>CM040086.1:2500-10002500 GCA_022496805.1 Pohlia nutans
CATGGGCTCTTGTTGATCATGATTGTACCCGTGGTAGTAGTACCCGTGAGCTTTCTAGCGTCAATCGGTTGAGCGTGTTTTGATTCGATATTGACATAATTCTAGGGACATTCGTGTCACCATTGAAATCCAGATTCAAAGAGACATGGATTTGATATTACCATGTCCCAGTGCATTGTGAGTATTGTCTTCATTCTATATTGATTAGTGACGGGATTTAAATTGAGCTTCGTATTTACCGATTCAATATTCAACTGTAATACCATATGTGGGGGTCAGATTCGGACAGTATTGTGTCGAAATCTAATTTCCACATCAGGTTTTGGGAGGTCCACGTCACCCTAAACCGATCACAAGATGACGTGTGGCACGCTTGTGATTGTGGATGTTTGTGCAGTTGCTTTCAGGAGGCACAGTGATCGGTTGCAAGAGCGCATGCGATGAATTTGCGACACCTCACTATTGTTGTACAGGGGCGTATGGGTCACCCTCGACGTGTCCTGCTACTCAATACTCGAATGCGTTCAAGGCTGCATGCCCCACGGCACACAGCTATGCATATGACGACGCCACCAGCACTTTCACTTGCAAAGGAGCCAACTATGCCATCACTTTTTGTCCCACAGGTATGCTATCATTCTTTTTGGCCGCATTCTTGTTGGATTACCTGCACTTTCTGTATGAGTGTCTTTCAAGCAATTATGTCAATTCTATTGGTTCCATTATGTTCATGTGTAGAGTATTTCATTTGCATTGGTTTCATGATATTCATGTGTAGAGTATATCGATTGCATTGGTTGTATTGCACCCTTAAACCGACGAAAAAAGGCACAAACAGTACCACGAGTTCCCCACCTCCTCCAAGTCCTTACAGCATTTCTCAGTATGGTACAGGTGGAGGGGTAAAGCCGTACGCCTCGTGAACTGTACATTTAGCTACTATGCGCCGCAGCGTTCTTCGCATTGCACAGTAAGTCGGATTTCACCATTTGCCATTTTGTGTCAAGGTCTGCTCTGTTAGAATGATACCAAAATTAGATTTGAGTAGGGCATATGAGAATTTTCTTTTGTCTAATCTTATTTATTTTTTGACCCTAAACCACACACAGTGTTCTTCACTGACTCAGTGATATAATTATGTTTTTCACGATATGGTCATTTTAAAGGCTTGGGTCTTACTTTTATTTATTTGTGAATGCAGGACAATGAAGGACGGCTTTCGATCTAGGTGAGAAATCATGCCAATGTACAATCATCATTCGGGAGATTAAAAGTAGTAGCTCCCATTACACGCATACTGTACTATGAAGTAGAGAATAGAGATAAGAGTCTGCGGTTGCTTAGAGTAGAGCCTTCTTCGTAGCTTGCACTTCAATACTGAGAAGTTCCGTATTCACAGGCAACGCTCAGAACAGAAGATCTGGGAAGTAGTTCTGTAGGCTCTTTCAATATTTTGGACGTATGAAATATTACTGGACCTAATGTATGGCCGTCTGTGTTGAAGGTTGGAGTACCAGTTGCCAAATTTGGTTGTAGCAGCACTCACCAAAGAGAGTGTCAACAATGCTCTGGGAAGTGGAATTTCAGCAGACCAGGTAATTTTGAGATCATTAGTATATCAATCTGAAATAACGATTGGCTTTGCAAGGATTTCTAATAATGGTTGTGTTGGTCTTATGTGGCCATGTGTTCTAGCTTTTGACCACTCGGTTCGTTCTGCTGAATGATCACGTCTTTTTCTTTTCCAGGTCATCTCATTTCTTCGCAAGCATGCACGTCCTCATGTTACACAAAGGATTCCTGTCGTCCCAGAAGCAGTTTCTGATCAGGTAGTCTTTGGTATTCCTGTCAGCATCCAACTCCGTAATATTTCCCATTAAATAGTCTTTGTCCACACAGCAGTATCTTGATGATATATATCTTTGTTGGCATTTTATTGTCTAGATATTGTTTCCGACCGAGTACACTCCTTTCTTTGTAGCGTGAGTGTTTGCCTACAGGAACAGATTCAATATGAAAGCTTGTGTGGTCAAAAGCAGCAGCGCTTGTGTGGTCAATGGCAGCAGCCCTTGTGGGAAATTGATTAGGGCTAATTAGGGCCGGACATGGTATAATAGGGCAAGACAGGGTATAATTAGGGCAAGACAGGGTATAATAGGGTAAGATCAGGGTCTCCACATAACTAAGAATTTTTCAAAAAACTTGGGGTTTTTGGAATCCCTGCGACATTACGAATCCAATGATATATTAACCTCCCCTAAATTCCTCGTATTTAGGGACTTAGAAAACCCCTAGGACACACATGTAACCCTAAACCCTAAACCCTAAACGTTCCAATGAGAGTCAATGAAGCATTCAGGGACACTCCAGGGTTGCTTCTATGTATTAAAAGAATATTGTGCAGGAAATGTATATAGTACTTGATGTGCTCTTGTACCATGCCCAGAGTCAATTACTCAGGCTTTGGAATAAGAACCATGCTGGAGTATGAACCCTCCTGGATTGGTAGAGTATGAACCTTGCTGAGCCCTGCCATAGTACAGCGGGATCGCCAGCCCACCAATGAATATATAATATTTTTAGAAAAATATGGTTCATTATGGGCTGCCCGAAATATCAAAAACATTTTTATAGAAAATATAAATATTGTAAAATAGGTAATCAAGTCTACTTTCCAACCAAATTTGAATCATGTTAATCCGAGGTAACTCCACCAGGAGAAATTTTCAAAGAAAAACACTTCTTCATTGTCTACTGTTATAAAACTTACTATTTGGGTAAAGTAATGATGTTCTATCCGTTGAAAAACTTACAATTTCTAATTTTAGAAATTAATGTCTAGTTTTATGAACGCATACAAAATTACAAATTCTAAAAATAAAATGTGTAATTCTTATAAATGTTTGAAGTTAAATGCTTCTAAAATCATTATGAGATGATAGTTTTTTTTTTTTTTTTTACTCTGACCGTATGGAAAATTACTAAACATCTAGCTCCTCATTTTGTCTTTTGGACCAAACTTCATCAAAGTTGAAAAAGTAATTTTTTATAACACATTTATGTTTTGCCCTTACCCCGTACGTCACTTAGGATTAAATTGAAATTCACACGTAACACTTTCAAAATTAATTATAAACTATTAATAATACACATGATAAATCCAACCGTACAAATGTTATCTTCACATTGAAATTTACAACTGTGTTCAGTGCATGAAGTCCATTTTTATTTTTACCTAGAATTTTTTAACAAATCTTTGAAACTAGTGTTGAATGATGACCTTAATGGGTTAATGGAATATTTGGAAGTTTATTACATTACACTTCTAAATATTAATGAAATAATTCTAAACTCTATTATTTAATTCCAATACTTCCAATAACCTTATTACCCTGAAAGCTAACATTGTGTGAAGCACCTATCAATTACAGCTGTTAGAAAGGTGATCGAGATATAGTATACTCCCAAGATAGTGGTCATGTCAATATATTCACAAGTATATTCAAGATGTTCATGCATGTGCTGGCCATCATCCTTTGCACTCATCACAGTAAGCTTAATAACAGACTTGCACTGGGCCCATGCAGGACCTTCCTATTCCACATTTACTGGATCCAATGCACATTGAAAAAAATGTCTGCGCTGCCCTTTTTAAAACCTTTTCTAACTGTAAAGGTACAAAGGCAGATAGCATTGGAGTGCGCAATGCATTCAAAGAGAATGGCATGCGTCCAGATTTGCACCCACATGAAGATGGACGGGACAACAAGGGCAATCTTAAGTACAAGTATGCCAAGGCCCCGTGGATTTGGACAACCGACGAGTACGACTCGGTCATGCACACCATCACATCCACTCGAACCCCTACCGGGTATGGTTCATCTTTTTCTTCTAAATTTAGTGATCGCAAAATTGTAGGGATGAAAACCCACGATTATCACAACCTTTTGCACGATCTACTTCCACTAGCTATACGGGCACTTTAACCAAAGAGATCCATGACATTATTTATCGATTGGGGTCTTTGTTCAAGTGGATTTGCTCTAAGGAAATTAGGAAGATAGAGATCATGGATAAAAAGGTGGAAGCGGCAGAGCTCTTGTGTTTAATGGAATTACATCTGCCACCCTCCATTTTTGATATACAATTCCACTTAATTGTGCACCTTGTTGAAGAGGTGGAACTTGCCCGTTGGATGTACTTCTTGGAAAGATACATGAAAACCTTGAAAAGATTTGTCAGGCACAAGGCTTGTCCAGAGGGCAGCATGGCAGAAGGATACATAGTCTCAGAGGCTATGTTTTATATCACAGAGTTTGTGCAACGTCTTTACACCAAGGCACCACGGTTATGGGAATCGGAAGAGGATGTGCGGTTGTCTGGAATTGTTTTGCCCAAAATGAAGTCCGAGCAAGTTCTAAAGCCTATTTTAAGAGAACAAGTGCATAGATTCCTTTTGAAGAACTCCCCGGCCTTAGAATCATGGCGGAACAGGTAATGATTGTACTACACATGTAATGAATGTTCATTTTTTTTTCCCTTTTTATTTTGAATATTGTTATTCTTTGCAATTTGAAATTTTAATGTTTTGAACTAACATGGTAATCATTTCTATGTGGCACTTGAAGGTACGCCACCGAAAAGAACAAGAATCCCAATTTACCGAGTTTCAAGAACAAGAATCCCAATTTACCAGCTTTACAAGCAGCACAAAGCAAGGGGGAGAAGATATCACAAATGGCATTTGACATTGCCATAGGCCCAACAGTAAAGGCTGAATTTTTTTCTGCTATGTGGGCTTATGGGCGCCACTTCCGGATTATGGACAGAGATATGCATAAAAAAACTACCTTTGACTGTGGCATTTCATCCATGTACGACGAGGATGGAGAAGGTACAGAGTACGTTGGATATGTGGATAGTATAATAAGAATCCACTTTGACAGTTTCGACACGGTTTTGATCAAGGGTAAATGGTATAATTCCATTATTCGACGGGGGTCATCTGGTACTCTAGTGAAAGATGAATGTGGAGTGGTACGCATAAAGGTAGGAAGGTTTATGTCAGAGTCATCCGGTACAGATGAACCTTTGGTTTTTCCAAAAGATGTCTCACAGGTGTTTTACGTGGAGGATAGCATCAACCGAGGGTGGAAATTAGTAGTCCACGTAAACACGCGGTCGAAGCGCGTTTTCTACAAGCGCGAGCGCGAGTATGATGGGGAATCTGAAGAAGACGAAGTGCCGGAGCAGCCAGACGTTCTTGCAGAGGAGGATTCAACGGCAACACGCCGCGGTGAAACCCTCATTTCGGTAGAAGCGGACGATGTGGCAGGTGAAGACGAAGTCGACAGCGAGGGTGAAAGCGACAGTGAAGAAGCTGGTAACGAGGAGCCGGGTAGTTTCTTAGGCAACGACATCCTCGAATCAGATGACGACGAGCAAGAAGCGCCGCGCTCTTGGCACTTTGGCTTAAACCTGCCTGATTTGGAGGCAAACGAGGTGCGGGAGCTGGAAAGTGACGGAGAATTCGAGGAAGAATCAGGACCCTATGTTGCGTGCTAGTAGCGGGATTAGCGTTTCGGCCACACAACGGTAAATCACTGAACACTTTGTTGCAACGGACCCTAAACCCTAATTGCACTCTGTTTTTTCATGAAATTGGCAATTACCGTTTGCCTTCTTTTTACCTAAGGCTAGGGTTTGCAAGAAGGTGTTATATTCATGCACAGGGGTGTAGATGCAGGGCTAAGTCCATTTTTTAATTTCCGTATTGTTTGTATTACACTATTACAGTAGTGTCCGCCTTTTGAAATCAGGAGCCTTGTCACGCAAATACAGAATAGAGGGTGCACATAGTGATGAACTAAACCTACTTTAGATCATGAAGAGAATTAAGAGTCTGCAAGTGTCCTCAACAATTTTTTCTCTTGAAAATTCCATAGATGGTATCGGATTAGGAGAAATGGCAGAATTGATTCCCAAAATTCCGATTGATGTGTTCTTAGGAAGTGTCTGGCCACTTTTGTTTGAAGGTAGAGACCGCTTGGGGCAAGTAGAGACACTCCTGAATCTCCTCCTTCTCTCCAAGTTCTGGGTACAGTTTGTGGATGACTCTGAGGAGATGTTCCAGCATCAATTGCACCTCGTGCATTGTATGAGTGAAGACCAGTATAGAACCGCCCCTGGTCGTTTCAAGACTTGGTCCCATAAATATGATCCACGGTATTCTCAGCATCACTAACTTACTTGTACTGTGTTTGGAGCAGGATACATTCATTGGAGACCTTGGACTTCTTATTCATCGTGGTCAAGATCTCGGAGTGAACTGCTACAAAGAGGCCGAGCATGGAGACTAGGTTTTTTTTCCAGATTTTTTATCAGATGTTTAAAACTCAGGAGATCTCTGCTCTTAGGTTCGAGTTGTGCTTATACAGAGTAGACTAAACCGTAGAATGCAACACCAGCATGTTTTTCATTGTGAGCACCAGCATGTTTTTATGCTTGAAACGAATACAAGATCCATTTCTAGTAACTTCTCTTGTTTACTCTTTGATTTGGTTACACCATGTGTAAATTCAGATGTATGAACGTTGAATTTGCATTTACTATTGAATATTATTCTCAAAATTGGACACTCGTTATGACAACGTGTCGAAACTAAAAATAGGGAACTCTCTCCTCGACATTGGGGTACTCTCTCCTTCACACGGGAATAGAACTGGGAACACCAAACGTTGCTCTGACGTGGCTTTGAACACAAAGTAGCAAGATTTTAGGCCTACACACCAAAACGTAGTTCATTTTCAGTGACGTAGTTTTTTTGCCGTAGCTCCTAGAGGGAGTTTCTAGTAGTGAGAGCCGAACGTGGTCAGCTCGGAGGGTGCGGAACTCCATGAAGTTGGCGAGGGTGACAACAACCCCAAAGTAATTGGCTCCGTTGCCGGTAGTCAATTGACCACTGGCAACGATGAGGAAGACATGGTTGCAGGATCGCCTCGACCAGCCAAATGTCGGCGAAAGCAGACGACGATAGTGAGGTTCTCCGGTACGCTAGTTCTCGAGGATGCGATTCAGATACCAATCGAGAACTTGGAGAAAGAATCCAACGCATCGGCAACACTTACTACAGCCAGCCAATCTAAAAGATGACAGAAGGAACGTCAATATCAGCACCCAGTGAAAACGGCGGAGGGGAAGGACATAGACTTTGACGACTGTCGAGAAGAGCTAAAGCAATTTAAGAACAGATGTGCGCCAATGTTCATATGGGGGCAAGACTTCACGAAAGAGATCGACGTGGATCAGATGATCAATGCACCAATAGAATTTAAGTACCGCCCATTCCATGAAACATGTTGCAAGAATCTGTTTGAGATTTATTTGACTGGGATACACCTGCCCAAGCAGACGTTGACTCTCATGCCCAAGGTAGACAAGAAGCTATGCTACTTTGATAATGTAAAAGATGGAGAATTTTACATTATCAATGGGCAACATTCTGTGGCGGCTGCAAAGAAACTGTTGGCTCTTGATTGCGTTGATCCCGAGCGCCAGAAAACGTACAAGACTTGGCAATGTGACTTCGTGTAGACCGAGAATAAGATGTTGCTGTCAGAGCTGTCACGGCGCACAAATAACACCAATCAACACAAGTGGGATTCGCCGGAGTATCTTCTACACGTGAAGTATTGCCGAGATATCCAAAGAACCCCGACAAACCAAGGTCTGAAGCGAGGAAGATCTTCAAGGTGCGCTGGCATAGTACAATTGAATACTAGCATTGTGCCATCTATTCATCTCAACTTTTCATTATCAGATTGCATGTCACTTGAACCAGTGGTCAATTGAATACTGGCACGATGGAGTTTTGCAGGAATTTCAAGAAAAAGTAGTGGAGACTTTGAACGCTATGTCTTTCAAGAATGCCAACAAGACCGCCATCGAGTACCAGGGTGAGTTCTTGGTCATTTGTGGATCGGATGACTTGTACAATGGCATCCACAACGCATTTGAGTGGTATAAGACAGGCGACCTCGTGAACTCCGACACTGGAAGAAAAATGAAGGTCGACTGCAAAGACAAGTGGGTTCGAAAACTGACCAAGGCATTCGCATTCAAGTGTTTGCGTGGCTTAGGAACTAACTCACTCCTCGAGCTGGTGCAGAAAATTACTGCCGGCTTGACAGTCAAAGGGGAGCTACTGAAGGAAGACAATGCAGTTCCCAAAGTGTATGTGGGGAATACTCGGCCGAGAAGCAAACACTGCTGTAGCTTGAAGGACTGGACGGACAGAAAAAAGGTGAAAAATTCCATCATGCGTTGGCTCAATAAGAAGTCGCCCAAGAGTATCTCGGTCAACGACGACGTAGATCGAGTGACTTGGGGCAAATTCAAACGCAAGCATGGGTTCAACTCAGCCCACATGGACGAGTTCATCAAGCGAGCGACAAAACTCTTCTTGTTGAGGTCCTTGAAAGTAAGCGACAATCCTAGAAGAGCGCAAGAGCCCCCCTTGGATGCATTCTTGGCGGAGATGGAGAGAATTTTGGAGAAAGAGCACGTCTTGAACTCAAACATAACTCCGGTACTGAGCAAGATCCTGGCAGACGGGGCACTCTCAAGATTTGCAAAATTTCCAACGCGTCATCTTGTACCCGGTACGATGATGAATTTAACCGACCCTTCTGCATGGTGCATTGTTAATTCGGAAGATCTTAATTTTGATGCGGCCATCATGGATTTGCGTGCAATCGACAGATGGCTAGAGCGCGACGATCTGAGTATTGATCGGTGTTACGAGTTCATTCTTTCCAAGATGCTGAACCGGAGCCGCTATGGCAGGTGGCCATAGCATTGGCTGGTAATTCGCCATTGCTCAAATGAGAATGAGACCCTTCAGGCGGTGGATGGGCATTTGAAGGGGTATTCGCATATGGAGAGCCGATATGTGCCAGCGGCAGTAGAGACATACTTCTTCTCCTCCCGAATCATGAAAAAAGGTAAAGGTGTCACCATCTTCTACTTCTGGAATCCTGAGATGGCCAATGCCATAAATTGGAAGAATGAAGTTCGTGCATCGGAGTCGACAAAGCGTGTGGGATCTGTAAGGGAGGTCGACTTGCTTGACGACGAACTTAAGATGGAGGTGTACATGCATTTCCTCATGCAACTTCCACACATTGATCATGAGACCAAAGACCCACGAACTGTGCTATGTGTGGCTGTCGGGCTGAAGTGCATGATCGCGGCCATGGTACGCTCGTTTGCTCTTGCCAGTAGTCAATTGACCACTGGCATCGTCTACAGTTATCAGCCACTGAATCTCACCATTATTGACAATTGCTAACCTTCTAAGGTGATGTGCAGATGTTTGATCTCCGACCCGTCACCGTGGGTATACCGGAGGATAACTTCCGAGTGTTGGTTAGCAGTCACCAACTCGGCTGCCAACTCTAGAATTTTGAGCACATCTTTCACACGTCCTTGCACACATTGGATGAGCCAAAGAAATATGGCTCGTGGTTTTCATTGAAGCCTAGTGGGCCATCTGAAGAACCATATAGTTTGGGTGTCTAGCGGCGGGAACTCCAGTCCAAGAAATGTGCAGACCGGAGTAAGACTGTCATAAACATAGAGGACGTGGTATCTGGCGCAAGCGGCGTAGAATCTGGCGACGACCGTGACGGTGACCGTAGTGATGAAGGGGCAGGGACCGAAGGGGAGTGGCCAAATTCTGTAAGGAAACGCAAACGGTTTCTATCGTCCCAGGACAGCGACGCGGATGAGCCTTCCGGAACTGCCTTGCAGTTTGATAATGAAGAGGGAATGAATGATGCCACGGGCCCAACAGTTGCAGCTGCAGCGAGCATTGGAGACGACGCCATTGAGACGAGGGCCGAGACTCTGACCAAAGCAAAAGATGTAGAGGCCTTGGCAAGAGGCAATGACATGGACGTCGAGAATCCCTATCACTTTTCGCCTCCAGGGGATGCACCAGCGCAAACTATAGAGCACTGTACTCCAGTACCCCTAACTCCGTGCAGCCCTCCCTTGTAAGCAAGTGGCGATCATGGTTCGCCTCAACCCTTGAGCCCGGTTGTTCATTCTAGGAATATGAACGAAGCAATGGCCTTTATTGGGGAATATGTTGAGGACCTTACACTTGGGCCTCCTCCCTCTACAGATTCGAGGGTCCGCAAACTCTCGCCACTTACACTTGGAGAGCCTTGATGTGATGCACAACCGCCAGTAGTCAATTGCCCACTGTTCAATGTTGAGCAAAAGAAGTTGCCACTGGATGCGTGCAACGGAGTCGACAGCGACTCTGTTCATGGTGTCGCCGAACCTGACCTCGATTTGGTTCTTCAATGCAATGTGCCTCCACCTAAAGAGCTGACTAGTGGTAGTGACAAAATTCCAGTAGTCAATTGCCCACCGTGTGAGAGAATTTATCTGAGAATAAAGGTGTTTGAGATGTGGATAGTGAAGACAGTATCCCTGCCTATGAATTTTACAGTGATTTGGAAATCCATCATGATGAGAGTGCACCTCTAGCAGACATCGAGGATGGACTGGAAACTGATTCCGGAGCAGCGGGCAATTGCGCAGAGGTTAATTCCGCCCAACAGTTCGCGGTTTCGCATGGAGTTCGAGTGCACAAGGCACGCATAGCCCCAGTGCATATCTATGAAACACCTCCTTCACCTGCAACAGATGTCGTCTTGGTCTGCACTTCTTATGTAGTGCCAGTGGTCAATTGCCCACTGGCAACCATTGAGGAAGTCTCCGTTCCCCAAAAGAGTTTTCTTTCACAAGGTGTAGACGATGCACGCATGGCCCTTGTGGAAATCCATGATTCATCAACGGCCGCTAAGACAGAAGACATGTTGGAGTTCACTCCCTCTCTGGTGCCAGTGGTCAATTGCCCACTAGTTACCATCGAAAACGACACTGCTGCAGATGAGAGACTTGTGCTTGCTGTGGTTCCGGGTTCGACTTCTGAGGCTTCTACTGTGCCTCTACTACAAGCCCTTGCCATTCCATCTCTGTTGATCGTAAAGAAGGAGGTCACGGAGGTCTCCGTGCCTTCTAATAAGGATAACCCATCGAGATTGACAGCGGCTCTGATGATAATGCGTACAAAGCATCCTTGTTAAATTTCCCATCCGATGTGGAGTCCAACCTGTCAAATGGTCCCAAAGACGTGGAGTCAACCGACGGATCAGAGCAGAAGGTCTTTCAAAGAAGACCTTTGAGAATACAACTGGAGACCATCTTGAAGAAGAAGTTGACCGTGAATCAAGCTGCAGTGCGAGCGAGCCGAGAGCTGGAAATGCAAAACAAGATATTGAAGTTGGAGTTGCAGAAGGTCCGTGAGGAAGCAAGGCTGAGGGAATTGAAGTTGGAGGAGGCAATTCGTATGAGTCAAGTAGTGAGTGCGGGTGAGTTCACAGACTCCTCTTCCACGCACATAACCCATCAAACAACCTTGATTGCATCAGCACGAGAAATTTTGGACCATGAGGTGGAGATTTCTAAAGGTCCCGTACAAGACTGTATTCCGGCCACATAGGAACAGATTTCCCTCGATGATTTAAAAGTTCTGCTAGATGTTGTATGCTTTATTCAAGAAAGTTGTGAAATGCTGACCACGCCTACTGGTAATCGCAGGAATGTGATGTTATTGAGCAGCATGAAGCCATGGAAGCAGCAAGGACAAACAAAATCAGTGTACTGTCGTATTATTGCATTGAAGTTGTTTCTGATTAGTGGATGTGAGCGTCATTTTTGAATGAAATGGTGCCCGGTCTATACAGGAAAATTGAGTCTCTTCGTAGGGCGCATCGAGTTGAAGATTCGGACACCACAAAGACTTCAGTTGTAGATTATTATGTTGACTAGGCCGCTTCCACCATAATCTATTGTACACTAGACAATTAAATTTTTTTTCATCAGCACAGGTGGAAGGAAGCGCCCATCGGGAAATTCCAGTGACGACGAAAGTCGGAGCTGGTTTAGCCTTCATTGAATGGTATGTTCGTTGTCAGGACAATTCCATGGAATTAGTCATGGTGACAAAATTTCGTTTCATTTGCATGACCGTTCCAACTATCTCCACGACAGTTCCAACGGTTCACAGACTGTTCACATTCTCAGTCCGCATACAAGCACTACTAGAAAATTCACCGTCCAAATCAACAGAAAAGTGTTGAGGGTTTCTGTTGAATGGGTCGCGTTGAGCGGGTCATTATTCAACAGAAATCTGTTGAAGTTTTCTGTTGATCTGGTCACCTGAAAATAAGAAAAAAAATTTATAAAATTTATATATATATATATTTTTTTTAGACATTTTTTTATTGCTGGAATTTTCGGGCAAGAAAATGTTTTTAGCTGCCGGATTTTTAGGGCAGCCCAATTTCAACAACTCCGTTGACAATTGGGTTTGAACTCGTGACCTTACATTTAACACTCAACACTCTAACCAATCCATCGCACTTAGAATTTGATGAACATAGAACCATTTTTTTTCTTACATAAACACTTACAATTCGATGTTTTGGAATTCAGCAGACTTTGGCGGCCATTTTGACATAGTAAACTGACTTTTTTCAAAAACCTTTGGACTAAGAAAAGTTGGGAAATCAAGTGAAGTTTCATCTCCAAAAAGCCGTTTGTGATTTGAAGCCTCCAGTCAAAAGTTATAGACAAAAATCAGAGAGGGTGTTTGAAAATATCAATGAAAATATTCCTTGCTACCCCACTCTGAATTTTGTCTAAAACTTTTGAATGGAGGCTCAAAATCACAAACGGATTTTTGGAGATGAAACTTAACTTCATTTCGCAACTTTTCTTGGTTCAAAGATTTTTGAAAAAAGTTGTTTTACTATGACAAAATGGCCTATAAAATTTGCGTTTAAAAATAAATAAAATTGTGAATGATTAAGTTAATCTTTAAATCACCGAGGGGATAAGGGAAAAACCTAGATGTGTTATAGGATGTTACTTTTGCAACTTTGATGAAGTTTGGTCCAAAAGAGAAAATGAAAAGCATGATGTTTAGTAATTATCTATATGGTCAAACTTCCAAAAAGAGTTTTAAGTACTTATTTTAATGAATTTAGATTCATTTACCATTTGACATTCACCAAAATTACGTACTAATTCTACATTTAGAATATGGAATTTGGTATGATTAATTAAAACTAAACATTCTATTCTAAAATTTTAAAAGCAAAAGTTTCAAAGGAGAGAACATCATTAGTTTTCCAAAGTAGTAAGTTTTATAACACTAAGACAATATTGAGGTCTATGTCGTTGAAAAATTCCTTACTAAACCTCAATATTGCAAATGAAATGTATCAAACAACACTAGAACATGATCTCTCCCCCCCCAAGTTCGACAAGATATTAAAATTTGAAAATATCATTTCCTAACCATGGGCAGTCACTGCTATTTGGGTGCGACCAAAATATGGTCGATTGGTCACTTAGGGGTTAATGAGTTCAATTGATTGAATGTTTCAAAAAACCGGATTACTGTGTAGAAACAAAAAGAAGATTCCAAGTTTCTAGCACAGAGAGATTCAGAGAAGAAAGAAAAAAAAAGGTTCACAGATGACTGACTGTTGTCCCATTCAAGTGGGTTTATTTATTGGGGTGTCCCTGTGATTGTTTCAGATGGAGCTAAAAGTTAGTCAACAGCCGAAGTGTGTCAAGATTCACCCTCAATAGCTTTAATTTAGGGAATATCAAGCTACTTGTCTTCTGTTGTTGTTTGTCAGGGATGATGAAAGTCTGCAAAATTGCAGTTGTATAATCCAATTACATAAAACACCCATTCTAGTACTAAATGATTACAAAACTCTCATATAAAGTGCAAAAGATTCAAAAGGTTCAAGAATATTCAAAAGATTCTAGAATATTCCAATAGATTCTACAATATTTTGATATATTCTAGAATATTCTAAAATATTTTCAAAAGATTCCAAAAATATTCCAAAAAGATTCCACTTTCACTAAATTTTTGTTGATTTGGTCATTGTACTATTTGAATCAACAAAAAAGTAAGCAGCAAACTGTTGACTTTAACAAAAAAATTACAAATCAGTGAAATCGGTCATTGTAGTACTCCGAACAACATAAATCTGTTGAATTTCTGTTGATTTGGTCATGATTTTCTAGTAGTGAAGCCCAAATCGGGAGCGCCCGTTTCGGCATTTTGGCGTAGCACCCTCTTCGTTTGGCAGGGTCTTCTCGTCGCGTGGCAGCGATGGCGAGGAGACCCTCGAGTAGTGTGCTCGTGCTGCTGCTGGCATCCGCATTTCTCTTGCAAGCCTTTGACAAGTTTGCGTCTTGTGATAATCTCTTCCCCTGACGAGTTCGTTATCATCCAAATAGGCACCTTACTACGAGAAGGAATTGGTGCCGTTATTAAAGGAGAGTAAGGTGCTGTATTTCACTCACGCTGATTCAAGGTTGGCAAACAACGATCTGCCAGACTACATTCAGCAGCTCAGGTGCCGGGTGAATTACGGCGCTCTGAAATACGCTGAGCCCATTCACCAGTTGGCGGGCACGCTCATCAACCGCATGCGAGAAGACAGTCCTTACTTAGCTTTGCATCTGAGGTGAATTCTTTGCACAACTTTTTCTTTTCTCATACAAATGAAAGAGAAATTTGTTGCAAGGAATTTTGCAGGGACAACTTTGTTGACATGCCATTAGACGCACATTTTCCCTTCCCCACACACTCGAATGGTTGTAAGAAAAATGTACTTCATATTATAAGAAAGTTGGTTCCCTTCTTGTGCACAGTAGTCATTGATTTGTAAAATTGCAAGGAACATTCTTGTATGACTGAGGGAGGTATGTTGAATAGCAGACCTCCATGTGTTTACAAAAACCCTAATTTTTACATTTGTGGTCTCATTTTATATATCTCAGACGCCAGTCTCCCCGATCCTGCTGCTGGCAACCTCTACATTAAAGATCATTGTTGGGGTCCTCCCCACTCTCGCAGCAACTTACTCAACTTTCCCAATTCCTTTACCGGATTGGCACCCGCAGCCATGGCGTACCAGCCGGGAGATTGGTTAGCACAAGCTGCTTTTGGTACGTCCTTTCTTCACTGATTGATAATTGTTGCCGTGCCTCGTTCCGTTCGTTTTCAAACTCTTTTTGTTCAAATCCTCACTTGAGCTGGCAAGTGTTTCCGAGACTCTAATGTTCCTGGCTGATCTCGTTTGTGTGGCTAATTAGCGGCTTTTTCTGGCTTTTCTCTGAGTAGCACGAGGTAGGAATGAGACGTCCGAGGTTGTGGGCCGGAAGAAGTGCCGCACTCACCGGCAGCGATCTGACTCTGGTAACTCTCTGCATACATTAGAACTCTTATACGAGTGATGTGGTTGTTTTATTTGCAAGTAGTTTGTTAATTTGATGTGAGAATCCGTATGATGAAAACTTCTCTTGCTGTTGTTATATTTCGTTAGCTTTTGTATCCATGCTAGGGTTTCGTATTCTGATGAGATGAATCATTTTTTGTGCAAGCTATCTTTGATTTCCGGTTCCTCACTCTGATGGCAATTGCTGGTTTGCTTGTAGGCTCCCTGCATTGGTTCCTTAAAGTTACAATCTGAACCGAGTTGCTCTCCTTCAGGAGCCTTCTATTGCAATTCGTGCCATTTTAGTTTGCTCAAACGAGAATTTACATTGAATTACAAAGTAGAGCACATTCTTGAAACTTCTAAAACTACGAACTGGGCAGATCATATCTGTATTATGGCATTTGGACAGCAGATAAGCACATGTCTTGTAAGATAACAGTTGGTTGTGCATGTTCTGACACTAACTGGTTCTTTTTCAGCGTGGAGACAATCACTATTGGGGACAAGAAAATCGGCATCCGCACTAGTGTTTTGGAGCGGCTGCCATATTGAGGGGAGGAGACCAGTCATTTGATGTAAAATGAGTTGAAATTTTGATAAGGATGATACAGAACTAGACGTTGAACTAGACTTTGAACTAATACAGATTTTCTGAATCTTTCTGAACGGTTGAATTCCGTTGGAATCCTGCACCGGGCCTGGTTGCAGGCGCATATGTACCCTGTCAGACTTGTTCTTGAAGATCAGAAAGCAACCTTGATATTTTCGTGTTTGTTGTGGTCTCGTGAGGCCTCAGGTTGCTCCGATTTTGGTGCCATGAGGAGGTTCGGAAAGCAGCTGTGTCAAGTTAGTGCCAACTTCAGAGAGCTTAAAATGCAAGTGTGGCTAGAAATGCAAGGACTCTCAAGCGTTACTGTTCCAAGTCCCATGCATGATAGTCATAAATAATCATTGTGGTCATAGAGAATAACGCCGTGAATTCTTATTTACTTTCATTGCAGGAGCCTAAAACCGAAATTTGTTCCAGTATGTTGGATTCTCTAAACGAGTGTATCCAGGGTACATACTGATTCAAACAATCAAAATGTGAAAGCATGTTGTGACATCTCTTGATTATATGGTTTTCATTTTACCATTTCAGGTGTGCAGATTGTTGAGGTGTGCAGATTGTTGAGCTGTTGCTAGATGCAGAGCAAATCAAGTCAATGGTTGGACAATTCAAGCAAGTCTTTACTACTAGTGTTACTCGCAAAAGAGAGAGCTGAGAGGACTCAGACAAAGGATTTCAATGCGGAAGAAGGGGAACTTCTTGAAGAAGAGAATGAACAAGAAGAAGTGTTTGAGATGGTGCAAATACACAAATACACAGACCAAATGATCTCCACATGCCTACATATCATACCACTTCCACAGACCAGACGACCTATATTTACTAACTAACTCGCTATGATTCAATGCTTTTGTGACATACAATTATTCATTCCTGCATCACACAATAAAAAATAATACCACTTCCACAACAAAATATAATGGATTAATATATATTGATATTACTTCCACAATATATATAAACCATCTTTAAATAAAAAGTATACTTATCTACATATAATAAGATTATGTATATTTTCATTACACAAACATATACGTACCACTATTATATGTATTATATAATATCATATATACCAATTTCTTCCTATATATGTACAAATGTATCATAAGACATCAATCGTCACTGGTAATGCGAAGAGCAGCGAAGCCCTAGTCGATTTTATACAAATTAGTAGTCGACCGCTAGAGGACTTGGTGTGCATATTGAGTAATTGTAAATGTGTGGCAATACCAAGTTTTGATTATGTACCCGGTTTTGAAAATTTCAAGAGAATAGACCATGTGTACGCATCTCCTTTGGTGTTCTCACTTCCTCTTGGGACTACAAGCTCAAATTAACCCTTTAACGTCCCAATCCTTTGCAAAATAGTCAAAGTACACTTTTATACAAAGTTTAGCTTTCAAGAATTGATCAAATAAGTATTTTTTGATAT
Organism: Pohlia nutans; assembly: GCA_022496805.1. NCBI lineage: Eukaryota > Viridiplantae > Streptophyta > Bryopsida > Bryales > Mniaceae > Pohlia > Pohlia nutans. The sequence continues at coordinate 19,929 of CM040086.1, forward strand.
TTTTCATGCATGAAATTGTATGTTTCCTATTAGTCCAAAATTTTCTAATTTTTTTGATACAAAATAGATTTTTTACAAATTTTAAGTCAAATACTTCAAGAAATTCATATTAATTACAAAAAATCTTCAAAAAATATAAAATTTCTAGAGCATGTGCAAATGACAATGGAGAATCACATAATATGTTTTTGTAGAATTTTTGAATTTTAATTTTAAAATTTGAAAGGTGAACATCCTATGCAGTGCAATTCAAACCTTGAGCTACCTAGCTTGCAACAGTTATAAAATATTCGATACTTGAAATTTATAAGATCCGAAAAGTGAAGTGAAAACTAGACTTGATAAACTTCATTTTCTCAATTGAGAGCAATAGCAAAAAACGTCATCTTCAAGGTCAAAATTGGCTTTGACCAACAATCATCCACTATTTGGATGCACGGTCCTTAAAGGGTTAAAGGTTCAGAATTAGACCTCACATCGGCTCACTTGGTGGTCGCTGTGTAGACTATTGATTCAGATGCTTGGAAACCTGCTGAGGAGGCCTTCAGGGACTTAGAATTATTTTGAGCGCCATGTCTGCTCCACTGACCTTCCTGCTGTACACCATCCTCATCTTCTCTCTCACATCTCCCAAATCCCCAATACCACAGACAACCAGAGTAGCGATTCCAAATGCGCAACATACACAGCTTCCCCTAGAGCGCGCGATCACTACTCTTTTGCTTACTTTGTTACAACACCTAGCTCCCCAAATAGCTGTAGACAACACAGAATCCTGAGGATGTAGCATGCAGTTTTGCAACAAGCACTCCCTCCCTCTCTCACCAAAAGTTTCAAGCCAGCAGTCGCTCCTCCGCAACACAACAGCGTCTCCATGACCAACAACACTCTCAGAGATTCAACATGCTGATCAATTTGTCAAGTTGTTGCTTCAGTATGCTGCCTGCTCCACCATCCCCGAGCTCACAACACCTTCCCACTACAGACATCCCAGCTCTCCAAGGCCTGACGACCCGATTGACACACCAAACCGGTCCCAGATAAGTACCGGCCTCACAGCCAAAAAATTTCTTTCAGAAAGATGGCTTACTCTGTTTTGCAGTATTATTTATAATAGAGATGCACACTCTCCCCACACTCTCAATACTACCTCCCACAGTCATTATAGATACAATTACGCCCACATAGCACCTGCAAAAAAACATCCATCACATACCAAAACTTCCCAAACTACTCTCACACAGATACTCTCACACCACCATCACTCTTACACACAAGTACTTACACAACATTCACACCCATACTCACACCCATCCAATTATTTAAACACAAATCGTACATTACCCACGCCCATCCCACCAGATCCAAACAAAACAATATTTTCTACATTTATCCCAACCACAGCTCACAAAAATCTCACACTACACATTACACAACCCAGACCCAAAGCTCACACAAAAATTCCAGTCTCCTTTCCCTCAGTATCAAAAATCTCACAAAAAATTCACACATGCCACACACCAATTTTTCTACAATCAAACTTCCAAAGGAAGCTATTATTCTATTATCATGTGTTCAAAAACACATCAGATTACACCATACACTACCTTTCCTACAAAACAGAAAACAAACACTACTCCTCTTGCTCCCATCGAACCTCCCCTGCACAAAAAATTGACTTGAATTGCAACCCGCCCACTGCCTTGAGACACCACACCGCTCCCCATCAGCAAACCTTGCCAACATTAACTCCCACCTCAGAAACCCTAACATCGGAACCCCTGCCTCGCACAGACTCATCCAATCTCAAAAAATTCTAAATTTGGTAGATGACTCCCCAAAACTCCAAATCTATACAAACCCATCGTCCTTCCTACCCGTAAGGAAAGTCCCTGCGCACCTTCATCACCGACCTTCTACACACCACTCCCTACGACTTCAACATTGTAAACTGTACTCACCATCTCACCCCTCCCAAAAATACAAAAAAGACAAACTAACCTTCAAAATGCTCTTTAGCCACCAAAATCCTCCCGATCACACCCCCCTAAACTCAATCTGCCACCTCCTCATTCCATCCACAATGCTGCCCTAGCATCCACTAAAAACAGAAGACCAAATCAATAACAGACACCACTCCAACCTCTGCCAAAAATCTCCGTGGCCTATGTACCACGCAAACCACGCATCACCCACATCAAAAACGTTGCCCCATCATCTTCTAAAAACAGAAGATCAAATCAATCACAGACAGCGCTCCAACCTCAGCCAAAAATTTCCACAACCCACGGACCCCTCTTCACCACGCAATCCCCCATCATGACCAATCCCCCCTCACCGATGGATTCCACAAACAACTACAAAACCTAACCTACACTCATACAATCCCTGCACTCTTCACCATCAACAACGGTATGCATCTCTAAACCTCCTTTACTGCAATTTTTCCTTCCTCCTATACAAACACACCAATACTAACTTACAGCATTGTCTCTCAGATCACCTTCATTTTATTTGCAAAAACATGGCTAGAGTAAAATCCACCATGAGAAAAGTGAGTCACTCAAATGACTCGCTCCCTTCTCTATCTGACCGGGTATTGAAGGCTGGTACCTCAGGCACCAAGAAGAAACGTCTCTTCGTCAAATTGCACGCCCTGGCACTCCACTCCACCCCCTCCAGCACGATGGGAAACAAGAGCAACACACAAACCATGACCAGAGCGAGAACAGCCGACGCACCATCGGCCACCAGCCTTGATAATCCAACTACTTCGTCCAGATCACGGCGCCGACGACGTTTGCTCGAAGAAGAAGCTGATAGCCACGGATCGCAGGGCGAGCGACAGTCTCTCTCCTCTACGTACAACACACCGACCCCGATCGCAGAACAGCAGAGACCTACGGCGTCGACGAACGCGCCGATGCACACAACTGCGCAGGACCGGGAACCAACCCCGATGACCCCTGATGCCCCATTCTCCGCCGAGCCTAATTCCGCCCCACCACTGCCAGCGAACAGGCAGTTGCAGGACCGCACTCCCAGCCAGCAGAGCCCACAGCAACCAACAGCGGCCAACTTCGCCCCAAACTCAGGTAACATGGAAGAAAATCCAATCTTCAATTCCCCGGTAAACACCCCCAACTATTCAGACTTTTCCCACCACCTCTGGCTCTCTTACTCAGTCCATGAAATACTAAATGCCCAATTAGGTCTCCCAGAATTCTCCTCTTACGGTGCTGCTAATTTAGCCACGATAGGAATGCCAGATAGTGAAATACAGGAATACCACTCATACCGCCATGCTTTTCCCCACGTTCCCCAGCAACTCTACCCAGCCGTCAGGCCGGATGGAATTCCCGGTCAGTTTTATCATCTCACACAGATACCCTCTGGAGTAGATATAGATACACAGTCTGGCTTAGTACATACTCACCAGTTAGTCATTAGATTTGACTTTGGCTACAATAACATGAAAAAACCCGAGGTCCAAGCAGCAGCGCTAGCCAGATTTGAGTCTATGGGCATCCCGTTAGCCAATAGATTTCGTGAACCAGTCTCAGCGATAGTTCACCCTCACACCAAAAATTGGCTTGGCTTTCTAAAGGTAGATTTGCCTAATCCTAGTACCGATGGCATTTCCCTCCTAAAAGGAGAACGCATTTTTACTTTGCAACTCCAAGATCTCAACTATGCCATTGGCAAAGTAGAGAAAGGTTTTGACTTTCCATCCACGGCGGCTAATCGAAAATTGGAACTTCAAAGCCCCATTCTTGCCCGCTACACCTCTCGCCAACTACTCGGTGAGCTCACACGCCATGGATATATTGCCGGTGCCAACCTCGAGTTCATAGGCGTGACCAAACGCACCAAAGAATTAGAAACGGCGGAAATTATAGTGGCCTCCAAACCTACCAAACGGTACCTTCTCTCCACTCCCATACTCTTTTCTGGTCATAGATTGCACATTACCTCTCCTTTAAATGACCGTCCCGCTAATCCGAACGCACCAGAGGCCCTCACTACCTCAATACTAGTTCGGGGGATACCGGTGGAGTACTCTCAACTCCAAATTACCGCCGCATTACACAAGATGTTATCACCAAAAAACGTCCTTGCAGTTACGTATAACCGTGCAGAAGGAGACTCTTTAGGACGACATGATGGAGTTGCCACAATCCGGTGTCTCAACGCGGCGGTCTACACGCACTGGTGCAACCGCAAAGGGGTCCCTTGCCTCGGCAAACTAATAGATTTTACACCTCATATCAAAAGCCTAGCGGGGGCTCACCCCGCTGCCACGGCTCGTGCACAAGAGAGCCGACCCACGCGAGAAGTGATTGCAGAGGCCATCACCGCCTTCAAAAATGAAGCTCCACCCATACCATCGCTCCAACAATTCGAAGCCTCCCTCCAAGAAGTTGAAGGCCGTCTCCGAACCCACATTTCATTGGTAGGGATTGAAGTTACCAACCACACCACTCAGAAAATGGATGTGGCCGCCGCTCAAGCTACCGCTCACCACAATCATTTGGCGCACCAACTTCAACTTCTAGCCTCGGCCTCGCGCACATACAGTGATCAAATGGGAGGTATATTTTTGGCCCTCAACAAAGGACCCGCCGATGGTCCACCCGCACCCCTCGAACTTCCCGGTAGCAGCACCCCTTATGGTTAGTTCCCACATAAAACTCATGTTACTTACCATCCCACCTTCCCCTATACGTTTTAATAATTTCCTTTACTTTGTCACACCATATATAGTTGTCACATCATATATAGTGACACTAGTCATTTTGGCCCATCTATTAGGTCTTTGTACCCCCACACACTGGGACTTTTTAATACCAATTTTATGTTGAATCACTCTGCGCCCCCCTGCTTTTACCCTTATGGGCCTCCCTGATTATGTCATGGGCCTCCCTGCTTATGCCTTGGGCCTCCTTAATTATGCCCTGGGCCTCCCTGATTTTGACATACTGGGCCTTCTTGATTATGCCTTGGGCCTCCCTGATTATGCCCTGGGCCTCCCTGATTTTGACATACTGAACTTCCTTCACAAACCCTATCATACTCAATTCCATCCTTCTGGCCACGGCCCCAATAAAATCCCTACTACAGCCTTTCACATCATCTGCCCTCCACTATATATTCCCACCCACTCCCACCTAACAAACAAAATTATTAATCATGGTAAACTCTTTTATAACACTTTTCACCCTCTTTCACAACTTACTCACTTTAATTACCGAACACAAACTAATGATCTGACTCCCACATATAACAATCTCACCTACCCTACACTACATACAAAATGTCACAGATCACATCCTAATATACCTCTGCCTAACCCCAGCATACTATATCAAATCAAATTACTAATCACTTATATCCCCTTCCCTAGTAACATTAAAACAACTAATGAAAGAGTACCAACCATAAGCAATCTCCTAATTTTAAATACCCATAGCAAAATAACGCCATGCCTACATCCATCTCTGTTACCTAGCCATCCCATCATAAAAACATCCCACAAACAGGCCTACATACCAGCATACATGCCGACACCAGACCAGCACAAACTCCAAGGTCCTGCCCATCAATCACCCTGCCCCTACACACCATACCCAGCACATCATCCTCTATACACACAACACAAAATTGAATCCTCCAAAAAATATATAGTAACCCTTTACTATTTTACCCCAGTAACACTCACAAAAAAACACACTCAACACAAATAAAAATAAAATTCCTCCTCTTACCCACACATCAATCAAATAAAAACCCAAAAACGAAACCCCACACCCATCTCGATGGACTCGGCCTACTCGCCTCGTCCAAAACAAACCAAAAACACACAAATTTCAACTTCCACCAACATAAATTAATAAACACACGCAACCACATACTCTTACTCTCAAAAAAACAAAATAATAAATACATAAAAATATTACTCTTAAAATGCGGCGATATAGAACAAAACCCCGGACCTATGCCCAATCTCCTAGAACAACACCCACCATCCCATAAAAGTCGATGCAAAACATATTTCATTCCTTGTACTATTAAATTACACCCGGAATACCAACATTTATCTAGTAAATTTGCCCCTATATTTAAATCCACACACCCCCACCACCAAGATACATACATAGATTACCCGCACCTCTCAAAATATCTTACCCAAATAAACCATCACCCCCCACCCCGCATACTATATGCCCTTATCACAACTATTAGTCCCTCGCCGCACATATGTGACTCATACCTCATTCAAACTCCTGACCCGGATTGGACAACAATTCTCCTAAATCAAATGACACACCTTTCTAATCCCCCGGAACAACATATAAAAACCCCTCACCCATATGTACAATTCCACCACAACAACCCTCAATACACAAATCCCCCAAACTCCATCCACAAAGAACTCTATCAATTTATTAATCAACACTCTACACCCCCATCTTTACAAAGTTTAACATCCAAATTCCCATTTTTACCTACTAATCTACTACTAGAAACACTAAAATGTAAAGAACCAATTCCGGAATACTCTCATCCACCACCACTCCCTCCTACAATAATCCCGATTGTCAACACAACTCCCCACACAAATCATCCCACCCACCTAATTACCTGGAATGCATCATCACTCAATACAACAATCCCCAACCTTCACCAATTAATTACTAACTCAAAAAACCACCCTGCAATTATCACAATCCAAGAAACTAAATTAACTGCCACTAAATCCACAAAATATATCCAGAATCTCTTCCCACACTATAAACTTATCTTTAATAACACACATACCCTCACTAGATGCATACAACAAAGAATGCCTTACAAACCTGCTAGAGGGGGCCTTCTAACCTTTATCCACCACCAATATGCATTCCCAGACAATATCACCAAAATTCCAACTCCACCATCGATATCCCCATACCTACAAATTATCAAACTCAAAAACCAACCCCTCCAACCTTGGCTCATACTACACATGTATATGCCTACACATATAGACGATGTACAATTACTACCTCTCATTAAACACAACATTAGTCAACAAATAACAAATCACCCAAATCATACATATATACTTTGCGGAGATTTTAACAGAGACATTGCCCTAATCGGTAGACAAAATGAAAGCACCACCACCCCACCCCAACTAGAAGACCATGAATGGAGAGAATTTACAAATAGCCTACAATTAACATACATCCCTGCCAATAGTCCATTCTCACACCAAGGAGGCCCAAATTTTAGTCAAACTAGCCTCATTGATGGATATTATATCAAAACACCCAATAATAATTCATATACATCCTCCGTAAATCACTGCCATACCTTAAACTCTGACCACTCTCCGGTCACACTCTTTATCCCACCAAACACTCTTCTTGCCCGACCCATCCCCCCTAAAGCTGACCCTTCACCCAGACTCCTCAACCCCATCCCCCCCGAAAACATTGAAAAATTCAAAAGCGCATTCTATGAAGATAATGCCTTTCAAATTAATGAGCTCACTACCCTTCTCACAAACAACCACATCACAAACCACCAATGGCAACACGCATGCCAAACCTTGGACCACATCATACAACAAATTTCTGATAAAATATACCAAACATGCAGCGCCCCACCCCTACCAACCCTCACAAATCACGCATACCTACAAGGTGGCTTCCTACCAAGAAAACTACAAAAACATGGAAAAACCATCTCTCTACATACCACCTCCTTTGCAAAACAATATATATCATAAATCACAATCCCAACTGGCAAACGCATCCAATCCTACACAAACTACAAACACACCCCCATGCAAACATCCCACCACCGCCACCATATAAAGCTAACCCACAACAATGGATCACCACATTAGCAGACCTTGCCAAAACAGCCAAAACACAAGCTAGAAACATTACCACCAAATACACACAATTATGTGTCAAAAAAGCCATCTCCAAATACAGAAAACTCTATGACAAAAGCCCGAAAAAAATAAACAAAAGAGTATTCAAAAACCAGGAAACACCCGCCCTTGACTACATAGCTGACAAAAACAACAATCTTCTTACCGACCCTGAAAATATAGCAAACGAAATACATATCCAACAATCTATCTCTAACTGCCCTACAGTTCCCACATGCTACTACCAACCAGACCACCCCACCCACTGCACTTGTGGCGTTAGACAATACCCTTGGCATGACCTTGATGGCTTCGTTATTGAAAAAAGAGGCAACCCACTCCAACCACTACATGAACACTTTGATAGAGAAACATATGACATTTGCCTTAAAAACCTTGCAAATAATAAAACCCCAGGCCCAGATAAAATACCAAATATAATCCTTAAAAATATGCCTGAAAGCTTCCATAAACTCCTCTTTCTCTTCTTTCTACACTGTTATAAACAAAAACAAATCCCAACCTCCTGGAAAATTAGTCACACTATACTAATATACAAAAAAGGAGACCCCTTTCAACTCCCCAACCATCGACCCATTGCACTAGCAAATACCATATATAAACTCTTCACCAGCACTCTTACGCTAATCCTCTCTGCATATGGCGAAAAACACCAAATCTTACATGACAGCCAAGAAGGCTTTCGCGCAGAACGCAGTACATCTAAACAACTACAAATTCTCATCGCCGCTTTAGAAGATGCTAGATTCACAAACCAAGACATCTTTCTACTATACATAGACTTTAAAAATGCATTTGGATCACTAGATCATCCCCGATTATTAGCCATTATCAAAGATTTAGGATATCCTGCAGACTCAGTAGATTTAATAGGAAACATATACTCTAACTCCCACACCATATTCACAGGAGAACATTTTGGACAAACTAAACCTATACCAATTCAACGTGGTACCATTCAAGGAGATACTCTAAGTCCATATTTATTTATAATATTCCTAGAACCACTACTCAGATGGCTCCAAAGAGGCCCCCATGGATATACCTTTGGAACATCAAAACTCACTATCAGCTCTGCAGCATACGCGGACGACCTTGCCGCAATCTCAAACAGCCTTCCTTCCCTCCAAACACAACTAACAAAATTAGCCAAATTTTGTATATGGGCTGGCATGGATCTTGGAGTACCCAAATGTGCCATCACAGGTTGTCCTAACAAAATGAAAACTAACCCTACCAAGTTTAAACAACACATAAAAAACCATAACATACACTACCGTAATCAACTAATCCCCATTCTACACCAACACGAACCATATGTATACCTAGGTATACAATTAGTACCTTCCTTAAAATGGAACATCCAAACGCACATTGCCACAAAAAAACTCACAGATCAATGTCAACAACTAAAAAAATGTCTAGCCACAATCAAACAAAGAATAAGCATGGTAGACACGGTACTATGAGCAGGAATCGCATACAGCTTCTATGCAGTCCCATATTCCCTATCTACAATCAAAAAACTAGACAAAAAAATCACAGGCATCCAAAAAACCATTTGTGGACTCCCAAAATGCACAGCCAATGTCATTGCACAATTACCCCATGATCTCTTTGGACTTGAAGCCTTCTCCCTCAAAAATGCATACTTAAGATGTATTGGTGAACAACTCAGAAATGCACTCAATGACCCAGGCCGATTAGGAACAATCTACAAAGGCCTCACCCAACACATTCTATCTAAATTCGGGGGCGCAAAAGATATCCCCCGTATCAAACCACAAGACTGCATTCGCTCCCCTATCACTCGCACATTATACCTCCTCAAAACAGCTGGAAACATGCACCTTAAAAGCACTCTTGAAAATTTCCAACTCCATGCAACACAACTCGAAACACAATGGATGCTACAAACTAGAATAGAACTCCCGGACTTCAATCAAGAATTATCTCTTAAGCTTCTACACAAACTATTGCAAAATAACATCTATGAAATTAAACATCTTACCCTCCCCAATGGCACCACACTCATGTCCCCAGAAGATTTTAAACTCTACTATCAAACTCCCTCCAAATTAGAAAAAAGCGCACTACACATAGCCATGCAAATTTTTTGCTACCCCAACTGTTCTCCGGACTGCCCACCCCAATGCCCCACACACCCCCCACCCCGCACACTGCTAGCTAAATACATATCAGACAACCAAACCATTACTCCTCGACATCCAACAATCCCAACTCCACCTGCACTCCCACTAGCACCACCACTATTAAACCCACCGATTATAATCAGACGAAACCCACTACAATTTCCCATCCACTCTGTTATATTCCACAAAACAGTTAAAACAAAAGACACACATAACATCCCCAAAACATACATAACCTACCTATGCCAATGGATCACACCAAATAACACAACATATACCAAATGGATGCCCCAGCGAAACCTCTTCCCATACAATGAACCCACCGTCATCACCTACAATATCACCCTCCTCACCACTTATCACACAAAACAACAACATACACACTACACAAATATATTAAATAGCCACTTCACATTGACACAACAGAGAGACCCTCGTTTTATCCCCCCTCCCACATACATCCCACACGCACATATATCAATACGTGAACACAACCCTGACAAAGATATTAACACCACTAAATCCACCATCCATATAGAAAACGAACATGCCCACATCTACCAAGACACAGGCCGTTATCTCATTACCATCTCCGCCACGCGACTACAATGGCTCTGGCAACAATACAATAAAACTATATTCTCAAACCAAAACCTTGTCCCACCCCCACAATCATTTGAAACTGAAATTGACTGGCTAATCCAACGATACAAATACACATCCTCCAACAAAAAACCACACAAACCTTCCCACCATACACTCCCCACTACTCTTCTAGACACACTTACAACCTCCCTCAACATCACCCACTCCTACTTCTCCTCACCACTCACCTGTTCTATCACAATATCACAATTTTACTCCCTATTTACACGAGACAAAATATTTGGAGCACTAGGTACAGCTTTTCAATATAAATGGAAAGGAATTGGATATGCACACCCTAACACTGAAGAACTTGCCCAACAAGCAATACATTGGGCTAGACTAGCAGCTAAACATGACCCCCAAACTATTACCATACTCACCATACCAGATATTAACTGGTATCATAACTCTTCCCCGTATATAGGCCCATTCCCTGACACTCATGTCATCACCTACTTTGCCCCCGACACTATCACTTATGACGAACCTACACTCCCACCCAAAAAGAAACCATCGTCTGAACCACTTGCCATCCATATTCTTTGCATTCATCATCACAACAATCCAATATACACTAACACCCACATTGACACACTCAAGTTCCAAATTGAAACACTGTGCATCCCACATTTCCACACACAAACAGACTCGCAAACGCCACCAAACACACCAGTCAATAAAAATACCCACTGGAATACACTCATGTATCCATCCGACTACATTCCCCAACTCACTCGTACACACCCGATACCACACTTCTCAACAGCAATCCAACTACGTTTCCCACCATCATACAACTACTATACGGATGGTTCTTTCAAACCTCCTCGATTACATGAAGATGGATTTTGGATTAGAGAAAAAGCAGGATATGGCATTTACCATGCCACCAAACCAGATATACAAATATCCAAACGACTCCCTGGACTACAAACCTCCTTCCGAGCTGAACTCATGGCCATACACAAAACTCTCAAAATAATTACCACAAAATATCCCAATGAACCTGCCCACATATTCACAGATTGCCTTAATTGCCTATACCTCCTCAACACACAGATCAAACATCCAACTCTACATAGAAATCATGCAGACCAAACCATCCTAGCCTCCATAATCGACATGCTACTCAGTAGAACTCAACCAACCTCAATCAACAAAATCAAAGCACATGTCAATATATCTGGAAACGAACAAGCTGACAAACTAGCCAAAAATGGCACAAATAAATTATATAAATTTGCTACCAAACTACATGAATTTGCACACACAACGCCCTTTTACTACCAAAAATACACCTGGCCTGGCCCTGATCGCAGACCGGACAAAGGACCTGTTAGATGCCTTGACACTTATATCACAAATCAAGATCGAAAGAAAAACTTAGAAATAATGGCTCAACGGTTCCCAAACATTAATAAATGGACTACAAACCCAACCATAGACAATGACCTCTCAAATGAATTTTGGACTAACCTTGCCATCACAGACTCACAAAAAACTGCCATACTAAAATTCCGTACCGGACAATACATGGGAAATGCTAGAAAACAACTATTCTTCGGCATTGCAAGATTCCCCAATAAAACATGCACCATATGTAACTCTCAAGATACCGACACTTGGCTCCATGTGCTTCTTAAATGTAACCAACATCATATTCATGCCATCAGAACAAAAAGACATAACAAAGCAATATGGGCACTCCGTAAGTTAATCTTATCCACCAAACAATCCAGATGTTATATACTCATGAATGCACGAACATTCAACAATAATTCCCAAGAAAACACAGTACCAAATTGGCTCCTACCATGCACTTGCACAACCCAACGCTGCCACTGCAACGCACGACTCAAACCTGATTTACTATGCATCAAAGGACTCCCATACCAACATGTCCCACCGCTACAACCCTCGACTGATCTCACAGTTCAAATTATTGAATTCACATATACAAATGACAGATTCTCGCCGGCTACCATAACTAATAAAACAGACAAATATCAATCTCTACTCAACGACATTACTGCACAAGGATGGAAAGTTGACCCCATAATAGTCATCACAGCTGGAGCCCGAGGAACAACACATGCCCCCTCCATGGACATCCTCAAAAAAAAAATTCAAAATCCCTGAAGCAGCCCTCAAACAAACGTTCAAAGAAATAAACACTATTGCCATACACCATGCCGGATCCACCTTACTACATAAACGAAAACTAGAAAACCACCAACCCTTACCAATCAAATAAAAACCCATACATGAAAAAGAGGCTTAAAGCCAATTCTTAAAAAACGTCGAAAATAAACTCCCAAATTATCATCTCATAATTCCAAATACAAATAGCCGATTTGGCCTTTCCAAACTAGTAAGTATTAATTCAAAGCCAAAACCAAACACATATCGTATACCAAATCAAAGTAAAAACTGTACTTGGAAAACAACGCTACTCCATCTGCAGAAACTTGAGAATGCGCTTGATAGTGCTTGCAATATAATCAACACGATCAGATCTTGCCAAAGAATTCACAGGCCCCCTCAAAAAACGATGGTGGCCTGGACTACCTCTGAGCGGATGAGACATACAACAAAAATACTGATCCTTATTTAAACCTTCAAAGCTTCCCTCGAACATAACCTCTCTGGTACCAGGCTCAACACACCCCACTTGTAACAGAATCACCAACGCCCGGGCATCCTTTTGAAGATCACCATGAAACCGCTGCTCCAAACGGGGCTGCTTGAGCGGACGAGACGGCCCAGCTCCATCCGGACGTTGAACCACCATTGGCATAGAAACAGCTGGTTCAGATGGTTGATCTGGCAGCTGTGCTAACGAAAGCTCTAGCCCTGCCTCTGGCTGCGATTCTAAATCCATCGTCTCCATAAGAACCCTCCAGTTAGACATCTCAAAATTGAACTGGATCTAAAATACAAACTCCTAATACCCAAAGAGAAAACTCTACCCTGAGAAAGCTAACTCAAAGATCTCTACTTATACAAAAAAAAAAAAAAAAAAAAAAAAAAAAAAAAAAAAACCCGGAAGCAAGAAGCGTCATACTGAAGCCACTTAGAAGTGTCACCTTGACGTTTCACAAAAAGTCATAAAAATCTTTTAAATAAATACTACCTATACACTTTACATAGTGCCCGTTCTCACACCACGACAACAATACTAACCATTACACGCGTATCTCAAGATAATTAGATGAAAACGATTGGTTACTCCAGATTCCTTGTATGTGATAATTCACCAACCACGTCAAGCCATTAATATTACATAAATATTTACATGGCCCTAAGGTAAACCAAAATGAACCACTTCACTAAAACATCTCACCACCCAAAACAACCAACCTTGAAGCACTGACTTGGAGACCACACTTCACACCAATTACATTTTATACCCCAATCATATTGATTCACATGTCCGTTTAAATAAAACAATTAATTAAACACTATTACCATACACCATGCCGGATACATTGTACTACATAACAGAAAAACCACAAAATCACCAAAAAATACCCTAAACTGAAATGAAAAAAATAAAAAAATAAAAAATAAAAAATAATAAAAATAATAAAAAAATAAAATAAAAAAAATAAATCTTCACAAAAAACCCATACATTGGAAAGCGGCTTAAAGCCACTTTTTTTAGGATCTTGTCTCAGGTAGTAGGATAGGGCTGGTCGGTGGTACAACTTTCCTGCCTATGAATATTTCACTAGCAGTGTCAAGTCACCATATCACATTACTGCTCCAACGGGCCCTCACAGGAATCGAACCCGGACCACATAACTATGATACAACATCCTCACCACCAAACCACTGGACAGATGACTTGACGACCATCAACCCAAAAAACCACCATTTAAACACCCAAAGCTTTTTATTTTATTCAGTTATATGTCAGTTGTTAGGAGTTCCAAAAGTGTCTATTCTCGAAAGGGGTGAGTAGTTTGGTCTTAGTGGCCCTTTGTCTGATGGGCATTGGTTCATTAACCAAACGAACAGACACTATATTCACGCCGGCCCTATAGAAGGACCGGAGTTTCTATCTATTCTATCTATCTTCAGATGCTTTTCTTTCCACAGGGTTCAGAGGAGCACTCTATGGTGCGAGACACGAGGAATTGAATGCGAGAAAGCGAGGGGTTTGATGCTTTAAGGTGGTTGTTGAGGAGAAGGTGTGGATTGGAATTTGTAGAAATGGCAACGAATGGCTTTGCCTGGTGGGGAGTTTCTGGTGTTTTTAGGGTTCATGATGAGACGTAATCTAGTCGAGAGTGTCAGTTTCGTGTGGCAGTGAACTTTGCGCTTCTTGCAAGCGGTGTAAGCGGTCGTGAACGTGTAGAGAGATAGGGTTTGTTTTTGTCGACTTTGCTGGTGACGTTGCTGATTCATTTCTCTGGACTTCCGTTTCCAATGATCAGATTCTCGCGCTAAAGCTACAGTGTCGGTATTTTTGAATTGCTGGTAAGAGCTGAATGGTGTTTTGGATCATACCCTGTTGCAGGTTTGTCAGTGGCGTTTGCAAGTCATCACCAAACGGATTTTGAATTGACTGGTTGTTTCTGTAGAAGGCAACTCAGAGTAGTACAGCTGGTTTATGTTGTCTTTAGCTAATTACCGAATTGGTGATTGTGTTCTTTTTGCAGTACGCTCTTCGGGTAGAACGTCGATGCCCAATGTAGTGGATTCTCACGCTTGACGATTTGTTTCTTCAGAAAAACGAAATGCATTCAGTTGTGGTTTCAGACTGGCGGGCAGCGTCGGCGCTTGATGCCATCACCGCGAGCACCTCGTATTCTACAAAATATTTGGGGCCTCCTTCTATTTCAACTCGTCAGCAAAGACATGCAGCCAAAGCTTGTGGACGTTCTTTTCGAATAAGAGGCGCCTGTGCAAACTGGCAACGGATCAACCTTGTGCAAAAAGCTGTTCCACAACTCCAGGTTTGGCCTCTTTCCGGTCGCGCCTTCAGGTTGAAAGTTGAGGATTCTTTCAAATTCTTAGCGAGCCATAAAGACCGTCGGAGCATCCAGATGAGGCTCATTTCTTATGTTGGATACACACCTTTGCGGGCGGAAAGAAAGATTTGTCAGTCAGCTTCTTGATTAAATTGCCTTGTGTACAATTAAGGTGGTGATCACGGGTGAGCACTTGCTCGGAAGGCAATGCTTGATATCTAGGTTGTTACATTTTCCCCAAAGTAGCAGCACGTGAACTTGGTCGACTGAACCCCGAACCCTGACCCCAGTATTGATAGGAAGGTGTGCTTGAGCTCTGCTACTAGTGTGCTTTTTGAAAAACTGTTGGGCTTTTTGTGAGCAGGATGTGCGTGCGAACACACTGTTCAAGTCTCCATGGCCTGTCTACCCTTTGTTATCCGTGCTCTTGTGCCCTCATGGAGGACGTAGTGGACAAATTAGGTGTTTATCGACATCATCGGTTTGGAGAAGATCATCCACGCGTGCCGAAGCTCCAGGTGTGTGACAGGCTCTCGTGGAATGAGGTGGATGGGATTTGTCTTCCCCGGAGAGAACGTGACTGACATGAAGTGTGTTGCACTTGCCTCAGACAAAGCTGAGCGGACTGAAGAACTTTGGGAAGAGTACTTTGCGGATCCTTCCCAGTGGTGGGACAACAGAGTTGACAAGGTATCCCAGGACTGCCAGTGGGTTGATGCTAGAAAGTGGATGTGAGCCTTGGATCAGACACGTGAGGTGGATATTTCTTAGTTGTACAAAGGATGTGGGCACTAGGCAAGCATAGGTATTGTGCTTTGTGTATTTTGGAGTGGAGTCTGATCACTGGAGTGTTGAAAAAAATGTTGTCCTTGATTGTTGAGTGTTGGGTGCAGATTAACCGGGCTTAAATATGCGTCACATGTTGCATATTTGATGGTGGGTTGTGGTGCCTACAGAGGAACCCCAGATCACCTGACTTCAAACATAAGGTGAAAAGAGAAGCGCTGTGGCTAGATGGCTGGAAAAATCCAACTTGGGTGAAGGCAAGACTCAAATCGGTCACTCAGGGCACATCTCATTCTCATGCTGTTGGTAGTAAGCACATTTGGAGCACAAGTACCACGAGCGAAGCGCTTGCTGTTATGGAGAATCTACTCCAACAAGGCATCACCATAGACTCGTCCATGTTTGTTGAAGTTTTGAAGCGGTGCTTGAAGCAGAAAGACCTTATGGCGGCCAAGCAGGCTCATGACTGCATCATCAAGAGTGGAATGGAGCAAAATGTATATGTGGCGAACAACCTTTTGAGTGTGTACATCAGATGTGGGAGGCTGCAGGATGCACGCCAAGTGTTTGATAAACTTCTGAAGAAGAATGTTTATAGTTGGACCATCATGGTTGGAGGTTATGCTCAGCACAATTGTGCTAAAGATGCACTGGAAGTTTTCAATCAAATGTGCCAAGAAGGTGTGCAGCCAAATGAAGTTACTTACGTGAGCATCCTGAAGGCATTTGCCAGTCCAACAGCTTTGAAATGGGGTAAAGAGCTTCATGCCCTCATCAGACACGATGGCCTTGAATCAGATGTGCGTGTAGGGACTGCGCTTCTTCGAATGTATGCAAAGAGTGGCAGCATTGATGATGCCATACGAGTTTTTGACAGAATGGAGGAACGTGATGTGGTCACATGGAGCGTGATGATTGGTGGACTTGCAGACCATGGACGTGGGCATGAGGCATATGAATGTTTCCTTCGAATGCGAAGAGAGGGCTGTGTACCAGACTCAATCACGTATGTGAGCATTTTGAATGCATGTGCAAGTGCGGGTGCTTTAGAGTGGGTGAAGGACGTCCACAGCCATATCCTGGCAGATGGATTGGAGTCGGATTTGCGCGTGGCTAGTGTGCTCGTTCACATGTATGCAAAGAGTGGCAGCATCGATGATGCTGTACGAATTTTTGACAGAATGGAGGAACGTGATGTGGTCACATGGAACGTGATGATTGGTGGACTTGCAGACCATGGACGTGGGCGTGAGGCCTATGAATGTTTCCTTCAAATGCGAAGAGAGGGCTGTGTACCAGACTCAATCACGTATGTGAGCATTTTGAATGCATGTGCAAGTGCGGGTGCTTTAGAGTGGGTGAAGGACGTGCACAGCCATATCCTGGCAGATGGATTGGAGTCCGATTTGCGCGTTGCTAGTGTGCTCGTTCACATGTATGCAAAGAGTGGCAGCATCGATGATGCTGTACGAGTTTTTGACAGAATGGAGGAACGTGATGTGGTCACATGGAACGTTATGATTGGTGGACTTGCAGACCATGGACGTGGGCATGAAGCATATGAATGTTTCGTTCAAATGCGAAGGGAGGGCTGTGTACCAAACGCAATCACGTATGTGAGCATTTTGAATGCATGTGCAAGTGCGGGTGCGTTAGAGTGGGTGAAGGACGTGCACAGCCATATCCTGGCAGATGGATTGGAGTCGGATTTGCGCTTGGCCAGTGCGCTCGTTCACATGTATGCAAAGAGTGGCAGCATCGATGATGCTGTACGAGTTTTTGACAGAATGGAGGAACGTGATGTCATCACATGGAACGTGATGATTGGTGGACTTGCAGACCATGGACGTGGGCATGAGGCATATGAATGTTTCCTTCGAATGCGAAGAGAGGGCTGTGTACCAAACGCAATCACGTATGTGAGCATTTTGAATGCATGTGCAAGTGCGGGTGCTTTAGAGTGGGTGCAGGACGTCCACAGCCATATCCTGGCAGATGGATTGGAGTCGGATTTGCGTGTGGCTAGTGCGCTCGTTCACATGTATGCAAAGAGTGGCAGCATCGATGATGCTGTACGAATTTTTGACAGAATGGAGGAACGTGATGTGGTCACATGGAATGTGATGATTGGTGGACTTGCAGACCATGGACGCGGGTGTGAGGCATATGAATGTTTCCTTCGAATGCGAAGAGAGGGCTGTGTAGCAGACGCAATCACGTATGTGAGCATTTTGAATGCATGTGCAAGTGCGGGTGCTCTGGAGTGGGTGAAGGACGTGCACAGCCATATCCTGGCAGATGGATTGGAGTCAGATTTGCGTGTAGCTAATGCGATTATTCACATGTATGCAAAAAGTGGCAGCATTGATGATGCTGTACGAGTTTTTGACAGAATGGAGGAACGTGATGTGGTGACATGGAGCGTGATGATTGGTGGACTTGCAGCGCATGGACGTGGGCATGAGGCATATGAATGTTTCCTTCAAATGCGAAGGGAGGGCTGTGTACCAAACGCAATCACGTATGTGAGCATTTTGAATGCATGTGCAAGTGCGGGTGCGTTAGAGTGGGCGAAGGGCGTGCACAGCCATATCCTGGCAGATGGATTGGAGTCGGATTTGCGTGTAGCTATTGCGATTATTCACATGTATGCGAAGAGTGGCAGCATCGATGATGCTGTACGAGTTTTTGACAGAATGGAGGAACGTGATGTGGTCACATGGAACGTTATGATTGGTGGACTTGCAGACCATGGACGTGGGCATGAAGCATATGAATGTTTCGTTCAAATGCGAAGGGAGGGCTGTGTACCAAACGCAATCACGTATGTGAGCATTTTGAATGCATGTGCAAGTGCGGGTGCGTTAGAGTGGGTGAAGGACGTGCACAGCCATATCCTGGCAGATGGATTGGAGTCGGATTTGCGCTTGGCCAGTGCGCTCGTTCACATGTATGCAAAGAGTGGCAGCATCGATGATGCTGTACGAGTTTTTGACAGAATGGAGGAACGTGATGTCATCACATGGAACGTGATGATTGGTGGACTTGCAGACCATGGACGTGGGCATGAGGCATATGAATGTTTCCTTCGAATGCGAAGAGAGGGCTGTGTACCAGACACAATCACGTATGTGAGCATTTTGAATGCATGTGCAAGTGCGGGTGCGTTAGAGTGGGTGAAGGACGTGCACAGCCATATCCTGGCAGATGGATTGGAGTCGGATTTGCGTGTAGCTAATGCGATTCTTCACATGTATGCAAAGAGTGGCAGCATCGATGATGCTGTACGAGTTTTTGACAGAATGGAGGAACGTGATGTCATCACATGGAACGTGATGATTGGTGGACTTGCAGACCATGGACGTGGGCATGAGGCATATGAATGTTTCCTTCGAATGCGAAGAGAGGGCTGTGTACCAAACGCAATCACGTATGTGAGCATTTTGAATGCATGTGCAAGTGCAGGTGCATTAGAGTGGGTGAAGGACGTGCACAGCCATATCCTGGCAGATGGATTGGAGTTGGATTTGCGTGTAGCTAATGCGATTCTTCACATGTATGCAAAGAGTGGCAGCATCGATGATGCTGTACGAGTTTTTGACAGAATGGAGGAACGTGATGTCATCACATGGAACGTGATGATTGGTGGACTTGCAGACCATGGACGTGGGCATGAGGCATATGAATGTTTCCTTCGAATGCGAAGAGAGGGCTGTGTACCAAACGCAATCACGTATGTGAGCATTTTGAATGCATGTGCAAGTGCAGGTGCATTAGAGTGGGTGAAGGACGTGCACAGCCATATCCTGGCAGATGGATTGGAGTCGGATTTGCGCGTGGCTAGTGCGCTCGTTCACATGTATGCAAAGAGTGGCAGCATCGATGATGCTGTACGAGTTTTTGACAGAATGGAGGAACGTGATGTCATCACATGGAACGTGATGATTGGTGGACTTGCAGACCATGGACGTGGGCATGAGGCATATGAATGTTTCCTTCGAATGCGAAGAGAGGGCTGTGTACCAAACGCAATCACGTATGTGAGCATTTTGAATGCATGTGCAAGTGCAGGTGCATTAGAGTGGGTGAAGGACGTGCACAGCCATATCCTGGCAGATGGATTGGAGTTGGATTTGCGTGTAGCTAATGCGATTATTCACATGTATGCAAAGAGTGGCAGCATCGATGATGCAGTACGAGTTTTTGACAGAATGGAGGAACGTGATGTTATCACATGGAACGTGATGATTGGTGGACTTGCAAACCATGGACGTGGACACGAAGCCCTGGAAGTCTTTAGAAGACTGATTGCTGATGGTGTGAAACCTGACGATTACTCATTTGTGGCAGTGTTGTCGGCCTGTAGTCATGCAGGCCTTGTTGATGAAGGCCGTCGGCTCTTTCGGGTTATGATGCAGGATTATGGCATGGAACCTACTGTGATTCATTATGGTTGCATGGTGGATCTTCTTGGGCGGGCAGGAAACTTAGAGGAAGCAAAGCTCTTTATTGATAACATGCCAGTTGAAGCAGATGCAGCTACTTGGGGTGCTTTGCTTGGTGCTTGTAGAAGTCATGGTAATGTGGAGTTGGGCGAACTTGCTGCTAAAGAGGTTCTTAAGTTGGAACCGGAGGGTGCCGCTCCATATGTGGTCCTCTCCAACATCTATGCTGCCGCTGGCCAGTGGGATCAGGTGTCATCAATACGGTGTATGATGCAGGAAATATGTATTCGCAAGGAACCAGGGATTAGCTGGATTGAGATTAATAACAAGATTCATCGCTTTGTTGTAGGAGATACCTCTCACCCAGAAGCAAAGCAGATCTATGCTGTGCTGGATAACTTGACCAAAAAGTTAAGGGCTGAAGGTTACATTCCCGATACTCGGCTTGTCTTGCGCAATATTGATGAGGAGGACAAAGAACTTGCTCTTTGCTCTCACAGTGAAAAGCTAGCTATTGCTTATGGCATGATGCACACGCCTCTGGAAAAGCCAATTCGTGTATACAAGAATCTTCGGGTGTGTTCAGATTGCCATACAGCAACGAAGTTCATCTCTAAGGTGACTGGACAGGAGATTGTGGCCAGGGATGCCAATCGCTTTCACCACTTCAAAGATGGCGTCTGCTCTTGTGGTGATTATTGGTAACGGGGTTGGAAATTTTGAGACTGAAAGTTGTCGGGAGATGTGCAAGATGCTAGAAAGTGCGCCATTGGTATTAGTTACGTGGTTAGCCATCCGTTTTATCTTTGCATGTTCTTGGAGTTTCTTGATTAAATAGTATCGGTTGGTTCGCAATTAATTGTCTCCATGATTATTGAATGAGATAGTTTTGTTTTTGTTTATGTTTATTTTCTACAGTTGGTTTTTCGGGTTTGTTGGTTGGAAGTTTATTCCTTTGAGAAATAACATATACTGGAAATTGAAATGGTTCTTTGAGCAGAGCTTGCTGATTGTATGGTGTGTTTTTTTTCTTGTCTTTTCGGAAGGAGCTATTCAAAGGAGAAGAGGTTCTCCAACTTTAAGTTGCTTAAACGCTAAACCTTTGAACCCTAACTTGGAAATGTTATGCTTGATAACCAGAGGTACCATGTACTAGTCTTGAGTAGTGTATTATCGTATTCAACAAAGCAAGGGGCAAATCCAATATTGTTCCAGCTCCTTAATCTGTGTCCTCGAGTCCCGCTTCTTGTTTTCCTAGGTCACTCTGCATTGAATGCAATGAAAGTGTACACTTAGTGAGGCAGAGTGGTGAAATTGGGAGCTATGCATGAGGGTGAGAAATCTTGTTTTTGATCAATATGAATGGAGACTAGAGATGATCATACTACTACACACTTTAGTGCATTCACTACTTGTACTGTAGATGATAGTACTCCAAAATTCTATACTATAGTAATTGGAAGTTATATACCTGTACTTCAAAAATAGCAAGTGCTAAAAAGTTGGCACTCATGTACTTGTTGGTTATCATTTACATCAGTAATGAATCCAAATTTCATTCAATAGAGTATATTTTCTTTATTTGCTAAATCTACTATTTTATTTTCTTATAAAAATCAAATACAACTAAATTAGTGTTCTTTAAGAGTGCATCGTAGTATACTCACATCCACAAAGTCTGGATCCATTCAAAAGATATTGTGAAATTTTTATTGACGTAATTTCATTACAATTTAAGTAGCGACGCTAATGTGAGGCAAAATGGAGAACAATACTTACATTCAAGGTTTCTAACATCCAACTTCCATGTCCTCTGTTGCGACCATTCCACACTACAATCACCACATCTGAAATTGCGAGTAATAACATGAAGAAATCTTGATGCCACCCAACCCGCCTCGCGAATATAGTGAAAAACCTACGGACCCTTAGAAACGCAATCATCATATCTCCCACAATGCCAACACAGAACCAACAGTTCTCCTCATCGAAAGAGAGAAACGGAGAAGTTCAAAAGCAACAAGGATTCGAAGGTGAACAAACGAGTTCAAGAGGCATCACTACAGAGGTATACAAGAGAAAAGAAGTTCCAATGCCAATGCAACATCGAGGAAGCGAAAAATAAATGTTTGGGAGAACGTTGCGTGGTTTTGGCGGGAAGAGAAACGATGACCTTAAGCCACTTTCTGATATTCAAAGTTCATGAACGTGGATGGAGGACTTCATCCTGCATCCGTAATTGGGGCACGAGGTTTAGGGCTCGAGGGTCCAAAGTTTAGGATTAAGAGTTTTTGGATTTGGAATTTTACGGTTTAGACTTTAGGGTCTCGGGTTTGGATTTTAGGGTCTAGGGTTTAAGGCATTGGAATTTTAGGGGATTTAGGGTTTAGGGTTTAGAGTTGAGGGCAATGATGCTAGCGTGTAAGCCTAGAGTAGAGAGCGTAGGAGCTGAAATTTGGAGAGCCTACAGTTCAGAAAGCGGAAAAAAGCAAAAAGAAATTCAAAAAATTCAAAGACATTTGCTAATTTTTGAAATTTTACTAGATAAAGTAAATTTTATATCCTGTGATGGCGTGACCTATGACCGTGGTTTAGAAGTCGACATAGTTTAAAGTTTGGGGCATTTTGAATAGGTTGACAACTTTTACGCCACTTAGAATGAAATTGAATTCCAAAGTTAAAATCTGCCCATGTGTGACAATGAAGCCATAGAAGTGCTTTATTGGACCCAAATCTAGAATTATATTATTTTGAATTTTTAATAAACATTCAGAGTAGCAATACTAAGCCATCAAATAGTCACAGTTAACAAAGATATGGTACGTGCCACAATTCAACGACGCTAGCGTGCGAGCCTAGAATGGAGAGCCCAAGAGCGGAGAGCGGGGATTTGGAGAGCGTAGAGCCTAGAATCTAGCTAAATTTAAAAGTAGACACTATTTTTAGATTTTTTCTTTATATAGTAAATTTTGGTCCCTATGACCGCTGGATGTATGACCGTGGATTAGTAGTTAGTAGAGTATAATGTTTATAGTCAACCAAAAACAAATTGGGAAATTTTGAGCTACATAGAGTGAAATTGAATTCCAACATGAGAACCTCTTGAAAAGAGACAAAGAAGGAAGGGAGGACAATTGGATCTATATGTAGGATTATATTTTTTTCTTTTTTCTAATACATAGTCATAGTAGCAAAACTCGGCGAGCAAGTACTTGAACCAATTAAAAATACTAGTCTTGCAGCAATTTACAATAGGATGCTATTGTTTCTAGTTCTACTCTCCCCCTCTAAACTCCAATTGTGATTCATTCTTCAATCCTCGGTCTTGATGATCTCGGCAGCGACAAGAATTTTTTAAACTGCATCCAAGCTAAGAGTAGGAGCATGGATGTACGTATCGACTTTATAGTCTAGCTTGCAAAAAAACCGAAAAATATAGTAAAGGTGCTTGCAATTGACGTACTGGCCACGCTTCCCAACAACTGATGAGTTGATGCTAGCGTAATGCGGGCATGTACAAGATGGGAAATTGCACAATGTGACATTGTACAAAATAAATGTTCGTCAAGCTCTACCCTAGAGTGGAGCACGATGATGGCGCCAAGGCCGGGGTAGAGGAGGAGGTTGCTGCGGAGAATATTGGCCTTCACATTTCTTGCACTCTCCCATTGATTGCGGTGAGCTTCCATGGGAGCCTTGTTGTTTCGACGCACGTTTTTGCCATTTCAGGAGGATGAAATCCTATCGGCATGCAATGGGCTCGGATGAGTCCACAACACTGGTTTGAACATCTTAGACGTTGTAAAGAGGCAACAAAGCGAAAAGGTTGTACTAGTGGATTGAAGATGAAACTCGGCCTCTTGGAGTTCTAGGATCTCCGAACGCATGAGGTCAGTTGTTAACACTAAATTAGTACTTCCCGATATTACCGGTCTGGGTTTTTTACTACCTCGGTAATTTTTCGATTTACCCCAGAAAGTAGATCTGGGAAGACTTTTTTACCGATCTGACCGTTACTAGTTAGATCGGGTTTTACATGTATATAAACAAGGAAGCCAGACTCCTTTGGCACACTCTACTTTTTCCAATACAGATTTTCTTGTGTTTAACATTGAGTGTCCTTTCATTCTCTGATTCGAGTGATTCTTCTTCGGTATGTGTGTCCGATTTTATAGACTGTTTGCAGGAAAGACTCCTCGGTAGTTAGGATCGAGTACTTCTACTGAGCTACCTAGGTTCTTGACTGATTCAGTATTTGGTACTCCTCTCACCTCGGAAATTCAGTACTAACTACCGAGTAGGAAAGAGGACTTACCATTTGGCGACCATCTAGTGTTACGAATCTTTGAATCTTAGCAAAAAATTCCTTCTATTAGACCAGTTACAAACCGTCTCTGGTATTAATACTTATTACATTATAGAACACGGGAAACTACTTGACTATTCCTGCAATTAAGATTGGTAGATCCAGATCCCTCTCTTACAAAACTCACTAAATAGCTGGGCTCAGTACACTACCGAGTCAGTATTTTCGGTTTTGCTAAGCGTAGACAGATCTGCTCTGCGGATTTACAGCTTCACCATGTCCCGACCCCACACTCAATCGGCGGGACCACCCCCGGAACTGGATCTCACCGCGTTGGCAAGCTCACAAACACAGTTTCACCAGAGTGTACGGGAACTCATGGCCTACCCACAGCACCGGGTCCCATCGACGGCCACACATCGTTTAGCACCACGTAACCAATTGTTAACGCCAGACGAATTACCAAACCCGCGCGAAAATCAAACCGCCCGACACCCGCTTTCATCAGCACGGCAACGACCGTCATCTGTATCAGGAATACCCATACCGCCCAACATCGGTACCGACCTAGTACCGACATCCGCCGAAAGAGAACATTTTCGCTGGCAAGCATATCTCCAATCAGACGCACTCGAAGAACGACTCCAACAACTTATACCGGAGGAGGCCACCGACCAAGAACTCCTCGCGGCTCTCGAACCCCAGCACCGACCGGATTTTACATTGGAAGAACCTCAACTACAACTTTCACATCTACGCCTCCAACAACACCGCCAAACCGTGATACCCACTCAGGCAGTTCTACCCTAAACAGAAGAATCCAATTGAAATTCAAAGACGGACGCCCGATTGACGTGCATTCTCAAAGGCATAGTTACACCACCCTAAAACCCTTAAGAAAAGGTGTGACAATGTACCCTAAACACCTATTAATAATGTATTCCCGTGAATCTGGCATTTGGTGTGCAAGAGGAAATAGAGTTCAAAATTCCTGCATTCGTGAAGGTGGAGTAGCACTATTGTAACTCCTTTGAGACAAGGTGTGATGGTGTGCACCTACATCTCTAACTGTGCATTCCCATGAACCTCGCCTATAGGTGAAAACCTAGTGTATGGCTGAAATTGTGGTAAAAAATATACACATACCTGGAGTTGGAGTTACATTGGTGTAACTTCTGTTCGAAAAGCGACAGTTACACCAATGCAAGTCCCCGAGCAAGAGGTATGATCCAATAACTGCCTACACCTTTAGTGCATTCCCATTAATATGGGTACAGAACCTTTAGGAGAGAACACAATTCCCAAAAACACGCATTCTTGAAGGTGGAGTAACACGGGTGTCACTTTTTTGAGTGAAGGTGTGACAATGTACCCCTACAGCCCTCCTACATTTCCATCACTCCAGTTTGTAGGTTTTTTAAACAGAAAATGAAATATGTACCTAAACCATAAACGTCAGAGGGTGTTCCTAGGATTGACAGTTTGAGAAAAATCATCATCAACCCCTAAGCGCCCAAGTGACGAATATTGGTGAATTGCTATTGTTGGCAACATAACAGGAGCTGAATTATTTATTTATTTAATATTTTTTTGGATTTGAAACAAGTTTTCTCAAAGATTGAAATTTGACTCATATGCTGTAATAATTGCATAATTATTGGAGAGGTTGTGAAGGGAAATATGTCAAAGAGGCATTGTCATTTTCCAAAGTTTTGGTTTATAAAATGCGCAATAGATCCATTCTTTGAGGTTGACATACAAATGAAAGTTGTAGATGATGACTTTTCCATGACATCCATACGGTTGGATTTCATAACAGTGTCAAAATATGTTTAAGTTTGATTTTAAAAGAGATTATCGTTTTAATTACGTGAAAAATAAAAAAAATACTCATTGTCTTTGTGAATGTTGGAACCATTGGCCAAAAGTGCATAACGTACAACATTAAATCATCTTTTGAAAAATATGCAATATTTTAACCTATAAATTTATCTTTTGATTTCGTACAAAGAGATCTCAAGATACCTCTATCGAACTATAATAAAACTTATGTGAACAACTGAACCATTGCTGGAGCATAATGATTTCAACCAATCATAATGAATCACTGACAAGATGAGAGTGTTAAGATTGTGATTTTAGTGAATTTTTAAAGTTTTTTCTTGTAAATTCATTTGAAAAATATTTAGGCATTTCATTTAAAATTCAACCAAATGGATGTCTTCTAATCATGATGTCTTACATGTGCTCTTTGGAGTTGAAGCTCAATAAAGTTAAAGAGGCCTCATTTTACAATATATTTAGGTATTGCCCAACCTTCTAGGCACTTAGGGGTTATGTACTATTTGGAAGAATATTTTGGAATTGATATATGTATGACAGTTGTAGATTTAAAATTTCATGTTCCATCCGTATGGTTCAATTGACCTAAACCATCACCAATGTTTTTTCTTAAATTTTGAAAGCCAAAATTAAAAATTCCTTATAAATTTGAATACAAACTAGAAATTAACGTTTTTTGAATGAAATTTGTAGGCCGATGGATTTGGAATGAAATACTCTTTTAGAATGTGGTGATTCCCTGGGGTTTTTTGTCCTAAATCTTCAATGTATGACCTCCTTTTTGCAAGGCTACTCTAGAATTAAAGTCCATCAATGCAATTTGGGTTTGATCAACGCCTTGACATGCCTCTACACCTGTGATTCTAGAAAAATATGCACTTTGGTGACACTAAATCCAACCATTGCATAGGGCGACGACTTGATGAAGTATCTCAAAAGAAATGGATGACTTTCATCCAACAAGTGATGGGAATGTAGGGTGGGTTGGAAACAATTAGCATTTGAATTTCTGAAAATGTTGTGGTGGTTGTGGATTAAAGAACAATGAATGATCACGGTTTCAAGGAGAGTTACACATACTTATGTATAGGGATGGTATATGAGCGACACGCATTGTCTTGTGTAATTTTATTACGGACAAATGTGCAATTTTACATGTGATGTTGTGTGGAAATATATTCATGATTGTATGTGTGTTATTTCCAATGATAGATGTATCCACATTCACGTATTGTTTCTACATTCACGCATATTATTTTATGAATATATAAATGTATTATTTCAACATTCTTGTGTATTATTTCTTATTCAACATTCTTGTGTATTATTTATATATTTGCATCCATCATGTTGTTTTGTAATACATGTATTTTTCAAAACGCAATGAAGGTGCAAATGGAGTCGATGAGAAAGGGAAGTGAAGTTGAAAAAGCATAGGAAGGTGAAAACCTGGTGTGGAGGTGAAAAACGAGAAAAGATTACGTGCATTCCTGAAAGAACTATGTCGTAGCACGTGATACCGGATATTCCCCTAGAACGCACTTTTTCGTATTAAGAACGCTCGTAGAGGTGATTTCCGGGTTATCGTTCCGCGGAGATTCTGTGAAGTGGGAAGTTTCCGGAGATGGTCCCGGACTGGTGATCTCTCTCTCTCTGTCACCAGCTGAATTCCTCTTTCCTACCAAACCGGGCCTTCTCCTACTGACTGACCCGGTTACGACTTGTGAACCGTTGAACCGGCTCACTTAGCGTTGAATTCTTAGTTCGATAGTTTTTGGATGTTTAGTGATTTATATTTGTCTAACCGGGGCATTTTAACCGGTTAGACAAATTCCCGGATTTTTGTACCTTGGTGTCCGGTTTGATCGACAATTATTAGATTCCTTTTTATCTAGATAAATTAGTGTGGTTAGTGTCGTTTACCGATTTGATTTTGTGATTATAGGCAATTGGGCCGTTTGCCCTTTTGTTTTATTCTATGATTTTATTCTACGGGGTTTTGATTATCATTTTAGTTCGTGAATTTAGTCTAGTTTATTAGTTTATTCTGCGAGTTATCCTAGTTATTCTTTTTGGCTCGTTATTTTACCCCTATTGGTTTAGCTTTATCTTGTTAGGCTTTTGTTGAGTTTGTTCTCTAGTTCTTTGATGAGGTTTATTATAGATTCTTGGATTAGTAGAGTGTGTGAATTGTACTCTCAATTAAGTGGGAGTTAATTGGTAGTTTAAGGGTTGGATGGAGTGGATGGATGTAGTTTTGGTGGGGGGCAAAGTCCCACCCGGTCGCTTCTGTTTGAGAGTTAGTTGTGTCTGCACGGTGAGAGTTGGGGAGAGACGATGGAATGCTAGATCTAGATCGTGTTTTGGTGTTGGAATTGTTAGGGAGAATTGTGGGAAAGATTAGTGAAAAGGACTCTTTTGCTTTGATTGGAAAAAATTGTGAGATTGGGATAGGGATTTCGTGTGTGTGGGTGTTTTTGGGAATAGAGTTGGAGGAAAACCCTGAAATTTAGTGTGGAAGTTAGTGTGGCTTGGTTTTTGGGATCAGTGAGGATTTGGCAGGCTTGGAACCACAGGGGACCACTGCCGAAGCGAGGGTGAGGACGATCGGCACCAGCAGACGAAGAGGACGACGACCACGGCGAGCACGATCACGAGAAGGCGACGACGATCGGCACCAGCAGCTGCGGGGCTGCATCGACGCCGGCGACGACCACACGACCAAGGCGGCGAATCGACGAAGGCGACGCTACCGAGATCAAGGGGGCGACCAAGGTGATCAGTACACACGAAGACGGCCACGAGCTGTACAGGGAAGACGAATTCACGAGGGCGACACAGCCCAAGTGCGGGGCAATCACGGAGGTCGAGATCTGACCAGACGATCAGCACGAGAAGGCGGCGAAACGACCAACAGAAAACCACGAAGATACGATCAATAGAAGACGGTGATCACGGTAAACAAGACCATCGCGAGGATCAGAGGTGACGAAGGTCACCAAGACCACCGAGACAGGCTGCAGGGCGCAGCTCGATCGCCATAGCCAAGGTGACCATCCCTGTCTCCTCCCCCATGATATTACGGAGGGCGGACACAGTGATAATACGGAGGGAGACCTCCCTCCCCCTCTTCATTCCAATTCTTAAGCTTTTATCAATCAATTTAGACGTGGTAGATATTAGAAAGGTACTAGGGAAACATTATTATAAAAAGTTGGTAGTTTTGATTACCTAAAAGAAATCATCTTGTGTATTTATTTAATTTTTTCCCGTTTGCTTTGAGTTGTTTGAATGTTGTGATTCATGGGTGTTTTGTTGCTTTGTTGTCTAAGATTGGCCCGGTGAAGGGTATAGCGCGGAAGCGCTGCCCAATTTTCACCGGCCAAGTGTGATTTTGATTGCAATATTAGGGTCAAAAAATAGGGTTTTGGGCACGACGCGGAAGCGCTGCCCAAATTTTCCCACAAAACCCTAATTGTTTGCAAATTGGGTTGTTGGAAGCACAAGGGTGCTTATTGTTCTTAGGATGTTCTTGCAAGGAGAGAAAATTGACAAAAACTCCCAAGTGTGGAAGTTTAGCGTCCTTGCGAATGTCATGGTTGTGCTGTAATTTTTGGATGCAAGTCAAAAAACCTAAAAAACAAGCCCTAATTTCCAATTCTAAGCCCGATTTAGTGCACAAAGTGCCTAGGGTGGATTGGGAAGGGTTAGGGTCAATTAGGTACTCGTACATGGTCCAAATTGACCATTTACAAGTGCTGCCAATTCTTGCAATTTTACCCGCTCGTCCCCTTTTCCCTACTTTTCACCATTTTGGTTAGCATTTACCGACACAAACGCCAATTTATTTAGGAGTCCATTGCTTGCGGCCGCATTTCACCCACTTCCCAGCCGGACATATGGGCCTTGACCGGTGACGGTTAAAACGCTCATATGACTAGATCCGGTTTTCGTTC
This sequence comes from Pohlia nutans, assembly GCA_022496805.1. Lineage (NCBI taxonomy): Eukaryota > Viridiplantae > Streptophyta > Bryopsida > Bryales > Mniaceae > Pohlia > Pohlia nutans. The sequence continues at coordinate 50,986 of CM040086.1, forward strand.
GAGTTGGGAATTTATCCAACCCTACTCTGTCCGGTCTATCCAAACAACTCAAACCGGTTTACATTAACCTCTGTTTTCCTTCAGAGGGTTCTCCATTTACATTTAGCGGTGCTGGATTTAAAGGCACACCCTTCCTGCTGATTCAAGTGATGGGAACTTCACTACCTTCCGGTTATCCTAACTCTGCTCCTCAATCCGGGTAATTCCCGTACTGCACTTCAGCTGCAGATTCATCCCAAACCCACAGCCGGTCACTTAAGCGCAACCCGGTTTTCCCCCTTCTAAAACTTACTACAACGACTTGATAACCGGGATGGACATTTACCCGGGGTATCCGGAATCGGTTCGACTCCTAACAGTTCATTTTACTCTGATCATCCCGGCTCTCCTTATCACATGGTCTACCCAGGTGCTGGTACCTCAACCGGACTACCCGTCCAGGAGTTCTGAAAGAACCGGAGTACCCCCTCCTATGCACTCAGCCACTAACCCGGATTATACCTTGCAACCGAGCGCAGAACAACCCACCTTCAAACAATCTCTGAGTTTGCCCAATACCCAGACTCTTAACTGGATCTACAACAGAACCCGGTTAGTCTAGCTATTCCGTACCTTTCTATCACAAGATCTACCCAGGTGCTGGCACCTCAACCGGACTACCCGTCCAGGAGTTCTGAGAGGACTGGAGTACCCCCTCCTATCCACTCAGCCACTAACCCGGATAACACCTTGAAACCGAGCGCGGAACAACTAGATCTACAACAAAGTCCGATCAACTATTCCGGTTACCAAGGGACTTAATTGGACCACGATCTCAATCAACAACCACACACACACACACACAACCGCTCCGGTCCGTAGAAGAGTATGCTTATGATCATTTACAAAGAGAAAATGGTACAAAAAAGAAGACTCCAGGAATGAGGAACATCCTTGGATAAAAAGAAAACACAAAGCCGACCAGATCTGGGAAACCCGCAGATCCGAAAAAACCGGGGGGGGGGCAACCCCACAATTTAGTTCTCTTCCTACACTGCAACTAACATTAGAATCCTAAAAACAACTAACTCCCAAACAGAGTCCTACCCTACTTACTCAAAAAGGGGCCCGTTCAAAGCGGCCGGATCCACTAAGTCCGGGCCACCGATTCCGGGACTCCGATGATTCCGGGCAGCTACTGGCCTACTTGCGGTTGCTATTCATCATCTTCCGGGCTCCCCACCAAGATTGAATCCGCCGGCCTATCTCCCCGAGTTCCGCGCCCCGCCGGTTGTCCCTCATGTTGCTTTTCCACCCTGTCCGGGTGGACATCCATTGCCTCCATACCTTCGCTCAAATCCCGGACTTCTTCTGAGCTTACTCCCGCGGGTCGGACCATGTGGATTGGCTCCACATCCACCACGGTCCGGGAGGTAGGTTCCCCCTGATCCGACTCCTCCTCCGAAGAGCTCTCCCAGATATATTCCGCCAATACCCGGAACTCCACCAAATATGCTTCTACCTTGTCCGAGTACTCCCGGACTACATTCTTCATCCAGGCTGCTCCCTCCAATCCCGGTTGAAGTACCCGCTCGTCGTACAACCGGGCCTTTGTTTTTGCCTCCCCATTCGATTGAAACAACCCGGATAGCTTGGAGACGCACTGCCGGCTTGTCTCTGCTACCCTCCGGATGGTATCCTCTTGCTCCCGGATCTACAACTCCTTCCTCTATACGTGGGCCTCCATCTTGTTAATGTAGGCTACCTTTCGTTGCAGCTCCTCCTCAAATCCCTTCAAGAGAGCCGCCGATTCGCTCTCTGCCTCCCGGATACCCTGCAGTTGTCCGGTTAGCTCATTCTCCCTTTCCCTGCTCCGGATGAGTTTCCTCTGGAGCTTCCGAATCCGCACCGGATACTCCAGAGCGTCGTTCGTCCGGAGAAGGGTCCCTGTCTCCCGGAGAGCAGCGAACATGGGGTTGTACTGCTCCGTAACCATGTCCAGTGCCACTCGTGTCTGCAGTAACATGTCCTCCATCCGGAGCGGTTCTCTTCGTTCCGCTGGCACATTCCCGGATGGGCCTGCCTCCTGGACCGGTTCTGCTCCCGCTGGCATTCCCTGCTCCTGGTTCCCCTCATCTCCGGTTTCCTCTTTGTCCTCCCCTGCTTCCTTGGGACGTTTGTTGAGTGGGGTCACCTTCCTCCGGGCCGGCCCCTTCTTCTTTCCAGGTGTGGTATCCGGTCCTTCCGGTTCTTCCTCCCCTTCAACCAGGAGGACTAACTTCCTCTTCCCTCCCTGGGACCGCGGCTGAGACGGACCTCCCTCCCGGTCTGTCCGGTTCTCTTCTTCCATACGTTCCTGTGGAGCCGCCGGGGTAGAATCCTCTTCCATTGGTCCGGGTCCCTCTACCGGTTGCTCCTGGGGCTGGGGTGGAGAAGGCCTTGTCTCCTCCTCTGGCCTGGACTCCTCGATCGGATCCACCTGAGGTTGTGTCTGGGAAGGACCGCCTACCTCCGGTTGAGGAGTTGCCTCTTGTCCTCTCGCCGGCTTCTTCCGGGTTAGCTTCGGCTGTGGAGAATCTTCCTCCTCATCCGGATGCCCCCTCGGCTTTGTTCTCTGCTCCAGCGGAGGTCTCGCTCCACCCGGTCGTTCTAGCCCTGGGTCCTTTCTCCTTTCCTGCCGCTCCTCCTGTTGCGGCCTGGCGCCACCCGGTCGGCCTCCCTCCGGGCGGTCCTCTCTCCACTTGGTCATGTTCTCCGGATTGGGACTGGAATCGCCCGGTGGCCTCCTTACCGGTTGGTCTTCCTTCTCCTTCCGGCGCTCCTCTCCTCAGACTCTGCTCCTATCCGGTTGGGTTGTAGGTGGAGCCATCCTTCCTTCCTTCGGTCGGGACGACAAACCGGGTCTGCTGGTCCCCGCTCCTCCTCCCGGAAGCGCCGTCTTCTTCTTGGCCGGGCTCCTCACCCCCGGAATAGGCACTACCTCCAACTTCTTCTTCTCCCCTGCCGTGAGGCACCCATGTTTATCGTACAAGTGGTAGAGAAATGGGGCTAACAGGCATCCCTTCTTGTTGTCGAGGTTACCCGCCCACTTCCGCGTGTTCCGGTGGATCTGGATTGCCCAGTTGATCCGTTTCTTCCGGAGAAGGGCGGAGTAGATACCCCGGGCCAGCGTCACAGTGAGGGTGGTGGGCTTCTCTGGACTGAGGATGGGCACTACGTATGTCAAACCTCGTTTGTTCAAAAACGGGCAGTTAGGGTTTGTAGGGCAGTAAAAGGTAACCCCATCCGCCATAAATGGGAGAAATGGTGTTCCTAGTGACCTCTTTATTTATTTGGAGAGAGTGGTGCTCTCACGCGCGTCTTAAGTGTTCATTACGGAATCTGGGAATGGCGGCGGACCGGACAGGAGACCGGATGGGAAACCGGGGGTCGAGGAACGGGCCTCTGCCGGGCCCGGCCACGATCCGGGAATTGAACTGGGCCGCCTTAAACTGGGCGGCTCAGTGTTCATTCCTTCCCGGTTCCTCCAGCCCTCCGTGCGCACCCATTTTTGCACCTCCGGAGAGCGCTAGAGTTCCCATTTTGCACCCGAAGAGAAAGGGCAGTGAGCGGCCGGTGTGTGAGGATTTGGAGCACCCGGGAGTGAGGGAAATTGAGCGCCCGGGGCGAAACAGTAGCGCAAGGTTAGAGTTTGGGAGAGGCGAGCACCCGGACAGCGAGAGCCACCATTTCCGGCGGAATTTACGGAGAGGAGTAGGTGCGCAGCCGGGAAGAGAGGCGCGGGGACTCCGGGAGGTCAAGCGCACGCTACGGAGGCAAAAAGAGAGGCGTCCGGAGCGCGAGGGGAGCAGTTTGCCGGAGAAGGAGCTGCGCCATTCTCGGGGGAGTAAGGAAGCGCGTCCGGAGTCTACAGCCATGGCGCGGAGAGGAACCGGAATGAAGATTACGGAGAAGCGCATCTGTCCGGACATCCCGCCACACGAAGGGGACTTGCACGAGTTGATGAAGGACGTCGAGAAGATGGGGTGCGCGGGGCTCTTTGGGAGAGTGTGGGATGTGCAGGATTCACGGATGCTGGAAGAAATTGAGGGTGGGTCTATGCTGAGTGCCTTCCGGACGACCATCCGGGCGAAGTATGGGAGCTGGACCCAGGAGATGTGGAGGGAGTTATACGGCTTCCCAGATACGAGCATAGATTTGGAACCGGGAGGCAAGGGCGACTCGGATTGGGTGAAGGCGCGATTCACCCACATCTCCGGACACGACGGGTTCAAGGTGGCGGACTGCATCATACCCTGGGAGCAACGGTTGCTCTAGTATGTGGTGCCCATCCTCAATCCGGAGAAGCCCACCACTCTCACCGTAACGCTGGCCCGGGGCATCTACTCCGCTCTGCTCCGGGGGAGAAGGATCAACTGGGCAATCTTCCTACACCGGAACACGCAGAAGTGGGCAGTGAACTTAGACAATAAGAAGGGATGTCCGTTGGCCCCGTTTCTCCACCACCTGTACGAGAGACATGGGTGTCTCACGGACAAGGAACGGAGGAGGTTGGAGGAAATGCCTATTCCGAGGCTGAAGAGCCCGACCAAGAGGAGGATAGTTCTTCCGGGTGGAGGACCGGGTACCAGCAGACCCGGGTCGTCGTCACGACCGGATGAAAGGAGAATGGCGCCTCCAACATCCCAACCGGACAGGAGCAGGATCCGAGAAGAGGAGCGCAGGAAGGAGAAGGAAGATCGCCCGGAGAGGGATCAACCCGGAGGGGTCAGCGCTAGCTCGGAGCAAAGGACGAAAAGGAGAGAAGACCGGCCCGAGAGGGGCCAACAGGATGACACCCGGCTGCGTCAAGATGAGCAGCAGAGGAGGAAGGACCCGGAGACGGATCAACCGGGGGAGGCAAGGTTGCAGCGGGAGCTGAGGACGAAGAGGAGGGAGGATCCGGGAGAAGAGGAGGATTCTCCGCAGCCGAAACTGACCCGGAAGAAGCCGTTGAGGAGTCAGGGAGGAAGCTCCACCGAAAAGCAACCTCAGGTGACCCTGGTGGTGGAGTCCGGGCCAGAGAAGGAGACAGGACCCACTCCAGCACCACCACAGGAGCGACCGGAAGCAGATTCCGGATTCATGGATGAAGACCCTGCCCCGGAAGACCCACAGGAACGATTGAGGAAGGAAAAACAAACAGAGGAGGAGGCAGGTACGTCTCAAGTGCGGCTTCCGGGCATGAAGAGGAAGTTGGTCCTCATTGAAGAGGTGGAACCGGAGGGACCGGAGACCACCCCTAGGAAGGACAAAGGACCCGTCCGGAAGAAGACAACCCCTCTCAACAAACGTCCCAAGGAGGCAGGGGACAAAGGGGAGGAAACAGGGGAAGAGGACGACCGGAGGCAGGAACCACCGTTGGAGGAGGAACCGGTACCGGAGGAAGGTCCACCCGGAGGTGTACAGGAGGAAGGGGAGGCCCCACTTCAGGCGGAGCACATAATCCTGCAGAACCGGATTGCCTTGGACATGGTGACGGAGCAATACACTCCCATGTTCGCCGCACTCCGGGAGACAGGAACTCTCCTCCGAACAGAGGATGCTCTGGAGTATCCGGCACGGATCCGGAAGCTTCAGAGGAAGCTGATCCGGAGTAGGGAGAAGGAGAGCAAGTTGGCCGGGCAACTGCAGTGTCTCCAGGAGGATGAGAGCGAATCCGCCGCTCTCTTGAAAGGTTTGAAGGAGGAGCTGCAACGGAAGGTGGCGTACATCAAGAAAATGGAAGCCCAAGTGCAGAAGCACGAGTTGCAGATCCGGGAACATGAGGAGACCATCCGGAGGATAGGGAAAACAAGTCGGCAGTGCATCACCAAACTGTCGGGGTTGTTCCATCCGGATGGGGAGGCACAGATGAAAGCCCGATTGTATGACAAGAAGGTAGGACAGCCGGGATTGGAAGGAGCAGCCCGTATGAAGAACGTGGTCCGGGAGTATTCGGAAAAGGTGGAGGCCTACTTGATGGAGTTCCGGGAGCTGGCAGAACACATGAGGGGGAACTTTTCCGATGAAGAACCGGGCCGGGAGGAGACAGTCAACCGGGGTGATAGAGTAGGGTCCGGGGAGGGACTGCAGGGGATGTTCAATGTGTCTGCAGATGCTCCTCAGGAGGGTGAAATCGACCGGTTGATGCGAAAGGGGAGCTCAACGCAGGAGCACACCTCCCGGGTACGACTGGATGTGGAGCCAATCCACATGGTCCGACCGGCTGAAGTGAGCCCTGCGGAAGTCCGGAACCTCTCGGAAGAAATGGAGGCGATGGACGTTCAGCCGGACAGGGTGAAAAGGCAACAGGGTGGGCCAGGAGGTCATCCGGGTAGCCAGTCGGGAGGCACGCAAGTAGGCGAGCCAACCGGTGGACGACAGGTGGATCCGCCGACCGGGCACGAACCACGAGGAGCTCGGCCCGCAGATCCAATCATGGTGGACAGCCCGGAAGTCCAGGAGGGGCAGCCAATGGAGGATGAACCGCTGCCCGAGACCGCCGGAGGTCCAGGATTAGTGGTCCGGATTTAGTGGATCTGGTCGTGTAGAATAGGACCTTTTTGTGTATAGGCTTTTTAGGACTTTAATGTTAGTGGCGGCTGAGGATAGGAACTGAGCCGTGGAGGAAGCTCCCCGGATTTCCGGATCCCGGGAATGTAGGATCTGCGGATTTCCCGGATCTGGGCGTTTGGGGCGGCTTCTTATCCAGGAATGCTTGTCATTCTTGGGTGTCTTTTTGTGTACTATTGTTCCGTGTAAATGAGTAGAGACGCATGTTCTTTCCACCAACTGTGTGTGTGTGTGTATGAGTGCATGTGTGTTTGCTCGTGGTATTACTCGGAACAATGTCTCAATTAGTCCCTTGGTAACCGGATGGATTAGCCGGGTTCTGGTGTAAGAGTCAGTTCAGAGTCCGGGTAGAAGATTTGGGAGAATTAGGAGCGTTTGAATGTAGGGTTCTCCGGGACTGGTTGCAGGAAATACTCTGGATTAGTGGCTGAGTGGGCAGGAGGGGGTACTCCGGTTCTCTCAGAACTCCTGGACGGGTAGTCCGGTAGAGGTGCCAGCATCCGGGTAGATCTTGTAATTGCAGGGTACGGGGAAGCCAGAGTAAAACGGGTCGTGAGGAATTCCATCTCTTCCGGACACCCTAGATACTGTCCACCCCGGTTAGCAAGTCGTTGTAGTATTTTCAAGGGGGAATCCGGGTTACTCTTGTGTGACCGGCTGGGGGTTTGGGATAAATCCACAGTTGAAGAGTAATACGGGAAGCACCCAGAGTAGGGAGTGATTTTGGATAATCCGGAAGTTGTGAAACCCCGGTCACGGAAATCAGTAGGGGAGGGTGTAGCTTTAAATCCAGCATCCTTAAAAATGTAAGTGGAGAACCCTCTGAAGGAAAACAGAGGTTAAAGGGAAACCGGACTAAAAGGGTAGGATAGATCGGGTAGAGTAGGGTTGGCCAAACTCCTAACCTAGACAGAAACCGGATCTATCCATAATCGGGTCAGTCAGTGGGAATGATCCGGTTTTGAGTAGAGAAAGAGGGGGTTAATTGGTGACCGGAGGAGAGTAGTCACCAATCCGGATCAGTCTCCGGAAACTTCCCACTTCTCAGAATCTCCGCGGAACGATAACCCGGAAATCACCTCTACGAGCATTCTTAATACGAAAAAGTGCGCTCTAGGGGAATATCCGGTATCACGTGCTACGACAACGTACTTGAGCAGCCGTTGCTCCCGGGGCAGTATACAATCTGCCACCTTGAATCCGTCCTTGTTCGAGAGATGACTGAACCGCATCTTCACCCAGTCCGTGTCGCCCTTGCCTCCCGGTTCCAGGTCCTCGTTGGTGTCCAGGAAGTCGTATAATTCCCGCCACATCTCCCGGGTCCAACTGCCATACTTCGCCCGGATGGTTGTCCGGAAAGCGTTCACCATCGGCCCGCCTTCGATTTCCTCCAGCATCCGGGAGTCCTGCACATCCCACACTCTTCCAAACAATCCCAAACACCCCATCTTCTGGAGGTCCTGCATTAGCTCGTCAAAGTCTTGTTCGTGTTGCGGGATGTCCGGGCAGATACGTTTCTCCGGAATCTTGGCCCCGGCTTCCCTGCGTGCCATGGCTCCGAACTCCGGGCGGAATTCTTTACTCCTCCGGATGTGGCGCAGCTCCTTCTCCGGATGCACCCTCTCTTTCCTCGGTAAACCTCGTGCCTCCCGCTCCGGGCGCTTCCCTTTCCGCTTCCGTGGTGTTCTTCTAACCTCCCGGGGACCCCGCGACCCTTTCCCTGGCTGCGCACTTCCTTTCTTCCTCAAACTCCGCCGGAAATGGCGGTGCGCACTGTCCGGGGGCTCGCCTATTTCAAATTCTAACCTTGCGTCGCTGTTTCTCACCGGGTGTTCAGTTTCTCTCACTCCTGGACGCTCAGAATCTACACAATACGGTCGCTCAATGCTTTCTACTTCCGGTCCCACACTATCAATTCTACGGCTATCCGGAAGCTCGAAATTCTGCTGGCGCGGACAACTGGAGCGGTAGAGTCTGAATGAACAGTGGGTCGCCCAATTCAGAGCGGCCCACTTCAATGCTCGGACCGTGGCCGGGTCCATCGGAGACTCGTCTTCACCTATCCGGTCTCCCATCCGGTTTCCCACCGGAATCTGCTGTCGGTCTAGTCCTGTAATAATTCCTCTATGGTGCACCCGGATGGTACTCTCTCTCTAAATAAATAACTGGGCTGTATGGCCATTACTTCTCCTATTTATGGCGGAAAGACTACTCCTAGTTGCCCTAGAAACCCTAACTAGCTACTTTCGGTAAAACGAGGTTTGACAAACTACCACACCGGTGTAACTCTTGTGAGAAAAGGTGTGGCCGTGTGTTCCTACGATTAAACTACGTTCATTTGACTTTGGCCTGTTGGCAAAAACCCACCCAATACGTGAAAATGTTATGACAAAACACGTGCATTCGTAGGACAGTTACAATGGTGTAACTGGTTTGGCGAACTAAGGGATAGTTACACCATTGTGACACCTCTGACACTAGGTGTGACTATGATTTGCTATCCCTACAGTGCATTCCCATTAATTTGGGCATTCAACTTTTAGGAGAAAACACAATTCCAAAAAACTTGTGTTTGTGAAGGTGTGACAGTGTAATGGAACAATTCTACCCTAAACCCATCACTGTAGCCTGTAGGTTATTTAGGGATGATGAAATGCTAACTTGAAGAACAATGAATGATTGTAGTTTGAGAAGAGTTGTACGTACTAATGTTTAGGGCTGGTATATGAGCATTGTGCATTGTCTTATGTAATTTTATTATGTACGAATGTAGAATTTTGCATATGATGTCATGTTGAAATCTCTTTATGACTCTATGAATGTATGATTTTCATGGATTAATATTTCTGCATTCATGTATTGTTTCTGTAGTACCACATGTTATCTTCTGAATACATAAATATATTATTATAACATTCACATTTTTTGAGTGTTTTTTGACGACTGTCGTGTTTGTTATGTAATACATGTATTTGCAAAACATCGTGAGGATGAAATCAAAGTCGAGGTGAGTGTAGTGAAGGTGAATGCATAAGGGAGCTCAAGGTGAAAACTCGGGTTGTAGATGAAACCGCACTGCAAAATATATGCACCTCTAAATGACGTGTTACACTTGTGAAATGCATTTGAGAAAAGGTGTGACAGTGTACCCCTACTTTGTAGTGCATTTACATCACTGTAGCTTATAGGCAAAAATGCAATTGCAATTACATGCATTCATGATAGAGCGACACTGGTGTAACTCATTTGAGAAAGGTGTGACCTTGTACCCTTGAACCTGTAGTGCATTCCCATCAATCCAATCTATGGGATTTCTTATGGAAAATTAAATAGTAACTTACAGAACAAAGAACAATGCAAATTTGAAAGAGACACAGGGATGTTGTTGTACAAGAATGGTATACAAATTATCATCAACTTTCTTATAATTTAGGTAAAGTTTTACATGTGATGTGGGCTTAAAATAAGGGCAAAACATTTAGTGATATAGAATATCCATTTCATAGTTTATTGTAAACTATATTATTATTATTATTAATTTATTAATTTATTATTTGTTCATTGACTTGCAACTTTTGGATCTCTATTTACCTATCTCTATGTCTTCTTGGCTTTATTATATTAATTTCTTCTTCTAGATCCTAAATTGTTTAGTACCTTATCCTACTTTTGATTTCTCAGGTTCTTTTTTACATTGAACTTCCTTTTATAATCTCTAGTTGCTATTTGGGTTCTCATTTCATCTTCTACTTACAAACCCTGCTATCACTAGAAATATTTTATTTTCTACAAGAAGAAATTGTGTTTTTAAAAAAAATAAAAATTCAACGTCTCCTTACTTCTTGCAGTCATTTTCTGCCTACAATGTTTTGTATCTCCTACTTTTGTTGTATATGTTTTTTATTTTTTTTGCATCCAACTATATTATTTCTTTTTTGCATTCATCTATATTCTTTCGTTTTCTACATTCACATTCACATATATATATATATATATATATATATATATATGCATACATATACATACGTACATACATATCTATATACATATATTCACATATATTTTTTATTATTCAACAAGCACGTATAATTATTATGCATCATTGCACATTCAAGTATATATTATTTATTTTTCTACATCCATTATGTTTGCTTTCTTTTGGTGTACATTTAATTTTGGTTAGGGTGTACGGTCGGGTACAAGATGGTTACGAATTTTGGATCCAGTTGAGATTTGTGGGAACTTTGGAAGGCCCCTGTATGCTCAAAAATGAACGGAATTTCAAATTTTAATTTGCATTGGAATCACACTAAAGTCTACTTTATCATCATTACAAATACACACATGTAATTGAAAATCATACGAAAAAATTGATGTTTTCTATATACTATCTACCATTTAGTGCAACTACCATTTGTGAAAATTACAACTTGTATTTAATGGTACATATTAAAAATGAACCTTCACAATTGCTTTAGAGATACTTGATCCCACACCACTTGAACTAATTGTATGGTTTCTTACTTGTTCTTTACCTTAATGCAAAAAATCTTTGACTATCTTCCACAGGTTCATAGACTATGAAATGACAGATAGTGCATAAAAGAAATCCAAATTGTTGTCTTATTTTAAATAATTCCTTTTTCACTTATTATGAAGTTGAAGCACGCTTCATTGCAATTCCAATGCAATTTGTGGTTTCAAAATCGGTTCATTTTTGAGCATGCTAGAGCTTCCTAAGAAATATTGAACTTTCTAATGAAAACTGATTGAAAAATTCGTAAGCATGTTGTACCGGACTGTACATAAATCTAGAAGTTGGCTTCATCCAATTTTCATTGAATCATTGCTACATGATTTCTAAATTGGTTTGAAAGTTAGCTCTTTGAACTACATGGCCACGGTGCACAAATGTGCAGCAATGTGTAGTCGGTACACCAAGAGCAGTTAGTGCACCCTACACCATACAAACACCCCAAAATACACATTGAAAAACTTCAGAGGGGAATCAAACATACTGAAAGATTACAATGAGTAGAAAATCCTTGCATTGTTGTGCACTACCCAAGTGTCCTGGAGACCTGCAAAGAACTCCTGTTCTAAAGCTCTAAATCCACAAAAACATACAAATTAACTTGTTGTGCTTCGACCCTAAACCACAATTGCTCCTTGTAAGTTGACTTTCATTGCATTTGAGATAATACAATCCACAATGTACCCTAAACCACCCTAAAACACTTCAAAACACCTGGAACCCCCCAAAATCCAACATTTGCCTCGGGAAGAATTAGACAACAAACAATACACCCGTAGATTTGTATTGAAAAAGCACACACAATGGGTACAAAAATTTACGGAATCGAATGAGAATTGCATAAAATACGGCTCCCCAAAGGTCGCAGCAGTCTTGAAAACGTCTCAAATCTGGATGCACAAACTGATTGGTGGTGATTTAGGAGACGAGACTTATACCAATGGATTTGCAATTGAAAAATACGCAAGATAGGCTCAAGAAAATCGGAAATCGGGCAAAATTTGAAAAATTTACGTGCATTCTCAAAGGCGGTTACACCGGTGTATCCCTTTGTATTGGAGGTGTGTCGAGAAACACCGAATGCACCGCATTCCTGTTCCGTCTAGCTATAGGTCAAATCAAAATTTCAAAATACCACAAAACTTGAAAAGTCAACACTTTAACCTCTAAAGTCAAACATTCCATATCTCACAAACGGTGATACTTGTTAGGAATTTTATTGCACCGTTGGAATCACAGCCCTCGAAAATGGGGGGGGTAGACAAAATCCCAACCTCATCTGAGAAAATGGACTTTCCTAAGAAAACCCATGTAACCCTAAACCCTAACCCTAAACCCTAAACCCTAAACCCTAAACCATTTATCTCACAAACGGTAATACTTGTTAGGAATTTTATTGCACCGTTGGAATTGCAGCCCTCGAAAATGGGGGGGGGGGGGGGTAGACAAAATCCCAACCTCATCCGAGAAAATGGACTTTCCTAAGAAAACCCATGTAACCCTAAAGACGCGTTTGCACAATCGGTGGTGGGGGCAGCTGCTTCGATGCCAACAGTTCGTATTCAAACCGCGCTCACTATGGCTCGTCAAGCATTTGGATGGAGTGGCATGTACATGCAGCGTCAACTTCGACAAGCGCGACTCTGGCACGCTGCCGAAGCACAACAACAACTGTTACGAGAAGATGCGGAGTATCAGTACGACGGATGGGAGCTAGACGATCCGCAAGACCGTCCGTTGATTTCAGATTTTCTTAACAATGCGAAGTGGTTTGTTCATCACAAAGTGAAAGATCGGACTAGACCAGGTTTGATGCTGAAGCAACTCAATAATCGATATTGGCACAAAGACGGCGTATATACTGATCGTGTGGGAGCAGCTCGTTATTTTATAAAAATGTCTCGAGACACGGGCAAACATTGGTGCAAATTTGTAATCGCTAAACCACCGGTGGTAGAATTGTCTGATTCAGAGTAGATTATTTCATACTATAGTAGTTTAGCTTATATTTCCGTTATGCTATACTACTATAGAAAAATAAAATAAAAAAATAAAAAAATAAAAATAAAAAAACATATAAAAAACCAAAAAATAAAATAAAATGCTGTAATAAACGAGAAATAGATGTAGTATCAAGTATGCTATTGCTACTTCTCATAAAATAAAGAGCATTTCTGAAATCTTCTCTCTGCTGCGGTTATATATAGTGTGTCTGATTTTTATTTTTTTCAACATTGAACATTCCACCACTCTCATTGTTAGCTCTTGCCATTTCTAAAACTATATAATAAATTTCGTTTGGATACTTTATGCAAAAGTTATATACAAATGAAGTATACACAATAAACCCGAAAGTCAACACACGGTTTAAAGTCAAATCATCTATATCTTCCAATCGGTGAGGATCTAGGAAAAAACAATTACGCCACCGGAATCGTAGCCATCGAAAATGGGGGGTAAGGTACACTCACAATCCCCATATTCAAAGTCTACACAAAACCATAACAAACCCTCAACCACAACCCCAAAACATCCATATCTTCCAATCCCAACGTCGGATGACCATTTTCACTACACCATTGAATTCGTAGACGTCAAAAATGGAGGGGGGGGGGGGGGGTAGGTCAAATCAAAATTTCAAAATACTACAAAACCTGAAAAGTCAACACTTTAACCTCTAAAGTCAAACATTTCATATCTCACAAACGGTGATACTTGTTAGGAATTTTATTGCACCGTTGGAATTGCAGCCCTCGAAAATGGGGGGGTAGACAAAATCCCAACCTCATCCGAGAAAATGGACTTTCCTAAGAAAACCCATGTAACCCTAAACCCTAAACCCTAAACCCTAAACCCCAAACCCCAAATCCTAAATACCCTAAACCCTAAACCCTAAACCCTAAAACCGCTGCCCTCTTCTTGACTCACGAACTTGGACCGAAAACTCTTCTACAGAACTCTTCTCGTTTCACTTGAAACTCGTTTCACTGAAATTGTGATTCAAAGTCCGGAACACTCTTTTTCAACACAAACACTGCTTGACTTTCTAGAAATCAATAGTGCTGCCGTAATACAATAAAATAGAAAAATAGAAAAAAATATGTAAAATTTAAAATGATAAGAACTTCGAGTAAACGTTTTGTGTGTGGCATTCTAATGACAAATGGTAACTTTATGATGAACATTTCATGCCAACTCATATCACCCTCATCACTTTGAAGGAACATTGCACTCTTAGTGGAAGTGGGAATGAAAAGTGAAACTCTTGTGTATTACGAGGACACTATAGAGTTGTCCGCAAACTGAAAGGTTAAGTGGGTCTTAGTTCGATTAAAATTTGAAGACGCAAAAACTGTTGAGAGAAGTTTTAGGGAATCAAAGGAATGTGAGTGAAGCCGGTTTAAGTGTTTGTTGCGAGGATCTATTGCTAGAAAAGGGATTAGCAATCACTTTCGTCATGTGTGAAGGTGAATAATAGAAACTTGGGTGAGAAGTTTTTTGGCATCGATTTTGGTGCTTTCAAAGTTTGCATCTTAAGTTTTTTTCTGTGCCCGACACATGTTCATTTTTGAGGATTAATATCACTACTCACTCAAACTATAATCTGCTCACTCACCTTTGAAGGACTTTACAGATGACTCTACATTCTCCTCACCTGTGAACAAACCGTAGAAAAAAAAGTTCAATCATTGCTGGACACTCAATTGCGATTTTAGTGTAGTCTACGGTCTCAGATTAAAGTCGTTGCATTAAATTATCTCTTGCCCATGTGAAGGTAGAAGGAACAATTCTGGCTCCCACAGAGATAAGTGGATAGGATGGCAAAGACGTGAGATATTGGTTCTTGTTTCAAGAATTGAACGGCTGTGAACTCAAGGGGAATGGCACTATTAACGGCCGCGGACAAAATTGGTGGGCGTGTAGAGAAAACGGAACATGCCTAGCGGCTCCAACTGTGAGCTCGTGACTTTATCTCACTGCACTATTTGTTTCAATCACTACAAGAGATTCAATACCGTGGCACCATGGGTGGGACTTCAAAAACTAATTCAAAAAACTGAAAGACGTAAAAAACAGAAATTGTGAGGATCAGAAACAAAAATAGAATAAATTATGTTTGTAGCTATATTTTTCTATTTCTAAGCTATTTTGGGCGAGTTTTAATCATCTCTTGCTCAAAAACAAAATCCGAGAAATTTATTTTTTGAGGAACAAACCAAATTCAATATTTATTCGTGGAGTGGTGACCTAGCTAGGGTACTACAGTAGTGCTTATAATATTCATGAACTTGTCATTTTAGGCCCCTTTCCATTTCAAATTGTAGACGTGGTGGAAGCGAGAAAAAAATGAATTCAATGGTTGTTATGGAAGGTGCACCGTACTAAACACGTACAAGTATACGTGAGTGCGTTGAAGAGATATTAATTTGAACATTTTCGTATTACAATAAACATATCTAGAGCTAAAAAGATTGACATGTACTTACATGAAACATATATTCAAGGCGGAATAGATTTGTGTACGAAGGTTTTTAGCCCGGATTTGAAACATAGAACCCCTCATAATTATACAAGAGGTTTTTAGATAGGGATCATAAACGCACGTGTTCCTCAACGGAATGCCGGTGCAGAGTGCATCCTTTGGATGGTTTTCTGCAATGGAATAATTGCAGACAAAAGAGACCATCATAGAAGGCTCACAAATGTTATGTGCTACCAGATCTTATCGTCACAGTCAAAAAATTCTTGACGTCGTTTTAGATGTCTGAGCTGAAAAACTTTTATTCAAATGTTAATTTGAAGACATGAAAATATGAATCGAATATTGACTTTGAATTTCATAAAAATCAAAAAAACTATTGAAAAATATGCAAATGTATAAAAATAATGTGTTTTATTCACTTTATTCATAATAATCCATACTAATTCAGGTGCAAAACAATTCACTAATCCTAGTATACCTTGAATGCTCTTGGGGTGGTCACCAGCATGTATTAAGTATAACCACGTGCACAAAGAGGGTATTTCAATGGGGGTTGTCGCATTATTGAAATATTTGAGGTATATTCTAAAATATTGTGGTTATATTTCAAACAGGTTCTCAAATTATTCCTCACTTGAATTTAAAGTGCCCTATGCTGCATATAAAATTTTATAACTAGGTCAAGTAAATTTCTCCAAAGAATAAAAAGTACTCTATAGTTTAAGTCACTTGATTTTATACTTTTTACATGGTGGCCTCCCCGACTAAATAGTATGGATTTGTATTATATATCAACCGGCTTATTTAATTCCAAAACTAGTGTGATTGTAATTACTAACCCCTAAACGTCCCATGGGGATAGTAGATACGTGGGTGTGTAATTGGTATTTTCTACCACCAAGAAGCTCTAAATTGGGATCTCAATAGCTCACTAGAACCGCATTGATGTAAATTTCAGCCTTTGTTTTGAACCCAAACCTATAAAAGGTCTGAATTCGTTCCAAATACTAGAGAAATACACTATATTCTACTAGCTGCAAAAGCACTTTCGGATGTTTAGGGGTTAATGCGTGGCACAACAATTGAAATAAACATTGTAGAATTGTAAAGTATTAGTTAAACAATAGTTGAAAAATTAAAATATGTTGAGAGCGTACTTCTTGAATATTAACGAGAATATTCTTTTTTTGGTTTTTTTTTCCCCCTATGCAGGCTGTGTCAGTATTCAAGAGTAACAATGTGTCCGTGAAGTCCATGAGCCTTGTGGACAGTCCTCAAATCCACACCAACTTTCAATACATAAACCTGGGCATCGTTAAAGCCATCGAAATCCAAGCTCCATGGTAGAGTCCCAACGCGGATGGCATGCATGTGGCATTCACCACCAACTTTGCCATTCAGGGCTGCAATGTGGCTGCAGGTCATTTCCTAAACCGTTTTTTAATTAACCCCTAAACGGACCACAACTTACTATGTTTCTCTCCAAACACTCCAAAGTATTCCTTCTCATAAAAAGACAAATAGTTGTTGATCCAAAACTTTTTTACCAATTCAATCGTAGGATATTTCAACCAACTTGATTTTATTATAACCAAAAGAATATCAACCGTTCAGGTTTATTCAATAGTAAGATTATCAGCTTCAAAGTTGGCAGCATTGTTTTTTTGGGGCTTGTTGCCTAAGTTTGGAACTTCCTGAAAATGCCCAAAATGCAAAGTTCAGTCTTAGATTTGATAAAATGAATTTGGTATTTGTGTATATTGGGTGTTAGCTCATAGTGTATAAAAACTCAAATGCGTAGCTCATTGTATGAAAAAATTTAGGAGTTGCCCGCAATTAGGTTTTTCACCTATACATGATTGTATCTTTTGATCTATACATCATCCACGTACGCAAATTACCATCCCATCTTCGTTACAAAGAGTACTAGAATCACCACAAAAAATCTGAATAATTGACAATCAATACTCATTCCATGCTCAATTGACTGAACTTGGAAAATTAACCTTGGTCCTTTAGGGATTAAAATCTTTCTATAGAGAACTATCCAACTGAACCCTTTAACCCCTAAAGGACCAACGACTCGTGGTTTCAAAATCACAAATTCATATGATCGTACTGTGAAGAATATAATTGGGATGCGACCAAATTTTATATCTCTATAATCAGTGAGGAGCAATGCATGCGTTGTTCAAAAAACAAGCAAATTTGAACCAAAGGAAATCCATGTAGAACTTATTAAAACCACTGAAAGGCCAATTTTGGGCTTCTTGGTCCTTCAAGGGTTAACGATCAGATTCAACAGTGATTTTGAAGACGCGTTATAAAATTTTTGATGAACAACAAAAATAGATTTGGTGTACAAAGCTAAGTAGTGTAAATGTCGATGTGAAGATCACACCTGTATAGTTGGATTTATCATTTAAAAGTAAAATGAAATTGTAATTAAAATTTCAAGCTTTTTTAAAAAAGAATTCAATTAAAAATCTCTAAATTAACAACAAATAATTAAAAATCGTTGTAATGAATTTGGAATAGCATGTGCTATGAGGTGGTATGGTAGTCATTATTTGATTCTGCTTAGTTTGGAAAATCATATTTGAAGTCTTACTTTCTGAACTAAGAATGGAACTTGATATAGGACAATTTCGTTTTTTAAAAAAAATCGAAATATCTTATTTCGAAAATCCATATTGTACAAATGATAGTCAGTTAGCACAAGAACCAAGAAAATTTCGGATGAATGAAAATTTTTACAGGATGTAGTCAAGAGAGAGGTTACAATTTGTTCATCGTTCATCATATAGATGCAGGGCATCAAAAGGTTAACGTTTGCAATCGTTACAATATTTCATCGATGAACTTAGATTTTGGATTATTAATTGAGTTTCAAGAGAAAGCCTTGCAAAATTCATTAAAAAATAATAATGAAAATTTGATGAATCCAACCGTACAATGTGATCTCCTCATTGATATTACAACTTTTTTTTTGCATCAACTAGATTTTTTTTTCATCAAACATATTTTGACGAAACTTTCAAAACATTGTTGAATCGGGATGTTAAAGGGTTAATATACTCTATGATAAAAGTAGATTTCAAGAAAGCTTGCACAAAAGTGTGAACCCCTAAAATGCCTAGAGCCCTCTCTAAATTTGGCAGTTTTACAAAGACGCATCAATGAAATGCAACCTATAGGTATATTTTGAAGTTGATATATGAATAAAAGTTGTACATCGTGAGTTTTAAACCCTAAACCGTACCGTTAGATCTATGATTTCCATCACCAATAATTTTGTATGAAATTTGAAACGTGAAATTCAAAATTATTTTGAAATTCAAATACAATTTAGATATTGACAATCTACGGATGAAATTTGTTGCGATTGGTTGAAATGTAATACTATGTTTAGTGATTTTTTGAGATTATTTGTTTGCTTAATTTTATGAATTTACCTTTTCAGAGCACTTTTACACTGAAATCTTCAAAATTGTGGGTGAATCACTGCAACATGAACTAAGGCATAAATTTTTCACCGATCATCCCCTTTCTAATTCCCATAGACTCTACAGTAAAAATTCCACACTGCAAACAATTCATAACCGATAATCAATTATAAATGAAATCTGTACATCGTCCAAAAACTGGACGCTCGGGCGGTTAAAGGTTAATCGTGGAAATGGCTTAGGGTTTAGGGTTCATTAAAAAACCGTAAACTATATTTTATTGCCTATTTTCAACCCATTTCTGTGAACTCTTCACAACGTTCGGCCACTCAATTCCGCAGCCTCTCGACCTAAACGACCACAGTATGAAGCGACCCTAAACTCCTGAGCATCTTTTGAGATCTTTGTGTAAATACTTTGATCATATAATGCACCCTTCATGACGGTCGTCAAAAAATAACTATAAAAAGAGAAGTGTGGATTGAATTCAAAAGGAGAATTTTTTTACATAATTTTCAAAATTAGAATAAAATTAAAAATTAAAAAATTAAAAAAATTAAAAAATAAACCTTGGTCAGAAGACAATTTTATAGAATGTCCGCAATATCTAGGCAAAGAAAAAAATCTTCGGATAACTAAACGACAACTTTAGTCCTTAAAGTGATTTCCACGTGACACCTATGACCTTTAATATCAAACTACTGGCTTAACTATCACTGCAACTGCCGCTGGCTAGAGTAAAATATTACTTGAACTGATGTGAACACACCGTTTCACTCACTGGACGTTGAAAAAAAGAACCTCTTGTTTTCTTCATTGGAAAATTTTATGAGCTGTAAGTTTTAAACACATGTGTAGCACAACAGAAAGACAACATCCACATGGTTAAATTTTGGAAAAATGCTATGAATTATTTAATAATCAATGTATAAGATTTTTTTTTAATTCATAAAAATTACATGTTTAGTCATTTTGACTTGGAATCAAGTAGGATAGGTCAATACAGTTGGTTTTATATGGTGGTTGCTTTAGTCATGTTAGAACTAATTTCATTTGATAAAAACCTAAAGATTCCATACCGGACAAATTTTTAAAACTGTGACAGTTTAAGATCATGCTATCACTTGCAAGGCTTTTGAGGAAAATGGATAAGAGTTTTTTAGACTTTTTTTTTTTTTTGAAAGGTTGCTCATTTTCAATATCTACAAGGGGGGAAATGACGCTTGAAATTGTTGTTGAAAGTGTCATTGCAAGTGGGCTCAACTTTTTTAAAACCTTGAAATTTTGAATCGACCAATTATGGTCGATTAGGCAATCAAGGGTTGATTCCTGAATGACAGAGGGGGTCATGACAAAACTTTCATTTGTTGTGAAATGTTACTTCTACAACTATGATGAATTTTGGCTCAACAAAGACAATGAAAAGCATGATGTTTAGTAATTATCTATACGGTCAAACATTAAGAAACAATTTCAGTTACTCATTTAATGAATTCACAAGCACTATTTACCTTGGAATTTGGTATGGTTTGTGACTACTAGATTTTTCTATTCTAAAATCAAAAAAGGAAATTTTTTCAAATGAGAGAACATCTTCGATTTCTTGGAATAGTAAGTTTTCTTACACAAGAACAATATTGAGGTATTTGTCATTGAAAGATTCCTTAATGAACCTCAGTATTGCGAATGAAAAGCATCAAACAACACTAGAACATGATTTCTACCCCAAATTTTGATAAAAATAATTAAAAATAAAAACTTGTGTGAATTATCTTTTTCTGACCATGGGCAATCATTACTGTTCGGGCTGCAACCAAAAAATGTTTGATCATTCATTTACAGGTTTAGCTAAATTTCTTGCCCACTTGCACTAATAGGGGTATTGTTGAACCTCTTCGATGGTGGAATTTTTTAATGGAGAGTGTGATGTTAACCTTTAATTGCCGAGGCGACCTAAAAGTGGCCGTTTCCAAAATAGAAAGTGTTGTAAGATGAGTTAGGAGTGTCCAAAGTGAGTGTTTCGTGGGCCTAACCTGCTTGAAATCAAATTTTCTATGATAATATGTCGTTGGATCATCAGAAATGTGTCCATAAAATTCTAAAAAAATAAAGAACTTGTATGGTGAAGATGTTAGAACAATCTACAAAAGAATCAATGTTGTAAATGTGGAAAAAATGCATGATAAAGTATATATTTTGTTTGGACATACAACGATGGATTATAAGTTATGAATTTTAAATCAAACCTATGCAAATGGATTCCTAAAATTCATTATATAAAATTATATATAATATCTAACTAATAAACTTCAAAAATGAAAAAAATAAACTTAAAAATCAATCATTTATCTCTGAATTTTGGTATGATTAGCTAAAAGCACAAGGTTAATGAGATGCTTAAATACCGATTGGAATTTGTTTCATTTGAATTATCAATTCTAAACTATTCTTACATAGTGTTGTTTAAATTGACATTGAGACAAACTGTAAACTCTAAATCTTGGCAATTTCTATCCATGCGATGAACATTTTTACTTTTAAGTAATACAATCTTGAAGTAATATTGATTTAATTCAACATAGAGTATTGAACAATATATTTTTATGAATATTCAAAGTTTTTCTTTTAAATTTTATTTATAAAAACGCTAAATGGTTTTGATGATATTCAGCTATGTAGATGAAATTTAGAGATTACACGTCACCACTTTCGTATTGTATAAACTTCAAAAATTTCATAAATAACACGTATTATAACACAGACTTTTAGTTTGTAGGGAAAACCCTCGGGAACTTAAGTTTTAATTGGTGATAGCATTGTAAATATGAATAGAGAGGTACTCAAATCGATGCTCTCTCATTGGGATGACTCAACCATTGCATGATACCAATAGACGGTACTTCCATCTGCGTTTAGAAATGATTGACCTGAAATTAAAAAACAAATATAAATAAATAAATAAAAGTTCATCAAGTGGTGGGCACTTAGAATCCAAGAGTGAAGTTAGAATGAAGATTACAATAGAAATCAATGAGTTTTAGCAACAATTCTAAATTTCATCGCACTACTTGCATACTTGTAAAAAGATAATTGACTAATATAAATTTCAATTAAAAGTATTGCCAACTAGACTATAATTTCATACCACAAAATAAAACTCTTCAAAATCAAGCTCACAACTATTCATACCTTTAAAAATACGCTGAAATTGTGTATATATTTATTCGACAGCTACCTAAAATCAAAATGCTACGATCGTAACACACGTTTGATAATCATGTTTATGTTTTGGCATCTTCGTCAATCATTAAGCAATTCAATGATTTTGATGCGAGTCAACAGTCTTCCCTGAGCTGCCTCTCTAATCTTATGGAGGCCTTGTTCATTTCATGATCTATTGCACGAGTACCCTTTTCTCTGAGGTCTTTATTCTCCATAACTTGTTCTATCAGTACAAAAAAATACTTGTGTGACCATTATGCCAAACTTTGAAAGTACTCATTAAATTCATACTAGAACATGATATAGAAATTGTCAACTAAATGTAAAATTAAATTATCAAAAAGAAAAAAGAAAAGTAATGTGTATTTTGTATGCGAAGCCTTGGTGATACTTAAATTACGCAACACGTATGTGAACCCTAAACTCGCTTGATGTAAAGTCATGTCGAGAACCTTGTTCTTGTAATAATTACGACTATAGTAAGCTACTGCAATAGAACCGTAGAAAGCAGTAGTGTGGTGTACCATTTTATAGCAGTCGTGGGTAGTAATTATTGTTGTGTGTGTGATTATCATTCTCAAAATATAAATACTTGTTGTTTAAAAAATCACAGTATTTGTAAAATATATAAAGGTTGAATTACATTGATTTTGTTTGGTTAATGTAGTACTATTCAATTCATTGCAATTACATTGTAATTACTACAGCATACAAATTTTGAAATATAGATCAACTTTGAAACGGCGATTTATGTACTAAGAGTGATTGCTAATGTACTAAACTAATATTATTGGCATGCAAATATATTTCTTCTAGCCCCTCAAAACCCTAAACGTTTATTTTACAAAAGCACTCAAAAATTGCTTTTTCAATTAGGAAGGGCAACAACTTCGAGAGAGAGAATCTAATTTTTTGGTAATTTCTACGATAGGATTTTGAATCAATAGTACTACGGTATAGACTTAAAAAAATGTGAGGAATGTTTTGCATAATCTTTTGTGGCACAAATTAAAAGATGATGGTTTTTGAAGTGAAAAAATAGGTAAATTTTTTATACCCCTAAACCGACTGAGATCAACACACTTGGAGTCCTCGTGTAATTGTGTTTGTGCAAAAAACTTGTATAACTCACAAGATACTAACATGGTCTACTTTGTGGAGGTCGGAACAAATTTCAAATAAAATTACACAAAGAACCATGAAGTTTTTTTAACCTCCGCAGAATGTACCGTGTTAGTTATTTGTAAGTTATTTAAGTCAATTTATTATTATGTTGTTGTTTCATTTACTAGCCTTTATAATACATTTGTTTATGTGGTAGGATAAATTGTTGGCAATCTATCATATGTCACCTTCATCATCATTAAATGGTTGATCTTTTAGGAAAGAAGTTCAACCTCTGAGCTCCCAAGAGACCTTTTATTGGTTGCTGCCCGTTTTTAGCACCCTAAACCCAGACCCAAAAAATAAGTTTTTGATGAAATTAAAGATACTTTCAAACCCTAAACCAACTCTACTTTCTAACCCAAGTTGAATTATGTCAATCCTAGTTGAACTCCATTCGAGAGATTTTTTCAAAGACAATCACTTCAACATTGTCTTCGTGATTAGTTACAAAATTTTCTGTTTGAGGAAAGTATTGATGTTCCCTCCATCATTTCTTTTGATTTTTGGAATTTTATAATAGATGAAGCAAATTTAACCAATCACGCTAAATTGTAAACCCTAAAAGTGAAAATCAGAATTTATACAAATTATCAAAGATGAATGCTTTTAAATTCATTAAGAAGAGGTCTAAAGTTATTTTTGGAAGCTTGACTGTATTGATAATTTGTAGAGATGCTACCCTACACTTTGTCTATTGACCCAAACTTCATCAAACATATAATTAGGAGGCACATATTGTAACAGATCTATGTTTTGTTCAGAACCCCCTTGGTCTTTTCGGAGTCAAAATACAATTATTATCAATTGCAACGACATTGTTTTAATACTATGTAAATGCATTTTTACAGAAATTGCATAATATATCAATGTTCTTTCAACATTGTTCTAGCATCGTTTCAGGACTAGTTGAACCTACACCCTAAACCCTAAACAAGTTCACGTTCGTTCAATTTTTCACAGAATTGCCGATAAAGTTTACAAACATTATAAGTTTTGAGCCTAATTTGGACAAGCTGTAGTGCACAAGATGAACCACAAATACAATTGATTTTTGATGGCAAAGGATGTTTTTAAAATCTATTTTCATTTGAAATTCAAACCATCATTTTTTTCCCTTGATTCAAACAACTATGAATACAAATTTTGTTACTTGTGGTTTATAAACCTTTCAATGGAAAGAGTGCAAGTCCTTTGTAAAATCATGTGGAAAAAAATCACGAGTTTTGGGGTCATCTTTACAATAATTTCAATGTTTGAAGTTTTCGGTTCAGAGATAATCCATTTGAATATAACTTTTGTATTTTTCTGATGCCTGTGGATTTCTCTGTTGCCTGTGGCAGGTCCTCGGAGAGGGTCTTAATTAGAGGCTCTGACGTTTCCAGTACTTGATAAGGCTCCCATGTACTTCACTAGCTCCTTTTGCCGGGTAGTGGTATTCCGACGGAGACGTCGTCAAATCTGCAGCTGGAGGGAAGGGAAGAATTAACTTGCGTCCTGTCTTGCAACCAAAGTTTTCTTCTATGAATCTGCACGAAGGGAAGCCGAGCGCTCATCTTTTCTGTTCTTTATTGGATGTGGTCGCCGACGGCGGCTTCCGGCCGAGTGAATTGGTAAAGGCTTCGTATTTTTGAAGTGATATATTTTTGCATTTCTCCGTTTGAGGGAGGGCAACGTGTACAGGCCCTAAACCCTGAAACTGCTGTTGCTCTTGTAGGATGGAACAACATTGCTGCTCTTGTTGTTTTGAATAGATCCTAGATGAACTTGTTCGGATAAACTACCTATGCCCGTTAATAACTGTCGTGCTCGGTGGCAGTTCCTTTTCCCAGTTGCTTATAGGAAGTTGCTTGGGATCTTCTGTTGCAATTGTCCGCGACTCGCCAGGAGTTGACATTGAGGCCAAGACCAGACCGCGTCAGCCGTGCTGCAATGCAGTCGTCTCCAAGGCACGCAACTAACAGCACTTGGACCCTAAAGCCGCTGCCCCATTACTTCATTTCTCTCGAGGTAAATTCTTTTTGAATATGGAATTGGATTAGGGATACGTCCTAAACTTCCGTAGATCTACTCTCGCTGTGGCAATACTAACCAAAAGTCAATGAGATGAACCCTGTTACCCCGGCTATCGTTGTTTTGAGTAAACCCTAGGGTGTTAACGGGCTTCGGGTCCTCCCGGACCCTTCGCCCTCAGTCAAACCCTTCTCGCTCCGCTGGATGGGTTTGATAGGCCTCGCGTTGCTCGGAGGATGTGATCCTCTTCCGAGTTCTGAAATCCATTGGCATTGCTCGTGTCCGTACATTTTCGGTGATGAGATGTTTTGGTGCTTTGGTCTCTCACCTCGGTCTGTCCGTGTGACTGTTCACGTTCCGTTTGACAATGTGCCTCACTTTGCTCTTGTAGTGAATGGTACGGCATGGACAGATCCAGAATCCTGAACCCTCATGGCCATGCGGACAATGTTTGGAGGTCGCAGCAGAAATGCAAGCGCTCGCAAGCTCACGGGGTACTTTCTAATTTAATGTTTGAATAGATTTGGTTTGGCAATGCAGCGCCTCTGCGGTTCACACTTGGGACCGGATTTCCAAAATGAAGTATTGCTCGCGGTCGTGGTACTCGTCTTAGAATTTGTCAGGCATCGTTTTTGGCATCAGCTGCGAGATCCAGTGGTTGTACATGCACTTTGTTTGCTTCATCTGATTGTGGAACGTGGTTATGGGTGTAATGGTTTCGTTTCATGATATTTGCCAGGTCAATGTAAACTCATCCAAGCTTTATTCTTGTTTTGTAGCCTAGCACCATTTTTGTGTCGACGTATATTTACGGATGCCTTGCTTGAAGGTATTGAAGCATTCGGCAGTGAGGAGAGCCGTGGAATCTAGTCGCCTGGATTTCTATGCTCATGCGGAAGCGTTGCTGCTCTTGTCAACATGGAGTTCGTCTCAATAATTGGTGCGTTGGAACTCATAGATTATCTTTCCTTTTCACTCATGAATTGGCATTTCCGGTTCGTTTCCTCCTTGGAAATGGTTGCATATTCGAAGAATTGAACTCGCATGAATTTGAAGTTTAAATGTGAACTGCTTGATTTGTCAGACCCCCATCACCTAGTGCGCTTGATGATTCTCAAAACTCCATGATCTTCTCTCTCACGTCTTCTGAAAACTTCCCAGAACTTCAAGCCTACATAGTTTCGTGGCAATACATTTAGCTCGGCACTTTCGAGCATGCCTTTCAAAGCTTCGATTACATGTCGTGAGAATCAACCCTTGCGAGCTGTTGTTCTTCGACCCTAAACCGCTGCTGCTCTCGACATTTTTTGTAGTAGTGGGTGTGGGCAGCATTTGTACGGTCGTTTGGGGCATCTTCAAATACGAATTGTGGGCATGTTTGCAGGTCTACAAGCATTGGCGTCGTATTCAGGCTGTAGCAACCCCATTTTTGCTATGTCATATGGTATGTTTTTCTTACTATCGATAGTTTCATTGTCAACGTTGTTATTATCTGCACATTTGACGCTCGAGTTCATGTCGAGACTTATATTTCTTCCCTTAAACCTTAAAACCCTAAACACTACAGCTACACGGGCAAACTTCAGCAATTTTTCACATTTTAAATTGCACTATATTTTTTTGGAAATTTTCTCACATAAAGTATTGTTAAACTGATTTACCCTGATATTTTCTGTAATTATGCCTAAACAAATTAATTTTTTAGGTTTCCCGAAGTTTATTCTTGAAGAAATCATGCTTATTGCAAGGATGCTCAGAATGGTATAATTTTTGCTAGGGAAGATGTAAACAATGGTGGTGAAGGTTTAGGGTGCATGCTTTTTGAGCTTACATAAAATGAAATTTGATAGATAAAATTGTTCGTGCAGTGTATATTGAAAGTTAACGGTTTGGAGCTTCGAAATGCTGTAAAACAAACGATTTTAACCATGTTTTAGAATGGGAAATTGAACTCGAAAGTAGAAGATAGCCCCCATACTTTCTTAGTTGGGATCATTTCACGGGGTTGACGTGAGATATGTGGTTAGAACCCTACACTCGATGCCTTACTGACAACGCTTTGGTTCAGTTCTTGGTCTAGTTGATACTTTGAAACTATGACTTGGTCGTCAACTTTCGACGTTGTGGGTACCTGGTGTACAGGCAGTGTTTCTTTAGTAATGTCAGATGTACTACTTTGGAAGTTTTTATTTGATTGAGATGCATTACTTATGTTTTTGTTGTTACTTCATCCGATGGTTTCTACAGGTTGCTGAAATGGTGCACGTGGCCCGTCATTATGCCTGCTCTATGGATATCCACACTTTCGCAACTGGCACTGCTAGTTTGTGGTGTGGCAAAGGTCTGTTGAAAGTTATTGCTCCATGTATTTGATGCCTGTGGTAACAGTTGACTTTTTGTGCTTCTCTCAGGTGCATGAATGTTGCAGCTTATGATGTTTGAGAATTTTAGCTTAGGCTTTAACCCTAAACCAGAATTTCTTGCCTTCTTTGACGGGGTTGGGTTTGTATTTTATTTTCGCCGTGGCTGGAATGTGACCGTGCACCATAAAACCCAAAAGCTCAATGGAATCAACCCTCGAATACCCCTCGAACCCTACACCCTAAACCCTAAACACCCTGAGCCCACGGCTAGAATGTGACCGTGCACCATAAAACCAAAAAGGTCAACGAGATCAACCCTCGAATAACCCCCCGAACCTACACCCTATACCCTAAACCCTGAGCCCTAATCCCTAAAAAGCTGCTTGAGAGTGTCGATATCGTGTTTATTGTTTGTGACGCGCTTAACATTTAACATTGTCACTTTATGCAATCTCAATCAATCAAGTCAAATTTCACTCGGAGAAAAAAAACTACATTTACAACAATTTATGACGTAATTAAATAAACAATATCGCAAATGATTTTTTATGATTAAATTGGGTGAACGTGTAGGATAGATGAAAATTTTGAACCTCTTACAAGGTGAGCGTGAACGAAGTGTTTGCTTGTTTTGACAATGAGTTGGTGTCCACATGACAGAGAACCATGCTGCGAAACTCCCCTGAACCCTTCCGAGAATTGACACTTGAAAGTGTAAAAGTGTAAGAGTGTGTGTTCTTGAAGAGACTGTGAACGCTTATATCTCGTCACGCAAAGTTGATGGTCCAATAACTCGATGAAATTGCAACGTAGAAAATGGTAGCACTTACTTCAATTTGGTAAAACAAATATTTCAAACCTTTGATTGAATTTGAAAAATGAATTGCACTATCATGTTCGACGGCATGAAATTAATTTATGGTGAAAGTTATAATGTCTAGTTGGAATCAAATGGTTTTTCGAATTTATCGAAATTTGATACAATACAATCATGTACCATTTTTGTAGAAATTCACAATAACTTTTTCATTTTTCATTTCTTTAGGGTAAAAATAATCAAAAAAAATTTGTAAATTTTTTTTGTGGCGTTACCCTAAACCATGACACAGTCTTTGCAGGGTACGTCCTCCTGAATTTTCAAACCCTGTAATACCCCTATTTAGTATACCTATTTAATGTAGATACCGACAATACCGGCCTATCAGCTATATACGACCTGCCAAATTCTAAATATCTATGACCGATACCCGCCCATCAGCTATATACGACCTGCCAAATTCTAAATATCTATGACCGATACCCGCCCGTAAGTAGCTATGTCAATACCCGCCCTTCGACTATGTCGATACCCGCCCTTTGACTATGTCGATACCCGCCCTTCGACTATGTCGATACCCGCCCTTTGACTA
Source organism: Pohlia nutans (assembly GCA_022496805.1). NCBI lineage: Eukaryota > Viridiplantae > Streptophyta > Bryopsida > Bryales > Mniaceae > Pohlia > Pohlia nutans. The sequence goes on from CM040086.1 coordinate 80,193, forward strand.
TGTCGATACCCGCCCTTTGACTATGTCGATACCTGCCCGTCAACTATGTCGATACCCGCCCGTCACATACACCAATATCCGGTATTACATTGATACCCTCGGCCTGCTGTGGTCCTCGGCTTGCATGTGTTTGTTCGCGGTTTTTTTTGGGGTTTGCTTGGTCTTCCTCGTCGCCATCTTTCTGCGTGCTGAGCTTCTTCGCCGGAACCCTCGATGTCGATTGCTCTTCTTCCTGCAATTCAGTATCCTTTCATCTGATTTCCCCGGACAGGTTAGGTCTCTTCCTCTCTCATGTCCGAATGGGGCAGCGAGCCCGGCAGCGGAGGCGCTGCCTCGGCGCAGGACGAGGCCGTCGATCGACGGGAGCGGCTTCAGCGCCTGGAGTTGCAGACCGTCAACCTTGCCAAGGATTTTTGTTTCATGCGAAACCATCTCGGAAGGTATGCTTCCTTCTCTTTACCCTAAGTCCGAATGCTCGCTTCTGAAGGACGGTCAGTCGAGCGCAACTGACAAATTAGGGTTCGGGTTTTTGGTCGGTGTCTTGAACCTTGGGTGTTGCTTCTGTTTGTTCAGAACGTGCTCGGGCGTGGATTGTTGGTGAAGTGTATTTTCATTAGGGTTTGGGGTTTTCTGCATGAAACAGATTTTGCTTTCGGAAGTTTATCCCATAACCATGACTTTTAAGCCACAGTGAGCAGGGTCGAGTTCTTTAGGTCAGATTGTGAATTTAGACGTGATCGGCGATGCTCTTTCATGGAAGGATTTGATCCAGCCTCGCCCGGACGGCATTCTCGCGGACTTGCGTTTGGAACCAAGAATTAATGTGGATTTTGGTCAGGTTCAGGAAGGTCGTGAATCTAGTCCAAAATCTCCTCCTAGTACAGAGTCGTTACGAAATTTGGCTACTGGTGTATCGCAGACTACCGATTTGCTTCTATTGACGAATGAGCACAACAGGCCGATCGGTAACGAGATAGATTCGAACTTAGGGCAGGATGCGAACGTAATCGGGACTCCTTCTTCAATTGATGGATTTTTGCGTTTGGCGTCCCCGAAGGATCGATTGTCGGGACGGACATCGCCTGTTGCTAATAGCCTATCAGGTTATAGTCCTGGAGGTGGGAGCCAAAGAGAGCCTGTATTTCCAGAGCTCAGGCAGCGCACTGTAGAGAAATTGCCTGACTCTCCCGTGCAAGAAAATGGAGTGGAGGGAAGCGCAAAGCCAACCATGACGAAAATAGTTTCTTTTAGTAAACAGAAACCGGATGTTACAGGTCCGAGCTACTTTGAGCATGTTGACGTGATTGAGCAGTCAACTTCGGGGTTCAAAACCCCGCCTCGAGGTCTGGTTAGGTTGGTAACCCCTGAAGGACCTAAACTTCCAAATTGGACTTTTTGTAGCACTTTTGAGTCGGTCGCATGGGGGTTTGGTTCTGTTCTTGTTCTGTTACGAACGCATGCAACGCTCTTTGCTAGTTTTGGCGATCCCAAATGTGGCCTCGTGTGAGTTGCAATTTTCACGGTATAATCGATTAAAACTGGTCCTCTTAAAACCATAGTTTATTGGTTCTGTGGGGGTTATGTTTGTGGCAATCCACATAGCATTTCATTTGTACGATTGAAACCACGATCATAATGCCTGCGTGCGTGAACCTTCTGAATGTGAGGTTTAGGTCGTCATTGAATGAGGATCTGCGTTTCGGAGAGTGTTGTAGGGTGCATGTCATGAATAGTGGTTCGGTGTTCCGTGGGATGGGTTGCTGTGTTCATTGGAGTGAATCTTCACGCTTTCACGTGGTCGGTTTAGATGGTGATGCGTCTAGTTCCATGTCTCTTCGTGCTGCAGTGGATTTGGTGAAACGAATTTCAGTTTCATCCAAGTGCAAGTGGGTTGATTTTGTGTGCAGCCAGGAATGTCAGTTGTGCTCGACGCTCCATAACCACGAGGGTGATTACTTGGCTCTCACCCTAGGCAAGCCACATCAGACAAACTTGGCAAAACGTGCAGCTCGTGAAGCTAAGGGTGCTCCTGCCCGGCCCCAGCCTGATGAGCGGAAAGTTAACCCTCGCAAAGCAGGTGATTTGAAGTATTGATGCCTTGACTTGTGAGGTGGTTTGAAATCTTGTGATCGTAAATATTCTAGTATGCCGTGTCAACGTCTCCTCTTTGTGCTCGTTCTTGATTCCAGTGTAAAGTTGACATTGAACCAAAAAAGGGAAGAACAAACGAATAATGGCTCTTTGCACCAATCAAGGTGCAAGATTTCTTGTTTTCTAGGTGTGGCCTTCAAATACTTGGTACATGAGGGTATGTCTCCTGTTTCCTGGTCATGTCATATTTTTGACTCGGATAGTGGCACTCTCTCGTCAATGTCAACGAGGGTGTTTGTTTATTTATTTTGACGTGGATCCATCTAAACTGGTTTCCTAAACGTAGGCCTTGATGAGCTGGGGTCACGAGCTGGTGTCTGGTGGAACGGAAAACCGTTTGGTCCTTGTCGACCTCGAGCCTAAGGTTCGTCTCACCCTAAACATCACTTCTCTGAAGAAATTTGACTGAATTTTTTGAACGTCAGTGACTGCAGGAGTCGCTGTTCTTCTGCTGGGTCGGCCTGTGCTGGAGTTCGGCACATGATATTTCACTGACGTGGCATGTTTGCGTGCGTGGCCTGCGTTATGTAATAGATTGACTGATGAGTTTATGTTTCAGGGTGTGGACGGCTCACGCGTGGAGCGAGTGATGGAGCTTGCCTACATTGCAGCCAACAAGAACGCCGTTCCTGGAGATGTATCTGCCTTGGTGCCGGGAGGCATCCGCATGGGTAAGTGGTGTGGGTGTCCCCGTAAGGAATGGAGCAGTGATAGGAACTGGCAATAAAACTTTATGTTCCTGTGACTGATCATCCATGTCAATTATGAGCAATGACATGAACGATGAAGTAAAAACGCCTTTTTTCTTTTCCCAAAGCAATGTCAGATTATATGCACTCAAAAAGTCTTAATCATATACCCTACACTCTTTTTCACATGTATACCCTAAGCCCTAAACATGTATCTAGCCGTACGTGGGTGCTGTTACTTGTCCAGGAGGACTGAGTACTTGTGCTTCGTATATCATACCCTTCGTCATGGGTTGCAACAAAATTAGTTACAGCGTTCCTTGCATATTGTGTGGATCAATCCTAGCCATTAACGAGTTTCTTTGTGTATCAGGTGATTGATGAATATTCAAATGACGTCCACTTCGTCGAGGCAGACATTTCGGAGGACCCTGAAATTGCAGGAGCTGGTGGTGTCATGGATACACCTTGCGTTCAATTCTTCCAGAACAAGCAAATGATCAAGTACGTGATTCAATTGCCTGCATGATTTTGATATTGTTGGGTCATGATTTTGTTTGCGAAATAATTGTCCTAGTTTTTGGCTGATTCTTTCTTGCAATATTTGTCCCATGTTTTACCCTGAACCGACGTGAGCCTTGTCCACTTTGATGGAGATGGACACAAAAACTACATACCACTATTAGAGATGGACCCTTTTTTCAAGTACTGAGAAAGCCTATTTCGAAAAGAAAGGAAAAAGTGTTGCATTAAAACACCCTAAAAACTGGGACAGTCATGTTCGGACGGAGGGGGTAGTTGATGACAGGTTTTTATTTTGCGGTTGGATATTACAGTGTTTGAAATAGTGCCATCTTTTGCTTCTTTTCTGAGCAGGACTAGAATTGTTTTTAACATGTTGCCTAACGTGTTGCCATTTTTTTGCTGTGATGTAGAAGTATGCCAGGCGTTAAAATGAAAGCGCAGCGTCGTGAGATGATTGAAGCTAATGAGCGCTGACTCTTGAGGATCTTCTGTTTGACTAGGAGACCGAGTGGTCCAGCTTCATGGAACTGAAGCTTTTCGTCCATCTGGCGCAACCAGGGCGTGACAGCCCAGGTATAACCCTCAACTTTTTTTTGAGCGATGGTCTGCACTTAGCGGTTCCCTTGTTTGGTCATCATCAGGACTGGTCCTTTTGGTGATTCTCTTGTGACTGTGTTGTTTTTTGGTTTGATTCCAACACTTTTGCGGAAGCGATCGGTATTGATAGCACAAGAGGGGTTAGAAGTCGGCGGATCCGTGAAGTTTTTGAGCTGTTGAGCGACATCTGTGTGTAAATTTTCTCGTCGTTTGTGAGCTGAGGCATCGTTTCTGGAAATTGGCTCGGCAAAATTTTGACTGCTCGGGCGATTTGTGCGTTAAAGCTTTGCTTCGAGAGACAAGGGTGATGCTGCAAGCTTTTGTTGTACATTTGAGTACTGGCTTCGTTCCTGGATTTCCTTGGTAATCAAATGTACGATGAAGCCCTGATTCGTTGAGCAAACTTGTGGGGGTTAGAGTGTGACCAAGAAAGAGTTGTCACGTATTGTGGTTCGGCTTATGGTTCTAATCAATCTATTCCTCTCTAGCATCTGGCTCGTCGATGATATTTGTGTTGTTCGTGTGGATGCCTGTTGCAGTTGAAGTTGGCTTTGAGGGTTGGGTGGTTTTGAAAAGCAGCATGGCGAACGCGACCTGAAACCCTGAACGAGCTTGGTGGTTCCTGTGTACTCTGCCCATCGGCTTGACGAGGGGGCTCTGCTTAGTTACTTGCAAAGACATGTGAAGGATGCGGAGAAGATTGTGGGCATGATACAATGTGAAAGCCTCGGTCACGTCATGGAGGTTTGTTGGAAAGATTGATCTGGTTTTGGCACCAATTTTTGCAGACACTTGGAGCTCCACGTGAGATGATTTTTTTGTGGCGTCAGTGGTTGACGACTTCTGAATTGTTGTGTTCACAGGTGTTGCTTGGACTGCTCTAGTTGTCCGTGCACCGATCACACAACTTTGTGGTTCGTGCCCTCCTTGCCTATGCCTGGCATCCTGGTCAGGTCTGCTGTCTTTCTTTTCTGCAAAACTCTTTTGAAATTTCGAGGATGTGTTTGTGAATTATGTGGTGTTGTGTGGGGCTAAATCTTTTTTCACGCCTGAACCGGTGAGGAACATTGCATGGGTTTAGGGTTGGTGAAAGAACTGCATGAAATTGGAGGACAGAATGTCCCCGAAAGTGGGGTTCAGTCGTCATGTGGTGAATCCCTGATGTTATTATGTTTGATATAGTTTCATGTCCTAGTATGCTTGTGATTCTGCCTCGAGCTCAATGTTGCTTGATTCTGCGTCTCCTTTTTTGCTGCAGATGCCACCAACATGCAGAGAGGATCATGATGCTGAACCCTGCACCTGTGTCTCGGAGTTCGCAACCCTCAAACCCATGAGCGCAGGTTAAATATGGGACCGCTGACATTGGCTTTGTTTTTCACCCGCTGCTGGTTTCGGAAATAGTGCTTGGGTCAGACTGAAACGTGAAGCTCCTCATGTGTCCACGTTTGTAATAGAGTGTCGGAACTTGTTTGGGAGTTCCTGACGGGGGTCATCCTTCCTGGCTTTGTATTTGTGAATCGTACTGTCAGACTCTTTTTCGTGATGGCGACTGCTTCGTTCACGCACTCGTGCTTCTGGATGGAAATCGCCCTGTAGAAGTTGCTTCCCGACGAAGTGCAAGGGAATGAATCTCCCAAGGTAATATTACCCTTGAACTCGATGCAATGAGTTTTAAAATTGTGCAGTGTTGTTGTACCTGAGGTTTAGGGTCATATGTAGATTCACATTTGCATTTCATTGTCTCACTTGTTGGTTTGAGTGAATTTTGAAGCATGGAGTACCATGTTTGTTTGCTTCGTGGAGTTCGTTCTTCCAAACTTTCCGGGGTTTATTGAGAATAGCTTTCGTCAAAGACTTTTGTAGATCTGTATTTCTTATTGATGGGGCAGTTGCAGAACTGTGATTTGATTATGAAACTGAATAAGACGGAGTACCTGTTCGGTGTTTGATTCCTGTTATAAAAATATTACAGGGATAATTGAGAAATTGTTTCGATTTTTTTTTCTTTTAATCTGCACGAGGGAAAGCCGAGCGCTCGTCTTTTCGGTTCTTTATTGGATGTGGTTGTCAATGCCGGCTTTCGGCGGACTCAATTGGTAAAGGCATTTTTGAAGTGATATATTTTTTGCATTTCTCAGTTTGAGGGAGGGCCACGTGTACAGGCCCCAAACCCTTAACTGCTGCTGCTCTTGTGGGATGGAACAACATTGCTGCTCCTGTTGTTTTGAATAGATCCTAGATGAACTTGTTCGGATAAACTACCTATGCCCGTTAATAACTGTCGTGCTCGGTGGCAGTTCCTTTTTCCAGTTGCTTATAGGAAGTTGCTTGGGATCTTCTGTTGCAGTTGTCCTCGACTGGCCACGAGTTGTCATTGACGCCAAGACCAGACCGCGTCAGCCGTGCTGCAATGCAGTCTTTTTTACAGAAATTGCATAGTATATCAATGTTCTTTCAACATTGTTCTAGCATCGTTTCAGGACTAGTTGAACCTACACCCTAAACCCTAAACAAGTTCACGTTCGTTCAATTTTTCACAGAATTGCCGATAAAGTTTACAAACATTATAAGTTTTGAGCCTAATTTGGACAAGCTGTAGTGCACAAGATGAACCACAAATACAATTGATTTTTGATGGCAAAGGATGTTTTTAAAATCTATTTTCATTTGAAATTCAAACCATCATTTTTTTCCCTTGATTCAAACAACTATGAATACAAATTTTGTTACTTGTGGTTTATAAACCTTTCAATGGAAAGAGTGCAAGTCCTTTGTAAAATCATGTGGAAAAAAATCACGAGTTTTGGGGTCATCTTTACAATAATTTCAATGTTTGAAGTTTTCGGTTCAGAGATAATCCATTTGAATATAACTTTTGTATTTTTCTGATGCCTGTGGATTTCTCTGTTGCCTGTGGCAGGTCCTCGGAGAGGGTCTTAATTAGAGGCTCTGACGTTTCCAGTACTTGATAAGGCTCCCATGTACTTCACTAGCTCCTTTTGCCGGGTAGTGGTATTCCGACGGAGACGTCGTCAAATCTGCAGCTAGAGGGAAGGGAAGAATTAACTTGCGTCCTGTCTTGCAACCAAAGTTTTCTTCTATGAATCTGCACGAAGGGAAGCCGAGCGCTCATCTTTTCTGTTCTTTATTGGATGTGGTCGCCGACGGCGGCTTCCGGCCGAGTGAATTGGTAAAGGCTTCGTATTTTTGAAGTGATATATTTTTGCATTTCTCCGTTTGAGGGAGGGCAACGTGTACAGGCCCTAAACCCTGAAACTGCTGTTGCTCTTGTAGGATGGAACAACATTGCTGCTCTTGTTGTTTTGAATAGATCCTAGATGAACTTGTTCGGATAAACTACCTATGCCCGTTAATAACTGTCGTGCTCGGTGGCAGTTCCTTTTCCCAGTTGCTTATAGGAAGTTGCTTGGGATCTTCTGTTGCAATTGTCCGCGACTCGCCAGGAGTTGTCATTGAGGCCAAGACCAGACCGCGTCAGCCGTGCTGCAATGCAGTCGTCTCCAAGGCACGCAACTAACAGCACTTGAACCCTAAAGCCGCTGCCCCATTACTTCATTTCTCTCGAGGTAAATTCTTTTTGAATATGGAATTGGATTAGGGATACGCCCTAAACTTCCGTAGATCTACTCTCGCTGTGGCAATACTAACCAAAAGTCAATGAGATGAACCCTGTTACCCCGGCTATCGTTGTTTTGAGTAAACCCTAGGGTGTTGACGGGCTTCGGGTCCTCCCGGACCCTCCGCCCTTAGTCAAACCCTTCTCGCTCCGCTCGAAGGGTTTGACGGGCCTCGCGGTGCTCGGAGAATGTAATCCTTTTCCTAGTGCTGAAATCCATTGGTTTTGTTCGTTTTCGTACATTTCTGGTGATGAGATGTTCTGGTGCTTTAGTCTCTCATCTAGGTCTGTCCTTGATAAGTATAAATTTTTTGTTGCGAGTAAAGAAATTAGAACAAAATGTAAAACACGATATGCAATTGCACTAAAGGGTGCAGTGTAGTAGATGAAAAATGAACAGAGAATTAGTGAATGATTTTGATTTCGTGGATGAACAGAATATGGATCTGTGAATGGCGCGGCCCCTGCTGTTTTCTCCCACCCTAAACACTGCCGCTGTTTGAATTCGTGCATGGCGCCATGGATCTGTCACATTGCAGTGCAGATGAGGCAATCTCTCTCCCGCTCCAATCTCTGCTTGCTGCACACTCCCAGGCTGCAGGGTTGCATTCCTCATGGGCCAAGGGAGGAGGTTTTTGCGGTTGCTACGGGCTTGGAAATCAGTGAGCTGATTAGGGATTCGGAGAGCGATTATGCCCTTGAAGAAAGATTCACGTCTTTGGAGTCCATTGTGACTCCTGAGCTTAAGCCGGATGCTCCAGGTCTGTGGTCGTTTCATCTCCTCCATATTGCCATTGCCTGCTATCAATTCAGGGCTTGAAGATTTTTTTGCAGTTTTCAAGTATTAACATCTCGTGAGAGCTGGCTAATGGCCGGCCTCAGGAGCTCCTCTTATAGATTTTGCTTGCACCAAGAGGATCAATAATTCTCAAGTTTCAATTATGTGCAGATTTTTGATATCTACGAAGTCCAGAACGCGCTCACCCAAACGAAGCAGGTCCGGGTGATGCTTTCAGATGGTATGCATCTCCAGGAAGCAGTGTTAGCACTAAAAACCCTAAACCCTGTACGATTGAGTTTTGGATCGGATTCATTGGTCTTGCTTGAGAGTTCCATTGACTCTCCTGCTGTTTGCTCTTCAAATCGGCAGGCAAAGATTTGTGGCTACTCAATTCGTTTTATTTCAAACGCATGTAGTGGAACTAATATGCAGTTCTTCATTATCATGTGTCTGGGTTTTACATATTATGTCTTCTTCTCTCCCTAAAGCTGCTCCTGAACTCATCCGTGATTCCATCATTTGTGCAAGTCGTCTTGCTCTCTCTCTCAGATCCTGTACCATCTGAGGTGGTACTGATTACCGTCTAGTGTATTACTTTACCTTTCTGGACCCTAAACCCTTTTCTGTTTCTTGGATTTCAAGTTAAGCTTACGAGAATGAGTTGGGGACATGGCGTGGACCAAACTAATTATTAGAATTTCTTAGTGTTGTAATTTTTTTTTTTCACTTGGTGTTACATGATTATATATCAGTGAGTTCCACGGTGTGTCTCATACTTATTGAGGTAATTGATGCAACGTAGTATTGCTAGAAGCCAAAGACGTACGGGTGCTAAATAATGGTGTGTGGGAGGAGGGGTTAGGCATGGGCTGATCTCTAGAGTGTCCTTGTGATGAGTTATCCCATATGGTTTGTCCATGGTGACCTCCTAGTGTACACTACTTAAGGTGGAAGGCCTTTGAGTAAAGATCATCTCTTTCTACGCATTCCTTGTGTTTGTGTGTGTGCCTTGTGCAATCTTCTCTACCTTCAATAGGTTATGGGCCCACTCATGTGTGTTTCATGAGTATTAGATTGCATTTGTGCAAGTATTTTGATGTCGGTGCGCAACGGGCGGTTTTGGAGCATTGTTGGAGGTTTTGGAGCTTGTTGAAGCGTTGGTGTTTCTTGGAGGTGTGCATGGGCTGAAGTTACATGTTGGAGCACTCTCTTTGGTCAATTTCTTCCCTTGATCTCCTTCTTTTCTTTCTTCTATCTCTTCGTTGCGAGTGGAACTTCGTTTGGTTCAATTGTGAGCATTTGAGTAAATGCAAGTGATTTGTGAGGTGTGAAGGCTCTCGTGGAGGGTCTACCATCTGATCCTAGTGATTAGGCACTTGCTTTGAGGTGTTGCATGTGTTTCATGCTCTTGGGGTGCTCAAATTTTCATTTGGAGCTAGTTTGTGCACAAAGGTGCGGTTTTGAGCAATTTCAATGCGATTGGGGTTTTGAGGGACTTGTGTGAGTTCATGTGCATTGAGTGAGTGCTCTTGAAGGACACAAAGGTGTCATTGACGTGCATTGAGTGTTTGGGGACACTAAGGCGTCGTATTGAAGCATTTGGAGTTGTTTTGAGCTCCATTGAGTGATTTGAGGGGTTTTGGTGAGCCTCTTTGCATTTTTGGGTGAGGGTTCTCACATTTGAGTGTTGGGAGGCGTGTGTGGAGCACAAAAGTGCTGATCTAGTGTTTGGGGTTGTTTTAAACCCATTGGGTGCACAAAGGTGCAATATCAAAGCAAAAAAATCACAAAAACAAAGTTGTGTGTTTGAGTTTGAGGTTTCATTTGTGTGGGGAGGCATACGTAAGTGAGGATCATGGCATCTTTTGAGGGTGAGGGTCCCAAGGTCGTGGACAAGTTCGATGGGGTGAATTTCCACTTGTGGAAGTTCAAAATGGAGATGGTGATGGCCGAGAAGGAGTTGTGGGAGATTGTCGAGGGTAGTGAGGAACCTCCTTTCTCTTCTACGGATCCTAGGATCATGCAAGCGTACTCGAGGAGGGAGAAGAAGGCATTTGCCATTTTGGCACTCAACCTCGCGGATTCGCAACTTGCGCACATTCGTTCGTGCAAGACACCCGCGGAAGCATGGTCCAAGCTTTGCAACATTCACGAAGCGAAAACATTGGCCAACATTTTGTTTTTGAGGCGCAAGTTCTTCACCATCAAGATGGGCGAAGAAGATGACATGTTGGCGCACATCAACAAGGTCAAAGCTCTCGCGGATCAACTCAACGGTTGCGACGTGTCGGTTACGGATGGTGACATCGTGATGACACTTTTGGAGAGCCTTCCATCATCATACGAGTACCTCATCGTGGCGATGGAGTCAAGACCCATTACGGAGCTCACATTGGACTATGTGACCTCACGGTTGTTGCACGAGCTTTCGCGGCGAAAGGAGAACGAGTCTCGAGAAGATGGAGCGGCACTCGTGGCGAAGCAATCCAAGAATGGAGGCGGTGGGAGCTCAAGCGACAAGGTGTGCTTCTATTGTGGTAAGAAGGGCCACATTGCCAAATTTTGCTTCAAACGCAAGAGGGATGAGAAAGGGGAGAGTGCAAACAACACTAAAACTCGTGACGATGATGAGTACGCATTTACGGCTAGATATGAGGCAAGCATGAGCGATGGCATCGAGGGTGATGTAAGCATGAGTGATGGTATCGAGGGTGATGCAAGCATGAGTGATTGGATTGAGGTTGGTGATGAGTATGCAAACATGGCAAGCAATGTATCGTGCAATGGTAGTACGAGTGATTGGATTGTTGATTCGGGGGCTACAAGCCACATGTCACCACATAAAACTTGTTTTCATTCGTATGCTCTCATTAATCCAAGGAGAGTGATTTTGGGAGATGATACGGTGCTTGAGGCCGTTGGCAAGGGCCAAATTGTTGTAGACACCGAGGTGAGGGGTCGTGTGAAGACAATCACTATCAAAGATATCCTCCACGTTCCCAAACTAACGGCAAATTTACTATCGGTGAGGCAACTAGTGGCAAAGCACTTGAGAGTAGAGTTTAGTGATAAGGGGTGTTATGTGTTGTCACCGAGTCGAGATGAAGTGGCCATCATTGAAGAACACGAGGGCTTGTACCACATCAAGTTCTCCAAGGTGCATTCGAAGGAATCGGCGGCGTTGGCGCATTCAAACTTGAAGGACGACAAGTTGGCGTTGTGGCATCGTCGACTTAGCCATTTGAACATCAAGAGTGTGAAGACACTACGCGGCATGGTAAGCGGTATGGATTTTCATCAATTGAAAGTGGATGCTTCTACATTCACGTGTGAAGGTTGCATTGAAGGCAAGCAACAACGGTTGCCATTTGCGGGTGAAGGGGCGACACGGGCCACAAAAGTTTTGGAGATCGTGCATTCGGATGTGTGTGGCCCCATGAAGACCACATCGATGGGAGGTTGCAAGTACTTTGTGACCTTCATCGATGATTTTTCAAGGAAGATATGGCTCTACCCTATCAAAGCCAAGAGTGAGTGCTTTGAGAAGTTCAAGGAGTTCAAGACATTGGTGGAGAACCAATCCGAGTTGAAGATCAAGGTGTTTCGGTCGGACAATGGCGGCGAGTACATGTCCAAGAAATTTGACGAGCTTTTGAAGAATGAAGGCATCGCACGCCAAACTTCGGCCCCGTACACGCCTCAACAAAATGGAGTTGCGGAGCGCGCAAATCGCACCATTGTAGAGATGGCGAGGAGCATGTTGCACGCTCAAAACTTGAAGTTGGACCTTTGGGCGGAAGCGGTGGTGAATGCGGTATACACACGCAATCGGTGTCCAACAAGCGCGGTTGAAGGCATGACGCCGGAGCAAGCGTGGAGTGGGAGGCAACCATGTGTTGCACACATGCGCATCTTCGGATGCATTGCATATGCGAAGGTTCCCGACGAACGGAGGACGAAACTCGAGGCTAAGGCCTTGAAATGTGTGTTTCTTGGGTATTGTGAAGGTACCAAGGCGTATAGACTCATGTCGGTGGACACGAGGAAGATCATTCGGTCACGTGATGTGACATTTTGTGAGGAGTCTACGATGGAGGCTCCTTTGGAGGTTGGTCCAAGTGGGAGTAGTGGAGACGTTTTGGTGGACACACCCTCCAAGTCTCCTAGTGTTGTTGATGTAGGTGATGATGACGGTGATGACGAAGCTGGCGACACGGAGGTTGTTGAAGCGTCATCGAGCTCAAAGGCCAAGAATGGCGCAAAGGGCACGCAAGAGGAGCAAGTTTCTTCAAGCGAGCGGCGGTACCCCGAGAGATCGCGCAAGCCACCTGGAGAATGGTGGAAGAACCACATCTTCCCTCAAGTGGAGGACGAGCATGCGAATGTGGCATTATCGGATGGTCCATTGACCATTCGAGAAGCCATGCAAGGTGAGGATGCGGTCAAGTGGGAGCGCGCCATGCAAGAGGAGTACGACTCTCTAATTGCTAACGGTACGTGGCAATTAACTCCCATTCCAAAGGATCGCAACCCCATTGGTTGCAAATGGGTGTTTCGGACAAAGAGGGATGTTTCGGGTATTGTTGTGCGTCACAAGGCAAGATTAGTAGCCAAGGGGTTCGCGCAAGTGCATGGGGTGGACTTTCACGAGACATTTGCTCCCGTGGCCAAGTTCACCACCATTCGATGCATTCTTGCCATTGGAGCGGCCTTGGACTTGGAGATGCATCAAATGGATGTGAAGACCGCATTTTTGAATGGCAATTTGGAGGAGGACATCTACATGGTGCAACCTGAGGGGTTTGTGCAACAAGGTAAAGAGCACCTTGTTTGTAAGTTGCAAAAATCATTGTATGGGTTGAAACAATCTCCAAGAGCGTGGTACCAAAAGATTGACACGTTCTTGCTTGCACACGGGTTTACTAGGAGCATTGCGGATCATAGTCTCTACTTCATGCAAGAGGGGCAAAATGTGGTGATTGTGATCATATATGTTGATGATTTGATCATTCTTGCAAGCCTCATGAGTTTAATGAATGCATTAAAAGGCATGCTTGAGAGAGAGTACGAGATGAGTGATCTTGGAGAATTGCACTTTTGTCTTGGTGTTGAGTTTGTGCGTGATAGGGCTACACGCACTATCACCATGAGTCAAGGCAAGTATGTGATGGACGTGCTCAAGAGATTCGGGATGGAGGATTGTAAGCCCGTGGCAACACCATTGGATGCAAACTCCAAGCTCGTCAAGCTTTCGGAGGAGGAGTATGCGATGGAGGCTAAATCGATGGCGGAGGTGCCATACAAGCAAGCGGTGGGGTCGTTGATGTATGCGATGATTGCGACACGGCCCGACCTTGCGTATCCAATTAGCGTGGTGAGTCAACACATGGCGAGACCGGGCTCGATGCATTGGATGACGGTCAAGAGGATCATGCGTTATTTGAGGGGCACAAGCGATGTGAAGTTGTGTCTTGGAGGCAAAGACATTGTGTTGAGCGGCTATTGTGACGCGGACTACGCGGGAGACACAAGCGATCGAAGATCGACAACGGGCTACATGTTCAAGGTCGGATCGGGAGCGGTGTCGTGGAATAGCAAGCGGCAACAAACGACGGCGACATCAACGGTGGAGGCCGAGTACATGGCTACGAGCCATGCCACGAAGGAGGCCATTTGGTTGAGGCAACTAATGGTGGATGTGGGTTGCACACAAGGTGAGGCTACAACGATTATGTGTGACAACCAAGGGTGCATTTCACTTGCAAAGAACCCTACACATCATTCACGCACGAAGCACATTGATGTGCAATACCACTTCATTCGGGAGAAGTTGGAATTGGGAGTTATACATTTGGAGTATTGCCCAACGGAGCACATGGTGGCGGATGTGCTCACAAAGGGTCTTTGTAGAGACCGACACCAACGATTAGTAATAGCATTTGGACTTAGAGGCTTTGGCTCTACGCAAAGTGGGAGTATTGAGGTAATTGATGCAACGTAGTATTGCTAGAAGCCAAAGACGTACGGGTGCTAAATAATGGTGTGTGGGAGGAGGGGTTAGGCATGGGCTGATCTCTAGAGTGTCCTTGTGATGAGTTATCCCATATGGTTTGTCCATGGTGACCTCCTAGTGTACACTACTTAAGGTGGAAGGCCTTTGAGTAAAGATCATCTCTTTCTACGCATTCCTTGTGTTTGTGTGTGTGCCTTGTGCAATCTTCTCTACCTTCAATAATACTCTGTGTAGCCAGAGTAGGATTAAAAGCTGAAAATTCAGCCATCATACCGTTCTAAAATGCTTTCATAAACAATTCTTGGAATTTGTGATGACTTTTTTGATGTGCTCGAAAGTGTTAACATCGATACTTGTTCTTTTGCCTTTTCAGCTCTGCGACTTTGGTTTCGTAGGGGCAATGTCTTGCAATACTATGGTTTTCGGTCTATCCAAAGGTATGTGCTGTTGTATGAAAGTTCTTGTTGCTTGTGATAATTCCCTTGCTTTCTCAGTATGATTTTATGCTGAAGTACACTTTGTATTCATACTTGATGTCCTCAGCTCATATAGTTGGTTGTGTGAATGATTTGCACACTTAGTGACGCCGTTGTACATGGCTCCGGAGCTATTTCGAGAGCAGCCTTACAACCGCACAGCTGATCTTTGGTCTCTCGGTATCATATTGTAAGTTCCTCTGTTTCAGATCATTTGTGACCTATTCAATCTTGGATGGCTGAAAACATGCTCTCGATCTTTGTTCCAAGCACATCTCAAGCAGCTCTGCCGTCATGTTTGCTTTAATCCTCTAGCCTAGTGTTAGCGTTTCTTAGCAAATTATTCCTGTACAATTCTGTGTGCTATCACTGTATGTTTGAAAGCTGAGGAACTCACTGGTGCGCTGTCGTGGTGGTTATCTCGATATGTGGACCAGATACGAACTATATGTTGGTCGGCCACCTTTCTACACAAATTCTGCGCACACTTACAAGACATATTGTGAAGGTTGTTTCCTAACCATCCTCGTTTTTCCAAAAGCATAATTTACCCAATTTTGATTTCAGAATAATTAAGAATCCCTTTTCACTTGATGTTGGTTCGTATTTCGTTTTGTTGAAATTCCTAGACAATTTTGTTCTTAAACAATTCCTAGCGAGAGTCACTCTTCTATCTAGCCAGCTATGCGATCGACACCCTAAACCCTGTGTTATTGAGGCTCTTTCCTCAGAAATGCTTTGATGGATTCATTTGTTCTCTTTGTGATGTTTCTATGCCTTTGCATATTTTTCTATGAGGCTTGCGGATTCGTGAGCAATTGTATAGCAATGACAGGACTTGCAACCTGTGGTACTATACAGGCATGTTTCGCAGTATGCAAAAGAACGGACGTTTACAAGCTCACGACTCAATGATAGCATGTCCCGAGGCGATTGGTACCCCATAATCTGTTTTGCTACTATTGTTGGTCACATCCTTGTTTTGCAATCTCTATTTACGTCTCGAAGTGAAATTCGGTTTAGGGTATCAATGTACATGCAATGAAAGCATATGAGCTTTACCTGTGCATACTGAAAGCCCTGCAACACTTATTTTTGTAGTCCTTGGGGATCTTAGACTATTGTAGACATGTAGGATTCATTCAATCTGTCTCTCCTTAACTTTTGAACTCCTAGCATGATCTAGGGCCGGACAGGGTATGATAGGGTACAATTAGGGTTTCCAAATAACTAAGAATTTAGTGAAAAGCTTGGGGTATTTGGAATCCTTGCGAGATTACGAATCCAACGATATATTAACCTCCCCTAAATTCCTAATATCTAGGGACTTAGAAAACCCCTAGGACACACATGTAACCCTAAACCCTAAACCCTAAACCCTAAACCCTAAACCCTAAAACCCTAAATCCTAAATCCTAAACCCAAAATCACTTACCTTTCTTCTCTAATCCCGAGTTTTTTCCCAGTCCTCCTAAACCCTTCACGCTGCCGTCTTATGCAGAAGGAATTGCTAGACAGTTTGCAGAGCAGCGTGTTTCTGATCGTAGTCCTCGCCCTGTGTTTGTTTCTGCTCGTGTTTTAGAGTTTGTTGATCAGGAGGCAATTGAGTCTGATGGTGAGGCATCGGGTAGTGATTGTAGTGACAGAGGAGTCTATGTCCGCATCATCTAGTCCCACGGTTTCATTTGAGTCTTCACCATAGCACTACACTCTTGAGTATTGTGACTATTATGTGTTACTTGACACAGATGTTTTTATTGGATTGTAGTGAGACTAAAAGGGCCACTACCACTTTTATGCATTCATTGTCTATCTTCATTTTTGAATGAGTTCACTTTTATTCAATTGCTCTAATTCAATTCTAAGTGTATAAAACTAATCACTCTAATTCAATTCTATGTGCATTCAATATAGTTTCAAATTTTCTTATACATTGTATTCTTTGATACTACATTTGAAATTTGGAAAACATAATCTAAAACTCTTCACATGTTGGTTTCTAAACCCTTAACCCTAATACCTAAACACCCTAAACCAAATCAATTGAAATTTTTTCCTAAACCCTAAGACCCTAACACGTTGCATTGTTTTATAAAATTATTGACTCAACATTAGAATGTTACATGCATTTCTATTATCACTAAATCTTACACATTTAACAATTTTACCCAACTAATTCCTCCCACATACAATTTGTTTTCTCCGCTCTAATTTCTTTCATATTTCCCCCTAAACTAAGAGCAAATAATACCCAAAAGACCTAACCCACGGTCATAGGTCCAGTTTAAAAAAACTGAAAAAAAACTGTACAAATCTGTGGGCTCTCAGGCTCTCAGGCTCTCGGGCTCTCCTTTCTAGGCTCACACGCTAGCATTCCCGTATCGGAAGATCCTCCGACAGAACTCGTGCATTGCAATTTAGGCGTGTTCTATCGGAGGATCCTCCGATAGAAGTACTGCGTTGCAATTAAGCTGCTCTCTATCGGAGGATCCTCCGATAGAGCTCGTGTCATGAATTCAGGGCGTTCTATCGGAGGATCCTCCGATAGAACTAGTGCATTGCAATTTAGCCGTAATCTATCGGGGGATCCTCCGATAGAAGTATTGCGTTGCAACTAAGTTGCGCTCTTTCGGAGGATCCCCCGATACAGCTCGTGTCTTGCACTACAGAGCCTTCTATCGGAGGATCCTCCGATAGAAGTAGTGCACTAAAATCAGGTGCGCTGTACTGGAGGATACTCGGATGGTGCTAGTGACTTGAAGTGGATGCGTCGTCCATCGGAGGATCCCCTAATGGAGCTATTGCCCTACATTGATGGTGCCTGGACTCTATCAGAGGATCCTCCGATAGAACAAGTGTCCTGTAATTGAGCTGTTCTCAGTTGGATATCTTACTTGTTGTTTTCTGTGGGCAGTTATTCGGACATGGATTACTTCCACAGGGACTCCGCATCGGGGTGGGACCACAGAACGACACCCTTGGACATCCCCTTTGAAGCCGGTGCAACTGTGTCCCTACATCGCCGTGGATTTGGAGTCGTTGGAAAGGGGATCATTATTGAACCGTCTCCAGTGGCACACTGGCTTGGAGTGGATATTGCGCGCACCATGACTTCGCTAATTCTAGTGAGGCCTACAGACATCAAACTGTCGGCATTGACTCTACCGGTTATTCCATCCCAGACAGGATTTACAGTTTTGGGAGATGTTGTTTATAGGACACTACTCTAGCCTGTCAAAGATGTCGCGGATCCAATAGGGGACCATCCGATGCCTGATGCCAATGACAAGACTACTGATGCTGCAAACAACGGAACACCCTACATCCCTGTGGAGGAGTGGATTGGGATGGCCATTGAGCGCTGCAGCGCTGATGGCGCTGTGTTAGCAATTGGTAGGATCAATTGTACTTCTCCGGACGAACCATTTAAGGACGGCCTTCTTGGAGAAGGATGTGTGGGCCAGGGTTGTTCGGACGCTGGGACGCGGACGTTCGCGTCCGGACGTCCGCTGGACGTAGACGTTCCCATCCCAACGTCCGGTGACTTTGAAAAACCCACAGCGGACGGCGATTTTACTACAGCGGACGGGGGTTTTACCTCAGCGGACGGCGTTCGAACGGCGGACGGCGCGATCGGACGACTGGACAGGTCGGACGGCGGTTTTTGCTAGGTCGGACGGCGGGCAGGTCGGACGGCGGACAGGTCGGACGCCCATGTCCGACGGCGAGGTAAAATCCCTTTGCAATGTTTATGCGGACGGCGGACTGTTGTTTAAGGTTTACGACGCAATCTACGAGATCTTTAGTCCCATCCTCATGCTGGGCAGATTATAATTCACTGAAATCGAAGAAATCTATGAATTTGGTGTCTCCATCTACGGGTCGGACGAGGGATTGGGTGCTCGATCGGACGGGCGAGCGGCTGCCCGATCGGACGACTGAGAATGTGCCCAATCGAACGGGCAAGTGGGATTAGAATGGCGGACGGCGGGATCGGACGGATGATTGGGTCGGACGGCAGGACGGCGCGATCGGACGGTTGCAAGATCGGACGACTGAGAACGTGCCCGATCGGACGGTGCAGTGGACGTCCGATCACAGTTTTCAACATGATTTGAAGATATTTTGAATATTTACAGATTTTATTATTCAAATAAGGGAAATATTCAAATTAACCCTTTAACGTCCCGATTCAACATTGTTTTCAAACATTTGTTATAAAATGGTTGATGAAAAACGGAAATGGAGTTGATGTACAAAACAAAGTTGTAAATGTCAATGTGTAGATAACATCCGTACGGTTGGATTCATCATATTTATTATTAATATTTTTAAAGTAATTTTGCAAGGTTTTCTCTTGAAATTCAATTAAAAATCCAAAATTAACACAAAACAATTTAAAAATATTGTAATGAAATTAGAATGACATGCACTACAAGAAGGTATGGTTTCCATTATTTGATTCTACTTACTATGGAAAATCATATTTAAGGTCACTCTTTTTTTTTGAACTAAGATTGAAAGTTTGAAACTCGACATTAATCACTTTTGTAAATATTCAAAAATTCACATTATCTTATTTGGAAGATCCATACCGTACAAATGGTATTCAACTAGCAGAAGAATGAAAAAAAATAAAAAATGGATGAAAAAACATCCGGTACCACAGAAATTGAGCTGCTGAAATTCATCCGGCGTCCAGAATCTGGACGCCGGCGCGCTAAAGGGTTAAATATATTTTTGTCAATGGGTTTATCAAAACTTATATTTAAGGTTTACGGCAACGTTATATTTACGAGTAAAAACCTGAAAGTGAAGAAATTAAAAGAGACCTATGATACGAGCATCTTTAGAAATACTTCTGTATTTTGGACAATGGACACCCAACATTCAAATTTGTCGACGGTGGAAAATCTTCAAATTAAGTCTATTCTCCAATCCCAACGGTGAACACAAATCCACCGATTGCAAATCATAGTCAAAAACCATAGAGTTAGCAAAATTCCAATAACACATGGAAGAACTATTTTCCAAAATATTAAAGAAAATCGAGGGTGTTTCTAAATTTTAATAACGTTAGGTACCCATGTGTGCAAACAAATTCCAAATTGGAGTCTCGAGACTGATGGCTGCAAAACCCACAAATATCAATGAATATAGAGATAGCAAAATCCCAAAAACAATAAAACATATGGAATTATTTTTTCCGTAAATGTCAACAAGGAAAATGTTTTACTGATAGTCGGACAGAAGTCCACGTGTTCTATACATAAGCACACAACAATAGCCATAGAACAATTCAATACCGTTACTACTACTCTAAAACAAGAAGAACTATATCACTATGTTTTGCCTAATACACATGTCTAAAATGCTCGAACGGTACTGGCCAATGGTACGTCATCCTAAAACGTGTCACTAAATGAGTTAAACCTCCAATATTTCCTCGATTCGGGCTGCACAATCGATTCAAATAGCTCTCGAACACATCTGCCAACTCCTGTTGTCTATAAACAACTGAAGTTTCCCCAGGCGTCTGCAACTTCCAGTAATCCTCCGACATGTTGCCCTTGTTGATGCGCAACGCAAGTTTTGCAACTCCATATGCCTCAGTTGCCTTCGTCACTAGCGGGCATATCTCCACATCTGCATCTGGCTTACGTACATAAGCAATCGTAGGATCCACCCAGTACCGATCTGCAAGATCCTTCTCCATTTCCTCTGTACTGTTGAACCCATATAGTGACTTCATCGGCTCACTCGCAAAGGATAACATGCCCCAGTCACATACCCCGATGTATACACACGTCTCGTCCGCAGGGAAATGAAAAAGGATATTATCAGGAGATAAATCATTGTGCAGGTTGTCGGTCATGTGTACCTCCATCATGATAATCACCAATGCCCACGCCAACTCCGTTCTTTTTTTACGGAACTGCCTCAGATAACTTGCTTTGACGACATCGTCTCCTGACATAGTTGTATGCAACGTACGCGCGTAGATATCGTCTCCGTACGTGTTGTCTAAATTCAGCATCTGTCGCAATGTCCCACCATTCCACCAATATGCATAACCCTCGTATTTCGAAGGATTAATAGCCACATACCGTATAATACCTGGATGGTCAATTCGAACGGCCATCGTTTCATTTTGGTGTTCCAATTTTGCAAGATCCGGTCTTGTCTTCCACTGTTTGGAAAGCTTCGCCGCAAACTCCCAATAAGGTTCAAACCCTGGGGCTCCTTCAATTCGAACCCTCTTCACCGTAGCATATGCACCCTTGAGTGATGTGTGCTCCACTTCAATGACATTGGCCGTAGCAGGCAATGCGTGGACCAACTTATTCTTCATTAACTCCTCGGATCCACCAGCAACGTGTCTCCACCAACCGATATTTTGATTGCGCTGGCGTCCAAAGCTCCATGGTTTCATCAACTTCGCAAAGGTGTCTGCTTTCTTCATCACTTCCTCAATATACGTATTGTCCTCAAGCAGCTTGTGGTCCTTCCCATACTTGGTTAATACTCCCTCGATATTCCACAAAGAATCTTTCACCCTCCACCCCAACCACGTTGAGAAATCACGCTTTTCCATCTCCCGGTACCAAATTCCATCCCGAAGAGCCTGCAACATATTATTCGCCATGTCGTCTTGAAATTTTTGCACACTCTGCTCTTTGTACCAAACAAACTTACTCTCCAACGCCATAAGCGTGTTGTTTCGGTAAAAATCCACCGTGAACTGCTGGAGAAACTTCTTACACGCATTCGACGGCATGTAAGGCTGTCTTCAAGAGATTTTTGTTCCGTCGTCTTACCTATCTTATGCTTTTTTCCCTTCGGCATGGTGACGGAGCTCTGGAATCGTTTAAAAAATTGGCAAAATATACCCCCCTGCAACGCTGACTTCTTCCTCCCCGAGTGACGAGCCAGAGGATGGGATAACCCTGCCAACAGCAACCCGTAACTACTCTCACAATAATGTGAGTAGGGAGGAAAAAGTGAGCCGTCCGCTCTGGTCGGACGGCTTTATAGGCGGACGTGCTGTCCGATTAGGTCGAACACCCGATCGGATGGCCCGCACCGTCCGCCAACTGATCGGACGGCCCGCGCCGTCCGCCAACCGATCGGACGGCCCGCACCGTCCGCCACCCGATCGGACACACGTCGTCCGATCGACCGGCTGTCGGCGATCGGACGGGTCGCGCAGTCCGCCAGATCGGACGGCCTGCAGATCGGACGGCGAGACGGACCGCAGATCGGACGGCCCGCAGATCGGACGGCAGACCGGACCGGACACATTAACCAAATTATCTTTGTTTTAGAATACTATCAAATATTCAATGCGCATGATCATCAAATCCCACGGTCTTGTTGGTTAACCCCTAGAATCCTCACCTATGTCCAGTTTACACAGTTTCGCAAAGATGCATTATAAAATGCAACTAACACGAATATTTGGAACTTGATGTATGATTAAAAGTTATACATTTTTTTTTGTAGATTCTATCTATACGGTTAGATCTATGATTGCTATCAATAATCTTTTTCTATAAAATTTGAAACATAAAATACAAAATTATTTTGTAATTCAATTACGAATAAGATATAGACAATATGTGGATGAAATTTTTTGTGATGGGTTATAATGTAGTACTTTAGGTGTAGTGATTTTTGGAGTTTTTTCGGATGCTTCATTTTCATAGTTTTTTTTTTCCAATATCACTTTTGGACCAAGATCTTCAACATTTTCGGTGACACACTGCAACACAAAATGAGGCATAATTTTTTCAAACATTAGTTCCTTTTCAAGACGACACATCGAATCACACATACATGAAGCTAACTTCCCATAAATAAATCAGTACAAAACTCTCACCACAAAAAGTGTATGACGGATGAGAAAATACGGATGAAATCTGTACATCTTGCACAATATGCATGGTTCGGCACTTAGGGGTAAATTATGACTATATGTCAGGACTTTGAGACCAAAGTTCGAGATTACTCGAGCACGTGTGATCATTGATGTGATACACGGCCTGGTCCGCCACTAAGTGACC
Organism: Pohlia nutans; assembly: GCA_022496805.1. Classification (NCBI taxonomy): domain Eukaryota; kingdom Viridiplantae; phylum Streptophyta; class Bryopsida; order Bryales; family Mniaceae; genus Pohlia; species Pohlia nutans. Next base: position 103,128 of record CM040086.1, read on the forward strand.
ATAGGTACTAAATATTTAACGACCATGCCCTTTGTTTTGAAAGATCCGCACCTTGCAATAACTCAAGGTAATATTGAAAAATCCGTCTCGCAAATTGTAAACCTCGTTAAGTACCTAATCAGCGTTATTTCCATTGGTCATTGATTAAGTTCGTATCTCATTAAAAGATACATCAATTTCGTTGGTGTTCTCTCCATTTTTTTATCGGACCTTCTATACATGGTTGACTACAAAATGAGTTCACTTTACCTTTAATGCAATTTGGAGGGTCTGAGTTGATCCTATGACTTGGTGGTGCATAGCACAAAGGCCTTTCCAAGAAGGACTCCCACCGCATTCTCATTTCCTCCCCTTCCATAACTACCTTGTACAATGAAAACGTCCATCACGAATAGGGTTATTTCTGAAAAAAAATCTTGCTTCGCTATAGTAAGAAGTTCAATAGGACAATCGAACTACCGAAAGTGCACATTCTTCAACCCCTCTTCATTTTAGTTCCACGTTACATACTCCCCACTTGAATCATGTGGCTTCCCATACATACCTTTGGCCCAGCACTTTCTTCAAACCCTCTTCATCATCAAACAACCTCACGAGCTTCTCTGCTTAAGTGCTGTTCAGCAATACCAGATCTCACAAAACCACAATCGTGAAGATCGGAACGCACACCTTTGAAGTGCATGCTATTGTAGCTTGAGATCCACTTTGCCTAACGTCAACTCTAATCTCGATTGAAACGCAGGAGAGGGTATTGCCTTGTTGCCCTTGTGACAACCTCATTCCAAGTGCCATGCTGCAAGATCGACACTTGAATACCTTCCTCGTAGACTTCATCCAAGCCTTAGTGGTGCCTAGTCCTCCCTCATGCACCATGATAGTGCTACAGTACGACACCCTACCATAGAACTACAGCCTTTGACTACATAGGGCAATGTTCTCTGTATCGTTCCAAATTCTCAATATGATACTAACACTAGTAGGGTTTAGGGTGTCACGGGACACGGTGTCTAAAGTCAGATTAGAATGTAGTACTATGATACAATCATAGCGCATGAGGGAGGACTAGGCACCACTAAGACTTGGATGAACTCTATGAGGAAGGTATTCAACTGTCAATCTTGCGGCATGGCTCTTGGAGTTTGGTTGTCACCTCATCTTAACGCCGCATGCTACAAAAGCCTTAGAAACCCTAGAATGCTTATATTTTCTAGTAGAGCCTTTCGAAGGTGAGTGTGTGCGAGACTAGCTTACCTCTTCGCAAACTACGTGTGTTTATCTTGCTTATGAGTGACTTAATAAATTGCATGCTCATCTGTTTCTAGAAAAAGCAAACCATGCATCCACAAAGTTGGGGGCGAATAGGCAATATCATCTCAAGTGTTTCAATCGGGAGTGAAGTTTAGGGTTCAGACTGGCTGGATCTCAAGTTGCGAGAGTATGCACTTCAAAGGTGTTCGTTACGATCTTCACGATTGCGTTTTTGTGAGATCTGATGTTGCCGAACTGCACTTGAAGCACAGAAGCTCATGAGGTTGTTCGATGATGAAGACGGTTCAAAGAAAGTACTCGGCCAAAAGTAAATACGGGAAGCCACTTAATTCAAGTGGAAAGTGTGTAGCAAGGACCTAACATAAAGAGGGGTTCAATAAAGTGCACTTTTGGTGGTTCGTTCGCCGCCATGGACTTCTCAAGATAGTGAGACAAGATGTTTTCATGAATAACTTCATTCGTGAAGGAGGTTTTCCTTGCACAAGGTAATTATAAAAGGAGTAGGAAATGAGAATGTGATGGGAGTCCTTCTTGGAAAGTCAACTGTGCTGTGCACAACCAAGTTCTAAGATAAGCTTCTAGCCCCTCCATTGCATTTGAACTAAACTCATATTGTTTTCAATCAAGTATGTAACGTCTGCAATAAAAGTCAAGGCGACACCAAACCAATTTATATGTCTTTTTGTAAGTCATGAACTCGATCTCTTGTTAATGGAAATAACGGTGCGTTATGTACTCATGACCAGTTCACTCTTCGCGATTAGATTATATATTTATATATATATAAATATTTATGCCAATAATGTTCACACAATGAGCCATACATACTTTATAAGCCTAGAGCATTAGCGCTAGCAGCCTACAATATATCCAAAGTTTGTAGCATCCAAACAAAATTCAAACTAAGGACATGTCTTGGTCTATACAAAGCAAAATTGAAGACATTGGATTCTACGGTCTAGGCTAGGTTTCAACTTCCACTTGAGCATGGATAGTCTTGTTAAATCTGCCTAATATCGCAGATGTCCCCGAAATGTTCCACGTTCCGCGTCCCACTGTTGCTCATAAAAGCGTTGCTCTATCAGCCGCCTTTCATTCTCTTCTTCTTCGCTCCGTCTTATTACTTCTTGAAGATCTCTTTCATACTCATCATCTCGATGGTACTGACTCGATGGCCCAGAAGCATATCCGTCAGGGGGGCCGTCTGCAGCACTATACATATCCCTACCAAAACTCACGGGTGCACCACTTCCTGAGCTTTCGCCGGGGCCAGAATAAATAGGAGTATGGCTTTGAAACCCATGATGTCCAAAATCGTTGTGGGTCCTCTCGGGAGAATATGCTCGTGGAGTACTGTATCTGTCCGGATATGGAACCCGTTCATCATTGTGTACCGCGTATGCATTATCATCGTAGCCATGGCTAGCTCCCCTCTGATATCCCCTACCTACTGGATCTGAAGTTCCATGATAATTTTCATAGCCATGTTGAGGAGCAGTTCCGAACGTCACGAGATAGTTCTCAACGTCGCGTTCCCGATATGTATTGCGTGGATGTACTTCCCATTGCGAGGTGTCGTCATCAGGAACATCAACGTTTGTCGCATGCGCTGTACGATTAGACCATTGCGGCACACGATCACTCAGTCCAGTCCAATTGGTGGCAATAAAGTTTTGTGAACGATTCAAACGTTCAACGTTTTTTCCATTCACCGTACTCCAATCCACATCCTTGTGCAGTACAATCTCAGCCCAAACCATTGACATGAGGCCATATTTCATGATGGTTGGTTTGGAGTTAGGCAACCCAACGAAATCGTGCACCTCCCAATACCGTTGTCGAAAATGGTTGCTCTGGCACGTCGTAGTTGGGCCTTCCCAATGAGGGCCAGACACTATCATTTGAGCTCGTGGCCAAATCTTGGCTAAATGCGTCATCTTCACGTACTCTTTGCATATTTTTAAAGTCCACGTTCTCGCCGGCTCCGTGTCCCATCCCGGCTCCGCAACACAATTGGGGTCATCGACTTGATCCCAGTTTATAACTTGAGGAGTCCCTTGTGAAGATCTCCTACTACTGCTGCTTCGCTGGGACATCGTGGGAAGTCAAAGCAACGCCAAGAAACCGCGTGGATGGTAGAAGCACAACGTGGTGCAGACGTCCTCAAATAAAGTCAAACGTGCGTACAGCGTGACGCAGTGACTCAAAAAACACGTGACAGAATCGATGCAGGTGTACGCGGACGTTCACCATGCCCACCGCCTCTCTGAGCGGACGAAGAAAGCCGTCCGCCATTTATACTGTCCGCCTAGGGCGGACGAAGCGTACAGCGGACCCCTGCCCGATCGGACGGCCTCGATCGGACCGTACCAGATCCATCGGACGGCGTGCGTGCGGACATTCTCATCCGACGGCCGCTGTCCGCGCGTACGTTTCGACCCTCGAATCGGACGGGCAGGGGCGCACGATCGCGTGGCCAAATCGGACGGCCCGCGCCGGGTCCCCATATCGGACGGACCACGCCGGCCGGACGGATTGATCGGACGGACGGGCGCACTCGATCCATCGGACGGCGGAGCGGACGCTGGATCAGACGGCAGTGCGGACGGCGTGCGCGAGCAGCCCAGGGGGTTTCTCCAAAGTATTGAGTTTTGGTGTTTCTCTCCCTTCCTCCTCCTCCAGCCCAACTCCTTGGGTCTGCACGCACTTCAAGAATTCTCGCGGACTTCGAGGACTATTTTGAGTACGGTCAAAGAATGTTCCAACATTTATTGTCCTTCGCATTGAATTCTTGTAGTGCTTCACTTCTAGGAGAGCGGTCCGTCCCACCTCTTTCATGATGGCTCTTACCTCTCCATTGTTAGCTAACTCCCCCCCCCCCCCCCCCCACCTTGTCCTTCTCCCTTTCTTCCTTTGTTCATTCTCCCTCCCACTTTTGGTCAATTTCATGACTTGACTTGTAATTACTTACCAATTGAATAAAGAAGCGAAATATTCAAAATATGAATTCCACTTCGAATTCCATAAGTTACCGTGTATGTGTGTGCGTATGTGCATGCAAGTATACATGATGGTAGAACGTCGTGCAAGGCATATTATCATCTCTAGTAAGCTTGGAATAATAATATATGCCAATTGGTAATATAAAACACATGTGGCATGCCATTTTCATGATGGTGCAATATCGTGGAAGACATGTTTGTAGTGCATGTATATTCGTAAGTGCTTCCATGTATATGTACATACAAATATCCACCGACATATTTACATATACATACATACATATATCCATACATACATATGTGTATATGTATATATTTATGCTCGTGTATTTCTATGTTTATATAGATTTACATATCCACGATATAAATATATTGTGTACACATGTGCGATTGGATGAATAATATTCTATGGACAAAATCACAAAATAGGATCTTATTTGTTATCAAGGAAATTGTAAACGTTAGGCATTGGCGGAGAAATCCTGTGATCGATCAAACTACTTCTATCTATCTTAACCCCTAAAGGTCCTCACCTCTTTTGATAAAGTCAAAGCACTATAATTTGCATACTTGAAATATCAAATTGTATGATTTATGATTTTTCATAGAGAGTCATTAAAATTATGAAGGTATGGCAAAATTTTCAAAATGATTCGAAAATATTTTGAATATTTACAATTTTTATTATGTAAACAAGGGAAAAATTCAAAATACATATAGTTTTGTCAAATTTAATATCAAAATTATATTTAAGGTACATAAAAGTCATATTTACAAGGAGTAAAAGACTGAAAGTGAAGAAATTAATAGAGACATATGATAGAAGCATCTTTAGTAATCCCTTTGCATTTTGAACACTCAAAATTCAAATTTCACGACGGTGAAATATCTTCAAATGAAGTCTATTCTCCAATCCCAACGGTCAAAAGATGTATCATAACTTAACTTAAACATCTAATGATAAGACCAACTACAATAAAGTTAAAACACTTGATTTTTGGGGCGTTTGATCAAAAAACAAGCATAATATGGTTGATTCGGCATTTTGGGGTTAATGTTGGTTTAATGTTGCCTTTCACAACAATCAATATACACTTTTATATAAATTTTACCTTTCGGATTGGTTTATTTTTTTAATTAAAGTTTACACACGCACGAATTTGTATGTATCTAATTAGTCCTAAAGTGTTATGTATTTTCTAATAGGAAATGAACTTTTTAAAATATATGCAGGTTAAATAGTTGAAGGAATTCATATTTTAATGGACCATGGACAATCACAAATTTTAATTATTGTACGAAGTCGCCGTATGTGATGGATGTACGCATGAGCAACCATCCAATATTTAGAATATGAAGGCGAGCGTCAAAGGGTTAACCCCTAAAGGTCCTCACCTCTTTTGATAAAGTCAAAGCACTATAATTTGCATACTTGAAATATCAAATTGTATGATTTATGATTTTTCATAGAGAGTCATTAAAATTATGAAGGTATGGCAAAATTTTCAAAATGATTCGAAAATATTTTGAATATTTACAATTTTTATTATGTAAACAAGGGAAAAATTCAAAATACATATAGTTTTGTCAAATTTAATATCAAAAATTATATTTAAGGTACATAAAAGTCATATTTACAAGGAGTAAAATACTGAAAATGAAGAAATTAAAAGAGACCTATGATATGAGCATGTTTAGAAATCCCTTTGTATTTTGGACATTCAAAATTCTAATTTCTCGACGGTGGAAAATCTACAAATGAAGTCTATTCTCCAATCCCAACGGTGAAAAGAAGTATCATAACTTAACTTAAACATCTAATGAAATCACCAACTACAATAAAGTTAAAACACTTGATTCTTGGGGCGTTTGACCAAAAAACAAGCATAATATGATCCTTTAGTGGTTAAGGGTCATCTGCAGAAGCACCTCGGACGGCGGTTTTAGAGGACGAGATCGGACGAACTGAATGAAATGGAGCGCGCTGATCGGACGGACAGGATCCGTCGAACTAAACCCTCGGATCGGACGACAGAGCGGACGCCTGATCGGACGGCAGAGAGGACGCCGGATCGGACGGCAGTGCGGACGGCAGGCATTGGACGACGTGCGCGAGCAGCCCAGGGGGTTCTCCAAAGTATTGAGTTTTGGTGTTTCATTGCTCTCCCTTCCTCCTCCTCCAGCCCAACTCCTTGGGTCTACACGCACTTCAAGAATCCTCGCGGACTTCGAGGACTATTTTGAGTACGGTTAAAGAATGTTCCAACATTTATTGTCCTTCGCATTGAATTCTTGTAGTGCTTCACTTCTAGAAGAGCGGTCCGGACCACCTCTTTCATGATGTCTCTTACCTCTTCATTGTTAACTAACTCCGCCCCCCCCCCCCCCCCCACCTTACCCTTCTCCCTTTCTTCCTTTGTTCATTCTCCCTCTCACTTTTGGTCAATTTCATGACTTGACTTGTAATTACTTTCCAATTGAATAAATAGGCAAAATATTCAAATGTAAAGGCAATAGAATGAAGCATTGCGTTCCAATTTGAATTCCATAAGAGTTAGCAATTTTTTATGCATACATTACTTCGAACCTACTACAGTGACTTCATTCAATGAATTCACAAACATAATTTAAGAGGGAAAGACCACGTCAATTTTCATAAACAAATTATCACACAATATATGTAACAATTTATATTTTACAAACCTAGTTAGAGGGGAAAACTTGAAATTAAATTAGATTTGAACCTATTGTATGCATGTTCATATGAATAGTATATATGAAATTAAATTATAGTTGAACATATTGAATACACATGTATGTACCTTTATATTTACATACATATAAATAAATCTTATTGTATGCGTATGTGCATGCATGTTTAGGGTTTATATTAATATGTACATCTATAAATGGTCGATACATCCATCTATATATCTATATATATATATATATATATATATATATATATATATATATATATATATATATATATACGTATATATGCACATGTATTTTTATGTATACATAAATTTATATGAACAAAATATAAATATGTTGTGTACGCATGTGCGAATGTATGAATCATCTTCTTTGAATAATAGAGCCCGTAATATCCTCTGAAATTTGTTATCAGCAAAAATGAAATAGTTCCAAAATGGAACGATCTTGGTGCCATGTTATTGTTTATTGTGTAAAAGGTTGGTAGATTTACATTTTGGGACTTCTAACAAGAAGTGATGCATGTTATATTGTTGTGTGGCAACATTTGTTAAAATGACTTCGCTTAGTGACTATTCATATATGATCTCAACCATTGAAATTCACTTCTTTTTGAATCCCAAGTCATTTTATATTCATACAACTAAATTGGTATTCGTAACCGTTGATCTTAAAGTATGGATTGAATCTAAAATTCATATGTGTAACCTAAGTGCCCAATCAACCATATTATGCTTGATTTTTGGTCCATCGTCCTTAATATCTAGCGTTTTAGCTTTTATGTAGTTGGAGTTTTCGTTAGAAGTTTAAGTTAAGTTATGATACATCTTTTGACCGTTGGGATTGGAAAGTAGAAAATCTATTGAAGTTATTCCAACGTTGAGAAATCTGAAATTGGAGTGTCCTAAATACAAAGGGCTTTCTAATAATGCTCGAATCATAGGACTCTTTTATATCTTTTGCTTTCATACCTTTACTATATGTAAATGTAACTTTTATCTACCTTAAATAAAAAACTTGATATTAAATTTGACAAAAGTATATTTATTTTGAAATTTTGTCGTGTTTACATAATAAAATTTGTAAATATTCAAAATATCTTCCAATCATGTTGAAACTTTTATTATACCTTCATATTGCTAATGACTAGGAATGCAAAATTATAAATCACCCAATGTGATATTTCAAATATGCAAATCCTGTGATCGATTTCACCATACCAACATGTTGCGTTGTCCTCAAAGGGTTAACCCCTAACGGCCCAATCATGCATAATTTGCATGATGTACGGATTTGAACTCCGATTTTTCATCCATCATGCACTTTTTGCAGTGTGGATCTTTTACTTAAACTTTTATGGGAAGTTAGCTTTGTGCATGTGTGATCCGATTAGAGAGGGGATGATTTGTGAAATTTTTATGCCTCATGTCATGTTGTAGTGTTGCACCCAAAATTTCGAAGATTTTAGTCTAAAAGTGCTCTTGAGAAAGTGAAGTACTAAAATTAAGTAACCAAAAAATCTCCAAAAAGCACTACACTTAAAGCATTACATTTCAACCCATCACAAAAGATTTCATTATTAGATTGCCAATATCTTATTCGTAATCATATTCCAAAAGAGCTCTAAATTTGAAGTTTGAAAATTAATACACAAAAATTGGTGATAGCCATTGCAAATCCAACCGTATGGATAGAATCTAACATTCATGATGTACAACTTTTATTCATTCATCCAGTTGAAAATATCCCTCTTAGTTGCATTTTATAATGCATTTCTGAAAAACGGCCAAATCTGAAAAGGGTTCGAACGTTTAGGGGTTAATAGGAGTCTTTGGCTCACTTAATCACGATCATTGGATTCGTTATGGCATTTAATCCGTTCTGGGAAGTAGTTGAGTTGAACAACGTCATGAAATCTGATTATCGGCGGTCCGAACGGACGAATCGGACGGCTGTATCGGACGGCGGATCGGACACCGTCAAGCGGACGACATTTTGGGCCCCGGAGCGGACGGCGAGCAGCGGACGGCCAGAAGCGGACGGCAGGCATCGGACGGCGGCAGTGAAAAAAAAATTGGCTTGGAGGAAGAGTCCTTCCTTCATTACGTCTTCTGATCAGCTACTTTGACTAGGTAAACCTCTAAATGCCTACACTGCTGTCCCAGTTTTTTTTTTCAAATTATAACACGATAAAAAATAAATTGCATTTGTGGGAGTCCTTGAAATGAAAAAATTGTCATTCAAATTCTCTATTATTATGAGTTTTGTAAAAAGTATAAATAGAGAAGTGAAAGAAAACCGAGTGTGGAAAAAGTATTCTACATGGAAGTCAACAAGAATGGAAACGTGAATAGAGTTATATATATTCATATAGTAGCCAAATGGCTAAAAAGCAGTCATGCAATATCAATATTCATCGAACGAGTACGTCTACGCTGACTGTCATGAGTGATTGTACCGCCTGCCTCAACCTCTGAATCTATCACAAGCTTCTTTTCAACGTTGTCTTGAGATGGTTCCCAATTGTCATCCTCGTCGGCCTTTCGTTTCCCCTTGCGAGAACGATCCATATCCACCTCTCTTGCTTTAAAAACCTCCATGTACTTCTCCACACGACCGACAACAAGAGTTACAGTTTGCTCAGTTTCCCCAAATGTCGTTGACCAGTTCGATGTCAACATATGATGTCGCCACATTTTGATGACGTCATTGATCCTCCTATCAAATGCACCTGCAACATCCGCATAGGAATTCTCCTCATCAATGAACATGTCCTCGGTCGTTGTGGCACGAAGCCTAGCCGCCTCCTCCAACTTTGAAAGGACCAGAGCTCTGCCAATCAACGTACGGTCATACGTTCCGTGTTGTTCTCTTAAGACGGGACCGGATGCCTCGTACCACGTGTTATCATCTCTCTTTTTTACTTCATTCTTTGGGAATCGGAAGAACTTTTTGTGATGTACGCTCCAATGTCCCCCAAAGTTGCGGCAAAACACCTCCCGGTCCGCCCCGTTCACAATTGCACGTGCTCGCACTTCGATCTCGTAATCTTGGGTCATCCAGAATAGTTCGTCTTTGTCCATAAAATCTTCTACCTCAGACCCTTCTGCGTGCAAATGGTACAAGTCATGGCAGTTGAAGTTAACATCCCATACCAATGGTTGACCCCAGTTTTTGTAATTTAGAAACTTCTTCGGTTTTTGGTCCAGAGGAAGGTTCCACTGGTTGTATTCATGACCAGATGGCATAAAGGCGCAAAGGCCCATCATTTCGTAGAATCTGACATGTATAGGAGCATTGCACAGGGGACACCAAGAGCATCGTAAGCAATGTTCCGCAACGCACTTAATATGAAAGGTATGCTGACATTGTCCTAGTTGGATCGCTCCATCTGGACCAAACCCATATTGACACAAGCAACATGTCTCTTTCAGAAAGTCGGGAGCTGGATTTCATGTATGAACCACCGTCTTCTCCTTCTCCAACAAATGCGAGGAAAACACGTTATATGGCATCCACCCTTCTTCGATCGCCAAAGCCCAATCCATCTTGTTTGTTTCCAGAGAACCACAAATCCCATGTGCCCGTGTCATCATCACGTCAACATCACCCCACGTGGTAAACGTAGTCATTGTACGTGCTCCAGGCAGCGCGGCTTGTCGATCAAATAATTCTTGCACCCTCCTCAAACTTCCTAGCATACAAGAGAGATTCCCACTTTTTTTCTCCTCGTACTGGAACATCAAATACAACTCACGCGCGACCAATTCATCCACATCCTTTAATTGGTGGACATAACTCAACCAAGGCAGGCTTTGCTCACGAGGTGGTATGGGCATCTCCTTGTCACTTTTCCAGAAAAGTAATTCACACCTCGCTATATCCCTGTCAATCTCTGCTTGATGCAATCGTTGTCTCAACGTCTCGATCTCACGGTTACTGGCTTCACCGGCTTCGGTTGGTGGCCTTTTCCAAGGTTCTTCCTGCATCCTATCAACCGCCACGAATACCTCCGCTACACCTGGCCGCTCTAGCAAATTCGAAGGATTCTGTTCATTGTGGAGGTCACCGTCGGAGGTTTGGGCATCCAAAGGAAGGGGCAACTGCTCCGATGGCGGTACAGTATCTTTAACCACTGTTTCGTGTGAAGTTTGGACATCCAAAGGAAAGGGCAACTGGTGCGATGGAGCGAGAGTATCTTCAACCACTGTCTCGTCCAAAGTATGGGCATCAAATGGAAGAGACAATTGGTCTGATGGAGAAAGAGTTTCTTCAAGTACTACTCCGTCCAAAACCTGCGCATCCAATGGAAGAGACAACTGGTCCGATGGGGCAAGAGTTTCTTCAAGTACTGCTGCGTTCGAAGTGTTGGCATTCAACGGAATAGCGAGCTGCTCCGAAGGGACGTGAGATTCTTGAGGTAATGCTTCTTTCTTTGTAGTTTCTTCTCGCAGCTTCTCTACTTCTTCTATCAACTGCCAATTCATCATCTGGAGATGCAGGGTCTTCAAATGGTTCTTTATGATGGTCGACTGCAGTTGCTTTATGGTTTCTCTCGCCAAACGCTCAAATCCCCTTGCACATTCCGTTGTTTCTTTTAGTCTCTTCGTGAGCTCATCAACACGCTTTGCCTTTTCGATGACTGGCCCCCAACGGCCCAATTTTTTCTCAATTGATTGGACATCTCTAGCGAGCTGTGGTGCGATTGTACGAAGGAAAGTTGTTACGTCCATGGCTTTTACCAAGTTCACGGACACGTTCTTCGAAAGAAGTTTCAATGAACCTAGATCACTTTCCAAGTCGGGGAACTTGTCGGACAGTTCCCACTGCTCTGCTTCTGCAATTTCACCCACCTTGGGAACTTTCTCCGCCAACTGCCCGTACGAAATCGTTAGATCCTCAATAGGCATTCTCTTTGCCTCACAAGTCCCGCAATTTCCCCAACGTCCATTTGGATCCCGAATTAGTGTATCCGTGTCATCCGGACATGCGCGTTTCTTGCTCGGAGTCGAGGAACTTGGATTGCTTGGACCGCCCTTTTCCACCCGAACCGCCCAGTCCGTTCCAAAGTTATACTTTTCTTGGCGGTCCTCCGTGGTAATTGTATCGGACCTCAACTTCTGTTTCCCCTTTGATTCCGTAGTTCCCTGAATTAGCGTGGATGGGTTATGCGGCAACAAATCCTTGCCCTCCTTGCACGGTACCGATCGAGACGGAGAAGTTGCAATATCTTCGACTTTGTCTTCTAAGTCTCATTCAACTTTGACTTCTATTTCCTCCCGTTCAGCATTGACTTCGGTTTCCACACTTGCATCCAAATTGTCCAAAGCGGCCATAGGCAGTACTCGTAATTTAGCGGTCTTTGGTTTGACTTCCACTCGAGTGTCTCGACCTGAGCTGCTTGTAGTCGACGTGCCCGTTTTTTTTAAAGAGACCAACATCTCTTTTGTGCTTGTAGATGCTGGATCATACAAATCAGGAATATCTCGCTGCCCATCTGCCAACTGAATTGGCATCGATTTAATTGCAGGGTATGTACTCCAATCCACCTTGCGCTCCAACCTTAATTCCACATAGACCATTGCCAATGTGTTGTAGTTGAATGTTTCCTTTGACTTCGAACGAGCTCCAAACAATGCCCTCCATACCTCTTCCGCTCGGTGAAGGAAATGATCATCTTTGCACAAGTTTGGTTTGGCAGTAAAGGTTTTTGCCATCAATGGTAATTGATCCCTCGGCCACAGTTTACCAATGTGGGACAGTTTGACATAATTTCTGCAATCCGTGGCAGACCAATATTCGTCCTTAACTTCTTCCCATCGTGGTGCGGCTAGAATAGTTGGGTCGTCCAATACGGCGTAATCGATCGCATGCGGGGCCCTCTTAGGCTTGTTCCTCCTAGGCCCAGCATTAGCATTTGGAACGTGACCCTCACGTTGGTCATCGGCCATTTCTTAGCGATGTGTGAATGAACCGTGTGCAATTACCGAGACAGAATGCCGCGACGAGGTGAATCGATCGTGTACCCTAAACCGTGAGGTAATCTCGCAATAATGTGAATCAACCGTTTGCGTAAAAACCCCGCAAAAATGTGTAAGAACCGTCTGTGTAAGAAAACCGCGATAATGTGAGTGACCCGTCCGTGTGAAAATACCGCGAAGATATGAATAAAGTGTGTAAGAAGCTTATTGTGACCAACCGGTGATTGGTCACAATAAGCATATGACCTCTCACCCCTGTAGTAAATAAGGCCACGAAGTCCACAAAGGGAATTGCCAGCAACCTGATTTAGGAGTGAGAAGTGAGAGGAAATGGGGCCGGACGGGCCTTCTATACTGCCGTCCGCCTGAACCAGCCCGTCCACCCGTCCGAACCGGGTCTGCCGTCTGATCTGTCGTCCGGAGCGTGCTGCCCGTCCGATCATCGTCGTCCGATGGGGTGGCGGCGGCGGACCGTAAACCCTAAAGCAAAACCCTAAGGCGTCCGCTGTCTTGGTGCGTCCGATGCATTGCGTCCGATCCTGCCGTCCGATTCTGCCGTCCGATCCAGGCCGTCCGATCCAGCGCGTCCGGTCCAGCCCGTCCGATCCACCCCGGCCGATCCGGACCGTCCCTCCAGTGCGTCCGATCCAGCCCGAATCGATCGGACGGCATATCGGACGGCACAGCGGACGGCAGAACGGACCAGCCAGGCTGTCCAACGGCTAGTTCGGCAGATGGTACTATAAAGCATGAAGGTTTTGTTTTGGTGAGTTCATTCGAACTCACCAGTTGTCAAGGGCTGTGGACAACCTTTTGGTATCCTTTGCTTGACCATTACCGAGTTTGAATGCGCGGTTGTCAAATTCCGTTCGGAATTTGACAACTACTGTATTTTACATACATGATACATTTTTTCGTTGCTCGATCACGAGGTACTGCACGCCGTCACTTAAAACTATTGGGTAGCGGAACCTAAACCCGCTTGAACCTTTCAAGATGCCCAGCGATTGGGAAGATTGGTATGTGGATATAGCCCCCGGAAAAGTGAAGTGCTTACTATGTGCAGCACTTTTTGCAAGGAAGGCGGCGAGGATGTTGAGTCACCTTGGATACCGGAACGCATCAGGAAACCGTGACACTGGCGTCGGTATATGCAAGAGACTCACACCGCAGATTAAAGGGCTCTTTCTTAATTGCAGAGGAGATCCTCCTAAGCGTCCAAATCCAGATCTATCCGATGAATGTCGCACTCCGAGAGCGGGAAATATGGACATGATGGAGCTTTGCACACCGCAATCGCTAGATCGAGAGTCACGCGATAGACCACAAGAGATTCCAAATCAGAGGTCAGGTTCTAATACAAATGAAACTACCGCGAGCAGACCACCATCCACGGAACGTGACAGTGCAGCTGGCAGGGCCGTCCGTCCATTGCGACAAACAGGAATACCAGAGGGTTTTCAGGAAGACAAACGAAGGGAGTTAGACAAGATGTGGGCAAGGTTCTTTTACGAGGCGAATATCCCTTTTGCGATAGTACGGAATTCAACTTTCAAAGAGGCCGTACGGAGGACTTCTGCTTTTCGAGGACCATACACACCACCCTCTTACAATGACTTACGGAAGAAACTCTTGATGCAGGCCAAGAATGAGCTAGGGGTGGTCTTGGAAGGTAAAATGGCAGATAGCATTCGCAAGTTTGGAGCCACGTTGACATTTGATGGATGGAGCTCGTGCACAAACCAACCATTATTCAATTGCATGATAGTGTCTGCGGTAGGAGAACACTTTCTTGGATCGGTAGACACTTCGGGACATTTGAAGACAGCAACGTACCAAGCGACCATCATAGAGAAGTTCATTGAAGGCGTTGGATCGCAGAATGTGGTGCAAATTGCAACGGACAACGCATCTGTCATGAAGGCAGCAGCGGATCTCGTGACGAACAAATATGACCACATATACTTCCAAGGATGTGCTGTTCACGCAATGAACCTATTATTGGGGGACATCGCGAAGGCAAACTGGATAGCTCATGTGTTGAAGAAGGCCCGGACGATCGTGACGTTTATAAAGAAGAGACACATGCCTCTTGCAGTATTTCGAAAGCACGAGAAGAAGTTCAGCCTAGTATTGGCAGGGAAAACTAGATTTGGATCAAATTTCATGATGGTGGATCGATTACTCGAGGTCAGACAGGCCTTAGAGCAGTCAGTTGTGGACGAACAGTGGACGTCCTATGTCGTCACACTCCGAGACAAGCGGGGGGGGGGATCAAAGCGCGCACTATCTCTCGAGATGTGAGAAGGTATATACTGGATGATCACTTTTGGCAAAGATGCACTAATTTTCAGGAGGTGGTTGCACCGTTGATGTATGCACTGCGGGATTTTGACAATGGGGAACCTGGTATGGGCAAAATTCGACACATCTTTCACAATGTGGAGAAACACATTGAAAAGGTGAAGGATGAGTTCTTTCCATTGGACGGTGGAGAAAGCATTGATGTGGAGAAGCACTTCCGCGACCGATGGGCATTGGTCAGAACGGATTTACACGATGCGGGTGCACTTTTGAATCCGTATTTGCTACACGATAAGGAACTCGCAGACGATTTAGATGCCATCACAGCATGCAAGCGTGTGCTTGGGAAATTATGTTCTCCAGAAACATATCCGGATGTGGTGCTAGAGTTTTTGGCATTCCGTCACAAGGAACCGCCATTCCACAATATGTTGGATCCGAAACAATAGAAGTGTACAACAGGTCTCGGAATCGCCTCCAACAAAAGAGGGCTGAAGATTTAGTGTACGTGTACACAAATTCAAAGCTCCTCGCAAAAGGCTAAGAGAAAGGATGAGAAGAAGTGGTACGACGAAAATGTATCATCAGAGGATTCGAATTCCGCTTCAGAAGAATCGGATGGAGATGATGAAGGCGATTGGGTGGGTAATCATGCATCAGACGATGATCGCTGGGCTGATGTGCCTCTTGACGATTGGAGTGATCAACTCTCTCCACGAAGGCCGGATTCGTCTCCAGCAAGATCTGGTCGATCAAGCCACGATGTATACGAGTTTGCTGAGGATGGAGAGGAGGGCAATCACGTGCAAGCATCAAATGCCGACGATACCGGTGTGAATGTCAGAGAAGAGGACAATTCAATTCCGGCGTTGGGTGAAGAAGAGGGGGGACAAACGTGGTGAAGATGGTGGCATAAGGATTGACACCGTGCATGAGGGTGTTTTGAAAGACCCCAAAGATTCTGAGGTGGAGGTTTCTCCTGGACGAAAGGCCACAATGGTGAACAATGGCCACTCCAAATGGAAAGGCATAGAGGAAGATTTTGGTCCAATCAGTAAGAGTCCGTTGAAGTTTGGAGAGAGAGATTCTCCTCGTGGACCCCGTCTTGAGGACCAAATGCAGAGGACCGCCCTTGCATCTAGAGCCTTATTTGATAATTCTAAAACACCAACACCCCGAGTTCCACTTGCATCTTTAACGGGATTGGTATCCCTTTCCAAAGCGGTGAATAAACGTGTGAGAGAATCGGATGGAGATTCGGAAAGCGACGGAAATTTGCCTTTATCAGTAGCTATAATAAAGAAGCCATCAAGTGTGCCCCCAAGGCACAATCAACGGCCAATGCAGAAGATGACGGTGAAGGAGACACTTGTGGGCCCGAAACATATATCATCGAGTGGAGAGAAATTTGGCGCAACAGGAAACGGCAGCGCTAAACAAAAAAGGCTCATGCAACCATTTGCTGCTTCTCCGCCAAAGCCAGGACGAGTTAAAACACCCCTTGATGCAAGTGGATCCACATGGAAAATGAAGAGTATCCAACCAATAAAGCAGGAGAGAAAGGAAAACGAGTATTACTCTCACAGTGACGACGAGTCATATGATCCAGAGGACAGTAGCGGAGCAGAGGTGAAAGGAGATTCTGATTACAAGGCAGATTGAAAACTCAATAGCATTTATGTATTTTCGTAGAGTTTTTTTTATAAGATATTCTAGTATTCAGTAATTGTAGTTGTTTGGACAGGAGATAGATTTTATAAGTATATATTTCTGTAGTGATATGTATGACGTACATGAATAGATGGCAATATTTTGTTGACGTTCCCTTTATTGAATGTTTGTTCACCTGCGAAATATAATATATGACACTATTTTTATGTTTTATGTTGTTGGAACGAGAGTGGCTATAACCCTAAACAAGGTCGCTATATTTTTATTACAATGAGGCTCTAGTGACTTAATGAGATTTTAATTTATATTTTCCACCATTACAATCACCCTAGAACGGCCTGAAGTGTTCAGGGTTTAGTCCTTGAGAACCCCTAAACCGGCCTGGCCGTCCTCTAGTTGTCCGTGTGCCGTCCGCCCGCCCGGTCGTCCGTCCTGCCGTCCGCCAGGCCGTCCGCTCTGCCGTCCACCATCAAACTCCGTCTGTCGAGCCGTCCGGACGGACGGGCGCCAGGCCGTCCGCTAAGCCATCCGCTAAGCCGTCCGCAGGGTAAAAACGGCAGCAGATAAAGTAAATCACAGTTTACCCAGCGGACGCTGGCGTCCAGCCGCTCGGACGCGACGTCCGGACGTCCCGACGTCAAACCGGACGCGATTTCCTCCAAAGACGTCCAAAGTGACAACCCTGGTGTGGGCGTGACCGTCCTTGATATCTTTGAAGGAGACGCACATGGTTTAATGACCCACCAGCGGTGGTCCACAATGGAATGTCGATTTCTGAACGGGCGCTCACTTAGCGGAACAATTGAGTACCTCTGCATGATCCCTGATGAATGCGACCCGGATGCACACCTTGGTGGGAGAAAGAAGACTCCGTATAGGTTCATCCATACTTAGAAAGCCGATGGTGGAGCAGAAATTATCAAAGTATGCACTGAAGACTACTGATACAGCCATTCACGCAGTGACATTAATCAAGTGTTGTGAGCTTCATTGTTGCTGTCACTTCAAGCCAGAGGACACCATGGCTTTGAGGAAGAAATTCTACCTCAAATCATTTGATGAACGCCGAGAGTATGGGATAAGCGTAGGGGGGCAACTTCACTCTTCAGATCTCATTGGCGGAAAGAGGAAGTATGTGACGCTTGTTGGTACCGAGGTTTGCAGTGTTGCGTGGTATACGATTAATGGTATCCCGTCCTCAACATTCTTTTCGTACCTGAGCCTGTTCAAGGAGGGAGTGCAATCATCAACTCATGGAAATAGAGGGATCAAGCGTCCTCGCCTAGCCATAGTTCAAGCCATGGGGACAATTGCTGCTATTGTAAAGGAGAATGCTGATCTCATGCCTCACCAAATGCGGGGCACGGTCCCCGGAAGATTGGATACCTTGAAATTCCGTCCGGCTGGCCACAACTGGAAACGAATTCAAGCCGAGGCCATAGAGGTAAGGATACAGTGCAATGAAAAAATTTGTTTCAACCTCTGTTATTACTTTAGACTTGAATCCCAACGGGGGATCCTCCGATATATTTCAGAACGATATTTATTTTTGATGGTGATGTGTGCAGACGAATCTAAGCTATGGTTTGCCGGCGGTATTCCAATCGGGGGTCAGCAGGATTAAAAAGGAATTGTTTAACAACGTAGCCATCAAACCAGTTGGGAGTTCATTTGCGAAGTGCACAGTTTGCGACCAGCTTCAACAATTCATCGGCAAATCCGTCAAAGGTAGCGCCGAGTACGTGGGATTTGTGAAGCAGAGGGCAGCTCATTTAAGCCACCAGAGTTCGTGCCGTCGAATCTATCATTCTTGGAGAGAAGAGTCAAAACGTAACAAGGCGGAGATTCTTTGTATCATTCACGATAAGATGGACACTGCTAAGACTGCCATTCCTCGAATGCGTGTGACCACGAAGTATACTGCGTCTCTTGGGCAACTTCCAATCAACGTCACCGGTATGGTCACACACGGTCATGGTGATGGAGCCTATGCGCACTACTCGACGGACTGTTGGCCAGCAGATTCGAATTACACGATATCATCCATCGCAAGACTCCTGCGAAGGTTGGAGGGACAACCTATTAGAGAGAACAGGGGTCTTTTTTCCTACCCTCCGGCAAATTCACTTTTTGAGGCAATGCTTTGAGGGAAATCGAGATGCTTGGACGTTTTGCCCCCTGTATCGGAGGATCCTCTGATAGCTCCAATTTCATTGCCCACGAATTTGTTCTTGCAGCTAGACAACTCAGCAAAGGATAACAAGAACCAATTTTTGATGGCATTCCTCTCCTTGCTTACACATCGTGGAGTGTTCAAAGAGATTCAAGTTGGATTCTTGTTGGTTGGACACACGCACGAGGATATTGATGCGTACTTCAGTCATCTCTCGAAAACTTTGAAGAGTAAGAACACATTTGTGTTAGCAGATTTGATGAAATCCTTCATGGAATCGCAGGAGATGAGGTTTATGCCGGAGTTTATACAAGAGGTGGCTGATTTTAAATCCTATATTTCTCGGTATTTGTGTGACGGTGCAACACGACTGATAGGCCTTGGGGAGATGCACCTCTTTAAATTCTACGTGGATTCAAACGGATGGCCAGTGATGAAGTACAAAGAGTCCGCAACTGATGATCATTGGTGCCCTCGTAACAAGCCTCCCCTGTGCCTCTGGAAAGAAGATGGAAATGGACGCCCTCTTCTTCCGACAGGTGATCCTCGTCCTGTTCCGTTTAAGCGCATATGGGGTGATGAGGTTGCTTTGTCCGTCGGTAATCAAGACAAGGCTCAAGAGAAGGTGAAGAAAGCGCTCGAGAAATGGTCATTCATCAAAACTGGCCTACAGAAGTATATTGAATTTTGGGAGCACGGAATGACCAAGTGCGAGGGATTTGCGAAGCAGTTCGGTCCGTATGTGGATTATTGGAAAGTCCTGTTTGGAGAACTTGATAAGCCATTGCCCAGTACGCCGTCCAAGTTAATGGAAGGCTTCTGGCCTAGTACCCACAACTTAGGCAATGTCCCAGTCTTTCAACTCGTAGGTACAGAAGGTGACACCACTCCTGAAGACGAGGTCCTTGAACCATATTGTGGACCATACAATGAAAGGCCCAAGCATGCATTTAATCCATGGAGAGATGTTAAAGAAGGATCTTGGGTCCTTCTCAGGCCTTCTAACCCAAACGTATACCCTGTATGGTTAGGGAAGGCACTGACTGCTGTGCGCAGAGATGTTGCGGATCCAAACTTTGAGAATTTCTTGCTGCAATTTTGGGAACCGATGAACTGTGCGCGAACCCCTGCTGCAAAGTATAAGGATTGCTGGTCTGCGACGTGGATCCCAGAACGAAGTGCTCCACGTTGGGAGCGTTATAGCAGTGTACTGTTTGCATCGTGGTCAAAATTGAAGAGTCCTGCAACCCGCAAAATTCCAAAGGTAGATAGAATTGCAGCTTTAGCCAATCTTGTTGAAGCCAACAAGCAGGATCCTTAATCTTGAACCTCGGTCCCCAAGAGTTGTTCTATGTTTCTTCAATGAATGGTTTGTAATGAGGAGCGAGCACGTCATACTCTATCGGAGGATCCTCTATCAGACTTCTGACTATGGCGTTAATGTTTAGAAGCCTTGTGAAGTACTAGATCTAGCATGATCTGTGCAGAAGGAGGCCTTAGAGCAATTACCAGTTCATATGTCATCGGAGGATCCTCCGATATCAATACGTTAGGTCCAGACCTTTAGTTAGTTAGTATATGTGAACTCCCTAGTGAATATAGTTAGTAATGAACTAGTCTTCATACTTCATCGGAGGATCCCCCGTCAAATAATATACTTACTACTTAGGAAGTCACTTGTCTTACTATTTAGAAGCCTAGTGAAGTAGTGGATTTAGCATGATAGTTAGGTGCAAATAGAGGCCTACGAGCACTTAACACTTCATTTGTCATCGGGGGATCTCCGGACACAATCTTAGGTCCTCAGTATTCAGCTTTGCGCATATGAGAAGTCCTTACTATTTTTCTACTATGTTGGAAGTCGCTAAGTAAAGAGGTACTTGTTTTTGGGGACAATTGACAAAATTTACTTACTGTGCAAAGAGCATTGAACTCCATATTCATTGAATTGGGAGTTTCCATTAAATTGGGAGTAAAATTGATGTATGCATGTTGTAGATCTGATAGTGAAATGATCATGTGATGTAGATCAATTTGACTCCTAATTTAATGGAAACTCCCAATTTAATGAATACGGTGTTATTGTATGTGTTGAACACTGTATGTGGAACACTGTATGTGGAACAAAATGGAGAACATCAGAGGATCCTCCATAGGCGGAAAGTATGGTGATTTCTATCGGAAGATCCTCCGTTGGCCAAAATCCTTCTATATCCTCCGTTAGAAATTTTCGCTGATTTCTGGAGTTTGTGAATTCTGTAGTAGGGTCATTCCAGAAATAGATAAATGATGCATATAGTTTGATTCTCCAAAATTAAATTTATTGATTTTATGTTTTAAGGGTTTCATCATGAATGATGACCTTAAACAACTCATAATTTATTATTATTTATTGTCCTCATGGTTTTTCAAATTTTTTGGTTTTTCTTTAAATAATTATTTTTAGAATGAACCTACTATGGTGCTACAGTAATCATTTCAAGTTGCCCTTGAGGAGAAACTATCTCTACTCAAGATTTGAATGTTGTACAAGTGGATATCCTCATGCTGACGGGAATGGGTGCTTTCACCTTAATTATAAGGATATAGAAATTCGTGTTATTGGGCCAGTTCGTGGTATTGGGTCAGTTCGTGGTATTAGGTCACTCGACCTGATTCCCTGCAGGCTGCAATAAGTGTCAAGGACGGTTTCAGTAAAACAGTAGGGAATATGAGGACGCAGTGAGGTTTTGTCGTGTTGTGTTCGACAGGCTGTATACTGTAGATACAAGTCCCACTTGCGTGGGAGACTCAACTACGTAATTATATGGTAGATTATCATATCATATTAAACTATAAGTTATAACTATATGGTACATTGTTATCTCATATCAAGCTAAAAGTAAACACGATGAGCCAGTCTACACCACTAACTCACGGATTTGTCTAAATCCCCCCATCGAGCGTGGCTCGGAGGCCAGGTTCGGTGGGGGGTGGTGGGGGTGGGGTAAAACCTGCCCCCTATTTTTAAGTTGGAGGGGCCCTTACTTGATCTCATAGGGGGCTTCCAAGGGTAATTTGAGGCCGCAGGCCCCGAATTTAGAAAAAAGAAAACCAAAAAAAGTTCCCAAGGGGCCAAAACGGGGAGGGCCACAAAATTGAACCCCACCGAGTCTGGCATCCGAGCCACGCTCGATGGGGAGAAATAAAGAGACCCACTAACTCACACTAAGTGACGCCGAGCCATGTCGTTCTGTACATAATTCAAGCATCTTCACCTGTGCTCCACTGATATCACCAGATATTGTGTTCAACAGTATTTTCAAACGGCCCCACTAAAATCTATCCAAATCCATCCAAATTGAATGGTACTCTGTTTAAATGAATGGAGCTTAGTTCAAATAGCCTCTGAAAATTTGCCCAAATGAATGAATGTACCCACAGAAGGCACCCACAGTCTATGGTGGTGATTTCAGTGTACATGAAAATACTACTACTTTTGAAGATGCCGTCCCTCCCCGAGGCCGCACCATATCAACCAGGGCTGCTTGCAGTCGACCAAGTCCATGTTTGCATTGTTTCCATGTCAGGTGAGGAGTTTGGCTGGGGCGGCACTTCTGTTAAAAGATAACGCAGGTGTTCTAAGATGAGCTCACCGAGAACAGAAATCTCGTGTGGAACAAAAGGGTAAAAGCTCATTTGATTTTGATTTTCAGTACGAATACAAACTGTGAAAGCATGGCCTATCGATCCTTTAGTCTTTCGGAATTTGAAGCTAGAGGTGTCAAAAAAGTTACCACAGGGATAACTGGCTTGTGGCAGCCAAGCGTTCATAGCGACGTTGCTTTTTGATCCTTCGATGTCGGCTCTTCCTATCATTGTGAAGCAGAATTCACCAAGTGTTGGATTGTTCACCCACCAATAGGGAACGTGAGCTGGGTTTAGACCGTCGTGAGACAGGTTAGTTTTACCGTAATTTGAGCGGACTGTGTGTACCACGAGTAGCAACCAAGCTCTGATGACTTCTTCCCATTCCTTTGTAGTGTGGCCCTGTGCATATTATTGCACGTTGTTCTCGAATCTGCTCATAGCAGTGGCATCTGCGGCCTACTAGAATCCTACTAGACTCTAGGGCTTTCTGCAGAGTTGCTCTACATAAGTAACGTTAGTGCAGAATTCGATCTGAGTCTGAAGAGGCAGTGAGGTATCGATCGTGGAGAGGTTAGATGTGCACGTCCTGCATATTGATCGCTTCATTTTAGTCAGTAGACTTTACTAGTTGCGCATGCTGGCAAAGCATGAACCTCGTTAAGCTCTTTTTGTTGGACTGACGTCTTGGTCGAAAGGATCAGATCTGGACTTTTCTATCAAATGTTCCAGTGGAGACTGGTCCGTAACGATATTTCTGCAAGTATCTGCCGCGAGGAGCAGAGGTAGACTTGCGACAGCGCTTTTGGCTTCAGTATTGGCTGGATTAATCAGATTTTCTTGTGACTTACACTCTTTAGTGGTACAAAAGCGAATGAGTACTGCAAGTTGAAGTGAATCGGAGGCAACTGATTTCTGGGGTATGTGGTCTGAACGGAAATTATCGAAGATTTATAGATATAACCTCTACATTCTTCTCCATTATTTTGTCCTCTCAAATTATCCCAGCAGTGTATGGCCGAGGTCGAGGAAAGATGTAAGTTGATATGCTCATTGCTTTGCATTCTTTGTCCACAGCAGCAGTTGTACTTGTGAAAGGGCATAGTGCCAACCAGAGTTACCTCAGATAGCATGTCTGTCTTCCAGCAATTTCCTGCTAGCTACAGCTAGTGAACTGTGCATATTGGAAAATATTTGACACTTATCAGATTCATTTTAGCTAAAATTTGACATGGTCCGATAGCTTGGAACAAAATTTTCTACAATATTGAGATTATTGAACCAAGTTAGTATCCTTCCAGGTTTTCATCCGTTGTTTGTATGTCTTCAGGTCGTGAAGGTCAAATTGTCCGAGCTCGATCGGTTTCTTAAGATATCACTACAGTCAGGGTTGCGAATCAACAAGTATTTTGTGCTGTTTTGAAAGATGAAGGAGGTCGTAGACGAGGATGGTGCAACAAGAGTGCCAAGTTACCCTTCGGAAAAGGAGGTTAGTTTTGTAGCTCCTATGAAAGACAATCTGATTTTCCTTTTCGTGGTGGTATTTTTGTTGTGTTGAGTTCCGGCGATTCAGGTTTCATATGAATGCCACAAGTACTAAAAGAGGCATATGAATGAAAGAGGTTTCATAGAGCAGGTTAATCGGCCTTTCAGATGGCTTAATTATCTGATTTTGAAAATTTCTGTTATGTCGACATGAATATTGATATATGTCTAGCGACGTTCAAAAACGTGACTAGAAATGTGGCTGTACCTGTCTAGAAGGACGATCATAATGACCTCGCTCCCTCCAACGCTGGACCTGCCCTCGGTCCTCCTGGTAAAACCGAAGAGGCCCATCCTCCTGAAGCACTCCCGGAGGAGAGCCGTCCTCATAAAGCGGTCTCGAGCCCTGATGTTGATCCTGGAGCGGTTTTCAAACCTGGCGATGTTGCTGGAGCGGACGGGAAACCCGACGGTATTGGTCCTGGGGCGGACGCGAACCCTGACAATATTGTTCCTGGAGTTGGCGAGAATCCAGCTGTTGCTGGAGCGGACGGGAAACCCGACGGTATTGGTCCTGGGGCGGACCCGAACCCTGGCAATGTTGTTCCTGGAGTTTTCGAGAATCCAGCTGTTGCTCTTGGAATGGAAGATAATACAGATGAGGATTTGTGGTGCAAAGCAATAAAGGAGGGGCATTGTGAAGAACTTGGAAAGCTTCTCGCAAAGGATGTTTCATATTTTTGGAAGTATGAAAAGAAGAATGGTGGGACTGTGTTGCACGCTGCCGCCACAAAAGGTGACCTCATGCTTGCGGAACTTGTCCTCGACATGCTATCTTGGGCCGAGGAGACACATGACCCTGATCTTCCTTTTCGGGATAGCGAACTCCGCATAGACGAATACATTGCAGCTAAAACAACCTCTGGTAAAACAGCTGAAGAGGTGGCGCAAGAAAATAATCAAGCTGGAATCAAAAACAAAATACTTGACTACATCGCAAATGACACACAGAGAAGGACCTACAAGGAGAGAAGTATCCATGGCTCTAAACTCATATCCATGGCAGATAGTGGCTCTTCAAAGAATCAACGTGTTTGGCCTGAGAACTTGGAATGGAATGAGGCAATAAAGAAAAAAGATTGTCAAGCCCTTCTAAAGCTTCTTAGAGATGAGGAGGGCGAGCCTTCAGACAATGGATATGAGTTGCTCAAACTTGATGTGAGTAAAGCAAAGTCTGATCTCAAGTATGGAAAGGGTGAACGTCAAACTATGCTTCATGTAGCAGCCATGCAGGGTTGCTTCCCCCTAGCCAAATTGGTTCTGGACATGCTTGACAGACGGGGTGGTGGTTCGCGTGGACTTTACATTAATGCTGTGGATGACCTGTCTGGATTAACAGCATTCGAGATGGCAAATGATATTATAGGCAACAGATCCATCAGTGAATATGTGAAGCTCAAGACTGGAAGTATCGAGCACAAGCTACAGGTTAAGACAGAAAATGATGATTATCGGATTCCATCACCTGAATCTTATGGCAGATTGATTTCCTTCGAGGCTTATCCTGATACTCGGTGGTACATGGCACTAGAGAGAGGACATACAAAAGAATTGAAAACGCTTCTGGAATTGAATTCCCGTTTCGTGCTTGAAACGTGTCACGGTATGACGGTCTTGCATGTTGCCATACTGTGGGATGATTTGGAGTTGGTGAAGGTAGTGGTGAAACTATTTGAGGATAGCAAGCGAGATACCAAGAAAATTAAATGGGGTAACTCATATTATCCATCCAGCCTTCGACTTACACAGATGCTTTGGGAAGATCGAAATATTGATCACAGATATTTGAATGAGTATTGGGATGCATCATCACGCCACTGGAAAGCACTTACGCCTGATATTCTAAAGCAGCTCAAAAAAGGTGGAAATTCATGCTTGCGTCTGGCAGAATTGTTGCAGCGTAAGGAAATTGAGGAAGAATTGAAGGAGTTACCTCTGACTTCTACCACTGTGACTTCAACTCCAATTGTCGACAATGAGGAGTATTCAACCATGCTTTTAAGAATGCAGATTTTTTTTAAAGAAACATGGGAGAAGTCACCACAATGAATAGAACAGGAATTTCGAAAAGATGTGGATTTTAATTTTGAAGATTCAAAATGCCAAGGTTGGCTCAAATTTCACTATGCTTGCAAAGACCCTATGAAGTTCAAAGATCTTCTTCAAGAGATGGCAATTTTCATAAATCGACATCCTTATGATGGTATCAAATTATTCCAAAAATGGGATGCAAAAGGACGGATCCATTCCATATATTGATGGATCATTACAATGATCAACAAGATCCAGGATGGCCTTTTGATGAGGTATGATTGTATTTGGTTAAATGAATTTAAAAAATAATATATAATGTTAATAGATCAAAATTCCAATTTAAAATGAAATTATAACCTATTTGTATTCTTATCATATATACAAGCATCAAACCTTAATAATCTATACATTTTTAATAGGATAATTGAGTATGAATGGATTTTCTTTATAAACATCCATCAATTATACTAAGAGATTATATGTAGGCATATATAATAACATATTTTTTGGTAAAATTCTTATTGATTAATATATTGTTGAATGAATAGAAAATAATCGTATCTTAAAATAGAACTAATTTTTTTTTAAATGTTTTAAAGACTTACTATTAAACAATAAATCACATTTGGCTTGTATTGCAATTAGTTTTAAAGATTCGATGATTCAAATCAACTAAAGCAGATGTTTTTGCAGATTTTCGTTCATAAATGTTATAAAGATTGGATCCAAATTGCTGAAAATGCAAGAAGTACAAGAATCATTGACATGGTTCTCACCAAAAATTATTTACAAAAGAATATCATTCTCCAGCCTTGGAAATATTTCAAATTAGATCTCCAGCATGAAAAATTTGAGCGCTCAGAAATAACAACCCTTTTGTACTATCAAGTTGCATATCTTCTGAAGCAAAAGAATATTGCTGAAGAAACATGGTCATCGTTTCTTGAAAAGGTATGCATGGAATTATTTTCAAATCTTAGAATTTTTTTTATTATTTTATTTTCAAATTATTTTTATGTATTTTTGTTAGAATTTTTCTTATTTATTCATTATTGCAAAGTTAATAATCATAATTCTAATTATTGCCCATGAGTGTAATTTTGAAATATAAGGATAGGTATTCAGATAACAATTCATGTGATATATGGCATTTCACTGAATAAACCATCAAAACATATTTATATAATGGAGATATATCTTTCTTGTCAACACTTGGAAATGGTAACCTAGAAAATTTGACAATGGCATGGTGTCTTTGAATTTAATGCAATAAATGTGCATTTGTTTAAAGATAGGATATTGAATATCATGAGATTATTTGCTTAGATGCATTTTAGAAAAGATGGTCAATTTTACATACTAGAATATTGATTTATGTCATCAAAATTTATCAAAGATAAAATATAAAATGTTAAATATCATAACTTTTTAAACTCATTTGTTTTCAAATCCATAATGTTTTTTGTATTACCATTGGTTTTATTTCCTTATTAGGTTGTGTTTAAAGTATGGCTCTTATTTTGTATCTATGTATTGCAGAAAGACATGAAAAACATAATGAAGAAAAATCAAGATGAATTCAAGTCAATGCTTTTGATTACTGCAAGTACTAGTAATCAAACATGCTTGCAACTGTTATTGGACACATATCATGATCCCATGATTACTGATACTCAAGGGAGATCATTACTCCATCATGCAGCAGATCCAACTTTACTATTGCCTCATTTGGTTGGAAAATGTTCGTTGACAACTGTTGAAGAACTGTGTGATATGAAAAAGAAGTAGAGTGAGGGAAATACCAGCTATTCTCCTCAAGTTATATCCTCCAATATTGCAAATCACGACAAATCCCACAATGCTGAAAACCTTGTCCACTCAACTACTTCAAGCATGACTGGCTTGAATACTTCGGAGTCTAGTAGCTTGAGGACTTCAAACTCTAGTGGTTTGACGACTTCAAACTGCAGTAGCTCAAGTACTCCTAACTCGAGTACTTCAGTTACTTCAAACTCCAATACCCAAGATGTTATTGAAGCAGAAAGATCTAATGTGGGAAGAAAAGGATGTATTCTGATGTTGTTACAAGCTGGTGTTGATTTGGGACAATCTGACAAAGATAACAAGGTACCAAGTATTGGTCCAACTATTGATGCCACTTATCAGAGTTGGTGGTATGATACTGTGGTGAAAGACTCAACGGATAAAAGAAATGGCTACAGTCAAGCAGGCAATGCCCTTTCTGTTGTGGGAACTTTGGTGGCTGCCACATCATACATTGGACCGTTACAACCTCCTTTGAGTTATGACACCAGTATTTCAGGAAGTACAGGGTTTGTCAAAACTACAGAGCCACTTATCAAAGTGTTCATGGTGAGTACTTCAGTGGCATTCTATTTTGCTATAGCATCTGTGATGTTTGCAGTGGTGTCCTCTCTTCCTATGCCTCAAGAAGGTGTAATGGGTGAGCTCAAGCGAGCTAAACATGTGGTATCATTTTCCCTGTGTCTCCTCCTGATTGCAATTGGGTCCATCATAGTCTCATTTGCAACTGCCTCAATTGTGGCAATTCAAAATGAACATTCATTTCATTCCACCGATCTACTTTTTGTTCCATCAATCATAGGGTGGTTCTTCTGTTTCCTTGGAATTGGTGGATTTTTCATACGAGTGGCAAGACTTATATTTTACAAAGATCCAATAATTAGAAAATTTTATCAATTCAGTTATGAACGAGTAACTTTTAAGTGTCTATGGGTCATAGTATTGTGCCTTTACCTTTTGGCTTCTATTTCTTTATGTGTACTAGTACTCATAGTCTACAAGATTATTGATGTGGCCTATGAACTTTTGGGAATGTGGGGTTTTAGATTATGGTTTTGGTCTTGGAATATGAAGAATATAGCTAAGAGTTTCTTTGATGATGCAGTAGTCAAATTGAAGTCAGAGTTGAGACACCTTGTGTGTGGTCGTTAGTTTTTGCAACTGTAATAAAATTGTTACTACAAACCATCTATTATGGAGAGATTTAGTTTTGCTTCATGGCCAATGGCTCAAGTGGATTGTCTATGTAGTTGTCACTACGGTGTATGTTAGAACTTGGTTGTTGCATGATTTAGTCAATTTCACATTTAGTCATTGTGAGCTTGGGCATGTACAAAAGGGGAGATCTAATCTGGCTGCCTCAAGTACAGTGTGGCTCGTTCAAAATTTCTGCTCGGGTCTCTGTTTTTCTCTGTTTTTTTGCGTGGGTTTTGAGTGCAGTGCGGGGATGTGTTTGCTTTGGTTTTCTTTGAGTTCAATGACGCAGCACTTTCCTGGCCGAGCTTCTGCGGTTCAATTATGTGAAGAAATGCTGAGGATTAAAGACGGATAATGCAAGTCTGGGAAATGAAACATCTGCAGGTAGCTTCGAGATTCATGTTTTTTAGCAAAATTTTGTGTAATACCAAGTGAGTCTCTTTTGAATCACTGCGCCTTCAGCAATTGCTAGGAAACCAGTAATTCTTGACTGCAATTTACAGACGTCGACAACTTGAAAGCATAACCCAGCCAAAGCTGATTCACAGTGTCCCCTAAAACCTAAAATTTCCTAAAATGAAAAGAAAAGAAGAACAGAATACTTGACGAGGATTAAGTTCGTCATCTGGTGGATCCAATCTAGCTGCCTCATTGAACGTCACAGAGCGGGCAATAGCCGTTTGATATCACCCACATTCCCAAACGATCGATGAATATCATGGATTCTTTTGCAAGATGCGACAAAACTGTGAAGAGGGCAAGGTTATGGTGGCGATCGTTTGAAAGCTAATGAGCAATCTCCATAAATTGCTGATCCGAGAAACACAAAATTGCCAAATTGTGGACACCCAAATGTAGGAAGTTGTGCTCGAAAAGGGCTCCGTTCTCGATTGGGGTCTTATATTGGCGCCGGTCTATTTGATTTGTTCTGCAACAGACGGTGGTCAAGAGCAATTTTAATGTGCCATCCACTTCGCTCTAAAATCCTTCAGATGAACATCGATCACCAGCACCTTGTACTTCTCTCTTGAGCTTGTGCTCAGAGCAAACTACTCTTGTGCTCGGACCAGAGAATTATTGTCGAATCGATGGGCCTGATATCCACTGTCCTAGTTCCATCTTCTAGTATCCCTAGTTCACTTACAGTAGACGAGTTCAAAGGTGAGTTTTGTTTAAAGACTGTCAAGTTCAGATTCGAAATTGAGCTCCCTTTGGAACTCCAGAAGCCTGCCAACAACGTAACAGGTAACATGCGACAATTTTTTACGCAACTTCACTAATTTGCAGTAGATTCAAACAAATGTATTGCAAACTACTGAAGCCAGTAAAGTAATTGTGCAAATCAATGAATTTTGACTACATGATTGCAAGTGAATTGTACACATCGATCAAGTACAACAAAATTGGGCACTCCTATAACTCGAATGAAAATACAGTGCAGCATATGATCAACATCCTTTTCTCAAGGAGAATATTGTACAAACAGGGAACCCGGACTCTAAGTCTGTAG
Organism: Pohlia nutans; assembly: GCA_022496805.1. NCBI lineage: Eukaryota > Viridiplantae > Streptophyta > Bryopsida > Bryales > Mniaceae > Pohlia > Pohlia nutans. The sequence goes on from CM040086.1 coordinate 133,983, forward strand.
GGGAACTACCCCCAACCAGGACATCATCACGCGAACTCAGCACCTTCAAGTTCGGTTGTGGAGTACGATCGAGGTATCTCAGCACTGCAACAACGTCAATACTCGGACCTTAAGCAGAGCGATATGATTTTGATGATTCTGTTGTACAGGTTGATATGCACACTACGTTCCTTTGAAATCCAACCTCGTCAACTCATATTAAGAGAACATAAATGAGTACAAGAAAAGAGAGTCCAGGCAAACTGACAGTGACAGATCAAGGCAAATGCAACTGGAACCAAAGTTGTCAGCACACTGTGTTCCAAATCTCAATGTTCAAAGCATAATTTGCACCTTGGTTACATGAAACAAAATCTTCAATTATGCGGTGAGAATAACAGATAACATTAAATAAAATAACAAATGTTAATAATTCAAGAATTTTATTAATATATTGCCTTACAGGCTTCTTATGTCTGATACAAAGACACACTCAACTGTGTTACACAAACCATAAGGAGGAAATTTAGATTCTTCCACGTACCAGCGCCAAATTTGCTTCAGAGCGACATAAACAAACTAAGAAGGATAAAACCAACTTCATGTATCGAGTACAACAAATTCACGATACAACAACAACAAGTAACACGATGTAGAAACTCACAGTATGTGAATTAATTTGAAAGTTTCCAACATCGAACTTTTGTGAAATATAAGTTAATTTGCGAATCAACCAAATCAGGAAACAACCGATTCCAAGGAAGTAGAAGAATCACCCTATGATGAATGGGCTAAAAAGTAGATCAGACCCATGGAATGAATCCTCAATTTCCACGAATGAAGCAGTTGCAAATGAGATTATGATCCACCGAATTGCTCCTAGGAGAAAACACAGGGAAAGTGATACCACAGACTGGGCTCACCTTAGCTCAGTCATCACAGCATCAAGAGTTTTCTCTTTTGGCTTCCAATTTCTCAACAACAACTTCTCCATCATGGCTGGAATCCTGTCAATATTATCGTCTCTTCTGCTCGCACATGGCATTAAACTGCATATCTTGCGCTCAATATTTCCAGGTGCTGGATCTTTTTATTTGTCTGATTTTATCTTCTTAAGCCAGTGGAGGATTTGCTAATTAGCCCAGAGCACAAGGTCACAAAATCTGTAGCTCATGCTGGTGCGTTTCTTCAAAGCCTACTTGAACAACATTTGAAATAGCTCAATTCAGTTCTTACTGATTCAATGACAGATCAAGATAGTCTTCTTAAAGTTTGCTGAAGTACCAAGGGAGGGATAATCAGTCAGACTACCAGACAAAAAAACTGTGATACTTGTGGGGCTTCTACACCACCTGAGTAGTTTCTGTTCTTTGACTGGCACTATCATTTACAACTAGAACAAAATTGAGAATTAACAATTCTTAGAAAACTTCAACTTGAGATTGAGAATGAATGTTATTTAAATTTAGCTGTACTTATTTTTTGAAAAGTTTAGGTATATATATAGTCGTCTTTATACGATACACAGTTATCAACATCCTTATGATATTGGTTTGATTGTGTTCAGTAGGAGCTTTTAATGGCTAGGACTGATGGAATATGAATGGGCTTTGAATTCAAAAATTACAGTAGGAGCTTGATGCCATCGTGGGAATGCCACGCACTGTGGAGGAATCTGACTGTCCAAAATCTTCCTTACTTGCAGGCTGTTGTGAGGGAATCCCTTTCCCTTCACTCACCAAGGCTTTTTCCTGACTCTTGGTGAGAGCACACAAGCAACTCAAATACCCGCACATACACTACCAGTAGCAGTGTCGTACTTCCTCACTCCGGTTCCTAACGGAGATGTCGCATTTCACTCGTCGACGACTGAAGGTGGCCAAATCCTGAGAAGAAGCCGAGGAACTAGCCATTTCCGTGACCCTTTTCTTCGACGGACGAATCACGTTGCGTGAGAGTCCCGGGTTATCCCAGGTAATTCCACGGCGGAAGTTGTTTACTCCCCTCCCTGCCATGTATTAACCCCTTAAGGACAATTTGGCAAAATTGGGCATTTTTAGAGTTGGGCATGTACCTGTGACTTCAATTTAAATCAAGATTTTTTGAAACTTTTTGTGAATGTTTGCTGTAACAAGGACTTTGAGGGAAACTATTTTTTTTTTCAATTAGACATTTTAAAAAATAGTTATGGTACCCGAAGTGAAATTTTGTGTTCGGTGGGCAATTCGAGCAGCCATGCTAAATACATCTGTTACCTCTGAGATTATTTCTATAAATACTTAATGTTGTCATCTTTGAGATTTCCCAAAACAAAAACTTCTTTCAGTACAAAATGTTCACTCCACAAAATATCAAAGTTTTCTCACCATTTCGGGCAGTGTACTAAAAAAACTTCTTCTTTCCCTTATAAAAGTTAGAAAATTTGTTTTTTTAGGTTTTTTCTTTTTTTCACTTAAAGGATGGACATCAATCTTTACTTTGACCGTTTGGATTGGGACTTTATAACATAATGAAATTTCTAGGAAAGAAATATGAATTAGCATTCTTTTGTATTCAGCTTAATAAAAATATTGTTTTCTACATGCTACACTTGACTTTTGTGTGTAAATGTTTTTATACAATTAGCTAACTTAGTCATCTTTGTCATGGACCGAAACCCCCAAATTCCATAATGCAAAAAACCTAAGGAAAAAAAAGTTAGAGTGTGTCAACCTAGTCAAAAATTGTGTCAAAAAAGTTTGTTTTTAAATTTCAATCGCTATAATCTTCTAATCTCTACGGTCGATTATGATGAAATTTATTGCGCTATCTACTACAATAATCTAATTGAAGATCTTACGGTTAGAATTAGAAAATAATGATATTTTAGTCATTCATGCTTTTTACATTGGAAATGGTAGTTTTGGAGCGTTTTTTGGTGAAATATAGTCAAGGAACTTTAGGGGTTAATTACAACGCATGGTTTTACTCTAGTACTAAGTAGTACGAGTGGAGCGGGGTCCCGCTAAGGGGCTTGTGGCGGGCCCAACGATTCATCGTGCGTTTGGATACAAGGGGGGCTTTGAATTGGGACGTGGGTGAAGCTAACGCACCGCACCCGCATTTGACTGACTCAATTTTTACTTAGGAAGCAATTCAGAGGCTTTTGTTTACCGCAACCGTCGTTACTATGATGTTTTTTACGCTGTCTTTGGGGGTTGGAGTAACTTTGTTGTCAACTGAAGTAATTCACAAAATTACATAGAGCAATCCAATGCTGTATTATGGTGTTTGGACTATGGGACTCGTTTTATACTGCAGACTTAGTGGTGAGGGAATGTTCGAATAAACCGATAAAATCCCTTGTTCAGTGGGCAATTGTTTCTGAGTGGAAAAAACAACAACACTATATACAGTTACAAACAACCTCTGCTACATCACAGCGTATTTCTACAACTAACACACTACACCAATCCAGGCCTCTGAGAAATGAACAATGCCATTACTCCATGGCTGCGTCCTGTGATATGAAAACTAAACCAATGCACTATGCTGTTTCACTGCCTACTTTTCACTCCCATTTGTCACCGACCTCTTCATCCTCCCTCTACGCAAATGCTCGGTCAATGGTGTAGTTCTTCTTTATGCTTCAGTCGGTGTTGACGATGTGATCCAGCCTCTACGCCTTACATGCCAATCCAACTGCGGGCTCCTCTAGTACACCTGTTGATATTCACGGATGGCAGAGTGTCCATTTATATCATGTTTGTACAAATACGGAATCTACTTTGTGTGAGGTACCCAATCTCACAACAACAACGATCCCGCCCGCAGAATACCGTCCCTTAAAACGTTGATGGAAATCACAACAACCTACATAGCACCCACTTCCCGTCCTTGAGAAGCGGTCGTACCTGCTGGGAGCTCGAGGGGTAGATTCTTGAATGGCAGTGGTGACAACGGGGCCGAGGGTTGAAATTGGATATTATCTCTCTCCATGCCTAGATTCGCAACGCCTAGAGACGCCGCCACCGCGTCGACGCCCAAAAGATCCACGATGTCCGAGTCGGTAGCATGCACTCAACCCATTTCCGTTTAGCCTCTTCCATTATAGTCTGCACATGCCGGTCCAAGTAATGTTACGAATTACGAGGCACATTTTTATAAATCAGGGTTTAAAAAATCCAGCACAATGTCGCTCTAATACAACTCCTTTCACTTACCCTTATCTGTGTGCACATGCGTCGCGGTCGGACTGCTCATTATGTTGGAGAGAGCAGTCACTGTATTTCCTTCACCGCACTCTCCAGCCTCGGAAGCTTGACTTTTGGAGCGTTTCCATCTTAGCCATTCTGAACGGGCCTCTTCCTCCACTCTTCATTTGCGACACTCCTCCTTCAAAATGTTGTCCCAGTCCCTGAGGTACACGAGCTTCTCTTCCACCGACATACTGTCGAACCCATCCAAAGTGGCCTTCATATCCACTGCATTGTTCACGTCGGAACAACTCTATTAGTCTTCACCTACTTACACAACGAGGGACAATCCGCATGAAATTGTGATAATAGAAATGTAAATAGATGAGGCCTATTTGCAATACCCCCTTGACAGGACTGAGTGCTTACTTTCCTCTTCGACGCTCGTATCCTCTGACTGTGTCACTCCTGGCAATGTGACGCGGAGCGACGGCACGAAGTCCTCTTTGGCTGGCGCTTCATTTGAAGCTGACGACCTCCGAACTGCTACGGAGCTCGGTTCCCACCCCTCATCGTCAATGTCGTATGGTACCTGCCGAGCCCCCTCCGAAAAGGCTGCACGAATTGGTACAGAGCTTAGAATAGAGAAGAGCCTCCTTGCTACATCATTTCCCTATCCACCGTTCCCGTTATATCTGGTCTACCCCATTCCGTGACATGTCTATGTTTATGGACGATCACATGAACATGCCAACGAGTGATGCTAACCTGCACCGGGTGACATTGGCACGCTATTCCATTTGTTGCCTGCTTCAGTGTTTCGTTTAATTACATGTCCGGGAAGTGTGGAATAGGTATAACATCCTTAGGAAAATAGCTGATAGCCAAACTCCGGACTTGAATTGGCTCCAACATTTAACAGGAATTCTCGACCCACCAGGAACTACAAACGCAGAAACGTACAAGTGGGACTCAAAGGGACTCACCACCATTGATCAAAACACAGCATGGGAGATACTGAGGGCTAACACCATCTGGTTCATCTGGTGCCAGCGGTGTAATTTTGAGATGAATGGAGAAAGTTTCCATTTAGGAGCAGCACTTCTGAATGCATGGAGGAATACCATATTCATCTGAATAGAGGCTGAGAGAGACATAGACAGATATCCACGCAAAGAAGACAATAAGGACGAAATGAAAACCTAGCTACACAAAGTCTGGACACAAGGAGGACTCTTCGCCACAACACAGGACGGACATCTAAAATGGAACCTAACTCCCCCGCATCAATGGCTGACTCGTGACCGAGCTCTCATCCCGGACCATGAAATACAAATTGATGCTGAGTCCGATCAGGAACCACCGGATATAGAGGAACCTAGGGATATTAGACTTTAAACCTCCATATCAGAATTATTTAGAACCATTAGGAAAACATTAGTAACACGAACCCCAAGAACCAACTACACCCGGCCCAGACCGAAACCTGTATCAAGACCTAAAGTGCAAGCTAAGAGAAAGGGACATGCACGCACAAAGTCAAGGCAACGAAAAACAACACAGAACATCCCGGTAGAACCAGACTCCACTCAAACCACGCGGGAGACTCAAACCCAAACACCCAGCCGTCTCCCCAAACCCCCCACACCAACGCAAGCTGGAGGATCAAGATGGTACGCACAACAACAGCCACAAGGAAGAAGAACCCATACCTCCTAAACCCCACCAAAACCTACGGACACACCCTCACCATCACTACCCCGCATGACTCAACCATGGCGTACACATAGTACGGGAGTGGCTGTACCCTTTAACCCAGCCATGGTGGATGCCGACACAGAGGACGAAACAGAGACCCTGATTCAAGAACTCAATAGAACAGTAGCCCTAGGTATGGACCCATACAGCTTCTACCCATTCCAAGATAATCACGAAGTAGACCAGAGGACACACATCAACAACAGCCACAAAACTACCAGACCGAGACCGCCAAGACCAAGACTATTAGACCAATACATAACAGGCATCGGACCAAGCATCCCATACAGAGGCGACAACCATGGAAACCAGCAAGATCTCATTGAGTTTATGGAACGGAAGGAAAAAGAGTACCAGGCTGCACAAGAACAACTACAAACAGAAAATACCAGCTAAGTACTCTACACTTCAAAATTTCATTGTCTGAAAACAAGACAAAACTGCATGGTCTTTTCATGCACTATCTTTTATCAGTAACCTAGGGATTGTGAACAATTAGACATAAAAGCCTCTAGGTACAACTCCTCATTTACAATGTGTTCAGACAGCTTAGCATGCTATAACTAGTTAGTCTATAAGAACAGTAGCAGTTAACTGGTCTAGCCCAGGTGATCGTAACTTCACCCCACAGAGAAACCATCTAGAAACCAGAATGCCAACACAGTTTAGCCTCGGAATCACTCGCTAGTACTATCCTCGCTAGAAGTCACAACCCCAACCTCGGTGACGACATCCTCGGAGATACTAATCGAAGACACACTGGGCGGCGCGACTTCATCAGCGGAATTGACGGCGAGCTCCTCACTGCCAGCGGCTGGACCACCGGGGACAATTACAGGAACTCCAACATTAGGACGATCGGCGGAATCCTCGCGTTTCATCAGATGATCATGCAAGCCGACAACGGTTTTAGGGTTTAGTCGTTTAGTCGTGTAGTTGAACAGAGATCAAGAACAGTGAAGTTACCGAACAACAAACTTTGACCTCTTTTGCCAACTGTCGTGCATGCTTATGATTTGAAGAGGCCTGCTTGTGTAAGTAATCCGGGCACTGTAGAGAATGGGATGTACTACAACTTAATGCTCACAATCGTCGCTTGTATTAAAAATGCAAGTGACACAGTTTGTGACTGACCAGAGAAAGACGTCCATATGTTGATCAAAAAGTCAAAAGCGCGTCGCATTTCGTTGGAAAGTCTCTTAAATTTCGAGGATCTTCAATGTGTCATGTGGCTACTGGGATTCGAGCCCAGGTCTCCACGGCCACAACGTAGAATTCTCACCACTAAACTATAGCCATATCGGAAGGATTCATATTCAGATCAATGAAATCGTCCGCCCAATCAAGCGCAAGCAGATGGAAAGTTTTTGACAGTGAAGGAAGTTGAAAGACTCTGGAGTTGGGATGTTTGCTAATCTTCAACAACAGTCATGAGACCAGGTGAAAGAATAACATTTATTAGCTACGAGAAATTCTCCTTCAACAAACCAAAGTGAAATCCCAGTCTCCTTTTGGCATGAAATAAATGTTCGATCATTCTAATTAGCTTATGTCTTTGGCACGGAGGTTAGTTGCATAGGTCTATTCCCTCCTTTCAAGAGTTGACACTCTAGTTTGTAATCAATCACCAATAATTGGAGAGAAGTAAATAAAGGTTATGAGTATTATAGAAATGGTATAATTATTGAATTTAATATTATTTTTATTTCATATTATATAATTGGTTTTGATGTATGATGTTTGCCAAGCTATGAGTTCATTGTCAGAGGGATGGAATGTATCTCATATTATTAGTAACTATGCGATATTTAACTAAATATGGACTTTGGCGTCAATTCTGGACTGCACATGGTGCAAGGGATCGGGGGATCTCCCGATTTCCTACAAAAAAAGAGGACTAATCACAAAATAATACTCGAGATCAAACTGAAAAAACAGTGTATAGGAAGAAATACTGTAACAAATTGACTATGTAATGGCTCTTTCCAGAATACGGGGATCCCCCGATGTCCTCTTAGTAATATTTGGACGATTCATAATATAACATGTAGCAATGGTAATTGAAGGACATGAGGGAAACGTGTGTTCGAATTGAAGAAGTACATGCTTTAAAGATAAGGAACTCTGAAATTATTCTACATAGAATTATTATACTCTAAAGTGAATTGAAACAATTTGCTAAATAAAAGTGACAAGTACCATTGCATTCTGACTAAAGGAGTTAGGAAAGCAAATTATAAACCTCACTCAGTAACAGTATTCAATTAGAAGGCTTTAAACTAAGAATTTGAATTGAATATATGACAACATCCCCGCTTGGAATTAAGAGGCGATAAATTGTACAAATTTTGAATGGTCGACATCTCCATCCATGCCATCAACGAACTATCGGGGGATCCCCCGAAAAAGCCGTCAAAAGCTATGTAGTCATTGTAATGACTGCCATGAGCGTTGATTCCATCTATACATATAGACTACAAGTGCGGCCTAGCCTCGCACAAGAGTCGGCGACGGAATTTCCCATCCATCTCAGAGTTCAAAAGGAATTGACTAACACTTTCATAGGAAAAAAGAGGCATAATAAAGGGCAGCAACGCTGTAGAGATATTTGGAATGACATTCCGAGAATTCAAAAACTCCCGCTCCCCTTTCCAGGACCTCGGAAAATAGCAGCAGAGGTTACCATTCCGCCTATTCCTCCATTGGCAGTCATCCACCATCATTATACGATCCAGACGACAAATTTCCCGAGTCCTGCAATCTTTCGTCAGGCGTTGAATCCGCTTCTCGCAGTAAGGGTACCAATTTTGGGTTATGGCACTTATTTCGTCCATAAACAAATAATAGTTGTGAGGTAATGTCCTGTGGTAGCAAAAATTGAATAATATGCTGGAGTCGTCCAGCAGGCATCGAAGACCAGATGCCGATATGAAAGTAGTTCAGGAGGTTCTGGAAAAAACCATGCAGTCCGGGACGTCGACGGATTCTCTTAACGTCGAACACCGCAGGGTTGATGCCCTCGTAATCCTCGAAGCAAAGTACACCGTTGACCGAAAACACAATCACTTTCTGCAAGAAGTCGATGCAAAGTGTTAACGTGATATCAATTCCGTAAAGAGTTACAATAGCAGAAGAATATCGAGGGATCGCCCAATCCTCTGAGATCGAGCGGTTCAATATATCCCACTGTCCTAAACTTCAAAAAAAAAAAAGCAGAAGATATCTGCTGAGAAATTGTGATAGGAAGACGTATACAGACGCTCCGCACCATACTACTAAGTTCAAGGAAAAGCAAGTATTTGTATCATCAATACGGTGCTCAGCTTCATTCCTCTGTATAAAACTCTTAGACTTATTAAAATAGTGGTGATCATGCATCTACATGACCAATCAGACTCCCTACAATTGGTTTACGCAATCAACTTATCATCTATAAAATTCAATCCATTAAGCATTGCACAAAAATGAAAATTAGACAACATTATGCTACGGCGAGACACATAACAACGTAACCTTAATAAAATTTACCACCAAGAAGTATTTTCTAGACCTACTTAAAAGATCACTTAAAACATGACTTCCAAACATGACAATAACTTTGGGACGCAGGGAGTACTATTTAGAATAAAACGAGATACCTATTTGCGAAAATACTTTTCCACGATGGGTACCAGGAAACTTATCGAGCGATAGCCCCATGTACCAGAGCGACCACTAAATTCGGGAGGAGTCACCGAAGTCTAAGAAGAATCAAAAGAGTAAATGACTAGAAGTGACGTTATCGGGGGATCGCTCCATTGACGATCCCGTCCTCTTTCACTCAGCCTTGGAAATTATAGACTCGATCGTAAAGTAAGATTAGATAGTGGCAAATACCAAAGCTTGTAACAAAAACTCTAAGAGGGGGCCATTAGAATTCTCAAACCTAATCACTTAATAACTACAGAGTTCTCAATGCACATAACATTCATAAAAACTAAAAGATCTCCTTAAATAGTGGTCTTCATGCATCTGCATTCTCTGTTACACTCCCCAAAAAAAGGCTAACACATTTGTTGGACAGCATTATGATTATGATCATGGTCAACAACCTAACAAGTGTAATTAGGAGTAAAGCTCACACCTAGGTATGAAATTATTGTTCCACGCTAGGGACCACTTAACATATCGGGGGATCGCTCGATGTAGGGAAGCGGCGACATAATCCGGCAGGGGTCAGCGAAACCCAAGAAAATGCAGCTATGAATAAACAACAGTAAAGCCATCGGGGGATCGTCCCATCGATGTCCGTGGCCTCGCTAGCTCAGGCTTCTTAGTTCAAAGTACTAAACACACGTAAAAAAAACTAAAATTTTCAACAGAAACTGCCCAAGAGCCCAATTACATTTATCAATACACATCACTTTCCTACTTACTGTTTTCAAAATCGTCTGAACAACCTCCCTTGACGACATTTGCTGGCCATCTGTATGCGGATTGGTCTTCAGAAACTGCACAAGAGCCCAATTACATTTATCAAACCACATCACTTCCTACTTAGTGATTTCAAAATCTTCTGAACAACCTCCTCTGATGGGATCTGCTGGCCATCTGTAAGCGGATTGGTCTTCACATAATCTTTAACTGATAATCCTGACTCGAATAGGCCTTGTAGCCAAGGCCTCAAGACGGAGTCTAAGAAGGTATCAGCTTGGTCATCCTTCCAAGTTGGAGGGTGGATTGCACTGTGCTTCACGTTCAGGACAGACTTCGTGGGAGTATTGTCAACTAATAGAATATGATCAGTAGTACTTAATGACAGACGCCTCTGCACTACGGTTAGATCCTTGAGATACAGCGGTTTCTTTTCACCGACCACGATTCCCGCGTCCGTGCAATCAGCTTGGGTTAGCCGAAGAAGCTCCTGTGGGTTGACCATGTCCGCAACATTCCTCATGTTGGCGGAACTCCATATGACGATTTTCGCATTGCTATTAACAAAATTCAAGAACTCCGCACAACCAGGTCTAGGATGTATTATCCGCTTCTTACCCATTTCAAAGGGGCTTCTAGAACAGAGGACCCCATTCAAGTCAATCACAACTATGTATCGCGGTGGCGGTACCTGGGTTTTTTCTTCTGGGAGCTTGGGCCCAATAACTGGCTCTGGGAGTTTCCCTGCAATAAATCAAAAAGCTTGAGACAACAACATTGGGATAGGGGAGGATGAATGAGCAAGGTAACAAAAGATGCCAAAATTATGTGCAATATCATGCAGCTATTCAACAAAAACTACGTACCCTTGGGATCATTACACTGTTTCACCTCTTCAACAGGCCTAACTGCACTTGGTGCAGCACCTGAGATCGGGCGACCCCCCGATAGGGTGTTTACATCGAGTAAGTGCTCTCCCTGGGAACCAATAATTGTTAATGCCAGATTCACATTTACAAGTCAGCCTTAGGAACATTTACAAGTCAGACTTAGGAATCAAGTTAAAGTTAAAGCATTCATGTTCATCATAAGCAGACAGGCTTTTAGTCTTGTACAGATCTTCAAAAGCCGCCTCAATTGCACAAACCTCAGCCGACTTGTTGCGCAATACCTCGGAAATAATTTTCGAAGTGTCCTTTCGAAGTTTACTCGTGAGGGGATGCCTTAGCTTCGTCCTGGCTTCTTCCTCCTGCCACATCGCAGACCTTTTAGCTCTCATGAAGTCCTTGACGTTTGTTTTCTGCCTGTTAGAAACCGCTGACTCGTGCGGCTTTGCAAAGGATTTCTCGGGAGTTGATGCGTTCAAAGCAGGGCCTGCAGGAAAAGCTGTGGCGTCCTGCTCCATCTCCGCAGCATGCTGCAACTTGATTAATTTGCCAGAAGATTCCTCCGGTCCACCAACTCCATCTTCCGGTGGATCGTCCTTCCCCATAGGACCCATCGGGCCACCGCCCGATACTGTATTTGGACCATCTTCGACGACGTCGTCTTGGATGTGCTGCAAATCCATTGTTTTGATAGAAGATTCCTCCAGTCCACCAACTCCATCTTCCGCTGGAACGTCATTCCCCATAGGACCCATCGGGCCACCGCCCGATACTGTATGTGGACCATCTTCGACGACGACGTCTTGGATGTGCTGCAAATCCATTGTTTTGCCAGAAGACTCCTCCAGTCCACCAACTCCATCTTCCGCTGGAACGTCCTTCCCCATAGGACCTATCGGGCCACCGCCCGATATTGTATCTGGACCATCTGTGTCTTGGATTACTTCTTTTACAGGCATGCTGGAGTCTATCTTTGACAGGTCATCCCGACTCTCTTGATTTGGAGTATTAGGCGCATCAGGACGCGCAGTCTCAGGATCGTGAGCAGGACTCATTCTGTCGAGGTCACGGATGGAGTCCACCAAGCATGGGTCAAGAGGTTCTGCCTGGCCCACAGCATCATCTTCTTCGCCTGACGGAGGAGAGTTGCCAGAGAGTATTATGGGGAGATCCCCCGATAACCCCTCCACCGTCTTCACTTTTTTTGGCACTCCACCCTCCATATCCAGTGACTGCCCTTGAACACAAGCTTCAACATTGGCATTCCCTTCATTAAGGAGAGACTCTGCCATCGTTCCGCCCTGTGATTGTGAAGCATCCTGTCTACTTGATGATACAATCTGGTTGGAACCGAGCACGGGGGCAGCTCCTGAGCGTAGCGTAGGACCTTCGATGGCACCCGCAACTTTTTGCAATGCACCGACATCAATTGTTACGGATGAAGATTTCCTCTTCTGTGCCACTCGCTGCACCTGTATTGAGGTCGGTGTAGTGGGGTTAGCTACCTCGTCACCGACTACATGAATATGTTGCACTTTTATATGCAAGTATGTGCATAGGCGGCTGTGTCCTCCGAACTTTCGCCGCATACTTAGTAGCTATAGAGATGGGATCCCTGTAGCCAGATCCAGGCAACTGAGCCCAAGAAATCTCATCCGAAAGATCAGCATCAGACTCAGGAAGATTCCAGACATACATATTTGCGTGGAACGACTCTGCCTGCACTGACCAGTACATAGTAACATATAAACTCGGGGAATGCTCATCAAATATTAATTGAGATTTTCACTTTATTCCCATTAAGAAAAGCATAAAAGTCATCATCATACCGGGCTTGCGTCCATGCCAGCATCGGTTTCACTTTCATCATTGCGCAGTCCAAAAAGAGCCTTAGCCGCAAACTTAGTAGTCCCTGCACTTGACTGTTCGTGCGGTACAGGAGAGGGGGAATCAACCCGCATGCATTTGTTGGCAGTCCCGTCGCCCTCGCCCTCGTCCTCGTCCTCGTCTTCGTCCTCGTCCTCGTCCTCACCATCGCTGTCACTCTCGGAGTCCGAATCAACTTTGACATTGGAGGCTGATCTGGTATGAGGTCTCGAAGTTGTGGCATCATCCGCAGCATGTGGGAGAGCTGCACTTGTAGGTTCCGGAGGAAGAGGTGGATTGTCAAACACAGCCTCTTTGCTGATGACGTCCCACATTCTTTGTGTTTGACTTCTGGCGTCGTCGAGCCTACTATCATTCTCCACAAACTCCAAGACACTGGCGTTGTTTCTCTGCGCAAATCAGTCCAAGTGTCATCGGTCGATCCCCCGATCCAGTGACATATATTCTCAACAGAGATGGGGCGATCCCCCGATCAACTGGCAGATATTGCAACACAGATGCAGCTTAATAATATAAATATGAACTATTGAATCGTGAAGGAATTTCAGAACTTACCAATCCCACGTATGTAATATTGGGGCCCCCATGCAAATTGATAAGAAGTATATCCTTCTTCAGAAAACGCCTGAACATTGCAGACGCAGTGCTCAAGTTCAAGGATGCATTTCCCGAAATTCGCCATTCTCGGTCGACGGTTACATCCAAGGAGTCAGCTGCTGAATACAATGCCGAAATTCTATCCCGATTCCCTCTGTTCCTTTCGAAGAAGAAGTCAAAGTCTGCACGTCTCCCACGCCCAATCCTCCCGGATATAAAAACAACATACACTACAACTTGAGCGCTGATGTCGCATGGAGGGAATTCATCATCAGGCTGTGGAAGGTAGTGCACGACATGATAATCCCATGCAGTGGCGTTCGATCTTCCTTTCCGCACTTCGACCTCCTTTGCAATCTGTGTCATCTCGTGCACGTCCGTGATGAGGATTGCTGGTGAGTGTATATTGATGATGGCAACCTCTTTCTGCTCGCATGCGTCAAAAATCACTGAAAGTCTTCTGTCTTCCAACAGTCTTGCCTTAGTCTTGCCAGTTTCAATGGTTGTAAAGCAGAAACAGACAAAAAGAAACCTAACATCATCGTACATGTCTTCCAACCAGTCCCGAACGTTGGCATCATCATTCATTGCTGCACTCAGGTTCCCTTTGAACAAGTCATAAGTGGCGCATTTGTACTTTTTGGAATACAAATCAACGACTTGAAGTTCAGGACGGTCTGAGTCCTGTGCACCGTAGGACATATATACGCTCTTGATGTTGTCGGGGAGGTCGCCGGGTTTGGGATTCTTCACTAAATTGTCAAGGCGCTTATTGAAGTATGCCTCTCCCTCGGGTAGTTTTAGTATTCGCGAAAGAAGTGCCATCATGGTCTCGCGAGTGTAACCCCGTTGCGTCGCCAGGGCATCCCAATCCGCAGCTAAATATGGGACGTACTCCGCCTTCCTGCTAGGTAGAGGAGATTTCTTAAAAAGATTCATAAGCTCATCTTTCATAGCCCGGAGCTTCCTTTCTTGGTTACAAAAATCCACCATAGACATCATGGTCGCAGGTGCGCTCTTGGAGTTCGTGCTCTTCACGCAGATTTTCCTCTCCAGGATCTGAGTTGCAACAAAATTGACGTCCTCATTCCGCATCCCATGCAGAATCTTCAAGTCGTTCTCTACGAAGTTCTTCCTCCCGCTAATTCCTTGACTATGCAGAGCAACAACTCTTCCCCATTGGTCAGGAAGTCTGCCTGCTAACCACTGGTTCTCAATCGAAATCCACTGGTCAAAATGATCGTCCTCTAGATATAGCAATGGAAGTCTTCCATCACCTGCATTCTTGGATTTCACTGATTTACCCGCGAATATAAGCTTCACTTTCGGGAGGAATTCATTCTGAAATCAAAAAACGAAACACCATGAGTATGCTTCCATGAAATGGGGGGATCGCCCCATAAAATTTCCTACTGATCAGTGAATCTCCGGTCTGCTAGAGAAGTAATGTCTTTCTTCTCCGGTCTGCTAGAGAAGTAGATCGGCTTCTCGTTAGCAAAACCCTTCAGGGGCACATGATCACCTGAGCTCTGACAAGGCTAATGTCTGGAACTATTTCCACCTGCATCGCAATGCGATCTACTCTGTCCTGGACGAGCCCTCGGTACACCATCGTCCCTGGCTCTGCCCGGTGAAGATGGTCGAAGTGCACGTGCAGCTCCTGGCCGTCTGGATTCTTCCATGATTCCATCCCGATTGTGTTTTCTGAATGATGAATATAAAGTGGGGAGAACTTGGCATCGTAGAGCTTCCTGATTTCTTCTCTCAGTTCAGAAGTCAAGCGTTTTTTGTCGTCAGATCCAAAGTTCACAGCATCTGCGAGGGTCAATCCCGGTTTCTTCCCAGCTTCATCTTTCTCGATTGTAGTCTTCTTCGGACGCTTCGGCTTCATTGGTGACTTGCGCTTCTTGCTTGAAGTTGTAATATTTGCCGGCGGGTCCTCTCCAACAACAGCAGATTCGTTTTGGGCATCCACCAGAAGCTCCCATGACTTTTCCATATCCACGATTGTGCGCTCCGGATCCTCATAAATTTCAAACCCCCTCTCGGTCACAGATGTGCATAGTGCTGAGTCCAATTTGTTTGCGTCTACAAGTAGTCCATATATTTGGGTATCTGTGTCCTTCCCAAGTGGTTGTTCTTGGATAACTAAGAAAATATCGTATCTACGGTTGTGAGGCACATGTATCCCCAATACTTGGACACCTACTGCAGTACTCTTAGATTTCCCCCTTGCTGCAACCATTACTGGGATGATTCTTGCACGCTCGTCTGACTTCTTTTGCCACATCAACCCCCACGCCTGAAGATGTGGATCAGCTCTGAATGAAATTCTAACGGGGGTCCCGTCATCCAACTCAATGTTCTCCTCGCGCAACGACACATCGACATACCAAGATAACCGTCTAGGTTGAAGATCAGGAGGTGCCTCCGAATACTTTGGATGCCTGCATGGAACACTCACGGTCATTAAATGAGGCGACTTACATAATCTGAAGTCCGCCATTCCAATTCACTCTCAGCCTAATGATTGCTACCAACTCTTACCAAGGCTAAACGCTCATAGTATTAGATCCATAATTGCATCGGGGGATCCCCCCATGCATATAGACTGAATATCTATTTAAAGACATTCTTGGCTAGAATTTAAGATATATTATCAGGAGACCCCCACATGCATAAGGACTAAGTATCTTTTGGTTTTAGTTCACTATTGCGCACTATACGTCGGGCGACCGCCCCATGCGTATAGAGCAAAATGCTAGACTCTCCAATGAAGGCAAATAGTAATCTAGACGTTATTGTAAACCGCCATTCCAATTCACTCTCAGCCTAATGAATGCTATCAACTCTTTCCAAAGCCAATGGCATATGGTGTCAGATCCATATTTTCATCGAGCAATCCCGCCATGCATAAATACTGAATATCTATATTAACATAGGTCTGGGTAGAATTCTAGAAGAATTATCGGGCGACCCCCCCCCCCCCCATGCATATAAATTAAACATCTATTGGTTTTAGATCATTCATGCGTACTTTACATCGAGCGACAGCCCCAGGCGCATAGAGCTAAATGCTAGACTCATCAAAGAAGGAAAATAGTAATCTAGACGTTATTGTAAACCGCCATTACAATTCACTTCCGGCCTAAGGAATGCTAGCAACTCTTACCAAAGCCAAGCGCTCATAGTATCAGATCCATAATTGCGTCGGGCAATCCCCCGATGGTCACTGTGTGAATTTTCTATGATCGAAATCTATTTAAAGCAATTATAAGCATTTGACATTGGGCGACACCCCCATCGTGAATGACTGATTTTCTAATGTTCTATGTTTAATAGGATCTTCTCATTCACCATGGGGGGGTTGCCCCATCCTTTACAACCATTGGGGGTCTGCCCATCTTCTCATCCGGGGATCGCCCCATCCTCTCATGCAGAGTGCATAAATTCTACATTGGAGGGATTGAAATATAGCTCTAGCTAGAATCGAAAATTTAGTATCGGGCGACCCCCCGATGCATAATGACTGAATATCTATTGATTCTAGTTCAGTCATGCACACTTCACATCGGGCGACCGCCCCATGAAGATTGAGCTAAATGCTAGATTCTACATCGGTTTCTACCATCGGGATCTGTCTACCCTAAACCCTAAACCCCAAACCCTAAACCCTAAACCCTTAAACCCTTAAACTAGCAGTTTTCCCGAATGAACTGTACGGATCGGTGGATCCCCCGGTGTACTCTATCCTCTACTTCACAGTGTTTGAGCATCAGAATAGGAGCGCGGATTTGCAACTTACTGCATTTCTGGATGATCCTCACTATCGGTGGATTCTTCGACTACTAGTTTTCGCCGCTGCTCAAACACCGTTTTGATTTTGTCAGGGCTGCTCCTTGTTATCCGAGCGGTGCTCTTTGTTCACGCCAGACTTGAAAGCTGGAAGTTGCTGACGTGCTCACTTCATAATCTATATATGAATCCTGCGTGCACACAACAATTCTCACTTAGTCCTGACATATGTGGACGTCCTAACTCGTATAATCCAGTTCGAATGAATAACAGTGAAATGTAAAAACTAATACTTAAGTAACAATTGAGTTTGCAAAGCAACAATGACCGCAAAATCACCAAACATTAGAGACAGCGTTTTAGCACTTCCACTTTGAAATTCGAAAGACCTCAACCCTAAACCTACGTGTTCTGGCCATTGCTAACTGAAGAATGATCGGCATTGCGCTCTCTTGAATCTTAATGACAGAAATTAGGTTTGATGCGTGTGTAAGAGATAAGAAGCGTGCGTGAGAGAAGAATCCAAACCCAAGAAGAGACCACAGATCAGAATTCCAAAACCCTAGAACTACAAACTTACCTTCTGAGGTGCAAAACAGAGCCTTGAACAGCAGCAGCAGCAAGCGACCATCACCAACAGCAGCGCGACTTCAACCGCAACCAATAACAACTGAAATTCAAGCGCTAAACAAGCTAAACAAACCCTAAACAAGCTCCCGCTATCACGTAGAAAAAGCTCAAGGCACAAGTTTTGAGGAAACTGGAGGAGGATGGTGAGAGTGAGGGAGCGCAGGAAAGGCTGTACGTACGCCGCCCCTCGTCACCAGCCCCTCTCGATCCCATGAGTTCGAAATTCAATCATTTAAAGTAATTAAGCTACTTATGAGGTAATTAAGCTACTTATGAGGGAAGTGATAGACCAAGAGTGTATGACTTCAAGTTAGTTAGAACACCAAAATACTAGTCTAGTTAGTCTGTACATAAGGTGGTTACTCCATTCCCAACTGAATAAGAAATACGCATATGAGGTATTGATATTATTTAGTATTATTATTTTTTAGAGGTAGGCAAGAAGAAATAGATTCCAACACAAGTTCAAACATAATTTTTGAATGAAGAATGAATTAGTTACAAATTTTCAAAGTTGAAGTATGACGCATCCCATTCACGTCATATAGGTACACCTCTTTCTGTCTAAAGGAGAATGTATTGCACACACTAAAGATGCTTGAACCAACAACAACAAACCCATAACCACACTTACATATACTAAAACCAACAAGAGAGATCCCATTACCAACTGTAACTCATGCTACAACCAACACCATTCTAGCATTGATTGCGGATAATGCCCCTAGCTGTTGGTAAAAGGAGCCAATTGGGAATGGGGTAACCACCTTATTCTTAGAATGTAGACAGACGGTACGAGGACTATAAGTGTGTCTTGGTGGGTGAAGGATATACGATTGTTTATCGAACAAGATGTCATGGTTGGGTGGCAAGTCACATAATAAACATTGTTTACCTAAAGTCTAGAACTTATTAATGTAATGATGATAAATGTTGTAAATGTTTAAAATATCATCTAATAGGCAATTGAAATTATTGTCATACCTCTCTAATATTGATGACAATTTATGAAATATTAAAAATCATAAAATTTGATAGTTCAAGTATGCAAATATATAAATAATACCTTGGGTTCCTTAATATGCCATTAGGCACACATATGTGCAATTTAAAAAAAAATTAGAGCTTAGAGTCATCGCTGCATTCTACATTTTGTCAATTTTAATGCCTAAAATGTATTTGAGGTACTCGAAAGTCATGCTTACGAGTAGTTAAGAAATGAAAGATGTAATTTCACTGCTAAAAGATCACTTGTGTCAAAAAAATAAAAATAAAAAAATAAATCTTTTGCTAAAGGTAATAGTAATGGGCGCAATAAAAAAAAATTAAAAATATCAAAACCATTGTTCAAAAAATTAGTTTATCTGATTAGAAGATAAGAATTGAGGTCTCAAAAACTACCCATGCTCCACCCATTTCGAGACAAATGAAATATATACTCTTGAATCCTCTCGTTTCCACCCATTTCGGTGGAGCTTCCTCCTTTTAAGGACCGGCCACCCACTGCCCCCATACATGGAAGGAGGCCCTTATAGTCCTCGTACCGTCTGTCTACATTCTATGAATATGTACAGACTAACTAGACAAGTATTTTGGTGTTCTAACTAACTTGAAGTCATTGACTCTTGGTCTATCACTTCCCTCATAAGTAGCTTGATTACCACATGAAAAACTTAATTCCAACAAAATGAATATTTCCACTAGGTGCTAAAATTAATGTCAACTACTAACACTTTTAGAAATGGATTCAAGTACAATTTTCAACTAAATCCATATTGCATGTACATTCTTTTTTACTTTAAATGATTCAATTTCATTTATCATTAAGTAAACCCTTTAACGCGCCAACATCTATATTCTAGATGTTGGATGCTTTCTAATGCGCCCCATTACCGTTTGCAATGGTGTTTTTTATCCATCCAAATTTCTACTGGTTCTTAAGTAAGTTGACTACCATATGTACAATATGGATCTTCAAAATAAGATAATGTGATTTTTTTAAACTAACAAAAGTAGTTTATGTCAAGTTTCATTCTTAGTTCCAAAAAGCGAGATATTACTTAAAGATGATTTTTTAAAATAAGTGGAATCAAATAATGGAAATTATACCATTTCATAGTGCATATTCATCACAAGAATTGTAGATGTGGGATTTATAAATGATTTTTTTAATACTTTACAAAATAAAATAAATAATATTAATAAAATATCAAATGTCGACTCCGTTTCTTTGATTCATTGAGATTTTCTGAAATTCTCCCCTTCTGAGCCGGCTCATCTTCTTGGACCACCCAGAATTCCACATGTCAATTCCACATACATGTTTGACTCATTAGATTTCTGCCCTCATTAAATAAATCTACCTTACTAAATGAATCCAAAGTGTCAGAGTACTGTAGAATAGCGCCGCAGGTCTGGTGAGCGAGCTGCTCAAACATGGTCAGTGTCCCGTTCTGACTTCGTTGAACCCGGTCCGATTCTCTTGATCGTCGCCGTCCATCACAACGAAGGGCTCAGATTGCACGAGCCCTTGCTCGAACTCGAGAGGGGTCAGTTGCTAGGTACGCCACCATCTTTTTCATCATTTGCACATGTCAAAACACCGCCATGTCAACTTCATTCGGCCTCGCAGCCGCCAGAATCCACCACTGAGGTGCGGCCACGTGGAGGCCGTCAAGTCACCTTTTCGTTTATAATTTTCCAAATTAAACGTATTAAATAATTACGGTAGTACATACGTATTTACTATTCACGTATTTACTATTAACTTATTTACTACAAACCATGGTAAATTAACCTAGTAAAAACGTAACCAAAAACTATTATTTAGTAAGTTCGACAAATTGAATTATTTTACTTATCACAAAATTAACGCATGGCTCGGTGATAGGTGACGGTCTAAACCGCTATCTATCTCGATAATAAGTTTGCTTCCCACTGCTTTGTACCGTCACCGTGTACACCTCATGGTACTTTAAAATATTTTCTACACATTTTAAAATTCAAATATCGCTCTCAAGTTTCTGATTCAAGTAACACGTGTTGCCAATTATTGAGAGTTTTAGAAAAAATAGACAATTGCATAAAACTGAGTCTTAAGGTTGAATAAAATATAGTCTTATAAAATGTTATAACTTGAAATTAGTTTTAAAAATGTAAACATTTGGATATTAGATTTTTGGGGCAGTATTAATTTAGTTACTTAATAGGTCTGTCGGTCTATCGACTTACACTCCTTAACAATCATGAAAGACTTCATTGAATAATCATGATTCTAGAATGTTCATTATTAATATCTACAACAACAAAGTTGTGTTTAACAAAGTTGTGTTTTCAAGTTTTGGATGGCAAATTTAAGCAAAACTGAGAAGTTTGCTTGAAAGCAACAACATCATCTAAAGGTTCAAGCTATTTGCAACTTGTGGTACTTGAAGCCGCATCATGGAGCTTTGAATCCAAAAGAGTCCTTCTCTACGTGAGTAACACTTTCCTCTTTCAGAGTTTGATTGTTATGGCAATTTCCAATGATTCCTCTCACTCAATTTATTCTTCATTATAGTTTATTTATTTCTAAGAGATGTCTTGATGCTATACATGAATGATGAGTATCTGTCATGATATACATGAACGATGAGTTTCATGAATCATGATGGGTCCGGGTCTGATATGGGTTCCAAAAAGGACTGTCTCACTAAAACACTATCACTTTATAATTCACTTAATGTGTGCTAGAAATTACACATTTTCAATTCACATGAATTCAATGATAGATTCATGAGAAAGTTGTAATACTCCATCCAAAATAGTATTAAGCAAGAAAAATTGAACAATTTATACATTCCGGATTGTTCCTTAGTTTTCATTGTCTAAAATCCGGAACTGTCTTAATTCCGAATTTGAGACAAAAGGAACAATCCGGAATATCAATTTATAGTGAAGTAGTTCATATACAAGATTTTTAGCTAAAACAACGTTTAAGTCATATCTATGTTTAATTTTAACTCTTAATTTGATATTTTACTATATTTCCTTATTTATGAGAACTTTCAAATTTGTCTAATATTTTTAAACAATCTAAAAAGACTATGATTTCATAATATCTTTATGCATGATTTATCTATTTCTGGAATGACCCTACTACAGAATTCACAAAGTCCAGAAATCAGCGAAAATTTCCAATAGAGGATCCAGAAGGATTTTGGCCGATAGAGGATCCTCCGATAGATCACCGCATACTTTCCGCCTACGGAGGATCCTCCAATGTGTTCCATTATGTTCCATATACAGTGTTCAACACATACAATGCTCTTTGCATAGTAAGTAAACTTTGTCTTGTCTAGAATTAGACAGTCCATATTTGAGTCCTTTTTCCAGAACTAGATAAATCATGCATCAGTTTGTCTTAAAACTATATGATATGCTTAAATATAAACTTAATAAAGTGCATGATTATTTGTTTTAATTAGTAAAAAACCTTAAATACATAGTCCTTTCGCTATTGTAATGTGAGCAGGTCAGCAGGTGCTAGATATGATAAATTAGGAAAATATTCAATTTTTGAATTCAACTTATATAGCACATGATTATTGTGTACCAACATGCCATCTATAATACCATGTAATTTTTGTAATTTTCCAATAATTTATTCATTACCAAATGGACATTCCTCTAATTAAACTCCGGACAGTCCGGGAAGGGGTACCCTGATCAGACCCGGACCTTGACATAAATTATTGATGATGATTGCACAATTATGTATGAATCTAGGGGCAATAATTGGGTCCACAAGTTGCAAATAGTTTGAACCTTTGGATGTTGTTGTTGCTTTTAAGCAAACTTGTCACTATTGCTTAAAGTTGTCATGCAAAAATTAAAAACACAATTCTGTTATAAGTAGATTGTAGATATGATGAACATTCAATTAAAACGGCATTGGAAGTATGTAGTCAGAAGTTGTTTCACGAAAAATTGGATATAAGTAGACTATAATTATAAGAATTATGGTGAGTATCTGTCATGATAATTTTACATGATTGAGTGATGAGTTTCATGAATCATGACATAAATTATGGATGATGATTGCACAATTATCTATGAATCTAGAGGTAATAATTGAGTCCACAAGTTGCAAATAGCTTGGACCATTGAGTGATGTTGCTTTTAAGCAAACTTGTCACTATAGCTTAAATTTGCCATGCAAAAATTGAAAACACAACTTTCTTGTAAGTTGACTCTAGATATAATGAACATTCTTACTAGAATCATTCACTAATGAAGTCTTTCATGTCATGGAGTGAATTGTAATGAATCATAATTATGAGTATTATGTTTGATTAATAATCATTGTTTTCTAATTTGAATCATGATTGTCGTCTTGGTCCACACGACCATCTTGGTGGGGGTTTAGGGTTTAGACCCGAAACCCTATGGTGGGGGTCTAGGGCCGAGTATGGCGTACACTACTGCACGTAACAGACGCGCAATTGCGTGCAAGTTCCCCATCCTCCTGTCACTCGAGCTGCTGACCAAACTCGATGACACTGCTCGGAGAGTAAAGAGAAGCTCCTCTCCAACTTGAAGATGGTTCTTAGCAGCGAAAACTCTCCAGTCAACTCTCAGGGTATGTCGCTCTAGCCGACCACGGATTTTACAGCATTTCATACTCTGCACTGGAGACTGGTCATGCATTCCTTGCAGCTTGACCACAGACTGAATTCGACTGCCGTGTAAATTCATGGAGGCCAAAGGAATCTCCTAGAGGGCAACGTCTGCGAAAAGACAAGCACCATATAGTAAAAAGTCTCAACAATGATACTAACACCGTCTTTCATCAATAGGGAAGGAAATAACAGCTTGGAAATACAATGTGAAATGCTAACTTGTGATCTTCTAAGTTCTATTAATTGTGGAATATTAATTATTGTGGAATTCATATATATTAATTGTGGAATATTCAATTTATAATCGTGAAATATTTCATTTATGTCATGATTCATTACAAAGGATCGTATTAATAGTGGAATAGTCCATTTATGTTCAGTAAAGCAAATATTCCATTTACTAATTAAATATTATGGAATTAACTAAAGCGAATATTCCATTTATAATTGTGAAATTATATCCCATTTATAATTGTGAAATATTTTTAGTACCGAAAATTCATACATATTAATTGTGGATTATTCCATTTATGTCATGATTCAATTTAGAAAATAATAAATTATCAAACATGATACTCATAATTGATATATATATCATGATTGACAATCATGTCGAATGATCCCCAAATAACAAATCATCATAATTTGCGTAAGCTAAGAAATATCAATCACCTCCTTCTTGGAAGCCTCATTGCGATGCAAAGCACCTCAAGCTATCAAATTCATCCTTATGCTTCCTTAGAGAAATTTGTAGCGATTTGCATGTAACCAAAGGAAATTCAAGCAATTCGCATGTTCCTTGGCAGTGTCATGTTGTAAGTTCTTAGATTAATTTTCAAAGGTCCTAACTTCTCCTAAACCCGAAACTCGAAACCCGAAACCCGAAACCCGAAACCTGAAACCCGAAACCCGAAACCTGAAACCCTAAACCCTAAACCCTAAACCCTAACCCTAAACCTTCAACCCTAAACCCCAAACCCTAAACCCTAAACCCTAAATTCCACTTCAAATACCCCAAATTCAGGAGTCCTGAATTTTGAATTAGATCTACTTTACTTACACCCTGCAAAATGGTCATATAGTTCATAACATACACTACCGTAGTACCAAAGCAGGTTCGACCTAAAATAATTCTAAAAATTAAAAAACGTAAAAATTAAAAAATTTTGAAGACAGAAAAACGAAAATAGGATAAATTAGTTTTTGAAATATTTTGTTATTTCTAAGCTATTTAAGGTCATTTTTACTCATTTTTTTGCGAGAAACCGGAAATTGAGAAAATCAGTTTTTGAGAGGTGAACATAATTTTACCAAAATAAATAAATATTCGTTCGGCAGGTGGCGAACCTCAGGAAATTTAGTACTCTCATACACAATCAAGTATTAGAAAAGGCATACAATGGACTTTACAGAATGTCCCTCGGTCCATTTCAGAATTAACCTCCGTTTCTGAATTATCCTTGCAAAGGAGACTACTATCTAGGTGCAATGACCATGAGGCTGGAGTTGAAATATGAGCCATGGTACTAGTACTCGTACATAACACTCATGAACTAAACCGAAGTGCGGTTGACGGCGACTCCCATGTCTAGTAAATATGCTTATTTAATTTATCTCCCAATGTCCTAGCCATTAGATACGGCCCCCTCCTTTTTTTAAAAGCGGAAATGAATATAAAAATCACACTCTCTCCCGCTAAATTTCTCATCACTTCTTCAAAACTTCAGGTTGTCTTCTTGATTCACTTCACTTTCAGAGTCAAGTTTCCAGTGATAGTCGCTCATCCAATTTCGTTCCGTTGCCACCATCGTCGTTTGCTGCTGTTGCTGCTGTTACTGCTGGTGCTGCTGTTGGTGGAGTTGCAGCTGTTGCTACTGTAAGTCGCTTGTGTTGCTGTTGTTGCTATTGTTCCTGCTGTTGCTGCTGAGTTTGGAGGCGTTCATTCCACATTCTGATATAACGAGGTAAGAGTCACTCTCTGTATTGCATTACATCAGTTACATATTCTTGACATAGTGAAATCTAAATTGTTTCAACCGCACCGCTGAAGAAATGTGGTAGCTGTTTACCGTAGCATGTATCGGGCAATTCATGAGTCCAATTGTCTTCACTGACATGTAAAAACATTCAGTTTAATAATTATGCAGTTTCAGTATGGCAGAAATTTATGCAGCACTAGTATAGCAAGAATTTATCCATCTCCAGGATTCATAGCAGAATTGTCAACCTTGAGCGCTAGTAAAACTCCAATACTGTTCAAGTAATTGTAGCCCTATATATCCAACAGCTTGGATTATTACGATAGGATTCATGGAATCATAATACATCCTCGTCTATTTAGAAATAGTAGTCTCTGAACCATTCAATCAACAGTGAATTGTGTCGTTCCTCCAAGCGGTTGTATGAATCAACAGTTTGCAATGTCAAAATTATAGAGCTGTGATGACGCGGACATGTACAGATGCCATCCCGAGATCATATCATCGGGGGATCGCCCGATGATAACTCTCAGACTAGGAATACTTGTAGTAGTGATACATCGGGCGATCCCCCGATTGACCAAGTTAAGGTGGTATTGTTTCCGTACTAAGACATCGGGCGACCGCCCCATACACTATGTGCAGGAAGTGTAGCACGACCAACCTGAACATCGGGCGACCCCCCGATGCAAGTTAGAAGTAAAGCTTGCAGATTAGCATCGGGAGATCCCCCCATCCACGAATCACTTATTGAGGCAGCTGTAGACCAGTACGTCTGGCTGGAGACCATTATCGGGCGATCCCCCCATACACCGTAGCACTACGTGTTCAAGACATGCATCGGGCGATCCCCCCATACACCTGGGATCCTCTGTCTGCCGACCACCATCGGGTGACCCCCCGATCCAACTCTGGACTACGGGTTGCATATCTGCATCGGGAGATCCCCCGTCACACCTGAGCCCTGCGGGTTACAGACCAGCATCGGGCGATCCCCCGGTACTACTCAGCGCCGCAGGTTACGTAGCAGCATCGGGAGATCCCCCCATCCTGCATACGACTACTTGTTGCACACAAGCATCGGGCGATCCCCCGATATACCTCCACGCCGCAGGTAGGAGATCACTATCGGGCGATCCCCCGATAACTTCTGACGCGGGAAAAGCTATTACGTGAGCAGTGAGCAGTGAGCAGTGAGCAGTGAGCAGAGATTTTTGGAAAAATTTCGGGCTGTTGGATTTTAAAGGACCTCCTATTACCACGGATTTAGGTGTAATTGGTGAGTATTTATGAAACATTGATTTGTGAAAAGTACCTATAGCCGTGGAATTTAGGGTGTATTTTTAGGGTTATTAGTAGAATTTAGTAGCTTCTAACAACAATTGCTTGTTCCTGAATCTAACAGAAATACATTCAAACTCGTTATAGAATCAAGAAATGATGTGGAAATAAATAAATACTCAAACCGTACAATCAAAGTGAATCTGTATCAGATTCGATAGCACTCACATCGACATATGAAAGCACACGAGGATCATAATGTCGACGCAGTGTAGAATAGCATGAAGAACCACTAGGGCTAGGACTAGCATTGGCAAATGCAGTTGCCAATGCTTCTACGTACACTGGAAGGCCTTGAGGGGAACTATCAGGGCTGACCAAACTCTGCAAGGACTTTCTAAGGTTAAAACGGCGCCGCTGTAGTGGTCTAGTCCTTGTCAAACTGCAAACAAGAGAAGTGTAAAAGTATTAGAAAACGTATTTAGATGAAGATGTACTAACTAGTATTTGTTGAAGTAGGATGATTGCGTGGGCTGAAGTTGCTCATAGCCATGCGCATTAGCTAGAGTAGATGATGCGAATGAGCTAGACTTGCAACTAGAGAAGTGGTACTAGTTAGAAGTAATGAGAATTGGGTCTCCCAAGTGATATGGGCTGATCCTAGTGTACTAGGAGTGGAGTATGGGCTGATGTCCCATATGGTTTGCCAAGGGGACTCCCTTGGGTGTGCTACTTACGAGGGGCAGCCCATGAGTAAAGATTATCTCTTTCCTATGCATTCCAAGTGTTTGTGTGAGGCTTTGGCATTCTAATCTAACCTTCAATAGGTTATGGGCCCACTCATGTGTTTTGCGTGAGTCAAAGATTAGATTGCTCATTGTGTGGAGGTCG
The DNA here is from genome assembly GCA_022496805.1 of Pohlia nutans. Classification (NCBI taxonomy): domain Eukaryota; kingdom Viridiplantae; phylum Streptophyta; class Bryopsida; order Bryales; family Mniaceae; genus Pohlia; species Pohlia nutans. Next base: position 161,915 of record CM040086.1, read on the forward strand.
TGCGTTGGAGCGCTGATTTTGGAGTATTGGAGCACTGATTTGGAACTTTGGAGGGCTGAATTCGAGCTTTGGTGGGCTGAATTCGAGCTTTGGTGGGCTGATTTCGACATTGGGAGGTATTACAATCTTCCTACCTTTGATCTACGTGTTGGAGGGCTGAATTCGCACTTTGGAGCTATCATTTGTTGATTTGGAGCTTTTGGAGCACTTTGGAGCACTTTTGGAGTTTATACACGTCTACAAGGGCTGAATTGGAGCTTTGGAGCTTATTGGTGCTTGTTGGAGTATATTGGAGCTGATTGGAGCTTATTGGAGCTTATTGGAGCTTATTGGAGCTTATTGGCTCAATTTGTGCTCAATTTGTGCACTTGTGTTGTTGCAAGGCACTTTTATGCTTTGAGGCTCTTGGGGTGAGTCTACAATCTGATTTTGGTATTGCAATTCTTGCACAAGGGTTTGGAATGTGAGTTATGCCCTTGGAGTGCTCAAAATTAGAGTTTGGGTTAGGGAATGCACAACGGGGCTGATTTGATGAATTTCAATGCAATTAGGACTTGAAGGGGCTGAATTTGCATTGATTGAGAGTCCTTGGAAGGCACAAGGGTGTCCATAGGGTGCATTACATGTTGTGAAGCACAAGGGTGCTGATTTGAGTGGATTTGAGCCAACGAGTGCGCAATTCTCCTAGTTAGGGTGTTGTGGTATGATCTTGTGCAAATTCACTAAGAACCATCACGATTGACGGTTGTGAGGTTGATGTGTAGCACAAAGGTGCTGATTTAGTGTTTGGAATTAGTTTGGAGGCATTAGAAGCACATACGTGTGCAATTTGCTTCACAAATCACAAAATTGTCAAAAAATCATAAAAACAATTTTCCTTAGCTTTCTAGGGGCTGAATTTTGTGAGCGTACGTCCTTCAATCAAGGATATGGCTACATTTGAGGGTGAAGGTGCTAAGGTTGTAGACAAGTTCGATGGCGTCAACTTCCACTTGTGGAAATTCAAGATGGAAATGGTCATGGCCGAAAAAGAATTGTGGGAGATAGTTGAGGGTAGTGAGGAACCGCCTTCGTCCGACGCCGAGGCTAGGGTACGAACTGCGTACACTCGGCGAGAGAAAAAGGCCTTTGCGATTTTGGCTCTTAATCTTTCTGATTCCCAGCTCTCTCATATTCGGTCGTGCAAGACTCCCGCCGAGGCATGGGCCAAGCTTTGCAATATTCATGAGGCAAAGAGCTTGGTCAATATCTTGTTCTTGAGGCGCAAGTTTTTCACCATCAAGATGGAAGAAAACGACGGCATGTTGGCGCACATCAACAAAGTCAAGGCTCTTGCGGATCAGCTCAACGGCGTAGACGTCAACATTACCGACGGTGATATCGTTATGACGCTCCTCGAGAGTTTGCCGCCGTCGTACGAGTATCTTATCGTTGCTATGGAGAGTAGGCCCATTAGCGAGCTCATTCTTGATTATGTGACATCACGGTTGTTGCATGAACTCTCGCGGCGCAAAGAGAACGAGACTCGTGGCGATAGCGCGGCGCTTATGGCGAAGCAATCCAAGAGCGGTGCGAGTGGGAGCTCTACAGACAAGGTATGCTACTATTGCGGTAAGAAGGGCCACTTGGCAAAATTTTGCTACAAACGCAAGAGAGAGGAAAGTGCCAACAATACAAAGGTCAACGATGCAGGTGATGAGTACGCATTTATGACTAGCGTCTCTTCTTGTAGTGATGACGGGGACGAGTATGCAATGATGGCAAGTGACGTGTCATGCAATGGTAGTGTGATCGATTGGATTGTTGATTCGGGAGCCTCGAGTCACATGGCGCCCATTAGGACTTGTTTCCAATCATATCACGTCATATCTCCAAAGAATGTCATTTTGGGTGATGATACGGTTCTTCAAGCCGTGGGTAAAGGATCCATCATCGTAGACACCGAGGTGAAGGGTCGTGTGAAGACAATTACCATCCATGATGTCCTCCACGTTCCCAAGTTGAAGGCAAATCTTTTATCGGTGCGACATTTGGTGATGAAGCATTTGCGAGTGGAATTTAGCGACCAAGGGTGTTTTGTGTTGTCTCCAAGTCGTGAGGAGGTGGCCATTATACACGAAGTCAACGGCTTGTACCAAATCAAGTTTTCCAAGATGCACGCGGCGGAATCCGCAACGTTGGTGCAATCGAGTTCAAACGAAGACAAGTTGGCGTTGTGGCATCGTCGTCTCGGGCATTTGAATGTCAAGAGTGTGAAAGCACTGCGTGGAATGGTAAGTGGCATGGATCTTGCACAATCACACGTCGCGCCTAGTTCATTCACATGTGAGGGTTGTATTGAAGGCAAGCAACAACGCTCACCGTTTCCAGTTGATGGGGCAACTCGTGCAACCAAGGTTCTTGAGATTGTGCATTCCGACGTGTGTGGTCCGATGAAGACCACGTCTATAGGGGGTTGCAAGTATTTTGTGACGTTCATTGATGATTTTTCGAGGAAGATATGGTTGTATCCGATCAAAACAAAGAGCGAGTGTTTTGAGAAGTTCAAAGAGTTCAAGGCGTTGGTTGAGAAGCAATCCGAGCACAAGATCAAGGTGTTTCGATCGGATAATGGCGGCGAGTTCTTGTCCAACCAATTTGGAGAGTTATTGAAGAAAGAAGGCATTGCTAGACAAACGACAACGCCATATACACCACAACAAAACGGAGTTGCAGAGCGTGCAAATCGAACCATTGTGGAAATGGCAAGGAGTATGTTGCATGCACAAAATTTGGGTTTGGACCTTTGGGCGGAAGCGGTGGTGACTGCGGTGTACACACGCAACCGATGCCCGACGAGTGCGGTTCAAAACATGACACCAGAGCAAGCGTGGAGTGGGAGGCCACCCCGCGTGGAGCACATGCGCACATTTGGATGCATCGCATTTGCAAAGGTACCCGATTCTCAAAGAACCAAACTTGAGGCCAAGGCAACAAAATGTGTGTTTCTTGGATATTGTGAAGGTACCAAGGCGTACAGGCTCATGTCCCTCGAGACTAAGAAGATCATTCGAGCTCGTGATGTGACATTTTGCGAGAATTCCAAGGTTGAAGACAATTTGGACGATGGTCCAAGTGGGAGAAGTGGCGATAAACCAGCGATTGTGGACCAATCTTCCAAATCTCCCGTTATTGATATTGTTGATGAAGACGAAGATGACAAAGATGGTGGTGATGAGGAACATATTGAGGAGCGACCTTTGAAGACGAAGAATGGCGAGAAAAAGGCACAAGCAACGGCGGTTGAAGACAATGCATCCTCGAGCGATCGTCGTTATCCAGAGAGAAATCGTAGACCACTTGGCGAGTGGTGGAAGAATCATATTCTCCCTCAAGGTGAGGAGGAGCATGCAAACGTTGCACTTTTAGATGCTCCATTGACGATTCGTGAAGCGTTGAGTTGTGATGATGCAAACAAGTGGGAGCAAGCCATGCAAGAGGAGTACAAATCGTTGATGGACAATGGCACTTGGGAATTGACTCCGCTCCCCAAGAATCGCAACGCTATCGGTTGTAAGTGGGTATTTCGTGCAAAGAGAGATGCAACGAGTGATGTGGTTCGTTATAAGGCAAGATTGGTGGCAAAGGGCTTTTCACAAATCGAAGGTGTTGATTTTCATGAGACCTTTGCACCGGTGGCGAAATTCACCACTATTCGATGCATTTTGGCCATCGGGGCTGCCATGGATTTGGAAATGCATCAAATGGATGTGAAGACGGCGTTCTTGAACGGCGAGTTGGACGAGGACATCTACATGGTACAACCCGAAGGATTTGTGCAACGAGGTAATGAGAACCTTGTTTGCAAGTTGAACAAGTCATTGTATGGGTTGAAGCAATCTCCACGCGCATGGTATCAAAAGATTGACACGTTTCTTGTTCATATCGGGTTCACAAGGAGCATCGCTGATCACAGCTTGTATTTCATGCAAAAGGGGCAACATGTGGTCATCGTGATCATATATGTGGATGATTTGATCATCCTTGCAAGTTGTATGAGCTCTTTGAAGGCATTGAAGGCAATGCTTGAGAACGAGTACGAGATGAGTGATCTCGGTGAGTTGCACTTTTGTCTAGGAGTTGAGTTTGTGCGAGATAGAGCAACACGCACCATAACAATGAATCAAAGCAAGTATGTTATGGATGTGCTCAAACGCTTTGGCATGGAGGATTGCAAACCGGTTGGCACTCCATTGGATCTGAATTCCAAACTCGTGAAGCTCACCGATGAGGAGTATGCATTAGAGGCTCAATCTATGGTGGATGTGCCATACAAGCAAGCTGTAGGGTCATTGATGTATGCTATGATTGCAACAAGGCCGGACCTTGCGTATCCAATCAGCGTTGTGAGTCAACACATGGCAAGACCGGGTTTAAGTCATTGGGTTGCGGTCAAGAGGATCATGCGGTACTTGAAAGGCACAAGTGATGTGAGGTTGTGTCTTGGAGGTGACAACATTGTGTTGAGTGGGTATTGTGATGCGGATTATGCGGGTGATACCAATGATCGTAGATCCACCACGGGGTACATGTTCAAAGTTGGATCGGGGGCCGTTTCATGGAATAGCAAGCGCCAACAAACCACGGCCACGTCAACGGTTGAGGCGGAGTACATGGCGACGAGCCACGGTACGAAGGAGGCCATTTGGTTGAGTCAACTAATGGCGGATGTGAGATGCACTCAAGAGGAGGCTACAACAATCATGTGTGACAACCAAGGGAGTATGTCATTGGCGAAGAATCCAACGCATCACTCACGTACAAAGCACATTGATGTGCAATATCACTTCATTCGAGAGAAGTTAGAGATGAAGGTGATAGAGTTGAAGTATTGTCCAACGGAGCACATGGTGGCGGACGTGCTGACAAAGGCTCTTGCGAGAGATCGACATCAAAGACTAGTGGCGGCATTTGGGCTCGAAGGCTTTGGCTATTCGCAAAGTGGGAGTGTTGAAGTAGGATGATTGCGTGGGCTGAAGTTGCTCATAGCCATGCGCATTAGCTAGAGTAGATGATGCGAATGAGCTAGACTTGCAACTAGAGAAGTGGTACTAGTTAGAAGTAATGAGAATTGGGTCTCCCAAGTGATATGGGATGATCCTAGTGTACTAGGAGTGGAGTATGGGCTGATGTCCCATATGGTTTGCCAAGGGGACTCCCTTGGGTGTGCTACTTAAGAGGGGCAGCCCATGAGTAAAGATTATCTCTTTCCTATGCATTCCAAGTGTTTGTGTGAGGCTTTGGCATTCTAATCTAACCTTCAATAGTATTTGCAAGGTGCATTAAATAAACATTGAAACTTACTCACATGGACAGTCAAGGGGCTCGTCAGGAACGGTCTCATCATCGGAATCAGGAAGGTTGATGTGAGCGGTCTCAGGTGGCGCTGTCCGTGGCTGAGGAGCAATGAGGGGCTTCAAGACCTCAGCAAATAGCTTTGAGTCGCTTTCAAGTGCGACAATATGACGGTTGCAAGCCCGTGCTGCACGGATAGACGCACCTGCACAATAGAGTAGAAAAGGTTTATTAGAAACAAAGGGTTTAAGGTCACATGATATTGATTCTAGCATTCAATGAAGGAGAATGAAATTACCTGTGGATGCCGTTAGGTTTGCTACGATACCGTTCTCTGGAGTTAAACCATACACAAACAGTTTCATCAACACCTCTGACTTCTCTTTGGAACCACGCCATGGTGTCCCTGTATCCTTCCTCAACAGCTGTGACTCTAGCGTCACAGCGTTGAAAAGAACGTCATCGCACGCTAGGTCGACCTGCGGAATGGACGGGTCTTTTACAATAACTAGAGGTGGAGGCTGCCGGGCAACAGTAATGGGACCATCACGGGCAAGAAGAACCGTCTTGAACTTCAAAGTCTACCAAAAAACACTCAATATTAATACATACGGTGTCATATTACATAACATGTCCTAGAAATACAATTTGAAGAAAGTTTAAAAGTAAGAGGAGCTCACATTTTTAGATGGATGGAGCGGATTCGCTAGATGGAGGTAGTTGATGATTGTCCACTCATCAACTTCTTTCATCTTATAATTTTTAAAATAGGACATTACTTCTTTTTTGACAATGGGACTGTCAGGGTAAAAAAGGAGAAATGCACCATCGTCATGGAGATAAGCATACGCAAATCCCATGGTGACCTTCAAAAAACCCTCAAGACTCTCATTCCAATTAGGAACCTGAGACGGAGGGTCTGAAACACCGGGGACCCTCAAGCCATCTGGATAATCTGCAATAAGTAGATCAACCCCCGGTTTCTCTACAGCCTTACCGTCAAAGAACAGCTGTCTAGAGCTAGAAACCTATATCACAATGAAGAAACATGGAGAATTAAATATTGAGACTAAAATCCACTAACTAATACCAATTGGCAAACAATTAATCAGAAACAAAATGTAGTGTTCACATTCTTCAATAACTCCACAATCTCATTGTAATATAGAGAATCAAATATTGAGACTACAATACACAAACAAATAACAATTGGCAAAGAGTAGACCAAAAAATTATAGAAATTGTTTTCACCTTCTTCAAAAACTCCACGATGTGATTATACTCTGGGCAGAATTGACCGGTTTTTTTCTTCTCATCTGCCATTCGCAAGAAAGAGTCGTTGACAAGAAGGTCAAGAGAAGTGTACTCTGCAACATTAACACCGGGCTTGCTCAACATGGGTGCTCGTTTCGGGGGAGAAAGGAACACCGTTGGAGTAGAAGGGCTTGCATTGGACAACTTCAATCTCTTCGTTTCAGGCTCCGCTACTGTCACAGCTGGGGTCTCCACAGGTGGAGGTCGACTCTGCGCTAGTGGTGGTGGTGCGGTATTGGTCACAGTGGGAGTAGATGGAACTGCAGCCGCTGGTGCAGAGGTCTCAACTGCATCAGCCTTGCGTTTTGAACCACGCTTGGATGTCGTGGTTGCCTTTTGCGTTGAAGCAGCTTCCTTCTCAGGCGTTGATGTGTCCTTCTCTGTACCTGTTCCAATCAGAGTAGGCTCGAGGGAGTCTCGGAGGGCAATGTCAAATGAAGGAGGCTTCGTAACCGGACAATCTAAGTACCACCCACAGCGGTCCCAGTGCACAATATCCCACTGCTTCATAAGTCCTTCTGTGAGCATGAACTCATCACTTTCTTCATCAAGATAGTTCACAAATAATGGAGGGGACCTAGACACGGCCTTTGCCGGAAACAAAATATACTTAAAGTATCGGTACAAGACACGGTGCAATGCAGGTTTGAACAGATATTGCTTTTCAACCGTATTGTTCTTGTGGATGTCCTTATCAACAGCAAATTCTCTGTAGAAAGCAGTGTCCTAGAGTGAAATTCGCATTTCTTCAATGTAATCATAGATGGTGGGTATTGGGTCTCTACCGTCTGGGTGGTAATTGATGGTGACCTTCTGATCTCGAACAATGCACTCGAAAATGACCCCAGCTTCCATGGTCAACTGCAAAAAATTTAACATTTGAGAAAGATGTAATGAAATGATAACAATGTGATATAGGAATCCAATGTCAAATTGTGGGAGCACTGATAGAAAACATAAAGAACTTGGTAGACAAAACTTGAAATGTACCTGGGACCACCAAGTAGCCTTGTGAAGCCAGATTAAGAAGGTGTCATCACTAAAGTTAGGTTTAAGAAACCTGAGTTGCACTCGGAGTTTTGCAGGCTGATTCCATCGTTCAAGCCAAAGAACCTTCATGATAGGATCCATAACGCTGGTGCCAAGCATCCAAAGCTTCTCAAGCTTCATCTCTGGATCTTCATCATGAGACTCATAGTGATACTTCACTTCCTCAAGAAAAGGTATGGTGTTGCTGGGATCAGCAACAGGCAGCATCTTCTTCAACTCACCCTTGTAATGAACTTTGGTTTTCTTCATAGCCCTATGCACAAGTTCCTCAAGTCTCTTAGCAGTCCAATCTTCTGGATTAGGATATCTCTCATAAAATCTCCTCTGAGCAACAGCGGTTGCTTCTCCAATCTCTTGCTGCAATAGGAAGACAAAACAATTAAACAGACATTAGGAAAGAACTAATTGCCAACATTATACACAAACTTCAGCAGTTAAGTAACGGTTATACCTGATTGAGAAGAGCACTGAGAGAATCAACAGTCAATGAAAACCACGTCTGGCTCTTGTCACCCTTCTATTTCTGATCAGAGAGTCGAAGGTCCTCAGGTGACACCAATGATTTAAAATATGAGAGAGGTTGAGCCCCAATGGTTCCAACTCGATAGAGTTTATGGACAAGGTTGGAAGTCACATGCGACTTTTCATTTCTCCTGTTAAATGAAATACATTTGAATTAGTCTAGTTATGAAATGATACACAAAAACTGCATAAAAGCAAAGTTAATCAGTATTAGAAATCGTACCAATTGACTTCGTGTAGAGCAATGAGCATCGTAGGTACATCTCCTTTTACCTCCAGGATGATGCTATCAACTGAGTAATGCCATCCAAGATCATTTGGATGGTCCTGATTTATGATTGGCATCCAAGCTTGGACTCTATGGTTTCCATCCCAAACATGAAACATTTTCCCACAGAACACATTGAGGATGGGATCTGTAGCAAGCATGGATTCGAACTCATCGTTGACACGAATCCAATGGTGACTCCAAGATGATTTAATTTCTGGAGTGACATCTTTGGTCTTACCGTCGTTGTCCTCAGAGGCTACATAGAATACACCGTTACCTTCCATGTATCCATTTTTGATAAAATAGGATGCCAGCTTCATGACATCGTTTTTGAGAAAAGGTCTCACAACAGGAAGACATACAAGTCTACAGAGAGGAATTAGCAAGCGGGACTTGTGACGAGGTTGGAACCGTAGCCGTTCAATTCGAGATCGTGTATTAGGGGTCTCACTCAAGACAATAGAGTTTAGCTGTGAATGAACGTCCCTCTCACTCAACCGCCCACCTTGCGTACGGTCACCGAGGTCAACGGGATCACCAAGGTCACCGGAATCACCTTCAAAATAGTGAAGATCCAAAATTTAGTATTTCAAAGGTAAATAATAAACATGCAATGTGAATCATCATAATGATAGATTAGCACCTTCAAGGTCTTCTCCTTCATTTTCTTGAATTTCACCCTCTGTATCTACTGGAGATTGATCTATAGAGACACCAAAACGATGTTAGCATTTGAGCACTAACTACATATTAACTCAATACCATGTGTAATCTATGGTACACAATATCCACATTGAATCAATCACGTGTGATCTCTAGTACACAAAATCGCCATTGAATTAACAAAACGTGTGAATTATGGTACACAAAATCCCCAATTATTCCATACCACGTATGATCTTTCTTACACGAAATCCACATTCATTCAATATATATCCTCTTACACAAAATCCCCGTTGAATCCATACCACGTGTAATCTACAATACACAACATTCCCATTAAACCACCATGGAAAGACGAGCATGACACATTCCACATACGTGATAAATACCGCATAGGTCCATAATTAATCGGCATGAAACCATAGAGTGTACATACAGTATTGAACACACTGATTATCAAAATTTCCTCACAAGAGAAACTAGATCGTTGCATCTTAATACTTGGTTCAAAGCTCTAACCAGTACCCATTCAGTACTAAATCCTGCACCCTTAGCTTTGAGAGAAATCAAAGTTCTGGTCGCCAACTTCATTGCGATCAAAAGAACTCCACAGTTCAACATAAGTATGGCTCTAATATTTTGAAGTTCCCAAAATAAAGTTACTTAGATCCCCTGCGTAAGACAAGAGTAAAGAAACACAACATTTTGAAAACCTTATGAGCTCACAGAAAAACAACATTTAAGTGTTAATAACAAATTAAAATTCACCTAACAAAAGGGAGGCTGGCACCGGCTGGGTTAACCCATGCCTCAATAGTGTTTAAAATACGTTCTGAAGTCACACAAAAAAATTAAATAAACACTCCCTCAGTGAGCCGGCACCGGCAGGGTTAGCCTATGCCACCTCGAACTTGAAAACATGTTGTGATCTCATACCAAGAATCCAGAATTCAGAGCTTCAAAAAAATCAAAAAAACAATCCCTTAGTGAGGCCGGCACCGGCTGGGTTAGCCCATGCCACCTCAGAACTTGAAAACATGTTGTGATCTCACACCAAGAATCCAGAATTGATAGCTTCGAAAAAATAAAATAAACACTCCCTCAGTGAGCCGGCACCGGCTGGGTTAGCCCATGCCACCTCGAACTTGAAAACATGTTGTGATCTCACACCAAGAATCCAGAATTGAGAGCTTCAAAAAAATCAAAAAAACACTCCCTTAGTGAGGCCGGCACCGGCAGGGTTAGCCAATGCCACCTCGAACTTGAAAACATGTTGTGATGTCACACAGAAATCCAGAATTGAGAGCTTCAAAAAAATCACAAAAACACTGCCTTAGTGACGCTGGCACCGGCTCGGTTAGCCCATGCCACCTCAGAGCTGGAAAACATGTTGTGATTTCACACAAAAATTCCAGAATTGAGAGCTTCAAAAAATTCAAAAAAACACTCCCTTAGTGAGGCCGGCACCGGCTGGGTTAGCCCATGCCACCTCGAACTTGAAAACATGTTGTGATCTCACACCAAGAATCCAGAATTGAGAGCTGCAAAAAATTCAAAAAAACACTCCCTTAGTGAGGCCGGCACCGGCTGGGTTAGCCCATGCCACCTCAAAACTTGAAAACATGTTGTGATGTCACCAAGAATCCAGAATTGAAAGCTTCAAAAAAATAAAAAAAACACTCCCTAAGTGAGGCCGGCACCTGCTGGGTTAGCCCATGCCACCTCGAACTTGAAAACATGTTGTGATCTCACACCAAGAATCCAGAATTGAGAGCTGCAAAAAATTCAAAAAAACACTCCCTTAGTGAGGCCGGCACCGGCTGGGTTAGCCCATGCCTCTTCAATCTTGAAAACATGTTGTGATGTCACCAAGAATCCAGAATTGAAAGCTTCAAAAAAATAAAAAAAACACTCCCTAAGTGAGGCCGGCACCGGCTGGGTTAGCCCATGCCACCTCGAACTTGAAAACATGTTGTGATCTCACACCAAGAATCCAGAATTGAGAGCTTCAAAGAAATCAAAAAAATACTCCCTTAGTGAGCTGGCACCGACTGGGTTAGCCCATGCTACCTCGAACTTGAAAACATGTTGTGATCTCACACCAAGAATCTAGAATTGAGAGCTTCAAAAAAATCAAAAAAACACTCCCTTAGTGAGGCCGAAACCGGCAGAGTTAGCCCATGCCACCTCGAACTTGAAAACATGTTGTGATGTCACACAGAAATCCAGAATTGAGAGCTTCAAAAAAATCACAAAAACACTGCCTTAGTGACGCTGGCACCGGCTGGGTTAGCCCATGCCACTTCAGAGCTTGAAAACATGTTGTGATTTCACACAAAAATCCAGAATTGAGAGCTTCAAAAAAATCAAAAAAACACTCCCTGAGTGAGGCCGGCACCGGCTGGGTTAGCCCATGCCACCTCGAACTTGAAAACATGTTGTGATCTCACACCAAGAATCCAGAACTGAGAGCTGCAAAAAAATCAAAAAAATACTTCCTGAGTGAGGCCGGCACCGGCTGGGTTAGCCCATGCCACCTCGAACTTGAAAACATGTTGTGATCTCACACTTAGAATCTAGAATTGAGAGCTTCAAAAAAATCAAAAAAACACTCCCTTAGTGAGCTGGCACCGGCTGGGTTAGCCCATGCTACCTCGAACTTGAAAACATGTTGTGATCTCACACCAAGAATCCTGAATTCAGAGCTTCAAAAAAATCAAAAAAACACTCCCTTAGTGAGGCCGACACCGGCAGGATTAGCCCATGCCACCTCGAACTTGAAAACATGTTGTGATGTCACACAGAAATCCAGAATTGAGAGCTTCGAAAAAATAAAAAAAAACACTCCCTCAGTGAGCCGGCACCGGCTGGGTTAGTCCATGCTTCCTCGAACTTGAAAACATGTTGTGATCTCACACCAAGAATCCAGAATTCAGAGCTTCAAAAAAATTAAAAAAACACTTCGTGAGTGAGGCCGGCACCGGCTGGGTTAGCCCATGCCACCTCAGAACTTGAAAACATGTTGTGATCTCACACCAAGAATCCAGAATTGAGAGCTTCAAAAAAATCAAAAAAACACTCCCTTAGTGAGGCCGGCACCCGCTGGGTTAGCCCATGCCACCTCAAAACATGAAAACATGTTGTGATCTCACACCGAGAATCCAGAATTTAGAGCTTCAAAAAAATCAAAAAAATACTTCGTGAGTGAGGCCGGCGCCGGCTGGGTTAGCCCATGCCACCTCGAACTTGAAAACATGTTGTGATCTCACACCAAGAATCTAGAATTGAGAGCTTCAAAAAAATCAAAAAAACACTCCCTAAGTGAGGCCGGCACCGGCTGGGTTAGCCCATGCCACCTCAAAACTTGAAAACATGTTGTGATGTCACCAAGAATCCAGAATTGAGAGCTTCAAAAAAATCAAAAAAACACTCCCTGAGTGAGGCCGGCACAGGCTCGGTTTGCCCATGCCACCTCGAACTTGAAAACATGTTGTGATCTCACACCAAGAATCCAAAATTCTGACCTTCAAAAAAATCAAAATAATACTTCCTTAGTGAGGCCGGCACCGGCTGGGTTAGCCCATGCCACCTCGAACTTGAAAACATGTTGTGATCTCACACCAAGAATCCAGAATTGAGAGCTACAAAAAAATCAAAAAAATACTCCCTCAGTGAGCTGGCACCGGCTGGGTTAGCCCATGCCAGCTCAGAACTTGAAAACATGTTGTGATCTCACACCAAGAATCCAGAATTGAGAGCTTCAAAAAATTCAAAAAATCACTCCCTTACTGAGGCCGGCACCGGCTGGGTTAGTTCATGCCACCTCGAACTTGAAAACATGTTGTGATCTCACACCAAGAATTCAGAATTGAGAGCTTCAAAAAAATCAAAAAAACACTCCCTGAGTGAGGCCGGCACCGGCTGGGTTAGCCCATGCCACCTCAGAACTTGAAAACATGTTGTGATCTCACACCAAGAATCCAGAATTGAGAGCTTCGAAAAAATCAAAAAAACACTCCCTCAGTGAGCCGGCACCGGCAGGGTTAGCCCATGCCACCTCGAACTTGAAAACATGTTGTGATCTCACACCAAGAATCCAGAATTGAGAGCTTCAAAAAAATCAAAAAAACACTCCCTTACTGAGGCCGGCACCGGCTGGGTTAGCCCATGCCACCTCAAAACTTGAAAACATGTTGTGATGTCACCAAGAATCCAGAATTGAGAGCTTCAAAAAAATCAAAAAAACACTCCCTGAGTGAGGCCAGCACAGGCTGGGTTAGCCCATGCCACCTCGAACTTGAAAACATGTTGTGATCTCACACCAAGAATCCAGAATTGAGAGCTTCAAAAAAATCAAAAAAATACTCCCTCAGTGAGCTGGCACCGGCTGATTTAGTCCATGCTACCTCGAACTTGAAATAATGTTGTGATCTCACACCAAGAATCCAGAATTGAGAGCTTCAAAAAAATAAAAAAAACACTCCCTTAGTGAGGCCGACACCGGCAGGGTTAGCCGATGCCACCTCGAACTTGAAAACATGTTGAGATGTCACACAGAAATCCAGAATTGAGAGCTTCAAAAAAATCACAAAAAAACTGCCTTAGTGACGCTGGCACCGGCTGGGTTAGCTCATGCCACCTCAGAGCTGGAAAACATGTTGTGATTTCACACAAAAATCCAGAATTGAGAGCTTAAAAAAAGTCAAAAAAACACTCCCTTAGTGAGGCCGGCACCGGCTGGGTTAGTTCATGCCACCTCGAACTTGAAAACATGTTGTGATCTCACACCAAGAATCCAGAATTGAGAGCTTCAAAAAAATAAAATAAAAACTCCCTGAGTGAGGCCGGCACCGGCTGGGTTAGCCCATGCCACCTCAGAACTTGAAAACATGTTGTGATCTCACACCGAGAATCCAGAATTGAGAGCTTCAAAAAAATAAAATAAAAACTCCCTGAGTGAGGCCAGCACCGGCTGGGTTAGCCCATGCCACCTCAGAACTTGAAAACATGTTGTGATCTCACACCAAGAATCCAGAATTGAGAGCTTCGAAAAAATAAAAAAAACACTCCCTCAGTGAGCCGGCACCGGCTGGGTTAGCCCATGCCACCTCGAACTTGAAAACCTGTTGTGATCTCACACCAAGAATCTAGAATTGAGAGCTTCAAAAAAATCAAAAAAACACTCCCTTAGTGAGCTGGTACCGGCTGGGTTAGCCCATGCCACCTCGAACTTGAAAACATGTTGTGATGTCACACAGAAATCCAGAATTGAGAGCTTCAAAAAAATAAAAAAAACACTGCCTTAGTGACGCTGGCTCCAGCTGGGTTAGCCCATGCCACCTCAGAGCTTGAAATCATGTTGTGATTTCACACAAAAATCCAGAATTGAGAGCTTCAAAAAATTCAAAAAAACACTCCCTTAGTGAAGCCGGCACCGGCTGGGTTAGCCCATGCCACCTCGAACTTGAAAACATGTGGTGATCTCACACCAAGAATCCAGAATTCAGAGCTTCAAAAAAATCAAAAAAATACTCCCTTAGTGAGGCCGGCACCGGCTCGGTTAGCCCATGCCACCTCAGAACTTGAAAACATGTTGTGATCTCACACCAAGAATCCAGAATTGAGAGCTTCAAAAAAATCAAACAAATACTCCCTTAGTGAAGCCGGCACCGGCTGGGTTAGCCCATGCCACCTGAGAGCTTGAAAACATGTTGTGATCTCACACAAAAATCCAGAATTGAGAGCTTCAAAAAATTCAAAAAAACACTCCCTTAGTGAGGCTGGCACCGACTGGGTTAGCCCATGCCACCTCGAACTTGAAAACATGTTGTGATGTCACACAGAAATCCAGAATTCAGAGCTTCAAAAAAATAAAAAAAAGCACTCGGTTAGTGAGGCCGGCACCGGCTGGGTTAGCCCATGCCACCTCAGAACTTGAAAACATGTTGTGATCTCACACCAAGAATCCAGAATTGAGAGCTTCAAAAATATCAAACAAATACTCCCTTAGTGAAGCCGGCACCGGCTGGGTTAGCCCATGCCACCTGAGAGCTTGAAAACATGTTGTGATCTCACACCAAGAATCCAGAATTGAGAGCTTCGAAAAAATAAAAAAAACACTCCCTCAGTGAGCCGGCACCGGCTGGGTTAGCCCATGCCACCTCGAACTTGAAAACCTGTTGTGATCTCACACCAAGAATCTAGAATTGAGAGCTTCAAAAAAACCAAAAAAACACTCCCTTAGTGAGCTGGTACCAGCTGGGTTAGCCCATGCCACCTCAGAACTTGAAAACATGTTGTGATTTCACACAAAAATCCAGAATTGAGAGCTTCAAAAAGTTCAAAAAGACACTCCCTTAGTGAAGCCGGCACCGGCTGGGTTAGCCCATGCCACCTCAGAACTTGAAAACATGTTGTGATGTCACCAAGAATCCAGAATTGAGAGCTTCAAAAAAATCAGAAAAACACTCTCTTAGTGAGGCCGGCACCGGCTGGGTTAGCCCATGCCAACTCGAACTTGAAAACATGTTGTGATCTCACACCAAGAATCCAGAATTGAGAGCTTCGAAAAAATCAAAAAAACACTCCCTCAGTGAGCCGGCACCGGCTGGGTTAGCCCATGCCACCTCGAACTTGAAAACATGTTGTGATCTCACACCAAGAATCCAGAATTGAGAGCTTCAAAAAAATCAAAAAAACACTCCCTGAGTGAGGCCGGCACCGGCTGGGTTAGCCCATGCCACCTCAAAACTTGAAAACATGTTGTGATGTCACCAAGAATCCAGAATTGAGAGCTTCAAAAAAATCAAAAAAACACTCCCTGAGTGAGGCCAGCACAGGCTGGGTTAGCCCATGCCACCTCGAACTTGAAAACATGTTGTGATCTCACACCAAGAATCCAGAATTGAGAGCTTCAAAAAAATCAAAAAAACACTCCCTGAGTGAGGCCGGCACCGGCTGGGTTAGCCCATGCCACCTCAAAACTTGAAAACATGTTGTGATGTCACCAAGAATCCAGAATTGAGAGCTTCAAAAAAATCAAAAAAACACTCCCTGAGTGAGGCCAGCACAGGCTGGGTTAGCCCATGCCACCTCGAACTTGAAAACATGTTGTGATCTCACACCAAGAATCCAGAATTGAGAGCTTCAAAAAAATCAAAAAAACACTCCCTGAGTGAGGCCGGCACCGGCTGGGTTAGCCCATGCCACCTCAGAACTTGAAAACATGTTGTGATGTCACCAAGAATCCAGAATTGAGAGCTTCAAAAAAATCAAAAAAACACTCCCTGAGTGAGGCCGGCACCGGCTGGGTTAGCCCATGCCACCTCAGAACTTGAAAACATGTTGTGATCTCACACCAAGAATCCAGAATTGAGAGCTTCGAAAAAATCAAAAAAACACTCCCTCAGTGAGCCGGCACCGGCTGGGTTAGCCCATGCCACCTCGAACTTGAAAACATGTTGTGATCTCACACCAAGAATCCAAAATTGAGAGCTTCAAAAAAATCAAAAAAACACTCCCTGAGTGAGGCCGGCACCGGCTGGGTTAGCCCATGCCACCTCAAAACTTGAAAACATGTTGTGATGTCACCAAGAATCCAGAATTGAGAGCTTCAAAAAAATCAAAAAAACACTCCCTGAGTGAGGCCAGCACAGGCTGGGTTAGCCCATGCCACCTCGAACTTGAAAACATGTTGTGATCTCACACCAAGAATCCAGAATTGAGAGCTTCAAAAAAATCAAAAAAATACTCCCTCAGTGAGCTGGCACCGGCTGATTTAGTCCATGCTACCTCGAACTTGAAATAATGTTGTGATCTCACACCAAGAATCCAGAATTGAGAGCTTCAAAAAAACCAAAAAAACACTCCCTTAGTGAGCCGGCACCGGCAGGGTTAGCCGATGCCACCTCGAACTTGAAAACATGTTGTGATGTCACACAGAAATCCAGAATTGAGAGCTTCAAAAAAATCACAAAAAAACTGCCTTAGTGACGCTGGCACCGGCTGGGTTAGCTCATGCCACCTCAGAGCTGGAAAACATGTTGTGATTTCACACAAAAATCCAGAATTGAGAGCTTAAAAAAAGTCAAAAAAACACTCCCTTAGTGAGGCCGGCACCGGCTGGGTTAGTTCATGCCACCTCGAACTTGAAAACATGTTGTGATCTCACACCAAGAATCCAGAATTGAGAGCTTCAAAAAAATAAAATAAAAACTCCCTTAGTGAGGCCGGCACCGGCTCGGTTAGCCCATGCCACCTCAGAACTTGAAAACATGTTGTGATCTCACACCAAGAATCCAGAATTCAGAGCTTCAAAAAAATCAAAAAAATACTCGCTTAGTGAGGCCGGCACCGGCTGGGTTAGCCCATGCCACCTCCAACTTCATAACATGTTGTGATCTTCCACCAAGAATCCAGAATTCAGAGCTTCAAAAAAACTAAAAAAACACTCCCTCAGTGAGGCCGGCACCGGCTGGGTTAGCCCATGCGACCTCGAACTTGAAAACATGTTGTGATCTCACACCAAGAATCCAGAATTCAAAGCTTCAAAAAAATCAAAAAAACACTCACTCAGTGAGGCCGGCACCCGCTGGGTTAGCCCATGCCACCTCAGAACTTGAAAACATGTTGTGATCTCACACCAAGAATCCAGAATTGATAGCTTCGAAAAAATAAAAAAAAACACTCCCTCAGTGAGCCGGCACCGGCTGGGTTAGCCCATGCCACCTCGAACTTGAAAACATGTTGTGATCTCACACCAAGAATCCAGAATTGAGAGCTTCAAAAAAATCAAAAAAACACTCCCTGAGTGAGGCCGGCACCGGCTGGGTTAGCCCATGCCACCTGAAAACTTGAAAACATGTTGTGATGTCACCAAGAATCCAGAATTGAAAGCTTCAAAAAAATAAAAAAAACACTCCCTAAGTGAGGCCGGCACCGGCTGGGTTAGCCCATGCCACCTCGAACTTGAAAACATGTTGTGATCTCACACCAAGAATCCAGAATTGAGAGCTTCAAAAAAATCAAAAAAATACTCCCTTAGTGAGCTGGCACCGGCTGGGTTAGCCCATGCTACCTCGAACTTGAAAACATGTTGTGATCTCACACCAAGAATCCAGAATTGAGAGCTTCAAAAAAATCAAAAAAACACTCCCTTAGTGAGGCCGAAACCGGCAGAGTTAGCCCATGCCACCTCGAACTTGAAAACATGTTGTGATGTCACACAGAAATCCAGAATTAAGAGCTTCAAAAAAATCACAAAAACACTGCCTTAGTGACGCTGGCACCGGCTGGGTAAGCCCATGCCACTTCAGAGCTTGAAAACATGTTGTGATTTCACACCAAGAATCCAGAACTGAGAGCTGCAAAAAAATCAAAAAAATACTTCCTGAGTGAGGCCGGCACCGGCTGGGTTAGCCCATGCCACCTCAGAACTTGAAAACATGTTGTGATCTCACACCAAGAATCCAGAATTGAGAGCTTCGAAAAAATAAAAAAAACACTCCCTCAGTGAGCCGGCACCGGCTGGGTTAGCCCATGCCACCTCGAACTTGAAAACCTGTTGTGATCTCACACCAAGAATCTAGAATTGAGAGCTTCAAAAAAACCAAAAAAACACTCCCTTAGTGAGCTGGTACCGGCTGGGTTAGCCCATGCCACCTCAGAACTTGAAAACATGTTGTGATTTCACACAAAAATCCAGAATTGAGAGCTTCAAAAAGTTCAAAAAGACACTCCCTTAGTGAAGCCGGCACCGGCTGGGTTAGCCCATGCCACCTCAGAACTTGAAAACATGTTGTGATGTCACCAAGAATCCAGAATTGAGAGCTTCAAAAAAATCAGAAAAACACTCTCTTAGTGAGGCCGGCACCCGCTGGGTTAGCCCATGCCACCTCGAACTTGAAAACATGTTGTGATCTCACACCAAGAATCCAGAATTGAGAGCTTCAAAAAAATCAAAAAAACACTCCCTGAGTGAGGCCGGCACCGGCTGGGTTAGCCCATGCCACCTCAGAACTTGAAAACATGTTGTGATCTCACACCAAGAATCCAGAATTGAGAGCTTCGAAAAAATCAAAAAAACACTCCCTCAGTGAGCCGGCACCGGCTGGGTTAGCCCATGCCACCTCGAACTTGAAAACATGTTGTGATCTCACACCAAGAATCCAGAATTGAGAGCTTCAAAAAAATCAAAAAAACACTCCCTGAGTGAGGCCGGCACCGGCTGGGTTAGCCCATGCCACCTCAGAACTTGAAAACATGTTGTGATCTCACACCAAGAATCCAGAATTGAGAGCTTCGAAAAAATCAAAAAAACACTCCCTTAGTGAGGCCGGCACCGGATGGGATAGCCCATGCCACCTCAAAACATGAAAACATGTTGTGATCTCACACCGAGAATCCAGAATTTAGAGCTTCAAAAAAATCAAAAAAATACTTCGTGAGTGAGGCCGGCACCGGCTGGGTTAGCCCATGCCACCTCAGAACTTGAAAACATGTTGTGATCTCACACCAAGAATCCAGAATTGAGAGCTTCGAAAAAATCAAAAAAACACTCCCTCAGTGAGCCGGCACCGGCTGGGTTAGCCCATGCCACCTCGAACTTGAAAACATGTAGTGATCTCACACCAAGAATCCAGAATTGAGAGCTTCAAAAAAATCAAAAAAACACTCCCTTAGTGAGGCCGGCACCGGATGGGATAGCCCATGCCACCTCAAAACATGAAAACATGTTGTGATCTCACACCGAGAATCCAGAATTTAGAGCTTCAAAAAAATCAAAAAAATACTTCGTGAGTGAGGCCGGCACCGGCTGGGTTAGCCCATGCCACCTCGAACTTGAAAACATGTTGTGATCTCACACCAAGAATCTAGAATTGAGAGCTTCAAAAAAATCAAAAAAACACTCCCTTACTGAGGCCGGCACCGGCTGGGTTAGCCCATGCCACCTCAAAACTTGAAAACATGTTGTGATGTCACCAAGAATCCAGAATTGAGAGCTTCAAAAAAATCAAAAAAACACTCCCTGAGTGAGGCCAGCACAGGCTGGGTTAGCCCATGCCACCTCGAACTTGAAAACATGTTGTGATCTCACACCAAGAATCTAGAATTGAGAGCTTCAAAAAAATCAAAAAAACACTCCCTTACTGAGGCCGGCACCGGCTGGGTTAGCCCATGCCACCTCAAAACTTGAAAACATGTTGTGATGTCACCAAGAATCTAGAATTGAGAGCTTCAAAAAAATCAAAAAAACACTCCCTTACTGAGGCCGGCACCGGCTGGGTTAGCCCATGCCACCTCAAAACTTGAAAACATGTTGTGATGTCACCAAGAATCCAGAATTGAGAGCTTCAAAAAAATCAAAAAAACACTCCCTGAGTGAGGCTAGCACAGGCTGGGTTAGCCCATGCCACCTCGAACTTGAAAACATGTAGTGATCTCACACCAAGAATCCAGAATTGAGAGCTTCAAAAAAATCAAAAAAATACTCCCTCAGTGAGCTGGCACCGGCTGATTTAGTCCATGCTACCTCGAACTTGAAATAATGTTGTGATCTCACACCAAGAATCCAGAATTGAGAGCTTCAAAAAAATCAAAAAAACACTCCCTTAGTGAAGCCGACACCGGCAGGGTTAGCCGATGCCACCTCGAACTTGAAAACATGTTGTGATGTCACACAGAAATCCAGAATTGAGAGCTTCAAAAAAATCACAAAAACACTGCCTTAGTGACGCTGGCACCGGCTAGGTTAGCTCATGCCACCTCAGAGCTGGAAAACATGTTGTGATTTCACACAAAAATCCAGAATTGAGAGCTTAAAAAAAGTCAAAAAAACACTCCCTTAGTGAGGCCGGCACCGGCTGGGTTAGTTCATGCCACCTCGAACTTGAAAACATGTTGTGATCTCACACCAAGAATCCAGAATTGAGAGCTTCAAAAAAATAAAATAAAAACTCCCTTAGTGAGGCCGGCACCGGCTCGGTTAGCCCATGCCACCTCAGAACTTGAAAACATGTTGTGATCTTACACCAAGAATCCAGAATTGAGAGCTTCGAAAAAATAAAAAAATCACTCCCTCAGTGAGTCGGCACCGGCTGGGTTAGCCCATGCCACCTCGAACTTGAAAACCTGTTGTGATCTCACACCAAGAATCTAGAATTGAGAGCTTCAAAAAAATCAGAAAAACACTCCCTTAGTGAGCTGGTACTGGCTGGGTTAGCCCATGCCACCTCAGAACTTGAAAACATGTTGTGATCTCACACCAAGAATCCAGAATTGAGAGCTTCGAAAAAATCAAAAAAACACTCCCTCACTGAGCCGGCACCGGCTGGGTTCGCCCATGCCACCTCCAACTTGAAAACATGTTGTGATCTCACACAAAAATCTAGAATTGAGAGCTTCAAAAAAATAAAAAAAACACTGCCTTAGTGACGCTGGCTCCAGCTGGGTTAGCCCATGCCACCTCTGAGCTTGAAATCATGTTGTGATTTCACACCAAGAATCCAGAATTGAGAGCTTCAAAAAATTCAAAAAAACACTCCCTTAGTGAAGCCGGCACCGGCTGGGTTAGCCCATGCCACCTCGAACTTGAAAACATGTGGTGATCTCACACCAAGAATCCAGAATTCAGAGCTTCAAAAAAATCAAAAAAATACTCCCTTAGTGAGGCCGGCACCGGCTGGGTTAGCCCATGCCACCTCAGAACTTGAAAACATGTTGTGATCTCACACCAAGAATCCAGAATTGAGAGCTTCAAAAAAATCAAACAAATACTCCCTTAGTGAAGCCGGCACCGGCTGGGTTAGCCCATGCCACCTCCAACTTCATAACATGTTGTGATCTTCCACCAAGAATCCAGAATTCAGAGCTTCAAAAAAACTAAAAAAACACTCCCTCAGTGAGGCTGGCACCGGCTGGGTTAGCCCATGCGACCTCGAACTTGAAAACATGTTGTGATCTCACACCAAGAATCCAGAATTGATAGCTTCAAAAAAATCAAAAAAACACTCCCTGAGTGAGGCCGGCACCGGCTGGGTTAGCCCATGCCACCTGAAAACTTGAAAACATGTTGTGATCTCACACCAAGAATCCAGAATTCAGAGCTTCAAAAAAATAAAAAAAAACACTCCCTCAGTGAGCCGGCACCGGCTGGGTTAGCCCATGCCACCTCGAACTTGAAAACATGTTGTGATCTCACACCAAGAATCCAGAATTGAGAGCTTCAAAAAAATCAAAAAAACACTCCC
Organism: Pohlia nutans; assembly: GCA_022496805.1. Taxonomy (NCBI): domain Eukaryota; kingdom Viridiplantae; phylum Streptophyta; class Bryopsida; order Bryales; family Mniaceae; genus Pohlia; species Pohlia nutans. Next base: position 184,316 of record CM040086.1, read on the forward strand.
TGAGTGAGGCCGGCACCGGCTGGGTTAGCCCATGCCACCTGAAAACTTGAAAACATGTTGTGATGTCACCAAGAATCCAGAATTGAAAGCTTCAAAAAAATAAAAAAAACACTCCCTAAGTGAGGCCGGCACCGGCTGGGTTAGCCCATGCCACCTCGAACTTGAAAACATGTTGTGATCTCACACCAAGAATCCAGAATTGAGAGCTTCAAAAAAATCAAAAAAATACTCCCTTAGTGAGCTGGCACCGGCTGGGTTAGCCCATGCTACCTCGAACTTGAAAACATGTTGTGATCTCACACCAAGAATCCAGAATTGAGAGCTTCAAAAAAATCAAAAAAACACTCCCTTAGTGAGGCCGAAACCGGCAGAGTTAGCCCATGCCACCTCGAACTTGAAAACATGTTGTGATGTCACACAGAAATCCAGAATTAAGAGCTTCAAAAAAATCACAAAAACACTGCCTTAGTGACGCTAGCACCGGCTGGGTAAGCCCATGCCACTTCAGAGCTTGAAAACATGTTGTGATTTCACACCAAGAATCCAGAACTGAGAGCTGCAAAAAAATCAAAAAAATACTTCCTGAGTGAGGCCGGCACCGGCTGGGTTAGCCCATGCCACCTCAGAACTTGAAAACATGTTGTGATCTCACACCAAGAATCCAGAATTGAGAGCTTCGAAAAAATAAAAAAAACACTCCCTCAGTGAGCCGGCACCGGCTGGGTTAGCCCATGCCACCTCGAACTTGAAAACATGTTGTGATCTCACACCAAGAATCCAGAATTGAGAGCTTCAAAAAAATCAAAAAAACACTCCCTGAGTGAGGCCGGCACCGGCTGGGTTAGCCCATGCCACCTCAGAACTTGAAAACATGTTGTGATCTCACACCAAGAATCCAGAATTGAGAGCTTCGAAAAAATAAAAAAAACACTCCCTCAGTGAGCCGGCACCGGCTGGGTTAGCCCATGCCACCTCGAACTTGAAAACCTGTTGTGATCTCACACCAAGAATCTAGAATTGAGAGCTTCAAAAAAATCAAAAAAACACTCCCTGAGTGAGGCCGGCACCGGCTGGGTTAGCCCATGCCACCTCAGAACTTGAAAACATGTTGTGATGTCACCAAGAATCCAGAATTGAGAGCTTCAAAAAAATCAGAAAAACACTCTCTTAGTGAGGCCGGCACCGGCTGGGTTAGCCCATGCCACCTCGAACTTGAAAACATGTTGTGATCTCACACCAAGAATCCAGAATTGAGAGCTTCAAAAAAATCAAAAAAACACTCCCTCAGTGAGCCGGCACCGGCTGGGTTAGCCCATGCCACCTCGAACTTGAAAACATGTTGTGATCTCACACCAAGAATCCAGAATTGAGAGCTTCAAAAAAATCAAAAAAACACTCCCTGAGTGAGGCCGGCACCGGCTGGGTTAGCCCATGCCACCTCGAACTTGAAAACATGTTGTGATCTCACACCAAGAATCCAGAATTGAGAGCTTCAAAAAAATCAAAAAAACACTCCCTCAGTGAGGCCGGCACCGGATGGGATAGCCCATGCCACCTCAAAACATGAAAACATGTTGTGATCTCACACCGAGAATCCAGAATTTAGAGCTTCAAAAAAATCAAAAAAAATCTTCGTGAGTGAGGCCGGCACCGGCTGGGTTAGCCCATGCCACCTCGAACTTGAAAACATGTTGTGATCTCACACCAAGAATCTAGAATTGAGAGCTTCAAAAAAATCAAAAAAACACTCCCTTACTGAGGCCGGCACCGGCTGGGTTAGCCCATGCCTCCTCAAAACTTGAAAACATGTTGTGATGTCACCAAGAATCCAGAATTGAGAGCTTCAAAAAAATCAAAAAAACACTCCCTGAGTGAGGCCAGCACAGGCTGGGTTAGCCCATGCCACCTCGAACTTGAAAACATGTAGTGATCTCACACCAAGAATCCAGAATTGAGAGCTTCAAAAAAATCAAAAAAATACTCCCTCAGTGAGCTGGCACCGGCTGATTTAGTCCATGCTACCTCGAACTTGAAATAATGTTGTGATCTCACACCAAGAATCCAGAATTGAGAGCTTCAAAAAAATCAAAAAAACACTCCCTTAGTGAGGCCGACACCGGCAGGGTTAGCCGATGCCACCTCGAACTTGAAAACATGTTGTGATGTCACACAGAAATCCAGAATTGAGAGCTTCAAAAAAATCACAAAAACACTGCCTTAGTGACGCTGGCACCGGCTAGGTTAGCTCATGCCACCTCAGAGCTGGAAAACATGTTGTGATTTCACACAAAAATCCAGAATTGAGAGCTTAAAAAAAGTCAAAAAAACACTCCCTTAGTGAGGCCGGCACCGGCTGGGTTAGTTCATGCCACCTCGAACTTGAAAACATGTTGTGATCTCACACCAAGAATCCAGAATTGAGAGCTTCAAAAAAATAAAATAAAAACTCCCTTAGTGAGGCCGGCACCGGCTCGGTTAGCCCATGCCACCTCAGAACTTGAAAACATGTTGTGATCTTACACCAAGAATCCAGAATTGAGAGCTTCGAAAAAATAAAAAAATCACTCCCTCAGTGAGCCGGCACCGGCTGGGTTAGCCCATGCCACCTCGAACTTGAAAACCTGTTGTGATCTCACACCAAGAATCTAGAATTGAGAGCTTCAAAAAAATAAAAAAAACACTCCCTTAGTGAGCTGGTACTGGCTGGGTTAGCCCATGCCACCTCAGAACTTGAAAACATGTTGTGATCTCACACCAAGAATCCAGAATTGAGAGCTTCGAAAAAATCAAAAAAACACTCCCTCACTGAGCCGGCACCGGCTGGGTTCGCCCATGCCACCTCCAACTTGAAAACATGTTGTGATCTCACACCAAGAATCCAGAATTCAGAGCTTCAAAAAAATCATAAAAACACTCCCTTAGTGAGGCCGGCACCGGCTGGGTTAGCCCATGCCACCTCGAACTTGAAAACATGTTGTGATGTCACACAAAAATCTAGAATTGAGAGCTTCAAAAAAATAAAAAAAACACTGCCTTAGTGACGCTGGCTCCAGCTGGGTTAGCCCATGCCACCTCTGAGCTTGAAATCATGTTGTGATTTCACACCAAGAATCCAGAATTGAGAGCTTCAAAAAATTCAAAAAAACACTCCCTTAGTGAAGCCGGCACCGGCTGGGTTAGCCCATGCCACCTCGAACTTGAAAACATGTGGTGATCTCACACCAAGAATCCAGAATTCAGAGCTTCAAAAAAATCAAAAAAATACTCCCTTAGTGAGGCCGGCACCGGCTCGGTTAGCCCATGCCACCTCAGAACTTGAAAACATGTTGTGATCTCACACCAAGAATCCAGAATTGAGAGCTTCAAAAAAATCAAACAAATACTCCCTTAGTGAAGCCGGCACCGGCTGGGTTAGCCCATGCCACCTGAGAGCTTGAAAACATGTTGTGATCTCACACAAAAATCCAGAATTGAGAGCTTCAAAAAATTCAAAAAAACACTCCCTTAGTGAGGCCGGCACCGACTGGGTTAGCCCATGCCACCTCGAACTTGAAAACATGTTGTGATGTCACACAGAAATCCAGAATTGAGAGCTTCAAAAAAATAAAATAAAACACTCCGTTAGTGAGGCCGGCACCGGCTGGGTTAGCCCATGCCACCTCAGAACTTGAAAACATGTTGTGATCTCACACCAAGAATCCAGAATTGAGAGCTTCGAAAAAATAAAAAAAACACTCCCTCAGTGAGCCGGCACCGGCTGGGTTAGCCCATGCCACCTCGAACTTGAAAACCAGTTGTGATCTCACACCAAGAATCTAGAATTGAGAGCTTCAAAAAAATCAAAAAAACACTCCCTTAGTGAGCTGGTACCGGCTGGGTTAGCCCATGCCACCTCGAACTTGAAAACATGTTGTGATCTCACACCAAGAATCCAGAACTGAGAGCTGCAAAAAAATCAAAAAAATACTTCCTGAGTGAGGCCGGCACCGGCTGGGTTAGCCCATGCCACCTCGAACTTGAAAACATGTTGTGATCTCACACTTAGAATCTAGAATTGAGAGCTTCAAAAAAATCAAAAAAACACTCTCTTAGTGAGGCCGGCACCGGCTGGGTTAGCCCATGCCACCTCGAACTTGAAAACATGTTGTGATCTCACACCAAGAATCCAGAATTGAGAGCTTCGAAAAAATCCAAAAAACACTCCCTCAGTGAGCCGGCACCGGCTGGGTTAGCCTGTGCCACCTCGAACTTGAAAACATGTTGTGATCTCACACCAAGAATCCAGAATTCAGAGCTTCAAAAAAACCAAAAAAATACTCCCTTAGTGAGGCCGGCACCGGCTCGGTTAGCCCATGCCACCTCAGAACTTGAAAACATGTTGTGATCTCACACCAAGAATCCAGAATTGAGAGCTTCAAAAAAATCAAAAAAACACTCCCTGAGTGAGGCCAGCACAGGCTGGGTTAGCCCATGCCACCTCGAACTTGAAAACATGTAGTGATCTCACACCAAGAATCCAGAATTGAGAGCTTCAAAAAAATCAAAAAAATACTCCCTCAGTGAGCTGGCACCGGCTGATTTAGTCCATGCTACCTCGAACTTGAAATAATGTTGTGATCTCACACCAAGAATCCAGAATTGAGAGCTTCAAAAAAATCAAAAAAACACTCCCTTAGTGAGGCCGACACCGGCAGGGTTAGCCGATGCCACCTCGAACTTGAAAACATGTTGTGATGTCACACAGAAATCCAGAATTGAGAGCTTCAAAAAAATCACAAAAACACTGCCTTAGTGACGCTGGCACCGGCTAGGTTAGCTCATGCCACCTCAGAGCTGGAAAACATGTTGTGATTTCACACAAAAATCCAGAATTGAGAGCTTAAAAAAAGTCAAAAAAACACTCCCTTAGTGAGGCCGGCACCGGCTGGGTTAGTTCATGCCACCTCGAACTTGAAAACATGTTGTGATCTCACACCAAGAATCCAGAATTGAGAGCTTCAAAAAAATAAAATAAAAACTCCCTTAGTGAGGCCGGCACCGGCTCGGTTAGCCCATGCCACCTCAGAACTTGAAAACATGTTGTGATCTTACACCAAGAATCCAGAATTGAGAGCTTCGAAAAAATAAAAAAATCACTCCCTCAGTGAGCCGGCACCGGCTGGGTTAGCCCATGCCACCTCGAACTTGAAAACCTGTTGTGATCTCACACCAAGAATCTAGAATTGAGAGCTTCAAAAAAATCAAAAAAACACTCCCTTAGTGAGCTGGTACTGGCTGGGTTAGCCCATGCCACCTCAGAACTTGAAAACATGTTGTGATCTCACACCAAGAATCCAGAATTGAGAGCTTCGAAAAAATCAAAAAAACACTCCCTCACTGAGCCGGCACCGGCTGGGTTCGCCCATGCCACCTCCAACTTGAAAACATGTTGTGATCTCACACCAAGAATCCAGAATTCAGAGCTTCAAAAAAATCATAAAAACACTCCCTTAGTGAGGCCGGCACCGGCTGGGTTAGCCCATGCCACCTCGAACTTGAAAACATGTTGTGATGTCACACAAAAATCTAGAATTGAGAGCTTCAAAAAAATAAAAAAAACACTGCCTTAGTGACGCTGGCTCCAGCTGGGTTAGCCCATGCCACCTCTGAGCTTGAAATCATGTTGTGATTTCACACCAAGAATCCAGAATTGAGAGCTTCAAAAAATTCAAAAAAACACTCCCTTAGTGAAGCCGGCACCGGCTGGGTTAGCCCATGCCACCTCGAACTTGAAAACATGTGGTGATCTCACACCAAGAATCCAGAATTCAGAGCTTCAAAAAAATCAAAAAAATACTCCCTTAGTGAGGCCGGCACCGGCTCGGTTAGCCCATGCCACCTCAGAACTTGAAAACATGTTGTGATCTCACACCAAGAATCCAGAATTGAGAGCTTCAAAAAAATCAAACAAATACTCCCTTAGTGAAGCCGGCACCGGCTGGGTTAGCCCATGCCACCTGAGAGCTTGAAAACATGTTGTGATCTCATACAAAAATCCAGAATTGAGAGCTTCAAAAAATTCAAAAAAACACTCCCTTAGTGAGGCCGGCACTGACTGGGTTAGCCCATGCCACCTCGAACTTGAAAACATGTTGTGATGTCACACAGAAATCCAGAATTCAGAGCTTCAAAAAAATAAAAAAAAACACTCCGTTAGTGAGGCCGGCACCAGCTGGGTTAGCCCATGCCACCTCAGAACTTGAAAACATGTTGTGATCTCACACCAAGAATCCAGAATTGAGAGCTTCGAAAAAATAAAAAAAACACTCCCTCAGTGAGCCGGCACCGGCTGGGTTAGCCCATGCCACCTCGAACTTGAAAACCAGTTGTGATCTCACACCAAGAATCTAGAATTGAGAGCTTCAAAAAAATCAAAAAAACACTCCCTTAGTGAGCTGGTACCGGCTGGGTTAGCCCATGCCACCTCGAACTTGAAAACATGTTGTGATCTCACACCAAGAATCCAGAACTGAGAGCTGCAAAAAAATCAAAAAAATACTTCCTGAGTGAGGCCGGCACCGGCTGGGTTAGCCCATGCCACCTCGAACTTGAAAACATGTTGTGATCTCACACTTAGAATCTAGAATTGAGAGCTTCAAAAAAATCAAAAAAACACTCTCTTAGTGAGGCCGGCACCGGCTGGGTTAGCCCATGCCACCTCGAACTTGAAAACATGTTGTGATCTCACACCAAGAATCCAGAATTGAGAGCTTCGAAAAAATCCAAAAAACACTCCCTCATTGAGCCGGCACCGGCTGGGTTAGCCTATGCCACCTCAGAACTTGAAAACATGTTGTGATCTCACACCAAGAATCCAGAATTGAGAGCTTCAAAAAAATCAAACAAATACTCCCTTAGTGAAGCCGGCACCGGCTGGGTTAGCCCATGCCACCTGAGAGCTTGAAAACATGTTGTGATCTCACACAAAAATCCAGAATTGAGAGCTTCAAAAAATTCAAAAAAACACTCCCTTAGTGAGGCCGGCACCGACTGGGTTAGCCCATGCCACCTCGAACTTGAAAACATGTTGTGATGTCACACAGAAATCCAGAATTCAGAGCTTCAAAAAAATAAAAATAAACACTCCGTTAGTGAGGCCGGCACCGGCTGGGTTAGCCCATGCCACCTCAGAACTTGAAAACATGTTGTGATCTCACACCAAGAATCCAGAATTGAGAGCTTCGAAAAAATCAAAAAAACACTCCCTCACTGAGCCGGCACCGGCTGGGTTCGCCCATGCCACCTCCAACTTGAAAACATGTTGTGATCTCACACCAAGAATCCAGAATTCAGAGCTTCAAAAAAATCATAAAAACACTCCCTTAGTGACGGTGGCACCGGCTGGGTTAGCCCATGCCACCTCAGAGCTTGAAAACATGTTGTGATTTCACACAAAAATCCAGAATTGAGAGCTTCAAAAAGTTTAAAAAGACACTCCCTTAGTGAAGCCGGCACCGGCTGGGTTAGCCCATGCCACCTCAGAACTTGAAAACATGTTGTGATGTCACCAAGAATCCAGAATTGAGAGCTTCAAAAAAATCAAAAAAACACTCTCTTAGTGAGGCCGGCACCGGCTGGGTTAGCCCATGCCACCTCGAACTTGAAAACATGTTGTGATCTCACACCAAGAATCCAGAATTGAGAGCTTCGAAAAAATCCAAAAAACACTCCCTCAGTGAGCCGGCACCGGCTGGGTTAGCCTATGCCACCTCGAACTTGAAAACATGTTGTGATCTCACACCAAGAATCCAGAATTCAGAGCTTCAAAAAAATCAAAAAAATACTCCCTTAGTGAGGCCGGCACCGGCTCGGTTAGCCCATGCCACCTCAGAACTTGAAAACATGTTGTGATCTCACACCAAGAATCCAGAATTGAGAGCTTCAAAAAAATCAAACAAATACTCCCTTAGTGAAGCCGGCACCGGCTGGGTTAGCCCATGCCACCTGAGAGCTTGAAAACATGTTGTGATCTCACACAAAAATCCAGAATTGAGAGCTTCAAAAAATTCAAAAAAACACTCCCTTAGTGAGGCCGGCACCGACTGGGTTAGCCCATGCCACCTCGAACTTGAAAACATGTTGTGATGTCACACAGAAATCCAGAATTCAGAGCTTCAAAAAAATAAAAATAAACACTCCGTTAGTGAGGCCGGCACCGGCTGGGTTAGCCCATGCCACCTCAGAACTTGAAAACATGTTGTGATCTCACACCAAGAATCCAGAATTGAGAGCTTCGAAAAAATCAAAAAAACACTCCCTCACTGAGCCGGCACCGGCTGGGTTCGCCCATGCCACCTCCAACTTGAAAACATGTTGTGATCTCACACCAAGAATCCAGAATTCAGAGCTTCAAAAAAATCATAAAAACACTCCCTTAGTGACGGTGGCACCGGCTGGGTTAGCCCATGCCACCTCAGAGCTTGAAAACATGTTGTGATTTCACACAAAAATCCAGAATTGAGAGCTTCAAAAAGTTTAAAAAGACACTCCCTTAGTGAAGCCGGCACCGGCTGGGTTAGCCCATGCCACCTCAGAACTTGAAAACATGTTGTGATGTCACCAAGAATCCAGAATTGAGAGCTTCAAAAAAATCAAAAAAACACTCTCTTAGTGAGGCCGGCACCGGCTGGGTTAGCCCATGCCACCTCGAACTTGAAAACATGTTGTGATCTCACACCAAGAATCCAGAATTGAGAGCTTCGAAAAAATCAAAAAAACACTCCCTCACTGAGCCGGCACCGGCTGGGTTCGCCCATGCCACCTCCAACTTGAAAACATGTTGTGATCTCACACCAAGAATCCAGAATTCAGAGCTTCAAAAAAATCATAAAAACACTCCCTTAGTGACGGTGGCACCGGCTGGGTTAGCCCATGCCACCTCAGAGCTTGAAAACATGTTGTGATTTCACACAAAAATCCAGAATTGAGAGCTTCAAAAAGTTTAAAAAGACACTCCCTTAGTGAAGCCGGCACCGGCTGGGTTAGCCCATGCCACCTCAGAACTTGAAAACATGTTGTGATGTCACCAAGAATCCAGAATTGAGAGCTTCAAAAAAATCAAAAAAACACTCTCTTAGTGAGGCCGGCACCGGCTGGGTTAGCCCATGCCACCTCGAACTTGAAAACATGTTGTGATCTCACACCAAGAATCCAGAATTGAGAGCTTCGAAAAAATTAAAAAACACTCCCTCACTGAGCCGGCACCGGCAGGGTTCGTATTGAGGTAATTGATGCAACGTAGTATTGCTAGAAGCCAAAGACGTACGGGTGCTAAATAATGGTGTGTGGGAGGAGGGGTTAGGCATGGGCTGATCTCTAGAGTGTCCTTGTGATGAGTTATCCCATATGGTTTGTCCATGGTAACCTCCTAGTGTACACTACTTAAGGTGGAAGGCCTTTGAGTAAAGATTATCTCTTTCTACGCATTCCTTGTGTTTGTGTGTGTGCCTTGTGCAATCTTCTCTACCTTCAATAGGTTATGGGCCCACTCATGTGTGTTTCATGAGTATTAGATTGCATTTGTGCAAGTATTTTGAGGTCGGTGCGCAACGGGCGGTTTTGGAGCATTGTTGGAGGTTTTGGAGCTTGTTGAAGCGTTGGTGTTTCTTGGAGGTGTGCATGGGCTGAAGTTACATGTTGGAGCACTCTCTTTGGTCAATTTCTTCCCTTGATCTCCTTCTTTTCTTTCTTCTATCTCTTCGTTGCGAGTGGAACTTCGTTTGGTTCAATTGTGAGCATTTGAGTAAATGCAAGTGATTTGTGAGGTGTGAAGACTCTCGTGGAGGGTCTACCATCTGATCCTAGTGATTAGGCACTTGCTTTGAGGTGTTGCATGTGTTTCATGCTCTTGGGGTGCTCAAATTTTCATTTGGAGCTAGTTTGTGCACAAAGGTGCGGTTTTGAGCAATTTCAATGCGATTGGGGTTTTGAGGGACTTGTGTGAGTTCATGTGCATTGAGTGAGTGCTCTTGAAGGACACAAAGGTGTCATTGACGTGCATTGAGTGTTTGGGGACACTAAGGCGTCGTATTGAAGCATTTGGAGTTGTTTTGAGCTCCATTGAGTGATTTGAGGGGTTTTGGTGAGCCTCTTTGCATTTTTGGGTGAGGGTTCTCACATTTGAGTGTTGGGAGGCGTGTGTGGAGCACAAAAGTGCTGATCTAGTGTTTGGGGTTGTTTTAAACCCATTGGGTGCACAAAGGTGCAATATCAAAGCAAAAAATCACAAAAACAAAGTTGTGTGTTTGAGTTTGAGGTTTCATTTGTGTGGGGAGGCATACGTAAGTGAGGATCATGGCATCTTTTGAGGGTGAGGGTCCCAAGGTCGTGGACAAGTTCGATGGGGTGAATTTCCACTTGTGGAAATTCAAAATGGAGATGGTGATGGCCGAGAAGGAGTTGTGGGAGATTGTCGAGGGTAGTGAGGAACCTCCTTTCTCTTCTACGGATCCTAGGATCATGCAAGCGTACACGAGGAGGGAGAAGAAGGCATTTGCCATTTTGGCACTCAACCTCGCGGATTCGCAACTTGCGCACATTCGTTCGTGCAAGACACCCGCGGAAGCATGGTCCAAGCTTTGCAACATTCACGAAGCGAAAACATTGGCCAACATTTTGTTTTTGAGGCGCAAGTTCTTCACCATCAAGATGGGCGAAGAAGATGACATGTTGGCGCACATCAACAAGGTCAAAGCTCTCGCGGATCAACTCAACGGTTGCGACGTGTCGGTTACGGATGGTGACATCGTGATGACACTTTTGGAGAGCCTTCCATCATCATACGAGTACCTCATCGTGGCAATGGAGTCAAGACCCATTACGGAGCTCACATTGGACTATGTGACCTCACGGTTGTTGCACGAGCTTTCGCGGCGAAAGGAGAACGAGTCTCGAGAAGATGGAGCGGCACTCGTGGCGAAGCAATTCAAGAATGGAGGCGGTGGGAGCTCAAGCGACAAGGTGTGCTTCTATTGTGGTAAGAAGGGCCACATTGCCAAATTTTGCTTCAAACGCAAGAGGGATGAGAAAGGGGAGAGTGCAAACAACACTAAAACTCGTGACGATGATGAGTACGCATTTACGGCTAGATATGAGGCAAGCATGAGCGATGGCATCGAGGGTGATGCAAGCATGAGTGATGGTATCGAGGGTGATGCAAGCATGAGTGATTGGATTGAGGTTGGTGATGAGTATGCAAACATGGCAAGCAATGTATTGTGCAATGGTAGTACGAGTGATTGGATTGTTGATTCGGGGGCTACAAGCCACATGTCACCACATAAAACTTGTTTTCATTCGTATGCTCTCATTAATCCAAGGAGAGTGATTTTGGGAGATGATACGGTGCTTGAGGCCGTTGGCAAGGGCCAAATTGTTGTAGACACCGAGGTGAGGGGTCGTGTGAAGACAATCACTATCCAAGATGTCCTCCACGTTCCCAAATTAACGGCAAATTTACTATCGGTGAGGCAATTAGTGGCAAAGCACTTGAGGGTTGAGTTTAGTGATAAGGGGTGTTATGTGTTGTCACCGAGTCGAGATGAGGTGGCCATCATTGAAGAACACGAGGGCTTGTACCACATCAAGTTCTCCAAGGTGCATTCGAAGGAATCGGCGGCGTTGGCGCATTCAAACTTGAAGGACGACAAGTTGGCGTTGTGGCATCGTCGACTTGGCCATTTGAACATCAAGAGTGTGAAGACACTGCGCGGCATGGTAAGCGGTATGGACCTTCATCAATTGAAAGTGGATGCTTCTACATTCACGTGTGAAGGTTGCATTGAAGGCAAGCAACAACGGTTGCCATTTGCGGGTGAAGGGGCGACACGGGCCACAAAAGTTTTGGAGATCGTGCATTCGGATGTGTGTGGCCCCATGAAGACCACATCGATGGGAGGTTGCAAGTACTTTGTGACCTTCATCGATGATTTTTCAAGGAAGATATGGCTCTACCCTATCAAAGCCAAGAGTGAGTGCTTTGAGAAGTTCAAGGAGTTCAAGACATTGGTGGAGAACCAATCCGAGTTGAAGATCAAGGTGTTTCGGTCGGACAATGGCGGCGAGTACATGTCCAAGAAATTTGACGAGCTTTTGAAGAATGAAGGCATCGCACGCCAAACTTCGGCCCCGTACACGCCTCAACAAAATGGAGTTGCGGAGCGCGCAAATCGCACCATTGTAGAGATGGCGAGGAGCATGTTGCACGCTCAAAACTTGAAGTTGGACCTTTGGGCGGAAGCGGTGGTGAATGCGGTATACACACGCAATCGGTGTCCAACAAGCGCGGTTGAAGGCATGACGCCGGAGCAAGCGTGGAGTGGGAGGCAACCATGTGTTGCACACATGCGCATCTTCGGATGCATTGCATATGCGAAGGTTCCTGACGAACGGAGGACGAAACTCGAGGCTAAGGCCTTGAAATGTGTGTTTCTTGGGTATTGTGAAGGTACCAAGGCGTATAGACTCATGTCGGTGGACACGAGGAAGATCATTCGGTCACGTGATGTGACATTTTGTGAGGAGTCTACGATGGAGGCTTCTTTGGAGGTTGGTCCAAGTGGGAGTAGTGGAGACGTTTTGGTGGACACACCCTCCAAGTCTCCTAGTGTTGTTGATGTAGGTGATGATGACGGTGATGACGAAGCTGGCGACACGGAGGTTGTTGAAGCGCCATCGAGCTCAAAGGCCAAGAATGGCGCAAAGGGCACGCAAGAGGAGCAAGTTTCTTCAAGCGAGCGGCGGTACCCCGAGAGATCGCGCAAGCCACCTGGAGAATGGTGGAAGAACCACATCTTCCCTCAAGTGGAGGACGAGCATGCGAATGTGGCATTATCGGATGGTCCATTGACCATTCGAGAAGCCATGCAAGGTGAGGATGCGGTCAAGTGGGAGCGCGCCATGCAAGAGGAGTACGACTCTCTAATTGCTAACGGTACGTGGCAATTAACTCCCATTCCAAAGGATCGCAACCCCATTGGTTGCAAATGGGTGTTTCGGACAAAGAGGGATGTTTCGGGTATTGTTGTGCGTCACAAGGCAAGATTAGTAGCCAAGGGGTTCGCGCAAGTGCATGGGGTGGACTTTCACGAGACATTTGCTCCCGTGGCCAAGTTCACCACCATTCGATGCATTCTTGCCATTGGAGCGGCCTTGGACTTGGAGATGCATCAAATGGATGTGAAGACCGCATTTTTGAATGGCGATTTGGAGGAGGACATCTACATGGTGCAACCTGAGGGGTTTGTGCAACAAGGTAATGAGCACCTTGTTTGTAAGTTGCAAAAATCATTGTATGGGTTGAAACAATCTCCAAGAGCGTGGTACCAAAAGATTGACACGTTCTTGGTTGCACACGGGTTTACTAGGAGCATTGCGGATCATAGTCTCTACTTCATGCAAGACGGGCAACATGTGGTGATTGTGATCATATATGTTGATGATTTGATCATTCTTGCAAGCCTCATGAGTTTAATGGATGCATTAAAAGGCATGCTTGAGAGAGAGTACGAGATGAGTGATCTTGGAGAATTGCACTTTTGTCTTGGTGTTGAGTTTGTGCGAGACAGGGCTACACGCACTATCACCATGAGTCAAGGCAAGTATGTGATGGACGTGCTCAAGAGATTCGGGATGGAGGATTGTAAGCCCGTGGCAACACCATTGGATGCAAACTCCAAGCTCGTCAAGCTTTCGGAGGAGGAGTATGCGATGGAGGCTAAATCGATGGCGGAGGTGCCATACAAGCAAGCGGTGGGGTCCTTGATGTATGCGATGATTGCGACACGGCCCGACCTTGCGTATCCAATTAGCGTGGTGAGTCAACACATGGCGAGACCGGGCTCGATGCATTGGATGACGGTCAAGAGGATCATGCGTTATTTGAGGGGCACAAGCGATGTGAAGTTGTGTCTTGGAGGCAAAGACATTGTGTTGAGCGGCTATTGTGACGCGGACTACGCGGGAGACACGAGCGATCGAAGATCGACAACGGGCTACATGTTCAAGGTCGGATCGGGAGCGGTGTCGTGGAATAGCAAGCGGCAACAAACCACGGCGACATCAACGGTGGAGGCCGAGTACATGGCTACGAGCCATGCCACGAAGGAGGCCATTTGGTTGAGGCAACTAATGGTGGATGTGGGTTGCACACAAGGTGAGGCTACAACGATTATGTGTGACAACCAAGGGTGCATTTCACTTGCAAAGAACCCTACACATCATTCACGCACGAAGCACATTGATGTGCAATACCACTTCATTCGGGAGAAGTTGGAATTGGGAGTTATACATTTGGAGTATTGCCCAACGGAGCACATGGTGGCGGATGTGCTCACAAAGGGTCTTTGTAGAGACCGACACCAACGATTAGTAATAGCATTTGGACTTAGAGGCTTTGGCTCTACGCAAAGTGGGAGTATTGAGGTAATTGATGCAACGTAGTATTGCTAGAAGCCAAAGACGTACGGGTGCTAAATAATGGTGTGTGGGAGGAGGGGTTAGGCATGGGCTGATCTCTAGAGTGTCCTTGTGATGAGTTATCCCATATGGTTTGTCCATGGTGACCTTCTAGTGTACACTACTTAAGGTGGAAGGCCTTTGAGTAAAGATTATCTCTTTCTACGCATTCCTTGTGTTTGTGTGTGTGCCTTGTGCAATCTTCTCTACCTTCAATAGTTCGCCCATGCCACGTCGAACTTGAAAACATGTTGTGATCTCACACCAAGAATCCAGAATTGAGAGCTTCAAAAAAATCAAAAAAACACTCCCTTAGTGAGGCCGGCACCGGCTGGGTTAGCCCATGCCACCTCAGAACTTGAAAACATGTTGTGATCTCACACAAGAATCCACAATTCTGAGCTTCAAAAAAATCAAACAAATACTCCCTTAGTGAAGCCGGCACCGGCTCGGTTAGCTCATGCCACCTCAGAGCTTGAAAACATGTTGTGATCTCACACAAAAATCCAGAATTGAGAGCTTCAAAAAATTCAAAAAAACACTCCCTTAGTGAAGCCGGCACCGGCTGGGTTAGCCCATGCCACCTCAGAACTTGAAAACATGTTGTGATGTCACCAAGAATCCAGAATTGAGAGCTTTAAAATAATAAAAAAAACACTCCCTCAGTGAGGCCGGCACCGGCTAGGTTAGCCCATGCCACCTCGAACTTGAAAACATGTTGTGATCTCACACAGAAATCCAGAATTGAGAGCTTCAAAAAAATAAAAAATAAACTCCCTCAATGAGCCGGCACCGGCTGGGTTAGCCCATGCCACCTCGAACTTGAAAATATGTTGTGATCTCACACCAAGAATCCAGAATTGAGAGCTTCAAAAAAATCAAAAAAATACTCCCTTAGTGAGGCCGGCACCGGCTGGGTTAGCCCATGCCACCTCGAACTTGAAAACATGTTGTGATCTCACACCAAGAATCCAGAATTGAGAGCTTCGAAAAAATCAAAAAAACACTTCCTCAGTGAGCCGGCACCGGCTGGGTTAGCCTATGCCACCTTAGAACTTGAAAACATGTTGTGATCTCACACAAGAATCCAGAATTCAGAGCTTCAAAAAAATCAAAAAAATACTCCCTTAGTGAGGCCGGCACCGGCTGGGTTAGCCCATGCCCTCTGGAACTTGAAAACATGTTGTGATCTCACACAAAAATCCAGACTTGAGAGTTTAAAAAAAATATAAGAAACACTCCCTCAGTGAGCCGGCACCGGCTAGGTTTGCCCATGCCACCTCGAACTTGAAAACATGTTGTGATTTCACACCAAGAATCCAAAATTGAGAGCTTTAAAATAATAAATAAAACACTCCCTCAGTGAGGCCGGCACCGGCTGGGTTAGCCCATGCCACCTCAGAACTTGAAAACATGTTGTGATCTCACACAGAAATCCAGAATTGGGAGCTTCAAAAAAATAAAAAAAACACTCCCTCAGTGAGCCGGCACCGGCTGGGTTTGCCCATGCCACCTCGAACTTGAAAACATGTTGTGATCTCAGCAAGAATCCAGAATTGAGAGCTTCAAAAAAATCAAAAACATTTGAAATACCTTGTTCCGGTTGCTAGGTAGTGTTGGGCGTTGCCTGTGATTCCAATGTGGCCCCCGTCTCCATTTCCACGCTACTTGGAAGCTCCATTGCTTGTCCCCCAACGTTTCTTGCACCCTCCAGATCATCGATGCCTGCCATCTGTGAAATCCAATAAGTCAGTTGTGAAACAATAGTACCGTGTCGTCATTAATGAGTGATTTGTACTAACAGCGGAAATAGATGCTAGCAATCAGTTAAAACCCTAAACGCCAATCCAGTGTTGATGGATGCTAGCAATCAGTTGAAAATCTAAACGCCAATGCAGTGTTGAGGAGGCCCTGAAACGAGCATACCCTGTCAAGAGAGGGAGGAGCAAACCCTGAAGAGAATGGAGCAAACCCTGAAGAGAATGGAGCAAACCCTGTCAAGATAGGCTGGGGGCAGACCCTCGAGAGCAAGGATGAGTACTCCAAAAGCAAGGATGAGTACTCCAAAAGCAATGGCTAAAGACGAGGGCCACCAGCTAAACCCTGATGGGCGCCAAGGCAGATGCGAAGCTGGAACCCAGAATTCAGAAGCCTGAGGCCAGAAACTATGAAGCACACCAAGGCCCGAATGGACAAGCCCGACGAAATGAGAACAAGGCCGTAGTCCAAATGGCGTTAACCCATAAAGGACCAGGGCCCACCTGATGAGGGGAAGCTCACGGCAAGGGCCAGAATATATAGAATGATGCAGATAATGCCGTAGTGTATGATTACGTGAGTAAGGCCCTGGGCTAACTTATTAATACTAGAGTAAGGCCCATGTTGCATTCAAATGACACATCACAAACTAAAAAGAATTGTATATAGTTTGATCAGACTCCTCACATCAAACGCATCAATGATTACCTCGACATCTTGCAACTCTTCATCGGAATCACTTCCCTCCTCACAAATTTCTGGTTGTTTGCTCTGCCTGGGCGTCTCATACTCTGTCTCTTGAATCGACTCCAACTCCCGCTCAGAGACAATGTTGCCATGATCCAAAACTCTTTGCGTGTCCACCTCTGCAGGTTCCTGAGTACTTCCACTCCTCAACTTCATCCTGCTTTGCATGAATTGCTTTCTACTACTAAACCTGAGACTACTCTTCCGTCTTCTCTTCTGGCCTCCTCTAGGCATACTGAAGAACTCATATCGTTCAAGCAGTTAACAGCTTTGAACCTGCTCTAGCAAGTTATGACTTCTATTTCGAATGATTTCTTTTGATAGAATGCAGCTGACAAACAGATTGGCGGCCGTCAAACCAGTCTGACAATGAGAATTCAAATCAATCAGCCGCCAAGTATGAGGTCAGCATCATTATTGCATTAAGATAGTCTAATCTTGATACCTGACTCTTCTGTCAACTTGCCATGATGGTCATTGTGCAACATCTATGCAAAACTTTTTAGATATCTGTCAATGTTGAGACGGCTACTTCCATTCCCAGTGGTTTTCCAAAGGCAATAGCTGCACCCTAAAATTGTATCTCTGTAGAAATACATTCAACTTGATTTAGGGTTCAGGGATCCAGAAACACACATCTAGAGTTAAGCGTTCATCTCCCAAATGCTCACTCTTATTCCGGATTGCATTGAATGTCTTGAATTTACACTTCCCCAAGAGTAGAGCATGGCACTCGTTCGTGTCGAAGGAGCAGGGGTCCCTACTTCCTTCCCGCTAGGGGACAACGGAGTAGCAGTCGTTTCAGCTTTCAATCTTAGTTTAACGTTTCAGTTTCTTGCAGCAACTGTGCACGTTGATGAAGAGGTATTCGATGCAGAGTTTGGTCTACTTACGCACACCGTTAGGCAGCTCCCAACCACTACTGAAGATGGAAGAGTGTGGTTGCTTAAGGCAGGTAGGTATAGAGCTTACGGTCTATCAGATTGCCTTATGGGTGCATCTACCGAACTCTTGACTCCAAGGGAGTCATCCACTTGCACTGTGCAAACCACCATGCCAGGCCGAGTGAAAATTGAGCCAGGTTTAGATACGATCTATGAACTTAGTGATGATGACGTCCCAGAGAATGTAGAACACGATCCCCACCTTCCTCCTTCTCAGCCTAATCCACAAACTTCTGCAGGCAGTTTTCCATCCACTAGTAAGCAGCCTACACCGTCTTCTCTGTCACCAAAACAAAGTGTCGTAGAGTGCCTGAAATTGCTATGTGCTAGGAAGGGTTCTAGGAATATATTCAAAAAATTTGACTACAACTCTACCTCTGTCAAACGAGTCGAGTTCTTGCCACCCCAGTACAATGGCGATGTCATCTTTGAGTTCCCTCCCTTGGGATCCTCTTCAGGATCTAACAGAGCGAAGCAACTCCGTGGCATGGACAAACACTATGATGGGCATGTGTGGACTCGTACTCATACGTCCAACATTGTCAATGATTTTGGGATGATCTTCCGTACCTCCTATTGCTGTGGTCATTTACGGTGTGAAAATGTCGACTGCGATTTTCTAACCCGCGTTCACCGCACGAGTGCTGTTAACGAAACTGAATGGGATGGCGTATCCTCATTTGTTTTTGACGTGGGAACTAATCCTCCCAAGGGCTCCACCCTTGTTTGCAAATGCTGTAAAGTTCCTCCCTCCTGTCTTGCAACCTGCGATGCAAAAATATATTACGTCCTAGGTAAAAACAACATGACTCGAGCTTGTGTTCATTTTGGAACTCACGACCACCCTGTCAAGGTCGGGGCTTACCGAGACGATATTGCCAAAGGCGAGAGTTTGGTGGAGGAGCACGTGCACCGAACTCCTTCTGCAACCAAGTCTGCGATTGTCCTAGAGGCAACAAAGGAGATGATAGGGGATATGCTTGTGGCAGCCGAAGGTGCGAAATCAAATACTCTTGAACTCAATAACCTCTTGCCGCTCTTTGACAGATGCAAGGAATTGACCTCCCCCAACATTCGTAACAAGGTGACGGGCTTCAAGTACTTCCGAAGGTTCGGTATCATGGATAGCATCACCAAGCTTCGCGGCTCCAGCAACTGGCCATTTGTCTAGGAGAACAAGTTCCCTGGTCAAGGATCGGAGTCAGATAAGGTCTTCGTCTTCAAAATGTCAGAGATTGGTCCCGGTAGCGGAGTTGACCTTGTGAAGCGAATGCAGCCTGGTGGAGACCTGCAGAACGCATGGCTCATGTTCGATCATGTGAAGAGCGTGAAACAGTGGACAACCATGGGCTGCCATGTTTACGACCCCACTTATTGCCGTGTTATGACCATTGCGTTGTGCGATATGCAGTCGGAAGACGTCGCAGCTCAAATGGTCGTTTGGAAGAATCTCAATGCCGTCGTCGCTCGCCATGGACTTCACGATCCAAACTTCAAGGGCTTCATGGCAGACAGCGCGCAAGCAAACTGGAATGCTGTACGCATTGTGTACGGGAGTGGAGATGCTTCAACGCCAATACCTAATAAAGAGCGAACATGTCTCTTCCATTGGGTGCAGTCTTTGGAGAAGCACACTAAGGCTGACATCAGAGCTGACCTCCAAGACCAACATCGCATGCTCTGCAAGCAATACAAAAACGCCTTGACGCAAGCGGAGGCAGATTCCCGCTATCTTAGTATCCGAGCTTGGTGGCACTCCTCCGGAGCTACTACTGAAGATGGATTGAGGCGTCTCGACCTATGGCTAGCCTTCTGGCATTTTCGATACCGCCAGTGGGGAGGCTTCATGCAACTTGTAAGCTTCTAAACCCTATATTGAAAACCCTAAGTCCATGCCATTGCTTGTTCTCCTCTATACAACTACAAACTCTAAATGTGCATTGCTTTCTATATTCCAGGACCTCACCGAGGACGAGTTGGCGGAAATGCCCTCTTGCAACTTAGCCGAAAGTATCCACAACAAATGGAAACAACAATCTGGTGATCGAGGGTCAGACCTGTTTGTCGCTACTGTGGATGACTTTGTCCGATCCTTCATGCAGAGCGTCGCGTACTACCAATACCTCAAGGGGGATAGAGCCTGAACTGGCCCTACCAAAGAAGAACTGAAACTTCGGATTGCACAGAAGTCTGCTGAGCGCACGGGGAACTCGAAATCCCTACACGATGCATTAGCAAAGATGCCTGGAGCGGAGGAGTTTTGCACTCGAATGCCTCAACTCGAAGGAGAAGAAGTCTTCCTGTCGTTGAAGCAGAAAGCAGACGTTCCCATCGGTTCGGAGTATGACTCTCACCGACCTGACAAGATCAGCATCTCTCGTCCAAGAGTCCAGACCAGGGGTGCAAGGAACAACGCCCTAAACCTAAATGCTTCTCCTGTAGAGCTGTCAGTCTTTCCCCAAGAACTAGAGAAGTCTGATGTACCAGTGCAGGTTCAGGATGCAACCCCAGCAGCAACTGTACACCACGTTACTTCCGTGCAAGAATCGGCTTGCGACGAGAGTCAGTGGCACATAGCTAGGCTGAAAGCCCCATGTGCGAAGGCTTGTTTCGCGCAGCAGGCTGTGACTAAGAAGAAGTGCATCGCTCGAATCATACAAGACGGGAAATCTACCGCTGCTCCTACGTACACGGGCATGATGGACAACTACAAGAAGAATCGCAAGGAGCGCATGCAATTCTTCTTCTGCAACGACGACATCGAGAGGTGTGTCAAAGGAACCCGCAGAAAGTGGGTTATGTCCCGCCCTGAGGTCCCCGACATCTGGCCCGTCAAGAACGGTACTAACCTAACACGCAAGGAGATACTTGCCCTAGAAAACGCCGGCTTTCGACTTCCACAGCGCGAGGTCATATTGCCGCGAAGGCTCTTCCAAGACCACCCTCTCCCCGTCGACTTGTCCACATATGTAACTCCAGCTTTCCCTGCTGAAGTTCCCAAGCGACGTCATGGCAAGAATGTCCGCCGCAACAAGAAGAGCCCATCCATCAAGCAAGCCAACAACTGTGCTAGCGCTGCAGCATTCAAGGGTTGCATAAGGAAGGTGGACATGGTTCCAGTCCCTGCCCTGGGTTGCATCATCACGTTGGATTCAGGCACGCCTCCGACAAATCAGCAGTACCTTCTCACAATTTCCCAGTTTCCAGACTGCTCCTGCCCTTATTTCAAGGAGATGGTGACCAAGGCAAAAAGAGGACGCAACCAATGGGCTCACTGCAAACATCTCTATTTTGTCTTCACGGTCGTTTGTGGGTTTGATGCTGATGTAGATGCCTTCATACATGCACCCACTTTTAGCTTCAACGAAGTTAAGCTAGTTCTTGAGAGCGGATTGTTGACTCATCCAACATCATAGGATACTAAAATGTCGTTGGTTCCATTGTTGACATGTTCACTCTCCAAATCAATGAAATTGTAGTGAGACTAAAAGGACCACTACTGCAGATTTGAAAATCGTGTTGTATTATTTACGAAACCCTAAACCCTAAACTCTGGTATTTTTTCTATCTTGTACCCAATCTGGTCTAAACGCTAAACTTGCTATGCATTTCAAATAATTATGCCCAAACGAGTGGATTGGCCCCCAATAAGACGTTGAAATAACAATCTCTTTCTATCTAAACCGCGGATTTGGGTCTAATTACCACGGTTATAAAGACAGAGTGTGCCTTTAATGTGCCTTTATCCCTAAACCACTAACCCTAAACCACGGTAATAGGTACCAAATGTTCTATGGCCATAGGTCAAAAAACCTACTAAATATAACCGAATATTCAAATATTTTCTAATTATAGTAACGTTGACCACGGTTGACATGAAATTCTTGCTCGTAATCCCACATTTCTCCGCTCGCTGCTCACCGCTCCCCGCTCCCCGCGCGCACACTATCCTCGTCCCTTCTGACGCCGAGGCATGGCCTCTGGGAGCGGCTCGAATTCTGAATCGACCAATGCCAGGTCTGCACCCGGAATTCAGCTCCGCAATGGGGTGGACGTCACACTCCTATATCCCGATATCGGTGAGGTCGGTTCCGGATTTATCCTTGAAGCTCAACCAGCTGGGATCTGGCTTGGAGTTTGTTATCCGGACGATATTCAAGAATATGTTTTGCTACGGCCATCTGGGATTTTTCCAGAGTTTAATACTGTGCCATTACATCCTCGACAGCTTGGCATCAGTGTGATTGGCCAAGCCTTAGATAAGACTGTTCTCTGGAAAGTTGTCGATTTGATGATACCATCGGGCGATCCCCCGATCGATGAGGATGTCGCCAACGCGGATTGTCCCTTCCTTGCAAGATCGCAGTGGGTGGGGCATGAAATCCTTAAGAAGGCGGAGAACAGACGGGTAGTGGCGTCGGGAAGAATCAATTGCTGCTTTCCGACGGATCATTTCCAGGACAGTACTTTGGGCGATGGGTTTGTTGGGGTCACTGTCCTTCAAGTAATGGACGGTGACGTAATGACGATCATGACGCATTAGAAGTGGCCAATTTCAGAATGCTTTTTCGCTTTCGGTGGTCGCAGTCTCAATGCCACTCTTCTTCACTTTGTTTCACTTCCTGAAGTTGTCGACCCTGATGCATATCTTGGAGGAGTTCAGAAAGCTCCTTATTGATTTCTCAACAGAAAGCGCTGTGAAGATCCCAAGGTATCCCTATATACCAAGAAGACGGAAGAGGCTGAGATTAGACTGGTCAGCGCTGAGAAGTGTTGCAGTTTACGATGCTGCCAGGTATTCCCTTGGGCTGATACTCGCTTTGTCAGACAGTTGTTCTAACTGAAGAGTTATGAGGATCGTCGTGAGTATGCCATCGCCGCTGGGGGACAGATGCACGCAAAGGAGGGGATGAGAGTTAAGTATATTACACTCATGGGAAGTGAGGTTTGCGCAACGGCTTGGTATAAAATTCATGGTATTGCCAAGTCCACATTCCATTCGTATATGGAGAAGTACAATGAAGGCGTACTTTCTAGTCCGCATGGAAATAAAGACTGCAAGCGGCCTCGGATTGGGACAGTTCAGGCCATGGGCACAATTGCTGCGATCGTGGCTGAGAACGCTGATCAAATGCCTAACCAGATGCGTGGAACAGGAAAGCACAGGCGAATGGATACCTTGAAGTACCTTCCGTCTGGAAACAATTGGACTCGAGTCCACGCTGATGCAAATGAGGTGCGTCTCATGAGCTCTTTTTTTCTGTATCGGGGGATCCCCCGATGCTTCCATGGAATTGTGTCCCTGATTACGATAATTGCCATTCATTTGTTTTGTAAGCTAACTTATACACTTTGATGAAACTCAGACAAACGTGTCTTACGGCCTTCCGCCGGTCAGTCAGTCCGCAATCAGCCGGATCAAGAAAGGCATGTTCAACAACGTTGCTATCAAACCTGTTGGAAGCAGTTTTGCCAAATGTACCGAATGCGACACACTTCAGCAGTTTCTTCTAAGGTGTCCCAAGGGCAGCCCCGAGTATGTTTCATTTCTGAAACAACGAACTTCACATTTGAATCATCAGGCATCATGCCGTCGACTCTACGCTACTTGGCGAGAAGAATCGGACGTGTCTACTATGCGAGCGGTGAGCGGAGAGCGGAGAGCAGAGAGCAGAAATAAAGCGAGCCAAGAGCACAAATTTAAAAACAGAATTTATAAATAGATTTTTTTACTAATTTTAGGAGAATTTTTCAGAATATTCGAATATTCCACGGAATATTCCTTTATTATAGAATATTCGGATATTCGTATATTTATAGAAAATAATATTGACCTATGACCGTGGGCTGAAACGTGGTAAAATGGCATTTGATTTACACTTTTCTTTCAACCGCATGATTTTTGTATTTCAGGGTTTATTGCATATTCCTTCAATTTCGGTTTAGGGTGTCCTCAAAGCTGTGAGTGAACACGTACACTTGTTTGGAAGTTGATGCAGTAAATACAAAACTTTAACATGTGACAAAGAATTTTGATATAATAATAGATAGAAAAAACCTTATATTGCTGAAATTGTCAGATAAGCCTGGAACAGAAATGGTAGGTCATTGGACTCCATTGAATGTACTATGGGATACTTCTAAAGTGACTCCTACTTTTCAGCGAAAGGGTGAGTCAAGATCCCACTTTCAAGGACCAGTTTGACTTCGTTCAAGCTGAATGTTGGCGCGTGGATGAACATGTCAACCCAAGGATCGAGATGGCAGACCTTCAAGAAGATGAAGTACACATGCTTGCAATATGAGAATTGGCGATTCCCACGAAACTTTGTCATAGTCTTCTTGAATGCAGGGCAGCTGCAGCCTGGTAGGGAGCTAATTGTGATCTGATACTGCTTGACATCTGGTGGCGTTCCCGAGTCTAGAGTAATGATGCAACCATGGCCAGGGTGAGGAATCATTGTCACAGCATGGATTTGAGCTTTGAGGGACTCAGAAGAGCCCAAAGCCAGCCTCTGCTGCGGATTTGGGCGGCCAGTATTTCGCTTGACGATCTTCCCTTCTCTTTTTCCAGGATACCTATCCGCGTCTGTAGGTATAGGCACGGTGTCCAGATTTGCGGGAGGGTTTTCTGTGGAAAACAACCTTCTTGGAGAGACATGCACTTTCTGCGGTAGTTAGAACCCAGCAGCTTCAAGGGCAAGGATCTCACTTTGCTTGAGATTTGTTCCAATCTTCACTGGCCAGACATCATGGATGCTGGGCCTCTCTTGCTGCCTAGAGTACGGAACTACCCACTTCCGCCTTGAACCTTTGACACACCTCTCAATATCATCCGAGCAGAAGTAGATCTCCTCCGACACTTGTAAGTTCTTCCTAGTGTTGTGCCATAGACCGGTGTACGTAGGCGCGGGGGTGGGTTTAGCACCCCTCACGATTCTCTCCGAACACTTCTTCTTAGTAACAGCTCTTTGGGCCCAACAACATTTACCTGAATTCTTTGCCAACCGAGCAATGTGCCACTCCTTGACGTTAACTCTGGTCTCCAGAACACAAGAGACGTGACGAATCTGTCCTTGACTACGTGGAGAAGGAACTGCGTCGTCGGTTTGTGGTGAAGAAGGTGCAACTTTGTGGACATTGAATTCATCCTCTTCAGAAATTACTGACATGTGAGTGGTTCGTTCCTTTTTTTTCCTACCATAGCCTCGAAGATGCGAGAAGTTTACCTTATCCGGCCTGTGTGACTCATCATCAGCTCCAAGTGGCAAATCAGGCTTGCGCTTCAGGGAGCCAAACACTTCCTCTCCAGCCATGTGAGGATCGCGTGTACAGAACTCGTCTGCCCCAGGCATGTCGAGCATGGGGTCCTTTAGGACCTTAGGGTCACCTGTTTTTTGAGCCCTACGCTCAGCCATGCGAAGCTTCAGCTCTTGTTTGCTTGGTCCAGTTCCCCCTACATCGCCCTTCAAATACTGGTAGTAATTGACGACTTGCAAAAAAGCCCGGATGTAGTCATCCACTGTAGCAACATAGAGATCACCACCGTTGTTGCCGGACGCTTGAAGCCATTTGTTGTGGACAGACTCTGCAAGATTGCACGACGGCATCTCCGCGAGTTCGTCCTCTGAGAACATCTGAAGAAGTCATGTGAAGAGAAGTTAGCCAAAATTGGTGGTCGGGTCCGACTCATGAGTAGACTGTAAGGGCATGGAGCTGAAGAAGTTATGTGAAGAGAAGTTAGACAAAATTGGTGGTCGGGTCCAACTCATGAGTAGACTGTAAGGGCATGGAGCATGCAACAAAGGACATGTGTACTCACCCCGACCATAAATCCTCCCCATTGGCGATAACGGAAGTGCCAAAATGCCAGCCATAGCTCAAGTTTGCTCAAGGCTGACTCCGTCACAGCCCCGGAGGATACCCACCATGCTCTAAGTCCGTGATACAATCTCTCAGCCTCGGCCATTGTTTGAGCCTTCCTGTATTGGTGACACATCTGCTTGTGTTGGTCCCACAGATCTTCAGCGATGTATTTCTAAGTGTGCTTCACCATGGACTGGGTCCAGTGAAATTGACAAGTCCTCTCACGGTCGTCCATACGTTCCTCTTTGTTGCCGGACCCATAGACAACCCGCACAGCGTTCCAGTTGGCCTGGGCACTATCTGCCATGAAGCCTTTGAAGTTAGGCATGTCAACACCGTGTCTTTTCATCACGCCGTTGAGATTCTTCCAGAAGACCATTAGGGCATCAATGTCCTCCGACTGCATGTCGCAGCAAGCAATAGTCATGACACGGCAGTAAGTGGAGTCATAGACATGGCAAGCCATCGTTGTCCACTGCTTGACTCGTTTCACATGATCGAACATCAACCAGGCGTTCTCAAGATCACCATTGGGTTGCATCCGCTTCACTAGGTCCACCCCACTGCCGGGGCCCACTTCAGACATCTTGAAGACGTACACCTTGTCCAGCTCAGAACCTTGGCCAGGGAACATGTTCATTTGAACAAAAGCCCAGTTGCTAAGGCCTCGCAACCTAGTGATGCTGTCCATGACACCGTACCTCCTCAAGTACCTGAAGGTGACAACCTTATTTCGAATATTTGGTGAAGCCATGTCTTTGCATCGATCCAGCACCGGAACTAGTTCCTCAAAGCACAACGTCTTGGGTGGATCATCCTCGGACCTCAACAAGTAGCCTCCGATGAGAGTCTTGCTTGCCTCTAATACCACTGCACTCTTTGTCGCTTGCGGAGTCTTCTCAACCTGATCTCCAATTAGACTGCTGATTTCGACTTTGGTGTCCCTATAGTCACCAACCTTAACAGGATGCTCGTGAGATCCAAGGTGGATGCAAACACGAGTTCTGTTACGCTTGCCGGACACATAGTAGATCTTTGCTTCACAAGTGGCAAGACAGGAGGGCGGTTCCTTACACACCTTGCACACCACGGTCGAGCCTCTAGGAGGACCCTGGCCCACAACAAACGCTTGCAGTGTGCATCCATCAAACTCAGTCTCGTTCACTTCATAGATGCGATGTTCACGTCTAAGGTAGTTGCACTCTCTATTCTCACATCGCAGGTGCCCTACACAGCAGGAGAATCGAAATGAGAGACCCATGGTATTGGTAATGTTAGATGTGATGGTCTTAGTCCATACATGGCCATCGTAGCGCTTATCCATTCCTTGCATAGCCTTTGCCTGCGAACGAGAGGCAGACTCTTCAGCAGGAGGCAACTCAAACATGACGTCACCGTTGAATGTCGAGGGCAAGTACGTGACTCTCTCATGTCTAATGGAGCTATAATCGATCTTCTTCAGTGCATTCTTCTTCCCTGGCATAAGGGCAAGTCTCATCAGACATGTAACGACACTATCGCACTCATTAGAACCCGGTGAAGAAGAAGATCTTAGAAACACGACTGTAGGGGACTTCGACTATACGAGAGGGTCAGACGATGTAGGGACAGAACGAGTGGTTTTTGGAGGACTACTGTCTGCATCTGATAAGAGGGTAATGATGGGATTATCAGTTCCTGTCTCAAGTTGAATATTTTCAAGATGAGGATTCTCTAACCCAGGCTCGACCTTGACCGTTACATTGGAAGGAAGGGGGTTCTGAACGGTGCAAGTTGAGGAACGGCGAGGGGTTAGTATTTCTGTAGATGCAGCCATTTGGGAATCTGCCCTAAACCGTGTTGGCTGATCCCACGATGTGCATGCTTGCTGATCTACCCTAATTTGCCCTAACCCTTGTTCAAACTGTATGCTTGGAGTGCAGGGTTTGGACGCCCAGGTGCTGCCAAGATCTGGGAGCTCTCCCAAGACCTTCAGAAACCTTGCTTTGCAAGTCAGTTGCACTCCCTCAAACTTCAGCAACCCGATCTGCAGCGACGTTAGGTTTATTTTTCTTCCTCCCATCTCACATTTCATCTAAACCTTAGGCTTGATCTGCATGCCTTTCAGTTGCTCCAAATCTTAGGCTTGATATACATGAAGTGTTCCAGGGTTGGGACGCCCAGGTGCTGGCATCCTCTGTGAGATCCCAGAATTGTTTGAGGATCCCAGAATTCTGTGAGATCCCAGAATTCTATCTCCCCCTCACGCTGTGTGAATTGTGTGCGTTCTTGCAAAGCTAGGATGTGTTAGAAAGTGTGAGCTAGTGAGTGTGTGAGCATCTGTGAGCTAGTGAATGTCTGTATGAATTGTGTCCAATGGGTGGACTGTGGCACGTGTAATACCACATTACCTCATAGTAGCACGAGTTTGTGTCCATTACCTCACAGTAGCAAAAGTACAAGAGTTGTGAGGGGGCAGTGACACATGTGTGAGATTTTTGAATTGGCATGAGTACTCTTAAATCAGGGTCGTGTGTGGCACGAGAGATCATGGAGCTTAGTTTTGTGTGCGAGCTGGCTTGTTGAAGGCTGCAATGTAGCTCATGTGGCACGAGTACTCATGTAGCTCAGTGGCACGAGTAGTCATGAATCAGGGTAAAATGAGAATGCTTGAATCAAGGCAAAGTGGCAATGGTCGGGTCCGACCATTCACTTGGTTAACCTCTGTACTAAGGAGCTTCAGCAGCCAGCCATTTGTGGTTGCACTTGTGTGCATTCTGTACTATGATCCGCAAGCTAAAGGTAGCTAGCTTTCTGAAACTTTGAAGGAAGCAATCTGCTCTACAATATCCAAATGCCATATCCAGTGCGATTCTTTTATTGGCCAAGCTCTTGCTCTCTCCATCCCATAATATTATCCTTCTGAGGAAAAAAACTTTCTATACACATCTGTTTGTGAGTGAAGGTCATAAACCTTCTTCAAAATATGCTGCACATTCTCCTCGAGCAAGTCAGAGCCCAGTGAAGGTTACTGAAGACTGAATGCTATGATAAAGTCCAAATACTTGAAACTTCACTAGAATTTCTACTAGGGAGTGTCTTTGGAAACGAGGTCATTTGCCCACTCATTAGGGACTACCATGAGAACCTGGCTAGTTCCAAAAAGAAAGAAGAGAATCAGAGCAAAGTGGCATGAAAGAATCAGGGCAAAGTGGCATGCAAGAATCAGGACAATGTGAGCATGAAAGAATTAGGGCAAAGTGGCATGCAAGAATCAGGGCAATGTGAGCATGATTGAATCAGGGCAATGTGAGCATGATTGAATCAGGGCACAGTGGCATGCAAGAATCAGGGCAATGTGAGCATAATTGAAACAGGGCAAAGGGCAATGGTCGGGTCCGACCATTCACTTGGGCAGTGGCATGAGTGACACGAGCATTATTGAATCAGGGCAAAGGGCAATGGTCGGGTCCGACCATTCACTTGGGCAGTGGCATGAGTGGCACAAAATCAGGGAAAACTTTGCATTTATTGAATGAGGGCAGAGTGCAAAGGTCGAGTGGGCAGTGGCGAGTGGCATGAGTGGCGAGTGGCGAGTGGCGTGTGGGCAGTGGCGAGTGGCGAGTGGCGAGTGGTATGAGTGGCGAGTGGGTAGTGGCAAGTGGCGAGTGGCGAGTGGGCAGTGGCGAGTGGCGAGTGGCATGAGTGGCGTGAGCGTGCTTGCGAGTGACAAATCAGGGGTCGGGTCCGACCAGTGACTTGGGCAGTGGCGTCGGGCAGTGGCGAAGGACAGCTAAGAGGTCCCAGGACGTCCCAAGCTAGTGTCCAGAATTTAATGGTCGGGTCCGACTTGTAAATTAGCACGAGGGTAAAGTGTGAGCTTGCTTAGTGGTGGTCTCAGTAGCATGAGTACTCATAAATCATGTCGACATGTGAGCGATGTGAGCCTGCTTGATGAAGGTTGCACTGTGGAGTCAAGTGTGTGAGCTTGCTTCTTGAGGCTGCACTGTGACACGAGTACTAATAAAGCAGGTGTTGAGTGTGTGCCATGGAAAGGGTTTCACTGTGAGTGTGAGTATTCACTTGATTGGTGAATTTATAACTATGGCAAGAGTACTGGGCAGTGGGCGAGGGATAGTGGTGAAGGACAGCCAAGACGTCCCTAGAAATGGCAGTTCCACATGCTATTGAATTCTATTGTTTTTGATGTGTTTTAAAACGTTATTTGGTTGGGTCACAATGCAATCCAGGTTTCTAAAATGACGAGTTCAAAGTGTGCCCCTGTGAGCAAGAATGGAGGACCCACATCCAGCACCACAATTGGAGATTCCCAATGTCCAGGGACCAGTATCCAAGACGCGATGGAAGTTGATGTCGTGCAAGCAACGCCCAATCTTGGTGGAGGCGGCCAGCTCGTACATTGCAGCGAGTCGAGTGATAATGGGGATTCCTAGTTAGATAAAGGAAGTGGCGGTTGTGGAGACGGTGATGGAAAGATTGGTGGAGCCAGTTCTATAATCTCCAGTGGAGGCGGCACTTCAGCTTGTGGCGTTCACTGTGTTGCAGCCAATGATGGGAATGGAAGAACTTCGAGCGCTGCGGCAGTTGTCACGAGTGCTGAGGGCACAACTTCGAATGGTGTAGCGGCAGTGACGAGTATTGAGGGCACTGGGGAAGGCGTCACGGAAAGCTCTACTTCGCGTCACGAGAATCAAAGTGGCGGAGGTTTAGAGACATTGCCACCCTTAGAGCGAGCACGCAGACAATTTATTGACTTGGCGAAGGCAGGGGACAACGTTCATGCTGGGCTAATCCATGGAAACTTAAACGAGCTTATAGAGAAAATGAAAAACAAGCCCTTTTCCAAGGGCGTCCTCAAAATTCCACTCTGTCGAATGATCCACATGCCTATGGTAAGACCTACTCTTCGTTGTGATGTAATAAAGCTAATGGGAGCATTTCGTTACGGTTACAAGTCCAATTCGGCTCCCTTCTATGTTTCTTTGAACAACGACGAGGGCGAGGATAGGTTGGTAAGTCAAGAAATTATGGATCAATGGAACCCGTGCTGGCGTGTCGAGAACGAAGTATTTGAACAAAGGCTACAATCTGATCCTGACCTCGAGTGCTTGAGTGGCTCTATGTTCTTTGTATACGATGGCAACCATAGACTTTTGGCATGGAAAGAGGTGATCGAGACTCTCCATGCCGATGATCAGCAATGGTATTCAAAGAACGGAAATCCTGAGTGCGTTATTCTTGATACTGCTAGAGGACGTGGAGATATTCTGAGTGCTATGCACAACATAAACTCGTAAGCCACGAAACCCCCTAGATGACATTAAAGTGCTTGAATGATGTTAAATTTCATTATGTAATTTCAAATAACATCACTTGAAATTGAAAATGTGCAGTGCACACGTGAAGACAAGTTTGGTGCACACTCTTCATCGCATTCAAAAGTATGGATCTTATGACTTAGAGTACTATAAATCTATGCTTACAGCAGAGCAATTCAAGTCGTGCCAATCAAAGGCAATTAAGACGTGGTACCCACTTACGAGGGACTTGATGGTGAACTTCATCTTCAGCGTATGTCATAATCCTGTATATCTTCTTTATATTTCAATTTCTGACTGGACTGATTACATTCAAGAATTGAGTA
This sequence comes from Pohlia nutans, assembly GCA_022496805.1. NCBI lineage: Eukaryota > Viridiplantae > Streptophyta > Bryopsida > Bryales > Mniaceae > Pohlia > Pohlia nutans. The sequence continues at coordinate 215,768 of CM040086.1, forward strand.
TTAATTGATGGTATGATGTTGCAGGATGAAATTGTCCAGGTAGCAAACGAGGCTGGGCAGTTGTACTGGGAAGAAGTAGAGGAGAGCGTTCAAAGCCAGATGGGCCTGCAAGAGTATGTTGACAAAGCCATCTCCAAAAAGAAAGAGGAGCTATTTACAATTTTTGCCAAAGCGCAAACAGTTGCTAATCCAGTCCATGGAGTTGGCTTCATGGAGCAGGTAAGCATGTGTTGTGAATTATGGATGTGATGCGCGTGAGAAAGTAAGCGTGGCAATATTGAGTGGTCGGGTCCGACGCTTGATTGAAGTTCTGGGAAATTTTCCAATTTCTTGATAGGAAATGAACAATTTACAGATATTTAGATCAAATACTTCAAGAAATACCTATTATTGGGTGCTACAAGTGAAAATTCAGTAGGTTTTTGTCCAACATATTGTGGCTTGTGTATACAACACATCAAAATGAGTTAAGAAATGTGAGTGGTCGGGTCCGACCGTTGAATTTAATGATTCTCAAAGTTGTAATTGGGGCCAGATACTCAGGTTGTGCAGCACTAGAGAGGCAATGGTCGGGTCCGACCATTGAATGGAATGAGGCAGAAATCTGTAATTGGGGCCAGATACTCAGGTTGTGCAGCACTAGAGAGGCAATGGTCGGGTCCGACCATTGAATGGAATGAGGCAGAAATCTGTAATTGGGGCCAGATACTCAGGTTGTGCAGCACTAGAGAGGCAATGGTCGGGTCCGACCATTGAATGGAATGAGGCAGAAATCTGTAACTGGGGCCAGATACTCAGGTTGTGCAGCACTAGAGAGGCAATGGTCGGGTCCGACCATTGAATGGAATGAGGCAGAAATCTGTAATTGGGGCCAGATACTCAGGTTGTGCAGCACTAGAGAGGCAATGGTCGGGTCCGACCATTGAATGGAATGAGGCAGAAATCTGTAATTGGGGCCAGATACTCAGGTTGTGTAGCACTAGAGAGGCAATGGTCGGGTCCGACCATTGAATGGAATGAGGCAGAAATCTGTAATTGGGGCCTGATACTCAAGTTGTGCAGCACTAGAGAGGCAATGGTCGGGTCCGACCATTGAATGGAATGAGGCAGAAATCTGTAATTGGGGCCAGATACTCAGGTTGTGTAGCACTAGAGAGGCAATGGTCGGGTCCGACCATTGAATGGAATGAGGCAGAAATCTGTAATTGGGGCCTGATACTCAGGTTGTGCAGCACTAGAGAGGCAATGGTCGGGTCCGACCATTGAATGGAATGAGGCAAAAATCTGTAATTGGGGCCAGATACTCAGGTTGTGCAGCACTAGAGAGGCAATGGTCGGGTCCGACCATTGAATGGAATGAGGCAGAAATCTGTAATTGGGGCCAGATACTCAGGTTGTGCAGCACTAGAGAGGCAATGGTCGGGTCCGACCATTGAATGGAATGAGGCAGAAATCTGTAATTGGGGCCAGATACTCAGGTTGTGCAGCACTAGAGAGGCAATGGTCGGGTCCGACCATTGAATGGAATGAGGCAGAAATCTGTAACTGGGGCCAGATACTCAGGTTGTGCAGCACTAGAGAGGCAATGGTCGGGTCCGACCATTGAATGGAATGAGGCAGAAATCTGTAATTGGTGCCAGATACTCAGGTTGTGCAGTACTGGAGAGGCAATGGTCGGGTCCGACTTTCAATTGGATTGTGGAACTGATTTGAGGTTTAGTCCAGTTACTTAGGTTGTACAGCAGTAGAAATGGAGTGGTCGGGTCCGACTTTCAATTGGATTGTGGAACTGATTTGAGGTTTAGTCCAGTTACTCAGGTTGTACAGTAGTAGAAATGGAGTGGTCGGGTCCGACTTTCAATTGGATTGTGGAACTGGATTGTGGTTGGTGGCAGGTACTCAAGTTGTGGACCAGTAGAAATTATGTTGTCTGGTCTGGTGTTTGTCATGCCTGCAGTTTCAGATTCTAGCTTGTGCGAGTATATTCAGCTCGTGAATGCAACTTAACTAACATGCTTTGAATGCTTAGACAAAGTGTGTATCGTGCAAGTGTCTCAACCCAAAAATGAGCAGTCGGTTTAGGGTCATGATTTTGACACTTAATATTGTTTACAGTCAAGATTTATAGCAACCCTATTAATTTCTATATAGTTGGAGCAATACAATCGACATTCAATTTATAAATTATTAATGTTTCCGAAACTACTATACATGGTGATTTGGTATTATTGAAGGTAAAGCATTCTTTCCTTGGACATGCAGATTGTAGAGCATTACAGTGCGCATGTTGCTGCAAAGGTCGAGATGACTTTGGAGAAATTACAGATGGTGGCAACAGCAGCAGTCGAACTGAAGTATAAGGTGCGATGGCTCAAATGGTGGAACAGTCCATCATTCTTTCGATCGGACCTAAGGTTTCCAAAGTCTCCTGCTGGTGAGGACACTCTGAAGAAGTGGATGGACCGTGCTGCATTTTGGGCAGAGATAGAGGAGATGGCCAACCAAGAACTGGGTGCTTATCTAGCTCTAGTTGGAGGTGTTGATGCTTCTAAGGTTGTTGAGAGTTTTGAAGACTACTTTGAGATTTGGCGCATTTGCCTTTGGGACAAGGCATATAACACTTACTTGTCAGGCCCTGATGCGTATTCAAAATCCACGAGGTTTGACAAAGTTAAAGAAGCTGCCCTCGTAGTAAAGCGGCTTTGTCTAAGGTTATTTCTCCACTCTTGCACAACAACTTGTAATGGCTGCAGTGAGCTATGTTAGCAAAGCAATTATCATCACTGCTAAGAGCATTGGAATGCAAGACAGTGGTGTGAGCAATATGACTATCAATGCGAGAATCTGGGTATTCTAAGAATCATTGATTTTTCATTTTCTATGTGCATGAAGCAAAGTCCTTCCATTTTGTAGGTACATGAAGCAAGTGCTCCTCAAAGCAGGGGCAATTAGGAAGTTACCACCATGTGTGCAGGGATGGTGTGATTCTTCCTCACCGACCTACATCTTCACAAAGCTTCAGAAGAGGAATTACAGCCGAGACCATCTTCTGGAATGCTGCTGGTACATTGAGTGCCGGAAGAGTTTTGTACCTGACTCGGAGGCTGAGCTCAAGAAGTCCTTGAGTCCTGCGGTCGAGCTGTCTAATGATGACGAAGATGAAGAGGAGGATACCGACGAGACTGCAGCTGAGGATGCAACGAAGTCCAAGAAGAAGGCGCCAACAAAAGAGAAGGCTACATCAAAGAAGAAGGTGGCAACGAAAGCTGACAGCTGTGTCACGGAGGCTACATCGAAGAAGGTAATTTCCAAGGGTAAGGCAGCATCCACTACTGGAGGAGACACGGTGATGACTGATTCCCAGTCCATTCCACTCTCTCAGAGTTGAGTGCAGCAGCCAAGTCCCCCTACTCTATCACAGCCTGCACCAAATGAGTTTTGTTCGCAAGCCTTGGTCATCAATGCGTCCATTCTTGAGCAGCAGCAACATTTCCTTGACGTTCAGAAATTTGCGCTCTCGTGCTCTCCATCTCGTTCTCGTACCTTCCGAGGCGTGCCATCTATGCATGGGCATGCAGACTTGGTAATCGCAGATTTGCCACATGGTCTACCAGTACCAAATGTCTCGGTGCCATCGTCTGCAGTGCCTACTTGGAATTTGAAGTCTGAGAGTTATTTGCAGGAGTTGTTCGACTTCGCGGATGAAATTCTTTATGATAATGGCGCACTACTGCTCTTTTATGCGTTTGATAATGGCGGGTACCTTGATGACATTGAGACATTTTTTGAGGCTTTTGGATTTGCAATTTTCAAAGAATGAATGGGGGTTAACTACTTGCCTATGAGTTCGGCAAAGGTTCCAAGAACAACAACGAATAGGTTCAATATTCTTCTGCTTAATCGCGTTCCTCGTCTCGAAGACTCGGTGTCATGGACGTCTGCATTTCATGTTCGTGATGTGCCAGAGTTGGTTGCCCACGGTTTGAACGTTGGGCTCAACGACACGTTGATCAATCACTGCACCCACCCTCTGATGGATGGTGCTCGTCCATGGCGTGGCCCAAGGGAGAAGGATGAGTATTTTTTTGCTTGTCTCATTTTAGCGTTGACCACTGCTGGAGACCTTGTCGTCGATGTTGCCGCTAGCACTGGTATGATCTATTCCACATTGCTTTGCTAGTGATTCTCATTTATCTTCTTTGCTTTTCATGTTGTTAATATTTACTTATGTCGTGGTTTCTGTCGTGACTCTATCTAGGCAATTCCATCACTGCTTGCAAGAGTACCGATCGGCATGTTTTGGGCATGGAGGGTGACAAGAAGCTGTTTGAGGCTGTTCTAAAGCCGATGATATCTCTTGCGACGGCTCCAGCAATTCCTCCTGCTCCTGGACTATCTGCAAAAAAGCCAAAGAAGGCTGCTGCAGTGAAGCGCCGTCGTGTGGAGGACACTCAGTAAGTAAGTGTCGCTACCCGTTTCTATCCATTTCTAATCTTTATTGTCTTTTGATCATTCATAAATCTTCTGTGTCTAATTATTCCTTCTGTTACAACATGCCAGGCTCTTTGCAAGTCCGTCTAAGAGTTGGAGACTACCTTCTTATGCTGAAGACATTGCAGAGCTACAATCATTGGAAGCTTCTCCACCTCCTATGATAGAACGTCCCCCGAAGTATGAACCTCGTGTTTACAAGTATTTAGATGTTACTGCAGAGGTTGATTTTGATGTAACTGTGTCTCAATTTCAACCTAGTGATCAGGAAGAATATTCAATGTCGAAATGCAGGAGCATTAGTAATAATGGTTTTATATATGTGGATGATGAGGCGATTAGTGAATAACCCTCATCAATATTGTATTTCCTTGCAATTGAATTATATACCTAGTGTGTGGTATTTGTTTTCTACTTCTCAAACTATTGGTTTTCATGTGGGAGTTACGCTGTGGTGTGAGTAGAGGAGACCGGCTTTGGTGTGAGTATCATCGCGTGGTGTGGTTTGAGTAGCGTGAGAGAGGCTGTGCTTTGAGTAACTGAGTCAGTCTGGTTTGAGTCTGGCTGTGGTTTGAGTAATAGAGTCTAGATGTGGTTTGAGTAACAGTGGTAGTTTCTGGTTTGAGTAGCGCGAGTCAGGCTATGATGTGAGTCATGTCGTGTGAGTAATGTATATAGCTTTGGTGTGAATACGCCTCTCAACGCGAGTGTGAGTATCGCGAACCAGGTTACCTCGTGTGAGTGCAACGGGACAACGGGTCTACAGTGGTACGCAATTTCAATTCTCTCAGACATTCCCTCCGCCTCCTTCTCCTCAGCTACTACTTGGCTTGGAGCAGTTATACACTGCCGCATTGTCTGCTTCAATCATCTTTCTCTTCTTGCTCTAGGGTTTGCTTGAGAGTAAGATGCACTGAACGCAATGGCTACGGCAGCATGAACGAAGTCCGCAGTAGAGCTTCGACTGTGAAGGTGAGATTTCTGGAAGTTGGATCATGTGACTTTGTTGTAGAGCTTTGTTGGGCGGTAGATTTGGTGTTGTCAAATTCGAGTCACGGCGTTCAAAATTTGAATTCGATTGTGCTGCTGTCTATCGCTATCGCACACTTCGTTTCATCATTCGTTTTGCAATTTGAATTTTGAATGTAGTGTGAAAGTTTGAATTTTTCGTTTTGAAATTTGAAATATGTATGCGGTGTGAAAGTTTGAATCAGCTGTGTGTTGCTGTTGCGCTGATCTTCAACTCGGTTTAGTTGGGGTTCAAGCTTTGGATGCTCTACGTTGCAGTTTACGCGGTTTTTACGAGATCAAGTGACAAAAGAAGGTTATCTAAGGTGCAACGTGGGAGTTTGCATTTCATTTGCACTCTTCATTGATGATCTTTTGTCTTCCTTTCTTTGCGCGCTTCTCCTCGACTTTGGCGTCCGTCCCGTTGTGCTTTACATCACTAGCACGAAGAATAGCATTCTGACCATTTCTTATAGAGTCGTCGTAGCTTTAAGATAGAATCCGCAGGTGCGAGGTTCTTCGGGATTCAATTCCTTTTAGTGACTAGTTTTACAACAGTTCATAATCGTGATGTTGTCTTTCTTTTTTTCTTTGTGCGAATAGCATTCCGATCATCTCTTATTGAGTCATTGCAGCTCTATAATAGAAACCGCAGGTGTGGAATTCGATTATTTTTGGTGACTAGTTGTGAAATAGTTCTTTATTCTTGGTCCTGATTTTCATTTATTAACTTTCAGGTGGCAGAATCGGTTCCCCATGTAGAAGCTGCTGGTCTTCATGATCAGGGTATTTTCCAAGCATTCGTAAAACGGGATAGGATCAAGATCAATCTGTCAGTAACGCGAGTCAGGCTATGTTATGTAAGTAACGCGAGTCAGACTTTGGAGTAACGGAGTCAATCTGTGAGCCGTGTAACATGAATCAGGCGGTTGTCGGGTCCGAAGCTTGATTTCGTGAAATGTTCAGGTTGCTTGTAGCGCAACTCAAGATGTATGGTGTGAGTTACTTAGAGTCAGGCTGTGGTCTCTCAGTAGCGCGTGTCAGGCTTCCATGTGAGTAATGTATACAGCTTTGGTGTGAGTACGCCTCTCAACGCGAGTGTGAGTATCGCGAACCACGTTATATGGTGTGAGTATCGGCTGTGGTGTGACTGTGAACAACGCGTTCAACGCGTGGTGTGAGTAAGAAAATTTGGGTGTGGTCTGAGTAAGAGCATCCTCAGTCCTGAGACGAATGCTCACTGCAACGGCAACTGGCGGGCGCAGAATCCCATGTCGCGGGCCAACGCCCTCGGTATCTGTCCCGTCACTGCGCAGCTCACGCCATAGCACCTCCCGCTCTCGGCAATTTTTGCTTGTTTGCCGTCAGAGAAAGTCCTCCCGGTAGCAGTCCTGACAGAGTCCTTGATTGTCTGCTAGCCAACGAGATTCTAACAACCTGGAGTCCCTGTGCCACCTGGCTACCCACGTAGTAGCATATGTTCTTTGCCGGGGCTGTTGACGGGAGTTACGTTGGACCCTCCTCCCTGCTCATGCTCCCGCTCCTTTGCAGGCCTTTCTGCAAAAGCTCATTGCCGGGAACTGTGGAGGGAGACGACTGAGGATGCTCTTAGAGTGACGTGTGGTATGAGTAAAGCGTCCAACGCGTGGTGTGAGTCACGGAGTCAGGCTATGTTCTGTGAGTAACGCGAGTCAGGCATTACAGTGAGTAACGGAGTCAAGTTGTGAGCCTAGTAACATGAGTCAAGGCTGAATGATGCGTGGATGAATGTGGATGAATGTAGTATGAAAAACCATAGATGAATGTACCACTTATGGATGAATGTGGATGAAAAACCATGGATGAATGTCTCATGTCTGGATGAATGTGGATGAATGTCATATGAAAGACTGTGGATGAATGTCCCTAATTCCTTATCTCACTGCTAAATTCTCCCAAATTCCACGGTTATATACGCCAATTCACCCAAAATATATTAATAAAAAAATGGAAAAATCCACGGTTATAGGAACCCTTACCCTAAAAAAGACTGCAAAAATCTTTAAAGTCTGCTCTTTAATTTCTGCTCTCCGCTCTCCGCTCTCCGCTCACCGCTCGCATACGACCTTTCCCCGAGAAGAATCGAAGCAAAATCCGCAGGAATTTCTTTGCGTAATTCACGACAAAATGGATACAGCCAAGACAGCTCTTCCAAGGATGCGGACTACAACAAAGGCAACCTCCGGCTTGGGCCAGCTTCCCATGAACGTTACTGGAAAGGTTGCTTATGGCCACTGCGACGGCGCGTACGCGCATTACTCACCCGATTGCTGGCCGTGCGATTCCAATGCTACCATCTCTTCTCTTGCAAGATTATTCAGGCAGCTTTTAGAGCCACCTCTCCGAGAATCACGGGCGCTTTTTCCCCATCCCCCAGCTAATTCTCTGTTTGAAGCATTGTTACGCGGAAAGTCCAGGTGCATCGATGCTTTGACAGTGATGGATCCAAGCAAATGTACTGGCCGATCCCGGCTTCCTCCGAACTTGTATCTTCAGTTAGATAATTCCGCGAAGGACAACAAGAACCAATTCCTGATGGCCTTCCTATCATAGCTTACGGCAAAGGGGGTGTTCAAGGAAATCCAGGTGGGGTTTCTTTTAGTGGGACATACCCATGAAGATATTGATGCGTACTTCAGCCATCTATCGAAGGCACTCAAGAACACAAATACTTTTGTGCTAGCGGACCTCATGAAGGCATTCATGCAGTCCTAGGAATTGTCATTCATACCTGAGTTTGTGCAGGAGATTGTTGATTTCAAGTCCTATATTAAGGGCTACCAATGCGATGGGGCAACTCGATTAATTGGCCTTGGCGACATGCACCTCTTCAAATTCTATGTTGACTCTGACGGCTGGCCGGTCATGAGATGGAAGAAATCTACGGTGGATACCGAGTGGCAACCGCAGAACAAGCCAGCAATTCAACTTTGGAAAGAGGACGACAACGGGCGCCCATTACTACCGTCTGGTCCGTTAAATCCAGTCCCTTTCAAGCACATGTAGGGCAGCAAAGTTCCATCAGGGAGAAAGGTCGTATGCGAGCAGTGAGCGGAGAGCGGAGAGCGGAGAGCAGAAATTAAAGAGCAGACTTTAAAGATTTTTGCAGTCTTTTTTAGGGTAAGGGTTCCTATAACCGTGGATTTTTTTATTTTTTATTAATATATTTTGGGAGAATTGGCGTGTATAGCCGTGGAATTTGGGAGAATTTAGCAGTGAGATATGGAATTTGGGACATTCATCTACAGTCTTTCATATGACATTCATCCACATTCATCCATATATGGGACATTCATCCATGGTTTTTCATCCACATTCATCCACATTCATCCTCACATCACTCACTCCATTACTCAAACCAAAGCCTGAGTCACGTTACTCACACACCATAGCCTGACTCTGTTACACACACCATCACGCCGATGCATATATGCACACTGCAAGCGTCGCGCTACTCGCATCACGCGTTGTATTTAGCCAACATGAACACATTGCATGACCACACAATCACCAAAACCACTCTACTCTTGCAGTACTGCCTGGGTGGCGTCTCTCGCAACACAGCTTGGCTCCCGTTACTCAGACCACACCCTAATTTTCTTACTCACACCACGCGTTGAACGCGTTGCTCACAGTCACACCACAGCCGTTACTCACACCATATAACGTGGTTCGCGATACTCACACTCGCGTTGAGAGGCGTACTCACACCAAAGCTGTATACATTACTCACATGGAAGCCTGACACGCGCTACTGAGAGACCACAGCCTGACTCTAAGTAACTCACACCATACATCTTGAGTTGCGCTACAAGCAACCTGAACATTTCACGAAATCAAGCTTCGGACCCGACAACCGCCTGATTCATGTTACACGGCTCACAGATTGACTCCGTTACTCACTCCAAAGTCTAACTCGCGTTACTTACATAACATAGCCTGACTTGCGTTACTAACAGATTGATCTTGATCCTATCCCGTTTTACGAATGCCTGGAAAATACCCTGATCATGAAGACCAGCAGCTTCTACATGGGGAACCGATTCTGCCACCTGAAAGTTAATAAATGAAAATCAGGACCAAGAATAAAGAACTATTTCACAACTAGTCACCAAAAATAATCGAATCCCGCACCTGCGGATTCTATCATAAAGCTGCAATGACTCTATAAGAGATGATCGGAATGTTATTCTTCATGCTAGTCATCAAGCACATTGGTAAAGACGCCAACCACGCACAAAGAAAAAAAGAAAGACAACATCATGATTAAGAACTGTTGTAAAACTAGTCACTAAAAGGAATTGAATCCCGAAGAACCTCACACCTGCGGATTCTATCATAAAGCTACGACGACTCTATAAGAAATGGTCAGAATGCTATTCTTCGTGCTATGATCTAAAGCACAATGGGACGGACGCCAAAGTCGAGGAGAAGCGCGCAAAGAAAGGAAGACAAAAGATCATCAATGAAGAGTGCAAATGAAATCCAAACTCCCACGTTACACCTCAGATAACCTTCTTTTGTCACTTCATTTCGTAAAAACTGCGTAAACTGCAACGTAGAGCATCCAAAGCTTGAACCCCAACTAAACCCAGTTGAAGATCAGCGCAACAGCAACACACAGCTGATTCAAACTTTCACACCGCATTCATATTTCAAATTTCAAAAAGAAAAATTCAAACTTTCACACTACATTCAAAATTCTAATTGCAAAACGAATGATGAAACGAAGTGTGCGATAGCAACAGACAGCAACACAATCGAATTCAAATTTTGAACGCAGTGACTCGAATTTGACAACACCAAATCTACCGCCCAACAGAAGAACGCAATTAAGCAGAAGAATATTGAACTTGTTCGTTGTAGTTCTTGGAACCTTTGCCGAACTCATAGGCAAGTAGTTAACCCCCATCCATTCTTTGCAAATTGGCAAGGATCTTAAGGTAGTCTTCAAAACTCTCAACAGGCCCTGATGCCAGATCTTAAGGTAGTCTTCAAAACTCTCAACAACCTTAGAAGCATCAACACCTCCAACTAGAGCTAGATAAGCACCTAGCTCTTGGTTGGCCATCTCCTCTATCCCTGCCCAAAATGCAGCACGGTCCATCCACTTCTTCAGAGTGTCCTCACCAGCAGGAGACTTTGGAAACCTTAGATATGATCGAAAAAATGATGGACTATTCCACAATTTGAGCCATCGCACCTTATACTTCGGCTCGATTGCTACTGTTGCCACCATCTGTAATTTCTCCAAAGTCATCTCGACGTTTGCAGCAACATGCGCACTGTAATGCTCTACAATCTGCATGTCCAAGGAGAGAATGCTTTACCTTCAATAATACCAAATCACCATGCATAGTAGTTTCGGAAACATGAATAATCTATAAATTGAATGTCGAATGTATTGCTCCAACTATATAGAAATTAATAGGGTTGCCATAAATCCTGACTCTAAACAATATCAAGTGTAAAAATCATGACCCTAAACCGACTGCTTATTTTTGAGTTGATACACTTGCAGGATACACACTTTGTCTAAGCATTCAAAGCACGTTAGTTAAGTTACATTCACGAGCTGAATATACTCGCACAAACTAGAATCTGAAACTGCACGCAAGACAAACAGCAGACCAGACAACTCAATTTCTACTGGTCCACAACTTGAGTGCCTGCCACCAACCACAATTCTGTTCCACAATCCAATGGAAAGTCGGATCCGACCACTACATTTCTACTGCTGCACAACCTCAGTAACTGGACTAAACCTCAACTCAGTTCCACAATCCAATTGAAAGTCGGACCTGACCACTCCATTTTCTAATGCTCCACAACCTGAGTAACAAGCACCAACAACAACTCTGTGCCACATTCCAATCAAAAGTCGGACCTGAGACTCCCTTTGTACTGCTGCACAACCTGAGTATCTTACAACAATTACAACTCTGTGCCTCATTCCATTCAAAGGTCGGACCCGACCACTCCATTTTCTAATACTGCACAACCTGAGTAACAAGCACCAACAACAACTCTGTGCCACATTCCAATCAAAAGTCGGACCCGACCACTCCCTTTCTACTGCTGTACAACCTGAGTATCTGGCACCGATTACAACTCTGTGCCTCATTCCATTCATTGGTCGGACCCGACCACTCCCTTTCTACTGCTGCACAACCTGAGTATATGGCACCAATTACAACTCTGTGCCTCATTCCATTCAAAGGTCGGACCCGACCACTCCCTTTCTACTGCTGCACAACCTGAGTATCTGGCACCAATTACAACTCTGTGCCTCATTCCATTCAATGGTCGGACCCGACCACTCCCTTTCCACTGCTGCACAACCTGAGTATCTGGCACCGATAACAACTCTGTGCCTCATTCCATTCATTGGTCGGACCCGACCACTCCCTTTCTACTGCTGCACAACCTAAGTATCTGGCACCGATTACAACTCTGTGCGTCATTCCATTCATTGGTCGGGCCCGACCACTCCCTTTCTACTCCTGCACAACCTGAGTATCTGGCACCGATTACAACTCTGTGCCTCATTCCATTCATTGGTCGGACCCGACCACTCCCTTTCTACTGCTGCACAACCTGAGTATCTGGCACCGATTACAACTTTGTGCCTCATTCCATTCAATGGTCGGACCCGACCACTCCCTTTCTACTGCTGCACAACCTGAGTATCTGGCACCGATTACAACTCCGTGCCTCATTCCATTCATTGGTCGGACCCGACCACTCCCTTTCTACTGCTGCACAACCTGAGTATCTGGCACCGATTACAACTTTGTGCCTCATTCCATTCATTGGTCGGACCCGACCACTCCCTTTCTACTGCTGCACAACCTGAGTATCTGGCACCGATTACAACTCCGTGCCTCATTCCATTCAATGATCGGACCCGACCACTCCCTTTCTACTGCTGCACAACCTGAGTATCTGGCACCGATTACAACTTTGTGCCTCATTCCATTAGTTGGTCGGACCCGACCACTCCTTTTCTACTTCTGCACAACCTGAGTATCTGGCACCGATTACAACTCTGTGCCTCATTCCATTCATTGGTCGGACCCGACCACTCCCTTTCTATTGCTGCACAACCTGAGTATCTGGCACCGATTACAACTCCGTGCCTCATTCCATTCATTGGTCGGACCCGACCACTCCCTTTCTACTGCTGTACAACCTGAGTATCTGGCACCGATTACAACTTTGTGCCTCATTCCATTCAATGGTCCGAGCCGACCACTCCCTTTCTACTGCTGCACAACCTGAGTATCTGGCACCGATTACAACTCTGTGCCTCATTCCATTCAATGGTCGGACCCGACCATTCCCTTTCCACTGCTGCACAACCTGAGTATCTGGCACCGATTACAACTTTGTGCCTCATTCCATTCATTGGTCGGACCCGACCACTCCCTTTCTACTGCTGCACAACCTAAGTATCTGGCACCGATTACAACTCTGTGCGTCATTCCATTCATTGGTCGGGCCCGACCACTCCCTTTCTACTGCTGCACAACCTGAGTATCTGGCACCGATTACAACTCTGTGCCTCATTCCATTCATTGGTCGGACCCGACCACTCCCTTTCTACTGCTGCACAACCTGAGTATCTGGCACCGATTACAACTTTGTGCCTCATTCCATTCAATGGTCGGACCCGACCACTCCCTTTCTACTGCTGCACAACCTGAGTATCTGGCACCGATTACAACTCCGTGCCTCATTCCATTCATTGGTCGGACCCGACCACTCCCTTTCTACTGCTGCACAACCTGAGTATCTGGCACCGATTACAACTTTGTGCCTCATTCCATTCATTGGTCGGACCCGACCACTCCCTTTCTACTGCTGCACAACCTGAGTATCTGGCACCGATTACAACTCCGTGCCTCATTCCATTCAATGATCGGACCCGACCACTCCCTTTCTACTGCTGCACAACCTGAGTATCTGGCACCGATTACAACTTTGTGCCTCATTCCATTAGTTGGTCGGACCCGACCACTCCTTTTCTACTTCTGCACAACCTGAGTATCTGGCACCGATTACAACTCTGTGCCTCATTCCATTCATTGGTCGGACCCGACAACTCCCTTTATATTGCTGCACAACCTGAGTATCTGGCACCGATTACAACTCCGTGCCTCATTCCATTCATTGGTCGGACCCGACCACTCCCTTTCTACTGCTGTACAACCTGAGTATCTGGCACCGATTACAACTTTGTGCCTCATTCCATTCAATGGTCGGACCCGACCACTCCCTTTCTACTGCTGCACAACCTGAGTATCTGGCACCGATTACAACTCCGTGCCTCATTCCATTCATTGGTCGGACCCGACCACCCCCTTTCTACTACTGCACAACCTGAGTATCTGGCACCGATTACAACTCTGTGCCTCATTCCATTCATTGGTCGGACCCGACCACTCCCTTTCTACTGCTGCACAACCTGAGTATCTGGCACCGATTACAACTTTGTGCCTCATTCCATTCAATGGTCGGACCCGACCACTCCCTTTCTACTACTGCACAACCTGAGTATCTGGCACCGATTACAACTCCGTGCCTCATTCCATTCATTGGTCGGACCCGACCACTCCCTTTCTACTGCTGCACAACCTGAGTATCTGGCACCGATTACAACTCTGTGCCTCATTCCATTCATTGGTCGGGCCCGACCACTCCCTTTCTACTGTTGCACAACCTGAGTATCTGGCACCGATTACAACTCTGTGCCTCATTCCATTCATTGGTCGGACCCGACCACTCCCTTTCTACTGCTGCACAACCTGAGTATCTGGCACCGATTACAACTTTGTGCCTCATTCCATTCAATGGTCGGACCCGACCACTCCCTTTCTACTGCTGCACAACCTGAGTATCTGGCACCGATTACAACTCCGTGCCTCATTCCATTCATTGGTCGGACCCGACCACTCCCTTTCTACTGCTGCACAACCTGAGTATCTGGCACCGATTACAACTTTGTGCCTCATTCCATTCATTGGTCGGACCCGACCACTCCCTTTCTACTGCTGCACAACCTGAGTATCTGGCACCGATTACAACTCCGTGCCTCATTCCATTCAATGATCGGACCCGACCACTCCCTTTCTACTGCTGCACAACCTGAGTATCTGGCACCGATTACAACTTTGTGCCTCATTCCATTAGTTGGTCGGACCCGACCACTCCTTTTCTACTTCTGCACAACCTGAGTATCTGGCACCGATTACAACTCTGTGCCTCATTCCATTCATTGGTCGGACCCGACCACTCCCTTTCTATTGCTGCACAACCTGAGTATCTGGCACCGATTACAACTCCGTGCCTCATTCCATTCATTGGTCGGACCCGACCACTCCCTTTCTACTGCTGTACAACCTGAGTATCTGGCACCGATTACAACTTTGTGCCTCATTCCATTCAATGGTCGGACCCGACCACTCCCTTTCTACTGCTGCACAACCTGAGTATCTGGCACCGATTACAACTCCGTGCCTCATTCCATTCATTGGTCGGACCCGACCACCCCCTTTCTACTACTGCACAACCTGAGTATCTGGCACCGATTACAACTCTGTGCCTCATTCCATTCATTGGTCGGACCCGACCACTCCCTTTCTACTGCTGCACAACCTGAGTATCTGGCACCGATTACAACTTTGTGCCTCATTCCATTCAATGGTCGGACCCGACCACTCCCTTTCTACTACTGCACAACCTGAGTATCTGGCACCGATTACAACTCCGTGCCTCATTCCATTCATTGGTCGGACCCGACCACTCCCTTTCTACTGCTGCACAACCTGAGTATCTGGCACCGATTACAACTCTGTGCCTCATTCCATTCATTGGTCGGGCCCGACCACTCCCTTTCTACTGTTGCACAACCTGAGTATCTGGCACCGATTACAACTCTGTGCCTCATTCCATTCATTGGTCGGACCCGACCACTCCCTTTCTACTGCTGCACAACCTGAGTATCTGGCACCGATTACAACTCTGTGCCTCATTCCATTCATTGGTCGGACCCGACCACTCCCTTTCCACTGCTGCACAACCTGAGTATATGGCACCAATTACAACTCTGTGCCTCATTCCATTCAAAGGTCGGACCCGACCACTCCCTTTCGACTGCTGCACAACCTGAGTATCTGGCACCGATTACAACTCTGTGCCTCATTCCATTCATTGGTCGGACCCGACCACTCCCTTTCTACTGCTGCACAACCTGAGTATCTGGCACCGATTACAACTCTGTGCCTCATTCCATTCATTGGTCGGACCCGACCACTCCCTTTCCACTGCTGCACAACCTGAGTATATGGCACCAATTACAACTCTGTGCCTCATTCCATTCAATGGTCGGTCCCGACCACTCCCTTTCCACTGCTGCACAACCTGAGTATCTGGCACCGATTACAACTCTGTGCCTCATTCCATTCATTGGTCGGACCCGACCACTCCCTTTCTACTCCTGCACAACTTGAGTGTCTGGCACCGATTACAACTTTGTGCCTCATTCCATTCATTGGTCGGACCCGACCACTCCCTTTCTACTGCTGCACAACCTGAGTATCTGGCACCGATTACAACTGTGTGCCTCATTCCATTCATTGGTCGGACCCGACCACTCCCTTTCTACTGCTGTACAACCTCAGTATCTGGCACCGATTACAACTTTGTGCCTCATTCCATTCATTGGTCGGACCCGACCACTCCCTTTCTACTCTTGCAAAACCTGAGTATCTGGCACCGATTACAACTTTGTGCCTCATTCCATTCATTGGTCGGACCCGACCACTCCCTTTCTACTCCTGGACAACCTGAGTGTCTGGCACCGATTACAACTTTGTGCCTCATTCCATTCAATGGTCGGACCCGACCACTCCCTTTCTACTGCTGCACAACCTGAGTATCTGGCACCGATTACAACTGTGTGCCTCATTCCATTCATTGGTCGGACCCGACCACTCCCTTTCTACTGCTGCACAACCTGAGTATCTGGCACTGATTACAACTCTGTGCCTCATTCCATTCATTGGTCGGACCCGACCACTCCCTTTCTACTGCAGTACAACCTCAGTATCTGGCACCGATTACAACTTTGTGCCTCATTCCATTCATTGGTCGGACCCGACCACTCCCTTTCTACTGCTGTACAACCTCAGTATCTGGCACCGATTACAACTTTGTGCCTCATTCCATTCAATGGTCGGACCCGACCACTCCCTTTCTATTGCTGTACAACCTGAGTATCTGGCACCGATAACAACTATGTGCCTCATTCCATTCATTGGTCGGACCCGACCACTCCCTTTCTACTGCTGCACAACCTGAGTATCTGGCACCGATTACAACTTTGTGCCTCATTCCATTCATTGGTCGGACCCGACCGCTCCCTTTCTACTGCTGCACAACCTGAGTATCTGGCACCGATTACAACTCTGTGCCTCATTCCATTCATTGGTCGGACCCGACCACTCCCTTTCCACTGCTGCACAACCTGAGTATATGGCACCAATTACAACTCTGTGCCTCATTCCATTCAAAGGTCGGACCCGACCACTCCCTTTCGACTGCTGCACAACCTGAGTATCTGGCACCAATTACAACTCTGTGCCTCATTCCATTCAATGGTCGGACCCGACGACTCCCTTTCCACTGCTGCACAACCTGAGTATCTGGCACCGATTACAACTCTGTGCCTCATTCCATTCATTGGTCGGACCCGACCACTCCCTTTCTACTCCTGCACAACTTGAGTGTCTGGCACCGATTACAACTTTGTGCCTCATTCCATTCATTGGTCGGACCCGACCACTCCCTTTCTACTGCTGCACAACCTGAGTATCTGGCACCGATTACAACTGTGTGCCTCATTCCATTCATTGGTCGGACCCGACCACTCCCTTTCTACTGCTGTACAACCTCAGTATCTGGCACCGATTACAACTTTGTGCCTCATTCCATTCATTGGTCGGACCCGACCACTCCCTTTCTACTCTTGCAAAACCTGAGTATCTGGCACCGATTACAACTTTGTGCCTCATTCCATTCATTGGTCGGACCCGACCACTCCCTTTCTACTCCTGGACAACCTGAGTGTCTGGCACCGATTACAACTTTGTGCCTCATTCCATTCAATGGTCGGACCCGACCACTCCCTTTCTACTGCTGCACAACCTGAGTATCTGGCACCGATTACAACTGTGTGCCTCATTCCATTCATTGGTCGGACCCGACCACTCCCTTTCTACTGCTGCACAACCTGAGTATCTGGCACTGATTACAACTCTGTGCCTCATTCCATTCATTGGTCGGACCCGACCACTCCCTTTCTACTGCAGTACAACCTCAGTATCTGGCACCGATTACAACTTTGTGCCTCATTCCATTCATTGGTCGGACCCGACCACTCCCTTTCTACTGCTGTACAACCTCAGTATCTGGCACCGATTACAACTTTGTGCCTCATTCCATTCAATGGTCGGACCCGACCACTCCCTTTCTATTGCTGTACAACCTGAGTATCTGGCACCGATTACAACTTTGTGCCTCATTCCATTCATTGGTCGGACCCGACCACTCCCTTTCTACTGCTGCACAACCTGAGTATCTGGCACCGATTACAACTTTGTGCCTCATTCCATTCATTGGTCGGACCCGACCGCTCCCTTTCTACTGCTGCACAACCTGAGTATCTGGCACCGATTACAACTCTGTGCCTCATTCCATTCATTGGTCGGACCCGACCACTCCCTTTCCACTGCTGCACAACCTGAGTATATGGCACCAATTACAACTCTGTGCCTCATTCCATTCAAAGGTCGGACCCGACCACTCCCTTTCGACTGCTGCACAACCTGAGTATCTGGCACCGATTACAACTCTGTGCCTCATTCCATTCATTGGTCGGACCCGACCACTCCCTTTCTACTCCTGCACAACCTGAGTGTCTGGCACCGATTACAACTTTGTGCCTCATTCCATTCATTGGTCGGACCCGACCACTCCCTTTCTACTGCTGCACAACCTGAGTATCTGGCACCGATTACAACTGTGTGCCTCATTCCATTCATTGGTCGGACCCGACCACTCTCTTTCTACTGCTGTACAACCTCAGTATCTGGCACCGATTACAACTTTGTGCCTCATTCCATTCATTGGTCGGACCCGACCACTCCCTTTCTACTCTTGCACAACCTGAGTATCTGGCACCGATTACAACTTTGTGCCTCATTCCATTCATTGGTCGGACCCGACCACTCCCTTTCTACTCCTGGACAACCTGAGTGTCTGGCACCGATTACAACTTTGTGCCTCATTCCATTCAATGGTCGGACCCGACCACTCCCTTTCTACTGCTGCACAACCTGAGTATCTGGCACCGATTACAACTGTGTGCCTCATTCCATTCATTGGTCGGACCCGACCACTCCCTTTCTACTGCTGCACAACCTGAGTATCTGGCACTGATTACAACTCTGTGCCTCATTCCATTCATTGGTCGGACCCGACCACTCCCTTTCTACTCCTGTACAACCTCAGTATCTGGCACCGATTACAACTTTGTGCCTCATTCCATTCATTGGTCGGACCCGACCACTCCCTTTCTACTGCTGTACAACCTCAGTATCTGGCACCGATTACAACTTTGTGCCTCATTCCATTCAATGGTCGGACCCGACCACTCCCTTTCTACTCCTGTACAACCTGAGTATCTGGCACCGATTACAACTTTGTGCCTCATTCCATTCATTGGTCGGACCCGACCACTCCCTTTCTACTGCTGTACAACCTCAGTATCTGGCACCGATTACAACTTTGTGCCTCATTCCATTCATTGGTCGGACCCGACCACTCCCTTTCTACTGCTGTACAACCTCAGTATCTGGCACCGATTACAACTTTGTGCCTCATTCCATTCATTGGTCGGACCCGACCACTCCCTTTCTACTGCTGCACAACCTGAGTATCTGGCACCGATTACAACTTTGTGCCTCATTCCATTCATTGGTCGGACCCGACCACTCCCTTTCTACTGCTGTACAACCTCAGTATCTGGCACCGATTACAACTTTGTGTCTCATTCCATTCATTGGTCGGACCCGACCACTCCCTTTCTACTGCTGCACAACCTGAGTATCTGGCACCGATTACAACTCCGTGCCTCATTCCATTCATTGGTCGGACCCGACCACTCCCTTTCTACTGCTGCACAACCTGAGTATCTGGCACCGATTACAACTCTGTGCCTCATTCCATTCATTGGTCGGACCCGACCTCTCCCTTTCTACTGCTGCACAACCTGAGTTTCTGGCACCGATTACAACTTTGTGCCTCATTCCATTCATTGGTCGGACCCGACCACACCCTTTCTACTGCTCCACAACCTGAGTATCTGGCACCGATTAAAACTTTGTGCCTCATTCCATTCAATGGTCGGACCAGACCACTCCCTTTCTACTGCTGCACACCCTGAGTATCTGGCACCGATTACAACTTTGTGCCTCATTCCATTCATTGGTCGGACCGGACCACTCCCTTTCTACTTCTGCACACCCTGAGTAACTGGCACCGATTACAACTTTGTGCCTCTTTCCATTCATTGGTCGGACCCGACCACTCCCTTTCTACTGCTGTACAACCTCAGTATCTGGCACCGATTACAACTCGGTGCCTCATTCCATTCATTGGTCGGACCCGACCACACCCTTTCTACTGCTCCACAACCTGAGTATCTGGCACCGATTAAAACTTTGTGCCTAATTCTATTCAATGGTCGGACCAGACCACTCCCTTTCTACTGCTGCACAACCTGAGTATCTGGCACCGATTACAACTTTGTGCCTCATTCCATTCATTGGTCGGACCCGACCACTCCCTTTCTACTGCTGCACAACCTGAGTATCTGGCACCGATTACAACTTTGTGCCTCATTCCATTCATTGGTCGGACCCGACCACTCCCTTTCTACTGCTGCACAACCTGAGTATCTGGCACCGATTACAACTTTGTGCCTCATTCCATTCATTGGTCGGACCCGACCACTCCCTTTCTACTGCTGTACAACCTCAGTATCTGGCACCGATTACAACTTTGTGCCTCATTCCATTCATTGGTCGGACCCGACCACTCCCTTTCTACTGCTGCACAACCTGAGTATCTGGCACCGATTACAACTCCGTGCCTCATTCCATTCATTGGTCGGACCCGACCACTCCCTTTCTACTGCTGCACAACCTGAGTATCTGGCACCGATTACAACTCTGTGCCTCATTCCATTCATTGGTCGGACCCGACCACTCCCTTTCTACTGCTGCACAACCTGAGTTTCTGGCACCGATTACAACTTTGTGCCTCATTCCATTCATTGGTCGGACCCGACCACTCCCTTTCTACTGCTCCACAACCTGAGTATCTGGCGCCGATTACAACTCCGTGCCTCATTCCATTCATTGGTCGGACCCGACCACTCGCTTTCTACTGCTGCACAACCTGAGTATCTGGTACCGATTACAACTTTGTGCCTCATTCCATTCAATGGTCGGACCCGACCACTCCCTTTCTAATCCTGTACAACCTCAGTATCTGGCACCGATTACAACTTTGTGCCTCATTCCATTCATTGGTCGGACCCGACCACTCCCTTTCTACTGCTGTACAACCTCAGTATCTGGCACCGATTACAACTTTGTGT
This sequence comes from Pohlia nutans, assembly GCA_022496805.1. NCBI lineage: Eukaryota > Viridiplantae > Streptophyta > Bryopsida > Bryales > Mniaceae > Pohlia > Pohlia nutans. The sequence goes on from CM040086.1 coordinate 237,030, forward strand.
CTCATTCCATTCATTGGTCGGACCCGACCACTCCCTTTCTACTGCTGCACAACCTGAGTATCTGGCACCGATTACAACTCCGTGCCTCATTCCATTCATTGGTCGGACCCGACCACTCCCTTTCTACTACTGCACAACCTGAGTATCTGGCACCGATTACAACTCTGTGCCTCATTCCATTCATTGGTCGGACCCGACCACTGCCTTTCTACTGCTGCACAACCTGAGTTTCTGGCACCGATTACAACTTTGTGCCTCATTCCATTCATTGGTCGGACCCGACCACTCCCTTTCTACTGCTCCACAACCTGAGTATCTGGCACCGATTACAACTCCGTGCCTCATTCCATTCATTGGTCGGACCCGACCACTCGCTTTCTACTGCTGCACAACCTGAGTATCTGGTACCGATTACAACTTTGTGCCTCATTCCATTCAATGGTCGGACCCGACCACTCCCTTTCTACTGCTCCACAACCTGAGTATCTGGCACCGATTACAACTCCGTGCCTCATTCCATTCATTGGTCGGACCCGACCACTCCCTTTCTACTGCTGCACAACCTCAGTATCTGGCACCGATTACAACTTTGTGCCTCATTCCATTCATTGGTCAGACCTGACCACTCCCTTTCTACTGCTGCACACCCTGAGTATCTGGCACCGATTAGAACTTTGTGCCTCATTCCATTCATTGGTCGGACCCGACCACTCCCTTTCTACTGCTGTACAACCTCAGTATCTGGCACCGATTACAACTTTGTGCCTCATTCCATTCATTGGTCGGACCCGACCACTCCCTTTCTACTGCTCCACAACCTGAGTATCTGGCACCGATTACAACTCCGTGCCTCATTCCATTCATTGGTCGGACCCGACCACTCCCTTTCTACTGCTGCACAACCTCAGTATCTGGCACCGATTACAACTTTGTGCCTCATTCCATTCATTGGTCAGACCTGACCACTCCCTTTCTACTGCTGCACACCCTGAGTATCTGGCACCGATTAGAACTTTGTGCCTCATTCCATTCATTGGTCGGACCCGACCACTCCCTTTCTACTGCTGTACAACCTCAGTATCTGGCACCGATTACAACTTTGTGCCTCATTCCATTCATTGGTCGGACCCGACCACTCCCTTTCTACTGCTCCACAACCTGAGTATCTGGCACCGATTACAACTCCGTGCCTCATTCCATTCATTGGTCGGACCCGACCACTCCCTTTCTACTGCTGCACAACCTGAGTATCTGGCACCGATTACAACTTTGTGCCTCATTCCATTCATTGGTCAGACCTGACCACTCCCTTTCTACTGCTGCACACCCTGAGTATCTGGCACCGATTACAACTTTGTGCCTCATTCCATTCATTGGTCGGACCCGACCACTCCCTTTCTAATCCTGTACAACCTCAGTATCTGGCACCGATTACAACTTTGTGCCTCATTCCATTCATTGGTCGGACCCGACCACTCCCTTTCTACTGCTCCACAACCTGAGTATCTGGCACCGATTACAACTCCGTGCCTTATTCCATTCATTGGTCGGACCCGACCACTCCCTTTCTACTGCTGCACAACCTGAGTATCTGGTACCGATTACAACTTTGTGCCTCATTCCATTCAATGGTCGGACCCGACCACTCCCTTTCTACTGCTCCACAACCTGAGTATCTGGCACCGATTACAACTCCGTGCCTTATTCCATTCATTGGTCGGACCCGACCACTCCCTTTCTACTGCTGCACAACCTGAGTATCTGGTACCGATTACAACTTTGTGCCTCATTCCATTCAATGGTCGGACCCGACCACTCCCTTTCTACTGCTCCACAACCTGAGTATCTGGCACCGATTACAACTCTGTGCCTCATTCCATTCATTGGTCGGACCCGACCACACCCTTTCTACTGCTCCACAACCTGAGTATCTGGCACCGATTAAAACTTTGTGCCTCATTCCATTCAATGGTCGGACCAGACCACTCCCTTTCTACTGCTGCACACCCTGAGTATCTGGCACCGATTACAACTTTGTGCCTCATTCCATTCATTGGTCGGACCGGACCACTCCCTTTCTACTGCTGCACACCCTGAGTATCTGGCACCGATTACAACTTTGTGCCTCATTCCATTCATTGGTCGGACCCGACCACTCCCTTTCTACTGCTGCACAACCTGAGTATCTGGCACCGATTACAACTCTGTGCCTCATTCCATTCATTGGTCGGACCCGACCACTCCCTTTCTACTGCTGCACAACCTGAGTATCAAGCACCGATTACAACTGTGTGCCTCATTCCATTCAATGGTCGGACCCGACCACTCGCTTTCTACTGCTGCGCAACCTGAGTATCTGGCACCGATTACAACTCTGTGCCTCATTCCATTCATTGGTCGGACCCGACCACTCCCTTTCTACTGCTGCACACCCTCAGTATCTGGCACCGATTACAACTCTGTGCCTCATTCCATTCATTGGTTGGACCCGACCACTCCCTTTCTACTGCTGCACAACCTGAGTATCTGGCACCGATTACAACTCTGTGCCTCATTCCATTCATTGGTCGGACCCGACCACTCCCTTTCTACTGCTGTACAACCTCAGTATCTGGCACCGATTACAACTTTGTGCCTCATTCCATTCATTGGTCGGACCCGACCACTCCCTTTCTACTGCTGTACAACCTGAGTATCTGGCACCGATTACAACTTTGTGCCTCATTCCATTCATTGGTCGGACCCGACCACTCCCTTTCTACTGCTGCACAACCTGAGTATCTGGCACCGATTACAACTTTGTGCCTCATTCCATTCATTGCTCGGACCCGACCACTCCCTTTCTACTGCTGCACAACCTGAGTATCTGGCACCGATTACAACTTTGTGCCTCATTCCATTCATTGGTCGGACCCGACCACTCCCTTTCTACTGCTGCACAACCTGAGTATCTGGCACCGATTACAACTCTGTGCCTCATTCCATTCATTGGTCGGACCCGACCACTCCCTTTCTACTGCTGCACACCCTCAGTATCTGGCACCGATTACAACTCTGTGCCTCATTCCATTCATTGGTCGGACCCGACCACTCCGTTTCTACTGCTGCACAACCTGAGTATCTGGCACCGATTACAACTCTGTGCCTCATTCCATTCATTGGTCGGACCCGACCACTCCCTTTCTACTGCTGCACAACCTGAGTATCTGGCACCGATTACAACTTTGTGCCTCATTCCATTCATTGGTCGGACCCGACCACTCCCTTTCTACTGCTGCACAACCTGAGTATCTGGCACCGATTACAACTCTGTGCCTCATTCCATTCATTGGTCGGACCCGACCACTCCCTTTCTACTGCTGCACAACCTGAGTATCTGGCACCGATTACAACTTTGTGCCTCATTCCATTCATTGGTCGGACCCGACCACTCCCTTTCTACTGCTGCACAACCTGAGTATCTGGCACCGATTACAACTTTGTGCCTCATTCCATTCAATGGTCGGACCCGACCACTCCGTTTCTACTGCTGCACAACCTGAGTATCTGGCACCGATTACAACTCCGTGCCTCATTCCATTCATTGGTCGGACCCGACCACTCCCTTTCTACTGCTGCACAACCTGAGTATCTGGCACCGATTACAACTTTGTGCCTCATTCCATTCATTGGTCGGACCCGACCACTCCCTTTCTACTGCTGCACAACCTGAGTATCTGGCACCGATTACAACTCCGTGCCTCATTCCATTCATTGCTCGGACCCGACCACTCCCTTTCTACTGCTGCACAACCTGAGTATCTGGCACCGATTACAACTCTGTGCCTCATTCCATTCATTGGTCGGACCCGACCACTCCCTTTCTACTGCTGCACAACCTGAGTATCTGGCACCGATTACAACTCTGTGCCTCATTCCATTCATTGGTCGGACCCGACCACTCCCTTTCTACTGCTGCACAACCTGAGTATCTGGCACCGATTACAACTTTGTGCCTCATTCCATTCATTGGTCGGACCCGACCACTCCCTTTCTACTGCTGCACAACCTGAGTATCTGGCACCGATTACAACTCTGTGCCTCATTCCATTCATTGGTCGGACCCGACCACTCCCTTTCTACTGCTGCACAACCTGAGTATCTGGCACCGATTACAACTTTGTGCCTCATTCCATTCATTGGTCGGACCCGACCACTCCCTTTCTACTGCTGCACAACCTGAGTCTCTGGCACCGATTACAACTCTGTGCCTCATTCCATTCATTGGTCGGACCCGACCAATCCCTTTCTACTGCTGCACAACCTCAGTATCTGGCACCGATTACAACTTTGTGCCTCATTCCATTCATTGGTCGGACCCGACCACTCCCTTTCTACTGCTGCACAACCTGAGTATCTGGCACCGATTACAACTCTGTGCCTCATTCCATTCAATGGTCGGACCCGACCACTCCCTTTCTACTGCTGCACAACCTGAGTATCTGGCACCGATTACAACTCTGTGCCTCATTCCATTCATTGGTCGGACCCGACCACTCCCTTTCTACTGCTGCACAACCTGAGTATCTGGCACCGATTACAACTTTGTGCCTCATTCCATTCATTGGTCGGACCCGACCACTCCCTTTCTACTGCTGCACAACCTGAGTATCTGGCACCGATTACAACTGTGTGCCTCATTCCATTCATTGGTCGGACCCGACCACTCCCTTTCTACTGCTGCACAACCTGAGTATCTGGCACCGATTACAACTCTGTGCCTCATTCCATTCATTGGTCGGACCCGACCACTCCCTTTCTACTGCTGCACAACCTGAGTATCTGGCACCGATTACAACTGTGTGCCTCATTCCATTCATTGGTCGGACCCGACCACTCCCTTTCTACTGCTGCACAACCTGAGTATCTGGCACCGATTACAACTCTGTGCCTCATTCCATTCATTGGTCGGACCCGACCACTCCCTTTCTACTGCTGCACAACCTGAGTATCTGGCACCGATTACAACTCCGTGCCTCATTCCATTCATTGCTCGGACCCGACCACTCCCTTTCTACTGCTGCACAACCTGAGTATCTGGCACCGATTACAACTCTGTGCCTCATTCCATTCATTGGTCGGACCCGACCACTCCCTTTCTACTGCTGCACAACCTGAGTATCTGGCACCGATTACAACTCTGTGCCTCATTCCATTCATTGGTCGGACCCGACCACTCCCTTACTACTCCTGCACAACCTGAGTATCTGGCACCGATTACAACTCTGTGCCTCATTCCATTCATTGGTCGGACCCGACCACTCCCTTTCTACTGCTGCACAACCTGAGTATCTGCACCGATTACAACTTTGTGCCTCATTCCATTCATTGGTCGGACCCGACCACTCCCTTTCTACTGCTGCACAACCTGAGTATCTGGCACCGATTACAACTCCGTGCGTCATTCCATTCATTGGTCCGAGCCGACCACTCCCTTTCTACTGCTGCACAACCTGAGTCTCTGGCACCGATTACAACTTTGTGCCTCATTCCATTCATTGGTCGGACCCGACCACTCCCTTTCTACTGCTGCACAACCTGAGTATCTGGCACCGATTACAACTTTGTGCCTCATTCCATTCATTGGTCGGACCCGACCACTCCCTTTCTACTGCTGCACAACCTGAGTATCTGGCACCGATTACAACTTTGTGCCTCATTCCATTCATTGGTCGGACCCGACCACTCCCTTTCTACTGCTGCACAACCTGAGTATCTGGCACCGATTACAACTCCGTGCCTCATTCCATTCATTGGTCGGACCCGACCAATCCCTTTCTACTGCTGCACAACCTGAGTATCTGGCACCGATTACAACTTTGTGCCTCATTCCATTCATTGGTCGGACCCGACCACTCCCTTTCTACTGCTGCACAACCTGAGTATCTGGCACCGATTACAACTCTGTGCCTCATTCCATTCAATGGTCGGACCCGACCACTCCCTTTCTACTGCTGCACAACCTGAGTATCTGGCACCGATTACAACTTTGTGCCTCATTCCATTCATTGGTCGGACCCGACCACTCCCTTTCTACTGCTGCACAACCTGAGTATCTGGCACCGATTACAACTTTGTGCCTCATTCCAATCAAAGGTCGGACCCGACCACTCCCTTTCTACTGCTGCACAACCTGAGTATCTGGCACCGATTACAACTTTGTGCCTCATTCCATTCAATGGTCGGACCCGACCACTCCCTTTCTACTGCTGCACAACCTGAGTCTCTGGCACCGATTACAACTGTGTGCCTCATTCCATTCATTGGTCGGACCCGACCACTCCCTTTCTACTGCTGCACAACCTGAGTATCTGGCACCGATTACAACTCCGTGCCTCATTCCATTCATTGGTCCGACCCGACCACTCCCTTTCTACTGCTGCACAACCTGAGTCTCTGGCACCGATTACAACTTTGTGCCTCATTCCATTCATTGGTCGGACCCGACCACTCCCTTTCTACTGCTGCACAACCTGAGTATCTGGCACCGATTACAACTCCGTGCCTCATTCCATTCATTGCTCGGACCCGACCACTCCCTTTCTACTGCTGCACAACCTGAGTATCTGGCACCGATTACAACTCTGTGCCTCATTCCATTCATTGGTCGGACCCGACCACTCCCTTTCTACTGCTGCACAACCTGAGTATCTGGCACCGATTACAACTCTGTGCCTCATTCCATTCATTGGTCGGACCCGACCACTCCCTTTCTACTGCTGCACAACCTGAGTATCTGGCACCGATTACAACTTTGTGCCTCATTCCATTTAATGGTCGGACCCGACCACTCCCTTTCTACTGCTGCACAACCTGAGTATCTGGCACCGATTACAACTTTGTGCCTCATTCCATTCAATGGTCGGACCCGACCACTCCCTTTCTACTGCTGCACAACCTGAGTATCTGGCACCGATTACAACTTTGTGCCTCATTCCATTCATTGGTCGGACCCGACGACTCCCTTTCTACTGCTGCACAACCTGAGTATCTGGCACCGATTACAACTCTGTGCCTCATTCCATTCATTGGTCGGACCCGACCAATCCCTTTCTACTGCTGCACAACCTCAGTATCTGGCACCGATTACAACTCCGTGCCTCATTCCATTCATTGGTCGGACCCGACCACTCCCTTTCTACTGCTGCACAACCTGAGTATCTGGCACCGATTACAACTCTGTGCCTCATTCCATTCATTGGTCGGACCCGACCACTCCGTTTCTACTGCTGCACAACCTGAGTATCTGGCACCGATTACAACTCTGTGCCTCATTCCATTCATTGGTCGGACCCGACCACTCCCTTTCTACTGCTGCACAACCTGAGTATCTGGCACCGATTACAACTGTGTGCCTCATTCCATTCATTGGTCGGACCCGACCACTCCCTTTCTACTGCTGCACAACCTGAGTATCTGGCACCGATTACAACTCTGTGCCTCATTCCATTCATTGGTCGGACCCGACCACTCCCTTTCTACTGCTGCACAACCTGAGTATCTGGCACCGATTACAACTTTGTGCCTCATTCCATTCATTGGTCGGACCCGACCACTCCCTTTCTACTGCTGCACAACCTGAGTATCTGGCACCGATTACAACTCTGTGCCTCATTCCATTCAATGGTCGGACCCGACCACTCCGTTTCTACTGCTGCACAACCTGAGTATCTGGCACCGATTACAACTCCGTGCCTCATTCCATTCATTGGTCGGACCCGACCACTCCCTTTCTACTGCTGCACAACCTGAGTATCTGGCACCGATTACAACTTTGTGCCTCATTCCATTCATTGGTCGGACCCGACCACTCCCTTTCTACTGCTGCACAACCTGAGTATCTGGCACCGATTACAACTCCGTGCCTCATTCCATTCATTGGTCCGACCCGACCACTCCCTTTCTACTGCTGCACAACCTGAGTATCTGGCACCGATTACAACTCTGTGCCTCATTCCATTCATTGGTCGGACCCGACCACTCCCTTTCTACTGCTGCACAACCTGAGTATCTGGCACCGATTACAACTCTGTGCCTCATTCCATTCATTGGTCGGACCCGACCACTCCCTTTCTACTGCTGCACAACCTGAGTATCTGGCACCGATTACAACTTTGTGCCTCATTCCATTCATTGGTCGGACCCGACCACTCCCTTTCTACTGCTGCACAACCTGAGTATCTGGCACCGATTACAACTCTGTGCCTCATTCCATTCATTGGTCGGACCCGACCACTCCCTTTCTACTGCTGCACAACCTGAGTATCTGGCACCGATTACAACTTTGTGCCTCATTCCATTCATTGGTCGGACCCGACCACTCCCTTTCTACTGCTGCACAACCTGAGTATCTGGCACCGATTACAACTCTGTGCCTCATTCCATTCATTGGTCGGACCCGACCAATCCCTTTCTACTGCTGCACAACCTCAGTATCTGGCACCGATTACAACTTTGTGCCTCATTCCATTCATTGGTCGGACCCGACCACTCCCTTTCTACTGCTGCACAACCTGAGTATCTGGCACCGATTACAACTCTGTGCCTCATTCCATTCAATGGTCGGACCCGACCACTCCCTTTCTACTGCTGCACAACCTGAGTATCTGGCACCGATTACAACTCTGTGCCTCATTCCATTCATTGGTCGGACCCGACCACTCCCTTTCTACTGCTGCACAACCTGAGTATCTGGCACCGATTACAACTTTGTGCCTCATTCCATTCATTGGTCGGACCCGACCACTCCCTTTCTACTGCTGCACAACCTGAGTATCTGGCACCGATTACAACTGTGTGCCTCATTCCATTCATTGGTCGGACCCGACCACTCCCTTTCTACTGCTGCACAACCTGAGTATCTGGCACCGATTACAACTCTGTGCCTCATTCCATTCATTGGTCGGACCCGACCACTCCCTTTCTACTGCTGCACAACCTGAGTATCTGGCACCGATTACAACTGTGTGCCTCATTCCATTCATTGGTCGGACCCGACCACTCCCTTTCTACTGCTGCACAACCTGAGTATCTGGCACCGATTACAACTCTGTGCCTCATTCCATTCATTGGTCGGACCCGACCACTCCCTTTCTACTGCTGCACAACCTGAGTATCTGGCACCGATTACAACTCCGTGCCTCATTCCATTCATTGGTCGGACCCGACCACTCCCTTTCTACTGCTGCACAACCTGAGTATCTGGCACCGATTACAACTTTGTGCCTCATTCCATTCATTGGTCGGACCCGACCACTCCCTTTCTACTGCTGCACAACCTGAGTATCTGGCACCGATTACAACTCTGTGCCTCATTCCATTCATTGGTCGGACCCGACCACTCCCTTTCTACTGCTGCACAACCTGAGTATCTGGCACCGATTACAACTGTGTGCCTCATTCCATTCATTGGTCGGACCCGACCACTCCCTTTCTACTGCTGCACAACCTGAGTATCTGGCACCGATTACAACTCTGTGCCTCATTCCATTCATTGGTCGGACCCGACCACTCCCTTTCTACTGCTGCACAACCTGAGTATCTGGCACCGATTACAACTGTGTGCCTCATTCCATTCATTGGTCGGACCCGACCACTCCCTTTCTACTGCTGCACAACCTGAGTATCTGGCACCGATTACAACTCTGTGCCTCATTCCATTCATTGGTCGGACCCGACCACTCCCTTTCTACTGCTGCACAACCTGAGTATCTGGCACCGATTACAACTCCGTGCCTCATTCCATTCATTGGTCGGACCCGACCACTCCCTTTCTACTGCTGCACAACCTGAGTATCTGGCACCGATTACAACTCTGTGCCTCATTCCATTCATTGGTCGGACCCGACCACTCCCTTTCTACTGCTGCACAACCTGAGTATCTGGCACCGATTACAACTTTGTGCCTCATTCCATTCATTGGTCGGACCCGACCACTCCCTTTCTACTGCTGCACAACCTGAGTATCTGGCACCGATTACAACTTTGTGCCTCATTCCATTCATTGGTCGGACCCGACCACTCCCTTTCTACTGCTGCACAACCTGAGTATCTGGCACCGATTACAACTTTGTGCCTCATTCCATTCATTGGTCGGACCCGACCACTCCCTTTCTACTGCTGCACAACCTGAGTATCTGGCACCGATTACAACTTTGTGCCTCATTCCATTCAATGGTCGGACCCGACCACTCCCTTTCTACTGCTGCACAACCTGAGTATCTGGCACCGATTACAACTCCGTGCCTCATTCCATTCATTGGTCCGACCCGACCACTCCCTTTCTACTGCTGCACAACCTGAGTCTCTGGCACCGATTACAACTTTGTGCCTCATTCCATTCATTGGTCGGACCCGACCACTCCCTTTCTACTGCTGCACAACCTGAGTATCTGGCACCGATTACAACTTTGTGCCTCATTCCATTCAATGGTCGGACCCGACCACTCCCTTTCTACTGCTGCACAACCTGAGTATCTGGCACCGATTACAACTCCGTGCGTCATTCCATTCATTGGTCCGACCCGACCACTCCCTTTCTACTGCTGCACAACCTGAGTATCTGGCACCGATTACAACTTTGTGCCTCATTCCATTCATTGGTCGGACCCGACCACTCCCTTTCTACTGCTGCACAACCTGAGTATCTGGCACCGATTACAACTCTGTGCCTCATTCCATTCATTGGTCGGACCCGACCACTCCCTTTCTACTGCTGCACAACCTGAGTATCTGGCACCGATTACAACTTTGTGCCTCATTCCATTCATTGCTCGGACCCGACCACTCCCTTTCTACTGCTGTACAACCTGAGTATCTGGCACCGATTACAACTCTGTGCCTCATTCCATTCATTGGTCGGACCCGACCACTCCCTTTCTACTCCTGCACAACCTGAGTATCTGGCACCGATTACAACTCTGTGCCTCATTCCATTCATTGGTCGGACCCGACCACTCCCTTTCTACTGCTGCACAACCTGAGTATCTGGCACCGATTACAACTTTGTGCCTCATTCCATTCATTGGTCGGACCCGACCACTCCCTTTCTACTGCTGCACAACCTGAGTATCTGGCACCGATTACAACTTTGTGCCTCATTCCATTCATTGGTCGGACCCGACCACTCCCTTTCTACTGCTGCACAACCTGAGTATCTGGCACCGATTACAACTTTGTGCCTCATTCCATTCATTGGTCGGACCCGACCACTCCCTTTCTACTGCTGCACAACCTGAGTATCTGGCACCGATTACAACTTTGTGCCTCATTCCATTCATTGGTCGGACCCGACCACTCCCTTTCTACTGCTGCACAACCTGAGTATCTGGCACCGATTACAACTCCGTGCGTCATTCCATTCATTGGTCGGACCCGACCACTCCCTTTCTACTGCTGCACAACCTGAGTCTCTGGCACCGATTACAACTTTGTGCCTCATTCCATTCATTGGTCGGACCCGACCACTCCCTTTCTACTGCTGCACAACCTGAGTATCTGGCACCGATTACAACTCCGTGCCTCATTCCATTCATTGGTCGGACCCGACCACTCCCTTTCTACTGCTGCACAACCTGAGTATCTGGCACCGATTACAACTTTGTGCCTCATTCCATTCATTGGTCGGACCCGACCACTCCCTTTCTACTGCTGCACAACCTGAGTATCTGGCACCGATTACAACTGTGTGCCTCATTCCATTCATTGGTCGGACCCGACCACTCCCTTTCTACTGCTGCACAACCTGAGTATCTGGCACCGATTACAACTCTGTGCCTCATTCCATTCATTGGTCGGACCCGACCACTCCCTTTCTACTGCTGCACAACCTGAGTATCTGGCACCGATTACAACTGTGTGCCTCATTCCATTCATTGGTCGGACCCGACCACTCCCTTTCTACTGCTGCACAACCTGAGTATCTGGCACCGATTACAACTCTGTGCCTCATTCCATTCATTGGTCGGACCCGACCACTCCCTTTCTACTGCTGCACAACCTGAGTATCTGGCACCGATTACAACTCCGTGCCTCATTCCATTCATTGGTCGGACCCGACCACTCCCTTTCTACTGCTGCACAACCTGAGTATCTGGCACCGATTACAACTTTGTGCCTCATTCCATTCATTGGTCGGACCCGACCACTCCCTTTCTACTGCTGCACAACCTGAGTATCTGGCACCGATTACAACTCTGTGCCTCATTCCATTCATTGGTCGGACCCGACCACTCCCTTTCTACTGCTGCACAACCTGAGTATCTGGCACCGATTACAACTGTGTGCCTCATTCCATTCATTGGTCGGACCCGACCACTCCCTTTCTACTGCTGCACAACCTGAGTATCTGGCACCGATTACAACTCTGTGCCTCATTCCATTCATTGGTCGGACCCGACCACTCCCTTTCTACTGCTGCACAACTTGAGTATCTGGCACCGATTACAACTGTGTGCCTCATTCCATTCATTGGTCGGACCCGACCACTCCCTTTCTACTGCTGCACAACCTGAGTATCTGGCACCGATTACAACTCTGTGCCTCATTCCATTCATTGGTCGGACCCGACCACTCCCTTTCTACTGCTGCACAACCTGAGTATCTGGCACCGATTACAACTCCGTGCCTCATTCCATTCATTGGTCGGACCCGACCACTCCCTTTCTACTGCTGCACAACCTGAGTATCTGGCACCGATTACAACTCTGTGCCTCATTCCATTCATTGGTCGGACCCGACCACTCCCTTTCTACTGCTGCACAACCTGAGTATCTGGCACCGATTACAACTTTGTGCCTCATTCCATTCATTGGTCGGACCCGACCACTCCCTTTCTACTGCTGCACAACCTGAGTATCTGGCACCGATTACAACTTTGTGCCTCATTCCATTCATTGGTCGGACCCGACCACTCCCTTTCTACTGCTGCACAACCTGAGTATCTGGCACCGATTACAACTTTGTGCCTCATTCCATTCATTGGTCGGACCCGACCACTCCCTTTCTACTGCTGCACAACCTGAGTATCTGGCACCGATTACAACTTTGTGCCTCATTCCATTCAATGGTCGGACCCGACCACTCCCTTTCTACTGCTGCACAACCTGAGTATCTGGCACCGATTACAACTCCGTGCCTCATTCCATTCATTGGTCCGACCCGACCACTCCCTTTCTACTGCTGCACAACCTGAGTCTCTGGCACCGATTACAACTTTGTGCCTCATTCCATTCATTGGTCGGACCCGACCACTCCCTTTCTACTGCTGCACAACCTGAGTATCTGGCACCGATTACAACTTTGTGCCTCATTCCATTCAATGGTCGGACCCGACCACTCCCTTTCTACTGCTGCACAACCTGAGTATCTGGCACCGATTACAACTCCGTGCGTCATTCCATTCATTGGTCCGACCCGACCACTCCCTTTCTACTGCTGCACAACCTGAGTATCTGGCACCGATTACAACTTTGTGCCTCATTCCATTCATTGGTCGGACCCGACCACTCCCTTTCTACTGCTGCACAACCTGAGTATCTGGCACCGATTACAACTCTGTGCCTCATTCCATTCATTGGTCGGACCCGACCACTCCCTTTCTACTGCTGCACAACCTGAGTATCTGGCACCGATTACAACTTTGTGCCTCATTCCATTCATTGCTCGGACCCGACCACTCCCTTTCTACTGCTGTACAACCTGAGTATCTGGCACCGATTACAACTCTGTGCCTCATTCCATTCATTGGTCGGACCCGACCACTCCCTTTCTACTGCTGCACAACCTGAGTATCTGGCACCGATTACAACTCCGTGCGTCATTCCATTCATTGGTCGGACCCGACCACTCCCTTTCTACTGCTGCACAACCTGAGTATCTGGCACCGATTACAACTTTGTGCCTCATTCCATTCATTGGTCGGACCCGACCACTCCCTTTCTACTGCTGCACAACCTGAGTATCTGGCACCGATTACAACTCTGTGCCTCATTCCATTCATTGGTCGGACCCGACCACTCCCTTTCTACTGCTGCACAACCTGAGTATCTGGCACCGATTACAACTTTGTGCCTCATTCCATTCATTGCTCGGACCCGACCACTCCCTTTCTACTGCTGCACAACCTGAGTATCTGGCACCGATTACAACTCTGTGCCTCATTCCATTCATTGGTCGGACCCGACCACTCCCTTTCTACTGCTGCACAACCTGAGTATCTGGCACCGATTACAACTCTGTGCCTCATTCCATTCATTGGTCGGACCCGACCACTCCCTTTCTACTGCTGCACAACCTGAGTATCTGGCACCGATTACAACTTTGTGCCTCATTCCATTCATTGGTCGGACCCGACCACTCCCTTTCTACTGCTGCACAACCTGAGTATCTGGCACCGATTACAACTTTGTGCCTCATTCCATTCATTGGTCGGACCCGACCACTCCCTTTCTACTGCTGCACAACCTGAGTATCTGGCACCGATTACAACTTTGTGCCTCATTCCATTCATTGGTCGGACCCGACCACTCCCTTTCTACTGCTGCACAACCTGAGTATCTGGCACCGATTACAACTTTGTGCCTCATTCCATTCATTGGTCGGACCCGACCACTCCCTTTCTACTGCTGCACAACCTGAGTATCTGGCACCGATTACAACTCCGTGCGTCATTCCATTCATTGGTCGGACCCGACCACTCCCTTTCTACTGCTGCACAACCTGAGTCTCTGGCACCGATTACAACTTTGTGCCTCATTCCATTCATTGGTCGGACCCGACCACTCCCTTTCTACTGCTGCACAACCTGAGTATCTGGCACCGATTACAACTCCGTGCCTCATTCCATTCATTGGTCGGACCCGACCACTCCCTTTCTACTGCTGCACAACCTGAGTATCTGGCACCGATTACAACTTTGTGCCTCATTCCATTCATTGGTCGGACCCGACCACTCCCTTTCTACTGCTGCACAACCTGAGTATCTGGCACCGATTACAACTGTGTGCCTCATTCCATTCATTGGTCGGACCCGACCACTCCCTTTCTACTGCTGCACAACCTGAGTATCTGGCACCGATTACAACTCTGTGCCTCATTCCATTCATTGGTCGGACCCGACCACTCCCTTTCTACTGCTGCACAACCTGAGTATCTGGCACCGATTACAACTTTGTGCCTCATTCCATTCATTGGTCGGACCCGACCACTCCCTTTCTACTGCTGCACAACCTGAGTATCTGGCACCGATTACAACTCTGTGCCTCATTCCATTCATTGGTCGGACCCGACCACTCCCTTTCTACTGCTGCACAACCTGAGTATCTGGCACCGATTACAACTCCGTGCCTCATTCCATTCATTGGTCGGACCCGACCACTCCGTTTCTACTGCTGCACAACCTGAGTATCTGGCACCGATTACAACTCTGTGCCTCATTCCATTCATTGGTCGGACCCGACCACTCCCTTTCTACTGCTGCACAACCTGAGTATCTGGCACCGATTACAACTCTGTGCCTCATTCCATTCATTGGTCGGACCCGACCACTCCCTTTCTACTGCTGCACAACCTGAGTATCTGGCACCGATTACAACTGTGTGCCTCATTCCATTCATTGGTCGGACCCGACCACTCCCTTTCTACTGCTGCACAACCTGAGTATCTGGCACCGATTACAACTCTGTGCCTCATTCCATTCATTGGTCGGACCCGACCACTCCCTTTCTACTGCTGCACAACCTGAGTATCTGGCACCGATTACAACTGTGTGCCTCATTCCATTCATTGGTCGGACCCGACCACTCCCTTTCTACTGCTGCACAACCTGAGTATCTGGCACCGATTACAACTGTGTGCCTCATTCCATTCATTGGTCGGACCCGACCACTCCCTTTCTACTGCTGCACAACCTGAGTATCTGGCACCGATTACAACTTTGTGCCTCATTCCATTCATTGGTCGGACCCGACCACTCCCTTTCTACTGCTGCACAACCTGAGTATCTGGCACCGATTACAACTTTGTGCCTCATTCCATTCATTGGTCGGACCCGACCACTCCCTTTCTACTGCTGCACAACCTGAGTATCTGGCACCGATTACAACTCTGTGCCTCATTCCATTCATTGGTCGGACCCGACCACTCCCTTTCTACTGCTGCACAACCTGAGTATCTGGCACCGATTACAACTTTGTGCCTCATTCCATTCATTGCTCGGACCCGACGACTCCCTTTCTACTGCTGCACAACCTGAGTATCTGGCACCGATTACAACTCTGTGCCTCATTCCATTCATTGGTCGGACCCGACCACTCCCTTTCTACTGCTGCACAACCTGAGTATCTGGCACCGATTACAACTCTGTGCCTCATTCCATTCATTGGTCGGACCCGACCACTCCCTTTCTACTGCTGCACAACCTGAGTATCTGGCACCGATTACAACTTTGTGCCTCATTCCATTCATTGGACGGACCCGACCACTCCCTTTCTACTGCTGCACAACCTGAGTATCTGGCACCGATTACAACTTTGTGCCTCATTCCATTCATTGGTCGGACCCGACCACTCCCTTTCTACTGCTGCACAACCTGAGTATCTGGCACCGATTACAACTTTGTGCCTCATTCCATTCAATGGTCGGACCCGACCACTCCCTTTCTACTGCTGCACAACCTGAGTATCTGGCACCGATTACAACTCCGTGCGTCATTCCATTCATTGGTCCGACCCGACCACTCCCTTTCTACTGCTGCACAACCTGAGTATCTGGCACCGATTACAACTTTGTGCCTCATTCCATTCATTGGTCGGACCCGACCACTCCCTTTCTACTGCTGCACAACCTGAGTATCTGGCACCGATTACAACTCTGTGCCTCATTCCATTCATTGGTCGGACCCGACCACTCCCTTTCTACTGCTGCACAACCTGAGTATCTGGCACCGATTACAACTTTGTGCCTCATTCCATTCATTGCTCGGACCCGACCACTCCCTTTCTACTGCTGTACAACCTGAGTATCTGGCACCGATTACAACTCTGTGCCTCATTCCATTCATTGGTCGGACCCGACCACTCCCTTTCTACTGCTGCACAACCTGAGTATCTGGCACCGATTACAACTCTGTGCCTCATTCCATTCATTGGTCGGACCCGACCACTCCCTTTCTACTGCTGCACAACCTGAGTATCTGGCACCGATTACAACTTTGTGCCTCATTCCATTCATTGGTCGGACCCGACCACTCCCTTTCTACTGCTGCACAACCTGAGTATCTGGCACCGATTACAACTTTGTGCCTCATTCCATTCATTGGTCGGACCCGACCACTCCCTTTCTACTGCTGCACAACCTGAGTATCTGGCACCGATTACAACTTTGTGCCTCATTCCATTCATTGGTCGGACCCGACCACTCCCTTTCTACTGCTGCACAACCTGAGTATCTGGCACCGATTACAACTTTGTGCCTCATTCCATTCATTGGTCGGACCCGACCACTCCCTTTCTACTGCTGCACAACCTGAGTATCTGGCACCGATTACAACTCCGTGCGTCATTCCATTCATTGGTCGGACCCGACCACTCCCTTTCTACTGCTGCACAACCTGAGTCTCTGGCACCGATTACAACTTTGTGCCTCATTCCATTCATTGGTCGGACCCGACCACTCCCTTTCTACTGCTGCACAACCTGAGTATCTGGCACCGATTACAACTCCGTGCCTCATTCCATTCATTGGTCGGACCCGACCACTCCCTTTCTACTGCTGCACAACCTGAGTATCTGGCACCGATTACAACTTTATGCCTCATTCCATTCATTGGTTGGACCCGACCACTCCCTTTCTACTGCTGCACAACCTGAGTATCTGGCACCGATTACAACTTTGTGCCTCATTCCATTATTTGGTCGGACCCGACCACTCCTTTTCTACTGCTGCACAACCTGAGTATCTGGCACCGATTACAACTCTGTGCCTCATTCCATTCATTGGTCGGACCCGACCACTCCCTTTCTACTGCTGCACAACCTGAGTATCTGGCACCGATTACAACTTTGTGCCTCATTCCATTCATTGGTCGGACCCGACCACTTTCTTTCTACTGCTGCACAACCTGAGTATCTGGCACCGATTACAACTCTGTGCCTCATTCCATTCATTGGTCGGACCCGACCACTCCCTTTCTACTGCTGCACAACCTGAGTATCTGGCACCGATTACAACTTTGTGCCTCATTCCATTCATTGCTCGGACCCGACGACTCCCTTTCTACTGCTGCACAACCTGAGTATCTGGCACCGATTACAACTCTGTGCCTCATTCCATTCATTGGTCGGACCCGACCACTCCCTTTCTACTGCTGCACAACCTGAGTATCTGGCACCGATTACAACTCTGTGCCTCATTCCATTCATTGGTCGGACCCGACCACTCCCTTTCTACTGCTGCACAACCTGAGTATCTGGCACCGATTACAACTTTGTGCCTCATTCCATTCATTGGTCGGACCCGACCACTCCCTTTCTACTGCTGCACAACCTGAGTATCTGGCACCGATTACAACTTTGTGCCTCATTCCATTCATTGGTCGGACCCGACCACTCCCTTTCTACTGCTGCACAACCTGAGTATCTGGCACCGATTACAACTCTGTGCCTCATTCCATTCATTGGTCGGACCCGACCACTCCCTTTCTACTGCTGCACAACCTGAGTATCTGGCACCGATTACAACTTTGTGCCTCATTCCATTCATTGCTCGGACCCGACGACTCCCTTTCTACTGCTGCACAACCTGAGTATCTGGCACCGATTACAACTCTGTGCCTCATTCCATTCATTGGTCGGACCCGACCACTCCCTTTCTACTGCTGCACAACCTGAGTATCTGGCACCGATTACAACTCTGTGCCTCATTCCATTCATTGGTCGGACCCGACCACTCCCTTTCTACTGCTGCACAACCTGAGTATCTGGCACCGATTACAACTTTGTGCCTCATTCCATTCATTGCTCGGACCCGACGACTCCCTTTCTACTGCTGCACAACCTGAGTATCTGGCACCGATTACAACTCTGTGCCTCATTCCATTCATTGGTCGGACCCGACCACTCCCTTTCTACTGCTGCACAACCTGAGTATCTGGCACCGATTACAACTCTGTGCCTCATTCCATTCATTGGTCGGACCCGACCACTCCCTTTCTACTGCTGCACAACCTGAGTATCTGGCACCGATTACAACTTTGTGCCTCATTCCATTCATTGGACGGACCCGACCACTCCCTTTCTACTGCTGCACAACCTGAGTATCTGGCACCGATTACAACTTTGTGCCTCATTCCATTCATTGGTCGGACCCGACCACTCCCTTTCTACTGCTGCACAACCTGAGTATCTGGCACCGATTACAACTCTGTGCCTCATTCCATTCATTGGTCGGACCCGACCACTCCCTTTCTACTGCTGCACAACCTGAGTATCTGGCACCGATTACAACTTTGTGCCTCATTCCATTCATTGGTCGGACCCGACCACTCCCTTTCTACTGCTGCACAACCTGAGTATCTGGCACCGATTACAACTGTGTGCCTCATTCCATTCATTGGTCGGACCCGACCACTCCCTTTCTACTGCTGCACAACCTGAGTATCTGGCACCGATTACAACTCTGTGCCTCATTCCATTCATTGGTCGGACCCGACCACTCCCTTTCTACTGCTGCACAACCTGAGTATCTGGCACCGATTACAACTGTGTGCCTCATTCCATTCATTGGTCGGACCCGACCACTCCCTTTCTACTGCTGCACAACCTGAGTATCTGGCACCGATTACAACTCCGTGCATCATTCCATTCATTGGTCCGACCCGACCACTCCCTTTCTACTGCTGCATAACCTGAGTCTCTGGCACCGATTACAACTTTGTGCCTCATTCCATTCATTGGTCGGACCCGACCACTCCCTTTCTACTGCTGCACAACCTGAGTATCTGGCACCGATTACAACTCCGTGCCTCATTCCATTCATTGGTCGGACCCGACCACTCCCTTTCTACTGCTGCACAACCTGAGTATCTGGCACCGATTACAACTTTGTGCCTCATTCCATTCATTGGTCGGACCCGACCACTCCCTTTCTACTGCTGCACAACCTGAGTATCTGGCACCGATTACAACTCCGTGCCTCATTCCATTCATTGGTCGGACCCGACCACTCCCTTTCTACTGCTGCACAACCTGAGTATCTGGCACCGATTACAACTCTGTGCCTCATTCCATTCATTGGTCGGACCCGACCACTCCCTTTCTACTGCTGCACAACCTGAGTATCTGGCACCGATTACAACTTTGTGCCTCATTCCATTCATTGGACGGACCCGACCACTCCCTTTCTACTGCTGCACAACCTGAGTATCTGGCACCGATTACAACTCCGTGCGTCATTCCATTCATTGGTCCGACCCGACCACTCCCTTTCTACTGCTGCACAACCTGAGTATCTGGCACCGATTACAACTCTGTGCCTCATTCCATTCATTGGTCGGACCCGACCACTCCCTTTCTACTGCTGCACAACCTGAGTATCTGGCACCGATTACAACTGTGTGCCTCATTCCATTCATTGGTCGGACCCGACCACTCCCTTTCTACTGCTGCACAACCTGAGTATCTGGCACCGATTACAACTCTGTGCCTCATTCCATTCATTGGTCGGACCCGACCACTCCCTTTCTACTGCTGCACAACCTGAGTATCTGGCACCGATTACAACTCTGTGCCTCATTCCATTCATTGGTCGGACCCGACCACTCCCTTACTACTCCTGCACAACCTGAGTATCTGGCACCGATTACAACTTTGTGCCTCATTCCATTCATTGGTCGGACCCGACCACTCCCTTTCTACTGCTGCTCAACCTGAGTATCTGGCACCGATTACAACTTTGTGCCTC
This sequence comes from Pohlia nutans, assembly GCA_022496805.1. Lineage (NCBI taxonomy): Eukaryota > Viridiplantae > Streptophyta > Bryopsida > Bryales > Mniaceae > Pohlia > Pohlia nutans. Next base: position 258,027 of record CM040086.1, read on the forward strand.
ATTCCATTCATAAGTCGGACCCGACCACTCCCTTTCTACTGCTGCACAACCTGAGTATCTGGCACCGATTACAACTCCGTGCGTCATTCCATTCATTGGTCCGACCCGACCACTCCCTTTCTACTGCTGCACAACCTGAGTCTCTGGCACCGATTACAACTTTGTGCCTCATTCCATTCATTGGTCGGACCCGACCACTCCCTTTCTACTGCTGCACAACCTGAGTATCTGGCACCGATTACAACTCCGTGCCTCATTCCATTCATTGGTCGGACCCGACCACTCCCTTTCTACTGCTGCACAACCTGAGTATCTGGCACCGATTACAACTCTGTGCCTCATTCCATTCATTGGTCGGACCCGACCACTCCCTTTCTACTGCTGCACAACCTGAGTATCTGGCACCGATTACAACTCTGTGCCTCATTCCATTCATTGGTCGGACCCGACCACTCCCTTTCTACTGCTGCACAACCTGAGTATCTGGCACCGATTACAACTCTGTGCCTCATTCCATTCATTGGTCGGACCCGACCACTCCCTTTCTACTGCTGCACAACCTGAGTATCTGGCACCGATTACAACTTTGTGCCTCATTCCATTCATTGGACGGACCCGACCACTCCCTTTCTACTGCTGCACAACCTGAGTATCTGGCACCGATTACAACTTTGTGCCTCATTCCATTCATTGGTCGGACCCGACCACTCCCTTTCTACTGCTGCACAACCTGAGTATCTGGCACCGATTACAACTCTGTGCCTCATTCCATTCATTGGTCGGACCCGACCACTCCCTTTCTACTGCTGCACAACCTGAGTATCTGGCACCGATTACAACTTTGTGCCTCATTCCATTCATTGGTCGGACCCGACCACTCCCTTTCTACTGCTGCACAACCTGAGTATCTGGCACCGATTACAACTGTGTGCCTCATTCCATTCATTGGTCGGACCCGACCACTCCCTTTCTACTGCTGCACAACCTGAGTATCTGGCACCGATTACAACTCTGTGCCTCATTCCATTCATTGGTCGGACCCGACCACTCCCTTTCTACTGCTGCACAACCTGAGTATCTGGCACCGATTACAACTGTGTGCCTCATTCCATTCATTGGTCGGACCCGACCACTCCCTTTCTACTGCTGCACAACCTGAGTATCTGGCACCGATTACAACTCCGTGCATCATTCCATTCATTGGTCCGACCCGACCACTCCCTTTCTACTGCTGCATAACCTGAGTCTCTGGCACCGATTACAACTTTGTGCCTCATTCCATTCATTGGTCGGACCCGACCACTCCCTTTCTACTGCTGCACAACCTGAGTATCTGGCACCGATTACAACTCCGTGCCTCATTCCATTCATTGGTCGGACCCGACCACTCCCTTTCTACTGCTGCACAACCTGAGTATCTGGCACCGATTACAACTCTGTGCCTCATTCCATTCATTGGTCGGACCCGACCACTCCCTTTCTACTGCTGCACAACCTGAGTATCTGGCACCGATTACAACTCCGTGCCTCATTCCATTCATTGGTCGGACCCGACCACTCCCTTTCTACTGCTGCACAACCTGAGTATCTGGCACCGATTACAACTCTGTGCCTCATTCCATTCATTGGTCGGACCCGACCACTCCCTTTCTACTGCTGCACAACCTGAGTATCTGGCACCGATTACAACTTTGTGCCTCATTCCATTCAATGGTCGGACCCGACCACTCCCTTTCTACTGCTGCACAACCTGAGTATCTGGCACCGATTACAACTTTGTGCCTCATTCCATTCAATGGTCGGACCCGACCACTCCCTTTCTACTGCTGCACAACCTGAGTATCTGGCACCGATTACAACTCTGTGCCTCATTCCATTCATTGGTCGGACCCGACCACTCCCTTTCTACTGCTGCAGAACCTGAGTATCTGGCACCGATTACAACTTTGTGCCCCATTCCATTCATTGGTCGGACCCGACCACTCCCTTTCTACTGCTGCACAACCTGAGTATCTGGCACCGATTACAACTTTGTGCCTCATTCCATTCATTGGTCGGACCCGACCACTCCCTTTCTACTGCTGCACAACCTGAGTATCTGGCACCGATTACAACTTTGTGCCTCATTCCATTCATTGGTCGGACCCGACCACTCCCTTTCTACTGCTGCACAACCTGAGTATCTGGCACCGATTACAACTTTGTGCCTCATTCCATTCATTGGTCGGACCCGACCACTCCCTTTCTACTGCTGCACAACCTGAGTATCTGGCACCGATTACAACTCCGTGCGTCATTCCATTCATTGGTCCGACCCGACCACTCCCTTTCTACTGCTGCACAACCTGAGTCTCTGGCACCGATTACAACTTTGTGCCTCATTCCATTCATTGGTCGGACCCGACCACTCCCTTTCTACTGCTGCACAACCTGAGTATCTGGCACCGATTACAACTCCGTGCCTCATTCCATTCATTGGTCGGACCCGACCACTCCCTTTCTACTGCTGCACAACCTGAGTATCTGGCACCGATTACAACTCTGTGCCTCATTCCATTCATTGGTCGGACCCGACCACTCCCTTTCTACTGCTGCACAACCTGAGTATCTGGCACCGATTACAACTCTGTGCCTCATTCCATTCATTGGTCGGACCCGACCACTCCCTTTCTACTGCTGCACAACCTGAGTATCTGGCACCGATTACAACTTTGTGCCTCATTCCATTCATTGGTCGGACCCGACCACTCCCTTTCTACTGCTGCACAACCTGAGTATCTGGCACCGATTACAACTCTGTGCCTCATTCCATTCATTGGTCGGACCCGACCACTCCCTTTCTACTGCTGCACAACCTGAGTATCTGGCACCGATTACAACTGTGTGCCTCATTCCATTCATTGGTCGGACCCGACCACTCCCTTTCTACTGCTGCACAACCTGAGTATCTGGCACCGATTACAACTCTGTGCCTCATTCCATTCATTGGTCGGACCCGACCACTCCCTTTCTACTGCTGCACAACCTGAGTATCTGGCACCGATTACAACTCTGTGCCTCATTCCATTCATTGGTCGGACCCGACCACTCCCTTACTACTCCTGCACAACCTGAGTATCTGGCACCGATTACAACTTTGTGCCTCATTCCATTCATTGGTCGGACCCGACCACTCCCTTTCTACTGCTGCTCAACCTGAGTATCTGGCACCGATTACAACTTTGTGCCTCATTCCATTCATAAGTCGGACCCGACCACTCCCTTTCTACTGCTGCACAACCTGAGTATCTGGCACCGATTACAACTCCGTGCGTCATTCCATTCATTGGTCCGACCCGACCACTCCCTTTCTACTGCTGCACAACCTGAGTCTCTGGCACCGATTACAACTTTGTGCCTCATTCCATTCATTGGTCGGACCCGACCACTCCCTTTCTACTGCTGCACAACCTGAGTATCTGGCACCGATTACAACTCCGTGCCTCATTCCATTCATTGGTCGGACCCGACCACTCCCTTTCTACTGCTGCACAACCTGAGTATCTGGCACCGATTACAACTCTGTGCCTCATTCCATTCATTGGTCGGACCCGACCACTCCCTTTCTACTGCTGCACAACCTGAGTATCTGGCACCGATTACAACTCCGTGCCTCATTCCATTCATTGCTCGGACCCGACCACTCCCTTTCTACTGCTGCACAACCTGAGTATCTGGCACCGATTACAACTCTGTGCCTCATTCCATTCATTGGTCGGACCCGACCACTCCCTTTCTACTGCTGCACAACCTGAGTATCTGGCACCGATTACAACTCTGTGCCTCATTCCATTCATTGGTCGGACCCGACCACTCCCTTTCTAGTGCTGCACAACCTGAGTATCTGGCACCGATTACAACTTTGTGCCTCATTCCATTCATTGGTCGGACCCGACCACTCCCTTTCTACTGCTGCACAACCTGAGTATCTGGCACCGATTACAACTTTGTGCCTCATTCCATTCATTGGTCGGACCCGACCACTCCCTTTCTACTGCTGCACAACCTGAGTCTCTGGCACCGATTACAACTTTGTGCCTCATTCCATTCATTGGTCGGACCCGACCACTCCCTTTCTACTGCTGCACAACCTGAGTATCTGGCACCGATTACAACTGTGTGCCTCATTCCATTCAATGGTCGGACCCGACCACTCCCTTTCTACTGCTGCACAACCTGAGTATCAGGCACCGATTACAACTTTGTGCCTCATTCCATTCATTGGTCGGACCCGACCACTCCTTTTCTACTGCTGCACAACCTGAGTATCTGGCACCGATAACAAATCTGTGCCTCATTCCATTCAATGGTCGGACCCGACCACTCACTTTCTACTGCAGCACAACCCGAGTATCTGGCACCGATTACAACTCTGTGCCTCATTCCATTCATTGGTCGGACCCGACCACTCCCTTTCTACTCCTGCACACCCTCAGTATCTGGCACCGATTACAACTCTGTGCCTCATTCCATTCATTGGTCGGACCCGACCACTCCCTTTCTACTGCTGCACAACCTGAGTATCTGGCACCGATTATAACTTTGTGCCTTATTCCATTCAATGGTCGGACCCGACCACTCCCTTTCTACTGCTGCACAACCTGAGTATCTGGCACCGATTACAACTCCGTGCGTCATTCCATTCATTGGTCCGACCCGACCACTCCCTTTCTACTGCTGCACAACCTGAGTCTCTGGCACCGATTACAACTTTGTGCCTCATTCCATTCATTGGTCGGACCCGACCACTCCCTTTCTACTGCTGCACAACCTGAGTATCTGGCACCGATTACAACTCCGTGCCTCATTCCATTCATTGCTCGGACCCGACCACTCCCTTTCTACTGCTGCACAACCTGAGTATCTGGCACCGATTACAACTCTGTGCCTCATTCCATTCATTGGTCGGACCCGACCACTCCCTTTCTACTGCTGCACAACCTGAGTATCTGGCACCGATTACAACTTTGTGCCTCATTCCATTCATTGGTCGGACCCGACCACTCCCTTTCTACTGCTGCACAACCTGAGTATCTGGCACCGATTACAACTTTGTGCCTCATTCCATTCAATGGTCGGACCCGACCACTCCCTTTCTACTGCTGCACAACCTGAGTATCTGGCACCGATTACAACTTTGTGCCTCATTCCATTCAATGGTCGGACCCGACCACTCCCTTTCTACTGCTGCACACCCTCAGTATCTGGCACCGATTACAACTCTGTGCCTTATTCCATTCATTGGTCGGACCCGACCACTCCCTTTCTACTGCTGCACAACCTGAGTATCTGGCACCGATTACAACTCTGTGCCTCATTCCATTCATTGGTCGGACCCGACCACTCCCTTACTACTCCTGCACAACCTGAGTATCTGGCACCGATTACAACTTTGTGCCTCATTCCATTCATTGGTCGGACCCGACCACTCCCTTTCTACTGCTGCACAACCTGAGTATCTGGCACCGATTACAACTCTGTGCCTCATTCCATTCATTGGTCGGACCCGACGACTCCCTTTCTACTGCTGCACAACCTGAGTATCTGGCACCGATTACAACTTTGTGCCTCATTCCATTCATTGGTCGGACCCGACCACTCCCTTTCTACTGCTGCACACCCTCAGTATCTGGCACCGATTACAACTTTGTGCCTCATTCCATTCATTGGTCGGACCCGACCACTCCCTTTCTACTGCTGCACAACCTGAGTATCTGGCACCGATTACAACTTTGTGCCTCATTCCATTCATTGGTCGGACCCGACCACTCCCTTTCTACTCCTGCACAACCTGAGTATCTGGCACCGATTACAACTCTGTGCCTCATTCCATTCATTGGTCGGACCGGACCCCTCCCTTACTACTCCTGCACAACCTGAGTATCTGGCACCGATTACAACTTTGTGCCTCATTCCATTCATTGGTCGGACCCGACCACTCCCTTTCTACTGCTGCACAACCTGAGTATCTGGCACCGATTACAACTTTGTGCCTCATTCCATTCATTGGTCGGACCCGACCACTCCCTTTCTACTGCTGCACAACCTGAGTATCTGGCACCGATTACAACTCTGTGCCTCATTCCATTCATTGGTCGGACCCGACCACTCCCTTACTACTCCTGCACAACCTGAGTATCTGGCACCGATTACAACTTTGTGCCTCATTCCATTCATTGGTCGGACCCGACCACTCCCTTTCTACTGCTGCTCAACCTGAGTATCTGGCACCGATTACAACTTTGTGCCTCATTCCATTCATAAGTCGGACCCGACCACTCCCTTTCTACTGCTGCACAACCTGAGTATCTGGCACCGATTACAACTCCGTGCGTCATTCCATTCATTGGTCCGACCCGACCACTCCCTTTCTACTGCTGCACAACCTGAGTCTCTGGCACCGATTACAACTTTGTGCCTCATTCCATTCATTGGTCGGACCCGACCACTCCCTTTCTACTGCTGCACAACCTGAGTATCTGGCACCGATTACAACTCCGTGCCTCATTCCATTCATTGGTCGGACCCGACCACTCCCTTTCTACTGCTGCACAACCTGAGTATCTGGCACCGATTACAACTCTGTGCCTCATTCCATTCATTGGTCGGACCCGACCACTCCCTTTCTACTGCTGCACAACCTGAGTATCTGGCACCGATTACAACTCCGTGCCTCATTCCATTCATTGCTCGGACCCGACCACTCCCTTTCTACTGCTGCACAACCTGAGTATCTGGCACCGATTACAACTCTGTGCCTCATTCCATTCATTGGTCGGACCCGACCACTCCCTTTCTACTGCTGCACAACCTGAGTATCTGGCACCGATTACAACTCTGTGCCTCATTCCATTCATTGGTCGGACCCGACCACTCCCTTTCTAGTGCTGCACAACCTGAGTATCTGGCACCGATTACAACTTTGTGCCTCATTCCATTCATTGGTCGGACCCGACCACTCCCTTTCTACTGCTGCACAACCTGAGTATCTGGCACCGATTACAACTTTGTGCCTCATTCCATTCATTGGTCGGACCCGACCACTCCCTTTCTACTGCTGCACAACCTGAGTCTCTGGCACCGATTACAACTTTGTGCCTCATTCCATTCATTGGTCGGACCCGACCACTCCCTTTCTACTGCTGCACAACCTGAGTATCTGGCACCGATTACAACTGTGTGCCTCATTCCATTCAATGGTCGGACCCGACCACTCCCTTTCTACTGCTGCACAACCTGAGTATCAGGCACCGATTACAACTTTGTGCCTCATTCCATTCATTGGTCGGACCCGACCACTCCTTTTCTACTGCTGCACAACCTGAGTATCTGGCACCGATAACAAATCTGTGCCTCATTCCATTCAATGGTCGGACCCGACCACTCACTTTCTACTGCAGCACAACCCGAGTATCTGGCACCGATTACAACTCTGTGCCTCATTCCATTCATTGGTCGGACCCGACCACTCCCTTTCTACTCCTGCACACCCTCAGTATCTGGCACCGATTACAACTCTGTGCCTCATTCCATTCATTGGTCGGACCCGACCACTCCCTTTCTACTGCTGCACAACCTGAGTATCTGGCACCGATTATAACTTTGTGCCTTATTCCATTCAATGGTCGGACCCGACCACTCCCTTTCTACTGCTGCACAACCTGAGTATCTGGCACCGATTACAACTCCGTGCGTCATTCCATTCATTGGTCCGACCCGACCACTCCCTTTCTACTGCTGCACAACCTGAGTCTCTGGCACCGATTACAACTTTGTGCCTCATTCCATTCATTGGTCGGACCCGACCACTCCCTTTCTACTGCTGCACAACCTGAGTATCTGGCACCGATTACAACTCCGTGCCTCATTCCATTCATTGCTCGGACCCGACCACTCCCTTTCTACTGCTGCACAACCTGAGTATCTGGCACCGATTACAACTCTGTGCCTCATTCCATTCATTGGTCGGACCCGACCACTCCCTTTCTACTGCTGCACAACCTGAGTATCTGGCACCGATTACAACTTTGTGCCTCATTCCATTCATTGGTCGGACCCGACCACTCCCTTTCTACTGCTGCACAACCTGAGTATCTGGCACCGATTACAACTTTGTGCCTCATTCCATTCAATGGTCGGACCCGACCACTCCCTTTCTACTGCTGCACAACCTGAGTATCTGGCACCGATTACAACTTTGTGCCTCATTCCATTCAATGGTCGGACCCGACCACTCCCTTTCTACTGCTGCACACCCTCAGTATCTGGCACCGATTACAACTCTGTGCCTTATTCCATTCATTGGTCGGACCCGACCACTCCCTTTCTACTGCTGCACAACCTGAGTATCTGGCACCGATTACAACTCTGTGCCTCATTCCATTCATTGGTCGGACCCGACCACTCCCTTACTACTCCTGCACAACCTGAGTATCTGGCACCGATTACAACTTTGTGCCTCATTCCATTCATTGGTCGGACCCGACCACTCCCTTTCTACTGCTGCACAACCTGAGTATCTGGCACCGATTACAACTCTGTGCCTCATTCCATTCATTGGTCGGACCCGACGACTCCCTTTCTACTGCTGCACAACCTGAGTATCTGGCACCGATTACAACTTTGTGCCTCATTCCATTCATTGGTCGGACCCGACCACTCCCTTTCTACTGCTGCACACCCTCAGTATCTGGCACCGATTACAACTTTGTGCCTCATTCCATTCATTGGTCGGACCCGACCACTCCCTTTCTACTGCTGCACAACCTGAGTATCTGGCACCGATTACAACTTTGTGCCTCATTCCATTCATTGGTCGGACCCGACCACTCCCTTTCTACTCCTGCACAACCTGAGTATCTGGCACCGATTACAACTCTGTGCCTCATTCCATTCATTGGTCGGACCGGACCCCTCCCTTACTACTCCTGCACAACCTGAGTATCTGGCACCGATTACAACTTTGTGCCTCATTCCATTCATTGGTCGGACCCGACCACTCCCTTTCTACTGCTGCACAACCTGAGTATCTGGCACCGATTACAACTTTGTGCCTCATTCCATTCATTGGTCGGACCCGACCACTCCCTTTCTACTGCTGCACAACCTGAGTATCTGGCACCGATTACAACTCTGTGCCTCATTCCATTCATTGGTCGGACCCGACCACTCCTTTTCTACTGCTGCACAACCTGAGTATCTGGCACCGATTACAACTTTGTGCCTCATTCCATTCATTGGTCGGACCCGACCACTCCCTTACTACTCCTGCACAACCTGAGTATCTGGCACCGATTACAACTTTGTGCCTCATTCCATTCATTGGTCGGACCCGACCACTCCCTTTCTACTGCTGCTCAACCTGAGTATCTGGCACCGATTACAACTTTGTGCCTCATTCCATTCATTGGTCGGACCCGACCACTCCCTTTCTACTGCTGCACACCCTGAGTATCTGGCACCGATTACAACTCTGTGCCTCATTCCATTCATTGGTCGGACCCGACCACTCCCTTTCTACTGCTGCACAACCTGAGTATCTCGCACCGATTACAACTTTGTGCCTCATTCCATTATTTGGTCGGACCCGACCACTCCCTTTCTACTGCTGCACAACCTGAGTATCTAACACCGATTACAACTCCGTGCCTCATTCCATTCATTGGTCGGACCCGACCACTCCCTTTCTACTGCTGCACAACCTGAGTATCTGGCACCGATTACAACTTTGTGCCTCATTCCATTCATTGGTCGGTCCCGACCACTCCCTTTCTACTGCTGCACAACCTGAGTATCTGGCACCGATAACAACTCTGTGCCTCATTCCATTCAATGGTCGGACCCGACCACTCCCTTTCTACTGCTGCACAACCTGAGTATCTGGCACCGATTACAACTTTGTGCCTCATTCCATTCATTGGTCGGACCCGACCACTCCCTTTCTACTGCTGCACAACCTGAGTATCTGGCACCGATTACAACTTTGTGCCTCATTCCCTTCATTGGTCGGACCCGACCACTCCCTTTCTACTGCTGCACAACCTGAGTATCTCGCACCGATTACAACTTTGTGCCTCATTCCATTATTTGGTCGGACCCGACCACTCCCTTTCTACTGCTGCACAACCTGAGTATCTGGCACCGATTACAACTCCGTGCCTCATTCCATTCATTGGTCGGACCCGACCACTCCCTTTCTACTGCTGCACAACCTGAGTATCTGGCACCGATTACAACTTTGTGCCTCATTCCATTCATTGGTCGGACCCGACCACTCCCTTTCTACTGCTGCACAACCTGAGTATCTGGCACCGATTACAACTCTGTGCCTCATTCCATTCATTGGTCGGACCCGACCACTCCTTTTCTACTGCTGCGCAACCTGAGTATCTGGCACCGATTACAACTTTGTGCCTCATTCCATTCATTGGTCGGACCCGACCACTCCCTTTCTACTGCTGCACAACCTGAGTATCTGGCACCGATTACAACTTTGTGCCTCATTCCATTCATTGGTCGGACCCGACCACTCCCTTTCTACTGCTGCACAACCTGAGTATCTGGCACCGATTACAACTTTGTGCCTCATTCCATTCATTGGTCGGTCCCGACCACTCCCTTTCTACTGCTGCACAACCTGAGTATCTGGCACCGATTACAACTCTGTGCCTCATTCCATTCATTGGTCGGACCCGACCACTCCCTTACTACTCCTGCACAACCTGAGTATCTGGCACCGATTACAACTGTGTGCCTCATTCCATTCATTGGTCGGACCCGACCACTCCCTTTCTACTGCTGCACAACCTGAGTATCTGGCACCGATTACAACTCTGTGCCTCATTCCATTCATTGGTCGGACCCGACCACTCCCTTTCTACTGCTGCACAACCTGAGTATCTGGCACCGATTACAACTTTGTGCCTCATTCCATTCATTGGTCGGACCCGACCACTCCCTTTCTACTGCTGCACAACCTGAGTATCTGGCACCGATTACAACTCTGTGCCTCATTCCATTCATTGGTCGGACCCGACCACTCCTTTTCTACTGCTGCACAACCTGAGTATCTGGCACCGATTACAACTTTGTGCCTCATTCCATTCATTGGTCGGACCCGACCACTCCCTTTCTACTGCTGCTCAACCTGAGTATCTGGCACCGATTACAACTTTGTGCCTCATTCCATTCATTGGTCGGACCCGACCACTCCCTTTCTACTGCTGCACAACCTGAGTATCTGGCACCGATTACAACTCTGTGCCTCATTCCATTCATTGGTCGGACCCGACCACTCCCTTTCTACTGCTGCACAACCTGAGTATCTGGCACCGATTACAACTTTGTGCCTCATTCCATTCATTGGTCGGACCCGACCACTCCCTTTCTACTGCTGCACAACCTGAGTATCTGGCACCGATTACAACTTTGTGCCTCATTCCATTCATTGGTCGGTCCCGACCACTCCCTTTCTACTGCTGCACAACCTGAGTATCTGGCACCGATTACAACTCTGTGCCTCATTCCATTCATTGGTCGGACCCGACCACTCCCTTACTACTCCTGCACAACCTGAGTATCTGGCACCGATTACAACTGTGTGCCTCATTCCATTCATTGGTCGGACCCGACCACTCCCTTTCTACTGCTGCACAACCTGAGTATCTGGCACCGATTACAACTCTGTGCCTCATTCCATTCATTGGTCGGACCCGACCACTCCCTTTCTACTGCTGCACAACCTGAGTATCTGGCACCGATTACAACTTTGTGCCTCATTCCATTCATTGGTCGGACCCGACCACTCCCTTTCTACTGCTGCACAACCTGAGTATCTGGCACCGATTACAACTCTGTGCCTCATTCCATTCATTGGTCGGACCCGACCACTCCTTTTCTACTGCTGCACAACCTGAGTATCTGGCACCGATTACAACTTTGTGCCTCATTCCATTCATTGGTCGGACCCGACCACTCCCTTTCTACTGCTGCTCAACCTGAGTATCTGGCACCGATTACAACTTTGTGCCTCATTCCATTCATTGGTCGGACCCGACCACTCCCTTTCTACTGCTGCACAACCTGAGTATCTGGCACCGATTACAACTCTGTGCCTCATTCCATTCATTGGTCGGACCCGACCACTCCCTTTCTACTGCTGCACAACCTGAGTATCTGGCACCGATTACAACTTTGTGCCTCATTCCATTCATTGGTCGGACCCGACCACTCCCTTTCTACTGCTGCACAACCTGAGTATCTGGCACCGATTACAACTGTGTGCCTCATTCCATTCAATGGTCGGACCCGACCACTCCCTTTCTACTGCTGCACAACCTGAGTATCAGGCACCGATTACAACTTTGTGCCTCATTCCATTATTTGGTCGGACCCGACCACTCCTTTTCTACTGCTGCACAACCTGAGTATCTGGCACCGATAACAACTCTGTGCCTCATTCCATTCAATGGTCGGACCCGACCACTCACTTTCTACTGCAGCACAACCCGAGTATCTGGCACCGATTACAACTCTGTGCCTCATTCCATTCATTGGTCGGACCCGACCACTCCCTTTCTACTGCTGCACAACCTGAGTATCTGGCACCGATTACAACTGTGTGCCTCATTCCATTCAATGGTCGGACCCGACCACTCCCTTTCTACTGCTGCACAACCTGAGTATCAGGCACCGATTACAACTTTGTTCCTCATTCCATTATTTGGTCGGACCCGACCACTCCTTTTCTACTGCTGCACAACCTGAGTATCTGGCACCGATAACAACTTTGTGCCTCATTCCATTCAATGGTCGGACCCGACCACTCCCTTTCTACTGCTGCACAACCTGAGTATCTGGCACCGATTACAACTGTGTGCCTCATTCCATTCAATGGTCGGACCCGACCACTCCCTTTCTACTGCTGCACAACCTGAGTATCAGGCACCGATTACAACTTTGTGCCTCATTCCATTATTTGGTCGGACCCGACCACTCCTTTTCTACTGCTGCACAACCTGAGTATCTGGCACCGATAACAACTCTGTGCCTCATTCCATTCAATGGTCGGACCCGACCACTCACTTTCTACTGCAGCACAACCTGAGTATCTGGCACCGATTACAACTCTGTGCCTCATTCCATTCATTGGTCGGACCCGACCACTCCCTTTCTACTGCTGCACAACCTGAGTATCTGGCACCGATTACAACTTTGTGCCTCATTCCATTCATTGGTCGGACCCGACCACTCCCTCTCTACTGCTGCACAACCTGAGTATCTGGCACCGATTACAACTCCGTGCCTCATTCCATTCATTGGTCGGACCCGACCACTCCCTTTCTACTGCTGCACAACCTGAGTATCTGGCACCGATTACAACTCCGTGCCTCATTCCATTCATTGGTCGGACCCGACCACTCCCTTTCTGCTGCTGCACAACCTGAGTATCTGGCACCGATTACAACTTTGTGCCTCATTCCATTATTTGGTCGGACCCGACCACTCCCTTTCTACTGCTGCACAACCTGAGTATCTGGCACCGATAACAACTCTGTGCCTCATTCCATTCAATGGTCGGACCCGACCACTCCCTTTCTACTGCTGCACAACCTGAGTATCTGGCACCGATTACAACTTTGTGCCTCATTCCCTTCATTGGTCGGACCCGACCACTCCCTTTCTACTGCTGCACAACCTGAGTATCTCGCACCGATTACAACTTTGTGCCTCATTCCATTATTTGGTCGGACCCGACCACTCCCTTTCTACTGCTGCACAACCTGAGTATCTGGCACCGATTACAACTCCGTGCCTCATTCCATTCATTGGTCGGACCCGACCACTCCCTTTCTACTGCTGCACAACCTGAGTATCTGGCACCGATTACAACTTTGTGCCTCATTCCCTTCATTGGTCGGACCCGACCACTCCCTTTCTACTGCTGCACAACCTGAGTATCTGGCACCGATAACAACTCTGTGCCTCATTCCATTCAATGGTCGGACCCGACCACTCCCTTTCTACTGCTGCACAACCTGAGTATCTGGCACCGATTACAACTTTGTGCCTCATTCCATTCATTGGTCGGACCCGACCACTCCCTTTCTACTGCTGCACAACCTGAGTATCTGGCACCGATTACAACTTTGTGCCTCATTCCCTTCATTGGTCGGACCCGACCACTCCCTTTCTACTGCTGCACAACCTGAGTATCTCGCACCGATTACAACTTTGTGCCTCATTCCATTATTTGGTCGGACCCGACCACTCCCTTTCTACTGCTGCACAACCTGAGTATCTGGCACCGATTACAACTCCGTGCCTCATTCCATTCATTGGTCGGACCCGACCACTCCCTTTCTACTGCTGCACAACCTGAGTATCTGGCACCCATTACAACTGTGTGCCTCATTCCATTCAATGGTCGGACCCGACCACTCCCTTTCTACTGCTGCACAACCTGAGTATCAGGCACCGATTACAACTTTGTGCCTCATTCCATTATTTGGTCGGACCCGACCACTCCTTTTCTACTGCTGCACAACCTGAGTATCTGGCACCGATAACAACTTTGTGCCTCATTCCATTCAATGGTCGGACCCGACCACTCACTTTCTACTGCAGCACAACCTGAGTATCTGGCACCGATTACAACTCTGTGCCTCATTCCATTCAATGGTCGGACCCGACCACTCCCTTTCTACTGCTGCACAACCTGAGTATCAGGCACCGATTACAACTTTGTGCCTCATTCCATTATTTGGTCGGACCCGACCACTCCTTTTCTACTGCTGCACAACCTGAGTATCTGGCACCGATAACAACTCTGTGCCTCATTCCATTCAATGGTCGGACCCGACCACTCACTTTCTACTGCAGCACAACCTGAGTATCTGGCACCGATTACAACTCTGTGCCTCATTCCATTCATTGGTCGGACCCGACCACTCCCTTTCTACTGCTGCACAACCTGAGTATCTGGCACCGATTACAACTTTGTGCCTCATTCCATTATTTGGTCGGACCCGACCACTCCCTTTCTACTGCTGCACAACCTGAGTATCTGGCACCGATAACAACTCCGTGCCTCATTCCATTCAATGGTCGGACCCGACCACTCCCTTTCTACTGCTGCACAACCTGAGTATCAGGCACCGATTACAACTTTGTGCCTCATTCCATTCATTGGTCGGACCCGACCACTCCCTTTCTACTGCTGCACAACCTGAGTATCTGGCACCGATTACAACTGTGTGCCTCATTCCATTCATTGGTCGGACCCGACCACTCCCTTTCTACTGCTGCACAACCTGAGTATCTGGCACCGATTACAACTCTGTGCCTCATTCCATTCATTGGTCGGACCCGACCACTCCCTTTCTACTGCTGCACAACCTGAGTTTCTGGCACCGATTACAACTTTGTGCCTCATTCCATTCATTGGTTGGACCCGACCACTCCCTTTCTACTGCTGCACAACCTGAGTATCTGGCACCGATTACAACTGTGTGCCTCATTCCATTCAATGGTCGGACCCGACCACTCCCTTTCTACTGCTGCACAACCTTAGTATCTGGCTCCGATTACAACTTTGTGCCTCATTCCATTCAACGGTCGGACCCGACCACTTCCTTTCTACTGCTGCACAACTCGAGTATCTGGCACCGATTACAACTTTGTGCCTCATTCCATTCATTGGTCGGACCCGACCACTCCCTTTCTACTGCTGCACAACCTGAGTATCTGGCACCGATTACAACTGTGTGCCTCATTCCATTCAATGGTCGGACCCGACCACTCCCTTTCTACTGCTGCACAACCTTAGTATCTGGCTCCGATTACAACTTTGTGCCTCATTCCATTCAACGGTCGGACCCGACCACTCCCTTTCTACTGCTGCACAACCTGAGTATCTGGCACCGATTACAACTTTGTGCCTCATTCCATTCATTGGTCGGACCCGACCACTCCCTTTCTACTGATGCACAACCTGAGTATCTGGCACCGATTACAACTCTGTGCCTCATTCCATTCATTGGTCGGACCCGACCACTCCCTTACTACTCCTGCACAACCTGAGTATCTGGCACCGATTACAACTTTGTGCCTCATTCCATTCATTGGTCGGACCCGACCACTCCCTTTCTACTGCTGCTCAACCTGAGTATCTGGCACCGATTACAACTTTGTGCCTCATTCCATTCATTGGTCGGACCCGACCACTCCCTTTCTACTGCTGCACAACCTGAGTATCTGGCACCGATTACAACTCTGTGCCTCATTCCATTCATTGGTCGGACCCGACCACTCCCTTTCTACTGCTGCACAACCTGAGTATCTGGCACCGATTACAACTTTGTGCCTCATTCCATTCATTGGTCGGACCCGACCACTCCCTTTCTACTGCTGCACAACCTGAGTATCTGGCACCGATTACAACTTTGTGCCTCATTCCATTCATTGGTCGGACCCGACCACTCCCTTTCTACTGCTGCACAACCTGAGTATCTGGCACCGATTACAACTCTGTGCCTCATTCCATTCATTGGTCGGACCCGACCACTCCCTTTCTACTGCTGCACAACCTGAGTATCTGGCACCGATTACAACTCTGTGCCTCATTCCATTCATTGGTCGGACCCGACCACTCCCTTTCTACTGCTGCACAACCTGAGTTTCTGGCACCGATTACAACTTTGTGCCTCATTCCATTCATTGGTTGGACCCGACCACTCCCTTTCTACTGCTGCACAACCTGAGTATCTGGCACCGATTACAACTGTGTGCCTCATTCCATTCAATGGTCGGACCCGACCACTCCCTTTCTACTGCTGCACAACCTTAGTATCTGGCTCCGATTACAACTTTGTGCCTCATTCCATTCAACGGTCGGACCCGACCACTCCCTTTCTACTGCTGCACAACCTGAGTATCTGGCACCGATTACAACTTTGTCCCTCATTCCATTCATTGGTCGGACCCGACCACTCCCTTTCTACTGATGCACAACCTGAGTATCTGGCACCGATTACAACTTTGTGCCTCATTCC
Organism: Pohlia nutans; assembly: GCA_022496805.1. Lineage (NCBI taxonomy): Eukaryota > Viridiplantae > Streptophyta > Bryopsida > Bryales > Mniaceae > Pohlia > Pohlia nutans. The sequence continues at coordinate 275,117 of CM040086.1, forward strand.
ATTCATTGGTCGGACCCGACCACTCCCTTACTACTCCTGCACAACCTGAGTATCTGGCACCGATTACAACTTTGTGCCTCATTCCATTTATTGGTCGGACCCGACCACTCCCTTTCTACTGCTGCACAACCTGAGTATCTGGCACCGATTACAACTTTGTGCCTCATTCCATTCATTGGTCGGACCCGACCACTCCCTTTCTACTGCTGCACAACCTGAGTATCTGGCACCGATTACAACTTTGTGCCTCATTCCATTCATTGGTCGGACCCGACCACTCCCTTTCTACTGCTGCACAACCTGAGTATCTGGCACCGATTACAACTTTGTGCCTCATTCCATTCATTGGTCGGACCCGACCACTCCCTTTCTACTGCTGCACAACCTGAGTTTCTGGCACCGATTACAACTTTGTGCCTCATTCCATTCATTGGTTGGACCCGACCACTCCCTTTCTACTGCTGCACAACCTGAGTATCTGGCACCGATTACAACTGTGTGCCTCATTCCATTCAATGGTCGGACCCGACCACTCCCTTTCTACTGCTGCACAACCTTAGTATCTGGCTCCGATTACAACTTTGTGCCTCATTCCATTCAACGGTCGGACCCGACCACTCCCTTTCTACTGCTGCACAACCTGAGTATCTGGCACCGATTACAACTTTGTGCCTCATTCCATTCATTGGTCGGACCCGACCACTCCCTTTCTACTGATGCACAACCTGAGTATCTGGCACCGATTACAACTCTGTGCCTCATTCCATTCATTGGTCGGACCCGACCACTCCCTTACTACTCCTGCACAACCTGAGTATCTGGCACCGATTACAACTTTGTGCCTCATTCCATTCATTGGTCGGACCCGACCACTCCCTTTCTACTGCTGCTCAACCTGAGTATCTGGCACCGATTACAACTTTGTGCCTCATTCCATTCATTGGTCGGACCCGACCACTCCCTTTCTACTGCTGCACAACCTGAGTATCTGGCACCGATTACAACTCTGTGCCTCATTCCATTCATTGGTCGGACCCGACCACTCCCTTTCTACTGCTGCACAACCTGAGTATCTGGCACCGATTACAACTTTGTGCCTCATTCCATTCATTGGTCGGACCCGACCACTCCCTTTCTACTGCTGCACAACCTGAGTATCAGGCACCGATTACAACTTTGTGCCTCATTCCATTCATTGGTCGGACCCGACCACTCCCTTTCTACTGCTGCACAACCTGAGTATCTGGCACCGATTACAACTCTGTGCCTCATTCCATTCATTGGTCGGACCCGACCACTCCCTTTCTACTGCTGCACAACCTGAGTATCTGGCACCGATTACAACTCTGTGCCTCATTCCATTCATTGGTCGGACCCGACCACTCCCTTTCTACTGCTGCACAACCTGAGTTTCTGGCACCGATTACAACTTTGTGCCTCATTCCATTCATTGGTCGGACCCGACCACTCCCTTTCTACTGCTGCACAACCTGAGTATCTGGCACCGATTACAACTGTGTGCCTCATTCCATTCAATGGTCGGACCCGACCACTCCCTTTCTACTGCTGCACAACCTTAGTATCTGGCTCCGATTACAACTTTGTGCCTCATTCCATTCAACGGTCGGACCCGACCACTCCCTTTCTACTGCTGCACAACCTGAGTATCTGGCACCGATTACAACTTTGTCCCTCATTCCATTCATTGGTCGGACCCGACCACTCCCTTTCTACTGATGCACAACCTGAGTATCTGGCACCGATTACAACTTTGTGCCTCATTCCATTCATTGGTCGGACCCGACCACTCCCTTACTACTCCTGCACAACCTGAGTATCTGGCACCGATTACAACTTTGTGCCTCATTCCATTTATTGGTCGGACCCGACCACTCCCTTTCTACTGCTGCACAACCTGAGTATCTGGCACCGATTACAACTTTGTGCCTCATTCCATTCATTGGTCGGACCCGACCACTCCCTTTCTACTGCTGCACAACCTGAGTATCTGGCACCGATTACAACTTTGTGCCTCATTCCATTCATTGGTCGGACCCGACCACTCCCTTTCTACTGCTGCACAACCTGAGTATCTGGCACCGATTACAACTTTGTGCCTCATTCCATTCATTGGTCGGACCCGACCACTCCCTTTCTACTGCTGCACAACCTGAGTTTCTGGCACCGATTACAACTTTGTGCCTCATTCCATTCATTGGTTGGACCCGACCACTCCCTTTCTACTGCTGCACAACCTGAGTATCTGGCACCGATTACAACTGTGTGCCTCATTCCATTCAATGGTCGGACCCGACCACTCCCTTTCTACTGCTGCACAACCTTAGTATCTGGCTCCGATTACAACTTTGTGCCTCATTCCATTCAACGGTCGGACCCGACCACTCCCTTTCTACTGCTGCACAACCTGAGTATCTGGCACCGATTACAACTTTGTGCCTCATTCCATTCATTGGTCGGACCCGACCACTCCCTTTCTACTGATGCACAACCTGAGTATCTGGCACCGATTACAACTCTGTGCCTCATTCCATTCATTGGTCGGACCCGACCACTCCCTTACTACTCCTGCACAACCTGAGTATCTGGCACCGATTACAACTTTGTGCCTCATTCCATTCATTGGTCGGACCCGACCACTCCCTTTCTACTGCTGCTCAACCTGAGTATCTGGCACCGATTACAACTTTGTGCCTCATTCCATTCATTGGTCGGACCCGACCACTCCCTTTCTACTGCTGCACAACCTGAGTATCTGGCACCGATTACAACTCTGTGCCTCATTCCATTCATTGGTCGGACCCGACCACTCCCTTTCTACTGCTGCACAACCTGAGTATCTGGCACCGATTACAACTTTGTGCCTCATTCCATTCATTGGTCGGACCCGACCACTCCCTTTCTACTGCTGCACAACCTGAGTATCAGGCACCGATTACAACTTTGTGCCTCATTCCATTCATTGGTCGGACCCGACCACTCCCTTTCTACTGCTGCACAACCTGAGTATCTGGCACCGATTACAACTCTGTGCCTCATTCCATTCATTGGTCGGACCCGACCACTCCCTTTCTACTGCTGCACAACCTGAGTATCTGGCACCGATTACAACTCTGTGCCTCATTCCATTCATTGGTCGGACCCGACCACTCCCTTTCTACTGCTGCACAACCTGAGTTTCTGGCACCGATTACAACTTTGTGCCTCATTCCATTCATTGGTCGGACCCGACCACTCCCTTTCTACTGCTGCACAACCTGAGTATCTGGCACCGATTACAACTGTGTGCCTCATTCCATTCAATGGTCGGACCCGACCACTCCCTTTCTACTGCTGCACAACCTTAGTATCTGGCTCCGATTACAACTTTGTGCCTCATTCCATTCAACGGTCGGACCCGACCACTCCCTTTCTACTGCTGCACAACCTGAGTATCTGGCACCGATTACAACTTTGTCCCTCATTCCATTCATTGGTCGGACCCGACCACTCCCTTTCTACTGATGCACAACCTGAGTATCTGGCACCGATTACAACTCTGTGCCTCATTCCATTCATTGGTCGGACCCGACCACTCCCTTACTACTCCTGCACAACCTGAGTATCTGGCACCGATTACAACTTTGTGCCTCATTCCATTTATTGGTCGGACCCGACAACTCCCTTTCTACTGCTGCACAACCTGAGTATCTGGCACCGATTACAACTTTGTGCCTCATTCCATTCATTGGTCGGACCCGACCACTCCCTTTCTACTGCTGCACAACCTGAGTATCTGGCACCGATTACAACTCTGTGCCTCATTCCATTCATTGGTCGGACCCGACCACTTCCTTTCTACTGCTGCACAACCTGAGTATCTGGCACCGATTACAACTCCGTGCCTCATTCCATTCAATGGTCGGACCCGACCACTCCCTTTCTACTGCTGCACAACCTGAGTATCAGGCACCGATTACAACTTTGTGCCTCATTCCATTCATTGGTCGGACCCGACCACTCCCTTTCTACTGCTGCACAACCTGAGTATCTGGCACCGATTACAACTTTGTGCCTCATTCCATTCATTGGTCGGACCCGACCACTCCCTTTCTACTGCTGCACAACCTGAGTATCTGGCACCGATTACAACTCTGTGCCTCATTCCATTCATTGGTCGGACCCGACCACTCCCTTTCTACTGCTGCACAACCTGAGTTTCTGGCACCGATTACAACTTTGTGCCTCATTCCATTCATTGGTTGGACCCGACCACTCCCTTTCTACTGCTGCACAACCTGAGTATCTGGCACCGATTACAACTTTGTGCCTCATTCCATTCATTGGTCGGACCCGACCACTCCCTTTCTACTGCTGCACAACCTTAGTATCTGGCTCCGATTACAACTTTGTGCCTCATTCCATTCAACGGTCGGACCCGACCACTCCCTTTCTACTGCTGCACAACCTGAGTATCTGGCACCGATTACAACTTTGTGCCTCATTCCATTCATTGGTCGGACCCGACCACTCCCTTTCTACTGATGCACAACCTGAGTATCTGGCACCGATTACAACTCTGTGCCTCATTCCATTCATTGGTCGGACCCGACCACTCCCTTACTACTCCTGCACAACCTGAGTATCTGGCACCGATTACAACTTTGAGCCTCATTCCATTCATTGGTCGGACCCGACCACTCCCTTTCTACTGCTGCACAACCTGAGTATCTGGCACCGATTACAACTTTGTGCCTCATTCCATTCATTGGTCGGACCCGACCACTCCCTTTCTACTGCTGCACAACCTGAGTATCTGGCACCGATTACAACTCCGTGCCTCATTCCATTCATTGGTCGGACCCGACCACTCCCTTTCTACTGCTGCACAACCTGAGTATCAGGCACCGATTACAACTTTGTGCCTCATTCCATTCAATGGTCGGACCCGACCACTCCCTTTCTACTGCTGCACAACCTGAGTATCTGGCACCGATTACAACTTTGTGCCTCATTCCATTCATTGGTCGGACCCGACCACTCCCTTTCTACTGCTGCACAACCTGAGTATCTGGCACCGATTACAACTTTGTGCCTCATTCCATTCATTGGTCGGACCCGACCACTCCCTTTCTACTGCTGCACAACCTGAGTATCTGGCACCGATTACAACTTTGTGCCTCATTCCATTCAATGGTCGGACCCGACCACTCCCTTTCTACTGCTGCACAACCTGAGTATCTTCCACCGATTACAACTCCGTGCGTCATTCCATTCATTGGTCCGACCCGACCACTCCCTTTCTACTGCTGCACAACCTGAGTATCTGGCACCGATTACAACTCTGTGCCTCATTCCATTCATTGGTCGGACCCGACCACTCCCTTTCTACTGCTGCACAACCTGAGTATCTGGCACCGATTACAACTCAGTGCCTCATTCCATTCATTGGTCGGACCCGACCACTCCCTTTCTACTGCTGCACAACCTGAGTTTCTGGCACCGATTACAACTTTGTGCCTCATTCCATTCATTGGTCGGACCCGACCACTCCCTTTCTACTGCTGCACAACCTGAGTATCTGGCACCGATTACAACTGTGTGCCTCATTCCATTCAATGGTCGGACCCGACCACTCCCTTTCTACTGCTGCACAACCTGAGTATCAGGCACCGATTACAACTTTGTGCCTCATTCCATTATTTGGTCGGACCCGACCACTCCTTTTCTACTGCTGCACAACCTGAGTATCTGGCACCGATAACAACTCTGTGCCTCATTCCATTCAATGGTCGGACCCGACCACTCACTTTCTACTGCAGCACAACCCGAGTATCTGGCACCGATTACAACTCTGTGCCTCATTCCATTCATTGGTCGGACCCGACCACTCCCTTTCTACTGCTGCACAACCTGAGTTTCTGGCACCGATTACAACTTTGTGCCTCATTCCATTCATTGGTCGGACCCGACCACTCCCTTTCTACTGCTGCACAACCTGAGTATCTGGCACCGATTACAACTGTGTGCCTCATTCCATTCAATGGTCGGACCCGACCACTCCCTTTCTACTGCTGCACAACCTGAGTATCAGGCACCGATTACAACTTTGTGCCTCATTCCATTATTTGGTCGGACCCGACCACTCCTTTTCTACTGCTGCACAACCTGAGTATCTGGCACCGATAACAACTCTGTGCCTCATTCCATTCAATGGTCGGACCCGACCACTCACTTTCTACTGCAGCACAACCCGAGTATCTGGCACCGATTACAACTGTGTGCCTCATTCCATTCAATGGTCGGACCCGACCACTCCCTTTCTACTGCTGCACAACCTGAGTATCAGGCACCGATTACAACTTTGTGCCTCATTCCATTATTTGGTCGGACCCGACCACTCCATTTCTACTGCTGCACAACCTGAGTATCTGGCACCGATAACAACTTTGTGCCTCATTCCATTCAATGGTCGGACCCGACCACTCACTTTCTACTGCAGCACAACCTGAGTATCTGGCACCGATTACAACTCTGTGCCTCATTCCATTCAATGGTCGGACCCGACCACTCCCTTTCTACTGCTGCACAACCTGAGTATCAGGCACCGATTACAACTTTGTGCCTCATTCCATTATTTGGTCGGACCCGACCACTCCTTTTCTACTGCTGCACAACCTGAGTATCTGGCACCGATTACAACTTTGTGCCTCATTCCATTCATTGGTCGGACCCGACCACTCCCTTTCTACTGCTGCACAACCTGAGTATCTGGCACCGATAACAACTCCGTGCCTCATTCCATTCAATGGTCGGACCCGACCACTCCCTTTCTACTGCTGCACAACCTGAGTATCAGGCACCGATTACAACTTTGTGCCTCATTCCATTCATTGGTCGGACCCGACCACTCCCTTTCTACTGCTGCACAACCTGAGTATCTGGCACCGATTACAACTTTGTGCCTCATTCCATTCATTGGTCGGACCCGACCACTCCCTTTCTACTGCTGCACAACCTGAGTATCTGGCACCGATTACAACTCTGTGCCTCATTCCATTCATTGGTCGGACCCGACCACTCCCTTTCTACTGCTGCACAACCTGAGTTTCTGGCACCGATTACAACTTTGTGCCTCATTCCATTCATTGGTTGGACCCGACCACTCCCTTTCTACTGCTGCACAACCTGAGTATCTGGCACCGATTACAACTGTGTGCCTCATTCCATTCAATGGTCGGACCCGACCACTCCCTTTCTACTGCTGCACAACCTAAGTATCTGGCTCCGATTACAACTTTGTGCCTCATTCCATTCAACGGTCGGACCCGACCACTCCCTTTCTACTGCTGCACAACCTGAGTATCTGGCACCGATTACAACTCTGTGCCTCATTCCATTCATTGGTCGGACCCGACCACTCCCTTACTACTCCTGCACAACCTGAGTATCTGGCACCGATTACAACTTTGTGCCTCATTCCATTCATTGGTCGGACCCGACCACTCCCTTTCTACTGCTGCTCAACCTGAGTATCTGGCACCGATTACAACTTTGTGCCTCATTCCATTCATTGGTCGGACCCGACCACTCCCTTTCTACTGCTGCACAACCTGAGTATCTGGCACCGATTACAACTCTGTGCCTCATTCCATTCATTGGTCGGACCCGACCACTCCCTTTCTACTGCTGCACAACCTGAGTATCTGGCACCGATTACAACTTTGTGCCTCATTCCATTCATTGGTCGGACCCGACCACTCCCTTTCTACTGCTGCACAACCTGAGTATCTGGCACCGATTACAACTTTGTGCCTCATTCCATTCATTGGTCGGACCCGACCACTCCCTTTCTACTGCTGCTCAACCTGAGTATCTGGCACCGATTACAACTTTGTGCCTCATTCCATTCATTGGTCGGACCCGACCACTCCCTTTCTACTGCTGCACAACCTGAGTATCTGGCTCCGATTACAACTTTGTGCCTCATTCCATTCAACGGTCGGACCCGACCACTCCCTTTCTACTGCTGCACAACCTGAGTATCTGGCACCGATTACAACTGTGTGCCTCATTCCATTCAATGGTCGGACCCGACCACTCCCTTTCTACTGCTGCACAACCTTAGTATCTGGCTCCGATTACAACTTAGTGCCTCATTCCATTCATTGGTCGGACCCGACCACTCCCTTTCTACTGCTGCACAACCTGAGTATCTGGCACCGATTACAACTCTGTGCCTCATTCCATTCATTGGTCGGACCCGACCACTTCCTTTCTACTGCTGCACAACCTGAGTATCTGGCACCGATTACAACTCCGTGCCTCATTCCATTCAATGGTCGGACCCGACCACTCCCTTTCTACTGCTGCTCAACCTGAGTATCTGGCACCGATTACAACTTTGTGCCTCATTCCATTCAACGGTCGGACCCGACCACTCCCTTTCTACTGCTGCACAACCTGAGTATCTGGCACCGATTACAACTGTGTGCCTCATTCCATTCAATGGTCGGACCCGACCACTCCCTTTCTACTGCTGCACAACCTTAGTATCTGGCTCCGATTACAACTTTGTGCCTCATTCCATTCAACGGTCGGACCCGACCACTCCCTTTCTACTGCTGCACAACCTGAGTATCTAGCACTGATTACAACTTTGTGCCTCATTCCATTCATTGGTCGGACCCGACCACTCCCTTTCTACTGCTGCACAACCTTAGTATCTGGCTCCGATTACAACTTTGTGCCTCATTCCATTCAACGGTCGGACCCGACCACTCCCTTTCTACTGCTGCACAACCTGAGTATCTAGCACTGATTACAACTTTGTGCCTCATTCCATTCATTGGTCGGACCCGACCACTCCCTTTCTACTGCTGCACAACCTGAGTATCTGGCACCGATTACAACTCTGTGCCTCATTCCATTCATTGGTCGGACCCGACCACTCCCTTACTACTCCTGCACAACCTGAGTATCTGGCACCGATTACAACTTTGTGCCTCATTCCATTTATTAGTCGGACCCGACCACTCCCTTTCTACTGCTGCTCAACCTGAGTATCTGGCACCGATTACAACTTTGTGCCTCATTCCATTCATTGGTCGGACCCGACCACTCCCTTTCTACTGCTGCACAACCTGAGTATCTGGCACCGATTACAACTCTGTGCCTCATTCCATTCATTGGTCGGACCCGACCACTTCCTTTCTACTGCTGCACAACCTGAGTATCTGGCACCGATTACAACTCCGTGCCTCATTCCCTTCAATGGTCGGACCCGACCACTCCCTTTCTACTGCTGCTCAACCTGAGTATCTGGCACCGATTACAACTTTGTGCCTCATTCCATTCATTGGTCGGACCCGACCACTCCCTTTCTACTGCTGCACAACCTGAGTATCTGGCACCGATTACAACTTTGTGCCTCATTCCATTCATTGGTCGGACCCGACCACTCCCTTTCTACTGCTGCACAACCTGAGTATCTGGCACCGATTACAACTCTGTGCCTCATTCCATTCATTGGTCGGACCCGACCACTCCCTTTCTACTGCTGCACAACCTGAGTTTCTGGCACCGATTACAACTTTGTGCCTCATTCCATTCATTGGTTGGACCCGACCACTCCCTTTCTACTGCTGCACAACCTTAGTATCTGGCTCCGATTACAACTGTGTGCCTCATTCCATTCATTGGTCGGACCCGACCACTCCCTTTCTACTGCTGCACAACCTGAGTATCTGGCACCGATTACAACTCTGTGCCTCATTCCATTCATTGGTCGGACCCGACCACTCCCTTTCTACTGCTGCTCAACCTGAGTATCTGGCACCGATTACAACTTTGTGCCTCATTCCATTCATTGGTCGGACCCGACCACTCCCTTTCTACTGCTGCACAACCTGAGTATCTGGCACCGATTACAACTTTGTGCCTCATTCCATTCATTGGTCGGACCCGACCACTCCCTTTCTACTGCTGCACAACCTGAGTATCTGGCACCGATTACAACTCTGTGCCTCATTCCATTCATTGGTCGGACCCGACCACTCCCTTTCTACTGCTGCACAACCTGAGTTTCTGGCACCGATTACAACTTTGTGCCTCATTCCATTCATTGGTTGGACCCGACCACTCCCTTTCTACTGCTGCACAACCTGAGTATCTGGCACCGATTACAACTGTGTGCCTCATTCCATTCAATGGTCGGACCCGACCACTCCCTTTCTACTGCTGCACAACCTTAGTATTATTGAGGTAATTGATGCAACGTAGTATTGCTAGAAGCCAAAGACGTACGGGTGCTAAATAATGGTGTGTGGGAGGAGGGGTTAGGCATGGGCTGATCTCTAGAGTGTCCTTGTGATGAGTTATCCCATATGGTTTGTCCATGGTGACCTCCTAGTGTACACTACTTAAGGTGGAAGGCCTTTGAGTAAAGATCATCTCTTTCTACGCATTCCTTGTGTTTGTGTGTGTGCCTTGTGCAATCTTCTCTACCTTCAATAGGTTATGGGCCCACTCATGTGTGTTTCATGAGTATTAGATTGCATTTGTGCAAGTATTTTGAGGTCGGTGCGCAACGGGCGGTTTTGGAGCATTGTTGGAGGTTTTGGAGCTTGTTGAAGCGTTGGTGTTTCTTGGAGGTGTGCATGGGCTGAAGTTACATGTTGGAGCACTCTCTTTGGTCAATTTCTTCCCTTGATCTCCTTCTTTTCTTTCTTCTATCTCTTCGTTGCGAGTGGAACTTCGTTTGGTTCAATTGTGAGCATTTGAGTAAATGCAAGTGATTTGTGAGGTGTGAAGGCTCTCGTGGAGGGTCTACCATCTGATCCTAGTGATTAGGCACTTGCTTTGAGGTGTTGCATGTGTTTCATGCTCTTGGGGTGCTCAAATTTTCATTTGGAGCTAGTTTGTGCACAAAGGTGCGGTTTTGAGCAATTTCAATGCGATTGGGGTTTTGAGGGACTTGTGTGAGTTCATGTGCATTGAGTGAGTGCTCTTGAAGGACACAAAGGTGTCATTGACGTGCATTGAGTGTTTGGGGACACTAAGGCGTCGTATTGAAGCATTTGGAGTTGTTTTGAGCTCCATTGAGTGATTTGAGGGGTTTTGGTGAGCCTCTTTGCATTTTTGGGTGAGGGTTCTCACATTTGAGTGTTGGGAGGCGTGTGTGGAGCACAAAAGTGCTGATCTAGTGTTTGGGGTTGTTTTAAACCCATTGGGTGCACAAAGGTGCAATATCAAAGCAAAAAATCACAAAAAACAAAGTTGTGTGTTTGAGTTTGAGGTTTCATTTGTGTGGGGAGGCATACGTAAGTGAGGATCATGGCATCTTTTGAGGGTGAGGGTCCCAAGGTCGTAGACAAGTTCGATGGGGTGAATTTCCACTTGTGGAAGTTCAAAATGGAGATGGTGATGGCCGAGAAGGAGTTGTGGGAGATTGTCGAGGGTAGTGAGGAACCTCCTTTATCTTCTACGGATCCTAGGATCATGCAAGCGTACACGAGGAGGGAGAAGAAGGCATTTGCCATTTTGGCACTCAACCTCGCGGATTCGCAACTTGCGCACATTCGTTCGTGCAAGACACCCGCGGAAGCATGGTCCAAGCTTTGCAACATTCACGAAGCGAAAACATTGGCCAACATTTTGTTTTTGAGGCGCAAGTTCTTCACCATCAAGATGAGCGAAGAAGATGACATGTTGGCGCACATCAACAAGGTCAAAGCTCTCGCGGATCAACTCAACGGTTGCGACGTGTCGGTTACGGATGGTGACATCGTGATGACACTTTTGGAGAGCCTTCCATCATCATACGAGTACCTCATCGTGGCGATGGAGTCAAGACCCATTACGGAGCTCACATTGGACTATGTGACCTCACGGTTGTTGCACGAGCTTTCGCGGCGAAAGGAGAACGAGTCTCGAGAAGATGGAGCGGCACTCGTGGCGAAGCAATCCAAGAATGGAGGCGGTGGGAGCTCAAGCGACAAGGTGTGCTTCTATTGTGGTAAGAAGGGCCACATTGCCAAATTTTGCTTCAAACGCAAGAGGGATGAGAAAGGGGAGAGTGCAAACAACACTAAAACTCGTGACGATGATGAGTACGCATTTACGGCTAGATATGAGGCAAGCATGAGCGATGGCATCGAGGGTGATGCAAGCATGAGTGATGGTATCGAGGGTGATGCAAGCATGAGTGATTGGATTGAGGTTGGTGATGAGTATGCAAACATGGCAAGCAATGTATCGTGCAATGGTAGTACGAGTGATTGGATTGTTGATTCGGGGGCTACAAGCCACATGTCACCACATAAAACTTGTTTTCATTCGTATGCTCTCATTAATCCAAGGAGAGTGATTTTGGGAGATGATACGGTGCTTGAGGCCGTTGGCAAGGGCCAAATTGTTGTAGACACCGAGGTGAGGGGTCGTGTGAAGACAATCACTATCCAAGATGTCCTCCACGTTCCCAAACTAACGGCAAATTTACTATCGGTGAGGCAATTAGTGGCAAAGCACTTGAGGGTTGAGTTTAGTGATAAGGGGTGTTATGTGTTGTCACCGAGTCGAGATGAGGTGGCCATCATTGAAGAACACGAGGGCTTGTACCACATCAAGTTCTCCAAGGTGCATTCGAAGGAATCGGCGGCGTTGGCGCATTCAAACTTGAAGGACGACAAGTTGGCGTTGTGGCATCGTCGACTTGGCCATTTGAACATCAAGAGTGTGAAGACACTACGCGGCATGGTAAGCGGTATGGATCTTCATCAATTGAAAGTGGATGCTTCTACATTCACGTGTGAAGGTTGCATTGAAGGCAAGCAACAACGGTTGCCATTTGCGGGTGAAGGGGCGACACGGGCCACAAAAGTTTTGGAGATCGTGCATTCGGATGTGTGTGGCCCCATGAAGACCACATCGATGGGAGGTTGCAAGTACTTTGTGACCTTCATCGATGATTTTTCAAGGAAGATATGGCTCTACCCTATCAAAGCCAAGAGTGAGTGCTTTGAGAAGTTCAAGGAGTTCAAGACATTGGTGGAGAACCAATCCGAGTTGAAGATCAAGGTGTTTCGGTCGGACAATGGCGGCGAGTACATGTCCAAGAAATTTGACGAGCTTTTGAAGAATGAAGGCATCGCACGCCAAACTTCGGCCCCGTACACGCCTCAACAAAATGGAGTTGCGGAGCGCGCAAATCGCACCATTGTAGAGATGGCGAGGAGCATGTTGCACGCTCAAAACTTGAAGTTAGACCTTTGGGCGGAAGCGGTGGTGAATGCGGTATACACACGCAATCGGTGTCCAACAAGCGCGGTTGAAGGCATGACGCCGGAGCAAGCGTGGAGTGGGAGGCAACCATGTGTTGCACACATGCGCATCTTCGGATGCATTGCATATGCGAAGGTTCCCGACGAACGGAGGACGAAACTCGAGGCTAAGGCCTTGAAATGTGTGTTTCTTGGGTATTGTGAAGGTACCAAGGCGTATAGACTCATGTCGGTGGACACGAGGAAGATCATTCGGTCACGTGATGTGACATTTTGTGAGGAGTCTACGATGGAGGCTCCTTTGGAGGTTGGTCCAAGTGGGAGTAGTGGAGACGTTTTGGTGGACACACCCTCCAAGTCTCCTAGTGTTGTTGATGTAGGTGATGATGACGGTGATGACGAAGCTGGCGACACGGAGGTTGTTGAAGCGCCATCGAGCTCAAAGGCCAAGAATGGCGCAAAGGGCACGCAAGAGGAGCAAGTTTCTTCAAGCGAGCGGCGGTACCCCGAGAGATCGCGCAAGCCACCTGGAGAATGGTGGAAGAACCACATCTTCCCTCAAGTGGAGGACGAGCATGCGAATGTGGCATTATCGGATGGTCCATTGACCATTCGAGAAGCCATGCAAGGTGAGGATGCGGTCAAGTGGGAGCGCGCCATGCAAGAGGAGTACGACTCTCTAATTGCTAACGGTACGTGGCAATTAACTCCCATTCCAAAGGATCGCAACCCCATTGGTTGCAAATGGGTGTTTCGGACAAAGAGGGATGTTTCGGGTATTGTTGTGCGTCACAAGGCAAGATTAGTAGCCAAGGGGTTCGCGCAAGTGCATGGGGTGGACTTTCACGAGACATTTGCTCCCGTAGCCAAGTTCACCACCATTCGATGCATTCTTGCCATTGGAGCGGCCTTGGACTTGGAGATGCATCAAATGGATGTGAAGACCGCATTTTTGAATGGCGATTTGGAGGAGGACATCTACATGGTGCAACCTGAGGGGTTTGTGCAACAAGGTAAAGAGCACCTTGTTTGTAAGTTGCAAAAATCATTGTATGGGTTGAAACAATCTCCAAGAGCGTGGTACCAAAAGATTGACACGTTCTTGATTGCACACGGGTTTACTAGGAGCATTGCGGATCATAGTCTCTACTTCATGCAAGAGGGGCAAAATGTGGTGATTGTGATCATATATGTTGATGATTTGATCATTCTTGCAAGCCTCATGAGTTTAATGAATGCATTAAAAGGCATGCTTGAGAGAGAGTACGAGATGAGTGATCTTGGAGAATTGCACTTTTGTCTTGGTGTTGAGTTTGTGCGAGACAGGGCTACACGCACTATCACCATGAGTCAAGGCAAGTATGTGATGGACGTGCTCAAGAGATTCGGGATGGAGGATTGTAAGCCCGTGGCAACACCATTGGATGCAAACTCCAAGCTCGTCAAGCTTTCGGAGGAGGAGTATGCGATGGAGGCTAAATCGATGGCGGAGGTGCCATACAAGCAAGCGGTGGGGTCGTTGATGTATGCGATGATTGCGACACGGCCCGACCTTGCGTATCCAATTAGCGTGGTGAGTCAACACATGGCGAGACCGGGCTCGATGCATTGGATGACGGTCAAGAGGATCATGCGTTATTTGAGGGGCACAAGCGATGTGAAGTTGTGTCTTGGAGGCAAAGACATTGTGTTGAGCGGCTATTGTGACGCGGACTACGCGGGAGACACGAGCGATCGAAGATCGACAACGGGCTACATGTTCAAGGTCGGATCGGGAGCGGTGTCGTGGAATAGCAAGCGGCAACAAACCACGGCGACATCAACGGTGGAGGCCGAGTACATGGCTACGAGCCATGCCACGAAGGAGGCCATTTGGTTGAGGCAACTAATGGTGGATGTGGGTTGCACACAAGGTGAGGCTACAACGATTATGTGTGACAACCAAGGGTGCATTTCACTTGCAAAGAACCCTACACATCATTCACGCACGAAGCACATTGATGTGCAATACCACTTCATTCGGGAGAAGTTGGAATTGGGAGTTATACATTTGGAGTATTGCCCAACGGAGCACATGGTGGCGGATGTGCTCACAAAGGGTCTTTGTAGAGACCGACACCAACGATTAGTAATAGCATTTGGACTTAGAGGCTTTGGCTCTACGCAAAGTGGGAGTATTGAGGTAATTGATGCAACGTAGTATTGCTAGAAGCCAAAGACGTACGGGTGCTAAATAATGGTGTGTGGGAGGAGGGGTTAGGCATGGGCTGATCTCTAGAGTGTCCTTGTGATGAGTTATCCCATATGGTTTGTCCATGGTGACCTCCTAGTGTACACTACTTAAGGTGGAAGGCCTTTGAGTAAAGATCATCTCTTTCTACGCATTCCTTGTGTTTGTGTGTGTGCCTTGTGCAATCTTCTCTACCTTCAATAAGTATCAGGCTCCGATTACAACTTTGTGCCTCATTCCATTCAACGGTCGGACCCGACCACTCCCTTTCTACTGCTGCACAACCTGAGTATCTGGCACCGATTACAACTTTGTGCCTCATTCCATTCATTGGTCGGACCCGACCACTCCCTTTCTACTGATGCACAACCTGAGTATCTGGCACCGATTACAACTCTGTGCCTCATTCCATTCATTGGTCGGACCCGACCACTCCCTTACTACTCCTGCACAACCTGAGTATCTGGCACCGATTACAACTTTGTGCCTCATTCCATTCATTGGTCGGACCCGACCACTCCCTTTCTACTGCTGCTCAACCTGAGTATCTGGCACCGATTACAACTTTGTGCCTCATTCCATTCATTGGTCGGACCCGACCACTCCCTTTCTACTGCTGCACAACCTGAGTATCTGGCACCGATTACAACTCTGTGCCTCATTCCATTCATTGGTCGGACCCGACCACTCCCTTTCTACTGCTGCACAACCTGAGTATCTGGCACCGATTACAACTTTGTGCCTCATTCCATTCATTGGTCGGACCCGACCACTCCCTTTCTACTGCTGCACAACCTGAGTATCTGGCACCGATTACAACTTTGTGCCTCATTCCATTCATTGGTCGGACCCGACCACTCCCTTTCTACTGCTGCAGAACCTGAGTATCTGGCACTGATTACAACTTTGTGCCTCATTCCATTCATTGGTCGGACCCGACCACTCCCTTTCTACTGCTGCACAACCTGAGTATCTGGCACCGATTACAACTGTGTGCCTCATTCCATTCAATGGTCGGACCCGACCACTCCCTTTCTACTGCTGCACAACCTGAGTATCTTCCACCGATTACAACTCCGTGCGTCATTCCATTCATTGGTCCGACCCGACCACTCCCTTTCTACTGCTGCAGAACCTGAGTATCTGGCACCGATTACAACTCTGTGCCTCATTCCATTCATTGGTCGGACCCGACCACTCCCTTTCTACTGCTGCACAACCTGAGTATCTGGCACCGATTACAACTCAGTGCCTCATTCCATTCATTGGTCGGACCCGACCACTCCCTTTCTACTGCTGCACAACCTGAGTTTCTGGCACCGATTACAACTTTGTGCCTCATTCCATTCATTGGTTGGACCCGACCACTCCCTTTCTACTGCTGCACAACCTGAGTATCTGGCACCGATTACAACTGTGTGCCTCATTCCATTCAATGGTCGGACCCGACCACTCCCTTTCTACTGCTGCACAACCTGAGTATCAGGCACCGATTACAACTTTGTGCCTCATTCCATTATTTGGTCGGACCCGACCACTCCTTTTCTACTGCTGCACAACCTGAGTATCTGGCACCGATAACAACTCTGTGCCTCATTCCATTCAATGGTCGGACCCGACCACTCACTTTCTACTGCAGCACAACCCGAGTATCTGGCACCGATTACAACTCTGTGCCTCATTCCATTCATTGGTCGGACCCGACCACTCCCTTTCTACTGCTGCACAACCTGAGTATCTGGCACCGATTACAACTCAGTGCCTCATTCCATTCAATGGTCGGACCCGACCACTCCCTTTCTACTGCTGCACAACCTGAGTATCTGGCACCGATTACAACTTTGTGCCTCATTCCATTATTTGGTCGGACCCGACCACTCCATTTCTACTGCTGCACAACCTGAGTATCTGGCACCGATAACAACTTTGTGCCTCATTCCATTCAATGGTCGGACCCGACCACTCACTTTCTACTGCAGCACAACCTGAGTATCTGGCACCGATTACAACTCTGTGCCTCATTCCATTCAATGGTCGGACCCGACCACTCCCTTTCTACTGCTGCACAACCTGAGTATCAGGCACCGATTACAACTTTGTGCCTCATTCCATTATTTGGTCGGACCCGACCACTCCTTTTCTACTGCTGCACAACCTGAGTATCTGGCACCGATTACAACTTTGTGCCTCATTCCATTCATTGGTCGGACCCGACCACTCCCTTACTACTCCTGCACAACCTCAGTATCTGGCACCGATTACAACTCTGTGCCTCATTCCATTCATTGGTCGGACCCGACCACTCCCTTTCTACTGCTGCACAACCTGAGTATCTGGCACCGATAACAACTCTGTGCCTCATTCCATTCATTAGTCGGACCCGACCACTTCCTTTCTACTGCTGCACAACCTGAGTATCTGGCACCGATTACAACTCCGTGCCTCATTCCATTCAATGGTCGGACCCGACCACTCCCTTTCTACTGCTGCACAACCTGAGTATCAGGCACCGATTACAACTTTGTGCCTCATTCCATTCATTGGTCGGACCCGACCACTCCCTTTCTACTGCTGCACAACCTGAGTATCTGGCACCGATTACAACTGTGTGCCTCATTCCATTCATTGGTCGGACCCGACCACTCCCTTTCTACTGCTGCACAACCTGAGTATCTGGCACCGATTACAACTCTGTGCCTCATTCCATTCATTGGTCGGACCCCACCACTCCCTTTCTACTGCTGCACAACCTGAGTTTCTGGCACCGATTACAACTTTGTGCCTCATTCCATTCATTGGTTGGACCCGACCACTCCCTTTCTACTGCTGCACAACCTGAGTATCTGGCACCGATTACAACTGTGTGCCTCATTCCATTCAATGGTCGGACCCGACCACTCCCTTTCTACTGCTGCACAACCTTAGTATCTGGCTCCGATTACAACTTTGTGCCTCATTCCATTCAACGGTCGGACCCGACCACTCCCTTTCTACTGCTGCACAACCTGAGTATCTGGCACCGATTACAACTTTGTGCCTCATTCCATTCATTGGTCGGACCCGACCACTTCCTTTCTACTGCTGCACAACCTGAGTATCTGGCACCGATTACAACTTTGTGCCTCATTCCATTATTTGGTCGGACCCGACCACTCCTTTTCTACTGCTGCACAACCTGAGTATCTGGCACCGATAACAACTCCGTGCCTCATTCCATTCAATGGTCGGACCCGACCACTCCCTTTCTACTGCTGCACAACCTGAGTATCAGGCACCGATTACAACTTTGTGCCTCATTCCATTCATTGGTCGGACCCGACCACTCCCTTTCTACTGCTGCACAACCTGAGTATCTGGCACCGATTACAACTTTGTGCCTCATTCCATTCATTGGTCGGACCCGACCACTCCCTTTCTAGTGCTGCACAACCTGAGTATCTGGCACCGATAACAACTCTGGGCCTCATTCCATTCAATTGTCTAACCCGACCACTCCCTTTCTACTGCTGCACAACCTGAGTATCTGGCACCGATTACAACTGTGTGCCTCATTCCATTCAAGGGTCGGACCCGACCACTCCCTTTCTACTGCTGCACAACCTGAGTATCTGGCACCGATTACAACTTTGTGCCTCATTCCATTCATTGGTCGGACCCGACCACTCCCTTTCTACTGCTGCACAACCTGAGTATCTGGCACCGATTACAACTTTGTGCCTCATTCCATTCAATGGTCGGACCCGACCACTCCCTTTCTACTGCTGCACAACCTGAGTTTCTGGCACCGATTACAACTTTGTGCCTCATTCCATTCATTGGTCGGACCTGACCACTCCCTTTCTACTGCTGCACAACCTGAGTATCTGGCACCGATTACAACTCTGTGCCTCATTCCATTCATTGGTCGGACCCGACCACTCCCTTTCTACTGCTGCACAACCTGAGTATCTGGCACCGATTACAACTCTGTGCCTCATTCCATTCATTGGTCGGACCCGACCACTCCCTTTCTACTGCTGCAGAACCTGAGTATCTGGCACCGATTACAACTCTGTGCCTCATTCCATTCATTGGTCGGACCCGACCACTCCCTTTCTACTGCTGCACAACCTGAGTATCTGGCACCGATTACAACTCTGTGCCTCATTCCATTCATTGGTCGGACCCGACCACTCCCTTTCTACTGCTGCACAACCTGAGTATCTGGCACCGATTACAACTCTGTGCCTCATTCCATTCATTGGTCGGACCCGACCACTCCCTTTCTACTGCTGCACAACCTGAGTATCTGGCACCGATTACAACTCTGTGCCTCATTCCATTCATTGGTCGGACCCGACCACTCCCTTTCTACTGCTGCACAACCTGAGTATCTGGCACCGATTACAACTGTGTGCCTCATTCCATTCAATGGTCGGACCCGACCACTCCCTTTCTACTGCTGCACAACCTTAGTATCTGGCTCCGATTACAACTTTGTGCCTCATTCCATTCAACGGTCGGACCCGACCACTCCCTTTCTACTGCTGCACAACCTGAGTATCTGGCACCGATTACAACTTTGTGCCTCATTCCATTCATTGGTCGGACCCGACCACTCCCTTTCTACTACTGCACAATCTGAGTATCTGGCACCGATTACAACTCCGTGCCTCATTCCATTCATTGGTCGGACCCGACCACTCCCTTTCTGCTGCTGCACAACCTGAGTATCTGGCACCGATTACAACTCCGTGCCTCATTCCATTCATTGGTCGGACCCGACCACTCCCTTTCTACTGCTGCACAACCTGAGTATCTGGCACCGATTACAACTTTGTGCCTCATTCCATTATTTGGTCGGACCCGACCACTCCCTTTCTACTGCTGCACAACCTGAGTATCTGGCACCGATTACAACTCCGTGCCTCATTCCATTCATTGGTCGGACCCGACCACTCCCTTTCTACTGCTGCACAACCTGAGTATCTAGCACCGATTACAACTCCGTGCCTCATTCCATTCATTGGTCGGACCCGACCACTCCCTTTCTACTGCTGCACAACCTGAGTATCTGGCACCCATTACAACTTTGTGCCTCATTCCATTCAATGGTCGGACCCGACCACTCCCTTTCTACTGCTGCACAACCTGAGTATCTGGCACCGATTACAACTTTGTGCCTCTTTCCATTCATTGGTTGGACCCGACCACTCCCTTTCTACTGCTGCACAACCTGAGTATCTGGCACCGATTACAACTTTGTGCCTCATTCCATTATTTGGTCGGACCCGACCACTCCCTTTCTACTGCTGCACAACCTGAGTATCTGGCACCGATAACAACTCTGTGCCTCATTCCATTCAATGGTCGGACCCGACCACTCCCTTTCTACTGCTGCACAACCTGAGTATCTGGCACCGATTACAACTTTGTGCCTCATTCCATTCATTGGTCGGACCCGACCACTCCCTTTCTAGTGCTGCACAACCTGAGTATCTGGCACCGATAACAACTCTGGGCCTCATTCCATTCAATTGTCGAACCCGACCACTCCCTTTCTACTGCTGCACAACCTGAGTATCTGGCACCGATTACAACTGTGTGCCTCATTCCATTCAATGGTCGGACCCGACCACTCCCTTTCTACTGCTGCACAACCTTAGTATCTGGCTCCGATTACAACTTTGTGCCTCATTCCATTCAACGGTCGGACCCGACCACTCCCTTTCTACTGCTGCACAACCTGAGTATCTGGCACCGATTACAACTTTGTGCCTCATTCCATTCATTGGTCGGACCCGACCACTCCCTTTCTACTGCTGCACAATCTGAGTATCTGGCACCGATTACAACTCCGTGCCTCATTCCATTCATTGGTCGGACCCGACCACTCCCTTTCTGCTGCTGCACAACCTGAGTATCTGGCACCGATTACAACTCCGTGCCTCATTCCATTCATTGGTCGGACCCGACCACTCCCTTTCTACTGCTGCACAACCTGAGTATCTGGCACCGATTACAACTTTGTGCCTCATTCCATTATTTGGTCGGACCCGACCACTCCCTTTCTACTGCTGCACAACCTGAGTATCTAGCACCGATTACAACTCCGTGCCTCATTCCATTCATTGGTCGGACCCGACCACTCCCTTTCTACTGCTGCACAACCTGAGTATCTGGCACCCATTACAACTTTGTGCCTCATTCCATTCAATGGTCGGACCCGACCACTCCCTTTCTACTGCTGCACAACCTGAGTATCTGGCACCGATTACAACTTTGTGCCTCATTCCATTCATTGGTTGGACCCGACCACTCCCTTTCTACTGCTGCACAACCTGAGTATCTGGCACCGATTACAACTTTGTGCCTCATTCCATTATTTGGTCGGACCCGACCACTCCCTTTCTACTGCTGCACAACCTGAGTATCTGGCACCGATAACAACTCTGTGCCTCATTCCATTCAATGGTCGGACCCGACCACTCCCTTTCTACTGCTGCACAACCTGAGTATCTGGCACCGATTACAACTTTGTGCCTCATTCCATTCATTGGTCGGACCCGACCACTCCCTTTCTAGTGCTGCACAACCTGAGTATCTGGCACCGATAACAACTCTGGGCCTCATTCCATTCAATTGTCGAACCCGACCACTCCCTTTCTACTGCTGCACAACCTGAGTATCTGGCACCGATTACAACTGTGTGCCTCATTCCATTCAATGGTCGGACCCGACCACTCCCTTTCTACTGCTGCACAACCTTAGTATCTGGCTCCGATTACAACTTTGTGCCTCATTCCATTCAACGGTCGGACCCGACCACTCCCTTTCTACTGCTGCACAACCTGAGTATCTGGCACCGATTACAACTTTGTGCCTCATTCCATTCATTGGTCGGACCCGACCACTCCCTTTCTACTGCTGCACAACCTGAGTATCTGGCACCGATTACAACTATGTGCCTCATTCCATTCATTGGTCGGACCCGACCACTCCCTTTCTACTGCTGCACAACCTGAGTATCTGGCACCGATTACAACTCTGTGCCTCATTCCATTCAATGGTCGGACCCGACCACTCCCTTTCTACTGCTGCACAACCTGAGTATCTGGCACCGATTACAACTCCGTGCCTCATTCCATTCATTGGTCGGACCCGACCACTCCCTTTCTACTGCTGCACAACCTGAGTATCTGGCACCCATTACAACTTTGTGCCTCATTCCATTCAATGGTCGGACCCGACCACTCCCTTTCTACTGCTGCACAACCTGAGTATCTGGCACCGATTACAACTTTGTGCCTCATTCCATTCATTGGTTGGACCCGACCACTCCCTTTCTACTGCTGCACAACCTGAGTATCTGGCACCGATTACAACTTTGTGCCTCATTCCATTATTTGGTCGGACCCGACCACTCCCTTTCTACTGCTGCACAACCTGAGTATCTGGCACCGATAACAACTCTGTGCCTCATTCCATTCAATGGTCGGACCCGACCACTCCCTTTCTACTGCTGCACAACCTGAGTATCTGGCACCGATTACAACTTTGTGCCTCATTCCATTCATTGGTCGGACCCGACCACTCCCTTTCTACTGCTGCACAACCTGAGTATCTGGCACCGATTACAACTTTGTGCCTCATTCCCTTCATTGGTCGGACCCGACCACTCCCTTTCTACTGCTGCACAACCTGAGTATCTCGCACCGATTACAACTTTGTGCCTCAATCCATTATTTGGTCGGACCCGACCACTCCCTTTCTACTGCTGCACAACCTGAGTATCTGGCACCGATTACAACTCCGTGCCTCATTCCATTCATTGGTCGGACCCGACCACTCCCTTTCTACTGCTGCACAACCTGAGTATCTGGCACCGATTACAACTCCGTGCCTCATTCCATTCATTGGTCGGACCCGACCACTCCCTTTGTACTGCTGCACAACCTGAGTATCTGGCACCCATTACAACTTTGTGCCTCATTCCATTCAATGGTCGGACCCGACCACTCCCTTTCTACTGCTGCACAACCTGAGTATCTGGCACCCATTACAACTTTGTGCCTCATTCCATTCATTGGTCGGACCCGACCACTCCCTTTCTACTGCTGCACAACCTGAGTATCTGGCACCGATTACAACTTTGTGCCTCATTCCCTTCATTGGTCGGACCCGACCACTCCCTTTCTACTGCTGCACAACCTGAGTATCTCGCACCGATTACAACTTTGTGCCTCATTCCATTATTTGGTCGGACCCGACCACTCCCTTTCTACTGCTGCACAACCTGAGTATCTGGCACCGATTACAACTCCGTGCCTCATTCCATTCATTGGTCGGACCCGACCACTCCCTTTCTACTGCTGCACAACCTGAGTATCTGGCACCGATTACAACTCCGTGCCTCATTCCATTCATTGGTCGGACCCGACCACTCCCTTTCTACTGCTGCACAACCTGAGTATCTGGCACCCATTACAACTTTGTGCCTCATTCCATTCAATGGTCGGACCCGACCACTCCCTTTCTACTGCTGCACAACCTGAGTATCTGGCACCCATTACAACTTTGTGCCTCATTCCATTCAATGGTCGGACCCGACCACTCCCTTTCTACTGCTGCAGAACCTGAGTATCTGGCACCGATTACAACTCCGTGCCTCATTCCATTCAATGGTCGGACCCGACCACTCCCTTTCTACTGCTGCACAACCTGAGTATCTGGCACCGATTACAACTCCGTGCCTCATTCCATTCATTGGTCGGACCCGACCACTCCCTTTCTACTGCTGCACAACCTGAGTATCTGGCACCCATTACAACTTTGTGCCTCATTCCATTCATTGGTTGGACCCGACCACTCCCTTTCTACTGCTGCACAACCTGAGTATCTGGCACCGATTACAACTTTGTGCCTCATTCCATTATTTGGTCGGACCCGACCACTCCCTTTCTACTGCTGCACAACCTGAGTATCTGGCACCGATAACAACTCTGTGCCTCATTCCATTCAATGGTCGGACCCGACCACTCCCTTTCTACTGCTGCAGAACCTGAGTATCTGGCACCGATTACAACTCCGTGCCTCATTCCATTCAATGGTCGGACCCGACCACTCCCTTTCTACTGCTGCACAACCTGAGTATCTGGCACCGATTACAACTTTGTGCCTCATTCCATTCATTGGTCGTACCCGACCACTCCCTTTCTACTGCTGCACAACCTGAGTATCTGGCACCGATTACAACTTTGTGCCTCATTCCCTTCATTGGTCGGACCCGACCACTCCCTTTCTACTGCTGCACAACCTGAGTATCTCGCACCGATTACAACTTTGTGCCTCATTCCATTCAATGGTCGGACCCGACCACTCCCTTTCTACTGCTGCACAACCTGAGTTTCTGGCACCGATTACAACTTTGTGCCTCATTCCATTCATTGGTTGGACCCGACCACTCCCTTTCTACTGCTGCACAACCTGAGTATCTGGCACCGATTACAACTGTGTGCCTCATTCCATTCAATGGTCGGACCCGACCACTCTCTTTCTACTGCTGCACAACCTTAGTATCTGGCTCCGATTACAACTTTGTGCCTCATTCCATTCAACGGTCGGACCCGACCACTCCCTTTCTACTGCTGCACAACCTGACTATCTGGCACCGATTACAACTCCGTGCCTCATTCCATTCATTGGTCGGACCCGACCACTCCCTTTCTACTGCTGCAAAACCTGAGTATCTGGCACCGATTACAACTCCGTGCCTCATTCCATTCATTGGTCGGACCCGACCACTCCCTCTCTACTGCTGCACAACCTGAGTATCTGGCACCGATTACAACTCCGTGCCTCATTCCATTCATTGGTCGGACCCGACCACTCCCTTTCTACTGCTGCAAAACCTGAGTATCTGGCACCGATTACAACTCCGTGCCTCATTCCATTCATTGGTCGGACCCGACCACTCCCTTTCTACTGCTGCACAACCTGAGTATCTGGCACCGATTACAGCTCCGTGCCTCATTCCATTCATTGGTCGGACCCGACCAGTCCCTTTCTACTGCTGCACAACCTGAGTATCTGGCACCGATTACAACTCCGTGCCTCATTCCATTCATTGGTCGGACCCGACCACTCCCTTTCTACTGCTGCACAACCTGAGTATCTGGCACCGATTACAACTCCGTGCCTCATTCCATTCATTGGTCGGACCCGACCACTCCCTTTGTACTGCTGCACAACCTGAGTATCTGGCACCCATTACAACTTTGTGCCTCATTCCATTCAATGGTCGGACCCGACCACTCCCTTTCTACTGCTGCACAACCTGAGTATCTGGCACCCATTACAACTTTGTGCCTCATTCCATTCATTGGTCGGACCCGACCACTCCCTTTCTACTGCTGCACAACCTGAGTATCTGGCACCGATTACAACTTTGTGCCTCATTCCCTTCATTGGTCGGACCCGACCACTCCCTTTCTACTGCTGCACAACCTGAGTATCTCGCACCGATTACAACTTTGTGCCTCATTCCATTATTTGGTCGGACCCGACCACTCCCTTTCTACTGCTGCACAACCTGAGTATCTGGCACCGATTACAACTCCGTGCCTCATTCCATTCATTGGTCGGACCCGACCACTCCCTTTCTACTGCTGCACAACCTGAGTATCTGGCACCGATTACAACTCCGTGCCTCATTCCATTCATTGGTCGGACCCGACCACTCCCTTTCTACTGCTGCACAACCTGAGTATCTGGCACCCATTACAACTTTGTGCCTCATTCCATTCAATGGTCGGACCCGACCACTCCCTTTCTACTGCTGCACAACCTGAGTATCTGGCACCCATTACAACTTTGTGCCTCATTCCATTCAATGGTCGGACCCGACCACTCCCTTTCTACTGCTGCAGAACCTGAGTATCTGGCACCGATTACAACTCCGTGCCTCATTCCATTCAATGGTCGGACCCGACCACTCCCTTTCTACTGCTGCACAACCTGAGTATCTGGCACCGATTACAACTCCGTGCCTCATTCCATTCATTGGTCGGACCCGACCACTCCCTTTCTACTGCTGCACAACCTGAGTATCTGGCACCCATTACAACTTTGTGCCTCATTCCATTCATTGGTTGGACCCGACCACTCCCTTTCTACTGCTGCACAACCTGAGTATCTGGCACCGATTACAACTTTGTGCCTCATTCCATTATTTGGTCGGACCCGACCACTCCCTTTCTACTGCTGCACAACCTGAGTATCTGGCACCGATAACAACTCTGTGCCTCATTCCATTCAATGGTCGGACCCGACCACTCCCTTTCTACTGCTGCAGAACCTGAGTATCTGGCACCGATTACAACTCCGTGCCTCATTCCATTCAATGGTCGGACCCGACCACTCCCTTTCTACTGCTGCACAACCTGAGTATCTGGCACCGATTACAACTTTGTGCCTCATTCCATTCATTGGTCGTACCCGACCACTCCCTTTCTACTGCTGCACAACCTGAGTATCTGGCACCGATTACAACTTTGTGCCTCATTCCCTTCATTGGTCGGACCCGACCACTCCCTTTCTACTGCTGCACAACCTGAGTATCTCGCACCGATTACAACTTTGTGCCTCATTCCATTCAATGGTCGGACCCGACCACTCCCTTTCTACTGCTGCACAACCTGAGTTTCTGGCACCGATTACAACTTTGTGCCTCATTCCATTCATTGGTTGGACCCGACCACTCCCTTTCTACTGCTGCACAACCTGAGTATCTGGCACCGATTACAACTGTGTGCCTCATTCCATTCAATGGTCGGACCCGACCACTCTCTTTCTACTGCTGCACAACCTTAGTATCTGGCTCCGATTACAACTTTGTGCCTCATTCCATTCAACGGTCGGACCCGACCACTCCCTTTCTACTGCTGCACAACCTGACTATCTGGCACCGATTACAACTCCGTGCCTCATTCCATTCATTGGTCGGACCCGACCACTCCCTTTCTACTGCTGCAAAACCTGAGTATCTGGCACCGATTACAACTCCGTGCCTCATTCCATTCATTGGTCGGACCCGACCACTCCCTCTCTACTGCTGCACAACCTGAGTATCTGGCACCGATTACAACTCCGTGCCTCATTCCATTCATTGGTCGGACCCGACCACTCCCTTTCTACTGCTGCAAAACCTGAGTATCTGGCACCGATTACAACTCCGTGCCTCATTCCATTCATTGGTCGGACCCGACCACTCCCTTTCTACTGCTGCACAACCTGAGTATCTGGCACCGATTACAGCTCCGTGCCTCATTCCATTCATTGGTCGGACCCGACCAGTCCCTTTCTACTGCTGCACAACCTGAGTATCTGGCACCGATTACAACTCCGTGCCTCATTCCATTCAATGGTCGGACCCGACCACTCACTTTCTACTGCTGCACAACCTGAGTATCTGGCACCGATTACAACTTTGTGCCTCATTCCATTATTTGGTCGGACCCGACCACTCCTTTTCTACTGCTGCACAACCTGAGTATCTGGCACCGATTACAACTCTGTGCCTCATTCCATTCAATGGTCGGACCCGACCACTCCCTTTCTACTGCTGCACAACCTGAGTATCTGGCACCGATTTTAACTCCGTGCCTCATTCCATTCATTGGTCGGACCCGACCACTCCCTTTCTACTGCTGCACAACCTGAGTATCTGGCACCGATTACAACTTTGTGCCTCATTCCATTCAATGGTCGGACACGACCACTCCCTTTCTACTGCAGCACAACCTGTGTATCTGGCACCGATTACAACTCTGTGCCTCATTCCATTGAATGGTCGGACCCGACCACTCCCTTTCTACTGCAGCACAACCTGAGTATCTGGCACCGATTACAACTCTGTGCCTCATTCCATTCATTGGTCGGACCCGACCACTCCCTTTCTACTGCTGCACAACCTGAGTATCTGGCACCGATTACAACTCTGTGCCTCATTCCATTCAATGGTCGGACCCGACCACTCCCTTTCTACTGCTGCACAACCTAAGTATCTGGCACCGATTACAACTCTGTGCCTCATTCCATTCATTGGTCGGACCCGACCACTCCCTTTCTACTGCTGCACAACCTGAGTATCTGGCACCGATTACAACTCCGTGCCTCATTCCATTCAATGGTCGGACCCGACCACTCCCTTTCTACTGCTGCACAACCTAAGTATCTGGCACCGATTACAACTCTGTGCCTCATTCCATTCATTGGTCGGACCCGACCACTCCCTTTCTACTGCTGCACAACCTGAGTATCTGGCACCGATTTTAACTCTGTGCCTCATTCCATTCATTGGTCGGACCCGACCACTCCCTTTCTACTGCTGCACACCCTGAGTATCTGGCACCGATTACAACTTTGTGCCTCATTCCATTCATTGGTCGGACCCGACCACTCCCTTTCTACTGCTGCACAACCTAAGTATCTGGCACCGATTACAACTCTGTGCCTCATTCCATTCATTGGTCGGACCCGACCACTCCCTTTCTACTGCTGCACAACCTGAGTATCTGGCACCGATTACAACTTTGTGCCTCATTCCATTCATTGGTCGGACCCGACCACTCCCTTTCTACTGCTGCACACCCTGAGTATCTGGCACCGATTACAACTCCGTGCCTCATTCCATTCAATGGTCGGACCCGACCACTCCCTTTCTACTGCTGCACAACCTGAGTATCTGGCACCGATTACAACTTTGTGCCTCATTCCATTCATTGGTCGGACCCGACCACTCCCTTTCTACTGCTGCACAACCTGAGTATCTGGCACCGATTACAACTGTGTGCCTCATTCCATTCAATGGTCGGACCCGACCACTCCCTTTCTACTGCTGCACAACCTGAGTATCTGGCACCGATTACAACTTTGTGCCTCATTCCATTCATTGGTCGGACCCGACCACTCCCTTTCTACTGCTGCACAACCTGAGTATCTGGCACCGATTACAACTCTGTCCCTCATTCCATTCATTGGTCGGACCCGACCACTCCCTTTCTACTGCTGCACAACCTGAGTATCTGGCACCGATTACAACTTTGTGCCTCATTCCATTATTTGGTCGGACCCGACCACTCCTTTTCTACTGCTGCACAACCTGAGTATCTGGCACCGATTACAACTCTGTGCCTCATTCCATTCAATGGTCGGACCCGACCACTCCCTTTCTACTGCTGCACAACCTGAGTATCTGGCACCGATTTTAACTCCGTGCCTCATTCCATTCATTGGTCGGACCCGACCACTCCCTTTCTACTGCTGCACAACTTGAGTATCAGGCACCGATTACAACTTTGTGCCTCATTCCATTATTTGGTCGGACCCGACCACTCCTTTTCTACTGCTGCACAACCTGAGTATCTGGCACCGATTACAACTGTGTGCCTCATTCCATTCAATGGTCGGACCCGACCACTCCCTTTCTACTGCTGCACAACCTGAGTATCTGGCACCGATTACAACTCTGTGCCTCATTCCATTCATTGGTCGGACCCGACCACTCCCTTTCTACTGCTGCACAACCTGAGTATCTGGCACCGATTACAACTTTGTGCCTCATTCCATTCATTGGTCGGACCCGACCACTCCCTTTCTACTGCTGCACAACCTGAGTATCTGGCACCGATTACAACTGTGTGCCTCATTCCATTCATTGGTCGGACCCGACCACTCCCTTTCTACTGCTGCACAACCTGAGTATCTGGCACCGATTACAACTTTGTGCCTCATTCCATTCATTGGTCGGACCCGACCACTCCCTTTCTACTGCTGCACAACCTGAGTATCTGGCACCGATTACAACTTTGTGCCTCATTCCATTCAATGGTCGGACCCGACCACTCTTTTCTACTGCTGCACAACCTGAGTATCTGGCACCGATTACAACTCTGTGCCTCATTCCATTCAATGGTCGGACCCGACCACTCCCTTTCTACTGCTGCACAACCTGAGTATCTGGCACCGATTTTAACTCCGTGCCTCATTCCATTCATTGGTCGGACCCGACCACTCCCTTTCTACTGCTGCACAACCTGAGTATCAGGCACCGATTACAATTTTGTGCCTCATTCCATTATTTGGTCGGACCCGACCACTCCTTTTCTACTGCTGCACAACTTGAGTATCTGGCACCGATAACAACTCTGTGCCTCATTCCATTCAATGGTCGGACCCGACCACTCACTTTCTACTGCTGCACAACCTGAGTATCTGGCACCGATTACAACTTTGTGCCTCATTCCATTCAATGGTCGGGCCCGACCACTCCCTTTCAACTGCTGCACAACCTGAGTATCTGGCACCGATTACAACTTTGTGCCTCATTCCATTCATTGGTTAGACCCGACCACTCCCTTTCTACTGCTGCACAACCTGAGTATCTGGCACCGATTACAACTTTGTGCCTCATTCTATTATTTGGTCGGACCCGACCACTCCCTTTCTACTGCTGCACAACCTGAGTATCTGGCACCGATAACAACTCTGTGCCTCATTCCATTCAATTGTCGAACCCGACCACTCCCTTTCTACTGCTGCACAACCTGAGTATCTGGCACCGATTACAACTCCGTGCCTCATTCCATTCATTGGCCGGACCCGACCACTCCCTTTCTACTGCTGCACAACCTGAGTATCAGGCACCGATTACAACTTTGTGCCTCATTCCATTATTTGGTTGGACCCGACCACTCCTTTTCTACTGCTGCACAACCTGAGTATCTGGCACCGATAACAACTCTGTGCCTCATTCCATTCAATGGTCGGACCCGACCACTCACTTTCTACTGCTGCACAACCTGAGTATCTGGCACCGATTACAACTTTGTGCCTCATTCCATTCAATGGTCGGACCCGACCACTCCCTTTCTACTGCTGCACAACCTGAGTATCTGGCACCGATTACAACTTTGTGCCTCATTCCATTCATTGGTTGGACCCGACCACTCCCTTTCTACTGCTGGACAACCTGAGTATCTGGCACCGATTACAACTTTGTGCCTCATTCCATTATTTGGTCGGACCCGACCACTCCCTTTCTACTGCTGCACAACCTGAGTATCTGGCACCGATAACAACTCTGTGCCTCATTCCATTCAATTGTCGAACCCGTTCACTCCCTTTCTACTGCTGCACAACCTGAGTATCTGGCACCGATTACAACTCCGTGCCTCATTCCATTCAATGGTCAAACCCGACCACTCCCTTTCTACTACTGCACAACCTGAGTATCTGGCACCGATTAGAACTTTGTGCCTCATTCCATTCATTGGTCGGACCCGACCACTCCCTTTCTACTGCTGCACAACCTGAGTATCTGGCACCGATTACAACTCCGTGCCTCATTCCATTCATTGGTCGGACCCGACCACTCCCTTTCTACTGCTGCACAACCTGAGTATCTGGCACCGATTACAACTTTGTGCCTCATTCCATTCAATGGTCGGACCCGACCACTCCCTTTCTACTGCTGCACAACCTGAGTATCTGGCACCGATTACAACTTTGTGCCTCATTCCATTCATTGGTCGGACCCGACCACTCCTTTTCTACTGCTGCACAACCTGAGTATCTGGCACCGATAACAACTCTGTGCCTCATTCCATTCAATGGTCGGACCCGACCACTCACTTTCTACTGCTGCACAACCTGAGTATCTGGCACCGATAACAACTCTGTGCCTCATTCCATTCATTGGTCGGACCCGACTATTGAAGGTAGAGAAGATTGCACAAGGCACACACACAAACACAAGGAATGCGTAGAAAGAGATGATCTTTACTCAAAGGCCTTCCACCTTAAGTAGTGTACACTAGGAGGTCACCATGGACAAACCATATGGGATAACTCATCACAAGGACACTCTAGAGATCAGCCCATGCCTAACCCCTCCTCCCACACACCATTATTTAGCACCCGTACGTCTTTGGCTTCTAGCAATACTACGTTGCATCAATTACCTCAATACTCCCACTTTGCGTAGAGCCAAAGCCTCTAAGTCCAAATGCTATTACTAATCGTTGGTGTCGGTCTCTACAAAGACCCTTTGTGAGCACATCCGCCACCATGTGCTCCGTTGGGCAATACTCCAAATGTATAACTCCCAATTCCAACTTCTCCCGAATGAAGTGGTATTGTACATCAATGTGCTTCGTGCGTGAATGATGTGTAGGGTTCTTTGCAAGTGAAATGCACCCTTGGTTGTCACACATAATCGTTGTAGCCTCACCTTGTGTGCAACCCACATCCACCATTAGTTGCCTCAACCAAATGGCCTCCTTCGTGGCATGGCTCGTAGCCATGTACTCGGCCTCCACCGTTGATGTCGCCGTCGTTTGTTGCCGCTTGCTATTCCACGACACCGCTCCCGATCCGACCTTGAACATGTAGCCCGTTGTCGATCTTCGATCGCTCGTGTCTCCCGCGTAGTCCGCGTCACAATAGCCGCTCAACACAATGTCTTTGCCTCCAAGACACAACTTCACATCGCTTGTGCCCCTCAAATAACGCATGATCCTCTTGACCGTCATCCAATGCATCGAGCCCGGTCTCGCCATGTGTTGACTCACCACGCTAATTGGATACGCAAGGTCGGGCCGTGTCGCAATCATCGCATACATCAACGACCCCACCGCTTGCTTGTATGGCACCTCCGCCATCGATTTAGCCTCCATCGCATACTCCTCCTCCGAAAGCTTGACGAGCTTGGAGTTTGCATCCAATGGTGTTGCCACGGGCTTACAATCCTCCATCCCGAATCTCTTGAGCACGTCCATCACATACTTGCCTTGACTCATGGTGATAGTGCGTGTAGCCCTATCACGCACAAACTCAACACCAAGACAAAAGTGCAATTCTCCAAGATCACTCATCTCGTACTCTCTCTCAAGCATGCCTTTTAATGCATTCATTAAACTCATGAGGCTTGCAAGAATGATCAAATCATCAACATATATGATCACAATCACCACATGTTGCCCCTCTTGCATGAAGTAGAGACTATGATCCGCAATGCTCCTAGTAAACCCGTGTGCAACCAAGAACGTGTCAATCTTTTGGTACCACGCTCTTGGAGATTGTTTCAACCCATACAATGATTTTTGCAACTTACAAACAAGGTGCTCATTACCTTGTTGCACAAACCCCTCAGGTTGCACCATGTAGATATCCTCCTCCAAATCGCCATTCAAAAATGCGGTCTTCACATCCATTTGATGCATCTCCAAGTCCAAGGCCGCTCCAATGGCAAGAATGCATCGAATGGTGGTGAACTTGGCCACGGGAGCAAATGTCTCGTGAAAGTCCACCCCATGCACTTGCGCGAACCCCTTGGCTACTAATCTTGCCTTGTGACGCACAACAATACCCGAAACATCCCTCTTTGTCCGAAACACCCATTTGCAACCAATGGGGTTGCGATCCTTTGGAATGGGAGTTAATTGCCACGTACCGTTAGCAATTAGAGAGTCGTACTCCTCTTGCATGGCGCGCTCCCACTTGACCGCATCCTCACCTTGCATGGCTTCTCGAATGGTCAATGGACCATCCGATAATGCCACATTCGCATGCTCGTCCTCCACTTGAGGGAAGATGTGATTCTTCCACCATTCTCCAGGTGGCTTGCGCAATCTCTCGGGGTACCGCCGCTCGCTTGAAGAAACTTGCTCCTCTTGCGTGCCCTTTGCGCCATTCTTGGCCTTTGAGCTCGATGGCGTTTCAACAACCTCCGTGTCGCCAGCTTCGTCATCACCGTCATCATCACCTACATCAACAACACTAGGAGACTTGGAGGGTGTGTCCACCAAAACGTCTCCACTACTCCCACTTGGACCAACCTCCAAAGGAGCCTCCATCGTAGACTCCTCACAAAATGTCACATCACGTGACCGAATGATCTTCCTCGTGTCCACCGACATGAGTCTATACGCCTTGGTACCTTCACAATACCCAAGAAACACACATTTCAAGGCCTTAGCCTCGAGTTTTGTCCTCTGTTCGTCGGGAACCTTCGCATATGCAATGCATACGAAGATGCGCATGTGTGCAACACATGGTTGCCTCCCACTCCACGCTTGCTCCGGCGTCATGCCTTCAACCGCGCTTGTTGGACACCGATTGCGTGTGTATACCGCATTCACCACTGCTTCCGCCCAAAGGTCCAACTTCAAGTTTTGAGCGTGCAACATGCTCCTCGCCATCTCTACAATGGTGCGATTTGCGCGCTCCGCAACTCCATTTTGTTGAGGCGTGTACGGGGCCGAAGTTT
This sequence comes from Pohlia nutans, assembly GCA_022496805.1. Classification (NCBI taxonomy): domain Eukaryota; kingdom Viridiplantae; phylum Streptophyta; class Bryopsida; order Bryales; family Mniaceae; genus Pohlia; species Pohlia nutans. Next base: position 309,930 of record CM040086.1, read on the forward strand.
GGCGTGCGATGCCTTCATTCTTCAAAAGCTCGTCAAATTTCTTGGACATGTACTCGCCGCCATTGTCCGACCGAAACACCTTGATCTTCAACTCGGATTGGTTCTCCACCAATGTCTTGAACTCCTTGAACTTCTCAAAGCACTCACTCTTGGCTTTGATAGGGTAGAGCCATATCTTCCTTGAAAAATCATCGATGAAGGTCACAAAGTACTTGCAACCTCCCATCGATGTGGTCTTCATAGGGCCACACACATCCGAATGCACGATCTCCAAAACTTTTGTGGCCCGTGTCGCCCCTTCACCCGCAAATGGCAACCGTTGTTGCTTGCCTTCAATGCAACCTTCACACGTGAATGTAGAAGCATCCACTTTCAATTGATGAAGGTCCATACCGCTTACCATGCCGCGTAGTGTCTTCACACTCTTGATGTTCAAATGGCCAAGTCGACGATGCCACAACGCCAACTTGTCGTCCTTCAAGTTTGAATGCGCCAACGCCGCCGATTCCTTCGAATGCACCTTGGAGAACTTGATGTGGTACAAGCCCTCGTGTTCTTCAATGATGGCCACCTCATCTCGACTCGGTGACAACACATAACACCCCTTATCACTAAACTCAACCCTCAAGTGTTTTGCCACTAATTGCCTCACCGATAGTAAATTTGCCGTTAATTTGGGAACGTGGAGGACATCTTGGATAGTGATTGTCTTCACACGACCCCTCACCTCGCTGTCTACAACAATTTGGCCCTTGCCAACGGCCTCAAGCACCGTATCATCTCCCAAAATCACTCTCCTTGGATTAATGAGAGCATACGAATGAAAACAAGTTTTATGTGGTGACATGTGGCTTGTAGCCCCCGAATCAACAATCCAATCACTCGTACTACCATTGCACGATACATTGCTTGCCATGTTTGCATACTCATCACCAACCTCAATCCAATCACTCATGCTTGCATCACCCTCGATACCATCACTCATGCTTGCATCACCCTCGATGCCATCGCTCATGCTTGCCTCATATCTAGCCGTAAATGCGTACTCATCATCGTCACGAGTTTTAGTGTTGTTTGCACTCTCCCCTTTCTCATCCCTCTTGCGTTTGAAGCAAAATTTGGCAATGTGGCCCTTCTTACCACAATAGAAGCACACCTTGTCGCTTGAGCTCCCACCGCCTCCATTCTTGAATTGCTTCGCCACGAGTGCCGCTCCATCTTCTCGAGACTCGTTCTCCTTTCGCCGCGAAAGCTCGTGCAACAACCGTGAGGTCACATAGTCTAATGTGAGCTCCGTAATGGGTCTTGACTCCATCGCCACGATGAGGTACTCGTATGATGATGGAAGGCTCTCCAAAAGTGTCATCACGATGTCACCATCCGTAACCGACACGTCGCAACCGTTGAGTTGATCCGCGAGAGCTTTGACCTTGTTGATGTGCGCCAACATGTCATCTTCTTCGCCCATCTTGATGGTGAAGAACTTGCGCCTCAAAAACAAAATGTTGGCCAATGTTTTCGCTTCGTGAATGTTGCAAAGCTTGGACCATGCTTCCGCGGGTGTCTTGCACGAACGAATGTGCGCAAGTTGCGAATCCGCGAGGTTGAGTGCCAAAATGGCAAATGCCTTCTTCTCCCTCCTCGTGTACGCTTGCATGATCCTAGGATCCGTAGAAGAGAAAGGAGGTTCCTCACTACCCTCGACAATCTCCCACAACTCCTTCTCGGCCATCACCATCTCCATTTTGAACTTCCACAAGTGGAAATTCACCCCATCGAACTTGTCCACGACCTTGGGACCCTCACCCTCAAAAGATGCCATGATCCTCACTTACGTATGCCTCCCCACACAAATGAAACCTCAAACTCAAACACACAACTTTGTTTTTGTGATTTTTTTTTTTGCTTTGATATTGCACCTTTGTGCACCCAATGGGTTTAAAACAACCCCAAACACTAGATCAGCACTTTTGTGCTCCACACACGCCTCCCAACACTCAAATGTGAGAACCCTCACCCAAAAATGCAAAGAGGCTCACCAAAACCCCTCAAATCACTCAATGGAGCTCAAAACAACTCCAAATGCTTCAATACGACGCCTTAGTGTCCCCAAACACTCAATGCACGTCAATGACACCTTTGTGTCCTTCAAGAGCACTCACTCAATGCACATGAACTCACACAAGTCCCTCAAAACCCCAATCGCATTGAAATTGCTCAAAACCGCACCTTTGTGCACAAACTAGCTCCAAATGAAAATTTGAGCACCCCAAGAGCATGAAACACATGCAACACCTCAAAGCAAGTGCCTAATCACTAGGATCAGATGGTAGACCCTCCACGAGAGCCTTCACACCTCACAAATCACTTGCATTTACTCAAATGCTCACAATTGAACCAAACGAAGTTCCACTCGCAACGAAGAGATAGAAGAAAGAAAAGAAGGAGATCAAGGGAAGAAATTGACCAAAGAGAGTGCTCCAACATGTAACTTCAGCCCATGCACACCTCCAAGAAACACCAACGCTTCAACAAGCTCCAAAACCTCCAACAATGCTCCAAAACCGCCCGTTGCGCACCGACCTCAAAATACTTGCACAAATGCAATCTAATACTCATGAAACACACATGAGTGGGCCCATAACCTATTGAAGGTAGAGAAGATTGCACAAGGCACACACACAAACACAAGGAATGCGTAGAAAGAGATGATCTTTACTCAAAGGCCTTCCACCTTAAGTAGTGTACACTAGGAGGTCACCATGGACAAACCATATGGGATAACTCATCACAAGGACACTCTAGAGATCAGCCCATGCCTAACCCCTCCTCCCACACACCATTATTTAGCACCCGTACGTCTTTGGCTTCTAGCAATACTACGTTGCATCAATTACCTCAATACCGACCACTCCCTTTCTACTGCTGCACAACCTGAGTCTCTGGCACCGATTACAACTTTGTGCCTCATTCCATTCATTGGTTGGACCCGACCACTCCCTTTCTACTGCTGCACAACCTGAGTATCTGGCACCGATTACAACTTTGTGCCTCATTCCATTATTTGGTCGGACCCGACCACTCCCTTTCTACTGCTGCACAACCTGAGTATCTGGCACCGATAACAACTCTGTGCCTCATTCCATTCAATTGTCGAACCCGACCACTCCCTTTCTACTGCTGCACAACCTGAGTATCTGGCACCAATTACAACTCCGTGCCTCATTCCATTCAATGGTCCAACCCGACCACTCCCTTTCTACTACTGCACAACCTGAGTATCTGGCACCGATTACAACTTTGTGCCTCATTCCATTCATTGGTCGGACCCGACCACTCCCTTTCTACTGCTGCACAACCTGAGTATCTGGCACCGATTACAACTTTGTGCCTCATTCCATTCATTGGTTGGACCCGACCACTCCCTTTCTACTGCTGCACAACCTGAGTATCTGGCACGGATTACAACTGTGTGCCTCATTCCATTCAATGGTCGGACCCGACCACTCCCTTTCTACTGCTGCACAACCTGAGTATCTGGCACGGATTACAACTTTGTGCCTCATTCCATTCATTGGTCGGACCTGACCACTCCCTTTCTACTGCTGCACAACCTGAGTATCTGGCACCGATTACAACTTTGTGCCTCATTCCATTCATTGGTTGGACCCGACCACTCCCTTTCTACTGCTGCACAACCTGAGTATCTGGCACCGATTACAACTTTGTGCCTCATTCCATTCATTGGTCGGACCCGACCACTCCCTTTCTACTGCTGCACAACTTGAGTTTCTGGCACCGATTACAACTTTGTGCCTCATTCCATTCATTGGTTGGACCCGACCACTCCCTTTCTACTACTGCACAACCTGAGTATCTGGCACCGATTACAACTTTGTGCCTCATATCATTCAATGGTCGGACCCGACCACTCCCTTTCTACTACTGCACAACCTGAGTATCTGGCACCGATTACAACTTTGTGCCTCATTCCATTCATTGGTCGGACCCAACCACTCGCTTTCTACTGCTGCACAACCTGAGTATCTCGCACCGATTACAACTTTGTGCCTCATTCCATTCAATGGTCGGACCCGACCACTCCCTTTCTACTGCTGCACAACCTGAGTTTCTGGCACCGATTACAACTTTGTGCCTCATTCCATTCATTGGTTGGACCCGACCACTCCCTTTCTACTGCTGCACAACCTGAGTATCTGGCACCGATTACAACTTTGTGCCTCATTCCATTCAATGGTCGGACCCGACCACTCCCTTTCTACTGCTGCAAAACCTTAGTATCTGGCTCCGATTACAACTTTGTGCCTCATTCCATTCAACGGTCGGACCCGACCACTCCCTTTCTACTGCTGCACAACCTGAGTATCTGGCACCGATTACAACTTTGTGCCTCATTCCATTCATTGGTTGGACCCGACCACTCCCTTTCTACTGCTGCACAACCTGAGTATCTGGCACCGATTACAACTTTGTGCCTCATTCCATTATTTGGTCGGACCCGACCACTCCCTTTCTACTGCTGCACAACCTGAGTATCTGGCACCGATAACAACTCTGTGCCTCATTCCATTCAATTGTCGAACCCGACCACTCCCTTTCTACTGCTGCACAACCTGAGTATCTGGCACCGATTACAACTCTGTGCCTCATTCCATTCAATGGTCCGACCCGACCACTCCCTTTCTACTGCTGCACAACCTGAGTATCAGGCACCGATTACAACTTTGTGCCTCATTCCATTATTTGGTTGGACCCGACCACTCCTTTTCTACTGCTGCACAACCTGAGTATCTGGCACCGATAACAACTCTGTGCCTCATTCCATTCAATGGTCGGACCCGACCACTCACTTTCTACTGCTGCACAACCTGAGTATCTGGCACCGATTACAACTTTGTGCCTCATTCCATTCAATGGTCGGACCCGACCACTCCCTTTCTACTGCTGCACAACCTGAGTATCTGGCACCGATTACAACTTTGTGCCTCATTCCATTCATTGGTTGGACCCGACCACTCCCTTTCTACTGCTGCACAACCTGAGTATCTGGCACCGATTACAACTTTGTGCCTCATTCCATTATTTGGTCGGACCCGACCACTCCCTTTCTACTGCTGCACAACCTGAGTATCTGGCACCGATAACAACTCTGTGCCTCATTCCATTCAATTGTCGAACCCGTTCACTCCCTTTCTACTGCTGCACAACCTGAGTATCTGGCACCGATTACAACTCCGTGCCTCATTCCATTCAATGGTCAAACCCGACCACTCCCTTTCTACCACTGCACAACCTGAGTATCTGGCACCGATTACAACTTTGTGCCTCATTCCATTCATTGGTCGGACCCGACCACTCCCTTTCTACTGCTGCACAACCTGAGTATCTGGCACCGATTACAACTTTGTGCCTCATTCCATTCATTGGTCGGACCCGACCACTCCCTTTCTACTGCTGCACAACCTGAGTATCTGGCACCGATTACAACTTTGTGCCTCATTCCATTCAATGGTCGGACCCGACCACTCCCTTTCTACTGCTGCACAACCTGAGTTTCTGGCACCGATTACAACTTTGTGCCTCATTCCATTATTTGGTCGGACCCGACCACTCCTTTTCTACTGCTGCACAACCTGAGTATCTGGCACCGATAACAACTCTGTGCCTCATTCCATTCAATGGTCGGACCCGACCACTCACTTTCTACTGCTGCACAACCTGAGTATCTGGCACCGATAACAACTCTGTGCCTCATTCCATTCATTGGTCGGACCCGACCACTCCCTTTCTACTGCTGCACAACCTGAGTCTCTGGCACCGATTACAACTTTGTGCCTCATTCCATTCATTGGTTGGACCCGACCACTCCCTTTCTACTGCTGCACAACCTGAGTATCTGGCACCGATTACAACTTTGTGCCTCATTCCATTATTTGGTCGGACCCGACCACTCCCTTTCTACTGCTGCACAACCTGAGTATCTGGCACCGATAACAACTCTGTGCCTCATTCCATTCAATTGTCGAACCCGACCACTCCCTTTCTACTGCTGCACAACCTGAGTATCTGGCACCAATTACAACTCCGTGCCTCATTCCATTCAATGGTCCAACCCGACCACTCCCTTTCTACTACTGCACAACCTGAGTATCTGGCACCGATTACAACTTTGTGCCTCATTCCATTCATTGGTCGGACCCGACCACTCCCTTTCTACTGCTGCACAACCTGAGTATCTGGCACCGATTACAACTTTGTGCCTCATTCCATTCAATGGTCGGACCCGACCACTCCCTTTCTACTGCTGCACAACCTGAGTATCTGGCACGGATTACAACTGTGTGCCTCATTCCATTCAATGGTCGGACCCGACCACTCCCTTTCTACTGCTGCACAACCTGAGTATCTGGCACCGATTACAACTTTGTGCCTCATTCCATTCATTGGTCGGACCCGACCACTCCCTTTCTACTGCTGCACAACCTGAGTATCTGGCACCGATTACAACTTTGTGCCTCATTCCATTCATTGGTTGGACCCGACCACTCCCTTTCTACTGCTGCACAACCTGAGTATCTGGCACCGATTACAACTTTGTGCCTCATTCCATTCATTGGTCGGACCCGACCACTCCCTTTCTACTGCTGCACAACTTGAGTTTCTGGCACGGATTACAACTTTGTGCCTCATTCCATTCATTGGTTGGACCCGACCACTCCCTTTCTACTACTGCACAACCTGAGTATCTGGCACCGATTACAACTTTGTGCCTCATTCCATTCAATGGTCGGACCCGACCACTCCCTTTCTACTACTGCACAACCTGAGTATCTGGCACCGATTACAACTTTGTGCCTCATTCCATTCATTGGTCGGACCCGACCACTCGCTTTCTACTGCTGCACAACCTGAGTATCTCGCACCGATTACAACTTTGTGCCTCATTCCATTCAATGGTCGGACCCGACCACTCCCTTTCTACTGCTGCACAACCTGAGTTTCTGGCACCGATTACAACTTTGTGCCTCATTCCATTCATTGGTTGGACCCGACCACTCCCTTTCTACTGCTGCACAACCTGAGTATCTGGCACCGATTACAACTTTGTGCCTCATTCCATTCAATGGTCGGACCCGACCACTCCCTTTCTACTGCTGCACAACCTGAGTATCTCGCACCGATTACAACTTTGTGCCTCATTCCATTCAATGGTCGGACCCGACCACTCCCTTTCTACTGCTGCACAACCTGAGTTTCTGGCACCGATTACAACTTTGTGCCTCATTCCATTCATTGGTTGGACCCGACCACTCCCTTTCTACTGCTGCACAACCTGAGTATCTGGCACCGATTACAACTGTGTGCCTCATTCCATTCAATGGTCGGACCCGACCACTCCCTTTCTACTGCTGCAGAACCTGAGTATCTGGCACCGATTACAACTCCGTGCCTCATTCCATTCAATGGTCGGACCCGACCACTCCCTTTCTACTACTGCACAACCTGGGTATCTGGCACCGATTACAACTTTGTGCCTCATTCCATTCATTGGTCGGACCCGACCACTCCCTTTCTACTGCTGCACAACCTGAGTCTCTGGCACCGATTACAACTTTGTGCCTCATTCCATTCAATGGTCGGACCCGACCACTCCCTTTCTACTGCTGCACAACCTGAGTTTCTTGCACCGATTACAACTTTGTGCCTCATTCCATTATTTGGTCGGACCCGACCACTCCCTTTCTACTGCTGCACAACCTGAGTATCTGGCACCGATTACAACTGTGTGCCTCATTCCATTCAATTGTCGAACCCGACCACTCCCTTTCTACTGCTGCACAACCTGAGTATCTGGCACCAATTACAACTCCGTGCCTCATTCCATTCAATGGTCCAACCCGACCACTCCCTTTCTACTACTGCACAACCTGAGTATCTGGCACCGATTACAACTTTGTGCCTCATTCCATTCATTGGTCGGACCCGACCACTCCCTTTCTACTGCTGCACAACCTGAGTATCTGGCACCGATTACAACTTTGTGCCTCATTCCATTCATTGGTTGGACCCGACCACTCCCTTTCTACTGCTGCACAACCTGAGTATCTGGCACCGATTACAACTTTGTGCCTCATTCCATTCATTGGTCGGACCCGACCACTCCCTTTCTAGTGCTGCACAACTTGAGTTTCTGGCACCGATTACAACTTTGTGCCTCATTCCATTCATTGGTGGGACCCGACCACTCCCTTTCTACTACTGCACAACTTGAGTATCTGGCACCGATTACAACTTTGTGCCTCATTCCATTCAATGGTCGGACCCGACCACTCCCTTTCTACTACTGCACAACCTGAGTATCTGGCACCGATTACAACTTTGTGCCTCATTCCATTCATTGGTCGGACCCGACCACTCCCTTTCTACTGCTGCACAACCTGAGTATCTGGCACCGATTACAACTTTGTGCCTCATTCCATTCAATGGTCGGACCCGACCACTCCCTTTCTACTGCTGCACAACCTGAGTTTCTGGCACTGATTACAACTTTGTGCCTCATTCCATTCATTGGTTGGACCCGACCACTCCCTTTCTACTGCTGCACAACCTGAGTATCTGGCACCGATTACAACTCCGTGCCTCATTCCATTCATTGGTCGGACCCGACCACTCCCTTTCTACTGCTGCACAACCTGAGTATCTGGCACCGATTACAACTTTGTGCCTCATTCCATTCATTGGTCGGACCCGACCACTCCCTTTCTACTGCTGCACAACCTGAGTCTCTGGCACTGATTACAACTTTGTGCCTCATTCCATTCATTGGTTGGACCCGACCACTCCCTTTCTACTGCTGCACAACCTGAGTATCTGGCACCGATTACAACTCCGTGCCTCATTCCATTCATTGGTCGGACCCGACCACTCCCTTTCTACTGCTGCACAACCTGAGTATCTCGCACCGATTACAACTTTGTGCCTCATTCCATTCAATGGTCGGACCCGACCACTCCCTTTCTACTGCTGCACAACCTGAGTTTCTGGCACCGATTACAACTTTGTGCCTCATTCCATTCATTGGTTGGACCCGACCACTCCCTTTCTACTGCTGCACAACCTGAGTATCTGGCACCGATTACAACTGTGTGCCTCATTCCATTCAATGGTCGGACCCGACCACTCCCTTTCTACTGCTGCAGAACCTGAGTATCTGGCACCGATTACAACTCCGTGCCTCATTCCATTCAATGGTCGGACCCGACCACTCCCTTTCTACTACTGCACAACCTGAGTATCTGGCACCGATTACAACTTTGTGCCTCATTCCATTCATTGGTCGGACCCGACCACTCCCTTTCTACTGCTGCACAACCTGAGTCTCTGGCACCGATTACAACTTTGTGCCTCATTCCATTCAATGGTCGGACCCGCCCACTCCCTTTCTACTGCTGCACAACCTGAGTTTCTTGCACCGATTACAACTTTGTGCCTCATTCCATTATTTGGTCGGACCCGACCACTCCCTTTCTACTGCTGCACAACCTGAGTATCTGGCACCGATTACAACTGTGTGCCTCATTCCATTCAATTGTCGAACCCGACCACTCCCTTTCTACTGCTGCACAACCTGAGTATCTGGCACCAATTACAACTCCGTGCCTCATTCCATTCAATGGTCCAACCCGACCACTCCCTTTCTACTACTGCACAACCTGAGTATCTGGCACCGATTACAACTTTGTGCCTCATTCCATTCATTGGTCGGACCCGACCACTCCCTTTCTACTGCTGCACAACCTGAGTATCTGGCACCGATTACAACTTTGTGCCTCATTCCATTCATTGGTTGGACCCGACCACTCCCTTTCTACTGCTGCACAACCTGAGTATCTGGCACCGATTACAACTTTGTGCCTCATTCCATTCATTGGTCGGACCCGACCACTCCCTTTCTAGTGCTGCACAACTTGAGTTTCTGGCACCGATTACAACTTTGTGCCTCATTCCATTCATTGGTGGGACCCGACCACTCCCTTTCTACTACTGCACAACCTGAGTATCTGGCACCGATTACAACTTTGTGCCTCATTCCATTCAATGGTCGGACCCGACCACTCCCTTTCTACTACTGCACAACCTGAGTATCTGGCACCGATTACAACTTTGTGCCTCATTCCATTCATTGGTCGGACCCGACCACTCCCTTTCTACTGCTGCAAAACCTTAGTATCTGGCTCCGATTACAACTTTGTGCCTCATTCCATTCAACGGTCGGACCCGACCACTCCCTTTCTACTGCTGCACAACCTGAGTATCTGGCACCGATTACAACTTTGTGCCTCATTCCATTCATTGGTCGGACCCGACCACTCCCTCTCTACTGCTGCACAACCTGAGTATCTGGCACCGATTACAACTCCGTGCCTCATTCCATTCATTGGTCGGACCCGACCACTCCCTTTCTACTGCTGCACAACCTGAGTATCTGGCACCGATTACAACTTTGTGCCTCATTCCATTCATTGGTCGGACCCGACCACTCCCTTTCTACTGCTGCACAACCTGAGTCTCTGGCACCGATTACAACTTTGTGCCTCATTCCATTCATTGGTTGGACCCGACCACTCCCTTTCTACTGCTGCACAACCTGAGTATCTGGCACCGATTACAATTTTGTGCCTCATTCCATTATTTGGTCGGACCCGACCACTCCCTTTCTACTGCTGCACAACCTGAGTATCTGGCACCGATAACAACTCTGTGCCTCATTCCATTCAATTGTCGCACCCGACCACTCCCTTTCTACTGCTGCACAACCTGAGTATCTGGCACCCATTACAACTCCGTGCCTCATTCCATTCAATGGTCCAACCCGACCACTCCCTTTCTACTACTGCACAACCTGAGTATCTGGCACCGATTACAACTTTGTGCCTCATTCCATTCATTGGTCGGACCCGACCACTCCCTTTCTACTGCTGCACAACCTGAGTATCTGGCACCGATTACAACTTTGTGCCTCATTCCATTCATTGGTTGGACCCGACCACTCCCTTTCTACTGCTGCACAACCTGAGTATCTGGCACGGATTACAACTGTGTGCCTCATTCCATTCAATGGTCGGACCCGACCACTCCCTTTCTACTGCTGCACAACCTGAGTATCTGGCACCGATTACAACTTTGTGCCTCATTCCATTCATTGGTCGGACCCGACCACTCCCTTTCTACTGCTGCACAACCTGAGTATCTGGCACCGATTACAACTTTGTGCCTCATTCCATTCATTGGTTGGACCCGACCACTCCCTTTCTACTGCTGCACAACCTGAGTATCTTATACCGATTACAACTTTGTGCCTCATTCCATTCATTGGTCGGACCCGACCACTCCCTTTCTAGTGCTGCACAACTTGAGTTTCTGGCACCGATTACAACTTTGTGCCTCATTCCATTCATTGGTGGGACCCGACCACTCCCTTTCTACTACTGCACAACCTGAGTATCTGGCACCGATTACAACTTTGTGCCTCATTCCATTCAATGGTCGGACCCGACCACTCCCTTTCTACTGCTGCACAACCTGAGTTTCTTGCACCGATTACAACTTTGTGCCTCATTCCATTCATTGGTTGGACCCGACGACTCCCTTTCTACTGCTGCACAACCTGAGTATCTGGCACCGATTACAACTGTGTGCCTCATTCCATTTAATGGTCGGACCCGACCACTCCCTTTCTACTGCTGCACAACCTGAGTATCTGGCACCGATTACAACTTTGTGCCTCATTCCATTCATTGGTCGGACCCGACCACTCCCTTTCTACTGCTGCACAACTTGAGTTTCTGGCACCGATTACAACTTTGTGCCTCATTCCATTCATTGGTTGGACCCGACCACTCCCTTTCTACTACTGCACAACCTGAGTATCTGGCACCGATTACAACTTTGTGCCTCATTCCATTCAATGGTCGGACCCGACCACTCCCTTTCTACTACTGCACAACCTGAGTATCTGGCACCGATTACAACTTTGTGCCTCATTCCATTCATTGGTCGGACCCGACCACTCCCTTTCTACTGCTGCACAACCTGAGTCTCTGGCACCGATTACAACTTTGTGCCTCATTCCATTCATTGGTTGGACCCGACCACTCCCTTTCTACTGCTGCACAACCTGAGTATCTGGCACCGATTACAATTTTGTGCCTCATTCCATTATTTGGTCGGACCCGACCACTCCCTTTCTACTGCTGCACAACCTGAGTATCTGGCACCGATAACAACTCTGTGCCTCATTCCATTCAATTGTCGCACCCGACCACTCCCTTTCTACTGCTGCACAACCTGAGTATCTGGCACCCATTACAACTCCGTGCCTCATTCCATTCAATGGTCCAACCCGACCACTCCCTTTCTACTACTGCACAACCTGAGTATCTGGCACCGATTACAACTTTGTGCCTCATTCCATTCATTGGTCGGACCCGACCACTCCCTTTCTACTGCTGCACAACCTGAGTATCTGGCACCGATTACAACTTTGTGCCTCATTCCATTCATTGGTTGGACCCGACCACTCCCTTTCTACTGCTGCACAACCTGAGTATCTGGCACGGATTACAACTGTGTGCCTCATTCCATTCAATGGTCGGACCCGACCACTCCCTTTCTACTGCTGCACAACCTGAGTATCTGGCACCGATTACAACTTTGTGCCTCATTCCATTCATTGGTCGGACCCGACCACTCCCTTTCTACTGCTGCACAACCTGAGTATCTGGCACCGATTACAACTTTGTGCCTCATTCCATTCATTGGTTGGACCCGACCACTCCCTTTCTACTGCTGCACAACCTGAGTATCTTATACCGATTACAACTTTGTGCCTCATTCCATTCATTGGTCGGACCCGACCACTCCCTTTCTAGTGCTGCACAACTTGAGTTTCTGGCACCGATTACAACTTTGTGCCTCATTCCATTCATTGGTGGGACCCGACCACTCCCTTTCTACTACTGCACAACCTGAGTATCTGGCACCGATTACAACTTTGTGCCTCATTCCATTCAATGGTCGGACCCGACCACTCCCTTTCTACTGCTGCACAACCTGAGTTTCTTGCACCGATTACAACTTTGTGCCTCATTCCATTCATTGGTTGGACCCGACGACTCCCTTTCTACTGCTGCACAACCTGAGTATCTGGCACCGATTACAACTGTGTGCCTCATTCCATTTAATGGTCGGACCCGACCACTCCCTTTCTACTGCTGCACAACCTGAGTATCTGGCACCGATTACAACTTTGTGCCTCATTCCATTCATTGGTCGGACCCGACCACTCCCTTTCTACTGCTGCACAACTTGAGTTTCTGGCACCGATTACAACTTTGTGCCTCATTCCATTCATTGGTTGGACCCGACCACTCCCTTTCTACTACTGCACAACCTGAGTATCTGGCACCGATTACAACTTTGTGCCTCATTCCATTCAATGGTCGGACCCGACCACTCCCTTTCTACTGCTGCACAACCTGAGTTTCTGGCACCGATTACAACTTTGTGCCTCATTCCATTCATTGGTTGGACCCGACCACTCCCTTTCTACTGCTGCACAACCTGAGTATCTGGCACCGATTACAACTGTGTGCCTCATTCCATTCAATGGTCGGACCCGACCACTCCCTTTCTACTGCTGCAGAACCTGAGTATCTGGCACCGATTACAACTCCGTGCCTCATTCCATTCAATGGTCGGACCCGACCACTCCCTTTCTACTACTGCACAACCTGAGTATCTGGCACCGATTACAACTTTGTGCCTCATTCCATTCATTGGTCGGACCCGACCACTCCCTTTCTACTGCTGCACAACCTGAGTCTCTGGCACCGATTACAACTTTGTGCCTCATTCCATTCAATGGTCGGACCCGACCACTCCCTTTCTACTGCTGCACAACCTGAGTTTCTTGCACCGATTACAACTTTGTGCCTCATTCCATTATTTGGTCGGACCCGACCACTCCCTTTCTACTGCTGCACAACCTGAGTATCTGGCACCGATTACAACTGTGTGCCTCATTCCATTCAATTGTCGAACCCGACCACTCCCTTTCTACTGCTGCACAACCTGAGTATCTGGCACCAATTACAACTCCGTGCCTCATTCCATTCAATGGTCCAACCCGACCACTCCCTTTCTACTACTGCACAACCTGAGTATCTGGCACCGATTACAACTTTGTGCCTCATTCCATTCATTGGTCGGACCCGACCACTCCCTTTCTACTGCTGCACAACCTGAGTATCTGGCACCGATTACAACTTTGTGCCTCATTCCATTCATTGGTTGGACCCGACCACTCCCTTTCTACTGCTGCACAACCTGAGTATCTGGCACGGATTACAACTGTGTGCCTCATTCCATTCAATGGTCGGACCCGACCACTCCCTTTCTACTGCTGCACAACCTGAGTATCTGGCACCGATTACAACTTTGTGCCTCATTCCATTCATTGGTCGGACCCGACCACTCCCTTTCTACTGCTGCACAACCTGAGTATCTGGCACCGATTACAACTTTGTGCCTCATTCCATTCATTGGTTGGACCCGACCACTCCCTTTCTACTGCTGCACAACCTGAGTATCTTATACCGATTACAACTTTGTGCCTCATTCCATTCATTGGTCGGACCCGACCACTCCCTTTCTAGTGCTGCACAACTTGAGTTTCTGGCACCGATTACAACTTTGTGCCTCATTCCATTCATTGGTGGGACCCGACCACTCCCTTTCTACAACTGCACAACCTGAGTATCTGGCACCGATTACAACTTTGTGCCTCATTCCATTCAATGGTCGGACCCGACCACTCCCTTTCTACTGCTGCACAACCTGAGTTTCTTGCACCGATTACAACTTTGTGCCTCATTCCATTCATTGGTTGGACCCGACGACTCCCTTTCTACTGCTGCACAACCTGAGTATCTGGCACCGATTACAACTGTGTGCCTCAATCCATTTAATGGTCGGACCCGACCACTCCCTTTCTACTGCTGCAGAACCTGAGTATCTGGCACCGATTACAACTTTGTGCCTCATTCCATTCATTGGTCGGACCCGACCACTCCCTTTCTACTGCTGCACAACTTGAGTTTCTGGCACCGATTACAACTTTGTGCCTCATTCCATTCATTGGTTGGACCCGACCACTCCCTTTCTACTACTGCACAACCTGAGTATCTGGCACCGATTACAACTTTGTGCCTCATTCCATTCATTGGTCGGACCCGACCACTCCCTTTCTACTGCTGCACAACCTGAGTATCTCGCACCGATTACAACTTTGTGCCTCATTCCATTCAATGGTCGGACCCGACCACTCCCTTTCTACTGCTGCACAACCTGAGTTTCTGGCACCGATTACAACTTTGTGCCTCATTCCATTCATTGGTTGGACCCGACCACTCCCTTTCTACTGCTGCACAACCTGAGTATCTGGCACCGATTACAACTGTGTGCCTCATTCCATTCAATGGTCGGACCCGACCACTCCCTTTCTACTGCTGCAAAACCTTAGTATCTGGCTCCGATTACAACTTTGTGCCTCATTCCATTCAACGGTCGGACCCGACCACTCCCTTTCTACTGCTGCACAACCTGAGTATCTGGCACCGATTACAACTTTGTGCCTCATTCCATTCATTGGTCGGACCCGACCACTCCCTCTCTACTGCTGCACAACCTGAGTATCTGGCACCGATTACAACTCCGTGCCTCATTCCATTCATTGGTCGGACCCGACCACTCCCTTTCTACTGCTGCACAACCTGAGTATCTGGCACCGATTACAACTTTGTGCCTCATTCCATTCATTGGTCGGACCCGACCACTCCCTTTCTAGTGCTGCACAACTTGAGTTTCTGGCACCGATTACAACTTTGTGCCTCATTCCATTCATTGGTGGGACCCGACCACTCCCTTTCTACTACTGCACAACCTGAGTATCTGGCACCGATTACAACTTTGTGCCTCATTCCATTCAATGGTCGGACCCGACCACTCCCTTTCTACTGCTGCACAACCTGAGTTTCTTGCACCGATTACAACTTTGTGCCTCATTCCATTCATTGGTTGGACCCGACGACTCCCTTTCTACTGCTGCACAACCTGAGTATCTGGCACCGATTACAACTGTGTGCCTCATTCCATTCAATGGTCGGACCCGACCACTCCCTTTCTACTGCTGCACAACCTGAGTATCTGGCACCGATTACAACTTTGTGCCTCATTCCATTCATTGGTCGGACCCGACCACTCCCTTTCTACTGCTGCACAACCTGAGTATCTGGCACCGATTACAACTTTGTGCCTCATTCCATTCATTGGTTGGACCCGACCACTCCCTTTCTACTGCTGCACAACCTGAGTATCTGGCACGGATTACAACTGTGTGCCTCATTCCATTCAATGGTCGGACCCGACCACTCCCTTTCTACTGCTGCACAACCTGAGTATCTGGCACCGATTACAACTTTGTGCCTCATTCCATTCATTGGTCGGACCCGACCACTCCCTTTCTACTGCTGCACAACCTGAGTATCTGGCACCGATTACAACTTTGTGCCTCATTCCATTCATTGGTTGGACCCGACCACTCCCTTTCTACTGCTGCACAACCTGAGTATCTTATACCGATTACAACTTTGTGCCTCATTCCATTCATTGGTCGGACCCGACCACTCCCTTTCTAGTGCTGCACAACTTGAGTTTCTGGCACCGATTACAACTTTGTGCCTCATTCCATTCATTGGTGGGACCCGACCACTCCCTTTCTACAACTGCACAACCTGAGTATCTGGCACCGATTACAACTTTGTGCCTCATTCCATTCAATGGTCGGACCCGACCACTCCCTTTCTACTGCTGCACAACCTGAGTTTCTTGCACCGATTACAACTTTGTGCCTCATTCCATTCATTGGTTGGACCCGACGACTCCCTTTCTACTGCTGCACAACCTGAGTATCTGGCACCGATTACAACTGTGTGCCTCAATCCATTTAATGGTCGGACCCGACCACTCCCTTTCTACTGCTGCACAACCTGAGTATCTGGCACCGATTACAACTTTGTGCCTCATTCCATTCATTGGTCGGACCCGACCACTCCCTTTCTACTGCTGCACAACTTGAGTTTCTGGCACCGATTACAACTTTGTGCCTCATTCCATTCATTGGTTGGACCCGACCACTCCCTTTCTACTACTGCACAACCTGAGTATCTGGCACCGATTACAACTTTGTGCCTCATTCCATTCATTGGTCGGACCCGACCACTCCCTTTCTACTGCTGCACAACCTGAGTATCTCGCACCGATTACAACTTTGTGCCTCATTCCATTCAATGGTCGGACCCGACCACTCCCTTTCTACTGCTGCACAACCTGAGTTTCTGGCACCGATTACAACTTTGTGCCTCATTCCATTCATTGGTTGGACCCGACCACTCCCTTTCTACTGCTGCACAACCTGAGTATCTGGCACCGATTACAACTGTGTGCCTCATTCCATTCAATGGTCGGACCCGACCACTCCCTTTCTACTGCTGCAAAACCTTAGTATCTGGCTCCGATTACAACTTTGTGCCTCATTCCATTCAACGGTCGGACCCGACCACTCCCTTTCTACTGCTGCACAACCTGAGTATCTGGCACCGATTACAACTTTGTGCCTCATTCCATTCATTGGTCGGACCCGACCACTCCCTCTCTACTGCTGCACAACCTGAGTATCTGGCACCGATTACAACTCCGTGCCTCATTCCATTCATTGGTCGGACCCGACCACTCCCTTTCTACTGCTGCACAACCTGAGTATCTGGCACCGATTACAACTTTGTGCCTCATTCCATTCATTGGTCGGACCCGACCACTCCCTTTCTAGTGCTGCACAACTTGAGTTTCTGGCACCGATTACAACTTTGTGCCTCATTCCATTCATTGGTGGGACCCGACCACTCCCTTTCTACTACTGCACAACCTGAGTATCTGGCACCGATTACAACTTTGTGCCTCATTCCATTCAATGGTCGGACCCGACCACTCCCTTTCTACTGCTGCACAACCTGAGTTTCTTGCACCGATTACAACTTTGTGCCTCATTCCATTCATTGGTTGGACCCGACGACTCCCTTTCTACTGCTGCACAACCTGAGTATCTGGCACCGATTACAACTGTGTGCCTCATTCCATTCAATGGTCGGACCCGACCACTCCCTTTCTACTGCTGCACAACCTGAGTATCTGGCACCGATTACAACTTTGTGCCTCATTCCATTCATTGGTCGGACCCGACCACTCCCTTTCTACTGCTGCACAACCTGAGTATCTGGCACCGATTACAACTTTGTGCCTCATTCCATTCATTGGTTGGACCCGACCACTCCCTTTCTACTGCTGCACAACCTGAGTATCTGGCACGGATTACAACTGTGTGCCTCATTCCATTCAATGGTCGGACCCGACCACTCCCTTTCTACTGCTGCACAACCTGAGTATCTGGCACCGATTACAACTTTGTGCCTCATTCCATTCATTGGTCGGACCCGACCACTCCCTTTCTACTGCTGCACAACCTGAGTATCTGGCACCGATTACAACTTTGTGCCTCATTCCATTCATTGGTTGGACCCGACCACTCCCTTTCTACTGCTGCACAACCTGAGTATCTTATACCGATTACAACTTTGTGCCTCATTCCATTCATTGGTCGGACCCGACCACTCCCTTTCTAGTGCTGCACAACTTGAGTTTCTGGCACCGATTACAACTTTGTGCCTCATTCCATTCATTGGTGGGACCCGACCACTCCCTTTCTACAACTGCACAACCTGAGTATCTGGCACCGATTACAACTTTGTGCCTCATTCCATTCAATGGTCGGACCCGACCACTCCCTTTCTACTGCTGCACAACCTGAGTTTCTTGCACCGATTACAACTTTGTGCCTCATTCCATTCATTGGTTGGACCCGACGACTCCCTTTCTACTGCTGCACAACCTGAGTATCTGGCACCGATTACAACTGTGTGCCTCAATCCATTTAATGGTCGGACCCGACCACTCCCTTTCTACTGCTGCACAACCTGAGTATCTGGCACCGATTACAACTTTGTGCCTCATTCCATTCATTGGTCGGACCCGACCACTCCCTTTCTACTGCTGCACAACTTGAGTTTCTGGCACCGATTACAACTTTGTGCCTCATTCCATTCATTGGTTGGACCCGACCACTCCCTTTCTACTACTGCACAACCTGAGTATCTGGCACCGATTACAACTTTGTGCCTCATTCCATTCATTGGTCGGACCCGACCACTCCCTTTCTACTGCTGCACAACCTGAGTATCTCGCACCGATTACAACTTTGTGCCTCATTCCATTCAATGGTCGGACCCGACCACTCCCTTTCTACTGCTGCACAACCTGAGTTTCTGGCACCGATTACAACTTTGTGCCTCATTCCATTCATTGGTTGGACCCGACCACTCCCTTTCTACTGCTGCACAACCTGAGTATCTGGCACCGATTACAACTGTGTGCCTCATTCCATTCAATGGTCGGACCCGACCACTCCCTTTCTACTGCTGCAAAACCTTAGTATCTGGCTCCGATTACAACTTTGTGCCTCATTCCATTCAACGGTCGGACCCGACCACTCCCTTTCTACTGCTGCACAACCTGAGTATCTGGCACCGATTACAACTTTGTGCCTCATTCCATTCATTGGTCGGACCCGACCACTCCCTCTCTACTGCTGCACAACCTGAGTATCTGGCACCGATTACAACTCCGTGCCTCATTCCATTCATTGGTCGGACCCGACCACTCCCTTTCTACTGCTGCACAACCTGAGTATCTGGCACCGATTACAACTTTGTGCCTCATTCCATTCATTGGTCGGACCCGACCACTCCCTTTCTAGTGCTGCACAACTTGAGTTTCTGGCACCGATTACAACTTTGTGCCTCATTCCATTCATTGGTGGGACCCGACCACTCCCTTTCTACTACTGCACAACCTGAGTATCTGGCACCGATTACAACTTTGTGCCTCATTCCATTCAATGGTCGGACCCGACCACTCCCTTTCTACTGCTGCACAACCTGAGTTTCTTGCACCGATTACAACTTTGTGCCTCATTCCATTCATTGGTTGGACCCGACGACTCCCTTTCTACTGCTGCACAACCTGAGTATCTGGCACCGATTACAACTGTGTGCCTCATTCCATTCAATGGTCGGACCCGACCACTCCCTTTCTACTGCTGCACAACCTGAGTATCTGGCACCGATTACAACTTTGTGCCTCATTCCATTCATTGGTCGGACCCGACCACTCCCTTTCTACTGCTGCACAACCTGAGTATCTGGCACCGATTACAACTTTGTGCCTCATTCCATTCATTGGTTGGACCCGACCACTCCCTTTCTACTGCTGCACAACCTGAGTATCTGGCACGGATTACAACTGTGTGCCTCATTCCATTCAATGGTCGGACCCGACCACTCCCTTTCTACTGCTGCACAACCTGAGTATCTGGCACCGATTACAACTTTGTGCCTCATTCCATTCATTGGTCGGACCCGACCACTCCCTTTCTACTGCTGCACAACCTGAGTATCTGGCACCGATTACAACTTTGTGCCTCATTCCATTCATTGGTTGGACCCGACCACTCCCTTTCTACTGCTGCACAACCTGAGTATCTTATACCGATTACAACTTTGTGCCTCATTCCATTCATTGGTCGGACCCGACCACTCCCTTTCTAGTGCTGCACAACTTGAGTTTCTGGCACCGATTACAACTTTGTGCCTCATTCCATTCATTGGTGGGACCCGACCACTCCCTTTCTACAACTGCACAACCTGAGTATCTGGCACCGATTACAACTTTGTGCCTCATTCCATTCAATGGTCGGACCCGACCACTCCCTTTCTACTGCTGCACAACCTGAGTTTCTTGCACCGATTACAACTTTGTGCCTCATTCCATTCATTGGTTGGACCCGACGACTCCCTTTCTACTGCTGCACAACCTGAGTATCTGGCACCGATTACAACTGTGTGCCTCATTCCATTTAATGGTCGGACCCGACCACTCCCTTTCTACTGCTGCACAACCTGAGTATCTGGCACCGATTACAACTTTGTGCCTCATTCCATTCATTGGTCGGACCCGACCACTCCCTTTCTACTGCTGCACAACTTGAGTTTCTGGCACCGATTACAACTTTGTGCCTCATTCCATTCATTGGTTGGACCCGACCACTCCCTTTCTACTACTGCACAACCTGAGTATCTGGCACCGATTACAACTTTGTGCCTCATTCCATTCATTGGTCGGACCCGACCACTCCCTTTCTACTGCTGCACAACCTGAGTATCTCGCACCGATTACAACTTTGTGCCTCATTCCATTCAATGGTCGGACCCGACCACTCCCTTTCTACTGCTGCACAACCTGAGTTTCTGGCACCGATTACAACTTTGTGCCTCATTCCATTCATTGGTTGGACCCGACCACTCCCTTTCTACTGCTGCACAACCTGAGTATCTGGCACCGATTACAACTGTGTGCCTCATTCCATTCAATGGTCGGACCCGACCACTCCCTTTCTACTGCTGCAAAACCTTAGTATCTGGCTCCGACTACAACTTTGTGCCTCATTCCATTCAACGGTCGGACCCGACCACTCCCTTTCTACTGCTGCACAACCTGAGTATCTGGCACCGATTACAACTTTGTGCCTCATTCCATTCATTGGTCGGACCCGACCACTCCCTCTCTACTGCTGCACAACCTGAGTATCTGGCACCGATTACAACTCCGTGCCTCATTCCATTCATTGGTCGGACCCGACCACTCCCTTTCTACTGCTGCACAACCTGAGTATCTGGCACCGATTACAACTTTGTGCCTCATTCCATTCATTGGTCGGACCCGACCACTCCCTTTCTAGTGCTGCACAACTTGAGTTTCTGGCACCGATTACAACTTTGTGCCTCATTCCATTCATTGGTGGGACCCGACCACTCCCTTTCTACTACTGCACAACCTGAGTATCTGGCACCGATTACAACTTTGTGCCTCATTCCATTCAATGGTCGGACCCGACCACTCCCTTTCTACTGCTGCACAACCTGAGTTTCTTGCACCGATTACAACTTTGTGCCTCATTCCATTCATTGGTTGGACCCGACGACTCCCTTTCTACTGCTGCACAACCTGAGTATCTGGCACCGATTACAACTGTGTGCCTCATTCCATTCAATGGTCGGACCCGACCACTCCCTTTCTACTGCTGCACAACCTGAGTATCTGGCACCGATTACAACTTTGTGCCTCATTCCATTCATTGGTCGGACCCGACCACTCCCTTTCTACTGCTGCACAACCTGAGTATCTGGCACCGATTACAACTTTGTGCCTCATTCCATTCATTGGTTGGACCCGACCACTCCCTTTCTACTGCTGCACAACCTGAGTATCTGGCACGGATTACAACTGTGTGCCTCATTCCATTCAATGGTCGGACCCGACCACTCCCTTTCTACTGCTGCACAACCTGAGTATCTGGCACCGATTACAACTTTGTGCCTCATTCCATTCATTGGTCGGACCCGACCACTCCCTTTCTACTGCTGCACAACCTGAGTATCTGGCACCGATTACAACTTTGTGCCTCATTCCATTCATTGGTTGGACCCGACCACTCCCTTTCTACTGCTGCACAACCTGAGTATCTTATACCGATTACAACTTTGTGCCTCATTCCATTCATTGGTCGGACCCGACCACTCCCTTTCTAGTGCTGCACAACTTGAGTTTCTGGCACCGATTACAACTTTGTGCCTCATTCCATTCATTGGTGGGACCCGACCACTCCCTTTCTACAACTGCACAACCTGAGTATCTGGCACCGATTACAACTTTGTGCCTCATTCCATTCAATGGTCGGACCCGACCACTCCCTTTCTACTGCTGCACAACCTGAGTTTCTTGCACCGATTACAACTTTGTGCCTCATTCCATTCATTGGTTGGACCCGACGACTCCCTTTCTACTGCTGCACAACCTGAGTATCTGGCACCGATTACAACTGTGTGCCTCAATCCATTTAATGGTCGGACCCGACCACTCCCTTTCTACTGCTGCACAACCTGAGTATCTGGCACCGATTACAACTTTGTGCCTCATTCCATTCATTGGTCGGACCCGACCACTCCCTTTCTACTGCTGCACAACTTGAGTTTCTGGCACCGATTACAACTTTGTGCCTCATTCCATTCATTGGTTGGACCCGACCACTCCCTTTCTACTACTGCACAACCTGAGTATCTGGCACCGATTACAACTTTGTGCCTCATTCCATTCATTGGTCGGACCCGACCACTCCCTTTCTACTGCTGCACAACCTGAGTATCTCGCACCGATTACAACTTTGTGCCTCATTCCATTCAATGGTCGGACCCGACCACTCCCTTTCTACTGCTGCACAACCTGAGTTTCTGGCACCGATTACAACTTTGTGCCTCATTCCATTCATTGGTTGGACCCGACCACTCCCTTTCTACTGCTGCACAACCTGAGTATCTGGCACCGATTACAACTGTGTGCCTCATTCCATTCAATGGTCGGACCCGACCACTCCCTTTCTACTGCTGCAAAACCTTAGTATCTGGCTCCGATTACAACTTTGTGCCTCATTCCATTCAACGGTCGGACCCGACCACTCCCTTTCTACTGCTGCACAACCTGAGTATCTGGCACCGATTACAACTTTGTGCCTCATTCCATTCATTGGTCGGACCCGACCACTCCCTCTCTACTGCTGCACAACCTGAGTATCTGGCACCGATTACAACTCCGTGCCTCATTCCATTCATTGGTCGGACCCGACCACTCCCTTTCTACTGCTGCACAACCTGAGTATCTGGCACCGATTACAACTTTGTGCCTCATTCCATTCATTGGTCGGACCCGACCACTCCCTTTCTAGTGCTGCACAACTTGAGTTTCTGGCACCGATTACAACTTTGTGCCTCATTCCATTCATTGGTGGGACCCGACCACTCCCTTTCTACTACTGCACAACCTGAGTATCTGGCACCGATTACAACTTTGTGCCTCATTCCATTCAATGGTCGGACCCGACCACTCCCTTTCTACTGCTGCACAACCTGAGTTTCTTGCACCGATTACAACTTTGTGCCTCATTCCATTCATTGGTTGGACCCGACGACTCCCTTTCTACTGCTGCACAACCTGAGTATCTGGCACCGATTACAACTGTGTGCCTCATTCCATTCAATGGTCGGACCCGACCACTCCCTTTCTACTGCTGCACAACCTGAGTATCTGGCACCGATTACAACTTTGTGCCTCATTCCATTCATTGGTCGGACCCGACCACTCCCTTTCTACTGCTGCACAACCTGAGTATCTGGCACCGATTACAACTTTGTGCCTCATTCCATTCATTGGTTGGACCCGACCACTCCCTTTCTACTGCTGCACAACCTGAGTATCTGGCACGGATTACAACTGTGTGCCTCATTCCATTCAATGGTCGGACCCGACCACTCCCTTTCTACTGCTGCACAACCTGAGTATCTGGCACCGATTACAACTTTGTGCCTCATTCCATTCATTGGTCGGACCCGACCACTCCCTTTCTACTGCTGCACAACCTGAGTATCTGGCACCGATTACAACTTTGTGCCTCATTCCATTCATTGGTTGGACCCGACCACTCCCTTTCTACTGCTGCACAACCTGAGTATCTTATACCGATTACAACTTTGTGCCTCATTCCATTCATTGGTCGGACCCGACCACTCCCTTTCTAGTGCTGCACAACTTGAGTTTCTGGCACCGATTACAACTTTGTGCCTCATTCCATTCATTGGTGGGACCCGACCACTCCCTTTCTACAACTGCACAACCTGAGTATCTGGCACCGATTACAACTTTGTGCCTCATTCCATTCAATGGTCGGACCCGACCACTCCCTTTCTACTGCTGCACAACCTGAGTTTCTTGCACCGATTACAACTTTGTGCCTCATTCCATTCATTGGTTGGACCCGACGACTCCCTTTCTACTGCTGCACAACCTGAGTATCTGGCACCGATTACAACTGTGTGCCTCATTCCATTTAATGGTCGGACCCGACCACTCCCTTTCTACTGCTGCACAACCTGAGTATCTGGCACCGATTACAACTTTGTGCCTCATTCCATTCATTGGTCGGACCCGACCACTCCCTTTCTACTGCTGCACAACTTGAGTTTCTGGCACCGATTACAACTTTGTGCCTCATTCCATTCATTGGTTGGACCCGACCACTCCCTTTCTACTACTGCACAACCTGAGTATCTGGCACCGATTACAACTTTGTGCCTCATTCCATTCATTGGTCGGACCCGACCACTCCCTTTCTACTGCTGCACAACCTGAGTATCTCGCACCGATTACAACTTTGTGCCTCATTCCATTCAATGGTCGGACCCGACCACTCCCTTTCTACTGCTGCACAACCTGAGTTTCTGGCACCGATTACAACTTTGTGCCTCATTCCATTCATTGGTTGGACCCGACCACTCCCTTTCTACTGCTGCACAACCTGAGTATCTGGCACCGATTACAACTGTGTGCCTCATTCCATTCAATGGTCGGACCCGACCACTCCCTTTCTACTGCTGCAAAACCTTAGTATCTGGCTCCGATTACAACTTTGTGCCTCATTCCATTCAACGGTCGGACCCGACCACTCCCTTTCTACTGCTGCACAACCTGAGTATCTGGCACCGATTACAACTTTGTGCCTCATTCCATTCATTGGTCGGACCCGACCACTCCCTCTCTACTGCTGCACAACCTGAGTATCTGGCACCGATTACAACTCCGTGCCTCATTCCATTCATTGGTCGGACCCGACCACTCCCTTTCTACTGCTGCACAACCTGAGTATCTGGCACCGATTACAACTTTGTGCCTCATTCCATTCATTGGTCGGACCCGACCACTCCCTTTCTAGTGCTGCACAACTTGAGTTTCTGGCACCGATTACAACTTTGTGCCTCATTCCATTCATTGGTGGGACCCGACCACTCCCTTTCTACTACTGCACAACCTGAGTATCTGGCACCGATTACAACTTTGTGCCTCATTCCATTCAATGGTCGGACCCGACCACTCCCTTTCTACTGCTGCACAACCTGAGTTTCTTGCACCGATTACAACTTTGTGCCTCATTCCATTCATTGGTTGGACCCGACGACTCCCTTTCTACTGCTGCACAACCTGAGTATCTGGCACCGATTACAACTGTGTGCCTCATTCCATTCAATGGTCGGACCCGACCACTCCCTTTCTACTGCTGCACAACCTGAGTATCTGGCACCGATTACAACTTTGTGCCTCATTCCATTCATTGGTCGGACCCGACCACTCCCTTTCTACTGCTGCACAACCTGAGTATCTGGCACCGATTACAACTTTGTGCCTCATTCCATTCATTGGTTGGACCCGACCACTCCCTTTCTACTGCTGCACAACCTGAGTATCTGGCACGGATTACAACTGTGTGCCTCATTCCATTCAATGGTCGGACCCGACCACTCCCTTTCTACTGCTGCACAACCTGAGTATCTGGCACCGATTACAACTTTGTGCCTCATTCCATTCATTGGTCGGACCCGACCACTCCCTTTCTACTGCTGCACAACCTGAGTATCTGGCACCGATTACAACTTTGTGCCTCATTCCATTCATTGGTTGGACCCGACCACTCCCTTTCTACTGCTGCACAACCTGAGTATCTTATACCGATTACAACTTTGTGCCTCATTCCATTCATTGGTCGGACCCGACCACTCCCTTTCTAGTGCTGCACAACTTGAGTTTCTGGCACCGATTACAACTTTGTGCCTCATTCCATTCATTGGTGGGACCCGACCACTCCCTTTCTACAACTGCACAACCTGAGTATCTGGCACCGATTACAACTTTGTGCCTCATTCCATTCAATGGTCGGACCCGACCACTCCCTTTCTACTGCTGCACAACCTGAGTTTCTTGCACCGATTACAACTTTGTGCCTCATTCCATTCATTGGTTGGACCCGACGACTCCCTTTCTACTGCTGCACAACCTGAGTATCTGGCACCGATTACAACTGTGTGCCTCATTCCATTTAATGGTCGGACCCGACCACTCCCTTTCTACTGCTGCACAACCTGAGTATCTGGCACCGATTACAACTTTGTGCCTCATTCCATTCATTGGTCGGACCCGACCACTCCCTTTCTACTGCTGCACAACTTGAGTTTCTGGCACCGATTACAACTTTGTGCCTCATTCCATTCATTGGTTGGACCCGACCACTCCCTTTCTACTACTGCACAACCTGAGTATCTGGCACCGATTACAACTTTGTGCCTCATTCCATTCATTGGTCGGACCCGACCACTCCCTTTCTACTGCTGCACAACCTGAGTATCTCGCACCGATTACAACTTTGTGCCTCATTCCATTCAATGGTCGGACCCGACCACTCCCTTTCTACTGCTGCACAACCTGAGTTTCTGGCACCGATTACAACTTTGTGCCTCATTCCATTCATTGGTTGGACCCGACCACTCCCTTTCTACTGCTGCACAACCTGAGTATCTGGCACCGATTACAACTGTGTGCCTCATTCCATTCAATGGTCGGACCCGACCACTCCCTTTCTACTGCTGCAAAACCTCAGTATCTGGCTCCGATTACAACTTTGTGCCTCATTCCATTCAACGGTCGGACCCGACCACTCCCTTTCTACTGCTGCACAACCTGAGTATCTGGCACCGATTACAACTTTGTGCCTCATTCCATTCATTGGTCGGACCCGACCACTCCCTCTCTACTGCTGCACAACCTGAGTCTCTGGCACCGATTACAACTCCGTGCCTCATTCCATTCATTGGTCGGACCCGACCACTCCCTTTCTACTGCTGCACAACCTGAGTATCTGGCACCGATTACAACTTTGTGCCTCATTCCATTCATTGGTCGGACCCGACCACTCCCTTTCTAGTGCTGCACAACTTGAGTTTCTGGCACCGATTACAACTTTGTGCCTCATTCCATTCATTGGTGGGACCCGACCACTCCCTTTCTACTACTGCACAACCTGAGTATCTGGCACCGATTACAACTTTGTGCCTCATTCCATTCAATGGTCGGACCCGACCACTCCCTTTCTACTGCTGCACAACCTGAGTTTCTTGCACCGATTACAACTTTGTGCCTCATTCCATTCATTGGTTGGACCCGACGACTCCCTTTCTACTGCTGCACAACCTGAGTATCTGGCACCGATTACAACTGTGTGCCTCATTCCATTCAATGGTCGGACCCGACCACTCCCTTTCTACTGCTGCACAACCTGAGTATCTGGCACCGATTACAACTTTGTGCCTCATTCCATTCATTGGTCGGACCCGACCACCCCCTTTCTACTGCTGCACAACCTGAGTATCTGGCACCGATTACAACTTTGTGCCTCATTCCATTCATTGGTTGGACCCGACCACTCCCTTTCTACTGCTGCACAACCTGAGTATCTGGCACCGATTACAACTTTGTGCCTCATTCCATTCATTGGTCGGACCCGACCACTCCCTTTCTACTGCTGCACAACTTGAGTTTCTGGCACCGATTACAACTTTGTGCCTCATTCCATTCATTGGTTGGACCCGACCAGTCCCTTTCTACTGCTGCACAACTTGAGTTTCTGGCACCGATTACAACTCCGTGCCTCATTCCATTCATTGGTCGGACCCGACCAGTCCCTTTCTACTGCTGCACAACCTGAGTATCTGGCACCGATTACAACTCCGTGCCTCATTCCATTCATTGGTCGGACCCGACCAGTCCCTTTCTACTGCTGCACAACCTGAGTATCTGGCACCGATTACAACTTTGTGCCTCATTCCATTATTTGGTCGGACCCGACCACTCCCTTTCTACTGCTGCACAACCTGAGTATCTGGCACCGATTACAACTCCGTGCCTCATTCCATTCATTGGTCGGACCCGACCACTCCCTTTCTACTGCTGCACGACCTGAGTATCTGGCACCGATTACAACTCCGTGCCTCATTCCATTCATTGGTCGGACCCGACCACTCCCTTTCTACTGCTGCACAACCTGAGTATCTGGCACCCATTACAACTTTGTGCCTCATTCCATTCAATGGTCGGACCCGACCACTCCCTTTCTACTGCTGCACAACCTGAGTATCTCGCACCGATTACAACTTTGTGCCTCATTCCATTCAATGGTCGGACCCGACCACTCCCTTTCTACTGCTGCACAACCTGAGTTTCTGGCACCGATTACAACTTTGTGCCTCATTCCATTCAATGGTCGGACCCGACCACTCCCTTTCTACAGCTGCAAAACCTTAGTATCTGGCTCCGATTACAACTTTGTGCCTCATTCCATTCAACGGTCGGACCCGACCACTCCCTTTCTACTGCTGCACAACCTGAGTATCTGGCACCGATTACAACTTTGTGCCTCATTCCATTCATTGGTCGGACCCGACCACTCCCTCTCTACTGCTGCACAACCTGAGTATCTGGCACCGATTACAACTCCGTGCCTCATTCCATTCATTGGTCGGACCCGACCACTCCCTTTCTACTGCTGCACAACCTGAGTATCTGGCACCGATTACAACTCCGTGCCTCATTCCATTATTTGGTCGGACCCGACCACTCCCTTTCTACTGCTGCACAACCTGAGTATCTGGCACCGATTACAACTCCGTGCCTCATTCCATTCATTGGTCGGACCCGACCACTCCCTTTCTACTGCTGCACAACCTGAGTATCTGGCACCGATTACAACTCCGTGCCTCATTCCATTCATTGGTCGGACCCGACCACTCCCTTTCTACTACTGCACAACCTGAGTATCTGGCACCGATTACAACTTTGTGCCTCATTCCATTCATTGGTCGGACCCCACCACTCCCTTTCTACTGCTGCACAACCTGAGTATCTGGCACCGATTACAACTTTGTGCCTCATTCCATTCATTGGTTGGACCCGACCACTCCCTTTCTACTGCTGCACAACCTGAGTATCTGGCACGGATTACAACTGTGTGCCTCATTCCATTCAATGGTCGGACCCGACCACTCCCTTTCTACTGCTGCACAACCTGAGTATCTGGCACCGATTACAACTTTGTGCCTCATTCCATTCATTGGTCGGACCCGACCACTCCCTTTCTACTGCTGCACAACCTGAGTATCTGGCACCGATTACAACTTTGTGCCTCATTCCATTCATTGGTTGGACCCGACCACTCCCTTTCTACTGCTGCACAACCTGAGTATCTGGCACCGATTACAACTTTGTGCCTCATTCCATTCATTGGTCGGACCCGACCACTCCCTTTCTACTGCTGCACAACTTGAGTTTCTGGCACCGATTACAACTTTGTGCCTCATTCCATTCATTGGTTGGACCCGACCACTCCCTTTCTACTACTGCACAACCTGAGTATCTGGCACCGATTACAACTTTGTGCCTCATTCCATTCAATGGTCGGACCCGACCACTCCCTTTCTACTACTGCACAACCTGAGTATCTGGCACCGATTACAACTTTGTGCCTCATTCCATTCATTGGTCGGACCCGACCACTCCCTTTCTACTGCTGCACAACCTGAGTATCTGGCACCGATTACAACTGTGTGCCTCATTCCATTCAATGGTCGGACCCGACCACTCCCTTTCTACTGCTGCAAAACCTTAGTATCTGGCTCCGATTACAACTTTGTGCCTCATTCCATTCAACGGTCGGACCCGACCACTCCCTTTCTACTGCTGCACAACCTGAGTATCTGGCACCGATTACAACTTTGTGCCTCATTCCATTCATTGGTCGGACCCGACCACTCCCTCTATACTGCTGCACAACCTGAGTATCTGGCACCGATTACAACTCCGTGCCTCATTCCATTCATTGGTCGGACCCGACCACTCCCTTTCTACTGCTGCACAACCTGAGTATCTGGCACCGATTACAACTCCGTGCCTCATTCCATTCATTGGTCGGACCCGACCAGTCCCTTTCTACTGCTGCACAACCTGAGTATCTGGCACCGATTACAACTCCGTGCCTCATTCCATTCATTGGTCGGACCCGACCACTCCCTTTCTACTGCTGCACAACCTGAGTATCTGGCACCGATTACAACTCCGTGCCTCATTCCATTCATTGGTCGGACCCGACCAGTCCCTTTCTACTGCTGCACAACCTGAGTATCTGGCACCGATTACAACTCCGTGCCTCATTCCATTCATTGGTCGGACCCGACCACTCCCTTTCTACTGCTGCACAACCTGAGTATCTGGCACCCATTACAACTTTGTGCCTCATTCCATTCAATGGTCGGACCCGACCACTCCCTTTCTACTGCTGCACAACCTGAGTATCTGGCACCGATTACAACTTTGTGCCTCATTCCATTCATTGGTTGGACCCGACCACTCCCTTTCTACTGCTGCACAACCTGAGTATCTGGCACCGATTACAACTTTGTGCCTCATTCCATTCATTGGTTGGACCCGACCACTCCCTTTCTACTGCTGCACAACCTGAGTATCTGGCACCGATTACAACTTTGTGCCTCATTCCATTATTTGGTCGGACCCGACCACTCCCTTTCTACTGCTGCACAACCTGAGTATCTGGCACCGATAACAACTCTGTGCCTCATTCCATTCAATTGTCGAACCCGACCACTCCCTTTCTACTGCTGCACAACCTGAGTATCTGGCACCGATTACAACTCCGTGCCTCATTCCATTCAATGGTCGGACCCGACCACTCCCTTTCTACTACTGCACAACCTGAGTATCTGGCACCGATTACAACTTTGTGCCTCATTCCATTCATTGGTCGGACCCGACCATTCCCTTTCTACTGCTGCACAACCTGAGTATCTGGCACCGATTACAACTTTGTGCCTCATTCCATTCATTGGTCGGACCCGACCACTCCCTTTCTACTGCTGCACAACCTGAGTATCTGGCACCGATTACAACTTTGTGCCTCATTCCATTCAATGGTCGGACCCGACCAATCCCTTTCTACTGCTGCACAACCTGAGTTTCTGGCACCGATTACAACTTTGTGCGTCATTCCATTCATTGGTTGGACCCGACCACTCCCTTTCTACTGCTGCACAACCTGAGTATCTGGCACCGATTACAACTGTGTGCCTCATTCCATTCAATGGTCGGACCCGACCACTCCCTTTCTACTGCTGCACAACCTTAGTATCTGGCTCCGATTACAACTTTGTGCCTCATTCCATTCAACGGTCGGACCCGACCACTCCCTTTCTACTGCTGCACAACCTGAGTATCTGGCACCGATCACAACTTTGTGCCTCATTCCATTCATTGGTCGGACCCGACCACTCCCTCTCTACTGCTGCACAACCTGAGTATCTGGCACCGATTACAACTCCGTGCCTCATTCCATTCATTGGTCGGACCCGACCACTCTCTTTCTACTGCTGCACAACCTGAGTATCTGGCACCGATTACAACTCCGTGCCTCATTCCATTCATTGGTCGGACCCGACCACTCTCTTTCTACTGCTGCACAACCTGAGTATCTGGCACCGATTACAACTTTGTGCCTCATTCCATTCATTGGTCGGACCCGACCACTCCCTCTCTACTGCTGCACAACCTGAGTATCTGGCACCGATTACAACTCCGTGCCTCATTCCATTCATTGGTCGGACCCGACCACTCTCTTTCTACTGCTGCACAACCTGAGTATCTCGCACCGATTACAACTTTGTGCCTCATTCCATTCAATGGTCGGACCCGACCACTCCCTTTCTACTGCTGCACAACCTGAGTTTCTGGCACCGATTACAACTTTGTGCCTCATTCCATTCATTGGTTGGACCCGACCACTCCCTTTCTACTGCTGCACAACCTGAGTATCTGGCACCGATTACAACTGTGTGCCTCATTCCATTCAATGGTCGGACCCGACCACTCCCTTTCTACTGCTGCAAAACCTTAGTATCTGGCTCCGATTACAACTTTGTGCCTCATTCCATTCAACGGTCGGACCCGACCACTCCCTTTCTACTGCTGCACAACCTGAGTATCTCGCACCGATTACAACTTTGTGCCTCATTCCATTCAATGGTCGGACCCGACCACTCCCTTTCTACTGCTGCACAACCTGAGTTTCTGGCACCGATTACAACTTTGTGCCTCATTCCATTCATTGGTTGGACCCGACCACTCCCTTTCTACTGCTGCACAACCTGAGTATCTGGCACCGATTACAACTGTGTGCCTCATTCCATTCAATGGTCGGACCCGACCACTCCCTTTCTACTGCTGCAAAACCTTAGTATCTGGCTCCGATTACAACTTTGTGCCTCATTCCATTCAACGGTCGGACCCGACCACTCCCTTTCTACTGCTGCACAACCTGAGTATCTGGCACCGATTACAACTTTGTGCCTCATTCCATTCATTGGTCGGACCCGACCACTCCCTCTATACTGCTGCACAACCTGAGTATCTGGCACCGATTACAACTCCGTGCCTCATTCCATTCATTGGTCGGACCCGACCACTCCCTTTCTACTGCTGCACAACCTGAGTATCTGGCACCGATTACAACTCCGTGCCTCATTCCATTCATTGGTCGGACCCGACCAGTCCCTTTCTACTGCTGCACAACCTGAGTATCTGGCACCGATTACAACTCCGTGCCTCATTCCATTCATTGGTCGGACCCGACCACTCCCTTTCTACTGCTGCACAACCTGAGTATCTGGCACCCATTACAACTTTGTGCCTCATTCCATTCAATGGTCGGACCCGACCACTCCCTTTCTACTGCTGCACAACCTGAGTATCTGGCACCGATTACAACTTTGTGCCTCATTCCATTCATTGGTTGGACCCGACCACTCCCTTTCTACTGCTGCACAACCTGAGTATCTGGCACCGATTACAACTTTGTGCCTCATTCCATTCATTGGTTGGACCCGACCACTCCCTTTCTACTGCTGCACAACCTGAGTATCTGGCACCGATTACAACTTTGTGCCTCATTCCATTATTTGGTCGGACCCGACCACTCCCTTTCTACTGCTGCACAACCTGAGTATCTGGCACCGATAACAACTCTGTGCCTCATTCCATTCAATTGTCGAACCCGACCACTCCCTTTCTACTGCTGCACAACCTGAGTATCTGGCACCGATTACAACTCCGTGCCTCATTCCATTCAATGGTCGGACCCGACCACTCCCTTTCTACTACTGCACAACCTGAGTATCTGGCACCGATTACAACTTTGTGCCTCATTCCATTCATTGGTCGGACCCGACCATTCCCTTTCTACTGCTGCACAACCTGAGTATCTGGCACCGATTACAACTTTGTGCCTCATTCCATTCATTGGTCGGACCCGACCACTCCCTTTCTACTGCTGCACAACCTGAGTATCTGGCACCGATTACAACTTTGTGCCTCATTCCATTCAATGGTCGGACCCGACCAATCCCTTTCTACTGCTGCACAACCTGAGTTTCTGGCACCGATTACAACTTTGTGCGTCATTCCATTCATTGGTTGGACCCGACCACTCCCTTTCTACTGCTGCACAACCTGAGTATCTGGCACCGATTACAACTGTGTGCCTCATTCCATTCAATGGTCGGACCCGACCACTCCCTTTCTACTGCTGCACAACCTTAGTATCTGGCTCCGATTACAACTTTGTGCCTCATTCCATTCAACGGTCGGACCCGACCACTCCCTTTCTACTGCTGCACAACCTGAGTATCTGGCACCGATCACAACTTTGTGCCTCATTCCATTCATTGGTCGGACCCGACCACTCCCTCTCTACTGCTGCACAACCTGAGTATCTGGCACCGATTACAACTCCGTGCCTCATTCCATTCATTGGTCGGACCCGACCACTCTCTTTCTACTGCTGCACAACCTGAGTATCTGGCACCGATTACAACTCCGTGCCTCATTCCATTCATTGGTCGGACCCGACCACTCTCTTTCTACTGCTGCACAACCTGAGTATCTGGCACCGATTACAACTTTGTGCCTCATTCCATTCATTGGTCGGACCCGACCACTCCCTCTCTACTGCTGCACAACCTGAGTATCTGGCACCGATTACAACTCCGTGCCTCATTCCATTCATTGGTCGGACCCGACCACTCTCTTTCTACTGCTGCACAACCTGAGTTTCTGGCACCGATTACAACTCCGTGCCTCATTCCATTCATTGGTCGGACCCGACCACTCCCTTTCTACTGCTGCACAACCTGAGTATCTGGCACTGATTACAACTTTGTGCCTCATTCCATTCAATGGTCGAACCCTACCACTCCCTTTCTACTGCTGCACAACCTGAGTATCTGGCACCCATTACAACTTTGTGCCTCATTCCATTCAATGGTCGGACCCGACCACTCCCTTTCTACTGCTGCACAACCTGAGTATCTGGCACCGATTACAACTTTGTGCCTCATTCCATTATTTGGTCGGACCCGACCACTCCCTTTCTACTGCTGCACAACCTGAGTATCTGGCACCGATAACAACTCTGTGCCTCATTCCATTCAATGGTCGGACCCGACCACTCCCTTTCTACTGCTGCACAACTTGAGTTTCTGGCACCGATTACAACTTTGTGCCTCATTCCATTCATTGGTTGGACCCGACCACTCTCTTTCTACTGCTGCACAACCTGAGTATCTGGCACCGATTACAACTGTGTGCCTCATTCCATTCAATGGTCGGACCCGACCACTCGCTTTCTACTGCTGCACAACCTTAGTATCTGGCTCCGATTACAACTTTGTGCCTCATTCCATTCAACGGTCGGACCCGACCAGTCCCTTTCTACTGCTGCACAACCTGAGTATCTGGCACCGATTACAACTTTGTGCCTCATTCCATTCATTGGTCGGACCCGACCACTCCCTCTCTACTGCTGCACAACCTGAGTATCTGGCACCGATTACAACTCCGTGCCTCATTCCATTCATTGGTCGGACCCGACCACTCTCTTTCTACTGCTGCACAACCTGAGTATCTGGCACCGATTACAACTCCGTACCTCATTCCATTCATTGGTCGGACCCGACCACTCCCTTTCTACTGCTGCACAACCTGAGTATCTGGCACCGATTACAACTCCGTGCCTCATTCCATTCATTGGTCGGACCCGACCAGTCCCTTTCTACTGCTGCACAACCTGAGTATCTGGCACCGATTACAACTTTGTGCCTCATTCCATTATTTGGTCGGACCCGACCACTCCCTTTCTACTGCTGCACAACCTGAGTATCTGGCACCGATAACAACTCTGTGCCTCATTCCATTCAATTGTCGAACCAGACCACTCCCTTTCTACTGCTGCACAACCTGAGTATCTGGCACCGATTACAACTCCGTGCCTCATTCCATTCATTGGTCGGACCCGACCACTCCCTTTCTACTGCTGCACAACCTGAGTATCTGGCACCGATTACAACTTTGTGCCTCATTCCATTCAATGGTCGGACCCGACCACTCCCTTTCTACTGCTGCACAACCTGAGTTTCTGGCACCGATTACAACTTTGTGCGTCATTCCATTCATTGGTTGGACCCGACCACTCCCTTTCTACTGCTGCACAACCTGAGTATCTGGCACCGATTACAACTGTGTGCCTCATTCCATTCAATGGTCGGACCCGACCACTCCCTTTCTACTGCTGCACAACCTTAGTATCTCGCTCCGATTACAACTTTGTGCCTCATTCCATTATTTGGTCGGACCCGACCACTCCCTTTCTACTGCTGCACAACCTGAGTATCTGGCACCGATAACAACTCTGTGCCTCATTCCATTCAATTGTCGAACCCGACCACTCCCTTTCTACTGCTGCACAACCTGAGTATCTGGCACCGATTACAACTCCGTGCCTCATTCCATTCATTGGTCGGACCCGACCACTCCCTTTCTACTGCTGCACAACCTGAGTATCTGGCACCGATTACAACTTTGTGCCTCATTCCATTCAATGGTCGGACCCGACCACTCCCTTTCTACTGCTGCACAACCTGAGTTTCTGGCACCGATTACAACTTTGTGCCTCATTCCATTCATTGGTTGGACCCGACCACTCCCTTTCTACTGCTGCACAACCTGAGTATCTGGCACCGATTACAACTGTGTGCCTCATTCCATTCAATGGTCGGACCCGACCACTCCCTTTCTACTGCTGCACAACCTTAGTATCTGGCTCCGATTACAACTTTGTGCCTCATTCCATTCAACGGTCGGACCCGACCACTCCCTTTCTACTGCTGCACAACCTGAGTATCTGGCACCGATTACAACTTTGTGCCTCATTCCATTCATTGGTCGGACCCGACCACTCCCTCTCTACTGCTGCACAACCTGAGTATCTGGCACCGATTACAACTCCGTGCCTCATTCCATTCATTGGTCGGACCCGACCACTCTCTTTCTACTGCTGCACAACCTGAGTATCTGGCACCGATTACAACTCCGTGCCTCATTCCATTCATTGGTCGGACCCGACCACTCCCTTTCTACTGCTGCACAACCTGAGTATCTGGCACCGATTACAACTCCGTGCCTCATTCCATTCATTGGTCGGACCCGACCAGTCCCTTTCTACTGCTGCACAACCTGAGTATCTGGCACCGATTACAACCTTGTGCCTCATTCCATTATTTGGTCGGACCCGACCACTCCCTTTCTACTGCTGCACAACCTGAGTATCTGGCACCGATTACAACTCCGTGCCTCATTCCATTCATTGGTCGGACCCGACCACTCCCTTTCTACTGCTGCACAACCTGAGTATCTGGCACCGATTACAACTTTGTGCCTCATTCCATTATTTGGTCGGACCCGACCACTCCCTTTCTACTGCTGCACAACCTGAGTATCTGGCACCGATAACAACTCTGTGCCTCATTCCATTCAATTGTCGAACCCGACCACTCCCTTTCTACTGCTGCACAACCTGAGTATCTGGCACCGATTTCAACTCCGTGCCTCATTCCATTCAATGGTCGGACCCGACCACTCCCTTTCTACTACTGCATAACCTGAGTATCTGGCACCGATTACAACTTTGTGCCTCATTCCATTCATTGGTCGGACCCGACCACTCCCTTT
This sequence comes from Pohlia nutans, assembly GCA_022496805.1. Taxonomy (NCBI): domain Eukaryota; kingdom Viridiplantae; phylum Streptophyta; class Bryopsida; order Bryales; family Mniaceae; genus Pohlia; species Pohlia nutans. The sequence goes on from CM040086.1 coordinate 348,294, forward strand.
CTACTGCTGCACAACCTGAGTATCTGGCACCGATTACAACTTTGTGCCTCATTCCATTCATTGGTCGGACCCGACCACTCCCTTTCTACTGCTGCACAACCTGAGTATCTGGCACCGATTACAACTCTGTGCCTCATTCCATTCAATGGTCGGACCCGACCACTCCCTTTCTACTGCTGCACAACCTGAGTATCTGGCACCGATTACAACTTTGTGCCTCATTCCATTCAATGGTCGGACCCGACCACTCCCTTTCTACTGCTGCACAACCTGAGTATCTGGCACCGATTACAACTCTGTGCCTCATTCCATTCAATGGTCGGACCCGACCACTCCCTTTCTACTGCTGCACAACCTGAGTATCTGGCACCGATTACAACTTTGTGCCTCATTCCATTATTTGGTCGGACCCGACCACTCCCTTTCTACTGCTGCACAACCTGAGTATCTGGCACCGATAACAACTCTGTGCCTCATTCCATTCAATTGTCGAACCCGACCACTCCCTTTCTACTGCTGCACAACCTGAGTATCTGGCACCGATTTCAACTCCGTGCCTCATTCCATTCAATGGTCGGACCCGACCACTCCCTTTCTACTACTGCACAACCTGAGTATCTGGCACCGATTACAACTTTGTGCCTCATTCCATTCATTGGTCGGACCCGACCACTCCCTTTCTACTGCTGCACAACCTGAGTATCTGGCACCGATTACAACTTTGTGCCTCATTCCATTCATTGGTCGGATCCGACCACTGCCTTTCTACTGCTGCACAACCTGAGTATCTGGCACCGATTACAACTTTGTGCCTCATTCCATTCAATGGTCGGACCCGACCACTCCCTTTCTACTGCTGCACAACATGAGTTTCTTGCACCGATTACAACTTTGTGCCTCATTCCATTCATTGGTTGGACCCGACGACTCCCTTTCTACTGCTGCACAACCTGAGTATCTGGCACCGATTACAACTGTGTGCCTCATTCCATTCAATGGTCGGACCCGACCACTCCCTTTCTACTGCTGCACAACCTTAGTATCTGGCTCCGATTACAACTTTGTGCCTCATTCCATTATTTGGTCGGACCCGACCACTCCCTTTCTACTGCTGCACAACCTGAGTATCTGGCACCGATAACAACTCTGTGCCTCATTCCATTCAATTGTCGAACCCGACCACTCCGTTTCTACTGCTGCACAACCTGAGTATCTGGCACCGATTACAACTCTGTGCCTCATTCCATTCATTGGTCGGACCCGACCACTCTCTTTCTAGTGCTGCACAACCTGAGTATCTGGCACCGATTACAACTCCGTGCCTCATTCCATTCATTGGTCGGACCCGACCACTCCCTTTCTACTGCTGCACAACCTGAGTATCTGGCACCGATTACAACTTTGTGCCTCATTCGATTCAATGGTCGGACCCGACCACTCCCTTTCTACTGCTGCACAACCTGAGTATCTGGCACCGATTACAACTCTGTGCCTCATTCCATTATTTGGTCGGACCCGACCACTCCCTTTCTACTGCTGCACAACCTGAGTATCTGGCACCGATTACAACTCCGTGCCTCATTCCATTCATTGGTCGGACCCAACCACTCCCTTTCTACTGCTGCACAACCTGAGTATCTGGCACCGATTACAACTCCGTGCCTCATTCCATTCATTGGTCGGACCCGACCACTCCCTTTCTACTGCTGCACAACCTGAGTATCTGGCACCGATTACAACTTTGTGCCTCATTCCATTCAATGGTCGGACCCGACCACTCCCTTTCTACTGCTGCACAACCTGAGTATCTGGCACCGATTACAACTCTGTGCCTCATTCCATTCATTGGTCGGACCCGACCACTCTCTTTCTACTGCTGCACAACCTGAGTATCTGGCACCGATTACAACTCCGTGCCTCATTCCATTCATTGGTCGGACCCGACCACTCCCTTTCTACTGCTGCACAACCTGAGTATCTGGCACCGATTACAACTCCGTGCCTCATTCGATTCAATGGTCGGACCCGACCACTCCCTTTCTACTGCTGCACAACCTGAGTATCTGGCACCGATTACAACTTTGTGCCTCATTCCATTATTTGGTCGGACCCGACCACTCCCTTTCTACTGCTGCACAACCTGAGTATCTGGCACCGATTACAACTTTGTGCCTCATTCCATTCATTGGTCGGACCCGACCACTCCCTTTCTACTGCTGCACAACCTGAGTATCTGGCACCGATTACAACTCCGTGCCTCATTCCATTCATTGGTCGGACCCGACCACTCCCTTTCTACTGCTGCACAACCTGAGTATCTGGCACCGATTACAACTCCGTGCCTCATTCGATTCAATGGTCGGACCCGACCACTCCCTTTCTACTGCTGCACAACCTGAGTATCTCGCACCGATTACAACTTTGTGCCTCATTCCATTATTTGGTCGGACCCGACCACTCCCTTTCTACTGCTGCACAACCTGAGTATCTGGCACCGATTACAACTCCGTGCCTCATTCCATTCATTGGTCGGACCCGACCACTCCCTTTCTACTGCTGCACAACCTGAGTATCTGGCACCGATTACAACTCCGTGCCTCATTCCATTCATTGGTCGGACCCGACCACTCCCTTTCTACTGCTGCACAACCTGAGTATCTGGCACCGATTACAACTTTGTGCCTCATTCCATTCAATGGTCGGACCCGACCACTCCCTTTCTACTGCTGCACAACCTGAGTATCTGGCACCGATTACAACTTTGTGCCTCATTCCATTCATTGGTCAGACCCGACCACTCCCTTTCTACTGCTGCACAACCTGAGTATCTGGCACCGATTACAACTTTGTGCCTCATTCCATTCATTGGTCGGACCCGACCACTCCCTTTCTACTGCTGCACAACCTGAGTATCTGGCACCGATTACAACTCTGTGCCTCATTCCATTCAATGGTCGGACCCGACCACTCCCTTTCTACTGCTGCACAACCTGAGTATCTGGCACCGATTACAACTTTGTGCCTCATTCCATTATTTGGTCGGACCCGACCACTCCCTTTCTACTGCTGCACAACCTGAGTATCTGGCACCGATAACAACTCTGTGCCTCATTCCATTCAATTGTCGAACCCGACCACTCCCTTTCTACTGCTGCACAACCTGAGTATCTGGCACCGATTTCAACTCCGTGCCTCATTCCATTCAATGGTCGGACCCGACCACTCCCTTTCTACTACTGCATAACCTGAGTATCTGGCACCGATTACAACTTTGTGCCTCATTCCATTCATTGGTCGGACCCGACCACTCCCTTTCTACTGCTGCACAACCTGAGTATCTGGCACCGATTACAACTTTGTGCCTCATTCCATTCATTGGTCGGACCCGACCACTCCCTTTCTACTGCTGCACAACCTGAGTATCTGGCACCGATTACAACTCTGTGCCTCATTCCATTCAATGGTCGGACCCGACCACTCCCTTTCTACTGCTGCACAACCTGAGTATCTGGCACCGATTACAACTTTGTGCCTCATTCCATTCAATGGTCGGACCCGACCACTCCCTTTCTACTGCTGCACAACCTGAGTATCTGGCACCGATTACAACTCTGTGCCTCATTCCATTCAATGGTCGGACCCGACCACTCCCTTTCTACTGCTGCACAACCTGAGTATCTGGCACCGATTACAACTTTGTGCCTCATTCCATTATTTGGTCGGACCCGACCACTCCCTTTCTACTGCTGCACAACCTGAGTATCTGGCACCGATAACAACTCTGTGCCTCATTCCATTCAATTGTCGAACCCGACCACTCCCTTTCTACTGCTGCACAACCTGAGTATCTGGCACCGATTTCAACTCCGTGCCTCATTCCATTCAATGGTCGGACCCGACCACTCCCTTTCTACTGCTGCAGAACCTGAGTATCTGGCACCGATTACAACTTTGTGCCTCATTCCATTATTTGGTCGGACCCGACCACTCCCTTTCTACTGCTGCACAACCTGAGTATCTGGCACCGATAACAACTCTGTGCCTCATTCCATTCAATTGTCGAACCCGACCACTCCCTTTCTACTGCTGCACAACCTGAGTATCTGGCACCGATTACAACTCCGTGCCTCATTCCATTCATTGGTCGGACCCGACCACTCCCTTTCTACTGCTGCACAACCTGAGTATCTGGCACCGATAACAACTCTGTGCCTCATTCCATTCAATGGTCGGACCCGACCACTCCCTTTCTACTGCTGCACAACTTGAGTTTCTGGCACCGATTACAACTTTGTGCCTCATTCCATTCATTGGTCGGACCCGACCACTCCCTTTCTACTGCTGCACAACCTGAGTATCTGGCACCGATTACAACTGTGTGCCTCATTCCATTCAATGGTCGGACCCGACCACTCCCTTTCTACTGCTGCACAACCTTAGTATCTGGCTCCGATTACAACTTTGTGCCTCATTCCATTCAACGGTCGGACCCGACCAGTCCCTTTCTACTGCTGCACAACCTGAGTATCTGGCACCGATTACAACTTTGTGCCTCATTCCATTCATTGGTCGGACCCGACCACTCTCTTTCTACTGCTGCACAACCTGAGTATCTGGCACCGATTACAACTCCGTGCCTCATTCCATTCAATGGTCGGACCCGACCACTCCCTTTCTACTGCTGCACAACCTGAGTATCTGGCACCGATTACAACTTTGTGCCTCATTCCATTATTTGGTCGGACCCGACCACTCCCTTTCTACTGCTGCGCAACCTGAGTATCTGGCACCTATTTCAACTCCGTGCCTCATTCCATTCAATGGTCGGACCCGACCACTCCCTTTCTACTGCTGCACAACCTGAGTATCTGGCACCGATTACAACTTTGTGCCTCATTCCATTATTTGGTCGGACCCGACCACTCCCTTTCTACTGCTGCACAACCTGAGTATCTGGCACCGATTACAACTCCGTGCCTCATTCCATTCATTGGTCGGACCCGACCACTCCCTTTCTACTGCTGCACAACCTGAGTATCTGGCACCGATAACAACTCTGTGCCTCATTCCATTCAATTGTCGAACCCGACCACTCCCTTTCTACTGCTGCACAACCTGAGTATCTGGCACCGATTTCAACTCCGTGCCTCATTCCATTCAATGGTCGGACCCGACCACTCCCTTTCTACTGCTGCACAACCTGAGTATCTGGCACCGATTACAACTTTGTGCCTCATTCCATTATTTGGTCGGACCCGACCACTCCCTTTCTACTGCTGCACAACCTGAGTATCTGGCACCGATTACAACTCCGTGCCTCATTCCATTCATTGGTCGGACCCGACCACTCTCTTTCTACTGCTGCACAACCTGAGTATCTGGCACCGATTACAACTCCGTGCCTCATTCCATTCATTGGTCGGACCCGACCACTCCCTTTCTACTGCTGCACAACCTGAGTATCTGGCACCGATTACAACTCCGTGCCTCATTCGATTCAATGGTCGGACCCGACCACTCCCTTTCTACTGCTGCACAACCTGAGTATCTGGCACCGATTACAACTTTGTGCCTCATTCCATTATTTGGTCGGACCCGACCACTCCCTTTCTACTGCTGCACAACCTGAGTATCTGGCACCGATTACAACTCCGTGCCTCATTCCATTCATTGGTCGGACCCGACCACTCCCTTTCTACTGCTGCACAACCTGAGTATCTGGCACCGATTACAACTGTGTGCCTCATTCCATTCATTGGTCGGACCCGACCACTCCCTTTCTACTGCTGCACAACCTGAGTATCTGGCACCGATTACAACTCTGTGCCTCATTCCATTCATTGGTCGGACCCGACCACTCCCTTTCTACTGCTGCACAACCTGAGTATCTGGCACCGATTACAACTTTGTGCCTCATTCCATTCATTGGTCAGACCCGACCACTCCCTTTCTACTGCTGCACAACCTGAGTATCTGGCACCGATTACAACTTTGTGCCTCATTCCATTCATTGGTCGGACCCGACCACTCCCTTTCTACTGCTGCACAACCTGAGTATCTGGCACCGATAACAACTCTGTGCCTCATTCCATTCAATTGTCGAACCCGACCACTCCCTTTCTACTGCTGCACAACCTGAGTATCTGGCACCGATTTCAACTCCGTGCCTCATTCCATTCAATGGTCGGACCCGACCACTCCCTTTCTACTACTGCAGAACCTGAGTATCTGGCACCGATTACAACTTTGTGCCTCATTCCATTCATTGGTCGGACCCGACCACTCCCTTTCTACTGCTGCACAACCTGAGTATCTGGCACCGATTACAACTTTGTGCCTCATTCCATTCATTGGTCGGACCCGACCACTCCCTTTCTACTGCTGCACAACCTGAGTATCTGGCACCGATTACAACTTTGTGCCTCATTCCATTCAATGGTCGGACCCGACCACTCCCTTTCTACTGCTGCACAACCTGAGTATCTGGCACCGATTACAACTCTGTGCCTCATTCCATTCAATGGTCGGACCCGACCACTCCCTTTCTACTGCTGCACAACCTGAGTATCTGGCACCGATTACAACTCTGTGCCTCATTCCATTCATTGGTCGGACCCGACCACTCCCTTTCTACTGCTGCACAACCTGAGTATCTGGCACCGATTACAACTTTGTGCCTCATTCCATTCATTGGTCAGACCCGACCACTCCCTTTCTACTGCTGCACAACCTGAGTATCTGGCACCGATTACAACTTTGTGCCTCATTCCATTCAATGGTCGGACCCGACCACTCCCTTTCTACTGCTGCACAACCTGAGTATCTGGCACCGATTTCAACTCCGTGCCTCATTCCATTCAATGGTCGGACCCGACCACTCCCTTTCTACTGCTGCACAACCTGAGTATCTGGCACCGATTACAACTTTGTGCCTCATTCCATTATTTGGTCGGACCCGACCACTCCCTTTCTACTGCTGCACAACCTGAGTATCTGGCACCGATTACAACTCCGTGCCTCATTCCATTCATTGGTCGGACCCGACCACTCTCTTTCTACTGCTGCACAACCTGAGTATCTGGCACCGATTACAACTCCGTGCCTCATTCCATTCATTGGTCGGACCCGACCACTCCCTTTCTACTGCTGCACAACCTGAGTATCTGGCACCGATTACAACTCCGTGCCTCATTCGATTCAATGGTCGGACCCGACCACTCCCTTTCTACTGCTGCACAACCTGAGTATCTGGCACCGATTACAACTTTGTGCCTCATTCCATTATTTGGTCGGACCCGACCACTCCCTTTCTACTGCTGCACAACCTGAGTATCTGGCACCGATTACAACTGTGTGCCTCATTCCATTCATTGGTCGGACCCGACCACTCCCTTTCTACTGCTGCACAACCTGAGTATCTGGCACCGATTACAACTCTGTGCCTCATTCCATTCATTGGTCGGACCCGACCACTCCCTTTCTACTGCTGCACAACCTGAGTATCTGGCACCGATTACAACTTTGTGCCTCATTCCATTCATTGGTCAGACCCGACCACTCCCTTTCTACTGCTGCACAACCTGAGTATCTGGCACCGATTACAACTTTGTGCCTCATTCCATTCAATGGTCGGACCCGACCACTCCCTTTCTACTGCTGCACAACCTGAGTATCTGGCACCGATTTCAACTCCGTGCCTCATTCCATTCAATGGTCGGACCCGACCACTCCCTTTCTACTGCTGCACAACCTGAGTATCTGGCACCGATTACAACTTTGTGCCTCATTCCATTATTTGGTCGGACCCGACCACTCCCTTTCTACTGCTGCACAACCTGAGTATCTGGCACCGATTACAACTCCGTGCCTCATTCCATTCATTGGTCGGACCCGACCACTCTCTTTCTACTGCTGCACAACCTGAGTATCTGGCACCGATTACAACTCCGTGCCTCATTCCATTCATTGGTCGGACCCGACCACTCCCTTTCTACTGCTGCACAACCTGAGTATCTGGCACCGATTACAACTCCGTGCCTCATTCGATTCAATGGTCGGACCCGACCACTCCCTTTCTACTGCTGCACAACCTGAGTATCTGGCACCGATTACAACTGTGTGCCTCATTCCATTCATTGGTCGGACCCGACCACTCCCTTTCTACTGCTGCACAACCTGAGTATCTGGCACCGATTACAACTCTGTGCCTCATTCCATTCATTGGTCGGACCCGACCACTCCCTTTCTACTGCTGCACAACCTGAGTATCTGGCACCGATTACAACTTTGTGCCTCATTCCATTCATTGGTCAGACCTGACCACTCCCTTTCTACTGCTGCACAACCTGAGTATCTGGCACCGATTACAACTTTGTGCCTCATTCCATTCAATGGTCGGACCCGACCACTCCCTTTCTACTGCTGCACAACCTGAGTATCTGGCACCGATTTCAACTCCGTGCCTCATTCCATTCAATGGTCGGACCCGACCACTCCCTTTCTACTGCTGCACAACCTGAGTATCTGGCACCGATTACAACTTTGTGCCTCATTCCATTATTTGGTCGGACCCGACCACTCCCTTTCTACTGCTGCACAACCTGAGTATCTGGCACCGATTACAACTCCGTGCCTCATTCCATTCATTGGTCGGACCCGACCACTCTCTTTCTACTGCTGCACAACCTGAGTATCTGGCACCGATTACAACTCCGTGCCTCATTCCATTCATTGGTCGGACCCGACCACTCCCTTTCTACTGCTGCACAACCTGAGTATCTGGCACCGATTACAACTCCGTGCCTCATTCGATTCAATGGTCGGACCCGACCACTCCCTTTCTACTGCTGCACAACCTGAGTATCTTGCACCGATTACAACTTTGTGCCTCATTCCATTATTTGGTCGGACCCGACCACTCCCTTTCTACTGCTGCACAACCTGAGTATCTGGCACCGATTACAACTCCGTGCCTCATTCCATTCATTGGTCGGACCCGACCACTCCCTTTCTACTGCTGCACAACCTGAGTATCTGGCACCGATTACAACTGTGTGCCTCATTCCATTCATTGGTCGGACCCGACCACTCCCTTTCTACTGCTGCACAACCTGAGTATCTGGCACCGATTACAACTCTGTGCCTCATTCCATTCATTGGTTGGACCCGACCACTCCCTTTCTACTGCTGCACAACCTGAGTATCTGGCACCGATTACAACTTTGTGCCTCATTCCATTCATTGGTCAGACCCGACCACTCCCTTTCTACTGCTGCACAACCTGAGTATCTGGCACCGATTACAACTTTGTGCCTCATTCCATTCATTGGTCGGACCCGACCACTCCCTTTCTACTGCTGCACAACCTGAGTATCTGGCACCGATTACAACTTTGTGCCTCATTCCATTCATTGGTCGGACCCGACCACTCCCTTTCTACTGCTGCACAACCTGAGTATCTGGCACCGATTACAACTTTGTGCCTCATTCCATTCAATGGTCGGACCCGACCACTCCCTTTCTACTGCTGCACAACCTGAGTATCTGGCACCGATTACAACTCTGTGCCTCATTCCATTCAATGGTCGGACCCGACCACTCCCTTTCTACTGCTGCACAACCTGAGTATCTGGCACCGATTTCAACTCCGTGCCTCATTCCATTCAATGGTCGGACCCGACCACTCCCTTTCTACTACTGCATAACCTGAGTATCTGGCACCGATTACAACTTTGTGCCTCATTCCATTCATTGGTCAGACCCGACCACTCCCTTTCTACTGCTGCACAACCTGAGTATCTGGCACCGATTACAACTTTGTGCCTCATTCCATTCATTGGTCGGACCCGACCACTCCCTTTCTACTGCTGCACAACCTGAGTATCTGGCACCGATTACAACTCTGTGCCTCATTCCATTCAATGGTCGGACCCGACCACTCCCTTTCTACTGCTGCACAACCTGAGTATCTGGCACCGATTACAACTCTGTGCCTCATTCCATTCAATGGTCGGACCCGACCACTCCCTTTCTACTACTGCATAACCTGAGTATCTGGCACCGATTACAACTTTGTGCCTCATTCCATTCAATTGTCGAACCCGACCACTCCCTTTCTACTGCTGCACAACCTGAGTATCTGGCACCGATTTCAACTCCGTGCCTCATTCCATTCAATGGTCGGACCCGACCACTCCCTTTCTACTACTGCATAACCTGAGTATCTGGCACCGATTACAACTTTGTGCCTCATTCCATTCAATGGTCGGACCCGACCACTCCCTTTCTACTGCTGCACAACCTGAGTATCTGGCACCGATTACAACTCTGTGCCTCATTCCATTCAATGGTCGGACCCGACCACTCCCTTTCTACTGCTGCACAACCTGAGTATCTGGCACCGATTACAACTTTGTGCCTCATTCCATTATTTGGTCGGACCCGACCACTCCCTTTCTACTGCTGCACAACCTGAGTATCTGGCACCGATTACAACTCTGTGCCTCATTCCATTCAATTGTCGAACCCGACCACTCCCTTTCTACTGCTGCACAACCTGAGTATCTGGCACCGATTTCAACTCCGTGCCTCATTCCATTCAATGGTCGGACCCGACCACTCCCTTTCTACTGCTGCACAACCTGAGTATCTGGCACCGATTACAACTTTGTGCCTCATTCCATTCATTGGTCAGACCCGACCACTCCCTTTCTACTGCTGCACAACCTGAGTATCTGGCACCGATTACAACTTTGTGCCTCATTCCATTCATTGGTCGGACCCGACCACTCCCTTTCTACTGCTGCACAACCTGAGTATCTGGCACCGATTACAACTCTGTGCCTCATTCCATTCAATGGTCGGACCCGACCACTCCCTTTCTACTGCTGCACAACCTGAGTATCTGGCACCCATTACAACTTTGTGCCTCATTCCATTCAATGGTCGGACCCGACCACTCCCTTTCTACTGCTGCACAACCTGAGTATCTGGCACCGATAATAACTCTGTGCCTCATTCCATTCAATTGTCGAACCCGACCACTCCCTTTCTACTGCTGCACAACCTGAGTATCTGGCACCGATTTCAACTCCGTGCCTCATTCCATTCAATGGTCGGACCCGACCACTCCCTTTCTACTACTGCATAACCTGAGTATCTGGCACCGATTACAACTTTGTGCCTCATTCCATTCATTGGTCGGACCCGACCACTCCCTTTCTACTGCTGCACAACCTGAGTATCTGGCACCGATTACAACTTTGTGCCTCATTCCATTCATTGGTCGGACCCGACCACTCCCTTTCTACTGCTGCACAACCTGAGTATCTGGCACCGATTACAACTTTGTGCCTCATTCCATTCAATGGTCGGACCCGACCACTCCCTTTCTACTGCTGCACAACCTGAGTATCTGGCACCGATTACAACTCTGTGCCTCATTCCATTCAATGGTCGGACCCGACCACTCCCTTTCTACTGCTGCACAACCTGAGTATCTGGCACCGATTACAACTTTGTGCCTCATTCCATTATTTGGTCGGACCCGACCACTCCCTTTCTACTGCTGCACAACCTGAGTATCTGGCACCGATAACAACTCTGTGCCTCATTCCATTCAATTGTCGAACCCGACCACTCCCTTTCTACTGCTGCACAACCTGAGTATCTGGCACCGATTTCAACTCCGTGCCTCATTCCATTCAATGGTCGGACCCGACCACTCCCTTTCTACTACTGCATAACCTGAGTATCTGGCACCGATTACAACTTTGTGCCTCATTCCATTCATTGGTCAGACCCGACCACTCCCTTTCTACTGCTGCACAACCTGAGTATCTGGCACCGATTACAACTTTGTGCCTCATTCCATTCATTGGTCGGACCCGACCACTCCCTTTCTACTGCTGCACAACCTGAGTATCTGGCACCGATTACAACTCTGTGCCTCATTCCATTCAATGGTCGGACCCGACCACTCCCTTTCTACTGCTGCACAACCTGAGTATCTGGCACCGATTACAACTCTGTGCCTCATTCCATTCAATGGTCGGACCCGACCACTCCCTTTCTACTACTGCATAACCTGAGTATCTGGCACCGATTACAACTCTGTGCCTCATTCCATTCAATGGTCGGACCCGACCACTCCCTTTCTACTGCTGCACAACCTGAGTATCTGGCACCGATTACAACTTTGTGCCTCATTCCAATATTTGGTCGGACCCGACCACTCCCTTTCTACTGCTGCACAACCTGAGTATCTGGCACCGATTACAACTTTGTGCCTCATTCCATTCATTGGTCGGACCCGACCACTCCCTTTCTACTGCTGCACAACCTGAGTATCTGGCACCGATTACAACTCTGTGCCTCATTCCATTCAATGGTCGGACCCGACCACTCCCTTTCTACTGCTGCACAACCTGAGTATCTGGCACCGATTACAACTCTGTGCCTCATTCCATTCAATGGTCGGACCCGACCACTCCCTTTCTACTACTGCATAACCTGAGTATCTGGCACCGATTACAACTTTGTGCCTCATTCCATTCAATTGTCGAACCCGACCACTCCCTTTCTACTGCTGCACAACCTGAGTATCTGGCACCGATTTCAACTCCGTGCCTCATTCCATTCAATGGTCGGACCCGACCACTCCCTTTCTACTACTGCATAACCTGAGTATCTGGCACCGATTACAACTTTGTGCCTCATTCCATTCAATGGTCGGACCCGACCACTCCCTTTCTACTGCTGCACAACCTGAGTATCTGGCACCGATTACAACTCTGTGCCTCATTCCATTCAATGGTCGGACCCGACCACTCCCTTTCTACTGCTGCACAACCTGAGTATCTGGCACCGATTACAACTTTGTGCCTCATTCCATTATTTGGTCGGACCCGACCACTCCCTTTCTACTGCTGCACAACCTGAGTATCTGGCACCGATTACAACTCTGTGCCTCATTCCATTCAATTGTCGAACCCGACCACTCCCTTTCTACTGCTGCACAACCTGAGTATCTGGCACCGATTTCAACTCCGTGCCTCATTCCATTCAATGGTCGGACCCGACCACTCCCTTTCTACTGCTGCACAACCTGAGTATCTGGCACCGATTACAACTTTGTGCCTCATTCCATTCATTGGTCAGACCCGACCACTCCCTTTCTACTGCTGCACAACCTGAGTATCTGGCACCGATTACAACTCTGTGCCTCATTCCATTCAATTGTCGAACCCGACCACTCCCTTTCTACTGCTGCACAACCTGAGTATCTGGCACCGATTTCAACTCCGTGCCTCATTCCATTCAATGGTCGGACCCGACCACTCCCTTTCTACTGCTGCACAACCTGAGTATCTGGCACCGATTACAACTTTGTGCCTCATTCCATTATTTGGTCGGACCCGACCACTCCCTTTCTACTGCTGCACAACCTGAGTATCTGGCACCGATTACAACTCTGTGCCTCATTCCATTCAATTGTCGAACCCGACCACTCCCTTTCTACTGCTGCACAACCTGAGTATCTGGCACCGATTTCAACTCCGTGCCTCATTCCATTCAATGGTCGGACCCGACCACTCCCTTTCTACTGCTGCACAACCTGAGTATCTGGCACCGATTTCAACTCCGTGCCTCATTCCATTCAATGGTCGGACCCGACCACTCCCTTTCTACTACTGCATAACCTGAGTATCTGGCACCGATTACAACTTTGTGCCTCATTCCATTCATTGGTCGGACCCGACCACTCCCTTTCTACTGCTGCACAACCTGAGTATCTGGCACCGATTACAACTTTGTGCCTCATTCCATTCATTGGTCGGACCCGACCACTCCCTTTCTACTGCTGCACAACCTGAGTATCTGGCACCGATTACAACTTTGTGCCTCATTCCATTCAATGGTCGGACCCGACCACTCCCTTTCTACTGCTGCACAACCTGAGTATCTGGCACCGATTACAACTCTGTGCCTCATTCCATTCAATGGTCGGACCCGACCACTCCCTTTCTACTGCTGCACAACCTGAGTATCTGGCACCGATTACAACTTTGTGCCTCATTCCATTATTTGGTCGGACCCGACCACTCCCTTTCTACTGCTGCACAACCTGAGTATCTGGCACCGATAACAACTCTGTGCCTCATTCCATTCAATTGTCGAACCCGACCACTCCCTTTCTACTGCTGCACAACCTGAGTATCTGGCACCGATTTCAACTCCGTGCCTCATTCCATTCAATGGTCGGACCCGACCACTCCCTTTCTACTACTGCATAACCTGAGTATCTGGCACCGATTACAACTTTGTGCCTCATTCCATTCATTGGTCAGACCCGACCACTCCCTTTCTACTGCTGCACAACCTGAGTATCTGGCACCGATTACAACTTTGTGCCTCATTCCATTCATTGGTCGGACCCGACCACTCCCTTTCTACTGCTGCACAACCTGAGTATCTGGCACCGATTACAACTCTGTGCCTCATTCCATTCAATGGTCGGACCCGACCACTCCCTTTCTACTGCTGCACAACCTGAGTATCTGGCACCGATTACAACTCTGTGCCTCATTCCATTCAATGGTCGGACCCGACCACTCCCTTTCTACTACTGCATAACCTGAGTATCTGGCACCGATTACAACTCTGTGCCTCATTCCATTCAATGGTCGGACCCGACCACTCCCTTTCTACTGCTGCACAACCTGAGTATCTGGCACCGATTACAACTTTGTGCCTCATTCCAATATTTGGTCGGACCCGACCACTCCCTTTCTACTGCTGCACAACCTGAGTATCTGGCACCGATTACAACTTTGTGCCTCATTCCATTCATTGGTCGGACCCGACCACTCCCTTTCTACTGCTGCACAACCTGAGTATCTGGCACCGATTACAACTCTGTGCCTCATTCCATTCAATGGTCGGACCCGACCACTCCCTTTCTACTGCTGCACAACCTGAGTATCTGGCACCGATTACAACTCTGTGCCTCATTCCATTCAATGGTCGGACCCGACCACTCCCTTTCTACTACTGCATAACCTGAGTATCTGGCACCGATTACAACTTTGTGCCTCATTCCATTCAATTGTCGAACCCGACCACTCCCTTTCTACTGCTGCACAACCTGAGTATCTGGCACCGATTTCAACTCCGTGCCTCATTCCATTCAATGGTCGGACCCGACCACTCCCTTTCTACTACTGCATAACCTGAGTATCTGGCACCGATTACAACTTTGTGCCTCATTCCATTCAATGGTCGGACCCGACCACTCCCTTTCTACTGCTGCACAACCTGAGTATCTGGCACCGATTACAACTCTGTGCCTCATTCCATTCAATGGTCGGACCCGACCACTCCCTTTCTACTGCTGCACAACCTGAGTATCTGGCACCGATTACAACTTTGTGCCTCATTCCATTATTTGGTCGGACCCGACCACTCCCTTTCTACTGCTGCACAACCTGAGTATCTGGCACCGATTACAACTCTGTGCCTCATTCCATTCAATTGTCGAACCCGACCACTCCCTTTCTACTGCTGCACAACCTGAGTATCTGGCACCGATTTCAACTCCGTGCCTCATTCCATTCAATGGTCGGACCCGACCACTCCCTTTCTACTGCTGCACAACCTGAGTATCTGGCACCGATTACAACTTTGTGCCTCATTCCATTCATTGGTCAGACCCGACCACTCCCTTTCTACTGCTGCACAACCTGAGTATCTGGCACCGATTACAACTTTGTGCCTCATTCCATTCATTGGTCGGACCCGACCACTCCCTTTCTACTGCTGCACAACCTGAGTATCTGGCACCGATTACAACTCTGTGCCTCATTCCATTCAATGGTCGGACCCGACCACTCCCTTTCTACTGCTGCACAACCTGAGTATCTGGCAGCGATTACAACTTTGTGCCTCATTCCATTATTTGGTCGGACCCGACCACTCCCTTTCTACTGCTGCACAACCTGAGTATCTGGCACCGATAATAACTCTGTGCCTCATTCCATTCAATTGTCGAACCCGACCACTCCCTTTCTACTGCTGCACAACCTGAGTATCTGGCACCGATTTCAACTCCGTGCCTCATTCCATTCAATGGTCGGACCCGACCACTCCCTTTCTACTACTGCATAACCTGAGTATCTGGCACCGATTACAACTTTGTGCCTCATTCCATTCATTGGTCGGACCCGACCACTCCCTTTCTACTGCTGCACAACCTGAGTATCTGGCACCGATTACAACTTTGTGCCTCATTCCATTCATTGGTCGGACCCGACCACTCCCTTTCTACTGCTGCACAACCTGAGTATCTGGCACCGATTACAACTTTGTGCCTCATTCCATTCAATGGTCGGACCCGACCACTCCCTTTCTACTGCTGCACAACCTGAGTATCTGGCACCGATTACAACTCTGTGCCTCATTCCATTCAATGGTCGGACCCGACCACTCCCTTTCTACTGCTGCACAACCTGAGTATCTGGCACCGATTACAACTTTGTGCCTCATTCCATTATTTGGTCGGACCCGACCACTCCCTTTCTACTGCTGCACAACCTGAGTATCTGGCACCGATAACAACTCTGTGCCTCATTCCATTCAATTGTGGAACCCGACCACTCCCTTTCTACTGCTGCACAACCTGAGTATCTGGCACCGATTTCAACTCCGTGCCTCATTCCATTCAATGGTCGGACCCGACCACTCCCTTTCTACTACTGCATAACCTGAGTATCTGGCACCGATTACAACTTTGTGCCTCATTCCATTCATTGGTCAGACCCGACCACTCCCTTTCTACTGCTGCACAACCTGAGTATCTGGCACCGATTACAACTTTGTGCCTCATTCCATTCATTGGTCGGACCCGACCACTCCCTTTCTACTGCTGCACAACCTGAGTATCTGGCACCGATTACAACTCTGTGCCTCATTCCATTCAATGGTCGGACCCGACCACTCCCTTTCTACTGCTGCACAACCTGAGTATCTGGCACCGATTACAACTCTGTGCCTCATTCCATTCAATGGTCGGACCCGACCACTCCCTTTCTACTACTGCATAACCTGAGTATCTGGCACCGATTACAACTCTGTGCCTCATTCCATTCAATGGTCGGACCCGACCACTCCCTTTCTACTGCTGCACAACCTGAGTTTCTGGCACCGATTACAACTTTGTGCCTCATTCCAATATTTGGTCGGACCCGACCACTCCCTTTCTACTGCTGCACAACCTGAGTATCTGGCACCGATAACAACTCTGTGCCTCATTCCATTCAATTGTCGAACCCGACCACTCCCTTTCTACTGCTGCACAACCTGAGTATCTGGCACCGATTTCAACTCCGTGCCTCATTCCATTCAATGGTCGGACCCGACCACTCCCTTTCTACTACTGCACAACCTGAGTATCTGGCACCGATTACAACTTTGAACCTCATTCCATTCATTGGTCGGACCCGACCACTCCCTTTCTACTGCTGCACAACCTGAGTATCTGGCACCGATTACAACTTTGTGCCTCATTCCATTCAATGGTCGGACCCGACCACTCCCTTTCTACTGCTGCACAACCTGAGTTTCTTGCACCGATTACAACTTTGTGCCTCATTCCATTCATTGGTTGGACCCGACGACTCCCTTTCTACTGCTGCACAACCTGAGTATCTGGCACCGATTACAACTGTGTGCCTCATTCCATTCAATGGACGGACCCGACCACTCCCTTTCTACTGCTACACAACCTTAGTATCTGGCTCCGATTACAACTTTGTGGCTCATTCCATTATTTGGTCGGACCCGACCACTCCCTTTCTACTGCTGCACAACCTGAGTATCTGGCACCGATTACAACTTTGTGCCTCATTCCATTCATTGGTCGGACCCGACCACTCCCTTTCTACTGCTGCACAACCTGAGTATCTGGCACCGATTACAACTCCGTGCCTCATTCCATTCATTGGTCGGACCCGACCACTCTCTTTCTACTGCTGCACAACCTGAGTATCTGGCACCGATTACAACTCCGTGCCTCATTCCATTCATTGGTCGGACCCGACCACTCCCTTTCTACTGCTGCACAACCTGAGTATCTGGCACCGATTACAACTCCGTGC
The DNA here is from genome assembly GCA_022496805.1 of Pohlia nutans. NCBI lineage: Eukaryota > Viridiplantae > Streptophyta > Bryopsida > Bryales > Mniaceae > Pohlia > Pohlia nutans. The sequence goes on from CM040086.1 coordinate 366,446, forward strand.
CTCATTCGATTCAATGGTCGGACCCGACCACTCCCTTTCTACTGCTGCACAACCTGAGTATCTGGCACCGATTACAACTTTGTGCCTCATTCCATTATTTGGTCGGACCCGACCACTCCCTTTCTACTGCTGCACAACCTGAGTATCTGGCACCGATAACAACTCTGGGCCTCATTCCATTCAATTGTCGAACCCGACCACTCCCTTTCTACTGCTGCACAACCTGAGTATCTGGCACCGATTACAACTCCGTGCCTCATTCCATTCATTGGTCGGACCCGACCACTCTCTTTCTACTGCTGCACAACCTGAGTATCTGGCACCGATTACAACTCCGTGCCTCATTCCATTCATTGGTCGGACCCGACCACTCCCTTTCTACTGCTGCACAACCTGAGTATCTGGCACCGATTACAACTCCGTGCCTCATTCCATTATTTGGTCGGACCCGACCACTCCTTTTATACTGCTGCATAACCTGAGTATCTGGCACCGATTACAACTTTGTGCCTCATTCCATTCATTGGTCGGACCCGACCACTCCCTTCCTACTGCTGCACAACCTGAGTATCTGGCACCGATTACAACTCCGTGCCTCATTCCATTCATTGGTCGGACCCGACCACTCCCTTTCTACTGCTGCACAGCCTGAGTATCTGGCACCGATTACAACTCCGTGCCTCATTCCATTCATTGGTCGGACCCGACCACTCCCTTTCTACTGCTGCACAACCTGAGTATCTGGCACCGATTACAACTCCGTGGCTCATTCGATTCAATGGTCGGACCCGACCACTCCCTTTCTACTGCTGCACAACCTGAGTATCTGGCACCGATTACAACTTTGTGCGTCATTCCATTCATTGGTCAGACCCGACCACTCCCTTTCTACTGCTGCACAACCTGAGTATCTGGCACCGATTACAACTTTGTGCCTCATTCCATTCATTGGTCGGACCCGACCACTCCCTTTCTACTACTGCACAACCTGAGTATCTGGCACCGATTACAACTTTGTGCCTCATTCCATTCATTGGTCGGACCCGACCACTCCCTTTCTACTGCTGCACAACCTGAGTATCTGGCACCGATTACAACTTTGTGCCTCATTCCATTCAATGGTCGGACCCGACCACTCCCTTTCTACTGCTGCACAACCTGAGTTTCTGGCACTGATTACAACTCTGTGCCTCATTCCATTCAATTGTCGAACCCGACCACTCCCTTTCTACTGCTGCACAACCTGAGTATCTGGCACCGATTTCAACTCCGTGCCTCATTCCATTCAATGGTCGGACCCGACCACTCCCTTTCTACTGCTGCACAACCTGAGTATCTGGCACCGATTACAACTTTGTGCGTCATTCCATTCATTGGTCAGACCCGACCACTCCCTTTCTACTGCTGCACAACCTGAGTATCTGGCACCGATTACAACTTTGTGCCTCATTCCATTCATTGGTCGGACCCGACCACTCCCTTTCTACTGCTGCACAACCTGAGTATCTGGCACCGATTACAACTCTGTGCCTCATTCCATTCAATGGTCGGACCCGACCACTCCCTTTCTACTGCTGCACAACCTGAGTATCTGGCACCGATTACAACTTTGTGCCTCATTCCATTATTTGGTCGGACCCGACCACTCCCTTTCTACTGCTGCACAACCTGAGTATCTGGCACCGATAATAACTCTGTGCCTCATTCCATTCAATTGTCGAACCCGACCACTCCCTTTCTACTGCTGCACAACCTGAGTATCTGGCACCGATTTCAACTCCGTGCCTCATTCCATTCAATGGTCGGACCCGACCACTCCCTTTCTACTACTGCATAACCTGAGTATCTGGCACCGATTACAACTTTGTGCCTCATTCCATTCATTGGTCGGACCCGACCACTCCCTTTCTACTGCTGCACAACCTGAGTATCTGGCACCGATTACAACTTTGTGCCTCATTCCATTCATTGGTCGGACCCGACCACTCCCTTTCTACTGCTGCACAACCTGAGTATCTGGCACCGATTACAACTTTGTGCCTCATTCCATTCAATGGTCGGACCCGACCACTCCCTTTCTACTGCTGCACAACCTGAGTATCTGGCACCGATTACAACTCTGTGCCTCATTCCATTCAATGGTCGGACCCGACCACTCCCTTTCTACTGCTGCACAACCTGAGTATCTGGCACCGATTACAACTTTGTGCCTCATTCCATTATTTGGTCGGACCCGACCACTCCCTTTCTACTGCTGCACAACCTGAGTATCTGGCACCAATAACAACTCTGTGCCTCATTCCATTCAATTGTCGAACCCGACCACTCCCTTTCTACTGCTGCACAACCTGAGTATCTGGCACCGATTTCAACTCCGTGCCTCATTCCATTCAATGGTCGGACCCGACCACTCCCTTTCTACTACTGCATAACCTGAGTATCTGGCACCGATTACAACTTTGTGCCTCATTCCATTCATTGGTCAGACCCGACCACTCCCTTTCTACTGCTGCACAACCTGAGTATCTGGCACCGATTACAACTTTGTGCCTCATTCCATTCATTGGTCGGACCCGACCACTCCCTTTCTACTGCTGCACAACCTGAGTATCTGGCACCGATTACAACTCTGTGCCTCATTCCATTCAATGGTCGGACCCGACCACTCCCTTTCTACTGCTGCACAACCTGAGTATCTGGCACCGATTACAACTCTGTGCCTCATTCCATTCAATGGTCGGACCCGACCACTCCCTTTCTACTACTGCATAACCTGAGTATCTGGCACCGATTACAACTCTGTGCCTCATTCCATTCAATGGTCGGACCCGACCACTCCCTTTCTACTGCTGCACAACCTGAGTATCTGGCACCGATTACAACTTTGTGCCTCATTCCAATATTTGGTCGGACCCGACCACTCCCTTTCTACTGCTGCACAACCTGAGTATCTGGCACCGATAACAACTCTGTGCCTCATTCCATTCAATTGTCGAACCCGACCACTCCCTTTCTACTGCTGCACAACCTGAGTATCTGGCACCGATTTCAACTCCGTGCCTCATTCCATTCAATGGTCGGACCCGACCACTCCCTTTCTACTACTGCACAACCTGAGTATCTGGCACCGATTACAACTTTGTGCCTCATTCCATTCATTGGTCGGACCCGACCACTCCCTTTCTACTGCTGCACAACCTGAGTATCTGGCACCGATTACAACTTTGTGCCTCATTCCATTCATTGGTCGGACCCGACCACTCCCTTTCTACTGCTGCACAACCTGAGTATCTGGCACCGATTACAACTTTGTGCCTCATTCCATTCAATGGTCGGACCCGACCACTCCCTTTCTACTGCTGCACAACCTGAGTTTCTTGCACCGATTACAACTTTGTGCCTCATTCCATTCATTGGTTGGACCCGACGACTCCCTTTCTACTGCTGCACAACCTGAGTATCTGGCACCGATTACAACTGTGTGCCTCATTCCATTCAATGGACGGACCCGACCACTCCCTTTCTACTGCTGCACAACCTGAGTATCTGGCTCCGATTACAACTTTGTGGCTCATTCCATTATTTGGTCGGACCCGACCACTCCCTTTCTACTGCTGCACAACCTGAGTATCTGGCACCGATTACAACTTTTTGCCTCATTCCATTCATTGGTCGGACCCGACCACTCCCTTTCTACTGCTGCACAACCTGAGTATCTGGCACCGATTACAACTCCGTGCCTCATTCCATTCATTGGTCGGACCCGACCACTCCCTTTCTACTGCAGGACAACTTGAGTATCTGGCACCGATTACAACTTTGTGCCTCATTCCATTCATTGGTCGGACCCGACCACTCCCTTTCTACTGCTGCACAACCTGAGTATCTGGCACCGATTACAACTCCGTGCCTCATTCCATTCATTGGTCGGACCCGACCACTCCCTTTCTACGGCTGCACAACCTGAGTATCTGGCACCGATAACAACTCTGTGCCTCATTCCATTATTTGGTCGGACCCGACCACTCCTTTTCTACTGCTGCACAACTTGAGTATCTGGCACCGATTACAACTCTGTGCCTCATTCCATTCATTGGTCGGACCCGACCACTCCCTTTCTACTGCTGCACAACCTGAGTATCTGGCACCGATTACAACTTTGTGCCTCATTCCATTCAATGGTCGGACCCGACCACTCCCTTTCTACTGCTGCACAACCTTAGTATCTGGCACCGATTACAACTTTCTGCCTCATTCCATTCATTGGTCGGACCCGACCACTCCCTTTCTACTGCAGCACAACCTGAGTATCTGGCACCGATTACAACTCTGTGCCTCATTCCATTCATTGGTCGGACCCGACCACTCCTTTCTACTGCTGCACAACCTGAGTATGTGGCACCGATTACAACTTTGTGCCTCATTCCATTCAATGGTCGGACCCGACCACTCCCTTTCTACTGCTGCACAACCCTAGTATCTGGCACCGATTACAACTTTCTGCCTCATTCCATTCATTGGTCGGACCCGACCACTCCCTTTCTACTGCTGCACAACCTGAGTATCTGGCACCGATTACAACTCTGTGCCTCATTCTATTCATTGGTCGGACCCGACCAGTCCCTTTCTACTGCTGCACAACCTGAGTATCTGGCACCGATTACAACTTTGTGCCTCATTCCATTCAATGGTCGGACCCGACCACTCCCTTTCTACTGCTGCACAACCTGAGTATCTGGCACCGATTACAACTCTGTGCCTCATTCCATTCATTGGTCGGACCCGACCACTCCCTTTCTACTGCTGCACAACCTGAGTATCTGGCACCGATTACAACTCTGTGCCTCATTCTATTCATTGGTCGGACCCGACCAGTCCCTTTCTACTGCTGCACAACCTGAGTATCTGGCACCGATTACAACTCTGTGCCTCATTCCATTCATTGGTCGGACCCGACCACTCCCTTTCTACTGCTGCACAACCTGAGTATCTGGCACCGATTACAACTTTGTGCCTCATTCCATTCAATGGTCGGACCCGACCACTCCCTTTCTACTGCTGCACAACCTGAGTATCTGGCACCGATTACAACTTTGTGCCTCATTCCCTTCATTGGTCGGACCCGACCACTCCCTTTCTACTGCTGCACAACCTGAGTATCTCGCACCGATTACAACTTTGTGCCTCATTCCATTCAATGGTCGGACCCGACCACTCCCTTTCTACTGCTGCACAACCTGAGTATCTGGCACCGATTACAACTCTGTGCCTCATTCCATTCATTGGTCGGACCCGACCACTCCCTTTCTACTGCTGCACAACCTGAGTATCTGGCACCGATTACAACTCTGTGCCTCATTCCATTCATTGGTCGGACCCGACCACTCCCTTTCTACTGCAGGACAACTTGAGTATCTGGCACCGATTACAACTTTGTGCCTCATTCCATTAATTGGTCGGACCCGACCACTCCCTTTCTACTGCTGCACAACCTGAGTATCTGGCACCGATTACAACTCCGTGCCTCATTCCATTCATTGGTCGGACCCGACCACTCCCTTTCTACGGCTGCACAACCTGAGTATCTGGCACCGATAACAACTCTGTGCCTCATTCCATTATTTGGTCGGACCCGACCACTCCTTTTCTACTGCTGCACAACTTGAGTATCTGGCACCGATTACAACTCTGTGCCTCATTCCATTCATTGGTCGGACCCGACCAGTCCCATTCTTCTTCTGCACAACCTGGGTATCTGGCACCGATTACAACTCCGTGCCTCATTCCATTCAATGGTCGGACCCGACCACTCCCTTTCTACTGCTGCACAACCTTAGTATCTGGCACCGATTACAACTTTCTGCCTCATTCCATTCATTGGTCGGACCCGACCACTCCCTTTCTACTGCAGCACAACCTGAGTATCTGGCACCGATTACAACTCTGTGCCTCATTCCATTCATTGGTCGGACCCGACCACTCCCTTTCTACTGCTGCACAACTTGAGTATCTGGCACCGATTACAACTTTGTGCCTCATTCCATTCATTGGTCGGACCCGACCACTCCCTTTCTACTGCTGCACAACCAGAGTATCTAGCACCGATTACAACTCCGTGCCTCATTCCATTCATTGGTCGGACCCGACCACTCCCTTTCTACTGCTGCACAACCTGAGTATCTGGCACCGATTACAACTCTGTGCCTCATTCCATTCATTGGTCGGACCCGACCACTCCCTTTCTACTGCTGCACAACTTGAGTATCTGGCACCGATTACAACTTTGTGCCTCATTCCATTCATTGGTCGGACCCGACCACTCCCTTTCTACTGCTGCACAACCTGAGTATCTGGCACCGATTACAACTCTGTGCCTCATTCCATTCATTGGTCGGACCCGACCACTCCCTTTCTACTGCTGCACAACCTGAGTATCGGGCACCGATTACAACTCTGTGCCTCATTCCATTCAATGGTCGGACCCGAGCACTCCCTTTCTACTGCTGTTCAACCTGAGTATCTGGCACCGATTACAACTTTGTGCCTCATTCCATTCAATGGTCGGACCCGACCACTCCCTTTCTACTGCTGCACAACCTGAGTATCTGGCACCGATTACAACTTTGTGCCTCATTCCATTCATTGGTCGGACCCGACCACTCCCTTTCTACTGCTGCACAACCTGAGTATCGGGCACCGATTACAACTCTGTGCCTCATTCTATTCATTGGTCGGACCCGACCAGTCCCTTTCTACTGCTGCACAACCTGAGTATCTGGCACCGATTACAACTCTGTGCCTCATTCCATTCATTGGTCGGACCCGACCACTCCCTTTCTACTGCTGCACAACCTGAGTATCTGGCACCGATTACAACTTTGTGCCTCATTCCATTCAATGGTCGGACCCGACCACTCCCTTTCTACTGCTGCACAACCTGAGTATCTGGCACCGATTACAACTTTGTGCCTCATTCCCTTCATTGGTCGGACCCGACCACTCCCTTTCTACTGCTGCACAACCTGAGTATCTCGCACCGATTACAACTTTGTGCCTCATTCCATTCAATGGTCGGACCCGACCACTCCCTTTCTACTGCTGCACAACCTGAGTATCTGGCACCGATTACAACTCTGTGCCTCATTCCATTCATTGGTCGGACCCGACCACTCCCTTTCTACTGCTGCACAACCTGAGTATCTGGCACCGATTACAACTCTGTGCCTCATTCCATTCATTGGTCGGACCCGACCACTCCCTTTCTACTGCAGGACAACTTGAGTATCTGGCACCGATTACAACTTTGTGCCTCATTCCATTCATTGGTCGGACCCGACCACTCCCTTTCTACTGCTGCACAACCTGAGTATCTGGCACCGATTACAACTCCGTGCCTCATTCCATTCATTGGTCGGACCCGACCACTCCCTTTCTACGGCTGCACAACCTGAGTATCTGGCACTGATAACAACTCTGTGCCTCATTCCATTATTTGGTCGGACCCGACCACTCCTTTTCTACTGCTGCACAACTTGAGTATCTGGCACCGATTACAACTCTGTGCCTCATTCCATTCATTGGTCGGACCCGACCAGTCCCATTCTTCTTCTGCACAACCTGGGTATCTGGCACCGATTACAACTCCGTGCCTCATTCCATTCAATGGTCGGACCCGACCACTCCCTTTCTACTGCTGCACAACCTTAGTATCTGGCACCGATTACAACTTTCTGCCTCATTCCATTCATTGGTCGGACCCGACCACTCCCTTTCTACTGCAGCACAACCTGAGTATCTGGCACCGATTACAACTCTGTGCCTCATTCCATTCATTGGTCGGACCCGACCACTCCCTTTCTACTGCTGCACAACTTGAGTATCTGGCACCGATTACAACTTTGTGCCTCATTCCATTCATTGGTCGGACCCGACCACTCCCTTTCTACTGCTGCACAACCAGTGTATCTAGCACCGATTACAACTCCGTGCCTCATTCCATTCATTGGTCGGACCCGACCACTCCCTTTCTACTGCTGCACAACCTGAGTATCTGGCACCGATTACAACTCTGTGCCTCATTCCATTCATTGGTCGGACCCGACCACTCCCTTTCTACTGCTGCACAACTTGAGTATCTGGCACCGATTACAACTTTGTGCCTCATTCCATTCATTGGTCGGACCCGACCACTCCCTTTCTACTGCTGCACAACCTGAGTATCTGGCACCGATTACAACTCTGTGCCTCATTCCATTCATTGGTCGGACCCGACCACTCCCTTTCTACTGCTGCACAACCTGAGTATCGGGCACCGATTACAACTCTGTGCCTCATTCCATTCAATGGTCGGACCCGAGCACTCCCTTTCTACTGCTGTTCAACCTGAGTATCTGGCACCGATTACAACTTTGTGCCTCATTCCATTCAATGGTCGGACCCGACCACTCCCTTTCTACTGCTGCACAACCTGAGTATCTGGCACCGATTACAACTTTGTGCCTCATTCCATTCATTGGTCGGACCCGACCACTCCCTTTCTACTGCTGCACAACCTGAGTATCGGGCACCGATTACAACTGTGTGCCTCATTCCATTCAAGGGTCGGACCCGAGCACTCCCTTTCTACTGCTGCACAACCTGAGTATCTGGCACCGATTACAACTTTGTGCCTCATTCCATTCAATGGTCGGACCCGACCACTCCCTTTCTACTGCTGCACAACCTGAGTATCTGGCACCGATTACAACTCTGTGCCTCATTCCATTCATTGGTCGGACCCGACCACTCCCTTTCTACTGCAGCACAACCTGAGTATCTGGCACCGATTACAACTTTGTGCCTCATTCCATTCAATGGTCGGACCCGACCACTCCCTTTCTACTGCTGCACAACCTGAGTATCTGGCACCGATTACAACTCTGTGCCTCATTCCATTCAATGGTCGGACCCGACCACTCCCTTTCTACTGCTGCACAACCTGAGTATCTGGCACCGATTACAACTCTGTGCCTCATTCCATTCATTGGTCGGACCCGACCACTCCCTTTCTACTGCAGCACAACCTGAGTATCTGGCACCGATTACAACTCTGTGCCTCATTCCATTCATTGGTCGGACCCGACCACTCCCTTTCTACTGCAGCACAACCTGAGTATCTGGCACCGATTACAACTCTGTGCCTCATTCCATTCATTGGTCGGACCCGACCACTCCCTTTCTACTGCAGCACAACCTAAGTATCTGGCACCGATTACAACTCCGTGCCTCATTCCATTCATTGGTCGGACCCGACCACTCCCTTTCTACTGCTGCACAACCTGAGTATCTGGCACCGATTACAACTTTGTGCCTCATTCCATTCAATGGTCGGACCCGACCACTCCCTTTCTACTGCTGCACAACCTGAGTATCTGGCACCGATTACAACTTTGTGCCTCATTCCATTCAATGGTCGGACCCGACCACTCCCTTTCTACTCCTGCACAACCTGAGTATCTGGCACCGATAACAACTTTCTGCCTCATTCCATTCAATGGTCGGACCCGACCACTCCCTTTCTACTGCTGCACAACCAGAGTATCTGGCACCGATTACAACTCTGTGCCTCATTCCATTCATTGGTCGGACCCAACCACTCCCTTTCTACTGCAGCACAACCTGAGTATCTGGCACCGATTACAACTCTGTGCCTCATTCCATTCATTGGTCGGACCCGACCACTCCCTTTCTACTGCAGCACAACCTAAGTATCTGGCACCGATTACAACTCCGTGCCTCATTCCATTCATTGGTCGGACCCGACCACTCCCTTTCTACTGCTGCACAACCTGAGTATCTGGCACCGATTACAACTTTGTGCCTCATTCCATTCAATGGTCGGACCCGACCACTCCCTTTCTACTGCAGCACAACCTGAGTATCTGGCACCGATTACAACTCTGTGCCTCATTCCATTCATTGGTCGGACCCGACCACTCCCTTTCTACTGCAGCACAACCTAAGTATCTGGCACCGATTACAACTCCGTGCCTCATTCCATTCATTGGTCGGACCCGACCACTCCCTTTCTACTGCTGCACAACCTGAGTATCTGGCACCGATTACAACTTTGTGCCTCATTCCATTCAATGGTCGGACCCGACCACTCCCTTTCTACTGCTGCACAACCTGAGTATCTGGCACCGATTACAACTCCGTGCCTCATTCCATTCAATGGTCGGACCCGACCACTCCCTTTCTACTGCTGCACAACCTGAGTATCTGGCACCGATTACAACTTTGTGCCTCATTCCATTCAATGGTCGGACCCGACCACTCCCTTTCTACTGCTGCACAACCTGAGTATCTGGCACCGATTACAACTGTGTGCCTCATTCCATTGAATGGTCGGACCCGACCACTCCCTTTCTACTGCAGCACAACCTGAGTATCTGGCACCGATTACAACTCTGTGCCTCATTCCATTCATTGGTCGGACCCGACCACTCCCTTTCTACTGCAGCACAACCTAAGTATCTGGCACCGATTACAACTCCGTTCCTCATTCCATTCATTGGTCGGACCCGACCACTCCCTTTCTACTGCTGCACAACCTGAGTATCTGGCACCGATTACAACTTTGTGCCTCATTCCATTCAATGGTCGGACCCGACCACTCCCTTTCTACTCCTGCACAACCTGAGTATCTGGCACCGATTACAACTTTGTGCCTCATTCCATTCAATGGTCGGACCCGACCACTCCCTTTCTACTGCTGCACAACCTGAGTATCTGGCACCGATTACAACTTTGTGCCTCATTCCATTCAATGGTCGGACCCGACCACTCCCTTTCTACTGCTGTACAACCTGAGTATCTGGCACCGATTACAACTTTGTGCCTCATTCCATTCAATGGTCGGACCCGACCACTCCCTTTCTACTGCTGTACAACCTGAGTATCTGGCACCGATTACAACTTTGTGCCTCATTCCATTCAATGGTCGGACCCGACCACTCCCTTTCTACTGCTGCAGAACCTGAGTATCTGGCACCGATTACAACTTTGTGCCTCATTCCATTCAATGGTCGGACCCGACCACTCCCTTTCTACTGCTGCACAACCTGAGTATCTGGCACCGATTACAACTTTGTGCCTCATTCCATTCAATGGTCGGACACGACCACTATCTTTCTACTGCTGCAGAACCTGAGTATCTGGCACCGATTACAACTCCGTGCCTCATTCCATTCATTGGTCGGACCCGACCACTCCCTTTCTACTCCTGCACAACGTGAGTATCTGGCACCGATTACAACTCTGTGCCTCATTCCATTCATTGGTCGGACCCGACCACTCCCTTTCTACTCTTGCACAACCTGAGTATCTGGCACCGATAACAACTTTGTGCCTCATTCCATTCAATGGTCGGACACGACCACTCCCTTTCTACTGCTGCACAACCTGAGTATCTGGCACCGATAACAACTGTGTGCCTCATTCCATTGAATGGTCGGACCCGACCACTCCCTTTCTACTGCTGCACAACCTGAGTATCTGGCACCGATTACAACTTTGTGCCTCATTCCATTCAATGGTCGGACACGACCACTCCCTTTCTACTGCAGCACAACCTGTGTATCTGGCACCGATTACAACTGTGTGCCTCATTCCATTGAATGGTCGGACCCGACCACTCCCTTTCTACTGCAGCACAACCTGAGTATCTGGCACCGATTACAACTCTGTGCCTCATTCCATTCATTGGTCGGACCCGACCACTCCCTTTCTACTGCTGCACAACCTGAGTATCTGGCACCGATTACAACTCCGTGCCTCATTCCATTCAATGGTCGGACCCGACCACTCTCTTTCTACTGCTGCACAACCTGAGTATCTGGCACCGATTACAACTCCGTGCCTCATTCCATTCATTGGTCGGACCCGACCACTCCCTTTCTACTGCTGCACAACCTGAGTATCTGGCACCGATACAACTTTGTGCCTCATTCCATTCATTGGTCGGACCCGACCACTCCCTTTCTACTGCTGCACAACCTGAGTATCTGGCACCGATTACAACTCTGTGCCTCATTCCATTCATTGGTCGGACCCGACCACTCCCTTTCTACTGCTGCACAACCTGAGTATCTGGCACCGATTACAACTCTGTGCCTCATTCCATTCATTGGTCGGACCCGACCACTCCCTTTCTACTGCAGGACAACTTGAGTATCTGGCACCGATTACAACTTTGTGCCTCATTCCATTCATTGGTCGGACCCGACCACTCCCTTTCTACTGCTGCACAACCTGAGTATCTGGCACCGATTACAACTCCGTGCCTCATTCCATTCATTGGTCGGACCCGACCACTCCCTTTCTACGGCTGCACAACCTGAGTATCTGGCACCGATAACAACTCTGTGCCTCATTCCATTATTTGGTCGGACCCGACCACTCCTTTTCTACTGCTGCACAACTTGAGTATCTGGCACCGATTACAACTCTGTGCCTCATTCCATTCATTGGTCGGACCCGACCAGTCCCATTCTTCTTCTGCACAACCTGGGTATCTGGCACCGATTACAACTCCGTGCCTCATTCCATTCAATGGTCGGACCCGACCACTCCCTTTCTACTGCTGCACAACCTTAGTATCTGGCACCGATTACAACTTTCTGCCTCATTCCATTCATTGGTCGGACCCGACCACTCCCTTTCTACTGCAGCACAACCTGAGTATCTGGCACCGATTACAACTCTGTGCCTCATTCCATTCATTGGTCGGACCCGACCACTCCCTTTCTACTGCTGCACAACTTGAGTATCTGGCACCGATTACAACTTTGTGCCTCATTCCATTCATTGGTCGGACCCGACCACTCCCTTTCTACTGCTGCACAACCAGTGTATCTAGCACCGATTACAACTCCGTGCCTCATTCCATTCATTGGTCGGACCCGACCACTCCCTTTCTACAGCTGCACAACCTGAGTATCTGGCACCGATTACAACTCTGTGCCTCATTCCATTCATTGGTCGGACCCGACCACTCCCTTTCTACTGCTGCACAACTTGAGTATCTGGCACCGATTACAACTTTGTGCCTCATTCCATTCATTGGTCGGACCCGACCACTCCCTTTCTACTGCTGCACAACCTGAGTATCTGGCACCGATTACAACTCTGTGCCTCATTCCATTCATTGGTCGGACCCGACCACTCCCTTTCTACTGCTGCACAACCTGAGTATCGGGCACCGATTACAACTCTGTGCCTCATTCCATTCAATGGTCGGACCCGAGCACTCCCTTTCTACTGCTGTTCAACCTGAGTATCTGGCACCGATTACAACTTTGTGCCTCATTCCATTCAATGGTCGGACCCGACCACTCCCTTTCTACTGCTGCACAACCTGAGTATCTGGCACCGATTACAACTTTGTGCCTCATTCCATTCATTGGTCGGACCCGACCACTCCCTTTCTACTGCTGCACAACCTGAGTATCGGGCACCGATTACAACTGTGTGCCTCATTCCATTCAAGGGTCGGACCCGAGCACTCCCTTTCTACTGCTGCACAACCTGAGTATCTGGCACCGATTACAACTTTGTGCCTCATTCCATTCAATGGTCGGACCCGACCACTCCCTTTCTACTGCTGCACAACCTGAGTATCTGGCACCGATTACAACTCTGTGCCTCATTCCATTCATTGGTCGGACCCGACCACTCCCTTTCTACTGCAGCACAACCTGAGTATCTGGCACCGATTACAACTTTGTGCCTCATTCCATTCAATGGTCGGACCCGACCACTCCCTTTCTACTGCTGCACAACCTGAGTATCTGGCACCGATTACAACTCTGTGCCTCATTCCATTCAATGGTCGGACCCGACCACTCCCTTTCTACTGCTGCACAACCTGAGTATCTGGCACCGATTACAACTCTGTGCCTCATTCCATTCATTGGTCGGACCCGACCACTCCCTTTCTACTGCAGCACAACCTGAGTATCTGGCACCGATTACAACTCTGTGCCTCATTCCATTCATTGGTCGGACCCGACCACTCCCTTTCTACTGCAGCACAACCTGAGTATCTGGCACCGATTACAACTCTGTGCCTCATTCCATTCATTGGTCGGACCCGACCACTCCCTTTCTACTGCAGCACAACCTAAGTATCTGGCACCGATTACAACTCCGTGCCTCATTCCATTCATTGGTCGGACCCGACCACTCCCTTTCTACTGCTGCACAACCTGAGTATCTGGCACCGATTACAACTTTGTGCCTCATTCCATTCAATGGTCGGACCCGACCACTCCCTTTCTACTGCTGCACAACCTGAGTATCTGGCACCGATTACAACTTTGTGCCTCATTCCATTCAATGGTCGGACCCGACCACTCCCTTTCTACTCCTGCACAACCTGAGTATCTGGCACCGATAACAACTTTCTGCCTCATTCCATTCAATGGTCGGACCCGACCACTCCCTTTCTACTGCTGCACAACCAGAGTATCTGGCACCGATTACAACTCTGTGCCTCATTCCATTCATTGGTCGGACCCAACCACTCCCTTTCTACTGCAGCACAACCTGAGTATCTGGCACCGATTACAACTCTGTGCCTCATTCCATTCATTGGTCGGACCCGACCACTCCCTTTCTACTGCAGCACAACCTAAGTATCTGGCACCGATTACAACTCCGTGCCTCATTCCATTCATTGGTCGGACCCGACCACTCCCTTTCTACTGCTGCACAACCTGAGTATCTGGCACCGATTACAACTTTGTGCCTCATTCCATTCAATGGTCGGACCCGACCACTCCCTTTCTACTGCTGCACAACCTGAGTATCTGGCACCGATTACAACTCCGTGCCTCATTCCATTCAATGGTCGGACCCGACCACTCCCTTTCTACTGCTGCACAACCTGAGTATCTGGCACCGATTACAACTTTGTGCCTCATTCCATTCAATGGTCGGACCCGACCACTCCCTTTCTACTGCTGCACAACCTGAGTATCTGGCACCGATTACAACTGTGTGCCTCATTCCATTGAATGGTCGGACCCGACCACTCCCTTTCTACTGCAGCACAACCTGAGTATCTGGCACCGATTACAACTCTGTGCCTCATTCCATTCATTGGTCGGACCCGACCACTCCCTTTCTACTGCAGCACAACCTAAGTATCTGGCACCGATTACAACTCCGTTCCTCATTCCATTCATTGGTCGGACCCGACCACTCCCTTTCTACTGCTGCACAACCTGAGTATCTGGCACCGATTACAACTTTGTGCCTCATTCCATTCAATGGTCGGACCCGACCACTCCCTTTCTACTCCTGCACAACCTGAGTATCTGGCACCGATTACAACTTTGTGCCTCATTCCATTCAATGGTCGGACCCGACCACTCCCTTTCTACTGCTGCACAACCTGAGTATCTGGCACCGATTACAACTTTGTGCCTCATTCCATTCAATGGTCGGACCCGACCACTCCCTTTCTACTGCTGTACAACCTGAGTATCTGGCACCGATTACAACTTTGTGCCTCATTCCATTCAATGGTCGGACCCGACCACTCCCTTTCTACTGCTGTACAACCTGAGTATCTGGCACCGATTACAACTTTGTGCCTCATTCCATTCAATGGTCGGACCCGACCACTCCCTTTCTACTGCTGCAGAACCTGAGTATCTGGCACCGATTACAACTTTGTGCCTCATTCCATTCAATGGTCGGACCCGACCACTCCCTTTCTACTGCTGCACAACCTGAGTATCTGGCACCGATTACAACTTTGTGCCTCATTCCATTCAATGGTCGGACACGACCACTATCTTTCTACTGCTGCAGAACCTGAGTATCTGGCACCGATTACAACTCCGTGCCTCATTCCATTCATTGGTCGGACCCGACCACTCCCTTTCTACTCCTGCACAACGTGAGTATCTGGCACCGATTACAACTCTGTGCCTCATTCCATTCATTGGTCGGACCCGACCACTCCCTTTCTACTCTTGCACAACCTGAGTATCTGGCACCGATAACAACTTTGTGCCTCATTCCATTCAATGGTCGGACACGACCACTCCCTTTCTACTCTTGCACAACCTGAGTATCTGGCACCGATAACAACTTTGTGCCTCATTCCATTCAATGGTCGGACACGACCACTCCCTTTCTACTGCTGCACAACCTGAGTATCTGGCACCGATTACAACTCCGTGCCTCATTCCATTCAATGGTCGGACCCGACCACTCCCTTTCTACTGCTGCACAACCTGAGTATCTGGCACCGATTACAACTTTGTGCCTCATTCCATTCAATGGTCGGACCCGACCACTCCCTTTCTACTGCTGCACAACCTGAGTATCTGGCACCGATTACAACTGTGTGCCTCATTCCATTGAATGGTCGGACCCGACCACTCCCTTTCTACTGCAGCACAACCTGAGTATCTGGCACCGATTACAACTCTGTGCCTCATTCCATTCATTGGTCGGACCCGACCACTCCCTTTCTACTGCAGCACAACCTAAGTATCTGGCACCGATTACAACTCCGTTCCTCATTCCATTCATTGGTCGGACCCGACCACTCCCTTTCTACTGCTGCACAACCTGAGTATCTGGCACCGATTACAACTTTGTGCCTCATTCCATTCAATGGTCGGACCCGACCACTCCCTTTCTACTCCTGCACAACCTGAGTATCTGGCACCGATTACAACTTTGTGCCTCATTCCATTCAATGGTCGGACCCGACCACTCCCTTTCTACTGCTGCACAACCTGAGTATCTGGCACCGATTACAACTTTGTGCCTCATTCCATTCAATGGTCGGACCCGACCACTCCCTTTCTACTGCTGTACAACCTGAGTATCTGGCACCGATTACAACTTTGTGCCTCATTCCATTCAATGGTCGGACCCGACCACTCCCTTTCTACTGCTGTACAACCTGAGTATCTGGCACCGATTACAACTTTGTGCCTCATTCCATTCAATGGTCGGACCCGACCACTCCCTTTCTACTGCTGCAGAACCTGAGTATCTGGCACCGATTACAACTTTGTGCCTCATTCCATTCAATGGTCGGACCCGACCACTCCCTTTCTACTGCTGCACAACCTGAGTATCTGGCACCGATTACAACTTTGTGCCTCATTCCATTCAATGGTCGGACACGACCACTATCTTTCTACTGCTGCAGAACCTGAGTATCTGGCACCGATTACAACTCCGTGCCTCATTCCATTCATTGGTCGGACCCGACCACTCCCTTTCTACTCCTGCACAACGTGAGTATCTGGCACCGATTACAACTCTGTGCCTCATTCCATTCATTGGTCGGACCCGACCACTCCCTTTCTACTCTTGCACAACCTGAGTATCTGGCACCGATAACAACTTTGTGCCTCATTCCATTCAATGGTCGGACACGACCACTCCCTTTCTACTGCTGCACAACCTGAGTATCTGGCACCGATAACAACTGTGTGCCTCATTCCATTGAATGGTCGGACCCGACCACTCCCTTTCTACTGCTGCACAACCTGAGTATCTGGCACCGATTACAACTTTGTGCCTCATTCCATTCAATGGTCGGACACGACCACTCCCTTTCTACTGCAGCACAACCTGTGTATCTGGCACCGATTACAACTGTGTGCCTCATTCCATTGAATGGTCGGACCCGACCACTCCCTTTCTACTGCAGCACAACCTGAGTATCTGGCACCGATTACAACTCTGTGCCTCATTCCATTCATTGGTCGGACCCGACCACTCCCTTTCTACTGCTGCACAACCTGAGTATCTGGCACCGATTACAACTCCGTGCCTCATTCCATTCAATGGTCGGACCCGACCACTCTCTTTCTACTGCTGCACAACCTGAGTATCTGGCACCGATTACAACTCCGTGCCTCATTCCATTCATTGGTCGGACCCGACCACTCCCTTTCTACTGCTGCACAACCTGAGTATCTGGCACCGATACAACTTTGTGCCTCATTCCATTCAATGGTCGGACCCGACCACTCCCTTTCTACTGCTGCAGAACCTGAGTATCTGGCACCGATTACAACTTTGTGCCTCATTCCATTCAATGGTCGGACCCGACCACTCCCTTTCTACTGCTGCACAACCTGAGTATCTGGCACCGATTACAACTTTGTGCCTCATTCCATTCAATGGTCGGACACGACCACTATCTTTCTACTGCTGCAGAACCTGAGTATCTGGCACCGATTACAACTCCGTGCCTCATTCCATTCATTGGTCGGACCCGACCACTCCCTTTCTACTCCTGCACAACGTGAGTATCTGGCACCGATTACAACTCTGTGCCTCATTCCATTCATTGGTCGGACCCGACCACTCCCTTTCTACTCTTGCACAACCTGAGTATCTGGCACCGATAACAACTTTGTGCCTCATTCCATTCAATGGTCGGACACGACCACTCCCTTTCTACTGCTGCACAACCTGAGTATCTGGCACCGATAACAACTGTGTGCCTCATTCCATTGAATGGTCGGACCCGACCACTCCCTTTCTACTGCTGCACAACCTGAGTATCTGGCACCGATTACAACTTTGTGCCTCATTCCATTCAATGGTCGGACACGACCACTCCCTTTCTACTGCAGCACAACCTGTGTATCTGGCACCGATTACAACTGTGTGCCTCATTCCATTGAATGGTCGGACCCGACCACTCCCTTTCTACTGCAGCACAACCTGAGTATCTGGCACCGATTACAACTCTGTGCCTCATTCCATTCATTGGTCGGACCCGACCACTCCCTTTCTACTGCTGCACAACCTGAGTATCTGGCACCGA
This sequence comes from Pohlia nutans, assembly GCA_022496805.1. NCBI lineage: Eukaryota > Viridiplantae > Streptophyta > Bryopsida > Bryales > Mniaceae > Pohlia > Pohlia nutans. The sequence goes on from CM040086.1 coordinate 385,299, forward strand.
TTACAACTCCGTGCCTCATTCCATTCAATGGTCGGACCCGACCACTCTCTTTCTACTGCTGCACAACCTGAGTATCTGGCACCGATTACAACTCCGTGCCTCATTCCATTCATTGGTCGGACCCGACCACTCCCTTTCTACTGCTGCACAACCTGAGTATCTGGCACCGATACAACTTTGTGCCTCATTCCATTCAATGGTCGGACCCGACCACTCCCTTTCTACTGCTGCAGAACCTGAGTATCTAGCACCGATTACAACTCTGTGCCTCATTCCATTCATTGGTCGGCTCGACAACTCCCTTTCTACTGCTGCACAACCTGAGTATCTGGCACCGATTACAACTCCGTGCCTCATTCCATTCATTGGTCGGACCCGACCTCTCCCTTTCTACTGCTGTACAACCTGTGTATCTGGCACCGATTACAACTTTGTGCCTCATTCCATTCAGTGGTCGGACCCGACCACTCCCTTTCTACTGCTGTACAACCTGAGTATCTGGCACCGATTACAACTTTGTGCCTCATTCTATTCAATGGTCGGACCCGACCACTCCCTTTCTACTCCTGCACAACCTGAGTATCTGGCACCGATTACAACTTTGTGCCTCATTCCATTCAATGGTCGGACCCGACCACTCCCTTTCTACTGCTGCACAACCTGAGTATCTGGCACCGATTACAACTCCGTGCCTCATTCCATTCATTGGTCGGACCCGACCACTCCCTTTCTACTGCTGCACAACCTGAGTATCTGGCACCGATTACAACTTTGTGCCTCATTCCATTCAATGGTCGGACCCGACCACTCCCTTTCTACTGCTGCACAACCTGAGTATCTGGCACCGATTACAACTCCGTGCCTCATTCCATTCATTGCTCGGACCCGACCACTCCCTTTCTACTGCTGCACAACCTGAGTATCTGGCACTGATTACAACTCTGTGCCTCATTCCATTCATTGGTCGGACCCGACCACTCCCTTTCTACTCTTGCACAACCTGAGTATCTGGCACCGATAACAACTTTGTGCCTCATTCCATTCAATGGTCGGACCCGACCACTCCCTTTCTACTGCTGCACAACCTGAGTATCTGGCACCGATTACAACTTTGTGCCTCATTCCATTGAATGGTCGGACCCGACCACTCCCTTTCTACTGCTGCACAACCTGAGTATCTGGCACCGATTACAACTCTGTGCCTCATTCCATTCATTGGTCGGACCCGACCACTCCCTTTCTACTGCTGCACAACCTGAGTATCTGGCACCGATTACAACTCCGTGCCTCATTCCATTCATTGGTCGGACCCGACCACTCCCTTTCTACTGCTGTACAACCTGAGTATCTGGCACCGATTACAACTCCGTGCCTCATTCCATTCATTGGTCGGACCCGACCACTCCCTTTCTACTGCTGTACAACCTGAGTATCTGGCACCGATTACAACTTTGTGCCTCATTCCATTCAATGGTCGGACCCAACCACTCCGTTTCTACTGCTGCACAACCTGAGTATCTGGCACCGATTACAACTTTGTGCCTCATTCCATTCAATGGTCGGACCCGACCACTCCCTTTCTACTGCTGCACAACCTGAGTATCTGGCACCGATTACAACTCCGTGCCTCATTCCATTCAATGGTCGGACCCGACCACTCCCTTTCTACTGCGGCACAACCTGAGTATCTGCCACCGATTACAACTCCGTGCCTCATTCCATTCATTGGTCGGACCCGACCACTCCCTTTCTACTGCTGCACAACCTGAGTATCTGGCACCGATTACAACTTTGTGCCTCATTCCATTCAATGGTCGGACCCGACCACTCCCTTTCTACTGCTGCACAACCTGAGTATCTAGCACCGATTACAACTCTGTGCCTCATTCCATTCATTGGTCGGCTCGACCACTCCCTTTCTACTGCTGCACAACCTGAGTATCTGGCACCGATTACAACTCCGTGCCTCATTCCATTCATTGGTCGGACCCGACCACTCCCTTTCTACTGCTGTACAACCTGTGTATCTGGCACCGATTACAACTTTGTGCCTCATTCCATTCAATGGTCGGACCCGACCACTCCCTTTCTACTGCTGTACAACCTGAGTATCTGGCACCGATTACAACTTTGTGCCTCATTCCATTCAATGGTCGGACCCGACCACTCCCTTTCTACTGCTGCACAACCTGAGTATCTGGCACCGATTACAACTCCGTGCCTCATTCCATTCATTGGTCGGACCCGACCACTCCCTTTCTACTCCTGCACAACGTGAGTATCTGGCACTGATTACAACTCTGTGCCTCATTCCATTCATTGGTCGGACCCGACCACTCCCTTTCTACTCCTGCACAACCTGAGTATCTGGCACCGATTACAACTTTGTGCCTCATTCCATTCAATGGTCGGACCCGACCACTCCCTTTCTACTGCTGTACAACCTGAGTATCTGGCACCGATTACAACTCCGTGCCTCATTCCATTCAATGGTCGGACCCGACCACTCCCTTTCTACTGCGGCACAACCTGAGTATCTGCCACCGATTACAACTCCGTGCCTCATTCCATTCATTGGTCGGACCCGACCACTCCCTTTCTACTGCTGCACAACCTGAGTATCTGGCACCGATTACAACTTTGTGCCTCATTCCATTCAATGGTCGGACCCGACCACTCCCTTTCTACTGCTGCACAACCTGAGTATCTAGCACCGATTACAACTCTGTGCCTCATTCCATTCATTGGTCGGCTCGACCACTCCCTTTCTACTGCTGCACAACCTGAGTATCTGGCACCGATTACAACTCCGTGCCTCATTCCATTCATTGGTCGGACCCGACCACTCCCTTTCTACTGCTGTACAACCTGTGTATCTGGCACCGATTACAACTTTGTGCCTCATTCCATTCAATGGTCGGACCCGACCACTCCCTTTCTACTGCTGTACAACCTGAGTATCTGGCACCGATTACAACTTTGTGCCTCATTCCATTCAATGGTCGGACCCGACCACTCCCTTTCTACTGCTGCACAACCTGAGTATCTGGCACCGATTACAACTTTGTGCCTCATTCCATTCAATGGTCGGACCCGACCACTCCCTTTCTACTGCTGCACAACCTGAGTATCAGGCACCGATTACAACTCCGTGCCTCATTCCATTCATTGGTCGGACCCGACCACTCCCTTTCTACTCCTGCACAACGTGAGTATCTGGCACTGATTACAACTCTGTGCCTCATTCCATTCATTGGTCGGACCCGACCACTCCCTTTCTACTCCTGCACAACCTGAGTATCTGGCACCGATTACAACTTTGTGCCTCATTCCATTCAATGGTCGGACCCGACCACTCCCTTTCTACTGCTGCACAACCTGAGTATCAGGCACCGATTACAACTCCGTGCCTCATTCCATTCATTGGTCGGACCCGACCACTCCCTTTCTACTCCTGCTCAACCTGAGTATCTGGCACCGATTACAACTTTGTGCCTCATTCCATTCAATGGTCGGACCCGACCACTCCCTTTCTACTGCTGCACAACCTGAGTATCTGGCACCGATTACAACTTTGTTCCTCATTCCATTCAATGGTCGGACCCGACCACTCCCTTTCTACTGCTGTACAACCTGAGTATCTGGCACCGATTACAACTTTGTGCCTCATTCCATTCAATGGTCGGACCCGACCACTCCCTTTCTACTGCTGCAGAACCTGAGTATCTGGCACCGATTACAACTTTGTGCCTCATTCCATTCAATAGTCGGACCCGACCACTCCCTTTCTACTGCTGCACAACCTGAGTATCTGGCACCGATTACAACTTTGTGCCTCATTCCATTCAATGGTCGGACACGACCACTATCTTTCTACTGCTGCAGAACCTGAGTATCTGGCACCGATTACAACTCCGTGCCTCATTCCATTCATTGGTCGGACCCGACCACTCCCTTTCTACTCCTGCACAACGTGAGTATCTGGCACCGATTACAACTCTGTGCCTCATTCCATTCATTGGTCAAACACGACCACTCCCTTTCTACTCTTGCACAACCTGAGTATCTGGCACCGATAACAACTTTGTGCCTCATTCCATTCAATGGTCGGACACGACCACTCCCTTTCTACTGCTGCACAACCTGAGTATCTGGCACCGATTACAACTGTGTGCCTCATTCCATTGAATGGTCGGACCCGACCACTCCCTTTCTACTGCTGCACAACCTGAGTATCTGGCACCGATTACAACTTTGTGCCTCATTCCATTCAATGGTCGGACACGACCACTCCCTTTCTACTGCAGCACAACCTGTGTATCTGGCACCGATTACAACTGTGTGCCTCATTCCATTGAATGGTCGGACCCGACCACTCCCTTTCTACTGCAGCACAACCTGAGTATCTGGCACCGATTACAACTCTGTGCCTCATTCCATTCATTGGTCGGACCCGACCACTCCCTTTCTACTGCTGCACAACCTGAGTATCTGGCACCGATTACAACTCCGTGCCTCATTCCATTCAATGGTCGGACCCGACCACTCTCTTTCTACTGCTGCACAACCTGAGTATCTGGCACCGATTACAACTCCGTGCGTCATTCCATTCATTGGTCGGACCCGACCACTCCCTTTCTACTGCTGCAGAACCTGAGTATCTAGCACCGATTACAACTCTGTGCCTCATTCCATTCATTGGTCGGCTCGACAACTCCCTTTCTACTGCTGCACAACCTGAGTATCTGGCACTGATTACAACTCCGTGCCTCATTCCATTCATTGGTCGGACCCGACCACTCCCTTTCTACTGCTGTACAACCTGTGTATCTGGCACCGATTACAACTTTGTGCCTCATTCCATTCAGTGGTCGGACCCGACCACTCCCTTTCTACTGCTGTACAACCTGAGTATCTGGCACCGATTACAACTTTGTGCCTCATTCTATTCAATGGTCGGACCCGACCACTCCCTTTCTACTCCTGCACAACCTGAGTATCTGGCACCGATTACAACTTTGTGCCTCATTCCATTGAATGGTCGGACCCGACCACTCCCTTTCTACTGCTGCACAACCTGAGTATCTGGCACCGATTACAACTCTGTGCCTCATTCCATTCATTGGTCGGACCCGACCACTCCCTTTCTACTGCTGCACAACCTGAGTATCTGGCACCGATTACAACTCCGTGCCTCATTCCATTCATTGGTCGGACCCGACCACTCCCTTTCTACTGCTGCACAACCTGAGTATCTGGCACCGATTACAACTTTGTGCCTCATTCCATTCAATGGTCGGACCCGACCACTCCCTTTCTACTGCTGCACAACCTGAGTATCTGGCACCGATTACAACTCCGTGCCTCATTCCATTCATTGCTCGGACCCGACCACTCCCTTTCTACTGCTGCACAACCTGAGTATCTGGCACTGATTACAACTCTGTGCCTCATTCCATTCATTGGTCGGACCCGACCACTCCCTTTCTACTGCTGCACAACCTGAGTATCTGGCACCGATTACAACTTTGTGCCTCATTCCATTGAATGGTCGGACCCGACCACTCCCTTTCTACTGCTGCACAACCTGAGTATCTGGCACCGATTACAACTCTGTGCCTCATTCCATTCATTGGTCGGACCCGACCACTCCCTTTCTACTGCTGCACAACCTGAGTATCTGGCACCGATTACAACTCCGTGCCTCATTCCATTCATTGGTCGGACCCGACCACTCCCTTTCTACTGCTGCACAACCTGAGTATCTGGCACCGATTACAACTTTGTGCCTCATTCCATTCAATGGTCGGACCCGACCACTCCCTTTCTACTGCTGCACAACCTGAGTATCTGGCACCGATTACCACTCCGTGCCTCATTCCATTCATTGGTCGGACCCGACCACTCCCTTTCTACTGCTGCACAACCTGAGTATCTGGCACCGATTACAACTCTGTGCCTCATTCCATTCAATGGTCGGACCCGACCACTCCCTTTCTACTGCTGCACAACCTTAGTATCTGGCTCCGATTACAACTTTGTGCCTCATTCCATTCAACAGTCGGACCCGACCACTCCCTTTCTACTGCTGCACAACCTGAGTATCTGGCACCCATTACAACTTTGTGCCTCATTCCATTCAATGGTCGGACCCGACCACTCCCTTTCTACTGCTGCACAACCTTAGTATCTGGCACCGATTACAACTTTGTGCCTCATTCCATTCAATGGTCGGACCCGACCACTCCCTTTCTACTGCTGCACAACCTGAGTATCTAGCACCGATTACAACTCTGTGCCTCATTCCATTCATTGGTCGGCTCGACCACTCCCTTTCTACTGCTGCACAACCTGAGTATCTGGCACCGATTACAACTCCGTGCCTCATTCCATTCATTGGTCGGACCCGACCACTCCCTTTCTACTGCTGTACAACCTGTGTATCTGGCACCGATTACAACTTTGTGCCTCATTCCATTCAATGGTCGGACCCGACCACTCCCTTTCTACTGCTGTACAACCTGAGTATCTGGCACCGATTACAACTTTGTGCCTCATTCCATTCAATGGTCGGACCCGACCACTCCCTTTCTACTGCTGCACAACCTGAGTATCTGGCACCGATTACAACTTTGTGCCTCATTCCATTCAATGGTCGGACCCGACCACTCCCTTTCTACTGCTGCACAACCTGAGTATCAGGCACCGATTACAACTTTGTGCCTCATTCCATTCATTGGTCGGACCCGACCACTCCCTTTCTACTCCTGCACAACGTGAGTATCTGGCACTGATAACAACTCTGTGCCTCATTCCATTCATTGGTCGGACCCGACCACTCCCTTTCTACTCCTGCACAACCTGAGTATCTGGCACCGATAACAACTTTGTGCCTCATTCCATTCAATGGTCGGACTCGACCACTCCCTTTCTACTGCTGCACAACCAGAGTATCTGGCACCGATTACAACTCTGTGCCTCATTCCATTCATTGGTCGGACCCTACCACTCCCTTTCTACTGCAGCACAACCTGAGTATCTGGCACCGATTACAACTCTGTGCCTCATTCCATTCATTGGTCGGACCCGACCACTCCCTTTCTACTGCTGCACAACCTGAGTATCTGGCACCGATTACAACTCTGTGCCTCATTCCATTCAATGGTCGGACCCGAGCCCTCCCTTTCTACAGCTGCACAACCTGAGTATCTGGCACCGATTACAACTTTGTGCCTCATTCCATTCAATGGTCGGACCCGACCACTCCCTTTCTACTGCTGCACAACCTGAGTATCTGGCTCCGATTACAACTCTGTGCCTCATTCCATTCATTGGTCGGACCCGACCACTCCCTTTCTACTGCAGCACAACCTGAGTATCTGGCACCGATTACAACTTTGTGCCTCATTCCAATCAACGGTCGGACCCGACCACTCCCTTTCTACTGCTGCAGAACCTGAGTATCTGGCACCGATTACAACTTTGTGCCTCATTCCATTCAATGGTTGGACCCGACCACTCCCTTTCTACTGCTGCACAACCTGAGTATCTGGCACCGATTACAACTCCGTGCCTCATTCCATTCATTGGTCGGACCCGACCACTCCCTTTCTACTGGTGTACAACCTGAGTATCTGGCACCGATTACAACTTTGTGCCTCATTCCATTCAAGGGTCGGACCCGACCACTCCCTTTCTACTGCTGCACAACCTGAGTATCTGGCACCGATTACAACTTTGTGCCTCATTCCATTCAATGGTCGGACCCGACCACTCCCTTTCTACTCCTGCACAACCTGAGTATCTGGCACCGATTACAACTCCGTGCCTCATTCCATTCATTGGTCGGACCCGACCACTCCTTTTCTACTGCTGTACAACCTGAGTATCTGGCACCGATTACAACTTTGTGCCTCATTCCATTCAAGGGTCGGACCCGACCACTCCCTTTCTACTGCTGCACAACCTGAGTATCTGGCACCGATTACAACTTTGTGCCTCATTCCATTCAACGGTCTGACCCGACCACTCCCTTTCTACTGCTGCACAACCTGAGTATCTGGCACCGATTACAACTCTGTGCCTCATTCCATTCATTGGTCGGAACCCACCACTCCCTTTCTACTGCTGCACAACCTGAGTATCTGGCACCGATTACAACTCCGTGCCTCATTCCATTCATTGGTCGGACCCGACCACTCCCTTTCTACTGCTGCACAACCTGAGTATCTGGCACCGATTACAACGTTGTGCCTCATTCCATTCATTGGTCGGACCAGACCACTCCCTTTCTACTGCTGCACAACCTGAGTATCTGGCACCGATTACAACTTTGTGCCTCATTCTATTCAATGGTCGGACCCGACCACTCCCTTTCTACTCCTGCACAACCTGAGTATCTGGCACCGATTACAACTTTGTGCCTCATTCCATTCAATGGTCGGACCCGACCACTCCCTTTCTACTGCAGCACAACCTGAGTATCTGGCACCGATTACAACTCCGTGCCTCATTCCATTCATTGGTCGGACCCGACCACTCCCTTTCTACTGCTGCACAACCTGAGTATCTGGCACCGATTACAACTTTGTGCCTCATTCCATTCAATGGTCGGACCCGACCACTCCCTTTCTACTGCTGCACAACCTGAGTATCTGGCACCGATTACAACTCCGTGCCTCATTCCATTCATTGCTCGGACCCGACCACTCCCTTTCTACTGCTGCACAACCTGAGTATCTGGCACTGATTACAACTCTGTGCCTCATTCCATTCATTGGTCGGACCCGACCACTCCCTTTCTACTCTTGAACAACCTGAGTATCTGGCACCGATAACAACTTTGTGCCTCATTCCATTCAATGGTCGGACCCGACCACTCCCTTTCTACTGCTGCACAACCTGAGTATCTGGCACCGATTACAACTTTGTGCCTCATTCCATTGAATGGTCGGACCCGACCACTCCCTTTCTACTGCTGCACAACCTGAGTATCTGGCACCGATTACAACTCTGTGCCTCATTCCATTCATTGGTCGGACCCGACCACTCCCTTTCTACTGCTGCACAACCTGAGTATCTGGCACCGATTACAACTCCGTGCCTCATTCCATTCATTGGTCGGACCCGACCACTCCCTTTCTACTGCTGCACAACCTGAGTATCTGGCACCGATTACAACTTTGTGCCTCATTCCATTCAATGGTCGGACCCGACCACTCCCTTTCTACTGCTGCACAACCTGAGTATCTGGCACCGATTACCACTCCGTGCCTCATTCCATTCATTGGTCGGACCCGACCACTCCCTTTCTACTGCTGCACAACCTGAGTATCTGGCACCGATTACAACTCTGTGCCTCATTCCATTCAATGGTCGGACCCGACCACTCCCTTTCTACTGCTGCACAACCTTAGTATCTGGCTCCGATTACAACTTTGTGCCTCATTCCATTCAACAGTCGGACCCGACCACTCCCTTTCTACTGCTGCACAACCTGAGTATCTGGCACCCATTACAACTTTGTGCCTCATTCCATTCAATGGTCGGACCCGACCACTCCCTTTCTACTGCTGCACAACCTTAGTATCTGGCACCGATTACAACTTTGTGCCTCATTCCATTCAATGGTCGGACCCGACCACTCCCTTTCTACTGCTGCACAACCTGAGTATCTAGCACCGATTACAACTCTGTGCCTCATTCCATTCATTGGTCGGCTCGACCACTCCCTTTCTACTGCTGCACAACCTGAGTATCTGGCACCGATTACAACTCCGTGCCTCATTCCATTCATTGGTCGGACCCGACCACTCCCTTTCTACTGCTGTACAACCTGTGTATCTGGCACCGATTACAACTTTGTGCCTCATTCCATTCAATGGTCGGACCCGACCACTCCCTTTCTACTGCTGTACAACCTGAGTATCTGGCACCGATTACAACTTTGTGCCTCATTCCATTCAATGGTCGGACCCGACCACTCCCTTTCTACTGCTGCACAACCTGAGTATCTGGCACCGATTACAACTTTGTGCCTCATTCCATTCAATGGTCGGACCCGACCACTCCCTTTCTACTGCTGCACAACCTGAGTATCAGGCACCGATTACAACTCCGTGCCTCATTCCATTCATTGGTCGGACCCGACCACTCCCTTTCTACTCCTGCACAACGTGAGTATCTGGCACTGATTACAACTCTGTGCCTCATTCCATTCATTGGTCGGACCCGACCACTCCCTTTCTACTCCTGCACAACCTGAGTATCTGGCACCGATAACAACTTTGTGCCTCATTCCATTCAATGGTCGGACTCGACCACTCCCTTTCTACTGCTGCACAACCAGAGTATCTGGCACCGATTACAACTCTGTGCCTCATTCCATTCATTGGTCGGACCCTACCACTCCCTTTCTACTGCAGCACAACCTGAGTATCTGGCACCGATTACAACTCTGTGCCTCATTCCATTCATTGGTCGGACCCGACCACTCCCTTTCTACTGCTGCACAACCTTAGTATCTGGCACCGATTACAACTTTGTGCCTCATTCCATTCAATGGTCGGACCCGACCACTCCCTTTCTACTGCTGCACAACCTGAGTATCTGGCACCGATTACAACTTTGTGCCTCATTCCATTCAATGGTCGGACCCGACCACTCCCTTTCTACTGCTGCACAACCTGAGTATCTGGCACCGATTACAACTTTGTGCCTCATTCCATTCAATGGTCGGACCCGACCACTCCCTTTCTACTGCTGCACAACCTGAGTATCAGGCACCGATTACAACTCCGTGCCTCATTCCATTCATTGGTCGGACCCGACCACTCCCTTTCTACTCCTGCACAACCTGAGTATCTGGCACCGATAACAACTTTGTGCCTCATTCCATTCAATGGTCGGACTCGACCACTCCCTTTCTACTGCTGCACAACCAGAGTATCTGGCACCGATTACAACTCTGTGCCTCATTCCATTCATTGGTCGGACCCTACCACTCCCTTTCTACTGCAGCACAACCTGAGTATCTGGCACCGATTACAACTCTGTGCCTCATTCCATTCATTGGTCGGACCCGACCACTCCCTTTCTACTGCTGCACAACCTGAGTATCTGGCACCGATTACAACTCTGTGCCTCATTCCATTCAATGGTCGGACCCGAGCCCTCCCTTTCTACAGCTGCACAACCTGAGTATCTGGCACCGATTACAACTTTGTGCCTCATTCCATTCAATGGTCGGACCCGACCACTCCCTTTCTACTGCTGCACAACCTGAGTATCTGGCACCGATTACAACTCTGTGCCTCATTCCATTCATTGGTCGGACCCGACCACCCTCTTTCTACTGCAGCACAACCTGAGTATCTGGCACCGATTACAACTCTGTGCCTCATTCCATTCATTGGTCGGACCCGACCACTCCCTTTCTACTGCAGCACAACCTGAGTATCTGGCACCGATTACAACTTTGTGCCTCATTCCACTCAACGGTCGGACCCGACCACTCCCTTTCTACTGCTGCAGAACCTGAGTATCTGGCACCGATTACAACTTTGTGCCTCATTCCATTCAATGGTTGGACCCGACCACTCCCTTTCTACTGCTGCACAACCTGAGTATCTGGCACCGATTACAACTCCGTGCCTCATTCCATTCATTGGTCGGACCCGACCACTCCCTTTCTACTGGTGTACAACCTGAGTATCTGGCACCGATTACAACTTTGTGCCTCATTCCATTCAAGGGTCGGACCCGACCACTCCCTTTCTACTGCTGCACAACCTGAGTATCTGGCACCGATTACAACTTTGTGCCTCATTCCATTCAATGGTCGGACCCGACCACTCCCTTTCTACTCCTGCACAACCTGAGTATCTGGCACCGATTACAACTCCGTGCCTCATTCCATTCATTGGTCGGACCCGACCACTCCCTTTCTACTGCTGTACAACCTGAGTATCTGGCACCGATTACAACTTTGTGCCTCATTCCATTCAAGGGTCGGACCCGACCACTCCCTTTCTACTGCTGCACAACCTGAGTATCTGGCACCGATTACAACTGTGTGCCTCATTCCATTCAACGGTCTGACCCGACCACTCCCTTTCTACTGCTGCACAACCTGAGTATCTGGCACCGATTACAACTCTGTGCCTCATTCCATTCATTGGTCGGACCCCACCACTCCCTTTCTACTGCTGCACAACCTGAGTATCTGGCACCGATTACAACTCCGTGCCTCATTCCATTCATTGGTCGGACCCGACCACTCCCTTTCTACTGCTGCACAACCTGAGTATCTGGCACCGATTACAACTTTGTGCCTCATTCCATTCATTGGTCGGACCCGATCACTCCCTTTCTACTGCTGCACAACCTGAGTATCTGGCACCGATTACAACTCCGTGCCTCATTCCATTCATTGGTCGGACCCGACCACTCCCTTTCTACTGCTGCACAACCTGAGTATCTGGCACCGATTACAACTCCGTGCCTCATTCCATTCATTGGTCGGACCCGACCACTCCCTTTCTACTGCTGTACAACCTGAGTATCTGGCACCGATTACAACTTTGTGCCTCATTCCATTCAAGGGTCGGACCCGACCACTCCCTTTCTACTGCTGCACAACCTGAGTATCTGGCACCGATTACAACTGTGTGCCTCATTCCATTCAACGGTCTGACCCGACCACTCCCTTTCTACTGCTGCACAACCTGAGTATCTGGCACCGATTACAACTCTGTGCCTCATTCCATTCATTGGTCGGACCCCACCACTCCCTTTCTACTGCTGCACAACCTGAGTATCTGGCACCGATTACAACTCCGTGCCTCATTCCATTCATTGGTCGGACCCGACCACTCCCTTTCTACTGCTGCACAACCTGAGTATCTGGCACCGATTACAACTTTGTGCCTCATTCCATTCATTGGTCGGACCCGATCACTCCCTTTCTACTGCTGCACAACCTGAGTATCTGGCACCGATTACAACTCCGTGCCTCATTCCATTCATTGGTCGGACCCGACCACTCCCTTTCTACTGCTGCACAACCTGAGTATCTGGCACCGATTACAACTCTGTGCCTCATTCCATTCATTGGTCGGACCCGATCACTCCCTTTCTACTGCTGCACAACCTGAGTATCTGGCACCGATTACATTTCCGTGCCTCATTCCATTCATTGGTCGGACCCGACCACTCCCTTTCTACTGCTGTACAACCTGAGTATCTGGCACCGATTACAACTCCGTGCCTCATTCCATTCATTGGTCGGACCCGACCACTCCCTTTCTACTGCTGTACAACCTGAGTATCTGGCACCGATTACAACTTTGTGCCTCATTCCATTCAATGGTCGGACCCAACCACTCCGTTTCTACTGCTGCACAACCTGAGTATCTGGCACCGATTACAACTTTGTGCCTCATTCCATTCAATGGTCGGACCCGACCACTCCCTTTCTACTGCTGCACAACCTGAGTATCTGGCACCGATTACAACTCCGTGCCTCATTCCATTCAATGGTCGGACCCGACCACTCCCTTTCTACTGCGGCACAACCTAAGTATCTGCCACCGATTACAACTCCGTGCCTCATTCCATTCATTGGTCGGACCCGACCACTCCCTTTCTACTGCTGCACAACCTGAGTATCTGGCACCGATTACAACTTTGTGCCTCATTCCATTCATTGGTCGGACCCGACCACTCCCTTTCTACTCCTGCACAACGTGAGTATCTGGCACTGATTACAACTCTGTGCCTCATTCCATTCATTGGTCGGACCGGACCACTCCCTTTCTACTCCTGCACAACGTGAGTATCTGGCACCGATAACAACTTTGTGCCTCATTCCATTCAATGGTCGGACCCGACCACTCCCTTTCTACTGCTGCACAACCTGAGTATCTGGCACCGATTACAACTTTGTGCCTCATTCCATTGAATGGTCGGACCCGACCACTCCCTTTCTACTGCTGCACAACCTGAGTATCTGGCACCGATTACAACTTTGTGCCTCATTCCATTCAATGGTCGGACCCGACCACTCCCTTTCTACTGCTGCACAACCTGAGTATCTGGCACCGATTACAACTTTGTGCCTCATTCCATTCATTGGTCGGACCCGACCGCTCCCTTTCTACTGCTGCACAACCTGAGTATCTGGCACCGATTACAACTCTGTGCCTCATTCCATTCATTGGTCGGACCCGACCACTCCCTTTCTACTGCTGCACAACCTGAGTATCTGGCACCGATTACAACTTTGTGCCTCATTCCATTCAATGGTCGGACCCGACCACTCCCTTTCTACTGCTGCACAACCTGAGTATCTGGCACCGATTACAACTCTGTGTCTCATTCCATTCAATGGTCGGACCCGACCACTCCTTTCTACTGCTGCACAACCTGAGTATCTGGCACCGATTACAACTTTGTGCCTCATTCCATTCATTGGTCGGACCCGACCACTCCCTTTCTACTGCTGCACAACCTGAGTATCTGGCACCGATTACAACTCTGTGCCTCATTCCATTCATTGGTCGGACCCGACCACTCCCTTTCTACTGCTGCACAACCTGAGTATCCGGCACTGATTACAACTCTGTGCCTCATTCCATTCATCGGTCGGACCCGACCAGTCCCTTTCTACTGGAGCACAACCTGAGTATCTGGCACCGATTACAACTCTGTGCCTCATTCCATTCATTGGTCGGACCCGACCACTCTCTTTCTACTGCTGCACAACCTGAGTATCTGGCACCGATTACAACTTTGTGCCTCATTCCATTCATTGGTCGGACCCGACCACTCCCTTTCTACTGCTGCACAACCTGAGTATCTGGCACCGATTACAACTTTGTGCCTCATTCCATTCATTGGTCGGACCCGACTACTCCCTTTCTACTCCTGCACAACGTGAGTATCTGGCACTGATTACAACTCTGTGCCTCATTCCATTCATTGGTCGGACCGGACCACTCCCTTTCTACTCCTGCACAACGTGAGTATCTGGCACCGATAACAACTTTGTGCCTCATTCCATTCAATGGTCGGACCCGACCACTCCCTTTCTACTGCTGCACAACCTGAGTATCTGGCACCGATTACAACTGTGTGCCTCATTCCATTCAATGGTCGGACCCGACCACTCCCTTTCTACTGCTGCACAACCTGAGTATCTGGCACCGATTACAACTCTGTGCCTCATTCCATTCATTGGTCGGACCCGATCACTCCCTTTCTACTGCTGCACAACCTGAGTATCTGGCACCGATTACAACTCCGTGCCTCATTCCATTCATTGGTCGGACCCGACCACTCCCTTTCTACTGCTGTACAACCTGAGTATCTGGCACCGATTACAACTCCGTGCCTCATTCCATTCATTGGTCGGACCCGACCACTCCCTTTCTACTGCTGTACAACCTGAGTATCTGGCACCGATTACAACTTTGTGCCTCATTCCATTCAATGGTCGGACCCAACCACTCCGTTTCTACTGCTGCACAACCTGAGTATCTGGCACCGATTACAACTTTGTGCCTCATTCCATTCAATGGTCGGACCCGACCACTCCCTTTCTACTGCTGCACAACCTGAGTATCTGGCACCGATTACAACTCCGTGCCTCATTCCATTCAATGGTCGGACCCGACCACTCCCTTTCTACTGCGGCACAACCTAAGTATCTGCCACCGATTACAACTCCGTGCCTCATTCCATTCATTGGTCGGACCCGACCACTCCCTTTCTACTGCTGCACAACCTGAGTATCTGGCACCGATTACAACTTTGTGCCTCATTCCATTCATTGGTCGGACCCGACCACTCCCTTTCTACTCCTGCACAACGTGAGTATCTGGCACTGATTACAACTCTGTGCCTCATTCCATTCATTGGTCGGACCGGACCACTCCCTTTCTACTCCTGCACAACGTGAGTATCTGGCACCGATAACAACTTTGTGCCTCATTCCATTCAATGGTCGGACCCGACCACTCCCTTTCTACTGCTGCACAACCTGAGTATCTGGCACCGATTACAACTTTGTGCCTCATTCCATTGAATGGTCGGACCCGACCACTCCCTTTCTACTGCTGCACAACCTGAGTATCTGGCACCGATTACAACTTTGTGCCTCATTCCATTCAATGGTCGGACCCGACCACTCCCTTTCTACTGCTGCACAACCTGAGTATCTGGCACCGATTACAACTTTGTGCCTCATTCCATTCATTGGTCGGACCCAACCGCTCCCTTTCTACTGCTGCACAACCTGAGTATCTGGCACCGATTACAACTCTGTGCCTCATTCCATTCATTGGTCGGACCCGACCACTCCCTTTCTACTGCTGCACAACCTGAGTATCTGGCACCGATTACAACTTTGTGCCTCATTCCATTCAATGGTCGGACCCGACCACTCCCTTTCTACTGCTGCACAACCTGAGTATCTGGCACCGATTACAACTCTGTGTCTCATTCCATTCAATGGTCGGACCCGACCACTCCTTTCTACTGCTGCACAACCTGAGTATCTGGCACCGATTACAACTTTGTGCCTCATTCCATTCATTGGTCGGACCCGACCACTCCCTTTCTACTGCTGCACAACCTGAGTATCTGGCACCGATTACAACTCTGTGCCTCATTCCATTCATTGGTCGGACCCGACCACTCCCTTTCTACTGCTGCACAACCTGAGTATCCGGCACTGATTACAACTCTGTGCCTCATTCCATTCATCGGTCGGACCCGACCAGTCCCTTTCTACTGGAGCACAACCTGAGTATCTGGCACCGATTACAACTCTGTGCCTCATTCCATTCATTGGTCGGACCCGACCACTCTCTTTCTACTGCTGCACAACCTGAGTATCTGGCACCGATTACAACTTTGTGCCTCATTCCATTCATTGGTCGGACCCGACCACTCCCTTTCTACTGCTGCACAACCTGAGTATCTGGCACCGATTACAACTTTGTGCCTCATTCCATTCATTGGTCGGACCCGACTACTCCCTTTCTACTCCTGCACAACGTGAGTATCTGGCACTGATTACAACTCTGTGCCTCATTCCATTCATTGGTCGGACCGGACCACTCCCTTTCTACTCCTGCACAACGTGAGTATCTGGCACCGATAACAACTTTGTGCCTCATTCCATTCAATGGTCGGACCCGACCACTCCCTTTCTACTGCTGCACAACCTGAGTATCTGGCACCGATTACAACTTTGTGCCTCATTCCATTTAATGGTCGGACCCGACCACTCCCTTTCTACTGCTGCACAACCTGAGTATCTGGCACCGATTACAACTTTGTGCCTCATTCCATTCAATGGTCGGACCCGACCACTCCCTTTCTACTGCTGCACAACCTGAGTATCTGGCACCGATTACAACTTTGTGCCTCATTCCATTCATTGGTCGGACCCGACCGCTCCCTTTCTACTGCTGCACAACCTGAGTATCTGGCACCGATTACAACTCTGTGCCTCATTCCATTCATTGGTCGGACCCGACCACTCCCTTTCTACTGCTGCACAACCTGAGTATCTGGCACCGATTACAACTTTGTGCCTCATTCCATTCAATGGTCGGACCCGACCACTCCCTTTCTACTGCTGCACAACCTGGGTATCTGGCACCGATTACAACTCTGTGTCTCATTCCATTCAATGGTCGGACCCGACCACTCCTTTCTACTGCTGCACAACCTGAGTATCTGGCACCGATTACAACTTTGTGCCTCATTCCATTCATTGGTCGGACCCGACCACTCCCTTTCTACTGCTGTACAACCTGAGTATCTGGCACCGATTACAACTTTGTGCCTCATTCCATTCATTGGTCGGACCCGACCAGTCCCTTTCTACTGGAGCACAACCTGAGTATCTGGCACCGATTACAACTCTGTGCCTCATTCCATTCATTGGTCGGACCCGACCACTCTCTTTCTACTGCTGCACAACCTGAGTATCTGGCACCGATTACAACTTTGTGCCTCATTCCATTCATTGGTCGGACCCGACCACTCCCTTTCTACTGCTGCACAACCTGAGTATCTGGCACCGATTACAACTTTGTGCCTCATTCCATTCATTGGTCGGACCCGACTACTCCCTTTCTACTCCTGCACAACGTGAGTATCTGGCACTGATTACAACTCTGTGCCTCATTCCATTCATTGGTCGGACCGGACCACTCCCTTTCTACTCCTGCACAACGTGAGTATCTGGCACCGATAACAACTTTGTGCCTCATTCCATTCAATGGTCGGACCCGACCACTCCCTTTCTACTGCTGCACAACCTGAGTATCTGGCACCGATTACAACTTTGTGCCTCATTCCATTTAATGGTCGGACCCGACCACTCCCTTTCTACTGCTGCACAACCTGAGTATCTGGCACCGATTACAACTTTGTGCCTCATTCCATTCAATGGTCGGACCCGACCACTCCCTTTCTACTGCTGCACAACCTGAGTATCTGGCACCGATTACAACTTTGTGCCTCATTCCATTCATTGGTCGGACCCGACCGCTCCCTTTCTACTGCTGCACAACCTGAGTATCTGGCACCGATTACAACTCTGTGCCTCATTCCATTCATTGGTCGGACCCGACCACTCCCTTTCTACTGCTGCACAACCTGAGTATCTGGCACCGATTACAACTTTGTGCCTCATTCCATTCAATGGTCGGACCCGACCACTCCCTTTCTACTGCTGCACAACCTGAGTATCTGGCACCGATTACAACTCTGTGTCTCATTCCATTCAATGGTCGGACCCGACCACTCCTTTCTACTGCTGCACAACCTGAGTATCTGGCACCGATTACAACTTTGTGCCTCATTCCATTCATTGGTCGGACCCGACCACTCCCTTTCTACTGCTGCACAACCTGAGTATCTGGCACCGATTACAACTCTGTGCCTCATTCCATTCATTGGTCGGACCCGACCACTCCCTTTCTACTGCTGCACAACCTGAGTATCCGGCACTGATTACAACTCTGTGCCTCATTCCATTCATCGGTCGGACCCGACCAGTCCCTTTCTACTGGAGCACAACCTGAGTATCTGGCACCGATTACAACTCTGTGCCTCATTCCATTCATTGGTCGGACCCGACCACTCTCTTTCTACTGCTGCACAACCTGAGTATCTGGCACCGATTACAACTTTGTGCCTCATTCCATTCATTGGTCGGACCCGACCACTCCCTTTCTACTGCTGCACAACCTGAGTATCTGGCACCGATTACAACTTTGTGCCTCATTCCATTCATTGGTCGGACCCGACTACTCCCTTTCTACTCCTGCACAACGTGAGTATCTGGCACTGATTACAACTCTGTGCCTCATTCCATTCATTGGTCGGACCGGACCACTCCCTTTCTACTCCTGCACAACGTGAGTATCTGGCACCGATAACAACTTTGTGCCTCATTCCATTCAATGGTCGGACCCGACCACTCCCTTTCTACTGCTGCACAACCTGAGTATCTGGCACCGATTACAACTTTGTGCCTCATTCCATTTAATGGTCGGACCCGACCACTCCCTTTCTACTGCTGCACAACCTGAGTATCTGGCACCGATTACAACTTTGTGCCTCATTCCATTCAATGGTCGGACCCGACCACTCCCTTTCTACTGCTGCACAACCTGAGTATCTGGCACCGATTACAACTTTGTGCCTCATTCCATTCATTGGTCGGACCCGACCGCTCCCTTTCTACTGCTGCACAACCTGAGTATCTGGCACCGATTACAACTCTGTGCCTCATTCCATTCATTGGTCGGACCCGACCACTCCCTTTCTACTGCTGCACAACCTGAGTATCTGGCACCGATTACAACTTTGTGCCTCATTCCATTCAATGGTCGGACCCGACCACTCCCTTTCTACTGCTGCACAACCTGAGTATCTGGCACCGATTACAACTCTGTGTCTCATTCCATTCAATGGTCGGACCCGACCACTCCTTTCTACTGCTGCACAACCTGAGTATCTGGCACCGATTACAACTTTGTGCCTCATTCCATTCATTGGTCGGACCCGACCACTCCCTTTCTACTGCTGCACAACCTGAGTATCTGGCACCGATTACAACTCTGTGCCTCATTCCATTCATTGGTCGGACCCGACCACTCCCTTTCTACTGCTGCACAACCTGAGTATCCGGCACTGATTACAACTCTGTGCCTCATTCCATTCATCGGTCGGACCCGACCAGTCCCTTTCTACTGGAGCACAACCTGAGTATCTGGCACCGATTACAACTCTGTGCCTCATTCCATTCATTGGTCGGACCCGACCACTCTCTTTCTACTGCTGCACAACCTGAGTATCTGGCACCGATTACAACTTTGTGCCTCATTCCATTCATTGGTCGGACCCGACCACTCCCTTTCTACTGCTGCACAACCTGAGTATCTGGCACCGATTACAACTTTGTGCCTCATTCCATTCATTGGTCGGACCCGACTACTCCCTTTCTACTCCTGCACAACGTGAGTATCTGGCACTGATTACAACTCTGTGCCTCATTCCATTCATTGGTCGGACCGGACCACTCCCTTTCTACTCCTGCACAACGTGAGTATCTGGCACCGATAACAACTTTGTGCCTCATTCCATTCAATGGTCGGACCCGACCACTCCCTTTCTACTGCTGCACAACCTGAGTATCTGGCACCGATTACAACTTTGTGCCTCATTCCATTTAATGGTCGGACCCGACCACTCCCTTTCTACTGCTGCACAACCTGAGTATCTGGCACCGATTACAACTTTGTGCCTCATTCCATTCAATGGTCGGACCCGACCACTCCCTTTCTACTGCTGCACAACCTGAGTATCTGGCACCGATTACAACTTTGTGCCTCATTCCATTCATTGGTCGGACCCGACCGCTCCCTTTCTACTGCTGCACAACCTGAGTATCTGGCACCGATTACAACTCTGTGCCTCATTCCATTCATTGGTCGGACCCGACCACTCCCTTTCTACTGCTGCACAACCTGAGTATCTGGCACCGATTACAACTTTGTGCCTCATTCCATTCAATGGTCGGACCCGACCACTCCCTTTCTACTGCTGCACAACCTGAGTATCTGGCACCGATTACAACTCTGTGTCTCATTCCATTCAATGGTCGGACCCGACCACTCCTTTCTACTGCTGCACAACCTGAGTATCTGGCACCGATTACAACTTTGTGCCTCATTCCATTCATTGGTCGGACCCGACCACTCCCTTTCTACTGCTGCACAACCTGAGTATCTGGCACCGATTACAACTCTGTGCCTCATTCCATTCATTGGTCGGACCCGACCACTCCCTTTCTACTGCTGCACAACCTGAGTATCCGGCACTGATTACAACTCTGTGCCTCATTCCATTCATTGGTCGGACCCGACCAGTCCCTTTCTACTGGAGCACAACCTGAGTATCTGGCACCGATTACAACTCTGTGCCTCATTCCATTCATTGGTCGGACCCGACCACTCCCTTTCTACTGCTGCACAACCTGAGTATCTGGCACCGACCTGAGTATTGTGCCTCATTCCATTCATTGGTCGGACCCGACCACTCCCTTTCTACTGCTGCACAACCTGAGTATCTGGCACCGATTACAACTTTGTGCCTCATTCCATTCAATGGTCGGACCCGACCACTCCCTTTCTACTGCTGCACAACCTGAGTATCTGGCACCGATTACAACTCTGTGTCTCATTCCATTCAATGGTCGGACCCGACCACTCCTTTCTACTGCTGCACAACCTGAGTATCTGGCACCGATTACAACTCTGTACCTCATTCCATTCATTGGTCGGACCCGACCACTCCCTTTCTACTGCTGCACAACCTGAGTATCTGGCACCGATTACAACTCTGTGCCTCATTCCATTCATTGGTCGGACCCGACCACTCCCTTTCTACTGCTGCACAACCTGAGTATCTGGCACTGATTACAACTCTGTGCCTCATTCCATTCATTGGTCGGACCCGACCAGTCCCTTTCTACTGGAGCACAACCTGAGTATCTGGCACCGATTACAACTCTGTGCCTCATTCCATTCATTGGTCGGACCCGACCACTCTCTTTCTACTGCTGCACAACCTGAGTATCTGGCACCGATTACAATTTTGTGCCTCATTCCATTCATTGGTCGGACCCGACCACTCCCTTTCTTCTACTGCACAACCTGAGTATCTGGCACCGACCTGAGTATTGTGCCTCATTCCATTCATTGGTCGGACCCGACCACTCCCTTTCTACTGCTGCACAACCTGAGTATCTGGCACCGATTACAACTCTGTGCCTCATTCCATTCATTGGTCGGACCCGACCACTCCCTTTCTACTGCTGCACAACCTGAGTATCTGGCACCGATTACAACTCTGTGCCTCATTCCATTCATTGGTCGGACCCGACCACTCCCTTTCTACTGCTGCACAACCTGAGTATCTGGCACCGATTACAACTCTGTGCCTCATTCCATTCATTGGTCGGACCCGACCACTCCCTTTCTACTGCTGCACAACCTGAGTATCTGGCACCAATTTGAACTATGTGCCTCATTCCATTCTTTGGTCGGACCCGACCACTCACATTTTTGAACTCATTTTGATGTGTTGTATGCACAAGCCATAATTTGTTGGACAAAAACCCATTGAATATTCACTTTAGCACCCAATAATATGTATTTCTTGAAGTATTTGACCTAATTATGTGTAAAATGCCCATTTCTTCTCGAGAAATTGGAAAATTTCCCAGAACTTTAATCAGGTGTCGGACCCGACCACTCACTCACTGCCCTTGATGTCATGCCACTCGATGCTTCTAAGTTTAAGGTGTGTCACTCACTGTCAAGTTACTCACGACCCAGAACGTGTGAGTATTCAGAACCAGGCCTAGAACGTGTTTGTACTCAGCACTTGATCTAGACCGTGAGAATACTCAAAACGTGTGAGTCATTAGTACCTAGAACGTGGCCTTGAACTCTAATTGTCGGACCCGACCACTCATATTTCCTACCTTCTGGATGCAGTTATTACTCATAGCTCACGCCATCAATAGCGTTGCACACCACACCCTTAGTGACTGCCATTACCCTTACAGTAACTTCCACTCATAACTCCACTCATAACTCTGCATAGCGACTGCCCATTACTTGCTTAGGAATTGCCCATTACTTGCAGAGTGAATGCATTACTAGCATTGCTTGTATCAATAACATAGTGACTGCCCAAATCTCGTATAGTTAATGCCATGTGAGCCACCCATTACTTGCATAGTGGCTGCCCAGAATTGACAAGAACTCGTCAATGGTCGGACCCGACCACTTCTACTGCCCCCCATCTGGTTGCACACAAACCTATAGTGACTGTCATTTCTGCCAGAGTGCCTACCAATACTCGTGTAGCCATTGCCATTACTCGTACTGTGACACCACATATAACTCGCATTGTGACTGCCATTAATCGTATAGTTAATGCCATTACTCGCATCACGCCACATATAACTCTGCATGTTGACTGCCATAACTCGCATAGTGGCTACCATTTCCAGCAATAAACTATCAGTCAGACCCGACCAATCAATTTTGATGCACCATATGGTTGCGTTGCTCACTCTTCCCATACTTTAGCTCCATTGTCTACTCATGGGTCGGACCCGACCACTCAATTTTCTAGAAATTTCCTGGATGATTGACAATGTCTTTTTTTCCTTCAACACCTCGCAGGACTGTTTTTCTGTTTGCAAACTCAATATTTGGCAGTTTTGGGCGTGTAATATATCGTTGGAAAGGTCTTGAAAGCACCTTTCCAATGGTATATTATACCCCCCTAGGGGAGGCGTCGGACCCGACCACTCAATTTTCTAGAAATTTCCTGGATGATTGACAATGTCTTTTTTTCCTTCAACACCTCGCAGGACTGTTTTTCTGTTTGCAAACTCAATATTTGGCAATTTTGGGCGTGTAATATACCGTTGGAAAGGTCTTGAAAGCACCTTTTCAATGGTATATTATACCCCCCTAGGAGAGTGGTCGGACCCGACCATTAAATTCTGACTGGCACGTAGGACTATTTTTCTGTTTGCGAACTCAATATTTGGCAGTTTTGGGCGTGTAATATACCGTTGGAAAGGTCTTGAAAGCACCTTTCCAAAGGATGTATTATACCCCTCTAGGAGAGTGGTCGGACCCGACCACTAAATTCTGACCGGCTTGTAGGACTATTTTTCTGTTTGCGAACTCAATATTTGGCAGTTTTGGGCGTGTAATATACCGTTGGAAAGGTCTTGAAAGCACCTTTCCATAGGGTATATTATACCCCCTAGGGAAGAGGTCGGACCCGAACCTCTGATTATGGTCTCCCTAGAGCTAGTGCGTCACTCGCACAACTCAGCATCCTCAATGAGAAATCGGACCCAAACCCTGATTATGGTCTTCCCACAGCTCATGCGTCAAAAGCACATCTCAGCATCCTCAATGAGAGGTTGGACTCGAACACTGATTATAGTCTCCTACTACTCGTGCATTACAAGCAAAACTTCGTGGCTTAGTGACCAATAAGAATCCGACCCTTGATTAGGGTCTCCCCTTAGCTTGGTGCATCACATGCACAATTCAATGGAAAAATAGAGTGTCGAACCCCACCTATGATTCTTGTCATCCCTCAGCTTGGTGCATTACTCGCACAACTCAGTGTTTGAATGGAGTTTCGGACCCGATCCCTGATTATGGTCTCCCTTCACCTTAGTACATCACTCGCACGCTCAAGAGCTATGGCATGCATCACTGGCGCTATTGCTACATTAGTACACTCGCATTACTCACATTACGAGCGCATCACTTGATTGCACGCACGCATCAGTGGCGCCACAGCACATTAGTACACTCGCATTTTCATAGGTCGGACTCGACTCTTTGAAAATATTAAGGGGTAGAACATATTTTAGAACCAATCTTCGTAAAAAAATACCAATCTTCCAAAAATATACCACTCATCATGTGATCACATTTTTGACAAAGCTATGAACATGTAAAAATCCAAGACAGAAAACCACACGATGAAGCACACCGACCCTCCTCCTGAAGCATCCGCCTCTCGTTCGCAAGCAAAGGCTATGCAAGGAATGGATAAGCGCTACGATGGCCATGTATGGACCAAGACCATCACATCCAACATTACTAATGACATGGGTCTCTCATTTCGATTCTCCAGCTGTGTAGGGCACCTTCGATGTGAGAATAAAGAGTGCGACTACCTTAGACGTGAACATCGCATCTATGAAGTGAACGAGACTGAGTTTGATGGATGCACATTGCAGGCGTTTGTTGTGGGCCTGGGTCCTCCTAGAGGTTCAACCTTGGTGTACAAGGTGTGTAAGGAACCACCCTCCTGTCTTGCCACTTGTAGAGCAAAGATCTACTATGTGTCCGGCAAGCATAACAGAACTTGTGTTTGCATCCACCTTGGATCTCACGAGCATCTTGTTAAGGTTGGTGGCTATAGGGACACCAAAGTTGAAATCAACATTCTGATTCCAGATTAGATTGAGAAGACTCCGCAAGCAACAAAGAATGTAGTGGTATTGGAGGCAAGCAAGACTCTCATTGGAGGCTTCTTGTTGAGGTCCGAGGATAATCCGTCCAAGATATTGAGCTTTGAGGAACTAGTTCCGGTGCTAGAATGATGCAAGGAGCCAAGGACATGGCTTCACCAAATATTCAAAATAACGTTGTCACCTTTATTATAGGTACTTGAGGAGGTACGGTGTCATGGACAGCATCACAACACTGCGAGGCCTTAGCAATTGGGCATTTGGGCTTTTGTTCAAATGAACATGTTTCCAGGCCAAGGTTCCGAGCTAGATAAGGTGTACGTCTTCAAGATGTCTGAAGTGGGCCCTGGCAGTGGGGTGGACCTAGTGAAGCGGATACAACCCAATGGTGATCTTGAGAACGCATGGTTGATGTTTGATCACGTGAAACAAGTCATGCAGTGGACAACGATGGCTTGCCATGTCTATGACTCCATTTATTGCCGTGTCATGACTATTGCTTGCTGCAACATGCAGTCGGAGGACATTAGAGCCCAAATGGTCTTCTGGAAGAATCTCAACGCCGTGATCAAGCGACATGGAGTTGACATGCCATACTTCAAGGGCTTCATAGCAGACAGTGCCCAGGCCAACTGGAACGCCGTCCGGGTTGTCTATGGATCCGGCAACAAGAAGGAACGTATGGACGACCGTGAGAGGACTTGTCAATTTCACTGGACCCAGTTCATGGTGAAACGTACTGAGAAATACATCGCTGAAGATCTGTGAGACCAACACAAACAGATGTTTTACCAATACCAGAGGGCTCAAACAATGGCTGAGGCTGAGAGATTGTATCAAGGACTTAAAGCATGGTGGATATCCGCCAGGGCTGTGACCGAGTCAGCCTTGAGCAAACTTGAGCTGTGGCTAGCATTTTGGCACTTCGTTGTCACCAATGGGGAGGATTTATGACCGGCCTGAGTACATACGTCCTTTGTTGCAAGCTCCATGCCCTTATAGTCTACAAGTAGCAAGTCGGACCCGACCACCTATTTTGGCTAACTTCTCTTTACATGACTTCTGTAGAGGTTCTTATTGAAGGTAGAGAAGATTGCACAAGGCACACACACAAACACAAGGAATGCGTAGAAAGAGATAATCTTTACTCAAAGGCCTTCCACCTTAAGTAGTGTACACTAGGAGGTCACCATGGACAAACCATATGGGATAACTCATCACAAGGACACTCTAGAGATCAGCCCATGCCTAACCCCTCCTCCCACACACCATTATTTAGCACCCGTACGTCTTTGGCTTCTAGCAATACTACGTTGCATCAATTACCTCAATACTCCCACTTTGCGTAGAGCCAAAGCCTCTAAGTTCAAATGCTATTACTAATCGTTGGTGTCGGTCTCTACAAAGACCCTTTGTGAGCACATCCGCCACCATGTGCTCCGTTGGGCAATACTCCAAATGTATAACTCCCAATTCCAACTTCTCCCGAATGAAGTGGTATTGCACATCAATGTGCTTCGTGCGTGAATGATGTGTAGGGTTCTTTGCAAGTGAAATGCACCCTTGGTTGTCACACATAATCGTTGTAGCCTCACCTTGTGTGCAACCCACATCCACCATTAGTTGCCTCAACCAAATGGCCTCCTTCGTGGCATGGCTCGTAGCCATGTACTCGGCCTCCACCGTTGATGTCGCCGTGGTTTGTTGCCGCTTGCTATTCCACGACACCGCTCCCGATCCGACCTTGAACATGTAGCCCGTTGTCGATCTTCGATCGCTCATGTCTCCCGCGTAGTCCGCGTCACAATAGCCGCTCAACACAATGTCTTTGCCTCCAAGACACAACTTCACATCGCTTGTGCCCCTCAAATAACGCATGATCCTCTTGACCGTCATCCAATGCATTGAGCCCGGTCTCGCCATGTGTTGACTCACCACGCTAATTGGATACGCAAGGTCGGGCCGTGTCGCAATCATCGCATACATCAATGACCCCACCGCTTGCTTGTATGGCACCTCCGCCATCGATTTAGCCTCCATCGCATACTCCTCCTCCGAAAGCTTGACGAGCTTGGAGTTTGCATCCAATGGTGTTGCCACGGGCTTACAATCCTCCATCCCGAATCTCTTGAGCACGTCCATCACATACTTGCCTTGACTCATGGTGATAGTGCGTGTAGCCCTGTCTCGCACAAACTCAACACCAAGACAAAAGTGCAATTCTCCAAGATCACTCATCTCGTACTCTCTCTCAAGCATGCCTTTTAATGCATTCATTAAACTCATGAGGCTTGCAAGAATGATCAAATCATCAACATATATGATCACAATCACCACATGTTGCCCGTCTTGCATGAAGTAGAGACTATGATCCGCAATGCTCCTAGTAAACCCGTGTGCAACCAAGAACGTGTCAATCTTTTGGTACCACGCTCTTGGAGATTGTTTCAACCCATACAATGATTTTTGCAACTTACAAACAAGGTGCTCATTACCTTGTTGCACAAACCCCTCAGGTTGCACCATGTAGATGTCCTCCTCCAAATCGCCATTCAAAAATGCGGTCTTCACATCCATTTGAAGCATCTCCAAGTCCAAGGCCGCTCCAATGGCAAGAATGCATCGAATGGTGGTGAACTTGGCCACGGGAGCAAATGTCTCGTGAAAGTCCACCCCATGCACTTGCGCGAACCCCTTGGCTACTAATCTTGCCTTGTGACGCACAACAATACCCGAAACATCCCTCTTTGTCCGAAACACCCATTTGCAACCAATGGGGTTGCGATCCTTTGGAATGGGAGTTAATTGCCACGTACCGTTAGCAATTAGAGAGTCGTACTCCTCTTGCATGGCGCGCTCCCACTTGACCGCATCCTCACCTTGCATGGCTTCTCGAATGGTCAATGGACCATCCGATAATGCCACATTCGCATGCTCGTCCTCCACTTGAGGGAAGATGTGGTTCTTCCACCATTCTCCAGGTGGCTTGCGCGATCTCTCGGGGTACCGCCGCTCACTTGAAGAAACTTGCTCCTCTTGCGTGCCCTTTGCGCCATTCTTGGCCTTTGAGCTCGATGGCGCTTCAACAACCTCCGTGTCGCCAGCTTCGTCATCACCGTCATCATCACCTACATCAACAACACTAGGAGACTTGGAGGGTGTGTCCACTAAAACGTCTCCACTACTCCCACTTGGACCAACCTCCAAAGGAGCCTCCATCGTAGACTCCTCACAAAATGTCACATCACGTGACCGAATGATCTTCCTCGTGTCCACCGACATGAGTCTATACGCCTTGGTACCTTCACAATACCCAAGAAACACACATTTCAAGGCCTTAGCCTCGAGTTTCGTCCTCCGTTCGTCAGGAACCTTCGCATATGCAATGCATCCGAAGATGCGCATGTGTGCAACACATGGTTGCCTCCCACTCCACGCTTGCTCCGGCGTCATGCCTTCAACCGCGCTTGTTGGACACCGATTGCGTGTGTATACCGCATTCACCACCGCTTCCGCCCAAAGGTCCAACTTCAAGTTTTGAGCGTGCAACATGCTCCTCGCCATCTCTACAATGGTGCGATTTGCGCGCTCTGCAACTCCATTTTGTTGAGGCGTGTACGGGGCCGAAGTTTGGCGTGCGATGCCTTCATTCTTCAAAAGCTCGTCAAATTTCTTGGACATGTACTCGCCGCCATTGTCCGACCGAAACACCTTGATCTTCAACTCGGATTGGTTCTCCACCAATGTCTTGAACTCCTTGAACTTCTCAAAGCACTCACTCTTGGCTTTGATAGGGTAGAGCCATATCTTCCTTGAAAAATCATCGATGAAGGTCACAAAGTACTTGCAACCTCCCATCGATGTGGTCTTCATGGGGCCACACACATCCGAATGCACGATCTCCAAAACTTTTGTGGCCCGTGTCGCCCCTTCACCCGCAAATGGCAACCGTTGTTGCTTGCCTTCAATGCAACCTTCACACGTGAATGTAGAAGCATCCACTTTCAATTGATGAAGGTCCATACCGCTTACCATGCCGCGTAGTGTCTTCACACTCTTGATGTTCAAATGGCCAAGTCGACGATGCCACAACGCCAACTTGTCGTCCTTCAAGTTTGAATGCGCCAACGCCGCCGATTCCTTCGAATGCACCTTGGAGAACTTGATGTGGTACAAGCCCTCGTGTTCTTCAATGATGGCCACCTCATCTCGACTCGGTGACAACACATAACACCCCTTATCACTAAACTCAACCCTCAAGTGCTTTGCCACTAATTGCCTCACCGATAGTAAATTTGCCGTTAATTTGGGAACGTGGAGGACATCTTGGATAGTGATTGTCTTCACACGACCCCTCACCTCGGTGTCTACAACAATTTGGCCCTTGCCAACGGCCTCAAGCACCGTATCATCTCCCAAAATCACTCTCCTTGGATTAATGAGAGCATACGAATGAAAACAAGTTTTATGTGGTGACATGTGGCTTGTAGCCCCCGAATCAACAATCCAATCACTCGTACTACCATTGCACGATACATTGCTTGCCATGTTTGCATACTCATCACCAACCTCAATCCAATCACTCATGCTTGCATCACCCTCGATACCATCACTCATGCTTGCATCACCCTCGATGCCATCGCTCATGCTTGCCTCATATCTAGCCGTAAATGCGTACTCATCATCGTCACGAGTTTTAGTGTTGTTTGCACTCTCCCCTTTCTCATCCCTCTTGCGTTTGAAGCAAAATTTGGCAATGTGGCCCTTCTTACCACAATAGAAGCACACCTTGTCGCTTGAGCTCCCACCGCCTCCATTCTTGAATTGCTTCGCCACGAGTGCCGCTCCATCTTCTCGAGACTCGTTCTCCTTTCGCCGCGAAAGCTCGTGCAACAACCGTGAGGTCACATAGTCCAATGTGAGCTCCGTAATGGGTCTTGACTCCATTGCCACGATGAGGTACTCGTATGATGATGGAAGGCTCTCCAAAAGTGTCATCACGATGTCACCATCCGTAACCGACACGTCGCAACCGTTGAGTTGATCCGCGAGAGCTTTGACCTTGTTGATGTGCGCCAACATGTCATCTTCTTCGCCCATCTTGATGGTGAAGAACTTGCGCCTCAAAAACAAAATGTTGGCCAATGTTTTCGCTTCGTGAATGTTGCAAAGCTTGGACCATGCTTCCGCGGGTGTCTTGCACGAACGAATGTGCGCAAGTTGCGAATCCGCGAGGTTGAGTGCCAAAATGGCAAATGCCTTCTTCTCCCTCCTCGTGTACGCTTGCATGATCCTAGGATCCGTAGAAGAGAAAGGAGGTTCCTCACTACCCTCGACAATCTCCCACAACTCCTTCTCGGCCATCACCATCTCCATTTTGAATTTCCACAAGTGGAAATTCACCCCATCGAACTTGTCCACGACCTTGGGACCCTCACCCTCAAAAGATGCCATGATCCTCACTTACGTATGCCTCCCCACACAAATGAAACCTCAAACTCAAACACACAACTTTGTTTTTGTGATTTTATTTTTTTTTTGCTTTGATATTGCACCTTTGTGCACCCAACGGGTTTAAAACAACCCCAAACACTAGATCAGCACTTTTGTGCTCCACACACGCCTCCCAACACTCAAATGTGAGAACCCTCACCCAAAAATGCAAAGAGGCTCACCAAAACCCCTCAAATCACTCAATGGAGCTCAAAACAACTCCAAATGCTTCAATACGACGCCTTAGTGTCCCCAAACACTCAATGCACGTCAATGACACCTTTGTGTCCTTCAAGAGCACTCACTCAATGCACATGAACTCACACAAGTCCCTCAAAACCCCAATCGCATTGAAATTGCTCAAAACCGCACCTTTGTGCACAAACTAGCTCCAAATGAAAATTTGAGCACCCCAAGAGCATGAAACACATGCAACACCTCAAAGCAAGTGCCTAATCACTAGGATCAGATGGTAGACCCTCCACGAGAGTCTTCACACCTCACAAATCACTTGCATTTACTCAAATGCTCACAATTGAACCAAACGAAGTTCCACTCGCAACGAAGAGATAGAAGAAAGAAAAGAAGGAGATCAAGGGAAGAAATTGACCAAAGAGAGTGCTCCAACATGTAACTTCAGCCCATGCACACCTCCAAGAAACACCAACGCTTCAACAAGCTCCAAAACCTCCAACAATGCTCCAAAACCGCCCGTTGCGCACCGACCTCAAAATACTTGCACAAATGCAATCTAATACTCATGAAACACACATGAGTGGGCCCATAACCTATTGAAGGTAGAGAAGATTGCACAAGGCACACACACAAACACAAGGAATGCGTAGAAAGAGATAATCTTTACTCAAAGGCCTTCCACCTTAAGTAGTGTACACTAGGAGGTCACC
Source organism: Pohlia nutans (assembly GCA_022496805.1). Taxonomy (NCBI): domain Eukaryota; kingdom Viridiplantae; phylum Streptophyta; class Bryopsida; order Bryales; family Mniaceae; genus Pohlia; species Pohlia nutans. The sequence goes on from CM040086.1 coordinate 417,303, forward strand.
ATGGACAAACCATATGGGATAACTCATCACAAGGACACTCTAGAGATCAGCCCATGCCTAACCCCTCCTCCCACACACCATTATTTAGCACCCGTACGTCTTTGGCTTCTAGCAATACTACGTTGCATCAATTACCTCAATAGTTCTCAGAGGACGAAGTCGCGGAGATGCCGTCTTGCAATCTTGCAGAGACTATCCACAATAAGTGGCTTCAAGCGTCTGGCAACAACGGTGGTAATCTTTATGTTGCTACAGTGGATGACTACATCCGGGCTTTTCCGCAAGTCTACAATTACTACCAGTACTTGAAGGGCGATGTTGGGGGGACTGGACCAAGCAAACAAGAGCTGAAGCTTCGCATGGCTGAGCGTAGGGCTCAAAAAACAGGTGACCCCAAGGTCCTCAAGGACCCTATGCTTGACATGCCTGGGGCGGAGGAGTTCTGTACACATGATCTTCACATGGCTGAAGAGGAAGTGTTTGGCTCCATGAAGCATAGGCTGGATTTGCCACTTTGAGCTGATGATGAGTCACAGAGACCCGATAAGGTAAACTTCTCGCATCCTCGTGGCTATGGTAGGAAAACCAAGGTACAAACTGCTCACATGTCAGTAATTTTTGAGGAGGATGAATCCAATGTCCACGAAGTTTCACCTTCTTCACCACAAGCCGACAACGAGGTTCCTTCTCCACGTAGTCAAGGACAGATTCGTCACATCTCTAGTGTTGAGGAGACCAGAGTTAACGTCAAGGAGTGGCACATTGCTCGGTTGGCAAAGAATTTAGGTAAGTGTTGTTAGGCCCAAAGAGTTGTTACTAAGAAGAAGTGTTCAGAGAGAATCGTGAGGGGTGCTAAACCCACCCCCGCGCCTACGTACACCGGTCTATGGCACAACACTAGCAAGAACTTACAAGAGTCTACGGTGTTCTACTTCTGCTCGGATGATATTGAGAGGTGTGTCAAAGGTACAAGGCGGAAGTGGGTAGTTCCGTACTCTATGGAGCAAGAGAGGCCCAGCATCCCTAATGTCTGGCTAGTGAAGCACTGAAGCTTGGAACAAATCTCAAGTAAAGCGAGATCCTTGCCCTCGAAGCTGCTGGGTTTCAACTACCGCAGAAAGTGTCTGTCTCTCCTAGAAGGCTATTTTCCACAGCAAAGCCTCCCGCAAATCTGGACACCGTGCCCGTACCTGCAGACGCGCATAGGTATCCTAGAAAAAGAAAAGGGAAGATCGTCAAGCGAATTGATGGCCGCCCAAATCCGCAACAGAGGCTGGCTTTGGGCTTTTATGAGTCCCTCAAAGCTCGACTCCATGCTGTGACAATGATTCCTCACCCTGGCCATGGCTGCATCATCGCTCTAGACTCGGGAACGCCACCAGATGTGAAGCAGTATCAGATCACAATAAGCTCCCTACCAGGCTGCAGCTGCCCTACATTCAAGAAGACAATGACAAAGTTCCGTGGGAGAAGCCAATTCTCATATTGCAAGCATGTGTACTTTATCTTCTTGAAGGTCTGCCATCTCGATCCTTGGGTTGACATGTTCATCCATGCGCCAACGTTCAGCTTCAACGAAGTCAAACTGGTCCTTGAGAGTGAAATCTTGACTCACCCTTTCGCTGAAAAGTAGGAGTCACTATACAAGTATCCCATAGTACATTCAATGGAGTCCAATGACCTGCCATTTATGTTTCAGGCTTATCTGACTATCTCAGCAATATAAAGTTTTTTCTATCTAATATTATATCAACATTTTGTCACATGTTAAAGTTTTCTATTTACTGCATCAACTTCCAAACAAGTGTACGTGTTCACTCACAACTTTGAGGACATCCTAAACCGAAAATTGATAGAATATGCAATAAACCCTCAAATAAAAAAATCATGCGGTTGAAAGAAAAATATAAATCAAGTGCCATTTTACCATGTTTCAGCCCACGGTCATAGGTCAATACTATTTTCTATAAATAGACGAATATTCGAATATTCTATAAATAGACAAGTATTCTTTGGAATATTCGAATATTCTAAACTATATTCCTAAAATTAGTAAAAAAATATTCTATTTATAAATTTTGTTCCCAAATTTGTGCTCTTGGCTCGCTTTATTTCTGCTCTCTGCTCTCCGCTCTCCGCTCACTGCTCGCATAGTAGACACGTCCGTTCCATCAGCAATGGGGAATCAGGAGAAGGCAAGAGATTCTGTAGCGAAAGCGACAGAGAGGCGGACTTTCATGATGCTCGGAATCCGCAAGTACATTGAGTACTGGGAGAGTGGTCGGAGAAGGTGCTCGACGTTTGCTGCTGCATTCGAACCTTATGTGCAATACTGGTCTCGAGTCCTCGATGAGCTACAGAAGCCTCTCCCCCCAACATCGGCGCGCCTTGTGGAGGGCTTTTGGCCCATACACGATTGGAGAGGGCCGTCGTTCACCATCCCATGCTTGACTCTGTTACCATTCGACGAGACTCCTGAGGACGAAGAACCTCAGGCGTACTGCGGGCCAGCAAACGAACGGCCCGAAGAACGATTTAATCCCTGGCGCCAGATCGCCCCTCTGTGGTGGGTCCTTCTCAGACCTGAAAACGCAGTAGTGTGTCATGTATGGCTGGGAAGGGCTGTGTCTCCAGTGTGTAGGGATGAAGGGGACGATAAATATGGAAAGTTCCTTATCCAGTATTGGGAGCCCCAGAACGCAGCACGAGATATGGCTAAGAAGTATGAAAATTGCTGGTCAGCTAAGTGGGTTGTGGAGGACCGCCGTCCTGAATGGATCGACGTTGCTGCTGTCTTGTACGCGTCTTACTCTAGGATCGCTAATCCAAAGTCACGTACCATACCCAAGAGGGATAAAGCTCGTGCGTTAGACAACTTGACGAGAGCGAACATTGCAGATCCCTAAATGGGATTTCCGTGACAGTGCAAGTGGGTGGTGCATCATCGGGGGATCCCCCCATGAGCATTATTCATTTTTATGACGACCTATCAGCGTCATTCACGCCAAGATGTCGTGGACTTGGGTTCACTTTGTGGGGTTTAGTGTGGTTTCATTTTGAATTTTACTTTTTGGCGGAAGTTAGGTTTAGGGACTCCACTACTTTTGCACCCCCACCGTATTACATATTGTGGAGAATGTAATTTTATCTCGACGATAAATCCATGCGATGTTATATTATTGAACTTTATGTTTTTTTCCTCGCTGGGAGATGTTATGTGCAATGATTTAGCCGAATCGCATTTTCTTTAGGTACTGTCCACCTGGAGGATACAGTTCTGTGTCTGGATTTGAATTCCGTCAACGGATAGGGCGATCGCCCGATCGTCTCTGTATGTTGCTCCAAAATGAATTGTTTTCTGAAGCGTCAGGGCGGCGCCAGTGGGTGTTTCAATATCCCTAAAGCGCTAAAGGATCGGGCGATCGCCCGATGTTTACTGGTTGCTGCTTTTAAATAATGTTTCTAATTCTGTTGTGTATTGCTTTGCTCGCGCGGGATCGATTTTTCAGGTTGCACCTGCATAGAATTGTCTACTGTGGGTGCTTCTCATCGTGGTTCACTTCTACAATATTGTTCTGTCTTGCGAACGAGGGCTTCTCCAAGATATATCAGGTAATTTGGCGTCCAGAAGTACCATTTAAATGTAGCATTCAGGTATCCACCTCTTTCAAGTTAGAGTTGTTTTGAACCACTCTTTCAAGAGCGATTTGTTCTGCATTATTCGATCATTTTAATCATCTAATTTCCCTCATATCTTATGTATTATGTAAACAATTGTCTTCGAAGAACTTTGGGATTTAATCGGGCATTCCAAAATGTATAATTGGATTTGGAATTGAATAAAATAGTGGCCCATTATTGTCCACTGATATTAACCTTGTCTATTAGCCAGTCTTACCAGAATCAAAGATTAGTTATGGATGTGTAGACAATTTATGATAGACAATTATGGATGTGTAGTACTGAGATTTCATATGTATAATTGTCTATCATGAATTTTGGAAATTAGATCTGCAATTGAATTCAGTCGGGGACAATGATTAGCGATCTTTGTGAATGCATGCAATTGAGAGGGCTACGTACATAGCCTACTGTAGGGTAATCTACGTACTTTGTGTAGAATGGCGGCTCTCATGAGAGTGCAATTCATTTGAAGTGTGAGCTCCCCTCTTCCAACATTTTTATATCTGGATGTGTGAGCTCCTCCTTCACCATTCACTGCATTCCCTTCCTCAGTCACCTCCCTTGCTTCTGTTGTTCATCATCTGGCCTCCACCATATCTTTACATCATCTGCGTTGCCATCTCCATGGACTCTAGACTCCCTCCCCAAGCTGAGCCACCTCTCCCTCCGCATCCAGGGACTCGGGGTGCATTGACTGGATACCTGTGGTTAGTCTACAATTCTGATGCAGTTGATCGTCTTCCTCCTCATCCATTGTTGCATAGGCTTGTTAGTGGCGAGCCCTGGAACTGGAACTACAACTATACTCTAGAGATGGCACGTTTAGAGGCTCATTCTGACATTGCATGGGATGATGTTTCCGACCTTGTGAATCGTCCATCCTCGAATATGCTTCGGGCCGTGTCGGTGATATACCAGGCTTGCGGGTGCGTGCTCCTTGATTTCTGTGATTGTTCTTGGACATCAGCGCCCGAAAGCACGAGGAACGAAGTCATTGAGATATCATCGGATACATCAGGAGCTTTGGATACCGCATCCGTGGGGAGCAGCCGCCAGGCTTAGAATTTGCATTGCCAGCACCTCCCGGATTACTCGTCTGCCGTTTGCTTCTAGGATTCGACCGGCTGGTTTCGGGATTGCGCGTGCAAGACTTTTGCCCTGCTCATACCAGGATTGCAAATTTTGAGGCACCGAGGTATTTTAATTTTGCTGTTGGAAAGTAGTGTATGTTTTCTGTTGCCCAGCTTGGAGGCCTTTGCTCACTGGTCAGGAGCATGTACATTTGTTTTTTGAATATATATTATACCTTCACAAGCCGTTGGAGGAAATGACCCCACAAGAGCTCATGTGTCTCCGAGAGAACTTACAGCGATCAGTGTTGTGTTCCTTGAGGTTCTAGGAATACTCTGTAATTACAGCCATGGCTACCCGCACAATGATGTATATAGGGGAAAGCCACCGTTTTTATCTTATGATTCATATGTCCCACGTCGTGTCGGGGGATCGCCCAGTGTGTGATGAGAACTTTGTGTTCTTCTTTTTAGACGTTCTTATTTTATCCTGCATCTGATGTTCTGAAGAGTATCGGTGGATCGCCCCATGTTGACAGGATAGTTGAGTTTTGTATTCGTAGTGGACTAAATTTCCTACTTCGGATCGGGGGATCGACCCATGGGATCCGGCGATCTGCTGTGGCGGTTGTTTTTTTAGTTCATTACTCTTTAAGGAGATCTTCTAGTAAGAAGAAGTCATTTTCTCGTGCCCTGTCAATGAAGCTGGTGCATGGTGACTGGTGTCTGTGTTTTCGTTCTAAGGAATTCTTTTATCTTCCTGCATCTGATGCTCTGCAGAGGATCGGTGGATCCCCCCATGTGGTCTGGATGCTGGACTTCTGCATTCTTCATACAGTAAGTGTCCTACTTAGGACCGGGAAATCGACCTATGTGTAATATTTCCATTTGATATTTCGCAGAGTATCGGTGCACCAGATCGGGGGGTCGCCCCATGTTTACAGGGAGCTTGACAGATTTGCTGGGGCGTTTTCTTTTTTAATCCTGTTATTGGAATCGATACTTTACAATCTCCATTTTCACACGTAAGATAAGCAAGCGCACTTCATTATAGTCTCGCTGTTTTAGACTCTCTCTATTTCGACACACTCTCCTCCAGGTATAATCAATCATCGGGGGATCTCCCCATAATTCTCTGAATGTTATATTATTATGTTTAAGTTAAGCACACATTTACTAAAGTATTTCAGAAATCAATGTATCGGCTAGAAGATCTTGGTGCCCATACTGAATTGAAAATTTTTAGTAATTTGAAAAAATTTACTCTGAATTTTCAAGGTTTAGTTAGCGCAAACTCCTTCAATCCCATTACATCGGGGGATCCATCGATATATTATGGCTGCTTTTTATTCCTGGACTCTGGACTGTCCATATTTAGTTAAATAACGCATATTCCACCACGCTCATTGTTAGCACTTGCCATTTCTAAAAGTATATAATAAATTTCGTTTGGATACTTTATGCAAAAGTTATATACAAATGAAGTATACACAATAAACCCGAAAGTCAACACACGGTTTAAAGTCAAATCATCTATATCTTCCAATCGGTGAGGATCTAGGAAAAAACAATTACGCCACCGGAATCGTAGCCATCGAAAATGGGGGGGTTTAGGTACACTCACAATCCCCATATTCAAAGTCTACACAAAACCATAACAAACCCTAAACCACAACCCCAAAACATCCATATCTTCCAATCCCAACGTCGGATGACCATTTTCACTACACCATTGAATTCGTAGATGTCGAAAATGGGGGGGGGGGGGGGGGGGGGGTAGGTCAAATCAAAATTTCAAAATACTACAAAACCTCAAAAGTCAACACCCTAACCTCTAAAGTCAATCATTCCATATCTCACAAACGGTGATACTTGTTAGGAATTTTATTCAACCGTTGGAATCGCAGCCCTCGAAAATGGGGGGGTAGGCCAAATCCCAACCTCATCCGAGAAAATGGACTTTCCTAAGAAAACCCATGTAACCCTAAACTCTAAACCCTAAACCCCTAAACCCTAATAACTTCCAATCCCTAAGCTTTTTGGGAAAACTAACCACACCACTAGATTCACAATGCCCAAAAATAGGGGGTTAGGTATACTCAAAAAGTTGCAATACCTAAACACGGCAAAAGTCAACACCCCAAAGCTCAAGTCAAGCATCCTATATCTCATAAATGACGATAGATTAGGGAAAACTTTTTTGCATATTTGAAATCACAAGGGTCGAAAATGGGGGGGTAGGTCACTTCAAAATCCAAAAATAAGTATGTCAATTTTGTAGGCATGGCCTTGTAACCCTAAACCCTAAACCCTAAAAGAATTAAACATGTAAAAAACCAAAAAAAAAAAGAAATGCTGTAACAGACGAGAAATAGATGTAGTATCAAATATGCTATTGCTACTTCTTATATAATAAAGAGCATTTCTGAAATCTTCTCTCTGCTGTGGTTACAGATAGTGTGTCTAATTTTTATTTTTTTCAACATTCAACATCCCACCACGCTCATTGTTAGCTCTTGCCATTTCTAAAATTATAAAATAAGTTTCGTTTCGATACTTTATGCAAAAGTTATATACAAATGAAGTATACACAATAAACCCGAAAGTCAACACACGGTTTAAAGTCAAATCATCTATATCTTCCAATCGGTGAGGATCTAGAAAAAAAGAATTACGCCACCGGAATCGTAGTCATCGAAAATGGGGGGTAAGGTACACTCAAAATCCCCATATTCAAAGTCTACACAAAACCATAACAAACCCTAAACCACAACCCCAAAACATCTATATCTTCCAATCCCAAGGTCGGATGACCATTTTCACTACACCATTGAATTCGTAGATGTCGAAAATGGGGGGGTAGGTGAAATCAAAATTTCAAAATACTACAAAACCTCAAAAGTCAACACCTTAAACTCTAAAGTCAAACATTCCATATCTCACAAACGGTGATACTTGTTAGGAAATTTATTGCACCATTGGAATCACAGCCCTCGAAAATGGGGGGGTAGGCCAAATCCCAACCTCATCCGAGAAAATGGACTTTCCTAAGGATGTGCATGTAACCTCGTGCCCCAATTACGAATGCAGGATGAAGTCCTCCATCCACGTTCATGAACTTTGAATATCAGAAAGTGGCTTAAGGTCATCGTTTCTCTTCCCGCCAAAACCACGCAACGTTCTCCCAAACATTTATTTTTCGCTTTCTCGATGTTGCATTGGCATTGGAACTTCTTTTTCTCTTGTATAGCTCTGTAGTGATGCCTCTTGAACTCGTTTGTTCACCTTCGAATCCTTGTTGCTTTTGAACTTCTCCGTTTCTCTCTTTCGATGAAGAGAACTATTGGTTGTGTTGGCATTGTGGGAGATATGATGATTGCGTTTCTAAGGGTCCGTAGGTTTTTCACTATATTCGCGAGGCGGGTTGGGTGGCATCAAGATTTCTTCATGTTATTACTCGCAATTTCAAGTGTGGTGATTGTAGTGTGGAATGGTCGCAACAGAGGACATGGAAGTTGGATGTTAGAAACCTTGAATGTAAGTATTGCTCTCCATTTAGCCTCACGCTAGCGTCGCTACTTAAATTGTAATGAAATTATGTCAATAAAAATTTCACAATATCTTTTGAATGGATCCAGATTTTGTGGATGTGAGTATACTACGATGCACTCTTAAAGAACACTAATTTAGTTGTATTTGATTTTTATAAGACAATAAAATAGTAGATTTAGCAAATAAAGAAAATATACTCTTTATTGAATGTAATTTGGAATCATTACTGATGTAGATGATAACCAACAAGTACATGAGTGCCAACTTTTTAGCACTTGCTATTTTTGAAGTACAGATATATAACTTCCAATTACTATAGTATAGGATTTTGGAGTACTATCATCTACAGTACAAGTAGTGAATGCACTAAAGTGTAGTAGTATGATCATCTCTAGTCTCCATTCATATTAATTGAAAACAAGATTTCTCACCCTCATGCAAAGCTCCCGATTTCACAACTCTGCCTCAATAGGTGTACACTTTCATTGCACTCAATGCAGAGTGACCTAGGAAAACAAGAAGCGGGACTCGGAGGACACAGATTAAGGAGCTGGAACAATATTGGATTTGCCCCTTGCTTTGTTGAATACGATAATACACTACTCAAGACTAGTACATGGTACCTCTGGTTATCAAGCATAACATTTTCAAGTTAGGGTTTAAAGTTTAGGGTTTAAGCAACTTAAAGTTGGAGAACCTCTTCTCCTTAGTATAGCTCCTTCCGAAAAGACAAGAAAAAAAAACACACCATACAATCAACAAGCTTTGCTCAAAGAACCATTTCAATTTCCAGTATATGTTATTTCTCAAAGGAATAAACTTCCAACCAACAAACCCGAAAAACCAACTGTAGAAAATAAACATAAACAAAAACAAAACTATCTCATTCAATAATCACTGAGACAATTAATTGCGAACAACCCGATACTATTTAATAAAGAAACTCCAAGAACATGCAAAGATAAAATGAATGGCAAACCATGTAACTAATACCAATGGCACACTTTCTAGCATCTTGCACATCTCCCGACAACTTTCAGTCTGAAAATTTCCAACCCCGTTACCAATAATCACCACAAGAGCAGACGCCATCTTTGAAGTGGTGAAAGCGATTGGCATCCCTGGCCACAATCTCCTGTCCAGTCACCTTAGAGATGAACTTCGTTGCTGTATGGCAATCTGAACACACCCGAAGATTCTTGTATACACGAATTGGCTTTTCAAGAGGCGTGTGCATCATGCCATAAGCAATAGCTAGCTTTTCACTGTGAGAGCAAAGAGCAAGTTCTTTGTCCTCCTCATCAATATTGCGCAATACAAGCCGAGTATCAGGAATGTAACCTTCAGCCCTTAACTTTTTGGTCAAGTTATCCAGCACAGCATAGATCTGCTTTGCTTCTGGGTGAGAGGTATCTCCTACAACAAAGCGATGAATCTTGTTATTAATCTCAATCCAGCTAATCCCTGGCTCCTTGCGAATACCTCTTTCCTGCATCATACACCGTATTGATGACACCTGATCCCACTGGCCAGCGGCAGCATAGATGTTGGAGAGGAGCACATATGGAGCGGCACCCTCCGGTTCCAACTTAAGAACCTCTTTAGCAGCAAGTTCGCCCAACTCCACATTACCATGACTTCTACAAGCACCAAGCAAAGCTCCCCAAGTAGCTGCACCTGCTTCAACTGGCATGTTATCAATAAAGAGCTTTGCTTCCTCTAAGTTTCCTGCCCGCCCAAGGAGATCCACCATGCAACCATAATGAAACACAGTAGGTTCCATGCCAAAATCCTGCATCATAACCCGAAAGAGCCGACGGCCTTCATCAACAAGGCCTGCATGACTACAGGCCGACAACACTGCCACAAATGAGTACTCGTCAGGTTTCACACCATCAGCAATCAGTCTTCTAAAGACTTCCAGGGCTTCGTGTCCACGTCCATGGTCTGCAAGTCCACCAATCATCACGTTCCATGTGATGACATCACGTTCCTCCATTCTGTCAAAAATTCGTACAGCATCATCGACGCTGCCACTCTTTGCATACATGTGAACGAGCGCACTAGCCACGCGCAAATCCGACTCCAATCCATCTGCCAGGATATGGCTGTGCACGTCCTTCACCCACTCTAACGCACCCGCACTTGCACATGCATTCAAAATGCTCACATACGTGATTGCGTCTGGTACACAGCCCTCTCTCCGCATTCGAAGGAAACATTCATATGCCTCATGCCCACGTCCATGGTCTGCAAGTCCACCAATCATCACGTTCCATGTGATGACAGCACGTTCCTCCATTCTGTCAAAAACTCGTACAGCATCATCGATGCTGCCACTCTTTGCATACATGTGAATAATCGCATTAGCTACACGCAAATCCGACTCCAATCCATCTGCCAGGATATGGCTGTGCACATCCTTCACCCACTCTAACGCACCCGCACTTGCACATGCATTCAAAATGCTCACATACGTGATTGCGTCTGGTACACAGCCCTCTCTTCGCATTCGAAGGAAACATTCATATGCCTCATGCCCACGTCCATGGTCTGCAAGTCCACCAATCATCACGTTCCATGTAACCACATCACGTTCCTCCATTCTGTCAAAAACTCGTACAGCATCATCGAAGCTGCCACTCTTTGCATACATGTGAATAATCGCAGTAGCCACACGCAAATCCGACTCCAATCCATCTGCCAGGATATGGCTGTGCACGTCCTTCACCCACTCTAACGCACCCGCACTTGCACATGCATTCAAAATGCTCACATACGTGATTGTGTCTGGTACACAGCCCTCTCTTCGCATTCGAAGGAAACATTCATATGCCTCATGCCCACGTCCATGGTCTGCAAGTCCACCAATCATCACGTTCCATGTGACCACATCACGTTCCTCCATTCTGTCAAAAACTCGTACAGCATCATCGATGCTGCCACTCTTTGCATACATGTGAACGAGCGCACTGGCCAAGCGCAAATCCGACTCCAATCCATCTGCCAGGATATGGCTGTGCACGTCCTTCACCCACTCCAGAGCACCCACACTTCCACATGCATTCAAAATCCTCACATACGTGATTGCATCTGGCACACAGCCCTCCGTCCGCATTTGAAGGAAACATTCATATGCTTTATGCCCACGTCCATGGCCTGCAAGTCCACCAATCATCACGTTCCATGTCACCACATCACGTTCCTCCATTCTGTCAAAGACTCGAAGGGCAGCATCGATGCAGCCACTCTTTGCATACATGTGAACAAGCGCACTAGCCACACGCAAATCCGACTCCAATCCATCTGCCAGGATATGGCTGTGCACGTCCTTCACCCACTCCAGAGCACCCGCACTTGCACATGCATTCAAAATGCTCACATACGTGATTGCATCTGGCACACAGCCCTCCCTTCGCATTTGAAGGAAACATTCATATGCCTCATGCCCACGTCCATGGCCTGCCAGTCCACCAATCATCACGTTCCATGTCACCACATCACGTTCCTCCATTCTGTCAAAGACTCGAAGGGCAGCATCGATGCAGCCACTCTTTGCATACATGTGAACAAGCGCACTAGCCACACGCAAATCCGACTCCAATCCATCTGCCAGGATATGGCTGTGCACGTCCTTCACCCACTCCAGAGCACCCGCACTTGCACATGCATTCAAAATGCTCACATACGTGATTGCATCTGGTACACAGCCCTCCCTTCGCATTTGAAGGAAACATTCATATGCTTCATGCCCACGTCCATGGCCTGCAAGTCCACCAATCATCACGTTCCATGTGATGACATCACGTTCCTCCATTCTGTCAAAAACTCGTAAGGCATCATCCATGCAGCCACTCTTTGCATACATGTGAACAAGTGCGTTCCCTACACGAACATCTGATTCAAGACCATCGTGTCTGATGAGCGCATGAAGCTCTTTGCCCCGTTTCAAAGCTGCTGGACTGGCAAATGCCTTCAGGATGCTCGAGTAAGTAACTTCATTTGGCTGCACACCTTCTTGGCACATTTGATTGAAAACTTCCAGTGCATCTTTAGCACAATTGTGCTGAGCATAACCTCCAATCATGATGGTCCAACTATAAACATTCTTGTTTAGAAGTTTATCAAACACTCGGCGTGCATCCTGCAGCCTCCCACATCTGTTGTACACACTCAAAAGGTTGTTCGCCACACGTACATTTTGCTCCATTCCACTCTTGATGATGCATTCATGAGCCTGCTTGGCCGCCATAAGGTCTTTCTGCTTCAAGCACCGCTTCAAAACTTCAACATACATGTACGAGTCTATAGTGATGCCTCGTTGCAGTAGATTCCTTATAACAATAAGCGCTTCGCTCGTGGTACTTGTGCTCCAAATGTGCGTCCTACCAACAGCATGAGAATGTGATGTTGCCTGAGTGACCAATTTGAGTCTTGCCTTCACCCAAGTTGGAGTTTTCCAGCCATCTAGCCACAGCGCTTCTCTTTTCACCTTATGTTTAAAGTCAGGTGATCTGGGGTTCCTCTGTAGGCACCACAACCCACCATCAAATATGCAAAACATGTGAACCATATTTAAGCCCGGTTAATCTGCACCCAACACTCAACAATCAAGGGTAACATCTTTTTCAACACTACAGGGATCAGACTCCACTCCAAAATACACAAAGCACAATACCCATGATTGCCTAGTGCCCACATCCTTTGTGCAACTAAGAAATATCCACCTCACGTGTCTCATCCAAGGCTTACATCCACTTCCCAGCATCAACCCACTGGCAGTCCTGGGATACCTTGTCAACTCTGTTGTCCCACCACTGGGAAGGATCCGCAAAGTACTCTTCCCAAAGCTCTTCAGTCCGCTCAGCTCTGTCTGAGGCAAGTGCAACACACTTCATGTCACATTCTCTCCAGGGAAAACATTTCCTATCCACCTCATTCCACGAGACCTGTCACACACCTGGAGCTTCGGCACTCGCGGATGATCTTCTCCAAACCGACGGTGTCGATAAACACCTAATTTGTCCACACCGTCCTCCATGAAAGCACATGCTCGCGGATAACCAAGGGTAGACAGGCCATGGAGACTTCAACAATGTGTTCGCACACACATCCTGCTCACATAAAGCCCAACAGTGCGTCAAAAAGCACACTAGTAGCAGAGCTCAAGCACACCTTCCTATCAATATTGAAAGAATCTTCAACTTTCAACCTGAAGGCGTGACCGGAAAGAGGCCAAACCTGGAGTTGTGGAACATCTTTATGCACAAGGTCGATCCGTTCCCAGTTTCCACAGGTGCCTCTTATTCGAAAAGAACGTCCACAAGCTTTGGATGCATGTCTTTGCTGACGAGTTGAAATAGGAGGCCCCAAATATTTTGTAGAATAAGAGGTGCTCGCGGTGATGGCATCAAGCGCCGACGCTGCCCGCCAGTCTGAAACCACAACTGAATGCATTTCGTTTTTCTGAAGAAACAAATTGTCAAGCGTGAGAATTCACTGGATTGGGCAGCGACGTTCTACCCGAAGAGCATACTGCAAAAAGAACACAGTCACCAATTCGATAATTGGCTAAAGACAACATCAACCAGCTGTATTACTTTAAGTTGCCCTCTACACAAAGAAGTCAATTGAAAATCCGTTTAGTGATTATTTGCAAACGCCGCTGACAAATCTGCAACAGGGTATGGTCCAAAAAACCATTCAGCTCTTACCAGCAATTCAAAAATGCCGTCACTGTAGCTTCAGGGCGTGAATCTGGTCATCGGAAACGCAAGTCCAGAGAAATGAATCAGCAACGTCACCAGCAAACTCGACAAAAACAGCCCTATCTCTCTACACATTCATGACCGCTTACACCACTTGCAAGAAGCGCAAAGTTCACTGCCACATGAAACTGACACCCTCCACTAGATTACGTCTCATTATGAACCCTACAAACATCAGAAACTCCCCACCAAGCAAAGCCATTCGTTCCCGTGTCTACAAATTCCAATCCACACCTTCTCCTCAACCCTAAACCTTAAAGCATCAAACCCCGCGTTGTCTCGCACCATACAGTGCTACTCTGCACCCTGTGGAAACAAAAGCATCTGAATCAATAGTCTACACAATGACCACAAGTGAGGCCTAATTCTGAACCTTTAATTCGATCTTGGAGTCCCAAGAGGAAACGGGCAACACCAAAGGAGATGCGTACACCCTAAGAACTCGATGAAAAGACCCCAACTCTCATTCAACGCTACATTGTAAACTGTATACACAACAATCACTGAAGCACGGAATGCGTTTCTTCGAAGAACATGAAACACAGAGGCGATGTGGGTGAAAATATTGCATCCAAAGAACTAGACGACAGATATCACCATCGGAAGGCAAGAAGTGCAGCTAGAATTCTGAGAAACCCAGCTGAGTTTGCAGAGCTTCAGACCCTACGTAACAACATCTAAATTCGGGGGATCCACTCCTTGTAAAAAATTTGTAGCACCTGAGATACTTAATGGGGTATTTTTCTAGCGGGAGGTACTAATTTTTATTTTGCCATTTTTCTGCACCATATAATTAAATAATTTAGTAACATGCACAATTTTCAGGTAGGCTATATTTTAATAATTGACCAAAGTAATCAAATATTCAGCTCGCTATATTAATAGAAACTGAAAAGTAATGCAAGGTCATAGTTGCGGTGAATGCTTCCACCTAGAGAATTCTCTATTGGTAACACTCCTCTGTCAACCAACCAAAGCTCTACAGCCTGGAGTTCAAAATTTCAAAAATCAGTGACAATGACTGAATTATCAAGGTACTTTGTTGACTGCAAAATGTGCCAATGATTTGCTTCACCATTAGACTTAAGCAACAGAAGCCTATTATCTGAACCGAGATCACCGATAAGCATTATGTTGTAAGTTCTAGAGATGATACACGAAAACTTAGGGCCACTTCACACTATGGTCGTCCAAGTTGAGAGGCCGTGGAATTGAGAGTCCAAACTTTGTTGAGAGTCCAAAGAAATCTACTTAAAATAGGCATAAAATATAGTTTTCATTTTTTATGAAAAGAAATCGACGGCCTCTCGACCATGGTGACGGGTCTTGCAAAATGTAGGACCCAAACTTCCTCTCGAGAGGCCGTCACCTTGGTCAAAAAGTGTTGCCATGTAAGCATTTTGAAGGTTCACGGCCTTTGGACTTTGGACTCTAGTGTGAAGGGTCGAGAGGCCGAAACCATGGTTTCTTGCAATTTGATTGGTGGAAACCGACGGCCTCTCGACCTTTGGCTATAGTGTGAAGCGGCCCTTAGTCACCCACAACCATCCAGGAAAAAGCCATAATTCCAACATTCCAAATATGGGGCAGTAAAAGTAAAGTAGGAAAACCTAAAATCCTAACAATTTGTTCCAACACTGAAGAAGCAAGTCTGAAGGTAACCAATATCTAAAAAGAAGCTTCAAATTGTTCATAAAGAACAGCCTCACATTCTAGGGTAAGCTTGGGCAGCAGCTGTTTGGCTATAGGTTCCAAGAAAACCTGAAAACAAAGCAGTGAATGAATACACCATTTGGAGTAATTCCACCGTCAAGCAAAATCAATTGCAAATGGTACCACATAGGAAAGAAAGAAAAAGCAGATGCTTCTCCTGGTAAGTGATTGTGAGAAGAAACCTAATGAGCTAAGCTACGCATAGATCAGATGCATGCCTCGGTGGCAAAGCCAAATTGGTGATTTTACCGTAACAATCCAGAAGTCTCGTAATTTTACAAAGCCATGTGAAGATTATACAAAAAGAACAACGATGGCAAAACCTGGAGGACGGTGCGCAAATAGTGGGATTCGAAGATAAGGTAGAGACACCTATTCATGACAATATAAGAGATGTGGTACCTTGGAAGTGCAGGCAACATGGAATGAAATCATGATTGTCTTAGCAAATCTAGGAGGAAGTGTTGGGCCTTGGAATTAATTTTTTTGGAAGCATGAGCAATTTTACACGAATTTTTGAAGCAAGGGTGTTGGAAACACCTATTCTAAGTTGTAGACTTACCCAAAAGAAACAAAGGATCAATTGTGAAGCAACATTGAATTGGACCAATTGTGAAGCAACAAATGGGAAGCTGTTGGCAACTTTCAAACTTATCATGGTTCATTTTTGGTTCAAAAGTAGCTGGCCACAATGGGTAGCTCTTCATTTTAGGTGCTGCTACCTTAGTACATTTGAAAATTTGAAGACGCATGGGAGGATGGTATCAAACTACTCAACCAGACAAAACACCATGTGTAGTCCTCGATTATGTCATTTGAACATCAAGGTCAATTTACACTTCAAATTTCTCCAATATCATTGCGAGTTGTATAGTACAACGAGATTATTAACCCCTACCCATCAAAGCATCTAGAAATTGTACGATTAACATATTCGAACCCTTCTCAACTTCTCATCAATGCTTGGATGAAAGTCATTCAATTGTTTGGAGATTCTTCACGAAGTTGTTGCCTGATCTAACAGTTGGATTTAGTCATACTTGATTACATCTTTTTTTTAAATTTCAAATGTAGAAGAATGTCGAGTCGTTGACCAAGCCAAAATTACATTGAGTGTAGTTCAAAAGTGGCCTTGCAAAACTGAGGTCGTAGATTTAAGAAATACAATTTTTTTAAAGAATCACCACAATTAAGAGTATCTCATTTCAAATTCTTTCTAACAAATTTTACTCAAAAAATATTAAAACAAAATTGTCATTAAATTTAGAAGGAATCTTTAATTTTAACTTTCAAATTTTATAATCAAATATTGGTGATAGTATTAGTGAATCGAACCGTATGGATAGAATTTAAAATTCAAAATCAAGGCCTTATTCGTTAAAATGAGACAAGTTGTAGTCTCATTTTAATCCCGTTTATATTTAGATCAGAAGAAGTGTTCATTAAATTGAGACATTTCAATAAATTGAGACTTTTAAATGCCAAAATACATTTGAAATTACTATTTTGCAACTTTAGATCAGAAAATGGGTTCATTAAATTGAGACATTTCAAGAAATTGAGACTTTTAAATGCCAAAACACATTTGAAATTACTATTTTTAGATTCATGAGTAGGATGCCACAACAATGAACCTTTGAAATATTCCATCTCATTCGAAATCTACATAGACCATAGTAATGCCAATGTCAACAAATCCAACAATTACGAAAACTTAGAATGGCACACGACAATAAACGGAACATCTTAAACAGAAATTCAATTAAAAATAAAGTCTGTTGAAAAAAAATAATGAAAACAATCAAGTATGCTATTAACAGTAATCAACAATCAATACATTGCCAAACTATTTTAATAAAATTGATAAAGTATATATATCTAAACACCTGAAAATAAGTAAATGCGAAGTGCATTTATCGCCACACCGTACAAGGAAGACAACTTACATACGTATCAACCATTCATCCATCTCAAAAGTCTTGGCCACACCCTACAACGAAGACAACTTCTATACCTTTGAATTACTCATCCCTCCAAAATAGATGTGTCATCCCCGAAGTCAATCGTAAAAGCTTCTACTGATGCCTTGATGATGTCAATTTGTGGCTTTGGAATTGCAACCCTCGGATCAGAAGTTCCTTGGTAGCTCCTCCTGGTAAGGACCTATTCGGTAATCAGTACCGGAAGGATTGATAGCTACCGAGGGAAAGGAGTTTAACAGAATAGGCAACAGAACACTCAAAACTAGGTCGATTACCACAAAACCGAGGGAAGACAAACTGATCAGAGCATACAAATACAAACAGAAACTACTCGGTAAGTATTAGATAAGAAAAGAGTACTTCAAACAAGAAATCAGTTATGTGGGAAAATTTGGCGTGCCAATGAGGTTGGCTCTATTGCTTTTATACCATAGTACAACCAGATCTGACAGTTAGGTCAGATCGGTAGAAAAGTGTTTCCTAGATCTACCTACTGGGGTAACTTGGAAAATTACCCAGGTAAAACTCAGATCGGTAGACCTACCGATAACTCCTAATTTACGGTTAACACTATCCACCCTCTAAACCAAGTTCACACCTAGAACTTGTTCTAAACTGTGAGATACCGGAGGGATATCTACGTCGTGGGACCGGTTTGTCTACTGATAGTGCGAGAAAACCTGATTGCATTGTCCGCAGATTCGGTAGGCTCCTCGGTATTCGGCGTGTTGTGCCGAGGATGGCTGGGTGTCCCGGTGTCCGGTGCACTGATATTACCTTGCATGGTGGGGCTGAGTAGTTCACGGCCATCAAATGAATCCCTAAGGAAGGATGAGTCAAAGCCCTCCATCGGTAATGGAGGGGCTTGGATGGGGCCGTGGTCCGTCGTGGCGGGGTTCACAATGTTGGTGTCGGTAGAGTCCGGTGATGTGGGTTGCGGAACGAAATCCGGATGTGCTTATCGGTACTGGTTGAGTATCTGGTAGGTGTTGTCAAGTGTCGTCTTGGTCTCCTGTGCTTGGTTGTGCAGCGTGTCGTATTCGGTAATGAGGTGCTCCAGTTCGGTAGACAGGATTGCGCGGAGGTCCGACTCGGTTTGGAAAGCCTGCCGGAGAGTGTGGATGGCGATCTTGTCTTGCGCTGTATCGGCTCTGAGCTGCTCCCGTTTCGTGGTGACGGCGTTCAAGAGAATTGCCTGGGCTTGAAACTGCTGGGTCAGGTTGTCGACTTCGAAGCGGGCACGTTCACGGTCTTCTCGAACTCGAGCGAGGTCGGTAGCATGCTGTTGTGCTTCGGCTTGGGAGGGGTCAAGTTGACCCTCCAGCTCGGTAATACGCTTTTGGGCGTTCTCAAGTTGGCGCTGATGTGCTGCCGAGTCGGAGATTGTGAATTGTTGAACTTGCGTCTGGACCTCGGTAAGTACTTGAGACAGCGTGTCTGTTGTGCGTTGGAGGAAGCATACATTCTGGAACAAGTTCCAAGGTCCGTGGAGTCGAATATTCGGATGGTCGGCGCGCTCCGTTGCACGAGTAACCGAGGTCAAGGGCGGTGCCATCTGCGCAGATACTTGGACATCGATAGTACGAGTGACTTTGGTAGTGAGCACACTTGAAGTCTAGAGTGGCAGGTTCAGTGGCTGTGGTGGTGGATTTGCACCAATGATCTGTGATGGTGCTCGGGGGGTGCACCTTTCATTAAAACCTAAAATCACGTGCGTGCGCTGCCTACTCTAAAAACCCCCTATATACAACTTTTTTCTTGTGAAATGAGGCAATACACATACAATTGCAACAATAAATATACAAGTGACAATATGTACATACACAGAAAAAAATCCATTCATTTTTAGTCATTAACATAAGTATACAAATATACTTTTGAACAAAAGTCAACCCCTACAATATGTATAACAAAATATTCTAACTTTCATCAGCAAAGTCGTTGAAATTTTTTTCATCTCCTAGATGTAATTCATAAACATTTGATTCGGCAATATATGTCATTGTAGCCAATGCAATTATTGTCTCTAAGTCTACCATCGAATGATCAGTAAGATCATATGTCCACTTGTTGTTAGTCCCTTTTTGATACCAACATAAACCAATCTCCACGTTTGATGGACGGTCCATCAAGGTACGCAAATCGATTCTATACTATAAGACCAATTATCTGAATCGTGTCAAATTGAAGTCATTTTCACACAAACAAATGAGTTGGAGCAGGGGTCCAACTTTCCTACACTACAGAAAATACACAGTGGACGCTTAGGGGTTAATACTGAGGTTTTTGCGTACCTTCAACTTGTCGCCGGGTGATGAACAGTCTCCACAGTGGTGAGGCAGTTGTATCTAATGTGGCTGATAAGCAAGAGCCCGCTCACTCCTCCAATATCGATGAAAGCTCCGTATGGCTTCACGGTTTGCAGAGTTCCCTCCACAACTATACCAATTCTGAACACAAACTGATTCACTGCCAGGGCTTTCTTGTTGCTGAGCACCAGCCGAGTGCGCCCCTCGTCTACGTCCAGATACTTCAATGGAATCTCTTTGTTCACAAGCTCCTCAGATTTGTCTCTGAAGAGACAAAAATAAAAACTGGATTAATAACTGTGCAAGACTCCAATGGCATAAAGTGAAATAGGGATTCTAGTATCTTCAAAATAGGAAACAAGCTTTTAATATAATTAGGTCATTTCAGGCACTTTTAAACATAACAAGAATCTCCTTTATTTATCATCCCCGGCTCACTGCTTGATTTAGAATACATGACCGTTGTGTCACTAATACCGTAGGTTAACCCTACACTTGAGATGAACACCGCAACAGTTCATGGCTTGCACATCCACACTCAACTCAATATTGCATGGTGTTGTGTATGTTGTCAAGTTCGATATCAGTCATGTATTCATCAAAGAACATTTTCATGCTATCCATAGAATTGAAGGACCCTTGTTTGATTGAGGTAATCATTTAAAAGCGAAACGCTCCGATTGTGTGATTTCAATACAAGATAGTAGAATCCAATTTTAACCCTTAAACGACATATGCTTTCTTGATACCACACCCAAAATCTCTCTCAAATTTCATTATAAGCATGATTCTATTTTTAATTTACTTTGGCTCTATTCTAAAGAAGTATAGATCTCTCTAAGGTGCTCGGTTTGGCACTTTAAAAACCCCATTTGATGCAATGGAGTAGAAGTTATGAGCAAGATTCTCCCAAAATATAACCAAGCCCATGGGGCTTGCATAGTCGTTTAAGGGTTAAGAGTGTTCTGCTTTCAACATCTTAAAATTTTGAACGATGAGTACATAGGTAACCTTAGCATATATGAACATTGTTGGAATCGGAAAAGGGTTTTAATGCAATTTAGCATGAATCAGTTGATGAAGAACATGAATCAGTTGAATGAATCAGCATGAATCAGTACATGAATCAGTTGAACTGATTCATGCTAGCAATTTATGAATTTAGCTGATTCATGTACTGATTCATGTACTGATTCATGAACTGATGCATGCTGATTCATCAACTGATTCATCTTGCATTGTTGGAATCGGAAAAGGGTTTTAATGCAATTTAGCATTCATTTTTTGAACTAAGTTTTGGATATTTCAACCTTGTGCTATTAATCATGAAAGTTCAATTATAAATGAACAACCCCACAGGCAACACGAGAGTCTTGACACAAGCACGTCTACCGATTGAAAAAAAACTACCCACCTGAGTTCCCCAATCACCAACGTGGTTTCGCCGCAAAACATCCACACCACAGTACTCCAACATCTGACACAGGCTGTCACCGATGATTGTGGACCTCAAGTGACCCACATGCATCTCCTTAGCGATGTTTGGAGATGAGAAATCTACCACCACCCGCTTGTATGACAGCACAGGAGCCCACACGCCAACTCCTTGCAACAAAAGCTGATGAAGTTTCTGAACAACACAGCACTCAAAATGAGTGCTCACGCAAACAAGCACAAATCGATCCTTACAATCTGTCACTGGGAACCTTGTCCAATTCACTGGGAAGTAAAATTACTGCCAAACTGTTGTTTATAGCAAGTTTTGCAAGTGGTTGTTCAATTTAGCGAGTGATTACCAAGAATTTACTATCATTCTTGTACCCATTACTGTCAAGATAATATGGTCAGGGGCCTGATCGACTGTGTTAATATTCAATATCGTTCAGGGAACTTGTTTGTGAGCCCTTTCCAGAAGGACCGAAAACCAGCAGAGAATTAGTTCAAGCAATCAAGACAATAGGTCTTGAACTACTAAGAAACATACACAAAGCCTGCAACCGAATGACAAGCTTACATAGATGGAGACGTCAAGATTGGAACAGAATGCTAATAAATGTGATAACTCACCCGCCACTCCAGCCCGCAAAGGTTACCGTGCCTTTGTCAGATGCCAATATTGGAGATCCTTGATCTGCTGCTACATCAACGCCCTTCACCAGTGCCAAAAAGCCCACCCCAATCAAGGAACAGCTCCAGATTTTATCAGATATACATTGAATAGAAAAGTTTGGTTGCCTTTTGTTAAGTGCTGCACTTGCCAAACTGTTATGAGAATGTGATGATATCATTCAGTTACATCATTCAGCCAAAAAAGAAAAACGAACAAATCAGTTACATCATTCGTTTCGATCAGCTGAAAAGAGTCCAGAAACGAAAGCAAGATTTCACAAGGGCTTGATCGACTGAGTCATCGAAAAAGTAAAACGAACTAACAACTAATCACGTCGCTTCGATCTGCTGAAGAAATGAATGCAGACTAAACGAGGGCGCGATCGCCTGTGTCGGGCTAGCCTTACCTACCCTGCTTCAGTAGTAACCCAGCGGATCGGATGCAGCAATAAAACAACACGAACAAATGACTAATTGCATCGTTGCCATCATTCAGCTGAAAACATCATTCAACTTTGCAACGGTGGCATTTTCTCATTTTACGGAACAGTGTGAAGCTGCGGGGAGATCCAGGCGAGGTGGACCCGGGAACCTCCAGAAAGTGCCGCACCCTCCACGAAGTTCCGCAATTCTTCCATCAATCAGAGAAAAAAACCATCAAATTATCCGCAATTCTTCCCTCAATCGGAAAAAAAAATCATCAAATTATCAAGATGGATCCCATGAGCTTACCGCTGTCTGACTGTCTCGGAGAGGTGAACTCCGGAATCCTCGACCTCTTCTCTCTTGGCTGTGAGATCGCGAGAACCGATTCAACGGAGAGTGCCTCTCGAATCGATTTCTCACACCAACACCGCGGGCGTCAAAGTTCGCATAACGAGGGAGACACAAGCAGCTAACTAGAGAGGTCCCGTGTCAAACACATTAGAAAGCTTCGTGCGCTCCAACTCTGTCAGGGTTGGGTGAGCCTGAAACCCTAAACACGAAAAATTGAGAAATCGTTCGACCAAAAGAGAAAACACAAAACTTGCGGCGCCCGACCAGAAGAGCCAGAAAACAAAAACCTAGGGATGGGAGGCAAAAAGAGTCCTCGTTACTCTGAGCTCAACAAATCCGCCCAAAACCCTAATACTGCCTCTTTCCTCAATATTACCTTGACACCTACAAGGTTGCTAACGAAAATCGTTAATCCTAGTTTCATCCAAAATGAAAACTTATGATATGTAGTATAGTAACACTACCATACAAGTACAATTGTTATATACCTTTATAAGGCCCTCCATATATGTATGTAATTACAAATTATAACATGTATACCATATGTATACGTAATACGGCAAGGTTCAAATCAATACCCCTCATGTGCACTCATGTATACTCGTACATGTTTAGTACAGTGCACCCCCCGAGCCTTCGCTGCAGGAGAGCTTTCGGTCGAACCACCGACCACAAGTGACAGTTATCGTCCGCAACGCGAGGCTCATTGTCACATTCATAGCCTCAATGCCAGTCTGATTTTCACTTTGGCTTTTCAGTGGTCTCCAGAATCTCGAAAGAAAAGTGATCGTTTTACAGAGAAAAGACTGCATAAAGAGAGAGCAAACTGGAAAAAAAAAAAGCCTTTGAGCAATGAATTTTTCATGGAGGGTACTTCGTCACCCTGAGTGGTATCTTCTGTTGAATCGTATACACTTGATGTTACACAGGCATGTGTTTCTTGACCACTTTACACTAAATTAAAAGTCACAAATTGGTAGTCGTACTAACTAAACTACCTCCAATCAAATGAAGGGGTATTTCTTTGAATAACAAAAATGACAAGGTAACAAAATGTATCTTGCCGTGATCGCAAGTCTCAATACGTATACACCGGTAAATGAAATATCATCCTCACTCACCCGTCTGCTCTTGACACAGCTTCCTTGCGCAAAGAGCCGTCGATATCTCTGGAAAGAGGTAACGCTGCTGGTTCTGGATCCTCAGGCTCCATTTCTCGAAGTTGCTCTAGTCGCCGCGATACATCTAATCGCTCAGGTGCATGAGCACTTGGAATCTGAACCCCATATCAACGTTAGTGTCAGCGATGTTGCGTAGAAACCGTGGATTCCTGTTGATAACAATTCTACAAGTAAATGGGCTTCAACATCCTCATTCAATAGATGAACATGAACAAAATCTCTACTTCTAGTACCTTGAAAACAATCCGCAGTGCAATATACTGTACATACACACAGTGGGTGTATTATTGGAGATGTTTCGCTTGAGTTTTGTGCACATTGCATTGCAAATACCAGTTCTAGTCATTTTCCTCAGTTATCGAAAAGATGGGAGTCTTACCAAAGCAGGAACGTATTTCTGGATTGCAGCAAGTATTGCTGCATGTCCAACAGCCGTAACCTGTGCACAGCTAGAACGTCAGAAATTTCTCGTGTCTATCACAAACGTCAAACGTGAAGAAGCTGACTAGTTTTCTATGCGATGACATTGAAGAGCACCAACTAGAGCTTTGACATTGACTTCAAAGCAGAGTAGAGTGCCGAGCAACTTACAGCCAGAAGCATGAGAATCCCAGTGGGTGCAACGGATGCAAGGTCGGTAAGCGTGCGTTTCAATATCTTCTTCTCGCGACTTGTCAGTTTTTGACCCAGCACTTTTCGTCTCAGAAGGACCGAAGAAGCTCCTACATCAGTGCCCAACAAACACGAGCCCCTCCATGTATCCTGTCAATACAAAAGCCACCAGGATTAGCATTACAATTGGAAGCACAAGCGAGCACAAGTTTTGGATCGTCTATTGACACCAAACTCCACAGCCAAAAAGATCATTCCCATTCTTTGTGAGTGAAACGAGTCACAAATAGACTAGTTTTGTTCAGCCTTGCAAAGACTGAATTCACGGAAGGAGTCAAATTCTCAAACATTCTAAAGAAATATTGATGGAGGGTGGATGAACTCTTACAACACTAGCATCTTTCAGCTTCTCAATAGACTTGCGGAAGAAACCGCCATTTGCCCCAGTTAGGTCCAAATTTTCATCTGTTCTAGCCAAGGCAGTCGTTGTTGCAACCTCGTACACAGATGCTCTCTCCCACTCCTCCTGAGACAATGACTGCATCAAGAAAAGCTTCCGACTTTAGGTTGCTTTCAATGACAACCAATAACATCAATATATTTTGCAACACCATAAGACGATGAATTACACCCTACACAAATGTACGGGCAAACAGTATGCAAATGACCTGATTAATTTAATCTACCAGTTCGTTCCCTCCACTTCAATATTAAGAATAATCATCTCAGAAGATTGTTGAAAAACAGTCGAAGACAGTTTAAAAACATGATTACCCGCACTGAGGCTCACTGATCAGCATACTGCTGAATCCGTGAGATACTTAATGGGGTATTCTGCTAGCGGGAGGTACTAACTTTTATTTTGCCATTTTTCTGCACAGTATAACTAAATAATTTAGTAATATGCACAGTTTTCAGGTAGGCTATATTTTAATAATTGACCAAGGTAATCAAATATTCAGCACGCTATATTAATAGAAGCATGAAGGTGTGAACCGCAGGCAAATAAACTCTGAAACCCCGGGTAGACAGAGCTCCCAAACCGGACTGGGGAGAACGAGAAGGAAGGTTCTGTATAGCCGCATACTTGGTCCCACTAAGCTTTGGATGCATGTCTCTGCCGACGAGTTGAAATAGGAGGCCCCAAATAATTTGTAGAGTACGAGGTGCTCGCGGTGATGGCATCAAGCGCCGACCCTGAACCGCCAGTCTGAAACCACAACTGAACGCGTTTCGTTTTTCTGAAGAAACAAATTGTGAAGCGCGAGAATTCACTGGATTAAGCAGCGACGTTCTACCCGGAGAGCATACTGCAAAAAGAACACATTCACCAATTCGGTAATTGGCTAGAGACAACATCAACCAGCAGCATTACTTTAAGTTGCCCTCTACACAAACAAGTCAATTGAAAATCCGTTTAGTGAATATTTGCAAACGCCACTGACAAATCTGCAACAGGGTATGGTCCAAAACACCATTCAGCTCTTACCGGCAATTCAAAAATGCCGTCAATGTAGCTTCAGGGCGTGAATCTGGTCATCGGAAACGCAAGTCCAGAGACATGAATCAGCAACGTCACCAGCAAACTCGACAAAAACAAACCCTATCTCTCTTCACAGTCATGACCGCTTACACCACTTGCAGGAAGCGCAAAGTTCACTGCCACACGAAACTGACACCCTCCACTACAGTACGTCTCATAATGAACCCTACAAACATCAGAAACTCCCCACCAAGCAAAGCCAGTCGTTGCCATGTCTACGAATTCCAGTCCACAGCTTGTCCTCAACCCTAAACCCTAAACCCTAAACCCCTTTACAGCATCAAACCCCGCGTTGTCTCGCACCATACAGTGCTACTCTGAACCCTGTGGAAACAAAAGCATCTGAATCAATAGTCTACACAATGACCCCAAGCGAGGCCTGATTCTGAACCTTTAATTCGATCTTGGAGTCCCAGGAGGAAACGGGCAACACCAAAGGAGATGCGTACACCCTAAGAACTCCATGAGAAGACCCCAACTCTCATTCAACGCCACATAGTAAACTTAGACACAACAATCACTGAAGCACGGAATGCGTTTCTTCGAAGAACATGAAACACAGAGGCGATGTGGGTGAAAATATTGCATCCAAAGAACTAGACGACAGATATCACCATCGGAAGGCAAGAAGTGCAGCTAGAATTCTGAGAAACCCAGCTGAGTTTGTAGAGCTTCAGACCCTACGTAACAACACCTAAATTCGGGGGATCCACTCCTTGTAAAAAATTTGTAGCAACTGAGGTACTTAACCCTTTAACCCTTAAACGTACCGCTCTTTTGTAAGAAAGTCAAACTACACAATTTACTGAATTTACACAATCAAGATTTATCAAAATATATTTTGTAATATTTTTCAAACATGGAATTGAATGTTTCCTATCAGTCTTGAAATTTTCAGATTTTTTTGATTTGGTGCGGTATTTTTAACAAATTTTTATGTCAAATACTTCAAAACATAATTTTTATTACAAAAAAGCGTTAGAAATTTGATATTTTTGTGGGAGCACGTGCAAATCACAATGGAGAATCACATGATATGTTTTCCATAGAAACCTTTTCTTTCAATTTTGAAATTCAACAGTTGAAAATCCCATCATTCCTATGTAGTGTAATTCAAACCTTGACCTACAAAGCTTGCACAAGCAATAAAATACTCAATAATTGGAATTTTTAAGATTTGAAAAGTGCAGTACAAACTAGACTTAATGAACTTCGTCTTCTTAGTTGGGTGTATTAGCAACAAAAGTCATCTCCAACATCAAAATTGGGTTTGACCAATGAAAATCCAGAAACTGGATGCGTGGAGGTTTAGGGGTTAACGTCCCATTCCTTTAAGGCATAGTCGAACTACATTGTTATACACAGTTCAGCAGTCAAAAATCAATAAAATATATTTTTCTGATTTTTTTCATGCATGAAATTGTATGTTCCTATTAGTCCTAAAAAATTTTGATTTTTTAAATACAAAATGAGTTTTCCACAAATTTTTAGGTCAAACACTTCAAGAAATTCATACTAATTGCAGAAAATCTTCAAAAAAAATATTTTTTTTAGAACATGTGCAAATGACAATGGAGAATCCCATGATATATTTTTGTGGAATTTTTGAATTTTAATTTTAAAATTAAAAAAGTGAACATTCTATGCAGTGCAATTCAGACCTTGAGCTACCTAGCTTGCAACAGAAATAAAATATTCAATACTTCAAATTTGTAAGATCTGAAAAGTGAAGTGAGAATTGGACTTCATGAACTTCATTTCCTCGATTGAGAGCAATATCAGAAACGGTCATCTTCAAGTTCAAAATTGGCTTTGACCAACAATCATCCACTATTTGGACGCGCGGTCCTTAAAGGGTTACTGGGATATTTTTCTAGCGGGAGGTACTGATTTTTATTTTGACAACCAACCAAAGCTCTACAGCCTGGAGTCCAAGATTTCAAAAATCAGTAATAAAGACAGAATTACCAAGGTACTTTGTTGACTGCAAAAAGTACCAATGATTCGCTTCACCATTACACCTACACAACAGAAGCTTATGATCTGAACCGAGATCACCGATAAGTGTTATGCTGTAAGTTCTAGAGATGATACACGAAAACTCAGGGCCACTTCACACTGTCCACTAGAATTCTTGTCTCACTTCTTTTGAGGATTTTGAGGATTTGAAGAATCCATTTGAGAGAGAGAAAAATACTTTCGTGAAATCTAAAGTGGTAGTATCAACCGTAACAATAAAACAAAAAAACCATTTGATGGAAAATTAAAAATTTGGCATTATATTTTAATGGAGGAAGAAACAAAGGGTAAACTAGTGCATTGTTACAGTGCATAACATGCACTTTAAATTCTGAAAGAGAAGAGAACAAAGGGTTGTTGATAGACTTTTGAGCTATGAAATTTCCAGTATTCTAATATGTGAAGAAAAATATCTTCCAATTTTTTCAAATTTTTTTATGGATTGATGTTTGAAATTTTAAAATGTGTTACTTTTGGGAGGGATTAATTTTTCTCAAATTTTAAAAATTGTTTTGATGGATTTAATTTTTTAACCCCTAAACGTCCTCACCTATTGTCCAATTTGGGCAGTTTTGCAAAGATGCATTATAAAATGCAACCAACGTGAATATTTGAAACTTGGTGTATGAATAAAAGTTGTACATTTTTAAAATTTAGATTCAATCTATACAGTTAGATCTCTGATTGCTATCACTAATATTTTTCTATAAATTTTGAAGCATAAAATAAAATATTATTTTGTTATTCAATTATGAATAAGATATTGACAGTATGGGGATGAAATTTGTCGTGATGGCTTATAATGCAGTACTTTTGGTGTCGTGATTTTTGGAGATTTTTTGGATGCTTGATTTTATGAATTTATTTTCTCGAGAACACTTTTACACTAAAATCTTCAAAATTTTGGGTGAAACACTGCAACAAAAAATGAGGCATAATTTTTTCAGAAATTGTTTGCTTTTTGATCGGATCACACACACATGAAGCTAACTTCCCATAAAAAATTCAGATTGGCCCAGAGCGTGTAATTCACAACATTGAATCATCTTTTACATAATGTACAACATTTCAATCTATGAAGTTATCTACTGATTGCCTGAGAAGAGATCTAAACACACCTTTATTGAACCATAATACATTTCATATGAACAACTTATCTACTGTTGAAGCATAATGATTTTAACCAATCATAATGAACTATAAGATGCGAGTATTAAAATTGTAATTTTGGTGAATTTCCAAAGTTTTCCCTGTAAATTCATTCGAAAAACTGTTTAACATTTAATTGTGTGAATGTCTTCCAACAAGAATGTCTTACATATGTTTTTAGAGTTGAATCTCAGAAAAGAAGTTAAAGCAGCCTCGTTTTATATTACAATTAGGGTATTGCCCAAACCCTCCCGGGACATTTAGGGGTTAATTATTTTTTTGTTCCTGTTGTATGTGGACAGGCGTTTTTGGCAGCTTAGTCTAAGGCTTGACAAGTCAATAATTCAGCAGTGTGTGCACCATCTGGGTACAATTACCTGGCTGGTGTATCCCTCCACATATTCAGGGCCTTGCATAACATTCAGTAGCCTACAAAGAGACTGCCTTTTAGTTTCATCCTCTTGTATATAAAGAGTGACCAGTGATTTCTAATTGAATGAACTATTGAATCAAATAAACAATGTTGAATTGAGAATGAATCAAAACACTGTTGAGTTGACAAAACATTGTTGAATTGAGAATGAATCAAATAAACAATAACAAAACATTATTGAGTTGAGAATCAATCAAATAAACAATGACAAACATTGTTGAATTTTGATTCAATGAGTGCTTTCGATTACTGTGCACCATGGTTGCTTGCTCTTGCTTAATGCCACGTGTCCCATAGCTACTGATTTGATGTGGAATATGCGACATCATTTCATTGGGGGGATGAAATGATGTGGGATATTCCACATCATTCTCTTGGAGGGAGGCAGTACTCACAAAGGCTACTAAATGTTATGTGTCAAGGAGACACTCAATTTCAGGTACAATTTTTTTTAATAAATTAATAAATGTTTATTAGTATTATTATTATCCTTCTATCTACCCAAATCACATGTTAGGGGTTTCAACCAATCATGCAATGACACATGTCACTTAGGCAAAAAAAATTTACACTACATTTAATGGTGTATTTGGTGTTCGAGGAGAGAATATGTAGAGAATATATATTATTTATAACAATTTATAAATAATATATCTTTTATCAGAATTTGATGTCTTTCATCACAATTTGGTCAAATGTATAGAGAAATAAGGGAACTGTACCTGAAAGGGAACATTTACCTTGAATTGTGCGTATTTACTAAAGTGTGACATTTCACAGTTAAAATGTCACGCCGTAATAGATATGCACGCTTTGAGGTAAATGCTCCCTTTTAGGTGTAGTTACCTTGGTGTCCCTTCACAATACATAGACGTTTGTCACTTGTCATTCTCATTTTCATTGAGACTGCCATTTTCTTTTCAACTAATAAGAGTGACATGAGGTGGCATGCCATATTTACTATAAAATTGCCATATGTCATTGGAACACTACATTCATTTTATTTCTCTTACGAGGACACTATATCTCCCTAAAATCAAATAATTTCCGGATTTAGAAATGGTGTCTTAGGACACTAAATAAGCCATTCACTTTAGTAAAAAATGTGGCGCTCCTTAGGGAGATGCCCAAGCAAAATCACTCTGCATGCGTGGAGTTGGGCACGACATGCCTGGGCAACGCGCTTGGTGGTGCCACCTTTTCTACTAACGTGTGTACTGAAATTGTGATTTAAAGTCCGGAACACTCTTTTTCAACACAAACACTGCTTGACTTTCTAGAAATCAATAGTGTTGCCATAAAACAATAAAATAGAAAAATAGAAAAAAATCTGTAAAATTTAAAATGATAAGAACTTCAAGTAAACGTTTTGTGTGTGGCATTCTAATGACAAATGGTAACTTTATGATGAACATTTCATGCCAACTCATATCACCCTCATCACTTTGAAGAAACATTGCACTCTTAGTGGAAGTGGGAATGAAAAGTGAAACTCTTGTGTATTACAAAGACACTATAGAGTTGTCCGTAAACTGAAAGGTTAAGTGGGTCTTAGTTCGATTAAAATTTGAAGACACAAAAACTGTTGAGAGAAGTTTAGGGAATCAAAGGAATGTGAGTGAAGCCGGTTTAAGTGTTTGTTGCAAGGATCTATTGCTAGAAAAGGGATTAGCAATCACTTTCGTCATGTGTGAAGGTGAATAATAGAAACTTAGGTGAGAAGTTTTTTGGCATCGATTTTGGTGCTTTCAAAGTTTGCATCTTAAGTTTTTTTTCTCTACACGACACAAGTTCTTTTTTGAGGATTAATATCACTATTCACTCAAACTATAATCTGCTCACTCACCTTTGAGGGACTTTACAGATGACTCTAGGTTCTCCTCACCTTTGAACAAACCGTGGAAAAAAAAATTCAATCATTGCTGGATACTCAATTGCAATTTTAGTGTAGTCTACGGTCTCAGATTAAAGTCGTTGCATTAAACTATCTCTTGCCCATGTGAAGGTGGAAGGAACAATTCTAGCTTCCACAGAGATAAGTGGATGGGATGGCAAAGACGTGAGATATTGGTTCTAGTTTCAAGAATTGAACGGCTTTGAACTCAAGAAGAATGGCACTATTAACGACCGCGGACAAAATTGGTGGGACGCCAAAAACTAATTCAAAAAACTAAAACACGTAAAGAACCAGAAATTGTGAGGATCAAAAACAAAAATAGAATAAATTATTTTTGTAGCTATATTTTTCTATTTCTAAGCTATTTTGGGCCAGTTTTAATCATCTCTTGCTCAAATACAAAATCCGAGAAATTTATTTTTTGAGGAACAAACCAAATTCAATATTTATTCGTGGAGTGGTGACCTAGCTAGGGTACTACAGTAGTGCTTATAATATTCATGAACTTGTCATTTTAGGCCCCTTTCCATTTCAAATTGTAGACGTGGTGGAAGCAAGAAAAAAAGGAATTCAATGATTGTTATGGAAGGTGCACCGTACTAAACACGTACACGTATATGTGAGTGCGTTGAAGAGATATTAATTTGAACATTTTCGTATTACAATAAACATATCTAGAGCTAAAAAGATTGACATATACTTACATGAAACATATATTCAAGGCGGAATAGATTTGTATACGAAGGTTTTTAGCCCGGATTTGAAACATAGAACCCCTCATAATTATACAAGAGGTTTTTAGATAGGGATCATAAACGCACATGTTTCTCAACGGAATGCCAGTGTAGAGTACATCCTTTGGATGGTTTTCTGCAATGGAATAATTGCAGACAAAAGAGACCATCATAGAAGGCTCACAAATGTTATGTGCCACCAGATCTTATCGTCACAGTCAAAAAATTCTTGACGAGGTTTTAGATGTCTGAGCTGAAAAACTTTTATTAAAATGTTAATTTGAAGACATGAACATATGAATCGAATATTGACTTTGAATTTCATAAAAATCAAAAAAACTATTGAAAAATATGCAAATGTATAAAAATAATGTGTTTTATTCACTTTATTCATAATAATCCATACTAATTCAGGTGCAAAACAATTCACTAATCCTAGTATACCTTGAATACTCTTGGGGAGGTCACTAGCATGTATTAAGTATAACCACGTGCACGAAGAGGGTATTTCAATGGGGGTTGTCACATTATTGAAATATTTGAGGTATATTCTAAAATATTGTAGTTATATTTCAAACAAATTCTCAAATTATTCCTCACTTGAATTTAAAGTGCCCTATACTGCATATAAAATTTTATAACTAGGTCAAGTAAATTTCTCCAAAGAATAAAAAGTACTCTATAGTTTAAGTCACTTGATTTTATACTTTTTACATGGTGGCCTCCCCGACTAAATAGTATGGATTTGTATTATATATCAACCGGCTTATTTAATTCCAAAACTAGTGTGATTGTAATTACTAACCCCTAAACGTCCCATGGGGATAGTAGATAAAGGGTGTGTAATTGGTATTTTCTACCAACAAGAAGCTCTAAATTGGGATCTCAATAGCTCACTAGAACCGCAATGATGTAAATTTCAGCTTCTGTTTTGAACTCAAACCTATACAAGGTCTGAATTTGTTCCAAATACTAGAAAAATACACTATATTCTACTGGCTGCAAAAGCACTTTCGAATGTTTAGGGGTTAATGCGTGGCACAACAATTGAAATAAACAATGTAGAATTGTAAAGTATTAGTTAAACAATAGTTGAAAAATTAAAATATGTTAAGAGCGTACTTCTTGAATATTAACAAGAATATTCTTTTTTTGGTTTTTTTTTCCCCCCTATGCAGGCTGTGTCAGTATTCAAGAGTAACAATGTGTCCGTGAAGTCCATAAGCCTTGTAGACAGTCCTCAAATCCACACCAACTTTCAATACATAAACCTGGGCATTGTTAAAGCCATCAAAATCCAAGCTCCATGGTGGAGTCCCAACACGGATGGCATCCATGTGGCATTCACCACCAACTTTGCCATTCAGGGCTGCAATGTGGCTGCAGGTCATTTCCTAAACCGTTTTTAATTAACCCCTAACGGACCACAACTTACTATGTTTCTCTCCAAACACTCCAAAGTATTCCTTCTTATAAAAAGACAAATAGTTTTTGATCCAAATTTTTTTTACCGATTCAACCGTAGGATATTTCAACCAACTTGATTTTATTATAACCAAAAGAATATCAACCGTTCAGGTTTCTTCAATAGTAAGATTATCAGCTTCAAAGTTGGTAGCATTGTTTTTTTGGGGCTTGTGCCTAAGTTTGAAACTTCCTGAAAATGCCCAAAATGAAAAGTTCAATCTTAGATTTGATAAAATGAATTTGGTATTTGTGTATATGGGGTGTTAGCTCATAGTGTATAAAAACTCAAATGCGTAGCTCATTGTATGAAAAAATTTAGGAGTTGCCCGCAATTAGGTTTTTCACCTATACATGATTGTATCTTTTGATCTATACATCATCCACGTACGCAAATTACCATCCCATCTTCGTTACAAAGAGTACTAGAATCACCACAAAAAATCTGAATAATTGACAATCAATACTCATTCCATACTCAATTGACTGAACTTAGTGAATTAACCTTGGTCCTTTAGGGATTAAAGACTTTCTATAGAGAACTATCCAACTTAACCCTTTAACCCCTAAAGGACCAACGACTTGTGGTTTTAAAATCACAAATTCATATGATCGTACTGTGGAAAATATAATTGGGATGCGACCAAATTTTATATCTCTATAGTCAGTGAGGAACAATGCATGCGTTGTTAAAAAAACAAGCAAATTTGAACAAAAGGAAATCCATGTAGAACCTATTAAAACCACTGAAAGGCCATGATGTCCAATTTTGGGCTTCTTGGTCCTTTAAGGGTTAACGATCAGATTCAACTGTGATTTTGAAGATGCGTTATAAAATGTTTGATGAACAACAAAAATAGATTTGGTGTACAAAGCTAAGTAGTGTAAATGTCGATGTGAAGATCACACCTGTATAGTTGGATTTATCATTTAAAAGTAAAATGAAATTGTAATTAAAATTTCAAGCTTTTTTAAAAAAGAATTCGATTAAAAATCTCTAAATTAACAACAAATAATTAAAATCGTTGTAATGAATTTGGAATAGCATGCGCTATGAGGTGGTATGATATTCATTATTTGATTCTGCTTAGTTTGGAAAATCATATTTAAAGTCTTACTTTCTGAACTAAGAATGGAACTTGATATAGGACAATTTCGTTGTTTAAAAAAAAAATCGAAATATCTTATTTCGAAAATCCATATTGTACAAATGATAGTCAATTGGCACAAGAACCAAGAAAATTTCGGATGAATGAAAAATTGTATAGGATGTAGTCAAGAGAAAGGTTACAATTTGTTCATCGTTCATTATATGGATGCAGGGCATCAAAAGGTTAACTTTTGCAATCGTTACAATATTTCATCGATGAACCAAGATTTTGGATTATTAATTGAGTTTCAAGAGAAAGCCTTGCAAAATTCATTAAAAAATATTAATGAAAATTTGATGAATCCAACGGTACAATGTGATCTCCTCATTGATATTACAACTTTTTTTTTGCATCAACTCCATTTTTTTTTCATCAAACATTTTTAAACAAAACTTTCAAAACATTGTTGAATCGGGATGTTAAAGGGTTAATATACTCTATGATAAAAGTAGATTTTAAGAAAGCTTGCACAAAAGTGTGAACCCCTAAAATGCCTAGAGCCCTCTCTAAATTTGGCAGTTTTACAAAGATGCATCAATGAAATGCAACCTATAGGTATATTTTGAACTTGATATATGAATAAAAGTTGTACATCATGAGTTTTAAATTCTATCCGTACCGTTAGATCTATGATTTCCATTACCAATAATTTTGTATGAAATTTGAAACGTGAAATTCAAAATTTATTTTGAAATTCAAATACAATTTAGATATTGACAATCTACGGATGAAATTTGTTGCAATTGGTTGAAATGTAATACTATGTTTAGTGATTTTTTGAGATTATTTATTTGACTTTTTTAGAGCACTTTTACACTTAAATCTTCAAAATTGTGGGTGAATCACTGCAACATGAACTAAGGCATAAATTTTTCACCGATCATCCCCTTTCTAATTGGATCATGTATGCATGTCAAAGCTAACTTCCCATAGATTGTACAGTAAAAATTCCACACTGCAAAAAGTTCATGACGGATGAGAAATTATAAATGAAATCTGTACATCGTCCAAAAAATGGACGCTCGGGCGGTTGAGGGTTAATCGTGGAAATGGCTTAGGGTTTAGGGTTCATTAAAAAACATAAAACTATATTTTATTGCCTATTTTCAACCCATTTCTGTGAACTCTTCACAAAGTTCGGCCACTCAATTCCGCAGCCTCTCGACCTAAACGACCACAGAATGAAGCGACCTTTAACTCCTGAGCATCTTTTGAGATCTTTGTGTAAATACTTTGATCATATAATCCACCCTTCATCACGGTCGTCAAAAAATAACTATAAAAAGAGAAGTATAGATTGAATTCAAAAGAAGAATTTTTTTACATGATTTTCAAAATTAGAATAAAATTAAAAATTAAAATTTTTAAAAAATTAAAAAATAAACCTTGGTCAAAAGACAATTTTATAGAATGTCCGCAATATCTAGGCAAAGAAAAAAATCTTTGGATAACTAAACGACTACATCAGTCCTTAAAGTGATTTACATGTGACACCTATGTGTCGTAGCACGTGATACCGGATATTCCCCTAGAACGCGCTTTTTCGTATTAAAAGCGCTCGTAGAGGTGATTTCCGGGTTATCGTTCCGCGGAGATTCTGTGAAGTGGAAAGCTTCCGGAGATGGTCCCGGACTGGTGATCTCACTCTCTCTATCACCAGCTGAATTCCTCTTTCCTACCAAACCGGGTCTCCTCCCACTGACTGACCCGGTTACAACTAGATCCGGTTTTCGTCCGAGTTGGGAATTTATCCAACCGTACTCTGTCCGGTCTATCAAGACAACTCAAACCGGTTTGTATTTAACCTCTGTTTTCCTTCAGAGGGTTCTCCATTCACATTCGTGGTGCTGGATTGAAAGACACACCCCTCCCTACTGATTTAAGTGATGGGAAATTCACTATCTTCCGGTTATCTTAACAAAAACTCCTAATCCCCAATCTGGGTAATTTCCCGTACTGCACTTCAGCTGCAAATTCATCCCAAACCCACAGCCGGTCACTTAAGTGCAACCCGGGTTTCCCCCTTCTAAAGATTACTACAACAACTTGATAACCGGGGTGGACCTGTATCCGGGGTATCCGGAATTGGTTGGACTCCTAATTTGTTCGTTTTACTCTGATCCTTCCGGCTCTCCTTATCACCTGGTCTACCCAAGTACTGGCACCTCAACCGGACTACCCGTCCAGGAGTTCTGAAAGAACCGGAGTACCCCCTCCTATTCACTCAGCCATTAATCTGGATTATACCTGGTAACCGAGCACGAAACAACCCACCTTCAAACAATCTCTGAGTTTTCCCAATACCCAGACTCTTAACTGGATCTACAACAGAACCCGGTTACTCTAGCCATTCCGGACTCATCTGTCACATGATCTACCCAGGTGTTGGCACCTCAACCGGACTACCCGTCCAGGAGTTCTGAGAGAACTGGAGTACCCCCTCCTATCCTCTCAGCCACTAATCCGGATCACACCTTGCAATTGAGCATGAAACGACTAGATCCACAACAGAATCCTATCCACCCTTCCGGTTGCCAAGGGACTAATTGGACCACGATCTCAAGCAGCAACCACACACACACACACCCACACATTGGTCTGTAGAAGAGTATGCCTATGATCATTTACAAAGAGAAAATGGTACACAAAAAGACCCCAGGAATGAAGAACATCCCTGGATAAAAAGAAAACGCAAAGCCGACCAGATCCGGGAAACCCGCAGATCCGGAAAAACCGGGGGACTACCCCACAATTTAATTCTCATCCTACGCTGCAACCTAAAATCAGAATCCTAAAAACTAACTCCCAAACAGAGTCCTACCCTACTGCTCAAAAAGTCGCGTTCCAAACAGCCGGACCCACGAAGACCGGGCCACTGATTCCGGGCCTTTGATGACTCCTGGACAGCCACTGGTCCTCCGGCGGCTACTCTTCCCCATCTTCCGGACTTCCTACCACGATTGGATCAGCTGGCCTGTCTCCCCGAATTCCGCGCCCCGCCGACTGTCCCTCCTGTTGCTTTTCCGCCCTGTCCGGGTGGACATCCATTGCCTCCATACCTTCGCTCAGATCCCGGACTTCTTCTGGGCTTACTCCTGCGGGTCGGGCCATGTGGATGGGTTCCACATCCAACACAGTCCGGGAGGTAGGTCCCTCCTGTTCCGACTCCTCCTCCGAAGAGCTCTCCCGGATGCATTCCGCCAGTACCCGGAACTCCACCAAAAACGCTTCTACCTTGTCCGAGTACTCCCGGACTACATTCTTCATCCGAGCTGCTCCCTCCAATCCCGGTTGAAGGACGCGCTCGTCATACAACCGGGCCTTCGTTTGGGCCTCCCCATTCGATTGGAACAATCCGGATAGCCTGGAGACACACTGTCGGCTTGTCTCTGCTACACTCGGGATGGTATCCTCTTGCTCCCGGATCTGCCGCTCCTTCTGCTGTACGTGGGCCTCCATCTTGTTAATGTAGGCTACCTTTCGTTGCAGCTCCTCCTCAAATCCCTTCAAGAGAGCCACCGATTCGCTCTCTGCCTCCCGGATGCCCTGCAGTTGTCCGGTTAGCTCGTTCTCCCTCTCCCTGCTCCGGATGAGTTTCCTCTGGAGCTTCCTTGTTCGCGCCGGATACTCCAGAATGTCGTTCGTCCGGAGAAGGGTCCCTGTCTCCCGGAGAGCAGCGAACAGGGGGTTGTACTGTTCCGTAACCAGGTCCAGTGCCACCCGTGTCTGCAGTAACATGTCCTCCATCCGGAGCGGTTCTCTTCGTTCCGCTGGCACATTTCCGGATGGTCCTGCCTCCTGGACCGGTTCTACTCCTGCTGGCCTTTCCTGCTCCTGTTCCCCCTCATCTCCCGTTTCCTCTTCGTCCTCCCCTGCTTCCTTGGGACGTTTGTTGAGTGGGGTTACCTTCCTCCGGACCGGTCCCTTCTTCTTTCCAGGTGTGGTATCCGGTCCTTCCGGTTCTTCCTCTCCTTCAGCCGGGAGGACTAACTTCCTCTTCCGTCCCTGGGGTCGTGGCTGAGACGGACCTCCCTCCTGATCTGTCCGGTTCTCTTCTTCCGTGCGCTCCTGTGGAGCCGCCGGAGTATAATCCTCCTCCATTGGTCCGGGTCCCTCTACCGGTTGCTCCTGGGGCTGGGGTGGAGAAGGCCTCGTCTCCTCCTCTGGCCTGGGCTCCTCGATCTGATCCCCCCGAGGTTGTGTCCGGGAAGGACCGCCTACCTCCGTTTGAGGAATTGCCTCTCGGCCTCCGGGTTCTTCCGGGTTAGCTTCGGCTGTGGAGAATCCTCCTCCTCATCCGGACTCCCCTTCCGGTCTCTTGTTCTCAGCTCCGGCTGATGTCTCGCTCCACCCGGTCGTTCTAGTTCCGGGTTCCTTCTCCCTTCCTGCCGCTCCTCCTGCTGCGGCCTGGTGCCACCCGGTCGGCCTCCCTCCGGGCGGTCTTCTCTCCTCTTGGTCCTGGTCTCCGGATTGGGGCTGGAATCATCTGGTGGCCTTCTTACCGGTTGGTCTTCCTTCTCCTTCCGGAGCTCCTCTTCCCTGACTCTGCTCCTATCCAGTTGGGCTGCAGGTGGAGCCATCCTTCTCTCCTCCGGTCGGGACGACGAGCCGGTTCTGCTGGTCCCCGCTCCTTCTCCCGGAAGTGCCTTCTTCCTCTTGGCCGGACTTCTCACCCCGGAATCGGAACTACCTCCAACTTCTTCTTCTCCTCGACCGTGAGGCACCCATGTTTCTCGTACAAGTGATAGAGAAATGGGGCTAACGGGCATCCCTTCTTGTTGTCGAGGTTGCCTGCCCACTTCTGCGTGTTCCGGTGGATCAGGATCGCCCAGTTGATCCGTTTCTTCCGGAGAAGGGCGGAGTAGATTCCCCGGGCCAGCGTCACAGTGAGGGTGGTGGGCTTCTCCGGACTGAAGATGGGTACTACGTACTGGAGCAGCCTTTGCTCCCGGGGCAGTATGCAATCCGCCACCTTGAATCCGTCCTTGTCCGAGAGATGACTAAACCGCATCTTCACCCAGTCCGTGTCGCCCTTGCCTCCCGGTTCCAGGTCCTCGTTGGTGTCCGGAAAGTCGTACAGTTCCCGCCACATCCCCCGGGTCCAACTGCCATACTTCGCCCGGATGGTCGTCCGGAAAGCGCTCACCATTGGCCCGCCCTCGATTTCTTCCAACATCCGGGAGTCCTGCACATCCCACACTCTCCCAAACAATCCCAAACACCCCATCTTCTGGAGGTCCTGCATTAGCTCGTCGAAGTCTTGCTCGTGCTGAGGAATCTCCGGGCAGATGCGTTTCTCCGGAATCTTGGCCCCGGCTTCCCTGCGTGCCATAGCTGCGGGCTCCGGGCGGGCTTCTTCCCTCCTTCGGATGTGACGCAGCTCCTTTTCCGAATGCGCCTTCTCTTTCCTCGGTAAACCTCGTGCCTCGCGCTCCGGGCGCTTCCCTTTCCGCTTCCGGGGTGTTCTTCTAACCTCCCAGAGACCCCGCGACCCTTTTCCTGACTGCGCACTTCCTTTCTTCCTCAAACTCCGCCGGAAATGGCAGTGCGCGCTGTCCGGAGGCTCGCCTACTTCGAACTCTAACCTTGCGTCACTATCTATCACCGGGTATTCAGTTTCCCTCACTCCCGGGCTCTCAGAATCTGCACAATACGGTCGCTCAACGCTCTCTTCTTCCGGTCCCACACTATCAATTCTACGGCTATCCGGAAGCTCAAAATTCTGTTGGCGTGGACAACTGGAACTGTAGAGAGTGAATGAACAGTGGATCGCCCAATTTAGAGCGGCCCACTTCAATGCTCGGACCGTGACCGGGTCCATCGGAGACCCGTCCTCTCCTATCCGGTCTCCCATCCGGTTCCCCACCGGAACTTGCTGTCAGCCTAGTCCTGTAATAATTCCCCTAGGCTGCGCCCGGATGGTACTCTCTCTCTAAATAAATAACTGGACCATTATGGCCACTACTCCTCTTATTTATGGAGGAAAGACTACTCCTAGTTGCCCTAGAAACCCTAACTAGCCACTTTTGGTAAAACGAGGTTTGACACTATGACCTTTAATATCAAACTAATGGCTTAACTATCACTGCAACTGCCACTGGCTAGAGTAGAATATTACTTGAACTAATGTGAACACACCGTTTCACTCACTGTACGTCGAATAAAAGAACCTCTTGTTTTCTTCATTGGCAAATTTTATGAGGTGTAAGTTTTAAACACATATATAGCACAACAGAAAGACAACATCCACATGGTTAAATTTTGGAAAAATGCTATGAATTATTTAATAATCAATGTATCAGATTTTTTTTAATTCATGAAAAAATACATGTTTAGTCATTTTGACTTGGAATCAAGTAGGATAGGTCAATACAGCTGGTTTTATATGGTGGTTGCTTTAGTCATGTTAGAACTAATCTCATTTGATAAAAACCTAAAGATTCCATACCGGGAATTTTTTTTAAACTGTGACAATTCAAGATCATGCTATCACTTTCAAGGCTTTTGAGGAAAATGGATAAGAGTTTTTCAAACTTTTTTTTTTTTGAAAGGTTGCTCATTTTCAATATCTACAAGGGGGGAAATGACGCTTGAAATTGTTGTTGAAAGTGTCATTGCAAGTGGGCTCAACTTTTTTAAAACCTTGAAATTTTGAATCGACCAATTATGGTCGATTAGGCAATCAAGGGTTAATTCCTGAATGACAAAGGGGGTCATGACAAAACTTTCATTTGTTGTGAAATGTTACTTCTACAACTATGATGAAGTTTGGTTCAACAAAGACAATGAAAAGCATGATATTTAGTAATCATCTGTACGGTCAAACATTTAGAAAAAATTTAAGTTACTCATTTAATGAATTCACAAGCACTATTTACCTTGGAATTTGGTGTGGTTTGTTACAATTAGATTTTTCTATTCTAAAATCAAAAAAGGAAATTTTTTCAAATGAGAGAACATCTTCGATTTCTTGGAATAGTAAGTTTTCTAACACTAGAACAATATTGAGGTATTTGTCATTGAAAGATTCCTTAATGAACCTCAGTATTGAGAATGAAAAGCATCAAACAACACTAGAACATGATTTCTACCCCAAATTTTGATAAAAATAATTAAAAATCAAAACTTGTGTGAATTATCTTTTTCTGACCATGGGCAATCATTACTGTTCGGGCTGCAACCAAAAAATGTTTGATCATTCATTTACAGGTTTAGCTAAATTTCTTGCCCACTTGCACTAATAGGGGTATTGTTAAACCTCTTCAATGGTGGAATTTTTAATGGAGAGTGTGATGTTAACCTTTAATTGCCGAGGCGACCTAAAAGTGGCCGTTTCCAAAATAGAAAGTGTTGTAAGATGAGTTAGGAGTGTCCAAAGTGAGTGTTTCGTGGGCCTAACCTGCTTAA
This sequence comes from Pohlia nutans, assembly GCA_022496805.1. NCBI lineage: Eukaryota > Viridiplantae > Streptophyta > Bryopsida > Bryales > Mniaceae > Pohlia > Pohlia nutans. Next base: position 459,857 of record CM040086.1, read on the forward strand.
AATCAAATTTTCTATGAGAATATGTCATTGGATCATCAAAAATGTGTTCATAAAATTCTAAAAAAATAAAGAACTTGTATGGCGAAGATGTTAGAACAATCTACAAAAGAATCAATGTTGTAAATGTGGAAAAAATGCATGATAAAGTATATATTTTGTTTGGACATAGAAAGATAGATTATGAGTTATGAATTTTAAATCAAACCTATGCAAATGGATTCCTAAAATTCATTATATAAAATTATATATAATATCTAACTAATAAACTTCCAAAATGAAAGAAATAAAATTAAAAATTAATCATTTATCTTTGAATTTTCGTATGATTAGCTAAAAACACAAGGTTAATAAGATGCTTAAATACCGATTGGAATTTGTTTCATTTGAATTATTAATTCTAAACTATTCTTACATAGTGTTGTTTAAATTGACATTGAGACAAACTGTAAACTCTAAATCTTGGCAATTTCTATCCATGCGATGAACATTTTTACTTTTAAGTAATACAATCTTGAAGTAGTATTGATTTAATTCAACATAGAATATTGGATAATATATTTTTATGAATATTCAAAGTTTTTCTTTTAAATTTTATTTATAAAAAACTAAATGGTTTTGATGATATTCAGCTATGTAGATGAAATTTAGAGATTACACGTCACCACTTTCGTATTGTATAAACTTCAAAAATTTCATAAATAACACGTATTATAACACAGACTTTTAGTTTGTAGGGAAAACCCTCGGGAACTTAAGTTTTAATTGGTGATAGCATTGTAAATATGAATAGAGAGGTACTCAAATCGATGCTCTCTCATTGGGATGACTCAACCATTGCATGATACCAATAGACGGTACTTCCATCTGCGTTTAGAAATGATTGACCTGAAATTAAAAAACAAATATAAATAAATAAATAAAAGTTCATCAAGTGGTGGGCACTTAGAATCCAAGAATGAAGTCTGAATGAAGATTACAATAGAAATCAATGAGTTTTAGCAACAATTCTAAATTTCATCGCACTACTTGCATACTTGTAAAAAGATAATTGACTAATATAAATTTCAATTAAAAGTATTGCCAACTAGACAATAATTTGATACCACAAAATAAAACTCTTCAAAATCAAGCTCACAACTATTCATACCTTTAAAAATACACTGAAATTGTGTATATATTTATTCAACAGCTACTTAAAATCAAAATGCTACGCTCAAAATGCTACGATCCTAACACACGTTTGATAATCATGTTTATGTTTTGGCATCTTCGTCAATCATTAAGCACTTCAATGATTTTGATGCGAGTCAATAGTCTTCCCTGAGCTGCCTCTCTAATCTTTATGGAGGCCTTGTTCATTTCATGATCTATTGCACGAGTATCCTTTTCTCTGAGGTCTTTATTCTCCATAACTTGTTCTATCAATACAAAAAAATACTTGTGTAACCATTATGCCAAACTTTGAAAGTACTCATTAAATTCATACTAGAACATGATATAGAAATTGTCAACTAAATGTAAAATTAAATTATCAAAAAGAAAAAAGAAAAGTAATATGTATTTTTTATGCGAAGCCTTGGTGATACTTAAATTACGCACCATGTATGTGAACCAGCTTGCTTGATGTAAGGTCATGTCAAGAACCTTGTTCTTGTAATAATTACGACCGTAGTAAGCTACTGCAATAGCTCCGTAGAAAGCAGCTAGTAGTATGGTGTACCATTTTATAGTAGTCGTGGGTAGTAATTATTGTTGTGTGTGTGATTATCATTCTCAAAATATAAATACTTATTGTTTAAAAAATCACAATATTTGTAAAATATATAAAGGTTGAATTACATTAATTTTGTTTGGTTAATGTAGTACTAATTCAATTCATTGCAATTACATTGTAATTACTACATCATACAAATTTTGAAACATAGATCAACTTTGAAACGGCGATTTATGTACTAAGAGTGATTGCTAATGTACTAAACTAATATTATTGGTATGCAAATATTTCTCCTAACCCCTCAAAACCCTAAACGTTTATTTTACAAAAGCACTCAAAAATTGCTTTTCAATTAGGAAGGGCAACAACTTCGAGAGAGAATCTAATTTTTTGGTAATTTCAACGACAGGATTTTGAATCAATAGTACTACTGTACAGACTTAAAAAAATGTGAGGAATGTTTTGCATAATCTTTTGCAGCACAAATTAAAAGATGATGGTTTTTGAAGTGAAAAAATAGGTAAATTTTTTATACCATACCGACTGAGATCAACACACTTGGATTCCTTGTGTAATTGTGTTTGTGCAAAAAACTTATATAACTCACAAGATATTAACATGGTCTACTTTGTGGAGGCCAGAAAAAATTTCAAATAAAATTACACAAAGAACCATGAAGTTTTTTTAACCTCCGCAAAATGTACCGTGTTAGTTATTTGTAAGTTATTTAAGTCAATTTATTATTATGTTGTTGTTTCATTTACTAGCCTTTATAATACATTTGTTTATGTGGTAGGATAAATTGTTGGCAATCTTTCATATGTCACCTTCATCATCATTAAATGGTTGATCTTTTAGGAAAGAAGTTCAACCTCTGAGCTCCCCAGAGACCTTTTTTTGGTTGCTGCCCGAATTTAACACCCTAAACCCAAACCCAAAAAATAAGTTTTTGAAAAAATAAAAGATATTTTTAAATGCTTCACCAACTCTACTTTCTAACCCAAGTTGAATTATGTCAATTCTAGTTGAACTCTATCCGAGATATTTTTTCAAAGACAATCACTTCAACATTGTCTTCGTGATTAGTTACAAAATTTTCTGTTTGAAGAAAGTATTGATGTTCCCTCCATCATTTCTTTTGATTTTTGGAATTATACAATAGATGAACCAAATTTAACCAATCACGCTAAATTTTAAACCCTAAAAGTGAAAATCAAAATTTATACAAATTTTCAAAGATGAATGCTTTTAAATTCATTAAAAAGAGGTCTAAAGTTATTTTTGGAAGCTTGACTGTATTGATAATTTGTAGAGATGCTACCCTACATTTTGTCTATTGAACCAAACTTCATCAAACATATAGGAGGCACATATTGTAACAGATCTATGTTTTGTTCAAAACCCCCTTGGTCTTTTCGGAGTCAAAATACAATTATTATCAATTGCAACGACATTGTTTTAATACTATATAAATGCATTTTTACAGAAATTGCCTAATATATCAATGTTCTTTGAACATTGTTCTAGCATCGTTTCAACACTAGTTGAACCTACACCCTAAACCACAAACAAGTTCACGTTCGTTCAATTTTTCACAGAATTGCCGATAAAGTTTACAAACATTATAAGCTTTGAGCCTAATTTGGACAAGCTGTAGTGCACAAGACAAACCACAAATATGATTGAGTTTTGATGGCAAAGGATGTTTTTAAAATCTATTTTCATTTGAAATTCAAACCTTCATTTTTTTCCCTTGATTCAAACAACTATGAATACAAATTTTGTTACTTGTGGTTTATAAAACTTTCAATGGAAAGAATGCAAGTCCTTTGTAAAATCATGTGGAAAAAAATCATGAGTTTTGGGGTCATCTTTACTAAAATTTCAATGTTTGAAGTTTTCGGTTCAGAGATAATCAATTTGAATATAACTTTTGTATTTTTCTGATGCCTGTGGATTTCTCTGTTGCCTGTGGCAGGTCCTCGGAGAGGGTCTTAGAGGCTCTGACGTTTCCAGTACTTGATAAGGCTCCCATGTGCTTCACTAGCTCCTTTTGCCGGGTAGTGGTATTTCGACGGAGACGTCATCAAAATCTGCAGCTGCAGGGAAGGAAAGAATTAATTTGCATCCTGTCTTGGAACCGAAGTTTTCTTCTTTTAATCTGCACGAGGGGAAGCCGAGCGCTCATCTTTTCTGTTCTTTATTGGATGTGGTCGCCAACTGAGGCTTCCGGCCGAGTGAATTGGTAAAGGCTTTGTATTTTTGAAGTGATATATTTTTTGCATTTCTCGGTTTGAGAGAGGGCAACGTGTAGAGGCCCTAAACCCTGAAACTGCTGTTGCTCTTGTAGGATGGAACAACATTGCTGCTCCTGTTGTTTTGAATAGATCCTAGATGAAATTGTTCGGATAAACTACCTGTGTCCGTTCATAACTGTCGTGCTCGGTGGCAATTCCTTTTCCCAGTTGCTTATAGGAAGTTGCTTGCGATCTTCTGTTGCAGTTGTCCGCGTCTGGCCACGAGTTGTCATTGAGGCCAAGACCAGACCGCGTCAGCCGTGCTGCAATGCAGTCGTCTCAGAGTCACGCAACTAACAGCACTTGAACCCTAAAGCCGCTGCCCCATTACTTCATTTCTCTCGAGGTAAATTCTTTTTGAATATGGAATTGGATTAGGGATACGCCCTAAACTTCCGTAGATCTACTCTCGCTGTGGCAATACTAACCAAAAGTCAATGAGATGAACCCTGTTACCCCGGCTATCGTTGTTTTGAGTAAACCCTAGGGTGTTAACGGGCTTCGGGTTCTACCGGACGCTTTGCCCTTAGTCAAAGCCTTCTCGCTCCGCTCGATGGGTTTGACAGGCCTCGCACTGCTCGGAGGATGTGATCCTCTTCCGAGTGCTGAAATCCATTGGCATTGCTCGTGTCCGTTCATTTTCGGTGATGAGATGTTTTGGTGCTTTGGTCTCTCACCTCGGTCTGTCCGTGTGACTATTCACGTTCCATTTGACGATGTGGCTTACTTTGCTCTTGCAGTGAATGGTACGGCATGGACAGATCCAAACTCCTGAACCCTTATGGCCATGCGGACAATGTTTGGAGGTCGCAGCAGAAATGCAGGCGCTCGCAAGCTCATGGGGTACGTTCTAATTTAATTTTTGAATAGATTTGGTTTGGCAATGCAGGGCCTCTGCGGTTCAGACTTGGGGCTGGATTTCCGAAATGAAGTATTGCTGGCGGTCGTGGTACTCGTCTTGGAATCTGTCAGGCATCGGTTTTGGCATCAGCTGCAAGATCGAGTGTCTGTACATGCACTTTGTTTGCTTCGTCTGATTGTGGAGCGTGGTTTTGGGTGTATTGGTTTCGTTTCATGATATTTGCCAGGTAAATGTAAACTCGTCCAGGCTTTATTCTTGTTTTGCAGCCCAGCACCATTTCTGTGTCGACGTATATTTACGGATGCCCTGCTTGAAGGTATTGAAGCATTCGGCAGTGAGGAGACCCGTGGAGTCTAGTCGCCTGAATTTCTATGCTCATGCGGAAGCTTTTGTTGCTCTTGTCAACATCGAGTTCGTTTCAATAATCGGTGCGTTGGAACTAATTGATTATCTTTCCGTTTAACTGATGAATTGGGTTTTCTCTGATTGTTGACCCGGTCGCACTCATCCGTGATCTGATTTTCTCTCATCTGATCAATGGCTGAACAGATTAACCTTGGCATTTCCGATTCGTTTCCTCCTTGGAAATGGTTGCATATCTGAAGAATTGAGCTCTCATGAATTTGAAGTTTTAACCTGAACTGGTTGATTTGTCAGACCCTCATTGTTGAAGTAGGATGATTGCGTGGGCTGAAGTTGCTCATAGCCATGCGCATTAGCTAGAGTAGATGATGCGAATGAGCTAGACTTGCAACTAGAGAAGTGGTACTAGTTAGAAGTAATGAGAATTGGGTCTCCCAAGTGATATGGGCTGATCCTAGTGTACTAGGAGTGGAGTATGGGCTGATGTCCCATATGGTTTGCTAAGGGGACTCCCTTGGGTGTGCTACTTAAGAGGGGCAGCCCATGAGTAAAGATAATCTCTTTCCTATGCATTCCAAGTGTTTGTGTGAGGCTTTGGCATTCTAATCTAACCTTCAAAAGGTTATGGGCCCACTCATGTGTTTTGCGTGAGTCAAAGATTAGATTGCTCATTGTGTGGAGGTCGTGCGTTGGAGCGCTGATTTTGGAGTATTCGAGCGTTGATTTGGAACTTTGGAGGGCTGAATTCGAGCTTTGGTGGGCTGATTTCGACATTGGGAGGTATTACAATCTTCCTACCTTTGATCTACGTGTTGGAGGGCTGAATTCGCACTTTGGAGCTATCATTTGTTGATTTGGAGCTTTTGGAGCACTTTGGAGCACCTTTGGAGTTTATACACGTCTACAAGGGCTGAATTGGAGCTTTGGAGCTTATTGGTGCTTGTTGGAGTATATTGGAGCTGATTGGAGCTTATTGGAGCTTATTGGAGCTTATTGGCTCAATTTGTGCTCAATTTGTGCACTTGTGTTGTTGCAAGGCACTTTTATGCTTTGAGGCTCTTGGGGTGAGTCTACAATCTGATTTTGGTATTGCAATTCTTGCACAAGGGTTTGGAATGTGAGTTATGCCCTTGGAGTGCTCAAAATTAGAGTTTGGGTTAGTGAATGCACAACGGGGCTGATTTGATGAATTTCAATGCAATTAGGACTTGAAGGGGCTGAATTTGCATTGATTTAGAGTCCTTGGAAGGCACAAGGGTGTCCATAGGGTGCATTACGTGTTGTGAAGCACAAGGGTGCTGATTTGAGTGGATTTGAGCCAACGAGTGCGCAATTCTCCTAGTTAGGGTGTTGTGGTATGATCTTGTGCAAATTCACTAAGAACCATCACGATTGAGTGTTGTGAGGTTGATGTGTAGCACAAAGGTGCTGATTTAGTGTTTGGAATTAGTTTGGAGGCATTAGAAGCACGTACGTGTGCAACTTGCCTCACAAATCACAAAATTGTCAAAAAATCATAAAAACAATTTTCCTTAGCTTTCTAGGGGCTGAATTTTGTGAGCGTACGTCCTTCAATCAAGGATATGGCTACATTTGAGGGTGAAGGTGCTAAGGTTGTAGACAAGTTCGATGGCGTCAACTTCCACTTGTGGAAATTCAAGATGGAAATGGTCATGGCCGAAAAAGAATTGTGGGAGATAGTTGAGGGTAGTGAGGAACCGCCTTCTTCCGACGCCGAGGCTAGGGTACGAACTGCGTACACTCGGCGAGAGAAAAAGGCCTTTGCGATTTTGGCTCTTAATCTTTCTGATTCCCAGCTCTCTCATATTCGGTCGTGCAAGACTCCCGCCGAGGCATGGGCCAAGCTTTGCAATATTCATGAGGCAAAGAGCTTGGTCAATATCTTGTTTTTGAGGCGCAAGTTTTTCACCATCAAGATGGAAGAAAACGACGACATGTTGGCGCACATCAACAAAGTCAAGGCTCTTGTGGATCAGCTCAACGGCGCAGACGTCAACATTACCGACGGTGATATCGTTATGACGCTCCTCGAGAGTTTGCCGCCGTCGTACGAGTATCTTATCGTTGCTATGGAGAGTAGGCCCATTAGCGAGCTCACTCTTGATTATGTGACATCACGGTTGTTGCATGAACTCTCGCGGCGCAAAGAGAACGAGACTCGTGGCGATAGCGCGGCGCTTATGGCGAAGCAATCCAAGAGCGGTGCGAGTGGGAGCTCTACAGACAAGGTATGCTACTATTGCGGTAAGAAGGGCCACTTGGCAAAATTTTGCTACAAACGCAAGAGAGAGGAAAGTGCCAACAATACAAAGGTCAACGATGCAGGTGATGAGTACGCATTTATGACTAGCGTCTCTTCTTGTAGTGATGACGGGGACGAGTATGCAATGATGGCAAGTGACGTGTCATGCAATGGTAGTGTGATCGATTGGATTGTTGATTCGGGAGCCTCGAGTCACATGGCGCCCATTAGGACTTGTTTCCAATCATATCACGTCATATCTCCAAAGAATGTCATTTTGGGTGATGATACGGTTCTTCAAGCCGTGGGTAAAGGATCCATCGTCGTAGACACCGAGGTGAAGGGTCGTGTGAAGACAATTACCATCCATGATGTCCTCCACGTTCCCAAGTTGAAGGCAAATCTTTTATCGGTGCGACATTTGGTGATGAAGCATTTGTGAGTGGAATTTAGCGACCAAGGGTGTTTTGTGTTGTCTCCAAGTCGTGAGGAGGTGGCCATTATACACGAAGTCAACGGCTTGTACCAAATCAAGTTTTCCAAGATGCACGCGGCGGAATCCGCAACGTTGGTGCAATCGAGTTCAAACGAAGACAAGTTGGCGTTGTGGCATCGTCGTCTCGGGCATTTGAATGTCAAGAGTGTGAAAGCACTGCGTGGAATGGTAAGTGGCATGGATCTTGCACAATCACACGTCGCACCTAGTTCATTCACATGTGAGGGTTGTATTGAAGGCAAGCAACAACGCTCACCGTTTCCAGTTGATGGGGCAACTCGTGCAACCAAGGTTCTTGAGATTGTGCATTCCGACGTGTGTGGTCCAATGAAGACCACGTCTATGGGGGGTTGCAAGTATTTTGTGACGTTCATTGATGATTTTTCGAGGAAGATATGGTTGTATCCGATCAAAGCAGAGAGCGAGTGTTTTGAGAAGTTCAAAGAGTTCAAGGCGTTGGTTGAGAAGCAATCCGAGCACAAGATCAAGGTGTTTTGATCGGATAATGGCGGCGAGTTCTTGTCCAACCAATTTGGAGAGTTATTGAAGAAAGAAGGCATTGCTAGACAAACGACAACGCCATATACACCACAACAAAACGGAGTTGCAGAGCGTGCAAATCGAACAATTGTGGAAATGGCAAGGAGTATGTTGCATGCACAAAATTTGGGTTTGGACCTTTGGGCGGAAGCGGTGGTGACTGCGGTGTACACACGCAACCGATGCCCGACGAGTGCGGTTCAAAACATGACACCAGAGCAAGCGTGGAGTGGGAGGCCACCCCGCGTGGAGCACATGCGCACATTTGGATGCATCGCATTTGCAAAGGTACCCGATTCTCAAAGAACCAAACTTGAGGCCAAGGCAACAAAATGTGTGTTTCTTGGATATTGTGAAGGTACCAAGGCGTACAGGCTCATGTCCCTCGAGACTAAGAAGATCATTCGAGCTCGTGATGTGACATTTTGCGAGAATTCCAAGGTTGAAGACAATTTGGACGATGGTCCAAGTGGGAGAAGTGGCGATAAACCAGCGATTGTGGACCAATCTTCCAAATCTCCCGTTATTGATATTGTTGATGAAGACGAAGATGACAAAGATGGTGGTGATGAGGAACATATTGAGGAGCGACCTTTGAAGACGAAGAATGGCGAGAAAAAGGCACAAGCAACGGCGGTTGAAGACAATGCATCCTCGAGCGATCGTCGTTATCCAGAGAGAAATCGTAGACCACTTGGCGAGTGGTGGAAGAATCATATTCTCCCTCAAGGTGAGGAGGAGCATGCAAACGTTGCACTTTTAGATGCTCCATTGACGATTCGTGAAGCGTTGAGTTGTGATGATGCAAACAAGTGGGAGCAAGCCATGCAAGAGGAGTACAAATCGTTGATGGACAATGGCACTTGGGAATTGACTCCGCTCCCCAAGAATCGCAACGCTATCGGTTGTAAGTGGGTATTTCGTGCAAAGAGAGATGCAACGAGTGATGTGGTTCGTTATAAGGCAAGATTGGTGGCAAAGGGCTTTTCACAAATCGAAGGTGTTGATTTTCATGAGACCTTTGCACCGGTGGCGAAATTCACCACTATTCGATGCATTTTGGCCATCGGGGCTGCCATGGATTTGGAAATGCATCAAATGGATGTGAAGACGGTGTTCTTGAACGGCGAGTTGGACGAGGACATCTACATGGTACAACCCGAAGGATTTGTGCAACGAGGTAATGAGAACCTTGTTTGCAAGTTGAACAAGTCATTGTATGGGTTGAAGCAATCTCCACGCGCATGGTATCAAAAGATTGACACGTTTCTTGTTCATATCGGGTTCACAAGGAGCATCGCTGATCACAGCTTGTATTTCATGCAAAAGGGGCAACATGTGGTCATCGTGATCATATATGTGGATGATTTGATCATCCTTGCAAGTTGTATGAGCTCTTTGAAGGCATTGAAGGCAATGCTTGAGAACGAGTACGAGATGAGTGATCTCGGTGAGTTGCACTTTTGTCTAGGAGTTGAGTTTGTGCGAGATAGAGCAACACGCACCATAATAATGAATCAAAGCAAGTATGTTATGGATGTGCTCAAACGCTTTGGCATGGAGGATTGCAAACCGGTTGGCACTCCATTGGATGTGAATTCCAAACTCGTGAAACTCACCGATGAGGAGTATGCATTAGAGGCTCAATCTATGGTGGATGTGCCATACAAGCAAGCTGTAGGGTCATTGATGTATGCTATGATTGCAACAAGGCCGGACCTTGCGTATCCAATCAGCGTTGTGAGTCAACACATGGCAAGACCGGGTTCAAGTCATTTGGTTGCGGTCAAGAGGATCATGCGGTACTTGAAAGGCACAAGTGATGTGAGGTTGTGTCTTGGAGGTGACAACATTGTGTTGAGTGGGTATTGTGATGCGGATTATGCGGGTGATACCAATGATCGTAGATCGACCACGGGGTACATGTTCAAAGTTGGATCGGGGGCCGTTTCATGGAATAGCAAGTGCCAACAAACCACGGCCATGTCAACGGTTGAGGCGGAGTACATGGCGACGAGCCACGGTACGAAGGAGGCCATTTGGTTGAGTCAACTAATGGCGGATGTGAGATGCACTCAAGAGGAGGCTACAACAATCATGTGTGACAACCAAGGGAGTATGTCATTGGCGAAGAATCCAACGCATCACTCACGTACAAAGCACATTGATGTGCAATATCACTTCATTCGAGAGAAGTTAGAGATGAAGGTGATAGAGTTGAAGTATTGTCCAACGGAGCACATGGTGGCGGACGTGCTGACAAAGGCTCTTGCGAGAGATCGACATCAAAGACTAGTGGTGGCATTTGGGCTCGAAGGCTTTGGCTATTCGCAAAGTGGGAGTGTTGAAGTAGGATGATTGCGTGGGCTGAAGTTGCTCATAGCCATGCGCATTAGCTAGAGTAGATGATGCGAATGAGCTAGACTTGCAACTAGAGAAGTGGTACTAGTTAGAAGTAATGAGAATTGGGTCTCCCAAGTGATATGGGCTGATCCTAGTGTACTAGGAGTGGAGTATGGGCTGATGTCCCATATGGTTTGCCAAGGGGACTCCCTTGGGTGTGCTACTTAAGAGGGGCAGCCCATGAGTAAAGATAATCTCTTTCCTATGCATTCCAAGTGTTTGTGTGAGGCTTTGGCATTCTAATCTAACCTTCAAAACTCATCACCGAGTAGGCTTGATGACTCTCAAAACTTCCTGATCTTCTCTCTGACCTCTTCTGAAAACTTCCCAGAACTTCAAGCCTACATAGTTTCGTGGCAATACATTTAGCTCAGCTCTTTCGAGCATGCCTTTCAAAGCTTCGATTATATGTCGGGAGAATCAACCCTTGCGAGCTTTTGTTCTTCGACCCTAAACCGCTGCTGCTCTCGACATTTTCTGTAGCAGCGGGTGTGGGCAGCATTTGTACGGTCGTTTGTGGGCATCTTCAAATACGAATTGTGGGCATGTTTGCAGGTCTACAAGCATTGGCCTCATATTCTGCCTGTAGCAACCCCATTTTTGCTACGTCATATGGTATGTTTTTCTTACAACCGATAGTTTCATTGTCAACGTTGTTATTATCTGCACATTTGACGCTCGTGTTCGTGTCGAGACTTATATTTCTTGCCTTAACCCTTAAAACTCCACACTACAGCTACACGGACAAACCTTAGCAATTTTTCACATTTTAAATTGCACTATAGTTTTTTGGAAATTTTCTCAGATAAAGTATTGTTAAACTGATTTACCCTGATTTTTTCCGTAATTATGCCTAAACAAATCAATTTTATAGGCTTTCCCAAGGTTTATTCTTGAAGTAATCATGCTTAGTGCCAGAATGCTCAAAATAGTATAATTTTTGCTAGGAAAGATGTAAATAATAGTGATGAAGGTTTAGGGTGCGTGCTTTTTGAGCTTACATAAAATGAAATTTGATAGATAAAACTGTTTGTGCAGTGTATATTGAAAGTTAACGGTTTGGAGCTTCGAAATGCTGTAAAACAAACGATTTTAACCATGTTTTAGAATTGGAAATTGAACTAGAAAGTAGAAGATAGCCCCCATACTTTCTTAGTTGGGATCATTTCACGGGGTTGACGTGAGACGTGTGGTTAGAACCCTACACTCGATGCCTTACTGACAACGCTTTTGCTTCCGTTATTGGTCTAGTTGATACTTTGAAACTATGACTTAGTCGTCAACTTTCACTACAAGAAAACCAACCCAATGTGACCGGATGTGACTAAGCGCATATGACTATGTAGTCACCTCAGTCATTGGTTTAGTCTAAAATCAGTCCTAAGAGGGTCCAGTCATGGACTAGTCATATAAGTAGTCATATTTTTGACGACCTGGGTGGGAACGTCTACGGGAACGGGACATATGTTCTCCTGCCCGGTTCCCAGAGTCATGCTCTGAGTGCTTACTATGTGTAGTTATACTAATGTAGTCGGATTGTATGGGTATATGGTTTATGTATGTCTTACTGTAGTAATAGAGTTGGTTTGGGTGACTACATGAAGTCATGTAGTAAATAACCTGACTAATAGTAGTCATATATTTCAATCAGATGATTTTGAAGTCCTCTACTCGTTGGCTCAATGGATGAGTGCTGTAAAATAGGAGTAGGTCCATAATCTTCACTTATATAATAGCTTGTCTATTCAACACTACCATGTCTGCGCGCAAACATTATAGGATGTCATTTTAGGGCACCATTCTAGAAACACTACTAAATACACCTTCAAAATTAGTAAGTAATTGGGTTGGGCGTCCAAAAATCATGATTCCACTTGCTCTATCTTTCCACTTGCTTTCCAGATGCACGAAATTGCCTTGTATGCTTAACTTTGCTACAAATTTCCCATGCTCACAAAGAAGCCGTTATTGATCACCTTCCCATACTTTTTTGAGATGTCAAAGTGATTGCAAAATAACGTAGTCATGTGGACAGTTTTCTTTACTGGAATTAGTAATGACTGCGAAATAACATAGTCATCGACACAGTTTCCTTTACTTATATTGGTAATGAATTGCATTTTAGTTACACCTATAAATACAACTTCAGAAATTAGTAACTAGTTGCAAGAGAGTCCAAAAATCATGATTAGCACTTGCTCTATCTTTCCACTTACCTTCCAGATGCACGAAAATGCCTTGTATGCTTAACTTTGCTTTAGATTTCCCAGGCTGACACATTGGGCTATAATTGATCACCTTCCCATATTTTTTGGGGACGTCAAAGTGATTGCAAAATAACGTAGTCATGTGGACAGTTTTCTTTACTTAAATTAGTAATGAATGCAAAATAACATAGTCATCTAGACAGTTTCCTTTACTTATACTAGTAATGAATTGCGTTTTAGCAACACCTATAAATACAACTTCAAACAATTACTAACTAATTGCAAGAGAGTCCAAAAATTGGTTTCCCATGTTGACAAATGAGCTATTACTGATCACCTTTCCGTACTTTTTTGAGATGTCAAAGTGATTGCAAAATACTGTAGTCATGTGCATAGTTTTCTTTACTTATATTGGTAATGATTGCAAAATTACATAGTCAACTGGACAATTTTCTTTACTTATATTGGTAATGAACTGTCTTTGTCCATACAACTCGAATTTGTTAACTATGCAATCTCTGTGACTACTCCTTTGCTGTACCAAATTTCTACAGATAGTACTTGGGCTCCTACAGTCCTACTGTGGTGACTCATTATTGTAGTCCGCCTCCGTATCCTCTATTTGCATAGCAAGCTGCACCTCGTTGCTAGAAAGCTCCCTGGAATTTGATAAAACAGGCGGCAGTGTTGCGGTATCATCAGTGACATTCTGTGCCATCAATCCCTGAGTTTCAGCATCGTTGCATAAGCTTAGGCAGTGTAGATCTGGTCTTCCCTCAGCCATGGAGGTCACTCTCACACTTCGTGATTGATTGCGTAGAACAACCTTCCACCCAGGATATGCCACATCGTCAACAAAGAAGACTTGTTGAGCATGAAGAGGAAACGCAAACGAATCTGATGAGTACGGAATGGTACGGTCAATGTTCACGAGAGTGAAACCGTACTCATCTCTCTTCATAGTTGCCCGTGGTCCAATCCACGTAGCTTGGACCCACTTACAATACAGTATGAGTAACTCGAACTTCCCATAGTCAGCACCAATAATCTCTTCGACCCACCCCACGTACTCCACGTTCGCGAGCCTGTGGTTCTTGTCTGTTCTGCTGGCACGGCAAGATTGTGAGAATGTTGCAGCTACTCCGCTGTCGCACGTTGACAAGTGTACCTCTGCTCCGCGCACACGTATATGGTTCCCGTATGCATACATGCTGCGATACGATTTTGCCTCACATGAAGGTGGTAGGACAAGGCCAAGAACATCTTCATCGACCTGTGTGCCTGCTGCCACATCCCGTTGCACTGCAGAAGGAAACCACTCAGAAAACTGCTCATTCCTTGCGATTGGTGGATACTCTGCTCTTCTACCCCGTGATCGACGGCATATCTCTGCACGCATTCTGTGCCGCGCTTCCATCTCCAAGTAGTGTCGTCTTATTAGAAGCCACAGTGGATGGAAAATTTTTAGATAACAAAAACAAGAAGCAGATAGAGGAAACGTCATCTACAAAACATTCTCTAGTCATGTGTTGCAATATGATGACTAGAATTAGTACACAATAGACTTTTGGTGACTACACACAGTCACATTGTCCCTTCTAGACAGAGCGCATGACTAAAACAAGTGATGCTTACTCTCTGTATGACTGTAGAGGCTCCGCATTCGTGAGAACAAACTCGTGAATCCGTGCCCTGAGCTCTAATGTCAAGAGTCGATATCGACCTGTACCCTCCACGACCTCACTCTTGGCCCCTACTTCCTCCTCATCGTCCCAGATCCTCCTGCGTGTTAGCTCACAGTCTTGCATGTACTCTGTGCAAAATCCTAACGCCTTTTCTATTATGTACCCCCTCGCCATGGATCCCTCGGGTTTTGCCCGTTGCCTAACATAGCCCTTCAATCTCTTCAAGTATCGCTCAATAGGATACATCCATCGGGTGTGTACCGGACCACATATATCCAATTGCTGCACCAGGTGAATGGGGACGTGTGACATGACATCAAAGAATGAAGGTGGAAAAACCTTCTCTAGCATGCATAGTGTCTCAGCTGTGTACTCCAATAACTGTTCCATGGACGAGGGATCTACGGACTTCTCGCACAATCGTACAAACACCCGACTAAGCCGCATTATTGCCACCCGCGTATCCTTGTCCAAGAGAGTGCGCAAACACAAAGGGAGCAACTGTTGCATCAAGACATGGTAGTCATGAGATTTCAGCCCCTTCAAGTCCCCATCCGACGCAATGCACTTTGCAAGTTGGCCAGCGTAGTTTGTAGGAGTCTTCAAATTGCGGAGAATGTCTAGGAATTTTGCCTTCTCCTCTTTCGATAGTACATATGGAGCTGTTGGAAGTATGACAGACCCAGGTTTCCTTCCAGGAAGCGGGTGCAGATGTGGTCGAATATTGGCCTCTTTTAAGTCTAGCCTGGCCTTCAAAGTGTCGCGGACTCCCCAAATTGTTTTCATCACGTTCTCACATATGTTTTTTTCACAGTGCATGGGATCCAAAACATGTCTAATGAGGAGGTCCTGCCAGAAATCCCAGCATAGCATTCCAACATCAGATTTGCTCACTATTGACAAAGAATCTTAAGCATTCATTGAGAAAATATAGGTCCATATTCATTTTTCTCCCTACATGCAGTGATGGATTTCAAAAATTGCACTACTCACAGTCAACCTTCTTATCAAGCAAGTTACTAGATTCAGTCAACAATTTTGAAAGTAGTTACTGGAACCAGTGAATGCGCTTAGTACCTGCCAATACGGAAGCAGGAACAGAGCTGAGAGCCGCTTCACTCCGGTCCGGTGAATGGGGTCGCCTTCTCCTCCACCTCTTCTTCCCTGTGACTCCTGCAGAAAGGATACTCTCTCTTGTGCATAGCCCTTGATGTCGCATCCTGTTAGAATTGGAGGGGGCGGCCGGTACTATTGTTGACCATCGAATGCTTGCTTCAGCCTACGATAGGGATGTCGTCTCCTGAGATACCGGCGGTGACCTACATATACATTCTTTCCTAAAGCCTTTGACCGCCGAGTTGTAACATCTGGCCCACACTCCGTACACGCTCTATACCCTTTTGTGACTTGGCCAGATGTTAGTCCGTACGCAGGGAAGTCGTGCATGCACCAAAGAAGTAGAGCCCGCAGTTCAAAATGCTGTCTAGGGGGCTCTTCAGACACATCTATCGCTGGTACCCCTTTCCAGAGTTCCAAGAGCTCTTCAATCAGTGGAGTAAGGTACACATCGATGTTCTCCGAGGTCACGCTCTCTTTCCCTGGAATCAGCAATGCAAGCATGATAAAAAATGGCTTCATCACTAGCCATGCAGGCAAATTATAGTTCACCAGGAGAACCGGCCATGTCGAGTGACTGAGCGATTGGTTTCCGAACGGATTCACTCTGTCCAGAGCCATCCCCATGCGTATGTTCCTGTGCTCAGCTGTAAAGTTGGCATCCAATGACTCAATGTGCTTCCAGGCCTTCGAATCGGGGACGCAATCCACGTTACTCCCCTCCTTCTTCCGATTGGCGTGCCATTTGTTAAGTTCCGCCAGTCTTTTACACCGGTACATGCGCTTCAGACGGGGAATCAACGGAAAATGGCGTAGAATTTTGGATGGGATTGGGCTGGACTCCAACTTGTATCTCGGGGCATTGCACTTTGGATAGGACTTCGCATCCTGCAGCTCCTTCCTGAACAGGCAACATCCATTGCGGCATGCATGTATAATATTATAAGACAATCCCAGCTTCACCACATACTTCCGGGCTTCATAGTGAGAACGGGGTAGGTAATTGTCGCTTGGAAGGAGAATATGCAGCAGTTGAAGTAGTTCGTCAGCAAATGCATTCGATACTCCAAACACCGCAAAACAATTGAGTAGCAGAAGAGTTGAGACCAACCGACTTGTTGTGGCACCTGCAAAAAGAGGAGTTCGGGAATGCTCCACTAACTCCTCCATTACATCTGCCTTGCAGTCCCCTTCCTCCCATGGGATTGCGTCATCCTCCTCCACATCGTCTGTTGGAGTACAATCCTCACGTTCTTCGTCCTCGAGGTTATTGTATCTAGAGAGGCACTCCATGATCATTCTTATTGCGTCCATGCCCCCATTGTTGTTGTCAAGCTCAGGAGGGCTTTCCCTGACTTCCTCTTCAACAAGGTCGTTTTCCGCATCCACGAGACCCGCCTGAGCATAGCACACTCTTGGAATTAATCATTGAAAGTATTTTAGCGCTGGACATCAAATGACTTGCTTATTACATCACGTAGTTTAGACATACCAAAATAGGCACAGTGAATTGAGGGTCTCTTCCAATGGTCCTGAGATGCTTGCGAATGGTTGCCCTACTGATGCAACGACCTCCCATACAATTTTTGCATGGGCAACGGTAACTCGCTAGCCCCAGTCTATCTGCTTCTCTCTCCTATAATTCCCAGAGGTCGAGGTCGCTTGCCCCCGTCGCACCACGGCTAGCCATTTGTCAATGTAAAGCGGTCAATGGCACCTGCTCCTATACAGAAAACCACGCGAAATTGAGCATATGAACTGAGTACCTTAATCACACTAGAATCACAATTGAATGTGCCATCAAAGTTTAAACTCCGTCACTGCCGTCAGTCACATGAACCAAACTACTGACTACTGAACTCGCTATATGATGAAGTATTGTGACTTCGTACAGTCACATAAACCAAACTTATGACTGACCTTGGTCAGATCGTCCTTCCCCACGCGTTGCAATCTCTTGAACAGCTTGAAGCAACGACTGTAAAGCAACCTGAGCATCACAAAACAACCACTGATTGAAGAGAACAAATTCAAAGAGCAGAATCCTCCACAGAATCATACAATTTGAAACGAATCAAATCTTCTCAATTGCAAACTATCACAGGAGAGGGTACGACATGAACCCGGAATTGCATGCAAAGGCACATGTAACAAACTGAAAAAAGCATCAGTTTACAGTCTAACTAGTTTTTCTCAGTGGAGCATTTCGCACACTTCAATCGATGATGCCCATGCTGAAAATTCAGCCATTATTGAGCACCTTAATCGACAGAAGAAACTAACTTAATCAATCAAGTAAACGCGAGAAGAAACTACCTTAATCACACCACAAAGAAGAGAAGAAACTACCTTAATCACACCACAAAGAAGAGAAGAAACTACCTTAATCACACCAGAATCACACTTGCATTTGCCACAGATGTTTAAGCTCCATGACTGCCTTCAGTCACATGAACCAAAACACTGACTACAGAACTCGCTATGTGTTCAGGTGTTGTGACTGATTATCGTCATATGAACCAGACGTATGACTAAAAATCAGTTCAAAATCACAGAACAGAGAGGATTGACATATAAAACTCAGTGATTTTTTGGTTGTACACTGCCCAAATCCCTCACCTGGTGTTAGTTGGTGCCCCCAATTATGGAAAGCTCGAATGACTTCTGCAGTTGCTATTGCAGCACCGTGATGAAGACTGAGCTCGGGTGAAAGGGTATAGGGCAAAAGTATGCCTAGAACAGTTGTCTCAAAATACTCCGGATCATATTTCACAAGCGCTGCGAGAGCCTCTGCTGCTAATTCACGTAGTGACCTATCCTACAAAGTCAAAGCCAAAATAATGAATCGAGTCTTTCTAAGTGGCAAAGCCAGAAAAGAGTAAAAATGAAGGAACACGAATTTCATGCTGCAAGAATGGAAGATGTTGCAAAAACGTGCAAATAAACAGAGTGTCACTGTAGATCTTCCTCAGCACATTTGAAACGCTGAGACAATATAATCAAATAAAGAACCATGTCTTAAACAATATCAATAGCAGAGAGAAATAATCTTGCAAAGAAGGCTCGGGACGGTTTTAAAAAAACTAACCCAGACAGTCTTTGCCTCTTGAAATTTCCAGTCACATCTTTGCCTCCCAAAATTAATCAGAACCACCAAAATCCAAAAAAATTATAATTAATTAGGTGACTACATTTCAAGCCCAAAACAAAACAAAAATAAAAAAATTGTCAAAAAAACTGCCTTAGAAGTTCTATTCACATCTTTGCGAGTCAAAATCAAATTAAGCGAGTACAGCCAGAGCATACCAAGACACTCTTCAAAAAATCAAAACACTAAAAATTAAAAAATTAGAAAAATTAGGTAGTTATACATTTCAAGCTTTAAAGAAGAAAATAGTCAAAACGACTGTGTTTGAAAATATATTCACATAAACCAAACTTATGACTGACCTTGGTCACATAAACCAACTTATGACTGACCTTCGTCACATAAACCAAACTTATGACTGACCTTGGTCAGATCGTCCTTCACCACGCGTTGCAATCTCCTGGACAGCTTGAAGCAACGATTGTAAAGCATGCTTCGACCCTAGCACGCTCGCTACAGATGGATGACTCTCTTCGACCCTAGCACGCTCGCTACAGAGCCCTATAATTTGAATAACTCCTCCATTACAGAAGGCGGCGTTTCAGCGTAGTGGTCCTAACTCTCTCTTGTGCCGCGCATTAAGTTCTGGGAGGTGCGGGTAGCTCATTTGAACCTGAAGAGGACGAGCAAAATGGCGATGGAGACTGCGCTCGATTGCCTCCCGGAGTCCCGCTTCTGCTCCCGGAGTCCCGCTTCTGCTCTCGGAGTCCCGCTTCTGGCACAGAAGTTGGTGAACCCTAACGCCACGAGGACGACACCTACGGGGAGAGGAGAGGGGACACGACGCGCCGGCGCCAACAGCATCGGAAACCGTCATCGGGATCCCTCGAGGTAAACCCTAAACCCTAGTTTGACCCTGCCGACAGGGACTGTGGAATTTTTTATGTGCCTTCACCACGCGGATTTTTTTAGACACGATTGCTCTGTCTTCGGAATTCTCTCTTAGCAATGATTTTCTGCTGCCAATTCTGCCTACTTTTCTCAACGACCGTGACGAGCAACCCTGCAGTATTTTTTGAACACATTGTTCACGTCTGCCTATTTGTGGGACAAATGAGTTTGGAGGCTTACCTGCTTCCTTATGTAGAACAAGCACTTAACGATGTAGAAGAAACAGTAATTGTCAATGCTACGGAATTTGGATAAACGAGTCTCCGAAACTGAGTCAGAGGAAGACTATTTTGTGTGATGTTGTTCGGATTTCGATATCTCCCATGAAACTGAACTTGCCTCTCCTGCTTTCAAACCGGTTTCAGGTGCCTTTGAAGTCCATATGGCCCTTCTGGACTGCCTCTAGGCCGGTTCTGTAAGTCTTTAGGAAATGTAAGGCTGGTCTTAACATAGTTCAAATTACCGTCTACTAGGTTTACATCTTGCACTCGTCTGCAATTTTATCACAGATAGGTAAGTTCGTGTTAGAATCTTGTCTGCATTCATAATCTCCTCCAGGAAATCAGTTCCAATACATAGGCTTCAGCACTATTGCAAGTGTCCGGAGGTTTAGGGTAGCCCGGTAACGCATTTGTTGCTGAATTAAAGGCAGCATAAGAATGATTCTAACCACATTTTTCTTCACTGATGCTTCAAACAATCTTTACTTACAGTTTCGTTTGCCAAGCTCTAATTGACTCTAACTTTGAAATCTAGCAACACTCGCTGTGGTCTGTTCATTGCAGCGTGTCCACCTAATGCACACTGGCACGCATTGAACATCACAAATGGAGTGTTTGGAAACAGAATTGAATATGCATTGTGCCATTGTATTCAGACTGATACCCTCGTCATTTTAGAAGCAGACGTAGCTCCGCTAAAACGGTCGCCCTCTAATGAACGTTGAATACTTCAATGGCATTTTTGACTTCAGTTTCAGTCGAGCATTCCGAATTTCAGTCCCAGTTAGGGTTGAAGGACGTTTTGAGAGGAAATGAGTTATTCCCCTATGTTTTGGAATCATTTGGTGTTGGGCTTCATAACAGTCAGTAGCTTTCACTGGCTCTGCCTCGCTCTTTAGGAGAATGTGCAGCATATTCTGCATCATCATCCAAGAACAATCAATAGCTACTCATGTTTTCTTAGAGATGGAGGTTTTAGAAAACTACAAATTTGGATGTCACTCTACTTATGCAACTAATTTGTGCATCATTACCAGGTAGTAAGTGAACTTAGAGCAAACTTCAGACCATCTTCAGACGGCATTGTGGCTCATAGGTGTCTATTCGACTTCAGGCTCTTTGTTTCTAGTTCTATTAACTCTAATGTTTTTTTTAGCGGTTTTGCATAGGTTCTATATGAACTTATTCTTGTTTAAATTTGTTTGTTGTTTGATCAACACATGCAATGTTCTTCACTGACTCCAATGATATAAAATTTGGTATTATTTGAATTATATCGGGAGAGATCGGCGTCTTGCATGTTCCTGTTATAGCGCGGTTCACTACATTCTTGAAGATCAATGCGTTGTGACTAATGAGAGTATTTTATGCTTGTTGGAATCAGAATCGCAGAGCTGGTGTAAATCAAGAAGCAGGAACGTAGTTCTTGTTGAATTTTCATATTTTCTTTTCGCTTGTAGCCGGCTGCTGTTTCAACCTCTGACAGTGTTTAGTATGTATGATTTCACCCGCTTTCTTGAGTATGCTCATAGAACTTGCATACTGCAGGTCATTGAGCGATGTGATGATGTCTCCTTTGATGGTGCTACAAAATCCACAAAATTGACTGTCAATTTTGGTGCTTAAAATTCCAATTTTTTTGTTTTCCATAAAATTGAATTAATTCATGCCAAAAATCTAGAAGAGTCTATGGTATATCATGCTTTATAGATTACTTACTCCTCGATGACAGCAAGGGTTTGTAACTGATGTTGGTTTCTGCAGCGAGGGTTTGAAAGTCGTGCGTCGGAGTAAGCGACTCAACAACCGGCCACGAAAAGCTGCAAGGAACAAGCAGAAGGACGCGCTCTGCAAGGAATCAAAGGAAAGCGTGAGGAGCGTGAAGAGCAGCTCTGAGGAGTGGCACAACGAAGAGGAGAAAACGGAGAGCGAAACTGACATCGAGAATGATGACGAGCGTAGCCTAGGCGATGATGAGGTCTCGCCAGTAGCAGTGGGAAAGCCACATCCAGGCAAGCAAAATCCTCAGGTGAGTGTACTGCCTTGCTTCAATGTTTGCTTGATTCGATGTTTGCTTCGATGTTTGCTTGATTCGATGATTCGATGTTTGCTTGATTCGGTGTTTGCTTTGCTACCTCGATTCAGTGTTTGCTTGCCTTGAAACTGCAGTTTTGTTTCCAAGCTCTGTGACTGCTCATAGTCACATGAACGAGAATTCTGACTTCATTTGCTAAGGTTCTCGTCATAGATACTTTCATGTATCAATTATGAATGTTGACGTCCAGGAACTTGTGTGCATTGCTGCAGTCCATTTCTCATCGTTTGTAAGAGCTGTGCATTTGCATGCTCCTCCAGTTTCCCATTGCAGTCAATCACGCTAGCTTCTTGATATCACCATGCTTGCATATTGGTTTAGTAACTGTGTGACTGAGTACTAGCTTCGTGAATCTACATTGGATAAAAGCTTTGTGAATACTAGCTTCGTGAATTTGCAATTTCGATACTAACTGTGTGAGCACTAGCTTCGTGAATTTGCACGCCAAATAATAGCTTAGTGAATTCTAGCTTTGTAAATTTGCTATTTGGATACAACTTGTGAGTTCTAGCTTCATGAATTCGCAATCTGGATACTAGCTGTGTGAGTACTAGCTTCCGTAAATTCACAATCTGGATACAAGCTGTTTGAGTATTTGCTTGCCTTGAAACTGCTAGTGTTTGCTTGCCTTGAAACTGCAGTCATGTATCGTGGCTCTGTGACTGCTCATAGTCACATGAACGAGATTTCTGACTACAAAACTAGTATCGAGCCCAACAGATGTATGACTGATGTTGGTCTTTGCTTGTTGGCTCGTTCCATGACTCCTTTTCTGTAGCTTTCATTGTTTGCTTGATTTTGTTTCAATTGCATTGGAGTGATTGATTGCTCAAGTCTGCCAGCAATATGTGTTGAAGTTTTGTGATCAAGTTTTGTGTCGAATGCTCATTCCTTTCATCTGTGGTGCCAATTAATAGATTTTCATGCAAACCATTTGTGGTAATCGAATAGTTGATTCCGTAGGCTCGTTGAGTGCTTGGAATCAGTTTGAGAATGAATTTGTTGATTGAGTTCAGTCACATGAACTAAATAGTTGACTATCAAACTCCGTATATGTTTAGGATTTGTGACTGGTCCTAGTCACATGAACTGGGATAATGACTAACCTTGACACTGAGAATGATTAGCGTTGTATGTATTGTGCAGGCCAGCGGACAGACAACCGAGCCATCTGTGTGGGAGGTGCGCAAGCGAGGTCCTGGAGGTTGTGGAATTCCCAAACCCAGGTCAACGAGCCTACGTTCGCAGCAAACAGCCCGACCTCAACAAAGAAAACGTCTTAAGATGTCAGACGATTCACTATCAGGGGAGCCCTTCGATTACTGCAATGACGTTGTATCCGAGGTTCCTCCTAACGAGGGAGGCA
This sequence comes from Pohlia nutans, assembly GCA_022496805.1. Classification (NCBI taxonomy): domain Eukaryota; kingdom Viridiplantae; phylum Streptophyta; class Bryopsida; order Bryales; family Mniaceae; genus Pohlia; species Pohlia nutans. The sequence continues at coordinate 483,524 of CM040086.1, forward strand.
GCACACCTCCTTCGCGTAACCGAGCCGTTCCCCGGCATGGGTCCATTAGTAGCTTGGACCTCGAAATTGCAGAAAGACAGCTCCAACTACTGCAGTGGAGGCGAGCAATGGAGATGCAGGAGCCTGGGATGAACTCCTCCACATATTCTCCATCAGAGATGACTGAGAGCTTTGGTCAACCCTCATATTCCAGAGACCAGAAGTCCAGACGACGGGTCGCTTTGAAGCAACAACAGGCTGAGGAGGTCACTTTTCGAGATGCAGGAGGGCCCAGAAAACACCTTGTGGAGGTCGATCTGAGAGGACATCCACAAGGACAGAATCGACCGTTGTGGCTAACATGTCTTCGAGGTCATGCGCAGGATATAGATTTCAGCGAAGACAACTACAAGAATCTCAACACTTCTATGTTGCTCGCTGTCAAGGAACGAGTGGACAACACTTTTGAGTACCATGGGGGCCTTGGCAAGGTGACAAAGGAGGCTTTCCACAGCATTTTGAAGGGCCAGTTGAAGGTGAAGAGATTAGTTGAAGAAAAGAATGCAAGAAGGGAAGGACAAGCCAAAGCACATTCGGCATGACCATTGGGTAAAGTTGTCAAAACTCATCTTGGAGGAGAAAAAACAGCAGGAAGCAGAGAAGCTGCGATACAGCCGAGCGCAAGTGAAGAGGCCGTCTTCAGCGGGGCGCAACGAAGAATATGTTCGAGCTAATTTGGTAAGTTTTCAGTATTTGTTTTCATACCTTTCATCACAAGCATTGCAAGCTTTCTAGACTGCCAGCAAAGTCAGATGATCACCGGTACTTGGAGAAACTTGCATGTTCTTCTTCTTAGATTTGTCAGAAGTCCATTACAGCTCCTGATCTCAAAGGCTGTAGAACTGTTCCATAGCGCAAACCAGGTCTTGAAGTGACTAGGTGCAGTCATCAAATTAGAGTTTGTGATTGTTCTCAGTCATCACGTTTGAATTCGTGACTTTTTTTAGTCATAGAGATGTCTGACCCAGGTTAACCCATTCATTTTCGAGGACACTTGACGGCAGCAGCTCATTCCTATAAGCAATTTCTGTGTACAATCAGTAACATTTTCCAAGTCCAGTCCTTCCTGCACGTACTGCTCGTTGCCTTGCAGAAGCCCGTGAAATTGTGGTGATAACCCGACGACGTAGTAGATTCCAGCGATCGTGAGAGAAGCCTCATCAATTGTCACTAAGTATGCAGCACTAACTAGAGAATCTAACATCTCTGTGCAGGCCATTGAGCTGGAGAGAAGCCCAACTAGGGTTGAAATTGAAAGGGAGCTTGCACGGGTCAAAAATGCCCCTCGAAGACTCAATCTGAGAAACGAAACCTCCCCGAGTAGCCGAGTGTCTGATGCACAGCCAAAGCACGACAGTGATTGGCGGAGATCCATTGAGAAGAACATTGAACGCATCATGCAGCACCTGCAGATTCCCGTTGTCACCCCCATGAAGGCAGCAAGTGCAAAGAGCAGCTCCAGCTCAGAGTCCACCGGCACGGACACTTCAGGAAAGCCAGATCACATTGAAGAAAGTATCATGGCACTGGAGGTACAAGTATGATCTTGATGTGTGTTGTCCAACTCCTGTTATTACAGCTCCTGCTTGGGCACTTCTTGAAATCTTGTGCCTTAGTTCTAGAAAAATTCACTATGCCAAGTTCGTGACTGTTTGTAGTCATTGGTATGGAAAGAGTGTCCAGGCTTGACTAGATGCAGTCATGAAGTTCGAATTCGTGATTGATAATAGTAATGAAGTTAGAATATGTGACTTCTCACAGTCATCAGTTTAGAATCTATTACTATCCACAGTCATAAAATTTGAATAAGTGACTGGAATGGTCAAGAAGGTGTGGCATTGTTTAACACATTTGTAAACATTGCTCATGATTAAAAGCCATGACTGAGAGGATCCTTATTGACGTGTTGCCTCTGTACTCAACAGGCATTGCAGCAAACAGGGGAGTGCGAATCGCAGCCTGCAGATCCGGATAAGGCAGAGGACATGCCTGCAGTAGGTGATGTGAAGGACTCACATCCGTCGGGAACTTCGAGCAACCCTGCAGGAGGCACTCCGGATTGTGGTACAGTGACCGTGGCAGAGTCAGGAGGACGTGCCCCAGTTGTGTACTCCACTCGGAATTTGAGGGCTTCCAAGCCTGCAAAAGAGGACACTCGCACCCAGAAGAAAACGCGTTTGACAGAGGTTGAGAAGCTGAAGAAAGACCAGGATGACACAAAGAAGCAAAGGGCACTCCGGGGGAGCAAAGAGAAAGCTGAAAAGAGCAAGGAAGCCAACATTGACAGTCAGCAGAACGCGAAAGGGAAGAGGAAGAGAAACAAGAACGCACCAGTAAGTGAACATGTAAGTGTCGGCAGCCTTGTATTTTCACAGGTTTTTTTCTGAAAGCACCAATTCAGTGAGTTAGTCTCAACTGACCCATGTTTTGTGTGTTTTTTTATTTTTATAGGTTGTACAAGAAACCGAGGACCCGGATTTAAAGAAGGGTGACCCTGTGAGACTCAAGAAAAACATGAACGCACCCATAAGTGAACATGTAAGTGCCATGAGCCACTTCCTGGAATGTTGTGCCTTAGTTCTTTAGAAATTCATTATGCCAAGTTCGTGACTGTTAGTAGTCATTCATATGGAACGAGTGACCAGGCTTGACTAGATTTAGTCACGAAGTTAGAATAAGTGACTGATATTAGTAATGAAGTTAGAATATGTGACTTCTCACAGTCATAGAATTTGAATAAGTGCCATGAGCCTTGGAGAAGTACATCTTTGTATCAAAGCAGCAGTTTAGTCCCAACTGATCCTTGTTTTGTGTTTTTTTTATTATTATTATAGGTTGTACAAGAAGATGAGGACCCGGAGTTCAAGAAGGGTGACCCTGTGAGACTCAAGGGAATTGAAGAAGGGGAGGAGGATAAAGTTGTGGCACTCGGGAAAGTGCAGAATGTAGCTGGGGCTTCTCTACACGGGAAAACCATAATTGCAGGAACCGTGTCTGTAGAAGTGATGAAAAGCCTAGATGACGACTACAGTTTGTTTGCACCCGTAGATCTAGATGATCCACCCGTGACCTTGGTAGGACGAGCAGTAGGGCACTTTGTACTGTGGCCCACAGAGTTCATGGACATAGATCTGTCCTTCTCCCAAGCAGTTTAGACTGATCGAGTTCCAGGTGCAGTGCATCCTGTTTCAGCACCGAATTGTCTATTTCAATGAAATGTGTGAAAATCATTTGCATCACTTGACGCAGTGCTCACAACCGAACGGTTGACTTGTAATAGTCAACGGATCTCATTATCACCCTAATCTGAAACTGAAATCTATGACTACGCACCGGTAGAATGGCAGATTCGATTGCATGGCATACGTTTGCATTAGACTACGGACAGTCAAGTCCTAGTCAGAAGCTTCCAATTTAATATTGAAATTTGACTCCCAGTAGTAATAGAAACGAGTATACTAGGACTCCATGCAGTCATCACATGATATGGGTGACTATGTGTAGTGAAGCATATTTGACTTTACAGAGTCGTATTATCTCACGTGTGTGTATGATGCAATACAGTCACAACCACATCACTATACGTAGTGATCAAACCATTGCTATATTCTCTAATACCTCACTAAAATTAGTCATGTCCATCTCATGATTTCAGCATTGGAGACTATGCATAGTCACCTCGATGTGGCTCTACATAGTCGTATTACCCCAAGTCTATGTGTGACTTAATGCAGTCACCACCACAGTACTATGCGTAGTGATAAAACCGTTGATGCAGTCACTAATATCTCACTACAATTAGTCATAGCATTCAGAAGCTATTTCAGTATTCGTGACTATGGGTAGTCCAATAGATGTGACTCCAAAGAGTCCTATTCTCCCAACTCAATGTATGACGCATTTCAGTCACCATCTCACTACTATGCGTAGTGATAAATGTATGACTACGTGTAGTCATAATTTCCATATAGATGACTACGTGTAGTCATAAATGTATGACTATATAGAGTCATATGGTCCCAAGTCCCACTGCAGGTCCCGTTTCGAGGTCCCAAAACACTGTGGGAACGCAGCATTGGGAACAAGAAGTGTCCGATATGACCCCCAGTCACATTGTCCGAAGCGACTAAGTCCAAATGACTACAAACAGTGCTAGTCACATTTTGGTTTATGCCCTGTTGTAGTCATAAAACCTAGTCACATTGGGCTGGTTTTCTTGTAGTGTTTCGACGTTGTGGGTACCTGGTGTACATGCAGTGTTTCTTTAGTACTGTCAGATGTACTACTTTGGAAGTTTTTATTTGATTGAGATGCATTACTTATGTTTTTGTTGTTGCTTCATCCGATGGTTTCTACAGGTTGCTGAAATGGTGCACGTGGCTCGTCATTATGCCTGCTCTATGGATATCCACTCTTCGCAATTAGCACTGCTAGTTTGTGGTGTAGCAAAGGTCTGTTGAAAGTTATTGCTCCATGTATTTGATGCTTGTCGTAATGGTTAACTTTTTGTGCTTCTCTAAGGTGCATGAATGTTGCAGCTCATGATGTTTGAGAATTTTAGCTTGCCCCTGTTGTGGTTCAGGCTTTAACCCTAAACCAAAATTTCTTGCCTTCTTTGACGGGGTTGGGTTTGTATTTTATTTTCGCCACGGCTGGAATGTGACCCTAAACCCATAAAACCCAAAAGGTCAATGGGATCAACCCTCGAATACCCCTCGAACCCTAAACCCCTAAACCCTAACACCCTGAGCCCACGACTGGAATGTGATCGTGCACCATAAAACCCAAAAGGTCAACAGGATCAACCCTCGAATAACCCCCTAAACCCTACACCCTATATCCTAAACCCTGAGTCCTAATCCCTAGATAGCAGCTCGAGAGTGTCGATGTCGTGCTTGAATGTATGCTTGAGAGTGTCGATATCGTGTTTATTGTTTGTGACGCACTTAACATTTAACATTGTCACTTTATGCAATCTCAATCAATTAAGTCAAATTTCACTCAAAAAAAAAAAACTACACTTACAACAATTTATGACGTAATTAAATAAACAATGTTGATGATGATTTTTTATGATTAAATTGGGTGAACGTGTAGGATAGATGAAAATTTTGAACCTCTTATGAGGTGAGCGTGAACAAGGTGTTTGTTTGTTTTGACAATGAGTTGGTTGTCCACATGACAGAGAGCCATGCTGCGAAACTCCCCTGAACCCTTCTGAGAATTGATACTTGAAAGTGTAAAAGTGTAAGAGTGTGTGTTCTTGAAAAGACTGTGAACGCTTATATCTCGTCACGCAAAGTTGATGGTCCAATAACTCGATGAAATTGCAACATAGAAAATGGTGGCACTTACTTCAATTTGGTAAAACAAATATTTCAAACCTTTGATTGAATTTGAAAAATGAATTGCACTATCATGTTTAATGGCATGAAGTTAATTTACGGTGAAGGTTATAATATTTAGTTGGAATCAAATGGTTTTTCGAATTTATCGAAATTTGATACAATACAAACATGTACCATATTTGTAGAAATTCACAATAACTTTTTCATTCTTCATTTCTTTAGGGCAAAAACAGTCAATAATTTTTTGTAATTTTTTTTGTAGCGTTACCCTAACCCATGACACAGTCTTTGCAGGGTACGTCCTCCTAAATTTTCAGACCTTGTAATACCCCTATTTAGTATACCAATTTAATGTAGATGCCAACAATACTGGCCCATCAGCTATATACGACCTGCCAAATTCTAAATATCTATGACCGATACCCGCCCGTCGACTATGTCGATACCCGCCCGTCACATACACCAATATCCGGTATTACATTGATACCCTCGGCCTGCTGTGGTCCTCGGCTTGCATGTGTTCGTTCGCGGTTTTTTTTGGGGTTTGCTTGGTCTTCTTCGTCGCCATCTTTCTGCGTGCTGAGCTTCTTCGCCGGAACCCTCTCTTCTTCCTGTGATCCAGTATCCTTTCATTTGATTTCCCTGGACAGGTTAGGTTTCTTCCTCTGTCATGTCCGAATGGGGCAGCGAGCCCGGCAGCGGAGGCGCTGCCTCGGCGCAGAACGAGGCCGTTCATCGACGGGAGCGGCTTCGGCGCATGGAGTTGGAGACCGTCGACCTTGCCGAGAATCCTTGTTTTTTGCGAAACCATCTTGGAAGGTATGCTTCCTTCTCTGTTTCCAGTCCGAAGCCTCGCTTCTGAAGATCGGTCAGTCGAGCGCAACTGATCAATTAGGGTTCGGGTTTTTGGTCGGTGTCTAGAACCTCGGGTGTTGCTTCTGTTTATTCGGAACGTGCTTGGGCATGGATTGTTGGTGGAGTGTATTTTGATTAGGGTTAATGGTGTTTTCTGCATGAAATAGAATTTTCTTTCGGAAGTTTGTTCTAGAGCCTGTCTAGAGTGGCAGGAAAATTAACGAGCGGAGATATTATTCGCGATATTAATTTGTCGAAATGAACTTTTGAATTGGAGTGAGATTTGATCTGATTGGCATGAGAAAGAAAGACTCTGTCCGACGTTTGATTTGTTTCTTTTACGGTTCACGAGCTGGTGGTGGCGACGTCAATGCTTCTGCAGGCTACACCCGGAGTTGTATACAGGAACGAGATGTATACAATGCTGCAGTCGTCATCAATTGGCGGAGTGCGACGTTTTGGTGCTGGTCGGGAAGGCCATGGCGAGTGCAGCCGGAGGAAAGCTGTGCTGATTGGATTTCGAGCTCAGAGCGGTAGGTGCAGTTTCTGACTCGTAAGCTCTTGGCTTCATACTTTTGTTCTTAAATTGTAGCGAATTTTTGAAGTACATGATCGGTGACGAGAAACCTGCTTGAGCACATATCGTGTAAGATACAAATCTCAGAGCAATGCGGAATCCAAGTTATCGGAAAATAGAATATTCTCGTCTTCGGTTTCTAGTTCAGTACTAATTCAAGTGTTTTTTTTTTACATCTTATCATGTCTGTATGAATATGAATAGTGGTTCCGTGTTCCGTGGGATGGGTTGCTATGTTCATTGGAGTGATTCTTCGTGCTTTCACGTGGTCGGTTTGGATGGTCATGCGTCTAGTTCCATGTCTCTTCGTGCTGCAGTGGATTTGGTGAAACGAATTTCGGTTTCATCCAAGTGCAAGTGGGTTGATTTTGTGCATCTATAAATGTCAGTTGTGCTCGACGCTCCATAACCACGAGGGTGATTACTTGGCTCACACCCTAGGACCTAGGCAAGTCACATCAGACAAGCTTGGCAAAATGTGCAGCTCGTGAAGCTAAGGGTGCTCCTGCGCGGCCCTAGCCTGATGAGCGGAAAGTTAACCCTCACAAAGTAGGTGATTCGAATTATTGATGCCTTGACTTGTGAGGTGGTTTGAAATCTTGTGATCATAAATATTCTAGTATGCCACGTTAGCGTCTCCTCTTCGTGCTCGTTCTTGATTCCAGTGTAAACTTGACATTGAACCAAAAAAGGGAAGAACAAACAAATAATGGCTTTTTGCACCAATCAAGGTGCAAGATTTCTTGTTTTTCGGTGTGGCCTTCAAATACTCGGTACACGAGGGTATGTCTCGTGTTTCTTGGTTATGTCATATTTTTAGCTCGGATAGTGGCACTCTCTCGTCAATGTCAACAAGGGTGTTTGCTTATTTATTCTGACGTGGATCCATCTGAACTTAAAGCTGTAGTTACTTTTTCCTGATTGCATCATGAACACTGAAGGTTCTTCAGTCTAGTTTTCTAGCTACTAGGAGAACATACAAAACATGACTGGGGTTTATGACTAAAAACGGGCATAAAGTGACCTGATGACTAATACCATTTTCAGTCATCAATCTAGTCGTAGCGGACAATGAAAATTACTAAAAATACTCTAGTCATATTTGCGGTCATACGTTCGTTGTGGCGCGTTCCCAAATTTTTTTTGGGACCTCGATTATGGGCAGCCCGACAAATGTGACTATTTTTAGTCATTTATGTGACTAGGAATACGTGAGGGGAAGAAGCGCTGTAGTCAAAATAAAACTATCCTAGTCAAAAAGAGAAAAACAATACATCAATGCAAAATCGATAAATGACAAGAATTTGAAGAAGGTGCAAAGAGAACTCACAAGACTGTAGACAGTAAGAAGGGTATCTGGAATAAATATCCATGATAGATGAATTGCAAAAGTGATATAAAAATGTATGACTTTGGAAAAAAGGATGGAACGAAAAAATATAAAAAACAAAAGCAAATAATGCCAGCTTGTTTTTGAATAAAAAGTTAAAAAATACAATATATAAAATGTTAAAACCTCAAAGGAACAAAAGAAATTCAAAAGAAAACCATAATCAAAAGGAAGGAAAGTGAAATTGAAATAATATATAGATCATTAAACAAAGGATATAAATTTGAATTAAAACCATGAAGGCCACACTCAAAAACCCACTTACAAATGGCTGCCCAAAACTATAGTCACATAACTACTAAATCTAGTCATATCGCTGCCCATGCAAAAAGTCATATGGCTGCCCACGGAAGAATACGTTCCCCAACTACGTTCCCATTGAGGTCCCATGTAAATATGACTAGAATCATAGTCATGTGATGACTATGGACTGTTCTAGTCACCTAAGTAGTTACTGGTGAGTCATATCCTCCCGATAGTCATATCTAGTCATATGGCCGTAGTCATATTTCGTATGCTCTCCTAGTAGTGTCTTGATATTTCTTGGGTAGCTTCTGAGTGCGTGCTGATTTAAGAAGCTTTTCGTCACTGTTTGACCACCCGCCTGAATGTTGTGCAGACCCATCCTAGTGCTGCCTCATGTAGACATGCAAGTTGTGGAATGTCAGTTTTCAGAAGCTGAACAGGATTTGTACACTGCTCTGTACAAAAAATCCAAGGTCATTCCAACTTCCTGAAGTGCGGTTTTTCATTCCAATTCCCAGTTATGATTTGTTTCTATCTTATTGTTCTGATATGCAAGCATGAACGCTGATAAGAAAACTATTGGATTTGCAGACCAAGTTTGACCAGTTTGTATTGAGGTAATTGATGTACGGTAGTATTGCTAGGAGCCAAAGAGGTTCGGGTGCTAAATAATGGTGTGTGGGAAGAGGGGTTAGCCATGGGCTGATCTCTAGAGTGTCCTTGTGATGAGTTATCCCATATGGTTTGTCCATGGTGACCTCCTAGTGTACACTACTTAAGGTGGAAGGCCTTTGAGTAAAGATCATCTCTTTCTATGCATTCCTTGTGTTTGTGTGTGCCTTGTGCTCTCATCTCTTATCTTCAATAGGTTATGGGCCCACTCATGTGTGTTGCATGAGTCTTTGATTGCATTGAGGCAATTAGTTGAGGTCGTTGCGGAAGGGGCTGATTTGGAGCTTTTGGGAGCGTTTTGGAGGGTTTTGGAGGAGTCTTTTCTCTTGGAGGTGTCCACGGGCTGACTTTACACGTGGGAGCACTCTTCTCAGTGGATCTCTTCCTTTGGATCTCCAAGTTCTTCATTCCAAGCCTCTTTTGTAAGTGGAACGTCATTTTGTTCAATTTGATGCACTTGTGGTCATACAAGTGATTTGTGAGGTGTTGAGGCTCTAAGGGAGGGTCTATGGTCTGATCTAAGTGATTGGGCACTTGCATGGAGGTGTTGCATGTGTTTCGTAGCCTTGGAGAGCTCAAATTTTCATTTGGGGTTACTTTATGCACTTGGGCGCACAAAGGTGCGGTTTTGAGCAATTTCAATGCATTTAGGGTTTTGAGGGACTTGTTTAAGTCCATGAGCATTGATTTAGTGCTATTGAAGGACACATAGGTGTCTTACGTGCATTGAGTGATTGGGAACACTAAGGTGTTGTTTTGGGTCAATCGGAGTAGTGGGAGCTCCATTGAGTGATTTGAGGTGTTTTGGTGAACATCTTTGCAATTTGGGTGAGCTACCTTCGCATTTGAATGTTGGAAGGTGTGTGTGGAGCACAAAGGTGCTGATTTGTTGTTTGGGGTTAGACAAGTGGCATTGGAAGCACAAAGGTGCTACATTCTATCAAAAATCATAAAAACGAGTGTTGTTATTAAGTTTGAGGGTTTGTTTGAGTGAGGAGGCATTTGTGAGTGAGGATCATGGCATCTTATGAGGGTGAGGGTCCCAAAGTGGTGGACAAGTTCGATGGCGTGAATTTCCACTTGTGGAAGTTCAAAATGGAGATGGTCATGGCGGAGGAGTTGTGGGACATTGTGGATGGTAGTGAGGAGCCCCCTCACTCTACTACCGACCCGCGTGTGATGCAAACATATTTGAGGCGCGAGAAGAAGGCATTTGCCATCTTGGCTCTCAATCTTTCGGATTCGCAACTCGCGCATATTCGTTCGTGCAAGACGCCCCGCGAGGCATGAGTCAAGCTTTGCAACATTCACAAAGCAAAGAGTTTGGCAAACATTTTGTTTTTGCGGCGCAAGTTCTTCACCATCAAGATGGAGGAAGAAGACGACATGTTGGCGCACATCAATAAGGTCAAGGCATTCGCGGATCAACTCAATGGTGCGGACGTGGCCATTTCCGATGGGGATGTTGTGATGACCCTTTTGGAAAGCCTACCACCCTCGTACGAGTATCTCATCGTGGCCATGGAGTCAAGGCCCATTTCGGAGCTCACATTGGACTATGTGACCTCGCGGTTGTTGCACGAGCTCTCGCGGCGAAAGGAGAATGAGTCTCGTGGAGATAGTGCGGCTCTCATGGCAAAGCAATCCAAGAATGGAGGCGGTGGGAGCTCTAGCGATAAGGCGTGCTTCTATTGCGGTAGGAAGAGCCACATTGCCAAGTTTTGTTACAAACGCAAGAGGGATGAGAAGGGGGAGAGTGCAAACAACACTAAAACTCGTGATGATGATGATGAGTATGCGTTTACTACGCGGTATGTCTCTTGGGATGCAAGCATGAGTGATGGCAAAGACGAGTATGCAATGATGGCAAGCAATGTATCGTGCAATGGTAGTACGAGTGATTGGATTGTTGATTCGGGGGCTACAAGCCACATGTCACCGCATAAAACTTGTTTTCATTCGTATGCTCTCATTAACCCAAGGAGGGTGATTTTGGGAGATGATACGGTGCTTGAGGCCATTGGCAAAGGCCAACTTGTTGTAGACACCGAGGTGAGGGGTCGTGTGAAGACAATCACTATCAAAGATGTCCTCCACGTTCCCAAATTAACGGCAAATTTACTATCGGTGCGGCAATTAGTGGCAAAGCACTTAAGGGTTGAGTTTAGTGATAAGGGGTGTTATGTGTTGTCACCGAGTCGAGATGAGGTGGCCATCATTGAAGAACACGAGGGCTTGTACCACATTAAGTTCTCGAAGGTGCATTCCAAGGAATCGGCGGCGTTGGCGCATTCAAACTTAAAGAACAAGATGTTGGCGTTGTGGCATCGTCGAGTCGGCCATTTGAACATCAAGAGTGTGAAGACACTACGCGGCATGGTAAGTGGCATGGACCTTCATCAATTGAAAGTGGATGCTTCTTCATTCACTTGTGAAGGTTGCATTGAAGGCAAGCAACAATGGTTGCCATTTGCGGGTGAAGCGGCGACTCGGGCCACAAAGGTTTTGGAGATCGTGCATTCGGATGTGTGTGGCCCAATGAAGACCACGTCGATGGGAGGGTGCAAGTACTTTGTGACCTTCATCGATGACTTTTCAAGGAAGATTTGGCTCTACCCAATCAAGGCCAAGAGTGAGTGCTTCGACAAGTTCAAGGAGTTCAAAACATTGGTGGAGAACCAATCCGAGATGAAGATCAAGGTGTTTCGATCGGACAATGGCGGCGAGTACATGTCCAAGAAGTTTGACGAGCTATTGAAGAAAGAAGTTATCGCACGCCAAACTTCGGCCCCGTACACGCTTCAACAAAATGGAGTTGCGGAGCGCACAAATTGCACCATTGTAGAGATGGCGAGGAGCATGTTGCACGCTCAAAACTTGAAGTTGGACCTTTGGACGGAAGCGGTGGTGAATGCGGTGTACACTCGCAATCGGTGTCCAACAAGCGCGGTTGAAGGCATGACACCGGAGCAAGCGTGGAGTGGGAGGCAACCATGTGTTGCACACATGCGCATCTTCGGGTGCATTGCATACGCAAAGGTTCCCGACGAACGGAGGACTAAACTCGAGGCTAAGGCCTTAAAGTGTGTGTTTCTTGGGTATTGTGAAGGTACCAAGGCGTATAGACTCATGTCGGTGGACACGAGGAAGATCATTCGGTCACGTGATGTGACGTTTTGTGAAGAGTCTACGATGGAGGCTCCTTTGGAGGTTGGTCCAAGTGGGAGTAGTGGAGACGTGTAGGTGAACACACCCTCCAAGTCCCCTAGTGTTGTTGATGTAGGTGATGAGGACGGTGATGACGAAGATGGTGACACGAAGGTTGTTGAAGCGCCATCGAGCTCAAAGGCCAAGAATGGCGCAAAGGATGCGCAAGAGGAGCGAATTTCTTCAAGCGAGCGACGGTACCCCGAGAGATCGCGCAAGCCACCTGGAGAATGGTGGAAGAATCACATCTTCCTTCAAGAGGATGACGAGCATGCGAATGTGGCATTATCGGATGGTCCATTGACCATTCGTGAAGCCATGCAAGGTGGGGATGCGGTCAAGTGGGAGCACGCCATGCAAGAGGAGTACGACTCTCTAATTGCTAATGGTACGTGGCAATTAACTCCCATTCCAAAGGATCGCAACCCCATTAGTTGCAAATGGGTGTTTCGGACAAAGAGGGATGTTTCGGGTAATGTGGTGCGTCACAAGGCAAGACTAGTAGGCAAGGGGTTCGCGCAAGTGCATGGGGTAGACTTTCACGAGACGTTTGCTCCTGTGGCCAAGTTCACCACCATTGGATGCATTCTTGCGATTGGAGCGGCCATGGACTTGGAAATGCATCAAATGAATGTGAAAACCGCATTTTTGAATGGCGATTTGGAGGAGGACATCTACATGGTGCAACCCGAGGGCTTTGTGCAACAAGGTAATGAGCACCTTGTTTGTAAGTTGCAAAAATCATTGTATGGGTTGAAACAATCTCCAAGAGCGTGGTACCAAAAGATTGACACGTTCTTGCTTGCACACGGGTTTACTAGGAGCATTGCGGATCATAGTCTCTACTTCATGCAAGAGGGACAACATGTGGTGATTGTGATCATATATGTTGATGATTTGATCATTATTGCAAGCCTCATGAGTTCAATGAATGCATTAAAAGGCATGCTTGAGAGAGAGTACGAGATGAGTGATCTTGGAGAATTGCACTTTTGTCTTGATGTTGAGTTTGTGCGAGACAAGGCTACACGCACTATCACCATGAGTCAAGGCAAGTATGTGATGGACGTGCTCAAGAGATTCGGGATGGAGGATTGTAAGCCCGTGGCAACACCATTGGATGCAAACTCCAAGTTTGTCAAGCTTTCGGAGGAGGAGTATGTGGCGGAGGCGAAATCGATGGCGGAGGTGCCATACAAGCAAGCGGTGGGGTCGTTGATGTATGCGATGATTGCGACACGGCCCGACCTCGCGTATCCAATTAGCGTGGTGAGTCAACACATGGCGAGACCGGGCTCAATGCATTGGATGGCGGTCAAGAGGATCATGCGCTACTTGAAGGGCACAAGCGATGTCAAGTTGTGTCTTGGTGGCAAAGACATTGTGTTGAGCGGCTATTGCGACGCGGACTACGCGGGAGACACTAGCAATCGAAGATCGACAACAGGCTACATGTTCAAGGTCGGATCGGGAGCAGTATCGTGGAATAGCAAGCGGAAACTAACCACGGCGACATCAACGGTGGAGGCCGAGTACATGGCTACGAGCCATGCCACGAAGGAGGCCATTTGGTTGAGGCAACTAATGGTCGATGTGGGTTGCACACAAGGTGAGGCTACAACAATCATGTGTGACAACCAAGGGTGCATTTCACTTGCAAAGAACCCTACACATCATTCACGCACGAAGCACATTGATGTGCAATACCACTTCATTCGGGAGAAGTTGGAATTGGGAGTTATACGGTTGGAGTATTGTCCAATGGAGCACATGGTGGCGGATGTGCTCACAAAGGGTCTTTGTAGAGACCAACACCAACGATTAGTAATAGCATTTGGACTTAGAGGCTTTGGCTCTACGCAAAGTGGGAGTATTGAGGTAATTGATGTACGGTAGTATTGCTAGGAGCCAAAGTGGTTCGGGTGCTAAATAATGGTGTGTGGGAAGAGGGGTTAGGCATGGGCTGATCTCTAGAGTGTCCTTGTGATGAGTTATCCCATATGGCTTGTCCATGGTGACCTCCTAGTGTACACTACTTAAGGTGGAAGGCCTTTGAGTAAAGATCATCTCTTTCTACGCATTCCTTGTGTTTGTGTGTGCCTTGTGCTCTCATCTCTTATCTTCAATACGGTTTAGGTCGCCCCTGCTCGCATTAGGGTTTCGAGATTCGGGGGCGTTCTCCCGCAGTGCAGATGCGGAGCACTCAGATGCTCCCGAGTTCTCCTTCGACATGCGGTGCTGCTCCGTCATGCGGTTTAGGGTTTCGATTGGCATTTTTGTAACCTTGTTGCGGTTTTGGAGCGTCCTCCGTGAACGCGTTGATCATCCCCCAAGTTTTGAATGTGTTGTGTCAATGTCGTGCTGCTAGGGTTACGGTTTAGTGTGTCCTGGGGTTAGGTTTTCAAGGCGAGATTTTGTTAGCTAGGGTTAGGAGTTGTAAGTGCGTGCTTTCGATTGGGGTGTTAGGGTTTCTTGTATTTTGAGGAGGTTAGAGTTTTTTGCATGTTGAGGGTGTGCTGAGGTTAGGGTGTTCTGGAGTTAGGATTTCTTGCATGTTATGCAAAACATGTCTTTGTGCAAGGTGATATTGTATAGTTTGGTCGACGAAGCTTCAAACCCTGTACTGATCAGTCCTCTAATTTGCCGTAAGAATGACTCCTATAGGGATTTGAAAGCCAAGCTTGAGTCCGCGGGTTGCGTGGAGTGGCCATTCGAGTTCTGGGACGTTGAGGAGAAATGCAGGATTAAGCGGACATTCGAGGGGATGAATCTCGTAGGAGATCGTGTCTACATGATTCCGGCTTGCGAGGTTGGAGATGAAGGTCTGGCTAAGCAGAGGCGAGTCTTAGCTGGACTCCGAGGGGATGGCGATGGCGATTTAGGGTTGGGGTTCAGCTCCCCCGCAGAAGAGACAGATTTTCCAAGTGAATCTGACGTCCTTGCCGAGCCTTCACCTCCGACTCTTGCGACCCCGTGTGCAGCAGTGCTTGAAGGCTGTGAACCCTACTCCGCAAGTAATTTGCTGTGTACTCTGGTTTCTAATGAGATTATGGAGAAGTACAAAGCTCAAGTGCTGAAATTACAAAAAGAACTTGCGCAGATGGACTTTGACGATCATTTGTGGCATTTGAAATCGTATGACCTAAACGAGGTTGGAGTGGTGAAATTGCATTGCGGGGAATGCGGGAAAGACTTCGGAGGGACCAGTGGTGATCATTCTAAACCACCATTCACAATTTGTTTGCAGATTTCAAGAAGTCCCACCTTCAGTCCTCGTTGCTCATACGGTCTTGGTGTCGGAGGAAGGCCGTCGAGTATTCAAATCATCTGCAGTCTCAAGCGCCAAAGGGAAAAGCCATCATCCTCACGGCAGCTGACCACAAGCGGTTGGTTGAAGGTCTCGCGATCTTGGAAGAGGTAAACAATTCTGTGGATTCAGGACAGGGTCCGTTTGTGGTGATAGGCGATGAAGAGGCTACTTAGTTCAAGTCGTTCTGGTACAAAGTGAGATGCAAGGTAGATGGAGAAATATTTCAGCTGTGCCCTGCAAGGAAAAATCTGAAGGCCAACCTGGAGAATCATGTCCACGGTTTGAAGCACAGCAAGGCCTTGGAAGAATCTGCTCCAGGCGAGAGGACATCCTCAAATGCCATTTACAGTGGTCGCAAAGGTAGGCCGTCATCTTCGACGCGCACCACCATTGGAAACTAGTAGGATCTTCACAGCTGGTTTAAGACCTCCGATAGATGTTCTGGAGGGATTTCAGCCTCCTCTGAATCTGGTGAGTTTTTTTGTCCTCTTAGTTTACTATGTTGGGGTTTAAGGAGTCGTTCTGTGGGGAAAGCTCGTGTGCGAGCGGAGAGCGGAGAGCAGAAAGTTCACATTTATCCAGTAAATTTCAAAGAATTTATTTACTAGATCTAGGTTTTTAGGGTAAAAAGGCGTCTAAATTTAGGTTTTACCCCCCTAAAAATAGTATTTAGGGTGTGGTAGGTTTCCAAAAATAGTTTTAGGGTTTAGGGTCTAATTTTTGTCATATTTCTGAGCTCCCCTTTGGTTTTTACAGTTTTGTTTTTTAACTTCGAGACCTTGGTTGCCGTTTAGGGTTTATCTTTCGGGCCTTGGTTGCCCTAGGATTGAATCTGTGTTGGGCACAGATCTAGTGGAGACCTTGGTATTCTTGGGGCTTGCATATTTACAAAAGAGATTTACAAAAGGGATTTACAAGCTCGCAATACATGTATAAGGTTGTATTCAACAAAGTTCATATGGAAAAAAAAAGATTGTCTACAACAAAGTTCATTTGGAAAAAAAAGAACATCGTGGTGTTGCATGAGTCACTCAGAGAACACAACACATACATGCATCAGTCCCGTGTATATACAATAACTACCTGTGACCCTAAACCCATTACTACCTATCCGCCTCTAACTGCCTTTATCACCGTCAACAGAGTTCGCATGGAAAACAAGGAACATCGCAATATTACATGTGTCCCTCAAAGAAGACATCACATCCATGCAGCATACCCATCCAACTTTGGAATGTGGTGGCACCCTGACTGCCCACAGTGTCCATGGTCCATGGTGAATCCCTGAATCACGAACTACCCACGGTGTCCAAGGTCCATGGTGAATCCATCTCTTAACAAGCACACGTGCAATTTTCAAGCATGCAATATATGAACAAGAAGCAGATTGTATACAACAGAGTTTGTATGGAAAGAAAAAAAACATTGTGGTATTAACAACTTTGTATACATGGTCCATGCTCATTTCTTGAATCACTAACTGATCTAACCCCTATTTCTGGAGCGACTGTCGGATGATGATCGATTTGGTCCGATTTCTTGGCGGGGTCTCTGTGGAGCTTGGCTACGCCGCTACGTGGTAGATCTTGGCCGCCATAAAGGGCTTTCATGGCTGCAGCAACACCCTTATGCATTAGGACGTATTTTTTCTTTTCAGTTGCACAGTGTTGATATACATCAAACATGCTCTTCGCCAGCATCTTATTACAGCATAGACACTTAACATTGGATGATTCCAAGCTACGGTCTACCAAGTGGAGAGTGCAGCTTGTAAAGCTAAAGGTCGTGCAGCTCGTGCACTAGCGTAGTAATGTGGGGGGCTGTTGGTCGACCTCAGCCACAAGCATGACATGCTCGATGCACCCAAGGGCTCTCACAATCCATCGATATACTACAGAGATATTGTTTTTGTAAGTCAAGTGTGTAAATAATTTTAAGCGGGGGGGCTGTTGGTCGTCCTCGGCCAAGAAGATGACTTGCTTGTTGCACCAAAGGTTGATCACAAGCCTCGGAATTACCATGGAGTTTTTCTGTTCCGGGAATAAAGTATTTATTAAAATTGGACCAGAACTCCATAAGTTATGGTCAAATGAAACCTTTACTGCCGAGAATATCACCCAGGCTATTTCAATTGAGCATAATGTTTGCAATTCATGTCCAAACTCAATGTGCTATACACCGTTGAAAAGCCCTTGACAAGAGCTTTTCAAAAACATATGACAAACCGTACATGCAAAAACTTCACTGAAAACAAATTCCGGGAGCTTCTTCGGCGTTCAATGAATGAATGTTGCACCTTAAAAAGTCATCCTCGTGAACGAACATGGCATCCCTAACATGACATGAAAACACGTCCTCGTAGCCGAGGACGTCCAAAGAGGACGCGAAGACCAAAATTGCACCCGAGAACCTTCTTCGGGACATAATTTTTGAAGTATGCCTTATCATATGTTTTTGGAAAGCTCTTGCAAAGGCCGTTTCAACGGTATAAGACTCATTGAGTTTGGACAAGAACTCCATAAGTTATGGTCAATTGAAACCTTTAGTGCCAAGAATATCACCCTGGCTATTTCAATTGAGCATAACGTTTGTAGTTCTTGTCCAAACTCAATGTGCTATACACCGTTGAAATGCCCTTGACAAGAGCTTTTCAAAAACATATGACAAACCGTACATGCAAAAACTTCACTGAAAACAAATTCCGGGAGCTTCTTCAGCGTCGAATGAATGAATGTTGCGCCTTAAAAAGTCATCCTTGTGAACGAGTATGGCATCCCTAACATGACATGAAAACACGTCCTCGTAGCCAAGGACGTCCAAAGAGGACGCGAAGACCAAAATTGCACCAGAGAACCTTCTTCGGGACATAATTTTTGAAGTATGCCTTGTCATATGTTTTTGGAAAGCTCTTGCAAAGGGCGTTTCAACGAAAGAAGACTCATTGAGTTTGGACAAGAACTCCATAAGTTATGGTCAATTGAAACCTTTACTCCCAAGAATATCACCCTGGCTATCTCAATTGAGCATAATGTTTGTAGTTCATGTCCAAAGTCAATGTGCTATACACCATTGAAAAGCCCATGACAAGAGCTTTTCGAAAAGATATGACAAGCCGTATATGAAAAAAATTAGCCGTGGACGTCCTAGTCAGACTGATTCAAACACAGAATGAACAGATTTGACTCATCCGTGGAACTCCCTAGGATCCCACGGGCCGACGGATGCAGCGAGAATGTCGTCTTCGTAGCCGAGGACGTTCCATAGAGCACCAAACTCAAACTGATTGAAATACAAGATGAACAGAATCGACCCATCCGTGGATCATCTTATGATCCGACGGGCCCACAGATGCAAGCAGAATGTTGGCCTTGTAGCCGAGGACGTCCCTGAGAGCACCAAACTCAAACTGATTCAAACTAGGAATGAACAGAATCTACTCATCTGTGGAACATACTTGTCGTAGCACGTGATACCGGATATTCCCCTAGAACGCACTTTTTTGTATTAAAAGCGCTCGTAGAGGTGATTTCCGGGTTATCGTTCCGCGGAGATTCTGTGAAGTGGAAAGCTTCCGGAGATGGTCCCGGACTGGTGATCTCACTCTCTCTATCACCAGCTGAATTCCTCTTTCCTACCAAACCCGGTCTCCTCCCACTGACTGACCAGGTTACAACTAGATCCGGTTTTCGTCCAAGTTGGGAATTTATCCAACCGTACTCTGTCCGGTCTATCAAGACAACTCAAACCGGTTTATATTTAACCTCTGTTTTCCTTCAGAGGGTTCTCCATTCACATTAGTGGTGCTGGATTGAAAGACACACCCCTCCCTACTGATTCAAGTGATGGGAAATTCACTACCTTCCGGTTATACTCAAAACTTCCCAAATCCGGGTACTTACCGTACTACCCTTTCAACTGCTAGTTTTATCCAAACGGCAGCCGTGTCACGCAAGAGCAATCCGGTTTCCCCTTTTCTCCCACTTACTACAACGACTTGCTAACCGGGCCAGTCAGTATCCGGGGAATCCGAAACTAGGATTTCAGGAATCCTCGCGCCCTGTTTTACTCCTGTGATCTCGTATTTCCCCTCGCCTGGACCTTCCTAGTGTTGGCACCTCAACCGGACTACCCGTCCAGGAGTTCTGAGCAACCCGGAGTACCCCCTCCTGCCTACTCAGCCACTAACTCGGATTACCTAGCGTAAGGAACTTGGAAACCCCTCTTTCAAACAGTCCTCAAATCACCCAAAAATCACATTCAGACGTCACACCCAAATCACTCGAGAACCCGGACTACCGACCCGGTTACCAAGGGACTTTTGACTGCTGCACCCTTCCACAAACAACCCCACAGCACATACACAAATTTTGGATAATACTCTACAGCAGTTTGATTTCAGGGAAACAGTAATACAAGAAGACCCCAAGAATGCCAAGCATTCCTGGGCAAGAGTGGCCCTCAGCCACCGGACCGGATTTCCTGCCCAGATCCTACAAACCCGTGATCCGGAAATCAAGGGAAATCTCATCCAAAAGATCTCAATCATATCCTACTCCAAAAAACGCCTAACCTACCATGACAAGGTCCTATTCACAAGCGGGTTTAGTCTACCTAGTCTAATGCCTACTCCCTAGCCTGATCTGGTTCACACCGCACTCCGGATCCTACTGGTCTTCATACTCCTCCGGTTCACAGACCCTGTCACCCTCCGAGCTCCCGTCCTCTTCCTGGTTGGATTCCGGAGAAGCATCCTCCTTCTTCTTGGACCGGCGCTCCCGAACTTCCTCCTGATCACTTTCCTCCTCGGACTCCGGTTGACTCCCATCCGGTTCGTCCTCCAGGGTCTCGTGTTCCTCCGGTTTGCCCGCGTCCACTTCGCATTCCTCTGGCCCACCGGCATCCGTCCTATCTTCCTGGCCACCGACATCAGGCTGGCCGTCTACCTCCTGGTCTTCCCCGGGTCCTAACTTCCTACCCGGGTTCGTTCCGATTCCTGCCAAATCAGCAGCCTGGTCTGCCAAATTAGCTAGACTGGCCTCCGATAGGTCCCCTCCGGTACTGGCACCCGGATTTCCCCATGGCATACTCACCACCGGACTCGCAGCTGGTCTTGAAGTCTGTTCCGGAGTGGATTGGCCTCCAGCCATCATCCTATCCATCTCCCCCATCCTGGGTGCATCCTGCGATACACGGAACGCGGCCAACAAATCACTACTGGCTAAGGGTGCATTCATACCTCTCGGATTTGCCACCCTCTCATCCGGTTCGGACCCGGATGGAAATCTTGCTTGATGCTCCGCCAGCAGTTTCCGGAATTCCACCAATCCTGCCTCGACCTTTGCGGCGTACTTCTTTACCACGTTCGTCACTCGGGTGGCGTCGTCTAATCCGGCTTCGTCCATCCTTTCCCGGTACAACCGGGCCTCTGTCTGGGCCTCCCTATCCGGTCTGAACAAAGACGTGAGGAACTGGTAAGTGGGCAACTCCTGCTCCATCAGAGTCCGGATCTCATCCTGTTGCCTTACCAATGCCAAGCTCCTTTCCAAAGCTTCCCTCCGGAGCTTGTCTACTTCCTTCCTCATTCTCCGGACGATCTACGGGTACCTCTCCACCTGTGTACTCTGGATGACACGCCCGACTTCCTTCATTGAAGTGCAGATGGTGCGGCATTTACCTTCCATCGTCTCTAAGGCTTCCCGGACTGGTTTGAAGAAGTCCTCCTCCGATTCTCGTAGGGAGATGTCCTCCAGTTCCGGTTCTGCATTCCGGGGAGCTCGTTCATAAGTCCGGGTCTCCTCCGGATACTCCTCTTCGTCTTGCACCGGTTTTGATTCTCGCACCCTCTTAGTTTTCACCCGGACGTTATTCTGTCGTCCGCTCGACTCCGGTTTCCTCTTCCTCCGGCTATCCACCGATGTCTCCTTCCTGCGTCTCTTCCTCGGAGGAATCCTAACTCCGGTTACGATTGTGTCCTGGTTCTCATCCTCTTCCTCTTCTTCTTCCTCCTCTTCCGGAGTCCCCCTCCGGTGTCTCTTCACCTGCCCTCGGGATGGTGTCCCCTGGTCCGGTTCCTCGTCGGGTTCCGATTCGTCTGGAGTCTCCTGGAGTTTCTTGAGTTGGCCTCGGGTGCGCGCCCTGAAATGGCCCGTCCTCACCGGTGTCTTCTGGCCCGGTTCCTCCCCTTCTGCTCGGGTCTCCGAGGGCTCCGGTTGGCCTTTCCTCTATATCCGGAGTGACCGCTGCTTCGTCCGCTCTTCTTCCTTCCTGCTCTTCCCGTTCTTCCTCGTTCGGGGTGTCCTCGTCCTCGCTCTCATCCGGACTCCCTTCTCGGACCCTTGGCGGCCTCCGGTCCATGATCCTCCGGCTGTTCTCCCATTGCTCTCTCTCTTTGGCCTGGAGACATCCGTGCTTCTCCTACAAGTGAAACAGGAAAGGGGTTAGAGGACATCCCTTCTTGTTTCCGAGTTTGCGCGCTTCCCGTTCCACCACCTCGTCCACAATGAGTCCCCATCCGGTCTTCCGGGTTTTGAAGTAGGCCTCGTAAATGGTCCTCGTTAGCTTGATCGTGCAGGTGGTGGGTTTGTCCGGGCTCAGAATAGGCACCAGAAACCGCAGCAGGCGCCTCTCCCGGTCATCTATGCAATCCTGCACCCGAAATCCGTTTTTCTCTGAGACCGGTTGAGAAAACCTTTCCTTCAACCATTCATAATCCTGCTTGGTCTTGTCATATCCCAACAGGCTGTTGGGGAAGTTGTATGTCACGCGCCAGTGTTCCGAAGTCCACTTCTTCCACTGTCCCCGGATTTCGCTGTCCCGGAATTCCGCCGGTACAGGTTTTCCACCTAACTCCTGCAACATGGTATCACTGTGGAGCTCCCACGGTAGGTACAGAAATTCCTCACAACCCATTTTGCGCAAATCCTTCCGCAGCTGCTCCCTGTGGCCCGCATCGGTCGGAGCAACCGGGCGTACCAACTTATCCGGAACCGGCAGCCCGAGCCTCCAATCGTCCTTCCGTCCCATCGCTGCTGGCTCCAAAACTTCCTTCCCTCGGTTTCGCGCGCTCCGCCTAAGCTCCCGGAACACTTGTTCGCCACCCGGTCGCTCTCCCTGCTCTCTCACAACATCCGGAAACACGAAACTCTGGTGCAGGGGTGGACTGGAAACACTATGCAAAAATGAACAGTGAACCGCCCTAATTAAAGCCGCCCATTTCAAGGCGTGAAATGTGGCCGGGTCCATTCCTGACCCGTCCATCCTCTACCCGGTTTCCAATCCGGAAACCGTGTCCAATCCGGACACCTATCGTCAAAACCGGTCCCTTGCAATAACTCTACCACGCGCGTGAGTGCCTCCTCTGCATAAACAACTAAGTGTGCCATTATGGTCACTCCCACACTCATTTATGGATATTTGGGCTACTCCTAGCTACTCTAAAACCCTAACTTTATACTTCTAGGTCAAACGAGGTTTGACAATACTAGGATCGGACAGGCCCATGGATGCAGCCAGAATGTTGTCCTCGTAGCCGAGGACGTCCCTAAGAGCACCAAACCCAAACTGATTCAAACTAGGAATGAACAGAATCGACTCATCTGTGGAACATCCAAGGATCCGACGGGCCCACGGATGCAGCCAGAATGTTGTCCTCGTAGCCGAGGACGTCTCGGAGAGCACCAAAATCAAACTGATTCAAACTCGGAATGAACAGTATCCACTCATCCGTGGAACATCCAAGGATCCGACGGGCCCACGGATGCAGCCAGAATGTCTTCCTCGTAGCCGAGGACGTCCTAGTGAGCAACAAACCCAAACTGATTCAAACACTGAATGAACAAAATTGACTCATCCGTTTAGCATCCAAGGATCCCACGGGCCCATGGATGGAGCATGAATGTCGTCCTCGTAGCCGAGGTCGTCCACATGAGTACCAAACTCAAACTAATTCAAACACAAAATGAACAGAATCGACTCATCGTTGAGCATCGAAGATTCCCACGGGCCCACGGATGCAGCTAGAATGTCGACCTCGTAGCCGAGAATGTCTCAAAGAGCACTAAAATCAATTTGATTCAAACACAGCATAGACAGAAAAGACTCATCCGTACAACATTTACGGATCCCACAGGCCCATGGATGCGGCAAGAATGTCGTCCTCGTAGCCGAGGACGTCCCTGAGAGCACCAAACTCAAATTGAGAGTGAACAGAATCGAATCATCCATAGAGCATCCAATAAACCCACGCGCCCATGGATGCAAGCATAATAACGTCCTCGTAGACGAGGACGCCCCAAAGAGCACTGAAGTCAATTTGATTCAAACACAAGACGAACAGAAACGACTCATCCGGAGAGCATCCAAGGATCCCACGGGCCGATGGATGCAGCCAGAATATTGTTCTCGTAGCCGAGGACGTCCCAAAGAGCACCAAAGTCAATTTGATTCAAACACAAAATGAACAGACTCGACTCATCCACGGATCATCCTAGGTTTCCATGGGCCCATGGATGCAGCCTGAAGAACGACCTTGTAGCCGAGGACGTCCCAAGAAGCACCAAACTCAAACTAATTCAAACACACAATGAACAGAATCGACTCATCCATAGATCATCCTAGGTTTCCATGGGCCCATGGATGCAGCCTGAAGAACGTCCTCGTCGCCGAGGACGTCCCAAGGCGCACCAAACTCAAACAGATTCACACAAACAATGAACAGAATCGATTCATCCATGGATCATCCTAAGTTTCCATGGTCCCATGGATGCAGCCTGAAGAACGTCCTTGTAGCCGAGGACGTCCCAAGGAGCACCAAACTCATTCAAATAAACAATGAACAAAATCAACTCATCCATGGATCATCCTAGGTTTACATGGGCCCAAAGATGCAGTCTAAAGAACGTCGTCGTAGCCGAAGACGTTCCAAGGAGCACCAAACTCAAACTGATTCACACACACAATGAACAGAATCGACTCATCCATGGATCATCCTAGGTTTCCATGGGCCCATAGATGCTCGCTGTAGTACGTCCTCGTAGCCGAGGACGTCCCAAGGAGCACCAAACTCAAACTGAATCAAACACACAATGAACAGAATCGACTCATCCATGGATCATCCTAGGTTTCCATGGGCCCTTAGATGCAGCCTGAAGAACGTCCTTGTAGCCAAGGACGTCCCAAAGCGCACCAAACTCAAACAGATTCACACACACAATGAACAGAATCGATTCATCCATGGATCATCCTAAGTTTCCATGGTCCCATGGATGCAGCCTGAAGAACGTCCTTGTAGCCGAGGACGTCCCAAGGAGCACCAAACTCATTCAAATAAACAATGAACAAAATCAACTCATCCATGGATCATCCTAGGTTTACATGGGCCCAAAGATGCAGTCTAAAGAACGTCGTCGTAGCCGAAGACGTTCCAAGGAGCACCAAACTCAAACTGATTCACACACACAATGAACAGAATCGACTCATCCATGGATCATCCTAGGTTTCCATGGGCCCATAGATGCTCCCTGTAGTACGTCCTCGTAGCCGAGGAAGTCCCAAGGAGCACAAACTCAAACTGATTCACACACACAATGAACAGAATCGACTCATCCATGGATCATCCTAGGTTTCCATGGGCCCATAGATGCTCCCTGTAGTACGTCCTTGTAGCCGAGGAAGTCCCAAGGAGCACCAAACTCAAACTGATTCACACACACAATGAACAGAATCGACTCATCCATGGATCATCCTAGGTTTCCATGGGCCCATAGATGCTCGCTGTAGTACGTCCTCGTAGCCGAGGACGTCCCAAGGAGCACCAAACTCAAACTGAATCAAACACACAATGAACAGAATCGACTCATCCATGGATCATCCTAGGTTTCCATGGGCCCTTAGATGCAGCCTGAAGAACGTCCTTGTAGCCAAGGACGTCCCAAAGCGCACCAAACTCAAACAGATTCACACACACAATGAACAGAATCGATTCATCCATGGATCATCCTAAGTTTCCATGGTCCCATGGATGCAGCCTGAAGAACGTCCTTGTAGCCGAGGACGTCCCAAGGAGCACCAAACTCATTCAAATAAACAATGAACAAAATCAACTCATCCATGGATCATCCTAGGTTTACATGGGCCCAAAGATGCAGTCTAAAGAACGTCGTCGTAGCCGAAGACGTTCCAAGGAGCACCAAACTCAAACTGATTCACACACACAATGAACAGAATCGACTCATCCATGGATCATCCTAGGTTTCCATGGGCCCATAGATGCTCCCTGTAGTACGTCCTCGTAGCCGAGGAAGTCCCAAGGAGCACAAACTCAAACTGATTCACACACACAATGAACAGAATCGACTCATCCATGGATCATCCTAGGTTTCCATGGGCCCATAGATGCTCCCTGTAGTACGTCCTTGTAGCCGAGGAAGTCCCAAGGAGCACCAAACTCAAACTGATTCACACACACAATGAACAGAATCGACTCATCCATGGATCATCCTAGGTTTCCATGGGCCCATAGATGCTCGCTGTAGTACGTCCTCGTAGCCGAGGACGTCCCAAGGAGCACCAAACTCAAACTGAATCAAACACACAATGAACAGAATCGACTCATCCATGGATCATCCTAGGTTTCCATGGGCCCTTAGATGCAGCCTGAAGAACGTCCTTGTAGCCAAGGACGTCCCAAGGCGCACCAAACTCAAACAGATTCACACACACAATGAACAGAATCGATTCATCCATGGATCATCCTAAGTTTCCATGGTCCCATGGATGCAGCCTGAAGAACGTCCTTGTAGCCGAGGACGTCCCAAGGAGCACCAAACTCAAACAGATTCACACACACAATGAACAAAATCGACTCATCTATGGATCATCCTAGGTTCCCAAGGGCCCATAGATGCAGCCTAAAGAACGTTCTCGTAGCCGAGGACGTCCCAAGGAGCACAAACTCATTCAAATAAACAATGAACAAAATCAACTCATCCATGGATCATCCTAGGTTTACATGGGCCCAAAGATGCAGTCTAAAGAACGTCGTCGTAGCCGAAGACGTTCCAAGGAGTACCAAACTCAAACTGATTCACACACACAATGAACAGAATCGACTCATCCATGGATCATCCTAGGTTTCCATGGGCCCATAGATGCTCCCTGTAGTACGTCCTCGTAGCCGAGGAAGTCCCAAGGAGCACCAAACTCAAATTGATTCACACACACAATGAACAGAATCGACTCGTCCATGGATCATCCTAGGTTTCCATGGGCCCATAGATGCTCCCTGTAGTACGTCCTCGTAGCCGAGGAAGTCCCAAGGAGCACCAAACTCAAACTGATTCACACACACAATGAACAGAATCGACTCATCCATGGATCATCCTAGGTTTCCATGGGCCCATAGATGCTCGCTGTAGTACGTCCTCGTAGCCGAGGACGTCCCAAGGAGCACCAAACTCAAACTGATTCAAACACACAATGAACAGAATCGATTCATCCATGGATCATCCTAGGTTTCCATGGGCCCTTAGATGCAGCCTGAAGAACGTCCTCGTAGCCAAGGACGTCCCAAGGAGCACCAAACTCAAACTGATTCACACACACAATGAACAGAATGGACTCATCCATGGATCATCCTAGGTTTTCATGGGCCCATAGATGCAGCCTGAAGAATGTCCTCGTAGCCGAGGAAGTCCCAAGGAGCACCAAACTCAAACTGATTCACACACACAATGAACAAAATCGCCTCATCCATGGATCATCCTAGGTTTCCATGGGCCCATAGATGCTTCCTCTAGTACGTCCTCGTAGCCGAGGAAGTCCCAAGGAGCACCAGACTCAAACTGATTCACACACACAATGAACAGAATCGACTCATCCATGGATCATCCTAGGTTTCCATGGGCCCATAGATGCTCCCTGTAGTACGTCCTCGTAGCCGAGGAAGTCCCAAGGAGCACCAAACTCAAACTGATTCACACACACAATGAATTGAATCGACTCATCCATGGATCATCCTAGGTTTTTATGGGCCCTTAGATGCAGCCTGAAGAACGTCCTCGTAGCCAAGGACATCCCAAGGAGCACCAAACTCAAACTGATTCACACACACAATGAACAGAATCGACTCATCCATGAATCATCCTAAGTTGCCACGGTCTCATGGATGCAGCCTGAAGAACGTCCTCGTAGCCGAGGATGTCCCAAGGAGCACCGAATTCTAACTGATTCAAATACACAATGGGTGGATGCACGGTTTGGTGTCTCAATATTGGCACACTCTGATTCACTAATGAGTTCTCCAAGCAAGGCTGTCACTTCACATCATTTAATGATTGCATGCGAAAGGACGGGTTTGTCATGATCACTTCGACCACGTGTTCACTTCTGAATGCATGCACTAGGACGGGTTTGTACCAAAGTGCTTTACACGCTTAATGGGGCCCAAGCATTTGAACTCATCTCCCGCTCACTACTGTACATTGGGCGGGATCTCTTTCTCACGGTCGATCTTGTAGGGTTTTTATCTAACGTTTCTCCTTCATTTCTCTTTCATTTTTCCAGCGTTTCTGTACGTCGTCGTCGTCTCTTTCCTTTTAGTCCGCACACTCCACACTTTGCACATCCTTCTGTTGCTGACCCATTTGAGAGAAACTAAAAAAAACAATCATTGATCTGGTGGAATTGCGTGAAGGGTTTAGCAATGTTAGATTCATTTAGCGTTGATACGGGTAGCGTAGGAGGAAAGTTAGGGAAGAGAACTCAAAGCTCATACGTGAGCCCATTGTATGCAGAGCCGCCTGTACTAGTCTTTGATCGAGTGAATCCGGTTCCAAAGTCGGTTTTTGTGGAACAGTATGGTTTCGAGGACAAAGGTCTCAACCCTAAGTCGATTAAGATAGGAACGCATTGCACCGAGGCAGAGGTAGAAAAAAAATTTGGGCCTTGTGTGAACCAAAATGGCTACAAGTATTGTCACAGTGACGATGAAGAGTTCGTGAAGACAGTTGAGCGGCATTGGATGATTTGCCATCAGCGTTTAGGGTTGCCTAACACTCGCCTTATCAATAAAGCAGAAGCGCGCAGATTAATTTGTGAGAGGTTGCCTGGTTCTCGGAAGAGGGAAGTAAACTAGGCACATTTTGCGTGGTGGACGATCAGAGGTCAACTTCAACGAGTCACTAATAAGCGAGAGGCGAAGGAAGCTTCGGGTGGAGTTTTACACGTGAAGCGAGAAGGTTCAGACGGTGAAGCAGGTGGGGGGAGTGACCGGGAAGACATAAAGCCTCACCTGTCGAAGTTGTCTCTACCTACAATGTCAATTGTCCAAAGTCAGAAGGCGGTTGAGAGCAGTGTAGAAGAGTGGCGTGAATACCTCAACGTTCTTGAGCGAGACATGCCTATAAGCGAGGCGCACGTGAAGAGGTTGCTAAAGGAAAAGGTCGACTCAGGCCTTGAAGTCATGAAGGTAAAGTCTCAATTGGACGACCGACGACAATTAGTTTCTTCTGCCAATGCAAAGTTGAAGAACCTACGAGCGGATGCGGATGCTCACAATGTAGTCTTGTTGGAATTGCAATTCCAAAGTCCTGTATCATCAGAAGCAGTTGGAGCTAAGCTTTTGGAGTTGGAGTCGATACAACGGAAGATTGATTCGCAGGTGGGCATCGTCGACGCTTTTGAAGACTTGTTGCAAGTTGGAGAGGCGAGTCAAGCATCGTCATCGCTAAAACTTTCTTTGGCAAAGATTGTTTGGGAATCGGCAAGTGAGAAGTTGGAGAGAATGCATTGGCAAAAAAAGGCCTTGTCAGCACAACTAGAGTACATTCAGGCCCGTTGTCAACGTCCGGCCTTGGAGCCTTCACCGCCGCAGTTTCGTTCCTCTGATTCACAACCCTTCACTTCTGACCAAGAACGGCTCATAGTGTCGTTGGATATTCCCCCTTGCCCTTTTTGTACTGAAAGTTGGGAGCCTAGTTGGGAATTAAAATTAGCTTCTTGCAAATGTGCTTACCATTCTTGGTGTGCTCTCACTCATTTTTCCAGTTCACTTACATGCTTCTCTAAACTTTGCAACAAAGAGATGCATCCAGACTGGTGGATGAAATCTGGGATACCAAAGCCAGTAGCAGACGAAGAAGGGGCAATACTAGGTCCTTGGGACATGCACAAGAATGTGCAATTGCAAGTCTCACAAGGTATGTTGTCCATGAAACTTCTTTTGGATTGATTGCAATGAACTATGAATTCAATAGGTATTTTAGGTTTTATTTTTATTTTTATAATTTGTGAATTCTATTACAACATTCTCTGTAGGAGAGGTCCATGTTTGGTTTAGAAGTCCATATTAATGTTGTTATCATATATCGTTCATTGAAATTCACTTTACTTAACATTCTTTTGCTTTAGTCTTGTCTTGCATGTAGAAACTCTGAACTTGTTTATAAGTCCATGAGTGTCACTGATGGTATTTAAACTTTATAGAAGCCAATATGAATGCCTCCACATTCATCTAAAGCCAATAAATATGAAGGTAGTTTAGTATAAGTCAATAGAAGCACCTCTACTCACTTAATTCAATATAGATTCATAGCAATTCAATTGATATCTATATAGAACTCTATAAGTCCATTTTTACCTGTAAAATTCATAGAAGACCATAGAAGAGCCTAATGGTCCATAATGTTAAAGGAAGTCTATAAAAGTACATGGAAGCCCTTCAAAGTCCAAATCAGTTCAATATTTGTCCATGAGGGCTTCACTATTCATTGAATTCAATAAAAACCTTTGGTAGTTAAATATTTGTCTATAATAGAGTTATCCGTAAAGTTCATCAAATTTTGAAGAAGATACCATGAGTTTTTCCTTATTACTCACGGTATCTTCTTCAAATTTGATGGACTTTACGGATAACTCTAATATGCATTATTTGTATCTAAAGTTACTTGGCTTTCACTATTTAGAGCAGAAATCAATATCATTTGTCATAGTTTCCATATTGCAAGTCAATATGGTCCATAGAATTCAAGGTTCGGTGAACTGACTATGGTGATTGTGTGTTGCTTATATCTGTTGTAGATCCCTTCTCGACGTCTATTTCATATACTACAGTGCAGCGGGAGAGGTCCGGGATACAAAGTCCCTCGGTCACTTTGAGTCCAGTGTTTGGAGGGCAAACATTCTCTAATTTACGTCCTCGTGAAGAAGCTAGAGGTCCAAGCTCTTACAATGAAGGGCACCAGACAAAATCTCCGTCGGAAAAAAATCCAGCAGTAGAACGAAGACAAGGGAGTGATGGAAAGCGAAAGAAGGTGCTGAAGAAATCATTGGACCTTAGCACTGGTGTAATTGAGCGAAGAACAGACAATAGTGACGACGAACAGTACACGCAAACGTCCGATCCAAGACCTGAGAGCAATGAAGTTCCTGAGAGTAGTTCGTTGCCACTTGACGAAACTGTTAACTCCCCCAGTAAGTGGCGTAAAAAAATTTCCCGAGTACCCGTTGCACAAAGAGTTTCCAACGCCAGGAATACACGAGCAGGCAAAGGTGCTGACTAGGGCAACAAGCAGCACTTGTCCTCTATACATGTGAACTTCGGTTCTTCTATACATGTGAACTTCTTGGTTTTTATTAATTGATAATAGAGTTAACCGAAAAGAAGGCCATGGAACCTACCTTTTCAACCTCCTTCTAACTTCTCTTTTCAACTATAGTTGGGTTGAATAGTGTCGTATCATAACTTGTCCCTTTGTAGGCCATGGACTTGGAGCTTTGGTAGGAGGTGTGGAAGTCATTACGAGGTAGTTGGGTTGAATAGTGTCGTATCATAACTTGTCCCTTTGTAGGCCATGGGCTTGAAGCTTTGGTAGGAGGCGTGAAAGTCATTACGAGGTGCATGTGGAGAATAATGGCATTGGCTTGGTTTAGATTGTCTCCCAACTCATCGTGAACTAGTTTTTAGTCTATTTATATTTCCATATGAGTTCAAGAGGAGTTCAAGAGATGTTTGCTAAAACTTTCCTCTTTGAGTTGACTTTTTGGTTAACTCTAATATAGATGACTATATGACAATCACTCCTAGTGCGTAGTTCACTCTATACTTGAGATAATTGCAGTGAGGAATTTTAAGTGAATTTCAAACTTTCTATTCAGTACTCATGAACAATTGATTTGTGAACATCGTATTCAAATGTAATTTTTTTACTGACTAAACCAGTATGATACTTGTATTTGTCCCTAAACCCTAAATTCTTACTGGATTATCATATATTGCAAGAAATCTCTCCACCACTCCACAATTCTCTAAGTAAATCCTGTTTGATGTTTTATTGGAGGGGCCAGTATTAAACTAGCCCCATAAAAGTCTCAGCCCCACTAGAAAGTAGGGCCAAAGAAGTTTCTACACATCCAACCCACTCTGTCATGTTAGCATAAACAAGAGTACTCAATCTAGTCATCTAGACCGAGTACTTGACGAATTCGAGTCTCTACACAAGCAGAGAGTTGATAAACAGGTTGATTACTTTGTACACGATGATCAAGGGGCAACATTGGGAATTTGACATGCTTAACATGTTCAACATGAACAAGAGCAATACGCGATTTGTTCCACAAAATATAATTGGAAGGATCAGTCCCCCATTTCTGGTAATACTTTGCTTCGATGACAACATCTCCTGCATTAAACTTCTCACCCCAATCACTTACAATATTCTTCTCCACATAGTGAACTGGACTCACGCACATAAAAATCTCAAATTCAACACCATCATCATTCTGCGGACCAGCAGCCATGGCAAAATTTTCGCTAAGTTCAAGTGTGTGAGCCAAAGTCGAGTTTGGTGGAATGTAGATAACTCCAGTTTGGAGCTGAAATGCTACATTCATTGAATTACGTACAAATTCCATCTTCTATGGAACAAGAACTTCAACAGCCCAATCAAGGGTCCAATGGCGATTTTCACAAGCTCTCCAATCGGCTTGGAGACAGTACGTGCAAAAGCAAGTGAGATTCTTAGTAAGCAACTTATTAACATGCATTGAGCCCACTGACCTTACCGAATGGAAGCTCTTTGATCCCTTCACTTGATCAATGACAAAGTCATCTCCCCTCACCACAGCCGTCTTGCCCACAATGCCAAAACTTTCTGCTTACAGCCACCGCCTCTCCTGCGTATGAGGTTTCTGGCCTAGCTGAAAGATTTTTAGTGAAGAAATCACAAACCTGTTGGGCATTGCTGAGTTCTGGGCCATACACGTCTAACTGGGCTTCTCGTATGTACCTCTTTAGTACTGCACCCGCCCCATCATGGGGCCCTTTTCCGTGCCCTGTACCAAAAAAGCTCCAATGGCATATGCAATCGTCACAAAGTAAGGGATATCGCGCAATGAAGTACCAGGGCACCTTGCTCTTGAATTGGCTAGAGCAACCATCTGACCAGATGTAATGTACCCTCGGCTTGAATCCACCAGCAACTACATACTGCCAATTTTGTAACAAACAGTGCTGTACAAAAAAACTATCATGCACAAGATCATCAGAAATATAAAAGTGGTAAGTCATGATGTTTTTAGTACTGTCGTCATGGGGATCTGGCATAGGGTTTTTGATCCAAGATATCTGCACAATAATCGTTACTTGATAACTGTGCCAATGCATTGACTACACTTCATTTTGGACTTCAAAACTATAATTTTCTGCATAATCTACAACTGAAACCATAGCATCATCTGGAATATTAGCTAGACATTGCTTCCATTGAGCATCCTCCCATCTTGCAATGAAACTATGTTGAATAAAGAACTCAAGTTTGGGCTTTAAGTAACCAATGAATTCATCACTGGTTGTTTCCTTATAAACAAGTTGTAATTTTTGCCTCACTCCTTTTTTGGTCAAAATAGGTAGCATTGCAAAATGTTTCCACTTCACTTTGTTAGGCAAGGTACCTTCCTCTTGAATTGGGCAAACAGGAAAGTTGTCGATACCGCAGTCCTTGCACTGTCCAAAGTAACACTTCCTGTCGTGCCATTCCGTCAATTCGTCCACTGGACATAACACAGATTCTTGCATGGTGGTTGTGCCAGGAAAAGTCATGACACGGGCCTTACAGCTACATCCATCTCCACAAACTTCATCGCAGTTGCACTTGCAAGCATTATTTGCATGAATACCAGATTGTTTTCTCATGAAATTGAAAGCTACCCTTAATTCCTCCATTTCAACATGGTATATACAATAGCAAACATTTCTATCCTTCATTTTTTTCACCCAAAAAGGACGCATTGAATCAAAGAATCTCTTACCCATAATTACCCCTGGCCGACTTCTTTGGAATCGAAGGAAAAATTGCATCTGCAGTACATAATAATTCCATTTAATCAATATTTTTAATGAAAGTTCATTGTCATGCCTATTTCCTAGAAAAATTCACTAACATCATTGTTTTCCATAAAAGAAACAGTTGTCAATATTTTCAATAAGAAATTCTAAAGTGTAATATTTTCCATTACTCACTAAGAGTCAATGCCATTCACAAAGCAACTACATTTTAGTCCATACAACGTCATACATTGCCTTAGTATCGACTA
Source organism: Pohlia nutans (assembly GCA_022496805.1). NCBI lineage: Eukaryota > Viridiplantae > Streptophyta > Bryopsida > Bryales > Mniaceae > Pohlia > Pohlia nutans. The sequence goes on from CM040086.1 coordinate 517,756, forward strand.
AAATTCCATAAAAACCCACAAAACTAAATACAGTTTGCTAAGAATCAATATTATTCTTCAAAAAGCCGCTACAATCCATGAACTATAAAATATGTCTTAATTCCTTCTAACAACCCAATAACCTCCTCCAAGTTCCATAAGATCTCTACAATCCAACACTAATCTATATAACTCCTATGACACTCGATGAATTTTTATGGAAATTCCCTATCTCTCTCGACATCACAGCAACTCAATCCTAAACCTCAAGAGTTTATAAATTTCAATGTTAAAAAGATACAACCCTTCAATAGAATGAAGTCACATTCAACTCAAAGTGAATAACACAGATAAGATGCAGTAGAGCTTACCGTTGATTCAAGAAGATATTGTGCTGGCCTTTTTCTGTATACACCAGGTGAAACAAGGCCCCGTACAACCTCCTTCCGGTTAGGGCTCATTCTGCACTCTGAAACCCACCAGGCTATGGCTGCAACCTTCCACGAATCGCACATGCGGTCCTTTCGCTTCTTGCGCACAGACAACACCCATGCAAACTCATCTGCAGCTTCTTATGCCATTCTCCGCTTACTAGCCATGGAAAGGTTTCTAGGATGCACCTGCAACAGTCGTGCTTTCTCCCTTTGCGAGACAGAACTTGCCACAGAGCTTACAACTGAAGTAAAAATGGCATGTCTCGTGGCCAAATTAGTGTTTGAGTTTATACTCTTCACCTCGGACAATGACTGCACAAGTCCTGAAACAACCTCTTGTGATGCCTTGCCCAAATTTGTGATTTCTCCGGGAAGGATCTCTCTACAAAGCGGATAAGACATGACCTTCAACAAAACAGCTTTTTTTGCCTTTGGCCCCTCAAAACGACTCATTTGATTTCTAGCACAAGAAATAATGTTCTGTGCAGCCCTCGAAACATCTCTAGGGTTTACAACGGGTTCTAGTTCTTCTCTCCTAACTCTCACGGAGGAAGACTGGCATGTAGCCGCAATATTGGTTCTTTTTCTTTGGCGACATTGTCGTTGCCTTTCAGCATCGGCTGCTCGCCGCTGAGCCAATCTTTCATCTTCCATAATTCGTGCTCTCTCCCGTAGGCCTGGACGGCAAACACTAGCACGTTCTTCTCTACTTCGTTGCCTCCCCATCAAGCCCTCATAACCTCATTCAACAACACAATGAGCAAGGAAGAATGGCCCTCAACCACAATTGACTCTTATAAGTTGCATCCACCCTCACAAAGTATAAGACTCGCAATTCTCACAGCCCAATGCAACAAGCGGTTTAATTTTTGCAATTTACAACAGCGCAATGCAACAAGCGGTGAGAACAACAAAGCAATGCAACAAGAACCCTATTGCAAAAAAAACCATACACATCGGCACTGCAAGAAGTTGTAACACCGATTGCAAAAGCAAACCCGAAGCGGCGGCAGCAATGCAAGAAGTTGTAACATTGATTGCAAAAGCAAACCCGAAGCGGCGGCAGCAATGCAACAAGTTGTGACACACACAAAACTAATCCCTAAACGGACGTTGCTGCAAAAACAAACCCTAAGCGGACGTCACGAAACCAAACCCTAAGCGGCGTTGCAGCAACGGTCAAACAGTGGTGTAGGAAATCACAGGTCTACACAGTTCGCGCCTGTGGGTGAAGGACCAGTCATATCACACCCCATGATGACGTCACTTCCTGCTTATATTGTCACGCATCAACGCACATTACAAACTATCTAAAAATAAATCATATGATTCTTGGGGAAAGAGGCCGAGGACGTCCCAAGGAGCCGAGGACGTCCCAAGGAGCCGAGGACGTCCCAAGGAGCCGAGGACGTCCCAAGGAGCACCAAACTCAAACTGATTCACACACACAATGAGCAGAATCGACTCATCCATCGATCATCCTAGGTTTCCATCGGCCCATGAATGCAGCCTGCAGAACGTCCTCGTAGCCGAGGACGTCCCAACGAGCACCAAACTCAAACAGATTCACACACACAATGAGCAGAATCGACTCATCCATGGATCATCCTAGGTTTCCATGGGCCCATGAATGCAGCCTGAAGAATGTCCTTGTAGCCGAGGACGTCCCAAGGAGTACCAAACTCAAATAGATTCACACACACAATGAACAGAATCGACTCATCCATAGATCAACCTAAATTGCCACGGTCCCATCGATTCAGCCTGAAGAACGTCCTCGTAGCCAAGGACGTCCCAAAGAGCAGCAAACTCAAACTGATTCAAACACACAATGAACAGAATCGACTCATCCATGGATCATCCTAGGATTCCATGGGCCCAAAGATGCAGCCTGAAGAATGTTCTCGTAGCCGAGGCAGTCCCAAGGAGCACCAAACTCAAACTGAATCACACACACAATGAACAGAATCGACTCATCCATGGATCATCCTAGGTTTCCATGGGCCCGTAGATGCAGCCTGAAGAATGTCCTCGTAGCCGGAACGTCCTAAGGAGCACCAAACTCAAACTGATTCAAATACACAATGAACAGAATCGACTCATCCATGGATCATCCTAGGTTTCCATGAGCCTATGGATGCAGCCTGAAGAACGTCCTCCTAGCCGAGGACGTCCCAAGGAGCGTCAAACTTAAACTGATTCAAACACACAATGAACAGAATCCACTCATCTATGGATCATCCTAGATTCCCATGCGCCCATAGATGCAGCCTGAAGAATGTCCTCGTAGCCGAGGACGTCCCAAGGAGCATCAAACTCAAACTCATTCAAATAAACAATGAACAAAATCAACTCATCCACGGATCATCCTAGGTTTACATGGGCCCATAGATGCAGCCTGAAGAACGTCGTCGTAGCCGAGGATGTTCCAAGAAGCATCAAACTCAAACTAATTCACACACACAATGAACAGAATTAACTCATCCATGGATCATCCTAGCTTTCCATGGGCCTATCGATGCAGCCTGAAGAACGTCCTCGTAGCCGAGGACGTCCCAAAGAGCACCAAACTCAAACAAATTCACACACACAATGAACAGAATCGACTCATCCATGGATTATCCTAGCTTTCCATGGGCCGATGGATGCAGCTTGAAGAACGTCCTCGTAGCCGAGGACGTCCCTAGGAGCATCAAACTCAAACTGATTCAAACACACAATGAACAGAATCGACTCATCTATGGATCATCCTAAGTTGCCACGGTCCCATGGATGCAGCCTGAAGAATGTCCTCGTAGCCGAGGACGTCCTAATGAGCACCAAACTCAAACTCATTCAAGCACGCAATGAACCCAATCGACTCATCCATGGATCATCCTAGGTTTCTATGGGCCCATGGATGCAGCCTGAAGAACGTAACGTAGCCGAGGACGTCCCAATGAGCACCAAACTCAAACTGATTCACACACAATCAACAGAATTGACTCATCCATGGATCATCCTAACTTGCCACGGTCCCATGGATGCAGCCCAAAGAACGTCCTCGTAGCTGAGGACGTCCCAAGGAGCATCAAACTCAAACTGATTCAAATACACAATGAACATAATCAACTCATCCATGGATCATCTTACGTTTCAATGGGCCTATGGATGCAGCCTGAACAACGACCTCGTAGCCGAGGATGTTCCAAGGAGCACCAAACTCAAACAGATTCACACACACAATGAACAGAATCGTGTCATCTATAAATCATCCTAAGTTGCCACGGTCCCATGGATGCAGCCTGAAGAATGTGCTTCTAGATGAGGACGTCCCAAAGAGCAACAAACTCAAACTGATTCACACACACAATGAACAGAATCGACCCATCCATGGATCATCCTAGGTTTCCATGGGCCCATGGATGCAGCCAGAAGAACGTCCTCGTAGCCGAGGACGTCCCATGGGGCACCAAACTCAAACAGAGTCACACACACAATGAACAGAATCGACTCATCTATGGATCGTCCTAGGTTTCCATGGGCCCATAGATGCAGCCTGAAGAACGTCCTCATAGCCGAGGACGTCCCAAGGAGCACCAAACTCAAACAGATTCACACACACAATGAACAGAATCGACTCATCCATGGATCATCCTAGGTTTCCAAGGAGCTATGGATGCAGCCTTAAGATCGTCCTCGTAGCCGAGGACGTCCCAAGGAGCACCAAACTCAAACAGATTCACACACACAATGAGCAGAATCGACTCATTCATGGATCTTCCTAGGTTTCCATGGGCACATAGATGCAGCCTAAAAGACGTCCTCGTAACCGAGGACGTCTCAAGGAGCACCAAACTCAAACTGATTCACACACACAATGAACAGAATCCACTCATCCATAGATCATTCTAGGTTTCCATGGACCTATGGATGCAGTCTGTAGAATGTCCTCGTAGCCGAGGACGTCCCAAGGAGCACCAAACTCAAACAGATTCAGACACACAATGAACAGAATCGACTCAATCATGGATCATCCTAGGTTTCCATGGATCCATGGATGCAGCCTGAAGAACGTCCTCGTAGCCGAGGACGTCCCAAAGAGCACCTAACTCAAATTGATTCACACACACAATGAACAGAATCAACTCATGGATGGATCATCCTAACTTTCCATGGGCCCATAGATGCAGCCGAAAGAACAACCTCGTAGCCGAGGACATCCCAAGGAGCACCAAACTCAAACAGATTCACACACAATGATCAAAATCGACTCATCCATGGATCATCCTAGGTTTCCATGGACCTATGGATGCAGCCTAAAGAACGTCCTTGTAGCCGAGGACATCCTAAGGAGCACGAAACTCAGACAGATTCGCACACACAATGAACTGAATCGACTCATCCATGGATCATCCTAGGGTTCCATGGGCCCATGGATGCAGCCTGAAGAATGTCCTCGTAGCCGAGTACGTCCCAAGGAGCACCAACCTCAAACTGATTCACATACACAATGAACTGAATCGACTCATCCATGGATCATCCTAAGTTGCCACGGTCCCATGGATGCAGCCTGAAGAACGTCCTCGTAGCCGAACACGTCCCAAAGAGCACCAAACTCAAAATGATTCACACACACAATGAACAGAATCGACTATTCCATGGATCACCCAAAGATGCCACGGTCCCATGGATGCAGCCTTAAGAACGTCCTTGTAGCCGAGGACGTCCCAAGGAGCACCAAACTCAAACTGATTCACACACACAATGAACAGAATCCACTCATCCATTGATCATCCTAGGTTTCCATGGACCCTTGGATGCTGTCTGAAGAACGACTTCGTAGCCGAGGACGTCCCAAAGAGCACCAAACTCAAACAGATTCACACACACAATGAACAGAATCGACTCATCGATGGATCATCCTAGGTTTCCATGGGCCCATAGATGCAGCCTAAAGAACGTCCTCGTAGCCGAGGACGTCTCAACGAGCACCAAACTCAAACTGATTCACACACACAATGAACAGAATCCACTCATCTATAGATCATCCTAGGTTTCCATGGGCCCATGGATGCAGCCCGAAGAATGTCCTCGTAGCCGAGTACGTCCCAAGGAGCACCAACCTCAAACAGATTCACACACACAATGAGCAGAATCGACTCATCCATGGATCATCCTAGGTTTCCATGGGCCCATGAATGCAGCCTGAAGAATGTCCTTGTAGCCGAGGACGTCCCAAGGAGTACCAAACTCAAATAGATTCACACACACAATGAACAGAATCGACTCATCCATAGATCAACCTAAATTGCCACGGTCCCATCGATTCAGCCTGAAGAACGTCCTCGTAGCCAAGGACGTCCCAAAGAGCAGCAAACTCAAACTGATTCAAACACACAATGAACAGAATCGACTCATCCATGGATCATCCTAGGATTCCATGGGCCCAAAGATGCAGCCTGAAGAATGTTCTCGTAGCCGAGGCAGTCCCAAGGAGCACCAAACTCAAACTGAATCACACACACAATGAACAGAATCGACTCATCCATGGATCATCCTAGGTTTCCATGGGCCCGTAGATGCAGCCTGAAGAATGTCCTCGTAGCCGGAACGTCCTAAGGAGCACCAAACTCAAACTGATTCAAATACACAATGAACAGAATCGACTCATCCATGGATCATCCTAGGTTTCCATGAGCCTATGGATGCAGCCTGAAGAACGTCCTCCTAGCCGAGGACGTCCCAAGGAGCGTCAAACTTAAACTGATTCAAACACACAATGAACAGAATCCACTCATCTATGGATCATCCTAGATTCCCATGCGCCCATAGATGCAGCCTGAAGAATGTCCTCGTAGCCGAGGACGTCCCAAGGAGCATCAAACTCAAACTCATTCAAATAAACAATGAACAAAATCAACTCATCCACGGATCATCCTAGGTTTACATGGGCCCATAGATGCAGCCTGAAGAACGTCGTCGTAGCCGAGGATGTTCCAAGAAGCATCAAACTCAAACTAATTCACACACACAATGAACAGAATTAACTCATCCATGGATCATCCTAGCTTTCCATGGGCCTATCGATGCAGCCTGAAGAACGTCCTCGTAGCCGAGGACGTCCCAAAGAGCACCAAACTCAAACAAATTCACACACACAATGAACAGAATCGACTCATCCATGGATTATCCTAGCTTTCCATGGGCCGATGGATGCAGCTTGAAGAACGTCCTCGTAGCCGAGGACGTCCCTAGGAGCATCAAACTCAAACTGATTCAAACACACAATGAACAGAATCGACTCATCTATGGATCATCCTAAGTTGCCACGGTCCCATGGATGCAGCCTGAAGAATGTCTTCGTAGCCGAGGACGTCCTAATGAGCACCAAACTCAAACTCATTCAAGCACGCAATGAACCCAATCGACTCATCCATGGATCATCCTAGGTTTCTATGGGCCCATGGATGCAGCCTGAAGAACGTAACGTAGCCGAGGACGTCCCAATGAGCACCAAACTCAAACTGATTCACACACAATCAACAGAATTGACTCATCCATGGATCATCCTAACTTGCCACGGTCCCATGGATGCAGCCCAAAGAACGTCCTCGTAGCTGAGGACGTCCCAAGGAGCATCAAACTCAAACTGATTCAAATACACAATGAACATAATCAACTCATCCATGGATCATCTTACGTTTCAATGGGCCTATGGATGCAGCCTGAACAACGACCTCGTAGCCGAGGATGTTCCAAGGAGCACCAAACTCAAACAGATTCACACACACAATGAACAGAATCGTGTCATCTATAAATCATCCTAAGTTGCCACGGTCCCATGGATGCAGCCTGAAGAATGTGCTTCTAGATGAGGACGTCCCAAAGAGCAACAAACTCAAACTGATTCACACACACAATGAACAGAATCGACCCATCCATGGATCATCCTAGGTTTCCATGGGCCCATGGATGCAGCCAGAAGAACGTCCTCGTAGCCGAGGACGTCCCATGGGGCACCAAACTCAAACAGAGTCACACACACAATGAACAGAATCGACTCATCTATGGATCGTCCTAGGTTTCCATGGGCCCATAGATGCAGCCTGAAGAACGTCCTCATAGCCGAGGACGTCCCAAGGAGCACCAAACTCAAACAGATTCACACACACAATGAACAGAATCGACTCATCCATGGATCATCCTAGGTTTCCAAGGAGCTATGGATGCAGCCTTAAGATCGTCCTCGTAGCCGAGGACGTCCCAAGGAGCACCAAACTCAAACAGATTCACACACACAATGAGCAGAATCGACTCATTCATGGATCTTCCTAGGTTTCCATGGGCACATAGATGCAGCCTAAAAGACGTCCTCGTAACCGAGGACGTCTCAAGGAGCACCAAACTCAAACTGATTCACACACACAATGAACAGAATCCACTCATCCATAGATCATTCTAGGTTTCCATGGACCTATGGATGCAGTCTGTAGAATGTCCTCGTAGCCGAGGACGTCCCAAGGAGCACCAAACTCAAACAGATTCAGACACACAATGAACAGAATCGACTCAATCATGGATCATCCTAGGTTTCCATGGATCCATGGATGCAGCCTGAAGAACGTCCTCGTAGCCGAGGACGTCCCAAAGAGCACCTAACTCAAATTGATTCACACACACAATGAACAGAATCAACTCATGGATGGATCATCCTAACTTTCCATGGGCCCATAGATGCAGCCGAAAGAACAACCTCGTAGCCGAGGACATCCCAAGGAGCACCAAACTCAAACAGATTCACACACAATGATCAAAATCGACTCATCCATGGATCATCCTAGGTTTCCATGGACCTATGGATGCAGCCTAAAGAACGTCCTTGTAGCCGAGGACATCCTAAGGAGCACGAAACTCAGACAGATTCGCACACACAATGAACTGAATCGACTCATCCATGGATCATCCTAGGGTTCCATGGGCCCATGGATGCAGCCTGAAGAATGTCCTCGTAGCCGAGTACGTCCCAAGGAGCACCAACCTCAAACTGATTCACATACACAATGAACTGAATCGACTCATCCATGGATCATCCTAAGTTGCCACGGTCCCATGGATGCAGCCTGAAGAACGTCCTCGTAGCCGAACACGTCCCAAAGAGCACCAAACTCAAAATGATTCACACACACAATGAACAGAATCGACTATTCCATGGATCACCCAAAGTTGCCACGGTCCCATGGATGCAGCCTTAAGAACGTCCTTGTAGCCGAGGACGTCCCAAGGAGCACCAAACTCAAACTGATTCACACACACAATGAACAGAATCCACTCATCCATTGATCATCCTAGGTTTCCATGGACCCTTGGATGCTGTCTGAAGAACGACTTCGTAGCCGAGGACGTCCCAAAGAGCACCAAACTCAAACAGATTCACACACACAATGAACAGAATCGACTCATCGATGGATCATCCTAGGTTTCCATGGGCCCATAGATGCAGCCTAAAGAACGTCCTCGTAGCCGAGGACGTCTCAACGAGCACCAAACTCAAACTGATTCACACACACAATGAACAGAATCCACTCATCTATAGATCATCCTAGGTTTCCATGGGCCCATGGATGCAGCCCGAAGAATGTCCTCGTAGCCGAGTACGTCCCAAGGAGCACCAACCTCAAACAGATTCAAACACACAATGAACCGAATCGACTCATCCATGGATCATCCTAGGTTTGCATGGGCCCATGAATGCAGCCTGAAGAACATCCTCGTAGCCGAGGACGTCCCAAGGAGCATAAAACTCAAACTGATTCAAACACACAATGAACAGAATCCACTTATCCATGGATCATCCTAGGTTTCTATGGGCCCATAGATGCAGCCTGAACAATGTCCTCGTAGCCGAGGACGTCCCAAAGAGCACTAAACTCAAATAGATTCACATACACAATGAACAGAATCGACTCATCCATGGATCATCCTAAGTTGACACGGTCCCATGAATGCAGCGTGAAGAACATCCTTGTAGCCGAGGACGTCCGAAGGAGCATAAAACTCAAACTGATTCAAACACACAATGAACAGAATCGACACATCCGTGGATCATCCTAGGTTTCCATGGGCCCATAGATGCAGCCTCAAGGACGTCCTCGTAGCCGAGGACGTCCCAAGGAGCACCAAACTCAAACTCATTCAAATACACAGTGTACAGAATCCACTCATCTATGGATCATTCTAGGTTTGCATGGGCCCATCGATGCAGCCTGAAGTACGTCCTTGTAGACGAGGACGTCCCAAGGAGCACCAAACTCAAACTGATTTACAGACACAATGAACAGAATCAACTCATCCATGGATCATCCTAGGTTTCCATGGGCCCATGGATGCATCCAGAAGAACGTCCTCGTAGCCGAGGACATCGCATGGAGCACCAAACTCAAACAGAGTCACACACACAATGAACAGAATCGACTCATCCATGGGTCATCCTAGGTTTCCATGGGCCTATGGATGCAGCCTGAAGAACGTCCTCGTAGCCGAGGACGTCCCAAGGAGCACCAAACTGAAATAGATTCACACACACAATGAACAGAATCGACTCAGCCGTGGATCATCCTAGGTTTCTATGGGCCCATGGATGCAGCCTGAAGAATGTCCTCGTAGCCGAGGATGTCCCAAGGAGCACGAAACTGAAAGTGATTCAAACACTCAATGAACAGAATCGACTCATCTATGGATCATTCTAGGTCTATGGGCTTATGTATGCAACCAGATTGTTGCCTTCGTAGCCGAGGACATCCTTGTGAGCACCTAATTCAATTTGATTCAAGCACAGGATGAACAGAAACGACTCATCCGTAGAGCATTCAAGGATCCCACGGGTCTATGGATGGAGCTGGAATGTCGTCCTCGTAGCTGAGGACACCCAATCAACACCAAACTCAAACTACTTCAAACAGAGAATGAACAGAAACGAGTCATTCATGGACCCTCCTAGGTTCTGTAGGCCCATGGATGCGGCCAAAATGTCGTCCTCGTAGCCGAGGACGTCCCAATCAACATCAATCCCAAACTGATTCAAACTCAAAATGAACAGAAACGACTCATCCGTGAAACATCCATGGTTCCCAGGGGGCCCATGGATGAGGCCAGAATGTTGTCCTCGTAGCCGAGGACGTTCCAATCAACAGCAAACTTAAACTGATTCAAACTCAGAATGAACAGAAACGACTCATCCGTGGAACATCCAAGATTCCCATGGGCCTATATTTGCAGCCAGAACATCGTCCTTGTAGTTGAGGACATCCAACAGCCCACCAAACTGAAATAGATTCAAATACACAATGAACAAATACAATTTATTCGTGGAACATGCAAGGTTCCTGTGGGCCCATGGATGCAGCTCGAATGTCGTCCTCGTAGCCGAAGACGTCCAACAGCCTGCAACACACAAAATTATTTTGACAGTTTACTTACAAAAAATTAACCTTTATGGCAAATCCTTGGTTCGTGAAAGCCCATGGATGCAGCGAGCATCTCATCCTCGTGGCCGAGGAACACCAACAGCCCAGCACACGGAAATATATTCAAACACCTCAATTACAAAAACAACAAATCCGTGCAAAATCCATGGTTCATGATGGCCTTGGGTGCAGCCAGCATATCATCCTCCTGGCCACGGACAAACTACAGTCCCACGAACTGAAAAATGTATCAATCTCTTGACTTGCAATGACAACACATCCGTGGAATATCCAAGGTTCACACAGCCCATCGATGCAGCTGTTAACCGAATATTAGTCGATATTCCCTTAGGCTAAGAGTAGGCTAGTCTATACCCGGCAGAAATAGACCCGGCAGGCGACACGTGGCAGTACAGGCTGGTACAGACTGGTCGACCCGACTTTTCCGGTCGACCAGTCTGACACACTGTCAGACCAGTCTCCTATATGTACCTTCACTCTCTTCGAGAGAGTTGTTGCTATACCATTTGTACATCTTTTTGGCAGCCTCAGTTGTACTTCATTCTTGTCTTCAGCTCTTCTTGTGCGCACTAGTATGTTAGACTACTGCTGTTAGACTACTGCTGTTTCCTGCTCTTGAATCATTCCATGTGGTTGTATCTTGGTTAGTTGCAGTAGTTTGTGGGTATGCAGGAGTCGACTTACTAGCATACTGGTGCTTTTCCTTAGCCGACAGCCCATTCTTCTTAGTAGAAACCTCTTACTACTCCTCTCAATCTCTAGAAACTAGTCTAGAATGGAATAGTCTTGGGCGGAGTAGTTTCATTCGTTTAAGGTCGGTTCCTAGAAAACCCCCTTAACATTTGGCGACCATGCAAATTTCAGCTCAGACGCTAGTCTTTCTGTTGGGCTAGTCAGATCCAGATCTAGATCTAGATCCAGATCCAGATCCTGGTCGACCCAGATCCAGATCTAGATCCTAGTCGATCCTGTCCACTATCGCTAAAGCGCTATACGTCCCTGGGAAACAGCAGCCATCTGCTTCCTACACGAAATTCATATGTCTTGAGAAAAATCCAGAGCCCGGGTAGCCAAAAAGAGCCTTGGAGATCATTCTGTGTAACAGTCAACCAGGGTAGTCAACAGTCGATAAATGCTACTGACCAGAAATCTGTAAGAGCAATCTGTGAACAAGGCTTACGGTGCCAAAGAGCAATCGACTAGGCCAGCACAAAAGACTAGCCCAACAGATCTCAGAGCCCGACCTACCTAGCAAAGTTAGATCTAAATCCTAGATCCAGATCTAGATCCGATAACTGCCGCGTCGCTAGTATAGAACGACCGCGTACACGAGCTATCGGTTCACCCTTAGCTGTCGAAGTAACTGCCGACCAGCTCTCTAACCCACGTTTTCACAGAGAATGGAGAAATTTACAGTCGGAGACCGTTCCACCGACAGTAATCCATGAGACTACCACGGGAATAGATCCCCGACCAACATACGAGATTCGGCGGCAAGTCGCAGCATCGACCTCTACCGACCCGTCTTTACAACACTACATGGAGTTCACACAGGGAAGGATGAATACCCCGGAAGGTACCATTTTTCACGAAACTTCGGTTCCAATGGGACGAGGCATCCCCAATATGCCAACCCGACCCCTGGCGATTCTACCGACCATGCATACCACGATCATCAAACCCACCCGACTGTAGCGTTCCAGACAAGGTCGAACCCGACTTCTCCACGAAGGATCTTGGACGACCCGCTCGACTTACCGGAACGACCTTCCAGCGCGCATCAACGACTAGTAAGGTACGCTACCGAACCTCCCATCATTTCTTATCAACGACAGTTAGAAATAGAACAACTACGTCCTAATAGGGATGAATTGGACTCCCAATTGGCTGATCTTTTATCCAGCCAGAACCCGACATCTGAGCAACTACACTCGAAATCTCAACCAGGTCGACCAAACCAGTCACCTACATTTCGCCAGGAACCCAGTTCTCCTGGTCAAATGAATAGTCGACCCGGATCACCGAGTACCGACAACTCATACCCGACTGGCATAGACGGCTTTGATAATGACCTAGTCGATAGGATCAGACAGATCTATCACTCTAACCAACCAGTCGACCAGGTTGTTACTAGACCCAGTCTCCCGAATATTCGCACTCATATTCATGAGCCGAATATTCTATACATAGATCAGCCGAGGGTAGCCCACACTACAACCCCCAGAGTGTCGACCCCTCGGACTAGTCTACCACCGGGTTACCAAACTCAACCAGCAATAGGCATTCCTATGATGCAACCTATCAATCAACCATCGTTTTCACAGACACATAATAGGCCCATGCCACAAAACCCATACAACCGACCAGTAGCTTCCCAGCCACCAGTCCTACCGACTGTGACCCAGTACCAGCCCACCGTACCTATGTGTGCATCTTGTGGCGACTATGGTCACCTTCTCGAACAATGCGCACTATACAACCCTCGGTCGATAGGCTATTCGGTACCTGCAGCTCAGACGCAGCAGCAGCCTTCCTACCCAGCAGCTACTCTCCCGACTCGGACGACTGCTCGGAAACCGGTAGCGATGCCTACCTACAAAGAAGGTAAGTGTGCCATTACGCAGATCCATCAATTTCTCAATGCCCTTACGTTGAATGGCGAAACCGATTCGGCTATTACTATAGCGTTATTTGGAAATTCCCTAGTCGATGCTACTAACTATAATTGGTTCTCGACTCAACGAACGTCATACCCACACCAAGACTTACATGGAATCCTTGATGCCTTCAAACACCACTACCAGGATATCGACAATGATGACCAGGCCTACCTACGTTTCCGCAGTATGAAACAGGATGCCAAAGAGTCGGTTGACGATTACTATGAACGCATGATGAAACTAGCCAACCAGTTTGAGGTACTTCCGGCTGATAATTTCCTACTAAGCAATTTCCGAGCTGGTTTGTTGAAGTATCTGCAGGTAGCCACAGTCGGACTACCAAGATCGACACTAGCCCAAGCCAAGAAATCGGCTAAGCTTGTAGAAAGCGGACTACCTAAGGAACCCAAATCGACCTCTACCGAGCAAACCGAGACTACCAAACGAGCATTTTGCAACCGATGCAAGAAGCCAGGCCATTTCGAACGTGATTGTTGGCTAAATCTGGAGAGCGAGATTGGAAAAAGGCGTGCGGCGGCTAATAGGACAGCCCCAGTAACAGCAGCCACACCAGTGTCGACTACCGCCGAATCAAGGAGTCGACCACCCCGCGATGGCACACCACGACGGATATTCCCTTGCTCTCTGTGCAAAACCTTGGACCACCCGACACACTTGTGTCCCCTACTGAAGGATCCAAAGGTCGTCCAATTCCTTAATCAGCAAATCGAGACCAAGCCCAACACGTCGTCAGTGGTCATTGAAGAACTACCGAACACTACGGTTGATGTCCTAACGGTCGCAGCGATTACCAGAAGCCAGTCGACTACCGACCAGCCGACTCCTGACCAAACCACAGAGAAGACCGACTGGACTACCCAAGAACTACTACGTGATCAAATGATGCAGGAAAATCGTCAACTCCAAGCCGAGTTGGAAACAACAACTTCCACTAAAGACCCAAAGTCAACTGAGGACTCACCCTCACTCGACTGGGACGCGGAGGCATTACCGCAACAAACGATCACCCTTCAAGACAACCGAGACCAACCGACTCCGGCCACAATCGACCAAGGCAGCATTGCATTCGGCACAGTCCAGCAGCAGATCCTCGATCAACTCCAAGATTGCAAATTGCAGGTTTCCATCCGTGACTTACTACAGTTATCACCGACCCTCACCAAACTGGTTCGGGATCGACTGACTCATTCAGACCCAGAGTCGACTACAGAGTTACCCTACTCGACTACAGAGGAGGTGACGATCGCCGCTACAGCAATCATCGACAAACACATGCCAGTTATCACAGTATCAGTCGGTAAAAACATGGTCGACGACATTCTAATCGATGGCGGCTCCGGCGTCAATGTGATCACCGAAGATGAACGCCGACGGTTGGGACTAGCCAAACCGTCACCCGCACCATTCAACCTCAAGATGGCTAATGGCACCATAGCAAGACCCAAAGGCTTGATCGGGGATGTCAAAATTCACATTCATGGCATCCCCTACATAGTCACGCTTATAGTCATCGACTGCTCGACAGTCAAGTCAGACTACCAATTATTACTCGGTCGACCCTGGCTTCGACATGCCAAAGTCATACACGACTGGGGCAACAATGAAGTGCAGATCATGGGCAATGGCACCGTCAAGACCGTCAAGATAAATCAACAGTTAGGATACGAGGCGGTTACACCACATGCTCATGTCTGTTACAACTTCGCGGAAGGTATCACCGATGAAGAGGAGGAAATCTTGATGGCATCCGACCCGACCCTCCACACAATGGGCACAATCGACTGGAACCTCCTAGCTACCGAGTCGACAGTCGACCAGTCTGGAACGGAACCGACTACGACGGCCAGTACCCCTGGGCACCAAGGTATTCAACATAGACCAGGAACAATGTTGGTAGACGAGACACCAATACAAGACAAACTGCGATTCATGGACATTGCCCATTGGAATCACAATGAGGAGGATCGACTCGACCATGTCAATGTTGGTACCTCTACCGACCCCAAGCTGTTGAAACTGAACGCGAATTTGAGCCCTAGTCTCAGAGCTAGCGCAGAATCCCTGTTTAAGGAATACATCGACATTTTCGCCTTCTCTTACGAAGATCTGTGAGGTATACCGGAACACATAGCGACTCATCGGATCGAGCTCGACCCGACCATCTCGCCTAGTCACCAAGCAAGATACCGGATGAACCCGAACTATGCACAAGCAGTAAAAGACGACTTGGAACGACTTCTAAAAGCAGGATTCATCGCACCAGTCGACCAGGCAACATGGCTATCCCCAATAGTCGTAGTCCCCAAAAAGAATGGGAAACTACGGATATGCGTAGATTTCCATCGACTTCATGCAGCAACCAAGAAAGACCCGTACCCCCTACCGTTCACGGACGAGGTACTCAACGTAGTAATCGGCTATGAAGCCTACTCCTTCATCGACTGCTTCTCAGGCTATCACCAGGTACGGATCGACCCGACCGACCGCCCCAAAACAGCGTTCATCACCGAGTGGGGCGCGTATGTATGGGTCGTGATGCCGTTCGGATTGAAGAACGCCCCGCCTACATACCAACGCATCGTCAACCAGATCTTCAAAGATTACCTGGGCGACTTCATGAAGCTATTCCTAGACAATTTCAGTGTCTACAGCGACATCAACTCCCACCTACCGAAGCTCAGACTAGTCTTCGACCGATGTCGACAGTACGGGGTAAGCCTCAATCCAGAAAAGTGTATATTCTATGTTCATTCTGGTGTAATTTTGGGCTACATTGTGGGACGGGAAGGCAAGTTTCCGGATCCAAAGAAAATTCAGGCCCTAGTCGACATGCCATCACCGAAGGACGTTAAAGCCATTCAGACATTCAACGGCGTAGCCCAATTCAACCGATGCTTCATCAAAAATTATGCTGCTATCATGGAATCCATCACCAAGCTGACCAGGAAAGGCGAACCGTTCGACTGGACGCCAGCGTGCGCAACAGCATACCAGACCATCAAGGACTGATACCAGACTGCACCAATCCTGATCGGAGTCGACTGGGCACTCGACTTCCACATACACACAGACGCATCCGACATAGCAGTCGGGGCTATGCTCGCACAGAACCCGACTGGCAACATCGACCAACCGATAGCCTACGCTTCCCGACTACTCAACAAAGCGGAGAAGAACTATACAACAACAGAGAAGGAAGCCCTCGCAATGGTGTACGCCATCAACAAATTCCGCCATTACCTCCTAGGTAATAAGTTCGTCTTCTATGTCGACCACCTGGCGCTCCAGTACTTGATCAACAAATGTTAACCGAATATTAGTCGATATTCCCTTAGGCTAAGAGTAGGCTAGTCTATACCCGGCAGGAATAGACCCGGCAGGCGACACGTGGCAGTACAGGCTGGTACAGACTGGTCGACCCGACTTTTCCGGTCGACCAGTCTGACACACTGTCAGACCAGTCTCCTATATGTACCTTCACTCTCTTCGAGAGAGTTGTTGCTATACCATTTGTACATCTTTTTGGCAGCCTCAGTTGTACTTCATTCTTGTCTTCAGCTCTTCTTGTGCGCACTAGTATGTTAGACTACTGCTGTTAGACTACTGCTGTTTCCTGCTCTTGAATCATTCCATGTGGTTGTATCTTGGTTAGTTGCAGTAGTTTGTGGGTATGCAAGAGTCGACTTACTAGCATACTGGTGCTTTTCCTTAGCCGACAGCCCATTCTTCTTAGTAGAAACCTCTTACTACTCCTCTCAATCTCTAGAAACTAGTCTAGAATGGAATAGTCTTGGGCGGAGTAGTTTCATTCGTTTAAGGTCGGTTCCTAAAAAACCCCCTTAACAGCAGCCAGCATGTCAACCTCGTGGCCGACGACGACCAGCAGCCCAGTACACTCAAAATTAGGTTAACACTTGACTTATTAAAAATTAACCTCCACGGCAAATCCATAGTTCGTGAAAGCCTATGGATGCAGCCAACATGTCATCCTCGTGGCCGAAGACAACGAAGAATTCGGTCTTTGAATTTGGTGCTCAATGGACAGTTCTTGTCCAAACTCAATGAGTCATATACTGTTGAAACGGCCTTCGCAAGAGCTTTCCAAAAACATATGACAAGGCATACTTCAAAAATTATGTCCCGAAGAAGGTTCTCGGGTGCAAGTTTGGTCTTCGCGTCCTCTTTGGACGTCCTTGGCTACGAGGACGTGTTTTCATGTCATGTTATGGATGCCATGCTCGTTCACGAGGATGACTTTTTAAGGCGCAACATTCATTCATTGGACGCCGAAGAAGTTCCCGGAATTCGTTTTCAGTGAAGTTTTTGCATGTACGGCTTGTCATATGATTTTGAAAAGCTCTTGTCAAGGGCTTTTCAACAGTGTATAGCACATTGAGTTTGGACATGAACTGCAAACGTTATGCTCAATTGAGATAGCCCGGGTGATATTCTCGGGAGTAAAGGTTTCAATTGACCATAACTTATGGAGTTCTTGTCCAAACTCAATGAGTCTTATACCGTTGAATCGCCTTTCGCAAGAGGTTTCCAAAAATATATGAGAGGGCATAATTCCTAAATAATGCGTTAAGAAAATTCTCGGGTGCTATTTTGGTCTTCGTGTCATCTTTTGGATGAACCAACATACTATGGTCAAATTCGGTAAGAAAGGTGGCTATTTGAGCTATTGCAAGCACATTTGTTATGTTGTCTTAAGAGTGTGCAAGCATGACGCCAACGTCAAGCTATTCATGCATGCTCCAACTTTCAGCTTCAACAAAATTAAGCTTCTTCTCTAAAGTGGAATATTGACACGTTCTATCTCATTGGCATTTTATTTAGTATATGGACGAAGTCCACATTTGATTATCAACAGTCAGGGGTGGTCCTTTTTCGGGTTGTAATGATAATCATTGATCTTTAGAAATTTTATTAATCTTGAGTTCGCGCATTTTTGGGCCCATTGACCAATTCCTTCTAGTCTTAGACCATCCGCTCTGTTATTTATGATGACTATGTCACAATGGTTTTGGTCCGGGGATGTCTTTCTATCTCGCCGAGCCTCTACTCTCAACTTTGTTTGATACCACGGATGTTGTGTCTATAATCAACGAAGTTAATACTTTGTTGAGAGAGGCTGCGCTTTTATGTTTCGTGCTAGCAGCAGTGATGATTATATTGTTTCTGTTCTAGTGCAAAACGTAATCTGGATTGCTATAGTCCTAGAGATAGAGGCTGTGACCGTGTATTTTTTTTAAGAGTGTTCTTCAACACTCAAATGGTAGACTTGTTCAAAGTTCTGTGTAAATGATGCCCGATTTGATTCGTGATGGGTATACGAGCTGGCCCCTGTTACGGGTGCTGACGGGTGCTCATGCTGTTCCTACACGAGGTGGTCACGTTATGGATGCTCACAACCTGTTTATAGCTTTCTTGCGCGTCTTGAGCATGGTTTCGCCCCTCTCCTAAAACAATATTCCGTTTACAAACATCATGTGAATGACAACTCTGTCTGGTGCTCGTACATGATCATGCCTCAAAACGGGTGCTCTCTGCTTGTATTAGCCTGCTTGCGCGTCTCAATCTTTGTGCAAACCACTTTATAAAACTAATGTATGGACAGGTTTCCATGTTTTTTATCCTCGGTTTCTTGGATGCCTTGGGTTCCTCTTTGCCGTGGTTCTGTGGTCTGTTTTGTTTGCCATCGTTCCGTCGTCATGTTTTGTTTGCCATGGTTCCATGGTCTGCTTGGTTCGACGTCCTGGTTTCTATGGATGCAAGACAATGATGGACTCATGGTGGTATACGAGCATGCATTGAAGCGGGTGTTCACTACTTGTTCTAGCCTGCTTCCGCGTCTTAAGCATTGTAGAGAACTCATTGTAGGATTCATGTAGCGTCATAGATTCCGTGTTTTTTTATCCTCGGTTCCTTGGATGCCTTGGGTTCCTCTTTGCCGCGGTTCCGTGGTCTGTTTTGTTTGTCGTCGGAATGGACATGCCTTGGAACAGGTACTCACTACTTGTTGGTGCCACAGCTTGGGCAAATTTATAGACTACTGTCTGACTACCCAAATTATATTACAGTATGTTGTATTACATTCATGTCTGCAACAAAGGCTACGTAGTATAATTGCCGTCCTGAGCTTCCAATACTCTAAGGTCATCTACATATTAGAATTTCTCGCTATTTTCAATTGAGTCCCAAAACGGAGCCTTGTCTGCATCATTGAAGTGTTCCTACTGTGCAATCGATAACTCCTTGGGAATCACCTCGTTCACATTGATGTTGCAAGGGTCAGGTAGGCCTAGCAACTCACATATGTAGTGTGACCACATCAGCCGCCACACCATCAGGTCCCTCGGAGAGTCGTCCCAAATATCACATGGAACCCTATATCTATCTAGAACATCTTGGTCTAATAGCATCACTGCCAGATCTATCCAATGAGTATTGCAATGTGGAAATTCTCACAGCCACAATTCGATTGCTCCCTCGACTTAGGCAATAGGGTACTGCATCTGGAATGTGAACCCATTCCTAGTGACTTCGGAATGCACTGATTTGTCCCTACCGCCCAATCCTTCCCATTCATTGTTTGACAAACACTCGTCAATCTGTCGAACTCCATGTGATGAGTTCAACAAACCGTAAGCTCTGTACTGATCGGCTGTAAGCATCCAGTAGTATCCTTCCGAGTCGTTCCTCCTCGTCTGTAGCACACCAAATTCCACGGACCCGTTCCTACCACGGACTTCTAGCTCCACAATTATCGATGATGCTACTAAGCCAAAACGGACAGCGAGATCTGGGGCCGAAATTCGAGCGTACTTATCCCAACCCATCTCTACTACCATGGGAACCTCGTGACCTGTAACGCAGATGCGGGCCATGGGACAAACAGAAACACGACAGCTGCGGCACCTAATGGATCGTGATCGAGACTGCCAGCAAGTTTTGGGAGAGGCGTACCTTTTGGACGGCATATCTATATGCCTTTGCTAGCATCGTTTTCTTAAATTACATCATGATGCCACATGAACTTTGCCAACAGTAACTCTAGAATATAGCAAATTTTGCGGCGTTCACCCCTAAATACTCGTAGCCGCAATCTTATACATTGTCACTTAGATTAGCATTCTTAGTGCACCTTAAACTGAAATTCAAAAGGCTACCATAATTCCTAAACCCGGCGCTTTTGGCTGTATGCATCGAACCTTTGCCCATGTTGCAGTAATGCGGCGCTTTCTATATAAAAATGTCACCTTGCAATACCCTAAACCCAAATATATGATAGACTAGAGCCTTTCTCTGGCCACACATCTGGATGTCAGTTCCATAGGCATTTTTATGGTCTAAGCCCTTTAACAAATTAGAAAACATATACGTCGGTTTGGGAGACTGTCATATTGGTAGACGTCCTGTTGGATGGGTGTGGTGTCTATGATGGGTCTACAGTTATCATAGAGAGCTTGTTAGACGAGGTCGTCGACATCACCAGTGTCTGCGATGACGCTATACCATTTCAGCCTGCTATTCAAGTAGAGATAGATGGGCAATACGAGCAGCGCTCGACCGTGGTTGACCGCGGCAAACAACGTGCGAAATTGAACAAGTGTGATGAACCAGAGGTTGCGTTTGATTAAGATCAAAATGACGATGCACGCATCGTCTATCATGCATACTCCAAGGTTGGAAACATTCCTTCTAGTACATATTCCAAGGATTTGCTGGGACACAAGTCTGATCCTGCTCTGATGAAACCGTTCAGTAGGGATTTTTTGCTTGGGAAAAAGTCGACCGTTAGGTTGATAGACTCATACAACCGAAATGCAAATGTGACACGCAGACCATACGGTTGATTTCAAACTCAAACTTGCCTTGTGTGGTTGGACACCCTAAACCTCAAATTTTAATAAAGAGATGCACTTGAAAAGTTTGTTTCTCTGCACACATATGATGCATGGATGTCTTGTCACTGTGGACCTTGGAATCATCATGGACCATGGACACCATGGACAATCAGGGATTCACCATGGACCAAGGTTGGATGGATATGATGCATGGATGTGTTGTTCTCTCTGAGGGACTCATGTAATACTTCGATGTTCTTTTTTTCCATGTGAACTTTGTTGTATACAAACTGCTTAGACTTATACACGTATTGCATGCTCGTGAATTGCTTGCTTGTTAAGAGACAGATTCACCATAGACCTTGGACATTGTGGGCAATTAGTGATTCAGGCAAAGACCATGGACCAAGGACACCGTGGGCAGTCAGGGATTCACGATGGACCAAGGCTGGGTGGATATGATGCATTGACACGATGTCCTCTGTAAGGGACTTAGTTAATACCACGATGTTCTTTTTTTTCCACACGAACTCTGTTGTATACAATCTGCTTCTTATAAATGTTGGACTTTCCCACCCTTTTAATAAAGAGATGGATGTGAAAAGTTTGTTTCTTACCTGTGTAAATAATGTTTTCGACCAGGATATTCAAATTTACCACAGTAAAAATATCATAAATGACTGCATTTTAATTTTTACTGTGGTAAAAACACAATTTTCGACGGGAATTTACCTATCGAATATTCGAATCTGTCAGAGAATATTCGAATATATCAGAGAATATTCGAATATTATGTTATTTTTAGTAAAAATCCTGACAATTCTCCGCTCTTCATTTTCCGCTCTCCGCTCTCCGCTCTCCCATCCACCGCTCGCACGGTAGCCGCCCTCGTCGTTCTGTTACTTACGGGGGTTTAGAGTATGAGATACTTGGGCTGTTGCATGACCCAAAGTCGGGGAGGTTGTGGGTTCCAGAGCCTACAACCTCAGCCGAGTTTAGGTATCGGGGAATTCTCAAAACTGTGGATGGGTGTTTCTGTCACGTTAGGTGCAAACGTCTAAGCATGACAGGACAACCGTTTGTAGATTTCACCTGCTCTGAATGCAGTGAAATCCCTAGGGAAAACGACTTCCGACTTAGGGTTTTGCGAGAGAATCATGCTACAGTTAAGAGAGGGTTTTGGGATTCATTATCTGGACGTAGGGTTGACTACCTGTCCATTAGAGAATTGGCAGGTCGTAGTAGAGTCCTCGCCAAGAAGTATAGTAACGAGAAGACTTTGCATTGGCTAATAAAGGCTAAGGTAGCGCAGCTAAAATTGGCGACAAACACTAGTAGAAATCTTGTCTTATGTGACAAGTCTTATGTGACAAGTCTTTAGTGACTAAATGTCCGGAAAGACAAGTCCATAATGATGCAAAGACCACTTTGTGTCGATATGGACTTGTCTTTCCGGACATTTAGTCATTAAAGACTTGTCACATAAGACAAGATTTCTACTAGTGAAAGGGTTTGAAATTGAGTGCTGTAGAGAGTTTCAATAGAAAAGATGTGTTAGCATTCTGTAACAATATACTGGCTGCACACAGAACCAATGCGTTCGGGGGGAAGCCAGCACCGTGGGACTTCCTCAGGGATGTCGCCACAAATCTGAACCGTTCGAAAGAAGGATTTAGGTATTCTAAGAATACCAAGTCATTCTCCCAGGCTATGAAGATCTATGGTGGAAGGCGCATGTGTGACTCGTTGCTTTGAATTTTGCGGGACCTTCGTATTCTAGTACTAAAAGAGAGAATAAGAAAGGGGTGCAGTTTGTTGCAGGGGAACATGCTGTGATTTTCAGATGTGTTGCAGGGATCTACCGGGAAGCAAAGGCTGCCCACGGAATAACCTGTCCAGTACCAGTTATTTTGGTTGAAGGCGAGACTAAGGTCAAGAGTAGGATTTCTTGGGAGTCACGTTCTGATGTCCTTGTTGGTTTTTGTGGAAGCAAGGATAACCATCAGTGTGATTCACACTTCCGGCCTGTTGTTGGCTCTGGAGAGACGGGCTACAGCAACATTGTCGAGGCATTTAGGACTAACTGGATCGGGAGCTTTGCTAGAGTTATAATAGTTAATCCTTTGCATGATAGGTTGCCACGGCTTGTGCTTGTGGTCAATGTCACCTGTAATTGTTTTAATTTTGGTTGGGTTCGGGAGCAGTGGACAGTCATTGATGCGTTGTGGCAGGAACACTGTGAGGAGGTTGTTGGTCCCATAATTGGACACGCTTCGGATGGAGATTCCCGACGGCGGCAGCTGATGGTCCAGAATTTCACAAACAAAACTGGGATCAAGTACAGTATACCGTGGGCGGGGTGGAATTTGTCTAGGTCAGTTTTAGATTCAGGTCGAGTTGTAGGGTTGCATGATCAAAATTATGTGCATAACGGGAAGAAGTTAATAAATCCCCTAGATAGCGCAGTGAAGAGTCTGCAATTGGGGGCTGATGTGTATTTGCTCAAATACATTGGTCAAGTGTACAATAAGTTCTCTTATGATGATCATGGTTTGAGATTAGAGGACGTCCAGAGAACTGACCGGCAGAATTGGGCAAGTGCACAACGACTTTGCTCGTTAAAGGTAAGGGAGAGCCTCAAGAAGCTGCAAGTAGAACGAGACGCACATCAGGAGAGGACTCTAGGGACCCAAATGTACCTGCAGATAGTATGCGATTACATAGATATTTTTTTGTCAGTATCCTTAACGCTGCGAGATAGAGTCGTGCTGGCAGCTAAAGTCTCGTTTTTTTTCCGACTGTGGAAACTGTGGTTCAAGTTTGGAGATCACAGTGTCGGCGGTAATACTAAAACCCTTTCTCTGCAGGAGTGTTTTGTGAGTAACCAGTGCTATATAAACATACAGATCTCATGCCACTTTGTGGTTCTCCTAATTAAATATTTCCGGGAGTTCCATAACGACTTACATGTCCCTTTGCATCTAACCGGGTCGGACTTCTGTGTGATTTTCTTCAGCAAGGTCGGCGGCATGCAGGGAATAGAGAGATCGTACGACTTTCACGAACTAAAAGGATGTGCAAATACAGTGAACCACCTAGCTGCTATTGAGTACGGCGAGAATGGTCTTAAGTTTGATAGAGCCCACAACAAGCAGACTAATATTTGGGCAAAGCTTCACCCGCTTGGAGAGGATGAAAGTGCGGCCAATCTTGCCGATTACAGTGGACTTGAATCTGACGCCGCGATCGTCAATTGTCTGAGAGAGGGCTTCAAAAGCGCGCAAGGTATGCTTCGAGGCCTCAACATAGCGCCGTCAACTGCTGCCCGGGACAAAAAATGGTTTCTTGAACCATGGGCGCTGGAGGCCGCCGACGCTAAACATTGGAGCTACAATCCGCCCTCTCGACCCGTGCCAGGAGAGTATAGGGACGGCGAGGTCATGCGGGAGTCTCTTGCTGCCGAGGCACCTGACATGGAGGATGCGGAAGAGGAATGCCAATTTGCAGAGCAGGAGGCTGCTGTTATCAACGACGGCCTAGATCCGCTTGAAGTTGCCGAAGATGAGTGCAGGCATGCAATTCAAGACATTCTGAGTACGAGTGAGGGACTCCCGATTGCAGACCTGGAGGATAATGAAGGCACGCTACGCATCTCGCTGGTGGTCGAGTATTCAGGTAAGTTGCTATACAAATCAACATTAGTATCTGAATTAAATGGTAATCCCTTTCTATCTAAAGATCGGCTAACGCGAATCAGGAACTCTGTTTATTTCAATAATGCCAAAGACTATTTATTAGCTTCTAGCTCGAGTAGCACTTGCCTTGTTGGGTTGGGGACAGACTGTGGTGTATATTTTGACCAGGACGACACGATTGCTACACCCTCTACATGCCGGGCTACTCAGAAACGCAGCAAGCAAACGATGCAGAGGAAGGGACAATCTGTGGTAGTATCAGCCGCAGGAGACTCAGGTTCTTGGTGGATCAGTCGGGTTCAAAAGATCAGGAGGTCTTACGGTACTAAATGGGGCCCTTAACGGAACCCGATTGATTTGCTAAACAGATCCACGAATGCAGGTAAGAAGGTAAGTGGTTCTCCCACGGTTCAAGTGATGTTCAATTAGTTTTCAAAGGGACCATGGCGTAATAAATTCAAATATGATGTCACCGACACCCAATGGATTGACGTTGACTGCATCATCTCTAGTGTTGCTCTTACCTTCAATAGTAGGCAGAATCTGTATTGCCTTGCGGACGGAGATAGGTAAGTGCTAGACGATTTCGTCTCTACAGGGCGGCAGTAGCTATTTCAGCCTAGACCATAGACAGCCTAGGCGTTCATGATTGTACTATGTGTGGCGTGCTCCACGACATCATGTCAGATCCGTTCTCATGCTTCTAGTTGATTTTTAATCTAATGTTAGTATTCTAAACCGCTTGAATGATACTAATTGGATCTGATCAAGTGCTAAGTGAATTATGATAATTAAGTGAGCCGCCCATAAAAATCAGGTGAGCAGCCCCTCTAAACCCAAAGCCACTCACTTTTTTGGTCATTGTGTATCTCCCTCTTTGTTTATCTGCTCCTTTAGACTGCTCTTTGTTTATCTGCTCCCTCTTATGTTTCTCCCTCTTTTAGACTGTGATTAGTCTAAGTGCCGGCTGCAGTCCTTGTTGCAGCAGCTCCTCTCCTTCTCGTCTAAACCTGCTGCAATGTTCCTCTGAATCTCTGTCTATTGCTGCAATCCTCCTCTTTCTCGTCGAATCCTCTATCTACTGCAGTGCAATGGCCGTCATGCACACATCGACGATAGACGCGCTCTTTTCTTCCTTCTTTGAGCGTTTGATTGTGGATTCAGTGTGGGATGATGGGTACCACGAAGCGCCAAATTGGACTAACCTTGTTCAAATGTGGGAATGTGCGCAGGTCTGCAAGGAGTACCGAGGGTACTTCGAGGGGTGTCCGTAGTTTCATACACTTCGCCTTGCATTCTGGGAGTACCAGCAGAAGAAGGACCCGGAGTGGATCAACCGCGTGGCGTACGTCCAAGAGCGCTACACACGGAACTACAAGGCATTTGCATCGATGGCAGTGCACCCGCAGCAACTAGCGCAGTTGGAGATGGAGGATCTCGCATCTATCCGAAGTGCCTTAGAAAGGGCACCTTGTAGCAGTGCGCATCCCAGGAAATCAGTTACGGTGGAGACCACTTTAGACTTCTTCTTCTACCTCTTTTTCTGTGTTGAAGTTTCAGCTTTGTGTGGGTAGCGGCAGACCGGCATTAGTGCATGTAGATATAGAATTTAGTGTAGTACTAGTCACTAAACTTCGACTCTGAACTTTGACACTATAAACGCATTGTGGACGTTGTGTTTTTAATTGTGTTTGTCAACACATGTAAACAAAACACTATACTATTTTTGTGTTTGTTGTGTGTTGTTAGATAAGTACCTTCAGTTTCGTTGATGGCTGTATTTTTGGATTCGTACTCCAAGCTGCATCTTGATTCTTTGTGTATACTGCCATTCTTGAAATATGATAGCATTTGCTGATTGATCAAAGAACCCTTAAACCTTGAACAGAAATTGTCGAATTCTAAAAATTAAAATTAACATAGCATGTAATCTAATCATCCCAAAAAAAATTACAATAAAAACAAGGGCTTCATAAATTGCCCATACATTAGGAATTATGTAATTTAAAGGTGCGTAAAATTTTATGAAGGGAAGATAATACCCCCTCATAAAATACCCCGTGTTCGCAGCTACTTGTAGAAATCAGCACTAAGTGAATCCCCCGAGTCTGTAATCAAAGGACATAGGACAGATTCCAAGGAGTTCTTACCTTTTGGAAAGTAGCTATACGATTGTGGTATGAAATTTCAAAGCCAAGTGTCTCCTCTCCTCCTCTGTTGTTGCAGTATATATAGCTGCTGCATGTAGGCATTTTCTTTCTTCGTCTCAACTCTTTAATTTGGCAATTCTAAATTTGTCCTCTTTACTTTGGGACACATTCGACTCGTCATTTTGATCTATGATAGGTCGCACAATTGAGTTCTTTCACTTTTGCACACTAGACAACTAGGTCAAGAAGGTATAGTGTGCATACATGTTGCTTTAGACTACAAAAGCATTAACATAAGAAATTAAATCACAACATGATTAGAAAAAGTCAAACTTAATTTTAATCTAAATGAACTAAAGTAGTAAGCAAATATTCTAATTTGTTGGGAGTGATGAAGTAGGAGAAGAAAAAAATATCAGAGACTAAAAATGAACATTTTGGGAACCCGCTCACTTTTGTAGACTTGCTACCTCCTTGGACAAAGCCTTTCAAATATATTGGGTACCTACTATGAGCATAATGGGTTGGAAAGTTGCTGAAGACAACAAAACAACTTGTCTCCATTCAAAATAAAGGAGACGAGTGAGTATGGAAATAGGCTTGTAGTGGCCATATGGTACGATGTGAATCCATAGACTTGGGTTCCATCCTCAGACAACCACCCAAGTCAAGTCTGGGAATAATACCCTTCCAAGCAAAACTATTAACAGGGTTGAACCTCAACCATCCAACCTTGCTACCACAACATCAAGAAAGTGCTCCCCCCCAACTCTAGTAGTACTAATGCAATACTGCAACACCTACTATGCACTCTCGTATATTTGCAATACTGGGTGCAGTATTTTCTTTTTACGTATGTTATACTAACGTGAAGTTTTTTTTGATGTACTGCATTTATATGGTATCAATATTGTATCACTATAGGTACCATCCTTATTTTCAACAATGGTTATTATATTCTATTTTTATATCAATAGTATTGTAATAGTTTACAAAATTTGTCTCAAATTGGTATTTCAGATAATGTATTGCATTTGAATTGCAACAATATCAAAGCAATGTATGTAGGTGGTATTGATGCAATATTGTAAAATTAAATAATACGGTATTTTTTTTTTTGCTTTCTTCAATGTTAACCCTTAACTTCTAAAGGACCATGCTCATTTCTAAAATCTTATCACTACTTGTGATACTTTCAAGAATATATATGTATCTCTCAAATTGGTGTTCATGTGGAAAACTTCATTGTTGAAGCTGAAAGACGATTTAGTTGTGAGATTGTATATCAAATTTCAGGAGAATCTATTGTTTATATTACATGATTATAAGGTTTGATCATAAGTTGTTTTTTGAAATTTTATGAGCAAAATCAACAGGTCATTCACTGCAAACATTCTTTTGAATTCTTGAAGCATGATTAACATTTAAAATTTCTTGGGACACAAAAATATATTGTATATAGGTACTCACAAAAAACGGTGTTCTCAAAGTAAATACAACAACAATTATTGATTTCAAAATATTTTTGTTTGGGTGAAGTGACTTGTCGGTGACTGGTTGAATCAGTATTGTGATTGTTATTAATTGTTACATTGCATAAAATTTGTAAAGATGTCAAAAAATATTTTTGGAATATTTCAAATAATCCAAAATAACATAAAATGTGTAGAAAGATTCCAAATATTCAAAAATCATCCAATTTATTATATTTTATTTTCGTAATTATTATATATTGCTAATGACGTAGTAATGACAAATGTTTTACATATTGTACACTTTTTTCCTTAAACAAATATGACGCCCTAGTGTGATAATGCTCTCCAAGTCATCAACCTCCTTAACTACCATGTCCCAAATTCACTTGCTTTGAAGCTTAGTTTTTCCCCGCCAGATTAATCTACCTAATTGCACATCTTGAAGGACTTTTGTATTCTTGTAAAGGACATCTACAATTCTTTAGTTTACATTAAGTCAAAATTATGGAATTCAAATAAATTACTAAAGTAATGAAATTATTCTTGAATCCAATGTGTCTTCATGGTCTTTTAGGGGTTAAAAACATTCCAAGTCCTTCGACTTAGTTTTTTTAAATTTCAAACCACTTTGACCATGAATTGATAATATTTAAGAAATGTTTTTATAACTATTTTTTTTTAGGCATCATTCGTGACATGATAAGTATGTACCCACATTTAAAACTTGGAAAGGTAAAAGGACAACCTCGGACTCCTAGATGTGAACCTAGGGATTGTAGATTGATAATTTCTACCTTCCACAAACTACGTTTACAAAATCACAATATTCAACTAGAACACTTACAAAATTTATAACTCTAAAAAATAACTTCCTACATATACAACTACAAAAAATTAGCCTTCACTCCCGGCAAATGCACCATTTGTGTGAGTTAAAGGTCCTTCCTTTAATTACAACAAATCTTAAGTGGAGATATCAATCAGCAACTCTCGTGGTATATCATTACTTTATCATTACTTTAATGTTTTGATGATAATTCAATTTATCCTTCCATGCTTTGTTTTCTTTTGCTACTTTAACTTTTCAGAAAATAAAACCACACCACAATTTAGAGTTTCTTTTGCGTATTTCAAAACTAAAAAGAACTTCTAATTTGGACAATCTATACAAAAGTTATAAACGGATGATTAGTTTTTCATCTGATTCCCCATCGATGAAACTGTGATTTTCTGGCGCAAACGAAAAAAAATTGTGAGTTAATTTTGGTTTTTCATCTCATTCATTTCTTTGCTAATTTAGAGATTTTCCCAACACAATTAAAATATCACTTACTACTCACTAAATTTCAAGCATCTCTTCCACTAATTTAAACTTCCCACGTATTAATTTTCAATTACCGCACTCTAACTTCCATAAATGAAACTTCCATAAATGAAATTCTCACGTACATTAGTTTTCAACACAACCTACGAAATTGCTTCTTCAATTCAGTAATTTGAATTCCGCATGCTAATTCTTTAGCACAAGAGCTTCTAATCAATCAATTTCTTCGACAACTCAAAAGTACCAAGAGAGACACGAACAAGAGATGAGAGCAAAAGATGACAGCTTTGTATGTCTCCTAAAATTTAGACCTCAAATTCAGTGCAAGAGATGCTAAGGTAACGGGTTCTATTTCCGACTGGGTTCTATTTCCGACCCCTACTGGTTGGGGGATGGGTGTCAGAAACCAGCCAGCATGGTTTTTGATAGTGTCCAAGAGTGTTCTAATTTCGTCCATGCTTGGAATAATCAAGAGCTTCTGATTGGTGTAGAAGCACTCTATTTTCAGAATCCAACCTCTCATGAAAACCATGACTCTATGAGCGGTTAATGGTCACTCTAAACTTTCAAACTTAAAAAATCATAGAAAATTGTAGAAATGCTCAAAAAATGTTTTTTTTTCGGGAATGCCTTTGCAATAGCTTTGCAGAGCATCCAAAAATTATAAAAAAATTCTTTCACAAGTCTAAGTATGCAAATCTGAAATTCAGTCGGAAATAGAACCCGTTACCTTAGCTAAACTCTCAGCCCAGCCCTCAACGTCAGCTCCTGCAAGTCCAAAAGAGGAACTGAGTTGATAATCTAGTACGGAGTACTAGACACAGGTATGCAAGATCAATACCGGTAGTGGGTCTTCGAATGGGTCAGTGGCTTGGTGAACGCCATATTTCAAACTTGAACGACTCCTACAATAATAACTACCATAAAACCTACCATAGTAGTAGGTAGAGCCACATTCTCTCAACCACCAATTGATTTATTGCCCCAAAAGATGAATTTTAACTTTCATTATCATTACAGTGGTTATTGGTGAGACGTCAAGTTCTCCAAGATCAGATAGAAATCATTATTCTAATGTCTAGTTTTGGCAGTGACCCGTTCGTTCAGAGACCCACAGATAAAGACCATCCTGAACAGACAATCCAGAGCTGAAGAACTAATAAATGCTTACATTGCAGATTACACAATGCTTGTTCTGGTATGTTCGCACCTGGCTGTAGAGGTGGTCTTACAAGGGGATCTTACATCCTTAAAAAAGTGTGTGTTCCCACCTACATTCTTTAGTAATTACCAATCCTACATGGATGTACACATGGCACACTTTTAAGAATGGGTATTAGCTAACATTTAAGAGGACAAAAAGTATTTGAGCAATAGTAGGCAATTGTTAAGGGAGCACCAAAATAGGAAATATTCCTTAGTTTTGAACACTAAAGAATGGTCTTAGCTAATGTGGCACTTGGGGGGCCATTATGTAATCCTCCTACTATTGCTAACACCTTTCCAAACCTCATTGATGACACCTTTCCTACAAAGAAGGTATTTTTCCAAAAATTGTGGGGTGTTAAATTTTTATCCACGGTCTTTGCAAAGGCCAAGTGCGAACAGGCCTTTCACCTTTTAGTCATCTCCGCAAGTTGATACCTACCCAAATCAAACGCTCAAAGGTATTTGGAAAACACTCAAAATGTCGAGTATAAATAAGGGAAAAGAATGCCAAGGCAATGACCAGCTTACAGCCAATATGATCAACAGGCATCGTTGGCACTGGAACCACGGCCAATGAATCAGCCAGTTGAGGACATCACCCGGCAGTTGTCATGATCTCACTTGATCATTTGTATCATCCCCACAGGATTTACCAGGGTATGATTGTACTAACATGTTGTGTTGACCACATGCATATTAAGTTACAGTATCTAATCGTAGAAAATTACAAGGATTTAGAAAAAAGATGGAAAAAAAGGTTTGGATCTAACCGACACGAGCACAACGTGCCTTCCTCCTACGACCTAATTAACTAAAGCTCTACTTCCTGCATGTCCTCTCCAGTCAGGGAATCAGACTGACTTCCTCTAAATGGTTGTCCCATCATTTGTCTACTGGGATCCCGAATATCACCAGCCGCACTTGGAACACCTGAAAGTGGTGGTGGCATGGAAGTGTTGATCCCACTACCATTGGGTAAGTAGAAGTTAGCATACGAAGAGTGGGCCACTGACATTGACGGCGTGTGAGACATATCTCCAGAGCCAGTTCGCCGATCGTGGCCGCTAAAAGACGCCGCTCCAAAGCCATCTTCCTCTCCAGGAACAAGCGGATTCTGAAAAGAACTTGGATACCCACTCCAGGAAGAAGACCTTGTATGTGCAACTCCAAACATAGGAGGCTCTCCCCGAGAGCCTAGAACTGCTACACTTCCGGCATTGAAAGATGCCAGACCGTTGTCAGCAGTTGACACCTGCATCATAGGGTGTGCAGAGCCTGACGCATAGCCTAGGCCTACATCCATGTTGGGATTTGAAGTTGCTGTATCCGACAATGTATGTCCCAGACTAGTGCTTGCATCATCCTCTCTTAAAGCTCCACGCAGACCGCTGTCACCTCCATCGCTGTTGTTACTCTCGTTAAAGGAAGTCGTCGACGAGACAGGACCCGGAACAAACATGGCAGGCGATGACATCATCCCCCCACTTGGCATTGCAGGCGGAATCAGAGATCCCATTACAGACTTGACTGGAGCAGTTGGAACCCCCTTGTTAAAGGTATCCACATACCTGTACAAAAGAAACCATACATGTCAAAATCTACAAAGACTAGCAATAGCAGGTCCTATCCAAATTAGATGAGCCCTACCAAGTGCCTGAACCAGACTGTCACTGTGACCGCCAAATGCATAGAGCAGATGCCATGAACATACCTAGACCGAACACCCGATTGCCGACGATTGGAATAATGGTTAATGCTATTAGGTGCTAAGGGTGGTGTCCCTGGTTTCAAAGTGACAGCCTGGGGTGGTGCATGGGTTTCTTCCTGAGGAGAAGCAGATCCCATAAAGCTGGAAGATGTGGGTGGAGGTGGGGGTGGTACAATATCAGGGGTCGGATCCACCCCTTCTTCGACCCACTTCTTCAGTTTCTCGTCATAGTAAAACTTATTTGCGTCTCCCAACTTCGCCTGAAAAATAAATCAGACCTCTAATCAAAGACACATACTTGGTAATTTCTCAAGGAGATCCTCATCAAAGGAATTAACAATGCAATCGAAGCTTCGATATGTTAAAATGTTTGAATTCGTGCACAATTCCCATCACAAGACAGTTCTAGAGGATTCAATGCAAGGTGCGACAGATTTCTTCTCTAACTATCAATGAAGCTCTGGAAACTGAATACATGAACTAGGAAAAATTTGACAGCACACACAAACACAAGGGTTGCTCTAGTACCTCTTTCTTACTGGAGCCCCACAATCCAGTTGCCTTCTGTAGAAAAGTGCTACCCAAGCGACCAACCATGCCCAGGCGTAATCCAGCTGCTCTCGGGGACACACCTGAATTCACCTCCGACTCGCCCTAGATAACATTTCAACATATATTTGTTAGCATGATAAACGTCAGAACACAGGATATCATCTACTTTTTCAACGACACTGATGCTTATCCTAATTGTCACAATCTGAGGCTCCAAACATTACATTCTCAACCCAGGAACTAGCTGCAGTAAACCTTCTAACTCCCTTCAACATCCACATTACGACTTCCTCTGCTTTGCAACCTCCAACTCGTCTTGCTTTACTAATTTAATGTGACATATTGCACCAATAATTTTGATGCAATAAACTTCATACACAGAGACCGAGATTGCATAGATTTGGTTCAGCTTGAATCCTCACCGTTAGGGGACACAGGCAAAACAACTGCTTAAAATAATAGACTAGTGACAACGCTATTGATATACCATACATTCAATATCTATTTTTAATATTAGCAGAATATCTAGGTTACGGTGCTAAGATACCTCATACAAATGAAAACCAGAGAGATTGAGCATTGCAGATTGATAATCTCTTCTGATTGGAAATTAAGATGAGTGCAACAATATTCCATGATACTAAAATTGAGAGAGAACGGGTACATCTTTGAAGTTAGCTATTCCAACCCCAGACCCAGTGAAAATTGTCACATTCCTGGTTTTATCTCATGTGTTAACAAGACACGAAAATGTGTTGAATTCAAACAAAAATGATGCAAATTAAAACCGCAAATTGCAATTCTATGTGAATTTAGATAATGGAGGATTTCAGGGCCATCTGCAGGAATTCAAGGTTGTTTGAAATAATGCAGAAGCCTTCATCAGGAATGATGACTACAATACATTCTTGACGAACCCCTGACTGTCCCAGCATACACTTTGAATGATGAACAGATTCGAATGTGTCTATTGTGCAACGAGATCATCCATCCAAACATTCCTAGATAATTTGGTTCGTTGTTTAACATATGTATTGCATGGATCTCCAAAACTATTTGGTGATGACAGTTTACAATTCAGAATATGCAAGTGTGTTTTACTCTCAAAAACTCACTTTCTTGTCAAAATATAGACTTTCAAAAATGACTCCAGTAAATAAGTGATGTAAAAAGCTCAAGAAAATCAACACATTTAAATTCACACTTCAAGCTCATAGCAAAAAATTCATGTAAAACTCACTAATATGAAACTTAAAATCAAATTAAGAAGGATTTCTTAAATTTGGTCGTAATTCATATTAAAATATATGGTCAGCGCAATAGTAGACCTAAAAAACAATGATCTAACTTATGGGTCACAGGGTACAACTTGTATTTGAAGACCGTTATTAAATTTTTCTTGTATGTTGGAGTTGTAAGACATCTTCACATTTTTTTTTAATTTGAAGCACCCCAGGAGACCTTTACAGACTAAATTTTACCTCTTAAACTGTAGAAATTAATGCAGAGAAAGAACATTTACAAGCAGAAAAATCATAGATCGAAGACGCATACAAAATCTCACGAGTGCCAAGTGAAAAAGTACCTGCTTGGCATTCCTGCCAAAGTCTGGCTCAGACTGGCTGCGAGCTGGACCACGATTCGGCTCCGGAGGCAAGCGCTCCATCGATGCTGCAATAGAAGCTGAGGGTGCCAGTGGCGAGCCTGACCGCTGCCCTGTACTATTACCAGGACGCAAGTTTTGGCTGCCAAAATAATCTCCGGTATCCAATGGTCTGTAGGCAAACGAATCTGTTGGGGGAGCAGTTGGAGGAGGGCCCCCTATAATCCTAGAAATACCCCAGTCAAGAGTGCCAAACAAGCCTTTCACCAACTTTCCAGGTGCCAACTTTGAACCATGTCCATCCTGCAAATAGCACACTTCAGCATTAACCAGTATTGGATGCCAGCTTGGCACTCGTGCTTTACATGGAAGTGGAGTAAAGATCAAATTGAAAGGAACATGGATGTCAGAAATAGAAGTGGAAATGGAGTTTAAAGTAATAGGTATTATGGTCATTCCATGGTGGAATGGTCCACACGGTTAATCAATGAGAAGAAAAAACATCATGCTACGGTGTATGGTAGATTTTCTGGTTAAAAACATTGATTAGCAGAAATACTAATTAAAAGTACCATCTTGACAGTGATAGGATGAGAATTGATCACCCAATAAGCCCTAATATGAAGCGAAATGTCATGCTTCTTCATCCCCTAATCAACTAGTCAAAAACCTGCGCAGGAAAAGCGCTCAAGGAAAAGGCATAGGCCTTCGATACTTCCACTAAGGCGTTACACACACTGTAGCAGCGCCCAACTGCAAAATCGAGCCTCCTTATTGAGAATAAGATTAACTAGCCAGGTCAATTCCACGCCCAAATTAGAATTGCGCTCGTCATAGAAAAATAATTAACCTGGACAGGGGCCGTTTGACCTTCCAAGCGTTTTAACCCCCAGTCCGAGTAGTAGAAGTACCTTCCCTCTGGCCGGATAATCAAAAGCTTGGCATACCCAATTTACCCTTATAGATACATAAAATCTGTGCTGATATTGAAAATACCAGGATAATTTTCCATCAGGTCTGCACATACGAAAGCAAGAATGATGCTGCACACCAAAAAGCGACTACAATGTCATCCAACGCACCTGCATATGCACCCGAAGCCTATCTTCCATATTTGTTGCGAGTACTTTACATGCTTCCACATCAGGACCC
The DNA here is from genome assembly GCA_022496805.1 of Pohlia nutans. Taxonomy (NCBI): domain Eukaryota; kingdom Viridiplantae; phylum Streptophyta; class Bryopsida; order Bryales; family Mniaceae; genus Pohlia; species Pohlia nutans. The sequence goes on from CM040086.1 coordinate 554,034, forward strand.
CGCATCCCTGCTGCCTTCAAGGTTTTTAAGACTGTTAGGCAGTACCTGTTAAAACCAACCACATGATCATGTACAAATGGCTAGTGTAGTCTTTGTTTCTCCTGCAGGTGCCTTCAACAATTGAAAAACTACATGATGTAACTGTGCCAAGTAAAATCAAGTGCAATTGCCATCCGAAGCAAAACAGTCTGGCAACCAAAAAAGAACAATGTATATTATAACCATAGCATCCCATGAAAAGTCATCCATCATTCTCTAGATTTTGTATGTACGATGCTCTCTCATTGAGAAACTGAACGACACATAGATCGAAGAATAGAAAAACACGATGGGATACTCATCAAACCACCACGCACCTGAGCGACTCTGCAGTCTTCCCACACTCAACGAGCATTTCAGCATAGACAAGCTTGTAGGGTTGGAATGATATCAGAATGCTCTGAGGATTGCCTAATACTTTGGCATACTCATAAATCTCTGTTCTCTGTTCAACAGAAAAAAACACCTCAATAACAAACTCCCACTACAAGCAGCCTAGAATAAACAAAACAAAACCTGATCGAGCGTTACCTGCACTCACGAAAAAATAAACATTCTCCGCATCCGAAACTAAAAATATGGTTAGGTCGCAGAACCATCGATCATGTACAAGAGACCACCACAGTGCGACCAATACCCAGACCATGAATAGATAACGTAAGCATGCAGACTACACTAACCAATTTTCAAAAATGAGGATGCTCGCCTGAATAGCCTCTGGGGTAACAAATGTTCGTGGGAATTTGCAATGGTCAGCACCAATCAGACACAGCCTTGCATTTTCAGAGTAGGTCTCCAAATTTGCATCTGCAACTAAGTAACACAAGTGTGCAGCGGCTACCTGCAAGGGCAAACCAAGACGAATATTATAATCAGGTTACCCTTCCTCAAACTGACAATGGAATGCATGACCCTGGGGATACGCCTACCTCGCCACGAACACTCCAGAGTCGATCGCCTAGATACAACATGACACGCTCATCCCCTTGCGTGCGATTGGCTGCCATGATAGCAAGATTCTCTTGCCAGTCGTCTAGCATGGCTTCATGTCCGTCCTACAATGCCATAAACCACGAATCATCATCCAGTTCCAGCCAAATCTCAAAGCATCACAGGGTGGTACTTACTACTCCGTATCTTCAAGAGGAATACTCTTAGAAATCATGTTGTCACGAAATCCATTAATATGATACAAAGAAGTAAACTATTTCCTCCACCGTTCAAGAAATTATTTCACAAGAAATGGGACTGAAACCCTCTTAATCAAAAGAGCTTCAAATCAACGAAATCTTGTTCAACCTGTAAATATACGACTTATAAGAAGAGCCTGTACAACCTATAAATATACATGAATTGTTGAAACATGAGAAAGAGCAGACACCTGACTCTGGTCGCTGGCAGCTCGTACACCTTCCGGCAAACTTCCAGATTGCAAGCTAGGCGTTGCAAACACCTCTGCAGGCTGCCCGGCAAGAAGTAGACTAAGCGTGCGTAGAGGGGACCCGGATACAAACTGTCGACGAGCCATCTCTGTCACAGTGTCACAAAAGTACTGCATAACAAGCAAATGCATCAGCATACCACATTTATCATGTCAACGATGCCACAAAACCTTGCACCAAGTGCACACCTTAACCAATATCAAGAACTAGGACTATGGATTTTCCTTCATGCAAACTGGAAGAAACCACAATGTAAATTTGTCAGACCAGAATATGTTAAACTACGACATCTACCTTTTCACCTAGTTGTCGGGCAACAACAAGCGCAATGCTCCACAGCTCCCCTTCCTGGGCACACTTCAGAGCATCTTTCCGCTTTCCACATACCAGGAGCTTTTTCACCTCCAGTGCAGTGGCCTTCCAAAAACAACAGCAAAACATCCTTGTGCTTAGAACAACTCAGTGCAAGACCCACAAGTACCAAAATACTGAGTCATTAACACCAAGAGCTACACATCTGAATTCCTGAATACAGTGTCCATAAAAAAAATGAGGACATGAACAACATGTAGATATAACATGAATCAAATAGAGGAGATGACACCTGCAATAGCTGCTCCGAGGGCACTCCACGCAATGCGAGATTCTGAAGAGTCAATCCTGTATATGGGTTTTGCTCACCTACAGCACCTGCCAACAGCTTTGCTAGTGCTGCTTCTGGCCCATCCTCTTCCTGCATACCCATAGAACATATAAGATCAAGCTTCATTAACTCCTTTAAGGTCTATCACTTTGAGAGAATCATTAAAGCAGCATTGTGCTCAGTGTGCAGGTCCAGATTTGAATATATCACAGTGTAATCAAAAATAAGTTCTTATCAACATCCCGAATTCTTATCGACGAGGTTACTGCAGATCCTATACAAAAAAAAAAAAAAAAAAAAAAAAAAAAAAGAGAAGTTCCAGTCAAACATCATATAGCATTGCAACCCACCACTGCAGAGTTCCCAGAGTTCACATTAGCTGAGCGTAACTTCCCATAGTGTTGACAGGCCACCTTCAGCACTCCCAACAGAAGTCGCAAAGAGGTTGGTTGAGTGGATGCCCGTTCATCAATCCACTTGATCAATTCTTTAGCGCTGGCTCCACCGCCATTGAGGGGACCTACAAAGGTTGATTCCTGCGGGAGGTGACTCTTCAGGTTTGACACTTTTATGGGACCTGGCATCCATGCCTCCCCACTCGCGAAGGCCTGTCCGAGCAACAAAATTCCCAGCGAAGGCATTAGTTTGAAAGAGCAAAATTCCACTTTCGGACCTCAATTACTTAATATCACGTTCATCAGGGACTAAGATCGTAAACACAGATTAAATCCTTCTAAGAACATTCGGTGAGATACTCGGTTCTCTTAGTGGGGTGATCTACAATGCACTGTGCTCCCATCCCCGCCCTAAACACCCTCCCTCATGACAAAACCCTAAAATCGTCCCCTGGTTAATTCAAGGAGATGGCCATCAGAAATTTGTCACTTTCTCTGATTATCCTCACCTAACGGAACAGAACCTACTAGAAGGCTATAGCAGATTGTTTCTGAATTTGTATTCACTATCTGACGGTAACCACAATGCCAGCTGTGGGTAGGGAGAAGCTGATCACCATCCATGGCAACTACACACCTGATCACCGTTACTTGTGTGGAGGGTCACAGGATCCCTATGCTTCATGAAAATGAACTTTCCCCCAAATCCAAAGGCTGCGAGAGAATGAGGTGGTCGTCCTGAACAAGTCCTTAGTGCCTCGTGAACGTTCTTGGGAGGCGGAGCATTGGGGTTGGTATATTGCTGGTACTGATTGAACTGAGGAGCGTTACCCCAAGCCTGCTGTGCGTAGTTGTGTGGTCCGCCGTTTGCAGCATAATTATAGTAAGCATCTGACGAAGGGTAGGTAACGGATGGCATGCTCTGACTACCAAACTGTTCCTGCGTATTAAAAGAAGCAGGGCCTGGCCAACTATGATCTCCATTCATCTGTGGAGGATAGAAGTTCGAAGCCTCAACTGTTGCTGAGTTATTGAGGACGACCTCCCCCGACCACTGCTTGGATTCCTGCATGTACATTGATCCTGTGTTCGCTGAATTAACGCTGGGTGACGCGTAACCATTAGCCATCACGTTTGCGCTGTCGGGTGCATGCCCTGACAAAAAACCTGGGGATTGCGCACTAGAAGCAACGGGTTGATCAGCGAAAGACGACACAGCAGGGTTGTAAGTTTGAGTATGCTGCTCTTGTGGCGCATACCAAGATTGTTCGGCACCGTACACCTGAGACTGCGGATCAGGAGTAGTGCTCTGCCAAGGCTCAGAGTAGTCGGGAGAAGCAACCCATGCTTGGGTGGCATAGTCCCATTTCCAACCGGGGTACTCATCGGCGACGGTTTGAGTGGCAGCAGACTGAGAATCCCAAGATTGAGGCTCCTCCAACCCCACCACAGGAGCCACAAATCCAGCAGGAAGGGGACTTTCCTCCTGCTGAAAAGCGTTTGCCTCGGGAATAGTCTGCATGTGATGAGAGTCGACATGATCTGCGCTGTAACCTGCAGTCTCGGAGCCGGCAGAGGCAATTAAGTTGTAGCCTTCAACCGGGCGCCATTCCCCCACGTCGTAGTCGTAATACCAGCCAGGATAAGGATCGGCACTTTGGGCTGCTGCTGCCTCCGCGGCAGGGGCAACAGTTGCCGACAAAAGGGTTTGCTCGGGTGGCAGTTCTCCCGCCATCCTCTCCTCCCCAATACCGAAAAACTCATCGGCTGAGACTGGTGCTGGTGCGGGCTCTTCATGCGCTAATACTGTCGAACCTATTGTCTCACGGAGGCGTCCATCACTTTTCGACATTCCCTCCGCCACTGCAGCAGCAGCAGCAGCAGCAGGTGCCGTGATCCTGACGTCCATCCCGCCGGTTTCCACGGGCTCTGTAGCAGTAACGCCCCACTCGAAAAAATCAATGTCCGATCCGAGCTGCAACACGCCGGACGCTGGGGATGGCGCATCCGGCGGCAAATCTGGCTGATTGGCAAGAAAATCCGAGAACGACCCGAACGACTGGTCTCCGAACGTATGCGCGGACACGGCATTGAAATCGCTCCAATTCTTTATATGGCCTTGTGAGCGAGAGCCCTCGGGCACATCTGCGGCTTCTTCCGGCTTCGACACCTCCGGCGCCATAGCTGCTGGATCATCATCGTCATCAGCATCTTCATCATCCAAGGCACTTCTTGCAGCCTCCTTTTCTTCCGTCAACGACAAGTGGCCATTGACGTCCGCCACAACGGACTCATTCTCCGCCTCAGCGGCCTTGTCGCCCAAATCAAGCGTCTCGCAAGACTCAATGAGCGCTTCTACGGGATCGTCTGATCTGACCTCGCCCACCATGGGTTCCAGAGACCCGTCTCCTACTTCTAACCCCATCCCGCCACCGCCAGGCTCAAATTCTGTGCCTCGACGTCCACAGCGCCCACGAGCTTCCGCTTCCCTAACCCACCCCAGCTGCCAACTCAGCCTCAACTACTCCTGCTCCTCCATCCTCATCACGCACCCAATCAACGCTCCAAAAAGCGGAAATCACCTCCACAACGCCATAGATCCACACCTACCCAAGCTGTAGATCACCAACTCTCACCAAACCCTAGCGATCTGCGCTGATCGCATCCGAACACCGGCCAGATCCAAATCCAACACACCACGACCCAACAAGGCAAGGCAAGCCCTAACGACGCAGCGGGGTGGGAATCCAGAACCCTCGTGCTCCGAGAGGGCCATAAAAGAGAAACGATGTTATTCAATGCTGCGGTGGCGCAGGAAGCGCGTGACGACGGAGGCCGTAGCCATGGCTCAAAAGCAAAGCAAAGCAAAGCAAAGCAAGAACGCAAAGAAAAATAAATGGAAAAGACGAGGGGGGCACGGCGGTGAGTGAGAGACACAAAAGCCAACTGTCAAGAGAACTAAACTACTAAGACTACGACGACTAAGCTTACTCCGGTCTAAGGGGAGTTAAATGGAATCATGGACATGGAATCCGCATGTGGGAGCAGCAGCGGTACATCAGCCGGTGATTACAAGGAATGAGGAAGTGGTTGCTCCTAATGAAGGAAGGGTCGTGACCTAATCACGAGGAAGCAAATGCATGCAAGCAAGCCAGCAATCAGAATGATAGAGAGAGAAAGAAAGGGGGAGGTGGAGGGGGGGGATTCGAAGCACAAGAGAGGAGAGGGGAGAGAGAGATCGGGAGACTGAGTTAGGTTATATTCCGTCCAAGAAAGATTGAGAACAGAGCCCGCTACGGTCGAGGCAGGCAGGAACAATTTTGTTTTCATTCTTATTTCTATTTCTGTTTCTATTTTTCTTTTTCTTTTTCTTTCAACACCGTAGTCGTACACGATTGGATTCAGCAGTAAGGTGCTCAATATTTAATCAACTTCTCTAAATAGATTTGGCACTTGTATTTTTTGACAACTTCTTCTTTAACTTTGAAAAAAAGTGAAAAAATAATTCTTACAATTTCGGCTCATATTAGAATAATATAATTAGTGTTGAAGCCAATCATGTATTACGGTATTCTAAGACTCTAGGATGAATTGCACTAAGTTAATGCGGAGCCTCGAGTAGGCACTAAAGCCTTCTACCAAGAAAATATTATGAAGCAACAAATAGTACTAACTTGACTTCGCAACAAAGCCACCACACCATAGACCGATTACCACACAAAGTATACAAGCGAGCAGGCGATCGCGCACAAGTTAACTCCGTCGCGGTGCCCGCTCCCTCTCTTGTCTCTCTTTCATAGAATGTACACTGCCTACATAGCACCCCGCCCATAATTATTTTTCTACTAAGATAATACCATACCACGGTCGCCACCCCGCAAACCAATATTTAATATTTTTGAAAAATATGGTTTGTTCTTCAAAAAACGGATTTCCTCATTTTTGTTTTAAGCAAAAAATGATTGAAGAAGAAACTATCAAAAATGGTCCATAATGGCCCAATATATTATAGAAATAACCAAATATAACTTTTAAAAAACGGATTTCCTCATTTTTGTTTTAAGCAAAAAATGATCGAAGAAGAAACTATCAAAAATGGTCCATAATGGCCCAACATATTATAGAAATAACCAAATATAACTTTAAATCATTCATTCTATTTTAGTTTTTTGTCCTCATAATTTATAGTTTTTTAAGTAGACCACTACACTTCATCACTCATAGCCTATTTACATCACGGACCAAGAGCCACGAATATGTAATTTCTCCATGGTCGTGGCTTTTGGTTCCACCTCCATGGTCACACTTCAAAACATGCAATTTTTAATGCCCTTGGGTCCCTCACTAGGTGTAAACTGAATTTGGATCAGAAGAGTGATCATGCACCAAAAAAAAGATGGCCCAATGTTTTTAAAAGAAAAAAAACTTTGACTCCTAACTGTCCAATTGACCATTTTTTGGTCACAACCCAAACAACAGTGACTACCCATAGTTAAGAAATGAAATCTTTTGAGTTTGATGTTTTATCGAAATTGGAGTAAAAATCATATTTTAAACAAAGAGATGTTTGATGCATTTCAATTGCAATATTCAAATTGACTGAGGAACTTTTCAAAGACAAACAACTCAACATTTTCTTAGTATTATGAAACTTTATATTTTGGGAAAGTAATGGTGTTATCTCAATTTAATTTTTTTCTTTTTAAAATCTTAGAATAGAATGTTTAGTTTTAATCAATCATACCAAATTTCAAATTTTAAATAGTTTAGGGACTCGGGGTCTCAAAAGGGTCCCCAAACTATTTATTTTTTAGAATTGCCACATTATGCTACCATGAAATTTTCAAATCATTCTGACATTTTTTACTTCTTGGTTATCTTATTGACATTGTTCCCAGGTTTTCTGGTCAGAGAACCTCTTATACCTCTCTCGCTGTAAAAATCTCTTGAAAACCTAGGATTCTGAAAGTGAATAATGTTGCCGCTACATAGGCGCCACATGAGTCCCATGTTCTAAATTCCAAATTCCAAATTCTAAATAGTATGGAGACCTCGATGGAGACCCTTTTGGGACCGCGAGTTCGACGTTCATTTTCCATTTTTTGAGTTGAAGTAAACCAAAGTCATTCCTCGATGAGTTCAAGGGCCAATTACAGATTTTTTTAAACGCGTGGGTTGACTTTTTGATCCGTGATGCACAACATTTAGTAGCTTTCACATGCTCTACCTTCGGGGCCTTGAAGAGAATGTACAGAATATTTGACACCATCCATGCAAAATCAGTAGCTAGCTTGTTTTACAAGAAGGCGAAGGTAATGGCAACCGAGAAGGGAAGGTCAACAAGATCTCAAAGCTCCAAACACTTAATAAAAAAAATATATATATATTGTAGTGACTTAACTTCTAATCTTCCAACGGTTCAGAACGTGTACGATAGAGAGAACCAAACATAGATTCATCATTTGTCATTGAGTGTAGATTTTTTTTTGTATATATTTTATGGAAAGTTAGCTTCATGCATGTGTGATTCAATTATAAAGGGGATGATTTTGTGAAATTTATATGGCTCATCTCATGTTGTAGTGATTCACCCAAATTTTTGAGATTTCATTGTAAAAGTGCTCTTAAAAAAAGTCAACTCCTAAACCCTAAAAAAAACATAAATTCTTGAAAAATCACTAGTGTAAGAGTATCATATTTCAACCAATCACAAAAAAATTCAAGCATAAATTGCTTATATCTTATTTGTTATCAAATTACAAAAAAATCAATTTCAAGTTTCAAAATTTATACAAAAATATTGGTGATAGCAATCGCAAATTCAACCGTATGGATAAAATCTAAAATTGATAATGCACTACTTTTATTCATACATCACGTTCAAAATATAACACGCAATCCCCAATTTATGCACTTGGCTATATGATCATGCACTTGGCCCATGGGCGCAATAAAAAAATTGTCTAAAAAATTATTTAAAAAATAACGATTTTTTTCTTTCTACAATCAATTACATTATTAACAAACAATTATTTTATTTTATTTTTATCCTTATCTTCATCTTTTATTTTATTTTTTAGGATCAGTTTTTTACAATTAAAAAAAATAAAATTTGGTTTTCATCTTTTGTTTAAGGTTTAGAGTTCATGGTAGCTGCTGAAATCCTAACGGCGGCAACGGATTTTTTAATTTTTTTTTAATTTTTTAGGTTTTCTTCTTCTATTCAAGGTTCAGGGTGGTTGAAACCTTGATGGCGGTGGAAGAAGAAAAAAAACTTTTTCTTTTCTTTTTTTTCCCTAGATTTCTTGGCTTTTGCGACTAAAGGGTCCACGCGCGAGAACCCTATGTGACCCTCCCCTCCCTCTCTCTCTTCCTCTCCCATTCATATGTATAGGGGTAAGGAGAGGGATATATTCTTTACACCCCATTACAAGGGAGTTTCAGACCATTCAAAGATCACTTACAACTAGTACATATCAAAGATCAAATTTTAACCACTTGTATTTGTCTAATCACACAATGTGATATAATAAATAGAACGTCATATTATCCCAACGATAACATAGAAACAAATAAAAACTTATAGAACGTAGTTGTCAGATCCACTTTTCAGATCCAATCCAATCACATGCTTGAAGTGCGCATGCATGGGATTACTATTTAATTTCAAAAAGTCATATAACCATGTATCAACATCAAAATAACCAAGCTTATGAGTATAGCCAAGTCAACACCAAAATAACATGTCAAGTCAATAGAACAAAAAATCATGGTTTATCCTACACTGATTTGGAGTAATTTTACATTCCAGTAAACTAAGAAATCATGAGCTCGTGTATAGCATGATATCCAAACAAGTACACCAGACAAAATAGTAAGCTTTAAAGAACCTAATCATGAAACTAACCACCATATTTACCAAAATATTGAACCAAATATTGCTTGACAAGACACCTGAGCATCACATTCAAAAAATAATATTACTACATGTTACATCACTGAAAATCTATTCATTGAATAGAATAAACAATGGTGTGAGGAAGAGTTTAAAGAATGCATAGTTACGCCAACTCATTCATGCGTGAAATATGGAGGGAATGCTCTTCACCTACGTCCATGCAAGCCAACAGACAAAAACGTGTTAGTTTACGGACGCAAGGTGTTTTTATAGCATTCCAGTTGTTATTCATGTCACCTATTCAAGCAAAATTCAAAGCAAAGCATTCTTGTCACTCAAAGAAACCACAAGAAACATCAATAAAGATTTCTCCACTCTTCCAGCAAGGGACTCGTTTCGTCGTAGCACCCTGGTGTTGTGACCGAAGCCATGAAGTTTTAATACGGGATTGCACTAGACGACTCAGCTTACTAGCACGAAAAAAGACAGATTGATTTAAAATTTTGTCACATCATAAAGTTGAACACTATCTGGCTCGTCAATGTGCTCCGTACAATGGTAGGTAGTTGGGAGTCAAGAGCCCAAGGTCCCATTGTCCCATCAAACTGAATCAAGAACCCAAGAGCCCATGGGACTAAGTCAAGAATTCCATGAATCTGACTTATGAACTCAAGAACAACCAATCAAGTTGTTTACAACTATTCACATGTGCACTATGCATTGAAAGTGTAACAATTACACTTCCACATGATCCACAAAATTAATTATGCGTATCATAATCATAGCCATAAATGTATATCCCATAGTTGATACCCTGTTTATACATGTGTCACTTGGTGAATTATAGTCTATGTATTCATTGTGCAAAAAGTATATATATACATATATATACATTTTTTTTCCGGACTACTTTTACTATTACAGTGGGGTACCAATCAAAATGTCGTTTTCGAATTCGCAGTGTGAAAACTTTCAGTACTGCCAACTTTGAAAGCCACCGGAGAGTTCAAAATTGGTGTTTTACCATGAATGTTTTACCAAAGAATTATCTTTAAGTTACTTATATGTATGCCAAATTTCAAGGCCAAAAGATTCACCGAAAAAAGGTTATTCAAAATCTACCAACATTGGTAGCTGTGGAAATTGTTTCACTGCTACCAACTTTGACAGCCTCCCAAAGATTTTTATTTATTTTTTGCCATGAAATTCTTGGAAAAAAAGTCTCTTTATGTCAATAACATATGAATAAAATTTCAAGGCCAAAAGATTAATGCAAAAAAAGGTATTAACAATCTACCAACATGTGTAGTTGTGGGAAACAATGGAGGAAACCATTTCATTGCTATCAACTTTGAGTACTGGCAACTTTGAAAGCCTCCCAAGAGGTCAAAAATTGGTATTTTACCATGAATGTTTTACCAAAGAATTATCTTTAAGTTAATTACATGTATGCCAAAATTCAAGGCCAAAAGATTCACCAAAAAGAAGTTATTCAAAATCTACCAACATAGTAGTCAAAGTTGGTAGCAATGAAATGGTTTCCCCCATTGTCTCCCACAACTACACATGTTGGTAGATTGTTAATATCTTTTTTTGAATTAATCTTTTGGCCTTGAAATTTTATTCATATGTTATTAACATATAGAGATTTTTTTTCCAAGAATTTCATGGCAAAAAATAAATAAAAATCTTTGGGAAGCTGTCAAAGTTGGCAGCAGTGAAACAATTTCCACAGCTACCAATGTTGGTAGATTTTGAATAACTTTTTTTCGGTGAATCTTTTGGCCTTGAAATTTGGTACCGTAGTACCATAGCAGGTTCGTCCTAAAATAATTCTAAAATAAAAAACGTAAAAATTAGAAAATTTTGAAGACAGAAAAACAAAAATAGAATAAATTAGTTTTTGAAATATTTTGTTATTTCTAAGCTATTTAAGGTCATTTTTACTGATTTTTTGCTAAAAAACAAAAATTGAGAAATTCAGTTTTCGAGAGGCGAACCTTATTTAAAAATATATATTCGTTTGCCAGGTGGCGAACCTGCTATGGTGTTACGGTATACATATAATTAACTTAAAGATAATTCTTTGGTAAAATATTCGTGGTAAAAAACCAATTTTTGAGCTCTCGGGAGGCTTTCAAAGTTGGCAGTACTGAAAGTTTTCTCACTGCGAATTCGAAAACGACATTTTGATTGGTACCCCAGTGTACAACACATAAAATCTTACTATTATGGGTCATGACTAAAAATCATCCTTTGTGTGAGTAATATTGAGAACATGATCCCTTAATACATATATATATATATATATATATATATATATATATATTAGTATTTTTAGCAAATGAGAGAGAGGGGAAGAGGGATAGGAGAGAGAAAGAGAGGGGGAGGGGAGAGGGAAGGGAGAGTCATATACTAGGATTTGCGCGCACTGACTCTTCAGCCACAAAAGCCGGAAAATCTGGATTTGTTTTCTTCCGCTACCGTTAGGGTTTCAGCGACCCTTACCTCGTATAGAAGGAGAAAAAAAATTAAAAATCAAGGTTTTAGCCACCATGAACCCTTAATAGAAGAAGAAAACCCAAAAAATATATACAAATAAATAAATAAATTCCCTCCGCCGCCGTTAGGGTTTCAACAACTACTTTAAACTTTGAACAGAAGAAGAAAACCAAAATAAATAAAAATAAAAATATATTTAAAAAGAAATTAGAAATAAAAATAAACCTTTGGTGTGGGAGTGGAATCCGTAACTATCACATGAAGAAAAAAGAATGAAAAGAATAGAATCAAGGAAAATAGAAGAAAAAGAAGAAGTAAAAAAGAAAGACAAGAAGGAGGACAAGAAAGAAAAGATAAAAGTAAAGATAAAAGAAAAGATAAAGATAAGGATAAAAAATAAATAAAAGAATAGTTTGTTTACAATGTATATGATCGTAGAAAAACAAAAAATTGTTGTTTTTTAAAGAACTTTTTAGAGAAATATTTTTAAGCCAAATTTGCTCATAAATAGGTGGAATTGGATGTTATATCCATTTGCGTTGCATTTTATGATCTATCTTTGCAAAATTGTTGAATTTGAAGATGGTTGAGGACATTTAGGGGTTCATGTTGGCATTGGAGCAACATGCCGACCAACGCTGGCTGACAACATTTTTTTCTTATATTGTTAAAAAAAATTAAGTTAAGAAGATCAAATTATTATTATGGTTGTTGTTGTTGTTGTTGTTGTTGTTGTTGTTGTTTTGAAAGTTAGATGGCGCTACATGGGTAGGCTACGTGCTCGCAGCGCAGGTGCTAGCAACTTCTTGTTTTTTTTTTTTTTTTTTTTTTTTTGTTTTAGCCTGTGGTGATTTTTTTTCTCCTTTTCTTTTTTCATTTCTTTCATGTTCCCTTTATTCCCATGCAATCCCCATGCTTTTTCTTTTTCTTTTCTTTTTTAGAATAATTTAACGGTAATTTAATTCAATTTATGATGATGAAATTTTATTAAAAATCCCTAACTTTCATATCGTAGGTTCAAAAGCTACAGAACATCTTTAGTGCATCCCTATTTGTCAAAAGCTTTTCAACGATACCAACAATCACATCAAAAACTCTCATATTCCATTTTCCATAATTAATTCAACACATAATGACAAAATTTGATTAAAAATCCATAACTTTCATATCATAGGTCAAAATGTGACAAAACAAACTTCATGCACCCTCCTCATCGAGAGCTTTTGGAAGGTCCCAATGCAAGGGACAGGGGCTCGGTTGGGGAGATCTCAAAGTTACATACAAACAAAAGTGATAGTCACCATCAAACACACATTGTGACAAGCTAATTTCCAATATAACACTTTGAGTCTGTTCAGATTTTATTTGTTTATCTACACTGGGCCTTCCTCGAGTCATGGGCCAGAGTGGTTGTGACAATAAAAACGCAGAATTGCAGAATTTGCAATAGACCCTATATAAATGCAAGTAAACTATGCTAATTCCTCAAACTTAGTTGCAACGTTAGAACTGTCAGCAACTTAAAAACCAGAAATGAATTGAGACTTATCTTTGAAGGCAGTGTACCACAGCCTCAGAAACAATGAAACATTGAATTTGCATAATTACAAAAGGAGTTTTTAATAAACTATTGAACAGGAGGGAGAAAAAAAACATCAAAAGACAACCCTATAATCGTCAGTTCTGTGCAACATGATAACTTCAGCTCGACTCTCATAAATTATTGAAGAATAATGCATGAACAAAGTGGCTGAGATGCCCAGGCGCCAACCGCTGATTACTTTTTGAGGGACGTGGAGAGCACTACATATGTAAGCAACTGAAGGCCGTCATGAACTTTCTCGACTGCAATGCTCGCAACTTCTTGTATGTCGCTATTCAAAGCTTGAGCTCTATCTTCAATAGAGCCTCCTTTTTGCAGCCCTTGTCTTATATCTTCCTCATCTCCTTCTTTGGCAATGCGGATCTCACTCTTAATAGCAGCTTGAAACGCAGCTGTTACATCTCCAACAGCTGTCAACACAGTATTTGTCAGTAACTGTACAGCAACTCACTTACTAGTGTCATTGACGTTCAAGCTAATAAATTCAGATACGTACAAATCCATTATCTTTCCTCATTCTGAATTGGACCTTGAATTTCGATTATACGACAGTCTAATTATGCAATTGGATATTAAAGGGTGACAGGAAGTTCCAAGCTACAAGACATGCCTGTGACAAAGCTATCAGACACAGCTTCAATATCAGCTGTCATAGCGTATGCTCGTGCCTTGATCGCTTGACCCCGAGCCACACAATCTTCAGGCCAATCCATTCCCTCTGCTTCTTTTTCGCGTGTAAGAACCAATTTCCCAAGCAGTAGCAAATGCCCAATGCACAACGTGCAAAGCTCTGAGAGCCTCTGTAATCGATTCAGCCACTTAGCGTTGTCAGCAAAAATTCCATATCAAATGACCAGAGACTGTGTCCCTTGCAACTGTACGACTTGTCAGCCTATTCCGAGCTGTTGCGCTTAAAATCACCCTTGGGAGAAAACAACATGCAAAGAACTCACTAGTGGTCTAATAAATCTTCCAACCATAAGCAAGACATGAAAGCCTGCGAAACTTCCACCCTGCACGGCAACTCAAAGGTGACATATGTAGAAGGCTAGGTGAAATGCTTACATGAATGCTGTCTGCCTTAATAGCGTCCAGCCGATCATTTGATTTCTGCATGACTTCTGACATTGCCAATCCGCTCAGTGTTGCTGCAAAACTGCAATAGTGCAGCCAGGCTTAGAACGTCTGTAATGGCAGCTACATCTAAATAGTTGTCTAAATAGTTGCAAAACTAAGACTACGAACAGAGGTAGACCTTCCAAATCTCAATGAGTGCAATTACCCAGTAGCCATTTCTGCAGCTTGGCTGACACTTGATTCACGAAGGGCACGAATCTCATTTCCGTTGTGAGCAGCACCAGCAACTTTCTTGCCCTTGCCAGAGTCTGGTGAACCAATCTCACTATCCCCGTTGAACGACAAAACTTGTTGCAGCTGCTTCAATTGCGATTCAAAAGCAGTTCTTCCCTCGCCTGATAACTTTGCCTTCGCACGGTTACACAATAATGTGTAATGATTGGATAACTCCTCCAACTCCTGAAAATGTCAAAATTCTAAGTTAAACAACAACAAAGGTCAAAGTAATGCATCATATAGGCTAATTTGCAGTACGAAAGACTATGGTTCTAATTAAAACCATATTCTTAGAAATTCTTACTTTCCGAGTGGGTGCACGCCCTCGTAACTAGGTCGCTCTAAGTCCCAATAAACAGAAAACATGCAAAAAGGAAATAGTTATGTGGGAAAAAGATTAAGAGTAGAAAGCACTGACCTCCATATGTTCCGGTCCACCATATATATAAAAGCAGCGGTCAAAAGTAACTTCCTCAGTGTAGCTCTCCACTTCTCCAGTGGTCTCCTCTTCAGGACCCTTCTCGTCCGTCTCAAGATCAAAACCAGTTTCAGATGCCAAAATGTCCAATGTCTCCCTACCAACATACTCCAAAGCACGTATGCCCTTCACAGTAAGCTCTCTGCCACTCTGGAATCAGAAACAATAGAGAGTAGGTAAGAGTTTCTGATTTAGAACCAAAGGGTGTGGGGTATTCGTCGATTCGCTCAAAATCATGCGATGAGTTGGTATTCAAATATTTACATAATTATTAAATTAGAACTGCTGTAGCGTAATCTGAATCATACTGCCGCAGGGTACGTGTTAAAACTAGGAAAGTACCCATGCCCAGCCCATACCCACCTGGAGAAGATTTGGTGGAAGAACCCCGCCTTGGTTTAAGGTCGTGCTCTCTAACCTGCATCCAATGATGTTTTCAATCTGTTACTACTTACCCTAGTGTTACTACTTATCCTGGTGCACACTAGGATCATATTCCACTTACTTTATAACTTCAAGACCCTATGCTTGTGAACTTACTTTTGCACCAGGTTCACACTCCCTTTCCATGCATTTCCTAGCGCTTGCCATGCACCCGTAGTCAGGTTCTCAACAGAGTCATCCAATACTTTTAGACCCTGCATTGAACACGATCAAACAGGAAAAGATGATAAGCGCAAACCCAACTTGTAATTTCATTAAACATAATACCTTGCTGAAACACAAACAGCTGAAAGCAGAAAATACCATAAGCGCTAATGCTTGCAGACCTGTCCTAGGAAAGAGTCCTCGCTTGCACTCTCCAGTTTCTGTAAGGCAGCCTTGCGCCGAGCATCTTCTTCACTGGCTTCCTCGGGGTCAGCATTCTCTAACTCCTTTTCCTCTTCCTTGAGAGGGCCTAATTCCTCACTATCCGCCAGTGCATCATCCATTACAGTCTGCTGCAAATCTGCAATGCCCTTCGCTGCTGCTGCTGCCTGCAATGATGAGTCTAAATAATTAGATCATCATACAAAAAAAAGTACGGGACCTGTAAAGGGAGCCATGTGTCAACCATGAGTAACAACGGGGAGCAGAAAGACAAAACCATTCTCATCTCTGACGATTCTAATCATAGGTTTAAGGCTCTTTCAGTACACTGCTTGAGGATTTTTTTTATATAAAATGTCTGCACAAACTAACTATTTCCAGTTAATATACGGGACAGGGGACATAATTTTTTCTGTCAAAAACCAGATGATCGTATCAAGTAGCTCAAGGGAGCACGATAACCACTCGACGTAGCTTCCTGCCGGACACCCCCAAAATATAGGTAACATGTAATTAGCGAGTCCATTCGCAAAGCTGACATGTTGCCAAAAATACCACACTCAAATCGATTTCCATGAACACCGATATTTGGCGCAGAAAAGACATTTCAATCCCTAATCTAAGATTGGGAACGCGGCCTGAACAACGTCGCGGTAGCAGGGAAGGTAAAAAAGGTCATCGATTAGCGCAGGGAGCAATTGAGTCACGAGAAAATCACCGCAATCCAAGAAAAGCTCCTTGAAAAAACGACGCAACATTTCTTCACGCCTCCAGGGTAGGCGGGATTGCACAACGATCAATTACTGCGGGGACACAATCTCACTCTCACCAAATCACCTCTCTCTGCCGTGCGCGCGCGCAGCATGCCACATTAATACAAACGCAACCCTAACAACACCACGACCACACGCTGCACAGGAAGAGGACGGGAAGAACAAGGCGCGCATCGGACTCACATTTTTCTGAATCTCCTCCGCAGCGTCAGCAGCCGCCTGCTGGATCTCGTTCAAGACGGAGAAGGCGGACGACTTCCACGCGCCCCAGCCCCATCCGCCCCCGCCTGCGCCTCCGGCACTGGACGCTGCGGCGGCAGAGGCAGGCGCAACGACGGAGGTCGCCGTCGCCTTGGGCACCGGGGCGACGTCGTCGCCTTCTTGCATCTCCATCATGGCTGCCGCTCGCTCGCGGCTCGATGCTAGGGTTTCAAGGCTAGCACGATCGCCTGCAATTCCCGTTGCTGCAATTGCTCCGACAATTGAAGACACAGCAAAGCCAAGACACACTCCACTCACACACAGAGCGTCGGTCGGAGGGCGCCAAGCAGGGCTGGCCCGACCCGACCACCCCTGCAACCATCCATACATACCCACCCACATAAGACCTGCACCAAGCCCTACCCGTCTACACCTATACCCTGTGCGAAACTTCCTTGTCACCCGAGTATCTGGGCACAGGTGTCGGCACTGATTGGGCGCTCATGCTGAGACCCTCGTTGCACTGATGCACCGAATCCACCGATGCCTTGATGTCCTGCCCATGCACGCGTTGGCCATGCCCTGGGTATCAATCCTCCTACCAGTCTTCCTCACATTGGCCTTCCTCGCATGGACTGAGAGGTGAATCATACTTCAGTTTGGGCATGCAATCTGGTGTTTGTGGAAGGTGGATGGTGTGCATTGTTGTGAGTGAAAGGAGTTGTTACCTCCCATTATTGTACGTGCCATCCATTAGGTGAAGTTGTGCACAGCTTAATTATACAGTATCATGTTGCAGAAATGATTTAGGCCCTCTTTACACTAGAAACAAGAAGTCGTGGAGAAAACCGGCCAAGGGCCATGGCTCATTCTTGAGAAGCCAAACTTTGAATTTGACGTCTTTTGGATATAGTGTAAAGTGAGAAGGGGCCACAAAATAATGTGCTGATTTTTTTTAATACCCCTCTCATTTCTACCCCACTACCTCTCGTTTCTACCCCAAGACCGAGTACTTACTCTAGACTCTACGCTTTTGTTTTTTTTTGGGGGGGGCTTATACCCAGCAGACACGTGTCTTGACAAACATTATGGGTTTACCGGCCACTTACTATGCTGTCCTCATTCTTTAGGGCCTTAAATGAGGCCCTTCCGGTTGTTTTTTTGAAATTTTGAGGATGTTTTCACTATCACATGCTCGTATATGACTGCACTAATGAATTGTACTGTAAAAGGACGAAAATCGGGAATGAATAGTAATATCTATTGGGTAGAAAACGGGTCAAAAAACTAGCCATCAGTAAAAGCGGCCGTTCTGAAAAATTATTAAAAAAATGAAAATGATGGGTTGTGAGAATTTTGGCCAAACGGCCCCCCGGATTTTGCGCCAGGCCCACCTCTTGAGGTAGGCCTGACGAAAAATCCGGGAGACTTGAAAAATGTGCCTTTTTGCTACCACCAAGGACAAAAGTGTTGTCGATGTCATTTTCTCCTCGTTTTGTCCCTTGGACTAAAAATTTCGGGTGTAAAGTGACCTTCCTTGGTCTTCTCGATTTCTACGCATCCCATTGGCTGAAATTTCTTTTCTCACGGCCCCTTGCCTCTAGTGTAAAGAGGGCCTTATTGCTGGCTTGCAACAGCGGCGCTTTCCACTGCAAGTCCATGTAGAATTCAATTTTGGACACGGTGTAAGGTAACTATACCTTGAAGCATTCATCTTACCAACTGAGCCTATTTACACTTATAAAACAGAAAAATATTTTCAGTGGGTCTTAATAGCAAGTTCAAGAGGATTCCAACGCACTTTAACATGCATTATTTGGACATCGTATGAATAAGTTATGAATTTCCAAAGTGTTGACTATAAGTTGACCTTAACCCCTAAATGTACGGATCCTTTGAACACAAGTAGATGCTAACATGAAAAATATATATTAGTATGACTCAGATGTACATTAGGTGTACATGAGGGGACCATTGCATGCATGAAATCTACCCAACAAATTTGACATACTTGCATTTGGAGGCCTCTCCAATATTATCAACATCTCCCTATCACAAGAGATTTACTCTAATTGGTAGAGAACTTAATAGGCTTGCAAAGGTGATTTGGATGAAAATCATCTGAGGTTGTATGAGAAAGTTATAAGGCTTCAAATTTGTTCGTGTAAAAGTTTCTGGACACTGGAACGTTTAGGGATTAAAATGACCCTACACTTTGATGTTCAGACATTGGTTTGTACACGAATGCGTGAGTTATATTGAATACATAGAGGCAAGAATTCCATCACAGAGCTGCAGTTTTCCTATGCATTCTCTCAATAGAATAAAGTGCTCTCAATCGAATAAAATGTTGTTGATTGTGCATATTTTCATCAACAGTAGGGTGTCAGAATCTACTTATTATGAAAGATTGAGCTATAAACGCTTTAAGAAAATGGTCGCTTTTAAATATAGTTATTTTAAAGTGAAAGTACCGATTACCATCCATTTAACCCTTGAATGCTTACAGGATTTGGATATTACACGGTTCACATGACATTCTTATTAAAAAAAACATTCATACGGTTGAATTTGAAATTAAATGTTTAAATATTCTTCGAATGAATTTACAAATTATTTTTTCAAAAATTCACTAAAATTACAATTTTAATACTCTCATCTTGTGATTGATTGAAATTGTTATGCTTTGATAGTCATGAAGTTATTGACATAAGTTTTAGTATGGTTCGATATATAGAGGTGTCTTGAGATTCTTTTCTTTTTTCTTTTTTTTCTTGAAACAAATGAACAATTTCCAGTGATAGAGGGAAAAGTACATTGAACCAGAGGAGCAAGTCCCCGGCGGGATTTTTTTTTGGGTTTTCAAAGAACAGCTTGCACAACAAACAACGGCTCGTAAATTCACAGACCAACTAGGAGAACAATCTCATCTTGGGGTGAGTCAACTTCCAACTCATGTGAAGATGGGTCCGCTCATCAAAGAAGCTACACTAAATAGTATATTTAGTGTGAGATAATTATAAGATTTGAAAATGTTATAGATTTTTACTCTCGACAATTTTTTTTACCAAAGACATTGATTCCAATACTATTGAAAGATCCCCATCTTGACCAATATAGAGGGTAAAAAAATTGGTCAACAGTAAAAAATTACAACATGTTTATGTAAATTAGTGTATCTCACATTAAATATACTATTTAGAGTAGTCTGAAGCCAGGTCCTATCCTAAGGTATTGGATCAATTCTAAGGTGAAATTGGGGATCAATGATAGGGTGCAAACTTAAGCCTTGGGTGCTTTAAGGTTTATCCACCATAATCTCTAAAGGGTCAATTGTCCATATTTTGGACAATGTATAGATTTTATTCACGTTTTCTCATTTGTCTTGCACTTTTTGCAAGGAAAGAAATACAACAAAATTTTATTGCAAGATAGCTTTATGCATGTGTGATCCGATCAGAAAGGGGATGATTTGTGAAAATTTTATGCCTTGTTTCTCCAAAATTCACTACACTTGAAGTATTGTATTATGTTTCAATCCATGACAAAACATTTCATCCACAAATTGTCAATATCTTGTTTATAATTGAATTACAAAATATTTTTGAATTTCAAGTTTCACTTTTTTAGGGTTCAATATTGGTTCAAAACCAATATTAAATAGGTCACCAAAATTGCAAATTTTATTTTTAGAATTTTAAATTTGGTATGATTGGTTAAACTAAACATTCTATTCTAAAATTTAAAAAATACATTTTTTCAAAGGCAAAATAGTAAGTTTTATAATAATAGGACAATATTAAGGTCTTTGTCTTTGAAAAATTATCCTTGGTAGAGTTTAACTTGAATCGACATGATTCAAATTGAGTTGGAAAGTAGACTTGATTTCATATCTGATTTTTTTAATTTTAGAGAAAGGATTCTTTTCACTATGGGCAACGCGTAAAAAAAAGGCAACGACCAAAAAATGGTTGTTGGATGGTCATTCAGTCACTTAGGGGTTAACCCTTAAGCGTGCAAGGAGCCCCATTGGGCCATGTTTGATTGTTTTTCAGTTAAACGCTCATTTTCACTTAGTTTATAATTTCAAATGAAAATGGTTCAAACTAAGAAAGCGTGGGAGCTATCTTCTACTTAATATTCCAATTTAGGGTTCTTCAAAATTGTTAAAATTGCATTCTCTACAGCACTTTAAAGTTTAGAGCCTTAAAAGTCTAAAATACACGCCATAAAATGTTTTTCAATTGAATTTCTTTTTATGCAAGCTTGAAAAAGCATGCCAACTACATCTTGTTGTTCATCACTATTATTTACATTTTTCCTTAAATAATCATACTATTTAAGGCATTTTTGGAATTGCTCTAGCTATTACAAGAGAAAAACTTTGAAAAATCTCAAAAAATGCATTTTCATTTAATTACTATGAAAGAATCAATGTAAATCAGCTTAAGAATAAATTATATGAGAAAAAAACCCAAAAAATATAATATATTTTAAAATATGAGAAATTGATGAGATTTGACTGGATAATTGTGTTTAGGACGCTTAAAACACGCAATTCGCTATTTATGCACTTGGTCAAGTGCGCTCATTTCATAAACATATTTGACTTTAAAAAAACCGGTGAAAAAGTTCTCTAAAAAACATCAATGTTGTCTTTTTACAATCACTTAAATTGTAAATAAATAATTATTTTAATTATTTTTTATTCTTATCTTTATCTTTTCTTTTATCATTTCTTTCATCTTTTCTTTTTCAACTTGATTTCTTTCTTGTCTCCCTCTAGTCTTTCTTTTATCTTTCTTCTTGTCTTCCTTTTTGTCTTCCTTGTCTTTTTTTTCTTCTACTTTTTCTTTAGTTGTGGCCGCTGAACTTGAAACAATGGGAGCAAACAAAAAAAAAAAAAGTTTTTTTTTTTTTTTCCTTTTTTCCGGGTTGGCTATGAGGTGCTGCTGAACCCTAAATGGCAGCCGCCAAAAAAAAAAAAAAAAAAAAAAACTTTTTTTTTTTTGGTTGGCTGAGGGGTGCTGCTAAACCCTAAATGGCGGCCGCCCAAAAAAAAAAAAAAAAAAAAAAAAAAAAAGTGTTTTTTTTTTTTTTTTTTAAATTTTTTCCAAAATTTACTATTTTTAGCCTCTGGGTGCGCGGCCGCGCACCCAAAGACCCTCCCATCTCCCTCTCATCTTCTTCTTCTCTCCTCACATACAGTGAGTAGCAAAACTGAGTCAACTTGTCATAAATGTAATTTTGACCTTAAATTACACATAAAACAAAGCATTATTTTTTTAATCAATATTGTCAGAAGATATTGCTTCAAGTGTGGTACATGGCAATCTATCCACATAGCCATATGTCAAAGTTTGGATGAGATATTGATGATGCAACTCAGAAATGTGGCATGACTCAGTTTTGCATGCCTCTTCCACATTGAACACAATGAGCTTCATGATCATGAATATTAAGGCAAGGCAAGAGGTCCAAGATCCAGGGGGTCATACTCGTTGCATGGTCCTTCACTGGAAGCTCTTTACCTGTTTTTTGTTGATCTTGTTTTATCATCATGGTACATTTGAAGGAGCTTTCTGCTAGTGCTAGAAGAGACCTCAACAACTCTATTGTTGTCAAGTTGGAAGCTGGTAGTTCTACAAGAGATGTAGCAAATGAATTGCAGGTGTCTCAGAGTTATATTGCACGGATTAAAAAGAAGAGATTGCCTGATCTTGAAGCTAGTTGTGGAGGTAGACCACAAGCGCTTACAGATGCACAGAAGAGAGTATGCATCAAAGCTGCTACGTTAGGAGGCATTGATGCTGCAACACAGATTGCTCAACATGTGCGTGGCGAATGCCATGTTACTGTAAGTGTTGATACAGTGAGAAGGGTGTTACGTGCTGCAGGGCTCAAATCAAAAGTGAAGCAGAAGAAGCCGAAATTGAACCAGAAACACATCAAGGAGCGACTTGAATTTGCTAGGCGCCATGAACATTGGACCATTTGTGATTGGGAGCGCGTGATCTTCTCTGATGAGACAAAGGTAAACCGATTTTGCTCAGATGGTCGCAGTTGGTGTTGGATTCGTGATGGACAATCTTCTAATTCAAGACAATTTCAACAAACAGTAAAGTTTGGTGGTGGTTCGGTGATGGTGTGGGGTTGCATGACGTTCCAGGGTCTTGGTATTTGTTGTAGAGTTGAAGGAAGAATGGATCAACATCAATACAAGGAAATCTTGCAGAAAGATTTATTGTACAGTATTATAGCTTATGATAATGATCCTTATAATCCTTCCCATCTAATTTTTCAGCATGATAATGATCCCAAACATACAGCAAAAAGTGTTCGCCAATGGTTGAAATTACATGGGCTTAATGTTCTTCAATGGCCTGCGCAATCCCCTGATTTAAATCCTATTGAGCACCTTTGGGCAAGGCTAAAACACCGTCTTAATCAATATGAAAGTGCTCCAAAGGGAATTTTAGAATTGTGGGAGCGTATTGAAGAATGTTGGGCTTCCATTACACCAGAGGAGTGTAGAAGGTTATATGAGAGCATGCCAAAGCGAATCCAAGCTGTTATAGCTAGCAAAGGCAAGTGAACAAAGTACTAAATTGTTTTGTGATAGAGGATGCAAAAGTGAGTCACGGAATATAGTTTCCGTTAAATGTAATTTCTTTGTACATATTAATGTGAAAGATTTTTTTTTTTCCCATGAAAATGTAGCCTACTTAAAGTATTATCTTACACATTTTATAGCTTGTAATGACCTGTTACCAAATTCTTTACATTGTCGATTGAATCAAAAATTTCAAAAATTTGACTCAGTTTTGCTAGACACTGTATATAGAGGAGAGGAGAGGGATGGGAGAGGGAGTGGGAGAATGATGAGAGAGACCCCTCTCCCCTATATATATGAGGAGAGGGGAGAGAGATGGAGAGGAGATGAACGTAGAGAGGGAGATGAAGATGGAAAGAGAGATGTAGAGGGAGATTGAAGGGTCTCTGGGTGCGTGGCCGCACACCTAGAGGCTAAAAATAGTAAATTTTGAAAAAAGTCAAAAAAGTCAAAAAAAAAAGTTTTTTTTTTTTTTTTTTTTTTTTTTTTTGGCGGCTGCCATTTAGGGTTTAGCAGCACCCCACGGCCAACCAAAAGAAGAAAAAAAAAGTTTTTTTTTTTTTTTTTTTTTGGCGGCTGCCATTTAGGGTTCAGCAGCACCTCATAGCCAATCCGGAAAAAAAAAAAAAAAAAAAAAAAAAAAAAAAAAAAAAAAAAAAAAAAAAAAAAAAAACTTTTTTTTTTTTGTTTTTTTTTGGGTTTGCTCCCATTGTTTCGGGTTCAGCGGCCAAAAAAAGACAAGGAAGACAAAAAGGAAGACAAGAAGAAAGACAAGAGGGAGACAAGAAAGAAGACAAGAAAGAAATCAAGTTGAAAAAGAAAAGATGAAAGAAAAAATAAAATAAAAGATAAAGATAAGAATAAAAAATAATTAAAATAATTATTTGTTTACAATGTAAGGGATTGAAGAAAGACAATAATCGTCGATTTAAAATAAAAAAGTTAGACCAAAAAAATTATGCGCCCGAGAACCAAGTGCATGATTATATGGCCAAGTGGGTAAATAGCGAATTGTGTGTTTTAAGGGTTAAGGTAGGAACCCTTTCATCATGACTTTCATAAGAATTTAGGTGCATGGAAAGGTGTCCATTGACTAAACCACTATGTAAATTGAAGTGATTGCATGACGAATAAGTTGAGATATTAGTCTACTAATCCAGCCAATAATGAAATTTTTGCTAAGTTTCTCACCAGGGTCAATGAACATAAATAAATGATCATAAGGAAGTCAATGGTGTATAATGAACATCTCATAATATGGATCCATTTTGTACATTGTGCTAGTTTTGGGTGTGTAACCTAATCCCCACACGTCCAACCGTCTATAAAGTGAACGATGTACAAAATCAAACAAAATTTTCTCATCCATCATTAATTTTTTGCAGTGTAGATTTTTTACTATATATTTTATAGGAAGTTAGCTTCATATATGTGTGATTCAATTAGAAAGGGATCCATTTGTGAAAATTTTATGCCTCATTTCATGTTGTGGCGATTCACCCAAATTTTTGAAGATTTTAGTGTAAAAGTGCTCTTAAAAAAATCAACTCATAAAATTTAGCAACAAAAAATCTCCCAAAAACCACTACACTTAGAGTATTACAGTTTAACTAATCACAACAAATTTCATGTATAAATTGTCGATATCTTATTTGTAATCAAATTACTAGAGAATTTTGAATTTCAAGCTTTAAATTTTATGCAAAATATTGGTGACAACAATCATAGATCTAATTGTATGGATAGAATCAAAAATTCATAATGTACAACTTTTATTCATATATCAAGTTCGAAATATCTGTCTTAGTCACATTTTATGAGACATCTTTGAAATTCTCCCAATTTGGAGAGGAGTGAGGACATTTAGGGGTTAAGTTGTTGCATTTTATGTACTATACAAAAGGTAGACATGCAAAAAATTGTGAGGACCCCTCTAACTAGATTGTAGACTTTTACTGATTAGAACACAAACATCTTTCACTCATTTTCAAGAACAAATGACAATTCATTGATGAACTTTTTACTTTGTATTCTTTTTATAAAATAATGTGTTTGATGAACTTTTCACTTTGAAAATTTGCATAAAAAAATCTACCAATCTTTTTTGAAAAAGGAATCGGGTCACCTCTTTATAATTTTTCCTTCTCTCTATGAAAAATAAGTCCTTGTCAGAACTCCCATTTCCAATATGAGAACTATTCATTTTCTCGGTTTATTGTATTTCTACCTGGAGTTACAGTGGGTGGGTATATAAGGTTTGAGAGGTTTGGGAACTCACTGGAGGGCCAACCAAGGCCTCACTCAGCCACTCAGCCTCATGGCTGTTGGGCACAATATATATTTTTTCTCTGAGAAATGAAACCATTCCCAGGACAACTCCATGCTCGATTTTCATATCTCCATTTCAGGTCTAATCAACACTCATTTCAGGTCTAATCAACTTCAATGGACTCACTCCAATACTGGTAAGCTTAGTCATATGGCATCATCTCACATTCTCATAGCCAGGCAAGGGAGTGCTGAATTTCATTAAGATCTTGGGAGGATAACATTGAAATTCTTGGACTTAGTTACTGTAGTACCTGGCTTCTTACTGACTGTGGGTTATTAGCGCATTCACCAGACACAGTACAAAATGAATTTCTCTTTAGCTTGAGTAGACAGCCCAATCCATTTACTTACAATACCATCATGTTTGATAGGCTTGCCACAAGCATGGCAATCAATTGCTGGACAAGATGGCCACCTATTGGCAACTCACTCACTGGTAACTTAGCATGTTGGCCATGGAACAAGTTCATCACCTGACATTAGGGGAAATTATTTGAATTAGGAAAAACCTCCCCTTATTTGCGGAAAGGGGTATGGCATGGAATGCCCCCAGGCAGTGTACTAGGTGAAGTTACTTGAAGACATGTGCTTTTTTATACAGGATGTTTACACATAAATATGAACCCTATGCCATGTAGGCATGCAACAGGATGAAACTGTGAGCCATTCACACTGACTTGGATGGTTTTTGTGATGCAAAAAATCAGTTAGTTGCAGGTCTTCAGTCCTGTCTACCACTATGGGGAGACATCAAGTACCGTCTTACCCTGCCTGCAAACAAATATTTACTATTTTTGAAAAATAAGGATTTCTCAATTTTTGTTACTGATAAAAAAACTGATTAAAAATAACCCAAAATGGCTTAGAAGTAGCAAAATATATCTTAAAATCATTTATTCTATTTTAGTTTATTTGTCCTCATAATTTTCAGTTTTTTACAATTTTTTTGTTGAATTATTTTTGGCAACCCTACTATGGCACTATTTCCCACCTGCTTGTTTCTCAAATTTGTCTCTCACCTCTCCATCTCTCCCATTGTAGTTGATTGGAGGCCTTGTGTTTGGTTCAATTTTGTTACTTTGGGAACAATTTTTGGTGGAAGGAACATGTGCTAGACATTGGAACTGGCTTTTCATGCGCTTGCGCCAACAAGCTTCATGCCCGAGGTCTTTAGCGGGTCTGCAAAGCGTGGCACCATAGGCACATCCGCTTTTTTACAAGCCCGGAAGTTTCTCTCACGTACGATCTTCTATCTTTCGAGTATAGAGTTTGGAAAGCAGTGACTGCCATTTTCCGCAATCAATGGAGATGCATCGAGTTTGGTCATGTAGAGACTGCTAGAATATGAGTATGCAAGTTGGTTTTATCACGAGGACGACACCCTATTGATTTGTTTTATCAAATTCCAAGCATGCCCCTACATCCCACTGTGAAAACAAGGACCAATCGAGTCCTGGATCTTTCTCACTTGCCCCATCTTCACAGTGTGCGAACACACTCGGTGTCTAGTATCCGATCACTAATATAGGCCGTCGGGCTGGACTTGCACTAGACGCCCCCCAACGGAAGCGGCCCGACTTGTCTCTTCGTTAATGTCTTATAGAGGGTTCGCGTAGTAAATGTAGATCAAAGCCAATGTAAAACCAAGGCTAATCTTTACAACAGCCGTGTGAATTTTTTTGATTTTGATCTAGGTTGCCTCATTAAGTACTATAACGACATTAGTTTCATCTCTTACACAACTAAGGCAGGTCTAGAGCTTCTCAAACGTAACTATCAGATCCTAAACCTTGCTAGGAAGTGGAACGGAGTTCTCTCCGATCACCATCAGTTCAGATGGACCATGGTTTGGTCCAAAGGCCCCACTATCAAAGAAGTGGGTCTGATCTAGAGCGTTTGGAACAAGGGCATTACTATCAACAAATGGCGAGGTCAGCATAATCACAGCAATGACAAAAACTGCCCAGTCTGCCCCATAGGTGTGAGTGAAATAGTGTTGCATAGATTCCGGAAAAGCGATGTAGCATAAAAGGCATGGCATTGGGCAACTCACATTTCTGAATCTCATTGTTGCCACAAACACTCAGTCTACTAGCCCATGGATGCAATTCCAGTGGAAACCGACTATTTTCAGCTCCTACAACTCTCGAGGGTTCAGGAAATTTGGTCACATCTGGGCCATCCCTTCGAGGCGTGGTATGTGGACTATTTAGATTAGTAAAAATGATGTTGTGTTTAATGGCATTGTTTGGCTGGACAAAAAAATGTATCAAAAGATTGGATGGGTCTCCTAGACTATAGGCTAGTTGTCTGGCATAAACTGTCTCCAGAAGCGCTCCCAAAAGCAACTTGTTGCTACCACCAGGTTGAGCCATTGAAGGACATCTTTTTTGGGCATTGGTGTAGCAATAGTATTTTAGCAGAGTTTCTTACTTTAGAGGACAAAGCCAAATGGGTACTTGCAAGATCCCGTGACACTTATTGTCCTCTCCTCATGGTCTTATACCATTACAACTTCACTGATAGCTATGTCCAAGTCCGTTTGAGTCTTTGTCTCGTCTGCGTTGGTTTTTTGCCCCGACCGGCTTTCGGCTGGAGACTTCCTTATCCCCCCCTCCTTTTTTATCAACAATTGAGTTATTCAATCTTTTTCAAAAAAAATTAAAAAATTGGTACTTTTCTTTATAGTTTTGTATTTTCCTCTTTAGATGTTATGCATGATACTGTAGAATGTAGTACGACAGTCGTTGTACAATATTTCAATCAATCATCTTTGTGGGAATGTAGGGTTCATTTCTCGAAGGGTGGCCCAACGATATTCAAGCTTGATGTGGGTACCCCTTCTTGGACTCTCCGGACTTTAAAAAAATGTCTTTTCGGAAATGAAAAAATATTAGAAAATTACAAAAATTAAGTGGTGTTATAGATAGGATGTTGATACACAATATTCATGTACTAAATAGTTCAAATCCAAAAGTTGAAACTTTTCTTAACATATTCATCACCTGGGCACATTATAGTAGTAAAAGGACTATGTATTTAACGTTTTCTATTTTAAAGTAGTCTTATACTTTACTACTTTTGTATTTAAGTATATCATATGGTCTTAAGATGGAGATATTATTAAATCATAGTCCTTTTTTATTTTGTAAAAACTATGTGATTTTTGAAAATCATAAAATAAGGAAATATAGTAATATATAAAATTAACAATCACTATTGGACATAGATATGACTCAAACATTGTTTTAGCTAAATTTCATGTAGATAAACTAATTTCTATAAATAGGAATCATAGACCGTTCTTTTTGCTTCAAATTTAGAATTATCCCCTAAGCTCCCAATAGACCATTTTTTGGTCGCTGCCCGTTTAGGGTGGGCTGCCCGAAACCGAAAAAATAAGTTTTTGAAAAATAAAAAATATTTTTAAATACTTCATCAAGTCTACTTTCCAACCCAAGTTGAATTATGTCAATCCGAGTTAAACTCCACTGGGGAGATTTTTTCAAAGTATATCACTTCAACATTGTCTTAGTGTTACAAAATTTGCTATTTGGGGAAAGTAATGATGTTCCTTCCATCATTTCTTTTGCTTTTTGAAGTTTACTATAAATAAACCAAATTTAACTAATCAAGCTAAATTTCAAACTCTAAAAGTGAAAATTAGAATTTATACAAATTTTCAAAGGTTAATGCTTTTAAATTTATTAAAAAATGATCTAAAGTTATTTTTGGAAGTTTGACCGTACAAATTATAACACATCTATGTTTTGTCCAATACCCCTTGGACATTTAGGGGTTAAAACAGTTCCAGATTTGGCAACAAGGAAAGGAAAAGGAATATCAAAATTGTTTAGTTTTTCTTGCTTAATAGTATTTTGAATGGAATATTACATATTTCTCATGATTTTGTCATCATTTCATCTTAATTGAAAATGTGTAATTTCTAGTGCACTTTAAACGAGTTGAAAAATGATAGTCTTTTAGTGAGACATTCCTTTTTGATACCCATATCATACTCGAACCAAACTTTTGATGTTCTTTGTTTCCAAAAACCTCAATTTTCTTCTTCATTCTTCTCCCAGTTTAGGGTTTATGGATGTAGTGCATATTCTTCCCCAATCTTCCTAGCATCCTTGAGTGACCTAATTGATACTATATCCAAAGGGCAGGTTAGCCTCATCAGTGCCTAATAATCAATAGAAGTGCGGAAATTGAGTTGGGCACTTCAAATATTCCTTGAAATCCTTATTTTTCCTTTACAATTTTTTTTTAAAATAATAATAATTTCCTAAAATTTTGACATTACTGCCTAACCTGTCCTTTGCTTATAGATATAGTAATGGTAGTTCCCCTTTCTCAACAGGAGCTCGGTAATGGACTACCAAGGTCAGGTAGAGGTAATTTCAGAAGGAAAACAGAAAATAGAGACAATGAAACTCTACTCGGTAGTAGATTTGGGAGTACCGGTAACAGATCAGGGACTACCTACCTGACCTCGGTAGCAGATCAGGGACTACCTACCTCACCTAGGTAGTAGATCAGGGACTACCTACCTCACCTCGGTAGTAGATCATGGACTACCGATAACAGATCAGGGACTACCTATCTGACCTCGGTAGCAGATCAGGGACTACCTACCTCACCTAGGTAGTAGATCAGGGACTACCTACCTCACCTCGGTAGTAGATCAGGGACTACCGATAACAGATCAGGGACTACCTACCTGACCTCGGTAGCAGATCAGGGACTACCTACCTCACCTAGGTAGTAGATCAGGGACTACCTACCTCACCTCGGTAGTAGGTCAGGGACTACCGTTAGTAGATCAGGGACTACCTACCTCACCTCGATAGTAGATCGAGGACTTCCAACCTCACCTTGGTAGTAGATCTAGGACTTCTGACCTACTCGGTAGTAGATTTGGGACTTCCAAACTCACCTCGGTAGTAGTTCTAAGACTTCCGACTCTATTTAATAGTAGATCTGGGACTTTCGGACTCTATTCAATAGTAAATCTAGGACTTCCGGACTCTACTCGGTAGTAGATCTGAGATCTCAGCATAGCTCTAAGGTGAGACATGAAGATAAAGGAGAAAAGTTTCTAATCGTAAATGCAGCAGCAAGAAGACAGAAGAGAGCTGAAAGTAGAGAAGAACCCTGCAAGACACACAAGGAAACAAAATAACACAATAGGAAATGAGGATGGGAAAAACAACGCCTGCCAAGAGGTTTGGCTCTACTGCTTTTATACATATACAACCCGATCTGATTTGTAACGGTCAGATCGGTCAAAAACCCGTTTTAGATCTAGTTTCGGAGGTAATTTGGGAAATCACCTACCTAGTAAAAAAGGACCTCGGTAGTACTGCCGGTAGGTAACTATTTTACTGTTAACACTATCCCTCCTCTAAACCAAGTTCACTCCTGGAACTTGTATCTAATGGGCTCTCTGTAGGAGGATGTGTCTTGTCTAGGTTAAGATGCTTCGTTTCCCAGTTTGGTAATGTGACTCGGTTCTGGTGTATCAATCGATAGATGCTGGCTTCGGTACAACTTTGGTGGAGTGGTATCGTCTTGGTATTGGTGAGGGTGACGCGTTGGGCTTCCAACTCTTGCTTAAGCTCGATAACTTTGTGCTGAGAAGCACTTACCGAGGCTTGAAATTTGACTTTGCTGGCTTGAAAAAAATCTTCTTCCTGGGTGATTATGTGGGGCGGTATCGTGCTACCGACCCTCACAAATTTGGACTCGGTAGAAGTACCGAGGTTGAGGTCACGTAGCTCTTCTTCCTTTGTTTGAGACCATTTTGCTACTAAACCTGTCTGACTAAGGTCGGATATCGCCAGAGCACCGATTGGGTGGATGAATTCTTTGGCGTCGAGTAATATTGCCTCTTCTTCGCTGGTAAGTCCTTTGACGTAGTTGTAACAGACTAGTGACTTGGGAATTGTGGCGTCTAACCCCAATTTGCGGTTGATGCGTACAGTTTGGGAAATACCATTTCCCGTGATCTGGATG
Source organism: Pohlia nutans (assembly GCA_022496805.1). Lineage (NCBI taxonomy): Eukaryota > Viridiplantae > Streptophyta > Bryopsida > Bryales > Mniaceae > Pohlia > Pohlia nutans. Next base: position 586,136 of record CM040086.1, read on the forward strand.
TGGTCGTTTTCCCAGTCGTGGATGACTCGAGCGTCGCGGAGCCATGGTCTTCCGAGCAGCAAGGAAAAGGCCGAATTCACATCTTTACAAGAAATTACAATAAGAACAATAGTATAGGAAATACCGTGGATGTGAATTTTGACGTCTCTGAGAAGTCCGGTAGGTTGCACTAGCGTACCGTCTACCATCCTTGTCAAACCTCGTTTGACCTAGAAGTAGAGAGTTAGGGTTTTAGAGTAGCTAGGAGTAGTCCGAATCTCCATAAATGAGTGTGGGAGTGACCATAATGGCACATTTAGTTATTTATGTAGAGGAGGCACTCGCGCGCGCTGTAGAGTTATTGCTAGGGTCCGGTTTTGACGATAGGTGTCCGGGTTGGTCACGGGACCCGGATTGGAAACCGGGTAGGGGATGGACGGGTCAGGAATGGACCCGGCCACGTTTCACGCCTTGAAATGGGCGGCTTTAATTAGGGCGGTTCACTGTTCATTTTCGCATAGTGTTTCCAGTCCACCCCTGCACCAAATTTTTGTGTTTCCGGATACTGTGAGAGAGCAGGGAGAGCGACCGGGTGGCGAGCAAGTATTCCGGGAGCTTAGGCGGAGCGCGCAATCGAGGGTAGGAAGTTAGGACCCGGGGAAGACCAGGAGGTAGACGGCCAACCTGATGTAGGTGGCCAGGAAGACAGGACGGATGCCGGTGAGCCAGAGGAGTGCGAAGTGGATGCAGGCAAACCGGAGGAACATGAGACCCAGGAGGACGAGCCGGATGGGAGTCAACCGGAGTCCGAGGGGGAAAGTGACCAGGGGGAAGTCCGGGAGGTCTGGTCCAAGAAGAAGCAGGATGCTTCTCCGGAATCCAACCAGGAAGAGGACGGGGGCTCTGAGGGCGACAGGGTCAGTGGCCCGGAGGGGCAAGAAGATCAGTAGGATCCGGATCAGGCTAGGGAGTAGGCTTTAGACCAGGTAGACTAGCCCGCGTGTGAATGGGACCTTTTCGTGGTAGGTTAGGCGCTTTTTCCAGTAGGGTAGGATTGGGATCTTTTAGATGAGATTTCCCTTGATTTCCGGATCACGGGTTTGTAGGATCTGGGCGGGAAATCCGGTCCGGTGGTTGAGGACCACTACTTGTCCAGGAATGCTTGGCATTCTTGGGGTCTTCTTGTATTACTGTTTCCTTGAAAGCAAACTGCTGTAGAGCATTTTCCGAAATTTGTGTATATGCTGTGGGGTTGTTTGTGGAAGGGTACAGCAGTCAAGAGTCCCTTGGTAATCGGGTAGGTAGTCCGGGTTCTCGAGTGATACGGGTGCGAAGTCTGAATATGGTGTTTGGATGATTTCAGGACTGTTAAAAGAGTGATTTCTGAATCCCGTACGCTAGGTAATCCGGGTTAGTGGTTGGGCAGGTAGGAGGGGGTACTCCGGGTTGCTCAGAACTCCTGGACGGGTAGTCCGGTTGAGGTGCCAGCACTCGGAAGGTCCAGGCGAAGGGAAATACGGGATCACGGGAGTAAAACAGGGCGCTAGGATTCCTGAATACTAGTTTCGGATTCCCCGGATAATGTCTATTCCGGTTATCAAGTCGTTGTAGTAAGTTTTAGAAGGGGGGAACCCGGGTTGCGCTTAAGTGACCGGCTGTGGGTTTGGGATGAATCTGCAGTTGAAGTGCAGTACGGGAACTACCCGGATTGAGGAGCGGAGTTAGGATAACCGGAAGGTAGTGAAGTTCCCATCACTTGAATCAGCAGGAAGGGTGTGTCTTTAAATCCAGCACCGCTAAATGTAAATGGAGAACCCTTTGAAGGAAAACAGAGGTTAATGTAAACCGGTTTGAGTTGTTTTGATAGACCGGACAGAGTAGGGTTGGATAAATTCCCACCTCGGACGAAAACCGGATCTAGTCGTAACCGGGTCAGTCAGTAGGAGAAGACCCGGTTCAGTAGGAAAGAGGGATTCAACTGGTGACAGAGAGAGAGAGTAGTCACCAATCCGGGACCATCTCCGGAAACTTCCCACTTCACAGAGTCTCCGCGGAACGATAACCCGGAAATCACCTCTACGAGCGTTCTTGATACGAAAAAGTGCGTTCTAGGGGAATATCCGGTATCACGTGCTACGACAATCCTTAACTTGAACGGCGCTGCTGTCGGCTCCAATAGTCCTAGTCGACGGCGTTCTTGTTTGGTGATTACGTTAACTCCTGATCCTCCGTCGAGGAGAACGTCGTTAATCCGGTTGTCATTAATCATAATTGAAATGATCGATATGTGTCAATCAATAACTACAATCGTATCTACCGATTCGGTGGTTTCTACCGCTACCGGAGTGACTGATTGTTGAAGAAGGTTACGTTGAATGTCATCAGTTATGCTAGGATTAATAGACATGAGAGCCTTTAGTAATACCTGAATTTGTTTGAGCATGTTGTTGTGGACGTCGTGGAATAGGCTGGCGACGTCCTTGGTAGCTGTTGGAGTGATAGGTTCTAGCGGAGATAGTTCCTGGAGTTCTCGCAGCGTCCGCCTCATGTCGTCTTGGAGTTGTTTTGGGACCTGCCAGTCGAAAGTGCTGGCAGTACGTTTTGGGTCGGTAGTACGAGTGTAGCCGGTAGCACAAGTTGGGTTGGTAGCACAAGCTGGGTCGATAGCACGAGTGCAGCCGGTAGCACAAGCTGGGTCGGTAGTACGAGTGCAGTCGGTAGGACAAGCTGGGTCGGTAGTATGAGTGCAGTCGGTAGGACAAGCTGGGACGGTAGTACGAGTGCAGTCGGTAGGACAAGCTGGGTCGGTAGTACGAGTGCAGTCGGTAGGACAAGCTGGGTCGGTAGCACAAGCTGGGTCGGTAGTACGAGTGCAGCCGGTAGGACAAGGTGGGTCGGTAGCACAAGCTGGGTCGGTAGTACGAGTGCAGTCAGTAGCACAAGCTGGGTCGGTAGTACGAGTGCAGTCGGTAGCACAAGCTGGGTCTTCACATTGTACTTGACTATGTGTGTGTAGACCAATGTTGAAGACGTCGATGGTGTTGATGTCGGTAATGATTTCCGAGGATGATGCTTGCGGCCTTGGTAATTTCTTTTGGATCGCTGTCTTGACGTCATCGTCCAATAGCAGGGGACATCGATGACCCGGGTGCTCCATAGAACCGCAGATGTTGCACGGATATTTCTGCACAGACGTACTTTGTCTCGGGATTCTACTGGGGTCGGTACTTACCGATGGCTGAGTGGCCTGAGGTAGGATTTGATGGACTATAGCCGTCTCTTGTTCGTCAACTACTTCTGGAATGGGATGATGCCGTCCGGGTTTGGGTAAACCTTCTTCAGCTGTGCGAGCCGAATCTACTGCCTCGGCAAAAGTTTGACGACGTAAGCCGACTGTGGCAACTTGGAGATATTCCAATAACCCTGCGCGGAAGTTGCTTAACATGAACATATCGTTAGGAGGGACTGTTAAATTCTCTGCTAAGTGTTGTAAGTGCTCCGCATAATCATCCACCAATTCATTCGGTAGTTGGTTGAGAGTGCGAAATTCGATGTACGTTTGGTCATCTGTCTTGATGGGTCGGTAACGACGTTTAAACGCCTTGAGGACATCCTGGAGTGTATTCTCCGGGTGAGTCCTTCTGTAGTAAGCAAACCAATTTGATTCCTTGTCGGTAAGGCTGTTACCGAATAACTCTAACAGTACCAAGGGATGATTTTCACCATTGAGCAATATGGCTGATTCAAATTTGCGACAGTGAGTTTCGGGACACTTACCCGTTTTGTATTCCGGATATGGTACGGCTTTTCTGGCAGTACGTAGGGTACGGCGCGCTACTACTTGAGTAGTACCAATAGGCTCAACACCAGGTCGGTATTGGGGGGTCGGTACTACCGAGGCCGCTATCCGCCGACGGGGTTGGGATTGAGTCGACAAGTGAAGGATGGATGGTCAGTATTACCACAAAACGTGCAAAAACGTAGTTTAGGTCGTGGTCTTACCTGACCAAGTGATTGGCGTTGAATTGGTCTTGGATATATTGTTCGGTGAACTGATTGAGTGGGCATCATGGTTTGATGTAATTGTTTTTGCCGTAACTGCGGAATCTGCAAACAAGGTTCTTCCGAAGCAAAGTTTCGTTGTTACGGTGGCTCCAATGCAGCAAGTAGCTCTTGGTCAGTAGCCTCGTTGGGAACAAGTTGTAGGAGTCGTTCGTCGAGGGCTGATGATTGGAGAGACGTTTGCCACCGAAACCGTTCACGTTCAGGCGTTGTCGGTACTGGATCTTCTCCAGTGTGACTTTGTAGGTTAAGTACCGAATCTGATGAGGCACGCTGCCAAGTTGACGAGTGAGGACGCCGGGCTGTTCGGTTCTCCCGGGGAGTCGGTAGTTCCTCCTCGGTGAGAAATTGGTGTCGTCTTGCCATTTCAGAGATTCTAAGATTTGAAACACTAGATGGTCGCCAAATGGTAGTTCCCCTTTCTCAACAGGAGCTCGGTAATGGACTACCAAGGTCTGGTAGAGGTAATTTCAGAAGGAAAACAGAAAATAGAGACAATGAAACTCTACTCGGTAGTAGATTTGGGAGTACCGGTAACAGATCAGGGACTACCTACCTGACCTCGGTAGCAGATCAGGGACTACCTACCTCACCTAGGTAGTAGATCAGGGACTACCTACCTCACCTCGGTAGTAGGTCAGGGACTACCGGTAGTAGATCAGGGACTACCTACCTCACCTCGATAGTAGATCGAGGACTTCCAACCTCACCTTGGTAGTAGATCTAGGACTTTTGACCTACTCGGTAGTAGATCTGGGACTTCCAAACTCACCTCGGTAGTAGTTCTAAGACTTCCGACTCTACTTAATAGTAGATCTGGGACTTCCGGACTCTACTCGGTAGTAGATCTGAGATCTCAACATAGCTCTAAGGTGAGACACGAAGGTAAAGGAGAAAGGTTTCTAATCGTAAATGCAGCAGCAAGAAGACAAAAGAGAGCTGAAAGTAGAGAAGAACCTTGCAAGACACACAAGGAAACAAAATAACACAATAGGAAATAAGGATGGGAAAAACAACGCCTGCCAAGAGGTTTGGCTCTACTGCTTTTATACATGTACAACCCGATCTGATTTGTAACGGTCAGATCGGTCAAAAAGCCGTTTTAGATCTAGTTTCGGAGGTAATTTGGGAAATTACCTACCTAGTAAAAAAGGACCTCGGTAGTACTGCCGGTAGGTAACTATTTTACCGTTAACAAGTAAGTTTTGTATTAGCTGTACTGGTTTTCCTTCTACATGTGCGAAACGCATTACAGAAGGCTGTGGTCTACAATCTTCAAGAGGATAATGACAAAGATGTCATGGACTTTGCCCATGAATGCCATGAAAACTTGTAGGATTTGAATCATGTAGTAGCAACGAGTTTGCATTGTTTTCGAGTATATAATATGCACTTCTTGTTGACTAAGGACTTCAAGTACTGGATGAAACCGCGATCCACAACGTACACTGTAAGAAAACTTGGTAAAAACTGAAACTACATACGTTTGTCATGTGCAATTCTTAAAACCACCCTTGACTGCATGTGTAAAATATTTACAAAATCTTGATTTGCTAACTACGAGTGCAATTTTTGGAATTAGGAGGCGTGTAATCATGATACCATTGGAAGCGCATTTTTGAGACCTTTCCAAAGCAATTGTGCAATTGATTTCTAATAAAAAAAAATCTATATAGGGAATGGCTTGATATGGGTACCACTTTTACGCGTCTCACATACTGTAACTTATGTTAAACTCATTTTATGTGTGCTAATTTTTTTTGTCTTTGATGTTCACCATATATATAGTTGCAACCATGGTTTCTATAACACCCTCTAATTTTTGTAATCTTCCAATGTTTTTTTCTTATCAAAAAGATATTTATCAAAAATCACATTATTTTTGGAAGGGTACCCATATCACGCTTGATATTGGATGATATTGGGTGATATTTACTTTTTTAAATGAAATTTTTCTATTTTGTCTAGTTTTCTGTTGTTATGGATTTTAGACTTTTGAGTAGTCAAAATTAACAATCTAAAAGTTACCTTTTGAGGGTTTATTTTCTAAATTGTCATATACCTATGGTGCAAAGGGAGGCACGACAGGCCTTGGCTTGGTGGTTGGGGCTCATGGCCCCCAATGAGGAGGTTGTGGGTTCTATTCCCTATGCCAGTGTGGTGCTCACCACCATAGTCCACCCAATTATGGTGGGAGGTCATTGGACTTTGTTGTATGGGTACCTCAAAGCCCTTTGGGGAGATACCATGTCTCCTATCTTCAAGGCACTAGTGGCTAGCTAGGTAGTAGCATAGTGTGTCACTATAGTGTCCATCCTCGAAAGGGGAGAGTAGTATTGTCCCAATGTCCCCTTGTCCGGTGGGCATCGAGTCATTGACATTACGAACGGACACTTCATTCACGCTGGCCCCTTGCTAGAAAAGGACCGGAGTTTCTATCTATTCTATCTATCATCTAGTGCAAAGGGAAACTAAAAAAGTAAATACCTTGTCTTCCACAAAACGCAAACAAAGGTGATAATTTTCTAAAAAAAAATTGGCCATCAACAAGAACTTTTTGAAGAAGATATTTCAACAAAGAAATGGCGAAGAAATGATTTTTGATCAGCTTAAATATGAATATAAAAAATCATTAGAAAACGCTTATTTGCCATTTATATATTAAAATCTCTTCTTCAAAAAGTTCTTAGTAATGGTTTATTTTTATTTTTATTTTCTAATTTTTAATGATTTAAATGTCATTGGATCCATTTTCTTGAAATTTTGCAATTTTTTTAGTACTTCCTCCATTTCATAAGGATCCAAAACCACGTATTTTTTTTGCGTCAATTTAAGATTCCACATTCATTGTGTTGCCTTCCTCCATCGACTTCCTACATTTTTCATCCCTTTTTATCGAGACACACAGTTACAAAAATTGTCATTGTGTTTCATCCTTATCAACATGGACTTTATTTGTGTCAAAAATCTCAATTTTTTTTAGCAAAACGAACTCTTATCATGAAACAAAGGAAGCACTACAAGAACATATGTGGCTGAATTGACACAGAATTGACATAGTTGTGTCAACTGTCCCGTCAATTAGGAATACCTGATTCGGTCACTTAGTTGACAAAATTAAGTCAGTTTTGTTGTCATCTCGGACATAAATACACGTCAGTTGAGCGTGCTTTCTACCTCTTGCCACGGTGGATTTATCCTTCCAAGTCAGCAATTTTTTTACTATTACGACACTGGTAAACGGCCATGGTTAAATATGTGATGTGGCGCAACGTAGCTTCTTGGAAACTTCCTGTCGGTGAGTTTCATGGCATTGCGTACATGTGGACGAATGATACAATTTCAAATTTTTTTATATTTCTATCCAGATTTTTAGCAGTGTATAGGGTATGCTGACGTGGTTTCTTCTCGACCAATGAGACTCGGTAACACAAGTAGGTCTTTACCCTACCCTACTTCCCTCTTTCGCCTCGTCTCCTGCAACGCCCTCTCTCAAGGTTAGTGTAATCACAATGTCAAACATACTCTTCTCACAAACATAATGCCTTGGCTACTTCGCTAGTAATCTCATGGATCCCGGGTAAGTACCAGCTTAAAAAAATTGGCAAATCAAAACCAAAGATGATCTCCTGCAATCCCATCTTAAAAACTAAAAAAACCCACCTAATTAACACTAATTCTTCACCGTCCCTTCTTGAACTATGGAGCATCTTTCATTGATTCTTAAAATTCCACCTGGCTATGGTCTTCCAAACCTCTAATGCTTGCAAATATCCAAGCAGTACCAGCTTGAAAATTTGATCTCAAACCCAAGCTAATGCCAGAATCCCATCAAAAATAACAAAAAAAAGAACCACTTTTCACTGTCTCTTCTTGACCTAGTAATCTTGTGGATCCCGCAATTGAGCATCTTTCAAAATTCTACCTGACTATGGTGTTCCAAACCTCAAATGCTTGCACAAGAAAACATCCCAAAACTGAAGAAATTCGCTGAAAACCGTAACCCCAAAAGATGGAGAAGGATCCGCCAAACCTCCACAATAAAAAAAAAACAAAAAACAAAGCATGGTTTGACCTGGCTCACCAACAATTATCACGCCCCCTTCTTCACGCCCTTGCAACAACAGAACACGAACAACAACAAAACAGAGCGCAAGAGCAAAGAGCAACAGCGACGGGAGCAACATCGAAAGGAGCAACATCGCAAGGCAGCAACGGCGACACCTCGATGCCCCAAGAGAACCTGAGACATACCTAGGGTTACAGAGGAGCTTATCAATGATGGCGTAGTGCCCGAGACAACGGCGACGACGACGGGCCGAGCACGGCAACATGCATTCGAGGGAGGGACAATAACAACAACAAGCGGCGCAAGAGTTTTGACTCATCGTCGTCGTCGTCGCAGCAGCGAGAACAACAAGGTCCGCCATGTGACAGCAATAGGGTCCCAAGGCCCGGGCCAAACCTACGTTTTTACGCATGTTACTTTTCTTTTACTTTAACCCCAGTTATCTGGTAACACTGCAAAAAAGTAGTTCCACGTATGCAGCGTAAAACCGAAAAGTAAAAAAAAAATCCACCTTGCGCATCCACGGTGTAAAGTGAGGTAGAAGTTGACAAAAAGATGACAAAAAAACAAAAACTATCCGAGATGACAAGACAACACATGGCATATGTTCAAGTCGTCATCTTGGACATTTCTCTGTCAAATATTTGTCATTTGGACACCCATTTCCTTGTAGTGAAGTAGTTCTCAACTTCTCATACTTCAAAATTTTCCTAGACTTAGTCTTTCTAGGGTATGATCTTCTTTGGGATCTAAACATTGGCCTTATTATATTATATTATATTATTTTTCTAATCTGATATTACTCTAAATAAATCACTTATATTACACCAAAATGCAACAGATAGTAAATGTGTATCATGCAATCATCCTTTTGCACCAATAAAAGTTTTGGAATTCTTATTAAAGCATCACCATCATCACTCTAAACTGATACTTCATAGACAATGATCCGTATTTTTTAGGGCCGAAATCAAACTTTAACCAAACTTGGTTGTAGATATTCTTTAGTTTTGATAAGGTCAAATTTCCAACATTGTAGTAAAAAAAATCAAAAGCTTTGGTAGGTGTTGAAAGGCAATGCCATCTTGCTATTTTGTATGGAATTTTGTGTTTAAGAGACTGAAGTTGTTGCCATTAATCCTATGATAAAGCCTATGACTTTGTAGTCAACTTATGATTTTGTACTCAAACTCAATTACTTTCACTATAGTGTTTATGCTCCCAGGATATGCTCCATTCCTTGACTATATATGAACCAAAATCATTTTATTTTATTGGTTAAGAAAATAAAATCATAATATATGTCTTTTACAAATTTAAATTAAATTATTGATTTTTTGTGAAATTTTGAAATTTTCATAAATTTTGAAAAGAAAAAAAAGGCAGAAAAAATTTACATCAAATGAAAAATACTTTAAAAACTTCTTAAATTTTACTATGTGAATCATTACGTATTAACCTCTAATCGTCCCAATGTTCATATTTTGAACGTTTTGGGGTACTTTCACCTTTGAAGAGTTGTAGCTTTTGCAAAATGTTTGATTTCAATAAAATTTTGGAATAATCAACTGTATGATGTCTAGTTTGAGTGGTAAAAATTTCAAATCAATCCAAGATGTATTGAATTTTTGATGAACATTTGAAAGTAGGTGTCTTTTTTTTGGACAACTTATGTACATTTTGATGGTTGCAACTTTGGGGGCTTGTATCTCCTTCATTCAATGTTCATTTTCAATAAAATTTGTAGGATTGGATTTCCTTTAAAGTCTAGTTATCAAGGTTAAATTTTCATGTCAATCCATGTTGTTTTGAATGTTTGAAAGTCATTTTAGTGCACGAGTCTATTTTGAACACTTTTTGCTTTTTGGATCAAACATGTCACTTTTTGGGGTACTTTTTGACATTGCAAGGCCACTTTAGGGCACATCACATTTTTCATGAGCTTTTTTTTGGTACCAATGTGTTTATATGATGATTTAAAACCACTTTATAGTTTTTCGTTTTTTTCGTTTTTTTTTTTCATTTGAGTATTTTTGAAAACAAATTTCACCTTTAATGTGTTGCTAGGAAAATTTCAGCATTCTTTTTTAACACTAAAGCATTATTATCTTGCAAGTTATGAGGCCAATTGACTCTAAATTCATTCACAAAATGTATACTACAAGATTGTACAGTTGAGATTTCTATACCTCACTTTCATTTAGACCTATAACACATCAAAAGCAATGATGTTTTTAAGTCCCAACAAGCTAGGGGCCCTAAGGAGTTAAGCCCTAAAATTTTTACCCCTACTTATTAAAGTTTTCAAGATTCTCTCTAATGCTCTTGGATACACTTGGATGCTCTTTTCTTCACATCTTAAGTAAGTTTTCCTTATTTGATTCTTACTAAATTCCCTCATACAATGCCAAATGTCCTCTCTTACTATAGTTTCAAGGAACGTTAAGTCTTGTATTTATAAAATTCAATCTTGTATTTATAAAATCTAATCCTGTAAATATTTATAAAATTCAATCCAAGTAGTAGAGGGCTTGGAACCCTACTATTATAAAATGTTATGTGCATCACGGTGTATAAAATTTTAATATAAAAAAGTCTTTAAAATTCTATGTTTGGATATGAGATTTTAAGTATATGGTTATGGGCTTACAATTTAAATGAAACTCCCAATGGAGAAGGCTTCCAAGTTTGACTTACGAAAGCCAACATGTCAACATGCAAAAGTTTATTTCAAAATTTACGATTTGGTAAGGAAAATGCACAGTTTGGCCCAATGCACTCAGAAGAGAAATAACTCTGATCATAAGACCAACGTGAATGAAGAGTCTGTTGAAGACCTGTGTCAAAAAGTCAACATCTGATGCTGAATACATTCCCTTATCATGCAGGAGTCTGCTTCAAAGGGAGTCAACTGACATTGCTACTTAATGTTATGAACTCTAGGATTGACATGAGTGGCAAATAAGTTATACAAAAGTATGTGAAGGGAGGAGTGGAGCAACTGGATGAACGATGTGCAAAGGGAGTTTAATCTTACATGCAGCACGTACACAAAATCAAAAACTCCGGTTACCGGGATCTGCAGGGAAGGGAGGGGAGGTGCCGAGGGTGGCAATCTGGCATGGATCCGGACTGGTGACAGGCGAGGAAGAGAGGGAGCCACCTTAACTGACAAGGGCAGGAGTGGGCTTCTGTCATTACATGTTTGCATCACCGAGCCTCACTCGGAAGTGCCGAGATTGCGGCTGATCGGTACGGCTGGGTTTAGGAGACACATGCAGTCATACGCTACGCATACACGACGGTGGCCAATTGCAAGCTAGCTCTCTCTCTCTCTAGTTTGGGACGAATGAATGATGCAGTTTTCAGGCTCACAGTTGTGATATATGCAAAGCTAGGTCCCCTGTTTTGTGGTTTCGCACAGCATGAAATTATGTAGTGGCGCCCAACTCGCCGGCAGACGTACTTTGCAGAAGGTGAGGGCTCGGGAAGCGAGCTTCATCGCATTCGCAGTTCAATCAGTGCAGGACAATGGAAATCAATGAATTCTCACATGTCTATAGACAGACGTGTCTGATCGATGTGCTCTCATTCTTCATAAGAAATCGGTCATCAACGCCTCCAAATTAGGTTCATCGTTCACACTGTCTTTGCAACGTACACGTGACACCAAGTTCAAGCTTTTACCAGAAAGAAGCTTGCAAGCAAGCAAGCCAGCCAGCCAGCCGAATACTTCTATACCACCGTGACGAGTGAACTGTGAGGGATTGGATATCAGCGCTCGAGCATGGAGGGGCAGGAGACTGGATGTGGCGCAATGGACAGGGCCGGCGGATGCAGCGATGCATCCCGTCACGATGATGTTTTGGGTTCCGCATTCCTCAGGCTGCATAATGTGCGAGAGTCGCTGAAGAGGAAGGGGCTACTTCTCGGTGAGGCAGGACATGCCAGTGCTGCTGCAACTGCTCCTGCTCCTGCTCCTGCAAACGTCCATCTGGGTCCTGTTCTGGAGGCAGATACGACACACAGACACGTATCATGGATTCTGGCGCGGAAGAATTCGAGGAAGCCAAAAAAACAGCCTCGTCGTTCGTTAGATTTAAATTCCTCTTTCGTTCAAGTGGAAATGCTATCGTCGAAAGACATCGAGAACTTCCTCCTTGAAGGTATAAATCAACCTTAGCCTCAGCTTTTCTTGCAATTCTTTCAAGTCAGGCTTACTGAAATAGTCTCACGATGATGGTGTCGTAGGAGCCCGAATTGGTGCAATACTGGGACAAACAGAGAAGACCTGCACGCCAGACAAGCGGAACTTGGGCATGGCTAGGTGTTCAACAGAAACCACAGCTAGTGCACCAGGCTGTGATCCAAGTCGAACTCCAGAAACAGCAAGAGATGGGGCGATGGATCCACTCACCCCAGAAATCGTGCAGCAGACGTGCCGGGGAAGGTCGCCAGGCTCGTCTGCTGATTACAATTCTTCGCCAGAACCTACTGATCCGGGTGGGCATTCATTAACCATGGGACTGAATAATTTGTCACATGAATACACTGTCTCAAGTGTTTATGCACGAACTTGTAATTCATGGCCGGGCAGGTTCGCATTGATACTTGTAAGGTGATACCTCCGAGTTGTGTAATCGTACCGGCCATTATTTATTGATTGCGCTGGAGATTGATGCATACATTCCCTTGCAGGAGACCTGTTGAGCATCGACAGAGGGGCCACATGTAGAACTCCAGCAATGCCAGCGAAGGAGCAGGAGGAGACGACGACGTCCACCCCTAGTGAATGTCCTTCACGGGGTGCCCGGCCCCGAGTAGGTTCCTTCCTTCCTTCCTTCCATCCTTCTACAATGCCGCAGCTCTGCTCTTCTTTTTTGAAGATGAATGTTCTTCATATCAAGGTGAATTACAAGTATCCTGAATGGTGACGTTTCGGCATTGCTCAGGAGCAAGTGACGAAGCAGGAAGTGCAAGCAAATACGAGTGCCGCAGACAAGGCGACGAGGAAGAGGAAGTACATGCCGAAGATTCGTGCTGAAAACCCCAAACCAAGGAGCCGTGCGACGAGAGCGAGAGCTGCCAGTCCTCCTGTTGCAATAATTCCAGAAACGACCAGCTCGCCAAGCCTGCTGCAGATAAAATCGTTCGCTCGGACCAATCAGCGGCGCCCCAGAAGGCCGCGGCGAGGTAAGGCCACAGCTGCCATGTCCAAGGATTCCCCTGCTACGAGTCCTGCACCTGTTGATTCAGTATCACCGCGCACTCCTGGTGAACCGGCGGTTCAGGACGCCATTTCTCAGAGTGCCGACTTCCTGCGATTTCTTCACGAGGATCTGTTTGCCCATCACGCAACCAAGCTTGACAGTGCGTCTCCAAGATGTCCTGCCGACCAAGCTGACAGCAAAGTCTGTGAGTTACCAGTTGTAGACGCGGTGAATGGTTCTACTGCAGCGGATGGTCCTCCATCTCCACTACGCGGCCAGGCTGATGCCTTTCTGTCCACGTGCCGGGATTTTACTCTGCTGATGCCGCCCTGGTCACCATCATCCCCTGCTTCGGATGTGGCTCAGTTGTGGAACAATTTCGATTCAGAGTGGGCGAATTCACATGTCGCAGCCACATCAGTGCGGCGAACTCTCAAGTTCGATGATGCAGACGAATTATCACGACACCCACAGCCTGAGGATACAGTGGATTTACAGCCCCAGGACTGGTCGCAATGGGCGGCTGCACACGACGCCGTCGAAAATGTATTATTACCGACCGTTCCAGCAACTGCAGACGAAGTCTCAGTGCCGCAGGTGGTGGCTATGGATCCGGCAACTGCAGCGGCAGCGGGGCCCGGAGAGAAAGAGCTGCAAATAGTGGCTTACGACGAGGGCTCCAAGAGATTAGTGGCGTACAAGCGAAAGGGGCTCCGAGTGCGGAGAGTGCGCTACAAGCCGAAAGTGAACTTGGACGCGCGCACTGTGCGGATGTTCAAGACGCTGACCATCAAAGCTGCAGCAGCTGGCACGGAGGCCGAGGAAGAGGAAGCCGAGGCGTTGCACGAGAAAGCTTCCTGGGAGCGAGCCCGACAGGTGTGGCAGCACCGTGCTCACCACTTCATTTCCATCATGCGGCAAGTGCAAGGTCGGAACCATCCATCTATCCGTCCATCTGTCCATCAATGATAAAATTCTCTCAATTAGACTCCTTTTAATGGATCATATACAGTAACTATCCTACCTGACAGTTTCGGCAAATTAGTCTTGAAATCCGTCTCTACTAAGATATCTATATGTACAAATAATTCTGAATCTGCTGTGGCGACGTTGGTTGTAGGAAATCGATCGTTCTCCCGGTGGAAGGGCTCGGTGGTTGATTCCGTTGGCGGAGCGTTCCTCACCCAGAACGTTTCCGATTTTTTGTCCAGGTGCTGGCTACCAGAATTCCCCAGACTAATTCTCTCTCTATCTCTCTATTAAATTGAAAATCAGTCATGTCGGTGCAGCACAATCGAATGCTGCAGTTGCAAGCCGCGATGTATAAATCATGTAATTTTTGTTGTGTGCAGCAATGCTTTCATGGCCTTGCGAGCACGATTCCCAGCACGCCCACTCGATGCAAAGGCCACAGAGACTAAGAGCACTTCCCTGAGGAAAGATCAACCACCAGTCGAGAAACGGCAACACTCCATTCCAGCAGAAGCCTCCATCCCTTGTCCAGCTGATTCAAGACCCACACCACTCAAGCACCAGCACCAGCACCAGCACCGGGGAGACCATCAAAGCCGGCAGGAAGAAGCACCGACGTGCCTGGCGAGTCCCGCAGAATTGTTGCTTCATTCCAACGCCCTCACTACCTCTGTTTGTGTCGAGCAATCTCTTTCTGATCTCGTTGAACTCCTCAGTCGAACTGGACTGAATGAGCACTGTGGCATTGGAAAAAGAGTATCCCAGGCTCGGGAGGATAGTCGATACAGAGAGGATGCACAAGCACATGGCGAGCACTGCATCAAAGCAAGTCAACGCATCACTGTAACTGAACAAGGCCCATCCTTGCATTTGACAGTATCCAAAGAATCTGCTCAGCCTGCTTTGGGAAAGAAATCCAATCCTTCTGGGATCGATGTACCGGAGTTCCAAGCATCGACGATACATCACCCGGATCAGCTGACTGCATCCCGCTCTGATGAGCCAGAGCCATTCAGATTCCACAGTGTAAGTTACGGTAATACAGATCGAAATTCTACGGTGGAGCTGCAGGAGGTGATGCTGCAACCCGAGCGTGATCCCGAGATGGAATCACCGACATCATCATCGGCTTGGAAGGGAAAACTGGCGGCATCGGGCGTCATCCAGGAGAAATTCTCCAGCGTTGTCACAGAGAGTGTGAGCAGCTTAACAGGGGTTGGAAAGGAGAAGGTGCTGGCAGCGACGTTACGTCGGGTGCTGGGGAAGAAGCACACCACCCGAGAACTTCAACTGGGACTCCACCTGAAAACCCTCAAGCTTCGGCCTGCCAGAGCGGTGTTGAGGAGCAACACGGACAACTACCGATACCGCCAGAGTGTGTCGTTTAAGTTGCTATCGGGCGAGGGCAGGGCGAACTGGGAGGCAGGCTTTGTGATGAAGTCGCAGAAAGCGAAATGGGAGCCTCTCAGGGCTGCCATTGTGGAGGACGAGCACTACTGCCGCGACCCCTTGACTGCCGACTGCGTGGATTGGCACGCGGTGCAGCAGGCCTCGGTGCATGAAGTGGCCGAGGTGATTAAGAATCGGGGCATGAACAACGCTCTTGCCGGCAGAATGAAGGCATTTCTGGACCGAGTGCACCGCGATCAGAACGGCAGCATTGACCTTGAGTGGATCCGGCAGCTCCCTCCCGAGGATGCCAAGTGAGACTCACTCATGTCTTAATTATTTTTTCCTGAAGCCGTTGTGATCGAGTAGATTCTCTCAGGACAGTTTCCATTTTTCCATCCAGCTAGCTATTTTATCTTTTATTGATCTACGTGTACGTGCAATGTTCTTCACCCGTTGACTCTGGTGATCTATAGAATTTGGCCCCATTTAAATTCAACTGCGCCGGGCTTCACTAATGTGATGACTTGAATTGGTCGATTTCGAACACTGAATCCTTGGTCCTGGAGGGGTTGATTCTAAAGACTGTCCACGGGTGTGTGTGTGTGTGTGTGTATTGGTTGCAGAGCCTTTTTGTTGAGCTTTCGAGGCGTGGGTATTAAGAGCGTTGAATGCATCCGCCTGCTCACATTGCACCACCCTTCTTTTCCTGTACGAATGAATTCATGCATGCATGCATATATGCGCATGGTCTACTTAATTTCCGTGCTGGCTGGCTATGCATGATGTGTAAGCGTTGATTGGTTGGTTCACATGTTGAATGGTTTCCAGACTCTGCTTTTGTGAAGGGCTGCGACTTCTTAGAGTTCGTTGGTGGAATTTGGTGCACAGGTTGATACGAATGTGGGGCGGATATTGGTGCGTCTGGGTTGGGTTCCTCTGGAGCCTTTGCCTGAAGAAACACAGTTACATTTACTGGAATTGTAAGCAAGTCATTATGCTCAACTGTGCAGCACTTGCCTGCCTTGGTTGTTGTGCTTGAATTGGTTGCAAGTTGTGCTGTGAAGAATAGACAGATGTTAGCACCGCTAGTCTTCTGACTGAGGATGTGTTGAATTTCTGACAGTGCTGTGACTCTGGGTTGCGCTGTGGCATGAATTCTTTTTGGGTTTCCAGGTACCCCATTCAATCACAAATACAACAATACGCATGGCCCCGGCTGTGCACTCTAGATCAGAAGACTCTGTAAGCGCCTATGACCAGAAACTGTCACGTGGTACTTGTATGGGTAGAGATGACGATGTTAGGACTTATATTAATTATATGCACGTCTTGTGGGTTCCTAATGTGCAATCACCGAGTGGCATATGTATGAGTGGTGCAGATACGAGCTCCACTACCAAATGATCACCTTCGGAAAGGTGAAATAACTCCTGACTGCGTCCTTCTAGCTAGTCGTAACTGATCTTGACATGTACATACATACAATTAATTATTTATATACAGTCACAAGCGTACATGTGTTGCACCGTATGATCTGCTTGAGAATCAAGCTGTGCTGATTAGTCATTGTGTGGTAACAGGTATTTTGCACCAAAAGTAAGCCCAACTGCAACGCATGTCCCATGCGCACCGAATGCAAACACTACGCAAGCTCGTATGCAAGGCAAGTGAAGGCAAATCCGTTCCGTGTGAGTAGACTGAGTGCCACAAGTCAAGTCATTTGATTTTGATAGATAATTGCTCCATCTGACGTGCTGAACGAATTGTGGCAGTGCGAAACTACTCCTCAAGGGGCCTAAAGATCAAGAGGGCCAGTCAGCAACTATACTGGCGCTGCAGGGAATTGACCCGACCACTGTGCCGGCAGAATCAACACAAGTATATAGCACGAAACACCCTTGCATACCAATTATTGAAGAACCCCGTTCACCAGAACCCGACACTATAGACATGAGTATCCCAGACATTGAAGACCTTGCTTTGGATTTTGATTGCGGAGCTGGGGTCTCTGTTCACACAGGCAACCATGGGCCGCCACGCTCAGAAGCTGGTTCTTTGGTCACAGGGGAGCTTTGTATGAACAACGTAGATGTGAAAAGGACTCGACTTTTAGATTTGAATAGAGAACCAGAGCCAGAGACATATGTATTGCCCGCTACAGTTTCAGTGGATGTGGGGAAGGGAGGCGTAGATCATGTGAGCATGAAAACCGTGCCCACCATGAGGCATTATAAGGATACCACCCTTGAGAACATTATCACTCTTGAAGCAGCAGTTGAGGATGACGTGCAAGTGCTTCCAGGCGGAGTGCCTGATGACTTCCAACATCTTCCTTCACAAGAGCTCATCTTGCTACCACCGCAAGCTTCCTTGGCACCAGCACCCAAGTTGAAGAGTATTCAGCGCTTGCGAACTGTCCACTTTGTGTGAGTACCGACCGTGATTTTTCTGGCGTCTTTACTTTACTTTTGGTCATGACCGACCGATGAGTGTACTAACAGTTTAGCATTTGGAAGTACAAGAAATCACCAACAGAATTTTCACCCGCTTTGCTGATTCTCTCTCGTTTTTCTGATGGCGAAACTATTGTTCCTACAGGTATGAGCTGCCAGACCACCACCCGCTTCTTTTCGAGGTAATCCCTGCCTAACTTGAATCAGCTGTTCACTACATTTGTGTTGCAGCTTTGCATGGCAGCCAGGTCTAATCTTGACGATTGGTAAATTCAGCGATTGTGGAGCTCACTAACCCTTCAGAGTGAGTGACTTTCTTGCTGAGGGAGATCATGACTGTGTGTCCTGGCATGGGGGCCGCGATGAATTGCAGATGGACAGACGAGAAGCTGACGATCCCTGTTTCTACCTTCTGGCCATTTGGAGCCCTGGTACGCAGCAGGCCTTAGCTTACAGTTCATTAATTCAACATAATTAAGTTACATACTTTAGTCTCTTACTCAAACTTGAACGCTAGCTCGACTTGAATTTTGCACCCGCGCTAGCTGCATCAGTTCTCAAATGAGCATGGATAATTACTGTATTTAATTGTTAATGTTTTGTGATGACTGTAGATGAAGTCCCAGCAACTATGCCCAAGATCAATGACGACGAGTCCAGGAATCCATTCGCATCATGTGACGAAGGCTGCAACGTTGACCCTGAGCAGACAACCGTCCGAGGAACACTTCTAGTAAGCTGCGTCACCTAATCTCCAATTATACTTGTAACATGCCCACCGATTTTTTTATTATAACATTTCCAAGTGGCACCTGATAAATTAATGAATAATAATTTGCATTCTGATACTCACAGATCCCTTGTAAGACAGCCATGAGAGGTTGGTTCCCACTGAACGGCACTTACTTCCAAGTGAATGAGGTACTCACTTCTTGGAAGCCTACTTGCAGATTAGGAAGAGGCAGCTCGATCTTTCTTGGTCATTCTTTTTTAGGTGATATAATATAGATTTGATTGATAGTTGCTTTGGTCTAGGGATTTAACTGGTTTTGCAAATGCAAATAGTCTCAACATGCAAATTATAACATTAGTGCTGCACACCTAGTCCAACCGTAGCGCAAATTGTATGGCAACGAAAGGGGGCATCATGCAATGTGTGGCAGGTATTTGCAGACCATGCAAGCAGTGTGCAGCCCATTGATGTTCCTCGGACATTACTCTGGTCTCTTCGGCGTCGCTTTGTATATTTCAGCACGGCTGTGAGTAATCTCTTCAAAGGTACTACTGATACCGTTTCAATGCCATGTCCCTTGTTTCATCTGATAAAATCCATACATCATCTGCACGGCTTTGGGAGTTCATTCCTCTTTCACAGAAATACGTTAGAATATGAAAATATCCTAGTGTGTGGGTGGTTTGGAAAATTGTATGTGGAGACTGGGTGCTTAGGAGCCATGACTTCAAGCTTTTCGTACGTGATTCAACAGATATGTCACAGGAGGAAATACAGTGCTGCTTCCAGAAAGGTGAGGAATGAACTTGTGCAATGAAAAGTTCTGTACTACAATTCTCTCTTGCCCTTAAGTGCAAATCCTATGCAGAATGGAGAGTTGCAAAAGACTCTGAGTTTTTGTCAAATCGAAGTGAGTTGAATGTGCAGCTGGTAGCAATTGTTATCATTTTGTTATTCGACAGGTTCAGAGACATAATTCTACTTTCTGACCCATGTATTGAAGCAGTTACATGACGGACTTGATTCTCATGTTGAAAGCTGATCACACATCAATTTTGGGTGTGCCCTTTTCACAGGGTATGTTTGTTTGCGCGCGTTTGATGTTTCCACAAGGCAACCAAAAATTCTGGCCCCTCGCCTCCACCAGTCAGGGGCTAAAATTGTCAAAGCACCGGCTCCTCGGAAAGGCCGAGGTCTAGGGCGAAGGAAGACCCCCACCCAGGAAAAACCTCAAACAAAGACCCCTGAATTTAACTCTCCCAGTGAAGAAGCAATATCCCACTGATGGAGAATGAAAACACCTCAAGTAGCGCCTGTCATGCCACATCAAGAGAGCGTAAAATTTCAACCGGGCTGTACTGTACAATACACCCTTGTTTGTACATTTAGCAGAATAGGCAAGCTTCCTGACAGTTGCTCTGTTCTCTTGTTTTGAGTCTAGAAGGTGAAGATTGATATCTTTACCTGCTGTGGTTGCTGAACTAACCTCCCCTTCCCCCCATCAGAGTTCAAATCATATCCTCCACCACTATCGATGACTCATGATGCGGAAGCTGTTGTACAGTATAGAAATACGTCAATTACGCAAGTTTTCTCTATAAATAAGCTTGGTTGTGAAAATTTTAGCGTTGCACGATTCCTTTGCAGTTTTGTAGCGTTTTCATGGAACTCATTGAGGGGCCGTGTCAATTCCATAGTTCTTTTTCAAACTGTGTGTTTTTTGGGGTTTTTTTTTTCCTTTTTCACAAATGAAAGTCAATCTCATTGCAAACCAAAAAAAGTACAACTGCCCCTCAGCAAGCAGGCAAAGACCAGGGGAATTTCGAACAGTGATGTTGCGATGTGCGTGAAGTGGATCGCCATCAACAATCGGGATTCACACAAAGGTAGAAATACCGACGCTGCCGAAGCAGAGAAAAGAGAGGGACAAGGTGCACTGCAAGCTGATGGATATGTACAATAGTGTATAGAGTTTGGAAGGGAGGGGAAATCCACATGATCAATTCCATTGGTTCCAGTCTACAATCGTATGTTACACACCCTCGGGGCTGGGGTTCTCTACACTCGCAAGATTGCCTACTACAGGATGCTTCAGCTGATTTCAAATTTGTACAGGCTCGGACCAACGTGCGCCCAGCTCCAATTTCGAAACGCAACGAAAACCATTTCATTGGAAACGACCCGCGCGTGACTCTCATTGCGGAGTCACTCACGACGGGCACAAACACTTCCGCTAATGCAACGAACAGCGTCAAAAACATTCCAAACTCCTACCCAATCTTGCACTACACTCCTTCATTGCTCGATCGCTCGAGCGAGCAAACGCTGCCCACAGCCAGCAAGCGAGCGTCGAAAAATTCCAGAGTCCAGCCCTAATTTTGAAGTCCATGATCCCTCGAGAGTGAAGGCCAACCGCATGCAGGCAGGCAGGCAGGCAGGCATGCAGCTTCCCCAGCTGTGACCTCTGTCGACTTCTGCTACATCTCAGAAGCCCCACAGACTGACCTCGTAGAATTTGGCATCCATGGGTAAGTCGTCGTCTATTCGGAATTCGTCGTCGAAACTCACCAGCATGGGATCCACTGTGAGATCCGAGGACAGGAAAGAATGGTCGACAGCCTGATGGCCTTCCACGTCGCCGAACTCGGCCTTGATCCATTCCAACACGGGCACCACCTCGACGGCTGTGTGCAGCAGCTCCGAGGTTAGACATTTGGTGTCTTCTTCGGCAGAAGCGTCGTCATCGTCGTCGTCGTCGTCGTCCAAGCTGGCGCTGGACGACGAATGTGACGAGGGTAAACAGCCGCTCTCGAACGGCTGATGAGCCATCGTCAACGACGCGGCGGGTGGAATGCACGCTGCCGCCGCGGCGGTAGCCGCGGCTTGGACGTCGCGTGGGGTGGTGCAGCGCACGGTGAGGTGAGGAGGCGAATCGGGGAAGTTGAGCTTCACGGATTGTCCTCGCAGGCACACGGCGGCTGCGTCGTACGCCTTGGCGGCCATTTCGGCGGTGGGGAAGGAGCCTAGCCAAATGCGAGACCGCTTGTTGGGCTCGCGGATTTCGGATACCCACTTCCCCCACGTCCGCATGCGCACGCCCTTGTACACCTTGGGACCGGCGGGCTGCACGGTCACTGGCTTCTCAGCCTTGGAGCTCTTCTTGGCAATGCAAGAAGCGTGGTTCTTTCGAAGGGGCGCCAACAGATTTCCCCCGCGCTTGACGTGCAACGACGCCGCCGCTACTTTCTCAACCATTGTTGGGACGATTCTGCAACCGACCGAGAACCCACGCACGAATCTGAGACACCAAAGGAAGGAAGGAAGGAAGGAAGGCACGCAAACAATCCACGCACACTCCGCGGTTGGGATAGTAAAGCAGGCAGGCAGGCAGGCAGGCAGGCCAGTATGTTTTCAATGGAGGAATAATAACAAATGCAGCTAACAAGCGGGGTTGCAATGCGAGACAGACACAGAGGCTGGTGGAAGCGTAGCGATGGAGGCGAGAGAGATGGTGGATGGATTACACAGGAGACTACGAAAGCGCAAAGGGAATTCAGAGTCTGACCCATAGTGAAGCAACGGCGGCAGGTGGGGTAGAAATAGCTAGGAGGAGAGCAGGACGAGCAGAGAGAGAGTTGGGCAGTTGGCCTGGGGAGGCAGGGGCGCAGGGGTAGGGGCAAGGCAAGCGCGTCGGGGGTGCCAGAAACAGCAAAGATTCGGATCGAGCCTGAGCAAAGTGGGAGGATGTCCAGGCTCACATGCAAGATTGCTGCAACCCTTTTGGAGCATCACGACAAACATCTCCTTTTTCTCCTTTCCCCGGATCGGACGGAATCCCACACTACCGCCAGTCCGCCACTGACTGACCCAGGCATCGCACTCACTGCCTTCAGTTCAGTTGGCCTTTTGCTCACTCCGTTCATCCGCCACACATTCCACTACAGTTAACTTAGTAGTAACTTCACATATTAATTATCTTCGCTTAATTTAGCTGGGCTGGGCTGGTGGCTTGCCTTGAGTTCGGTTTCTCCGCCCCCAACTGAAGCTGCTCTGGTGGATTCCGTCGACGGAGTCTTTCATTCTTTCTTTCTTTCATTCGTTTCTTCGTTCAAACGTTCCATGTCCTCATTCCTTTTCCCCAAAGATTTTATTACTCCCGCCCACGTCACAAATCTGATTGGAAAGGCAACGCAATAAAATATGTTTCTTTCACACGTCATGACTGTCATCTTCTGGCCATCATTTTCACAGATTATGAGAGTTAACCCATAAGAGTGTCTCAAAGTAGAAAGAAACCTTACATAACATTGAGTAGCCTTCATGTCCACTCTCTTTCCTTCATGCAATCTGCTCATCACCTTGAGCCTCCACCTCTCCACTTAGCTACTGATGAAGTATTATGTAACCCTTCACTGCCTAAACGTCTAATTTTTGGACAATGTATAATATTGGTTTTCTTATCCTTGATGCACTTTTTGCACTGTGAAATTTTTACTGTAGACTGTACGGGTCCAAGTTAGTTTCATGCATGTGAGAACTGATTAGAAAGGGGATGATTTGTGAAAATTTTATTCGTCATTTCAAGTTGCCGTGATTTGCCAAACAAGTTTAAGATATGAGTTCAAGAGTGTTCAAAACTGCTCTTGAAAAATCAACTCATAAAATCAAGCAACCAAAAAATCTCCAAAAATCACTACACTTGTCCGAGTATTACATTTCAATCCATCACAACAAATTTCATCCATAGATTGTCAATATTATATTCTTAATTGAATTACAAACAATTATTTTACTTTTTTAATCCTTATCTTTATTTTTTCAGTTATCTTAGTTTTTTTAAATTTCTTTTATCTTATTTTTTCTTGGCTTCCTTCTTGTCTTCTTCTGTTTCTTCTATTTTTTCTTCAATCTTTTCAATTTAGTTTTAGGTGTTTTTGTGCAACCAAAGATCCCATCTTTGCACCAAAGGTCTTATTTTGTTTTTATTTTTTAATTTTTTTCTTCTTTTTTTAAAGTTGAGCTTGCAATTTATAGCACTAAACCATATATTAATTTGTTATATATATATATATATATATATATATGCATATATATAGGGTGTTTCCGCCGACTGAATCCTAAATAGTGATAGAATTTCATTTTTTATTTTTAGAACCTTTGGTGTGAATGTAGGATTTGTGGCCGCACAAGAAGAGCCAAGAATGGAAAGAAAACAATGTAGAACAAATAGAAGAAAGACAAGAAAACAAGAAGAATGACAAGAAAGAAAGCAAGATATAAGAAAAGATAAAGATAAGGATAAATAAGTAAATAAATTTGTTTATAATGAAATGAATTATACATAGACAAAATAGTTGTTTTTTTCAATAAATTTTTTATGCACCCGAGGGCTAAGTGCATGATTACATGGCCAAGTGCATAATTAGCAAATTGCATGTTCGTATTCAATTAGAGAATATTCTAAAGCAAGGCCATGCACCACTGAGGTGTCAAACTCGTGACCTCCCCAATGCTAAAGGATGGTTCCCACAAGATCTTCCAAGCTAAGAGACCCGATCATGGAGACTATAAATGAACAATGTTTGTTAGAAATTGTAATTATAGGAAGGAAACTTGATTTCAACTTCTCTTCAAATCTTCTTATGTTTTCAGATAACTCAATTGTCTCTACCCCTAACCTTAGGATAAGACTAAGTTCAAG
Organism: Pohlia nutans; assembly: GCA_022496805.1. NCBI lineage: Eukaryota > Viridiplantae > Streptophyta > Bryopsida > Bryales > Mniaceae > Pohlia > Pohlia nutans. The sequence goes on from CM040086.1 coordinate 610,707, forward strand.
CAATGGAGTGTGCACTAGTTTGAAAGTTCAGAAGTTTTGTAGCCAAAGGAAACTATGTGACTTATGAATAGAAATAGTGACATTGTATTAGAACCTTCAGATGACTCAATTGTCTCTACCCCTAACTTTAGGATAAGACTTAATTCAAGCAATGGAGTGTGCACTAGTTTGAAAGTTCAAAAGTTTTGTAGCCAAAGGAAACTATGTGACTTATGAATAGAAATAGTGACATTGTATTAGAACCTTTAGGAGAGATATGGGGCCTTTAAAAGGCCCCTTCCTTTTTTCAAACTGTTGATTAGCAGTAAACCAACAATAACCAATATATATATATATATATATATATGTATATATATCAAAAAGATTGCATTTAAACAAGGCAAATGATTGTTTCCGTCAAACTACGATTATTTTTATTTCATTTTCATTCTTTTTCATTCTTTTGTAATTTGTTTGGTTTTTTTTTAATCCCGGCTAGTTGAATTCAGTTGATCCAAAGTGAGGGCTTTCTTGAGGCCCCATATCTCTTCTAATGCCATCATTCCAAAGAGTGCATTTCTCATGTTTCATATAATTATAAAGAATTAAATTCTTATGTTTTGCATATGGATATTACGACATTTTAAGATTATTGAGTAGGAATTGTACTAAGGATTATATGAAAAGAGCTATATGAAATTTATATATTTCTATTTGGATAGAGATATATGTATTTAGTAGTGCAAAGTGCATTGATTGTTTCATGTAACTTTTGAATATTAGTATTATTATCTTTAATTCCCTTCTTCTTTCTATAGTAAAAATTAAATTATAAAATAACTATTATAATACAAAAATGCAATATAAAACAATTAGTATGTCTTGCACTAACTACATCAAAATTTGTTACAAGAAATTATCCTTCTCCAAAGATGACATGTGTAAGTTCAAGTAGAGCCATTTAATACCTAAGCGTCCCTAGCTATTTTGGGCTTAAAATCATCATTGCTTTTGATGTGTTATAAGCCTAAATGTAGGTGAGGTGTAGGAATTTCAACTGTACAATCTTGTAACATACATGTTGTAAATCATGTGGATCAAATTTGGAGCCGTTTGGCCGTATAGTTTGCAAGATCATATTGTTTGTGTACAAGCCTTGTAGGTCAAGATCTAATCTATGTTTTACAGCACTTTCAGTCGCTATATTTTCCCAAGGTGAAAATTGAAAGAATTTTTCATATGTGAATTCTTATTGTACCTTTCATTTTCTATTAAAAAATTGGATTGATTTGGAACAATTTGAATTTTAAATATGGTTGTTTCTGTAAACAGAGCTCATAAATCAACTCATTGAACCAAACACTGTCACTTGAAGTCATCCTCATTCAACATAATGAGTTAGTAACTCAAATATATAAAGAATATAATATTCATAGTATGATTCTATAAGTTAGTACTCTTAATTCTTCAAAATGAATGGAATTCAATTTGTAGTGAAAATCTTCTCAAGTTGTACCAATTTAAGCCTTTTAGATTGGAAGCAACAAAAGGTAAATATACACTCTAGGACAGTGATAAAATTTTATGGTCATTTGATCATTTTAATGTAAGTTAGAAGCTTTAACAATCAAATAGTTGTAGAATTTTGAGTAGTCATATGTAGTAAAAAAGACTCCTAAGTTTACTATATTCATATGAAATTCTACAACTTTTTTAAAAACAATCTTATCGGAAAGATGTTTGTTTCTTAGTTATTTATACATATCTCCAATTAGATGTTCAAATCTATCAATGATAAATTTTAAATGATTTTCTATGACCAAACATCAAAATCATCTTCAAAAGTTTGCCAAAAATAAACTCTTTATTTTTGGAGAGTATATTTTTTGGTCATTGATCATAGTGTTTTTATCTTGAAGTCTTGACTAAAAGCTTTAGAAAAAACTAAATTAGTATCACTTTACATGCAATAGTTGTTGGGATTTATTAGTTTTATGTATTAGGCTACAATCACTTTTTCACTAGATTTATATGAAAATGTATAAATTTTTGGAACTTTCCTTTTACTACAAAGATGTTCATTTTTAGAATTTCTATGCACATATTAAATTTTAGGTATTAAATCTATTAATGATGATTTTAAAATGAATTTCTAAGCTTGAACCTCGGCTTGAACTATATAAACTCTATAAAAGTTCACCAAAATTCAACATTTTAATTTTGGTAAGTAAAAATTGGCGTGATTGACCAAAATTTTATCATCTTGAAATATTAATTGAGCAATTAATTGAACATTTTTAAAGAAGTGAGTTTCATATCACTATACATGCAATTTTGTGAGTTGTTCAAAAGAGTGATAATCTTTTTTTAGGGGTAATGTACATGAAACAAATTCATTCCTAAAATTGAATTTGATTAAAATATTAAGTCCTAGATTTTATAATAGAAATGGTGTTCAATTTTATCTTCCAAAGATGGGCATGTTTTTTGAGCCACACTGGATTCAAGATGTCATGATCATCAAAACTAGAAAAATTCACCATTGTACGAGAACTATTGGAGAACCTAGCGAAATTGGTGTAGCACTTTTTTGGACGTATCGCTACTTTGTTGGTGGAACGTTGTTATGAGTGATATAGAAAAACTCCGAGGCATCAAACGTGATAAAACCAAAATGACCAAAGGTACTCATCTGTTAAAGAACAATTGCATGTATCAAACACATTTTAGTGCATAACTAAATTAAATTTGCAATATCTTGGGTTACAAACAATTGCAATGAAACAGTTAATCTAATTAAAGTTATTTTGTCTCTTTGGATTTATATATCTGCAAAGAAGATCCCACGGTTACCATTATCACAAAGTTTGTAGATATGGCATTGAATCTTGAAAATCCATCAAGGGTCGTTTTTTAATTTGCAGTTTTATGGCATTTGCAACCTTCAAGGCTTCAAGGGTTTTGTTTAATGTAGAAGTAAAGGGCACCTTTAGAAAGAAAACATGTGACCTTTGGAATGTGAAGTGGCATCGCACTCACATTCAACATAGTGTCACATTTCATTGCACTTAGTCACTCTTTAGGACGGAAATGGCGTTTAGTGAGCATATGCAATTTGGCAGGGACAATATTGTCTATTTTACTCTTAAGTTGAAGGTACTATTTAGTATTTTTAATAGCATCATGTTGCTTTTGGCTTCGTCTCCGCATGCTCACGCTACAACGTTGGCACTAAGACGAACGATTTGGATACAAATCATTGAGCCGCTTGAAGACAAAGAGCGGTGGACATCACCTTTGCAATACACTCCGGAAAACCAAGAAGCTTTTGCTACACATGTGGCATTGACGATGAGTATGCGAGAGAGTAGTCTAGCTATGGAGGAGTTGATTGACAGCACCGTTGTCGGAGCTGCACTGCGGCTAGCCATGTTTGTGCTCGAGGTTGAAGAAACCGGTCAAAGACAGTACAGATTTCCACTTTCAAGTACTTTACGCGAGAGACTAGATAGGATAAATTGGAGCGAACTTCGAGGAAATTTCAACGAGGCCATGAAGTGCTTCAGAGATCCGATCGTCATTGACACATCAGATGTTGCAGACATTGCGCTTGTGCAGAAGGGTCTACATTACATGAGCGAGCAAGAATTAGAGAAGTTGGGCCTCCTCGTTATTTGGCAACAAACCATGAATAGTCACGGTGGCCATAGGGGTGGATCCGTCATATATCAACCCCCACCTCATTCTTGACAAAGGCCCGACTGGGGCTTCCAGTTTGTCGAATAGAAGTGGTCATTGTCAATTGCCAAATTTTTGTTGTGGAAGGTCGTCAGTACCTGTCCTCCCCGACTCTTTATTCATTTGAGAATAGGTAAGAAATACGTGTAAAATGCTCATTAGTTGCGTTTATTTTATCAATTTGGTTTCAATCTAATAAAGTACATGACTTGTGACCTCTGAACAATGTACAAATGTATAAAAACCAAATAACAATAATGTCCCAATATTGTAGAATAGTCCCAATTGAACATAATTCATATATTAGGTTGCACTTGTATGAAATTATTAATGTACACGGTCGTATGAAGTCCCACTTTATCAGAATAGAAAATAATAAGTGTTCGCCATATTGAGACAATTTTTTAAATTGAGACTTTACTATGTTGAATTGACCATATTTATATTTCAAATAAATATTAGTCGTAAGAACCACTGTTGAAGTCAACATATCCAATGTTTTTTCTATTCTTCTTTGTTTTTTCTTCTTTCTTATATGAGGAGAGGGGAGTGAGGAGGAGAGTAAGAGGGAGAGGGAGAAAAAGAGGGAAGGGATAGGGTGCGTGCCGCAGCCGCGCACCCTATGGCCGAAAAATAAATAAATAAAATAAAATATTATTATTATTATTATTTCTTTACTGTTGTTTATGGTTTAGTCGGCGACTGTACCCACTCTAATTTACATTTTATTGCAGGATTTTGTGCTATGAATGAAAAGCTAAACTCTAAAAATACAGGAAAAACAACCAAAAATTAAAATTAAAATAAAAACAAAAAGGAACCAAAAAAATCTTAGTGCAAGTGTGGGATCCACAACTACACAAGAAGAGCAAAATACGGAAAGGAAAAATGAAGAAAAAATAGAAAAAAGAAAAAAGACAAGAAGGAAGACACAGATGATTTTGATTTGTTTTAAAACATGAATATTAAAAAATAAAATCCAATGTGGCACCATTTTGGCCAATCAAACTGGATTTTTTAAATATTCTTTGTAATTTTTATAAAAACAATTATATATATATATATTCTGCATAGTTGTTTGGGCTAAGTTAACAAAACACGCAATTTTCTATTTATGCACGTTGCCAAGTGCGCTCATTTCATAAGCACATTTGGCTTTTAAAAAAATTGGTAAAAAGTTCTTTAAAAAACATCAATGTTGTCTTTCTACAATCACTTACATTATAAACAAACAATTATTTTTATTGTTTATTATTTTTATTTTTATCTTTCTTTTTATCTTCTTTTTTATATCTTGTTTTCTTTCTTGTCTTTCTTCTTGTCTTTTCTTATCTTCTATTTTTCTTTAGTTGTAGCTGTTGAACCCTAAACGGCGGCCGCCGAAAACAAAACAAAAAAACACATTTAATTCCGTCGATGAGGAACTCGGAGAGGGTTTTACCCCAGAAAAATATGAAGGAAAATCGTCAGTGTCGTCGTCGTCGTCGTGACCGTCGTCGTCATGTCCTTTGGTATTATTGGTCCTATATGGTCGTGAAAAGAAAGAAGAGATTAAAGTTGAAGTTGAAAACTTGAAAGGCTGTTTGAAAGGTTATATAGATGGCTATTCAAAAGGTTATTGCAAAAGTTATTTCAAACAATATTTAAAAATCAATTGACATATTTTAAAAACAAAAGCAAAGATCGACTTCATTCATTTTTTGTGTAAATTTTATTTTATTTCATTTTTATATGAGCACCTTTCAGTTCTTACTTGTTAGTTTTGATTTTTTTGGAATTTTTTTCACAAAGTGGTCTTCGAGCAATTTTCAAATTTACACACTGCAAACCATCATCCAAACTTTGTTTTTAACTTTACTTTAATTTCGTTGATGAAGTACTCGGAGAGGGTTTTTACCCAAGAAAATTACAAAGGGAATCGGAAGGCGTAGGCGTCGGCATGGTCGTGGTGGTCGTCGTCGTCAACCTAGCTCCGCTTGCAACTTCCTAAATATACATCTAAATATACATTTATTTATTTACTTCCTAAATGTGAGAAATTCAAGAGTGTAATTCAAGAGTGTAACAATAGACACTTCATTGTGAAATATTTTAATTTATATTCAAATTAAAAATATGGAGTTTGTACCAAAGGACATGATAGATTATGATTTTCGTCGACGGTTGTGTGTAGCATTGCGTAGCCCTAGTTTTTTTAAATCTAAAACTTTATTTGGCCATGGCGCTGTTGAATTCTACACTACGGCCACCAAATTAAAAAATTAAAAAATTAAAAAAAAATTAAATTAAAAAATAAACTACTTTTTTTCATATTCTTAGCCTTTGAGTGCATGGTTGCGCACCCAAAGACCTTCTCTCACTCTCTCCCATTTCTCCTCTCCCTCTTCATTCCCTTCCCAACTCTTCATATACCGTAGCAGGAAGGCAGGGTCGGCACTTTTGTGTCGAATAATTAATAAAAGTTCAAAAAGTAAAGGTCGGCACTTTCAAAAATAATTATTTAAAATTCGGCTATTAATAACTAACATTGAATTTTATTCGCAACTAAACGTTTTCTTTCGTTTTTTGTCTACATCAGGAATTTCGGACCCCACTGATTCTGCACTGATTCAGTGCGATTTCCGATATTTCAAGGGTTCGTACGATTTTCGCACTGATTCCGCATCGTTGCGTCATTCATCGCAACTACACTGATATGACACGATGTTCGTACAAGCGGATATAGTACTGATTCGACACGATTGATACATCCATTGAAAACGTATGAATTCAGCACTGTTTATAGTCGTCAAATGTCGTGTTTTAATCGTCTTTAAAACTACACTGATTCAGTGCGTTTTTCGTGCGACATCATCTTTTCCATATCTAAATTTTCTTTTCTTTTTATATCTAAATTTGATCAAAACAATATTATTAAAAAATATAAAATAAAATAAAATATAAAATAATTACTTTCCTCGCTACCCACTTCAACTTCACAGAAATTGCCCGCACATGCGGTGGGGCCCACTATAGCTTGGGCTTCCCAAGCTCTATATCGCCAACGGTGGGATTTGAACTCTCAACCTTCCGGTTGCCAATCAAGTTCCCAACCACCAAACCACCTCAAACTCTTCATGCGTAGAACGGAACTCTTTTGGTAATTATCGAACTTCTTTTTTCAGCGGACTTTGAATGTTTTTAACTATGTGAAAAAAACTTCTTTTCCAAATTTTTTTTTTGCACTAGATTATGCAGGACGTTTTCTATATCTAGGATTTTTTTCATATTTTTTTGAGTTTTTTAAATTTTTGCCAAAATCGTGATGGCAGATCAGGGATTCAGGGCTGTGAGCTGTTTTTTTTTTTTCAGCGGACTTTGAATGTTTTTAACTAAGTGAAAAAAACTTTTTTTTCAAATTTTTTTTTTGCACTAGATTATGCAGGACGTTTTCTATATCTAGGATTTTTTTCATAATATTTTGAATTTATTTATTTTTTGCCAAAATCGTGGTGGTTGTGAGCTATTTTTTTTTGCTCTTATGATGAAAAGTACAATGATAACCAATAATACCAAATTTGAATTCTAAAAATATAAAATGTTATTTCTTTGAAATTTTAATGTGTATTGCTTCTAAACTCTGTAAATGTAGATCTAAAAATGTTTTGGGAAATTAAACCGGAAGTATAATTTTAAAAAGATTCTTGGAATATTCCAACATATTCCAAAATATTCCAAAATAATATAAAATAATTTGAAATATTCCAAAAGATTCCAAAAGATTCCAAAAATATATTAAAATATTGTACACGGATGTCGTACGACAATGATTTGCATTATAATAGATACTGAAATCGCACGAATATAACAAAAGGCATTAATATGATACGTATACGATACTGAATTCGCATTAACTAAAACTGCACGTTATCCGTGTCTTATCAGTCATGTGATGTAGATACACGATTAACGCACGGATTCCGTCAAGCACGACTTCCGTGCGGAAACAATACTTTTTTGATAATCACGGAAAAGACACTGCATCGACATCTTAGTAATGCATGTCACTTCCGTACTGTAACGACACTTCTAAATGCACGTATGACGTGCGGAATCAGTGTTTAACGATAAACGCACTGAATCAGTGCAGAATCAGTGGGGTCGGAAATTCCTGATGTACTATTTTTGTTGACTTCATTTTTGTTGATTTCGACAAAATACTTGATAAATTTATTTTATTTTTCGGCATTTTTTTGGGGAATTATTTTCTGCCGACCCTGCCTTCCTAGTACGATATATAGGAGAGAGGAGAGCGAAAGAAGAGGGGAAGGGAGAGGGAGTGGAGAGACCCTCTCCTCTACCTCTCACACACACACACACACATATATATATATATATATATATATATATATATATATATATATATATATATATATATATATATATATATATATATATATATATATATATATATATATATATATATATATATATATATATATATATAAGGAGAAGAGAGGGAGATGGAAATAGAAAGGGAAATGAAGATGAGGGAGTGAAGAGTGGGTGTGCGGCCGCATATCCACCTTTAAAATAAATATACATATGTGTATATATATATATATATATATATATATATATATATATATATATATATATATATACACACACATATTATAAAGCTTTTTTAAGAAACTTTTGTAATGCTTTCATTAAAAGTGTCATGTTCTTTTTAAGTTATGAAAGTGACATGAGGTGGCATGCCATATTTAGTATAAAGTTGCTATATTTCATTGAAATATTATATTCAATTTATTTCTTACAAGGACACTATATCTCCTTAAAACTAAACAATGTCCGGATTTGAGAAATAGTGTCCTAGGCACTAAAAACGCGATTTAGTGTGGTTGAACAAGTTGGAACTCATGTCTTGACGAATTGTTTTGAGGTGAAATTTAATTGATAAGTTGATAGCTCTAATATATTGGAAAAAGGATTTGGGCCGTTAATAATATCTTCTCACTTTCTGCTGGTTCCAAAAGCTTCCAAAAGCTGTGGTTACGAAAGCTGGCCTTTCGTATTGAAGCAAGGGACTTTTAAAAGGCTTTTGAACACTTGGCCTTTAGAGTTGGTCTTTAGATATAAAGTGTCCCAAGACACATGAACCTTAAGAGATCCCAAAATAAGAACTCACGTGTCTTTTTTGGCCCTTGAATTCTAGGAATGACTTTCCCTTCCTTAACCCTTAAACGTCCCTCGCATTTTTGGGCTTAAATCATCATTGCTTTTGATGTGTTATAGGCCTAAATGTAGGTGAGGTGTAGGAATTTCAAATGTACAATCTTGTAATATACATGTTGTAAATTATGTGAATCAATTTTGGAGTCATTTAGCCATATAGATTGCAAGATCATAGCTAGTGTTTTAGTGTAAAAACTGAATATTGAAATTTTCCTAACAACAAAGCTAGAGGTGAAATCCGTTTTCAAATATTACTCACATGAAAAATCTTTCGACTATAAAGTATTTCCAAATCATCATATAAACACATTGGTACCAAAAAAGTCTCATGAAAAAACTTGATGTGCCCTAAAATGGCCTTGCAATGTCAAAAATTAGCCCGAAAAGTGATCCATTTGAACCAAAAAGCAAAAAGTGTCCAAACTAAATAGTGTCCAAACTAAAATGACTTCCAAACATTCAGAACAACATGGATTGACATGAAAATTTTACCATGATATCTATACTTCAAGGGGAATTCAATCCAATGATTTAAAAAAAAAATTGAAAACAAATATTGGATGAGGGAGATACAAGCCCCCGAAGTTGCATTCATCAAAATGTACAAAAAATGTCCAAATACAGACCCCTACTTTTAGATGATCACCAAAAACTCAATACATCTTGGATTGATATGTAATGTTTATTGCTTATTCCATACATCATGCTATTTGTTTTTTCAAATTTTATTAAAATCGAACACTTTTTGCAAAAGTTACAGCTCTTCAAAGGTGAATGTAGCCCAAAAAACATCCAAAATATGAACGCCGGGACGATTAGGGGTTAATTTTTTTGAGTTGCAAACTACATCTTTATTTTCACTTTTTTCAAAACAATTTGCCAAACTTTACTGAAAAAAGAGTGTCCGGATTATAATTATATTTCATGACTCAAGTGGGGGCCGTGAGTGTGAAAAGAACTAAGAGTATCTCCGTCAGGGCCTCTAAGAAGGCATGCTATATTAAATTTATCTTTTGCTAAAAATGAAAATTTAAGGTTGAATTAAGATAATTAGAATCTATGTTAGTATATATTACATTTGGTCTAAAAAAGGAACATTCACTAAAAAGGCAAGCATTCCAGATTATCCAGATGCTTACGTTGGATGGAATGCCTTTAGTAGTTTCGGCTCGTATGTTTCTGTAGTAGGAATTTTGTGTTTCTTTGTAGTGGTTTTTTTGACTCTCACCAGTGAAAACAAGTGTGCTTCAAGCGCCGTTACGTTTCATATTTTGTTTTGGAGAAGAGTACATGTAGTGTGCTCTTTTATTGAGTTTTCCCTTTTCAGATAAAATGTGAAAAGCCCTCTCAAAGCCCTTTCAATGGGGCATGTATCTTCGTCATCCAGTAGAGAAATTCGCAAACTCACAGGACCAGTGGACCACAGTTGCATCCTCTATCCCGTATAATTCTGATATCCGAGAAGTCTCTCACACAAGCTCAAGAGAGGTGTGTTGGGCTAACTTTGGGAGAATGTAAGGTTCTTGGGGGCCACGAGGTCTAAGGTTCAAACCTTGGCGGCCTCTATTGTGGTGTATTAATGGGCGGGCCCGGCGGCATCCTCGGTGGCGCGCCTAGACACGGGAGCGAACTCACTCACCCTACTTCACTTACCAGAAATATAACTCATCCGGTTTTTATTTTTGGAGCCCGACACTCCTACTTTTAATGTCCCATGAGCCAGAATCTTTACTGACGCAGTACCGGAAGCCTGAGATTTCAGGACTTTACGAATTTCTCTAGTGTATAAATCAAGATTTTGTTTGGGTCTATTATATTTAGTTTTCAATTTTGATTTTGATAATTTTAATTAAAATTTTAATTCCATTTTTAAACAAATATAAACTTAATATGGCGTGCCTTTAAGAGCCCAAGGTGGAGATGCTCTAATATAAGGGTCCATCGTTGTTGCTTTAGATTGGATTTGAGAATGTGATAGTCATGACAGCATGAGCCAGGTTTTGCTCATGGCTGATTCCGGAGTTGTTCAGTATTTATTTTTCTACTCCACCAAGGAAGAGACTACGGAAACGCTTTGTTTTCAAGGAGTTACATAGCTGAACAACACAAACAAGGTATAAAAATCTAGGGTAAATACAAATTTAGAGAATCCGCGACTAGCCGCTTGTTTAGTTACAATATGGAGTTGTAATGATGAAGAGATTCAGCTGATGATCCACAAGACCAACCTTAACCCCTAAAAGTTGGACCTATGACCGTGGAATCATGCTTTACTTGTTACAATCAATTCTATTACTGTAAATAATACAAGAATTCATCTTTATATTTTTGGTAGATGAAGACACGTGTCTATTACAAATCAAGATTTTTTCATAAACTTTGATGAAAATTTGAAATTACTATGATTTTTTGAATTGATTGTAAAGAAAATTTATATCAATTACAAAATGTATTGAAAACTTTTGACTTTTTTAGCATTGGTGTAAATGAAAAAAGTTAGTTAATGAAAATCATATGTGTATCTAAATTTAGATTTTTTGCTTTACTATAGTAATACCAACCAAACTTAGATCTACAGCAAAATAATCAATTTTCAAAGTTTAAAAAAACACAAAATGGAGTAGAAACTAGACTTGGCAAGCTTCATTCTGTTAATTAAGCTCAAATCCAATAGAACTCATTTTCATCGCCTAAATATAGTTTAAGCAAGAAAAGCAAAAAAAGTTCAAAATACACTACATGATAAAACATTTGTACGACTCTTTCTGTAGTTGGGACCTCATATAAAATCGAAAAATAGCTTGAATGATTTGAATTTACCTTGAGTAGGTGGCATGACCAAGTAAAATCTTGCACAAAAAGAAATCATCCATGTAGCAGTTGGAATTGAATAGTCAGTTCCATTCATAAGCCAAAGTTTGGTCTGGGCGACATTTAGGGGTAGAGTTGTATTTAGAAAGTGTATCTTCTCTTGGAAAAATTTCAAGACATACTACTGTACTTGTACATATAGAATTACTTTGGAGACGAAGACAAACCCAATTTTGTGGTTTTTATTTTTTATTTTATTTTTTACTTAACAAATTGACGCTTTATTTTCATTGCACAACAACAAATAATAAACATCACAATGTGAAGGAAGAGAGCATGTTTCTAGTACTCCCGGCGGGTGATTTTTTGGGGATTATTCTTCCTATTTTGTGGATTGTTTCACCTTGGGATGGAGGCAATGTTGGAGGACGTGTCACTTAGTGTTGTGGTGAGCAAAAGGACTCGTTTAAAGGCCCATTCACATCCACCAACTTGGGCGCACAGAAGTATGCGTCAAATAACTTTGTAGGAATATGAGGTCAAATGAAAAATATAAAATAGGCAAAGAATAATTACTCCACCGCATGATAGAGCATGCGTAATAGTGAGAGGGCAATCCTTCACCCCCAACGTCATCTGATTTGGGATTCAATGAGAATTAGGGGGGCGGCCACCATGCCACCCCACCATCAAGCTTATTTTCTCAACTTAAAAATATTGGCAAATATATTTGAAAAACCCCAAAAAGGAGCGCATGTGTAAAATCCAATGCGTGAGGGAGCATAACAACAAGTTCTTGTAATTAGCTAATTACTGGAGTGCCATGCGTTGCATGCCCATTCTGTGCTAGTCCCTCCCCATGTTGTGCTTGTCTCCTTGCTTGATTCGTTCCCATGCTTAGCGTCAGAAAATCAAAGCCACCATGAAAGGAGTATATGGCGTCCTCAACTCAAATAAAGCCACCATCAAACTATCTTAGTGTTTGACTCATGGTTTTCTACTGTTGCTAGGGTTATGTTTATTCCAAACTTCTATTGTATTAGCATTTGGCTGGTACTTTCCTTTGCTACTGGACATGCTATTAGATCAAGCCCAACAGTTTGTTAGTGTGCACCAAGTCTACATCCAAGATGGTGTGAGAGAACTAGGAAATTTCTGAGTAACAAACACCAAGCGTGCCCAGAATAAAGGTCGTGAATCAATTTTAAACTATTACTTTTGTCACAACTTGGAACAATCTTAATGATGGAGAATAAGTTTACTAAAGTTAACTTCATAAAGTGGGAGCATGGTCTTATCACAGAGTAGGACAAAGTGCTTGATGTGAAAACCACCTTCGCCATATGAACAATATTTGATGTAGAAATATCAAACTCCAAACTATAAGAGACACTTTATCAATCAAAAATAGCGTTGGTGAGTGGAAAGAGAATGTTGTTGGGCTTGCTTTTAGGAAGCAACGTAACGCGAAAAATGAACATGACTATAGTTGCGGCACTATAACACAATTGCACAATGATTCAACAATAGTTGCAGGCAGCTGAAAAGGACAAAGCTATGAATATTTTTGTGTTTCTTCATTTTACATTCCATTCTTTCAGGAACGGAAATGCACTCAGTACACTAAATAGGTAGATTAGTGTTAGATACACTAATTTACATAAACATGTTGTAAGTTTTTACAGTTGACCAATTTTTTTACCCTCTATATTGGTCAAGATGGGGATCTTTCAATAGTATTGGAATCAATGTCTTTGGTAATTTTTTTTGTCGAGAGTGAAAATCTATAATGTTTTCAAATCTTATAATTATCTAACACTAATCTACCTATTTAGTGTAGCATGGGGCTGGTGTGAATGGGCCATACTAACCTTTTGGTCGTGGAAGGAAGGGATCAAAGCAATCACTACACTGACTAAGGGCCGACTTCCATGCAAGGGGAGCAGTGGGTGGTCGGTCCTCCAAAGGAACAACCTCTACCGATATGGGTGGAAATATGAGGATTCTAGAGTATAAATTTCCTTTGTACCGAAATGGGTGGAGCATCGGTGGTTTTTGAGACCTCAATTCTTGTCTTCTAGTCCCTTCCACCCACCACCCACTCACATGGAAGTCCGCCCTAAATTACTTACTGTTCCAAGACTGTAATTGCAGGGATGGCATTTCATAGGCGCGACCAGGTCAGAACAGGATGCAATGCTCCCGCCCGGTCAGGTCATCAATTTCACTTGACTGTGGTAACTCTCCTCGTCACAAGAAGATTCGGGGCAATATTCAGGATACTTTTTGAGCCAACCAGTCAATTTCTTTTCTTTCACCAAATCAACCGGTCTTTTTAGAATATATATCCCGTATGTTTCTTTTATAAATTCTAAACATAACTCCTTTTCAATCATTTGCTCTAGTTTTTTGCCTCTATTCTTTTAATGCAACCAGTCATTTTGGAAAATCAACCTGCTCACTTGTAACAAACTGCCGGTTTTTGATTTGGGGACAAGGTTTATGAGCTTATGATGTTTATGAAGACAAGCTTTGAGTTGGGAAAGTTTATCTTTTCAGCTGTCTTAACTCCTTAATTCCTAAAGCTCTCTCCAAATTCAGCAGTTTTACAAAGATGCATTATAAAATGCAACTAAGAGGGATATTTTGAACTTGATGTGTGAATAAAAGTTGTACATTATCAATTTTAGATTCTATTTATACTGTTAGATCTACGATTGCTATTACTAATACGTTTGTATAAAATTTGAAACTCAAAATTCAAAATTCTTTTGTAAGCCGATAACGAATAATATATTAACAATTTGTCGATGAAATTTGTTGTGATTGGTTGAAATGTAATGTTCTAAGTATAGTGATTTTTGGAGATTTTTTAGTTGCTTGATTTTATGGGTTTATTTTTTTCAAAAGCACATTTAGACTAAAATCTTCAAAATTTTGGGTGAATCACTACAACATAAAATGAGACAAAAAAAAGTTCACAAATCATCCCCTTTTTAATCAAATCACACATGCATGAAACTAACTTCCCATAAAATCTATAGTGAAAAATTCACTCTGCGTGACAGATGAAAAAACATGAATGAAATCTATACATCGTTCAAAAATCGAACGCTCAGGCAGTTATGGATTAAAGTTCAAACTAGTAGGACCCGTGCCATTGAGCACATTGAAGTTAGTTTAATGTTAAGAACTTTTATGGACTTCAAATATGTTGATTCAAGAAATAAATAATACATATGAATGTTATTTATTTTAGAAAATAAAATATACATTGAAGGCATCAAACATTGCCTCTATTTTATTTATTTATATATATTTTCTATTTAATCCTGAATGACAAAGGAAAAAATTAATTAAAGTGCGAGGAAAAAAAAACAATAAAGGTTCCAAATGAGGGTTGGCAGACAAGTGAAAGTGAGAGCATTCTTCAATCTAGCTATTTATTTATCTTTTGTACAATCCACTTAAATTTTTTATTTTTCGTTAACATTCTACTGGATCAATCTTCAACAGTATAAAATTTCACAATGACAACAATATAATTGAGCAGTACAAGTGGATCAACACATAGCGGTTCAATTGATGTTGAACCTAGCAATGTCAATGTAGTGAAAACTACCAAAAAAAAAAAAAAAAAAAAAAAAACCTTCTAAAACCTGTGGTGCTGGCCATAGAAGAAAGAATCATTATAGATTTATTTCTCGACATTGTCTTGTACAAATTCATACAAATATTGTAGATTAATTTAGAAGTTGTTCCATTGATCGTTTAAGTCGTCTATTTTTGAAAAGTAATATTCAAGGGGTTCAAAGGTATAAAAAATATATAGAATAAAGATTACAAAATCATTAAAGCAAAAATGAACCCTCAAATGGGCCTCCAAACTTTGACATTGGCACCTATTTCTTTGGGGCTAGATGGGGTAGGACAAGGACCTTTTTCTGATGAAAACATGTCTGTATGTTGGGTGAAGAGTACATGGCTCAATACTTATAATCGAATTTTCTACTGTACTAGTACTAAAGACAAGTACAAAGTGGAGCCCTGTAATTTATCTGTTTATTATTTGATCACATGTGGGAGGGATAATTGCTTTTTCTGCAATATGTGTTTGACACTATTGTATACAACCATAACCAGACATACAGTCAACCCACTATCTTGAAATAAATTTTCTATTGAAAATGTGGTGCTTTACCAATTCAAGTGAGCCATGTATGTACTGCATGTACCCTTTATATGTGAGTCATCTATATCAATTTTCAATGTGCTACATTGAATGTACTGTTTTCAACTACAGTACCCAATCTATGTATGTGCCTTAATCTGTTTTCAAGTACAGTACCCACTTTAGTGCTTGAATAAAAAAATAAAAAAAGTCAAAACATTAAGAGAAAGCTCCATCTTGTACCTCAGCCTCTCGCCTGCTTCAATAAATTCACTACGTGCTCCAATCACATTTGACCCCCTATGTCACCCTTGACATCAGATGGTGGGTGTAAATAGGGGAATAGTCACAAAAAAAGTGCAATTTAAGTGCAATTGAGGGGTCCCATAAGGAGAGTTCAGAGGGCCCATGTGAGAGTTCATTTTTTCTCTAATGGATATTTTTCATAAAGAATTCGAACATGAAAAGAAACAACTATCTCCTAGAAAGATTTCAGAGTCTAATTAATAAAGAGGTGAAAAGTGCAACATGAGGTTTAAAAAACTGGATTAATCAAATTCTTGATCCTAACGATCCTGATTATATCCAAGTAATTGAAAGGGTGACTTGGTTTGATAGCGAACTAAGTAAATTAGTAGTTGAACTTCAACGATTAATTCAGGGCATAAACAAAGATATGTTAGCTAGATGGATCTTTGTTGCATTAGGAGAAATTTGTAGTCACAAAGGGGCTTTTGCCTTTGGCACGTGCTGAAAATTTTAGGCAAAACCGTGCACTTTTGACAAGGGCACCAATGGTGCCACCGTGGTTGCCAGCAGTGCAGTTCCGTGGGTCGCGCCAATCGACGCTGCCAGCAGTGCAGTTCCGTGGGTCGCGCCAATCGACGCTGCCAGCAGTGCAGACACTGCCAACACTACGGCTTCCGACATTGTCAGCGGGCAGCGACTGCACCAATGGGTTTATATAAAAAAGGGTACTTGGGCAGCCGGTTCACCTAACACGGGCGAGCTTATAGAGTCCCTTTGGGACTCTATTTTTCTCCTAATGCATTTTCTTCCACCCCAATCCAAAGTTATCTTTTTAAACGGAAAGAAGGAGTTTGCTAAAGGTAGCTTTGGTGTCGTTTACAGTGTCATATTGTAGGAGTCAAACTTATACGAAAGGATCAAGAATATGTTTGTAAAGCGTTTATTAATTTGGTTGAAAGAGACCTTCAACAACAATGAACACTTTCAACCGAATTAATAAACGTTTTACAAGAATATTCTTCATCCCTTCGTATAAGTTTGACTCCTACAATGTGACACATGTAAACGACATCAAAACTACCTTTAGCAAACTCCTTCTTTCCGTTTAAAAAGATAACTTCGGATTGGGGTGGAAGAAAATGCAACAAAGATCCATCTAGCTAACATATCTTTGTTTATGCCGTGAATTAATCGTTGAAGTTCAACTACTAATCTACTTAGTTCGCTATCAAACCAAGTCACCCTTTCAATTACTGGGATATAATCAGGATTGTTAAGATCAAGAATTTGATTAACCTAGTTTTTTAAACCTCCTTCACATGAACGTCATGACCTGCTTTAAAATAAAATAAATACATTTCAACGGTCAGTAACTGCAGAAAAAAATAGTATTGTTCAATAGATCATTTGAAGAAAAGACAATTTTTTTTTAATCGCAATCTAATAAATCGAATAAATGAATATTATATTTTATAGCAAAATAAATATTTATATCTACAGAATTAAAAACAAAAGATAAAATAAAAGGTAATAAAAATAAAATTCATCCAAAGTAAAAGAGAAAAAAACATATTTTTATACATGTAGTAAAAATTAAAAAATAAGATAAAATAAGAAGTAATAAAAGTAAGATTCATCCAAAGTAAAAAGTAACAGAAAACAACAATACTTTATTCCAAACGGACGCTATAGAATACAATAAACAAAAGCAAGAAACATATAAAAGTTTTTTCCAACTACAACGTCAAACTTTAATATCTTTTTCATCAGTTTCTGAGATGCGATCTGGCGATTGCGGCAATGGAGCTATAACTTCTCGTTAAACAAGGCGAGCCAATGCTATATTTTTATTGTGCAACGATCTAGCACGTTGTTCATCTTCAAGCCTTTGTCTACAAATATTGAGAGCAACAACTTTGTTACGTTTTGATCAAGTTTGTTGCTGAGTTCTGATTCTATTCCTTGTTGCACAAATTGCCAATGCTGCATTTCTGTTTTGAATCATCTGTTGGCGTTGAGTGCTTGCACGGCCAACCAAAGTTTTGTTTGTTCATTTCCGACGGTAACAAAGCAAGATTTGGAATAGTCGCCACATCACTTGAAGGAGTTGTTTGATCTAACACTGCAGGAAATGGATCAATGTTAGAAGAAAGATCTACATGACTTTGAGAAAGTTCAACTTCTATGCCAACTTCCAAGGATATAGATAAAGGAATAGAGTTTGGAATCTCCAATAACTCTGAAGCTAACAACGAGCCTTGTGGTGACATAATAACAAAGATTTCAGATGGTTGTTGTCGTTGTACTCGATCTCTAGCCATAGCGCGTAGTGCACGCAAATTTATAGCTTGACAACGAAATTGATTCATATTGGTAATGATATGAAACAGTGTATGAAAAGTTTTGTAAATGTTCTGTAATTCAATATGAAATTAAATAAAATTATCAACCTGGAATAAAATATTCAAAATAAAATATATAATGAATCTATTACAAAATTATAATATGATGTGATAAGATATAGGATATGATATATGAAAAAAAATTGAAATTTTAAATAAATAATAGATTGTGCTATAAATGGCATGACAACAACTATATACACAATGTTAACTCTTTAACATACGGGCCTACACACACTGGACAATGAACACATTCAAACTATTCTCCTGGTTGCATTCAAGGACAACTTTCATCTATCCAATTTCTCTTGGTTTTTGTTCTAGTTGACTATCATTTGTGTAGTACTATAATGTGAATATTCAAAATAAGATATTATGATTTTTGACAAACAACACAATTGGTTTATCTCAAGTTTCATTCTTAATTCTAAATCAGTTATACTGTGTAGATATTTGAAATAAAATATTATGATTTTTTTTAAAACAACACAATTGGTATATATCAAGTTTTATTCTTAGTTCAAAAAAGAGACCTTAGACATAATTTTCCAAAATATTATAATCAAATAACAGAAACCATACTATCTCGTAGAGCATGTTATTCAAATTTCATTACAATATTTATTTATTTATTCGTGTTAACTTGGAAGTTTTAGTTGAATTTTAAGATAAAACCTTGCAAAATTAATTTAAAATATAAGTAACAAATATAATAAACATTTTCATTTACATTGTTTAATATCATAAACATGTTTTGATATTAACATTGTCATTTACAAATATGTGTTGTACATAAACTCCATTTTTGTATTCATCAAACATTTTATGACGAATCTTTGAAAATAGTGTTACATCTGTCACTACGTTAAAGGATTAACCCCTAAAGGACCAGGACCGTATTCTCACAAAAACCATGAAAAACGCAGCATTTGGAAGATCATATGTTTTTTTAATTTTTTTCATCATTTAACCGTAAGATCTAATACCCAACTTAAATTTTCATGTGAGCACAAAATTTGAGAGTAAAATGACCACTAGATTCTTAGATTATAAGGATCAAAGTTGCAAAAGAAGATTTTTTGGGGTTCAATCCGGTGACAAATTTGAACTTTAGAAATTAATGTCTTTTTTTTGAATGGGTTAGAAATTCATTGAATGGCAAGGCCATGTTAACAATTGAGTTAAGTCTTCAAATACAAAATCTTGTAAGAAAAAAGCTCATATTAATTTTTTCATAAAACAATTACTAGAAGTGGGTACAAAGTGAAAGGAAAAAGAAAATCATTAATAAGTTTGACATGGAATTGTAAAATGTCAATCTCAACGGTGAGAATGTTGAACTTGGAAATCTTCACCCAATGCCTTTTATTTCATTAAAAAATATTGAAAATTGAATTTAGAAATGAGCTTCAAAGTTTTTTTTGTCCAAACTGCCCAAAAAACAGATCTCCTCATAACTTTTATCCCATTGCTCAAAATGGGTAGATTTAAAGCTTCATTTGTAAATAAAGATCAACCAATCATGAATCAAAAAAGAAATTTTGAAAAAGAGTAAAAAATAAAAAATTCTTGCTGCCCGATCTCGCTTCAAAAACTTCGAATGCTTATAACTTTTGCAATACTTATCGGAATGACATGAAACGAAGTGCGACATGTAGAGTGTAGTTTTTGGAAGCTACACTGAAATTTTCATTGAAAATTTTAAAAATATGAGGTCCCTGGAGACTGCCCAAAAAGTGGAACGACCAAAATATGGTCGCTCAAAAATTTAGGGGTTAAAGATAGAATTTTCAACAACAAAGAAATAAACTCAACAATAAAACTTGATCTTTTTTCCTCAACCTTTTTTCCTCAACAACAAATAAACAAACTCATTCTCAACAATTCAACTTGATCTTTTTACTTCAACAACAAAGAAATCGACTTGATTTTTTTCCTCTAACAACAAACAAACTTGATTTTTTTTCTTCAACAACAAACAAACTCATCCTCAACAATACATATGGGATGTGAACTTTGAGGTGAAGAACCTAGTTAGTCTTTATTTTTATAACGCGCATAACGTTTGCATAAAGTCTTCAAATGACATAAAACTTGTTGGAGGTGAAAGATTACTTGATTTCTAAACTTTTCTTAGACCAAAAAAATTCCAAAAAAGTTGATCTTCTATGCACAAATGAGCTTCAAAAAACTGTTAGGAACGCATTTTGATACATTGACCTTTACTATGCTGTGCTGTTTTGTCCATATCTTTTTCATAAAAATTTATTTTGACACAAAACTTGTTGGAGATGGAAGAAGACTAGATTGCTCAACTTTTGTTAGTTAGACACAATTCTATAAAACTTCATCTTCTATGCTCAATTGGACTCCAAACATCTGTGTACAACACATTTCGAAAGCCTCACCTAGAGTCTTGCTACTTAACCCATATTCTTTGTGGACTAATGTAAGTGGGCTTTGTGAACCGTCGAAACGGTTCACGTTAATGATAAACTCTTAATTCTATAGTTTTGATTTGTTTAGCAATTTATATTTGTTTAACCGGGACATTTTAGCCGGTTAGACAAATTCCCGGATTTGGTTGCATTTAATGTTCGGTTTTTATTGGCAATATTAGATTCCTTTTTATCTAGATAATTTTGTGTGTTTATTCGCTTCTAACGATTTGATTGATTGATTATGTGCAATTGGGCCGTTTGCCCTTTTATTTTACTCGATGATTTTAACCTATTTCTATTGCTTGTCATTCTAATTCATTAGTTAGTCTAATTGATTAGTCTATTTTATTAGTTGATTGAGTTACTCTTTGTGGGGTGTTATTTTAGCCTTTTAATTTCCTATTGTTTAGTCTTATTTTATTAACTTATTGTTGAGTTTATTCTTTAGCCTATTAGAGTGAGTTTAGTTTATGTTAGTGGATTAGTGTAGTGTGGGACTCCCGGTTAAGTGGGGGTTAAGTGGTAGTTAAGTGGTAGTTTAGGGTTTTGATGGAGTTGGATGAATGTTTCTAGGTCGATGGATGTAGTTTTGGTGGGATTCAAAATCCCACCGTGCCGCTTCTGCGGCCGCCAGTTCATTGTCTGCACCGTAGGAGCTTAGAGAAAGAGACTTTAGTTTTTAGATCTGGATCTGTGTTTTGGTTTTCTGGGTGAAGTTCTTGGAGATTAGCAAGGAGTTGAGGAATTTGGTTTGATTGAATTGATTTTTAGGTGAAGGGAATTAGCAAAGAAAACTTGGCTTGAATGATAGCAAAGATTTATTTTTTTTTAAAACAAAATTGGTTCATGTCAAGTTTCATTCTTAGTTCAAAAAGTGAGACATTAAACATGATTTTTCAAATTAAGTATAACCAAATAATAGAAACCATACCATCTTATAGTGCATGTTATTCCAAATTCATTACAATGTCTTTGAAAAAAAAAATTCATTCGAGATTTTAATTGAATTTCAAAAAAAAAAAAAAAAAAAAAAAAAAAAAACCTTGAATAGTTAATTTAAGAATATCAATTAAAAAACAGTAAATCCAACCATAAATCCAACCATAGAGATGTAATCTACACATTAACATTTACAACTTTCCTTTGTTCATCAACTTAATATCACATTTTTTCAAAACAATGTTCATTTGGGACGTGAATGGGTTAATCCTTTAAGGCTGAACAATGAATAAATAACAATCTTGACGAAGCTATTTGCATGCGGAGTTGAGTCATAGAGTACTGGTGCGAGCATTCGGTTCGGAACTGAGTGGTTCAAGGTTCGAAACCCAGCCGACAGGTTCATGCTCACACTGAGATGGAAGTACCAGTAGGTGCGGACTGTCGTAGGGGTCATCTATAGATTAGTGGAGGAAGAACACATGGCTGTAGATTAGTGAGTCTACGTGCCGTACTTTTTGATACTGTAACTTAAATTGCTTTTGTTGGAATATTTACATGTACGTATACGTTAATTAGTGTATAATAATCCTATTATACGTATATGTTATTTATCTAGTACCAGTATCCTAAGTATATTGAAAAAAGTATAAAATTACAATACAAGTTCAGTACAGTCAGCTTATTCTATACTGAATTAGTACAGGTTTGACACATTACGCCACCACAAAGTTTTCCATACAATTGTTATATTGTTTCTGTATGGGAATCCCTCCCTTGAACTTTCCTGATGTAAGCAAGGTCATTGGGTCTTGGTAGACGTGCAGGAAACATGCACCGAGCTTCTGTAATGTCCTTGGCAGTAAGTTATGGCCTTGTTTGTGGCTAATCAGGAGAGAGAGTGGGCATGGAAAGAATCTAGGAAGGTGGCATCCAAGATTCAGATTCCAAATTCCAAAGTAGAAAAGACAGTCAGCTAGTTATCAAAGACCTGCTGGTTCACTCTGCTGTTTGCAATTGATCAGTGAAAGAATGACATTGTACATGAATTCATGAATTGCGTGACCAGTTGACCACGTATTGGATGCCTGAGTGTGAAGTGTGAACTTAACTCTTTGATCAGAAGTAGATGCTAGCCTTGAAAATAGATATTAGCACAGTTAAGATGTACATCATGTGTACATGAGAGGTCCATTGTAAGCATAAAATCTACCCAACAAATTTGACTTACTTGCATTTGGAGGCCTCTCTAATATTATCAATATCTCCCCATCACAAGAGATTTACTTTAATTGGTAAAGAACATAATAGGCTTGCAAATATAACTTGGATGGAAGTCATTCGAGATTGAATGAGAAAATTACTAAGCTTTTAATTTGTTCTTGATCCAATTCTGGACGCTGGGATGTTTAGGGGTTAATTACTGATGCCGGTTGTTGAAACAAAGTAATCAAATGTTCCGATTCCTTTCGTGTGCTAGGTTATATAATTATGTAAACTCAACAAGTTGAGTTATTTTAATCATCCTGGCATGCATGCTAGCTTGTTTAGGACTAGTGGGACCCCTGCCGTTGAGCACATTGAGCTTGGGTTGTCTCCTCCACGGATTACAATGCGGAATGGTGGAGTGAGACAAACCGAGCTGTATTGTATAATAGATTCTGTAACCTTGGCAGATTTTCACAACCCAACAGCCGTTAGTATTCTCTGATGGCCCATTCACCTAACACGAGTGCAGTAGAGAATTTGTGTTCATCAAGTAAGTTTTTGGTAGCTATAGTGTGCTCTTGTAACATTCATTTTTTAAAACTTGACGCATGCAAGAAGCTACTCCAATGCATTTTGGGTGCCGCAAGAAATTTGCACTCCACCAATGCACATGCATTTGCCAAAAGCAGGAAGAGACAAGGCTCTAACATCGCAAGAAATTGTATATTATTTTCGAAATTAACCTTGCAGAATTCCAGGAACGCAACGCAAGTGCTGGAACTTCTTGGTGCGAATGGGCCATGAGACACATTACAATCATACGCTCAGTCGATCTTGCTCACTTTTGAAGTCAATGTTATATCTTCTATTCTTCTTGCAAACATAATGAATGTCCAGGCTGGAGAAAGTTGGAATGGCATACTAGCAATTAACACCTGTAAGACACTACTAACTTAACATTCAACACAGCCGTTGTGCAGCGCGATCATTGCTTGACAAGAACTCTGACTGACTGACTGACGGACTTGCCAGATGTCATTCAAGTGAGTTTCATTTTCGTTTGGCGTCGTCGTTTCACTCCAGACAGACAGACAGACAGTCATCACCATTGAAGGGCAAACTGCTGGCACAGTCGGGTGTTGCCAACTTGCCAACTTGCCAACTTGTCCTTGAGTTCCCACAATGAGACTTAACAACAGTAACTGACTGTAGCTTTTTAGCAAATAATCTGCTGGAAGACTGCGGTACAAGTTTCGTACTTGGCAGTTGGTAACTTGGTAAAGTATCACACCATTAACTTACAGTAAACGAGAGTAGAAATGGCATCCATGCGTCATGCAAGAATGCAGAATATCAAACACCCAAATTTGGCGTTCTCGTCCACTTCACTGCACTGCACTACACAGCACGGAAGACAAGGAGATACTTTTTGACCAGGAACCTTGTCGTGTTATCCTGTAGTAGTTCCGGTACCCACGAAAATATTAACAATAATAAGAATAATAATAATAAGAATAAGAATCGAAATAATATGATGAGTGTATGAGTGAGGAATGAAGGAGGTCCACTTGCCCAAAGGGATGCAGATCTGTCGAGATTTGATAAGCAAGCTGATAATATATAACTTGGAATTGTTGAGCAAAAGAGGGGCGACCGAGAACTGGGCTCCCACTTGCGAGCAGGCAGGGACGTGGGCCAATGGGGGCCGTGGGATGGGAGCCATCGGACGTAGGAGAAGAGGTGTGACGCGTTGGCAGGGCAAGGAGCCAATGCCAAGTTGCCAAGTGTTGGACGTGTGGGTGTTGAGCTGGAAGGGATTTTTGCACTGTTGCATTGAGACGTGTAAGGCCCGCTGGCCTAAAATCTAGGGGCCGGCGATCGCACTTCCCCGCCCGGGGT
This sequence comes from Pohlia nutans, assembly GCA_022496805.1. Taxonomy (NCBI): domain Eukaryota; kingdom Viridiplantae; phylum Streptophyta; class Bryopsida; order Bryales; family Mniaceae; genus Pohlia; species Pohlia nutans. The sequence goes on from CM040086.1 coordinate 635,765, forward strand.
ACCGTAGCATCACCCATGGATATTATACCCTCACTGGCAGTTTCACTGGCTGGCTGGCTGGCTCTCTCCTCCCTGTAGTATCCGGATCCATTCTGTGCCCTCACTCCTTCTTGGGAAAATCTCATAATACCCACTTTCTGCGGAGTGCGGATCGAATGACGGAAAAGATGCCCTTCATTCGTTCTTTAGATGAGGGGCTGACGTGGCCGCCACTCAGCGAACTGAATGTTTCTAGTTTCTACTGTTTCTGCGTCGTGCCTTCATGAAAAGTTTGACATGTCCGTCCATTTCATCTTGTGCACAGTCCCCGTTATGTTATTACAGTAATCGACCCACTTTTGTGAGAACTTGCATCATTCACCAGTCCCACCAACATGTCACAATCCTGACTTTACGCATTAGATAATAATGGCCACGGGTGGGTGGCCGCAATTGGGTACATAACATTCAGTAGTCTCTATGACTTCTGCCCTCCCCTCAACAAAATGATGTGGAATAAGGTGAGGCACCTAAAACCGACCAGATACAGTGACTGTCAAAACTGAGTACGAAATAGCTTAGTCTACCTTTAGCCATTCATATTTTATAATTTACTGCATTTAATGCCAAATCAGTTGACGGCACAAGTATACATTCAAGTAAATGATGTGGCTACCAAATTACAAGTCCAGCAATGCAAAATGATTTGAGAAAGATATAGATCAAAGTAAATTAGCTCTAAAACTCAGTTATGCTCACACTTGGATTACGCGGTGAATGCTACAAATTTGACATGCACAAGTGGTTTTCTGGGTCTATTTTTTTGGATGGGCATGTTCTTGGCCTTCACATTTATAATTGTGTCCCTATTCAGTGCACATCATGTATGCAAATTGAGCAAAATGGTTTCATTAAGGTCTCTCTCTGTTGTTGATAGAAAGCAGATAGAAGAAGCTACTTTAGAAAAGTTGAGGAGGGGTGAAAGTACTAGAAATGTTGCTAGAGACTTACAAGTATCCCAAAGTTGGGTTGCACAATTTCGTAAGCAACATTTGAGTGAGTTGAGTGATGTGAATCGCAGTTTTGGTGGCAGGCCATAGGTGTACAGTGCAGCTGATCGCAGGGCTTGTGTGAGAGAAATCACTATAGGTGGCTTAGAAACTGCACACAAAGTTGGAAATTACTTGAGAGGAGCTTCATGTTGGTATGAGTGATAGTACTGTGAGGAGAATGTTACGAAAAGCAGGTTTGAAATGTGAAGTGAAGCAAAAGAAACCAAAGCTCACACTTCTTCAAATTAAAGGACAATTAGAATTTGCTAGACGTCATTGCCATTGGACTGATGATGATTGGGATTGTGTAGTATTTTCTGATGAAACAAAAATCAACCGATTTTACTCTGATGGTCGCAGTTGGTGTTGGTTTCGTGATGGACAGAGTAGAAGTGCTGGAATGGTGCAACAAACTGTCAACTTTGGAGGTGGGGGAGTGATGATGTGGGGTTGCATGACTCCGAGTGGCCTTGGTATGATGTGTAGGATTGAGGGAAGAATGGATCAGTACATGTATAGAGAAATTTTAGAGCGAGAACTGGTTCATACACTGCATACATACAATCTAGATCCTGCCAATTTGATTTTTCAACAGGATAATGACCCAAAGCATACATCCAAGAGTGTGCGCCGTTGGCTGAATTCGCAAGAATTCACTCTTTTGAAGTGGCCGGCGCAATCTCCAGACTTGAATCCGATCGAACATTTGTGGGCAACTTTAAAACGTCGACTCAACCAATATGAGAGACCTCCCAAAGGAATGTTAGAATTGTGGGAGCGTGTTGAGGATTGTTGGGCTTCAATTACTCCCAGTGAGTGTAAGAACTTGTATAAAAGCATGCTTAAGCGCATTGCAGCTGTTATAGTTGCTAAGGGTAGGTGGACAAATTTTTAACTTTGTTCCAGCTAATGTGAGCAAAACTGAGTTTTGGACTGAACTTCACTTTACTTTTTTTTTAACATGCATACATGTGTGTAATAGACCTCAATCCCCATGGAAGTATGACTGATTGCAATGGTAATCCTGTGCAATTTATGGTTTCATTTTTGACGCATCCAATTTCCCTACATTGTTTGTTAAATTTCAGTAAGCTGTGTTCGTACTCAGTTTTGGCAGTCACTGTATCTAATGCCGATAATTTCTATACATAGCTTTCATTTTAGAACGCAAATATAAATATGTCATAGAGCCTTATTGTTTGTTGACCAAAACGATAAGCCATCTATGGTCTACCTAGATGTGCGTTCTAAAATGAAAGCCATGTGTAGAAATTATCAGCTTCGGGTACTATGTCGGAATTGGGTACTCCTACCTTATTTCACATCACATCAGTAACTATGGGCCAGGTGGCATTAAGCAAGAGCAACTATGAAGGCTACTAAATGTTATGTGTGGCCCATGGCCATTATCAAACGTAGTAGAGATTATACCTACCATGTAAGATAATTTGTTGACTTTATTGCATTAGATGAATTTTTATTGAAGCAAAGATTTTTATGGTAGAGGACATAAATTTTAAAATACTAATTACAAAAGATCATAAAATTGTGGTAAAGTGGAGGACATATGAATTTTTATCCCCCAAGTAGAATCCAAAGGCATAGCTTGTTCTTTAAGATTTTGTTATTTAGTAAATCCCATGCAAAACATCAATTTACTACTTGTGTTATTTAAGTGTACCGTAGTACATGATTGGATTTGGTCTAAAGGTGTTGAATATTTATTAAAAAAATTGACTCTTTTTACATTTTGAAAATTATCTTCTTTAAATCTGAAAAATAGTGAAAAAAAATCCTAAAATTTGGCCATTATTAAAATAATATAATTAGTGCCAAAGTCGATCATGCACTATAATATTCTATAGGTTGAATTTCTATCGTGGATCACAAATTTAAATTCAAATATCCTAAAAGTATATTTTAGGACTCTTAAACTAAAAATATTAAAACTAGAAACTTTTCATGAACAATGCCTTTTAAAATATGCTTGTATGGCAAAAACAAGGACATTCAAGTGGAAGGTCCTCCATTTGCAATTATAAATAGATGGAACAGATGAAGTTATCATTGGATGAACTGATTGAATATTAATAATTTCAGAAAGCAAAAGAACTCCTCAATCATTTTCTATATATTAGGTCTTCATTCCAAATAATAAGAAGTGAATGCCATAAAAAGACCATATTTATCACTCCGAGTGGCCTAATAGCCTATTAGGCCACTTAAAGACCATTAGGCTATTAGACCATTATGCTATTAGGCCACTTAACCCCTAGAGGACCAGGTGGACACATTGTGTCCAAGAATAATTTCATTACTTTAATAACTTGTTTGGATTTAATAATTTGACTCAATGTTAACTAGAGAATTGAAAATGATCGTTACAAGAACACAAAAATCCTTCAAGATTTGCAATTACGTTGATTGATTCATTGGGAAAAAACTAAAACGTTAACGTAGGTGAACTTGGGACATGGTAGTTAGGGCGGTTGATGACTTGGAGGGCGTTTTCACACTTGAACATCGCATTTGTAAAAAAAAAAAAGTGTACAATATGTAAAATATTTGCCATTATTGCATCATTAACACTATATAGTAATTACAAAAAATGTTTAAATATTTTTAAAATGGAATATTTTTAAAATAATTGGAATCTTTTCTACATATTCTATATTATTTTGGAATATTTTGGAATATTCCAAATGTATATCTGAATTCTTTAAAACAATTTTGCAATGTAAAAATTAATAATGATCACAAACACCGGCTCAACGAGTCACCAACAAGTCACTTCACCCAAACATAAATCTTTGAGAATCAATCATTGTTGTTGTATTTAGTTTTAAAACACCATTTTTTGTGAGCACCTAGATATAGCACATCTTTGTATGCTTCTAAACTTTCAAACGCTAATCATGGTTTTTAAATTTATGAGAAAGTTTGCAATGAATGACGTGTTGATTTTGTTCAAATTTTTAAAAATCTACTTATGATCAAACCTTATAATCATTTAATATATACGATAGATTGTTCTGAAAATTGATGTACACTCTCATCACTAAGTCCTCTTTAAGCTTCAACGGTGAAGTTTTCTACATGAATATCAATCAAGAGATACAATTGCCTTTTTGAAAGCATCACGAGAAAGTGATAGTTTTTCAGGAATGAGCATGGTCCTTTAGGAGTTAAAGACCATTAGGCTATTAGGCCACTTAAAGACCATTAGGCTAATTCCATCTGGGATTTCATCTAATTTCTACAAATGTTCAAGGATATTTACCAATGAAAGCATGCCACTAGGTACAAAATTGTTGCTTGGTTTTAGTTCAACTACATTTTATTAAAAATAGTATGTATTTGATTTTATTTTTTTTAATTTTAAAAAAAATTGTTAGAAAACTGTGATGCCATCTCAGTTATGCATTGTTTCAATTTGTTAGAAGCTTTATAAAATTTTCAAATTGCTAATTTGCAACTCTGTAATAGCAAAATTGCCTAAATGTAGAATTTGAATATGTCCTACCTAAGTGATCATTTGGAAAAGGCATTAGTTGACACAATTGAGAGAGTCTAATCCCCAATGATGTAAAGGGTCTTGGACAAAACTTAGACATGTTTTGAAATATGTAATTTATGATTTATTTGAAGTTCTCATTAAAAAAAATGTTGTGTACCATGAATAGAAATGATCAAAATATACATACAATCAAATGTAAAATAACATTTAATAACATATGCCAAATCAAATTCTCAGAAAATATGCTATTTATAATTTTAGAATACGAAAGTAGCAAAAAATTACAAAATAACAATGTCAATTTTTATTACACCCATACAAAGACAATTCATTGGATAATGAAATAAACATTTGAAAAAAAGAAGTTTTTGCCACTCTAAAGCACTACACTAAATAGGTAGATTAGTGTTAGGTACACTAATTTACATAAACATGTTGTAAATTTTTACTGTTGACCAATTTTTTTACTCTCTATATTGGTCAAGATGGGGATCTTTCAATAGTATTGGAATCAATGTCTTTGGTAATTTTTTTTGTCAAGAGTAAATGTTTGTAATGTTTTCAAATCTTATAATTATCTAACACTAATCTACCTATTTAGTGTACTGTACTACAAGACGGACAAGGAACACAAAATGGTCATATGAGTTTTAAAGGTTATGGCTTTCTTGATTCCCACATTCAAAATCTCTTTTAAACTCCATTTCAAGCATGGTTCTCTTTTTACTTTGCTATGATTACATTCTAAAGAAGTATAGATGCCGTAACCCGTAAGTGACCAAACGACCATTTTATGATCGTTGTCCTTTTTGCAAGCTGCTTGGGATGGAAAAAGTATTTGTATAAAAAACAAAAAATGTTTTCAAGTAGGAAATCAAGTCTACTCTCCAACCCAATTTGAATCATGTCAATATGAGTTAAAATCCATTAAGGAGATTTTTTCAAAGACAAAGACTTCAATATTTTCTTAGTGTTTTAAAATTTACTTCCTTTGTTCTACAAAAAAACCATGAAATTGACTTAAATTTTGTCCCAAAATAAAACCATGATTTCTAATTGAATTCATTCACCGCCGGCAATTAAGCTTTACAATGCGCTTGACAAGTGCTTCAGGGCATTGCAAACAATGCTGACAACTTAATCCATGGATTTTGCTCATACTGATTATGACTTGTTGTCATGGATTTTGATAATGTATCCCTCTACATTCACATAATCCATGGATTTGCATCACAATTAACATATTTCCTCTGTAATAACAAGATTAAGCTTAATTCATAGATTTCAGCAAAAACAAGGTTTTTTGTAGGACGGAGGGAACACTATTTTGGGAAAGTAACAATGTTATCTCCCTTGGAAAAGATCCTTGAACACGCAATTTCCAATTTATGCACTTGGCCTTACAATCATGTACTTGGTTCCCGGGCGCAATTAAAAATTTGTCTAATTTCTTTTCTAAAAAATAGCGATTTTGTCTTTCTACAGTCAATTACATTATTAACAAACTATTTATTTATTTATTTTTATTCTTATCATTATCTTTTCTTTCTTGTCTTTCCTGAATTTTTTGTCTTTTACGGAGGCGGAGGGGGAATTTTTTAATTTTTTTAATTTTTTGGTTTTCTTCCTTTGTCTAGGGTTCAGGGTGGCTGAAACCCTAACGGCGGCGGAATTCAGAAGAAAAAAGAAAAAAGAACAAAAAATAAAGTTTTTTTTAAAAAATTTATAATTTTTTTTTTTGTTTCCAGATTTTCCGGTTTTTGCGGATGAAGGGTCCGCGCGCGCGGACTCTACGCGACTCTCCCCTCCCTCTATATATCCTCTCCCTCTCACTTTCCCTCTCTCCCCCTCCCACTCATATATATAGAGGAAGGAGGGGGAGAGGGGGAGGATAAATAGAGGGAGGGGAGAGTCATGTAGGGTCTGCGCCCGCGGACCTTTCAGCCACAAAAACCGGAAAATCCGGAAAAAATAAAATAAAATAAAAAATTCCGAATTCCGCCGCCGTTAGGGTTTCAGCCACCCTGAACCCTAGACAAAGCAAGAAAACCAAAAAAAGAAAAGAAAAAAGAAAGTTTATTTTAATTTATTTTTTTCCTTTTTTCCCATCCGCCTCCAAAAGACAAGAAAGACAAGAAAGAAAGATAAAGATGAGAATAAATAATTAATAAAAGAATTATTTGTTAATAATGTAATTAGTTGTAGAAAGACAAAAACCGCTTTTTTTAGAAAAACTTTAAACAAATTTTTTTTTAGCCAAATTTGCTCATGAATGATTGCACTTGGCCAAGTGCAAAAATAGGGAATTGGGTGTTCTTTTTCAATAGAATGTCTAGTTTCAACCAATTATACCAATTTTAAATTTCGTATTTTGATAAAAATTTGAAGTTAAGTCCTAAATGCCTACAACCCTTTCCAAATTTAGAGAATTTCAAAGATGCTTTATAAAATGCAACTAAGAGTGATATTTGAACTTGATGTTTGAATAAAAGAATTACATTATAAATTTTAGATTCTATCCATATGATTAGATCTATAATTGCAATTACCAATATTTTGTATAAAATTTGAAACTCAAAATTCAAAATTCTTTTGGAATTTGATATGAATAAAATATCAACAATATGTGCATAAAATTTATTGTGATGGGTTGAAATGTAACATTGTAAGTGTAGTGATTTTTAGAGATTGTTTGTTTGCTTGATTTTATGAGTTGACTTTTTTAAGAACACTTTTAAAAATTGTTGAACTAAGATCTTTTAAATTTTTGGTGAATCACTGCAACAAGAAATGAGGCATAAAAAATTCACAAATCATCCCTTTACTGATCGGTTCACACATGCTTGAAGCTAACTTCCCATAAAATCTATTGTAAAAAATCCACACAGCAAAAGTGCATGATTGACGAATGAGAAAACATGGATGAAATGTGTACATCTTCCAAAAAGTGAATGCTGAGGTAGTTAAGGGCAAAATGCTTCTAAATTCATTACGCGAAGATCTATTACTATTTTTGAAAAGTTTAATGTATGAATGATTTTAAAACATCGTGATTTTCATTTTCTATATCGTAGCAATCTTCATCAAAGATACATCACAAACTTGGTAAGTTATGTTTTTGCAATGTTTTACGTATGTTGTTGAGATGAACATGGGTGATAACATTCAATATACGTTTTATGTATGTTGATTGTATAAAAAACGTACGAACAACATATTACAAACATGAAAAAACACATGATAATAAAATTTACATGTTTGCTATATGTCCTTTGTACGTTTTTTTTTACGACAAACATACGTAAAATGTATGTCGATCATAATCACTCCTGTTCGTCTCAACAACATACGTTCAACATTGCAAAAACATGACTTAATAAGTTTGTGATGTAAAGAGGTCACGTAATATAACACATCTATGTTTTGTCCAATACCCCTTTGTCATTTAGGGGTTTACGGTGTTCATTTTGGCATTTAAAAAATCCCATTTCGTTCAATCGAGTAGAAATTATGAGCATGATTCTCCAAAAAAGGAATAAGACCATTGTCTTAGTACGTCCCTTAACCCTTAAGCGTCCACTCTACAATTACCCAATCAAACCTCATCAATTCCCCACATTTGAAAGTGTACTATATTTTTCTAGTATTTTTTCCGTATTTGTATATATATATACTATTTGATTTTTCAAAAAAAATTATTGTAAAAGTCATAGTAATTACTAAAAGTCAGAAAATAGTATGAAATGTTTAGGGGAAATGTAAAAAATAGTGATAAACAACAATGTGTAGGTGGCATGCTTCTTGAGCTTACATGAAAAGAAATTTAATAGAAAAAACATTTTATGCAGTGTGTATAGGAATTTTAGGATTTTGAGCTTTAAAGTGCTATAAAAAGTGCAGTCTTAACAATTTAAAAAACGGTAAATTGAACTAAAAAGTAGAAGGTAACCCCCACACTTTCTTAGTTGGGACCATTTTCATTACAGATTAGGAATTAAGTAAAAATCAGTGTTTGACTAAAAAACGATCAAGCATGGCTCCATAGGGCTCCTTGCACGCTTAAAGGTTAGAGGTCTTGAGTAGTGATAGGTTAGGTAAGGTCGAGGCACCTAAAACCGACCAGGTACCCAAAACCGATCAGGCCTAATTTCTAGATTTTGAAAGAAAAGATGTACCTCATTTGTACATTAGAGCATATTATCGGTTTTGGGTCCTGAAGTACTTTTCACTTTGAAAAATTGTACAAATTCCAATATTGGGAAATAATTCATGGAAAATTTTGCATTCTCCGCAAAAACTAACTTCCAGCCTGGGAAAAATATCACCCTATTAACGGCTGGTCCAGAAATAGTGTAGGTAGTTATCGGTTTTAGGTGCCTCGACCTTAATGGCAAGGTTAACTAGAATATAGACTACTTGTAGAATTTTGTCACCCTTATCGAAGGGTATGATATTGAAAATCTAGGACCGGTCTAGATTTCAGCGACGTGACCTTAGCAGTGTCACTGGTCTTGGGTGTTGTACAGTGGGGTCCAACATGGAATGGCGTTTTTGGTTTCGCAGTGAGAAAAATTTCAGTACTGCCAACTTTGAAAGCCTCCCGAGAGCTCAAATATTGGTATTTTACCACGAAAATTTTACCAGAGACTTATCTTTAAGTTAATTATATGTATGCCAAATTTCAAGGCCAAAAGATTCATCAAAAAAACGTTATTCAAAATCTACCAACATTGGTAGTTATTCATTGCTGCCAACTTTGACAACCTCCCAAAGATTGAATTAATTTTCTTTTGCCATGAAATTCTTGGAAAAAGAACTTCTTTATGTTAATAACATATGATAAAAATTTCAAGGCCAGAAGATTAATACAAAAAAGATATTGACAATCTACCAACATGTGTAGTTGTGGGAAACAATGGGGGAAAATTTGCTACCAACTTTGACACCCTCCCTACGGTTGAGAAATTGTCTATTTACCATGAAATTTTTGGTACAACATGCTCTTTATGACAAAATCATTCATGCCAAATTTCAAGGTCAAAAAATCTATACAAAGAAAATTATTTACAATCTACCAATGTGTGTAGTTTCCCCCATTGTTTCCCACAACTACACATGTTGGTAGATTGTTAATATCGTTTTTTGTATTAATCTTTTGGCCTTGAAATTTTTATCATATGTTATTAACATAAAGAAGTTTTTTTTCCTAGAATTTTATGGCAAAAAAAAAATTAATTCAATCTTTGGGAGGCTGTCAAAGTTGGCAGCAGTGAAAACATTTCCACAGCTACCAATGTTGGTAGATTCTGAATAACTTTTTTTGGGTGAATCTTTTGGCCTTGAAATTTGGCATACATATAATTAACTTAAAGATAAGTCTCTGGTAAAATTTTCGTGGTAAAATACCAATATTTGAGCTCTCGGGAGGCTTTCAAAGTTGGCAGTACTGAAATTTTTCTCACTGCGAAACCAAAAACGCCATTCCATGTTGGACCCCACTGTACTGCAGTACGGGACAGTTCACTGACTCGTTTTGACAGAGGTTGACAATGCGTATGACGGGTAAGGTGCTGGGATTCAGCTTGAACGTCTTGCTATCAATGACACTCCACAGCTTCGAAGAAATTGTGAACGGACGTATAACTTACAGAGGTTGACAATCTGCACCGCTGGTTACTTGCTGGGCTTCAACAATCCAATCAGACTGCTGAATCCCACACTTCGCGAATTGGTGAGTGCATTCATGCAGCGCAGCTGCGACGCGCTCAAGTAATCAGCCATGTTGGACCAGTACTGTAAATTCACAGTTTCACAATATATATACTGTACTAATCATTATTTCCCAAAATACTGGGGGAAAAGTCATCCAAATTTGATGGAATTTGTTCAAATGGATGAAGCGTTGTTCAAACAAATGAGAATTTGTGCAAATGGATGAAAGTACCCCCAACATTTATCCACCCACAATACATGGTGATTTCAGTGTAGCTACTAATAACTTAACCCCTAACCGCCCAACCATGCATATTTTGCATGATGTATGGATTTGAAGTTCATTTTCTCATCCATTATGCACTTTTTGCAGTGTGAATTTTTTATTGAAACTTTTATGGAAAGTTAGCTTCATGCATGTTTGATCCGATTAGAAAGGGGATGATTTGTGAAATTTTTATGCCTCATTTCATGTTGTAGTGTTCCACCCAAAATTTTGCAGATTTTAGTCTAAAAGTGCTTTTGAAAAAGTCAAGTACTAAAATTAAGCAACCAAAAAATCTCGAAAAATCACTACACTTAGAGTATTACATTTCAGCCATCACAACAAATTTCATTATCAAATTGTCAATATCTTGTTTGTAATCATATTACAAAAGAGCGTTAAATTTTAAGTTTGAAATTCAATACACAAATATTGGTGATAGCAATTGCAAATCTAACCGTATAGATAGAATCTAGGATGCATAATGTACAACTTTTATTCAATCATCAACTTGAATATATCCCTTTTAGTTGCATTTCATAATGCATCTTTGAAAAACTGCCAAATTTGAAAAGGGTGAGAACGTTTAGGGGTGAAGCTTTCAAGCCACGTGAAGTAGGAGTAGAAGGTGGATAGTATTTTTTCTTCTTAGGAAAATAGAAATCATAAAGAATGCAATTTCTTTTATTTTAAATTTAGTCTAAAAAGATGAAATTTCTACAAATTTTCACGGTGAAAAGTTAGTCATCACCCAAAACTAATAACTAAACTATTCCAAATCTGTGAACATATGATTTCACAAACAAACCCAAGCTGCTTCTTGGAATTGATTAACCCTTAAAGGCCCTTGGGGATAGTAAATACGTTGTCATTTATTTGACATTTGTTGTGAGTAAAAAGTTCCAAATTGAGATCCCAATAGCTTTTATGACCATGTAGACATGAATTTTAACTTCACTTTTGATATGAAACTCATAGGAGGTGTAGAACCATTCCAAATACAATGAAATATGTCCGTATAATACTAGTCGGAATGGGCAATCTGAACCTTTAAGAGCCAATAAAAGTAATAGTGCAAGAAGTTGATTGGTTGATAAATTTTTTTACACAAGATGCATCGTTAACGATGATGGGTATGTGGACACATTGGTATTGGGTGCATTGTGAGTTGTTGTGGATGCTTCTACTTTACTATAGAACATCTTTTTTTTTTTGGCACAAATTGAAAATTCAATTGCAAGAGATAAAATACAGAGCCACCACACCAATTCAGCGCGGGGCAAGGACCGGGACCAAACTAGCTATTGTACAGTGGGGTACCAATCAAAATGTCGTTTTCGAATTCGCAGTGAGAAAATTTCAGTTTTGCCTACTTTGAAAGTCTCCCAAGAGCTCAAAAATTGGTGTTTTACCACGAAAGTTTTACCAAACAATTATCTTTAAGTTAATTATATGTATGTTAAATTTCAAGGCCAAAAGATTCACTGAAAAAAAGTTATTCAAAATCTACCAACATTGGTATTTTTTCACTACTGCCAACTTTGACAGTCTCCCAAAGATTGAACTAATTTTTTTTTGCTATGAAATTCTTGGAACAAAAACCTCTTTATGTAAGTAACATATGACAAAAATTTCAAGGCCTAAAGATTAATGAAAAAAAATATATTAACAATTTACCAACATGTGTAGTTGTGAGGGAAACCATTTCATTGCTACCAACTTTGACTACTATGTTGGTAGATTTTGAATAACTTTTTTTTGGTGAATCTTTTGGCCTTGAAATTTGGTGTACATATAATTAACTTAAAGATAATTCTTTAGTAAAACTTTCGTGGTAAAATACCAATTTTTGAGCTCTCGGGAGGCTTTCAAAGTTGGCTGTACTCAAAGTACGTAGCAATGAAATGGTTTCCCCCACAGCTACACATGTTGATAGATTATTAATATATTTTTTTGCATTAATCTTTTGACCTTGAAATTTTTATCATATGTTACTAACATAAAGAGGTTTATGTTCCAAGAATTTTATGGAAAAAAAAATTTAATTCAATCTTTGGGAGGCTGTCAAAGTTGGCAGCAGTGAAAAAATACCAATGTTGGTAGATTTTGAATAACTTTTTTTCGGTGAATCTTTTGGCCTTGAAATTTAACATACACGTAATTAACTTGAAGATAATTCTTTAGTAAACGTTTCGTGGTAAAACACCAATTTTTGAGCTCTTGGGAGACTTACAAAGTTGGCAAAACTGAAATTTTCTCACTGTGAATTCGAAAACGACATTTTGATTGGTACCCCACTGTACTGTACCCGGAAGAAATGTTACACTATTCCCTCTTTTGCGTTTCAAAGAACTCTTCATAATATCAAATATAATTGGTTTTTTTCATCTTGCATATTTAATATTCAATTTATACATGATTCCAAGGAAGCATACCAAATTTGGGTTTAAAAAAAGCAAAATCCCATTTTTGGTGGATTTCAAAAGTCCAATTTCTTGATTTTACGTGATAATTTATTGAAAAAAATCGGTGATGAATTTTTATAATTTTATTGCATAGGTGTGTTGGAAATATCCATATGCACTTTTCATATCAAGGAACACCCGATTCATTAACAAAAACATCCTCTATGAAGAGTTCATTGTGATGAATCACATGCTCTAATTTTGTAAAATAAATATCTTTTTATTATAACTAAATTTTGGCAAAGTAATTGTACTATCATGCTTAACTATACCAAGTTAGTTACAATGTGAAGATCAAGTAGCAAAATTTAGTTATAATAAAAAGATATTTATTTTACAAAATTTGGGCATGCAATTCTTCACAATGGACTCTTTATAGAGGATGTTTTTGTTAATGAATGAGGTGTTCCTTGATATGAAAGGTGCTTATGGATATTTCCAACACACCTATGCAATAAAATTATAAAAATTCATCACCAATTTTTTTCAATAAATTATCACGTAAAATCAAGAAATTGGACTTTTGAAATCCACCAAAAATGGGATTTTGCTTTTTTTAAACCCAAATTTGGTATGATTCCTTGGAATCATGTATAAATTGAATATTAAATATGCAAGATGAAAAAAACCAATTATATTTGATATTATGAAGAGTTCTTTGAAACGCAAAAGAGGGAATAGTGTAACATTTCTTCCGGGTACTGTACATAGTGGGGTCGAGCACTGTAGAACAACATCTGGAGAGACTGTAGTACATACAAATGAGTTATTAACATAATTGAGAAATGTCGTGGGCAGGACGCGACGTCACACCGATCCGCTGCGCTTTGTGGCAGCCCGTGAAGATATTAACCCTGGGACACGCGGCACCCGGGTGCCCCCTCGCGTTCAAGCGGGGGGGCCCATTCACAGCGAGACATCAATTACGGAGTATATCACTGGCTCGCCTTTCTTCCACTTCTCTCAGTCCTTGTGTCACCGTGTCTATCCAATATAAGTAACTTCTTCGTTCTAGAGCTCTCTGAACCTTCTTCAACTCGCACAGAGCTTCAATCGCCCAAAAGTCAGCCCAAGCTCACTCCATTTGTGCCGGCAATCCTCACGTGCTCGCTCGCTCGCTCGCTTGCACTCCCAATCTCTCACGAGTTTCTTCCCTCATCGTCCGAGTCGTCGTCGTCGTCTCGATTCGCTGTGCTATTGCGGCCTGTGCCGAGCGAATTCGGCACGTCAGGACGTTCTGGCGAGGCTTCCACCTAGAGCCTTCATTGTCACTCTGTGTCGACCAGAGCTGCGATAGCAGCAGCTACCTCCGAGTTTCGCTTACAGTTCAATCCCAATCTTCAGGAAAACGTGTAGATTATCTTTCAAGGCATTGTGTACATAAGAAGGTCAAAGTGTTTTGTGTTTGTAATTAGTTCTGCGATCCAGTGTGGCTCTCCGTCCTTCATCTGAAGTTGAAGTGTTGCTCGTTGTATCAAGAAGAAGTTGATTTCTCAATCGAGGTGTGTGTTGCGATCAATCGATCCCCCAGTTGTTGCGGTAAGCGGGTGCCTTGTGAGTGCGAAAAGGGAGGACGACTTGGTCACGACGATGGTGGAGAAGAACAGGAGCCAGAGATCTGCGACGGAGGTTAGGGCAGGGTCGCGGCATTACTTAGCGCCCGTGAAGAAGGAGTTGAATTGCGTGAAGGAGGAATTGCCTGAGAGCGCGGCCGCGAGTCCCAAGTACCGAGGGGTGCGCATGCGGCAATGGGGGAAGTGGGTGTCCGAGATTCGAGAGCCCAACAAGAGGTCGCGCATCTGGCTCGGCTCCTTCCCCACCGCGGAGATGGCAGCTCGCGCGTACGATGCCGCCGTGGTGTGCTTACGCGGCTCCACGGGCACCCTAAATTTCCCGGACTCGCCACCGAAATCCCTCCCCGAATGCCACTCTCCCCGCGACGTGCAAGTGGCCGCAGCCGCAGCAGCCGCAGCGGCCGAGCCCTGCACGCCCGTCTCCCTGCCCGTGAAATCCCAGGCGCAATCCCTAGATGCACAGCTTAAGAGCATTAAGAACGAAACGCAGTTGTCGCCCAGGTCGCATCAACGACCCGCGGAGTCCGAAAACTCGGGCACCACGGGCGAGCGATCATCGTGGTCGAAGAGCGTGGCTTCGAAATCAGGGATGACAGTAGACGAGGAGCTCGATTGCACAGGCGAATCGTCTCCCCAGGAAGAAGAACAAGAACAAGAACAAGAGTCCTTTGTGAGCTTGGAGGACGTGGAATTAGCGTGGGATGCGACCAAGTTCGACGACATCAACTTCCTGGACTTGGAGGATTTTCCTGCGTTAGAAGGAACGCCGAGAAAGTTTTCCAAGTCCAATTCGGGACGCAGGGCCGTGAACCCGCAGCAGTATCAAAATTGCCGTCAACTGTCCGGCAAGATTGAGCCCATGGAAGACCCTGTTTGCAACGTCTTCATGGTATGAATGGATGATGCGCAAAGGTGTAGCGTTTCTTGCAATGAGAGGCCACGGCTTGAATTTCGTGTGACGAGTCTTCGAGCAGAACCCATTTTCGGAATCATATCTTCGAAGGTGCAGCCTGCGGAGGCGCTCAGTGCACGAATTCTCTTGGTTCTCATTTTTAGGGTTAGATGGGTAGTGGAGACAGAGCATTGAGCCCCAGCTCAATGGTTTGTCATTACTACGAAGTTTTATTATGCAGCAGTGTAAATTTCATTCGATTGTCGCTTCCAATCGAGTTCTGTTTGCAACATACATTCAGCCAGTGCGCCTGCACCTGGCACGTAGTATTTGGCACTTAGGAGTTTTGACACTGTACCGAACATCTTGAGTGGATTGCGCTCATGTTAGTTATTCGGAGCATCTCACATCTGTTCCGAGTCCTGTATACTGTCCCGAGTGAAACAACACTGCAAAGCGAAACGCTGAGAAAGTGAGAATAAATCTTTGAATCAGCATACTCCTCATGCTGAACCAGTTTCCACTATTTTTTGTGTCGAGGTTTACTTTCCGAATTGCTTCCAACGGGATTTGGTGTGAATATGGTGGTCTTGTGAGCAAAGAATTCAGTGTCTTGGGAGCACAAAAATTGTGGTGATACATGTCATCACTTCAGTCATATGTGTTCATCACTTTCATTGAGCGCCATGGAGTTGAACCGAATTCAGCTTCGTTTGAAGTCGTCATGCTGGTCGTGCCATTCTCCATTCACTAATGTAGTATCACTAAAAAGAGTTTGAGGATGTACTCATCACTGTCCTGCTCTACATGTCAGACAGACGATAGGAATTACCAACCGTGTACGAATACCAACAGTGGAAGAATCAGGCACCTTTACATTTATTTTCTTTTCTTTTTCTTGGGGTCTGTCTTCCAGACAATTCGATTGTCTTACTGAAGCACTCATTCTGGACAGCAACTACTTGCCGTAAAATCCGTGAAAGTTACTGCAGTGAGTGGATACAATCTACATAACCATCATCGTCATCATAATAATAATAATAATAATAATAATGATAATATAAAAAGAAAGAAAAAGAGTGATGATTGGGTGTCTGTTCATCGTTCATTGATAACTGGAAACTCCAGGTGACTGAAACCTCGGCAATGATCAAGTTGCCTGCGCCATCAGCAGGCGCAAGTTGCGCTGCCCCCACCTGGGACAGAAGAGCGAGGGTTCCCGGCCACCACTTGACGCCTGAGAGAGGAATGAAAGCACAGCAACAACTGAGCATGACCACCCGTGACCAGTGATCTCAGAACCACTTTATAACATTTAGAACATTATGCGACCTCCCAGTCTCCCAAATGAATGGTATCTACTTTTGCTACCGAGTGCATATAATACTCACGATACCTCTATAATATCCGGTAATACCGAGTGCGTATAATACTCACGATACCTCTATAATATCCGGCAATACCCTTGGTATATTAAGGTGATACCATGATGATATCCGTGGATATCAACTCATGAAGTTTAAATCATGATGAGCATTCTCGCTACATTTCAATTTTTTTTCATTTTATTTCTTTGTATGTTTAGCAGCCCCATCATTTTGGTAGAAATCCAGCTAATTTTAGCCAGTTTTGAGATCACTTGCCGTGACACGGCCTGCCTCCATCAATCGTACGAAGGAGGGAGGGGAGCTGACATCTGAGAGATAGAGAGAGAGAGACCTGGATTCTACGAACACAACAACACAGTAAGTTATCATGATTTGCGCTGCCAAGTGGATGGCAAAGGCCAGACAAGCAGCCAACGAGTCCCAGTTGCAGAATCCGCGTGGGCACCAACTGACAAAGCTCTCATCTGCCAACAGTCCAAGACACACATGCGTAAGTTAGGTGCCGGTCACCACCATATCCACTTCCATTGCTTCCACCTTTGGGCCCCCCTCTCACTTAACTTACTCGTCACTCCTATGTCTCTCTCTCTCTGGCTTTACTCTCTGCTTTAGGCCCTCTGTCCCTCTTCTTTTTGTAAAGAGATTGTTCATTGATGCTCCGAAGATGGGCGTTTTTTTAATCCGATTTTTTAAACAGAAAGCCAGCCAGAGAGGCCGTCAGTCCCTCCACTAGAACAGCCTTCAGATAAGGTGCCATACCCCTCACGCTTCCTTGTTTGAGTCACCTACTAGTAAGTCATGGGCCGGATATGTCAAAAGGGACGCTTCCTTTGAATTTTTCACGTCCTACCCTTGGTAATTGAAATCTAGACCATTCCTACATTTTTATTCCCCCAAGGATATCCAAAACCTGGGATCCATTCTTGGTGTACCCAGCCCATTATCATTGAAATTATATCTATCACTACACAGAGTAATAATTTATTTAGTGTGAAAAATTATATAGTGTGATTTTCTTTTAAATTACTTTGGCTCTAATTAATGTGAAATTTTGAATGAAAGTCAGATGACAACCATATTATTGAACATAGTATGAAAATAGACAGTGTAAAATTTTCATACTGGTTTCATTTAAATACTACGACTTTCCATAAGAGTGTGCCTTGCAAATTTCTATAACTAATGCAAGTCAGTATAACTAGTGCGGAGCATAGTGCTTGAAGTAAGTTTGTCTACTGGTTTTGATATCTTTGATTTCCATAAATATGGTTGGACATAGGAAAATCATGTAACATTTGCGGACTCAACCTTGCTTCTAAATTCGTTTGTGATATTTGTTTATTTTATATTTGTATATATTCAACTATGCTATTGCTATTTTCATGATATTGTTAGGTCCTAGACTTTGTACACCCCTACTAAAGTTTTCAATATCCTCTCCAATGTTCTTTGTTTTTACGTTTTAAGTTTGTCTTACTTGTTTGACTCCTACTAAATTCCCTCATAGAATGGCGAGTGTCATTTTTCACTCTAATTTCAAGGAAAGTTATCGTATTAGTAAAAACCAAACCAAACAATATGAGGTGTAGAACCCTACTGTTATAGAATGTAATGTAATACGTTTTCTGAGTTCCAAAAAGTTTTGGAAAATGAGCACCATTCAATTCAATGTGCTCTTTGTATGACTATTTATTTCTTCTCTTATTTGGATGACGGGACGAGTCTAAATTAGATTTTTTTGAATGAAATGGATATAAAATTTCATTTGAGACACATTAGAAGAAGAAAAACTTGACAAGACAGACAGATAGATAGAAACACCAACCCTATAGAAAGGGCCGGCGTGAATAAAGTGTCCGTTCGTAATGTCAATGACCCGATGCCCACGGGACAAAGGGACATTGGAACAATACTACTCTCCCCTTTCGAGGATGGACACTATAGTAACCAAAACAAAGAAATAGTAATAGTACCTAAAATAACAAATTAATGATGGTTGGGTGCGAGATAGTATAAAGGTGTGTTTGGGTTAATTATTATCGTATGACAAGACACAAATTCATGGACTTGTTGATGATCAAAGTCTTGTGGAGTTTGGATAAAGGCCCAATTTTTGATGTCTATTGCTTACTCAATTATATTGACTATTTCCACAAATAAACAACTCCATTAGATAAATAATGCAATTTGAACAGATGTTTTAGTTCAACGTATTAGCTAAAAATGAAATATTGAGGTCCTAAATTAGGATTTTTGGTCCTAAATGACACCTCATGTCATTGTGGTTAACCTAACCTAAACATCCAACTATGCATTTTTTGCATGATATACATAAGCAAACTTCATTTTCTCATATGTTATGCACTTTTTACAGTAGATTTTATGAGAAGTTAGCTTCATGCACGTGTGACCCGATTAGAAAAGGGATGATTAGTGAAATTTTTATCCCTCATTTCATGTTGAAGTGATTCACCAAAAAACTCTAAGATCTAAGTTCAACAGTGCTCTTAAAAAATTCAACTCATAAAATTAAGCAACCAAAAAATCCTCCAAAAATCACTATTCTTAGAGTATTACACTAGGGCTTCGCTGCTCTTCGCATTACCAGTGACGATTGATATCTTATGATACATCAGTACATATATCTTATTGCTACATTGGTCCATTGGTATATATGATAATATATAATACATATAACAGTTTTATGTATATGTTTGTGTAATGAAAATATACATAATATTATTATATGTAGATAAGTATACTTTTTTATTCAAAGATGGTTTATATATATTGTGCAAGTAATATTAATATTAATATATATTAATCCATTATATATTACTTTAGAAATGGTATTATTTTTGATTGTGTGATTCAATCTCTTATATGTTGTCTCATATCAAAAATATTGTACATTGATGTTTTAGGATTTCTTTTATATGCAATGTCAATTGCATATGCTAATGTAAACACTCCACATGATGCATTGTCTGATTGTTGCAAAATGTTTGCATATTTATAGAGGAATGTTATAGAAGGCATGAATTGTTGAAGTTTTTGATTTATGTCATATACTAACAAACAATTTGGAGGTTTTTTGGAATCATATATTATGGCTCAAAATAAAGCAAAAATGTTGTCTTAAAAGTCTTAATTAGGGATTCGAGACACTCTCCCACCTGCATTGAACCAGAAGTATGAAGGACATGAATGAATAATTGTATATCACAGAAGCATTGAATCATAGCGAGATAGTCAGTAAATATAGGTCATCTGGTCCGTATTTGTGGAAGTGGTATGATATGTAGGCATGTGGAGGTCATTTGGCCTGTGTATTTGTGCATTTGCACTTACTCGAACACTTCTTGTTCGTTCTCTTCTTCAAGAAGTTCCCCTTCTTCCGCATCAAAATCCTCTCTGGGTCCTCTCAGCTCTCTCTTTAGCGAGTAACACTAGCAGTAATGACTTGCTTGAATTGTCCAACCGTTGCCTTGATTTGCTTTGCATCTAGCAACGGCCCAACAATCCCCACACCAGAAATGGTTAAATGAAAACCATATAATCAAAAGATGTCACAACATGCTTTCACATTTTGATTGTTTGAGTCAGTATGCCCTAGTAAACTACAAAATAGTATGACCTCCTTCGGCAAGGAAATCCTTAAATGATTAATGTTAAACTCCCTTTTGTTCCCATTCCAATCAATCTGACCAACTTCCTTTGCAAATTCCAAAATTTTAGTGTAACTAAAATGCTATTTATCCTCGATTCCCCTTATGAAACTGACGAATTGATAAAATCGGATCACAATGTAGGCGTGCTAAAGAAAATATTCGACACCAATGTCAGCTTCAAAAACGTAGGATACCTGGATACACTCATTTAGAGAATCCAACATACTGGAACAAATTTCGGTTTCAGGCTCCTGCAATGAAAGTAAATAAGAATTCATGGCGTTATTCTCTGTGACCACAATGATTATTTATGACTATCATGCATGGGACTTGAATAGTAACGCTTGAGAGTCCTTGCATTTCCAGCCACACTTGCATTTTAAGCTCTCCGAAGTTGGCACTAACCTGACACAGCTGCCTTCCGAGCGACGACAAGTTCTATAGTTTTTTGAGCGACATACTTGGTTTCAGAAGTATGACATTCTATTCCGAAGCTAAGAATTTGAGTTTGTAATTTTCAACACTGAATCCTGAACTACAAATTTTCAAATCCCATTCAAGGTTCATCGACTGACCCAATGTTAAACCGTGCTTACTTCCCAAAACCATGACAGAAATGTCATGGAAAAAACTAAAACCATCAAGGTTGTCCAGCACTAAAATCCTAGAATTTGTAGCAAAGAAGAGTGGCTAGAATAGGTTTAGGGAGTGACTGCAGGAACGGGTACCTCTCTACTACAAATCGATCCATGTTAGTAGAGAGCTGCATACACTCATTATTGGCTAAACTGCGACAGCTTACCATCGCAGGAAGAATGAATTTCATATAATTTTTTCTGTGAAGGGAAGGGATACGACTTCTCCGCTCATCAACAACTAACATTGCACGGTCCGACGACTACTTTTCTACAAAATCTTCACTCTAGACGATGCCTAGATGTGAGGTTCTCCGATGAGGTCTCACTGGTAATTTTCAATAGGAGAAACCAATTATTCAAATCAGCTTGCTGGTCATTCATGCCGACATCTTCCGGCTATCTTGTCTGTTGTCCTCCAAGTTGAGTGCAGACAACAGTCGTGGCCATGTCTCGGGAATACCACCAGCCACATCAATATCAAGCAGCATGCCTTGCCTACGGTAAAAATCTTCGACAGGTTGACTCTGCAAACAACGAAAACATGTCAACCATATACTCACGATCATCAGAGCAAGCCACCAGCAGTTTCATAAAAGACAAACAGAGAAGATGAGCAGGTGATAAGTTTTTGGAGCGTCTAAAACGCCCATCTGCGTCACTGAACTTTGCAGTTTCTCATATTACCTCGGCTTTCAGAATTGCAATACATCATTTTAAACCTCTTGTTCTATACTACAAGATCAACAATGTCAAATTGAAGTCATTTTCACACATACAAATGGTTTGCAGCAGAGTGTATGATTTTCCTACACTACAGAAAATACATAGTGGACGCTTAGGGGTTAAAAACCAAAAGATCAGCACCTTCAACAGGAAAGTGCATGAAGTTCGAGAATTAATACCTCTTGGTAATAAACACGCAGCCTGGCCCGAACAACCTCCTCAGTGTCGTCAGCTCGAGTTCTCATCTTCTCAGCACAAGATGGGGGTGGCAGGAGAGGCGGCATGACGATACGAGGAACGCTGTCGTAGCCATCAACGTCAATAGAAGCAACGTTGAAGTTACCTCCACATTGACTGCAAATGCGCCTGCCCAGACACTTCGTCACCAGTACATCCTCACGTAATCTCAAGTTCACCACCAGGTCAATGTTGGCAACTTCATCCATGATCTCTTGAAAAATTAAACATGTAACCATTAATAAAAAAAAAAATTGTCCCTTCAAAATCCGACCTAATTCCGAGCGACGCATGTGGTCATCATTCCACAATCGAAATGCCAGTGAAATAGAAATGCCAAGGAGAAAAGGAGAAATACTATATCCTGCACAAGGATTATCCCAGAGGAACGCATGGAGACTAAAAAGTGGCAAGAGAATGAAACCCTAAATCCCATTCAAACCCAAACTCATAACGAGAAAAATGTGAGACGAGTTACCTGATCAAAGTATTGACCTTCTTGATCTGGATGTCGTACATCTTCTTAACACTTTAACAGCCTCCTAGATCTTCTTCTTGTCAGCACGCACATCTACGATGAAGACCAAGGTGTTGTTGTCCTCGATCTTCTTCATGACCGACTCAAGACTTGTGCTTATCTGCTGTCCAAATGCCATTATACAGATATGATCTGTCCAGTTCGTAGTTTTAGAAGTTTCAAGAATGTGCTCTACTTTATAATTCAATGTAAATTCTCGTTGGAGCAAACTAAAATGGCACGAATTGCAATAAAAGGCTCCTGAAGGAGAGCAACTCGTTTCAGATTGTGACCTTAAGGAACCAAAGCAGGGAATCTACAAGCGAACCAGCAATTGCCATCAGAGTGAGGAACCGGAAATCAAAGATAGCCTGCACAAAAAGTGAGTCATCTCGTCAGAATACGAAACCCTAGCGTGGATATAACGAAGGTGCCAGTTCTCGAATAATCCCCGAGCCATACCCGCTCAATTCTGCTCTCGGTAAATCCGAAATCCATGCCGGCCCCTCCCGCGCCGCTGAAGCCTCTCTCTCATAATCAGAAGATCTCGCATGATTTTGATTCGAAGCACCGGAACTTTTAAGAGTATCACTGCAACCACCAAGTCACGATCACGGAAGTCTTCAAATTATCCTCTATTGTTTACAGAAACCGCGCAGCAGCGTAACACGCGGCAATGACACACGAATTTCTAATCTGCTGAAGAACTGATGCTGCTGCATTGCTGCGAGGACTATTATCTCGTATTATCTCAGATATGTAAGATGACGGACTTCCAGCGATCGCCACAAAACCCACACAAAACCCAGACAGCACACGATCAAGGCTTGCAAGAGAAACGCGGACGCCAGCAGCACCACGAGCACGGTGCTCTAGAGTCTCCTCGCCATCGCTGCCACGCCGAGATCTCCACGACGAGAAGACGAACAGGCCTCAACTGCGATGAATGAGCCAGGGAGACTTGGAACGGTCCTCTAAGCAGTCTAGAACAGTCTTGGTGACGAGACGAAATGGAACCGTCTTCGTGATGAAACGGAATTGTCATGACGACGAACCTACCATCCAATGCAGACTAAACCAGCTCCGACTTTCGTCGTCACTGGAATTTCAGCCATCACAAAAAATTTCATACACATATTGTCAATATCTTATTTGTAATCAAATTACAAATAAAAATAAAATTTTAAGCTTCTAATTTTATATAAAATATCGGTGATAGCAATCATAAATTTAACTGTGTGGATAGAATTTAAAATTCATTATGTACAACTTTCATTCATACATCAACTTCAAAATATCCATCTTAACCCCTAAGTGACCAAACGACCATTTTATGGTCGCTGTCCTTTTTTTACAAGCTGCCCGAGATGAAAAAAAAGCTTTTTTAAAAAATAAAAAATATTTTCAAATAGGAAATCAAGTCTACTTTCCAACCCAATTTGAATCATGTCAATCCGAGTTAAACTCCATCAAGGAGAAATTTTCAAAGACAAACACCTCAACATTGTCCTAGTGTTACAAAACTTACTATTTCGGGAAAGTAATGATGTTCCCTCTTTCTAAAAAAATTCTTTTTTGAACTTTAGAATGGAATGTCTAGTTTCAACTAATCATATCAAATTTCAAATTCTAAAATAAAATTTGTAATTTTGGTGAATATTCAACGATAAATGCTTCTAAATTCGTTTAATGAGTATCTAAAACATTTTTTGAAAAATTGACCGTACGGATAATTACTAAACATCGTGCTTCTCATTTTCTCTTTTGGACCAAACTTCATCAAAGTTGTAGAAGCAACATTTTATAACACATTTAGGTTTTGCCCTTACCCATTTAGGGGTTAATTGCGTTTTCTAGTGCATCTATGCAAATTCTCCAAATCTTGAGAGGAGTGAGGACCTTTAGGGTTAAACCTGCAAGTGACTAAGCGATCATTTTTAGATTTTGGCCTTTTTAAAATCTCTAAGGTGAATACAAACTCTGAACACTAGTAGAAAGGGTGGTTTTTGAACACCAAGAAATAAACATAGCATGGTGGCCAAAGCCATATCGGCACTAACATGGGCTTTGAACACTATATTCTGAAACTATTTATTGTATCCAAGTGCCTCTTTTCTACAAGTGCAACATCTCCAACTTTGGCAAAGAGAGGCAAGCATGATGATGGCAAAAACTATGATACTTATTGTACTTGGTCTTGAATTAAGAATATACCAGTTTAAAATTCTTCCAACTTGAACCACCAATTATGAACTACATAATTGGCTAGGGATGACAGTTCGGAGTTGGTTATGGGACATAACCTACAACATAGAATCGACACTTTTTGAACTAAAATAGTAAGAAGTTGTGTGATGCAACACTTGCATGGAAAGAAGTGGGAATCAAAAAGGAAGTCGAGAAGTTATGAAAAATAAACCTTGAATGTGTAACCACTAATATAGTGACACATATGCGCATATCTTAAAGTTGGATATGGAAAAGAAACCTTGAATTTGCAGCTACGGATTTACTTACACAACTATTGTGCACTTCCTGGAGTAGGTTATGTCATCTAGCACAAATGATCTTACAGCAAGCCTTTTGAGGGTTCAATTCACTTACAACATGCCATGATTCTTCATGTTCCAGAAATCACACAAGAAATGCTTCATATTGTGAGTATCATGCAAAAGAAACCTGGTACAATTTACAAAATGCGTGTGGGCATAAACACTGGAAGTCAATTCACAATGTCTGTCATTTTCTGGTCACGAGGAGTTGTTTGAGCGACCAAGTCTAATTTGAAGAAGATTCTATGCGGAAGCCTCAAAACCTGGATTGAAAGCCAATCCTTGGAGGTGTCTTTATAGACAGTAAGTTAATAAGTGCACAGCTTCCCAAAAATGCACTCCAGTTCACAACCATCCCTCCTGCACAGCTAATAATGAGAGGGGAGTCACACAAATGGAGTTGGGGACCCAAACACATGTCGTTGCAATGTAGAAAGAAGTGAACAAGGCATATTTATGCTATGCTTAGTGATTGTAACTAAGGAAAGGTAAGTTAGTTAAGGTACAGTAGGAAATAACATGAGAGCTTTGTGAGTGTGTGAGTGAGTGAGTGAGTGAGTGCCCATCAGTCCACCGTCGTCTCAAGATCTTCGACCAACGATTTCCTTTCTCATGTGAACAGACACCCTTCCTTGTGAGCCTTCGTTCCTCAACGTTGCGTTGCGGCTGGCTCGTCAGCCTCGTCATCAGTCGCATGCCACCCGTCAGTCCGTTTGCATGTATTCTTATCATTTTGCAAATTGCTTAACTTAAGTTAGTTCCAAGAGACTGCCCTTAGCATGTCAGTACGGGGACAACTGTCCGCTGTCTATTCCTTCCTTTGTAGTTTTCTTGCATCCCGTGCCGGCGGAATCCCGGGCGCAGTTTTCCGGGCGCGACTCCGTGACGACGCCACCCTCGGAGCCGCCCGCCCGCACGAATCTTTCTAGGATTCGGATTCCGCCTCTGGTGCCCGTCGTCCATGCCCCTTGCCAGTCCCTGAATGCTGCTGCTGCTGCTGCTGCTGGGCATTCCTTTAATTTCTCTCTTTAGGTTTTGTGTTTAGCATTGCCGATTCTTTCTCGCCGCGGGAGTCGTCGCTCCCCCAAGTCTCACTCTCGGCGTTGCCGAATTTCTGAGCTTCGGAAGGCGAATTTCATGTTGTTGCATTGAGGTTTTGGGTTTTTGCTGTGGGACTTCGGTGTGATCGTGGCCATGGTGGCCATTGGAAGCGTCATGGAAGCGCTCATGATCTCGTCCCACGCACACACACAGAATGTGGTTGCGAGTTGTGGGCTGCCGTTGTTGCGGCAGAATGCGCAATGTGCCATGGCATTGGATTTGCGGGGACAGTTCCGGCAGCGTCCGAGCCCGGTGCTTGTCGCCAGGACTTTTCGGATTGGAGGGCGGCGGCAGCAGAAGCGCAGTGCGGTGAATGTCAGTGCCATCGATGCCGCTCAACCATTTGACTACGAGTCCAAGAGGTCGCAGGAGCTGGAGAAGAGCAGCAAGCTCAAAGTGGGCATCGTGGGGTTCGGCAACTTTGGCCAGTTCCTGGCGGAGCGGATCGTGAAGCAAGGGCACCGGGTTTTGGCGCATTCCAGACGAGACTATAGCGAGAAAGCGCGGGAATTAGGTGTGGCATTTTTCAGGTCGGTTTGACTAGCTTTTGTTTGGTTGTTATTGCTCTAGGGTTTGAGTACTAAATCTCTCTCTTTCTTACAATGATAGAATTTCCAAACCCTAATAGTTTCGTTTAACAGTTTCGTGACTAGGCATCTTTGTTATGAAAAACTGTTGAGTTTACTTTTGATTTCATGAAGCTGAAATCCCTAATTTTTGAGAACCAAGTGTGAAGGTGACGATGTTGTTGATTTCCATCACTCAAGTGTTTTCTGCCTTTCCTAGTATTCACCTGGCCCCTCTGAAGTTATGCCATTTGATCTTGAATTGTGAGGAAATTTTCAGTCATCAAATTTGGCCTGCTAATTTATGCGTACGGAAAGTGCAAGCCGAGAAGGGTGACTAGGTCAAGGGTGAAAAAGTAATAGTAATGAGCTTCACTGTGGGAACCTCACAATTTTATAGAAGAGATGGTTTCGTTGCTTGGTTGGCATTGTGATCACTGCAGTAGCAATGACGTTTTATGCTGTCGTTGACTTTTCTCAGGGATGCGGATGATTTTTGTGAGGAGCATCCTGAGGTGGTTCTTCTGTGCACCTCCATATTATCAACTGAGTCTGTGTTACAGAGTCTTCCCTTGCAACGGCTGAAGCGCAACACCCTATTTGTCGATGTTCTCTCTGTGAAGGAGTTTCCAAAGAACCTCTTCCTTCAGGTATCGAGCTTCATCAAGGACGGCTTTAGTTAAATCGTCGTGAAATTTGCGATTGCTCCTTCAGTGTTTGATTTTCGCGGCCAATGACATTGTCCCAGGCAAGGTTTGTACTACAAAGAGTTAGGTTGGTGTGATTCTCAAATATTCTAATCCTTGGGAAGTTTATTGAGATACTTTGATTCTGTTCTAAAGTGTCCAAGGAACATTTTGATAATCACAGGTGCTGCCTCCCGAATTTGATGTACTATGCACTCATCCCATGTTTGGCCCCGAGAGTGGCAAGGGCAGTTGGGCTGGATTGCCTTTTGTTTATGACAAGGTTCGCATCAGCAATGGCCGGCGGTCGAGATCCGCTGACAAGTTCCTGGACATTTTTGCAATTGAGGTAAACTGTTGTATACTTCCCGTCACCAGCTTTTGAAGCTGTTACAGCACTCTGATTATGAATGAGAAAAGGCAATATTTCTTTTTCTCATGTCTTGGAAGCTAGTAGGTTATCAGGAGAGGTGGCCTCATTAGGCAGAAGATTGAACGTGCTTTGTCATACAACTGTCTTTAGTCTTACATAGCAAAGCTAGTAACAAACACGGTCGAGAGTGCACTCTTGGCTTTTCTTTATTTCCTTTTACTGAATTTATGCAGGCTTCTGGGTTTATTTAAGGTAGTTGACGCAAGAGTGTATCAATACTTGTGTCTGACGCCGGTTTGGGAACTTGCATCTCAGGGTTGTCGCATGGTGGAGATGACATGTGCAGAGCACGATCGATATGCAGCAGGCAGCCAATTCATCACTCACACTGTTGGCAGGTTAGTATTCTCCTTTCGCATTGGAAGAAGGGACAAATCAAGGAGGTTGGTCACTGATAGAGGATGAGCCATTTTGGGATTTTGTTTGCATGGTTGAGTATTCTCGGTTGTTGCTATCCTGTGATATTCTCTCATTTTACAGGAATGAGAAATTTCATAGTTGTTTCTTCATAACAACAAAGTTATAAATCTAGAGCTGAAGGTGTTGCGTGTTGTATGCAGGGTGCTAGGAAAGCTTGGGTTGGAATCGACGCCAATCAACACCAAGGGTTACGAGACACTTCTAGGACTTGTAAGGCATCCCGTCACATTTTTTAATTGGCCCTACTGAAGGAAGAGGCCCTTGTTTCTGTCGGTGTTTCAGATATTGAAGAGCTTTAATCAGTATCATCTTTACGTTTATTGGAAACGATGTTGAGCATCGATAAAATCATCCTTCGAAAGGAGCGTTTTTTCATCTTGGTTTCCTGTAAAGCATCTTTGACTAGGATACTGGATTATGCATAGTCTCAAATGCGAACTGCAGCTGATAAAATCGAATTCTGAGCAGGTTGAGAACACATCAGGTGACAGCTTCGAGCTCTACTATGGGCTGTTCATGTACAACCCGAATGCCACTGAGGAGGTAAGAAAGGGTGTTTTTTTTCCACCTTCAATACTCTCTCGAATATTACTGCATCCGTGATGTTACTTTCAAACATCATTTCATGTAGAGCAGTTCTGGAAGCCACCAATACCTGAAGCGGATTTTCTGTAAAGATTGCGATTAACACATGATTCTAATGTAGCGCTGAGTTTCTCAATTGTATATGAATGGGGTGTAGGCTTATCCTGAAATTTCGGCTCTTGTTTAATGTTTGTTTAGACATTCCACTCTAGTTATGCAACAGTGTCAATGTTTTAGATCTGCAAATGCACATACACTTGTTTATGCAATCCCAGAAGCTGGTTTCAAAGAGTTACAAGCAGAGCGGGTTTTGACGCAACCTGGCGACGTTTTGTGCTTGCAGCTGGAGCGGCTGGAGCTTGCTTTCGACTCCATAAAGAGACAGCTGTTTGGGCAACTTCATGATGTTTTGAGGAAGCAGCTCTTCGGTGGAGTGGATGCAGCCGAAGGCAGTCTTCCACAAGGCTCGTCAACCACTAATGGAAACTCACGGCTTGGAACATCTAAAAATGGTGGGTCCAAAATCGTGAGCAATACCAGCACTGCTCCCCCTATTTTTGAGGCAGTCTTGAACAAGTCCATTGAATTGGACAAAGATCCAGATTCAATCTCACAGAGCCTGAAGCAGTAAGGTTCTCCAATCCAGAACCTGCGAGCTGAGGGATGTATCATAGAGCACCTGAGAGACGCACGTTGAGATTCATATGTTTTCGTCAGAGTTTTTCTTTTGATCAGCTTTTCACTTAATTCACTGCAGTAACAGCTCCCCTACAGTTTGGGTGGGTATGGAATTTATTGAGGTGATGAGGAACGAGGGGTGTAGGCCTTTCTACCACTTCTACATGGATGAGACGAAGGCATTTTGTGTGCAATTGATGCATGATACTTATTCCTGTCAGTGTATGCGGTTAGATCATGAAGTGAGGTAGACCAGTTCCTGCTGAGGCAGCGTCATGCTGATTCATTTGCTTGCATTGCATCAATGCATCATCCACACCCCATTTAGAGGTGCCGAGACAATGTCCATGTGTATGAAGGAAACGTATGAACCACTCTGTTGATGCTATTTGATACCAGGGTATCCCCTGAATTGACAGTTTGAGAAAAATCACTATTTAGAAGAATATTTTGGAATTGTTATACAAATGAAAGTTGTAGATATTGGATTTTAGGTTCCATTCGTACGGTTAGATTCATCAACGCCATCATTGATATTTTATTATAAAATTTCAAAGTTATAATTATAATTTCTTGCTAAATTTGATTACAAACAAAATATTGATATTTTTTGAGTGAAATTTGTTGGAATGGATTTGATATGAGATACTCTTGAAATGGTGAATTTTTGAAAATTTTGTATTACTTCAATTTATGACCTCATTTTAGCAAGCTCACTTTTGGACTAAAAGTCAATGCAATTTTGGCTTGGACAACTGCTCGACATACTTCCACATTTGTAATCTAAAAAATATGTACGCTAAGGTACAGATACCTATAACCGATAACTTAAGCATTTCAGCATAGTAGAGCTTGGGTTATCGGGACGGAGAAATTTTTTGTTCGTAGAAAAATAAGGTTCATGAAGAATGAGCATTTTTCCATGAATTATCTCCCAATATTGAAATTTGTATAATTTTTCAAAGTGAAAAGTACTTCAGAACCCATAACCGACATATACAAATGAGGTACATCTGTTCCTTCACAATCTAGGAATTAGGATATATCGGTTATTGGTCACCTGTCGGTTATGGGTGTCTCTACCTTAGTAACACCAAATCCAACCGTAGATAGGACAATAACTTCATATAGTATTTTCAAAAAATTGAATGAGCTTCATCATGTGAGTGTAGTGTGAGTTGGAATTTGTTCATTGTTTAGAAACTGGACGTTGGACGTTTAGGGGTTAAACATAGCCTACTATATTGGCCATCATTTTTACTTTCCCTTGCGGCTACCATGTGGAAATTTGAATCACATTACAAGTAGTGTTATCACCAACCTCTCGTGTTGTGTTGTTGTAGAGGGTTTTAGACGCGCTTGTTGTCTTAGCATTGTAGGTGGGGATAGAGTTGGCAAAAAAATATTCTTAACTCCTAAGTGCCGACAATCCTCTTTAGATTTGAAGAATTGCAAAAATGAATTATAAATGCAACTAAGAGGGATATTTTAAACTTCATGTATGAATGTAAGTTGTACTGTACATTATGAATTTTAGATTCTATCCATACGGGTGAAGTAGTTAGCACTCTAAGTGTGGTGATTTTTGAAAAAATTTGGTTGCTTAATTTTATGATTTGACTTTTTCAAGAGCACTTTTGAGCTATTTTGAACTAAGATCTTAGAAATTTTGGGAGAATCATCACAACATGAAATGAGGCATCAGAATTTTACAATCTCCCCCTTTCTAATCAGTTCACACATGAAGCTAATCTCCTATGAAATATATAGTAAAGAAATCCGCATTGCAGAAAGTGCATGATGGATGAGAAACGTGAATGAAATTTGTACATCGTTCAAAAAATGAACGCCTAGGCAGTCAAGGATTAAGAGTAAATGTTGAAATTTTGAAGAGTTTTTAATTCTTATTGATGAATTTTTTAACCCCTAAAGGTTTTTGCATCCCATTTTGGGTTGATGACATTTCTTGTTCATTCAGGTCTCTCTTCTTATGAACATTTTCATCATGAAACATTTTTTGAAGATACTTCATCAAATTGTCCTATTCAAATGGTTGGATTTGGTGTTACTAGAGTACATATTTCAAGCCCATTTGTTCCATTACAAAGGGTTGAGTCACTTTAGTGTAATGTAAAGTGTTTTACTAATGCCCAAATTCAGTTTTAATTTACAAGTTATGGTTCTACTAAGGTAACTTTACCTTAAAGCGTCCCCCTTACCAACTGAGCCTATTTACACACATTATTTTTTTATTTTTTTTGGTGTGTCTTAATAGCAAGTACAAAAGAATTCCAATGCACTTTAGCACACATTGTATGGACATTGTATGAATAAGTTACAAATTTCCAAGTGTTGACTATAGGTTGACTATAAAGCAACCCTAAAGCCTAAACTCTGATGTTCAGATTGTGCACATTCTCATCAATAGTAGGGTGTCAGAATCTATTTATTATGAAAAATTGAAGGACGATTTAAGGAAAAGGCCGCTTTCAGATAATAGTTACATTAGGGTCAGGAAAAAGTCTGTTGTGGATGCAATGTCTTGATCAAGGGAAAGCTGGGTTCTTGACACATGACACTGTTGTGACCTGGAAATCTGCAATTGCAGATAGTCAGTCAGCATCTGTAATAATTTCTGATTTCACATGGCCAATGCACTTGGTCACTTTCCTGACTGATGATGCAAGCAATATGAATGTCATTCATTTTTGCAGTCAGTTTTCATATTATGCTGCCAGTTACTTATGACATACAGTTGTGTGTCACTGGCTGTGTGCCAAAAATTGCAGAGTATTAACCCTTTGACATCCCTGCGTCCATATAATGCACGATGAAAAGATTGCAACTTTTCTCAACACTACGTCCTGTATGGTTTTTCATCCATCCAAGTTTCTCTTGGTTCTTGTGATAGTTGACTATCATTTCTATGGTATGAATCTTTAAAATATAAAATGTGATATTGTGATTTTTTGAAAAGCAACACAATTGGTTTATATCAAGTTTCATTCTTAGTTCTAAAAGTGAGACTTTGAACACAATTTTTCAAAATAAGTAGAATCAAATAATGGACACTATACCATCTCGTAATGCATGTTATTCCAATTTCATAACAATATTTTAAAATAATTTTGTGTTAATTTTGGATTTTAAATCAAATTTCAAGAGAAAAGCTTGCAAAATTAATTAATAAATATTACTAAAAACCACGATGAATCCAAATGTACAGATGTGATCTTCCCATTGACATTTAAAAATTTATAACGGATCTTTGAAAACAATGTTGAATTGGGATGTTAAAGGATTAACCCTTAAAGGGCATGGTAGGTCCAAGGGGCTTAGTTTTGAGGGAATAATAGGATTTTTTTATAAATATTGTGAAAAAAAAAGGATTGATGTTTTAGAAAGTGGCTGACTTTGCAAGGCTAGAATCCCGTATTGCATTGGTTTTAGCAAATTGTGTGTGCACTTGAGTTTGGGGGCGTGATAGTGTATATGAGGGAGTTCGAGTAAATGCTGGCTGTAGTTGCCCAAGTGTTCAACTGTGATCGGATTGGATGGGCTTCGACGCCATGCTCACTAGCCTAGTCGCTGTTGTTTGTCGTAGAGATGCGTGCGTGTGTAGTTACAGTTGTTGCTCAATGGTTATTGGCTGGTCTCTGTTCACTGGTTGGTATGGGAGCTACTTACTACTTATTTGTGTGTGGATGCAGACGATGCAGTCATTGCTCATTGGCTGGCTCCCATGTTTTTAATTTTAATTTCATTATTATATACAACAAATTGACATGAGTGGTTGAATGTTTTTGCGCCAATTTCTAATTGCAATTTCTGATTGGCTTGCGCTAGTTTAAAAAATGAATGGGCTTGCCACCCCTTGTTTCCAAAATGAGTGGGCAATCACAAAACATGTCTTAGATTCCTATGGATTGCCCCATTTCATCCCTATGCCATTTAAGGGTTAATTTCGTTAGTTGGTGAAGGTATGTGTTACTACAATGGCCTTATAGTCATAGTCTGGTGGGTTGCAATGAGGATGTTGTATTGATGATGTATTTGGCTATTTGCATTGTATTTTAAAATTCAAACAATATCCATATAATATAGAGATGCTAGACGTATGCCATATTCAGTTAATTGTTGAGGATCTTTATATTCTGAGCAACTATAGAAAATCAACATATGAAGTTTGAACTATTGTCTCTATTTTAAAAAGATTCCAACACTCTCAAATGTATAATTTGATACAATACAAATAAGTTATGATTTTGTGAATTTTTTCATACGGTGAATGAAACCACAAGTAGGCTTTGACTTTCAGCTGCTACATAATATCACAAGTTGTTGTTGCATATATATTTGTGAGTTATATTTAATCAACTTAAGGTTATTTTTACCCTTTTATGTTTTTAGGACACTCACACTTATAGAAAAAGTACCTTAATTATAGTGATATGAGATGAATGATGGCCAAGGATTTAACACATGTATAATGGGCCGGTGTATAAGGTGCATCAACTATCTATTTATCTCACACTACGTGCTTTTAGACTAAAAGTGAGACATTATTATCTTCTCAAGTCATATAACAATAATTTAAGCAACAAGTTGCTACATCTAAATTAATATCACATTTAAAAAATATTACATCCTTTGTTGTTTCACCAAACCCTAATGAACAAATGTACCCAATTCAAAACTCACTTTGTATTCCCACTATCAAACTGTCTTTTACATGTCATAATAAGGAATTTGACAAGTATGAGTTTCTAGACCACGTACTTTAGTGGCTTAGAACCCCAAGTATTTATTGTCTTTGCCCCTATAGGGGAGAGACACGAAAACGCTGCGTTTTCAGGAGTTAGTGAACAGTGAGGAGTTAGTGAGGAGTTAGTGAGGAGTTAGTGAGGAGTTAGTGAGTTAGTGAGCAGTGACACTCTCAGTCAAACTGTCAGAAATCCAGCATGACACTCTGAGTCAAACTGTCAGTTGGAGTTTCTATTTCTAAGGCAGAGACTACGCGACTAGCCGCTTGTTTGTATCACTTTTAAAACAACATTGAGACAATATCAATAGTCACAATGTTACATGACTCTAAGATCATGTGCATTTCTGGCACCAGATTGTGACATGAAAGAGGTCTGGATGAACACTACTATCACAGTACACTGATATGTCATTTGTAAAAGCTCCCAAATGAAGGTCAAGTACTAATGATGCCATAATGCGAAAATTTGTGCATTCCGTGAGAAATCTTCATCCAGATGACCGAAAAATATTTCTCATAAATAATCTTGTTAAAATGGGGCCATATTTCTTAAGTTGGGTGGTCTTAGGACATCCAACCTTAATTATACAGATTGTTTCAAGACGTATGTAAACATACGTAACGTAAAACTGCAACATATGTGCACAAATAAGCATGTGAACATGGTCAGTATTATTAACTCCCAGTATCGGATCTTGTTGCCAACTGAAGAAGAATCCAAAGGACTATGAATAAGCTATGGATTTTCAAGTGCTGATTGTAGGTGTACTCAAAATTGGCCATGTGAAGACTATCTAGATTTTGGGCAAGGGCTCCCTTTGGATAACGGTTGCAACATGGTGTAGTTGCTCTATTTGCTCACAGTGAATCACTGGAGTTGTCCGCAAACAGCAAAAAAGGGGTCCTTGCCTTCAGTTTCAGAAAAACTGAGAGAAACGCTAACTGATGGGGTAACACAAAATTATAGTAACAAAGCGAGGTCCACGAGATTCCACTCGGCCACTCCGCCTGTTAGGAGCTCCTATTCACAGCAGAATTTATTATTCCAAGCATGCCAATCTTTCATGAGCTAACCAATACTTCACGCTTCCTTCACTTGAATTGCTCCGATTCTCAGCATGAACTCCGCCACTCCACCTGCAGCCCAAAGCTAAGATTGAATAGCTCTGCTTTAGAACACTTATTTAGCCAAAAGCAAGCTAGCTCTGCTGCTCCTGTTCCCAACCTCCAAACTTAAGACGAAACTCAAATACGTCGATTTCTTTGTATTTGAACGATTTCACAACTTCAGGTTTTTTTTGGAGAAGAACTGAAGTTCTCTTTTCGGAGTTAACCCTCAGTCTCTTTGGGGGGAATCAAGGGTCACCAGCCCCACTCTCTGTGAGTTACTAGTGGATAACTCTACTGCCTCCTGCAAGTCAATTTGATGGTCATCCTTTGATTGCTTGCAATTTGGAGAGTGAGCAGGGTTCTTGCACATCAGTCGGCCACCTTCTAATTGATCAGTGGTCAGTGCTTGTGCACAACAAAAATGACTCAATTGAAAGAGAATGACGTCGTAAAGTCAGAGAAAGGCTAGCTTGTTTAAACATAGTGGCAGAAACTGATGTACATTACGAAATGCACAGCAGGACTGAGGTACATTTTGTTGTGATGTTATCTGAAGCCATCTTCTTGAAGGAGTGGTGTATTTCTGTGGCAGGGGCCGCCATCAGCATGACACTCTTTGGGCTGCCCTTCCGTATTCAGGTTGCTTTATCTTACATATGAATACATAACAAAAATTTGATATTCAACAGGGGTGTGAAAGCTGGCCAACAAAGAAGTGAATTCTTAAATCCAAAAAGAGTACAAGGGGTTAGAAGTTGGGTAACAAATTGCAGAACAATAATCGGAAGGTCTAACGCCACCAAACAAGATAGTTTTACCATTCCCGTGGCTTCCCCATTAGACTAGAGGATAGGCTAAAATTTGATCTAAAGGTGAGTAAACGTGCAATAGTGGAAGAGTCACAATTAAAGTCAAGAACTTTTGGGAATTCTATAAATAAATTTTCTTTTCAAAATGAGGGAAGATCCACAATATTTCATCTAATATTAGGAAACACACTCATGTACTTAATCTGGTATTCAACAATTGATTTAAGTGATGCGAATGGAGAAAATACTTTATTTAGAATATGGATACAATTACATGTAAACTCAAAATTTCCCTTGTCTATTTAATAAAGAAGCTCTAGGACATAAAAAAAAGATAAAGAAGCCTTCTGATTGCCAACAACCAATTTTCTTTCAGATGACAATAGCAACGCCTTTGCTCAATCTACTATTATGAAATATACTCATCAATATTTAGTATAAAATAATTCTTTTTAAAAGGGTGGTTTAGCTACAAAATCCCCATATGTAGTACATTTTAGGGGATCTTAGGGGGAATTTAGCTGAGGGAAAAAAGCAGTGGTATGAAATGTCAAGAAAATAGTGTGAAAAGCCTAAAGAGTGTAGAGTAGCAAACTCTTCGGTCTCTTCAAGAAAGTGTCCATCAACAGCAAGGTTATCGTGTATGACTCTCAATGTACCAAGGTTTGAGAAATCCCTAGATGCTACAGTAGTAGTAGTAGTAGAAGTAGAAGTAGTACTGTACATTAACTTACATATGCTGCACAGTACCAAATCTGATTAAGTCTAACAGAGAGACTTAATGGGGGAGCCCAAATTCGGTGAGAAAGAGCTGCATTCACACACTCTGAGACCTGCAGTGGTAAGAGTAGTACCGGTACTTAAGTTCAGTACCACTGACGGGATCCGAGGGTGACGAAGTATAAATGCCAGCCCAGGCAGGCAGTGAGGCTCTAGAGAACTTGATCATGAATTATGTCTGAAAGCAGGAATCACTGCTCCTGTAGCTAGCGCCCAGGTCTTGATTGATGGGAGCACTCTGCCTCTGGTCTGATCGACCTACACGTTAGTTTCTTGTACGATCGACGCTCGCTCGCTCGATCAGCTTCTGACACTCTGCCATGGTGCCTGCTAGCTGCAGCGCTTTAACTTATGGAGCTCTACAAGTCGGCGTTCGCTCGTAAGCTTGCTTGCTTGCTTGGCTCAGGCCCATAACCGCATTCAACAGCTGGTGAAAGCTGGGTGAGAGCTAGATAGAATTTGTTCTTGTAACAACGTCGTCCACAGTGAAATTGACAACTTCCAAGTCAGTGGATTGGTGTTCATCGGTGTGGTTCTTGCATTTCATGCGACTGGGAAAATTTATTTATCCGTGATCTAGTACTGCAACGGCTGTTGAGGGAATCTATTTGACCTTCCTGACTGCAAGTGAAGGTATACGTTCAGTTGCACCCATTGATTTTGAGAGCACTTGTTAGTACTAGCTTGTGAACGTCTGTCTGTGGATATATATCATGTTGATGGAGGAGCTGCATTGACGTTGACTTTACGGCCATAGCCACTGAGTAATGAAGTTGCATCTGGAGCCTGCAGTGAGCTAGAACGAAGCTGCATTTTCCATTGCTGTACGTTTGTTTCTTTTGTAACTAAAGAGCAGATGCGTGCGTGTATTTCTTGAGCTGCTTTTCCGATGCCATAATTTAGTCTTAATCAGTTTGCGCGGTGTTCTTGCATTGCAGGAAGAGAGTGAAGCGGCAGCAGGATGGGCGGACGCCCCATGCATCTACCGAAACCCGTGGGCCCTTTCCACGTTTCCTTCGCGGATTTCGAGCTGCGGCCCTGCAGCGGAGGGGAAGACACGAGTGTCACAGTCCACCCGAGCTCGGATGACGCCGAAGCGAATGAGCCCCGATTGCAGGATGTACCGCCCATGCGATTCTTTTACCCGACGGCTGCCGAGCCCAGGTATGGAGATATTCATTCATTACAATGGCTGGCAGGAGTTTCCCAATCGCCATTGAAACTGAGATCATATATGCGCAAGCAGCTCTTCCTTCCATACGAGGACAGGTCTCTTCCTTAGATATTTAGTTTCGTACAACTGCACTACTTCACTTTGTCAAAACTATTGAAAAAAACTGCCAATTTAATGGAATGAATGTACCCTTCAGGTGGTGTCTTCCGGACACACAGAGCCGGCGGTGGTTGCCGCACTTCAACTACACGTGGGGCTACATCTCCAAAGTTATCCAACCCTCCTCCTACCTGCGCCGCTTTGTAATCTGGACCCTCACATGTACGTGTGATATTGATATGTAATTTGAACCACATAATTAATTTCTTGTTCTATTTTGATAATGGTTTCAAGAGGTGGGCATTAATTTGTACCGAGCTAGCTCTGTCAATAATTCTTCCTCCATGACGGCCATGGCTGCTGCAGGTTTCATGCATCTGGTTAATTGGCTGCAGCTGCACTGCTCAGTGGCGAAGCCCATCTTGGTGCCGGAAGCAGCAGCGGGCGAGCTTCAAGGCAGCCTGAGTAAGAATGGTCGACTGCCCGTGGTGATTTTCTGCCATGGCATGTGGGCTTGCCGCACCACCTACACAATTGCCTGTTGTGATATGGCTTCTCATGGTTACAGTGAGTTCTTGAACGCTAGCCTGCAGGCAGGCTCTCTTTTCTACTCTCAGATACTCTAAGGGGACGTACAGACACTTGCGATTGATTGCATGTACGCTGTTTCGTATCATGATTGTCTTTCAGGAAAGTCGGAGCTATTAAAAACCAAACTCTAGTGCAAATTAACCCCCGTTACAAAATCAACAACTTCACCAATGTTGACATGTTGTTTCAACCAACCGGGATGTTATTTCAATGAGCCTAGCTAGGTGTGTACTAGTGAAACCCTAAACCCAGGACTACCTTGAATGTGCAGCAAGCAACTAGCAATGCACGAGAGCTGCAAGTTAGTAAGAATGCAAGTAGGCCGGGCTTGTGTAAGCAAGCATTACGTGGTTCTATATACATATATGGTTTCTAATAATTCCTTCACGGGTGGTCTCTAATAATTCATGGCAGTTGTTGTGGCGGTGGAGCATTTGGATGGTTCGGCGGTGGCTGCCAAGTACCGAGATGAAAATGGGCGGAGACGGTGGATCACTCATGCGTTTGCGGAACGGCCATTTGATGATACCCCTATGGCAGATCGCTCCAAGCAACTCACGCAGGTAATGATATAAGTATGTACAGAGCTAGTTAGTGCTGACAACGTACGTTTCCAGGAAACATATAGGCTGTATGCGCTTCGGACACTGCAATAATACCGATGTGTGTTGGTTGTCAGTGCTAGAGCATGCATGCATACAGCTCTTGGTCTCGAGAATTATTAAAGAAAGCTTACGGGTGGTCGGTGGCATGTTCGATCAGAGAATCGATGAGGTCCGCAAGGTGGTGGACGTGCTGGAGTTGCTGGACAGTGGACTGCTCAAGCAGAAGTCCAATTCCGTCCAAGGGAGGGCGAGTTTGGATGTGGGCATGCTGCAGGGGCGCATGGACATGTGCCAGCTCGCCATCCGAGGCCATTCCTTCGGCGGCTCCACGGCCATCGTTGCTTGCGGCTTAGACAAGAGGCTCAAATGCTGCATTGCCGAAGATGCGTGGTGGCAACCTATAGAGCAGGTACTCGCCCCCGGGGCATTCATTACTTCCATTAACATGTTGCATTTTTTGACCCCAAATTGCAAAACTGGCCTGCAAGCAAGCAACGTTCAATATTGCTTATAATGTATAATCAATTTGTTGCTGCTGCTGCGGTGCTATCTATAAGCAATTCTCTAGCATTCATTCTACCGATCGTAACCAAAGGCGGGACAATTGCATTGCCTGACTTTACTGACGATGACACTCCACCTCGGGTTCAGCTCGACTTCGACAGGCTGGCTGGAAAAGTTCCCTTGCTTCTTATCAACACGCAGTATTTTGAGTGGGATGATCTCCGTCGCTTGCGCAACCTCTTTCTGGAAGCACGAAGGCAGGCTCAGCTTGACGAACAGCCTTTGGTGACCCAACTCCTCACCATCAAGGTAATCACATAACAACACTTTGAAAATCTTGTGTAGAATATTTATGTTAGATGTGACATTGTAATTTAGTCGAATGAGCCGTGTTCGGAGGTGCACAAGGTGCGTGTCTATTCCGGGGGTCTAATACTGTTGATTTCATTCATCTCGTCTGGGCATCCGCTCGATCTTGATTCTAGGAATGATTCATCCTAGTGGAATTCTCACTGGATTTGGTAACACAGGGCACTTGCCATATGGATCAGTGCGATTTTCCCGTATTGTGGCCAAGGACCTTCAAAGCTGCCAAGTAAGTCCTCTTGAATTGAACCCTCACTGATGCACAATAAGTCGACAGCTGTTGCAATACTCATGATCTTCAGGTCTACTCATTGATTCATCTTGCTCAATTTCTACCAAATTTTCTCATGCTGAGTGGGCCTCTTTAATTGCGTGCGTGCAGATTGTCGGGTACGGCTGACCCTCTGCTTGCGAAAGATATCAACAGCAGACTGTGCCTTGAATTTCTGCACCGAAACCTCTTACCACCTGGTTGGCCCCTCACCTTCTGGATTGCGTTCGAACTGACCATGCATTTTTGAAGCCTTGATTTCTGAAGAACTAGTAACAGAGGTGAACATCGTAGCTAACCAGGGACAACGAAATGGATCGCTTTCCGATGTTCAGGCATTGTCGATCTTTGATGAACATGAAGTACTAACAATATTCCTTTCAATATCATGTGTGCAGGGACTGGAGCTCCATATGCAGTAGAGACTACCAAAACAGACAGAGATCATCTTCTAGATGGTACACTTGCCCAATCAGCAATGATATCGTCACTGGTTCCGAACCCAGACGCGGTCGACTCGGTAGTGCCGCTGTAGCCATCAAGATTCTAAAATAGCTTGTAGCATAAAACCCTAGTTCCAAACACACAATAACCTTCTAGAATGATTTAATCTGAAGGGTTGGGAAAGCACCGAGCTTCACCGAGACGCAACTGATTCATCTGTGATCAACTGACATCAAAAATTGTGCATCACTTTGAAGGCGAAGAAACTTTATCATGCCAATTCTATTTTTGAACCCAAGTTTTGAAACTAAGAGAAAAAACATCTAGCTCTCTGGAGTCTATTGTCAGAGTAGGGCTGCGGGCTGAAGCGAACGTCGCAGAAAGGAACTTGTCTGCAATGGATAACATCACTACATTGTCGTTGAACACCTCTCGTTCAACGGTACACCATTGCACACAAACAAGATGATCATCCTAGGAACCATGCACAGCCATGTCGAATTCAGAAGCGAACTCAGGAATTGAAACCCCAACTGAGGAAGCTACATACCTAATGGCACCAGCCACGAGTCATAAGATATATTGAAATGCAGTCATGTTACTAAGGCTATAGACTGTTTGCTCAAGTTTATTAAAAAACCACCTTCACTGAGAAGAGTGAGACCCTGTCGGCCCTTGTGCAGTAATAAAACAAGGTGGTTTTTCGGAGCTCAAGACCATGTCCTGACCCAGATAATTGCGAGGTAATTGGTGACAGCCAAGCTTGAGCGGTTTGAGTTATTTACAAGTCGTACAGATTAGCAAGAGAGAGCAAGACAGTCTAAAGCCTTTTGATCATCCCAGAGAGGACCAGTGATCTCAAAACTGGCTAATATTAGCTGGATTTCTACCAAAAAAATGAGGCTGCTAAACATACAAAGAAAATGAATTTTTTTTTGAAATGTAGCGAGAATGCTCATCATGTTTTAAATATGTAGCAAGGATATCATTATGGTATCACCATGGTATCACCTTAATATATCAAGGGTATTGCCGGATATTATAGAGGTATCGTGAGTAATACATTCACAAGGTAGCAAAAGTATCTACCATTTATGTGGGAGGTAGCACCCTGTGCTAAATGTCATAAAGTGGTTCTGAGAGCACTGGAGAGGACCATGGCGGAGACTTGGAGTACGTCGAGGCCGGCTTCAAAGAGTTTGTTGCTGAGAAAATCAGTTCACTTTTGCCCCTGTCCACGAAGAGAGAGGAGGAGTCTTCGCATTCTGCCATCCAAAACTGATCATTTCAGCAGCGTACCTTTCACCGGCCACTTCACTTGCAGGAACTGCGTCTTCCAAAGCTTTCATGTCCTCCTCCGTGAGCTTGACACCAACAGCGGCCACGTTGGATTCCAAGTTGGCTGTCTTTGTGGTTCCTGGAATTGGGACTGCTCGCCCAGCACCCTTGTGTAGCACCCAAGCCAAGGCCAACTGACTCGTTGTGCACTTCTTCTCGTCAGCAATCTGGGCCACGCGTTTCAGCAATTGCTGGTTCTTTGCCAGATTTTCACGCTGAAAAAATGGCACATCGGTCTGCACAAGCCACCCCCCACCTGACTCAGTTCCAGTACCATCAATTCCCATTTTCGCAGGAGAAACGAATATGCTTGCTTGCTTTTCAACCCACTGTGTCACTGGGAAACGAATTTCTGCACCATTTTCAACGATCAAAACAGAATCTAGAAGCTATCGAGGAAATACTCTCAAAGGCCATTGTTGAACAACATAACCGTATAAGAAATATGTGCTGTTACATGGATTCAGAGAAAAAAGGTTTATGCTAGCTTACCTTGCGGAAGTCATTGTCACTGAGATCCTCTAGCTTTAAAGTGCCACCAAAGAAGCCACGCCCCAAGGGACTGTAGGGTACAATGCCAATCCCTAACTCCCTGCATGAGACAATTGCGAAGTCTAAGCACTACACATGAAGCGAGCTAGCAATTTCACCCCTAAAGGACCAAGAAGCCCAAATTGGGTCTCATATTGTTTTTAGTAGTACTGAGTAAATTCTATGTGAACTTCCTTTAGTTCAAATTTAATTGTTTTTTAAGTACCAATACATATAATGTCTTCACATATAAAACAAGTCCCATCTGAATTATATTTTTCACAATATGATCAATTGAAATTGTCATATTAAAACCATGAATCATTGATCCTTGAGGGGTTAGAGCAGCGTGGTTCATTCAACGAAGTACCACTCCAGATTATATTCTTCACAGGAAGTAGCAACCGCAGGAACTCCAGCAAAATCCTTTGAACACCTTCCTAATCGGAGAGTCAAAATGAATACAAACAACAGAGTAGATGAAACTGTGAAACAAGGTATGTGTATGTGTATACACCTGCAAGTGGGAACAATTTCGTCCTCCACATCCCGAACCCAAAGCGACCACTCGATTTGGACAGCAGTGATGGGGTGCACCGCATGGGCTCGTCGAATCTCCGATGCGGACGCCTCCGAAAGCCCCAAATACTTCACTTTGCCTTCCTCCACCAGCTTCTTCATCTCCCCAACCTGCATGCGCCACAACCAACACGTACACGCACACGCAAGCTTCAGGAGAAATTAATTAATCTGTTTGAGGGTACGTCGGGGGTCGAAGCACCAGTGCTAGCTGCAGGCAGGCTCAATCTGGAATATACAGTAAGAAAGCACAGCTCGCACTCCTTGATCCACCAAGTCAACAAAAAGAAATAATTAATCAATCAATGAATGTGAGCTGAGTGCTCACCGTGATCTCAATAGGAACTGTGGTATCCACTCGATGCTGGTAGTAGAGGTCAATGCAATCAATGTCCAACCGCTTCAGACTCGCTTCGCACGCTGCGCGAACATACTCGGGGTCCCCACGAATCATGCGACCCGTGCCACTCGGATCCCTCCCGATTCCAAATTTCGTTGCAATCTGCACCTTCTCGCGGATGCCTTTGAGCGCCTGCACGTACGTACAATCATCCGATCAATCCAACATTAATACTGTTCTGCCCCTGAAAAGTGCGTGTCATATAACACATACTATGACATTTGATGATTTTATGTTGCGGAATATAAACACATACTATGACATTTGAAGATTTTATGTTGCGGAATATAAATTTCTCCAAAACAATGATTCAAATTATGCTTACTTTAAATCTCTCCCATGCATATTTTTGAAATCGTGATATTTTTTGGAGATGATAGAATAGTGAATGAGGAGAGAAACATGAAGGGAGACCGTCGTAAGATCTTTATTGAACAGATGAACACTGTGCAAAACAAAAACTAAACAATGATATCGATCTAGAAGCTAGCATATGAAATGGACAACTAACCAATAATTCAATGAAAATAAGAGTCCAAAGAGGTTTGATCCGATCATCAGGGGCCATCACAGCTAATTAACTCATATGGCTGAGGAAACTTGGGATTGTAACTTAGGCTGGCCGGAAATGAATTAAGCGGAGGAGTGGTACCGCACCTTTCCGAGCAGGATTTCGTTGGTATGAGGGCCGTAGACGTCCGA
This sequence comes from Pohlia nutans, assembly GCA_022496805.1. Taxonomy (NCBI): domain Eukaryota; kingdom Viridiplantae; phylum Streptophyta; class Bryopsida; order Bryales; family Mniaceae; genus Pohlia; species Pohlia nutans. The sequence continues at coordinate 680,484 of CM040086.1, forward strand.
CGTATCCAGAAAGGTGACCCCGAGGCTGACAGCGTGGTGAATGAGCTTGATCATGTCGGCGTGGTCCTTGGCAGGGCCATAGGCCGAGGACATGCCCATGCACCCCAGGCCCACAGCGGACACCTCCAATCCTTGCGAACCCAGCTTCACTCGCCCTGGCACGAATTCAGCACCACTGGAGACCGTCGCCATAGCTGGGCACTCGCAAAAATGAAGGAGCTAGCGAGGATCGAACGAGTTCAAGAGCGATGATAAATCTGCAAAGATCGATGCTACTTAGCTGCTGTGCCACCACGCCCACCCGGGAGCTGCACCTCTTAATTAATACTACTCCGTGATTCAACCCAAGCAGCTGCTGGGATTGAAGTCCCAGAACTCCACTGTAAGTTATGTGCTCTCTCCACAGCACTTGGCGGAGGGGTACCACCTGGCTCTTTCGTCAGAAATTTCTTCAGGACGTGTTTCGAGTCCTGTATTCGATGACGCAATCAGTGATTCATCAGTCAACGTAGGAAGGGTCATCTTGATGCCGTTAAAATGACATATGTGAAGGGATTAGTGTCGTTTTGATGTTAGTTTGATCTAAACATTACATTCATTTGGTTTAAGTCATTCTAATGTAAGGTTAACATGTATCATTTTCATGTAGAGTTTGCATCATTTTAACATCAAAAATGGCACTAATCCCTACATTAGCATGACATACACAGGAAGATTTTGGAGTGTTAGCATCCCGGGCTAATGGGCCGATGGGAGCTAATCCCCTCAATAACGAGGATAATCCCTCAAACTTTAGTTAGGGCAAGTGGATCATTTTTGGGGGCTAATGTTTTCATAAAAATGAGTTCTCAAGTTTAAAAACTTTGTGCTACGGGGGGCTAACACATGAAGCGTTATGAGGAATTTAAGACCTCACTGATTTTTAACAATTTCCGTGCAACGTCCGATATTTCATGGGTTTGTACATTTTTCGCACAAATTCCGTGCTAATTCTGCACTGTATCCATACGGCTTCTACATTCACTATTTTTGTTATCTTACACAGTGCAAAATCTGAGCGGAATTAGCGCAAAATCCGTGCAAAAAATGTACAAATCCATGAAATATTGAATGTCCCACGGAAATTGTTTAAGATTTGTAGGGTCCTAAATTCCTGACAGTTAAACGTGGCTAAGTCCTCTAAATCTTCTAGTGATATGTCATTTTGATGTCATTTTGACATCAAGATGACCCTTTCTTATTTTACTAGAGTTTTCCTTTTTCATTTTTTCAAGAGAGCCAGTTCCATTGCCAATTAAAAAAATTTAAACTTGACAAATAAAAAGCGCTTTTTGATGATTTACAAAAAATTACTATAAATACATAGCTTTGTATAGAATTGTTGATTATACATACCAATTATAAGGAAAGATTATTTCAATATATTCTAGTTTTTATCCAATTTTTCTTATATCAACATAGCAAGCACATTTTTCAAACAAGTTGGGAATATATAGTCACAAAAAAAAATTGTTGGACGCAATCATCTGCCTTCTATGTCAGTGTCAATAATAAAAATAAAAATAAAAAATTCTTGAGGAAGGTTTGTTGTTAAGCATAACTATTATTGTGACAATAATAATATATTTAAGCTTTGAGAGCACTGAAGAGGATCGTTGTGCTCCTCTAATAACTAAGTAGTAAAACAAATTTTGGTGGACAGTTTTACATGTAGACCCGCTCAACTTTTCCCCAGTTCGTGTCCTCCGGCACCTCTCCCGGACCCAATCATTCGTGATTTTGGGTCATAGTAAGTTAACCTCTAAATGTCCCAGCCTCCAGAAACTGGATCACAAACGGATTCAAAGCCTTCTCACGTTCTCATCAATGCTTGGATGAAACTCATCCAATTTTTTGGAGATCCTTCACCAAGTTGTTGTCCTATCTAATGGCTGGATTTAGTCATATTAGAGTACATATTTTTCTAAAATTACAAATGTAGAAGTATGTCAAGTCGTTGACCAAGCCAAAATTGCATTGACTCTAGTTCAAAGTGGAATCGTGAAAAATGAGGTCATAAATTTAAGAAACACAAAATTTTCAAAGTATCACCACATTTAAGAGTATCTCATTTCAAACTCATTCCAACAAATTTTACTCAAAAAATATTGAAATTTAGTTTATAATCAAATTTAGAAGGAATTTTTAATTTTAACTTCAAATTTTATAATTAAATATTGGCGATTGTATTAGTAAATTGAACCGTACGGATGGAATCTAAAATTCAAAATCTAGAACTTTCATTTGTATATCAATTCCAGAATATTTTCTAAATAGTAGTTAATAATGTTTTTCTTAAATTGTCAATTCCAAGGACACCCTGGTACGTTTAAAGGTTAAAGTCCAATCCCACCTGCAATTATGGTATAGGTGCACGAAGTACGTAATAGAGCCTGTAAATATATGAGTATTGCCACATGTCTTCATATTCTACGTAATATGAGGCTGTTCGAATCAGTTGTTAGATGTACTGAAATTATATAGTACAAAGTAGTATACCGGTTGAATAAAAAGTTGCAACTCTTAGTATACAAAGAGTTAATATGACTCTACAATAGGTAATCAGATAAGAGTGTTCATATATATATATATATATATAATGCATGATACAATTGATAGTAGATTTCCTCTTCATCTCTCAATTGTAACATGGTATTAAAGCATCATGTGTAATCCTCAGGCTCCTAATGCAGAAAATGCAAGTGAAGATGTTTTTTTTATTTCCTAATTCTTGAATTTGAAAGAGAAGAAGTCAAAACTAGAATCAAATTCACAAAATGCAAACATAAACAATGCATTTGTACAAATACCTTCAAATACACCTCCAGTTCAAGTGCATGAACAACTTTTAGAACCTCCACAAATTACATATGGAATTGATAACATGCTTACATCTTACATTGAGGCAATAACAAATTTCAATGAAGAAAATCCTCATTTCTATCCTGAAGATTTCATAGAAGAGTGCGAAATACAAGCAATTTTTAGAGGTGAATATTAAAAACGACAACACACACATCAGGAATTTCTGACCCCACTGATTCTGCACTGATTCAGTGCGTTTATCGTTAAACACTGATTCCGCACGTCATACGTGCATTTAGAAGTGTCGTTACGGTACGGAAGTGACATGCATTACTAGAGTGTCGATGCAGTGTCTTTTCAATGATTATCAAAAAAGTGTTGTTGCCGCACGAAAGTCGTGCTTGACGGAATCCATGCGTTAATCGTGTATTTACATCACATGGCTGATAAGACACGGATAACGTGCGGTTTTAGTTAATGCGAATTCAGTATCGTATACGTATCATATTAATGCCATTTATTATATTCGTGCGATTTCGGTATCTATTATAATGCAAATTATTTTCGTACGACATCCGTGTACAATATTTTAATATATATTTTGGAATATTTTGGAATCTTTCAAAATATTTTATATTATTTTGGAATATTTTGGAATATTTTGGAATATTTTGGAATATTCCAAGAATCTTCTTTAAATTATACTTCCGGTTTAATTTCCCAAAACATTTTTAGATCTTCATTTATAGAGTTTAGAAGCAATACACATTAAAATTTCAAAGAAATAACATTTTATATTTTTAGAATTCAAATTTGGTATTATTGGTTATCATTGTACTTTTCATCATAGGAGCAAAAAAAAATAGCTCACAACCACCACGATTTTGGCAAAAAATAAATAAATTCAAAATATTATGAAAAAAATCCTAGATATAGAAAACGTCCTGCATTATCTAGTGCAAAAAAAAAATTAAATAAAAGTTTTTTTCACATAGTTAAAAACATTCAAAGTCCGCTGAAAAAAAAAAAACAGCTCACAGCCCTGAATCCCTGATCGGCCATCACGATTTTGGCAAAAAATTAAAAAATTAAAAAAATTATGAAAAAAATCCTAGATATAGAAAACGTCCTGCATAATCTAGTGCAAAAAAGAATTTTGGAAAAAAAGTTTTTTTCACATAGTTAAAAACATTCAAAGTCCGCTGAAAAAAAAAAAACAGCTCACAGCCCTGAATCCCTGATCTGCCATCACGATTTTGGCAAAAAATTCAAAAATTCAAAAAATTATGAAAAAAATCCTAGATATAGAAAACGTCCTGCATAATCTAGTGCAAAAAAAAATTTGGAAAAAAAGTTTTTTTCACATAGTTAAAATCATTCAAAGTCCGCTGAAAAAAAAAGTTCGATAATTACCAAAAGAGTTCCGTTCTATGCATGAAGAGTTTGAGGTGGTTTGGTGGTTGGGAACTTGATTGGCAACCGGAAGGTTGAGAGTTCAAATCCCACCGTTGGCGATAGAGCTTGGGAAGCTATGGTGGGCCCCATCGCATGTGCGGGCAATTTCCGTGTAATTGAAGTGGGCGATGAGGAAAGTAATTATTTTATATTTTATATTATTTTATATTTTTTAATAATACTATTTTTATCAAATTTAGATATAAAAAGAAAATAAAGTCTAGATATGGAAAAGATGATGTCGCACGAAAAACGCACTGAATCAGTGTAGTTTTAAAGACGATTAAAACACGACATTTGACGACTATAAAGAGTGCTGAATTCATACGTTTTCAATGGATGTATCAATCGTGTTGAATCAGTACTATATCCGCTTGTACGAACATCGTGTCATATCAGTGTAGTTGCGATGAATGACGCAACGATGCGGAATCAGTGCGAAAATCGTACGAACCCTTGAAATATCGGAAATCGCACTGAATCAGTGTAGAATCAGTGGGGTCCGAAATTCCTGATGCAAGATAGACATAAGTCATGTCACTAAGTTTGATCATCGCTCTTACTTCAACATATGGAAATATAGATTGACTCTCATCTAAGGTAAAAAAGTTATGGCTTATAGTGAGTAGAGAAAATCACTTACCAGTGGCACCGACAACAGCACAAATAGTTGCTGGAACTTCTAACTTGCCTTCCTCAGGAGTAGGAAGTATAAGTTTGTGGAAGGATCATGATGCGTTTAGTTAGTATTAACCATCATTAACAACTGCCTTGAAATCTCAATCGTTTTACACATACAATCTTGTAAAACATCAAATTCAACTTGACCATAATTGATTAGCATTTTTGAAGCACAAGACATAGTGACAAAAATGCACTTTAAAGATAAATTACTAAACTTGAAAATGAGGGAAAACACAAGTGTTGTTAAATACATTCACAATTTTTGAGCTCACTTAGAACAGCTTTTTGCAAATGATGAAGGTATCATTATGTTGATAAAGACTCTTCTTCAAACTTACCAATCCTTCATACGCTCCTTGCAAAGGCAAGCTGGAATTACTTTACAGTCCCTACTAATTGATCTAATTTTAAAAGAGACTTTTTTCAGAGATCTCGTCAAAGATACAAGTTCTACTTCTAAGAACACATCAACACCTTATGATGAAAAGAAATTTTTCAACAAAAGCAAGAAACCTTATTTCAATAAAAACTCTAGGAAAAGTAAATTCATAAATTACATTAAGTGCAATGAAAAACAAGTAGTTTACTTGGGCGTTGATTAACATCTTACACCATTCACAAATATGGAGATGTCAATTTCAAATTATCTAATGGAGATGAAAAATCCATTCCAGATGTTTCACACATTCTCGACCTTACAAAGAACTTGTTTCAGGCAAGCAACTTGATAAGGCAGGTGAAGAAATTCGGATAAAAGATAGAGTTTCACTTTCATCAAGAAGTCACGTCAAATTATAGCAACCTCCAAGCTTAATTAACATTTGTATGAGTTAGGTGAAACTATCACATCTAATCAATATGCTGTGAATACTAAAACACCAAACAAAATTGATTTATAGCATCTAAGACTAGGACATCTAAATCAACAAAGATTAAAGCAAATACAAGCCATCTTTAAACGTATAGAACCTTTTTATGAGAAACAAATTGCCTTTACTTACCATTCCTCACAAGTACTTCCAAAATTTGAATGTTGATGAACTCTTGCATGTTGCAAGCTTTTGAATGCCAAACTCACCAGCGCATGCGGCACTATGAAGGACATCAATACATAGAGGGTGTCATTTCCTTCATTCACGCCGGCCCTTGCTAAAAAAGGGACCGGAGTTTCTATCTATCTATCTGTCATTTCCTTCTTCCCATTCCCAATCTTCCGGGAATGCGTACGTGGCACTTTTTCTTTGAATTGTGGAGGGCCCATTCTATAAACATTGGGAAGCTTCATTCTTCTACTTTGGAACTGAAGAATGGGCATGAAGATTGAGAAGCCATGCAGAAGACTAACAAGCCGTGTCCATTCTCATTCTTCACACGACTTCAAGGAGAGTCTCAGTCACCTTCTTCAAGCAGAATGGCCACAATTGCCTCCACGTTTCTCTCCCAAGGGTTCTCCATCTTCAGAGAATCAAAGAGGTGTGATAACCCCTGATGGTCAAATTTATGGAGACCATCCGTGCTGCGAATTTTCAATCTTGTGTTTCCCTCGATCCGGTGACTGAAGCTCACGCCTCCCTGCACCACTCGCCCTTCCACATTGCATCGCTCCTCGTTCTTGCTGTGGAACTCGGTTCCAAGAAGTCATCGTCTCCGCGGTGAAGCCCGGTGCTTGGAAATTCCAAACCCGAAAAACCTCTGTCATCTCTCATCTCTGTAGTTTGCATCAGCCAATATCTCGCGCAAGTATATGTCGTGTAGCTGAGCAATGGCGCAAGGACTGCTGCACTTCATTACAGTAGGCTTTCTGATTTCGACAGAAAACAGAGCAAAAGTAAAATCTCCGTCGTCACTCAACCATTGCACAAGTTTTCTTTTAAGAAACGTCGTGAGTATCAGGACGGTACCAAAATGGTACAAGCAAAATCCGGCTTCTTGTCCAGCCCAAGGTCGCCAAAAGCGGGTCGTGTGCCTCCGGAAAGCGGTTTTCTGCGCATGTCTTCCGCACTGCCTCGGCTGTGCGTGCTGGGCACGTGAAGTACTGCACGCCTAGCTAGGGCTACCGTTGGAGATAATTTAATTTGACGAAACCGATTTAACGGGGTCTAAACGCTGGCTCTCTACACGCAGTTCACTTCGGTCGAAGCGCATCGCGCCCCGACTGGACACACAAGTTACTTGCAGGGCGTTTCGGCTGAAATTTTTTGTGTTGCAGAGGAGATGGGTCCGATCCTCCCCTCAGGAGATTCGGCCACCCGAAGAATTTGAAGCTCTCCGACCGCCGGTACGTACTTACGAAAGCACTGCTGAAACTAGTCCATCAACATCATGAGAAATCGTCCATCGGAGGTATTTCAACGTTGAATACATTCAACTCCTTCAGATGACGGAGGTAAGGTACTGTAGTACTTCGGTGGAGTCCAAAAGACCGCTCTTTGGATGTCCCGGCTTCTCTGGCAGCTGCCTGCATCGGTCACTTCTCGCAATTCAGTTCACTGCCAAATCTGGGAAAATTACCTCCTACACTGAAATCACCATATAACATACTGTGGGTAGATAATGGTTGTGGGTACATTCATCCATTTCACATGTATAAATCCATTTAAACACAAATTCATCCAATTTGAACGAAGCTTCATCCCATTTGGATGAGTTTTACCACAATATTTTGAGCTTTTTTTTAAGCAAAGCCTCTCGCAAATACCGTGGGCCACAGTATATGCCGCATAGTTTCAGTGTGGCCAGTTATTTGATTTCCTGGTGCACGGTAAATGGAAAATTCGGATTTAAAACAAGCGCGATTGGTGGAGACGGAGGAGCTCTCGTTGTTAAATAGGAGAAATCCTTTATCCAAAGACAGGAGAAATAGTGGATAATGCGTCCGGGAGTTGGGCCAATGGCAGGTGCCATGTGGAAACGGGGATTGTCTACTTTATCTTCGAGAAAGGGAAGCTTTTCATCCGGAACTCGCACGGAATCGAGGGTGGATGATGGCTCATCGCAGCGGTACCAGCGCGTCTCCTCCACTCGCGTTGCTGCTCAAGATATCCCGGTGGCCACAACTTCATCCTACCAGCTGCGTGCACACATCATATGCCTGGCCAGATTGAAGGGGAAGGACTAGCATCGAGCTTCAGTGTGGGAATCTGCTCGCGGTGCCTGATCGAACTGTGAGCGAGCGAGCGAGCGAGCGAATCGAAGCGGCAAGCGAGCGCAGCCATGGCTCAAGCGGCGTTGAGGAGCGCCAGCATCGCGTCGTCGTTCTGCGGAACGAGCGAGTTCGTGGGCTCTGTGGAGCGCTTGGGCAGGCCGAACGGCGCCCGCGTGGTGGCCCGGTTCGCCGCGGGCACGAAGAAGGTGAAGCAGGCCGCGAAGACGGTGCAGAAGAAGTTCTCGGGCAGCGCCGACCGGCCGTTGTGGTTCCCGGGCGCCAAGGCGCCGGAGTGGCTGGACGGGTCCCTGGTGGGCGACTATGGATTCGACCCGCTGGCGCTGGGCAAGAGCCCCGAGTACTTGCAGGTGGAGTTGGACTCGCTGAACCAGAACCTGGCGAAGAACGTGGCCGGTGACGTTATCGGCAGCCGTGTGTCGAAGAAGGCGGACATCAACCCCACCCCCTTCCAGCCCTACAGCGAGGTGTTCGGTCTTCAGAGGTTCAGGGAATGCGAGCTCATCCACGGCCGGTGGGCAATGCTCGCCATCTTGGGGGCTCTGTCCGTGGAGGCCTTCACGGGTGTGACATGGCAAGACGCCGGAAAGGTGAGACGGATTCTTCTCGTTCTTCGTTCCGTTTGCGTTCAGGCTCGATCTGCTTTGAGGTAATTAAGCTGCATGCGACACTGTGCGTATCGGCCGGTGATGTCGGGTAGGTCTGAGTGCTTGGAAAGCGCTGGGGGCAGTATCTGTCCCAGGCTCGTTGATGGAATGCAATGTGCATCGGACCGTGTCGCTATGCGGCATTAGTCCGGCTCGGAGTTGCGCTTGTTTCTGTCCCTATTTTCGTCTCGATGTCCATATCCGCACCTTTGGGTCGAGGAATGCAAGCCGTGAGAGAGGCTCGTAGCGGAATCGGTGAGAGAGCTGCAACTGAGAGGAGCCGGGAGGTGCGTTTATGGGGACGGAGATGTTCGTGCCAGAGTACATTATGATGTGCCAGGGTTTCTGACGTTGATTGATCGATGTGTGTGTATTGGCAGGTGGAGCTGGTGGACGGCGCCTCGTACTTCGGGCTGCCCCTGCCGTTCAGCATCACGAGCCTGGTGTACATCGAAGCGCTGCTGGTTGGATTCATCGAGTTCTACAGGAACGGGGAGTTGGACCCCGAGAAGCGTCTGTACCCCGGCGGCAAGTTCTTCGACCCCCTGAACTTGGCCGACGATCCCGAGAAGAAGCAGGTTCTGAAATTAGCCGAAATTAAGCACGCGAGGTTGGCCATGGTTGCCGCCTTGGGGTTCGCCGTTCAGGCCGCCGCCACGGGCAAGGGCCCCCTGGACAACTGGGCCACCCACCTTGCGGACCCGCTGCACACCACCATCTTCGACACGTTCTCCAAGTGAAATGTTGATTAGTTTCTCATCCGTAGCCGCAGCGTCAATGCCAGGGTTTTATTGTAAGCATGAAATGTAATATTACGCAAATTTTCCAAGCCATTCGCATGCAGTGATGTGGTATGAAGGTATGATTCATTTGGGGCATGACTGGGGGCATGTATGGGACATGTGCGTGGGCATGTGTTGCATGGCGGAGTGCGAAGCGTCATCCTTTCTACGTCGCCCTTGTGGACTCACGCTTGTTGCTGAGCGCCCTTACCGGCTCCTGGGCATCTGCGACCTCGTGTCGTAAACAGGGCCGTGAAAGGCAATCAGATTTGCTTAGGTCGACGGGATCATGCATTGTGAAGCACACAATCAATCGTTGCTTGTTACATTGAGTTTCTATCCTTGAAAGCCGTCCGTCCGTGATCGATCGATCGATCTATCTATCCACGTTCCTCGTCTCTGACAGCTATTTAACGTCAGGACATCGATGTCGTGCCCGGATAATTTCATTCTGTACTCACCGGATGCAGTCCGCTTCAGTTGCGTGTGACCCACAGATTAGTTAATTTATCTTGAGCATATCCAGCACGAGTGCGTGCCTTGAGGTTACGGTACTCATATTCTCTAATTATGAGAGATTATGGGCTTGTGTATTTCTGTAAATTTGCTTAACCCTTGAAGGATTTAGGGAATAGTAGATACGTTGCCGTATATTTTACATTTGTTATGAGTAGAAAGTTCCAAATTGAGATCCCAATATCTTTTAGGACCATGTAGACATGAATTTTAATTTTACTTTTGATACAATACTCATAGGAGGTGTAGAACCATTCCAAATACAATGAAATACGGTCGTGTACATTGGCCGGAATGGCCAATCTGGACCTGTAAGGGTTAAGGTGGTTACCCCATTCCTAACTGAATAAGAAATACGGATATGAGGCTTCGATATCGTTTAGTATCCTTATGTTTTAGAGGTTGGCAAGAAGAAATAGATTCCAACACAAGTTGAAACATAGTTTTTGGATGAAGAATAAATTAGTTATAAATTTTTCGAAGTTAAAGTATGAGGCACTCCCATTCATTCATATAGGTACACCTCTTCGTGTGTAAAGAAGATTTGTATTGCACACACTAAAGATGCGTAAACCAACAACAACGAATCCATAACCACACTTACATATACTAAAACCAACAAGAGGGAACCCATTACCAATTGCAACTCATGCTACATCCAACATCATTACAACATTGATTGCGAATAATGTCCCTAGGTGTTGGTGAAAGGAGCCAGTTGGTAATGGGGGTAACCACCTTAGAGCATGTTCACCAGCAACACTGAATTGCAGTCTGATTTTGTAATTCTATAATGGAGACCTCACTGTGTATTCTCACCTCTGGCAGTCAATCAATCTTTGAAATGCGTATGGATACATCCACAAGTTGCCATGCATGGATTGCCATTTATCATGTGCAATCGCTTAACTCTTAAGCAGCCACGCTACAATTACCCGGTCATGCCTCAACAACTATTTACATTAATATATATTTTGGTGAGAATCAATGTTTGACTGAAAATGATCAATTGAAATATGGTCCCAAAGGACTCCTTGCTTGCTTAGGAGTTAAAAATAGATGAAACAATAGCTTGACTCATTTTGAGAAAGTTGAATTTGTGACTCCTTGCATGCTTAGGGGTTAAGAAGAGCTAAGAGACTAGCTTAACGCGTTTTGTGAACCTTGAAGTGGGTTGTTGTATTTAGTGTCGTGTGGATGCAATCACGCAAAAAAAAATCTTCAATGAGTATGACATTCTTCAATGCATAGATCGGGGTTGGAAGTTGGAATGTCAAGCTTCCTTGGTATCACACAAGGCTACTACAACGTCATACCAAAGCCTATCAACCAAAAGGCAATCAAAACTCAACCAATTTTGAAATTATAATCAATTTAAGGATGTGGAATTGAGTAAATCATTTAAAAATCATTACTATTTTACAAAAGAGTTTAAACTAAATAAACTTTAAATAACAACATTTTGCATGAAGCTACCCGATCATTAAATCAAGTTTGTATCCTCTAAAGCAACTTATGGACATTACATTGATCTCATTAACCAAAAAAATAACATTTCCCAACCACCAAAACACATTAAACACAAAAATACTTGCAAGACTATAACCAAGTACGTATGTGTGTGTATATATACATATATATATATATATGTATATATATATATAAATATACATAAATATAAAATATTTTTATTAGATTACATATTAACATAATTTTAAAAAAATAAAAAAAATAAAATCATACTTTGGATGATTATATCTCCAAATTTGAGAAGAGAATTTAGTGATCGAAAAATCATTAATAATTGCAATAAAATCGTCCAAGTCATAGAAGTCTTTGGAAGTCATAGAAGTCTCATTTAGAAATGAAATAATTTACATTGTGCAAAGATGAATAGTAATGATAATTAAAAATCAAATAATGGCATTTGCTCAAAAACTAGAACAATAGCTTGTGTCCCTTACCGCCCTTTGACGCACCAACCCCCGCTAGTTATGCAGTCCATAATTGAAGTATTCATGAAAATTGCATAATTGCTAAAGAGGAGGAAGGCAACAACAACCGTAACAAACTATTCAAGTAGACCAATGGCATGCCAAGCATTGCAAAGAAATAGTTGGTGATTTTGGGTTAGATGATAACCGAAACCTAAGAACAAAAGTGTGAATTTAAGATATTGGTATGTAATGTATGGGTCTGATGCGAGGTCTGTTGTTACTTTCCACCATAAAACTTTGTATAAAATTGACAAATGTGAATTATTTGTTGCTAAGTTCAACCCTTTCACAAGCTTGTGTCCAAAAATTGAATGACGAACAGATTCAAGTTATTCGATTCTCATCCGAATTGGACAGTTTTCATCCACACATATTTCTCTAGGTTCTTGTGCACGTTTACTATTTGATGTACAGTTTGGATTTTTAAAATAGGTTATTATGATTTTTGGAAAAATCACACAGTTGCTTTCTGTCAAGTTTTATTCCTAGTTGAAAAAGTGAGACCTTAAAAATGATTTTCCAAAATATGTCAAATCAAATAATGGAAACGATGGCATCTCCTAGAGCATGTTATTCCAATTTCATTACAATATTTTAAATTTTTTTTGTGTTAATACAGGATTTTAAATCAAACTTCAAGAGAAAACCTTAAAAAAATAACTAAAGATAATCAATAAAAAATATGATAAATCCAACTGTGCATATGTGATCTTCACATTGACATTTACAACTTTTCTTTTTACATCAACTCCATTTTTGGTATTCATCAAACATTTTATAACATTTCTTTGAAAACAGTGTTGAATTGGGACATTAACCCTTTACTGCCTAGAGTGGTTCTGAAGAAACCACAGTTTTTAGGGTGATGTTTTTCTAAAACTCTCTGTGTTGAAATTAGGGACACTATTAATAGTATCCAACAGTATGAATGTAAGCATAGCTTAATGAGACAAGTGTCAACTAAATCTTGGTAAGATCGGACTGTTGGATTGAAAGATTATAGTATGTCTTTGAATCATATAATGCACTCTCAAAAATGAGATTTTGGGGGGTGTGCGGCTTCAAGGTTAAATAGGATTTGGGTTAAATTTTCAAGGATAAAAGTGAAGCAATGGCCTGTGTCAACACCTCTTCATTGCAATCTTTCATGTCAAGAACAAACTTATACATAATTATTGTGAATTTTATAAGTGAGAGTGACTTATCAATGTACGGATTAGGACAAAATTTATACGTTAAAATAAGAAAGGAGTTGGTACATTGATAAAGATCAGACTACATACACTAATGGAACATGAATAAGAAAACACAATTCAAAAAAAAATGCAAGATAACGAACGCGCAAACACAAGAAATATTACATAGTAAGTGTGTTGTATTTGTAAGTATTTGCTGTATTTTGAGGTATTTGCAATATTTTGGTGTTTCGTACATATGTATTTGGATAGCTACAGAAGTCAAATTCCAAATTCACTTTTTGCATCAACTATAGTATCAACAGTTACACATATGAACATCAAACATTGAATTGAGATGGTTCACAAATTCTCCAACATTTCATTCTCTTGTGATTCAGTGACCACTTAGTGGTTACCTGGGCACTAAAGGGTTAAAGGGTTACCAATCCTCGTGGAAACCTATTTTAAATGCAGTAAAATTTTCCACGGATTTAGCAAACCGGAAATAGAAAGATTTCAAAAGTTGCTAGTATCAAGACATTCCCCATCCTTGGTTGTTCTACAGACTCCACTTTCGCATGCCAGTCCCTCAACATATGCTCAAGATAAATTAACTAATCTGTGGGTCACACGCAACTGAAGCGGACTGCATCCGGTGAGTACAGAATGAAATTATCCGGGCACGACATCGATGTCCTGACGTTAAATAGCTGTTAGAGACGAGGAACGTGGATAGATAGATCGATCGATCGATCACGGACGGACGGCTTTCAAGGATAGAAACTCAATGTAACAAGCAACGATTGATTGTGTGCTTCACAATGCATGATCCCGTCGACCTAAGCAAATCTGATTGCCTTTCACGGCCCTGTTTACGACACGAGGTCGCAGATGCCCAGGAGCCGGTAAGGGCGCTCAGCAACAAGCGTGAGTCCACAAGGGCGACGTAGAAAGGATGACGCTTCGCACTCCGCCATGCAACACATGCCCACGCACATGTCCCATACATGCCCCCAGTCATGCCCCAAATGAATCATACCTTCATACCACATCACTGCATGCGAATGGCTTGGAAAATTTGCGTAATATTACATTTCATGCTTACAATAAAACCCTGGCATTGACGCTGCGGCTACGGATGAGAAACTAATCAACATTTCACTTGGAGAACGTGTCGAAGATGGTGGTGTGCAGCGGGTCCGCAAGGTGGGTGGCCCAGTTGTCCAGGGGGCCCTTGCCCGTGGCGGCGGCCTGAACGGCGAACCCCAAGGCGGCAACCATGGCCAACCTCGCGTGCTTAATTTCGGCTAATTTCAGAACCTGCTTCTTCTCGGGATCGTCGGCCAAGTTCAGGGGGTCGAAGAACTTGCCGCCGGGGTACAGACGCTTCTCGGGGTCCAACTCCCCGTTCCTGTAGAACTCGATGAATCCAACCAGCAGCGCTTCGATGTACACCAGGCTCGTGATGCTGAACGGCAGGGGCAGCCCGAAGTACGAGGCGCCGTCCACCAGCTCCACCTGCCAATACACACACATCGATCAATCAACGTCAGAAACCCTGGCACATCATAATGTACTCTGGCACGAACATCTCCGTCCCCATAAACGCACCTCCCGGCTCCTCTCAGTTGCAGCTCTCTCACCGATTCCGCTACGAGCCTCTCTCACGGCTTGCATTCCTCGACCCAAAGGTGCGGATATGGACATCGAGACGAAAATAGGGACAGAAACAAGCGCAACTCCGAGCCGGACTAATGCCGCATAGCGACACGGTCCGATGCACATTGCATTCCATCAACGAGCCTGGGACAGATACTGCCCCCAGCGCTTTCCAAGCACTCAGACCTACCCGACATCACCGGCCGATACGCACAGTGTCGCATGCAGCTTAATTACCTCAAAGCAGATCGAGCCTGAACGCAAACGGAACGAAGAACGAGAAGAATCCGTCTCACCTTTCCGGCGTCTTGCCATGTCACACCCGTGAAGGCCTCCACGGACAGAGCCCCCAAGATGGCGAGCATTGCCCACCGGCCGTGGATGAGCTCGCATTCCCTGAACCTCTGAAGACCGAACACCTCGCTGTAGGGCTGGAAGGGGGTGGGGTTGATGTCCGCCTTCTTCGACACACGGCTGCCGATAACGTCACCGGCCACGTTCTTCGCCAGGTTCTGGTTCAGCGAGTCCAACTCCACCTGCAAGTACTCGGGGCTCTTGCCCAGCGCCAGCGGGTCGAATCCATAGTCGCCCACCAGGGACCCGTCCAGCCACTCCGGCGCCTTGGCGCCCGGGAACCACAACGGCCGGTCGGCGCTGCCCGAGAACTTCTTCTGCACCGTCTTCGCGGCCTGCTTCACCTTCTTCGTGCCCGCGGCGAACCGGGCCACCACGCGGGCGCCGTTCGGCCTGCCCAAGCGCTCCACAGAGCCCACGAACTCGCTCGTTCCGCAGAACGACGACGCGATGCTGGCGCTCCTCAACGCCGCTTGAGCCATGGCTGCGCTCGCTTGCCGCTTCGATTCGCTCGCTCGCTCGCTCGCTCACAGTTCGATCAGGCACCGCGAGCAGATTCCCACACTGAAGCTCGATGCTAGTCCTTCCCCTTCAATCTGGCCAGGCATATGATGTGTGCACGCAGCTGGTAGGATGAAGTTGTGGCCACCGGGATATCTTGAGCAGCAACGCGAGTGGAGGAGACGCGCTGGTACCGCTGCGATGAGCCATCATCCACCCTCGATTCCGTGCGAGTTCCGGATGAAAAGCTTCCCTTTCTCGAAGATAAAGTAGACAATCCCCGTTTCCACATGGCACCTGCCATTGGCCCAACTCCCGGACGCATTATCCACTATTTCTCCTGTCTTTGGATAAAGGATTTCTCCTATTTAACAACGAGAGCTCCTCCGTCTCCACCAATCGCGCTTGTTTTAAATCCGAATTTTCCATTTACCGTGCACCAGGAAATCAAATAACTGGCCACACTGAAACTATGCGGCATATACTGTGGCCCACGGTATTTGCGAGAGGCTTTGCTTAAAAAAAAGCTCAAAATATTGTGGTAAAACTCATCCAAATGGGATGAAGCTTCGTTCAAATTGGATGAATTTGTGTTTAAATGGATTTATACATGTGAAATGGATGAATGTACCCACAACCATTATCTACCCACAGTATGTTATATGGTGATTTCAGTGTAGGAGGTAATTTTCCCAGATTTGGCAGTGAACTGAATTGCGAGAAGTGACCGATGCAGGCAGCTGCCAGAGAAGCCGGGACATCCAAAGAGCGGTCTTTTGGACTCCACCGAAGTACTACAGTACCTTACCTCCGTCATCTGAAGGAGTTGAATGTATTCAACGTTGAAATACCTCCGATGGACGATTTCTCATGATGTTGATGGACTAGTTTCAGCAGTGCTTTCGTAAGTACGTACCGGCGGTCGGAGAGCTTCAAATTCTTCGGGTGGCCGAATCTCCTGAGGGGAGGATCGGACCCATCTCCTCTGCAACACAAAAAATTTCAGCCGAAACGCCCTGCAAGTAACTTGTGTGTCCAGTCGGGGCGCGATGCGCTTCGACCGAAGTGAACTGCGTGTAGAGAGCCAGCGTTTAGACCCCGTTAAATCGGTTTCGTCAAATTAAATTATCTCCAACGGTAGCCCTAGCTAGGCGTGCAGTACTTCACGTGCCCAGCACGCACAGCCGAGGCAGTGCGGAAGACATGCGCAGAAAACCGCTTTCCGGAGGCACACGACCCGCTTTTGGCGACCTTGGGCTGGACAAGAAGCCGGATTTTGCTTGTACCATTTTGGTACCGTCCTGATACTCACGACGTTTCTTAAAAGAAAACTTGTGCAATGGTTGAGTGACGACGGAGATTTTACTTTTGCTCTGTTTTCTGTCGAAATCAGAAAGCCTACTGTAATGAAGTGCAGCAGTCCTTGCGCCATTGCTCAGCTACACGACATATACTTGCGCGAGATATTGGCTGATGCAAACTACAGAGATGAGAGATGACAGAGGTTTTTCGGGTTTGGAATTTCCAAGCACCGGGCTTCACCGCGGAGACGATGACTTCTTGGAACCGAGTTCCACAGCAAGAACGAGGAGCGATGCAATGTGGAAGGGCGAGTGGTGCAGGGAGGCGTGAGCTTCAGTCACCGGATCGAGGGAAACACAAGATTGAAAATTCGCAGCACGGATGGTCTCCATAAATTTGACCATCAGGGGTTATCACACTTCTTCTGAGAAGTTTGAAAACCCTTGGGAGACTGAGAAACGTGGAGCCAATCGAAATGGACGTATGGACCATATAACTTCTAAGAGCGAAAGGCTTCAAAAGGTTCTTAGACATATATTCCACAAAATTTTGAACATCCATATTTGCACTTAAAAGGGACTCACATTAAGCAAAAGGGTAATGGATCATAACCTTCTTTTAATCTTTCAACAAGAGACTACCACAATTGCCTCAAAATGCAAATTTAGTGTAGCCAGCAAACAAGGGCTTGACAACATGACATTTTTGAAGGCATTGCGATTGTATTCAAGGTCTCAATGAATGATATGGTGGCACATTGGGTGATGACTCATCAATACGAAATGTATTCCTCAACTGGGAAAAAAATAAAATGGAAAGGATCTTGGTTAGTCTGTTCAAGATCATAATGAGGATTTTGTCTTTTCAAAACTGTACTGCTCAGCTTCTGACTCTCGAATAAACAGGAGACTGAAGCTTCCTCCATTCTAAGTATTCCATTGACAAAGCGAAATCAGTCGCTAAGTTGTCAAGGGCTACATAGAACAGAATTTAGGAGGTTGACAATTCAGACCGCAAGGTGCACATCATCAAGAACTCATCAAATTCTTCAGTTGACTAATGCCGACCTCAAAGCACGAAACAACACCCGGGTGAATATAAAAGCCTGATTTTAGTCCGTAAAGGTCACTCCACTCTTCGATTGTCTGATCGACATCCAAGTGCTTGTAGATAGCTTCCAGAATTTTAGCTTTGTCACGAGTTGGGAAGGATTCGACAACCTCTCCATTCTTGTAGAAATGAAACAGTGGCACAATCTGCATGCATCGACATGGTGGTTGTCAGGTCACTGGACTCTAGCCCACCTCATGCATGTCCAGATCCACACAATGTTTCACAAATAGCGACATACTACTGGAGAAATAAATGTAAAATTGATTGACAACAAGAGATACGGCCACAGGGATACTTGTAAGCTCATAAATCACACAATTGAGGTAGTGAGCCATACCTTGATCCTGAATTTCTCAGCTATGTCAGACTGCTCGTCGTACTCATCCATAACCTGCACAAACCAGTATCCCAATAATGCAAATTTAGTTGTCCACAAAGTGCGATCTATGTTCAAAGTAACAAGCCTTCTGCTTTGAGTTTCGGAAAGACCAGATGAACGGTCAATCCATGGAGGAAACCAGAACAGCCTAAAACATACATTGAGAGCTTCTGAGAATGGAACGTGCTATGGAAAGCACAAGATGACATAGGGTGGATGTCCCTATGACTGATTGCACACCTATATCTTCACAACTGCGCACCAAAATCAATTAGGAGCAGTAATAGGAATTGGTAATGAAACTCCATGTTCCTAATGAAATTAATCAGCCTTTTGACCCATGTGCAAAAGAAATATTTTGACCCATGGGCAATTTCAACTTCCAGGCAGTTGTAAGTATATCACTTTGTAGAATAAAAGTAAAAATTAAATTGTGATAAAATTGTGGTGAAAAAAATTGAGCAAACTTTTCTTTTTCTATGAAACAGGGACTCTGTAATACCGGTAGTTGTGAGCAATAATAGGGACGGCTACTCTAGCATGTCGGATACAGTTTCAAACATGGAGAAACTGGATAGCTTCAATCCCGTTTTCAGACTTAAAACCGAGCACATCAAGGTATCTGATACCATACAGTACTACTGTAACTATCACGGACATATTCCTGTTTTTCAAAACGTGGAACATACTAGGGTATCCTTTACCGCAAAAAGTTTTGAAGCCTATGCATATTGATTCATGTTCAAAACTCTTGGACCTTTGATGGCTGAAAAATCAGGCCAGGGTTAAAAAATATGAAATCTTGATATGAAAGTAGTGTTCAGAACTTTTCGAGTCGAAGGAAAACCCTATTGAGGTACAAAATGTATGTAGACGCCACTTATAGGTGATTAGGGTTTTCAACTTTCAATTTGTGTTCTTTTCAGTCTTTGACAACAAACCTTACTTCCACCCCAAATTTTCCCCCAAGTATGTAAGACGAGCAATCGCTTCAAGTGACACAGATAGCCCTCTCTACCTTAACCAGTAAAGGACCAAGGATTCATGGTTTTAAAATGCCAAATTCAATTGATTATATTGTGAAAAATATAATTCAGATGAGACCAAATTTGGGCTTACTTCAAAAAATAAAATGAAGTTGAACAAAAATAAGTCCACCTAGAACCTACTCCTAACTGCTAAAAAAAACATGAGGCCCAATTTGGGCTTCTTGGTCCTTTAAGGGCTAATGGAGGCTACACGAGATGAAAGTCATAGAATAGGTCACATACATTATGTTTCAGAAAGATAACCGAAGCTTCGCCATTGCCAGCTCCTTTACAAAGCTTCTGGAATCCTTTTTCGATGTAGCGGCAGCTCCCACACGAAGTCCGGAAGAAATCCACAACAACTAAGGCGCCACCGGCCTTGGACTCCTCAATCGTATGCTCCAGATCATTCAGTTTAGTGATCTCGCGGACGCATTCAATCGGGCACAGATCCTCGTCGTTGTCACTTTCAATATCAGAGCCCATTTCCTTGAGGAGCACCTTCTCGAGTTTCTGTTTCTTGTACTCATGTGCGTTCAAAAGTGCCCTAATTGCAAATCGCCCTTCTCGCCGTTTCAAAGACTGTGGCAAGGAGAATCCCTTCGTATAGCCAAGAAAGGAAGCTTTACATGTCGACGAATTCTTTACGAGACTAGTCACTTTGTTACTTGAAGAAGCTGAACCTACAAAAGCTCGGGACACAGATAACACCTCCATTTCAGAGCCTGCCTTCTAGGGTTTTACACTGACCAAACAATACTAACTGCTTCCCTTAAACCGCATCGCCTTCAGGAATTAACCATATCTGCAAAACATGAATGAATTCACTGTGAGTTTTATAAATTGGCAAAAGAGAATCCAAGTCCCTGGGAAAGTTACAAAGGATACGAAACGCTTGTGAATCGATCGGTTGATTGAGGGCAGTTCCGGATTGTGTGTCAACACGATCCAACCTCTGCTGCTACTACTACAGTGGTACTGTTGATGCGTGTGAAACCTAATAAGTTAGTGCTGGCCCACGGACCAGTGATCTCAAAACTGGCTAAAATTAGCTGGATTTCTATCCAAAAAATGGGGCTAAACCTACAAAGAAAGACAATGAAAAAAAATTTGAAATGTAGCGAGAATGCTCATCATGATATACATATGTAGCAACTTCATGAGGTGATATCCGCGGATATCATCATGCTATCACCTTAATATATCAAGGATTGCCGGATATTATAGAGGTATCGTGAGTATTGTATGCACTGGGTAGCAAAAGTAGATGCCATTTCTGTGAGAGGTCGCATAATGTTCTAAATGTCATAAAGTGGTTCTGAGATCACTGCCACGGACATTAGACTGGGGGATGACTTCGGCCCCATGGATGAAAACCCACATGCCCCTTCATCAATTGGTTGGAAAAAAATCGCGTTCACGCTATAAAATATGTTCCCCGCCTCCCCAGGCTGTCACAGCCGCGATACCCGGGGCCGGCCTAGTGAAAATTAAAAGTTGAGACCCTGTTCACACCGCGGAAGCTTTGTAATCAAGTTGTTTACTATCACAAACAAAACTGAGTACAGTTTTGACTCACGTTCATTCAAAAAATCATACCATGAGCATGAGTGGACCAAATGAAATCGTAGCAAAATAAAAGTTGCAGTATACAATGTGCTACATAGTTCTAAATTTTTTTGAAGTGCACTTGAAATGTGTTTGGAAAGAAAATAAATTTCAAAGTGAGCTATGTGAAATAATCAAATTTTTTTTCAACTCTCCAAAAGGATTTGGAAGATTTAGAATGAAGCTAATCTTCTTGTACTAGTGTAAAACATTGTATGTGACTCCAAGAATGCTACAATGTCACAAGTGAGCAAATCTAGAGAGCACAAATTTGCTATGTGAAATACAATTTGATCGCATTTGAACCCAATTATCGTGGATTTTGGAATGAAAAGTTAGGATTTTTGGCATATGAAAATCTATATTTGGAAGAAAAGAAACCAATTACCATGGAATTTAGGAAGAATAATGTTGGAAAGAAATCTAATTTTGTGGAGTTTATTACCACGGTTTTAAGGTTTGGAGTTTAGGGGTTTTATATCATGGGAAAATATTAACATATAATGTTGGTATAGGCTGTCAACAAGTTCCAAAGAGGAGATGTAACTAAATAGAAAATCCCTTTTTACAAAAACAAAAAAACAAAAAAAAACAAAAACAAAAAAGTAAAACATACAAACTTACAAGTGTAAACCTTGTAAGCTTTGGAGAAATCAAATGAAAAATATATATTAAATTAAATTAAATACTTCAACGGCAAAAAAAGAAAATATTTATAGGGGTAAGACGAATAAGCTCTTAGAAACCAAATGGAAAGAAGAGGACACTTTAAAAGAAGATTTTTATATACCAAATAAAAATGCTTATTGGCATGTCTATGATGGTAGATTCTACACTAATAATAACATTTGATTGGAGCGGGTACTTTGAAACTATGATCCAGACAAAAGATCTCCAAATGTATTTTAACAGATGATGACTTCTACAATTAGCAATATGAGCCTTTAAGTCTGTATTTGTTGCTTAGAATGGTAATTTTAAAGTTTTTTTTAGTATTTTTATTAATTATTTGTGTCAAAATCATATAGGTTATTCAAAAAGCCATTAGGAGAAATCTGTAGTCACAAAGGGGCCTTGGCCTTTGGCACGAGCTGAAAAATTTAGGCCAAACCGTGCACTTTACAAGAAGGCACCAATGAAGCCACTGTGGCTGCCAGCAGCGCAGTTCCGTGGGTCGCGCCAATCGACGCTACCAACACTGCCGGCACTGCCGACATTGCCAGCACTGCGGCTTCCGACGCTGTCAGCGGGCAGCCACTGCACCAATGGGTTTACATAGAAAATGGAGCTTGGGCAGCCGGTTCACCTAACACGGGCAAGCTTAGAGGGCCCCTTTGGGACCCCATTTTTCTCCTAATGGGATTTGATCTTACCAATATAAGGTTCAGGGTTTAAAATTACAAAAGTGTTTTATAGAATTTTGACTTTTTATTTATGAGATTTAACCTGATCTACCCCCTTATTTTCGATGATTGCAAATCCAATGGGGTTGTCGAAAAGCCATAGTTACAATTGCTTTGATTAGGAGATATGTGCATGCAAAGTGTGGGTTAATAGGTTGACTTGAAAATCTGATTTTTAAAATTCTTTTTCTTGTAGGTGTTGACCCTTATGACGCTCGTGACGTCGGAAGTGGGATTCCAAAATGGCATTGGAGTCATTAATTGGACCTTTTATGGATGAATAACTGACGAATGAAGTATGAGATATTTATACTTCATCCATTCATTATGCATGCATCCATAGCTTAATCACCAACTGCTATTTTGTTTGGAATGACCTTTGCGGGGGCTAAAGCTTGGCGTGATTTATTAGAGCGAACGAAGGTGCATAATATGAGTCAGATCTCTTGGGTTGGAATGAAAAGTTTTTGTTTGATTCAATTTTATAGTTTAATGGTTTAGGATTTAAGCAATTAGAATAGGCAATCCAAAATAGCATTTAGGGTTTTGTTTGAGCTTTATATGGTTGAATTATTAGTGGATTAGATGTTTAGAGTTTGTAGCTTTTTACGATAGTACATGTGGGGGGACATTTTGTTGGTTGCCTCACAACACAAAAGGCCCTAATAGCGTGGTACTTTTGGCCCTCTATGTTCACTGATGCCCACAAATATGCTGCTAAATGCAATGTTTGTCAATGGTATGCTAGGGATGTCCTCCACATAGTGCTTCCCCCTTATTCCACCACTTCTATTGCTTCCATATGAAAAATAGAGGATTGACTATATAGGGCTAGTTCATTCTAAATTGTCTCGAGGCATAGCCTATATTATCCCCG
This sequence comes from Pohlia nutans, assembly GCA_022496805.1. Classification (NCBI taxonomy): domain Eukaryota; kingdom Viridiplantae; phylum Streptophyta; class Bryopsida; order Bryales; family Mniaceae; genus Pohlia; species Pohlia nutans. The sequence goes on from CM040086.1 coordinate 703,974, forward strand.
CCTTAGATTATCTCACCAAATGGGTGGAAGCCAAAGGAGTAAAGGTTACTGATAAGAAGACTATGGCCTTGTTTATTTTTGAAAACATCATACCCCGATACGGAGTCCTAAGGGGCTTGATAAGCGATCGCCATGTTCATTTCTCTAATCACCTTATTGAAGAAGTCAATTTAGCATACGCGATAGACCACCAAAAACCCACCTCGTATCACTGTCAAACCAATGGCCTTGCGGAACGAGTCAATCAAACAATTGTTCGTATATTGTGCAAGACTATAGAGGACTATAAGCGCGATTGGGATTCTAAGCTTAATGTGGCCTTATGGGCTTACCATACCACCTTCAAAGGCACTACAAAAGAGACCTCCTTGGTTCGTTGTTGCTTATAGAGGGGTGCCTGCGCCAGACGTTTAGGATTGCATGTCATTTATGACGAAAAATCACAAGATGTGATAGTTTTATATACAAAGTGATTTTTGAAACAAGTAGAACACTTCTCAAGGAGCAAATTTCATGTTGCTTTCGGCTCCAAAATGTATGGTTTGCCATTCAAAAGAGTTGTGCATAGTACAAAATATATTTGGCATTTTTGTCTTCCATAATAAACGTTCAATTCTTATGCAATCTTGATCATGCATACCAAATTTCACTTTCAAAAAATCATCATTCTATTTTTGGTGAATTTTTATAGTCAATTTTCATGGTTTTACAAGATATTTTATCGCAAGCAATTGGTGTTGAATTTTTAAAGTTTGATAATGGATATATGTAGAGAACATCTATACGCACATCTTTCATTTAAAAAAACCACCCCATTAAGTAACAAAAATATAAGATCCCAATAAGGGCTCAATTGAGGCCTCATTTGACCAAACTTTGTGAAATAGATATCTCTATGTTTTGATATATCTCTATATCATACTTACCTAAATTATAGGACATACACATTTTACCTAATAAATTGTAAGAGATTTTACAAATTGTGGGACATACATATTCTATGTAATAAATTGAAAAAAATATTTTACAAATTATAGGACATACACATTTTGAAATTCCATATGATTTGCCCCAGTTCTGTATTGCTTTGTTTTTTCATTTGGTTTTATTTTTGTTCACGTGGATTAGATGGCCAACAATGTGCTCGCCATTCCAATTGAGAGGAGCATGATTTTTTACAATTTTTTATTCCTCATGAACTTATATTTTGTGTTATGTTTTTCAAGCACCCTCGTCCCTGTTGGATTTTTAAAAGTAAGCAATATATATTCATTTCATCTAAAAATTTGTGCATGTAGCTTCAACATCATGTTAACCCCTAACCGCCCAACCATGCATATTTTGCTTGATGTACAGATTTCATCCATAGTTTCTCATCCGTCATGCACTTTTTGTAGTGTGATTTTTTTACTGAAGTTTTTATGGGAAGTTAGCTTCATGTATGTGTGAACCGATCGACAAAGAGACAATTTATGAAAAATTTATGCGTCATTTTGTGTTGCAGTGTTTCACCCAAAATTTTGAAGATTTTAGTCTAAAGTGTTCTTGAAAAAAAAAACTCATTTAATCAAGCATCCAAAAATCTCCAAAAATCACTACACCTAAAGTACTACATTATAAACCATCACAACAAATTTCATCCCCATATTGTCAATATCTTTTTCGTAATTGAATTACAAAATAATACTTTATTTTATGTTTCAAAATTTATAGAAAAATATTAGTGATAGCAATCAGAGATCTAACCGTATAGATTGAATCTAAATTTCAAAATGTATAACTTTTATTCATACATCAAGTTTCAAATATTCATTTTAGTTGCATTTAATAATGCATCTTTGCAAAACTGCCCAAATTGGACATAGGTGAGGACGTTTAGGGGTTAAACAATAATCTCAACTTCCATATTCTATGGGAATTCACGAAATCATCATTATCCGAGGTTGGATCAGAAAAATGTTCTTTAGGCAGGCTAAAAAAAAGAATGAAAAAAACAACTTTCAACATTATTTTACCATAACTGCTTATTAAGTAAAAGATGAAACTTCTACCAGTAGTTCATGCGTAAGTCTTGTATTCTATTGTACAATTAGATCCAAAAAAATGCTTGTCAAAAAATAATTACAAGTCCTTTTTTCAGAATGGGATAATTTTAAATGGATTTGCACCAAAATCCCCTTGGGCCTCTAGAGATTAAGCTGATTTAAACATGAGAGCCGTTGAAATCTTAAGAATGATGAATTTATTTAATAGATTAGTTGAAATAAGAAATAAATTAACTAAAAATTTATTTTCTTGCTAGCGAGATAACATGAGCTCGGGGGGTGCGCTGTACTAAACATGTACGAGTATACGTGAGTGCACAAAAGGGGTATTAATTTGAACACTGCGGTATTACGTATACATACAATAAACATATTTAGAACTAAAAATATTCACGTATATTTATACTAAACATATATTTAAAACGGAATACATCTGTATACAAAGGTATTTAGACATATAACCTCTTAAACGTATACAAGGGGGTTTTTAGAAGGGGTCATGAACGCACGTGATTCTCAAACATAATATAGAGTGCACCCTCCGAGAACATGAGTTATAATAAATTCTCAAAATGAAACCATCAGTAACCACCAAAGTGAAATTTAATATAGGTTATATTTATTTATTTATTTTAATGAAAATTTTTAATTGGCTTGAAAATACTAGTCCAATTTTGTGACTAAAGAAGGCTACAACTTGCAAGCTTAAACTAGGGAAGGCTACAATTTGCAAGCTTAGACTAGGCAAGGCTTCCATTTCTTTACCTTCTAAATACTTACAATATTTCAAAAGTATTAGATTTTCAATAATGTATTGCATTTGCTACTTCTTGCAAGTTCATGTCTTATACAAAGATGTTATACACACTACTCTACTCCTAATTTGCTGTACACATTGTGGTGGGGCCTTGTGCTAAAAGACACTTCAAGCACGTTGGGTCCCCTCTATGATCCCGGTGTTCTTCTTCTTCTTATACACACTAATTAGAAATTCTTCAACAAATAATCAACTTTGTGCTCATACAGCTAATAATGATAAGTACCATTTGATATGATTTTTAATTTAACAATATCTTGCCATAAAGTCAACAATGATGTTACTAAGGTTCTAAGGCAAAACCAATGCCCAATTTGACCAATTTTATTTCATGATTGATTACAACGTCATATTCCCACCACCTCTATGCGCAAATTTTAGAGCGGGCTGCAGCTGCATACGACGAAATCATCTGTAACAATCGGATTCCAATAGACATGACCGTTACCTCAAAGCCCTTACGCTAACAACCTACATTGAAGATTGTCGGATGTGTAGTACATCGCGGTGTTAGTATTTCTCCGAAAAGCACTCAATTTGTCATAAAATACCTCCGAAAGTAAACCACTCCGGTTTTGTTCCCATGAAGACCTATAGTTTTCCCTCTACTAGCCAACAAGCTACTTAATCCCGTCTGGTTACTTAGACTTTCGGATCCCTCCTACCTGTGGTGCACTGTCAACCTTCCGGTCGGTTTCCTTTACTCCCTAGATTCTCACCGTCCGACTACTTCCTTAATCCGGATCCGTCCGGATATCGGTTTCCGGAGGCTAATTTCCAGATTTCTTTTTCTAGTTCCAAATTTTTTATCCAAGTGGCTGGTTTCCACTGATTTTCTGATTTTAGAGTGACCGGATTCTCCACTGCCCCGTGACTTAAAGTGGCTAGACACCCACTGATTCCTATTCTAACAACCGGTAGGTTGATGTGCAATTCCAAGTTCCCCACTCTGTCCGACCGGATGACTGTCCGGGAACGACGAATGCTCAGGGTCTCGGAACTACAATGACATTCCGACCCGTCTATTAGTATTCCCCTACGTTGTTGCCCTCACTGGACGGCTACCAATTCTTCAACACAGGCTTTTGTCCTATCGTCAGGGAGATACCGGTCTTAACTAAGATTCCGGATCCACACGGTCGTCCGTGTTCAAGGGACCACCAGACACACCTCAGCAGTACGTCCCTCCCCCTCTAGGCTACTTCCGGACAGTGGAGACTGTCAAACCTCCTCGCTCGACACCCCTTCAACCATTCCGGGCGATGTCCCGTTACTAAACCAACTGGCCTTCTGCCCTTCCAAACTTCTACCAGCAACAACAACATTCTAGATCGAAACCACAATGGACCTTATCTCTCCTCCGTCACGACTCTGAACCGGAAGTTTCAACAACAAATTCTGATATTCAAGAAAAGGTGAACGGAATACAAAACAAGGCCTTTGCCTCTGGAAAACCTCTGGCTTAAGTACTAGTGATCTGACTAACCTTATCCAAAATTTCCGCAGCCTAAGCCTCAACAAGATCCTATAATTCTGGATCTAAGATTGTGAAAAATCCGGAATCTATATTTTGGGCAATCAAGACTACTGCTGCCTGCGGAGTTTAAACTTAGAGCGAATTTAAATAATCAGTTAGCGAGTTTAAATAATCCTGGTCAGGGTTTCAGGTTTATTAAATGTTTTAAGTGGAAAGAAAAAGTATATTCTCTTGTACATTGCAGGGACATCAGATTTTGGTTGCCTTTGTTGCAAAATTTTCCAATTACGTAATTTTGGGGTTTCGCACCATTGTACTGCACATCATGTTAGGTACTTGTGGTCTGAATCTTAGAAGTAGATGATGAGTGGAAGAAATTCAAATGCACCTTGCACTGATGAAGGGTACAAAAAATTTCCATTACACTAGCAATTTTAATGAAATTTTTGTGGGCTGTACTTTTTTATAAAACTAAACTCATGATTGTTGATATGAAGGTCCAAGTATACTCTAATTCTAGCTTAAAATTTTCAAAAAAAATGAAATCTTGAAGCTCATTGAGGAATGGAAGATCTCAGGGCCGCTTTACACAAGGAGTCAAGTCCGTTTTGAAGCCAAATCCTTGTTGCCCATTGGTTGAATTTCTAAAATCAGCCCCAAGGCCTTTACACAAGGACTCATGACCAAAAGTAGGAAAATTATTTTAATTTTTAAACGACAAAATCTAACACGGCTCCAACTCCAAGAATTGGGTCCGCCGAGAATGGAAGGCCAATCCGTTGCCTTGGGGCCGTTGTCAAATTTCAATAAAATATGATTTTTTTCAATAAAGTATTTTTTGCTTGGTGTATTATAAACCTTGGCAGATGCGTAGTTCAGCAGATGTCAATGATTCTTTTGCATTAAGAACTACTGAACCCAAAGCGCTATCTCTTTGCTCAGATTTTCTAGTAGGCTTTGGTTTGGGATATGCACTTGCATGGCAGTGATAGGAAGGCCCATTGTGATAAATTGTTTCGCATATCACTTTCGTTGGTATTCATCATATTCCATTTGTAATATAGACTTTTGAGATAAAAAGGTAGATGAAACACTCTTCTAAGAGATACATACTGTAGCTTGCTCATTCGAATTCATCAAGTGACTTGGTTCAGTGTCAGATTCTTTCAAAAGTTATTGTAGAGTGTTTTGTAAAAGAAATGTTGAAGAAAAAATGTTTAGAAAATGTTGCATTGGCGCATGAATTTTACTGCGGGTGTTGCAATCTCTGACCATAAGAAATACCTTCAATCTCTGACCATAAGAGATACCTTGAAGCTGTAGTTGGCGTTACCGACATTGGTCATAATACACTAATAAACATCAATATTATGTTTGTCTAGAGTCATTCCTCTAAATTGTTGGCCATAGTCCGAGTCACCTATCATTGCATAGATAAGTTCATCAAGGCTTCAGTTGACTTTTCTATCTAGCAAGGTGTACTTCACATAAACCCTAAATCCTAAACTCTGACTCTAAACCCTAAATCAAAACCTAGAATTATTGAGCGCTCCGGGTCTGTTGGTGGTCGAATGTTGCCTCCTAGATGACGACAAGGACGGATTCTGTGACTCCAATATGAACTTGTCACCAAACAAGGTGCCACATATTTTAGTCAAACCGTATATGGAAGCACAATCAGCCTTCTGCACTCTACAGAAAATTCAATGTCAATGCATTTGTGGTGTGAATGCTTATTTGCTACAAGCTAGAGATAACGATCCAACCAGAAATTTGGCTATTTGACGGTAGAAGCTAGGGCAAGGATGTGTTCTAAATATATGTTCTAAATATATGTTATCCATATATGCCTCTTCTATAAGGAAGTCTTTTGGCAGCCATAATGAGGCCTACAACAAAATGCAATCCTCACTCTAACTTATATTAGTGTAGTGAAATGTTCCAAAGGTGAGTGACTGCTATCTGCACTTTGAATGAACGTAACTGCATCATATTCCACTGAATGGGCATTACATTGGCAAGACAACAACTGATGCAAAAATTCTAGACTACACCAAGAGCTTCGCATATATGTACAACACCAAAAATTCTGCTGGCAAGCGACCGGTGATTCTAAACAGTTCCAGTAATTCCTCCTAACAGTACATGCTATGTGGCCAAGGCACATCTGCATCTGGTACACCAAGGACCAAGGGTATGTGCAGCAGCTACTGAAGCTGCTGAACGCTAACTTGAACTCGAGCACTCAGAATTTCTTCATCAGGTATTAAACCAACCAAATCCTTCAAGTTATCCATCCCTGGAGGGTCATACATCCTTCGCCTCTTTATAAATTCTAGAATTTTATCTTCACCATCCTCTGAACTCCCCATTTCGTCGTTGTCGGAAGGTTGCAGAAGTTTCTCAATGTGCCCAACATCACTAGCCCTCGACTCAAAAGTGTACCAATATATTGTTGATCCATCCATCCAATATAAGGACAAAAAATCACAAAGATCGGTAAGAACAGCAAAAGGTCTAAACTGATGCGAAAAAGCGTTAGCCATCACAAGACAAATCGTAGTTTGAATATGAGCCTTGGCACAACTACCTCCAAGATCTTTCTTCAGCTTGAAGATACACTTCAACCCACAAGGCGGATCAGACTTGAGTAGTATCGGATGTACAAAAGCCACATCTGTGGTGCCTTTTAATTTCCAACCACCAAGAAAACCTGATAAAAGGGTTGGATGGTGATTTGCAGCATCTATCAGCATCCACCCCCCACTTGCTATGTTTTGTAGGTGTGGAATGTACTTATCAGCCAGTGACCTCTCCGGCCTCTCGTCCCAACCGAATCCAAGCAGATCACTTGAGTGCTCGGGATTAGGAACAATATCATTAAACACCATTTTCAAGCCTATTTGCCGTTCAATAGTATCCCACATAGACCGGCCCACAGACGATAACTGAATTGATTTCTTCGATTTGGATTCTTCCTTCTGCTCAGCCAGGAATTCAGCGATTTCCTTTAAGAGCATTTCATGATCACCCGAAGACAATCCTGCACAGAAAAGTACAGAAGGGGATCACACACGATAGAGCCGCGTGGTTCCCAAAATATCAAACCATTGCATTCACAGGCCTGCTTATTCTATCTACAAAGGCAAGTAGCCCTAAACCCTATACCAAATTTGATAAGGAAATCAATTGATCAATTCGCTAGAAAAATGGTCTAGGCGCAACGAAGCTCCACTCAGATTTAAAGATCAAGGCACGCAGGAGCACATACCTGTAGGAGCTTCAGATATTGGACGACCACTGACCATCACGGGATCTTCTTTCGTTCCTGCTACACGCAAAAAGTTCTTGATATCCGTCCACGAATCCCTTGTCAGAAGGTCATCATTTGGCTAGACGAGATCGCCGCACAGACGGATTACATCTGGCTCCAACCCAAATTCACTACCGAGATAACGGCAGCAGATCTTGCCATCAGCAGTAGTACAAACGGACAAAGGTGTGTCCGATTTGTCCGATTTGAAGAAAACACGCTCCATAGTAGAATAAAAACAGAGGAAAGAGCTTCTTCGCAAGCAACACTTACAAACTGCATGAAAGCACAACGCATCAAAATCAGCAGCGCCGTTGAAACTCCACAGAAGAAAATAGAAACAAACCCTAGGTTCAAACAAACACAAACGAAACCAGTCGGGTTGACACAAATAATAGCGAGAGCCGAAAGAAAGAAAGAAGGCGGTCCAAATCCAAGCAGAAATGGAAACCCTAATCAGCAAATCCACGAAAAGAAAAAATTAAGAAGACGGAAAACATATAAAGTAAAAGAGATAGACATGCCTCATATCGCTGAAATCTGAAAACCTGAAGTATAATACGAGCCGGCCGTGAACGAGAAGAAGCAGGTGAGTGAGATCACTGAGCGAGAGAAATAGACCCACAAGAGAGCGGTGGAGTGAGCGAAAGAGAAAGTGAAAACAAGTGAAGCGAGGGGAAGGTGAGTGAGCCCAGACGTGTAGAAAGTGAGCGGGTGAAAGCAGAGCAGCTTCAGTTGTGAGAGCCAGATCGCGCCACAGTGCTGGAAGTACTGAGAGGATGCGAGGAACACGGTAGCAAAAATACGTTATCTGCAAGTCCCGACAAAGCGCTGGCATTGAAGGTTCCGCAAAGTCGAAGGAAAGGACGGACGGAAGCAGGATCCTCCCGGCAGGAACTCTCACTGGCGAAAGAAAACTACGCAGGGATGACCTAGCCCTAAAGCACCATGTGGCGGTATCGCATTGGTGGTGATCTTGCAAAGCGAAGACTCGAACCACAAGGACGCTTCGTTTGGGTTCCGCTCCGCTACGCCCTGTTTCTATTAGGAGAAAGGTCATATGCGAGCAGTGAGCGGAGAGCGGAGAGCGGAGAGCAGAAAATAAAGAGCATACTTTAAAGATTTTTGCAGACATTTTTGGGTTAAGGGTTCCTATGACCGTGGATTCTTTCATATTTTTAATAATATATTTGGGAGAATCAGCGTGTATAACCGTGGAATTTAGGATAATCTAACAGTGAGATATGAAATTTGGGACATTCATCCACGGTCTTTGATTCAACATTCATCCACATTCCACTACAAGAAAACCAGCCCAATGTGACTAGGTTTTATGACTACAACAGGGCATAAACCAAAATGTGACTAGCACTGTTTGTAGTCATTTCCACTTAGTCGCTTCGGACAATCTGACTCGGGGTCATATCGGACACTTCTTGTTCCCAATGCTGCGTTCCCACAGTGTTTTGGGACCTCAAAACGGGACCTGCAGTGGGACTTGGGACCATATGACTCTATATAGTCATACATTTATGACTACACGTAGTCATCTATATGCAAATAGCGACTGATTGGCATGACTATTTTTAGTGAGGTATGAGTCAATACATAACAGGTTTTATCACTACGCATAGTAGTAAGATGGTGACTGAATTGAGTCATACATTGAGTTGGAAGAATACGACTCTGTAGAGCCACATCGAAGTGACTATACATAGTCTCCAATGCTGAAATCATGAGATGGACATGACTAATTATAGTGAGGTATTAGAGAATATAGCAATGGTTTGATCACTACGTATAGTGATGTGGTTGTGACTGTATTGCATCATACACACACGTGAGATAATACGACGCTGTAAAGTCAAATATTCTTCACTACACATAGTCACCCATATCATCTGATGACTGCATGGAGTCCTTGTATACTCGTTTCTATTACTACTGGGAGTCAAATTTCAATATTAAATTGGAAGCTTCTGACTAGGACTTGACTGTCCGTAGTCTAATGCAAACGTATGCCATGCAATCGAATCTGCCATTCTTACGGTGTGTAGTCATAGATTTCAGTTTCAGATTAGGGTGATAATGAGATCTGTTGACTATTACAAGTCAACCGTGCGGTTGTGAGCACTGCGTCAAGTCATGCAAATGATTTTCACACATTTCATTGAAATAGAAAATTCGGTGCTCAAACAGGATGCACTGCAACTAGATCTACGGGTGCAAACAAACTGTAGTCGTCATCTAGGCTTTTCTGCACTTCTACAGACACGGTTCCTGCAATTATGGTTTTCCCGTGTAGAGAAGCCCCAGCTACATTCTGCACTTTCCCGAGTGCCACAACTTTATCCTCCTCCCCTTCTTCAATTCCCTTGAGTCTCACAGGGTCACCCTTCTTGAACTCCGGGTCCTCATCTTCTTGTACAACCTATAATAATAATAAAAAACACAAAACAAGGATCAGTTGGGACTAAACTGCTGCTTTGATACAAAGATGTACTTCTCCAAGGCTCATGGCACTTATTCAAATTCTATGACTGTGAGAAGTCACATATTCTAACGTCATTACTAATATCAGTCACGTATTCTAACTTCGTGACTAAATCTAGTCAAGCCTGGTCACTCGTTCCATATGAATGACTACAAACAGTCACGAACTTGGCATAATGAATTTCTAAAGAACTAAGGCACAACAATTTTGTAACCTGATCCGCCTAATACATAGATCAAACAAATCCATAGAATTATGCAGCCCAAAATCCACGCATGATGTGATTTCACCCATAGTAGGGGCTGAAAACCTTTACTAACACACACAAATGTATACAATCCTACACTAAGACTCCTTCCACAGCACCTCTACCCCTCTCTAACATTCCTAACCAAGTTACAAGTGGACAAAATGAGAGAGAAGGTTCAAAAGCCCCTTAAGAAGGAGCCGCCACCCTAATCTCCTCTGAAACCCTAGCCGCCACCCTATTCCTAGCCGCCACCCTATTCCATAGCTGCAACCCTAATCTACAGTCAATGAAACAGTCATGATGACTAACCAGAGTAAATGAAATAGTCATGATGACTAGAATCTCTTCACTTGATAAAAAATAAAGTGAGTTTGTTTCAGATTTGGTAAATTCAGTTTCAACATAAAAGAAGGTTTTTTTGAGCTAAAGAGGGGGGGGGGGGCGGGGGGATCAGCCTTCAAACAATGTGAACTTTCTAGCAACGAAATGTAATTTTGCAATCATTACCAATATAAGTAAAGAAAACTATGCACATGACTACAGTATTTTGCAATCACTTTGATATCTCAAAAAAGTACGGAAAGGTCATCAATAATAGCTCATTTGTCAACATGGGAAACCAATTTTTGGACTCTCTTGCAATTAGTTAGTAATTGTTTGAAGTTGTATTTATAGGTGTTGCTAAAACACAATTCATTACTAATTTAAGTAAAGGAAACTGTCTAGATGACTATGTTATTTTGCATTCATTACTAATTTAAGTAAAGAAAACTGTCCACATGACTACGTTATTTTGCAATCACTTTGACGTCTCCAAAAAATATGGGAAGGTGATCAATTATAGCCCAATGTGTCTGCCTGGGAAATCTAAAGCAAAGTTAAGCATACAAGGCATTTTCGTGCATCTGGAAAGTAAGTGGACAGATAGAGCAAGTGCTAATTATGATTTTTGGACTCTCTTGCAATTAGTTACTAATTTTTGAGGTTGTATTTATAAGTGTTACTAAAATGCAATTCATTACTAATATAAGTAAAAGAAACTGTGTCGATGACTATGTTATATCGCAGTCATTACTAATTCTAGTAAAGAAAACTGTCCACATGACTACGTTATTTTGCAATCACTTTGACATCTCAAAAAAGTATGGGAAGGTGATCAATAACGGCTTTTTTGTGAGCATGGGAAATTTGTAGCAAAGTTAAGCATACAAGGCAATTTCGTGCATCTGGATCGCAAGTGGAAAGATAGAGCAAGTGGAATCATGATTTTTGGACGCCCAACCCAATTACTTACTAATTTTTGAAGGTGTATTTAGTAGTGTTTCTAGAATGGTGCCCTAAAATGACATCCTATAATGTTTGCGCGCAGACATGGTAGTGTTGAATAGACAAGCTATTATGTAAGTGAAGATTATGGACCTACTCCTATTTTACAGCACTCACCCATTGAGCCAAGTCAGCCAACTAGTAGAGGACTTCAAAATCATCTGATTGAAATATATGACTACTATTAGTCAGGTTATTTACTACATGACTGCATGTAGTCACCCAAACCAACTGTATTACTACAGTAAGACATACATAAACCATATACCCATACAATCCGACTACATTAGTATGACTACACATAGTAAGCACTCAGAGCATGACTCTGGGAACCAGGCAGGAGAACATATGTCCCGTTCCCGTAGACGTTCCCACCCAGGTCCTTAAAAATATGACTACTTATATGACTAGTCCATGACTGGACCCTCTTAGGACTGATTTTAGACTAAACCAATGACTGAGGTGACTACATAGTCATATGCGCTTAGTCACATCCGGTCACATTGGGCTGGTTTTCTTGTAGTGTTCATCCAAATGTGGGACATTCATCCATGATTTTTCATATGGCATTCATCCACATTCATCCACATTCATCCACGCATCACTTGTGCACTTGTGTCACTCCATGTTTCTTGCATGGATGGTGTCAGATTTCTGCTGTACATGCTATTCACACTCAATCTTCAATGCTTGAACATAGCGCTGTGTCCTTAGAATTCACAATTTGAGAACAACGATCATAAAATTGTATTTAGAATAATATTTTGGAATTTATATACAAAGGCAAGTTATAGGGTATTAGTATTAGGTAATGAAGGTGAACATTCAGTTCCACAGGTTTTGAAAATCAAATGAGTGGACATGTCGGTTTAGGATCTAGCTAATCATATAGAATCTTGTCCCCTAAATCACAAGGGCGGCTTATTGCATGATGTCATATTTCATGATGGCATAGTTCATGATGTAACCTATTTCATGATGTCTTGTATTTCACTAATTCATGATTTGGTAAGTATAGAATCAATCATTTTTTTTAAAAACATATCCAAGGGTTTGATTTGGGGATTTCGTAAGTATAGAATCAATCCAGATCTAGCTTATTTTTAATACTCAGCACTGTGATTTAGAGTTTTGGTAAATATAGAATCTGTTTTTTTTTTAAAAATAATCAGTAAGTGTAATTTAGGGTTTAGGTAAGTATAGAGTGAATCGTATTATTTTCTTAATCTAAGAGTGTGAATTAGAGTTTTGGTGGGTATAGAATCAATCTTTTCTTGGTCTATTTTTTTGTTCGAGGGGGTGGTCTTGAATTTACGTAAGTAAATGAATTAATATATTTCTTATATCCACTCAGTACTAAATCAAGTGAACTTTCACTTGTACCGGATATGGATCAATATTTGAAAATCTAATTATTGAATGATCATCATTCCTTTGTCATGTGTGAATGTGAAGTGTAGAGTTTGGAGGCACTCAATGTATGAACTACATAAGGAAATGTTTCCAAATTTGGAATGGCAGTTCTCATCCACAATTGTCGTTCACTACAAGATGAATTCTCGTGACACTAGTTTTTTTGGGGATGACATTCGTGCCCGCCCTCGCAACAAGGGTGCTCTGGCAGGGTGGTTGTCATTTGTTTACTCCTCGCGCGCATCCTTGAACAGGGCGCTTCCCCCCCACACGGCGCTGCAAGCTCTGTTGTGCTCAAATGACGCGTTTAGGAGGAATTCAAGTTGCGAGCGGGAAATGGAAGTGCTCGGGCGATTCTCAGGCGTCACTTTTGAGCAAGTTTGCGGACTTTTTAGTAGCGCCTCCCACGACCGGCTTGCTCCCGGTGTCATATCATTCACTCCTTGCGGGTGTTTGACACTATGTTTCTGCACTCACGAGAGAGCAGGCGAGGCGGAAGAAAAGGAGGAGGATGATTCTCAAGCCAGGCGTTCTCGAAGCGGAAGTCGTAGTGGACACTTAGAACCTGTGTCGGAGGGCGAATTTCTGGCCATGATCGAGGAGGAGTACGCTGACCAACTTGAAGATGGAACCAGTTCCACAACGCCGGATGACTCCTCGCTGTACGTTGATTCTTCAATTGCGAGCACATCTGTGAGCGCATCTTAATGAATCAGTGAGTTGCTGGTTTTACCTTGCTCTTATGCTCCTTACAGTGCTGTGGATTCACTGTAGGTTCTTTTTTTAGCATTGTATGTTCCTTTTTTTGGAGCTGTAGGTTAGTGTATTTGGTGCTGTTGTTACCGATTTTTGGTGTTGTGGGTTCCATTTTGGTCTGTAGAAGCACAGGAGATGATTAGGGCAGTAGCACACAACGTTTAGGTTTTGTATTTTGATTATTAGAAGCACTTGGGATTTGGTGGCAGATGCACAAAGCGCTGTGGGTTCCATCTCACAACTCTGGCCTGCCACCTAGTAGACTCAAGCATATTTAGCGTCGGACCCGACATTTGGCACTGGTGCTGACAAGCCCTGGCTTCAAACGCCCTTCTTTCGTTTGGCCTGACACCCTTGTGTTTTAGTGGGTAAACCCTGCTTCAGAGAGTTGGCATTTTGGGCTCTGAATTGTGGGTTCCATTTTTTGGTGATGTAGGTTCCATTGTGTCTGTAGAAGCACAGGAGATGCTTAGGGCAGTAGCACACAGCGTTTAGGTTTTGTATTCTTCTTTTTAGAAGCACTTGGGATTTGGTGGTTTAGGGCAACAAAGCGATGTGGGTTCCATCTCACAACTCTGGCCTGCCACCATCAGGCTCAATCAAATGATATGTCGGACCCGACACTTGGTCGTGGCCCTCACACGCCCTGCCCATGCCCTTGCCCTTATCCATGTCCGCACACGCCCTGCCCTTTTTTTGTTTTGCACAAGCACTTGTGTTTTAGTGGTAAATTCCAAAACCCTAAACCATGCTCAAGAGTTTTTTCCTGTTTTGGCTCTGAATTTGGCCTTTGTGCCATATTGTAGGTGGATATTTTGTACATGTCTCATGTGAGCAATTTTGAACAATGTATGCAAGTTTTAGCAATTTTGAGACATAGAAATGGCGATCTTGACTACGGTTGTAAAGTCAATAGAATTCTCTGTAGTATGTAGAATACAAGAATCGTGATAATACTAGGGTACTGTGTAGAGGACTATCTAGTTCTTGGCCATGTTTGAACACTTTGTACATTTCAATGAAGGCCTTAGGCATGTTTGAACACTTTGTACATGTCTATGAAGGCCATGGCCATTTTTAAACACTTTGTACATTTCAATGAAGGCCTTAGGCATGTTTGAACACTTTGTACATTTACTAAGGTAACTGCTCCCACATGAAAACCAGCACCTTGAAAACCAATGCCATACCAAGATAAAAACAGACGCCACACCAAGAAAAAAACAAATGCTACATGAAGATGGAAACAAATGCCACACGAAGATGAAAACAAATGCTACACTCTAGATATATAATATAGTTGCAAGGAAATACAATATTGATGAGGGCTATTGACTAATCGCCTCATCATCCACATAAATCAAACCACTATTAATGTTGCTAGTGCATAGCGACATTGAGTATTCCTCCTGATCACTAGGTTGAAACTGAGACACAATTACATCAAAATCAACCTCTGCAGCAACATCTAAATACTTGTAAACACGAGGCTCATACTTCGGGGGACGTTCTATCATAGGAGGTGGAGAAGGTTCCAGTGATTGCAGCTGTGCAATGTCTTCAGCATAAGAAGGTAGTCTCCAACTCTTAGACGGACTTGCAAAGAGCCTGATATGTTGTAACAGAAGGAATGATTAGACACAAAAGATTTATGAATGATCAAAACACAATAAAGATTAGAGATGGATAGAAACGGTAAACGATACTTACTTATTTAGTGTCCTCCACACGACGGCGCTTCACTACAGCAGCCTTCTTTGGCTTTTTTGCAGACAGTCCAGGAGCAGGAGGAATTGCTGGAGCCGTCGCAAGAGATATCATCGGCTTTAGAACAGCCTCAAACAGCTTCTTGTCACCCTCCATGCCCAAAACATGCCGATCTGTACTCTTGCAAGCAGTGATGGAATTGCCTAGAAAGAGTCACGACAGAAACCACAACATAAGTACATATTAACAACATGAAAAGCAAAGACGATAAATGAGAATCACTAGCAAAGCAATGTGGAATAGATCATACCAGTGCTAGCGGCAACATCGACGACAAGGTCTCCAGCAGTGGTCAACGCCAAAATGAGACAAGCAAAAAAATACTCATCTTTCTCCCTTGGGCCTTGCCATGGACGAGCACCATCCATCAGAGGGTGGGTGCAGTGATTGATCAACGTGTCGTTGAGCCCGACGTTCTAACCGTGGGCAACCAACTCTGGTACATCACGAACATGAAATGCAGACGTCCAATACACGGAGTCTTCGGGACGAGGAACGCGATTAAGCAGAAGAATATTGAACCTATTCGTTGTAGTTCTTGGAACCTTTGCCGAACTCATAGGCAAGTAGTTAACCCCTATCCATTCTTTGCAAATTGCAAATCCAAAAGCCTCAAAAAATGTCTCAATGTCATCAAGGTACTCGCCATTATCAAACGGATAAAAAAGCAGTAGTGCGCCATTATCATGAAGAATTTCATCTGCAAAGTCGAACAACTCCTGCAAATAACTCTCAGACTTCAAATTCCAAGTAGGTACCGCAGATGATGGCACCGAGACATTTGGTACTGGTAGACCATCTGGCAAATCTGCAATTACCAAGTCTGCATGCCCACGCACAGATGGCACCCCACGGAAGCTACGAGAACGAGATAGAGAGCACGAGAGGGCAAATTTCTGAACGTCAAGGAAATGTTGTTGCTGCTGAAGAATGGACGAATTGATGATTAAGGCTTGCGAACAAAACTCGTTTGGTGCAGACTGTGATAAAGTAGGGGGACTTGGCTGCTGCACTCGGCTCTGTGAGAGTGGAAGGGACTGGGAATCAGTCATTACCGTGTCTCCTCCAGTAGAAGTGGATGCACCCTTAGCCTTAGAAGTGGCCTTTTTTGATGTAGCCTCCGTGACACAGCTGTCAGCCTTCGTTGCCGCCTTCTTTTTTGATGTAGCCTTCTCTTTTATTGGCGCCTTCTTGGACTTTGTTGCATCCTCAGTTGCAGTCTCACCGGCATCCTCCTCTTCATCTTCGTCCTCATCAAAGAGCTCGACCGCAGGACTCAAAGACTTCTTGAGCTCAGCCTCTGAGTCAGGCACAAATCTCGGAGGGCATTCGATGTACCAACAGCATTCTATGAGATGGTCTCTGGTGAAGTTCCTCTTCTGAGTCTTTGTGAAGATGTAGGTCGGTGAGGAAGAATCGCACCATCCCTGCACACAAGGCGGTAACTTCCGAATTGCCCCTGCTTTGAGGAGCACTTGCTTCATGTACCTACACAATGACAAGAATTTGCTTCATACTAGCGACCTAGCCTTTAGTGTGCCCTTAACAGTCTCTTAACATAGTGCAACATTCAAACGTGGAACAATCATGCCTCTCTAATTACTCCCATTTCTGATAACAATTGTGTTGCATATGATACAGCCCATTTCTAATAACGTTGCCAACATAATAATATTGCCGGTCTGGTGATACTGCCATTCCTCACATCTCTTGCTTTCCATTGCTACATGATCATGCCATCACTCATATCACTCCCATTCTTCACACCTCTTGCTTAACAAGGCTACAAGATAATGCCATCACTCATTTCATTCCCGTTACTCACACGTCTGGCATCCCATTGCTCATATGTAACTCAATATCATAATACTCAGTGTCTTGCTCGCAGAGTAAACTCATATAGTGCTCAAGATGTAATACCGCCACTAGAAGTTGCTTAGGGAAGGGCGGAATAATAATAACCTTAGACAAAGCCGCTTAACAAGGAGATCACTTCCACTGACTTTGTCAAACCTCATAGATTTTGTATATGCATCAGAACCCCCGAAATGGGTATTATACCCCTTGTCCCAAAGGCAAATCCGCCAGTTCTCAAGGTAGTCTTCAAAACTCTCAGCAACCTTTGAATCATCAATACCACCAACTAGAGCTAGATAAGCAGCTAGCTCTTGGTTGGCAGTCTCCTCTAGTCCTGCCCAAAATGCAGCATGGTCCATCCATTTCTTAAGAGTGTCTTCACCTGCAGGAGACTTTGGAAACCGTAGGTCCGATCGAACAAATGATGGACTATTCCACCATTTTAGCCACCGGACCTTGTACTTTGGCTCCACTGCTGCTGTTGCGACCATTTGCAATTTCTCCAAGGTCATCTCGACCTTTGCAGCAACATGAGCACTATAGTACTCAACAATCTGGATGTCCAAGGAGAGAATTCTATAGCATCAATAGCACCAACTCAGAATGCCTAAGACTTTGTCAAAAAAATCATCCCTAATCGACCTTGCCCTTACCCCTCGTTACGTTGGCCTCACCTTTGCGTCACGCGCCCTGAAACCCATGTCCCTCGCCCACACACCTTGGCACTCCCATTTTACTCACTCGCGCTGCTATGCACATTTAATCTAAGACTTACCCTCGTGGGGTACGTAACTTGTGCTGCCCTCGTCACTCACATCCCTTGCGTTGGACCCGACACTTGCCCTCGACAACACTTACCCTCGCATTTTAGTCAGTCACTGCCCCCACGCGCACACGCACTGTGCCCACACTCACTCGCGGACACTGCCCACACTCAGTCGTGCACACGCATTGTGCCCTCATCCAGACGCCCTGTTGCCCACAACTCCCTCCCATTTTACCCTCGCATCTTACGCGCTCCTTGCCCTCGCACTGCCCTCGAATTGCCCTCGCACTTACCCACGCACTCTCGCCACTTTCGTCAATCTGGTCACTCGCGTCACTCGCGCTGCCATGCGTTTCACGCATACCCTGACTTCGCGTTTCACGCACTCCCTGACTTTGCGTTTCACGCACTCCCTGCCCTTGTAGCTTATTCACTCTGTAGCTTGTAGCAGCCCTCTCCTTGCGTCACTTGCACTGCCATGCGTCAGACCCGACACCTCCCCTACCGTCACTCACGACTTGTCTCACGGTGCCCCTCGCCCTCTCAGAACTCGTGTTCCCTCTCCACGCGACACTGGCGCTGCCATGCGTCGGACCCGACACCTCCCCTCGCATCACTCACGCCCCCTAAACCCAGGCCCTTGCAACTCCTGTTGCCCTTAAAATTTGTTCCCTGGCGCAGCACTCGCACTCTCAGAACTCGTGTTCCCTCTCCACGTGACACTGGCGCTGCCATGCGTCGGACCCGACACTTCCTAAGCGTTCATCAACTCACGCTCTGTCCTAAGCGTTCATCAACTCCCTGCCCTCGCATTTTAATTGTGTGTTGCCCTCGCATTTTGCTCGTGTGCTGCCCTCGCATTTTACGCACGCTGCCCCCAATAAAGTGCTGCCCTCTCCTTGCGTCACTTGCACTGCCATGCGTCGGACCCGACACCTCCCCTACCATCACTCACGCCCTGTCTCACGGTGCCCCTCGCCGAGACTCAGGACTTTGCACTTCGAGACATAGCCATTTGAATCATGGCAATTGAGAGTCCAATCATATGTAGCTACAAGCGTCCAAGCATTCTTCCAAACAAAGATTCGAATTTCCACACTCACCTGCTCCAGGCAGCCAGGGCTGTGTGCTGGATTTGCGACTGCTTGGGTTTTTCCAAAATAAGTGTAGAGCTCTTCTTTCTTTTTGGAGATGGCTTTGTCAACATATTCTTGGAGGCCACCATCACTCTGAATGCTCACTTCCACCTCTTCCCAGTACATCTGCCCAACCTCATTAGCAACCTGGACAATTTCGTCCTGTACAATCATTCCAATTGTCAAAACTCATCCTGACTTGCATGTAGTCCATCAAACTAGAAAGTCCAATTGAAATAAGGTATTGAAAATATAATGACTTACGCTGAAGATGAAGTTCACCATCAGATCTTGTGTAAGTGGGTACCAAGTCTTCACTGATTTCGTTTGGCACGCCTTGAATTGCTCTGCTGTAAGCATGGGCCTATAGTACTCTAAGTCATATGACCCATACTTTTGGATTCGGTGAAGAATGTGCACCAAACTTGTCTTCACGTGAGCGGTTTGGTTAGAGCTGTAGAAGAACAACATCAAGTGAGCTCAATCCAAATTTTAATAGTCAACATTTTCAAGCAACTTACAATAGCTACATATGGGGTTCTGATTCTTACGAGTTTATGTTGTACATGGCACTCAGAATGTCTCTACGGCCTCCAGCGGTATCAAGCACAACACACTCTGGATTTCCGTTCTTTGTGTACCATTGCTGATCATCGCCATGCAGAGTCTCGATCACCTCTTTCCATGCCAGAAGTCTATGGTTCCCGTCATACACAAAGAACATTGAGCCACTCAAGCATTGGAGGTCAGGATCAGATTGAAGCCTCTCCTCAAATGCTTCGTTCTCTTGAACCCAACATGGGTTCCATTCATCCATATCTGCTTGAGTTACCAGTCGATTCTTGCCCTGGTCATTGGTAACAGAAACATACATGGTAGCTGAATTTGGCTTGTAGCCATAGCGAAATGCACCCATGAGTTTCACTACATCACAACGTAGCGTTGGTCTTACCATTGGCATGTGAATCATACGACATAGGGGAATTTTGAGAACGCCCTTAGAATGCGGTTTTTTCCTCATTTTCTCTATGAGCTCGTACAAGTCTCCATGAATAAGCCCAGCGTGCACGTTATCCCCTGCCTTTGTGAGGCCTATGAATTGTCTACGGGCTCGCTCCAAATGGTGCAATGACTCTAAACCATTGTCAGCTCCACCACCTCCATTCTCAATACTGTCAGTGACGACTTCACATGCCCCTTCAACACTCGAGACTTCCAAAACATCGTTCGAAGGTGCACCGTCACCAGCAGCCATACCGTCACCATCTTGAACTTGTAAGTGCCCCCCAGCAGGCAATGCAGAACTGCCTCTTTCACGAGCTTGAGGACTGCCTCGATCACGAGTTTCAGAGCGGCCTCCGTTACCATCTCCAGAGCCCCTGTTCCATCCTCCGACTCAGAGTTCCCACTCTCACACGACTGGGAGTCTAAAACGATCTGGCTTCTTTCATTGACACGCGCTGTGTCTTCACCAGCATTTGGCGTTGCTTGCACTACGTCCAAGTCCATCGCGTCCTCGACACTGGTCCCTTGGCTCTGGGAGTCCCCAACTGTAGTGCTGGATGAGGAAATTCTAGATTCCTTCCTCATCTCTGGAACCTGGAATAAATTCTGAGAAACTTTGACATCACTAAGAAGTAAACATCAAAAGCACCAATCACACGGTATGACCCAATCAATACTTGGTCACACACACCTCTTTAAATCCATGGCCCACATGCCCTAGCCCTCACCCAGCGTCACTCACCCCTTGCCTCGCATCACTCCCTGCCCTATCGCACTCTCGTTACTCCCTGCCCTCGTACTCTCCTCACTGGTGACGCCGCGCTGCCTCACATTTCACGCACTCCCTGCCTCCCATTTCACATACTCCCTGCCTCGCATTTCACGCACTCTCTGGCCTCGCATTTCATACACTCCCTGCCCTCGTATTTCACGCACTCCCTGTCCTCGCATTTCATATGGCCTCGCATTTCATACACTCCCTGCCTCCCATTACACGCACTCCCCGGCCTCGCATTTCAACCACTCCCTGCCTCCCATTACACGCACTCCCTGGCCTCGCATTTTAACCACTCCCTGCCTCCCATTACACGCACTCCATGGCCTCGCATTTTATACACTCCCTGCCCTCGTCACGTCACTCGTGCTGCCCTCGTCACTCGCTTCACTCTCTTCCCATGCGTCGGACCCGACTCCTCCCCTCGAGTTTCTTGCACAACAGTTAGCCTTGCATTTTACTCACTCTCTGCCCTCGAATTTTACTCACTCTCTGCCCTCGAATTTTACTCACTCGCGCGCCCATGACCTCGAGTAACTCGCGCGCGTACATGCACTGTGCCCCCTCGTCACTCAGCCCTCGCATCTTACGCACTCCGTGCCCTCCCATTTTACTAACTCCGTGCCCTCCCATTTTCTCACTCGCGCTGCCCTCGCACTCTCGTCACTCTCGTCAATAGCGTCACTCGCGTCACTCGCGTCACTCGCGTTGCAAATGACCTCTTTTAACTTGTGCTACACTCGCACCCACGTCACTCGCGCTGCCATGCGTCGGACCCGACACTTGCCATCGTGTGTCTCGTAGAACACTTAACCTCGCAATTTACACACTCGCATTTAAATTTAAAGGAGGGTTTAAGATTTTAGCTTACCTCACAACTAGGCTTGATGTCGATCGAGGGAGAGCCCACCGCCTGCACCTGAGCTACTGGTTCTTGGACAACGACTGCATCCTACACAACAATGAGAGGTTGAGTACAACCCAGCACTTCGGACACCTGGGATGGAATCAATTTGGAACATCTAACACCTGAATTTAGGAGCTTTAATTGAGAAACATACCACCCTACAGCACAACCCTAACATTTGATGAGGGATGCAATTGAGAACCTGCAATGCTGCGCTTGAGGTTGCAAGCACCTGCGATTGAGGATGCACGGAACAGGGTGAGAAAAAAAATGCGCAACCCTAAACCATAAACCCTGGTTGTTAAAGGTTTACAAGCATGCTCAAGGCCAATACATAGTCATCAAGATCGGAATCCCGTGAATTTCCAAAAAGAAGGAAATCAGAACCTGGTCAGATGAGCTTGGAGATGCAAGCAGCTCCTGCACAACGACGGAGGTTTAGGGTTAGTTGCATAAGAACGGAAGTTGCACAACATCGGAGGTTTCGGCAAGGTCAGATTCATTTGGGGATGCGAGATTCATCAGACTGTAACTCAACACAATCACTTTGGGATGCGCGCACCTTGCAGGCAATTGGGCAGCAAAAAATTCAGACATAGGGGAGCACGTAAGTCACACAATGGAGCGCAGAGCACTCACGAGAAGGGAGCTCCTAAGTCACGAGAATGCAGCAAGAGAAAGGAGAGAAAGTCACGAGAATGCAGCAAGAGAAAGGAGAGAAAGTCACGAGAATGCAGTAGGAGATGGGAGAAAATGCACAAGAGTGATACCTGCTGCCAAAACGAGCTCCGCTGTGGGCTGACGCTAGCCTGCAAGAATGTAAATGAAGCTCGTCAGCTGGGGTTTGAGGTGGTCGTGCTCTCTACTTAGGGTTCCGGGCGGCCGCTGCCCCTTGCCCGCCTTTCCTGCCCCGTGCCCGAGGTTGCCGTTGCTGCCCCAATCCAAAATTTCTGACCCAAGCGAGTGCTGCCCCAAGCCAATAATGCAGCCATGCCCAAAAATACAACCAAAATGCAGCCCTATGCTCACTAGAGCTGATCCATGCCAAGGAAGCTGCCCCTTGTCCAAAATATATGTCACTCCGGCCCCTTGCCCAACAAGCTGCCCCATTGCCCAAACACATGTCCCTTGAGAATTGCCCAAACACAACGTGTGAGTTTTGATATTCTAGTGGAAATAAGTGTTTGATAGAAGTGATACCTGATTGTCGTGATGACCACGGAAGTCCACTGATAAGTGCACCTTTAACTCACAACTGGACTGGGATGGTATATTGTCTTCTTGCTCTACTGATGGGCGAGGCACGATCTCCATTGGAAGTTTGGCAAATTCGGCTGTTAAAGTCTTGATGGTGCCCCTCAAGTTAGTATAACGTCTATTCCTACTCTCTGCATTTCTCATCCTAGAACGCTTGAGCGCCTTTGCACTAGAGAATAAGAGCTTTCCCCTTTTCCTTGTTCTCGCAATTGAAGGTGTCGCACCTTCACAAGGTGAGACGTCATGCATCTGAAATGCAACCTCTTTCACTACCTACCACTTCCACTCACATTTTGAGAATTCTGATTTCTTTCCATCTTCTTATGCATCCCTCTCGCAATCCTTCAACGGTCGCACAACTTGGCGCTATGTAACTATTGAATTCTAATCTAGGGATATTGTTAATCTTGTCCTTCACATTTCGGCTGATACCTATCGACTCCTGCCATGCCAGTTCAACAGAGACAGTTGCCCCTTAATTTTATGGCTGCTCCAATAATTCTGGAATGCCGCCGATTCTTTGCTGACCATGCTCCCATTTGTCACAACTTGGATTCAATAAGAAGAACTCTTTACCCTTTGTCTCATCAATACTATCAGACAACCATTAGCCTCGTCTAGTTGCGCATAATCTACTCTCATCATGCCTCATCCCTCCGTGCTTGATGCGCCAGATATGGTCGTGCTCCGAGCTCATGGCGTAGGTCTCCCACACACATTTCTTGTGGACTGGGAAGGATATGCTTTAGTGTCGTGTCAACGTTTGAGTCTTCGTTTCAATTTCCAGGAAGACAGTATTAGTGTTGAGGAAGAGATATTTGATGACCTCACGTCTGAGCTCAGTCACACAGTTGGTCAGCTATCAATTTCTGACGACAATAATTGTAGAAGTTGGAGGCTTGCCCCTGGAAGGTATAGAGTCTATGGATTGACGGATTCCCAAATGGCTGCATTTACAGAAATCCTAACACCTCGTCGTTCCTCCACTTGCACCGTTCAGAACCCCCTTCCTTCCAATGTAGTGGTCAAGGTCGAGCCTGGGTTAGAGAATCCTCATCTTGAAAATATTGAAGTCGAGCCGCGATCAATTAATCCCATCATTACCCTCTCGTCAGATGAAGACAGTAGTCCTCCAAATACAACTCGGCTTGTCTCTGCCTCGTCTAACCCTCATACTTCTCCATCACCGGGTTCTAATGAGTGCGATAGTGTCGTTGCATGTCTAAAGAAACTTGCCCATATGCCAGGGAAGAAGAACGTCTTAAAGAAGATTGATTATAGCTCCATTAGACATGAGAGAGTCACGTACTTGCCCTCGACATTCAACGGTGACGTCATGTTTGAGTTGCCTACTGCTGAAGCATCCACCTCTCGATCACAGGCAAAGGCTATGCAAGGAATGGATAAGCGCTACGATGGCCATGTATGGACCAAGACCATCACATCTAACATTACTAATACCATGGGTCTCTCATTTCGATTCTCCAGTTGTGTAGGGCACCTGCGATGTGAGAATAAAGAGTGCGACTACCTCAAACGAGAACATCGCATCTATGAAGTGAACGAGACTGAGTTTGATGGATGCACACTGCAAGCGTTTGTTGTGGGCCACTGTCCTCCTAGAGGCTCCACCGTGGTGTGCAAAGTGTGTAAGGAACCGCCCTCCTGTCTTGCCACTTGTAAAGCAAAGATCTACCTGTTAAGCTTGCCGGACACATAGGGACACCAAAGTCAAAATCAACAGTCTAATTGGAGATCAGGTTGAGAAGACTCCGCAAACGACAAAGAGTGCAGTGGTATTAGAGGCAAGCAAGACTCTCATCGGAGGCTACTTATTGAGGTCCGAGGACGATCCGCCCAAGACGTTGAGCTTTGAGGAACTAGTTCCGGTGCTGGATCGATGCAAAGACATGGCTTCACCAAATATTCGAAATAAGGTTGTCACCTTCAGGTACTTGAGGAGGTACGGCGTCATGGACAGCATCACTAGGTTGCGAGGCCTGAGCAACTGGGCTTTTGTTCAAATGAACATGTTCCCTGGCCAAGGTTCCGAGCTAGACAAGGTGTACGTCTTCAAGATGTCTGAAGTAGGCCCCGGCAGTGGGGTGGACCTAGTGAAGCGAATGCAACCCAATGGTGATCTTGAGCACGCCTAGTTGATGTTTGATCATGTGAAACGAGTCAAGCAGTGGACAACCATGGCTTGCCATGTCTATGACTCCACTTACTGCCGTGTCATGACACTAGTAGAAATCTTGTCTTATGTGACAAGTTTTTAATGACTCAATGTCGGGAATGACAAGTCCGTATTGACACAAAGTGGGACTTTGTGTCAATACGGACTTGTCATTCCCGACATTGAGTCATTAAAGACTTGTCACATAAGACAAGATTTCTACTAGTGTGACTATTGCTTGCTGCGACATGCAATCGGAGGACGTTGATGCCCAAATGGTCTTCTGGAAGAATCTCAACGCTGTGATGAAGCGACACGGTGTTGACATGCCTAACTTCAAAGGCTTCATGGCAGACAGTGCCCAAGCCAACTGGAACGTTGTCCGGGTTGTCTATGGGTCCGGCAACAAGGAAGAACGTATGGACGACCGTGAGCGGACTTGTCAATTTCACTGGACCCAGTCCATGGTGAAGCATACTGAGAAATACATCGCTGAAGATCTGTGGGACCAACACAAACAAATGTGTCACCAATACAGGAAGGCTCAAACAATGGCCAAAGTTGACAGATTGTATCAAGGACTTAAAGCATGGTGGATATCCGCTGGGGCTGTGACCGAGTCAGCCTTGAACAAACTTGAGCTGTGGCTGGCATTTTGGCACTTCCGTTATCGCCAATGGGGAGGATTTATGGTCGGGGTGAGTACACACGTCCTTTGTTGCATGTTCCATGTCCTTACAGTCTACTCATGTGTCGGATCCGACTACCAATTTTGGCTAACTTCTCATCACATGACTTCTTCAGGTCCATGCCCTTACAGTCTACTCATGAGTCGGACCCGACCACCAATTTTGGCTAACTTCTCATCATATGACTTCTTCAGATGTTCTCAGAGGAAGAACTCGCAGAGATGCCGTCGTGCAATCTTGCAGAGTCTATCCATAACAAGTGGCTTCAAGCGTCCGGCAACAACGGTGGTGATCTCTATGTTGCTACAATGGATGACTACATCCGCGCTTTTCTGCAAGTCGCCAATTACTACTAGTATTTGAAGGGTGATGTAGGGGGAACTGGACCAAGCAAACAAGAGCTCAAACTTCGCATGGCTGAGCGTAGGGCTCAAAAAACAGGTGACCCCAAGGTCCTGAAGGACCCCATGCTCGACATGCCTGGGGCGGACAAGTTCTGTACACGTGATCCTCACATGGCTGGAGAGGAAGTGTTTGGCTCCATGAAGCGCAGGCTGGATTTGCCACTTGGAGCTGATGATGAGTCATACAGGCCGGATAAGGTAAATTTCTCGCATCCTCGTGGCTGTGGCAGAAAAACCAAAGTGCGCACCGCTCACATGTTAGTGATAGCTGAGGAGGATGAAACCAACGTCCTCGAAGTTGCACCTTCTTCATCGCAAGGCAACGACGGAGTTCCTTCTCCACGTAGTCAAGGACAGATTCGTCACGTCTCTTGTGTTCAGGAGACCAGAGTTAACGTGAAGGAGTGGCACATTGCTCGATTGGCAAAGAATTCAGGTAAGTGTTGTTGGGCCCAAAGAGCTGTTACTAAGAAGAAGTGTTCGGAGAGAATCGTAAGGGGTGCTAAACCCACCCCTGCGCCTACATACACCGGTCTATGGCACAACACTAGGAAGAACTTACAAGTGTCGGAGGAGTTCTATTTCTGCTCGGATGATATCGAGAGGTGTGTCAAAGGTTCAAGGCGGAAGTGGGTAGTTCCGTACTCTAGGCAGCAAGAGAGGCCCACCATCCCTGATGTCTGGCCAGTGAAGCTTGGAACAAATCTCAAGCGAAGTGAGATCCTTGCCCTCGAAGCTGCTGGGTTCCAACTACCGCAGAAAGCCCCTGTCTCTCCAAGAAGGTTGTTTTCCACAGAGAAGCCTCCCGCAAATCTGGACACGGTGCCCGTACCTGCAGACGCGGATAGGTATCCAGGAAAAAGAGAAGAAAAGATCGTCAAGCGAATTACTAGCCGCCCAAATCCGCAGCAGAGGCTGGCTTTGGGCTCTTCTGAGTCCCTCAAAGCTCGACTCCATGCTGTGACAATGATTCCTCACCCTGGCCATGGCTGCATCATCGCTCTAGACTCGGGAACGCCACCAGATGTGAAGTAGTATCAGATCATAATTAGCTCCCTACCAGGTTGCAGTTGCCCTGCATTCAAGAAGACAATGACAAAGTTCCGTGGGAATCGCCAATTCTCATATTGCAAGCATGTGTACTTCATCTTCTTGAAGGTCTGCCATTTCGATCCCTGGGTTGACATTTTCATCCACGCGCCAACGTTCAGCTTCAACGAAGTCAAACTGGTCCTTCAAACTGGGATCTTGACTCACCCTTTCACTGAAAAGTAGGAGTCAATATAAAAGTATCCCATACTACATTCAATGGAGTCCAATGACCTACCATTTCTGTTCTAGGCTTATCTGACGATTTCAGCAATATAAGGTTTTTTCTATCTATTGTCGTAGCAAGTGATACCGAATATTCCCCTAGAACGCGCTTTTTCGTATTAAGAGCGCTCGTAGAGGTGATTTCCGGGTTATCGTTCCGCAAGGATTCTGTGAAGTGGAAAGCTTCCGGAGATGGTCCCGGACTGGTGATCTCACTCTTTCTATCACCAGCTGAATTCCTCTTTCCTACCAAACCGGGTCTCCTCCCACTGACTGACCCGGTTACAACTAGATCCGGTTTTCGTCCGAGTTGGGAATTTATCCAACCGTACTCTGTCCGGTCTATCAAGACAACTCAAACCGGTTTATATTTAACCTCTGTTTTCCTTCAGAGGGTTCTCCATTCACATTAGTGGTGCTGGATTGAAAGACACACCCCTCCCTACTGATTCAAGTGATGGGAAATTCACTACCTTCCGGTTATCTTAACAAAAACTCCTAAATACGGGTACTTACCGTACTACCCTTTCAACTGCTAGTTTTATCCAACAGGCAGCCGTGTCACGTAAGAGCAATCCGGTTTCCCCTTTCTCCCACTTACTACAACGACTTACTAACCGGACTAGTCAGTATCCGGGGAATCCGAAACTAGGATTTCAGGAATCCTCGCGCCCTGCTTTACTCCCGTGATCTCGTACTTCCCCTCGCCTGGACCTTCCTAGTGCTGGCACCTCAACCGGACTACCCGTCCAGGAGTTCTGAGCAACCCGGAGTACCCCCTCCTGCCTACTCAGCCACTAACCCGGATTACCTAGCGTAAGGAACTTAGAGACCACTCTTTCAAACAGTCCTCAAATCACCCAAAAACCACATTCAGACGTCACACCCGAATCACTCGAGAACCCGGACTACCTACCCGGTTACCAAGGGACTCTTGACTGCTGTACCCTTCCACAAACAACCCCACAGCACATACACAAATTTCGGATAATGCTCTACAGCAGTTTGATTTCAGGGAAACAATAATACAAGAAGACCCCAAGAATGCCAAGCATTCCTGGGCAAGTAGTGGCCCTCGGCCACCGAACCGGATTTCCCGCCCAGATCCTACAAACCCGTGATCCGGAAATCAAGGGAAATCTCATCCAAAAGATCTCCATCATATCCTACTCCAAAAACGCCTAACCTACCATGACAAGGTCCTATTCACAAGCGGGCTTAGTCTACTTAGCCTAGTGCCTACTCCCTAGCCTGATCCGGTTCACACCGCACTCCGGATCCTATTGGTCTTCATATTCCTCCAGTTCACTGACCCTGTCACCCTCCGAGCTCCCGTCCTCTTCCTGGTTGGATTCCGGAGAAGAATCCTCCTTCTTCTTGGACCGGCGCTCCCGAACTTCCTCCTGATCACTGTCCTCCTCGGACTCCGATTGACTCCCGTCCGGTTCGTCCTCCTGGGTCTCGTGTTCCTCCGGTTTGCCCGCGTCCACTTCGCATTCCTCTGGCCCACCGGCATCCGTCCTGTCTTCCTGGCCACCGACATCTGGCTGGCCGTCTACCTCCTAGTCTTCCCCGGGTCCTAACTTCCTGCTCGGTTTGGTTTCGATTCCTGCCAAATCAGCAGCTTGGTCTGCTAATTTAGCCAGACTGGCCTCCGATAGGTCCCCTCCGGTACTGGCACCCGGATTTCCCCGTGGCATACTCACCACCGGACTCGCGGCTGGTCTTGAAGTCTGTTCCGGAGTGGATTGGCCTCCAGCCATCATCCTATCCATCTCCCCCATCCTGGGTGCATCCTGCGATACATGGAACGCGGCCAACAAATCACTACTGGCTAAGGGTGCATTCATACCTCTCGGATTTGCCACCCTCTCATCCAGTTCGGACCCGGATGGAAATCTTGCTTGACGCTCCGCCAGCAGTTTCCGGAATTCCACCAATCCTGCCTCGACCCTTGCGGCGTACTTCTTTACCACGTTCGTCACTCGGGCGGCGTCGTCTAATCCGGCTTCGTCCATCCTTTCCCGGTACAACCGGGCCTCTGTCTGGGCCTCCCCATCCGGCCTGAACAGTGACGTGAGGAGCTGGTAAGTGGGCAACTCCTGCTCCTTCAGAGTCCGGATCTCATCCTGTTGCCTTACCAATGCCAAGCTCCTTTCCAAAGCTTCCCTCCGGAGCTTGTCTATTTCCTTCCTCATTCTTTGGACGATCTCCGGGTACCTCTCCACCTGTGTACTCTGGATGACACGCCCGACTTCCTTCATTGAAGTGCAGATGGTGCGGCATTTACCTTCCATCGTCTCTAAGGCTTCCCGGACTGGTTTGAAGAAGTCCTCCTCCAATTCTGCATTCCGGGGAGCTCGCTCATAAGTTCGGGTCTCCTCCGGATACTCCTCTTCGTCCCGCACCGGTTTCGATTCTCGCACCTTCTTAGTTTTCACCCGGACGTTACTCTGTCGTTCGCTCGACTCCGGTTTCCTCTTCCTCCGGCTATCCACCGGTGTCACCTTCCTGTGTCTCTTCCTCGGAGGAATCCTAACTCCGGTCACGATCGTGTCCTGGTCCCCATCCTCTTCTTCTTCGTCTTCCTCCTCTTCCGGAGTCCCCCTCCGGTGTCTCTTCACCTGCCCTCGGGATGGTGTCTCCTGGTCCGGTTCCTCCTCCGGTTCCGATTCGTCTGGAGTCCCCTGGAGTTTCTTGAGTTGGCCTCGGGTGCGCGCCCTGAAATGGCCCGTCCTCACCGGTGTCTTCTGACCCGGTCCCTCCTCTTCTGCTCGGGTCTCAGAGGGCTCCGGTTGGCCTTCCTCTATATCCGGAGTGACCGCTGCTTCGTCCGCTCTTCTTCCTTCCTGCTCTGCCCGTTCTTCTTCGTCCTCGCTCTCATCTGGACTCCCTTCTCTGACCCTTGGCGGCGTCCGGTCCATGATCCTCCGGCTGTTCTCCCATTGCTCTCTCTCCTTAGCCTGGAGACATCCGTGCTTGTCATACAAGTGAAACAGGAAAGGGGTTAGAGGACATCCCTTCTTGCTTCCGAGTTTGCGCGCTTCCCGTTCCACCACCTCGTCCACAATGAGTCCCCATCCGGTCTTCCGGGTTTTGAAGTAGGCCCCGTAAATGGTCCTCGTTAGCTTGATCGTGCAGGTGGTGGGTTTGTCCGGACTCAAAATAGGCACCAGAAACCGCAGCAGGCGCCTCTCCCGGTCGTCTATGTAATCCTGCACCCGGAATCCGTTCTTCTCTGAGACCGGTTGAGAAAACCTTACCTTCAACCATTCGTAATCCTGCTTGGTCTTGTCGTATCCCAACAGGCTGTCGGGGAAGTTGTATGTCACGTGCCAGTGTTCCGAAGTCCACTTCTTCCACTGTCCCCGGATTTCGTTGTCCCGGAATTCCGCCGGTACAGGTTTTCCACCTAACTCCTGCAACATGGTATCACTGTGGAGCTCCCACGGTAGGTACAGAAATTCCTCACAACCCATTTTGCGCAAATCCTTCCGCAGCTGCTCCCTGTGGCCCGCCTCGGTCGGAGCAACCGGGCGTACCAACTTATCCGGAACCGGCAGCCCGAGCCTCCAATCGTCCTTCCGTCCCATCGCTGTTGGCTCCAAAACTTCCTTCCCTCGGTTTCGCGCGCTCCGCCTAAGCTCCCGGAACACTTGTTCGCCACCCGGTCGCTCTCCCTGCTCTCTCACAACATCCGGAAACACGAAACTCTGGTGCAGGGGTGGACTGGAAACACTATGCGAAAATGAACAGTGAACTGCCCTAATTAAAGCCGCCCATTTCAAGGCGTGAAAGGTGGCCGGGTCCATTCTTGACCCGTCCATCCTCTACCCGGTTTCCAATCCGGAAACCGTGTCCAGTCCGGACACCTATTGTCGAAACCGGACCCTAGCAATAATTCTACCACGCGTGTGAGTGCCTCCTCTACATAAATAATTAAATGTCCATTATGGTCACTCCCACACTCATTTATGGAGATTCGGACTACTCCTAGCTACTCTAAAACCCTAACTCTGTCCTTCTAGGTTAAACGAGGTTTGACATCTATTATTATATCAAAATTCTTTGTCACATGTTAAAGTTTTGTATTTACTGCATCAACTTCCAAACAAGTGTATGTGGTCACACACAGCTTTGAGGACACCCTAAACCAAAAATTGAAGGAATATGCAATAAACCCCGAAAAAAAAAAATCATGCGGTTGAAAGAAAAGTGTAAATCAAATGCCATTTTACCACGTTTCAACCCACGGTCATAGGTCAATTTTATTTTCTACAAATATACGAATATTCAAAAATTCTATTAATAAAAGATTATTCCCCGAAATATTCAATTTTTTTGAAAAATTCTCCTAAAATTAGTATAAAAATTTCTATTTATAAATTATGTTCCCAAATTTGTGCTCTTGGCTCGCTTTATTTCTGCTCTCAGCTCTCCGCTCTCCGCTCACCGCTCGCATAGTAGACACGTCCGTTTCTAGGAATTCTTTTGGGAAGATTCGTCTCACGCACTGCGTCGATCGTCCGCCGCCTTGCCCTCGCACCTTCGGTTATCCGTTCAGCGCTTTTGTTTAGCCCAATTGCGCCTCATTTGGTGCCGGATTGTGTGTGTTAGTTTTGCCCTTTTCTAAGTAGAACTTAACTTAGAGGTAGGTGGGAGGTTTCTGGGGTCAGTGGCCGAAGTAACTTATCGTTAGAGCACCTCGAGAGATCTAGAGAATGTAATTCTTTCTTGTTTGTATTGAATGATTTTTGCTCGTTCAGTAACGGGGATCAGGGAGCTAGCAGAGAAGGTTTCAGCTTTACAGTGAAGCTTACCGGCGCGCAAGATACTCGGTTGGATGCAATGATGCAGGCTGTGAGGGGCGGGCGCTCCCTGGTTCGACATCTGAAGGTTCTATTTCCTGGCTCTGGAACAATTTCTACAGTCCTTTCAATTTGCAACGCAACCCTCGCGTTCGTGTCAAAGAATGGTTTTAGCTGGTACTGTTGACGTGGGTTTCGATACCCTAATGCTTGAACGTTTCTTGATTCCAACGCGCTGTTGTGAAGTTTGTCTTCGTAATTGTTCCGAAATTTGTCCACCAACCTTGGTCGCTAGAATTTTAGGGCTTGCAGTCAGCCTCGCCTCTAAGCTTGTTTCTTTAAATTTTTTTATGGGCCTAGTTGTAGTTTTAATTAGCTGTTCAAACTTCACAACTGTCTGGGCGAAGACGAGTCATTAGAGCTGTTGGTACTTTCCTCCTCTTTTGTGATTCTGCAATTCTTGGCAACATTACACTTCTTGCCAAAATTCGTCAAGATTCGACATTACTTATGTATCTAGAGTAACCTAATTTTCTTTAGATCCGCGGCATCAAGACCGTACGTATTGGACATCTTTTTGAAGTGATTCTTGGTACAGTGATGAAGACTGCATCGGAGGAATGTATACGTAGACGAGGGAGAAGAAAATGTGTTTGAAAGCGGTTTTAGTATGATTTTTTTCTAGAGAAGGTCATCAATTTTTGTCATTCCGGCCAAGTAGGGCTTTAGTCGGCAGAGGACATCGCATATTGTACTTTTCTTACGTGGTGATGTGAAGGTTCAAGTGCTCGTGTGGTATCAGTGGGGAGATGTACAGATTGGGGTGGGATTTTGGATGCATTGATTGTTGCTAAATATGATTTGGTGTTCTAGTGCTGCTGAATCGTTTGCTAAGTGGTCAATGGATACTACTGCAGGTTCGTCAAGTTTCTCCACTTTTAAAGCATGCTGCGTGGAACGTAGCCCCATGTCAAACAGAGCCTTCCGAAACTCCTTCAGTGTCGCCCTGGCACTCGACCACCTCTTTCAGACAACTCGGCGCCGTCCCAGGATTGGATCATTTGAGCATCAACAACCAGGTTGGCATCACGGAGCTCTTCCTTGATTAACCAACATTGGTTGTTTTCTTCCAGACATAGTGCCTCTGAACACTGCTGTATAACTAGTGTAGTGTTCTGTGGCATCAAACCTTTGGGTTGTGTTTCTTTATCTTTAACCAAATGATGTTTGCAGGAGAAGGTGGATCCATTTTCATTGGTAGCGGACGAGTTACAGGTTGTAGCAAACCGGCTACGATCAATGGTGACTGCAGAGGTAATAAGCTGCATCACTTGTCTGTTCTCTTAGATGTTCTTCTGTTCCTTTGTTCGTTCCTTTCTGTGTTTCTTTCGCTTCTCCTTACATCATGCAGGTCGTCTACATTCCCTTTCGGCAAGTGTTCTTCAATTTGATTGTGGAGCTTCAGTGTAAATTATCGATCTACTTGTTTTTTTATGGACGTGCGCTAAGTCATTGTTTTTGATTCTTACGTTGGTGCAAGACTGTTACAGTTGAGAGAGCGACGTTGAGGTGTGGGTTTGTTGTTACAGCAGTGACGTTCATGTCTTTTACTTATGTGCGCTATTTATTAGCTTCTCCTAATTCTAGAATGGTGTACGCAGGTTCCAGTGCTAGCATTAGCAGCTGAGTATTTCTTTAAGCTGGGTGTGGAAGGCAAACGGTTTCGGCCTATGGTACTTACACTTTTGTGCAACTAAGCTCTTCTCTTGTTGTTGTACAAGAGGTATTTTGAATATGTTTGTCAAGAGTTTGAGTGCTTTGCATGTTTGTTTGTTCTGTTCTGTTACGTAGTGATGAATGGGTCGATACAACCCAGGGAGATGTGGCTGAGAAAACAGTTGCATGGATATTTTTAGTTTTGCAATCAAGAGATGCAGTGACCTGTTTAAAAACGAAAGTAAGATATCTTTTTCTTTGGAAGTTACTCTACCTTGGCTTCATGGCTTGGCATCGATAAATACTTGGGAGACTCAACTTCATCTTCCTCCATCTATGATATCGATTTATCTCACTAGGTCTCACTTTGTAAGGGGCGGAATGATGTAGGTTCTCCTTCTTATGTCGACTGCTTTAATGACATCACCTCCTCATGGACTCCAAGGCTTAATATTTGACGACCTTCGATTGCGGCAACAACGAATTGCTGAGATTACGGAGATGATTCACGTTAGTTTTCTTCAATTTTCAGCTGACACTACCTCATTTTCTGCTTTATGTTCTACTCACGACGTGTCTTTGGATTTCATGATTGTGTTGGTAGGGTTGACTGTTTCTTTCCGAGTCTAAATGGGTTTTCGTCCTTAGAAGTGTTCTGTCAGAAGATAAGTTTGGCAAGCATGTAGTTATCAGTGTTCTTACGTCCTGAGGTTATGGAATGGACTGCAGGTGGCAAGTTTGCTGCATGATGATGTACTGGACCATGCAGATACTCGGAGGGGCATAAGTTCTCTGAATCATGTGATGGGTAACAAGGTTTGTGCATGGATCTTTTTCTGGATCTTTTCCATCATCTGCTTTTGTTATATCTTGTAACGATTGACATCAGTGCAAAATAATGTCTCGTGTACATGTTTGTGCGTTTGTTGTTTGTAACTTTCTGTACTTCGTTTGTCAGTGCCTTGCGTGCTGCTGGAGTTTTTAAAGATTGAATAAGCCTAGCTTAACTTTTTTGCTGGCTTCGGTTTTGCAGTTGGCGGTTTTGGCTGGCGATTTTTTGCTGGCTCGGGCATCTGTAGCATTAGCATCATTGAGAAATAGAGGTCGTGGAACTGTTGTCTAAGGTTTTGGAGCACTTAGTCACAGGCGAGATCATGCAGTTGTCCAGCGAAGACAAGGATATGTCAAAGTGAGTGTCATCTAATTTTCTCTTAGAGTGGGGACTTAATTGCTGTGTGCCTTGGCTTGGGTGGTGCAGTTACGATCTTTTATTGTAGCTCAAACTTCAAGTTAAGAGCTGACATGTAGAATTGTTTGGCCTTCAGCATGGATTATTATATGCAGAAGACTTTTTATAAAACTGCCTCCCTCATGGCTAATAGCTGTAAAGCCGTCGCTGTATTAGCTGGCCAACCTCAAGAAGTCTGCCTTCTAGCTTTTGACTATGGACGCCATTTGGTACGTTTCCGCCACTTATAAAATGCAATGCAGCTAGCTGTCATCTTTCTTGTTTACTTGTGCTTGGTTGTCAATGGCCACTAGTTGAATAGTGTTATGAATGTCGTAATTAGGATGTTAGTGTAAGCTGCAGATTACAGCTAGAGATTTACATGTGAGGTTGTTTGATTTGGTAGTTGGTCTTTCAATTGTGGAGGTTATTATCAAAGACCAAGTTAACATAATCTCTTTCTAGTTTTTATTTGCTCATGTTAAGGATTGATATCATAAACAGAAAACAATGCTAGCATTTTGCTTCAAGTCTTGGTCTATATCCCTTGTGAAATCTACTGCTAGGGATTAGTTTGCAAAGCATGATGATGAAGGTTCTTTCAAGCTTGTGCATAAGTTATCCTACGTCTTATTACTTGTGTGGTATGTGAATGTTACCTGTTTAAGTTACTTGTTTATGTTACTTCCAAACTAATTTAAAAAACATAAACATGTATTGTTTTTTAAATTAGAAAAGGGGAAAAGCTATTACGTGAGCAGTGAGCAGTGAGCAGTGAGCAGAAATTTTTGGAAAAATTTCGGTTTAGGGTATTTAAAAGGACCTCCTATTACCGCGGTTTTAGGTGTAGTTAGTGAGTATTTATGAATTATTGATTTAGGAAAAATACCTATAGCCGTGGAATTTAGGGTGTATTTTTAGAGTTTTTAGTGGAATTTAGAAGCTTCTAACAACAATCGCTCATTCTTGAATCTAACAGAAATGCATTCAAACTCGTTATAGAATCAAGAAATGATGTGGAAATAAATAAATACTCAAACCGTACAATCAAAGTGAATCTGTATCAGATTCGATAGCACTCACATCGACATATGAAAGCACACGAGGATCATAATGTCGACGCGGTGAAGAAGAGCATGAAGAACCACTAGGTGCATTAAATAAACATTGAAACTTACTCACATGGACAGTCAAGGGGCTCGTCAGTAACGGTCTCATCATCGGAATCAGGGAGGTTGATGCGAGCGGCGTCAAGTGGCGTTGTACGCGGCTGAAGAGTAATGAGGGGCTTCAAGACCTCAGCAAATAACTTTGAGTCGCTTTCAAGTGTGACAATGTGACGGTTGCAAGCACGTGTTGCACGGATAGACGCACCTGCACAACAGAGTACAAAAGGATTATAAGAAAAAAAAGGGTATAGGGTCACATGATATCAATTGTAGAATTCAATGAAGGAGAATAAAAATACCTGTCGATGCCGTTAGGTCTGCTACGATACCGTTCTCTGGAGTCAAACCATATACAAATAGTTTCATCAACACCTCTGATTTCTCTTTGGGACCACGCCATGGTCTCCCTGTGTCCTTCCTCAACAATTGTGACTCCAGCGTCACAGCATTGAAAAGAACGTCATCGCACGCTAGGTCGACCTGCGGAATGGACGGGTCTTTTACAATAACTAGAGGCGGGGGCTGCCAAGCAGCAGTAGAGGGAACATCACAGGCAAGAAGAATCGCTTTGAACTTCAAAGTCTAAAAAAAAACAATCAATGTTAATACATACGGTGTCATATTGCATAACATGTCCTAGAAATTCAATCTGAAGAAAGTTTAAAAAGTTAGAGGAGCTCACATTTTTAGATGGATGAAGCGGGTTCGCTAGATGGAGGTAGTTGATGATTGTCCACTCATCAACTAATTTCATCTTATAGTTTTTAAAATACGACATTACTTCTTTTTTGACAATGGGACTGTCGGGGTAAAAAAGGAGAAATGCCCCATCGTCATGGAGATATGCATACGCAAATCCCATGGTCACCTTCAGAAAACCCTCAAGATTCTCATTCCAATTAGGAACCTGAGGTGGAGGGTCTGAAACACCGGGGACCCTCAAGTCATCTGGATACTCTGCAATAAGTAGATCAACCCCTAGTTTCTCTACAGCCTTATTGTCAAAGAACAGCTGTCTAGAGGCACCAACCTGTGTCACAATGAAGAAACATAGAGAATTAAATATTGAAACTACAATACAATAACTAATAACAATTGGCAAAGAGGACACCCAAAAAAAAAGTAGTATTCACCTTCTTCAAAAACTCAACGATCTGATCATACTCTGGGCAGAATTGACCGGTTTTCTTCTTCTCATCTGCCATTCGCAAGAACGAGTCGTTAACAATAAGGTCAAGACAAGTGTACTATGAAACACTAACACCGGACTTGCTCAACATGGGTGCTCGTTTCGGAGGAGAAAAGAACACCGTTGGAGTAGAAGGGCTTGCATTAGACAACTTCACCCTCTTCGTTGCAGGCTCCGTTGCTGTCACAGCTGGGGTCTCCACCGGTGGAGGTGGACTCTGTGCTGGTGGTGGTGCTGCGGATTTGGCCAAAGTGGGAGTAGATGGAACTGCAGCCGCTGGTGCAGAGGTCTCAATTGCATCAGCCTTGCGTTTTGAACCACGCTTGGATGTCGTGGTTGCCTTCTGCGTCGAAGCAGCTTCCTTCTCAGGCGTTGCTGTGTCCTTCTGTGTACCTGTTCTAATCAGACTAGGCTCGAGGGAGTCTCGCAGGGCAATGTCAAATGAAGGAGGCTTGGTAAGTGGACAATCTAAGTACCACCCACAGCGGTCCCAGTGCACACTATCCCACTGCTTCATAAGCCCCTCTGTGAGCATGAACTCATCACTTTTCTGATCAAGGTAGTTCACAAATAATGGAGGGGACCTAGACATGGCCTTTGCCGGAAACAAAATATACTTGAAGTATCGATACAAGACACGGTGCAATGCAGGTTTGAACAGATATTGCTTGTCAACCGTATTGTTCTTGTGGATGCCTTTATCAACAGCAAATTCTCGATAGAAAGCCGTGTCCCAGAGTGAAATTCGCATTTCCTCAATGTAATCATAGATGGTGGGTATTGGGTCTCTATCGGCTGGATGGTAATCGATGGTGACCTTTTGATCTCGAACAATGCACTCGAAAATGACCCCTGCTTCCATGGTCAACTGCAAAAACTTTAACATTTAAGAAAGATGTAATGAAATGATAACAATGTGATATAAGAATCCAATGTCAAATTGTGGGAGCACTGATAGAAAACTTAGAGAACTTAGTAGACAAAACTTGGAATGTACCTGGGACCACCAAGTAGCCTTGTGAAGCCAGATCAAGAAGGTGTCATCACTAAAGTTAGGTTTAGGAAACCTAAGTTGCACTCGGAGTTTTGCAGGCTGATTCCATCGTTCAAGCCAAAGAACCTTCATGATAGGATCCATAACGCTGGTGCCAAGCATCCAAAGCTTCTCAAGCTTCATCTCAGGATCTTCATCATGAGACTCATAGTGATACTTCACTTCCTCAAGAAAAGGTATAGTGTTGCTGGAATCAGCAACAGGCAGCATCTTCTTCAACTCACCCTTGTAATGAACTTTGGTTTTCTTCACAGCCCTGTGCACGAGTTCTTCAAGTCTCTTAGCAGTCCAATCTTCTGGATTAGGATATCTCTCATAAAATCTCCTGTGAGCAACGGCGGTTGCTTCTCCAATCTCTTGCTGCAATAGGAAGACAAAACAATTAAACAGACATTAGGAAAGAACTAATTGCCAACATTATACACAAACTTCAGCAGTTAAGTGACGGTTATACCTGATTGAGAAGGGCACTGAGAGAATCAATAGTCAATGAAAACCACGTCTGGCTCTTGTCACCTTTCTGTTTCTGATCAGAGAGCCGAAGGTCCTCAGGTGGCACCAATGATTTAAAATATGAGAGAGGTTGGGCACCAATGGTTCGAACTCGACAGAGTTTATGGACAAGGTTGGAAGTCACATGAGACTTTTCATTTCTCTTGTTTAATCATTTACATTTGAATTAGTCTAGTTATGAAATGATACACAAGGACTGCATAAAAGCAAAGTTAATCAGTAATAGAAATCGTACCAATTGACTTCGTGTAGAGCAGTGAGCATCGTGGGTACATCTCCTTTCACTTCCAGGATGATGCTATCAACTGAGTAATGCCATCCAATATCATTTGGATGGTCCTCATTTATGATTGGCATCCAAGCCTGGACTCTATGGTTTCCATCCCAAACATGAAACATCTTCCCACAGAACACATTGAGGATGGGATCTGCAGCAAGCATGGATTCGAACTCATCGTTGACATGAACCCAATGATGACTCCAAGATGATTTAATTTCTGGAGTGACATCTTTGGTCTTACCATCGTTGTCCTCAGAGGCCACATAGAATACACCGTTACCTTCCATGTATCCATTTTTTATAAAATGGGATGCCAGCTTCATGACATCGTTTTTGAGAAAAGGTCTCACAACAGGAAGACATACCATTCTACAGAGAGGAATTAGCAAACGGGACTTGTGACGAGGTTGGAACCGCAGCCGTTCAATTCGAGATCGTGTATTAGGGGTCTCACTCAGCAGTATGGAATTCAGTTGGAAATGAAGGTCTCGCTCACTCAACCGCCCTTCTTGCGTACGTTCGCCAAGGTCAACAGAATCTCCAAGGTTAGCGGAATCACCTTCACAATAGTCAAGTCCAGAATTTAGTATTTGAAAGAG
Organism: Pohlia nutans; assembly: GCA_022496805.1. Taxonomy (NCBI): domain Eukaryota; kingdom Viridiplantae; phylum Streptophyta; class Bryopsida; order Bryales; family Mniaceae; genus Pohlia; species Pohlia nutans. The sequence continues at coordinate 744,474 of CM040086.1, forward strand.
AAATTGAAGACATGCAATGTGAATCATCATAATGATAAATTAGCACCTTCTTGGTCTTCTTCTTCATTCTCTTGTATCTCACCATCTCCATCCAATCGAGATTGATCTATAGAGACAGCAGAACGATGCTAGCTTCTGAGTACGGACTACATATGAACTCAATACCATGTGTGATGTATACTACACGAAATACCCATTGAATCATTACCACGTGTGAAATATAGTACACGAAATCCACATTCATTTAATACATCGTTTTATCTTTATTACACAAAATTCCCTTTGAACCAATGCCAAGAGTTAACTGCTGTACACGAAATCCCCATTTATTCAATACCTCGTGTGATCTTTATTACACAAAATTCCCATTCAATGAATAGCACGTGTGACCTGCAGCTCATACATTTCCCATTGAACCAGAATACCAGGAGTGATCTATAGTTCACAAAATCCCACTTGAACCACCATGAACATATAAGCATGACAATTTCCACATCCATTATAAAACCACACGGGTCCATAATTACTCAGCATTAAGAGTATAGAGTGAACATTGAGTATTGAGAGCACTGATTGTACCCAGACTTTTCTCCCAAGTAAAACAAAAGCATTGGATCTGAACACATGGTTCAAAGCTGTTACTTCTATCCACTGAGTTCAAAACCCTGAAAGCTTAGCTCTGAGGACTACTGAAAGTTCTGGTCGCCAACTTCATTGAAATCAAAATAACTCCATGGTTTAATATTATTTGGGCTCTGAGGATATTGTAGTTCCCATTTTAAGTTACTTAGATCCCCTGCAGAAGACATGATCATTCAAAACACACAATTATTACATGAGAAAATCACACTCAGGTGGCATGAAGTGCACTATAAAATTATTCAGAGTGGCCACTCAAACTGACTCAAACTGAATGGGCAAAAAAATTTTGATTGAAGAATCCCAAGAATTCACTAGTAATGATTTACAATAAATAGACCTCCATGGGCTCAACCGGTACCGGCTGGGGCTAGACACTGCGTGACAAGGCATGATGACAATGTTGGATGACATATATTATTTACCAAATTAGACCTCCACTGATTGTATTCAAATGATGGCCATATAACGAAGCCACATGACTGCTGACAAAGGCCAGATGAGAGCTAACGAAGGCCAGAGACACTAGTAAATTATTTACAAAAAATATTGCCCTTTACGGGTGCTAGAGGTACCGCCTGGGGGCCTGGGGCTAGACCTAGCTTACAGAGGCAGCACATAAGGCTTCATTGTAAGACACTTGAAAATGAAAAATTACCCTTCATGGATTAGATAACAATGGCAGGAACAAAAGGCTCAATTCCAAGACACTTAAGAATGCAAATAAGAAAATTTGCCCTTCATGGATAGCACTCAAGGCTAACAAAGGCGAACAAAGTCAAGCACGCAAAACAGGCTTAAAAGACACTTGAAGCACATAGAAAAAAAAACTTGCCCATCGTGGAGGCAGCGCTAAACCCAGCAAACATAGGCCAGCACTCAAGAGCCCAGTGCAAGACACATGAACAAAATTATTTAAAAAAAATTGCCCCTCGTCGAGGCAGCCGGTACCGGCTGGGCTAAACCCAGCAAACATAGGCCACCACTAATGAGTCCAGTGCAAGACACATGAACAAAAATATTTAAAAAATATTACCCTCGTGGAGGCAGCCGGTACCGGCAGGGCTAAACCCAGCAAAAATAGGCCACCACTGATGAGCCCAGTGCAAGACACGAACAAAAATTTTAAAAAAAAATTGCTCTCGTGGAGGCAGCCGGTACCGGCTGGGCTAAACCCAGCAAACATAGGCCACCACTGATGAGCCCAGTGCAAGACACATGAACAAAAATATTTAAAACAAATTGCCCTCGTGAAGGCAGCCGGTACCGGCTGGGCTAAACCCAGCAAACATAGGCCACCACTGAAGAGCCTAGTGGAAGACACATGAACAAAAATATTTAAAAAAGATTGCCCTCGTGGAGGCAGCCGGTACCGGCTGGGCTAAACCCAGCAAACATAGGCCACCACTGATGAGCCCAGTGCAAGTCACATGAACAAAAATATTTAAAAAAAATTGCCCTCATGGAGACAGCGCTAAACCCCGCAAACAAAGGCCAACACTCAAGAGCCCAGTGCAAGACACATGAACAAAAAATTTAAAAAAGAAATTGCCCTCGTGGAGGCAGCGCTAAAGCGAGCAAACAAAGGCCAGCACTCAAGAGCCCAGTGCAAGACACATGAAAAAAAATATTTAAAAAAAATTGCCCTTTGTGGAGGCAGCCGGTACCGGCTGGGCTAAACCCAGCAAACATAGGCCACCACTGAAGAGCTCAGTGCAAGACACATGAACAAATATATTTAAAAAAAATTGCCTTCGTGGAGGCAGCCGGTACCGGCTGGGCTAAACCCAACAAACATAGGCCACCACTGAAGAGCCCAGTGCAAGACACATGAACAAAAATATTTAAAAAATATTGCCCTCGAGGAGGCAGCCGGTACCGTCTGGGCTAAACCCAGGAAACATAGGCCATCTCTGAAGAGCCCAGTGCAAGACACATGAACAAAAATATTTAAAAAATATTGCCCTCGTGGAGGCAGCCGGTACCGGCTGGGCTAAACCCAGCAAACATAGGCCACCACTGATGAGCCCAGTGCAAGTCACATGAACAAAAATATTCAAAAAAAATTGCCCTCGTGGAGATAGCGCTAAACCCCGCAAACAAAGGCCAGCACTCAAGAGCCCAGTGCAAGACACATGAACAAAAATATTTAATAAAAATTGCCCTTTGTGGAGGCAGCCGGTACCGGCTGGGCTAAACCCAAAAAACATAGGCCACCACTGAAGAGCCCAGTGCAAGACACATGAACATATATATTTTAAAAAAATTGCCTTCGTGGAGGCAGCCGGTACCGGCTGGGCTAAACCCAGCAAACATAGGCCACCACTGAAGAGCCCAGTGCAAGACACATGAACAAAAATATTTAAAAAATATTGCCCTCGTGGAGGCAGCCGGTACCGGTTGGGCTAAACCCAGCAAACATAGGCCACCACTGAAGAGCCCAGTGCAAGACACATGAACAAAAATATTTAAAAAATATTGCCCTCGTGGAGGCAGCCGGTACCGGCTGGGCTAAACCCAGCAAACATAGGCCACCACTGATGAGCCCAGTGCAAGTCACATGAACAAAAATATTTAAAAAAGATTGCCCTCGTGGAGACAGCGCTAAACCCCGCAAACAAAGGCCAGCACTCAAGAGCCCAGTGCAAGACACATGAACAAAAAATTTAAAAAACAATTGCCCTCGTGGAGGCAGCGCTAAAGCCAGCAAACAAAGGCCAGTACTCAAGAGCCCAATGCAAGACACATGAAAAAAAATATTTAAAAAAATTTGCCCTTCTAGAGGCAGCCGGTACCGGCTGGGCTAAACCCAGCAAACATAGGCCACCACTGAAGAGCCCAGTGCAAGATACATGAACAAGAAAAATTTAAAAAAACTGCCCTTCGTAGAGGCAGCCGGTACCGGCTGGGCTAAACCCAGCAAAAATAGGCCACCACTGAAGAGCCCAGTGCAAGACACATGAACAAAAATATTTAAAAAATATTGCCCTCGTGGAGGATGCCGGTACCCGCTGGGCTAAACCCAGCAAACATAGGCCACCACTGAAGAGCCCAGAGCAAGACACATGAACAAAAATATTTAAAAAAAATTGCCCTCGTCAAGGCAGCCGGTACCGGCTGGGCTAAACCCAGCAAACATAGGCCACCACTGAAGAGCCCAGTGCAAGACACATGAACAAAAATATTTAAAAAATATTGCCCTCGTGGAGGCAGCCGGTACCGGCTGGGCTAAACCCAGCAAACATAGGCCACCACTGATGAGCCCAGTGCAAGTCACATGAACAGAAATATTTAAAAAAAATTGCCCTCATGGAGACAGCGCTAAACCCCGCAAACAAAGGCCAGCACTCAAGAGCCCAGTGCAAGATACATGAACAAAAAATTTAAAAAAAAATTGCCCTCGTGGAGGCTGCCGGTACCGGCTGGGCTAAACCCAGCAAAAATAGGCCTCCACTGAAGAGTCCAGTGCAAGACACATGAACAAAAATATTTAAAAAATATTGCCCTCGTGGAGGCAGCCGGTACCGGCTGGGCTAAACCCAGGAAACATAGGCCACCTCTGAAGAGCCCAGTGCAAGACACATGAACAAAAATATTTAAAAAATATTGCCCTCGAAGAGGCAGCCGGTACCGGCTGGGCTAAACCCAGCAAACATAGGCCACCACTGATGAGCCCAGTGCAAGTCACATGAACAAAAATATTTAAAAAAGATTGCCCTCGTGGAGACAGCGCTAAACCCCGCAAACAAAGGCCAGCACTCAAGAGCCCAGTGCAAGACACATGAACAAAAAATTTAAAAAAAAATTGCCCTCGTGGAGGCAGCGCTAAAGCGAGCAAACAAAGGCCAGTACTCAAGAGCCCAGTGCAAGACACATGAAAAAAAATATTTAAAAAAATTTGCCCTTCTAGAGGCAGCCGGTACCGGGTGGGCTAAACCCAACAAACATAGGCCACCACTGAAGAGCCCAGTGCAAGATACATGAACAAGAAAAATTTAAAAAAACTGCCCTTCGTAGAGGCAGCCGGTACCGGCTGGGCTAAACCCAGCAAAAATAGGCCACCACTGAAGAGCCCAGTGCAAGACACATGAACAAAAATTTTTAAAAAATATTGCCCTCGTGGAGGCAGCCGGTACCCGCTGGGCTAAACCCAGCAAACATAGGCCACCACTGAAGAGCCCAGTGCAAGACACATGAACAAAAATATTGAAAAAAAATTGCCCTCGTCAAGGCAGCCGGTACCGGCTGGGCTAAACCCAGCAAACATAGGCCACCACTGAAGAGCCCAGTGCAAGACACATGAACAAAAATATTTAAAAAATATTGCCCTCGTGGAGGCAGCCGGTACCGGCTGGGCTAAACCCAGCAAACATAGGCCACCACTGATGAGCCCAGTGCAAGTCACATGAACAAAATTATTTAAAAAAAATTGCCCTCATGGAGACAGCGCTAAACCCCGCAAACAAAGGCCAGCACTCAAGAGCCCAGTGCAAGATACATGAACAAAAAATTTTAAAAAAAATTGCCCTCGTGGAGGCTGCCGGTACCGGCTGGGCTAAACCCAGCAAAAATAGGCCTCTACTGAAGAGCCCAGTGCAAGACACATGAACAAAAATATTTAAAAAATATTGCCCTCGTGGAGGCAGCCGGTACTGGCTGGGCTAAACCCAAAAAACATAGGCCACCTCTGAAGAGCCCAGTGCAAGACACATGAACAAAAATATTTAAAAAATATTGCCCTCGTGGAGGCAGCCGGTACCGGCTGGGTTAAACCCAGCAAACATAGGCCACCACTGATGAGCCCAGTGCAAGTCACATGAACAAAAATATTTAAAAAAGATTGCCCTCGTGGAGACAGCGCTAAACCCCGCAAACAAAGGCCAGCACTCAAGAGCCCAGTGCAAGACACATGAACAAAAATATTTAAAAAAATTTGCCCTTCTAGAGGCAGCCGGTACCGGCTGGGCTAAACCCAGCAAACATAGGCCACCACTGAAGAGCCCAGTGCAAGATACATGAACAAGAAAAATTTAAAAAAACTGCCCTTCGTAGAGGCAGCCGGTACCGGCTGGGCTAAACCCAGCAAAAATAGGCCACCACTGAAGAGCCCAGTGCAAGACACATGAACAAAAATATTTAAAAAATATTGCCCTCGTGGAGGCAGCCGGTACCCGCTGGGCTAAACCCAGCAAACATAGGCCACCACTGAAGAGCCCAGTGCAAGACACATGAACAAAAATATTTAAAAAAAATTGCCCTCGTCAAGGCAGCCGGTATCGGCTGGGCTAAACCCAGCAAACATAGGCCACCACTGAAGAGCCCAGTGCAAGACACATGAACAAAAATATTTAAAAAAAATTGCCCTCGTGGAGGCACCCGGTACCGGCTGGGCTAAACCCAGCAAACATAGGCCACCACTGATGAGCCCAGTGCAAGTCACATGAACAAAAATATTCAATAAAAATTGCCCTCGTGGAGACAGCGCTAAACCCCGCAAACAAAGGCCAGCACTCAAGAGCCCAGTGCAAGACACATGAAAAAAAATATTTAAAAAAAATTGCCCTTTGTGGAGGCAGCCGGTACCGGCTGGGCTAAACCCAGCAAACATAGGCCACCACTGAAGAGCCCAATGCAAGACACATGAACAAATATATTTAAAAAAAATTGCCTTCGTGGAGGCAGCCGGTACCGGCTGGGCTAAACCCAGCAAACATAGGCCACCACTGAAGAGCCCAGTGCAAGACACATGAACAAAAATATTTAAAAAATATTGCCCTCGAGGAGGCAGCCGGTACCGGCTGGGCTAAACCCAACAAACATAGGCCACCTCTGAAGAGCCCAGTGCAAGACACATGAACAAAAATATTTAAAAAATATTGCCCTCGTGGAGGCAGCCGGTACCGGCTGGGCTAAACCCAGCAAACATAGGCCACCTCTGAAGAGCCCAGTGCAAGACACATGAACAAAAATATTTAAAAAATATTGCCCTCGTGGAGGCAGCCGGTACCGGCTGGGCTAAACCCAGCAAACATAGGCCACCACTGAAGAGCCCAGTGCAAGACACATGAACAAAAATATTTAAAAAATATTGCCCTCGTGGAGGCAGCCGGTACCGTCTGGGCTAAACCCAGGAAACATAGGCCACCTCTGAAGAGCCGAGTGCAAGACACATGAACAAAAAAATTTATTAAAAATTGCCCTTCGTGGAGGGAGCCGGTACCAGCTGGGCTAAACCTAGCAAACATAGGCCACCACTGAAGAGCCCAGTTCAAGGAGCATGAACAAAAAATTTAAAAAAAAATTGCCCTCGTGGAGGCAGCCGGTACCGGCTTGGCTAAACCCAGCAAAAATAGGCCACCACTGATGAGCCCAGTGCAAGACACATGAACAAAAATATTTAAAAAAAATTGCCCTCGTGGAGGCAGCGCTAAAGCCAGCTAATATTGGCTAGCACACAAGAGCAGAGTGCAAGACACTTGATCAAAAAAATTTAAAAAACATTGCCCTTCCTGGAGGCAGCCGGCACCGGCTGGGCTAGACCCAGCTAACATATGCCAGCACTCAAGGCTGGATTACAAAACACTTGAAAATTATTTTCAAAAGAATTCTGCGTTTGTGGAGGCAGCCGGTGCCGGCTGGGGCAAGACCCAACTAACAAAGGGGAGCACTCAAGTGTGGATTACGGTTTACTATAAAATTTTGAAAATACATATTGCCCTCTTGGGCTAGACCCCGCTAACGAAAGCCAGCAGACAAGGTTCGATTACAGTACCTATCATGTTTTCTTTAGAAAACGATTGCCAGACCCTACTAACGAAGTCCAGATGACAATGCTGATAACTCTTACAGTAGAAATTTGAGAGGAACAAGGACACTAGGATTACCTTCTTTCGGCTGCTGGGTAGTGTTGGTTGTGGGCTCTTGTTCTGGCTGCTGGGTAGTGTTGGCCGTGGGCACAGCGTCGAATGTGGCCCTCGTCTCCATTTCCACGCTACTTGGAACCTCCAGTACTCGTCGCCCAGCGTCACCTTCACTCTCTTGAACTTCACAACCTGCCATCTGTGAAATCCGAGATGGCAATAGTGAAAACCCAAATACTCTATCGCCATTACGAAGCGGAGTTGTTCTAACAATCAAATGGAGCCCATACACACAAATCGAGTGTTCAGAGAGGGGAGCAGAGCCCGAGCGTATTCACGGAGGACCAATCCATAGTGGTAAAGCAAGGGCAAGGACAGGGTGTACGCAGAGCAAGAACCGAACCCGGTCAGGAGAGGAAAGCATCCAGAGCATGAACGAAGAGCAAGGGTAATCGAGCGAGCAAAAGATGAAGATGAGGGCCACTTCAGAAACCCTGAAGATCTGCAAGCCAACAGGGCCTGCAGCGATGGGTAAGGCCAGAATCCGGACAGGCGCGGAGAGAGCGAGGGGACTGTCCAGAAACTTGAAGACCCCCAAAGCTCTCATGAACATGCCCGATGAAGGCCGTAGTCAAAATTGCATTAACCCTAAAAGGGCCAGGGCCCACCGGATGAGGGAAAGCGCAAGGCCTTCGGCCATTAGATATAGTTGCATACAAGGCCATGGTGCAAAACAAGAAGACGCAAGCAATGCCATGGACTAAATAATGAATACTAGAGTAAGCCCCATGTGCCACTAAAAGTAGACATATGTCAAGACTAATGGTCCGGGCTGTTATTGAGCGTAATATGTTCATGTGTTTCAAAATGCATAATCATTGGAGACAAGAAAAGATACCTCGACATCTTGCGACTCATCGTCTGAATCACTTCTCTCTTCGCGAATCTCTGGTTGTTTGCTCTGTCTTGGTGTCTCGAAATTTGTCTCCTGAATCGTGTCCAACTCGCTCTCAGTGACAAGGTTGCCATAATCCAAAATTCTTGCAGTGTCCTCTTGGGCAGGTTCCAGAGATTTTCCACGCCTTAATCGCATCCTGCTTCGCTTCAATTCCTTTGTACTACTAAACCTGAGACTACTCTTTCGTCTTCTCTTCTGGGCTCCTCCAGGCATAATGAAGAACTCCCATCGTTCAAGCAATTATCAGGTTTGAACAAGCACTAGCAATTGATGACTTCAATTTCGAATCATTACTTTTGATAGAATGCAACTTACAGTCAGCTTGGCAGCCGTAAAGGTGAACTGTCATAGGGAATTCAAATCAATCAGCGCCTAAGTTTGAGGTCAGAATCAATCATTCTTTAAGAGTCTAATCCTGAAATCATACTTTAGTATCAACTTGCCATCATGTTGTTCGTGCAGCATCCATGCAAATGGTTTTAGATATCTGTCAGAGTTGAGACGGCTACTTCTAATCCCAGTGGTCTTCCAAAGGCTTTAGCTGCACCCTAAAATATTTTTTGTCCACAACTTCTAATCCAAGTTTAAGGGTTTTATATTCTAACTTAAGGGTTTTTGGATCGAGAAACACTCATCAAGATTTAAACGCTCATTTCCCAAACCTTCACTCTCATTCCGGATTGCATTGAATGTCTTGAATTTACACTTCCCTAAGAGTAGACCATGGCACTCGTTCGTGTCGAAGGAGCAGGCGTCCCTATTTCCTTCACGCTAGGGGACGACGGAGTAGCAGTTGTTTCTGCGTTCAGTCTTAGTCTAACGTTTCAGTTTCTTGCAGCAACGGTGCACATTGACGAAGAGGTATTCGATGATGAATCTGGTCTGCTTACGCACACCGTTAGGCAGCTTCCAACCACTACTGAAGATGGAAGAGTGTGGTTGCTTAAGGCAGGTAGGTATAGAGCTTACGGTCTATCCGATTGCCTTATGGGTGCATCTACCGAACTCTTGACTCCAACAGAGTCATCCACTTGCACTGTGCAAACCTCCATGCCAGGCCGAGTGAAAATTGAGCCAGGTCTAGAGACAATCTATGAACTTAGTGATGATGACGTCCCAGAGAATGTAGAACACGATCCCCACCTTCCTCCTTCTCAGCCTAATCTCCAAACTTCTGCAGGCAGTTGTCCTTCCACTAGTAAGCAGCCTACACCGTTTTCTCTGTCACCAAAACAAAGTGTCGTAGAGTGCTTGAAATTGCTATGTGCTAGGAAGGGTTCTAGGAATATATTCAAAAAATTTGACTACAACTCTACCTCCGTCAAACGAGTCGAGTTCTTGCCACCCCAGTACAATGGCGATGTCATCTTTGAGTTCCTTCCCTTGGGATCCTCTTCAGGATCCAACAGAGCGAAGCAGCTCCGTGGCATGGACAAACACTATAATGGGCATGTGTGGACTCGTACTCACACGTCCAACATTGTCAATGATTTTGGGATGATCTTCCGTACCTCCTATTGTTGTGGTCATTTACGGTGTGAGAATGTCGACTGTGATTTTCTTACCTGCGTTTACCGCACGACACCTGTTAACGAAACTGAATGGGATGGTGTATCTTCATTTGTTTTTGACGTGGGAACTAATCCTCCCAAGGGCTCCACCCTTGTTTGCAAATGCTGTAAAGTTCCTCCCTCCTGTCTTGCAACCTGCGATGCAAAAATATATTACGTACTAGGTAAAAACAGCATGACTCGAGCTTGTGTTCATTTTGGAACTCACGACCACCCTGTCAAGGTCGGGGCTTACCGAGACGATATTGCCAGAGGCGAGAGTTTGGTGGAAGAGCACGTGCACCAAACTCCTTCTGCAACGAAGTCTGCGATTGTCTTAGAGGCAACAAAGGAGATGGTAGGGGATATGCTTGTGGCAGCCGAAGGCGCGGAATCAAAAACTCTTGAACTCGATGACCTCCTGCCGCTCTTTGACCGATGCAAGGAATTGACGTCCCCCAACATTCGCAACAAGGTGACGAGCTTCAAGTACTTCCGAAGGTTCGGTATCATGGATAGCATCACCAAGCTTCGCGGTTCCAGCAACTGGCCATTTGTCCAGGAGAACAAGTTCCCTGGTCAAGGATCGGAGTCGGACAAGGTCTTCGTCTTCAAAATGTCAGAGATTGGTCCCGGTAGCGGAGTTGACCTTGTGAAGCGAATGCAGCCTGGTGGAGACTTGCAGAACGCATGGCTCATGTTCGATCATGTGAAGAGGGTGAAACAGTGGACAACCATGGGCTGCCATGTTTACGATCCCATTTATTGCCGTGTTATGACCATTGCATTGTGCGATATGCAGTCGAAAGACGTCGCAGCTCAAATGGTCATTTGGAAAAATCTCAATACCGTCGTCGCTTGCCACGGACTTCAAGATCCAAACTTCAAGGGCTTCATGGCAGACAGCGCTCAAGCAAACTGGAATGCTGTACGCATTGTGTACGGGAGTAGAGATGCTTCAATCCCAATGCCTAATAAAGAGCGAACATGTCTCTTCGATTGGGTGCAGTCATTGGAGAAGCACACAAAGGCTGACATCAGAGCTGACCTCCAAGACCAACATCGCATGCTTTGCAAGCAATACAAGAACGCCTCCACGCAAGCGGAGGCAGATTCCCGCTATCTTGGTATCCGAGCTTGGTGGCACTCCTCCGGAGCTACTACTGAAGATGGATTGAGGCGTCTCGACCTATGGCTAGCCTTCTGGCATTTTCGATACCGCCAGTGGGGAGGCTTCATGCAACTTGTAAGCTTCTAAACCCTAAATTGAAAACCCTAAGTCCATGCCATTGCTTGTTCTCCTCTCTACAACTACGAACTCTAAATGTGCATTGCTTTCTATATTCCAGGACCTTACCGAGGACGAGTTGGCGGAAATGCCCTCCTGCAACTTAGCCGAAAGTATCCACAACAAATGGAAACAACAATCTGGTGATCGAGGGTCAGACCTGTTTGTCGCTACTGTGGATGACTTCGTCCGATCCTTCATGCAGAGCATCGCGTACTACCAATACCTCAAGGGGGATAGAGCTGGAACTGGTCCTACCAAAGAAGAACTGAAACTCCGGATTGCACAGAAGTCTACAGAGCGCACGGGGAACTCGAAATCCCTACACGAAGCATTAGCGAAGATGCCTATGGCGGAGGAGTTTTGCACTCGAATGCCTCAACTCGAAGGAGAAGAAGTGTTCTTGTCGTTGAAGCGGAAAGCAGACGTTCCCATCGGTTCGGAGTATGACTCTCACAGACATGACAAGATCAGCATCTCTCGTCCTCGAGTCCAGACCAGGGGTGCAAGGAACAACGCCCTAAACCTAAATGCTTCTCCTGTAGAGCAGTCAGTCTCTCCCCATGAACTAGAGAAGTCTTATATACCAGTGCAGGTTCAAGATGCAACCCCAGCAGCAGCTCTACACCACGTTACTTCCGTGCAAGAAACGGCTTGCGACGAGAGTCAGTGGCATATAGCTAGGCTGAAAGCCCCATGTGCGAAGGCTTGTTTCGCGCAGCAGGCTGTCACTAAGAAGAAGTGCATCGCTCAAATCATACAAGACGGGAAATCTACCGCTGCTCCTACGTACACAGGCATGATGGACAACTACAAGAAGAATCGCAAGGAGCGCATGCAATTCTTCTTCTGCAACGACGACATCGAGAGGTGTGTCAAAGGAACTCGCAGAAAGTGGGTTATGTCCCGCCCTGAGGTCCCCGACATCTGGCCCGTCAAGAACGGTACTAACCTAACACGCAAGGAGATACTTGCCCTAGAAAACGCTGGCTTTCGACTTCCACAGCGCGAGGTCATATCGCCGCGAAGGCTCTTCCAAGACCACCCTCTCCCCGTCGACTTGTCAACATATGTAACTCCAGCTTTCCCAGCTGAAGTTCCCAAGCGACGTCATGGCAAGAATGTCCGCCGCAACAAGAAGAGCCCATCCATCAAGCAAGCCAACAACTGTGCTAGCGCTGCAGCATTCAAGGGTTCCATAAGGAAGGTGGACATGGTTCCAGTCCCTGCCCTGGGTTGCATCGTCACGTTGGATTCGGGCACGCCTCCGACAAATCAGCAGTACCTTCTCACAATTTCCCAGTTTCCAGACTGCTCCTGCCCTTATTACAAGGAGATGGTGACCAAGGCAAAAAGAGGACGCAACCAATGGGCTCACTGCAAACATCTCTATTTTGTCTTCACGGTCGTTTGTGGGTTTGATGCTGATGTAGATGCCTTCATACATGCACCCACTCTTAGCTTCAACGAAGTTAAGCTAGTTCTTGAGAGCGGATTGTTGACTCATCCAACACCCTAGGATACAAAAATGTTGTTGGTTCCATTGTTGACATGTTCACTCTCCAAATCAATGAAATTGTAGTGAGACTAAAAGGGCCACTACTGCAGATTTGAAAATCATGTTGTATTATTTACGAAACCCTAAACCCTAAACTCTGGTATTTTGTCTATCTTGTATCCAAACTAGTCTAAACCCTAAACTTGCTATGTATTTCAAATAATTATCCCCAAACGAGTGGATTGGCCCCTAATAAGACGCTGAAATAACAATCTCTTTCTACCGTAAACCCCACCCTAAACTCTAATTACCACGGTTATAGAGACAGATTGTGCCTTTAATGTGCCTTTATCCCTGAACCACAGACTCTAAACCACGGTAATAGGTACCAAATCTTCCACGGTCATAGGTCCCAAATTTACTAAAAATAGAAGAATATTCGAATAATAGCTAATTATAGTGTCGTTGACCAAGGTTGACCTAAAATTCTTGCTCGTAATCCCACATTTCACCGCTCATTGCTCACCACTCCCCGCTCCCCGCGCGCACACTATCCTCGTCCCAAACCAATCCATGGCACCATTTTGGAATCATGTTTTTTAAATTAAAAAAGCACTTTGTGATGCAAACAAGTCACACTTGTAGAGGGACTCCTATACAAGTGCCTGTTTGCCTCCCTACCTAATTCAAAACAATTGAGAACTTCAATGTGGTGTTCAATCTTTTTTATTTAAGGCATCATTCTTAAGTCAAATCAATACACACCAGTCCAAGGCAGTACCTTTGGTATCACATAATTTGTTAGAATTCTGTTCATAGCTAATACAGTGATATTCTTGGCCTTCATTGTCATTACATGTTTTACTTTCATTGTGAGTCTATTGTATCCCAATCCAAACTCAAAATCCAAATGTCAAAGTTTAATTCACATACACTTGAATCTACTTCTACATATTTCAAGGGAGACTCTAAAGGGTGTCCATTTCGAGTGCCACAACTCATTTGGAGAAGTGATAATGCATAGATAGGATGTTCTCACCAATTCCATTGGCAAGACCCATACCTGGACTTCATTGTCTTGAGTGGCGTTCAAGGAATCAGATGATCCCAGCTCCAATTCTTCGTCCTCAGCCTCCATGTCTCCTTGCTCAGGCTCGTCTTCGCGTTCATCACTCGCTCTATCCGACACTGCCTCCGATCCCGCAGCTGCTGCATCTGCACATTCGAAATGACCAAGGTTGCCCTGCAAATCACACACAGTCACCTCGTCCTGGCTGGGACCTCCCTCCGTACAATCATTCAATTTCGCCATCTGATGAGAGGATAAGTCCAATAGCCAATTAGAACAACATAGTTTCTTATCTCTTTCGGATCAAAAGGTCAATTAGGTGCTAGAATTTCAAGTGCTCTATGCGTGATTTCCTACATAGTAAGAGTTATTCTCAACATTCTCCTGAAGCCTGCTAGCAGCGACTTGTACATTCAAATTGTGCACAGATTATTGAGATACACACACGATATCAATGACTAAGTAAAGTAGCTCCCGATCCTTGATAAACCTGCGGAAGGAACTGTCTGCGGAACTGGTGCAGAGACCAGCAGGAATGAAGAGTTTGTTGGGATGGTTCTATCACATGGCACAGATAGCAAGTGCCACCCTTGTTATATAGCTAAGTCAATGTATCATTCAAAATTTAGTCTAAACATTTAGTTACCAGCGGTTGCTTGAATTGAATGAAAGTAACATTAATGGCTCCTTCAACACAGTTCATTGGGTAAATTAACAAAAAGAGTTTGCACAACTTATCAGGATGGCCATGGCCAGGATATTTTACCATCGCGCAGCTTCTACCTTCAAATATAAACTTGACTGGCTCACATCAATCGCACTCGATTAGGAGCACCACCATTGAGTGATGCACTAGTAGTCTAGTAAGCAGCAAATGAATTTCAATCATGTCGGATACATTCAAGCTAATAGGAGCCAACTAAAGTGTCATCAGTGCTTTTTTTCAAGCATTTTCAATATTTTGTTTAATTTAATTTGTTATTGAAAATTTAAATGATATGTCAATGTTTGTAACATGTATATAAAACACATAGTATAGGATGATGACAATATTGTCAATATTTAGGTATTAAAAGCACTAAAAAAGCCTTGTCATCAATCCTTTTAATGACCTTTTAAGTGCTTCTCAAATTGAGGAATAATCCTTTTTAAGTAATTTTTTGGGGATTATTGAATGAGAATGATGATTATCTCAATGAAAATTGAGGTAAATGCATTAAAAATTTGTTCTTTGAATGAAAATCATGATTTATTTTTCTCTAAGGACTCTCAAAAGGACTCTCGAAAGCACTCCAAAGGGGGCACCCTTGGCTCCTATTAGCTTGAATGGACCCTGTCCAAATTGATTTCGCACATCGATAAAAAAAAAAGGAATTTCTCGATTTATTGATCATCCATAAGCGCAATCAAATGAAATGACTGTGTTCTAATGCGATCAGACTCCCTCTGATAGAGGCGCCTTATTTTAATTCATACCAATGTATGAAGATAGTACTAAAAAACAATTCTAGACTAAGTGCTATATTTTAAAAGATTTGAACAGTATTCAGCTAAACTATAAACAAAAGACGTTCAGCTGCAATGAAATTACCAAATTCCTTCACAAACCCACAACACGTAAAACCCTTGAACAGAAACAAAAAGCAATCAAGTGACGAAAGCTTCGCATTAATTCTGAATCCCTTCAATTCGACATAAAATAAAACGTTCCGGATTCGACTTGAGGAAAAGGAACAGCAACGAGTAACTCAACCCATCATCACTAAAACATGTTGCCTTGGAGAATGAACACGAAGGTCTCAAATAACACGATTCAAATCCGAAGCCCGCGCCTGCTCTGTCGCGTGAGTGAGTGGGTTTGTACTGAGCATTGGGGAGGCGGTACTGTACTGTACTGAGACCTAACCGGAAGAAAGAAAAGGCACGGATAGCAGTGAGGGAGGCAAATCGAAACAAGAAAAACACATGGGCTGATAAATTTCTAATTCTATCGCGGCTCCCAATGCGCAAAAGACATGCAGCAACTCACTCGCTGGTAACTAATAGCGACAACTCAATGGCCTGCCTCCTCCAATTCCTCTCTACTTTTGTATGTGTGAAAAGCTCTGTGCCCTTGAATCCAAAGGGGCGGGCTGTCTGTTTGCACATGAGCGTGGGATTCGTAAAAAACATGCACAGTATGATCAAGTGAAGCTAGAGCACAGTTCCTTTAACTACTTCAATCATCAATGTGACGTGACAAATGTTGTCATTCACTCTCTCTCGTATAGTTCCGGATACAAAACGATTGCGCAAATCAAACTATCAATCTGCTCACCCACGGTCATTGTCACCACCAGTTCCTTACGCAGACAATTCCTTAGCTCCTGATCTCTGTTCCATCAACACCGTAAACCATGATCTAAAATCTAACCAAACGATACTTTGTTTTCACGCACCCTATGAGCTATTTGAAAAATGAAAAAATGAAGAGAAAATCTCGTGTATGGACTCACCGAGAAGGACAAGTAAGATGGATCGCGATGGCAGTGCGGCAACGGGGACCAGCAAGGCTGCGACGGGGAGCGGCAGGGCGGCGACGGGGAGCGGCAGGGCGGCGAGGGGTCGCAGCAGAGCGGCGATGTGGAGCAGCAAAGGAGCGACGAGGAGAAGAGAAGACATGGCCTTGCATTAGGGTACAACCCCCTCTTGCCATAGGCCCCTCATTACCACGGCCGTACCACGCTCTTGGAGATTGTTTCAACCCATACAATGATTTTTGCAACTTACAAACAAGGTGCTCATTACCTTGTTGCACAAAGCCCTCGGGTTGCACCATGTAGATGTCCTCCTCCAAATCGCCATTCAAAAATGCGGTTTTCACATCCATTTGATGCATTTCCAAGTCCATGGCCGCTCCAATCGAAAGAATGCATCGAATGGTGGTGAACTTGGCCACAGGAGCAAACGTCTCGTGAAAGTCTAACCCATGCACTTGCGCGAACCCCTTGGCTACTAGTCTTGCCTTGTGACGCACCACATTACCCGAAACATCCCTCTTTGTCCGAAACACCCATTTGCAACTAATGGGGTTGCGATCCTTTGGAATGGGAGTTAATTGCCACGTACCATTAGCAATTAGAGAGTTGTACTCCTCTTGCATGGCGCGCTCCCACTTGACCGCATCCTCACCTTGCATAGCTTCACGAATGGTCAATGGACCATCCGATAATACCACATTCGCATGCTCGTCATCCTCTTGAGGGAAGATGTGATTCTTCCACCATTCTCCAGGTGGCTTGCGCGATCTCTCGGGGTACCGCCGCTCGCTTGAAGAATTTTGCTCCTCTTGCGCGTCCTTTGCGCCATTCTTGGCCTTTGAGCTCGATGGCGCTTCAACAACCTCCGTGTCACCATCTTCGTCATCACCGTCCTCATCACCTACATCAACAACACTAGGGGACTTGGAGGGTGTGTTCACCAACACGTCTCCACTACTCCCACTTGGACCAACCTCCAAAGGAGCCTCCATCGTAGACTCCTCACAAAACGTCACATCACGTGACCGAATGATCTTCCTCGTGTCCACCGACATGAGTCTATACGCCTTGGTACCTTCACAATACCCAAGAAACACACACTTTAAGGCCTTAGCCTCGAGTTTAGTCCTCCGTTTGTCGGGAACCTTTGCGTATGCAATGCATCCAAAGATGCGCATGTGTGCAACACATGGTTGCCTCCCACTCCACGCTTGCTCCGGTGTCATGCCTTCAACCGCGCTTGTTGGACACCGATTGTGAGTGTACACCGCATTCACCACCGCTTCCGCCCAAAGGTCCAACTTCAAGTTTTGAGCATGCAACATGCTCCTCGCCATCTCTACAATGGTGCGATTTGCGCGCTCCGCAACTCCATTTTGTTGAGGCGTGTACGGGGCCGAAGTTTGGCGTGCGATGCCTTCTTTCTTCAATAGCTCGTCAAACTTCTTGGACATGTACTCGCCGCCATTGTCCGATCAAAACACCTTGATCTTCATCTCGGATTGGTTCTCCACACTACAAGAAAACCAGCCCAATGTGCCGGATGTGACTAAGCGCATATGACTATGTAGTCACCTCAGTCATTGGTTTAGTCTAAAATCAGTCCTAAGAGGGTCCAGTCATGGACTAGTCATATAAGTAGTCATATTTTTAAGGACCTGGGTGGGAACGTCTACGGGAACGGGACATATGTTCTCCTGCCTGGTTCCCAGAGTCATGCTCTGAGTGCTTACTATGTGTAGTCATACTAATGTAGTCGGATTGTATGGGTATATGGTTTATGTATGTCTTACTGTAGTAATACAGTTGGTTTGGGTGACTACATGCAGTCATGTAGTAAATAACCTGACTAATAGTAGTCATATATTTCAATCAGATGATTTTGAAGTCCTCTACTAGTTGGCTGACTTGGCTCAATGGGTGAGTGCTGTAAAATAGGAGTAGGTCCATAATCTTCACTTACATAATAGCTTGTCTATTCAACACTACCATGTCTGCGCGCAAACATTATAGGATGTCATTTTAGGGCACCATTCTAGAAACACTACTAAATACACCTTCAAAAATTAGTAAGTAATTGGGTTGGGCGTCCAAAAATCATGATTCCACTTGCTCTATCTTTCCACTTGCGATCCAGATGCACGAAATTGCCTTGTATGCTTAACTTTGCTACAGATTTCCTATGCTCACAAAAAAGCCGTTATTGATCACCTTCCCATACTTTTTTGAGATGTCAAAGTGATTGCAAAATAACGTAGTCATGTGGACAGTTTTCTTTACTAGAATTAGTAATGACTGCGATATAACATAGTCATCGACACAGTTTCTTTTACTTATATTAGTAATGAATTGCATTTTAGTAACACTTATAAATACAACCTCAAAAATTAGTAACTAATTGCAAGAGAGTCCAAAAATCATAATTAGCACTTGCTCTATCTGTCCACTTACTTTCCAGATGCACGAAAATGCCTTGTATGCTTAACTTTGCTTTAGATTTCCCAGGCAGACACATTGGGCTATAATTGATCACCTTCCCATATTTTTTGGAGACGTCAAAGTGATTGCAAAATAACGTAGTCATGTGGACAGTTTTCTTTACTTAAATTAGTAATGAATGCAAAATAACATAGTCATCTAGACAGTTTCCTTTACTTAAATTAGTAATGAATTGTGTTTTAGCAACACCTATAAATACAACTTCAAACAATTACTAACTAATTGCAAGAGAGTCCAAAAATTGGTTTCCCATGTTGACAAATGAGCTATTATTGATGACCTTTCCGTACTTTTTTGAGATATCAAAGTGATTGCAAAATACTGTAGTCATGTGCATAGTTTTCTTTACTTATATTGGTAATGATTGCAAAATTACATTTCGTTGCTAGAAAGTTCACATTGTTTGAAGGCTGATCCCCCCGCCCCCCCCCCCCTCTTTAGCTCAAAAAAACCTTCTTTTATGTTGAAACTGAATTTACCAAATCTGAAACAAACTCACTTTATTTTTTATCAAGTGAAGAGATTCTAGTCATCATGACTATTTCATTTACTCTGGTTAGTCATCATGACTGTTTCATTGACTGTAGATTAGGGTTGCAGCTATGGAATAGGGTGGCGGCTAGGAATAGGGTGGCGGCTAGGGTTTCAGAGGAGATTAGGGTGGCGGCTCCTTCTTAAGGGGCTTTTGAACCTTCTCTCTCATTTTGTCCACTTGTAACTTGGTTAGGAATGTTAGAGAGGGGTAGAGGTGCTGTGGAAGGAGTCTTAGTGTAGGATTGTATACATTTGTGTGTGTTAGTAAAGGTTTTCAGCCCCTACTATGGGTGAAATCACATCATGCGTGGATTTTGGGCTGCATAATTCTATGGATTTGTTTGATCTATGTATTAGGCGGATCAGGTTACAAAATTGTTGTGCCTTAGTTCTTTAGAAATTCATTATGCCAAGTTCGTGACTGTTTGTAGTCATTCATATGGAACGAGTGACCAGGCTTGACTAGATTTAGTCACGAAGTTAGAATACGTGACTGATATTAGTAATGACGTTAGAATATGTGACTTCTCACAGTCATAGAATTTGAATAAGTGCCATGAGCCTTGGAGAAGTACATCTTTGTATCAAAGCAGCAGTTTAGTCCCAACTGATCCTTGTTTTGTGTTTTTTATTATTATTATAGGTTGTACAAGAAGATGAGGACCCGGAGTTCAAGAAGGGTGACCCTGTGAGACTCAAGGGAATTGAAGAAGGGGAGGAGGATAAAGTTGTGGCACTCGGGAAAGTGCAGAATGTAGCTGGGGCTTCTCTACACGGGAAAACCATAATTGCAGGAACCGTGTCTGTAGAAGTGCAGAAAAGCCTAGATGACGACTACAGTTTGTTTGCACCCGTAGATCTAGTTGCAGTGCATCCTGTTTGAGCACCGAATTTTCTATTTCAATGAAATGTGTGAAAATCATTTGCATGACTTGACGCAGTGCTCACAACCGCACGGTTGACTTGTAATAGTCAACAGATCTCATTATCACCCTAATCTGAAACTGAAATCTATGACTACACACCGTAAGAAT
Organism: Pohlia nutans; assembly: GCA_022496805.1. Classification (NCBI taxonomy): domain Eukaryota; kingdom Viridiplantae; phylum Streptophyta; class Bryopsida; order Bryales; family Mniaceae; genus Pohlia; species Pohlia nutans. The sequence continues at coordinate 764,922 of CM040086.1, forward strand.
GGCAGATTCGATTGCATGGCATACGTTTGCATTAGACTACGGACAGTCAAGTCCTAGTCAGAAGCTTCCAATTTAATATTGAAATTTGACTCCCAGTAGTAATAGAAACGAGTATACAAGGACTCCATGCAGTCATCAGATGATATGGGTGACTATGTGTAGTGAAGAATATTTGACTTTACAGCGTCGTATTATCTCACGTGTGTGTATGATGCAATACAGTCACAACCACATCACTATACGTAGTGATCAAACCATTGCTATATTCTCTAATACCTCACTATAATTAGTCATGTCCATCTCATGATTTCAGCATTGGAGACTATGTATAGTCACTTCGATGTGGCTCTACAGAGTCGTATTCTTCCAACTCAATGTATGACTCAATTCAGTCACCATCTTACTACTATGCGTAGTGATAAAACCTGTCATGTATTGACTCATACCTCACTAAAAATAGTCATGCCAATCAGTCGCTATTTGTATATAGATGACTACGTGTAGTCATAAATGTATGACTATATAGAGTCATATGGTCCCAAGTCCCACTGCAGGTCCTGTTTTGAGGTCCCAAAACACTGTGGGAACGCAGCATTGGGAACAAGAAGTGTCTGATATGACCCCCAGTCAGAATGTCCGAAGCAACTAAGTCGAAATGACTACAAACAGTGCTAGTCACATTTTGGTTTATGCCATGTTGTAGTCATAAAACCTAGTCACATTGGGCTGGTTTTCTTGTAGTGCCACCAATGTCTTGAACTCCTTGAACTTGTCGAAGCACTCACTTTTGGCCTTGATTGGGTAGAGCCAAATCGTCCTTGAAAAGTCATCGATGAAGGTCACAAAGTACTTGCAACCTCCTATCGACGTGGTCTTCATTGGGCCACACACATCCGAATGCACGATCTCCAAAACCTTCGTGGCCCGAGTCGCCGCTTCACCCGCAAATGGCAACCGTTGTTGCTTGCCATCAATACAACCTTCACAAGTGAATGAAGAAGCATCCACTTTCAATTGATGAAGGTCCATGCCACTTACCATGCCGCGTAGTGTCTTCACACTCTTGATGTTCAAATGGCCGAGTCGACGATGCCACAACGCCTACTTGTTGTCCTTCAAGTTTGAATGCGCCAACGCCGCCGATTCCTTGCAATGCACCTTCGAGAACTTGATGTGGTACAAGCCCTCGTGTTCTTCAATGATGGCCACCTCATCTCGACTCGGTGACAACACATAACACCCCTTATCACTAAACTCAACCCTCAAGTGCTTTGCCACTAATTGCCGCACCGATAGTAAATTTGCCGTTAATTTAGGAACGTGGAGAACATCTTTGATAGTGATTGTCTTCACACGACCCCTCACCTCGATGTCTACAACAAGTTGGCCTTTGCCAATGGCCTCAAGCACCGTATCATCTCCCAAAATCACCCTCCTTGGGTTAATGAGAGCATACAAATGAAAACAAGTTTTATGCGGTGACATGTGGCTTGTAGCCCCCGAATCAACAATCCAATCACTCGTACTACCATTGCACGATACATTGCTTGCCATCATTGCATACTCGTCTTTGCCATCACTCATGCTTGCATCCCAAGAGACATACCGCGTAGTAAACGCATACTCATTATCATCATCACGAGTTTTAGTGTTGTTTGCACTCTCCCCCTTCTCATCCCTCTTGCGTTTGTAACAAAACTTGGCAATGTGGCCCTTCTTACCGCAATAGAAGCACGCCTTATTGCTAGAGCTCCCACCGCCTCCATTCTTGGATTGCTTTGCCATGAGAGCCGCACTATCTCCACGAGACTCATTCTCCTTTCGCCGCGAGAGCTTGTGCAACAACCGCGAGGTCACATAGTCCAATGTGAGCTCCGAAATGGGCCTTGACTCCATGGCCACGATGAGATACTCGTACGAGGGTGGTAGGCTTTCCAAAAGGGTCATCACAACATCCCCATCGGAAATGGTCACGTCCGCACCGTTGAGTTGATCCGCAAGTGCCTTGACTTTGTTGATGTGCGTCAACATGTCGTCTTCTTCCTCCATCTTGATGGTGAAGAACTTGCGCCGCAAAAACAATATGTTGGCCAAACTCTTTGCTTCGTGAATGTTGCAAAGCTTGGCCCATGCCTCGCGGGGTGTCTTACACGAACGAATGTGCGCGAGTTGGGAATCCGAAAGATTGAGAGCCAAGATGGCAAATGCCTTCTTCTCGCGCCTCAAATATGCTTGCATCACGCCCGGGTCGGTAGTAGATTGAGGGGGCTCCTCACTACCATCGACAATGTCCCACAACTCCTTCTCCGCCATGACCATCTCCATTTTGAACTTCCACAAGTAGAAATTCACGCCATCGAACTTGTCCACCACTTTGGGACCCTCACCCTCATAAGATGCCATGATCCTCACTCACGAATTCCTCCTCACTCAATTAAACCCTCAAACTCAATAACCACACTCGTTTTTATGTTTTTTTTTTGGATAGAAAGTAGCACCTTTGTGCTTCCGATGCCTCTAGTTCAACCCTAAACAACAAATCAGCACCTTTGTGCTCCACACACACCTTCCAACACTCAAATGCGAAGGTAGCTCACCCAAATTGCAAAGATGTTAACCAAAACACCTCAAATCACTCAATGGAGCTTCCACTACTCCGATTGACCGAAATCAACACCTTAGTGTTCCCAATCACTCAATGCACGTAATCAACACCTTTGTGTCCCTCAATAGCACTATATCAATGCTCATGGACTCACATAAGCCCTTTGAAACCCTAAATGCATTGAAATTGCTCAAAACCGCACCTTTGTGCGCCCAAGTGCATAAAGTAACCCCAAATGAAAATTTGAGCACTCCAAGGCTATGAAACACATGCAACACCTCAATACAAGTGCCCAATCACTTAGATCAGACCATAGACCCTCCCTTAGAGCCTCAACACCGCACAAATCACTTGTATGACCACAAGTGCATCAAATTGAACGAAACGACGTTCCACTTACAAAAGAGGCTTGGAATGAAAAACTTGGAAATCCAAAGGAAGAGATCGACCAAGAAGAGTGCTCCCACGTGTAACTTCAGCCCGTGCACACCTCCAAGAGAGAAGACTCCTCCAAAACGCTCCAAAATGCTCCCAAAAGCTCCAAATCAACCCCTTCCGCAACGACCTCGTACTAATTGCCTCAGTGCAGTCAAAGACTCATGCAACACACATGAGTGGGCCCATAACCTATTGAAGGTAAGAGATAAGAGCACAAGGCACACACACACACACACAAGGAATGCATAGAAAGAGATGATCTTTACTCAAAGGCCTTTCACCTTAAGTAGTGTACACTAGGAGGTCACCATAGACAAACCATATGGGATAACTCATCACAAGGACACTCTAGAGATCAGCCCATACCTAACCCCTCTTCCCACACACCATTATTTAGCACCCGAACCTCTTTGGCTCCTAGCAATACTACCGTACATCAATTACCTCAATAGGCCACAGTGGCCTCGGAGAATCAAACGAGGACGCTGAGGTCGAAGGCCACTTCTAGAGATATGGTGCTTCTGCTGAGGGATAGGCATCCTCGTCCCGCACAATCTGCAGGAGCCAGGCGAGCCCCTTCCGGAGAAGGTCTCGTAAAGCAACGTATCCCCATCGAGCCCTCCCGTTCTCTACTGCCCAAATCCAGTGCGACCTCACTTCCGCACACAAAGAACCTCGCTGCGACGATGTCAAAGCCGCCCCTTCGAGGGTCTAGATCGCATTCCGCGTCTCAGGCCCTGGAAACCACTCGAAGGTCAAAACAAAAAGCCACCGTAGCTCAGAGCCTAAGCGTATTCGATGCTTGAGCGGCTAGCCCTAAGCCCAACTACAGTAATCGACGCGAGGATATCTTGAGAGGACTGACCAAGCTCAAAGCGGAAGAAGCGGCGAAAGCCGTTTCCGCGAAATGCGACAAGTAGTGTCCACGCTAGCCTTGCATTCCAAATCATGTTCGTGATGTCTTTAGCATAAAGATGAGTTTACTATTAATAGATATCGTAAATAGTCATACATATATTCCTTCGGATCTCACTGCCTCTTGTGGAAGAGAATGCAGCCTAAATTCCACTATTTGTTTTACTTCCATATTAAATTCACTACGGAGGATTCTACCACAGTATATAGTATTCAAACACACTGTTAAATAAAAGACTTCCTCTCTTTTGACCAAGTATTCTTGTACTTCTAGTGCTGTTTACAATTCACTTTTTCACATCATGTTATGTATGGATGTTACTGGAGTGCCATGTTTGACGTCCATTGTATCAAATTCTACACAATTTTCAATCGGTGTTCAATGTACGAGCTCAACATATCGTGGGGTTCAACAACTATTTCGTCACTAGAATTTTGTTTTGGTTTTTGAAAGTCTCAAAATGAGCATTTTGTCTCATTTTAACGAATAAGGCCTTAATATGGGGCTCTTCGAGTTTTACCCCTCACATCAATAAACTTAAGAAGGGTCATCTTGATGTTAAAATGACATCAAAATGACCTATACCACAATGATGTAGGGATTAGTGCCACTTTGATGTCAATTTGATGGAAGCTTCACATCCATGTGGTATAGGTCATTTTATTGTAAAATTAACATGTATCATTTTCATGTTAAGTTTACATCATTTTAACTTGGAGCATGTTTAGTTTGCATCAAAATGACATCAAAATGGCACTAATCCATACATCACCACGACATATGTCATTTTGATGTCATTTTAACATCAAGATGACCCTCCCTAAGTTTACTAAGGCTCCTAGTCAAAAAGAGAGGTTTCTTGTTGCAAGATTGTTTGAACAAACATGGTTGTGGAGAAACACCTGCATGGAGCCCTAAGTTTTACCCCTCCTTCATCTCTCAAAGACAGGTTTCTTGTTGCAAAATTGTTTGAACTTGAGATTTGCAAACATGTATCAGAAAAGTTGGGCGGGACTATTTTGGTGCCATTTTGTCGCATACAGGTCATTTCAGTGTCCTTTTATCCATACTAGATTGGTATGGAGATTAGCACCTCATTATCTTGATTGCATTTCAATGCACCATCGTGACACCATGTTCACATGCCTTGAAGTTCCTGATGTGGTTATGGGAGAAACCTCGTCATCTTCATCGACCTCTAAGTTTCCCTTGCCGTGACCTCTCCTTCATTTAGGTCAAATTTGAGAAAGAGGGATATTTATGTTGTAAAAGTGGGATTCGTGATGGAGAAAACTAGGTTTGCACTGTCTTGAGCAAAAGTGTATCATATCAAGATTGCATGGCTTCGTTGAGAACTGACTGGTGCGCGGATTCATGTTGAAGTAGAAGATGAAGGATAGTGTTGCTAGAAGCCAAAGGGGTTTCATGTACTTTGGAAACCTGTAGTATTGAGTTATCCCATATGGGTTGCCAAGGGGCACGTCACCTGTACACTACTTAAGCGGGGGAGCCCTTGAGTAAAGATATCTCTTTCTACGCATTCCTTGTGTTTGTGTGTGTGCTTTGTGCATTCTTCTGTTACCTTTCACAATTCATTGATTCTAAAATAATTGAAACGATTTGACACCTAACGGATTAAGAAGCCCAACTTAGAGCTCATGGTTTTTTTAAGCAGCTTTGAAAAGGACCTTGTATACTTCCTTTTATTTAAATTTATTTGACTTTTGATCAACACATGCAATTTTTCTTCAGTCATTCTGTCAAACCTCGTTTTACCAAAAGCGGCTAGTTAGGGTTTCTAGGACAACTAGGAGTAGTCTTTCCTCCATAAATAAGAGGAGTAGTGGCCATAATGGTCCAGTTATTTATTTAGAAAGAGAGTACCATCCGGGCGCAGCCTAGGGGAATTATTACAGGACTAGACTGACAGCAAGTTCCGGTGGGGAACCGGATGGGAGACCGGATAGGAGAGGACGGGTCGCCGATGGACCTGGTCACGGTTCGAGCATTGAAGTGGGCCGCTCTAAATTAGGCGACCCACTGTTCATTCACTCTCTACAGTTCCAGTTGTCCGCGCCAACAGAATTTTGAGCTTCCGGATAGCCGTAGAATTGATAGTGTGGGACCGGAAGAAGAGAGCGTTGAGCGACCGTATTGTGCAGATTCTGAGAGCCCGGGAGTGAGGGAAACTTAATACCCGGTGATAGATAGTGACGCAAGGTTAGAGTTCGAAGTAGGCGAGCCTCCGGACAGCGCGCACCGCCATTTCCGGCGGAGTTTGAGGAAGAAAGGAAGTGCGCAGTCAGGAAAAGGGTCGCGGGGTCTCCGGGAGGTTAGAAGAACACCCCGGAAGCGGAAAGGGAAGCGCCCGGAGCGCGAGGCGCGAGGTTTACCGAGGAGAGAGAAGGCGCATCCGGAGAAGGAGCTGCGTCACATCCGGAGGAGTGACGAAGCCCGCCCGGAGTCCGCAGCTATGGCACGCAGGGAAGCCGGGGCCAAGATTCCGGAGAAACAAATCTGCCCGGAGATTCCTCAGCACGAGCAAGACTTCGACGAGCTAATGCAGGACCTCCAGAAGATGGGGTGTTTGGGATTGTTTGGGAGAGTGTGGGATGTGCAGGAATCCCGGATGCTGGAGGAAATCGAGGACGGGGCAATGGTGAACGCCTTCCGGACGACCATCTGGGCGAAGTATGGCAGTTGGACCCGGGAGATGTGGCGGGAACTGTACGACTTCCCGGACACCAACGAGGACGTGGAGCCGGGAGGCAAGGGCGACACGGACTGGGTGAAGATGCGGTTTAGTCATCTCTCGGACAAGGACGGATTCAAGGTAGCGGATTGCATACTGCCCCGGGAGCAAAGGCTGCTCCAGTACATAGTACCCATCCTCAGTCCGGAGAAGCCCACCACCCTCACTGTGACGGTGGCCCGGGGAATCTACTCCGCCCTTCTCCGGAAGAAACGGATCAACTGGGCGATCCTGATCCACCGAAACACGCAGAAGTGGGCAGGCAACCTCGACAACAAGAAGGGATGCCCGTTAGCCCCATTTCTCTATCACTTGTACGAGAAACATGGGTGTCTCACGGCCGGGGAGAAGAAGAAGTTGGAGGTAGTTCCGATTCCGGGGGTGAGAAGTCCGGCCAAGAGGAAGAAGGCACTTCCGGGAGAAGGAGCGGGGACCAGCAGAACCGGCTCGTCGTCCCGACCAGAGGAGAGAAGGATGGCTCCACCTGCAGCCCAACCGGATAGGAGCAGAGTCAGGGAAGAGGAGCTCCGGAAGGAGAAGGAAGACCAACCGGTAAGAAGGCCACCAGATGATTCCAGCCCCAATCTGGAGACCAGGACCAAGAGGAGAGAAGACCGCCCGGAGGGAGGCCGACCGGGTGGCACTAGGCCGCAACAGGAGGAGCGGCAAGAAGGGAGAAGGAACCCGGGACTAGAACGACCGGGTGGAGCGAGACATCAGCCGGAGCTGAGAACAAGAGACCGGAAGGGGAGTCCGGATGAGGAGGAGGATTCTCCACAGCCGAAGCTAACCCGGAAGAAGCCGGTGGGAGGCCGAGAGGCAATTCCTCAAACGGAGGTAGGCGGTCCTTCCCGGACACAACCTCGGGGGGATCAGATCGAGGAGCCCAGGCCAGAGGAGGAGACGAGGCCTTCTCCACCCCAGCCCCAGGAGCAACCGGTAGAGGGACCCGGACCAATGGAGGAGGATTATACTCCGGCGGCTCCACAGGAGCGCACGGAAGAAGAGAACCGGACAGATCAAGAGGGAGGTCCGTCTCAGCCACGACCCCAGGGACGGAAGAGGAAGTTAGTCCTCCCGGCTGAAGGAGAGGAAGAACCGGAAGGACCGGATACCACACCTGGAAAGAAGAAGGGACCGGTCCGGAGGAAGGTAACCCCACTCAACAAACGTCCCAAGGAAGTAGGGGAGGACGAAGAGGAAACGGGAGATGAGGGGGAACAGGAGCAGGAAAGGCCAGCAGGAGCAGAACCGGTCCAGGAGGCAGGACCATCCGGAAATGTGCCAGCGGAACGAAGAGAACCGCTCCGGATGGAGGACATGTTACTGCAGACACGGGTGGCACTGGACCTGGTTACGAAACAGTACAACCCCCTGTTCGCTGCTCTCCGGGAGACAGGGACCCTTCTCCGGACGAACGACATTCTGGAGTATCCGGCGCGAACAAGGAAGCTCCAGAGGAAACTCATCCGGAGCAGGGAGAGGGAGAACGAGCTAACCGGACAACTGCAGGGCATCCGGGAGGCAGAGAGCGAATCGGCGGCTCTCTTGAAGGGATTTGAGGAGGAGCTGCAACGAAAGGTAGCCTACATTAACAAGATGGAGGCCCACGTACAGCAGAAGGAGCGGCAGATCCGACAGCAAGAGGATACCATCCGGAGTGTAGCAGAGACAAGCCGGCAGTGTGTCTCCAGGCTATCCGGATTGTTCCAATCAAATGGAGAGGCCCAAACGAAGGCCCGGTTGTATGACGAGCGGGTCCTTCAACCGGGATTGGAGGGAGTAGCTCGGATGAAGAATGTAGTCCGGGAGTACTCGGACAAGGTAGAAGCGTTTTTGGTGGAGTTCCGGGTACTGGCGGAATGCATCCGGGAGAGCTCTTCGGAGGAGGAGTCGAAACAGGAGGGACCTACCTCCCGGACTGTGTTGGATGTGGAACCCATCCACATGGCCCGACCCGCAGGAGTAAGCCCAGAAGAAGTCCGGGATCTGAGCGAAGGTATGGAGGCAATGGATGTCCACCCGGACAGGGCGGAAAAGCAACAGGAGGGACAGTCGGCGGGGCGCGGAATTCGGGGAGACAGGCCAGCTGATCCAATCGTGGTAGGAAGTCCGGAAGATGGAGAAGAGTAGCCGCCGGAGGACCAGTGGCTGTCCAGGAGTCATCAAAGGCCCGGAATCAGTGGCCCGGTCTTCGTGGGTCCGGCTGTTTGGAACGGGACTTTTTGAGCAGTAGGGTAGGACTCTGTTTGGGAGTTAGTTTTTAGGATTCTGATTTTAGGTTGCAGCGTAGGATGAGAATTAAATCGTGGGGTAGTCCCCCGGCTTTTCCGGTTCTGCGGGTTTCCCGGATCTGGTCGGCTTTGTGTTTTCTTTTTATCCAGGGATGTTCTTCATTCCTGGGGTCTTTTTGTGTACCATTTTCTCTTTGTAAATGATCATAAGCATACTCTTCTACAGACCAGTGTGTGTGTGTGTGTGTGCGTGTGTGGATGCTACTTGAGATCGTGGTCCAATTAGTCCCTTGGCAACCGGAAGGGTTGATAGGATTCTGTTGTGGATCTAGTTGTTTCATGCTCGGTTGCGAGGTTTGATCCGGGTTAGCGGCTGAGAGGATAGGAGGGGGGTACTCCAGTTCTCTCAGAACTCCTGGACGGGTAGTCCGGTTGAGGTGCCAACACCTGGGTAGATCATGTGACAGATGAGTCCGGAATGGCTAGAGTAACCGGGTTCTGTTGTAGATCCAGTTAAGAGTCTGGGTATTGGGAAAACTCAGAGATTGTTTAAAGGTGGGTTGTTTCGTGCTCGGTTACCAGGTATAATCCGGATTAATGGCTGAGTGAATAGGAGGGGGTACTCCGGTTCTCTCAGAACTCCTGGACGGGTAGTCCGGTTGAGGTGCCAATACTTGGGTAGACCAAGTGATAAGGAGAGCCGGAAGGATCAGAGTAAAACGAACAAATTAGGAGTCCAACCAATTCCGGATACCCCGGATACAGGTCCATCCCGGTTATCAAGTCGTTGTAGTAATCTTTAGAAGGGGGAAACCTGGGTTGCACTTAAGTGACCGGCTGTGGGTTTGGGATGAATCTGCAGCTGAAGTGCAGTACGGGAAATTACCCAGATTGGGGATTAGGAGTTTTTGTTAAGATAACCGGAAGGTACTGAATTTCCCATCACTTGAATCAGTAGGGAGGGGTGTGTCTTTCAATCCAGCACCACTAATGTGAATGGAGAACCCTCTGAAGGAAAACAGAGGTTAAATATAAACCGGTTTGAGTTGTCTTGATAGACCGGACAGAGTACGGTTGGATAAATTCCCAACTCGGACGAAAACCGGATCTAGTTGTAACCGGGTCAGTCAGTGGGAGGAGACCCGGTTTGGTAGGAAAGAGGAATTCAGCTGGTGATAGAGAGAGTGAGATCACCAGTCCGGGACCATCTCCGGAAGCTTTCCACTTCACAGAATCTCCGCGGAACGATAACCCGGAAATCACCTCTACGAGCGCTCTTAATACGAAAAAGCGCGTTCTAGGGGAATATTCGGTATCACGTGCTACGACAGACGGAACCAGACCACGAAAATGACGAAGATCGTGACCACGGGGACTTGCAGCGAGTTCAGCGACCACGAACTTCGAAGGCGAGGACGACCGGCCGCGAATTGCGGAGGAGCAAGATCAGAGGAGCTGCATCGACCACGGACGAAACCACGAGCCCAGGCGGGGCGGAGGCGAAAACAATAGCATAACGAAGGCAACGATCATCACCAACAGCCGAGTACAAGACGACGAAGACGACGTCAGAGATCAGGCGAATTTCTCGAAGGGCAGCCAAGGACAGCGAGGACCATAAGAGCAAGGCAACGGGAGCTGCGACGTCGCCATAGCCGGCGATCACAGGCTCTGTCCTCTCTCGGTGATATTACGGAGGGACAGAGTGACATTACGGAGGGAGAGCCTCCCCATCTTCATTTCCTCTAATTTTTAGATATTATTGATACTAGTTAGGCTTATTAGTAATTAGAATGCTTAAACCGAATATTGCTAATTGAATGTAGTGATTGTAATTGCCTAAGAAATTATTGTGTGCATTCTTTTAATTTTTGTCGAATTGTTGTGAGTAAGTGTTGTTAATTGTGATTGCTTTGAACTTGTTGTTCCTTTTGGTGTTGTTTGTGGGTGAATTTGGTCCGGTGAAAGTTATAGCGCGGAAGCACTGCCCAAAATTGCCCAACCAACCCTATTTCCACCATTTAGACCATTTTCCACCAATTTTTACCGCTTTGGTTAAGAATTTCTCCCACAAACGCCTAGGTTAATAGGAATTCATTGCTTGCGTCTATAATTCACCCACCCAACGGCCGGACATATGGGCTTTTGACCGGCGACGGTCAAACCGCTCATAATCCACCAATTGCTTTACGCTGGCGTTGAATTCCAGAGCTAGTTGCACAACTAGTAAAAGCGTCGCTTCTCACTTATAACACTGTGTGAGTTCATTGTAAAAACTTGTCCTACGCGATGAATCACATTCACCAAGTCTTGAACGCGTGAGTAATGAGTGCTAAGTGGCGCCTTTTGGGTCAACTACCGAGTTAAAAGTAATGCCTTCTTGAAATGTGGTGTCATTCAGCAGGCCACTTCCTGTAGAAGCAAAGTTGACACGAGCAATGCAGGACAAATTGGGCTGCAGGTATGGTGGTGACAAATTGAAGCTCTATTGTTTGAGTTGTTATTCATATATTCTGAAAAAATTACTGTTGCTTACACATAAAGCTCGGCATGGATTAAACGTTAACCGTTTTATGAAGAAACATCGCATTTCTTTTGCACACATTTGAGTTATCTAAAAACAAAATTGCTTTTTAGGCAGAATCTAAGTGGAATTCTCTTCCTATAATTATATTTTCTGACAATCATTGTTCATGAATAGTGGCTTCACCGTTATAAGAAAATCACACAACATTTGTTGTTGAGTTACATAATTATATTTCTTTGGTACATACAATGCAATACGTTTGTGAACGTAAATTTTTGCTAAATAAGGCCAAAAATTTTCATTACAGTTCTATTCATGAAAATGGCATATTTTAGACCCAGGGTTTCAAAGTGGCAATACATGAAAAAGAAGTCTGGTAAAGATCCAAGCCAATTTAACGACTTTGTCATTTTTGTGGTGATGACCTCCGTATGGAATACTTTTTGCACGACCCCAATTTCGGACTGGAAATGTTGTGCAGAGCGTTTGATTTCTGGAAATTAAGGGTGTAGAGCCCTTCTTTTCAACCATCAAAATTGGAGATTGCGGGCACACCGTGGTGTACCATTTTCCCCTGCACACTTGGGTTGGGCAAGCAGTTTGAAGGTTTACGGGGTTGGCCCGACGGACGTAGATCAATTGTTTGTTCATAATCGGTGGTTTTGTGGGAGAATGCACTAAATTTCATGTTTGATCTAAATCCTAATATCGTAGTAAGGGTTTATTGTGAAATTCGATTTATGAATTTGTATTTTTTTTCAACTAAAAATGCAATACAAAAATCGTTTCTATGTAAATGATTTCCCCAACACATTTAGGACATGCTGCAAACATACAACAATCATCATGTTTTACATATACAACACGAGCATGAAATGGATGTTGAAAAACACATAACAATTGCATGAGCGCTTTTTGTATAACAAACATGTTGTATTCAATTTGAAATTATGGTATCAAAAACATGTATATATTTTATTTTTTTGGTAAACATGATGTTATCATATGTTGAACGTAATCACCCCTGTTCATCTCAACAACATAAGAAGAACATTGTAAAAACGTGCTTTGCAAAGTTTGTGATGTAATTCCTCTTCATTTTGCTAATGATCTCTTTTAATTTACTCTGCAAAATCATACGTTCCTTCAACATTCAAACTTTTAAATGTTACATTTAGATTACCTTAGTGATTTCTTTATTCTATTTTATTTTTTTGTAGTTTTTCAAGACACATAACATTCTATACATGATTCTATTAATAATGACAAGTCCTTACATTCTTAAAGAAACCTTTTTGTTTTAGTTTTTGTTCAATTCATATTATGAACATTTCAATGATGTAGATTGAAAGGTCGAGAGAATTTAATACATAGATCATAGGTGATAGAAGATTTTCATGTCATTTTAGCATAGACTAATGAATATTTAACATACATTAGTCTAACACTACTATAGAATATAGGGTATTCAACATTTAAGAATATAAAGTTTAGTAAGAGAGGATACCAGTCATTGTGGGAATGCTCTTAATCTCAAAGATACGAGGAGCGAAACGGAGCAAGGGCGAAGCTATTGTATTACCCCGACTCCAAATCCCCTCAACATAAATGCAATCACTATTCATCATTCTATACTCCCGTTTTTTGAAATTTCCATTTTCGTGACACTAGGGTCGTGTTTTACAAAATTTGGGACCTATGGATGCAAATTACTGTAGTCTAGGATGATTCTCTCAGGAATTTTAAACCCTTGAAAGAAGGGATTTTTTTTAAGGTAGGGCCCGAACATGCACAAAATAGGGCATCACATGCACAAAAATTAGAAAAAGAGAACCGCAACTTCATTTCCGTGACTATGCAACGCATGGAAGAACGAGACGCCGAATAAGTTGGATTCTTGCACCAATCAATGAGAAGTTGAGTGTCGATCTCCATTTATGACCTAAATCCGTCTTAAGCGAATTACCGAAAACATTTCCAAAATCGTTTTACAGTTGGACCTATTTCAATACCAAATTCTCACGCACAGGCTTTATTTGATAACATTCAATAGCCTTCATGAAGGCTTCTTGTTAGTTTCATCCACTTTTTCTATACGAAGTGACCAATGATTTGCAATTGAATGAGTTATTGAATCAAATAAGTAATCACAAGACACTATTGAATTGTGACTGAGTGAGTTCATCATGGTTAATTGCTCTTGCTTAATGCCACCTGCCGCATAGCTATTGAAATACCTCACATCATTTCACTGGGATGAAATAATGTGAGATATTCCACATCATTCTGTTAGGGACAGAGACTACAGAATGTAATGATCCTCGGATTCTTCAACTGCATCATTCGTCCCATTTCTGTTATTCACCCATTCATCCTCCGTATCACATTCATCGAAACGAGTATGTTGCACTCATCCTTCTACCATCCTCATTTCATTCGCTCCTTTATCATCTAGATTTCTCAGTCGTTCATTGTTTTATCATCCGCGATGTATTCATCAGCGGGAGGCATCAGTTTGCTCAGTGAAGAGCAAGTTTAGTTGCGTTTGTGGGTGTTGTTTGAATTGTCGAAGCGATGGCGAGCCTTGCCAAGCTGGTTGCAGTAGCTGTGCTCCTGCACAGCGCCGCCGTGCTGACTACGGGGTTGCAGCTGGATGATCTGGGGGAGGCCTCTGACTTGGGGTCCGTTGTGGAGCTCACCGATGCTGCGTCAATTGAAGCCGCTTTGAGCCGATATGACCATATTCTGATCGATTTTTATGCTCCTTGGTGCAAGTATTGCCAAACCCTGTCCCCCGAGGTCCTCTCTCACCCTTTTCCATTGACTGTTGGTTTGCTCATTTAGGTCTTCGTGTTGTGAAGATATGTTCGCTTCAATTAGGTTTTCCATGTGCACCTCACTGATATTCTAGGTGGGCAGTGTTTCTAATTCGTAACGAGAGATGGATCCTCCTCTGTGCAGTTGGACCTAGCAGCTCCCGTGCTAGCGGATGGTGAACCGCCGATCGTGGTGGCGAAGATCAACGCTGACAAGTACCGAAGTGCCGTTGAAAAATATGATATAAGGTCTAGTCTTCTTTTTCGTTTCCAAATAACTACTGTTCTAGGACAGTTGATCGCACTTGACCGATTTCGAGTCAAATAGAATCAGATCTTCACATGCAAAAAGTCTGTTTTGTGTTACATTGCAAGCATGTAAATTTTCGTCTCTGAAGTTCGATGTGGTCTCGTTGGCATATCTTCCTTCCATGAGTGTATGGTAATGGTATACACCATATCTTTCTTTGGCTCTTGCTTTGAAATATTGGTTACAAATCTCGTATTCGTTGAAATTTTTACTACAGGATAAGAGTTATTAGCTAGCACTCAAGGATGCTATTTGTACAGCACTTCTAGCTATCGTGTTGAGGTCAGGTGTGTTTGTACTTGGGTGTCGGTACAACGCATATTTGTTGTACTATATGTGGGATACTTTTATCTAGAAGAAGCTGCTCTAGGGAGGATGTGGACCAGAGAGATTGGAGATCACTGTAGTCACTCTGTTGTTGTGGTGTATTTGATTCCATGTGTGTCCAGTTCCTACCCGACGCTGAAGTTTTTCGCCAATGGATATCCTACAGATTACGACGGTCCTCATAGCGCCCAGGCGTTGGTCACACATGTCAGACGCTTGACAGCTCCGGCCATTGAAGTTTACACCTCCGAGTCTCGCTTCCGAGACTTCCTCCACTCCCATGGGTCGGACTTGCCCATCTTTGTAGGGTTTGGCCTGGAAGCCTCCACGTTGGAGAAGTTGGCGCATAAGTACAGAAACAAGGGCTGGTTTGCCGTGTTGGGAGAGTACTCCCAGAAGGCCCATGAGGACTTTCAGTTTGACGAGAGGCATGCACTGGTCGTGTTGCGTGGAGAAGATGAAGTTCAAGACGTTTTCTACGGTCCTTTCGAAGGTAATATTAGAGCTCTCTAGTAGCTCATATGACTATCCGGTATGTTCAGTCTTTACATACAAGGAATTGAAGGTAGTATTTTACTAATTTTAAGTCATGGAATGGTTTCTTCAGCCCTTATTCTATGCTTTGGTATTGTATGTGATCGACACAAGACTCGACTTGTTAAATATTATGGAGGTTTAGTCAGCACCATGCCAATATTCTCTACGATATTTTTATTCTTTGCCCTAGCCAATATGAGTTTAGCAGCTACTCATTTTCTAGGTGATGAACAGTAACAGTCTCGCTTCTTTCTTCCATCTGAGCCTAACGGACTCCCTTCTTGCTCCTGTTGTTTGTTTGTTTGTTTGTTTACGCTCAGGTCCCGCTCTGTCCAGCTTTGTGAAGCGAAACTTGCTGGCGTTGGTAACACCGTTGAATTACGACAGCTTGAAGTTCCTGACGGGCGATGGTCGGCCAAACGTTGTCAGCATCTTGGATAGCTATTCCTCCGCTGAATCTCATGCATTTATCAAGACGATGAAAGTAGCTGCTCAGACCAATCGGGATTTCGTTTTCTCAAGTGTGGTTGCCTCCGAATGGCCAAAATTTGTGCGCCCTTTTGCCCTTGGCAAAAAGCCTGTGCTACCCACCGTGATCATCTGGGACAATCAATTTTATGCTAAAGTAAGTCATTCAGAACACACCTTCTACTTATCCCCCCCCTCCAACTTCAGGCCCTCTAGCCTTGTAATCGAACTCTCACCATCATGTGATAACAGGCCATCTTAATGTCAAAATGTATCTAATACCTTTGCTAGAAGAAGCCTTGAGTAAGGCATGAGTTTTTCTGAATTTTTGGTGGAATATTACAGTTTTCTAAACCCCAAACTTTTAAGGAAACCGTGTCAAACTTATATGTCATTTCCAAAAAACATCCGAATTAGTCTTAGTTTCTCACCAGAAAATAGGCCATGATGAGGAGTAATATAGGTCATAACGAGGAGTAATGGTAACAGTTGAATGCGAATTTTCGTTTCAAATTTGGAAATGCAACTTGCACTTTAGATTAGTGCTCTATAGAGTTTGCAAGTGCAATTAGATGCTCTTTATCCCAAGAAGAGATCATCGTCAATGTCAAAACTGGGTCAAGGCTGAGTTTGAACAGCAGGAAGCCCATACTGGACCTTTTTAATGTTTAGAAGTTAAGTACATGACTTCTAATTAGAACTTGGAACAGAACTTCGTATTACTCAAACCCCTACATATCCCTTTTCCCAAATGCTCTCAACCTTAATCCTTGAAAGAGATTCTTCTATTCCCTTCACTTTTTGAGTCCCTATCGTTTCTCTTGTTTACAGAGTGACAAAGTGGATGCTTTCGTTGGAGACAAGCTGGAGACAAGCCTAACGGAGCTGCTGCAAGGGTACAGAGAGAACACAATCAAGCTTCAGAAAGTGAAAGGTCCCACATTGTATGAGAAGGCGACGGAGAACAACACTCAGATGTGGCAAGCTCTTGCTCTGGTAGGTGCATTGTTTTTCCAATGGTTTAGAAAGAACAAGGAACAAGGAGCCGTTCTTCGGCAGGAGACCTCAGCAGCAGGTGCACAGCCAAGTGCTGAAGGGTCAAGTGCACCAGAATCAAGTGGCGTTGCTGATCCACACAAGGAAGATTAGATTTTAGGGTTTCGTCTGTTTCGAGTACAGTGAAGTTTTTATTTCGAGTACAGTGAAGTTTTTATTTTGAATTCAGTGAAGTTTTTGTAGCTGCAAACATGGATAGGTTGGAGGGATATGTTTTGGAGGATAGAGCACAGAAACGCATGATTGGAATGAGGTTGTTCCTCCCTCTCTCATTATGTGTTACACCCAAAACCGACAAGTTATAACCGACAGTTTAAGTGCTGTACACCTAAAACCGACAGTTTAAGTATGTTATGTACAACTAAATCCGACAATTTAATCGCTGAGCATATTTTCTATTCTTAGAATGTTTAACTTTTTATGTTTTCTTAGGAAATCAAAGAGGATTCAAAAGAACAAAAGTATGCATTGTTTGGATGTTGCATGTAGAAATTATAAGTGAAGTTATATTGGTCGATGAGCTAATCAACTCTACATCAAATGTTTATGGTGTCCATCCTCACAATGAGGGCCCTTTCACACTATGGCTGAAGGTTGAGAAGCTGTCAATTTCCACCAATCGAATTGCAAGAAATCAAGAAATCAAGAAATTGGCCTCTCGACCCTTCACACTAAAGACCAAAGTCCAAAGGTTATCACCCTTCAAAATACTTATATGCCAACACTTTTTGACCAAGGTTGATGAACTCTCAAAGGAAGTTTGGGTCAAACTCGAATAAAAACCCAAACTATGATTGAGAGGTCGTTGATCTCTTTTCATAAAAAAATAAAACTATATTTTATTGCCTATTTTCAGCAATTTTCTTTGGACTCTCAACAAAATTTGGCCACTCGATCCCACATCCTCTCAACTTGGACGGCCATAGTGTGCAACAGCCCTGAGTATGTATTTATTGTCTATAACTTTATGGTGGTGGTTTTAGTAAGGTTTCGATTTTTGGGTATTCAGACCTTAGAACATCCCCAATGCATTCACGGTGAAGCCAAAACCTATCTTTTGATTGACCTAAAATTAGAGAGTAAAATTACCATCATTAGAAGCGCATTTAAATAAACGTGAGATATTTCTTAAGGAAAAAGAAATTGTAAAAATTTGACGTAGGTGAAATCCCTCATTGAAAACACCACATTTTCAAAATTTAGAGGGAGTGCACCAAATCCTACTCAAAAATGGAAAGATCCTCCCACACTCCCTCTAAAATTTCAGAAATATAGAGGGAGTAAGGGAGGATCTTTCCATTTTTAAGTAGGATTTGGTGCACTCCCTCTAAATTTTGAAAATGTGGTGTTTTCAATGAGGGATTTCACCTACGTCAAATTTTTACAATTTATTTTCCTTGAGAAATATCTCACGTTTATTTAAATGCGCTTCTAATGATGGTAATTTTACTCTCTAATTTTAGGTCAGTCAAAAGATAGGTTTTGACTTTACCGCGAATGCATTGGGGATGCTCTTATGCAGCGATGTCAAGCCAGCATTTACATTTTCATTTTGTATAATCATGTAAATCAATCTGCAATTAAAGTGATTTGAAGTTCACTTTTCAGTTCAATGCAATACACTTTTTCTCCATTTAGTACACAGTTTAGTTCTATATGGGACGGGCCATATTATTGGGAGAAATTTACATTATTTGAAAATACTTTTATTACCGTAATGTGGCTCACCAGATAAAATTATGAAACCCACATTATTCAAGTAACTGTGCTATCATTTACACCAATTTCAAATTTTTACTATTACAGGCTCCTTTAACCCCTAAATGTATGAACGTGCCTTTGCGGCCAGTAGAATATGTTGTATTTTGATTGTATTTGGAATCAATCCACACTTCTAATGGGTTTGAGGTCAAAAGAGAAATTGAAATTTAGATCAATGCGGTTCTAACGAGCTACTCAGATCCAAATTTAGAGTACTTGAATACTAGATAAGATGATAGTAACTTAATAGAGTTATCCATAAATTGAAGGGTTGAGTGGGCCCCAGAGTGGACCTTAATTTGACTAAAATTTGGAGAAAGGAAAATTATTGAGAGAAGTTTTAGGAAATTAAAAGAATGGGTGAGTGGAGACAGTCTAGTTATATATAGCGAGAATCTATAGCCAGAAAAGGGGTAAGCAATCGCCCTGTGTGAAGGTAAATAATAGAAACTTGAGTGAGAAGTTCCTTAGCATTGATTTTGGTGCTTTCAAAGTTTGCATCCACAGTTTTTTTTAGTGCTCAATACATGTTCTTTTTTGAGGATTAATATCATTATTTACTCAAACTATGGTCCACTCACCCACTTTTGAGGGACTTTACGGATGACTCTAATGTTACCTCTGGAAGGAGCAACTCTTTGAGGAAAAAAAACCTCATGATATAACCCATTTGAATTTTGAGAAGTCATGATTTTTGAATTGCAACTCATAATATTTGAATTCACTTGAATTCAATTGAATTATGAGAATCTTATGAATTGCAATCCAAAATTTTGGAAATTCATGATAGAACTCAATAAAAAACCTTATGACCTGAAAACTACTGTAGTTTGGAAGTGAACAAGGCTCACGTTTGAAGTATGAAGAATAGGACAATTATTTCGGGACAAATAACACCAAAAAATAGGACAGTTATTTCCGGACAAATGCAGTACAAGATTTGGTAAAATTTGGATGAGGTTACATGTAACAAATAATCTTATGGATGAAAGTATACAAGCGACAAATGGGGGCACAAAAATGGATGATAGTTTTGACTTGACTTCATTTTGAAATGCATGTCGCTCTACTAATGAGAAAACAAAAAAAATAAAATCCACCTTTACGCTTTAGTGCTCAAGCAACCACATTGTGGTCTCAAAAACGCAAATAATGCAAAATCTGTGAAGAATTGGATTTTGAATTGTAAAGTTTAGATGATGAGCAGTATAATATACATCTTCTAGAAAAAGAAAATTTCAAATTGGAGTTGTACAACTATCAAAATTCCTATGAAAAAACACAAAAATACTGTACATACTTGAAAATATAATAAATACTTACAAATACAACACATGTACTATGCGGTATTTCTTGTGTTTGGAAGTTTGTTATCTTGTATTTTTCCGTTATCTTTTTGGATTGTGTTGTCTCGTTCATGTTCCATTAGTGTATGTATTCCGATCTTGATCCATGTACTAACTCCTTTCATATTTTGATGTATAAATTTTTGTCCTAAACCGTACATGGATAAGTAACTCACTTATAAAATTCACAATAATTATGTGTGAATCTGTTCTTAAGATGAAAGATTGCAACAAAGGTGTTGACATAGGTCATTGTTGAACATCTTTACATTCATTTTATAAAATTTTACCCAAATTCTATTTAACCCTTTGACGCGCCAACGTCCATATTCTATATTCTGGACGATGGATGATTTCTGATGCGTCCCTTCGCCACATTGTGTGATGTCTTTCATCCATCCAAAATTCCCTTGACTCTTGTGCTAGTTGACTACCATTTGTACGGTATGGATTTTCAAAATAAGATAATGAATTTTTTTGAAAAATAACAAAAGTGATTTATGTCAAGTTTCATTTTTAGTTCAAAAAATGAGACCATAAACATGATTTTCCACAATAAGTAGAATCAAATAATGGAAACCGTACCATCTTGTAGTGCATGTTATTCCAATTTCATTAAAATAGTTTTTGCTCTTATTTTTTATTTTTGGAATTTTAACTGAATTTCAAGAGAAAACCTTGCAAAAGTAATTTTAAAATATTAATATTAAATATGATGAATCCAACCGTACAAATGTTATTTTCACATTGTCATTTAGAACTGTGCTTTGTACATCAACTCCAATTTTATTTTTCATCAAACATTTTATAACGAATTTTTGAAAACACTGTTGAATTGGGACGTTAAAGGGTTAACTTTGAAGTCACACCCTCCAAATCTCATTTTTGAGTGTGCGTTATATGGTTCAAAGACATACTATGATCTTCCAATCCCACCATTGGATGATTCTCTAATTTTGGCAAAGTGTTTGCACTCAAGTTGCGAATACAATTGTATCATTACTTTCTAATTTAATCCATTCTATTTTTGGCAGTATCAATCATATTGGAGAAATCCAGTGAAAACCAGTGAACCCTGCTACAGTACCCAAAGCGGTCAAGGGCTAAGGAATCCATTTGAATGGTTTCTCTTATTCGAAAAGAAATTTTCAATAACACCGTTGTGACCGCTATGAACTATGGGCAATTTCAACCTCCAGATATCAAGTGCAGATGTCGGTACACATCCGGCAAAAGTATTGAATTCCGCAAATTGGGATCTCCCAGATCTATCATTGCTGAACTCGTGCTATCTCGACTCACACTGAATTTTTGACTTTGAATATTAAGACGTGGCCGATATTACATTACAAGGGCCATGGACTTAAAAGGCTTTTTAAAAAATCTGACTGAGCAGTTTGAAACCAGCCCCTAGAACAAATGCTCATGTACCTCATCAATTGATATACCAGCTTGTATGGAGCAAATGAATGATCTCACCAATGAGCATCAGAATGACAGATGCTAAGATTCTTTGAAAGGAGAGATCATTTTGAACGTGTAATTATTTGATGAGCTATATCTACCAATGCACGACGACATTGTTGCACCTGCAATGAAGGATTTGGGGGAAGGCTGGCAATTGCGTCAACAGCCTTCTGGGCATGCTCTGCAGCTAGCTCGTGAGTTTGAGCTATACCCCGACTATCCTTCACCATGTCAACAGCCTGCACATTTACTTTTTGCCTCAAAACACATATATGGAAATAATCATTGAGTTACACAGTAAAAATAGACCACTGTAAAAACGCTTCTAACAACAATAGAATGAAATTATAAATAGTGAAGGAAGCACCAGTACCTGGTTCCTGTCTGTGGCAGATTTGAACTTGCGTTGAATGAGTTTTGCCATCTCTGGAAACTCCTTAAGAGCAAACAATACGGGAGCTGTCACAATACCCTGTTCAAACACACAAACCACATAGCAAAGCAATCAGTCGATGGTGTGAGTTGATATATTTCCTCAAATACATCACTATGCAAATTTTCACTCCCATTGATGGACACGTATTCCATTGAACAACATGAGCATTTGAATTAGCGAACTTACTTGACCTAGGTCAGACAGTGCAGGCTTTCCCAAAGTTTTTGTAGTGCCTGTGTAGTCGAGAGCATCGTCCACTAGTTGGTATGCCAAACCCTGCCACAATCATATTAAAGAGTTTGAGTCAACGAAGTCTTAATATTGGAAACCAGTCAAAGTAAGCCAATGCTCAAAACATTCACATACCACACAAGTAATAAGACGTAGGATAACTTATGCACAAGCTTGAAAGAACCTTCATCATCATGCTTTGCAAACTAATCCCTAGCAGTAGATTTCACAAGGGATATAGATCAAGACTTGAAGCAAAATGCTAGCATTGTTTTCTGTTTATGATATCAATCCTTAACATGAGCAAATAAAAACTAGAAAGAGATTATGTTAACTTGGTCTTTGATAATAACCTCCACAATTGAAAGACCAACTACCAAATCAAACAACCTCACATGTAAATCTCTAGCTGTAATCTGCAGCTTACACTAACATCCTAATTACGACATTCATAACACTATTCAACTAGTGGCCATTGACAACCAAGCACAAGTAAACAAGAAAGATGACAGCTAGCTGCATTGCATTTTATAAGTGGCGGAAACGTACCAAATGGCGTCCATAGTCAAAAGCTAGAAGGCAGACTTCTTGAGGTTGGCCAGCTAATACAGCGACGGCTTTACAGCTATTAGCCATGAGGGAGGCAGTTTTATAAAAAGTCTTCTGCATATAATAATCCATGCTGAAGGCCAAACAATTCTACATGTCAGCTCTTAACTTGAAGTTTGAGCTACAATAAAAGATCGTAACTGCACCACCCAAGCCAAGGCCCACAGCAATTAAGTCCCCACTCTAAGAGAAAATTAGATGACACTCACTTTGACATATCCTTGTCTTCGCTGGACAACTGCATGATCTCGCCTGTGACTAAGTGCTCCAAAACCTTAGACAACAGTTCCACGACCTCTGTATTTCTCAATGATGCTAATGCTACAGATGCCCGAGCCAGCAAAAAATCGCCAGCCAAAACCGCCAACTGCAAAACCGAAGCCAGCAAAAAAGTTAAGCTAGGCTTATTCAATCTTTAAAAACTCCAGCAGCACGCAAGGCACTGACAAACGAAGTACAGAAAGTTACAAACAGCAAACGCACAAACATGTACACAAGACATTATTTCGCACTGATGTCAATCGTTACAAGATATAACAAAGACAGATGATGGAAAAGATCCAGAAAAAGATCCATGCACAAACCTTGTTACCCATCACATGATTCAGAGAACTTATGCCCCTCCGAGTATCTGCATGGTCCAGTACATCATCATGCAGTAAACTTGCCACCTGCAGTCCATTCCATAACCTCAGGACGTAAGAACACTGATAACTACATGCTTGCCAAACTTATCTTCTGACAGAACACTTCTAAGGACGAAAACCCATTTAGACTCGGAAAGAAACAGTCAACCCTACCAACACAATCATGAAATCCAAAGACAAGTCGTGAGTAGAACATAAAGCAGAAAATGAGGTAGTGCCAGCTGAAAATTAAAGAAAACTAACGTGAATCATCTCCGTAATCTCAGCAATTCGTTGTTGCCGCAATCGAAGGTCGTCAAATATTAAGCCTTGGAGTCCATGAGGAGGTGATGTCATTAAAGCAGTCGACATAAGAAGGAGAACCTACATCATTCCGCCCCTTACAAAAAGTGAGACCCAGTGAGATAAATCGATATCATAGATGGAGGAAGATGAAGTTGAGTCTCCCAAGTATTTATCGATGCCAAGCCATGAAGCCAAGGTAGAGTAACTTCCAAAGAAAAAGATATCTTACTTTCGTTTTTAAACAGGTCACTGCATCTCTTGATTGCAAAACTAAAAATATCCATGCAACTGTTTTCTCAGCCACATCTCCCTGGGTTGTATCGACCCATTCATCACTACGTAACAGAACAGAACAAACAAACATGCAAAGCACTCAAACTCTTGACAAACATATTCAAAATACCTCTTGTACAACAACAAGAGAAGAGCTTAGTTGCACAAAAGTGTAAGTACCATAGGCCGAAACCGTTTGCCTTCCACACCCAGCTTAAAGAAATACTCAGCTGCTAATGCTAGCACTGGAACCTGCGTACACCATTCTAGAATTAGGAGAAGCTAATAAATAGCGCACATAAGTAAAAGACATGAACGTCACTGCTGTAACAACAAACCCACACCTCAACGTCGCTCTCTCAACTGTAACAGTCTTGCACCAACGTAAGAATCAAAAACAATGACTTAGCGCACGTCCATAAAAAAACAAGTAGATCGATAATTTACACTGAAGCTCCACAATCAAATTGAAGAACACTTGCCGAAAGGGAATGTAGACGACCTGCATGATGTAAGGAGAAGCGAAAGAAACACAGAAAGGAACGAACAAAGGAACAGAAGAACATCTAAGAGAACAGACAAGTGATGCAGCTTATTACCTCTGCAGTCACCATTGATCGTAGCCGGTTTGCTACAACCTGTAACTCGTCCGCTACCAATGAAAATGGATCCACCTTCTCCTGCAAACATCATTTGGTTAAAGATAAAGAAACACAACCCAAAGGTTTGATGCCACAGAACACTACACTAGTTATACAGCAGTGTTCAGAGGCACTATGTCTGGAAGAAAACAACCAATGTTGGTTAATCAAGGAAGAGCTCCGTGATGCCAACCTGGTTGTTGATGCTCAAATGATCCAATCCTGGGACGGCGCCGAGTTGTCTGAAAGAGGTGGTCGAGTGCCAGGGCGACACTGAAGGAGTTTCGGAAGGCTCTGTTTGACATGGGGCTACGTTCCACGCAGCATGCTTTAAAAGTGGAGAAACTTGACGAACCTGCAGTAGTATCCATTGACCACTTAGCAAACGATTCAGCAGCACTAGAACACCAAATCATATTTAGCAACAATCAATGCATCCAAAATCCCACCCCAATCTGTACATCTCCCCACTGATACCACACGAGCACTTGAACCTTCACATCACCACGTAAGAAAAGTACAATATGCGATGTCCTCTGCCGACTAAAGCCCTACTTGGCCGGAATGACAAAAATTGATGACCTTCTCTAGAAAAAAATCATACTAAAACCGCTTTCAAACACATTTTCTTCTCCCTCGTCTACGTATACATTCCTCCGATGCAGTCTTCATCACTGTACCAAGAATCACTTCAAAAAGATGTCCAATACGTACGGTCTTGATGCCGCGGATCTAAAGAAAATTAGGTTACTCTAGATACATAAGTAATGTCGAATCTTGACGAATTTTGGCAAGAAGTGTAATGTTGCCAAGAATTGCAGAATCACAAAAGAGGAGGAAAGTACCAACAGCTCTAATGACTCGTCTTCGCCCAGACAGTTGTGAAGTTTGAACAGCTAATTAAAACTACAACTAGGCCCATAAAAAAATTTAAAGAAACAAGCTTAGAGGCGAGGCTGACTGCAAGCCCTAAAATTCTAGCGACCAAGGTTGGTGGACAAATTTCGGAACAATTACGAAGACAAACTTCACAACAGCGCGTTGGAATCAAGAAACGTTCAAGCATTAGGGTATCGAAACCCACGTCAACAGTACCAGCTAAAACCATTCTTTGACACGAACGCGAGGGTTGCGTTGCAAATTGAAAGGACTGTAGAAATTGTTCCAGAGCCAGGAAATAGAACCTTCAGATGTCGAACCAGGGAGCGCCCGCCCCTCACAGCCTGCATCATTGCATCCAACCGAGTATCTTGCGCGCCGGTAAGCTTCACTGTAAAGCTGAAACCTTCTCTGCTAGCTCCCTGATCCCCGTTACTGAACGAGCAAAAATCATTCAATACAAACAAGAAAGAATTACATTCTCTAGATCTCTCGAGGTGCTCTAACGATAAGTTACTTCGGCCACTGACCCCAGAAACCTCCCACCTACCTCTAAGTTAAGTTCTACTTAGAAAAGGGCAAAACTAACACACACAATCCGGCACCAAATGAGGCGCAATTGGGCTAAACAAAAGCGCTGAACGGATAACCGAAGGTGCGAGGGCAAGGCGGCGGACGATCGACGCAGTGCGTGAGACGAATCTTCCCGAAAGAATTCCTAGAAACAGGGCGAAGCGGAGCGGAACCCAAGCGAAGCGTCCTTGTGGTTCGAGTCTTCGCTTCGCCAGGTCACCACCAATGCGATACCGCCACGTGGTGCTTTAGGGCTAGGTCATCCCTGCGTGGTTTTCTTTCGCCAGTGAGAGTTCCTGCCGGGACGATCCTGCTTCCGTCCGTCGTCGCTCGAGCCTTTCCTTCGACTTTGCGGAACCTTCAATGCCAGCGCTTTGTCGGGACTTGCAGATAACGTATTTTTGCTACCGTGTTCCTCGCATCCTCTCAATACTTCCAGCACTGTGGCGCGATCTGGCTCTCACAACTGAAGCTGCTCTGCTTTCACCCGCTCACTTTCTACACGTCTGGGCTCACTCACCTTCTCCCTGGGTTTCTTGTAAAGGAGCCAGCACTAACTTGTTAGTTTCAAACGCATCAACAGTACCACTGTAGTAGTAGTAGTAGCAGAGGGTGGATCGTGTGGACACACAATCCGGAACTGCCCTCAATCAACAGATCGATTCACAACTGAAGCGTCTCGTATCCTTTGTAACTTTCCCAGGGACTTGCATTTTCTTTTCCCAATTTATAAAACTCATAGAGAATTCATTCATGTTTGAAGATATGATTAATTCCTGAAGGCGATGCGGTTTAAGGGAAGCAGTTAGTATTGTTTGGTCGGTGTAAAACCCTAGAAGGCAGGCTCTGAAATGGAGGTGTTGTCTGTACCCCGAGCTTTTGTAGGTTCAGCTTCTTCAAGTAACAAAGTGACTAGTCTTGTAAAGAATTCGTCGACATGTAAAGCTTCCTTTCTTGGCTATACGAAGGGATTCTGCTTGCCACATTCTTTGAAACGGCGAGAAGGGCGATTTGCAATTAGGGCACTGTTGAACGCACATGAGTACAAGAAACAGAAACTCGAGAAGGTGCTCCTCAAGGAAATGGGCTCCGATATTGAAAGGGGCGAGGTTCAGGACGAGCGACAGGCCGGGTTGATGTTGTTGTGTGCCTTACCTCCTAGGTGGGACCTTTTTACGTTCAATGTTTGCTGTGAGGCGCTCACGAAGGATGAGCTCTACTCAAAATGCCAGCGCCACAAGCATTTCTTGGAGTATCGAGCCTTAAGGTTGGGCAATTGAGCAGGAGGAGGGAATGCTCAGTACTTACCGGAGGGTGAATGCTCTGGAGAATGTCGAGAAGCCGAAACTGGAGAACACTGTCTCGAGCTGGATGAGTTGGAGAGGTTGTCAGAAAATTTAATTATAGAGACGAAACTCCTCTTCAACTCCACTTCAACTCCACTTCAACTCCACTTCTTTTCTAATTGTGCTCTTTGAGAGCGTCTAGGGTTTAGGGTTTTTTTTGTTTTGAGACGTGTTTGGGAGCGTTGATACGGCTGTGCGTCTCTGTTCCGGACAAGTGCTTTGGAGGTTGTGCATGGTGTATTGTTGACGTTGTAGATGGTGATCTGCTTTTTGAGGGCTTTGTCCGGGGTTTCAGAGCTTTACCTAGTGCTTGCGGTTCCAGATCTCGTCCGTTTCGGTTTTTGCTGTGTGTGCTGGTGCGCAAAGTGCTGCGGGTGTGGAACATTTGAGAGCATTCGCGCCTGCAGCTTGAGTGCATGAGGTGCGTGTTTGCTTTCTTCTTATGTGTGTTCGTTTCTTATCTTTTTGTGCGCGCTGTGTCTTTGTTCGATTATCTTGTCCGATTATCGCATGTTTATCTCTTTTACTTGATATGTTTTCCGTCTTCTTAAGTTTTTCTTTTCCTGGATTTGCTGATTAGGGTTTCCGTTTCTGCTTGTATTTGGACCGCCTTCTTTCTTTCTTTCAGCTCTCGCTATTATTTGTGTCAACCCGACTGGTTTCGTTTGTGTTTGTTTGAACCTAGGGTTTGTTTCTATTTTCTTCTGTGGAGTTTCAACGGCGCTGCTGATTTTGATGCGTTGTGCTTTCATGCAGTTTGTAAGTGTTGCTTACGAAGAAGCTCTTTCCTCTGTTTTTATTCTACTATGGAGTTTGTTTTCTTTAAATCGGACAAATCGGACACACTTGTGTACGTTTCGACTACTGCTGATGGCAAGATCGCCTACCGTGAACTCGGCAGTGAATTTGGGTTGGAACCAAATTCAATCCGTCTGTGTGGCGTTCTTTTTCCGAAAGATGACGACCTTCGTTCAGACGCTTCCTGGACGCAGATCAAGATCAGTTTGCGTGTAGCAGGAACGAAAGAAGATCCCGTGATGGTCAGTGGTCGTCCAATATCTGAAGCTCCTACATGTATGTGCTCCTTCGTGCCTTGATCTTTAAATCTGAGTGGAGCTTCTCCCAATCCATCAGTGTAGGGTTCTGTTTAGTCTGTCTTTGGTAGCTGAGTTTTCTAATCCTTCAGATTAATGAGGACATTTATTGTTGAACGGCTTTGGTGGCTAATCTTGATGGGTTTTGATGTGCTTCATATCTGGTTATGGGTTTGGTGAGTCGTCAGGATGTAAGGTTAGCAAGGTTGTAAGGTGTTGTCGTGCATCATCTGTGTGCCTGTCAGTAATCTTGTTCGTGGTTGTGCTTGGGGGCGGTTGATCTTTGGTATGGATCGTTGCGCGTAGACCATTTTTCTGGCGAATTGATCAATTGATTTCCTTATCAAAATTTGTATAGGGTTTAGGGCTACTTGCCTTCGTAGATAGAATAAGGAGGCCTGTGAACGCAATGGTTTGATATTTTGGGAACCACGCAGCTCCATCGTGTGTGATCCCCTTCTGTGCTTTTCTGTGCAGGACTGTCTTCAGGTGTTCCTGAAACGTTCTGGAAGGATTTGGCAGAATTCCTGGCTGAGCAGAAGGCGAAATCCAAATGGAAGAAATCAGTTCAGT
Organism: Pohlia nutans; assembly: GCA_022496805.1. Classification (NCBI taxonomy): domain Eukaryota; kingdom Viridiplantae; phylum Streptophyta; class Bryopsida; order Bryales; family Mniaceae; genus Pohlia; species Pohlia nutans. The sequence continues at coordinate 794,069 of CM040086.1, forward strand.
TATCGTCTGTGAGCCGGTCTATGTGGGATACTATTGAACGGCAAATAGGCTTGAAAATGGCGTTTAAAGAGATTGATTCTAATCCCGAGCACTCAAGTGATCTGCCTGCATTCGGTTGGGACGAGAGGCAGGAGAGGTCACAGGCTGATAAGTACATTCCACACCTACAAAACATAGCAAGTGGGGGGTGGATGCTGATAGATGCTGCAAATCACCATCCAACCCTTTTATCTGGTTTTCTTGGTGGTTGGAAATTAAAAGGCACCACAGATGTGGCTTTTGTACATCCGATACTACTCAAGTCTGATCCGCCCTGTGGGTTGAAGTGTATCTTCAAGCTGAAGAAAGATCTTGGAGGTGGTTGTGCCAAGGCTCATATTCAGACTACGATTTGTCTTGTGATGGCTAACGCTTTTTCGCATCAGTTCAGACCTTTTGTTGTTCTTACCGACCTTCGTGATTTTTGGTCCTTATATTGGATGGATGGATCAACAATATATTGGTACACTTTTGAGTCGAGGGCTAGTGCTGTTGGGCGCATTGAGAAACTTCTGCAGCCTTCCGACAACGACGAAATGGGGAGTTCAGAGGATGGTGAAGATGAAGGTTTGGAATTTATAAAGAAGCGAAGGATGTATGACCCTCCAGAGATGGATAACTTGAAGGATTTGGTTGGTTTAATACCTGATGAAGAAATTCTGAGTGCTTGAGTTCAACTTAGCGTTCAGCAGCTTCAGCAGCTGCTGCACATACCCTTGGTCCCTGTTGTACCAGATGCGGATGTGCCTTGGCCACATAGCATGTACTGTTAGGAGGAATTACTGGAACTGTTTGGAATCACCGGTTGCTTGCCAGCAGATTTTTTTGGTGTTGTAGATAGATAGAGAGTAACACCGGTCCTTATGAAGGGCCGGCGTGAATAAAGTGTCTGTTCGAAATGATAATGACCGAAAGTCCACAGGACTTTGGGTCATTGGGACAAAACTACTCACCCCTTTTGGGTTATTGGATTACTTTGGGTCATTGGGACAAAACTACTCACCCCTTTTGGGTTATTGGATTATTGTCAGTTGTCCTTGAAAGATGAAATGCTCTAGTATCAGTCACACTAAGTGTTTGCCACAGAGCAGCAATTCATCAAAGCTAGAAATAAACACGGTTCTGGATCACAATGTTCTTCGGACAGAGTGTTATGTAAGCCACGGTGCAAAGTAATAGATTGTTACGGGTGTGATTGATAAGCCTTACGAGTGACAATGACTACCTCACGAGCCGCTAGTTTGAGCCGGGAAGTTTTCTTTCTGCGGATTAATTATTCGTTCATATTCTGGCTACTGTCTTATGGATCGGATTGCCAAGAATCATAGTAAAATTTCACGGGCAAACTTACAGTTGTTGAGTTCACCTATATATCTGATTGTATACTACTGATTTTGAGGAAGACATTGATCGTGTGAAGAGACACTTGGGCTCGTCAATGCTCTGGCCTCCCACCCAGAAGGATTGAACCTTTACAAAATTTCCTTTAAATTATAAGCTGCAGTACACTCAACACTCTCTAATGACATTGCCTTGCGGAGCAAATGGACTTCACAACACAACTTGACATGTGGAAGTTGTTCTAACTTACTAGATGTGTACACCAGAGGGAACCTTGTCCAATTCACTGGGAAGTAAACATTACGTACTGGCAAACTGCTGTTTATAGCAAGTTTTGCAAGTGGTTGTTCAATTTAGCAAGTGATTACCAAAAAATTACCATCATTCTTGTACCCATATATTACTGCCTGGTGATATGGTCAGGGTTCCTTGTGCACAACATGACAAATTTTGAGGACGTACAACTACACTTAGAATTCTTTTATATCATACCTTTCAACTCGGTAAGCAACGTTAGAGCTTGACATGTGAGAAGCGTCCAATCACACGTGTAGCAAACATTCTCTGCATCTACTGGAATGTGATATTGGAGAGTATGATAATAACGAATTCAGAGTGTACAATGTGTCATTAATTAGAGAGGGTGGAGGGTATCTTTTTGCAGTTCTGAGTTGTGTTTCTTTCAAATACCTCAATGTGACATGCACATGTTCGATCTTATCCTGTCCATACTTTTTGGTTGTGTGATTTGAAGCTGCATGAACATATAAACAGTTTGTGATGAGGCTTTCATTGACGGTCATTCATGCTGTAACAGTCGGCTGCAACATTATTGTCGTGGTAACAAAGAAGAAGAATAAGTCCATCCCAAAGGCCGGCCGGAATGAAGAGTCTGTTGGAGTACGTTCTTTGGACTTTTATATAGAGGAAGCGAAGATGGTTACGTACATCTGGTTTCACAGGAATGCGGTTACATACATCTGGCTTGCACAGAGGCATCACTGTGCACAACCGTAAGATTACTGTAACCACCATTGGCCAGAGTTCACTGTGCATCCGGGTTGTGCAGAAGAAGAAAAATCATGGCAATCAGTCAGTAGCAGTGAAGTTAAAGTGAGCGAATTTTCGCCAAGTGGCTACATTTGTATTCATGTGGCTAATCACAACAAAGGAAATAATAATAATAATAATAATAATAATAATAATAGAAAAATAGTCTCATGCTTTCCACCGTTGCATGATGCGTAGCCTGATTTCCAAGTTGGTTGGATCTGCCTTAGCCCTAGTGACATTATCGTGACCTGCAGCCAACTTCCTTTGTTGACCCTGACCTTTGCCACCAAAACCCTAAATCGCCTCCTCTTGAGCCCAAGTGGGTCATATATTGTACACAGTTGAAGATTCAATGTAAGTCTCAACGTGCAACGTATGACCTTCGCATATTTTGCTCTTAATAAAATCCACCGCTATAGCCCATTCATCATACTTCCACAAGGTAAGCACCCTTCAGTATTCAACAACAGCAAAGTCGCATCAGCCTTGAAGGCTGAAAAAAATAATTCCCATAAGCCTTTTTGATAATGAGCCATATATTCCCCACCTCCACTGGTAAGTAGTCACAATCAGTCAGTAGTCACTAGAAGAAAACTAGTCGCTTCTCACTGCTATTTTGAGCCATTCTAGAGGTAATGAGTGCTTTTGGTCACATAGGACAACGAATAGATATCTTCCGTGATTTTAGTCAGTGAAAAGCGACGTGTTTACTTGTAGTGATACACACCCAAGCCGCACATTGACTTATAATTAGTTGCGTCCTCTGCAACACCAAGTAACCGACTTGATTGAGACACACCACCAAACCTGTTTTACAAGACGTATGCAGTTGAGCTGCAGGCTGGTAAATGATAGCATCTAGAAGGTTCTACTCCAAACATAAATCTGTACATGCGTGTTCAGATACGGTACTAATGTCTTGAGAGTGAAACTGTACAGTGCCCGTGAGAAAAGATTGTCGCCCCCTTTGTATCACCACTCACAAAATTACATGTACAATACACTGCTATGAAATCCACTTTTTTCAAAATACTCAATCAATACCTCAAGGAGACAATAGCATAATAGAGCAATGGGAGACAACACCTTTTTGCACTCGGACTGTAGTCTAGTTACAATGAAAACTATGTTGATGTAGTAATCCCAAAATTCATGAAATACAAATGCCATTCCTTCATTACATGAATCTATGTGAAGATTCTTTTTCGATCGAGTTTATAAAATAATGCTCCATTGCACTACAGACTCTATTATGCTATGACAACATTTTGATCAATCATACTTAGTTTTACTTTCTTAACTTAAAACGTTGAATTCAATTATAAGAGTTTATAGAGTTCAAACTTAGAAATTCATTTTAAAATCATTATTGATAGATTTTTAATCCATATTTAGATACCTACCTAGATAACGCAAAAATAAACATCTTTCTAGTTAGAAGAAAGTTCCAAAAAATTATACATTTTTTTATAAATTCGGTGAAAAAAGATTCTTGACTACATATGCACAGGAAGAACAAGAGGAATCGTTTTGAAATCATTATTGATAGATTTTGAACATCTAATTAGACGTATGTATAAATAACTTAGAAATAAACATTTTTCTAGTTAGGAGGTTTTTTTTAAGTTTTAGTATTACATATAAATCTAATAAACCAAGGAGTGTTTTTTGCTATATATGACTACTCAAAATTCTCCAACTATTTGATTGTTAAGGCTTCTCATTTAAGTTGAAATTATTTGATGACAACATAATTCTATCAATCTACAAATGCGTGTATCCATCCTTTGCTTTAATCACTGTTGTTAATGTAAAAGGCATAGATCATCACAACTTGAGAAAAATTTTGAGCTTTGTTTGTATAAACAACTATATTTATAAATTCCAGATAAATTCAATATTTCAATGTACAATAAAGGTCACATTAAGAATTCACATGGTAAAAATTCATTAGAATATTAGCTTTTGGAAAAATATAGCAAATGAAAGTGTGCCGGTTTTTAAAAATAAATTTCTTACATATTTCCTAAAAAATAAAAAATGATTGGTCGTGAGAATTTTGGCCAAACGCCCCCCTGGATTTTGCGTTAAACCCACCTTTTGACGCAAAATTGAGGTGGATTTGACGCAAAATCCGCGGGCCTTGAAAAATGTCAACTTTTTTTGCCACGAAGGAGAAAAGTGTTGTACATGTCATCTTCTCCTCCTTCAGTCTCTTGGACTGAAAATTTTAGGTGCAAAGTGACATTCTTTGGTCTTCTCAATTTTTAAGCCTCCCATTGGCTGAAATTTATCCCTTCATGTCTTCTCGCCTTTAGTGTAAAGAGGCCCTAAGTGGATAGGGTGGAGACTCAAGGTGGTGAACAAAGTGCATAAAGGAAAGATAGTGGGCATGAATGCTATTGAATATTATTCTGCTTTCACTATCATTGACACTCAAATTAAGAAACAACTACATACAAATGTGATAACAATCAACATGACAAGTATAAATAAGGTTTTAAACCACCTTTTTGAATTTTACAACCTCAAGTAATTTTTATATGTCACTTTTACATGCAATATTATACTATCACAATATTATAAAACGTCACATAATGACTTCAACATTTTTCGTGATTTATTGCAAAATTGCAATACAAAATGCAATGTGTCAAAATGGACAATTGAAATGTAACCAACAAAATAATGCCAAAATTGCAGTAACTCAAAAGGTAACATTGCTAAATTTGGATGAATTTATCACACTTCATCTACATTCTACATGTTTCATGAAAATTATAGATGTAGGTAGCTTCATCATTCAGTAAAGATTGCAACTTGCACTGCCTAAAAGTATTGAAAAAAAAACACTAAATGACTTACATATTGATTAGCTAGTTTGTGACATTAAAGAGGTCTTGATGTATTACTTTATTAGTACTGAGCAAATGAATCATTTCAACGTCAATGGCTAAAAACTCTTTATGGTCCGAGTACAGAGCTCCTTGGAAATCATTGTCACTTCTCTACCAAATTCATAAATACTGTACTAATACAAAACAACATATTTTCATGATCATTTAAGATCTCTTAATAAGAATTTTCATAAGTAAAACTTATCAACTCTAGTTATAGTTTAATTTTTAAATTTAGAAAGTTATAAATATTGTGCATGCTATTGCTTTTACAAGCCTCATAAGCTTCTCAAGGATGAGCCATGGCCCTTGTGAGGTTTTCTCCACAGATTCTCGCTTGTAGTGTAAAGAGGGCCTTAGCTATCGATGAAGTATTGTTGGATGTGGAATATTCCACACCGTCCACTGTAGAACCAAGGCATGGAAAACACATGCTATTGAATGTTATTGGGAGTAAACTTGGAACCAAGTATCTTTTTTGATTTTCCTAAGGATTTTGTTGGCAATTAATTTTAAAGCAAGTGATATTAAAAAGCTACAGGTGTACAATAGGGTAACATAGTGATTAGCATTCGTTATGAGAAAAAAAATCAAATCTACCATCTTTGAAAGTGTCTGAAAATGCAGACAAATACATCCCTGTACTTTATACATCCTTGTACCTTATTCGTACCTTATTACAAGTGTCCAATAGGATAACATAATGATTACCTTATTACAAGTGTCCAATAGGATAACATAATGATTAGCATTTGTTATGAGAAAAAAAATTAAATCTACCTTACCATCTTTGAAAGTGTCTCAAATGCACACAAATACATCCATGTACATATTACATACCTGTACCTTATTCATTTCGATTTTCAACACATGGGTCTGATTGTCACCTCATGCACAAAATTTGAAATTCAGTTACATGTGGCAAAAGCTGGTCTACCCAAATCTTTGGTTCACGCTTCACACTGCCTGATAAGTTAACCCCTAAACGTGCCATGGGGATAGTAGATACGTGGCTGTACAAATTGCATTTGCTATCAACAAGAAGCTCTAAATTGGGATCCCAATAACTCACTAAAACCGCATTGATGTAAATTTCAGCTTTTGTGTTGAACTCAAACCTATAAAAGGTCCGGATCTATTCCAAATACTAGAAAAATACATCGTATTTTACTAGCCGCTAAGGCACTTTCAGACGTTTAGGGGTTAAGCTAAACCTTTACTGCCCAGGTAACCACTAAGAATCAAACTGAAGTTTCATTAAATAAAATTGGTCAATTTCATAAGTAGCAATTGTCTGACTCAGAGATAGCTGGTTTTCCGCGAAATCTATTGAGGTAGAGCGTATAATGTTTATGGCCTGAGGTATAGCACTCAATAGGCTAGGGTGGCCCAAAGCTTGACCGACCCCAAGGAAACTCCGAATACTGGCCATGATTTAGTACAGACAGACTTTGGGTGCTAAGATCCGAAGTCAAGAGGGAAACAAGTGGTCACTAGATCACTAAAAAATGAAATCTTAGAAAATCCGTAAATCATCTCAGTCTGGTGTTTCAAGTTCAGATGTGTAACTTTTGATTTTGCAAATGATGCAAAAAGTAAATTTGGAATTTGACTTTCTTAGCTATCCAAACACCTATGTACAAAACACCAAAATACTGCAAAATGTAGCGAAATAGTTACAAATACAACTCACGTACTATGTGGTATTTCTTGTGTTTGGAAGTTTGTTTTATTGTATTTTTTTTTGGATTGTGTTCTCTAGTTCATGTTCCATTAGTGTATGTAGTCCGATTTGGATCAATGTACCAACTCCTTTCTTGTTTGAACGTATAAATTTTGTCATAAACCGTACAAGGATAAGTCACTCTCACTTTTAAAATCCACAATAATTATGTATGAGTCCGTTCTTGACATGAAAGATTGCAATGGGAAGGTGTTGGCACAAGTCATTGTTGAACATCTTCACTTTCATTTTTGAAAATTTAACCCAAATTCTACTTAACTTTGAAGTCACACACCCTCCAAATCTCATTTTTGAGTGTGCATTATACGGTTCAAAGACATACTATAATCTTCCAATCCAACAGTCCGATCTTACCAAGATTTAACTGACGCGTGTTTCATTAAGCTATGCTTACATTCATACGGTTGGATACTATTGATGGTATCGTTAATTTTAACAGCGAAAGTTTTAAGGACACATTACCCAAAAAAGTGTGGTTTCTCCAAAACCACTCTGGACACTAAAGGGTTAAGCTTAAATGCATCTGCCAATTGAAGCCCGATTCTTCACGACCCGTTCTCACCAAGCCCCTGTTGCACTTGCATTTGCATTCCTGAAATGGAAGAAGATAAAACCAAATAACAAATAACATTCAAAGCTTCGTCTTTTTTTGTTACAATTAAGGTTGAATATCCTAAAACCACCAACTTAAGAAATATGGTCTCATTTTAACAAGGTTATTTATGAGAAATATTTTTCGATCATTTAGAAGAAGATTTCTCATGGAATGCACAAATTTTCGCAATTCAATTCCCAACATTCAAATTGATACAAATTTTCAAAGTTAAAAGAACTTCGTATCCAAATTAGTCCTCTAGGTTTCCCCATGTCCACACCATGTACTACCAATTTTCACTCATAATCATACCCAAAACCACCAAGTACTTCTTTGCAATGCTTGGCATGCCATTGGTTTACTTGAAGAGTGAATTTGGTGCCAGTGGTTTATTTAAATGATGAACTTAGTGGTTTTGAGTCTCAACTGTCGTGGCCCCAAGAAAACTCCACATGTCATAATTGGAGAAGGTGGTGGTTTTAGAACATCCAACCTTATTATTCAAGCATTATTGGCTCATTCATACCAAGCTCCTACCGCACTTGCATCTACGATTCCAAAACGGAGGAAGGTAAAACAGAGAAACAAGAACCATTCAAAACCTTGTCTTCTTTACTACAACTATTGGTCAAGCATTGTTGACCCGTTCACACCAAAAAGCTCTAACTTTTGCATTGCTTCCTGGAATTCTGCAAGGAAAATTTCAAAAATAATATTCAATGTATTGCCATGTCAAAGCCTTGTCTCTTCTCGCTTTTGGTCAACGTATGTGCGTTGATAGAGCACATACGTTTTACAACACCCAAAATGCGTTGGAGCAACTTCTTGCATACATCAGGTTAAAAATAAATAAAATGATAGGAGTACAGTGTAGCTACCAAAAACTTACTTGACAAGCAAAGATTCTTTGCCGCACTTGCGTTGAATGATTGGTGTAAATGGGCCATGTGCAACTGCATTACAATAAAGTCGCTTACATATCATCACAAACTTGGCAAGTCATGTTTTTGCAATGTTTTACGTATGTTGTTGAAACAAACGAGGGTGAATACGTTCGACATACATTTTGCATATGTTTATTGTATAAAAGATGATAAACAACATATTACAAACATAAAAAACACATCATGATAAAATTTACATGTTTGTAATATGCCCTTCGTACGTTTTTTTTACAATAAACATTTGTACAACGTATGTTGAACGTAATCACCCATGTTCATCTCAACAACATACGTAAAACATGACTTTTGAAGTTTTTGATGATACTACTGCATCAGTCAATGACTTTCTTAAAATAGGAAAATAGGAGCTTTGATTTTCACTACTACCGTGGCTTGATATTGGTGGAAATTTGCAGTCATTTGTCTACTGCAGGAAGTTTAAACCAGTTAAGGTAACTATACCTAAAAAGAAGCATTTACCTTAAAGCGTGTGTATCTATTGCAGTGTGACATTTCACAACTGAAATGTCACATTGTAATAGATGCGCACGCTTTAAGGTAAATGCTCGCTTTTAAATATAGTTACCTTAACCCCTAAAGGACCAAGTGTCCTAATTAGGACATTTAGAGAATCAGGTAGGTTCCTGTGAACACGTTTTTAATCAAACTTTGAAGGAAATTCAATAGTAGATTCCCCAATGTGCCACAAAAATTGGGGGTTATTTTTTTGAATTCCGGCACCGGATGTGAAAGTTATGAGGGGAAATGTGTTTTTTTCGGGAAAAAGGGCAGCGGGGCAGTAGAGAAATAGTTGAATTTTAGGGGGGCAACAAGATGGGCGGTGTGTGGAAAATGGGGTGGCCTGTGGGGGGAAAAGACCACCCCATTTTCCAAACTTATTTAAAAAAAATTTAAACATTATTTTTAAATTTTAAAAATATAAATTTTTATAATTTTTATAAATAAAAAATATTATTTTTAATTGAAAATTATTATTTTAAATTAAAAAATGGTATTTTAAACTAAAAGTTCAATTTTATAAATATAATATATTATTTAAATTTTTGAAAATTAAAATCATTTAAAAAAATTAAAATTAAAAAATTAAAATCATCCAATGAGGGATTGCCATGTGGCACTACACCTTGAGAGTTAGTGGGGTCATGAACATTGGATTGGGTTGGCACTTCAATTCCCTTCCTCCACCCTTTATTTCCCCCCTAACCCCCAAAATTCTTTAAAAGTGTGCTACATGTCTTCTAAAACTTCAAAATTTATTTTTTTTCAATTTTTTTCAATTTTTTTCGCCATTCTATAGAGGGGGGAATGTACTTGTGTTTCACCGCTCGGATTTGTATTTTAAATAAAGAAAGTCGAAAATATTGCAGTTCCAAAAACATATATTCTTTTCTGAACTTTTAAACCCCCAACAAGTGCAAGGTGTTCTTCAACATCCTAAACATCTCCAAATGCAACAAAAATTGGTACACAACTAAGTAACATCATATAGATTATGAAAGTGAAGTGCGACACGTTTCGGTAGCGAGGATTTTTTGATGTAGCCATGGTCAAACACATCTGAAATTTCCGGGCATGTGTTTTTTTGGGGTGTTTTTTTTCATCAAACGCAATTATCTAGCAATCCGTGCGGTCAAAATCAATGAAATTTGTTGTGTATGTTTTTCAAATAGTTCAAGACAAGATCTTACGGTTAAAAGATAAAAAATAACATTTTTTTGGATTTTTCGCATGGGGAAGTAAAAATGGCAGCATTGGAGTGTTTTTGGAGGAAAAACACTCCGGTCCTTTTGGAGTTAAGTATCGCAAGTGAAGCCATCCCCCTTTTTTACGTTGCGTTCCTTTTTGTTATGTGTTAGAGTAATTTCTAATTGCGTGTATTATATTTCTTGGTCGACAACAGATTCCCTCAAAGTTACCTGACGCAGAGAATTGGTGTGTGTGAACGGGCCATCAAATGTGTGTCGGCTACATGCTGAGCTGGAGGGCCAAATTCCCATGAGCCATGCCATGCTGGACCCCCTTCACCTCCACGTGTGCATCATCAGATGACGTCACTCCCATGGACGGCCACATGGGCATCCGCCACGTGCTATTTCTGCCGCGTGGCGGTTATACCGCGACTTGGGGCTGTCGCCTGTTGAATGATGGTTCAGTTCTGCCTTACTGACCTACTGCCCTGCCTGCCCGTACATAAAACTTGCTATCTCAATGGGTGCTGGAAATCAATGGTGGGCGACAGGGGGTCGGTGAAGATTCCCCAAAAAGATTCACCTTCCATGGAGGGTCACGTGTTGCTACTCCCCACTTTGAACCGTAAATCAGGAATAAAATTAACGGTTTAAAGTGGGGAGTAGCAACACATGAAGAATGAAGCTTGTTTTCTGTGTAGCAAAGGATTTTGTTGCTATTTGGGGTGTGGTAGCTTGCGTAAGCCCGGTGTTGACTTAGGGCCGCTTCACACTATGGCCGTCCAAGTCGAGAGGCCGTGGGATTGAGAGTCCAAAGAAATAGGCATAAAATAATGTTTTCATTTTTCATGAAAAGAAATCAACGACCTCTTGACCATGGTGACGGGTCTTGCAAAATGTAGGACCCAAACGAGAGGTCGAGAGGCCGTCACCTTGGTCAAAAAGTGTTGCTATGTAAGCATTTTGAAGGTCCACGGCCTTTGGACTTTGGCCTCTAGTGTGAAGGGTCGAGAGGCCGAAACCATGGTTTCTTGCAATTTGATTGGTGGAAACCAACGGCCTCTCGACCTTTGGCCATAGTGTCAAGCGGCCCTTACTACGTGGCCCGCTGAAATGTTACTCCACGCGTAGTGACTCTAGCAGTGAAGCATTACATTGTTTGTAATGTTATACTATATTCAAATCAAAATTCAGTTTTTGAAAATTAGAACAAAATACTCATCAGAACAAAACTTTAAACTTCTGCACGAAACATGCAAAAAAAAAAATATAACAAAAGAGTGACCCTCCGCACAAAATACTAATTAGAACAAAACATCAACCCCCCTCACAAAACACTGACCCTCCGTATGAAACATTGTCGCACATGCTTACATCGCACGACAAGAATAAGGTTGAGTAGATTTATCTTATAACGTTTGTGCTAATCATAGGCATAGTAAGGGTGTAAAGTGTTGTGGGTTTGAAGGAAGAACATACTTTTCTAAGCCATTTGGCTAAGATCAAGTGTAGTATATGTTCTTACAATTTGATATTTTTTTAATTTTTTTAATTCAAAGTAAATGGTTCAAATTACCTCCAAAAATTTCAAGCCAATTGAATCAAAACATAACAAATTAACTATTTTGATCCCATTAATAAAAATAATATTATTAATCTTATTATTGAATTCTATAGCTATAGAAAATATAATTATATACTCTATTGCACCATATAAATTCATGTATTTGATTGTATCTTCTTTTTTTCTATGTTTAAAAAATACATCACTCCATGGAGTAAATAAACGCTGAAAACAGTTTTAATAAAAAACAGTACATCGCAAAAAACCTTGAAGACGAAGTTTGTACTTTATAGTTTAATACAAATTAAGTGAACCATCAAAACAAAGGGTGCAAATTACATTTACATTTCATCTTAACCCTTAAATGTCAAAGCAAGCCCGTCGGGCATTCTTGAAAGAGAATAATGAAGAATTTTTTTGATTTTCTCAACCAAATCAAGCGAGGATTGGTGCGTTGGAAAGCTACTGAAAAAGCAATCTAAATTCCAAATTTTCGTTTCATTTGAGAGATTTTAGAATCGTTGGTAAGCAATCAAAGTTATCAAGTTGAACAAGTTTTGAGGTTGGGGCAGCTGAAGTTCAGCAGTGCCGCAATGCTATAGTGCTAGCCAGCAGTGCACTGCAGAGCCGTTTTTGAAAAAAAAAAAAAAAAAAAAAAAAATTTGCAAAAAAAATTTAGATGCCTTTTGGGCTGCCCCCTCCAAGCCCTCTTGACGTTTAATAGTTGACCAAAAGACATTGAAAAGTGCACTTCTTCTTTCTAATCCACAATGCTATATCCTTACTATGATTGTAAATGGTACAAACCTTATGGAATAACCCCATTCAACTTTATTCTTGTTATCTGACATTAGCATATACAATAGTGTTTTTCGTATGAAGGGTCAAAGTTTCGTATAGAGGGTGAATGTTTCGTTGTGATTAATGTTTTGCAGGGAGGAATAATGTTTTGTCTTCGTCAGTGATTTGTAATGAAGGATTGTAAATATACACTCTTCACATGCAAGTTGGTCATGACAAAGATCCGTATCTCCATCTAGCATAACACTGAAAACACTGTAATGTTTTAGTACTAGAGTTATCATGCCGGAATTACATTTCGGGGGGCCATGGAGTAAGCCAACATTGGTCCCACGTAAGCCTACATGCCCCGAATAGCAATATAATCCATTGCTACGTACGAAATAAGTTTCACCATTAAGAAGCCTATACAAGTTGATTAGTTAGGTTGCACTACTAACTATAGAATCAATGTACAAACAACAGATACTGCATTGAAATCTGGTTGCTCTAGTTGTTACGAAAGTGTTGTTTAGCTCATCTGTCAGCATATACCATTGAATTTATCAATTTTCTATGAGGGATAAAAACTACTAAACACTTTTCACTTTTTGAGAGTTCACTTCCTATTGGACACCCTTTTCACATTACCTACTAAAAATGAATCAAAATACACCTTTTTAAAAATAAAGAAATTAATAATTTTGCAAGCAATGTAGTGTCCTAATAGAACATATATTTGAGTTAACTGAAAACAAGAGAGGAGCTGGAGAGGAGTTGGAGAGGAGTTCCCTTTCTATAATTAAATTTTTCGACATACATTGTTCATGAATAGTGCCCATGGTTTGGGCTCTTGGTTTGGAGGAGCGGGTGGGAACTCTCCTCTAGCATTGGGGAGGTCACGAGATCCACGCCCCATTGTGGCGTAGGGTCCTCCTTTAGATTGTTCTTCAACTCACCATAGACTAGTTTTGTCGTTTTTTTGAACTGAAAACTAGTTGAAGATGAATATAAGGTGAGTTTCCACTTTGGGACACTCTTTTCCGTTAACTCTATTATCTTATATTCGTAGCATTATCTTATATTCCTAGAAGGGTGTATTATACACACATTTTAACTCAAAATAAAATAAAATAAAAATTGAAATTTAATTAACCCTAAAGGCCCTTAAAAGCCAAAATGGCTTTTTGCTGTTTCGGGCAGCCTAGATGACGGGTTTAACTTTAGTATTTTGGGTTAAACTTTGGTGTGGGTGTGGTAATACATACATACTATATGTGGTAAAATTTGGGCAGCCAAATTCAAGTTTTAGAATTTTATTATGCAAAGTTTTGTTTTCAAGTGCAACTGGGGCAACAAAAAAAAACAAATTAGTGTTTTTTTGAATTTTCTTTTGGAAATATGTTTATAATAATACTACTACACACATTTAAAAAAATCCAAGTTGAAAGTTTTAACAATTTTACATGGGCAGCCTTCAAAATTTACAAGAGCAAGCTTCAAAGTTTTTTGTAATTTTACATTTTTTTCTTGCAAAAATTGTCAAAATTTGAGATTTAGGAATTTTTCGATTTTTTTTTTTTCCCTAAAATTCACAAACTCATAGATGTAACTTTTCACCTTTCACTTTTTTACTAAACCAAAAACCTTTAACGTTATTCAATGTTTACCATATTGTGGTTTTTGAAGCTTCTTCTGGAAAATAATTTGCATGAAGGCCCAAAAAGCATAATGAGTCTCTAAAATTTTGCATGGAGGTGCCTAACTTAGTTACCTACATGGAAAAAAATATGAGCAAAATGTTTGGGGTAATAATCTTCAATCCCCCTTTGCACCATTTAGACTATGCCTTTTGGGTAAAGCCCAAAAAAACTTTTGAATCAACTTTGAATGTTATAAACTCACAAATGGTAAAGATCCAACGGTTGAAATTTAACATGGTGTTAGTGCAAGTAGTTGGGTTGAAGATCTTACGGTTGGAAGTAAAAAAAAGTTAAAACATATTGAAACATACATCAACTTCCACAAGGTGCTCAAAAATCGCAGTTTTTGGTTTCGGAGGTCCCAAAACACCTTGGGCCTTCAGAGGTTAACTTACTACAGTATCACAAAGCGTGGGACAAAGCCTCGCTGTTATACCGTAACTTATCTCCGTGATTTATGACGTAGGATTTGAGGGTTTCCAAGTGGACCAGTGGCGCCGTGTCATTCGCCGTGAGTAGCCGAGATGTACAACTGAAGGTACAAATTGCTTACAGAGACTATCTTTTGGATGAATGATGGAAAGCGTGCCAGCCAATGAACGCATAACATCCATCCGAAGGTCGTGGTGGCTTCTGTTCCAATTGGTGACCTATTTCTGACAGATGGCGGTTCAGGGTTTTCGTCCGGCGGTCGGGAACAAGAGGACCTGCCATTGGTGGCTCATCAGATTGTGCGACCGCCGGTAGAATAGACTGCTGATGTAGCGACCGATGGTAGTAGGGTTCGTCGTCGTCTCCGTTAAGAGGGCCGCTGTGTGGTTTGGTCAGTTCATGCGCAAAGGAGTTCGATTGTTACTTCAGCTGGCGCTGCTTCTCATCATTTTCTTAGCGTCCTCTTGCAGAATCTCGGTAGCCTTTGGAAAATTTCCTTAGCTGAGACGAAGCTCCATAGATGTCTGCCCCTTTTCAGCCTCTGGTTGTGCGTATTGACCAAGAATTGAGGTTCTTAACGGGTTGTGGAGGTGGTTCTCTGTCCGGTGGGTGTTATCCTTTTTGTACTGTCTTGGCGGTGCGAGAAGAATTCCCGAAGGTGAGCGGCTTCGAGGCTATTTCTTGCACTCGTGTGTAGATGGAATTGGTTGCCTGGACTGTAGCAATAGGTTTTGTAGTCTTGGTTTGGGGTTTCGGGTGTCCTTGAGCCATGGCTTTGCTATTCTGTGCTTGCGGCAGACCGGGCACGAGGATCTGCTCTTGCCATAGAGATATCTCTTCATGCGTGAGCGGATAGAGGACGGACGAGGATGGGCTCGGAATTTAAAGTTTACTTCCCTCATGCAATAAGCGGCTGTGGTTTCAAAGCTGTTGAGCCCTGCTGTATTTTTAGTCGTCCATCTTGCAGTGAGAGATGTTCGATGCTTAGCATTTTTTACTTGACGACTTGTATGGTTCTCCTGGCTTTCTTGAAGTGGTCAGATATATCACATGTTCGATCTTCACTTTTTCTCCCTCTTCGTCTGCGTTAATTGAGCAGAATATTTAGAGCACTGGATCCGACGTAACCCTGGACTGCTGGTAAAGTATATTCTTGGTGCATTAATAGACAAGCTCGGGGTAGAACTTGTGCACATTCTGTTCTTCTTGCTTCGGAATCTCTCTAGTTGTTTGGTTACCTTGCTTTTGTGGAGTATCGAAACTGGCTTGAAAGCTACCTGCGATTAATCTTAATGACGGTCGTCTTCAAATTCATCTTACTCAGAATAAGTCGCTGGGCAGGCATTTCATATTGGCGGGTTGTTGAGGCCGACGTCGTCGCGTCCACCCTCTCCACTATCACGAGTGTGCGCATGTGATGCTCGTCGAGAGTTCAGTTCCGTATTATTTTTTATCCTTAATGTTGTGCAGTGTCTGTCATGAACGACAGTGAGACGTTCATCTGGCTTATTTTTCCCCTTTAGCTGTCTACATTGCTGTATTTTTCTCTAACACAATAGTGCCTGCACTGTACTAACCTGTCCAAGACGTGTCTGCCACAGTGACCCGTTCGTCTGGTGCTTATGCTCTGGGTCGTGGCACGCCCTAATTTTTGAGTTGTCTTTTTAACGCTGAATTCCTTTTTGCAGCGAAAAACAATGACGATGGGGTCTTTCAGCTCAAGCATGCATTGATTACTTCAAAATACAAATGTTCATTGCCAGCTCTAGAGTAGGAAAGCAGATGCATAAAGGAGAGTTTAGGGACGATGGGCGTGATACACATGGACAATTTGCTGGAGGAGGGTCGGAAGCAGGTGTCTCTGAAATGATGGTCAGTAGGCCGCATTTTCAGTTTTGCAGGAAGCACGGTTCTAGTTCCAACTTCTGTACCCTCTGGAAATTCTCGCTTCTTGTAGGGTTTCTGGTGTTGTTTATTGGAGCAAAAGCAAATGCCAAAGGATTTCAGCGAAATTTGGAGGCTTTCTTTGGTACAGTAGATCGAGATGGAAACGGCGAAATTGAGCAAGGCGAAGCTTCTAAGGTTGTCTATTTCTTCCTTCTCTACAAATTTTGTTTAGTTCTAGGGTTTCACCAGTGTGTCGATATATGGGATATGACGTTGTAGAGTTATATTGGTTCAAGATTGTGGGATGGCGCTCTGTTCTTTTGACATTCGTTGGATTTTTTCATTTAATTGTTCTGCATCCTTTTATCCCTGTGAATGGACTTTGTAGACTTCAACGATCACTGACTTACAGGCCCCTTGCTACCTGCACTAAGAATCTGGATTCTGGATGCAGTTTCTGCGTGAGCTGGACGCGCAAATGACTGATGAAGGAGATATAGAAACAAAAGAGGGTATGAGTGAGCTAGTAGCGTTCTCTCAGTTTGACTTTAATTTCAGCTATGGCGGCAAGACAATATCCGCCGAAGAGATGCTGGTGAGGGCTTGTTATCTTTGTTTTGAATACGTTTCATGCTTGGTGTCGTTTGCATGAAAATTGTGCTCTTCAGAAAATATATCCTTGATCTTTTGGTGAGAATTAAATAGGGAAGCTTTGAAGTGTAAAATACTTTGACAAACTGGCAATGGAAGCAAGGAACTAATCCCTTGAGAACTTATCTATTGATCATGGTATTCTGAGGTAGAAGACAGGTTGCAAGTATTTTAGTTTTGGTTCCGTCAGAAAAAATCCATCCTGAACAGTTAGCCATTTAGATCGCTACTTATAAACGTCATCAGTGAATGATCCGCTACTGATGTTCACTTTTCCGTTTGTTCAGGATCACCTTTCAAATATGATGACTGCAAATCATGTAGTAGATTGGGTTACTCACGGACTACAACTGCCACAATACGCAGAAGCATTCCGCCAGAACGCTATAAATGGTATGGACTTCCCTGCTCTCATTGAGAACGACAGCGAAGCTTTGCTCGAGGACCTTGGCGTCAAGAGTACTCTGCATCGTACTAAAATCACACATGCTTTGGTGAGACAGATCTTCGGAATTGGCACTGTTCCAGGTCCAGTTCGCTCATTAGCATGTAGTCCATCCAGTTATGGTGGTATACAGCTCTCCTGGGAAGCCCCTTCTAACTGCGGTTTGCCTCCCTTGCATAAGTATCTGATTGAACGGTGGTCAAAGACCTTCTCTACTTGGACGAATGCGGCTGATACAAGGGATGTAGTCTTCCTGGACAGAGATGCTGTCAAACCGGGTAAAGAATACACGTACAGAGTGCAAACATGGGGTGGCCATGGCCCCTCTAATTGGGTTGTCGTAGATGGTTGTAAAGCTGATTTTACTCCTTCGCCTTCGAAACTGGACACAGAGGATGAGCCTCCTTTGCAGATGGTACGCCAAGCTAGTGCAAGCTTGGATCCAGAGTTATTGATGCCCAAAGGATCCAGGCCTCCTCAGGAAAAGAAAAGTGGTATGTGGACTTGGATAAATTCAGGGGTTATACTACTTCTAGCCTTGTTCTCAAGACACACGTTCTTCTTTGATGTAACTTTGGCTGCTTGGGTTCTTTTGAAGAATCACTTGCAGCAGGCATTGAGACAAGGGTTAGAGAGCCCTCGTCTTTGTGTGAGAACAGTTGCACGTTCTATAGCATTAGCTTGTGAAAGTTGGTGTTACATGCGGCAGAAAGTGTGGGTACTTTCCAGGCTTGGAGTGGATCAGTCGTTAGCTTCAAGGAGAGCTGCGCTCAAGAGTTTGAGCGAACCGTGTATGAAAAGTCCGTTGGAAGCTGAAGAAGAGCTTAATGGGGAGAATTGTAGGACTCAAGAGCTTCGAAGTATAAGTGCAGATAACCTTTTAGTGACGAGTAGTTTTGGATTTCAACCGAGTTTTGGGGATTCAAAGAGCACTTCTCCGAGCAGCAGTGAGAGAGAAACGGAGTTGGAGGACGTGATAGACAAGGCAGTGTTATTCCCACCAACTCCTCCGCTTGACAAAGAGCTACTTTCTGTTCCTTCCAAACGGAGTAAAAACAGGTGAGTGGTGATTTTCCTTTAGACTTTAAATTATCCTTTTTAGCATCTGCTTTATCCATTGACCATGTACTCGGTCAAACATTATCTGTTATCACATGATTGATACCAGCGGCAGTGATGTTGTCGTGTAGTATTGTTATAGGGGTTTTAGCCAGATTATGGAAGTTGATCTGAAGTTCGCTATAGAATAGGATGAATTTCTGACTGACTCGTAGTTTTGATGAAAATGCAGGTGCAACTATGAAGGTTGTAAAGTTCGGTTTGATCGTTGGCATTCACTGCAAGACTGGTGGATGAAACTCAACAAACATTACTGTCGAGAATGCCAGAGTGTTTATTGTGTGAAACACACCCGAATCTCGCCTCATGGACCTCGTGGTCAATGTGGGTTGGATAGCAGTTGTTACTGCTACAACTGCTATGCTAACTTACCTTTGGAAAGCCAACGCAGGCTAGATGAGCAGAACAAGTTACGTGTTGGTCCTTCTGTAACTAGTGATTCATCATCAGGAGCAACTTCTCTAGGTAGTTCAAAGCAGGGATTTGGCAGTTCGTCGAACAGCTCCATAGCTGGCGCAGGACTCCCTCCATCACTTAGCGATACTGTAGAACCCTACTTAGATAGTAACGGTCTACTCGACTTTAGGGACTTCGTTAATGCTAAATCTGTAGGCGTATCAAAAGCAGCTTCTGACTCAGGGATGCCGGATCAATCAAGTGAGCCTGTGGTTTCAAAGCGTGGGCATAGAAAACAGAGAAGCTTTGCTTAAGAAATCGGGCCATTCAAGAACATCCCCGGTGCATGTTGTTGGATGCTAAATATGCAGGTATCTATTTATCTTCTGCATTATTGTTACTGAAGTACTTTATGTGGATGCTTTTAGATATCTCTCTGGTTCAGAACATTCGTTACCTTCTGTTGTTCTACCTCTTTCCTGTCACGTATCACGACAGCTGACACGAGCAATCTATTGTAGCTATTTTTTCTGCAAAGCTTGGTCTGTTATGGTCCATTTTAGCTCACATTTTTCTGACAATCCCTGGTTTGCTTTTGCAGATCATGGTAGCAAGCTGCATAATCCATCCCTGAATCTTCTCTGGCAGATGCAGGTGTCTCCTGTACACTAGAATCATTTCCTTGAAGCGTAGTGCTTCCTTGAATCAGGCAAATTGCAATTTTTTTGAACTGGTAACCATTCAATTATTCTTTTACTTTTGTTCGGATTGGAATAAAATGTCCATTTGTTTCAAAAAAACAAAAATAAATAAAAATAAAAATTCTTTTACATGGGCTACGTAACTCTCATACTCTGTGCAGCTTGTATAACATTGTTGTGATGAGCATGTAAGTTACTCAATTGTTCTAGTTTTACAGATAGGTCGTGGGTCATAAGTACACCAAAATTGTGACTTGTACCTACCCAAGCTAATTGTCATAGAAGTTTTACTTAACCCCTAACTGCCCAAAACCGTCCATTTTCTGGATCATGAATGATAAACATCTTTAACATTTCAATCATCAAGTCACTTATCGCAATTCAATAAAATACTACACAATTTTATGGCACAATTTTATGGCAAGATTGCTTCATGCGTTGTGAACTTTGTGGAAAGGGATGATTTGTGAAAAAAGTATGCCTCATTTCATGTTGAAGTGATTCTCCAAAAGTTTATAAAATCTTAGTTCAAAAGTGGTCTTGAAAGAATGAGCTCAAAAAATGAATCAACCAAAAACTCTTCAAAAAATCACTACACTTAGAGTATTACATTTTTTTTTTTTTCTTATTTTGAAACAAGAGGATGAAACCTCATTGAATTAAATGGGGTCACACACACTGAAACCAGAGGAGACAAGCCTCCCCGGCGAGGATAGAGTATTACATTCCGACCAACCCATCACAACAAGTTTCATTCAGAGTAGTTTGTCAATATCTTGTTTGTAATTAGATAACAAAAGAATTTTGAGTTTAAAGTTTCAAATTTTATACAATAATATTGGTGATAGCAATTATAGAGGAAGTTGTATGGATAGAATCTAAAATTCATAATGTATAACTTTTTGTCATACACCAAGTTCAAAATATCCTTCCTAGATATGTTTCGTAAAAACCTCACTCTATGAGGCACACAACCCCACTTTGCCTCAAATAGACAACTAGTTCAGTGTTCAATCTCGTCTAATATTCCTTAGTTTAATGAAAATGAAAGCGGGTCCTTGAAAGATTGACAATGACTTGAAGAAGTGGCATCCAACCCGTTAAACAACCGTTGTTTAATCCAAAACACCTAAAATAAGTGCAAAGATGCATTAGAGAACCTCTCTGTAAAGAGCCTACGCCCGCTCTCACAAGAAAAAATAGACTTATACAATGTAGGAGAGTGGTAAAGTCATGAAGGGGTTAAAGTAGTTACTTTCAGCTAGTGAGTGTACTTTCTATTATTAGAATTTTAGAATTTTAGAATTTTATGGAATCAGTCAAGGTATTGAGGGTCAAAATCTCTTTGCTTGCATGCTTGAGTGTGCAAGTTTTGGAATGAGCGGCTATAGGGTGTAGATGGAAGAAGTCCCTATGTACACCTTAATATATAGTTAGATATCTGGTTTCAAGAAAATTCCAACACACTAAAAATGTAATAATTGAATATTGTCTAAATAAATTATGAATTTGTGAATTTGTGTGTATGTGGTGAATATAATTGCAAGTTGAGGCTTTGATTCTTGAGCTCTCAAACATTATTATAATCATTATATATTGTATATGTATTTTTGAGGTACACTTATATTTGTTAATCCCTAAGCATCCCTAGTTTTTTTGGGCTTAAAACCATCATTGCTTTTGAAGTGCTATAGGTCTAAATGCCAATGAGGTATAGAAATCTCAATCATGCAATCTTGTATTATACATGTTGTAGATGACGTGAATCAAATTTGGAGTCATTTGGCCATATTGATTGCAAGATCATAATGTTTTAGTATTGAAAAACTTTGTTAAAATTTTCCTAGAAACACATTAGAGGTGAAATTCGATTTCTAAACCTACTCAAATAAATAAACTTCAAACTATAAAGTGGTTCAAAATCATCATATAAACACATTGGTACAATTTTTTTTAATAAAGATATTTGATGTGTCAAAAATGACTTTGAAATGTCAAAAAGTACCCTAAATAGTGGCCAATATATCCAAAAAGCAAAAATGTCCAAAATAGACCTATGCACTATAACCATATCTAAACATACAAAACAATTTGGATTGACATGAAAATTTTACTATAACAACTAGACTTTAAGGAGAATCTAATTCAACGTTTATTGAAAACATGTATTGGATGAAGGAGAAACAAACCCCCAAAGTTGCAGCCATCAAATTGCACTTTGGTGAACCAAAATTAAGACCCGTGCACTAAAATGATTCCCCCAAATTCATTACATCTTGGATTGATATGAAAATTTTACCACACAAACTAGGCATTAAGACACAAATTTTTGAAAATTTTCATTGAAATTGGACAATGCATGAAAAACTTACAGCTCTTTGAAAGTGAAAACAGCCCAATAATCGTCCAAAATATGGACATTGGAATGGTTAGGGTTTAAATTTATTTTTGGCCTACTTAGAACAAGCAATTCGCTATTTATGCACTTGGCCAAATTTGCTCATTTCATGAGAAAATTTTGTTTTAATAAAATTGTCTAAAAAATTCTCTAAAATACAATTGGTTTTGTCTTTCTACAATCACTTACATTGTAACGTACAATTCTTTTATTTATTTTCCTTTATCTTGTTTTTTTCCCTGTCTTCTTCTTGTTTTCCTTTTTGTCTTTTTTTGTTCTCCTCTATTTTTTTCATTCTTTTCTTTTCATTATTCATCTTGTGGTAGCCGCAAACTCCACACCCGCACCGAAGACGAAGAAAAAGAAAAGAATTTACATTATTATTATTATTCTTCTTTTTTGTTTATGGTTTAACTTGCCGTTATGGCACTGAACTCTAAAAATAAAAGCAATAAAAAATAAATAAAAATAAGGGTTCATCTGGCGGCTGAACTTTAAACAGTGGAGGAGGAAGAAAAAGAATTTAAAATTTAAGATTTTAGTCGAAATGTGCTCTTGAATAAATAAACTCATAAAATCAACCAACCAAAAAATCTCCAAAATTCACTACACTTAGAATATTACATTTCAAGCCATCATAACAAATTCCATTTGCGAATCGTCAATATCTTATTTGTAATTGAATTACAAAATACATTTGAATTTCAAGTTTCAAATTTTATACAAAAATATTGGTGATAACAATTGCAGATTTAACCGTATGGATAGAATCCAAAATTCATAATGTACAACGTTTGTTAGTTCAAATATCCCTCTTAGTTAGTTGCATTTTATAATGCATCTTTGCAAAACCATCGAATTTGCCAATGGAGAGGAGTGAGGACGTTTAGGGGTTACATAGCATAATAAAGCAGTGCAATGGAGCACCCTTTGGAAAATTGGATTACAAGAGAATCTGCACTTAGATCCACTTTTCTAAGTAATGAGGGAATGCTATATGTATTCCATGGATTTTGGGACTACCATGTATACTTAGTTTCTATTTGTATCTAAGTGTGGTCCCATTGCAAAAGAGTGTTGGCCCTCATTGCTCTATTTGAGTTAACCGAAAAGAAGCGCATCTTACCTCTCTTTTTGCTCTACTTCTAACCTCTCTATTGAACTATACTTGGATTGAATAGTGTCGTGTCATAGATTGTCCCTTTGTAGTCCATGGGCTTGGAGCTTTAGTGAAAGGTCTGGGAGTCATAGCGAGGTGTGGAGAATAATGACAGTGCCTTGCTTTAAATTGTCTCCCAGCTTATCGTAGACTAGTTTTTGGTCTATTTATTTTTCAATATAAGTTCAAGAGGAATTCAACGCGAGTTTGTCAAACCTGTCCTTTTTGAGTTGACTTTTTGGTTAACCCTTAAAGGACATAGCTTTCTCGATCCTCACACTTTCTTTTAAGCATGATCCTCTTTTTAATTTACTTTGGGTCTATTCTAAAGAAGTATAGATGCCTTTAGTATGTTCATTTTGGCATTTTAAAAACTTCATTTTGTTCAGAGCAGAAGCTATAAGCTAGATTCTCCCCCCCAAAAAAGAAGTAAACCCGTAGAGCTTAGTATGTCCTTTAACCCTTTGACGCGCCAGCGTCTAGATTCTGGAGGCTGGATGATTTTCGACCTGTCCCTTCACCACAGACGGTGATGTTTTTCATCCATCCAATTTAAAAAAAAATTCTTGTGCAAGTTAACTACCATTTGTACGGTATGGATCTTCAGAATAAGATAATGTGAATTTTTGAAAAATTACAAAAGTGGTTTATGTCGAGTTTCAATCTTAGTTCAAAAAGTGAGATCTTAAACATGATTTTCCATAATATGTAGAATCAAATAATGGAAACCATACCAACTTGCAGTGCATGTTATTCCAATTTCATTACAATATTTTTTTATTTTTTTGTGTTGATTTTGGATTTTTATTTGAATTTCAAGAGAAAACCTTGCAAAATCAATGAAAAAATATTAATAATAAATATGATGAATCCAATCGTACAGATGTTATCTTCACATTGACATTTACCACTTTGCTTTGTACATCAACTCCATTTTGGTTTTTCATCAACCATTTTATAATGAATCTTTGAAAACAGTGTTTAATTGGGACCTTAAAGGGTTAAGGGTTAACTCTATTATGCTATGTAAAGCGTACTTGATTAGGGGAAACACTTTCTTAGATATCCTGCTCCTCCGTGGCAAATGGACACCCGGTGGCTTACTCCTTTCAGAAACACCAGCTGGGGGCCTCCCTTCCAGCCACACCAACATTACACTCCGGCTGCATTGTGGGCTCCTCTAGCACCGCCAAGTGGAATCCAGCAGTCTCTTCACAAAGCACGGAAGAGACTCCAGCGCAGTAGTAACATTCAACCATTCATTCATTTGTCTTGCATGCTGCAGAATCCCCTTCAAATTGCCGCTCCAACACAACAAACATCACTACAATATCATTCATATTGTTAATATTGTTGTTGTTGTTGTCAAGACCGCTTGAGATTGAGAATCGGCAACTGTGAGAGTACTGGTGGCGCTTGTGAGTTGAGAGGAGTTTGGCAACTAGTAAGCATGGTGAAGCTCACTTCGGCCCGGCAGTGCCGGATGTATGGTCCCCCCGGGACCCGGGATCTGCTGGAGAATTTGAACGCGTTTGTGTACCTGTTGGGCACCGTGCTGTTTGCGGCCGGGGTGGTGTTGTTGCTGCCGAGCTTTGGAGCACTCAACATGGGCTTGTGGCTCGCTCTTGTTGGAGCGGCGCTCGTTGTGCTCGTCAACTTCCATGACTTGCATGCCCACTTGGCTGGCATTGACTACAACTTCAAGCTGCTCACGCTGGATACTCAGCTGTGGATGGTGGAGCTGGCTGCGCCTTTTGTGCACGCCATTGGCTCTATCCTCCTCTGCGTCGCCACTGTCTTGTTGATCAGGGTGAGTACTTTCGAAACGTCCAGTCCTCCTGTAACTCAACAAACCTCCGCTGACACAACTTTGAAAAATATTGAGTTAACTTAGGAAAAGTCGACATTATGTCACCCTCTGCCCAGTGAAAATGTTTTGTGCGAGTTTTAGCCAAGTGGCTAAAAATAATAACTTGATGCTAATTTTTACTCAATTAGCCACTACTTTCTAGCCACATGGTTGCTCCCGGTATGGTGAAATTAGCCAATTTTATACAATTTTATACTATATATATAGTAGTTTGTTACAAATGTGTTAAGGAATCTAGAATATTTTGCTATCAAATCTTCACATCTATGGAAATTTTGCTAAAGAGGCTGAAATTTCTCACCTTCACTGCCTCGGGTTTAAAAAAAAAAAAAAACCCGTGGTTTCTGGCATGTTCTAACTTAACGCTTTTCTTGTCCAAAAAGAGCCGTCTCAGTACTCGAAAAATGATTTATTTGGAATAATAATATGTAGTCTTTGTATCACTCTCATTGTCCATCCCGTATGAAGTGAACAGGGTTCACATTTTGTACAGATATTGCCCAAAAAAAAAATGGCAAAAAACGACTACACTAAATAGTATATTTAGTGTGAGGTGATGAATAATGTGCTTACCCCTACTACTTGTCTAATACTAATTGTCAATTTGTGGGTAACTTGTGTTGGCAGTTATCATCCAATTTGATTCATTTTCAGTTATCATCCAATTTGATTCATTCCATTTCTAAAATTTCAGTTTTTTTGTCTAAACTTTCATCTCAAGTTTCATTCCTTACTCACACTAAATATCCATATCTCAAAAGATCACAATGTCAAAACGTTACTATTCTTCATAAATAGTGTGAGAATTCACATTTAGTGTTCTTACAAAAGTAGGTTTTTTGATATTTAGAGTGATGTTTGCAATTACAGTGCCTCACACTAAATATACTATTTAGTGTAGTGGAATAGAGGGAGTACTATGTTGTATATCCTTTAATATGTGTCATGCTTGTCGAAGTAGACTAAGGATACGCGGCAAACAAAACATCCGAAATGAAACTTGATGATCCGAATCTTTGAACGTGTAGTCGGTGATGGACGACTAGGTAACTATGTTCTGGCCTCATTGCTCGAAAACCCAAGTTCCTTGAGAGTGACGTGGGATTGCACTTACATTGAGTAATTGTTGCAATGATCTGCAGGCAAACAAGGGAGTGTATGAGCACGAGGAGATGCACGTGAAATTGGTGCAAGCCTTCCGGCTGGTGGTTGCGGGCGCTAGCCTGTGGTTACTGGGAGCCATCCACAACGCATTCCAAGTGTACGAGAAAACAGGTGTCCGAATCCAGGTTCTGCAGAAGGCAGTGTCGTTGCTCTGCGTGGTCGCCAGCGAGCTTCTTCTCATCAGCGGAATGCTGGCGTTGCAAATCTCTGGCCGCGGTCACAAACTCATGGTAATTAATTATGCCCCACGTCCAGGCTCACCTCTAACCAGGGCTTCTTCTTCTTTTTTGGTTTTTGAGATAATAAAAACACGGAGCCTACAATATCTTTTAACATCAGTGCTGTTGTGGTTTTTTTGGGTTAAATTAGCTGGCTACATTGGTTGGATTTGTGTCACATTCTGGCAATCCAAATTTTTAAAGAGTGCATTACGACAATTGTATTAGTAAGAAGCAATTAAGCAATACTTGAACAAAATTGGTTAACTCTTAAAGGTTTTAGGGCATAGTAGATATGTTGCCATATATTTAACATTTGTTGTAAGTAGAAAGTTCCAAATTGAGATCTCAATAGCTTTTAAGACCATGTAGACATGAATTTTAACTTCACTTTTGATATGAAACTCATAAGAGGTGTAGAACCATTCTAAATACAATGAAATATGGTTGTATAATACTAACTGGAAGGACCAATCTGGACCTTTAAGGGTTAATAGTTGGAGTTTGAATACAAAATTTAGAATCTTGACCAAATAAGCAACACTGAATGATTTTGGTATGCTCATTGAACAGATAACAACAACATTCTCAATACATTCCATTAATTTGGCGATGCATCAAAGAATGTCAAGGATGTGACATATATAGAGACATTTATATAGATGCAAAAAAGTTATGAGCCCCATATTCATTAAATTGGCCAATCTTATTTATATTGGCCGCCACACTATTCAAATAAAAAGAATAAATGAACTGAAATCACACTATTTGAGCGGCCAACATAATCAAGATTGGCCAATTTAATGAATATGGCGTTTTAATGGTTTCATTGAACTGATTTCTACTTTGAATATCTGAGTATGTCGATCATTGATTTTTACACCCCGAGGAACTGGGAAATTCTGATGCAATTATTTAGCTTTTGATAGCCTGAAGTAATTAAAGTGGGCTTGATGTTGATGAGTTGTGGTTTATGTTGTGACGACGATGCATGATGCAGAGATTGTCGACGAGGTTGGCCGTGGTGGCGAGCGGCGTGCTGGTGGTGGCGGCAGTGGTGAATGTAATCCGGGTGGTGGCGCTGCAACAAGTGGACCGGTTCGGCGGCCATCTGGAGAGCTTGCGAGGAGGGGCGGAGGAGCAATTGCAGAGCTCACGCGCGCATTCGGAGCCGCTGTTGAGCTCCAAGGGCAAGTACCAATCCGACATCGAAGGCGACCAGACAGCGCCGCCCTACCGAGGCTCTGCTAATGTCCCTGCCCGCCGGGACTAGACTCTCTTCCTCGTTAACCACCAGTTCCACACATCTATGCAACTATGGGGATGGCCTGATATGGGTACCACTTTTACGTGTCTCACATAGTGTGATTATGTCTAACTCATTTTAGGTGTGCTAGAAATTTCGTCTTTAACACCATGTATATAGTTGCAGTCATGGTGTTTAGAACACCCTCTAATTTTTGTAATTTTGCAGCGTTTTTATCTTACCAAAAAAATATTTTTTGAAAATCACACTATTTTTGGAGGGGTACCCATATCAGGCCATCACCTCAGTGCACAATCAAATGAATTCAATTCAATGCATGAAACGAGTAGACACTAGTAGCAAAACTATCGATTTTTATTCCTCAATTTGTGGAAACAGTGAACAGTGATGCAATATTGTGCCTAGATTTCTGTCTTCTTGTGACCAAAACCACTCACCAGCATCGACGCAACCCATGTGCTTGGCGCAGTTTCATTCCTTTTTCATTTATAGTAAGTGAAAAATGACACATTTTCTACTGGTGAGATTAGTGCAGGCATTCAATCATTCTTTGTGTATCAGTCCTCAAGGGGGATTGCAGTGTACTGTATTGTACTACTATCTTCGTATGATTATCATAAGTGCATACGCACTCAGTAGTCTAGATCAATCTGTATATTGTGGTTCGTTCAGTTTTAACTTACCTTGATTTGGGGCTGAGGATTGATGTACCATGAGTAAATAATATTCCTTGTTGTTGAAGCCAGAGCATATTGGTGACTTTGTTTCTGACAATGTAAGGTAATCCCTAAAAGACCAAGGATTCATTGTTCTAAAATGACAGATTAAATTCATCGTATCCTAAAAACATAATTGAGAATTTTATATCATCGGAATCAGTGAAGAATGGTGCACATGTTGGTCAATAAACAAACAAATTTGAAGAAAAGGAAGTTTACATAGAATGTACTCGAAACTGCTAAAAAAGACGATGCTCAATTCAGGCTTTGTGGTTCTTTTGGGGTTAATAAGCTTGAGATGTGTGTTGTGTTTTGATGAGTCTTTGGTCTTTTTATTTGAGTGTACCGCAGTTGTTGCTTGACTTTCTAGCTTTATTGTCTCTGCCTCACTAGGGGAGAGACTACAGAAATGCATCGTTTTCAAGGAGTTATATGGTTGAATAGTGTAAATAAGCCATAAAGTAAATCTAGGGTAAATACTAAGACAAAGACTATGCGACTAGCCACTTGTGTGTGTAAGCCTAGCCCTGAAAGTGCAAGTAAGGTCGAGGCACCTAAAACCGACCAGGTACCTAAAACCGATCAGGCCTAATTTCTAGATTTTGAAAGGGAAGATGTACCTCATTTGTACATTAGAGCATGTGATCGGTTTTGGGTCCTGAAGTACTTTTCACTTTGAAAAATTGTACAAATTTCAGTATTGGGAAATAATTCATGGAAAATTTTGCATTCTCCGCGAAAACTAACTTCCAACCCGGGAAAAATATCACCCTATTAATGGCTGGTCCAAAAATAGTGTAGATAGCTTAAGTTATCGGTTTTAGGTGCCTTGACCTTACTTTGTCCATTTCCTCTCCATCTACTGTAGACATTTCAGATTCAGGTCCTTATGTTATCTGCAGGCACCAAACGCTGAATTTTCATATGCAGTGCACAGAGGTGCACAATTAACCCTTTAACGTCCCGATTCAACACTGTTTTCAAAGATTTGTTATAAAATGGTTGATGAAAAACGAAAATGGAGTTGATGTACAAAACAAAGTTGTAAATGTCAATGTGTAGATAACATCCGTATGGTTGGATTCATCATATTTATTATTAATATTTTAAAAGTAATTTTGCAAGGTTTTCTCTTGAAATTCAATTAAAAATCCAAAATTAACACAAAAAAATTTAAAAATATTGTAATGAAATTAGAATGACATGCACTACGAGAAGGTATGGTTTCCATTATTTGATTCTACTTATTATGGAAAATCATACTTAAGGTCTTTCGTTTTGAACTAAGATTGAAACTTGACATTAATCACTTTTGTAATTTTTCAAAAATTCACATTATCTTATTTGGAAGATCCATACTGTACAAATGGTATTCAACTAGCACAAGAATGAAAAAAAAAAAAAAGGATGAAAAACATCCGGTACCTACAGAAATCGAGCTGCTAAAATTCATCTGGCGTCCAGAATCTGGAGGCCGGCGCGCTAAAGGGTTAATCAACACTGGGCTTGATGTTTAGATGGTATACAATGGGGTAACAATCAAAATGGCGTTTTTGAATTTGAAAAGGAGAAAATTTCACATTTGCCAATGGCAGCTTCTTAAGGGCAAAAAAATTGGTATTTTACCACGAAATTGTTTTTTAAAAGATCATCTCCAAGTTAATGACATGTGTACCAGATTTGAAAGTTAAAAGATTCACCAATGTATATATATTAGAAATCTACCAACACGTGTAGTTGTGAAATGTTTTTGCAAGATTTTCTCTTGGAACTCAATTAAAAATCCGAAGTTTACACAATTTAAAAAAATAAATTACTGTAATGAAATTGGAATAACACTGCACTACAAGATGGTATGGCTTCTATTATTTCATTTTACTTATTTTGGAAAATCATGTTTAAGATCTCACTTTTTGAACTAAGAATGAAACTTGACATAAACCAATTATGTTGCTATTCAAAAAATCATGATACCTTATTTTGAAGATCTATATTGTACAAATGATAGTCAACTAGCACAAGAACCAGGAGAAATTTGGATGAATGAAAAACTATACGGGATGTTTATTATATGAACACATGCGCATCAAAGGGTTAAGTTTTTAACTTCTAAAATTTAGAACTAAAAAAAACTACACAACTACACTACTTTCTGCTAATAATGGGGAAGCCAGGATTTTTGTGAGGGAAGGTAATTAGTGAAGGTGATACTAAAATGTAAAATCAACGCAAATGAATGTTTCAACCACTCAATAAACAATTCAACCTTTGCCAATTTTATGATTTTGCAAAATAGAACTTGTCTTTGGAATTAGTACCACACGCACTATTAGCAAAAGGTAGTGTACCAAAATAAAAATAAAAATAAAAATATTCAACATGCCCATATTAACAAAAATCAATTGGCATGTCACGAATAGAAATGTGCATCCTAAAATCTGAAACCATAAAAAAGTGCCTTCATGCGCATCCTAAAATCTGAAACCATAAAAAGTTCCTTCATATTGAGGTAATTGATGTACGGTAGTATTGCTAGGAGCCAAAGAAGTTCGGGTGCTAAATAATGGTGTGTGGGAAGAGGGGTTAGGCATGGGCTGATCTCTACAGTGTCCTTGTGATGAGTTATCCCATATGGTTTGTCCATGGTGACCCCCTAGTGTACACTACTTAAGGTGGAAGGCCTTTGAGTAAAGATCATCTCTTTCTACGCATTCCTTGTGTGTGTGTGTGCCTTGTGCTCTTATCTCTTACCTTCAATAGGTTATGGGCCCACTCATGTGTGTTGCATGAGTCTTTGATTGCACTGAGGCAATTAGTACGAGGTCGTTGCGGATGGGGTTGATTTGGAGCTTTTGGGAGCATTTTGGAGCGTTTTGGAGGAGTCTTCTCTCTTGGAGGTGTGCACGGGCTGAAGTAACACGTGGGAGCACTCTTCTTGGTCGATCTCTTCCTTTGGATTTCCAAGTTTTTCATTCCAAGCCTCTTTTGTAAGTGGAACGTCGTTTCGTTCAATTTGATGCACTTGTGGTCATACAAGTGATTTGTGAGGTGTTGAGGCTCTAAGGGAGGGTCTATGGTCTGATCTAAGTGATTGGGCACTTGCATTGAGGTGTTGCATGTGTTTCATAGCCTTGGAGTGCTCAAATTTTCATTTGGGGTTACTTTATGCACTTGGGCGCACAAAGGTGCGGTTTTGAGCAATTTCAATGCATTTAGGGTTTCAAGGGGCTTATGTGAGTCCATGAGCATTGATATAGTGCTATTGAGGGACACAAAGGTGTTGATTACGTGCATTGAGTGATTGGGAACACTAAGGTGTTGATTTGGGTCAATCGGAGTAGTGGAAGCTCCATTGAGTGATTTGAGGTGTTTTGGTTAACATCTTTGCAATTTGGGTGAGCTACCTTCGCATTTGAGTGTTGGAAGGTGTGTGTGGAGCACAAAGGTGCTGATTTGTTGTTTAGGGTTGAACTAGACGCATCGAAAGCACAAAGGTGCTACTTTCTATCCAAAAAAAAAACATAAAAACGAGTGTGGTTATTGAGTTTGAGGGTTTAATTGAGTGAGGAGGAATTCGTGAGTGAGGATCATGGCATCTTATGAGGGTGAGGGTCCCAAAGTGGTGGACAAGTTCGATGGCGTGAATTTCTACTTGTGGAAGTTCAAAATGGAGATGGTCATGGCGGAGAAGGAGTTGTGGGACATTGTCGATGGTAGTGAGGAGCCCCCTCAATCTACTACCGACCCGGGCGTGATGCAAGCATATTTGAGGCGCGAGAAGAAGGCATTTGCCATCTTGGCTCTCAATCTTTCGGATTCCCAATTCGCGCACATTCGTTCGTGCAAGACACCCCGCGAGGCATGGGCCAAGCTTTGCAACATTCACGAAGCAAAAAGTTTGGCCAACATATTGTTTTTGCGGTGCAAGTTCTTCACCATCAAGATGGAGGAAGAAGACGACATGTTGGCGCACATCAACAAAGTCAAGGCACTCGTGGATCAACTCAACGGTGCGGACGTGACCATTTCCGATGGGGATGTTGTGATGACCCTTTTTGAAAGCCTACCACCCTCGTACGAGTATCTCATCGTGGCCATGGAGTCAAGGCCCATTTCGGAGCTAAGGCCCATTTCGGAGCTCATATTGGACTATGTGACCTCGCGGTTTTTGCACGAGCTCTCGCGGCGAAAGGAGAATGAGTCTCGTGGAGATAGTGCGGCTCTCATGGCAAAGCAATCCAAGAATGGAGGCGGTGGGAACTCTAGCGATAAGGCGTGCTTCTATTGCGGTAAGAAGGGCCACATTGCCAAGTTTTGTTACAAACGCAAGAGGGATGAGAAGGGGGAGAGTGCAAACAACACTAAAACTCGTGATGATGATGATGAGTATGCGTTTACTACGCGGTATGTCTCTTGGGATGCAAGCATGAGTGATGGCAAAGACGAGTATGCAATGATGGCAAGCAATGTATCGTGCAATGGTAGTACGAGTGATTGGATTGTTGATTCGGGGGCTACAAGCCACATGTCACCGCATAAAACTTGTTTTCATTCGTATGCTCTCATTAACCCAAGGAGGGTGATTTTGGGAGATGATACGGTGCTTGAGGCCATTGGCAAAGGCCAACTTGTTGTAGACACCGAGGTGAGGGGTCGTGTGAAGACAATCACTATCCAAGATGTCCTCCACGTTCCCAAATTAACGGCAAATTTACTATCGGTGCGGCAATTAGTGGCAAAGCACTTGAGGGTTGAGTTTAGTGATAAGGGGTGTTATGTGTTGTCACCGAGTCGAGATGAGGTGGCCATCATTGAAGAACACGAGGGCTTGTACCACATCAAGTTCTCAAAGGTGCATTCCAAGGAATCGGCGGCATTGGCGCATTCAAACTTGAAGGACGACAAGTTGGCGTTGTGGCATCGTCGACTCGGCCATTTGAACATCAAGAGTGTGAAGACACTACGCGGCATGGTAAATGGCATGGACCTTCATCAATTAAAAGTGGATGCTTCTTCATTCACTTGTGAAGGTTGCATTGAAGGCAAGCAACAACGGTTGCCATTTGCGGGTGAAGCGGCGACTCGGGCCACGAAGGTTTTGGAGATCGTGCATTCGGATGTGTGTGGCCCAATGAAGACCACGTCGATGGGAGGTTGCAAGTACTTTGTGACCTTCAACGATGACTTTTCAAGGAAGATTTGGCTCTACCCAATCGAGGCCAAGAGTGAGTGCTTCGACAAGTTCAAGGAGTTCAAGACATTGGTGGAGAACCAATCCGAGATGAAGATCAAGGTGTTTTGATCGGACAATGGCGGCGAGTACATGTCCAAGAAGTTTGACGAGCTATTGAAGAAAGAAGGCATCGCACGCCAAACTTCGGCCCCGTACACGCCTCAACAAAATGGAGTTGCGGAGCGCGCAAATCGCACCATTGTAGAGATGGCGAGGAGCATGTTGCACGCTCAAAACTTGAAGTTAGACCTTTGGGCGGAAGCGGCGGTGAATGCAGTGTACACTCGCAATCGGTGTCCAACAAGCGCGGTTGAAGGCATGACACCGGAGCAAGCGTGGAGTGGGAGGCAACCATGTGTTGCACACATGCGCATCTTCGGATGCATTGCATACGCAAAGGTTCCCGACAAACGGAGGACTAAACTCGAGGCTAAGGCCTTAAAGTGTGTGTTTCTTGGGTATTGTGAAGGTACCAAGGCGTATAGACTCATGTCGGTGGACACGAGGAAGATCATTCGGTCACGTGATGTGACGTTTTGTGAGGAGTCTACGATGGAGGCTCCTTTAGAGGTTGATCCAAGTGGGAGTAGTGGAGACGTGTTGGTGGACACACCCTCCAAGTCCCCTAGTGTTGTTGATGTAGGTGATGAGGACGGTGATGACGAAGATGGTGACACGGAGGTTGTTGAAGCGCCATCGAGCTCAAAGGCCAAGAATGGCGCAAAGGACGCGCAAGAGGAGCAAATTTCTTCAAGCAAGCGGCGGTACCCCGAGAGATTGCGCAAGCCACCTGGAGAATGGTGGAAGAATCACATCTTCCCTCAAGAGGATGACGAGCATGCGAATGTGGCATTATCGGATGGTCCATTGACCATTCGTGAAGCCATACAAGGTGAGGATGCAGTCAAGTGGGAGCGCGCCATGCAAGAGGAGTACGACTCTCTAATTGCTAATGGTACGTGGCAATTAACTCCCATTCCAAAGGATCGCAACCCCATTGGTTGCAAATGGGTGTTTCGGACAAAGAGGGATGTTTCGGGTAATGTGGTGCGTCACAAGGTAAGACTAGTAGCCAAGGGGTTCGCGCAAGTGCATGGGGTAGACTTTCACGAGAAGTTTGCTCCTGTGGCCAAGTTCACCACCATTCGATGCATTCTTGGGATTGGAGCGGCCATGGACTTGGAAATGCATCAAATGGATGTGAAAACCGCATTTTTGAATGGCGATTTGGAGGAGGACATCTACATGGTGCAACCCGAGAGCTTTGTGCAACAAGGTAATGAACACCTTGTTTGTAAGTTGCAAAAATCATTGTATGGGTTGAAACAATCTCCAAGAGCGTGGTACCAAAAGATTGACACGTTCTTGCTTGCACACGGGTTTACTAGGAGCATTGCGGATCATAGTCTCTACTTCATGCAAGAGGGACAATATGTGGTGATTGTGATCATATATGTTGATGATTTGATCATTCTTGCAAGCCTCATGAGTTCAATGAATGCATTAAAATGCATGCTTGAGAGAGAGTACGAGATGAGTGATCTTGGAGAATTGCACTTTTGTCCTTGTGTTGAGTTTGTGCGAGACAGGGCTACACGCACTATCACCATGAGTCAAGGCAAGTATGTGATGGACGTGCTCAAGAGATTCGGGATGGAGGATTGTAAGCTCGTGGCAACACCATTGGATGCAAACTCCAAGCTCGTCAAGCTTTCGGAGGAGGAGTATGCGGCGGAGGCCAAATCCATGGCGGAGGTGCCATACAAGCAAGCGGTGGGGTCGTTGATATATGCGATGATTGCGACACGGGCTGACCTCGCGTATCCAATTAGCGTGGTGAGTCAACACATGGCGAGACCGGGCTCAATGCATTGGATGGCGGTCAAGAGGATCATGCGCTACTTGAAGGGCACAAGCGATATCAAGTTGTGTCTTGGCGGCAAAGACATTGTGTTGAGCGGCTATTGCGACGCGGACTACGCGGGAGATACGAGCAATCGAAGATCGAGAACGGGCTACATGTTCAAGGTCGGATCGGGAGCGGTATCGTGGAATAGCAAGCGGCAACAAACCACGGCGACATCGACGGTGGAGGCCGAGTACATGGCTACGAGCCATGCCACGAAGGAGGCCATTTGGTTGAGGCAACTAATGGTCGATGTGGGTTGCACACAAGGTGAAGCTACAACGATCATGTGTGACAACCAAGGGTGCATTTCACTTGCAAAGAACCCTACACATCATTCACGCACGAAGCACATTGATGTGCAATACCACTTCATTCGGGAGAAGTTGGAATTGGGAGTTATACGGTTGGAGTATTGTCCAACGGAGCACATGGTGGCGGATGTGCTCACAAAGGGTCTTTGTAGAGACCGACACCAACGATTAGTAATAGCATTTGGACTTAGAGGCTTTGGCTCTACACAAAGTGGGAGTATTGAGGTAATTGATGTACGGTAGTATTGCTAGGAGCCAAAGAAGTTCGGGTGCTAAATAATGGTGTGTGGGAAGAGGGGTTAGGCATAGGCTGATCTCTAGAGTGTCCTTGTGATGAGTTATCCCATATGGTTTGTCCATGGTGACCCCCTAGTGTACACTACTTAAGGTGGAAGGCCTTTGAGTAAAGATCATCTCTTTCTACGCATTCCTTGTGTGTGTGTGGGCCTTGTGCTCTCATCTCTTACCTTCAATACTTCATGCCGTTACCGGTGAATTTTGTGATGTTAATTTTTGAGGGACACCATATTATACAAGGAGCACATGTTTAGATTATTTCCAAAATTTGGAGAATATATTGAGTTTTTAATAGCCTTCTATTTTAGTTAACCCCTACAGGCCCGTAACATCTCCACGCGACTTCTGGAACTAGAAAGTAAGGAAATTCGGATTTTTGGATTTTGAATTGTAGGATGAGCAACAAAGAGACCCTAACTCTTTTTGAAAGCCAAATCTATATGTACTTCTTGATCGGAAATTCATCAAGTGAGCGGTTTTTGGTGATTTTTTTGAGTTGCACGAAGGGTATTTAGGCGTCACTTCTGACCCTCATATCTTCCTCCTCACACCTCCAAATTACTTGAAATTTTTTCACACGTTTAAAATGATGATTTCTACTCACAGAAAAAAATTAGAATTTTTGAAGCACTTTTGAACAATCCAATTTCAGCATGTGTACAAAATACCCCAAACAAATTCCATCAATCTTCTCAACGGTGGCATTTTCTCAAAAATTATGCGATTTTGTTCGACATCCTTTTTTTGTAAAAAAACTACGTAAGTCTTCTTTAATTTCAATGGTGCCGATTGTTAAAATTACCCCACACCAATGAGGAATTGAGCTTGCTACAAGAGCTAGTCAAGAAAACAAGAGCTAAGGATCCCCCCCCCCCTCCCTTAGGAGTTAAAGACATTTCATCCTCAGTTCCATCTCTACATTCTTTGAGTGCATTTTCACTCAATTTATTTGTACACTCATATTTAGATTTCATTTTGAAGAATGGATTTTGAGGAAATTCTCAAAAATAGAATTTTATATTGACTATTTTACAATCAAATATTGGTCCTAAATTGGTCAAACTACTATTAACTCCTAAGTGCTGGAACTATTTTGCTCAAAAAACACTACAATGTTGCCATTTCTACTTCCTAGGGCATAATTTTAATTTTTAGTATTTTACTTTTTCCACAATTCTAATGTAAAAACTCGTCCTTAAAACCAAAGGAATGTGCACAAAAAATTTCACAATTTTTTACCATATAGATTAGAAGATATATATACATTTGAAGCAAGAAGGTGTCAAAAAAACAAAACCCGCCCAAAATTTTCACCTGCGTATTTTTCTTTCTATTTTAAAAATGTTCTAGTACAAAAACTTATTGCTCTTTGCTTTAACAATCTACACAATGTTAGTTACTTGTATACCAAATTTGAGACGTAGGAGAATGATTTAACATATTGAAAACAACATCACAAGTAGGGGAGGTCCAAACCATTACGAGACACATTTAATTTTATTGTGAATTTGGTTTTTTTAATCTCTCAGTCCACATGATAAGAAAAAGATTCTAGCCTCTTTTTGAAGTAGAAAAAAAATTACAAAAAAAAGAAGCAAAATCTCTAGTTTTATCTTTTAAAAAAGTTTATTTTTTCCACTCTATTCAACCTCACTAGAAATTTCAGACTCCTCTTGGAATGAAATTTTGAACTACGGAGAGTTCATTTTACCATCCCAAATAATATCATGTCACTTGCTTTCGTATCAAATTTAAAGCTTTTGGAGTAGTTTAGCATTTTGCCCAAATTTTCATTGTGTCAATGTTACATATTTTAAAAATAAATTAAAAAGTCATGATTTTTGACAAAATGTCCTTGAACACAAAAAAAAATGTCACTAGTGTGTATTAAAAAAATGAGTGTGCCATGCCACAATGCATTTAAATGTGTGTCAAACCCTTGCTCTTGAATAAAGGAGGGTTTGGATCCCGATGGGTTGCGATTGTGGCAGAAACCAAAGTTTCAAGTGCAAGGGCAATTGCATGGTACAGTCACCATTGTAATGTATGTGCACAATTTTGCACTACTAGAAACCTCGTCGTATTTCACCCTCTTAAATGGGGAAAAGACGGGGAACTTTTGTCCCGTTGTGACCAGCACCACTTAGCAGAGCTGACAATCATGTTTTAGCGATCTTCCATTGCTTTATGTGGTGAAAAACGACACCATGTTCTACAGTTAGATGTGTCATTCTCTGGTCCTTGTTTTAGAAGAAGACTAAAGACTCTTTCAGAAGAGAAACTGATTCAGTTATGTCTGCTGCTTGCTTCACTTTAAACTGCGTTGTGGTTGTGGTACGAAAGACGAGGCTGGTTTGTTGCACCAGATTCCAAGGCACATTGTGAGCTTCAGTTCAACGATCTGCTAGCTAGGATGGGCCAAGCCACATTAAGCAAGCCTTGTATTGGGATTACATTTCGACACTACATTTGGGACTGGTATGCACTAGTAGGAAATGTGTCGTTTTTCACATACCATAAATGAAAAAGGAATGAAATCACGCCAGGCACATGGGTTGTGTTAGTGCTGTTGAGTGGTTTTCGCCACAAGAAGACAGAAACATAAGCATAATATTTGGCCATTTGTCACTGTTCTGATGCAAAACAA
Organism: Pohlia nutans; assembly: GCA_022496805.1. Lineage (NCBI taxonomy): Eukaryota > Viridiplantae > Streptophyta > Bryopsida > Bryales > Mniaceae > Pohlia > Pohlia nutans. Next base: position 833,261 of record CM040086.1, read on the forward strand.
AAGAAAACGAGAGGTCTACTACTAGTGATGACATCTTTCAACCGTGAAAGTTTGAAACCTTCATTTGAGTTCACAGTGGCTCATTCTAAATGTGGTTCATTTGAGGTTCACTACTTGTCATAATGACTCTAATACATCCATTTCACTGAGATTTTATACTGTGCAATACTAGTACAATACTAGGTATAATTGATGATTTCACATGTTCAAAAGTATGTGTCTGGCCAAAGAACAACGAGCACGGTAGTACCTCTTCTTCCACAAGGGTCCAACTCAAAAGTGAGGCCAAAAAAGAAAAATAAGAAATTACAATGGAAAAATTTGGGCACTGGCTTGGAATATCCATGGTAAACATTACGAAACGTCCATTTTACACTTCAGGTTTCAGAGTGAAAATGATCTTTCCAAGTAGATTTACTAACTCATGGGAGGAGCCTACTGATTAAAATTTTATAGACTGTAAACAGACACATTGATTGAAAACTTGCAAGTTTGTCAGTAAACAATTCAAGAGTATCATCCATTCAATCAGTCGAGCTCATTTTGTCAGTATTCGTCAAGATTTTTGTCTTGCTGACTGTATCTTTGTGTGTTTGCAGTGGACTTAAAATCAGAGTGTAGTTTCCAACCAAGGAAAGAGAACGGCTTTAAACCAACACATACATTTTTCAATGAGAAAATTTAAACACTATTGGTGGTATCGAACTAATTTGTTTGTAATAGAAAATCAAATAATTAGAACTTGTTGGAAGGACTCAAAAATTTAGAAACTCTATTGCATTTGAAGTTATATAAATAACATCGAAGTTGAAAGATATAGGCTGTCAAGTTGTTGAGTGCCCCAAACATCACTACGGTATCAAAAACATAATCCAAATCTCCTAGGAATCTACCCAGGTATTTTAATTAAAAGCGTATTGGGTTCAGTTCGGTGTTGAAATCTGAGCAATAGGGGTTTGTGATAGAGGGTAATTGGGTGTTATATCTATGATGGGTTGCAGGCTTGATCTTAGCTTGGTCAATCTAGAAGCTTCATGGCTTGTGTAGTAAGAAAGATGTTTCGGGAATGGAGTGCACTCCCCGTCACTCACATCAACCATCTCTCGAGACGAGGGGTTATGTCCACCCACTAACATTGCTATGAATACATCACCCTGTTAGATCATCAACACATAGGGTGCACACCCCATTCAATGAAATTTGTTTCACCTTTATCTCCCTCCAAGCTCCTCTCAAATTTGAGGACATTCCCCAACGTACAAGTGCCCAATCAATACCATGATCTCCCCCATTCCATTCTTCCTATGATTTTGACACTAGCTCCATTCACTGAACTCGAAAATTGCCAAATAAATCCACTTTTAGTTAAAACCAGTTATAAGCTTATTCAGTTCATACAAGGTCCAACATAAACAACTTGCCAATAAAGAATTGAACTTGTTACAAGAGTTAGTCAAGAAAACAAGAGCTAAGATCAACACCCTGGTCCATTAGGGGTTAAGAGTGGATTCCAACAAGGAGCTGTCAGTTGGAATTACATTCTCCCACCTTCTGCAGAGTATTCGGGAGAGTGTTGGACTGCTCGCTCCATTACCCGGCCTGTCAGTACTGGTCTGTTCTCATATTGATAAAGATTTCCTTAGAAAGGACCTCAGTGTCAAGCAATTTCCATCTTCTAAAAATTATAGTTGTCATTTTAGCTTCTTTGTGACTCATGGCCCATTCACACTAGTTACCCAATGCAAATGCAGCAGAGAATCTGCATTTATAGTCATTTTTTTGTTAGCTACATTAGAGTTAACCGAAAACAGATGATGAGTTTGACCTCTCTATAATAGTGGAAATGGATTTCTGTGTGGTATTTGAGTGTAGCCAAAAACAAAAGCAAAGTTCTAAAACTCTAGTTCTCCATGGACTTCAGGACTGTCAGAATTTCAAAGTATCTAAATTTACAAAAGTGGCCAAATGGGCTGCATTCAAGCCTGGCCAAAAGGGCTGCAATCAAGCTCTTTTTCAGGGATGTTTCTCAAGGCTCTTCTATTTCAGGGTGATGAAGGGGACAGCGTGACAACATGCGATGAAGTCTGACAACACGAGATAAAAACAACATGGGACCGAGAGGAAGGAGGCAACTAGTAACTGGCTTTCTTCAGCCAACACAACTACTGACACAAAACTCCCCTTAGAATGCGTTTTGCAGTCTTTTTGACGGCAAAACTAGTTCACACTGCTTTCTATTTTGAATTCTTTGGAAACCATGCCAGTTTGCTTGGTTGCCTTAGATACGGGTCAGACTCACCTCACCTAACATGTATTTTCTCTTCTTTTCAGTTAACTCTATTGTGCTCCTATAAAAATAAAAAAAACTTGACGCATGTAAGAAGCTGCTCCAACACATTTTAAGTGCCACAAGAAATTTGCGCTCCACCAACGCATATGCATTGGACAAAAGCAGGAAGAAACAATGCACTGACACCACAGACACCACAAGAAATTGTATATTATTTTTGAAATTCACCTTGCAGCATTTCAAGAATGCGACACAAGTGTTGGAGCTTCTTGGTGTGAATGGGCCATCAGAGCACACAAAAGCCGTGGTCGCTTTCTCTCTTTCACATGAACGATAGAGTTCCACCCTTTGTGACCCAGAGCACACTTTTTCCCTCTTTCACATGAATAACGCAGTTTGGATCTTGGAATCAGCTTTCATGGTTTTCCCTTTCCTTCTAGAAAGCTGCATCTTCCATCTCATGGAAAAATAAAACAAAACTGGAATCAAATCCCTGGAACTTGGACTAAGTCAATATGCAAAATTATATGGTCTTTCTGGATCACTCGCCGGCCTGCCATTCCAGAAAGGCGCTTGGGATACGTGTAAAGATGAAGAAACGTGTAACAAAGAAGAAACGTGGTGGATGGAGACTCAATTGGAGGTGAAGAAAGAAGACAAGTTCCAATCTTGTTTTTTTTTTTTTTTTTTTGGTTTGGGGTGGGCATTCAACTTTATTGTCTTTGCCCCTACAAGGGAGAGACCACGAAAACGCTGCGTTTTCAGGAGTTAGTGAGGAGTTAGTGAGTTAGTGAACAGTGACACTCTGAGTCAAACTGTCAGAAATCACCACAATATCTTTTTTACTTCTTGTTTTTACATTTACTTTTTACCTTTTAACGATTTTTACCACAATGTTTTTACTTTCGCCTTCTCAATTTTCCCCTGAACGTTTTAACCTATTCCTACAAGTTACATAGTTGGACAGTAAAAACATTTGTTTTTAAGGCAGAGACTACGCGACTAGCCGCTTGTTATATTATTTTATTTTGAAAGAAATGGATGCTTTATTTCCATTGCACAACAATAGATTACAAACATCACTGGGAATGAAGAGAGCATATTTCTAGTACTCCTCCACAAGTGATTCTGTGGAATTTTCCTTCATGCAATATCCAAACTAGACCCTATGTTTTTAATCATTTTCAAGTAGAAGTGACACCCTCACCCTAAACATGAGGACTGAGAACAAATCCATGTCACGTCCAGGGTTCCTATCAAGTAAGGAGGTATTAGCCTTCACGACGTGCATCCAATCGGAATCAAACTGCCGCCCTCATTGGTGCTAATGAGCACACCTAAGGGAAACCCACCTCCACCTGTCACCTAGGTAGTTTAACCCCTAGCTGCCCAGATGTCCATTTTTTGGACGATGTACATATTTCAACCAATTTTTTCATCTGTCATGCACTAACCTTTGTGTAGTGTGGATTTTCACTATAGATTTTATAGTAAGTTAGCTTCATGTATGAGTGTTATCCAATTAGAAAAGAGACAATTTGTGAAAATTTTATGCCTCATTTCATGTTGCATTGATTCACCAAAAATAATAAAATCTTAGTTCAAAATAGTTCAAAAATCAACTCAATCATAAAATTAGAGCTTGAAATATCCCTTTTTGTTGCATTTCATAATGCATCTTTGCCAAACTGCCAAATCTGGAGAGGGTTGTGGGCATTTAGGGGTTGAGGTCATTCTAAATCAAGTCATTTTAACTTTAGGCTACATAGTTCTCATGCAAAAGTCTAGAAAGAATGTAAGATCAAAATTAGGGTAATTTTTATTTGTTGAAAATAAAATTTAGAATTTTATCTACTATAGGGTATTTGAAATATGCAAAACCCATTTATAAGTAAGTAGGGGTTTATTATATCACCTCAATATAAATATATATTTATATTTATATATATTTATATATTTATATATTTATATATTTATATATTTATATATTTATATATTTATATATTTATATTTATTTATATTTATATTTATATGTATATAGGTTCAACATTAGGCTTAGAGAGGGCATTTAGTGGAAAAAAACGTGTAAGCATCTAAGTTAAAAGGATATATGATATAGGGGTATCATATGCAATATGGAGGATAAGAGGGACAATGATTTTTTCATTAACACCTAAATGACATAGGAGATAAGGACAAAACCTAGATGGTCTAATAGTCGAGTAAGACAACCTTGGATTGGATTGTTATTAAATTTGAACAAGTGACTTATCAACTCCTTCAAGACCATGGTTTTTATTTTTATTTTTTTTAAGCATCAGTTTCTCCTCTTTCTATTCATTTTCTTGTGATTTTTTATTCATTCTTTTGATAGCTAGTACCAATTTGAACATCACAAAGAAATAAAAGAATTTTGTCAACCAATTTAACATTTTAAAATAAACTATATTAGTTTTTTTGATTTTTTATAAACTGTATAAACTATATGAGTTTATCAACCAATATAAAATTCCTATGGATTATAAAGTGGAGGGTCATTGACCACTCTAAGTGACAATAGACAATCCCAATTCCATTCAAAAATTAGGGATCATTCATAGAGTTATTATAGTGTCCATTCTCGGGAGGAAAGAGTAGTTTTGTTTCAATATAATGGCCCTTTGTCCGGTGGGCACTGAGTCATTGACATTACGAACGAACACTTTATTCACGCCCGCCTCAAAAGAAGTCCAAAGTTTCTATCTATCTATCGCTCTTAGACACCATGATATTTAGAAGCCTTCATGCTCACTATTTTTCCTTCATGCACTCTACTCATCCCTCCACATGTCCACTTAGCTACACTTGGTCACTTAGCTACTGATGAAGTACTGTTGGATATGAAATATTCCACGGCATCTATTCTAGAGTCAAGGCAAAGACAGTGCATGCTACTGAATGTTATGACCCAGTGAAGTCGTGCTTGCTAACTTTACCCCTTTAGGATTGCTCAAACCAAAATGGCCTACGGTTTGCAATACATGCCGGTTTTAGGGTAGTCGGACTATGTATTTGCAAAAACTGAATTCTTCAACTATGTCTGCAAAGATGGGAACTAAATTATTGTGGAAAGAAAAAAATTAATTGAGCAAAGATACACAAATTGTGCCTACGAGAAGTGCGTATTTTGCATATTCTTGGAAGGGGCCCATCTTGTATTCTGTAACCGTATTTGTTTGAGGGGGCCACGCATATGATAGTTCAAGAATTTTGGCATGGCCAAGGCTCAATTATTTTATGTCAAAGTGAACTAGATGAAGCCCTTCCAGAGACGGTAAGGAGAAAAAAAAATTAATTAAAATAAATATGACTTCTAGGCCCTCCTCAAGGCTAAAATACGGACAAATACATCACTTTTTTAGACTGCACTGTACACCAAGAATTTTTGAAGAACTCAATATCACTCAAAAAATTGATCAAAAAATTGTGCTGCTACAAAACTGCTGACACATCCTACTAAAAAAAATTCGTTGTATAAATACCTCGTGAAGGTAGTCAAATATTGTTGTGTACACAGATACTTGGGCAAGAGCACCTGCAACTGGGCCTCATGAGTTGTATCAAACATCCTTTTAGGGGTTAATAAGTTTAACTAAACACATCAAGAGATGAGTTGTAGTTGTAACATGGGGTCAGTGTAAGAGACAAGATGATGTCCTTCATGGTTTTAGTATCCTCTACATTACATCATGCGAGATTAAGGTAGTGGGACCAATTCCCGACTGGGTTGTATTTCCGACTCCTACTGGTTGGGGGATGGGTGTCAGAAACCAACCAGCATGGTTTCAGATAGTGTCCAATAGTGTTCTAATTTCGTCCATGCTTGGAAAAATCAAGAGCTTCTGATTGGTGTAGAAGCACTCTATTTTCAGAATCCAACCTCTCATGAAAACCATGACTCTATGAGCGGTTAATGGTCACTCTAAGCTTTCAGACTTAAAAAATCATAGAAAATTGTAGAAATGCTCAAAAAATGTTTTTTTTTGGGGATGCCTTTGCAATAGCTTTGCAGAGCATCCAAAAATTATAAAAAAATTCTTTCACAAGTCTAAGTATGCAAACCTGAAATTCAGTCGGGAATTGGTCCCACTACCTTACCTAGCCTGCTATACCCAACAACTTCCGACCAAGACTCTGACAAAGTAGGCAGGAGACTGAGGCTTTGGGCCAGCCCAGGAACAACCAGTGAAAGGACTGCCGGTAGTCAAATGTCTGTCATGAGATAAGTTAACGTAACTGCAGTCTTGCTTATTGCAGACTGCAACTCTGCATGCAATTTCTCTCACACAATTCACGCATTGAAAACTTCATCCTGCATGTCTCGATCTGGAGTCTGGAGCAGTCGCACACTTGTACCCTCCCTGCTGAATTTCTATGGACATCAGCATTCGACAGTCTACCCTCCATACAATGACACTTCATAATATGACTATTAAGTTAGAGCATCTCCATTAGCACTCAGGATTGCATTAGCAAGCGTGATTTTGAGGGACCTTGATTTTTAGTAAATTATCTAATGTCACAGTCCAAATAAATTGTTCACCAGTCCAGTCTCATTCATTTTTCCATAGCAAGAGCGGTATCGAGAGTGCTAGTGGAGATGCTCTTATTGTTTCAAGCAATACCCATTTCTATGACTGACCATTTCATGCCTACAACCTTGAAGTGAAGTTAAGACTTCCCAAACATTTCATAATAGAAAGGGACAACTCTAGGTAAAAAGGGTAGAATGCTCTTCAATTTGATTTTATCTGCTTCATCAGTTCCACATGTCAAGCACAAGATGCTCCACACTGTAAACTTAACCCTAAAACACTCTTGTAAATGCAGGAAGAATTAATAAAGATGAGTGGACGACCAACCACAAAAAAAAAAATCCATATGGTTACTAAAATGAAAGTATTGTTTTAGCCCACTTAGATTGTAAATGTGGACTTACATCAATTGAAAGTCAAACATACTTGTAGTGCTAAACCATTTACATCATAGTCCACCATCCAACACAACCAAAGCCCAACATAATAATACAATTTGTAAAATTCACACAGTACGACAACAGATTCACAACAAGTTTCATTTTGCACAAAGAAAATAAGCACCAAACATTAATTGACAACATACAAGAAGCCACTGGATAATTGCATCATTGTTAACGATCACAATTGAATCAAGAGAGCCACACACAGCAAACATATCTCCAAACTATTGTACTAACATAAGAAAGTATAAGTATATAATTGTGCTAATTATCTAATTGCCACGCACTCTATGGCTTGGTCTTCATTTCAAAACCTTATTTCTATGTGAGTCATAGATCACAGTTTTCAAGATAAAGTGTTACAACTAGGTGCTACTACTTTATCCCCTAAACGTTCAACATTCAAAAAATGAACGATGTAGAGTACATAAATGAAGGAGTCTTTCTAATCCGTCATCGACTTTTGGTAGAGTGAAATTTTTATTGCAATTTTTTTAGGGTTGTTACAAAGGGATTGTTGGTGAAAGTTTTAGAAAATGTACAATTGTGAAAGAATTATGCCTCATTTGAAGTTGCTACATATAATGCCTAAAGTATACTCAAATGAAATACAAATTTTAAGAAAGAAAAAAAATTATAAAGGAAAAAAATCAATAATTTTCTTTCAATATGCTTCCATCACTTGTCAGACTAAAAGGTCTAATATATATGTTTTTTGAAATGCAAGGATAATAGGAAGATATTATTCATGTGACTAGCGTATAAATGAAAAGTAAATAACAGTGAAAGCAAGAGAGTTAACTCCTAGAAGTCCTCACCAATTTTGTAAATGTCAAAGCCCTAAAATTTTCATATGAAATATCACATTGTATGATTTATAAGTTTTCATAGAGAGCCATCAACATTATAGAGGTATGATAAAAATTTCAACATCATTGAAGATATTTGAAATATTTACAAATTTTGTCATGTACACAAGATACGGTGGAGGGCACCTAAAACCACTTCCACTCCCTATGCGCCCCCCCCCCCCCCCCCCCCCCCCGCGTCAATTTTGTAAGGATTCCAAATAACTTTAGGGTTTAGGGTTTAGGGTTTTGTATGTGAGATCACATATAAAAAAAGCTTTCATCCAAGTCAATTCTCATCACAATATGAAGCATACAATTGGTATACATGCATGTATATGAGAATTCTTCCAAACATTCATTACATTATTTAACCCCTAAAGGACCAGGTGGACACAATGTGTCCTCGAATAATTTCATTACTTTAATAACTTATTTGGATTTCACAATTTGACTTGATGTTAACTAGAGAATTGAAAATGTACGTTACAAGAACACAAAAATCCTTTAAGATTTGCAATTACATTGATTGACTCATTGGGAAAAACTTAAAACGTCAAGGTTGGTAAACTTGGGACATTTTAGTTAGGGCGGTTGATGACTTGAAGGGCGTTTTCACACTTGGATGTCACATTCGTAAAAAAGAAGAAGTGTACAATATGTAAAATATTTTCCATTACTGCATCATTAACACTATATAATAATTACAGAAAATGTTTAAATATATTTAAAATGGAATCTTTTCAAAATAATTGGAATCTTTTCTACATATTTTATATTATTTTGAAATATTTTTGAATATTCCAAATATATATTTGAATTCTCTAAAACATTTTTGTAATGTAAAAGTTAATAACAATCACAAACACCGGCTCAACGAGTCACCAATAAGTCACTTCATCCAAATATAAATCTTTGAGAATCAATCATTGTTGTTGTATTTAGTTTTAAAACACCATTTTTTGTGAGCACCTAGATATAGTACATCTTTGTATGCTCCTAAACTTTCAAACGCTAATCATGGTTTTTTGATTTATAAGAAAGCTTGCAATGAATGACCTGTTGGTTTTGTTCAAAATTTTCAGAAATCAACTTATGATCGAACCTTATAATCGTGTAATATATACGGTAGATTGTTCTGAAAATTGGTGAACAGTCTCATGACTAAGTCCTTTTAGAGTTTCAACGGTGAAGTTTTCTACATGAATACCAATCAAGAGATACAATTGCCTTTTTGAAAGCATCACAAGAAAGTGATAAAATTTTAGGAATGAGCATGGTCCTTTAGGGGTTAAGTGCTAGATTTCAAAATCATCTCTAAAACTCTGTTTTCTAATTATAAGAACATATAATTAAAAATTCAACTACTTTCAAAGTTTACAAATAATTTCACATACGCTAATCAATGGAGCCGGTTAGTGCGTGGTGCAAAATTTGAGGTGTAGAGCATAGGGGGTGCAAATGCAGAACATTCCCGAAAGATTTTGTTTTTTTAACAATGCCACGTGACAATTTGGGTTTAGGGTTTAATCCCTCAACGTACCAACCCTTTAAATAGAAGTAGATCCTAGCCTCAAAAGTAGATATTAGCATGGCTCATATTACATGAGGTGCACATGAGAGGACCATTGCAAGTCTAAAATCTACCCAACAAATTTGACATACTCATAGTTGGAGGCCTCTCAAATATTATCAACAGCTCCCCATCACGAGAGATTTATTGTAATTGGTAGTGAATTTAATTGGCTTACAAAGATGACTTGGATGAAAGTCATTCGAGGTTATATGAGAAATTTGCAAGGCTTTGAATCTGTTTGTGATCCAGTTTTTGAACACTGGGACGTTTAGGGGTTAAAATTTGTAACATTTTTGTTAATGTCGGCGAACATCCTTGGAATATACTGCATCTGCACTACTGCATGGTGCGTAGCACGCAGTCCTTGACCCGATAATTAGCGTGGTGCCGATATGAACCCTCCACAGCATGCTCTGACACTTGGCCAAAGACCAGTAGACCACCCTTTCTACTGGTGGGTCTAAGCTTGCAAGGGTTCAAAGTTTAAAACGTTTTCTGATGATCTTTCTTACTGATCTTTCATAGTGTTGCAAGATGTTGCTCTTCTAGAGCAATGGCAGTCTTCCACTTGTTTACCTTTTCTCTGAAGTGGGGGCTGTAAGGCGGCCTCTTTAGATTACTGTAAGTGACAAACTGACTCAACCCTTCCCTGCACGGCAAACCAGAAATGGACACCTCTGCTGAGCTTGACTGCAGGACTAAGGGCTCACTAAGGGCCGACTTCCATGTAAGGGGGGCAGTGGGTGGCCGGTCCTCAAAAGGAGGAAGCTCCACCGATATGGGTGGAAAGAGGAGGATTCTAGAGTATAAATTTCCTTTGTACCGAAATGGGTGGAGCATCGGTGGTTCTTGAGACCTCAATTCTTGTCTTCTAGTGCCTTCCACCAACCACCCCCCTTGCATGGAAGTCCGCCCTAAGGGCCTCCTGGCATGCAGATCCTTCCATGCAGAGTCCGGTTGGTCACTAAGGTTGATTGTCCTAAAACCACCAACTTAAGCAATTTGGACTATTTTTGGCAGTCCTAAATTCGAAAAAAAAATATGACCGCATTCGAAATATGTTTACAATAGATGAGGATTGCAAAAATTTGCAACATCTAATTCGCATTTGTTAATTTTATACAAAATTCCAAAGTGGAAAGTAACCTGTGACCCAAATCAAACCTCTAGGTTCCCCCATGTTCACACTTTGTTGTTCCTAATTCCGCTCATGAGCTAACCCAAAACCATCAACTATTTCTTCGCAATGCTTGGTGTGCCATTGGTCTCCTTCAATAGTGAAATTGGTGGTTTTAGGTCTCAACTATGGTGGCCCCAAGAAAGGTCTACATGTCATAATTGGAGGAGGTGGTGGTTTTAGGACATCCTACCTTAGAAGGAAATGTGTCGTTTTTCACTTACTATGGATGAAAAAGAAATGAAACAGCGTCAGGCACATGGGCTTTGTTAGTGCCGGTGAGTAGTTTTGGTCTCAAGAAGACAGAAATGTAAGTATACTATTCCACCACTATTCATTGTTCCCACGAAATGAGGAATGAAAAACAACAGGTTTGCTACTAGTGAGTCCGATGATAAGAAAAGCACATACCACTTCCATACACATTTCGGTCAGTAGAGCAATCCATTAGTTAAAATCAGAAACTCTTCACAGAACAACAAATTACGTAGCTCACTAATGGCATGGTGATGTGAGTGACTTTGCAAGTCTGATTTCAACTCTCATCGAGCATGGGTGAAAGTTGGGTTTTTATTCTTTAGTTGTATCCACTCGCTTGATGCTCATATGATTAGGCTGGTTAAAAGAACCACAACGGATTTCGGGTGTGGTTCCCGGGTATGCAACTTCCATATTATATCGCCGAGATTATACTCACTTATAATGCGTTTTAATTCAATCTTAAGGGATATAATTTGTTTTAATGAAGAATAATCTTGTAGCCCTTTTAACCTTTAACTTCCTAGGCGACCCAAAATGGGTCGCGCTATTTTTAGAACTGAAAATATCTTGAGGAAGGAGTGCCCGAATGATTCAAAATTTGGGCCAATTTTGTGTAGAAATGAGTTAGCTATCCAATGGTGTAGTTTGATTTGGAGAAATGCACACTGTCAATTTTACAAAAATCCACAAGTGTTGGGTGGTCACAAAACCACGGAAAAAAAGTCAGCCGAAGAGAGTGATGGGCGAATGACGAGCTGCCACGTGTTCTAATTGGGCAGGGTGGCTTGTGGGTGGGTGTAGCTACTGAAATGCAAATCTTGCACTTGGATTTCACCTTTTTCCAAAATTCTTTTTCCTACTATATGTGTTATTTTGTGTACTTTCAACCTACCATGTCTGATTTTGCAATGGAAGATCAGATTTGTAGGAAGTTGTAAGATTTCTTTCAAAGTCACAAGTGAACTAGTAAAAAGTAGATGTCATGTCAAGGCCTCTTTCTCACTCATTTTTTATCCTAAAAATACAAAACTTGTTGTCATGCGTAGAGAACTTGATTATCTTTAGAATGACAAAAAGGCACCAACTTTCTAAAATAGTATGTGCCCAAGAGAGTCGGTCAAAGCTCATTTTCAGCAGTGAAAAAACAGTGAATTTCTTAGAGTACCCTTCACTTTTATGTCCCATCCAAGCAACCTATAACTCGGATTGACACCAAACTTAGTAAAGATGAAGGTGACTTGCATATCTACAAGATCTTATGGTTGATTTTGTAAAAAAATGAGCTACATAAGTCTGAGCAACATGTATCTCTAACCAAAAAAATCAGGGTCCAAAACGCACTCAAAATGGTTCAGGAAGTTAAGGGTTAACAAGGAATCAAAAAACGTACTTATGTACATGAAACAAATATTTTTGAAGACAATAATAGCATTAAAAACCAAATTAATTTTAACTAGACCCAACTTTTTTGTATGCATTTTTAGAAACTATGCATAGGTGTTTCAATTCTTTATATATATTGCGAGTTTTTTTCTAAAATGTATGTTATTCAGCATTTTCTATACTTAATTTTTTTAATTTGGTCTTCACCTAGATTTTTGGTTTTTATAATTTGATATAATTTTAACAAAAGCTGTCCTCTGAGCTGTTTTAATGGCGATGACCCCTGTATATAATACAAGAGTTGCATACCCAGGGTGCGGTTTTGTTTTTGGCATAGTTTTCTACCAATGAGGGGTGTTGGCCATGCTTTTGTGAATTTAGATACATATTGTTAGACTTCTTTAACCCCTAAAGGTCCAGATAGATAGATAGATAGATATGAACACCGGTCCTCTTTCGAGGCCGGCGTGAATAAAGTGTCTATTTGTCTTGACAATGAGCCAAAGCCCACCGGACAATGGTCCATTGGTACAAGACTACTCACCTCTTTCGAGAATAGACACTTTAGTGACCAGAGATAAATACTAGTATCACTAGTAAAATATGTTAGATTAGAATTAGCACGGGTATAAATTGGTGTTTGTTTTGCTAGAGGTCGCCAAGTCATGGTTCCAAGGTTGGTTCGAGAAGGGCATTTATGTTACAATTGTATGGTCCGGGTTCGATTCCCGTGGAGTCCGTCTGAGCGTTTATTGTGATATACATGACTAGGTGTTGCTAGTGAATTATTCATAGGCAGGAAAGTTTGTACCAACCAACCGGCCCCGTCCCATCTACCTGAGACAAGTGTGTACTGTGAGCTAATCAAACAAAAAATACAAAAAAAATAAGTAGTGGTCTTCACCATTACCCTCCTTTCATTTGGTAGTTTTGTTTTATTTAGTAGTTCATTGGTAGTGGTTGGTTATTTTCTATTTTTCTTTTATGTAGAATAATTGATCCGGCATAATGTATAGCAATGGTGTTTATTTCTTAGAATGTGGGTTTAATGGCAGTTTCAGGTATTTTAAATTTTTTTTCAAGGAGTTTCATCGAAGGGATATGTGTTGTGCCTCTGGCTCCTGTCGTGATGACTATGAGTGGGTCAACTTTCCATCCTAAATTAATAATGTTGTTAACCCTTAAAGGTCCAGATTGCCCATTCCGGCCAATGTACACGACCGTATTTCATTGTATTTGGAATGGTTCTACACCTCCTATGAGTATTGTATAAAAAGTAAAGTTAAAATTCATGTCTACATGGTCTTAAAAGCTTTTGGGATCTCAATTTGGAACTTTCTACTCATAACAAATGTTAAATATACGACAACGTATATACTATTCCCTAAATCCTTCAAGGGTTAATAAGTGGTTGGTATTTTTGATTTTGATCTCTATTGTTGTTTGTGGGAATCTGTCATTACAATATATAAATTCAATAAATTGAATTGTGAGGTTGTCTGATGGATGTGATGGTGGGTCATTTTTGTATGGGAGTCCTATTACGCAGAGGATGTCTGATTTGAATCGAGCGTTGCAATGGCATCTTTGTTGTTCACATGTGCCCTAAAGGTCCACAACTATGATTCTTTCCAAACACTCCAAAGTATCCCTTGTCATAAAAAGACAAATAGTTTTTGATCTAAAACCTTTTTGGCCAATCTAACCGTAGGATATTTCAACCAACTTGAATTTATTACAACCCTAGAAAAATTTAACCGTTCAAAGTTCTTCAATAGTAAGATTATAAGCTTCAAAGTTGGTAGCATTTTTTTTTTTGGCTTGTTGCCCAAGTTTGAAACTTTCTTAAAATGCCCAAAATGCAAAGTTTAGTCTCAGATTTGGTAAAAATGAATTTGGCAGTTGTGTGTGGAAGCGTTAGCTCATTGTGTACAAAAAATCAGATGCATAGCTCATTGTATGAAAATTTTCAAGAGTTGCCCGCAATTAGGTTTTTCACCTTTACATGATTGTATCTTTTGATCTATACATCATCTACGTACGCAAATTACTATCCCCTCTTTGTTACAAAGAGTAGAATCACCACAAAATATTCAATAATTGACGATCAATATTCATTCCATACTGAGCTGACCGAGCTTGGAAAAATATGACACCTCTGAAATATGTCGCATTATCGAGGTGTCAAATTTTTGATAATAGGACAAATGGAGATCAAATGTCACATTATCAAGGGATTACATAAAATTCATTAAAATCACTTGAAAATCTACTTTTATTGTTTTCTATACGATTAAATTTAAAAAATCAAATTGCTCATCAATAATAATAATCGAAAGAAAAATAATACATAACAATTTACCTATAATCATGGAAGAAAATAAGAATACAAAGACCTTTGTTGGTGTTTGCAACTTCTATTCAATTTTTCCCAACAATTCTTGAACTACGAAAAAAATATATCAGTGTCCTTTGATGATTCATAACATAATAGATCAGTGTCACGGAGACCCCTTTTGAAGATTAGATCTTTGCTTAAATCCAATTTTCTAAGTAATGAGGGAATATCATTTGTATTCCATATATTGTGGAACTACCATGTCATTGCCACATACACAAAGTTTCTAATTGTAACTAGACTGTAATCCCATTGCAAAAGGGGGATGGTTCTCATTGCTCTATTATGCTATGTTGTCCAACATGAAATTAGGGACCATATATTTGCATATGATTTTACAATCTCGTAATTGATTAACCCTAATTTGATGAATAGAATGTGGTGAGTTCCACCAATCATAACAATTTATGAACTCCACAATATGACAAAAGGGGATCTCAAAGTATCGCATTATTGTTATCATATTATCGAGATCGGACTGTACGAAATTGTATGGCATTTTTCTTCAGGAAATTTCCTGCCCCATCACGGTACCCCCAACGAATAATTTTATATTAAAAAAAATCTGGAAGCCCAGCTACGACAGTACGTCAATATTGGTACGTCAGTAGACCATCAGCATTATTTTCATCCAAACAACAGTCAACACATGTACCGACAGAAATGGGGATCATGAGTAGCTTTTCCAAAAGCGCTGATTGTGAGGAAAACCTACACGAAGTATCAGTCGTCCCACATATATGACCAAGACCAATTGCTAAGAGCATCATCAATCATCCACGTTAAAAAAACCCCTGTATATCACATTTCTAGACGATGCTCCGGGGCTGCCTGTGTGCCGTCTTGCATCCTGATGCATTAAATCCAACCCTCACTCTGGAATGTGCAGAGTAAATGTGCCAACTTAGCGTCTGCACAGCCGTTCCACCGCTCACTCTAGCTCACTCAACGCGTTTTTCCTTGACCTTGCCTTCGTGTCACGTTGACTGCACTTGTAGCGGGCGCAAAGAGAAATGGAGGAAGTAGCGGCCAAGAGTGTCAGTTTGGCGTGGCCAGGTCCGCACCTCACGGTTTCGTTCCTGCGTTGGAACGGTGAAAAGGCTCCGCCGCAGGAAAGGTAGCCCTCCTGTGTCACGTTCTGCGGGCGATTGATGATGCTCTAAGAGCATCCCCAATGGAGACGGTAATAGCTCCCTCCAACGGCATCTGACGGGTGCGGCATTTTCGGCGGGCTCCAATGGGTGCGGCGTGGCTCTCTCCAGTCTCCCATGTCTCGCTAAAACCCTCCCGGTCTCGGCAAATTTTTTATTTTTGGCATGAGCGCTTGGTCCTCCCGGTAGAAGCAGTCAATGACAGGGCATGTACATATGGAGTCGGCCTGCCCTGCTGAACCCCTGGACTCTCCTCCCGGACCATGAAGCTTGCCTTATGGCAACTGAACCCTTGGCCGACGTGGCGGATTTCGGTGCCAGCGAGGCGTTGCAAATGGTGAGCGGGAGCAAGTGGCGGGCGACGCGTTGGAGCTTCGGCGCAACATCGACTCCTTATACCGAAAAAAACGCCAACGTCCCTGCCTTTGAAAGGTGCGTTTGACGAGCGTGGATTGGAGATGCTCTAAACCGTAATTTCAAAAGTACTCCCTTTGTTTCATATTACAGTTTTTTACAAACTCCACACCATTTATAGCATCAGTTTCATTGAATTTTTTAGAGAAACGTAAATTGAGTGAGGTTCATTAATTAGCAAAAAAAACAGAGCATGAATCAAATGAGCTCGTGGTGGAGACAAAAGCATTAATTTGGATTCGGTAGGAAGCAAAAAACTAATTTGGAGATTGGCAACAAGCAAAGCGTTGATTTGGATTTGGCAACAAGCTAATTCGGAGACATCATGGGCGGAGTCAAGGCTTGGGGTTCCTTAAATTAACTAAAATTTGTTGAATCTAAAAAACAAAGGGTCAAATTTTTTTGGGCATTGTTTTTGGAGCTTTGATACTTCACACCTCTAGTTTTTTAAAGCGTCTCATAAGTCTACTTTTATTGGGTTTTCAACTATAGTTATCACAAACTTTGGTCAAGTCACCCTTTTTTTACAGACTTTGTAGATAACTCTAATAAGAGTCCAAAAGCACATATTTTCTTGCATCAATTTAAGAGTCTACATTCATTGTGTTCCTTCCTACATTGACTTCCTACATTTTTCATCCCTTTCTATCGAGACATGGTTCTAAAAATTACCATTGTGTTTCATCCTTTTCAACATTGGGTTTTATTTCCGTCTTAAATTTCAATTCTTTTTACGAAGTGAACTCTTATTATAAAATAGAGGGAGTAATTTTTAATAACTTTACCATATAAATATTGTATAAAGATTAAAAAAACCCCCAAAAAAACTTCTAGTTTTAATATTTCAAGATTTATGTTGTCGAGATTGAAGTGTTTTGGGCTAAGCAAGTCTTATTTTGTTAAAATTGAAGTTTTTGGGCTAAAAGGTAGGAAGGGAAGCTTTGGGCAGTTTGAGAGGAGAAACTTTAGGCAAGTTGAGAGGAACCAAACGAGTAGACAGACAACTTGGCTTTGCTCTAAAGGATAGGGTATTGTCGAAACCTACGAAGCTGGAGTGTACATAGCAAAGTTAGATAAAAGCCTAGCTAAGTTGGGGTTTTAAAGAGATTTCATTTCGGTCCATCGTTATGTAGTTATTTTTGTCTTTATCTTGTTTTCACTCTTCTTTCTAGTGTAATTTTTTTCTAGTGTTTTTTTTTTGCCAAAAATAAAAGAAACACTACTTCTTTTGGCATCCTCTCTTTGTGCACATCCTTCCCGTTTCTTCACTCTTCAATACGCTTTCCTGATTTCTTTCAAATCAACTTCCTCATTTTCTTATGTTTGAGTTTAAATCCCACATGGAAGAGGTAGTAATGGCCATGGCACAATCCCTTTTCACAACAAGGTTGCGACTTCCCATTTACACTGCAATTTGAGACTGCACGTCAAGAAAGAAACACTGCGAGCTGAACCCCGGAACTGAAGAGATGTAAGGGGTTACGTTCACCTACGAGGGGAGGGAGGGACTATGGTTTTGTATCCGCTTTTAAAGTAATAGCAAGTAATAGAGTAAAGCGCATGAGTCGTCGTGAGTGTAAGTAAACCCGGTGTAAAGCGCTTGCTGCCTGCCGATCGGAAGTATGCACAATAACGTTAGTAGGTTAACGTTGCACTGTAAGGTTAAAATCAAGTAAGTCTCATAATGCTTTGTTACATGCAAACTTTATAACCGATTTAAAGTAGCTATTGCTTTATGAAGAGTAAAAAAACATAAAACTAATGTGCGAAAGAACTCAGACTGGTTGAGCTAGCCAAAGCGGCTTCATGCCGGCCCTTTCTTCCCTTGAAATAAGTTCCCCACTCCCACAACGCCGTTCTCTGTTTTACTATTCCTCGTATGCTTCATTTCTCGGGTGGATCAGTCTTCATATATATTTGGTACCACGTGCGGCGAGGGAGTGTTTTTTGGGGGCTATTTACCTCCTAGCTGAAATTAAAAGGACCCCTATGATTACTTAATGTGAAAAAATGGCCTATATTATGAACTCTATCATTTTTTATAAAACGGTGACTAATGCAATTTTTTATATGCTATCTTCCTTGTAAAGGCTTAAATATAATCTAAAAATACCATGTATGAGCCACCGAGATGGCTCACACCCTAAGTTACTCAATTTTATTATTAAATTGATCTTTTTAGGATTTGCATTGAGTCTAAAATGCATCGGTTGATGTATTTGGATGTTTTCGTATATTTTATGATTGCTTTAGTATTAAATTGGGTATTATTTAGTTAGTACAAAATAGGAGAAATTCTCATCAATTAAATTGTTAATTGATGTGGAATTATAGAAATTAGGATGATTAGAGTGTTAGTTGTTGAATTAGTGTAGGCAATGCCAATTAGTGTAGATCTAGTGTGACCATTGGATGAATGAACGGCGTGGATGAAGATGAAGATGAAGATGAAAATGAAGATGAAGGCCATGGGGAGACCCTAGGGGGTCGTCCATGTTTTTGAAGAGAAAGGAGTCTTGTGTGTGTGGGGGTCATGGGAGGAAAAGGTAGAGGTAGGAACTTAGGGAAAAAGGCAGTAGGGGGAAATCGGCAATATCTTCCTAATACTACCAAGAAATGAGCTAAGATTTTAGCACTAGATAGATGATGATGTTAGCTTTTTAGGGACACCTCACACGCGAGATTTGAAGTTACAACGAGGGAGAAATCGCCGATCACGTGGGAGAGGGGTGGCGGCCGCAAGAATGGGAGGTTAGCAGCTTTGGGGCCCCATAACTTTTGATTGGTAAGGGATTTTTGAGTGTAGGTTGCGCGTGCTGGAGCAGGGTGAAGTCTACTTTGTGCTAGTTCAGTTTCGTGGTGATTGGAGCTACAACGTAGGAGTGATAGCCGATCAAGTGCGAGAGGGTTGGCGGCAACAAGGATTGAAGAGCACCGACTTTGGAGGGCCATAACTCCCAATTGGTAAAAAAAATTTCATTGATTTTTGCGCGAGAGGAGAGAAATTCAAGTTAGCTTCCATTAGAAATTTACTTTGTGGAATTTGAAGTCTCTAGTAGGAAATGGCGTTTGTTTTAGTGCCATGGGGTGTGCTGCCTTTTTTTTAGGTATTGAATCTCAACTTGTAAGTGTTGTTTTCAACACTATTTTGCATTTATCTATGCCTATGTTCCTTGTGCATGCGGTGAATGCGAGTAAAATGTGTATGTAAGTGCATGTGCATATGCTGATGAATGTATTGTGCATGTGAAGGTGTAAGTCGAATTCTAAGTTTAAGAGTCCATGCTTGGAAGGCGTTAGAGGTCCTTACACCCCCTCTCGGCCCAACTTGTGATACTTTGACCGCCGGTTGGTCAAAGTGTTCACACCATGACTTTAAAAATTTGAGAAAAATGGCCTCAAGAAAATGACCAGAACTTAACCTTCTTTCATACATTTTGGAAAATGTGCACCCTAACCCTAGGTACCTTCAAAACCAACGGCAACCTTAAATTCAGGTGGACAAAATTGAGCTTTCATCCACTTCTAGACCTACTTTTCGTCCACTGCGCAGCTAATTGCCCTTTCCTATCAACTGTGCTCCAGTTGTTTCCCCTCCAAAACAAACTGTACTCAGTTTAATACCTTGAATTCCATTCACAATCCCCTAAATTACATGCACTAAAATCATAATGGACCAAAATTGTGGTGTACCTAAATTATTTATAATGGCCTGTACTTTTTCATTGCATTCTATCTTATTTGTAATTTTTTTTATAAATTCTTATAAATTTTACCTATGATGAATAAAACCCATGCTATTTTTTGCCGCACATTGTTTGTAAAATGCAGTAAGTGACTCACCCGAGCTTCATTTTCCTTTTCCCGCCTCTTTAGTGATAGCTAAGTCCTCTACATGGGCAATGGGCTAATATGGGTACCCAAAAAAGCCCTTTGAATTCTAAAATCAGCATGTAAGACAACTTTAAATAAACCCCTCTTTAGAACAAAATAAAAAAATGAATTCACTGAATGTGGTTTTGATTTCCTACACTCATGCAGTACTCAAAACAAAATTCATGTAAAAATTGAAGAGGTTTGGAGATTTTAAAAGAGACTTTTTGTACAAAAATCACAATTTGACCCAACGGTTTAAAGAAATCCAAAACATTTGTTTAAAATATCCAATGACATCATTTTGATATCAATTTCTGATATGAGGTACATTTAAATATGTGTTATTTGAAATGATTAATTGGAACGATTAAAAATATTATTTATTATGTACTACAATACTTGCAAGCAGTGATCTCAAAACTGGCTAATATTAGCTGGATTTCTACCAAAAAAATGGAGCTGCCAAACATACAAAGAAAAAAATTGATTTTTTTTTGAAATGTAGCGAGAATGCTCATCATGTTATAAATATGTAGCAAGGGTATTGCCGGATATCATCATGGTATCACCTTAGTATATCAAGGGTATTGCCGGATATTATAGAGGTATCGTGAGTAGTACATTCACAAGGTAGCCAAAGTATGTACCATTTATGTGGGAGGTAGCATCCTGTGCTAAATTTCATAAAGTGGTTCTGAGACCACTGCCTGCAAGTGCTAATTTTCGGCAATTTTTTTAAATACATGAAAATTAATTTACTCAATTAAAAATTTGGACTTGAATTAAAGTATTTCATATCATCTCCGACGTGGCCTGCTCCTGCTGCTTCATAAATACTGGATCATCTCAGACATTCAGACATCATTCTGTGCCTTCACTCGGAGCCTTCTCTTCTCTAGTCGCAATCCGTTCATCTTCCGGCGCTTGCAATTCGTAAAGAAGTGGTCGCGTTGTTGTTGTTGTTGTTGTTGCGTCTCGACAATCACAGACATTTTATTCACGCCGGCCCCCTTCAAGGATCGGACCGGAGTTTCTATCTATCTATCTCGACAATCCCTCACTCGCAGAGCACCCTCAGTGGTTGCACGCCATCGGCCTTGGGGATATGTCTGGATGAGCCCAAAGGATGAATGGATTCTGGGTTCTTGGCGAGCTTACTGCGATTTTATGCCTGCCGGCGCACGCCCTGCTCTTCTTCAGCTGAAGCCTGTCTTGCTGGCTGCGCTCCTTGATGGCTGGTTTCTCATTTTCATTTTCCCTTTGTGAGGTCGATGATGCGGGCCGGGGGATCGTTCCTCCTTCTTATTCCTCCGTTACAGTTGGTGCAGGGCGTTGTGATAGAGGCGAGGAGCGAGGCCATGCAGTTAGCTTGCGGAGACTGCTGCCGTCTTGGAGAGCAGAGGCTGCGCGTTGTGACAATGGATGTAATGGGCTCAGCATCAGCCCATTGTGAGTGTGCCATTAGGTTCATTCACAAAAAACAGTCGTGAAAGCGGACAGTTCGACCATCCTCTTAGAATAGCATTTTTGCATGGTTGCGTGGAAGAGCTGCTTTGAGGAATGGCCTGTCATTCGACAGTAATCTCGGGATGGGCATCAACTCCAATAGTGGTGAAGGGATGCATTGCTTTCGTGGTGTGGTGGGTGTTTTCTGTCTTTCCGGCTGTTCCCTTCCTCCCCATCGGCCGAACTGCAGGCTCAGTCTTAGGTGCTATTCTGATGGTTGTGTTCCAAGTGCTCTCTCCCGACTGCGCATTTGCGGCGGTGGATCTTCCCATTCTTGGCCTTCTCTGGGGAACCATGGTGATAAGCGTCTACCTGAAGAGAGCCGGCCTCTTTGAGTACTTGGAGAAATCAATGATGTGGAAAACACGGGGCGGAATGGACATTCTCTGTCGCTTGTGTCTGCTATCCGCTCTGTCAAGCGCCCTCTTTACGAATGACACCACATGCGTAGTGTTGACGGGCTTTGTGTTGAAGCTTTGTAGGGAAAAAAGGCTCCACCCCAAGCCGTTTCTGCTTGCCCTTGCTTGCAGCTCCAACATCGGATCAGCTGCGACGCCGATTGGAAACCCTCAGAATCTGGTCATTGCTGTCAGCAGCGGTATCAGCTTTGGGCGCTTCTTATCTGGTGTGCTGCCCGCCGTGGCTGTAGGGTTGGTGGTAGATACTCTATTATTGATGGCGGTTTATGGACGCTCGCTCTCACTTGCCCCTGGGGATTCCACACCGAGCCAGGAAACAGCGCCGAGTGGACTCTTTGCGCGCGGGCGCCCAGACCATGGCGAGTCTACCCAGAGGAGAATCTCACACATAAATTCTGCAGATCGTGAGCATCAAATTGAATTGACCATCGTGGGGAGGGAATCGCCCCCAACGGCTACTGTTGGTGACAAGAGTCAGAACAACCTCAAACCGGATGCGCCCAGTGACCGAAGTGAATCGGCGATCAGCAACATTTCGAGGTCGAGCTCGAGAGCCGAAAGATCGAGAGGGTCGCCGCCCACGGCTGTTCCGTGTGATGATGTGGAAGCCCGACCGGATGCTGGAAGCGTGCAGCACAAGAAGAGAAGCCTTTCCGAACTGCGTGACGCACTGAGGACGTATTGGAGGCAAAAGTTGTGGAAACCTAGTGTTTACCTTGTGACCATCGGGATGTTGGCTGCTCTTTTAGCGGGGCTGAGTCTTCCCTGGACCGCCATAGCAGCTGCTGTAGGCATGACGTTGCTTGATTTCTCAGATGCTGGGCCAAGTCTTGAGCAGGTTTTCCTGCTCCCTCATCCTTGTTGAGTACTTCCCTTCCGTGCATTTTGTGCTGAGTGTCCTCAACTGTCATCAATGAGAATGTTTGGTTCCATTGTCCCATGTTGATTAATATCGTTTATTATGATGTTCAGCTCGTGACTTCTGAGATGCGTACCAGTGTTAAAAAGTGCAGCAAACATTAATACCCCATCCGCGTGAATACGATTTATTTGGTAGAGTGTACCAGGCTTAAAGTGATCTTAGGCGCAAGACTGGAAAATGGTTTTTGGTCATTGCAAGATTTTGTGCACTAGCTGTGGTATGATTGGAATTGGATAGCACAGTACGCATACTCATATTCTTTAAGTTGGTTCCTAATTGCAGAACATTTTGTGGTACTTACTTGTGAACTGCTACTCATTCAGGTGACATACACCTTGCTGGTTTTCTTCTCTGGTATGTTCATTGCTACATCTGGCTTCAATGCAACTGGCGGTCCTGAAGAATTTTGGCGGGCAGTGGAACCACATTCTCGGATTGATTCTGCGAGCGGAGTCAGCGTGCTTTCTTTAGTTGTTATCGTCCTCTCAAATGTGGTATCTAATGTTCCTACAGGTACTGATTGTTTATGGTCTTTGTGCTCCGGAACAACACATATCATTCCATCACGATAATCTGGTAGCTTGGATGTACATATGGTACACTGAAATCTTTATTAGGTCTGGGTGAACAATTAACCTGCGTCACGAATTACTCTGTACTGTACTATTTGCATGTGTTCTAAAATTGGTGTTCCTCACATACAGGAGCTCTGAAAAATCTCTGAAAAAGAAATGGGTGAAAAAGAAATTGGTGTAGTCCATCTATTTAGTATCCGACCTAATACAACCGATTTAGTATTTTGCACTGTTTTTTTAGGTTTTGCACGTCTTCTGGCCTAAATTACGTTTCTTGCGTATTGGAAATCTACATGCGATAATTGGGATATATTGCTGGCATAATTGGCTCTAAATCGTTTATTACTTTCAAGAGCTTCGTAAGTTGGTATTGAAGAACTAAGTTTGTTAGTGATGTGAGTTGATTGATGAAATGAATTGGATTGAATTGAATGGGGAATTCACAGAAAAATCTTGTGGTTTTGTGTGTTGGTTTTGCAGTTATATTATTGGGTTCGAGGGTGGCACAATCAGCAGCAAATATCCCTGGAGCAAGTTCTGATAAGGCATGGTTAATCTTAGCGTGGGTGAGTACAGTAGCTGGAAATTTGACATTGGTGGGATCCGCGGCCAATCTTATTGTCTCTGAACAAGCCAGACCAACGCCTGCAGACAAATCGCGTCGTGAAGAACAGCCTAATGGCCTTCAAGGGCCTGGCAGACCAACATACAACCTGACATTTTGGAATCATATAAAATTTGGGTTTCCCTCCACTTTAATCGTTACTGCCGTGGGTTTGTTGCCACTGGTGTTTCGAAAATTCTGATTGGTGTTCACAGCATCTCCAGAAGTGGGTCTGGACTTCCCACTGAAACCCGTTACTTCAATGAAGAGGGGATCACCTAGTGAAGGTTTGAGAGGGCTCTATTTCCAGCCCTCCAGCAGTTACCTGGAATTCAGCTCGGATTGACGGCCTGCCACGCACTCCGGATGATTGCCTGCCTCACACCGGTCTGCCGCACCAGCAAACTGCTGCAGTTCAAAGGTAAGAAAAGGAGATACCAAACCCCCTTTCTTCATACTTCACTAAGGTAGAGGTACCTTAAAACACCACCAACCTAAAACCACCAACCTCTATACCCTTCTTTCATTTTTAGGGAGGAAACGTAGGTTATTGTGACTTAACTTTTGGGCGATTAATGCATAAGGGTGTAGAAGTTTGTGGGTTTAGGTGTCATGGTGGTTCAAGGTTCCTCTACCTTATCACTTCACACTCTACCAAAATTAAGAGTCTATCACTTTACGAGCCCAGGCATTAACTAATTAATTAATGAGGAGCATCGCCTTTCACAGATCATTGACCCGTGCGGGAAAAGTGCGTGGTAAGACGTTCAAGGTTGTGAAGCAGGACAAGAAGCGGAAGCCCTCGTCCCTAAGTCCCACTTGGGGAAGGGACTGCGCTTCACTGTCCTTGCCTGGCCTCCGTTCCCAGTCGCGCCGTTCCCATCCGTTCTTTGAACGTTTTCCCTTGCCAAGCACAGATTCTTCCTCCTGTTCGTCTTGTTTTTCTGACATAAGGTATATTATACAAAGCTCTGAGCCAGCCACTTTCCAAGCAAACTGCAACGTTCAATGGTACAATTATTTCTTCATTGAATCGGTGTACACAACTGCGTAGATTGCAGAGGACTCTTTGAGTAGGTGCTCTTCAGACTTTCCTTCTCCAAGAAATATCTGATGAGAAAAAGAACAAAGAAAAATACTTACTCAATGCAAACTTAACAAGAAAGAAAACTGGATTATTTATCACATCATTTCAAGAGTAGCACGCAGTAAGAAACAACCTAATTGTCTCCAACAATAGGTTCCTTCAACCTCAAAGGATCAAGAAGTACAAATTAGAATAGGATATGGGAAATTACAGCTCGTGTGGCATGCGCAATAGTGAAAGAGGTGGTCAAAGAGGACAATGCTGAGCTATATAGGAACACTGATGCCAAAGAACTCCAGCCCTTGGTTCAAGATGATGTACGTTTCAATTCTGATATCACATATTTAGTGAAAAATAAAACTAGTGTTCAAAGAAGTTTGTCAATTCTTTAATGTAGGAGAGTAATTCAATTCTTCTTACATTGACAATACTCAATGCCGGGAATTCCATGACTGATTCAATTTATTTTTCTCTCTGTTTTTTGCAGGACGAGTTGAAGGCGTACATTGAGAACCATATGTGGTCACCGGATTACTCACCGTTGGTTTTTCCAATTCAACATGTTTAGCTTCTACAAGAACGACTAAAGCATTCAACCATTTATATTTATTCTCATCTTGTAGGTTTGCGTCCAGGAGATTATCTATGTCGATCTATTTGTGTTGTCCTTGATTGGCATCCAGATTTGGGAGTGGCTGATTTTTTTTGTCAATAGGCTTAGGTTACTATCACATGGAGATTTTTTCCTTGCAGGTCGGATAAGCTAGGTTTGCCTTCATGACCTGATTTCAGAAACATCTGGATTCTGGAAAACCATACTCCTGAACTTGATATAATGACGAATATCTAGACACTTTTAGTTTGAAGAAAAACATGTTTTCTCAATGCCATGCCATCTCTCATGTGCTAATTGGAATGACAATTCAGTGTTAGCCCTTTGAGGTCCAGATGATGATAAATAATCCAGTTTTCTTTCTTGTTAAGTTTGCATTGAGTAAGTATTTTTCTTTGTTCTTTTTCTCATCAGATATTTCTTGGAGAAGGAAAGTCTGAGGAGCAGCTACTCAAAGAGTCCTCTGCAATCTACGCAGTTGTGTACACCGATTCAATGAAGAAATAATTGTACCATCGAACGTTGCAGTTTGCTTGGAAAGTGGTTGGCTCAGAGCTTTGTATAATATTCCTTATGTCAGAAAAACAAGACGAACAAGAGGAAGAGTTTGTGCTTGGCAAGGGAAAACGTTCAAAGAACGGATGAGAACGGCGCAGCTGGGAACGGCGTGGCTGGGAACGGCGCGGCTGGGAATGGAGGCCAGGCAGGGGCAGTGAGGTGCAGTCCCTTCCCCGAATGGGACTTAGGGACGAGGAGCAGAAGCCAAAGGGCCGTGCTCAAAAGAGGGTGCAATACAACCCCCGTCTCTAAATCCCCCGGTGGTCTTGAATGCAAGGCACTATTCATCCACCCCTCCTTGTTTTTAAATTTCCATTTTGGGCACCTTCACTGTTTTGTTTGGCAAATTTTTTTGAAAATTTGGGGCCTACGGGCCCAATTTACCCTATAGGGACCCACTTGGGAATAAAAAACCATTGGAGGGGGGGTTAATTTTTTAAGGTGGGCCTTGAACTGGACAAAAATAGGGGGGGCACTTTTGTCCCCCATTCATTCAAGACCACCATTCATTCAAGACCACCGGGGATTTGGAGAAATCCCAATACAACCGCCAACTTGTGACCCCAGGTGCGTTCTTTTTCTTTTTAAGTGATCTCTGAGTTGATAGTTTTGGAAGACGATCTTCAAGGAACGTAGGCAACGCTTTCTAGTAGATGATGGTGAGGCGACATTAGACAATGCAGCAGACCAAATTTCAGCGTGTTGCACGATCTTTCATTTGTTGCAAGATTGGGAGAGGTAATACATTTAGTGGTGTATGTTGTTGCATATTGTTCTGATAATTTTTTTGGACACGCAGAGACTCAGCGAGGATCATATTAGGGAGCAGTGAAGGTGGGGAATATATGGCTCATTAGCGAAAAGGCTTATGGGAATTATTTTTTTCAGCCTTAAAGGCTGCTGCCACTTTGCTTTTGTTGAACACCGAAGGCTGCTTACCTTGTGGAAGTATGACGAATGGGCTATAGTGGTGGATTTTATTAAGAGCAAAACAAGCAAAGGTTATGCGTTGTACGTTGAAACTTACTTTGAATCTTCACCCGTGTACAATATATGACCCGCCTCGGCTCAAGAGGCGATTTAGGGTTTTTGGGGGCAGGTGTCAGGGCTAACAAAGGTAGTTGGCAGCAGGTCACGATGATGTCACTAGGGCTAAGGCTGATCCAACCAACCTAGCAATGAGGCCCAACATCATGCGACGGTGGAAAGCATCTGGCGATTATTCCATTAATTTTTATTTTTTTCCTTTGTTGTGATTAGCCACATGAAAGCAAATGTAGCCACCTGGCTGAAATTCGCTCACTTTAACTCCACTGTTAGGGAGGGTCATTGTAATATGACATGTACATATAAATGGAAGAAGTGGGGCTCCAAAATAAGGGGGCAGAATTTACACTCTGCATCCAAGGGAGGACGAGCGAGGTGACCAATTCTCGCTGGCCGTGTGAGCCCCCTCCGATGTTCGGTGTAAGTTTCAAGGTATTTGTTCGACCACTGAATGTTTGACCTAGTACATGAAGGTAGTTTCCATGTAGGTTCGAAATGCTTTGTTCAATAATTTGCTCTATGTTTTTGCTTCGACTCTTCCTGCCTCATTGATAGGGTCTGAGGCCTCTCATGATCTGAGCATCTTGCTCAGTTCCTGCAAAATGCCAGCGCCGCATATTCTGGAATGATCTCCTTTCACTTGAGCCAGTCTGGTGCTGCAGCATATGCGGTCCTCCATTTCTACTACTGTAGCTGTTAACTTAGTGTTATGTCCTCATTCTACACTAGAATTGTGGTTCAGTATGTAAAAGAGAATTGATGTTCGTTCAAAGATGAAGAGAAATATTCTCCCTGCAAGAGAGACGGGTTTGCCACTTGTTATTCCCACTTCCACTGAGAATGTCAAGTTCCTCCAAGTGATGAGAGTGACATGAGTTAACATGCCATGTTTATTATAATGTTGCCATTTATCATTGGAACTCTACATCGAGAAGGTTTACTTCAAGTTTTTATTCCATAATAAGAGTTTACTTTTTGACGTGTTTTATTGTCAAAAAAATGATCTATCTTCAATAGTAGTAGGTATGTAGTTTTGTGCCATGCTCATTGTCTGTCCCATTGGAAGTGGACAGTACTCTTATTATGAAACAGAGGGAGTATGATTTTAAATTATACAGAAAAGGATTTACAAGGACACTACATTTTCACTAAGCCAAATAGTGCTTCTTTTTTTAAGAAATAGTGTTCCAAACACTTGATCACAATTTTAGTGGTGACCCCTTCTTGTGATCCTGATGATTCCTGGAAGTTTAGTATATTTTGTTAAGATTCCTTTGAGTGGCGAAAGGCCAACAGTCGGTAAACAAAATGCATTTAACACGTCTTCTTCCAGTGTTTCACTCAATACAGCCTTCTTCAGGTTCCTGCCCAGATAAGCCGAAGCTCAATTAGAGGAATAAAGCTGTAAACAACTTATTTTCACATGCAGGCCTTGAAGAGGCTTTTGTCCAGGGCTTTTTTTTGCATTGTAACAATGCTCCATGCATACAATGGAAGGTGATCCCTCCAGATTTAGACCATTGTGACTCAGTCACGACATGTGGCATTGGAGTCTGGTTCCAAGAAGCTAGAAAAAAACCCTTCTTCGGTCTACAAGAAGTTGGGGATTTTTTTACATATGAATTTGAGCCCAATTTGAAATGTGAGGGCCGCTTCACACTAATTTATAGCCGTCCAAGTCGAGAGGCCGTGGGATTGAGAGTCCAAATTTTGTTGAGAGTCCAAAGTAATCTACTGAAAATAGGCATAGAATATAGTTTTCATTTTTTATGAAAAGAAATCAACGGCCTCTCGACCATAGTGACGGGTCTTGCAAAATGTAGGACCCAAACTCCCTCTCGAGAGGCCGTCACCTTGGTCAAAAAGTGTTGCCATGTAAGCATTTGAAGGTCCACGGCCTTTGGACTTTGGCCTCTAGTGTGAAGGGTCGAGAGGCCAAAACCATGGTTTCTTGCAATTTGATTGGTGGAAATCAATGGCCTCTTGACCTTTGGCCATAGTGTGAAGCGGCTCTAAGAGGTCTAGAACCCTCACCTCTCATTGGTCCAAATCTGGTTTAGGGTTCCAACCCCTTTACATCAAGATTTGAGGCCTAAATTTTGAAACTCAAGTATGTATCTTTTTGACTTTTTTTTTAGAGAATACTCAATTATTTATGAAATCAGTGTTCTCTTTTTCAAGTCACAACATTTTAAAATCTCTTGACATGTTGATACCATTACTTACCTATTTAACTCCTAAATGACAAAACGTGAATGAGTTATAAAATGTTAATTTTGCAACTTTGATGAAGTTTGTTCCAAAAGAGAAAATGAGAAGTATGGTGTTTAGTAATTATTGGTATCGTATGGTCAAACATTTTCTGAATGTTTTGGACACTCATTTAACAAATTTAGAAGCATTTATCGTTGAATATCCACCAAAATTACAAATTTTCCCAAAGGAAACAACAACATCACTTTCCCGAAATTGTAAATTTTAATACACTTGGACAATGTTGAGGTGTTTGTTTTTGAAGAATTCTCCTCAATGGAGTTTAAGTTGGATTAAAATGATTCAAATTGGGTTGGAAAGAAGAGTTGATTTCTTATTTGTAATTTGTTTTAGATATTTTTTATAAAAATATATTTTTCATCTTAAGAAACCCGGAAAAGAAGGGCAACGACTATATAATGGTCGTTTGGTTGCTTTTGGGTTACATTTCATTCTAATCAAAATTTGTAAACTCTTGACATCAATATGTTGAAACATAATTATATAAAATATTTTCAAAATTTGATTGATACGTGTTTGGAGACTTTTAATGGGTGTGGCTATATGAACTATTTCATTCCCTTTTTCCACTTGGCTCTAGTGGTATGGAAGTTTGACTTTTGATATGCATAACTCTTCAAGATTGTTTTCAATATTTGAGAATTATAAAATAGGAATTGACCTTGATCGTAAGGTTTTAAGCTCTTTGGGATCACACCCTTTCCCTCATGTTGTAATGTGCATGGCCGATCTTATAATATTATAAAAACATAATAACTATATTCATCCAGCTTTGCTCCAAGTGTCATTAAATTATCCACACCTAGATGACATGAATACTTTAATTCAGATCCAACTTTTTAATTGAATAAATTGATCTTCATGTTTTTATGCTTTGTGGAAAAAATTGCCAAAAACCAACATGTGAAGGCATTATAGTATAAGATAAGTAATATTTTTAATCCATCAAATTAATCATTTCAAATAATACATACTTAGATATACTTCATATCAAAAATTGGTACCAAAATGACGTCATTGAACATTTTTTTTTCAAATTGAAAGTTTTTAAGTAGTTGTAATTTTTGTATAAAAAGTCTCTTTTAAAATCTTTAGTTTATAAGTGGGTTTTTTGGGTGTACTTAATGAGTGTAGGAAATCAAAACCGCATCCAATTGATTTATTTTTTATTCTCTTTTAAGGAGGGAGTCATTCAAAGTTGCCATAGGGGCTAAGCTAAGAGTTAAAAAGGCTTTTTAGGGTACCCATATAGACCATTGCCCTATTACATGCTAAAAAAAATTAAATAGAATTTTTTTCAAAGTGTCTCTTGTAGAGTAAGCAACAGGGACACGAAATATTACTCTAACAAACATTTACAATTCAAACTACTACATTTGTTGCATGTGTTATTTCCACACAAAATGCCTTGTCCTATTTACCTACATTACATATAACATTTAATAATTCATTTGACACACCTTCCAAAATTAGATTTATTCTAATTCAAATTCTCTTTGGTATTCTTAACATAAGCATATCATCACAAGAATCAAAACCGGCTCCCATGATTCAAAGTTCGGTGTACCTGGATAAAAAATGTTATAAATTTCAAGAGTTAGTTTTTTAAAAATAAATTGTAAAGAAGAATGTGGATAATATGAATATGGAAAAAAAAGGATATTACTTGTGCTATTAGAATGTAGGTAATTTGAAAAACAAAATTTGAAGTTTATTAAAAAGATTTAAAATAACTACATCTAATTTGAAAATTTTAGATATTTAATGTAGTTCTTATAATTAGTCAATATTTAAAAAAATATTGTCAACAATTAAAAGGAGATTTTAATGCAACTAAACACGTTGTTGTAGACATCACAAACAAAATTATAAGGGTTTAAAGTTTTTTTTAATTAATGATATAAAACTAAGCATAAAACAAATACAAGTTATGATGTTAATATTGTGTAAATTTTCAAATTTAATATACATCCATCATTGAAGATTGTCTTGGTGTCTACATGAGAATCTTGTAATTAAATGTAATTACCTAGGAAGTTTTAAACAAGGTGATTAAATTGGCAAAGCCATTCAAGCCATACTTTACGTTCTCTCCACATTGAGAATACCATTTTATAGTTCTATGTTCTTTGTTAGCACTTTACAATTTTTTTCACTCATCCTAAATTTGGTATCAATAAAAAAAACATTTCAAAGTTGCTTTAAAGAAAACCAATTCTTGAAACATTGTTTAACTTTATTTAGAGCATTTCCAGTTTCCAACAAGTGGTTCCTATCTTCAATTTTTTTTGTTGAAAATTAAGGTCTTTTTTTGATTTGATAAGATTTTTTCTAGCAAACCACTCATCGTTGGTATTTTGATTTTTGATATCAACCAAGCTCCTCTTGATTGACAAAATTAAGGTCTAGGCTTGTATACAAGGTTTGGAAATAGAGATACTATGCTAACTAGTAGGCTTGTTCTTAGAATCTTGATATAAAATAGTCTATATGAGAAGGGCTTTAGAAACAGTAGTAGTATTTTGGTCCTTTGTAACTTGTCATTTGTTACTTAAATGGTCCTAAATGACCTTTTTTTAATGAATTGGGTCACAAAGAATCAATTAAGTCACAAAAGGACCAGTTATAAAGGACCAAAATACTACTAGTGAAAGAAACCATAGTCTTGTCACTAAAATTGTGAATAAAGGGTGCTAGAATGGAAGTATTTTTTTTCCAGCTTTTGCGCATTGGCTTTTACACTGAGCTTTTGTGATGAGTTTTCAAATAGAAATGTGGACTTGTTTTTGAAGGGCAATGGCAAAAGTTTTTCAATTTGTGAGACTAAGGCAATTGTTTTGGTAAAAGTCTTGCGATTTTGAGCGGCGATTACAAGAGGTGCTACATAAAAACCGTGTAGGAATCTTGCCTTAAAATCTCCACTCTGATACTTGTATTAATATTCTAATTCTCAGTTACTAAGGAGTTGTTAGAGTGCAAGAATTTGCCCCCCTCTAATCGTGACAATCCTACATAATGGTGAAGTATTACTATAGATCCATTCATTCATATAGGACAATGAGGACGAGGCCTTTATGACATTGCTTAAACTGATTGTCTAACTATATAAAGTGAACAAAGGGGCACTTTCGAATTTCATCCTACAGCCATGTACACATTTAAAATCTTGAACACTTAAGCATGCAAGTAAACAGATTTTGACCCTCAATAACTTGAGCATTCAGTCTTTACTAAATGAAACAAACAAACATTCTATCTTGTAGTACATCTCAAGAGGATTTCAAAAAGACTAAGCTCGTTTTCTAACTCAAAGGAATCTGCAAACTATGAACATTTGAAAATCTAGCATTATTCATTTGGAGAACTTTGCCATTTTTTGATGATTGTGAACACGATAGGAAATCTCAAGTACTGACTTTGAAATCGAACAAAGCTATTGCAATTATTTTAGCAATGAAACCACTCCAACTTCTAATTCTCAAAATTGTATACACAATGAGCCGTTCCATAAAGAATTTGTGAGTTATAAAAACGTCTGTGAATTATAGTAAGATAGTGTAACCTAGAAGTTTGCATGCAACAACAAGGGATTCCCACCTCACTCGCACGGTCATAGAGGCCTGCTGCCACGGGAATGGGGCAGGACACCTACTCCCCGTGGTCGTCGTCGACGTTCAGACTCGGAGCTCGAATATTCCGCCTCCCCCGCCGTGCAACTGCCACTTCCCCACAACCAGGATCTCAATCCTCTCTCGCTCGATCCCCCGGCCCATTTCCTCGCATCCAATTCCTAGTAAGACTTTCTTCGGTTCCACACTTTAATTCAGTTTTCTTTTCTTTCTCGATCAGTACGTGGTGTTCTGCTGCTAGCCTAGCCTGCAAGGACCGGAGTTGCGCATTGCGCGCAAGGCGTGATGATCAATACATGATTTCCGGACACCCTTGGCACGCCATGGATCGTCAAGGCGCGCAACCTCCGAGGTCTTCTCCTCCACACGCCACAGCATTCAATTCAAGGTACTCTGCGGACCCCCGGCCCCTTTCTGTTGATTCTAAATATTGGGATTAGTTCAAATTGCCATTCGTGTGGATGGCTCATTGCCCTGGAAGGCGTATAACCCCTAAGCATCCACTGTGCGTAGGAAAATTGGACCCTACTGCAAATCATCTGTTTGTGTGAAAATGACTTCAGTTTGACACTGTTGATCTTGTAGTATAGAACAAGTGCTTTAAAACGATGCGTTGCAATTAGAAAACCGAGGTAAAATGAGAAAATGCCAAGTTCAGTGATACATATGGCCACATTGGGCGTTTTAGGCGCTTAGCTGGGTTAATAACCAGTTGTTGAGCGGAAGATGTGAGTGAGGGTTGAGAGTTCAGAATATCCACTGCTCTTGGGGGAGTTCTTCAAAATGTATGCAGCCAATAGACTATTCTTGACGGTATCAGTAGTAACAAGCATTTAAACGTTTCCTGTCTGTTGCACGTAAGAATTTGTTGGCTTTCTAGAATTTTGTTCCTGCGGATGTGCTTAGTACATTACCGTTTTACCAGTTTGATTCAATGAGAATATGACCAGCTAATTTTAGGGACGGGGTTCAAGAACGGTAGCCAATCGATCACTTTCTCTGGACGACGCCCATTCCTCCATTAGTCTCAGATTGCTTAACTTTCGCGGTGTAACCTGCATTGGTGCACTCTGTTGAGAATTTGTAGTATATTGACTCAGACTACTGACTGCTTTTCAGGCTCATGTGTTTTGTTCTGAAGACGATTTCAATAGAGGACGTATGAAGCGGGGGTAGAGAAGCTTGGATGTCGCAAGGAATGTGTGCCAGAACAATCATCTCTGCCTGGCAGCAGCATTGCTCTTTCTCGTACTCACTGTGAGATCTCTAATTCACCCCGGTCATTCAGCTTTGACATTCAATCCTTTCTACATTCTTGCAAATTTATGAGCTCAATTATGAGATAACCTTCTTGAAGCACAATAGCATTTCAAGTAGTCACATAGAACTGCTGAACTGTGTAGTGTTAAATTAGGTTTCGCAGCTTGTGATTCACCTCATTTCCTGTGGCAGGTCAGACTACGAGTAGTATGTTTGAGATTGTGTCGCTTGGAAGTTGAGCAACGGTGAGTACTAAACGCAACTGACATGCTGCAACAGTACTGAAATCGAAATCGGATGGACGACACCAGCATTAGTATCTGGCGGTAGTTGGTCAAACACTACCCCGGTTGAAGAGCGAGATGGACGACGAGGACAGGGGATGGCCCCTGGAGAAGGAGGCAATACGAGCCAAGTATTATGCCCTGGTGAAGAAAGACATGGAGCGGAAGGTGCTCAAAGCCAAATCCAAAAACCTGGCCTACGACCACATGCTGCAGCAAATCCCTGTCCATCTGGCCAAATCCAAGTCCACCCGGGAAGCTTACTCTCGAGCACGGAGCCTCCAACGAGTCCTCCGTCGGGCAGGCTTGGCAGACACCAGCGGCAAGGGCTCCCAGTCTGTTCCTGTTTCCTCCTCATCCGAGTCAGTTGAGCCAGATTCTGGCGCAACTTCCTCAATGTCTCATCGATCCAGACTAGAGAAGAATCATGACCGTGTGACTCCTCATGTCCAACAACTTGCCAATGTTGGAAATTCTCGGTTGCAGAAGAATCATGGCAAGCAAACCAAGTTTCTCGCCAAGCAGTTCAAGCTGATTTCCAACAATGCCAACACCACCCCTCGACGAAACATCAAAATTCTCGCCAAGGAGACCACGTCTGAGGTGATTTTCGTTGCTGAAACGATGGAAAGGGATCAGCTACAGGAGCGGATCAGAGTGCATGACTCTGATAAACCAGATCCATCGATTTTGGGAGGCTCTTCTTCACCGAGGAAGATGGGGCGGTACATAATCGATCTGAATGCTCATGCCAACAGTCCCCGCTCTGTCGTCTCTGAGGCTCTGTCAGTTCCTGAGACCGTCATGTCCAGCGTGGAGAACGGTGAATCATCAACTGATCATCGCAAGTTGACAAGCTTTTCGATCACGAGAGAGAGGTGGACCAGCCGCGAGATTTTTGGCTCGTTTGATTTTGGAGGGGAGCTTGACATAATTGCAGGGACTGTAACTGAAGCAACAAGATATCCAGAATCTTCTGGCTACTATGACCACGATCGGTTCAACTCCTGTCTAGGTAAACCCAGTTGAAATCCATAAAAGCCTCTAACTTGCAGTCTTCAAATCCAGAGCATTCACTCTTCTGCAGTTCCACATTCCCTGCGTATTCTCAGAATTGTACATATGATCGGGTAATATCCTAATTGAGCAACTTCCACATGATGTCAAGTTGTGAGCACACACGAGAGTATTAGAAGCCCAAGGCAGTGTCCATAACATCATTATGCATCATTGGGAGAACACGGCATTGTCTAGTTCATTCTTCACCATTACATAAGAGGTTAAGGTTAGAATCTCATGTGGTGCGTAATATTCCGCACACGTCAGAAGGGTCAAAATGCTTCTGCTATGTCATTACAGTCTAGGGTTGCGTAAGAATGTCATGTCCTTCGGGAGGGTTGAGTGTAGAGTTGTGCAGAAACATGGCGTCATTACAATTTATGTGTCAATACTAAAACCAAGAGTTTGGCTTTTCTGTGGTGCCCAGATGAATCCTTGAATTCGCCAAGCTCAGGAATGCGTTCACCTCGTCAATCTTACGCCACTTCATTACAAGGAGGGGTGACAGACCCTGATCATCGCTACTACAGGGGCGGAACTGTAGAGCACTGCACACGTCGCATGAAAGTGACGAGCCCGTCGTCTCTGTTTCGGGATGGTCCTCAGTCGTCGCCCAGAAAACTCAGTCGAAAGCTGTCGACGAGTTTCAACAAGAGACGAAAACAACAGCCTGGGATGACCACGGTGCAATCTCACCAGGCTGAGAGTTTGTCAACTCGAAGTACTCCTGACAAGAAAACAACAGTACTGGGTCATGAAAAATCCTCCAAGGGGAATTTGACGTTGCAAATAGCCGGCCTCGTATCGGGCTACAGGCTTTCTGGCAAAGGCGCCATGCAAGAGGCGGCTGTGAACGCGTTTCAAGACGAGATTGCGCAGCTGATGATGGACCGAAGCGAGAGCAACGAGATTGCCGACATCGAGGAGTTTCTCGATGGGTACATGCGATTGCGGTCTCCGTTTTACCTGGAGGTTGTGGAAGAGTTTTTCAGAACTGTGAGCTACGACTGCTACAAAAGACCGCTGGAGGTGAAGTCGAAGCGGGCGCCCAAGCCGGTGCCCAAAGTCCCCTTGAAGGTTATACGTCATTAACTGATTATTTAGCTGCATCATTAGTTAGTACAGATCATCTAGATTGTTCATAATTCATTCATTTTAATCCTCAGTCTCGAACCACGTACAGGAAAGAAAGATCTTCCTCTCTCGGTTGTGTTCGAATGACAACTGAGCACCGATCACAGGGTGCCCATTTCCACGTTTGCTAGTCCCTTAGGCCACAGGCCCCTCAGTGGACGATAACAACAGATGAAGTCCTCATTTTCATCACGGACGGTTCAATTGGCTTCTTTAGTTTTATTGTCTGATGTTCTGGTGAATGTTGCTTATCATCTGGTGCGTAGTTTCGTGGAAAAGCCGGTTTCGTGTCATCTGTGAGTGCATGATCTTCCACATGGTTCCGTGTATTTTTAAAGGGTGGAAGACGGCGGACATGGCGGGGGCCATATCCGAAGCTAGCTCGAGAAGTACGGGAATGCTATTCAGTTCCAATGTTACGAACTCTGCGCTCCGGATTTGCATGCAGGCTCGGTGGCATTTGCATGCAGCCAGGTCCTGTATTATAGTAACTTAATATTATAACAGTGAGCATCTGTTCGTGTGGCAGTTTGTGAGTTTGATCCGCAGCGCCAAGCGTGTGACTCGCGACTCGAATCAAAATTAGTTGTTCCCACTGTTGACCAAGTCATATATTAATAGAGAATGATTATACCTCTTTAGTTTGAGTTCCGTACAGTCCGTACTCGATCCACAACGGCATTGCGTCTGGACAGGTAGTTTTCTTTGTTTGGGATTTACTGTATATTCACAGCAGCTCATGTGGCTATAGAAACGTTTCTATATGCACTAAACATCAAGTTTAACAGTAAAAAAATCACATTTTTCTTAGTTAAATTGCAAAACATCAAGTGTAAACCTGGCTAAATTTAACTAGGTTAAAAACCACTGTCTCCTCGGACTGAAAATGTTTAATTCTTTTTAGATGTGCCTAAGTTCTAAGCACATTTGTGGTTGTTTTTTTTAAAACACGTCATGTGTTGTCTGTCCTCATAACATTCTTAAGCCTTAGACTTTGTACTCCTTTTAAAGTTTCCAAGAAATTTTCGGATGCTCTTGGATGCTCTTTATTTTTACGTCTTAAGTTTGTCTTGCTTGACTTCTACTAAGTGCTCTCATATAATGGCAAGTGTCATTTTTCACTCCGTGTTCCAAGAAAAGTTACCATATTGTTACAAAAGCCAGCCAAGTAGTAGGCGGTGTAATATCCTACTACTTAAGAATGTTATGCAACCATGACCCGCCAAAGATTTTTTTGAGCAAGGGTTCTTCAAATGGGAGCTCCAACACGATAGGATGGCAAGTCCATTTCGTGACTCTCCAAACTTTGGTTGATCACTGTTTCATTCAGCAGCCAACATCCCAATGGTCATAAGTTAAACACTAGATTTCTATAACTTTTGCCTCCAAAACATCCTTGTTGCCACACATAGTTTAGACAGGCTTCTATTCTTGCGCACACTTGCAACATCCGGACGGGCTTCCAAATCATCACACGAAATGGCCGTGAACGACAACCCTCTCTGTCATTATAGTAGTAACAAGTAGTTCATGAATTATACTACAAAATTTTGCAAGTACAAATTAAAAATGAAAATTGTTTGAATTGCTATAGTATGTAGAATCGTACATTTAAGCATTTGTAATTCATCAAATTTGTGATCCAATTCTAATAGATAGGTTTTTGAATCCCCATAATTTGGTATGTGTGTTTGGGGTATTGAATATACATCTCAATACTTTTGATTCATGTCCTTTTCGGATTGCCTACTCTACAGATACGTGTATTTATAACCCTCTCTACATATCACTCTTATTTATTGATGATTATAGTAACGAGACTAAAAGGGTATTTTTTTGTCTTCTACATATTGCAGTAGTGTAGTAATGAGTGAATATGTAAAATTGTAAGTAATGTCGAAAAAATAGATTGGGCCAATCTAAAGAGCCTAGAGCGAGCGGTGTAGATCAATGGGAAAAATCAACCCAATTCTTATTGATTGGAGCATATATAAAGAGCCGCACATAGGTAGAAAGCTTCAGTTATCTATCATGGGTAACTCTACCTTAGTTGGCGACAAAACAGTAACAAGCACTAAAGCAAAAACATTACTACAACTTTTTCAATCTCCAGATGTAAAGAGATCAGTAGACACGTTTCTTACTGTGCGATCTTGGCATGTTTCCTTGGCAAAGGAAATGAATAGTAGAAATGTATATATCGGGCCACATAACCCGTCAAGAGGAATCTATACAGTGTTGTTCTAGCATCTTCTAAGTGAACATGACTGCATCAATGCTTACAGTGATAATGAGCTAGAGTAACTGTCTACTTTGCATCTCTTGATAGCAGGTTGTTTTGGTTGACGGGCCGTGCATTGCTCAGCTGATCAATAGCACCCCCCTGTTCAAATACTGCAGCAGCTCCCATTCCAGATCCTGGACAATTCAATCACATCCGTGTCCTGGTTAGAACGATACTCTCACCCATATTCAAATCCAGATAATAAAGAAACCTAACTTTAATCAGTGAGATAGCAGCAGGACATTGACCCTAAACTGCCTACGTTGCCAAAAGCTATAAAAGAAAGAGCATAAAATAGCATTTCTAATTTGTGAATCTTTCATGATTGTTGAGTTTAGCATGCTGTAGAAGTTGGAAATAAATCATTTGGGAGTCCTCAAGAAAGGTCACAAAATGTAGGAATAGAAAATACCCTACGTTTGGTATTTTTATTTTCAACAAAAAGAGTCATTGGATAACCTAGATTTCTGAAAGTTGTTAGAATCAACTATTAGCCAAAGTGGAATTTGTAGTTTTAAAAGGGGCAGGTAACAATACCGATACACATGGTCACGATACCAAAGCGGCAATCCTTGCCTCGCTTCTTCATCTCGTGCAAGAGTGTTGCCACGCAGCGAGCACCTACACAAATGGAGGACATTGTCAAGAGATTATGAAAGAAGGTTACCAAAGATGAACTGAACCCAAAAAGGTTACCAAAGCTCACCTGTAGCACCAAGGGGATGACCAAGAGCCATGGCACCTCCATTCACATTGATCTTCTCCTCGTCTAGTCCCAATTCCTGGGCACAGTACGTGAACTGTGATGCAAACGCCTGCACCAAAGAAAAATCATCCGTAAATCAGGGTTTCCTTTGTAATTTGTGACTCAAGGTGTTCATGAGTAGAGACTCAAAAAACAAGAAGCACAGTGCGATTTGGTGCATAAGCTAATCCAAGTCAATTACACGAAAAAACCAACTATTGCAACCCACAAACAAGTGTGTGGGAAATATATTGTACCTCATTAATTTCGAAGAGATCAATGTCGCTTATCTCTAGTCCAGCTGCCTTGACAGCAGCGGGAATAGCCACAGCAGGACCTACTCCCATAACAGCTGGATCCACACCTACAGCAACGAAGCTCCTGGATATTCAAAATACGAGGGTAAATGTCAAATAACTGACACATCTGGTATATATATATATATATATATATATATATATATGCATATACATATACATATAGAGTCAAAATATGGCTATTCGTTCAAGAAGCATAATTGTTGGACAAGCAAAGTTATCAGTCGGTGCATCACTTTTGGCCAAAGTTTTCTGTAAAAAGAAAAACTTATGATTGCTTGATAAAACCAAAGGAATGAAGGAGAAAAACACACCTAAATACACCAAGAATGGGCAAATTTTTCTCCAAAGCAGTCCTGCGTTTCATGAGCAGCACAGCCCCAGCTCCATCACTCACTTGTGAAGAATTCCCTAAAATACCGACAAACAAGAACCTTGATTAGAACGATCATTTTCGTTTAGCCCCAAGGCTTAAAATGACAAAAAAAATCAAAATCAAAATATAACTTCATAAAAAGAGACAAATTCCAAAAGAGCCACGAAATAATTAGATCGGAATTCTCCAAATACAAAAGGTCCACCAAGCAGTGCCAGCGTTATCAATATATCATAAATCTCGCTTTAACAACATGAAACAACTTCTATAAAATAGTCCTGCAACACTGTGACGTTGAGTTACTTCAGAGAGATGTACCTGCAGTAGTTGTGCCAGATTTCTTAAAAACTGTCTTCAGCTTTGCCAAGTCAGCCATGGATGTCCCAGGGCGGATACCATCATCCTCAGAGATAATTACCTTCTTCTCCTCTCCAGTTTTAGGATCGACCAGCTGTTGAGACATACATTTCCGTCCATATACATGTGAGCTTTGCTGACTTAAAATATACTGGGCACTGCCCTAAACCGAGATTATGCAGAGTAAGCTTCACCAAGCTCAATTAAACCCAACTATGTAATCACCCAGAAAAGGGGCACACAAATGGAAAGTTAAGACAATTATAATCCAACATGTAACCAGAGCGTTACAGATGGAAAGGTGGATTACATAAAAACCCTCCAAGTGCACCATTTTTCATTACAACCAAACATGTGTAGCTACGGAATCTAAAGCCACAAAATACCTTGGTGTGCACAGGAATAATCTCATCTTTGAATCGGCCAGAGGCCCTAGCAGCTGCTGCCTTCTGGTGCGATTTAACCTGCCAAACAACATATTTATACACATCAACTCCAGCTCCAGCAGTGGAAATTCAGAGATTCACCGTTTGAAAAGTGACTACTAGTACCAACATGAAGGAGAGTGACATACTGCAGCAGCATCCTGTTGTTTGCGACCCACTCCGTAGCGCTCTGCTACATTCTCTGAAGTGATACCCATGGGGAGTAGGCAATCCTGGGCTCTCTGATCAGCTTCCACCTAAACATAACAAAACACACAAAGCGAAAACATGAAACTCTGTAGCACAATCGAATTAACAAAAGATGACTAGTAGGGTCTAAAAAAAGTTTAAAAAGTCCACACAGACATGAATTAATAACACAAGGAAATCAATACAGAATAGGTAAGACACTAGGAAAAAACACAGACGAATCAAAAAACGATCCCCCTGGCATCGTTTCGAGAAACACGTCACCATACAGAAAAGATTCTCGAGTAGTTAGAAACAATACCCTTGGATTGACGGATCCTTCCCAAGCCATGGGATTGACAGACATCGACTCTAATCCACCTCCGATACCTGCCAATCCGATAAATTCACAATTTAAAGAAAGAAAGCCAACAGAATGTACACAGCAACTCCTTGAAAAAGCACCATCCGTGCAAGAAAGATATTGCTGCTTGCAAACAGTAAACCCAAATACAACTAGTAGTGCACAACTTACCAATGTCATAGAAACCGGCTTTGATTGCTGCCACTACATCCGCAACGGCTTGCAGTCCAGATGAGCATTGCCTATTCACAGTTCTAACCGGAACAGTCTCTGTTAACAACACACAACAGAACATATCAGAAACTAAATCTTACAAGATATTTCAGACAGATTAATTCCGATGTAAAAAGCTACAGAATAAGATGCTCAGGTTCACTCAAGTAATCCGGTGAAGACTGAACTAAAGCTCTAACTCATACGAAACAGAAGTGAGAAGCTCACCTGGAAATCCAGCGAAAAATGCAGCCATGCGGCACTCATTTGCACGCTGCGCACCGGGAGCGAGAACACTTCCAATCACAATGTCGCCCACCTCTGCAGGACTCACGCCTGTCTTCTCCACGACAGCCTGCGCCCAAGATCCACATTAGCACGGAGAACAATTTCTCAAAATCCACGTTTTGCAGCTACAGTAACGCTTGAAAACAACAAATATCTTTTATTCTTTTACATCAAACACGGTACGCACAGATGTAGATAATGATAACCGGGGTCCGACTAAATAGATGCACGTTAGAGATTCGGTGATGGGGCAACCCAAGATAACCAGAAAGGAAGAACTCACTGGGTGGCATCAAACAGGACCAAAGATTCATGGTTTGCAAAATGACCAATTCAATTGAGAAAAAATGTAATTCAGATGGGGCCAAATCTTCTATCACCGGAATCACTGAAGAACACCGAATGTGTTGGTAAAAAAGAAATAAAAAATTAGACAAAAGAAAGTCCCTACATAAACTACTCAAAAGTGCAAAAAAACCATGAGGCCCAATTTCGGATTTGTGGTATTAAAGCCAGATCGCAACAGCGTTTCTCACCCTAAGGACCGGTGCCAAGAGGTCATCTGGGTAAGTGTCCTTGAAACCTCCCCGTTTCGCTCTGCAAATTGCCGTACGATACGCACTGCAACATAAAACAGAGTAATTCAAAGATAGCCACTTTAGTTCAGACCATAATGCACTCAATCTCAACATGTTGCACCATCTGCTTGATATGCTCAGCTTGTCACCTTATCGACATCGATAGAGCTGCCTCCCGAGAGTGAAAAGAAACAAAGAGAAAGCTCAGAGGAATTGTGACTTACGCCACAATGACGACATCGTCAAGGAAGTCGGTGGTCCGTGCATACGGTGCACTGTCATTAGCGGAACAGATAGACCACTGCAACAGCAACAACACGTAACAATCAAATGAATAAGTTGAAATCCTACACATGGACACAAAAAGCACTGACACCCAAAAGTTCACCCACACGGAGAGCTTCTTTCTGTGTTCTGCGAATGTGGGATTGACCCGCATCCTCAACATCAAACGACGGACTCCAGTGAATTTATTATACTACTGTACAGGATTCTCTGTATAATAATTTAGACATGGTTTAGACCCCCTGAATCCCACGTGGAAATTATAAAAGATCCGAAACCAGTTTCCTACCCACTCCTTGATTCTCTCAAAAACAATAGAAGGTAAAGCAGCTCTCTCTCTCTCTCTCTCTCTCGAATTGAACCTCGAGCGTGAATCCTGTTCGACTAACCTAACATGAAAAA
Organism: Pohlia nutans; assembly: GCA_022496805.1. Taxonomy (NCBI): domain Eukaryota; kingdom Viridiplantae; phylum Streptophyta; class Bryopsida; order Bryales; family Mniaceae; genus Pohlia; species Pohlia nutans. The sequence goes on from CM040086.1 coordinate 877,446, forward strand.
ATTGACTCCAACTACAACAAGTACATACAAACCCCAGAAGCGCAATCTTCTGTCCGGAAACAATTGTCCTGATATTTGGCGAGTTGAAAAAAAAAAAAAAAAAAAAAAAAAAAAAACCCTCAGTACTCGAAAAATAGTCTATCTTAAATCGCAGTATGTAGTTTTTGTGTCACTCATTGTCCGGCCCGTTTGGAGTATAAAACATAAGACACGTATTGCAAAGCAAATGCCAAAAGACTAGGACAATTATTTCTGGATAGCGGGAGTACTAATTAAGCACTGAAAGATCACAAAAAGGAAAAAAAATCCTAAACACGCAACCCCTGAAGCTCCGATCAGGCGCGAGCGATTGAATAGCAAAGAAAGAGGTGATGAATGGGCAAGCTGGCTCACCACGACATTGGCAGCGGCCCGGCGCCCAGTCTCGGGCTTCAAGTGGTCAAGGAGCACCTGCTGGCGCATCTTCATCTTCTCCATGACTGTAAATCAATTCGTTCTCTGGAAACACGCAAACGCACTGAGCAGCGCAAACGGAAGAGCGGCAGGCAAGGAGGAGTGTCAAGGAAGAAGAAAGTCGACACAGAAAGTATGGAACACGACAGGACTGAACTTTATAATGGAAACAGAGTGAAGGAAGGTCAGTTGCCCAACTACAGTTGCTTCGTGGGCTTCCCCATCCGGTCTGGTCATCCTACGTCACCACAACCCATTCTTCGGTGCACACCCACACCTCTCTAATAGCACATTCTTTAATATCACATCCTCTGTTATCTCACCAGACCCTCACTACAGAATGGAGTATCCAATTCCAATGTAATAAAAAAAATTATGATGAAAAAAGTACTTGTGAATATTAGGAACATGGGCTTCCGAGTAGACTGACTTGTAGGCCTTTTATCCGACTCCAGATAACTCTTCACCGCTTTGACTGATCACGTTGGGATCACTTTGATGACCTATCCACCGTTTTGCCTCCTCCCTTCTTACACGATTTACGCTTTGAGAGTTGGGACCACCCAGCTGCGTGCCGGTAGATGGTTGCCTACGTGGTGTTTTTTTTAATAATAGCAAAAGGGGCCCAGTGCGTGCCCTATGTCAATCTTTCACTTTGTTCTGTCTGGCACTCTGGCCCTTGTCTTTCTTTCTTGTAAGGCCCGTGATGAGTGGGCGACTGGGCGTGTAAAAACTGCAGGAAATAATCTATACTAGTTGTGTCAACGTGATGCCCTTCTCAGCTGATAGCGCAGCTGGTGTAGTGGTATCATAGTACCCTCCCACGGTACTGACCGGGGTTCGATTCCCCGGCTGCGCAAGTGGTTTTCTTTCTTTCTCCGTCCGGGTGGCGTTTTCATTTTGTAATTATTGTGTTGTGGGGTTTGTGAACTAATCAGGGATACGCTGTTATCGGGGATGCACTCTTTATGTGAGGAATCACGTAAATATACAAGTCAAAGGGATTAATTTAAATACTACTGCAGTATGTACACATATGAGAAGCATATTTAGAAGTGTCATATAAGAAATAGTTGTCCCTTTCTATTATGACATGTTTGGAAAGCCCTAGCCTTTCACTTTGTCATCGGTTGTGTGGAGAGAAACAAAGCCCTAGTTGGTTGTTATTATAGTCTACCCTCCATACAATGACATCAATACACATGTGACAAGTCATTTTTGTGACTAATCATGCTTGCCACCTTGAAGTTATGGAATTGAATAAGAAAGGCTAGGTTACATCATAGAAAACCCTACCCTAGAACTATCGACTACCCAGCTTACCTGCTCACTTACAAACCCTACAACCGTTGGAAAGCTACAAGTAGAACCTATAGTCATCAATACCATTTTTCTAAACCAGATCCATCATTGGAATAATTTAACATCTTCACATGACATTTTGTGCTTGAACAACATATGCTGACTCTAGCCGAACATAACAAAACATTTCAAATCTCATATATTGAATTTGTAATTTACAGACCATCAAAGGCCAAAAGACTTATCATTTGTAGCACCCTCCACTCAAGGAGCCAGTGCACCATGTTGTCATCCAAACTAAGATGTTTCCACAGGTTTTGAATCAAAGAAGCTTGCAGCACTGGAAGGACGGTAACTCTCAAGCCAAGACGCAAGATCTCATCTCACCAATAAAAACAATGCCAATGCCACAAGAAGTTTTAAAAGGATTGCAGAGAAAAGAAACTACAATGACTTGTGGATCCACTACACAGCTTGGTACTCAAGGACTCTGCCGACATGTACAAAGGAGCAGCTTGAGTGAGAAATCGCTCCAGGCATTATCAATCCACAACTGCTTCCATTTTGTCGAGTAGAAAGAACGTGCTTCACAAACTAGTATACAAATCAACAGTGCAAACACTACCTTGTTTGATAAACCCTCAGCCTGGAACATAAAAATCCATCTTTTCAACAGTAAGATTAAGAACTGATGTATCGACCTGCACAGGATATAGAGGGATACAAGGATTCAGATCCAGGGGCACTATAGTATTTGACCAACTTCATAGGTCACGGAAAATAAATAATGTCTCCAAAAAAATGAAACCAACATCATCATAAATAACAGCAAGGAATAGCAAGACCCATTACCTCTTCAAAAGGGACGAACACAAAGGGTTGCATGCCACGGCGATGCGAAACTGCTGGTATATCTGGATCATGCGTCTCATTTTCTTGCCACCCTTCGACTCCAGCAACAATGTCTTCGATCCCGTTTAACATATCGTTCTCATCCACCCCACACGTCACCAAAGAAACCAAATCTAGACGGTTGTAGGCCCCAGCAATTGTTCCACGAAGCCTGCACAGCAAATAAAAATTTAACCACAACCTCCTGACTTCCGCAACCCACACACGGCAAGTAATATCAAATACTACTAACAATCAACTTCTTGCTTGCCAAACCTGGCACTTACAGGACAGGTGAAAATTTAAAGGATAACTTGAAACTACAACGTCTACGTTTCAGTTCCCCTCAGAGAGAAGAGAGCTCTACTAAGAATACGTGAATATTGGAACATGAATTTTTTTAAATGTGAATAAAACCGAGCCAGATACCTGAGGCGAATCCTCAAAACTGTTGGTCGTGAGCCAGGGTATATAACTGCTCCCTCAACCTGCTCCAGCCATGCAACATCAACAGACGCATAAGTTGCTTTCGCTGCCCGATTATGTAAATTACCAAGTACTTGAAGAGTAGCATACTTTGTTACAGAGGTGAGAAAGTGACAAACCTGTGTGCCTTCAAGCGTGCACCGCCCGCTGAACATTCCATCTGATTTCGTAGCTCTTCCTTGCATTGACTTTGCTACCTCCTTCACGCGCAATGGTGTAGTCTGCATCCAAGTTAAGCAATCACAATCATATTCTCCACATTCATAATTCTGTCTACAAAGCATATGATGCTTCAAAAACCCGCAATGCCTACGACCAGAGATCTAATCACGCTAACTTGTAATCGTAGCAATCCTGAGCTCTTCAATACTCATTATGATACGCACTCAAATTCTTCAATTACATGTGTCCAACACAGTTCTATACGCATCTGACTTGCAAAGAACCCAGCTTACAAGAAAGCCTATGCCTCGACGATAGGGACAAATTGTACCTTGTAAAGAAATTTCCCGTTTGGGAAAAATCTAAGATATCGGTAGTAACAAACCTGCTCCAAACCAAAAATGCCACTCATTAAATGGATCAATATTGAACGCTTTGATTAGAGCTTTTATCTTCTGAAAGAGAACCAGCTTTCAACATCATGGAGACGATCTGCATACCAAATGAACTGGATTGGTAATCTTCCACTCAGCAATCCCCGTGCGAATGTATGTATTCCGGCTCACATACAGTCCTGCGACACATCAAAACCATATTCACAAAAAGGATCAAATTCATGACCTTCAAAGGCTGCTACAAAACGAGTTACCCACTGAATAATTAGAGTCTTAGAATTTCCAGAATTATCACAGTACCATCGAAGCGTAAACGAGGACGATCATGCCACATAGCACGCCATGAGCCTCCGTACTTCTCAGCGCACAAGCGCTCATTCTCTTGCCGCCCCGTCACCTTCACATATACACAAACCTATCAATGCTGAAACTTGCACATGACACATAAATACAGCTCTAGTGTACCAGGACCTGGAATAAGAAGGTAACAAACTGTAGCAAATCCACTACACTCAACCCTCTCTAATTGCACTGCCTCGGGGGGAGGACAAATAGGCTCCTGTTATATGCATTCAGAGCTTGACATGTAGAAGTTGTCCAATCAGATGTGTACACATTCTGGGGATATGCTGGAAATGTGCAATTCCAGAATGTGCAATTAGAGAGGGTTGAGTTTAACCGTTTAAAAAAAGGGTACAAGCTTCCTCATCATAGCGCCATTGACAGGGCAAAAACTTTTGCAAGTCGGCACCGGGAAAGGCAGAAGCAGTTGGTCACAAGATGCTTCATACACTCAAACCTCTTTAATTAAACCACCGAAGGTCCCAACTTAGTGTGACAAGTGTGCAGGATATTCTAGAATTTTGTCATTTTAGAGAAGGTCGTAAATAACAATAAAAAGGTTTGAGTGTACTTCGTCTAGAATTTTTCAAAAGTGAAAAGTCTTGCAAAAGGAGACCATATTAAAATACCTGCCATGTTTTCAAGCAGGCATTGCGCCACAGGCTTGGCATCCGTGTAGAGTATCTCCACTTCCGACACACACAAGCTGCCCGTCCTAGCCAGTATGGAGTCAAGCGCATGAACACCTGCTCCTCCCAATCCCAAAGTGGTCACAAACTGCATCATCGCCACTATTGAGAAATTCGCTCTGAATTTCGCTTGTGACAAATCCCATTCAACGAAAACAGCACGGTCTCCAGTATGTATATTGACCAGAAAGAAAGACAAGCGATCTCACCTCGTGAAGAAGCTCGTCGGGGAGAGAGCGATGCAACAGCGCACTGTCGAACACAGGCTTGCTGCTGGTGCTGCCCACTGGGGCCACCGGCCGCACCCTAATTCCATACAAACCTGTCACACGGAGTTATTATCAATGGACATATCTTCGACAATTCGTGATAAACAAAAAAATTCGGGAGCTCGATCGTCGTAGCAATAATCAACTGAACCCTGCCAGTCGAAAGAGAGTACAGAATCGGAACTCACTGAGCCAAGGCCGCTTGGTTTCGAGGAACTGGAAATTGCCATAGCGTAACGAACCGCGCTGAGCAGGTAATAGCGTCGCCATCACTGTCGTTCAGCTGACCATCGGAAGCTCACAGGGTAAGAAACAACCACAGATGCACAAGTGGAAGTGAAAACGCAAAGAGGAAGAGAATCGGCTCACCGGGGGCCTGCAAGAAAGAGTGGCAAACTAAGTGCAATTCGGAAGAAGCGTGGCTGGCAATTCGGAAATTGAATCAACAGTGTCCCGTTTAAGTAAACCCTAAATTAAGAATCAGAACTCCTTCCAACAAAAAAGCTCAATCGACCAAGAGCTGATGATTGACTGAAGCAAGAGATGAATGGTAAGCTCAGAAAATTGCGGTTGCAGAGACACCGAAACGCAAAATCACGGACTCAATTCGCAAAACTCAAACTCGTAACCACAAGGACGGTCACATTTGTTTCGAAGGAAGATCCCATTCCCACAAAAGTAAAAGCGAAGGCACCGGGAAAGGCAACTGAACCGAAAGCATACCCTATCACCGTGTCCTTAGGTTTGGGTTTGTGTCACGGAATCTTCGATTCGACATTTCTCGCACAGGCCGGATTAGCTACGTAGCCATGTATCGCTAGTGTAGCTTCGATCAATCTGAGTTGTTCGTTGGGTGCGGAACTCCGTTTTGTAGGAAAGCTTGGTTTTCATGCTCTGCTGCACCTGCACTTTCGATCGCGACCCTTCGACTTCATTTCTGTCTTTGTTGATGCTTCTTCTCCGCCTTTAGCTTGCTGCATTAGTTCTCTTGTAGCTTTGCCTCGGTTGGGGTTTCATCGTTCTCTTTTGGTTTTCCTTTCCTTCTTTCTTCTCATGCCCTAATCCGTTCCGACATCTGCCATCATGAAGACCACGAAGGGTGGGAAGGTCATGAACCCCACCGACGCTTATCGCAAGGAGCTTCGGAAGAAGGAGCTCAAGCGGGTAACGCACAGGCTCACTCTCTGGATTAGGGTTTCGCGTTTGTCGACTGTCAATTTTATCGTGCGTTGAATCCATGGTTTTTCTTACCACCTAGGGTTTACTTTTTTTTTGTTGCAGAATAAAAAGGAGCGCAAGAAGGTGCGGGAGGTGGGGATTCTGAAGAAGGACCCCGATGCTATCAAGGAGCAAATTCAGAAACTGGAGATAATGAGTGTGTGGTTTTTCCTCCCCTGCCCCATTGTTTTTGTATTTCTGTTGTTTATTGAATTTAACGAAGGATCGTTCTATTGAAGAGGAGTTCATCTCTTGATAATTGTCCACACAGTGACTGTGTCTCCAGTACCTTGGAAATTGCGATTTAGCAGAGTCGTCTTTTCTCATTTTTTGGATGCATTTAAAACTACTGGTTGATTGCATTGAATAGCTGCTAGCAGTCGAAGAAGGCCGGCATCCCTTCTTTTACTGTTTTAAGGCATGTCATAATCAGAGTTGCTCTCCCTACATAATCTTTGCCCGCTTTTACTAAACCAAATTGTAAAGTAGAGCCTCTGGGATTGCTTGTTAGAGTCCGTCCACTAACTGTCTTCTGTTTGTAGGGATTCTTTTGTTTGCAGTTTTGAAAACTGGTTGTCGGTGAACCTTTCTGTTGGCAGATCATGGTGGAAATGGTTGAGTTTGTGAGCATTTGAGCAACATTCAAGGGTGGTAGCCTGGTCTGATTAGGTGGGACTTGACAGGCAATTTTTGCTTGAGTGCATTAGTGAAGGAAAAAAGAAAAAAAAAGAAGAGAAACGTGTGCTTTTATGATCTGCAATGACTCCTAGGCTAGATGGTTGTTGCAGGTATTGCTACTCGAACCCAAATTGTAATCAACAGCTCGTGGGCGAAACTAAGAGGCATCGTTATGTCCGCCTTTCTTTTTAACCCGCTTCGGAGAATCTGCCTCAGAACTGATCGATTGAATGACTCCCAATTGATTTCTTGACAACAGACCTCGATCAATTAGTGGCGTAGTAAACCGGACCACTAGTGGTCCTTCTCCTCCTCATATCTGCATATTGGTAATGGGCCTTTTCTGCATGTCTCAGAGGCCGATGGAGCGTTGGACAAAACAAGGCGGCATAAGAAGAGGCAGCTTGAAGATACACTGCACTTGGTTATGAAGAAACGTAAGGTATCATGTTGCCGCCTGCCTCAGTAGCTGTGAGAATGTTCAGCTACAGTAGTGATGTCTATGCTTGGATTGTATGTTGGAAGATGCAGGGCTTGAAACTGGGCAGTTTGCCCTAATCCAATTGGAATCATTCTAGTGATTGATCCAGTATATGTCTACCTTCTTAGTATTGCACTGTGTACGGTCTTATGTTTTGTTGGTTGGCATAGTGTAAAATGATTGGATTTCTTGTTGCACTTCAGTCCTGGTGGTTAATTATTGTTGTTTGCACGACAGGAATATGAGGACAAGATGCGTGAAAAAGGAGAGGAGCCTGTCATGTTCAGGTATCGTTCAGTTTTGAAGGTCGCCCTCATGTCAAATTGTAAAGTGGTGAAGGATGATAGCTGGATTATTCTTAAAGAGAGTACAATTTGCTCACTGTGATCTACATTCACTCTGCATTCACGAAGAGACCAACCTAACGATTTTTTTTTCCTGAATTGATGCAGTCACTTGCCTACCCCTAGGAGACGTGCAACAGCAGAAGAAGAAGAACGTGCTAAGCATCCAAAGCCTGAGGTGTTTGACTTAAACCTCTCGATTTTCACCTAAATGTTTGTAATAGTGGCATGAATTCAGTAGCCACGTTTTGGTTTCTCGGTTTCCTATTTTCAAAGCTATAGCTAAGTGCTTATTTGATGTACCTGTAATGAGTCCAATCCTGTAATGATGTTTCCTAGTAAATGTTACTGAATTTGACCAATAGATTCTCTTGTTCAATTTATATCTGTGAGAGGTTTAATGTATGAGACAGAATTTCATGGTATGAACTCGCTGAAAAGTTCGATTATTATTGTAGTGTACTGTGATCTGCGAAGTTTCCCTCAAAATTTCTAGGATGGGCTTGTTATAGAGGCGATACAAAGTTCAATTAATAAATATGTTTGACTTAATCATGTGCCCAGGATTCTGTGTACTTTCATCCCGCGCTAAACCCCAGTGGAGCTCCACCTATTGGCAAGCCACCCATGTACAAATCATCTATTGGTATGGTTCATCCATGTTTTTGTTCTTCTTTGACTGATGGCAGTTGTGAAGCTCTAGAAAACATGTCTCCTCTTACTCTCATCCACCATCAATCATATTGATACTTACAAGAAATCAGATATTAGGGCTCGAACATGTTGTCAATTCTCATCTGCTTAGTTCATTATTTTGAAAACTCTTGATTTAGTAGTGTTGATTTCCTACATGTTTTTGACCTTGGGTTTTGGTCGTTGTTTGTAATTGTTTCAGGGCCTCGAATTCCCTTGTCAGGTACCGCTGGTCCAAGTGGTGAGATGGACATGGACCTCCTGGACTCAGCAGGCCTACCTCTTCCTCCTCCGCCGCCGCCTCCACTCTCTTCATCTGGGGAGCCGTTTGCAGGAGGAGAGAATGTAATTCCATTACCATTACCTGTGCCTGTACCTCCTCCTCCGCCTGCTCCGCGTGCAGCTCAAGAGACACTACCACCCCCTCCACCTCCTTTTCTAGCTGGACCTTCTCATGCAGCTGCATTGATTCCGCCTCCACCTCCACCGAGGCCGGGACAGCAACCTCCTCCCCCTGGTATATCTCGGGAAGATGCACCTCCTGGCACAGACGAAGAAGCGTCTCTTTCAAAATCCGAGAATGTTGAAAGTGGAGGATCCTCACAGCAGAGTCCAATGTATTTCCTTGTAAGTGACTTAACTCTCTCCCAATGGTATGCTCTAATTTTGGTGCCCTACTACATGTGAATATCTTCTCATTTATATGCCAAACTTTTTTTTATTCCACTTGATGAGGCCTTCTCTTTTATTTGCTAAGTGAGACACAACATTTATGTGTTCAAAATGCCCTCAGTTTAAGTGGATTCATAACAAGTGTCGATTATAGGTTAACTCCTAAGTGTCCAAGCTAAAAAATAGAGCTTCCACTTTGGAAGCTTGTTGTAACTTTCAAAAAAAATATTGTTAAAAATGTAGGGAACAATTTCTTCCTTCAATTGGTACATGTTTCTCAACGATTATTTCAACTCCTATAGATGTGGAAGCAGCCACTTTTGGTGATTTGGGCATGGAGGGGTTAATAGCACTCTAAACAGGTCTCTCTTTTATTTGTCAGGAACTCTTATTTCATAGTTTGTACCAGACTTGCTCAGTTATCTGGATTAGTTCATACATATCAATCCGGGAATTTGAAAGTGTTTGTGGTGGGTTGATTGTAGCCTCCAGGACAATTGCCACCCCCTCCACCACCTCCAAGGCGGCCACCGGTGGCACGTCCAGAAGAGGTTCAGAACGCAACGGAGGAAGAAGCGCCAGCGGATTCCAGGGACAGTGACGCTCTTCGGCAAAACCTGCCTCCACCACCACCTCCTCCAATGCGTCCACCTGTGGGTCTTCCGCCACCGCCACGACCGCCTTCACTGCTAATGCGCCCACCTGTTGGGCCTCCTCCACAAAATCCTGCTCTTTCAGAGGTCCCCCCTCCGGGTGTGGCCCCGCCAACCCGAGCCATTCCACCCGGGCCTCCACCTCCCGAGAGATCGTCTTTACCTCTTCCACCACCTCCACCTCCCAGAATGCTCCAAGCGGGGATGTTGCCTCCGCCGGGACCGCCTCCCGGCCCTCCTCCCGTGAGGCTTGGTCCACCTCCATTGGGTCCTCCCCCTGTCATGCGCCCGCCTGCGGGACCCCCTCCGATGAACAAGGCCCCCCCTCCCCCACCTCCAAGGGTAGCTCACGACGAAGATCCCAGTAAATCAGGTCCAAAGCCTTCTTATGTGAAATCGGCTGCTGCCACGGTTGTTAAAAGACCTCTTGCTCAACATACACCAGAGCTCACTTCCATGGTAAGTCCTCCATTCAGAAGAGGAACTTTTGAGAAAATGTGGAAATTTTGGATGGACTTAGTTCAGCATCTCAAAAGATCCACTCACGAAGTTAAATTAATGTTAATCCTAGAGAACATTAGATGAACGATAATGTTAAATTAACATCAAGTTAGAGCATCAAGTTGTGAAACAGTTAGAGCATCAAGTTAGAGCATCAAGTTAGAGCATTAATGCTCTTAACTTAGCATTAAAAACTTCATCAGTGTAACGAGGTGGGGTCTTTTGAGATGACCAGTGTTGCTGAATTGCAAGTGCTCAGTATGATTTCAAGTCAGTCTTGGATACAAGGAGTAAATGTTGTTTTTGGTTCTGTTCTGAAACAGGTACCAGCATCAGTTCGTGTTAGAAGGGAAAATGCGCCCAAGTTTAAGCCTAAGCCTGCACCTCAAGTAACAGCTGCTCAAGTTCCAACCTCTGTGCCGCGGCCAAATACGGGTGTAGTGACGCCAGTAACTATAGATGACACTTATTCTGCATTCTTAGAGGACATGAAGCTTTTAGGTGCATTTGGGGAAGGGCAAGAAGCAGATATGTAGATCATGGGCAACGTCATGGGATTCTTCTTTGGCACTCCCTATTTCATGGTAAATTGCTCAATGGTTTCTTAGCGGAGGTTCAGGCAGGGTAGGTGATCTTGTTCCACAGTTTTTTTCCTCGGATTTGTATATTGGAAAATCAACATCTGACGATACACAAGAAACTGACAGACAGACAGACAGCCTGCAGGACAAACTCCTGGATGTTGATGATTGAGTTCTGTGACGATCAATTTTAGGCTTGCATTCCGTGTCAGTATAGAGATTTGTAGACTGGAGCATTATTGTGATGTTGCTGCTCAGAGCTTACGCCCGTGTCATTTTGACTCAAACTTCAGGAAGCAGTATTTGTGGCTCATTTGGGCAGCCAATGCCCACGGAATAATTTGGCCTTAGTAACTGCCTTAATTAGCTTGGCCTTTTAGAATTGATTTGTGATTGAACCACCCAAAAGGACTTGTCAGCATCCATTTTTGGCATCATTTGTTAGATTCATTGCTACTTTTTCACCACATTAAGGTCAGCACCCGTACTTGGAATGATTAAGGATAACTCTGATGAGGAAGAAGAAATAAACTTATGTCTACCATCCAATTTTTGTTGTTAAATACGTTGAAAGTTTATGAAGAAGATAAAGGAGTGAAGTATGCTAAGAGTAAGCGGTAGATAAGTTAAGTTGCACTTTCAATGTTCCTTTTTTTTGGAATGCTTCCCATTGCTTTATGAAAATTGTATTTTCTAACTTTTCTTTTTTGCAACCGACAATAATATCACCAAGCTCACTGAAAGAGTTGGGAATGCAAGGCTACTAAGGGCCGCTTCACACTATGGCTCAAGGTTGAGAGGCCGTCGATTTCCACCACTCTCAAAGGAAGTTTGGGTCAAACAGGAATAGAAACTCAAACTATAGTTGAGAGGTCGTTGATTTTTTTCATTAAAAATCAAAACTATATTTTATTGCCTATTTTCAACCCATGTTTTTGGATTCTCAACAAAGTTTGACCACTCAATACCACTGCCTCTCGACTTGAACAGCCATAGCGTGAAGCAGCCCTAAAGTTGTCGATGCTTGGTGGAAGCTCACCGGAGTCGACCCTAACCCTAATCCGCCTTCCATGTACATCAATGAGGCAAATGCTTGTCGTGTAGTGTTGCCACAAGGTTCCCATCCCACATGGAAGTGCACCTTTAGAATTATCATTAGGAAAAAATTAGCTTGTTTTGAACTTCATAGTATTGTAATGTGAAGTTTGACACAATTATTTTGAATTTTGAAAATAGGTTGAAAGTTTTTGAATTAACCCTCTGATGGGCTTGCGTCTATGATATGATGGATGACAAACATATTGCAACCTTTCTCTTGATTACATACTTTATATTTTTTCATCCATCCAATTTCTCTGTGCTAGTTGACTATTATTTGTACGGTATGGATCTTCAAAATAAGATATTGTGATACTTTGAAAAACAACACAATAATTGGTTAATGTCAAGTTTCATTCTTAGTTCAAAAAGTGAGACCTTAAACATGATTTTCCAAAGTAGAAAGAATCAATATATAGAAACCATTCCATCTTGAAGTGCATGTTTTTCCAATTTCATTACGATATTTTCTAATTTTTGGTGTCAATTTGGGATTTTTAATTGAATTTCATGAGAAAACCTTGCAAAATTAACTTAAAAATATTAACAAAAAATATGATGAATCTATCCATATAGATGTGATCTTCACATTGATAGCTACAACTTTGGTTTGTACATCAACTCCATTTTTGCTTTTCATCAAACACTTTCTAACAAATCTTTGAAAACAGTGTTGAATTGGTACGTTAAAGGATTAAAATATTCCTCTAATGAACGAAAAAATATAAGTTGGGTTGAACTCATTCAACAATGTAACACAAGCTCGTTGAAACCTCGGTTGAGAAAGAAGTGACAGAGTTTGGTGTGCCACATCTTTCAGGTGGAATGCAACACGGACCGCGTCTAAATCAACAACATCACAGCATTCTCAACGCGGAAAACCAGTTTCCATTAGACATCCTTAAGACAAGAGAAAGAAAATTCAAGGCTAGAAATCACTGGACCTCAGTGGTACATGTGCAATAGCACAAGTGATTATTGGAGAATCTAAACGGGTGTACGACCACTAAACCTCTGTCAACGATGTACTGTACAATGACACAAGTGACCTACATCAGCGTACAGTACAGTACACTAGAGGAATATAATGGGCGTGTGAGGGATTGCTAGACTTCAATCACTAAACCTCAATAATGTGCAATAGCACATGAATTCAAGTGAAACTAAATATCGAGACAGACTGTTACACTAGTGAAATGAGAGATTGTGGGAAGGATCGCCAAGTAATGTCACGATCTCCTCGTACGCTTTTGGATTCCGTTTCTTCAGAGTTTGTAATTCATCTGGGTAGCCGTGGCAAAGGAGGTCGTTGCAAAAGCGGGTGATGAGATCGAAGCTGACATGCGCCATGGCGAAGGCGTGCGCAAACGATTTCTCGCTTCTGGTCTCAGTGGAGAGAGTATACTTGTGCACAATCTGGTCACAGGGGCGCTTGAAAAGGACAGAGAGAGACAAGGGGGAACGGGAGACGTATAAGTCGGCATTCAACCGTCGCTCCACGCGCTTCAGTCCGTCCTGCAGGAACTGCGCAGTTTGCTCGCAACGAATGGCCCTGTGCACGAGCTGCGGCATGGAGTTTCGTGACAGAAAGTCCCAGAGGAACATCGCTGCAAGGCCGCCCCGGGAACCGGACAGAGTGGTGTCTGGAGTACCGGTGTACATGGGAATTTCGGGAGGCAAGATCCGGTACTTGCTCTTGCTCATGTAGATACCGCACGGTACTGGTGCCCCGATCCACTTGTGACCGCTCACGCAGATGGAGTGCACAAAGGGCAGGCGGAAGTCAAAGTTGGGCCCTCGTTTCTCTACTAGCTTGGACTCGTACGCAGCCTCGATGAATGGCAGGTACGCCGCTCCCAGAGCCCCGTCCACATGAAACCAGAATCCGTTGCGTGAAACTGTCGTCCTCTCACCTTTGTGCAAGAAGTGGATATTGCGTTTGTACATGCCGTGTTTCTGCAGGATGGGCATCAAGATCTCCCCAGCCGCTTCCACGTCGTCGTATGCGCCTTTGAAAGTGGTACCGTAGTTGAAGCTTACAAGGATGGGGTATCCCCGCTTGACGAAAAACTCAACTAAGATGGCCAGTGCTGCAATGTCAATGGAGCCATCAGGATTCGAGGGCACCGAGCGAGGCCAACTCTTCTTGGTCCGGTTCGGCAGCCGGGGACAGGACTCGGGAAATAGGACACTGCCTTCCTCATGAAAAGATTTGATGTTGAGAACGGTGGTGCATTTCTTCAGGGAGTAGTGCGTGTCTTTGGAGCAGAAGAAAATGGGCGTGAAACTTCGTTGGGCTCTCGGTGCGTCGACGCCGTCCACGGTGGCTTTCACGTGATACCCCGACTTGATGTTGTCAGAGAGCATCACCTTGCCTGCCAGATACTCCCGGCCATTCCACATACCGTACAGGTTACCTTCGGACGCTCCCATCGACAGAACGTAGCCCCAATACGAGTCTGCGCTCCCTCCTTCATGCGGCCATCTTGCTCTCCACAGTGATGCAAAGTAGTCCAGCACTGCCCGCTCCATGAACTTGCTATGCGGTTTAAACGTTCCTTCACTGAAAGGGTCTCCGACGTTGTTGATCTGCATATACGGTTACACGGAGTTCATTATCAAGCAAGGTCCACTATTACAGCGTTACAGGTTTAATTTCGTCCAGTACCTAATTTTCACTTCGTGTCAAGCTGCTAAGGAGTCCTGAGTGCAGCTAGCTAGCTGCTAACACAATAACAACTGCAGAGACATACTGTCCAGTGATGTAACTCCACTCCTCCAGTTTCAAGTTGTAGTCAGGTTAATCACTGGTGTCTAACATGATCTACACCCACTAGATTACCAGGGATCGCAAAAACGATGAATTTCCAAGACAGTTCACATTACATTGCAGACAATGTGCTCAGCAAGCAGGGTTGTGCTAAATTCTATCTTGAAAGCTGGCATGAAAACCAGTGAAATCACTAACTGTGCAAACCGTCTACAACATTGGGAGGTTGAAACTCGTGACTGAAATCCTTTGAGTTCTGAAATATCAGTCTAATCTCGAAATGATGCATATCAACTCTGTGTATCAGATAATATTCCAGAAGACGTGAATTTCTGACGATATATCAGAAATTCTAATGAAGGTAGCATATATGGACATGCTGCATTGTTTAAGGTTCAAGATATTTCGATCAAGAAGCTAAGGAAAATCAATCATGAACAAGGAGTGAAGCTAGCTCGAGATTGAAGTGGGCACTTACATGCATATTGAGGTATTGAGAGAGAGAGGCCGCATACTCCTCATGCATATCGACTTGATAGCCCAGGTAGGTCTCCCTGGTTTTGGTGTAGAAGGCGTGGGCTAAATCGAGAGCCCTGCGACGCTCGTCGGGGGTAATGGGAGCACCATCGGAGTGCTGTAGACGGAAGGCATTGTACACATTGACGTCCGGCTGGAATCCAGGCGTCTGCGGGTACAGCATGGCAGGATCGGAGACCGACGCGCTGAGCCTCTGGCTACAATATTTCTCAAGCTCCTTGACCTGAGATTCAGTCAGAATGCCCCTTGGATTGGACTCTTCTCTACCAGCTCCATTGCCGTTGCCCTTGCTCTTGGTCTCCTCCGACATGCCAGCTCCGGCAACAGGCAGCCCCGCTCCATTACAGTTGCAACTCAGGCCCCCATTGCGATTCAGACCCCCGTTGCGACTCAGCTCCCCATTGCTGTTGTAGCTCAGGCCCCCATTGCGATTCAGGCCCCCATTGCGACTCAGCTCCGCATTGCTGTTGCAACTCAGCTCCCCATTGCGACTCAGCTCCCCATTGCTGTTGCAGCTCAGGCCCCCGTTATGATTCAGGCCCCCATTGCGACTCAGCTCCGCATTGCTGTTGCAACTCAGCTCCCCATTGCGACTCAGCTCCCCATTGCTGTTGCAGCTCAGGCCTCCATTGCGACTCAGCTCCGCATTGCTGTTGCAACTCAGCTCCCCATTGCGACTCAGCTCCCCATTGCTGTTGCAGCTCAGGCCCCCATTGCGATTTAGGCCTCCATTGCGACTCAGGTCCGCATTGTTGTTGCAGCTCAGGCCTCCATTGCGACTCAGCTCCGCATTGCTGTTGCAGCTGAGGCCCCCATTGCGATTCAGGCCTCCGTTGCAACTCAGCTCCCCGTTGCTGTTGCGGTTCGGGTCCCCATTGCGATTTAGGCCTCCATTGCGACTCAGGTCCGCATTGTTGTTGCAGCTCAGGCCTCCATTGTGACTCAGGTCCGCATTGCTGTTGCAGCTGAGGCCCCCATAACGACTAAGCTGGTCCCCATAGCGACTAAGCTGGTCCCCATTGCAGTTGCAGCTCGAGTCCTGGTTCACCTCCAACATCGTTAATTGCAGGTGGCTAGATCGATATACCTTCTGTGGAACTGCTACCCGGATGAGTCTAGCCAGCTAGCTAGGACTCTTGGTGGTAGTCAATGACCAAACCAAGGAAATCGAAGCTCCATCAAACCACATAAGAAATCTCTATCTGGTTTGTACAGTACACGCAGCTAGTACTCGCAAGACTGATATATATTTACCAATTGAAAGCAATGGACTGACGGTTTGGAATTTGTCAACGTATCATTTTCTCGATCGGCTCAAGTTCTTATATATAGAGTGTCACAGGAACCAATCGAGCGCTCCTGACGAAATGCTCGTGCAAAATCGTGAGGATACTAGTGGAATGGATTACATCGTCCAACTGTAGCGACGGTGAGAACGACAAAATGCTCAGAGAAAGGATCGGAACATTTGAGCCTGACAGCTATAATAACAGAGCACACTCTGAAGTCCCTTTTATCACTACAATATCAAAAAGAAGTGTTGTAATGGCCACTTGGGGCCTCTTTACACATGAGGAGAGAAATTTCAGCCAATGGGAGGCCTAGAAACTGATGAGACCAATTCCTCATTGGCTGAAATTTCTCTCCTCGTGGCTTCTCGCCTCTAGTGTAAAGAGGCCCTTAAAGATTTTGAAAATATATTTAATGTTGAAAAAAATATCAAAAACAACACAATTTTTTGGTATTAGGGATACCGCTTAACCCCTAACCGTACCAGGGTGTCTCTGGACTTTGAGAAAAATCATCATAAACTACTTTTTAATCGTACCAGAGTGTCCCTGGAATTAACAATTTGAGAAAAATCATCATAAACTACTATTTAGAAGAATATTTTGGAATTGATAAACAGATGAAAGTTCTAGATTTTGAATTTTAGATTCCACCCGTACGGTTGGATTCACTAATACTAGCACCAATATAAAATTTGAAAGTTAAAATTAAAAATTCCTTCGGCTAAATTCGATTACAAACATAATGTTAATTTCTTTTTGAGTAAAATTTGTTGGAATGAATTTGAAATGACTGATACTCTTAAACATGGTGATTCTTTGAAATCTTTGTGTTTTTTAAATCTATGACCCCATTTTTGCAAGGCCATTTTTGAACTTCAGTCAATGCAATTTTGACTTGGTCAAGGACTTGACATACTTCTACATTTGTAATTTAGAAAAATATGTAATCAAGTATGACTAAATCCAATCATTAGATAAGACAACAACTTGGTGAGGAATCTTCAAAAAAATGAATGACTTTCATCCAAGCATTGATGAAAACGTGAAAAGGGTTTGAATTTGTTAGTTGACCAGTTTCTGGACGCTATGACATTTGGGGGTTAAGCGTCATTTTGGATTGCACCATGTGTTTTTGCTTTGACTTCCCCTCAATAAATGTCGGTATTTGACAATGCAATAAAGTAATTATATATATGCAATGTGTATTGGAATTTTAGGGATTTAAGCTTTAAAGGGGTGCAAAAAAACACTTTTGACAATTTTGAAGAATGGTAAATTCAACTAAGTAGAAAGTAGAAAATAGCCCCACACTTTTTTAGTTGTGATCGTTTTCATTTGAAATTAGAAACTAAATGAAAATCAATGTTTGATTGAAAAAGGACCAAACATGGCTCCACATGGCTCCTTGCACGTTTAAAGGTTAAATTTTTTTAAATAACTATACAATTGTATTCTCAACTAGAGTGGAGATTTTTTTCAAAATTAGAGAATCATCCAATGGTGGAATTGCAAGATTATAGTATGTCTTTGAACCATATAGAGCACACTCAAAAATGAGATTTTGAAGGGTGTGGGAATTGAAAATTAAATAGAATTTGAGTTAAATTTTCAAAAATGAAAGTAAAGAGGTTTTGCAATGACCAATCAAGAACAGACTCACACATAATTATTGTGAAATTTATAAGTGAGAGTGACTTATTCATATACGGTTTAGGACAAAATTCAATGCGAAAAAAGATGAATAGAGTTTGTACATTGATCAAGATCAAAATACATACACTAATGGAACACGAACTAATGGAACATGAACAAGAGAACAAAATCCAAAAAAATAAAACAAGAAAACAAACTTCCAAACACTAAAAAATTTAGGGGGAAAACAACAAAACCCCATAAGGTAGTGGGACCAATTCCCGACTGAATTTCAGGTTTGCATACTTAGACTTGTGAAAGAAATTTTTTATAATTTTTGGATGCTCTGCAAAGCTATTGCAAAGGCATCCCCCAAAAAAAACATTTTTTGAGCATTTCTACAATTTTCTATGATTTTTTAAGTCTGAAAGCTTAGAGTGACCATTAACCGCTCATAGAGTCATGGTTTTCATGAGAGGTTGGATTCTGAAAATAGAGTGCTTCTACACCAATGAGAACCAATCAGAAGCTCTTGATTTTTCCAAGCATGGACGAAATTAGAACACTCTTGGACACTATCTGAAACTATGCTGGCTGGTTTCTGACACCCATCCCCCAACCAGTAGGGGTCGGAAATACAACCCGGTCAGAAATATGACCCTCTACCTTAATGGAGTTTAACTTAGGGGTTAAGCACTCACCTGACATGATGTTTCACCTGACATAATGTTTCACCTGACATGATGTTTCAATCAATAGGAACTGAGGGGCGGTTTACACTATGGACCAAGAGCCATGACCATGGAATTCTAAATTCTGTGATTGGCCCAAAAAGAGCTCTTGGTCCCATTTGGCTTTACACTACCTTGAAAAAAGGAGAATGACCACTAACTTTGAGGTCCCCAAAAATGCTAAAATTTCCCAAATGGATAATGTTTTCATGGTCTCCTTAATTATAGTTGAGTCGAAGCAAATGCCTCGACTCAACTATAATCTAGGAGACCGTGGGGCTCAAAAATCATTGATTGGCTAGTGTTCAATTATTTAAAGAGAAAGGAGGAAAAAGGGGAGGATAAAAGAGAGAATGATGAGCTTAAACTTGTCCCGGTCTAAATCCACTTTACACTACAAAGAGTGACCAAGTCATTTAAAATTGCATTTTTGATTTTTCATGGTCACGGCTCTTGACCAAGAGCCATGACCATGAAAATGATTTAATTTTCTTGGTCATGGCTCTTGATCCATAGTGTAAACCGCCCCTGAATGCACATCGTGATGCACATGCGGTTTCCATTTTTTTAAATTTTGAATCCGGAATACTTGAACTGAAGATAAGGGGCCAAAAGATAAAGTAACTTACGTAAGTTACGCAAAATGCAGTCATCAAAATCTGCAGCACACGTAAGGTAGGAAAACCAAAAACAGTTAATGCCCTCAAGGCGTGCACTAGAGTTGCAGTAAAATAGGGAGGTGGTAGACCGAAAATGGAGAATTTTTGCATGACCATGATTACTAAAAATTACTAATTCTTTTTGAATTTTTAGTAGCCTTGTGTGCGGTTTTCTGTGATATTAATTAACCGTTTTAGGTGTTTTCATGTGTAGAAAAGGAAGAGTCTAGTATACAAGAATGGGGTTTAACAAACTTCCAACTTTGAGAAATTGTAGATAATTATTTAGAGGGATTAAAATACTAAACAACTTGCATTCTTCATCATTTCTTCTTCATCATCTCAAAAAAATTTCACATAATTTCTAACTCCATTCCTTCTGATCAAATCACCTTATTTTCACCGTTTTTGGTTTTCCTACCTTAACATTCAGTAGCCTTCACGCCCACCTGCCTTTCCTTCATACGTTTTTATTATTATTATTATTATTTTATTACTGACTATAGGGAGGACATCCATTTTCTTGGCTAAAAACAACTATAGAAAATATATTATGCCCAAGATTCTGCAGAAATGCATTCTCATTCTTCATTCATGCTATTTCGGTCAGAGCTCCTCATTCGTAGTGTAGAATGTTATGGAGGGTTGATCTGATGTTGCACATAATTTGAGAGCCATGTTTTTTTCGTTTTTCATTCTATTCTTTATTGGATCTGTCGAAGAAGTGAAGGTGAGGAATTTCAGCCTCTTTAGCAAAATTGCCATAGATGTGAAGATTTCATACCCAATTTTAGCAAAAAAATTTACATTCCTTAATGTATTTGTAGAAAATTACTCTATATAGTATAAAATTGGCTAATTTTGCAATATTGGGAGAAGCCGTATAGCTAAAAAGAAGTGGCTAATTCCTTGAAATTTGCGTAAAAATTATCATCAATTTTGTTTTAGACACTTTGCTAAAATTTGCACAAAACAATTTCATTGCGTCATAGGAACATAGAGAGCCCGAAAACTGAATTTCCACTCTTGGAGACTCCAGATATATAGTTTAAAACTCTCGCCCTCTTTCAAGGTCAGCGTGAATAAAGTGTTTGTTCGTAATGTGAGTGACCCAATACCCACTAAATAAAGGGATTTTGGAACAAAACTTGGAGACTCTACTTCTTAGGCACCCTTTTCACAATGTCCATTCAAGAAAGATTCATAGCTAACACCTTTTCACACAACACTAAGTAAGTTAACCCTTAACCCTAACCGTTCCGAAGTCCATATTTTGGACGTTTTTGGAGAAAGTTTACCTTCGAAGAGCTGTAAATTTTGCAAAAAATGTTCAAAAGTAATGAAATATTGCAAAAACTCCCCGCATGATGTATGGAATGTGTGGTAGAAATTTCAGATCAATCTGAGATGTATTGAAGTTTTGGTGATCATTTGAAAGTAAGTATCTTTTTTTTGGATAGTTCTGTGAATTTTGATGGCAGCAACTTTGGGGGCTTGTATCTCCTTCATTACAAGTCCGTTTTCAATAAAACTTGTTGGATTGAATTTCCCTTGAAGTCTAGTTATCATGTTAAAATTTTCGGGTCAATCAATGTTGTTATAAATTTTTGAGAGTCATTTTAGTGCACGGGTCTAGTTTGAACACTTTTTGCTTTTTGGTTCAACTGGGTCACTTTCGGGCTACTTTTTGACATTGCAAGGCCATTTTAGGGCACATTAAATTTTTCATGAGACGTTTTTGGTACCAATGTGTTTATATGATGATTTTGAACTACTTTATAGTTCAAAGTTTTTTCATTTGAGTAATTTTGAAAACGAATTTCACCTCTCACTGTGTTGCTAGGAAAATTTCAGCATCCTTTTTTAGCACTAAAACACGATGATCTTGCAAACTATATGGCCAAATGACCCCAAAATTGATTCACATGATCTACAACATGTATGTTACAAGATTGTACGGTTGAGATTTCTATACTTCACTTACACTTAGACCTATAACACATCAAAAGTGATGATGATTTTTAAGCCCAAAAAAGCTAGGGTCCCTTAGGAGTTAAACGCCCACTCTATAATTACCCAGTCAAACGTCATGAATTTCTCACACTTTAAAATATATTATGTTTTATGGTATTTCTCTCGTATATTGTATTGTTAAACCAATTTACCTTGATTTTTTCATAATTATGCAAATCAAAATGAATTTTCAAAGTTTGTTTTTTGTAAATATCATTGTAATTACACGATTGCTTTAAAAAGCATGATTTTTAAGGAAAAATGTAAATAATAGTGATGAACAAGGTGTGGGTGGCTTGCTTCTTGAGCTTACATTAAAAGAAATTTGATAGAAAAGCTTTTTTTGCAATGTACATTGGAATTTTGGGATTTTGAATTGTAATATGAGCAATTTTAACAATTTTGAAGAGTGGTAAAACGGACTAGAAAATTAAAGACAGCCCCTCCCCCACACACACTGACACACTTTCTTAGTTGGGATCATTTTGATTTGAAATTAAGAAGTAATTGAAAATAGCGTTTGACCAGGTATGGTCTACAAGGCTCCTTGGACGCTTAGGGGTTAGGAAAAATTGATTTTGAAAGCAATGTTTTATCCTAACAGAACATATATTATCTACTTATACTTTTAATAGTATATATCATCTACACATTTACATTACTCCAAAAATAAAATTTTACTTTTAAATTTGTTTAAAATCCTACAAGAAATATAAAATTGAAGATTGAAACAAAACATCGTGGTTAAATTATCCTCGTTTTCTTTCTTCCTCTTGTTATTGTTTTAATTCCATTTTTTTTCCTTTCCTTTCTTCTTTGCTTCCTTCCTTCCTCTTTTGTTTCCCCTCTTTTCCTCTTTCTTCCTTCTTTGATTGTGTCTATGCTTGTACTTCTTTGCTTTCCATTCTCATTTTTTCCTTTTGTTCCCCTCTTGCTCTTCCTTCTTTATTCTCCTTCTTTCGTCCTTGCTTCTTGCATTCTTTCTTTTTTGCCGTTTTCTTTCATTCTTCTTCTTCTTCTTCTTTTCTTTCAAATAAAGAAGTTTTATTGGAAGTGACTCAAGGACCAGCTACTACAAAAAGATATGTGTGCCTCTATAAGGATTGTCAATTTGAAAGTCTTATTCAATATTACATGCCTTTTAACTTCTAAGTACTTGAATTAAAACAACTTGATGGTTGGATTGGGATAAATAAATTCAAAAAATGATGGTTGAAAATTTTGGAATTTATTTCAGAAAACGTTATTATTTTAATATTGTAGAAAAATGACTTGAAGAATACCCATAGTGTTCTTGATAGTGTTGAAATAATTTTTTTCAAAAATGATATTTACTTGGCATATTAGCGTTGAACCAACTATTAACTTCTGTTATATAGTAATTTCCAAAATATGTTTCATTTGTCCAAAAATTTAGGCCAGGACAAATGCATGGTACAATCATCAAAAAAAAATTGTCCTTGCTCACTTATAAAAAATCATAGATAATTATAGGAAATTATTCCAATAAAAAAAAAATTGGTAATGAAAGTTAATTTTGTACCAAAAGTGTTTTTTTTACAAACTTTTAAAGTTATGTATGCTACTACACTAGGACATGACTGTACCATGCTAAGGTTGATTTCCTAAAACCACCAACTTAACCTTTAAACGTCAAAGCAAGCCCGTCGGGCATTCTTGAAAGAGAATAATGAAGAAAAAAGTTGATTTTCTCAACCAAATCAAGCAAGGATTGGTGCGTTGGAAAGCTACTGAAAAAGCGATCTAGATTCCAAATTTTCGCCTCATTTCAGAAATTGTGGAATCGTTGGTAAGCAATCAAAGTTATCAAATTGAACAAGTTTTGAGGTTGGAGAAGCTGAAGTTCAGCAGTACCGCAGTGCTACAATGCTACAATGCTAGCCAGCAGTGCACTGCAGAGACGTTTTTGCAAAACAAAAATAAAAAATAAAAAATTGCAAAACAATTTTAGATGTCTTCCAGGTTGCCCCGTCCAGGCCCTTTTGACGTTTAAGGGTTAAGCAATCTGGCTTATTTTTGGCAGTCCTACATTTGAAAAAATATATGACCGCATTTGAAATAGGCTTTGATGAGGATTGCAAAAATTTGCAACATCTAATTCGCATTTGTCAATTTTATACAAAATTCCAAAGTGGAAAGTAACCTGTGACCCTAAACCCATCACATGCTCTAATGTACAAATGAGGTACATCTTCCCTTTGAAAATCTAGAAATTAGGGTGATTGGTTTTGGGGCAGTGGTTGGTAATAGGACAACCAACCGTATTACCTGACAGTTGTGTCAATCACTAGTCAAAAGAGCATTAGAACCGATAACAGTTGTTCTCCTCTTTGTTTAATGGTTTTGTGAGCCCTTTGATCAACAAAAATGTACAAATCTAAACATTAAAGATTGAGACTTGAATCTTATATTATGTCTCATAATCTACATGTAGATTCCGAGGCTCATTGATTATGTAGTCCATTGTAAAACAACTTTTAAAGCATTTTAAATGATTTGCTGCAACTCTTATAGATGTAGAAGTTGTAAATTAAAATACAAATAAGTATGCCATATTTAGTCTTGCCGTGACTCCGTGTAAACTAGTCCTAAGATCAAATTAAGGTGGAGACATCCAAAAGTGCTAGTAACACAAAAGCATCATCTTCACCCAATGTAGATCCTCCTAACCCCTAAGTGACCGAACAACCATTTTATGGTCGCTCTGCTTTGTTTTACAAGCAGCCTAGGATGAAATATATATATATATATATATATATATATATATATATATATATATATATATATATATATATATATATATATACACACACACACATACTAGAGGGACCTGTGCCGTTGAGCACATTGAGTTTATATATCTCCTCGACGGATTCCAGTGCGGAACGGTTAAGTGAGACAAAGCGAACTATATTCAATTGTATTTTATATATATATATATATATATATATATATATATATATATATATATATATATATATATATATAATCTAAAAGATATTTTCATATAGGAAATCAAGTCTACTTTCCAACCCAATTTGAATCATGTCAATCCTAGTTGAACTCCACTTAGGAGAAATTTTTTCAAAGACAAAGCAAAAGACAAAGACCTCAATATTGTTCTAGTGTTATAAAATTTACTATTCGACAAAACTAATGATGTTATCTCCTTTGATAATTTTTAATTTTCTCATTTTAGAATGAAATGTCTAGTTTTAACCAATTATACCAAATTTCAAATTTAGAAAATACATTTTTAAATTTTGGTGAATATTAAATGGTAAATGATTCTAAAATTTCATTAAATAAGGGTCTAAAAAAGGTTTTGAAGGTTTTACTGTACAAACAATTATCAAAATTCGTGCTTCTCATTTTCTCTTTTAGACTAAACTTTGAAGAAGTAGCATTTTATGACAAATATAGCGGTTTTGCCCTTACTCCCTTTGTCGTTTAGGGATTAATGATGTTTCTAATTTTGTTAAAGAAAAGATTTTATAATATTTACCAAAAAACTTTGTCCATTCGTAACTTTGCATAAATCATGCAAATGACAAAATTCTTTACATAACATTTAGTAGCTTTCATCGGCTCCGCCTTGCCCTTGAGGAGAATGTGCAAAATATCCAACATCATCATCCATGCAAAATCAATAGCTAGATTGTTATACAAAATGGCAGAGGTAATGACAATTGTAAGGGGAAGGTCAATTAGATCTCAAAGCTTCTAACACACAATAAAGAAGAAGAAGATATTGTAGTGACTTACTACGGGGATCATTGGAGTAGCACATGGGCCAAGGCTGGTTAACAACTTCTTCTTTTTTAAATCGAATTTTTTATTTTTTATTTTTTATTTGAAAGGTTGGATGGTGCTACTAATGCCAGACTACGTGCCGGGAAGCGCAAGCAACCAATGTTTTGTTTTATTTTTCTGTGGAGGTTTCTTGTGAGGTTTCTTTTTCTACTTTTTTTTTTCGACCAATTCCAATCACCTATGCAAGCACATGTTTCAATTTCATGAGTTCCCAATCACATTATCACAACCATTGGTTGTAGCAGTTTGGTGATCAATTATGAATGCCAAGTTAACAAATTAATTGAATTAGAAATGAAAACCAAATAACATCATTGTTTCCCGTACTAACATCAATAGTGGTTTATACATATTAAGATTGAAAATTCAGAATTAGATCATACAGTGTGGAACAATTGATTAAAAATTAGGCTTGATTATTAAACCCAAATTTTTATGTGCTACAATTTTTATTCATTGAAAACCATCGCTCTATCCGTCCGAAATGACCCTAAACTATCCGTATGACGGGTGTAGATGGAAGGTACTTATGGTTGAACCCGCGAGGTCGAAAGTTTGATTCTCTGTGGAGGCATTAGCCACTCGATCAACCTACATTTGCACCCCGATGGGATACCCGTGCTTGTAATCTCCCCGGCCAAAAAAAACCGGTTGCATTGTTAGTGTCCGTGTCAGTCCATTTGACCCTAAAATATGTTGTAAAAATAAAATAAAATAATTAATTAATTATTAAAAAATTAAAAAAAATTAAAAAAAAAAAACCATCGCTCTAAACAGGTGGAAATCCTAAAACTGCCAGATATCGGTGCCTCTACCTGAGTAACGGTGCTCAGTAGCCTAAAAAAAGGACAGCTTTGGATGTCCCCACTTGACCTTGCAACTCTCAGGGGCTGTGAGGTGTGTTACACGAGGGAGGAAGAACGAGCATTACGTGGGCAGTCGTCTGAGTGAATGACACCTGCCCGGCCTTCACTCATCATTACTTATATGTCAGCCATTAACCCTTTCAGGCGCCTGCGTCCAATATTTGGACGCTGAACAGATTTTGACTGTTCAAATTCTATCCAAACTGGACAATTTTCATCCACCAAAATTTCTCATGATTCTTGTGCAAGTTGACTATCCTTTGTACGGTTTTGATTTTCAAAATATGTTATTATGATTTTTGAAAAAACGACACAAGTGATTTATGTCAAGTTTCATTCTTAGGGCCGGTTTACACTACGGTGGAGAAGGCCTCCGGTCGGTCAAGAATGCTTGGCCAAGACATGGTTATATGAGGCAAATGGTGGATGTGCCGGAGAAGAATGAAAGGCAATAAAATATTTTTAATCACTTGGGCTTCTCCGGAGGAGGAGTTTCTTCTCCGGCCTCAAGAGGCTGGACAAGAAACTCCTCCTCCGGAGAAGCCCAAGTCCAAAAAGTGCTGCCATGTAGGCGGCCATGTCATTTTATCATCCATGAGAAATCTTCACCACCATTCTTGTCTTCACCTAGTGTAAACACCTTCCGGTGAAGAGTTGCAATTTCGGCCAATCACAGTTTAGAATCGCCCTTTTTTTCATGACCGGTGGACTTCTCCACCGTAGTCTAAACCGGCCCTTAGTTCAAAAAGTGAGACCTTAAAAATGATTTTTCAAAATAAGTAGAATTAAATAATAGAAACCATACTATCTCGTAGTGCTTGTTATTCCAACTTCATCACAATTTTTTTTTTTTAAAATCCGTTGAGTCATGATTTTTCATTGATTTTCAAGAGAAAGCCTTGCAAAATCAATAAAAAAAATATTAAAGAAATATATGATAAATCCAACCATACAGATGTGATCTTCACATTGACATTTACAGACTGGAATGTCTTCAAAAACACAATTGTATCTTCCACCCAAAGTGGAAAATTTTATCTCTTGTAACTTTTCTTTGTACATCAACTCCATTTTCGGCTTTCATCAAATATTTTATAACAAATTTTTGAAAACAATGTTGAATTGGGACGTTAAAGGGTTAAGGTTCATTTGTCCTAAAACCACCAACTTAGGGCATCCTCAATCTTCACGGCAAAGTGGCCCGCCAACGGCACTTTTCCGGGGCAGCAACGCTACGTGCCCCAATTCCGCCGTAAAAGGCGCCAGTACATTTGCGGCCCCGGCAATCGAACCTCATCGGCCGGTGTTTTTGTCTTCTTTCCCGGAGCCTGGAAACTCGACGGTACAGTAAGTCAACTACGGATATGGCAGGTCAACTCCGTAGTTCCCGCCAAGAAGGGGAATTTTTTTACATAAATAGTGGTTTAGGGTATAACATATTTAGAGGTAAAATAAATTTTACATAAATAGCGGTTTTGCTTATAGCTTAAGGAGGCCCGCAGAGGCAACAAGTCCCGATGGCCGGAGCAACTTTTGTGTTTATTCCTAAACAGAAAACCAAGTAAAATTACAAAGAAACCCAAGCTTTGTAAATAAAGAAGGTCTACTTTCCCCTTATATGTACAATTTGGGAAAAATTGCACCCCAGCTGTAGTAGTTGGGACCCCCAGCTGCACTAGCTCGGGCCCCAGCTGCACTAACTGGGGTCTTTGTTTTCTTACAGTGTTGAGACAGACCAATAAATAAATAAATAAACATAGAGCTCTATAGAAAAAGAAGAAGTATCTCAACCCAAGGAAGGATTGACTTTATATACTTTTCTGTTCACCATAGAAGTTAAAGTTATAACTAAGAGTTAATAAGGTAAAAGTCATTCTTTTACCTTAATAAAAATAGAAACTACAAATCGTTTCTAAATTGGCTACAGTTAACTACAGGTTAACTGTTTGTGACTTCTATTTTAACATAAAGTACTCGATTAAAAACTAAAATTAAATATAATTGTTTTCAAAACAGCCAAAATTAAATAAAAGGCAAAAAGTAAACTAAAACATTAAAAGAATATAAATAATAAAAAAGTAAATAAAATTATAGTAGCCAATTAAAAACTAAAATTAAATAAAAGTAAAAAACATAATTTAAAAAATCAATAAAATATTAATAAATAAAAAAGTCAGCAAAATCTAAAACCGCAGGATCGAGGGTCAGGAGCGCCCGGGTGCCGGCCGGGTTGGGGCCACTTCAACGGCATATATTCTTTTTGGCATCCCGGTGCCAAAAGTGCCCCTCCAAATGCGGGTGGCGGGCCACTTTGCCAAGGCAAATTGAGGATGCTCTTAACCCTTAAACGACATATGCTTTCCTGATACCACATCCAAAAGTACTCTTAAATTCATTTTAAACATGATTTTGTTCTTAATTTACTTTGGCTCTATTCCAAAAAATTATAGATCTCTCTAAGGTGCTCGGTTTGGCATTTAAAAATCCCATTTAGTGCAATGAAGTAGAAGTTATGAGCAAGATTCAAGCCCGTAGGGCTTGCATTGTCGTTTAAGGGTTAAGCAATCTGGCCTATTTTTGGCAGTCCTAAATTTGGAAAAAAAAGACCGCATTCGAAATAGGTTTTGATGAAGATTGCAAAAATTTGCAACATGTAATTTTCATTTTTCAATTTTATACAAAATTCCAAAGTGGAAAGTATCCTTTGACCTAAATCAAACCTCTAGGTTTCCCCATGTCCACACTATGTGGTACTAACTTTCACTCATAATGATACCCAAAACCGCCAACTATATCTTCGCAATGCTTGGCGTGTCATTGGTCTACTTGAATAGTGAAATTGGTGGTTTTAGGTCTCAACTGTGGTAGCCCCAAGAAAATTGTACATGTCATAATTGGGGGAGGTGGTGGTTTTAGGACATCCTACCCTATACATGCCATGCACCTAAACTTAAACGCAACAAAGAAAGGGGCGAATGAAAGGTGCCACCAATAAACAGAGAAACTCAATGTCGTGCTTCTCCATTCACCCTCTTCCGGTGAAGTTTGAGACCTCCGTCCTTGTCATTTTTCTGATTCCACCGGAATCGATCATACATGGAACCCTGCCCTAAGTTAGGATGTCCTAAAAGCACCACCTCCCCCAATTATAACATGTAGAGATTTCTCGGAGCCATCACAGTTGAGACTCAAAATCATCAATTTCACTATTCAAGTAAACCAATGGCATGCCAAGCATTGTGAAGAAATAGTGGTGGTTTCGAGTTAGCTCATGAGCGGAATCAAGGAACAACAAAGTGTGAATTTAAGAAATTGGTATGTGATGTATGGGTTACAAGATACTTTCCACTTTTGGAATTTTGTATAAAATTGACAAATGTGAATTACATGTTGCAAATTTTTGCAATCCTCATCAAAACCTATTTCAAATGTGGTCATTATTTTTTTTCGAATTTAGCACTACCAAAAATAGGCGAGATTGTTTAAATTGGTGGTTTTAGGACAATCAACCATATATGGCTCATTACCAAAAAGGCTTATGGGAACTTAATTTTTCAGCCTCAACCCTTTAGTGCCTAGAGTTTTTTGCTGCTTTTTTTTTTTAAAACCTCTCTTTATTCAAACTATGGAAACTATTAATAGTATTTAACCGTATAAATGTAAGTGTAGCTTAATCAAACAAGTGCCGGTTAAACCTTGGTAAGATCCAACCGTTGGATTGAAAGATTATAGTATGTCTTTGAACCATATAATGCACACTCAAAAATGAGATTTTGGAGGATGTGTGACTTCAAAGTTAAATAGAATTTGGGTTAAATTTTCAAAAATAAAAGTGAAGAGGTTCAGCAATGACCTATGTTAACACCTCTCCATTGCAATCTTTTATGCGAAGAACTGACTTACACATAATTATTTTGAATTTTACAAGTGATGGTCACTTATCCATGTACGGTTTAGGACAAAAATTATACGTTAAAATATGAAAGGAGTTCGTACATTGATCAAGATCGGAGTAGATACACTAATGGAACATGAACAAGAGAACACAATCCAAAAATTTAAAACAAGATAACAAACTTCCAAACACAATAAATACCGCATAGTACATGTGTTGTATTCGTAAGTATTTACTGTATTTTCAAGTATTTGCAGTATTTTCATGTTTTGTTCAAAGCTTTTTTGATAGTTGCACAACTAAAAATTTGAAAAAAAAATTCCCAGAAGATGACATTAAGAATTTTGCAACTCTGAACCTCAGAGTATTAAACTTGAATCTTTACGGATTTTCCGGAATTCCCTTTTCCGATGACGGCAAGTGACCACATTATGGTCTCCTGGGCACTAAAGGGTTAACCCCTAAACGTACCAGAGTGTCCTTGGAATTGACAATTTGAGAAAATTCATCATAAAGCATCTAATTTGAGTAAAATTTGTTGGAATGAATTTGAAATGAGATACTCTTAAACGTGGTGATTCTTTGAAATCTTTGTGTTTCTTAAATCTATAACCTCATTTTTGCAAGGCCGCTTTTAAACTTCAACCAATGCAATTTTGGCTTGGTCAACGACTTGACATACCTCTACATTTGTAATTTTAGAAAATTATAAAATCAAGTATGACGAAATCCAACCGTTTAAAAGGACAACTACTTGGTGAAGAATCTCCAAACAATTGGATGACTTTCATCTAAGCATTGATGTGAATGTAAGAAGGGTTTGAATATGTTAGTCGTTCACTTTTTGGACATTTTGATGTTTAGGGGTTAATTCCTAAACGTCTCAGCGTCCAGAAACTGGATCATGAACAAATTCAAGACCTTGTAACTTAATCAAACAAACTTGGATGACTTTCATCCAAGTCACCTTTGTAAGCCTATTAAATCCTCTACCAATTACAATAAATCTCTTATGATGGGGAGCTGTTGATAATATTGTAGAGGCTTCTAACTACAAGTATGTCAAAAAAATTGAGTAGATTTTATGCTTACAATGGTCTTCTTATGTACATTTGAGCCATGCTAATATCTATTTTTGAAGCTAGCATCTACTTCTGTACAAAGTGTTGGCACGTTTAGAAGTTAAAGGTTTTTACCACTTTGTTTTAATTTTGTTGAATACCGAAAGCTGCCTACCTTATGAAAGTAAGACGAATGGGCTACAGTGGTGGATTTTTATCAAGAGCACAACATGCGAAGGTCATACGTTGTACATTGAATCATACTTTGAATGTTCGGCTGTGTACAATGTATAACCCACTTGGGCTCAGGAGGAGGCGATTTAGGGTTTAGGGAGCGGACGTCGATGCCAACAAAGGTAGCTGACATCAAGTCACGATGACATCACTAAGATTAGAGCAGATACAGCCAATCTAACAATCAGGCCACGCATCATGCAATGGTAGAATGCATGAGGCAATTATTCCATTTAAATTTATATTTTCTTTTGTTGCAATTAGCCACATGAATGCAAAAGTAGCCACCTGGCAAAAAATCGCTCACTTAACTTCACTGCCCTAAACGCCGTCATCCCTCTCCAGATTTGGAGAATTTCAAGCATGTCTTCTAAAATGTAACTTAAAGGGATATTTTGAACTTGGTATATGAGTAAAAGTTGTAGGTTATGAAGTTTAGATTGTATCCATACCATTAGATTTATAATTGTTGTCACTAATATTTTTGTATAAAAATTGAAACATAAAATTGAAGTTTCTTTTGTGATTTGATTACGAATAAGATAATGACAATTTGTACATGAATTTTTTTGTGGCTGGTTGAAATGTAATACTTTAAGTGTAGTGATTTTTGGAGATTTTTGGTTGCTTAATTTTATGAGTTGAATTTTTGAAGAGCACTTTTACTCTGAAATCTTCAAAATTTTGGGTGAATCAATACAACATGAAAATGAGGCATAGAAATTTCACAAATCATCCTCTTTCTAATCAAAATCATACTTGCATGAAGCTAACTTCCCATAAAATATATAGTAAAAAAATCCTCACTACAAAAAGTCAATGACAGATGAGAAATTTGTGTTTGATTATGTACATCGGTCACTTTCTGGATGGTTGGACGTTCAGGGGTTAAACTAATACCACAAAATGTTCCCCAAAATCAAAGGACAAGTGGCAAAACAAAAAGTGTCAAATGACAAGTGGCCAGGCAAATTGCAATGATTCTTCCCTCGGTTCTAGTGTATTTTTTGGAAGGTAAGGTAGATGACCCAATAACCGACTTGTGCTATAATCAACAAATATCTCCAACATGTGTTCATTGAAAGCTTCAAATTCTATACTAGCACTAGATTTGCATGAAAAGCTTAAAGTGTTGGTTTATAGGTCATCTACTATAGATGAGTTTCCAACTCTTTATAAGTGGTACATTTTAGAGAGAATCTTACAAAGCATCTTAGGAAGAATCTGGTTGGGTTTTGATAGAAAAAATTGTATAATGTTGTGGAATATGTTTATTTATGTGTATTGAACAAGCATAAAGTTCTTCATACCTTGTTGGACCACACCCCTTACATGGTAGCAGGATCGTAGAGAAAACACTAATACATTAGAGAAATTCGAAAAGTCTCCAAACCACTCAATCCACAATTGCATTCTCCATCCTCTATTTTAAAGATATCCACAAAGTCTTCGTCTCAAGTCAAAGAGAGAAGATGTTGGGTGTGTTGGGCTAGGAATAAAAGCCCATAAGGCTCTTGGAGCCACAAAGTGCAAGGTTCAAACCTTAGTGGTGATACTATTCCAGTCATGTGGTTTAATTTCAAAATGGGCTCCGGCGCCTTCTCGATGGCACGCTTAGACATAGGACCAAACCCAATCACTGGCAAATTTGCTTTCCGAAAATAAAACTCATTTGGATTTTATTTTTAAAACCCGACACTCCTACTTTTCTTGTCCTTTGGGTCAGAATCTTAACCCTTTAACCCTTTAAGGTCCCGATTCAACATTGTTTTCAAAGATTCGTTATAAAATGTTTGATAAAAAATTAAAATGGAGTTGATGTTCAAAGCAAATTTATAATTA
Source organism: Pohlia nutans (assembly GCA_022496805.1). Taxonomy (NCBI): domain Eukaryota; kingdom Viridiplantae; phylum Streptophyta; class Bryopsida; order Bryales; family Mniaceae; genus Pohlia; species Pohlia nutans. The sequence goes on from CM040086.1 coordinate 910,720, forward strand.
TCAATGTGAAGATAACATTTGTACGGTTGGATTCATCATATTTATTATTAATATTTTTTAATTAATTTTGCAAGGTTTTCTCTTGAAATTCAATTAAAAATCCAAAATTAACATTAAAATTTTAAAAAATATTGTAATGAAATTGGAATAACATGCACTACAAGATGGTATGGTTTTCACTATTTGATTCTACTTATTATGGAAAATCATGTTTAAGGCCTCACTTTTTGAACTAAGAATGAAACTTGACATAAATCTCTTTTGCTATTTTTCAAAAAAACTCAATACCTTATTTTGAAGATCCGTACCGTACAAATGGTAGTCAACTAGCACAAGAATTATTTTAAAAATTGAATGGATGAAAAACATCACCGTGCGTGGTGAAAGAATGCTTCAGAAATCATCCAGCGTCCAGAATCTGGACGCTGGCGCGTCAAAGGGTTAAGGTCCCGATTCAACATTGTTTTCAAAGATTCGTTATAAAATGTTTGATAAAAAATAAAAATGGAGTTGATGTACAAAGCAAAGTTATAAATGTCAATGTGAAGATAACATCTATACGGTTGGATTCATCATATTTATTATTAATATTTTTAATTAATTTTGCAATTGAAATTAAATTAAAAATCCAAAATTAACATTAAATTCTTTTTAAATATTGTAATGAAATTGGAATAACATGTACTACAAAATGGTATGGTTTTCACTACCGTAGCCTCTACCAGATTTCGGCATTAAATAATTAATTATTTTAAAAAACGAAAACATTCAAATTTTCAGAGAATATGTGCTGAAATTTCATAAAATTAAATATAAGAAAGAACAAAAAGACAAATAATTGCAAGTTTGAAGCATACCTCAAATTAAAGTATCAAAGTAACACATGGCAGAGTTAATGAGCATACAGGCAAGTTAATGAGCGTGTTAATGAGTTAATGAGCATATCAGTGTTATTGAATATGATAATGAACGTGTTAATGAGCGTGTTAATGTACATGGCAGAGTTAATGAGCATACCAGTGAGCTAATCAAGGCAAGTTAATGAGCATACAGTGAAGCACCTTACAACCTGCTTCTATCTCTAGTACATGCAACAAACTATTCTTACAAAAGGGCTTGGAGATGCTGTCAGCTTGGTGGCGGGCTTGCTGATGTTGTCTTGAAAATGACGAAATTTCAACAAAAATTCGTCCACAAATAACGAAAAATATGAAATTCTAAAAATAGCGTGATGAAATCTGTCCATGAAAAAAATAAAATATTTTGGTTTTACATTGACGAAATCTGATAGAGGCTACGGTATTTGATTCTTCTTATTATGGAAAATAATGTATAAGGTCTCACTTTTTGAACTAAGAATGAAACTTGACATAAACCACTTTTGCTATTTTTCAAAAACTCTCAATATCTTATCTTGAAGATCCGTACCGTACAAATGGTAACCGACTAGCACGAGAATTTTTTTTTTAAATGAATGGATGAAAAACATCCCCTACGTGGTGAAGGGACACATCCAGAATCTCCATCATCCAGATTCTGGACGCAGGCGCGTCTAATGGTTAACTGACACAATACTGGAACCCAGAGATTTCATGACTTTACAAATTTGTAACCCTCTTTGCTTGGCCCAACTAAAGTTTAAAAAAATTCTCTGTGATTCCTCCAATCCCCTAACAAATTCACCGAAAAATGTACTTTTAAGCAATTGGTGGCACTTCTTTCAAGCAGAATATTTTTGCAGTATTAGCAATTTATGGATACAAAGGAATTGTTATGGATGTTGAGAGGTCAAAATTGAATTTCAACATGAAGAAACATGGCAAAATATACAAAATTTGAACTTCTGACCCTCATAGTTCCATAAGGTAATTGAGTACTTTTCCGTGAAACTTTGTAATGGTCTAAATGTTAAGACCTTATGAAATCAGCCAACATCAATTAAGAGTATATCAGAATAAAGAATCCAATGCGAGTTTTAAAGCAGATGGCGCAACCAGTCATCCATTCCTAATAAAATTTCAATTTGGAAGCTCTTGCCTCAAGTGATTAGATTAAAGGAATCTAACCTGTAATTACAAGGGGAAGTTCAATACACATTGAATCTACTCCTCTTCCAATGCCATTTTGTGGACACGAACACAAGTAGTACTACAATACTGGTATGAAAACTTAGTGAAAGGGACCTTTCCTGCCAAAGACGCTTGACAGCATGAGCAGACGTTATGGGGAGCTGAAGAAGTGGAGGCGGAGTTCACACTCGTTGAATTAGCAGGCTTTTGGTTCAAGCCAGCAAGGGCTCGTAATCTGAACTCAGCGGCTGCCGCTCGTGTCTCTCTCCTGTGCTTGTGCCTTCAACATTGCCTGGAATCAATGACAACAACAAAAAACTTAGTCATGTTTTTGTAACATAAAATATGACTAAAAATAAACATAAGATATCTATTTTCATGTTCTGCTTTTCCTCAACTTCCTAAAAGTGTATTTAATACTCAATAGAACACATCCCACTCTTTTAGACTAATCGAACCCCTACAAACTCAATGTTTTAATCAATTCAACAGTGAAGGTATAGAATAAGAGATATGGAGGTTGAAAAGTTGATAATGAGTTGTATGGAAAACAAAGAGAAATATATCCCTCTAGACTACTTGCAGTCTTGCAATGTTGATTTTAAAACCAATTTTGAACCTCTCAAAAATAATTGGAATGATTACTCTTCTGTTTCATGATCCAAAGAGGAAGATTGAATCAAATAGCGCATGAAACTCAATTTTGATTCATTCGGTTAGAGTTTTGAGTTTCATACTCTATTTGATTCAATCTTCCTCATTGAATCACGAGACAGAACAAGAAAGATTCCAATTACTTCCGAGGGATTCAAAATTGAATGAACTTTAAAAGTTGTATGAACTCATTATCAACTTCCAACCTCCATATCTCTTATTCTATACCTCCAATGTTTGAATTGATTAAAACATTGAGATTGTAGGGGTTCGATTAGTCTAAAAGAGTGGAATGTGTTCTGTTGAGTATTAAATACACTTACTTATAGTCAAAGAAAAAACACAACATGAAAACTAGAGATGGAATTAACGGAAATCACTGATACGTGCCTCCTAACTGAAGTAGAATACAAGACATACCTCTTGATACTCTTTTGACTTCGGATCTAATAATTTAGAATAATTGAACATATCTTTCACGCGGTCCTTGTCATAGCGAACACTAGCTGCTGCTGCTTTAGCGGCCGTCTCTGCTGCCTTGGCCTCCGCCTGTGCCTGTGTACCCCCACAAGATTAAGGAAAGCCGCCTGATTTCAAGCCTTACAAACATGCAGAGATGCATCAAAGCACTATAGTGGGGCCGATATTGATATTTCGAGTGTGAATCCAATATTACTATTAACTACCCCCAATGCACATATTCACCTCGCCAGCAAAAAGCTGACCTCTCCCTTGAACATCGATGGGATGTTCCAACAATTCAAAGTTGCACCTACAGAGAAGTTAATGCAAGAAATTTATGCATCTAGAATGTGGGATGTAGTAATCAACATAATATCAATGGATGGGTGAAATGAAGGAAAACCTGCTTAGCTCTATCTTCCGCCTTTTTGAGCTTTTTACGTTCTTTCTCTTTCGCTTTTCGCTTAGCATCCTTCTCTGCCTGAGACGTTTTTGATATACTCAATAAAAACCAAAATACAGAATCTCCAAGACGTAAAATTATGCAGCACTAACTAGCAAACAATTGTGTGCGTCTCAATTCCAGACAGCTTTAAATCAGAAAGCAGAATTGCTGTCATTGACTACCTGCTTTGCAAGTTGTGCTGCTTCTAGTTCATCCGTCAGAGGACTTGGGACACTAGCTGCATGCCAATCCCACTTGCTAGGATGTTGGGCCATAAATCTACGGAAGATATTGCGTGTCTCCTTGTCCTTCGCCAGTGTATATGGAGTTCGACCTGCTTTATCTTTTGAGCACGGATCAGCATCCTCCTCTAAAAGTTTACGGACGCTGTCAGTATCCCCTGCCTTGGCTGCTATGTGCAGAGGAGTGAACTCCAGGTCTTCTTCTAATGATCGTTTCTCTCCCACATGTTCTGCTGCTACATGATTCTCCACTTGACGGGGCTTCACCTTTTTCTTGTCAAGAGGCTTCCCTGCTTGCAGTGGCACATTACTCGGGTCCTCCCCTCGCAGCGCTGCCACTCCGTCAGGAATGCCTGTAGTCACAGAAAGAGTTTGCGAGTCTAATTTTTGAAACAAACTGAGCAAGTAACTAATTCGCTTAGCTTCTTTCATAGTAGGTCTACGTGTGGTGAATGGTATCTTTCGTATCCTCCGATCATTACGGTCCAATACCACATTTTCGCCTCCAAATAGGGTCTGCGCATTGCTCGAAGGAGCATACACAAAAACATGGGATGCTGCTTGCAAGTGCTCACTCCATGAAGTGAGAAGCCCTCGGATGTCCTGGGAGATTGTTTCAATGTGGCATGGACCACAAATAGGTTAATCAGATTATCATAGAAAATTTACAGTATACAGCAGGAACCGCAGGCTGCGCAGCATCAACACCTGTTCTTCAAATACAAAGACCAGAGAAACTGCAATGGTCTCCAGGAACCAACAAGAAAAACTGGTAAGAGATGTGAGATGAACTGACTTTCTGAAGCGCTTGTTCATTGTATCGACGAAGAGACGCTCCAGCTGACTGAGGAGCTCTGCTGGCACTAGCATCTTTCGCCGATTGTCGACCACCTGCTTTGGCCCTCACCACATACCTGCATTAGCTCAGCTAGTTCAAATAATTGCCGAACCCCCTTAGGCCCAAACATGAGTCACAAAACGTGAAGCAAAGCCAGTGAGCACCACGACAAGTCATCCAGGACTATGACAGGAATACAAAGCGTGGTATGCCTTCCCATAGTTTCCACAAAATTCCCAGTAATTAGAGTTATCCTAAAAGTCAACACTATTTCAGGTTCGTGATTGAGCACCAGAAAAAATACTTGCCGACACCTGTTCATGGCATTATTCATTAGATTCACCCCTACCATTTCACCAAAAAATGTTTAGATTCACGACGAGAGTCCAAACGAGACAAAATTCATACCTGTGGTATGTTTGATGAGCGAGCACAGATCCGTCTTGAGAATTGAGCACCAAACCAGCAAAGTGACCACCAGCAGCCAGCAATATAACCCACGTAGACTTCTTGTCTCGGTCAGTCAAAGACCTCAAGCGTCGCAAAACCTCTTCTTCCTTTAAATACAAACTACCTGCAGCGGACTCATCTACTACATGACCTTTTTCTCCAGGTAAGACCTCCCTATCTGCAGCAAGCAAACTACGCCAGATGCTGATGATATCACCGGAATCTTTCAACTTAACATACAGCTGGTTGCTTCGAGGTCCTTGCGAACTGTCCTCTGCCTCTGTCTCTGTGTCCGAACCCGAAATGCTCGAGACCTCGTCATAATCACCCTGCGCTACTTGCTCAAACTCGTCCTCGTTCAGTGCTTCTTTGCCAGCAAGCTTCCGCTTCACCTGCAAGAACATCTCCGCCCCTCGTTCATGAATACTGAACCCCTAACTGCCCAAGCTTCTTTCCACATGCTCAACAGTACTTTGCACTCTCATTTTCACCATCAAAATATGACTTGTTACACCTATAAGTACAATGTTACACCATCAAAATATGACTTGTTCAGTAAGCCAAGCATATGTTTAACTTACTCAAGAAATTCAAAAACTATCTCCAATGGAAAGAAATTATACTAATTTTAAAAGCTAAAACTTCAAAATAAATCATACTCCCTCAGTTTCGAAATAAGTGTCCTAGTTGTTGGCAATTTATTTTTCCTAGGTTTTGCCTTATGTTTTATACTTCAAACGTGAGCCCTATCTGCTATTAAAGATAGACCATTTTTCGAGTACTGAGACGACTTTTTTTTGGCAACTAAAACGTTAAGAAAAAAGAATGCCAAAAACAGGGACACTTGTTTCGGAACGGAGGGAGTAACAATCACAAAAAGTCTCAAAAGTCATGAAAATTTTACAAGTTTTGTAGTGTAGGTAAAGAACACTATGGTGAGGTTATTCAATGAGTAGAAATCTAAGAATGGAAATTCAATAGAAAAACATGCCATGTAGGGTAGTGGAAGATCCTTGACTTAATAAGCTTGCAAGTGTCACCAAAAACTCAATTTTGCAAATCTTTCAAATCTGTAAACTAGAGTAGAAAGTTTATACTTCGTTTTTTCGAAACAGGCTTATACGGGAAGTAATTGAAACAGTCTGTCTTCAAGGGCGAAATTGAATTTGACCAGCGAGAAGCCAAAACATCGCTTGAGGAGTTAAACCTAATCTAGAATGTTACTACATCAGCCAGTATCCACACCCGCAATTCACAACTCCGTGTGAAATGAACAGGCAAAAGAAAGATTACGAAATCGGATGAGTAATATCTTACATTGAACTTGTGAAAGTCCGATTTAAAGTGGGAGCGCTGTTCCTCCAGAGATTGAAACAGAGCACGACAACCGTGACAACCCCAGCTCTGCAACAGAGACTCGTCGGTTGTGGCAACCCCTGGTTCATTTTTTACGACCGGCGATGGCGGACTGACGTTGGTATCCTGAAGCTGCAATCCCTGAAACCCTAACCCTAAACTTGAAGGAGGAGGAAGAAGCTCGGCCAGAGCCTGATTGCGATGCGTGAAGAGCAGGGCGTGGTCGAAAAATCCCGGGGGCGCCGAGAAGAGAGTGGGACCGTCGGGTGGCGCCATGGCTGTAACCAAACCAAGGTGACTGAGAGAACACTCACTGTGGCTATGGCTATGACAGAAGAATCACCATGAGCAACGCCCAATCGACAAAAGAAAGCAGATACAATACGGCGACAGATGCTGTGAGGGAAATCAGAGTGAGAATGCAGCCAACTGCAGCTTGTTGTGAGATGGGCGGAGCAAGCCCACCGGACGGAAGCTCCAGAATCAATGCCACTGAAAGGAAGGAGAAAGAAGAGGAAACGTTGTCAACGATGGCCCTGGACGCATTGAGGTCCCGGGAGAGTAGTCCCACCAGGCCGCTGAACCGGTATACAGAAACGGAAAGGTTAAACCCTAAACGTACCAACCCTTTAACCCCTAACTGCCTAAGCGACCATATATGGTCGCTCAAAAATTTCAGAGTTTAAAAAAAGTTCAGCCCACTTTAAATGTCCATAACTTTTGCAAAAATAACAATTTTTGAGCGTAATTTTTTTTCACTTGTAGGTATTGAAACTGAGTATCTTTTCTAAAAAGAAATTCTGAAAAAACTTTTACCAATTTTCCTCTAAAGCCCTCGAAGTGACAGCATCTCAAATTGTCACAATTTTGAAAATCTGCCCGGAATGGAATCTTTAAGTTTTCTACCAAATAAGATTAGTTCTAACATGAACAAGGTAACCACCACATTAAACCAATGTTTTAGACCTATCATACTTGATTCCAAGTCAAAATGACTAAACATGTAGTTTTTATGAATTTTCAAAGAAAATTCTTATAAATCGATTATTAAATAATTCATAGCATTTTTCCAAAATTTAACCGTATGGATGTTGTCTTACTGTTGTGTTCTACACATGTTAAAAAATTGAAGCTCATAAAAGTTGAGTAAGATGGACCTTATGACACATCTAGCATTTCAAGAAAACCCTTGGGCACTTAGGGGTTAAATAGAAGTAGATTTTAGCCTCGGAAGTAGATATTAGCATGGCTCAGATGTACGTGAGGTACACTTATTGAATAAGAGTAATTAGGTAACGATGTTTAGTTACCTCATGCTTGTTTTCACTAGTTATGCATTTATTAGTTAAGAGTGATTAGCTAATTGATTGAGTAATGAGAGTTAATTGGAATGTTTTTCACATGAAGGTTTTGGAGGCAAGTAGCTACTTCTTCATTCGTAAAGAAGTAAGAATTGGTTACAAAAAGTTAAGGAGAATCAAAGAGAAATACAATAAAGTAAAATTTATTTAGCTACTTCTTCTTACTTGTTTAGTGCAGGCAAGGCCTTAAGAGAGCTTAGTCAAAATGTAGATTTGGATTTTGGCTAAACAAGATTTTGGACATAAAATGCTATTTTTTGCAAGATTTGTTTTTCTTCCCATCTCGACATGAATTGGTTTATAGCTTTTCAAAAAAATCACTACACATCAAAACAAACATCAAGTAACTAGGTACGTGATATTGTTGAGAAATAGTTCAAAAGTTGCATTTTCAATATGTTTGCATCAACTTCATTCAATTCATACAACCTGGTAGTAAGCTCTCTAAAATTTTATCATTCACCCTTTCAATGTTGGCTCTTTTAAAACACACAATTCACTATTTACGGACTTGGCTATATAATCATGCACTTGGTCCCCGAGCGCATGATTTTATTTGTCTAACTTTTATTTTTTTTAAACCGACGATTATTGTCTTTCTTCAATCCCTTACATTGTAAACAAATAATTATTTTAATAAATTTTTATTCTCATCTTTATCTTTTATTTTATCTTTTCTTTTTTATCTTGATTTCTTTCTTGTCTTCATTCTTGTCTCCCTCTTGTCTTTCTTCTTGTCTTCCTTTTTGTCTTCGTTGTCTTTTTTTTCTTTTACTTTTTCTTCAGTTGTGGCTGCTAAACCCTAAACAATGGGAGCAAACCAAAAAAAAAAAGTTTTTTTTTTTTTTTTTTTTTTTTTCGTTTTTCGGGTTGGCCGTGGGGTACTGCTGAACCCTGAATGGCAGCCGCCCCCCCCCCAAAATAAATAAATAAATAAATAAATCTTTTTTCTTGGCCGTGGGGTGCTGCTGAACCCTACATGGCAGCTGCCAAAAAAAAACTTTTTTTTTGACTTTTTTGACTTTTTCTTAAAATTACTATTTTTAGTCGCTGGGGTGCGCGGCCGCGCACCTAAAGACTCTTCTTCCTCTTCTTCTCCTTCCCCTCTCCTCATATACAGTGACTTCAAGAAATGAGTCAATGCCCCTATCAAGGAGCATTGATGGGGGCTAGCCGGGAAACATTAAGGCAGATGAAGCCGAGCAAAAAAATCTATTGTGACTCATGAACTCTTAACACATGCCACATGGCGCTTTGCCTAAATAATATCTACATTGTGAGTTAAGATCACAAATGTGCATGTACCCTTATAGACTCATTTTTTGAGGTGGCTTGTGGAGCAACTTCACATGGCAACATTTGAGTGTAGAACATAGAAAAATTTGTGTTTTTTGATGAAATTTTTTGTACTTTCTCTTCTCTTCCCTCTTGTGGAACATACTGTGGAGAATAGGAATTAGAATTGGCATGATGAAGCCAATTTCAGGAGACAAAGTGAGAGATATTGTTGCTCTTTTGATGAAAGGCAAGAGTACAAGAGTGGTTGCGAAGTCATTGGGTTTCTCACAGAGTACGGTGAATAGAGTGAGGAAGAAACATTGTAGTGACTTAGAATTGCCAAAACGAGGTGTTCCAAAGATTCTTAGCGCTTCAGAGATACGACGTGCAGTGCGTTTGGTTACGGTTGGAGGGCTAGAAACGGCAGTACATGCAGCAAAAGTGTTGAGAGAGGGTAGAGAAGTGGGTTTCTGTGATAACACTTTTCGGTCTACTTTGAGAGATGCTGGATTGAGTGCCTGTGAGAAGATTCCTAAGCCTTGTTTGTCAAAGAAAAATGTACGAGAGAGGCTACGATTTGCAAGAATTCATGAAGAGTGGACAGTAGAGGATTGGAAGAGAGTTGTATTTAGTGATGAGACGAAGATAAATCGTTTCAATGCGGATGGGAGGACTTGGTGCTGGGTCAATGACCAAAAAATCTTCCCTGATCGTGTGGTGAAGCAAACAGTGAAGCATGGTGGAGGGTCTTTGATGCTATGGAGTTGTATGACAGCAAGAGATGTAGGTGATTTACAAAGGGTGGACGGGCGTATAAATGCGAAGGACTATATTACAATCTTGCATGGAGATTTGTACTTGAGTTTAGAGAGATTAGGATACTTGAACCTTGGTAACGTCATTTTCCAGCATGATAATGCTCCTATACATAAGGCAAAGATTGTTCAGAAATGGTTCTTAGAGCAGCCATTTACTGTTTTAGAGTGGCCAGCTCAATCCCCAGACCTAAATCCCATAGAACATGTTTGGGCAATTCTCAAACATCGTTTGAATTCCTATCCAACTCCTCCTGTAGGTCTTTTGCAATTATGGGAGCGTGTGGAAGAGACTTATAAGACGATCACTACAAAGCAGTGTGAGAGATTGTATGCTAGCATGCCAGATCGAATTGCAGCTGTCTTGGCTGCTCGTGGAAAGTGGACAAGATTTTGACCACTCTTTCTATAACGCCTCAAAAAATGAGTCTATGTACATAGTCAACTTTGGCACTATGTATTTTTTTAATCTAGTGGCAATTTCTTTTCAATTTTCTTGAGGTTGTCAATTACTTCATGCTCTCAAACTTTCATGTTCAAAATTTATTGCTTTGATTCTTCATACTCTCTACGTTGTTACTTTTCTAAATCAAATACCCTCAAAGACTCATTTATTCAAGTCACTGTATATATAGGGGAGAGGTGAGGGGAGGGAGAGGGAGTTGAACAATGAATGGGAGAGACCCTCTCCTCTCCCCTATAAGGTCGAGGCACCTAAAGCCGACCAGGTACCTAAAACCGATCAGGCCTAATTTCTAGATTTTGAAAGGGAAGATGTACCTCATTTGTACATTAGAGCATGTGATCGGTTTTGGGTTCTGAAGTACTTTTCACTTTGAAAAATTGTACAAATTTCAATATTGGGAAATAATTCATGGAAAAATTTGCATTCTCCGCGAAAACTAACTTCCAACCCAGGAAAAATATCACCCTATTAATGGCTGGTCCAAAAATAGTGTAGATAGCTAAGTGATCGGTTTTAGGTGCCTCGACCTTATATATGAGGAGAGGGAGGGATGGAGATGAAAATGAGGGAGATGAGAAGGTTTATGGGTGCGCGGCCGCGCACCCAAGCGACTAAAAATAGTAATTTTTGGAAAAAGTAAAAAAAAAAAAGTTTTTTTTTTTTTTTTTTTTGGCAGCTGCCATTTAGGGTTCAGTAGCACCCCACGGCTAAGAAAAAAGGAAAAAAAAAAAAAAAAAAAAAAAAAAAAAAAAAAAAAAAAAAAAAAAAAAAAAAAAAACTTTTTTTTTGTTTTTTTTGTTTGGGGCGGCTGCCATTCAAGGTGCAGCACCCCACGGCCAACCCGAAAAACGAAAAAATAAATAAAAATAAAAAGTTTATTTTTATTTTTATTTTTATTTTTAAATTTTTAGGTTTGCTCCCATTGTTTAGGGTTTAGGAGCCACAACTGAAGAAAAAGTAGAAGAAAAAAAAGACAACGAAGACAAAAAGGAAGACAAGAAGAAAGACAAAAAGAAGACAAGAAGAAAGACAAGAGGGAGACAAGAAAGAAGACAAGAAAGAAATCAAGATAAAAAAGAAAAGATAAAAGAAAAGGTAAAAGAAAAGATAAAGATGAGAATAAAAATTTATTAAAATAACTATTTGTTTACTATGTGGGGGATTGAAGAAAGACAACATTGATGATTTTTAGAGAACTATTTAACCAACCTTTTTAAAACTCAAATATGCCTGTGAAATGAGCGCACTTGGCCAAGTGCATAAATAGCGAATTGCGTGTTATCTGTAGTGTTTTTAGTTTCAAAACATTTATTGAAAATTTGTTAACAATAAACTCATGTTTGGTGTCACCCCAATGAGTAAAAAAGAGTGTTGTTTCCAATACTTTTATTAACCCCTAATAGTCCAAAAGATCGTTTTGTGGTCACTTCCCCTTTTTAGAGACAACCTCATCCCAAAAAAAAAAAAAAAATTCAGTAAATTAAAATTATTTTTTAATAGAAAATAAAGTTTACTTTTCAACCCAATTTGACTTATGCCAATCCAAGTTAACCCCTAAAGGACCAATGATTCATGGTTTTAAAATGATAAATTCAATTAATCATATTGCAAAATATATAATTCAAATGAGACTAAATCTTGTATCATTAGAACCAACGAAGAATAATGCATATGATAGTCAAAGAACAAACAAATTTGAACAAAAAGAAGTCCACATAGAACCTACTCAAAACTACTAAAAAAAACACGAAACTCAATTTGAATTTCTTGGTCCTTTAGGGGTTAAACTCCTTCTAGGAGAATGCTATAAAACCAAACTCCTTCACATTGTTTAATGTTAAAAATTTACTATTTGGAGAAAATATTGAATGTTGTTATTTTCATCAATTATTTTGCTTTTTTGTTTTTAGAATGATAAATACAATTCCAAGCAATAATACCAAATTTTGAATCCTATAATTTTCAAAAAGGGTGTTCCATTGTACTATTCTATTATGCTAATCCCTTTGTTTCATAACTAGAGTCTACTTTGCAACAAAATTGAGATTTAAGATTGAAATTTGAACCCATTTTAACCTCTGAACGTTCAAACGACCATTTTCAGGTCACTGCTCAAATCTGACGTGTTGCGTGGAACAAAAGAATAGGTTTTTGAAAAATAAAAATGATTAAAAATACTACATTAAGTCCACTTTCCAATGCAATTTGAATTATATCAATCGAAGTTAAACTCCATGTGGAAGAATTTTTCGAAGTCGATCACCTCAATATTGTCTTAGTGTTATAAAATTTGCTATTTGGAGAAAGTAATGATGTTCCCTCCATCATTTCTTTTGCTTTTGTGAAGTTCACAATAAATAAACCAACTTCAACAATCATGCTAAATTTTAAACTCTAAAAGTGAAAATCATAATTTATAAAAAAATTCAAAGGTTAACGCTTTTAAATTAATAAAAAAAAATCTAAATTTATTTTTGGAAGTTTGACCATATAGATGATTTGTAAAGATGATAGCCGTACATTTTGTCTATCAAACCAAACTTCATCAAACATATGGAAGGCACATGTTATAACACATCTATGTTTTGTCCAATGCCCCTTGGGCTTTTAGAGGTTAAAAAGGATAAAATGCAATATTTTTATATAACCGTGTGTCTCTATGGAAAGGGATGAAAAAGGTAGGAAGCCAATATAGAAAGGCAAGGAGTACAAGTCACAATGAATGAGTACAAGGCACAATGAGTCAATGTAGGAAGGTGACATAGTGAATGCGAGCTTTTAAACTAACGCAAAATAAATGTGGTTTTGGACTCTTATTATGAAACGGAGGGGGTAAATTGCATGGATTGTTTTTTGGTTTTTGAAGAAATGCTAAAGTCGCAACATAATTTTTTCTGGTATAGCCAAATATTTTTATATTCATCTAAATTTAAGATATAACTATATTTTCATCCACATACTTGAACGACTTTCATTAAAAACGGGAAATTTTATCCAATTTATCTTCAAAATTTGGAACAATCTAGCATCTTCATCCATTTTTTCTTCAAAATTTTCCTTAAGACTTAGTGCACGCCAATTAGTTTTGGTGCTTTTTGACATTTAAATGCCTAAAAATAATCATTGCTATGTTGACACTAAAATGTTGAAAGTTGAGTGTTAAAAAAGTGTTTAGAACATAGTGTCGAGAAAGGAGTCGAAGGAAGTCTTGTTGACAACATCTTTTTTTTTAAGTATCAATAATACTGAACTCAACCATTAATTCTAGAAATTTTTGGCCAAAATTTTACATGATTTTGGGAGTGGCCACTTTTAAATTGCCAAAATCCTCTCAAAATTTTCTGAAACCACCGGTATTAGGATGAAAGTGCCTTATACAAGATAATTTTATGAATGAACACATATATGTGGATGATTCTATCCATTTTTTTCCTATCTTGATAGGATATTCTAGGGTGCATGTTGCTCTACCAAATCAAAAACAAAAAAATTGGCTGGCTGGACTGCTGGCATTGATGAGCAATTCAAGACTGTAAGTTGCTCACATGATTCGAGGGATTCAATAACATGGTCATGCAGCTCCAGCAACTGCCACCTCAATTAGTTAATTCTCTACCATTCTCTACCATAGTACACTCACCCTAATCCCTATTTTACAAAAATATTCTTTGATGAATGCCAACTCCACACTTTGCAAGTACTCTTCCAGGTCACTTTGCAAGTACTCTTCCTAGTCACTTTGCAAATCACTCTTCTTTTCTAAAGTTAGATGTACCGGAAACCAAGAATGGACCCTGAATCGTCATGTAGGCTTCTCCAATTACCATGACAAATCATATCGTTGTAAAGTAGAGACACCTATTCATGACAATATAAGAGATGTGGTACCTTGGGAGTGCAGAAAACATGGAATGAAATCATGAATGTCTTAGCAAATCTAGGAGGAAGTGATGGGCCTTGGAGTTAATTTTTTTGGAAGCATGAGCAATTTTACACGAATTTGTGAAGCAAACGTGTCGTAAACACCTATTCTAAGTTGTAGACTTACCCAAAAGAAACAAAGGACCAACTGTGAAGCAACATTGAACTGGACCAATTGTGAACCAACAAGTGGGAAGCTGCCCGCAACTTTCAAACTTATCATGGTTCATTTTTGGTTCAAAAGTAGCTAGCCACAATGGGTCGTTTTCCATTTTAGATGTTGATAAGTTACCTTATGTGCTTCAACAATACTACATGGCTGCTCACCAACAAATTTGATAATTTCCATGTCACTCATTTTCATGCAACCTATGTAACGGTTTTGGGTCAAAAATTACTTCTGACTCTAAAAAATCTCAAATAATTCAGTTTTGGGAATTTGCTTTATAAATTCCAATAATCTTCTTAATCCTTATTTATTTTCCCATCGGAGGAATCTCTGTCTTCTATATTACACCCTCCACACAAAGTGACCCTTAATTTTTATCTTTGGTGTAAATCAAAATTAAAAGTCACATAAAAGTTTTAAAAGTTTTAAATATACCACTTTGGTATATTTAAAAGTCACATAAAAGTTTTAATTCCAAAAATTCAATAGGAAAACTATTTTGAATAACAAATTGGCTCTTCTCCCATTGAATTGGTAATTGCTATAAAAGATTCAATAATTGGAATTTTGATGAATCGTAAAGTGGAAAAGAAAGTAGACTTGATTATCTTTACTTTGTTAGTCAACTCGAATAAAAATAAACAAAAATTTAAAGTGAAAAATAAATTTGACAAGAGAAGGGCCACTTTTGGGCTTCTCGGTCCTTTAGGGGTTAAGGGCTAATTTAGACTTTGAGTGAAACTTAGCTTTTTTTTCCTTGAAGTTATGAATCCATTGAGAGAGGAGTTTAGGTTGACCTAAACTAATTTACATTAAAACGTACCCCCGTCTCTAGAACCCCCAGTGATCTTGAATGCAAGACATTGAAGGAGGAGGAAGAAGCTCGGCCAGAGCCTGATTGCGATGCGTGAAGTGCAGGGCGTTGTCGGAAAATCCCGGGGGCGCCGAGAAGAGAGTGGGACCGTTGGGTGGCGCCATGGCTGTAACCACGGTGACTGAGATAACACTGTGGCTATGGCTATGACAGAAGAATCACCATGAGCAACGCCCAATCGACAAAAAAAAAAAAAAAACAGATACTTACGGCGACAGATGCTGTGAGTGAAATCAGAGTGAGAATGCAACTGCAGCTTGAGTTGTTGTGAGATGGGCGCAGCAAGCCCACCGGACAGAAGCTCCAGAATGCCACTGAAAGGAAGGAGATAGAAGAGGAAACGATGTCAACGATGGCCGTGGACGCATTGAGGTCCCGGGAGAGTAGTCCCACCAGGCCGCTGAACCGGTATAGAGAAACGGAAAGCTTAAACCCTAAGCCCCCTCCACAGCAAAAGAAGTAGTTAACCCCTAAATGTCTGAACGTGCCTTTGTGGCCAGTAGAATACGTTATATTTTGATTGTATTTCGATTGAATCCATACTTCTTATAGGTTTGAGGACAAAAGAGAAGTTGAAATTTAGATCAGTGCGGTTTTAAACAGCTACTGAGATCCCAATTTAGAGTTTCTTGTTGGTAGAAAATCTCAATTATACCACAGCGTATATGTCGGTACTATCCCCATGGGACGTTTAGGGGTTACTTAACAAATGTTAATAGTGGTTAGTTTAAAATGGGCCCACACTTATCGAGTAAGAGTAATTAGGTAACGATGTTTAGTTCACTCATGCTTGTTTTCACTAGTTATGCATTTATTAGTTAAGAGTGATTAGCTAATTGATCGAGTAATGAGAGTTAATTAGAATGTTTTTCACATGAAGGTTTTGGAGGCAAGTAGCTACTTCTTCATTCGTAAAGAAGTAAGAATTGGTTACAAAAAGTTAAGGAGAATCAAAGAGAAATACAGGAAAGTAAAATGTATTTAGCTACTTCTTCTTACTTGTTTAGTGCAGGCAAGGCCTTAAGAGAGTTTTGACAAAATGTAGATTTGGAATTTGGCTAAACAAGATTTTGGACATAAAATGCTATTTTTTGCAAGATTTGTTTTTCTTCCCA
The DNA here is from genome assembly GCA_022496805.1 of Pohlia nutans. Lineage (NCBI taxonomy): Eukaryota > Viridiplantae > Streptophyta > Bryopsida > Bryales > Mniaceae > Pohlia > Pohlia nutans. Next base: position 927,235 of record CM040086.1, read on the forward strand.
TCTCGACATGAATTGGTTTATAGCTTTTCAAAAAAATCACTACACATCAAAACAAACATCAAGTAACTAGGTACGTGATATTGTTGAGGAATAGGCAAAAGTTGCATTTTCAATATGTTTGCATCAACTTCATTCAATTCATACAACCTGGTAGTAAGCTCTCTAAAATTTTATCATTCACCCTTTCAATGTTGGCTCTTTAACCCCTAAACGTTCTCACCCTTTTTAGATTTGGTAAGTTTGCCAAAGATGCATTATAAAATGCAACTAAGAGGGATATTTTCAAGTTGATGAATAAACAAAAGTTGTACATTATGCATTTTAGATTCTATTCATACGGTTAGATTTGTGATTGGTATCACCAATATTTTTGTATTAAATTTCAATCTTAAAATTTAACACTCTCTTGTAATATGATTACAAATAAGATATTATAATCTAAAAATGAAATTTGTTGTGATGGATTGGAATGTAATACTCTAAGTGTAGTGATTTTTGGAGATTTTTTGGTTGCTTAACCCTTAAACGTCAAGAGGGCCTGAATGGGGCAGCCCGGAAAGAATCTAAATTTTGTTGCATTTTTTTTTTGGTCATAAACGGCTCTGCAGTGCACTGCCGGCTAGCACTGTAGCACTGTGGCACTGCTGAACTTCAACTGCCCCAACCTCAAAACTTGTTCAATTTGATAACTTTGATTGCTTACCAACAATTCCACAATCTCTCAAATGAGGCGAAAATTTGGAATCTAGATCGCTTTTTCAGTAGCTTTCTAACGCAACAATACTCGCTTGATTTGGTTGAGTAAAACTACTTTTTTCTCCAATTATTCCTTTATACCAAGCCCGTGGGGCTTGCTTTGACGTTTAAGGGTTAATTTTGGTAGTAGACTTTTCCAATAGCACTTTTAGACTAAAATCTGCAAAATTTTGGGTGCAACACTACAACATGAAATGAGGCATAAAAATTTCACAAATCATCCCCTTTCTAATTGAATCACACATGCGCGGAGCTAACTTTTCATAAAAGTTTCAATAAAAAATCCACACTGCAAAAAGTGCATAATGGATGAGAAAACGGATTTCAAATCCGCACATCATGCAAAATATGCATGGTTAGATGATTAGGGGTTAAGGAACTGAACACCCGGATTGAATCAAACAGAAGAAGAAGAAAAAAATTCAGTTTAAAGATAGGAACCCTTTTTGAGCTTGTCCTATTTTCAACCCATGCTCAAAATTATCAACTACAGTAGTGTTTTTAATTTCAAAACATTTATTGAAAGTTGTTTTTAAATAAACTCATGTTTGGTGTCACCCCGATGAGTAAAACTCATCTTAAAAAGAGTGTTGTTTCCAATACTTTTTATTAACCCCTCAAGGCCCAAGGGGACATATTGTGTCCTCTGACTTGTTCATCATGTCATTTTTTAAACTCATTTTGTTCAAAAACTACATAAGATATATATAGAAAAAATACATTGCAATGTTAATATTGATGTGGGAAATTTTGAAGTACAAATCATATTCTCACTTAAGTTTGTTGTACAAGAGATAATTGTAGTCAAAGTTCAGTTTCTTCAAATAGTACAGAATCCCTCAAGGCCCAAGGGGATTGTATACTATTTGAAGAAACTGAACTTTGACTACAATAGTCCAAAAGATCATTTTGTGGTCACTTCCCCTTTTTAGAGACTACCTCAGCCCAAAAACATATTTTCAGTAAATTAAAATTATTTTTTTAATAGAAAATAAAGTTTACTTTTCAACCTAATTTGAATTATGTCAATCCAAGTTAAACTCCTTCTAGGAGAATGTTATAAAGCCAAACTCCTTTACATTGTCTAAAGTTACAAATTTACTATTTGGAGAAAATACTGAATGTTGTTATTTTCATCAATTATTTTTCTTTTTTTTCTTTTTAGAATGATAAATACAATTCCAAGCAATAATACCAAATTTTGAATCCTATAATTTTCAAAAAGGGTGTTCCATTGTACTATTCTATTATGCTACTCCCTTTGTTTCATAAGTAGAGTCCACTTTGCAAAAAAAATTAGATTTAAGATTGAAATTTGAACCCATTTTAACCTCTGAACGTTCAAACGACTATTTTCAGGTCACTGCTCAAATCTAATGTGTTGCCTGGAACAAAAAAATAGGTTTTTGAAAAATAAAAATGATTAAAAATACTACATTAAGTCCACTTTCCAATGCAATTTGAATTATATCAATCGAAGTTAAACTTCATGTAGGAGAATTTTTCAAAGTCGATCACCTCAATATTGTCTTAGTGTTATAAAATTCGCTATTTGGAGAAAGTAATGATGTTCCCTCCATCATTTTTTTTGCTTTTTTGAAGTTCACAATAAATAAACTAACTTCAACCATCATGCTAAATTTTAAACTCTAAAAGTGAAAATCATAATTTATAAAAAATTTAAAAGGTTAATGCTTTTAAATTCATAAAAAAAATCTAAATTTATTTTTGGAAGTTTGACCACATAGATGATTTGTAGAGATGATGCCGTACATTTTGTCTATCAAACCAAACTTCATCAAACATATGGAAGGCACATGTTATAACACATCTATGTTTTGTCCAATACCCCTTGGGCTTTTAGAGGTTAAAAAAGACAAAACGCAATATATTTTTATAGAACCGTGTGTCTCTATGGAAAGGGATGAAAAAGGCAGGAAGCCAATGTAGAAAGGCAACACAATGAATGAGTACAAGGCAAAATGAATGAGAGCTCTTAAACTGACGCAAAAAAAATGTCGTTTTGGACTCTTATTATGAAACGAAGGGAGTATATTTCATGGATTGTTTTTTGGTTTTTGAAGAAATGCTAAAGTCGCAACATAATTTTTTCTGGTATAGCCAAATATTTTTATATTCATCTAAATTTAAGATATAACTATATTTTCATCCACATACTTGAACGACTTTCATTAAAAACGGGAAATTTTATCCAATTTATCTTCAAAATTTGGAACAATCTAGCATCTTCATCCATTTTTTCTTCAAAATTTTCCTTAAGACTTAGTGCACGCCAATTAGTTTTGGTGCTTTTTGACATTTAAATGCCTAAAAATAATCATTGCTATGTTGACACTAAAATGTTGAAAGTTGAGTGTTAAAAAAGTGTTTAGAACATAGTGTCGAGAAAGGAGTCGAAGGAAGTCTTGTTGACAACATCTTTTTTTTTAAGTATCAATAATACTGAACTCAACCATTAATTCTAGAAATTTTTGGCCAAAATTTTACATGATTTTGGGAGTGGCCACTTTTAAATTGCCAAAATCCTCTCAAAATTTTCTGAAACCACCGGTATTAGGATGAAAGTGCCTTATACAAGATAATTTTATGAATGAACACATATATGTGGATGATTCTATCCATTTTTTTCCTATCTTGATAGGATATTCTAGGGTGCATGTTGCTCTACCAAATCAAAAACAAAAAAATTGGCTGGCTGGACTGCTGGCATTGATGAGCAATTCAAGACTGTAAGTTGCTCACATGATTCGAGGGATTCAATAACATGGTCATGCAGCTCCAGCAACTGCCACCTCAATTAGTTAATTCTCTACCATTCTCTACCATAGTACACTCACCCTAATCCCTATTTTACAAAAATATTCTTTGATGAATGCCAACTCCACACTTTGCAAGTACTCTTCCAGGTCACTTTGCAAGTACTCTTCCTAGTCACTTTGCAAATCACTCTTCTTTTCTAAAGTTAGATGTACCGGAAACCAAGAATGGACCCTGAATCGTCATGTAGGCTTCTCCAATTACCATGACAAATCATATCGTTGTAAATTATGTGCTTCAACAATGCTACATGGCTGCTCACCAACAGGTTTGATAATTTCCATGTCATTCATTTTCAGGCAACCTGTGTAACGGTTTCGGGTCAAAAATTACTTTTGACTCTAAAAAATCTCAAATAATTCAGTTTTGGGAATTTGCTTTATAAACTCCAATAATCTTCATGATCCTTATTTATTTTCCTATCGGGTGAATCTCTGTCTTCTATATTACACCCTCCACACAAAGTTTCCTTTAAATTTTATCTTCGGTGTAAATCAAAATTAAAACCACTTTGGTATGTTTAAAAGTCACATAAATATTTTAATTTCAAAAATTCAATAGGAAAACTATTTTGAATAACAAATTGGCTCTTCTCCCATTGAATTGGTAATTGCTATAAAAGATTCAATAATTGGAATTTTGATGAATCGTAAAGTGGAAAAGAAAGTAGACTTGATTATCTTTACTTTGTTAGTCAACTCGAATAAAAATAAATAAAAAATTAAAGTGAAAAATAAATTTGACAAGAAGAGGGCCACTTTTGGGCTTCTCGGTCCTTTAGGGGTTAAGGCCAATATAGACTTTGAGTGAAACTTGGCTTTTTTTTCCTTGAAGTTATGAATCCATTGAGAGAGAAGTTTAGGTTGACCTAAACTAGTTTACATTAAAATGTATCCCCATCTCTAGAACCCCCAATGATCTTGAATGCAAGACATTGTTCATGAGGGCCCCCTATTCTTGAAATTTTCATTTTCGGCATGCTAGGTTTTTATTATTATTATTATCATTATCAATTAAATCGGGGCCTATGGTTGCAAATTACTCTAGGGGAACCTATTTGGGAATAAAAAACCATGGGAGGAGTAGGTTATTTTTTTAAGTGGGCCCTCAATGGGACCAAAATGAGGGGCAATTTTGTCCGCATGTGTTAAAGACGACCGAGGTTCTAGAAACGGAGAAGACGTGTTAATGTTATCATTTTCTTATTCACCAGATTTATATATTTTGATTGAAAATTTTGGTGTTTATTACGGCCCTAAGTCAACCAAAATAGTGTTCCAAAATAGAGCACCAATTTTGCTTCCTTGGGGAAAGTTGAGACCATGTCATACTATTAATAACAGCTGAATAAATGAAGTCAACCCAACTCTCAGTACAAGAAAAACCATGTTGGCCTTAGTCTTGGTTGCAAGTTTAATTTTTGAAAGACATGTTATGATTTTCTTGTCTTTTAAGAATTCTATAGAAAATTGGATTTTTCAAAAATAAAAAATAAAAAACACTTCAATATTGTTTTGAAAGAAGATTTTTTGAAAGCGGTTTTTGATGAAATGCCCTCGAAAAGTTTCATCACCAAAAATGGGTGTTGTTTTGACATTTTAATGTCGGAAAATAGTCTTTCAAAAACATAAGTGTGAAATAAAAACACCCATTTATGGTAGTGTTTAAGGATTAATGTCTCTTTTACATACCAAATTCTATCTTACTCGGTGCATTTAGGGCGCCCAAGTTACTACTCGCCGAATGCTGACAAGTTATACAAAAATAAACCAATAAGTGCCCAGCCAACCACATTTCGCCACATCAGCTAGAGAGCGCCCAGAATAGATTACAGATAAGACCTCAAATCTAGTAGGGAGCTACATTCTAGATATCCATGATGAAGACCCGCCATCACAGGTTCCATTTAGTTGGCCGCTACGTCACTCCTCGGATTCTGTCAACTCATTATTTTATCATTCATGGACTGAGCACCACCACCAGGATGCAACACGTGTCCTTTCTAAAGCAGGATCCAGTCTCCTCCGATGGAAGCGTTTTCACTCGAAGCCAGGAATGAAGTGAATATTCAAAATGGGGTCGCAATCCGCTGGTGAGCTTGCAAATGCTGGAGCGGACACCTGTAAACTCCGCTGCTCAGATCCGCCCTGGTCGGTGCCGCTTCTATCTCTCTCTCGTTCACAATCAAACTTTTCAACAAAGTGCACTCAAGACTTATCATGCACTCGTTCTTCACAGACGTACTTACTGACAGTCATGTGCAGATCATGCCCTTTCGCATCACACAGTCACGCACTGAACTTCCAGTGAATCGATCGATCTAGCTCTAGTCAGAGCGGATAATAGCTAGATCGGTAATACTAGAGACAGAACGAACTCCGATCCTGCTTTTGATTGCTACTCGTGTGCATTACGAATCTGTTTTGTTTAACTGTCACACAGGATCGCGTTAGCTGCTGTGCTACTGATCAGACCAGAACCGATTCATCGATTTCGTCAGCTTTTTTGATCACTGACATGTATATAATCATGCTAGCTTCCTGATTAGCTAGCGAGATGTGTGTATCTTGCACCAAAAGTTTGTACTGTACTTATTTCACGGTTCGGTAAATGGAAAGGGCATGTACAACTACTGCCAATGATTGGGTTCGAGCGACATTTCGATTTGCGCGTATGCGACTCCCAGTGATCGATGTAGGACAGAGAAACAGAGGAGGTATGATCCGCATGTGATCACTGGGAAGAGTAACAGAGGAGGTGGCGGTAAGTAGCAGCTTTGGAGATTCAGCTGCTGCATGTTATGTTTCGCTTTCACGGTTCGGTAAATGGAAAGGGGCTGTGGCGTGAGGAGGACTTCATTCAGCGGTCTGCTGGCATGGCGCAAGTGTTGGGAATTCAGAGTTCTGCTAGTTTCTGTGTTTTGAAATGGGCGGAAGAAACGACGAGGAAAGCAAGCGATGAGAGAGTGGGATTGGTGCCGATTTGGCTATGAACTTGGTGGGATCGATCGTCCCGAAAGAGGAGGAAGAGCTAGCTAGGGATTAGCTAGTGGTAACATGGTGGAGACTTCGTCGTTTATTGTGTCTTTAGTGTTCTCGTCGTGCGTGTTTGTGCTTCTCTTCGGAGTGTACGTCGTGACGTCGCGCCGGCCAGGGAATGCCGTCATCTACCACCCGCTGCGGCTGTTGCGCGGGGAGGACGCGGGCGCCATTCTCCAAGCGCGGGGTCCGTTCACATGGGCGACGGAGGCCTGGAAAGCTACTGAAGACGACATTGCAGACGCCGCCGGCTTAGACGCCGCCGTCTATCTCCATCTCTTCACCGCAGGTACGGTCAGTCCAATCACTACTAATGGAGATCGAAACCCTGAATTTTCAAACCAATTTGTTGCTTGGGGTAATAACTTTCCATTGCGTGACATTCCCAATGAATGTGATGAACGTGCAGCCATTTTGAACTTTCGAACTGGTCATTTTGATGCTTGATTCAAAGGAGGCCATTGCGTGACATGTCCAATGAATATATGTGATGTGCAGCGTTGGGGATCATCGTGTTTTCTGTATCCTGAATTTTCAAACTATTTTGATGCTTGATTCGAAGGAGGCCGGCCAATGGGTGACATGTGTGGCAATGAATGAATGTGGTGTGCAGCGTTGGAGATCATCGTGTTGTCCGCCGTGTTTTGTATTCCCGTGTTGGTGGCGCTGTCGGGGAGCAGCGGGTACAACACGAAGCAAGAGAGGACGGATGGACGAGTGGACTTTAGTGGATTCGACAACTTGAGCATGGGCAACGTGGAGCCCGGGAGCCACAAGATCTGGGGGTTCCTGGTGGGCATGTTCTGGGTGTCGTTCGTGACCTACTTCGTGTTGTGGCGCTCGTACCGGCGCATCGTCAGTTTGCGCATCCGGCGACAAACATCGGCCAAGGCTCGTCCCGAGGATTTCACTGTCCTCGTCCGGAACATTCCCCCGCCACCCGCAGATCAGACCCACGCACAGCACGTCGACTCTTTCTTCCGAACACTGCATCCCGGATCGTATGACCGCTGCATCATCGTCAAAGACCTCCGAAAGGTGAAAGCTCTGATTCGCTCATATGGAGACTTTACTTTTCTTTACCAACACATGCAACGTCCTTCACCCCTAAGCGTTCACTGTGAATTTTCTGAAAACTGGAGTTACCCCTACTGGAAAGCATCTGCTTGTGTGAAAATGCCTTCAGTTTGACACGCTCTTGATCTTGTTGTATAGAACAAGAGTTTTAAACTACGATGTATTGCAATCAGAAAACCGATCGAGGTAAAATGAGAAAATGCCACCGTGATGCAGATGGCGTTTTAGACGCTTAGGGGTTAAAATTTCACCCCATGATCTGCATTCTGTTGTTTTCACAATGCGATTGGTGGTTTTGCTTACCACCCGGTTGAATGTTACTAAGTTCAGGTGGAGAAGCTGTACAAAGAGCGTGAGAAGTTGTTGCGGGAATTGGAGCATGCGGAAGAAGTTTTGGAGCGATCGAAGAGGAAAGGGGGCAACGGCGAAGACGGGGTTCGTCCGGTGCATAAGACGGGGTTCTTGGGCTGTATGGGTCCCAAGGTCGACACCATAGACTACTTGGAAAATAAAAGGGAGGACTTGGCAACTCAGTTTGAGGAGGAGCGGAAGCATGTGCTGCTGACGGAGAAATCTTCCACAGCTTTCGTCGTTTTCAACAATCGCCGCTCGGCTGCTCAAGCCGGCCAGGTGAACGAATTCCTCAAAATCAACCTCCTGAAAATCAGTCAATCAACGGCTCTCTGTGTATGGGGTTTAGGGTTTGTTATCTGTGGTTAGGGTTTCGGGATTGTGCTAACCTTCAGTGCCCTGTGTGGTTAGGGTTTAGGGTTTGTGCTAATTCTTGCTGGTTTGCTGTAGGTTGTGCATGCGCCTCATGCCTTTAATTGGAATGTGACGCCAGCACCGGAGCCCAACGCGGTGGTGTGGCGAAACCTGCACATACCGGAATGGCAGCACTGGCTTCGCAAGCTTTTGGTCCATATTCCCACCTTCTTGATCATTGTGGCATACGCAATTCCCATTCTCTTGGTTGCGAGTCTCTTGTCACTTCGCAATCTGGAGATTATCTTGCCATTCATCAGGTCCCTCACTGAGGACAAGACCATCCATGACATCTTACAGGTGTTCATTCAGTCATCTCTTAGCTTTTGGTTTCCAATGTCTGCACAGCACATTCTTTAAACCTTCACCCTTTTGAGTATTAGAATTAGCATTGACATGACGGACTGGCCTAAGTTTAAGCTTGCTTTCTAAAGTTCAACTTTACTATGCGTTCTACTACTCCCATAGAGCTCCTTTTTGTCGTTTTGCTATCTCATGAAAGGCAAGCCAACACTCAAATTTTATATAAACGTTTGATGGACTCAGATTCTCGAATGCAACAATGGGTGAATGATATGCATTGTTCCTGTTAAACGGTGATATTCGAGTTATTGAGACACTGACAAATGTAAGTATCGCTGTATGTTGCAGTCGGATGATGGAGATGCACCGAGCGCCGCTTTAGCACCGAAGTCGGGCACCTCAACGGGGAGACAAGGTGATGACATTTCTAGATTGATCATGAGCTGAAGGGGGGTTTTACGTGCAATCTAGTTATTAAGTAGTTGTATGGGTTTCTCTTGATTCAGTAGGGTTTTTCTTAAAAGTTTCACCTTTCATTTCACCTTGTGTTTCGACGGTTACGTCCTAGAAATGAGTATATAATTGGTAATACATTCAAATTTTCAAGTAGTGGAGGTGTACATCATACATAGAGGTCGGAAGATGAAACTCAGTTCACCTAATTTAAAAAAGTTGTCTAGTAACAAAGTGGAAGTTCCTATTCCATGAGACTAAAACTTCTCCAACCTGCTTTCTCATTTTATAGAAGAAAGATGGGGTCGACGAGAGGGATGAAACTCAAAATTCTAACAAATTTGCACTTTAATTCTTGTTGCAGGCCTGGTGCCCCAGATTGTCCTGCTCATCTTTCTGGCATTGCCACCACCCATGATGTTTGCTTTGTCAAGGGCAGAGGGTTTTGCTTGTCGGGCTCGGATCGTACGGTCTGCTTCAGCCAAATACTTCTACATCATTATTTTCAACGTCTACTTTGGAGTGACCATCTTTGGGACAATTTTTGCAAATCTCAGCAGCATCAAGGCAATGGTGGATGAAGACAAGTTCATAGTAGCTCGTCTGATACGACTGCTTGGCTCTGAATTACCCCCTGTTGCCATGTATTACATCACATACATTGTGCTCAAGTAAGTGACCACAGATCGACCACCCTAACTGTTCATATTTGGAGTTTAGAGGAGCCTTTCTTTTGTCCAATTTTATCTAGAACACATCAGGAATTTAGACTCCACGGATTTTAAACGATTTTCGTGTGACATCCAACATTTCATGGGTTCGTACATTTTTCACACGGATTCTGCACGAATTTTGCACTGTGTAGGATAATGAAAATAGTGAATGTAGAAGCCGTGCGGAATCCATGCGAAAAATGTACGAACCCATGAAATATTGGATGTTGCACGGAAATTGTTAAAAATCAGCGAGGTCCTAAATTCCTGATGCATGTGCAATGTTCTTCACCGCTTTTGGGGTTCAATAAAAATTTAGCCTCACTTGAATTATATATACTTTTCGCAACACGATCAATCAAACTGGTTGGTTTAATGACCATGAATCCTTGGTCCTCGTTGTGTATTGAATGACATGGAGTTGAGAGTTTTGTTGCAGGTTTTGCATCGGGTACGGTGTGGAATTGACGCGCCTCATCTCCTTGATCAGTTTCCATTGGAAACGGAAGTTCACTTGCCAGACGGAGTGGGAGAAACGTGAGTCATGGGCTCCGGAGGCCTTTACATATCACCAGAGCATCCCCAACGACCTTCTCATCTTGACATTGGCCCTGTGCTATGCTGTTATTGCGCCCATGATTCTCATTTTCGCCTTCTTTTACTTCTTGCTGGGATATCTGGTACAGCGTAATCAGGTGCAGTTTTACTCCTTTCTCTGTACCATCATAACTTACACCGTCTCATAGTATAAATAAATGAAATTTCCAATTTTACCTTTTAAGTCAAGAAAAGAATTTAACCCTGAAAGGACCAAGAATCCATGGTCATGAAACCAACCAATTTGATCGATCATATTAGAGTTAACCGAGAAGTCAGCTCAAAGAGGAAAGTTTTAGCAAACTCCTCTTGAAATATAAATAGACCGAAAACTAGTTCATGATGAGTTGGGAGACAATCTAAAGCAAGCCACTGTCATTATTCTCCACACCTTGCAATGACTCCCACACCTTCTACCAAACCTCCAAGCCCATGGCCCACAAGGGGACAATCTATGACACGACACTATTCAACCCAAGTATAGCTCAAAAGAGAGGTTAGAAGTAGAGCAAAAAGGGAGGTTAGATGGGCTTCTTTTCGGTTTACTCTATATAATTCAAGTGGAACTGAGTTTTACATCACCAGAATAAGTGAAGAACATTGCAAATAAAATTGGAGGGCTTCTTCCTGATTTCTAGCTTGTGAACTTACTGCGTTAACTGCAGGCTTTGAACGTTCATGTTCCTGATTGGGAGAGCAATGGGAGCTTGTGGCCGCACATCCACCACCGAATCCTGGCAGCATTGTTGGCTGCACAGATCACAGCCATCGTTTATTTTGCAGTGAAAGAGTTCAAATACACGCCCATCCTGTTGATACTCCCTGTGGTGACACTCATGTTCCACATCTCCTGCAAGAGAAAGTTTCGGCCCTTGATAGAGCGGGTGTCACTGTACATGGCCACTTCAGAAACAAAAGAGCAACCATCCGTGAGCGACATTGTGAAGGCCTATACTCCCATTTATTTGCGAGAGGGAGCTCCGGGAATTGACCGTCGAGACTCTAGTGAAAGAATTTCCCAGCCTATTGTTGCAGCAGCTGCAGCAGTGTAGTTTTACATTTCTGTAAGTTTACCTTTACAGAAAACTTGTACCATGATTAGTGTACCATTTCCACCCATTAACATTATTACTAGTGGTTTATTAACATTGGACACATGTCACAATTTTAGTGTAGAGTCTTTTTTGTTTTTTGTTCTTTTTACACGTTGAATATCGATAGTACTCCTACCTTTCAAGTTACAAAGCGACACAATGATGCATTCTTGCAAGCTTGAGTTTTTATGTAGCTTCGATAGTATTAGACAGGGTAGAAGTAGCAGGAGCAATTGCAACTTCAATGAGCTTATTGAGGTGTTATGGCGTTGCTGAGTGTAGTTCTGTCTTAGCGTATTCATCAAGGTATTTTTGGTCACGTAGGACATCTGTGGCATTGTACAAAATCAAAATTCTCTTATGGTTACAGTGCGATAGTGCATATATATATATATATATTTAGAGAATTAACCCCTAACTAGGACATTTTAATGTTCGGGTAGGTTCCCACAGTGTCAATTTTTATTTTTATTTGTTGAAATAAATTATGTGAATTCAGTATATCAATACGAAAAATGGGGATTTGATTTATTTATTTTATTCCGATTTTTTAAGTGGAAGTTATGAAGCAAAAGGGTTTTTTTGGGGGAGAATGGGCGGTGCGAGCAGGGCTCAAAATGAATCTCAAACATTATCATTTTTCAACTTTAACCATAGGATCTTGTTTTAGATTACCAAGAGAGTGTATGGTAAAATTTTACATAGAATTTGATTGTACAAATTGCAAGATTACAGCGTTTGAAGTGTGAAGATGAAATTGCAGTCTTTTTTAATATTTTCTGACTGTCTTTGAAGACATGGGAAAAATTGTTAACCCCTAAATGCCTAGAGCCCTCTCCAAATCATAACATTCAGTAGCCTTTGTGAGTACTGCCTCCCTCTAACAGAATGATGTGGAATATCCCACATCATTTCATCCCCCCAATGAAATGATGTGGGATATTCCACATCAAATCAGTAGCTATGGGGGCACGTGGCATTAAGCAAGAGCAAGCAACCATGGTGTACAATAATCGAAAGCACTCAATCACAATTCAACACTGTTTTTTCATTTTTTATTTGATTCATTCTCAACTCAATAGTGTTTTGTCATTGTTTATTTGATTCAATAGTTCATTCAATTAGAAATCACTCGTCACTCTGTATATAAAGGTGGATGAAACTAAAAGGCAGTCTCTTTGAAGGCTATTGAATGTTATGATTCGGCGGTTTTGCAAAGATGCATTATAAAATGCAATTAAGAGGGATATTTTGAACTTGATGTGTAAATAAAAGTTGTACATTATGAATTTTTGATTTTATCCATACAATTAGATCTATGATTGCTATCACCAATATTTTTGTATAAAATTTGAAACTCAAAATTCAAAATTCTTTTGTAATTTGATTACGAATAACATATTGACAATTTGTACATGAAATTTGCTGTGATTGGTTGAAACGTAATACTCTAAGTGGTGATTTTTGGAGATTTTTTGGTTGTTTAATTTTATGAGTTGACTTTTTTAATAACATTTTTACACTAAAATCTTTGAAATTTTGGATGAATCACTACAACATGAAATGAGGAATTAAAATTTCACAAATCATCCCCTTTTTAATCAGATCACAATTTTATGAAGCTAACTTCCCACAAAAGCTATAGTAAAAAGTTCACACTGCAAAAAGTGCATGATGGATGAGAAAATATGGATTAAATTTGTACATTGTCCAAAAAACGGACATTCAGGCAGTTAAGGGTTAAATTGGTCATAAAAATTGTTAAATTTTATTTAAATGTTAAATTTGGTATTTTTTATTAAGTGAAAAAAATATTCACAAGAAAATGGATAGAAGGAGTTGAAAATGATGCTCAAAAACAAGAAAAACCCGCAATCCTTTAAGATTTAACATGGACGCTAGCGTGTCAAAGGGTTAAGAGTTAGGAGTGCTAAGACTCAAATGAAAATTAAAAGTCCCTCTATTTTGAAATGATGATCTACAACATAGAGAAGCTTGATAGTAGATTCCGTATAAAATAATTCTAAAAAGACATGCCAAAATGATTCAAATTCTTATTTCAAAATTTCAAAATAAAATAAAATAAAAATTTGCAAATACTCACATGAACTGGTTTTTGTCTAATTGGTTTTTCACAAAGTATACTTAATTTATTGGATGAATGTCAAATTTGCTACTGAATATTTTTTACAAAGGTTATGAAACTATCAATATGGAAAAGGATATTAAATTTCTTCAAACCTTAAATGCGCAAAGAGTCCCGTGGGGCCATGTTTGATTGCATTTTAGTTAAACATTGATTTTCACTTAGTTCCTAATTTCAAATGAAAACGGTCTGAACTAAGAAAGTGTGGGAGCTATTTTCTACTTTTTAATCCAATTTATTTTTCTTCAAAATTGTTAAAATTGAGTTTTTTACAACACTTTATAGCTCAAAACCCTAAAATTCTAATTTTCACCGCAGAAAAAGTTTTTCAATTGAATTTCTTTTTACGTAAGCTCAAGAAGCATTCCATCTACACCTTGTTGTTCATCACTATTGTTTACATTTCTTTAAAAATTTCAAACATTTTTGTAATTAGTATGACTGTTACAAGAAAAATGCTTTGAAAAATCTTATAAAATTTATTTTCATTTAAAAATTTATGAAAAAATCAGTGTAAATTGGTTTTAAAATAAATCATATGAGAAATATATCAAAAAAATATAGAATACTCTAAAATGTGAGAAATTGATGAGGTTTGAGTGGATAAATGTAGTGTGTATGCTTAAGAGTTAATGCAACTCTTCCTTTTTTGTTCTAAGTCTTGAATGACAATGAAGAAATTTCATCACTACACTAAATAGTGTATTTAGTGTGAGGTGATGAATAATGTGCTTACCCCTACTACTTGTCTAACACTAATTGTCAATTTGTGGGTAATTAGTGTTGGATGATTTCAGTTATCATCCAATTTGTTTCATTCCATTTCTAAAATTTCAGTTTTTCCATCTAAACTTTCATTCCTTGCTCACACTAAATATCCATATCTCAAAAGATCACAATGTCAAAACGTTACTATTCTTCATAAATAGTGTGAAAATTCACATTTAGTGTTTTTACAAAAGTAGGCTTTTTGATATTTAGAGTGATGTTCGCAATTACAGTGCCTCACACTAAATACACTATTTAGTGTAGTTTCTTTAGTCAACACTAGTGTGGCAATGTGTTGTTAGTCTAGATGTTCATGTGTTCCACGTGTCCCTTGTGTTCTTCGTGTTCCTTATGCTCCCAACAATTTCTATGCTCATTGTGTTCCTCTTGTTCCCCATGCTTTTCCTATTCCTTTTGTTTTTCAGAACAATTTATCCATAATTTACTTCAATTTATGTGACAAAATTCAATTAAAAGTTTATAATTTTCACATCATGGGTTCAAAAGTTACAAAACAACTTTGGTGCACCCCTACTCGCGAAGAGCTTTCTAATAATGCCAAGAATGACATCAAAAATCCCATATTTCATTTTTCATAATTTAGTTCAATTTATGGTGGCAAAAATCACTCAAAAATCTATAAGTTGCACACCATATGTCTGAATGTGGCAAAACTACTTCCGTGCATCCTTCCTTGTTGAGAGCTTTCTGACAGTATCAAATTGTGGTTGGTGAGCGCCAAGTCCAGGAGATCTCAAATGTTACACAAAAAAATAAAAAATAAAAAATAAAAAATTTCCGTATCCAGCCGTAAGGGGTGACAAAAAATAATTATAAAAAGAGACAACCAAATTTTCAGGAAATATTTTTTTCACAAAAAATCTATTTTCTACAGTGAGAAAGAGAATCCTCAAGAACATCCATCATATACATGAGAATATTTAAATCAGTTCGGAGTTTTAATTAAATGTTCTGCACCAGCTGCCAATTTTGATAGTCAAGTACGTTAGTACCTCCTTTTAACCCCTAAAGGACCAAGGCTGATTTCCTAAGTTCAGTCAGTTCAATGTGAAATGAGTATTGATCCTCAATTTTTGAGATTTTTTGTGGTGATTCAACTCTTTGTAACGAAGATGGGATGGTAATTTGCTTGCTTAGGTGATGCATAGATCAAAAAATATAATTGGGTAAAGGTGAAAAACCTAATTGCGGGCAACTCCTGAAAATTTTCATACAATGAGCTATACATTTGAATTTTTGCACACAATGAGCTAACACCCCCATATACACAACTGCCAAAATTATTTAACCAAATTTGAGTCTAATCTTTGCATTTTGGGCATTTTGAAAAAGTTTGAAACTCGATTAGTAAGCCAAAAAAAAAAAAGTGCAACCAACTATGAAGCTTATATTCTTACTATTGAAGAACCCTAAATGGTTGGAAATTTGTAGGTTGTTATAAATTCAAGTTGGTTGAAATATCCTACAATTGAATTGGTCAAAAAGGTTTTAGATTAAAAACTGCATGTCTTTTTATGAGAATGGGTACTTTAGAGTATTTGGAGAGAAACATAGTTGTGGTCCTTTAGGGGGTTAATGAACCCTCTTATCAACATGCAATTTTTTTTTAGTATGTCATGTAATTCAATGAACATCAACCATGCAACGTGGGCAAGTAAGTGGCACGACAAATAGGTGCCTCTGTCGATAGATATCAAAAAATAGTTAGGTATCACAAATAAGATGCACTAGCTTATCTTGTCAATTTTTTGCTACATGAAGACACATACAATACCACTCCCAATGTCCCTTCTCACTTGGACTTGTTTACAATAGTGAGTGCCATAATGGATTATTGAAAATAATTGGTTCTTAAATAAGGCCATTCTTTTCCAAATTTAGAAAACACACCATCTCAACAATAACCGGTGAAAACTAGTATCCTTATCAAGGACCCAAAAATTGATTAGTGACTAAGAAGATGTGTCTCCCTCCCTTTCTTTGTATGGGCTCTTATTTTTCACCTTCATAATGTTTGCTAAAATTTGAAATATTCCATTCACCAAGCCATTTTCCAATCATGGCACTCGCTAACCAAAATCTAGGGGTTGAGACCTAGAACAATGGACCATGAATCTCAATATTCAGGTAAGAAGGCCTTTACACTCGCTGCAACTTACACAGTAAAATCTAGTTGATTATTTCTTTGGGACCCAATCATAACATTCTTTATTAGCCCCATTGTTCACCCTTGAAAATCCGCATCCTAGGCCGGAATCATTGCAAGAATCATAATTTGTTGGAGAATCAAAGCCATCTCTAATTAATAATGACTTGGCAGCTCAACCGACTTCTGTTTTTTTAATGGAATAATTTCTACACTTCTGTGTTTTTTAATAGTTCAAATGGTGATTCTCTACACAAGCAAAAGGGTGTGCTGCAGTACTAGCAAAAGAACGGTACGACGATGAGTTCACTGATTTCCATTCTTTTTGGGCCACAATATTTCTTGGGATGAGCCCTAGTGTGAAGGGCCCTTTGGTTGCAGAGAAGGCAGAACCAGTCCGAAACCAGCTGTACTGTGAGAGGCTTTGCTCATGACTTCCCGCGAGCATGAGTGCAATCCATTTGAATGCTGGCAGGCTCCTCTGCACATGATTTCATTTGTGGTATACACCGCCATTTAGAATTTGTGGGTCCTTCAAAGGTGGCAGCGACAAAACCGCATAAGTTAACATGCAAAGCAATGAATTGCAATGACACCAAGAAAGACTGACACTTGCAAAATAATGTGTCAGCCAGCCCCGCGCCCTATCCATTGTACCCCTTATCATACACGATGAGCTTATTCCCCAACGCATATGGAGGTTCTCCCGGGGCCGCTGAGTGACCAAACGTTTGAGTAGCAACTTGGCCGGTCGGTCCCAACGCCAATAATACCAGAAGATAACGCATGACTCTCATGGTGCTATCATACTGTACATCATCCATGGCATGACACGCACACATCCAAATTCTAATACATTAAAATTGTGATTTTAGTGTCTAGCGAGAATTTATGCCTTTTACCACAGTTTGTCCACACCATTTGACTTATTAAATAAAAAATAAAATAAAATAAAATAAAAAATAAAAAATACAGAAAAATCCCTACTCTAAACTCACTACCAGTGATCTCAGAACCACTTTGCGACATTTAGAACATTATGCGACTTTCCACATAAATGGTATCTACTTTTGCTACCCAATGCATAAAATACTCACGATACCTCTATAATATCCGGAAATACCCTTGATATATACCCTTGATATATTAAGGTGATACCATGATGATATCTGCATATATCACCTACATATTAATATTACGATGAGAATTCTCGCTACATTTCAATTTTTTTTTTCATTTTCTTTCTTTATATGTTTAGCAGCCCCATTTTCTTGGTAGAAATCCAGCTAATTTTAGCCAGTTTTGAGATCACTGCTCAGTGCTCACTACTGGCCAAATCAACTGTGCACGACCACATAGGTTCATCCATCTGCCTCGAAGGAAACGAAGACTCGTGCTCGTCTTGGTCTTGGTCCGGTGGGGGTCTGGGTCTGGGGTCTTGGTCCGGGGTCTTCCAGCGGGTCCGTCTCCTCATGGAGCGGCGTTGCGTAAGCAACGAGCTGCGTGCACTTGTCTCTTTGCTTCATTGCTGCGATCGAAGAATCTCTTCTTTATCGCCTTTCCTGTACACTTTTAGCTTCAATCAGTCACGTCTCAATTCCATCGGGTCTGTCAATTCCTCCCTGTCGGGTTTTTTCTCTGTTTCTTGTGCTTCGATTGCGAACCCTATTGTGAATTCCGGGTCAGCTCGTCGTGCGACTTGTGGAACTCTGTTTTCCACCATGTCGTTAGGTTATCTCAACAGGGACGATTTGGTGACGATTTGGTAGTTGTAGCGGGACATACACCCATGCGCAAGCTGATTGTTCTGCACCGAATTGGTGTGGCTTCTTGCCGCTCTCCATTCCGGGTAATCAAATTTTCTTCCCTGTGTGTTGATTACTATTGCCGTGTTGGATTGAAATACCGCAAATTTACTCCAACTCCACCGATTTGTATTTCATTAGCGCCGTGGTCGAAGTTCATTGATCACGACCCATAATTGTGACGAGTGCTGCTCACCCTCTGAAATGTACACCTCGGGTACATTCTCTCCATAGAACATACACTCTTTCTATGTCGGGTAGAGAGTAGTAGCTCGTTGTGATGAAATCTTAACAAATGATCAGTTTCTGTTTGTGAATCGCTAATAGCATGGTGGAGTTTTCAAACACAATAGAGTTATCCTTTAACTCAAAAACATGTATCAAACTTTGTGTGAAGTTGAGTACAATTGTGACAAACTTTGAAAGTTTTTGAGTTAAAGGATAACTCTACCATTCATTACATTGAAGGGAGATGTACAAGTGGTTCTACTAGCCAGGACAGATCTAGATTCAAGGTTTGTACAGCTGCTCAAATCTTTGCCATTTTAACGGAGGATTGCCAATGTTATGGAAACTCATACGTATTCTCTGTTTGTTTGTTTGTATGTATCAGAGCGGCTGTTGACGAGTAATAAGAAAACATCATGTCTCAGATGCGGCGAACGACGAATGTCTTGCCAGGTTCCCGAGGAGGGTCCATCCTGGGTCCATCCTACATGAGAAGCATGGGGCGCATCGGCTGTGAGGTGCAGCATAAACATCAACTTCTTCTGGAGCACATTCGCCTTCCGTTTCGTCTTTTCCGTCTCCACTTTCAGGTACTCTCTCAACCCTCTCTAATGCCACACTCTGTAATTGCACATTCTCCCTCCATATCCTCAGAATCTGTCATAGCACACTCTGTAATTGCACATTCTCCCTCCATATCCTCAGAATCTGTCATGGCACACTCTCTAATTGCGCATTCCCTGCATATCTTCACAATCTGTCATATTGTGAACAATTTCACATGTCATGTGTGAGCACATGTGAGAGTGCATGTAGAAGCCCATTTGTCTCCCTGAGTAAAGTGAGTTTCTGTAACGGTTACAGCTCTCCTATTTCTGAACCTCCTCTCTCCAGTCATATCTAATGCATAGACAGGGATTAATGCCCAGTTTCTAGATGATGTTTTTTAGTGGTCATTGGGAGGCGTATGTTGCCGATATGCTGTGGTCACGCTTCTGTCTAGTCTGAGCACACATCTCGTCTTCACAAGGACAGTTTGTTATGGATCAGTAGGCTATCACTGGGGAGGTTTCGCTGATCAATAGTACGTGTGTATGGCCCAGGCGGCATTCTCCTACTTGGAAGTGGTTTCCAACCAGCCAGTGTTTTTATACACGTTATGTTGGACTCTGTTACTAGCGGTCATTGTAACGATCACAGCATTGAGTTTAGAGGTGGGTTTCAGCGCCAGCCTGTCGCCATCTATGGAGGTTGTACAGCAATGTGCAAAAGACATGAACAAAGCAACAGTCGCGTGTCAGCAATGTTCCCGGCTACCTCTGGATGGCCCTAGTGATTACCTGTGTGTGCCTGCAAGTCTCTTCCAGAAATCAAGGATGGATTTTGCGGTGCCTCCAATTTTTGCTGGCCTCGTGGTTGCTGCCTCAGCTTTGTTTGTGCAGGGAATGAGCCTGTGGAATTACTAAATACTTGGGGAGGACCTGCTCCATTGCCAACTGAGGATTCTAATTGTAATTGGGTTAACTTCCCAGCTTATATGGTTCACTCAAGAGATGAATACTTAGTCCCAAATATTACTGTATATTTTGTAAGCTGTAGAAGCAATTAAATTAAGGGGCACGTGCAGGTACTCAAGCTTCTCATACTTAGCGTAGGACTTTAGTATTTGGAACCCCTGCAATGTCCTGCTTAGGAACTTGAGGGTAGGATAGAGAAACGTCTCGCACTACCTCAGCTTCAGGTCCACATTGGATGTGGGACTCTGTTGTTGCAGGGATTTGTATACTAGGGATTCTGTAAATGCAAATAACACGGGGCAAAAGCTTTGTGCTGGCCATTCTACTTTCACATCAGAAAAGTTGGGTCAGACTATTATGGTGTCAAAGGGCTGCATACAGGTCATTTTAGTGTCATTTTATCCGTACTAGGTTGGTATGGAGGTTGGCACTAAATTATCTTAATTGCATTTCAATGCACCATCATGGCACCATGTTCACAATGTTCACATGCCTTGAAGTTCCTGATGCGGTTCTGCCAGTGTCGATTCCCTTAAGGTAGGAAAACCAAAAACGGTGAAATAAGGTGATTTGACCAGAAGGAATGGAGTTGGAAATTATGTGAAATTTTTTTGAGATGAAGAAGAAATGATGAAGAATGCAAGTTGTTTTGTATTTTTATTCCCTGTAAATAATTATCTACAATTTCTCAAAGTGGGAAGTTTATCAAACCCCCTTCTTGTATACTAGACTCTTCCTAAACTGAACGTGGTGGTATCCTTTTCTACACATGAAAACACCTGAAACGGTTAACTAAATTCAAAAAAAATTAGTAAATTTTGGTAAATTTTTAGTGATCCCCTGCTTTACTGCAACTCTACTGTATGCCTTGAGGGCATTAACCGTTTTTGGTTTTCCTACCTTAGTGCCGATATCATTCATTCCAAGTGCCATGATTGGAGAGAAGCCAGCCTCTACGAAATGATTGTGCTCAAAAAATTTCGTCTGACTTTAAAAAAGTTGGGGGTAATAAAGTTCCTTGGCGTTTCATTAACTTCCTCCAAAGTTCCGCATGAATCAATCTCGACCATAGAAGTCAGCGGATACGCTGTGAAGTACCTTAACTTAGCTTACTACTGGTGTGACGATGAAGAGTGTACTCACTAGAGCTTCCACATTATTTGCCGATGATAGCGCTAGCGCTCCGCAGAGACAGGCGTCACTAAGTTAACTCACAAAAATAAGACTATGGGTCAAAACCGCCAGTCATTTTCAAGAACTTTCAGCGTTGATTCCTTATCAACACGAAGATAATAAAGTTTACAATGCAAGTTGGTTTTTAGGCGTACACAAAACTGAGGAAAAAATGTCTTTGTGGCGGGCGAAGCCAAACACCACAGCCACAATAAATCTTATGAGTAAAAATCATGCCATTCACATCTTCAGCTCCTAATACAGATGATGAGATCCCTCTAGAAGACGTGACGGTTTACTACACGCATCCGTTCAGGGCCGACTGTCCTAATCAATATTCCTGTAGCTCCTATCTAAAGACACGGTTGAAAGAGCCTCCTGCCTTCCAGGGAAGGGATGAGTTAGGTTGACTCCACGTCCACTGCAAATTCAAAACAGTCTATGAAAAAATATCGTACTGATTCGGCGATTCTAGACCTCCGGGTGAGTAGAAATACTCAAAACCTGAACACAAAATCAAACGAGCTGCCGAGCTCATTTGACCTGCTGGCCGATGTAGGTTTTCCCGAAGGCCCAGTCTGGACCTGCAAGTCTACTGATAGACACCTTCTTGTCACTCGTGACGATCTTGATGGAAATTCCTTTACGGCAGTAGTTGCGGCTGCATTGCCAGTTTGCACCCCAGTTCCGGGACATGGGCGCCCAGTTCATGCCGTCGCCTTTCATGTACGCTTCAATCACCACACCCGACCCTCCCACGTTCGTGATGGTCACCAGGTTGAAGTTGCAGTTCCCGTTCAGAGTAAATCTGATCCCTCCGAGTTTCTTGCAAGGGACTCTGCGCCCCACAAGTGGACTACTCAAAACGAAGCTCTAGCAGATACAGAGTGAAAACAATAAAAGCTGCACTGTAGTTGACAGAAATAGAATCAGAGGATATTGAGGACCATACCTTCGGAATGAAAGAGGGACAACTCCAGCTTTGGGGTCGGCAATTCTGTTGAAAGCGGGGTAGGAAAGGTCAAAGTGCTCGTTGGGTGGGTTGCACCATCCACCACTGTTCGCACTCTGTCCTGGATTGGGTGGACAGAAATTGGTGGCCGTGACAATGATGGATCCAGGCTTGCAAGGTTTTGATTTCCCAGTGCACGCTACTTCGTAGCAAGCACCGCATGCCATTCCGTTGTTGAAGAGCTTTGCTGACAATGCAGCCGTGTAGACACCGTACCCTGAGGCGTACAGGTTGCCATAACCACAGGCTCCCGCTGCACCGTCACGGGCAATGTACAGAATATTAACTACGGGACATTAAAAACAGTTGCAGAGATAATATTATACGAGACGACAGACAAAACTAAAGTCACTGCTACCGTATCCGAACTTCGCGTTGTTCAAAAGAACAGAAACATTTTCAAGAAAACATAAACTCGTAATACTTAAGAACTCTGCACTTACACATGGTTCCAGCAGCGTCCATTCCACCGTAGAATGTGCATCTTCCTTGCCTCCAAGCTTGAGCAGGCGCAGGTTTTGGTGGTGTAGGTTGGTAGGTGCGGGTTGAGGTCAACGTAACATTCTCACTTGAGTCTTGGTCGTCCTGGCCATACACCGCAAGCACATCACCTCCTGAGGCGGGGGCTGGGGCATTATATGTCTGAACGCCATATCCTTGCCCCTGAGAGTTGTCCTGGGAGCTCCCTATCCCGGGGAAACCTGGCACCAAGTGTCCTTCGTCACTCTGAGTGGTGACAGCAAATGATGGGTCCTGGTATGCAGCGAGTGAATCCCCTCCTGAGGCTGAGGCTGAGTTTGCGTCATATGCCTGAACGCCGTATCCTTGCCCCTGGGAGTTGTCCTGGGAGCTCCCAATCCCGGGGAAACCTGGCACCAAGTGTCCTTCGTCCTGGGTGACAGCAAATGACGGGTCCTGGTATGCAGCGAATGAATCGCCTCCTGAGCCTGAAGCTGAGTTTGCGTCATATGCCTGAACGCCATATCCTTGCCCCTGAGAGTTGTCCTGGGAGCTACCAATCCCCGGGAAGCCTGGCACCAAGTGCCCTTCGTCACTCTGAGTGGTAACAGCAAACGACGGGTCCTCGGGTTGGTATGTAGCGAATGAATCGCCTCCTGAGCCTGAGGCTGACGGCGCATCAAATGCCTGCACACCATATCCTTGCCCCTGAGAATTGTCCTGGGAGCTCCCAATCCCGGGGAAACCTGGCACCAAGTGTCCTTCGTCACTCTGAGTGGTGACAGCAAACGACGGGTCCTCGGGTTGGTATGTAGCGAATGAATCGCCTCCTGAGCCTGAAGCTGAGTTTGCGTCATATGCCTGAACGCCATATCCTTGCCCCTGAGTGTTGTCCTGGGAGCTACCGATCCCCGGGAAACCGGACACCAACGTTCCTCCGCCCTGGGTGGTGTCAGCAAACGACGGATCCGGTTGCTGATATGTAGCAGCTAGCGAATCGCCTCCTGAGGCTGAGGGGGCGTCAAATGCCTGCACACCGTAACCTTGCCCCTGAGAGTTGTCCTCCGAGCTCCCAATCCCCGGGAACCCGGACACCACGTGTCCTTCGTCCTGCGTTGCAGCGAACGACGGTGACTCGTCGAATTCGTTCATGTCAAATCCCTCGGGAACCGTCGACTCGGCCGGTGGCGCAGCTGTGCTTGCTGCAAACACTGGATCCGCATTGTCGAACTCGTTCATGTCGAATCCCTCGGGAACCGCTGGAGGTGATGCGGGAGGCGCTGCGGTGGTCATGTTGGCCATCTGCTGCTTGTTATCTCGTGCGAGATCGACCAACACCAGAGCACTTTCCTGTTCCCCCAATGCCGCGTTCGCTAGTACCGCGCTGTGGGTGTCACCTGATCCTTCTGTGGTGTTCGTTATCAGTGGGACCGTGTTATTCGTCGGAGATGGAGTGTCTGGTACCTTCACTTGCGTGATGGTTGCTTCCATGTCTTGGGATCGGACACCGCTGCAGAGCAGCAGCAGTGCCACTGCCAACACTGCAGCCATCCTCGGCGAAACCCTGCAGAGACCCACTGCCCTTTCAGAAGCTGGTAATCAAGCCCTAAATCTCATAACTAAAGTAGCATGATAAAGACTTCGTTTCCATGCCAAATAGTCAAGTATGTACACTGTACACATACTTAAACAGAGCACTGAACATTGAATCGTAACACTGTATACATGAAGGAATGTGCATCACATCACCCTTCCCATTTATATCACAGCGCGACCAGCCCCACACCCTACTCACTGACTCATCTACACGCGTTAATCAAAACAGAAAGCGACCCATTTGCGAAACCCATCAATGCTGCCTGTTGTAGTAAGAATTTTTCCGTATTCAATGAGAAAAATCACTCAAATTCCTAAGAGTTTAAGCACGCACAATGGCTAACAAGCAAAATGTCAAACATGGTCTAACATGGGCGAGAATAATTCTCTCACGAGAAGGAATAGACCACATTGCACCCACATTGCAAACGTCAGCATACACGTCTTCAGCTACAATGCAACGAACTCTGGTAACCAAACTAGAGGACAAAGAGAGTGACGGAATACAATGCAATGCAATGGAACAAGGAGCGACGGGGCTTACATCAGCGAGTGTAGAGATGGCCAAGCGAGCGAGCGAGCGAACAGCGTTGCAGGAGCGGAGAGAAGCGGCGAGCGAGGAGTCCTGTCCAGGCAGAAAACATGAGCGCAGAGTGAAATGAAAGAGAAGGGACGATCAGCGAGGCTTGGAGGCGAGTGGGAAGGCGAAGAAAGAGGCGAAAATCAAGGAGGCGAGGGTGGAGACAGAGTCGCAAACGGAGGGAAACGAGGAGGCGAAGGTGATGGCCCGCTGCAAATCCTGCAATGGCGTCGCCACACTGCCGCCATTCACCGCGACTGAACATTTCAAATCCCACAGTCAAGCCTGCCCCAGTCCACCAGCTGCCCCTCCTGCCCGCTTCCTTTTCAATTTTTGAATTATTTTGTTGTAGTCGGGGGATAGAGATCATGTTTTAGTGGTGTGTGATGCCTTTCATTTGCAATATTGAGGTTCACTAAGGAATTTCTCAAAGCCAAAAACTTCACTATATTGAGAAGATGGACAGACTAGTAAGAACGTGACACCTAAGGCCTTGGAAGAAATTGTCCACTTGATAGAATTGAACATGAAAGAGAAAATATTGTTGAGGGGGTCTTTACACTAGTGACCAAGAGCCGGGATGGATAATTCTCTTGGTCACGGCCCTTGGTCAAGAGCCATGACCAAGAACCAACTTTCCCATCCATTGGTCACCAACAATAGTGTAAAGTGAACTTGGACCAAAGGGAAGGTGGGCTGAATTTTTTAATGTGTTTTTGAAAAGAGTAGATTTGATAACTTCTTTTTCTTTTGCACTCCTCTTCTTCTCTCTCTTCTTCTCCCTTTCCTCTCTTCTCTTCTTTTCACTCATCTTCTCACCTTGTACTAGAATTTCAGCAATTAGGGTTGTAATGGAGGAGAGGAAGAGGGACCTTGTATTGGCGTTGGGATTGTATATGTGCTTGTATATGATAGTACAACATGTTGTGAATATGCAATCTCTGATTTTGCAAGGAGAATGGGAGAAATTTGCCATTTTCAGCATTTTGTGGAAGAGCATGGGACGTGAAGAGCGTAGTATTTGGAGTTATGCACGACAAGTTGGGTTTACGGATCGTTTCTTGTTGGGTTCTTTCACAGAGAAGATGTTTAAGCAAAGAACTCGGATTAGCCATGGTACATTCAGATTTCTTTGTGAAAATTGGGTCCATTTCTGAAAAAGAAGGATACACGTATGAGGGCTGCTATTTCTGTTGAAACTAGGATTGTGGTTTCTTTTTGCAGATTGGGTACTGGAAATGGGTTGTTGCTTGTAGGAGAGGTATATGGAATTGATGAATGTACAGCTTCTTGCATAGTAAGGGAATTTTGTAAAGTTGTTAGAAAACACTTATTAAGGGTTTTAGTCTAATTTCCTAGTGAATCGCAGTTTAAGGTTTTGGCTTCTCAATTCGAAGCCTTACATGGAATTCCTTACATAGTGGGTGCAATTGATGGTTCACATATTCCTGTTTTAGCTCCTGTAATTGGGGGGGGAAGATTACTATTGTCGGAAATCATTCCATTCAGCAATTTTACAAGGAATTGTTGATGTGAATTGCAAGTTTTGGGATTTTGAATTCGGGTGGGCTGGTAGTCTTCACGATTGGTCTGTTTTTCAAGTGAAAAAAGTAGAGAAAGCATTCATAGAAGGAAAATATATGCCATATAAATTGATAGGTGATGCAGCCTATCCGGTTAGGCTGTGGATGTACTGCCCATTCAAAGGGCAAAAAGATGGACTATCTCGATGTCGTACAAACTGGAATTTTATCCAGTCTTCAACACGAATGTGTGTTGAACGAGCATTTGGCATATTGAAAGGGAGGTGGAGAATCATAATGAAACGATGTGATATTCCATTACGTATGGTTCCTGATGTAGTTTGTACTTGTATAGTATTGCACAATTTGTGCATAACTATGAAGGATGCTTTTGACAAAACCTGGATTGATGAAGCAAAGAGTGAATTGGCCCAAAAAATTGCAAATGGCGAAGCAAGGGAAGGATCAGAAGTACGTGGTGCACGAGCTGCAATTGAAGAAGTGAGGAGCAGAATTCAATATAGACAAAATTCTATAGTTGAAGATGTAGTTGATGAAGAAAATGAAGCTTTTTTGATTGCAGAAAATGAGAAGGAGACAGATTTGCTTCGGGAAGCAACATACATGCATTAAGTTTTGGCTACAAGCCTGTGGGAAGCCAAACTTCGTGAATACAATCCTAGTGTCAATTCTGATATTGATTCAGATTCAGATTTTAACTAATAGAGTAGTTAGAATTTCTCTAGCAAGGTTGCAAATTTTTTATCTATGTTCTTCAACAAATCAGTTGATTGCTGAAATAAGGAAATGAGAGTACTGGAATTGCTAATTACCTGTTCTAGCAATCCATGCATTTTTTCTTGGTTAGTCTTCCTTTTCTCTTCTGATTTTGGTACTGAAGAAGTAATTTCTGATGATAGCGGTGAAGAAGGTGATGTACTTGGTGTAGATGGATTGTCGAGGTCCTCATTTCTTTTTGTTGCACTTGCTGGGATCGCATTTTTTACACTAGCACGAGTGCTGTTCCATATGTCCATCTCATCAAACCACCTACAGTCCTTGTTTCCTATCCGAGCCTGAAATCTCGTTTGCCCTCTTGTCATTTCTGTAATCCTTCAAAATGACCTTCTACTTCTTCTTGCAAGAAAGTCATGTGCGGTTAAATCCTCTAATTCCCGCGACCATTCGAGCATGTAACTTGATCCATGTGTTCATCCGTATGGTAGTAGAGAGAAACCACCAAGAAAATGTCAAAAAAATGCTCCAAGGCCATCAAATTAGCTCCTGAAAAAAGTGGACAGCACATGTGGTGGCTCTATTTAGCATAAAGAGAAGTGGGAGGAGATTGTGGACACCAAGAAAGTAGGAGGAGATGGTGGTGGAAGGTGTTGGAACTCTTTGCTCGGAGGAGAGCGGGGTTCAAAACCCCTCGCGCCCGGAGATCTCCACCACCTAGCATCGACAAGGTGGAAAAAGGGAACCTCGAAGCCCCCGCGGTAGCGGCCGCTCATGCATTTTGGGGGGAGGGGGGCATGGGGCTGGCGACTAAGGCCACCATTGGCCTCAACATGGCCCAACACTGCCACAACTCGGCCGCAACAGGCAAAACGACGAATTAGCGTATTGTTTTTTTTTGCTCAAAATCTCCTACCGAAGCTTCAAAAAAATTGAGCTTGATGTATAGACATTCATACCTTGCTTGTTTGCTGTCTTGGAGAAATCCTCTTCCATTTCACCTCGGATGGCTATGAGAGTCTCCACTTCAATATCTTTCCACTTCACAGCTGCAGCTTCCTCCTCTTCATCTAATCCTAGCTCAATTATTGTCTTCTTTCCCTTCTTCTTAGCTTTCTCTTTTGCTGGAGTTGTTCTCGCCCTCTTCTTTGCTACAACTCGAGGACCCTTTACTGCGGCTTCTTCTCTTTTCACTTCTAAAATCTGGACCCCTGTAAAATTTCGGTTTCTTGTCCTATGTTTTCTATCTCTCTGTCCTCACTGTATGGAAGTCTCCTATATGAAGGTATAGGATACCCTTGAAACGCACTTTGACCTGAAGTAAACATATTCGGTCCATGTGCAAACTGTAGCTGTGGATTTTCTGAAAAATTTGGCATATGGAATCTAGTCATCCACTCTGAATTCTGAGACCATTCTTGTCCTACTTGAGATTGAGAGTACTCATTGTCCGGACCATATCCTTCTATTGTGAACAAATTGCACTACAAACACACACAAACAATGCAAGAAAAAAAAATCATGGATGTAGTTAAAACATGACACATGAGAGAATTGGAGAAGAGAGAGACAGGTTTGTTGTGGAAGGATTCAAAAGTTAACGGTTTTTGGGATCTTAAAGACTTAACGGTTTCTTTTCATCTTGGAAAGACAAGTAGCCGCCCTGCAACAGTAAAAACAGTTGAGCAAAAAAATGTAGGCAAAAAATGTTTTAAAAATTATTAATTTTTTTTTTCCATTGGTTCTTGGCTTTTTTAGCTCTTGGTCACCCGGATATTGCGGCGAGAGAACCTCTTTTGGTGGTCTCGCCGCATTATCCAGGTGACCACGAAACCTTATCCATTTTTGGACATGTAGATTCCATGTCATTTTCTCATCCATTTTTAGTCTTCGTCACTTCCTCTTTTTATGGCTAGTGTAAAGGGTACTTGGACCGGCCGGCTCTTATCTTCCAATCATAGTGCAGAATTTCCCTTGGCCACGGCCCTTGGTCACTAGTGTAAAGACCCCCTGAGGGTCAAGTTGGGTCCATTTTCATAACCGCAGCTAATAGCCTACTCTGAGATGCCACCAATCACACACCATTCCACAATTTTCTCACTTTCCAAAGAATCACCATCGCTATGAATAGCATACAAGGAACAGACCTTGATACTACAATTACGACCACATTCAATTGAACTCCATTAACAAAACACAATGACTCTTGAAGCTCACAAACTTTATATGTTCAAATCAAATTTTTAAAATTAATCTAGAATTTTTAACCAATCATACCAAATTTATATTTTTGATATGTGTTAATTTTTAAAATTTTCAAAATTATTTTAAAGATTTCGATTTTTTATAAAATTGGTGAAATATTACCACATATTTAGTGAGCCACTCTTCACTACTTGTATGAACGTTTTCCCAATTATCATTATAAACAATCCCTTCTTTTTGTATTTTATATGTCAAATTTCCCACATCTTTTGATGTAGAAATAGTTCAATAAGAAACCCTTTCATATGGTTCTGTTAACTCTTGAAGCATATCTATGATAATTTAAAAATAAATACATATATTACTAATTGTTTAAGATTAAATCATTTTTAATTAAAACAAAATTTATACATATATAGAATAAAGAGACTTTACACAAATGCGACATTTAAAAAAAACCTTTGTGTAAAATCTTTTTCAAATTTAAATTACATACTTGTCTTCGTGCAATAGATGATATCAATTGCACATCATTCAATTTGTGCAAATTTTTCCTTAAATATTTGTTTTGCTATAGAATGTAATGAAAAGAAGTGAACATTTTTATTTGAATTTTGAATGTAACTAGAATGGGATATATGAATCAAGACCGTATCCATAATATGATAATATTACAAAAAACTATATAATTTTTATTATTACTAAAAAAAATGTGTATGTTATAAAATGAGAATTTGAATGCAAAACCAATTGACCAAATATGAATGTTTCTATTATGTACAAATAGATCACGATGACAAAAACTATACCCGAATAGTTTTGTTTTTATCAATTCGTTTTATAATTTTAAGCATGAACTTACAACTGCAATATTTTTCTGTATTGTATTATCGTTTATGTGTGATATAATCTTGTTTAGGTGCAACGTGTATTCTATGTCCATGTCTGAAATTTCCACGTCGATTGCATCGTAGTAGTGTAACTTGTGCGGGTCATGGTTTTATAACAAGTCATGCGTCTCTTTCCTTCAAGCATATTTTTTTCATACAAAATACATATATTCATATGTTTTTTATAATAACAAACCATATAAATACCATGGAATCATGATTTTATAAAAAAAAAAAATTTAAAAGGTCAATTAAATTGATTATACTGTGGCATAAAGAACATTTACTTTATGGGATTAAAAAAATTATTATTAGAATCAATGAGAACATAATAAAGTCCACTAAGAACCTACTTAGAACTACCAAAAAAAATCCAATTCAATGTTCTTGGTCTTTTATTCCTTTAGAAATAAGTATATTTACCTCACATTATTGTAACGAGTTGTATTTGAAACAATTATAATTGAAATACAATATGATAAAATAGCATATCTTGTTTTATACTACTAGCTATTTCAACTTATCATCAAATTGCTCTGGTTATATTTGTATAACATGATCATATAACATCAAATTGCTTCTGTCTTACCTAGTTTGATGTTTTTGAAATTGTTTAGCTGATCTTGATAATGAACATTCTACACATGTTGACACAAATTGTTGTATATAAGATTGTGGAATGCCATGAATTTGAGTTCCTACTAGCCAACCCATCTTTGTAGTTTGGTCACGTATAGCTTTAATTTGATATTGTGGATGTCTAAATGCATGTGCGTTTTTTACAACATTTTCCCATTCCTTCACATATGGTAAACAAAGATGGGAGGATTTCGTAGATTTTTGAATAAACTAATTTTGTTAGTTTGAGGATTTAGCCTCACCTGTAGGTTCTCTTCTATAGCTCGCCAATTTTTTAAGACAGATTGGAACGATTTGCCATCAGCTTGACCAAGGACAGACTATGAAAGTTCAATATTGAGGATGCTTTCACATGTAGCAGTTAGAATTGACCTTGCAAGTATATTGAATCATGAAAATATTAGATCTCTTAGTAAAGAGATACCAAATTGATGTAGCACGAATAAGTTTTCAAGCGCATCACATGTTCTCAAGCGGCCTTAAATAGTATCATCACCTTGAAGCTCTCCTTGTGTTATATCAGAGAGCTCAATATCTCTTTCATTGTCATCAAAAAATAGAAAACTCAACATACTCATCTTCATCGCTCTTCGATAAAGTATCCACACGCCTTAGCCTAAGGAACGTGAATTGCCCAACGCAATCCGTCATTCTCGCTGCTCAAATTTTCCTGCCTTTGATGACCCACTTGCAACACCAAGTCATGTATATCCCAACAGTGCTCAAACGGTCTCTATAGTATCTATTCCCAAAAGGGGTAGGTAGTTTTGTTCCAGTGGCCATCTGTGTGATGGGCACTGGTCTATTCTCAAAAGGGGAGAGTAGTCTTGCACCAATGGCCCTCTGTCCGGTGGGCACTGGCTCATTGTCAAGACAAACAGACACTTTATTCACGCCGACCTCGAAAGGGGACCGGAGTTCATATCTATTTATCTGATGGGCACTAAGTCGTTGCACCGGAGTTTCTATCTATCTTCTCGCAGCTCCTGCCGCGGCGCTTTGCTTTGCTTCGCATGTTCTCTGCTGGGGATGCGAGAATTCCGCCGAGGCTTGATTTCGGGCGAGTTGTAAGCGCACTAATTCAATAGCACGAGGAAGGTTGTGTCGACGAGAGTCTCCACCGTCACCAACGCGCTTCAATTGCAAGGTGAGGGGTTTTAGGGTTTAGGGTTGGAGAGGCTCATGTGCAGGTTGTTTGCAAATACGGCCAGCTAGCGTTCAACTCCTTTTCTCAGATTCCCGGAAGATCAACAGAGCCATTGAACTTCAGTAAATTTAGTGCAAGTTTGCAAATGCATTTTGAGGGCGTTGTGTTTGTGTTGGTCCATCACCAATCCTATTTCTGTGCATTCAGAATACCTATCCAATTGCAGATGTTCTCATCTCTGTGCTCGCCATTACGCATTCCATCATCTCGTCAAGGACTGCTGGAGAGTCACATGTTCATTCCTGCAAAAGCTCTGCGCTAATGCACAAGCTTGCAACTCCATGAAACTCTCAACAGATGAGTGACGGAGAAGGGGACTGAAGATGCAATTAATCTATTCCTGCAAACTGGAACACGGTGCTTGGGACTTCCAAGCAGAATTCACAAATTATTTTTGTTGATGCAGATGGCCAAAAAAAGGAGTACAATGTTGGTACAATGTTGGCTCAGGAGTACTGGCGAACTGACTTCAAGGGATTGGCAAGACGGACTCGGAAACACAATTCTCCAGGCTGATACTTGTCCTGCAAATGGAATCGAAAACCTGGACGTGGGTATCATAAAATTGGCTAAATTTGGTTTTTTTTTCACCAATTTGTTGTTCAATTACAACAACAGAAGGAAATCTGAGCAACATGAGAAGTGATTTTAGCACAATTTTCAAATGTACACTTCACATGTAGAATAAGGTATTCCACTCAAAGATGAGCATGAGTCAATAATTTTTCTAAAACTTAAATTCTTTTGTAGATTATGAGAGTTCTGTTGAAATTTTGTAGATACCCATAGTAGGCGTTTTTTTTTTTTTCTTATTGGATAATAATCTTATTGACATTACTTGTTGAACCAAAAACAAGTAAGCCATTTTGTCTTTGCAGCTATGAGGTTGACTATTGGTATGAAATATTGGTATTGGTAATCAAGTGTACGTAATCACGGAAACACAATTCCCTCCGTCGGAAGGAAGTTATCTTTGGTGAAATTGCCAAGGGCATGTTCCACTATGTAGTGGGTTCAAGCCCGCGTGTTCCCAAAAAATTCAAACAAGAATGGTATAACTACGAGGTTTTTTTCAAATTTAGTGATGACCTTAAGTCGGAGCTCATTTAGTTGGGTCTTGGTGACTGTAGGTTCCACTTGTGCATTCCCAACACTTATAAGGTATGTAAGCGAGTTGCAAATTATCATATAGTTATTGGGTAGGGTTTTCTATGATGTAACCTTTCTATAATGTAACTTTTGAGATGGGCACTAGCTCATTGTCAAAACAAACACTTTATTCACGTGGCCTCAGAAGAGGTCTGGAGTTAATTTATCCTTTCACATTCTTAAATGGTCTTCCCATAATTAGTACGGAACTCGAAGACCATTATGTGAAGTAACTTAACCTTTCACATTTTTTCAATTTCACAACCTTTTACGTTGTTATTGGTCGTACGAAGAGAAGCGCTAATATTTATTGTTAGAGTAGTAAAAAAATGAAAATAATATATACTACAAGAGAATATATATTGTACCTTATTAGGATGGTACGTCACTCCCAACATTAGATTTTTCTCAGCTTAGTTAACCTTGTGCGAACTATTCTAAATCCTGAAGGGGTAGTGTGAAAAGGACGGCGAATAAATGGTCGGGTACTCCGTGCAAATGTACAGAGCCAACAAAAGCTTGAAATCCTTAAACGGAGCCGCCCGTGAATGGAGGGAAAGGAAGTTGAATCGCAGAATTTCTGGAGAATGGAGACTTTCGGCAATGTCAGGTTGTTGGTACGTTAACCGGCGAAGATCCATGCACTATTGTTGCTGTCAGTCATTGAAGGACTACGGATTGATTTGAGGCGCCTGCTCTCACGGCCTCAGCAAAATCAACGTCAGTTTTCGAGTTAACCATTTAGAGATTAACAAAGGAGATAATAGAGTTATCCTTGTAATTTTTTTATTTTTTTTGAAGGTTATCCTTGTATTTGAATAAGATACCGTGAATTTTGCATTAATGTACTCTTATTTGTTTACCTCTAATAGTTTTTTTTTTTTTTTTTCGGCACAAATTGAGAATTCAATTGCAAAGAGATAAAGTACAGAGCCAGCGCACCAAGACGATGCGAGGCGAAAGAGCCAACTATACAACCGTGAGTAAGTGGTGGGGGATAGCCCCCCAGGCAATGTGCCATTCACGTCTACAACACAAAAAGCCCTGCTTGCCCCAACTGTGATCAAACTTGCTGAGC
Organism: Pohlia nutans; assembly: GCA_022496805.1. Lineage (NCBI taxonomy): Eukaryota > Viridiplantae > Streptophyta > Bryopsida > Bryales > Mniaceae > Pohlia > Pohlia nutans. The sequence goes on from CM040086.1 coordinate 961,746, forward strand.
TCTTGGTTGCTGGTGTGAGGGTTCTGCTTGATAACCCTGCGAATTGTCTTCCAAGCGCAGCGGCCGTAGTCAATGATTCCATCCCAAATGGTGGAGCGGATTCTGCCAGAGCGCCATCTGTTTTGGTTAAAGATAAAGTCATTGCGAACAATCCACAAGGTCCAGAGGGTGGTCCCTCGAAGCAAAAGCCAGATTATCTGGACTGCATGAAATCGGCGGGGGATTCGTGAGGCAAAAAGGCATTGCTGCAAGCTCATGGAATCCCATGTTTGCTTGGAGGTGGTCAATTCTCGTAAAATCTCACGAGAGAATTGCCAGGCATCTTGTGCTTGGTCGCATTCCCAAAACCTGTGGACAACACTTTCTTCCTCACCGGAATTGCAAATCAGGCAGGAGGTGTCGATGTTTATGGAGATTTTCCCCCTCCATAAGTTGACTGCAATGGCGTTGTGCCAAAGCTGCCAAAGCATTGTTGCCTCTTTGCTCGCTCGCCTTGGGTCCCAGACATTATTCCACCTGAATCTGAAATCATGGGGAAGGATTCCTCTCCATTTCTTCTCCGCTAGTTGGATTTGTTGGTGCCGTGTACTGAGGATTTTCCGTCCAAGGCTGGTTGAGTAACTGAAGAACCCTTCCTTCCCTGCCCAGCTCAGTCTTGCTGGATCCACCGCGAGGTCCTTAATTCTCCCAAAATACATGAGGATGGGCCGATTCTTCTGGCCTCGTTTGGTCTCAATTACTCTAATCCTCGCTGGGAAGCCGGATATGGTGACTTGCTGTGACTCGTCCGCTCCTCTCCCATAATTCGTGACGAGGCGTGAGGTTGGCTGGACTGCCCAGAATTTGCCTCCAGGCTGGAGGGTTACGGCTTGGAAGCCAGCGGACATGTTGCAGTGGGGAATCTCTCGGCCCACCGTGACCACCGCCGGTACCACGTCCTCACAGGAGGTGAACAGTCCAACCCACTCCTCCTGCTGAGGCTGGCTACTTTGCATGAGGAAAAACCTGCTCCCATTGATGGTTAGATCGTCACATACCCTCTCCCAACAAGTGAATTCTGCTTCCTGTAATCCAAAATTGATGGCCGCCTCTTGTCCCGAGATAAAACGAAGTTGGCCGTGGGTCCAAACGTCCTTAATTTGCTTGAGGCCGGCTCGATGTAATTGGGCCGCACGGGCTCTAGAAAACTCATGACTTAAGGTATTAGACCCGGGGCACCACCAAAAGCTAGCACTAAGCCACTCTTCGTATGTCTTGGGAGTGGATTCAACAATATCTATGACAAAAGTTTTCCAAGAGAGTGCCGTTCTTCTCCAAATTGGGGACCCCATCTTCGCTTGGTGTTTCTTTTGCAAAAACCATAGGGGGTCCGGGTCCCATCTACCACCACTATAAGGTTGGTAGTTAGCTAATTTGTGGTGAATAAGGCTCTTGAGATTAGAGGCTCCCGGCTCGCAACTCTTAATAATCCACTTAACCATCATGGCCTTCATCGCATCTAATGGGTTGACAAGGCCAAGACCGCCTTCTTTCTTAGGCTTACAACAATGAGTCCAAGCTACTCTAGTGCGAGAAGGGAGAGTGGTGCCGGACCATAAAAAGTTACGAATTTTCCCAATAGCTTTGCCAACTCCTTTGAGTGAGCCTCCCCATATGGCAAGGAAGTAGAGCATGGAGGAGATAAGAATAGAGTTGGCTACAACTATTCTACCGGCGGCATTGATTTTGACCTTGGTCCAATAATCTAGTTTTTTGTCCAATCTTTGGAGAAGGAATTGGTCAACATCCAAGGAACTTAGAGTCATACCAAACGGGGAGCCTAGAAGCTTGGATATGTCCTCTTTGGAGGCCCAAGTCCAATGGAGTGAATTAGTCCAAGGTGGCCGCTCTCTAAAGTCTTTATGCCACCAATATGCTGCGGATTTGGTCCAATTAATGACTAAACCGGATGCTAAACTAAAGGTTTTGAGGATAAGAACGGCTTGCTTGACATAGGCTTCCTCCGCTCTAATAGTCATGGAAGTGTCATCGGCGTATTGAGCTACTAATTGTTGATAGGAACTATTAGGAAGCTCAATGCCTCTAATCCTCCCTCTAGAAACCTCTTTTTTTAAGAAGAGATTGAGGATTTCCCCAACTATGAGAAAAAGATAGGGGGCAAGAGGACAGCCCTGTCTAACTCCTTGGAGTATAGGAAAATTGGAGGTCCTCTTACCATTGACGCTAACACTAGCTTGGGCCCCATTGAACAACAATTTAGTCATGTGGATAAACTCTATCGGGAATTCCATCTTGGCCATAGCATGGAAGAGGAATTGGAGGTCTACTTTATCATAAGCTTTAGAAAAATCAAGCTTTAGAAAGAGTAGAGGTTGGCCGGAGCTCTTAGCAAAGTCTATAGTATCTTGGGTCAAAAAGATGTTGTCTAAAATATATCGCATAGGCAAGAAAGCTGATTGATCGGGGGAGATAATCTCCATTAAGATGGGTTGTAACCTAATTTGCAGGGTTTTTGCGAAAATTTTGTATGCTACATTAAGTAGGGTAATCGGGCGCCAATTATTTAGCGACTATTGATTTCCTCCTTTGGGGAGCAAGGCTATGAGCCCTTCAATGACGCTACTAGGGAAGGACCCGTTATGCATAGCTTTTTGGACCATAGACAAGTAATCCGGGCCCATACAGGGCCACATGCACTGGAAGAATTCCACTAGCAATCCGTCAAGGCCAGGGGCCTTACCTTTGGCCATGGCCGTTAACGCAAAGGATAATTCTTCTAGCGTAACCTCCTTCCTTAGTGACTGCCGCATCTCTTCTGTGAGTTTGGAGTGGGTCCCCTCGAACGTGGATGTTTTTGCCTCCTCGAACGACCAGTGATCTCCCCTTTTTGAGTACAACTCAGAGTAGAACTTGCAGTAGACGTCTTCCAGATCGGGCTGTGAGGTCCGAACTCTCCCTGTACTGTCTTCGAGCGCGGCAATGCTATGCTGGCTGGGCCTTGATTTCACCGCTTGAAAAAACTCCCGGGTGCATCAGTCGCCCTGCCCCTTCCAGCAAACTCGCGCCCTACCTCTAATAGTTAAAAGGTAGGGAAGAGCTTAGTGGTCTCTTATTATTAGGTGTATAAGAGCTTGGTGGTCTTCAAACTCGTGCAAAACTAATTTAGCCATCTTTCTTGACGGCTAAACTAGTTTCCCTTGAGTTTAGAGACCACCAAGCTCTTACACACCTAATAATGATAGACCACCAGGCTTTTCCCTACCTTTTAACTATTTGGGGTGCACAAATAAGAGTACATTAAAGCAAAATTCACGGTATCTTATTCAAATACAAGGTGACTTTGAGGATAACTCTAATATTGTCCGTCATGTTTCCAAATTTGCGTCACTTTGAGCTGTCACCAATGTTCACTCTCGAAATCATCGCGCGTGACGAAGTGCGTTTTGTTGAAATCCGTCATCCCATTTTAACCTCTTTTTTTTTTTTTAAACCTTTGTACCTTTTCTTCAGTTTTTTGTACTTCGTTATGGACTTTTATTTTATCGGAACTACTCAAGAATTATAGAACATACAACCAACCTAACGGCGATCAGTTGTCATGGATTTGACTTCAGATATTAGAGTTAACCAAAAAGTCAGCTCAAAGAGGAAAGTTTTAGCAAATTCCTCTTGAACTCCTCTTGAACTCATATTGAAATATAAATAGACCGAAAACTAGTTCAAGGTGAGTTGGGAGACAATCTAAAGCAAGCCACTGTCATTATTCTCCACACCTCGCAATGACTTCTACACCTCCTACCAAAGCTCCAAGCCGATGGCCCACAAGGGAACAAGTTATGACACGACACTATTCAAGTATTCAACCCAAACATAGCTCAAGAGAGCTCAAAAGAGAGGTTGAAAGAAGGTTGAAAAGGCATGTTCCATGGCCTTCTTTTTGGTTAATTCTATTATGATACAATAGTTGCATATAATAGGTGATTCGTTCTATGAACTATTTTTTATTTTTTTTTGACACAAATAAAGAGAACCCTTCATTGCAAGAGAAAAAAGGACACAAGATGCAAATACAAACCGACCCCGCCAGGTCCGGCGAGGCCGGGGGACACCTAGACAAGATTAATAACTCTAAATCTAGGGTAAGTAAGGTTCCACCGGGGATGGTCACCGTCCCAACTAGCGAAAACCCCCTCCCTGCACCATAACGATTTGAATAACGCAATCTTGTTCGCGGCTTTCTCAGGACTGGCAGCCAGCTCCTTGCATTCAGCTTGGGTGCAATCCCATGCAAGCCTCCCGTAGTCTAGCATGTCATGCCAGATTTTACTGCAGAGTTTGCCGGGGTCCCAGGTATTCTATGAACTGTTTAAGTTTTTCAAATTACAATGTATTTTTTGGATGTGAGGATCCAGTCTCCAATACTCATGGCCCATTAAGGTTAACCCTTAAACGTCAAGGTAAGCCCCATGGGCTTATTTAAAAGAGAATATTGAAGAAAAAAGTTGATTTTCTCAACCAAATTAAGCGAGACTTGGTGCGTTGGAAAGCTACTTAAAAAGCGATCTAGATTCCAAATTTTCGCCTCATTTGAGAGATTGTGAAATCGTTGGTAAGCAATCAAAGTTATCAAATTGAACAAGTTTTGAGGTTGGGGCAGGTGAAGTTCAGCAATGCTACAGTGCTAGCCAGCAGTGCACTGCAGAGCCGTTTTTTGCAAAAAATAAATAAATAAAAATAAAAATAAAAATTCCCCAAAACATTTAGATGCCTTCCGGGTTGCCCCGTCCAAGGCCTCTTGACGTTTAAGGGTTAACCGAAAAGAATGTTTGAGGGCCGCTTCACACTATGGCCAAAGGTTGAGAGGTGGTCGATTTCCACCAATCAAATTGCAAGAAACCATGGATTTGGTCTCTGGACCCTTCACACTAGAGGCCAAAGTCCAACGGTCGTCACTCTCCAAAATGCCTATGTGGCAATACTCCTTGACTAAGGCGACGGCCTCTCGAAAGGAAGTTTGGGTTGGACGGGAATGGAAACCCAAACTAATGGTCGAGAGGCCGTCGATTTCTTTTCATAAAAAATGAAAACTATATTTCATTGCCTATTTTCAGTAGATTTCTTTGGACTCTCAACAACGTTTGGACTCTCAAATTCACGGCCTCTTGACTTGGACGACCATAGTGAGGAGCAGCCCTCAAAGTGAAAAGAGACCTTAACTCCTAAGCGTCCCTTGTTTTTTTGGGTTTAAAAACATCATTGCTTTAGATGTGTTATAGGTCTAAATGTAAGTAAGGTATAGAAATCTCAACCGTCCAATCTTGTAGTATACATGATGTAGATGAATGATGTGGATCAAATTTGGAGTCATTCATCATTGATCCACATCATTCCATGTATAGATTGCAAGATCATAGTGATTTAGTGTTAAAAAAGAATGCTGAAATTTTCCTAGCAACATAGCTAGAGGTGAAGTTCATTTTCAAAATTACTCAAATGAAAAAACTTTTGGCTCTAAAGTAGTTTAAAAAATCATCATGTAAACACATTGGTACCAAAAAAACTCATGAAAATATTTAACGTGCCCTTAAATGGCCTTGCAATGTCAAAAAGTAACTTGAAAAAACACACAATTCGCTATTTACGCACTTGGCCATATAATCATGCACTTGGTCCCCAAACGCATAATATTTTTTGTTTAACTTAAAAATAAAAAAAACCGCCGATTATTTTCTTTTTTCAATCCCTCACATTGTAAACAAATAATTATTTTAATTACTTTTTATTCTCATCTTTATCTTTTCTTTTATCTTTTCATTTTTATCTTGTCTTTCTTTCTTGTCTTTCTTCTTGTCTTCTTTTTGTCTTTCTTCTTATCTTCCTTTTTGTCTTCGTTGTCTTTTTTTTCTTCTACTTTTTCTTTGGTTGTGGCTGCTGAACCCTAGACAATGGGAGCAAATCCAAAAAAAAAAAAAAACTTTTTTCTTTACTTTTTCAAAAATTTCTATTTTAAGACACTGGGGTGCACGGCTGCGCACCCTAAATTCCTCTCATCTCCCTCATTTCTATCCTCATCTCCTTCTCCATCCCTCCCCTCTCCTCATATATATATAGGAGAGAGCTGTAACTTTTGCAAAAAGTGTAAGATTGTATCCCAGAAAATATTTTCCCAAAAAACGTCCAAAATATGGACGTCGGGATGGTTAGGGGTTAAACTCACTTTAGACTCGTTTTGAGTCCAAAAAGACTGCAAAACTAATCTATGGTGAGTTGGAAAATAATCCAAAGCAAGGCACTGCGCCACCACGGGGTGTGGAATTTGTGATCTCCCTAATGCTACATGAGAGTTTCCACACGCTCCTCCAAGCAAAAAAACTACTCATGAACAATGATTGTCAGAAAATATAATTGTAGGGAGGCAACCCCTCTTCAACTCCTTTTCAACTACTCTTCTGATTTCAGTTAATTCAAATGACACCAATCACCTAATGCGAGTACGGTATAGAATCTACGTCCATTAAGTTTGTTTTTGGTAGCTACAATGTGCTCTTGTAAAATTTATTTATTTCACCTAATGCATGCAAGAAGCTTCTTGAATACATTTTGGGTGCCACAAGAAATTTGCACCCCACCAACGCACATGCATTGGCCATAAACAAGAAGAGACAAGGCTCTGACACCGCAAGAATTTTTTGATCATTTTTTAAATTTACCTCGCAGTATTTCAAAAACGCAATGAAAGTGCTGCTGCTTCTTGGACATACAATTCCCAATTTATGCATTTGGTCCTCAGGTGCAATAAAAAATTGTTTAAAAAATTCTCTAAAAAGTAGCAATTTTTGTCTTTCTACAATCAATTACATTATTAACAAATAATTGTTTTATTTATTTATTATCCTTATCTTTATCTTTTCTTTTATCTTGTTTTCTTTCTTTCTTCTTTCTTGTCTTCTTTCTTGTCTTCTTCTTGTCTTCCTTTTTGTCTTCTTCTTTTTCTTCTATTTTAGTTGATTTTTTTCTTTCCATTCTTTTTTCTTCATGTGGCAGCTGCAGATCCCATACCAGCACCAAACTTCAGTTTTTTTTAATTGAAAAAAAAATTATTTTTATTTTTATTTTTTTGTTTTTTGATTTTCTGGTCACCGTCAGGGTTTCAGCCTTCTTGAACCCTGAACAAAAGAAGAAAACCAAAAAAATGAAAAAAAGAAGTTTTTTTGTTTTTGTTTTTTTTCCCTCCGCTACCATTAGGGTTTCAACAGCAACCCTAAATCCTAAACTAAAGAGAAAAACCAAAAAATAAATAAAAAATAAATCCTTTTTTATCTTTTTAAAATTAAAAAAAAAAAAAAAAAAAAGCCTTTGGTGCGGGTGTGGGATCCGCAACTATCATATGAAGAAAAATGAATAGAAAGAAACGAATCAAGGAAAATAGATGAAAAAGAAGACGACAAACGGGAAGACAAAAAGGAAGACGAGAAAGAAAAGATAAAGATATGGATAAAAAGTAAATTAAAGAATTGTTTGTTTGCAATGTAAGTGATTGTAGAAAAGCAAAATCGTTGTTTTTGAAAAAAAAATTAGACAAATTTTTTAAAGTCAGATTTGCTCATGAATGATTGCACTTAGCCAAGTGCAAAAATGGGGAATTGGTTGTTCTTGGTGTGAATGGGCCATCACCGAAGTGCGTCGAAATACAATTATAGAAACATTGAAATTACTATTGTGTGGTAAGTTTTACTTAATGAAGGTGGGGGATATTTGGCTCATTAGCAAAAAGGCTTATAGGAAAAAAAATCAGCTTTAAACGCCGAAGGCACTTATTTTTTGTTGAGTATTGAAGGTTGCATGTCCTATGGAAGTATGGCCAATGGACTATAGTGGTGGATTTCAAGAACTCAACATAGAGAACGTTTAGTAAACCGTGGATAAATTGTATTATTTTTTCTCTTGTTTTTGGCTTGAGATATGAACAAATGGCATAAATGTGGCTACCTTCTTAGTTTAAAATTTTGCAAAATGGCTAAACAATACCATTTTTAAAAAGCCGGAAAGGCTACAACAGACAAAATTTGCAAAATTTAATTCCTTTATTTATACCACTTGAATTTAGCACTTTGAGGTATAAGTTAAATATCACCACACTAACTGATTTTATGGGGTCAAAGATAGCTCAAAAATGTCGTTGAAACTCACATAAATACCATCTCAAAGGGATCAAAAAACCCAAGCTCCAACCAAGGAGGTACACTAAACCAACAACCATGATAAAACTTGGACAAGCCCACTAGATTCCCATTAGATTTGCACGACGCTTACAGTCCTTTTAACCTTTGATGGCCTCACAAAAATGGAAGTTTTGTAGGGGTTTTTTTTGTGTAATCTTGTACACGCACAAATCCAAATGGTCCAACAATTTGTTTCTAAATTTTCCTTTTGTAAAATGAGGGGGGAGGTCACAGTGGAGAATGCTCTCTCATTCTCCACCAATCCAAGAGCCATACGGAAGGTGATCTCAAACACTTTAAAGTACTCATAAAACGAGCTTTGCAAAACAGAATTTGCAGTAAGAACCTGTCAAAGGCAAGTTAGGGGCGGTTTACACTATGGACCAAGAGCCATGACCATGGAATTCTAAAATCTGTGCTTGGCCCAAAAAGAGCTCTTGGTCCCATTTGGCTTTACACTACCTTGAAAAAAGGAGAATGACCACTAACTTTGAGGTCCCCAAAACTGCTAAAATTTCCCAAATGGATAATGTTTTCATGGTCTCCTTGATTATAGTTGAGTCGAAGCAAATGCCTCGACTCAACTATAACCTAGGAGACCATGGGGCTCAAAAATCATTGATTGGCTAGTGTTCAATTATTTAAAGAGAAAGGAGGAAAAAGGGGAGGATAAAAGAGAGAATGATGAGCTTAAACTTGTCCCGGTCTAAATCCACTTTACACTACAAAGAGTGACCAAGTCATTTAAAATTGCATTTTTTATTTTTCATGGTCACGGCTCTTGACCAAGAGCCATGACCATGAAAATGATTTAATTTTCTTGGTCATGGCTCTTGATCCATAGTGTAAACCGCCCCTTACAAGATTAAAAAAATATTGAGGATCCAAAGCTTCCCTCAAACTATGGATCATCGCTCGATTAAAAGAAAGTGATTTCTGTTCCAAAGCATCTGGGTCTAAAATTGTAAGAACCCACGGAGCTCTCTTTACTTCTTTCTCGTCGTCGTTGTGGAGGCCAAATCATACTTAGGGGCGGTTTACACCAAGGACCAAGAGCCATGACCAAGAAATTAAATCATTTTCATGGTCATGGCTCTTGGCTAAGAGCCGTGACCATGAAAAATAAAAAATGGATTTTTGAGTGGCTTGGTCACTCTTGTAATGTAAAGTGGATTTGGACCGGGACAACTTTGGGCTGATTTTTTTAATATAAATCCCAACGATCTACAGTAACGACAAAAAAATCCGGAAAAAAAAATATTAAAAAAATAAAATTCGGCCAATGGCTGATTTTCAGCCTTACAGCTCCCTTGATTTCCGTTGAGTTGAGCATTTTGCCTCGACTCAACAGAAAACCCGTTGGACCATGGCACATTATCCAAATGGCAGATTTTAGTAGTTTTTGGGGACCTCAAAGTTAGTGGTCATTCTCCTTTTTTCAAGGTAGTGTAAAGCCAAATGGGACCAAGAGCTCTTTTTGGGCCAATCACAGATTTTAGAATTCCATGGTCATGGCTCTTGGTCCTTAGCCCCTTACTTTTTGAATATGACGGACTTCAGATGGCAATGGAACTGCTTGATCACAGCCAAGTGCATTTTGAAAGATTCCTCAGAGTCGCGCACCAACCAATATTGTGGAAAAACAATGCCCAGTGCATCCATGAGTGGCTAGACCGGAAAGTGGGACCTTGATTCTTTATATAGCATCAGGGCTTTAATATTTGTAGTATTTTCATGTTTTGTTCGAAGATATTTTGATAGCTCCACAACTCCAAATTGAATTAATTTTTTTTTCCAGAAGATGTATATTATAAGTCTTTTAAATTGAACTTCACAATTCAAAATCCAATTCTTCACGGATTTTTTGTTGTTCGTGTTTTCGACACATTAGAGACCACAAAGTAGTTACTTGAGCACTAAAGGGTGAAAAACGTACACAATGTAGTAAAGAGAAAGGTGCAATTTGTTCGTTGTCCATATAATGATTGCAGGCATGTCAAAAGATTAACATTGTATTTATATATAAAAGAGTTATTTGTAAAGTCCCTCAAAACCCTTCTTTTTGACCTGTAATTTGGAAATGACTAGATCTGCATGATCTCACTGTAGACCCAAAATAGAACACTAGATAGATTGAAATTTTTATTCATATAAATTTGGAGGGAGGGAGAAGAATTGGGTAGAGGGGTGGGACCGTGAGTGGTACCAGCTCTGGTCCATGAAAAAAGGAGGACAAAAGACCGGATGCCTTTACAAATAACTCTAATAGAGTTATCCTTAAAGTCACCTTTTGTTTGAATAAGATACCGTAAATTCTGCATTAATGTACTCTTATTTGTTCATCCAAAATAGTTAAAAGGTAGGGAAGAGCTTAGTGGTCTCTCATTAATAGGTGTGTAAGAGTTTGGTGATCTTCAATCTCATCGAAAACTGAGTTTAGCCATTTTTCTTAACGGCTAAACTAATTTCCCTTGAGTTTAGAAACCACCAAGCTCTTACACATCTAATAATGATAGACCAACAAGCTTTTTCATACTTTTTAACTATTGGAGGTGAACAAATAAGAGTACATTAATAGAAATTCATGACATCTTGTTCAAGCACAAGGTGACATTTAAGGTTAACTCTAATCTCAATCAACAAGTCCAATTTCACTTACAAAAAATTCCATTTAAGATGAGTTTTTTCTTTCTTTTCATTATTTTTTTGGTAACAATAGATTCAAAAAGACTAGTGATGATTGAATCGTGTGAATATGTTAAAAACATCAACACGTAGTCACATTTATCTTTGCAAAGTTGATAGTTTGTTCGCTCAATTTTTTTGCAAATGTTACACAGTAAATAATGGTAGCATGTGCCCAAATTTTGTAGGCTACATATATCTGAAGCGGGATTAGATTTTGATAAACTATTTGAGTGCAAGCCGGTAAAGTGAACTTTGAGTGTGCACTTTTCAAAGTAAAAAAAGTAGAGATGAAAAGAGATAAAAGGATGTAAAGATAATATAAAAATGGTGTCATGGTTTTTTTTTACATATGTAAGGTCAATATATACTAATGTAATCCAATGCATTAATTTTTTTCCATTTTGAATGTTTAATCCCTAACTGTCCAACCATTCATTTTTTTGGATAGTTTATATGATGGCAAGCTCTTTTCTCGTCCATTATGTAGTTTTTGCAGTGTGATTTTTTTAACCCTTAAGCGTGTAAGGAGCCCCCTAGGACCATGTTTGATTGTTTTTTAGTCAAACGCTCATTTTCACCTAATTCCTAGTTTCAAATGAATATGGTCCCGACTAAGAAAATGTGGGAGCTATTTTCTACTTTCTAGTTTAATTTACGGTTCTTCAAAATTGTTAAAATTGCGTTTTTACAACACATTAAAGCTCAAAGTCTGAAAATTCCAACATACACTGCTGAAAAAATAAATTCAATAAAATTTCTTTTTGTGTAAGCTCGAGAAGCATGCCACCTACACCTTGTTGTTCATCACTATTATTTACACTTTTCCTTAAAAAATCATACTACTTAAGGCTTTTGGTAATTACTATGGCTATTACAAGAGATTTTTTTGAAAAATCTTATAAAATTCATTTTTATTTAAATAATTATGAAATAATAAGTGTAAATCAATTTAAGAATAAATTACATGAAAAAACACCCAAAAAAAATACAATATATTTTAAAATGTAAGAAATCGATGAGGTTTGACCGAGTAAATGTAGTGACACTTAAGGGTTAAGTGGATTTTGAAGTAGTTACCTTCATGTAAGTGAAGTCCAATTAGGAAAATACACCGAAATTGAATTTTATTAGGTACTTCCATTGCATATGAGCTTTCATTCATGACCCACAACATCCAAGCATGACAGACTATGGATATCCATACATCCATGATCCATCTACGCATGACCCGGCCATTCATGGATATCCATACATCCATGATCCATCCACGCATGACCTGGCCATTCATGGGTATCCATACATCCATGATCCATCCACGCATGACCTGGCCATTCATGGGTATCCATACATCCATGATGGATCCACGCATGATCCGGCCATCCATACATCCATGATGGATCCACGCATGACCCAGCCATTCATGGATACCCATACATTCACGATCATGGCCCATTCATGCATGCACATACAATCATGACCTCATTCATGTATGGGGCCATGGATATTCCATCAGATTCCGCACCCCTGCCTTGCGGACAAGGCCGCATATTCTTCGTTTCCGCGCAAGGCGCCGTGTCGTCGCCATCTCTGTTGCTCATGGATCCCCTCCGGCACAAAACTAAGTTTACAACTCCCCTACGCACAGCATCACGAACATGCCGTTGCCGATCCCTGCAGATCGATCTACATATATCTAGAACTCGAGCAGAGAATCAACTCATCTCACCAGTGTCTGAGCCTCGCTCTCGCCCGTTGTGTTGCACTTTTTTCAGGCAGCCGATCCTCGCAATTTGTGCTTAAGGTTTCATTCCTTACCGACCCTCCTGCTCAGGGGATGTCTGGGTTTAACCCCTCAGCGTCCGCTGTGTATTTTCTGTGATGTAGGAAAATTGGACCCCCTGCTGCAAATCATCCGTTTGTACTTCAGTTTGGCATTGTTGATCTTGTATTGTAATCAGAGAGCCTAGGTAAATGAGAAAATGCCACCGTTGCAAAGTTCAGCGATGCAGAGGGGCGTTTAGACGCTTGGTTGTAAACTAGGTAACTTACGAAGCCGGGATTTCACAGCTATTGGTAATCAGATGTTTGTTGCGAGGGTGAGCAGAGTTTGAATTTGAAATGCCACTGTTAGACGACTTCAAATTTGTTGACATTGGTTGTTGGTTGAGTCTAGTGCAGAGATCATATCAGCGATGGCGGAGGGAAAGCTGAAGTTGTACGGGATTGCGTCGTCGACGTGCACAGGGAGGGTTCTAGTGACGCTGTTTGAGAAAGGTGTGGAAGATTTTGAACTCAAGGTTGTCAATGTTCGCAAGGGCGAAGGCAAGACCCCCGAACACAAGAGCCTGCAGGTGCGTCAGTTCACAGTGTAGCTAGCTAGCTAGCACTCCGTCAGTCAGAAAAATTGTGGATGTACATAAGCTCAAGAAGTTAGAGTGATGAACTTGATCTTGCAAAATAACTACGGTCGTAGATTCTGTATCAATGAAAGCTTATTTGATTTGAATCTTTTTGTTGAACATTGCAGCCATTTGGTTTGATCCCAGTTCTACAAGATGGCGGTTTGACTCTGTTTGGTATGTTACACTCTTCACAGAAAGCGCAACGTCTTGTTGGTTCTTTGATTTTCTTACACTGTGTCACTCTCTTATTTAAATAGCAGGCTTTCACAACCCAGTAAAAGTTTTGCATAACCTCAATGGATCCCATTTCTGAAGAGCATGGTTGTATCTCATAATCTCGAATGCCCCCCGGGCGCCTTTTTTCTCTTTGAGAGGAATCAGTCATTGAGGTTATGTTTGATAATGTGAGAGTAGAGCTTCTTATTGAAATAAGATCTCTTCTGATCATGTTATTTTCATAATGAGGCTCTACTTTCACACTAAATCTCGTTGACTTTGCAATTGTTTCGTGAACACGTTCATGTGGTTTGTTGTGCGCATGATGCTTTAGTTGACTTTGAAGGTGTTTTTGTTATGAAGGTCGACCAGTCAATAAAGTTTGAATGGTTTGTGAGACAGAGTCAAGGGCAATCATTCGGTACATCGCCGACAAGTTCCAAGGCCGAGGAACGCCCATCTATGGGAAATTGGCCATGGAGAGAGCCCTGGTGGAGCAATGGTTGGAAGTGGAAGCGCAGAATTTCAACGTGGCATGCAAAGATAGCTTGAAATGTGCGGCCTCCTCGCCAGTGGACGAAGAGAAGTTGGCGCAGAGCTTGGAGAAGTTTGGCAAAGTGTTGGACATTTACGAGGCCCGTCTCTCCGAGACGGAATTCCTAGCGGGGGATTTCATCAGCCTAGCTGACCTCTCGCACCTCACCACCGGATGGAAGCTCTTTGACAAGTATAAGCAAGGTAATGTTTGCTTTGAGGGGCGACCCCACGTCAAGGCATGGTGGGAAGCCATCTCCTCCCGCCCTGCATGGAAGAGAGTCCTTGACATGATCTAAGGTACGGAATCCATTCTTGTGGCTTTCAACTATCTTTACACTGAGATATAAAAATGTGTCAAACAAAGTAAATGTAAAACATTCAAAAGAATTTTTTGAAAATAATGCCACCATGAAATTTTATTAATAAAGTTGTATGATTGTTTACTTTAATTTAATTTTAAATAGTATGTTGACAAACAATATCAATCGCAATTCTTGAGTGATGATTAATTTTGATTGAATGGCACTTGCATTGTAAATAGGTGGCTTTTCAACTTGTGGAAAAGGACATGGGTTTTCTTCTTCAAAAGTGATGAATGTGACAAACATTTCACTGTTGCTACTGGCATATCAAGAATGATGTTTTTTTTGTAAAAAGAAAAATGTCCCCCCTTTTTTTTCCTAGTTTCTATTAGGCCATTTTTGCAGTATGTTTTTGATGGCCTTTTGACATGCAAAGGAATAAAGTGACTATATAGATTTGTATTTTTCCATGCAAAAAGGACCACCCCATTCCATTGCATGTGTTCTTCCCCTTGTGTGCATTGTAGCTAAAGACACAACTTCCATATATTGTTTGAAAAGACAGCAGTATGGCTCCTTTTAGGGTTGTGATAGTTTTGCTTGAATGTTGATTTGCCAACATTGTGTCATGTTTAAAAAAAAATGTAATATCAATATGAGAATATGAATGTTAGTTGGAACATAACATTCTTGAACTTAGAATCTCATCCTTGTAACAAAATTCCCAATGTATCAAAAAGATACCTTCTTGCATAATTTGATATCAATTGGAATTCAAATTTTTGTTTCTCTTCAAACAATATAGTTCAAGTGGTCGTGGATTAGAGAGAAATGTGGAATAAATCATCATGAACCAAACAAATATGGATTTTTACATCACTTTTATTATCTCTTTTGTCTCTTTTGAATTTTTTTTATCTACTTTGATATCTTCTACTTTGAATCCTTTATTTTATTTTATTTATTTATTTATTTATTTCTCTCATGTATGAACTACATTACTCTAGTAAAATATAGATAATATACTACTAGCTATTATATAGGCTCTAAAAGGATGGTTTTCACTATGGCATGAATGTCATGAATCACTACTAGGATTTTGGTCTTTTGTGACTTATATGGTCCTTTGTGACTCAATTCTTTAAAGAAGTTGTTTTGAATCATTTAAGTCAAAAAAGACCAGTTATAAAGAATCAAAATCCTACTAGTGAATGTGCCTTTAGAATAATGGTGCTTTGCACTTCATTTGAAGCATTGTAGTATGTTTAGTTGAACATGTATACAATAAATCTTTGCTTAATGAATTGTTTTAACAAAAAATCTCCAAATGGTTAGAAGAATATTTCCTTGATTTATTTCATTCGAGGAGCTTTTGGAGTAGTTAGCCAATTGCTATTAAAAATTGTCAAAATGAACCCAAAAAAATAAAAAATGCTTCAAAAATAGTAAGGTAGTGGGAACATCTATCAAATTGGTTATCAAAAGTCAAAGATTGTAGCAATTTTGCTAATTTTTTAATAATATAAAAAATCATTGGCTTTGTCTATGTGCATGGAAACTAAATCTACTTTGTCTCTTTCAACAGGATGTAATTATAGAGCACATATTTGCAAGAGGAGTTGTAAAACTAAGAAAGAATGTTCAATACTTATTAGTGTAAAATCTTAGCATTTGCAAACAGAAATGCTTCAAAAGCTACAAAATGTTATCGTTTATGCTATAATTATCATTTTGAAATTGCTTGAATCACTCAATCCGTCTCTACAAAGGTAAGTTTCAACATTTCAACAAAAGAGGCTACAATGTTAATAGGTATTTGATCCCATCTCTTACAGTGACCCATGCTAGATCAACCACAATTCATTTATTTATACACTTGAACTTATTAGCAACATAGAAGTAAACATGACTTAATTGGTTAGTTAATTGTCTATGGTCCTTCATATATGAAAGGAAATGGAGTTGTCTATTGTCAATGATAGTAATCCACAACCTCCTATTTTAAAATTGCAATTTTTTTTATAATCATCATGTTTAGTAAAGATGCCAATGAGTGCACAATTTCAATTGAAAAATAAAATACCACCCAATGACTGCACGGTGTGTGGTGAAGGGCTCTAAACAATTTTTCATTAAAAATCATACCCAATGTGTTAGACATGCAACAAAAGTTATTGTACAAAACATTTTTTTGAGTGTGGTTTGTTCAGGGTGAATCCCAACTCAACGCATGTGCAGTCATTAGCATGTCTACCTTACCCAAAGATCTATCTTCAACTCCATAGAGATATTCCAAAAAGCACGTCATTTTTACATATATTAAAATGCTTCAAATGACAAATATAGTATCCTCTACCATCCAATGCAATGCAAAATTTGAAATTGTCACAATTATCCTATGAATTCTTAGATATATTACCTCGTAGCATTGCAAAATCTCTTATCTAGTGAATTGAGTCAACGTGAGCATTTTATTTTCAATTTATTCCAATGAAGCTTTGGTCATGGTGATAGAGGCGTCGGCGGTGTAGGAGGGCTACATCGACCGGACAAGGGGGGTGATTTGTCATGCATAGACTTGTGGCTAGGCGTTGAATGCCCGCTCATAGCTCGTGACGAGCGTCGCGAGTGCGCCACATGCGGTGTCGAGCTTCCTGTTGTCCCTCTAGAAGGATAATAGTCTATGTTGTCGTTGCCACCACGAGTATTGTTGCTGCTGTTGAATTTTGACGACCTAGACCTTGTTCCATGTGTGGAGCCATGTGATGAATGGTCGTGGGCTGAGACAAAGCATGAGTTGTTTGTTCCTGGAGTGCGAGACACAATTTGAGTTGATGAAGAATATTGAGAGCGTGAAGGTGAGCCGGCGGCTGACCTAGCTCCGGACGCAGGGGATGCACGGTCGGAGGAGGGGCCGGTGCGATGGTGTGGCGAGGTGGGTTGTGACATTGGCGTAGGAATTGCTGAGTGACGCAAAGAAGTTGAATAATGGTGCCGCTCCGAGTCTGGCGCCACTGATGAAGCCACTGATGGAGCTCTAGAGGATAACAATGACCTTGCACCGGATGGTGGTGATGCCAAGTGTGACCCATGTGCAGCAGATTGTTGTTGTGACCGTGATGATGCCACCGATCTTGCCGCTTGTTCTAAAACTGATTTTGGTGTTTGTCCTGAAGATCGTTTCTCTAGCCTACAAAATATTCACAAAATATCACAATCCAAGTTTGTGAGATTAATCTTGAATTAGTACACATGAAATCAAATCCAATATCATACCCACATTATATAATTCATTCAATATATACCAACAATATACCCACATTACATGAAATATGCAATCATCAAAATAAATTCAATTATTGATTCATCAGTTCATACGGAATGTAGTAATTTGATTCATTTAAGCGGAACATATCAATTTGAATTTCAATATTGTTGCAATGCTACTTTTGTGTCGATATAAAATCAATATATTGATATTAATTAATTGTATTGAATTTGGCATGTGTAGAAATCAACATTTTTCTAATGGTAATTCAAGATGCTTCATAGACTTTTGTAGTATACATATTAGTTTGTCAAAACTATTAGGGTGAATGCCTAGTATGGTCAACCAATTTTTTTGTCTCGGTACATTAGAAGTAGCAATTCTTAAATTATAAAAAAATTATAAAAAAATATAAAGAATTAATTTTAGTGTAAAATTAATTTTAGGTGGTGCGAGAATGTTGATATTGTGTTATCATTAGCAAAATTTCATAAAATGGTGATAATATATTTATAAATACATTAAATTCCTTAAAAACACATCATGTCCTATGCACAAGTGCACTCCAATTTCATTCAAATTTCATGAAAAAGATAGCATTTCATTTAATCTTGAGCTATAATTTTTTTTGTATTTGAAATTGCAAATAAAAACATTCTCAAATTTTTGAGAATTTTTCTGATGATTTTTTTTAATTTTAAAGCATTTAAACTAAATAATTTTGTATTTTTAGCCAATTGATTCATTTTAAAAACAAATTTTGATGTTTTTCTTTTTGGATGTTCTTTAAAATAATATTTTTCAAGTGGGATTTTAAATGAATTTTCAAATTTAGAATCAAACGTGGATGATTTCAAAAATCAAAGTTTGGATAGAAATCCGGATAGAAATTGGTCAAAATGGTATTAAAAAGGTAGTTTCAAAATGATTTTTTTTTTTAAATAGATAAATTTTGACAAGTTAAAATTTGATTATATGGTTGATATATAGTTGATGTGTACTCATAGTGCATTTTATTTTTCATTGTGCGAATGCTAAACATTTCAAAATTGGTTTAAAAACTAATGTTTCTAATAAAATGCACAATGTACACAAAATGCACTAAAGTGCACTAAATCTTAGTGGAATATTTGTCTATGAATTGGTAAACTGTACCATGCTTTTGTCCATTAGGTCATGCACAAAATGCCCACTGATCTCCACTAACATACAAAAGTTCTTTGCCAATGCCATCAAAGTGCTTAGTTTATCCAAAACATCAACGTGTATAAATGTTCAAATCCAAAGATCCACTTACTTTTCAACTTCAAGATGTTCATGGAGGGGGTCATAGCCAGGTGTAGTGTAAGGAGTTTTGAGCGCCATGCGTTGTTCATATGGTTCGACTGCAAGACCATAGCTGTTGCACAAAGTTTGCGGTTTGGGTACGCGGTGTCGTTTGGGCATGGCGGCAATCAGATCAGTCACACTCATATGTTGCGGAGGCACAGCCAACTCTGTCGACCGTTGCCTCAAGCGAAAGCTGCTTCGATGCACTGGGTTGTCATTCTCCTTGAATGCCGTAATGCTCGATGCTGCCGGGCGCCATGGAGGTCGTGTAGGTGTGTGTGAGAGGTCCATCATATTGCAATGGTTGGGATTATTGTATGTCATTTTCCAATCACAAGATGAGTCCATGTTTGCCAATTCTCTACTACCTAATCTCCTAGCCTTTTATTTTCTTACGATCAACCACCAATTGTCAATGTTGTTACAATATTTGAAAATCTTTTTGTATTCATAAGAGGAGCTCCTTCTCCAATGAGTTGAAAATGCAATCTCAACCGAAGTCATGAAGGCTATGGCTATTCAATATACTCAAGACCTTTGAACATTCAATTTCATGACATCTAGAATTAAAGAATTGTGCATTATGTCAAATAGTAAATTGCACAAGAATGAAGTCAGAACACGAATATCCTAATAAGTTGAGTTTGAATTTTGTGTAGATGTGGCTTAATCTCAGTGTGAAAAAAATGATATTGAAATTCATGCAGAGAGGAGTTAGTCATTCCAAAAAGGGCTACAATGAAAATATATAGGAATGGAGGCCATACATGAATTATAAGAAGGATGAGTGGGGAGATACATGTGGACAATAGATGTATGTAATCTAGAAGTTAAGCTATGAAACCAACTGTTTATTTTAGCTAAATAATCGGGATGGTCAACTTGCAAAGCTCGTTTTTATTGCACAACTTGAAAGTGTCTCTTCGTCGTCTCATCTTGTGCCTCTTCATGTAATATATAATAAATATTTGACATACAATAGTTGGTAGATTTCACTTCATCCCCCCTCTTTTTACCTTCTCATTCACATTAATATGATATATGATTATGAAATTTGAGCCTCAAGAAGTTCATATCACCAATCAATTGAAAATAACCCTATTTTTTTGGAAATTCATTAGTCCCTTATAATAAGTAATTGTTCTTGCCTTGCTCTTACTTCAAAATGAATATAAATATTAAAATCATGAGATTTCAATTTAATAAATCTATTATGTTTTTAAAATATTAGAGTAAACCAAAAAGAGTGTTTCAAAGTGGAAACTCACCTCATACTCATCTTCAACTTGTTTTGAGTTCAAAAAGATGGCAAAACTAGTCTATGGTGAGTTGGAGAATAATCTAAAGCAAGACCTTGAGCCACCACATGATGTAGAACTTGTGACCTCCCCAATGCTAAAGGATAGTTTCCATCCGCTCCTCCAAGCCAAGAGCCCCGACCATGGGGACTATTCTAAAAGTCAAAATTCTAAAAGTCATGGCTAAATAACATTCTAGAAGTCACTATTCTAAAAGTTGACATTCCAAAAGTCATGGCTAAATGGCGTTCTAAAAATTCAATAAAATCCAAAAGCATGGCTAAATCACAAGAAACATTAGGCCAATGGCACAAGGCTACACTAGTGTAACTTAAAAAAGAACCTAACATATCTTGATGGATTTTTTTAATTTTTAGAAACTAAATATAAACATTTCTTTTAAACATTTATTGATTTTTATTTTTATTAATAATGAATATAAAATATTTTTATTAATAACCAAAACCAAGGTCTTAATTTCATAAAAACTTTGTATCTTTACCTTGAAAATTTGTGGAAGAGTGAGGAAAATTTATCAATGTATAGAAAAGGTGTTTTTGAAAAGCTATAGAAATGTTATGCGTGTGGTATCAATTCAAAAAGGAAAAAACTAGTTCTCTCTAAAGTCATTTCAATCATGTGGGTTTATGGCAGTTTTGTGATTTCGTCATGCCTACACTTTCAAATACTTGTTATAATTTGAGTTGTGCATCATTATTATCACCAATCAATTATACGGTACGCGTCATTATCTTGAATTTCCACGACTTCAATCCAACAACCCAATGCAACCTACGACACTACACCCAAATGGTTATATTGTCAGTTTCCACTCACAGAGTTATACAATGCATTAATTTTAACTTGACATTTCAAGTAAGATTTTGTACATTCTACAATATAATAGGTCATTGAAAAATGAATGATTCCTTTCTATATCTAAACACATCACTAATAATCAATAAGTGTCCACATGTTGTGTAGGGTAAGTCTCTGGAGCCTAGGGCTTCATTAAAATAAGCTTGCACCATGAATTGTAGCCCAAATAGTGAACGCATCTTCCGGGAAAGCCACTTGCTCCAAGGACTTACCCAACATAACAAACTATAAAAAAAAATCTTTTCACTTTGATGGTGGTGTGTGAAAGATTTCACCTTTTGGAGTGGGCCACTTGCTCTTCGATATGGTAATTGTTGTGATCCACGATTGTTTTGGAAAGCATGATGACTTCACTCTCACAAATTTTCAAAGACTTAGAGAATGCAATACTATCTCCCTCTCTCTAGACTCTGGTTTCCTCATTCACCAAATCATTAACCAAACCATTAACCAAACCATTCACCCATTCTCATAACCGTTCATATGCATGCTCTTGACCAACACGTTTAAAAAAAATTAAATGATGAGAGTAAGAAGTTAGGGTATTCCCAAAACTCTACAGAAATGGAGAGACTAAATAACCATCTGAGTCATTCAGTGTCGGCCAGCAATTAAGGTAGAGACACCCATAACCGACAGGTGACCAATAACCGATATATCCTAATTCCTAGATTGTGAAAGAACAGATGTACCTCATTTGTATATGTCGGTTATGGGTTCTGAAGTACTTTTCACTTTGAAAAATTATACAAATTTCAATATTGGGAGATAATTCATGGAAAAATGCTCATTCTTCATGAACCTTATTTTCCTACGAACGAAAATTATCTCCTTATCGATAACCCAAGTTTTGATATGCTGAAATGCTTAAGTTGTCGGTTATAGGTGTCTGTACCTTAATCAGAGCTAATACAAAAGGTTTGTTCCAGTAAGAGTCCATCCATAACAATATTTGTGAAATAGGCACTCACATTCTTGACTACGTTTCTAAAAGTTTTAGGGGATATGACTGGATGACTCTTCTTCGAACAGGGTTCTAAGCATGTTAAAAAAAAACCAGAGCAGGTGTGAACATGCACTCGATGGCAGCAAGACTTGTAATGGTATGTACTCACTTGGTGTTAAGAGTGATGTTAGCAAAGTCTTAGGAATGAATTTAAATGCATCTTTGAAGTAGAATCACTTTGCTAATGACTCTTGATCATATCATACGGGAGAAAACACATAATACGATTGTTAAATTGTTGGTGTATGAGATTAAGCCACACATCCGCTAAGGTAGACAGGATGGCTCCATTTGACAGTGTTGAAAAGCGAAAACTAATGCAACTACAACTTCATCACGTACTCAGGTGAACTTAGGAAATTCTCATACACTACCACGCACTGAAAAGGAGGATAGATCGTGAAAAGCTTGCGTTTTATGAATAATTTCTCAGGCTTCTACTGCTTCGCATACTGGCTCCAGTGCTACGGATGATCCACAATGAAGGAACCTGCCGTCCTCTTATCGAAGGGCTCAGTGGACGATACAAAGTCACAGGAAATAGAGATATCAACACCGAAGAGAAAAAATCAGGGTCAGAAATCCTCAGTAGCGGGATCCGAGTGGTACCATTTATAAGGTGGGTAGCAGGAAGAATTCTGTCCCCAGACCGTAGAGGCTCTGTACAGACACTGAAACAGGTGCTCAGGAGCTCTAGACGCAATTCTATGAGAGATCAGGCTCTGTATCCAAGCGAGTTCCAGGCACAGCAGGTACAAATATAACTAACATTTGTGGAATTGAGATTTCAAAATACAACAAATGCAAGACGGCTGTCCATGGCGTGATCTTAAGTATACAATTCAGACAGATTCAGTCTTCATATGAACCGGGCAGCTTCATTGCCATCGTGAAGATACTCAATTTATGTGCCATATGCAGCACGTCAATCACCTTATGAAGCAGCGACTGTCTAGGGCTGCCCGTAAAAAGGTCCGTAAGGGCGCACATTGCCAACACCCGGTGTCTCGGGTTCCAGGGGATACTCGTCCTCCTGGTTTGTAGCGAATGAATCCCCTCCTGAGCCTGAAGCTGAGTTTGCGTCATATGCCTGAACGCCGTAACCTTGCCCCTGAGAGTTGTCCTGGGAGCTACCAATCCCCGGGAAGCCTGGCACCAAGTGCCCTTCGTCACTCTGAGTGGTAACAGCAAACGACGGGTCCTCGGGTTGGTATGTAGCGAATGAATCGCCTCCTGAGCCTGAGGCTGACGGCGCATCAAATGCCTGCACACCATATCCTTGCCCCTGAGAATTGTCCTGGGAGCTCCCAATCCCGGGGAAACCTGGCACCAAGTGTCCTTCGTCACTCTGAGTGGTGACAGCAAACGACGGGTCCTCGGGTTGGTATGTAGCGAATGAATCGCCTCCTGAGCCTGAAGCTGAGTTTGCGTCATATGCCTGAACGCCATATCCTTGCCCCTGAGTGTTGTCCTGGGAGCTACCGATCCCCGGGAAACCGGACACCAACGTTCCTCCGCCCTGGGTGGTGTCAGCAAACGACGGATCCGGTTGCTGATATGTAGCAGCGAATGAATCGCCTCCTGAGGCTGAGGGGGCGTCAAATGCCTGCACACCGTAACCTTGCCCCTGAGAGTTGTCCTCCGAGCTCCCAATCTCCGGGAATCCGGACACAACGTGTCCTTCGTCCTGCGTTGCAGCGAACGACGGTGACTCGTCGGATTCGTTTATGTCAAATCCCTCGGGAACCGTCGACTCGGCCGGTGGCGCAGCTGTGCTTGCTGCAAACACTGGATCCGCATTGTCGAACTCGTTCATGTCGAATCCTTCGGGAACCGCTGGAGGCGATGCGGGAGGCGCTGCGGTGGTCATGTTGATCATCTGCTGCTTGTTATCTCGTGCGAGATCGACCAACACCAGAGCACTTTCCTGTTCCCCCAATGCGGCGTTCGCTAGTACCGCGCTGTGGGTGTCACCTGATCCTTCTGTGGTGTTCGTTATCAGTGGGACCGTGTTATTCGTCAGAGATGGAGTGTCTGGTACCTTCACTTGCGTTATGGTTGCTTCCATGTCTTGGGATCGGACACCGCTGCAGAGCAGCAGCAGTGCCACTGCCAACACTGCAGCCATCCTCGGCGAAACCCTGCAGAGACCCACTGCCATTTCAGAAGCTGGTAATCAATCCCTAAACCTCAAAACTTAAGTAGCATGACTAAGACTCCGTTAGGTAGCCAAAAACTCAAATACACTGTAAACATACTCACCTAGACAACCGAACGTTAGAACCGTGACACTGTACTATACCTTTCCCACGCATATCACTCCCCGACACCCGTACTGACTCATCTACAAAAACTGATCCTGGATACAATGCAGTCCATTTGCGAAACCCCATCAACGATACCTGTAACATCTAGTTACAAATTTCTCCGTATATGAACAAAAATTCACTAACAGGATTCCTAACACTGACAGTTTCAACATGAATAGGCTAACCTACTGTAAGAAAAATGCCAAACATGGTCAGAAGTGAACGAAAATATGGTATATTCAACCGTGACACCACCGAGAATGCATGCAAGCACCAAGATGTGTGTCCATGCAGCCCATTCCAGGCGAGGAATAAGGAGAAGTGGAAACCAAATGTACACAAACGCAATGCAATGGAGTGGAACGCAAACGAACGAGGGAGTGAGGGCGCTTACATCAGGGAGCGTAGAGATCGCAAATCGAGGTCAGCGAGCGAGCAG
The DNA here is from genome assembly GCA_022496805.1 of Pohlia nutans. Classification (NCBI taxonomy): domain Eukaryota; kingdom Viridiplantae; phylum Streptophyta; class Bryopsida; order Bryales; family Mniaceae; genus Pohlia; species Pohlia nutans. The sequence continues at coordinate 986,641 of CM040086.1, forward strand.
CGATGCGTGCGAGGAGGGAAGCGGCGAGAGAGGAGTGTTGTCCATGCAGATGGAGGAGATCGGTGCAGAGTATTCAATCAATTGGCGGAAGACAAGAGATTGAAGAGAAGTGGAGTCCTGATCGGGGGAATTGGCGGCGAGTGGGAAGGAGAGAGAACTGCGGCGTGAATTGGGAAACGAGGAAGAGCGGGGAAGCTCGTGCTTTCACCGCAGCCCGCGATTGCCTCACTAATCCTTCGGCGCTACAGCGCAGGCCGCCAAGTAGCCGGTGACGGACCGACTCACGGCTTCCCAGCCGTTGATCGTCGACGACAGGATTCAACCTGCCAATTTTATTGGGTCTGTCCTTTAGGACAGAGACTATCCAATGACTCCCTCAACGCTGGCTTTTCAAGTCCAATGTGCTATCTACAACCCTTTTCACATTGGCGCTTCTTAGTAATGTTCTTCATTCATCTAACGTTTTCATTCATCTGTGGTTGTGAATTGAGATGTTCCTTTTATTGCAAGGCGGCGGACAGACACGCTTGCACGCACGCAAGGACTCTCTTACCGTGTTGTTTTTTTTGTTCTGTGAGCATGTTTTGTGTTTCTATCTGCTGCGTTTTTTATGCTTATACGAGCAAGCTAGGGTTGTTTCAGTGATGGCCGGAGTTTAGTATGACGACGTCGAGGCTGTGGAGGTCGTCCGAGAGGAACGCCTCTGGGCGGTCGAGGTAGAGGGTGTTTAGGGTTTTGTTTTTGAGAGGGCGTTTAGCCTCACGGTTGTACCGAAATTTTTCTCTCCGGTGCAAGAGGGTCACTTCTGCAAACATCACTCGGATCCTCATTGTACGCTCTCAGTGCTTGTTTTCACCTACATTGTTGTCTCTTCAATCATTCGGGAACTCACTATTGGAGAAGCTAGCGCACTCGGAAGTGTCTTCGTGATGATCCTCGTAAACTCATGATTCAACGCCTAAAATTCGAGCTTCATCAGGTACCTACACGTTTTCATGACTCCTGATAGGTTTTGGTTGATGACGAACTAGTTACTGCGTTCAGCATTTGGAGTGTATGCAGTGAGAACTTTCTTGATTCTGCTTGCTCATTGCACAGATTTGACGCTTAAGGGGTTAATTAGTGGCACGGTGTGTCTTTATTTCTGCTTCGCTGTGTTTTAGGGTTCTACTTCTACCACGTGAGTTTTAATTACTACCGTAGGAGTTTTTGTTTTGATTTATAATGATGGGTATGTGTCCCATGATCAAGGGTATGTAAGTTTTTTTTGCATATGTAAGTCTGTTCATTGTGAAAGGTAATGCTCCTCTCGGAAAACTGCTGAAGAGACGGCAGAAGTTCCGTGACCTGAATTGGAAAGATGCTCAAGCGAAAGTGGTTGCGCAGCCCAGTGTTGACCAGTACTGCTTTCGAGCCCCATATGTTGTTGCCTTACTCCGACAAGGCTTGCACCTTCGTGATGATCAAGTAACAATTGGGTCAGGCGACTTTGCATGGACTCTAGGGGCTGCCTTGTGGGAAGCTGGTGCGAAGTGGAGCAAACTGGACTCTCTTGCAAAGCTCTTGTATTTTTTACACGGAGTTGTTGTCCCACAAGGAAGTATTTGGCGGATTTGTAGAGTTGGAAATCGTCGGGAGTGGAAAGGATGCTCTTACAATGGTGAGATAGCTTGCAACAAAGGAGGTGGGTAATGAAGCTTACGAGCTTGTTATCGAGAGCTTTATAGGTTTACCTTCAATTTTGTAATTGAATTTTGATGAGTTTCATTATGTCCTCAACGGATCCTGTTTCATAAAATTTATTTTATTTGTTTTTTTAGGGACACATGTATCGGGAACCTCACCTTGGCAAATGTACCCGCTGGCTACATTCTACATGAGATAATACACGGGAGGTTCCTGATACAACATCCTAGCCCTGCTTGCTCGTTGCACGGATTTGACGCTTAAGGGGTTAATTAGTGGCACGGCGTGTCTTTGGTTTCCGCTTCGCTGTGTTTTAGGGTTCTACTTCTACCACGTGAGTTTTACTTTTCTTGATTGAGAGAGAAGATTGTCATATATGTTGGTTTAGTTTTCTTTGAATTTGAACTCCGCTAAGAGCTCCCTTTTGAATCAACATGTCACAGATGGAGAGAGACTGCCTTTGGCAGTTAAAGAACCTCAAGTTGCAACCTTTATCCTCAGGTGAGATTCTTTGCTTTAAGCTGATGATCACATGTAATTTTCCAAATGTATTTTGGGGAGTTGTGAGCTTGATCATGTACCAAGGCTTGGTATTTGTATCTTGAGGTTACAAGGTCTAGTATAATCCAAACTGGCTTGAACATATAAAGATTTGAACGAGATAATTATTAGGCTTTTTCGACACTGATACCTTGAAGTACTTAGGTCCAAGTAGCTTACGTGTTCTTTATCTCTATTTTCGGAAATCTTTACAATCCTTGTACATGATTGTGTCATTTCCATACAGAACTTGGAACACAATCCAAATGACAAGTTTGTGGTTATGTGCGGTGATGGAGAGTATATTATGTACACTGCCCTTGCATTGAGAAACAGGTCTTTTGGCTCTGCTCTAGAGTTAGAATGGTCCAATGATGGTGAATTTGTTGTGTGACAGTACTTCAAAGAATCAAATTTTCAAAAAATATATATATCAGGTGTGATTAACTATTAACTTAGTAGCAGCAACTCTTTTCCCTTTCTCGGTCACGTATGAAGCCGCAGCTATAATCATACTTATGAAGACTGTCGTCTATTATTGTCGTCTATTGTTGACTTTAATAGTTTCTTGAGTGACTTGTTGCTTCTTAAGTGCAATTTTTTGTAAAGCGTGTTTTTATAAAGTCACTCACTTTTGTCTTGTGTTTGGCACATACCTGATTGCAGATACAACCGTGAGATAGCAAAAAGCGGTGTGGCTTTTCTTTCATCTTTACATCCACAAATCATTTATTCATTAATCCATCAATCCATCAATCCATCAATCTATCAATCCTATCATTTATCATTCGCGGGTTTTTATCATCCAAAATCATTTATCATCTTTGATCTTTTATCATCCAATATCAATTTCCATCCGTATTGATCTATCATCTATAATCATTTATCATCCGTTTTTATCATCCATAATTTTTTCATTTGAATTTTTTATCATCCACATAATTTTATCATCCGCAGTTTGTATCAATCCCAGTTTGTATCAATCGCAGTTTGTATCAATCACAATTTGTATCAATTGCAGTTTGTATCAATCACAATTTGTATCAATCGCAGTTTGTATCAATCGCAGTTTGTATCAATAGCAGTTTTTATCAATCGCAGTTTTTATGAATTGCAATGATTTATCATTCACAGTGTTTCATCATCCACATTCTTTTGCGGTCATTATACATCTACTTTCAACATACATCTCCTATCATCATACATCTTTGGACATTGTACATTTGTTTTCAGTATACATCTACTTTTGATATACATCTGCAGTCGTTATATATTTACTGTCATTATACATCTGAGGTCATTATACATATGATGTCTTCATACATCGATCATTATACATCCTCGGCCATTACACATCCTATGTCATTATACATCCTCTGTCATTATACATCCTTGGTCATTGTACATATTTGGTTATTTTACAGTGGTTATCTCATGTCTATTATTTTGTAGTTTGCAATTTATCATCTGTTGTTTTCATCCAATAATTTCCTATACTAATTTAATTGGTTATTTTATATTGGATTTTTTAGCATCTACTATATTTATATCCTGCCATTTTTCATCCGCTATTTTCTTGCACTATTTTACATCGGTTAATTTATATCGGTTTTTTACATTGGTTTATTTACAATTGCTATTTTATATTCATATATTACATCCGGGATTTACATTGACTAATGAATATAGCACATGACACATTAATGTTGATATATATTTTTTGTAACCTCTAACTGCCCATTCAAGCATTTTTTCCTTGATGTGCAAACTCTATTTTCTAATTCGTCATACACTTATTATAGTGTGAATTTTTTACTGAAATTTCTATGGGAAGTTAGCTATATGTACGTCTGATTTGATTAAAAAGGGGATGATCTGTGAAATTTTTTTGCCTCATTTCATGTCGTAGTGATTCATCAAAATTTTGATCTAAAAGTGCTTTTGAAAAAATAAACTCATAAAATTAAGCAACCAAAAATCTTCAAAAATCACTACACTAAAAATATTACATTTCAACCCATTACAAAAAAATTCATTTACAAATTGTCAATATCATATTTGTAATGAAATTACAAAAGAATTTTAAATTTTTAGTTTCAAATTTTATAAAAAAAATATTGGAGATAGCAATTTCAAATCTAACTGTATGGATAAAATTCAAAATTGATTATATACAACTTTTATTCGTACATCAAGTTCAAAACATCCCACTTAATTGCATTTTATAATGCATCTTTGCAAAACTGCCTAATCTAGAGAATGATAGGGACGTTTTGGAATTAACACATGTCACAACATTTAGGGTGAATCAAAATTTAGTTAATTCAATAATCTCTTTTTAAGCACATAATGGCATAGTGTTTACATTCTCATCCAAAAAAATTCCATTATAGCAAATTTTCCTCATCAAATTGATGTAGTACAATTCTTTATTTTTAACACAAATAGTAATAATGAGTCTATGGAAACAGGGCCCGGGAAGAACTGACAGTCAGTTACAAGTCAGCCGATTAATTTTTGAAAATGGCTGGTTGATTTTCAAGAGTAAAGGCAAACCACCGAACTAAATGACTGAAAAATAATTATATTTAGTATTCATAGACGAAATATACGGGATATAATCTTTAAAAACCGGTTGCTTTTGGAAAATAAAGGACATTGACTGGTTGCCTCAAAAATCTTCCCGAACAGTGTATGGAAAGATGGCAATTGACGGTTATTTTTTTATTGGACCTATATACCTATGTGTAGAGTACATGTGGGACAGAGCCTCACGGTTGTACCGTTCTTGTTTTATTTTCCGTTGGCACACTGCAATGAATGTACTCCCTCTGTCCGGAAATAATTGTCCTAGTTTTTGGCATTTACTATTCTGTAATACCGTAACACCATAGCAGGTTAGCCACCTGGCGAATGAATTTTTTTTTTTTTTGAAAAAATAAGGTTCGCCTCTCAAAAACTGAATTTCTCAATTTTCGTTTTTTAGCAAAAAATCCGTAAAAATGACCTTAAATAGCTTAGAAATAACAAAATATTGCAAAAACTAATTTATTCTATTTTCGTTTTTTTGTCTTCAGAATTTTCTAATTTTTTCGTTTTTTATTTTTAGAATTATTTTAGGACGAACCTGCTATGGTACTACGGTAGATGTCCGTCCTATGTGTTTTATTTTCATTTTAACTCCTAAACATACCAACCCTTTTATCAGAAGTAGATTCTAGCCTCAAAAGTAGATATTGACATGGCTTAGATGTACATGAGGTGTACATGAGAAGACCATTGCAAGCATAAAATCTACCTGGGCAACAAATTTGACATACTTGCAATTGGAGGACTCTTCGATATTATCAACAACTCCCCATCACAAGAGATTTATTATAATTGGTAAAGAATTTAATAAGCTTTCAAAGATGACTTGGATGAAATTCATTTGAGGTTGTATGAGAAAGTTACAAGACTTCGAATCTGTTCATGATTCAGTTTTTGAACGCTAGGACATTTAGGGGTTAAAATGAAATGAACGTTAATTCCATTGATAGAAGAATAAATATACACAAAATAAGAAGGGAGTACCTTGGACTGAAAATTTTGGGTGTAAAGTGACATTCTTTAGTCTTCTCGGTATTTAAGCCTTTCATTGGTTGAATTTTTTTTTTCACGGCTTCTCGCCTCTAGTGTAAAGAGGCCCTAAGCGCCTAGTTGAAATCATTAGTCCTAGGCCTAATACGCTTTCAATGGACTATATCATCCACCCGATCCCCAGAGAACTTTTGCACCAACTAGTGCATATCAAACTAGGAATAATATTGCTTAGCCTTTTCTGGGTAAGAATTGCACAACTTCTGAACTTTGATCCATGCCACCCTCACACGATCAATGATAGTCTCTCACGCCATCTATTCAAGCTTTTGTGTCGGCCAACTCTCATTATTGTAACACGTGGCATCCCGAGCAAGCTAGCTTATCCATAAAACCGACCGTCAAATGAGAGACTAGAAGTGAGAGCCTTGCTTCAGCTTCTTCGGTAAATTGAAGCCCAAAAACACATTAGAGTTATCCTTAAAGTCCATCAAATTTTGAAGAAGATACCGTGAATTTTCTTTATTATACTCCTATTTCTTCACTTCAAATAGTTAAAAGGTGTAGAAGATCTTGGTGGTTTATCATTATTAGGTGTGTAAGAGCTTGGTGGTCTTCAAAAAAAAATTAGCTCCAAAAAAGGAGCTAAAAAACTTTTGAAAACTTTTGAAGACCACCAAGCTCTTACACACCTAATAATGATAAACCACCAAGATCTTCTATACCTTTTAACTATTTGAAGTGAAGAAATAAGAGTATTATAAAAAAAATTCACGGTATCTTCTTCAAAACTTGATGGACTTTAAGGATAACTCTGTTATTGCCAAGTACTTTATTCCACTTTCTATGCATTTGTTTCACTTGCGTGAATTGATACGACATAGAGAAAGCAAATTGCCACACAACTTAGGTGAGTACATAGTCAAAGAATCTATGGATAGTAGTCTCAACAAAGCCCGCATTGTATGCCATATACAATTCCCTCTAGTAAGTAAGGTAACCCCACTTTCAAACCTCACATTAAAATATTTATCACACTTACTACAAAAGTTCCCCGACCACCAAATTTTGCATACACCACCGTTTGGACATGAAACATTTTTGGGCCAAAATTGTTACTTTGAAAATGCACGGTTTACGAAATAATGCCAGTGTGCCAACTTTTAGGCCTTTGTTTAAAACAAATCATATCTTCTACAAAATAACTGCCAAGGATCCAAATTTTTGGTAGAAGGTAGAAGTTGCAGTAAGGAAAAATATGGTGTTATAAAAGATAATGGTATTCCTAGGTATTTTTGTGTTCATATACAATTCAATTTTTAAAAAATAATACCAAATTTTAGTCTAATTATACAATAAAGTAATTTTCCTTCTTTTGTCACTTTTTTTGTACCACCATGTTGTCACAATAAGGAACAATATGGTGTCAAAAGAAAATGAGAAAAATGGTCAATTACTTTATTTTGTAATTAAAAAAAAATTGGTGTTATTTTTAAAATCTTGAATTGCAAGTGGACACAAAAATACCTAGGAATACCACTATCTTTTATAACACCATATTATTCCTTCCTGCGACTTCTACCTTCTACCAAAACTTTAGATCCTTGGCAGCTATTGTATAGCAGATATGATTGTTTTTAAACAGAGGCTTCAAAGTTGGCAAACATGCATTATTTCAGAAATTGTGCATTTTCAAGGTATCAAATTTGGCCTAAAAATGCTTCATGTTCAAGTAGTGATATATGCAAATTTTTGTGGTTGGCGAACCGTGGCAATGAGTGTGATAAATGTTTTAGTGTAAGGTTTGAAAGTGGGGTTACCTTACTTACTAGAGGGCACTGTACATCAACGAAATACGAGGGAATATAGTCGATCGCGATGAATTAATCCCTAAATGCCCGAGCATCCAAATAGTGAATGGTGGTTGGTCAAATTTTATTTCAACCTTAAAGATGATTATTTTTGCCTTCAAGTCCAACTAAGAAAATAGAGCTTATCAAGTCTAGTTTCTACTTCACTTTGTAAATCTGAAATAAATCATAATATTAATTATTTTATTGCATTTGCAATGTCAAGAGGTCATAATCTAAACTACACTACCAAGCATATATCATTCTTAAACTTCCAAATTAAAAATATATATTTTAAATTTAATTTTCCCGTATGGTTCTTCATTGTAACTTAAACCATTTATAAAAAAATTATGGTTATTAGGATTTTTTTTTTAATTTATATGAATTTCTCTATGTATTTTACTTCAAAAACCATATCAAATTTATAATGCATTAAGAAAATTTGAAAATTTGAGGATCAATAGGAAACCTACTAATCGGATCAATAGGAAACCTACTAAAACCGCAAGAAATCAACGGTTCGGCCCCTTGACCCTTCACACTAAAGGCCAAAGTTCAAAGGCCGTCGCCTTCCAAAATGCTTGCATGGCCACACTTTTTGACTAAGGCGACGGCCTCTTGAAAGGAAGTTTGGGTCGAACTGGAATAAAAACCCAAACTATGGTCGAGAGGCCGTCAATTTCTTTTCATAAAATATGAAAACTATATTTTATTGCCTATTTTCAGTAGATTTCTTTGAACTCTCAACAAACTTTGGCCACTCAATTCCATGGCCTCTCGGCTTGGACGGCCATAATTTGAAGCGGCCCTAACATTTCTTGGAATCAACTCGGACTATTCACCCTCCCTTAAGAAATTGAAAAGAAAATCACTGCTCAGGTGTACCTATGGCCACATATTTAAAAATAAAAATAAAAATTTATGGCCACAAAATTTTGACCATGTACGGTCTACTGAGTGTCAGAAGCGCCGTACAGAACACGATACCAGAGAAGAGTATCCAATTGCAGTAGCAATTTTTTTTAATTCAAATTTCAATGTTTTAAACATATTTTAAATTCTTTTCAAAAAAATTCTACTCCTCCTAGAAAGTAGTATCAAGGGATGCAAAAAGTTGCTGCAGAGTTATCAAGCAAATCAAGCACCGACCACCTCGCACTCACTAACATTCTTGCCAGAGCTAAGGGGCGGTTTACACTATGGACCAAGAGCCATGACCATGGAATTCTAAAATGTGTGATTGGCCCAAAAAGAGCTCTTGGTCCCATTTGGCTTTACACTACCTTGAAAAAAGGAGAATGACCACTAACTTTGAGGTCCCCTAAAAGTACTAAAATCTGCCATTTGGATAATGTGCCATGGTCCAACGGGTTTTCCGTTGAGTCGAGGCAAAATGCTCGACTCAACGGAAATCAAGGGAGCCGTAAGGCTGAAAATCAGCCATTGGCCGGATTTTTTTTTAATATTTTTTTTTCCGGATTTTTTTGACGTTACTGTAGATCGTTGGGATTTATATTTAAAAAATCAGCCCAAAGTTGTCCCAGTTCAAATCCACTTTACACTACAAGAGTGACCAAGCCACTCAAAAATCCATTTTTGATTTTTCATGGTCACGGCTCTTGGCCAAGAGCCATGACCATGAAAATGATTTAATTTTCTTGGTCATGGCTCTTGGTCCTTAGTGTAAACCGCCCCTAAGAGTCTCTTTACAGTAGAGACTAGAAGTCGTGAGTAGAGAAATTTTGGCTTAGAAACCGAGAAGATCAATTTCTTATTGGGGAAATTTCTTTCCTTACGGTTTCTCACCTCTAGTGTAAAGAGGCCCTAAGTGTAGCAAGTTGGCCAGTTTTTTTTGTTTTCGTTTTATTATTATTATTATATTTTGATTTTAAATTTTTTTAAATTTTTTTTATATGGTTGGGCACAAATTGAACGAAATCGATTGCAAAAGAAGAAGAAAAAAATCCACCACGACACGGCAAAGACCGCAACGTGGCAAAAGAAATATGGCTAGCTTTTGGGCGCTCTGCCGGTAGGATTTTACGCCTCGTACTCTGCCCCATATGACTCCTCACAGGATCACCAAACTACTTAACCTGTAAAAGACAAACCTATTACAATGGAATTTGCATCACATTCCACAATTTATTTTGGCACTATAATTCAAATTCAAATTCAAAATTAAAATTTTAGTGTAGTAGCTTCCTAGCAACTTGGGCAACTTTTTACCTAATAACTAATTAAAGTGCAAAAAAAATTAGGCAACTTGAAAAATGATATATCAAAATTGGGTAGTAACATATTAAAAAATATTAAATTGTTGGCCTTTTGATATTTTAAATTTTTTTGGGCAAACTAGGTCAGTAACTTCTCATAAATTAGGCACCCTTCTAATTATTATTTTTTTGGATAAGATGCTGGGAAGCTATGGAAAATGAAGGCATGCTTATACTACATGTCAAAAATTTCTAAACGTTTTGGTAAAAATTTATTATTATTATAAAATTTAAAGTGAATGCTAAGGAAATTCATATCAATTACAATATATATTCAATTACGCCAAAATTTCTACCATGGATGAAAATCACAATGAAGATCATCATGGTGAATATTTTTAATTGTGATTGTAAAATTGGTAAAATAACCATCCGATGGTGATGGGTATTCAAATTGTGACTGCAATAAAAGAATTTATGACTTAAAAATTTCCAAAAAATCAAAGTGTAGTAGAAACTAGGTTTGGTAGACTTTGTATTGCCAGTTATGCTCAAATTAAAAACACATCATTTTAACGGTTTGAATTGAGTTTTGGTAAAGGATTCTCAAAACTTAACATACACTTCACCACGTTGCATTTTTACTACTCAATTGGCAATTGAGACCCAATATAAGCACCTTGTACATGCATAAATTGTTAATATAGATAACAACTATACATTTCATTCTCAAAATGAATGAAGATATGATGAAAAATGGTTCCCAAAGCACTTTCTCTCCTTTTTCTTCATGCATAAGACACTTGATACCGTTATATTGCACCAAAAAACTTCTAGCTAAAAAATGGCCAAAAAATTTAAAAATTTTCTCTAGAAAATTTCAAATTACAAAAATATCTTGGATGGAATTGTCAAATTGTAGATGAAAATAATACAAAACTATGGATATGTGATATCTTATTTCCACATGTGGATGAATGTTGAATCACGGAACACCACTATAACATTTTTTGTTGCCACTTTGGCACTTTATGAAGAATGAAATAGAATGCTACGATTGGAAGTCCAAAAATTGCTCTCACAAAAATTCAATAATGGCCACATAGGCAAAATCCTAACCTAGGTAGCTGGTAACTTTGACAGTTGGATCCAATACACCTACAAAGGCCAATACCTAGGCCTCCAATTTGCTTCGACGTATGTAATTCAGGTGTCCAACTATATAAAGCATACATAGGGGTCGCTTCAAGCCACACCCTATAGTCACTCATTTCAAAACCGTTGTATACTCAAGCATGTAAACAAGGATTTTTTCACCGTCAATATCTTAAGTATTTCTTTATTAAATGAAACAAAAAAACACTTTATCTTATGGTACATCTCAAGAAGATTTCAAAGAACTTAAATTCATCTCTTAACTCCAAGTAGTTTCTGTGCCATGAGCATTTGAAAATCTAACATGACTCCCTTGGGGTTTATCGTTTTTTGGTGATTGCAAACACAATTGGAAACTTCAAGTCTTTCTTATCCAACTTTCTTGTCCACAAAGTTTTGCAAAAAGAATGTCTCAAAATGGAAAGAAAGATATCTTAAATCGACATGAGACACATTTTTAGTTCCAAAAGATTGTAAAAGTAGTCTATAGTGAGTTGGAGAATAATCTAAAGCAAGCGGCTCCAAAGCAAGGCCCTCCACTACCCATGGGAGTGGAACTCGTGACCTCCCCAATGCTAAAGGAGAGTTCCCACAAGTTCTTTCAAACCTAAGGGACTATTTATGAAGGGACCAAGGGACTATTTATGTACACACCGTGTCAAAAATTGATAATATTGACTTGTAAACTCTGCATAGACTCACTAGTAAGAGCTATGTGAGTCTATGAGCCAAGTCGAAAGCACTTGGGCCTTGGCACAACAACCAAGGGGTGTAAACGTTGTATATACTAGCCCATGCCCAAGGTACTAATGAAGGTACGAGGGACAATCATCCTAAGATTTTTTTGGGACACCCTATTTCGAAATGGGATATTGTAGGACACTTTAAACCTCAAAATACTTCTCATAGGGTGTGATAACATTATCCACTAAAGCCAAATGAGTGCCTTGTTCTTTCTTAACCCTTAAACGTCAAGAGGGCCTGAGCGGGGCAGCCGGGAAGGCATCTAAATTTTTTGGGAGATTTTTTTAAATTTTTTATTTAAATTTTATTTTTGCAAAAACGGCTTTGTAGTGCACTACTCGCTAGCACTGTAGCACTGCGGCACTGCTGAACTTCAGCTGCCCCAACCTCAAAACTTGTTCAATTTGATAACTTTGATTGCTTACCAACGATTCCACAATCTCTCAAATGAGGCGAAAACTTGGAATCTAGATGGCTTTTTTAGTAGCTTTCCAACGCACCAAGTCTCGCTTGATTTGGTAGAGAAAATCAACTTTTTTCTTCATTATTCTCTTTTAAATAAGCACATGGGGCTTACCTTGACGTTTAAGGGTTAACCCTTAGGGGTCCAGAGAGTCTTTTCCGACTAGTATTATACAGCAATAGAGTTAACCGAAAAGTCAGCTCAAAGAGGAAAGTTTTAGCAAACTCCTCTTGAACAGTTGAACTCCTCTTGAATTCATATCGAAATATAAATAGACCAAAAACTAGTTCACGATGAGTTGGGAGACAATTTAAAACAAGCCACTGTCATTATTTTCCACACCTAGCAATGACTACCGCACCTTCTACCAAAGCTCTAAACCCATGGCCCACAAGGGGACAAGCTATGACACGACACTATTCAACCCAATTATAATTCAAAAGAGAGGTTAGAAGTAGAGCAAAAAGGGAGGTTAGGTGGCCTTCTTTTCGATTAACTCTAATATTTCATTGTATTTGGTATGGTTTCACACCTGCTATGGGTTTAATATCAAAAGTGAAGTTAAAAATTCACATCAACGTGATTTTAATGAGCTATTGGGATCTCAATTTGAAACTTTCTATTCATAACAAGTGTCAAATATACGCCAACGTATCTACTATCCCCATGAGGCCTTTAAGGGTTAAAAACAACACTCTATTTGCAAAACAATTGAATGCATTAACTGAGATCAACATTTTGCACAACGCAATTAAATTGAAGAGCCATTGCAAGAATCCTAGAAAGGATATTCTAACTTCTACTGAAGGGCGAAGGGGAGCAATTCCCAGCGTTATACAATGTTGCAATTGTATGCCTTGCTCCCATTGAAACCCTCAAGCTTCAAACCAAACTCCGTCTCATAAGAAGCTTGACGTGATCAATTTTCATGTTTGCATTTGGAATACAAATAACAGTAATAACAATACATGGCTCATTTAACCACTCTGGCGGCCATAGCCACGATCTGCTGCTTCTCCTCCGAACACAGCTCCTCTCCAGTAAACCCTAGTAGCATTTCAGAGCTTCAAGGCTCCACAATCCATCCCTCCTACACACATCATGCACTGGATTTCCTGTGCAACTAATTCAGTTTGCAAAGCTGCTTAAGGTGGTTACCCCATTCCCAACTGAATAAGAAATACAGATAGGAGGCACTGAAGTTATTTAGTGTTATTATTTTTTAGACATAGGCAAGAAGAATTAGATTCCAACGCAAGTTGAAACATAATTTTTGGGTGAAGAATGAATTAGTTACAAATTTTCAAAGTTGAAGTATGACGCATCCCATTCACGTCATATAGGTACACCTCTTTCTGTCTAAAGAAGCTTTGTATTGCACACACTAAAGATGCTTGAACCAACAACAACGAACCCATAACCACACTTACACATACTAGAACCAACAAGAGAGAACCCATTACCAACTGTAACTCATGCTACAACCAACACCGTTGGAGCAGTGCTTGTGGATAATGCCCCTACCTGTTGGTAAAAGGAGCCAGTTGGGAATGGGGTAACCACCCTAGTTACCACTAGTAGGAAATGTGTCGTTTTTCACTTACTATAATTGAAAAAGGAATGAAACTGCGCCAAGCACATGGGTTGTGTTAACTTAGTGCTGGTGAGTGGTTTTGGTCACAAGAAAACAGAAATATAAGTATAATATATAGCCACTATTCACTGTTCTCACAAAGTGAAGAATGAAAAACGACAGGCCTGCTAGTGTACGTTACAGAGCTCTCAACAATTTCCCTACTCTCGCGCGCTCTACTACTTATTGCGCTTCCAGTTTTGTAACAACTTACAAGCGGAACGGATGTCATCACGCTCATTGTCTCAAGGCTACGTGGTGGTGTACACAACAACAGAATTTTTCTTCCCGTCTTCACTGATTTAGCTAGCTCCGCGAAAAGCGCTTCAATTGGTATAAACGGTTTTGTGCATAAAACGATGTACATATTGAGCGATGGAGAAGAAAATCATATGTCCTGGAGAAGAGCGCCTGCCACCAAGCTAACCAGCAAAGTCATCGAAGTGGCGCGCTGCAGACACGGAGGGCTGGCTGAGCTGCTGCCTCCGCCACCGGCCCTTCGTCGCAGTTCGCGCCGGGCCGCCGCGGCAGGCTCACTTTCATCTGCATGCACCACGGAGAGGGCGAGAGCCAGCAGCAGCAGGACGAGAATGGCTGTCTTTCGCAACGACCTCATGGTGAAGAATACAGATTATATCCCGAAAACAGAGCAGAAAAATGAATGCCCCAAGCTACTGCCAGAACAATCGATGCCAATACCCCTCGGGCTTTTAGGGGTTAAGGGGTTAATGGCGGTTCGAAAGAAAGAAATTGTGAGTGAAGTAGTGTGATGACTGATGTGAGGATGGATGGGAGATGGCAGACAAGTGGAATTGCTGTGCAGGTTTATCTATCGTACGAGGTCGGCTTGCAGGGTTGGACGGAAGGACTGCATCCCCGGCCGTTTCCGTGTCCGGCTTATCTGGTGAAAAGCCATACATGTCCAGAAATGAAATAAATGTCCATTTCCACGGTCTTAGGTATCTCCAGCAAATAATGAACGAAACAAAATCCTTTCACAGTAAGTTAGTGCAGTGCAGTACAGTGGGGTGGGAGTGAGATTCAGTAAGATTAATATCATACGATTGTGGGCGCATGCATAAATCAGAGCTCAGTCACTGAGTGCAATCATCTTCTGACTCGGTTTTGGGAGATTCATTTGCATGTTCACGTCACGGGCTCCACCATCGCTCGGTCGCAACAGTTCTTCGTGGTTCCCTAGGGGCGCTTACTACACGTGTGGCTGACTTTCCGGTGTGTTCAGTTACATTGCGAACTCCAAGGGCCGGTTCACACCACTGGTATGGCTGCTGGCCCAGTCACACAAAGAAGCTCCAGCACTTGTGTTGTGTTCTTGGAATACCGCAAGGTTAATTTCGAAAATAATATACAATTTATTGCCGTATTAGAGCCTTGTCTCTTCCTTCTTTCGGTCAACGCATTTGCGTTGGTGCAACGCAAATTTCTTGCGGCAAACAAAATGCATTGGAGCAACTTCTTGCACGCGTCAGGTTAATTTTAATTTTAATTTTACAAGAGCACACTGTAGCTACCAAAAATTTACTTGGCAAATGCAGATTCTCTGCCTCAATGACTGGTATGAATGGGCCATGCTCAAGTTGTGGGAGTTCTGTCGTGGCCTATGCATCCTAAGACTCCAAGACTTAGGCTTGAAATATATTATAATATAAAATTGAAGCCTTCAGCTAGCCATAATGTGAAGCCCCAATTTGAAAATCCAAAAGTCAAGACTTTGGTCGGAATAGTGTGAAACCCTTCAAGTTCAAAGTTTGCTTTTTAAAGTGTAATGTGAAGCCCTAATTTGAAAATCCAAAAGTCAAGACTTTGGTCGGAATAGTGTGAAACCCTTTTAAGTTCAAAGTTTGCTTTTAAAAGTGTATCACAACTGCATCTTTCTCTTGTGCTACATTTTCTATTAACTGCTGTTGTATTTGGTGTTTTATAGTGGGATGGAACTTGCAACCAACTCTAGTAGAGTCCTCGTGTAGGACCATTTAGATTCGGAAGGGTTGTGCATGTCCTACTAATGCCAATTCCAACAACACAGTAAATGCAAGGGAATATTTTGGCACAAATTCTATGTTCTTCAACGACAATGATCGCCAAATTTCTACTCAAAAAATGAATTCCAGATGATACAATGGATGAAACTACATAAATGGATGATTATATCCAAACGAATTCAGTTGCTACCTCCGTCGAGTCCGTCGAGTCCGTCACAAATGTCATTTTCTTTTCGGAGTCTAAGTTACAGTATGAAACCCGAAACCGTAAACCCTAAAACCCTAAAACCCTTAAAGAAGCCCCGATTTTGCTTCTCTTGGAGAAGAATTTCGCAATGGCGTAATCCTGTCAATCGGTAACTTAATTTCATGCAAGCCTGAATCTGCTTCAGAACCAGGGATGGCGATGGCGACGGCGACGGCAATCGTCTAGAGCTCCGCGAGAGCCTTCACGTTGATGGGATACGCGACAGTGGCATTCCCGGTGAACACGGACTTGAAGAGAATGCGCACCACGGCCTCGGTGGGGTGCAGGAGGTCCCAGAACAGGGCCTTGGAGGGGCGCTTGCAGAAATCAGCCACGGCGCCGGTGAGGTTGGCCGGCACGGGCTTCCCACACTGCACTTGCGCGTTCAGAAACCCTGCTCCACAGCACGCGCCATTCACGTTGTCCAAGCCGAACGAGGCGCCATTGGCGATCATGGCCGTGACAGTGTCGAAGCTGCTGGCCAGCACTACGTGAAACTCTGGATACGCGACGCGCAGCCCGTCCACCAACTGCTTCAAACCCGCGTTGAACCCCAACGCCAGTTGGTTTCCTTGCTCCACACACTCTCCCGTCGGGGTGGCCGCCCTTGCGCGCGGCGCGCATCCCACCGGCCCCAAGCCAAACACAACAGCCTTCTTTGCTCCCGCGTTGTACAACTCCTGCATATACATCATCATCTCATTCAATCGGCTTGCAATCTCAAAACATGCGCGTACACAAAGTCTTGAATGCTAGCTCATGACCCCTACGCGTCCACAGTGTATTTTCTGAAAATTGGACCCCCTGCTGGAAAGCATCTGTTTGTGTGAAAATGGCTTCAGTTTGACACGATCGACACTGTTGATCGAACAAGAGCTTTAAAATGATGTATTGCAATCAGAAAACCGAAGTAAAATGAGAAAATGCCACCGTTGCAAAGTTCAGCGATGCAGATGGCAATATTGGGCGTTTTAGACGCTTAGGGGATAATTGAAGTCTTACAAGGAGCGTTTTCTGGTATGCGGCGATGGTGGAAGCAAGGAACTGAGTGGCGTTCATCTGCTGCTGAAGCGCGGGGCTTCCGAGGAAGCTTGAAAGATCGTTGGAACCGCTGAGGATTAGAAAGAAGGACTTCGAGATCAATGTCGCTGCTTTCTGCACTCCATGTTGCTGCTGCAAGGTTGCTTTCACACTTGCAAACTGTTGTAGTTGGACACTCATTGGGATCACCTGCATGCAGTAATGTAAGTCCAAAGTCAATGATAATTCTACTTCTGGAATTTAAAAGCAAACGACATTGTGTGTTGAGGTACAGAATCGATCTAAATTGTTAAACTCAATACTAGTGCCAGGAAACGTACTGTGCCATTGCCGGTGGAATCAAGGAGACCGCTCCCAGCTGAGGCGAAGTTGGCTCCTTTGGTGAAAGAAACATGAGGCTGCAGAAACGGCGGTGCGAATGGGAGTCCCAATGCTTGAGCTGTAAGCACAAACCAAATTGCAAATTAGAATCCATTCCCAAAACACGAATCTGCTTAATTAATTAGTACGCTGAAACAGAATTGAACACCTGAAACGATGATTGCATGTTTGGCATTGAGAATTGTATTCTACGTGCATTTATCAGCACAACAAGCAATGGATTAGATTGAGCTTACAGATGAAATCAACGGCATTGCGGCCATTTGTGAACCGTCCAGTAGGCTTGTGGAAGAACGTCTTGCCGTATAGTGGAAAGTTGGCTAATGAGGTTGCTTGGGGCAAGAAGTTGTTGGTTCCCACATCAGCCAAAGAGTCGCCGAAGGAATAAATCGCCGGCACATCGAATCTTCCGTCCAACCTCGTGGCGTCCACGAATACAGCGGAGAACATCAACACCAACAGTACTGTTCTGAACTCCATGACTACTAGCCAGCTCACTTCAGTCAATTAATTAATCTGGGCACCCCTGAATTCTTCCAAGTAAGGCTCTTCACCACAGCTTCTCGATCCGTCGATTGTGCCCAACAACACCCCTTGGAATTGAATCAAATTGCGACTGACTGTCAGTTTGAAACCGAAATCTGAATTGTTGCAGTGATTTCAGAGCTCTGCTGAGCTTCCGGTGAGAGTCGAATTAATTGAGAGAGCGTGGAAAGTCGATGTTTGATTGTGAGCTGCACTTGAAAGTTTATATTGGTACTTGCTAGGAGCAGCTGGATTGCTCGACAGTTTGACTCTCAACTATCGGCAATCCACACGTATGGATTGGAAGGAAGGCGCCTTGTGAGGTGATCGAGGAGCTGCTGCTTACAAACCCACCGCGTTTTCAGTACTCGCAAGTCAAAACTCTCGAGTGTTCAAACTTGACTCACCGCAGGAAAAGGCCCATGACGAGCGAAGTGCTGGATGAAACATTCGATGGATGAAATGGCCCTTACTGGATGAACGTGGCGTTGGGGTTACGGAGTGACTGAAGGCTGCTAAACCCCCCTACGTTCATCTAATATTTTTATAAAACAACATATATAAACATGTTCATATCTTTTCATAAAATTAAGTATATAGTGCCCTTTTTTTTCAATGACAATATTGGAATGGGTGTGCAAGAGATTGTGAATTGATTGCAATTCCTCCCCAGGATCTTTCGTAGTACTGCGAGTATCCTTTTCCCAAGTATTTATCTCCTAAAGGATCAAGAATTCATGGTTATAAAATGATAAATTCAATTAAACATAGTGTGAAAAACATAATTCATATGGGACCAAATTTCATGTCAATAGAACATTGCATGTGCTAGTTTAAAGTTACAATAAAATTTGACCGAGAGGAAGTCCACATGGGACCTACTCAAAATTTCTTTTTAAAGAAAACCAAAAACAAAAAAAAATATGAGACTCAATTAGGACTTCATGGGTCTTCCGGAGTAATATTTACAACAAACTTCACTTCACTTTGCTAAGGTAGGATGTCCTAAACCACCACCTTCCCCAATTATGACATGTAGACTTTTCTTGGGGCCAACACAGTTGAGACCCAAAACCACCAATTTCACTATTCAAGTAGACTAATGGCACGCCAAACATTGCAAAAAAATAGTTGGTGATTTTGGGTATCATTATGAGTGAAAGTTAGTAACACATGGTGTGAACATGAGGAAACCTAGAGGTTTGATTTGGGTCACAGATTACTTTCCACTTTGGAATTTTATATAAAATTGACAAATGCGAATTAGATGTTGCAAATTTTTGCAATCCTCATCAAAACCTATTTCGAATCCAGTCATATTTTTTTTTCTTCGAATTTAGCACTACCAAAAACAGGCCAGATTGCTTAAGTCGGTGGTTTTAGGACAATCAACCTTAACAATAAACTTCACTTTGCTAAAATGGAGGGTAGGTAAGAGAAGAGAAATCCAAAAATAGCCGACTTTGCCATTTGACATTTTGGCCTGAAAGAAAACACCGTTTCACATTAGATGGAGGCTGACTAGGCAAGCCACCTTGGTTTTTCTCAGTTGATTCCGTGTGAAAGCACGTGAAGGCTAGCGCGCAATTAAGCTTACATCAGGGCTTTGGTCACTCACTTGGCTCGGCCCTCACTTTCAGTGTACCTGGTGGTCATTGCTGCAACAATTTCCACTCTAAGTTACTCGTTTGTCATCTCAGCTAATCTTTTGCTCTGTGTCTGCTCATGTGCAAAAGCATTTTTGAACTGCCTTGCCTCGGTTCCAATTGCCAAAGAGACTTTGATAGCATTGGGTTTCGTATTTCAAGAAACTTTGATTGCATCCAGGTTAGACTGTCGAGCCTAGCGAGGAATTTAATTTTGACGATAAGGTTGCACTATAAAGAAACTGGTCATTTCTCACTGGTCACTTCTCACTTAGTGAGTGTAACTGGTCACATAAGACCAAGTGAGAAGTGACCACTCTTGTTGAGGTCACTCTTTGTATTTTTTGAGTATCACTTGTGAACAAAGGGTATTTAAAAGTACCCTAAAAAAATAAAAGTAATTCTTACTATAATTAATGATATTTTGAGACTATTCTCATTTTCATTCTTGTAATCATCTCATATTAATGTAATTTATTTATAAGATTTACCTTCAAAGATTTATTTGAACCCTATCTTTGTTTGCACGTTGTTATGTAATATTTGGAAGTGACTTACCAAGAAATGACGAGTTTCCTTTAGTGACGGGCGTTAGCAATCGGAGCTTTGAAGTGCGGAGCTTGCTGACCATGATGGGTGAAGGCTTTCCACAATATAATATGTTCAACCTCTAATTTACTGAAGTACTGAGGAGACTTTGTTGCCAGCAGATCCAAATGTTCAAATTTTGAAGACCCGTTCAAAGGTTGATACCCATTAGTACCAACACTCGATTTTGTCCTCATGTACTGTGGGATACATTCTAGAATACAAATGTATACATGTGGTATATGAGAGCAAGATTATTAACCCCAAAAGGCAAGGATTCATTGTGAAAATTATAATTCACATAAGACTAAATTATATACCACTAAAATTAGTGAAGAATATTGTACATGTGTTGGTCAAGAAACAAATAAATTTGAACAAAAGGAAGTCCACATAGGACCTACTCAAAACTGCTGAAAAAACATGAGACTCAATTTGGACTTTTTGGTTCATAATCTCAATGCAGCCTCTTCTTGCCATTGCGTCAAGATACCATTGGACTAAAGGAGAGGGATTAGAACTGATAATACTAGAGAACATTAACCTTTTAGTGCCCAGCTGACCACATTATGGTCACTACAACGTCCGAAATGCAAATAGCAGAGAAACCGTGAAGAATTGGAACTTCAGTTTTGAAGTTCAGATTTGCCCACATACATTACGCACCTTCCAGAAAAAGAAATTTTCAATTTGGAATTGTACAACTATCAAAATACCTATCAACAGAACGCGAAAATACTGCAAATACAGTAAATACTTACAAATACAACATATGTATTGTGTAGTATTTCTTGTGTTTGGAAGTTTGTTATCTTATTTTATTTTTTTGGATTGTGTTCTCTTCTTCATCTTCCATTAGTGTGTGTAATCCGATCTTGACTAATGTACCCACTCCTGTCAATTTTCAACGTATAAAATTTTGTCCTAAACCGTACATGGACAAGTCGCTTTCACTTATAAATCTCACAATAATTATGTGTGAGTCTATTTTTGATATGAAGATTGCAACGGAGAGGTGTTGACATAGGGCATAGCTAAACTTCTCTCTTTTCATTTTTGAAAATTTACCTCAAATTATATTTAACTTTGAAGTCACACACCCCCTAAAATCTCGTTTTTGAGCATGCATTATACAGTTCAAATACATACTATAATCCTCCGATCCCACCATCGGATGATTCTCAAATTTTAATAAAATGTGTGCTCTCGAGTTGAGAATAGAATTGTACGGTTACTTTCTAATTTAACCCATTAGACTATTTTTGGTAGTGTCAACCACAGTGGAAAAATCTACTGAAATCCAACGCTCTGAGCTACAGTACTCTGGGCACTAAAGGGTTAACTTCTTAAGGCCTCTTCACACTTGGCCTTTGGAAAGACCGTGGATAAAAATTTAACACCCCCACAATTTTGGGAAAAATACCTTCTTTGTAGGAAAGGTGTCATCAATGAGGTTTGGAAAGGTGTTAGCAATAGTAGGGGGATTACATAATGGCCCGTCAAGTGCCACATTAGCTAAGACCATTCTTTAGTGTTCAAAAGTAGGGAATATTTTCTATTTTGGTGCTCTATTAACCCCTAAATTTCCTTGTGTTTTTGGGAGCTTGAAACCTCAAAACTGCGATTTTCTACCTCTATGTACTCCCGGGGATGTGAACCAAGTTTTTTTACTTCTTTTAGAATTCCAACCGTAAGATCTTGTACCTAAGCCTATTCATAGCTACTGTTTCAAAAATTGACTGTTGGATGTTTATCATTTGCAAGATCATAACATCCAAAGTTTGTGCAAAAGTTTTTCGGGGCATTGCTTGGGAGGCATTGTCTCCATAGGGCAAAGGGGGACTTGAAGATTGTTACTCCAAACATTTTGCTCATATTTTTTTCCATGTAGATAACTAAGTTGGGTACGCTCATGCAAAATTTTAGAGACTCATTACGCGTTTCAAACCTTCATCCAAATTAATTTCCGGAAGTAGGTATAAAAATGGCAATTTGGTGAAACATGCATCACATTAATTGTATTTGATTTTTGGAAAAAAGGAACGGTGATTAGGTACCTCTATGATTTTATAAATTTTAGGCGAAATTATTTTAAAAAAATTTCAAAATCTCAAATTTTGATAAATTTCGAAAGAAATGGATGTGAAATTAAAAATACCTTGGAGGTTGCTGTTCTTTATTTTGGAGGCTGCCCTTGTCAAGCCAAGAATATAATCAACATGGGTCACTTGAAATTCTGAGCCTAAATGTGGTGAAGAGCATGTCTCAAAAAAAAAATTTGAAAAAATGATTATAATAAAAAGTTTTTTTCTGCCCCAGTTGGGCTTGAAACCAAAAATTTCAATAAAAAAATTATAAAATCCGAATTTGACTTTGTAATTTTTACCCCACACACCTTGTATGTATGACTACGCCCACGCCAAATTATAGTCTAAAATTCTTAATTTAGACCTTCCATCTAAGCTGCCCGAAACAGCAAAAAGCCATTTTGGCTTTTAAGGGCCTTTAGGGGTTAACAATTGCCTACTATTGCTCAAATATTTTTTGTCCTCCTAAATGTTAGCTAATACCCATTCTTAAAAGTGTGCCATGTGTACATCCATGTAGGATTGGTAATTACTAAAGAATGTAGGTGGGAACACACACTTTTCTAAGGATGTAAGACCCCCTTGTAAGACCACCTCTAAGGCCAGGTGCAAACATACCTTTAGCAGGTAGCTTGAACTCTTCACTAAAAAGAAAACTTGACTCATTGTTTGGACTCTACATGCATCCTCAACTTCACTTTTTCTTTGCTTTTTTATTCAACTACTACCAATTGATCTTAAGATTCAATGGCTCCAAGTGGCTTGCATGAGATTATGTTTGGTAATTCAAAAGTAGGCAAGATTATGGGAGACTATCGCAGGCCAATACCTCCCTCACTACTGCCGTAGTTTGGTAAATCCTGACCTACGGTTATACCCCATAGTCTTGCCTGCTCTTGAATTGCTTTCGAATTATCTAGTCCTTTCATGGGTTAAATGGATGGTAATGGGTATGTACAGTAATCGGTGCCATTTGGATCATGATAACCCAAAAATAGTCTAAGCAAGTTTATGAGACTTAACTATTTACAATACTGGTAACCTCCCAATAACCTTGCTTGAGACTCCTATTAAGGTAGAGGGCTCTAAACCCGCCACGGTTCTAAACCCGCACTCTACCAAGGACGAACATTTTGAAGTTTTGGATGTACCCATGGTGAAGAGCACCACTTAAAACCCATGTCATTTCAACTTCAGAAATTTATAACTAATTTTTTGAACATCCATATTTTTTGATTCAAAGTACGTTGGTCTTTGCTTGGATTTGTCTTCCAGTAAAAAAACATGCTTAGTTCTCCCTGTGTCCTCATAATGCCACAGCCATTAGGGGGGTTGGGGGGTTTAGAGCCTCCTACCTTACCTAGTTTGTAGTCCCAAGCATACCTACTCTTTGGACAGTAATGAAATTGGTAGAATATGGTTTGGCAACAGTAATCAAATCCTGATCGATTGGCAACTTACATGCACTGTTTGTTGAAATGAGCGCGTAACATTGCGCTCCCCAATAATTGACAACAATGTAAAGTACAATCATACATCAGTTGTGTTAGCGTCAATTTTGTTGTATTGGCGGACATTGACACTTTTCAAGGCATGAGCTTTGAAACTTGAATCTATACCATTCTTAGTTTTTAGTTCTTTGTGTAGTTGCCTGTCACAATTTCAGCACTCTGAATCACGCAAGTTTAGAACTTACAATACAACAATTAGAAGTAGCTCTCTTGAGATGTGTGAATTTTCAGCACTCTGAATCACACAAATTAATGAAATTGACATTTCTTCACTACAAGGGTGTTATCACAACAGGACAATCATTTCCCCGTCTTTTCCCCATTTTAGGGGGTGAATTGCAACAAGGTTTCAGTATGTAGGATGCCGGCCGATGGACCCATGTCATGGAAATTGCTGCTCTCCTACCTTGTGGTTGGTTTTTCTTGTTCCTGGCAACAATACTAGAAAAGGGGGGCTAATTGACACCTCCCAATCCATGTGTCATTTGAGTTGTGTGAATACTAACCATTTTTTGTGGCATTTAAGCATAATCTAACTGATAATGAACAACATTTATATAACTTTGGAGCTTATTTCAATCTACAACGTCAATTTTCATTGCATTGACATGATTTAGAGCGCCCAAATCATGACATAATTCTAAAAACTAGGGTAGATATTGATTTATGCTTCTAGATGCCTGTGTGAAAAAGTGCCAATGTTGTGGATTTTTGCCAATACAAAAATATTGAAAACCAGCCACATGCACTTGCAACTACACTTTGAATGCAATTAGATACATTGATGATTCATATATTGTGTACACATGAGAGTAAAGGACATACTAAGGGAAGGGCATGCATATAATTACAGCAAACACAAGAAATCCAATCAAAACTTCACACATCTCAAGAGAGCTACTTCTAATTGTTGTATGCTACAAAGAGTGGATCTTCCAGGATGTTTGGTTTGGTCCATTGATTGGGCGGGTATTGATAAAAATGATCCTTGAATGTAGCCTCCTATGGGATTGGATTGGAGATCCCCGCAGTAAAGGTTGGTTTCTTTCCATGTATGGGTGGGGATCTTGGAAAGCTGGAAAGCTACTGATGCCATACCAAAATGGGTGAACCCAAGCCGAGTTTGGTTTCAATTCTTGTAGACACTGGCGGACCATTAGTGATTCTTGAGACTTAGATTCCAACCTGATCTTCACATAGAAGACCTCAAATCCAAAAGCAACCCACATTCTAGAAATTTGTTTTCGATACCCACTCATCACTGGTTTGGTCCATTTCCCACCTACCTAGGTGCTGGGTAGCTTGTGGGTCTATATGACCCTGTAGAGACCTCTGAAAATCCAGGAGGTACAAAGGAATGCAAAGGAGGAGGAACACTAGTTGCTTCTATTGTCAAAGCACCCTGAAGCTCTTGTACCACTTCAGTCATTGTTGGTCTGTGTATACCCTTTGGCTCTACACTTTGCATGGCCACCTCGGCAACTTTCCATACCGCTTCCATGTTGGGATTTGAAGCTTTCACTGCAGGATCTAGTATTGAGTTGATGTTGTTCTGTATAAGACTCTCCCGAACCTAAAAATATGTGAAAATAAATGAGGAAAGAATTTTGACATGTACAAACTTAGTTAGACTGTGACAAATTAGCACTAAACAAGTTCCCTAGTTATTTATTTTGCATGCCTCTAGATTAGCCGAGTGAAAGAAATGATTGTTCATGCAAAGGAGTGAGTCGGTAACTAACCCATTGGACAATATTTGGATTCCTTCCCTCCGGAGCCGACCGATCAATGGGTAGACTACCTGTGATCAATTCCAAAAGCACGATTCCGAAGCTGTACACATCACTTTTAGAGGATATGTAATTGGATGTGTAATACCTGTATATGTACGCAAAACCCTTCGAGTGTAAGTATTCAAAGGCTCAAAAGAAGTGCACATAATTTAAACATTGTCTCTCCAAATAATTAATCATACACAACTAATATAAACATTCAAGCCTCACTTCTGGGATTTTATAAATACCTCGGCACAGCTCAAGGATGTATCAGTTCTCACAATTCACACAAAGTAATTAGACTTGCCCCAACCCCCTGATGATGAAACATTGTAAAATAAGAACATAAGGATGTTGAGGGTTTTAACCAAGAGGAAGTTAGGGTTGAAGCATTATCTCAAAGTTGTTTTTAATTTTTGTTTTTAATGCTTTAGAATCATTTTTCTCAACAGGGTGTTTGCACTGAATTCAGGGGCTCTTACTCGGGGTCGAGGTAGCCTGCAGTGCCCATGACGTTAGTCATGACTCGGGTGCCTTCAGCTTCACCCAACAGCCTGGTGAGCCCAAAGTCTGCCACTTTAACCTCATATCTGGGAGAGAGCAAGATGTTGCTGCTTTTCACATCCCGGTGTATGAAACTTGGACTACACGCCGTATGCAGATACTCCAACCCTAAAAAATGTGCATCACCCACCACATCATTCTCAGTACACCCTAAAACCTAAAACCCTAAAAAAAACCTTAAACCCTAAACCATTAAATCTACGTTGCTCCCCCATACCAATTTCTTTACTCACCAACCAGGCTCATTTGGAAATAATACCTATCATCCATTAAAATGGCCATAAGAAGAGCCATGTAACAAGTTGAAATGAGCCAAAACTAACTCAAATCAACCTGAAAATGTTTTGAAATGACCCAAAATACTTACACACAATCCAATGGCCCAAAACAATCCAAAGAAACCCTAAAAGATTAGAGAACATGTCCTAAAAGATCTGTTACTTGAATCAGGCCATAACATTCTTTAGCAGCCCCACTATTCACCCCTGGGAATCAACATCACAATTGAATATGGTCATTATTTCCAAAAATTTGTTTGAGAGTCTACATTTCCGGAGGTTGGCATAGGATTGAGGCACAAGACATTCATACTGATTCAAAGTAGTTCTAATGCAGCAATCAACATGGAACATTTGTCAATTTCTTTATGTTGACGGAAATTCATGAAACTAACACTTTTCCAGATGCCATTACGAAATATAGATCTGTAGGTCGGTACCACTTGTAGTTTTTAGAGCTCGGTGAAATTGAATATCACAATTTTGGTGGTTTGAATTGCACCAATATAATGAAATTGACATTAACCCTTAAAGGGCATACTAAGTTCCACGGGCTTTTTTTTTTTTGGGAAGAATCTTGGTCATAACTTCTACTCCATTGAATCAAATGGAGTTTTTAAACTTCCAAAACAAACATATTTAAGGCATTTTTACTTTTTTAAGGATAAAACCAAAGAAAATTAAAAAGATAAAATAAGACGTTGACAACGATGAGGTAAATGCAGTAGGGACTACCTTGTGCTGCATTTAGGGCAATATGTAGGCGCATGTGCCAATCCAATGTGACTGCCTTA
This sequence comes from Pohlia nutans, assembly GCA_022496805.1. Taxonomy (NCBI): domain Eukaryota; kingdom Viridiplantae; phylum Streptophyta; class Bryopsida; order Bryales; family Mniaceae; genus Pohlia; species Pohlia nutans. The sequence goes on from CM040086.1 coordinate 1,013,950, forward strand.
CTCACTGATGGGACTGCATTAAGTTACCACGGCATCCAATTGTCAAGGGCATCCTCAGTTGCTGTCAGTTGCACTTTTATATATGGACTTTGAAACTGCATACAAAACTCATACATAGTGATGAAAGTTTATCCCTACCCAAAATTCTCCCAAAAATTCTATTGCCATTCATGTTGAAGTGCTCATTAAAATGACAACCAGTAAGAATGGGACTCACCATGTAAGTGATCAAATAAGGAGCCATTATGCATATACTCGTAGATGAGGATTTGCTTCTGTTCTTGGCAGTATCCCACCAAGGCTACCAGATTCTTGTGATGCACCCGCGACAAAACGTCGACCTAAAAGTCCAACTCCAACTTCAAAACCATATTAAACAATCCAACACTAGAGAAAAATCACTTTGTTTCTCGCCCTTTTTAGTCTTCTACTGTTATAATATGCCTTACAGTTTTCCTTAAACCGTCTCAAGTGTTTGGTTCATAATCAATCCTAAACTTACTACTTAATACAAGGAGTGCTTTTTTTATAAGTTTTCTTTCAAATTTTTGCCTCGCACTTCGTTAAAACCACCTTAACATGGGTTGATACTCTGATATTACAAACATTTACTGTCACCAAATTTGATAGATTGATGTTAAGATTCAGAGAAGAAAGTACGAATACAATTTACCACTTCATTTCAAATAGAGGTAGGATTTCAAGATCATGCATCACCTGTTCTGTTCCCTTTGTTAAATACCAGTAATCAATGTGAAACCAAATATTAATTATCAAAATGGATGATCTGCAACAAGTTTAATTAATTACCTCATTGAAGAACTCCCTTTCTTCGTGCTTGGACGATCCATCAGCCACTTTGACGGCCACTTCTTGCCCATCAGGAAGCTTTCCATAGTACACGGGTCCAAATCCTCCTTTCCCAAGCTCCCTCTTGAAGTGTGAAGTCGCAGTATTAACCTCCGCAAGTGTGTACGCTTTTGCACCACCCGTGGTGGCAATTCCTGTACACAAGTAATTATCCAGACCATGACAAATCACATGAATATTAACTTCATCAAGTTTTTAACCCCTAAAGCACCAATTAAGAACCCCAAATTTTGTTTTCATTTTTAAACTGAAGACCTCATGTAGCTTTTATTTTGCAGTTTTGAAGAGATTCTATGTGGATTTTCTTTTGTTTAACCCTTAAAGGTCCAAAGAGCCCTTTCTGACCAGTATTATACATCAATATTCCATTGTATTTGGCATGGTTCCACACCTCCTACGGGTTTAAGATCAAAAGTGAAGTTGAAATTCACGTCAACATGATTTTAGTGAGCTATTGGGATCTGAATTTGGAACTTTCTATTTACGGCATATGTCAAATATACACAACATATCTACTATCCCCATCAGCCCTTTAAGGGTTAAACTTATTCGTTCTTTGACCAGCACATGCTATGTTCTTTACTCATTCTAGTGATATAAAATTTGGTCGCCTCTTAATTACATTTTTCACAATATGATCGATTGAATTTGTCGGTTAAAACTACAGTATCTGCTCTTACTAAATTTGTAAGGAGATCGAAGAGTCTCAACTAACGTGGATGTTGTTTAGCAATTATTAATGTACAAAACATATATTAATACAAGAAAGCTATCAATGTAATTTCTGCTGAAACAAAATTGTTCATACTCATCATGCTTGTTCCTTGGTCGCCAGAGAGAGTTTTCTTCTGTTTCCATCGACGGCATCCACAGATTGCCAGTCCAGCAATGAGTAGAAGTGCTACAGCACCGCCGGCGCTGGCACCGGCGATGACTGCAACGTTTGATTTGTGTGTTACAGTGCAATTGCTGCATGCCACAGGTGCAGACAGAGGCGGGACTGGCACAAATAAGGAAGGATTCCCCGGCGTATACCTGGGCATGAAACCACATCATCAGTTGAGCAGTAAGTTTCAGTGTTAGAGAAAGAATACGAATCACTTGAAAAATAATATGATTCAATAATATAATATTCAGGGTTGTCAAATTCTAGAAACCCTAGAAATAAGTTGAAAATATTCTAAATACTTCAGAGTTCTCTGGGTACATCAGTATACTAAATATTCTAAATACTTCAGTATTCTCAATAAGTGACGGACAAGAGCTCTATGTGCAAACCCCCTTTGAAAACCAACATTGGAATGGGATGTTGTTTCAATCCTATGGAGGTGGAAACAACTTAATTCTCAATGTTGTTTTGTCAATGTCAACACGTTTTAACAGGGTGTTTGCAGTAGTGAGGATTTCATTTCTGCTTTTTTAAATTTTCTTAATGCGTTTAAAAAACTCTGCAATTTTCCATTGATCAAAAGTTGTGCAAACAACGCTAAGACGGAAGCCTCTAAATAAGAGTACCGTGGGTTTAATTATAACAAACATGTGTGATCAATACTGAGTAAAACTTCACACGAAGAGAACTCACGTGAACCGTATCGGAGAGTTAGCTGAAAGAAGCGCAGCTGGAATCTGACCACTGAAGTTGTTATTCTGAACATTCCTGCAATGAATTCATCAAAATTTGAGTTCCAGAAGTCAGTGGAATTCAATGGCAGAGCTCTACATAGATATTTGGAAATTATGAGGGCCATATTCCGTTGGCCAGAAATCAGGGCATACATCCTAATTTTACAGGATTGTTCAGGGTACGTCATTTCAAAATGTTTCTAGATCATTCCAGAACATTTTGGGATTGTATCGAATCAATATTGGCTGGCTTTTTTCTCCTTGTCTACAAAAATCAAGGTGCGCTCTCTGATTTTGCAAAATGACCATTTTAACAGAATATGGCTATTATCTTATTCGAGAACAAAACATCAAATACAAGATGGAGCATGTGCAAAGTGGAGACTTTCACATCAGTAGATGAAAGATTATGTAACTTACAACACTCTCAGAGCTTTCATAGTTGCCAACCAGTCTGGAAGCGATCCACTTAAATTGTTGCTCTGCAAGTCCCTGACAATACCCAAGTTCACCAACAGATGTGAATTAATGCTGACACTTGGCAATTGATATCACATACAAGAGGTTTGATAGAGTAGACCTCTATTTCAAGGTCCCCTAAGTTGAGTTCATAGGTTGAAAAAAATCATAGAATTCTTGTGCATGCCGTTGAATGGGCTCAAGTTAAAACGTCCAAAACTTGACTATTTACAAGGTCTCTCATCTGAAAATCTACTTTCTTTTCAAAAAAGAAGCGCTAGAAATCTAAAAGTTCAATTTCTCTCAAATTATGAATAAATATAACCCTTTCAGCTTTGCCAACCTTCCAGCACATTGTGAGCCATAAACCTCATACTTGTTATAATGGTGGATTTCAGGCATAGTTTCAAACCGACTGAAACGTTATATCTACACCATAATTCCTAGTTCTTTTTAGAGTTTTGGGCGCTTGAAAGTGAGAAATATTTGGAGCTGGACGTCACGGTTTTGGCTCTCTAAATCACCTATTTTAATGAAAAAGACTATCGTAAGTTTAAACCACCGTAGTGTCAAAAAAAATTTGCACTTCCAAGAGTTAGAGAACTCACAAGCTGGTCAAGTCGAAAAGGTTGGCGAAACTGGCTGGAATCGAACCCACCAGCTGATGTCCTGAAAGATTTCTGCACATTCTCGACATCAAGAAAAAATTGCCAACACTATTAGCCAAAATTCACTAACTCCTCAACACTTTTCTTAACTCACTATTGATGTAATGGAGCTCCCAGGACCTACCGAAGAACCAAAAACAAGACGATTTTCACATGTGAATTAATTGATGTTCCATACCTCTAGTTATAACACTTGAAACTCTGATATATTTATCACCCCGGTTTCCCCTGACTTTGTCGCTGTATAATAGTAATAACTTTTATCTCTGAGCAAGTAGCACATGATTGTCACCGACAACCCTTGAAAGTGGAGATTGATTTGTACTTACACGGTAAGAATCACAGGCTGTAGCAGTGCAGTTGTAGCATCAGGGGTGCTGCAAGTAAGCCAGGGATGAGGGACGGGCAGACATGGATCACCGGTCCATTCCGTCAGATTCAAGCTCGTCTTGATGTCTTCAATAGCTTGTGCTGCAATATTTCCATGACATTAATTTAGAATGTTGTTAAAGTAAAGTCTAGAGCTGAATTTTAGTCATGCTTGCATGCATCTCGAAATCTCTGAATTGCGCTAATATAACGAATCAAAATCGACGACGGACAAATTCTGCACTTGTACACAATGCAGCAACTCACCTTAATTCTCGATCAATCAATTGCCAATGCAGAAACTCACCTTAATTCTCGATCAATCAATTGTTAATGAAGAAACTCATCTCCTCGATCAATTGCAATACTTGATTAAATGAAGGAACTTACCTTAATTCTTTATATATCAATAATTGTTAATGCAACAACTCACGTGAACCTTCATTTTGGATCAAGTTAGAATTGTTAACCCCTAAAGACCATAAGGCCGCCAGGTGGCTCCTGTTTTTTTTTTTTTTAGTAATTTTGAGTAGGTTCTATGTAGATTCTTTTTTGTTGATTTTTGAAAAATAAATTATGCAACATATGTAATATTCTTCACTAATTCCAGTGATATAAAATTTGGTCCCATTCAAACTATAATTCTCACAAACTTGTCATTTTAAAACCATGAATCCTTGGTCTTTTAGGAGTTAATGCAACAACTCGTGAACCTTCATTTTGGATCAAGTTAGAATTGTTTAAAACGATTCAGGAAGAACTCACCATCTCCTTGAGATGTTTTTGAGACTCGGGGATCTGATCGTTCAAAGACCTCCAGACAATTGAGGATAGGGCCGGCGACATCGGAAGCGAGGGGAGTGAGGACGGCGGTGGTGTTAGGCCCAATTGTGACGGCTTCAAGCCAGAAGTTCCAGCTGTCGTAAACGAGGAAGGTGTAGCCGGACATGTCGATGGTGGGGCTGTAGCTCGTCAAGTCGGGGATGCCGATGGTGAAGTTGCGCAGGCCGAGAGGAGCGAGCGAGTTGTTGAGCTCCGCGTAATAGAAGGACAAGTACAAGGAGGTCTGAACCTCGGGCCGGCCCTGCGGCCACAACAAGGTCTTCAGGGTGCCGGCGCTGGTGACCGCCGTTTGCATCACCGCCGACGGCGGCCCTGACCCGGAATCCACCAAATCCGACAGCGTCAACGTCGTTGACAGAAACTCGTATGCCGCAATGGTCGGTGTCAAATAATACAAGCTGTTCAGGCCTTCCGGAAACCAGAATCGATCGTAGTAATCGGCGGGCGCTCTGCACAATCACCACAAGTTACCGACTGCACAAGTTACTAATCCGAACATTGAGAGAATTAATGGATCTGCAACAATAATAATTGAATACTCCCTTTGTCCCACGATAATTAACTTTCCTCATTGCTCAAACTATTTGTCCCATAATAGAGAAATTCGTAAAGTCTTGAAATCTCAGGCTTCCGGTACTGCGTCACTAAAAATTCTAGCTCATAAGACAATAAAAGTAGGAGTGTCGGGCTCCAAAAATAAAAACCAGATGAGTTATATTTCCGGTAAGTAATGTAGGGTGAGTGAGTTTGCTCCCGTGTCAAGGCGCGCCACCGAGTATGCCGCCGGGGCCCGTCCATTAATGCACCACAAGGACCACAAATAGTGGCCACCAAGGTCTGAACCTTGGACCTCGTGGCCCCCAAGAGCCTAGTGAACTTCCAATGTTAGCCCGGCACACCTCTCTTGAGCTTGTGTGAGTGACTATTCGGATAACTGAAATATATAGGATGCGGGATTCAACTGTGGATCACTGGACCTCTTACTTTGCGAATTTCTCTAATAAGCTTCTTGTTTTCTCAAACTGTTTGTCCCATAATAAGCTTCTTGTTTGCTCAAACTACTACTCCTACTGGCTCAAGGTTTACACCGTTGGACTAATTAATTTTTCTATTTTGAGAATTGAGGAAGTTTATTATGGTGACAGAGGAGTATATTTTGACTGGTCGCTAGGGAAATTGGTGCCTGTGGTTTCAATCCTAGGATCTATATATACCAGTTCTAGTTTTTAAAGTTACTTGCCATTTTGATAACAAAGTATATGACACAGTTATATCTCATAATCTTGGTCCTTTTCAAACTCTTGATCAATTGAACATGATCCGACCATTGAGGTTATGTCCAGTAACATGAAAGTACGTAAAGTCTTGTTATGAAAGAGATTATATTCGACACTGGGGAAATCCAAACTGTCCAGAGGTGCAATTTGTCCAAATTACATCGTCAAATTCCATAGATGAACCCCCGGGATGAACCATGAATGTAGGGCAGATTCCATTGTGAAGTATGGAATTTGGACAAAGTTCATCTCTGGACACTTAATTTGGATTTCCCCAGTTGCGAGAGCATTGATTATTGAGCATAATAATTAATGACACGTTTAACTACTCGAGTCAATCACAAATGTAACTCATATGTGTCCGTACTTCTGGACCGTTGATTTCCAGGATTAGAAAGAATAACTCTAAGTTGACTCTTTCTAAACCCAATGAAGCAGTGACACAAGTACCTCGAAGACTGGATTAAATTGACATTAGGATTCAAATAACAGTGCTCGGCACCCATGATTTTTTTGTTTTTCCATTGGTAGAGCGACGTGCATCCTGAAACGTATGGATAGAATCATACATATAGATGTATTTGTCCATAAAATGATCTAATATAAGGCACTTTCCTCGGGGGTGCATTCTACATTATGTTTGAGAATTACGTGCGTTCATGACCCCTTCTAAAAACCTCCTTGTATACGAAAGGTTATATGTCTAAATACCTTTGTATACAGATGTATTCCATTTTAAATATATGTTTAGTGTAAGTATACGTGAATATTTTCAGTTCTAAATGTGTTTATTGTATGTATACGTAATACGGCAGTGTTCAAATTAACACCCCTTCTGCGCACTCACGTATACTCGTACATGTTTAGCACAGTGCACCCCGAGGCACTTTCATCATCCAAATACTGGTGATTCTGGAAAAAAATTGAGAGGACTCTGACGATTTCATCCACTTTTTTGCCCAGCTACTCCCAAAATCAGATAAGATTGTGGAGAAATTCGCCAGTAAAAGATTGGCCGCATGTTGTTTCTCATAACGATGAGGTTCGAAGTGACCAAGTGCAGAATTAATGAGGGAAATATTCGCGTACCGGATGATGTCGGACCCGCCGAAGTCGACGCGACTACGGGTCTTCATGATAATCCCCTGCTGGAGATACTTGCCGTATTGGTCGGCATAGCCAGTGGTCAAGGCGTTGGCGAATTTGAGCGAGATGCCGGAGATGAAAGGGGTTGCCGAGGGAGACGTTCTGACGAGACAAACGAAGCTCACGTTGCCCTGCGCGATGTAATGGAACTCGGAGTACGAGGCGTCCGAGGCAGACGCCGTGATGTTGGCCACGACGGTGGCGTCGATGGCCAACTGGAACTGCGGGGGCAGGTTGGCGTTGTCGTAGTCGCCGTAGAAGAACGTGGCGCGCAGCAGGTACGTGCCGCCGTCCGTCACGGGCAGCGAGTAGCAGTTCTTGGTGAAGCGCGGATCGTCGAAGTACCGCAGCGTCGACATCTCCGTGAAGTTCGCCAGCGAACTGGGCAGCAACGGCGCCTGATTCTTCCCCGTGGAAATGTAACCCGCGTCCGGCACCCACGTCAGTCCCGTCACTGGGTCCACGTACTTCGCCGGTGCTCCACAGTCGATGTTCAGGACCGCTACTGCCACACATACCACACATAATAATTCATTTCTTCCTGTTCAAAGGTGCTACTACTTTTAGGAAAGAAGAATCGTCACAAATCAACCTTGAAATTACAGAGCAGAACATGATTTCTAGTTTAATTATTACTAATAAGTAGTTGTTTTTCTTTGAAGAAGAATCTCTTTCAAGTGCTCAATTCGGTAACAAACCTTCACATCGCAGAGTAGGAATTTATCCAAAAACTCTACTGGCTAGTACTAGTTTGTTTATGAAGTAGTTAGTCTCCCAATCGGCCACATCAAGTTACAGAACAGAAATCGCATGATTTCCAGTTTGTTAATAAGTAATTTTCTTTAAAGAAGAATCATGTTCAAGTGCTCAATTTGGTGACAAACCTTCACATCGCAGAGTTGGAATTTACCCAAAAACTCTACTGGAGAATATGACTAGTACTAGTTTGTTTATGAAGTACTTAGTCTCCCAATCGAGCACATCAAATTACAGAACAGAAATCGAATGATTTCGAGTTTGTTAATAAGTGATTTTCTATAAAGAAGAATCATGTTCAAGTGATCAATTTGGTGACAAGCCTTCACATCGCAGAGCAGGAATTCAAGAACTCTACTGAGGAATATGATTACCAGTTATTAAGTTTGTTTATGAAGTAGTTAGTTTGACTCTCAATCAGGCACGTGTAAACAATCACATTGTAAAGTTAAGGTCCTCATATTCGTTAAAACCTACGGCAGATGTCGGTAAAAAGATATCGGCACTTGAAAGATTTTCAGAGCTCTACAATTCTGGCAGGTCCTCTGAAATTAACACTCCATTTTAAAGTACGTAACCATGAAGAGCATTTGATCCTAAGCGAATTTGTGAAGTATATAAATCATAATTTCAAAGCTATGCAAAGAATATAATCTGATGCAAGCAAACTACTGATCGAGCTTTATATTTTGACAGACAAGACAGAACGGCAGACGAAGAGATCATGAAAATTAAAGGCCCCTTGAGTTTGACCAATATCATGTCTTGATATATCGGTTTTGTTTTTGTTTTTTAAACCCTTAGATTCTAAATATGAAAAATCGGCAAAATGGAAACGACTTCCCAACCTGTTTGCTGAGCTACCGCCGCTGGAACGCTGCAACTGCAAATTAGAACAAGCACGGCAACCACTACAAAACTCCAGCTCAATTTGCTCTTGAAGAATTTCGCCATCGCTTGAGATTGTGTATGGATTGCTTCCAGGATCACACTGACAGGTCGAGCCACCGGTTTGTAATTGTGAGACTGGCGATCATCTAAACGCCGTACCTCAACAAGTATAATGTTGTGTCTGTCGTTTTACCTCGACCACATTGCTAACTGTCGGTAGCCGGCCTGGATCAGATCCTGCAGAGGTTCCTGGTGGAATACAGTAACTTTAGAGTAAGTTCTGGATCATTCGTCTTTGACTTCGAGGCGCATAATAATTTATTAGTTTCACTGTGGCCAGAACAGTGAAGGTGGGGAAGATAGATAAGAACTCCGGTCTCAATTATGAGCCGGCGTGAATAAAGTGTCTGTTCGTTTAGCCATTAATCCAGTGCCCACAGGACAAAGGGTTAATGATGCTAAACTACTCTCCCCTGAAGGTGGGAATATATGGCTCATTAGCATAAAGGCTTATCATGGGAATGATTTTTTTCAGCCTTAAAGGCTGTTGCCACTTTGCTTTTGTTGTACACCGAAGGCTACTTACCTTGTGGAAGTATGACGAATGGGGTATAGTGGTGGATTTTATTAAGAGCAAAACAGGCGAAGGTTATACGTTGTACTTTGAAACTTACTTTGAATCTTCACATGTGTACAATATATGACCCGCCTGGGCTCAAGAGGTGGCGATTTAGGGTTTTGGGGGGAAGCGTCAGGGCTAACAAAGGTAGTTGGCAGCAGGCCACGATGATGTGACTAGGGCTAAGGCAAGATCCAGCCAACTTGGCAATCTAGCCACACATCATGTGACGGTGGAAAGCATCAGGCGATTATTCCATTAATTTTTATTTTTTTCCTTTGATGTGATTAGCCACATGAAAACAAATGTAGCCACCTCGCTAAAATTTGCTCGCTTTAACTTTTCTGGCTGCCAAAATTAGGACCCACATTTTCGAAAGCATAGATTCTAGCACTACTAGATACTAGAAGAAAAGAGGGACTTGTACACTGGGCATGTTCACTAAGATGTGACCAAATTCACTCAAATGTGACCAAGTTCACTCAAAATCCCACTCCAGGCTGAGTGAACTAGCCCCTCTTTTCTTCTAGTGAGAGGGCCATTTGCAACGGGATCGTAGGTACATCTGCAATGATTCCCCAACGGTAATATTTGGTAATTTGCAATTGGTATTGCAACAGTATACTGTATCACTTCTACTAGTGGAGCTCAGGGGAATTTCCATTGACTTAGCAATTCTCCTTTCGAATGGAAAAGATCTGTCCTATTTTTTTAAAGGGAGAATCAATTGTGCATCTCACTTTTGGCTATTGGAAAACTGCCAATTTAATGAATATTAAATTGTGTAATACGAGTGCTCAAAGTCATCGAAAGACCATGCCAGAAAATGGAATAAAACTGGTTTTATTTTATTCGAGTCTAGTTTTGAGTGCAGTAACGATTTTGAACGTTTGTTTTAACGATTTTCAATCTTTGTATGGGTACTTGAGCTCAAAAACAGATTCTGTTAGCCCATTCACATCAGTCACCCAACGCGAGTGCAGCAAAGAATATGCGTTTGTCATGTAAGTCTTTGGTATCTACAGTGCTCCTGTATAAAAATAAAAATTAACCTAACGCATGCAAGAAGCTGCTCCAACGCATTTTGAGTTCGGCAAGAAATTTATGTCTCCTGATCCATTCACACGAGTCATCCAACGCGAGTGCAACAAAGAATCTACGTTTGTCAAGTAAGTCTTTGGTAGCTAAAATGTGCTCGTGTAAATTTATTTATTTTAACCTGACACATACAAGAAGCTGGTCCAATGCATTTTGGGTGCCGCAAGAAATTTTCAGAAGAGACAAGGCACTAACACTGCAAGAAATTGTATATCATTTTTGAAATTTAACTTGCAACATTCCAGGAACACAACACAAGTGCTGCAGCTTCTTGATGTGAATGGGTAAACATTATCAGCAACAGTGCAATCTAAGGCAATTTAAAACGCAAGTAAAAAATGAAGGAAAACACAACTGAAGGTGGTTACTTTAATATTGGTGGGGGCTGGAAACTCCTGAAGAAACTGGTGGTATAAAAATAGTATAAAAATTACTCCCTCCGTCCCAAAGTTATTGTCCAACTTGTTTGCTTGGTATTTCTTTGAGCCAATTTCATTGATCATATTGTAAGAAACATGATTAAAAAAGGTTCCAAATTATGTCACTAGAATGATTGAAGAACATTGCATGTGTTCATTGCAACCTAAATAAAATTAGCCACAAGGAAGTATTTTTTTGACCTACTTAAAAAAGCACTTTCAAACATGACTTTCAAACATGACAATAACTTTGGGACGGAGGGAGTATATGGTAGTTGCGTGTGCCTGGGACTTGTGGAACTGTGGAAGCCATGCATTCTGGGAGAGTTGAAACCATTGCCATAAATTCCACTTCCCAGTCCCCCGCAGCTGCTGCCGGCCACATATTCTTCACCGTATTGTTGCAGTATAATTCATTGACTGTGTGCAGAAATATACCCTTACCATTCATTTGCCAACTGTCATCAGATATATGCCCCTGGAGATTCTGCACATCATTCTGCAACATTCATTTTACACCACCGTAGAATGCACCCAAACCCAATCTGTAGACTGATCATAATGGGCAACAGCTAAACTCAATGCCACTTGTGTAGAAATTTTTGTATGCCAATCAACCACTTGCACTATTACCTATATTAATCAATTTCAACAAGCAACTTGGGCCAGTTTGTGGAATCATATGTGCATGAGTTTGTGGAATCACATGTTCACCAGTTTGCCTGGGGAGGTCACTGTCAAAATTTTATTAAACCACGTGAGAAAAAATATAGGGTACATTTAATTCATTAGAGCAAAATTTATACAAATTTTAGAAATACCATAGCGTGACTGAAATGGCCTATACGGTATTATATCTAAAGTAGGGTAGGTGAAAATCATAGGTACCTAGTATTCTATTTTTATTAATAAAGTAGGGTCTCAAATATTTAGAGGAACGAAGAATTTATGTGAGTTCTAATGAAAATCCTTGGATTGAATGAGAATTGCCTCAATTGACTAAAAATCGTCGAGGTTAGCCAATGGTTAGGAATGAATAACAAATGAAGGTTGAATTATTTGGCTTCATGGGAAAGTCTCCTCATGATGAATTTTAGCATTAGGTGACCAATGAGATTCATGAGGCTAGGGCAGGGTGGTAGTGCCGCATGCTTCCTCTCACAACATGCATTTCTTACTTAAACATACCTTTTGAACATTTTAGGCACTAAGCAAAGTTGTTATTCTTCGAAAGTTACATCCATGTATTATACTATTGTTGTCGGTTTTTTATGTCCGATTAAGTTTAATTTATGCTGAAATTCCAGGATTTTGATAAATAGTCCAGTTTATAATAAAATAGGGTCTATAAAATAACTTAATGGTGGAAATTATATTTACCTATAGGGTCTTGAAAAATACCTCAAAGTACCATTTTATCTACTAATAGGGTGCAAATTTTTTTTTTAAATTAGATAAATAGCCCACCTATAATTGACCCCCGATCGCACGTGGTTTACAAAAGTATGTAGTATGTAACCTCCCCGTGCCAGTTTGTGAAATCATAACACTGGTAGAAAAGGTGGCATTGCCAAAGGAGATGCCCAAGCAAGTAATGCCCAATTCCACGCATGCACAGTGATTTTGCCTAGGCATGTCCCTGGGGAGCGTCACCTTTTCTACTAGTGTAAATTCATAGATTTGTGATAGTCTAGTTATTGGTTTGGAGTGATGACTAACTTTCGCTTTGAAAATTTGTAGAAAATTCATTTTTTTAGAATGAAAGTATGGAAAAAATGCATTCTTTACTTTAGTGCAAGAATGATCTGATTGATATGCTATGTGGAAACACTATTCCCGTCATTCCCCTATATGAATAGTGCATTAGTAGAAAGCTAGATTATTTTTTGGGCATTAAAGAATAATAGCATAGAGCTTGGTGCCAATCAGTGTCCAAGGAGAATCGACTTTTAGTTATAGAGTAACTAGCTGAAATTCAAAATTGCCTAATAAAATTCAAAATCTTTTGAGGGGAATCAAATAATATTCCCTATTTTCTCTAGGACCTTAGTTGGTTATGCTAATATCTGTCTATAAACAGGGGCATGAATTTGGTCCTTGGATACCATGTTTTGACACTATTTCTTAGTGCCCAAAGACCACCTTTCAATTAAAAATAAGAGTCTTGCAGTGTATTGAAACATTATTGATGGGAAAAATTAAATTGGAAATCAATAGATTATATGCCCCAATGTTGTTTTGATTATAAAAACCAGTAGATTTTTACAAGAAACAATTATCCCATATTAGTTGTCAAAGATAACCCTTTAGTGCCCAGTTGACCACATTATGGTCACTGAAACGTCCAAAATGCAAATAGCAGAGAATCCGTGAAGAATTGGAATTTCAATATTGAAGTTTAGATTTGCCCATTTACATTACAAACCTTCCAAAAAAAAAAGAAATTTGAAATTGTACAATTATCAAAATACCTATCAACAAAACGTGATAATACTACAAATACTTGAAAATACAGTAAATACTTACAAATACAACATATGTATTATGCAGTATTTCTTGTGTTTGGAAGTTTGTTATCTTGTTTTATTTTTTTGGATTGTGTTCTCTTCTTCATCTTCCATTAGTGTGTGTAATTCGATCTTGACTAATGTACCCACTCATGTCAATTTTTAACGTATAAAATTTTGTCTCAAACCGTATATGGATAAGTCACTTTCACTTATAAAATTCACAATAATTATATGTGCCTCTATTCTTGATATGAAAAATTGCAACGAAGAGGTGTTGACATAAGGCATTGTTGAACTTCTTTACTTAAAAGAAGTCCAAAAATCCTAAATCCTAAACCCTAAAGTATTTCGTATCAAATTTAATGATATTTTAGGTGAAATTTGAATTGAATATCATAGTCAAAGGTCATTTAAGCATTTGACAACATTTTCATTGATACTTGCATTCAATGTAGAAATTTCAAGATAATTGATTTTATCATTATTATTGTCTTTTATCAATTTCTATTCCTATTTTAATTTTAATTTAGAAAGTTGTGTTGTTTTACATTTTTTTCACATTATTTTACCTTGGGTAGTCACTAACATATATCTAGTACAACCATGTGCAATAACCCTTAACCCTTAACCCTTTAAGATCCCAATTCAACATTGTTTTCAAAGATGCACTATAAAATGTTTGATGAAACCCTAAAACGGAATAGATGTACAGTGGTGTCCAAGGTAGAATGGCGTTTTTGGATTTGCAGTGGAAAAAATTCAAGTCTGCCCACTTTGAAAGCATCTAGAGAGATCAAAAATTGGTGTTTTACCTTGAAATTTTTACCATAAACCTGAAATCAAGTTGTTAGTATGCCTACCAAATTTAAAAGCCAAAAAATTCACCCAAAAAAAGTTATTCAAAATCTACCAACATAGGTAGTTGTGGAAAAAGTTTCACTCCTACCAACTTCGACAGCCTCCCGAGAATTGAAAAACAATTTCCTTACTTTGATTTTTTTTTGGTAGAAACTAATTTGTGTTAGTAATATATGATAAAAATCTCAAGTCTAAAAGATTTGTGAAAAAAAAGATATTCCCAATCTACCAACATGTGTAGTTGTAGGAAACAATGGGGGAAACCATTTCATTGCTACCAACATTGACTACTATGTTGGTAGATTATATATAACTTTTGTTTGGTGAATCTTTTGGCCGTGAAATTTGGCATACATATAATTAATTTAAAGATAATTCTTTGGTAAAACTTTCGTGGTAAAATACCAATTTTTGAGCTCTCAGGAGGCTTTCAAAGTTGGCAGTACTCAAAGTTGGTAGCAATGAAATGGTTTCCCCCATTATTTCCCACAACTACACATGTTGGTAGATTGTTAATATCTTTTTTTGCATTAATCTTTTGGTTTTGAAATTTTTATCATATGTTGTTAACATAAAGAAATGTTTTGTTCCAAGAATTTCATGGCAAAAATATAATAATTCAATCTTTGGGAGGCTGTCAAAGTTGGCAGCAGTGAATAACTACCAATGTTGGTAGATTTTGAATAACGTTTTTTGGATGAATTATTTGGCTTTGAAATTTGGTAGACATACTAACAACTTGATTTCAGGTTCATGGTAAAGGTTTCAAGGTAAAATACCAATTTTTTGTCTCTCTAGAGGCTTTCAAAGTGGGCAAACTTGAATTTTTTTCCACTGCGAAACCAAAAACGCCATTCTACCTTGGACCCTACTGTACAAAGAAAACTTGTAAATGTCAATGTGAAGATCACATCTGTACGGTTGGATGCATCATATTTTTTTATTAATATTCTTTATTTAGTTTTGAAAGGTTTTCTCTTGAAATTTAATTAAAAATCCCAAAACAACACAAAAAATTTCAAAAAATTGTGATGAAATTGGAATAACATGCCCTACGAGATGGTATGGTTTCCATTATTCGATTCTAACTATTTTGGAAAATCATGTTTTAGGTCTCACTTTTTGAACTAAGAATGAAACTTGACATAAACCGATTGTGCTATTTTTTCAAAAATAATAGTAACCTATTTTGAAGATTCAAACCGTTCAAAGAATAGTCAACTTGCACAAGAACCAAGAGTAATTTCGGTGGATGAAGATTGTACAATCTCGATGAGATATGAACAGGTTCAATTTGTCCATCGTCCAGGATATGGACGCCAGCGCGTTCAAGGGTTAAACGACATTGCCAGCCCCATGGGCTTGGTTTTAGTTTGGGAGAATCTTGCTCATAACTTCTACACCATTGCACCGAATGGGGTTTTTAAAATTCCAAACCGAGCACCTTAGAGAGATCTATACTTCTTTAGAATAAAGCTAAAGTAAATTAAACAGAAAATCATGCTTAAAATGGAATGTAAAATGAGATTTTGGGTGTGGTATCAGGAAAGGAATTAAGTGTGCAAGGAGCCTTGTGGGGCCATTTTTGTTTTTTAATCAAACACTTATTTTCATCTAGTTGCTAATTTTATATGAAAATGGTCTAAAATAAAAAAGTGAGAGCTATCTTCTACTTTCTAATACAATTTACGGTTCTTCAAAATTGTTAACAATGCGTTTTTTATAGCACTTCAAAACTTAGAATCCTAAAATTCCAATATACATTGCAAGAAAAAGTTTTTTAATTGAATTTCTTTTTATTTAAGCTCGAGAAGCACGTCACCTACACTTTGTTGTTCATCACTATTATGTACATTTTTTTCTAAAAAATTTAAACAATTTTAGGTATTTTTGTAATTACTATGGCTATTTCAAGAGAAAAAAATTGAAAAATCTTATAAATTTCATTTCTAAAAATAATTATGAAAAAATCAGAGTAAACTGGTTTAAGAATAAATTATATGAGAAAAATACCAAAAAAATGTAATACATTTTTAAAAGTGAAAAATTATTAATGTTTGACAGGGTAAATGTAGTATGGACGTTTAAAGGTTAAGAGGGTATTTCAATGGGACTTTCACATAATTGGGATATTTGAGGTATGTTATGTAATATTCTATACATATTCAAAATAGGTTCTTAAATTATTCCTTACTTGAATTTAAAGCGTCCTATATAACATCTCAAATATTATAAGTACGTAGAAAGTTTACCTCCCAATGTATAAGATGAACCCTATATTCTATCTTATGTGATTTAAAAAAAATTGGCAGTTACAACCTCCCCTCCCCCCTTTGAATATTTCCCTAATGAGATATCATATTTTCTTATATTTGTATAGAACTCCACTCACAATTTAACCAAGTCAAGAACAAAATTTAATTTTCAGCCCATTTTTGAAGTTTGGGCACTTCGGGGGGTGCACTGTACTAAACATGTACAAGTATACGTGAGTGCACCGAAGGGGTATTAATTTGAACATTGCCGTATTACATATACATACAATAAACACATTTTGAACTGAAAATATTCACGTATACTTACACTAAACATATACTCCCTCTGTCCCATAAAATTTGTCCTGATGGTTCTCTCAAATCTACCTCAATCGAATTATGATCCCGCTGTTCTAACCGACTAAACTATTCCGACATGCGAATTATTAATCCGCTGTTCTACTAATCTGCCGCTCCCTGGCTGTTGGATGATAATTCGCCTCATGCGCCTTTTAACCTGGCGTCAAAGTGTGGGTTTCATATTTTTAACACAAAAAAAGGGACAAGTTGTGCTATATCCAAAACGTACAAAATTTCGTAAATATCAAAAAGGCAGATTTAAGGGTTGCAAAGCAGACGGTACACAACTTTGTTTCGGAAAAGGTATTTAGACGTATGACCTCTTGTATACAAGGGGTTTTTTAAAAGGGGTCATGAACGCATGTGATTCTCAAACATAATGTAGAGTGCACCCCCGAGTTGGGCACGTCATTTTGAAGGCAATATTTGTTGTTTCTTTATTATTTGGTAAATGTACAGTTTAGTGCCAATTTCAAAATTCACTAATTTTTACAAGATTTGAATTTTGTAGTTTCAAAGTTATGCCCCACAATGCATTTTCTGAGGTGAGGGCAACTAAAAAACTTTTCATTTTATTTTTTTAATTTTTGAAATATTTTTCATTGATCTTCAACTCCATAACATTCTTTAGAGGGGTAGTGTCACACCTAGAGCATCTGAAGGATCTGCATCTAGAGTGTCTTGGAATCACAAGTATCTTGGAGGATTTTTGATAACTTCAATTGGGCCAAGCAAAGGGGGTTGGAGAGTTGAATTATTTTATTAGTAGTTTACATTGTAGTGGCATTGCAAAAAAAGGATGTGGTTCAACAAAGTGTGAAGAACGCAATGTAAGTTATCAAACATATGATTAATTGACCTATTTTGTAAGAGTCAATTTTTTCCAAATACGTTTTGAAAAATGAACTACAAAGCATTTTCCAACACTTTGCGATAATATAGTTAATCTTTTCTAATTTTCCTCATAAAATACATATCTCCAAAAATAAATTAGTTGATTATAAATCTAATATTTTAGTTTAAAAACTATGAAAACTAGTTAAGAAAAAAAAACTTAAAAACAAAAAGTCTTTAGTTTACCCCATTTCAAAAGAAAACATAAACTGGGAAAAATTCTTAAACCAAATCTTGTGAAAATTAGTGCGCCTCAAAGCTAGTACTAAAGTATATGTTAACTACAAAATAAATAAATAAATAATAATTGAAAAATATGGCCTTTACAATGATTTCTGAAACTTCAAATGTAGGTTGACAAAATGACAATTTCTTATTGGAATTTGAAAATTGCATATACATTTCTTGCTACATTGAACTCACACTCAGGGAGTGCACTAATCAATAAAGCCAAGAATCACGTGCGTGCATCCCCCTAATTAAAACCCCCCTAAATACATTTTTCTTTTGGCTAAAATTAAGCAATATATGTACAAAGCTCACAGCCTCAAAATACATTTCCTTATGTACACATGGGATAAATGTGGGGAATTAAATTCCAAGCCCCATGTATATCTACTTTCCGCTTGATTGAAATATGTCTCCGATACATACATTTTGTACATGCTTGTTCTAAATAATACCCAGGTTGTTGTGCACGCACGTGTATAATTACAGTACTTGAAGAGTGCACTCCCCGGGAACTCACAATTATCTTTTTAGGAGGTGGCATCCGCATTGTGTCTGTTGGAACATTAGTTTGAAATAATGACATTAGTAGCAAGGAGCTTTTTAGATGATTTTCTACAAAGAATCATATTATCCGAAAGTTTAGAAGTGCAAGTGAATTGCATTTTTAATTTAGATTAATTCTATGGGAATTTTCCAATAAAGGTCCAATAAGAACCTAATGTAAATATGCCTTTATAAATATATCAATGTGATGTTGAATCAATATTTATGCTATTTTTAATTGTAGTATTCTCGTTGCTATTTATATGTTTCCTTTAACGTCGTAAAATTACAGCTAGAAGTTTCACTTTCAATTTAATTACATTTCAAATACCAACCCAAAATATAACTACCGGTAGTGCATAATTACCATCCCTTAGTGTTATAAGTTAAATTGATTGGGAAAAAATCAATAATTATATAGATTAATTACACATCAATTTGCAATACACCAAATTTTGAATAAATTTAGGTAGATTTTGATACTCGAAATTTAAAACTCAAACATATGTGCCATCCTCAAAGATGAGCTCTACAGAAATATAAAGTAGCATGTTGGTGCAATAGAGGTATTAATTGAGACTAGGAGGGCACTATATATTTACATTCAAGGCATTAAAGTTTTTTGACAATATGGATGTATTATGGATTATAAATATGAAACATCATTTGTAATTCCACAATTACAAGGCATTTAGACATTTAAATGAAAAACACCATAATAAAATTTAAACACCCATGTTTCATTCACCTTCATTTACCAAACTCATGCATTTGGTTTTTTTTAACTATAGTTAAGATTGAACCATGTAGGTTCTAGTGAAAATACTAAACTGTTATTCCCAAGTCACCAATTACATCCTAACTTAATTACAAAGCTTTGAAGTCTTGAACCTTTGAGGTTTTAAACCTTTAGAATAAATATCAAAAGTTACTCTAGTGCCAGCGATACACTTAAAAGAAATTAGATTCTTGGTACAAGGGTATTGTTTGGTTTGTTTCCTAAATCAACATTGCATTGAATTGAATTGAATTTAAATGAACAAAACCTAAAGTAGTGGATAAATGTAATTTGCATGAGCTAAAGTAAATTGCTTATAGACTTCAAAGCTATGATCATTAATTTGTAGAAATTCATGGGGCGAATATGTAAACGAGTTTCAAATAAAAATAATCAACATGACGTATTGCAGTTTCAAAGGACTTCTTGCATCAATAAATTTGGTAATAGAATAATGATATTGCCAGTGGCAAAATTAGGAGCATTGTTGATGAAATCATTAGGTAAGCCTCTTGCAAGTAGATTAAAAACCCATGCAGCTAAACATCCTCGCTTTCGACAATTTATTGTGAACATTGCACAGGTTAGGGTTTTGTAAATATCAATAATTTTTGTATATTTATATATTTAAAGTTATATGAACATTAATTTACAAAAAAATAAATAAATTAAGGAACTTACATTAGAACCTCCATATATTATGAATATCATTATATTATAAATACAAATGCAAGCTATGACAACTTGTATCCTAAATTGTAAATTAGGTTTGGTCCATATTTATTTCACAAATATATCATGATTCATTCAAATTGTGAGGTCTTCAAGTACATTTTCGATATTTTGAAAGTATCTTCAATGATTAGGTCTGCATACTTGTTTTTTAATTTAGAACTTTTAAAGAAAAAGATGTTAATTTCTTTTCTGATTTTTGTAGATGTCAAAAAAATCAAAATTTGAATGATTGTTTTTCAAAAAGACAAAAATTTGGCATTTTTTCACTCTTCAGTAAAATCATAAAGATATAGAGTTCTTTTGTTGTTATTAAAGATCTAATGATATAATTTGATGAGAGGCATGAAAGTATAATAAAAGCTTCAAGAAGCATTGTGATTTAGCAAAAGGGATTATGTTATAGGAAACTAGAAACATTGATAGACAGTATTGCCATGAGCGTGCAAAATACTTGTAGGAAGTTTGCATTCAAGTTTGTAGGAAGACACATATCATACAAGTTTCTTGTTTTTATTTATTTTGATGTAAACTTTGAAAATACATTGAAATTTTTCTAAAAACATTGGTATACAAGTTACAATAAAGTCTAAAATGATATATTGAAAAGACATGTGAAAAGGACTTTTAAGTGCAAATTACTATAATAGGAGAGACTTTTTTGTGTTGTTTTATAAAAGATTAAAAGAACCAATTACCATAAGGGAAATTTTTTATAAGCATTCAATTATGCATGTCTATATATATATATATATATATATATATATATATATATATATATAATTGCATTGTTACAAAATTAAGTAAATTTAAAATAAACATAATTTCTTTCACAAATCACATAACTATGTAAAATCTTCGAAAAATTTCAAGAAAATTATTTCAAATTTCATTTATTCTATTTACTTGATCAAAATCTAACAAATGTAAGTTATATAAAAATTATAGCTTCTGAAATCTATTTTTGCAAAATGGCAAAAATTATGCCAAAACTACAGTTTACTTTGACTATCATATCATATTGTTAGAGCCTCAGGGAGTGCACTGAAAGTTAAGACTAGGAATCACGTGAGTGCGTACTTTTGACCCCCTTATGAATGTACTAAAAAATCACCTGAACTTTGTAAAAAAGATATGAAGCTGTTGAATACAATCTAAAGTTTTTGTTGTATAAATTTCAAAAAATAATGGCATGTAAATACTTTTAAATTGATTTTTGAAGCAAAAAACAACACATTTTAGTGTAAACTTCTATCATTTTTTTATAAGATTTAAAAAAAAATTGAGTCTAAAATTTATACCAAATGATAGATATATACGTAATGATTCAGCACCTAAAAAATCGTAATTTAAAAACTATTTTACGACCAAGTATTGTAGGGGGTATGCTATTAAAACGCACTCACGTGTATTCCTAATCCTAACTTTAAGTGCACTCCCCAAGGTTAGAGCATCTCCAACCATGCACACTGAAAGTGACTTGCTAAAATCTCTCATTTATACTTGAAGAGCCCTTCAACTTAAAGTTCCCCACCGTCAAACGCTCTTCAAACATCAAAAATGTACACTAAATAGTTAATGAACCAATCACAAATAATATGAGGGATATAGTTAACTAAACTTGAATTTGAAGTGTTATCTATCACACACGCTAGGATAAAGGGTCAAAAAGCTTTTAGCATTTTTCATCCGCCTTTGAAGTGTGTCAAACTTTTGTTGGAGATGCTCTTAAGTCTGCATTCTAAGTATCAAATTCATTGCATGTGGTGATTGTGTAAGGTGTAATGCATTATATTTATTCTATACCTATTTATTAACATCATGGTTGATATGCAAAGTAAATGAGCTAAGTTGTGAAGGTTTGCAGTCAAACCACAGATTTCAAGTGAACTTGCAGCGACGCATATATGGACATGACACGGGTGTGATGATCCACCCTCTCAATCCAGAGAAAGCAGTACAAGCAGCATCTGACCTCCTTGGCGAGTTTATCATCTTTGCGGTATCTATCAATCAGCATCCCCATCCACTAGTTTGATGAGCTTGGAAATCATGCTAATAACACTACCATTTTAATTAGTTTTACACTCAACTCTCTAATTACAAACAACCCTATGTAATTACACACAACCCTCTCTCATTGTATACTTTCGGTACTTCCACATTCCAAGAATCTCTTGTGTTGTGTACAAATCTAATAAAAAAACCTCCACATGTATGACAAGTTGTGAACATAACATTCCATACCAAAGTAGCATGGGTCTCTAAAATCATATTAAGATTATAGGTTCAAAGAAATTAATCATCCTATCAGTCATCCAAAGAAGTTAGGCCATGTCATCCTTAGGGCCGTTTTCCATATGAAGTCTAGGCCGTTTTGATGTGTATGTGGGTTTGAATCTTCACTCCTCAATGGTCCAAATTCTGGTATTAACTGCAACCCCTTTACACCAAGATTTGAAGCCATTGGAGAACTGTCCTCCATTAATTTCTTATTACATTGAGTACTTAAAGCTAGGCTTATATGGCTAACATGGGCTGAAATTTGGTTGAATCAGCTCCAAGGAAAAATGGTCTCGACTTCATATGTGAATAGGTCCTTAACCCCTAACTGCCCAAGCAGGCGTTTTTGGCCAATTATACAGATTTCATCCGTATTTTCTCATCCGTCATGCACTTTTTGTGGTGTGATTTTTTTACTGAATTTTTTATGGGAAGTTAGCTTCATGTATGTGTGATTTGGTCAAAAAGTAAATAATTTTTGAAAAAATTATGCCTCATTTTGTGTTGTAGTGTTTCACCAAAAATCTTGAAGATTTTGGTCTAAAAGTGTTCTTGAAAAAAAAAACTATTAAAATCAAGCATCCAAAAAATCTCCAAAAATCACTACACCTACAGTACTACACTATAACCCATCACAACAAATTTCATCCACATATTGTCAATATCTTATTCGTAATTGAATTACAAAATAATTTTTTATTTTATGTTTCAAAATTTATAAAAAAAGATTAGTGATAGCAGTCATAGATCTAACCGTATAGATAGAATCTAAAATTAAAAATGCATAACTTTTATTCATACATCAAGTTCTAAATATTCATATTAATTGCATTTTATAATGCATCTTTGCAAAACTGCCTAAACTGGACATAGGTGAGGACGTTTAGGGGTTAACCCCTAAGCACTCAAACGACCATTTTCTGGTCGCTGCCCGGAAAAAAGGGCTGCCCGGAACAAAAAAATAATTTTTTGAAAAAATAAAAAATATTTTAAAATACTACATCAAGTCTACTTTCCAACCCAATTTGAATTATGGCAATCCGAGTTAAACTCCACCCGGGAGAATTTTTCAAAGTAGATCACCTCAACATTGTCTTAGTGTTACAAAATTTGCTATTTGGGGAAAGTAATGATGATTCCTCCATCGTTTCTCTTTCTTTTTTGAAGTTTACGATAGATAGCCCAACTTTAACCAATCGTACTAAATTTTGAACTCTAAAATTGAAAATTATAATTTATACAAATTTTCGAAGGTTAATGCTTTTAAATTCATTAAAAAATGATTTAAAGATTATTTTGGAAGTTTGACCGTACGGATAATTTGTAAAGATGATACTCTACATTTTGTCTATTGAACCAACCTTCATCAAGCATATGGAAGGCACATATTATAACACATCTATGTTTTGTCCAATACCCCTCGGGCTTTTAGGGGTTAAATGAAAGTTCATTGTTTCCTAAATGCCTAGCTTTTCTTTAAGTTAAAATGAGGCTTCTTCTTTTTGGTTAAACACATGCCAAAGTACATTTAGAAGCCTCATAAGGTTCTTTAGCTTAGGCACTGCTCACCTCCAAATCAAACCATATTATGTCAGGAAATAGCATCCAATATTCGGGAATAAGGGATTATGCTAGAGATCTTGACCTTAAGAGTGAGTGAGCATAGGTATTCCATTTTTATAATACTATAAGGCCAGCCATCCATAGTACCACATGTGGTCCACAAAGGGCTGAAGAACCTTATGCGTTTGTCCCCAAAGGCAGTGTACTAACATATTTTTTTGAGTTTTGGACCATTTCCTTTCATGGCATGTTTTGTAACAGTGGAGAGTTGCTTTTTTTCTGGCAAGGATGATGATGATGTCGTATGGCCCTCGTGTTGGCAGGTGGGCGGAACCATTGTGATTCTTGAAGTGCAGCGAAGTTCTCGTTCTGAAGCTTTCAAAGAGGCCAAGATGCGAGCAGAATTGGACGTAAGTTACACAACCCGTTTAAAATACTAGACTGTCCCATGACTGTCTGTCCCATGTGTACCTGCTCTGCAGTTGGAATTCCAGAAGCTAGGGCTCAATCATCAGAACGGACACTCTGCTGCGTCCCTTACAAAACCTCCCAACTTTGGGAGAAAACTGTCACTCCCTTATTTTCGTTGATTAGGGGTGTCAGAGCTGTGGCATTTTCAGAACAGCATTCCCAATTCCTATGACAGAGGGGTTAATCATTCACAAAAAAAGATGCACGTTGTGCCCAATTTGGTAACAAACCTGCAAATCACAAATCATCGAAGTGCGAGTTTTAACACAAGCTTTGGAGCAAGGATGTGGCCCCTGTGACAGTCACAGAATCATGTGGTTTCAATTTGGTGAGAGTCTTGCAATTGTGGGCGTGAATTACAGGATGCCAACACTACTTAATCCACATTTCATTGAGAAATTTTAGCTTAACCAACTAAGATACTACATTTTCTCCGACCAACTAATTTTCTGAAGCATTCTCTCAACTAGACCTTAATAGAATAAGGAATATGTTTTGATTTTCCCCTAAAATGATCAACTTTTTTTTCCTTAAATTTTGAACTCGATTAGGGAATTTTGAATTTCAACAGACTAATCTGTAACTAAAGGTCGGTTCTCGCTCCCCAGACTTTGGCAGAGTCTCCACTCACATGCTCACACTCTGACACCCACTGAAGAAGGGAATCGTTCAAATTTCCATTGAATTGGCAAGAGGGTTGTGCATCTATATAAGAGGCGAAATCTAGAGTGGTCCTAGATTTTGGAGGAAGACTCGCTTGCACCTCTCATTTGAATCATGCCAGTTCAATGAAATAGTATTATTTATGATGATGATGATGATGATGATGATGATGATGGTGTTGGTGTGAATGGGTCAGGCACTGCGGGAGAGGGACAGGTGTACATTGCGTGAGCTGGAGGAATTGAGGATGCGGATTGATGAATTGGAGAAGGCATCCAAACCGGTAAGGGCAAGCTGGATGAGTAACCCTAGCTTTAGTGTGTTGCGAAATCAAGGTCAAGAACTCCAAACTCAGCGTCAGAGGAGCTTGGTACCTCCTTCCAACCAAAGCAGTACCACTGAGAAAGCACCCCAAAATTAGGGTAACAGCCCCCCCATTGAGTGGATTTATTGCCACTCATTGCGCAGTTCCCTAGCAGCAGCATTTGGATGCAGGAGAATTGTGATGCTCATCACAACAGTCTAGAGTTGTAATCCTTTTCTTGGCATGAAAAAGAGCTCAATTTCAACAAGTGAGAGCTTCGCAAACCAATCAAACATTGTCTTTGACGCAAAACAAGAATGTTAAGCTTTAAAATCTTCATGAGAAAAATGATGCTGATTCAGTTCGAAACTGAGAATCGTCATTAGGGCGGCAGTTTATCGACACGTTTTTAAGTTGCATTCAATAATCCTTTGTGATTTTTTCTGGCAAAGTCAGAAAGATACCGGCATTGAACTGAGCAAAGTCTCTCAATACCCACCAATATTGCACGAGTAGACCAGCTCTTATTGTGAGTGCAAATGGCAAGCAACTTTATTATTAAAGCAGCAGCTTGCAGCTTTGAGGTACATGAAATTCAAAACGACAGTGACCAATTGAAAGCTATTTGGCTTCACACTGGGTTCTAAATTACCGGTAGGTTGTCATGAGTAATTCAAGCCTTGCAAGGTATGCCACGTTTTTTACGGATCTCAATAAGGTGAAGACATGTCACGTCTCCAACGTTCTGACCAGCCGATCGTGATGTGTGAGGACAAAGAGCATGATGCTAGATTTCAGGGATTTTGCAGTGTATACCAAGGGTAGTGCTTCTCTTGAGACAGATAGTGTGACGGATTTTAGCTGTGAGAACATCATGATTGACCGAGGTCCAAGCTGCAAGCTGAGAATACTCTCGACGTGGAAATGCAAGAATCCAGTAGTAAATCCAGTAGTAAACAGATGGCAAAACACACTCACTTGTAAGGCAAGCTGGAACTAAGAGGAGATGCATGGGATGCATCAGGTCTTCAGGTCGCCAGTTCATCCACCTGCCACTCTCTACTTGGCAAAAAGAAAATCACTGTACAAACATTAGAACGTGCACAGGGCCAGCCTCGTGATCAAAGATGCAGAGCCTACTGCTGACAATTTTGACAATTTTGTGAGCTGACAGGACGAAATCCCTCCACCAACACAATAAACTTGTATAGTAAAAACACTGCATGCCAAAGCAGATTACACAATACTCCAAAACGCAAGGGAAAAAAAAAGGTATATCATTCGAAAGAACGATCATAAACACCGTGGGTAGTGTCAAAGTAAGCTTTTTCTCTAAATCGATTGAGACAAGTGTGACAAGGAGAGAATCACGGACTAGGAGTCTCTTGCACTCTACCTCTTCATGACGCACAGCTGCAGATTGAAAGGCAAATTTTACAGAAAGCAGCCTTGCATCGGGTTGTGATGGGCTCGAAGTGATGATATATCCTGCAACCATCAAGAATTGTGGACTGGCAACTGGAAAAAACTGATCAACCTACACCTACATGTGTAACCTAAGTTCAATTACCGACTTCTTCATAATACAGCACTGCATTTAAGCTAAATGAAGTATTGAGCAGCTGAATGCATTTCAGGGCCTCTGCTATCGAATGTGTGTTCGTCCAAGAGACCACACCCCTGTATCACGAACAGCACTCTGCGATTTCGGAGACGGGAAAACGTTCCAGAAGCGTAGCGTTTCATCGCCAGCTCCTGTCACAATCGTTTGCCCATCAGGGGATATGGCAAGATACAAAACCCGCATTGTGTGTCCTGTCAATGTAGCAAGCTTCGACATTGCTGGGTACCGCCAAACAATGATCTGATTCTGAGAGTATCCATGTGTACTCACAAGCTCATTCACATTCTTCGACCAGACTAAATTGCACACTTGGCTCCCAGTGTCGTAGCAATTCAAAGCGGTGCTGGTGGCCGTGTTCCAGAACCGTATGCATCGGTCGGCAGTACCGCCTCCAGATGCTAACAAACCGTGTTGGTGAGGTGACCACGCAATGGCCTTCACAGCCGCCGTGTGCTCGCTGAATTTCACGACCGGTTGCGTGGATTGCTGATTCCAGACAAAGAGCTGATTATCGTTTCCGCCGGACGCAAGCTCGCGATCGTCATACGACCACTTCAACCCGCAGACCTCAGATTTGTGCCCTACCAATTTACTTACAAAATCGTCCGGCACTCTGACGTCGCGCTGAAGAATGTTGCGATCGCGGCTGCCGGATGATAAGATGTGAGAGCTCCATGCGAGCGTGCCCACGCGCGTCCGATGCCCGCCCATTGTCCGCACCTTCCTGCACTTGGTGGCATCCCATAGCTGAACCTCTCCGAGGTTGGTTCCCACAGCGAGGTACGTGCCCCTTTGGGTCCAGCCGACAGAGCACACACTGTCCGTGGGGCCTAAGTCGCAGAGCTTCGTCACCTTGCTGGTGCACGCGCTCCAGAGGTACACACAAGTGCCCAACCCGACCGCCAGCACGTTGTGCGAGGACCAATCCACCAAATTGAGGTAGAAATCGTCTTGCAACGCGGGCGCGTCCAACACCTTGTAAGGCGACCGGGCAATTTTGCGCGGAGCTTTTCGTGGCGACATGGTGGCTCCGGCCAGCGTGCTGTCAATCCCCGCCGGAGAGAGCGCGTACGGGCTCTCCGGCCGCGCGTTCGCCCCCGCGTTCGGCTTAAACTCGCTCTTGAATCTGAACAGATTCCGGTTCGTTGGACTGATGGGCGACCGCATTGGATCTCTCGCGCCAATTCCCATCGATTTCTCGGGCGTGGCCGGCGAACTCGCCTCTTGCCCCAAAAGCTCCGATCGCAACAGCATCGAATACGCCGCCCCGCCATCTTCTCTGTTGTCATTCGCATGCGCGATGTTGGCCCCTGATGGAGATCGGTCCAAGAGCGCAAAACCCATCAAGTTCGAGCTTGAGCGGCTCGGAATGAACCTGTCGCTGTACGAGGTTCTTGTAGGTGATGAGGTGCTGGCTACCATTCCCTTCATCGGGGATCCTGATCCTTGCCATGATCGCCTGGCAATTGTGTCAAGGTGCAAGGCGTCTCGTGACATGCCAATCGGTAGGTTGAGAGAGCGGGCAATCCTACTCTGTCGTCCATTCTCTCCGTCCCCTTCCATGGGGTGATCCATTCACTCTGCCTCGGTGGAATCGCTTAGAGCTCGACCTGTCAAGATCGCATCCGCGCTAATGTCACCTACATGTGCACAGTCATCCACTCGTGTGTAGAGCTCGTTTCATGGAAATTGTACGAAACTCAAAAAAAGCCTGTCATCTCAATTTCACCAATTGCTTGTGCCTGCATTGTAATAATGTGCAACATTCATCGAAATCCGCCCATCCCTTTCCTCTGGCACCATCCCTTCCCATTCCGACATCTACCTACTTATTCAATCATGTGCCAATAATAAAGCACTCGATAGCAAATCCTTCAACCGTGACAGAGCCAGCGAGCGACGCCTCCACAATCCACAGCGGCCAACTAGATTCACACCACGGGTTTCTCAAAATCGGCATTCACGCAAAGGCTTCCTCTCGACGGATTTCGCTCTCAAGAGGGGGGCTATGCACAACCCTGCGCTAGGCCACCACAGAACTCCAATGCTGCAACCTCCAATGATCATGGCCCTTATACAGCAGGCATCTCTCTCAACCATCCTATCCAACCCAGGCGTTAATCGGTTCTCCCAGCAAAGATCACCATCCACGTACGAAAAAATCAACACATCGTCCCCTCTTCCTTCAAGAACAACCAATAACTCATCCCCACTACCACTACGAAAGAATATCATACACTCTACCCCCGCTACGATTACCAGTCAAACCGCTCACAGTCCATGTTCCCGCTCAAACCCCTCCATCCAGGCCCACCATCATCGAGAACATCAAAACAAAATGTGAAATGAAAACTTCTCATCCCTGAAGCTCTCTGGCTACCACAAACTCCTGTCAAGTCAAAAAAGAAATTGATATCTTCTCAGCTCCTCGCCAACCCGACCAACGACCAAAAAACGGAAACACTTAAGGCAAGCTTCACGACAGCGCAAACCGACCGACGCAGCGAACTCAATACCGAACCAAACAGCATGCGACGACACCCAAAAGGCCAGGCAACGAAGGTACGGCGATACAGAATGACGTTAAAGCAACAGAAGGAGAGCTCTCGGTTGCCGGAGGGGGGGACGAGCCTTGCCTGAAGCAGCGATGGCGAAAGGGGGAACGATGGTTGTATGCCACAACGGCTCTCCAAGACAGACGGGGGTAGAAGACGACCGGCTATGTCCGGTGGATGAGCCCGATGGGCCACTACGAACCCGGGAACTAACTGGTGACCGCCGGTTCTCAGGTCTGATTCGCTCTCCAGGTAATGTTCCTCCACGACCTTTCCGGATTAGGGTTTGGCGGGAGCTTCGCCGGTAGGTCAAGCGGCGCTCCACGTGGACTCTCCCGCGAGAAGATGATAGAAAGTGGATGAACGTGGGAGCGATGAATGCCAAGGGGCATTTATTGGGGATGGCTGTTCAACGGATGAAATACCGACGTAATTCAAATATTTGAGCGGACTGCATTAATGAGGGCGGGATTCAGTTCGTTTTCCAACGTTGCTTATCGCATGGCTTATCATGCTTCTGTTCTGGTTTGAACGGATATCGTCAGATTGTTCATCGCTGTAGCCAGTATTTTGAGTTTTTATACCGCGCAGGACTGGTACTGTGGACATAAATTAGTTCTACTACATAAATTTACCGTAACACCATAGCAGGTTCGCCACCTGGCGAACGAATTTTTTTTTTTTTTTGAAAAAATAAGGTTCGCCTCTCAAAAACTGAATTTCTCAATTTTCGTTTTATAGCAAAAAATCAGTAAAAATGACCTTAAATAGCTTAGAAATAACAAAATATTTCAAAAACTAATTTATTCTATTTTCATTTTTCTGTCTTCAGAATTTTCTAATTTTTACGTTTTTTATTTTTAGAATTATTTTAGGACGAACCTGCTATGGTACTACGGTAGTGTGAGAGTTAGAGATCCCTTACACTGATTTTGACGAATGTGGTTTAATTTGGGTGAATTTTTGGATGAATTTTGGATGAAATTGTATAACTTGGTTTGAATTTTTATACAAATGGAGACAAATGGGCCCGAGTTCTATTGTACAAATATATTAATTCAATTAGTGAGAGGGTTTGAATAGGGTGAGACCAATTTGGATGAACGTGGATTGATTGATGTGAACATTTTGGATAACTTTAGGATGAAAATATCTTTTTTTTCACTTTTTATACAACAAAGAATTGCTACTATAGACGGATGGATCCAAAGAATTTTGCTACACTCAATCATTGTAAATAAAGGGAAAAGTCAACACTTGTGTACCAAGTATTTTTTTCCTCAAAAAACAAGGTTTGGAAAATGGAACATTTGTGAATATTCTCCAAGATTCTCTTTTTTACCGTATAAAATATCTTTTTTAAAAAAAGTAAATTATAGAAAAATTAGCATTTATTTTTATAATTTTTTTGCCTACTCTTTCTTCTATTTATGGTAATGTGATCATTTGAACAATGCAAAACCTACTAACAATAATTTGGGTGAACGTGCTATGATTAGTTGAAAAATTGGATGAAGTTTGGATGAAAATATTAGTAATTGAATTAATTCATTTAGTTGTACGAACTATAAATGAATGTAGAGTATTCTTTATTATGATAACCCTTATTTTTTCCAACCTCTTTCATATAATGCTAAATGAAAAATTCCTAAATGTTTAGCTAAATATATATAAGTTTGCTTTAGAAGTTGGGTGAAGGTATTGTATTTTTGACCAAAAAGATCCGCAACTATACCCAAATCCAAATGTTTTGGTCAAAGGCTATTAAAAAAATACAAAATTGTCTTCCTTTTTTTTTCATGGCGCCCTCTATCGTTGTAATATTTACTTAAATCCAAATTAAAAGAAAATCTACTAAAGAATTTACTAAAGGTAATGCTTGAAAATTTGTATAAAAGTGGTATGAAACGTAAATTTCATGACTTGAAGTATTTCAACTTAATTTTTTTTAATTTTTGAAGTTTGTAGTGATCTTGAGGGTAGACACAAAAAATTTGAAAAAAAACGATTAAATGCTCTCGTACTCTATTGTTTTCAAACTTATGTGATTGTAGACTGCTCAATATTTAAATGTTTATACATCTTGATTTGTTTTTCAATATTTTTGTTTGACTTTTAAGAACAACATATCTACTACATTCTTCTAAAATAATTTAAATTTAATACGCGATTTTTAATCTTGTATTGTTGAATCTTCATGATGTAATTTTATGGTTCAGTTTACCATGCTTTTTCCCAGTTAATAGTTGATTTTAGTAATTTTAAAAATACGCTTCTATTGTTCGAAAATGTAAAGTAAGATTTCTTCTTCCTACTAACACGTTTTATTTTTATTTTGAAACACACAATGAGCACAAGGCTTGAATTTGCTACAAGTGTAACAAACTTCAACATTTTTGTCAATGATGACTCCTTGCCAATGAAGTGAGTTGTATTTTTCATAATTATAGGACAATGTGTACCAATGAGAATTTGAGAATTGAACATCCATTTCAACAAGACTATCACTTCAGATAAGACTATCACTTCAGATAAGACTATCACTTCAGATAAGACTATCACTTTAGATAGTTTAAAGCCGTTTTGATTCATTGATACATTTTTATGTTTTTTTAAAGCTCCTTAGATGATTCATTGTAATTCTTATAGATAAAAAATCACCTTTAATGACCATTTTAGGCCCCATTTTCGTCACATTAGAATTGATAGAAGCCATTGGGAAAGCAATCACCTTCAGCCATTTAGGGATGTATGAATTAAGTATACGTCATTGAAAAAATTCACAAAAAACATTATATAAGAGCTATCAAAAGGAACAATCCATCCTAACCATCGTATAAAAGAGACAATTATTCATTCCATGATTGGTATCATAATAGATTGTACTAACAAAACTTTGGTCTCAAAACATTATTGTGCACTACATGTGCATTCATTGTAAGACTTTACATGTCAAAACCACAACAACATTATTGTTTCAATACATTTGCGCAACTTCATGTGACTTCAATTCAATCGTGAGACCAGTTGCTAACTATGGCTAATTTGGCAAGCTGTAGAACTTTTTTGTTTTCATTGAGCGAGTTACACACTCTGGCATCAATGTATTTACTGTAGCTCTGTCACATAACCCTTGCAGCATCTGTCATTTTAAGGCCGGTGGATTATTTTACATGGTTGGTAGAAACACACACACACACACACTATATATATATATATATATATATATATATATATATATATATATATATATATATATATATATATATATATATATATATATATATATATATATATATATATATATATATATATATATATATATATACTTTCTACATGTGTAAAAATTTGCCATTGAGAATAAACGAACCTTACATAATTACAAAATAGAAGATACATTTACATTGTAGAGTCGATGCTTATGTAGGAAGTAATCGTGTATAACCGGTATCATCATTTTTAAAGGTTGCGGTGACCTAAAAGTATAACTATTTCTAAGATGCTTCATTTATGATGGCTTAAGTGCCAAAGTTAGTCTTCTTGTGTAAAAAGGGTAGAGTGAGTGCATTTAGAAGTAAAGACTGAATAGGCTCTTCTTCTTTTGCCTTTCTCAAGAGATGTTCAATATGTGGTACTTCTATTACAAGCATTTTTAGCCGTCCAAAAGGCTGGTTAGGCTGCCAAAATTGCCATGTACTTTTTTGTTTTTTATTTTATTTTTATTTTTATTTTTTTTGCATGGCAGTTTAGCTAAACTTGCAGCCCAGTAGAGGCTTGAATTTTTTTTCTAATTTAGGCTATAAAAATACAAGCTACGAAAGAACTCTAGAGAATAACTTTCTGAGACTAGATCTCAAATGTAGTGGCATGCATAATAGCTCTTGTTGTACAAGACTAATTGTGTGGGGGCATTAAATCCTAAAAGCATTATATGCATCCATTAAGTTATGTGAATTACCTTATGTGACAAGCCTTGCAAGAACAAAATTGGGTTGAGTATATTGATTGGGTGAAAGCTTGTTTGACAACAAACTTTGAAAGTTCCGGCTCTTGACCGAGATATGTTGATGTTGTCTGTGAAATTTATTTAGTCTTTGATCCTTTTGTGCCAAAAGGATTTTAATTTTTAATTTTTAATTTACTTTTTGGCTTCGCTTACTGGCTTGTTTGGCTTCACATAGAAAGTGTGTCTTCATGAAGTATTCCAAGACTAGATGTTCTCAGTGCGAGTCTCAATGTTTTGTCAATCAATTGCGTGCGCTTTTAGATGCAATTTTTTTTTGATTCTATGGTGTTTATTGAAAGAGAAGTTGTTGGACTCATTACAACTTGTCTATCTTTTTTATTTTCATCAACATTGCTCACAGATGATCGAGAGATGAAAGGTAGGCATCATCATCACCGCTACCTACAGGCAAGGATGTTTTGATAGCTTGTCTAAAAAGATGGATTGGAAATTTTGTCTCTCTAATTTGTTATTAGAAAGGATTTTGTTTTTGAAAATACGACCACGCGGGTTCTTGGTTGCCAAAACCACCCGAGACATCCTAGTTGTCTACTACCCCTTTTGACCAATGCTTATTCACGTTGCATATTATAACACATAAGCACTTGTAAACAATATTCACAATTTAGACTCCGAGATGCAATATCTTTTGAAAAATATGAAGTGATATAATACTTGAGTAGAAACATGCAATAATTATAATAGATGTGTACACTATTCACTACTTGATGTTTTTGCTAAAAAAGAGGAAAATTTCAAAGCTCTCCAACCTCATCTAGATATTTTTCCTTGCATTGAATTGGAATACTAAGTGAGTGTTGTGCCCAAAAGCTATTTTTTCCAAATTCTATTCTTCATGTTATTGGTCAGTTTATAACCCTAGTACTCTACAAGTGAGTGTCATTGGTCTTACAAGAGGAAGTTTGAAGCTAGGGAAAGCACTCCTAAAGCATTGACCAACCTTGCCTTGAAACAACCAAGTCTTGTTTGCAAGACTCTGCTTTCAAGTAGATAAATAGCAGGTACCCTTTGAGGGGGCAACGTTGCATCATATTCTTGACTCCCTAATAAGGCCATGTGAAAGGTAGTATTTCTTGTCTAAATGGCTAATGAAAGCACGTTGCATATATACATCATTGTTGTCAATGCTCTCTCTCTTGTTGTAATGAATGCGTTCAAGTCCAATTTTTGGATTTGATTTTTGCTTCTAAACTTAGTGATCTTTAAGAATAAACATCAATAGTACACAATACAAATTGGACTAATTCCATTCTAACTTAGGTGGACTCCTAGGTTAGAATAATTAATATTTTTACTACAATCATGAATAGTAGAATAAGTAGGTTGGTTCTTGCTAGAGTTTGGCACAACAATTTGAGATTTCGAGTGGTGGAACGCACATGCCTTAGGGGTTCACTTCCCCATAAATTCCCCTTAATGAAATATTTAAATGTGGGCTATTTATCTACCTCTTGTGAATTTAGGGGACCCTATTGGTAGATAAAAGCCTACTTTTGTTTAAGTAACTCAACCCTATTTATTTAACTTAACCCTATTTATTGGATAATTGTGAATTTTGTATCAATTTTTGAAGCCTGTTTTATTTATAAAATGTAGAAATAGGACTGGAATTTTTTAAAATACTATGAGAACAAAGATTCACTGAAAGCAATTACAAGCACACAATATGGAAACTAGAGAGATAACAAATAGCACAACATCACCTACAAATCCTCAGCCGTATTGAATTCATTCAAGTTCCTACCAACACCATCGTAACTCACAGCTCATGCAATTCATATACAAGAGCAAGTACAAGAGAAAGACACGTACAAAACATCCTCACAAGGTACAATGCTTTACTCATCTTGATCGTGCACCAACTACATTTTTGCGCACATTTGTGCAATTTGAGCATTTTGTATTTTAGAATGCTAAAATGATTTCAAGTTTAATATTTTGAGTATAAAAGCACCCATTCTAATAAAAAAATTACCAATTTATGATCAAACTTTGAATGTAAAAATAGTTCATGTTTGATTATATATTAAAAAATTTAAATATAAGCCAACGTGCAAAATTTCATTCTCAATTACATTCAAAAAAAATCCACCAAAATTTTTAAAATAGAGAAAAAATGAATCCCTTCCAAAAATAAGACATCTTAAAATTTTAAACACAAATATCATATTGCTTGCAAAAGATTGTAATTGGAGACATAAACATAATTATTCTCAAGACAACAAAAATCAACCAAAGTGTCCCATTTTTTGTCTTACAAAACATGGGACTTAACCTTGTTTGTCCTCGGCTAAAATAACTGGTACTCAACCTACTATCCCGTAAAAAACACAGGCTTAGTTGTGACATCCATTATAACGTCCCACAATGTCGGACATCCACCAAAAGCTCTAAAATGATGAGCTGCTAAGATATTGTTGGAAAATGATAGAACATTCTTTGAATCACAAGCCTTTTTTGCAGCTTCCCGCAAAGTTCTCTTTACTTTCAACTACACAATCCTAGCTTT
Source organism: Pohlia nutans (assembly GCA_022496805.1). Lineage (NCBI taxonomy): Eukaryota > Viridiplantae > Streptophyta > Bryopsida > Bryales > Mniaceae > Pohlia > Pohlia nutans. The sequence goes on from CM040086.1 coordinate 1,050,148, forward strand.
TGATGTCCAATGACACATTTGTTTCAATTGAAATTTCCTAAATATTTCTCTCTTGTGTTTTGCTAGTTCTGGCGCAAACAAGTTGCCAAGCCTCCTACTGCCAGTGACACCCCTACTTCCACACTTTTCTAACAAAGCATCCTCTCGAACTACTGAGAGTCTGAAATCAATTTCTAAAAGATTTTGTGCATATATACAATCATCATAGTGCATGTGAAACCAAACCAACACTTTGAAATAGAAAACCTAAAACAATCTCTATGTCTGAAAGCACCGTGAACATTAACATGCCACCATTATGTCCAAAATCACATTTTAAATGGAGTTCAAGGTACAACCTTTGGCTTGGAACCTATTCATTCACAACATACACTTTGGCCCTATATACACAACTCCAATCTTCATATCTCCAAGACATTTTTCCCAACAAATCAAACCCGTCCTAAGAGTGTTCCATACTTGAATCATTACCTTCAGAAGTTCAAAGGTGTGCCAAAATCCAAAAGCGCACGTGAAGGTCTTGATGATTTTGGTCCCCATTACTACTTTTTTTTTTTTTTTTCTTTTTTTTTTTTTCTTTTTTTTTTTTTCTTCCTGTACTAAGAGCATAACTTGTGGACTTTGGTGTAGTGGATGCTTGTACAACTATCTCATGCCTCGTGCTGCTAAGGTGGTTTTGGAGGTTAGCCTCCAAATTATTCTTTAGTGGATACAACTACAACAGACCTTAACCCCTAAATTTCCTTGTGTTTTTGGGAGCTTGAAACCTCAAAACTGCGATTTTCTACTTCTATGTACTCCCGGGGATGTGAACCAAGTTTTTTTGCTTCTTTTAGAATTCCAACCGTAAGATCTTGTACCTAAGCCTATTCATAGCTACTGTTTCAAAAGTTGACCGTTGGATGTTTATCATTTGCAAAATCATAACATCCAAAGTTTGTGCAAAAGTTTTTTTGGGCATTGTTTGGGAGGCATTGTCTCCATAGTGCAAATGGGGACTTGAAGATTGTTACTCCAAACATTTTGCTCATATTTTTTTCCATGTAGATAACTAAGTTGGGTACGCTCATGCAAAATTTTAGAGACTCATTACGCGTTTCAAACCTTCATGCAAATTCATTTCCGGAAGAAGGTATAAAAATGGCAATTTGGTGAAACATGCATCACATTAATTGTATTTGATTTTTGGAAAAAATGAACGGTGATTAGGTACCTCTATGATTTTATAAATTTTAGGCGAAATTATTTAAAAAAAATTCAAAATCTCAAATTTTGACAAATTTCGAAAGAAATGGATGTGAAATTACAAAAAACCTTGGAGGTTGCTGTTCTTTATTTTGGAGGCTGCCCTTGTCAAGCCAAGAATATAATCAACATGGGTCACTTCAAATTCTGAGCCTAAATGTGGTGAAGAGCATGTCTCCCAAAAAAAATTGAAAAAATGATTATAATAAAAAGTTTTTTTCTGCCCCAGTTGGGCTTGAAACCAAAAATTTCAATAAAAAAATTATAAAATCCGAATTTGACTTTGTAATTTTTACCACACACACCTTGTATGTATGACCACGCCCACGTCAAATCATAGTCTAAAATTCTTAATTTAGACCTTTCATCTAAGCTGCCCGAAACAACAAAAAGCCATTTTGGCTTTTAAGGGCCTTTAGGGGTTAATCTAGAAAGTTTGTAGAAAGTGTACTTAAAGTCGAGATTAGGAATCATGTGAATGCGTACTTTTGGCCCTGCTATGTATATACTAAAAAATCACCTAAAAATTGTAAAAAAAGATGTGAAGTTGTTAAACACAACCTAGAGTTCTTGTTGTATAAATTTCAAAAAAAATTACTTGTGAATGTTTTTAAATTAATTCTAAAGCAAATAGCAACACATTTTAATTCAAACTTCTATCATTTTTTAATAAGATTTCAAAAACATTTGGTCCTAAAAATTTATACCAAATGATAGATATATATGTAATGATTTAGCACATAAAGAATCTCAATTTAAAAAATATTTTAAGGCTAAGTATTGAAAGGAGTATGCTATTTAAACGCACTCACGTGTACTCCTAATCTTAAACTTAATTGCATTCCCTAGGAAAAACTCTTAGCCTCAATAAGAAGAAGCTCTCCTTGGATCGCAAAATGTAGGTTTTGTAGACTCAGTAGTGAGGTTCACCATTTTCATCACATCCTTTCCATCTTCAATCAGTCGTTCATGATCTGCAAGGATCTGATGATATACTTGTCCTTTTGGGAACTCATTAAGGGTGATTGCACCAATAGACTCCCCGAAGACGACACCAATTTCTAATATGTTGATTGCTTGGATGTGACTCTTCTTAAAATTAGAAAATAAATTGGTGAGCGTGTGCCTAGAATGCACATTGGGAGATCCTTCATAATTGTTGCCACACTCTACACAATAGATCTTCTCAATAGCAAAACCGCCTTGATTTCAAGACCTAAGTGTCCAAGTGTGGTCTACGATGGAAATATCTTTGAGTTACTTTTGCAATTTTTTTCCCTCATTCTATAACTATATTACTTCCTTGGGCAATTAGAAAGATTGCAGGGACTGATCATCACTAGTAGAAATCTTGTCTTATGTGACAAGTCTTTAATGACTCAATGTCCGGAAAGACAAGTCCATATTGACATAAAGTCCACTTTGTGTCAATATGGACTTGTCTTTCCGGACATTGAGTCATTAAAGACTTGTCACATAAGACAAGATTTCTACTAGTGCATTGGGGCCAGGACCTTTAGTGCGTGAGCCACTAAGACGTAGCTTCGAGGTGCCTTCCAAATCGTTTTTAGCCTCCATAAGCTTAACAATAGTGCCAACAAGGGCTGCATCATCAATTGAATGAAGAACAAACAAATCCTCATCCACACGACCCCTGAGACGATGTCTCTTGTACCCTAAATTGTCCTTGGGATCGTTTGGAATCACGTAAACAACGTCTAGAACCTAGTTCAAACCTTCTAATTCTTTTAAAATTCTTTTGCTTTCTTCCTCATTCCAAAACTAAAACGACCAAAGAAATTTTTTGTTTGCCTCCAACTGCCTGCTAACATCAACATGGATCTTATTGTCCTTCTTGTCTAGTTGCCCAATACGCTTAGGGACACCCCTTTTGAAATCAAGCCTCATCACCTTGATCCTTGTCAACATTGGCAAAGCCCTAAACCAATTTCAGAAAACAAATGGTAAAAAAAATCTAAACCTCAAACTTCGAATTAGAAAACACAAAACTGAAACCTTGGACCTAGCTTCCAAAATTCTAAATCCAACTTCCAAAATGGAAACTAACTTACTAAATTAAAAACCAACACAAACGAATGTGGCCACTAATCCTAAACCTTGAAAACATGGCGCTTGCTTAGAACGACAATGGAACAATGTGCACTAGGGTGTGACAAAGGTGGCATGAAGAAATGAGCACAAAGAAGCAAAAGAACCTTAGAAAAATGACCAATCTATGGAAGGGGAGTGACTCAAACAGATCGGGGGCCTTGCCATTGCAGAAACATAGTCTGAACCCTAAAGATCAAGCGTCATTCTGTTTTGATACTCTCCACGAGGCAGAATTCTACCAAGTTCTTATTGTAACATCTTCTTCGTCCAAAATTTGGATGATATCAGTCAAAGTTTCATCTATCCCAACTTTTGTTCATACCTCTTAGGAACCTACATATACCTCTTAAATTCCTCCATATATACTCTATAGTATAATATATTTACTAAATATCTACTTTATGGTATTTTAGAGACCCGTATATTTAATATACTAACAATCCCTATATTTTAAGAACCCTATGGTATGTCAACTAAATTCCTAATTTTTTTATCACATGAATAAAATAGACCTTATATTTTATCGCACTTCATTTAATAAAAAAATCAAAAGTGCACTCATGAGGTACATGCACGATATATATATATATATATATATATTTCATAATAGACTAAGGTTGGATAACTTATTACCACCACCAACCCCAGAATTGGTTGTTTTATGTGGCCCAAAACCGTCAGCTGTCCATCCATTTCTGTGAATTTTGGGAAGTCAGTTTATAATTAGGGAAGGGAAGGAGTGGATTTTGGTGAGTCAAGCTGCCAATATGGGTCAACGTTGTGAACATATCTTCAACTGGTCAGGTTATGTAAATGAGAGTATTTGATATGTAAATGTCGTGAACATATCTTCAGCTAGTCGTAGTGGTTTTAGGTTGCAGCCAACTCAACTTTTGGTTATCAGTAGAGTAGTTTTCAATTTTCAGAGCTCTCAGTTTTTAGTCTCTTGTGCTTACACTGATGGGTACTTTCACAAGTGGTCATTTGCACAACTTAGTGTGGAAGTAGGAAGTTTTGTATGTCAAGGAATGGGTCACGGCTTACTTTCCACTTTGAAAATTTGTAGCAATTTCAATATGAAGAAATAAATGGTCGCAACAATTGCAATATTCATGAAATCCTATTTTGAATCCGCAAAAACATTCTTACCACGTATAAAAGTGCTATAAATAGGTCAGCAAGCTTAAGTTGGTGGTTATAGGTCATCCAACCTTAGGTTGGCCAAGCGGAGTCCCAAATGACAATTCCAATGACGAAATTGTCCTTCTAAAATTTGTTCTTTGCACATGCTCAATGGTCAAACTTGCTCTTAGCCCTGAGCTTATGCAATCTTCTAGTGGGAGCCATTGTTTTGATGAATGAATGAAACGAGCTGCCCATATGTCATTACAGAAAGGATACGAGACGAACATGATCCTCAGTGATTGTCATTGATGCTGAATCAGTGGTGCACATGGCAAAGCTTTGAAACATGACATTTTCTTTGTGACTAGAACATGGTTTGTCTGTTTTGCTAGCTAAAGTTTGCCAGATCAACAAAACTGAAAAGACAAAGGAAAATCTAAATTTAGTCTGAAAACTCTTTTATGCATTTTGGACTAGATTCCACTTCAAATGCCAAAGTCATTTTTAACACCAAAAAGGAACACACATAATCCCTAAAGAACCAAGAATCCCGAGTTGGGCCTCATGTGTTTTTTATAACAATTTCAACTACGTTTTATGTGCACTTCCATTTGTTTAGAATAATTTCTTTTCACCACGACATGCAGTCATGGTTCCTCACTAGTTCTAGTGATATGCTTGTTACTTTTGTGACTATAGTCTATTCTCAAAAGAGAGTATGTGCCATCTTGGTCTTGGTGGCCACACTGGTACTAGCACTTCCCCCAACAAACTCTTCATTCACGCCGGCCCCTTGGACAAGAGTTCCTCTCTCTCTCCCTCACTAATTCTAGCGATATATAAAATTTGAATCATAGTTTTCACAATAAAATGGATTGAATTCATGATTTTAAAACCATGAATCCTTAGTCATTTTGGGAATGATCAAGAATTTTTCAAGTTGTGCATAGGAGTTATGTAAAAGTAAATTCTCAAGAAGTGGGTTTGATTCAAAAGAAAATATAAAAAAAATATGTTGTGGATGGAATAGCCCAAGCATCATTCATGATTTCATAATGACAAATGATCGCATTGTGAAAAATACAATATCAGTGGAATCAGTGAAGAACATTGCATGTGTTGGTCAAACAGCAAAGAGATTCGAAGTCCTAGTGAAAACTGATAAAGAACTCGTGAGGCGGTCCAATTTGGGCTTCTTGGTCCTATAGAGGATAGCTGCCAACCTGTTGAAAGCGTCCTGTGATTGCTGTCTGAATTTTAAAGAAATAATTTGGATTTATATCCATGCAGGGGGTTTGTCGTAGGCTCAGCTCTGCATGGTGTATGGATGATGCCATACATGAAAATCAAAGGAATAAAAGAGGAGTTGAGTGGTACAATGGCTACATGTTGACAAAAGTTGCTTGCTGCAGCAGCCTCAAAAACAGACGATTGAACTGATGTGGCACCCGCCATGATTGTGTTGCAGACAAAACTCCAGCCAGAGGAGGTCAATAATATCACCAGGGCCAAAAGGTACTGTGTAGTTGGATCAGGCGCAATGCCTGTGTTTTTCCACCATCACCCCTGGCCGGTTGAGCGACTCGAGAGGGCTGCCTTTGTGGGATGCCGTGGTGGACTTGGCCCTCCACGGAACACGTCACGGGCCCGACCCGACCGGACCGGGCGATTTGGTTCCTTCCTCACCAAGCCTCGCCTGTTCCCTGTGATGCGCTGAAGGGCAAGCTACTAACACTTCAGAATGTCTCAGTAGCTTGTGCCTTGCCTTACCCCTCAGTAAGATGGTTACCCCATTACCAACTGGAGCCTTAAACCAACAACTAGGGGCATTTTTCACAATCAATGTTGCAATGGTGTTGGTTTTAGCATGAGTTACATGTGAAAATGGATTCTCTCTTGTTGATTTTAGTATATGTAAGTGTGGTTATGGATTCTTGGCTGTTGGTTTAAGCATCTTTAGTGTGTGCGATACAAATCTTCTTTAAACAGAAACAACTCTTACTACCTATGTGACGTGAATGGGATGTGTCATGCTTCAACTTTGAAAATTTATAACTAATTCATACTTCATCTAGAAATTATGTTTCAACTTGTGTTGAAATCTATTTCTTCTTGCCTAACTCTAAAAAATTATAATGCTAAATAATATCAATGTCTCATGTTTGTATTTCTTATCCAGTTGGGAATGAGGTAACCACCTTAGATGGTGCAGCATATTTCACACCTAATCAGTAGCTAAGTGGACAGGTGGAGTCCCAAGATGATGCATGAAGGAAAGGCAGAGAGCATGAAAGCTACTGAATGTTATATTGAAACCAGATGGGGATTATTTATTTGTTCTCTGCAACTGAGTGAACTCAAGGTGATCAGGTTCAGTGGACTCTTACTTCGTGTAAATTTTTCCCTATTCTCTCACTGTTTGACTCCAAACCAAAAAGTACGAAAAAATCGGGTACTGTGTGGCATACCAGTTGGCCGGGGACAAGGACTGACTGTTAATTCGTTTTAAAAGCAGTTGCGATCATTTGTTCAAGAACAGGGGTCAGTGTAGAATTTTGAACAGGGTTGGGGGGGAGGAACCAGCCAAAGTTGGCCTCTCTTTTTTGAAATCATATCCCTATGGTCTCTTCATAATCCGTCTTAACCCCTAGAGGTCGGGCCTATGACCGTGGAATCATGCTTTATCTGGCACTCAATTTTGTGACAAAGAATAATACAAGAATTCAACTTTATACTTTTAGTAGATGAAGCCGTGTATCTAATACAAATCATGATTTTTTCATAAATTTTGGTGAAAATGTGGAATTATTATAGGTTTTTTTAAAGTGATTGTAAAGAAGATTCATATTGATTACAAAATGTACCAAAAATTTCAATTTTTTTACCAAAAGTGTAAATTACAATGAAGAAAAGTTTAGTAAATGAAAATCATCAGTGTATCTAAATTTAAATTTTTTTTTGCTACACCTTGGTAATACCCATCAAACTTGTCATTGCAATAAAACACTCGATTTTCAAAAAAATTCAAAAATTCAAAGTGGAGTAGAAATTAGACTTGGCAAGCTTCATTTTGTTAGTAGAACTCAAATGCAATGAAAGTCATTTTCATGGCCTAAATTTAGTTTAACCAAAACAAGCAATTTTTTTCAAAATACACTACACGATGTACCGTTATTACGACTTTTTTTGTAGTTGGGACCCCATGTAAAATCTAAAGATAGCTTGAATGATCTAAAATTAATTTTAAGGAGTGACATGATCAAGCAAAGTCCTTCACAAAAAGAATTGGATGGAAATCATCCACGTAGCAATTGGAATTGAAAAGTCACTTCCATTCATAAGTTGGTTTTTGGTTTGAGCGGCATTTAGGGGTTAAAGTTAATTTCCCCAACTCTAAATTCCCCCCTAAACATTAATGTAAGAGTGCAAAACTAGCCCCCTATTTTGTGCATCTTGGAGCCCACATCACAAAATAACCCCCTCTTTCGAGGACTAGAAATTCCTAAGAGGGTCTTTGGAGACTAATTTAGGATTGTAGGTCTCAAATTTGCACAAAAATATCCTAGGGTGCCCAAAATGAAAATTTTAGAAAATGTGGCCCATGGTTGAATAGGGCTTGCATTTAAGTCGAGGAGGAGGGGGGGGGGGGGGGGGGGGGGGGAGTTGGGGAGTTAAGATAAGGGATTTCAATCAATCAAAACGTGACACGTGTCACTACATATTTTTAAATTTCTAATTTTTATTTATTTATTGACATGTCTACATTCAAGTGGTCGAGTGCCAATTTCAATCAATCGATTTATAACTAACTACCGATTCTCCCCATTCATTGATTTTGAAGCCCTTATGCAAGGCATTGCAACTTTCAAGGCAATGAGAAAAGAGAAGAAGAGTAACAATGTAGGTTTTAATCCCCTTAAATATTTTGTCAAACATAATATAGTGTGTTAGTATCAAATGATATTCGTTTCTGTGAATTTTGATGGTAGCAACTTTGGGGGCTTGTATCTCCTTCATATCAAGTCCGTTTTCAATGAAAACTTGTTGGGTTGAATTCCCCTTAAGTCTAGTTATCATGGTAACATTTTCATATCAATCCATGTTATGAATGTTTGGGAATCATTTGAGTGCACGGGTCTAGTTCAGACACTTTTTGCTTTTTGGTTCAAATGGGTCACTTTTCGGGCTATTTTGTGACATTGAAGGCCGTTTCAGGACACATTAAATTTTTTTCATGAGGCTTTTTTGGTACCTGGGCATAGTTTCATTTGGAGTACTCCAAAAGACCGTCTTAACTCTTAAATGAGCCCCTTTAACAACTTTGATTATGTTCTCTTTAATAAAAAAATAGCAAATGAATCAACCAAACGTGCTTTTGATTTCCTACACTCATAAAGTACTTAAGAAAAAATTCATGTCCAAATTGAAGAGTTTTAAAGATTTTAAAAGAGAATTTATGTTTAAAAATCAATGTTTGTCCTAATTACCAATAAACATCCAAACAAATTATTTAAAATATCAAATGATGTCAACTTGGTACAAATTTCTAATACAAAGTACATTTAGATATGTGTTACTTGAATTGATTACTTTGAGGAGTAAAATATATTTATATATAATACTACAATGCCCGCAAATGCTCATTTTAGGAAACATATTCCAACAAGCATAAAAATATGAAAGGTAATGTATTCAATTAAAAGGTTAAACTTGAATTGAAGTATTTAATGTCATCGAGGTGTGGATAATTTTTTAATTTAAAAAATAATAATTTTAGTCAATTGAAATGGACAAATTCAATAAAATTTGGAAGTTCATAAGCAAAATTCACCTATTTGTCATGTGAAAAGAGGGGTACCCCAATTGGAACTATGCCCACCTATGTGTTTATATGATGATTTTGAATTATTTTATAGTCCAAAGTTTTTTCATTTGAGTAATTTTGAAAACAAATTTCACCTCTAACTGTGTTGCTAGGAAATTTTCAAAATTCTTTTCTAACACTAAAACACTATGATCTTGCAATCTATATGGCCAAATGACCCCAAAATTGATCCACATGATCTACAACATGTATGTTACAAGATTGTACAGTTGAGATTTCTATACCTCACTAATAACCTATAACACATCAAAAGCGATCATGATGATTTTAAGTCCAAAAAAGCTAAGAACCCTTAGGAGTTAACCCCTTAACGTACCAAGGTGTCCCTGGAATTGACAATTTGAGAAAAAACATTATAAACTACCATGTAGAAGAATATTCTGGAATTGATATACATATGAAAGTTCTAGATCTTGAATTTTAGATTCCATCCGTACGGTTCGATTCACTAATACAATCACCAATATTTAATTATAAAATTTGAAAGTTATAATTAAAAATTCCTTCTAAATTCGATTACAAACTAAATTTCAATATTTTTTGAGTAAATTTTTTTGGAATGAGTTTGAAATGAGATACTCTTAAGTGTGGTGATACTTTGAAATTTTTGTGTTTCTTAAATTTATGACCTCATTTTTCACGATTCCACTTTGAACTAGAGTCAATGCAATTTTGGCTTGGTCAACGACTTGACATACTTCTACATTTGCAATTTTAGAAAAATATGTACTCTAGTATGACTAAATCCAGCCATTAGATAGGACAACAACTTGGTGAAGAATCTCCAAAAAATTGGATGAGTTTCATCCAAGCGTTGATGAGAACGTGAGAAGGCTTTGAAATCATTCGTCGTCCAGTTTCTGGACACTGTGACGTTTAGGGGTTAAAGCAAAATTCATGAGATCTTATTCAAACTCAAGGTGAGTTAGCGAATAACTCTAATGTTACTAAAATTATTTTTTAGTTTTTTTTCAATTTAGAAAATTTTCAAGTGTCGGACTAGCTATCAAGCTACGACATATTTGTCGTGTGCAGGTGAGGAAAGTGGGGGTGGTGCAACATGCAACATGCAACAGAGACTGGAGCCAACTTATGGAATGAGGCAGGCCTTGAGAATTATATGGGAGGACAGGAAAGCAGGACTGTGGGGAAGGGACAGACACTCAGGGAAGGGGCGGCAATGTGGTTGCTAGACCCACTGTAACAATCTCAGTCAATGAGCTGGCCATTGCCCACCCATCCACCATTCCATCATCATCATACCCACACCTCCGTAATGTCACACTGCCTACGCCCCCAAATTGCCCATGATTATACGGAGTGTTGTTAGAAGGGGCCTTTACGCTATGGTTCAACCCAACAAGTAGTCCATTGATGATGTATCTATAGGAGATCACTGGTAGAGATGGTGGCACTGTCAAGAGATGCCTAGGCAAGTGATGCCCAATTTCACTCATGTACAATAATTTTGCCTGGGGAGCTCCACCTTTTCTACTAGTGGATGATTCTCTAAAGTAGGGGAAAAAAAAAAAGGCACACTATGTTTTTTTTACATTGTTTCGTCCAACTATAGTGTAGACATGTGGTCTAAAGAATTAAAGGACAATTTTCAACGAAGAGATTATGTTTAGAACAAAAGGTTTACGAACATGGTAAGGATAGTTATTATTGAATCAAAATTGCAACATGGGCCCATCCAACCAAATGAACAAAAATCATAAACCTAAAAACAACTCAATATCACATACAAAATGCCCCTCCTACGCCCAACAATACACTACTTTAAATGGCGTATTTAGGTCCAAAGAGAATTGATGTGTTTTTATTACAATACGTTCAAAGGTGAAGAGAAATAATAGTGTCCCTTGACACTACATAGGGGTTTGCCACTTGTCATTCTCACTTTAATTAAGAGTGCCATATTCTTTCCAAGTAATGAGAGTGACATGAGGTAGCATGCCATATTTATTATAAAGTTTCCATATGTTGTTGGAACACTACATTCATATTTTTTTTCTTACGAGGACACTACATCTCCCTAAAATTAAATAGTGTTCGGATTTAAAAATAGTGTATTGGGACACTATATACGCTATTATATGTAGTGAAAAAGTACCAAATGAAACAAACTAATCTATAACAACCCCCCCACTCCCCCCTTCAACAACAACAACAACCAGATGTATAGAAATACACCTCCATTATCAAACCATGACACATATCTTCAATTAAAATTCCTAGCACAACATAGATACTTTGCTAATGGCTCTTTCATACCACCTAAATTGCATGAGGACAAATGTTAAATACGAAAAAAAATTGGGTATGGTATATACAATCCTACCAAAAGAGAAGTACACATATAAAGAAAACAAGAAAAAAACTACATGGCTTATAAACTGGCTTTAGAGTGAGCCTTAGAGCCAAACTAATGGCCATACACAAAACTCTAAGACTCGTTACTACCAAATAACAGAAAAAAGCAACATACATTTTTATAGATTGCCTCAACTGTCTATACATCTTCAAAACACAACTCAAACACCCAACTCTACACACCAATCATGCGGATAAAATTATACTATCATCTATGGTTAAAATGCTACACAGCCAAACGAAATCTACTACACTACATAAAGTTTGAGCCCATGCAAATTATATTGACAAAAATGATCAAACAAACAAACTTTCAAAAGATGGCACGTGAAAAGAATACAGATTTGATACAATAGTATTCAAATTTTACACTCTACCCTATATTACTATCAAAAAAATGGCGCATACGAGCCTAAAGACCTATAAAGGTCCCGTCATATGTCCCGACTAATACATTAAAAAATGCGTTTGCAAAATAGCTTAGAAAAAAATGAGGCAACGTTTCTCCAACATTAGTGAGTGGCCAATGATCCCAAATATAGACAACAAAATTTCCAATGAATTTTCGTCCAACCCCACCATCACCAAAGCACAAAATATTAGCCTCTCAAAATTTTGCACTTGCAGTACATGGGAAAATGCTAAAAAACAACTGTTTTTTGGTATAGAAAGAATTCCATCAATCACATGCCCCATATGCAACTCCCTCGATGTAGATACCTAGTTTCATGTTCTCCTCAAATGTAACCAATACTACATACATGTCATTAGAGTCAAAAGACATAACAAAGCAATCTAACAACTAAAGCAACTAATATTATTATTGCAAAAACCAAGATGCTACATTCTCATAAACGCAAGCACATTTAATAATAATCCACAAGAAAATACAGTCCCCTCTTGGCTTCTACCTTGTACATGTGGACTATGTATAGAGATGTCCTTGTAATGCAAGATTTAAACCTGACATGCTATGCATTAAAGGAATCCGATACTAAACTGCCCCACCACTACAACCCAAAGACAACCTCACCGTACAATTTATTGAATTCACGTACGTCAGCAATAGATTTTCACAAGAAACACTTGAAAATAAAGTCCAAAAATAGCACCTATTAATTAATATAATTATTAACCAAGGTCGGAAAGTAAACCCCTTCATAGTCATCACCGCTGAAGCTTGAGGAACAACACACACTCTCTCTATGAAATAACTAGAAACCAAATTAAAAATACCAAAAGCTGTCATTATACACACATTTAAAAGAAGAAACACTATAGCTATATACCCATGTTGCGTCAATTATACTATACCAAAGAAAAATCAAGAATAACCAACTTTTACTAAGGCAGGCGTACCTTAAACTACCACAATACCTAAAACCACCAACTTCTACACCCTTTGTTCATTTTAAAGAGGAAATGTAAGTTGTCGGTACATAATTTAACTTTTGAGCAATTGATGCATAAGTCACGTAATGAAAGCCTACATTTCCTTCCTGAAATGAAAGAGGGGAGTAGAAGTTGGTGGTTTTAGGTGCCGTAGTGGTTTAACGTACGTTTACCTTAATCAACTTTGATCCACCTTAACCCTTAAACGCCGGCAGAGCCATTTTGTGGCTTTTGGATGACTGGAAAGGCTTGTTTCTCAACAGAAAAAGAGAATTTTCATCCATTTCTATCTGTGCACCTCCTTGCTACTCTTCTACACAGCACATGCATGGGAGATATCCACCATGGGACTTAATTTGGGGCCTTCATTGGAAAATAAGTAGTAAAAACGGATCTCCATGTCATGTATTTTGAATCATTTGACCTTTTCTACAAAAATTCAATTTAAACCATAAAGATGGCGTTTGTTGTATATGAGCTTAACTAAGAAAATGAAGTTTATCAAGTCCACTTTTGACTCCATCTTGAATTTTTGGAAAATTACTAATATTAAGTATTTTATAGCAATTGCAAGTTCAACACTTATTATCATAGAGGTACCTTTTACTAATTTTAGAGACACGGATGATTTTCATCCACCATTATGTACTCCAATGTAAGTCAGACCTATGGAAAAAAAAGTGGAATTTTTGAGTATATTTTCTAATTTATATGAATTTTCTTAAGGGTTTCCTTAAAAAAACCATAGTAATTTCAGTTTTTTTGGAAAAAAACGGAAAAAATTACTGCACATAGAAAATGTAAGGTTTCATTTAGGAAAAATATTTCAAAAATAATATCAGTCAATTTGAGTGAAAAATAGAGAAAACAGAACAATCCCTATGACCATTCTGAATCCATGGCCATAGGCCCGGCGTTTAAGGGTTAATAGCCAAAAGGGGGTAGTGATGAACACCACTATTTATTTATTTTTTCCTTTTTCATGATAGCATAGCATAATCCTTTGTCATAGATGGATAGAACATGGCTAGTTGGTTGTTACAAATTTTCATGCCTATAATACCTCACTAGTAGCACCAAGTCATGTATACAACAATATTGTTTAATCCTTTAGTGCCTAGGAAACCACATTGTGGTTTCTGATGTGTCGAAAATGCAAATAATGGAAAATCCGTGAACAATTGAATTTTGAATGGTGATGTTCAAAGTTGGAGATTTATAACACACATCTTCTAAGAAAAAAAGAAAGAAATTGATTTGGAATTGTGTGACTATCAAAATATCTATGGACAAAATGTGAAAATACTGCAAATATTTTGAAGTTACAACAAAAACTTACAAATACAACATGCGTACTATACAATATTTCTTGTGTTTGAAAGTTTGTTATTTTATTTTATATTTTTGGATTGTGTTCTCTTGTTCATGTTCCATTAGTGCATGTATTATGATCTTGATCAATGTACAACTTCTTTCATTTTTTTTCACATATAAATTTTTGTCCTAAATCGTATATGGATAAGTCACTACCACATTATCAAATTCACAATAATTATGTGTGAGTCTATACTTGACATGAAAGATTGCAACGGAGAGGTGTTGACACAAGTCATTGTTGAACATCTTCACTTTCATTTTTGAAAATATAACCCAAATTCTATTTAACTTTAAAGTTGCACACCCTCTAAAATCTCATTTTTGAGTGTGCATTGTACAGTTCAAAGACATACTGTATTTTTTGAATCCAACAATCTATCTTACCAAGGTTGAAGGTTCAACTTGGCACTTGTCTGATTAAGTTGTGCTTACATTTATATGGTTATATATTATTAATAGTATTTACAATATGAACATAGAGAGTTTTAAAAAGAAAATCACCAAATAACTTTGGTGGCCCTTCAGGTTAGAGTTATCGTCTCTTTATATATATTTTAACATCCTACATATAATTAGTATGAATTTTGTCATTTTCAACTAGTAATATGTGACTTTAATGGTCCCTTGTGACTCACTTCTTGTCCCTTGTGACCATTTAAGTCACAAGATACCAATTCAAATGAACCACATTTCTAATTAATGTATATAGTAGAGAAATCAAAGGAAAATGTCTCATAATCCCCACAGGCGTTCTCTGGACCTTTAAGGGTTACTTAGAAAAATTGTTTTCAATTACATTTTACTTCATATTCAATCATGATATCAATCAAATTTAGAAAATAAAAATAAAAATAATAAAAAATATATACATAGATATATAACATTTGTTTCAATACAAACGTTTATCTGAGGGGTAACATAGGGCCGGTTGGTTGGTATAAGTTTCCTACCATAATAACTCACCAACAACACCAAGTTATGTATATCACATTAGTGCTCTAATGGATCCAAAGGGAATCAAACTTAGAGCACAAAATAGAATACACCGCCCTTCAGACAAAAACCCGCTTTGGGTTTAAAAATAGAGAAAAGAAGAACGGAAAAATCCATGAGACCTACAAATCAAAGAAGGGCACAAGGCCCAAGAAGCCAAAAAGGCCCGGCAAAAACAAAACGGAGGGGGGAGGGACCCCCAAAAAGAACAGAAGGCCCACATGCTGTGAAGGCCAAGGAGCCTGGAAAGCCCGAAGGCCGTGGAAGCCCAAAGGCCTTGGTAGGAACCAAGAGGTTCCATGACCAGGTCACAGAGACCATAGGAAGCTCACAAAAGGGAAGAGCACTTCAAACCTGCTAGATAGAAACCAACAGAGTGGGAGTAGGAAACATTTGAAAGCCCGCAAAACGAGTGTGGAGGCTCAACACATGCTTCTAATCCAATTTCTAACTAGATCGCAAAGATCCTGAAGACTTTGAAGGAGAACTAAGTCGTAATTGCCTTGGCCTATGTCATTTGGAGATATGAATCTTTTACCCTTCCCACATTGTTTTTGGTATATAAATTTCATGTTTTACCAAATCATCATATGTACATGTGTTTTGAGAAACAAACCTTTGATACGAGTTTCATAATCTTGCACATTTTTCCATTTTAATGTCTTTGAGGATTGTTAAATATTATTGGAAAGACTGATTTTAATTTTAGAGTATAACTTCAAAATTATTCAACATTTAGTCACATAAGACCATGTAATAATTTGACTAATGAAGTTCTATTTATATACAACCCTTATTACTCAACATTTTGTTGAGACATTACATTGTATTTTCTACTAATGTGGTTGTAGCAAGGCACTGGCCTGAAAATAAACTGAGTCAAAAATATCATTGTGTGAATATTCCTTATACCCCTAAACCCTCAAAATTTCATACATCCATCATTTACAAGAAATTAACTATAATTTTCTGAAGTCCATTTTCTCAACACATTCATCACATTGGACTACTTTTTTCTATCACTTGTAACATGAGAACACCCCACCTCCTTCTTGTTATGTAAATGCCTTCAACAACTAGCTACCACCTAAGGAATTTAAATCGACCAAATGTGATACGCAAAGAACCTAAAACTCATTCAATTAGAGCTTTTACAAGTAGGCAGAATTAGAGCTTTCAAGGTACAATTTATGATACTTTTGTATTCAAGAAAAACATCACTTATATATCACAAATAGAGTATAACTATCTTTCCACTTTCAAAAGTCACATAAATTATATTTTATTTGGAAATGATTTTTTTTTAAATTAATAAATCCTATCTACATGATAGGAAAAAGAGGTTGAAGTCAATTTCTATATTTTTCTAATTTTTTTTTAATGGTTTAAAGACATTCTACTATAGAACAGAATATAATGAAAGAAGAAGAGAAGAAGATGGTAGGAAGAATATAAATAGTAATCAATTGATAAAATTGAAGAATATATTACTCTAAAAGTACATTGTCAATTTTTAGAAACTCTTATGCTTAAGTCCAATTCCTAAGTCTTTGAATTAAGAACGTTAATTTCTTAACCCCTAATTGTCCAATTGAGTGCCCAATCATTTATTTTTTGGATGGTTTACGTTATCTTCACATAAGTGAAATCCGATTAGGAAAAAAATTAAAATTGAATTTACTAGGTCCTTTCATTCCATCTGAGCTTTAATGTAAAAAAATATATATTTAAGGTTTTGAGTTATGAAATGAGCACTAAATCCATTTTTTGAGGCTGACATATAAATGAAGGTTGTAGATGATGACTTTTCCATGGCATCCATACAATTGGATTAAGTAATAGTGCTAAATTTGTTTAAATTTTATTTTAAAAGATCATTATTTTAATTATATGAAAAATAAAAAATACTCATTATCTTATGGATTTTGAAGTAATTGGTCAAAAATGCATAGTACACAACATTGCATCATCTTCTATATATTGTGCAGTATTTCAACATATAAAATTATCTTTTGATTGCTTACAAAGAGATCTCAAGACGCTTTTATCAAACCGCAATAAAACTTATGTGAAAAAATTCACCACCATTGAAGCATAATGATTTCAAACAATCACAATGAATTACAAAATGAAAGTATTAAACTTGTAATTTTAGTGGATTTTCAAAAAAAATCTTGTAAATTCATTTGAAAAACATTTAGGCATTTTATTTCAAATTCAACGTACAGATGGCTTCTAGTAAGAATGTCTTACATTTTCTCTTAGAGTCAAAGCTCAAAAAAGTTAAAGAAATCTCATTTTATAATACATTTAGGTATTACCTAAAACCTTTGGGCATTTAAGAGTTAAGGGTGGAACCATTGAGTTTTATTTCTATATTTGTGCAAAGAGAGTGCTACTTCATATTTTATTTTATGACCTTCAACCCTAATGTTAAGCTCTTTAGGGAGGGAAAAGGAAAACAAATGAAAAATGAGGGGGAAAATGACAAAAAGAGGAAAAATGGTTGAAAAAGAAAGAAGGGAGAAATTGAAAATATAAGATATATTTAACCCCTAAATTGTCCAGGGATATAGGAAAAAAATATTATGTGTTGTAATATAGTCAAATTTCCTTTACTATTACTTGGTTTATTGTTATACTAGTTTGAATGTTATGGTGTTCATACTCTGTTAAAAATATACATTGAAAACCATAGATAGAGTGTTAATGGTTAAGATAGATAGAAAATCTAGATCACTAAACAAAGGGCCATTGATGCAAGACTACTCTCCCTTCCGAGAATACACACTTTAGTGTACATTAACTAGTACTATAACAATTAGTAACCTTAAACAAATGGTTGAATCTAGCTAGGGTATAATTTGGATTTTTTTTGGTTAGTGATTGCCAAATCATGATTCCTAAGATGGTTAGTTGTTGGGACATTGTGTTACATTTATATAGTCTGGGTTTGATTCCCATTGGGTCTGTCTCAGCAGTAATGAGATATTTGTGATTTGGTGCTACCAGTAAGTTATTGCACGCAAGAAAGTTGCAGTAACAACCACTAGTGGCCCCATTCCACCTTCATGAGACAAGTTACTGATATCTTGCTGCTACTCTTCATAGTGTTAATGCACCTCTATGGTAGTTAGATTTCACTAGATGGGGTGGACTAGCACATGGTTGACCAGTAGGTGATGATAAATGCCATCACAATCCACTTTAATTTATAGGTACCTAAATCCTAAACTGTACAAAAAGATGAACTCATACAATTGCTATAGAATATTGATTGTGTTCCTAGTTCCTACCCTTTATTATTAAGGAAAGATAATGAGTAAAATAATGCTCATTTAAGTATACATTCAAGATTAAATTCAACACTAACTTTGGAAATCACAAGAAAATCCAAATGTGTTACTTCAAATAATTAACGTTATTTGATCAAGCTATTTCCATTCACCATTCGTGACATGTTATCTGTTTATCCACTTATTGTTTAGTCATTCTTGTAATTCATACAAGATATATTATAAACTCGGTCGTTTAGTTGATACTTTGCATTTGTATCTTGCTCAGCAAAGCAATGATACTTAATCTAGTGATTGTGAGACAAAGTGTTTAGCAATTGAAAGGGAAGTAGCTTTAGCTAATCATTTTACTTGTCTATAAACCGACATTTTTTCATATTTTTAGCATTTTCAATGAATAAATATATGTTATCTTTCATTGGTCTCATATAGTTTACTGTTCACTTTGTAAATGTTATAATTCAAAAATCTACCCTACATTCCGGTCATTTGTGATAACAATCTAAATGTTAGAGGACTCATACTCTGGACCTAACATTAAAGGAAGTTTGACTATACGTGTCTTCTTCAAATTTGATGAATTTTAATTCAAAATAAAAAAAAATGAAAAATGATGTTTAAAAAAGGATATTTAAAAAGAAATTATGATCAATGGATATGAAGTCAAAATTCTATAATACAGAATTGGTTTTCATAAGTATTTTAATTTAAAATTATTTTACACATTTTGATTTTGATTTTGATTATTTTGATTATTTTGATTATTATTTTGATTATTATTATTATTATTATTTATTATAACCTTTATTTTTATAAATTTTTACTTTCACAAGCAAATTTATTTTTATTTTTATAGATTTTAAAATTTTACTTATTAAATAAATAAATTTTAATTTTAATTTATTGTACGTAAGAGTATACTCCATAAAACTTCAAATTTAATTTTAGTTTTTTGAATTTAGAGCAATAATTAAATTCATCGGGACTTATTTCATGCATAATTTGAAGCATTGGCAAAATATTGCATTAAATTTGATTTTGACATTGTATTATAAATATCACATTGAAGCCCTTAAATAAAATGAATCCTGAACTATGAAACAATATCAAGGCTATTAAATGAAACCTAAAAAGAAAGAAAAGATATCCCTTGTTATCAAATGGAATGATAATATGTTTGGTGTGATGCACAACTAACACTATTCCCTTCTCCAATGTCATCCATCAAGTCAAATTTCACTATAAAGAACAAAATTTCAACAATTCAAATCACAAAAAATACTCTTTTGTCCAGATGAGCTTTCTATAGGAACGATAGCCTAGACTCTGGTCTCTTAAGAAGATCCCATGGTTAAAAGTGGCAAAGCACCTTCTTTAACTCCTAAACGTTCTCACTGCTCTCCAAATTCAGCAGTTTTGCAAAAATGCATCATAAAATACAACTCAAAGCGGTATATTGAACTTTATGTATAGATAAGAGTGGTAAATAATGAATTCTAGATTCTATCCATATAATTAGATTTGCGATTGCTATTACTAATATTTCTCTATAAATTGTGAAACTTAAAATTTTGAATTATTTTGTAAGTTGATTACGAATAAGATTTTGACAATCCATGGATGAATTTTTTGTGATAAGTTGAAATGTAATATTCTAAGAAGGTCCTATTTAAAGTGAAATTCAACACATGCCCTAATTTCTCACTTGAATCAAACGTCCTAAATTTATAGCCAACATAATATGCCCATAAATATATATATATATATATATATATATATATATATATATATATATATATATATATATATCCCCAATTTTTCTATAGTGCTCTTATTCGTAGAAAATTGGCGACCCATCTCTATTGAGCATTTCAATATTATCACACTTGATAGTCTTTCAATCTAGAAATGATTTTCACCTAGTTCCTGATTTCAAATGAAAATGATTCCTACTAAGAAAGTGTGGAGACTATCTTCTACTATCTATTCCAATTTGCTATTCTTCAAAATTGTTAAAATTGCATTTTTTACAACACTTTATAGCTCAGAACTCTAAAATTCTAATATAAACTGTAGAGAAAGTTTTTCAATCAAATTTCTTTTTTATACAGTAAGCTCAGAAAGCATGCCACCTACACTTTATTGTTCATCACGATTATTGAAATCCTCCCTAATAATTTAATCTTATTTTAAGCATTTTTGTAATTATTATTATTTTTACAAAAAGAACAATTTGAAAAATCCTATAAGTTCGTTTTTATTTAAATAATTATGAAAAAATCAGGTTAACAATAACCTATATGAAAATAATACGAGAAAATATAATATATTTTAAAATGTGAGAACTTGATGAAGTTTGACTGGGTAAATGTAGTGTGAACACTTAAGATTTAAGATTGTTTAAAACCATTTTTGGATCATTATTCATTTAAGAACATTTTTTGCGACAATTCAACTAACCTCGTCTTTATTCTTTGTCTTTACAAATTAAGATGAGCACCCTACTCGGGACTCCGATCAAGATTGTCATATTGGACAAGTATGAATCATTGAACATGTCTATGTGGCACAGACAGACAAATATGATAGTTCTTTTGCCATGTTGGAATTTAACAAATTAGGGATTGCTAAAGAGAACCGTGGAAATGTTCAAACATCCTAAAAATATTCTTAAATACTTTATTATCAAGCGGGCGGGAATCAGACTGGCAAGTTGCAACCCTAATCCTAATTTCTTCACAAAACGCAAAATGGGCATTTTAAACTGGATATGGCAATTATTTCCTACATACACAAGCGCCAACATCGATCGTAAATTCATAATCATCGATCAATAAAAGCCTGCATGCATGCACGCACGTGATCATAGTTTCAAGTTTACACATCACACTCAATAAATTCTCGGTCATCGACGAAGAGCTGGCACGCCTACGAGGTCGTTTTAGCGTAGCATGCAATTGATTCATCATGCAGGTACCACGATTTCCGGTACAAAATTTATCTACCAGACTCAATAAGATCGAATCACACGCCATCACGAATTCCTTCAAAAGCTAGCTGGCTTCAATCAAGGCCTGCAGGAGCTTCTGGAAGCATCCATGTTACTGGTTCGACTGGAATATATACGCAAGAAATTACATAGACACGGCGAGGATGCAATAGCTACGGTTCCTGATCGATCGATCCATCGATCAGAGTATCCGCTCGAAGTAAACATTACTGCCAAACTGCTGTTTATAGCAAGTGGTTGTTCAATTTAGCAAGTGATTACCAAGAACTCATCGTACAAGGCAATATTCATTAAAATGACACAATGTGCAGTCTCATTTTAATTATGACCCCAAGTTTGGAAGATAATTAATAAGCGTTCATTATATTGAGACAATTCGTTAAATTGAGACTTTACTACGTTGGATCACTCATATTCATCTATTGACATATCAGGTTGTTGAAGTCCAAACATCTAAGTTGCATTTCTTTGCTCGAAATTGGGAAGGTTGACCTGACGATTAAGACTACCATCATTCTTGTACCCATGACTGCTTGGTAATGTGGTCAGGGTTCCTTGTGGAAGAGATAGATAATTATTTAATTGTCGGGTTGGAAGTTTGACTGTTGTTGCGAGGAGCTGGTGGCCGGCCATGGAGTTTGGCACCGTGTCGCTGGTGTTGTTGTTGATATTTTTTTGTGTGACGACGACACCAGCTGTTGCACGGCTTCAGCGGAGTAAAGTAGCCGCGTACTTTGTGTTCGGAGATTCCTTCGCAGATGTGGGCACCAACAACTTCGTCCCCAACGCCACCGCCCTGGCGAATTTCCCCCCTTACGGCGAAACGTTCTTTCACAAGCCCACGGGCCGCTTCACTAACGGCCGCAACATTGTGGATTTCTTCGGTACGTCTGCCATGCATGCATGATCTTGCGCTTCAGGAAATTAATTCAATCACGTATACTGACTCTTTGATCGACGGAGGTCATCACCACGAAAATGAAAAACTCGTTAAATTGACGCGGGACTGAATCCTTAGATCTATACCAGTCTTCGATTTCAAGTATTGCCACTTTGAAACCCTGGGTCTGAAACATGCCATTATGAAAAACGTTGGCCTTACTTAGTAGAATTTTACGTACGTTCACAAATGTGCATGTACGATGCACAACAAGGAAATTGGTCGTTTTTTATTGACTGAAATCGAGGAAACTCTTGTCTTATGTGACCAGTTGCACTCACCAACTCTGGATTGCCTCAAAATAGTAGTGAGAAAAAAACCAGTTTCCTTGTAGTGATGGAAAAATAATTATGTAGTTAACTCAACAACAAATGTTGTGTGATTTTCTTATAATAGAGAAGAGTTTCTTACTGGCTACACATAATTTCAGTATGTAGGGATACTTGCATTGTAAACAATGTGTGCGAATGAAATGTAAGTAACTGAATGTTTCTTGATATTAAGCGGTTAGCATATAATCCTTGAGGAGTTTTTTGTGTAAGTGACATTAATTGTTTGGGAATATATGAGGGACAGCTCAAGCAGTAGAGCTTCCTTGTGCACCACCATATCTGCAGCCCAATTCGTCCTACATCGCTGGAGTCAACTTCGCTTCTGCAGGAAGTGGCTTGTTGAACAACACCAACTTCGGCGTGGTAAGTGAAACTCTCTTTTAGAACTCAACTTGGATATTTATTTTATTTGGTTCAATCGCCATGAAGTTCTCTATGGTTTACTGAATTAAATTCTGCTGCTGCAGGTTGTGCCGATGAGTGACCAGGTGGACCAGTTTAGAGCAGTGAGAGTCTCGTTGCAGAACGAGCTCAGTGCCTGGGGCGCCCACCAACTGATTTCCAACTCCATGTTTCTCGTGCTCAGCGGCTCAAATGACCTTGTTGCCTACCTCATGGATCCCTTCCTTCAACTCCAGATGAACGCCACTCAGTACTTGACTCACGTTATAAACGCCTACCGAACTACTCTCACTGTTAGTGTCCATCTGAATCCTAAACCCTAATTCCTGGAATAACCTTGTCCACGCTTTGATTGTCCAGTATATTACCAAGAATGGTTCAATAGAGACTCCTGGAAGATACTGCAAATGCCTTCTGATGGCTACAGCTTTTGGTAACGGATATTTGGAAATAATGGGCTTGGCCAAAAATTTAGGGCACACATGAGTTTTACGTTCTGAAGCATTTTCGGGTAATTTCAGAACACTTTGGATAGTTTTTTTTCTCCTTTTGTCACCACAAATCAGGATGTGCACCCTAATTTCTTCACAAAACACAAAAATGGCAACTTTGACAGAATATAACTATTATTTCGAAATGAGCGTTTGAGCTTCCTCAGTTCCCTACTAAATAATTTCCAGCTCATGTATTTTGATCGTCAGGGTAACCATGAACATTTTGATTGTCAACCTACACTCGAGACTACAGGGTGGCATAATTGTATATGGCGTGGCTTCAGACCTAATTAAGTTGGGCTTCAAATGTGACAGGATCTGTACAAAGCGGGGGCAAGGAAGGCTGTCGTATTTGGCCTGGCACCACTGGGGTGCTCACCGTCAGCGCGAGCGGCAAATCCCACCCACCCTGGCGAATGCTTACCGGCAGGCAACCAACTGGCTCTGGAATTCAATGCCGGCGTGAAGCAGTTGGTGGATGCGCTCTATTTCAAGCTTCCAGACTTCAACATCGTCATCGCCAAAAGCTATGATCTCGTGGAGTCGATGATCAACAATAAAACTTCCTACGGTGCGAAACCTCAATCCAATCTCCTGCACTCTTTCTCATCAGCGGTTGCTTACAATGGTATGGAATACAATTTTTCTGCATTTACTAGACCATCATGCCAAAAACGAGAATGTCATAACCAAAAATCACATTGCTATAATCAAAGACCACATTGCCATGACCAAAGATTGCAGTGCCATTTATAACCAACAACCACAACCTTTGGCAATGTGGTCTTCGGCTTCGGCAACATGGTCTTTGGCTTTAGCTTTGGCTTCAACAATATGGTGCTTTGGCCAAGGCATTTCAGATTTGGTCTGTGCATTCTGTTGTTTGAGTAGGCTAACATTGACTTTGGGTATGGCAATGTGGTATTTGCACAAGACATTCTGGTATTGGCATTATGATCTAATAAATGTAACAAATTGCATTCCATACAATGGCGTGTTTGAGAGTGCCAAAACTGAGACATCCCAAGCTCTAAAAACTAGGACCAGTATAGATCTGAGGTGTCTGGAAAAGTGATTGAAGATGAGGATCCCTGAGCACGGCCTTGTTGTGCAGGCTTGGAGAACGTCAGTGGTGCTTGCTGTGGAGCGGGGTTTCTGAATGCGCAAGTTCGCTGTGGAATGCCGACGCCCCCGGATTTGCTTGCGAATGGGTCCTCCTCGCTGTGCAAGCGGCCATCCAAGTTCCTGTTCTGGGATATTGTGCACCCCACGGAGCACGTGGTGAGCCTTCTGTTCAAGAGCTTCTGGACTGGCGAAGATTCGGGTAATACCACTTACCCCATGAGTATGAAGGCCTTGGCTTCGTTGTGAGAGTTTTTACTTACTCCGTCTCTAACAGAAGATGAGTGTGCAATCACAACAATCTTTCGAATTCTGTAAGCACATTGATCCAGTCCAAATACCAACCAGCCATTGCGGATCATGGGCTCAATAAGGCACTGGGAATCATTCACAGTAGCGTTTCTTAATGTTGCACATTACTTTCCTCGCTCACCAGTACTAGCAAAGCAAACTAGTTAAAAAATTTATGTTCACCACGATCGAAAGCACATGGGTATACGGAATCTGATTTAATACCTGGTTTGTCGATCACCTGCTTTATATTCTAGATTTCCAAACGAGACCTAGCATGAGAACAAGTTAGAGAGCATCATTCGCATTGATTGATATATGCCAATTAATTATCCTGAAGAAACGTAATGATCGAGAAGTTGAGTTTCTGTACCATTGTCTGTGTCACCGTCATCACCATAAGGTTTATAAGGCGGGTCATCTTCCTCGACGTTTCTATTATTCACGAGGTAATTGTTGTCCGGCGCGTCCACAAAGAATGATCCGGTGACATGCACATCATCATCAAGGAATACGTCTTGGTCTTTGGCCTCTGCTGCATCCATGATTTCCTCGTCCTCTTCTTCCTCATCATCTTCATCAGACGAGAAGTGACAGGCCTTTCTTCGTTTCCTTGTCTTCGCTCGCCGGATCATAGACTCTATCTTCCTCAATTTCCTCCCCTTCAGGCCCACCTCTACCTTCAACAAGTCGGCCTCTTGCTTGAAATGGTAGGGTGCACGAAAGCAGAAAACTGAAAGGTCGAAAAAATCTAGCACTGTCTTGGTCTTCCTGCACTATCATTGTCATTCTTGCATCTCAAAATTTCTAAACCAAAATGGGAACGAAATCCAACAGAATTTTGCATATCAGTTCTTAGTTTCTGCATCGATTATATTTCCATTTCCAAGAGAGTGATTTCATACTACAGAGAAGAGGAAATGATGAGTTCTATTTAGAACCAAAGTGTCAAGTTCAGGTAATGAACCTGTACGTTTCGTGCTCTCCAGTCCTGATCACAACACAAGCACGAGCATAAAAGCCCTCATAGCCATGAGCTGCCAACTCAAAGCTGTTGATATTGATTGTGCTTTCGATCACGTACTGCATGCAAAGATCGACTATGAGAGAGAGCTCGTTGCTGTTTAGATAAACAGACTTTAAGAGCAATCAGTTCGTATCTTGATTATCACAAACATCATGCAACTGCTTTACCCTGATTGTACTCTGAAAACAGATTCGTAACAAGAAATGCATGGATAGAACAGAAATTTCTCTCATTGAATCGACGTTGCTCATGAATTCCATGAGTTTAGAAAACGCACCACAAAAAAGGGGCTCCAGGTTGTTTTGTCAGTGATGACTGACCACACCTCATCCTTTCCGGGAAAAATGAAGATTTCGTTGTTCATCCGTCTGAAACTCGTCACCCTGCCACAAAGACCAATTACGGAGGATTCTGGGTTTGAAAATGACCAACTCAATTGATCATATTGTGAAAAAATCAAGAGGCCAAATTTTATTGATCACCAGATAATTAGTAAAGAACAACTGCATGTGTTGGTCAAAAGAAACTCCCCATATAACTGCTAAAGTGTTACATGCATAATCCCTCAAGGACCAAGGATTCCTGGTTTGAAAATGACCAACATTGTGAAAAATCAAGGGGCCAAATTTTATTGATCACCAGAAGTAGTGAAGAACATGGTCGAAAAGGAAATCAAAAACTGGACAAAAGAAAGTCCGTGATCATAATTGTTAAACATTTCTACAAGGCCCAATTTGGGTTATGCGTTACTGACTCGAGCAAGAGGATGGAAGGTGTCCTAGTTACCGGTGAGAAAATGCAGTCCATGAATCCTGGAAATCAACTTCTTCTCGAAGCGCGTACAGCCCGGTTCCTCGCAGAGGATTCCATGTGTCTTCCTCGCCCTGCAGATAAGATGGCACAAGCTCCATGTACTGCCTGCTCATGATACACGTCATGACGTAAAAGCTTTCACATTGACACGACGAGCGTCCTTCCTTCTCTCACAATGGACGTGATAGCATCTCAAATTTGGAGTCTATTGAAACGTTATCGAAACAATAGGCTTCGCTATATAGCGTTCTTTTAATGCAAAGAACAACACTGAAACTATGACAAAACAACATTTGGATGTTTTTTCAATATCATTTTTGGTATTGAAATGATGCCCAAATGACGATACATATGGTTTCAATAGTCTTCCAAATTTAAGATGAGCTTTACAACCGAACTAGACAAACAGTTAGTACCAGTTTCTTACATTTCGATGCTCAGGGGAAGCTTCTTTCCAGTACTCTGATTCTTCCGGGAGAATCGATCGCCTGTTCTCCTGATTATCAGTGCGTACCAATTTGGCCGCTCGTGTTGGTTATACAACGCCCATACCTTCACACATGAAGACCCTGTGTCAATCAGGCTCACAGAAAAATTGATTAATTCCATCGAACAAAGGATTTCATTATTTAGATTCTCCCGTGTAAGATGTTACATCGTCAGGCTCCATAACCGAGCACTCCTTTTCCAGACAAGGTCCTGGCAGATTGATTGGTTTGCTAATCTCCCGTACCGAGCTTCCCAGGAGCGGACTCAACAAATACGTGATGGCCTGTACCTGCATACCACAAGCAAGACAAACAATTCAAAATTGGTTTGCAGCAGAAATTCTCTCCAGTCTGCAAGAAAAAATTGGGGACTTACAGTAAAAGCATTTCCAAGCAGTCTCCATCTGACGGCCGCCTTGAGTGGCTCAGATTCCAGAGCTCGGTTACTTCCTTTCTTCTTTCGATTGTTGGAGCTTTCCTCGTTCCTGGTCAGATCGACAACATCCCAAGCAGTGAGAGCTCTAAAAAAGAAATCAGTTTCCTACCACCAGTGGCCATTACTAATATGATGCCAAAGCAATCCTGGAGGTGTTAAGCTTACAATTCAAAGGAAACATAGTCGGTGGAGGAGCATGTCCCTTCTTGTACGACTATGTTCGTGTGGTTAGGTTGAAACCCCATAATCAACTCCAGCTCTATGTGATTCAGGTACCGTAGGTTGTGAGTTCCTTTCTCCATAACCAACTCCAGCTGACAACTATTGCCTTGTTGGTCGTTGTTTGATAAAACGACCTAATCCCCCCCAACCACTGAAATCATCTAAATCCATTTCGTTCTCAACAAACGCAAGGATGCTGTACAAATCCTCTAGTAGCTCTCAGGTTCACAGATGTAAGTAACTAAAATTTGATCAAGTTTTTGAAGAACTTGTTAACATCATCATAAAGAGAGTTCATAATGAGTTCTCTCTACAATCACAGCCAGGGATTGTATAGAGGCCTGTCACGCTTAATGAAGGGGAAAACTGACGTACCCCAGTCTTCTCTTCAAGGGCAATGGCGTCGTGCAAGCAGCTTTGCACCGACGTAGAAGGGTGGTCTCGCACTCGTGGCAGCCTGGCAGGATGAGGGATGTTCGTCCAGTACAACCTTCTGCGCCTCGTGGGGGACAGCTCAATGGAGTCCAACTCAATCGGCTGCAATCCCAGGTACTTGGAAATCTCGTCCCGGTCAATCCATGTCATGGACGCCACATTCTCCACCAAGAACCTGAAACGACGAATTCCTTTGCTTTCTGGCTACTTCGAAATTATATGAAAAAAACGAATCACGTAACCTGTTTCAGTGTTGGATTTACCATCTGGGGTTGAAATCCTTGAGCACTGTCACGAGATCAAAGAATAGCTTGCTTCGAGATCCGTGAAGCCTACAGAAGGCCAGTTCATAACAACATCAACGTTAAACACGAGCATTATTAGGGCATCGAATGACTGGAAAAAATTTCATTACACGAGGTAGAATGGAAAAACGGACTTAAGCAAGGTTACCCTTCTTTTTTGCCCAAGCAGCTGAGATCTTGGCAAGGGAAGCCACCGACAATGAGATCGATTTCTTCACGAATAGCTGGCTTCGCAAGTCTTCGCACATCTCCAACGTGACGCACCTCCGGAAACTTTGCCTTCACAACTTGAATAGCTGGGTCAAACTGATAGAAATGTGTTAAAATTCAGTCATTCTCTTTCTTGCACAGGAAGATGAGTAGCAGTGTCGCCATTGAAAATCGAACTGAAGCTGATTGTGGACTAGACAAGATCATGAACTAAACCAGCAAGAGTTGTGAGAGTGATGGGCATGTACCACTTCAGAGCTGTAGCCTACAAAGGGAATTCCGAGCCGTGTTAGAGCTGCCCAGATGCCGCCTATGCCATCGAAGACGCTGAGCACCACCAGCTTCCTTCCAGCCCACGCTCCTGCCTTGCTCTTCAACGCCGCCAACCAGTTTCCGTCTCCATCATCACCTTCATACGCCTCCTACAACCCTAATCTCACATGCATCACATTACACTCACAGTACCTCTTTCTTATTTTATTCACCTTCTCTCAAATAACCACACTCTTTACACTTCATAATTAACTGTAGCACACATTCTCTGTCACCTTGCGACCCAGTGCATACGACCAAAAGAAGAAGCTCTTCGACTACCTTAGAGAGGAGATTCCGGATCACAAAAGGTGTAAAGTTTCTCAACTCTGGGACTCCTTTGAAAATTAGTACAAGCTTCTAAATTAGCTCTCCTTTTGTCATGTCATTATACCGAACCTCAAAAGGTGAGATGACTATCTCTCTTCGCACAAGCAGCTTCCATTGGTTTGAAACTTAAAATCAGTCAAAAAGCATTAGAATGCAACTATTTATTTCGATTTTCAAACGGGGCTTCAGGTTAGAAAGCACAGCAAGAACGAGACGTCCGGAAAAAACACACAACATCTATCTGCAGTGAAGGCCAGAGACAACCATTCATTCCGTGGCTTCCAAGCGCAGTTTTGCCCAACTAAAACCTCAAATCGAACAACTGAACCTCAAATCTATTTTCGAGCTCTGGACACTTGGACATCACGCTCTGAAGCTTTTCGTTTCTACCATCCTCGCAAAAAAATTGGCACTCGGAGATGCGCCAAGTTACCGAAGTTTCTCTGGCACGGAATAAATCACAGCCCACCAATCTAATAAGCGACAGACACCATGAATCTTGAGCTAATAGAAAGCAAGAGAGACGAAGTCCATCACGATTCATCAAGTACCTGCAGAGAGGGGCGAGCAACGGGAGGCGGAGAATGAGATCCCAACCCGGCATCCTCCAGAATGTGCAAGCTTCGAGCTGCGGAGGGTCGCGGGGGGGACCGAAATCCCTGCTGCTGCTGTTGCTGCTGATGCTGGTGCTGGTGCTCCATTGGCGTGGTACCGTGCATCTGGCTCCATTGGCGCAGGAGAGGAGGGTGGGGCGGATCCGGGAGCTTGCAACACATGGACTGTAATTCCTGCTGCTTCAGGCGCAGCGCTTCTCGCTCCACGTCCTTGATCTTGTTGATGAGCTCGTCCATTGTCAGTCACTGCCGCATCGATCAACCATGAATTGCGAGCTCTGGCTGTGTGCTGCAGGAGTGCAGGGAAGCTCGTGGTGATGGGGAGGTGGAGCAGGAGAAAGGGAGCGACACCAAGGGGCAAACTGCCAGCCTCCCCTTCCCATCGTTGGGAACAAGGCCTGGGACTTTTGGCTGCAATTTTTCATTTTTCCAACAGGTGGCACCAATGAAACAAACATTGTAGCACTTTCATCTACATAAGCTAGATAGATAAATAGAAACTCCGACCCTTTATCAGGGCCGGCGTGAATAAAGTGTCTGTTCGTAATGTCAATGACCCGGTGCCCACCGGACAAGGGGACATTGGGACAATACTACTCTCCCCTTTCGAGGATGGACACTATAGTAACAGTAACTCTACATAAGCTAACTATACCTTAACCCCTATACGTATGAAAGTGCCTTTGCGGCCAGTAGAATACAATGTATTTTTTTAGTAATTGGAATGAATTCAGACCTTTTATAGGTTTGAGTTTAACACAAAAGGTGAAATTTACATCAATGCGGTTCTAGTGAGTTATTGAGATCCCAATTTAGAGCTTCTTGTTGGTAGCAAATGCCAATTATACGGCCACGTATCTACTATCCCCATGGGACGTTTAGAGGTTAAAGCGTTCACCTTACCAACTGAGCCTATTTACAAAAATAAAACAAAAAATATTTTTAGTGGGTCTTATTAGCAAGTTCAAGAGGATTCCAACACACTTTAGCATGCGTCATTTGGACACCGTATGAATAAGTTATGAATTTCCAAAGTGTTGATTATAGGTTGACCTTAAAGCGACTCTAAACTCTGATGGTGCACATTCTCATCAACAGTAGGATGTCAGAATCTACTTATTATGGAAGATTAGATGCTTTAAAGAAATGGTCGCTTTTAGATATACGGTAGTTATCTTACCATAATAGAGCAGCACGGCTAATGGAGCACCCTTTTGAAAATTCAATCGAAAGAGAATCTTCACTTAGATCCATTTTTCTAAGTAATGAAGGAATGTCATTGGTATTCTATGAATTTTGAGACTACGGTGTCATTGTTATGCAAACTTAGTTTCTAATTGTAACTAGAATGTGGTCCCATTGCTCTGTTATGCTATGTAGATTTTAGATGAAGTGATTATAATTGAAAAAAAAGTTCCTCAAATAGATGAAAATGTAACATGGATGAATATTCTGGCAATTAAAAAATGAGTTGTAGATACAAATTTAGCTAGTCCTAATTTATTTATTTTTCTTTTGGCTATATTTTTCCAGATAACAAAAGGTTGTTAGGAACTCCAACCAAATGGCCATGTGTATAGAATCCAATTTTGGACACAACACAAACAATAATATCAAATGTCACATTGTAATGGTCAAAAATTACATAGATAAATGAGGAATCTACAAAGTGAAAACAACATATCTTATCTTGGATTCTTGGGACCTTAGTTATGGTTCCTCAAATAAACTATGCTAACCCCTAAACGTCCTAGCCTGCAGAAACTAGATCATGAACAGATTCAAAGCCTTGCAACTTTCTCATACAACATTGGATGATTTTCATCCAAGTCACCTTTGAAAGCCTATTAAATTCTCTACCAATTACAATGAATCTCTTGTGATGGAGAGTTGTTGATAATATTGGAGAGGCCTTCAACTACAAGTATGTCTAATTTGTTGGGTAGATTTTATGCTTGCAATAGTCTTCTCATGTACAGATCATGTACATCTAAGCCATGCTAATATTTACTTTTGACACTAGAATCTACTTCTGTTCAAAGGGTTAGTACGTTTAGGGGCTAATAGTTAATGACACAAGTCACCAAGCTCCTTCCTTTAGGCAAGCTTCCGGCCAGTTTGGGAAAACAATGAGATTCCTCTATGAGAATTTAAAAGCAGTTTGGAAGAGCTTCTCTGTCATTGAAGGGGTGATAAGATCAAATCTCCCTAAGAGCACAATGCAAGCTTATGGGTCTAAAACAACGGAGGAAAAACTCATATTTCTTCCTTTTAAAGCTAAAAAACCATTTTTTCCTTGTCTTTTCTACTCTAGTTAGGTTTTGCTAGACTTTATGGATATCTCTAAAATCCTCAATTTTTTTTTGTAAATCCTCATAAATATGTTTTGAACTCATAAATAAAAAATTCTCAAGCCAAAACCTAAAACAATATCATCAAGTACCAAACCCAACTCTCGAGGTTAGTAGTTGATCATGCCTAATTTTTATTTTTTTTTGAAACAATGCAAAAAAAATTTAAGAGTCTTTTTTTCACTTTAGTAAATGTAATTATTTTTTTTGAAAAAACGATTTAAAAAAACAATTGGGCTTTTTTTTTTAGAATTATTTTTTGACGACTATGACAGCCACATACGGTATGCATGTCAAGTATGTCAAATATGTCAAATAGGCTAGGTTTCTATTGGTTTATTTCATGAGTTCTTGCAATTTCATTGGCTTACAGATCATTTGAGTTTTCAACACCGTAGCATTTGAGTTTATGAAAAGTCATTCTTTATACTCTAAATCTACCAATTTCAGCATGAGAATTCATGAGTTCAAAACATTCTTTAAACGTAGTTGATCCCTTGTGAGACTACTACCGTACCAAATTTATGCTTTGGATCTTGACTATTACCGTACCTCACTTTCTGATTTGGCAAAAAATAATTCAAAAATTATGCCATGGCTCGTTTTTACATTGGTTGAGACACAAGTGAATCCTATGTAGAAATCACATTTCAACACTCAAAGTGCCAAACCAAAAAGTGAGGTAAGGTATTTAATTTGTAATTAAATACCAACTAATCATAGTTAAAAACCACACATCCTAAGCCAAACCTAATTCAAAAACAGTAAAAACAAAAGTCGGAAATCAAAATGTCAGACATGTTAAGCATTTTGGTGTTTGACTTTGGCTTTACAATGTTTGGCTTTGGTTATGTGGTTTTTGATTACAACAAACCTTGCATAATTTGACATTTTTGTCGATATTGTGTTCAAAATTATATTCTATACATGTGCAATCATTTGCATGCATGGTCAAATTTGTAACAACATTAAAAATGGTATTACTATTTGTTAGTCTAAAAGAGATAAGCTGCTATTTCAGTGTGATTAAATATTATTTTAAAAAACAAACAAACAAGATTTAATTTTCCTAGTTTTGGGCTTGTGATTTATTAAACCAAAAAGAAGCTAGGAACAACCTAAAAGATGAAGTGAACTACAAATGGTGCATGTCCTGACTTTGTGAGTCAAGACAAGTACCCTGTGGTTTTCAGCACTAGCTGAAATCAACAATCCTCATATGCCTTTCTTACCTTAAAGTAATAAAGCTAGGGTTGTCATTTTTATCATTGTTTCCTAATTTGACATCATATTAAACGTACGATGTCGATTGTCTAATTAAACAAGTATCAAATATGTTAAACAACTTCGATGAAATATTCTCAAATTATTCTGAATATTTTGAAATGTCCTAATGCTTATTTTAAAAATTCAAATGACAACGGTTGGTCGGAATTAGTTTAGGAAAATGGTATTGACGACTATAGGTTCTACTTGTGACTTTCCAACACTTGTAGAGTTTGTAAGTAAGTTAATAAGCCGGCGAGCCACGATCCGGAAGTCAACAGTTCTAGGGCAAGGTTTTCTATGTTGTAACCTAACTTTTCACATCATTGGATGGTCTTCCCATGAGTGTTTTATTCCACCTTCAAAGACCATTCTATAAAGTAACTTAGCCTTTCATGTCTTATGGCCTTTCACTTGTGGTCAGGAGAGAAGCGGAGTCCTAATCGGAAAGGTTTACTAAACAATTAGACGTCTTGTTTAATGTTCGACACTTTAACTAGTGGTCGAGTAAAACAACCCTACTTAAAGCAAAAAATTAAAGGATTGAGACAATTGTAAACATTTATCAAATAATATTTTACATGAAAGATAAAATTTGATGAGATTTTTTAACAAGATTTTGAAAATCAATAATGGATTTACACAGAATAGACCAATATCTGAAAATTAATTCCTAGATCAGGCTTAGAACTTTCATTTTCGAATAAATTGGCCTTACAATGCCTAATCTCTTAGTTTTATAAAAACAATCTGTTTGTGCATATTTCTGAATGAAAAAATATTTTTTTCCAAAAAAAATTTACTTGCATTGTAAACAAAAAATGGTTAGTAGTACTCTTAGTCAATTGGATTATTTTTAATTTTATACGAGGTTCTAATTGTGAGAATCCAAAACTATGTAGTATATTTTCGTCTTTTTAAATGTCGATTTAGACCAAATATAAGGATGTTTTTATTGCATTTATTAATGTTTGGGTTGTTACATACTAAAGTTTGTTTTTAAAAATTAATTAGGTTTTTTGAATGTACTTAGTTTGTATGTGCAAAACAAGCATTAAATCATTAAAGACTTAATTTAATTTTACAATGCAAATAGATAATAGGAGCTTTAATGTCACTATTTTTTTTTGACCTCACTCATTAAGAAAATCAGTAGTGTAAGCCTCATCTAAAATGAGGTGTTTAGCTACTTTTATAGCTTCTTTTAGGTATGTGAAGGCAAAACTTTGTGGTTGACTAAATTTACAATATGTCAATTAGTTTCACGGAGTCAAGCTCGGAGTCAAGTCCTAGTTGCTAGAGATATAGTGGCTCACTATGTTAAACATTGATCACCTCGGATGAGCAATCACATCTCGGCTACTTGTAGTCTTAAGAGTTTTAAGCTTTAAGATGGCCGATAGTAACATTAGTACAAATGAAAAAATAAAAATAAAATATTTGATGAAGATAATAAAGTGAATATCAATCAGCCACTATTAGACAATGACCACCGAATCAACAAAAAATCAACAACGTTTTGTTGTTCCGTGCACCTTAACCCTTAAACATACCACTCCTTTGTAGGAAAGTCAAACTACACAATTTAGCCTTCAAGATTTATCAAAATATATTTTTTAATATTTTTCATGCATGGAATTGAATGTTTCCTATCAGTCTTGAAATTTTCAGATTTTTTTGATTTAATACGGCCTTTTTAACAAATTTTTAAGTCAAATACTTCAAAAAAAATATTTGATTACAATAAAGCTTTTAAAACTTAATATTTTTTGGGAGCAGGTACAAATTACAATGGAGAATCACATGATATGTTTTCCATAGAAATTTTTTATTTAAATTTTGGAATTCGAAAGGTGAACATCCTATGTAGTGTAATTCAAACCTTGAGCTACAAAGCTTGCACAAGCAATAAAATACTCAATAACTGGAACTTTTAAGATTTGAAAAGTGGAGTACAAACTAGTCTTAATAAACTTCATTTTCTTAGTTGGGTGTATTAGCAACAAAAGTCATCTTCAAGATCAAAATTGGGTTTGACCAACAAACATCCAGTAATTGGATGCGTGGACGTTTAGGGGTTAATGGCCGTTTTCACTGAATTTTAAAATTTATGTTAAGCAACAATTCGTTTGATTTTTGATGGTTCGAGCACAATAATAAAAATTATGACCAAATCAACAGAAATTCAACAAATTTATTAAATTAACGATTTTAAAAATGTTGAAAAGTGCATCATGAAGCGTCAAATTTACAAAAGCATTCCAAATTAAATTGAAAAATATAAATTTTAGATTAATTTTTTGAAAATAGAGTCAACAAGTTCATTGAAGTAGTAATATCATATATATATATATATATAAAGAACATAAAAATATTATATAATATTATACTACTATATTCAAAGGTGTTTTCTTACAACGGGTATCGTAGTTTTGAACAATTTTTTTTAATGTTGTAAAAAATTGAATTTAATAACGTACTATAGAAAATAGGGAAAACACCAAAAATATTTCAATATTGTAAAATGGAATATTTTGGAATCTTTTGGCATCTTTTGGTATCTTTTGAAAATATTTGATATTATTCTAAAATCTTTTCATTGTAGAAGCAAAAATAAATAAATAAATAAATGTTCTTAAAAAAACGACATATTTTATAAATAGTAAAATTTGTAACACAAAACAATGTAGAAGTGTTGATTTTTAAAAGTTCCTCTAGGTGGAGTTTAACTTGGATTCGCATGATTCAAATTGGATTTGAAAGCATAGTTGATTTCCTATTAGAAAATAATTATAATTCAATCAATTTTTTAATTTTTAGTCTCGTGCAGGTCGTTAAAAGAGGCATCAACCAAAAAATGATCTCTCAAAGCATTATGGGTAAATTTGAGTTTAAAATCATACTTTCTTTGAACTCAATTTCAACAACTTTTCAAAAAACATAATTGCAAAAGCTTTTTGTTGCTTGCTACAACATTTTTACCATTTTTTTCAGCCAATCTCAAATTTATGCACTCTCAAGTTTATTTTTTTACTTTCATTCACATATTAATCTTGTTTTACTTTATTTCAAGGTGATATCCAAAGTATTATTTTAATTTAGTTTTTTGTTACACCCACAACTAGTTTTTCTAACATATAATCAAAAATTTCAATTAAAGTTAAAAGGCATATATGATTAAACGTCATGAAGTGGTGAAAAGGTTAAAAAAACATAAAAAAACTTACAATGAAATTTATTTTTTGGTTGAATCAAACATAAAATGAAAAAAAAATTGGAAAAAATGTATCAAGTAACATAAAATAAAAAATAATTGCTAAAAAATATGGAAAATTGAAAAATAATAATTAATAATTTAATAAAAAAATTTAATCCCGTTCAATTTTTTTTAGCAATGATAAATATATATTGAAAAAGAAATGTTTAAAAAACGTCAGTAAAAATATGCAAATTGAAAAAAAAAAAAGCTTGTAGGCATCATGATTCCTTAAAAACAAACAATTCAATATTATTTGATTTTTTTCTAAATATAGAAAACCAACATTATCTAAAGCAAAAATAAATAGGATCTTTTTTTTCCTTTTCATCACTAAGTCCACTTAAGAAAATAATAATAAATAATATTTAATATTAAAAAAAACTCCCGACCTCTCTAATTTTTTTAAAAGAAAAATTCAAAAGTGTTTGAAACTTTTTCTAGATAAAAAAATTTGGTGCTTGAAATAGTGCAAAACAAATTTGACTGAAAAGTTTTTAAACATCGCTAAAAGTATTTAAAGTCCGCATGAAAAAACACCTCCATCCTTCAGAATTTTGTTAAAAAAAGATTTTTTTTTAATAATTCTAATATTTTTACTAGATACAGAAAAATCCTTCGTTAAAATAGTGCAAAAATATTGAAAACAAAGTTTTTATACATCGATGAATGTATTCAAAATTTGTTCGAAAACCAAAAGAACTCCAGCCTTCAAGATTTTTTCAAAAAAAAGAAAATCCTTTCAGATATAGAAAATTGTTTGTATAATTTCAATGAAAAAAAAATTCAAAAATACAATAAAAAAATATAATATAATATATATGGCAAAAAATGCCAATGATTAAGTTCTTTTATAACTAACAAGGTAATTTAATCATTTGCAAGAATGTTTCCATGTAGTGTGATGAATTAATCTTTGATTAGTGGCTAGAAGGTTTGCTCAACAATAATTTGTCAAAAGTCCATCAACACAAGGAATACATATATGTATATATATATATATATATATAAAAATAATTTTATTCTTAAGATTTGAATCTGTACTATCACAAAACTTATATTTGTGCTATCACAAGACTTTTGTTTGTGCTATCACAAGATTCGTATTTGTGCTATTACAAGATTTGTATTTGTACTTTTACAAAATTTGAGTAATATACAGCTAAATTTGCTTATACACTTGATTATATATTTGAACATGATACATACATTCAATAAAGAGTAATTTTTCTACTTGTAGAATTAAAGATTGCATAAAATAAAGTACATAAAGTTCATATTCAAAATTATTAAAAAATAAAGAAGTCAACTTTTATTTATTTTCCTTTTGAGGTTA
The DNA here is from genome assembly GCA_022496805.1 of Pohlia nutans. Classification (NCBI taxonomy): domain Eukaryota; kingdom Viridiplantae; phylum Streptophyta; class Bryopsida; order Bryales; family Mniaceae; genus Pohlia; species Pohlia nutans. The sequence continues at coordinate 1,088,941 of CM040086.1, forward strand.
AAAACTATTTTATTTTATTTTGTAATTGTTTGAGGTGAGTTTTTTTGACAAGTATTAAAAAATTATTTCAATGAATATAAATTACATAATTTTATACGATACATATAATTAATAAAAATCATTTTATTTAATATTTGTAAGTGTAATTTCAATTATGAATTTAAAATATATATATAAATACAGAGTAAGTATAAAATCTAATGGTAAAAAAGACACGAGCTAAGTATAAGAAGGCGAAGACGGAGAGCAAATGAGATAAAATCACTGTTTTAATTGCGCCAACATACAAGATGCTGAAAGGACGAAGTTTGTTAGAACAAAATTCTTCTGTTACATTTATTTCTGATTTAATTTTTAAAGGATACCTGCCTCAAGAGTTACTCCTACAGACTTGCTGCTCGCAGCCTCATAAGAAGAACCGGTTCAAGAAGCAAAAGGAGATGAGTTAGGCTCAGATGAAAAATTGGATGCTGAAGGAGGAGGAAATGACTTGGAAGAACAGGTACAAAAAAAAACAGATGAGTATATAAAAAAGTTAGTAGAAGCGGAAGATGAATCTGACGGAGAACCAGCAGATCAATTGGGTGAGTAAGACGATGAATTAGAAAATAGGTCCCCTGAATTGACTCGAACCGAACATCAAGTTCTGGCTCCCAAAACTCGAAAGAGATCGAAGCCGAGGTCCAAACACAAAGAAAAACGAAGACCTCAAAAATTTCATTCACAAGAAGGGGTTCGATTCGAAATTTACTGCCGAAAGGATCGCAAGTGGTATGTAGATTTTTTTTTTGAACTACAGGGATTCAGTAAGGGATATTAAATACGATGATAGAGAAAAACGAAATGAAAACTTATTTAAGTAAGAGTATCGTGTAATTTAAACTTTGATACATATTTATTAACAACCGAAATTTATTTTATTTTATTTTATTTTTCAATTTGGTGAATTTAAGCTCTTTCATGTTTTGCGGACAATACGTACTGTAGACTACTTATAAGATCTAAGTAAATAAAATCTATATTAATAACTATGTGATTTAAAAATCTTACGAACAAATTAAAATTAAAAATGAATTTGTAATGCAAGTTTTATTTTAAACTTTCGCATAATGACTATACTAGATTATCGTCAATGCATGTGATTTTATAATTTGGCAGTTGATGAGAAAAATTTAATTTTTTTTTAAGAGTTTATTGAATAGACTGTGTGTAGATATCAGGATAAAATCTCGCAAAAATGTGAATCAACCGTCCGTGTAAAGAAATCGCAAAAATGTGAATGAACCGTCTGTGTGAAAGTACCGCGAAAATGTGAATCAAATGCGTAAGATGCTTATTGTGATCAACCGGTAATTAGTCAGAATAAACATATGACTTCTCACACCTATAGTAAATAAGGTCATGAAGTCCTCAAAGAGAATTACCAGCAACCTGATTTATAAGTTATGAGTTATAAGTTTTGTAGCAATTACTTCTAGAATTTTCAGCTTATACTTTTGAAATTTTGAAGATGAATGCAAAATCGAGTTAATCTTCCAAAAGCTAAGGCACGCCCTGATTAAGGGTAAGAAAAAAAAAATGGTGAGCAAAAAACTAAAAGGCCTTTCAAACTGATCCGGCGAGGAATTTCTCCTCATTCTCTTCTTATTCCCCATTATTTTCTTGTCTCCTCTTCTCCATTGTTCCTCTCTTCATGTGACCTTCTGTGATAACTCCGCGAGCCCAAAGGTCACCTCTATGGTGTTTTTGCATTCACAGCTTCATTTGGCATCACCCGTCAACCATCTTAAAACGGTAAGTGCTTATTCATTATCTAATTTTCAAACATTCGTTATTGTTTTCATTCTTTCAGGTTCTTTGTGGCATTCGAAGAGGACCAAATGCTATTTGATGGACTACTTTTGTCTATGCGACGTGCCGTAAACAATCTCGCCAAAAAATCTCGATTTAGTAAGTAAGTTTAAATTCAATCAAAACAATTTATACTTTGGTTGATGAATTCTTGATCACCTTGGTCTTATGTTCCTTTTCTTTTACTAATGCAAAAAAATGAAGTCCACAAAATCTACCATACAGAGGTCATTTTTTGCGAGGCCAGAGTTTTCGAAGAGCCTTTCCATACCATTTCAGTTATCAGTCTACATTGAGCACATTCCACAGGCTTTTGCAGGTTAGGGTATTAGCGATCACATTCCAAAGTCAAAAGTGTTGAAGCGTGACAAAAGTCATCAACTTTCATGTCAGTTGCACATATAACGAAGCTAACAAAGAGAGTTATCTATATAAAGTTGTTTTGGAAAAGAAATGTCTTTAACATGTATACTCGATTGAAATTTCAGTTGATATTTTTTTCTATCATTTCTTCTTTTGTCATGTTTTCTTGTTTTTTGGATATGCCTCATACTTAGGGACCATCTTCTTATTTATACGTTTCTTTATTCTTGTAATATGAACCTTTTGTTTTTTTTTTTTTTTTGGGTTGTCAACGACAAAGCTTTTAAGTTTGTCACGTATTTAGAAGATATGTCTTAGGGCCAAAATTGCACCAATACCTAGTTGAATGAGAATACATGTGCAGTGTAATATATGCGAAAACATCATGTCTAGCATAAAAGATTACAAGAGAGGGTGTTGCCACAACGTCACATCTAGATGGAAAGATGGTAAGAAAAGGTGTATCATAAACTATTCAATAAATGGTAGAACTCATTATCTTACATCTAAAATACCAATATTTGCTCTAAGTTCCTCAATAGAGTTTGGAGGGTTCTTTGACATCACCTCTCTATTGAGTTTATATGAAAACTAAGGATTTGTCCAATTGCCTTCAAAAAAATCCTTCGATTGTTCCTATGGAAGAACAACAACCTCATTCAGCTTACAGTGCTCAATTCCCTATATTAGGAAATTTGGACCCTAATCATTTTAAATGATTTCAGTGCGATTTCTGATATTTCATGGGTTCATACATTATTTGCACTGATTCCGCATCATTGTTGTTATTCAATACAACTGCACTGATATAACATCATGCTCGTACAAACAAATATAGTACTGATTCAACACGATTGATACATCTATTGAAAACGTTTGAATTCTTCATTCTTTACAGTTGTCAAATGTCGTGTCTTAATTCCTAAACGTTGTCACCTAAGTCCAGTTTGGACAATTTTGCAAAGATGCATTATAAAATGCAACTAACATGAATATTTGGAACTTGATGTATGAATAAAAGTTATACATTTTGAATTTTAGATTCTATCCATACGGTTAGATCTATGATTTCTATCACTAATATTTTTCTATAAATTTCGAAACATAAAATAAAAAATTATTTTGTAATTCAATTACGAATAAGATATTGACAATTTGTGGATGAAATTTGTTGTGATGGGTTGTAATGTAGTGCTTCAGGTGTAGTGTTTTTTGGAGATTTTATGGATGCTTGATTTTATGAGTTTATTTTTTTAAAGACACTTTTAGACTAAAAATCTTCAAAATTTTGGGCGAAACACTGCAACGCAAAGGTGAGGCATAATTTTTTCACAAATTGATTCTTTTTTTGATCAGATCTCGCATACATGAAGCTAACTTCCCATAAAACATTCAGTAAAAAACCATACTACAACAAGTGCATTACGGATGAGAAACTACAAATGAAATCTGTACATCATGCAAAATATGCATAGTTGGGCAGTTAGGGGTTAGTTATCTTTAAACCTACACTGATTTAGTGTGTTTTTTGTGTGACATCATCTTTTCTATATATAATTATCTTGAGTTTTTTTCTTTTTATATCTAGATTCAGTCAAAATAATTTTATTAAAAAAAACTAAAGAAATGTTTTTTCTCTAACCGAACATTATCTCAGGCTGCCCGGTCCAACTACTCACGTTGTCCGGACCGGCGGTGGGACCCACCACTGTTTCCTAAACTCTCACGCTTGCAGTTGGAATTGAACTTGAAACCTCCGAACTACAAACCATGCTCTAAACCACTAAACCACCTAGAAGTTTGGATGCAAGCAATTCAAAAAAAATTATAATTATAAAGGAAAGTAACCATTGGCAATTTTTTTGCCATGCATATTTAATTTTTTCTTCGATTTAATTTTTTGCAGTACATCACGCACGCCTTTTTCTATATCTAGAGATTTTTTTAGAATATATTTGAATTTTTTTTGGCCAAAAATCGTGGTGGCAGATGGCTGTGAGCTGGTTTTTTCTTTTCTTTTTTTTTCATTTTTTCCTTCTTCTTCTTCAGCGACTTAGACTGTTTTTAATAATGTGAATTTTTTATTTTTTTTCCAAAATTCGTTTTTGCACTAAATCATGCAGGATTTTTTTTTATTTAAGATTCTTTTCAAAATATTATGAATTTATTTATTTTTTGCCAAAATTGTGGTGGCTATGAGTTGTTTTTATAAGCAGATTTTGGATGCTTTTTTGCGATGTAAAAAAAAAAAATTCCAAATTTTTTTTGCCCAAGATCATGCAAGCATTTTTCTGTATCTAGAAAAAATTCAAGTTTTTTGAAGTTTTTTTTGTTTTGCCTAAATCTTAAAGATTGTGAGCTGTTTTTTTTTCCAACAGACTTTAGATGTTCTTAGCAATGTAAAAAAATCTTTTTATTCCAAATATTTTTAGTACTCCACGAAACAAGCTTTTTTCTATATCTAAAACAAATCTTCAAACCAATTTGAATTTTTTTTGATGAAATCATGATGTTTGAAAGCTTTTTTTTTTTTTCAATTTGAATATTTTTAGCAATTATGTTAAAAACATTGTTTTGTAGTTTTTTCTTATTTTATGTTGGAGAAACTTATTTTCCAATTTTTTTTTCATTTTATGTTTGATTCAACCAAAAATCATTTTTTTCATTGTAAGATTTTGTATATTTTTGCAACTTTTTACCTCTTTATGACATTTCAACATATATGCCTTTCTGTTTCAATTGGATTTTTTTGATTGTGTGTTAAGGAAAGTAGGAAACAAGTTGTTGGTCTAGTAAAAATATTTTTTGGATATTTACATTGAAATGAAGTAATGAAAGCGAGGTATATAGAATGAAAGTAAAAAACTAAATTGTAACGTGCATAACTTTGGGATGTAATGAATAAAATTCAAATAGTTTGAATGTTGTAGTAAGCAATTAAAAGCTTTTGCAATGTTGTTTTTTGAAAAGTTGCTCAAATTGAGTTAAAAAAAGTCTAATTTTAAACTCAATTTAACTCGCAATGCTTCGAGAGATATGATTTGGTTGATGTCCCCTTTTATGAGCTGCCCAAGACTAAATATTTCAAAGAAGGATATTTCAAAGAAGATTATAAGAATATTTCAAAAGATTCCAAGTTAATATAAACTATTTTGAAAAGATTCCAAAAGATTCTAGAAGAATATATTAAAACATTTTTGGTATTTCCTCTGTTTATTATATTTCATCAATAAATCAATAGTTTTAGAACATTACAATCTTTTTTTGTCGAGAAGTATGACATATTGCTGTAGTGCGAAAACACCCTTGAATGCGAGTGACATGGAGAAATATAAGTCACTCATTCTCAAATTAAGAACTTGAAATAATTCTTAAGTGATTTTGTTTTGATTGATGCCCCCGAATGGCAATGGATTTCATATAAATCCACATGGATGTTGTACTATAACTACACGGATGTCGTACAAAAATGAATTGCATTACGAATGATGTTGAAATTGCACGGATATAATAAAAGGCATTGATATGATACATATACAATACTAGATCCGCATTAAAGGCAATCGCATTTTATCCGTGTCTTATTAGCCATGTAATGTAGATACACAATTAACGCACGGATTCCGTCAAGTACGACTTTTGTGCGGAAATAACACTTTTTCTACAATCATTGTAAAGACACTGCAACGACATCCTAGTATTGCATGTCACTTCCATATCATAATGACACTTCTAAATCCATGTAGAACGTGTGGAATCAAGGTTTAACGATAAACGCATTGAAATCGTTAAAAATCCGTGGGGTCCAAAATTCCTGATGTACGTAAGTAGGGGAAGCCACTCAAGTTTTTTGTATGAAAATGGCTTAAACAGGGAGTTATGCAACATACCTTTTGGCACAACGAGAAGTTCTTCTTCCCTCTCATGACCATGATACGGGAATCAACCCAAGCCTCACTTGTCTCCATATATCCTCATATTGCCCCTGGTCTCTCTACCATTCGCCTTCTTCATCAGAGCTGAAATTTACAATTCTTGGCTTTGCTTCACCTATGGTAGCCCAATCCAGATGTGCATTCACAATGTATTATATGAATAACTAGAAACAAACCAAACTAAATTCAACAAACAAATCTCTTAAAAGACCGCATTAACCCCTAAAGGACCGTAAGGCCCCAAGGAAGCTTCTGTGACTAGAAATGTGAGATTTTCAACTTGTGTGGCTCTGAGAGGCGGCTTGAACGGCAAAGTGACCCTGGCTGATTTTTTGCGCTGGTTCTGTCGGTACTTTGCAATCTGAAATTGGTGGAGTGTGCAATTTTCTGTGAATTTTGGGAGCTGCCGAAGAGTTGTCGAGGGCGGAGACGGGCTGGCGGGGCAGCAGCGACGAGAAGGCTAGGAGCAATTGCGAAGTGACCAAGCGTGCGTAGGAGAAACCAAGCGACTGAGAGCAATGTCAGAGGCTCTGAATTCAGCCAGAATTCTGACACTGCTCTGAGTCCGACGACCTGCAAGCTATAATTTCGAGGTCGAGCGCTGCAGATCGGCAGGGCGATACAGAGAAACGGCAAAATTGGCAGGGCAACGTTGAAAATTTCTTGAATTACCCAAAATTCAGTGAACCCACAAAATCTCCATGAACCCACAATCCACAAAACTGCAAAATTTGTCGATTCCTTGTCAACGGCAGCATGAGATTGCGGGACAGCGGAATTGGAATTCAGAATTTGAAATTGAAATTGAAAAACAAAATTCTGAAATTTAGAAATTCAACACTAGAATTCTGAAATTGAAATTTGTAGCAACAGAAATTCGGCCTGGAGCGAGTTGAAATTGATTAGCGACCTGAGTAGCGACCTGATTGCAGCATTGGGAGAAGAGCCTGAGTGATTGGCAGTGGGGACAGGGGGCTGCATACCGTGCTCCAAACTGGGTTGAACATGGGGCAATAACAAAAATTTCAGTTTTGGGCCCAATCTCATTGCTTGGAGAGTTCAGAGTCCCATATCTTTTTTTCCACAACTCAGAATTTGACCAAAAAAATTCCACATGAGGGTCATGATATTCTTTACATGTGGTAAAAATTTCAGATGTTTTGGAGCACTTCTAAGCAATCCGATTTCAGCATAAGTACCCCCTGCCCGAACAATTTTCATCAATCTTCTCAACGGTGGCATTTTCTCAAAAATTGTGCGATCTTGTCGATCTTTTTTTCATAAACAAGCTATGTAAGTCTTCTTTAGTTTCAACGGTGCCGATCGTGAAAATTACCCCACACTAATAAGAAATTGAGCTTGCTACAAGAGCTAGTCAAGAAAACAGGAGCTAAGCTACAACACCCCCGGTCCTTTAGGGGTTAAATCATTTACTTACTTCTTCTACTCTTACATCACCATTGACATGCACCTGCCATGGATAATCTTCAAATTTTCATAAACACACTGACATTGCCAAAGCTCTCGTAAACCCTAAAACTTGTCTCTAAGATGTTGAGAAGGAGAAATGAAGCCCGTCCTACACTGCCCTTATTCAAAATGGAGAGTCTATTGTTAAGGTCAAGACAAAAAAAGTTGGTGATGATAGGACAAAAAGAGTTGGCAAGGGCACGACAAAAATAGTTCTTGGAAACAAGATTGCATGGTAAAAATGATAAGGCGTGGTAGAACAACCTACCACTTCATGACACATGTCCCTTTGACACAAGACAAGAATAGTTCCTAAGAACAAGACAAAAATGATAAAACATGGCAACCTATCAGTTCGTGACACGTGTCCCTTTAACATATGCAAGGCATAGACGGGGCTCACAAATGGAATGTCACGCATGGAGGCTGAACCCGCGCTCTGCCAACTTTCATCCCTGTTGCTTGGCTGAGAGCGCCAGCAGGGACAGATCCCGGTGGGCCGTCTCCTTGATAGGGGAGGTTTAACACAACGCGCGATAAAAGGACTGGGTAATCACTGATAGTCTCTAGGGAATGCCAAAAGGACTATACTTTCCTGTAGACGCATACCACTTGCAAGATTCCCATACCACTGGAAATATTCTCCATACCACCGAAAAGATTCCCCATACTACCGGAAAGATTCCCCATACCACCGGAAAGATCCCCAATACCACCGGAAAGATTCTCCATACCACTGGAGAGATTCTAAATTCCCTCTTTCCTAAGATTCATCGTACCAGTGGAAAGATTCTAAATTTCCCATTTTTACTAGTGTTCTCAAATCTCCGTATTTCATTGAGTTTAAGCGAATATTGTATACAAATACGTCCGTATATACGGCCAATGTGTGTTTCAAAGTTTTTCTAGCGCGGGCAGGCGATTTCTGGGCAGCGGTGATCGAACAAGTCTTGTGCCCTGATTGAGCGAGTCTTGTGCATGAGTGGCCAGGTTTTGGTGATTCTTGTACAGTGTCCAGCTATCACGTGAGAAACCTCGTTGGTAAGTAACATGTTAACCCTTTACCGCCCAGTTGACTTGAATGTGGTCACTGGGGCCTCTGAAACGTCAATGGACTGAAATCCGAACAGATTTTCATCTCACTCTGTGAAGTTCAGATGTGTAAGATTCTTGTATGCAGGGTTTGTGAAAAAAATTTAGTTGATTCTGAGGTATGGAAGTGCAAAAAACGCATGTACAAACTTCAATATACGCTGAATATGTACATAACGTGCAGAAAGAAATCTTCATTTCGTATAAAGAAGGCTCGTTGTGTTGGAATAGTATGTGCCGGTGATTGGGTGTGCAGAAGTATGTGAATAGTGTGTACCGGTGATTGGGTGTGCAGAAGAAAGAAATACCAGGTGTCAACAGCGGAAACAGAAAGACAATTTCGGAAAGATAATACAAGTATGCCGTAGAGCCCTATCGCATATTCATGTATTTTGAGCATTGCAGCATGATTCGATCTCACCTGCCGGTAGTAGTCACATGTACATGCGGATTGTTCATTAATGCTTCCATTCCTGTAATCCGATCTATAGAAAGATAGGGTATACGACCGGAATCAGGGGTACAAAATTGTGTCTTGAACCGTATACCGAAGCTTGTGTTGGGGTCTAAAATTCACTGCAATTCACCAAACGTTTTGAGGCTGTGTTTTCCTTACCGAGGTTGAAGGCGCCCAGGCCGGCCCCAGGCCTCAAGCCAGCCACGAAGTGTATCAAACAAAAATGTCCATAACTTCAGTCCGTCATGAACGCAGAAACACCCCAATGATTATGCCCTGCTTTGCTTTGCAGCAAACCCCAAGGCACTCACAGAAAACAACGTGTTGAGCTACTCTTATACTGAAGACTACGCCACTTGCCTGCTGGGGCTCCGGATAAAATGTGGTACAGCAGAGATGAGGTGAGAAAATGCATGAAGGAGATCGGGGCGATGGCTGCAGGGGACGATCGATCGAGCAAGCGAGAAAACAGAGGAGCTGGGCTTCGAGGAAGTGAAGAATGAAGGCGCGGAAACTGGTGCCCGGAAACCGCCTGGAAACTGGTGGCCTGCCCGGAAAAACTGCCCGCCTGCCCGGAAAAACTTTGAAAAGCAAAATGGGCGTATATACTTGCGTATCCGTATGCGGTATTCGTACAAATTCAATAAAATACAGAGTAATGAGGGAATTTAGAATCTTTCCGGTGGTATGGAGAAATTTTCCGGTGGTATGCGGAATCTTTCCGGTGGTATGCGGAATCTTTCCGGTGGTATGGGGAATCTTTCTGGTGGTATGGGAATCTTTCCAGTGGTATGGGGAATCTTGCAAGTGGTATGCGTCTACAGGAAAGTATGGTCCTTTTGGCATTCCCTAAAGGCCCGTTCGCACTTGGCCTTTGCAAAGACCGTGGATAAAAATTTAACACCCCCACAATTTTGGGAAAAATACCTTCTTTGTAGGAAAGGTGTCATCAATGAGGTTCGGAAAGGTGTTAGCAATAGTAGGGGGATTACATAATGGCCCCTCAAGTGCCACATTAGCTAAGACCATTCTTTAGTGTTCAAAACTAGGGAATATTTCCTATTTTGGTGCTCCCTTAACAATTGCCTACTATTGCTCAAATATTTTTTGTCCTCCTAAATGTTAGCTAATACCCATTCTTAAAAGTGTGCCATGTGTACATCCATGTAGGATTGGTAATTACTAAAGAATGTAGGTGGGAACACACACTTTTTTAAGATGTAAGACCCCCTTGTAAGACCACCTCTAAGGCCAGGTGCGAACATACCTTAAGTCTCCATATGCATACTTCGCTGCATCCTCCTGTATTGTACAGATAGACCACCGTATTATACGCAGTTACTACGGTACTGTGTATATTGGATGCAACAACTGACAAAGCACTGCTGTTTCAGAGAATGCACATGAGTCAAGCACCCACCTTGTTGCTTCCTCTGTTGCTATGCTTGTCCTTCCGTCCCAGGGCCAGGACAAGCATAGCATGATAATGATAATCCCAGAGTCAAATTTCTAGATAAATCTGTACAGTACAGTACTGTACAACCTCTCAAGCGCACCACCAACTACTCCGGCAATAGTTGCCTTCCCAGTCCCTCCATGGCAATCATTTCTGTCTTTTAGGTACTGCACATTCTTGGTGAACAAAACAGCTCTTGGTGGTATCCGCCATTACTGTAGCTTCTACTGAACATGTAAAATATACGTCCTACTTTGAAGTTAAAAAACAAAGGAGCATGTTATACATAAACAGAAGATAGCAGTTCTACGTTCCACAGTGCAGATTCGCCCTTGTTAATTTGTGCTTTATTAGGGCCCGTACTTCCCACTGGCAAAGCCATTTTTACACGTAGAAATGTACATGTGCACCCGTAGAAAAAATCACCTCCGTTGTTCCAAAATATATATTCCCACATTGAAGAGTTCCATTTTACACTCAATGAGTTAGTGAATAGCAATTGTGTAGGTGGTGCGGCAAGCCCACATGCCACGGCAGAAAATCACCCCCGAAATCACCACGGGCAGTCAACCATTCTTGCTCAGGCTGCCTTGAAGCTCGCCAGCTGCTGCTTCCGGCACCAAGATGGGCTTCGCCACTGAGCAGTGCAGCTGCAGCCAATTAAACAGATGCATGAAATCTGCAGTAGCCGCGCCATGGCCGTCATGAAGGAAGAATTATTGACAGAGCTAGCTCGGTACAAATTAATGCCCACCTCTTGAAACCATTATCAAAATAGAACAAAAAATTATATGGTTCAAATTACATGCATATCAATAGAGTTAACCGAAAAGAAGGCCATGGAACATGCCTTTCAACCTTCTTTCAAGCGCTCTTTTGATCTCCCTTGAGCTATGTTTGGGTTGAATAGTGTCGTGTCATAACTTGTCCCCTTGTGGGCCATGGGCTTGGAGCTTTGGTAGGAGGTGTGGAAGTCATTGCGAGGTGTGGAGAATAATGACAGTGGCTTGCTTTAGATTGCCTCCCAACTCACCTTGGACTAGTTTTCGGTCTATTTATGTTTCAATATGAGTTCAAGAGGAGTTCAAGAGGAATTTGCTAAAACTTTCCTCTTTGAACTGACTTTTCGGTTAACTCTAATATCACACGTATATGTGAGGGTCCAGATTACAAAGTGGCGCAGGTAGGAGGGTTGGATAACTTTGGAGAAGTAGCCCCACGTGTAGTTGAAGTGCGGCAACCACCGCCGGCTCTGTGTGCCCGGAAGACACCACCTGAAGGGTACATTCATTCCATTAACCCTGGAACGCCGGTAGGGACACTTAGTGTCCTTTGAATGAAGAAAACAAGGCAGAAAGTGCTTTGGGAAACGTTTTTCATCAAATTTTCATCCATTTTGTAGATGAAATTTGTAGTTGCTATCTACATTGATAGCTTTTGCTTCTACAAGGTATCAATATTGGGTCTCAATTGTTAATTGAATAATAAAAATGCACCGTGGTGTAGTGTATTTTAAGTTTTGAGGATCTTTTTACCAAAACTCAATTTAAACCATTAAAATGATGTGTTTTGAAATTGAGCATAACTAGCAATATAAAGTTTACCACATCTGGTTTCTATATCAATTTGAGTTTTGGAAAAATTTAAGTTTTATATTTTTTTATTATGATCACAAGTTGAATACCCATTACCATGGGATGCTTATTTTTGCTAATTTTACGGTCATGGTAAAAAAATTCTACCAAAATGATCTTCATTGTGATTTACACCCATGGTAGAAATTTTGGCGTTATTTAACATATATTGTAATTGATATGAATTTCCTTAGCATTCACTTCAAAAAATTATAATAATTTCAATTTTTCACATGGATGTATGGATATTTTTTGACATGCAGTATGCACATGTCTTCCTCTACTAAAATTAAAATATTGAATTTTAATGTTAATTACAGTGCCAAAATATATAGCGGAACGTGATTCTAATTCCATGGTAATTCCACGGTGATAGGTCCGTCCTTTAGGGGTTAAATTGGCAGTTTTTTTTCAGTAGTTTTGACAAAGCTAAGTAGTGCAGTTGTACGAAACTAAATATCTAAGGAAGAGACCTGTCCTCGTATGGAAGGAAGAGCTGCTTGCGCATATATGATCTCAGTTTCAATGGCGATTGGGAAACTCCTGCCAGCCATTGTAATGAATGAATATCTCCATACCTGGGCTCGGCAGCTGTCGGGTAAAAGAATCGCATGGGCGGTACATCCAATACTGTATCCATGAGTGAGACCTTGAAGAATTGCACAATTGGATCAATGACTTACAGTATATACAGAGAAAAGGCTTGACTACACAGACCAGTATAATTTGAAATGGAAAGAGTAAAAAAATTGGACCAAATCTGGCAGCCTTCGTATTCATCAAGCAGTTCGCTAGACATGTGTCGACAAGACACAGATACCGATATGTCAATGTAGTAGTGTCAAAATCATCTAAATAAAATTCTCCGACACAGCCTAGAACTGAAAAAACCAAGAGTCTAGTCGATAAGGCCACCGTCCTTCCTGAGAAGCTCCAAGGCTAATTTGGGCTTTCCAAAACACTAAAGAGGAAGAGTGACATGTCTTGCAGCTCCCAAACTTGGAGCTGGTAGAGTAGGCTCTATCGACGACTAAGTTTGAATATCGCAACTTGGAGCTTGGAAAACACACACTAAGACTGATTTTCGATCACTAATTTCCGCTCGAACTTGATAATACCTCAGAAGGTGCAAATCAGGACTGAGAACGAATTCATACCAAATTAATTTTTAAAAATCTATATCGACAGACCTGCATTACTTTCATTACAGTATCAAAGTAGATACCAGCGGGCCACGCGCAATCCAGTCAAGAGGGACGAAATGGCGAGGAAGAGAAAGGCCCCGAATCCGAGAGCGATGGACACTCTGGCTTGCGTGCAGTACGAGCCTGCTTGCGAGCATTCGTATTGCCCGTGAATCAGTGTGGTTCCGGACTGAAGAAGCTGGGCCATTGCAATGCCCGCGGAGTTCGCCGAAAACAGGAGGTACGCAAAGCCTTGATCGTGACCATAGTCGAACCACACTTGAAAAGTCTCCGGCAAGAGCAGAGTGCCTTTGGAGTAAGTGTACACGGCCAGCCAAGTCTCCACGAAGGAGTACACGCAGATGATCGCATTCACTGCCAACACGTACCTGCAACGCAATGGCCACGGTCGCTTCAATTAACTCCTAAAACGCCGAATATGGCCATCTGCATCACTCAACTTCGCAACGGTGGCATTTTCTCATTTCCACTCGGCTTTCTGATTGCAATACATCGTTTTTAAGCTCTTATTCTGTACTACAAGACAAACTGTGTCGATCGTGTCAAACTGTTTCACATAAATAGATGATTTGCACAGCAGGGGGGTCCAATTTTCGTACACTACAGAAAATGGTCGCTTAGGGGTTAACCACTGTTGCAACTTAGCGAATGAATGAATTTTTTTCTGTAGTGTCCAGGGCTAACTTACCGATACGGATCGAAGTCGTGCCACGCAACCTTCTCAGTCGTGCCTCCTAGTCTGTGCTTGTTGGTTCCCATCACCAGCACGGCTGCCAGCGAAAATCCGAACGTGAGAGCGCGAAAGAGCAGAAGCAGAGCATTCGTGCGCCGACGCTTCTCCAGTGCGGTTTTCCCATAGAAATGCACGTCCTTGGAAGTATTCAGAGCGCTGGAATCGTTTCCCACTGCGCCGTTCTCCATCGTACTAAGAAACACGAACACCGACTGTCTGCATCCAAAACAGACGAGCGAACCTCACTCAATACAAAAACCACGCCATAACCTAAACTCGAACTCTAGCAGTACTACTACTTCAACACCAGTTCAAAAACACTCAGCTCCGAATTCTGACTCCAGCTAGCTAGCGAAATCAAACGAATCCCTTCCTGTCCATGGATCAGTACCCTCAAAAAAAAGAAGTGAGAGCTCCAATACCAACCTCTTCACCAGCACTTTATCACTACCAGGAGCGCGTTGCAGATGCGAAAAAATGCCCTGGAGGCTCTTATAACAGGAGAGTGAGGTGGATAATCCGTCCCGGCGATAGAGTAAGAATGAGAAGGCGAGAGAAAAAGGACGCAATAGCAGGACAAGAGATGGAGGCCCTCGCTCATAAAGAGCACTGAACTTGATCCGAGGCGACGGATGCGGAGCTACGCAGACCCCGCCACCGCAACTCCAAATGGGCTAGAATCTCGATACAGTGGGTAGTATTGGGTCCGAGATGCCAGATTCCTCCCTCCCGGACAGTACTAGTTCCACATTCGCTGTTCATATAATTAACGACATGAACGAACATGAGTGTTGTCAGTCAATGGGAATCATGTGCGCCCCACGCTCGCATCGATCGACGCATCCGCATTCTCGTGCGCTTCTACGGGACCTCGTGAACTTCGCGCCCACCATCAATGCTCTCTATTCTCTACTCAATATTTCCCTTCACCCGTCTCGATCGATTGAATGGATGTGTCGGGCTGCCGTGGGCTGTGCACATTCGCCACACGAATCCGGCTCTTGTCAGTTTCTAGTGTCAAGGATTTCGCATTCTCTTCTCTCAGGTGCCACGTCATGTTTTTTTCCACACTCATTTATGCTTTCTATTTTCTATTTTCACTATTTTTCTGTTTTTCTGTTTTTCTGTTTTTCTGTTTTTCTGTTTTTCTGTTTTTATACTTTTTTAGTTTTTTTTCTTTCTTTTTTCTTTCTTTTTTCTTTCTTTTTTTTTCCATCAAAACTCCGTATACTCCTTGATTCTATTTTCATAATTTGATTCAATTTATTATGACAAAATTCAATTAAAATCCATAATTTTCACACTATGTGTTCAAATGCAACAAAACAAATTCCGCGTACCCTTGTGCAACAATTTTTATTCCAAAGTACACGTCACAAGGACAAAAGAACCTTATTTAATTCTAAACACAAAATTAAAAAACCGATACCGTACGTGGAAGGCAGGGTCAGCACTTTTATGTCGAATAATTATTAAAAGTTGAAAAAATTAAAGTCGGCACTTTCAAAAATAATTATTAAGAAATCGGCTATTAATAGCTAAATTTAATTTTTCTCGTAGGTAAACGTATTATTCCATTTTTGTCTACGGTTTTTGTTGAGTGTTATGTTTTTATTTTATTTTATTTCGGCTTTTTTTCTTACTTTATTTTTGTTGATTTCGGCAAAATACTTAATGAATCTATTTATTTTTTCGGCATTTTTTGGGGGAGTTATTTTCCGCCAACCATGCCTTCCAAGTACAATACTCAAAATCTCCCCCTCGGCGTAAATGCAACCACTACCGTAGTACCATAGCAGGTTCATCCTAAAATATTTCTAAAAATAAAAAACGTAAAAATTAGAAAATTCTGAAGACAGAAAAACGAAAATAGAATAAATTAGTTTTTGAAATATTTTGTCATTTCTAAGCTATTTAAGGTCATTTTTACTGATTTTTTTTGCTAAAAAAACGAAAATTGAGAAATTCAGTTTTCGAGAGGCGAACCTTATTTTTTCAAAAAAAATAAATATTCGTTCACCAGGTGGCGAACCTGCTATGGTGTTACGGTATTCACCCGTGAGCCCCATTTTTTGAAATCTCCATTTTGGATACCCTAAATTCTTTTTTGAGCAATTTTTTTTTGCAAATTTAGCACCTATGGTAATTTAAAACCCTTGGAAGAGAGGATTATTTTTTAAGGTGGCTCCTACATGCACAAAATAGAGGGGATTTAAAGTCGGGGATTAAAATATGTTAAAGGGCACTGGCTAATCACATGGGACAAGATTGTAGGTTACTATTCACAAAGATATTTAATAAATTAGAATGTGATTCCCCAAAATAAGAATTCAGGTGAGAAATATGATCATTGAAGGCGAGGCCTAGGGGCTAATTCTGCGGCACGGTGAACCTACTTTATTATTACGGTGCTAAACAAGGGGGTGAAGGTTCTTCTTGGGAAGCCGCCTGGAAATGGGGGAGGGGATGCAGGCTGTCAGGCAAGTGGGCAGCTCGGAACAGTAGCGGAGTGATCCATTGGGCCAGTGCCGAACTGTGGCTAAGTTGCTTTTCCAGTTTTCTCCACAGTGATTGACTTGGGGTGTGCATGCCGCAGCCTGGGCTTAAGTTATCCTTGCTGGCTATGCATGCTAAAGGTATGTTCGCACCTGGCCTTAGAGGTGGGTCTTACATCCTTAAAAAAGTGTGTGTTCCCACCTACATTCTTTAGTAATTACCAATCCTACATGGATGTATACATGGCACACTTTTAAGAATGGGTATTAGCTAACATTTAGGAGGACAAAAAATATTTGAGCAATAGTAGGCAATTGTTAAGGGAGCACCAAAATAGGAAATATTCCCTAGTTTTGAACACTAAAGAATGGTCTTAGCTAATGTGGCACTTGAGGGGCCATTATGTAATCCCCCTACTATTGCTAACACCTTTCCGAACCTCATTGATGACACCTTTCCTACTTAAGGTTCCTCTCCTACTCATGGCCCATTTACTCCAAGCCTTTGCCAGACTTGCATTTGTGTTACCGAAATGGAGGAAGGTAAAATTGAGAAACAAAAAACATATTCGAAGCTATGTCTTTTCTTGCTACAACTACCGTTCAAGCTCTGTGCAACTGCATTATAGTGCCGCAAGTAGCGCCGTGCTGCTTTTTGTTGTTGCTTTCCTTTCTGTCATGCGTTAGAGTAATGTTTAATTGCGTATTTTATATTTCTTGGTTGGCAACGTATTCCTTCAAAATTACCTAACGCATGCATGCATGCGGCAACAATGGTGGATGTGAATGGGCCATCAACTCCATATTGTTCACCTCGGAATCTCAAGTATCATTTTGTCAGAGGATCGGAGGAATCGCAAAGCATTTTATCTAACTTCAGTTGGGCCAAACAATAAGGGTTGGAAAATTGAATTATTAGATTTAACCAAAAAGAAGTGCATTTAACCTCCCTTTTGATCTATTCCTATTGAATTATACTTGGGTTGAATAGTATCGTGTCATAGATTGTCCCCTTGTGAGCCATAGACTTGAAGCTTTGGTAGAAGGTGTGGGAGCCATAGCAAGCAATATAGAGAATAATGACAGTGCCTTGTTTTAAATTGTCTCCCAACTCGTCACATACTGGCTTTTAGTTTATTTATATTTCAATATAAGTTCAAGAGAAATTCAACACAAGTTTAGCACACTTTCCTCTTTAGGTTGACTTTTCGGTTAACATTATTGGGTTAGCAAATTCTCTACTATGTTGCTACAATTTAAAGGGAGTAGTCCAGCAAGGGCTGAAGAATATTATGTATAGAAGGAATTTAATTACACTAATCTACTACGAGTCAAGTATGTGCACCCGTTTTTGTCATCAATAGCAACATTGAACATATTTTCCATTTTTACTATAAATAGACGCATGTATTTTTACTAGGGTTTAGAAAGAAAAACTCTACCACGCAGGACTAACACGAATGACGAGTTTGTTCACGGAAGTGTTCCCAACTTGGCCACCAAGACCAAGTTTGTGCATGCTATTATAGGACTTATTAGCAAGCAAGAAGATTCTATCACAATGTTTTGAATTGTCCATGTTCTACTAAGGTTGATTGTCCTAAAACCACCAACTTAAGCAATCTGGCCTATTTTTGGCAGCGCTAAATTTGAATAAAAAATATGACCGCATTTGAAATAGGTTTTGATGAGGATTGCAAAAAATTTCATCATCTAATTTGCATTTTTCAATTTTATACAAAATCCCGAAGTGGAAAGTAATATGTGACCCAAATCAAACTTCTAGGTTTCCCCATGTTCACACCATGTGGTACTAACATGTTCGAAATTGATTACAAGAATCAAAAAGAGAGTATTCTCACAATAGTACTAATTATAATGAGAATTACTTTTAATTTCTAGGATACTTTTGAATACCCTTTGTTCACACGTGATACTCAAAAAATACAAAGAGCGACCTTCCCAAATAAGAATGAAGATGATAGAGGATCAATGCATCTCCAAGACCTTCATTCTTTTTTAAATTAACAAATACCAATACTTTCATTCTTTTTTAAATTAACAAATAGATATAGAAAAGTTGACAACGTCTACAAATATTATATACATTGTTTGGAAGTATCTAACTGGCAGTATAAGAGTGACGAGATGGAATATCCAAACTACCAATTCAAATGCAAAATTGCAATAAAATAACCATTCAAACTTTTTCTATTTTAAATTTCAAACACCAATAGATAGAATAGCCAACATAATTATGTATAATATACATATATTTTTCAAAGATATTAGAACTACGCATAGGTAAAACGTTAAACGCCTCTTTACACTACCATCATAACTTGCACTTGTAGAAAAGGTGGCGCTCTCCAAGGAGATGACCATGCAAAATCACTATGCATGCGTGGAATTGGGCACCACTTGCCCGGGCATCTCCCTCGGCAGTGTCACTTTTTCTACTAGTGTTGTGACCATTTCACAACAACTATGGCCTCAAGGCTAAAAAATAATCACCTTTCCACAATTCCAAGGAAAAGAATTGGCTTTTCATTCTTGTAGGATCTACTTTTTCCCTTTAGATAGTGTCAAACCTTGTTAATGCATTACAATATTTGATCAACTCATTTAACATAAATTGGTTTTCAAATAATGGCTTTTACGCTTGTTATAAGGGTCTCTATACCAGCCCCGACGTCTTCACCAATGGAAAAACATATTTTTAACATTGAAACAGTCTTGACTCCTAGGGTAAAGTGGCACCGACATACCTTTTATTCAACACTGACCAGTTATGGTTCTGAGTTCTGACTGTGGAGAAGCCATCGTATTGTGAGCTGTTTGACTCAAGCTAGGAATGCCAACATTTCTGTTCAGTTCACATAACATTCAGTAGCTTTCATGCTGACTGATTTTCCTCCATGCATCATCTTAGGACTCCATTTGTCATGTTAGCTATTGATTGGGTCTTGTTAGGTGTGGAATATGCTGCACCATCTAGTACGGGGTAAGACAAAGCCAATAAAAGTTAGTAAATGTTAAGGTAGGAGGCTCTAAACTCGCCACTTTAAGGGCTGTGAATTTATGAGGGCACAGGAGAATTGAGCATGATTTTTCACTAGAAGACAAATCCAAGCAAAGACCAACATACTTTGAATCAAAAATTTTGGATGTTCCTAAAATTAGTTATGAATTTATGAAGTTGAAATGACATGGGTTCTAAAGTGGTGCTCTTCACTATGCGTACATCCAAAATTTCAAAATATTCGCCCTTGGTAGAGTGCAGGTTTAGAACTGTGGCGGGTTTAGAGTCCTCTACCTTATGCATGTAATTGCAAACAACAATTGGAAATGATGAAACCCGGCCTCATTCCCGTGGGTTGAAAAAACAGACTGAATTCAATCTCAGAGTGCTTGTCCATGTGATGTCCTTGGCTGTCATGAGAGCAACACTTGACTCTAATCACATACTGTAGGTGGAAACATTACAGTCGGCAAAATAAATGTTTTTAAAAATCAGAAATGTCAATGTTGGAAAAGGTATTTTTTTCTGTTATGAAAAAAAGAATGTTGGAGAATATTTGTAACTATTTCATTTTCTGACTCTAATAGATTTATCCATAAAGTCTAGCAAATTTTTACTAGGAGTGGAAAAAAAAATGCAAAATTGGATTTTTTTTTAGCTTCAAAGGTAGAAAAAACGAGTTTTACCTTCAATTTTACAGACCAATCACCGCGCTTTGTGTTG
Source organism: Pohlia nutans (assembly GCA_022496805.1). Classification (NCBI taxonomy): domain Eukaryota; kingdom Viridiplantae; phylum Streptophyta; class Bryopsida; order Bryales; family Mniaceae; genus Pohlia; species Pohlia nutans. The sequence goes on from CM040086.1 coordinate 1,109,377, forward strand.
TTTGAGAGATTCAAACCCTACACCTTTCCAATGTTAGAGAAGCTTTCTCAAGCCACACTTGGGTTCTCATAGTGGAATCTCCATGTGCCCCTAAGCCGGCCTCACAATCTTTGAAAGCCAACGCCTTGGCTGGTTGTGACAAAGGTTGTTAGGAAAGTTTGATAAAAGCATAAAAGGACAAGCCAAAAGACAGGCCGGTTCCTCATGACTTTACAAATAACTTAAAATTTTCAATTAATTTAAATAAATAATTAAATAAAAATATATACTTGGGACAGATGTGATGACCTCACCTTCTACCTATAGTTGGAAAGTCAATAATAATAATAATAATAATAATAATAATAATAATAACGCTAGTTTAGGACCATCGTAAATTAGAAGAGTCTCGTGGGTAGTTCATCTATCATTGCCTCAAAGGCAATCATGGGTAGCAAGATGTAACTTTGTTGCCTCCTCTAGGAAGTGGACTCTATACATGGAAGTTAAAATTGCAGAAGTGTGATTGTATGTTGTAAATTAAAGTGTTGAATTATTTTGTATTTTATTATTATTGAGGAAAAGATAAAGATATCATTGTAGAGAAACAAATTGGTGTTGTATTATCATAGAGTGATAAGTGCCTTTCATTGCTTGCCATTTTGTAGGATGGGATCAACTTCCCTTGTATTTTAATCCTTGAACAATTGATACAACAAATGCTCACGGTCTTTGTAAAAATAAATCCCTTCCATCCAATTTGTGGTGTTCATCATATCACTCATTAATTTGTTGCATTGGCACTTCAATTTCATACCTATGAAATTACATATCCTTTATTGTGATATGATAGCTTGTCATGCAATCAATTGTCTCACGAGAAGAATTTAATACAGTGTGGGCTAAGTTACTCCAGCCATTGTTGTGTGGATCAACAAATGGACTTGTGACTCATGTCACTATTTGCAAGGAATTTTGTTTCAACCTTACCTCAAAGCATCAAGTCCAATGTAATGGGTTTGAAGGCAATTGGGGTGGGAAAAATGGGTTTCTTGTTGCTCAACTCATTGTATAATTTGCCACGTGTCAATGAAGGCAAGGTATGTATCCCCGTCTTCTCCGTTTGCAACAAAATTCTCCGAATTGGAGGCACCATGCACCATGCACCATGCATGTGACTATTGATATGCTAGGTTTTTAAATGACATCTATATGAATTCATAGCCCCCTGAGCCCCGCCTTGAGCCCAAGTGCCCTCAAACCCAATGTTATACCAACTTCTGTATGTGGTTGAAGACAAATTTTTCCCTCAAAAGTGAGTGATTTTTTTAATTCTTTTTCCTTCCAAAATCATAGTTTGTATTTAATTTAGATTCTAGTAATCTTTAACCTTAAGACCTCAAAGATTTGAGTAATGCATGAAAAAAGTAAGTCCGAGGGGCTTGTCATGATGTTTAAACACGTTGTCCAAGTACATTTTAGGCTGAAGAACAATCAATGCTCACTATTCTATAATTCCTACACAACAATGAATATTTTTATTAATTTTGAAAAAAAAACCACAAATTTTATATCAAGTTATGTACCTTCTTTAAGAAAATTCACAATATTCCACTATGTTTCATCATTGATTTTAATTTTTAATCCTCGCATTGTCCCACCAACGCAAAAGTTTCTTTGGTTTTATTGTTGCGGCATAAATAGTAGAACTACTCCCAATAAACTCTTCATCTATGTACTAGGCCTGAAAGGTTAAAACCCCAATTTCTTTTTTTCTTTTCTTCTATGTGCTTATACAAGCCATTGCACTCCAATTTGATAGAATATCCTAATGCTCGTTAAGAGCTTAAGACATAACCTTGTTCTTGTATAAATTACCAAAAGTCAATTGTTACATCTTCATAGTTACACTATCTATGTACATTGTATTATTTATCTCTCTTAAATTAGTGTGAGAGTATACTAACATGCAATAAATATAAATTTAACATTTCATTAAAATTTTAATATTTATTCTTCAAATTTACAAATTTTATTTTAATTAATTAATATTTACAGAATTCACATCTTATTGGAAATTCCCTCTATTTCATACTCACTACTTTTGAAATTGTTTAGAAAATCCAACATATAATAACTTTGTATATTTTACGTCCATTCACCTTTGGTATATAAACATTTTAACATTTTAGTACATTCCAAAAGAATAAAAAAAAAAATCACACTCATTGGATAGTTATAACAATATAAAACATGGTAAAATTGTTAACCCCTAAACGTCACAACGTCCAGAAACTAATGGCTAACATATTCAAACCCTTCTCACGTTCTCATCAATGCTTGAATGAAAGTCATCCAATTTTTTGGAGATTCTTCATCAAGTTGTTGTCTTATCTAACAATTGGATTTAGTCATACATGACTACATCTTTCTAAAATTACAAATGTAGAAGTGTGTCAAGTCATTGACCAAGCTAAAATTGCATTGACTGTAGTTCAAAAATGGCCTTGCAAAAATGAGGTTATAGATTTGAGAAACACAAAAATTTCAAAGAATCACCACGTTTAAGAGTATCTCATTTCAAATTCATTTCAACAAATTTTACTCAAAAAATATTAAAATTTTGTTTGTAATCGAATTTAGAAGGAATTTTTAATTTTAACTTTCAAATTTCATAATTAAATATTGGTGATAGTATTAGTGAACCGATTCATACAAATGGAATCTAAAATTCAAAATCTAAAACTTTCATTACAAATCAATTCCAAAATATTCTTCTAAATAGTAGTTTATGATGATTTTTCTCAAATTGTTAATTCCACGAACACCTTGGTATATTTAGGGGTTAAGATTCAATTTATCAAATCAAGACTTCATGATCTACAAGAATATGTGAAAATTGCACTAATAATTGAACTTGGGTTGAATACATAATGTTCCTGGATTGCGTGGCATTGGTTCCTTTTCTATAGGAAAAATCTTAAATTGAAAGTTTACAATGCTTCTAAGAAGATACCATTTCTAATGTTGAAAAATGATGCCTCTATAGTAACAGTGTACAAAAGGAACCAACTTAAGAATGTTAAGTATAGTGAATTAAGTTAGTGATGTGCTTAGGCGGGGGTTAATAAGACCTGGTCGTAAATCAGCTCTCTCTTTACAAGCATGGTTTAATACTTAAGGATTTTCTCCATGCATATTAGTGGCCAGCCAACAATTTGAGGGTCACAAGTCCCTCGTGGGGATCAATAATAGAAGCCATCGCATATTAAACAATTGGGCAGTGACTGACTGTGGATCGTAGCTTGTACTCCATCTTAACTTAATGACCCATTTGCAGGATCCAGAAGAAAATGGACATTCCCAAGGCAGTCCTGGAATTGCGGCCATGACATTGAGTGTGTTTCATGCAGCATCTCAAGGGGGCATATATAAACTAACAACTTTGAAATTAGTGCCTCCAAGTGTGGGTTGGCCTATATCCATATTATCACCCATGTGGCCTCCAAACAACAGTTCACTCTTTGTTCTATTTAGGCCCTCCCTGCACCAGCAGTTTTATTTTTACTGTAGCAATGTTCCATGCATGATATGGAGAGTGGTCCCTTCAGATTTAGACCATTGTGATTGTGCCACAACATTGGAGTCTGGCATCACAGTGGCAGAAAGAAAAAAAAAAACCTTGCCCTTGCCCGACATCAGGAACTTCAAGGCATGTGAACATGGTGCCATGATGGTGCATTGAAATGCAATTAACCCTTAAACGACAAACGCTTGCCTGATATTGCACCCAAAATCTCTTTTAAATTCCATTTTAAGAGTGATTCTATTTTAAATTTGCTTTGGCTCTATTCTAAAGAAGTATAGATCTCTCTAAAATACTTAGTTTGGCATTTTAAAAACCCCATTTGGTACAATGGAGTAGAAGTTATGAGCAAGATTCTTCAAAAATAAAACCAAGCCCGTGGGGCTGGCATTGTCGTTTAAGGGTTAAGATGATTTGGTGCCAACCTCCATACCAACCTAGTATGGATAAAATGACACTAAAATTACATGTTTGCGGCCTTTGGTGTCAAAATGGCATCAAAATAGTTTGGTCCAATTTTTCTGATGTGCACACTTAGTTGAGTCCAAAACAACAAATAAATTTTGTTTCTCTATTGATAGACCAATATGCACCCTGGAATGTTGCCACGTAGGGAAATAATGTATAGAATCATCCACATACATATGCTCATTCATTAAAAAATATATTATAAGGTACTTTCATCCAAATATCGGCGATTTCAACATTATTTTTTTAATAAGATTTTGGTGATTTCATCCACATTTTTGTCCATTTTTTTTTTGTGTAAGAGTAGTCACTACCAAAATGAGGTAAGTTTTAGACAAAAATTCACCAGTAGTTTAAAGGTTGGTTGAGAAGTCTTTAGTTTATATATGCTCCCTACCTTCTACTTGTGATTGGTCCAATGCACTCTTTTACAATGTAGATATTTTACTATAGATTTTATGGAAAGTTAGCTTCATGCATGTGTGAACTTATTAGAAAGGGGATGATTTGTGAAATTTTTATGCCTCATTTCATGTTGTAGTGATTCACCAAAAAATTCTAAGATCTTAGTTCAAAAAGAATAAAAAAATTCCACTCATAAAATTAAATATCCAAAAAATCTCCAAAACCACTACACTTAGAAAATTACATTTCAACCAATGATAACAAATTTCATTCACAGATTGTCAATATCTTATTCATAATGTAGAATTACAAAAGAATTTTGAATTTTGAGTTTCAAAATTTATACAAAATATTTGTGATCGCAATCATAGATCTAACCGTATTGATAGATTCTAAATTCATAATGTAGAACTTTTATTTATACATCAAGTTCAAAATATCTCTCCTAGTTGCATTTGATACTTTTCATTGAAGATATAGTGATGGCAATAATTTTCCTTAATCCTTATGACATAAAGGTATTGTATTCAAAAATGATTCCAAAAGATTTTGTAAGCAAGGTGAATATTAGAAGTTTATAGGGACAATTTTTATTTCTTTGCATTAAACACCCTTAAAATGGCAAGTTCCAAAAAAAATTGCGAGTTTGGTTGGCTATTTAAACGGAACTTGTGGTGTGAATAGAATATGCATTCAACGTGATTTGCAAGTGGATCAAATGACATTAGTAAGAATATTCCAAAAGATCATGAAAATATTCCCAAAGATTTCCAAAGATTCTATTTTACTATATTAAAAATTTGGGTATTTTTCCTATTTATTTCATTACGTAATAGCTCTTTGATATGCTTATAGTGACTAATTTCCGAAGAAGCATTGGACGGCCCTTTGTGGTTGTCGGGCGATGGCCAATCTTATAGGCAAAGTATCGGCAAATTGCATGAAGAACATGATTGCGGCAAAACCCTTCTTCTCTCTATCGATAGATGAGGTAACGTCCATTGATGGTCAGAGTTAACTTTTGATTCACATCTATGTGTGCAGTGGTTTCAATTGGGTTCCCATTCTTTTATTGTTAACCCCTAAAGGAGGTTCCATGCAGAAACTGCATGCGAGTTCACTTTGGCACAATATTTGAGCATTTTTGAGGTTGTATTGATCAATGATGTAAAAATAAAAAGGTTGCCATAACGATGAACTAAAATGTCCAATTTTTTTTGAATTATTATGTGACATGTACAAGAAGTTATGTCTACACAAAGTGAAGTTTATATGTATTTGGTGTTAGATACGTACAAAAACCGAGGGTAAGGCTGAATATTGACCAACTGTAAGGACATGAAGCGATTTTTCTTGTATTGGCTGGCGGGTCGTTGTCAGTTTCCAAATAGTTATAAAATACCTATACAGACGAGAATTTCATACCAGGAACCTTCTCTGATGTCGTTGTTGTAAGTACGAAGTACCCCATGCATTGCACAGTTGCGCGTCCTTCTAGCACGAACGGAGGTTTGTACAAATATGAGTCTTCGGGGCTCTTTTGAGGCACCCTTACCACACTTAGAATTCAGTGGAGAAATTGATGAAGCAATTTGGAGAATTCTGAGTTGCAGCAAACATTCACAGTTGCCTTATGCACTAAAGGTGATAATGTATGCAAAATTCCGACCATTCCTGTGGATTTGGCTACCTCAAGAGTTCAATATACAACCCTGAAATTGCTTCAAAACATGCAATTCCACTGTACATTGAATTATTACAACATGTTTCATGATTTGAAAAATTACAAAAAAATGCAATCTAGAATCACATGATGCTTTTCCTACTACCAAAAAATTTGCAATCCTAAATTTGCAGTTTCAAGCTGGTTTTGCTCCTACCATATGTTCCCAAGCATAATGTATCAAATACAACCACATCCTTTAGGGGTTAAGCATATTAGTAGAGGGCAATGAATGATGCCGATGCAGTGAAGGAATGCATAGAGGGTATAGTTTCACATCATACGGGACTTGATCAGGTTCATGTGGCACAAAGGTTGGTCAGTTTTGGTGCAGATTGGGTGTCCGTGTTCGAGGGCAACATGAACGATGTTACAGTTCAAATGAAATATACCATGGCCCCATTTATGTTTGGAGTCCATTGTATGGTTCATTGCACTAATCTCGCAGTGGAACCATTTTCAAATTTTTCGTTGGTGTCCAAGCTCAAGGTAGTATGCCAAACTATTTTATGCATGATAGACCTATTCAACTCACATTATTGATGAGTTACCTACTTGAATTATTTTTCTTAATTAAAAAAATATACAAATCATTCAACAAGTATAGGCTCAAGTATCTCAAAAACAATTTCAAACGCTCATTTCAAATATGTGTGCTAGAGTGAACACTGTAATTGAAGCAAAAGATGAGAGCACTCATTGGTAGATAGGTATATAATATTTTTAGCTTGTTGTATGATTTTCACTAATACATGTGTAAATTTGTATTGATATTGTAGTACACTTTAATGTGATTGCAACACACTTTACGGTTTTCAAATCGGATCATTTTGGAGTACACACGCATTGTTCAAAGTTTCTAAGAGGGGGATTCGTAAACATATTAGACCTGACTGTACATGCTAGTTCTTAACTTCAATGCAGAGAAAAGTTAACCTTTTATTTACCAATAATCTCCACAGGAGTACACTCCATCTACAAAATGATGAAAGCAATGTGCATTTCTTGTAACTAATATCTCTAGACCAACTAGTTTGGAGATAAACTTTGTGGCAGTATGACAATCACCACACACTATGAGTCTCGGAGATTCTTCACGATGCTAACATACGGGTGTCCCTGGTGATGACATGCTAAAACCTAAAGCCCTAACCAGCTGCACAGATTAACCCCTAAACGTCACAGCGTCCAGAAACTGGATCATGAACGGATTCAAAGGCCTGTAACTTTTTCATACAATCTCGGATGACTTTCATCCAAGTCACCTTTGCAAGCCTATTAAGTTCTCTACCAATGAGAGTAAATCTCTTGTGATGGGGAGATGTCCATAATATTGGAGAGGCCTCCAAATGCAAATATGTCAAATTTGTTGGGTAGATTTCATGCATGCAATGGTCCTTTCATGTACACTTATTGTACATTTGAGTCATGCTAAAATCTATTTTTCAGGCTAGCATCTACTTGTGTTCAAAGGATCGGTACGTTTAGGGGTTAAGGAAGGATTTGAACAGGATTGGAAATTGGAGGACTTAGAGTAGTACTAAGTTATAGTAAATAATGTGGCACTGCATTATTATCTACTATAGGTGGTTCTAACTATGGGGGAGTGTTGGAATTAAGTTACTCATGTGGTAATTAAGTTAGCCATGAGGGAATTGATAGACCAAGGGTTTATGCCTAAGTTACTCATATGGTAATTAAGTTACTTATGACGGAACTGATAGACCAAGAGTCTATAACTCCAAGTTAGTTAGAACACCAAAGTCATAGTCTAGTTAGTCTGTACATATTCTAGGTATGTAAACAGACGGTACTAGAACTATAAGTGTGGCTTGGAGGGTGAAGAAGATATCATTGTCTATAGGACAATATGTGATGTGATACCATGTTAAATTAAGAAAGATAATGTGCACAAGAGGTAAACAAATAAACATTGTTTATTATGTGACTTGCCACCCAACCATAGAAGTGAGATATTGTCCTATGGTTGATTTTCGAACTCAGTACTGTACACCAAAGAAAACTCAGGGCTGCTTCACACTATGGCCGAAGGTCAAGAGGCGGTCGATTTCCATCAATCAAATTGCAAGAAACCATGGGTTCGGTCTCTCAACCCTTCACACTGAGGTAGGAGGCTCTAAACCCGCCCCTTTAAGGGTTGTGGCATTATGAGAACATAGGGAAAACTGAGCATGATTTTTCACTAGAAGAGAAATCCAAGCAAAGACCAACATACTTTGAATCAAAAAATTTGGATGTTCCTAAAATTAATTATGAATTTCTGAAGTTGAAATGACATGGGTTCTAAAGTGGTGCTCTTCACCATGGGTACATCCAAAATTTCAAAATGTTCGTCCTTGGTAGAGTGCAGGTTTAGAACCGTGGCGGGTTTAGAGCCCTCTACCTTAGAGGCCAAAGTCCAAAGGCCGTGAACCTCCAAAATGCTTACATGGCAACAATTTTTGACCAAGGTGACGGCCTCTCGAGAGAAAGTTTGGGTCGGACGGGAATGGAAACCCAAACTATGGTCGAGAGGCCATCGATTTCTTTTCATAAAAAATGAAAACTATATTTATTGCCTATTTTCAGTAGATTTCTTTGGACTCTCAACAAAGTTTGGACTCTCAATCCCACGACCTCTCGACTTGGACGGCCATAACTTAGTGTGAAGTGGCCCTCACATACAGTATGCATAACCCTAATAATGTGCTCAGTTAGACACATCCCCATTTAGCGAGCATTGGGAGTGCTCTCACACGAGGTGTCAGAAGATTTGCATAATTATCTAGGCACAATCACTACTATCAAACGCTAGACATACGCCGAATTCAGAAAGAACGCAGCATGTTTGACATCATGAACATCAGTCCAAGTGTTGGAAAATGTTGTCTTTGACATCACCATTCAGCAAGACTTATCAAAAACCACATCTAGATCACAATCTTTACTGTAGAACAACACACATAGTGCATGCATCAGATATTCAGAGGTGTACTATGTTTCCACATGTAAACTTTCAGAGTGTAGAATAAGATTACAATCATCATGCGAAAGTTCACGAACAGTTCAGGAGTTGGAGAAACAGTTTCAGAAACCACGAGTGGTTGGGACAGACAATTAACATGGCATCATTTCAGTCCGCCCGCCTGCTTTTCATCGTCACACAGCCAATCCCCATAAATAGTCCAAAAAACCCTAACACCCTCTAAACCCTAAACCCTAACACCAAGACCTGAACCAAAACCCAAAAACTCTCTCTAGGTGTCAACCTCCGCGGGTGCTGCTAGAGCGTTACATCAACAGCATCCACAACCAGATGCTCAGAGATGATCGCAAATCTTTGGCACACACAGCTAGCCTTGGCTGCCCTGAGACAGCAACACACATATGGTTGTTGTTCATCAAGGCAACCCAACCCCTTCCTCTCTTAAACTGTAGCTTGAAGCTTCAGGGAACGAACCCATCGGCAGCAACAGCATCAAGATTCAAGTATCCCAATGTACGCCTTATATAGTTGAATACTCAATTCAAAGTCATGTAATTGTGACCATACGAAGCACTTAAATATGACCTAGAAACAAGAATTGGATTTGTGAATGCACGTGGACTGCATGTGGGTTTACAACCTTAAGGCGACAGTTTAAGTGCACTACAATGGCATTTTTTAAGAAACAGAATTGAAAGTGACAACAGAGTCGAATCCCTCAACCTGGAACTTTTGTAACACTTAGATTAAAGATAGATTTTTTGCATCTTATGCTCTACCAAAGGGTTAAGCACTCTGAGAAGCCTATGAGTTACTAGATCATCACTCTGGAAGTCGTCAACAAGCAACTACTGTTGTACTGTTTAGCACTTACAAAAGTACTTTCCTGTAAGAGCACATTGTGAGAAAACGGCAAAGAATCAGGTACACTAGTTCCATGTGAGCTCTTTGGCAAGGGCATCACATGACTCCGCTTTACAAATGTAGAGAATATAAACAAATACATCAATCGAGCACATCAAGACAAAGTTGTATTTCCTGACAATCTCCCAGACTCATTTCCATAGTGTAACTCAGTTTGCCCTCATAGGACACAAAAACCACTAGGGACCTGATCCTGTCTAATATTCATGAACTCAAATATTCATATATTCATATAGACTTACTTGGTTGCATGACTTAGCTAAGTGCCTATGGCCACTGGTCTCTGGAAAAATGGGGTTATTTACCGTCACTTATAGTGGTCTACAAATTTCCAATTTGAAATTGCGTAAGCAAGTGACAAAAATTTGATCCAAACAGATTTGGCTCTTGCACCCAAAGATGTCTCCACCGCTCTATATTGATCTCCCAAAAATGACACTCCTACATATGTTAAAATGCTTAAAGTGTCCCAACTGTAAAGTGCACTGACTGTGACTACTTGTGAGTAATGCATCTCGCACTTGCCAACAATCAGGAAATGGATTCAAGAGAAACAACACTCACTTCAGACTGTTGGGACAAGCCAGGCAAAAGGAAAATTCAGTGGCCGACGTGATGAAGCATGGGAGAACTGAAACAAAAGAGATGGTTCCATGAGACACCGGATTACAAACTGAAGCTCATGTGGCTTGAATATTTACAAGAAAAAGTGAGAGTCACCTCAGGGTCTTTTGCGGTTGGCAACCTTGCCACGGCTGAATCAGAAGAACACAAGATTAGTGGACATGTCCAGGATGAATGGGTCCATGAAAATACGCGCGAAGAAGTAGAATAAGACGCCAAGGGAGATGGAGATGGGCAGAGCAGGAAGGGCTCGTTGCCAGACAGCCAGCAATATGAGCGTGGCTCCGAGACCCGCAACGATGGCGAGGTAGCAAGCATACACAGTCATCAGGTCATACATGGCCGCGCGCCCCACCAACACACTGTAGAATACGAAGTCCCCCAGGCCCAGCTTAATTGCGCCAGACAGCCCCAGTCCCAGATGCTCGTCATCCTCTTCGGAAGCCGGCGGGCCTCCATTCGTTGCTCTGTCTGCTTCCACCCTGCGATCTGATGTTGCAGAGCTCTGTGTTGGCCGTTGTACCAAAGGAGCCCTGTCATCATCCACATGAGAATCCGAGACTTGGTTCTCGTTTACAATGGTGGAGAATGCATGTAACGTGCCTGCGTCGCCAGTGGAAGAAATCAACCGCGAGCCAATGATTCCCACTTCAGGTTCAGTAGGGGGACCAGTGATCAGAGTCTGCGCATCACCCGGAGTCAGAGAATTATTGCCTGATAATCGGCGAGGATCTGTACCCGGAGATGAGGCTCTTGTGCGTCTCCATCGTCTCGCCCGGCGGGGTCTTTCTGGATCTATTGATGTCATTTGAGCTTGTGGAGGGGGCATCCGCATGTTGCTTGCTGGAACATTAGGTCGTGCCTCATATATCAGAGCCGGTATGTCCTCGTCGCGCTCAATTGCCAGCTCCACGAGCAGGTTCAGAGGACCCCTCGGAGTCAACACGGCCACCACGTCGTAAGCTGCCATGGCCAGAAGCAGCACCCAGGTGGTCCACTCCGGCAGCTTCGTGAACCAGAAGGCCACGAGCATCCCTATGACAATCAGGTACCCTTGAGTGACCATAATTGGCATTCGGCAGAAGAAAACAGCCGCGACTCCCACGCTCGCGAAATTGATTGTGCAAATCGAGAGCGTGATCAGGTCGATAGGAATCGAGTATTTCTTGATGATCTGAACGGCCACGAGTCCGCCCATCCAGGCAAGCACTGTGAATGCCGAAAGCCCCATGTACACGCGAAGACATTTGGTGCATCGGTAATAGAACAAGGCGAACAGCACGAATGTCACCACCGTGACTATCACCACGAACACGAGTGCGTTCAACAATGCTCCCCCGAGCTTCTCAGAAAACGAGTCGGAGGCCTGCTCGTTGTACACCATCATGGCGATGTTGGAAACCGGCGCATCGTCTCCGTGGGGATCCAAGATGTGAACTAAAAGAACCACCAAAAACATGCATATCGACACGGGAGTCACTATGCCAACAATCTCACCCCCAACCACGTCTAGAATCCCCTTCTCCATGACTCCAGCCAACAATTACCACACCGACCGTGAAATCAGTGTCCGCGTCTGAAAATAGAGCAAACCCTAACACCTGTGCCCTCCATATTCACGCAATGAAGCTTCGACATCCTCTTGCCCGACAGGTCTCGCTCGCCAACGCCTCACTGATGCTAATGAATCACAGCGCAACAAAACCCAAACCCTAATCGACCGGAATGCCTCCACCCCGAGTGCAACACAGAAGGCCGAGCTTAGAGCCAGACTTGGGAGCTAAAGGGGGACTTCGGAGCCTTCCGACTTGGGAGCGAAAGGGGAGCCTTGAGAGGGTTTTCAGTATTGACCCAGCACATTTTCATCTACTATGGCAAGCTTAACCCTTTAAGGTCCCGATTCAACACTGTTTTCAAAGATTCGTTATAAAATGTTTGATAAAACATTAAAATGGAGTTGATGTACAAAGCAAAGTTATAGATGTCAATGTGAAGATAACATCTATACGGTTGGATTCATCATATTTATTATTAATATTTTTAAATTAATTTTGCAAGGTTTTCTCTTGAAATTCAATTAAAAATCCAAAATTAACATTAAATTTTTAAAAAATATTGTAATGAAATTGGAATAACATGTACTACAAGATGGTATGGTTTTTACTATTTGATTCTCCTTATTATGGAAAATCATGTTTAAGGTCTCACTTTTTGAACTAAGAATGAAACTTGACATAAACCACTTTTGCTATTTTTCAAAAACTCTCAATATCTTATCTTGAAGATCCATACCGTACAAATGGTAACCGACTAGCACAAGAATTTAAAAAAAGACTGAATGGATGAAAAACATCCCCTGCATGGTGAAGGGACGCGTCCAGAATCATCCATCGTCCAGATTCTGGACGTAGACGCGTCTAAGGGTTAATATTTCAATATATATGTATTGTATTAAAAAATTGATATTAGTATTGTACAAGTTCAGTACAACATGTTATTTCTATACTTAACCCCTAAAATTCTGAGCGACCATACTCTGGTCGTTCCACTTTTTGGGCAGCCTCCAAGGACTTCATACTTTTAAAAAATTCAATGAAATTTTCAGTGTAGCTTTCAAAAACTACACTCTACATGTCGCACTTTGTTTCAGGTCATTCCGATAAGTATTGCAAAAGTTATAAGCATTTGAAGTTTTTGAAGCGAGATCGGGCAGCAAGATTTTTTTTAATTTTTACTCTTTTTCAAAATTTCTTTTTTGATTCATGAGCGGTTGATCTTTATTTACAAATGAAGCTTTAAATCTACCCATTTTGAGCAATGGGATAAAAGTTATGAGGAGATTTGTTTTTTGGGCAGTTTGGACCAAAAAAAACTTTGAAGCTCATTTCTAAACTCAATTTTCAATATTTTTTAATGAAATAAAAGGCACTAGGTGAAGGTTTCCAAGTACAACATTCTCACCGTTAAGATTGACCTTTTACAATTCCATGTCAAACTTATTAATGATTTTCTTTTTCCTTTCACTTTGTACCCACTTCTAATAATTGTTTTATGAAAAAATTAATATGAGCTTTTTTCTTACAAAATTTTATATTTGAAGACTAAACTCAATTGTTAACATGACCTTTTCATTCAATGAATTTCTAACCCATTCAAAAAAAAGACATTAATTTCTAAAGTTCAAATTTGTCACCGGATTGAACTTCAAAAAATCTTCTTTTGCAACTTTGATCCTTATAATCTAAGAATCTAATGGTCATTTTTCTCTCAAATTTTGTGCTCACATGAAATTTCAAGTTGGGTATTAGATCTTACGGTTAAATGATGAAAAAACTAAAAAAACATATGATTTCTTCTGCAACTTCCAAATACTGCATTTTTCATGGTTTTTGTGAGAATACTGTCAAGGAATTTTAGGGATCAATCTATACAAAGCCTATCACAACAAAAAGTGTGGTAAGGTTATCATATGGTTTCAATCATGTACTCGGGCATGATGTACTCCACCACAAAAACTTTCCGGAAGTTCCAGCAACTTCAACAAGACATCTCGGATGCAAAAAAGAAATGCATTATCATCCATACTAGGCTGATATTGTGTAGCTTAATATTTGGTTTGGCACAAATTAATTTAAAACATGAAAATTGAAAAGTTTTAGAAATTATTGTTTCAAGAGTCTTGTTTTAGTGTGGTGAAAAAGAGTTTTGATGCATATTTGTAGTATTTATCTAATGTGAATAGAAACCTATTTATTAATTTAGTTTAAAAAAATCCAATCCGACGTAGATGGTTGCTCAGTCGCTGTCCATGTCAAATTGGATTTTACTAAAAACAATACAGATTTTAAAATTTCTGTATGAAAAATGAAAAATGAAAATAAATGGTTTTAATAAAAAATATTAAAATATAAAATAATAATTTTTTGAATTTTGACTTTTTGATATTATTGATATTTGATTACTTTTTCTCACGAGATCTGCATTAGCAGATCTCAATTAGATTGGGCCATTTAACCCCTAAACGTACCAACCCTTTGCACAAAAGTAGATTTTAGCCTCAAAAGTAGATATTAGCATGGCTCAGATGTACATGAGGTGTACATGAGAGGACCATTGCATGCATGAAATCTACCCAACAAATTTGACATATTTGCATTTGGAGGCGTGTCCAATATTATCAACAACTCCCCATTACAAGAGATTTATTGTAATTGGTAGAGAATTTAATAGGCTTTCAAAGGTGACTTGGATGAAAATCATCTGAGGTTGTATGAGAAAGTTATAAGGCTTTGAATCTGTTCGTGATTCAGTTTCTCAACGCTGAGACGTTTAGAGGTTAAGGGCCCCAGCTTTTTTTGATGATTTATTTGCTTTTGACCTTTCTATCTTCTAGATGAAATCATTTGCTATAAGAGACCATCGTGAATGGAGAGTTTGTTTAAGGTGAGGTGAAAGTACCTATTATCATCCACTTAGCAATTTGAACATCTTGAAAGACACACTAAGTGTGTTACAAATTTTTGAAAGAAAGATGAAGATGTGGAGTCGAACCTAAGAAAAATTGTATCTTTTTTGATACAATTTGTAGTTTCTATGAAATTTCAAAATGGTATGTTTTGAGGATTCAAAACCGCTCATAAATGGTGGTCGTGTGCATCCCAATTTTTTTATCTATAATCATTCAAAATCAACCTATAGTTAATAGAGAAACTATCTTAAAGCGCCCCATTTACACCCAATTCCACTCAAAGAATTTATTTCTTTGCCATGCTAAACATCAATAAACTTTGGGTAGGCAATTTTCATGTGATTTCCATGTGAAAATCATGCAACTTCGTTTTGACAATGATCTCTTACAAAGTTTGTGCACTCTGTAACATGAAGTTCATGTTGTATTGGCAAGCGCAAATTACTTTTATATACAAAGTTGCTAAACACTAATTATTTTGATGATTTGTGTCAGACTAACATAAAAATCATGCCATCATTCTAATGTAAACTCTGGCAATCGTGTGATTTCAGTGTCAAGGTCATACTATTTTTACATTAGAATGATGCCCCCTATTTTTACTAATGAATTGCTTCTTTTGATGTCATAATTGGATGAAAGCATGGTAATTTGAAGCACTTGTGATCCCTGTGGAGAAGCAACAATGCAGGGTTCAAAAATCCATTAATTTCTATTTTTTTTGTGAAGTTTTTTGGTGGGTAAAATAAAAGATACAATGTTTAACAAAGTTTAACCAAAAAAATTGAAAAAATCATGTTCAATAAGTAGTTGTGTGTGTTATAATAAGGTTGAAGCGGTTAAAATTGGAAAAGTATTTCTGACCAAATTGAAAAGTAGATATTTAAAACATGTTGAAATTGTAGTAAATATTTATTTTTCAAGAATTCTTTCTTTGGAGCCCTCGAGCGCACAATGAACTTAAAGAATATATAATTTATATTCATATTGAACATGATTCAATTCATAAAATATGCTCTTGAAATTTGTTTTAGACATCTATTTTCAAGCTTTACTTTTAGTAACCTTTTTTTTAATATATTAATTTGACTTTGGATTGAAGTACTTGATAGAACTATGGAGGGCTCTAGTACCAAATTAGAACTTAAATATATGAATTTTTAGTTGTAATTTATAGCCTTTGACCAAGAAAATTGTAATTTCAACATTAAAGATGACTTTAGTGGTTCAATTTACCGTGCTTTCACCCAATTGCTTAATCATCATTTTGTGATCTCATATTCATTCATTGAAGTACCTTAATCCACTTCATTAACACTCAATTTTACCTATCAATTATTGCATATATGGTTTGTTTGAAGTCAGGTGGAATTGGATCTATACCAAAAAATTGGGGTCAATGATAGGCTATGGGATTGAATCTCAGGTGGTTTTAGATATGACCACTTTAAACACGCAATTCGCTATTTACGCACTTGGCCATATAATCATGCACTTGGCCCCCGGACGCATTAAAAAATTTGTCTAAAAAATTCTCTAAAAAACAACAATTTTTGTCTTTCTACAATTACTTTCATTGTAAACAAACAATTCTTGTATTTATTTATTATTCTTATCTTTATCTTTTCTTTTATTTTTTCTTTATCTTGTTTCTTTTATCTTGTTTCTTTCTTGTCTTCTTCTTCTTTTTCTATTTTTTCTTCATACCTCTTGTGGCAGCCGCAAACCCTACACCCGCACCGAGGAAAAAAAACCAATTTTTTTTTTTTTTTTTTTTTTTTTTTTTTTTTTCTCTTCTTTTTTGCTTTGGGCTCATGAACCCTAAAAATAGAAATTTAAAAATTTTAAAAATTAGGGTTCAGCCAGCGGCGGCTGAACCTAAACGGCGGTGGAGGAAAAGAAAACCAAAAAAAATAAAAAAATAAAAAAAACTAAAAAATAAAAAAAATTCTCTTTTGGTTTTCGTATTCTTTCTTGTTTAGGGCTCATGAACCCTAAAAACAAATTAAAAAAAAAAATTAGGGTTCAGCCGCCGGCGGCTGAACCCGAAACGGCCGGCAAAAAAAATTAAAAAAATAAAAAATCTTCTATTTTTAGACTACTGACGGCTGAGGGTGCGCGGCCGCGCACCTTAAGCCTCTTTTATCCTCTCCCTCATTCCCTTTCCCTCTCCCTCACTCCCTTTCCCTCTCCCTCCTCTCTCTCTCCCTCTCTCCTCTCCCTCTCTTTCCCCCTCTCCCCTATATATATGAGGAGAGGGGGGAGAGAGAGGGAGAGGAGAGAAGAGGAAAAGGGAGTGAGTGAGAGGATAAAAGAGGCTTAGGGTGCGCGGCCGCGCACCCTCAGCCGTCAGTAGTCTAAAAATAGGATTTTTTTTTTTTTTTTTTTTCCGGCCGTTTAGGGTTCAGCCGCCGGTAGCTGAACCCTAAACAAGAAAGAAGACGAAAACCAAAAGAGAATTTTATTTTTTATTTTTTATTTATTTATTTATTTTTTGGTTTTTTTTTCCTCCACCGCCGTTTAGGTTCAGCCGCCGCTGGCTGAACCCTAATTTAAAAAAAAATTAAATTTCTATTTTTAGGGTTCATGAGCCCTAAGCAAAAAAGAAGACGAAAACCAAAAGAGAAAAAATAATAATAATAAAAAAATAAAAAGAAATAAAATTTGGTTTTTTTCCTCGGTGCGGGTGTAGGGTTTGCGGCTGCCACAAGAGGTATGAAGAAAAAAATAAAAAGAGAAGAAGAAGACAAGAAGGAAGACAAGAAGGAAAAGAAAAAGAAGACAAGAAAGAAGACAAGAAAGAAGACAAGATAAAAGAAACAAGATAAAGAAAAGATAAAAGAAAAGATAAAGATAAGAATAAAAAATAAATAAAAGAATTGTTTGTTTACAATGTAAGTGATTTGTAGAAAGACAAAATCGCTGTTTTTTAGAGAGCTTTTTACACAAATTTTTTAAGCAAGATTTGCTCATGAAATGAACACACTTGGCCAAGTGCATAAATAGCGAATTGCGTGTTTTTAACCCCGAAACGCTACCGCGATCAAAAAATGGTTTGTGACTGAAGTTGATTGTTCAATTCCAACTGATGCATGGATGATTTCTATCCAATTCTTTATATGAAGGGCTTTGCTTGGTGATGTCATCCTTTCAAGTTAAATTCAAATCATTCAAGCTAATTTTAGATTTTACATGGGGTCCCAATTAAAAAAAGAGTCGTAAAAACGGTTCCCCGTATAGTGTAATTTGATTTTTTTTGCTTGATTTACTTAAGCTAAATTTAGGCCATGAAAATGAGTTACATTGCATCTTAGCTTAACTAACAAAATGCAGCTTGTCAAGTCTCGTTTCTTCTCCACTTTGAATTTTTGGAAAGATTTGAAAATTGAGTGCTTTATTGAAGTTACAAGTTCGGTAGGTATTATAAGGTGTAGCAAATAATTCTAAATTTAAATACATGGATGATTTTCATTAACTAAACTTCTCTTCATTGTAATTTACACCTTTGGTAAAAACATCAGAATTTTCTAGTACATTATGTAATTAATATGAATTTTCTATACAATCACTTCAAAAAACCATAGTAATTTCAAATTTTCACCAAAATTCATGAAAAATATATGATTGTAGTAGACATGTGGCTTCATCTACTAAAAATATAAAGTTGAATTCTTCTATTAATTTTAGTCGCAAAATTGAGTGTGGCAGAGAAAGCATGATTCTATGGTCATTGGCCCAACTTTCAGGGGATAATGAATCATCACACATGATGGTGCACCAGTATATACTGTCCCAGGCAGGAAGGCCTCAATTTAAGCTTAAAAACAGAGATGCGAAAGCTCAGAGGAAACCGCTTCGCCTTGGCATGCACTGCACGGAATATGGCACCGTTCCCATACCATGATTGAAACTTTTGGATGCCACTTCGACTGTTTCACGGGTTACAACCAATACCTATATGACACGTGGAGACATATATTTCACTTCCCGCTGAACGTACTCCAGGCACTTGGCATCAGTATACAGTGGCTAGCATAAATAGTCGTACAAAGGAAGCTAATTGAAAGAATTTGCTACCATTCTTACAGATTACATCATAAAATTGAATGTAAAAGTGTATAAGAGCATATAGTTGCAACAAATATATAATACAACTTTTGAAGTTGAAATGTGAACCCAAAAAATTTAGTTTAATTCAAATATACAACTAAGATGTACAATTCTTTTTGCAAGAACTAGAAACATTGTGCATCACTTGTATAAAATGGAAAGTAGAAGCTACAAAATGACTTTACAACTCAAGAATGCAATGTCTAAGCAATCCAAATGACTACCACCGAGTATAGCCACCTTTTGCTTTATAAACATTAGTAGCTCGTTGAGGCATAGAGCATATCAACTTCCTAACAACATCAACTTCAATATTATACCAAATTTCTTGTATCTTCTCCCATAAATCACTCTTGCTAGTAGGTTTCCTCTCAGACCTTCTCATGCGACAATTTACTTCATTCCAAAGGTGTTCTATAGGATTGAGGTCGGGAGATTGTGGTGGATGCCAAATAAGCTTGAACTTCTGTGCAAGCAACCAATCTACAACATAATTTGCAGTATGCTTTGGATCATTATCGTGCTGAAAAATGACACTCTTCCTCTTAACCTTGCATGCGTATAGTCTCCATAAGTTCTGTCTCCAAAATCTCTCGATATGTGTATCTATCCATCTTCCCTTCAATCAAATGAAGCTTACCAACTCCTTCCCAACTCATGCAACCCCAAACCATTATACTTCCTCCCTCATGTTTAACTGTACATTGCACATGCTGCTCTAAAAGACTTTCTCCGCTCTTTCTCCAACGATATTGCCGTCCATCTGAGCCAAAGAGGTTGAATTTTGACTCATCAAAGAAGATGACAAAACTCCAATCTTCCCAAGTGAAACGATTATACTTCTTTGCCCATTGAAAACGTCGTGCTCGATGCTTCTTAGTCAAAAGTGGCTTCATGACCTTCACACGTGCTTGCAGGCCTTGCCTCTGAAGACTCCTTCTAACTGTATCATCACTCAATTGCATGCCCATAGACCTTAACTCTCTTCCTATAGCTGCAGCAGTACTAGTACTTTGATTGTTTAACTTCCTCACAATATCACGATCATCGCGCTCATCAAGAATTCGAGGTCTACTAGGTGAAATTTTGTCTTTCACACTCCCTCTCTCACCAAATCTTCGTACTATATCATTGCAAGTACTTCGAGGAACACCCAACAGTGCTGAAATTTGACCATAGGAATTGCCTCGCTTGTGCATCTCCAAAACCATCTATCTCTCACTCTCACATCTCCTAGGAGCCATTATGAGTCACTGGAAACCTCTCTCGAACTCTGAAAGTTGTTGCACATGAAATCTTGAAAGCAATGTTAGCATTGAGATGGTGGTGGTGTGCACAACTTGTGTGCATATTAAGTTGTACACACCACCTACAGATATTTTGTTTTGAAAAGCTTCCATGTGGCTAATTTCGAAAGATATGCTGCTAATTAGATGCCATGTGTTCTTTGTCATTAATGCAAGCCAAAAAATCCCCTACATGTTGACTTTTTGATCACTGCTCTTTCTATTTCGGGAATATCACTCGCTGTTCGAATACTTGTGCTGACCACTGTATGGCAATGGCCGATGCTATGATCGAAGCTGCCTTCGTGTTGATCCGACTTGTGATCGTGTTGATGTTTAGGCTGTGAAAGGCATTCGCGACAAGGTGCAGATCGCGACAAAGTT
The DNA here is from genome assembly GCA_022496805.1 of Pohlia nutans. Lineage (NCBI taxonomy): Eukaryota > Viridiplantae > Streptophyta > Bryopsida > Bryales > Mniaceae > Pohlia > Pohlia nutans. The sequence continues at coordinate 1,130,320 of CM040086.1, forward strand.
CGCGGCTTTCCAGGAGGGTGGACACTGGACGGTGCGAGGTGATCCGGAATATGTGCGCTCTTCTTGCGAGGCCAGTTTGAAGAGGCTGGACGTGGACTGCATCGATCTCTACTACCAGATCCGGGTGGATGACAAAGTCCCCATTGAAATCACGGTAAGCACCTGGGTTGCACTTGAAAGGGCTCCTCTCCATGCATGTCTTCGGTGACTTCAGGGATGCATGCACTTTGAACTCTTGCTGCTGTACATGGCTGTGACAGATCGGAGCCATGAAGGAGTTGGTGGACGAGGGGAAGGTGAAGTATCTGGGCCTGTCTGAAGCCTCGGCCACGGACATCCGGCGTGCACACGCCGTGCATCCCATTTCGGCAGTGCAGTACGAGTACTCCCTTTGGACCCGCGACATCGAGGAAGACATCATTCCCACCTGCAGGTGAGCACTCTTTGGATTATGCTTTTCACAAGACGATCCTGAAGTCGGATTGTCATTTTCAAACCATGAATGGTTTGCCTGGTATTCGTTTTGGAATCTGAGACGGAGGCGGGCGATGGGTTGCAGGGAACTGGGGATTGGAATCGTACCTTACAGTCCTCTGGGGCGAGGCTTCTTGGCGGGGTACAAAGCAGGGACGACGAAGTCTGAGGGGTACGATTTCCGCGGGGCGCTGCCGAGGTTCCAGGGCGAGAATCTGGCGAAGAACGAGCAGCTTCGTGCTCGGGTGGAAGTGATTGCGGAGGCCAAGAAGTGCACGTTGAACCAGCTCGCATTAGCATGGGTGCATCACAAAGGGGCCGACATGGTGCCCATTCCAGGTAAGAAAAATGCATACACCAAGTGGTATTCCACTTGATAAATCTCAAGTGGCATTCAATTCCCTCAGAGGATCCTGATGAGCATTGCTTGGGATTATTGCAGGGACGACGAAGATCGTGAACTTGGACTCAAACATCGGCGCTCTGGAAGTTTCGTTGTCGAAGGAAGACATGGCAGAGCTGGAAGCAGCCGTGCCCGTCCACGAGGTTGCTGGGGAGCGGTACATGGAGGGCGTGATGGAGAGAACCTTTCGTTATGTCGACAGTCCTCCTCTTGAGTCTTGGAAACCAACCTCCGCGTAATTAAGGCTACGGAATAGCAAAACGGCCATAAAGTTAGGCTCTTGTCTGTCGAACCGTCAAGACCTCACTTTTACAGCTCATTATGCTCTTTAACGTCACTTTTCTCACTTTCACAACGGTTTTTGGAGCTTTTCACTGCTCTTTTTACGTTATTACACCTTTTTACTACTTTTCATCCTTATTCTGGAGGAAGCCAATTGTCTTTTTGACAGCAGTAGTGGGTAAGGTAGGGGGTGCGAAACCCACACAGAACCGAAAATCGCACCTTACGAATGAGCCTCGGGTGCCAGAAACCGTCTGTGAAAAGCTGTAATCTCGCAGGAAAGCTGGAATCCTACCGGCAGAATGGAAATATATATTTTTTTTTGTGGTTATTGAATGTGCAACGTGTGGTGCATGGTTGTAGGGTGTGTGATTCATGGTTTTAGGTGTGCAGATGAAGGTGGTTAATTAAGCCAAAATTAATGGTGAGGTGGTCGATTAGTGGTGGCAGTTAGTATAAGTATGGAACTTAATCGAGTTAGATCAGCGTCCTTGATTGCATGGTGAACAATGGCGGCGAAAATTGAATATCAAAATCTTGCAAGCTGATTTTGGTTCAGCAGCATGCTTATTACGACGCCCAATATGGCCACACTTAAGGACAGGGTTGGGAATGCATGCTCAAAGTGGCTGAGCCTGAGAGTGATCTGTGTACAACGATGGAGACTGATCTGTCTACAACGAGAGTGATACAATGAGTGATCTAGAGTCTACAACGACAGCCTGAGAGTGATCTGTGCATGGGAGAGCCTGCAGGTGCATGGGCTCCGTCGGGAGCAGATGCTGGTGCGAGTACGGGAGCTCCGATTGTGGATCCGGACTTTGACTTCGATGATCTTCTCCTCTCTGCTCCCCAACAGCGATCTAGCAACCGGCATCGAAGTTTGCAGCGGAGGTTGCGAAGCTCAAGAGGACCCTCTACTGCTTGGAGCAATGACGACTCAGGCTGCCGTGGACTTCATGGTGGCGGTGAGACTGATGAACAACATGATGCAGATGAGTTCCTGGTGGCGTGTGCACAGGAGTGCAATGACAACAGTGACGACCAAGGCGACCAGCACTGCAGCAACGTCCAGCAAGGTGTACACTGCGGGAGCGGCAACAACGTGAAGAAAGGCAAGCAAGGAAGCTGGAGTTCTGAGAACCTGGAGAAAGCTATGAACGCCATCACGGACGACGGCATGAAGATCAGAGAAGCGGCAAGAATATACAGCATTCCAATGTCGTCACTTCGGGACCACCTCTATGGCAGAACAAAGACAAGACAAAGAGGTAAACAGCCAACCTTAAAACCTGATGAAGAAAAAAAGATTGTGGACTACATATTTAAGATGCAAGATCTAGGGCATCCATTGACTCCAGGAGAACTGCGTTTAAAAGTAGCGTTAGCAACACAGACAAGAAAGACACCATGGAGTGCAATAGGAGTGCCAGGCAAAGGGTGGCTAAAAAGATTTAGGGGTAGACACCCTGAGATTGCAACAAGAAGATCACAAGGATTAGAGATTGCTAGAGCTCGTGCCTTATGCCCGGCAACCACAGAAACACTCTATTGCAATTTAGAGTATCTCTATTCCACCTACCACTATCCTCCAAGCCATATTTGGAACTGCGATGAATCTGGGGTTCAAGCAGGGAGAAGTGGTGGAGCAACGGTTTTGGCCAAAAGAGGCAGTAGATCTGTCCGCTCCATAGAGCCTAATGAACGGGAGCACCTATCTGTACTATCATGTATAAACGCAGATGGAGGATGCATTCCTAATTTCTACATTCTAAAAGGCCATTATTTTCTAGAGGATTACATTGCAAAGTGTGAGGAAGGGGCTGTGATGGGAATGCAGCCTAACGCTTGGATGATGAAATGGCTTTTTGAAAGTTGGATCTCACACTTCATACAATGCCTCAAGAAAGGACCGGGTCTAGATCTACAAAACCGACATCTTCTAATTCTCGACGGGCATAATTCCCACATGACACTAGAGGTGGTTAGGATTTCTATGGAGTCTGGTTTAGATATAGTCGCCCTTCCATCTCACACGAGTCATGCATTGCAACCCTTGGACGTCTCATGCTTCAAGCCCTTCAAGACAGCGTTCAGGAGAATCAGAGATGCATGGACTGTCATGAACAAGAACAAGCGCGTGACGAAATCAGAGCTTTGCGAATGGACATCAAAGGCATTGAAATGTGCTTTAACAGAAAAAAACATAAAATCAGGGTTTAAGAAAACGGGTATCTGGCCCTTTGATCGAACCATAGCACTCTCCGCAATGAGCACTGCCGCGGGTTTTGAAGAGGGCCTGTCTCAAAACGTGGACATTGTACAGCAGGGCAGGGCAACCGGCAGAGAGAGTAGCCCGATCGGGACGGGCAATGACGAGGCCCGCAGCAGCCGCGGCTCTGCAGATGCACAGAGTGGTCTAGGACCCGGCTACCTCGGACCCAGCTACATCGACGATGACGCCGGCGACGACGACTCCTCCAGCGATCCAAGCGAACTCCAGGACGAGCGCCTCGACGATGATGCCCCAGCAGGTGAATCTGCAAGCAGGGTGCATTACTACGTGGATCTGCCCGATGGTCCCAACGGCGATTATGACGAGATGGAGAGGAATGTGCAAATCGATCCTGGATTGCGCGAGCGGTTACATGAAGAGAACGAAGAAGACATCGGCAGATTTCTTGCCCTCCCTGAGATCATACCAGCAAGAAAACGAAAACGACAATAGCCATTGCTAGATTTCACAAGATCCAAAATTTTGACCTCTACAGCATACACAGAAGGATGTAAGCGGCTGCTAGCTCAGAGGGAGGCTAATGCAAACGAGGCAAAAAGGAAAGCTCAAGAACAGGAGGCCACAAAGGAGATCAGGAGAATAGAGAAGGAAAATCGAACCTTGCAAGTGCAGCAGAGGAAAGCAAAAAGGGAAGCTAAACGGGCGGAGCGGGAGCGTTTACTCGCTGAGAAGCGAGCGCAAGGCGGGAGACGGCGTGGGCGCCGCGACGGAAACGCGCTTGCAAGCGTCGACACCGCCTCTGCCGATGCCGACACCGTCTCTGCCCCTCCTAGCACGTCAATACCGCTCAGTCTGCTCTGGCAGTCATCAACCAGTTCGCTCTGGCAGTCATCGACGACACCGCCCTTGCCAACGTCGACACCTTCCCTGCCGTGCGACACCTCCGCAGTGAATCTGCAAGCGCAACAATGCTGGCCTTCACCTTACTACTTCAATCCTCTTATGAGAATGCCGCAATTCTTCCCTCCTGTCTCTCCGAATTTCACCAATCTTGAGGGTAACGGTAACCCTCCTTGGATTTCGCAGCAAAATGTGGGAAGCAGTGGCCAGCTGCACGGGACGGGGGAAAGGCATGTGCGGTTCTTGACTCCTGAATTCACGGCACCTGCTAGCTTTCTGCGCGCTACAGTACCACAGCAAGGTGGCTCAGAAGACCTCCGCCATGCAATTGAAGATACTCGCCAACTTTAGATCACGGCCTTTTTTTGTTTTGGAATGCACTTCTCGTGTGTGTCAGCTTTGAAGTGGCAGTGAACAGCTTTTGAAGTGGCAGTGAAGAGCTGCTCATTCGTGATTGGTGGACTCTCCATGTAGTCTAGGGCCGGGTCAGGGCCTCCCTACTTCCAATCTTGATTTATTTTTAACTAAATCAAGACACACTCGAAAATTAATCAATTTTTTCAACCGGCTTTATTTACACTTTGCATACCTCTGAAAATTGTCTGGACCAATTCAGCAGCTCCTCCTTGTGCATGATGAAATTTGTGCGGTTACTGGACCCTCTACCTTAGTCCTTAACGTCTTAGCGAGTAGAACTGGATCATGAATAGATTAACTGAAAAGCTTTGCAACTTTTTCATACAACCTCGGATGACTTTCATCCAAGTCACATTTGTAAGCCCATTAAGTTCTCCACCAAGTGGAATAAATGATACATACATTTACAATAAATGATAAATGATCTCTTGTGATGGGGACCTATTGATAATATTGGAGAGGCCTCCAACTACAAGTATGTCCAATTTGTTGGGTAGATTTTATGCTTGCAATGGTCCTCTCATGTAGGCCTCATGTACATCTGAGGCATGCTAATATCTATTTTTGGGGCTAGCATCTACTTTTGTTCAAAGGTTTGGTACGTTTAGGGGTTAAATATGGACAACTGTACTAAGTTTTCATCACTGATGAGTGATGACCTTGCTTTGTGATTCTCAGCCCCCACATAACATAGAATAACCGAGTTGAGATTTTGCATGAATGAGGTGCTTATGAAGCTGGCCTTGAAATGATCATACAGTGACTTGCTATTAATTTTTGGTACTGAAGTGAAGTCACTGCACGAATTGTTCTTCCTGTCTGCGTTCGTCACTGCACCCGTTTGTGGTTCTGGCATTCGGCTCGTTCTAAATACTGCATGCATGCATGGGGACTCGTTGTCATGCAGCGTTGAGAATGTCATGGAACATAGACCTGGAAACGTTCAGTGTTTACCCAAAAAGGTCATATTCGTTTAGTTAGGACTATTCCGATGATTTGGGACTATTTCAGGCTCTATTATGAGCTTCCACGATAGTTCTGCAAAGGCTTTGACTCTTTCAAACGTCCTTGTCGAATACATGGTATTCTTCCGAAATGACATATTTGAAGTATTCTTACACCATTTACCATTCCACGAGTTCCGAAGCTCGTTTGAAGTAACATATGCACACAACGGAGCTATTGTCAAGTTTCGTGCACGATAGTTGAAGAAAACCATTCCAATGGACCTTGGTTTCAGCCCGATGGACTGTGGAAAGGCGCAGCGTCCCTAATACAATGAATTTTTTTTTTAAAAAACTTCCAGCCACGAACGGTGTACAGGGAATGGATTGGCAATATACATTCTGCAGATGTATATGAGGGCGTGGAATATGCACGTGGTCTTCCATGCGTCTCATAGCATGCCCCACCGCAAATGCTACTCGCAAGCGCTAGTTATTCTGTTCCGGGTATCTAAAACACCTAACAGTGTAAGGGCCACTAGATTCGTGAAGCCATGAAGATATATGGTTTAGGGTACTGGGAGGCCTGAGAACCCGTAACACCGAAGAGTAGACATGTGTGCCGAAATCCAGAAGTGCAAGGGACGGAAGAAGAGAAATTATAATCGACAACTTTTTTTATCCGTTCTGGTTACAATAACAGAACTGTATAAAGAACCCCCGCATATTGCATGAAGTCCACCTGAAAAGGTGCGTGCACCGCACAATGCATCGGGCCGTTTTCCCACAATTCAGTTTTCAATTTCAAGAACTCTGTAGGAACTTTGACAGAAAATGACCGAACTCTTTTTGTGGCACCGTCTAACTTACAATATATCCAAAGGCCGTGCAGTCAGCGATGAACCATGGCCCTTCGATAGGGCTTGTCGCATGTACTGTACAGATGACGGTCCTGTAATGAACAATGAAACTGAAAATCATGGGTAAAATGCTCCGGGGTTCTACATCAGGACAGTCCATATGCACAATAACTCTGCGATGCTCGTGAACGTTTGTACTCTGGAGGTGCACTTCCGTAGTCAGCAGTGGGCCAGTGGGGGCACACATACTGCAGCGCACTGTTTGTATGCATGTCCGCAGTGACCTTTTGAAAGACAAATCCTCTGTTCGAGTCCATTCTGTCAGAGTTAACAAGTCGTAGTTCTTGCGGATACTTCGTCTGAAACTTTATGAACCTAGCACATTAAAACTTTCCATGTAGTGTTTTGCCAACCTACGAAGTCTTCGAACCGGGCCCTATAGAGGTCGTCCTCTGCAATGCCGACAATTAGATGACCAATTCACACATTATACAGAGCCCAATTAGAACATAGTGCTCATACATCCTTAAACATAATATTCATTAAAATGAGAGAATTGGGACCTCTCAAAATCATATCTCTCATTTTCAAGGGGGAGGATTGAATCTAAATGGGTTGTCAATTTAGGTGGATAGTAAGTACATATATCCTATGGAAGTTGGAATTTCCATTAAAACGAGAGTTACCGAAAGAATGATCGGTCCTAGTTGAAAGGAGGAGTTTCCATTAAAATGAGAGTCATGAAAAGAACTGTCGATTCGACACTAATACAGTACCATTTTAAATAAAAATAATGCATATGTATAAGGGAGTGGTTTCTCATCTCCTGGACACCAAGTCATGAGCTCAATGGTTGGTTGTGAGTGGGTGTTTATCTCATATAGGTGGTCCGGGTTCGATTCCCGTTGAATTCGTTTGAGCGGATATGAGATATGCATGACTTGGTGCTGCTAAGTGAGCCTCGGCAGGCAGGAAATTTGTAACAACCAACCAGCCCCGTACCCTAAACTGTGACAAGTGCTTAACGCGCTAACAAAAAAACAGTGGTCTTAACCACTAAACCTTTTATATATACTTGTTTTTAAAATCAAACACATACAGTTAATCTTTTAAGGAAAACGGATCAAATATACAAAGAAGTAAACGTACAATGTAATAGTAAATATATTAATAAAATATAAATATTGCACTTGCAATACGTTTTTTTTTCTAAATCAAAACACTTAGTCTTTGAAACGGAAATCTTCACCTTCAAAGTGATACACGCAAAAATAAAATTAGAAATAAGTCAAAAGAAATCTACAACGTCTAATGAACTAGTTATAGTATAGACTCTATATCGCTTGCATCAAAGCGCAAAGTATCACAATAATAGTCAAATACACACTATCACATAGACGTAGCAAGCAAGCCATACTCTCCATCGCCTCCAATCAACGGCGGCTTAAGTAGAATTATACAAAGCCAAACTTTGGTTAATGACTTCGATCTGAGCTGATGGAATTTTGATCATGCACTCGACAGTACCTCGTTTAATCCTAGACTTCCATGCTGTCATCAAAGCATTTGTTTCTTCCCAAAGTGGAGGTTCAGTATCATCAACCTTCCAACGCAAACCTCTCGAGGTGTCCCATCCAGTGTAGTAGTCCTAGACATTTTGATCCCTTGATGTTGGACGAAAGTACTGAATGAGGACACAGTTTGGTCTTTCTGGGTTACAGTTAGGATCAGACAACGCCCTCGCAATCCAAACTGGCCGAGTGTCACCATCTGCTAGTCGGATTGCAAGGAAGTAGCCTTCGTAAAGGACTCGACCTACCCTGAATGATGGCAATGGACGACCCCGCATCTGCCCGACGTAAATGTCATCCTCTGCAAACTCTTCCCGAATGTCACCGTCCTCTGCGTATTAATCCTCCACAATCGCTTCAACCCGAGATGTAGGCCAGAAGCCATCTTTCAAAACATTGGACATTTGCGGAGGCTCTTGAAGCGCTACTTTCACAGCCCGCCAATAATGAATCAAGTGCTCATAGCGTCTTCTGAATTCCCCGGTAAGGTCCTCATTGCACAAATTCTCCCAGTATTTGATAAATCCAGATATACCTTTGAAGATGTCTTCCATATTCTTCATCGGACGCTGCTCAACAGGAATTGGCACATCGCGGGGCCACAAACTCCTACCTTCGGAATCCTCCTTCCACAATTTGATCCCTCCACCTTCTTTGGGCAACCAGTCTACATCCGTGCAGAAAATCTTGTACTTCATCACCGGACAACCAGTGGAGTCAAGGTAGCACTACTAGAGAAATGGGGTTCCGGTGTAAGAGAAAATCAACAGTAATTCTGCTGGTTCGTGTGCGGGTTAGGAACAGTTGATTCCGGATCACAATCAACAGAAATGTCTTGGTTCGGTGTTGCTTCAATGTCCAAGTATACAGATAAAGAATGTTTCTAATCTAGCATTCATTTTTTCTGGCCTGCCCGAGGAAAAGTAGCTGCCCGGAAAAAAATTTGACTACCACGGCCAAGAAACCCGACCCACCACCGTAGGGCCCACCATGGCTAACCGAAGACCAATTGCCAACGGCCGGATTTGAACACAAGACCTTCTAAACCCCAACCACCTACTAAACCACCACACCACATACACACGCTCATGCAAGTATGAGATTTATCTTGTTAATTATAAGAGAACTTAACCATCGCCGATTCGTTTGCCATGTACAAAAAGCTTTTTTTTTCAATTTTTTTTTTGCACTATTTCATACAGGGATTTTTCTGTATGTACAAAAAATTTCAGATTTTTTGAATTTTTTTTTTTTTGGACAAAATCTTGAAGGCTGGAGCTGTTTTTTTTTTCCCAGCAGTCTTTGAATATTTTTAACGATGTAAAAAAAACTTTTTTTTCAAATTTTTTTTTGCAGTATTATATGCAGGGATTTTTCTGTATCTAGGAAAAATTTCAAATCTTTTTGAATTTTTTTTTTTTCGACAAAATCTTGAAGGCTGGAGTTGTTTTTTTTTTCCCAGCAGTCTTTGAATATTTTTAACGATGTAAAAAAAAAAAAAATTTCAAATTTTTTTTTGCAGTATTATATGTAGGGATTTTTCTGTATCTAGGAAAAATTTCAAATTTTTTTGAATTTTTTTTTTTTTCGACAAAATCTTGAAGGCTGGAGCTGTTTTTTTTTTCCCAGCAGTCTTTAAATATTTTTAACGATGTAAAAAAAACTTTTTTTTCAAATTTTTTTTGCAGTATTATATGCAGGGATTTTTCTGTATCTAGAAAAAATTTCAAATTTTTTTGAATTTTTTTTTTTTTCGACAAAATCTGTCTTGGTTCTGTCTTGTTTTGACGCACTCTCTAGTAGTGAATCAACAGGAACTTGTTGGTTCCAAGAGGAAAATCAACAGGAACTTGTTGGTTCCAACAGAAATCAACAGGAACTTGTTGGTTCTGTGCAGATGACTACGTTAAACTCATTCTCTGTTGGTTTCAACAGATGTGTGTTGGTTTTGTCTTGGTTTTTACGCACTCTCTAGTAGTGTAGAACTTGAACTGTTGTGCCTTAGTGTGCCCTACGAGTGCTTCATCTCCTTCCAGAATACTGCCTTCGATGAATCCTTTGAAATCGGGCACTTCTTCGACAAGGTGTGGAATAGTGGGGATAGATTCCACATCCATGAAGGACTTCATGAGCAAAGGAATCGTAGGAAAGTTGTCCTTCCGCAACAACATGCTCCACCTTCCAAACAACGCATCAATGTCGTCGTGGGTGTGACCCACCAGCATAAAAGTAACATAAACTTCACGAAATATTTTTTTTGCACTAAGGAGAGACCAAAAACAAAAAACATATCTATTCTTGTTGTCCCCGGTAGCATTGTCCATGTGCACATGAAGAACGGGCGGCAAAGGAGTCGCTAGAGGAGAGGTTCCAGCGGTAGGACGCAACGATGGTTCACAAGTCTCTGCCCCCTTAAGCACAGCATCAAACAATGGAGATGACCTTGATCCCACAAACAATTCCCCAGATGCAAACTTCGGAGGCAACTCTAGATCTCGCAACAACTTGGCCATTGAGCCGATAGTGTAATTGGAATCATGCGAGAATAGATCCAAGCCGTAATGCGCATAGCGCACATCGCCGTGGCCATGTGCAAGCATACCAGTAACGGAAACGGGCAACTTCACAAGGCCATCAATCTCTTTGCTCTTGTGGGAGAAAACCGGAGAAGCTGTTTTCGCGTGGTCCATCTTGTCATGCATGATCGTGAGACACTCGTGGGGGAAGTCTCTAGATCGGGTGCGGTTGGCGTAATAGAACTCTCGGTGCGCACGCGCAAGAGCCAGATGCTTGTCTAACCTCTTAGCCCACAACAATGCTTGCTGGGATCCAGCTATCGATCCCCTCCTAAGAGAATGGTATTTGTCGCACGTTGCGCACCGAGCGAAATTGTCACCTGGTTTCTTTGCATCAAACTCACTGAAGGTGGATGTCCTGATCTTGCTCAAGTTTGAAGGCGAGACATCCTTCAACCCGAACGCTGCATTCACCCTGTTCAGTTCGGGAATGGTGTCTTTCCACTGAAAGGTTGCCGGCAGAATCATGGAAACGACCTTCTCCCCGGATTTAAGCGTCCTCGTGCGGTGGGGCATGTGGTCCGCGGATTTCTCTAGAATACATCGCAGTGTGGCGGTGGCTTGAACGGTGTGATTACGAGGCTTCCGGATTCCTGAATTTCCATGAGGATGTGCTTGCCGGCCCTGCACCGCGTAAGATTGATAACGGTAGAATGTTGCTTCGGAGACACCTACAATATGCATCCATGCTCGCACGCAAACATCAATACCTTCGATAGTCACAACCCTCCGGTTTTCTAAATCGCGGTGAATCTGCCTGTGGATGTCCATCTTCATGTGGAATCTGAACTGGAAAGAGGTGCCTTCATACATACGTTCGCGGAAGGCACGAATCTTATCCCTCGGAAAGGGTTGAACGCAATTCTTGCTGCAACAAACTTTGCTGGAGACGGAGTTGATAGAGTCTTGAGTGAGGAGTTGCTGCGATTTGATGGAAGTCTCCCGGGGCGGATTCCTCACTGTACTAGTATATCTCGACGACCTAGCGGAAGAGGACTGCGTGAGACTAGCTTGGTGACGGTTGTAGTTGTCGCGAAGTTCATGATCATGGAGGCTTGCTCCATTGATATGGACAAGCCGAATCGGCCAAGCCCGCAACGAGTACCTCGACTCGCAGGGGATGTCAACCTCGGAGTGACTGCGGACTATGTGAATAGCAACGTGAGTGTCTCCAAGTGGTCCGTCCGCACCGAGAACAAGGTCTGAGCTGACACTATGACAAGTTCCGTCCCCAACATGCAAGCCGTCCTCTTTAAACAAAGCTACACACTGAGTATTCCACTGACGTCGCGGAATGCCTTCACAGTCCGGAACCTCGACGTCCACTGTGTGTTGGGCCCCAGCTTCATCGTTGGAAGAGTCGACTCCATGAATCAGCATCCGAGCAGGGTCCATGGCAGCAGTAGACGAAGTGAGGATACCTGAACGATTGCATGCCCTAATGTTAGAATATAGTACAGCGGAGATGAGATTCCCATACGTAGGATTATTTTGGGGGGAGCTAAACCACAAGAGGAAATCGGAGGATGTTCATATGGAACAAGGGGCATTCGAAAATTATAGTGTGGATAATCCTGGAGTCTCAAGCGTAACGCTATGGTCAGTCTGCAGATGCCGTTTAGATGGAATCGATCTCATTTGTCTTGATTATGTGGCAGTTTAGCTCTGCCCGACCTAAATTGTATCGATTAAGATATGCCGAGACATTGATTCCATGATCACATCAATTTAGGTCGGACCGAGCTAACTTCATCTTAAGAATCTCCTCCACCATCCGCTCACATCATGTACGTACGCGAAAGGGTACCCCAGTTGAGGTCGCCACTAGATGAATTCAAATTGGAGGGTGAGAAATATGACAGAGTCTTAGGTTGCCAACAGAAGATCATCGGGCAGGGATGTTTAGGTCGTATCGACCTAAATTATGTAAACCATGTGGAATGAAATGCAGTGTCTCGAATGATGTAGACCATCTGCAATGGAATGTAAGCGGCCTCGCGATTTAGCTCGCCTCGAGCTAAATTAAGGAGAACAGACGGCATGGAATACAATATACAATTCTTACAGAAGGACGGGGCTTCATAGACATTAGATGCGATGGACCTCAATCTGTATTACCTCATTACGTGACGATGCAGATCATCTCTACCCGAAATGAATAGACCAGAAGAGTCCAGGTGAGTACTCAAGTACTTGTGTACTTTAGGTTGAGTCAAGCTAAACAAGGTGGTGGATCAGAGCTACAGAAAACGGGTATAAGGAGGCAAGGCTGGTGCAGTTTAGGTCGAGTCGACCTAAACTAGAAGGTGGATCAGAGCTCCAGTACACGTCTTCGTGAAGTAAACGTTGGTGCAATTCAGGTCGTGTCGATTTAAGCTGGAAGGTTGATCAAAGATCCAGTACAAGAATTTAAGAATGTGACGTGGCTGCAAGTCAGGTCGAGTCGACCTAAACTGGAAGGTGTGTCTCGCTCCAGTACACGGCTTTGCGAAGGCAACGTTGGTTCAATTCAGGTCGAGTCGACCTAAACTGGAGGGTGTGTCTCGTTTCAGTACACGGCATTACGAAGGTAACGTTGGTTCAATTCAGGTCGAGTCGACCTAAACTGGAGGGTGTGTCTAGCTTCAGTACACGGCTTTACGAAGGTAACCTTGGTTCAATTCAGGTCGAGTCGACCTAAACTGGAGGGTGTGTCTAGCATCATTAGACGGCTTTACGGAGGTAACGTTGGTTCATTTCAGGTCGAGTCGACCTAAACTGGAGGGTGTGTCTCGCTTCAGTACACGGTTTTGCGAAGGTAACGTTGGTGAAATTCAGGTCGAGTCGACCTAAACTGGAGGGTGTGTCTCGCTTCAGTGCACGTCTTTGCGAATGTAATGTTGGTTCAATTCAGGTCGAGTCGACCTAAACTGGAAGGTGATTCTTAATCATGTACAAGGCTAGAAGACGGAAACGTTTGTGCATATTAGGTCGAGTCGAGCTAATTTGACTAGGGCAAGATGCTCCGTTCTCGAGGACCTTGGAACATATTCAGGTCGAGTCGAGCTAATATGTCCCGGAATTTACGGCGATAATATCGGAAAGCAACGGCATGGACAATCTGCATTTCGAATTGAAGCAACAGCAACTGAACTGTGGATTGCAAATGAAAGGTACGCAAAATACAATGGTGGGAAAGAAAGTGCTGTCCGAATGCTTTCTATAACATAACAGTATGAGCTGCAACTGAAAATGAACCCTATCTAAATCGTGCGCGCTAACCCTATAACTTGAAGTTCTGGATAGGTAGTTATCTCTTACCGGAATATGTCGCAAACACAGCTCCTCTTGACACGATTCTACAGCCTCAACCCGCAACTACACGCAGTCTCCTCAAAGCTTAAGAACAAAAAATTCCTCCGTTCGGGCATGCGAAAGTACAAGGACCGGAGGAGCATGAGCACGCAAACGGAGGAGTATACGAACGGAGGAGCATGAGCACGCAAAGAAACGAGAAAAGGAATATTTCAGTCGCACTTCAACATTTATAGACAATAGGGCGGGAACGATGTGGCGGGAAGAGAAAGGGAGAATTTTGAACCGTCGTTTCTCATCCACTTAAAAATCATATCGTCCACGAGGTTCGGTGGACTTTACAACTATGGAGGGAGAAAGCTTACTGAAAATATACGCGACAATAATAGATTTCTGTACAGTATTTGAATACTTCATTCAAATAATTATAGATTCCATCCCTATGTAACAAGAACATTGGGAACGGAAAATTCTATAGTGAGACATTCCTCTAATTTAAATTGTAGATCATAATAATAATATCATTCAAACTGCACTTTGTTGGATTTGTCGAAAGTACAAACGTAGTTGACAATAAAATAACCACCTCGGAGAGGTATCTTCCTCTAAATTTCAAGAGCGGTTTTAGGGTATTTAATCGAGGACTATGAAGTAATTTTGCATATTCTAGTATTTATAGTTCAGTTCTGGTATATTTTAAGAATATTCCTAGAATATTCTTTAAATATTTTTAAAACACCCTATATTACTTCTATACATCTATTATTTTTATCTTAAATGAAAAAAGGACACCCAATATTTGTTCTCATATAGTTATGGAAATTCTCGACATTCACTTACTACCTCAAGGTAACCACTGAACATATTGGTAAACATCGTCAAAACTACTATTTATAACTAAGAGTAATTTTGACTTTTTATAGAAATGGAAGTTCACCATTTTCACTTTTAGATTCCATCCGTACGGTAGTATTTACTAAATCTATCAACGATATTTAATTATAAATTTTGAAAGTTAAATTACATAATTCAGTCTACATTTGATAATAACAAAATTATAATGACTAAGTTGAGTACGACTTCTTTAGAATAATTGTAAAGTAATTTTTTCAAAACATGCATTCAGTTGGTGACTTCTAATGATTGTCGTGTTTTAAAAAGCTACGACCTCTTTTTGGCAACTTTTGTATCGCACTAGTATCAATTGAACTCTAGCGTACTGAAGGACTTGAATTACAATACTGATCATTATATTCATTTGAGATAAAAATTTCTAAATTTGTAAAAGTAATATAGGGTGTGATAAAACGAATTTAGGAATTTTTTTGGAATTTTTTTGGAATATACGTAGAGTATACCCTAAACATACTACAGATAGTAGCATATTCCAATTGTTTCATAGCCCCCTATTAAATAACCTTTTTACGGTTATACGTATCCAAAACTTACACTAACTAAGAGACTTCCCCGAGTGTATCTATGTATTTTTCACTGTAGTATTAAGCACGTAACTTATATAGTAAGGCAAAATGTACTCCACCTACAGGTCAGGGCGCATTCAAATATTATAGTGAGTGACGTTAATAAAATAATGGCAAATGTAATGTAATTGTCTTAATGAGGAGTGTTTTAAATATATAAAAGCAAGTAACGATATAGTTGGAAGTATTTCCGTTAAATTTAAGTTTAATGTGTTACTTTATTGTGTTAATATTTAGTTTAAAGGCATTATTCACGTTAATTATTAAATAATGAAATATATTGAATTGATATACGGAAAATTTAAATTCATGAATTATGTACGTGAATTATCAAATAATCGGAACATTTTAATAAGGAACACTAGATTTATTTTGAGTGACAAAAATCTTGAAAAATCATAAAATATTATTAGAACTAAGTATGGGCGTTATAGACACCATGCTTGCAAATATACATTTCGTATCAAAGACAAGATCATGTCTACCACACATATATTAAAATGACTTACTTAGACATTTGCAAGTAATATGGCAAGTGTTTACAGTCAATAGGTTATTTTTTACGTGCAAGTAATATGAAAAATTGCAAATTGATGTACTTGAGGGGGCCTCAACCCTAAATGTCAAGTGATTATGATCCTAAAGCATGATAAAAAGAAATGCACAAGTTGTAAATAATTTATAATACGCCGAAAGCATTAAATTACTCTACCCTAAACTCTAACTGATGTTTATTTGAATGAATTATCAGATATTATGTTAAACTTCATCCGCTCATAACTTCTACGATTCACGTCCAAAGATTAAATAAAAAATCATTTTAATCTCATCTCCATGCAGTCCACTTCATCAAACCCGAATCTTTTAAAGCATGACTACATTGTTAATATTTAATATTTCATGACTTTCGAATGATACAGTTGTATATCACCTAAATAATCTAAAAATTTCGTGAAAATTAAGACATTATTATTAGAATCACAAAGGTCTTAATTCAAGGTTTAGGATAAAATGATCCACAATCAGATTATAAAATGTTTAACGTAATATTTTAAAGCAAGTGTCAATGAAATCATCATGATTTTACATTTAATACATTGATTCAACAACTATATTAGGATTCGAAATACTTTCATTTAAATACATTATTTCACGCCATAGACCCTCTCAATTGCTTTTCCAATATATATGACACTCTTTCAAATGATGAAGGGTTAGTACGTGTATGTTACGGATGGATGAATTATAAGAAATATTAAACTTCATCCGCTCATACCTGCTATGATTCATGTTTGAATTTAAAATACGAACTGAAGCCAATTATATTCATGTAATCTTCATGATTGTACTGTGAATCTTTTTTAATTGAGATTTGTATGCGAGGTTACTATAGCTTCATGTGCGTGTGATTTCACCAATTTCAATGAAAGGGAAAGAATTTGTGGAAATATTATTCCTTATTTTGTGATTCAATGTTTCACCTATAATTATGAAGATTTTACAGACTCTAAAATAATTCTTCAATGAAAGAATAACTCATAAAATCAAGCATCTAATTAAAAAAAATACAAAAATCACAACACCTACTAACAGTAGTACATTATAACCTGTCACATTCAAAAGATTTCATCCAGACAATCTGTTTTTATATAATTATATCTTAATATTCGTAATCAAATTAGTGAATAGTTTTTTATTATGTGTTTCTAAAATTTTAGAAAAATTATATGTGATAACAATGTTAGATTAAATCATAATTATGAATAAATAGAATCTAAAATTCAAAACGTATAATAAATAACTTTTATTTATACATCAAGTTTTGAATATTCATAGTAGTTGCATTTTATAATACGTTGTTAGAAAACTACCCAAACCGGACATAGGTGAGGGCATGAAGGAGCTACAGAATTTGGAATTAAGATTGAAGTTACGATTGGTCCAAATTAAACCTTCTATTCAAAAATTAAACTCAATACAGCAACATAGACAATTGTGACTGGATGGATGAAAAATAAGGAATACTTCAGTAATCTACAAAATTTACGTTGTAAAAAAGGTCTCTATAACCTCTAAACATACCACGTGAACCCTTTGAACATAAGTTGATTCTACTTAGCCTTAGAACCAGATATTAGTATGGCAAAGGTTTATATGTAAGCATACAATCTATCCAACAAATCAGACATATTTGTAGTCGGAGGCCTCTCCAATATTATCAACAAGTTCCCATCAGAAGTCAAAGATTTATTGTGATTGGACGATAATTTAATAAGCTTTCTAAGATGACTTGCATAAAGACAATCTCAACTTGCATAAAGACAAAAGCGTGATAAAAAGAAATCATGCACAACTCGAGAAGACAACAACCTCGGAACTATTCCGGCCCAAAGGCGCTTAACTTCAGGATTCTAATGGAATCTGCTGTAGTAGCCTTGGTATGACCGCATCACGGCTGTCAGGGGAGTTCCAGATATTTTAACCGAGAGTCTGAGTCCCGGGAGTACGAGTCCCGTACAAATATATATATTTTATACATATATATATACATATGCATATACATATACATATATATATATATATATATATATATATATATATATATATATATATATATATATATATATATATATATATATATATATATATATATATATATATATATATATATATATATATATATATATATGTCCGGGTGCACGTGCTGCCCGAGAGGGTCGTCTCTCTGACTTGCAGCTAGGGTTTCAGATTCATTCTCCTCGTTTCCGCTCTTTGTTGTTCTCCGCTCTTCGTTGTTTGAATAAGTAATTAAAGTTTGAAAAGTAGGGGTCGGACAATCTAGTCGGTCAGACATTATTTTCTACCAACCCTCACTTGCACGTATATATATACAAGTTTTCGCTGGTCGTAGCCCTTGTTGCACGCTGCTCTACTTTGCCTGCTCCCCAATGTCCCATTTTCTGGCCTGCTGCCCGAGGACGTTGTCTCTCTCACAACTAGGGTCTCATATTGGTTGCGTTTCCGCCCGTTTCCCTCGTTTTGTCTCTAGCCTCGATTTTTTTGGCCCTTCTCCGCGCTTGTTTCTCTCATTTAGTTTCTGCGTGTCTCTCTCTTTTTTACAACTTCTAAATGATATACATGTACAAATATGTATAATTATATATATATATATATATATATATATATATATATTTATGTATATATACATGTACATATATAAATGTATACATAATTATACGTATTTAACACACGTTTACTTTTATTCCCCACTGCCCGCTGCCAAGGATGCGCTGCCTGTTGCCCACTGCCTGCTGGGTCGTTTCTTTCGCTGCGCATAATTTTGGCCACTGCTCGCAACCCGGTGGGGGTCGTCTCCCCCGCGGGGCGCGGGTAGGGTTTGGGGCTCACTTTCTGTTATTGCTTGTTCTCCCGCTTGTTCTCCCACTGCTCCATTTTTCGGCAATTTTTTTCAAGTATTATTTTCAGGCAACCCTGCCCTGCACTTACGGCATATATTTTATATATTATGCATATATATATATACATAATATTATATATATATATATACACACACATATATATATATATATGTATACATACATACACTCACAAACAAAATTGAGTATTGATTTGAAACTTTTTCATTCAAACAACCATATCATGAGCATCAATGGGCAAAGTCCAAAAGTGAATTTGCAAAAGTTGTAGTGTGCGACATATAACATATTACTACCGAAGTTTGAAGAGAAACTCGATTGTGATTTGAAAGAAAATGAATTTCAAAGTTAGCCATGTCTAAAACTCGGTTTTGTGCGCTACAAGTTGGAAGTACTTTAAATTTTGGGAATTTTTTCTCATAGCTTCAATAAAACTTTTTGTGCCATGGCATGTTGGTATACATCGTTTTAGACAATTGTACGCAAAAATTGAAGTGAGTTGACATTGATAGAATTTAAAATATCAACAATTTGACAAACATGCAAATGATGTTGGTTTCCACGATATTTGAATTTTTTTTTGGATTTGAGAGTTGGGACTGCATTGGCCATTGTATAGAGAGCATAGGTTGCAATATGACCATTGTTACATCTTAATCAATTCACTATTTGAAATAGTTGTTGAATAGGCCAATGCGTTCAATTTATATATTCGAGCTATACGATGTAGTTTTTTGGTTTGACTTTTTTGTACAAAGTCTAGGGTTTTCGATGCACATAGTTACTCAATAAACCAATTGAGAAACTTGGTAAAAAGAAATTCGGCATTTTTTTCAGGTATTTTTTTCTGCCAACCCTGCCTTGCACGTACGGTATATATTTTATATATTATGCATATATATATACATAATATATAATATATATGTATATACATGTATATATATACACATATATATAGATATAGATTTAAATATATATATATAAATATATATATAAAAATAAAAATAAAAATAAAAATAAATAAATAAAATAAAATAAAATATATAAAAAAATATATAAAAATATAAAAAATAAATAAAAATAAAAAAATAATATATAATATATATATATATATATATATACGCGTGCCCATGCCCGGTGCCCTTGCATATACCCGTGCCTTGTACCATACCCGTGCCCATACCTGTGCCATACCCGAGTGCCCATGCGCTGTGCCTATACCCGTGCCATGTGCCAATACCACTCCCTTTTCCCATACCCGTGTACCCATGCTTTGTGCCCATACCAGTGCCCGTGCCCATACCCTGTGCCCATGCCCGTGCTTCGTCTCTCTCGATCCGGCCAGGGTTGAACGTGTCGCCATTTTTTTCTCTGCCATTTCTTTGCGTTTCTCGTCTCTCATCGTTTTTGCGCTTGTCTGTGTTGTGTCATCTCTCACCGTGTTCTTCTCGCCGTTTCTGTTGTGCGTTGTGGTGTAGGGTTTCTTGGTTTACTGTCTCCGTCCTCGTTCTGTGTTTGGATCTCGTTTTTTGTCCCTCCCTTCCTTTTTTCTGCTATTTCTTCTTTCTCTTGTCTTGTTTATGTCGTTTTGCTTACAATTTACATACACTTAGAAGCTCGAGGTTGGAGGGGCTGCGTTTACCCTGAACTTTGTAGTCTAGAATTACAGGGTTGCAAGCTGAGTCGTTTTGGAAAAGGAAGCACGCCTTGGATTGAGGGAGCAAGTCTGCAAAAGCACACGGAGCGCGACGTAAGAGGTAAAGAGATCCTAAACCCTAATCCCTAAAAACGCCTTGCTTATAGAATGGGAGCAAGTTAGGGTATCAGATCGTGGCTGGACTTGAAGTTTGGTATTGTCTGAATTGCATTGTTTGCATTTGAGATTGCTTGCTTACAACATTTATGCAATTTAATTAGGGTTTTATAAGGAGACCAGAGCTTAATGTGTGTGCAGTCTTACCTAGTACTATCTTGTTTTCATTGTTTGTATTTCAACAACATCAGCAGTTTGTGGCTTAGAATGTGAGTAGTTGCTTGATTTCAAGCAGATGAAACATTTGTACTGATGTTTAATAATTTAGTACATGATAGCGTGGGTTTGCATTCTTACACTGAGGGATTTTTGTTTAATTCTGTGAACAAGTTTTTGGAGTGATCAAGCTGCTTATTGTCAATTGGGGATTTTTCTTTATTCATCTAGTAATGCTGTACAAATTCTATAGTTGTTTCTTCATGTTCATGGAGCTCGTGTTTTGGGTGGTGGTTCAAGTTGCTGCAGTGATTTGTTTGCTTGATTTTCATAACAAACAAGAAACCAGTCTAATTACTTCGAATCGATGATTTTGGATTCATAAATTCAATATTGTTGATTGGCAAATTGAGAGCTTTTTTTGGATTCTATGGGTAGAAGTGCACAGAGTTATGGTGCATAATTTTTGATGCATGGCCGTTTCAAGTTGCTACAGCGAGTTGCGTGGTATTTAATTTCAGTTCACTAATGAAGAAAAGCTTGCAATTTTCAGATTGTTCAATTCATACATCGGAGTAGTTGTTTGTAACTATCATAATCATACTCCACGAGATAAGGTCAGTTCTCTACTCACTGTTTCATTCTTCTTTCATTTTCATTCTTCTGTACGCTCAGTGCTACTGTGTAAATGTTTGTTTACGGTGGTAGTTTTAGGTTTGTTTTCACCTGCATGTGACAATAGGCAGTTTAGCTCGATGTTAGTTTAGGTCGATGTCAGTTTAGCTCGACACAACGTAAATAGGCAACGAAACTCGCGCGATAAACGGTAATTCAGGTCGACCCGATCTAAACTTCACCAATACAAGTCACATCCGAGCTCGACTCTCCCTAAACAGCGGTCAATTCAGGTCGATACGACCTAAATTGCAGTCAATTCAGGTCGACACGACCTAAATTGCAAGAAATTCAGGTCGACACGACCTAAGTTGCAGTAATTTTAGGTACACACGACCAAAATTGCAGTCAATTCAGGTCGACCCGACCTGAACTGCATAAAAAATTCATCTCGACACGACATAAATTGCTGTCGATTCCGATCTAATCTCAGAACTACACGTTATAGTACACCAAGTCTAGGCTGAAACATGTAGAACATGAACATGTACCATGTGTGAATTCAGGTCGAATAGACCTAATTTATGCTATAAAGCAATACGGATCGGTCTGATCTACCTAAGATTCAGCTCGACTCGACCTAAATCACACAAATAACCTACCCAAATATTGAACAACTTCAGACTGGGACGACCTACTTAAAGGTCGGGATACCCTAGAATACCAAATTTTGTAATCAATTCACATAAATCAAAACACAAAATAGTAAAAACCCTCTCCCCCTCCAGCACTTTAGGTCGAATCGACCTAAATAAAGAACTATCGGTCTTCGTTTACGAAGAACATGTTTACCCTAAACCCTAAGCCCTAAACCCTAAACATGTATCACGTCTGAATTCAGGTCGAATCGACCTAATTTACCCTAGCAATCAGTACGATTTGACAAGATAGCTACCGAAGATGCGCAGATTCAGATCGAGGCAGCCTTTACGGCCATGAATGGCCTTCAATGATCGAATGATATCGTGTATAGTAAACAAGAAATAACGCATAAGATGTGAACATTCAGGTTGACCCGACCTAAATTGCTCGCTAAGTAGGGCAATTCAGGTCGGGTCGACCTGAATGTTCACATCTTCTGTGTTTCTTCATGTGATTCCAAATATCCGTATTGCCTTAATACACATAGTCCTTACCTATATTTCCTCTTTAGGTTGGGTCGACCTAAAGAGTATATCATTCACGACTCAATGCTTCATACATATGAAGCGTACTACATCCTTCAAGATTAAGAGCCCCGTCTAATTTTCAGGTCGATCCGATCTAATTTAAAGTGAACCCCTAGATGCTCGCAACTGACAAGTCTGCAGTACGAATCTCTATATAGGCATGTTGATATGTGTGTTGATATGTCTGTTGCATTTTAGCTCGCACCGACCTGAACATCGTCTGTCCTCGTTGTGAACAGAATGGCAACAGAGAGGAAGACACCCAGGGAACAGCAAAGTGCACCCGTCAACCTCTACTACAAGAAAGTTGCACATCCACAGAGCACGGATGATGCAGAAGGCGACGACCTCGCGAACTTCGGGGAGTTCTGGGAAATGCAGGAACAAAATCATGTGCAGTTCTGGAGTCTGAACATGATACCAATGACTCGTGATTGCTGCTTGATCACGAAGAACACCAATACACCGACCTACCTCCCACTCTCATTACACGAGAAGGTGAAAGACATCAGCAACGGTGACGGCTCCAAAATCATGTTGCACTGCGTGACAACGAGAACTGAATGGGAAAAGAAGCATCAGTACAACTTCACGTTGATTCTCGACTCAGCTGTCATTCCATTCAATATCAGCCCCTTGATAGCCTCTCTCAAACATACAGAATTCAGAGGAATGATGAAGGAGCTGGAGAATAAATTTGACAGCCAATACTTCATGTCTACCAGCGGTCAGCCTCTGCGTGGGGCCCAACTGTGCTC
Source organism: Pohlia nutans (assembly GCA_022496805.1). Classification (NCBI taxonomy): domain Eukaryota; kingdom Viridiplantae; phylum Streptophyta; class Bryopsida; order Bryales; family Mniaceae; genus Pohlia; species Pohlia nutans. Next base: position 1,153,766 of record CM040086.1, read on the forward strand.
GAAAATCCGGAAGGTGATCCAGAACTTCGAAACCTTCAAGGCCAAGATGGACATGCAGACTCTATCGAGGACACCAATAAGTGTCCCTCAATAACCGCAGCCAGGGAGGTAGTGCGGGATCTACATTCACAGACTCGCCAAGACCCCAACAGAGCCGTGGCAAGCGCAAGCCCAACACGCCTCTTACCCCTACACCACCAACCAAAAGCCATCTCGGCTCCACGTCGAAGAAGAGGAAAACTGTGGACAAGAGGGCTCCCGAAGATGTCAACGACGTTAGCTTGGCATCTGCTGTGACCGACTTGTCAGAGCCCGTGCAGGGAAACAAGAAACCAGACTTTGCTCGGTCGACCAAGGCGTACAAGACGTTCTGGTCGTCCTGCACTGACGCCTTTGTCTGGGGAATCGAACATAAGAAATCGATCCCAATCGAGCAACTAGTCGATGCGCCTCCTGACATGAACACCAAGTCGTACAAGCCGGGTCTTGCAGAGAAGATCATGGGCTTCCTTCTCAGCATGCCCGATAGAAGCACAAAGCAGACTCTGTGCGTCATGCCTTGCGACCTAGACGAGAAGCCCACTAGCTGGGACTCCATCAAAGATGGAAAGTTTTGGCTGATCAACGGGCAGCACAGTGTCAAAGCAAGTTTCATGATGCACGAACAAAGGATGGATCCCAAAGACATCAAAGAGTTCGCGCAATGGAACTGCTTCATCGTTTGGACGAAGAACAACGAAAAACTTCGTCAAATATCCGCGTACTACAACCGGGTCAACCACTTCGGCGCCATCAAGCCGTCCTGGGCGACTAACATCTTGGGAGCGCGGCAGGTCTGGATTAAACTCAATCGTCCCAAGAACCCGAAGGAGTTAGTCCAGGTGGGAACAAGTAGTCAGGCGTCGCGAACAAAGGAGGCCGCGATCAACAAAAAAAAATTCAACGTAATGTTCAGCTCGACTCGACCTGAATAGCTTTCGATAGTACTCCAAAGTCCTAGTTCGTCCCTACAGAGTAGATCCGTGGCACCAGCGAGTTAGGTCGAGTCGACCTAAAATGCTCATGTTGTCGTGATCTTTTCTACTGATTGTCCTTGTAACCCGTGCGCTCCCCAGTCTGTGTTGATTTAGGTCGACTCGACCTAAATGACTCTATAATAGCTAACAGTGTATGTGCCCTTGCAGGAGTTTCAAGCAGCTATGAAGCTGCGGTTCTTGATGCTCGACGTGGCGCAGGCGCAGAAGGACGCCAAGAAAAGTAATGCGTCCGAACTGCTCGACATCCACAATGAGTTGAAGTTGATCAATGCGCTGGACGACGTGTTCGACCTCTGGAGCGAAGTGATCTCAAGAGCGGGTGCCGGAGAGCTCCATGACCCAGACACTGATTTGCCGTTCAAGGAGAAGCCTAACTGGAATCCAGAGAGTGGAAATCTGACGCGCGAGTTCTTCAAATGGCTGGGAAACCTAACCTATGAGGACCTCACCAAACTTGCGCGGCATATCCTGAACCACGGGAACCCAAAATGGACCCGGGGATACCCGAAGGTCACGATTAAGGCAATATCCACTGTTCAGGACAGGTGCTACTCGACAAAGGAATGGGTGGAGAGAAGGAAGCGGAAGCACCTTGTCAAGAAGGAATTGCACAACATCAATCGTGATCTGGGATTCTTCAATCCGGCGGGGGAACTGGTTCCGGAGAAGTGGAGGCAGTTCAAGGAGGAATACCACGTCACGAGGGCGACAATGAATGTACTCCTTGAGCGACCGGGCGAGGTATATTTCAGGGAGGCAAAGCAGGTCAGAAGCAAGAACAAGAAGACCGCAGAAATCTCCCCGTACGCATACGAGTTCTTTAAAGTCTTCCTGGAGAAGAGGAAGAAATTCGAGAAGCCCGCCGGCAACGCTCACTTCCGGCCATACGACCCGCAGTTAAACGAGCACGCCGACTGGCCCGAGGGCGCCTGGTCAAATGTCACGTTTTTGGACATGAAGCTGGGGGTCATCGACTTCAGAGTCCTCCCCGGGGTGGGTGACAAGGAAAAGTCAAGTACGGATATGCCGTACTTTCACGAGTTCATGTCTTCTCTAAAAGAAAGACGTGAACCAGAATTCGATGAAGTACCTGCGTGGCTGTTCATCTGCGCCGATATGATAGAGCAGAACCAGGTAGTTCATTTCGCTGAGCACGACGACCAACTCCGCAGATACAAGATGGAGTATGCGGACTACCATCCAGCGAGGAATGAGCGACTGGGAGACTATCCGGCGAACCATAAGAAGGCGCGGGCGAAAGTGCACCTGGTCTTCTTGCAAAGGGCCGACATTCCTACGGTGTCGATCCCCCCCGACTTCTACGCTCCGGAGACCACGGTATACACAAAGCCCCGGGCGTACGATGAGCTGTTGTACCGCGTGTACAACGCAGAACTCAGAATGGAGTTCTACTTGTGGCTCATGAACGCGTTCTGCATGCTGGGATCGAACGTCGTCTCCGTCTACGCGGGATCTAAGTTCACTTGCGCTGCACTGGTGAGTAGTTCAGAATATGGAATCATGATCTTCAGCTCAAGTCGATCTGAGCCTACGTAGTGTTATCGTTCATACATTTTAGGTCGGGTCGACCTAAAATTCATACTGGCATACCTGCTGTTCTGGGAAGTGCCCAAACCATATCCTCAATGTGTTTCAGGTTGGGTCGACCTAATCGTTTAGTGTGCAGCTCTTAGAGTCGATGCTTTTGTTTAGCTCGTGCCGACCTGAACTAAACCTTCTACCTTCTCAGCGCCCCCACCCTTTAGGTCGATTCGACTTGAACTGTCCCTTCGTACTACCTCATCCCTTCGTGTTGCCTCTCCTTCACAATTTAGGTCGAGGCGATCTAAATCCTGCTCACCCCCCAATTATATCAACCCTAACTCACTTGCTGACTGCCATTTCAATTGTGCAGATGTGTTGCGTGAACAGCTACGCTGTTGGGGACAAAAGAATGAAAGACTGGTTTGCTTCTATTGCGATCGACGCCTTGGACCTCGACAAGGCTGACTTCCTGGAGGACGGATACCCTGTGCATGTTGATAGGGAGCAGAGTACCCCTGCTGCACGACCTGGGTCCTCCAGACCGAAGAGGAGATCCAGAGATCAGTGGTCTGATCCCCCTCTCATGCAGCGGGATGAGGAGCACTCGTCAACCTCCTCTTCCAATGAGGATGATGACGACGAGGACGACGAAGACCATGCTCCTCCTCTGGGTACCCCCCGGAGATCTGATGCGCCAGGTTCGTCCGCGTCCTCTGGCTATCAGCTCGGGACTCCTTCCTCCGAGCGGAAGTCGAAGAGGAAGAAACGTGAGTCTTCGAACAAAATTTTGAAGACGTTGGCTGCCACGGTTGCAGCTCTCACGGTTCAGACCTCGAAGGTCGCGGAGGAGAATCTGAAGATGAACCAGGAGACGAGAAAAGAGCAGTATGATTTCCAGAAGTTTATTTTGGAACAGCAGCGTCAGCAGCAGCAGCAACAAAATGTCATGCAGCAGACGCTGCAGGCGCTCATGCAGAGCCTTCTGCCTCCTTCTGGGGCCGTGCTGAACCCGCCGCCGCTGGCTTCTCAACCTCTGGTGCTTGGTAATCAGGCGTCGGGTTCAACCACCAGCGGAGAATCTGCTCCACCTGCGCCCTCGTCTTTTGTCGTTCCTCCTCCGCCTCCTCCTGCGCCCTCGCCTGTCGCTGCGCCTCCACCGCCGCCAGCTGCTCTTGCGTCTGCTCCATCCACTTCGCCGGCTCCTTCGCATGTATCATCGGGCGCTGCTAGTGATGCCGCCGATCCATACAGCCTTGACGACAGTCTGGGATTCGGCGGAGCCGCTGGCAGTGACAATGCAGACACTGCCGTCTCGCCTGGCACAGACGCTGCAACAGGTGGTTCCCAATAATCACTCGATGTCATTTGTATAGATTTAGCTCGACTTGAGTTGATTTGTATCATAGGTTTTTTGGTAGATTTTTTGTATACACGGCTCAAGATTTGTACGATTTGTAGGATTTTCAACTGCTGGTTGAGTAGAGTCCTTAGGACATTTTCCAATGAACATTTTTTGTACCTCAATTTTTTTTGGCCTTTCTATAATTTACACACTCCTCACTCGGAATTCACGTTCATCTACTGTCATCGCAGGCTCCATCGGTGCCCACATTGTGCCTCACGCTCAATTGCCTCGTTCTGTTCATCCGCCCGCGCAATGTAATCAGGGCGGTCAGTCCTTGGTGCCCATTCCGAACTCGCCCGCAGTCCCTTCCTCTCCTGTCGTCCCTCCGGCCTTCCAATCACTGGTGTCAGGACGTAGACTTCAGCGGGATTCGCAATTGGATGCGCGGACACGTACATCAGCCTCCCCTCCTCGTCACGTTGCCGGCGCTGCACCCTCGACAGCCACACCTGTCGGCAGTGCGAAGTCTATTGGGTCCTCCGGCCATCAGGTGCGTTCCATACGTTTCTCAATGGTCGGAACTTCGTGTTTGTTGTCTTCGCGCTCGTCCGTGTGTCGTTTTTATTACGATGCCGTTCGAAATGTGTCGGTTCAGGATCATAACCGGCTGCACATTTGTCTGCCCGTTGTCGCCAGGGATCCGGTCCTCCTCTTACTCGTGGAGGTTCTTCGGAGTCGGTCATTCGGTCGCCACAGCTTAGGCCTCCCAAAAAATGGCTCAATGTCGTCCTGGACCTGAATGGAATCCTCTGCGTCTGTGAGGATTTGAAATCCCGGTCCGAGATTACGGCCTTTAATGAATACTCGGCGCAGCACTCAGCCGTTCTCCCCGCTGTAGTCGGACCCAAAGCAGTGTACGTGCGTCCTCTCTCCTTCTCGTTCCTACGGGAGCTGACCATGTTTGCCGACGTTACCGTCTGGAGCTCCATGAAGAAGTCTACCACTGACTTGGTAGTGCGATATTTATTCCGCGGCATCCAGCCCCTCCCTTCCCTTGTACTTGGCCAGGAGTCGTGCGAAACCCTCAAGTGTAGGGATAGGCACGGCCGGCTGTCCTCGTTCAAAGTGCTTGGCACTGATAAGAACTTGTTCCTTAAGAATCTCGCCAAGCTGTTCACAGGCTATGGTGGCAGATTCACGTCCGCAAACACCGTTGTAGTGGACGACAGCCCCAATAAGCACATTTTGAATGAGCCCCCTAATGTAATACTCCCTGACTCTTGGTCCTACGTTGGAGATGGTGCGCGTGACAATTTCCTTCATTATGTTCTCCTTCCATGGTTTCGGCGTCTCCATCGCAGTCCTGGCACAGGGTTGCTATCTTTCCGTAGGAACAATAATATTGGGCGGCGTATGCTCTGCGACGAGCCCGACCGTCGAGAGTACAGCGCGCTCATGGAGGCTGTACACGCATCTCATAGTCTGCCTAGCTCCTAGTTCATTTTACGGTTCTATAGCTGGACGCCCTTTTCTTAGTGATGTAGCCGTTCCGGACTACCTATCGATTTCTGGTTGCCTTGACTGATGTGTATAATCTCTTGTAATTGTAATATACCTTTGTCTTCACAACATGTGCGCTTCAGTACTTTGTGAGATGAATATTATGGACACTTGAATGTTATCGTTGCAATGTGTTATGTCTTAATGGCACCCTTATTCAGTTTGCATCATTTTTCTTCTCTTTTTTTTACTCCTTGGAAAATTTTGTTTCGTTGCAATGCGCTCGTGGAATTTGACCTCATTGGTAATTCTCTTCATGCAAGGTATGCCACTGCCAATCCAGCCCACGGTGCTTGCCTCCAAAGCACAGCGTCCACCGATTCTATCATGGACTATGGCCAGTATGCTATACTCAGTAGAGGAAACGTCTTGTGCTCGGCAGCTACGGCACAGTCAACCATGGACTTTTCCACCAAGCCAATTCAACATGGTGTTGTGGACAGCCTTTCTAACGGTAGTACCCGTCCTGTGCCCAAGTCCTCACCTTCTCCTTTGCGGTCACGAGAACCGTCCACTTCTCGTCGCTCGCGTTCTCCGTCTGATAGGGTGCCTCAGAGAAAGCTTTATGAAGACGCCTTACACCCAATTAATTCTCTTGAGGTACAAATACTTTCTTTCCCCGCACCATTATTTCGCTTAGACGGTCTTGCCTTGATGTATACTTGATGTAGATTCCCTTGTACTTGCAGGGTTCCGACATTCTCAAACCATGCAAGTCCTCTGCTACTGTGAATGCTTTCCGAATGACTCCTGCGATGCTGTCATCAGACCCGCCTCCTCTAACCCAAGTCCGTGTTCATGTGCCCTCTCGTGCGCCCTTGCGTACTCGTCTCCCTTCAGTGAATGTGGGTCTTCAAAAGACTAAGTCGCATGACAAATTCAGAAGGAGATCCGCTCCGGTTCGAGATGAGAGGGAGGAATTGAGACTGGCGCAACAGAGGCATGAGATCGCGCTACGGCGATTGTCGATGTATCACTTCGATAGTCGTGGTCATGTGATGTTGAAGGCAGTAGCTGAACTTCAGTTGAAGGCCGAAGCTAAACTGAAGAGTCGATCGCAACCCTAGATCCGCTAGGCATTCTATTTGTGATTACTATAGACTTATAAAAATACGTGGAGCTCATGTTCTTATATAGGATTTTACGCTTCGCTCATTCTTTTTCCTAGCTTTATGAGACATTATCAAGATTGGATTACCGTCCTGCAATACAAACACCCAAAAAATGTATATTTGTTTTATACTTACTATAAATAGATGTCACTTCTGCAATCTTTTATTGCACACTTCTATTAAATGTACTCTATTTGATCTTCATTTTGTCCATCTTCTATTGTTTTAACCTATATTTCGAATGGATATTGGTTCAATTTGGGTTTAATTTAGACTTTTTGAACTCTCATTATTCTGGAATCCTCTCATTTTAATGAATATAATGTTCTTATGGATGTCATGCGTGACCTCCCGGCAAGTACTCGTTTGCACTCCATTCATGTGGTATGCGTGGTCACGATGAAAGAGGCAGCAACCGTTGAAAAGCTAAATTCTGTCGAGCACGTAACCCGTTTATGTACCAAACTTGCAATATGCATTTAATTCTGAATTTCCGTCATATAGGGACTCTAAAATCAAATATTTGTATCGGAGTCTGCACTGACTCTACACCATTTGTAGAGCTGAATGTACTTCAAATATAACGAAAATTCCCCATGTACCTATGAATGTGCCACTGCTTTCCATGACTGTCAAAGTACAGAATGTAGCCTTTAAGATGTATCGATAAACATTTTTCCAATATTAACTTCCATGGAATTGAATGTTCCTAATTAGTCTTGAATTTGTACAATTTTTTTTTTTCGAGCCTTTTTATCACATTATTGAAGCCTTCCAAACATGTTTAGGGTTTCAAATGTTTTTCTTTTCAAATCCTGCGTCGCCATTCCAATGAAGTTTGACCTACAATTTGTTCTCTAAGATTTAGAAACTGAAAAGGTGAACATCATATGTAGTGTACTGAGCTCCGAACGTTGACCTAAAAAGCTTCCACAAGCAATAAAATACTTAACATAGTTACGATATTTACAAGATATGAAAGGTGAAGTACAAAATATTGAAGGTAAGAGATGAGAGCACAAGGCACACACACACACAAGGAATGCGTAGAAAGAGATGATCTTTACTCAAAGGCCTTCCACCTTAAGTAGTGTACACTAGGGGGTCACCATGGACAAACCATATGGGATAACTCATCACAAGGACACTCTAGAGATCAGCCCATGCCTAACCCCTCTTCCCACACACCATTATTTAGCACCCGAACCTCTTTGGCTCCTAGCAATACTACCGTACATCAATTACCTCAATACTCCCACTTTGCGTAGAGCCAAAGCCTCTAAGTCCAAATGCTATTACTAATCGTTGGTGTCGGTCTCTACAAAGACCCTTTGTGAGCACATCCGCCACCATGTGCTCCGTTGGACAATACTCCAACCGTATAACTCCCAATTCCAACTTCTCCCGAATGAAGTGGTATTGCACATCAATGTGCTTCGTGCGTGAATGATGTGTAGGGTGCTTTGCAAGTGAAATGCACCCTTGGTTGTCACACATGATCGTTGTAGCCTCACCTTGTGTGCAACCTACATCCACCATTAGTTGCCTCAACCAAATGGCCTCCTTCGTGGCATGGCTCGTAGCCATGTACTCGGCCTCCACCGTTGATGTCGCCGTGGTTTGTTGCCGTTTGCTATTCCACGATACTGCTCCCGATCCGACCTTGAACATGTAGCCCGTTGTCGATCTTCGATTGCTCGTGTCTCCCGCGTAGTCCGCGTCGCAATAGCCGCTTAACACAATGTCTTTGCCGCCAAGACACAACTTGACATCGCTTGTGCCCTTCAAGTAGCGCATGATCCTCTTGACCACCATCCAATGCATTGAGCCCGGTCTTGCCATGTGTTGACTCACCACGCTAATTGGATACGCGAGGTCGGGCCGTGTCGCAATCATCGCATACATCAACGACCCCACCGCTTGCTTGTATGGCACCTCCGCCATGGATTTGGCCTCCGCCGCATACTCCTCCTCCGAAAGCTTGACGAGCTTGGAGTTTGCATCCAATGGTGTTGCCACGGGCTTACAATCCTCCATCCCGAATCTCTTGAGCACGTCCATCACATACTTGCCTTGACTCATGATGATAGTGAGTGTAGCCCTATCTCGCACAAACTCAACACCAAGACAAAAGTGCAATTCTCCAAGATCACTCATCTCGTACTCTCTCTCAAGCATGCCTTTTAATGCATTCATTGAACTCATGAGGCTTGCAAGAATGATCAAATCATCAACATATATGATCACAATCACCACATGTTGTCCCTCTTGCATGAAGTAGAGACTATGATCCGCAATGCTCCTAGTAAACCCGTGTGCAAGCAAGAACGTGTCAATCTTTTGGTACCACGCTCTTGGAGATTGTTTCAACCCATACAATGATTTTTGCAACTTACAAACAAGGTGCTCATTACCTTGTTGCACAAAGCCCTCGGGTTGCACCATGTAGATGTCCTCCTCCAAATCGCCATTCAAAAATGCGGTTTTCACATCCATTTGATGCATTTCCAAGTCCATGGCCGCTCTAATCGCAAGAATGCATCGAATGGTGGTGAACTTGGCCACAGGAGCAAACGTCTCGTGAAAGTCTACCCCATGCACTTGCGCGAACCCCTTGGCTACTAGTCTTGCCTTGTGACGCACCACATTACCCGAAACATCCCTCTTTGTCCGAAACACCCATTTGCAACCAATGGGGTTGCGATCCTTTGGAATGGGAGTTAATTGCCACGTACCATTAGCAATTAGAGAGTCGTACTCCTCTTGCATGGCGCGCTCCCACTTGACCGCATCCTCACCTTGCATGGCTTCACGAATGGTCAATGGACCATCCGATAATGCCACATTCGCATGCTCGTCATCCTCTTGAGGGAAGATGTGATTCTTCCACCATTCTCCAGGTGGCTTGCGCAATCTCTCGGGGTACCGCCGCTCGCTTGAAGAAATTTGCTCCTCTTGCGGGTCCTTTGCGCCATTTTTGGCCTTTGAGCTCGATGGCGCTTCAACAACCTCCGTGTCACCATCTTCGTCATCACCGTCCTCATCACCTACATCAACAACACTAGGGGACTTGGAGGGTGTGTCCACCAATACGTCTCCACTACTCCCACTTGGACCAACCTCCAAAGGAGCCTCCATCGTAGACTCTTCACAAAACGTCACATCACGTGACCGAATGATCTTCCTCGTGTCCACCGACATGAGTCTATACGCCTTGGTACCTTCACAATACCCAAGAAACACACACTTTAAGGCCTTAGCCTCGAGTTTAGTCCTCCGTTCGTCGGGAACCTTTGCGTATGCAATGCATCCGAAGATGCGCATGTGTGCAACACATGGTTGCCTCCCACTCCACGCTTGCTCCGGTGTCATGCCTTCAACCGCGCTTGTTGGACACCGATTGCAAGTGTACACCGCATTCACCACCGCTTCCGCCCAAAGGTCCAACTTCAAGTTTTGAGCGTGCAACATGCTCCTCGCCATCTCTACAATGGTGCGATTTGCGCGCTCCGCAACTCCATTTTGTTGAGGCGTGTACGGGGCCGAAGTTTGGCGTGCGATGCCTTCTTTCTTCAATAGCTCGTCAAACTTCTTGGACATGTACTCGCCGCCATTGTCCGATCGAAACACCTTGATCTTCATCTCGGATTGGTTCTCCACCAATGTCTTGAACTCCTTGAACTTGTCGAAGCACTCACTCTTGGCCTTGATTGGGTAGAGCCAAATCTTCCTTGAAAAGTCATCGATGAAGGTCACAAAGTACTTGCAACCTCCTATCGACGTGGTCTTCATTGGGCCACACACATCCGAATGCACGATCTCCAAAACCTTCGTGGCCCGAGTCGCCGCTTCACCCGCAAATGGCAACCGTTGTTGCTTGCCTTCAATGCAACCTTCACAAGTGAATGAAGAAGCATCCACTTTCAATTGATGAAGGTCCATGCCACTTACCATGCCGCGTAGTGTCTTCACACTCTTGATGTTCAAATGGCCGAGTCGACGATGCCACAACGCCAACTTGTCGTCCTTCAAGTTTGAATGCGCCAACGCCGCCGATTCCTTGGAATGCACCTTCGAGAAGTTGATGTGGTACAAGCCCTCGTGTTCTTCAATGATGGCCACCTCATCTCGACTCGGTGACAACACATAACACCCCTTATCACTAAACTCAACCCTCAAGTGCTTTGCCACTAATTGCCGCACCGATAGTAAATTTGCCGTTAATTTGGGAACGTGGAGGACATTTTGGATAGTGATTGTCTTCACACGACCCCTCACCTCGGTGTCTACAACAAGTTGGCCTTTGCCAATGGCCTCAAGCACCGTATCATCTCCCAAAATCACCCTCCTTGGATTAATGAGAGCATACGAATGAAAACAAGTTTTATGCGATGACATGTGGCTTGTAGCCCCCGAATCAACAATCCAATCACTTGTACTACCATTGCACGATACATTGCTTGCCATCATTGCATACTCGTCTTTGCCATCACTCATGCTTGCATCCCAAGAGACATACCGCGTAGTAAACGCATACTCATCATCATCATCACGAGTTTTAGTGTTGTTTGCACTCTCCCCCTTCTCATCCCTCTTGCGTTTGTAACAAAACTTGGCAATGTGGCCCTTCTTACCGCAATAGAAGCACGCCTTATCGCTAGAGCTCCCACCGCCTCCATTCTTGGATTGCTTTGCCATGAGAGCCGCACTATCTCCACGAGACTCATTCTCCTTTCGCCGCGAGAACTCGTGCAACAACCGCGAGGTCACATAGTCCAATGTGAGCTCCGAAATGGGCCTTGACTCCATGGCCACGATGAGATACTCGTACGAGGGTGGTAGGCTTTCCAAAAGGGTCATCACAACATCCCCATCGGAAATGGTCACGTCCGCACCGTTGAGTTGATCCGCGAGTGCCTTGACTTTGTTGATGTGCGCCAACATGTCGTCTTCTTCCTCCATCTTGATGGTGAAGAACTTGCGCCGCAAAAACAATATGTTGGCCAAACTCTTTGCTTCGTGAATGTTGCAAAGCTTGGCCCATGCCTCGCGAGGTGTCTTGCACGAACGAATGTGCGCGAGTTGGGAATCCGAAAGATTGAGAGCCAAGATGGCAAATGCCTTCTTCTCGCGCCTCAAATATGCTTGCATCACGCCTGGGTCGGTAGTAGATTGAGGGGGCTCCTCACTACCATCGACAATGTCCCACAACTCCTTCTCCGCCATGACCATCTCCATTTTGAACTTCCACAAGTGGAAATTCACGCCATCAAACTTGTCCACCACTTTGGGACCCTCACCCTCATAAGATGCCATGATCCTTACTCACGAATGCCTCCTCACTCAATTAAACCCTCAAACTCAATAACCACACTCGTTTTTTATGATTTTTTTGATAGAAAGTAGCACCTTTGTGCTTCCGATGCCTCTAGTTCAACCCTAAACAACAAATCAGCACCTTTGTGCTCCACACACACCTTCCAACACTCAAATGCGAAGGTAGCTCACCCAAATTGCAAAGATGTTAACCAAAACACCTCAAATCACTCAATGGAGCTCCCACTACTCCGATTGACCCAAATCAACACCTTAGTGTTCCCAATCACTCAATGCACGTAATCAACACCTTTGTGTCCCTCAATAGCACTATATCAATGCTCATGGACTCACATAAGCCCCTTGAAACCCTAAATGCATTGAAATTGCTCAAAACCGCACCTTTGTGCGCCCAAGTGCATAAAGTAACCCCAAATGAAAATTTGAGCACTCCAAGGCTATGAAACACATGCAACACCTCAATGCAAGTGCCCAATCACTTAGATCAGACCATAGACCCTCCCTTAGAGCCTCAACACCTCACAAATCACTTGTATGACCACAAGTGCATCAAATTGAACGAAACGACGTTCCACTTACAAAAGAGGCTTGGAATGAAAAACTTGGAAATCCAAAAGGAAGAGATCGACCAAGAAGAGTGCTCCCACGTGTAACTTCAGCCCATGCACACCTCCAAGAGAGAAGACTCCTCCAAAACGCTCCAAAATGCTCCCAAAAGCTCCAAATCAACCCCTTCCGCAACGACCTCGAACTAATTGCCTCAATGCAATCAAAGACTCATGCAACACACATGAGTGGGCCCATAACCTATTGAAGGTAAGAGATGAGAGCACAAGGCACACACACACACACAAGGAATGCGTAGAAAGAGATGATCTTTACTCAAAGGCCTTCCACCTTAAGTAGTGTACACTAGGGGGTCACCATGGACAAACCATATGGGATAACTCATCACAAGGACACTCTAGAGATCAGCCCATGCCTAACCCCTCTTCCCACACACCATTATTTAGCACCCGAACCTCTTTGGCTCCTAGCAATACTACCGTACATCAATTACCTCAATACAAAATAAACTTGATAAAATTCATTTTTGCAATTTCGGGTTTTAGCAACACAAGTCATCCGGAACATGAAAAATTGGGTTTCACCAGCAAGCATCCATTATCTGGGTGCGTGGCTGTGTACGGGTTAAACGAATATGGTGTTATAAGCTTTTCACATGAGGCAATTCTAGTCTCACGTATATACTGCCATGTCAAAGATTTGTATAAAATGTGGGAGTGTACTCCAACCATTCCAACCATAAAATCTACCCAACATATTTGACTTCCTTGTACTTGGAGGCCTTGTCATGAAGAGCCTTTCAACACAATGTAATTTTGTATTGTAACTTAGAGAAGTTTTGAGGCTTTCAATGGCCAGCTGGTTGAAGGGTCATCTGTAACTTCGTAAAAGTTACAGGGCCTCCACTTTGTTCTTGATCCACCTTTTCGACGCTAGCACGAACAGGTATGTTGTGACCTACTGATGTATACATAACTGATCATGTCTTGTGACAGGAATTATACAATAACAGAGTTGTAGACTCCTATTCATATGGCAGACGTCTGAATATAAGGAACGTACGCCATAGCCGGAATGTTATAGAACCACATCTTGCCAGATAATACTTTAGCCATGATCCCCGGGGAGGTGACGCTCAAAATTCTATTAAATGTTGTAGGAGAAAACGTGTAGTACATTTGATCCTTTATACCATTTTGTATACCATTGTTTATACATTTAATTCTTTATACCATTCTTTACAGCTGTTCGTTTTGTATGTTGACATTCCAGGACTTTGAGAAATATTCCACTAAAAGACTTAACAGTTTGTCTATAACATTTCTTAATGATGGAAATTATATTTATCTATACGGTCGTGGGAAATACCTCAAAGCCCTAAGAGGGTGCAAATTCTGTACAAATTTTACATCAATAGCCCACCTATAATTGACCACCGACCGCCCCTGGTTTATAAAAGTGTGTATGGGCAAGGTCATCAGTGGGATCATGGCAGAGGCTGTTTACATAGAACATAAAGTCTGGCGACTCTGAAATAACCAAATTATCTGAGTAATTGTGTGAAGAATATGACTGATAGTGTCTGATAGCTCTATGAACGCTGAAGCTGCGTCTAGCTACAATATGGTTGCCTCTATACGATCGTCTCAGTGTTGACTCACATGTCGTTGCCAACACTGTTCTTGAAATATACTACGATTCTGTATTCTAGGATTACAGAAGACTACGGTCTACATCAACTCCTGCTTTGCATCTACGTAGAAATGTGGGTTCCTTATGAATATTGTCTACATAGTATGTTTCAAAAACATATAGCACAGACAATAATAGAAGTGTTTTAAAGACGGTTTAGGGGGTTTAGGGTTCAGGTTGCCCGCGCGTTTGCAATCGCCCACGCCGATGTTGGCTTTCAGATGACGACTCCGTATCGGATATCTCTCTAGTGAGCTTCCTCCACATTATTCGCTGCATGTATGAAACCCACGACTCTGCATAGTCAAGAAGTGCTCCATACTACCGCATGGCAACTTAAAACATTACTTTAGTCAAACACAGAACCTTACCTTTTTCTGATGATATCGTACATCCAGACAGAACTCTGTTGTACCCTGGGCAGTGCAGAACAGTGTATATCACAAGAGGATTAGGATCAGACCAACATACCATGCACACATCTATAAGCTACGTACATCTGATTACCGCATAGACTGTGGTATGAGGATACACATTCCTAAAAATGCCGTTCACATGTCTGACATAGTATGCTCTTTGCATCACTGTACAAAGACTTCCCTGCAGTGCATAGTACCGCTCCGTCCTTACAAATCAAAACTGTGCGGCTAACATTTACAAGTGTCTCAGGTGTCACTACGTGCACAAGTGAGTTCTTCATATTTACAGCCCTAGAGGTTCATATTATCGCAACCGCTTTGGCAACAAAAATCGCCTCGCTCTACTGTCATCGATGTCGTCAGGACGTTGTCCATATCTTCTTCTCGTCCTCTCATTTCTGCAATTATTCATATGCCCTGAAACAGACCGCGGCTTCACCCTTAATGTAGGTGCTAAATTCATTAGCAGCATTAAACCCAGATCAGAAAGCGGAATCAACGGTGGAGGAGAATACAGCGTACCTCTGTAGATTTTCCAGGACTGACGTCTACAGTGGACACGTATAGTGCAGACTCCTGCGAGCACAAGTAGCCATCAACGACCATAATTCCCCCAATCTCATTGTTGCCACCGTGCAATTGCACAACGGTAGAGACAGTTTACAGAGAGCCTGTCACAGTGGTCTCACCTGTGTACCGGGAATGCAGTCCTCCCCACCAAGGCGTGCTACCGCCTCCGTTTCAAGGCGTCCTACCGCTTCCGAAACTGACGCCGCCGGTGCCGACGCCATTGACGTTGTCAACGTTGACGGAGTTGCGGTGAAAGTGGATCCACTGACCGTGGAGTCCAGGCCGGCCGTTCTGAGGGTCACGTCAGCCTCGTCCCGTTGCTTTGTTAGCGTTTCCACCTTCTTCTTCAATTTCAAGTTCTCTGTGAGCAGCTCCCGTGCCTTTCTGACATTTTTTTTGTTGACAGACAGCTTCCGCTTTCCAATTTTCTTCAATTGACATCTCAAGGGATCCACTTTCCGTTCCGACGCTCCCTCTTCCGACGGTCCCTCTTCCGCTGCAGAATCGGAGATCTCGGTTTCATAATCCGATGGAATGGCCTTCCGGCTTTCTTCCCTAAACTCCTCTTTGGAGTCCGTGGACACGCAAATAGGATCGTCCTCGTTGGGCGGAGGTACACTATGGGAAGTCTGCTCTCCCGCGTCTGGGTCCGCTTTTATTGATCTCCTTTCCTCCTGTCCCACCCTCGTTATCTGTATGTCCTCATCTCTTGGCTCCGTGATGTTGCCAGCAGGACCGGGGACAACAAGCACACACACTGGCGACTCTTCCACCACTGGGGCTTGCGCCGCTGGAGGGGTTGATGGATTTACCAATACATTGCAGCGCACCAGCCGCCCACTTTCATGCACTTCCGTGTGGTCAATTCCGGATCCATCGAACTCCAATGCCTGGGGCGCACGATGTACAAAACCCTCCTCGTGCGGCTCTGTTTCAGGCACTATTTCCTGATCGACATCCGTTGTCTCCTCTCTGCGCTCCTGCTCCGCAATCGGAAGCGCCGCTGGCTCCAGGTTCTCGTACAAGAAGTCGTACGGTGACTCTGCGCGGCCTGCAGGACTTTGTGGCACATCTTCAGAGAACTGCGTCTCCGGAATCACACCTTCCACGTTTTCCAATGTCCTGAACAATTGGGCAGCAGGCGACTCTTGCGTGAAACTGGCACTTCCCTGCGGCGCCTCTACGTGAGCACTTGTAAACTCGCAGACAGCCACAACTGTCTCTTCGTTCGCATCTACACTGGCAGGTGCAGCACCGCATGTGGGCGAATCTCCTACAATGTTGTCGGTGTTTCCGCCAGCAACCCCTTCTGCGTCTGCGGGCGTGTCCACTACTGCTAGGTCTTGGGTATTGCCGCAATCAGCCCCTTCAATTGCAGCGGTGTCGTCATCCACGGATACCCCGGCAACAGCTAGTCGTTGGTGACCACTGTGAGCATGATCCTCAACTTCCGCCGCCGCTCCCTCTGTTGTCTCCTGGTTGTGCATGGAGCGCTGCTCTTGTGCACCACCAGAAGTACTGGGGACTACGGATAATATCCCCTGGGCTTGCGATCCACCAGGGTTGGATATGATCCCCAGGGTTTGCGATATGTCGAGAGTCTGTGTTTCGTCCACCGTCACCGACCCAGTGTGGAATACATGCTCAAATCCTCGAAGGTTGCAGCCAGTTTCATGGCTTATCACATAAGTGTGTAAATCATCCGTCGGAAGAATTACTGCAGCGGGTCTAAATCCCAACATCTGTCATCAAGAAATCATCAATGTCAGCTATTACTGCCGGTGCAATTGACCAGTTCCCTTCCATCTCTCCTTTAGTGCCCACTGTGCAATTGCATACTGGCCTTGCGGGCGGCCAACAGTGAATTATCTACAACACCAGGAACGAGTACCATATCATAGTTGCATGGTAATGTTTACATCAGAGTACAAAATACTTACAGTAGCTGCTATCATGCACTTCCGTCCGGCGGTGATGCAGAGAACTGTCGGATACCCAAAAAAATCGCCACGAACTGCCTTCAGCAAAAGCCCCACGTAGTCCATGTACACCTCCATCCGCAGCTCGTTGTTGCGCAAATGGTACTCTTTGACGCTCCCAATCTTTTTGCTCCTCTCAGCAGCCCTTATCCCCGCCGGCCACACAAGACGATCATATCCCGGGGAGCTGAGTAGGAAGATGTCGACCCCATTACCTCTCTTTAGCGTTTTCGCTTTGAAGAAGTAAGTCTCGGCATTCGCTGCAATGTACGTGCTCTGAGAGATATGCCAGACCCCTTCGTTGGGATGTCCAAGGTGATGGAGAATGGCCTACACAGCCTCGGATCCAGTGTTAGCGTGCGAGATGAGCATCCAATACGGACATGCCTTCAGCAGATTTACATCCGGCACCAACTTTGACAGCCACCCTTTGTAGCACCTTCCGTATTGGGCGTCGGCAAGATAGTCTTCCCGCTGGAACACCTTATCTACTTCCCTGAAGTCGATTATGCCTCCCACGAACATGATCCTTGCGGTCGGTTCAGGATACCAGAACGCATTTTGGTCATGTTCTGGCGTAGGATAACGCTTAGCCGTCCGCAGCACGTGTGGCATCTTGAACGGCGTCAGCGTTCCCTTAGGGTCGTACATGGCAATGAGGGGTGCGAGTCCAGGAAGAATCTCCCTCTCTGCAGCGAGAACCCTTCTTGCTTCCGCCTGGAATGAGTCAGAGACAATGTACTCCTCGCGTTTGGGATTGTCGCTCGCTCTCATGAATTTCTGCAGGAATTGCTTCGTCGCCCGATGAATGAGCTCATCCATGTGAGCCGAAGTGAACCCGTGCTCCCTTTTGAATTTTGACCACGCCTTCTTGTCGACATCTTCCTCGTCCCACAGCCCTCCTAGAACATCCTTATGCAGCAGCCGCACTACTGCGTTTTTTTGTTTCTTGCGGTCCGTCCACTCCTTCAGACTATAGCAGAACGGGTTTTTGGGTCGATTTGTCCCCACATAAATCTTAGGCAAGTCTCCTTCCGAATCCAGCTCTCCTGTCTCTGTTAGCCCCGCTAGGATCTTTCCTGAAGCCTCTAAGATCGACGGCGCCCCCAGTCCCCTGTACGCCTTGAATTGGTATGGAATGACATACTTCTTGGTCCACTTCTCTTTCGCGTCGTCCTTCCACTTATTCCCAGTGTCGATGTTTACCAGGTCGCCGCTCTCGTAATATGTGAAGGACTTCATCACGGTGTCGTACATGGTGTTATCCGCACATATGATTTTCAGCTCTCCAACGTAGTGAGCGGCCGTCTTTCTCAAGTTTTTGAACGCGATGGCGTTTAAACTCTCCACCGCCTTGTTTTGGAACTCCTGCATGCGAATGCTTCCAAATTAGCTCTGAAGTGAACCACGAATTTTATACTGTCTACCTAGGTCACCCTGGCATGACCTAGATACTGGCCTTGCCACTGTTCAATTGCACAGTGGCGGCAGTACATTTAGTAATTCTTACAGGAAAAGAATGGTTTAGGGTATCTTGTACCTTGAATTTCTTCCGATCGGCTAGCGGCATCTTCTCTCCGAGCTTAGGGGCCCGCGGACGCCTGTACTTGTTGAAGAGCTGCCGACAGTACGAAATGTGAAGCAAGTATTCCGGAGAGTCCCAGTGGTACTGATTCGTGGCCAATGATTCCGGAGAGTCCCAGTGGTACTGATTCGTGGCCAATGGTTTTAATCTTGTATAATAAAATAAAAAAATCCGCTCTAAGCATCGAGCGTTTGAGGCGACTTGGTGGTTTCGAGCTTGGTTGACAATCTTGAGGTCGTGAGTTCAAATCCCGCCGTCGGCGATACAGCTTGGGAAGCCATGGTGGGCCCCACCGTGGGTTCGAGCAATTTCCGTGTAGTTAAAGTGGGTAGCGAGGAAAATATATTTTTTTATTTTTTTATTTTTTTATTTTCTAATTTTTAATTTTTAATAATATTAATTTGATCAAATTTAGATATAGAATGAAAATAAAATCTACATATGGAAAAGATGATGTCGCACGAACAACGCACTGAATCAAAGTAGTTTTAAAGACGATTAAAACACGACATTTGACGACTATAAAGACTGCTGAATTCATACGTCTTCCATAGATGTATCAATCGTGTCGAATCAGTACTATATCCGCTTGTACGAACATCGTGTCATATTAGTGTAGTTGCGATGAATGACGCAAAGATGCGGAATCAGTGCGAAAAATGTACGAACCCATGAAATATCGGAAATCGCACTGAAATCGTGCGGAATCAGTGGGGTCTGAAATTCCTGATGATGTCTCCAAGCATGTTGACCCATTGTTACTGAATTGGAGTAGCAAGGTCGATCGACGTGACATGTTACACCAAGTGATCAGTTGAAATGGGCGAGGTCATGTGACGTGATTATGATGAATTATCAGTAGTACGGAATGTGTCGTTCCACTTCTTATGTAGTTCAAAAAATGAAACCCCGCATGGCACGATGACATAATGGTTTTGGTCATAAGAAGACAAAAACATACACATAATATTCCAGCACTGATAAACAATGTGGGGAATGAGAAACGATAGGTCTACAACTAGTGTATGCATTGATAATAATACGTCTGTGAGGTAGTATTTTAAAGTGCATGTTCGTCAACTTCTTTGCAGAAGTACTCTCTAGAGCTATCCTATAATAGTTGATGCAGTTGAACAGAAAATATTATCCCACATTGCGTAATGCAAATTATGTATTCAATTTGAAGTTGTTATGAAGATTACAAATTTGAAACAGAGAAAAAACACAAGACCACTACATAGGAACTGGGTTTTTTTGGATCAGGTGTCGTACAATGCAAACTGCATTTGAAGTACTGAAAATCTGCAGTTACTAAATGTGTGTAGCAGTAAAGAACATATGGCACAGTGAGTATTTTGGCGTTACTTCAGACCCTCATGTCATCCTCCTCACGCCTCAGATTACTTAAAATGTTTTGCACATGTTTCATATGATGATTTCTACTCACAATAAATATTTCAGAATTTTCATCGCAGTTATGAACAATCCGATTTCAACATGTGTACAAAATAGCGCAAACCGGTTCCATCAATCTTTTCAACGGTGGCATTTTCTCAAAAATCATGCGATGCTGTTCAACATTTTGTCACTGCATAGGTACGCAAGTCTTCTTCAGTTTTAACAGTGCCGATCGTGAAATTCATCACAGACCAAAGAGGAATTGAGCTTGCTACAAGAGTTAGTCAAGAAATAAAGAGCTAAGGTCAACACCTCCCCCCCCCCACCGGTCGTTTCGGGGGTCAACCCAAGTTTTCATACCAAATTCTGCAGCAAAGTTAACAAAAAGTAGTGTTTGAAAATGAATTCCTAAATCCAATATCGGTGTGTACATAAAAAAACTAAAATCTTATTTACAACATTCGAATTTTTAATGTAATGTCTACTACTAGCCAAAGTAATTAGGACATATAATTATAGAGAGTGCTTAAATGTTACGTAGTATACAATGTATCTTCAAGAAGCCAATATGTTGATTTTGAGTTAGTGTCATTGTCATGCGAACAATGTTGTGTGCCCTTAAATGAACATGTCATGAATATATGATAGTTATTGAATAGAACTGAAGTACATTCTCTATATATATGAAAATACCGCAGTTTTATTTTACTTACAAGTGTTTTTGACCTCTGTTTTGTTAAACATCAATTGTATTTTACTTTCATAACATTTATTTCAGTACAGTTTGATTTTACTTTCATATCATTTATTTTGCCGTAAATTGGTACTTTTACTTTATTATAAATTATCACCAATTTCACATTTATAAATATGAAATTGGAAGGTCTGTATACAAACCTGCAATCACTGACATAAGTTGGACTTGTTCTATCATTTGTACATGTCTTTATTATGTTATTGTCTCTTATTACACAGCGTATGTCTTGTACTTTTGTTATTTCGGGAATTGCAATTTATCAAGTTCAATTTTCTCACAATTAAGAATACAGAGAAATAAAATTCAACTTACTGAACATGATTTCATAAGCATGAGTTCTATAAAATATTGAAATGAAATTTATCCTACAATGATACACATAACTCTGAAGTACATGAGTTACCAAACACCTGAATTCAACCTTGGAATTTTCCATAATGAACTCATGAATTAGAGCCGTAGGTCATAGTGGTTTTTATATATTTACTTAGACTTTAGTGGCATCGTCGAAATTTTTGGAACTCGATGAATGAATAAAAGTTGTATTCCAATGCATTTTAGATTCTAAATATACGGTTACATTTGCGATTGCTATCACCAGTATTTGTGCATAACTTGTGGAACATAAAATATAGAGCTCTGTTGTAACATGATTAGAAAAAAGGTATTGAGAAGCTCATAATGCAATTTTATTGAAAGTGTCTAAATGTAAATCTGTAAGTGTAGTGATATTTGAAGCCTTTTCTGGTTGCTGAATTCTAGTAGTACACTTTTTCAACAGCACGTGGACAACAACTTCTTTGGAATTTTGGGAGGAACAGTACAACATTAACTGCGGCAGAACAAGTTCACAAACCATCACTTTTCTAATCAGAGCACACGTGCAGAAAGCGAAATATTCAGAAAACTTCAAATACAACATCCACACTGTGATAAGTGCAAGATGGACGACAAATTGGAATTCAAATCCGTACATCATGCCAGCTGTGCACGTTAGGGCGCTTAGGGGTTACCGTCGTAGTTCAACACTGTAGTAAAAAATTCAGTATAAAATGGTTGATGAAGAACGAAAATGGGGGTGATGTACAAAAAGAAGTTCTAAATGTAAATCTGAAGATCAGATATGTACAACCGGATGTATAATAAATTTATTCACAATTTTGGATGGATGAAAAATAATTCTTGATGGATGAAAAAGACAATTGAACGGATGAAAAACATCACCACATGTGATGATGGGACGGATCAAAAATCATCCATCATCATGAATATCGACGCTAGCGCGTGAAACGGTGAAGGTTTCAATATTCGATCTCAGCATGAAAATTGACATAAACCACTTCAAATTGTTTTTCAAAAATCATGAAAATTAACGTGTTTTGTAATTCAAATTCGTACAAAGCAGACATGGTAATATTCGTTTAGTTTGGATTTTTCAACCCTATTGGGACGTTTGTAAATGTACCACTCGCATTGATGCAGTGGGCGATTGCTAGTTGTAGATCTTGTGGACGAGTGGTACTTGAAGATGGACTGCCGTCCTTGCACGAGGCGATTTTTGAATTCTACACTGTCAGTACGGGCGGCCGGAATGATGGCACTGGGCGCTCTGGCGGCTGTACCAGTTTTCCCAATCGCCACGTGGCATTCCTTGTCAGTTTGTGTGCATGCAGTGTGGGGAAGGGTTTTCACAAGTTCATCACATTCCTTGCAGGTCGACGTCGCCGCCGCTCCTGAACCTCGTTTTGCCGACGGCGAAAATTGTTGTCGCCGTACTCCTCATCATGTGCTTTCGGTCGGTAAGTGTGCGCAACTCCTCGTCGTTGAACTTTCGATCGGTCCTCAAACCTCTGCTGTTGTAAACGACAGTGTTGGCTTCTTTTCCGGAAAATGTCGGCGTTCATTTCTTCGTATTCATGTACATGATTTTTCGGTTTTCCGCTCTTCGTATGATTGATACTGAGTCATGTAGTTCTTGTACGTTCAGGTGAATTGCTACGTGGATTTTTTGAAGAAGGCGGCCAGAATCGCTGGAGCAGTCATCGGGGCTTTGTAAACCGTATGAAGTGTACGTTCGGCCCTGCGCCGGAAACTGTCGGATTTGCTGCCTCCTGTTGTCGAGAACCCTTCTTGCATCCAGGTATGTCTTCTCGTCCTCTCATTGCAATGGGTGTATTCGCCTGTACAAAATTGGTAGTGCGTTCTAAAGAGCGATATTCGTTTAGTTGGAACAATATATCGGGAGTAGATGAAATCTCAAACTGCCAGAGATGGAGTCCTAAACTGGGAACTGCATCACTGCCACTTGTAGATTTCAAGAAACCCCAACATCGTGGAAAAGCCACAACCGAACACATATTGCCATGATAGTGCACGTCTATAGTATCTAGAAGACTTGTACATCTGCCCCGTGAATGTATGGCAGTTGTAGATATTAGAGACGATGAACAGCAAATGATTTCCATAGTGAACAGATATCCCGATAGCTGTACGCAGCACCCAGTATTTCTTTCCAAGGCAACGTTTCTTTCCACGTTAGAAATACCATGTAGTTTTTTCTATTTTCCAGTAGTCGGTATTTCGATATTTATTATACGAATCACATGACAGAGTGTATACAAGGCGTCTACTTGTAGACATACGCAGTATAGAAGAGAGCAGGTGGCACACCATCCCAGTGTGCAATTGCACAGTGGGAGGGGGACACTTGCAGAGTAGAAATTGTTTGTGGCGGGCAGTGGGCATTTGCTGTTGAGAACAAATTTTGTTTGCAACAGCCCGCGCGAAACCAAAAAAAGCTTTAAGTTTGGGCAGGCAGATATCAAAGGAGTCAGCTGCAGCACAGAATTGGGCAGGACAACCTGAGTGGACTACTGCAGACGGTTAGTTCCTGAGAACGGCTGCAGCATACTGGGATGCGTACATGGGGTAGTAGTGAGCACTCTGGTCTAGAGGGAACTTGGCAGGACTTGAAAGAGTTCGAACTCAGTAAGGAAATTTGTACAGATAGTGGAGTTGCCAAGTGCGGTCGGTGCAAGCGATGGTAGCAGGCAGACGAGGGGTATCGTCAGTCCTAGATTGCGTGATAATAGTGATGCGGATGAGCTGCTGCATGTGCAAACAGCCGCCCATCCGGACCTTGTAACGTCAGTAGAGATGGTGCTATTTTTTTTTCCCCAGCAGTAAACGTGAACATGACAGAAGGCGAGAATAACTTGTGTATAGAACCCGGTACTGCAAGCTGCACTGTCTCAAGCGCTAAGTGAACTAGGAATGCATACTTATACTCCGGTTCCATATCTGTTTGGCATACTGGAATTGCACATGGAGGGAAGTGCACATACAAGGTGGGACGTGGTTGCACTATGAAGATGTAGAACATCGACGTTATTACTTGTTGATGTACATAGACACGCAGTCGACTCTGTGACTATAGGAGAGTAGCGTTTACAGTGAGGGAGTTGCCACAGACTGCAGTGAGGGTGAACAGACAGAATCCCAGAGTTGAAGAGAAGGTCCCACTGGTCTGTCCACTGTGCAATTGCTCAGTGGGAGTG
Source organism: Pohlia nutans (assembly GCA_022496805.1). NCBI lineage: Eukaryota > Viridiplantae > Streptophyta > Bryopsida > Bryales > Mniaceae > Pohlia > Pohlia nutans. The sequence goes on from CM040086.1 coordinate 1,178,226, forward strand.
GCCATCTATCATGGAATTCCTATCTATAGCTGACTGCGCAGTACGAATTCGTATCAGATAAGAATTATGATTAGGAAAAGTAAGTAATGACCCTAGAACATGAAGGCAGGGGAGAATTACGATGGAGAGAATTTATCCAAAACCTATCGCTCAGCTCATGCAATTGCCATGAGTAGTGGGAGGGCGGAGCTTCTCAGAAATAGCGCAAGTAATGGTCCGCAATAGGATTGACCTCACCTGTAGGAGGTGAAACGAAATGGACTTAGAAAGAGTGATCGGTCACGGCACGAGAGAGCTGCAACACTGTCCGGAACATGTGATATTCCGGAGGCTTCAATTCCCTTCCTTCATGCCGTACACTGAACAATGTCATGGCAATAGTAGAGCTGAATGTCATGGTCATTGTGGTTGACACTTGCAAACGAGGATATGTTAACGGCACGAAGAGGGGGCAATAATATTTTGCACCGCAGGGAAAAATAATAGAAGTCCTAGGAACCTAGATTGTTAGGATTAGTACGAGCACACGAGGATAGCCATGGGAGCAGCTGCATCAGGCAGAGGAGAAGTACACACTGTGCATAGTACTCGAAGTAACAGTGGTAACGCACAGAACGTACAGTTCAGCACGGTTGGATGTGCCGTGTACATTTATTGATACCCACTCCATTATGGCCAAATACACTACAATCTTTTAATGCACACGGTTATGTTGTCGTAGACCCTTTACTAATGTGGCCACTGTGCAATTGCATAGTGGCCAGGAGCAAGGATCATGAAAATCTGGGACATGAAGGTTTGTAAGGTCAACCATTGACGAAGCTGACAAATAGGGTTCTCAGAGTAGTACGATATGTTGTTCTTGTAGTTGCCTGAGTTGTACGTGCAGTTGTCCGAACTGGCAACTGTTTCGGGTACTGTGCTGCTGGTATTAGTATCTTATTAATTTGAAGAATGTCTCCTGTAGAAGACCTGTACAACTGTTGTATTCGCAGACCTTCAGGACTTCCACATGGAAAGGAGACCAAAAACCAGGAAGGGTCCGACCAGTGATACCAGGATGATACATGTTTAGAAGAGAATAATTGGGTAGCGCAGACACTAAACTGGATGATACATGTGAACTGTGGATAGGTTGCGCAGTGGTCGCCTTGGTTGATCAACCGCTGTGTCAGTGGTTAGGTACATGGACTTCAGCGATATGGTAAGAATGTCGAAAACAAAATTATGTTGGACAGGTTACACGATGGTGCAAACCATCACTATTGCCGCATGTATCTGTGTTGCGTATAAGTATAAAAAAACTATATGGACAGGTTGTGTACTAATTTTTAAAAGTTGTGGTCGTCACCCGACCGGAAATAATAACTACAATGTCACTGTAGTGCGTGCTCCATTTTCATCGCAAATGACGATATTCAATTGCAGGGGAGGGATGTTCCCGTAGAGGACCCTGAAACTGTGCAGGTCATCCCGGATGATGAGATGCCCATTCCGCATTGCTTGGGTTTGAGCCGAGAGGAGTGGTGCAAAAAAGAAGTGTCTCTCCATAATGAAGGAGGGGAAGTCGTAGCCACAGCGTACGTGGAGTTCGCAAAGGAATGGCAATCGATAGATGCACGGTATCCGCTTGGAAGTGACCACGTCGGCGTTGTAGTCTATGAAGTAAATGCAGCTGGCACGTCGCTTGCATGTCGAACGCTGCAAAGGTGGCCTGTAAAGAGGACATTCTACGAAGGAGTCAGTGTGTATGATCAACAACGAAATCACAACGAACTAGTGAAAGCAAAAGCCGACCGATTAGGTGACCGCCTAGGGAGTAGACAATACTTCTCGCTTCGCCATAGTGGACATGTGAAACAAGCAAAGAGAAAAGATGTATTGATCATGAAGGAGTCCATAACCAAGGCGCTCAGGTCGTACTGTTGCAAAAGGCGTTGTGTAGATCAGTTTACCCCGTCCGTGGTAGAGAGCTTGCGGTATGAGATGCACCACTCCGACACAAAGTTCAAGAACAATCTGAAACTTGCAGTGCACAAAAATTATCACTATGTACCCCAAACAGCAAAGAAAGTATGTGTAGTAGAAGGAAAGATCGTATGTTGCTCTGCATGGCGCATACTTTACGGTGTGTCAAAGACGGATTTCTATAGATATCGCGCTTATTCCGCAGAAGGACGTCGTGCGCAACAACACGGAGGAGTTGGAAGGAGGAAACGCTCAAGGAGTGCAGCCCAAGCAGTACAAACGATGTCGATGATATTAGCATCATCAGCAGATGTTATGCCACACAAAACTCACACGCCAGCACAGGGAAAAATGAAGGGAGTGAAGGTAGTAGAGAAAGTGCTACCGGCTGGAACAAAGTGGAAGAATATATTGGATGAAGTGAACAAGGTACATGACGTAATTATTTCTCCTGCATGTTGCCAGAAATATGTCCGGCGCTGAAATGTCATTAGTATAGACAGTAGTCTTCTGTGGTGTGAGTGTAAACAATACTTAGAAATAGAGAATGTGGGACTGTACAGCTGGTGTCCGTATAACTAAGTACTGTAACCAAATACCATGCGTAGGTTCAAAGGGAATGTGGAGAGAAAGTGATCTCTCAGTCTACTTGCAGCAAACTTCGGAAAGAACATTTCTCGGAGTACCAGATAAAGCGTTGAGGTGATTCGTTTGCTCGTTGCGGGAGATGCGATGAACTAACGAGGTTGCGCAATGTCCATGCATTTGGATCGCCCGGATACAAGCACGTGCTTGTACTCCTGGAGAGTCATCTCCGGGAGCAGGAGGCGTCTCGGGCCTACTACTACTTAAGCCGAGCTTTGGCTTGCTATCGTCCATTGCAAGTACTATGTATAATGCACGATAAAGTAGACCATTCCAAAACAGCGTCGCCTTGCTTCGCATCAAAGAACAAAGCGGTGGATGGGCTCATGAAACTACCAGTGTCTGTGACGGGAATGCTTGCACATGGTCATGGTGACAAGAAGTATGCGCATTATGTGTTAGACGTGTATCCCGCTGATAGCAACCAAACGATAGGATCGATTGCAAAACTTCTGCGGGACCTCGAGGGCCCACCGAAGAGTGACATGCCAAATTCTCTATTTGCGGGAACTGGGACAACTGAATTATACGAAGCAATACTTGTTGGATCAGATGTGTGTATATCATCTGTACCGGTGAAACCAAGACCGCCCACTGCTGACTTTACGAAGTTACCGCCCACGCTGCATGTCCAACTCGACAATTGTTGGAAAGACAACAAAAGTCGGCATATTAAATGCTTTTGGTCTCTACTTGTTGCGAAAGGAATTTTTGAAGAAATCCAAGTGTCGTACATGGTGGTGGGGCACACTCACGATGACGTCGATGCATCATTTGGGCGCTGGAGTATGAAACTACGAAAGAACGATTATCCTACAATACCATTGTTAATGAAGTCATACATGGACTTAGATGACGATTCGTTCATTCCAGCTCTAATAGAGGAAGTGCCGGATTTTAAGGCATTCATCCAAAATTTCATTAGCGAGGACCCTCTGATTGGTCACTCCAAAGGACGACAATTCCGATTTTACAGGGACGCCAGTGGGTGGCCTTTGATGCAGTACAAATTGCGTTGCACAGATGACAGGTGGAGACCTACGGAGGGTATCAAGTTATGGAAGGAGGACGACGATGGTAAGCCAACATTACCAGGGGGGAGCCCAAAGGCTGTGTTGCCACGCGGTATGAAAGGGCAACCAGACATAGTGAAAGGGTTACAGGGATTCATACAACACTGGAAGTCCGTTGGCGATGCAGACAAGTCAGGGGAATATGCACGCCAACACGCACACCTCATAGAATATTGGCAAGGGGTTAAAGCAGCACTGGAAGAACCTGAAATGGAAGCAGTGGATGTATTATGTATGAGATTTTGGCCCAAAACAAGGCAATCATTTGAGGTGCAGACACTATACACTGAGGATGGAAACCTACGCGATGAATTCGCTGAAGAGGACCATTATATTGGACCTCGAAGCCTGAGACCTAGAGCATCATTTCGCGTTGCGAGAGATTGTCGAGCTGGAAATTTCTTGTTAGTGCGAGCAGCATTGGATAGCACAGCACCTGTGTGGTTGGCTGAAGCCCGCTCGGACCCCATTATGACATTTGGGGATGCCAATTACAAGATGATTAGAGTGCAATGGTATAAACCATGTTCGAGGCGAGGTAGAGAAAGTAGGCCATACGAACAGTGGGACACTTTGAAGAGCTTCAAGTGGGAAGTGGATGAATTGTATGAGGAGCAAATGACGAGTACAACATCAATTTTAACTGCGTGGAAAAGAAAAGCAGGTCAAGTTGGAAGAAACGTCAGCATTCCCAAAAAACACATTCTGCAAGCGCTAGCGAGAATAGCATGTAGCAATCAAGCAACAGAAGATGCTCCCAAAGTAGCTAGCTCATCAGATAGCGACTAGTTATAGAAGGGAATAGAAACACAGTATTGAAGGTCATGTTCTACAGTGCATGTCGAATGCAACAAGTTGTGTGCATGGAAGTAATGAAATCTTTTCAATTCCTAGGTCTAGCAACTCACATCTTGCAGTAGCGGTTCATGGGAGTATTCAGAATGAAACGATCGAACCCCATCCAATTATAACGACTTCTCAGGAATGCTTAGAAAAGAACATGTTCAATTTATGTAGGTAGTAAAAAAATTTAAGGACATTTTGGGACATTTTTTGAACAGGTCAGCAATCATTTCAGTTGTTCTTAATGACTAGTGACCATCATATTTTAGCCGTTTTGGAGTACTAAAAACTTGCCAAACATTGTCAAACTTTAGTATATTGTAAAATGACATATAGGATATGTAATTACTACTTTATATTGTATTATGAATTCATACGATAAGAATTATTGATTAACAATCCGTTAAATTAATCACTGGTTACAATTTCCTTGGGTCGTCTTACTGTGAATGCACCCTCACAGTACGGTTCCGTAAGCCATCTACGGTTTCCTCCTTTGCGACACACCGATTATGGATTGCAGGCTACCGTATGGAACAGACTTCACCGTATCGTTATTACGCAGCTCCCATTCAAACTCTTCAATCCGTACTATGTTGTGCATATTTTATCCAATGGACGTGATGTGTACAGAAGTCGTGCATACTAATCGCAATACGAAGTGAAGTGAACACCTCGGCGTAAGAGTAACACCATGATGATAGTTTCATATCCGTACAAGAGGATCATGGGACACCGCAATTGTAGGGATACGGTACAGCAGAAGTAGTGAGCAATTCTATGTCTTGCAGATTGATAATTACAATCTTTATATCCGTCACGTTCAAGATCCACAATAACCTCACATGAAATACGCCCAGTGCCTTGCAAAGAATAGGAGTACGGAAGTACTGGTTCTTGCAATCTTTGTAAAACTGTACAGCAGAATGTACAAATATAGTGACTTCCTATAGGAGGGTGAAGTAGAATAAACCCGGAAGAACTGGGCCGGAGTCCAACTGTAGTATCTACAAGAAGGTAGACAGTACAATATGACATGCATGAGTGCAGAGTTTGTATACTTTGGTTGGCCTTCGAAACGACGGATGTACGCAATAGAATATTCAATAACGGCCTAGGTCTTCCAAAATCCGGACTGGTAATTTCACCAATGGCCATCTCAGAGAGTACCATGACTGTGCATATTTTTGTCTTCATGGAATTTAAAAGAGCCGATATTGTTCGGTATCTATAAATGAGAATGTACCCCAAAACCTTTTCCAACACTCAATGCCTGTGGAGGGCACAGTGCAAAATTTAAAACCCCCATGCGGTACACTATAGGGAATTACTTTTAACATAGGAGCAACATCTACTAACTTATAGAGTTCTACATGGCATACAAGATACTTTTTAGCGCACTTGTTACCGCACGATGGCTACCTTTTGAACAAACCTAGAGCTACATAAGGCACAGTGGAAATACTGCAACCATACTCTGTAATACCCCAAGAACTCTATGTCAAAGTTCACTGTAACCTCCACCAGTACCACGTAACAATACATTATGAAACTTGTTACTACGTACTAACAGGATGTCACCGAGTAACTACAATGCACGCCACAGAAACAACTACGTAATGTATATCACAATCATCTGGCGAGCTTATTTACGATCTTGACTACCCTGTCCAGAACATACGGTGAGGCCCAAAATGCAGTCCCAAATAGTCCCAAATCATCGGAATAGTCCCAACTAAACGAATATGACCTTCAAAGCTTACTGTACAGTACAGTCGGGTAAAAGTTGCTTACAAACTTTGTGACTCATCCCTCATAAAACCAGATTCTCTTCCCTAAATTGTATTATGTGTTCGATATGGCATTCATGGACCTATAAATTGAAAGGGACATTCCTACTCCAGTCCTCTCTTGGTAGGAATTTTTTCTTACCATATTTGCAATCTTCTGAATCAATGCTACCGCTTATGGAAAAATTTGTAAGCATGTTGTACCCGACTGTACAATACCCATCAACAAGTTCAGGTTCATTTACCTTTTCATAGAATTTTCAATAAAAACTACAAAACTTATAAGCTTTGAGCCTGATTTGGACAAGTTGTAATGCACAAGATGAGCCACACATACAATTTAAAATGAGTCAAACCATGTTTTTGAAAAAATGAGATATACTACTATAATTACTCATTTGATGACCCACGAAGGTGCACCAATAAGAGCATTCCCACCCATGCGCGCTAGGACTAACTCTCTCAAATTATTCATCTATATTTGAAGGGCCCTTGTACTCATACTCCCCCACCCTTGCACGCCCCTCACACATCAAAAGTACGTATCAAATAGTCAATGAACCAATCACAAGTACAATGTGAGGATACAGTCAAGTAAATAGTGATTTGAAGGCCCAAATTCTAACACGTGAGGATCCTGAGTCAAGAGGCATTTTGGAAGGGCCCTTGAATGGCACTTTTCATCTGCTTCTTGAGTGTGAGAGACTGTGGGAGGGCATTTGTGGCCCGGCTCTAACACGTTTGGATTGAGAGTCAAGAGAATGGCACTTGGTACTTTTCATCGACTTCTTGAATGTGAGAGACTCTGAGAGGGCATGGGTGGCCCTGTTCTAAGAGCATGCCCGGCAGCATGCAAAAACACCAGTTAAATTTCAAGGTGGCGGAGGTTTTGCATGAACATGGCCCCAGCAGCAGTAGAAAATTTCATCTCAATCACCAAGAAACCTTGGCAGCGGGCTTTATTTGAGTTGTCTCCGCCATATACTGAAGCTTTGGAGGAAGAAATTTTTTCACGCCAAGCAAGAATCTTTGCCAATCAATGGTAAGATAATGGCCTTGAAGCCTATTCATTGGCTCATACTTCAAGGCCATCAAGTGTTATAAATCACTTTCTCTTTTAATAAACTGCCTTGGAGTTCGCACAAGGATTGTTGCTGGAGTACTTTTATTCCAACATTCCTCTAAGTTTAAAATGGCCTTCAACTTGATGCTTGGTGGACTTATTTGATCTGGAGCTGCTGGGCATGCTCTAAGTAAGTTACTTTCCCAGGCAGGAAGCCTCAGTCAATTTAAGCTTAAAAAACAGAGATGCGAAAGCTCAGAGGAAACCGCTTCGCCTTGGCATGCACTGCAGGGAATATGGTACACCGGTATACCGTTCCCGTACCATAATTGAAAGGATGCCACTTCGACTGCTTCACGAGTTCCAACCAATACCTATATGACACGTGGAAACAGACACTTCACTTTCCGCTGAACGTACTCCAGGCACTTGGCATCAGTATAGTGTTGCTATAAATTCCATTCAAGCCTCTCATCCATTCACTCACTGACTCTCTCACTCCCAGCAGCCAATTCAAGTGGAACAGCAAGAGCAGTGAGATCGCCTCTGGACAGTGTGAAGCGATTGTTCACATCCTTTCCAGTGCCGCAATTGCAGTGTATTATTTGACAGAGTGCAATTCGATTCAGCGATGGTGAAGGTGGCGAGAGTGAAGCTGGGGTCGCAGGGGCTGGAGGTTTCAGCTCAAGGCTTGGGCTGCATGGGCTTGAGCCACGGAGCTTACGGGACGGTCAAGACCCAGGAGGAGACCACGGAGCTCATTCACCACGCAGTGCAGCAGGGAGTCACGTTCTTTGACACCGCCGACATGTATGGGCCTCACGAGAACGAGATTCTTCTAGGAAAGGTGACTCACTCCCGACGTTTTACGTTTCTTCAACTTTGCCATTTAACTGTAGGAATCATTCATTGAACTAGAATAATGTACAGGGGAAAGCCTCATGGGAGGGGGTTCCGGAGTAGAGAATGGTGTGAATGGCGATATGCAAAAGACATGCATGGTGGTTTGGTAAATGATTCAGCAATGACATGAGCCTGTGTGCTTACTGCTATAGCTATTGAGTCGGTCTTTCGGGTGTCTGACTACAGAAATGGCGGATGCTATGAAGCTGCCTTCGTGTTGACCCATGCATTTCGGATATCCAGGCTGTGAAAGGCATTCGCGACAAGGTGCAGATCGCGACGAAGTTCGCGAATTACCGGGAGGGTCAATACTGGAAGGTGCGAGGTGACCCGGAGTATGTGCGCTCATGTTGCGAGGCCAGTTTGAAGAGGCTGGACGTGGACTGCATAGATCTGTACTACCAGCACACGGTGGATCCCAAAGTCCCCATTGAAATCACGGTAAGCACGTCCGTGGGTTGCACTTGAAAGGGCTCCTCTCCATGCATGTCTTCGGTGACTTCAGGGATGCATGCACTTTGAACTCTTGCTGCTGTATATGGCTGTGACAGATCGGAGCCATGAAGGAGTTGGTGGACGAGGGGAAGGTGAAGTATCTGGGCCTGTCTGAAGCCTCGGCCACGGACATCCGGCGTGCACACGCCGTGCATCCCATTTCGGCAGTGCAGCACGAGTACTCCCTTTGGACCCGCGACATCGAGGAAGACATCATTCCCACCTGCAGGTGAGCACCCTTTGGATTATGCTTTTCACAATACGATCAGTCGGATTGTCATTTTCAGACCATGAATGGTGTGCCTGGTATTCGTTTTGGAATCTGAGACGGAGCCGGGCGATGGGTTGCAGGGAACTGGGGATTGGAATCGTACCTTACAGTCCTCTGGGGCGAGGCTTCTTGGCGGGGTACAAAGCAGGGACGACGAAGTCTGAGGGGTACGATTTCCGCGGGGCGCTGCCGAGGTTCCAGGGCGAGAATCTGGCGAAGAACGAGCAGCTTCGTGCTCGGGTGGAAGTGATTGCGGAGGCCAAGAAGTGCACGTTGAACCAGCTCGCATTAGCATGGGTGCATCACAAAGGGGCCGACATGGTGCCCATTCCAGGTAAGAAAAATGCATACACCAAGTGGTATTCCACTTGATAAATCTCAAGTGGCATTCAATTCCCTCAGAGGATCCTGATGAGCATTGCTTGGGATTATTGCAGGGACGACGAAGATCGTGAACTTGGACTCAAACATCGGCGCTCTGGAAGTTTCGTTGTCGAAGGAAGACATGGCAGAGCTGGAAGCAGCCGTGCCCGTCCACGAGGTTGCTGGGGAGCGGTACATGGAGGGCGTGATGGAGAGAACCTTTCGTTATGTCGACAGTCCTCCTCTTGAGTCTTGGAAACCAACCTCCGCGTAATTAAGGCACGAGCTGCAGCCTGAGATCAATTTTCTTTTTGACAGTAATAATAGCTATATATGGCCAGCTGTATCTGAGGTTTTCATCACTAATGAGTGATGACCCTGCTGCAGCTTCTAAGTAGCATAGAATAATTTACCGAATTGAGATTTAGCGTGAAAGCGGTGGCTACGAAGCTGGCCTTTGAAATGATCAATGCAGAGACTTGCTATTAATTTCTGGTACTGAAGTGAAGTCAGTGCGTGAATTCTTGTGCCTGTCTGCGTTCGTCAATGCACCCGTTTGTGATTCTGGATTTCGGCTCGTTCTAAATACTGCATGCAGGCATGGGGACTCCTCGTCATAGAATGTCATGGAATATAGGCCTGGCAACGTTCAGTGTCTCCCCAAAGCTTACAGTACAGTACCCATCAACAAGTTTACGTTCATTCAGCTTTTCATAGAATTTTCAATAAAAATTGCAAATATCATAAGCTTTTAGCATAATCTGAACAATTTTTTGTGCACAGAATGAACCACTCATACAACTGAGTTTTGATAATAAAAGATCTTGTTATGTCTATTTTAATTTGAAATTCAAACCTTCATGTTTTACCCTTCATTCAAACAAGTATGAATACAATGTGTGACTGTCGGTACCAAGGCCACCAAGTTCAAACTTTTTACAAATTCAGAATCAATTGAACCCACCAAGGGCCGCTTCACACTATGGTGAATGGTTGAGAGACCGTCGATTTCAACCAGTCAAATTGCAAAAAACCAAGAATTTGGCCTCTTGACCTTTGACACCAGAGGCCAAAATCCAAAGGTTGTCGCCGTCCAAAATGCCTACGTGGCAACAGTTTTTGACCAAGGCGACAGACTCTCGAAGGAAGTTTGGGTCAAACAGGAATAAAAACCCAAACTATGGTTGAGAGACCATAGATTTTTATCATAAACTATATTTTATTGCCTATTTTCAGCGCATGCCTTTGGACTCTCAACAAAGTTTGGCCACTCAATCCCACAACCTCTCGACTCGAATGGCCAAAGTGTGAAGCGGCCCTAATCAAACCCCTAATCAAAACCCTAAACCTCAGAGGGTAGTCAGAGCAGCTACACTACAAAACACACCTACCACTAAGACAAGTATCGGCAGGACATCCTCGCGTAAAATCTCAAGCACAAACCACTTCCTACCTGGTTTCCTTTCTTCTCTGTATACTATCAAATGCCATTGCTTGCTTTCAGGATCTCTCTCAAGACATGCTCCTGTTTCCGAAGCCTTTGGACTTTGCTCCTACCTCACCCATGCCAAAGAAGAAAAAAATAGGGCAGATTAGAAGCACCTCCAAATAATCTTCCAACCACTGATTTTTTTTGTCAAGAGTCAGTTTAGCATTTTTGCTACTTTTTCATGTCTTGAAGAGCAATACAGGCTCTTGGATGCTCTTTGCATGTTCATATATAGGTAATATCAGGGTAATAAACTTGTGCTACCTAGGTGCTACTTAGGCAATATATAGGAAATATCAATGTAATAAACCTGTGCTACCTAGGTGCTACGTAGGCAATACACAGATAATATCAAGGTAATAAACCTGTGCTACCTAGGTGCTACTGAGGCAACACCTGGATGATACCTATTAAACTACACATCTTGACTGCATGTAGGAAATCTAGCTATTATTCCTTCTTCTTTCTATGAAAAATCCTTTGTATCAATTAGTCAAGTGAGCCCAAATTTTATGTAGCAATTTGGCTAAAAGTAGCAACAAAAAAAATCACTGCTTCCAACTCTCTAACCAAATGCTCTTGAATTCGCAACTGTCTCGTAACCAGCTCTGATTGAGCCCAAGTGTCTCCTTGGAAGTGTTTCATCCACGACCAGCACAATTTGTTCATAATCATACAAGATTCATCCATAAAGCAGCAGTTACGGGATTTTTCATCCAGGAACAGAGTTGGTTACGTCCGGTAACCCTCTTGCCGCCTCACGGCGGCTTGAAGGGTACCTAGTCCATAAGTTGTGTACCTGGAAACACTCAATGAACCAAATGCATTGAGATGATACCTGAGTAGAAGAGAAGCAGATGATTGATCACTGGGATGATGTAAGACACCATGCACACGCCCGTGGCGCCCGTGACGACGAGCATGTTGCCCGACTTGACAGGCCAGATCACGGCGATGGCCAAACAGAAGGTCAGGATGCTGGTCATCACCCCCACATGCCGAAGCCGCTTGTTCGTGACCAAGCTCTCGGGAATCCAGCCGTTGATTGTGTGCCTGGTGGGATACTCCAGCATGGGCGTCGAGAACGCCAAGTAAACTGCAAGATTTCATGGAATATATCAAGTATTTAGAGGAAGTCCTCCGTTTGCAAACCAGGTAGCTAGAGATCGATCCAAAACAAGAAGAAACAGAGTGAGAGGAATGAACAATCATACGCGTCATGGCCAGGTTCAGTACGCCTTGCGCTACACCCCCACCCAGCCACTTGTTCTCCAGAATGTTTTCCTGTGTAGCGGCGCCGTATCTCGCTGCTCCAAAGAATCCGGTTGCGCCATAGATCACGAAGGAATTCACTCCGCATGCAGAAGACACTCAAGCTTTGTGATCGCTCAACCCTAATTCAGTCTCACGTTTTTTGAGTGGGTCGTGTGGACTATAATTTCATTCAATCCTATGTCAAGCATTCAAGCAGCCACATTGATTCTGAAGATTGCAAATATGGTAAGAAAAAATTCCTACCAAGATAAGATTGGAGTAGGAATGTCCCTTTCAATTTATAGGTCCATGGATGCCATATCGAGCACATTACAATTAGGGAAGAGACTCTGTTTTTATAAGGGAAGAGTCAAAAAGCTTGTAAGCAACTTTTACCCGACTGTACTGTACAGTAAGCTTTGGGGAAACACTGAATGTTTCCAGGCCTATGTTCCATGACAATCTCAACGCTGCATGACGACGAGTCCCCATGCATGCATGCAGTATTTAGAACGAGCCGAATGCCAGAACCACAAACGGGTGCAGTGACGAACGCAGACAGGAAGAACAATTCACGCAGTGACTTCACATCAGTACCAAAAATTAATAGCAAGTCACTGTATGATCATTTCAAGGCCAGCTTCGTAAGCACTTCTTTCATGCAAAATCTCAACTCCGTTATTCTATGTTATGTGCGAGCTGAGAATCTCAAAGTAGGGTCATCACTCATCAGTGATGAAAACCTAGTACAGCTGTCCATATTTAACCCCTAAACGTACCAAACCTTTGAACAAAAGTAGATGCTAGCCTCAAAAAATGATATTAGCATGGCTCAGATGAACATGAGGCCTACATGAGAGGACCATCGCCAGCATAAAATCTACCCAACGAATTTGACATACTTGTAGTTGGAGGCCTCTCCAATATTATCAATAGGTCCCCATCACAAGATATCATTTATCATTTATTGTAAATGTATGTATCATTTATTGTAAATGTATGTATCATTTATTGTAAATGTATGTATCATTTATTGTAAATGTATGTATCATTTATTGTAAATGTATGTATCATTTATTGTAATTGGTGGACAACTTATTAGGCTTACAAATGTGACTTGGATAAAAGTCATCCGAGGGTGTATGAAAACGTTGCAAAGCTTTTAATCTATTCTTGATCCAGTTCTACACGCTGGGACGTTTAGGACTAGCTACTACTGCTATCAAAAGGACAATTGATCTCAGGCTGCAGCTCGTGCCTTAATTACGCGGAGGTTGGTTTCCAAGACTCAAGAGGAGGACTGTCGACATAACGAAAGGTTCCCTCCATCACGCCCTCCATGTACCGCTCTCCAGCAACCTCGTGGACGGGCACGGCTGCTTCCAGCTCTGCCATGTCTTCCTTCGACAACGAAACTTCCAGAGCGCCGATGTTTGAGTCCAAGTTCACGATCTTCGTCGTCCCTGCAATAATCCCAAGCAATGCTCATCAGGATCCTCTGAGGGAACTGAATGCCACTTGAGATTTATCAAGTGGAATACCACTTGGTGTATGCATTTTTCTTACCTGGAATGGGCACCATGTCGGCCCCTTTGTGATGCACCCACGCTAATGCGAGCTGGTTCAACGTGCACTTCTTCGCCTCCGCAATCACTTCCACCCGAGCACGAAGCTGCTCGTTCTTCGCCAGATTCTCGCCCTGGAACCTCGGCAGCGCAGCGCGGAATTCATCCCCCTCAGACTTCCTCGTCCCTGCTTTGTACCCCGCCAAGAAGCCTCGCCCCAGAGGACTGTAAGGTACGATTCCAATCCCCAGTTCCCTGCAACCCATGGCCCGGCTCCGACTCAGATTCCAAAACGAATACCAGGCAAACCATTCATGGTTTGAAAATGACAATCCGACTTCAGGATCGTCTTGTGAAAAGCATAATCCAAAGGGTGCTCACCTGCAGGTGGGAATGATGTCTTCCTCGATGTCGCGGGTCCAAAGGGAGTACTCGTACTGCACTGCCGAAATGGGATGCACGGCGTGTGCACGCCGGATGTCCGTGGCCGAGGCTTCAGACAGGCCCAGATACTTCACCTTCCCCTCGTCCACCAACTCCTTCATGGCTCCGATCTGTCACAGCCATTTATTTAGAGCCGCAAGAGTTCAAAATGCATCCCTGAACGTCCGAATTGAGGACATGCATGGAGAGGAGCCCTTTCAAGTGCAACCCACGTGCTTACCGTGATTTCAATGGGGACTTTGTCATCCACCCGGTGCTGGTAGTAGAGATCGATGCAGTCCACGTCCAGCCTCTTCAAACTGGCCTCGCAACAAGAGCGCACATATTCCGGATCACCTCGCACCTTCCAGTGTCCACCCTCCTGGATAGCCGCGAACTTTGTCGCGATCTGCACCTTGTCGCGAATGCCTTTCACAGCCTAAACATCAACACGATCACAAGTCGGATCAACACGAAGGCAGCTTCGATCATAGCATCGGCCATTGCCATAGGCAGATACCCGAATCACCGAGACAGTAGCCATAGCTGTATGCATGCAAGCGGAAGCATTTACTAATTCATCATATGCATATGATCGATCGCCATTCACACCATTGTGCATAATTCAACACCATCGCTCTGAATTCTCTACTTCTTGTTGCATGTTGTTCTAGTGCAATGAATATGTGTTTGCTGCAGAAGAGAGTAGCAAATGCATGGCAACGTTGGGAGTGAGGACTTCACCTTTCCCAGAAGAATCTCGTTCTCGTGAGGCCCATATATGTCGGCGGTGTCAAAGAACGTGACGCCCTGCTGCACTGCGTGGTGAATGAGCTCCGTTGTTTCCTCCTGGGTCTTTACCGTCCCGTAAACGTGGCTCAAGCCCATGCAGCCCAAGCCTTGAGCTGAAACCTCCAGCCCCTGCGAACCCAGCTTCACTCTGGCAACCTTCACCATCGCTGAATTGAATCGCACGAGCTGTCAAATAATACACTGCAATTGCGGCTCTGGAAAGGATGTGAACAATCGCTGCACACAGGACTTTTAGAGGCGATCGCACTGCTCCTGCTGTTCCAGTTGGCTGCCGGGAGTGAGTGAGTGAGTGAGTGAGTGAATGAGAGGCTTGAGTGGAATTTATAGCAACACTACTGTATACTGATGCCATGTTCCTGGAGTACGTTCAGCGGAAAGTGAAGTGTCTGTTTCCACGTGTCACATAGGTATTGGTAGGAACTCGTGAAACAGTCGATGTGGCATCTAAGAAGTTTCAATTATGGTACGGGAACGGTATACCGGTACCGTATTCCCTGCAGTGCATGCCAAGGCTCCTCTGATCTTTTGCTTCTCTGATTTTAAGCTTAAATTGAGGCCTTCCTGCCTGGGACATTAAATTCGTTAGGGCCTCCTTCCATGTGGGGATCAGTTGGTTGGAAGGCACTAGAAGACAAGAATTGAGGTCTCAAGAACCACCCATGCTCCACCCATTTCAGTACAAATGAAATTTATACTCTTAAATCCTCCTATTTCCACCCATTTCGGTAGAGCTTCCTCCTTTTGAGGACCGGCCACCTACACCTATCCCCAGATGGAGCCTGCCCTTACTGGTGCACTATCGATCATGGGTTATCAAATGAGTCATAACATTCAGTAGCCTTCTAAGAGGGTGCCTTTTAATGTCATCCACCTTTATATATGGAGTAATTGAATGAACTATTGAATCAAATAAACAATTACAAATCACTGTTTAATTGTAATGGAATCAAAATAAACAATAACAAAACACTATTGAGTTGTGAATCAATCAAATAAACAATTACAAAACATTGTTGAGTTGTGATTGAGTGAGTGCTTTTGATTACTGCTCACCATGGTTGATTGCTCTTGATTAGTGCCACGTGTCCCCATAGCTACTAAGTTGATGTGGAATATCCCACATCATTTTATTGAGAGAATGAAATGATGTGGGATATTCCACATCATTCCATCCAGGAGAGGGCAGCTGCCTGTAAGGCTACTCAATGTTATGGTATCTATACTTGTATATCTCATTTTTTTCAATAGCATGATTTGACTCATTTTGAAGAATATATATGCATATACATATATATAAATATATATAAATATAAATATATTCATATAGTTATATTTATATATTTATATTTGACACAAATAAAGGGAACCCTTTACTGCAAGGATGAGAGAAAGGAACAAGACTAAAACACAAACCAATCCCGCCAGGTCATTTTGATTATTATAAAATATTTTTGTTTTAACTGTAGAAATAAATTTTCTCAAAAGTACAATTCCAAAGAGAATTGGCATCTATTTTAAAATTGTTTTCTATGTACTCTATCTTCTTTCAAAGAATAAAATATGGATTGATTATAGAATGCATATGCTTTTATAGTAATTGGTCAACCAATTTAGTTTATTTTGTAGACGTTAAGAATATGCATTCTTTGTTGTTAACCCCTAAACGTTGTAGAGACCAAACTTGGCTTATGAGTGAAGCTATGACTGTTCAATTTCAACTACTGCGTGGATGATTTCCATTCAATTCTTTATATATAGGACTTTGCTTGGTCATGCCACCCCTTCAAGTTAAATTTAAATTATTCAAGCTCTCCGGCAACCAACCCATCAATAATAATGTCTTCTTGAAAATTTCAAAGTAAGTCTATATGGCAAGTAAAACAACACAATAAAACAAGACAACCAATTTTTCAATACGTTAAACTAACTAGAAACAACTAAACCAAATCTACCTCTTAGTCCATGCACCAAAAAATGTGAATCGAAAAATCTAGATGTCAAGTACTTGGTTAATATACTTGTTTGTTATTAATTTATTGTGTTTCAAGCTAGACCTCTCAATTTTTAGAGAAATAGATCAAAGTTGGAAAGCATCATATAGTTGTCAAGACGGAAGGATGCTCCATAACTGTAAAGGCCTAGAAGTCGACCTTCAAGGTAGAAAATTCCCAATTTGTCATGATAATCTTTCCACCAATACTATTGAAGCCAATGAGTGAAGGATGAATATATTCTTTTGAGAACTCTTAATTCTAGAAGTCATGGTTAAAATCTGTTCACACTTTGGCAAAGAGGACAAAAAATCAGTAAGAAACATCTCAAGAATAAACCCAAACGAATCTACGTAGCATAAATTATGCAAATATGAAGTGCCACAACGAATGAATTACAACGTTGAATGAAAACCAATAATTATAAGGGGTTGGGTAAAAATTGATCAAAGGGAAGTGAAATGAGATTTTAAGGTAGCAAGGTTAAAACAAAGGGAAATGGATAAAGGTGAAAATTAATGTGGGTGGATAAAAATAAAAGGAATATAAATGGATATTATGTTAAGATAAAAATAAAATGAGTTAAATGGATGATGGTAAAATTAACCCCTAACTTTGCAGCCGTCCATTCTTTGGATGATGTATAGATTTCATTCATGTTCTCTCATCCGTCATGAGTTGTTTGCAAGGAATAAATATACTACAAAATTCTATGGCAAGAACTTCGCGCATATGTGATCCGATTAGAAAAGGGATAGTCTATGAAAATTTTATGCCTCATTTCATATTGCACTAATTCACCAATTTTTTTGAAAAGTGTGGCTTAAATGTGCTCTTAAAAAAAACTCATAAATTTAACCAACCAATTTTTTTTGAAAAGTCACTACATTTAGAGTATTACATTTCAACCCATCCCAAATATTGTCAAGGCAAATGAATGTAGAAATCATGTGGCCATTTTGGAATAAGACTTTCAATAATTATAATCAAGGACGATGATCATTATATGCTCTATTTTTCATAATATAGGGGATCCTACTAGTACTTTTGGAATTTCTTGCATCACCCTTTACAAATTTATAGAAATTACATACTTTGTTGTAAAAATATCATTCCACTTTATTAGAATAATTTATTTTAGTTCTTTACGCATGATTTCTTTTAAAGCCACATCACCTTCTTAGGATATCATGTTAGAAATACAAGTAGGACTGAACACCTTAATCTTTAGGATTGATTTTTTTTCCTCCTTTTGTTTTCTCGTTGGTAGAGTGACACGCACGCTAGAATGCATGAAGATTAGTAAGATCAATCATCTATTTTTTACCTTCATTTATGACTTATACACTTTCATGTATATTATAATCTATTATTTGTTGCCTTGAAACTTGAGCTTGACATTATGAGCTTCATTCAAGTATGTACACCCAAAATGAACCTTGTCTCAAAAAGAAATCTCTACAATTGATCCCAAAAGTAACACTAAAATCTATATGTTGATTGTAGAAGATGGACACAATCAGAACATTAGATCTTACAAGAGCCTAAGGTGTACATCAAAAAACAATATTTTGGAAAATCATAACTTATTCATACAATGCCCAAATAATGTGTGTGGCACCAAAAGAATGGCTCTAAACAATTTACTAGTACACATACTTTTGGTGCTTCACAGATTATTCATATATTCATTCTTTTGATGCCTCACAAATTATTCTTCACCAATAAGATATGTACACACACTAAATAAGGGCACAAGTGCTACCAATCACCCACTAGTAGCATACATGTCGTTTTTCATTCCCCACTTTGTGAGAACAATGAATAGTGGCTAAATATTATATTTATATTTCTGTTTTCTTGTGACCAAAACCACTCAAAAAGAGCTTGCAGGGACGGATCGTGTAAACACAAATGGGATCTTTATGTGTAACCTTTTCAAGAGAATATGAATCTCCCTGTGAGTCCCTAAATGCCGACAGAATTCACACACGGCACCGGTAGATAACATTATAACCCACTTGGTGGAAACAAAAAATCAAATTACACTGAAAACCAAAAGCAATTCCAATTGCCAGACACACACCTCCTGGTTGTCACGTAGGTAGTTTAACCCCTAAACGCCGCCCAGATCAAAAAGTGGCTTATGAATGAAATTGATTGATTATTTCTAATTGCTATGTGGGTGATTTTCATTCAATTCTTTTTGTAAAGAATTTTGCTTGGTCATGTCATCCCTTTCAATTAAAATTCAGATCATTCAAGCTATTTTAGATTTTACATGGGGTCCCAACTACAAAAGGAGTCATAAAAACGATTCACCAAGTAGTGTACTTAAATTTTTTTTGCTTGTTGTGCTTAAACTAAACTTGGGCCATGAAAATGAGTTTCATTGCATTTAAGTTTAACCCCTAAACGTACGAGGCTGTCCTTGGAATTAGCAATTTGAGAAAAATCATCATAAACTACTATTTAGAAGAATATTTTAGAATTGATGTACAAACGAAAGTTCTAGATTTTGAATTTTAGATTCCTTCCGTACAGTTTGATTCACTGATACTATTACCGATATTTAATTATCAATTTTGAAAGTTAAAATTGAAAATTCTTTCTAAATACGATTACAAACAAAATTTTAATATTCTTTGTGCAAAATTTGCTGGAATGAGTTTGCAATGAAATACACTTGAACATGGTGATTTTTTGAAATTTTTGTGTTCTTTAACCCCTAAAAGCCCGAGGGGTATTGGACAAAACATAGATGTGTTATAATATGTGCCTTCCATATGTTTGATGAAGGTTGGTTCAATAGACAAAATGTAGAGTATCATCTTTACTAATTATCCGTACGGTCAAACTTCCTAAATAATCTTTAGATCGTTTTTTAATGAATTTAAAAGCATTAACCTTCGAAAATTTGTATAAATTATAATTTTCAATTTTAGAGTTCAAAATTTAGTACGATTGGTTAAAGTTGGGCTATCTATCGTAAACTTCAAAAAAGCAAGAGAAACGATGGAGGAATCATCATTACTTTCCCCAAATAGCAAATTTTGTAACACTAAGACAATGTTGAGGTGATCTACTTTGAAAAATTCTCCCGGGTGGAGTTTAACTCGGATTGCCATAATTCAAATTGGGTTGGAAAGTAGACTTGATGTAGTATTTTAAAATATTTTTTATTTTTTCAAAAAAATATTTTTTTGTTCCGGGCAGCCCGTTTTTTCCGGGCAGCGACCAGAAAATGGTCGCTCGGGAGCTTAGGGGTTAAATCTATGACCTCGTTTTTGCAATGCCACTTTTGAACTGCAATCAATGCAATTTTAGCTTGGTCAATGACTTGACATACTTCTACATTTGTATTTTTAGAAAAAAAATTGCTCAAGTATGACTAAATCCAACCATCACATAGGACAACAACTTAGTGAAGTATCTCCAAAAAATTGGATGACTTTCATCCAAACATTGATGAGAAAGTACGGTGATTTGAATTTGTTAGTCGTCTAAAAATTGGACGATTTGACGTTTAGGAGATAACTAACAAATAAAGCTTGCCAAGTTTACTTTGTACTCCACTTTGAAATTTTGAAAAATAATGAAAATTGAGTGTTTTATTGTAGTTACGAGTTTGGTTAATATTACCAAGGTGTCAAAAAAATTCTAAATTTAGATACATAGATGATTTTCATAATTAACTAAACTTTTCTTCATTGTAATTTACACCTGTGGTAAAAAATCTGAAATTTTTAGTACATTTTGTAATGGATATGAATTTTCTTTACAATCACATTAAAAACCATATTAATTTCAAAATTTCACTAAAATTTATAAAAAAAATCATGATTTGTAGTAGGCATGTGGCTTTATGTACTAAAATAATCAAGTTGAATTTTTGTATTGTTTTTAGTTGCAAAATTGCGTGTAGTAGATAAAGCATGGTTCCATGGTCATAGGCCCAACCCTTCCGGGCTAAGGTCATTCCCGACCAGAATTGTAATTTTTTCATTTCAACTGGACAGATATTCGTGACTGACAGCTTTCATTTTCATCACAATAAAATAATAAATTTTGAGAAATAAATTTTATTTTGATTTTATTTATTTTTAACTTTGACTTGTCAGTCACAACAGATTGAATGATATTCAAAGAAAAGTAAAAGCGGTCCGAAATGACCCTAAACTATCCGTAAGACGGGTGCAGATGGTAGGTACTTATGGTTGGAGCCGGGAGGTCGACAATTCGAGTCTCTCTGGAGGCATTAGCCACTCAATCAACCTACCTTTGCACCCCGATGGGATACCTATGGCTGTAATCTCCCCCGGCAAAATGAACCCGTTGCATGGGTTAGTGTCCGTGTCAGTCCATTGCTGCGACCCTCAAATTTGAGGTCATATGTGAAATGAAAAAAAAAGAAAAAAAAAGAAAAAAAAAGAAAAAGTAAAAGTGACGAGATTCATATTCTCACTGTGGCAATTGGTTCTGGGAGCACGCAGCAAATGGATTCTTCCATTTCCCATCAGTTTTTGGCTTTTCCTGCTCTAGCATCGTTCTGCTTATATACAAACAGAAGGATTCCAGTAACGCCGAACACAAAGTAGCTTTGGCGGTGCGCGCAGCTTCGGGATTGCAGTACTCTGCATCAATCGAAATCAAAGAGCTTGTGCTGTCCAAATCTTGTAGCACGATAGCCGATGACGTGAATTGCGAGATGGACACGGATGCAGGATTGTCACAGCAGCACCAGCAAGTTGCTGCTGTAGCTAACGATACTCCGATGGACACTCCACAAGCCCAAGCAGGAGATGCAGTTTCCATGGCCACCTACAGTGGTTAGCAAAAGTGTTTGGACAGTAATGACAATCTCAGTTTAGTAGTAACACTTGTCAAGTTTGGTAGGTAGGTGCTGATTTTTTCAGCTAATTATAACTAAAGAGCCATTTGTAAACTAGAAAGAGTACCATCATTGACATTGAGCCACTTGCAAGGGCAGCAGTTCATGATGTGTCAATCATGGGTGTCCAATTCATTATGCACACAAGTTGTGCATCTAAAAAATCTTGAGAATGAACATGTATTTATGGAGACCTCTTGCATTTCATGATTCATTGTGATTGAGTAAGATTGCTCTTGATTAGCTATGGCTCCTAGAAGGTCTCTTGCTGAACGTGAGTTAGACAGTTCTTCAGATGCATGAGAGAGGGAATTCGTACTCTGAAATTTCAGCGGTTTTAGGCATCTCTCGAAGCACTTGCCATGCTATTGTGCGGAGGTTTACAATGAGAGGTCATTTGAGAGATGCTCCTTCACAAGGGAGACCTCGAATTCTTGATGAACGTGGTGATCGTGAGGTTGTAAGGTTGTTGAATGCACCATCTAATGGTGCAGCTGCAGCAGTGGGTAGAGAAATGCGATCTCAAGGATTGGATTTGAGTGATGATACAGTTAGAATATGTCTTCGGAGGCAGGGATTGAGAGCACGAGTGAAAACTAAGAAGCCATTCTTGTCAAAAAAGCACAAAGCACGTCGATATACATGGGCAAAGAAGTGTAGGCATGCAAGTTGGATGGATTGGAGTTATGTGATTTTTTCAGATGAGTCAAAATTCAATTTGTTTGGCTCAGATGGGAGGCAGTATTGTTGGAGGAAGAGAGGAGAGCATCTTTTAGATCAGCATGTGCAATCTACTATCAAATTTGGGGGTGGAAACATTATGGTTTGGGGATGTATGACTTGGGAGGGAGTTGGCAACCTTCGTCTTATAGAAGGGAACATGGATAAGTTTGTGTATCGAGAAATTTTGGAGATGGAGCTCATGAATACTATACACATGCATGATTTAGGAGAGGAGAATGTTATTTTTCAGCACGACAACGATCCCAAACATACTTCTAAGTATGTTACAGATTGGTTGTTAGCACAAAAGTTTCAACTAATTTGGCATCCGGCTCAATCTCCTGACTTGAATCCTATAGAACACCTTTGGAATGAAGTAGATCGTCGTATGAGAATGTCGGAGAAGAAACCCACTAACAAGAAGGATTTGTGGGAGAAATTGCAAGAAATTTGGTATAGCATTGAGATTGATACCGTGAGGAAATTGATCATGTCTATGCCTGAGAGAGCTGCAGATGTTTATCAAGCAAAAGGTGGCTATACACGATGGTAGTCATTATGATTGTACATTCAAGTTTTTAGGTAGTCATCATGATTCTACATTCAAGTTTTTAGCTTGATTTTGTAGCTCATGGCATTGTTTCTCATGTAAATAGATAACCACTTCACTTTTTGCATAAAGAATTGGACACCCACATCATGTGTTTTATTTTTGATTGATTTCTTGATTGACATTTTTGATTATGAATGTTATGTTACATGTTTGTTGTAACTATGTGATTGTATGTTTAAACTTTTACAACTTGAATGTGAGTTATGTAGGAAAACTAGCTCATATTGGAAGTGGAAGCGTCCTATCCGAACACTTCTGCTGACCACTGTATATTTGAAGGACCCTTGTACTCATACTCCCCCACCCTTGCACGCCCCTCACACATCAAAAGTACGTATCAAATAGTCAATGAACCAATATATCACAAGTACAATGTGAGGGTACAGTCAAGGAAATAGAGATTTGAAGGCCCAAATTCTAACACGTGAGGATTCTAAGTCAAGAGGCATTTTGGAAGGGCCCTTGAATGGCACTTTTCATCTACTTCTTGAGTGTGAGAGACTCTGGGAGGGCATGGGTGGCCAGTAAGTTGCTTTCCCAGGCAGGAAGGCCTCAATTTAAGCTTAAAAAACAGAGATGCGAAAGCTCAGAGGAAACCGCTTTGCCTTGGCATGCACTGCACCGAATATGGTATACTAGTATACCGCTCCCGTACCATAATTGAAAG
This sequence comes from Pohlia nutans, assembly GCA_022496805.1. Lineage (NCBI taxonomy): Eukaryota > Viridiplantae > Streptophyta > Bryopsida > Bryales > Mniaceae > Pohlia > Pohlia nutans. Next base: position 1,202,069 of record CM040086.1, read on the forward strand.
GATGCCACGTCGACTGCTTCACGAGTTCCAACCAATACCTATATGACACGTGGAAACAGACACTTCAATTCCCGCTGAACTTACTTCAGGCACTTGGCATCAGTATAGTGTTGCTGTGAATTCCACTCTGAAAGTCTCTCATCCATTCACTCACTGACTCTCTCACTCCCAGCAGCCAATTCAAGTGGAACAGCAAGAGCAGTGAGATCGCCTCTGGACTGTGTGAAGCGCTTGTTCACATCCTTTCCAACTGGTGCCGCAATTGCAGTGTATTAGTTGACAGAGTGCAATTCGATTCAGCGATGGTGAAGGTGGCGAGAGTGAAGCTGGGGTCGCAGGGGCTGGAGGTTTCAGCTCAAGGCTTGGGCTGCATGGGCTTGAGCCACACTTACGGGACGGTCAAGACCCAGGAGGAGACCACGGAGCTCATTCACCACGCAGTGCAGCAGGGTGTCACGTTCTTTGACACCGCCGACATGTATGGGCCTCACGAGAACGAGATTCTTCTAGGAAAGGTGACTCACTCCCGACGTTTTACGTTTCTTCAACTTTGCCATTTAACTGTAGGAATCATTCATTGAACTAGAATAATGTACAGGGGAAAGCCTCATGGGAGGGGGTTCCGGAGTAGAGAATGGTGTGAATGGCGATATGCAAAAGACATGCATGGTGGTTTGGTAAATGATTCAGCAATGACATGAGCCTGTGTGCTTACTGCTATAGCTATTGAGTCGGTCTTTCGGGTGTCTGACTACAGAAATGGCGGATGCTATGAAGCTGCCTTCGTGTTGACCCATGCATTTCGGATATCCAGGCTGTGAAAGGCATTCGCGACAAGGTGCAGATCGCGACGAAGTTCGCGAATTACCGGGAGGGTCAATACTGGAAGGTGCGAGGTGACCCGGAGTATGTGCGCTCATGTTGCGAGGCCAGTTTGAAGAGGCTGGACGTGGACTGCATAGATCTGTACTACCAGCACACGGTGGATCCCAAAGTCCCCATTGAAATCACGGTAAGCACGTCCGTGGGTTGCACTTGAAAGGGCTCCTCTCCATGCATGTCTTCGGTGACTTCAGGGATGCATGCACTTTGAACTCTTGCTGCTGTATATGGCTGTGACAGATCGGAGCCATGAAGGAGTTGGTGGACGAGGGGAAGGTGAAGTATCTGGGCCTGTCTGAAGCCTCGGCCACGGACATCCGGCGTGCACACGCCGTGCATCCCATTTCGGCAGTGCAGCACGAGTACTCCCTTTGGACCCGCGACATCGAGGAAGACATCATTCCCACCTGCAGGTGAGCACCCTTTGGATTATGCTTTTCACAATACGATCAGTCGGATTGTCATTTTCAGACCATGAATGGTGTGCCTGGTATTCGTTTTGGAATCTGAGACGGAGCCGGGCGATGGGTTGCAGGGAACTGGGGATTGGAATCGTACCTTACAGTCCTCTGGGGCGAGGCTTCTTGGCGGGGTACAAAGCAGGGACGACGAAGTCTGAGGGGTACGATTTCCGCGGGGCGCTGCCGAGGTTCCAGGGCGAGAATCTGGCGAAGAACGAGCAGCTTCGTGCTCGGGTGGAAGTGATTGCGGAGGCCAAGAAGTGCACGTTGAACCAGCTCGCATTAGCATGGGTGCATCACAAAGGGGCCGACATGGTGCCCATTCCAGGTAAGAAAAATGCATACACCAAGTGGTATTCCACTTGATAAATCTCAAGTGGCATTCAATTCCCTCAGAGGATCCTGATGAGCATTGCTTGGGATTATTGCAGGGACGACGAAGATCGTGAACTTGGACTCAAACATCGGCGCTCTGGAAGTTTCGTTGTCGAAGGAAGACATGGCAGAGCTGGAAGCAGCCGTGCCCGTCCACGAGGTTGCTGGGGAGCGGTACATGGAGGGCGTGATGGAGAGAACCTTTCGTTATGTCGACAGTCCTCCTCTTGAGTCTTGGAAACCAACCTCCGCGTAATTAAGGCACGAGCTGCAGCCTGAGATCAATTTTCTTTTTGACAGTAATAATAGCTATATATGGCCAGCTGTATCTGAGGTTTTCATCACTAATGAGTGATGACCCTGCTGCAGCTTCTAAGTAGCATAGAATAATTTACCGAATTGAGATTTAGCGTGAAAGCGGTGGCTACGAAGCTGGCCTTTGAAATGATCAATGCAGAGACTTGCTATTAATTTCTGGTACTGAAGTGAAGTCAGTGCGTGAATTCTTGTGCCTGTCTGCGTTCGTCAATGCACCCGTTTGTGATTCTGGATTTCGGCTCGTTCTAAATACTGCATGCAGGCATGGGGACTCCTCGTCATAGAATGTCATGGAATATAGGCCTGGCAACGTTCAGTGTCTCCCCAAAGCTTACAGTACAGTACCCATCAACAAGTTTACGTTCATTCAGCTTTTCATAGAATTTTCAATAAAAATTGCAAATATCATAAGCTTTTAGCATAATCTGAACAATTTTTTGTGCACAGAATGAACCACTCATACAACTGAGTTTTGATAATAAAAGATCTTGTTATGTCTATTTTAATTTGAAATTCAAACCTTCATGTTTTACCCTTCATTCAAACAAGTATGAATACAATGTGTGACTGTCGGTACCAAGGCCACCAAGTTCAAACTTTTTACAAATTCAGAATCAATTGAACCCACCAAGGGCCGCTTCACACTATGGTGAATGGTTGAGAGACCGTCGATTTCAACCAGTCAAATTGCAAAAAACCAAGAATTTGGCCTCTTGACCTTTGACACCAGAGGCCAAAATCCAAAGGTTGTCGCCGTCCAAAATGCCTACGTGGCAACAGTTTTTGACCAAGGCGACAGACTCTCGAAGGAAGTTTGGGTCAAACAGGAATAAAAACCCAAACTATGGTTGAGAGACCATAGATTTTTATCATAAACTATATTTTATTGCCTATTTTCAGCGCATGCCTTTGGACTCTCAACAAAGTTTGGCCACTCAATCCCACAACCTCTCGACTCGAATGGCCAAAGTGTGAAGCGGCCCTAATCAAACCCCTAATCAAAACCCTAAACCTCAGAGGGTAGTCAGAGCAGCTACACTACAAAACACACCTACCACTAAGACAAGTATCGGCAGGACATCCTCGCGTAAAATCTCAAGCACAAACCACTTCCTACCTGGTTTCCTTTCTTCTCTGTATACTATCAAATGCCATTGCTTGCTTTCAGGATCTCTCTCAAGACATGCTCCTGTTTCCGAAGCCTTTGGACTTTGCTCCTACCTCACCCATGCCAAAGAAGAAAAAAATAGGGCAGATTAGAAGCACCTCCAAATAATCTTCCAACCACTGATTTTTTTTGTCAAGAGTCAGTTTAGCATTTTTGCTACTTTTTCATGTCTTGAAGAGCAATACAGGCTCTTGGATGCTCTTTGCATGTTCATATATAGGTAATATCAGGGTAATAAACTTGTGCTACCTAGGTGCTACTTAGGCAATATATAGGAAATATCAATGTAATAAACCTGTGCTACCTAGGTGCTACGTAGGCAATACACAGATAATATCAAGGTAATAAACCTGTGCTACCTAGGTGCTACTGAGGCAACACCTGGATGATACCTATTAAACTACACATCTTGACTGCATGTAGGAAATCTAGCTATTATTCCTTCTTCTTTCTATGAAAAATCCTTTGTATCAATTAGTCAAGTGAGCCCAAATTTTATGTAGCAATTTGGCTAAAAGTAGCAACAAAAAAAATCACTGCTTCCAACTCTCTAACCAAATGCTCTTGAATTCGCAACTGTCTCGTAACCAGCTCTGATTGAGCCCAAGTGTCTCCTTGGAAGTGTTTCATCCACGACCAGCACAATTTGTTCATAATCATACAAGATTCATCCATAAAGCAGCAGTTACGGGATTTTTCATCCAGGAACAGAGTTGGTTACGTCCGGTAACCCTCTTGCCGCCTCACGGCGGCTTGAAGGGTACCTAGTCCATAAGTTGTGTACCTGGAAACACTCAATGAACCAAATGCATTGAGATGATACCTGAGTAGAAGAGAAGCAGATGATTGATCACTGGGATGATGTAAGACACCATGCACACGCCCGTGGCGCCCGTGACGACGAGCATGTTGCCCGACTTGACAGGCCAGATCACGGCGATGGCCAAACAGAAGGTCAGGATGCTGGTCATCACCCCCACATGCCGAAGCCGCTTGTTCGTGACCAAGCTCTCGGGAATCCAGCCGTTGATTGTGTGCCTGGTGGGATACTCCAGCATGGGCGTCGAGAACGCCAAGTAAACTGCAAGATTTCATGGAATATATCAAGTATTTAGAGGAAGTCCTCCGTTTGCAAACCAGGTAGCTAGAGATCGATCCAAAACAAGAAGAAACAGAGTGAGAGGAATGAACAATCATACGCGTCATGGCCAGGTTCAGTACGCCTTGCGCTACACCCCCACCCAGCCACTTGTTCTCCAGAATGTTTTCCTGTGTAGCGGCGCCGTATCTCGCTGCTCCAAAGAATCCGGTTGCGCCATAGATCACGAAGGAATTCACTCCGCATGCAGAAGACACTCAAGCTTTGTGATCGCTCAACCCTAATTCAGTCTCACGTTTTTTGAGTGGGTCGTGTGGACTATAATTTCATTCAATCCTATGTCAAGCATTCAAGCAGCCACATTGATTCTGAAGATTGCAAATATGGTAAGAAAAAATTCCTACCAAGATAAGATTGGAGTAGGAATGTCCCTTTCAATTTATAGGTCCATGGATGCCATATCGAGCACATTACAATTAGGGAAGAGACTCTGTTTTTATAAGGGAAGAGTCAAAAAGCTTGTAAGCAACTTTTACCCGACTGTACTGTACAGTAAGCTTTGGGGAAACACTGAATGTTTCCAGGCCTATGTTCCATGACAATCTCAACGCTGCATGACGACGAGTCCCCATGCATGCATGCAGTATTTAGAACGAGCCGAATGCCAGAACCACAAACGGGTGCAGTGACGAACGCAGACAGGAAGAACAATTCACGCAGTGACTTCACATCAGTACCAAAAATTAATAGCAAGTCACTGTATGATCATTTCAAGGCCAGCTTCGTAAGCACTTCTTTCATGCAAAATCTCAACTCCGTTATTCTATGTTATGTGCGAGCTGAGAATCTCAAAGTAGGGTCATCACTCATCAGTGATGAAAACCTAGTACAGCTGTCCATATTTAACCCCTAAACGTACCAAACCTTTGAACAAAAGTAGATGCTAGCCTCAAAAAATGATATTAGCATGGCTCAGATGAACATGAGGCCTACATGAGAGGACCATCGCCAGCATAAAATCTACCCAACGAATTTGACATACTTGTAGTTGGAGGCCTCTCCAATATTATCAATAGGTCCCCATCACAAGATATCATTTATCATTTATTGTAAATGTATGTATCATTTATTGTAAATGTATGTATCATTTATTGTAAATGTATGTATCATTTATTGTAAATGTATGTATCATTTATTGTAAATGTATGTATCATTTATTGTAATTGGTGGACAACTTATTAGGCTTACAAATGTGACTTGGATAAAAGTCATCCGAGGGTGTATGAAAACGTTGCAAAGCTTTTAATCTATTCTTGATCCAGTTCTACACGCTGGGACGTTTAGGACTAGCTACTACTGCTATCAAAAGGACAATTGATCTCAGGCTGCAGCTCGTGCCTTAATTACGCGGAGGTTGGTTTCCAAGACTCAAGAGGAGGACTGTCGACATAACGAAAGGTTCCCTCCATCACGCCCTCCATGTACCGCTCTCCAGCAACCTCGTGGACGGGCACGGCTGCTTCCAGCTCTGCCATGTCTTCCTTCGACAACGAAACTTCCAGAGCGCCGATGTTTGAGTCCAAGTTCACGATCTTCGTCGTCCCTGCAATAATCCCAAGCAATGCTCATCAGGATCCTCTGAGGGAACTGAATGCCACTTGAGATTTATCAAGTGGAATACCACTTGGTGTATGCATTTTTCTTACCTGGAATGGGCACCATGTCGGCCCCTTTGTGATGCACCCACGCTAATGCGAGCTGGTTCAACGTGCACTTCTTCGCCTCCGCAATCACTTCCACCCGAGCACGAAGCTGCTCGTTCTTCGCCAGATTCTCGCCCTGGAACCTCGGCAGCGCAGCGCGGAATTCATCCCCCTCAGACTTCCTCGTCCCTGCTTTGTACCCCGCCAAGAAGCCTCGCCCCAGAGGACTGTAAGGTACGATTCCAATCCCCAGTTCCCTGCAACCCATGGCCCGGCTCCGACTCAGATTCCAAAACGAATACCAGGCAAACCATTCATGGTTTGAAAATGACAATCCGACTTCAGGATCGTCTTGTGAAAAGCATAATCCAAAGGGTGCTCACCTGCAGGTGGGAATGATGTCTTCCTCGATGTCGCGGGTCCAAAGGGAGTACTCGTACTGCACTGCCGAAATGGGATGCACGGCGTGTGCACGCCGGATGTCCGTGGCCGAGGCTTCAGACAGGCCCAGATACTTCACCTTCCCCTCGTCCACCAACTCCTTCATGGCTCCGATCTGTCACAGCCATTTATTTAGAGCCGCAAGAGTTCAAAATGCATCCCTGAACGTCCGAATTGAGGACATGCATGGAGAGGAGCCCTTTCAAGTGCAACCCACGTGCTTACCGTGATTTCAATGGGGACTTTGTCATCCACCCGGTGCTGGTAGTAGAGATCGATGCAGTCCACGTCCAGCCTCTTCAAACTGGCCTCGCAACAAGAGCGCACATATTCCGGATCACCTCGCACCTTCCAGTGTCCACCCTCCTGGATAGCCGCGAACTTTGTCGCGATCTGCACCTTGTCGCGAATGCCTTTCACAGCCTAAACATCAACACGATCACAAGTCGGATCAACACGAAGGCAGCTTCGATCATAGCATCGGCCATTGCCATAGGCAGATACCCGAATCACCGAGACAGTAGCCATAGCTGTATGCATGCAAGCGGAAGCATTTACTAATTCATCATATGCATATGATCGATCGCCATTCACACCATTGTGCATAATTCAACACCATCGCTCTGAATTCTCTACTTCTTGTTGCATGTTGTTCTAGTGCAATGAATATGTGTTTGCTGCAGAAGAGAGTAGCAAATGCATGGCAACGTTGGGAGTGAGGACTTCACCTTTCCCAGAAGAATCTCGTTCTCGTGAGGCCCATATATGTCGGCGGTGTCAAAGAACGTGACGCCCTGCTGCACTGCGTGGTGAATGAGCTCCGTTGTTTCCTCCTGGGTCTTTACCGTCCCGTAAACGTGGCTCAAGCCCATGCAGCCCAAGCCTTGAGCTGAAACCTCCAGCCCCTGCGAACCCAGCTTCACTCTGGCAACCTTCACCATCGCTGAATTGAATCGCACGAGCTGTCAAATAATACACTGCAATTGCGGCTCTGGAAAGGATGTGAACAATCGCTGCACACAGGACTTTTAGAGGCGATCGCACTGCTCCTGCTGTTCCAGTTGGCTGCCGGGAGTGAGTGAGTGAGTGAGTGAGTGAATGAGAGGCTTGAGTGGAATTTATAGCAACACTACTGTATACTGATGCCATGTTCCTGGAGTACGTTCAGCGGAAAGTGAAGTGTCTGTTTCCACGTGTCACATAGGTATTGGTAGGAACTCGTGAAACAGTCGATGTGGCATCTAAGAAGTTTCAATTATGGTACGGGAACGGTATACCGGTACCGTATTCCCTGCAGTGCATGCCAAGGCTCCTCTGATCTTTTGCTTCTCTGATTTTAAGCTTAAATTGAGGCCTTCCTGCCTGGGACATTAAATTCGTTAGGGCCTCCTTCCATGTGGGGATCAGTTGGTTGGAAGGCACTAGAAGACAAGAATTGAGGTCTCAAGAACCACCCATGCTCCACCCATTTCAGTACAAATGAAATTTATACTCTTAAATCCTCCTATTTCCACCCATTTCGGTAGAGCTTCCTCCTTTTGAGGACCGGCCACCTACACCTATCCCCAGATGGAGCCTGCCCTTACTGGTGCACTATCGATCATGGGTTATCAAATGAGTCATAACATTCAGTAGCCTTCTAAGAGGGTGCCTTTTAATGTCATCCACCTTTATATATGGAGTAATTGAATGAACTATTGAATCAAATAAACAATTACAAATCACTGTTTAATTGTAATGGAATCAAAATAAACAATAACAAAACACTATTGAGTTGTGAATCAATCAAATAAACAATTACAAAACATTGTTGAGTTGTGATTGAGTGAGTGCTTTTGATTACTGCTCACCATGGTTGATTGCTCTTGATTAGTGCCACGTGTCCCCATAGCTACTAAGTTGATGTGGAATATCCCACATCATTTTATTGAGAGAATGAAATGATGTGGGATATTCCACATCATTCCATCCAGGAGAGGGCAGCTGCCTGTAAGGCTACTCAATGTTATGGTATCTATACTTGTATATCTCATTTTTTTCAATAGCATGATTTGACTCATTTTGAAGAATATATATGCATATACATATATATAAATATATATAAATATAAATATATTCATATAGTTATATTTATATATTTATATTTGACACAAATAAAGGGAACCCTTTACTGCAAGGATGAGAGAAAGGAACAAGACTAAAACACAAACCAATCCCGCCAGGTCATTTTGATTATTATAAAATATTTTTGTTTTAACTGTAGAAATAAATTTTCTCAAAAGTACAATTCCAAAGAGAATTGGCATCTATTTTAAAATTGTTTTCTATGTACTCTATCTTCTTTCAAAGAATAAAATATGGATTGATTATAGAATGCATATGCTTTTATAGTAATTGGTCAACCAATTTAGTTTATTTTGTAGACGTTAAGAATATGCATTCTTTGTTGTTAACCCCTAAACGTTGTAGAGACCAAACTTGGCTTATGAGTGAAGCTATGACTGTTCAATTTCAACTACTGCGTGGATGATTTCCATTCAATTCTTTATATATAGGACTTTGCTTGGTCATGCCACCCCTTCAAGTTAAATTTAAATTATTCAAGCTCTCCGGCAACCAACCCATCAATAATAATGTCTTCTTGAAAATTTCAAAGTAAGTCTATATGGCAAGTAAAACAACACAATAAAACAAGACAACCAATTTTTCAATACGTTAAACTAACTAGAAACAACTAAACCAAATCTACCTCTTAGTCCATGCACCAAAAAATGTGAATCGAAAAATCTAGATGTCAAGTACTTGGTTAATATACTTGTTTGTTATTAATTTATTGTGTTTCAAGCTAGACCTCTCAATTTTTAGAGAAATAGATCAAAGTTGGAAAGCATCATATAGTTGTCAAGACGGAAGGATGCTCCATAACTGTAAAGGCCTAGAAGTCGACCTTCAAGGTAGAAAATTCCCAATTTGTCATGATAATCTTTCCACCAATACTATTGAAGCCAATGAGTGAAGGATGAATATATTCTTTTGAGAACTCTTAATTCTAGAAGTCATGGTTAAAATCTGTTCACACTTTGGCAAAGAGGACAAAAAATCAGTAAGAAACATCTCAAGAATAAACCCAAACGAATCTACGTAGCATAAATTATGCAAATATGAAGTGCCACAACGAATGAATTACAACGTTGAATGAAAACCAATAATTATAAGGGGTTGGGTAAAAATTGATCAAAGGGAAGTGAAATGAGATTTTAAGGTAGCAAGGTTAAAACAAAGGGAAATGGATAAAGGTGAAAATTAATGTGGGTGGATAAAAATAAAAGGAATATAAATGGATATTATGTTAAGATAAAAATAAAATGAGTTAAATGGATGATGGTAAAATTAACCCCTAACTTTGCAGCCGTCCATTCTTTGGATGATGTATAGATTTCATTCATGTTCTCTCATCCGTCATGAGTTGTTTGCAAGGAATAAATATACTACAAAATTCTATGGCAAGAACTTCGCGCATATGTGATCCGATTAGAAAAGGGATAGTCTATGAAAATTTTATGCCTCATTTCATATTGCACTAATTCACCAATTTTTTTGAAAAGTGTGGCTTAAATGTGCTCTTAAAAAAAACTCATAAATTTAACCAACCAATTTTTTTTGAAAAGTCACTACATTTAGAGTATTACATTTCAACCCATCCCAAATATTGTCAAGGCAAATGAATGTAGAAATCATGTGGCCATTTTGGAATAAGACTTTCAATAATTATAATCAAGGACGATGATCATTATATGCTCTATTTTTCATAATATAGGGGATCCTACTAGTACTTTTGGAATTTCTTGCATCACCCTTTACAAATTTATAGAAATTACATACTTTGTTGTAAAAATATCATTCCACTTTATTAGAATAATTTATTTTAGTTCTTTACGCATGATTTCTTTTAAAGCCACATCACCTTCTTAGGATATCATGTTAGAAATACAAGTAGGACTGAACACCTTAATCTTTAGGATTGATTTTTTTTCCTCCTTTTGTTTTCTCGTTGGTAGAGTGACACGCACGCTAGAATGCATGAAGATTAGTAAGATCAATCATCTATTTTTTACCTTCATTTATGACTTATACACTTTCATGTATATTATAATCTATTATTTGTTGCCTTGAAACTTGAGCTTGACATTATGAGCTTCATTCAAGTATGTACACCCAAAATGAACCTTGTCTCAAAAAGAAATCTCTACAATTGATCCCAAAAGTAACACTAAAATCTATATGTTGATTGTAGAAGATGGACACAATCAGAACATTAGATCTTACAAGAGCCTAAGGTGTACATCAAAAAACAATATTTTGGAAAATCATAACTTATTCATACAATGCCCAAATAATGTGTGTGGCACCAAAAGAATGGCTCTAAACAATTTACTAGTACACATACTTTTGGTGCTTCACAGATTATTCATATATTCATTCTTTTGATGCCTCACAAATTATTCTTCACCAATAAGATATGTACACACACTAAATAAGGGCACAAGTGCTACCAATCACCCACTAGTAGCATACATGTCGTTTTTCATTCCCCACTTTGTGAGAACAATGAATAGTGGCTAAATATTATATTTATATTTCTGTTTTCTTGTGACCAAAACCACTCAAAAAGAGCTTGCAGGGACGGATCGTGTAAACACAAATGGGATCTTTATGTGTAACCTTTTCAAGAGAATATGAATCTCCCTGTGAGTCCCTAAATGCCGACAGAATTCACACACGGCACCGGTAGATAACATTATAACCCACTTGGTGGAAACAAAAAATCAAATTACACTGAAAACCAAAAGCAATTCCAATTGCCAGACACACACCTCCTGGTTGTCACGTAGGTAGTTTAACCCCTAAACGCCGCCCAGATCAAAAAGTGGCTTATGAATGAAATTGATTGATTATTTCTAATTGCTATGTGGGTGATTTTCATTCAATTCTTTTTGTAAAGAATTTTGCTTGGTCATGTCATCCCTTTCAATTAAAATTCAGATCATTCAAGCTATTTTAGATTTTACATGGGGTCCCAACTACAAAAGGAGTCATAAAAACGATTCACCAAGTAGTGTACTTAAATTTTTTTTGCTTGTTGTGCTTAAACTAAACTTGGGCCATGAAAATGAGTTTCATTGCATTTAAGTTTAACCCCTAAACGTACGAGGCTGTCCTTGGAATTAGCAATTTGAGAAAAATCATCATAAACTACTATTTAGAAGAATATTTTAGAATTGATGTACAAACGAAAGTTCTAGATTTTGAATTTTAGATTCCTTCCGTACAGTTTGATTCACTGATACTATTACCGATATTTAATTATCAATTTTGAAAGTTAAAATTGAAAATTCTTTCTAAATACGATTACAAACAAAATTTTAATATTCTTTGTGCAAAATTTGCTGGAATGAGTTTGCAATGAAATACACTTGAACATGGTGATTTTTTGAAATTTTTGTGTTCTTTAACCCCTAAAAGCCCGAGGGGTATTGGACAAAACATAGATGTGTTATAATATGTGCCTTCCATATGTTTGATGAAGGTTGGTTCAATAGACAAAATGTAGAGTATCATCTTTACTAATTATCCGTACGGTCAAACTTCCTAAATAATCTTTAGATCGTTTTTTAATGAATTTAAAAGCATTAACCTTCGAAAATTTGTATAAATTATAATTTTCAATTTTAGAGTTCAAAATTTAGTACGATTGGTTAAAGTTGGGCTATCTATCGTAAACTTCAAAAAAGCAAGAGAAACGATGGAGGAATCATCATTACTTTCCCCAAATAGCAAATTTTGTAACACTAAGACAATGTTGAGGTGATCTACTTTGAAAAATTCTCCCGGGTGGAGTTTAACTCGGATTGCCATAATTCAAATTGGGTTGGAAAGTAGACTTGATGTAGTATTTTAAAATATTTTTTATTTTTTCAAAAAAATATTTTTTTGTTCCGGGCAGCCCGTTTTTTCCGGGCAGCGACCAGAAAATGGTCGCTCGGGAGCTTAGGGGTTAAATCTATGACCTCGTTTTTGCAATGCCACTTTTGAACTGCAATCAATGCAATTTTAGCTTGGTCAATGACTTGACATACTTCTACATTTGTATTTTTAGAAAAAAAATTGCTCAAGTATGACTAAATCCAACCATCACATAGGACAACAACTTAGTGAAGTATCTCCAAAAAATTGGATGACTTTCATCCAAACATTGATGAGAAAGTACGGTGATTTGAATTTGTTAGTCGTCTAAAAATTGGACGATTTGACGTTTAGGAGATAACTAACAAATAAAGCTTGCCAAGTTTACTTTGTACTCCACTTTGAAATTTTGAAAAATAATGAAAATTGAGTGTTTTATTGTAGTTACGAGTTTGGTTAATATTACCAAGGTGTCAAAAAAATTCTAAATTTAGATACATAGATGATTTTCATAATTAACTAAACTTTTCTTCATTGTAATTTACACCTGTGGTAAAAAATCTGAAATTTTTAGTACATTTTGTAATGGATATGAATTTTCTTTACAATCACATTAAAAACCATATTAATTTCAAAATTTCACTAAAATTTATAAAAAAAATCATGATTTGTAGTAGGCATGTGGCTTTATGTACTAAAATAATCAAGTTGAATTTTTGTATTGTTTTTAGTTGCAAAATTGCGTGTAGTAGATAAAGCATGGTTCCATGGTCATAGGCCCAACCCTTCCGGGCTAAGGTCATTCCCGACCAGAATTGTAATTTTTTCATTTCAACTGGACAGATATTCGTGACTGACAGCTTTCATTTTCATCACAATAAAATAATAAATTTTGAGAAATAAATTTTATTTTGATTTTATTTATTTTTAACTTTGACTTGTCAGTCACAACAGATTGAATGATATTCAAAGAAAAGTAAAAGCGGTCCGAAATGACCCTAAACTATCCGTAAGACGGGTGCAGATGGTAGGTACTTATGGTTGGAGCCGGGAGGTCGACAATTCGAGTCTCTCTGGAGGCATTAGCCACTCAATCAACCTACCTTTGCACCCCGATGGGATACCTATGGCTGTAATCTCCCCCGGCAAAATGAACCCGTTGCATGGGTTAGTGTCCGTGTCAGTCCATTGCTGCGACCCTCAAATTTGAGGTCATATGTGAAATGAAAAAAAAAGAAAAAAAAAGAAAAAAAAAGAAAAAGTAAAAGTGACGAGATTCATATTCTCACTGTGGCAATTGGTTCTGGGAGCACGCAGCAAATGGATTCTTCCATTTCCCATCAGTTTTTGGCTTTTCCTGCTCTAGCATCGTTCTGCTTATATACAAACAGAAGGATTCCAGTAACGCCGAACACAAAGTAGCTTTGGCGGTGCGCGCAGCTTCGGGATTGCAGTACTCTGCATCAATCGAAATCAAAGAGCTTGTGCTGTCCAAATCTTGTAGCACGATAGCCGATGACGTGAATTGCGAGATGGACACGGATGCAGGATTGTCACAGCAGCACCAGCAAGTTGCTGCTGTAGCTAACGATACTCCGATGGACACTCCACAAGCCCAAGCAGGAGATGCAGTTTCCATGGCCACCTACAGTGGTTAGCAAAAGTGTTTGGACAGTAATGACAATCTCAGTTTAGTAGTAACACTTGTCAAGTTTGGTAGGTAGGTGCTGATTTTTTCAGCTAATTATAACTAAAGAGCCATTTGTAAACTAGAAAGAGTACCATCATTGACATTGAGCCACTTGCAAGGGCAGCAGTTCATGATGTGTCAATCATGGGTGTCCAATTCATTATGCACACAAGTTGTGCATCTAAAAAATCTTGAGAATGAACATGTATTTATGGAGACCTCTTGCATTTCATGATTCATTGTGATTGAGTAAGATTGCTCTTGATTAGCTATGGCTCCTAGAAGGTCTCTTGCTGAACGTGAGTTAGACAGTTCTTCAGATGCATGAGAGAGGGAATTCGTACTCTGAAATTTCAGCGGTTTTAGGCATCTCTCGAAGCACTTGCCATGCTATTGTGCGGAGGTTTACAATGAGAGGTCATTTGAGAGATGCTCCTTCACAAGGGAGACCTCGAATTCTTGATGAACGTGGTGATCGTGAGGTTGTAAGGTTGTTGAATGCACCATCTAATGGTGCAGCTGCAGCAGTGGGTAGAGAAATGCGATCTCAAGGATTGGATTTGAGTGATGATACAGTTAGAATATGTCTTCGGAGGCAGGGATTGAGAGCACGAGTGAAAACTAAGAAGCCATTCTTGTCAAAAAAGCACAAAGCACGTCGATATACATGGGCAAAGAAGTGTAGGCATGCAAGTTGGATGGATTGGAGTTATGTGATTTTTTCAGATGAGTCAAAATTCAATTTGTTTGGCTCAGATGGGAGGCAGTATTGTTGGAGGAAGAGAGGAGAGCATCTTTTAGATCAGCATGTGCAATCTACTATCAAATTTGGGGGTGGAAACATTATGGTTTGGGGATGTATGACTTGGGAGGGAGTTGGCAACCTTCGTCTTATAGAAGGGAACATGGATAAGTTTGTGTATCGAGAAATTTTGGAGATGGAGCTCATGAATACTATACACATGCATGATTTAGGAGAGGAGAATGTTATTTTTCAGCACGACAACGATCCCAAACATACTTCTAAGTATGTTACAGATTGGTTGTTAGCACAAAAGTTTCAACTAATTTGGCATCCGGCTCAATCTCCTGACTTGAATCCTATAGAACACCTTTGGAATGAAGTAGATCGTCGTATGAGAATGTCGGAGAAGAAACCCACTAACAAGAAGGATTTGTGGGAGAAATTGCAAGAAATTTGGTATAGCATTGAGATTGATACCGTGAGGAAATTGATCATGTCTATGCCTGAGAGAGCTGCAGATGTTTATCAAGCAAAAGGTGGCTATACACGATGGTAGTCATTATGATTGTACATTCAAGTTTTTAGGTAGTCATCATGATTCTACATTCAAGTTTTTAGCTTGATTTTGTAGCTCATGGCATTGTTTCTCATGTAAATAGATAACCACTTCACTTTTTGCATAAAGAATTGGACACCCACATCATGTGTTTTATTTTTGATTGATTTCTTGATTGACATTTTTGATTATGAATGTTATGTTACATGTTTGTTGTAACTATGTGATTGTATGTTTAAACTTTTACAACTTGAATGTGAGTTATGTAGGAAAACTAGCTCATATTGGAAGTGGAAGCGTCCTATCCGAACACTTCTGCTGACCACTGTATATTTGAAGGACCCTTGTACTCATACTCCCCCACCCTTGCACGCCCCTCACACATCAAAAGTACGTATCAAATAGTCAATGAACCAATATATCACAAGTACAATGTGAGGGTACAGTCAAGGAAATAGAGATTTGAAGGCCCAAATTCTAACACGTGAGGATTCTAAGTCAAGAGGCATTTTGGAAGGGCCCTTGAATGGCACTTTTCATCTACTTCTTGAGTGTGAGAGACTCTGGGAGGGCATGGGTGGCCAGTAAGTTGCTTTCCCAGGCAGGAAGGCCTCAATTTAAGCTTAAAAAACAGAGATGCGAAAGCTCAGAGGAAACCGCTTTGCCTTGGCATGCACTGCACCGAATATGGTATACTAGTATACCGCTCCCGTACCATAATTGAAAGGATGCCACGTCGACTGCTTCACGAGTTCCAACCAATACCTATATGACACGTGGAAACAGACACTTCAATTCCCGCTGAACTTACTTCAGGCACTTGGCATCAGTATAGTGTTGCTGTGAATTCCACTCTGAAAGTCTCTCATCCATTCACTCACTGACTCTCTCACTCCCAGCAGCCAATTCAAGTGGAACAGCAAGAGCAGTGAGATCGCCTCTGGACTGTGTGAAGCGCTTGTTCACATCCTTTCCAACTGGTGCCGCAATTGCAGTGTATTAGTTGACAGAGTGCAATTCGATTCAGCGATGGTGAAGGTGGCGAGAGTGAAGCTGGGGTCGCAGGGGCTGGAGGTTTCAGCTCAAGGCTTGGGCTGCATGGGCTTGAGCCACACTTACGGGACGGTCAAGACCCAGGAGGAGACCACGGAGCTCATTCACCACGCAGTGCAGCAGGGTGTCACGTTCTTTGACACCGCCGACATGTATGGGCCTCACGAGAACGAGATTCTTCTAGGAAAGGTGACTCACTCCCGACGTTTTACGTTTCTTCAACTTTGCCATTTAACTGTAGGAATCATTCATTGAACTAGAATAATGTACAGGGGAAAGCCTCATGGGAGGGGGTTCCGGAGTAGAGAATGGTGTGAATGGTGATATGCAAAAGACCTGCATGGTGATTTGGTAAATGATTCAGCAATGACATGAGCCTGTGTGCTTACTGCTATAGCTATTGAGTCGGTCTTTCGGGTGTCTGACTACAGAAATGGCGGATGATATGAAGCTGCCTTCGTGTTGACCCATGCATTTCGGATATCCAGGCTATGAAAGGCATTCGCGACAAGGTGCAGATCGCGACGAAGTTCGCGAATTACCGGGAGGGTCAATACTGGAAGGTGCGAGGTGATCCGGAGTATGTGCGCTCTTGTTGCGAGGCCAGTTTGAAGAGGCTGGACGTGGACTGCATCGATCTCTACTACCAGCACCGGGTGGATGACAAAGTCCCCATTGAAATCACGGTAAGCACGTACTTGGGTTGCACTTGAAAGGGCTCCTCTACTTGCCTTCGGTTCAGGGATGCATTTTGAACTCTTGCGGCTCTAAATATATGGCTGTGACAGATCGGAGCCATGAAGGAGTTGGTGGACGAGGGGAAGGTGAAGTATCTGGGCCTGTCTGAAGCCTCGGCCAAGGACATCCGGCGTGCACACGCCGTGCATCCCATTTCGGCAGTGCAGCACGAGTACTCCCTTTGGACCCGCGACATCGAGGAAGACATCATTCCCACCTGCAGGTGAGCACCTTTTGGAATATGCTTTTCACAATACGATCAGTCGGATTGTCATTTTCAAACCATGAATGGTTTGCCTGGTATTCGTTTTGGAATCTGAGACGGAGCCGGGCAATGGGTTGCAGGGAACTGGGGATTGGAATCGTACCTTACAGTCCTCTGGGGCGAGGCTTCTTGGCGGGGTACAAAGCAGGGACGACGAAGTCTGAGGGGTACGATTTCCGCGGGGCTCTGCCGAGGTTCCAGGGCGAGAATCTGACGAAGAACGAGCAGCTTCGTGCTCGGGTGGAAGTGATTGCGGAGGCCAAGAAGTGCACGTTGAACCAGCTCGCATTAGCGTGGGTGCATCACAAAGGGGCTGACATGGTGCCCATTCCAGGTAACAGAACTGCATACACCAAGTGGCATTGTACTTGATACATCTCAAGTGGCATTCGATTCCCTCTGAGGATCCTGATGAGCATTGCTTTGGATTATTGCAGGGACGACGAAGATCGTGAACTTGGACTCAAACATCGGCGCTCTGGAAGTTTCGTTGTCGAAGGAAGACATGGCAGAGCTGGAAGCAGCCGTGCCTGTCCACGAGGTTGCAGGGGAGCGGTACGCGGAGGGCGTGATGGAGAGAACCTTTCGTTATGTCGACAGTCCTCCTCTTGAGTCTTGGAAACGAACCTCCGCGTAAGGCACGAGTTGCAGAAGATCAATTGTCTTTTTGACAGTAGTAATAGTTAAATATGGCCAGCTGCATGCGGTTTTCATCACTGATGAGTGATGACCGTGCTTTATAATTCTCAGCTCCCAAGTAGCATAGAGTAACCGAATTGAGATTTAGCGTGAAAGAGGTGGCTACGAAGCTGGGTTTTGTAATGATCAATACAGAGAGTTGCTATTAATTTCTTGTACTGAAGTGAAGTTAGTGCGTGAATTGTTGTTCCTGTCTGCGTTCGTCAATGCAGCCGTTTGTGATTCTGCCTTTCGGGTCGTTGTAAATACTGCATGCATGCAGGCATGGGGACTCGTCGTCATGATTGATCTCGTCATGCAGCGTTGAGAATGTCATGGCACATAGACCTGGCAACGTTCAGTAGTTGTCTCCCCCAAGCTTACTGTACAGTACAGTTCAGTCAGGTCCAATATGGTTGCGAATTCCCCTGTGCAGTGTAATCTTTTTAGAAACTGTGGACAATGCGTCTGTACTCAAATATGATGGGATTTGGAAACCGTAAAGTGCGTAGCAATCACATTGAAGTGTACTACAATGTCATTACAAATTTATACACGTATTAGTAAAATCATACAACAAGTTAATAATATTTTTTACAGTATCTACCAGAGTGCTCTCACTGTTTTCTTCAATTACGGTGTCCATTTTAGCAAGCAATATCTACCATTGAGTGCTCTCACGGTTAGCTTCAATTTTTGTGTCCATTTTTGCAAGCAAATTTGAAATTCATGAGCGTTTGAAATTGTTTTTGAGATACTTGAGCTCATACTTGTTGAATGATTTGTATCATTTCATCTTTGTCTTTCATAATCTTTTAGATTCCAGGAGCTTGTTCCAATCATCATTGTATCTACTATGGTGTATTAAATCACCATCCTTCATCAATGTGGGTTGAATAGGTGTATCATGCATAAAATAGAAGCGGATTTTCATAAATAAGTTCCACAAAATCAACTACCGATTGTTTAGGTGGAGGATTGATGACAAGTGGAATTTTATCAAAACCCGTGAAAGTCCCTACACCATTACATGAGAAGAAATTACAAAAGGGACTGGTGAAATGATACAACAAGTATGGGCTCAATTATCTCAAAACAATGTCAAACGCTCATTTAAAATTTGCTTGCTAAGATGGACACTGTAATTGAAGCAAACGGTGAGAGCACACAATGGTAGATAGTGTATATAATATTATTAACTTGTTGTATGATTTTACTAATACATGTATAAATTTGTAATGACACTGTAGTACAGTGCAATGTGATTGCAACGTACTTTCCAGTTTCCAAATCGAATCATTTTTTAAGTACACACGCATTGTTCAAAGTTTCTATGAACAATTCTTTGCAAGGGAGAATTTGTAAACATATTGAACTTGACTGTACAGTATCCATCAACAAGTTCAGGTTTATTCAACTTTTCATAGAATTGCGCATTGAAAATTCCAAAATTTGATCTCTTGCAGCCTGGCTCGGCATTTAGGGGTTAAAATTAAGTTTAGAAATCACGTGAGTGCGTACTTTTGATCCCCCTCTTTATATGTACTAAAAGGTCATTTAAAAATCGTAAAAAAAATACGACGTTAAGCACAATCTAAAGTTCTTTTTTTATAAATTTCAAAAAAAAAATCACTTGTAAATATTTTGAATTGGTTTTTGGAGAAAAAAACAACATATTTAAATTCAAACTGCTATCATTTTTTCAAATTTTTCATAAGATTTTTAAAACTTTTGGTCCTGAAATTTATACCAAATAATAGATACATACGTAATGATTTAGCACCTAAACTTTTTAATTTAAACGCTATTTTTCAAGCCTAGTACTGTAGGAGATATTTTATTAAAAGGCAGTGAGGTGTATTCCTAATCCTAACTTTAAGTGCACTCCCCGCGCTTTCTCTAATTTGTTAAGAAACATAAGTTAACATAAAAAAACTAACCTGTTCGACATTCAAATCAACAAGAAAGAAACCTAATAAATAAGTCTACAAAAGATTAATTCAATATAAGAACCACATAAATATGATACTCCGTATCTATTATCTTAACTTTAGAAGTTGTGTTAATTTAATGGAAAGATATTTTGAGACAGGATTTGAAACAATTTGGCAACTCAAATTAGCCCATTTTTGATTGGAAGACTTATAGGAAAAATTGTTCAATGGTGCCTTTAGTCAATTAGATGTTTGATAATTCACTGTGTCTTTAATTGACATATCTGCTTAATATTTGGTGTGTCCTAAATTGTAAACCATTGGGTTCTCTTTTCAAGTTGAAGTTCACATCCTTTTCAAGTTGAAGTTTCATAGTGCCCCATCCTGACACGCCTCTCACATATCAAAAGTGCGCATCAAATAGTCAATGTATCAATCACAAGAAGAATGTGAGGACATAGTCAAATAAATAGTAATATGAAGGTCCAATTTCTAACACGTGAGGATCTATAGTCAAGAGGCATTTTGCGTACGGTGAGGCATTTCACCGTTGGCACTTTTCATTTACTTCTTGAATATGAGACACTGTAGGAGGGCATTTGTGGCCCTGCTCTAACATGCTAGGATTGAGAGTCAAGAGGTATTTTTAAAAGGCCTAAGGCACTTCTCATCTACTTCTTGAGTGTGAGGGACTCATAACATACAGTAGCCTTATAGGCTCCTGCCCTCTCCTGGAAGGAATGATGTGGAATATCCCGTGCATCATTTCATTCTCTCAATGAAATGATGTGGAATATTCCACATCAACTTAGTAGCTATGGGGACACGTGGCACTAAGCAAGAGCAATCAACCATAGTGAGCAGTAATCAAAAGAACTCACTCAATCACAACTCAACAGTGTTTTGTAATTGTTTATTTGATTGATTCACAACTCAATAGTGTTTTGTTATTGTTTATTTTGATTACATCACAATTCAACAGTGATTTGTAATTGTTTATTTGATTCAATAGTTCATTCAATTACAAATCATTGGTCACTCCATATATAAAGGTGGATGAAATTAAAAGGCACCCTCTTAGAAGGCTACTGAATGTTATGACTCATTTGATGACCCACGATCGATAGTGCACCAGTAAGTAAGTTACTCTCCCAGACAGGAAGGCCTCAATTTAAGCTTAAAATCAGAGAAGCAAAAGATCAGAGGAAACCGCTTTGCCTTGGCATGCACTGCAGGGAATATGGTACCGGTATACCATTCCCGTACCATAATTGAAACTTCTTGGATGCCACTTCGACTGTTTCACGAGTTCCAACCAATACCTATATGACACGTGGAAACAGACACTTCACTTTCCGCTGAACGTACTCCAGGAACTTGGCATCAGTATACAGTAGTGTTGCTACAAATTCCACTCAAGCCTCTCATTCATTCACTCACCCACTCCCTCACTCCCAGCAGCCAACTGGAACAGCAGGAGCAGTGAGATCGCCTCTGGAAGTCCTGTGTGCAGCGATTGTTCACATCCTTTCCAGAGCCGCAATTGCAGTGTATTAGTTGACAGAGTGCGATTCAATTCAGCGATGGTGAAGGTGGCCAGAGTGAAGCTGGGTTCGCAGGGGCTGGAGGTTTCAGCTCAAGGCTTGGGCTGCATGGGCTTGAGCCACAGTTACGGGACCGCCAAGACCCAGGAGGAATCCACGGAGCTCATTCACCACGCAGTGCAGCAGGGCGTCACGTTCTTTGACACCGCCGACTTATATGGGCCTCATGAGAACGAGATTCTTCTGGGAAAGGTGAAGTCCTCACTCCCAACGTTGCCATGCATTTACTACTCTCTTCTGCAGCGAACACATTAACATTCATTGCACTAGAAAAACATGCAACAAGAAGTAGAGAATTCAGAGCGTTGGTGTTGAATTATGCACAATGGTGTGATTAATGGCGATCGATCATATGCAAATGATGAATTAGTAAATGCTTCCGCTTGCATGCTTACAGCTATGGCTACCGACTCGGTCTTTCGGGTATGTGGCTATGGCAATGGCGGATGCTATGAAGCTGCCTTCGTGTTGACCCATGCATTTCGTGATCGTATTGATGTTCAGGCTGTGAAAGGCATTCGCGACAAGGTGCAGATCGCGACGAAGTTCGCGGCTTACCGGGAGGGTGGACACTTGAAGGTGCGAGGTGATCCGGAGTATGTGCGCTCTTGTTGCGAGGCCAGTTTGAAGAGGCTGGACGTGGACTGCATCGATCTCTACTACCAGATCCGGGTGGATGACAAAGTCCCCATTGAAATCACGGTAAGCACCGTGGTTGCACTTGAAAGGGCTCCTCTGCATGCATGTCTTCGGTAAGGCCATATTCGTTAATGTTCAGGGATGCATTTTGAACTCTCGCGGCTCTATATGGCTGTGACAGATCGGAGCCATGAAGGAGTTGGTGGACGAGGGGAAGGTGAAGTATCTGGGCCTGTCTGAAGCCTCGGCCACGGACATCCGGCGTGCACACGCCGTGCATCCCATTTCGGCATTGCAGTGCGAGTACTCACTTTGGACCCGCGACATCGAGGAAGACATCATTCCCACCTGCAGGTGAGCACCTTTGGAATATGCTTTTCACAATACGATCAGTCGGATTGTCATTTTCAGACCAGGAATGGTTTGCCTGGTATTCGTTTTGGAATCTGAGTCGGAGCCGGGCGATGGGTTGCAGGGAACTGGGGATTGGAATCGTACCTTACAGTCCTCTAGGTCATGGATTTTTGGCGGGGTACAACGTAGGGACGACGAAGTCTGAGGGGTACGATTTCCGCGGGGCTCTGCCGAGGTTCCAGGGCGAGAATCTGGCGAAGAACGAGCAGCTTCGTGCTCGGGTGGAAGTGATTGCGGAGGCCAAGAAGTGCACGTTGAACCAGCTCGCATTAGCGTGGGTGCATCACAAAGGGGCGGACATGGTGCCCATTCCAGGTAACAGAACTGCATACACCAAGTGGCATTGTACTTGATACATCTCAAGTGGCATTCGATTCCCTCTGAGGATCCTGATGAGCGTTGCTTTGGATTATTGCAGGGACGACGAAGATCGTGAACTTGGACTCAAACATCGGCGCTCTGGAAGTTTCGTTGTCGAAGGAAGACATGGCGGAGCTGGAAGCAGCCGTGCCCGTCCACGAGGTTGCAGGGGAGCGGTACGCGGAGGGCGTGATGGACAGAACCTTTCGTTATGTCGACAGTCCTCCGCTTGAGTCTTGGAAACCAACCTCCGCGTAAGGCACGTACGAGCTGCAGGAGACCAATTGTGTTTTTGACGGTAGTAATAGTTAAATATGGCCAGCTGCATGAGGTTTTCATCACTGATGAGTGATGACCCAACTTGGTAATGCTCAGCTCCCAAGTACCATATAGTAACCGAGTTGAGATTTTGCGTGAAAGAGGTGGCTACGAAGCTGGCTGTAGAAATAGTAGTATTCATACGTATTGATTACTGTACAGCACGATGTTGACAATAGCGGGAGGGTGACAACCAGTGCAAACGGTAGCTCGTGCCGATTATATCCACGGACAGCTATCATCTCCCGCCCAACGGATCAGCACTAGTATTGTTTCTCTGAATTCAAGTTATGTTAGTGTATGTGTGTACCTCTGCCTAGAGTGTGTGCTTGTATGAGTAAGCTAGAGCTGTAGTTTGCTAGTTACTCATGGTTGTCACTGGAAGCTTTTGAACTTTTAGCCCCGGGTTAAAACGGCTGTGTGGGCTAAACCACAACGTTTAGCCCCGGCTAAACTAAATCTGCCTGCAGTTCCTAATCGACCATCCTTTGTAGCCCCCGCTTATTTGTGTTTTAGCCTTGGCTAGTGGTACAAAAAGGGGGCTAATGGTACAAAAATTTAGCCCCCCTCCCCATTTTTCACATAGTGCTAAGGAGGACTAAAGAGGGGGCTAAACTACCTCAGTTTACCCTTGGCTAAACTAGTCCAAATTTCCTGTGTGTGTAGACTAGTAGAGTTGTATAGTATTGATCCTTGTGTAAGGCTTACTGTGTGGAATATAGTACTTTTTTATGTGGGAAACTAATTCGTGTACCTGTGTCACACTGCTTGTTTGTTAACTATATTCAAAAGTATTAAGCATATTACAATAGGTTATGGGCGCCTTTACGTGACCGGTAAATACTGTGGGTTGAAACTTCCGGGTCAATATTGAGTGAGGTAATTTTCGTACTGTATCGCCTGATATAGTCAGGCATTTGTGTCAAACATGGCAGACTCTCTTGACAAATGTTGATTGCATTTGTGGCCAGGATTTCCATCTCTGGCAGTTTCAGATGCGAGCTACCTTTCTTGGAAAAGAGCTTATGAGAATTGTTGATGGGACTGAGCTTTTGATAGATGAAAAACCTAAGTGTGGAGAACTCCCAAAATTTTGCAAACTATGAATTATGCATAATTATGGATTTTTGCACACAATGAGCGGGACAATGAGCCAACATCCCCATACACATGATTGCCAAATCCATTTTACAAGACCTAATACTGAACTTTTTATTTTGAACCTTTTTAGAAAGGGGAGGGGCTTAAGAAAAGGTGTAGCCAACTTTGTAGCTTATAGTCTTATCGTTGCAAAACCTTGAATGGTTAAAATTTGTAAGTGCTAATAAATTCAAGTTGGTTGAAATATCCTACAATTGAATCGGTCAAAAAGCCTTAGATCAAAAACTATTTGCCTTTTCTCAAGAAGGGTGAAATTTTAGGTAACTCTGAAATGTTTGGGGAGAAAGATACCGTAGTTGTGGTCCATTTAAGGTGTTAAAGTTCTCACAAGTGCTAGTATCGACAGGCAACTATTCGCAAGGAGAATTGCTTCAGGGCTAAAACTTGCTGAAATTTACTACGAGAATTTAAGTCACAGAATTATATGGTTTGAGCATGAGCACAACGCTTACACTATTTAATAATAACGATTTGTATATGGAACATTATATCGTGGATGACACTACTGTAAAAAGAATGAACAGTAAAGTTGGACATGTTACAAGGAGACCAGATCATGCAGCAAAGCGAAAGGATCCATGGCACACAGAAATCTAATAGCAATTAAGGTCGAGGCACCTAAAGCCGATCAGTTAAGACATTCACTATACATGGGATAGATGAATCAATATACTATACATTCGAGTATTTTCCTCTTTTAGCAATAAGAAATTAAGAAGTTTTCATATTTAATTTAATTTTTTTGATAATTATTTGAATAAGTACAAATTTTCAAATTGAAAGTCATAGGTTTACTTAAAACCGATCACATGCTCTAATGTACAAATGAGGTACATCTTCCCTTTGAAAATCTAGAATTTAGGCAAGAATCTAGGGTGGTTGGTTTCGGGTACCTGGTCGATTTTAGGTGCCTCGACCTTAAAAGGGATTTTTCTAACGAAAGTATCAAGTGAAGTGTGACTACCGGTACCAGAGCCACCAAGTTCACACGAATCAATCGAACCCACTAAGGGCTGCTTCACACTATGGCCAAAGGTTGAGAGGCTGTTGATTCTTACCAATCAAATTGCAAGAAATCAAGAATTTGGCCTCTCGATTCTGAAGTCACACTAGAGGTCAAAGTCCAAAGGCCGTCGCCCTCCAAAATGCCTCCATGGAAGCACTTTTTGACCAAGGCGGTAGACTCTCGAAGGAAGTTTGGGTCGGACAGGAATCAAAACCCAAACTATGATCGAGAGACCATAGAATTTTTTTCATAAAAATCAAAACTATAATTTATTGCCTATTTTCTACTCATTCCTTTGAACTCTCAACAAAGTTTGGCCACTCAATCCGACGGCCTCTCGACTTGGACGGCCGCAGTGTGAAGCAGCCCTAATCAAACCCCTAAACCTCAGAGGGTAGTCAGAGCAGCTACACTACAAAACACACCTACCACTAAGACAAGTATTGGCACGACAACCTCGCGTAAAATCTCCAGCACAAGCCACTTCCTACCTGGTTTCCTTTCTTCTCTGTATACTATCAAACGCCATTGCTTGCTTTCAGGATCTCTCTCATGCTCCTGTTTCCGAAGCGTTTGAACTTTGCTCCTGCCCCACCCATGCCAAAGAAGAAAAAAAAGGGCAGATTAGAAGCACCTCCAAATAATCTTCCAACCACTGATTTTTTTTTTGGTCAGGAGACAGTTTAGCATTTTTGCTACTTTTCCGTGTCTTGAAGAGCAATCCAGGCTCTTGGATGCTCTTTGCATGTTCATATATAGGTAATATCAGGGTAATAAACTTGTGCTACCTAGGTGCTACTGAGGCAACACCTGGATGATACCTATTAGACTACGCATCTTGACTGCATGCAGGAAATCTGGCTATTATTCCTTCTTCTTTGTATCAAAAATCCTTTGTATCTATTAGTCAGGTGAGCCCAAATTTTTAAGTTGCAATTTGGCTAAAACTAGCAACAGAACAAATCACTGCTTCCAACTCTCTAACCCAATGCTCCTGAATTCGCAACTGTCTCATAAGTTGTGTACATGGAAACACTCAATGAACCAAATGCATTGAGATGATACCTGGAGTAGAAGAGAAGCAGATGATTGATCACTGGGATGATGTAAGACACCATGCACACGCCCGTGGCGCCCGTGACGACGAGCATGTTGCCCGACTTGGCAGGCCAGATCACGGCGATGGCCAAACAGAAGGTCAGGATGCTGGTCATCACCCCCACATGCCGAAGCCGCCTGATCGTGACCAAGCTCTCGGGAATCCAGCCGTTGATTGTGTGCCTGGTGGGATACTCCAGCATGGGCGTCGAGAACGCCAAGTAAACTGCAAGATTTCATGGAATCGAGTATTCAGAGGAAGTCCTCCGTTTGCAAACCAGGTAGCTAGAGATCGATCCAAAACAAGAACAAAAAGAGTGAGAGGAATGAACAATCATACGCATCATGGCCAGGTTCAGTACGCCTTGCGCTACACCCCCACCCAGCCACTTGTTCTCCAGAATGTTTTCCTGTGTAGCGGCGCCGTATCTCGCTGCTCCAAAGAATCCGGTTGCGCCATAAATCACGAAGGAATTCACTGCGCAGAAGGCACTCAAGCTTTGTGATCGCTCAACCCTAATTCAGTCTCACGTTTTTTGAGTGGGTCGTGTGGACTATAATGTTATTCATGTTTTGACGAACGCATGCAATGACTCAACTCATTCACAACTGGATCAATCGAATTGAAATCAGGAATTCTAGTCTTTTAGGGTTTAGGGTTTTAAGGAAAAGGCATTACCGAGCACCACCACTCGCGTGGAATAGGAAGTGAGCTTGACGCCAAGCCGGCCCTCCGGCATCTCCTCCAACAGGGGCATGATCACGGGCTGAATGTAGAAGGCGAATCCGAACACCGACACCGCCTGCGACACCAACCCTACGACACCAGTTCTGGTCCTCTTATCAGTCAAGAAAACAATCATCGATGAACTCTGCTTGTGATCACGTGAATTTGAGCATTCCCTTACCGATGGAACTGAAGCCTACGGGAGCAAGCTCGCCGTCGGCTATGGCCAGCAGTCTGTGCATGAAACTCTCCACGACCGTGACGCCCATCAGCCATAAGACGATCAAAGTGCCCACCATAGCCGCGTACTCCAACTACAGGACATCACACATTACATCAGAATCCTCCACATCAACCTGGCAATGGGAAAACCCCTGTAATTAAATGAAGCGTTACGATGCACCTTATAACACGAGAAATGCCTGTTGTACACCCAAAATATTGCAATTGCACCACACGACAATGAAGTCTGCGTTACTCTAACAACCACTTGCATTGCAAGATCCGAATTCTAGCTAAGTTTTTAGTCACTGCTCTTGGTCCCATTGTGAACATGGTCTGAAAATTTTCTCAGGGCAGACACAGCCTGAATCGCGTTAATATGCAATTTGATTTAGACCTTACGAAGGCGGCTAACGCAGCACAATGGCCAAATCACGAGCGCCACCACGAGGAACATGACCAGGCGCCCTCCTCCATCGGTCAGCGCGTCGGGGACGTCGTTGGGCCAGATGCTTAGTAACCCACTGGCGCCGGCTTCTCCTATTTGCGCTATGCCCCCTGTAATGGACCTGTCCTCTCAGTATTAGAAATGCACGTAATGATATATCAGTGCAAAAGATGGAAACTGCTGGCAAAGATTAGGAAGAAGACTCACCCCAGCAACAGCACCGCGATGCTGATCTCCGTCGTAAGCTGCACAAATGGAAATATCAAGAGTGTCAATCCCGGCTGATATTGATTTGAAATAGTTCAACATTCTGCATGCTCTGGAACTCATTTCAATTGACACTTACGCGCCAGGCGGGCCGGCCACGGCCAGCCCCAGCGATTCGTAATCCAGGGTGCCGGTGACGAGCGCCTGACGCAGCAACAAGTCGCAGGTGAAGGCATTGGCGGACGCCACCACCAGCATGATGAGAAACCCCGCCGTGATCCCCGTGACGCTGAACGCCCACGCCACCGGCAACACCGCCCTGCACCCCACTCATTCCTTCAACCTCCACCGCCTCCCCTGGTACTTTCAAGCTTTGACCATCGCCTACTTAGACTGCATTCTCTCCACTAATTAATCACGATACTAACCGCGACATGATTTTCACGGACTCAAACTTCGGGCGTGAATTCCAGAGGAACTCATTACGCTTCGATTTGAATCTCTCCTAAACAGTACCAAATATCAGAAAAGACATCAAACCGATTGCATGCAGCAGGATTCATGGAATCGTTACCCGCCCATGATGGCCAGAGTGAGAGTGGGAATCACGCTCATCAGCACGCGTCGATTCTCCGCCACGCGCAGGATGCCTCGCAAGTTGGGGCACTTGGGTTGCGACGCTGCTGCGGCGACGACGTCGACATCTCCGAAGTCGGTGGCCATGGAAACTGCATCTCCTGCTCGGGCCTGTGGAGTGTCCGTCGGAGTATCGTTAGCTACAGCAGCAACTTGCTGGTGCTGCTGTAACGACCCTGCATCCGTGTCCATCTCGCAATTCACGACATCGGCTATCGTGCTACAAGATTTTCAAAGCACACGATTGATGCAACGTGCTGCAATCACGTAGCAGCTCGCACCGCGAAAGCTAAGCAGTGTTCGGCGTCACTGGAATCCTTCTGTGTGTACACAAGCAGAACGAAGCTAGAGCAGAAAAGCCAAAAACTGATGGAAAAAGGAAGAATCCAATTTGCTGCGTGCTCCCACGACCCCGGAGAACCAATTGCCGCAGTGAGAATATGAATCTCATCACTTTTTCTTTTCTTTAAATATCATTCAATCCGTTGTCACTGACAACTGAAAATTATTATTTTAGCGTGATGAAAATGAGAGTCTGTCAGTCAGGAATATCTGTCGAGTTGAAATGAAAAAAACACAATTCTGGTCGGGAATGACCTTAGGTTGGGCCTATGACCATGAAATCATGCTTTATTGGCCACACTCAATTTTGCAACTAAAAATAATTCAACTTTATAGTTTTAGTAGATGAAGCCACACGTTTACTACAAATCATAAAATTTTCATAGGTTTTGGTGAACTTTTGAAATTACTATGGTTTTTTGAAGTGATTGTGATGAAAATTCATATCAATTACAAAATGTACTAGAAAGTTTTGATATATTTTAACAAAGGTGTAAATTACAATGAAGAAAACTTTACTCAACGAAAATCATCTGTGTACCTAAATTTAGAAAATTTCTACACCTTGGTGAGACCTACCAAACTTGTAACTACAATAAAACACTCAATTTTCAAAATTTTCCAGAATGTGAAAGTGAAGTAGAAATTAGACTTGGCAAGCTTTATTTTGATAGTTAACCCCTAAATGCCCAAATGACCGTTTTCTAATTGTTTCCTGAATCTAACGGGTTTCCCGGAATAATAAAAAGTTTTTTTTGAAAAATAAAAAATATTTTAAAATACCACATCAAGTCTACTTTCCAACCCAATTTGAATTATGTCAATCCGAGTTAAACTCCACTAGAGAGAATTTTTCAAAGTGAATCACTTGAACATTGTCTTAGTGTTGCAAAATTTGCTATTTGGGGAAAATAATGATGTTCCCTCAATCACTTCTTTTTCTTTTTTTAATTTTACAATAGATAAACCAAATTTTACTAACTGTGCTAAATTTTAAACTGAAAATTAGAATTTATACATATTTTCAAAGGTTAATGCTTTTAAATTCATTAGAAAAAGAGTTAAAGTTATTATTGGAAGTTTGTTCGTACAAATAATTTGTAGAGATGATGCCCTACATTTTGTATATTGAAGCAAACTTCATTAAACATATGGAAGGCACTTGTTATAACACATCTATGTTTTGTACAATACCCCTCGGGCTTTTAAATGCAATGAATCTCATTTTTATGGTCTAAATTTAGTTTAAGCAAAACAAACAAAAAAATCTAAAATACACTACACGGTGAACCGTTTTTTAACGACTCTTTTTGTAGTTGGGACGAAATGAAAAAATTTAAAAATTGCTTGAAAGATTTGAATTTAACTTGAAGGGGTAGCATGACTAAGGAAAGTCCTTTACAAAAAGAATTGGATAGAAATCATCCACATTGCAGTTCGAATTAAACAGTCAGCTTCATTCATAAACCAGTTTTTGGTTTGGGCAGTGTTTAGAGGTTAAACTACCTAGGTGATAACCAAGAGGTGGGCTCCCTCTAGGAGTGCTTATTATCATCAAAGAAGGGGGCAATTTGATTCTAGTCGGATGCACGTCGTGAGGCTTAATACTTCCTTGCTTGATAGGAACCTCGAGCATGACGGGGATTGCTCCCGGGCCTCATGTTTTGGTGGAGCTATTGGTTTTAGTAGGATATGATTAAGAGCTTTGTATTTAGTCCAGATATTGTAGGAAAAAAAATCCAAATAAATCACCGACTGAGGAGTACTGGAAACGTGATCTCTTTGTTCAGAGCGTGATGTTTGTAATCTGTTGTTGTGCAAAGGAAATCAAGCATCCATTTGTTTAAAAAGGAATTTAAAAATACAATTCCGGCTATTAAAAAGCAGCAATGAGGTGGCATTGGAGCTTCAGTTGCCGTGAGTGCCTCTGGCAATTGAAATTGCTCTCGGTTATCAATAACTTAGTAATTAGATTTTTTGTTTCCACCAAGTGGGTTATAATGTTATCTGCCGGTGCCGTGCGTGAATCCAAGAACTCACAGGGAGATTCATATTCTCTTGAAAAGGTTCACTACAAGCAGAGCCGTTGTTTCTCACTCTGTAGGATCCTATTCATTATCGCTTTTCACTCTACACGTTTGTCCTACGTGACAAATAGCACTCACCAAATCCAACCAAAAACTAGTGAGTGTGAAGTGGCACCCATTGCCTCACAGGAGTGAAAAGCTCCTTGGAGTGGTTACAATAGAGTTCACATGAAGATCCCATTCGTGTTCACACGATCCTTTCCTGCAAGTTCTTTTATTTTTGAAATGTACAATTCAACTGAAAAAAGGAAAAGGAAAATGCTCACAGGATGTGTACAAATCAAAACGGACACAAGCAAGTTGGCGTTGACTGAATGCGAATGCAGAGAAACACGAGTTTCATATTGTGGCTGCAAAAGTGAAGCTGGGTGCCCAGCACGAAAAGCTCAACAGCAAGGTAATATATTTTTTTTAGATACGCCGATTACGGTGTACCTTGTTGATCATTTTATTTCCCTTGAAGTGCATTGAACCCCAAAAGGACCACAACTATGTTTCTCTCCAAACACTCCAAAATATCCCTTCTCATAAAAAGATAAATAGTTTTTTATCTAAAACTTTTTGACCAATCCAACCGTTGGATATTTCAATCAACTTGAATTTATTACAACCTAAAAAATTTCAACCGTTCAAGGTTTTTCAATGGTAAGATTATAAGCTTCAAAGTTGGTTGCACTTTTTTTTTGGCTTGTTGCTCAAGTTTGAAACTTTCAAAAAAAGCTTAAAATGCAAAGTTTAGTCTGAGATATGGTAAAATGAATTTGGTAGTTGTGTATATGAGGACATTAGCTTATTGTGTACAAAAATTCAGATGTATAGCTCATTGTATGAAAATTTTCAGGAGTTGCCCGCAATTAGGTTTTTTGCTTTTGCATGATTGTATCTTTTGATCTATACATCATTTACGTACACAAATTACCATCCCATCTTTGTTACAAAGAGTAGAATCACCACAAAAAATCTCAATAATTGAGGATCAATACTCATTTCATACTAAGCTGACCGAACTTGAAAAAGCAGCTTTGGTCCTTTAGGGGTTAAGTGCACAGTGATTGGTGGTGTACCGTTATTTAGTGTGCGTACATATCTTATTGTTGAAGAATAATTTGTGAGGCACCAAAATAATGAATATAAGAATAATTTGTGAGGCACCAGAAGTATGTGTAGATAGATAGAAACTCCGATCTTCTTTCGAGGCCGGCATGAATAGAGTGTCTGTTCGTCTTAACAATGAGCCAATGCCCCCCGGGCAAAGGGACATTGGTACAAGACTACTCTCCCCTTTCAAGGATAGACACTTTAGTTAATGAAAATCATCCATGTATCTAAATTTAAAAACTTTTCTACACCTTGGTAATACCTACCGAACTTGTAACTACAATAAATCACTCAATTTTCAATTTTTTTTCAAAATTTCAATGTGGAGTAGAAACAAGACTTGGCAAGCTTAATTTTGTTAGTTAAGCTTGAATGCAATGGAACTCATTCTCTTGGCCTAAATTTAGTTTAAGTACAAAAATACAAAAAAAATTTAAAATACACTACATAGTGAACCGTTTTTACGACTCTTTTTGTAGTTGGGACCCCATGTAAAATTTGAAAATAGCTTGAAAGAGTGGCATGACCAATGCAAGCAAAGTCCTTGACATAAAGAATTGGATGGAAATCATCCACGTAGCAATTGGAATTGAACATTTAGCTTCATTTATAAACCAATTTTTGGTCTTTGCGGCATTTAGGGGTTAACAACGAAGAATGCATGTTCTTAATTCCTAGGGGTTCGGCCTATGACCATAGAATCATGTTTTATCTGCCACACTCAATTTTGCGACTATTAATAATACGAAAATTCAAATTTATATTTTTAGTAGATGAAGTCACATGTCTACTACAAATCATAAACTACAAAATGAATTAGAACATTCCGATTTTTTTGCCAATTAATTGAAGGTGTAAATTATAATGAAGAAAATTTTAGTTAATGAAAATCATTTGTGTGTTTAAATTTAGAAATTTTTGCTACACCTTGTGATACCTACCAAACTTGTAACTACAATGAAACACTCAATTTTCAAATTTTTCCAAAAATTCAAAGTGGAGTTGAAACTAGACTTGGCAAGCTTCATTTTGTTAGTTAAACTCAAATGCAATGGAACTCATTTTCATAACCTAAATTTAGTTTAAGTAGAATAAGAAAAAACATTCAAAATACACTACACAATGAACCGTTTTTACAACTCCTTTTGTAGTTGGGACCCGATGTAAAATCTAAAAATAGCTTGAATGAATTGAATTTAACTTGAGGAGGTGGCATCACCAAGCAAAAACCCTTCACATAAAGAATTGGATAGAAATCATCCACTCAATAGTTGGAATTGAACAATCGACTTCATTCATAAGCCATTTTTTTTGTCTCTTTGGCATTTAGGAGTTAACGTCTACCAAACGAACTAAATTGGTAGTCAAACTTAGTTGACAATTCGCAATCCAATCACTAGAAAAGCATATGCATTTTATAACCAATCCATTTTTTTTGCAATAGATTTTTTTTGTCTTTCTCCAAAGAATTCAAGTGCGTTCAGTAAGTAATCTGATATAACTATTCTTTGAAATAAAGATAGGGTACATAGAAAACAACTTTAAAAATATATGCCAATTATTTTTGAAATTGTATTTTTGAGAAAATTTATTTCTACAGTGAAAAAGAAAAAAATTCAAAAAATTCAAAACGATTCAAACCGTATTTCCACCCATGTACGCTACGACTGGCTCTCTAAAACTATTTATCTCTATTTGAAGGGCCCTTGCACTCACACTCCCCCACCCTGGCACGCCTCTCAGAGCATTCCCACCCATGCACTCTAGGACGAACCCTCTCAAATTATTCATCTATATCTGAAGGGCCCTTGCACTCACACTCCCTCACCCTTGCACGCCCTTCACGTATCAAAAGTGCGCATCAAATAGTCAATGAACCAATGACAAGTAGAATAGGAGGAATAATCATCGAATAGTCAACTCAATAGTGTTTTCAAGGCTCAATTTCTAACACGCAAGAATCCAGAGTCAGAGCATTCCCACCCATGCACGCTAGGACGAACCCTCTCAAATTATTCATCTATATGTGAAGGGCCCTTGCACTCACACTCCCCCACCCTTGCACGCCCTTTAACGTATCAAAAGTGCGCATCAAATAGTCAATGAACCAATCACAAGTAGAATGGAGGGAATAATCATCGAATAGTCAACTAAATAGTGTTCTGAAGGCCCAAATTCTAACACACTAGAATTCAGAGTCAAGAAGCATTTTGAAAGGCCCCTTGAAACTTTTCATCCACTTCTTGAGGTCAAAGATCCTCTGAGGCCATGGGTGGCCATGCTCTCAAGAGCTATTTTGAAATGGCCCTTGAAACTTTTCATCTACTCCTCGAGGTTAGAAACTCTTTGAGGGCATGGGTGGCCATGCTCTCACATATCAAAAGTGCGAATCAAATAGTCAATGTACCAATCACAAGTAGAATGTGACAATATAGTCAACTAAATAGTGATTTGAAGGCCCCAATTTCTAACACGTGAGGATCCAGAGTCAAGATGCATTGTGGAAGGGCTGTTCACAAGGCACTTTTCATCTACTTCATGAGTGAGAGAGTTTATGGGAGGGCATGGGTGGCCCTACTCTAACACGATAGAATTGAGAATCAATAAGGTAGTAACACCTTAAACTGCCAACTACCCATTCCTGCCTCCTATAATTTCGCTCAAAGTGATTGGGAGTGTACCTAATATGGACCACAACTTCACTAAAACTTCACGAGAACCAATGAGATAAAACCAATGAGATGAAAGCATTGACAAGTTTTGTCCATGTGTTCCTTCTGTTTCTTTTGGGTAAGTCTACAATTTTGATTAGGTGTCTACAACACCTTCACTTCAAAAATTCGTGTAAAATTGCTCATGCGTCCAAAAATTTTGATTCCAAGACCCAACACTTCGTCTCCAATTTGCTAACACATTCATGGTTTCACTTCATGCTTTTTGCACTCCCCGGTTACCAATTTCCTTATTCTGTCGGTTTAAGGTGTTACTACCTTAGGTGTTTTTGAAAAGCCCTTGACACTTTTCATCTACTTCTTGAGTGTGAGAGACTCTGTGAGGGCATGGTGCCCTGTTCTAAGTAAGTTACTTTCCCAGGCACCAAGGCCTCAGTTTAAGCTTAAAAACAGAGATGCGAAAGCTCATAGGAATCCACTTTGCCTTGGCATGCACTGCAGGGAATATGGTAACTTAACAGTATACCGTTCCCGTACCATAATTGAAACTTTTTGGATGCATGCCACTTCGACTATTTCAAGAGTTACAACCAATACCTATATGACACGTGGAAACAGACACTTCACTTTCCGCTGAACGTACTCCCAGGCACTTGGCATCAGTATACAGTAGTGTTGCTACAAATTCCACTCAAGCCTCTCGTTAATTCATTCACTCCCTCACTTACTCCCAGCAGCCCATTCAAGTGGAACAGCAAGAGCAGTGAGATCGCCTCTGGACTGTGTGTAGCGATTGTTCACATCCTCAATTTTCCAGTCTGTGCCGCAATTACAGTGTATCAGTTGACGGAGTGCGATTCAATTCAGCGATGGTGAAGGTGGCGAGAGTAAAGCTGGGGTCGCAGGGGCTGGAAGTTTCAGCTCAAGGCTTGGGCTGCATGGGCTTGAGCCACGCGTACGGGACGGTCAAGACCCAGGAAGAGACCACGGAGCTCATTCACCATGCAGTGCAGCAGGGCGTCACGTTCTTTGACACCGCCGACTTATATGGGCCTCATGAGAACGAGATTCTTCTGGGAAAGGTGAAGTCCTCACTCCCAACGTTGCCATGCATTTACTACTCTCTTCTGCAGCAAACATATCATCCTTGCACTAGAACAACCTGCAACAAGAAGTAGAGAATTCAGAGCGACGGTGTTGAATTATGCACAATGGTGTGAATGGCGACCGATCCTATGCGCAAATGATGGACTAGTTAATGCTTCCGCTTGCATGCTTACAGCTATGGCTACCGACTCGGTCTTTCGAGTATCTGGCTATGGCAATGGCGGATGCTGTGAAGCTGCCTTCGTGTTGACCCACGCATTTCGTGATCTTATTGATGTTCAGGCTGTGAAAGGTATTCGCGACAAGGTGCAGATTGCGACGAAGTTCGCGAATTACCAGGAGGGTGGACACTTGAAGGTGCGAGGTGATCCGGAGTATGTGCGCTCTTGTTGCGAGGCCAGTTTGAAGAGGCTGGACGTGGACTGCATCGATCTCTACTACCAGCACCGCGTGGATGACAAAGTCCCCATTGAAATCACGGTAAGCACCGTGGTTGCACTTGAAAGGGCTCCTCTGCATGCATGTCATCGGTTCAGGGATGCATTTTGAACTCTCGCGGCTCTATATGGCTGTGACAGATCGGAGCCATGAAGGAGTTGGTGGACGAGGGGAAGGTGAAGTATCTGGGCCTGTCTGAAGCCTCGGCCACGGACATCCGGCGTGCACACGATGTGCATCCCATTTCAGCAGTGCAGTACGAGTACTCACTTTGGACCCGCGACATCGAGGAAGACATCATTCCCACCTGCAGGTGAGCACCTTTGGATTATGCTTTTCACAATACGATCAGTCGGATTGTCGTTTTCAAACCATGAATGGTTTGCCTGGTATTCGTTTTGGAATCTGAGACGGAGCCGGGCAATGGGTTGCAGGGAACTGGGGATTGGAATCGTGCCTTACAGTCCTCTAGGTCACGGATTTTTGGCGGGGTACAAAGTAGAGACGAGGAAGTCTGAGGGGGATGAATTCCGCGCTGCGCTGCCGAGGTTCCAGGGCGAGAATCTGGCGAAGAACGAGCAGCTTCGTGCTCGGGTGGAAGTGATTGCGGAGGCCAAGAAGTGCACATTGAACCAGCTCGCATTAGCGTGGGTGCATCACAAAGGGGCGGACATGGTGCCCATTCCAGGTAACGAAAATGCATTCACCAAGTGGTATTCCACTTGATAAATCTCAAGTGGCATTCAGTTCCCTCAGAGGATCCTGATGAGCATTGCTTCGGATTATTGCAGGGACGACGAAGATCGTGAACTTGGACTCAAACATCGGCGCTCTGGAAGTTTCGTTGTCGAAGGAAGACATGGCAGAGCTGGAAGCAGCTGTGCCTGTCCACGAGGTTGCTGGGGAGCGGTTCATGGAGGGCGTGATAGAGAAAACCTTTCGTTATGTAAAGAGTCCTCCTCTTGAGTCTTGGAAACCAACCTCCGCGTAAGGCACGTACGAGCTGCAGGAGATCAGTTGTCTTTTTGACAGTGGTAACAGTTTTTTTATGGCCAGCTGTATGAGGTTTTCATCACTGATGAGTGATGACCCTGCTTTGTGATTCTCAGCTCCCACATAACATAGAATAACCGAGTTGAGATTTTGCATGAAAGAGGTGCTTACGAAGCTGGCCTTTGAAATGATCAATGCAGAGACTTGCTATTAATTTCTGGTACTGAAGTGAATTCAGTGCGTGAATTGTTCTTCCTGTCTGCTTTCGTCAATGCACCGGTTTGTGATTCTGGCATTTGGCTCGTTGTAAATACTGCATGCATGCACGGGGACTTGTCGTCATGATTGATCTCGTCACATGTGCAGCGTTGAGAATGTCATCGAACATAGACCTGGCAACGGTCAGTGTCTCCCCAAACCTTACTGTACGATTGATCAATGATAACTTAGTGTAATGACAAGAACCAAGGGGATGGGATATCTCAGCCTTTCGAACTACAGTTAAATATATAGTTGTATATCATGATTGCTATTTCATTGCGTAATCCTCTGAGAGAAGGTAGTATATCATTGTGAGAAGGTTGTGTTTATCCTGTTAGTGACCGAACGACCATTGTATGGTTGCTGCCTGTTTTTCTTTTTCTTTTTAACAGGCTGTTCAAGATGAAAAATAATTTTAAATAATAATAATATTAATAATAATAATAATAAAATCTACTTTTCAACCTAATTTGAATCATGTCAATCCTAGTTAAACTCCATCGAGGAGAATGTTTCAAAGACAATGACCTCAACATTGTCTTTGTGTTATAAAACTTACTATATCGGGAAAGTAATGGTGTCCTCTCCTTTGAAAATATTTCTTTCTTTTAATTTGAGAATAGAATGTGTAGTTATAGCCAATCATATCAAATATCAAATATTGAAAATAAAATTTGTAATTTTGGTGAATATTAAATTGTAAATGATTCTAAATTCATTAAATGAACATCTAAAACATGTTTTGGAAAGTTTGACTCTACGGATAATTACTAAACATCATGCTTCTCATTTTTCTCTATTGGACCAAACTTCATCAAAGTTGCAGAAGTTACATTTTATAGCACATTTAGGTTTTTCCATTAACCTCTCTGTCATTTATGTACAACTTTTATTCATATATCAAGTTCAAGATATCCCTCTTTATTGCATTTTTTAATGCATCTTTGCAGAATTGTCCAATTTAGAGAGGGTTGTAGGCTTTTTAGAATTAAACTTTGCATGCACATGACAACTGCTTAAGGGCATTGCCGACAATCGAGCAATGAACTTTGATCATGTTGATCATGGATTATTGTCATGGGTTTTAGTCATGCATACACTTTCTGGCAATCAAAATACTCCCTTTGTACCCACTTGATCCATGGATTGGCATCACTGTAAACGCACTCCCTCTATAATAAAAGGATGAAGCTTAATCCATGGATTTCACTAAAAACAAGGTGATTTAGTGGGACGAAGGGAATAAAAAATTGGTTTCAAAATTTTGGATTCAAATCTTAGTTTAATGGAATTGGATTGATTTTGGAATTTAAACCAATGTGAGATGAAGATTGCACATCAAAATGAGCTTGACTTCATATATAACCCTTTAACCCCTGAAAGCCCGAGGGGTATTGGACAAAACATAGATGTGTTATAATATGTGCCTTCCATATGTTTGATGAAGGTTGGTTCAATATACAAAATGTAGAGTACCATCTTTACAAATTATCCGTACGGTCAAACTTCCTAAATAATCTTTAGATCATTTTTTAATGAATTTAAAAGCATTAACCTCCGAAAATTTGTATAAATTATAATTTTCAATTTTAGAGTTCAAAATTTAGTACGATTGGTTAAAGTTGGGCTATCTATCGTAAACTTCAAAAAAGCAAGAGAAACGATGGAGGAATCATCATTACTTTCCCCAAATAGCAAATTTTGTAACACTAAGACAATGTTGAGGTGATCTACTTTGAAAAATTCTCTCGGGTGGAGTTTAACTCAGATTGCCATAATTCAAATTGGGTTGGAAAGTAGACTTGATGTAGTATTTTAAAATATTTTTTATTTTTTCAAAAAAAGATTTTTTTGTTCCGGGCAGCCCGTTTTTTCCGGGCAGCGACCAGAAAATGGTCGCTCGGGAGCTTAGGGGTTAAGGTCCCCTCGAAGGTCTCGATTCAACACTGTTTTCAAAGATTTGTAGTAAAATGTTTGATGAAAAATAAAAACGGAGTTAATGTATAAAACAAAGTTGTAAATGTCAATGTGTAAATAACATTGTACGGTTGGATTCATCATAATTTTTATTAATATTTTTTAATTAATTTTGTAAGGTTTTCTCTTGAAAATCAATTTAAAATCCAAAATCAACACAAAATAATCAAAAAATATTGTAATGAAATTGGAATAACATGCACTACAAGATGGTATGGTTTCCATTATTTGATTCTACTTATTATGAAAAATCATGTTTAAGGTCCCATTTTGTGAACTAAAAATGAAATTTGACATAAACCACTTCTGTTATTTTTCAAAAATTCATATTATTTTATTTTGAAGATCCGTATCGTACAAGTGGTAGTCAACTACCACAAGAATCAAGAAAATGTTGGATGGATGAAAAACATCACCATATATGGTGAAGGGACGCATCAGAAATCATCCAGCGTCCAGAATATGGACGTTGGCGCATCAAAGGGATAGAGCCGCCCTAAATACTATATACACATCACATGTTTGTACAAGCTATAGCAAATTAATTTTTTATTCTAGTGACACCTAGACTATTTTGTGGATTACAACCAATGTCTAAGCAACACATGACAAAATAAGTTTTGTCAAACCAAAAATAATTATATTTTAACAAACCTATAATGCATGTACGGTACAATTGATAGCACACCATTCTACAAAATTAGATACAATTGATATCACAGCATTTCTAAAAAATTAAGTACACTTTTGAGTTGTTTCTTTTAACCCCTAAAAGCTTGAGGGGTATTGGACAAAATATAAATGTATCAGAATATATGCCTTCCATATCTTTGATGAAGTTTTGTTAACCCTTAAACAACAATGCCAACCCCACGGGCTTGGTTTTAGTTTGGGAGAATCTTGCTCATAACTTCTACACCATTACACCAAATGGGGTTTTTAAAATTCCAAACCGAGCACCTTAGAGAGATCTATATTTCTTTAGAATAAAGCTAAAGTAAATTAAACACAGAATCATGCTTAAAATGGAATTTAAAAGAGATTTTGGGTGTGGTATCAGGAAAGGAATTGTCGTTTAAGGGTTAAAAAGACAAAATGTAGATCATCATCTCTACAACTTATCCATATGGTCAAGCTTCCAAATGAAACTTTGGATTTTTTTTAAAGAATTTAAAAGCATTAACCTTTGAATATTTGTATAAATTATAATTTTTGATTTAGAGTTTAAAATTTAGAGTGATTATTTAAAGTTGGTTTATCTATTGTAAACTTCAAAAAGACAAAAAAAATTATGGAGGAAACATCATTACTTTCTCCAAATAGCAAATTTTACAACAGCAAGACAATATTAAGGTGGTTTACTTTCAAAAATTCTCCCCACTAGAATTATACTCGGATTTACATAATTCAAACTGTGTTAGAATGTAGACTTGATGTGATATTTTTAAAATATAAATTTTTTTTCAAAAACTTTTTCCAGGCAACCCATTAAAAATGGGCAACGACTAGAAAATGGTATCCTAGCTTAGGGGTTAAGTAAAAAGCATATAATTAGTTGCACAGTTTAGATATCTACAGTCCAATTGAAACTATGAAAAACAAAATAAACCTGATTGAAATTTGTGAATTTTCCAACACCCCCTTAACCCTTTGGTGCCCAGCAGACCACATTATGGTCACTGCGACGTTCGGAATGCAAATAGAAGAGAATCCGTGAAGAATTGGAACTTCAGTTTTGAAGTTCAGATTATGCCATATACATTACACACCTTCCAGACAAAAAATATTTCAATTTGGAATTGTACAACTATCAAAATACCTATCATCAAAACGCAAAAATACTGCAAATACTTGAAAATACAGTAAATACTTACAAATACAACACATGTATTATGCAGTATTTCTTGTGTTTGGAAGTTTGTTATCTTGTTTTATTTTTTTGAATCGTGTTCTCTTCTTCATCTTCCATTAGTGTGTCTAATCCGATCTTGACTAATGTACCCACCCCTGTCAATTTTCAACGTATAAAACTTTGTCCTAAGCGTATATGGATAAGTCACTTTTACTTATAAAATTCACAATAATTATGTGTGAGTCTATTCTTGACATGAAAGATTGCAACGGAGAGGTGTTGACATAGGGCATAGTAACACGCAATTCGCTATTTATGCACTTGGCCAAGTGCGTTCATTTCATGAGCAAATCGTGCTTAAAAAATTTGTGTAAAAAGCTATCTAAAAAACAGCGATTTTGTCTTTCTACAAATCACTTACATTGTAAACAAATAATTATTTTAATAATTTTTTATTCTCATCTTTATCTTTTCTTTTATCTTTTCTTTTTTTTATCTTGATTTCTTTCTCGTCTTCTTTCTTGTCTTCTTTCTTGTCTTCTTTTTGTCTTTCTTCTTGTCTTCCTTTTTGTCTTCGTTGTCTTTTTTTTCTTCTACTTTTTCTTCAGTTGTGGCTGCTGAACCCTAAACAATGGGAGCAAACCAAAAAAAAAAAAAAAAGTTTTTTTTTTTTTTTTTTTTTTGAGTTGGCCGTGGGGTGCTGCTGAACCCTGCATGGCAGCCGCCAAAAAAAAAAAAAAAAAAAAAAAAAAATTTTTTTTGCCCTTTTTCTTGGCCGTGGGGTGCTGCTGAACCCTGAATGACAGCTGCCCAAAAATTAAAAAAAAATTAAAAAACTTTTTTTTTTTTTTTTTTTTTTTTTTTTTTTTCTTCCTCTTCTTTCTTGTTTAGGGCTCATGAACCCTAAAAAAATTTAGGGTTCAGCCGCCGGCGGCTGAACCCTAAACGGCCGGAGAAAAAAAAAAAAAAAAAAAAAAAAAGAAAAAAAAAAAAAAAAGTTTTTTTTTTTTTCTATATTTAGGTTACTGATGGCTGAGGGTGCGCGGCCGCGCACCCTCAGCCTCTTTTATCCTCTCTCCTCTCCCTCTCTCTCCATCCCTCTCTCTCCATCCCTCCCTCTCCATCCCTCCTTCTCCATCCCTCCCTCTCCATCTCTCCCTCTCCATCCCTCCCCTCTCCTCATATATATAGGGGAGAGGAGAGGTCTCTCTCATTCTTGAACTCCTTCTCCCTCCCCTCACCTCTCCCCTATATATATATATGAGGAGAGGGGAAGGAGAAGAAGAGGAAGAAGAGTCTTTGGGTGCGCTGCCGCGCACCCAGCGACTAAAAATAGTAATTTTAAGAAAAAGTCAAAAAAGTCAAACAAAAAAGTTTTTTTTTTTTTTTTTTTTTTTTTTTGGTTTGCTCCCATTGTTTAGGGTTCAGCAGCCACAACTGAAGAAAAAGTAGAAGAAAAAAAAGACAACGAAGACAAAAAGGAAGACAAGAAGAAAGACAAAAAGAAGACAAGAAAGAAGACAAGAAAGAAGACGAGAAAGAAATCAAGATAAAAAAAAAGAAAAGATAAAAGAAAAGATAAAGATGAGAATAAAAATTTATTAAAATAATTATTTGTTTACAATGTAAGGGATTGAAGAAAGACAATAATCGTTGGTTTTTTAAAAATAAAAGTTAGACAAATAAAATCATGCGCTCGGGGACGAAGTGCATGATTATATAGCCAAGTGCGTAAATAGCGAATTGTGTGTTATAGCTGAACTTCTTTACTTTTAATTTTGAAAATTTAACCCAAATTCTATTTGACTTTAAAGTCACACACTCCCCAAAATCTCATTTTTGAGCGTGCATTATACAGTTCAAATACATACTATAATCTTCCAATCCCACCATTGGATGATTCTCAAAT
Organism: Pohlia nutans; assembly: GCA_022496805.1. NCBI lineage: Eukaryota > Viridiplantae > Streptophyta > Bryopsida > Bryales > Mniaceae > Pohlia > Pohlia nutans. The sequence goes on from CM040086.1 coordinate 1,245,715, forward strand.
TTTAATAAAATGTGTGCTCTCCAGTTGAGAATAGAATTGTACGGCTACTTTCTAATTTAATCCATTCTATTTCAGGTAGTCTCAATCACAGTGGGAAAAACCACTGAAATCCAATGCTCCCTGCTACAGTACCCTGGGCACTAAAGGGTTAAAGGAAGTTTAATTATGTACTAATCATATTACAATGTTGCAAATGAAACCATGGTGTTTAACCCCTAAAAGCTCGAGGGGTATTGGACAAAACATAGATGTGTTATAATATGTGCCTTCCATATGTTTGATGAAGGTTGGTTCAATAGACAAAATGTAGAGTATCATCTTTACAAATTATCTGTACGGTCAAACTTCCTAAATAATCTTTAGATCATTTTTTAATGAATTTAAAAGCATTAACCTTCGAAAATTTGTATAAATTATAATTTTCAATTTTAGAGTTCAAAATTTAGTACGATTGGTTAAAGTTGGGCTATCTATCGTAAACTTCAAAAAAGCAAGAGAAACGATGGAGGAATCATCATTACTTTCCCCAAATAGCAAATTTTGTAACACTATGACAATGTTGAGGTGATCTACTTTGAAAATTTCTCCCGGGTGGAGTTTAACTCGGATTGCCATAATTCAAATTGGGTTGGAAAGTAGACTTGATGTAGTATTTTAAAATATTTTTTATTTTTTCAAAAAATTATTTTTTTGTTCCGGGCAGCCCATTTTTCCGGGCAGCGACCAGAAAATGGTCGCTCGGAAGCTTAGGGGTTAAGTGGGACAGAGGAGGGGTGACGTTAAAGGTATCCCATCGAGCCATTTCGGGGCTCCATTCTCAAGCGAGCCAATTTAAATCCTAACGCCCACAGTCTATCGTCCAAGCTTTGTCGGCAGGCCCCGCTGGACAAAAGTCCAAACTTTGTTGGCGGGCTCCACCGGATGAACGGATGGAAGTCGGAACGGACATCTCTTCATTAGGCCGTTGACGACGACGAAGACAAGCGACTACGGAGATACACTTTTGCATAGAACACTTATAAAGAACACTTCTAAAGAACGCTTTTGATGCATGTTGGAAAGTGTTCTGCCGAAAACTGTGGATCCTGAAAAAGGTTTTGAGACAAAATTTTATATGTTCTAATGACGTCGAAGAACACATTGCATTACGTTTGTAAGAACACTACAAGCACAGTGTTCTGCCGGAAATTGTGGATCTTGGAAATCTGAGATTTCAAATATGTTCTAATGGCGACGAACACTTTGCGTTACATTTGTAAGAACACTACAAGCACAGTGTTCTGCCGGAAATTGTGGATCTTGGATATCTGAGATTTCAACTATAAATTGGTCTACTCTTAATATGCTCTTTTTCTTCTGTCTTTGTCTTTGTATATCTACCTACCCCTTTCTTGCTCTTCACCTTGTTATTCTTCCTTTGCTTCCATAAATGTTGCTTAAGGGTTTTAGGATTTCGTGTTTGAGCTCTATATTCATTAAAATTTAAAGTTTAAAGTTTAGGATGTTAGAAGTTCATGATTCATGTTGTAGGTTTAGGGTCATTTTCAGATTCCTACTTGGGTTTAGGGTTTGAAGATCAAGATCCATGTTGGGTTTAGGGTTCATTTTCAAAATCCACCTTGGTTTAAAGTTCAAAATGCATGTTGACAGTAAGATTCATTTTTTGAATCCACCTTGGGTTTAGGGTTCAGGATTCATGTCGACGGCCAGATTCATTTCCAGAATTCATTTTGGGTTAAGGGTTTGAAATTCAAGGTTCAAAAGTTGTCTCAAAATTCGTCTCAAACTTTAAAAAGAAAATTGGGGTTCAGGGTTCCAATTCAAAGGTTTTTCTTTTAGTAATGAACCCTAAACAAAACACATGAACAAGAACATAACATTGGGACAAGAACAGAACACATGAACAAGAATAGAGCACATGAACAAGAATAGAGCCTTGAGAATAGAGCCCTGAAATGGCTAGATGGGGTACCTTTAACGTCACCCTTTAACCCTTAAATGTCCTCACCTATTCTGTAAAAGTCAAATCACTACAAATTGCATACTTGAAATATCACATTGGATGATTTATAATTTTTCATTGATAGTCATCAGCTTTATGAAGGTATAACAAAAATTTCAACACGATTAGAAGATATTTTGAATTTTTACAAATTTTATTATGTAAACAGGATAAAAATTCAAAATAAATATATTTTTGTCAAATTTAATCTGAAAAAATGTATTTAAAGTAGATAAAAGTTACATTGACAAGTAGTAAAAATATGAAAGTGAAGAAAATAAAAGAGACCTATGATTGGAGCATCTTTAGAAAGCCCTTTGTATTTTGGACACTCAAATTGCAAATTTCTCAACGGTGGGAAAACTTCAAATGAAGTCTATTATCCAATCCCAAAGGTCAAAAGATGTATCATAACTTAACTTAAATATCTAATAAAAACACCAACTACAATAAAGCTTAAACACTTGATTTTTGGACGTTTGACCAAAAATCAAGCATAATGTGGTTGATTGGGCACTTAGGGGTTAAGTAATCTTTTATACAATACAGCTCGGTTTGTCTCACTCAACCGTTCCACGCTGGAATCCGTCGAGGAGACAACCCAAGCTCAATGTGCTCAATGGCAGGTCCCACTAGTGTACAAATATGTCAGGACTGTTTATACACTACCTGCGTCTAGAAAAATACATTCACTAGACTTTTTTCAGTCACTTCCAATCTATTATACAATACAGCTCGATTTGCCTCATTCAACCATTCCGCACTGGAATCCGTCCTGAGTCTAGAAAAATACATTCATTAAACTTTTTTCAATCACTTCCAATCTATTATACAATACGACAATTCCGCACTGGAATCCGTCGAGGAGACAACCCAAGCTCAATGTGCCCGGTGCGGAATTCGTCGAGGAGACAACCCAAGCTCAATGTGCACCAAGCTCAATGTGCACCAAGCTCAATGTGCACCCGGATCGACTTTGCATTGCACATTTATACGTAAGGTGGTTACCCCATTCCCAACTGAATAAGAAATACGCATATGAGGCATTGATATTATTTAGAATTTTTATTTTTTAGAGGTAGGCAAGAAGAAATAGATTCCAACACAAGTTGAAACATAATTTTTGAATGAAGAATGAATTAGTTACAAATTTTCAAAGTTGAAGTATGACGCATCCCATTCACGTCATATAGGTACACCTCTTTTTGTTTAAAGGAGATTTGTATTGCACACACTAAAGATGCTTGAACCAACAACAACAAACCCATAACCACACTTACATATACTAAAACCAACAAGAGAGAACCCATTACCAACTGTAACTCATACTACAACCAACACCATTACAGCATTGATAGCACATAATGCCCCTAGCTGTTGGTAAAAGGAGCCAGTTGGGAATGGGGTAACCACCTTAACCCAATTACTTTAGGGTTGATTTTCTTCCAAATCATGTAAAGTCCACACAAGAAATCTTGTTTTTACAGGTAAGGATTCTATTTACATGTGAGTATTTGGAAGTCAGTATACCGACATAACTGTTATACAACAGAAAAAACCGACACTTGAGGAAACGAGGCGCAGTATCTTTACCAATTACTTGCAAGAAGTCAGAACATAATACCCAATGTCGTGGTACTGGGGCACCAATTCCCACCGGAATAAGAATACGAGCGTGTTCACTAAACACGCTCACCAAACTACGCTTGCTATAACTATCCTCAACAGTAAGGCCCTCTCCCCATTCCCCAAAACAAAATGCTCTGAATACTGTCCTTACAAAATTAAGCCACCGGCGATGCCTTCCACATGCACGTGTACCGACACACCGACTACACACAGCCACGTCTAAGTCCAGATGCGGAACAACCACCCTCCGTTGGCTGCAAAGAATGGTGCGAACACCAGCGACTCCACGGCCATCAGCTTGATCAAAATGTTCAGAGATGGCCCCGATGTATCCTTCAAAGGATCTCCCACTGTGTCTCCGATCACGGCTGCCTTGTGGGCGTCTGACCCTTTGGGACCCAGCGATTTTGCATGCTCCGAGTTTCCAGCCTGCAACACAAAACGGCCAACCTATCAGGAATCCTGCCTGCCAAACGTGCCTTCCAGCAACAACTATTTCCAAGACAGAACCCCTTCCCGTATTGCCAAGCGCTACTCACGTCACGAAACGAGGCACTGCCACCTACACCAATTCAAATGTGTAAAAGACTCATTACCTCGATGTACTTCTTGGCGTTATCCCAGGCACCTCCGGTGTTGGATGCAGAGATGGCAATCTGCCACGGACAATTCACAAGTCAGATACTTAACCTACCGTTGATTGACCCCCGGAAACATCACATCAGTGCCAAATATACTTCAAATTGGAACCCATTTCCACCCATGCTCAATTGGAGAGGGACCAACAGCACACTATTGCAGGACAACGACTTACCTGGACACCAGACACCAAAGCACCCGCCAAAAGTCCTGCCAGTGTCTCCACTCCGAACAAAGTGCCCACGATCAGTGGGGTCAGCATCACCAGAGCGCCGGGAGGAATCATCTCCTTGATGGAAGCATCCGTCGAGATTTGCACACATCTCTTGTAGTCTGGCTTCGTCGTGCCCTCCATCAAACCAGGGATGGTGCGGAACTGCCTCCTCACCTCCTCCACCATCGCCAACGCAGCCTTTCCCACGCTCTTCATCGTCATTGCTGAGAACCAGTATGGCAGCATGGCACCCACAATCAAACCCACGAACTCCTTAGGCTGGATCACATCCACGCTGGCAATTCCGGCTCTGCTCACGTACGCTCCAAACAACGCCAGGGAAACCAGCGCAGCTGATCCAATGGCAAAGCCCTGCAACCACACCCAAAAACATATTAATCATCCAAAATGCACATGTGTAGCTCAGACTCGGCAACTCTCATGTGGTGACCCCGAGAAACTATCCCACCGCAGGAAAACCAGATCCCAAGCTACCACACCTGCGAGGACTTGGCAGCTTCACCACACAGACGCTGGCATTTGTCTACCAAGTACATCTCACATTCTCATTGCACAAATACATCATGGTTGGTACCCAGCACCTTTCCAATGGCGGCTGTGGTGTTGCCCGCCGCATCAAGGGCATCTGTCCTCTCACGAACCTCGTGGCTCATGCCAGCCATCTCTGCAATACCTCCGGCGTTGTCACTGATGGGGCCGTAAGCGTCGATAGCCAGTCCCGTCGCCAATGTGCTCAGCATGCCTAGCGCAGCCACGGCAATACCGTACATGGCAGCCAAACTGTAACTCAAGTAGATAGCGGCAGCGATGGCGAACACAGGAATGATCACAGACTTGTACCCCAGGGCCAGTCCGAAGATGATGTTGGTAGCTGCTCCAGTCCTGCATGAATCTGCAACGTCTTGCACAGGCCTGAAATGCACGCACAGATCATCAATGCATCAGTATCCAAAAAAAACCCACACCACTGCACTGCTTCGTCACCATGCAACTGTTCAACGACCACCACACTTGGCTGGTCATCACACCTTGTCTATACCACGCAAACAACCTCATTCAAATGACTGCACAAACTTACTGGTAGGCATTGCTGGTGAAGTACTCCGTCACAAATCCGATGATCAGACCAGCCCATAGTCCTGACCCCACACAGAAAAAGATGTGCCTGCATGTCCAACACGTCATTTGCACAACATGTCAGTCCAGGAATACCACATCAGAACCTTGCTGCACGCACTTGACTGCCAAAAATTATCACCACGTCAAAAATCCGAGTCCAGCTTCGAGGTGGAGGCAACTCACCAGTTCTTCACAACCTTCGGCACGTGACCCACCACGTTGATCGTGAACGTCTCAGGCAATGCATACCACGACACCAGGAAGATGGCACCAGTCATGAAGACGGTGGAAATCACCAACTGCCTCTTCAGAGTCGGCTCAATATCCTTCGTTGCTTTGATCGTGAAAAGGTCCGTCGCAAACAGAGTCGTCACCAGGCACACAAAGATACCGGCAGCGCTGATGATCAACGGGAAGCACATGGCCACAAAGTTCCTGTCCGTTCCGAACGACGAGATCGAAGACACAACAAGGGCAGCGCACGTTGACTCCGCAAAAGACCCGAACAAATCAGCTCCCATACCTGCAATGTCTCCCACGTTGTCTCCCACGTTGTCGGCAATCACCTGCACACGTGCAACCGCGCACACTGTCAGCAATTCACATGACCATTGATCTCAACAGGAACCTCAAATACCCAAACCGTCCCACTTGGATACATGAACAGTCAATAGCGTCACATGCTGTCTAGAGACAAGCCAAAATCTCGATGAACTGTCACAGATGCAGGGCTTCATCGTATGCCAGTTCCTTCTCAGCAGACCTTATGCATCTGTATGCCTTTCAAGTGCCTCAACAGCCAGGAACGTCGTCAGTGGACCGCATTTTCGACCTCACTCCCAAAGAAAGACAGCATTGAATGATGTGTGGCTTCAGATAGTGTCGGGATGTCAGCATCGACTGTGCCTCAAATGGTACGGACAATTTGCATCATCACAAGCCAATCACCTACGCACAAGCATTCACGAACTCGCAAAGTCTAGAAGTGACTATGACCAATACACCCAAGCAGAGTAAATACCGGAGAGGCACTTACAGCTGGGTTCCTGGGATCATCCTCGGGGATGTTCTGCTCGATCTTTCCGACCAAATCCGCGCCCACATCGGCAGCCTTGGTGTAGATTCCGCCGCCCACACGTCCAAACAGAGCCACGGCCGACCCGCCCAACCCGTACCCGGTGATGGCTTCGTACAGACCCACCCAGTCGTCGCCGAAGTAGAGCTTGAACGCCAAGATGGTCAGGAACAACACCAGCAGCCCGTTGGCGGCCAGCAAGAAGCCCATCACGGATCCGGATCGGAAGGCCACGATGAAAGCCTTGCCGACGCCCCTGCGAGCCTCCAGAGTGGTCCTCGCGTTGGCGTATGTGGCGATGCGCATGCCCAGGTACCCGGACAGGGTGGACGTCACAGCGCCCAAGATGAAGGCCACGGTGCTGAAGAAGGCGTTGGCGATGGACGAGGGGCACGACTGCGCCGGGTCGTAATCGCATGGCTGCCTGTCGAAGCTGAAGCCTCCCACGGACGCCAGGAACACGAAGATGATCACGGAGAAGATGCCCATGAACACGCTCAGGTACTGGTACTCCGTCGCCAGGAACGACTCCGACCCTGCAACCACACATACGATTGGAGAGAGCTGTGTGAAGAAAACCCTCCTTGAGCTAGGAAATACATTTCAGGGATAAAACCCCCTGAACAGCCAAACCACCGTGCTTCAGATATCGACAGAATGCCCAAACACAGCACTTTTGTCTTGACTACCACGCTCTACCTCACACAGATTTCACCGAGAGAGCTCCTGCTCAAATCCAATTAAGTCTCGCCCGATCAAACCAGCTTGTGTTCACAGACGCATTACATTGATCCTCGTCACCGCCAAGGGTTTAGCAGAACTAAAACCTATTCACCCGTCACCAATAAACGCAATCAACGAACTCCTGTGCTACCTAATGATTCCTATCGAAACCATCACATCGGGAAGACACCAAGTTCCCGATTCTCTCAGAGACAGAACCAGGAACACTGAAAAAAAAAGCAGCAGCACACAACTGAAACCGATTTTTCATCGTCACTAGCGCGCAGTTTCTGCTGGAACACATCCTGATGACAAACTTTACAACAGTTTTCAACTTGAGACAGAGTAGTACGCACCCTCGGAGATGGCGGCCTGGATCTCCGCGCACTTGGCGACGACGCTGGAGTCATCAATGCCGTCCTCGTCCACATGCATGTAGCCATTGTTGCTGGCGCCGCCTCCGCCCACCGTCACGCGCGACACGATGTACCACTGCGTCAGGGCGAACAAAATGCCCACCGCGCACGCCGATGGCACAAAGGCCAGCACGAACACGTCCCCCAGCACCATCGCTCCCACCGTCTCCAGTCCTCGAGTATGCTGCGCCTGCTTAACGATCAAACGATGAGCCCAGACACAAAATTTTCAATACCAAGAAAATATCTTTACCCGAACACTAGTGCATAAGATCTGTTAAGAAACGATCGGCCGCTACAGAGCGTCACCCCAAAACAGCAAAACCCGGACTTTGACTCATCACGGTAACCCTGACAGGCAAGTTTCTGTGAAACTCCGAACGGAAACAATGCAAGGAGAGCGATTTTGCGCGATGAAAGGAATGAAAATGCAAAACAGAAAGGGAGTAAAAGAGAAGAAAAATACATACACACACACCTGTGAAGATTGGCGGAGCTGGAAACGGAGCGAGGCCGGAACAGAATGACGACAGAGGCAGAACAAGGTCGTCTTGGCCTCCCCCTGCCCCAACTTCTTTTATTTTCGGGCAGCTCCGTCGGTCTGCCCGGCTCAACCACCGCACAACCCTTGCCTTCATCCTGTCATTCGTTGCCACTTGCCAGCACGTGTAGAGTTATCCGTTGCCCCGACTCGACATTAATGCAAGCACTATTCCCTCGTGAAACTAATTTTGGGCACCCTCGGGTCTTTTTTCGGAAAAAAAAATTGTAAATTTGAGACCTGCAGTCCCAAATTAGTCTAAGAGATTTTTTTAATTTTAAATTTCTTGAAAGAGGGGGTTATTTTTTTAAAGTGTGTCCCTAGATGCACAAAATAGGGGACAGTTTTTGTCCTCTTGCATGAACATCGATGGGGAATTTAAAAACGAGGTATTTGATATGTTAAAGCGTTTATTAGAAGTTTCACTTTCCACTGTCTGATTCATCTTTCATAACATTGTTAAGCCCTAGACTTTGTACCCCTACTAAACTTTCCAAAATTCTCTCCAATGTTCTTGCATGCTCTTGGATGTTCTTTGTTTTCACATCTTAAGTTTGTCTTACTTGTTTGACTCTTACAAAATTCCCTTATATAATAGCAAGTGTCATCTTTCACTCTATGTTTCAAGGAAAGTTATTGTATTAGTAAAAAGCCAACCAAGTAGTAGGCGGTGCAATACCGCTTACTCTTTATGAATGTTATTCTACCTTTTCTACAAAACTAATGTGAAACTTTCTTTATTTTATAATTCGGTTTTATTGGCAAGTGAAAAAGATTCTAGTGCACTTTAGTATGCATTTTTTGGACTTTGAATGAACAAGTTATGAATTTTTAAAGTTTTGCCTATGGGTGTATCCAAAATCAATATGAAGCTCTTGTAGGCTCTTTTGTTATGATTGTATCAGAGTTCTTGTGTAATTAGTATTTATGTACATCAGACTTTGGTATCATACCAAAAAAAAATATTGAACATTATTTAATTCCTTGCTTGGTTTATTTTGAAAAATAGCCACAAGGTTCAAAGGTGTTGTTGTATGAGTAGTGGAAAGACCATAAAATGTAAAAATATAATGTGGATGTCTTGGATTAGGAAAGACCGGCTTTAATGTTGTTTGAATGAAAAACATACTTACTAGGATCGGACATGTGAGGATATTTCACTTGAGAGCCATTGGTTGTGTCTTTTGGCATGCACATGCCAACTATTTGAGACACAAACTACTAAAGGCATGCTTTAATGTTGTTTGGGTGGCAGATAGACTCATTAGAATCCAAAAAGTCTCTTCAGTCCTCCACGTGAGGACCATTGACATTCAAAGCAATCAATCAATTGAAGGATGTTGATTGATTGTCACTGAGAAAGAACAGTCAACATCTTTCAATTGATCGATTGCTTTGTCATTCCAAAGGACACAATCATGTCTTTTGGCATGTACATGTCACAAAGGTAACAATTTATCATTTTTCGGCAATTTTGAATTGTAATTTATATGATATTATGTAAAAGATGCCATTAATTTTCCAAAATTTTAGGCGTCTATTTTTTAAAATTATAAATGTTGAACTTGCTAGTAAACTACGGTACACTAGTAGCTATAAAGTGATACAAATAGTAACATAACACAAACATGATTGCTTAAATTATTGACAATCATTTTTAATTTGTAAAAATGATATCACCATTGGAGATGTGGATGAGGCTTACATAGTTTGAAATATGTATATACACTCAAAACTTTTTTATGTCAACCCTTTGGTAACTAGCAAAAAGTTTGGCAAGTAGAAAGTATTCAATCATATGTCTCCATAATAGCCAATATTCTCTCTAGATATTAGAATGTGACTTTGGAGAGCGTAATAATAGCAAGTTCAGAGTGTATACAAAAAAAAAGATTAATTTACAATTAAACAACTTACAGTGGATGCCACATCGACATGACGTGGCTTGTAGTTGCAAGTTGCAAATAAGGTGGAGGCAATTAAAACCACCCATTTGACCTCTAAACGTTTGAGAATGTCTTTGTGGCAAGTAGAATATTGTGTATTTTTCTTATATTTGAAATGGATCCACACCTTTAACCCTTGAAGGATTTAGGGAATAGTAGATACGTTGCCGTATATTTAACATTTGTTCTGAGTAGAAAGTTCCAAATTGAGATCCCGATAGCTTTTAAGACCATGTAGATATGAATTTTAATTTTACTTTTTGATACAATACTCATAGGAGGTGTAGAACCATTCCAAATACAATGAAATACGGTCGTGTACATTGGCCGGAATGACCAATCTGGACCTTTAAGGGTTAACACCTAAGTGATCAAACAACCATTTTATGATCGTTGTTCTTTTTACGGGCTGCCCACGATAATATATATATTTTATTTAAAAAAAATTCTTTTAAGATAGGAAATCAAGTCTACTTTCTGACCCAATCTAAATCATGTCAATATGAGTTAAACTCCAGTGAAATTTTCAAAGAAAAAGACCTCAATATTGTCCTAGTGTTATAAAATTACTACTTGGGAAAACTAAAGATGTTCTCCGTTTTTATTTATTTATTTTTTAGAATAGCATGTCTATTTTTAACCAATCATACCAAATTTCAAATTTGAAAAATAATTTTGGTGAATATTAAATAGAGAATGCTTTTAAAATTTATTAAATGAGTATCCAAAACACTTTTATTGAAAGTTTGACCGTAATCACTAAACATTTTTCTTTTCATTTTCTTTTTTGGACCAAACTTCATCAAAGCTCCAAAATTAACATTTTAAAACCCTTATAGGTTTTGCCCTTAACCCCTCTCTCATTTAGGGGTTAATGGGTTTGAGTTCAACAAAGAAGTTGGAATTTAGGCCAATGCGGTTCTAGTGAGATATTAAAATCCCAATTTAGAGCTTCTCGTTGATAGCAAATGCTAACTACACGACAACGTATCTACTATTCCCATAGGATGTTTAGGGATTAAGCTATAATTGTGCTTGGACTTTTTTGAAGATTGAATTGGAACTATTTTTTTATTAATAGACATATAAGATTCATGAATAAATAAATATTTTTTTCTCAATTTAAAATGTACCATACGTGGAGGCACAGTCGGCACTTTCATGTCAAATAATTAACAAAAGTTGAAACAGTGTAGGTCGGCACTTGCAAAAGTAATTATTAAGAAATTGGCTATTAATAGCTAGAATTAAAAAAAATCAGCGGCTAAACGTTTTATTTTATTTTTTGTCTACGATTATTGTTGAGTGTACTGTTCGTTTTGTTTTGTTTTTAATTTTAATTTTTGTTATGTTTTTTTTTTAATTTTATATTTTTGTTGATTTTGACAAAATACTTAATAAATTTAATTATTTTTTAGCATTTTTTTAGGGAATTATTTTCTGCCGACCCTGCCTTCCACGTATGGTAACTTGTTTGAATTTTTCAAAGTAACAAAGTTATTCGTACCGGATTTATGTCATATATGGTAGGTGGTCATGTTACGAAAACTGAACTGATTGTCAATTGTCAGTGTGCTACTTGGTCTTCTGGCCCCCACTTCAGTTTTGTGCAGTTCCTTTGATGGTTGACGCTTCTTGTAAGGTACAATAAAAGCATCCGAATAAGAATCTAAGCATCTTTTTGTGTTATTAAACTACCATACAGGGATGGGTGACCTCTCGGGAAGTCCTGGTGTTGCATCCAAAATCTTGGTCTAATGATTTTTGTTGGTGGGCAGTGGGTCATTGACATTACAAACGAACACTTTATTCAAGCCGGCCTTGAAAGTGAATCAAAGTTTTTATCTATTTATTTAATTAAACTACTGTAGGTGGAGGGCAAGGTTGATACATCTATCATATCCAGCTATCACGGTCCGCAATTTTTCCCTAATGTTCAAGTTTTTGTCAAAATGATGAGAATATTCTTTAATATTCTAAAGATATTCTTCAAGATTCTCTTTCTTCACAATAGAAAAAAAATTGAAAAATTAATTCTCTACAACTATTTGGGCTTCTCTTCTTATAATAAATTTTTTGTCAACCTTGACATGTGGATACGTTATGTTGAATATTTGATATTTTTTTGGGGAAATAAGGTTCTATAGATAAATTTTTTTTAAATATTCTTCAAGATTCTCTTTTTTCAGTATACAAAAAATTGAAAAACAACTTTTTCATAAATTTTGGCATTTATTTGAGAAATATTTTTTAGTGTCCCTACCTTCTACGTACAATAACTTAGTTTTTGTTGGGCCCTGTTGACAATTGAAAACAAATCAGTTTTTTTAGTATGTATATTTTAAGCACAATATGAATAAATTATGAAATTTTGAAGGTCTGTTTCTATGTGCATCTCAATTTGATTCTAAACTCTCATATTCAAAAGGTGTAAACTTTAAATAAGAAATTGTAGGTGTTGATTTTGCATCAGGTTTGCAACTATGCTTAGTTATTTTATGGGTTGATGTTGATCAATAACTAGGGTGGACTTATTGTGGAAAAACTTCACCAAATAATTATGCACAACAACAATGTATGTTGTATGAATGGCTATTATCATATTAATTTGGAAGATGTTATTATGATGTTATTTGGATGAATTATCATATCTGGAGGATGCTACTTTTGAACATGAACTTTCAAGTATTTAACAACTTTTGGAGCAACTCTGCTATAATTGATGTCTAAATTTTCTTTTACAAACATCTTGCCTTTGCAAAATGTCTTTAATTTCAATCTATGCAAAAATTTCTTTATTGTCTCTTACCATAAGCCTTTCCATGTTTACTACCACCATTTTTACAATGTGAAAATTATGAAATTTTAATTGAATTTCACTACTATAAATTGAATTAAATTATGAATAAATCATAACACTTGATTTGTTAAAAGTGCACATAGCCATGTGCACTATTTTTTTTGGTTAATTGTACCATTGGCTCAATATGATGTAAAAAAAGAGCCTATATTTGTGTATACTAGTTTTGTTTTTTTGAAAGCATCAAATATAAAGGAATCCAATGCAAAGGTGTGTACATATTGAAAATAGTTAGCGAATTTGAATTTCACTATCTTTATTGTAAAATTCAGCAAAAAATTGATTATTTCATCTTATCTTTTTGAGTATTAACCCTTTAATGTCTCGATTCATCATTGTTTTCAAAGATTCGTTATAAAATGTTTGATGAAAAACAAAAATGGAGTTGATATACAAAGCAAAGTCCTAAATGTCAATGTGAAGATTGCATCTGTACGGTTGGATTCATCATTTTATTCATTAATATTTATTAATGAATTTTGCAAGGTTTTCTCTTGAAATTCATTTAAAAATCCAAAATTAACACATTTTTGTAAAAAAAAAATGTTAAGGAAGTTGGAATAACGTGCATTACAAGATGGCAGCAACTTTAAGGGCTTGTATCACCTTCAACCCATGTCCGTTTTCAATAAAAAACCTATTGGGTTGGATTTCCCTTGAAGCCTAGTTATCATGGTAAATTTTTTAGGTCAATCTGTATTGTTTAGTGCACGGGTCAAGTTTGGACACTTTTTGCTATTTGGATCAAATGGGTCATTTTTCAAACTATTTTTTGACATTGCAAGGCCATTTTAGGGCACACTAAATTTTTTCATGAGACGTTTTTGGTACCAATGTGTTTATATGATGATTTTAAACTACTTTATAGTTCAAAGTTATTTCGTTTGAGTAGTTTTGAAAAGGAATTTCACCTCTAATTATGTTGCTAGGTAAATTATAGCATCCATATTTAGCACTAAAACATTATGATCTTGCAATTTATATGGCCAAATGACCCTAAAATTGATTCACATGATTTACAATATGTAACTTACAAGATTGTACGCTTGAGATTTCTATACCTTAAATACATTTAAACCTATAACACATCAAAAGCAGTGATGATTTTAAGTCCAAAAAAGCTAGGGACCCTTAGAGTTTAATGTTTTACGGTGAATTTTACAACAGATCTTAGTATCATAATCAAATTCATTTGTTTCTAGTTACTTTAATTTGCACAATACACATTTGATGACATCAAATTATATGAAGAAAATATACGAGTTCATATATGCAATTTATTTATCATAAGGTGCACATATACAAGAGAAGCAAAATCATTACATTTTCTCAAGTCTTCTATATGTCAATAACATTATATTCACTTCTTAATATATACTATAGTAACTAACAAATTCTTCTATTTTATTCTCCAGACTCAGAAAGGCCTAACCTTAAACTATAAGGGTCACGAATAGATGGATGCACTAATGCATTCTCTGCAAAATTCGTAGCTATAACCACACTTGCATTTACTTCGTTCACCTCCGTTGTTGTCAAATTTTTCCCATGAGTTGCCGTTTCTGGTACTTGTTGAAGATCTCGTATATCTGTAGCAATATATTTGTATGTAGGTTTTCCACCTATAATATCACTCGTAATTTCCTCTCGAATGTACCATGCCATACCGTCATTCCAACGATCTAAGATGGCATTATAATAATAGCCATCTTCGTTCAATTATGATATCTGTTGCGTGGGCGGAACATGATAGGAACCAGGACTTGAAAAATCCATAGGCTCATTGTCTTCATCATCTCTTTCATCACTCAAATGCACTTCTAATTTTTCTTTACCTTTAGATAATGGAATCTCGGAACGCATTTTCTTTCGAGGACCGCTATTATCATCATCCTCATATCCAGAACCCCGAGAGTCTCTCGTAGACTCGGAATGGTCATCATCATCATCAGATTCAGTCAAATCTCTCTTTGGATCTATCGGAGGATTTTCCCATAGTGCTTATTCATCATCATCACCAACCAATCCATCAACAACTCTTTCTTTCCACCTTCGAAGCCATATTATCATATTTTCATCACGCTCAAATATTACGAGCTCTTTTGTTTGCCCACATAATCCATGTGTCATATGTGTAAATCCGATAGCCACAATCATCCATTTCTGAGGACGAAAATAAGATCTGATAATCTCATCCACAACCCCTGGGCAACGTGCCTCGTGATATTTTGTACACAAGTCCCAACCAGCTGCAGGCTCCATGAATACTGAATCACAAATTTTCACACCCATTGCAAAACTCTCCATCACATCAGCCGTACGAGGATATCGCATTACAATAATGATGGGCCCCACTGGTGTATAAGTTGCTACTATTTTTCCCCCTCCCTTTATCACTTGACCTTTTGCGCCCGATTGTGGAGCAAATACATAAGTACCTGTGATAACAGTCCAGCCTGATTCTGCTAGAATATTTAGCAAACGAATCACAAGTTCTGCAATTTCTCCAGCTGACAACATAAATATAGCGTTCCAACGTTCTGTATCACACATCCATGTTTCAATCGTGTGTACTATGCCTTTATAATCCTCCTCTGACCAAAATCCTCCACTGGGCCCATTTCTACAATCAAACATCCACAACGCAGGCCGTGCAAATTTCCCTTGTACCGCTTGAGATAAACAACCTCCCACTTTCACTTTTGTTTCTAATCCAAGTCCTTTTTGTCCAGCATACTCAAACTCAAAACTCCACAATTCCTCATTTTTTTGAAAAATTTCCTTCCCACCTGCAAACAAACCCAATTTTCCTTCCATAATTAATCTGAAATGATTGAAGACCTTGGTAGGGATAAATGATTTGTTCTTCAACATAGTATCAAACCCGGTCATAGCTTTTACAGATTCTCAACTTTTCCGAAATTCGTCCGTGGCATCTCTTCCAAGAAAATCAAGCGTTCGATTGTCTCCGAATTTCTCAACATTCCTCTTCATCCAATTTCTCTTATCAGTAAAGCCACCCACAGCCTCTGCATCCAACCACTTCAGAGCATTGTGAACTCCCAAACGAATTTTAGTCTTCTCTGACCATGCTTGCAACGAATTTGTTGAAGAACAACTTGAAGAAGTATGAAAATAGACTTTTTGATCTTTGTCCTTTGAGTCTACAGTTGCAGCTTCACATAAAAGAACAAAGTCTATTGGGCTGGTTCCTTTCAATAGTTTCAACCAAGTGATTGACATCCGTTTACGTTCATGTGTAGTCGACTTCTTTCCATTCTCCTTGAGCTCTTCTTTTTTGTCTTTCTCATAAAAGAAAGTGAGTCCTTGGTCATAAGCATCACACATAGCCTTCAATGCCGACCATTGTGTCTCTGAAACAGTAGCAATAGACAACCAATCTCGATATGTCACATTCATTTTCTTCATTGACATAATATTGTTATCTTTGATGTCTGGTTTCATACCAGTAACGCTAGGTAGACACTGTAAAAATTGCCGCCTTCTCTCAATGTCTTCATCTTTGAAGGGACTCGGGCATTGAAATTTGGTCCAAACACTTCGAATTTTTTTCAATGTCTCCCCAACTGTGCTATGGTATTTTCGTGTAGAGGTTTCTTCATTTCGCTTACTAGAAACCACCAGATATTTGAAATCTTCATCATAAACCACCACTTGTGCCGGACGTTTCACAAAGAGTTTTTTATAAGTTTCCTCGGAGAGAATCCCACATGTTCGGTCCAATGGAGCCAATTCTTGACAAGCATATAGAATATCTTGCCCATCTACTGGTTCCCAAGTTATGAGTGGAAGAATGGCGTCTCTTTTCTGTGCAAACGTATTTCCCGGCATTTCATCAATGCATTTAAGAAAATCTTCGCAGCTTTTAAAAACATAAGGCTGCGCATTTTCTCCATTGACATTTCCAAGCGCTACATACTCCATGGGCCGTAATGTCAACGTATGCATTTCTAAAACTTGAAGAGATTTCATCCTTTGATAAACGTTTTTTGCATTTTGGATGTTCAAAATCCGTTGATTTGTAAACGGATCAGAAGGTGGTCTTACCTTTTCAATTTCCACTGTGAACCGAAAGTCCTTTCCAAATATGAATCCCATCTCAACTTCATCGGTAGTGAGCAAAAGAATCAAATCATTCTTTGCAGATGTATGCAAAGCTTGTCCTGCAGAAACAAGTCGGTTGTTTTTTAATCGTATGTGTGTAGATGGTTCTGGACGTTCTTCAAAGTCATACAATGATAATGCAAGATTTGTTGTCTGTGAATTGTTGTCACGTTGAGTCGTAGAGGATCGTGAGCCTTTCTTTTTCTGTGTAGAAGGTGTAACTGAAGGAACTGGGTTCGAAATTCTTCAACATCTCGTTCTTCAAATTTGGAGATTAGTACTAAAGAATGCCCGTATTTTACAACTTCAGGCAAATCTTCTGGTGCATTTCCAACTCCATTCAAGTAGCGTTCGTATTGTGTCATGTAAATACGCAGACTTTCAAGCTCCACTTGATCAAGCAATGAAGCATTGATAGATAGATTTTCACGAAGATTCTGTTGAGCAACGTTCAATTTTGCCCACCACTTCACATATTTTGGCAAACCTGTACATTTTGTAGGTGTCAAATCCAAAAACCTCATAATATTGCATTGCCTCAGAAGATAGCTCATTGGAGGATTCTGTTTTGAGGCACGCATGATAATTTCACACAATCCATCTTCAGAAGATGATTGAACCTCCACCATCTTTGTTACAGTTTCAACAATATGTGACATCCACACTAAACTCCATTCCGTTTCCATGAAAAATCCGAAATGCACAAGACTACGTGTTTATCAGTCTTTGATAACCACCACCCATAATCCAGAAAACTATCCATACTTCTAGGATTTCCAATACAACAAAAAAACAGAAGAATCACATTCCACGTGCCAATAACAAATGCCATATAAAAGTTTAGGACACACAAATTCCATCCATATCTATCCACTATTAATGCAAAACACATGCCTACTTCTTACTAAAGCTAAGAGAAGAAATAAATTGGTCATCGAGGTGGGTATCTGCTCATTTTCCTCCAAATATAAGAAAAAAAAAATAGTTGACGAAGGAGGTGGGCATGTGTCCACCCCCCCTACAAAGTCAAGACAAAAAACTAAATGATGAAGGGGGTGGGCATGTGCCCACTTCCTTCGCAAGTGCAAAAAAAAAATTAAATGATGAAGAGGGTGGGCATGTGCCCACCCCCTTCTAATGTGAAAAAAAAAATTAAATGATAAAGGGGGTGGACATGTGCCCACCCCCTTCTAATGTGAAAAAATTTAACTAAATGATGAAGGGGGTCGGCATATGCCCACCCCCTTCTAATGTGAAAAAATCAATTAAATGATGAAGGGGGTGGGCATGTGCCCACCCCCTTCTAATCTGAAAAGAAAATTAAATGATGAGGGGGGTGGGCACATGCCCACCTCCTTCTAAAGAGCTGAGAAAAATGTAATTTATGAAGAGGATGGTCATGTGCCCACCCCTTCTGAAATGAAAAATTAATTAATTGATGAAGAGGGTGGGTTTGTGCCTTGCCCTCTCCAAAACTAAGAAAAGATGGAAAGGTTAGAGCATAAGTCCACCCTTTTTAAATTTATAGAAAAATAAATTGATAGAGAGGATGGGCATTTGCCCACCTCTTTCAAAGTGAAGAGTAAAGAATTGTTAATGAATGGGGCATATAGAATTAAGAGTAGGATACATTAATTGAATTGTTGGACATGTGATGACACCTTATACAAAAAGAAATAAATTGATGGTATATGCTCGTTTTTTCTCAGGGGTCAATAAAGAAAATTAATTGATAATGGAGTTGGACATATATCCATCCTCCTTGAAAAGTGACTAAAGTATTGATGAAAAAGATAATTTTTCAAAATATATCTAATAATAAATATCTATATGATATGCTGCACATAGTAGCTTGCGAATGCAATTTTTTTCCCATCTTCGAGATTTGAAATAAAGCTTCTCCATAGGTGAAAATTACCAACCTTTTGTACTAACAATTTCGAAAATAGTAGATGTCGTTACTGCTGCCTTTGGAAATAGTTCATAAAATTGTAATATCCAAGAGAATATGAAATAAACGTGCAATATATGTCAATGTGTCAATGTCTATCTTCAAAATGTCTTCAAAATATGTCAATGTCTTCAAAATGAATAAACTTGTATGATTTGATGTGCCGACCAAGTGAAAGTCTTGTACTTGTGAAGGCCCAGTTCTACCTTGGAAGAGTCGCTTCAAAGAGTTGTCAATTTGATGTAGAGACCACGATAAAAGGCTTTTTCAATTCAATTTCTGTTGAATTACATTTGAGACAAAGATTTAGCAACTTTACTATTACCAATCCCCTTTAAAATCACTAATTTGCTACTAACAAATCTGTCTTGTAAACCGCTGATGTCTTTGCTTTTAATTAATCCGATGTCAATGAAATTATCTCACCTCACTTTAAAATCACTCATTAAAATCACTAAAATCACCCATTCTGCCATTGAGATACCCTAATTTATGACTCGATGCTTCATAGACCACAACCAGAAAGCAGCCACTTGCACCTGGTGCTGCAACAGGAGGTCACGAAACCTTGACTTAACGGTAAGAAAACCAGGTAGTGCTGTCCGAGCTGAACAAAATAATGCAAAGGCCAATGCAAAGGCCAATGTATTTGCATAGTGAGAAGGAGTTGGGGAGATATCAAGATTTTTCAGAAACCTCACATCGATAAACTTGTAAGCTTCGTCCTCATTAGTAGGCCATTTAGTAAGCTTCGTCCTTATCAGTAAGCTTCGTCCTCTGCTTGATCTTGAGTGATCCAGAGATAAAACCTAATTATTCTGCCTTCACTGCTTCAGCAGAAGAAGCCCTGGTACTGCCGACTCCCGCCTGACCATTCCCATACCCATACGCATTCAACCACCTCTCCAGCATATGAAGTACCATATGAACAGACTAAAAATTCAAAGCTCTAAAAAGTTACTTAATTATGCAGAAGCAACATTCAGAATCAACAAGCGTACATTACCCACCAACTGACGTGATCAGCCGTGAAATATCTTCTAAAAATAATTACCCTACAATTGAGAAAAATCAGTTTCAGTAAAATTAAGCGCACCTCAAAAGGTTTGATTTCCTGTGCCATCTTTCTAAGACTTCGAACTTGCTAAACTCACAAAAAGCAAACCCCCCAATGACTATCGCAAGGAAACCTAGCATGTGAATATACTAATGGGGTCCTTGATCAAGAATGTAAACTCAGCCGATGTGGATCTACAAGAACCTTAATTTGCAGTGCTAAACCTATAATCCCATGTGCACAGCATTGTTAAAAAACCGAAACCGAAAATCGTTAAGGTATAGCAGGGAAAAGCTTCACAAGAAACTCAAACCATACAATTAGTGATGTGGTTTCTTAGAACCATACAATTACTGCTACTTGTGTCAAATCGTAATTCTAGATACCCTAGAACAACAAATAGTCTAATCGTAAGCAGGAAGCTAGTAGTCTAATCGAAAAGCAACAACCTACACTAATCGAAAGGCAGCAAAGACTAATTGAAAAGTAGCAAACTAGTCTAATCGTAAGAAAATTGAAGAAATTGAAGAGCCTCTGCAAAGAAACTGAAGAGCCTCCGAAAAATAGTGGGTGTCATCAGGATCATAACGTGAGTCATAATAGTGAGTTTCTGTTGGATCATAATAGTGAGTTTCCGTGGCTTAAAATCCTAACCCAAACTTAAGGAGAACGACTTACTTTTCCTTTGTATCATCGGTCAGAGAGAAACAATGCCTTCGAACTCAAACTCTTCTTGAAGCAAAAGGTTCAACTCAACGGCAACAACACCATGTCTCTGTGCCCACTCGTCCGTGCACTTCCTGCTCGCAAACCTATCCAAGTATCTCCACGGCCACCGTAGCACATAGTATTCTCCTTCCCGTATCGTATGAGTTCCCACAGCGCCAAACTCTGTTGACCACAACCCAAAGCTTGAAACCGCCTCGACAGCAAGAGAATTCAGCAATCTCTAAACAAGAAGAGAACTTAACAATCCTAAAAAACGATGCACACGAGAACAACTGAAACGCGAACTTTGAAACCCCGATGGATCGCACTCACCGCACAGAAACGCCGCAGGTACAGAGTCTAGAAACTGACGAAGAAGAGGGTAAGAGAGCAAGAGAGAGCGCTCGAGAGAGCAGTGGTGTGAGAGCTTGAAAGAACAAGGTTTTAACCACACTAGACCGCCATCGTCAAAAGCACCTTGTTCAAAGCTTCGCATAAGTTTTGGCCGGCACGCGTGAGTCTCGCCTTGCCAAGAATATCATGCCAACTAAGAAATGGACAGAAAATGGTTGGCTCCGTTGCTACTTGTACATCCAATGTATATTTTCAAACATTAGGGTTCAGAGTTAACCTAATAGAGTGGCGGCTACCAACCAAAAGGAGGCTGTCCAAGGTCCACATAATTGCCCTACAAACTCTTATATAAAGGTAAGCTTTCAATCCTCCCATTTCTCTCTTCTAATGTGGAGTGACGATTTTAACCAGGATGTAGCAAGCTTGGAGATATTACATTGAACTATGAAACATCTTCCACAAACACTGCTGAAGATATTCAAAGGTGAGTCATACATTCAATCTCTAAATTTATAATAATTATAGTTCAATTTCAAATGAATATGCATACATTTATTCGTCTACATCTTTAAAAAAAAATTAAAAGGTGAAAATGTGCCCAACCTCCTCTAAAATTTCTATTAAATATTTAACAGCTTTAAAGTGGGGAAAATGGGAAAATGCTACTCCCCTCTAAAATTTGCACTCGTTTTTTGTAAAATTTAAAAAGGGGGGGGGTGAAAACATGCCCACTTTCCATTAAAATTTCCACAAAATCATCATTAATTTTAAGAGGGTGGGAACATGCCCACCCCTTTTTAAAACTTGCATTTGATTCTTTTGAATCAAAAGAGGAGGGGTGGGAACATGCCCACCCCCCTTTAGAATTTTCACTATTGTTTCTTTGAATTTGAAGGGAGGTGGGAACATGCCCACCCCCCTTTAGAATTTTCACTTTATTTTTTTGAATTTGAAGGGGGTGGGAACATGCCCACCCCTCTTAAAAAATTTCACTTTATCTTTTTGAATATAAAGGGGGTGGGAACATCCCCATCCCCTTTTAGAATTTTCACTTTTGTTTTTTTGAATTTGAAGGGGGTGGGAACATGCCCACCCCACTTTAGAATTTTCACTTTATCTTTTTGAATTTGAAGGGGGTGGGAACATGCCCACCCCCTTTTAGAATTTTCACTTTTGTTTCTTTGAATTTGAAGGGGGGTGGGAACAGGCCCACTCCCCTTTAAAATTTTCACTTTATTTTTTGAATTTGAAGGGGGTGGGAACATGCCCACCCCTCTTTAAAACTTTCACTTTATCTTTTTGAATTTGAAGGGGGGTAGGAACATGCCCACCCCCCTTTAGAATTTTCACTTTATCTTTTTGAATTTGAAGGGGGTGGGAACATGCCCACCCCTTTTTTAAATTTTCACTTTTGTTTTTTTGAATTTGAAGGGGGGTGGGAACATGCTCACCCCCTTCTAGAATTTTCACTTTTGTTTCTTTGAATTTGAAGGGGGGTAGGAACATGCCCACCCCCCTTTAGAATTTTCACTTTATCTTTTTGAATGTGAAGGGGAGTGGGAACATGCCCACCCCCCTTTAGAATTTTCACTATTGTTTCTTTGAATTTGAAGGGGGGTGGGAACATGCCCACCCCCCTTTAGAATTTTCACTTTATTTTTTTGAATTTGAAGGGGGTGGGAACATGCCCACTCCCCTTTAAAATTTTCACTTTATTTTTTGAATTTGAAAGGGGTGGGAACATGCCCACCCCTCTTTAAAACTTTCACTTTATCGTTCTGAATTTGAAGGGGGGTAGGAACATGCCCACCCCCCTTTAGAATTTTCACTTTATCTTTTTGAATTTGAAGGGGGTGGGAACATGTCCACCCCTTTTTTTAATTTTCACTTTTTTTTTTTGAATTTGAAGGGGGGTGGGAACATGCTCACACCCTTCTAAAATTTTCACTTTTGTTTCTTTGAATTTGAAGGGGGGTAGGAACATGCCCACCCCCCTTTAGAATTTTCACTTTATCTTTTTGAATTTGAAGTGGGTGGGAACATGTCCACCCCTTTTTTAAATTTTCACTTTTGTTTTTTTTGAATTTGAAGGGGGGTGGGAACATGCTCACACCCTTCTAAAATTTTCACTTTTGTTTCTTTGAATTTGAAGGGGGGTAGGAACATGCCCACCCCCCTTTAGAATTTTCACTTTATCTTTTTGAATGTGAAGGGGGGTGGGAACATGCCCACCCCCTTTTAGAATTTTCACTTTTGTTTCTTTGAATTTGAAGGGGGTGGGAACATGCCCACCCCCTTATAAAATTTTCACTTTTGTTTCTTTGAATTTGAAGAGGGGTGGGAACATGCCCACCCCCCTTTAGAATTTTCACTTTATCTTTTTGAATTTAAAGGGGGTGGGAACATGCCCACTCCTCTATAAAATTTGCACTTTATTTTTTTGAATTTGAAGGGAGGTGAGAGCATGCCCACCTAGCTTTAGAATTTGCACTCCTTTCATAATTGATTTATTGCAAAAGAATGTGGGCGTTTAAAGTTTTATTGTAAAATTGTTTAATTATTTATTTGGTGGATTGCAGGATTTTGTATGCATTTCAACAAATATGAGTACTCAAATATGGAGTGGTAAAAAGCCTGATTTGAACAATTGCGGAGCCATTTAAAATTAAAGACAAAGGGTCATTCCAATCACATTCTTTGGAATTAATTGGAATAAATCAATGGAAGTGGCTCTCCTTAATATCGATGGGATTGTGGTCGCCAAAGGGGTGATTAGAAAAATGCCTGTGGGATGCATTATTGGAGGTCGACCTTTACGTGCGACTGATGAAGTAGTTTATGTAAAAAGCATCGAAGACGAAAATGCACATGTGTATGAATTATACATGTGTAAAATGGGAGAGTGTTTGGACAAAATCATTTGCTGGCCTCGGAATAAGATTGAAAAAATCACACAAAGTGATTCACATGTGTCTATGGAAAATTCATCTCAATCGCCTCTTTCATCCCAAAGATCTCTAGGAAGTACAAGTGGAGTTGGGAGCAACGACACTCCACAAAGTTCGCATATAATCCATACAATGGATGGTGTGCCTTCATTTCAGACAATGGATGGATTGCATGCATCTCCTCCAAGGAGTTCTTATATACATAAGATTCGTAATAGAAAACCACCTATGGGTCCCCGGGTCCTTGGAGTGAGAAGGAAGGATAAAGTTACCTTGACAGCAGTTATGGATGCAAAAAGTAAAAAAATTTGTTCCAAGAGATGTTTACAAAAAATCACTACATTTGATTTGTTATCTTTGAGGTACGAAGCTTGGAGAAGCAAAGATTACAAGCATCGGGCTTCTTGGTTGGTGACTATGTTACGGGCTTTTATAGTCGCAAGGGAAAACATGCAAGACAAATGTAAATTTGAGACCAAGATTTGTGGACACATTGTTTGCAACGCTTGTTTTGCTTTGGGAATTGGTTATTCTTTAAGGAGATTGAATACAATCATCTCTGAGATCCGGGAGAAAGATTTGTACAATCCTGTTCATGGTAACACAAGTAATCGTAGGGAATCACCGCATATATCAATGACAAGAGCTAAATTTGAATCATATATAAAAGCTTTGGGAGAGACTCAACCGCATCGACAAGTCCGTCGTATGTGTGATGGAGCAATTGTTCCAGTGATTTGTTTGCCAATGAGTGTGCGTCGTCGCGAAGTTTGGACGGTTGTGAATTCCTCGCTCTCAAGGATGGGAGAGAAACAAATTGGGTTCTCTACATTTTCGAAGATGTGGCGAAGCGAATTTACAAATGTACATGTTCCATCAGAATCTAGATTTTCAAAATGTCAACATTGTTGGGAGTACAAAGAAGCAAGAAAATCTATGCCCAATGAAGCAATGAAGAATGCAGTGGATGCTGCATATCGTCTACACTTGGATTTGAGCGTGGAGGAGCGAAAGGATTATAGTCGAGCAAGAGAAGCTGCAATTGAGACTCCTGATGACTGTATGAGTATTATTATAGATGGTATGGACCAAAACACAACGTACGTGCCCAAAATGAAGCAAAGTGTGAAAGGAATAGAGTCTCGGTATGTAAAGACTCATCTTTGTGGAGTTCTAGTACACAGGATTGGATTATATTGCCATGTTTGGATTGATGCACATCACAAACATGACAACAACCAGGTTGTTACATCAATTGTGAAGGTGTTGCAAGATGTGAAACGACGAAAAGGGAAATTAGCTCCTATCCTTCGCATTCAAGCAGACAATTGTGGGAGAGAGAACAAGAATGTGTACGTACTCGGATTATGTGCAACATTGGTGGCGTTAGGATTTTTCAAAGAAATCCAGTTGTCATTTTTAATTGTGGGTCACACGCACGAAGACATTGATCAACGATTTAGTTTTATCTCCTCTGCATTGAAGCATGAAGACATTGATTCCCTTCCGGAGCTATTAGAGAAAATTCGTGAGCGTCCAACACATACTGAACCTTCTGTTCATGTCGAACGTTTGGAACACATTCGGGATTGGAAGAAGTTCATTACGCCGTATTTGAGAACGGATGCATTTGTTGGCATTAGTCAACCGCATCACTTCCGTTTCTACATGAATAATAATAAGCCACATGTTCAGTATAAACCATACTCAAGGTCTCTAGCTTGGAAGCCAAAGCATGGACATGAATGTCTCCAAAGAATTCCTAGTATTGATTCTCAAGTAGATTTAGCAAGCATTGCACAACCGGATGGAAGGGAATTGCGGGCATTGGAGGATTTCATTTTATTGAAAGAGAGGCATATTGCTCGACATATAAATATAGAGAAGAGTTACAAGGCGATTGAAGAAACTTCAAAACTTATAGCATATATGCATGAGTTTCCTTTGAAGGATAGGACCGAGGAAAGGAATGTGCCATTTTGGCCACATGTACACGATGACATTCATCCGAATGATGCACTTAGATCTGACAGAAATGGACATGATTACGCAATCTACAATGTTCTTCAATCTCTCCCTCCAGTTTTGGTTACAGATTCTTTTGGACCGCGATCCCAGATGCCAAAGAATCATAGAGTGCGCAAAGTGGGCCATACTCGTGAACGAGGGAAGGAACAACATCAAAGTCAAACCAATGCGATGAGGACGCATGCTATATCTAGTGCAACAAATGCAATTGCAACATTGGATCCTCATAAGGAAGTTAAGATCGGGATGTTTGTTGCAATGGAAACTAGCGATGAAGATATGGATAATGGTATTCCCTTTTTTATAGGGAAGGTATTGAAAACAGTTGCACAAACAACTTCTGATGGCGAAGCTCAAGTTTTGTGGTACCAACCAAAAATGCCTTTAGGATTGAAGGACGATGTTGGAAAATTCTTCAAACGGTATCAGAATTGCATAGAGCGGATGTGGGAGCCCTCAAGGGAATGTAATGATTTTGTGCCAATCAAATCAATCTTTGGTGCTTGGAAGAATACTGTGGGGACAAAGAATGTAACAAGTGTATTAGGAATACGTACATAAAAAGAGATCAAGATCCCAAATGATCAAAAAAATTCAATCTATCACCATTTGGAGGCAATAGAGTGGCAGCACGTAGGATGTCTTGATACACAAATGACAAATATTGCTCGACCTTTCAATAAATAATGTTGTTATCAAATTATTGTAATAAAGGCTCCAAAATTTTGTGGTTTATATTTTACCAATTATCCAATGTACTTGTGTGTTTTCTGTTTCATTGATTGCATGAATTGGAATGTATGCAAATGAAAGTGACATTCAATGATTTGTTTCATTATAAACATGCATGTATTAAACTCAATTGATAAAATGTTTGTAAAATTTATGTACATTCAATTTTGGCACTTTATAGGTAAAATATGACTATATTTTCTTCAAACGTACAAAATTTCAAAATGTGCACTTTTAATATGGCACGTGCACTTTTAACGAATCAAGTGTTTCATATTAAAAATAAATATTGAGTGTAAAGCATGATTAAATCACGGGAAACATTGGGGATCAACAACATATGGCCAATATCATGTTATATTGCACAATGAGCACGTATCTCCTTTGTAGAAGTGTGCGCGAAAGCCGGGGCAAATACTCGCACTCTTGACACCCACATCAATCGATTTATACACCGGTACTTGTCTTGGGCGGGTATCTACCGAGGCTCGGCTCGTCCCATGTATCGATTTCTACACCGGTACTTGTCTTGGGGCGGGTATCTACCGAGGCTCGGCTCGTCTCTCAGGGCTCTCTGCACTCCCGAAGAAGTGTTTGACGGAGACTTCGTTTGCAACTTTGCGTTCCGGTGTGCAGATTGTTGGGCGATGGGAAGCTGTTAGCAGTTCTCTTCTCTCACTTATCAGAAGAGTTTTTCCGTCACCTCGGATTTTTATTCAATCAATTTTTTTTTTCCTCATCTTCTGAAGGGTTTCGAGGGGTTTCGGGAGCGATGCCAAGGTACACGACGTCGCAGACGTACACAGACGGAAACACGCAGATTGTGGCGCTTCCGGAAGGGGAAAGCGCCAGCCACAATACCACCAATGGCGCCGGGGCGTTGGTAGCGGCCGCAGCCGGTGCCCTTGTGGAGTACAAAGGTGGAGAGGGCGCAATCAAGCCGCTGGACGATGAGGATTTGGAGGTCAAGCTGCGGCGGATTAGTGAACAAGTGCCGGTGCGCATTAGTAACACTTCCGGAAGCTCCGCTGGGTCTGGGTCCGGCGATTTTCATCAGGTATGACATAATTTGCGGAAGTAGTCAGCGACAAAGTTCTATCCGAAGAATAGAGAATCGTAGTGTATTTATAAAAATTAAATGTATATGAGATCAACCTCTAGGGGAGACCTTTTTTCATAATTTTTGATTGAACCCTAAGTGGAACGGTTTAGGGTTTTAGCAGCCCTATCACAAATCATTACTTGCTCCGTTCTGTAGAGCTCGTGATTTACGAAGCTCTTTGAAGAGCCTTGGGGCTCTTCATTTACGAGGTCTTTCTGGACAAGGACTGCACTTGCGTTATCTAGTGTTTTTTTTTGTTTTTTTTTCCAGGAGACAGTTTAGCGTTTTTGCTAGTTTTCCATGGAGCCCTTGAAGGCAATCCAGGCTCCTTGGATGCTCTTTTTATATTAATATATAGGTAATATCAGGGTAATACACATGTGGTACCTAGGTGCTACTAAGGTACTCCCTCTGTCCCGAAATTATTGTCCTAGTTTTTGGCAATTTTTTTTTCAGTATTTGTCCTATGTTTTATACTTCAAACGTGAGTTTTGTCCACTTCAAACAGGGTGGACAACAAGAGTGACACAAAAACTACATACTATTATTGAAGATAGACCATTTTTCGAGTATGAGATGGTTTTTTTGGCAAAAAAATGTGTTAAATTAGAACACGCCAAAAACTAGGACAATAATTTCGGGACAGAGGGAGTACATGGGTGAGACCTAAGTTCAAACAGGCTACACATCTTGACTACATGTAGGAAATCTGGCTGTTATTCTTTTTTTATTTTTTAAATATCCTTTGTATCAAGTAGCCAGCCCAAATTTTATGTAGCAATTTGGCTAAAATTAGCAACAGAAAAATCACTGATCCGTACCGGTGCTGTGTTTTGATTTTGATGAGAGCAGTATCGACAAATGCGGAGGAGAGAGCAAGATCGGGTACATCGCATGGAAATTGATTATCAGAAGAGAACTGCCGAGCGGGAGTTTCTGCAGCGGCGAGAGGAGCGGGTACGTGAGGCGGAGGAGCGAACTGCGAAGAAGCGGGCTCTTCGCCAGAAGAAGAAGGAGAAGAAGAAGTTGAAGAAATCCAGGCTTGGTCCAGCGCCATCTGAGGGTCCTCTTCCTGGCCAACCTCAACCTTTGGCCAGCAATCCATCGAACAACAACGAGGAGAAACAACAACAACAATCAGATGGCAGCGGTGACGACTCCGACGACGACAATACTGAGCTGAGCAAAGAGCAGGAAAGACTTGGTGCTCCAACTACGCAACTTGTGGCAGGCGGTACTGCATAAGCCGTGAGACTCTCTTCATTTTTGACACCTCTTTCTTCCCATTCTCAATCTCCAGAGAATGCGTACATGGCACTTTCTCCTTGAATTGTAGAGGACCCATTCTCTAAAGATTGAGAAGTTTCATTCTTCTCCTCTGGAGGTGAAGGATGGGCGTGAAGATTGAGAAGTCGCGGCCATTCTCATTCTTCACACGGTCTAATGGTGAGGATTGGCTCCACGATTCTCTCTTCAGAGAATCATACTTCTTGGAAGAGGTGTGACAAATCATTTCCCTGCAGTAAAGGTACAAGGGCCTCATCTTATTAAAGAGAATCTACTGTTTCTCCACAAGACCGTAGTGTTGCAGAGAGCCGTTTTTCCTGAGAGGCTTTTCCATTTGTGCTCTTAGCTTTCAGCGGACGAGAGAGAATTCCATAGACGGAGCTCTACTTTTGTCGACCGAGCACACTTTGATGGAGCCTAAGTCCGAAGTGTATCATAGAACTTTTAACAGTGTTGTAGAACTCTTACTATTTTTTTCAAATTTGTTTATGGTTACTCAAGAGCACATTGATGAAATGGCCCAATCAATCTTCCGGTAATGCATATCCAAAGGAACGTTGAGCACTCTTGTTATACATTTATGGTTTCGTCCTGTAGCCTGAATGCGGGTATGAAATACTTCGTATCTTAACTCTGATTCTTTTATGATGCCAAGTTTATACAAAGTTTGTTTTCACAAAAATCTTTAGAAACGCTCATACAAACTTCAGAGTGCAGTACTGTACAGTATTGTAGTGCCCCTTTTGGCATGTCATGCGAGGCGGTGTCATTTCTAACTCCAACAACGTTAAATTTATAGATGGAAAGAGTCCTCTAGGGGTTGATCTCATTGAGTATTAATAAATACAGTAAGGTCCTCTGTCAATACAGTAGCTTGTAGTGGTTTTGCCTTGCCCCACAGTAGATGGTGCAGCATATTCCACACCCAATAAGACCAAATTAGTAGCTAATTGGACATGTGGAGTCTCAAGATGATGTATGAAGGAAAGGCAGAGAGCATGCAAGATGCAAGCTGAGAATCAAGGAGTGTGCAGACCATGATACATGCAGTGGAGGTTTTATATTATCACCTCTATGGCTGCATATAGTAGCACTGTCAAAGTGTGTAACGTTCTCTTCTTTCATTTCATTTTGAGCAATTCTTAGGCACAAATTCTTACAGTTTTCAAGTCTCATTTGAGAATCACCAAACTGGACAAGTGAAAGCTTTGACCATGCAATTGAATTTGTTGTAAACATGAGGCGGTCTCAAGGTCTCACTCTAAAAATAAAAATAAAGCCTCACTCAAAAATAAAAAATGTGATTCTTCCAAAGACAAATGTTTTAGCAGGCATTAGAGTTATTCTTAAAGTCACCTTGTATTTGAATAAGATATCGTGAATTTTGCATTAATGTACTCTTATTTGTTCACCTCAAATAGTTAAAAAGCATGAAAAAGCTTGGTGGTCTATCATTATTAGGTGTGTAAGAGCTTGGTGGTTTTTAAACTCAAGGGAAACTAGTTTTCCAAGAGTTTGAAGATCACCAAGCTCTTACACACCTAATAATGATAGGCCACCAAGCTCTTCCCTACCTTTTAACTATTTGGGGTGAACAAATAAGAGTACATTAATGCAAAATTCACGGTATCTTATTCAAACACAAGGTGGCTTTAAGGATAAATCTATTTTTGTACATCTAAAAAAAAATTAATTTTTTTGAAAATTATTTGTTTTTGATGAAATTTCCTCTCTACATTGAAAACAAGTTTATTAAAAACAAAACGAAAACAGTGTAAATTGCCTACTAGAACATTCTTACAATTGGGATTGAGATTTTTCAAAATAAAACTTCAATATGGTAACTATATCTAAAAGCCACCATTACCTTAAAGAGTCTATAGCTCAATCTTTTGTAATAAGTAGATTCTAACACCCTGCTGTTGACGAGAATGTGCACAATTTGAACATCAGAGTTTAGGGTCGCCTTAAGGTCAACCTATAGTTAACACTTTGGAAATTCATAACTTATTCATACGGTGTCCAAATAATGCATGCTAAAGTGCATTGGATTTCTCTTGAACTTGCTATTAAGACCCACTAAAAATATTTTCTGTTTTATGTGTGTAAATAGGCTCAGTTGATAAGGTGAACGCTTTTAGTTATAGTTACCTTAAAGAACTTCAAACTGAAACTTCAAAATAAGTATTATAATATTATAATATTACAAAATATTAATATTTGATTTGAATTTTTGTTAACTCAGTCACAATTTTTCTTGTACTGTTAATACCAACAAAAATTAGGAGACGTCTGTTGAACCCTTCACAAGAAGTTGTTAAATATGTCAAGTCGTGACTGCTAGTGCTCGGAACAATAAGAAACTATTGATTTTCTCTTGGTTTGGTCGGCATTTTCTAATAGTGTTACCTCACTACTTCAAGAATGGGTAAGCATTCTTCCACTCATTACACTCGCTTATCTTTTAAAACTTGGGTTGGGTGGGGTGGTTTAGCTGTGGGATCGGATGCCCAACTTGAAACTAGGTTGAATAAGGAATATGTCAACAACATAATCTGCTCTTTATACCAACCAAACTTGCAGATTTGAACACATGATGAGAAATATGGACTGGGTGAAGAGGGCAATCCAAAATTCATAGCCCTGTCATGGAGTTGGGGTTTCGCCTCTCAACCGGCGTGATATCCCTTCGCTTGGAAAGGAAGGGAAACAAAAAGGGATTCACATGGGTGAAATGAATTGAGCTAAAGTGAATGGAATTATTACAATGGCCCCTTGTCCAGTGGGCACTGAATCATTGACATTACGAACAAACACTTTATTTACGCCGGCTTTGCGGAGTTTCTATCCTATCCTGAATGGATTGCTCTTTCACACGATTGGACAACTTCCACATGTCAAGTTATGAAGCAGTCCATTTATCCCTAAAGGCAGTGTCAGTTGAGTGCACTAGCCTGTGCTGAAATTTGTAGTACCCCTTTGCTGAGCCGCCACAAGCTATATGGAGAGTTCCAGTTGGTTTCCTATTCTCCACTTGCTTTAGCCAACTTCAATGTTGGATTATTGAAAAGGATGATGTAAAATTTATGGCCTCTATGACATGTAATAGGGTGAGGATTCCTTGTCCTTTCATTGTCGGCAGCTCAAATGCTCAACGTACAAAAGGTCCTTAACCCCTAAACGTCCTCACTACTCTCCAAATTTAGTAGTTTTGCAAAGATGCATCATAAAATGCAATTCAGATGGATATTTTGAACTTGATGTATGAATAACAACTGTACATTATAAATTTTAGATTCTACTCATATGGTTAGATCTGCTAGTGTTATCTCCAATATTTTTGTATAAAATTTGAAATTTGAAACCAAAAATCTTTTGTAATTTGATTACGAATAAGATATTGACAAACTGTACATGGAATTTGTTGTGATTGGTTGAAACGTAATACTCTAAGTGTAGTGATCTTTGGAGATTTTTTGGTTGCTTAATTTTATGGGTTGACATTTTTAAGAGCACTTTTACACTCAAATCTTTGAAATTTTGGGTGAATGAAATGAGGCATAAGTATTTCACAAATTATCCTCTTTCTAATTGGATTACACATGCATGAAGCTAACTTCCTATAAAATATATAGTAAAAAATCCACACTGCAAAAAGTCAATGATGGATGAGAAAACTATGTTTGATTTTGTACTCCGTCCACTTTCTAAACGGTTGGACGTCTAGGGGTTAACTTAGAGCATCTCCACCAACAACTCAGAATTGCACTATGAAGTCATCCAAAAATTACAGGGCATACCATCATTACCATGTACTATAGTTCCCTACCAACATCACTCTGAAAATAGTAAGCAAGCCACTCACAATTCATCGCGCATGGATTGTGCAATCATGATGTGCAATTACAAAGAGAAGATACACAAGCTTGAGTCGTTTTGAGGGCCTTAGTCCCGGTTACATTATCCAGTATCATAATCGTTCACCAAACCATGCACAACCGTCGTTTTTCCAGAGCCAGAGAGCTATCCAAAGTGCTGGTGGAGATGCTTTTAGCGTCCACTCAGGAGGTCCTGCCTAGTCATACAGAACAACCCCTGTTTCTCTTTAGCTTTAGTTTTCTTGAGTTCCAGGAGTAGAGCCTTGGCAGGAGTATCTACTAATGGCAACAGGGTTCCAGCTTCTTCGGACTCCGCAGTACTATTTAGAATATAATTTGCAGGCAGCAAGCGAGGTGGATCAACTCCACAGAACGGACACGACCCGTGCTCCAGCATGGCCAGGTCCATTTCTTCCTGCTCGAAAAAATGGCTGCAAGAGCTGCACTGCGTCACAGCCAATGTTGGATCCACCATGTAGAAATACCTGGGCTCAAGAAGTCACTTAGTGTAAATTTTGGGTACATATGAGCGTACAAAGGGTCTTTAATGGGGGGCTATGAAACAATTGGAATATTATATTATTTATAGTATATTTAAGATATATCCCATATATATTCTAGAAATATTTTTAAAATATTCTTAATTTGGTTTTATAGCACCCTATATTACTTCTATAAATTTATAATTTTTATCTCAAATGAATAAAAAATACCCTATATTTGTTCTCTCATACCGTACGTGGAAGGCAGGGTCGACAGAAAATAATTCCCCAAAAAATGCCGAATAAATAAATAAATTTATTAAGTATTTTGTCGAAATCAGCAAAAATTGAGTCAACAAAAAGCCGAAAAAAATAAAACAAACTCAAAACATAACACTCAACGAAATTGGATGAAAACATAACACTCCACGCAAAATATAAAATAAACCGTTTAGCAGCCGGAAAAAATTTAATGTTAGCTATTGATAGCTGATTTCTTAATAATTACTTTTGAAAGTGCCGACCTCCACTGTTTCAAATTTTATTAATTATTTAACATGAAAGTGCCGACCCTGCCTTCCACGTACGATAGTTATCTAAATTCTTGACAGTGACTTCCCTGGGTACCTGGGCTTCTCGTATTGCACAGGACACATTTGGACCAGGACCTGTGTCGCTTGGAGGTTGGAGAGCATGGGCTTGGTGGCCACGGGAAGACCCCGCTTGGGTGTTCGTTGCTGCCTCAGTTCCAACGGATTGTCGATGCTGTGTGACTGTTTGCTTTGCTGTTCAATCAACTGCATTGCTTGTTCGTGGGCAATACCTTCCTTCAGGATAAACTCTACCTGTTTCAACCGGAACATCACATCCTGTCAATAACACATTTCGACAATTGCAACTTGAAACTCTTTTACTATCTTTCGTTACACAATATTACAGTCCACCCTCTATAAATGTTGTTAGGCTCTGGAGTAAATTTTTCCTAACATTTATAGTGAGTTAACATTGTAACAGTTATAAAGGGAGCTTTTTGAATGCTTAACAAATATAAATTCACATACGGTACCCTCCACAACATAGTCCATACGAGTAATTTGATCACAATAATGGATGTCATCACACAATATTGGATGTATTTTGTAGGTTGACATTTATAAGTGGCAAATTAACAAAGAGGGGAGTAAATTATTGTTAACATTTAACATAGTTAACATTCTAGTTAGCAATATGAGGGGAGTACGATTTTGTTAACAAATATAACGAGTTAACGTTTATAAGTGTAACATTTATCGAGGGTGGACTGTATGCATACACAATGAAAACTCAAAAGCTCCTTATTTATTGTTATGATTGATTATATAATACTCTACCTTCTTTCTAGCACTATGTCGAGTTGTGAGTCATGGCCTGATTTTTTGGAATAAATATTAAAAATGAAAACACAAAAGAATCAAAATTTGAATCGAGTATTCTAAAGTATTGCAATGTACTCCACTAGCACATTGAATCCATGAATCAAAGATTAAATGGACAGGAATATAAGTTAGCCCCTAAAGACCAAGGATTCATAGTTTTAAAATGACAAATTCAATCGATCATATTGTGAAATAGATAATCCAGGTGGGACCAAATTTTGTACCACCAGAATCAGTGAAGAACATTGCATTTGTTGATAAAAAGCAAATGATTTTGAACAAAAAAATCTACATAAGACCTACTCAAAACTGCTATAAAAAAAAACATGAGAACCTTCTTGATCCTTTAGGGGTTAAAGCCATATTAATAGTAAAGTACAGAGTCGGAATGTGGCTGAAATGCAACAAAGAGTAAAAGTGTTTCTTGCAATTGCTCATTTTGTAATATTTAACCCCTAAAGGACCATAAGGCCACCAGGTGGCTCCTGTTTTTTTCAGTAATTTTGAGTAGCTTTTATATAGATTCTTTTTTGTTAATTTTTAATTTTTAATTTATTCAACATATGTAATATTCTTCACTAATTCCAGTGATCTAAAATTTGGTCCCATTCAAATTATAATTTTCACAATATGATCGTTTAAACTTGTCATTTTCAAACCATGAATCCTTGGTCCTTTAGGGGTTAAGCAGGACGTGAGTGATGTAGATTACCAGTGGTAGCTGATCAAATGTAATAAACGAGCGGAAGATAGGTTGAGAGCAGTTGCTGCAAACGTCTTCTGCTGCGGATGAGGTCATGGGGAAGGGCGAGGAGCAGGCATCGCAAATGGGTACATCCATTTTGGGTTCATCCGGTCTCCGGGCTTTGCCTCGCATCATCAGAGTTGCTACCTCTACTTTGTCCACCCAACTCTGTGGCACTTTGTACTTTTGTAATCTGTCGTAGCTGTGCCTTGATAGCTTGTAAAATCCTGAAAACAGATTCCAAGTTCGCTGTCATTTTAACCCAAATGCCAAATCAAGAAACTGAACCTCTCAACATGGATCCTAAGTGCCACAATCTTTCCTGATTCAAGCTTCAACATACATCTTTAAGGTGGTTACCCCACTCCCAACTGAATAAGAAATACGGATATGAGACATTGATAATATTTAGTATTATTATTTTTTTAGAGTTAGGCAAGAAGAAATAGATTACAACACAAGTTGAAACATAATTTTTGGATGAAGAATGAATTAGTTATAAATTTTCAAAGTTGAAGCATGACACATCCCATTCTTGTCACATAAGTAGAGTTGTTATTGTCTAGAGAAGACTTGTATTGCACACACTAAAGATACTTAAACCAACAAGAACAAATTCATAACCACACTTAGATAGATAGATAGAAACACCGACCCTATTACAAGGCCGGCGTGAATAGAGTGTCCGCTCGTAATGTCAAGGCCCCGATGCCCACCGGACAAAGGGACATTGGAACAAAACTACTCTCCCCTTTCGAGGATGGATAACCACACTTACATATACCAAAACCAACAAGAGAGAACCCATTACCGACTGTAACTCATGCTACAACCAACATCATTGCAGCATTGATTGTGGAAAATGCCCCTAGCTGTTGGTTTAAGGCGCCAGTTGGGAATGGGGTAACCACCTTAAAATATGCAGATTAGAGATAGATTATGACATATAGCTAATTTACTTATTCATTTATATAGCTAGTATGTCCAGGTACGTTGTGGTCGTACCAAGCTGTTCGCTATGCTTGGCAAGAGTAACCAGTATATTGACAAGTGATACTCGGCGTGGAGGGTCTTGGGGTATCCTTGCTAACAGGAAGCGGGAGATATTGAACAGCGTCTCAGGCATTGAAGTACGAAAAGGTTCGTTAATCGACTGATATATGAAGGAGTATGCATACAGAATGTCTGCGCGAAGCCTTAACTCCGCGTATTCTTCATGTTTCAACTTCTCCTTCTCTGCATCACTGTTGGTTTTCGCAATCACTGCTACCTGTGCCAGGACTTCCATTGCCAACTTCTTGCACAGACGCGCTCCATCCTTGAACCTCTTCTCTTTCAACTGGTGGCCATTTTCCACATCAGTACAAACGAAATGATCCTGGGAGTCAATCTTTTTATAGCATGCAGTCTTTGGAAGCATTTGCAATGACACGATAAATTGCAATGACATGACAAAGGACATGACATGATAAATTGCATGAGGGTACATTCACAATATAACGACCCAAGGAAACTATAACCAGTGATTAATTTAACGGATTATTAAGCAATAATCTTATCATTTGAATTGGTAATGCAATATAAATTAGTAACTATATATATCATATGTCATTCTACAATATACTAAAGTTTGACAATGTTTGAGAATTTATTGGTACTCCAAAACGACTGAAATATGGTTGTAACCAGTCGTTAATAACGACTAAGATGAGCTAAAATATTCACAATATGTCGCAAAACGTCCTTAATTTTTTTCTAATATCTAAATAATTTTCTAAGCACTCATCAAAAGTCATTAGATTTGAGCGGGTTGGCTCGTTATATTGTGAATGCACCCATGACATGCTGAATTGCGTACATCATGTCATATTATCAGCATACATCATGTACTGCATGACATGATAAATTGCAATGGTATACTCCCTCCATCCCAAAATTATTGTCATACAAATTTGTTTGGTATTTCTTTGAGCCAATTTCATTGATCATATTGTAAGAAACATGATTAAAAAAAGTTCCAAATTATGTCACTAGAATGATTGAAGAACATTGCATGTGTTCATTGCAACCTAAATAAAACTAGCCACAAGGAAGTATTTTTTGACCTACTTAAAAAAGCACTTTCAAACATGACAATAAGTTTGGGACGGAGGGAGTAATAAATTGCAATGTCATGATAAATTGCATGACATGCTGGAACAGGAAATTAATGCGTTTGTGTTATGATTATAAGTACTTACGGCATTGTCCATGAGTTGAGTTAGCAAGCGCTCTGACAAATCTGGTCGTCCTGCATGTGAATATGCCAGTCGAGCATGATCATAGCGGTCATGGTTGATCAGCCACTGCGCGTATGGAAGCGTAACATCGTCTTCGATTTCTGGGTGCAACCTCTTGATGGCAAACGCGTCCTCCCATTGCTCTAGCTCCACATGCAAAGAGAGAATGGACCTGCAGTGCCATTCATTTCCAACAGATTCACAAATGTTCTCTTACTAGATGAAGGTTTCAGCAATTAGGAACCCTTCTGTTTCTGTATGGAGGGAATCACAGCCTCAAATGGAACAATCTAGTGGATTATCTCCCTACAGAAAAGGTGAACATAATCCATTTGCCACAACAAACTTCAATTTCTTTGCATTTGAGATTCGAGTAAGGCAAAAAATACTAAAGCCTGTTGAGGTTTGGAGACAGACCTAAAATCACCAAGCTTTGTGTATGTTTCAAAGGCGTGTGCAAACTGGCCTCCACGCCTCATCAAAGTTGCACAACGCAGCAACTCCTTCACCTGCGTCTTCTTTAGCCGTCTTGCCACCTGAAACAGAGTAAGATGGCCTCAGTAAATAGCTATTAATCCTGTATAAAATCTTGTGATGCTTTTGAACCGATACAATTGTAAGTTTCACCTCGATGAGTTTGGAAGCTGGGCCATGCTCCACAAGAAGAGCGAGGGACTTCTCCGGCTGGCCGGCAACGAGGTACATATCAGCTGCAGTTTCATGATCCTTTGTTTCTTCTGTCCATTCAGCTTGACGTTGAATGATTTCCTGCACATCAGCTTCTCTTTTGCTTGGGGTGGTGGTACTATCATTCACTTCCTGTACTGTGGTTTCGGCCAGTGCCTTGGCTTCTTCAAACATGCGAAGATCCGTGTACATCTCCATGGCCATACCCACCTGGCCTGCTTCAACGTAAGCATCGGCTGCCTCCTTAAATTTTCCCTGCTTGAAAAGAAACACAATATCAAGTGAACCCCACTGCTTGTTATTTTCTCAGAAGGTGCCCCTTTTTGTGCATTGCTTTGTGTGAAAAATGTAATGAAAGGAAGTCACTGCTACATTATTGCTTGTACTCCCTCTGTCCCGAAATTATTGTCCTAGTTTTTGGCGTGTTTTAATTTAACACATTTTTTTGCCAAAAAAACCGCCTCAGTACTCGAAAAATGGTCTATCTTCAATAGTAGTATGTAGTTTTTGTGTCACTCTTGTTGTCCACCCTGTTTGAAGTGGAAAAAACTCACGTTTGAAGTATAAAACATAGGACAAATATTGAAAAAAGAAATTGCCAAAAACTAGGACAATAATTTTGGGACAGAGGGAGTACTGAATTTCAGAGGGTGTGTTTAACAACCTGGTATGCAAGAACAAGAGCACCGATTGTCGACTTTTGGACGTGCGAGCAATGGCCTTGCTCAAGCTTGTGGAGCAGATCAAGGTAGCAGACATCTCGCAAGCGGATGAATCCCTTCTTCGCCACATCCCAGGCAGTTCCTTTCAGAGCCGCCAGAGCCAGCATTCTCCAATCTGCCTCGGTGACTCCCAGACATGCCACCTTATAAGCATCGTCGTATTGCCCTTTCTCCACATAGTGACACATGCTTGTCGATTGTGGGACTTCAATTGTCTGCTTTAGTGCCAGTGCGTGAGTACTTTGATCAACACACAGACACAAACTTTGCTTAGATGACCATCAAGTAAGAAATTAATGTGCTTAACCCCTAAAGGACCAAGAAGCCCAAATTGGGACTTATGTTTTTTTTAGCAGTTTTGAGTAGGTCCTATGTGGACTTCTTTTTGTTCAAATTTATTTGTTGTTTGACCAACACATGCAATGTTCTTCACTATGTGGTCTCATCTGAATTATATTTTTCACGATATGATCAATTGAATCTGTCAACTTAAAACCATGAATCCTTGGTCCTTTAGGGGTTAGAAAGCATCCAATTTTATACTCGGGCTTCCTCAAAGCTAATAGCAAAATAAGAATGAGCTGCGGATACAAGAATGGGCGATGTATGCACCTTCAAAGAAACTAAATATGTACCTGCATGGAGAGCTGATTTAAGCAAAAGATCTTGGAGCCTTGAAAGCCAACAACGTAACCTTGAAGCTTCTGTCGGTGCACAGGAAAGTCAGCAGTCTTGATATTCAGCATGCCGCTTCCCGAGTAACAGAGCATGTCTTCCATATTTGTGTTCCAGGCAACGGAACTCGCACTCTTTTCCTCGAAACTGATTTCTTTCGTCTATGTGATAGGACCTCGCCACAGACACAGCACAATTGGAATCCAATCAACAGAGGTCTACACAGGCTATATTCGTTATATTGAGACTTTTTGCAGATTTTGAGACAGAATGCTAGTTATTCAAAAATTCGTTTTAAAAATAATGATTGAAACCAAAAAAATAATAATGCTCAAATAGTGATTCTATAATGAAATTCTAAAATTTGGTGTTGTTAAATGTTTAGAAGAAAATACTAGTAAAGAGATAAATCGATTTATCTTTGAATCGAAGATAAAAATGAGACTGCGAAAAGTCTCAATATAACAAATATGGCCTAGTAAAGTCTAGTCGAAAGCATTTCATTGCCAGTATTGTAATGTTGCCAATCAAAGAACACTGCCACGACAACGCTATAGCTCTAGAATACCTGCAGAATCAATAGCACTCAAAGAGCTGGCACATACCTCAATGTCATACACCACCACATTGGCAGCCTCGTCAACAATCGCCAGGCGAACACGCTGGGATGAGAGATCAAGGCAACGTATGCCATTTGTGTGCCTGTAGAGGCTAATTGGAAAGTTACTGTTAATCCACACTTTCACGATCAAACCATTCTTCATTCCAATTAGCAGACCCTCGCCCCCACGAGGACCACCACAAACCTGTGTTTCAGAAAGATGACGTCCTTCTTATAATATGCCATGAGTAATGAAATAATACCACAGTGGCTATCACCTATTCAAGAGGGACTGAGAAATCTTCATTCTTTTTACCCTTAACTTCTGGGGAGTTAATTACCTTTATGTATCTTATGGTTGACTCTAAGAGCCACTCCCTCTCCTTGATTC
Organism: Pohlia nutans; assembly: GCA_022496805.1. Taxonomy (NCBI): domain Eukaryota; kingdom Viridiplantae; phylum Streptophyta; class Bryopsida; order Bryales; family Mniaceae; genus Pohlia; species Pohlia nutans. Next base: position 1,287,067 of record CM040086.1, read on the forward strand.
CATCTAAGGAGAACAACTGCAGCTTGGTCTCCTGAAAGAAGAAACGTACTGGTCATTAGTTACATTGCATAACTAGTTAAAGAGTGATAATCTTGGAATTTAAGTGCTGAGGACAATCATGATCATAGAGTGTAGAACATGAACCTGGCAGAGCGTGATGTGCTCTGAGGTAAGCACTAGGAGGTTGCACTCCAAAGAACGGTCAATGCGTGCACAGACACGATACTGAGAAGCTCTAGCCCCAGTGCCTGCCTTGTTCAACTCATACACCACAATGCGGTTGGAGAGTTGTACCGCCACACGCTCCTGGTAAACTGCTATTTTCTTGATGTAGTCCCGACACCGTATTCTCACCTTCACATGTCAATACATGAGTAAATTCACAGTATAATGAGCCAAGGAAACTGTAACCAGTGATTAATTTAACGGATAATTAAGCAATAATCTTATCATTTGAACTGATAATGCAATATAAACTAGTAACTACATATATTATATGTCATTCTACAATATTCTAAAGTTTGACGATGTTTAGGAAGTTATTGGTACTCCAAAACGACTAAAATATGGTTGTAACCAGTCGTTAATAACAACTAAAATGTGCTAAAATGTTCATAATATGTCGCGAGATGTCCTTAATTTTTTGTAATATCTACATAAATTGAAGATATAATTTTTCTAAGCACTCATCAAGAGTCATTAGATTTGGGCGGGGTTGGTTCGTTATATTGTGGATGCACCCACATCTCTGTCTAAGCTTACGCAATACAAGGATCAGAATACATTTCCAGTCAAAGCCATAGAGTTTGAAATCAAACCCGGAAGTGAAAATTTCTAATGACATGTATGTGCTTCTGTAGCATCTAAGATTCAATTAAATTTTCAACAGTGATATACATTACATTGTGATATTCATTGTTAGATCACTTGGCATTCATTTGCAAGAGGCGGCTACCTTTTCTTCCGTAATAAGGTGTTGGATGACGACATCAGTCATGGCATCCCGGAATGCATAGCGCTCCAGGTATAATCCATGCACCTGGTCTTTCCATCATGCCCAACCCCTCTCCCATCCTCATCATCTTGCATCTTTAGTCTTTCTGTCCAGTAACAAACGAAGAAGCCAGCCATATATACTAGAGTGATAACATAGCACTGGCCACAAACATTAACCCTTAAAGGACCAAGAAGCCCAAATTGGGCCTCATGTAATTTTTAGCAGTTTTAAGGAAGTATTATGTATATACATAATATTCGTTATATTGAAACTTTTTGCAGATTTTGAGACAGAAGGCTAGTTATTCAAAAATTCATTTTAAAAATAATAATTGAAACCAAAAAAATAATAATGCTCAAATAGAGATTCTATAATGAAATTCTAAAAGTTGGTGTTGTGAAATATTTAGAAGAAAATAATAGTAAAGAGATAAATCGATTTATCTTTGAATCGAAGATAAAAATGAGACTGCGAAAAGTCCCAATATAACAAATATGGCCTATATACTTCCTTTTGTTCAATTTTACTTATTTCTTGACCAATACATGCAATGTTCTTTGTTGAATCCAGAGATGTAAAATTTGATCCCATACTAAATTGTGTATTTTACAGTATGATCAATTGAATTTGTCATTTTAAAACTGTGAATCCTTGGTCCTTTAAGGGTTAAAGACTCGAGTCTCTGTCAAAGTCCAAAAAAGAAGTAAGGAAGAGATTCTTACAGTTGAGAACAGAAGCTGGAGCATAGAGATGCTGCCATCATTGCAGCCTACTACCACGTAGTCATGCTTGGGTCGTGATCGTATAGTCCAGATCCAGTCACCAGTTTCACACATCGTAGTCAGCTTCACCCCATCTTTTGAATAAAGTAACACCTAAGAGGCTGATAGATACTGTCAGATGACATGACAATATGCCAATTAAACGGATATACGTTGGTTACTCAGAATCGCTGATATTTGGGAAGGTTGACATCGTTCACTCTCACATAAGCAGACGGTCAAGTAACTCAATTTTTAAATAAAAAAAATGGTAATTGTGCTCATTTCTCCTAAAAGCTTTGAAAACGCACCTTTTTATCTGAGCCACCCACACAGAGGTACTTGCTGTCGTGGTATGTGACACAGCAAGGATCAAAACCAAGTTTCTTGTCCTTTCCAACCTGCAGATGTAAGTCATAACTCAGTACTTCGGGAACCAAATTTGTGGAGAAGTAATAACCGTGCCTAACAGACAATTATAGCCAGTCTTACAGATACTCCCTCCGTCCCAAAATTATTGTCATGTTTGAAAGTGCTTTTTTAAGTAGGTCAAAAAAATACTTCCTTGTGGCTAATTTTATTTAGGTTGCAATGAACACATGCAATGTTCTTCAATCATTCTAGTGACATAATTTGGAACCTTTTTTAATCATGTTTCTTACAATATGATCAATGAAATTGGCTCAAAGAAATACCAAGCAAACAAGTTGGACAAAGACTTTGGGACAGATGGAGTACTAGGATTTGGTGAGGTGATTTCGTATTGAAATGTAGATTCGACAATAACCTCTACTTACGCTAATATTAATGAGGTATGGTTTTTCAGGAGTCTTCTTAATGATTACCAATTTGACACACAAACATAAAAATCGAATTTGGTTAGCGATTTCATTTTGCCGAGGTACTGGGGCAAACCTGCTTGCCTGATAAATCATAGAACGAGAGTGTGCTGTCCCAGCATCCAACAGCAAGCGTGTCCGATGTCTTGTTTTGCAATGTATTCCACTGCAATGTCCACACAGGCCCTGATCTTTCTACTACCGCCTGCGAGTGCAAGAACCGTGTAACCTTCAACCAATTCAGTGTGCATTCCTGAGGACTGCTATTGTGTGCATTACAGAGCATCATAAGTCATACTACCAAGCAGTGATTTTTTATTGTCAGGAGACAGCTTAGCAGTTTTGCTACTTTTCCATGGAGCCCTTGAAGGCAATCCAGGCTCCTTGGATGCTCTTTTAAGATTAAATAATAAAGGTAATATCAGGGTAATACACATGTTCTACCTAGGCGCTACTTAGGCAATACCCCTAGGTTTAAAGAGGCTATACATCGTAGGAAATCTGGCTATTATGCCTTCTTCTTTTTTCCAAAAATCCTTTGTATCAAGTAGCGAGCCCAAATTTTACGTAGCAATTTGGCTAAAGTTAGCAAGAAAAAAATCACTGCTACCAAGATAAGCATGATAAGACATAACAGGACTCAGGAGAGAGAATTTTAGTACCTGCTCAACGCCACTCTTGTCGCAAATGAAAATGTGGCCATTGTACATCCCCAGGGCAAGATGTTGGCCATCTGCAGTCCATGCAGCGCACAGCACCTGCATTGACATTGACCATCGCTTTTTCTTAGGGCTAAGAACAATTGAATCCTCAATAACAGCTGATTGGGCAACAAAAATGACGCTACTCTAATAATACTCCATATTTATCTAATAGAATGAATTCACACCACAGAAGCATCATTGATGACCTTGGAAATGGCCTTGTGCTTTGACACGGACTTCTGTTCCGGAGACCAGATTCCAAAGTCAGTTGCGGTTCCACTGGCAAGCTGCAAATGAAGTATTTAGTTAGCTGGCATAAATGCAAACCCTAAATTCGCAATAGAGATAGTTATATGTTGCTCAATACCAGAGAGAAGTATGAAACCCACCTGCTGAGTGACGGGATTGTAGGCCAAGCATTGAATCGAGTCCCCATGGCTGTACTTAAGTATGCCTTCTGCCTTTGCCATGCAACAATCATCAATCTAATTCAGGTCAATAGCAGCCAGATACGATCTAAATGAAACATCTCATAAGTGATACAATAGAGTTAACCGAAAAGTCAGCTCAAAGAGGAAAGTTTTAGCAAACTCCTCTTGAACTCCTCTTGAACTCCTCTTGAACTCATATTGAAATATAAATAGACCAAAAACTAGTTCATATGAGTTGGGAGACAATCTAAAGCAAGCCACTATCATTATTCTCCACACCTTGCAATGACTCCCACACCTCCTACCAAAGCTCCAAGCCCATGGCCCACAAGGGGACAAGCTATGACACGACACTATTCAACCCAAGTATAGCTCAAAAAAGAGGTTAGAAGTAGAGCAAAAAGGAGGTTAGATGGCCTTCTTTTTGGTTAACTCAATTAGAATGCCAAAACCCATACAGAAAGAAAGAGTCATATTTTGATGATGCGTGCTCAACCTTGTGAGTCCATATGATGATAGTTTTGTCAGCTCCTCCAGAGGCAAATCGCTTTCCATCCCGTGAATAAGCCACACAGTAAACTTCATCCTTGTGCCCTGCACCAGGTGTACCCGGAACAGGCTCAGAAGAGACAATTGAGAACAGAAAAAACAAAATCATATTCTCTCTGCAATTGTTGGTCATCCTGATAACCCAAGAGAGACTAAATTACATGTTCACAATACACAAGTAAAATGGAGCCTATCATTGTGTGAAATGCTGATCAGGCTCTCATCATACGTCCCAATACGAATCATACACTTGCATTGGTTGAATCTGCGTTAACCCCTAAAGGACCAAGGATTCATGGTTTTAAAATGACAAATTTACATGATCATATTGTGAAAAATATAATTCAACTTGGACCAAATTTTATATCTCCAGAATCAGTAAAGAACATTGCATGTTTTGGTCAACAAACAAACATATTTGATCAAAAGGAAGTCTACATAACATCTACTCAAAACTGCAAAAAAAAAACATGAGGCCCCTTGGGGACCTTATGGTCCTTTTAGGGGTTAATCCCTAAGTGCCCAAAGCTTCAAGAATGGTAACAAAATGTACTAACAGAAAGAAGAAATCATGCCCTACATTTTTTAACATTAGGAATATGTTTTGAAATATGTTTAGAAAGTTACTTTAAGTCGATATACAAGAAGATGATGCTACCTTTGAGTGAATGAAGGAGGTCACCGTCAGCTGCATCATACATAAGTACTCTGCTGCCAACTGCTGCTATCAGATGACTCCCATCTGCAACAAAACGACTTTAATTAAGTATGCGCTTAATATTTACAAATGCAATATATATTTTCAATTTTACCAAAGTCTGTAGCTTCAAAGACAGGTTCTTTGGATGTACCAGGTCGGAAGGCAATATCGAAACACACACTCCTGACTCCATCGTGCTCTGGCTGTATTGTACCCCATTTAACACTAAATCAATCTGCTTCTACAGTTATCCTTGCTAAGAAGACTACTGAGGCAAATGGACGAGACTAACCTATTTCGATCACTGGAGAAATTTTAAAAACAGGAACACAGTCTTCATTAAATTAGACTATTTCAAAGAGAGTCTTCATCATGGTCACTGGGATCATACAAAGACCTCCTTATGTATCATGAGCAGGCCTAAGTCTGATCACTGTGTATAGAATACGATTTGTTACATTTATTTAGTAGATCATAATGTCAATAATCAAAATGCCTTGTGCAAATACCACATTGCCATAGCCAAAGTCCGTGTTGCCCTAACCAAACACCAAAATGTCTTGACCAAAGCACCAAATTGTCAAAGCCAAGAGACCAAAGCTAGAGACCACGTTGCTGAAGCCAAAGTCCACATTGCCAAAGGTTATGGTCATTGGTTATGGCATTGCAATCTTTGGTCGTGGCAATGTAGTTTTTGGCTTTGCTTCAGCTACATGGTCTATGGCTACGGCAGTTCAGTTCTTGGCATTATGATCTAGTAAATGTAACGAATTGTATTCCATAACTGTGACCATAGGAAGAGCAAACAATCTAATTTTACTGAAAACCCTAATTAGGGTTTGGAACTTTTCATAATTAAACATGAAACAGGGAAAGAATGTACATACCACATGGTCTGTCCAAGCTACCACGGCCCGCATGATGCAGCAGCTGCTGAGTAATGTAGAATTCTTTTCACATTCAAGCCTCAGACGTCTATACCCTCGCCAACCCTAAAAAAATCCTCCACATCTGTTGGTTACCCGCAGTGGAGAGATTATCAAAGCTTGAATGCTGCTTTGTTTTTTTCCTGCATCTGGTCAAGGAAGAGGAGGCTGAAGTTCAAGCCGCAAGGCAGAGATACTTAACCCCTAAACGTCAGAACATGCCTTTGTGGCAAGTAGAATATGGTGTATTTTGATTGTATTTGGAATAGATCCACCCCTTCAATGGGTTCAATTGAGCAGATGGAATTTAGATCAATGCAGTTCTACTGAGCCATTGAGATCGCAATTTAGAGCTTCTTGTTGGTAGCAAATGCAAATCATACGGCACTGTGTATACTATTTCCATGGGACGTTTAGAAGTTAACCCTTAAAGGACAATGCAAGCCCCACAGGCTTGTTAGTATTTTGCTCATAACTTCTACTCCGTTGCACCAAATGGGGTTTTTTAAATGCCAAAATAGGCACCTTTGAGGGATCTATACTTCTTTAGAATAAACACAAAGTAAATTAAAAAGAGAATCATGCTTTAAATGAAGTTTAATAGAGATTTGAATGTGGAATTGGGAAAGCATATGTCCTTTAAGGGTTAATTGCGGAACCCTATGATTTTGCACGACGAGTGCATATTGATTTTGAATATATACGCCTCTTTAACTTCCGAACTTGTGTCGGTATTAGGTCGTCAACCAAGAAAACTTTGAAACCTTGTAACTTTTGCAAAAAATATTCAAATAAGACATCTTTTGATGCAATAGAGTTCCCCTGAAATTGCTCACAAGAATTATAACAGGAACTATACTCTGCTTGGTGCTTATTCTATGAAGTGTAACTTAACTTTTAGGTCTGATTACAGTGAGCACAATTTTTGCACCAATGAAACGGGGAGTAACTTACCGAAGTTTCGCAGCTCCTTGTGTAGTCTGTTGCGAAATCCACGATACAGTTGGAGTGTCCTGGGTTGGAGACATTGACGGATGAGAAACCTGTGATGGATGAGAAACCTGTGATGGATGAGAAACCTGTTTTATACCCCCTCTGTCAGGGAATAAATGTCCTAGTTTTGGCATTTTGTTTTTGCAATATTTGTCATATGTTTTATATTTCAAACGTGATTCATGTCCACTTCAAACAGGCCAGACAATGAGAGTGACACAAAAACTACATACTACTATTAATCCCTAAACGTCAGAACGTGCTGTTGCAGCCAGTAGATTATGGTGTATTTTGTTTGTATTTGGAACGAGATTTGGAATGGATCCACACCTTTAATAGGTTTGAGTTCAAAAAAGAAGTTGAAATTTAAATCGATGCACTTCTAATGAGCTCTTAAGATCCCAATTTAGAGTTTCTTGTTGGTAGCAAATCTCAATTATATGACAACGTATATACTATCCCCATGGGACGTTTAAGGGTTAACCCTTAAAAGTCAAAGCAAACCCCATTGGCTTGTTTTGAGAGAATAATGAAGAAATTAAATGGATTTTTTCAACCAAAATTGAAATGGATTGATGCTTTGAAAAGGTGATGAAAAAGTGAGGCTAAATTTAGCAAATATGCATGTTTAAGTAAATTTTATATTCCAAGAAAATTGAAAAGAGAATCGGTGAAAAGGAAGGGCAGGGAGTCAGGCAGTTTGAGACCTTGATGCATACCAAAGTTGGCAGCGCATGTGAGCGTTGTTCAACAATGTTTTTTTTTTTTTTTTTTTCCTTTTCTTTTATAATTCATAATTGCAGAGCTCACTGCAAAGCCGAAATCTCATTGAATTTTTTTAATTTGTTTTCCATCATAGGCAAATTTGTGTTTGTATTCATAGATGATATTCTTATATATTCCAAGAATGTAGAACATAACCAACATCTTAAACAAATTTTTGAAATTTTGAGAGCAAATAAACTATATGCTAAGTTAAGTAAGTGTGCTTTCTTTACATCTCGTATTGAATTTCTTAGTCATCTCATTTCGAATGAGGGAATCTCAGTAGATCCTAGGAAGGTCAAAGTAGTTGATGAGTGGCCAGTACCAAAAGAAAGAATGAGGTGAGAAGTTTCTTAGGTTTTGCAAGCTATTATAAAAGATTTGTCAAAGGATTTTTTTAAATAGCTACTCCTATGACTAATTTGTTGAAAGGCAAAAGTAGTGTGATAGATTGGACCGTTGAGTGTAACTTGAGTTTCCAAACTTTGAAGTCAGTGTTAACCCAAACTCCTGTTTTGATCATTATGGATTCCTTAAAAGGAAGCATAATCTTATGTACCGATGCTAGTGATTTAGCTATTGGTGCAGTTTTGATGCAAGATACAAAAAAAATAGTTGCGTATGAATCTCGTAAGTTGAATTCTGCTAAGTTAAATTATTTTGTATATAAAAAGGAATTACTTGCGGTGATCCATTCTTTAAAGGTTTGGAGACATTATCTACCAGGAGTAAAATTTAAGATAGAAACAGACCATCAATCTTTGAAATATTTATCAACTTAATCGAATTTGAGTAGAAGGCAGTGTAGGTGGATGGAATTGTTACAACAGTTTGATTTTGATATAGAATATGTTAAAGGTAAGAAAAATGTGGTTGCTGATGCTCTTTCTAGAAGACCACTAGCAAATGCTATCTCATGCATCAAAAATTCTTTGATGAATGAGATCAAAATGCATTATTCTAATGATGAATTCTTTAAAATTTCATTTGAGAGCTTGTCTAAGGAAGCTAGGACTGTGAACGAAATTAATAAGTTTTAAGTCTTTTGAATTGAAAGATGAAGTTTTATATTATAATGGCAGAGTCTGTATTTCCAAAATTGAAGAATATAAACTCAATATTATGAATAATCTTCATGATATTCTAGTAGGAGGCTATCCAGGTTTTCAAAAGACCTATATGGCAGTCAAACGTCATTATTATTGGCTAGGAATGAAAAAAGATGTCAAAGACTATCTTGATAAATATTTAAAATTTCAAATCTCTAAGTCACAACAAGTGAAGAACCCTGTATTGTTGCAACCTCTTAGTGTGCCTATTTTAAAATTTGAATCAGTCAGTATGAATTTTATTGTTGGATTGCCTAAGACTCAAAGTAACTTTGATAGTATCATGGTGGTTGTAGATAGACCAACCAAAATTGCTCATTTTATTGCTACAATTACTATTGTAACTGCTTATGGAGTAGCTAAGTTATTTATGAGAGAAATTTTTAAAACTCCATGGAATTCCGCGTGAGATTATAAGTTATAGAGATTGTAAGTTTGTGAGTGAATTTTGGACTACACTTTTCAAATTGTGTAGAACCAAAATTAAGTTGAGCACTACATATCATCCTCAGAGTGATGGGCATACTGAAAGAACAAATAGAACTCTTGAGGATTTGTTGAGAACGTATGTTGGTAAGAAACAACACTCATGGGATAAGTGGTTACATATGATTGAGTTTGCATACAATGATCATATTCATAGTAGTATTGGGGTAAGTCCATTCTATGTTTTATACGGTCAAGAATGTAGAACTCCCATTACACTCTTTACTCCTAGTACTAAATTTGAAAGCATTAATGATATGATTAAAGAGATGAATGAAATTAGAGAGTTGGCAAAGTTGGCTATGAAGAGTGCTTAGGATAGAGCTAAACATTATGCTGATAGAAAAAGATTTTTTCGTAAATTTGAAGTGGGTGATAAGGTATTTTTAAAGGTACCTCCAAAGAGATCTGGACTAAAGCTTGGTAAGTCAAGGAAGTTATCACCTTGATCATTAGGAGAGATCTGAGGTCACAAAGGGGCCTTTGCCTTTGGCACGTGCTAAAAATTTGAGGCAAAACCGTGCACTTTAAACGCTGGCACCAATGGTGCCACCGTGGTGCCAGCAGTGTAGTTCCGTGGGTCGAGCCAATTGACGTTGCCAGCACTGCTAACACTGCAAGCACTGCGGCTTCCGACGCTGTCAGCGGGCAATGACTTGCACCAATCGGTTTACAGGGAGAGGGGTAATTGGGCAGCCGGTTCACCTAACACGGGTTGTCTTACAGGGCCCCTTTGAGACCCCAAATTTCTCCTAATGTTTATGGCTCTTTTGGGATTGTGAAGAAAATAGGACAAGTTGCTTATAAACTTAGATTACCAGAAGATTAGCAGATACATGATGTATTTCATCTAGGTTGTTGAGAAAATATGTATTTGATCCTTATCATATTCTGCCTAATCTTTCAAAAGCTGCTCCTTAGGGAGAACTACTTGCTCGACCTGAGAAGATTTTGAAGATAGAGAATCAACATCTGCGGGATAAGACATTCCGTAGATTCTATGTGAAGTGGAAAGATTATCTTGAAGAAGAAGTTTTTTGGAAAAAGAGGTTCATTTCAGAAGGAATTATCCTAATTTTGTCATTGAGGTCAATGACTTTTAATGGAAGGGGAAGATTGTAAGGTAACTATAGATATTTGATAGATAAATGAATCTTCTAATCACATGCGGTAGTTTGTAAGTAGAGAAGTCCAAGTTGACAACTTGTGCACTGGAGTTAGACAGCTCCATATTTAGTGCATTGGGGTTAAACCACTCCAGATTGAGAACATGTGCGCAAGAGTTAAACAACTCAAGATGAGGTGCACTAGAATTAAACTATTTTAGATTTGATGGGGTGCATTGGAATTAACGATCTGCATTGGAGTTAACGTATTTAGATGGTAAAAAGATAAAATTCCTCCAGATATAAGAATAAAGGATAGAAAGATTTATGACTTAAATCTAAGTTTGGAATAGAAAGTAAAAAGACTAGAAGTAGACTCTAGTTCTTTTGAAAAAGGAACTAGTATATATATAAGGCTCGGAGGTGAGAAGGTAGAGACACTTCTTATGTGATTTCCTCTCTATGGTTAATTAGGTGGCTGAGCTTCAAACCAATTTATTTTGCCCTTGTTTTTTTTATAGTTATTATATTATATATATTGAATTTTTTCAACTCATCCTGATTGTTAGTATTGCGAAGTATTTGTGAGAGTTGGTGGCAAACCCGTGGGAGGTTTGTTTCAAGTGGTATCAAAGCAGTTATGGAGTCTCTAGAGGGTTTGGAAGAGAGGATTGTGAGAGCAGTGATGGTAGCATTGAGGGAGGCCCAAGGTTCTGTACAACTTAGAGCTCCACTTCTTCCTAGAGAGATTCCTCCTAACAACCCACCCCGTCTTTAATTTTCACCATCTAAGTCAAGAGAGGTAGACATCAAGAATTTCCGACCCCACTGATTCTGCACGATTTCAGTGCGTTTATCGTTAAACACTGATTCCGCACGTCATACGTGCATTTAGAAGTGTCGTTATCGTACGAAAGTGACATGCATTACTAAGATGTTGATGCAGTGTCTTTTCAATGATTATGACAAAAGTGTTGTTTCCGCACGAAAGTCGTGCTTGACAGAATCCGTGCGTTAATCGTGTATCTACATTACATGGCTAATAAGACACGGATAACATGCGGTTTTAGTTAATGCGGATTCAGTATCGTATACGTATCATATTAATGCCTTTTACTATATTCGTGCGATTTCAGTATCTATTATAATGCAAATTACTTTCGTACGACATCCGTGTACAATATTTTAATATATTTTTTGGAATTTTTTGGAATTTTTTGGAATTTTTTGGAATTTTTTGGAATCTTTCAAAATATTTTATATTTTTTGGAATATGTTGGAATATTCCAAGAATCTTCTTTAAATTATACTTACGGTTTAATTTCCCAAAACATTTTTAGATCTACATTTATAGAGTTTAGAAGCAATACACATTAAAATTTCAAAGAAATAACATTTTATATTTTTAGAATTCAAATTTGGTATTATTGGTTATCATTGAACTTTTCATCATAGGAGCAAAAAAAAAAATAGCTCACAACCACCACGATTTTGGCAAAAAATAAAAATATTCAAAATATTATGAAAAATATCCTAGATATAGAAAAAGTCCTCCATAATCTAGTGTTAAAAAAAAATTGGAAAAAAAGTTTTTTCACATAGTTAAAAACATTCAAAGTCCGCTGCAAAAAAAAAAACAGCTCACAGCCATGATCTGCCATCACGATTTTGACAAAAAATAAAAAAATTCAAAATATTATGAAAAAAATCCTATACATAGAAAAAGTCCTGCATAATCTACTGCAAAAAAAATTTGGAAAAAAAGTTCTTATCACATAGTTAAAAACATTCAAAGTCCGCTGAAAAAAAAGAAAACAGCTCACAGGCATCATCTGCCATCACGATTTTGGCAAAAAATAAAAAATTTCAAAAAATTATGAAAAAAATCCTATATATAGAAAAAGTCCTGCATAATCTAGTGCAAAAAAAATTTGAAAAAAGAATTATATACACATGACAAAAAATTGCCAATGGTTTCAATCTTTTATAATTACCAAAAAAGTTCCATTCTATGCATCGAGGGTTTGTGGTGATTTGGTGGGTTTGGAGCTTGGTTGATAATGGGGAGGTCGTGAGTTTGAATCCCACTGTCGGCGATAGAGCTTGGGAAGCCATGGTGGGCCCCACCGTGGGTTCGGGCAATTTCCGTGTAGTTCAAGTAGGTAGCGAGGAAAATAATTATTTTATATTATTTTAATATTTTATTTAATATATTTTAATATTATTATTTTGATAAATTTAGATATAGAAAGAAAATAAAATCTAGATATGAAAAAGATGATGTTGCACGAAAAACGCATTGAATCAGTGTAGTTTTAAAGACGATTAAAACACGACATTTGACGACTATAAAGAGTGTTGAATTCATACGTTTTCAATAGATGTATCAATCGTGTCGAATCAGTACTATATCCGCTTGTACGAACATCGTGTCATATCAGTGTAGTTGCGATGAATGACGCAACAATGCGGAATCAGTGCAAAAACTGTACGAACCCTTGAAATATCGGAAATCGCACTGAAATCGTGCGGAATCAGTGGGGTCCGAAATTCCTGATGGAGTTCAGTTCAACATCTTTTTCAAGGGGTTCTGGTCATAGACAAGTTGATGTTTTGGAGGATTTGAAGAGGTATCCTATCAAACCTTGTTTTGGAGGAAGAAATTCCAAGCCTGAAGAAGTCATATCCTTTATATTCATATTAGAGGACTTCTTTTATTTTAGGTACCAAGATGATGACAAGATTAAGGCCACGGTGATTTGTCTTCAAGACAAAGCTCGTGTTTGGTACGACAATTTGAAAAGGGACCGGGAGAATCGTGGACTTCAACCTCTTTCAACTTGGAGTATCTTTAAGGACTTGTTTTTTCAACAATTTATCAGGAATTTCAGACCCCACTGATTCTGCACGATTTCAGTGCGTTTATCGTTAAACACTGATCCTGCACGTCATACGTGCATTTAGAAGTGTCGTTATCGTACGGAAGTGACATGCATTACTAAGATGTTGATGCAGTGTCTTTTCAATGATTATGACAAAAGTGTTGTTTCCGCACGAAAGTCGTGCTTGACGGAATCCGTGCGTTAATCGTGTATCTATATTACATGGCTAATAAGACACGGATAACATGCGGTTTTAGTTAATGCGGATTCAGTATCGTATACGTATCATATTAATGCCATTTACTATATTCGTGCGATTTCAGTATCTATTATAATGCAAATTATTTTCGTACGACATCCGTGTACAATATTTTAATATATTTTTGGGAATCTTTCAAAATATTTTATATTATTTTGGAATATTTTGGAATATTTCAAGAATCTTCTTTAAATTGTACTTACGGTTTAATTTCCCAAAACATTTTTAGATCTACATTTATAGAGTTTAGAAGCAATACACATTAAAATTTCAAAGAAATTACATTTTATATTTTTAGAATTCAAATTTGGTATTATTGGTTATCATTGTACTTTTCATCATAGGAGCAAAAAAAAAATAGCGCACAACCACCATGATTTTGGCAAAAGATTAAAAAATTCAAAATATTATGAAAAACATCCTAGATATTGAAAAAGTCCTCCATAATCTAGTGCAAAAAAAATTTGGAAAAAAAGTTTTTTTCACATAGTTAAAAACATTCAAAGTCCGCTGAAAAAAAAACAGCTCACAGCCATGATCTGCCATCACAATTTTGGCCAAAGAAAAGAAAAACTCAAAATATTCTGAAAAAAATTGTAGATGTAGGAAAAGCCTTGCATGTTGTAGTGCAAAAAAAAATTTGAAAAAAGAATTATATATACATGGCAAAAAATTGCCAATGGTTTCATTGTGTTATAATTACCAAAAGAGTTCCATTTTATGCATCGAGAGTTTGTGGTGATTTGGTGGTTTGGAGCTTGGTTGACAATCGGGAGGTTGTGAGTTCAAATCCCGCCGTAGGCGATAGAGCTCGGGAAGCCATGGCAGGCCCCACCGCGGGATCGGGCAATTTCCGTGTAGTTAAAGTGGGTAGGGAGGAAAATAATTATTTTATATTATTTTAATATTTTATTTTATATTTTTTAATAATATTATTTTGATCAAATTTAGATATAGAAAGAAAATAAAATCTAGATATGGAAAAGATGATGTCGCACGAAAAACGCATTGAATCAGTGTAGTTTTAAAGACGATTAAAACATGACATTTGACGACTATAAAGAGTGCTGAATTCATACGTTTTCAATAGATGTATCAATCGTGTCGAATCAATACTATATCCGCTTGTACGAACATCGTGTCATATCAGTGTAGTTGTGATGAATGACGCAACGATGCGGAATCACTGCGAAAACTGTACGAACCCTTGAAATATCGGAAATCGCACTGAAATCGTGCAGAATCAGTGGGGTCCGAAATTCCTGATGTTCCTTCCTAACTATTATGGAAAAGATATGCGCAAGGGGCTTTATGACTTGAAACATGGAAGTTTGTCTGTCACTCAATATAACTCAAAGTTTGATTTGCATATTATCTATTTTCCCAATTGAAAATACTTAAAGATATTCTAAGTCCCTAAAGATACTCCAAGTTGAAAAAGGTTGAAGTCCACGATTCTCCCGGTCCCTTTTCAAATTGTCGTACCAAACACGAGCTTTGTCTTGAAGACAAATCACCGTGGCGTTAATCTTGTCATCATCTTGGTACCTAAAATAAAAGAAGTCCTCTAATATGAATATAAAGGATATGACTTCTTCAGGCTTGGAATTTCTTCCTCCAAAACAAGGCTTGATAGGATACCTCTTCAAATCCTCCAAAACATCAACTTGTCTATGACCAGAACCCTTTGAAAAAGATGTTGAACTGAACTCTACCTCTCTTGACTTAGATGGTGAAAATTAAAGACGGGGTGGGTTGTTAGGAGGAATCTCTCTAGGAAGAAGTGGAGCTCTAAGTTGTACAGAACCTTGGGCCTCCCTCAATGCTACCATCACTGCTCTCACAATCCTCTCTTCCAAACCCTCTAGAGACTCCATAACTGCTTTGATACCACTTGAAACAAACCTCCCACGGGTTTGCCACCAACTCTCACAAATACTTCGCAATACTAACAATCAGGATGAGTTGAAAAAATTCAATATATATAATATAATAACTATAAAAAAACAAGGGCAAAATAAATTGGTTTGAAGCTCAGCCACCTAATTAACCATAGAGAGGAAATCACATAAGAAGTGTCTCTACCTTCTCACCTCCGAGCCTTATATACCGTACAAGGAAGGCAGGGTCAGCACTTTTGTGTCGAATAATTAATAAAAGTTCAAAAAGTAGGGGTCGGCACTTTCAAAAATAATTATTAAAAATTTGGCTATTAATAACTAACATTGAATTTTACTAGCGGCTAAACATTTTCTTTTGTTTTTTGTCTACTATTTTTGTTGACTTCATTTTTGTTGATTTCGACAAAATACTTGATAAATTTATTTTATTTTTCGGCATTTTTTTGGGGAATTATTTTGTGTCGACCCTGCCTTCCTGGTACGGTATATACTAGTTCTTTCTTCAAAAGAAGTAGAGTCTACCTCTAGTCTTTTTACTTTCTATTCCAAACTTAGATTTACGTCATAAATCTTTCTATCCTTTACTCCTATATCTGGAGTAGTTTTATCTTTTTATCATTTAAATACGTTAATTCCAATGCACCTTGTTAATTTCAATGCACCTCGAACAATAGTACTCCCTCCGTCCCAAAGATATTGTCCTAGTTTATGGCGTGTTTTAATTTAACACATTTTTTTGCCAAAAAAACCGTCTCAATACTCGAAAAATGGTCTATCTTCAATAGTAGTATGTAGTTTTTGTGTCACTCTTGTTGTCCACCCTGTTTGAAGTGGACAAAACTCACGTTTGGAGTATAGAACATAGGACAAATATTGAAAAAAAAATTGCCAAAAACTAGGAGAATATCTTTGGGACGGAGGGAGTATTACAGAGGATGTAGAGAAGGTGACATTAAAGAGGTCTGGGTGCAAATTGCTAATTTAGGTTAAGAAATTAGGGTTAGGTTTACGGAGCTTCACAGAGTTCCTCCTTGTCTAAGGTAGCCAGAGAGAAGCAGAGCAACGCAGTAACTTACCAGCACTTACTTGATTACTCCTAAACCCTAAACCCGGAACCATTCTTGTTTCTCGAGGGCAGCATTGATGCTCTTACATGAATCTGATGCTTTATCTTCCTGCACGATTTCTTCTTTCACACTTGCAGTGACCCTAATTTGGTGCCAACATTTGAAGCACCCCAAACCCTAAACGCTTTTTGATTCAGGATTGCAAATTGCAGCGGAGGAATCGTCATTTATTTTCTTGCTAGGGTTTAGGGTTTAAGGACGAAGAGCGGTAGATTAGAAACCCTAGAGATGAGTTTTTCGAGTGCGTACAACATTCTCGAAAGAATCACGTAGCGGACATTACCGACAATAATGTCCTAGAGCCTCAGAATTAGGAGTATTTTTAAATATTTTATATTTTTGCGCGCAAAGTTTGGCAACGATGTTCAACAAGATGAGGTCGGCACCGTTTCGGCGGAGCCTCCGAGGCTTGTTAACCCCAGGGAAAATAGAGAGAGGCTCTGGTGCGGCAAGGAAGAGTTTTGTTCTTTCCTCTTTTAGGGTTTCTAGCTGTGGAATTTTTGATAATACTACTCGGAATGGGGAATGCTTGAGGGCATTGCATTTAGGGTTTAGGGTGAGCCAGTATACAACGAGCATTGCGAATCCTCCTGTTGTTGAGAGAGGGCGAGCACAAGATCCGTACCTGGCCACCGAAATCGCGTTGGACGCCGTTGTGAAGATCTTTGCAGTTTCCAGTAGCCCGAACTACTTCCTTCCCTGGCAGAACAAAGCGCAGCGAGAGGCCACTGGCTCTGGTGAGTAGTGTCTAAAGCTTTTTAACCCCTGTGGAAAATTGGACCCCCTGCTGGAAAGCATCTGTTTGTGTGAAAATGGCTTCAGTTTGACACGATCCACACTGTTGGTCTTGTAGCATAGAACAAGAGCTTTAAAATGATGTAATGCAATCAGTAAACCGATATAAAATGAGAAAATGCCACCGTTGCGAACAAGAGCTTTAAAATGATGTAATGCAATCAGAAAACCGAGATAAAATGAGAAAATGCCACCGTTGCAAAGTTCAGTGATGCAGATGGCCATATTGGGCGTTTTAGACGCTTAGGGGCTTAGGGGTTTAGGGGTTTAATGCCATGCACTATTTTTCATCTGAAGTTCATTTTCACCTCTTTTTGGAATTTATAGTTTATACCAAAATGAAGTTAATTGACTTGATTCAAAGTAGGACATCCAAAATTGGAGTTCTTAGTTTTTCTTGATTCTGAATGATATAAGATAAGGCTGTTTTAGTAACATACATACGATATGCTTAGAACAAAAACTCATCATAAAACCTCATGTATATCGTATGTATGTTACTGGGATATCGTATGTATGTTTCTACAACAGCCAAATCTTGTATCATTCAGAATCAAGAATAACTAAGAATAAGTTTGAACTTCAATTTTAGATGTCCTACTTTGAAGCAATGACAATAATCAAGTCAATTGGTATAATCTATAAATTCCAAAAAGAGGTGAAAATGACCTTCAAAAATGAGAAATAATGAGAAATATGCTGGGACTTGAGAACCCTTCTAGGCATTTAGGGATTAACCCCAAAGCGTCCACTGTGCATTTTCTGTAGTGTAGGAAAATTGGACCCCTGCTGCAAATCATCTGTTTGTAGGAAAATGACTTTTCGACACTGTAGATCTTGAAGCTTTAAAATGATTTGTTTTCAATCAGAAATCCAAGGGAAAATGAGAAAATGCCACCATTGCAAAGTTCAGTGATGCAGATGGCCATATTGGGCGTTTTAGACGCTTAGGGGTTAATAGCATGGCTACATTTTGAACTCACTTGACTAGGTTTTGATCATACGTTTCAAAACTGATACAGTTGCAAAGAAAACCTTTTATTTTAAATCCGGTGCTAGCTTGGGTTGCTAAAAATCTGATACAGAATTATGTGAGGTGATGTTGCAGGGTTTGTGATACCAGGGCGCCGGATTGTAACAAATGCCCATGTGGTAGCTGATCAAACGCACATGATGGTACGCAAGCACGGGTCGCCCATCAAGTACCATGCGCATATTGAGGCTGTGGGTCACGAATGCGACTTAGCTCTTTTGCGAGTTCATGACGATGAATTTTGGGAAGGAATGATCGAGCTTGAACTGGGAGATATCCCGTTCCTCCAAGAGTCTGTTGCTGTTGTTGGATACCCTCAAGGTATGAACAAGTACTTGGTGGAACCAATCAAGCATAGCTTTTCTTTTTCTGTTCAATCAAACAGTGTGTCGTGTTTTCATGGTTTATGTACCTGCTGATGTGTAGATGTTCTAAATCAGTGCTTTGTTTGTTGCTAATTTAGCCAAAATTGCTACAAAAATTTTGAGCTGGCTAGTTGATACAAAGGATTTTTGGAAAAGAAAAGGAATAATAACCGGATTTCCTACATGGAGTCAAGATGTGTAGCCTTTTAAAACCTAGGTATTTCACTAGGCAGCACATGTGTATTACCCTATATATTAATATGAAAAGAGCATCCGAGGAGCGTGGATTGCTCTTCAAGCCATGGAAAATAAGGTAGGAAAACTAAAAACGGTGAAAATAAGGTGATTTGACCAGAAGGAATGGAGTTAGAAATTATGTGAAATTTTTTTGAGATGAAGAAGAAGAAATGATGAAGAATGCAAGTTGTTTCGTATTTTTATTCCCAGTAAATAATTATCTACAATTTCTCAAAGTGGGAAGTTTGTCAAACCCCCTTCTTGTATACTAGACTCTTCCTTTTCTACACATGAAAGCACCTAAAACGGTTAACTAATATCACAGAAAACCGTACACAAGATTCCAAAAAAATTAGTAATTTTTAGTAAATTTTTAGTAATCCTCGTCATGCAAAAATTCTCCATTTTCGGTCTACCACCTCCCTGCTTTTAAAAAACTCTAGTGCACGCCTTGAGGGCATTAACCGTTTTTGGTTTTCCTACCTTAAGCAAAAATGCTAAACTGTCTCCTGACAAAGAATTCACAGTTCTAAATTGCTTTTAATCCAAATTCTAAAAATAGGATGTCCACTTACAACAGAATGTCTTTCTATGAGTACATTTTTGTTATGCTTCCTAAAAAGGTTTATTTCAATTCCACAGACATGGAAAGGGCCATTTGGGCACGTAGGGGTTAGACTGCATTTTTTGGACCATTTCATCATGTTGCTATTGTCACAACGGCTTGCTCTAAATCCTGCAGGAGGCGATAACATCTCAGTTACTGGAGGTGTTGTGTCTAGAGTGGAGCCGACGCGGTATGTGCATGGGGCTGCTCACCTCATGGCCATCCAGATTGATGCTGCCATCAATCCAGGCAACAGCGGTGGCCCTGCCCTTATGGAGGACAAGGTGGTTGGAGTAGCCTTTCAAAATCTTGCGAACGCGGAAAATATAGGGTCTGTTCTTACCTTTCCAATAGGTTTTATCCTGTCTGTAGCACAGAAACAATTGAAGCGCTTTGAAATTTGAATTTTCATGGCAAGGTTTAGGTCTAGAAGTCTTTCAGATTTTTCTTGTGGACAGTGTAACTTTCAGCTATCGAAATGTGGTTTTGAGGCTTCGTTAAGATTATTTCAATTGTTTTGCAGGTATATTATACCAGTTCCAGTCATTAGGCACTTTCTAGCGGACGTGGAGGCGTCTGGAAGCTATATTGGCTTCTGTTCACTGGGCGTCACATGCCAGTCAACTGAAAACGTGCAACTACGTGAGCATCTCAAGTAAAAGACTATGGAACCTTCTTCAATGTAGAGGAATCTAGGACAAATGTGATGTGAAACATCTGGTTTGTCTCTATTTCAGTCACATTTTGAGTTTCTCTACTTGGTGATACAAAATAGAAGAGTCCTAACCCACAAAGGCACATCAGCATTGTTGTGTTAATGCTACCATTTGTTTTACTGATGACACATTACCATTGGTGTACGACAGGATGCCCCCCGGTCTAACAGGCGTATTGATTAACAAAATTCACCCTCTCACTGATACCAGTCGATGTCTTCAGAGAGATGATGTAATTCTGGCTTTCGATGGTATTCCCATCGCTAATGATGGAACAGGTAATAAATCCTAGCCTACTCGAAATATATTGGTCAACTCAGTTCCCGGATTTCTTCAACTCAGTTACCTGTATTTCTTCAACTTGCTTTAACTCAATTCATATTCTTGTATACGATATGTATTTACGTTAGCATCGTCATGCGTTTCTTTGTGATACCATGAAGTTTTGCAAGAAGGTACACCACGAGTAATAAGACTGTAACCATTAGTGAGATTCCCATGCTAGTGAGGGTACCTTCTGAGAAAATTGACGCTTAGGTGAGGGTGAGCTGACAAGGCTGAAAATTGCAGTGCATTTTCGTAACAGGGAGCGCATCTCATTTGATCACCTGGTGTCCATGAAGAAGGCTGGTGAAACTGCCAAAGTATCTATTATGCGAGCAGGGCAAGAACTCCATTTTGACATCAAGCTGGGCCCTGTATGTACAACTATCCTTATTTTTTCCCCTTTTGCCTTAGTGTACCTGTTTAGGGGTTGGATTTTCAAAATCAGTTAACTAGGAATCGATGATCTTTCTATGTTTACTGCACTTTAGTTTTTACTCCTTATGTAATGAATAGGGTCAGGGGAAGTCTTTTGAAAGATGGAGAAGTCAGGGTTTAATGGATTTTGGATGAAGGAGCCCATCTGAGTGATTGTATGTAAAGGAAGCCAAGGGAGCTATGCTTTCCAATATATCACACACAAGTGTGCAGTCAACATACTTGTATAGTAGATTTTCTAGATGAGGAAGAGGCCTGATATAGTATTGTTTGACTCTGACTTATGCGCTCACAGTGTTACGACGGACAATATTAAGCTGCAATGACGCTGTAGATCGTGCCACAAAAATTTTGACTGTCATGGTCCATGCTTTTCTGCAGTTGCGACCATTGGTACCTATCCATCAATTTGATACATTACCAAGTTACTACATCTTTGCGGGCCTTGTATTCACACCCTTGTCCCAACCCTATTTGCAAGAATATGGGGAGGATTGGTACAATACCTCACCGCGGCGTCTGTGTGAGCGTGCCTTGTCTGCTTATCCAACCAAGCCTGGGCAACAACTCGTCATCTTGTCACAAGTGAGAACTTGATGTTTTTTTTTCATTTTGTAAAGAACTGTCGCTATAAGAGAGGTCTCACTCTTTGTCCAAGAAAATTGTTTGCATGTATTTGTGGGTTCAAGTTCATCTTATTCAAGTTTATGACTTAATCTAGAGGCCACTTCTAGTGGATGTATTCATTTGAGGTTTGACTTGTAGGTTCTGATGGACGAGATCAATGCTGGCTACGAAAGATTTCATGAATTTCAGGTATTTTCCTCACCTTGTAACCATCTGGTAGGCGTTGTATAGCTATGTCAAGAACTACCGTACGTGGAAGGCAGGGTCGGCAGAAAATAATTCCCCAAAAAAATGTCGAATAAATAAATAAATTTATTAAGTATTTTGTCGGAATCTAACAAAAATAAAGTCAACAAAAAGTTGAAAACAAATAAAACTCAAAACTGGATAAAAACATAACACCCAACGAAAATCGTAGACAAAAAATAGAATAAAACGTTTAGCAGCCGGAATTTTTTAATGTTAGCTATTAACCCCTAAACGTCACAGCGTCCAGAAACTGGATCATGAACGGATTCAAAGTCCTGTAACTTTTTCATGCAATGTGGGATGACTTTCATCCAAGTCACCTTTGCAAGCCTATTAAGTTCTCTACCAATGACAGTAAATCTCTTGTGATGGGGAGAGGTCCATAATATTGGAGAGGCCTCCAAATGCAAATATGTCAAATTTGTTGGGTAGATTTCATGCATGCAATGGTCCTTTCATGTACACTTATTGTACATTTGAGTCATGCTAAAATCTATTTTTCAGGCTAACATCTACTTGCGTTCAAAGTATCGGTACGTTAAGGGGTTAATAGCCGATTTCTTAATAATTACTTTTGAAAGTGCCGACCTCCACTGTTTCAACTTTTATTTATTAATTATTCGACATGAAAGTGCCGGCCCTGCCTTCCACGTACGGTATGGGATGATTTGAAGTTTTTATGATTGAGCAGTTCGTATGAAACAGTCTGGCTTTGTATGTTCCTCGCCGTTTAATTTATGTTGATGGCTTTCATCAAAACACGGTTGAGAATGACATATCATTGGTCTCATAGGTGAACAAGGTGAATGGCATTGAAGTCCATAATCTACGACATCTGCGAAAACTTGTAGAAGAGTGCACGGAGCCCAGCCTCCGCTTCGATTTGGACGATAGCCGAGTAGTAGTTCTAGATTTCCGAGCTGCAAGAGAAGCATCCTTAAGAATTTTGCAGCGTCATCGGATCCCGTCACATACTTCCAAAGACCTTCTGGAAGAAGAGGATTCCAACGCAGGTGCTTTCTTGAGTTGGGAGGGCCCTTGGCATAAGGAAGAGAACAAGGATTCTGAGGGCATGCCCGTTGAGGAGGAAAGGGCGCCCCACCCTCAGCCAGTGAAGGCACCATCAGAAGTGACCAAGTGAGTACACTCTGAGCTTCTTTTTATTACACTCTTTAGTATCACGTTCTGGTATTCTCATGGAATATTGGATGTTGTGTACACATGTGATTGGAGAATCTCCACCTCATGCTGTTAACCCCTGAAGGATTCATGGTTTTAAAATGACAAATTCAATCAATCATATTGTGAAAAATACAATTCAGATGGGACCCAATTTTATACTCCCTCCGTCCCAAAGTTATTGTCATGTTTGAAAGTCCTGTTTGAAAGTGCTTTTTTAAGTAGGTCGTATTGTAAGAAACATGATTAAAAAAGGTTCCAAATTATGTCACTAGAATGATTGAAGAACATTGCATGTGTTCATTGCAACCTAAATAAAATTAGCCACAAGGAAGTATTTTTTTTGACCTACTTAAAAAAGCACTTTCAAACATGACTTTCAAACATGACAAAAACTTTGGGACGGAGGGAGTATCACTGAAGAACATTGCATGTGTTGATCCAAAAACAAACGAAATTTGAACATAAGGAAGACCGCATAGGACTTACTCAAAATCGCTAAAAAAAAAAAAAACATGAGATCCAATTCAGGCTTCTTGGTCCTGTAGGGGTTAACTGAGTCAAAGATGTGACACAAAAGAGACTACAGGGATGCATCCTCTACTGTTGTGCAGAATGACAAAGGATACTTGTGTACCAATTTCAATTATTTTCCCACAATGTTGCAGTACCTAAAAACCTAAAATTTACATTCAAAAAGTTTGCTCACATGTTTACCACAACTTTTTGATTGCAGGTGCACGCAAGACACTGATTGATTTTGAGACCTGCGAAGTGCCAGCCAATTATTCAAATTTTCTATCTGTCAGAGAGGGACGACATTCATCGGACATTCTTACATCGTTGTGTGCATCTTCCATAGCAGGTGGGTGATCTAGGGTTCATTTCAGGGACCTGCAAAAATTGACGGAAGGCAATTTTGATATTTATCTAGTGGTCCATGATTAATATTGGGCATTCTTGATTGAATGTAATAAAGAGATCCGAATCAGCCCAGCAAGAAAAGATGTAGGCCACTTGTCTCCCATTGTTGGTTGTTGTTTTATTCTGCAGATGTGCTTTCTGTTGCGAAATATTCTTTGGGTTGAAGCAGTACTGCTTCAATTGTAGCTAAGGTAGGATTACCCGTTGTCGTTCCCCAACCCAGCGGCATCCCTATCTATGAGTGTCTTTCAGTTTTTTATCCTGAAATCTAGGATTTTCATAGATATGGTTTTTGAGTCATTTTCATAGACAGTTCATTTTCCCCAGGTAAGGACTGAGCTGCAGGCATTAAGTTAACGCAGAGCCCTCTTCAGAGTCTGGAGCAGCTGTGGACCCAATAGGCAACTCACATAACTTACTACTTGCTCTATAGTACAGGTTCTGAAGTTTGCCAGACTTACAGCAATTCAAGCATGATCCAAGGCTAATTTTTCTAATTGGGGGCTGCAGAGTCAAAAATTGTACTTCCTCTGCCACCTTTCATGCGAGTTTCAATATGAAGGTGCAGCAGACCTTGGGGTTCTCTAAAGCGCCCATCAAAAAGTTGCCCCCTAAAGCATGTAAAGCATGAGTGTAGACTTTGTCATAGGTGTTCTTTTGCTTGTCTCAACACATGTTCCCTTCACATTCTCCATGGGAGGATATCTTTCATGTGACTAAAATATGAATGAACCTTAACAACTACAGTTCTCCCTCCGCTTTGTAATAAGAGTCCGCTTTTTCTGTTTCATAATAAGAGTCCACTTTGCAAAAATTTGAGATTTAACCCTTTAGCGTGCCGGCGTCCAGAATCTGGACGCCGGATGAATTGGAGCAGCTCGATTTCTGTAGGTACCGGATGTTTTTCATCCATTTTTTAATTTTTTTCATTCTTGTGCTAGTTGAATACCATTTGTACGGTATGGATCTTCCAAATAAGATAATGTGAATTTTTGAAAAATTACAAGAGTGATTAATGTCAAGTTTCAATCTTAGTTCAAAAAGAAAGACCTTAAATATGATTTTCCATAGTAAGTAGAATCAAATAATGGAAACCATACCATCTCGTAGTGCATGTCATTCTAATTTCATTACAATATTTTTAAATTTTTTTGTGTTAATTTTGGATTTTTAATTGAATTTCAAGAGAAAACCTTGCAAAATTACTTTAAAAATATTAATAATAAATATGATGAATCCAACCGTATGGATGTTATCTACACATTGACATTTGCAACTTTGTTTTGTACATCAACTCCATTTTCGTTTTTCATCAACCATTTTATAACAAATCTTTGAAAACAGTGTTGAATCGGGACGTTAAAGGGTTAAGATGGAAATAGTGCCCATTTTGAAAGGGATAAAATGCATTAGCAAGTTTTGGAACTGCATGTCTTGACAAAAAGGGATGATAAACGTAGGAAAGCAACACAATGAACGTGGACTCTGAAATTGACGCAAGAAAATATGTGGTTTTAATCTCTTATTATGGAAGAGGGAGTACAAAATAGGAGGCAAAAACTATGGTTTTTTGGGATATTGAAATGCCAAAAAGCGTCCAAAAATGTTTCCTCGCTATTAAAGGTATCAAAATTTGAAGAAAAAATTTTGAATGCATAATCCAGATAGATGATGAAGCTATTTTTGAAAGGAAAAAAAAAAAAAAAAAAAAAGTAGAAGAGAAACCAATATTAAATTTGAATGAAAAACTTGGTTTTATGTCCATAAATGGGAGAAAGTAAAATATTTAGCTTCATTGTACTTCCTTCGTTTCATAATAATAAGAGTTCAAATTCACATATTTTCTTGTGCCCATTTAAGAGTTCACATTCATCATGTTACCTTTCTACGTTTTTTCATCCCTTTCTATTGAGACAGACGATTTTAATTAAGTTACCATTGCATTTCATCCCTTTTAACATGGGCTCTATTTCCATCTTTAGACTCTTCATATGAAACAATTGGAGTAATAGAGTTAACCGAAAAGAAGAGAAAATACATGTTAGGTGAGGTGAGTCTGACTCGTATCTAAGGCAGCCAAGCAAACTGGCATGGTTTCCAAAGAATTCAAAATAGAAAGCAGTGTGAACTAGTTTTGCCGTCAAAAAGTCTGCAAAACTCATTCTAAGGGGAGTTTTATTTCAGAAGCTGCGTTGGCTGAGGAGAGCTACTTGCAAGTTGCCTCCTTCCTCTCGCTTTACTTAAAAATAACAATTTTGTATAGCTGCCTTATCCCACCATGTCAGACATAGGATCTATTTTTTTCCCACGCCTCCCTGCTACCGCATCAGGCCTTGATTACGAAGCCTTATTGTGCCTCTGACAGTTCCGAATTGCATGGAGAACAGGAATCTTCAAAACTCGTTTTTGATTTCACTTACACTCGGACACTTCATCGATTTCCGGATCCACGATTTTAAGGGGTCAGAATACCTCTTCTGTTTTCGGTTAACTCTAATATAGTTGGCCTGTTTCGCAAATATGAAAAAAGAGTTTTATGACACTGGGTCGGCGAAGACGGAGATTTGGAGGGAGTCCAGTCAGCACTCCGTTGTTTTCGTGGCCATTCATGAGTGCATAATGCAAGTAGGTGCTGACCGGCTGACCGCAGAGAACAAACTTGACTTAAGTTACTGCTTTACTCAAGGGCTCTGGGCACACTCAACTTCTAGAACGTCCCTGTGCCTCTTCTCATAATCAATGGCCTCACTGCCATGGAGAGCCGCGAATTGAATGAACATATGTGTCACTGAATGAGTGAGACTAACTTACAACTGCAAAATCTAATGCACCCGCTGCCGTTTACAAGGAGTATGTACTATGGGCCATGTACCAGGCCGTCTCTGTCGGGCCTGTGGAATTCACTCATGCCCGCCCGGGCGCTGACACCATATCCATCACACATAAGGTTTTTTTTAGCCCTTGTGAGCTCTACTTTGGAATAAGAATCGTTGCTCAAGAATCGTTGTAGCAGATTCTAGAATATTCAGTAGTAAAAAAAGGTGGGAGATCCTTAGGCAAGTGGTGCCCAATTTCAAGTATGCACAATGATTTTGCTTGAGCATCTACTTTGAAAGTGTTACCTTTTCTACTAGTGATTGGACATGCCGTGTCATTGTTTACCTAAAGAATGATGATGTTGAGGGTTAGAAGTCCACAGTAGCCGCGTCTCAAGAATCACATGCTTTGAATTTTGTCTTTCATGCAGTGAGAGCAAAAGGGTGAATCCTTCCAAGGATAAAAGAACCTTATGCAAAGAGTTTGCAAATACACATTGACAAACAACCAATATTAACCCCCTAAATAACCAACCATCCAATTTTTGAATGGTTTTAGTCAAAGGCCCAAACAATCAAATTTTTTTCCACTATGATTTATACGACCAAAAATAGAAGTGATTGAATTAGATACAATTGTATTCTCAACTAGGATGCAATCATTTTGCCAAAATTAGAAAATCGTCCTATAGTAGGAAATGGAAGATCATAGATGTTTTTGAACTGAATAATTCACACTCAAGAATGAGATTTTGGAGGGTGTGTGACTTCAAAGTTAAATAGAATTTGGGATAAATTCTCAAAAATGAAATGAAGAGGTTTAGTAATGACCTATGTCAATACCTCTTCGTTGCAATTTTTCATATCAAGAACAAACTCACACATAATTATTGTGAGTTTTATAAGTGAGAGTGACTTATCCATGTACGATTTAGGACAAAACTTTATTTGTTAAATTATGAAAGGAGTTGGTTCATGGATCAAGATTGGAATACATACACTAATGGAACATCGGAACAAGAGAACACAATCCAAAAAAATAAAACGAGATAACAAAATTTTAAATGCAAAAAATACCACATAGTACATGTGTTGTATTTGTAAGTATTTACTATATTTTGAAGTATTTGCAATATTTTGTGTTTTGTTCATAGGTATGTTGATAGTTGCACAACTCCAAATTGAAAATTCTTTCTTTAGAAGATGTGTATAACAAATCTCCAAATCTGACCTTTACTATTCAAAATCCAATTCTTCACAGATTTTCTGTTATTTACGATTTCGACATTGCAGTGACTATAATCTAGTTTGCTAAGCACTAAAGGGTTAACCCTTAAAGGTCCAGAGAGCCCTTTCCGACCAGTATTATACATTAATATTCCATTGTATTTGGTATGGTTCTACACCTCATATTGGTTTAAGATCAAAAGTGAAGTTAAAATTCACGTTGACATGATTTGAATGACCTATTGGAGTCTCAATTTGAAACTTTCTATATATGGAAAATGTCAAATATACGCCAACGTATCTACTATCCCCATCAGCCCTTTAAGGGTTAAAGGATAAAGTGAAATTTCAAATCTTGTTTCAACACCTTGGGATTGTGAAATATCATTAATACTGTGGATTGTATATCATATAAAATTTATGTTGATACTAAATATGATTTAATCCATCAAATTGCTTCCGAAATTTGATTTAAACATCTATTTTTGAGCTTTATTTTTAGTAACTCTTTTAATAATTCTTTACTTTGAAACTTTAGGTTCGAGTACTTATAAGAACAATGGAGGGCACCGTGAAATTAGAACCAATAGAAAAAAATTGATACTCTTTTTATAGCCTTTGACAAAATAATTGTAATTTCAACATGGCAAATCAAATTTTTGGTACACAATACCATGCTTTCACCTATGAAGAAAATTCTCACTATGATGTTGTTTAAATAAATATATAATACAAATATAGATATGATACAACCTAGAAGAAACAATTCAATAGAGCTTTTGGATTTATAAACAATTAATTTTTTTTTACTTTGATAAATCCTCAGTTTTGCTAAACCAAAATTTCCGCTTCTTATTTTCTATATACCATATTTTCTAAAGGAAAATAAAATGAAAAATTTAATCTATAATTGCCAATATATATAGAGAGACACACACAAGATTGATTAAATTAAATTGTAATTGGTCTCAGTTTATGAAAGTACTTCCATGTTTATTGGCCTTCCATGATTTTAACTTGATAACCACTTAAATTTGAAAATTTGAAAATAAAAAATCATCAACAACCATTTGCAGCTTGTACTAGCCAGTAGAGTATTCTAAACAACCGTTGGAAACGCTACTAGTTGATAAAATTATCGCGCTAACAAAGTGACTAAATCTCCAATCGTCCCCACTAACGAATGGGGTACCACTCCAACAAGCCGATCTCATGTGAGTTAATGCCATGGGCATTGAATCCAAACAGTTCATTTCGGACCCTCGAGCAGCAATTTTACATGCTGCTCAACGCATTGACTAGGAGATTCTTGCAAATGGACCATGTCCAACACAAAATGGGCAAAAGAGGCCTAGTCTGGAGCAACATGGTACAGAAGGAAAGATGTTGCAGAACGGGCAAAGGATCTCGGCCCAAGCTCCCCGCGACACGGCACGTCGTTGCCTTGGCTACATACATTGTGGGGCAATCATTGACTCCACATTTCCTACTCGGAACTCGCCCTTTGATGACCCCTTGGTTGGCCCTTTAATGCGCATGCTATTGAGAGGATTACTGGGAATGCTCTTAGTTATCAATCAAATGTGAAGAATGAAGCAAGATTATAAACTATATTGTTTATTACTTTTCCCAATGATTGGTTGAAAGAGTTTGACTCATATTCTCTTGCTCCTTCACGGTTCAACTCACATCGGACGAGGCCTTTAGAGTACACTTGCATGCTTCACCCATCCCTACATTTTGCATTGTACATTCCACTTGCTACTCACTGAGAACATTATGAGTGAGGTTTGGTTGGGTGTTTGTATGTGAAATCTACAATCATAACATAATTTTAAATAGATTCACATCAGCATGCATGGCTAGGAAAAATGTCATATCTTTTATAATCTAAATGAACTAAATTAGTAGGAAAATGTTCCTATTGGTTGAAAGTGATAAATTAGGAGAAAACGCAAATTTCATGAACTTAAAATGCAAATTGTGGGAACCCAGTCACTTTTGTGGGCCTTACTCCAAGCACTTCAAAGATTGTGGGTACCACCCTCTATTATTATGACCGAATCGGAAGTTTCTCCATTGCATGAAAGTGGCTTGCTCCCGATCAAAATGGTAGGACACACTGTTCGGGAAGATTTTAGAGCCAACCAGTCAATGTCCTCTATTTTCCAAAAGCAATCGGTTTTTTTAAGATTATATTCAGTATATTTTGTATATGAATACTAAATATAATTATTTTTCAGTCATTTAGTTCGGTGTTTTGCCTCTATTCTTGAAGTTCAACCAGCTATTTTCAAAAACTAATCGGCTCACTTGTAACTAACTGACGGTTCTTCCCGGACAGTGGTAGGACAGGTCGAGCAGGGCATTTTTTTAAGGCAAAATGTTGCCAGATTGCATTAGAAAAAAACAATTTCGCCCAAAAAAATGGCCAAAAACCATTAAACGTTTCGCTAGAAAACTTAAGTTCAAAAATTTCTTGGATGAAATCGCCACATTGTGGATGACAATAATACAATTTATATGTGATGTCTTCTAATGTGAATTTTTTCTATTGAACATGTAGACAAATGTTGAAATATAGAGCACCACTATAACATTTTATGTCGCCACTTTGGCAAGTCAAGAAAAATGAAATAAATGCCCTACGGTGGAGCATGGTGAAACAAGCTACCATACCCCACATAGCAAGTTCAAACACATGCTTGTTGAACAATTTAGTCTTTTGAAAGATTTTATTTTCACAAATGTCATATTTTCCGAATTTTCTTTGGGTTTCATATTATAAAAAAAACTAATTTTTATTTTAAAAATTCTGTTTGTAGAATTATTTTCTGCCGACCCTGACCCTGCTCTTGGGCTACGGTAGTAGCTATGTACGGGTGTGGGCTTGCGATTCACATGACTTTGGTTTATATTGTAACAAGAATAATATTGTATGTTTTTTTCTCATGTTAGTTTATATCATAAAGTATATAAATGCTCAGAATAGAATCTGGGCATCATTATAGGTTTCAGAGGCTGTCGTCTGTCACCAAATGACAGACCTGGTCTGTACTCTCGGCTTCTGTAGCTCGCATTCCAGTGGCAGGAAACATCAATACAATCAGAACCCATTTGTTTAAATGGGATGAGGATGATGTGCATCATGTTTCATTATTGTTAGATGTTCCTTACAGTGGAAAAAAATGGACTTATTACTTTCATGTCAGTCATGGTCACATATATTCCTACTACATTGAAATCACCATATACTGTGGGTACATTCATCCACTTTGACAAATTATCATCCACTTTGAACAGTTTTCATCCAATTTGGATGAATTTTAGTACAATATTATGAAAATTAATTATTCATAAAGCCTCTCGTAAATACCGTGGGCCACAGTATATGGTGATTTCATTGAAACTGAAGAGGAACATGTACACAATACACTCAGAACTCTGTTATATCACCCATTTGGTACTCTATTAACAGAGTTCAAAGGGGTGATATAGTAATACACTGCAGTGTGACAATAAAGAGTACTGTATATCACCCATTCGGTACTCTGTTAGTGATATACTGCAGTGTGATAATAAAGAGTACTATATATATCACCCATTTGGTACTTTGTTAGTGATATACTGCAGTGTGATAATAAAGAGTCTGTGGAGATACCCGAATGTGATATTGGAGTGTGATAATAGGGAGTGCAGACTGTACTGTTGTTTTCTCTGCAATGAATTCACTTTCATCAATTTGTGTGTGTGTGTGTTTTTTTTTTAATTTAAAAAATGGACCCTTATAGCTCCCTCATGGGAACATAACATTTTGGTGACGGAGTGACTATGGGGCGGTCAGTTGGTTGATTGAGTAATATGGCATGGTATGGAATTCAAGCTGGTGAGTTGGCAGAAAATTATTGTTGTTATAATTATCATGCCACTCTAACATTCAACTGAAGCTATGACAAACTTTCTTGTTGTTCGAGCCCTTCAGTAGGTCCGAGTCATGCCTGGCCTGGTGGGTATTCTTGCTACCGTACGTGGAAGGCAGGGTCGGCGGAAAATAATTCCCCATAAAAATGCCGAAAAAATAATTAAATTTGTTAAGTATTTAGTCAAAATCAATAAAAATAAAGTCAACAAAATGTCGAAAAAAAATAAAACAAACTCAAACCATAACACTCAACAAAATTGGATGAAAACATAACACTCAACGTTAAAAAATTTAAAAACGTTTAGCAGCTGGAAAATTTTAATGGTGGCTATTAATAGCCGGTTTTCTTAATAATTACTTTTGAAAGTGCCGACCTCCACTATTTCAACTTTTATTAATTAATCGACATGAAAGTGCTGACCCTGCCTTCCACGTACGGTATTTGCCTTCATTTCTCAACTCTTGAAAGGAGCATTCACCTTAACCCCAAAAGCCCATGCGTTCATTTTTTGGACGATGTACAGATTTCATTGACTATTTCTCATCCGTCATGCACTTTTTGTGGTGTGGATTTTTTACTAAATATTTTATGGAAAGTTAGCTTCATGCATGTATTATCCGATTAGAAAAAGGATGATTTGTGAAATTTTTATGCCTCATTTCATATTGCATTGATTCACCAAAAATTTCTAAAATCTAAGTTCAAAAGTGTTCAAAAGTGCTCTTGAAAAAGTCAACTCATAAAATTAAGCAACCTAAAAATCTCCAAAAATCAAGACACTTAGAGTATTACATTTCAACTCATCATAACAAATTTCATCTTCAAATTGTCAATATCTTGTTCTTAATTGAATTACAAAAACAATTTTGAATTTTAAGTTTCAAAATTTAAACATAAATATTGGTGATAGCAATCATAGATCTAACCGCATGGATAGAATCTAAAATTCATAATGTAAAACTTTTATTCATACATCAAGTTTAACCCCAAAGTGACGGATCAACCATTTTATGGTCTCTGCCCTTTTTTTATGGGCTGCCCGAAATAGAAAAAATATTTTTATAGAAAATAAAAAGTATTTTTAAATAGGTAATCAAGTCTACTTTCCAACCCAATTTGAATTATGTCAATCCGAGTTAAACTCCACCCGGGAGAAATTTTCAAAGAAAAACACTTCTACATTGTCTAGTGTTAGAAAACTTACTATTTGGGGAAAGTAATGTTGTTCTCTCCGTTGAAAAATTTGCAATTTTTGATTTTAGAATAGAATGTCTAGTTTTAACAAATCATACAAAATTTCAAATTCTAAAAATAAAATTTGTGATTCTTATAAATATTTGAAGTTAAATGGTTCTAAATTCATTATGAGATGATAAAAAGCTATTTTTTGATATTTGACCGTATGGAAAATTACTAAACATCAAGCTCCTCATTTTCTCTTTTGGACCAAACTTCATCAAAGTTGAAGAAGTAATTTTTTATAACACATTTATGTTTTGCCCTTACCCCCTCTGTCATTTAGGGGTTAAAATATCCCTTTTAGTTCCATTTTACAATGCATCTTTGCAAAACTGTCGAATCTAGAGAGGGTTGTGTGCATTTAGGGGTTAAAGCGTGCGTGTCTACTACAATATTGTGACACGGCTGAAATGTCAGACTATAGTAGATACGCACGCTTTTAGGTAAATGCTCTCTTTCAGGTATAGTTTCCTTAGGGGCGGTTTACACTACGGACCAAGAACTTGTCCCATGCAGCTCTAAAATCTGTGATTGGCTCCATCAACTCGTCCCGGGATGACTTGGGTTTACACTACGAGAAAAAAAGAAAAGTGACCAAAGGAGTTGAGGTCCCCAAAAAACAATATTTAAGGCCTACATTATCCACTAACATGGTCCAACGGCAAAAGAGGTGGTCTTGTAGAAAAAGCAAGGGCCCATGGGAGAGAAATGCCGTTATAATATTTTTTTAATGAGCAATTCCAAAAAAAACAAAAGATTAATTTCTTTTCCAAAATTGCCATTATTAGACATATACTAAAAAAATCAGCATATCCACTTTTTAGTAAATGGTCATTCCTCTTGGTCCCGTGCTTGGTCCACATTCCGTTTACACCTAGAGAAGGACCCATGAACCTTGTAAATTGATTTTTTAATAACTCGGACCATGGAAGTGGTCCAATGAAGTGTGATCATGGAATTAATCCATTTTCCTTGGTCACAGCTCTTGGTCCGTAGTGTAAACTGCCCCTTAGTTGCTACCAAAAATCAGCGGGTCTGTGACCTTCTGCAATGAATTTTATCCATTTCCCCCCTATTTAAAAATAAATAAAAATTCAGTGCTGTAGTTAATTCTGACTGTGCTTTTTTTTTTTTTTTTTTTTTTTTGGAACAAATTCAAGAATCAATTGCTGAGAATAAAATACAGAGCCACCACACCAGGACCGATGGGGAAGAAAGGCCTAAAACTAAGAGAGAAAGTCGGGAGGAGGGTCCTTCCAGGCAATATGCCACTCTCGTTTACTGCAGAGCAAACGCTGTTTACCCCAGATCTGATCAAACTTGGTGAGCTCCGTATCACTAAACTGAGTTGGCTTTGAGCTTGGTTGAGGCCCAGGCACTACGGCCGTAATCAGTGATACCTTTCCAAATAGTGCTCTTGATTCTTTGATTCCAATTCTGACTCTGCTTTTTGCTGAATTTCAAACTCAGTAACGAGATCTTGTTTTTTTCTTTTTTCTTTTTACACAAAGGAGCTTTATTCTGATGCAAGTTACCCAAAGAAAAACAACAACTGAACCAGAAACATTCTGAAGCAAGGACTGGCCAGAAACATTTTGGTTTTTTTCAGGAACAAGATCTTGGATGGCATGCATTACACCAAAATAATTATTAGATCTTGGATGGCAATCATGGCATATATTACATCAAAATAATTATTTGATCTCATCCATTCTAATTTTCACTTATCTTTGGGAGCACACTTTGATTTTCAAAAAGACATATGAGATATGGACATGTATGCAAAACCATACGTATGAATTTGTGATCTATACATTAGGAAGGTAGTTTCTTTGTTTTGTTTGTTTTGTTCTGTATATCATGTTTGGCATCTCCCAAACCGTGGGTTGTCTGATACATTTTTGGTATCGTCGGAAAGCTGTTGACGAGGAGGAGTGTACTGAAATCGTTTTATCACTTTTGAACTTAGAGTATGGAAGTTATGGGTTTTTAATCAATTTGTTTCATTAAAAATAGAATTAAATTATGAATAAATTATTCTCAAAATAAAAATAAAAATAAGAGCATGACTAAATCACAGGTAACATTGGGTCAACGGCGCATGGCTACACCAATAAAAATTATTTGGGCATCCAAACCTAACAACCATTTCTATACAGTTTCTCATCCATGTATGCCAATTTTGCCCAAATCTATATAACACTCAATAAACATAAAGAATACCCTCCCTCAAATGAAATGATGAGGAATATACCTCATCATCTTGTCACCTCCATCATTAACTAAGGGGTGCGTACCAAGGGCAAATAGAACTCCACCAAGGCTGCCCTTATTTTAAGCTCATGCCATAAGGTTCTTTAGCCCTTGTAAGTTGTACCTATAAATAAGAGTCGTTGCATGAGAATTGTTGTAGCGGATTCTAAAATAGTGGACATGTCACGTAATTCTTTAGTTGAAGAATGATGGTGGAGAGTTGAAAGTCCACAACAGCCCTGCTCTTAAAATCACAGCTTTTGAATTTTTTTTATCTTTCATGCAGTGAGAGCAAAAGAGTAAACCCTTGCAAGGGCTAAAGAATCTGATGGGAAAAGCTACTTACTTATGTATGAAAGTGCCAAAATGTTTGTTTCTCTAGCTCCAAAAATGATTTTAAAAATAAAAATAAAAATAAAAATCCCTGAGCACAAGCTTAGCTTCACTGTTGAGCAATGACACCCTGGATTAATAATGTTATGACTAATGTAGGATTTCACCGCTCTGGTTAGAAAAGAGTGTATTATTGTCTTTGCCCCAGCAGGGAAGAGACTGTTTTCAAGGAGTTACATGACTAAACACAGTCATAAAAGTAAATCTAGGATAACACTAAGGCAGACAGAGACCTAGCGACTAGCCACTTGTTTTGGGCACAGTACATAGATCACAGAGCCGTGTTGCAAAGCATTTTTCTGGTAAAACACATGTTTGCAAAACCTGCCTCACTGTGGTGGGATTTGCATGTTCCTTCGAAGTATTAATTTAAAAGTGTAGGGTTCTGGTGGAGTGGTCCCCAGCCCTAAAAGCCAAGTTTTGTTAATCGGAGAAGAAATGAATCAAATGATTGAGCATGATTTGAAAGGGACCGACTCAAATGAAGGAGTCTGGCAAACTTGTCTCCCCAGCAGCCCATACACTCACTATGATATTCTTCTTCAATTCATAGTTTATTAAGCCGTCCACAATGGATAATGCGGGCTCTAACACAGGTTGAATCTCTCTAGGTTTTGGTGCCAATATGGATAAGTTGTGGGCTTCACAATCTGCGGCTGGCTGCTGATTCCACCTGAGCCGCTCCCCTCATCACATGCTTTGCATCAGCCAACTGAACCCACTATTTTACTCACTGTGTTTTTTTACTGTTCAATGGCATGCCGCTTGTCAATTAATTAGTAAGTTATCAGAACGTGAGAATCTGTGCACAAGTTTGGAACAGAAAATTCATGCAAACACCTGGGTAATGACTCCATATACAGTATAGCACCCAAAGAAGCAGGGTTGCCATATCGGACACAAATGGGCAGATAGGATCCCGGATAGGATGGTCCTTTTGCCTTGCTAGCGTTGAAAAAATTAGGGTTTTGATAGGGGATATGTTTAGTGGATAGACACCTTTTTGTCGTATCAGACGTTGATGTCGACTATTTAATTAGGGCAAGTGTCAAATATGTTATACAACTTGGATGAAAAATCCATAATATTTTAGGCTTTTTTCATGAATATTCTAAAAATATGCTTGTCTAAGAGATGAGGGGTCTACTAGATGTCTTTGACATTGTATACGACACTTTGTCTAGTGGTCGAGTAAGACAACCCTGATGTTCAAATATGTTTGAATGTTTTCGTTAAATTGAGAAAACCAAGAGACCAAGTTGGCAGAGCACATCAGTCCTTTAGGCACCGTGACAACCATGCAAAGAAGCGCACCTCCCCATGAGGCAGCCAACCCTGTCCTCATTTAAATAGATGTCGGGTTCACTGTTCAATCTCCTTTAATAAAAGTGAGAGCAGGTCCTCTGAAAGACATCCGCCAACCCGTCCAACACCCGTCCTTGTGGAGCCCAGCTCATGAGAGCGGGCACGGGGGCCTCTAAGATTTGGCCGGCCGGACGGATGAAGCAGACGTACCCCGGGCTGTTGTTGTATAGCCTAACTTATTTCCTGTACGTAAAATTGAGATGTCGTTGCAGACAGTGAAGGTACGAAGTGGGGATTAATTGTTACGAGTTTGAAAGTGGCAGCCAGTGAGTCAATTCCATGGCTGGGGAGGTTAAATGAATGTCGTGAGGCAACTAACTGCTTCTGTACGAGAGTTGTCTGAGCTGTAAGTGACTGGGTATTGGGGTCACATGTCCCAAATCCCGAGGAAGGAAATCAGGCGGGGCGCGCAGGTGCAGCAGAGAGGGGCCTGATGTCCATGTGCAATTGTTCCCAAACCAAGGCAAAATAATTCCATGGTGACGCTCATCAGGAACCAGCAAGCAAGCAAGCAATACTACCTATGCACTTACCAGTTCAGTTGGGAATGGTACGATCAGCTATGACACACATGGGATGTGTGCACTCCACTTGCATTGCATTGTTTCTGTTCTAAAGCTGATCGGTCCGCCTGTGGAATCTTCATATCCTATTAGGTTGTTGGGGCTCATTTATGGATGGATTTCTTGAGTGTCGTTGAAGGTTCCGGGCATGACTCGCTCTGACCAACAGACAACCCATGTTGCCACGCCTCGTCAACCCGGGCGGAGCCCTCATACCCGGACAAATGTCAAGCCAAGGGATTATGTCGTGAATACACAAGTGTCACAATGTAAGCGGAGCATCTAAGACCACTACACTACTTTTTGCTAATAGTGCGGGGTGCTAATATTGTACTTTCCCTTACATTTCTAAAATGTTGTAATAATTCAATTTGGGATGTAACCATATTAGGCATGACCAATACACTTTCATATGTAGTACCAAAACGTTCACCGTGCGTGTGATACTAATTCCAAAGGCCGAAATTTACACCCAATCATTTGCTTACACACTTACACTAGGAACACGAATTCATTGTACACTGATACAAAATACAAAGTCAAATATACAACAAGGACACATGAGAGGGGCAAGCACTAAAAACCCACCTTGACTATTAGCCAAAAGTAGTGTACCATCACATTCAAAATTTGATGTCACGAGTTATCGTTTCCACACCCTTGAATTGCTATGTGTCCCTCTATATAGTCCATAAACCAATCACAATCACTATACATGGGTAGTCATTATTGTTCATTAATCTAAGATACCCAAACCTTCCTTAAATTGGCTATAGAAGGACGTATTGACGTACATCATTGTATCCTGCCTCATATTCCGTGGTCCGGCTCTTTCACCACTCAAAATATGTATGTTGAATTTTATCCACTTTCAGAGTGATGAGAGAATTCAGTGGTAGTGTGAACATGCTCTTACAACTTGAATTGACCCTTTATTTGTCAATTTAGACAAATCTCAATACTTATTATTATGAGCATGGTAATTTTGTTCTACCATGCAACATTATCAATAGAGTTTGTCCAAAGTTGATGTGATATTGTTTTTGCCATTTAGTGTGGTACTTTTACACTAGTAAAAAAGGTGACGCTCTCCAGAGAGATGCAAAGGCAAAATCAAAGTGTATGCGTGGAATTGGGCACCACCTGCTTGAGCAACTCCTTCGACAATGCCACCTTTTCTACTACACTAAATAGGTAGATTAGTGTTAGATAATTATAAGATTTGAAAATATTATAGATTTTTACTCTCGATAATTTTTTTTACCAAAGACATTGATTCCAATTCTATTGAAAGATCCCCATCTTGACCAATATAGAGGGGAAAAAAATTGATCAACAGTAAAAACTTACAACATGTTTATGTAAATTAGTGTATCTAACACTAATCTACCTATTTAGTGTAGTGTTAATGAACAATTTTCACCCATGTAGATCCTTTGATATATTCAACTATCACTATTATTCATTCATGTACACATGAGGATATTAACCCCGACAATTTTACGGTAAATAAGACATATTGCCAACACTTTGCAAAGGCACTTGACATTGTTTCATCCAACAAAATCATGTGATGCCAAGTTCAACCTAACCAATTTTCTACTAGTACATCAACATTTTATTAGTAGACATTTTATTGTAAAACATTTGTGGAAAAGAATGTTGAATTTGATATGTTGGAAAGCGTGTCAAAATTAGTACTGACAAGAGTGTCACTTGCTTTTAAAGATTTGTCAATACTGAATGACAATTTACACTCTATGTTGTTGATGTTTA
The DNA here is from genome assembly GCA_022496805.1 of Pohlia nutans. Classification (NCBI taxonomy): domain Eukaryota; kingdom Viridiplantae; phylum Streptophyta; class Bryopsida; order Bryales; family Mniaceae; genus Pohlia; species Pohlia nutans. The sequence continues at coordinate 1,326,651 of CM040086.1, forward strand.
CTACAAGCTTTTCCATTGTGGTTGGTCCAATAAATAGTAAACAAAACTTGATGTTGCCATTGAATTTTTTTGTTCCAATCACACCTCATCAATTGAAAATCATCGTGGAGTTAGACAGCCATTTTTCAATTCTGCACAAACAGATTCAATGTAAACTGCATTAGCAAACTTCGAATATTGGCTTAAATATTTTACATGTTTTTTAATTGTGTTGAAGAATTGAGTCAAAATTTTATTTTTGTTTTTTAATAACTTTATTTTCATTCTTTTAAAAAAATGTTAAATAGGAGGTACAAGATAAAAGGAAAAACTCAGTTGTTATTAGTTCTCAATCATATAGAATTGAAATGTATTAATCCTAATGGTAAAAAAAATTGTAAAACGAAACCTAAATCTTATGAATTTTTATTTATTTTTAAATTGTGAAAATTGAGTTTAGATATGTTATCTTTTCAATAAAATGTTGAGATTACCTTCAAAACAAGACTCTTTGTAATTTTCATGTCGCGACCCTATTCAAAGGGTAGGTTTGGCAACAAATATTTCAAAAATAAGATGTCAATTTCTTTTGGAAATTATAAGTAGTTTTTGTCAAATTTCACATAAATCACTTCTTGAAATTGCCAAAATGTAAAAAATATTACCATATCTTCACATTAATTAATTTTTGGAGTAGTCAAGTGTGAATTGAAGGAGTGAAAAGACTTGTTTTTGTAATCAAATTCATTCAAAGTCAGTGCCAAATGATATGGGATAAAAAGAACTTGCAAGCCCATATGAATTCTCACTACACTATATTTTTCAGTAGATTTTGGTGCACAATTGAGCATAACAAATGATCTTATTTTGAAATGTTTCCTACAAAGAAAATTTAGAAGGCCAAATCATCATCCACCTCCAAAAAATAATTTTGTGATTTGAAGTTTTAATGCATGAGATATGGACAAAATGCAATAAGATTGTGAAGAATGTGCATGAGTTGAATGATAAGCCAAAACTTGTTGTGATCAGACTTTCGAGACTCAATTGTGCATAGTAGATTAACTTTTTTTTGAATATCATTCAACTAAGAAACTTGTACAATCAAGTAATCATTCACCTCGAGAAAGAAGCTTGTGATTTGAAACCAATGGGGGCCTTAAAACCGAGAAGACCAATTTCTCATTGGCTGAAATTTCTCTAGTGTAAAGAGGCCCTAACATTGACGGGCGGGCGGACAGGCGGGCGGGCGGACGGGCGGGCGGGCAGGCGTCTTGCTGCATCACTCAGGGTCTGTAAATGTTGACCGGCCAAATGAAAGTTCTTGAGCTGGCTGGCTGGCAGCTAGCTGCCCTGATCGAGTGCAATTGGGGTCTGAGTGTACAAATTACAGCTTCTGGTGCAAATGAGTTATGACTGAATGCAGAGTGGATATTGAAGCGCGCACTTCAAGAAGCCACGAATATGCCGCTCACATGTGCGTTGCACATGCAGTAGCAAGCAAAACAAGCACAAGGCGCGACGACGGACGACGGTTGCCTTCCCCAAGACCACAAGGCCCAAGCGACTGTACCGGCCACTGCACAGCAGCAGACTGAGGCTGCAGACAAAGCCTTCCATGTCTGGCCATTTCATAACTAACTTGCTTTGCCAATGATATAAAGGATTACCACTTATAGAAGTATCCACTGTGGCTGGGCTTGGCTCTGCCCAGCAGGCACTCACACATATGGAGCTCGATACGGACTTCCACTTACCCACCTCAGCATGACACTGCATATCTTGCTTCCCTTGAATGCCAACAGATTAGAATCATTCATGGCTTGACCATTTTTCAGCATATTTTCTGTTTGTCAGATGCCCTGCCCTCTGTCACCACCAGCCCTGCTTACGGTTGTTTCCCCGTCCCTGCACCTTCTGTGTGTTTGCTATTATTGGACATTCCGTGTCCGTTTTGACGACGATTCCATTTTTACTTGAATGTGATACAATTTTTATTTTATTTTTCCTGGCAAATTTTTTGCTTCTGGGAGCATCTTAGAAGCAGTTGCTAGAAGCTAAAATCACCAAAAAATAATTTAAAAAATAATTTGATATGAATAAGTTATGAATTTTTGAAATTTCATGATTATCTAAAATTTTGGCAGTGACTTCCCCCGGTTGCGACATTGGTTGAGCCATGTAGAATTTTATAAGTGCTATCAAGAATGAATAGACATTGATGTTGATGTACTTGATACCTTGTGTACATGTACGTAAGATTGAGTATGAGTTGGATTGGGTGGGTGTAAATCCTCGGCAGTGAGGCCGAGCCAATGTACGGGGAGATCTGGCAGTTAGTGTAAAATCAACCAAATTACATATTGAAACTCATAATTGTAGGTGTAAAATTTGTGATACTCGGGTGTTACCTAGGTGAAACATGGGTAACAACCAGATGGGTTCTTGTTTAAAATCAGTTGCTTTTGTAAAATATTGGATTTTAGCTGGTTTCCTTGGAAAACTCCCCATTCAATGAGCCGAGCTCCTCTTCAGTGAGTGAGTGCATTTCCAGAATAATCACATGAGCCCGTACAAACTGTTCATGTTGGTCAAAAACCATTTGCAGCTGGCAGAGCGAGCGACTACAAATTGGTGTAGAACCTGACAATGATACTCTTGGAAAACAAATGGCATAATATATCAGAAGCATAATATGCACAGAAGGGGGTGATAGAAGGGGACAAATGCATTCAACCGAGAGGAGAAAACCAGTCATCGCCCGCATTGAATGATTGGTCAGTTCCATGGCAGCAGCGTGGGGTATCGTTTCGAGGTCTGGCTGCTCTTGTATGCGTTATTAAGTTAATAGTCTATATGCAACTCCCCCCCTGCTCCAGCAGAAAACCGAGAGAGCCTGGCACCCCGACGATAATAACAATTGCACCACTTGCGTTCCCATGCCAGAATTTGTTTGGATTCGCACGGGGTTACATAACATCCGCCTGTTTTTTAGCTGGAGAAAATATAACTACACCGATTATTGCCATTCTCCTGATAGTCACAGTAATTCAGTATTCTCACTGTACTAGTTCTGGTATTAGAATCACTTATCTGGTATCCAATCACTTATATTTGAATTATAATAAAGACCTTAAAATTCAACGGTAGTTGCATGAACAATAAAACTAACTTACCCCCAACATAATCAGGTATGTCCATTTATAATCATCCGTGACAAAAAAACAAACGACCCGCACATTTGAACTCAAAAGCAGTATAAAAAAAACTAGATATTGATAACACAAGGTGTACACATAAGAGTAGAAGGTCAATTTTGAGTATATGTAGACAATACTTTGAAATTTTATAACTTATTCATACACTGTCCAAATAATGCATGTTAAAATGCATTTGAATGCTCTTTCACTTGCTAATAAACCCCAATAAAATGTAATAGAAAACATACTCAATTGGTCATAAGGTTCTTCAACCAACACTGGATCACACCTTTTGCAACGGTAGCACAATAAACACCAAATACACTGTCTCACCACTCTCACCACTCATTCTTTAGTTAAATTATGGCGTGGACTTGCTATGATTTGGGAATGTGCTACATATTCTAAGGTGCTCCGAAGTGGGGTTAAAGAACCTTATGGTGATAGCCCATTCACACCAAGAAGCTCCAGCACTTGCGTTGCGTTCCTGGAATGCTACAAGATAAATTTCAAAAACAATATACAATTTCTTGCGGTGTCAGAGCCTTGTTTCTTCGTGCTTTTGGCCAACACATGTGCGTTAGTGGAGCGCAAATTTCTTGCCGCACCCAAAATGCACTGGAGCAGCTTCGTCAGGTTAAAAAAATGAATTTTACAAAAGCACATTGTAGCTACCAAAAATTCACTTGACGAAAGCAGACTGATTCTCTGCTGCACTCCCATTGGGTGACAGGTGTGAATAGGCCATGAGGCTGGCGAGGTGTGAACGGGGCATGAGCCGTCTGCACCTCACCACAGTGAGGCTTCCATTTTGGTTTGAGATCACAAACTCACAGGGGCCAGTTCTGGGAGCAGACTGGGAGATGCCTGTCTGTCCAACTTACTAGTAAGTTAACTTACTTCTGTGCACTTGCTATGAGCTGACACATCATGCAGCACTGTGTTGATTTTCTCTCCAGTCTAATTCCTGTTGACCTGTTCAATTAGCCGCCTGCCTTCTATCCCTTGAACCAGATCATCATAAACCCCACATGGCCACATAACCCGCCTTACAAATGTTATGCATTTTTACCATACTGTGGAGGGCACATAACATTCATCAGGAATGAGGCCAACGTATCTATATGCATCTTAACGGAGTACATTAGACATTTCACGGTAGTCGTCAACTCAATTTTTGTTTCTAACTTGGATCATAAATTCACACACTTATTTCATCTTGCTTGATCGACCATCTTTGATTTCACATCCATCACCTCGTATACTCTCAATCATGCATCACAAATTTGTGAGCAAGTTCTAAGATCGAGTCTCCCATCATTCTCAAACCTAAATACGCTTGTATCGTTCTTTTGAATGCTATTGTAACAATCTAAGATGATTATGAAATGACAATCTTCAATGCAAAGTGTTTTAGGATTGTAGGGAGCATTGACCTAAAATTTTCAAAGGTGGTATTGTGGTACAAAGAGCTTTAATTTTCCTATGCAAATTGCCCTCTCTCACGACGTGGAGGCTTCATCCCAAAGTTTTCACAAAATCACGACTTTTTAGTGGAACAGAGGAGTACATGGTCAAAAATCTAAACTTAGACTCATAAATAGGAGTGAGTTAAGTTGTCTTAGGTAGAGGGAAATCTTCATCTAAAACTCCAACACCCTAAAAGTTTCAAATTCTCATTAAAAAATCAAAGACTTCACTTTCAAATCTAAGTACTTGCATTGAAGTTTGAGCACTTGAAAATCACATCGTGTTGAATCACATGCAATTTTTTAAGATTAAAGTTAAAATTAAATTATCAAATTTTGAAGGTAAAACAAGCAATTTGTTTTCTTGTCTTTCGCTTTGGACCTCACCAAAACTCTAATACATTGAAATATTCATCCTAAACAAAACCAAATTTGGAATTTGACAAATTTTAAGTTATTTGTGAAAATCCAATTCAATTATGAAAATGTAAACAAAAAATTTACAACTTCTATGACTTGCCCCAAAGAAAAAATGACCACATTATATTTTCAAGGAATTTTGGGGATTAAATTGCAATAAACTTGTGCCACAAGGAAAAAACTCATTTTCTTCAAAGTGTTACTGAAACTCAATTCTCACAATTATATTATAGATAAAATTAGTTCTTTGAGAACATTGTTTGTTCACTCTTAATACTACGTGCATCAAAGAGAAATTTTTTAAGATCAAAATTTATATAAAAAGACATATGTGTTATCTTTGCATAATTTTTACATTATCTATATTAAGTTTCAAAATTTCAAAATCAAAGATATTAAATAATTTTTTAGCCTATGTTTAAGAAATAATTATGTTCTTTTTGTTAGAGGATATTTTTTAATACTTATATGCTTGTAAACAACAATATTTCCTCTCACACATCTACTTCTTCATATCTTCTATATTTATTATCAAGCTACTACAACCAAAAAAAACATTAAAATTTTATACAAAAAATATTGTCTAATTTTTTTATTTCAGTGGAAAATAAGAAAGGCATTTCAAATTTTTAGGTTTTGTTAAATAAAAAAATCCAATAGTTTATTAAAATGATGGGTCTTTAATTTTTTGTTTATTAATTTGTACTTAGTCACTCAACAATGTTTATATTGTGAGATTCAAATGTTAATGCTCCTCAATGATTTCATCTTAAATTTGAATTTTCATAAAGAAAGAGAAGAGGGTCGATGCTACCCTCCTGCATGCTTATAAAACTATTAACCTTTAACCCCTAAGGGATCATGAGGACATATTATGTCCTCAATATTTTTCCAATCTTGTATGGCATGCATGGATTTAATCAAATCAAAGTTTGCTTCACTAAAGAATCGTAGCAAGTTGGAATGGCAACATACTTAGTGACGACGATTGTGGAAAAATGTGAAACATCAACCAGGAATAATATCTAAAGTGTAGAGAAAAAAGCAATGATTTGCCACACATAGGACGTTCCAATGAGATGTTGATGGTGATTTTGCATCAATTGTTCTTACAAAAGGTAGTAGCATGAGTACCAATTTTTAGCATCAAATCATGAAATACCGAGTGAAATACCAAATTTTGTAAAATCACCAACCACATGATTGCCTACAAAAGGCCCAATCTTTGTTAAACATCCTATCGACCAAACACTACAATGTTTTGATCCATAGGGTACAATCTTATGAAATTTCCCGGACTCAATCAACTAGTAGATGAGTCCAAGATGCAACAACAAATTTCTAATGAGATTCGTATTTTCGCAATGGCGTCAATCATTTCAAACACCTCTCTTTAAAAATGCTTCAGCTTCTAAAATGCCAACAATCCTTCAGGGAATAAAGTCTGACCAAGAAGTCCAAATCGAGTTTATTTTTCAGCATTTTTGAATGGATCCTACATGGAGCTTCTATTATTCAAAATTATTTGATTTTTGATCGGCACATGCAATGTTCTTCACTAACTCCAGTGATATAATATTTGGTCCCATTTCAGTTACTATAGTGTCCATCCTCGAAAGGGGAGAGTAGTTTTGTCTCAATGCCCTCTGTCCGGTGGGCACCGGGTCATTGGTATTACGAATGGACACTTTATTCACGTCGGCCTTGCATTAGGGTCGGTGTTTCTATCTATCTTCTATCTATCAATCTGGTCCCATTTCAATTATAAATTTTCACAATATATCATACTTGACCGTCATGGTCGGAAAAAATATTAATTAATTAATTAAAGAAATAATATAAAGAAAATCCCAATTTTTTAGGAAATTATTATTTTGAAAAAATTCTATAGTAAAAAATAGAATCTTAAAGAACATTCATATAATCTTATAGAATATTGTGCATCATATTGGCAATTTTTAAATATTAGGCACGAATTCCCAAACTCAAAAACCGGGCACAGTATTCAATTGAGTTTGTCATTTTAAAATCCTTAGTCCTTTATAGGTTAAGATAGGAAAAACAAATTACAAAGTGCATGGGTTAAAGGGAAGGGACTAGAGCCCAGGAAGAACCGGCGGTTAGTTACAAGTCAACCGGTTGATTTTTCAAAGCGACTGGATGAATCTCAAGAATAGAGGTACAAAACCGGACTAAATGACTAAAAATGAGTGATATTTAGTATTTATAAAAGAAAAACACGGAATATATATTCTTTAAAAACCAATAAGTTTGGTAAAATAAAGGAAATTTACTGGTTGGCTCAAAAAAGTATCCCGAACAGTGGAGAAAGGAAAGGAGTTTTCCACCTCGGAGAACACATAAGGTAGGAGGCTCTAAACCTGCCAACTTTAAGGGTTGTGAATTTATGAGGACATAGGGAGAACTGAGCATGATTTTTCACTGAAAGACAAATCCAAGCAAAGACCAACATACTTTGAATCAAAAAAATTGGATGTTCCTAAAATTAGTTATGAATTTCTGAAGTTGAAATGACATAGGTTCTAAAGTGGTGCTCTTCACCATGGGTACATCCAAAATTTCAAAATGTTCGTCCTTGGTAGAGTACGGGTTTAGAACTGTGGCGGGTTTAGAGCCCTCTACCTTACATACATTCAAGCTCGTAAAGGCGTGATTCGCAATACGGAAGTGAGCCTGAGTGCGAACACTGGCCGGCACTCTTCACGTTCTTGTAAGTTGTAACAATCAAGCTGTTGATGGAATCCAGAGTGTCAGAGTACTGCTGGTGTAGCAAGATTTTGTCCACAGGCGACACAATCTAAGCTGTTAGATTGAATATCATATATACCCCTGGGTTGAAGTCTTTGGGAAGTCAAGCAGTGGAGCAATTGTGGCTGAGATCTAGCCCTTGAATGGCATAAATTTTGTACTTCACCTACATGTACCATTTACCTCTTCTGTCCGCTGCATTTTTATCATGAGGTTTCCATGTTTAGGCTCCCGAGGTTTCCGCGACATAAAAATTTACCGCATGCCCGTTTCACCCTGCATGTTATCATTAAACCCTCGCGGTACCTGCTCAGGGAATTTTGACATACGGTGACTTAGTTGCCAACTGTTTCATGGCTGCATTGATTGTTGTAGAATGTTGTAGTAACGTATTTTACTAGCTGTAAATTCTCAACATAGAGAGCAGAATATAATGGAGCCTCCTGTCATTTGATGTTCAGCGTTTTAATGGACAACTGAGATTCAAGTTAGGGTGGTACCAAGGCCGTAGTCTAATCCATCAGAATGAAGCGACTTTGAGACATGATGTATAACTAATGTCACTGACCACATTCAAGCCTCCATTGCATGCAACTCACTGGATATTTCTGTAAGTTTTCAGATCGTTTTTCTCTTGAGAAATTTACCTGTAATGAATTTTGATGTTTAGTTACCCGACTCAATTTTCGTGTGAAACAAACTGAACATCAGCGAATTTATGAAAGTCGCGTCATGTCAACTGAGTGCATTATTATTTTACCACTGGTTTGAGGTAATCTTCATTCAGGTCATCTTGTACATGAGCGAATTATGTATGCCAACGGATAATTTTTTTTAAAAATAATTATGTGGTGAAATACTGAATCCACGTGTCGCTTGAGTCAGCGGCAGCAACCCACACCATTTCAACAAGTGATGGTGAGGTTTAGGGCAGGGATTGTCTCTCTTTCCTGTGGCCATCAACACGCACACTCGTGTGTAACTTAAAAACACAGTTTGGGGAATGGGTATAATTATCACAATCCACAATCCTCGTGACGTGGCACCAACATCGGTTTTCCAGCACACGACTCAGCAGGCCATCAAATGAAGTTGTACAGTTTGCTGGTCACACATACTCCCAGAATGACTTCACCATATGGGATGCAGCTACTGATGAACAGTAAGGAAAGGTCGTCAACACAGAAGAAAGTATAAAATATTCATGACATTGCATCAAACCAGATAGATGCAGCATGGACGATGGGTACCAAATCCTCGAGCAGAGGAAAGTCAACATAAAAAAATCATAGACAATAGCAGCAACACATTTGCATTGCAATGGTGGCCTGTACATTTGGCGGTGGTGATACCGTAGCTTCAATGGAAGAGTAATACTAACACTCAAATGTGACTTAAAGAGATTTTTTCTTCCCCTGGCTGGATCAATGACCCTTACTATGTACGTAGTAACGGAAGCTCAAAATTATCAAACCATCGACTAACACAGCTGGATGATCTGGTACTAACTGCTACTATACAGGATTAAGCGAACTAAGTTGAGAAGAAACGAAGCAGAAATTAAACAATGAACTGATTCTCAGTACCTGTGGGGGGTTGATTTTCTTCTGCATCAAATCATGAGCAAAGAAATCGAGGTAACAGCTAATTCCAAGGCGGCATGTAGAGATGATGAATGGGAGAAAAGTTAGCGGGAGTTTATGTACTTCATTACGATACAAAAGAGACTGAGGCCCAGCTCGAACGTACATGGCGATGGCGAGGGTTAAAAGCTCCAATGGTTGATATGATCTCTGACTCTCAAAATTGCTGAGTGCAGTTTCCTGCATGACAGCCCAAAAGGATTGATGGTTCTCCCCTCAAAATGTGGGTAATCGCCGATGATCTCAATGACAAAACTGCTCGTGCATTGCATCCGAGAACGCATGATTCGCCTCACTCGGCCATGAAAGCGCAGCTTGCTGCTGCAGGGAAGACGAAACGTGAAGACTGTTCACCATCGATGTCGGTGGAGCTGGCCATGTCTGTGCACAGTTCAAGTCAAACGGACGCACCAAGCTCGACGGCTGGAATCCTCGAACATCGCCAGTGTTGTTGTTGGTCCCAATCTGCTCCAACGTCTGCAAAAAAAACAGCTTCGATTGTTAGAAACAGAAAATTATGGGAAGAGAGAGAGAGAGAGAGAGAGAGGAGTTCCAGTGAGCTAATAATCCAACAAAATGACGCACATTCAAAAAAACAGGTTCGAGAAAAGAGGAGGTTCGATTGTAAGAAAATTATGGGGAGTGAGTTACCTGGAGCTGGAGTTTGAGGAACTTGACGTAATGGATGGCTTCGTCAAGCATGGACGCGGTGTCCATCTTAGTCCCGCCAGGAACCAAGCGCTGCAAGACGCGGATGCGGTCACTGATGCGTTCGCGGCGCAAGCGCGCGGCGACGCTTTGGGGGTCTTTCGAGATTCGCACGTTGCGTCGCTTGGGACGCGTGCTGGCGATCTCCTCCAAGCTGGGCACGGGCTGGCTCGCGTGGCGGAACAGAATCGCGCGCATGCTGGCCAGCTTGTCCATGTCCACGACCGGCTCGGGTTGTTGCAGAAACGGAGGCGGGGCAGGCATCGCAAACGCCATCGACTCAAACCCCGGCGTTTCTTGCACAGTTTTGGGCATCTTGGGCTGCTGCTGATGGATCTGCTCGGCCACCCAGTCTTCCTCGTCCAAGCGGCGCTTGAAGCACCCGGAGTCCTCGCTTTCCCGGAGCGCGTTCGGCGACAGCGGCCCGCCCGGGCTGAAGAACCCGGACTCGTGCTTGAGGGACGTCCCGGTACTCGCCGTCCTGTGCAGCATCGTCGTGTTCAGGACCGGGGAAATCGGCCCTCCTCCGAGCGCTGCGATGCAATTGATTTGCAGATTCTCCGGCGCCGTGTTGCAATCGTCCGTGTCGCTCGTCGTCGAGTCCACCATGCTGGAGCTTTTACTGCTGTTACAGTTCAAGAGTGTACAGTGCTCGTCTGTTAGATCCGCATTTGCTACAAACGCTTGCACGTCGAGCGGAAACATCGACTGCGATTGCGCTTGTTGGAAAAACAGCGGCGGCTCCAGAATGGAATGATTGTTGACATTGCCCCATCCAGAATTCGACCTGCACATCAAGCCAATGAAATGTTGCACAGTTTGAGTCACTCCACAACATTCAGTAGCTTGTAGTGGCTCTAACAGCATGTTCCACACCCAACAAGACTAATTGGACACACCGTAGAGTCCCAAGATGATGCATGAAGAAAAGGTTACTGAATAATATTATGTCCTCAATTTTGTTGACAACCTAGAAATATTTACAATATAGGACTCCTGTCAAGAGAATCGCAGACAACCAAATTGCGTCCTGGAAGCAACACACAAGATAAGATTTCTGCAAGTTCCGTAACGCGAGGTGCGAGGTTGGCAAGGTTACCATTTTTCCATGGACCTCAGACCGTGATCGTCTGGTCTGTGCAAACTGAGAGTCATCCTGACGACTGTAAGCTCTCACTCAGTAGTAGTGCTGGGGAACTAAAACCCTTTTCCGTCGTCGTCGTCGTCCTTCAAAACTGATAATAATTACCACGACGAGCATGCACCATTGCTCATGGGAATCTACTGCTTCCAAGAAGCATCAGTAACAGGCCACAGAATGCAGATCAAAAAAATGCAGATCAAAGCTGCAGCTCCTTCGATTGCTATTGCAAAAATGGGTATTAATCTGCAAAGAAGAGGAGGAAGGTTCTACAAAGAAGAAGTAGAGCAGATCCAAGACATTGTGCCTCGACCAGCGATGGCACATGGATCGAGCTCTAGACACTTCATGACAGATTCTCCCTACACAAAACTTGATCTGTGCACACACCCAAAAAGCTCACAAACTCAAAAAACAATTGTTGAGACGAAAACAGACAGGAACGACTACTGTTTCTTCTTCTACTGCTGCTCCAGCAATTGTGTGGGTGCGGCACAAGGTGCCTGGAGGTGGTGGCGAAGGGGGCGATGGTGAAGAAGTGGACGGATTTGGAATTGTGCCTCGAGAAACGGAGCGGGGCGGATCTTTGGCGTGCGAAGCTTTTTACGGGAAAGACGTCGGCTTATATTATTTATTCTCTCGCTTGAGCTCTTCCGCTGATTCTTGGCCTCCGCGTCGGCCTCGGTCATAGGGCGCGGGGAGCCTATGACCGTCCCCGAAAGCTTTGCCTGAACTGGGAGTGTGTCAGATACTAAAACTTTAGAATACGGTATCAATCACTCCCCCTTAGTTCACACTTGGATGATCATTGCTCTTAATTACAGTCGCCTAGTGGGACTAATTTTGGTGGGCTCCTCCTTCCATTTTTAATTTCTTTTCCCAATCTGAGGGGGGTGCTAATACTAGGCTGATGATGCCACTCTACTTTGGGTAGCCTCATTCATAGCCCCCATGCTTGCAACACTGCATTTTCTCTCCTCCTCATGGACACTAAAAGACGGCTGCTGGGAATTCTTCCTGTACTACCTGGTAACTGCAATAAACTGCCAATGTAAAATAGACACTATAAGGGCCGCTTCACACTACGGTCGTCTAAGTTGAGAGGCCTTGGGATTGAGAGTCCAAACTTTGTTGAGAGTTCAAAGAAATATACTGAAAATAGGTAATAAAATATAGTTTTCATTTTTTATATAAAGAAATGGACGGCCTCTCGATCATAGTTTGGGTTTCCATTCCCGTTCGACCCAAACTTCCTTTCGAGAGGCCGTCGCCTTGGTCAAAAAGTACTACCATGTAGGCATTTTTGAGAGCAACGGTTGTTGGACTTTGGCCTCTAGTGTGAAGGGTCGAGAGGCCGAACCCATGGTTTCTTGCAATTTGGTTGGTGGAAATCGACGACCTCTCAACCTTCGGCCATAGTGTGAAGCGGTCCTAACATTCTGCCTTTTCATCCATTAACCCCTAAAGGACCAAGTGTCCTAACTAGGACATTTACAGAATCGGGTAGGCTCCGGTGAACACATTTTTAATCGAATTTTGAAGGAAATTTAATAGTAGATTCCCCAATGTGCCACAAAAATGGGGATTTTTTTTTTTTGAATTCGGACACTGTATGTGAAAGTTATGAGGGGAAATGTGTTTTTTTCGGGAAAAAGGGCAGCGGGGCAGTAGAGAAATAGTTGAATTTTAGGGGGGGCAACAAGATAGGCGGTGTGTGGAAAATGGGGTGGACTGTGGGGGGCAGAAGACCACCCCGTTTCCCAAACTCATAAATTTTTTTTAAATTTTTTTTTTTAAAAATTTAAAAATTATTTTTTTATAAATAAAATTAATTTTTTTAAACTGAAAATTATTATTTCAAAATTAAAAATATTATTTTAAACTGAAAGTTCAATTTCATAATTAAAAATATTATTTGAAAAATTGAAAAATAAAATCATTTTAAAAAATAAAAAATAAAAATCGTCCAATGAGGGACTGCCACGTGGCAGTGTACCTTGAGAGTTAGTGGGGTCATGAACATTGGAATGGGTTGGCACTTCAATTCCCTTCCTCCACCCTTTATTTCCCCCCTAACCCCCAAAATTCTTAGAAAATGTGCTACATGTCTTCTAAAACTTGGAGATTTTTTTTTTTTCAAAATTGTTTTCGCCATTTTGTAGAGGGTGGAATGTACTTGTGTTTCACCGCTTGGATTTGTATTTTAAATAAAGAAAGTCGAAAATATTGCAATTCCAAAAACATATAGTCTTTTCTGAACTTTTAAACCCCCAACAAGTGCAAGGTGTTATTCAACATCCTAAACATCTCCAAACACAACGAAAATTGGTACACAACTAAATAACATCATATAGAATGTGAAAGTGAAGTGCGACAAGTTTCGGTAGTGAGGTTTTTTTGATGTAGCTGTGGTCAAACGCATCTAAAATTTTCGGGCATGTGTTTTTTTGGGGTGTTTTTTCCATCAAACGCAATTATCTTGCAATCCGTGCGGTCAAAATCAACGAAATTTGTTGTGTATGTTTTTCAAATAGTTTAGGACAAGATCTTACGGTTAGAAGGTCAAAAATAACATTCTTTTGGATATTTTGCATGGGGGAGTAAAAATGGCAGCATTGGAGTGTTTTTGGAGGAAAAACCTCCGGTCCTTTAGGGGTTAACTCATTTTTTATTTTTCCAAAGAGTGGGGATTGGGGAGGGTGGGAAGGTCGTCAATAGAGGGACAAAAGAAGTGGCACAGTGTTCAAGGAATTTTTTTTATTTTGGTTGCATGTTTTCTATTGGTTAGCCCTGTACCACAACATTGTTAAGTTAAAGTATTATTACTTATAATAGTTGCTCTCTTTAAAGTTGAAGGACATGTGGGGATGTGGAGACCATGCGTGGTTACCTTCCCTTTCAATTTTTCAAAACCTCCATTTGTAAGAAATCATGGATAGCTATTGATTGTTCTTGAATGATAATGCAGAATATGTTGCACATTCTCCTCGAGAGCAAGGCACATCAAGCGAAGGGCTATTGAATGTTACGATTTCTTTGTTAGAAAATGTGTGCATTTTATGTATTGGAAAAAAAAATCTTGTGATAAAGTGTCATTGCCAGCAAGCTTTCCGGTTTGCTCGATTTGTAGGTTGTTTTCCGTTCTGTTTAATGAATTGTTAGCATTCTTTGTTCCACAAAATAATAATGGTAATAATAATAATAATAATATGAAAATGCAAGAGTGTTCTTTTTGCAAATAAAATAAAATTTTGGGAGGACGGTTTTTGGATGTATTTATGGGATGAAAAATATTATGTTTTCTTTTTTTGAATTTTGAAAAATATTATGTTTTCATCGATGTAGACTTTTATATGCTCCAAATTTTGGGCTAATTGAACAAAAGACGAAGAAGATATGAGTATAGTAGATGGGCTCATAAACCAACGGTTTATGCTTTTCATGCAAATCTAGTACTAGTATAGAATTAGAAGCTTTCAATGAACACTTATTAAAATATTGTTGGTTTCATAGTACACGTCGGTTATTGGGTCATCTGTGGACCTTATACATAGTGAAAATTCTTTAAAGGATTTGGTTTGTTTGATAAAGTTGACACTTTGTGCATGACATATGGTTTGTGTTTTTTAGTGTGCATATTTAAAGGGATGGAATCATGAACTGAATGCCATATATGTGATGATATAATAGAATTAACCGAAAAAAAGCCAAAACTCATGTTAGGTAAGGTGAGTTGGAAGTGAGTCAATGGCAGCCGAGTTAAATAGCATGGTTCTACCAAATCCATAGATAGATAACATGTTGAATTAGTTTTGCCATCAAAAAGATAGTAAAACTAGTTGAACATGTATTTTGGCTCTTAGAGCATCATTGCCTCAATTGGAAGGCATTTGCGAGGTCCTTTTTGTTTAATAGTTTTCAAGAAGTAGCTTGCAAGTCACTTCCAGCATCCTTCACCCAACCTCCCCACTTTCCGGTTTTTATGAATCCTTCTTCATTTTAGAATTATAGTAGCCTATGAAGACCAAGGAAAAGGAGAATTTTGAATTTGAGTTTCATTTTGGTTACATTCAATGAGAGCATAGACTTCCATTCCCATGAATATTGGACTTTGAACTTCGTGTTTTGTTTTCAAATAACTCAAATGTCACACATTTCTCATATTTACTTGTATATCATACATGGTTGTGTCAAGTTTGTTTTCTTTTTCTAGTGGCAAACTAAGTATGCAAATTTAGAAGGATGGAATCATAAAACAATATTATATATGTAATGGCATGATGCCATACCTTCCACATATTTACTTGGCATGATGTATAGATTTGCTTAATATCAATTTTCTTAAGCAAATTTCCTTTGGTATTATGAAATCGTACATTATGATAGTTTTTCCTTCTTTTTTTCCAAAATCATATACAGATTATCGAGTTGTTATGTTTTTTCTGTTAATCTTATTCATTACAATTTTTTTACAAATCATCAGGCTACACAATTTGAAAAGTTACACCTTTTAGAAATATGGAAGTCAATCTCAACATTTTACCTATAAAGAAAGATAGAGACTAGAATTGATCTTTTAGCCATAATTTTCTTTATCATAGATTGAATGTTGTTCAAAATTTAGTTTAGGAAATCATTTCAATGCTTTAATGTAAATGAGAAGCACCAAAGGCAGACCTTGCAACCCATGTCCTTGAAGCATGGACCGTCAAACTACATCCGGGACTACATCCAATGGATTCTTTATTCACAATGATCTTTACAACATTATTATTATACAATAAAAATAAAGTTTGCAATAGAAGAAAAAAGTAAGACAATAAAATAGGAACCATACTTGGATGCTTGTTGAGATGCTTGTAGGTATGGTTACTTGAATCATAAGAAGGTAGCAAGTGGAGCCACCAGTAGAAAACGTGGTGTTCTCCAAGGAGATGCCCAGGCAAAATCACTATGCATGTGTGGAATTGGGCACTACTTGCCTGAGCATCTCCCTCGGCAGTGCCACCTTTTCTACTAGTGAGCAACGATAGCTCAAAATAACGCTCTCGATGGGAATAAGTTAGACATATCCATTACCATCAATTTAAGAATTTCACCTTCATGTATTAGAGGTGTACATTTATGTTCTAAAATGTACACTTCCGGTACATGAGGGCGGAATTGGATGTTGGGTAGTAATGGGTGTGTCCACCTTATAAATATCAGTGCGCTATGGACACCATGACATTCAGACGAGAATGGTTCAGATGACCGATAGACTAGAATGCTAGTTGCCTTCAAGTAGAGCTGCTGGGGGCTGTACGTGGATACTTGAAACGCACACTCATGTCTTTTTTATAATTTATTTTTTGGGCAAATGAAAAAGTGACTTGCAAATGAAACATCGGATATGACACAGATTCTCTGAATGTTGACCCATGTTTCATAAGACTAGAAGCAAATGAAGCAATATGTGCAAATCATTGTTACATAGATTCAAACTATCTTCCTAACGTTAAAAGAAGGTAACGCTTTTAGGACATATAAATTATTAACCATTTATTTCAAAATTGTAACAAAATATTTCAAAATATGTGGAAACGTAGTTGAAGGTTTTTAAATTTAACCCAAACAAGTGTAAATGCCTAAAAACAAATCGAGGGTTTAATCTAAACATTTTATACAATTTTGAACACAACGTAGACCATAATGCCAAATGTGAGGCTGTCATGGTCAAAGATCAAGTGGTCGTGGTGAAATAAGAACTCCAATTGGTTGGCGTGAATAAAGTGTTTGTTCAACCCATTTATGGTTAAGTGACTACTTGATAAAGGACGAGTAGTGTAGAACTATTCCCTCTTTTAAAGATAGGACAATAGTCTAATATGGGTACCCCAAGAAGCCCTTTTAACTTTTTAACCAGTCCCTATGGTAACTTGGAATGAGTCCCTCTTTAAAATTTAAAAAAAAATGAATTGACTAAATGTGGTTTTGATTTCCTACACTCATAAAGTACATCCAAAAGAATTCATGTAAAAATGGAAGAGTTTAAAGATTCAAAAAGAGACTTTTTGTACATAAACCAGAATTTGTCCTATCTACTTCAAAAAAATCCAAAACATTTGTTTAAAATATCCAATGACATCATTTTGGTACCAATTTTTTAAAAGAAGTACATTTACATATGTGCATTTTGAAATGGTTAATTTGAAGGATCATAATATTATTTATTTTGTATTACAATGCTTGCAAATGTTGTTTTTTGGCAAAAGAATTTCACAAAGCACAAAAATATGAAAATTTATTTATTTGATTAAAATTTTGGAATTAAATTAAATTATTCCATTTCCTCTAGGTGTAAATATTTTTAACAAAAAATATATATTTATAATCTTAGTCAATTGTGAAATGGACAAATTCTTCAAAATTTGAAAAATTATATGTTCAAAATTCCCAAATTTCCAAATTTTGACAAATTTTTCCACTTCAATCAACTAAAATTAATTATTTTTATTTGAAAAAATCCACACTTGGATAACATGAAATACTTTAATTTAAATCCAATTTTTGAATTGAAGAAATTAATTTTCATGTTTTTATGTTTTTGTGAGAAAAATTGCCAAAATTAGTTTTTGGAGGCATTGTATTACAAAATGAACAATATTTTGAATCCTTCAAATTCATCATTTCAAATAACACGTATCTAGATGTACTTCAAATCAAAAAATTGGTACCAAAATGATGTCATTGGATATTTTTAACAAATGCTTTGGATTCTCTTTAGTACCCGGGACAAATTATAATTTTTGTACAAAAGCCTCTTTTAGAATCTTTAAAGTTCTTCATTTTGTATTTGATTTTTAGTTTTTTAAATTTTTTTTGTATACTTCATTAAATATAGGAAATCAAAACCACATATATTTGATTCATTTTTTTTTTTTTTTTTTTAAAAAGGACTCATTCAAAGTTGGCATAGGGGTTGGTTCAATAGTTAAAAGAGCTTTTTGGAGATCTATATCATACCATTGCCCGGTAAACAATAGTAGAATACCAAGTAACTATGGTCAAACACCAAGTGACTATGGCATTGCTAGTGAATACATAACCAAAGCTAAAAATCAAAATGTTTGGCATACATAGCCTACATGACTTACTTGGCCTACTTAATATAATTGAAATTTTGGTTTTTGACTTTCGCTTTGATTTTGTGATTTTTTATTTTGGCAATTTGGTCTTTAACTTTGGTTTTGATAATATGGTCTTTCACTTTGGTTGTGTGTTCTTTGGCCATTAAAACCTAGCATTTGGCATTACAATCTATGCCATGTCCAAAACATATTTGTTGGCATTCAGCAATAAAACCTCTCCATAATCTACTTTCCAAATAGTTTTGATCAATAGTCATTCAATGGTATTTTTCTAAGTTCATTTTAACTTTTCGATGCTAGCAAAGGTCTCAAATTGGCAAAACACTTGCCAGAAAAAGACCCTAGGATGTTCAAAATGGAAATTTCAGAAAATGAGGCCTATGAGTGAATAGTGCTTGCATTTAGGTCGAGGGGGATTTGGAGTCGGGGTTAGGACCGCTTCACACTATGGCCGAAGGTCGAGAGGCCATCGATTTCTACCAATCAAATTGCAAGAAACCATGAATTCGGCCTTTGGACCCTTCACGCTAGAGGCCAAAGTCCAAAGGCTGTCATTCTCTAAAATGCCTACGTGGCACTACTTTTTGACCAAGGCGACGGCCTCTCAAAAGGACGTTTGGGTCGGACAGGAATGGAAACCCAATCTTATGGTCGAGAGTCCGTCGATTTCTTTTCATAAAAAATGAAAACTATAATTTATTGCCTATTTTCAGTGGATTTCTTTGGACTCTCAACAAAGTTTGGACTCTCAATCCCACTGCCTCCCGACTGGAACGGCCATAGTGTGAAGTGGCCCTTAGTTATGAAGTTGAGCCTAAAATGACTAAATTAATTCATGAACATGAAATCACAGGAATAACTTGTACAAAAACCAAATGGTCACTGTCATTGGCTATGCAGAAACCCAAGCCCGGCCAGTGTGCCGTAGCTAGACGGTGGACTGATGCAATTTACTATAACGGTACACCATGATTTCTGCATTTGGAGTCTTTCCATATTGAGAAGAGAACAAAATTCTGTCTATTGTATTTTGTTTTATTTTATTATCTGGAGCTTTGTTTTATTTTTATTTTTTTTGGAACAAATTGGATGAAACAATAGCCCTCTGTCCGTTTGCTGTATTATTGAAAGTAAGGTAAGTGGGTCATAAACCAACACTTTAAACATTGCGACTATTTATAGTAATCTGAGGTGCAATATGATAGTTTGAATGGATTAGCATATTGATTCTAAACCTATCATGAGTTGAATCATAAATTTTGGACTTATAGTGAATAAATTATGAATTTTTAAAGCCTAAGGTCTAAGTTGCCTATATGTGACAATAGACTTAGGTTGAAATTGACAGTGAATATGTCTTGAAGGATCATAAAAAAACTTTAGAATAAACGAGTTCCCACAAAGAAGGTGACGGTTCAAATAGTGTCATAAAGTCAACAATTACTAAACTATTATAATGATTGTTGGATTTTGGCATAGTGGAGTATTATTGATGAAATAATCATATGGATCTTTTTATGGTCGGTGTTGGTTTTGGTTATTGACTCACTCACTTTAGTATGATGTCCAACATGTTTTCGTTTAGAGCCACTCCTCATAGAAGACTCGAAACTACTCTTGCTAAAAATAAACAATTGGATCACTATTCTATCTCCTCTCATTCTTCGTTAATAAAAGTTAGATCAGTCCGTAAAAGACAGCCACCTTAGTTTGAGGAAGTCCCAAGTCCGTTCTATCACTTTATCACCCATCCTTTAATCCAAAACATGGTGTAAATTAGTTTATTATCTCTTTTCAAAGCGGGCGGATCTCACATGTGGATCCTCTCCTAAAGCATGGCCACCAGTTCTTCTAATCAGTCACAAAATGCTCTTTTGCAAGCCCAAAGCGGTTTCATTGGCCCACCGTTGACTATGCAAGGGACATGAGCACTGCGGCATTAGGGGAATGCATAGTCCACTTGTCAGTTTGGAAAATATGGTTTTTCGTTTGTGGAGTCTATTTTACAAAGTTATTTTTTGTTGTTAGGAAATTCTAGAGTCTTCATCAACTATGGGGGACGAAGAGATTAGTGCAATCCTAAATGACGGACATATGGAGATCGTATAGCCAGGGTAGCCGACTACGAATTGCAACAGCAAGCCCGTTGAAGACCACCGATGCGAGCTGATGCGATGAAAGTGCGCCTGCAACATTTGGCGGGGACACAATTCATCAATTTAGGGCATATTTGCTCGATAACCACTACAAAACTCTTATACCATAACCTTATAGCAACTCCAATACAAATTAGTTAAATTTTTAAGAAAGTGACATTGTTTTCTTATTGGTTGTAATCCATAAAAAAGATGATAGGGATGGAAAAAATTAGGAAGTGGAAATTTAAACGTGTTGGAGCTGCTACCACTCATTTGCATGCTCATTGATGTAGTGGGGGCTTATCATAAACCAATAAGTGCTTAAATCAAATGTAGAAAGATATTCTAAACCCCTAAAGGCCCACAACCCTCTCTAGATTGAGCAGTTTTGCAAAGATAAATTATAAAATGCAATTGAGAGGGATAATTTGAACTTGACGTGAATAAAAGTTTGCACGTTAATATACAACATGTTTATATACATCATCTTAATTTAGTACATGAGAAAAGTTAAATATGAACAAACATACAATCGGATGCATATCGAGCTTTAGTCATGTTCAAGGCTTAATGTTTAATTTTTCAAATTCACATTTTGATAACAAACATTTTAGTGCAATCCAATTTTATTTCTAAATTTTTGAGTTTTCAAATTCCAACTAGAGGATCTTATTTTGAATTCATATATTTAAGCACTTATTCAAAAACTACCGCATGGATTGAAAATTTATAATGCTTAATTCCTAAACATGTAAGTGGACATAATAAGTTGTTAGGGATCTTTGCATTCAAAATAAACCTATGTTTTTTATAAAATGAAATTCAATACCAATTGCAAATTAGTAGTCAAATCATAATGCATTTTTATACATTTTAAATTACACATAGAAGCTATGCATCATTGACTCACAACATTCTTATACTATAAGGTATATAGAATATAAAACAAACAATGAGCAATAGAAGAATTGGATGTTGACATGGAATATTGTCGTATTCCTTTGCATATTCCACATGTCCTCATCCATGTCTTTTCGGTGTGTGAAAGATGAAATACGTACAATATAAAATGTTGTAGTACTTTGGATATTCTTTAAGTTTTTGAACATCATGCTTGGGAATGTTGTGATACATGTACCACCAAAAACCACCATATACAATTTTATAGCACAATATGCAAATGTACATTTGGTGCTATTTTTAACTAATCCTCCAATTTTTTTTAGAGAATGTCATTTATATATAGCTAATGTTTCAAAAAGTGGTGTCTAATTAAACTTGATCAATTGCATGCATACACTAGGATGTGTATAAAAAATGTATTAAAACCATACAAGAATGTTATGTTTTGACTTTTGAAAACATGTGGAATAAGTGAGTAAAAAATCATTAAACCCTAAATGTGCCAAGGTGTCCTCAGAATAGACAATTTGATAAAAATCATCATAAAGTATTATTTAGAAGAATAATTTGGAATTAATATACAAATGAAAGTTCTAGATTTTGAATTTTAGATTCCATCCATATAGTTCGATTCACCAATACTATCACAAATATTTTATTATATAATTTGAAAGTTAAAACTAAAAATTCTTTCTAAATTTGGTTACGAACAAAACATTAACATTTCTCAAGTAAATTTTGTTGGAATATATTTGAAATGAGATACTCTTAATATGGTGATTCTTTGAAATTTTTGTACTAAATAGATTCACGACCTCATTATTTTTTTAAATCACTTTTGAAGTGCAGTTAATGCAGTTTTGGCTTGGTCAAAAACTTGACATACTTCTACATATGTAATTTTAGAAAAATATATACTCTAGTATCACCAAATACAACCATTGGATAGGACAACAACTTGATGAAGAATCTCCAAAATTTTGGATGACTTTCATCCAAGTATTGATGAGAACTTGAATCTGTTAGTAGTTGAAAAATTGGGTGTTGTGACATTTAGGGGTCTTCATGTTGTGACATTTGTTAACCCCTCAAGGCCCAAGGGGATTCTGTACTATTTGAAGAAACTGAACTTTGACTGCAATTATCTCTTGTACAGTGGGGTGACACCGAAATTGTCCCCTTGTGCAATTCCAGGGAAAGTGCCCACACTGCTGCCAACTTTGACACCCTCCCAAGCGCTGGAAAATTGTTATTTAAGGTAGGAAAACCAAAAACGGTTAATGCCCTCAAGGCGTGCACTAGAGTTTTTTAAAAGCAGGGAGGTGGTAGACCGCAAATGGAGAATTTTTGCATGACGAGGATTACTGAAAATTTACTAAAAACTACTAATTTTCTTGGAATCTTGTGTGCGGTTTTCTGTGATATTAGTTAACCGTTTTAGGTGCTTTCATGTGTAGAAAAGGAAGAGTCTAGTATACAAGAAGGGGGTTTGACAAACTTCCCACTTTGAGAAATTGTAGATAATTATTTACGGGGAATAAAAATACGAAACAACTTGCATTCTTCATCATTTCTTCTTCTTCATCTCAAAAAAATTTCACATAATTTCTAACTCCATTCCTTCTGGTCAAATCACCTTATTTTCACCGTTTTTGGTTTTCCTACCTTATACATGAAATTTTAGACACAAAATCATTGTTATGTTGAAAACATGTGTACCAAATTTCAAAGCTAGAAGATTGATACAAAAAAAGATATTCAAGATTTACTAACAAGGGGTAGCTGTAAGAAATGTTTCACAGCTGCCAACTTTGACACCCTCCCAAGGATTGAAGAATTTTTTTTTTCACATGGAATTTTTGGAGTAAGAACATCTTTATGTTATTTACACATGTGAAAAAATTAAAGTCCAAAAGACCCACGAAAAATATGATATTCCAAATCTACCAACATGTGTAGTTGTGAGAAACAAAGTTGCTTCACAACTTCCAACTTTGACAGCCTCTCTAGGGCTGAGAATTTGTTATTTCAATATGAAATTTTTGTCACATGATCTTTATAATGTTGATCACATGTATGAAAATTTTCAAGGCCCAAAGATACACACAAAAATAGTTATTCTATATCTACCAACGTAGTTGTGAAGAAACTTTGTTTCTCACAACTACACATGTTGGTAGATTTGGAATATCATATTTTTCGTGGGTCTTTTGGACTTTAATTTTTTCACATGTGTAAATAACATAAATATGTTCTTACTCCAAAAATTCCATGTGAAAAAAAAATTTCTTCAATCCTTGGGAGGGTGTCAAAGTTGGCAGCTGTGAAACATTTCTTACAGCTACCCCTTGTTAGTAAATCTTGAATATCTTTTTTTTTATCAATCTTCTAGCTTTGAAATTTGGTACACATGTTGTCAACATAACAATGATTTTGTGTCTAAAATTTCATGTATAAATAACAATTTTCCAGCGCTCGGGAGGGTGTCAAAGTTGGCAGCAGTGTGGGCACTTTCCCTGGAATTGCACAAGGGGACAATTTCGGTGTCACCCCACTGTACAACAAACTTAACCCCTAAACGTCACAGCGTCCAGAAACTGGACGACGAATGATTTCAAAGCCTTCTCACGTTCTCATCAACGCTTGGATGATACTCATCCAATTTTTTGGAGATTCTTCACCAAGTTGTTGTCCTATCTAATGGCTGGATTTAGTCATACTAGAGTACATATTTTTCTAAAATTGCAAATGTAGAAGTATGTCAAGTCGTTGACCAAGCCAAAATTGCATTGACTCTAGTTCAAAGTGGAATCGTGAAAAATGAGGTCATAAATTTAAGAAACACAAAAATTTCAAAGTATCACCACACTTAAGAGTATCTCATTTCAAACTCATTCCAAAAAAATTTACTCAAAAAATATTGAAATTTAGTTTGTAATCGAATTTAGAAGGAATTTTTAAATTTAACTTTCAAATTTTATAATTAAATATTGGTGATTGTATTAGTGAATGGAACCGTACGGATGGAATCTAAAATTCAAGATCTAGAACTTTCATATGTATATCAATTCCAGAATATTCTTCTAAATGGTAGTTTATAATGTTTTTTCTCAAATTGTCAATTCCAGGGACACCCTGGTACGTTAAGGGGTTAAGTGAGAATATGATTTGTACTTCAAAATTTCCCACATCAATATTAACATTGCAATGTATTTTTTCTATATATATCTTATGTAGTTTTTGAACAAAATGAGTTTAAAAAATGACCTGATGAACAAGTCAAAGGACACAATATGTCCCCTATGCACAAGATGTGTCATGTAGAAGTAGAAGTGTAGTTTCATGTTTTTTTATTGATTGAAAGTTTCAAACAATGCGAGCTCTTCCTACAATCATTTCAATCACACGAAATCCAAGGCAATCTTGCAATTTCAACATGTGCACACCTCCAAATACTTATTATTGTACTAGAAGATACTATTATAAGATACAAGGTTAAAATAACATGCACGGACATGCGACCAATTTTTTTTTAATGTTTTCATGTGTTTCAAAAAGAGCCTGCGAACTAGGGCCCAGTGCGGGAACCCAAATTCTTTTAGCCTCCATCCATCAAGTGGGAGCGCCAGAATCGTTGAGTGCCCATGATCGGAACCTGTGGGGTTCCAAGTAAGCATCAGCTGATGTGGTAGAACTTTCATGCTGAATATCATGATTTTCATCCGCCTTTCCCTTGAGGTAAAATACCGCGGGTTGGGTTTGGTATCGGTATGACGTAGTTTTTTTACTCCCAAAATAAAATAAAACAAGCGGCTGGTTGCGTAGTTTCTACTTTAGTATTTATCGTAGATTTATTTTTACACCTTGTTTGTACTTTTTAGTCATGTAACTCCGCAACTCCTTGAAAATGAAGTGTTTCCGTAATCTCTTCCCTCATAGGCCAAAGACAATAAATTATCGCAATTTTCGTGTCAATGATGTCATACACACAACACAATAGAGTAATGGGAGTCAACACCCTTTCGCAACGAGACCACGTTCTAATTACAATTAGAAACTAAGTTTATGTGGCAATGGCATGGTAGTTCCAAATTCATCGCATACAAATGGCATTCCTTCATTACTTAGAAAAGTGGATCTAAGTGAAGATTATCTTTTGATCTAGTTTTCAAGAGGGTGCTCCATTTCATTGCTCTATTTGCAAAATCATGAAATTGACGAGGGTTGAAATTTTTACTGAGTGGCTGAAATCTTCCTTTTGCATTAATTTTACATCTTAGTGTCACCTTCTCCCTAACTACAAACCCACCTTCACAATTAGCAAAAAGTAGTGTAATTGTGAATCTTTTTGGACATGCTTCTTTTTTCAGTCTAGACTAACGGTGTTTCTAGGGATTACTATTTCCAACCACACAAAAAAAAAAAACAAAACATTGAGTACGCCCCGGACTGCCATAACATTTAGTTCCATGCATTGTCCCTACCTTGATTCAACAGTAGATAGTGTGGTATATTCCACATCCAAAAGTACTTCATCAGTAGCTAAGGTCGAGGCACCTAAAACCGATAACTTAAGCTATCTACACTATTTTTGGACCAACCATTAATAGGGTGATATTTTTCCCGGGTTGGAAGTTAGTTTTCGCGGAGAATGCAAATTTTTCCATGAATTATTTCCCAATATTGAAATTTGTACAATTTTTCAAAGTGAAAAGTACTTCAGGACCCAAAACCGATCACATGCTCTAATGTAGAAATGAGGTACATCTTCCCTTTCAAAATCTAGAAATTAGGCCTCATCGGTTTTAGGTACCTGGTCGGTTTTAGGTGCCTCGACCTTAAGTGGACAACTGTAGGCTTAAGGTGATGAGCAAAGTGCATGAAGGAAAGATAGGCAGTGGGCATGAAGGCTACTGAATGTTATGGCGTTACGAAATCCAAGTCAAAAGGTGGGCCCCCGTATTTTTTGAACTCATAGAACCAATAACAGGCAGGTAAGTTCATTGAACAGTGGTTTTGATTAACGTCGAGGCACCTAAAGTCGACCAGGTACCTATAACGGATCAGGCCTAATTTCTAGATTTTGAAAGGGAAGATGTACCTCATTTGTACATTAGAGCATGTGATCGGTTATGGGTTCTGAAGTACTTTTCACTTTGAAAAATTGTACAAATTTCAATATTGGGAAATAATTCATGGAAAAATTTGCATTCTCCGCGAAAACTAACTTCCAACCCAGGAAAAATATCACCCTATTAATGGCTGGTCCAAAAATAGTGTAGATAGCTTAAGTGATCGGTTTTAGGTGCCTCGACCTTAGTCACATGGGCTCCTTGTAAGTTTTTCCATCATCATCATAGTTACATGAACTGCACTTGGTGGAATATTCCAGAAGTTTGCGAGGGCAATGATATAATCATAGGCTGCCAAATTGCCCTACTGTATGCACCCATGTGAGCCATGATAATTGCAATTTACCAACATGAGTACCATTATTTGAAGAAAACATTAGGCACTCGAATGCCTATCTTAATGTTCAAACTTAAATATACATATACTCCGGTATTACACAAGATACTTCTTCAATATCTAAATGTTTGTCATCCATTTCACTTTTTGAATTTTAGGCATATTTCATCCATATGTGTTAGTTTCATCTATATCACCTGTTCATTCAAGCATTGAACAGGGAGTTTTCCCAATATTTTACAAAAGAAACTGGTTTTAGACAAGAACCATCTGGTAATTATTCATGTTTCCTTAGGTAACACTCGAGTATCACAAATTTTATCCGGATTTCAGCTTAAAACTACGAGTTTCAACTGGTAATTGGGCAATTTCATTCGGCTGATTTTACACTAACTGCCAGATCTCCCATTGAAGCGGTTTAGATCACTATACCAAAAATTATCGCAATTAATGTGGGTTCAGAATTACTGGACCACAAATATCATAATGAGTGGTACAAAATTTTAAAATTACAAAAATTCCTTGGATATTTTTGTAGTATCTCAGTAATTACAACTGAATTCTTGGTGCAGTAAGAAATGATAATATGATATTTTAAAAAATTCTTACCTAGCATGCATGTATGATGATGTCAACTATGACATGGGGTGACCTGTAACTGCAATCCAGAACTGTAGAAATAGAGGAATTGAGACCTTCAATGAAGAGAGGCTCTGAGAGTGTTCAGGTTCAAGTCAAGTGGAATTGTTATTTTATGTATTTTTTTCCCCTTGAAACATCATTCACTATACAAGTACCACTGCTGATAGGTTAATAGCTGATCGGACACAAATTAATTCAAAAAAAATGGAATTCAGAAAGTTAGAAGATTAATTTTTCAATATATTTTATTATGAAAAAAGAAGTCTTGAGGAATATTTGTAGTGCTGATATAATTGAGGAATATTCATAGTGCCGATATGAAAATAATAATTATTTGGTACATTAGTGTTGGACCAACTACCAATCTATATTTCTTTGTCTCATCTTACGCTTCATGTACCTTGAAAATAAACTACTTAACTCCTTCAATGGTATGGACCCTGAGCTAGTAGGAATAGTGATTTTAGCAAACAAGAAGCTTTTAATAGGAAAAATTGATAAGGGAATCAAAAAGCTTAATATGGAACAAAGGGAGTAGTACCATAGTCTACCCCTAGGTGGCCATGTTAGTCAAGAAATAATTATTTTACCCCATATTCTATCAAAATAAAAAATTACTAGAGGTTTGTGTGTAAAATTTTAAAGGTTTAGGAACTATAGTGTCTACAATCTCATAAATTACACCATCAATGTGACAAGGTAAGGTGTTAAATAAAATTCAAAATTTTCCATGAATTGTTGTAAATTTCACTAGATGAATGATTTGCAATGGATTTTTTTACAGCGATGCCTAATTTTTCAAAATTACTCATAAAGAATGCCTAGGTTTTTCCAAAAAATTCCTATAGATGTGCCTAAAATTTTGAACACATTAAAATAATTATTAAGCATTTATTTGCCAACGTGATGATAGACTACCGTTGTATGCATGTGCAACTTTTAAATTCTATTTTTAGAGTTAAAACCAAAAAAACTCACAAATCCTTCCCTAAGGTTAATCCTCAATGCTCAATTTATTACCATGTGGGTGATGAGTGTTTTGAAAATATCACTTTATTCAATCCGAATTTTTTTGATGGTGCTTCATGGAAGAAATAATGATCCATATGAATCATTGACATGAACATTTTAGAAGAGTTATTATTGTTTAACATAAAAATCAAAAGTTAGTATCATTATTTTTAGTTCAAACACTTAGGAATTAAAATTTTAACAATTGCAACCCAAAGTGGTTAAGGGTAAATCTGTGGCTGCCAAAATGTTGGAGATATTGTATTTTATGCTCCCGATCGAAAATTGACGATATCTTTTCAACATTCAAGTAATTCATGAAGGCTTTGGATGTGATTCATAGGTTAATTCATGTATTGTCAAAATCCTAACCAAATAAAGTGAATTTGACCTTTATCAATTATTTAACTTAATCTTCTTCTTCAAATTACAAACGAATTTTAAAAGTATTTGACAACTTAGAGGTTCAAAATGGAATGTAAATTTGGATTTGCAATGTTGCAATTTATCTATTAGGATTTGTTTTTGTAAGCAACTTTAAAAAATCAAACAAAATCATTATCAACTTCCAACCATTTGTATCTTTTATTGTGTATCTTTAATAATTAAAAATTTAAGTTTTTGAAGTTTCAATTAGTTAACCCCTAAGTGACGGATCAACCATTTTATGGTCTCTGCCCTTTTTTTATGGGCTGCCCGAAATAGAAAAAAACATTTTTATAGAAAATAAAAAATATTTTTAAATAGGTAATCAAGTCTACTTTCCAACCCAATTTGAATCATGTCAATCCGAGTTAAACTCCACCCGGGAGAAATTTTCAAAGAAAAACACTTCTACATTGTTTAATGTTAGAAAACTTACTATTTGGGGAAAGTGATGATGTTCTCTCCGTTGAAAATTTTGCAATTTTTGATTGTAGAATAGAATGTCTAGTTTTAACAAATCATACAAAATTTCAAATTCTAAAAATAAAATTTGTGATTCTTATAAATATTTGAAGTTAAATGGTTCTAAATTCATTATGAGATGATAAAAAGCTATTTTTTGATATTTGACCGTATGGAAAATTACTAAACATCAAGCTCCTCATTTTCTCTTTTGGACCAAACTTCATCAAAGTTGAAGAAGTAATTTTTTATAACACATTTATGTTTTGCCCTTACCCCCTCTGTCATTTAGGTGTTAAAAAGGATAGGACATACTGACTCCATTGAACTATCATATGCACTTATTTTTAAGAGGTCAAAGAAAAAATGAATATCTCTCTAACGAAAACAAAAACACAAAAACACAAAATGATATTTTGAGCATGCATATCCACTATAGTGTGTCATTTCTACCGTGAAATGTCACACTGTAGTAGACACGCACGCTTTAATTTCAATGTTTCCTTTAACCCCTCCAAATTCGGCAGTTATGCAAAAATGCATCATAAAATGCAACTAAGGAGGATTCTTTGAACTTGATGTATGAATGAAAGTTTTACATTTTGAATTTTGGATTTTCTTTATATGGTTAGATTTGCAATTGCTATCACCAATGTTTTTCTATAAAATTTGAAACTTAAAATTCAAATATATTTTGTAATTTGATTACGAATAAGATATTGACAATTTGTGGATGAAATTTGTTGTGATGGGATGAAATGTAATAATCCAAGTGTAGTGATTTTTAAAGAATTTTTGGTTGCTTCATTTTATGAGTTGAATTTTTTAAAAGCACTTTTACATTGAAATCTTCAAAATTTTGGGTAAATCACTGCAACATGAAATGAGACAAAAATTTCATAAATCACCCCCTTTCTAATTGGACCACACATGCATGAAGCTAACTTCTCATAACCCCTAAAGGACCAAGAATTCATGGTTTTAAAATGACAAGTTTAATTGATGATATTCTAAAAATAATAATTCATATGGGTACACATTTTATATCATCGGAATTAGTGAAGAACATAGCATGTGTCGATCGAAAGAAAAATTTGTATAAAAGGAAGCCTACCTTAAGACATATTCAAAACCGCTATAAAAAACATGAGGCCCAATTTGGACTTCTTCGTTCTTTAGAGATAAAATATCTAGTAAAAAATCCTAGAAAAATGTGTTTGATCTTGTACATTGTCCACTTTTTGGATGGTTCAACGTGTAGGGGTTAACCCCTAAACGTTCCAGCGTCCAGAAACTGGATCACAAACAGATTTGAAGCCTTGTAACTTTCTCATACAACCTCGGATGATTTTCATCCAAGTCACCTTTGAAAGCCTATTAAATTCTTTACCAATTACAATGAATCTCTTGTAATGGAGAGTTGTTGATAATATTGGAGAGGCCTTCAACTGCAAGTATGTCAAATTTATTGGGTAGATTTTCTGCTTACAATGGTCTTCTCATGTACACCTCATGTACATCTGAGCTATGCTAATATCTACTTTTGAGGCTAGAATCTACTTCTGTGCAAAGGGTTGGTACGTTGAGGGGTTGCCCAACCATGCATATTTTGCATGATGTACAGATTTCATCCGTAGTATCTCTTCCGTCATGCACTTTTTGTGGTGTGATTTTTTTACTGAATTTTTTATGGGAAGTTAGCTTCATGTATGTGTGATCTGATCGAAAAGGAAACAATTTTTGAAAAAATTATGCCTCATTTTGTGTTGCAATGTTTCACCCAAAATTTTGAAGATTTTGCTCTAAAAGTGTTCTTCAAAAAATAAACTCATAAAATCAAGCATCCAAAAATCCCCAAAAATCACTACACCTAGAGTACTACATTACAACCCATCACAACAAATTTCATCCACATATTGTCAATATCTTATTCATAATTGAATTTCAAAATAATTTTTTATTTTATGTTTCAAAATTTATAGAAAAAGATTAGTGATAGCAATCATAGATCTAACCGTATAGATAGAATTTAAAATTCAAAATGTATAACTTTTATTCATACATCAAGCTCTAAATATTCATATTAATTGCATTTTATAATGCATCTTTGCAAAACTGCACAAACTGGACATAGGTGAGGACGTTTAGGGGTTAACCCCTAAAGGATGTTGGGGTGTTTTATACGCCGATAGTATCAATATACAGATGATGCTAAGGGGTGTAAAAGTGTGAATTTGGACGGGAGATTTTTTAAGAACGTGCATATCCATGCACTATGCATATGGTGATTTTCAAAAGCATTTTCATTAGTTGCGGGATCATAAAAAAATTATGTATTTTTCTAGTATACGGCTCCAAATACGTAGAAAACGCCCTTCAAGTAGTCATATCTTTTTTTCTGCGTCACATATTATTAAATAAAAAAATTGTACATTTAGTTCCCATTCCAAGCTCCATTTTTCATATTTGCAGATTTTATCAATATCATAGTGTTCGTGGTGAAATACCATTTGGAAGAACACTTGCAACCCTTTTTGGCATGCAACATCCTTTAGGGGTTAAGGTATAGTTACCTTAGAGCATGCCCAACAGCATGTGTTTTGGAGGGACCAACGCCAAGATTTGGTGTAGTTATCTCCACTTGCTTCGAAGTTTGGCCCAACAACTACCCACCAACGCTAAATAATAGTTTTTGGAGGCAAAGTTTGAGGTTTCCCCGCCATTCAGAGAAGCTTTGGCGCAAGCAAATTTCTCACACCAAGCAAGCAAAGATGCTCAATCAACAATTAAATAATTCAGAGAAGCTTTGGCGCAAGCAAATTTCTCACACCAAGCAAGCAAAGATGCTCAATCAACAATTAAATAACGAGCTTGAAGACTATACACCGGCCCGTGCTTCAAGGTCATCAAGTAACTTTATATAAAATCTTCATTTTATAAGTTACCTTGGTGTTCGCTCTAGGAATGCTGCTGGGGTACTTCATGTATTACATTCCTCCATATTAAAAATGGCCTTCAAATTGATGCTTGGCGGAATTTTTTTCTCTCGAACTGCTGGGCATGCTCTTAGTCCTTTGGGAGTTAATTTGCTGGAGCATGTACCTTGAATGGATACAGAGTTAAAATTCAGATGCATGAACTATACATGCAGCTGAGAGACATGTGAGCACTGGGCCCATTATCAAGTTTGAACAACCAGCTCCGTCGAACAAAGCAATATACCATTTCTTTGGCAGATCATTAGATTTTTTCCATGCAGCCTCAGCAGCAAGTGGGGCGCCCGGCGGGATTTGGCCGGAGGTCGGTCTGCAGGATTCATCATAAGCCGATGGTTTGCCAATCATCTGGACTTGTTCATCATGTCCAATCACCCCGACCCGGCCAGCCCTTCTTCATATTTGTTGTCATGTGCTGCAGTCACTCATGGATCCCCCAGTTGGCCGGGCCGGGATTCATAACCCTCGAATTGAAGGGAAGAAAAAAATTCATAGCTAGCATGCAGATCATTCTGCAGACGGGCCTGCAGCTGCGACTACACATGGGTTACTTACTGAGTGAACCTCACGTCCTCTGATAGAGATTATCATTGCTTCTTTGCTTTGGGCCTTTTCCTGTTTGTTTCTATTTCCACCAGATCATATGGACTCTATTATGACATGTTTGGAAAGCCCTAACTTCAAGCTGGTTACCCCATTCCAAACTGAATAAGAAATATGTATATGAGACATTGATATTATTCAGTATTTTTTAATTTTTTTTCAGAGTTAGGCAAGAAGAAATAAATTCCTACACAAGTTGAAACATAATTTTTGGATGAAGAATGAATTAGTTATAAATTTTCAAAGTTGAAGTATGACACAACCCATTCACGTCACATAGGTAGAGTTGTTTCTGTTCAAAGAAGATTTGTATTGCACACACTGAAGATGCTTAAACCAACAACAACGAATCCATAACCACACTTACATATACTAAAACCAATAAGAGAGAATCCATTACCAACTGTAATTCATGCTACAACCAACACCATTGCAGCATTGATTGTGGAAACTGCCCCAAGTTGTTGGTTTAAGGCGCCAGTTGGAAATGGGGTAACCACCTTAACTTCAAGATGGGCGGGGGCATGTATTACTGCATCTTCAACCATGCACGCTAAAAGCGACTCGCTAAAATTACTCATTTGTATTTGAAGAGTTCTTCAACTTACAATTCCCCATC
This sequence comes from Pohlia nutans, assembly GCA_022496805.1. Classification (NCBI taxonomy): domain Eukaryota; kingdom Viridiplantae; phylum Streptophyta; class Bryopsida; order Bryales; family Mniaceae; genus Pohlia; species Pohlia nutans. The sequence continues at coordinate 1,360,379 of CM040086.1, forward strand.
CTCAAACGCTCAGATTTGAACATCAAAAGTGTACATTAAATAGTCAATGAACCAGTCACAAGTAGAATGTGAGATATAGTCAACTAAACTTAGATTTGAAGTGTCATTTATCACACACGCTAAGATAGAGGGTCAAGAGGCTTTTTAGGCGAGCCCCGTTGGAAATGCACTTAGTCACATAAACAACTTGTCACATGTGTACTGCTTGAAACAATAGAATTATCCAAAAACAATAGAGGAGTTGAAGAGGAGTTCAAGTGGAGTTCAAGTGGAGTGTACATCCTTGGAATAAAATTATCCGAAAAGAGATCATATGATTTTCAACTTGTAAGGTGTGTCTTCGCCCCAATAATAACAAGTTTTGACAAACATTGTTCATGAATAGTGCCTTGATCCCTTCATGAATAGTCCCTTAAGCTTCAGGGAACTTGTGGGAACTATCTCCTAGCATTGGGGAGGTCATGAGTTCTATACCCTACAGTGGTGTAAGGCCTTCCTTTAAATTATTCTTCAACTCACCATAGACTACTTTTGTAGTATTTTAAAACTGGAAGTGAGTTTAAAGTGAGTTCAACAAGAGTTTCTACTTTAAAACACTCTCTTCGGTTAATTCTAATATTAACAATTTATGACAAACATTGTTCATGAATAGTTCCTTGGTCGGCTCTCTTTGGCTTGGAGGAACTTGTTGAAACTCTCTTGAGTTCTAGCATTGGGGAGGTCACGAGTTCCATGCCCGGTGGCAGTGTAGGGCCTTGCTTTAGCAGTCTTTTTGAACTCAAAACAAGTTCAAGGTGAGTTTAAGGTTTCTTTCCACTTTTAAACACTCTTTTTGGTTAACTCTAATAATATTGTAGTGTCAAACATAACCTCAAAGACATCTAGAATATACCTCCCTGTTTGTATGAAAAAATATTTTGGAATATATTAGAATATTCTATCCAAGTTGTTTAACATATTTGACACTAGTGAAATTCAAACGACATTGTTATAAGTTTAATGGTGATGCATAGCATAAGTGAGGGTAAACAATAAATAATGGTTTTAGTAAGTTGGAGAAAGTGTATTTTTTCTCTTAAATTCTATACCTGGGTGATGGTTCGGTTGGGGTACCCAAAAAAGCTTTCTTCAGGACAATTGCACTCTGTGCTGGTGTGTCAAACAAATATATTTTTTAATTTTAATAAAGTAAGACTTCATTAAATGTGATTTTAGTTTTCTACACTTATAACGTATCAAGGAAAAAAATTTGATTACAATCAAAGATTTTAAAGTAATTTTATTTGATTTTTTAGTTGAAAAAGTAAGTTATGTCCCACTCACCTAGAATCCCTGAAATCAAGCAAAAGGAATACCAATATATATACATATACCAATATATATATTTTTGAATATGACCTACATCTAATTGTGTAGAGTACAAAATAATTTATTTTATCATTAAAAATTTAATGAATTGTGCACTATGCAGCTTGCAAATCCCAAATTTCAGCATTTTTTTACACATCTATGAATGGATCCAAAAACTTAATTTTTTTAATATAAACTTTTTGAACATGTACATTTTGATTCCATTGAGGTGCAGGATTTTATTTTTTTCATTTTAGGGTCTTTTTACTTGATCAAAATGAACAAATTAGGCAAACTTTGGAGGTTTTAAACAAAAATAACCTAATTAGTGTATCCAAAAAGTGATACCCCAAGTTAATTATTGCCCACCTTGGAGATGAACTACTTGAGCATCATGGAAATAACATTGGAATACTAATTTGTAATTATTTTGTTTTTTTTATTTGATACAAATGAAAGAAATTTCATTAGAGAAATTGGAAGAATACAATCCAATCATGAAATAAGAGTAGAATCCTAAAGAGTAGGATTTTGCAAAGGTATTTAATTGTGATACCTATCTAAAGTTCTAAATGTAACACCTCAAAATTTGACATTATGATTACATATGATTTTGAGGATGTACACCAGTTCAACATTGAAAAATTTGTTGGTTTCAAGACTGTAAGTCAATAAGTCATGTATCAATATGAAAACTTTGAACCTTTATATCATTTATACATGATTTATAAATAACACATTCTAAGATATGTTATATTTCTCTTTTATTCATTATGAAGAATAATTTTAAAAAACTAACCATTGTAAGAATAATAGCTATTTTGAATGATTCAAAGTCACTTTTAGGTGGAGTTACTTTAAATCTGACTAAACATAAAAGAACAATAAACAAGTCAACAACCTACGCGGCGCAACGATGCTTAGCCCCCAGAGTACCACATGGACTTATAATTTCTATTTTTGTATGTTATCAACTTTCCATGTAGGTCGAAGAACATGACTGATTGGTACCAATCTTTTTGTAATGTCAATGACAAGTACAATTGTTCAATAACTTACCAGTACAACATTGGTAATTCTGCCTTTGATGGAAAAATGAAGTACAAAATGCTTTACAAAATGATTTGTTGTAGGGCTCAGAACCGAATTATGTTTCCTTTCTGAATTGTGTTCTGTACTAAAATTTTGGAAGAGCATGTTAACAAATAAAAAAGAATCACAATGCACGTTGTTTCATTTTTTTTTGGCAATCCAATGATGTTTTATGGATTTTCAAAGTTAAGATTACAGGAATACCTATTAATTACACTAAATTTTTCGTAATTGGACACCTCAAAAGTATTAACTTCCCCAATTTTGATTAGTCACTTTTAAAAACTATTGTTGGTTTTAGAGACTATGTACATTCTTTTAGTGCTAAATATAGGTGTAAGATAAACATCTAAAGAACAAAGAATCCCAATTTGAACCTCAGCCTTTTTTTAATAGCAATTTTGAATAAATCCTATGTGAAGTTCCTTTTTGTTCAATATATTTCTTTATTGACCAACACGTGCAATGTTTTTCATTGATTCCAATATGTAAAATTTGGTCTCCTCTAAATTATATTTTTCACAATACATTCAATTGAATTTGTCATTGTAAAACCATAAATCCTTCATCTTTTAGGAATTAAGAACATTCTAACAAGTAGCTAGTATCCTTGACTTTCTTGCTAAGAATCGAGGCCCTGAATTGACTTGGAAAGATTTTTTTTATTAAGTAGTGCTTTCAAAGCTAGAATATTGTTTGTAGACACTATCCAAACTCCTCTTCTCTAGCAAAATTTAGGTCTGGGTTGGTATACAAGGTTTGGAAAATAGGGTTAGCATGCTCTTACGGATGGTGTCTCTTAAACTAGGTTTGGTTACCAAAAGAAGCACATCCTTGCCTCCTTGGCAACTAGGGTGGACCAAAACAACCATGTGTTGACTACCAGCATTTTATTTAAAGTTGCTTGCGGTAAAGTCTAGGTTGCTCAGGTCTAGGTTGGTATATCAGGTTCTAAAAATAAATCTTAAGGATGGTTTTTGGTTTAAGTTTGGTTACCCAAAAAAACACAACCTTAAAAATTGTAAGGTGGACTGTCCGGTGGGCATTGAGGCATTGACGTTACGAACGGACACTTTATTCACACCAACGTCAAAAGAGGACCGGAATTTCTACCTATGGACCAAAACAACAACCATGTGTTAACTACTTTAAGTTGCTTGCGGTAAAGCCTAGGTTGCCTACCCTAAAACACAAGCCATGTCACCCCATGCTCTTTGACATAGCTAGTGTGATTTTAACTTAGTGTGATTTTAACATAGATTTGGATAATACACGGGTGATAATACACGGGTGGAGAGCACATGGCTGTTTAGGTCTAGCAATGTTGGGCAAAGCCCATCTTCAGTTCTGAGTGTCACTGCAGTGTGAGCCCCTGTTAGTAGGAGAAATGAGAGATGGTGTAACTTCACCACTGAATGATGAGTCTACTCGGCAATGGTAAGTTTTCACTTGCATGCATGGCCACAGTGAGTGAGTGGCAAATGAACTTCAGCCATTCCTTTTCTTTCCCTGTGAGGAAAGCTCCTTTTCAACCCACTCACTCACTCTTTGCCAAAGTCAAAGGAAATCCATACTGCAAAAAAATCTTTCCAAATCTGCAATTGTGTGTAGATTTTGTGGCACTTCGAATCCCTCTTTTTGCAACTTACTACTTTGGTACTGAACGGAGCCCACGAAGTCAAAAAAGCCAGATGTGTGTCTGTGGGCTCCGTTCACACTGGCGGTTGAGTTACAGTTGCGTTGCAACCAGTGATCTCAAAACTGGCTAATATTAGCTGGATTTCTACCCAAAAAATGAGGCTGCTAAACATACAAAGATTGAATGAATATTTTTAAAATGAATTTTTTTTTTGAAATGTAGCGAGAATGCTCATCATGTTATAAATATGTAGCAAGGGTATCATTATGGTATCACCATGGTATCACCTTAATATATCAAGGGTATTGCCGGATATTATAGAGGTATCGTGAGTAGTACATTCACAAGGTAGCAAAAGCATCTACCGTTTATGTGGGAGGTAGCACCCTGTGCTAAATGTCATAAAGTAGTTCTGAGAGCACTGGTTGCAACCGACGCAGTTGACTTGCACTGTACTTGTGGTCGCGCTTTCAATCGGAAATAGAATGCCGTGGAAGTGCAAAACGCTCTGCGCCACGTGGGATGCCAGCTGGCACCTGAGTCAAATGGGACCTCTCCTTTGGCTACAAAAATTGCTACAATTGCTCCCTCATCACAGTCATCAGCAAAGTAAAAAAGATGGGGAGTTCGGTATAGAAATTGCATGGAAACCATATGGGAAATTTCCTGGTGGCCTGCTGTGATTTTGTTTTTTCCAGCTAAAAATTAGCTCAATTGCTACATTTGAAATACAATGGCAGTGAAAATTAGCTCAATTGCTACATTTGAAATACATTTGAAATACAATTGCAGTAAAGGTTCGCCATTATTTGTTTCAAAGAATTAAAAATTATTTAAAAAATTATTATTTAATGGCTAATTTTAAACTCTTTTAACATCCCGATTCAACATTGTTTTCAAAGATTTGTTATAAAATGTTTGGTCAAAAAAAAAAATGAAGTTGATGTTCACATCAAAGTTGTAAATGTCAATGTGAAGATCAGCCGATTTGTACGGTTGGATTCATCATATATATATTTTTTGATTTAAAAAAATTAATTTTGCAAGTTTTTTTTCTCTTGAAATCAATAAGAATTTCCAAATTAACACAAAAAATTAGAAAATAGTGTAATGAAATTGAAATAACATGTACTACGAGATGGTATGGTTTCCATTGCTTGATTCTACTTCTTTCGGGACTTCTTTTGGAAAATCATGTTTAAGGTCTCACTTTTTGAACTAAAAATGAAACTTGACATACACCAATTCTGTTGTTTTTCAAAAATAAAAAAATACAAAAAAATAAAAAAATCTTATTATGAAGATCCGTACTGTACAAATGATACACACGGTACCTTGACACATTCCCCAAGTAGTAAATGGTACAAGAATGATGGTGAATTCTTGGTGAACACTTGCTAAATTGAAGTGGTTGTTAAATTTAGCAAGTATTCACCAAGAATTCACCATCATTCTTGTACCATTTACTTGGCAGTGAATTGGTCAACGTTCCCTATATTAGTCAATTAGCACAAGAACCAAGAGAAATTTAGATGGATGAAAACTGTACATGTATGTAGTCAGGAGAATAGTTTGAATCTGTTCATCGTCCACATAGTGAACGCGTGCGCCTCAAAGAGCTAATGAAGGATTTTTGAAAATATTAAAGGAAAAAATAGCCAAATACATAGGAAAAAGTCCTATGGGGCAAATAATGCATGGCTCGACCTTTAGGAATTAAACCCATAGTTTAGTGGTAACCACCAAAGATGACATCAAACAAGAGAGCTCCCCATACACTTCTGCTAGAGAGAAGAGAAGAGAGAGCACACTAGTTGTGAAAAAAAAATGACTTGATCTTAAGGTTCTAACTTTTATATAGGGATTGAAGATCATGATCATGAAATTGTGATCATAAAAAAGTACCTAAACACGACTCAAAATCAATAACTTGATTGGTGAGTGCATGTGGATTAACAACCTTGAGGGAGCAATTTAAGTGCATTTTTTTTTGAAACGGAATCGGGGTTGATAACAAAATAAGGGTGGTTTTCCATTGGGAACATGAAGGTTGAGATCGGAAACTCTTACTCATCGCAATTTTCCACACCTGCACCTTCCAATGCTTTCCATGCTTCCTTTCGGGGTTTGACATTGAATGTTGGGGAACGATGGTCCTCACGGGGGCCCACATTGAGAAGGTTGACTCATCTCTTTGCCATTTGTGTCATATCTTCACACTCTCCACATGTCACATTTGTAGGCCTATACAGATGACCCTCCAATTTGCATTTCAAGTTTGGTTCATTGGGAGAGCGGAATCCTAATTGAACCTTTCCAATTCTAAATGTGGCACACATTAAAGGATCAAAATGTTTAGTTTTGGAAAGTGCAAATGCTGAATGGAAAGCCGGCCTAAGGTTCCTCTTCACTTATCAATTCAAAGAGAGAAGAACTCCGAATCACTACTTGAGGCCGACGTGAATAAAGTGCATATTCGACCTATCCATGATTCGATGTCTATATCAATTCAAACATTCAAACCTTCAGTTCTTCTCTGTGAAAACTGAAGGCTCACTTACACCTGCTAGTGCAACAGGCAGCAGGACTCACGATCAACTGCAGCCAAATCAATTCTGCAATGAAAGTACTTTCATGTGCGTTAATATTATATATATATATATATATATATATATATATATATATATATATATATATATATATATATATATATATATATATATATATATATATATATATATATATATATATATATATATATATATATATATATATATATAATACACTTCTAATTAGTACAATATACGTAACTCTAGTGTATAAATATAATCACAATACTACACAAAATTTCAATTTTGTAGCATCTACGGCAGTAGTCGTGAAATAATTAAGAAAAAACATGTTTAGATTCTTATATTACTTCAATCACTATCTTTGTCTTGGTGGCTAAGTTGGTAGCACTTCCCATGTCAGACTCTTCATTCAAGTTGTCCTTTGGGTCACAGTTCCCCTTTCTCTCTACTTCAATCAATTTTCAACCTAATGAAATTTCCCCACTATTCCATTTTTTGAATTAGTTTATTTGCAAACAAACAAAATTATCAATTTTGAATCAACCTTTTTGTATACAACTTCTAATTTCAATAAGCTACTAAGACACTTCAATTGGTCAAAATTACACTAGATGTTGGTTCTTCCCGAGTATTGATCTTAGGTATTCTTTCTTACTTTCAATTGCTTGCTTAATGTGGTACTAATTCCCGAAGCACGTACTATTTTGCCACATTTCAAAACTAGTGAAGGCTGAATTTTTTGTTTTACTGAGTAGTTGAAATCTTCATATTATGCAAATTTACATCATAATGAGATTTAGAATCACCTTCAATAATTTCCCACACGCACTATAAAGCTCCCTTCACTAAATGAGATAATCGGAATGTTAACAATAGCAAAAACATTTACTGGAAATCCTCACACTAGTAGAGAAGGCAACATTGCCAAAGGAGATGTCCATGCAAGTGGTGCCTAAGGGCCGCTTCATATTGTAGCTATCCAAGTCGAGAGGCTGTGGGATTAAGAGTCCAAACTTTGGTGAGAGTCCAAAAAAATATACTGAAAATAGGCAATAAAATATATATTTTTCATTTTTTATGAAAAGAAATTGACGGCCTCTCGACCATAGTTTAGGTTTCTATTCTCGTCCTACCCAAACTTCCTATTGAGAGGCTCCCGCCTTCGTCAAAAAGTACTGCCACATAGGCATTTTGGAGAGCGATAGCCGTTGGACTTTGGCCTCTAGTGTGAAGGGTCAAGAGGCCGAATCCACGGTTTCTTGCAATTTGATTGGTGGAAATCAACGACCTCTCGACCTTCGGTCATAGTGTGAAGCAGGCCTAATTCCATTCATGCACAATGATTTTGCTTAGGCATCTCATGGGGAAGGCCACCTTTTCTAAAAGTGTCAAAAAATCCTCCGTAACTTTGGTTCAATTGAAGAAGTGTAGCAGCACTGTAAAGTAACTATACTTTAAAGAGTTCACCTTACCAACTGAACCTATTTACACACATAAAAAAAATAAAAATTTAGTGGGTCATTAGCAAGTTCAAGGATTCCAACACACTTTAGCATGCATTATTTAAATACCGTATGAATAAGTTATGAATTTTCAAAGTACTGACTATAGGTTGACCTTAAAGCGACCTAAAACTCCAATGTTCAGATTGTGAACATTCTATCACCAGTAGGGTGTTAGAATCTACTTATTATGGAAGATTGAGGTATGGACGCTTTGAGGAAATGTTTGCTTTTAAATATAGTTACCTTAGAGGGATATACAGTGGAATAATTCCTCTACAGAAGGATGACGACCGTATTATGCGGAAGAATGTTGTTACGAGTGAGAATGGTAATCTCACATTCTCACCGAGCTGGAAGTAAGCAGAGTAATGAAATTACTTATTACTCTGCTCCTTTTGTTTATCTCTCCTTTTGCAATTGAAATCAATTTGCGTCAAAAAAAATAAAATTACTTATTACCAGGGAACAGTAGTGATGAGTTGACAGAGGGCGAGTGCAGCCCGGGCAATGTAACGGTAATAGGCAGGCATGGATCAGCATTTTAGGAGCCTGAGTGGGTTTTTATTGGAAAATGAATAATGGAGGGGAGATATTGATCCGACAGAAGGAGGTGGAGTGGATGAGGCAGCAGGGCTAAAGATAGCCGAGGCTTAAATCCCATGGCTGGTGGGACACCAAATATGGGGAGCGCAGCACCTGCACGGGAGAATGTCATAAGCGGCCCAGACCCCCAATTAGCCCTCCCCAGCCACTTCCCCCGCTCACTCCTGTCATCAGCTGCCACTCCTCAAATCCGTCTTAGAAATTAAATTTTAGCTTTTAAGTTAGGTTGGTTCCCCTCTTTTGCCCCGTGGTGGTCCCTGCCGTGGTGGCGTTGTATTTTATTCCTCTTGCAATTGATTCTTTCAATTTGTGACAAATTTAAAAAAAAAAAATCCGTCTTAGAAATTATCGTCACTCCCCATTTTTGTATTCAGTTTTGACAATCTCCGTCAATTGCCACCCGCCACTTCAGTGAGTTTGCCCCATTGGCCTTGCTTGCAGGCTCCCTGAAGGCGGCTCATGCCAGGGGCACATAGAGGTACTGCTGCCAGCCCACTTGGTGAATGATAAGTAAATTGATAGTGGATGATGACTTCAATCTTAGTTCATAGCATTCTTAAATAGGCACTACAAGGAAACAATGTCCGAATTGACAGAAACATGTTCGAATCAACTCGTCCTTATGACAGATTTTTGTCACTTTGGACACATTTCTATCAATTCAGACAATTTTAGTCAATTAGGACGTGTCAATTTGAACACTGTTTCCTTGTAGTGAGGTCACTATTGTATTTGTGGTGTTTAAAGAATTTGCATCTATGGTGTCTTGGAATCACAAGCATCTTGGAGGATCTACAATAACTTTAACTGGGCCAAGTAACGATATCATGGAGAAAGGGTGTGGTCCTACAAGGGCTGAAAAATGTTATGTTTGTCCTAGTCTTCAAACATGTTCTTTTCCTCCTAATTTTGGTGTTGAATAGTAACTGGCCATCCAATTCTTTGGCTAGTGTTTGTACCATTTCCTTGAATACCAGTTTGTTGAAACCATTTGTTGGCTTGTAACAGTATATATATATATATATATATATATATATATATATATATATATATATATATAATAATATCCAATAACCTTCACTGGCTCTGCCTATAAAATGTGCACTATATTATGCATTATCATCCAAGATCAATTAGTAGATACCCGTGTTTTATATAGATGGAGGTTTTGGAAAATTAGAAGAAAGGCAACCATGCATGGTCTTTATTGACAATGTATCCCCACATGTCCCTCACTTTTAAAGAGAGTAACATTATAAGTAATAATATTTTAATCCAATAATGTTAAGGTGCATGCCACTAACCAATAGAAATGGGGCAACAAAATAGGTGTCAAGGGTCTTGTGTGTCCCGATGATGTCGACGTCTTGAAACGGTGACACCTATTTTGTGCAAAGTTTCTTAGTATATGGTGAAAATATACATTTTTGCAAAGTTTGCCAACATTGTTCATGGTGGAAATGTAAATTAAGAAAAAGTGAACCCACTTTTGAGGATGGGTGTGGCTTTTGGTTTGAACCAACCTGCATTGAGTGCAGGCCAGCTCACTCTTTGACAACAGGTAAAGTAATTATATTTAAAAGCGACCATTTCCTTAAAGCGTCCATAGCTCAATCTTCCATTATAAGTAGATTTCGATACCCTATTGTTGATGAGAATGTAGACAATCTGAACATCAAAGTTTAGGGTCGCTTTAAGGTCAACCCATAGTCATAACTTATTCATACGGTGTCCAAATAATGCATGCTAAAGTGCGTTGGAATTCTTTTGAATCTGCTATTTAGACCCATTGAAAATGTTTTCTGTTTTATGTGTGTAAATAGGCTCAGTTGGTAAGGTGAACGCTTTTAGGTATAGTTACCTTATATCTCAAGAACTATGCATGGGGAGATGGAGAAGAGTGTCGGCACCGTTCTATAGAGCGGGTAGGGGTGCCCCATGGGGACTCTCCCTTAGTGGTGATTTGCTCGGTGACAAGTTTTTATCACAATCCCTCTTCCCTTGTTCTTTCTATCTTCTTGTCATGGTCACCTCATACCTTGCCACTAAGGTAACTATATCTAAATGTGACCATAGTTCCTTAAAGCGTGCATAGCTCAATCTTCCATAATAAGTAGATTTTGACACCCTACTCTTGATGAGAATGTGCACAATCTGAACATCAGAGTTTAGGGTTGCTTTAAGGTCAACCTATAGTTAGCATTTTGGAAATTCATAACTTATTCATACGGTGTTCAAATAATGCATGCTAAAGTGCGTTGGAATCCTCTTGAACTTGCTAATAAGACCCACTGAAAATATTCTCTGAGTTATGTGTGTAAATAGGCTAAGTTGGTAAAGTGAACGCTTTAACCCCCAAACGTACTGACCCTTTGCATAGATGTAGATGCTAGCCTCAAAAATAGATATCAAAATGGCTCAAATGTACATGAAGTGCACATGAGAGGACCATTTCAAGCATAAAATCTACCCAACAAATTTGACATACTTGCAGTTGGAGGCCTCTCTAATATTATCAACAACTCCTCATCACAAGAGAACTATTGTAATTGGTAAAGAATTTAATAGTCTTACAAAGATGACTTGCAAAGATGACTTGGATGAAAGTCATCCAAAATTGTATGAGAAAGTTACAAGGCTCTGAATGTGTTCATGATCCAGTTTCTGGACCTGGGACATTTAGGGGTTAAGGTATAGTTACCTTACACGGTATTCACAGGCTTCTTTTGGTAACACGTACGGTATTATTTTGCCATGATGGGTTTTCACGGTTGCCCTCCATGTAAAAACAACGTACAAAAGGGATTGAAGTACCACCACACTTGATTGATTCATATCCAACTTTGTTTTGCTAGATCCATCCCTCAGTCATTTGTGAAAGGAGTTCGGTTTTGCCTGTTCCAATTTGCCACATTCATTGAAACATGCTCAGTGTTCCTACAATCTTTTCTTCTTGGTAACCCAACCGCCCATGGCAACTAGTAAATGTGCTGTACAAACTCAGTACACTGATTATCCCATGTACTCTGTGTGGTACTAATTCCCAAAGTACACATTATTATGTAAATTCTCAAAATTTGTGAGGGTTGAGTTTTTTTAACTCAACGGCTGAAATCATCATATCACGCTAATTTTACATGCTGATTTTTACTAATACAGTAACTTTCCTTGAAACTAAAGTGAAAGATGACACTTGCCATCATATGAAAGAATTTAGTAGGAGTTAACCCCTAAATTTCCTTGTGTTTTTGGGAGCTTGAAACCTCAAAACTGCGATTTTCTACCTCTATGTACTCCGGAGGATGTGAACCAAGTTATTTTACTTATTTTAAAATTTTGACCGAAAGATCTTGTACCTAAGCCTATTAATAGTTACCGGTCCAAAAATTGACCGTTGGATGTTTATCAATTGCAAGATCATAACATCCAAAGTTTGTGCAAAAGTTTTTTTGGGCATTGCTTGGGAGGCATTGTCTCCATAGTGCAAAGGGGGACTTGAAGATTATTACTCCAAACATTTTGCTCATATTATTTTCCAGCTTTTCCAATTGAGAGGTCGATAGAAAGTAGATGATGCCAAAAAAATTATTTTCATTTTCATTTGATTTATGCCTTATTTGCAAGTCAAAGGGAATTGAATTGCACAGGAAAAAGGACCATCTTGGTGCCAATTTTCAAGCCACAAACAAAGACACTTTTCAAAATTTTGGTAACTCTTGCCCAAAAAAATAAAACTACAATCTGTATAAATGAACTTTTACACTGATTTTCAAACCAGGATAAAAAATACTTCCAATTTCTAGAACTCGTGCCAAAAAAAACTAAAATTTGTGCATTCAAATGGAAATTTAATAATATAAATTAAAAAATGCTTGGTAAAAATCCAATGTTGCATAGATCTTTGTCTTTACACTAGTAGAAAAAGGTGCATGTGCAAATGCTGAGGCAATTGGGCAGCCTTTTGCCTAGAACTGAGCAACATTGCTTGGGCATTTACATCAACATAAGTACCTTTTTTACAAACGTTAAGTTTTATGAAAGCTTAATTCATTCAAGGTCATGAAGATCTATATCCTCAAATACTTTGAAAGTTTAACTCATTCAAGGTGGTAGAGATCTCTATCGTCTAGTATTTTGAAAGTTTTTATTTGTTCAAGGTCATGTAGATCTATATCCTTTGATTTGTTCAAAACCATTTGGATTGTTATATCGTCAAAATTTTACTTAATTATTTTTGATATTAACTCCTAAAGGAGGTTACCCTGTTCATACGGTGCGCATATAAGGAAAAATAAATAAAATTGAATACAGGGAAAAAAATCCGCATACATGTGGCGTTTATTATAGCATTACGTGTCCTATGGGGCCAATTTTTTGTCAGCCTTATAAGAACTACAAGACATGTTTGCTATAAAAATAATAATTTTTTTCTTGTGCGGAAGATTGTGAAAAAAATTCCTGTACATTTGTGGTAGTGAGAAATAGTAAAGCACATTGAGGTTGTTGCATGCATTAGGGGTTAAAACACAAGGCATCCAATTCTTCCAGACACAGTGGTGTCGTGGTGAAGATCGTAATGGGGTCATACCAAGGCTGCTACACCAGATCCCCATGAGAACTCTGAAGTTAAGCGCCTTTGGGTCGTAATAGTACTAGCATGGGTGACCTCCCGGGAAGTCCCGTTGCTGCATCCATTTTGTAGTTTTGTTCCAATGGGCCTTTGTCGGGTGGGCACTCAGTCATTGACACTTTATTCATGCCGGCCTTCGAAAGAGGACTGGAGTTTCTATCTAAGGTAGGAAAACCAAAAACGGTTAATGCCCTCAAGGCGTGCACTAGAGTGCAGTAAAACGGGGAGGTGGTAGACCGAAAATGGAGAATTTTTGCATGACCAAGATTACTAAAAATTTACTAAAATTTACTATTTAAAATAATAATTTAAGTAGCCTTGTGTGCGGTTTTCTGTGATATTAGTTAACCGTTTTAGGTGTTTTCATGTGTAGAAAAGGAAGAGTCTAGTATACAGGAAGGGGGTTTGACAAACTTCCCACTTTGAGAAATTGTAGATAATTATTTATAGGGAATAAAAATACGAAACAACTTGCATTCTTCATCATTTCTTCTTCTTCATCTCAAAAAAGTTTCACATAATTTCTAACTCCATTCCTTCTGGTCAAATCACCTTATTTTCACCGTTTTTGGTTTTCCTACCTTATCTGGTGTCGTGGTGAAGATCACTGCCCTGATTTTTGGTGTACAAAAGCAAACGAGGAATTCCTAACAATACCCAAATTACAATCATGCGCCACAGAGGGAATACGTAGAGAGATACCTACTGCCCACATACATGTATACCTTTCCGGGGGTGTCTAAATCCCCCCATCGAGCGTGGCTCGGAGGCTCCCTTCGGAAGGAGGTGGCAGGGGTGGGGTAAAACCTGCCCCCTATTTTTAAGTTGAGTAGGGTCCTACTTGATCTCAATGGGGCTCCCATGGATAACTTGGGACCGCAGGCCCCAAATTTTGCAAAAAAAGAACCAAAAAAAGTCCCCAAGTGGTCAAAACGGGGAGGGCCAGAAAAATGAGCCCAACCTAGCCTAGCATCCGAGCCACGCTCGATGGGGAGAAATAAAGAGACCCTACCTTTCCCAGTATCAAACACAACCCTTTTAAAATAGACAGGCTAGATCCGTAGGTTTAATACTACAGTTTCCTATACTATACTGTACATATACAAGACCGTATACATCCATATACTGTAGTAACCGCCAAGAACTTCCACATTCAGCACGATTGCTGCTTTCCAGATACTGTATTTCCTCCGTATATGAATGAACCGATCTTCTGTCCTATACTGCCAAACCTGGCGTAACTCTACTTTTTTTTGCTCCCATTATCGGTACAGTACAAAATGGGCTCACAAATACACACGTGATTCTGTCCCTCAAAGATCCCATGTCACCGACCTCCTTGGTGCAGTGAAAGTGAAGGAATTTTAGCCTCTTTAGCAAAATCGCCATAGATGGGAAGATTTGATAGCCCATTGTTAGGTTGTTTTTCTTGCCTTGTGGCGGTTTTGCTGCGGTGGCTTTGTATTTTGCCTTTTTTTGCAATTGATTTTTTCAATTTGTGCTAAAAAAAGAAATAAGAAAAAGATTTGATGGCCAATTTTGGTAAAATATTCTAGATTCCTTATCATATTCGTAGGAAAGTACTATATATAGCATAAATTTTGCTAATTTCACCATATTGGGAGAAGTCATTTGGTTAAAAACTAGTGGCTGATTTCCATCATAAAATTAGCATCAATTTTTTATTTGTAGCCACTTGGCTAAAATTCGCATAAAATATTTTCACTAGTGAAGTGTGTAAAGAATGCCCTTAGTAACCGCCTATTTAAGTTGTTGTACTTGGAATTTTTTTTGAAGTGCACTATTGTCTTTAGAAGCATCATTCTTTAATGAGCAATGAACATTTTCAATTCAAGATTTTCTTGTAGAAAAGGGATTGTAGAAAAGGACCTAGTAGACTAAGGAAACTTGAAGAATGTTACGAACGTGACTCAAAATCAACAGTAGTAGTAAAATCTCTCGTCCTTTTTTCAAGGCCATCATGAATAAAGTGCATCAGTTCGACCCACCCTTGGTTTAATGTCCACCAGGACCATTGGTACAAGACATATTCTCCCTGTAAATCAACACAAATTTTTAAGAGCTACCAATGGGAGTTGAAAAGCTCTTTGAGGTAATTGAAGCATTTTGTGCTTCAAGAATGTCCATTTAACCCCTAAACGTCCTCACCCTTTTCAGATTTGGCAGTTTTTCGAAGATGCATTATAAAATGCAATTAAAAGGAATATGTTCAACTTGATGAATGAATAAAAGTTGTACATTATGCATTTTAGATTCTATCCATACGGTTAGATTTGCAATTGCTATCACCAATATTTGTGTATTAAATTTCAAACTTAAAATTTAACACTCTTTTGTAATGTGATTACGAATAAGATATTGACAATTTAATAATGAAATTTGTTGTGATGGGTTGAAATGTGATACTCTAAGTGTAGTGATTTTTGAAGATTTTTTGGTTGCTTAATTTTAGAAGTTGATTTTTTCAAGCGCACTTTTAGACTAAAATCTTCCAAATTTTGGGTGGAACACTACAACAAGAAATGAGGCATAAAAGTTTCACAAATCATCCCCTTTCTAATCGGATCACACAAGCACAAAGCTAACTTCCCATAAAAGTTTCAATAAAAAATCCACACTGCAAAAAGTGCATGATGGATGAGAAAACGGACTTCAAATCCGTACATCATGCAAAATATGCATGGTTGGGCGGTTAGGGGTTAAAGGAAGTGTTACAATTTCAATTTTGAAAATTTGTAGAACGTTATGCAAGTGTCAAAAAAATCATGAAATGACTTGGGTTAAAATTTGCTAAAGATCTCATTCCCAAAAAAAAATGGTTGTTTGGCCACCGAGCAAAGAAAGTGCCACTTTTTGGTATACACCGTACTGATGCTGTGTAGCACTTTTCCACTTTTGAAAGATTGCAAATTTATTTTTTGGAACAGCCGGCGGCAAAGAATGTTAGAGTGGGATGCATGACTGCATGTTGACTACGGAGGACATTCCGAACACACATAACTAGATACCTGCAGTACTGCTCATGCTCCAATTTGAATGCCCCTAAGAATATTCTTAATGCTTTTTGTGATCGGTAGCTCTTGCGAAACAGTGACAATTGAATTCAAGTGTTTTTTAAGCAGAAAGGGTGGCCTTTGGGCACCAAGGACTAAAGTAGAAATACGGAAAATCTTGAGGACCCCACGATTCAAACTGCTCCAGTGTCCCATTATAAGTTTCATGTACCTTGAAAATTAAAAGACTTGACTCCTCTTTCAATGGTGTGTACTTTGGAGCACAATGGTGTGGACCGTAAGCCAACATGAATAGAAGTTTGATCAAACGTGAAGCTTGTTATTGGACAAATTGAAAAGGGAATCGTGCAGCTTAACATGGGAGAGAGAGAGAGTGTGTATGGACTTGTACTGGAACGGAGACGTCCTTCACTCATCATGGGGAATGTATGACAACCGTGATGATTCTAGGTGCAAGCTATGATTTATTTTTTTGAAATTGAGATAGTCTTGGAATTGATAGGTTGCATTGCATAGATGGATAGACACGGTTTGAACATGGTTAGAATGGCGTATTGGTTTTGGGTGATTTCTTGCACAAAATTGTCTGTGAGAATACTTGGTTGTTGAAGAGATTAGGTTTCAAGGTTTGACAAAATTTGCACTTTGAAAAATTATATAGAATTATCTATTGGGAATAAAATTATAGAATTGGATCGCATTTTCATAAATTTTTCTTCTCTCCAATGTCCATTCAAGCTAATATGAACCGGCTAAGTTGTTGGGAGTGCTTTTTCAAGTGCTTTTTTGGAGGCATTTTCAATGTGATGTTTGATTTAAATTTTTATTAGAGAAGAAAGTGATATGTCCATGTTTGCAACATGTATATAAAATACATAGTACAAGATGAAAGCAATATTGTAAAAAATTGGGTATTAATAGCACTAAAATAGCTCTGTCATAAGTGGCTTAAATAATTCACTCAAGAGTTTTCTAAATGATATATAACACTTTTTTGGGATAATCATATGAGAATGATGATTATGTGAATGAAAATTGAAATCAATACACTGAAAAATTGTTCTTTGAATGAAAATCACGATTTAAAAAAAAAAAAAAAATTGTTTTTTTTTTGTTGTCTCTAACGACTCTCCAACGCCTCTCAAAAGGACTCTCTAAAACACGCAAAACAAGGCACTTTTAGCTCATATTAGCTTGAATGGACCCTTTATGAAAAAAAGATGTTTTTGCACAAACTCCACTTTCTAATATGCAAAACCTTTTATTTTACTTTCAATGTATTGTATTTCTACCTTAGTGCCACAACATTGTGCCCAATGTCCATATTGACACTATTTTGTTGCCAATGTGGGCCTTGGACACCACGCTTTAACACTATTCATTGGTGCCCAAATACCTCTTTTATGTACTAGTGTTTGACAATGGTGAGTGGGGTTCCTATCAATGAAGACCTCACTACCCATGTCCTTGAGCCATGGATAGAAGAACTACCTCTACCAAGCTCTTCATTCATGATAGTCTTCAGGCCAACAATATACTTATTATTTATTATTACTCTTATTTTAATCAATGGATTTCATGCACAATTACATTATTTTAATCTTGCATACAATGGCTCTGGTTTCATCAACAATGCAATATACCGTAGATGGAAGGCACGGTCGGCACATTTATGCCAAATATTTAATTAAAGTGGGAAAGTTGATTTGACATTAAAAAAATATAACTAATAAAAAATTGGATTCTTTTTTTTCAACGAAAAAATTTAATTTGGCCCTAACCAAAGTGTATATTGAGGATACATAGAAGTAAATTACATTTCACAAGTGTGAACTATAAAGTGGGAAAAACTTATTATTTATACAAAATGCAACGAACTAGTGTCAAGGATGCATATGGGATATGAATAAGTCCTGTTACTTCTTATCATCTCATTCAGTCACTGAGTTAACCCTTAACCCCTAAAGGACCAGGCGGACACATTGTGTCCAAAAATAATTTCATTTCTTTAATAACTTGTTTGGATTTCATAATTTTGACTCAATGTTAACTAAAGAATTGAAAATGTTTGTTTCAAGAACACAAAAATCATTCAAGATTTGCAATTATGTTGATTGATTCATCGGGAAAAAATTAAAACGTCAACGTAGGTGAACTTGGGACATGGTAGTTAGGGCGGTTGATGACTTGGAGGGCGTTTTCACACTTTGGCGTCACATTCGTAAAAAAAAGAAGTGTCCAATATATAAAATATTTGCCATTATTGTATCATTACTGCCATTATTTGCCATTGCCATTATTTGCCATTAACACTATAAAATAATTACGGAAAATGTTTAAATATATTTTAAATGGAATCTTTTCAAAATAAATGGAATCTTTTCTACATATTTTATATTATTTTGGAATATTCCAAATATATATTTGAATTCTTTAAAACATTTTTGCAATGTAAAAATTAATAACGATGACAAACACCGGCTCAACGAGTCACCAACAAGTCACTTCACCCAAACATAAATCTTTGAGGATCAATCATTGTTGTTGTATTTAGTTTTAGAACACCATTTTTTGTGGGCACCTAGATATAGTACACCTTTGTATGCTCCTAAATTTTCAAATGCTAATCATGGTTTTTAAATTTTTGAGAAAGTTTGCAATGAATGACCTCTTGGTTTTATTCAAAATTTTCAGAAATCAACTTATGATCAAACCTTCTAATCATGTAATATATACGGTAGATTGTTCTGAAAATTGATGTACAGTCTCATGACTGAGTCCTTTTTGATCTTCAACGGTGAAGTTTTCTACATGAATACCGATCAAGAGATACAATTGCCTTTCTGAAAGCATCACGAGAAAGTGTTAAAATTTTAGGAATGAGCATGGTCCTTTAGGGGTTAAACGTCAAGAGGGCCTCGACGGGGCAGCTCAGAAGGCATCTAAATTTTCGAAGGGAGAAAAAAAGAAAAAAAAGAAAAAGAAAAATGGCTCTGCTGGCCAACATTGTAGCATTGCGGCACTTTTCAAGAAACGACCTCAGCTGCTTCAACCTCAACTCTTGTTCATTTTGATAACTTTGATTGCTTGCCGATGATTTCACAATCTCCCAAATGAGGCTCAAATTTGGAATCTAGATCGCTTTTTTAGTAGCTTTCCAACGCACCAATCCTTGCTTGATTTGGTTGAGGAAATCCACTTTTTTCTTCATTGTTCTCTCATAAATAAGCCCATGGGGCTTACTTTGACGTTTAAAGGTTAAAATAGCTTTACATAGATGTGCATAACTCAAGAAAAAGACTTCAAATGAAAAATTTCTCTTTGGAGGAGAAATTTGATTGTGCAACTTTTCTCACTTGAACAAAACTCAAAATTAGTTCTCCATGCACAATTGAGCTCCAAAATTATAATGACACCACATATTTTCTTATCAACTCATGTACTCTATAGATACATACATAGAAACTCTGGACCTCTTTCAAGGTCGGCATGAATAAAGTGTCTATTCGTAATGACAATAACCCAGTGTCCACCGGACAAAAGGCCACTGTTACAATATGTACTCTATATCGTTCACAACCTTCTTAGAAATTGTCCATGTCTCATGCATAAAAACTTCAAGTCAAAAAATTCTTTTTGGAAGTGCAAGATGATTTGATCTTTTAACTTTTTTTGTTGAACACATTTTGTAATAATATCTTACATCTTGAGTCCAAAAACACATTATAGGGATATGTCTGTGCTCTTACATCTTGAGTTCAAGAATGAAAATATTAGTATTTATCCAAATAAATAGATAGAAACTCTGATTCTCTTTCGAGAACAGCGTGAATAAAATGTTTGTTCATAATGACAATGACCCAATGTCCACCGAACAAAGGGCCATTGGGCCAAACTACTCTCTCCTATCGGGAGTAAACACTTTTGTGACTAGTAACCACAAAAAGTAACCATAAACTAAGAGGTTGGTTATATGTTGAGTGTGCTCATCCAACTATTACAGACGTGTAATTACTACCAACTGCAATGTAGCTACATTGAAAAAGGCGAGCGGTCAATATCCCTCTAAAATATTATGAATACATGAAGAGTCTACTTTTAAAATTAATTGTTTGTTCAATAGTATCTAAATAATCAACAACTTTTGGATTCCAATTATATCTAGATCTTTAATACTATGTGATATTGTATTGCAAAGTGTCATTGAAAAGGTATTTGGGGTCATAAGAGTTAGGAACTCGAGGTGGCTTAAAAGACTTTCACAATTGTTGAACTTCTTGTGACATATGTGTATGCAACTTTTTAGAACATATCAAAGTATGATAGTAAGAGTGCAAAATTGTATGCAACTTTTAGAAATCCAACAAAGTACAATAGTGAAATATTGAGTGTGATTTGATGTGTACTTCCATTTCTTAAGATTTAGTGAAAGATATAAGAATAGACATGCACCATGAGATGTATGAACATCATAAATTAGTGCAAAATTCAAGTGTCCCAAAAAATATGATAGTTCCCTTTCTCCACTTTTCATCCTTTTCATTTCCCCTTCCATCTCTCCTTTCAACCTTTCAAACCTTTGGTGGACAAAACAAGCCTTGAATGAAGGGCAATACCGTACGTGAAAAGAAAGGTCAGCACTTGCATGTCAAATAATTAATAAAAGTTGAAACAGTGGAGGTCGGCACTTTCGTGTCGAATAATTAATAAACGTTGAAATAGTGGAGGTCAGCACTTTCAAAAGTAATTAATAAAAAATTAGCTATTAATAACTAACATTAATTTTTTTCCAGCCGCTAAACATTTTATTTTATTTTTTGTCTACAATATTTGTTGAGTGTTATGTTTTCATCCAGTTTTGAGTGTTATTTTTTTTCCACTTTTTGTTGACTTTATTTTTGTTGATTTCAACAAAATACTTAATAAATTTATTTATTTATTCGGCATTTTTTTGGGGAATTATTTTCTGCCGACCCCACCTTCCACGTATCATAACATTGAGTAGCCTTCCAAGAGAGTGCCTTTTGGTTTCATCCACCTTTATAAGGTTGGATAACCTATTACCACCAACTTAAGCAACCTGGCCTATTTTGGGCAGTGCTAAATTCGAAAAAAAAAAATATAACCGTATTCAAAATAGGTTTTGATGAGGATTGCAAAAATATGCAACATCAAATTCGCATTTGTCAATTTTATACAAAATTCCAAAGTAGAAAGTAACCTTTTACCCAAATCAAACCTCTAGATTTCCCCATGTCCACACCATGTGGTATTAACTTTCACTCATCATGATATCCAAAACCACCAACTATTTCTTCGCAATGCTTGGCATGCCATTGGTCTACCTCAATAGTGAAATTGGTGGTTTTGGGTCTCAACTTTGGTGGCACCAAGAATAGTCTACAGGTTGTAATTGGGGGAGGTGGTGGTAATAGGTTATCCAACCCTATATGAAGTGACCAATGTTTTGTAATTGAATGCACTATTGAATCAAATAAACAATTACAAAACACTGTTGAATTGTGATTGAGTGAGTGCTTTTGATTACTATGGTTGATTGCTCTTGCTTAATGCCACGTGCCATAGCTACTAATGTGATGTGGAATATCCCACATCATTTCATTGGGGGGTATTCCACATCATTATGTTGGGGAAGGCAGTAGTCACAGAGGCTACTGAATGTTATGATGGTAGTGTCTACTGTCTCCATGCTTAATATGATATTAAAGAGGTCTAGGAGTACTCAACCACTATAATCAACCTAAATTTTGGAAATTCACAGGCTACCGTAGTGACAATAACAAGCAACTTTGTTGCGTCCACCCATCACTAAAGTTGCGTCCCTGTAGAACGACGTTACACTCCACCCATCACTATACTACCCGCTTTTGTGATTGAGTGAACAAGAACTGACTCACATTGATTGCTGGAACAATACACCCACTATGGAATGTAGGACTAGTCCTCAACTTTATTTTCACTAGATTCCATGTAGTACGAAAGCAACACGGAAACATGATCTCACTATTCAAGTGGCGTTCAAGATTGAAGAGTCCGAACTAACAGTTGCTCGGAGAGTTCCTTCTCAAATGCTTACTAGGTAATAATCCGCAATCACAGATTTTGACATATTATTATTATCTCTTCAATAAATCCTGCCGCTAGAAGAACTAAATTGATAAGGTGAAAAGGATTTTCACCTTTCAATCTCACACGTCACCAGCCTTAGTTCCTAGACATGCGTTGTCAGCTCATTCTTGTACAAAGTATGGTTGTCCCTGATGACACGTAATAATGTTTCCCCCTCTTTGCCTATTCAACACGATACTATGAACACTGCAATACATCCTACGATTCTAACTTCTTACAAATGAACTGAATTTACAACTAAGCTACTACTGCTCATTCAATACATTTCGAAATAAAAGGTGAAGTCTAGTTTACACAGCTTGCTGACGGAAGACCTGCCATTCATGGAGTACAGCAGCTTGCAATGCACGGTGCTCCATTTCCTCGGGAGACGGAAGAATCAGAGTGGAAGGTCTCTTCTTGGGTTTGATTTCCAGGCCTGGTAGCAAGCTGTCATCTTCTTCTTCTGGTTCCGGCTCAGGTTCCGGCTCTTTTGGCTTGGCTCTTATGTTTGCTAGGAGCTCTATCAGTCTCTTTAATTTCTCTTCCGCTGCAGCCTGTTAAAAGAAGTTTCATGGTAAGGCAGGATTACTCCATTGAGGAACTGAAGCCCAAGAGATGAACAAAGAAAAAGTTCAATACGGACCCAAGGGAAGCGGAGCCAAGCTTCAAGGGGACAGTAATCATGCACTGATCAAGACATAACTCAAGAAAAGAGCCACCTGAAGCCTGCAGAAATTTGATAAAATGTATTAAGACCACTTACCTGTACTTCAGCATCAGAGACTAATCTGACAGCACAATCTGTCAAGTCATCGAGCCAGCTCTGCACATCGGCAGTAATTTCATCCACCAGTGTGCCAGATGATGACCGTATCACGAATTTGCACACCATTGTCCTCGTCTCTTCCCCGAGGTCCACATTTCCACTGACTTCACTCACACCAAATATCATCATACCTATCAAGTCACCATACCACGTCCTGGCTGCATAACAAATCTGCACAAGCAGTAGCACAATCAATCAAAGGAATGAAGCAAGTCGCTTGATTGATGTCATCCGATCCATTTAGAGTTAGTGACATGGTGCTTCCAAATATTTTGGCTCAAAATTTGAGAGCAGAAACAAGAAGATGACTTGCAACCATTACCAATCCAAGCTCTCATAGTTTTCTTTTCTTGCTACAGACCAATCTCCAACTGTTGGATTCATCTAGAAAGCTTACCTGGAATCCTGCCACGGTGCGCAGAACATGGGAGCAAACCTTATGAAATGGTTTAGATGATAGAGACTTAAGTCCAGTAAGGATTGGTAAAACTGCAGGTTCGAGGTACCCTCCAGACATATTTGTTGCAGATTTCGGTCCTTCCCCCTCATAGGCATAACCCCCAGTAAATTCAGCTATGGCAGGCAGGCTTGGCCAGAGCCTGAAGAATTCCACAGGTGAAAGACTATACGGAAGTAAAATTTCAATAAGAGGTAGCCGGTATGACCCACACCGTAACACCACAGGTTCTCCGTATTCAGTCGGAGCCATTTTACGCAGTCTACCATGAGTTCCCTCCTCTACTGGGGCATCTCCCTCCTCTCCATTGGCCAATCCTACCCCACCAAAGAAAGGGTAGTAGAGAAGCTGAACGCACAGGGAACAGCGCTCAAACCGAGAAACTCCAACCGTTACACTGCAAGCCACTGGATCCTGCAAAGAAAACAATGGTTGAGAATTGCTGCGCTTCAGCACAAGTCAGGGTATATGTAGTAATGTAAGCTCCAAGTTCAACGGTCATGGTAAGATTCAACACTATAACATGGTATGGCAAGTGGAGCGCAAATAGAGAATACAGTTATAACCAATCATAATTCCCTGACGAATATATGTTAGGTGTAAGACATATGGGAACAAAGCCTCCTTCAGCATTGCTCACTTATTCCAATATAGTGCACCAAGTATCATCTTCATGAATTTCTCGCAACTCCAAAACCCTCGTAAGATTTGAAGCACAAATTGAGGATGAAGTATGTACAGGGCCTACCTGGGAATGGAGGTGATGAAGTTGGCGGACACCCTGGGGTGACCCATCCATAAATCGGAGGGCGCCATTTAGACCAACTCGCACATCCACTCGTTTGAGTTCTTGCTCTGTCATATTGACAATCTGAAAAGGCCACAACGAGCTTCTATGTTCAGTCTTCCAGCGCCTGATCCTTCACAGAATCACATTCCCCAACTCCCAAAATTCATACATCTGGTAAACTTCCTGTTGGAACTACTGTTACCTTCAGATGCAGGGTAAGTCGTTTCTCATGTGCATCAATCAGGTGGTAAGCCTCCACGAAGCAAGGATCACTGCTGCCTGATAAAGTTATGGGCGTTGGTGGAGTCTTCAAGTAAGCAAATCCAGAGGTCGCTAAGCTCAACTCACTCTGGGCAGGTCTCCAGAGCTCCTGAACAGCAGTGTGGACAAGGTCTTCTAGCTTACGATCTTGAGCTGCTGAGGGGTCGAAGTATTGGGCTGACAGCTTGTGGTGTGTAAAAGGGTAATCGCCGGTGGCACCTGAATTTCCTACCCATCTTCAAGAAAACAATGATGTCTGAGTAACTGCATCGGTGTATTTTAGACACTGCTGAGATGCAGGATGGGATTGCGACTGATCACAATACCTCCGACAATCACACTAGCAACAAACCCACCATATCCAAGGAGAACTTCAGCCTACAACAGTGTATCGATTTGAAGAATTGAAAGGTCATGAACAAATGCCTCTGCCACAACTAAATAGCAACCATCACCCGCCATGTCTTTGTTTTGTGGCTTTTAGTGCAATTAAAAAAGCAAGCTTTGAAACTACTTACTTGGAATCCTGATGCTTGGCAATGTATTTGAACTTCTGCAGAATGAGACGGCACTGGTGCTTAAGCACAGAGTCAGCCAGAGTACTGTTCCTAAATTCATCGAGCTCTCTTGCCAAGAGCTGGCCTCCTCGCAAATTCCTTGAACCCAAGTGCTCAGCACAAAGCAACAAAGCTTGTGCGTCTTGTAGCCTGCAGAAGGAGCGGATCTTGAATAACAGAAAACTAGAAATGTCTGACATCATTTTCCGATTATTCGTGGAAGTCAGCCAAGAAGACACACGAAAGTCACCATAAACGAGGAAAAAACAAAACTACCTGTTGGTGGAAGTTGCCGCGGAGTCTTGACTGAAGAGGATTTTGTGTATGTGATCAATGATAACATTCAAAGGATCATCAGGATCATCAGCTAGCAATGGATCGAGGCCTTCAAGGTCAAAGTGCTCTGCCAAGGCCCAAATAACACGGGCTCGTAATCTTGCAGTTGTGACCTGCACATACAAAGAGACCATTGATGCTCTTTTCAAAGCTCTCGTACAAAGAAGATTCCAAAAGTCGAACTTTTGAAGTCAATGTTTCCATTGCACGACTAAATAGCTAGATTAAGAGCTCGACAAGCTGGACTGGAATGAAAAAATATGAAGAAGTAGGTTAAGACACAAGCGCACTGCAACCCCCATTTCTCACTATATTCATCCCGGTACTACCCGCAAGCTTCAAGGACCTATCCGGTATGAAGACTTTTCTGCAAGGAGCATCCCTATGGCATGATGCACTGACCTCGCTAAGATCTTTGACGAGTGCTCGCTGTAAAGCCTGTAGTCGCTTCTCGGCCAAAATTTGCTCAGGAGACGCACCATCCTTGGCTTTCTTCACACCGCCAACCGTATCGTAGATATGGCACAACCGTACAAGCAACTTCAGGTAGCAGTCCATGGCATATGTACGACCTGTCAGAAAGATAAATGTTCACTCATGTGAGCATTTCCATGGCCGGATAACACTAAGTGCTTCAAGCTGCCTCAGTGTAGAACCATCAAAAGTGCTGAACAAACCAATGATTTGGAACAGCAGTATATCTAAATTCACCACTAATAGATGTCCTGTCCCTAGTCATCATGATAACCAGCTCGTTTAGTTTCTTTGAGTCTCTACGAAGTGGTTTCCGTTGACGGAAGGCCTAACCCGCACAACACTTCATAACAAAGTAACCCTCTTTACATTCTTCATCACTAAGGGATAAGTGCCCTACCTCCGCAATCCCACTTGATGCAAGGCCGGCAAACCTCAACCACTTCTAGAGCTGATTGAGTCCAGCTCATAGCTCCTGACCCCGTGCCGTATGTCAAGGCTCCTATTACACGGCTCTCAGTACCCGTGGTTTTTATGCGCGGTAGAGGGACAGAGAGCTGGAAACAGCTTTCAACCAGGCAGGCAACCAGTTCTTCTCGGAAAAGACCCTCACTCTGGGCGCTCCCCATGTCCTCCCTTATTTTGGACTCCTCAAAGAGTGAAGCTATGTTCGTGTTTTGCAACGGTTTCTGACCCCTTCTGACGCTTTCCTTCGCAAAAAGATCCACACAGAGTGCCGACCGACAAATGCAAGCTAGAGCGTGCATGCGATCCGCTTCCACTCTCAGATTTCTGACCATCAAAAGCAGTCGTTTGAAAAGAGACACCTGCAAATGAGGAGAATATAAGCCATCTGTTGAATTTTCTATCACATACTACGAATGAGAACGAATAGAAATAAAAGGAGTATAAGCAACAATTGTACCACTACGCAAACCATTAGACGACGAACCTGCAAGTGAAGATCCAAAAGCTGAAGATTCTTCACGACTGCACGAACAATACTCTCTCGCCCTGCACTGAACTCTTGTCGATCCCACAGAGTAAGAAGTGCAGTAATTGGTGCTGATGCCCACTCAGGTTTTCCTCCTGGCACATCTGCCAAGGAAAGGAGGTTCACGCTCACCTCATACACTAGGGCTGGGTCAAGGACGAATAGGTAAGGCAAAAGGTGGGAAACCACGTCCGAAATTCCAAGAATGTGCTCCGCATTACTCCTCTGGTGTAATGCCGGCGGCGTTTTCCCACGGTTCCCTGTAAGTATCTGCACCCAAAACCACCATCGTTAGCAAAATCATTTCAACATTGCTGCTATAAGTCTAGGTGGGGTTCAGCCACATTCTGATGTACCTCTCGACAATGTCCAGGTTCGTAAACCTAAGGAGTCCTAAGCTAGTATGATACTCACGTTTTATATTTTCACATGGCGATCTCCATAACATTCTTAAGTTGTTCTATTAAGTGCACCAATTTTTCTGCTCATTTCACAACATACGAAAAACAAGATACGATTAGGATTCAATCAATATCCCAGTGAATGGTGTGCGATAGCACGCTTCACAAGTATTATCTGGGAGTATTGTCAGGGAGAAGCGATTAATGTCAGGGGCTTCCTTCAACTCAAGATGTAAAGAGGATGTATCAAAGAAAGAACATAACAAACGACTGGGGCATCTTGGATTATCCGATTCTTCCTTGAATAAGGAGATGGAACCAAGGTGTTAAGAGCTCCTTTCAAAAATGTTGTGTCCTACTCATATCTCTACTTTTTAGGCAAACATCGAACTCTCACGCAGCAATTGACACTCTCGCTTCCAAACAAAAATAGTACTGATATCATAATTCTAATCCCTGAGTAAATACTAAACTGTTAGTGTTGACACGGAAAGGACAGTCTCTCAAATCTAGATTAGGGGGTGTCAGAATGGCATTGGGAAGCAAACAGGAAAATCTCATACTAGGAAGTCGACAGCTCGTCATTAAGGGTGTCACAGTGCGAGACTTGCATTCCGCAACAAGAGTTGATGAACACTTGAAAACAGAACATGAGGGCTAGTAATTTTGACAAGAATTCGGGGTTCAGAACTGAAAATGGAAAGAAAGAAGAGAATTTTGCAACTGTTTCAACTGTTTCAACTGCAGTTTTAATGTCAGTGCTTAGTTTGATGATACCATCATTGCACAAACTAGATTTCAATTCTAGTGCTTAGTTAACCCCTAAGCGTCTAAAACGCCCAATATGGCCATCTGCATCACACGGTGGCATTTTCTCATTTTACCTCGGTTTTCTGATTACAATGCACCATTTTGAAGCTCTTGTTCTATACTACAAGATCAACAGTGTCGATCGTGTAAAATTGAAGCCATTTTCACACAAACAGATGCTTTCCAGCAGGGGGTCCAATTTACAGAAAATACACAGTGGGCGTCCCAATTGTGATATCGCCGAAATCAACACAAAGGGAAGGAGAAATTAAACTTGCCTCCATGTCCTCGACCATGCCAGTGGCGACGGCTTTCGCTGAAAACACAAGCGGATAGACAGACGCTCGGAAATTCTCAAGAGTCAGAACCTTGGCACGGGCTCGCAGCAAATCGGCCTTCGCCCACACGAACCGGCACATGGCAGCCACCCAGCCGGAGCGAATGGCAATGGCATCTTCAGTGGGAACCAGTTTATCACCCGCGAGGCGGCTCATCCGCTTGGTACTAAACTCCAGGAAGAGACGACCGACGCCCTCATACGCAATTCTTGCCACGGCGTCGTAAGAGTGCAGCATGCTTTCCCCGATCTGGCGCCACCAAGTGGAGACCCGCTCCAGCAACGGCGCGCTGGAGACGCAGAGGTTGACCACATCGTCGCGGGCCAGCAAGCAGCCGAGCGTTTCAATAATAGCGTAGCGGAGATTAGGATTATCACTCGCAATGCAGTCCGAGACCTGCTTGCTGCAGTCGATGATGAAGGTGCCCAGGCGCCACGACGGGATGGCGGAGATGAAGGACACGGCCGCGGCCGTCACGTCCGAGTCCGGGAACTCGAAGTCGTTCTTGATGCCGCGGCACACGACCTCCCACTGGTCCGCTGTCAAGCGCGTGCAGCGCACCACGTCGAACGCCAGCTTCTTGCACACGGCGCTGGCGGGGCTGGCGATGATCTCGTCGCAGGCCGCGCTCGCGATCGAGGAGATGTCTTTTCCTGAGGCCGCTGTCTGGAGCGCCAGGAGGAGGGCGTTCGCTTGCCGCACCCCGTCGTTGGACGCGAGCTCAACGCGAATTCCTGCGAACACGTGATCCATCGTGAGCCACACTCATCGCCCGGCCCGCCACGAATTTTAGTGCAACGCCCGATCGATCACCCCTGCCCTCCGAACTGCCGTGGCTATGGCGAAACCCTAACCCTAACTCCACATTTGCTCTGCAACGCCACGGAACGCGAGGTGACGAAACAGACTACTTCGCCTTCGTCACGAAAGCCACGCCCACCGTTGCCGTCAGTTGACCCTTTCCACCACCTTCATTCATTGACTTGGCTTAACCCTTTAAGGACCAAGAATTCATGGTTTAAAAATGACAAATTCAAACATTCATGTAATGAAAAGTATGATTCAGATATGACCAAATTTTATATCACTGGAATTAGTAAAGAACATTGCATGTGTTGACTAAAAACATAAATAAATTTGAACAATAGAAACTTCACATAGAACCCATTCAAAACTGTTAAAAAAACATGAAGTCAAATTTGGCATTCTTGGTCTTTAAAGTATTAGCCCCTAAATGCCTACAGTCCTCTTCAGATTTAGAGGATTGCAAAGATGCATTATACAATGCATTGTGATGTATGAATAAAAGTTGTGCATTGTGAATTTTAGATTTTACCTATACGGTGAAATCTATGATTGCAATCACCAATATGTTGGTATAAAATTTGAAACGTAAAATTCAAAATTCTTCTATGATTCGATTACAAATTAGATATTGACAATCTATGTATGAAATTTGTTGTGATGGGTTGAAATGTAATGCTCTAAGTGTAGTGATTTTTGAAGATTTTTTGATTGCTTAAGTTTATGAGTTGACTTTTTCAAGAGCACTTTTGAACTAATATGAGCGCTTTGACCGTCGCCGGTCAAAGGCCCATATGTCCGGCCGGAAAGTGGGTGAAATTGTGGACGCAAGCAATGGACTCCTAAATGAATTGGCGTTTGTGTCGGGAAATGCTAACCAAAATGGTGAAAAGTAGGGAAAAGGGGACGAACGGGTAAAATTGCAAGAATTGGCAGCACTTGTAAATGGTCGATTTGGACCGTGTACGAGTACCTAATTGACCCTAACCCTTCCCAATCCACCCTAGGCACTTTGTGCACTAAATCAGGCTTAGAATTGGAAATTAGGGCTTGTTTTTTAGGTTTTTTGACTTGCATCCAAAAATTACAGCACAACCATGACATTCGCAAGGACGCTAAATTTCCACACTTGGGAGTTTTTGTCGATTTTCTCTCCTTGCAAGAACATCCTAAGAACAATAAGCACCCTTGTGCTTCCAACAACCCAATTTGCAAACAATTAGGGTTTTTTGGGAAAAAATTTGGGCAGCGCTTCCGCGTCGTGCCCAAAACCCTAATTTTTGACTCTAATATTACGATCAAAAATCACACTTGGCCGGTGAGAATTGGACAGCGCTTCCGCGCTGTAACCCTCTCCGGACCACTTCAAACCCACTACACACACCCCAATCACTAAGTACACGAATTCACAAAATACGCCATATTTAACGCATAACATTTGAACAAACCAATGAATGCAACCAAATGCTATTGGCAATTAAAATTACCAAATAGAACAATAAAGGTTTTCCTATAACCTCCTAATTACTATCAAGTCTAAATGAATTGATAAAAACTCTTAAAGATTAGATTCAAGGGGGAAGGAGGGTTCTCCCTCCGTAATATCACGCTGTCTCCCTCCGAAAACCCCCTTTCACTCCCGCGGCCGTTGCTCCCTCGTCCTTGCTCCAAACTGAATGTGCTTGGTGTCCATGGAAAGCCAACTTGAAGATCTTTGCGCCCCAAAAATCTCAGCTCCAAACTCGTTGCAACCCGTGAGGAATCGTCCGTCAAAGACCGCCCTCCAGATCTGGCCGGCAGCTAGACCCCTTGTCACTAAAACCGCCGTAACTTCGCCGTCCTTGCTCCAAATTGAATGTGCTTGGTGTCCATGGAAAGCCAACTTGAAGATCTTCGCGTCCCAAAAATCTCAGCTCCAAACTCGTTGCAAACCGTGAGAAATCGTCCGTCAAAGACCGCCCTCCAGATCTGGCCGGCAGCTAGACCCCTTGTCACTAAAACCGCCGTAACTTCGCCGTCCTTGCTCCAAATTGAATGTGCTTGGTGTCCATGGAAAGCTAACAATGATATCTAACTCCACCTAAAATCTCACGTCCTAATTCTTCCTATCGCGGTCGCTACACACAATTATCCGCAGCCTAAAACACTAGAGGGAAAAATTAATTGGTTTGGGCCTAGCTCCGCCCAAGAGAAGAGAGAGAGGGGGAGAGATGAGAATGATTGCCCTTGGGCTTTAACCCAAGGGTTTTGCCCCCCCTTCATCCAAACCTTAAACTACCAATTAACTCCCACTTAATTGAGAGTACAATGCACACACTCTACTAACCCAAGAATCTATAATAAACCTCATCAAAGACTAGAGAACAAATTCAACAATAGCCTAACAAGATAAAGCTAAACCAATAGGGCTAAAATAACGAGCCAAAAGGAAAACTAGGATAACTCGCAGAATAAACTAATAAGCTAGACCAAATTCACGAACTAAAAATGCAAATCAAACCTCATAGAATAAAATCATAGAATAAAACAAAAGGGCAAACGGCCCAATTGCCTATAATCACAAAATTAAATCGGTAAATGTAACTAAACACACTAATTTATCTAGATAAAAAGGAATCTACTAATTGTCGATCAAAACCGGACACCGAGGTACATAAAACCGGGAATTTGTCTAACCGGTTAAAATGCCCCGGTTAGACAAATATAAATCACTAAACATCCAAAAACTATCGAACTAAGAATCCAACGCTAAGTGAGCCGGTTCAACGGTTCACAACTAAGATCTTAGAATTTTGGGTTGAATCATTGCAACATGAAATGAGGCACAAAAATCTCACAAATCATCTCCTTCCTAGTCAGTTCTCACATGCATGAAGATAACTTCTCATAAAATCTATAGTAAAAATTTCACATTACAAAGAGTGCATGATGAATGAGATAACGAGAACAAATTCTGTATATTGTTTAAAAGATGGATGCTTAGGCAGTTAAGGATTAAGAACAAGGATTCATGGTTTTAAAATGACCAATTCGATTGATTAAGGTAGAAGCGCCCATAACCAATAAATTGAACTTTCTAGCCTACATGCAATAGGAGTAGAAGGCAAATGGTATATTTCTTTTATAGAAAACAAAAATCATGAAGAATGCAAATTTTTCCATGATTTTATTCTAAAAAATGAAATTTCTACAAATTTTCAAAGCATAAAGTTAGTCATCGCCCGAAACTAATTATTAGACTATTTCAAATCTATAAACATTATGATTCTACAAATCGGTCCAAGTTGCTTCTTGAAATTGATTAATATTGGTAATAGTGCATGAAGTTGATTGGTTGTCATAAATTTCTACACAAGTGAATTGAGTTTGGTTGTTAGCCATTATGGGCCAATGTACACATTGGTTTTGGGTGCTTCTACCTTATATTGTGACAAAAATTACAGATAGGGCCAAGTTTTATACTACCAAAATCATTGAAGAACATTGCATGTGTTGGTCAAAAAACAAATAAATTTGAATAGAATAAAGTCCATATAGGACCTACTCAAAACCATTAAAAAAAACATGAGAATCCAATACAGGCTCCTTGGTCCTTTAGGTGTTAACCTCTAAACGCCTTGATCACAAGCCTAGACTACTGTTAACCCCTAAAGGCCCACGGGGGCACATTGTGTTTAAGAACAATTTCATTACTTTAGTAACTTATTTGAATCCTATATTGATTTTGACTCAACGTTAACTAGAGAATTCTAGATATTCGTTACAAGAATACAAAAATCCTTTAAAAAGTGCAATTTCATTGATAAATCCACCGGAAAAAAATAAAACGTCAACAGAGGTGAATTTGAGACATGGTAGTTAGGAAGGTTGATGACCGGGAGGGCGTTTTCACACTAGGCCATTGAATTTGTCAATAAAAAAAACTGTACATTATGTAAAACTTTTGCCATTAATATGTCATTAACACTATAAAATAATTACAAAAACTGTTTAAATAAATTAAAATTTGAATATTTTTGAAATTTTGGATTATTCTATACATATTTTATATTATTTGGGAATATTTTGGAGTATTAAAAAAATATTTTTGAAATTTTTACACATTTTATGCAATGTAACAATTAATAACAATCATACACACCGGCTCAACTGGTCACTCACTTCACTCAAACATCAATCTTTTGGAATCAATCATTCATGTATTTAGTTCTAGAACACCATTTTCCGTGAGCGCCTAAATACAATACATCTTTGTATGCCCTTGAAATTTCAAACTCTAATCATGGTTCTAAAATTTATGAGAATTTTAGTAGTAAATGACCTATTAATTTTGTTTAAATGTTTTAGAAAACAGCTTATGATCAAACCTTATGATTATGTAACCTATATGGTAGATTTTCTTGAAAATTAATATACAATCACATGACTAAGTCATCTTTGAGCTTC
This sequence comes from Pohlia nutans, assembly GCA_022496805.1. Lineage (NCBI taxonomy): Eukaryota > Viridiplantae > Streptophyta > Bryopsida > Bryales > Mniaceae > Pohlia > Pohlia nutans. The sequence continues at coordinate 1,394,432 of CM040086.1, forward strand.
AATGGTGAAGTTTTCTACATGAATACTAACTGAGAGATACAATTGCATTTATGAAAGCATCAAGAAAAGTTACAAAAATTTAGAGATGAGCACGGTCCTTTAGGGGTTAAATCACAAGTTTAGTATTTGCTAACTTCACAAACATGCATTTCCGTATTCTTGCACTTAGCTAAGTGCACTCATTTTGGGACTTAATTTTACTAAAAAAAATTATCAGAAAAATTTGTGAAAAAACAAAATAAAATTGTCTATATTGAAATGCGAAGTTTGTTGCAATCAAATATGAATATTTCAAAATTCTTTAGAAAAAATTGAATTTCAGTCATTTTTATAGATAAGCCTCAAAATAAGGACACAAACTAAAGGAAAGGGTGCATTGGGATTGTTGCAACATAGGAGAGATGCCATGGCTAATGCAACAGAATGTGAAAAGAGGAAGAAGTACAATAAGGAATTTTTAATTTTCTTTTTGTTCGCTCTAGGGGTAAAGAGTACGCAATCATAAGATCAAAGCCTTGCTTTAGCTTGCCCAAGAGCGTCATGAAAGGAAATTATTTACTTTTGGCCATAAGATCAAGGCTTTGCTCTGGCTTGACCGTGCATTCTCCACCCCGTAGCGCAAAATTAAATAAAATAATTTATAAAATAGTTTAAAAACAAAAATAATTAACAAATAAATTTTCTTAATGTTTTTTGTCCTACAGGGTTGAAGGTGCGCAACCGCACATCCTCTCTGGTGGCCTCAACCAATGCCAAGGTCATGGCCTTGGCCTTCGTCAGAGCTGTTGAAGACGGTGCGCGGTCGTGCGCACTCAACCCCTTAGGAATAAGAAATAAAAACATTCTTTTATTTAAAAAATCATATTATTTTTTATTTAAACAAAATTAAAATTAAAATTTCTATTGTTTTTTGGATGCGCTACGAGGTGGAGAGTGTTTGGTTAAACGAAAATAGTTTACGAGAAAAAGGAAATAAGGAGTTTGATAAGGCCTAACCAATTGGGAGTCGCTTGTCGTGACTTGGAAGTCACATTTTTGGATTCTATTACAATAAAAGATGTTGCCGTAAAATACTTATACACGCAATTCCCTATTTTTGCACTTGGCCATATAATAGGCACTTGGCTTCCGAGCGCATTAAAATTCGGTCTGGTAGAAACTGCATGAAAATTTCAGCTAAGTTTTTTTTTCCCACAACTTTGGTTGCAAAGAGGATATATTACAAATTCTTGGAAATTCTCAGACTTTATTTCTTTTGAAAAAAGATAACTTGTATTAAGAATGTTTCATAATTTGATTTTATATGCAACAAATATTTTTCATGAAATCAGTTTTGAAACAATTCATAAGCAAATGAAGAATCAAGTTTTTTGGAGAGGTGATGAAGAACTCATGTCGGGCATCAATCGCAACACGTAACTCCTTAAAAGCATCCCATTCTTTACAAATCACATGTTTGGAAGGCAACTTGCATTGTAAATGGGAGACTTTTTTTTACTGAAAAGTAAAAACTTCTTTGACTTAGAAAGTGTGGGGGGTTATCTGCTACTTTCTAGTCCAATTTACCATTCTCCAAAATTGTTAAAATTGTGTTTTTTACAGCACTCTAAAGCTCAAAGCCCTAAATATCAAATATAAATTGCAAAAAAATAAACTCTATTGAATTTCTTTTATGCAAGCTCAAGAAACATGCCACCTATTGAATTTCTTTTATTTACATTTTCCCTACAAATTTCATACTATTCTGAGCATTTTTGTAATAACTATGATTTTTACAAGAAAAAACTTTTAAATTTATTTATATTTATATAATTACAAAAAATTCAAGATAAATCATAACATTCAGTAGCCATCATGACCACTCCCTTTCCTTCATGCACTCTGCTCATCACCTTGAGCCTCCTTGTCCACTTAGCTACTGGTGAAATATTGTTGGATGTGAAATATTCCACACCATCTACTGTAGAGCCAAGGCAAAGACAGTGCATGTTACTGAATGTTATGATCGGAGAAAAATACGAAAAAATATAACATATTTTAAAATGTGAGGAATTGATGAGGTTCGACCGGGTAATTGTACTGTACTATGGACTCTTAAAGGGTTAAAAAGGTCTGGGTGTATTCACCGAGGAGCTGGCAAACTCGGATCATTGGAACTAAAATCAACTGAATGGAAATCAGACGAAGACGGCGTCGTAAAAGCCAACCCGGATTTGCCCTGCTCAATGGTAAGAGCCGCTCGCAGCTCGTGCACAACCTCCGCCATAGTGGGCCTGTGAATGGACTTGGGCTCCACACACATCATGGCAATGTTAGTCACTTTCCACACCGCCTCTTTGTCTGGGTGGCCTGCACTCACGCACGGGTCCAAAATCTTCTCCGGGTCGCCGTCGCTCTGCAAATTGTTCCGCACCTGCATGCAATCAACTTTGACTCACTTAGTAGTAGTAAATTTCTTTTGTACAAAAACTTTTATTGCATGCCAAACTCATTGGGTATGATTTTTAATGGAAATTCACTTGGAGCCCTTCACCACACAGCGTGCGGTGATTGGACAATGCCTTACATTTCTATTGAAATTTTGTGGTGAAATTGTGCAGTCATTGGCATGTTTACTATAATTGGAACTGTGCAGTCATTGGAATTGTGTGGTCATTGGCATGTCTACTATAGGTGATATTTGAACTTCCTTAAGTTCAAATGTATTTGTATTTTAACCCTTAAACGTACCAACACTTAGAACAAAAGTAGATTCTAGCCTCAAAAAGTAGATATCAACATGGCTCAAATGTACATGAGGTGCACATGAGAAGTCAATTGCAAGCATAAAATCTACACAACAAATTTGACATACTTGTAGTTGGAGGCCTCTCTAATACTATCAACAGCTCCCCATCACAAGAGATTTATTGTAATTGGTAGAGAATTTAATAGGCTTTCAAAGGCAACTTGGATGAAAATCATACGAGGTTGAATGAGAAAGTTATAAGGCTTCAAATCTATTCGTGATTCAGTTTCTGGACGCTGGGACGTTTAGGGGTTAATCAACACCTGCAATGTTCTTTGGTGATATAAAATCTTATCCTATATAGATTAAATTTTTCACTATAAGATCAATTGAAATTGCCATTTTAAAACCATAAATTCTTGGTCCTTTCAAGGTTAAAATAGTGGTGGTCTCAAGGTGAAACGAAGCCAACGTTTTGAAAAATAAAAATAAAAACTCAATTATGGCACGCTATTTTGGACCATGGACGACAATAGAAAAAATGAATAGTGTAGGTAGGTACCCAGTCACAGAGGGTCCAAGCGAAGTCGGATTGCGGTTGCGAGGTGGACGGAAGAGGGACACGGCCTGTCAGAAGCTCCAGAAGCACTACGCCGAAGCTGTACACATCGCTCTTCGCCGTCAAGTAGTGCGTTGTCATATACCTGCAAAAGAATTCAGAGCAAACTAGATGATTGGAATTACCATGTGGAATGTGATTATGGACTAACAATTAACCCCTAAAGGACCAAGGATTCATGGTTTTAAAATGACAAGTTTAATTGATTATATTGTGAAAATCATAATTTGAATGGCACCAAATTTTATATCACGAAGAATATTACATACAGTATGTTGAATAATTTTTTTCAAAAAATTTACAAAAAAGAATCTACATAAAACCCACTCAAAATTACTGAAAAAAAACAGGAGCCACCTGGTGGGCTTATGGTCCTTTAGGAGTTAAGTAGGTCATGAAACATGATGTCAGGTGCAACTTTCAATCTACGACATTCAGATTTGTAAAACATTCAGATTTGTAATTTTGTTGTAGATCAAAGGACTCACAAAGAGGAGACAAAGAGGATAAGAGTAATGGTTTCTAACCCTCCTCATGTCTTCTAAGTTCTAAGAGCATCCACACCCTAACACTGAATTCTCAGTTGGCTGTAAAAAGTGGGTGAAAAGTGCTAGTATCTAATGCTGCATATTCAAGGCCGGTGAGAGAGCCATTGAATATGAGTATGATATAGTAATAGAGTTAACAGAAAAGTCAGCCGAAAGAGGAAAGTTTTAGCAAACTTGTGTTGAATTCCTCTTGAACTCATATTGAAATATAAATAGATCAAAAAGTAGACTATGATGAGTTGGGAGACAATCTAAAGCAAGCCGCTGTCATTATTTTCCACACCTTGCAATGACTCCCACATCTTCCACCAAAGCTCCAAGCCTATGACCCACAAGGGGACAATCTATGACACAACACTATTCAACCCAAGTATAGTTCAAGAAAGAGGTTAGAAGTAGGGCAAAAAGGGAGGTTAGATGGGCTTCTTTTTGGTTAACTCAAATACCTCAATATCCCTCTAAAGCTAATATAAGGAAGGGATTGATGGACAATAATGATTACCCATGTACAGTGATTGTGATTGGTTCACGGACAATGCAGAGGGACACATAGCAATTCAAAGGTGTGGAGACGATAGCTCGTGACACCAAATTTTGGATGTGATGATAGTGGTCAAATAGTGACTTAAGGGTGCGGATGCTTTGAAAACTTGAACCTGACATTATGGTGGCTTAATTGATTGAGAGCTGGTGCTTACTCTGGGTCGATGTATCCTCGGCTGCCTTTGACGATGGTGAGGGAGCCATCTTCTTCCCCGGGGGCCAATCTGGACATCCCAAAATCAGCCACTTTGGCGACGTCTTTGGTGTCGGTGAGCAAGATGTTGGAGCTTTTCACATCACGGTGCACGATGCATGGATTGCAGCCTGCGTGAAGGTACTCCAGTCCTGGAAGGATTAATTCACCACAGCCCCACTGTCAGTTCCAACAAAAAGGATCTGATTATGCCCAAGAAAATGGACGAGAATGGATACTCACACTCCTGACATAACTGTCCAAAAACTCAACACTTCTTTTTGGGAAAAAAAGGTTGTCTCAGTACTCGAAAAATGGTCCATCTTTAACCCCTAAAGGACCAAGGATTCATGGCTTTAAAATGACAAATTTAAACGATCATATTGTGAAAATTATAATTTGAATGAGACCAAATTTTATATCACAAGAAATAGTGAAGAATATTACATATGTTGAGTATTTTATTTTTTATAATTGACAAAAAAGAATCTACATAAAACCTACTCAAAATTACTGAAAAAAACAGGAGCCACCTGGTGGCCTTATGGTCCTTTAGGGGTTAATAGAAGTATGTAGTTTTTGTGTCACTATCATTGTCCGCCCGGTTAGAAGTGGACAAGGCTCACGTTTGAAGTATAAAGCATAGGACAAATATTAGGGAGAAGGAAAAAAAAACCAAGAACCAAAAACTAGGACAATTATTTTCGGACAAAGGGAATATGAGAAACCAGAAGCAAGAGATCAGTGGATCAATGATGAACTCGGGGGCTACCTTGAGCTGCATTCAACGCCACGTTCAGGCGGGCCTTGAAATCAAACGCTTCTTGACGTCCTGAAGCTTTTTGCGTACATCAATCACAGTGTCGGTGGGAAAAAGTGTCAGTTTTGATGGATTAAAAAGACACCAAAAAGGAGTGCAATACAAACCAGGTCGTGGAATACATTTCGAAGAATTGTTTGTGAGATTTTGTGCTGATGTCATACCATTCAATCGGTCTCGTAGTGATCCCTGGGGCAAATACTCATAAACTAACATTTGGTTTTCCCTTTCGTTGCAGAAGCCTAACAACGAAACCAAGTTTCTGTGATGAACTCTGGAGAGCACATCAACCTGCCCTCCCACATCGATATCAACAGGTCAATACCTCTTACATTGCATAACCGAATTCTATTAGTATAATTCACGTGACAGTAAGGAAAAACAAACCGCAGTACAAATGTGGATCTTCACCAACAGTGTCATGTAGATTTAAGGAACCCACCTCAACAGAGACCCCCTAGTAGATTTACAAACTTATGGATGTTAATGTCAATCTAACAGTACAGTACATTAGATCAACATTAAGATAATGTTACAGTACATTCAAGTTACTGTTGACTTTACTTTCAAGTTAAGCGAGCATAATCTCAAGTTAATGCCAAAGACACTGACATTACATTAACCCCTAAGCGTCACAGAGTCCAATTTCTGGACGACTAACAGATTCAAACTCACTCTATGTTTTCATCGATTCTTGGATGAAAGTCATCCAATTATTTGGAGAGACTTTACCAAGTTGTTGTCTTATCTAATGTTGGATTTAGTGATACTTGAGTACGTATTTTCTAAAATTACAAATGTAGAAGTATGTCAAGTTGTTGACCAAGCCAAAATTCCATTGACTATATTTCAAAAGTGGCCTTGCAAAAATGAGGTCACAAATTTAAGGAACACAAAAACTATATATATATATATATATATATATATATATATATATATATATATATATATATATATATATATATATATATAAATTTTTTTTTTAATTTTTAATTTTTTTTGTAATTGAATTTAGAAGGAATTTTGAATTCTCACTTTCAAATTTTATAAGTAAATATTGGTGATAGTATTGGTGAATCCAACCATACGGATGGAATCCAAAATTCAAAATCTAGAACTTTCATTTGTACATCAATTCCAATATATTCTTCTAAATAGTACTTTATGATGATTTCTCTAAAATTGTCTATTCCAGGGACACCCTGGTACATTTAGGGGTTAACATTAATACCATGTGCATTACATTAACATTAACTTTAACTTAATATGAACTATCTAAATCTAACTTGACAATGACTAAATTGTCTATCTAATGAAGGGTCTTTGGTGATGGAGCGGTATACAATACCTCATTAAAAAACTCAGACGCTCCTTGGTTACTAACTTGATTCCTTGAGGCGCTGGCAAGGACCTTAACGGCAACCTCTGAGCCATTGGGAAGCTTTCCATAATAGACGGACCCGAACCCTCCTTTGCCAATCTCTCTTCTGAAGTTTCCTGTTGCTTTAGTAATTTCTGCCACTGAGAATGATCTTGCACCTCCTGTATTTGGAACTCGACTTTCTACTAATACCACAGCCTTTTCTGCACTGGAACCAGAAACATCCTTTGTCCGGGACCGACGCTTTTTGCAAACACAAAAGTAAACAACAATGAAGATAACCGCAGCAATTAGTGTCACTCCGCCTCCCAAAACAGGGCCAACAATGACCCAAATATTGGTCTTGTGAGGGTGATCAGCTGGTAGTCCTTGTACAGGCCCTAAGAGTAAATTTCCAGGCGAATGCCTTCACAAACGTGTAAACAAACACAAAATGAGTGCAACGTAAATCAAGCGCCTTTTCAATACCATTTCTAAAAACGAATATATAAAGGTAGGAGAAGTAAGATTATCTTACGTGAACTTTAGCCCAGTTCTGTTAAGGGCTGGAGGGATAGCACCAGTAAAATTGTTGTTCTGCACATACCTGTTTCAGTAACCAAATTAGTGTGTATGTCACTTCCAATCATACAACAAATGGACATTGCGTTGCCTCTATATTTAACCCTTAAAGGTCCAGAGAGCCCTTTCCGACCAATATTATACACCAATATTCCATTGTATTTGGCATGGTTCCACACCTCCTATAGGATTAAGATTAAAAGTGAAGTTAAAATTCACGTTGACATGATTTTAATGAGCTATTGGGGTCTCAGTTTGGAACATTCTATTTACAACAAATGTCAAATATACGCCAACGTCTCTACTATCCCCATCAGCCCTTTAACCCCTAAAGGTCCTCACCTCTTTTGTAAAAGTCAAAGCACTATAATTTGCATACTTTAAATATCACATTGAATGATTTATAATTTTTCATAGATAATCATCGACATTATGAAGGTCTGACAAAATTTTCAACATGATTGGAAGATATTTTGAATATTTACAAATTTCATGATGTAAACAAGGTAAAAATTCAAAATAAATATGTTTTTGTCAAATTTAATATCAAAAATTATATTTAAGGTAGATAAAAGTTATATTTACATGGAGTAAAAAATTGAAAGTGAAGAAATTAAAAGAGACTTATGATTTAAGCATCTTTAGAAAGCCCTTTGTATTTTGGACACTCAAAATTCAAAGTTCTCAACGGTGAAAAAGCTTCAAATGAAGTTTATTCTCCAATCCCAACGATCCAAAGATGTATCATAACTTAACTTAAACATCTAATGAAAACACCAACTACAATAAAGCTAAGACACTTGATTTTTGGGGCCTTTGACCAAAAATCAAGCATAATATGGTTGATTGGTCCTTTAGGGGTTAAGGGTTCATACGGAAATGACTACAGTCTGTGATGATACTTACAGTTCTGTCAGAGATGTTAGGTTTCCTAACCACCCAGGGAGTGGCCCAGTTAGATTGTTGTCCTGCAGATGCCTGAATTCATAGAAAACGCTAGTCAGAGTTTATTCTAGAACTACTATCAAATTGCAAAACTACTAGATGATTAGCAAACAACATCAATGGTTTATGGTAAAGGCTTTCAATGTGTTGATCATGAAACTTACAGTATTTGAAGATTTATCAACGGACTCAAGTCTGGCAAATCCCCTACTAACTGGTTGTCAGAAAGTATTCTGCACATTTCAAGTACAAAATCTCAATACATTGTTGGATAAATTTGAGATGACAAACCTCATCATAACATTTTTATCTAGCATGCAGAAGTAATACAACTTGAACTACTGTAGATTGGATTTTCATAGTATATATATGAGGGATGGAGTACGTACAAAACTTACAGTATTTGAAGATTTATCAACGGACTCAAGTCTGGCAAATCCCCTACCAACTGGTTGTCAGAAAGTATTCTGCACATTTCAAGTACAAAATGTCAATACACTGTTGGATTAATTTGAGATGACAAACCTCATCATAACATTTTTATCTAGCAGGCAGAAGTAATACAACTTGAACTGCTGTAGATTGGATTTTCATAGTATATATATGAGGGATGGAGTACGTACAAGGTGGTGAGTGACTGAAGCTTGGCAAATGCAAGAGGTATGGTCCCTGCCAAACTGTAGTTCGCGAGGTTCCTGTGATAGTGCAAACAAAGCTCAAGTGACCATCACCATCTTAAAATAGAAAAATTATACATTGCCAAGATTTTCAATAAAGCACAAATTGCTGTAATTACGCATGAAACAAATATGTCCTACATAACATTCAGTAGCCTTTGTGAGTGTTGCCTTCCCCCAACAAAATGATGTGGAACATCCCACATCATTTCATCCCCCAAATGAAATGATGTGGGATAGTCCACATCACATGAGTAGCTATAGGGGCACGTGGCATTAAGCAAGAGCAATCAACCATGGTGAGCACTGATCAAAAGCACTCAATCACAATGCAACAGTGTATTGCAATTGTTTATTTGATTCAATAGTCCATTCAATTACAAAACACTGGTCACTCCATATATAAAGGTGGATGAAACTAAAAGGCAACCTCTTGGAAGGCTACTGAATGTTATGACCATTTGCAAAAGAAGAGCACTATTCAAGCACAAAAAATAATCCATTTCCACTGTTGAGATATGGGTTTCATACACAATTATCTAGGCTATGTCCTCACCAGATTGAGAAAAGAATCAAAGAGCAGAAAGAATGCCACGACTGCAGACAAAACAGTGACACAAATATACTCACACTGACTCAATAGTTGGAGGGTTGGCTGTAGAGCAATTGAGCCAAGTATGAGGAACAGGGACACACGGATCACCGGTCCACTGCAAAAGATTCAAACTTGACTTGATGCCATCAACGGCGAGCGCTGCACATGAATTTCAGAAGCCATAAATGCCAAATCCCACCTCCAATTCATTGGTAAACTGAAAGATCCTAATTAGGTCTGTTGAGCCCCTTCGAAGGACTCTTAACCCCTAAACGACCAAGAAGCCCAAATTAGGCCTCATGTTTTTTTGTGTAGATCTTGTGTGAACTTCTTTCTATTCGAATTTGTTTGCTTTTTTACCAACACATGCAATGATTTTCACTGATTCTAGTGATACAAAATCTGGCCCCATCTGAGTTATATGATCGATTGAATTTGTCATTTTAAAACCATGAATCCTTTGTCCTTTACGGGTTAATGATAATTGTACAGTAAATTTGAAATTATGTACTTAATAACTTTTCAACTTGATGAAGAAGAAAGCACTCACCATCCACGTTGAGAGTTTTCAAAGGCGCTGTGCCAGGTACATATTCAAAAAACTCTGCAGCATTTATCATTGGACCATAGACAGAATAGGAAGTGGGTACAAACTGCACAATCTCATCCATGGTACTGTCCAATGTCATGTCGTCGAAAATCCAACCTATAGCATCCCCATTTAGCGCCAAACTCTGGTTCAAGGGGTTCACCACAGCTTGGTATCCCGGGCTGACAGTCACCGTGAATACTCGTGAAGTTACATTGACCAAAGGATCCAATTCAGCAAAGTGCAAAAACAGGAATCCAGTGTCATACGTATCAGCCATCGTTAAATTCATGCTGGCATTTGAAGCTAATGCAGATTGAAGAACCATCTGTGGCACTTGTACATAATCAGGGTTACCACCTGCATAAACCAATTGCCTCGTTGTGTTCAGCAGTTCCAGTGGGCTTGGGGACGTCAATACGGATTCCCCTGTCTCATTAACTGACGTCCAGTACCGGTCATAAATATCATCTGGATACCTGTGCAAAGTCTATAGTAATCAGTGTACTTTTCTTGTAGCAGATTTTACACACAAAAAGGTAAACCAAATCTATCACAGGTTCGTTTTTGTCAGGAGACAGTTAAGCATTTTTACTAGTTTTCCATGGCTTGAAGAGCAATCCAGGCTCCTGAGATGCTCTTTTCATATGAATATATAGGTAATATCAGGGTACCGTACGTGGAAGGCAGGGTCGGCAGAAAATAATTCCCCAAAAAAATGCCAAAAAAATAAATAAAATTATTAAGTATTTTGTCGAAATTAATAAAAATAAAGTCAACAAAAAGCCGGAAAAAAATAAAACAAACTCAAAACATAACACACAACGAAATTGGATGAAAACATAACACTCAACGCAAAAAATAAAATAAAACGCTTAGCAGCCGGATTTTTTTTAATGTCAGCTATTAATAGCCAATTTCTTAATAATTACTTTTGAAAGTGCCGACCTCCACTATTTCAACTTTTATTAATTATTTGACATGAAAGTGCCGACCCTGCCTTTCACGTACGGTAATACACACATGCTACCTAGGTGCTACTTAGGCAATGCCTGGGTGATACCTCAAGAGGCTACACATCGTAGGAAATTTGGCTATTATTCCTATGATTTTTTCCAAAAACCCTCTATCAATTAGCCAGTCCAAAATTTATGTAGCAATTTGGCTAAAATTAGCAACAAAAAAAACCAAGTCTGGGTTCGTATACACACGTACCTGGGAACAGAGCTAGATCCAAAACTGTATCTTACTGTTGTTGAGGCCATGAATCCCTGGGACAAATGACTGTCGTACATGTCAGGGTAGGCAATAACACGGCGTAATTCGATGGAAGAAATGAAAGGGTTAGAGTTGGATTGGTCTCGCAGCAAGCAGAGATACGTAGTGTTCCCTTGCGCCAGGTACGTGAGCTCATAGTAGTATGCAGTGTCTATAGTATTTGTGACATTCGCAACAGGCAGTCCATCTATGGTCATCAGGAACGTAGGCACAGAGTTCGCATTATCGTAAACTCCATAATAGAATATGGCTCTCAGCATGTACGTGGAATTGGATTCAACTGGCAGCTGGTAACAGTACTTCGGAAAACGTGTATCATTGAAGTATCTGAGAGTGTCAAGCTGAGGATAACCAAGAAAAGGAGTCACTTTTGTAGAGGTCTCTCCAGTGGTTATGTAACTGCTGTCCCCATGAAAGACTAAGTTTGTAGTGGGGTCAGTAATATCAAGTGAGGCCCCGCAGTTGATATTGAGAAACACTCCTGCCAAATCAAAGCAAGCAGCACGAGGGATGGTAAATAGGATTTCTCTTTGGAACGTTACTACAGTAAATCCAGCAGGTAATTCAAACAGGCTAGCCCGCAAAAAAACATTAGCTTGTTTACAGATAATCTTAAAGTATTAGTCTAACCCCAAAGTGAAAATCTATTAACGATGCATGTTTGGATCTGCCCACACCAACCAAGGAATTAGAGTTTTCAGTTAGCTTAAACCCACTACTTGGTTGGTGCGGACATGGGCACAATTAAAGTAAAGCCACACTATTTATGCCACTGTGTACCAGTAGTGTACATATCAAAATTTGAAAGGTAAGACACTGATGCATAGTGACCACAAAGTGGTACATAGTGGCACCGATAGGGTGGTTTACCTTGGTCCAAATTCGGGGAATAAAGTTTTAACTCATGGAAATAAATATAAATCTAGTTAGCGGGAACTAGCACCAATTTGCTAACTGACGCTAAATTGGCAGTACGGGCACCAAGTAACTAGAACCAGTGCTTGGTGCGAGCGGGGCCTTACAAGGTTTAAAAGTTAACCCTTAAAAGGACCAAGGATTCACAGTTTTAAAATAATCACATTGTGAAAACTAAAATTCAGATGGGACCAAGTTTTATATCACTAGAACTAGTGAAGATCATTGCATGTGTTGGTCAAAAAGGAAAGAAATTCGGTCAAGAGGAAGTCTAAATAGGACCTACTCAAAAACTGTTAAAATCAAACATGGTGACCATTCTGGTCACCGTGGACGCAAGCTGCTAGCAGAGAAGAATTCCATAAATTACATTTTTAGCATAACCATCTTTGATCCGAGATACACGAGCAAGCAACAAGAATGAGATGTTCATTTCACAGACCTGGATCAGCCAGCGACCACGCTCCTGAAGCGTTGAGGAGGCAAACCAAAGCCACCGTTACCAGACTCATCTCCAGAAACTTTCCCATTGATAACACCAGATCTCCTCACTCCTGCTGAAAGAGAACCACAAAACTCACTTGCAGGTCCTTGCTGCTGTCGGCACAAGGACAAGTGTTTCAAAAGGAAACCCGATTAGAAGCCTGCAAGAGTTTGGAGAAGAAACTGTGCATTGCCAATTTCCTCCAACACTTACCAATTATGTCAACTAGGCCACCATGGACTTCGGCATTGATTGCAGACGGGCCACAATTTAACGGAAGAATATGCTTGCCCTCCATGTCGGTAGAAGAATCTTAACACAGCAGTCACCATATGTATAACAGTGAATTCGGCCAAGAATAGAAACACAAATCAACTGAAGGAACAGGTAAGGTATCTTCCCTGCAAGTGTACGTGGGTATGATCAGGACAATCCAAAAACACCTGCCGGGAAACAGGCGCGGTACCAACTGCCTTGCGACCTGGACAATGGCGAATGCAGAAGAGAAAATGACGAGCCCTCTTGTTCTGGAGTTGATATATAGGGAGGGGTGGGCGTGCCACATAGTATGAAGGGAGGCTACAGAACAGTGAACTTAAAGAGAGCGAATTTTAGCCAGGTGGCTACATTTGTTTTCATGTGGCTAATCACAACAAAGGAAAAAAATAAGAATTAATCGAATAATCGCCATATGCTTTCCACCGTCGCATGATGCGTGGCCTGATTGCTAGGTTGGCTGGATCTGCCTTAGCCCTAGTGACATCATCGTGACCTGCTGCCAACTACCTTTGTTAGCCTTAACGCCTGCCCCCAAAAACCCCAAATCGCCTCCTCTTGAGCCCAGGCGGGTCATATATTGTACACAGGTGAAGATTCATAGTAAGTTTCAACTTACAATGTATAACCTTCGCATGTTTTGCTCTTAATAAAATCCACCACTATAGCCCATTCGTCATACTTCCACAAGGTGAGCAGCCTTCGGTGTTCAACAAAAGCAAAGTGGCAGCAAAAAAAATAATTCCCATAAGCCTTTTTGCTAGTGAGCCATATATTCCCCACCTTCACTGCTACAGAACGCAAGGGTGGAGATGCTCTTAGAACTTTGTGAAAAATTCCATCAGTACTGTAACTGCCAAAGTATCCGGATTCAACTTGGCTATGTACTGTTGTAGGCAAACTGTCGGTACGAAAATTAAGATAAGTCCAAACTATTCCATATGCATACGTAAAGGATTAAAACTATTAATTGAGACTAGGTGGTATACAGCTAAGACACAGATTCCTTTAGTATCTTGATCCCGTCCATGAACCTGGTCTTTTCCAAATTTGGAATACGCTTGTGAGTCTCTTCTTTTCACTACAGTACCGGTGGTAATTTAATTCTAAACTGTAACACGTGGGCACTTCCCTTCGAAGGGTGTTCTAGCTTTTGCATTTCCTGCGTATTCAAATTAGAGCATTTCAGACTAAGGGCCTCATATCATGTATTCATATTTCTGCTTCAGGTAAGTCAGATCAAAGCTTCACTCAGTTGAATTCGACAATGAAGAAGACCAGCGTCATACACTATCAGCCAATACTTTGGTTTTAAATTTTATGAATGAATGAAAGAATGGGAAAATGACCCAAATATATGGTATCAATAGACTCGGCTTCTTGCAGCTGAGACACTAAATGATACATCTGAACACGCTATCTGTAATAATAATAGGATCTCCTGTCAAACTAATAAACATGGAAGAATAGTTTAAAACGAATTACGGGCTTGAGTAAGATATTAAGTGACACTGCTACCAACGTCAAGAACTAAGTCGTGGAGTTCTGGGAATGCATTAGCCAGGAGCATCTCTAAGAGGCTGTAAGTCAGCTGCTTGATACATACAGTGGACTGCAGAACCACCATATCACACAAATGTCAACAGTATGGAAAACTGTATGTGACTGGCTTCTCTTTGAGGGTCACAAAGTGTTCTGAATAAATTAGACACTATTGAGTTATCCGTAAAGTCACCTTGGATTTGAAGAATCAACAAAGAATTTTTCTTTATTACACTCTTATTTCTTCACTCTAAATAGTTAAAAGGTGTGGAAGATTTTGGTGGTCTATCATTATTAGGTGTGTAAGAGCTTGGTGGTCTTCAAAAGATTTCATAATTTTTTAGCACCAGGAAAGGAGCTAAAAAAACTTTTGAAAACTTTTGAAGACCACCAAGCTCTTACACACCTAATTATGATAAACCACCAAGATCTTACACACCTTCTAACTATTTGGAGTGAAGAAATAAGAGTATAATAAAGCAAAATTCATGGTATCTTCTTCAAAATTTGGACTTTACAGATAACTCCTATGAGATCAATATTAGCAGTAGTAAAGTTGGATGGTTGGAAAAGCACGGACCTGAGAAAAGTAATAGATGTCTTTTGCACATCTTGCGTACTGCTTCCTGCCGATAAGATTCACAACTGCAGTAGGCGCCTTTTCTGCAGGAATATTTGGATCAATGAGCATTCAAATTTCAGTGCGAACCATTCAGTCCTTTTCAACAGCTAGACTTTGAATCCATGCCTTTATTGTTGACAATTAAACGAAAAAGTCATTTTGCTTACCAAGAATGATCTCGCGTACAATTCCGGCTCGTCTTGCAGCCTCAAGTCGGTACTCAAAAGAATTCACAGGTGGACGTTGCTGCCATTTTTTATCTTCTTCTGCAACCTGGATTCCTGTGCTTTCTAGCATTGCAGCACTAGCTTCTGGTAGGTTTCTAGGGTGCTTTGTGACGAAAATACCATCGGGCCAAAGCATCTGCAGTAAAAACATGATCAGAAATTTCCCCCTCAATGCCCGGTATGTACATCATCCACAGATCTATGAAGGCAACAGTCGGATCATGGGATTTAGGATCTCATGAGGAGGTGTTACATATGAAACTTTTCAATCTCAGAGAACCAAGAATTCATGGTTTTAAAATAACAAATTCAATCATTCATATCTTGAAAAATATAATTCAGATGGGACCAAATTTTATATCACCAGAATCAGTGAAGAACATTGCATGTGCCGATCAAAAACACAAATAAATTTGAACAAAAGAAACTCCACATAGGACCAACTCAAAACTGCTAAAAAATCATGAAGCCCAAGGGTTAAAAACTACATGGAGAGACAAGGACTCACCTCTTTCACCCACACTATCCCTGATGCTACCACCTCTTCTCTGCGCAGCCAGTGTATCCTACCTATCAGCCAATCGTCAATGGCATCACCCATTCCCAACTGCAGAATCTGTTTCGCCATCCACAACACTTGTCGCCTGGAAATCCATCCACAGCAATGATCGTTAGATCGATCATAAGCAATCGACTGACAAGATATCATTACATGCATCAATAGATTTATTAACCCCTGAATGCCATCCAGAGCATCTAAGCACTGCTTTCATCTAATGCGAAGCTTCTTAGAAAGCATATAAAGTATTGACAGACTCGGGAAGAAGTTGGCTATCTAATGGTGCTATCTACAGCACCAACACATGTTCTCTTGAATTATAGAAAATCCAAAAACTACGAGTGTATCCATATTTTCACTTCGTTCTATAAATTGATATATATAGAAATTTGAACAAATTTCATACCGTGTTGATAGCCTTACAATTTTAGCCTATCATACCAAAATTCTAGTACTAAAAAGCCAAAAAGCTACATTCTAATGAATTTCAAGGTTATTTGAAAGGGATGTTTCCCAAGTTCAAGCATATCTATAATTCCTTATCATCATGCCTAACATGAACTTCAAAAAAGTTGTGCAAGTCACAAGCACTATCCAAGACCTAGTAGGCATTTAGAGATTAAAATACCTGATCCAACCCCGATCTTGAAGCTGGAAAATAAGATCAACCAAGTTGAGAAGTGGCACACTCACTTTCGGTGGACACCACTGCAAGGGCCATATTATTGTTAGAAACATGAATTAAACAAAGAATACAACAGTGAAAATATTGTTCTCGTAGAAGATCGATAGGTCTGTTTGTTGCACCAATAACGGTTTTATTACCTCATGAGGCATCCCGAGATCATCCGCAACTGTTTCAGAAGCATTTGATCCCACTGGCGAATGCCCATCCGAAAATGTATCATCCAATCGGCTGGCAAGGAAGCGGCTTTGTCTCCCATCAAAGCCCTTCAATAGTTCAGGTTCCGAAGAATATACATGCACATCACTATCTGATTGCCACCCATACGAATGCACGTTTCCTGCAAAATACTCATCTTCTGAAACGGAGGCTCCTGCAAGCTTTTCACTGAGTTCACTGTCAGTCAGGTATGTCGTCGTCAAGGGAAATCTTGTTGCCAAACTTGCAGATGTCAATGCTGGATGGCCATCTCCGTCACTGAACTCTCCACTGCTCGTCGGGAACCTTTGCCGTATCCCTGTCGTTGCAGTTTTCAGAACCCCAGATATATCATCTGACACTCCACGAATCTGGCGAAACATGTCGTCCACTGCATCATCTACATTTACTGCAACCCAGTGATCTTTTCTGTCAGGAGGCAGTTTACCATTTTTGCTACATTTCCATGGCTTGAAGAGCAATCCAGGCTCCTTGGATGCTCTTCTCATATTACTCCCTCTGTCCCAAAGTTATTGTCATACAAATTTGTTTGGTATTTCTTTGAGCCAATTTCATTGATCATATTGTAAGAAACATGATTAAAAAAGGTTCCAAATTATGTCACTAGAATGATTGAAGAACATTACATGTGTTCATTGCAACCTAAATAAAATTAGCCACAAGGAAGTATTTTTCGACCTACTTAAAAAAGCACTTTCAAACATGACTTTCAAACATGACAATAACTTTGGGACGGAGGGAGTAATATATAGGTAATATCAGGGTAATACACATGTTTTACCTAGGTGCTACTTAGGCAATACCTAGGGTTAGAGAGGCTACACATCTTGAATCCATGTAGGAAATCTGGCTAATATTCCTTTTTTCTTTTCCAGAAATCCTTTGTATCAATTAGCCAGCCCAAATTTTATGTAGCAATTTAGGAACAAAAAAATCACTGCTGCAACCGACAAGCATGCTTTTCTGGGTAAGATAGTTTCCTTTGAATGCAGAGGTGTTAAACGGGATACATGATAAAGATGAACGAGAAAAATTGGTTGTTACTTTACCTGCTAATGTCCTCATCATGGAAACAGAGTTGCCATTTGTATAGTACTGGTGATAAAACAAACACCACGTTTAGGACAATGTTTTATCTGCTATGAAAACGATAAACATGTATTGTTTCATTTTGTTTCACCGAACTCACAAAAGATACCGTACTCACAACTAAGACGATTGATACTAAACATGAGAAGATACTCTCGAATTAAGGTGGATATATAGAGAGAACGGTAAAGCTTGAATTCTTCAGAATTCTAGCAAGAACACATATGACACATCATATCGAGTGATATGATAGACAACGATCAACAACATGAGTGACCGTGACAACTCACGATCACTACATCACCACTGGTTTTGCCATTTTCGACAGTGGATCTCACGTACTGAGCTTCTGTTACGATTCTGGTCACAATGGGAAGACTCAGTTATGCTGTTGATGTGGAACCACTTCAACCAAAAGTACCGCTTTTTGGTTTCTGACTTAAGCTCAACCTACATTTGAAGTCATACACACCTTCAAATTTGCAAAAGAAAAAACGTGACAGGTAAAAACATTGTTCTACCCAAAAATAAAAATAAATAAAATGAAGGCCTCTGTGATTACCAGTAAAATAAAAACTGAAGACGGAGAAAGAAAAATCCATTGCCGTTTGACAGTATCTCTTTAAAAGAGGTGAATTACCTGAGAATTCTCGCTCAAGAAGTCCCATACTTCATGTAGCTCGGCAACACTTGGTATCGCCAACAAATCCTGCAAAGAACAAAATACGCGGAACGTGAGAATTGAACAGAGAACTTACATATTACGCCATACAGAAAATGTTACAGACCCAAAGAAAACATGAAGGAGAAAAAAAAATCAGCAATTCAACGATCTTAGAAAAGAAGCGAGTACACCACTGGACCAAACATCTATCAAACAAGTGATCACATAAGTAAACAAGTTTCTGCGTAAGAATACATGGAATAGGGGTTCACCAAATTACTTTCAAGTACTTGTCAAGGGAGATACAGCGCTCCTTGACAAAGCTGTTATCAAGGCTTGAAGAAAGGAACCTCTTTGGAGGTAAGTTAAGGTTATAGTATGGCATATCCTTCAAACGCCTATGTAGCTGCTCGAAGTTCCGAAACCTATAACCGACAAGACAATCAGGTCAGGCCTCACTGATTTGCAATGTATAGTAACTATCTTTGTGCATATGACCAATTCAACCAATCATATTGCTATCCTAAAACTACACTCAGAGCTTCGTTACACTTCAATATTAGAAAGATACCATCAATAAGATGGCCTCCATTAAACAAGCTATAAGTCCTCTTAAAACTGAGGCAAATGCCCTACGGTACCTTCTTTGAATTCGCCAGGTGCGATTTTCAGTATCTTGCACTCGAATAGTGTATATTGCAAAGGGTTTTGATCCAACTCTGTCAAAATGAGCCTCCAATACCTGCGCAATATCCCAAGGATAGGAATGAGTTGAAAAACCATCCTGCCGTTCACTATTAATCTAATAGCCTAGATTTATATTCAACAGCACCAAATACATCCTGAGATCAAATTGCTAGAAGACCTGGTTAAGTAAAATCTAAGGATCAGTAGGCCCAAATACCATAAAACCAGGACCATCTAGGAGAAATGAAACCATAGATTTTGAGCTGCACTATTAAAGATTCAGTAATATTGACCAAGGATTCATGGTTTTAAAATGGAAAATTTCATTGATCATATTGTGAAAAATATAATTCAGATGGGACCAAATTTTATATCACTAGAATCAGTAAAGAACATTGTATGCATTGATAATAAAAACAAACAAAAAGAAGTCCACATAGGACCTACTCAAAACTGCTTTAAAAAACATGAGGCCCAATTTGGGCTTATTGGTCCTTTAGGGGTTCACCCCCAAAAAACCATAAGGCCACCAGTAGGCTCCTGTTTTCTTCAGCAATTTTGAGTAGTCTTTATATAAGAAAAAAATTGTTAATTTTTGTTAATTTTTTATTCAACATATGTAATATTCTTCACTAATTCCAGTGATATAAAATTCGGTCCCATTCAAATTATAATTTTCACAATATGACCATTTAAACTTGTCAATTTTAAACCATGAATCCTTGGTCCTTTAGGGGTTAATGATGAACGATGCAAAACTATTTAAGTCTTACCTGGCAGTGCAGCTTAGTGGACTGTGTGGGCGTCGCAAGCTCAGTAACATCAGCCTGTACTGGGGGTAGAGACACATCCGGCAAATGTGATTTCCTGAGGCTTCGCCAGCGTGATTCTGAAGCAGGACTTCTAACTGGAGAACCTTCACCAGGATGCAGAAACGAATTTAGACCCTGCGAAGACCCCACTTCTAGACCGTTCCACCCATCCATTGTCCCACCACTACTTTTGGTTTTCCGGTGGGCTAAAAGACGCACGGCTCTTCTCAGCCTCTGCGATGATGAACCTGACTTATGATGATACCGGAATCTACCTGGTGACTGTCCACTAGTTTCTGTGGTGGATTGACTGTTTGCACTGGAGCCAAACAGGTCCTCATTGTCAGATCTCACCAGTTCTGGACCTCTAGCCTGGTAAACGTTTGAAGAATTCTCTAATGCCTGTGAGCTTGGACGGGGGGTTCCTAAAGGAGAGAATCCTATGCCAGGTAAGTGCTCTTCTCCGTCTTTGGAGTCCCCAAACAAGTGTGCATATTGCTCAATGGCACTCTTATCCTTATTAACCGGGATGTCTAAATTTCTCTCATCTGCTTTCATAGGTATAGTAGAACTAGTCGAGTCCTTGGAAAGCTCCCCACTCGTAGATACTTCCTCACTGGAAGACGCATCTACTTGTACTGTATTATCAGGTGATACTGGATTACTAACAAGGTTTTTGGTAGCACCCTTTTCACTTTCTCGCTTCTTATAGTTTCGACCTTTGGCCCAAACGTTGTCGAGATGCTCTGGAGCTAGAACTTGAGCTCGCCTTTGCGCAACTGCATCGAGAACCTGCAAATGAATTCAGGGTGAGATGTATGCACGGCGAACATTGTCAGAAAGTTGCTAACTAACCAACCCCTTTTTCGGGGGGTTTTTAGTGCCAGATTGCACCAATCAAAAATAATCTGGCTACCAAACGACCAAATACTCATTATTAGATCGCCAAAAATGTCTTCAAAAGCATTTTTATCTGTAATTAGTAATTATTGCATTATTAAAATTTTATTGATATAATAATTAAGTTGTACAAAAGAAAATAAAAATACCTGAAAAACTAATAGTTGGTTCTTTTTGTAATTGAAAGAATAAAAAAATACTTAATGATAAACCTAATAAAGGAATGAAATCTCCAGATTTGGATGAAAGTGTAGATGAAAAGTGATTTCTACCCAAAGTATGGATGAATTTATAAATATGTGGTTCTACCATATTATTTTGTGTCGCCAGTTCAGTACTCTCTGAAAAATTAAGCTGTAACTAACAATTCGAGAGTTGGCAAAAACGTAGCAAAAGGTCCTATCAAATAAATGTCAAAACTCTAAAATGACACTTTAGAGGATTCTCTCCGAGACAAAGTATAATACCTGAGCCCAGTTGCCTCCCAATTCCTTTGTAGTCTCAGGAATTGCTTGTTCAGTGCCCTTTGCCTGGTAAATTTGCAACATGTGTTCCAATACAGACTTAGCATGTCTCCCTCTTACCAAATTACATGCTAAAAATTAGAGATCACTATCCTTCAGCTAATCAATTATTTTACTCACAAGATGTTGTAAACACACCAACATATCCAGAAAGTGTGCAAGTTACCTCTTTCACGGACTTTGTATCCTGTGATGGCTGAGTTTTCGTGGAAGCTCCAACATCATCAATTGGCTTGGAAATTCTCTCCTTATTTTTCTGCAAGGGGTCGATGTCTGAATCTCCTTGTCTAGATTCTAACGGGCCCAATGCAGTCATTTCAACCCCAGGCGTGGAAGGTATCTTCTGAGGCAAAGGATCAGGGATGCGCTGATGTGCTAATTCTTCACTGCCCTGACGTGCCTTTTCAGTCTTGGCTATTAAAATAGCTTCAATAAGTTCATTAATATACCTGCAAGAAACATCACACATCAGTTGAATTTCTTAATTCCTCTAAAAAAAACACAGACCAGACCATAATAAGCCTCGAGCTTCATATATGTAATCACTTGGGCACTTCGTGTTTCGGGAAAGTAACCAGCAAGGACCAAGAGGCTAACAGTTGTAAGGGAGCCCTGATATGGTGTAGTCACGAAAATGCATAGAATCAAAATAAGAGTTATATCAAATCGAGTTGCATCAGATAAAATTTATAAGTGATCTAATTGAGATATATCGGACAGAAAAGCATAAACATACGAGAATATTCACCAAAACTGTCTTGATGAATTCACATCCAACTTAACGCAATAAGTTGGCAAAGAGTATCAAGGCCTCTCACCCAGGACTGGCAAAGTTGAGGACAGGCCGCAGCACAGCACAAGCCAATAATTCCCGAGCCAAAGTCCTTAACAGCCGACAGTGTGCATCCTGACGTTTCAAGACTAACGCCACGACCCCTCCAGTCAGCTTCTTCAAAACCTGGGCATAAAAAGCAATTGTTATTCTCTTGTATAATTAGAGAATGGTTCCATAGACCTAAAGCATCTACCAATATCCAAATATTCAAGGACATTCTGCCAATTGAATGCAAATATCCTAATACGCAGGGACCCTGCCTCAGTTACTCAAATTAATAAGGTTTCGGGCCTTGGTTTGTTCTCTGCCTCTAGTACCTCAAGTATTTTAGATGCTCAATAAACTGACTACACTATTAATTCAATCATGCCGTGGTTATCGTTGAGATTATACAAGTTGGCCAAAGAGCATCTTTGTCCTTCCTTGAACTCAGTGAAATAGTAATCAAGTATACCCCACCTTGTACTCAGCTTCAGGTGAAATAAGAGCCGGGTGCAACACGCGTGAGGTCATCATGGCATGTTTCAGCTTCTCATCCCTCTCTTCGGTTGACATTGATCCGATTATGTCAGGTCCAATTTTGGCCTTCATTTGCCGAAAGAGTTCAAAATGACTGCCCACTAGATCCACCACGTCTCTGCGTCATAAATTATAATTTTGATTTTTGGTGAATTTTCAAAGTAAAATGCTTTGAAATTAAATTGAAAGATGCCCACACTTTAGGGACTGGCGGGACGGGTATAGAAAGGAATGGCCTGTAAGTAGTATGACTATGAACAGTAATAAGAATAGAACGATTCAAATTTAAGACAAAAAGGTTCGTACCTTGACAGAAGCGTGATCAAATTCACATGTTTTGCACGATTAGCAACCTCGGCAATCACGCCATTCAAGAGAATCCGCAGTTCCTCTGGGGCTTCTTGATCGGGGGTGATGGAGGAATACCAGAGACTGGTAACAAACTCATCAATTACACACCTTGTAAGCTGATCCACCGCTTCTTCTACAACAGGCGAATCAATGATGCGACGCCATCTGCCAGTGTCAACGCTAAGAGTTAGAAATCATAAAACAAGATCACACATACTATACTAATCTGAATTACTTTGATACAGCGAACCAGAATAATTCTAAAATCCCATACTAATGGAGATTACGTGCGATTTCATTGCAACTCAAGAGTGCTTGAAATCTGGCAATCACGTTCTTAACCCCAAACGCCCAATATGACCATCTGCATCACTGAACTTTGCAACGGTGGCATTTTCTCATTTTACCTCGGTTTTCTGATTGCAATCAACATCATTTTAAAGCTCTTGTTCTATACTACAAGATCAACAGTGTCGATCGTGTCAAACTGAAGTCATTTTCACACAAACAGATGCTTTCCAGCAGGGGGTCCAATTTTCCTACACAGTGGACGCTTAGGGGTTAACAGCCTACACTATTTTGAGTCGACATTATACACTCACAAAAGAGTCCAATTTCACTTCGCCAGATTCCAGAATGAAAAACAAGGTAGCAACATTCATGCAGAGTTCTCAAAATTCACTGCATTGCCCAAAAAACACAGTAGTTCATACGAGTTTTCAAATTCACCTACATAAAAGAAAACGATAATGAAATACTCTTTCCAACATGCAACCCAAATGCTTTTTCATATTCAAAATACGGCCCAAGGGGATTGGATAATAGATACCACAACAAGACACGATACAAGCATACATTTCAAAGTTGAGAAACTGAAACACTTGCACACGCAACAAACCTGGTAGCGGCCACTTGGCACGGCAGTCCAGAGAGAAGAGGGTCGTAATTGGTGAGCTGACGGCGGTTCTGATAATTTCTGAGAACAGGGTGTTGTGGACGAGGCTCACTTGAGCGAGGCTTCCAGCGAAACTCGACCTCCAAAGAAAGACGGCGTAAGGCAGCCAAGACGACAATAGAAACAGGCAGATTTATCCATACCGAGCTGCTCGTCACTACACGCATAAACAAATGTACACATACATTAAACCTCTGAAAAAAATCATGTTATACTCTGGATTCTACTTTCACAGGTTACAGCAGTTTAGCAGACCTAGCAACCAGCATTCCATTCATCAAACGCGAACAGAGATCCTTTTCCAGGTTTTCAATCCAATCACTACGTTACCAAAAAGAATTCCTTTCTGCAGTAACCCTAAAGGACCAAGGATTCATGGTTTTAAAATGACAGATCATATTGTGAAAAATCAATAATTCAAATGACACCAAATTTTATATCACTGGAATTAGTGAAGAACATTGCATGTGTTGCTCAGAAAGGGAAAAAAATTGAACAAAGAGAAGTCTACATAGGACCTACTCAAAACTACTAAAAAACCAATTCGGGCTTCTTGGTCCTTTAGGGGTTAAACACGAGCATCAGGTAACGTTTGTGCATGATAGAGAATATGAGCTAAGTGCATGAAAAGTAAATTCTCCATCAGTTTTCACGTACATGACATAATGTAAGCCACAATGAGCACCAAGATTGCCACCAGAATGGTCCGCCGCTTAGCCTCCTCTAGCAAATCTTTCAGAGTTTCCATGATGATCTTCTGGTGCTCAATGCACACTGCACAACTTACTAATCCGTGATTATCAACCACTTCATGCTGATTCTACGAGAATTCCAATGCGGAATTTCTGCACTTCCAATACTCAGAGTATTCGGATTTCCATAACGTAGCTTCCCAAACTCCACGACATCCGACACTCAGCCAAAACCTTCGAATCAGTAGATCAGCCGACTAAACCCTGTTCCGCTTCTACAGAACGAATGAACCGAGATGTACATACAGGCTTTTCTTCCATGACCAAGACCTCGAAACTGATTTCAAAACAAGACTAGATCTGTTCCGGGCTCCGGTTCACAATCGGATTACAAAAACCTATCCCCTGTCGACGAGAATCGGAAACCCTAAAACGAACTCCACATTCTTGAATGAAACTCTTCACACTCCATCAAGCCCATCGCCATCAAAATTGCTACTGATTACACGCCATCGCTGTCCGATCAATTGCTGAGATCCTGCATCCACACTCGACGTAGAGACTCCACCACGACAAAACCCTGCCGCCTCTGGTACGGCACCGGGCGTGTAGTCCACATTACCGAAACCAAACAGAAACCTTATCTTCCAAACCAAGCTAAGCTAAACTAACCCCGTTTGTGCCAATACCGATCCAAAGCGAATTCCGCAACTGGAGCCACGGTGCCCAATGGCGTCAGTATGCTAAAACCCCTGTGGCTGTGGATACAGAGCCTGCTGAAGCATCGACAGGCGTAATCTGATGAAAGAAAAAAACGGTGCGAAATGATCTGCTGGTGATGGAATCTGTGATGTCGATGAGGAAGTTGTGTTGTTGTTACAGGGCCACGATCGGGTGGAGAGAGAGACGATGCAGAATTCCGGGAGGCAGAGGATCTGCAAAGGCGAAGGCAAAAGGAGCAGCAGGAGGAGCATGAGGAGAAGTGTGAGTGGGTGAGCCCATTCTACGCCTCCTCTTGTCTGTCCTCTACTATTCAAATGGGTGACTACTACTTTTCTTTTCTTTTCATTTTTCTTTTTTTTTCCTTTTCATTTTTCTTGTTTTTTCCTTTTCATTTTTCTTGTTTTTTCCTTTTCCTGGAACATATGGTAAGTTTGAGGTTTGGCAAAGTAAGGGGCGGTTTACACTATGGACCAAGAGCCATGACCAAGAAAATTAAATCATTTTCATGGTCATGGCTCTTGGTCAAGAGCCGTGACCATGAAAAATCAAAAATGCAATTTTAAATGACTTGGTCACTCTTTGTAGTGTAAAGTGGATTTAGACCGGGACAAGTTTAAGCTCATCATTCTCTCTTTTATCCTCCCCTTTTTCCTCCTTTCTCTTTAAATAATTGAACACTAGCCAATCAATGATTTTTGAGCCCCATGGTCTCCTAGATTATAGTTGAGTCGAGGCATTTGCTTCGACTCAACTATAATCAAGGAGACCATGAAAACATTATCCATTTGGGAAATTTTAGCATTTTTGGGGACCTCAAAGTTAGTGGTCATTCTCCTTTTTTCAAGGTAGTGTAAAGCCAAATGGGACCAAGAGCTCTTTTTGGGCCAATCACAGATTTTAGAATTCCCTGGTCATGGCTCTTGGTCCATAGTGTAAACCGCCCCTAAGGTAGGAGGCTCTAAACCCGCCCCTTTGAGGGCTGTGGCATTATGAGGGCATAGGGAGAATTGAGCATGATTTTTGACTCGAAGAGAAATTCAAGCGAAGACCAAGATACTTTGAATCAAAAAAATTGGATGTTCCTAAAATTAATTATGAATTTCTGAAGTTGAAATGACATGGGTTCTAAAGTGGTGCTCTTCACATTGGTTACATCCAAATTTTCAAAATGTTCGTCCTTGATAGAGTGCGGGTTTAGAACCGTGGCGGGTTTAGAGCCCTCTACCTTAATTGGATCAGTAACTTTTTATTTTTATTGTCTTTGTCCCACCGGGGGAGAGACTACGGAAACGCATTGTTTTCAAGGAGTTACATGACTGAACAGTATAAACACAGCCATAAAAGTAAATATGGGTAGATATTAAGGCAGAGACTACGCGAATAGCCGCTCGTTTATTTTTGGACAAAAGTGACTTTCATTGAATGGCAAAAGTCATTATTCTTTTACCATCAAGTTAAGTGATTACACATATTTAGGTTACGAATATTGTAGGGAGTGAAATCCTAACTTCTTGTTTGGAATGAACTTAAACTATTAGATGGTGGAGAGGGGTACCCTTAACCCTTAAACGTCAAAGCAAGCCCCATAGGCTTGGTATAAAGGAATAATTGGAGAAAAAAGTTTCATTTCTCAACCAAATCAAGCGAGACTTGTTGCGTTGGAAAGCTACTGAAAAAGCGATCTAGATTCCAAATTTTCGCCTCATTTGAGAGATTGTGGAATCATTGGTAAGCAATCAAAGTTATCAAATTGAACAAGTTTTGAGGATGGGGCAGCTGAAGTTCAGTAGTGCCGCAGTGCTACAGTGCTACAGTGCTAGCCAGCAGTGCATTGTAGAGCCGTTTTTGCCCCCCCCCCCCCCAAAAAAAAAAAAAAAAAAAAAAAAAAATTGCAAAAAAATTCAGATTCTTTCCGGGCTGCCCCGTCCAGGCCCTCTTGACGTTTAAGGGTTAAGGTGTTGTCGGGGTACCTAAGGGGTTGCCAATTTGATTCCAGCCATAAAATCACCATTTTACCAGATAGAGACTCTCCGGCGATGGGTTGCCATAAACAACTCGTCAGCTTTGTCGTGGCTAAGCAAGTAGATACATGGTAAGTTTAAAGCTTGAACTCGTGGCCAAAGTAATTGGATTGACTCTTTATTGGCAGTTTTGTCAAGACGGTGACTTCTTTCAATGGGAGAAGTCATTCTTTTTTTACCATCAAATTAAGTGATTCCATGTATTTAGGTTACAAATACTAATAGGAATGAGACACCAACTTCATGATTCAAATCCAAGTAGTGCCAACATGACTATCACTAACAAGATTGAAGTTCTTTTTTATTGGGACATACAATAAGTTTGAGGCTTGAGCCCAAAGCCAAAGTAATAGGATTAACTCTTTGTTGAAAATTTTGTCAAAAAGTGACTTTCCTACAATAAGAGAACTCATTATTTTTCACCATCAAGTTATTTAAGTGATTACACATATTTAGATTACAAGTACTAATAGGAATGAAACCGCCAACTTCATGATTCAAGTCCAAGTAATGCCAACATGACTATCACTCTAATAGATTAAAGACATTCTAGTTTTACTTTTCTTACTTTCACTCTCATTTTTTTAGAATTAGCTACTGCAAAAGATGGAAAAATAACCATGAATAAGATTATTTATTTATTTATATTATAAAAAGGAAAATTTCATCAATAATTTTTTACAGACTGAATGAAATCAAAAAATTTAAAAATTTAAAATGAATTTTTACTTTCAAGAATTGTTTTAAAATAATGATGCTAGTGTAATGTGGAGATGGAAACTCCACTCCTTCATAACATTCAGTAGCCTTGGTTACTGCTGCCTTTCCGTGACAGATTGATGTGGAATATCCCACATCATTTCATCCCCGAAATGATGTGGGATATTCCTCATCACATTAGTAGCTACGAGGACATGTGGCATCAAGCAAGAGCAATCAACCATAGTGCACAGGAACTTAATCCTTTAGTGCCTAGGGTACTGTAGCAGACAACTCTGGATTTCAGTGGGTTTTTCCACTGTGGTTGAGACTACCAAAAATAGAATGGGTTAAATTAGAAAGTAACCGTACAATTCTATTCTCAACTCGAGAGCACACATTTTATTAAAATTTGAGAATCATCCGATGGTGGGATCGGAAGATTATAGTATGTATTTGAACTGTATAATGCACGCTCAAAAACGAGATTTTGGGGGGTGTGTGACTTCAAAGTTAAATAGAATTTGAGGTAAATTTTCAAAAATAAAAGCAAAGACGTTCAGCTATGCCCTATGTCAACACCTCTCCGTTGCAATCTTTCATATCAAAAATAGACTCACACATAATTATTGTGAGATTTATAAGTGAAAGTGACTTGTCCATGTACGGTTTAGGACAAAATTTTATACGTAGAAAATTGACAGGAGTGGGTACATTAGTCAAGATCGGATTACACACACTAATGGAAGATAAAGAAGAGAACACAATCCAAAAAAATAAAACAAGATAACAAACTTCCAAACACAAGAAATACTACACAATACATATGTTGTATTTGTAAGTATTTACTGTATTTTCAAGTATTTGCAGTATTTTTGCGTTCTGTTGATAGGGATTTTGATAGTTGTACAATTCCAAATTGAAAATTTCTTTTTCTGGAAGGTGCGTAATGTATGTGCGCAAATCTGAACTTTAGAACTGAAGTTCCAATTCTTCATGGATTCTCTGTTATTTGCATTTCCGACGTTGCAGTGACCATAATCTGGCTTGCTAGGCACTAAAGGGTTAAAGCACTCCTCAATCACAATTCAAATGAGTTCTATATTTATTTACTTGATTCAATAGTCCATTCAAATATAAATCACTGGTCACTCTATAAATAAAGGTGGATGAAACAAAAAGGCACCCTTCTTGAAGACTACATTAAATAGTGTATTTAGTGTGAGGTGATGAATAACGTGCTTACCCCTACTACTTGTCTAACACTAATTGTCAATTTGTGGGTAATTAGTGTTGGCGTCTGCATGGATGATTTCAGTTATCATCCAATTTGATTCATTCCATTTCTAAAAGAAATGAACTAAAATAAGGCAATAAAATATAGTTTTTGATTTTTACTCAAAAAGATCGACAACCTCTCGACCATAGTTTGGGTTTTCATTCTTGTTTGACCCAAACTTCCTTTAAGAGTTTGTCACCTTAGTCGAAAAGTAATGCCATGTACGCATATTGGAGGGCGGCGGCTTTTGGACTTTGGCCTCTAGTATGAAGGATCGAGAGGCCAAATTCTTGGTTTTTGCAATCTAGTTGATAAAAATCGACAACCTCTCAACCTTCGGCCATAGTGAGAAGCGCTTCTAAAGACCATCGTAAATAAGGAGTACTTGTTGGGGGTAATTCCTTTAATAATACATAACGTTTTTTAGAGGCATACCGTTGCACATGGGGCATCTGAAGGATTTGCATCTATGGTGCCTTGAAATCACATGCATCTATGGTGCCTTGAAATCACAAGCATCTTGAAGGATTCACAATAACTTCAACTAGGCCAAAAAAAGAGGGTTGGAGAGTTGAATTATTTTATTAGTAGTTTACATTGTAGTGGCACTATAAAAGAGAACGTGGTCCAACAAAGGCTCAAGAAAATTATGACCTCTAAAACAAAGTTAGCCAAGTTTATCTTTGGTGCCCCATTTGGAAGGGAACTTATGTGAACATTAGTTTCAAACGCCTAGTGTTAAAAATTGGATTTCCACGTTAGATTTCCACATTAGATTTTGAGTCGTTTACGACACCCTAAACTAAACATAAGATGACATGTGTCAATTTTGACAAAAAATTAATTAATTCATATCGAAATTGACTCACAATGTAGGACACATTCTAGTTGTTGCTATTACTTTAATTAACTTTAAAATTAATTTTAAAAAACTAATTTGATATGCACAACAATTGGTTTTTTTTAAATTAAAATTAAAAAAATTTCATCAATTTTTTATTTTTCACATCTGATTTTAGCACATCAAAGAGTAGGGGCCCGCTAAAGGCTTTATTCCTTATCTAATGTATTTCATCCAATTTCAGAGCTTGGGGAGGTCACTGTCGAGAATTTAGAAAACTATGAGAGAAAAAATATAGGGTGTCTCTTATTCATTTGAAATAAAAATTATAAATTTGTAGAAGTAATATAGGGTGTTTTAAAACCAATTGAAGAATATTCTAGGAATATTTTTAGAATGTACCCTATTATATACTATAAATAGTAGGATATTGCAATTACTTCATAGCCCTCCATTAAATACACTTTGTACGCTCATATGTACCCAAAATTTACACTAAGTGACCTCTCCAAGTTTTAGAGTCAAGGGCTCAATGAGTGGCAGGTTGTAGATGCTATAAGGGATTAAACTTCATTGCAAAGATTTAAATTTCTCTGCTAGGGATCCGCCTCTTGGTTCAATGTGATGGTTTTCATTCAATGCAATGGAGTTCAAACCAGGCAATATTTTTATTTTTCAATGAAGTGCCAATGTGGAGATATAAAATGTTATAGTAGTGCTCCATATTTCAACATTCATCCACATATTGGATAGAAAATATCACATTAGAAGATATCACATATAAATTGTATTATTTTCATCCACAATATGGCGATTTCATACAAGATAATTTTTTTAGTTAAAAACTTTATGGCAAAAAGCTCCATGATTTTTGGCCAGTTTTTAGCCAGATTATTTACCGATATTTCTAGTGCAATTTAGCGATATTTCGCCCAAAAAAATGCCACGATTCATATGTCTGTTTCAAAAAGAAAAAATCCATTGCAAAAGAGACATGTACTTCATAACATTAAGTAGCCTACATGCCCATTGCCTTTCTTTCATGCACTATGTTCATCACCTTGAGCCTCCATTTGTCACCTTAGCTATTGATGAAGTACTGTTGAGTGTGGAATATTCCACACCATCTACTGTAGAGCCAAGGCAAAGATAGTGCATGCTATTGAGAGCCTCTTTACACTAGAGACAATGAGTTGTGAGGAGAGAAATTTCACCTGATGAGAGGCCTAAAACCCGAGAAGACCAAAGAAGGTCACTTTACACCCGAAATTTTCAATTCAAGGAACAAAAGGAGGAGAAAATGACATGGACAACACTTTTGTCCTTCGTGGCAACAAAAGTGCACGTTTCCGAAGCCCTCAGAATTGTGCATCAAGTTCACCTCAAAAGGTGGGTTTAACGCAAAATCCGGGGCCGTTTGGCCAAAATTCTCATAACCAGTCATATCTTATTTTTAAAAAAATATGTAGGAACTTTATTTTGAAAAATCAGCACCTTATTTTATGGCCCCTTCTCACTTTACAGTATATCCAAAGGCCGTCAAGTTCAAAGGTCGGCTTCTTGTGAGGTTTCTCGCCTCTAGTGTAAAGAGGGCCTGAATGTTATTCTTGCTGTGTGTGTTGGGCTCTTTGATGCACGGCAGTGGTTACAAAATCTGGGTACCAATTTAATTTGTCTGCTGACTTGTATGTGAGAAGCATGTCCACTTGTCTACTCACCAATTAATGTGGTTTTGTATGGTATTGTTTTCTAGTCCTTGGAGAATGTGTAACACATGTCCAGTGCACCTTGAATTCTTCATGTAACTTAGTGACTCAAAGTCACAAAGTGGCGCCTCATTTTTGATTTCATCACCGTCCATGTCTCACTATTGATGATTGACTATCATAGTGTGGACCTGTGCCTTTGGCCCAAGTGTTCTCCCATAATTTAGGCATGTTTTTATTTTTCAATTTGTTTTTAAGATTTTATTTTCTTTTACTACAACAAAAATCACTTAAAATTTCATAACTTTTGCAGCATAGGTTCAAGTGTGACGAAACAACTTTAGTGCAACCCTTCTTGTCGAGAGCTTTTTGACAATTCCAATTCTTGTCGAGAACTTCAGTTGCCCCAACCTCAAAACTTGTTCAATTTGATAACTTTGGTTGCTTACCAACGATTCCACAATCTCTCAAATGAGGCAAAAATTTGGAATCTAGATCGCTTTTTCAGTAGCTTTCCAACGCAACAAGTCTCGCTTCATTTGGTTGAGAAAATCAACTTCTTTTCTTCATTATTCTCTTTTTACTAAGCCCATGGGGCTTACCTTAACGTTTAAGGGTTAACAAGCATATGGTCCAAGAGATCTCAACATAATATATAAACAAATAAACAAAACAAAACAAACTATCTTTCTTAACCCCTAAAGGACCGCAGGGGGGGTGTTGAACCTAGCTCTTGTTTCTTGATTAGCTCTTGTAGCAAGCTCAATTCTTTATTGGTATGGGCTAATTTTGACAATCAGCACCGTTGAAGTTAAAGAAGACTTACGTAGCTTTTATATGAAAAAAAGATCGACAAAATCGCATAATATTTGAGAAAATGCCACCGTTGAGAAGATTGATGGAACTTGTTTGGGGTATTTTGTACACATCCTAAAATCGCATTGTTCAAAAGTGCTCCAAAAATTCTGAAATTTTTACTGTGAGTAGAAATCATCATTTTAAAAATGTGAAAAAAATTTCAAGTGATTTGGAGGTGCAAGGAAGAAGATATGAGGGTCTGAAGTGACGCTTAGATACCCACCTTGCAACTCAAAAAAATCACCAAAAATCGCTCACTTGATGAATTTACAATCAAGAAGTACCTACAAATTTGGCTCTCAAAAAGAGCCAGGGTCTCTTTGTTTCTCATTCTACAATTCAAAGCCCAAGAACCCAAATTTCCTCACTTTCTAGTTTCAAAAGCCCCGTGGGGGCCTTACGGTCCTTTAACCCTTTAGTGCCCAGGGTACTGTAGCTAGAAGCTCTGAATTTCAATGGGTTTTTCCTCTATGATTGAAATTATCAGAAATAGAATACATTAAATTAGAAAGTAGCCGTACACTTCTATTCTCAACACGAGAGCACATATTTTATTAAAATTTGAGAATCATCCAACGGTGGGATCGGAAGATTATAGTATGTATTTGAACTGTATAATGCACGCTCAAAAATGAGATTTTGGGGGGTGCGTGACTTCAAAGTAAATAGAATGTGGGTTAAACTTTCAAATATGAAAGTAAAGAAGTTGAGCCATGCCCTATGCCAACACCTCTCCGTTGCAATCTTTCATATCAAAAATAGACTCACACATAATTATTGTGAATTTTATAAGTGAAAGTGACTTATCCAAATACGGTTTAGGCAAAAAATTATACGCTGAAAATTGACAAGATTGGGTACAATAGTCAAGATCGGATTACACACACTAATGGAAGATGAAGAAGAGAATACAATACAAAAAAACAAAACAAGATAACAAACTTCCAAACACAAGAAATACTGCATAATACATGTGTTGTATTTGTAAGTATTTACTGTATTTTCAAGTATTTACAATATTTTTGCATTTTGTTGATAGGTGTTTTGATGGTTGTACAATTCCAAATTGAAAATTTCTTTTTCTGGAAGATGTATAATGTATGTGGCATAATCTGAACTTCAAAACTGAAGTTCGAATTCTTCACGGATTCTCTGCTATTTGCATTTCGAACGTTGCAGTGACCATAATGTGGTCAGCTGGGCATTAAAGGGTTAAGGGGTTTACCCCTAAAGGACCAAGTGGCCTTCATAGAACAATTTCAATATTCAGGTAGGTTCCCACGATGTCAATTTTTAGTCTAATACTATGAGATTTTTGATGAACGTGAGAAATTTCAAGAGCTTCGTGGAAATACAAGGTCTTTTTTTTTTTTTTTTTTCTTCCAATAGACATTGGTAGAAAAAGTTGAGTTGTTTGAAGCTATTTTTCCACGAGACTAAGCAGCTTGAGAAAAATGCTACACTACTCTAACAAATCTAAATTTTGATACAAAAGCAAGTGACATGATATCATTTGGGATACAAATTGAAATATATTATTTTTTTATTAAAAGAAACTCTCCATAGTTCAAAAATTCATTCCAAGAGGAGTAAAACATTTATAGCTTAGTCCGGCAGGGTGGGAAAAAATAACTTCTTTTAGAGATTAAAATTAAAGTTTTTTTTGTGATTTTATTTTTCTACTTTAACCCCTAAATGCCTAGAGCCCTCTCCAAATTTGGCAGTTTTGCAAAGATGCATTATAAAATGCAACTTAGAGGGATATTTTGAACTTGATATATGAATAAAAGTTGTACATTATGAATTTTAGATTCTATCCATACGGTTAGATCTATGATTGCTATTACCAATAATTTTGTATAAAATTTGAAACGTGAAATTCAAAATTATTTTATAATTCAATTACGAATAAGATATTGACAATCTACGGATGAAATTCTTTGTGATTGGTTGAAATGTAATACTCTAAGTGTAGTGATTTTTGGAGAATTTTTGGTTGCTTAATTTTATGAGTTCACTTTTTTTAGAGCACTTATACACTGAAATCTTCAAAATTTTGGGTGAATCACTACAACATGAAATGAGGCATAAAAAATTCACAAATCATACCCTTTCTAATCGGATCACATATGCGTGAAGCTAACTTCCCATAGAATCTACTGTAAAAATTCCACACTGCAAAAAGTGCATGACGGATGAGAAATTTTGGATGAAATCTGTACATCGTCCAAAAAATGGACGCTTAGGCAGTTAGGGGTTAAAAAGAGACAATAATCTTTGTCTTTATTGTTTGGATTGAGATGTTAAACAAAACCAAATTCACAATAAATTCAATGTGTTTAGCACTGGTTTGCATATCCTTTACTTGCAGTATTGTTTTCAACATGTTAAATCATTCTCCAACTTCTCAAATTTGGTTTCCAAGTAACTAACATTGTGTAGATTGTGAAAGTGAAGAGTGACAAGTTTTTGTAGAAGAACATTTTCCAAAATAAGAAGAAAAGTACGCAATTGAAAATTTTGGGCAAGTTTTATTTTTCCCACACATTCTCACTTCAAACAAACATTTAACAGATTCTCATTTAATTATGATGACTTCATTTTAAATCTAAATGAAAGTTGAGTTAACCGAAAACAGAAGGGGAGTTGAAGAGGAGTCTTCTCTCTATAAATAAATTTTTTGACAACTTTATGAATAGTCCCAATGGTTGAGGCACTTGGCATGGGGGAGTGGATGGGAACACTCCTCTAGCATTGGGGAGGTCACAAGTTCCACACCCCACGGTGGCGCATGGTCTTGCTTTAGATTATTCTTTAACCCACCATAGACTAGTTTTACCGTTTTTTTGAACTGGAAATGAGTTGAAGGTAAGTATGAGGTGAGTTTCCACTTTGATACACTCTTTCCTGTTAACTCTAGTGCTAATCTAAAGAGCAACTTTTGCTTCATTGGTGCCACCTGTTTGAAAAATCAAAAGTTGCAAAAAAAATCCTTGGTAGGGCTCTTTTATCATTGGTTCCAAAATCTGGGGATACCAATTTAAGTTGTCAGCTGACTTGCATGTAAGAAGCATGTCCAGAGTACGTTATCCATTAACAAATTCATGTGAAGGATCTTGTATGGTAGTATTTTCTCTTCCTCGGAGACTGTGTTACACATGTTGGGTGCACCTTGAATTCTTCATGTAAAGTGGGGTGTAGAAATAATCAAAAAAATTATTTTTCATTTGTAGTAAAACCTTTGAGATTTTGTGAGCCAAATTGGGACATGTTGTAATATACCAGATGCACTTTTAGATTTATGTACATATTAGAGTTAACCGAAAAGAACAGAGACTAAGGGGGTCTTTACACTAGTGATCAAGGGCCGTGGCCAAGGGAAATTCTGCACTATGATTGGAGGATAAGAGCCGGCCGGTCCAAGTACACTTTACACTAGCCAAAAAAGGAAGAAGTGACCAAGACTAAAAATGGATGAGAAAATGACATGGAATTCTACATGTCCAGAAATGGATAAGGATTCGTGGTCACCCGGATAATGCGGCAAGACCACCAAAATCGGTTCTGTCGCCGCAAAATCCGGGTGACCAAGAGTTGAAAAAACCCTAAACCAATGGAATTTTTTTATTTTTGGCAATTTTCTATTTTAATTTTTAAAAATTCGGCTTAAATCCTATTTAAGTTTTTATCATGTACAACTCCCTTGCATTGGATGACAAGTAAGTTGTGAGTGAAGAGAGGGGAATGCTCTATGCT
Source organism: Pohlia nutans (assembly GCA_022496805.1). Lineage (NCBI taxonomy): Eukaryota > Viridiplantae > Streptophyta > Bryopsida > Bryales > Mniaceae > Pohlia > Pohlia nutans. The sequence continues at coordinate 1,431,349 of CM040086.1, forward strand.
TTATGCAAGTGGAGTGGAGTTGTGTCCAACAATGCATATGGGATATGTAAACTTTGAGGTGAAGCATCTAGTTAGTCTTCATTTTTATAACACGCATAACTTTTGCATAGAGTCTTCAAATGACATAAAATTTGTTGGAGATGAAAGATTACTTGATTTCTAAACTTTTCTTAGACCAACAAAATTCCAAAAAAGTTGATCTTCTATGCACAAATGAGCTCCAAAAAACTGTTATGAACGCATTTTAATTTTTTGATCTTTACACGGCTGCAATGTTTTATCCATATCTTTTGCATTAAGACGTATTTTGACACAAAAATTGTTGGAGGTGGAAGAAGGATTGATGGGCAGTTTTGGGCAATTTTGCAAAGATGCATTATAAAATGCAACTAGCATGAATATTTGAAACTTGATGTAAGAATAAAAGTTATGGATTTTGAAATTTAGATTTGATCTATACGGTTAGATCTTTGATTGCTATCACTAATATTTTCTATAAATTTTGAAACATTAAATAAAAAATTATTTTGAAATTCAATTACGAATAAGATATTGAGAGTATGGGGATGAAATTTGTTGTGATGGCTTATAATATAGTACTCTAGGTGTAGTGATTTTTGGAGATTTTTTGGATGCTTGATTTTATGAGTTTATTTTTTCAAGAACACTTTAAGACTAAAATCTTCAAAATTTTGGGTGAAACACTGCAACACAAAATGAGGCATAATTTTTTCAAAAATTGTTTCCTTTTCGATTGGATCACACATACATGAAGCTAACTTCCCAATAAAAATTCAATAAAAAAATCACACCACAAAAAGTGCATGACGGATGAGAAACTGCGGATGAAATCTGTACATCAAGCAAAATATGCATGGTTGGGCGGTTAGGGGTTATCCCCTAAAATTCCTTGACCGTATTCTCACAAAAAATCATGAAAAACGCAGCATTTGGAAGTTGCAGAAGAAATCATATTTTTTTTAGTTTTTTCATCATTTAACCATAAGATCTAATACCCAACTTGAATTTTCATGTGAGCACAAAATTTGAGAGCAAAATGACCATTAGATTCTTAGATTATAAGGATCAAAGTTGCAAAAGAAGATTTTTTGGGGTTCAATCCAGTGACAAATTTGAACTTTAGAAATTAATCTTTTTTTTTTGAATGGGTTAGAAATTCATTGAATGGCAAGGCCATGATAACACTTGAGTTAAGTCTTCAAATATAAAATCTTGTAAGAAAAAAGCTCATATTAATTTTTTCATAAAACAATTACTAGAAGTGGGTACAAAGTGAAAGGAAAAAGAAAATCATTAATAAGTTTGACATGGAATTGTAAAATGTCAATCTTAATGGTGAGAATGCTGTAACTGGAAATCTTCACCTAGTGCCTTTTATTCCATTAAAAAATATTGAAAATTGAGTTTAGAAATGAGCTTCAAATTTTTTTTTGTCCATAGTGCCCAAAAAATAGATCTCCTCATAACTTTTTTCCCATTGCTCAAAATGGGTAGATTTAAATCTTCATTTGTAGATAAACCAGGATCAACCAATCATGAATCAAAAAAGAAATTTTGAAAAAGAGTAAAAAATAAAAAATTTCTTGGTGCCCGATCTCGCTTAAAAAACTTCAAATGCTTATAACTTTTGCAATACTTATCGGAATGACATGAAACAAAGTGCTACATGTAGAGTGTAGTTTTTGGAAGCTACACTGAAATTTTCATTGAAAATTTTAAAAGTATGAGGTCCTTGGAGGCTGCCCAAAAAGTGGAACGACCAGAATATGGTCGCTCAGAATTTTAGGGGTTAAGGCAGCCAAATAAATTGGCATGGTTTAAAAAAAATTCAAAATAGAAAAGAGGCCAAACTCAGTCTAAGGTGAGTTCACAAAGAGCTAAAGCTTGGAGGTGATGGTCCACATTCAATTTGAGATAATGGCAAGGCATGTGGCAAATTTGTGATGTAGTTAGGTGACTCGTTTGATGCTTTTAAAGCCAAGGATTCTTAACCCTTTAGTGTACGTACTCTATTTAGGAAAATTGCCTAAAATTTTGGATTTACTTATTCAAATGGCTGCTCTATATAATACGGTTGCTAAAAAGAGATTTTAATTGTATCATTCTAAAATTAACCCATGTACCATGTTGTTGCCAAAAATAGTTTGCATCCAACCAGTGGATGTTATTATAAGTTGTATGTGCACCATATGTAGAATAGAAAATCCATGCAAGTTCAAGGGTGTGTTACTTCTAGGATAAACAAAATCTACAACAAATTTTTATAGTCAATTTTAGGTTCATCTAGTACTCAACTTGTTGGCTTTCTAAAGAATCCATTGCCATAAAAGAGGAATTTCCAGTGATTTTGTGAAGCCACACACACTTGATATACAATCAAGCATTGATTCTTATACTAAAGTGTTCATTATGTATACAATGAATTGATGAAAATCAACACAAAGAAGTTTACAAACTTCTTTTGAAAGAAACTACTCACAGGCAAAAAGTGAAGTAAAGACTTCTAATTCCGAGAAATTCCACATGGTACATGGTACTGTTTTTACAAGCATTTACCGTTTTTACAAGTATTTGTAGTACTTTGACGTTTTGTACATAGGCATGTTAATAGTTACACAGCTCCAAATTGAAATTTTCATTTTCTAAATGTGTGTTATAAATATGCAACTCTGAACCTCACAACTCAAAATCGAGTTCTACTCGGATTTTCCGTTACTTGCATTTTCAATACATCAATGACCAGAGTGTGGTCACCTGGGCACGAAAGGGTTAACAAGTATAGACTATAAAATTTACCTATTACCTTCTTGAACAGCGCAATGAGAACAGTTGAGTTTATGCACTTGCTTATGCATTTGCTCATGAAATATCTGTCTAAGCACTTGCTGAAGTGAAATTACTCATTTCAAAAATTCCATACGTCAATTGCTGTGTTTAAATTAATGGGTATTCAGAGGACTCACACAAAATACAAACGAATGAAAAAAGGGTTCTCAAAAGCACATAGTGTTTGACATATAGTATGCATGTGTTGTAAATGCATCACTAGTTGGAAATGCGACACTTCTGACCGACGGAGAATCCGGCTTTTATTTGTCTGTTGTGTCCTCCCCAACTGACAAGCAACACTTTAATTTGTCTGTTGTGTCCTTTCCGACTGAAGAGCACCTCCAACGACAGTCAGAAGCGTCGCTTCTCCTTCCAGTGCATCCACTACATTAAGGAGAACGCGTCGCTTTTCACTCCTTCTGTGAGTAAAAAACGCCACTTCACACTCACCATTTTTTGGTTAGACTTGGAGAGTGGGATTCGTCACGTAGGGCAAGCGTGTCCAGTGAAAAGCAACAATGAACAGGATCTTCCAGAGTAAGAAACAACGACTCTGCTTGTAGTGATGTGTTGCAAAATGCGATAGAATGCACAGGGTGCGAGAAGTCGAAATCAAAGTCCCTAGCTAATTTATGTACTGTAGAAGCCTAATTATGACACGGAAAAAGAAAAGTATGGCACATTTGAATGCTATTGATTCATCTGGGAGAGGGCATGGAGTAGCGGGAGGCCATGGACTCCTGAGAAGTGTCGGTGAAGATAGTTTCAGCCGCGGTACCGGTGGTGGTGAGCTGCTCGGAGACGACGGCAGAAGAGTGGCGTCCTCCGGTGGCTTCCTTGAGTTGTTGTTGCCGCAGGCCCAGTTTGGTGCAGCGCTGGTCCTCGATGAACGCCGCTTCGCGAAGCTCCTGCACCACCTCCTGCATGTTGGGGCGGTGGCTCTCCTTGGGCTCCACGCTCGCCATCGCCACCTCGATCACCTTCCACATGCTCTCCAGGCTGAACTCCGAGTGCAGCTCTGGGTCCACGATTTCTTGCAGGTTCCCCGCTTGCAGGTGTGGCCTCACCTGATCATAGTCACACATAATTCATACTCAGGGAGTGCAGATAGATAGATAGAAACTCCGACCCTTCTACAAGGCCGGCGTGAATGAAGTGTCCGTTCATAATGCCAATGATCCCATGCCCACCGGACAAGGGGAAATTCGGACAATACTACTTTCGAGGATGGACACTATAGTGACACACTAAGCTACTACCTAGATAGCCACTAGTGCCTTGAAGATACCGGACATGGTATCCCCCCAAAGGGCTTTTGAGGTACCCAAACAGCAAGGTCCAAGGACCCCCCACCATAGTTGGGTGGACTACAGTAGTGAGCACCACGCTGGCATGGGGAATAGAACCCACAACCTCCTCATTGGGGGCCATGAGCCCCAACCACCAAGCCAAGGCCCGTGGTGCCTTTAAATGGATGCAGCACCGGGACTTCCCGGGAGGTCACCCATCCCAGTACTATTCCGGCCCAAAGGCGCTTAACTTCAGAGTTCTGATGGGATCTGGTGTAGTAGCCTTGGTATGACCGCATCACCAGGGAGTGCACTATTAAATAAAGCCAAGAATCACGTGCGTGCATCTCCCTAATTAAAAACCCCTTGTATACATTTTTCTTTTGGCTAAAACTAAGCAATATATGTACAAATCTCACAGCCTCAAAATACATTTCCTTATGTACACATGGGCTCAAGATGAGGAATTAAATTCCAAGCCCCATGTATATCTACTTTCCGCTCGATTGAAATATGTCTCTAATACATACATTTTGTACATGCTTGTTCTAAATAATACCCTTCTTGTGCACGCACGTGTATAATTACAGTAATTACTTGAAGAGTGCACTCCCCGGGAATTCATACCATCACCATAACTCATAAAAGGTCATATTCCTTATATTGAGATTATGTTTTGAAGCTTTTGAGACGGAATGCTAGTTACTCAAAAATTCAATTGAAACCCAAAAAAATACAAGTGATTCTATAATAAAATACCAAAAGTTAATGTTCTTACCTATTTTTTTAAAATATATTAGTAAGGAGATAAAACGGTTCATCTTCGAGTCGAAGATAAAAATGAGACTGCGAAAAGTCTCAATATAACAAATATGGCCTTACTAGTAAAAAATGTGTCGTTTATTCATTTACTCAAAATGAAAAAGGAATTAAACTGCGCCATGCACACATAACATTCAATAGGCTCTGTGACTACTGCCCTCCCTCCAACAGCTGTGTCAATGAAAGGATGTGGGATATTCCAACCTATGTTGTGCTCAAATTTTGATTGATCCTAGTATTACCTATTTTTTCACTTTCTCATTTATAAGTAGAACTTCTTTTTTATGAGCCGGGCCCCTTCTTTGATTTGCAAAGTGAGACACAACATTTCCTTGTTTAAATGGCCTCAACTCAAATGGATTCATTATAAGTGCACATACATTAAAAAGTATTTCTTAGATAAATCTAAGAGGAGTGGTTTTTTATTTATCTTTCCTTTATATAACACAAAGTGGAGACACTGCTTCAGACGCATAATTCATTTAAACTGCAGAAATTATAATCCCAATTGTCATCTTCTTCATTTGAATTTGTCTTTGTGCTCATGTAATTTTGAACTCATGGAGGAGGAACATATGAATTTGCCTTCGGATTCACAGTGGAGGTTACTTGTACGTCCATACATCATAATGAAAGCATGTAATGGGATTATTTTCTTTCTTGTAAAATAAAAGAGGCAGTGAAACTCACCACTTCGGTAATGCTCAATTTGTGGCTAGGATTGGAAAGTGACATGCTGATGGGCGTCCGCCCACAAATGAGTTCCAGCAATACCACACCAAAGCTGTAGACGTCGCTCTTCACTGTCAACTTTTGTGAGATGTAGTACCTGCAGGACACACGTCTCATGAATCTCCACACTCAAAACCCGGGATACAAATAACTCTGTAACTTTGTATAAACTAAACGCACTAGGGGAATGGCTTGATATGGGTAAAGCCATACCCACTACGCGTATCCCACTTTTACGCGTCTCACATAGTATGACTTATGTTTAACTCATTTTGTGTGTGCTAAAAATTCCATTTTTAACACTATGTATATAGTTGCAACCATGGTGTCTGTAACACTTTCTAATTTTTGTAAATTTTTAATGTCTTTTTCTTACCAAATAGATATTTCTCGAAAATCACACTGTTTTTGGAGGGGGTGACCATATTAGGCCATCACCCACTACACTTTTCATTCTATTTGGTGTTGTTTATTAAATAATGTTAATCCATGTTGTTTCTTAATCCTCAAAGTACGGAGGATTTGAAAACTTAACATGGCAAATTCAATCGATCGTATTGTGAAAACTATAATTCAGATAGGACCAGATTGTGTATCACTGGAATCAATGAAAAACAATACATTTGTTGATTAAAAAAATAAATAAATTTGAATAAAGAGAACTCAACATAGGACCTATAAAAACTACTATAAAAACACGGGGCCCAATTTGGGTTTCCTAGTCCTTTAAAAGTTTAAATAATGTTGTCCTTAACCCCTAAAAAGACCAAGAAGTCCAAATTGGGCCTTGTATTTCTTGAGCAGTTTTGAGTAGGTTCTATGTGGAATTCCTTTTGTTCAAATCTGTTTGTTTCTTGACCATTGTACGCATTATTCTTTACTGATTCAACTTTTGGAAGAATCATAACATTGTCAACCCATCAGTACTCTCAAATGGACCACACTAAATAGAACGTAGTGGAAGTCTTGTCATGGAGTCCAGGAACAGGACATGATTTCCAGTCGTACAACTCACGTTCACAATTCACAGGGAAATAGCTTGAGCAGTTTTAGCTTGGCAATTACTATGACCCATATTAATTATCAAGTTCAGGAGGTGTGAGGAGGTTACTCTGGGTCAAGGTAGCCGGCAGTTCCTTTAACCAGGGTTGAGATGTGGGAGACGCCTTCAGCTTGCAAAGCAAACTTGGAGAGGCCAAAATCTGAGACTTTGGCCTCCATGCGCTCCGTCAGTAAAATATTGCTGCTCTTCACGTCTCGGTGGATGATATTGGGGCGACAGGCCATGTGCAGGTATTCCAAACCTGCAAATTATGGAACAACACAGTTTTGGAAAGAATTAATGTAGCTAGAATTTTGTGCAGATTCAATTAACAGTTCTAAGGAAAGAAAAAAACATCAGTTCCTCATATAGAATTATGGACCATTCAAACAGTCAGTACTAGATCCTACCCTGGCATCCTATATATTCAGTGTCTGCACATCCTGACCGTGACATCAGGAATTTAGGACCTCACTGCGACATCCGATATTTCATGGGTTTGTACATTTTTTGTATGGATTTTGCGTTCATTCTGCACTGAATCCGCACGACTTCTACATTCACTTTTTTGTTATCTAACAAAGTGCAAAATCCATGCAAAATCCATGTGAAAAATATACAAAGCTATGAAATATTGGATATCGCACGGAAATCGTTTAAAATCTGTGGGGTCCTAATTTCCTGATGGAGTATATATTGCATACCATGTGCAGCATCAAGGGCAATGTGGACTCGAGTGTTCCAGCTCAATGGAGTCGTTGCAGACGGACCTGTCCCACCCACACGCCAATTTTTCCATCAGGATTAGCAACCTCCCACTTTGAAATTGTAAAAGAAATTCATACAATTCAACCTCGTTGGCTCTTATAGGTGTGTATCCAAAGATTTTTCCTCAGCTTTATACTGATCCCCAGAAATCACACCTACTCAGTATGAAATGATTTTAATCATGCATATATAGTATCCTCTGTCTTTTGAAGAGTAGTTTTTGTTCCAATGGCCCTTTGTCCGGTGGGCACTCAGTCATTGACATTACGAACGGACACTTTATTCACGCCGGCCTTCGAAAGAGGACCGGATTTTCTATCTATCTATCTTCCTCTACCTTATGTTTGGTGACAAAATGGGAAGAAAGTGATGTCTACAAGGGCGACTTACCGTAAAGATGATCTCGCAGGCTACCATTTGAGAAGTACTCGTAGATCAACATTTGTTTGTCCTTTTCTTGGCAAAAACCAATCAGAGAGACTAGATTTTTATGGTGGATACGTGATAACAAGTCCACCTTCACTACCAAAAACATCGTTAGATATATCTGGCTGGTCAGTATATACATTTCTCTAAGGAGACACTGTTCAAAAGATCTTTACAATCACCTGAGGACAAGAAAAGGGTCGTTAGATTAAATTTGAGGTAAGACTTACAAAGATGTGTAGTTCCATAATAGCCCTGGAGAAATTCATGTAGAGAATAAATAGAGAATATTCTCAAAAATTAATATAAAAAAGTTTTCAAATTTGGTAAACAGAATTGTGTTATTGCGTAGCCCCCCTCTAAATACCCTTATCCCACAAGGGGGCATTTGATTCACACAATGTGACCCCACATCACATTTATGATATGGTAAGAACCTAACTGGGGGTGCACTGTACTAAACACGTACAAGTAAACGTGAGTGCACAGAAGGGATATTAATTCAAACATTGTCGTATTACATATACATACAATAAACATATTTAGAACTGAAAATTTTGATGTACACTTACATTAGACATATATTTAGGACGGAATAGATCTGTATACAAAGGTTTTTAGATATATAATCCCTCGTATACATGGAGGTTTTTAGGGTGGGTCACGAACGCACATGATTCTCAAACATAATGTAGAGTGCACCCCCAATGGAACCTAACCGTGAGAAGTGATATTATGGAAGTTCACTACCAAACAATGGTGATGTCTTCATCACTTTAATTTGAAAAATAAATAAATTCCAAAAGTGTCAAAAAGTACCTCGGTATAAAACTCAGACTGGCCTTGTTTCGAGATTCCATTGGAGACTTTAATGGCCACTTCTTGGCCATTTGCCAATTTGCCATAGTACACAGGACCAAAGCCACCTTCACCAATCTTCTCGCTGAAGTTCTTGCTTGCAGCTCGCAATTCTCGTAGATTGAATTCTTGGGTGTGGCTTTGGAAACTGTGCTGCTTGTCCATTCTCTTCTTCCCTGCAGACACACCCAATTTGTTCAATGCAATGTGTGCACACTCCTTTCTGCCTTACATATTCCACCCTGGATAAATCTTGTCACAGGAGTAAATATTTCCTACAATCATAGTGTATAAACCGTTGCTTTCTCAGTATATAAGTTTACAACGACTTGTTCACAGATTCTAAGCCAATAATTCACGTGGAATACTTATGGTTTTTGAAAGGGTGTACATTTAATAATGGTCAGTGTTGTTGTTTTTCCTAGTCTATTCATTCAAAATACTGGTTTAGTTTGTTCATTACCATTTTACAAGTGTCTAAATAACAAAGAATGGAGTTAAATTTTGTTACCATTCAACATCGAGAGTCGCGTTTTCTGCACAAATATGATGATTAACATTATTCCAAGTTGGACTATAAACCCACAAGTATTACATCCATTGTGCTTGTAACATAGCAATTAAAGCTCTAACTCCCAGTATTATTTTTAGTACAACAACCGCTTGGTAAGAATCGAAGCTTCATGATCTGCACAACTCAAATGTGACGTGCATGGAAAAACGAATGGAATGGTATTTCATTGAGATAGCCAGATTCATGCAGGAGTTCAGAAAATTACAAAACTCTGTTTGACTGCACTACAAAAACGAAGGATTCATGGTTCTACAATAATTTTAATCAATCATATTGTGAAAAGTATAAATCAGATGGGACTAAATTTTATATCACCAAAATCAGTAAAGAACATTGAATGTGTTGGTCAATAAACAAATCAATTTGAACAAGAGGAAGTCCCACAAAAGACCTACGCAAAACCGCAAAGAAAAAAAACAGGAGGCTTGATTTAGGCTTATTTGTAGTCAGAGGAGAAATGTGTCGGTACCTGATTCAACGTAGCGTTTGCATTTGCGTCGACGCCAACGGTAGAGAGCGTAGAAAGCCATGAGGACCAGAAGGCATCCCAGGATCCCAACCACAACAGAAAGGACGTGTGATTTCCAGTTTTTAGAGTGCCCAATTGAGATTACGCCACAATCATCATGGTCATCATGGCACAGCAGTGGATTTCCAGAAACACTACATGAAAAAAAAATTAGCAACATTTCCAGAATAACCAGAGTCACGTAATATCATGGTTTTTCAGTACACAATTACGAAGGACGCTATATTCATTATATTGAGACTTTTCAAAGAGTTTGAGACGGAATGCTAGTTATTCAAACATTCATTTTAAAAATAGTAATTGAAACAAAAATAAAATAATGCTCAAATAGTGATTCTATGATGAAATCCTAAAAGTTGGTGTTGTTACCTATTCATAAACAAATACCAATGAAGAGATAAAATGGTTTATTTTTTCAAATACCAATGAAGAGATAAAATGGTTTATTTTTTCAGTCGAGGATAAAAATGAGATTGCAAAAAGTCTCAATATAATGAATATGGCCTTGAAGCTACTATTCTACTGAGAATGCATCAACAGAAAGATGTCACATCAAAATTTGAGTGTTAGTAATAGAAAGCTAGCACTCCACTTACTTCATGATTAGGGGTTTGTTTCCCATATTGGGTAAACTCCCTCCTAGACGGTTGTCTTGCAAATACCTGTAAGCACTCCAGCAGTTAATGAATTGAATATAGTGCTGGTTCGTCATCATGGTAAAGATTAGCAAATTTTTTTATTTTATTGTGGCAGTGAGTTTAGAAAGGTGTGATCATGTACTTACAGCTCTTGCAAGCTTGGTAAATCAACAAGTGATTGTGGGATTACTCCTGACAGGGAGTTTTGTTGTAGACATCTAGCACATGATACATCCCAAAAATGCATCAGATGAAATTATGCGTGTTTCGTAACAAAGAATATCTATCAGACAACCTTTCAACATGAGATAAATGAGACTTGTACGGTAAGAAGTCTAATGAGAAAATAGAACATGGAAAATTATGAGTTGACTTAGTATAATTCAATATCAGTTGTAGGACATACAAGTGTGTAAGGCTCGTCAGCTGACTGAAATCCGGAATCGGTCCACTTAAAAGGTTGTTGCTCAAAAATCTGAAACATTCACCATTCATGAAACTTGAGATAGAGAATCAAATAAGACTGACATTATATTCCTAAGTAAAAAATTAAGGCCATACCAGTATTCCTTAAATTGAGACAAAAATGGACATTTTGAGACTTTAGTCCTATTATTTGAGACCTCTATTCTAACAAATCAAAAATCTATAAACATATCAACCTTTGTAAAATCAAAGGTTTGTGAGTGTATTAACATATTGAAGTCTGAATTAACCAAAAAAAAATTAATACCAAACACTATCATCTAAATGTAAAGTCAAAGATAATATGAGACTACAGATTGTCTCAGTTTACCGAATATGGTCAGAAACAGAGAATTACATGGAGCTCAGAATTGAACAGCTTACATGGAGCTCAGCGCCGTCAGGTTGCCTATACTTGTTGCAATAGGACCAGATAGATTCATGTTGGCAAGGTTCCTGCAATCAATCCATGGATACAAAAATTGTGTGACGAATGCATTTTTCCAAAGAGTAGAATTTAACCTTGTGAAACTCATGCCTGCTTGAGAGAAATATTAACCCAAAATCATGGAAAGAAGAGACTTACAAAGTGGTGATTCGGGGGCCACTTTGTTCCAGTGAGCACGTTAACCAATCGTAAGGGTAAGGAGAACAAGGGTCACCACTCCAGTCCATCAAGTTATAACGTTGCTTAATATCCTCAATTGCCATGGCTGCACTGTTCACATCCTTTGCCACTTAAGAATTGAAAATAAAGATCTATGCCATGTAACTAAGCAGCCTAGATTCGAAGGAAAAAAGTAACACTTAATAATGTGATTTACAAGGCCCTATAAACTCCGTGAAAAAAAAAAACCCCCTTTTTAAGTCCATATCCTTAGATTTTACTTTCACCTCCTAGTTATAAGTCTCCTCTTCTCTGTCCCATAATAAGCTTCCTGTTAAAGGAAAATTCCTAAATTAACTCCGCCATTGCAGTTCAATGGTGTGGACCCTGAGCCAATACGAGTAGTTAGTTTGAGCAACATGGAGCTTATTATGGGACAAACTAAAAAAGGGGTTGAGGAGGCTTATTATGGGACAACTTAGGGAGTAACTATTTGGAAAAGTCAACAAAGTAAACCTTACCGTACCGTTCTAGATTAATTAAACTCAATTGTTGGAGGTTAACAAGAATAGATTCAAAGGTCAAAGTTGATACTAAACTTTTATCTTAAAATTCTGAACAATACAAAAAGTATGTTCTCACTTGATGTTAAGAGTGACGTTAGTGAAGATTGTAGGAATGAATTCAGATACACTTTTGGACAAGATTCTCTTTGTTTAAACCACTCCTAAGGCCACCAGACTTATTGTAACCTTGCAAATCCAAATGTACATTCAATTTTGGACCCGTCCAAAGTTAGCCCCTAAGCATCTAAAACACCCAACATGGTCATCTGCATCACTAAGCTCTCCTACCGTGGTATTGTTTCATTTTACCTCAGTTTTTTTAATTGTAATACATCATTTTAAAGCTCTTGTTCTATACAACAAGATCAACAATGTCGATCATGTCAAACGGAAGTCATTTTCACACAAACAGATGATGGTCCAATTTTCCTACACTACAGAAAATACACAGTGGAAGATTAGGGCTTAACAGCCTACACTATTTTTGAGTCGACATTATACACTCACAAAAGAGTCCAATTTCACTTCGCCAGATTCCAGAATGAAAAACAAGGTAGCAGCATTCATGCAGAGTTCTCAAAATTCACTGCAATTGCCCAGACAGATTAACAGATAGTCTGTATGAATATTAATATGTACATACTATCTGTTCACCCCTAAAGGACCGTAAGGCTACCAAGTGGCTCCTGTTTTTTTCAGTAATTTTGAGTAGGTTTCAGTGAAAAAATTATTGGCAAACTTTCGCCACCATCTTACCTGTTTTTGGGGTTGGCTACTCTTACGTTAGAAAAAATGGGCAAAAGTGTGGATGAAATCGCCAAAGTCTTCACGTAAAAAACTAGGAATCGCCAGTATTTGGATGAAAGTGCCTTATAATAGATAATTTTTTGGATGAGCATGTATACATGGATGATTCTATCCATTTTTTCCTTATCTAGCTACGTTCTAGGGTGCGTGTCGCGCTACCAAGGAAAAAGCTTAAAATATTCACTGGTAGGTTTTATGTAGATTCATTTTTGTTACTTTAAAAAAAAAATTATTCGACATATGTAATATTCTTCACTAATTCCAGTGATATAAAACTTGGTCCCATTCAAATTATAATTTTCACAATATGATGCATTTTAAAACCATGAATCCTTGGTCCTTTAGGCCGGTTAAATTGTGTTTTGATTGACAAGAGAGGAAAGGCATTACCATCGGGCCAGAAAGTGCGCTGCTGCACGTCTTCAAAGATTTGGTACGCCTCATAAGCGTTCAACATGGGCAGACCGCTGGAGTCCACGCAAGGATTGAACGTGAAGTTCCCGAACTGCGCAATGGCGGCATACGTTTTCTCGACTTGCAGCGTGGTGTACATTCCACTGGCGCCCGACGCAAGCAGAATACTGAAGTCCACAACCCACGGCTTGCTGTCCAGAGAGACGTCGAAGCGGCGAGAGGAGGCGTTCATGCTCCCGTCGATCTCCGCGAAGTACAGCACCACGTAGTACTCCACGGCCGGAACCCACGCCTGGAACTGGGATCCCCGAAGCAGCTTCGCCGTCTTCATCACCTCCATGGGCGGCTGGTTGGATGCGCTGGCTACCTCCACTGGCTGCGTCGTGTTGATTGAAATCCCCGGAACGTTTTCGCCCAGCCAAATTCTGTCGAACGGATCGTCCGGATACCTAGCGACGTTCACACAATTAATTAATAGCAAGTCTCCAGTACCAAGGTTTGAAAATGACCAATTGTGGACTCACTAGTAGCAGACCTTGTCGATTTTTATTCCCCACTTTGTGAAAACAGTGAATCGTGGCTAAATATTATACTTATATTTCTGTTTTCTTGTGACCAAAACCACTCACCAACACTAACACAACCCATGTGTTTGGCGCAGTTTCATTCCTTTTACATTTATAGTAAGTGAAAAACGACACATTTCCTACTAGTGACTGTAACGTAATTCACATGAAGGCAAATATTATTATTGCACTATGTCACTGATTGCTACATTTGTTAGCAGCGCCGCTCCTTGCACCAAGCAAGTAAGAAGTAGCTAGAAATATATATTACTTGAATCCTATACTTCTCTTTGATTCTCTCTAACCACTAGTAGCAGACCTGTCGTTTTTCATTCCCCACTTTGTGGAAACAGTGAATACTGGCTAAATGTTATAGTTTTCTTGTGACCAAAACCACTCACCAGCACTAACACAACCCATGTGCTTGGCACGGTTTCATTCCTTTTTCATTTTTAGTAAGTGAAAAACGACACATTTCCTACTAGTGAACCGGTTCATGGAGAAGCAGCTGCTCGACTTCAAAATCTTCACACACAAGACATTGTAGCTAACTCGATCAATTAGTTGATTTCTCTTAACTAATAGATGCAGACATGAGTTAGGTAAACATTGTCACCTAACTACTCTTACTCGGTAGAAGTAGGAGCATTTTAAGCTAACCGATCTTAACATTTGTTATGTGCTTGGTGCGGGCGAGGCTTTATGAAAGTAGCTATAACAACATGATTACAGTTCCTAAATGTTCCAGTCTGTAACGTTGCTTAGTTTACTCCCCAACGTTGCTTCAGTTACTAGTCAACAAACGCAGCACACAGTGTGTGATCCTAGTAGTGTTGATCAGTGAAGAATAAATATTGCATGTGCTGTTCAAAAAACGAACTAGAATTGGACAAAAGAAAGTCTCTAGCTCCAAATGACATGAGGCCTAATGTGGGTTTCTTAGTTTGAAAAGCTCAATGTACATAGTACATGATGTTAAGATGAATTGCCGGAGAGTACGTTTTATTACCTTACGATTGACAGCTTATTGGCGCCGAAGTTTTTGCGATCAAGGTGAAGCAAGTAGTATCCTTTCTCCACCAAGGCGTACATGCCATCGTCCAGGGGTCGCAGCTCCAGGGAGGAGATGTAAGGGACATCGGAGGGGTTGGTTCGGAGCAAGCAGACGTACATGTCAGTGCGGGAGGCTTTGAGCACGACCTCCACGAAGTCGCCGTTGAACGAGTCCACGGACCGAATGCGAGTGGCCTCCACAACGATGTCGAACTCAGGCGGCGGGTTCTGCGGCACAAAGCTCAGGCGCACGAGGTAGGTCACGTTTACCATCACCGGCAAACTGTAGCAGCTCTTGTTGCGCGGCCCTGGAAACCTCCGAATGGTGTTCATCGTGTGCACGGGGTTGTAGATGAACCCGTTCCCGGCCCCCTCGTCCACCGCGTTCACCCCGGTGCTCGTGTAGTCCGCGTCCGGTACCCATGTCATGTTCAGCGCCGTGTCATGATTCGCAGCGTTCGCACCACAGTCGATGTTGATGAATCCTACATAACAAATCATGCAGCCGTAAATTACCCCTCAGCGTCCACTGTATTTTCTGTAGTATAAGAAAATCAGACCCCCTGTTTATGTGAAAATGACTTCAGTTTGACACTGTTGCTCTTGTAGTGTAGAACAAGATCTTCAAAATGATGTATAGCAATCGGAAAACCGAGGTAAAATAAGAAAATGCCACCATTGCAAAGCTCAGTGATGCAGTTGGGCGTTTTAGACGCTTCGGGGTTAAGTCAATGCTTGCCTACTCATACACAATGCACGAAAACTTCACAATTTCACAGTACGTAGATTAGCGCCAACCAGATTACATTTCTGAGCGTTTGTATCCCAACACGGACATGGCTAGATCCAGCTGAAGCGTCCACTGTGTACTTTCTGTAGTGTAGGAAAATGGAGCCTCTGTTGGAAAGCATCTGTTTGTGTGAAAATGACTTCAGTTTGACACCATCGACACTGTTGGTTTTGTAGTATAAAGAAAGAGCTTTAAAATGGTGTACTGTAATCAGAAAACCGAGGTAAAACGTGAAAAGGCCACCGTGTGATGCAGATGGCCACATTAGGGGTTAAAGACATTGCAGCCGCCCATATACATCCGCAGTTTGCGTACACATGCTGGAAAAAAAAACATTCGTAATTTCTCTAGACCAACAGATTTCTGAGCCGCAGTATCTCGACATGGACATGGGCTATCTATCTAGAGCAAACGACAGCTTGGTACCTGGCTGGGCGTGCAGTTGCCACATGAGCGTTGAAATCCACAATGCGGCTATGCCCACTGCAGAAGAAAACATAGTGCAAGCCATCCGGTGATCCTAGCCTTCAGCATTCAAACAAAGAACGTCGATATATCTTTCATAAAACTACAGTTTGAAGCTCCACTGTAGTCATCTCCTCGGTCAAGAATATTTCTACTTGGCGGCGTACTAGCTTCAGTTGACACAATCTTGGCATGTACAAATGGTTTCTTTCCGCGGCAAAAGCTCAGTGGAGAACAGGAGCTTGAATCAATTCGTCGCCATCGCTTCATGTCCCAACTGGTATCATAAATGGCCTGCACTAAGTACGCACGTGGTACGATTGCAACGGGAAGTAAAGAGCAAACTGAACGATGGCGCCGGCCTCATGAATCTGAGTTTCTGACAGGACTACTTACAGTAGAATCAAATTATGGTGAACTTTCAAGTGCAGGCATATATTTTCAACCTTCTCTGAACTATGCATTGTGACCGAAGCGCGTTGTAAGGTAAGTGACGGACACCGACGGTGGGCATGTCATGAGAGTAGTGTAGAGGAGTGATTTCTTTTACAAGTGGAGACAGTTCAGCATTCATTTTTGCTACTTTTCCATGGCTTGAAGATCGCATAGCATATTAGAGCAGTGCAATGAAGCACCCGATTCAGTGATCTCAAAACTGGCTAAAATTAGCTGGATTTCTTAAAAATAAAAAATAAAAAAAGCCTGCTAAATGCTCATCATGGTATAGATATGTAGCAACTTCATGAGGTTATATCCGCGGATATCATCGTGGTATCACCTTTATATATCAAGAGTATTGCCAGATATATCAAGGGTATTGTCGGATATTATAGAGGTATCGTGAGTATTGCATGCACTGGGTAGCAAAAGTAGATACCATTTATGTGGGAGCCTGTCGCATAATGTTCTAAATGTCATAAAGTGGTTCTGAGATCACTGACCCAATTCGAAAGAAAAATCTTCACTTAGATTTACTTTTGTAAGTAATGAAAGAATGTCATTTGTATTCCACGAAATTTGGAACTATTATGTCATTGCCACGTAAACTTAATTTCTAATTGTAACCAGAGTGTGATCCAATTCCAAAAGGGTTGCTTTATTATGCTATGCAATCCAAGCTCTTTGGATGCTCTTTTCATATCAGGGTAATACACATAATATCAGGGTAATACACATGTGCTAGCTAGACAATACCCGGGTTTAAAAACTACGGCTACATGTGAGAAATGTGATTATTTTTCCTTTCATTTTTTTTCAAAAATCCTCAATTAGCCCCCAAATTTGACGTGGCAATTTGGCTGGAAAAAAATGCAGTGGTGTAGAGAATTGTTAAGACGGTGGCATGTGGGAACGCTGGCAGAGAAGGGAGTTAATGCGTGCAGGAATTGTGTGCCAGTGTGCAGTTGGAGTGTCAGTGAGGCAGGCAAAGTCACGGCAGTCACCCTGGCGAAGATCCAATCGGTCGGTCGAAGCGCAACTTAAGTTAGATTGTGGAACCTCCGAGAGCCTGGCACCTCAATCAGTGCATGTCGACCAGGCTCTCACTCCATCCGAACAGTCCGGCGTCCTGCTGCAATGCAACATTTGCTAAGGTAGAGGGTCATATTTCTGACCGGGTTGTATTTCCGACCCCTACTGGTTGGGGATGGGTGTCAGAAACCACCCAGCATGGTTTCAGATGGTCCAAGAGTGTTCTAATTTCGTCCATGCTTGGAAAAATCAAGAGCTTCTGATCGGTTCTGATTGGTGTAGAAGCACTCTATTTTCAGAATCCAACCTCTCATGAAAACCATGACTCTATGAGCGGTTAATGGTCACTCTAAGCTTTCAGACTTATAAAATCATAGAAAATTGTAGAAATGCTCAAAAAATGTTTTTTTTGGGATGCCTTTGCAATAGCTTTGCAGAGCATCCAAAAATTATAAAAAATTTCTTTCACAAGTCTAAGTATGCAAACCTGAAATTCAGTCGGGAATTGGTCCCACTACCTTAGGAGTATCTCCACCGCGATTCCTGTAAGGTGGTTACCCCATTCCCAACTGAATAAGAAATACGGATATGAGACATTGATATTATTTCGTATTATTCTTTTTTAGAGTAGGCAAGAAGAAATAGATTCTTACATTTGGAAGAATGTTAGTGACTATGCTCGCAGCGCATGGAATCGGTCGCGCGAGAAGATTAGGAAGTTTCCCCAGTTCACCGTACCACCCAGGAGAATGAGAAGTTTGACCGTACTTAGTGCAAAGAGCAACTCCTTTGTGAGAGACGGGCTGATTACATTACGTCGGTTGCCTACAACCCTTCAAATTTCATTAGTTAGGCTTGGCTACTTTTGCCCCGCGGTGGTCTCTGTCATGGTGGCTTTGTACTGTATCTCCTTTTGCAATTGATTCTTTCAATTTGTGCCACCAAAAAAAAAAAAAAAAAACAGAAGAAGAAGAAGAAGAAGAAGATTCCAACACAAGTTGAAATATAATTTTTGGATGAAGAATGAATTAGTTATAAATTTTCAAAGTTGAAGCATGACACATCCCATTCACGTCACATAGGTAGCGTTGTTTCTGTTTAAAAAAGATTTGTACTACACACACTAGAGATGCTTAAACCAAAAACAACAAATCCATAACCACACTTACATATACTAAAACCAACAAGAGAGAACCCATTATCAACTGTAACTCATGCTACAACCAACATCATTGCAACATTGATTATGGAAAATGCCCCTAGCTGTTGGTTTAAGGCGCCAATTGAGAATGGGGTAACCACCTTATCTATATTTAGAAAGGGATGAAATTGTCCCCCATTTCTAGATACAGCAGTTGGAGCTGCACCGTTGAATTAAGCAAAAGTGAAATTGAAAACCCTGTTCTTACTACGATTTCTAGATACAGCAACTCTGCCTTTCGGAAATCATTGTCAAAATGACCGCATACGTGAAAATCAAATGTAGAAACGTGGTAAGAAGAGCGATGCAGATAGAAAGCTTCAATCCTAAAAAAATCAAGCAAATTTGTCGGATTCCGGGGCCACGCCTGAAAAAATTCCCCGATACAACACTCTGGTGCAAAGATTTTTCCTGCAAAACGGATGAACTTCATCCAAATACAAATACAGAACGCACATGGTGAGGATGTAACCCATGTAGCTTATTGTGCATCGAAAGAGCTAGCATACCCACTGTGGCACAAGAAAGAAATCTCACATGTTCAAATTTTGTTTTCAGAATTTGGTGTTTATCCCCTAAGCGTCTTGAATGCCCGTAATATGGCCATCTGCATCACTGAACTTCCAAGGGTGGCATTTACTCATTTTACCTCGGTTTTCTGATTGTAATCAACATCATTTTCAAGCTCTTGTTCGATACTACACATGGATTTTATTTACTTTTGGCTTTTGGAGAAATGCTAAAGTGGCTACATAAAATAAAATGGTGTACTCAAACGTTTTCATATTTTTCTATATTTTGAATAGTACTATTTTTCATCCATATATTTGGATGACTTTCATTTAGAAACTGGCGATTTCATCCAATTTATTTTCAAAAATTGGAACAATCTGGCATCTTCATCCACTTTTTCTTCAAATTTTCCTTAAAGCTTGGTTCAAGTCAAAAAAATTGGGTGCTTTCTGGCATTTAAATGCCCCAAAAAATCACTGATACTAGAAGATCAACAATGTCAATCGTGTCAAACTATAGTCTTTTTCACTCAAACAGATATTTGGAGGAAGGGTCCAATTTTCCTACACTACAAAAAATACATAGTGGGCGCTTAGGGGTATTATTTGTTTCAATCCATACGGAACATAGTGATATTTTCTTGCTTTTCCATCTACTTTTCCTTAAAATAATATATCTATGAACATGAGACAACAAATACTCAACTGTCATACATATGGAACCCAAGCAATGATTTTTTCAGCTAAAAATGGCCCAATCGATACACTTGAAATATTTACACTGGCTAATTTTAATGAAGGATTTTTGAATATATGAAAGGAATAATAGTCAAATACTCATGAAAAATTTAAGTGAGTAGCCAAATGTTGCTTGGGTACCGAACATAGAAGGCAGGCTTGGCACTTTCATGTTGAATAATTAATAAAAGTTGAAACAGTTGAGGTCGGCACTTTCAAAAATAATTATTAAGAAATCGAGAATTATTAGTTAACATTTAATTTTTTCCTACAGCTAAACGTTTTTATGTTATTTTTTGTCTACGATTTTCATTAAGTGTTATGTTTCCATTCAATTTCGGCTTTTATTTTTATTTTTGTTGACTTCAACAAAATATTTAATAAAGTTATTTATTATTCGGCATTTTTTGGGAGAATTATTTTCTGCCAACCCTACCTTCCACGTACAGTATTACCCAAGTATCATATGGTAACACCAAGTATCACCTAAGTATCATTAAAGTATCAAGAAAAAGGTTGACCACCTGGGAAAATTGAAGAAAAAAAATCACTGAACCCAAGGGGCTTGGAGGGGTTATGGTATGGTGCTCTATAATGGCTCAATTTTCAGCACGAGAAATCTACAGGGATGTCACCCATACAAGCAATTTTTGTGCATGGGGAAAATTAGTAGAAAGATAGAGCAAGTGGAATCATCATTTTTGGACTCTTCTACAATGAGTTATGAATTTTTGAAGTTGGAAATATAGGTGTTCCTAAAATGGTGCCCTAAAGTGATACCCTATAATGTTTGCAGTGAGTACATGATACTATTGCATGGGGAAGCTATTATGTACCTCTGACTGAAGATTACTAGAGCTCCATTTTCGGCACTGCGCCATTATTGAACGTTCTACCATATCTGTCCCAGCCCAGCTGACAATGAACTCAGATGCACAAATCCTGGCCAACAGTACATTACAGATTCTGGCTGCAGATCAGATCCCGTACAAGAAGAAAGCACAGTTCAGTATGATAACTCAGGCGGTCAAGCTTCAACACCATGATAACTTTGACGGACAGCAGATCACAACTTACAAGCCTGTTCAGTTTCAAACACATGGATGTGGGTATCATAATATTAATTTCATGCATCTTGTATGCCATTTTCCTGTACTTAACCCTTAAAGGTCCAGATTGGCCATTCCGGCCAATGTATACGACCGTATTTCATTGTATTTGGAATGGTTCTACACCTCCTATGAGTATTGTATCAAAAGTAAAGTTAAAATTCATGTCTACATGGTCTTAAAAGCTATTGGGATCTCAATTTGGAACTTTCTACTCATAACAAATGTCAAATATACGGCAACGTATATACTATTCCCTAAATCCTTCAAGGGTTAACCCTTAACCCCTCACCGCCCAAGGGGACGAAAAGCGTCCTCTCATAGTCTCGCAGTAAAATTCAAAGTGCTGTAACTTTTTCATCCAATGTCCGAATTCAATAAAAACTTGTTGGGAAAGTTGCGCATATTAGTCTAGTTTCAGTGGTAAAATTTTCGGATCAATCCAAGATGTACTGAGTTTTTGAGAGCCATTCGAAGTTCACAGGTTCAATTTGAGTTCACCTCACTGCATTATGATGGCTGCAACTTTGGGGGTTTGTATCTTTCTCATCAAATGTTCGTTTTCAATAAAAACTATTGGGTTTTGTTCCCAATAAAGCCTAGTTATTGTGGTGAAATTTTCATGTCAATCCAAGTTGTTTTGAATGTTTGGGAGCATTTCGAAGTTCAAAATCCAGACATTTTTGCATTACAATGAACTTCGGCAGCTTATAACTTCTTCATACATGGTCCGTTTTCAATAATTTTTGTTGGAAAAGTTGCGCATACTAGTCTTTTTTATAAGAATAAAATTTCATATGAATCCAAGAAGTTATGAGTGACTGACAAGCATTTTAGTAGAGGGAGGTTCATACATAGATGTGATTTTTTGCTACTTTTTTCATTGTTTTTTGACATTTCAAAACAATTTTGCAGACACAATGAGTCAATTGAATGAGATTTTTTTTCACCAAAGTGTTTGTCTTTTGGTTTGAATCACTTTGAAGTTTAATTTTTTTTTCATTTGAGTAGGTTTAGAAATCGAATTTCACCTCCAAATGTGTTTTTAAGAAAATTTCAGCATCTTTTTTCAACACTAAAACATTATAATCTTTCAATCTATACGATCAAATGACCCCAAATTGTTTTCACACCATCTACAACATGCACACTACAATATTGTACGGTTGAGATTTTCATACCTCACTGAGATTTAGACTTATAGGACTTGAAAAGCAAGTCAGCTTTTACACATGTTTGGACTTCAGGCAGTGATGGGTTAAACGACATTTCAGGTCCTGGGTGGGCAGCCCGAGCATCTCTCAAAGAATAAGGGTTATATATTTAGGCCGGGCATGGGTGCATGACCAATCACAACAAAGGAACAAGCACATGAGGAATAAATTGAGTACTTGGGCAAGAATCAAATGATCCTCCAAAACCTTTGATCTAGACATTGCAAACAGGCACGGAAGAATTTGTTGTAACAATTGAGCACATCAGATGCCTCACCTTCTTGTGCATCCAATGATCTATGTATGGTTCGAAGGAGTTAGAAGTAGTGTTCCTGCTAGAAGCAAGATTCCTTGGAAATAAAGCCCGTGGGGCTTGCTATGTCGTTTAAGGGTTAAGCTGTGTATTATTTGTGAACGAGGTTGATCTATCCATATATACAAATTGAGTTGTTACTCCTTGATCTTCTTCTTTAAATTTGTGTGTGAACTCTAAATGTCAACATATAGTACATTGATCATCTTTCACACAATAGTAGAAAACGTGGCACTGCTGATGGAGATGCCCAGAAAAGTAATGCCCAATTCGACAATTCCACGCATACATAGTGATTTTGCCTGGGCATCTCCCTAGGAGCGCCACCTTTTCTACTAGTGACATAGTATTGCAGGTTGTATGTGAAATAAAGAAGTAATATTCAAACCTCTTTATTATCTAAAATGACATGTTGTAACAGTATTATTGAATATAACTCTCAAACGTGTACTTGTCACTCTATCATTGGCTGTAGCACACATTCAAACTATATTCTCGACTATATTATAATTACTATTTTTGTGCCCTGGCTAGACAATTTAATTACATAGGTCATGGTGTAATTGGGTATGAACAATTACCTTGTGTAATGATAAACTGATTCTACAGTATGTGCCTCCAATTTTTTGAATTCATCAGATCACGGATTGTGTAGGAGCACAAGGGATAAATAAAATATTAATTTTCTGCTATGTGGCAAAGCAACTGAAGGTGCAGGGAGCTTATTGCAAAGGCAAAATTGTGTACACGAGTCAGAACTCATTTAATTATATTACACCTATGGCTACCAATATAGCGTAGGTTGATAGCAATTCCGGCACAAATTAATTCAAAATTTCAGAAATTTGTGACGTGTCGCTTTCTAATTGGTTGCGACATTTAAAAGAGTCAACGTGGTAGGCCAGAAAATAACGTCATTTTCCAAAAGTGCCGGAACGGCTGCTACCAGCTTGTGGTATAGGAGTTAGAAGCAGGTATAATCCACAAGGCACACTACTCATTATTTGCTGAAGACATTTGCGAGCAAAACCTGGTCACACACTCTAAGTTATGAGCAAAGGAGACCAAGCACGACAGATCCATAAAGGAAAGAAAATGTCAAAGGGCAAATGAAAGTAAGGGGCATCAGTGGTGAACCCGGTGATGAGCACAAAAGAAAAAAGGATAAAATTATAAAGAAAAGGATAAGACTAAGAAAGAGGAGTGAAAACACTTAAAGAAATAAGAAAGTCCAATAAATTAAGAAACATAAGAACAAGATGAAGAAAAGGATAAACATGAGAAGCTTGAAACCGTTTCAAATCTCAGCTTAGCTACGTATTTTTCCTAAGCTTGTCTTTATTTTTCCCATCTTAGTTGTATTTTTCCTATACAACCTACTATAATCCTCTTATGTATTCCCCAAATTACAATTTCTAGCCATATTCACAGAATCATCTATCAGAGTATTTTCATCTAAAGTATCATCAAAATTTTGACAAATTCCTCCATATTTTTTTTAATTTTTTGGGTAGAAATTTTGCAAATACATGCACATAAAAAACATGGAATTCATGATAGAACATTCCGAGGTAATATTTTTAGCAAAACTTCGCCAAACAAAAAATCACTGATTATTGTGTGGGGCTGAGCGGTGCATTGATTATTCAACACCCTGCTGTCCCTGTGGCCTGTAAGAGTGATCAGGTCATTGTATGGCAAAGAGTCATAGCTTTGTTGACTTGGGAGACCACTGCTCAAGGACAATTTGGCACTTTCCCTTTGTACTAAGTTGCCGGTAAGCTAAATAGCTGTCTGTCACATTTCAAACAAGAGTACTGTAACTTATTGTAATTTTGCTCCAGTCATAAGGTAACTATACCATAAAGCAAGCATTTACCCTTAACCCTTTAAGGTCCCGATTCAACACTGTTTTCAAAGATTCGTTATAAAATGTTTGATAAAAAACTACAATGGAGTTGATGTACAAAGCAAAGTTATAGATGTCAATGTGAAGATAACATCTATACAGTTGGATTCATAATATTTTTTATTAATATTTTTAAATTAATTTTGCAAGGTTTTCTCTTGAAATTCAATTAAAAATCCAAATTAACATTAAAAAATAAAAAAATATTGTAATGTAATTGGAATAACATACACTACAAGATGGTATGGTTTTCACTATTTGATTCTTTTTATTATGGAAAACCATGCTTAAGGTCTCACTTTTTGAACTAAGAATGAAACTTGACATAAATCACTTTTACTATTTTTCAAAAGCTCTCAATATCTTATCTTGAAGATCCATACCGTACAAATGGTAATCAACTAGCGCAAGATTTTTTTTAAAATTGAATGAAGGGACGCATCCTGAAATCATCCATCATCCAGATTCTGGACGCAGGCGTGTCCAAGGGTTAAAGTGTCCATATCTACTGCACTCCTTAGTATCACACAGTATGTCACCCAAGGTATAAGGACCAGGTAACTTATATCATTGCTATGACTGGAGCAAAATAATGTGTTATGTATACCACACTCAGAAATGAGTTGTAACAAACTGCTGTACTCATTTATTCAAAATTATTCAAAATTACCAAATGGCACTCACCCATCATTCCATGCATGTAAGCTTAATATTGAAAATTTTTAATGGGCTGTGTGAGTGTATGTGCCTGTGTACCAGATTCTTCAACACTCAGAAATGAGTTGTAACAAACTGCTGTACTCATTTATTCTTCAATTATTCAAAATTACCAAATGGCACTCACCCATCATTCCATGCATGTAAGCTTAGTATTGAAATTTTTTAATGGGCTGTGTGAGTGTAAAGTAGACGACCTGTTTCCGATCAGGCCCCCAATCACGCAGTATAGGGCGACCTATTTTCGTGAATAGGCCTACATTATTTTCGAATTCATTCGTGAAGGGTGGCGGAAACATGTTTCTTCTCAATATGGAAGGGTTGGCGCCTAGAATGGAAACTTGTGACCAAGTTAGTATGATATCGTGTGTTCTCGAAATCTAATTTTACAGTTCTTGGAAATAGGTCAGTCTATATTGCGAGAATGGGTTGGAGAGAATCTTCACTTTGAAAATTCGTAGTAAATTCGATATTGCCCCAAAATTTGTTCAAAAATATGTTACCTTCTTCAAATCTATTTCCCTACACTGCAAAATTATTTTCCTATTTGTTACTCCACCGGAAGTATGCTGAATTGCTTAACCCTTAAAGGTCCAGATTGGCCATTCCGACCAATGTACACGACCATATTTCATTGTATTTGGAATGGTTCTACACATCCTATAAGTATTGTATCAAAAGTAAAATTAAAAGTCATGTCTACATGGTCTTAAAAGCTATTGAGATCTCAATTTGGAACTTTCTACTCATAACAAATGTTAAATATACGGCAACGTATCTACTATTCCCTAAATCCTTCAAGGGTTAAGGTGATCGGAAACAGGTCGTCTACTTTATGTGCCTGTGTACCAGATTCTTCAATATGAAGACTGTATATCATCGTTGTGTGTATTCTTGTAAGGGGTATGTACACCTCAAAATGGATCATGTCTCGAAAGGCAATCCCTACAATTTGATAAAAAAAAAAAACACTAAAATCTAGATATTGATCTTACTAGGATTCTATACTAAAAGGATCTATTCTTATTATCGTTGAACAAAATTCATTGAATTTATTTATTTATTTTGCTCACAACTCAGTACTCATTGTTCATAGCATACAAGATATCATTCATGTGCACATTGCATGTTTATTGAAGTTGTGGAGAACAATTTACAGATTATGTTGCCACCTAGACTATTTTTAAATTACAACCAATGCAACACATGGCAAAATCTCACCCTCCATGGAAAAATTAAACAAGCTAAAAATAGAAATTTTGGATCATGTGTTATAGAATGGAGTAAACTAATAAAACTTGATTTATGAGAGATCTAGGAGAGGTACCCCAAATTCTATTTGTAGCTTGTTTGGTTTTTCCATGGAGGGTGAGAAATAGAATTTGGCAAAATAGAAAATGATTCTCGTCGTAGGAACCTGCCATGTGGATATGGGACACAACAGTTTTTGGGAAGTATAGAAAGATTGTCCTCTCTAAAAGTACAGTTGTTCCTCTCTATTGTGGCATATTCGGGAAGCCCTTAACCTCTACCTTCAAGGTGGTAGGCGTGGATTAATCACAAAAATGACTTGTCACATGTTTGTTGCTTGAAACAATAATATTGGTGTATTATGGAGGGTAGATTGTACAATGTTATCCCATAACATATGTCGCCAGTTTTTTGTGACTTTTTCCACTACATGGCAAGACTATAAATTTGAATTTTTTTGGGATCTATAACTTTCAACACATTGTTACATAGATTTGATCACTTTCACCAAATTTTAGCTCCAAAAAATAACATCTCTATTTATGGTAATTTTTTAAATTTCTTGTCACCGTTATACAAAATAATTGATGAAAAATTAATGGTGATGAATTTAGAAAAAACCGATTATGAATTTGCGAGAAATATCAATGCACATTTGCGCATATCTTTCCTTTTGGAAGAATTCTCAAAAAAATTGCAGTTTTAGCGCAAGGATGAATTCAATTTTTAATGTTCTACTCTCAAAGTGACTTAAAATTTGAGAATTGCATCATAGAACCGTTTATTCAAAAATGGGTCTTTCATTACTAAATTTTGGGCACTACAAACTTCTATAATGAATTGTACAAGTGCCAA
This sequence comes from Pohlia nutans, assembly GCA_022496805.1. Lineage (NCBI taxonomy): Eukaryota > Viridiplantae > Streptophyta > Bryopsida > Bryales > Mniaceae > Pohlia > Pohlia nutans. Next base: position 1,458,899 of record CM040086.1, read on the forward strand.
ATTTGATAGACAAAACATTGCTAAGAATAAAAATAATAGAAATCTGCCATTTGGTGTGTCCATCCTTTACTTCTATCATGGCCTAGAGCCTCCTAGGCATAGGGTGACATAAATGAAGGAATTTATCATTACTAAGCATCCGCCATTTACTCTATATAATGTCCTGCAACTCCTCCAAGGTTGTTGAGCAACTTCGACCGTATTGGTTAGGGTTTTGGACATCGTTTTTCAAGATTTTCCATACGTTTTTGAATGGGGTTTTGGTAAAGGGAATTGGCAAGCTCAATCTAAATGTTAATTTGCATATAAGGTCGAGCCACCTAAAACCGACGAGATACCTAATGCCGATAATTTCTACACATGGCTTTCATTTTAGAACGCAAATCTAAATATGTCATAGAGCCTTTATTGTTTGTTGACCAAAACGATAAGCCATCTATGGTCTACCTAGATGTGCGTTCTAAAATGAAAGCCATCTGTAGAAATTATCGGCATTAGGTACCTGGTCGGTTTTAGGTGGCTCGACCTTAGACATGGTAGGTACATGCAAGATGCGTTGGAAGCTGAATCTATAGACTCAAGCTTCTTATTTTTCATTTATCGCTACTTAATTTAGTAATTTCTATAAAAATTTGACATTTACTTAACCCCAAGTGACCAAACGACCATTTTATGGTCGCAAACCTTTTTTAAGAGCTAACTAGGATGAAAAATGTATTTTTAATAAAAAATAATTTCGAATAAGATATCACATTTACTTTCCAACCCAATTTGAATCATATCAATCCAAGTTAAGCTCCACCAAGTATTACATCTAAGTATTTCATCAAATCCTTACCCCTGTGTCATTTAGGGGTTAAGTGAGGAGATTTGTGATGACACCACTAAAATTTATGCATGGAATGCAATTTAGGTGTACGCTACATCAACCTTAATTTCCACTTGAAACATGGAAGTAATTACCACCTATTGCAAGATTTCATATATTACTAAATATAGCTATGATTCTTGCATGAAATTTGTTCGAGATGTTGGTTATGTGGTGATAAGGTAGATGACCTGTTTCCGATCACCTTAAGCAATTCAGCATACTTCAAGTGGAGTAACAAATAGGCAAATAATTTTACAGTGTAGGGAAATAGATTTGAAGAAGGTCACATATTTTTGAACAAATTTTGGGGCAATATCGAATTTACTATGAATTTTCAAAGTGAAGATTCTCTCCAACCCGTTCTCGCAATATAGGCTGACCTATTTCCAAGAACTGTAAAACTAGATTTCGAGAACACATGATATCATACTAACTCGGTAACAAGTTTCCATTTTAGGCGCCAACCATTCCATATTAAGAAAAAAACATGTTTCCGCCACAATTTACGAATGAATTTGAAAATAATGCAGGCCTATTCACGGAAATAGGTCGCCCTATACTGCGTGATTGGGGGTCTGATTGGAAACAGGTCGTCTACCTTAGTCCTACATACCAAATTCCATAGTCAGAGAATTGTTTGTGTATGCGTGGCACTATTTCAAATTTCTTGGTTTTTCTCTTGCCCAGTGAGCTTTGTGACAGATTTTTTGGCATGGCATCATACAAGAATTATGTTTATGACAACCTTATTCGAGGCAGCATGAAAGCATCCCAAAAGCATAAAACACATGAATTACAGTTCCCTGTTGGCTCCGAGAAAAGAGAGACTCTTCTCAAGGAATCATGCCTGAAAATTAATTCCATGGTCACTCTAAATTTAGTAAATTATTGTATGGTACTGTGCTGCAGATGTAGGTAATGCTTATCAACATTCCAGTGAATTCCAGTGATTCCTGCGACCGCCCTTGCTCGTCTCTCTCCAGTTGGTAGCCAACTATGGGTTCATTTTCAACATACACTCCACCTCTCATGGCCGGTTCACATGGCCGGTTCACACCAGGCCAGTGCCGCACTTGCGTTTGCGTTCCCCAAATGGAGGAAGGTAAAACCCAAAAACAAAAAAATATTGAAGGCCTTGTCTTTTCTTGCCGCAACTACTGTGTAACACTGTGCAACTACAATTCATCAACGCAAGTTGAGGCATGCTCTCTTTTTGCGTTGCGTTCCTTCTTGTGTTGCGTTCCAGTAATTTCTCATTTCATATTTTATATTTCTTGCTTTTCCACAGATTCCTTTGAATTTACCGAACGCACGCATGTTGGCTGCACGAGTGGCATATGTGAACGGGCCATCAGGGCCCAATTAGCACTCACCCATGATTGAGCTCCTTAGTCCATTTAAAAAAAATGGAAACCCAAAGTCAACCAGAGTATTCTCAGATTACATGAGAACACGACACCTATCACTTCATGAATAAATCAATGTCTACTCATCAAAATGGATGAGCATAACAGGCAGTAAGTTTAATGTTAGGGCGGACTTCCATGCAAGGGGGCAGTGGGTGGAAGGCACTAGGAGACAAGAATTGAGGTCTCAAGAACCACCCATGCTCCACCCATATCGGTACAAATGAAATTTATACACTAGAATCCTCCTGTTTCCACCCATAGGTGGAGCTTCCTCCTTTTGAGGACCAGCCACCCACTGCCCCCCTTGCATGGAAGTCGGCCCTTAGTATGATTGCACTGAAATCACCATATACTGAGGGTGGGTGAATGGTGTGGATACATTCATCCATTTGGACATTCATACATTTGAACAAATTTTCATCTAATTTGGATGAGTTTTACCGCAATATTTGAAAAAATCATTATTAGTAAAACCTTTAGTAAATATTGTGGGCCACAGTATATAGTGATTCCAATGCAGTTTTGATCTAGTGTTCAATTACTTCTAAATGATCCTCAAATGAACACTGATTGCCGTCGATCCTAGTCACAAATGTTCACAAGTTCTAGAAAAATCTTAAAATAGAAGCAACATCATCAACCCTTAAATGTCACATTTAGTAAAAAGTTGGCCCAAGGGGCATGCTATGACATTCAAGAGTTAAAGTCAAAGTATTTACGGTGAAATAACCCATAATCAACCACTTCGGACATTCTTGTAGGTGCTTTCAACAAGCACCATTCAATGAATGTGATTTCAACCACTTGTAATCCTCAAAAAACCTAAAATAGATCCAATCAAAGGCTTCTACAAGTGGGTAGAATTGGAAGCAGCATCGAATATGTAATTCGTGATACTTTTGTGTAAACTAAGAGTATTCATGCAATTAAGAGGTAATGAACAATATGCATTCATTTCAAGGGACAATTTTGGATCCACTCAACTCCGTTAAAAATTGATGATTATGAAACAAATGGATTAGGTAACATGAAAGTACAACCTCTATATATATATATATATATATATATCAATATGAGAAATAAAATGTCAAGCCTTTGGAGTGGTTACTTCCATAATCAAAAGTTGTTATTTTGAGATAAAATGTTGTTATTTTGAGATAGCTTTTAACCCCTAAATTTCCTTGTGTTTTTGGAGCTTGAAACCTCAAAATTGCGATTTTCTACCTCTATGTACTCCCGGGGATGTGAACCAAGTTTTTTTACTTCTTTTAGAATTCCAACCGTAAGATCTTGTACCTAAGCCTATTCATAGCTACTGTTTCAAAAATTGACCGTTGGATGTTTATCATTTGCAAGATCATAACATCCAAAGTTTGTGCAAAAGTTTTTTGGGGCATTGCTTGGGAGGCATTGTCTCCATGGTGCAAAGGGGGACTTGAAGATTGTTACTCCAGACATTTTGCTCATATTTTTTTCCGTGTAGATAACTAAGTTGGGTATGCTCATGCAAAATTTTAGAGACTCATTACGCGTTTCAAACCTTCATGCAAATTAATTTCCGGAAGAAGGTATAAAAATGGCAATTTGGTGAAACATGCATCACATTAATTGTATTTGATTTTTGGAAAAAAGGAACGATGATTAGGTACCTCTACGATTTTATAAATTTTAGGAGAAATTATTTTTAAAAATATTCAAAATCTCAAATTTTGACAAATTTCAAAAGAAAAGAATGTGAAATTACAAAAACCTTGGAGGTTGCTGTTCTTTATTTTGGAGGCTGTCCTTGTCAAGCCAAGAATATAATCAACATGGGTCACTTCAAATTCTGAGCCTAAATGTGGTGAAGAGCATGTCTCTAAAAAAAACTTTGAAAAAATGATTATAATAAAAAGTTTTTTTCTGCCCCAGTTGGGTTTGAAACCAAAAATTTCAATAAAAATATTATAAAATCCGAATTTGACTTTGAAATTTTTACCACACACACCTTGTATGTATGACCACGCCCACGCCAAATTATAGTCTAAAATTCTTAATTTAGACCTTCCATCTAAGCTGCCCGAAACAACAAAAAGCCATTTTGGCTTTTAAGGGCCTTTAGGGGTTAAACATTTTGAGAGAGGATTGTTTCTCATAGGTGTCGAATGAAAGCCTTTAATCCCTGAACATTGGGCCTATGATCTTGGAATCATGCTTTATCTGTCACACTCAATTTTTCCACTGAAAATAATACAAGAATTTAAATTTGATTTTTTAGAAGACAAAGTCACATGTCTACTACAAATTATGATTTTTTCATAAATTTTATTGAAAGTTTGAAATTACTATAGTTTTATGATGTGATTGTAAAGAAAATCTATGTCAATTACAAAATGTACTAAAAAATTCCGATTCTTTTAGCCAAGGTGTAAAAAAGTTTAGTTAATGAAAATCATTAACTAGATTTAGAACTTTTTTGCTACACCTTGGTGATACCTACCAAACTTGTAATCACAATAAAACACTCAATTTTCAAAATTTTCCAAAAATTCAAAGTGGAGTAGACTCTAGACTTGGCAAGCTTAAAGTTTTTAGTGAAGCTAAAATGCAATGGAACTCATTTTCATGGCCTAGATTAAGTTTAAGTAGAACAAGCAAAGAAATTCAAAATACACTACAAAGTGAACCATTTTTACGACTCTTTTTGTAGTTGGGACCTCATGTAAAATCTAAAAATATCTTGAACTTGGGGAGGTCACTCTTTGTATCATTTGAGTATTTCGTGTGAACAGAGGTTATTTAAAAGTACCCTAAAAATTAAAAGTGATTCGTGTTATAATTAGTAATATTTCAAGGATATTCTCATTTTTATTCTTGTAATGAATTGTGAGCATCCTATATTAATATAAATCATTTATAAAAATTATCTTCAAAGATTTATTTGGACCCTATCTTTGTTCGCACGTTGTCACGTAATATTTAGAAGTGAACCCTTAAACATGAAGGAGTGGCATGACCAAGCAAAGTCCCTCACATATAGAATTGGATGAAAATCATCCACATAGTGGTTGGAATTGAACAATAAGCTTCATTCACGAGACAATTTTTGGTCTCGGCGACGTTTAGGGGTTAAATGAAACAATTGAAGTACATCAAGTAAATGTTTGTGATTCAGTAAATGGACTTGGCATTAATATGTACAATGCCCTATAGAAAGTAAGGTAACGCCCATTTCAACTTGTAAGAATTTTTTTCAAAATTTGACCTTTGCAGATCCATTTTTCAAAACTAACCTGTTAAAATGATAGTTTTATGCAATATTGATCAACACATCGAATTTCAATTTCAAAAAATAAAATTTTTATTTTTAATAAATTATTTTATGTATTTTTCATTGTGGTACATAATAGTTGACTGAAAAATATTGGTGATGATTTCTTAAAATTTTATTGTGCAAATATATAGGAAACATTGATGTGTGCATCTTATTTTTAGGGAAAATTGCATTACCTAAGAAAATTTTGGACTATAGAGAATTCAATGTTACAAGCTTGCCTTCACAACTTTTGTTAAATAGATATTATTAAATTGGAATTATATTTTTCTGATTGACCTTTATATTATGACTACTTTTATACCTTTGAGTACTATGGTGCAATTGGTTTGCAAAAAGCTAATTAGATTTAGAGAATTTTGTTGTACAAATTCTTGATCAGTGACCCTTTGATATTCAATTCTTTGTAGTTTAAGTTTTTTCTTAGGTAATGCAATTTTTTCCTAAAAGTAAGATGTGCACATCAATGTTTCCTAAATATTTGTATAATAAAAATTTAAAAAATTGCCTCCAATATTATTCAATCAATCATTATGTACCACAATGAATGATATACAAAATAATTTATCAAAAACAAAATTTTTGTTTTTTAAAATTGAAATTTGGTGTGTTCATTGAAGTTGCATAGAACTATTGTTTTAATAGGTTAGTATTGAAAAACAGATCTAAAAAGGTCAAATTTTGAAAGAGTTTATGACAAGTCAAAATTGGGGTTTCCTTAAGTACTTTCTGTAGGGCACTGTACATTCAATATTAACCTTCTCCAGCCTCCAGACTATCAAAGGCTAAGGTACAAACCATTTTATTTGTGCCACGGATTGTTTCTCAAGGGGCAGCACAAATAGGATTGATGTTTACTTAATCTATGAGGCTAATTATAAGCTTTTCACACATAACCTCAATGATTGGATTATATAAAAGGGTCTAAAAAGAAGACTCTTTAGACAAGATTATGAAATTTGACCATGCTCTCTGTATCCAATGCTTGGATGTCACCTCTACTGCTTTACAGAAATGGGCTCCATTGAGGTTATGAAAAAAATTGATGAAATTACAATACTAAATATGGGTGTCAAGCTGATGCTGTAAAATTCACTATAACAAGAAGGCCTCGCTTTTCACTCAGTAGGTGAGTCAAACGACGCCACTTCACACTCACTACCCAAGGGCTCAAGACTTGGTGAGTGCAATTCGTCACGTAGGACAAGTGTGTATAGTGAACTTTAACATTGTTTTGAGTGAGAAACGACGCCTTTGCTAGTACTGAGCATGCTATGAGTGGGTTTTCCCAATTCAAGCAGGGCTGACGCCATAACTTCCATAAAGAGTGAAACATACTCATGTCCACCAAAAATTGCAGATGCAAAATAGCAAAATGCAAAACTGAAGATGGCAAGAAAGCAATCATTTATAGAGAGCTTCATGGATCAGAAACTGAGGGATGGAAGTGCTAAAGAAAGCACAGTCACCCTGGTATTGATCAAAATATAAAAATTCTCAACCCATGTCTTCAAGCACGCACCCGTTTCAGTATAACTCCAATTGAGAAGCTAGGGTCCGGCTGGCTGCTGGGTGTTATTAACAAAAACAAAACACTATGTATCATGCATCTCCTTTACCAAGTACTCACAATCATCGACGTACATCCTTTTCTGCAAGCTTTTACTGACATACTAGAATGATACTCGATCTATACGTCTCCACCATATACTCATAATATTATGGAGCCATGGACCCGTCTGAGGGCGGGTCTATTCCTTGGCACAAGTTCCTGCCGCGCAGTCACAGTTGGCACCGCACTTGCCATTCTCCTTCGCACACGTTCCTGCCATCATCCCACACAATCCATATCTCAATTCTGAAGACACCAAAAGGAAATAAAACGATGGTCTGATATGAGTACCTGCTCCAAAAATAGTGTGATTTTCCAGAAATATCTTTTTGGTAAGAAAAAAATATTGGAAAATCACAAAGATTAGAGGGTGTTATAGACACCATCCCCATATTCGTTTAATTGGGAATTTCCGTCATATTGGGACTCTTTGAAATCTACAATTGGTATAGAATTTCTCACTAAATCTTTTCCATTTGTAGATTTCAAAGAGTCCCAACATGACAAAAATTCCCAATTAAACAAATATGGCGATCACCATGGCTGCAACTATGTACAAAGACGGAATTTCTAACACATATAAAATGAGTTGGACATAAGCCACACTATGTGAGATGCGTAAAAGTGGTATCCATGATATCAGGCCATACCCCTGAATCCCACTTCGCATGCAACACACATAATTTACGGTCCTCAAATATTACAGAAAATTAGTGGAAAAAGCGGGATTAGAGCACAGATTGATATGCCAGTCTGTACTAGAAGGCAATTGTTGATTGTATATGTATATTTCAGAAACTGGCTTCTGTTGCAGAATCCCAAATTCAGGTAACTATATTGTTGCTGAATGAAAGATGTACCTGCGGCGCAGTCACAGTTGGCACCGCACTTGCCATTCTCCTTGGCACAAGTTCCAGCTGCGCAGTCGCAGTTGGCACCGCACTTGCCGTTGTCCTTGCCCATGCTTAATTACCGACTGACTGTGGTCACTCTGCACATTCATTCCAGAATTTCATAGATCATCGTTAGAGTCTAGATCGATCTCCACCACCGACTCCAATGGCTAATATCAAATTAATCGTCCAAAAGCTTTGAAAAAAATCACTAAATCCTAAGCATCAATCATCAGAAAGCGAATTATCATACCTGAGATCGACGATGGTACTGCACAGATGCTCTGTTGCAATCAAACACACAAGAATCGTCAGATCGATCGCTACTGTAGTGAATTTGTAAGAACGAAAATCAATGGATAAAGGATTCCGTGCTAGCATATGTACAAGTTGAAGGTCCAGCTATGGCGGATTTAGGGACTATTCACGCGCAAGAAGACACGGAAAACGGAAAACGGAGAAAAAAGAGAACGGAAAACGAAGACAAAAGCGTGAAGAATATCTCGATGATCAGCTCACCACTGGAAAACCGAAAGAGAGACGAATGGTGGAAATGGCTTCCCTTGGGTGGCGTTTTATACTCTCATGGACCCCTCCTCTTTACCTTCCGTTTCACGCAACTGGGTTAAATTTTCGTCACAAATATCAATCAGGAGCTGGCTCCGTCCCCAGCCAGTGATGTGATGGTGAGCATATGCTGCATGGGTTTTTTTTGCCTGTTTAATCAATCCTGCCACGAAACTTCATGCTGAGGTGCTAACTAAACTTATAATATGCTCCGTGTTTGAATATTCTTCGTGAGATATCATCCACTCGGGAGCCACCCATAGACTTGTGTTTAATTTTGCATATTAATTCTCTCCATGGATCAGCTTCTGCCTCCACGTCTGTTCGATGCTGCACACGCACACGCACACGCGGGCAGGGAAAGAATCCCGGAGAGCCAACAAACCAGATGTTGGGATTCGGATGGGTCCGTCCCCAGAAAACGATTCGGACCAATGATTCATGGTTTTGAAATGACAAATTCAATTGTGAAAAATGTAATTCAGATGGGATCAAATTTTATATCTTAAGAATCAATGTATGTGTTGGTCAAAAACTAAATAAAATTGAACAAAAGAAAGTCTGTGTAGAATCTACTCAAAACTACTTTAAAAAACATGAGGTCCAATTTGGACTTCTTGGTCCTTTAAGGGTTATATCTTTTATGTTTATATGGTAGTTAATTTGCTGACTGTGGGATTTGGCTAGAACCTGATTATGAAAATGATGAAAATGGCTCAATTTGAGAGGCTGCGAGCTGCGTTATAGTGGAGTTCGCCGAAGAATGAGTCGGTGGAGAAATTCGAAGACGGTTTCTTATTTTCTTCAGATAAGAATCTCAGTCTCTGGACTCTTCTGATTCTATTGTAGTCACAGCTGGTAGACAATAATTCTCAAATGAATCGTATGTATGCTATATATAAGGTAGACGACCTGTTTCCGATCACCTTAAGCAATTCAGCATACTTCCGGTGGAGTAACGAATAGGCAAATAATTTTGCAGTGTAGGGAAATAGATTTGAAGGTCACATATTTTTGAACAAATTTTCGGGCAATATTGAATTTACTATGAATTTTCAAAGTGAAGATTCTCTCCAACTCGTTCTCGCAATATAGGCTGACCTATTTCCAAGAACTGTAAAACTAAATTTCAAGAACACATGATATCATACTAACTTGGTAACAAATTTCTATTCTCGGCACCAACCATTCCATATTAAGAAGAAACATGTTTCCGTCACCGTTTACGAATGAATTTGAAAATAATGCAGGCTGCTTCACGGAAATAGGTCGCCCTATATTGCATGATTGGGGGCCTGATCGGAAACAGGTCGTCTACCTTAAGTTTGGATCTTTAACTGAGTTAAGAATTTCATGCAGTTGATTCGCTGTGTGAATCATGCCATGGATTGCCTGGAATCATGCTGATTGTAAGAAACTCCTCACTGGCCTTTCAGCAGTGAGTTTCAGCTACAGTTTGTGACAACTCTTCACTGAATCACTACTAGTAGAAGACTTGTCATTTTTCATTCCCCGTTTCGTGGGAACAGTTCAATATTATGCTTAAGTTTCTGTCTTCTTGTGACCAAAACTACTCACCAGCACTAACACATTCCATGTGCTTGGCGGAGTTTTATTTGTTTTTCATTTGTAGTAAATGAAAAATGACACATTTCCTACTTGTGGATGTTCATCAAAAGTCGTGATCTTTTCAATCTGCATTTTGCCAGTAAAGATGTAACTACACTTAGAACTCTTCTATGTCACACCCTAGGCACCCAATGTGCATAAGTTCGTCAGAACATGACATGTGGGGATTTTCCAACCACGATGTAAAGTATACACTTAAACCTCTTTATAAAGACCTTCTCTAAGATGGCATTTTAGAATATTGTGCTCACTCGTGACATTACTTTATTTAGTGTAACATACTTGTCACACATTCAAACATTAGTTAGAAAAGGTGTCTACTAAGGAAATGGGCAACAATTGCCTAGAAGGTTAGAACTGCGCAACATTCCCTCGGCACAGACAACTCGGGCAAATGCACAGTAAGGCCAACCAATTTTATTTTGTCCCGGTGCACTATAAGTAACAATTTTCAAATTTTCAAAAAATCATAAACAAATATAAAGAATTAATTTTATGAGGTTTAGGAAAGTTACTCTTTTGTTATTAGCACCAAATTTTTCATAAAGTGGTGATTATATTCGAGTCGTAAATTGTACATTAGATTCCTTAAAAACATTGCATGTCCAAGTGCAAAAGTGCACCCCAATTTCATTCAATTTCATGAAAAAAATGGAATTTCATTTAATCTTGAGAGCCCTATAATTTTTTTCTATATTCAAACTTATAAAAATAAACATCCTCAAATTTTGAGGATTGTTTTGAGGATTTTTTTGAGGATTTTTTTCAATTTGTAAGTATTTGAACTAAATAATTTTGTATTTTTAGCAAATTTATTCATTTAAAAAAACATTTTTTTGATGTTTTTTCTTTTTCGATGTTCTTTAAAATAATATTTTTCAACATCCAAAAACAAAAAGCATCAAATTTTTTTTTTGAAATTAATAAATTGGCTAAAAATACAAAATTATTGAATCGTAGTGAATTTTCAAATTTAAAATCAAGCATGGAAATTTTTTAAAAATCAAAATTTGGATAGAAATCCAAATAGAAATTGGTCAAAATGGTATTAAAATAGTAGTTTTGAAATTAAATTTTCTTAAGACAGATCAATGTTGACAAACTATAATTTTATTATATAGTTGATATATAGTTGATGTGTACTAATAGTGCATTTTGTTTTTCATTGTCCTAATGCCATACATTTTTAAATTGGTTTAAAAACCAATGTTTTTAATAAAATTCCAGCTGACGTTGAAAACTACACAAGCCTCCTAATGAAGTCAAAATAAAGCCCATCCAAATACAAAAAATGAAAGGTAGAACTACAGTGCACTTAATCTTAGCAGAATCTTTGTTTACGAATTGGTGAACCGTACCATGCATTTATGTACATCGTTTTTACTAGTGAAACTATATTATAGTAAAAAAATTGGGATCCAAGGTGATCATATTAAGAGTGTACGAGGATGTGATGTAAAAGTGTGTAACTAACGCAAACACAGTTTAACTCCTAAATATCCTATTGTCCAGAAAGTAGACAATGTACAGAATTAAACACATTTTTTTCATTTGTCATCCATTTTGCAGTGTAGATTTCTTACTTTATTTTATGGATGTGTGATCTGATTAAAAAGGGGGTGATTTATGAAAATTTATGCTTCGTTTCATGTTGTAGTGATTCACCCAAAATTTGAAGATTTTAGTATAAAAGTGGTCTTTAAAAAGTCAACTCATAAAATTAAGCAACCCAAAAATCTCCAACAAACACTGCACTTAAAGAATGTTACATTTCAACCAAGCACATCAGATTTCATGTACAAACTGTCAATATTTTATTTGTAATAAAATTATAAAAGAATGTTGAATTTTAAGTTTCAATTTTTATACAGAAATATTGGTGATAGCAATCATAGATTTAACTCTATAGATAGAATCAAAAACTCATAATGTACAACTTTTATTCATTTCTCAAGTTCAAAATATCCCTCTTAGTTACATTTTATAAGACATTTTTTAAATTCTCCATATCTAAAGAGGGGTGAGGATGTTTAGGGGTCAATGTGTACATCCTCGAGTGGGTCACTCTTCATATATTTTGGGTACCACGTGCGGCGAGGGGGTGTTTTTTGGGGGGCTATTTACCTCCTAGCTGAAATTAAAAGGACCCCTATGATTACTTAATGGGAAAAAATGGCCTATATTATGGACTCTATCATTTTTTATAAAACGGTGACCAATGCAATTTTTTATATGCTATCTTCCTTGTAAAGGCTTAAATATAATCTAAAAGTAACATGACTTTAAATTCAGGTGGACATGCAAAACTGAGCTTTCATCCACTTCTAGACCTACTTTTCGTCCACCGCGCAGCTAACCGCCCTTTCCTACCAACTATGCTCCAGCTGTTTCCCCCCCAAAACAGACTGTACTCAGTTTAATACCTTGGATCCCATTCGCAATTCCCTAAATTAGATGTACTAAAATCATAATGGACCAAAATTGTGGTGTACCTAAATTATTTATAATGGCATGTACTCTTTCATTGCATTCTATCTTATTTGTAATTTTTTTTATAAATTCTTATAAATTTTACCTATGATGAATAAAACCCATGCTATTTTCTGCCACACGTTGTTTGTAAAATGCAGTAAGTGACCCACCCGAGTGTACATCTAATTTAATCTTTTATCCAAAAACAACCCCTATGGATTCTTGCATAAATGAAAATTATCTATACATGAAGGTTTAGGAATCAACACTTTCAAAACTTATAATTTATTCACACATGTCCGAAAATGTATTCAATTGGAATATGTCAACTGAAATTAACCCCTAACCGTACAACCATTCATTTTTTAAATGATGTACAAAATCAAATTTTGTTTTCTCATCCGTCATGCAGTTTGTGCATAATGGATTTTAAACTCTAGATTTTATGGGAAGTTAGCTTTGTGTTAACCCCTAAATTTCCTTGTGTTTTTGGGAGCTTGAAACCTCAAAATTGCGATTTTCTACCTCTATGTACTCCCGGGGATGTGAACCAAGTTCTTTTACTTCTTTTAGAATTCCAACCGTAAGATCTTGTACCTAAGCCTATTCATAGCTACTGTTTCAAAAATTGACCGTTGGATGTTTATCATTTGCAAGATCGTAACATCCAAAGTTTGTGCAAAAGTTTTTCGGGGCATTGCTTGGGAGGCATTGTCTCCATAGTGCAAAGGGGGACTTGAAGATTGTTACTCCAAACATTTTGCTCATATTTTTTCCATGTAGATAACTAAGTTGGGTACGCTCATGCAAAATTTTAGAGACTCATTACGCGTTTCAAACCTTCATGCAAATTAATTTCCGGAAGTAGGTATAAAAATGGCAATTTTGTGAAACATGCATCACATTAATTGTATTTGATTTTTGGAAGAAATGAACGATGATTAGGTACCTCTATGATTTTATAAATTTTAGGCGAAATTATTTTTAAAAAATTTCAAAATCTCAAATTTTGACAAATTTCGAAAGAAATGGATGTGAAATTACAAAAAACCTTGGAGGTTGCTGTTCTTTATTTTGGAGGCTGCCCTTGTCAAGCCAAGAATATAATCAACATGGGTCACTTCAAATTCTGAGCCTAAATGTGGTGAAGAGCATGTCTCCAAAAAAAAATTTGAAAAAATGATTACAATAAAAAGTTTATTTCTGCCCCAATTGGGCTTGAAACCAAAAACTTGAATAAAAAATTATAAAATCCGAATTTGACTTTGTAATTTTTACCCCACACACCTTGTATGTATGACCACGCCCACGCCAAATTATAGTCTAAAATTATTAATTTAGACCTTCCATCTAAGCTGCCCGAAACAGCAAAAAGCCATTTTGGCTTTTAACCCCTAAACGACGGCCGGGGTAAGGGCAAAACATAAATGTGTTATAAAAAAATACTTCTTCAACTTTGATGAAGTTTAGTCCAAAAGAGAAAATGAGGAGCTTGATGTTTAGTAATTATTCATACAATCAAATTTCAAAAAGTAGCTTTTTATTCTCTCATAATGAATATAGAAGCCTTTAGCTTCAAATATTTATCAAAATTACAAATTTTATTTTTAGAATTTGAAATTTGATATGATTGGTTAAAACTAGACATTCTATTGTAAAACTCAAAATTGCACATTTTTCAATGGAGAGAACATCATTACTTTCCCCAAATAGTAAATTTTCTAACACTAGCCAATGTAGAGGGTGTTTGTCTTTGAAAATTTCTCCCCGGTGGAGTTTAACTCGGATCGACATGATTCAAATTGGGTTGGAAAGTAGACTTGATTTCCTATTGGAAAATATTTTTTATTTTCTAAAAAAAGGTTTTTTCCATCTCGGGCAGCCCGTAAAAAAGGGCAGTGACTATAAAATGGTTGATCCGTCACTTAGGGGTTAAGGGCCTTTAGGGGTTAATGTGAACCAATTGGAAAGGGGATGATTTGAACAAGAAAATATTTGCACTGTGCATATGAAATGTATCCCCACATCTAATGATTTCTTTGTTTTGTTGTTCCACTGCATGTCCATTAGGATAAAAATCATACATGACTTTATACTAACCCTTTTTGTTTAAAATAAGTTAAAAATTATGCTATTAATTCAAACTGGTAACAAAGGGTAAAAAGTCTTATTCGAGATGTGTTGGCCTCTGTTGATTGCGCAGAATAGTGAAGTTGATGGAACTGTGCACAAGGTTCAAAGCAAAGTTTGTGCAAATAATTACGAGGCCCTTTATTTGCAGACTGTGGTGAATGGCTGGCAAGATGTTGCCATCAAAGTTGGTGGAGAAAAGGCCCTGGGCCAGTTGCTTGTAAAACTTACACAGCAACTTACCATAAAATCTACGCCATGAATCAGTTGCTTGTTGCTGTCTTGGTTGCGTCGTCCTGATCTGACTCCCCTTTTCCAAATTCAATTGAGTGTTGAAGAGGCCATCGAGAGGCAAAGTTGTTAGGTGTCTCTATTGTGAGAGCCCACAGAGACAGGCTACAGCTTTTCAATAGCCCCTACATGCTCCATAGGGTCAGTGAGTCTCACACATCAAAAAATCTCATCACTTTCAAAAAATAAAATAAAAATCAATCTGTTTTGACATTTTTGGAATTTTTTATAAATAAAAATTGGTAAATAATATTTCTGAGGCATCTCTGAGCACTTTTCAAAATTCATAAATAAAAATTGGTAGTAGAACTTATAAAAAAATGAACTACTTTAACTAAAGTGTGAACCGTTCAAATGATTCACAAACCACAGTGAAGCATTTACCATGGTATTTGGTGATTTCTTTATATTCCTAATATTTATTTTAAGTATATATTTTTTAGTAGAATATTTAGTATGTAGTTAGAGTTTTACCGTGAGATTTATTCATTGCGTAATTTGTGTGAATTGGTGCAATTTAGATTGATTGACCGTGGCTTTTGCAATTTATTATGCAATTTGGGTTTTACGGCGTGTGATGTTATGTGGTTATCCCCGGTGATGTTTAGAATGGGCATTTATTTGTTGATAGAAATTAGAATAACAATTTACATTGTCGGTAGAGTTTAGATGAAGCGTGCGATTTGATTTGGTCAAAATTAGAAGAAATAGTTTGGTTGGTGTGTAGAATTTTGAGCGAGGAAGTGTTTGGGTTGTAGAATTTAGAACAAGTGGTGTGTGTTAGTAGAAATTCAAACCTATAGTTAGATTTAGGGTTATATGTAGGGTTAAAATAGGAGGTAGACTAATAGTAGGATCTAGGGTTATATGTAGGGTTATATCTAGGATTATATGTAGGGTTAGAGTTAGGGTTATATGTAGGGTTAGATTTAGGGTTAAATAGGAGGTAGACTAACCCCTAAACGTCCATGCATCCAGTCACTGGATGTTTGTTGGTCAAACCCAATTTTGATCTTGAAGAAGACTTTTGTTGCTAATACACTCCACTAAGAAAATGAAATATATTAAGTCTAGTTTGTACTCCACTTTTCAAATCTTAAAAATTCCAATTGTTGAGTATTTTATTGCTTGTGCAAGCTTTGTAGGTCAAGGTTTGAATTACACTACATAAGAATGATAGGATTTTCAGCTTTCGAATTTCAAAATTGAAATAAAAAGTTTATATTGAAAACATACCATGTGATTCTCCATTGTAATTTATACCTGCTCCCAAAAAAAATTAAAAATTTTAAAGCTTTTTTGTAATAAAAATTATTTTTTGAAGTATTTGACTTAAAAATTTGTTAAAAATGCCGTATTAAATCAAAAAAATCTGAAAATTTCAAGATTGATAGGAAACATTCAATTCCATGCATGAAAAATATAACAAAATATATTTTGATAAACCTTGAACGCTAAATTCAATAAATTGTGTAGTTTGACTTTCCTGCAAAGGAGTGGTACGTTTAAGGGCTAATAGTAGGATTTTGGATGAACGGATGTTTAGACGGATGAATATTATGATTGGAAATAGTTTTGAGACAAAAGATTCAAATCCTCTATCTCAATCATTTTTGGAGAGAGCTTCGTAGTTTTTCGTGTGACAGAGTCGTAATCAATTCGCATTAGAATTCTTAAATAGACAATTTGTTGATTAGATTTAGATTTTTGGCATTAAGGAAGAAAGAATAAAAACTAGGTACTTTGTGAAAGTTTTGGAACTCTTTTGTTTTGGATGTTTTGAGATATAAAGAAGGAATTTTCAGATTTGAAAGCAAATTTGATGTAGAAAAGTGGAGATTTGTAGGAATTGTTAGCATATGTTGGAATTGTGGGAGTTTTTGTAGAGGTAATTGAGTAGTGGTTGGAAGATGTTAGATTGAGGTGCGGCAACTTACGAGGGTAACGGGTCCCAGGAAGCGGAAGCCGCAATGCAGAGTTGAGATGATCAATAGGACCATAGTGAAGATCATGATAGCAATGAGGAGGGTGACTACGACGAAGAACAAGGCAACCATGCTGGGAAACACCGCGGCCATGCATCCCTTTGTGTGATGTTCCAGAGGGTAGACAAGGTGATATATGAGAGGGAATGTTTGGCTGCCTCCCTCTTGTTGATGTTTTAGCATTTTTTTTTTTGAGGTGAAAATCATCTTTTAACATTTGGTGTGACTTGTAGAGATTTTTGTTATTCTAATGCAAATTTAATTGCTCTAATTGAGATTTTGTGGATTTTTTTTCTATTCTATTGCTTACATTTGTTTGAATAATCTTTGTGGTGAGCTTTGCATTTTAGTGTTGATTGTGGTGTAAATCGTGGTGAAAAATCTAGGTGCATGGGATTGCCTGGAATTGCTGTCAAAATCGCACTGAGATTTGGACACTCTAGTGTATTAGTTTTATTTGTGATTGGTGGACAAAATCGTGTACAAAAATTTAGAATTTTGGACACGACACGGAAGCGCTGCCCAAATCCTCACAAAAAGCACAACATTCATTCACATCACTCTCTTCCTACTTGTATTTTATATTTCAATTAGAGCAGTTACTGCAATCTTAATTGCTCTTAGCATTATGTGATACTTTAGTGTGTCACTTGGACATATTTTGAGCACCAATTTTGTATGAGCACCAATTTTGTATCTACATGTATGCTGCCATTTTGATTCAAAGATTCAATTGACGCACTTGTACACTTAATTCACCTATTTGACATTGGTTTAGGCACCATAGTGGCCTAGACCAATTGTGGTGGATTGGAAAAGAATTTTTGATAACTCTAGCATTTTAGGTTGTTTTTGTGTTGCCATTTTATTCTAGGGTGCAATTTACCCCTTCTTGCAATTATTTTACCCATTTTGACCTTGAATTTGGAACCATAATTACCAAGAGCAATTGTGGGTGAAATTAATCGAGTATTTCAAGTTACTTAATTGTGCGTTCTAGGCTTATCTAGTGTGCTGTCATTTTTTGTGAGGGCCCATTTCGGCCCCCTTGTACACTCCATCATAAGGGGCGGTTTACACTATGGACCAAGAGCCATGACCATGGAATTCTAAAATCTGTGATTGGCCCAAAAAGAGCTCTTGGTCCCATTTGGCTTTACACTACCTTGAAAAAAGGAGAATGACCACTAACTTTGAGGTCCCCAAAAATGCTAAAATTTCTCAAATGGATAATGTTTTCATGATCTCCTTGATTATAGTTGAGTCGAAGCAAATGCCTCGACTCAACTATAATCTAGGAGACCATGGGGCTCAAAAATCATTGATTGGCTAGTGTTCAATTATTTAAAGAGAAAGGAGGAAAAAGGGGAGGATAAAAGAGAGAATGATGAGCTTAAACTTGTCCCGGTCTAAATCCACTTTACACTACAAAGAGTGACCAAGTCATTTAAAATTGCATTTTTGATTTTTCGTGGTCACGGCTCTTAACCAAGAGCCATGACCATGAAAATGATTTAATTTTCTTGGTCATGGCTCTTGGTCCATAGCGTAAACCACCACTAACATTCAGTAGCCTTCCAAGAGGGTGCCTTTCAGTTTCATCCACCTTTATATATGGAGTGACCAGTGATTTGTAATTGAGTGAAGTATTGAATCAAATAAACAATTACAAAACACTGTTGAATTATGATGGAATTAAAATAAAAAATTACAAAACACTGTTGAATTATGATGGAATCAAATTATGATGGAATCAGAATAAACAATTAGAAAATACTGTTGAATTGTGATTGAGTTAGTGCTTTCGAATATCCCACGTCATTTCATTGGGAGGATGAAATGATGTAGGATATTCTTGGGGATATTCCACATCATTCTATTGAAGGGAGGCAGCAGTCACAAATGCTATTGAATGTTATGATTGGCTCATTCCGTCATTCTCTTTTACTACAACATTTCCCTTGTTGTTGTATTATTGTGTGATAGATTAGGAGTCCATTGGTTGGAGGTGCCTAGGTTTGACAAACCCCTCTAGGACCAGTTTTTTATGAGACATTGACCAGCTGTGCAGTCAATGTGCTCATATAGAGTGATGTCCTTTATTTATGCCAAAAAAATGAGGTTAAAAATAAAATATATGTAATCTAAACTATTAGTTTTGTAAAAACTAGAGCCTCGTCGCAATGCAAAAATGCACTCAAAATTTCTAAAAGAAATGGAGAAAAGAGGGTTATATATGGAATTTTGAGTTGTAAATTTTTCCAATGTGAAAATATGTGAAAAATTATATGTTCTAGTTTATTTTTTTCATTTTTTTTCATTTTTTTCATTTTTTTAATTGTGATATTTTTTGTATCAAAGAATTGTCTCTTTATTAAAACTTTTTTTTTTATAGATTTCTTTTTTGAATGTGCTTGAATAAGAGATTTTGCAAGTGGGCTTACTTTTAAAAATTCATATATAGAATCAAACATGGACTATATTTACATTCAAAGTTTGATTATAAATTTGTCAATTTGTTATTCAAATGGGAGTTTTAGTATACAAAATCTTCAAGAGAAAGTCATTTTGCCACAAACTAAAATTTTATTCTGTAATTAATATGTATCTAGTTTGACTTGGTTTGAATGGGCCAACATCAAGGTGGTTTAAATTTGGAGGGACCACCTTCCATTGCCTCCATGATGTATTGCTACAATGCTAGGAAAAGGGAGACATCAGGAATTTAAGACCTCACTGATTATTAACGTTTTCCGTGCGAAGTCCGATATTTCATTGGTTTGTGCATTATGCGCATAGATTTCTCACGGATTTCGCTTTAATTCTGCACTGAGTCCGCACGGCTTCTGCATTCACTCTTTTTGTCATCTAAAAAAATACAGAATCCGTGTAGGATTAGCGCGAAATCCGTGCAAAATTTGTGTGAAAATTTACAAACCGATGAAATATTGGATGTCACATGGAAATTGTTTAAAATTTGTGGGGCCCCAAATTTTCTAATGGAGTGGGAAGGCATTATCCCTTATATATACAATAACCCTCCAAATTTTCTAAACAATCAAGCAACAGTGGTGATGGTATTCCTACATGCCTATCAAAGTTCATAAAATTGGTTAAATTTAGATTCTTTTTACCACATTGTTGTCCAACTACAAGAACAAAGGAAATCTTTACAAAGAACAAAGGACAAAGAACAAAGGAAATCCTTACAACTTTTGAAGTGATGTTAGCCCAATTTTTCACATGTCCTGTGTGAAGATGAATATGAACCAGGAGTTTTTATAAACCTTGATTTTTTTATTCCAGATTACAAATAATTAGTCTCATGCATGTACTAACCTACCTTAGACCCATGTTGCCATTTAAGGATCGAAACCATTTAGTGAACATTGATGCCCATGTATGTATATCCTCTCGGTCTCAAAGTTGTTATATCTCACACTATTTTCTAACTTGACGTCAATTGTCTAATTAGATGAGTGTCAAATACGTTGAACAACTTGGATGAAATATTCCCTAACATCCAGGAATATTCTTGAATATTCTAAATATATTATAAGATTTTGTTTTTTTTGATAGACGCGGAGTTCTACTAGAGACAACCATGCTCGGTCTCGGACATGTGTAAGAGAATCCCAGATAAGATCATGGACATCAAACACACAAAATATACAATGGGATCAGGCAAATGAGATTAAAATTCACTTGTAGCAGACGTATCGTTTTTCATTCCCCCTTTCGTGGGAACATTGAACACTGGTTGAATATCATACTTATTTTTCTATCATCTTATGACCAAAAGCACTCACCAGCACTAACACAACCAATGTGCCTAGCGCGGCTTCATTCCATTTTCAAGTGTAGTAAGTGAAAAACGACACATTTCCTACTAGTGATTGAACACTAAATTGATAGATAATCAATTGATAATCAAATCCAGTTAAGCACACTCCCAAGTGATTGAGGGAGTGGCTTGATTGATCCTGGTTTTTATTGATGATAATTCAAGTGCACATCGTGTTTGGATCATTCGGTACTAACTGCACCCAATGCATGTCTAGGCAGTGAGGCCAGCCTTGGTCACATGCAAAGCTTTGGAAGGGGATCTAGTATTCCTTGGCGCACGTTCCTGCAGCACAGTCACAGTTGCCACACTTGCCTCCATTCTCCTTTGCGCACGTTCCTGCCACCCCAATTGCACATCCGGCGGGTGCGCCATGTTAAATTTGTGAAAGTATACGTGAGTGCACAAACGGGGTACTGATTTGAACATTTTCGTACAGAGTATACATACAATAAGGTAGAGGGCTCTAAACCCGCCACAGTTCTAAACCCGCACTCTACCAAGGACAAACATTTTGAAATTTTGGATGTACCCATGGTGAAGAGCACCACTTTAGAACCCATGTCATTTCAACTTCAGAAATTCATAACTAATTTTAGGAACATCCAATTTTTTTGATTCAAAGTATGTTGGTCTTTGAGCACTTGGATTTGTCTTCTAGTGAAAAATCATGCTCAGTTCTCCCTGTGTCCTCATAAATTCACAGCCCTTAAAGTGGCAGGTTTAGAGCCTCCTTCTTTAGACATATTTAGTGCTGGCAATATTGACGTATACTTACATTAAACATATATTTAGGACGGAACATATCTATACACAGATTTTTAGCCATATAAACCCTCATATACAGGGGGTTTTAAGAGGGTGTCATGAACACAAGTGATTCTCAGACATATTGTAAAGTGCAACCCTCAGGATTGCACATAAATCGGTGCAAAGAAAAATAGAGGAAAACAGTTCTACGTGTGTACGTACTTTCCAAATGCACACGTGTACTAGGCTCTACAATGTAAATTTACCTCTATTTTGTGCTAGCCTAATCCTGATGGTGATGTCATTTACAAAGAAAGTACACACATAGAAAAGATCATGCATTCAACATGCCAAAGCTTTCAAAAAGTAAGTTATGCATATCAATCACTGATGAAACAAGAATCCGTGCATGAGATGGCTATCTTAATGAAAAACCTGCAGCGCAGTCACAGTCTCCGCACTTGCCGCCATTCTCCTTGGCGCAGGTTCCTGCGGCGCAGTCGCAGTTGCCACACTTTCTGTTGTCCTTGGCCAGTGTAGCGAGGTTGAGAAGCTGCATGAACAGGGGGACAAAAAAAATTCTACAAATTTGTTCACTGGAAAACAATGATGCAGAAAACAATCAAAACTTTCTAATAATGATCAAATTTAAAATTCTTCAAGGGTCAACGCATTTCTATGCCAATTAAACAGAATCATATTCTTGGTTATCCTGGTGTTGCTTGATTGAGAAAAAAGATAACACAATATCACCACTGACAAATTGTTTGGATTGTACCTGAAAGTAACACAATCGCACTGATCAGATGATCTGCAATATGGAAAAGACAAATTCATCAGTCAGAGCCCTTTACAAACACGCATGGATTATATGTGGGACTGAGAAATAAAATGTACACTACAAGGAGAAGGCGTTGCTTTTCACTCGGTAAGTGAGTCAAACAGCGCCACTTCGCACTCACTGCCCAAGCGCTCAAGACTTGGTGAGCGCGATTTGTCACGTAGGACGAGTGTGTATAGTGAACTCTGACAATGTTCTGAGTGAGAAGCGAGGCCTTTGCTAGTAGTGGTATTAACAACATCATTGTGGTTGGCTATCTCTCAAATTAAAGACTGCAACCGGCTCCAGCTATGGTGCCGAGAGAGCTCTACACGGGCAAGCATGAGAGCACAAAAGGGAAGGCATCAAATTAAAGCTGGAAGGGGAGAGACAGAGTGACCGGAATTTCACCACTGAAAGTAAGACTGAATGGAAGCCAGACGAATGATGCTCCAGCCTTCCCACTTCCTCACAATTTATACGCGTGTCCCAACTTGGACTCGGTCCCTGCATCTACGTCTCCCGCTGATTGTGCCATCCAGCGCAAGTTGCGCATTCTTGTGGGGTAGGATGGAAGGATCATACCAATAGGTGGCGTACTTTCTACACAATTGATTCACCATGGATCTGTGCTCCCTTTGCACAACGACAGTGAGGTGACCCTTGTCGCCTATTATATGGCCGGCTATGGCATCATCCCTTGTATGTCCAGTAGCCCCTAAAGGATCAAGGATTCATGGTTTTAAAATGTCAAATTCAATTGATCATATTGTGAAGCATAGAATTTAGATGAGACCAAATTTTATACCACCAGAATCAGTGAAGAACATTGCACGTGTTGGTCCGGAAAAAAAAATGAACAAAAAGAAGCCCACTTAGGACCATCCCTTGTACTGTACATACAATGAAAGAACATATTTTCACATGAATAGAATTTTTTAAAGTAAAATATCTACCACCATGGGCATCCTCCTATAAAATGCCAAATGCAATTGATCGTATTGTGAAACATATGATTTAGATGAGACCAAATTTTATACCACCAAAATTGTTGTGAATCATTGAAGAACAACATTGCACGTGTTGGTAAAAAAAAACCATTGAACAAAATGAAGCCCACTTAGGACCTACTCAAAACTACGAAAACAAACATGAAGCCCAATTTAGGTTTTTTGGTCCTTTAGGGGATAAGTATCAGGCGCTTCCCGAAATGGATGCAGAAACGGAGAATTTTGCAATCGCGTTGTTTACTCAAAAATCCTTCAATTCAAGAATAGTAAAGTGTATTGGATAGATAAGATAGTATATTTTCATGGTATGACAAGTTTGCAAAATGAAAGAACATATTTTTACATGAGTAGATTTTCTTAGAGTAAAATATCTATCACCACAAGCATTGATTAGCAATGAAGTCTCGATAGACACTTCTTTCTGTGTCCGTTGAAGCATTTTGACCACATCATCCTGAAATGTACTGTAAGATGTGGCTTCTGAAACTTTTTTAAAAGTTTCAACTTTGAAGAACAATTGCAAGGCATGATGAGTATAAGAAATTTGTATGGTAATGTTTGAAAAAATAAAATTGAATATTTTCAATTGAATCTACCAATAATTACATTTTTGATAGTTTAAACCTGAATTTCATTATGAATGGCTAAAATCATAATCTTTCAAAAGTGAAGAAATTGTTTACATAAGTAATATTAAAGTTTTGTGGAGGTGTCTTGAGATCTTTTCAAAAGTGATTAAATTACGTGTTGATAGGTAATAATATTATAATATTAATTCAATAATGTTGATTATGCTCTTTCATCTAATGATTTTGCAATTCATAAAATAATGGGTTATTTTGCAATTTTCACATAATTATAAAAATCACATCTTTAAGAATAGAACTTTAAAAAAATTTAACGTAAACACCCAAATTAACCACATGGATGCATCCAAGTTTCATCATCTACAACTTTCATCTGATTTTCACTTGATTTTCACCTAGTTCTTAATTCAAATGAAAATGGTCCCAATTAAGAAAGTGTGGGGGCTACATTCAATCTATTTTCTAGTCAAATTACCATCCTTCAAAATTGTTAAAATTGTTGTTTTCATAGCACTTTATAGCTCAAAATCCTAAATTTCCAATATACAATGTAGGAAATGTTTTTCTATCAAATTTCTTTGTATGTTAGCCCAAAATGCATGCCACCTACACCTTGTTGTTTATCACTATTATTTACATTTTTCTTAAAAATTCATATTATTCTAAGCTTTTTGGTACTATCTATGATTTGTACAAGAAAAAAACTTTGAAAAGTCTTATAAAATTTATTCTTATTTGAATAATTATGAAAAAAATCAAGGAAATTTGGTTTAACAATACCTTATAGGAGAAAAAAATTAGGAAAAAAAATTAAGAAAAGCAAAATGTGAGGAATTGATGAGGTTTGACCTAGTAATTGTAGTGTGGATGTGTAAGGGTTAATGAGAGAGTGACCAAAACTTGAACCTGATATAAGGTAGGAGTACCCAATTTCAACAATGTACCTATTACCAATAATTTCTAAACACACTAGTCATTCTAGAACGTAAATTTAGGTAGACCGTAGATAGCTTATCATTTTGGTCAACAAACAATAAGAGCTCTATGATATGCTTAGATTTGTGTTTGAATATGACTAACATGTCTACAAATTTTCGACATTGAGTACACTATCGGAATTGGGTGCTCCTACCTTATGTTGAGTTAGCAACTAATGAATTGAGTTTTTTTTTTTTTTTTTTTTTTTTTTTTTTTTTTTTTTTTTTTTTTTTTTTTTTTTTTTTTGTTGTGCCTCTGGTGTTGTCTTTTTCCCCGAGGAATCTCGGCTAGTGCACATGCCACTGGATGCAGTTAGAGAAGGACATCGTGGATGCATAATCCACAGTTGTTGCATAATTTTCTTTGCCACACTCCTACTGCATGCCAGATTCGACTTGCCCTGTGTTGCGCACACGCCATTGCATACATTCATAGGTGCAACAATTCTCGTAAATCCCACACACGAGGTAAGTGTACAATGCAGCAGCTGCATGTACAGTCAGGGAACCCCATGATATATGTGTTAATTTATCATGCTTTGTTAAGAAAATTCTACTCTGATAGTAATAATCACAATGCTACACTGAAATCACCATATAAAGTAGGAGCATCTAATACCAATAGTGTACCCAATCCCGATAATTTCTACACAAGGTAGTCTTTTTAGAACGCAAATCTAAGACCGACATAGAGCCCTTATTGTTTGTTGACCAAAGTAATATTAAGCTATTTATGGTCTACCTAAATTCACATTCTAGAAGGACTACCATGTCAAGACACTATTGGCATTGGGTACATTGTCGGAATTAGGTGCTCCTACC
Source organism: Pohlia nutans (assembly GCA_022496805.1). Classification (NCBI taxonomy): domain Eukaryota; kingdom Viridiplantae; phylum Streptophyta; class Bryopsida; order Bryales; family Mniaceae; genus Pohlia; species Pohlia nutans. Next base: position 1,484,881 of record CM040086.1, read on the forward strand.
TTACTATTGCTCACGGTATTTATGAGAGGTTTAACTAAATGTTATTTTTTTCAAAATATTGTGGTAAAATTCATCTAAATTTGATGAAAATTTGTTCAAATGAATGAATGCACCCTCTACAATTGTCCACCAATAGTATATGGTGATTTTAGAGTAGCTCAAAATTCATGGTGAATAACTGAAACACCGTATTAGCAATTCATGCACTTGCGAATTGAAAATGCACTTGTCTTCTGTGCTTACAATGTAGTTCAACATTACAATTTGTGGGAGGTTAAACTTGTAAGTACGCAACATTTGGTTGTGTAAAATATGTAGCTCTGATTAATATATAGCGGTAGTGAGAGTTTTTTTGGAGGTAGTTTATTTAGCCATGCCTCAAGGACATTAATAGTAAAGTCTATTGTTTTCAACGTGTTACAGACTAAAATTGTTAAATTGTTAAGTGTTAACAAAATTTTACTCCCTTCTTTGTTATTTTAACACTTATAAATGTTAATAAATGAATTGCACCAATATGTAAGCAATGTATTTCACTTTGTTTGAGACTTTGTTTTCCATACAACTGTAAAGGTTGGATAAATTCGTTATCAACTTCCAAACTCCTTATCTCTTATTCTATGCCTCCAATGTTTATATTGATTAAAAATCTGAGTTTGTAAGGATTAGATTAGACTCATTACATACGAAATATACTTCCTTATAGGAAGTCAAAGGAAAAACACAACATGAAAACTAGAGATGGAAATAATCAATATTTTTGTTAATTGAATTCCTATAGACTGACTGTTATATAAAATCATACCAAAAAAATTTAAATTTAAAAGAAAAATGATAAAAGGAAAAAATACTAAATACAATGAAAGCCTACAAATAAATAAATAAATAAATTCTTAAATTCTTTTAAAAAATATATAGAAATTAGTTTTTAATTGAATATCCAACCATACTATCTTTCACTCTAATAATAGTATAATAACATGTGAAAAAATCAAAGACTTTCACTACATAGATTGTAAACTATTACTCCTTCCGTCCCACTAAAACACTACCATACCTAGTCACTTAAATTTTGTCCCAAAATAAAACCTTGATTTTTGATCTTACACACTTTTTAGTAAGTATCCCCATATGCATGAAGCCACAAGTGTCGCCTTTACTTTGCCTCCTTTGTCCTACTAATCCGTAGATTGGAGTGAAATTGTGGTGTTTTAATGGAATACAGGGAGTAGTATTTAAAATGGATTTAAAAAAATAAAATTTGGACCGTGGTAAACTAAGTCATTAGAGTTTGGATGATTTTTACGTAATTTTTTTTACACTATTAAAAGTTAATCCTTGTAAGATTGTGTTGAAAATTTGAGTTGAAAATCTAAAAAAATCATTTCAAAAAGAAAAAACTTGATTTTCATTGTTAAAAAAGTTGTTAGTGAGAAGCAAATACACAGGAAATCAAAATCAAAATTATTAATGGTTCTAACATGAAATTCAAACATGTCAATTATAATAGTGGGAACATTGTAGCAAGCGATTTAAATCCTATGGGTTTTTTTAGAATAATTGTGAAAATTGGGTTCAAAAACAAATCTTATAAGTTATTTTTTCTAAAAAAAAGCCTTAATTACCTACAAAACAAGAGTTTTTATAAATTTCACATCTTTAACCTCTAAACGTTCAACCATCCAGAAAGTGAATGATGTACAAAAATGAAGTTGTTTCTTCCATCCGTTATTGACTTTTGGCATAGTGAATTTTCTTACTAAAGATCTTTTAGGAAGTTCGCTTTATGCAAGTGTGATCCGATTAGAAAGGGAATGGTTTGTGAAAATTTTATGCCTTATTCCATGTTGTAGTGATTCATACAAAATTTCAAAGATTCTAATCTAAACGTGTTCTTAAAAAAGTTCAACTCATAAAATTAAGCAACCAAAAAACCTCCAAAAATCACTACACTTAGAATATTACATTTCAATCCATCACAACAAATTTCATCCACAGATTGTCAATATCTTATTCATAATCAGATTACAAAATATTGATGTTTTCATAGTCTATTCCTTTGTAAGGCAGAGACAACAAACTCTATTTGTAATGCAAAAACTTAAGCTGCCAAACGAGATATATTGTGATGACTTTGCAAATGATTCAAATATAGGGCCACTTTAGACTACGATGGAAAAATCCACTGCTCAAGAATTATATAAAAATGGAATAATATGATTGGAGCAAATCTCCTTCTTCACCTGTTTGCTTCAACCATATTGCTCCATTTCCCTAAAATTCTTGACGGACTTCTCCACCTTAGTCTAAACCCGCCCATAGAAGGAATGAGGTGTGAAAAGGTATTGAGGTTTTAGAAGTTAGGGTTTTGCAACTTTCCCTCCGTAATATAACACATCCACGTATACTCACACCTCTATATTATCATACAACCTGCAATTGAGCTTTTCTTCGTCAAGCTCACCCATCCTCACGCGACAAGACAGACGATCAACACTCGATTTGTAAGTTCCCCTCGTTAGGGTTTTAATTATTTGGCGATCTTGTGTATTGCTTTGTCGTAGTAGGGTTTCGCAATCTGTGCATCGGGTACATAAATCCTGTTCAATTGTAGAACCAGTTTTGGAGTTTTTTCTGTAACGGTAGGTTTCGTATACAGAGGTTTTCATGCTTGGAATACTGCTCCATATCACGTACCCTGAATCGCAAAGTTAGTTTCCCGATTGACCTTGTCACTCTGTTGAATATTTCCAAATTAGGGTTTCCGAGTGGAGGGTGATCAAGCAGACTGCGCTCATGTCGGTACGTAATGCGAGACCTGCTCTGGTTAGGGTTTAGGGCAGTTTTTATAGAAGCCGTTTTCTGGCGTTTATGTTTTATTGAGTTAATAATTTCGGGGGTGTTGCAGATCACAAGCTATAATGGAAGTGCACTGATTGCCATGGTGGGCAAGAATTGCTTCGCCATAGCGAGCGATCGTCGTCTCGGTGTCAATTTTCAGACGATCGCCACCGACTTTCAGCGCATCTTCAAGATTCATGACCATCTGTACATTGGCCTCTCGGGTCTTGCCACAGACGTGCAGACAATGTAAGTAAACTTAACCCCTAAAGTACCAAGGATTCACAGTTTTAAAGTGACAAATTTAAACGAACATATTGTGAAAAATATAATTCAAATGGGACCAAATTTTGTATTTCTGGAATCAGTGAAGAACATTGCATGTGTTGGTCAAAGAAAAAATAAATTTGGACAAAAGGAAGTCTACATAAGACCTACTCAAAACTGCTAAAAAATACATCAGGTCCTCTGGGGGCCTTATGGTCCTTTAGGGGTTAAGGTGTTTGCTACCAGGTCTTCTTTTTTGGTTTTTGAGCATTATATGCTCACATGGCTACCAGTGGTTTTTTTCATTTTTTCAAGGGAGTCCCCATTGGCGGTTTAAAAATAGAAAACTTTTTTTGGCGATTTACAATTTTTTACTATTATGGCTATACATACCAATGATAAGGGAAGGTTTTGGCGATATACTCTATTTTTTTACCCAATTTTTCTTATAGCAACTTAGCAAGCCCATTTTTCAAATAGCCAGTTGGTGATATATAGCCTCAATTTTTTTTCCCGATGACTGCAATATCTTTAAGCATCAGTGATATCGTGATTTTTTTGGGTCAACTTAGCTGGCTACATTGTCTGAGTTTCGTTAGATTCGTGTCATATTATGGTGATCTAAACTTTCCAAAGAGTGCATTTGAACGGCGACAATTGTATTAGTAAGAACCAATTAAGCAATACATCAACAAAATTGGTTAATTGTTGGAGCTCTAATACAAAAGTTATAAGACTAAATAAGCAACATTGAATGATTTTGGTCTTGCTCATCGAACTGGTATTCAAAGTTCAACAACAACATCCTCAATATATTATTCCATTAATCTTGCAATAAACAAAGGATGCATCAAAGAATGTCAAGGCGACATATGTAGACATGCAAAAAGTTATATGGCTTCATTGCATTGATTTTTGAGTTGAATATCTGGCTACAATCATTGATTTTTACACCTAAGGAACTGTCATCAAGGAGAAAATTCTAGTGCAATTTAGCTAATGATACCTAAAAAAAATAGGATTGGTTCTGACACTTGTTTTTTCTTTCTCGCAGGCATCAACGACTGATCTTTCGGCATAAGATGTACCAGTTGCGAGAAGAGCGCAATATTCGTCCGGAAACCTTTGCGAGCCTGGTCTCAGCGATCCTTTACGAGAAGAGGTAATTAGGGTTCTCATTGGTGTGTGTCAGTGCAAACGTGTTTAACCCCTAAAGGACCAAGTATTCATTGTTTTAAAATGACAAATTCAATCAATCATATTGTGAAAAATATAATTCAGATAGGACCAGATTTTATATCACTGGAATTAGTGAAGATCATTGCGTGTGTTGATAAAAAACAAATAAGTTTGAATAAAAGGAAGTCTACATAGGGCCTATTCAAAATTGCTATAAAAAAATGAGGCCCAGTTTGGGCTTCTTGGTCTTTTAGGGGCTAAACATGTCGTGTTGGTAATTGACTGGCGCTTTGCTTTTGTGCAGATTTGGACCTTACTTCTGTGAGCCTATCATTGCTGGACTTAACGACGATGGGACACCTTTCATTTGTACCACTGATTTGATCGGTGCCAAGTAATGCACTTCTCCCATTACAATCTCTTTGTTTAGGTTATTCGCTTTGTTGCACTTTCATACTTGTAGTAAGAGCAGAACTAGGAGAATCTTTAACCCCTTAAGGACCAAGGATTCATGGTTTTAAAATGACAAATTCAATCAATCATATTGTGAAAATCAATAATTCAAATGGGACCAAATTTATATCAGCGGAACCGGTGAAGAACATTGCATGTGTTGGTCAAAAGGAAAGAAATTTGAACAAAAAGAAGTCCGCATAGTACTTACTCAAAACTGCTAAAAAAAGACATGAGGTTAACAGAATGAAATGCAGCGATAAAGCTGAAACATTGATTAACAGCTGATAGCACTGGGTTTGACACATTCTTCACCCTGATAGTGAGGAGTCTGCTTCTTGAGTAGGCTGATTGGTTTTTGGCGCTTGGTTTTGGTTTTGTGAGAGATTATTGAGAGCAAGCTCGCTCACATTTTCACTGTGAATTGCTGTGCAGACAGCTAGCCAAGGACTTCGTGGTGTCCGGAACGGCTTCAGAGTCGTTGTATGGTGCTTGCGAGTCTATGTACAAACCTGATTTGGTATGGCAGAAAGATTCAAGCCCTGTATGCCCACAGCTGTCAATAAATTGAGTTGAACATGAACATTCTTGTGTGCTGAGAATTGGTATGGATTGTTGTTGAAGGGCCCGGAGGAGCTGTTCGAGGTGATATCGCAAGCACTTCTGTCGTCAGTGGATCGGGATTGCATCAGTGGATGGGGTGGCATTGTCCATGTCGTGTAAGCAACGTAACTCTGCGTGTATGCTTGCTATTATTTCACTTCTAATTGAGTGTTTTCAGGTAATTAACCCCTAAAGAACCAAGGATTCATGGTTTTAAAATTGTGAAAAATACAAATTCAGATTCAACCAAATTTTATAAAACCAGAGTCAATGAAGAACATTGATTAATATACAAAATAAATTGAACAAATAAAAGTCTACATAGGACCCACTCAAAATTGCTAAAGAAATCATGAGGCCGAGTTCACTCTTCTTGGTTCTCTACGGGTTAACCCCTAAAGGACCAAAAGGCCTCCTGGGGACCTCATTTTTTTTTTAGTATTTTTGAGTAGGTTTTAAGTAGATTTTCTTTTGTTCAAATTTATTTATTTTTTATTCAACATATGTGATATTCTTCACTAATTCCACTGATATAAAATTTGTTCCCATTTAAATTAATTTTTTCACAATATGATCGTTTAAACCTGTCATTTTAAAACCATGAATCCTTGGTCCTTTAGGGGTTATAACTTAAAACTTATGTTTTGGTAATGATGATGCTTGTGCAGGACACCGGACCAAGTGATCACCAAGACTTTGAAGGGCCGTATGGACTGAGGAAAGAACACATCACATGTGCTTGAAGCATGATCCTGGTGTAGATTGTGGTCATGGGTCTCTTCTCTCAACTTGAAAAGAGTTGTTGAATGCGAAGCAGGACAAACATAAGCAGTTTTTGGTTACTGGGACATGATATATATCATCATGGCAGTTGTGGCGCTGTCCATAGTATTCATCACTTTGTAGACATCGGTGTGCATTTCATGTGAGAATATGGACATTGCCATGAATCAATTGGAGTAATATGAGATTGAGTAGGATTGCAAGGCCCTGCTGGTGGGCAACTGGGTCTGCTCTCCTGAAATGTGCAGTTTTGGCTGACATCTTGTGCTTGGTGTGATTGATAAGCTTGGTGTTGATTCTGTTGCAGAGCTTGTGCTTGGTAATCTGTGTAGTTTGGTATTGGGATGTCTGCTACTTTCGTGTACTCACAATCCCTTTCGTGCACTCGCATGATGTTAACGTCGTACATACACTTCACCCCTGATCTATATCTTCGTATATCTTCTTAGAGCATATAAGGAGCACCTTGTATAGCACTCTGTAAAGCACTCTGTATATGTTCTCTAGCATTCTGTATAGCTCTCTAGCTTTGGAAAAATGGATGTGTATGGGTTGGTCAACAATTTATCTGAGGGAGACATTAGAGTTATTTGTAAAGGCATCCGGTCTTTTGTCCTCCTTTTTTCATGGACCAGAGCTGGTACCAGAGCTGGTACCAGAGCTGTCCTCCTCACGGTCCCACCCCACTACCTAATTCTTCTCCCTCCCTCCAAATTTATATGAATAATTTTTTTAATCTATCCAGTGTTCTATTCTGGGTCTACAGTTAGATCATGTAGATCCTGTTCTTTCCAAATTACAAGTCAAAAAGAAGGGTTTTGAGGGACTTTACAAATAACTCTATTGAATACAACAACTTGGTTTAGGACCCTCAAAACGACTCAAACCAGAGGGGGGTTGCATAGGGCCCGAGATTTGAGGTGCTTTTGGTTGAGATTGATTTCAAACGGAGGCTGTATGGGGAGACCTAGTTGAATTGGGGAGAAAAATACTCAACTGTGGTCCCCACAAGGAGAGATTTTCAGTACTTTGGTCCCCTACACCCCGATTGAAAATTACACTAAGGTAGACGACTTGTTTCCGATCAGGCCCCCAATCACGCAGTATAGGGCAACCTATTTCTGTGAATAGGCCTGCATTATTTTCGAATTCATTCGTAAACGGTGGCGGAAACATGTTTCTTCTTAATATGGAATGGTTGGCGCCTAGAATGGAAACTTGTTACCGAGTTAGTATGATATTATGTGTTCTCGAAATCTAATTTTCCAGTTCTTGGAAATAGGTCAGCCTATATTGCGAGAATGGGTTGGAGAGAATCTTCACTTTGAAAATTTGTAGTAAATTCGATATTGCCCCAAAATTTGTTCAAAAATATGTGACCTTCAAATCTATTTCCCTACACTGCAAAATTATTTGCCTATTCGTTACTCCACCGGAAGTATGCTGAATTGCTTAAGGTGATCGGAAACAGGTCGTCTACCCTACTTCACTCAACGATATCTCCCTTCATCGTTGAGTGAAGTCTCCTACAATCTTTTGACATATGAATTAAAAATTGTCTCATGAACAATTTTTTTTTTTTGTTTGGCCATGTCGCCTCCCCCCCCAATTTATATAAAATAATATAATTTATTTCTCAATAATCCAAGTTGTATAAAGATAATCCAATTAGTTTCTTTGACATTATAATTAATAAAAAAATCTAATTAATTTGTATCAAAATATTGTAATTTTTTTTAATTAATCTAATTTATTTAAAAACACATCATTATATTCCAAAATTATATATTATATGCCAAATTATAACAACACATTGTTATTTATTTGAATATGACTTTCAAACAATTTATTCAATTAAGTACAAATTAAAAAGTTAGACAGTATAGGTTCATACACTAATCAATAATTGCAATTAAACGATTTTTATGAATTGAAGGTTTAAAGGTGCATTGATGGATTATGATTTCTCATCCATCTTTTTATTTTCAATTGTTTTTCTTGTACGGCCTACACTTGAAAACCATTCAAATTGGCGTTGAAAACTATCAATTGAATTGATTAAACGGAACTCATTGTGCAGCCTACAGTTCAGTTGAAAACTTTCAACTGAGAGTTGAAAGTATGACTAAGTTCAACTCAACCAAATTGGGCTCTTTGTGTGCCACCTCCCCCCGTGCTAATTGACCATCATTTTTATAGTATAGATCTTCAAAACTAAGATATTGTGATTTATTTTTTTATGTACCGGAATTGATTTATGTCAAGTTTCATTCTTAGTTCAAAAAGTGAGACTTTAACCCTTAACTTCCTGAACCATTTTGAGCGCGTTTTAGACCCTGATTTTTTAGGTTAGAGATACATGTTGCTTAGACTTATGTAGCTCATTTTTTTACAAAATCAACCGTAACATCTTGTAGATATGCAAATCACCTTCATCTTTACAAAGTTTGGTGTCAATCCGAGTTATAGGTTGCTTGGATGAGACACAAAAGTGGAGGGTACTCCAAGAAATTCATTGCTGAAAATGAGCTTTGACCAACTCTCTTGGGCACATACTAGTTTAGAAAGTTGGTGGCTTCTTGTCATTCTGAAGATAATCAAGTTCCCTACGCATGACAACAAGTTTTGTATTTTTAGGATAAAAAATGAGTGAGAAAGAGGCCTTGACATGACATCCACTTTTTACTAGTTCACTTGTGACTTTGAGAGAAATCTTACAACTTCCTACAAATCTGATCTTCCATTGCAAAATCAGACACGGTAGGTTGAAAGTGCACAAAAGAACACATATAGTAGGAAAAAGAATATTAGAAAAAAGGTGAAATCCAAGTGCAAGATTTGCATTTTAGTAGCTACACCCACCCACGAGCCGCCCAGCCCAACTGGAATACGTGGCAGCTCGTCATTCGCCCGTCACTCTCTTTTGTTGACTTTTTTTCCTCAGTTTTGTTACCACCCAGCACTTGTGGATTTTTGTAAAATTGACAATGTGCATTTCTCTAAATCAGACTACACCATTGGATAGCTAACTCGTTTCTACACAAAATTGGCCCAAATTTTGAATCATTCGGGCACTTCTTCCTCAAGATATTTTCAGTTCTAAAAATAGCACGACCCATTTTGGGTCGCCCAGGAAGTTGAGGGTTAAACATGATTTTTCAAAATAAGTAAAATCAAATAATGAAAATCACACCATCTCATAATGCATGTTATACCAAATTCAATAGAATAATTTTTATTTATTTTTGTTAATTTGGGATTTTAAATTGAATTTCAAAAGAAATGCTTGAAAATTTAATTACAATTTATCAATAAAAAAACTGTCGGTACCGTAAAAGTATCGATAGTGTACCGATAGGGCTCATACATACAGCGATCGTTCACAGCCCGTTACCAACGATTGAAATGCCGATGATCAAACCTCGACGAGACGCAGGCTACGGCGGGCGACAAAATTGAAACCGGAAATGGCTTACAAGAACTCAAAATGTATTCGTAGTACAGTGACCTTCAAAACTGTCCCAATGTTTGTACATGTTACATTCAAAAAACAATGTAGGTAAGAGAAACTCATGGAATGGAATGTAATAAATTTACTGAAATAGTACATACGATGTACTAATTGTTTACAGAAATTCTAACAAAATTGAAGCACTCAATGAGAAGGGAAAAAAACCTTAAGCTACTCTGTATATTGGGACACTTTTGAAGGTCCAACATGGAAATTCCTCACCACTTTGTCCATTTTCCTTTGGATTTTAATACAGCTGCTATTCGTCTGGGCATTGATTCTATAAGTCTCTTGCAATCATCAACAGTAATAGAAGGGAAGGTTTCTTCTACACGAGACCATAATTCAAGTATCCCTTTTGGTGGTGTATCATATCGGTTTAATCTCCTTTTCAAAATTGCCCATAGATTTTCTATAGGATTCAAATCTGGAGACTGAGCAGGTCAAGATAAGACACCAAAAGGTTGCCTAGAAAACCATTGTTTCATACTATTACTGCTATGTATAGGTGCATTATCTTGTTGAAATATGACTTCTGATACATCTAAATTATATTTTTGAATTGTACCATAGAGATGCTCCTCCAAGATTTTTTTGATAACCATGCTGATTGAGGCGACCTTCAATTCTATACATCATGCCAGGTCCATGTATACACATACATCCCCATATCATCACAGAACCACCACGATGCTTAACAGTCGGAATAACAGTCCGCTCTGAAAGTTCTTGTGGATCACGAACCCAACACCAAACTCTCCCATCTGAAAAAAATCTATTAATTTTAGTCTCATCTGAGAATATCACGTGACTCCAATCATCAATAGTCCAGTGCTGATACTTTCTGGCAAATTCTAAGCGAGCCCTAATATTATTGCTTGACAAATGTGGTTTCTTTTCTTTCACATGCGATTGCAAACCTGCTCTACAAAGTCCACGACGTACAGTAACTTCACTGACTTGTACTCCAAAAACTTCTTGCACCTGTTTAGTAGCTTCTCTTGCAGTAGACACCTTCCCTCTAGTTACACTAGTTACACAAGACCGCTCCATTGCACTTGTCAACTTGCGTGGTCTACCTCCAACTGAAAGCTTTGCATCTGGAAAATGTTTCTTACGGAGCCTCTGTACACTTGATTTACCAACATGCAAAGACTTTGCTATCTCTCTCACACTACAACCTTTTTGAAGCAAAGAGAGTACATTTTGTTGCTTCCCCTAGGACAATGGTCTCACCATTTTCACTTGTGAAGTTAAACACGAAAAAAACAAATATATGACGCAAGAAGAACAGATACACACAACAGAACAGAAACCAAGCAATTCACAATGCATGTACACTTCACTTGCTATGCACACAAGACTCACTCATATGGACTTTCAAAACTGTCCCAATGAAGAGGAAATATTTAGAGCTTCAATCCATGCACATGCATGTAGAGACAAGTGGCAAGATTTGCTCCTCAATTACCTTACTGATAAAAGCATGTAACTAAATTGATGCCATGTCAATCTAGCATGCAATCACTATTTGGTGACTCACCAAACTTCCAAATTAGAAACATTGGGACACTTTTGAAGGTCACTGTATATCCGAATAAGACATAGTTTAGTACATTAGAATCCTCCGAAACACGACCCACGTACCGAAAACAACATTTTAGTGATGAAAACCACTCAAAACCATACCCTACCTTACTCATTACATTCGCGAGCAGCGGAACTAATCACCGACACCGACTTCTCGCACTTGAATCGAAACAGTCGGCACCGACACAGCTCATATACACAGCGATCGTTTCCAACGATTGATATGCCGATCAAACGCAGGCTATGGCGGGCGACAGAATTGGAACCGGAAACGGTTTACAAGAATTCAAAATGTATTCGTAGTATATCCGAACAAGACATAGTTTTGTACATTAGAATCCTCCGAAACACGACCCACGTACCGAAAACAACATTTTGATAATGAAAACCACTCAAAACCATACCCTACCTTACCCATTACATTCAAGAGCACCGGAACTAATCACCGACACCGACTTCTCGCACTGGAACCGAAACAGTCGGCACCGACGCAGCTCATGCATATACACAGCGATCGTTGATATGCCGATCAAACGCAGGCTATCAAACACAGGCGACAGAATCGGAACCGGAAACGGTTTACAAGCCGAAGAGATGATGATGCTTCTTCTCCGTCTCCGGAGCTCCGGCAGCTGCAGAGGACTGATCCGGGGTGAGGTTGGTGGCGGAGTAGTCGGTGCCGCCCGTGGGGTGTCCGCCCTCGACAGCCGCGCCGGAGTAGTCCGTGCCGCCGCCCGTGGGGTTGCCACTGGCTTCGAGCCCGGCCGCGGAGTAGTCCGTTCCGCCGCTGGGGTTGCCGCCTTCGATAGAATCCACGGAGTAATCCGTCCCTGTCGCCGCCGCCGCCGCGTCTGGCCGCTTGGCTTTCGCCTGACGCCGGCGTGCCTGCCGCTCTTTACCCTCCTCCGACTCGGACTCCGAGCTGCTGGAGGTCTCCGACGCTCCCTGCACGTCCATGAAAATCCCCATATTAGTCCATGGGTCTCATCTCATCTGCAATTCCTCATGAAATCCCTTCTGGTCTCACTTTTTCTTCAACCAAAGTCTAAAAGGTGGCCAATGTTGAGATTAAAAGGGAAATGCATATAGATTCCTCACATGGAACCCCTTAGGCCACTATTTGCTAGATAGAGTACTCCATGGACTTCGGTAGAGCATATAGCAGATGTGTGCTATCTCCAAGTCACGAACACAGGGAACCTTGATCGATTCACTGCCAAGTAAATGGTACAAAAATGATGGTGAATTCGTGGTGAACACTTGCTAAATTGAGCAACCCCTTCAATTTAGCAAGTGTTCACCACGAATTCACCATCATTCTTGTACCACTTACTACCTGGTGAATGTGTCAAGGTGCCCTGTGGAAGCGATGAGGTGTTAGCATGCACCCACTATATGATGTGGCAAGTTCATGAAGTACTCTATCTAGCATAGCCTACATCACATGTCACACATTAATAGTCTTATTTTGAAGAGTACACTATGGAGAGTTGAGAATAAGGAGTTCTCTACAAAAATTTGAAATACACTACAAAGATTGTGTGCATAGGAAAATACATTACATGTAACTGTAGTGCATAGAACCAATCCGCCAGTCCTGATTTCCTAGAGAGTATGAGTTATAACTGGGATTGTTCATAGCAAATCAGAAACTGTCATCTATATAAAATAAGTGCAGGTTGAAAATTCAATCAGCTAAATGGTCGATTCCCAATTCATTACAGACAGTGATGAGTACATATCATACATCTAGCTATTGAGATTAGTCCAGTGTGCTTACTCCAAATCCGAACAAGCCTCGGGACTCCGTCTTGGTCTCGGTCTGCACCGGAGTGTTGATCTCCTCTCCTGGAACGGCTGTATCCGACTTCGTCACTCCGTATTTTTGGTCCTCTCCGAGATACTCGATTTGGGGATCCATGGCTATCTGATTGACTGATGAATGGCTCACTAATGGATCTTGCTGGACGTTTGGAATCTGTAGCTCAATAAATGTGTTTGCTGATAGATCGGTGCGGTAGCTGAATGAATATAAGTTCATGGCATTCAGTTGCCAGCTCAGCTCTTGTTACAAGTGTCGGATGCCTATCGCAAGTGCCTTGGCTGGTGCCACGTCGTCACTGCCACGTCGTCACTGCCACGTCGGCACTGGGATGTCCATGCTGGACGGTATAAATGAGGAGAGTACACATGAGTGGAAAGGAAGTGAGATGGAAGGTGCCTAAGTTATTGGTCCTTACAAGTAATGTATTACAACTTGAGAGGAAGGGAAGCATCTTTTCAACAATGACTCACGTCAACTTTTGGCCTACTCACATACACCAATGTTGTTGCATGCATGCATGCCAGTGATTTTTTTGGTTTTGAGCCAAACGGTTATATGGCTACTTCATTGAGATTTCAATGTCTGACCTGGCTACTTAAAAAAAAAATTTGGTCTGAATGGGTCTGACGATGCCAAAGGTCATGTACTCTTTATCCTTTTTTTTATATTATTATCTGGCGATGCCAAAGGTCACATATCCTTTATTTAGAGACCACCTGGCACACAAACCTTGAACGCGGTTTGCCTTCTGGCCATTTTGGGTTGAAAAGGTAATGAAATTCTTATAAGGCCAATCGCCAAAGATTTTTATTTGTAGCAATTTGGCAATTAATCGCCAAAAAAAAAACACTGATGCATGCATCAAGATCAATCAAGAAATACAAAACACTCCATTTGAAATTACTCTAACGCATGACATAAAGGAACGCAACGCAAAAAAAAGAGCTTGTCTTTACTTGCGGCATTGTAATGCAGTTGCACAGTGCTTGAACAATAAAAAAAACAAGGCTTTGATTTTATTTTTTGTTTCTCGGTCTTACCTTCCTTCATTTCTAGAACAAAAATGCAAGTGCGGCAAGGCCGCAAGGACTTGGTGTGAATGGGCTATGAGAAGTGACAATCGCATGTGTCCCTTTTTGGGTGGCGAAAGAATTGTGTTCTAATGTATAGTGCATCTAATTTGAATAACTCTTTGTACTCAAATGTATTTGTATACAAATTTTGAATATACATACTCTTGTACCTTGTGACTTAGGGTCTTCTTACATTTTGGCCCCAATAGACAACTAAATGTGAGGAATCCCCTTCACAAAGTCATCTCATTTATGTCTTATATCCAATTTCCACCCACCCAGTTTACATGTAAGGAACCCCTTAGGAGTAAAATTAATAAGATATAGAAGAACTTGGTGGTCTCTCATTATTGACTGTGTAAGCGCTTGGTGGTTTTTAAACATAAGAAAAACTAGTTTTGCCGTCTTTTTTTATGGCAATTTAAATTCTCCGTGAGTTTGAAAGTCACCAAGCTCTTACACGTGTACCTAATAATGAGAGACCACCAAGTTCTTTCATGCCTTCTAACTATTTGGAATGAATATATATATATATAGATATAAATAAAATAGTACATTAAAGCAAAACTCCTGATATCTTATTCAAACTCAAGGTGGTTTTAAGAATAACTCTAATGTTGTTAGAAAAATTGACCTAATGATTTGCCATATGCCACGCCTTGATGTGTCAACTCACTTCCAAGCAATGCATTTCTTTTTAAACAAAATTCAACCAAATTTTCCTTAAGACGCTCCCTAAATAGTACTCCCTCTATCCAAAAAAAACCTGCATAAGTACTCGACAGTACAAGTGCAAACACGATTTTATTTTGGGACAAAGCGAGTATCGACATATGAAGAGGTGATAACTCAACTACCCTTAAAAAATAAAAAAAACAAAAAAAATACGAAAGTCTACAAAAGTCCTCTTCGTCTACTGGGTCAATGGGTGAGAAGCTGAGAAATTATCACTTCTTGTACAATTTGACCTAACTTACAAAAGCAGAAGAGAATTCCGCATCTAAGGTAGACGACCTGTTTCCGATTAGGCCCCCAATCACGCAGCATAGGGCGACCTATTTCCGTGAATAGGCCTGCATTATTTTCGAATTCATTCGTAAACGGTGACGGAAACATGTTTCTTCTTAATATGGAATAGTTGGCACCAAGAATGGAAACTTGTTGCCGAGTTAGTATGATATCATGTGTTCTCGAAATCTAGTTTTACAGTTCTTGGAAATAGGTCAACCTATATTGCGAGAACGGGTTGGAGAGAATCTTCACTTTGAAAATTCATAGTAAATTCAATTTTGCCCCAAAATTTGTTCAAAAATATGTGACCTTCTTCAAATCTATTTCCCTATGTACACCGCAAAATTATTTGCCTATTTGTTACTCCACCGGAAGTATGCTGAAGTGCTTAAGGTGATCGGAAACAGGTCGTCTACCTCATACGTGCACTTTGTGTCACCCTCCTCTGAATGTTTCTTCTAGGAAGGACTACCCTTCAACCGCCCATTTAAAGACTGCAAGAGATTGTTGTACATGTACACTACAAGGAGAAGATGTCGTTTTTTCACTCCTGTGAGTCAAAGGGCGTCACTTCGCACTCATCAATTTTTTGGTTGAACTTGGTGAGTGCGATTTCTCACGTAGCGACAAGCGTGTATAGTAAAAAGCGACAATGAATAGGACCCTCTAGAGTGAGAAACGACGCCTCTGCTCTTAGTGGTAGGATTAAACTATTGATTGCTCTTTCATACACTAGTAGAAAAGGTGCCGCTCTCCATGAAGATGTCCAGGTAAAATCATTGTGCATGCGTGGAATTGGGCACCATTTGCCTAAACGTCTCCCTAGAGCTGTTCTAGGTTTTTCACTGATTACTGAAAAACTTCTTTTGGATTATTGTATATTTTGAAATAGCCTAGATTATAAATAGAGTGGACCACATTAAATTTAAAATTGTTGAAAATTAGTTTGTGAACGTAGATTTTGTTGTCCAGTGTTATAACTTTGAAAACTTGTTGTTTGTTGCACATAAGGTTCTATAGCCCTTGTGAGCAATACCTTGGATTAAGAATGGTTTCAAAAAAATCGTTGTAGAGGATTCTAGAATATTGGACATGCCACGTCATTCTTCACCTAAATAATAATGATGGAAGATTGGAAGTCAACATTAGCCTCGCCTCAAGAGTCACATTTTTTGAATTTTTTATCTTTCCTGCGGTGAGAGCAAAAGGGTGAACCATGGTAAAGGCTAAAGAACTCCCGCGGGGGGAGGGGGGGAGACTGTGTTTTGTGAACTGACATTTTACAAAGGAATTGCATT
This sequence comes from Pohlia nutans, assembly GCA_022496805.1. Lineage (NCBI taxonomy): Eukaryota > Viridiplantae > Streptophyta > Bryopsida > Bryales > Mniaceae > Pohlia > Pohlia nutans. The sequence continues at coordinate 1,501,315 of CM040086.1, forward strand.
GTTGTGGTATGTAAAGAGGAAAACACTATTAAAAAAAATACACCGACAAAATTGTAAAGGCGGATGCCAATAGAATGCAACTTGAAAGTTATAGAGTTAAAAAACACAATTGTTCAACATTAAAAAGATGCAATTTTTCATTCATTCAATCTAAGCCTTCTTGATATTCAACTTAAGATACCCTTATTCAAGAGTTATTTCTAATATAATTTTTTTTAAAACAACACGTGTTATATAGTATGGTGTCTTTTTTATAAAAAAAATCAACATTAATCGGTCCCTATATTTTATTTAGAATTTTTCAAAATTTTATCTCCAATGAATATTAAATACCCTATATTTTATCGCACGTTGTTTTTAAAATACCACGAGTGCCACCCTCCCCCAAGAAAGAACCTTATGCAACACCCAAAATCTAGAGCGGATTTGGATTTTTGTGGTACCTAAACACTTGTATGCCAAAGAGTGCCGAAGTTAGACACTACAAAAATCCAGGTTCGTTTTGATTTTGGAAGGTTGCTACAAAGTCAAGCACTATATGCCGAAGAGTGCCGAAGAGTGCCAAAAAGTGCCAAAGAGTGCAAATTCGTAATGGGTGACAAGAACCTTTTAACCTACAAGTATCAAGTTTAAGAGTCAAACTCTTTAAATGGGTTTTTTAATTTTTTTAATTTTTTTTTCCACGGGAGTCCTATTGGCGATTTGAATATTGAAGCCAACTTACAGATAGACTTCTTTGGTGATTTACCAAAAGAAAATTGCAAATACATAGCTTTCTACATAATTGTTGGCTATTTGTACCAATGATCAAAGAAGATTATGGTGATATACTCTATTTGTTTACCTAATGTTTGGCTTATAGCAATATAGAAAGTCCATTTTTCAAATAGCAAGTTGGTGATATATAAACACAAAGAAAAATATTAATTAATTAATTTAAAAATAAAAATAAAAATTGCTTCCACTACATTGATTATTGCCATTACTATGAGACACACTAACTATTTACTCAAGGCTATAAATTTTTACATAAGGCAAATTTTTTACCAATGTTGAAAATATTGATACTATGTATGTATTTACCAATATTTAATTAAGTAGTATTGGTGAATTTTTTACCAATGTTGAAAATATTGATACTACGTATCCACAAACTAATTCTATAAAATTGTTCATCTTGTGTAAAAAGATGTAGCCATTTTAAAACAATTAGTGTGTTTCACATTAATGGCAATAATCGGTGTACTAGAAAAGGCCAAATGGTACATCCATCAAGTAACGTATTTAGTACTCGTAACATAGGTATGTTCGCACCTGGCCTTAGAGGTGGTCTTACAAGGGGGTCTTACATCTTTAAAAAAGTGTGTGTTCCCACCTACATTCTTTAGCAGTTACCAATCCTACATGGATGTACACATGGCACACTTTTAAGAATGGGTATTAGCTAACATTTAGGAGGACAAAAAATATTTGAGCAATAGTAGGCAATTGTTAAGGGAGCACCAAAATAGGAAATATTCCCTAGTTTTGAACACTAAAGAATGGTCTTAGCTAATGTGGCACTTGAGGGGCCATTATGTAATCCCCTACTATTGCTATCACCTTTCCAAACCTCATTGATGACACCTTTCCTACAAAGAAGGTATTTTTCCCAAAATTGTGGGGGTGTTAAATTTTTATTCACGGTCTTTGCAAAGGCCAAGTGCGAACAGGCCTTAACCCCTAAACGTCCACGCATCCAATTATTGGATGTTTGTTGGTCAAACCCAATTTTGATCTCGAAGATGATTTCTTTTGCTACTACACTCAACAGAGAAAATGAAGTCTATCAAGTCTAGTTTGCACTCCACTTTTCAAATCTTAAAAATTTCATTTATTGAGTAAATTATTTCTTTTGCAAGCTTTGTAGCTCAAACTCTGAATACACTACATGGGATGTTTACTTTTTGAATTTCAAATTTTAACTAGTTTTTTTTTAATGGAAAACATATCAATGATATCATGTGATTCTCCATTGTGATTTGCATCTCATCCAAAAATTAATCAATTTTTTGAAGTCTTTTTGTAATTAAAATGAATTTGTGAAGCATTTGACTTAAAAATTTGTAAAAAAGTCATGTCAAATCAAAAAAATCTGAAAATTTCAGGACTTATAGGAAACACTTAATTTCATGCATGAAAATATTACAAAATATTCTTTGATTATTCTTAAAAGCTTAATTCTGTATACTGTAATTCTATAGTTTGACTTTTCCAGAAAGGACTGGTATGTTTAGGAGTTAAGTTAGAACCACTAAAAGGCTGAAGTAGAACTTTTGCACCATCCACAGAGTCCAAATCCACCGACCATGTAACTTATACAATGACTGTGCGCTCTAGCTAAATTGTCCCGCATCAATGTTTTTCCAGTGTTTGATAGAATTTCTTCATATTTTAATATTTTTCTTCACAAAATCTGGCTTTCTCAAAAAACAAAAAAAATAAATACAGAGAAAAACTTGCAAAAATTTCTAATTTTTCTAATTTTTTTCATTAACCCTTAAATGTCACAGCGTTCAGAAATTGAATGATTAACAGATTCAAGCTCATCCTACGTTCCCATCAATTTTTGAATGAATATCATTCAATTTTTTGGAGATACTTCACCAAGTTGTTGTCCTATTTAATGATTGGATTTAGTCATACTTGAGTACATACTTTTCTAAAATTACAAATGTAGAAGTATGTCAAGTTGTTGACCAAGCCAAAATTGCATTGACTGTAGTTCAAAAGCGGCCTTGTAGAAGTGAGGTCATAGATTTAAGGAACTCAATTTTTTTTTTAAATTACCACGTTTAAGAGTATCTTATTTCAAATTTATTCCAACAAATATTACTCAAAAAATATTAAAATTTTGTTTGTAATAAAATTTTAACTTTAATTTATTAATTAACTTTTAATTTTAACTTAAAAAATTTATAATTAAATATTGATGGTAGTATTGGTGAATTGAATCGTACAAATGGAATTTAAAATTCAAAATATAGAACTTTCATTTGTATATCAATTTCAAAATATTTTTCTAAATAGTATTTTATGATGATTTTTCCGAAATCGTCAATTCCAGGGACGCCCGCGTACGTTTATAGGTTAACTAAAGAGATATACCATATTTTGTAGAGAAATCTGGCAAAACATAACCACAGACGAAAAGGAAAAAAAAAGAAAAAAGAAACGTTACCTGCATGTCATGACTCACTAAGTGTCAAGACATTTTATAATTCTCAAGCTTTCTCCTTTAAAAAGATGATTAGAGGGAAAGTATTTGGATAAAGGGAGAACCAAGTATCTGGATATTTGGAAGGGAAATACAATTGATAAAGGGAGAACCAAATATTCTCTCCAGGATATTTGGGAGGGAAATATAAGAGCATCTACATTAGCACTTTGGAATACTCTCTTTGGATGTGGAAAAAGTAGATGAAGATGGGTTGGTGAACAATTTATATGGACTATTACATTGGAAAACGTAATCAAGTTCACGACCCTCAAAGTCACTGTAGCAAGTGTATCTTCTCTTCTTAACCCCTAAACGTCACCGAGATCAAAAAATGGCTTGCGGTGGATGATTTCTATCCAATTCTTTATGTAAAGGGCTTTTCTTGGTGATGTAACCCCTTCAAGTTATATTCAAATCATGCAAGCTATTTTTAAAATTTATATGGGTCCCAACTACAAAAAGAGTTGTAAAAACAGTTCACCGTGTAGTGTGTTTTGAATTCTTTTGCTTGTTCTACTTAAACTAAATTTAGGCTATGAAAATGAGTTCCATTGCATTTGAGCTTAACTAACAAAATAAATCTTGCCAAGTCTAGTTTCTACTCCACTTTGAATTTTAGGAAAATTTTGAATATTGAGTGTTTTATTGTAGTTACAAGTTCGGTAGGTATCACCAAGGTGTAGCAAAATTTCTAAATTTTGATACACGGATGATTTTCATCAACTAAACTTTTCTTCATTGTAATTTACACTTCAGGTAAGAGAATCAGAATTTTCTATTACATTTTGTAATTGATGTAGATTTTCTTTACAATCACTTCATAAAACAATAGTAATTTCAAATTTTCACCAAAATTTATGAAAAGTTCATGATTTGTAGTAGACATGTGACTTCATTTACTAAAAATATAAATTTGAATTCTTGTATTATTTGTAGAAGCAAAATAAAGTGTGACAGATAAAACATGATTCCATGGTCATAGGCCCAACCTTTAAGAGTTAATTGCACATCATAATTGCACAATCCATGTGATTACACACATAGACACATTTGTGTATTGTGTGATCAAAAAATCAAAGAGAATTTTTGGCCTGATGTATATAGTTGAAATTTGTTTTCTCATCCGTCACGCACTTTTTGCAAGTAAAATAAGTATTATAAAATTATATGGCAATATAGCTTCGTGCATGTGTGATCCGATTAGAAAGGGGATGATTTGTGAAAATTTTATGCCTCATTTCATGCCACACATTTCCTTCAAAAAATTCTAAGATCTTAGTTCAAAACGAATCCAAAGTGTTCTTGAAAAATCAAATCATAAAAATAAAAAACCAAAAAATCTCCAAAAATCATTACACTTAGAGTATTACATTTTAATCCATCACAACAAATTTCATTTACATATTGTCAATATCTTATTTGCAATTGAACTACAAAAGAATTCTAAATTTTATGTTTTAATTTTTGTACTAAAATATTTGACTGTATGGGTAGACTTTAAAATTCATAATGTACAACTTTTATTCATACATCAAGTTCAAAATATCCCTCTTAGCTACATTTTATAATGTCTCTTTGCAATTCTCCAAATTTGAAGAAGGATGTAGGCATTTAGGGATTAATTTGAAGCGTGAATAGTTAAACTATTGCAAATGGACTCTTTATTCACAATGGTTTTCAAAACAATGTTACAATTATTATCAGATCTAATGTTTATACTACAGAAGGCCCTCTTTCAACTTTATCATTACTCAAATATAATGTCCATGTGGAATTAGTGATTAGCTAATGCATAAATATATTATTTTATATAAACCATGCACACACGCTATGATGGTTCTACCCTTGAAATTGTTGTGCTAAACACTTGGTCAAACCAACTTAGTGATATATGACACAATTTGAAGAATAAGTAAATTTTTAAAGAATAGATAGTAAGCCCTATTCAATATAACTTGATAGATTCTCCAAATATGCTCAAATGTACAATTACAGATTTTTCAATTAAAGACATTTCAATGTTAACTTATCTCAATGTTACTGACTCAAAACTCTTTTTTATGACACCTTTGGTAACCAATTTACACGAGTTGAAAACTTGCTATGAGTAGAAAGTGTCTAATAACATGTGTACACAATAAATAAATATTTTATGCAAATACTAGAATATAATAGTTATAATAACAAATTTAATGTGTATTTTTTTATGACAAGTCTATGAGACAGATCTAATAGTTCATGCAACTTCTACTTTGGATAATTACGTGACTTTTTCAAAAATTCATTTTTTTAATTATAGAAAATTCATTTTAAAATTTCCTTGGAAAAAATCCCTCCAAATAATGTACGTGAGGATCTGAGAGCATTCCCACCCATGCACGCTCGGACTAACCCTCTCAAATTATTCATCTACATGTGAAGGGCCCTTGCACTCACACTCCCCCACCCTTGCACGCCCTTCACGTATCAAAAGTGCGCATCAAATAGTCAATGGACCAATCACAAGTAGAATGAGAGGAATAATCATCGAATAGTCAACTCAATAGTGATTTCAAGGCCCAATTTCTAACACGCTAGAATCCAGAGTCAAGAAGCATTTTGAAAGGCCCCTTGAAACTTTTCATCCACTTCTTGAGGTCAGAGACCCTCTGAGGCCATGGGTGGCCATGCTCTGATTCATGGCCCATTCACACCAAGCCTCTGCCGCACTTGCGTTTGCGTTCCCGAAATGGAGGAAGGTAAAACCCAAAAACAAAAAAATATTGAAAGCCTTGTCTTTTCTTGCTGCAACTACTGTGCAACTACAATTCACTACTGCAAGTTGGGCCATACTCCTTTTTTGCGTTGCGTTCCTCCATGCGTTGCGTTGTCATGCGTTCGAGTAATTTCTCATTTCATATTTTATATTTCTTGTTTCCCAGCAGATTCCCTCAAAGTTACCTAACGCACGCATGGATGCTGAAGCTCTGTTATATGTGAATGGGCCTTCAAACACTCTGATGTAAAAAAAAAAAAACATTGAATTTCCATGAGAGGTCCACATCACCCGAAACAATCAGAACATGACAAGTGACATTTTTGGGGATAAGATTAATTAATTAATCTCATGATTGACCACATTAACGTAGTATGCTGAATTGCTTTCAAACCGGTCGGTTTTCTCTTTAGTGCTCAGATAACCACTAAGTGGCTACTAGATCACTAGAAAATGAAATGTTGGAAAATTTGTGAACTATCTCAGTGTGATGTCTGAGGTTCAGATGTGCAACTTTTGATTTTGTAGATGATGCAAAAAGAAAATTTGAAATCTAACTTTCTTAGCTATCCAAATACCAATGTACAAAACACCAAAATACTGCAAATACCTCAAAATACAGCAAACACTTTCAAATACAACACACGTACTATGTTGTATTTCTTGTGTTTACAAGTTTATAATCTTGTAATTTTTTGTGGATTGTGTTATCTTATTCATGTTTCGTTAGTGTTTGTAGTTTGATCTTCATCAATATACCAACTCCTTTCTTATTTTAATGTATAAATTTTGTCCTAAACCGTACATGGATAAGTCACTCTCACTTATAAAATTCACAATAATTATGTATGACTCTGTTCTTGACATGAAAGATTGGTATAAAGAGGTGTTGACACAGGCCATTGCTGAACATCTTCACTTTTATTTTTGAAAATTTAACCCAAATTCTATTTAAATTTGAAGTCACACACCTCCCAAAATCTCATTTTCGAGTGTTCATTATACGGTTCAAAGACATACTATAATCTTCCAATCTAACGGTCCGATTTTACCAAGATTTAATCAACGCTTGTTTCATTAAGCTATGCTTACATCATACGGTTGGACACTGTTAATAGTAGCCCTAATTTTAACTAAGAGAGTTTTAAAAAAACACCACCCAAAAAACTATGGTTTCTTCGGAACTGCCTTGGGCACTAAAGGGTTTATTCCTAAATGACAAAGGATGTAATGGCAAAATCTAGATGTGTTATTAAATGTTACTTCTGTAACTTTAATGAAGTTTGGTCCAAAAGAGAAAATGAGAAGCATAATGTTTAGTAATTATCCGTACAGTCAAAGTTCCAAAAATAGTTTTAGATACCCATTAAATGAATTTAAGAGCATTTACCATTTAAAATTCAGCAAAATTACAAATTTTATTTTTAGAGTTTGAAATTTGATATGATTGTTTAAACTAAACATTCTATTCTGAAATTTAAAAATGCAAAATTTTCAAATTAGTGAACATCATTAGTTTCCCAAAATAGTAAGTTTTATAACACTAGGACAATATTGAAGTCTTTGTCTTTGAAAAAATCCTTAGTGAACCTCAATGTTGCAAATGAAATGTATCAAAGCACTAGAACATAATCTCAACACTCAATTTAAACAAAAAATCAAAACTTGAAAATGTCATTTCCTGCCCATGGGCAATCAGTGTTGTTTGGGCTGCGATCAAAAAATGGTCGATTGGTCATTTAGGGGTTAGGTGTTTTTACCTACCAACTCAAATCTGAACAAAGCAACAAATTCCTTGGTTTTGCGGGCAGCCAATTTCATTTTTGGTATTTTTTTCCAAGAATTTTACGTGATTTGGGAGTGCCTAATATTACATTAGAAAAAATGGGGGCAAATGAGTGGATGAATTGGGAAAGTATCATAAGGTTTTTTTACCCTTGCCAGGGTTCAATCTTTTCTTTCGACTACACAAAAGATTAAATATTCAAGACATGTGATTCTTGAGACTCGGTTACTGTGGACTTCCAACCGGCTTCTATCATCATTCTTTAATCCCTAAGTGTCCAATTAACCATATTAGGCTTGATTTTTAGTCAACTTTTAAAAAATCAAGTGTTTTAGCTTGATTGTAGTTGGTGTTATGATACATCTTTTGACCGTTGGGATTGGTAAATAGATTTCATTTGAAGATTTTTCACCGTTGAGGAATTTGAAATTTGAATGTTCAAAATACAAAGGGCTTTCTAAAGATGCTCCAATCATAAGTCTCTTTTAATTTCTTCACTTTCATATTTTTACTACTTGTAATATAACTTTTAGCTACTTTAAAATAGAATTTTTGATATTAAATTTGACAAAACTATATTTATTTTGAACTTTTAGCTTATTTACATGATAAATTTTGTGAATATTCAAAATATCTTCCAATCATGTTGAAATTTTTGTCATACCTTCATAATATGAATGACTATGAATGAAAAAGTATAAGTCATACAATGTGATATTTGAGGTATGCAAATTGTAGTGCTTTGAATTTAATTTACAAAATAGGTGAGGACATTTAGGGGTTAAGTAAATAATGACGTGGCATGTGCAATATTCTAAAATTCACTACAACGATTCTTGTGCAATGATTCTTATTCCAAGGTATAGCTCACAGGGACTGAAGAGCCCTAATAATCCTCAAAGTAATGATAAAATTTTCAATATTTGGATGAACATGATTTATAATAGACAATTTTGTGGATGAGCATGTATATAAGGATGGATCTATCCATTTTTAACCCCTAACTGCCAACAAGACCAAAAAATGGTTTATGAATGAAGTTGATTGTTCAATTCCAATTGCTGTGTGGATGATTTCCATCCAATTCTTTATGTAAAGGGCTTTTCTTGGTGATGTAACCCCTTCAGTTATATTCAAATCATGCAAGCTATTTTTAAAATTTACATGGGTCCCAACTACAAAAAGAGTTGTAAAAACGGTTCACCTTGTAGTGTATTTTGAATTCTTTTGCTTGTTCTACTTAGCTAAATTTAGGCCATGAAAATGAGTTTCATTGCATTTGAGCTTACCTAACAAAATAAAGCTTGCCAAGTCTAGTTTGTACTCCACTTTGAATTTTAGGAAAATTTTGAAAATTGAGTGTTTTATTGTAGTTACAAGTTCGGTAGGTATCACCAAGGTGTAGCAAAAATTCTAAATTTTGATACACAGATGATTTTCATCAACTAAACTTCTCTTCATTGTAATTTACACTTTAGGTAAAAGAATAAAAAAATTCTAGTACATTTTGTAATTGATATAGATTTTCTTTACAATCACTTCATAAACGATAGTAATTTCAAATTTTCACCAAAATTTATGAAAAGTTCATGATTTGTAGTAGACATGTGACTTCATCGTCTAAAAATATAAATTTGAATTCTTTGAATTATTTTTAGTAGCAAAATTGAGTGTGACATGATTCCACGGTCATAGGCCCAACCTTAGGGGTTAACCTGGCTGCATTTTTCGTGTAGAATCACTAAGGTCGAGCCACCCATAACCGACCACTTAAGGATTTTAGCATATGATATTAAGGTATATAATTTGTTTAGGATTTTTCATGTGTGCAAACATAAGGTTCTTGTTGAATGCAAAAAGTTCCGTAATTTTATTCCCACTATTAAAATAGTTATAATTATTTGAAGTGAAAAGTATTTCAAGACCCAAAACCGATCATATGCTCAAATGTACAAATGAGGTACATCTGTTCTTTCACAATCTAGAAATTAGGCCTGATCGGTTTTGTGTCCCTGGTTGGTAATGGGTGGCTCGACCTTAACGGAAAAAAACAAAACAAAACAAAATCAGCTGGCAAAGTCAATCCTGAAGCATATGCTGTCGATAATTGAATTGAATTTTAGGGCAGAGTTGAGAGTTGAGAAGTGGGTAGAGAAGATGCTTGCAAACAAGGTTTGTCGTCCTCCTTTTTGCTGCGCACTTGTCGTCTGACTAATGCAGCCCTCTGTGCTTCCACTTGTCACCTTCTCCCGAGTTTCAGGCCAGGTGGATGCCTACCCCGGGTCCAGATCAGGCTCAGTTTCCAATGTAACAAATTGGATGATTTCTCACTCATTCAGTTTTCAGTTGAGTGGTTTTTCAACTGATGACAATGTTTTCTTTTGCCATGAAACCACTTTCGTTGGTGTAAAAAAAGTAAAAGAATTGCTTCGAATTCAGAATCGGTCACAACGGAGATACGCTAGGATATTGTTGCTAACTTAGTCAGTATTCCATCTCATTGGATGGCTTTACAAGAGTTTCTGCCAACCCTCCACCTGGCACCCCTGCTTCGTCTCCTTCCTCATGCATAAATGCATTGCATTCATACCAAAGCTTTCACACAGACACACATTGATCGATCAGTCAGACCTCTTTCCATTGATCTAATATTCTCTTTTGTGTTGAGTTGAGATCCACCGGATTGCATTGTAACTTGTGTAATAAGAGATCATGGCATACAACCAGGGATTGGCAGGAGGCTACCCGCAGACCACCACTCCAGGTAACCATTTCAATTGAATGCTTTTGCTGATCGATCGAAGTAGTTGTCAATCTAGCTTTCGAAAGTACATTTCGTGTTACAGGCATCGAGAACCAGAGATCGTTGATGCAATCACACAATGTAGAGAACTTGTGATTGCTGGCTTAGAGAGACAGAGAGATCGTTGTTGATCCAATCACACAATGTCTGATTTGATTTGTACACAAGTTGTAAGAGTAGGTATTGATGGTTGGTTTCGAGAGAGAAAGTGATGCAATCACTCCATGTCTGCTTTCACCGGGACCTTGTCCGATTCACTGGAATGCTGTTTCGAGAGTATTGCAAGTGGTTGTTCAATTTAGCAAGTGATTACCAAGAATTTACCAGCATGCTTGTACCAATTACTGCGCGTTAATGTGTAAACTGAGATGTTGGTTACGATTGTTCGCTTGAAGTGCGCACTAGTAGCAAACCTGTCGTTTTTCATTCCTCATTTTCATTGTGGGAACAGTGAATAGTACCGGAATACGGTTCTGTCTCCTTGTGACCAAAACTACTCATCAACACTAACACAGCCCTTTCATTTCTTTTTCATTTATAAAGTGAAAAACGACACATTTCCTTCTAGTGGCGGTCATTCATAGATCTCTTGTTGTGCGCAGGCATGAACACAACGGGCACCGGGGCGGGCACCGGCATGCACTCCACCGGCACCGGCATGGGTACCGGGATGGGCACCGGGATGCACTCCACCGGAACCGGCATGGGTACCGGGATGGGCGCCGGTACCGGCATGGGCGGGACTGGTGGTGGCTACGTGCAGCCTCCGCAGAACATCAGCCAGACCACGGGGCTGACGCCGGGCGCTGGCGGGGCCGGGGTGGGGGCCGGCATGGGCCAAGTGCCCGTGGTGGGGCAGCAGTACGTGGCGCAGACGGTGCGCAGCTACGCCGTGTCGAAGAAGAAGATGTCGGTGAGCAAGGGCGACTGGTCCATCACCGACCAGGTCGGCCACAGCTCCTTCAAAGTCGACGGCCGCATTGCCAGCGTGCGCGACAAACGGTTCCTGCGCGACGCCGCGGGCAACAAAATCCTCACCATGAAGAAAAAGGTATGTCCACTCTACATTATATTTCAGATCCCCTCAAGAAAAACCCCTGTGTAACATGTTTAAGAACGTTTATAACGCCATGTTGGTTATAACCTTTGTATACAGATCTATTCTGTCCTTAATGTGAGTATATGTCAGTATTTTCAACTCTAAATATATATGTCTATTGTATGTGTACTTTGTATGGCAATGTTCAAATTAACCCCTAAACGTCCTAGTGTTCAGAAACAAATTCGAAGCCTTATAACTTTCTCATACAACCTCGGATGATTTTCATCCAAGTCACCTTTGAAAGCCTATTAAATTCTCTACCAATTACAATAAATCTCTTGTGATGAAGAGTTATTGATGATATTGGAGAGGCCTCTAACTACAAGTATGTCAAATTTGTACGGTAAATTTTATGCTTGCAATAGTCTTCTCATGTACACCTCATGTACATCTAAGCCATTCTAATATCTACTTTTGACACTAAAATCTACTGCTGTTCAAAGGGTTGGTATGTTTACAGGTTAATACCCCTTTTGTGCATTCACATATAGTTTCAGAAATTATCTAACACATTGTGTCCCTGGGGATGGGAACTATTACCCAAATCTAACACATTATGTCCCTGGGGATGGGAACTATGCACCCTGAGTGAACCCAGATGATCATTAATTCACGACCTGTGCATTGATATTGTGATGTGGGTTTATGTTTGTGTTTGTGTGGGTGCAGTTGATCACGTTGCACGATACGTGGGAGATTTTGGGGGGCAACGATGACCATGTGTTGGCGACGTGTAAGAAGTCGTCGCTGGTGCAGTTCAAGACGGCCATGGACGTGATGCTGGCGTCGAGCACCACGGGCAAGCACACGCCAGATTACCAAGTGAAGGGCGATTTCTTCACCCGTAACATCACCATCTTCCGTGGCGCCGAACAAGCTGCCTTGGTACGTAATTAAACAAGCCTTCCTCAATTACCTTAGTTTCCTTGATCCACATTACCACTTTAATCTCACTCCCACAAACATGCCAAGTGTACTAAAGCCTGGCAATGACAGTAACAAGTGTGCTCCAGTCAGTGACAAGTGTGAGGAATATTCTAGAATGTTTTTTGAGTGCACTTTTGAGGAGTTCAATTCTTTATATCAATGTTATATTTTTGTTTTAATGTCACAACCCAGGTGTCTAACATGTAGTACCATAGGTGTATGATAGGTTTAGTAGGTTTTTTTTTATAAAATTAATGCCAAAATTTGTGAGAAATTATTGTTTTTTGGATGGTGAAAAACAGAATATTACAGAATAGTCTATATTTTTAATTTTGTGTGAATATGATGATACTCTCTTCTCACTAAATTATGATAAAAGTTACATTATTAGGGGTTATAGGAGTTAAAAATATCATCACATTCGTATGTGATAACAGTTTGTAACTTTATAGTAAGAATAGTAAGAATAGAAAGTGAGGTTTGAACTGGGTGTGGTTTGGTGAGAATAGAAGATATGATATTAGAGAAGATAGTATAATGTTTTGTAGGGTGTAGTTATTTTACTGAATTTGTGTGAACTAAAATATGGAATGGGTGATTGATTTCAGGTAACACGTCAGATCACCTTCACAACGGCGATCTTGGACAAGGACACTTTTGGGGTGACGATTTTCCCGGGTGTGGATGAGGCTCTGGTGTTTGCACTCATAGTGATCATGGATGAAGTGTTCCTGCACGACAACGGTGACTCCGACTAAACCAGTTTATGTACATAATTATAAATAATGAGCCCAGAATTATCTATGGCATGGTTTATTGTAGATAGTAGCATCACAGCAGCGATGTAGACATGGATGTGTGCATCGAATGGTGCCAATTTTGTAAGGTTTCTTTAACATTTTTGAAACTGATTGAAGTTCTACTTATGAATGGGTGGTTACATTACACTCTATGACAATTTCAATGCTGTTGACCAATGCTGCTACAGTATGTGGTTGTCCCCACTTGCTGCAGATTAAGACCTCTCACCTACTGGTTTTATGTTCCTAATGTGACACTCCATTATACAAAGTATTATCACATCGTAACATTCTTCAACTGTCATAGTGTCGTCCTTTTTCTATAGTGCTACTGTAGAGGTATCATTCCTCAATAATGAATGATGATGTCTATGTAGCAACACCTTCAATTTAAGGTTTTTCCATAGAGAAATGATCTAGAAAAGAGACTAGAATATAATAATTTAATTTGTGGCTTTTAATTCATTTGGTGTGTATTACTACTAAATGGTGGATTTTGCAATCTCCTTTTTCAAAAAGCTTTCAATACTAAAGTACTCCCGTTGTCTTATATGAATCAACTTGATTCTCTTGTCAATTTGTCCCACAACAAGCTTCTTGTTTGTTCAAACTAATATTCCTATTAGCTTAGGATCCACGCCACTATGCTCAAGTTCCAAAGTCCACACCATTTGAGCAGTTAAGCCTTCTAATTTCATGACATCATGCTTTACTTGTCATACAATTTTGTGACTATAAATAAAAAAGAATTCAATTTTATATTTTAGTAAATAATGCCAAGTGTTGACTATAAATCATGAAATTTTCATAAATTTTGGTGAATTGGAAATTACTGTGATTTTTTTGAAAAGATTTGAAAGAAAATTCATATCAATTACAAAATGTACTAAAAAATTCCGATGTTTTAACCAAAGGTGTAAACTACAATGAAAAAAATTACAATAAAACATCATGTGTATATTTAAGTTTAGAATTACTTTGCTACACCATGGTAATATATGTCAAACTTATAACGCCATTGAACACTTAATTTTTAGATTTTTCCAAAAATTCAAAGTGGAGTAGAAACTAAAATTAGTAAGCTTCATTTTGTTAGTTAACCCCTTAAAGCTTGAGGGGTATTGGACAAAACACAAATGTGTTATAATATGTGCCTTCTATAGTATATGTTTGATGAAGTTTGGTTTAACAAACAAAATGTAGGGCATGATCACTTCTACAAATTATCTCCTAAATGCCTAAAGCCCTCTCCAAATTTGGGAGTTTTGCAAAGATGCATTATAAAATGCAACTAAGAGGGATATTTTGAACTTGAGGTATGAATTTGATTCTATCCATACAGTTAGATCTATGATTGCTATCACTAATACTTTTATATAAAATTTGAATCTTAAAATTCAAAATTCTTTTGTAATTTGATTACAAATAAGATATTGACAATGTGCACATGAAATTTGTTGTGATTGGTTGAAATGTAATACTCTGAGTGTACACTAAATAGGTAGATTAGTGTTAGATAATTATAAGATTTGAAAATATTATAGATTTTTACTCTTGACAAAAAAAATTCCCAAAGGCATTGATTCCAATACTATTGAAAGATCCCCATCTTGACCAATATAGAGGGTAAAAAAATTGGTCAACAGTAAAAACTTAC
Source organism: Pohlia nutans (assembly GCA_022496805.1). Lineage (NCBI taxonomy): Eukaryota > Viridiplantae > Streptophyta > Bryopsida > Bryales > Mniaceae > Pohlia > Pohlia nutans. Next base: position 1,516,404 of record CM040086.1, read on the forward strand.
AACATATTTATGTAAATTAGTGTATCTAACACTAATCTACCTATTTAGAATAGTGATTTTTAAAGAATTTTTGGGTGCTTAATTTTACGAGTTGACTTTTTCAAGAGCACTTTTACACTGAAATCTTTGAATTTTTTGGTGAATCACTACAACATGAAATGAGACATAGTTTTTTCACAAATCATCCTCTTTCTAATTGGATCATTCATGCATGAAGTTAATTACCCATAAAATATATAGTAAAAAATCCACACCGCAAAAATATCAATGACGGAGAAGAAAACATGGATGAAATTTGTACATCATCCAAGAAATAGATTCCCATGTAGTTAAAGATTATCCATAGGTGTTCATGTCGTCCTTGTAAGAGGATTGGATTTCTTACTATTGTATAGATAAATTATGAAATTATGAAATTTTGCTCATAAGTAAGCGAAAAGTATAAATAGGCTTTAGAATCTTTAGCTTTTGTACATTTACTCATCTTCAAATTTACTTTTGTACATTTACTTTCAAATCTACAGTTTTATACAAGTTGTATTTTTAGATTACATAATGTTTACATAACTAACTGTGAATTAAAAATAAAAATTACATTTACAATGTTACAGCTAGCTATAAAACTTCAGAAACATATTTTTAGAGTTTTAAAATGTAGAACATGATGTCTTTTCTTTAATGATATAAATATAGCTACTTTCTTTAAAATTCCTAAATTATTCCTTTCAATTCTAATACGAAATAGAAGTAGCTATTATTGACCATTTATTCAATTAGGGGATTAAAGTTTTTTCGAACATCTTTAAAAAAGAGGTGAAACCACGGTGAATTAATTGTACAATAATAAAATTTTATTTTTTCATACAAAAAATCGTCTGGCTTATCATGAAAAATTCATCAGTAGTAGTAACTCTGATCGTCATTTTCAAGGCCTACCAAATTAAAAATGTCTGATCCCAGGTTCGAACTGGGGACCTCTAGTGTGTGAGACTAGCGTGATGACCGACTACACCAACCTGACGATTATCATCCATCCACCCTTCACAGAATTCTGCCCATCGACTTGAAGGCTGCTAGGGAACTTCAGGCCGATGTTCTACTGTCCGCTCTAACGTTTTTCAACGCTCACGCTCGACAAATGAAAATTCATTTTAGATTATTAAAAATTAAAAAAAACCATTTTTTTTATCATCATGCTTAAATCTTTTTAACATGAACTTCCCAATACTTATAGGAGTTATAACTTATAATACATCCAAGTTTTATGAAAAGCTAGACTAGTTATCCCATTTAGTGAAAGAGCCAGGGTTTATACTGTAGTCTACCACTAAATTTGGAAAAAAATATTTATTTTACCTCATATTTTATGAAGATAAGAAATTACAGGGGGTTTGTACCTATAATTTCAAAAATTCAGGAACTACAGTCACTAGAATCTCATAAATTACATCATGAATGCGACGAGGCAAGGTGTTAAGTAAAATTCAAGATTCACCATAAACCGTTGTAAGTTGCGTTGTATGAATGGTTTACTTCGGTTTTTATGTAGCAATGCCTACAATTTTCAAGATTACTCATCGTTTTTCAAAATTATCCTATGGATCTTTTAAAACTTTGAACACATTAAAATAATTATTAGGCACTTTTTTGCTCAACCTGGGGGTAGAATAGGGCAGTGCATGTCAAAAATTAGTGAAGGTGGTAATAAGTATCATTATGATGTAAAATAAGCGTGATATGAGGATTTTAGCCACTTAGTAAAAATTCAAGCCTTTCCTAATTTTGAGATTTTTTTGGACTAATTTAGCAATTTTTGTCATGTCTCCAAAGATGGTCAAAAAAGGTAAAAGAAAAGTGTCGTTTTAGCTTTTGACTTCAAATGCTATAAACTTGCAATCTATTCAATCAAATTCTATGAAATTTTTACCATGCATTGTTTTGAGAGTCTAAAGCATTATCCTACACTTAAAAATACAATAAAAATTTGTAAGGTTTATTTGAAGCCCTGTCCAAATTACACTTTTTTCCCCAAAATACCTCTTTCTCTCCATAACTTCTACTTACAAACTCGGAATCAAAAAAGAATTGGATCCCTATTTTTGTATCAACGTACCAAATTCATGTGATGTTTTAAAAAATAAAATAAATTAAGATAAAATTTGACAACGTGGGATCCTATTCGAACATCGAAATGTCCTAAAAAGAACACATTGTCTTTTAGAGGTTAAGTCATATCATCCTTCTAAAGGATCATTCTTCTAAAATATCATTATTTTCGAGATACTAAGATCCTCTTAAAGTCAAAGGGGTGTATTTGCTTTGCTTAAAAATGTTAAGTATAAAGGGTGTTAGAGTGTGAGAATTTTGTACGAGCTTTTACCAAATGAACTTTGGCCCCTGTTGTCTTGAAAAGTGGTAGCAAAACGTCGTAGTTTCCATTTGCATCATGTAGAAGACAATAGATTTGATGAGAGTCTCGCAATTGTGGTTGTGGGTTACAAGATGCCAACATACTAGTAGAAAGGGTTCTTTTGGGCACCTAGGAATAGAGTATAGTGTCCAAGGCCCATGTTGGCACTAGTTTGGTGTTAACATGGGCCTTTGCAACCATGCTCTAACACTACTAATGACACATCTATAAAGGGTCGTTTACATTCACTTGATCACTAGCTAAAAAGCAACCTATTTTTGCTTTCAAAAAGTATAGTAGTACAAACATGGGATTTCCAAATCATGGTACAAATAAGGTAAGGTAAAAATACAAATAATATGAGAAATTAAGAAGTTTTCAATATTAGAAATGGGAGTTGTGGCAATGGCTTATTTTTCGTAGTTAGAGAAGGAAAATTTACGAAGAAGCAATCCAATTCCATATTCTTATCCCTAGTAGATAATTTTATACAAATTTTCAAAATGAAAACTTTGTTAAACCTTGAAACCGTTTCTTAGACTCTTCAACAACCAAATATTATGATAGATAATTTCCGGGTTTCATGCAAAGAATCATCCAAAATAAATAGGGCATTATGCCTATAGTCCAATTCCCTACCAATTCCCACATTAGCTAAATTTCAAAAAATACCACATCTTACACATACTGTAGAATTGTCACAACTGTCAAACATTCTCAAAAATGAGTGAAAGATGTCGTTGTTTAGTAAAAGTCTAAAATCCGGTTTGTGGCGTCTTCATAGGTTTTCGTATTTTTATTTTATGTACAATACACAATTTGTAACAACTTAAGGTATTCATCCAAAACCAACACTATGTACAAAATGGATCTATACTATGATATGTTCATTACTCCCTCTATTTGAGAAAAAGCTTCTAGTACCCATGTTGGCATTTTGTCTTAGAATAAGCTTCTAGCTTGTTCAAACTAAGAGCATCTTCAATGATGGCGTGCTAAGGCAAGATGCCAATGTTCTTTGAACGAGCCGGCTTCACTACAAGCCCTCGAATGTGTCGACGTCATGTGGCGGCTAGTGGCATGCCATAGCTACACGCGCTAGAGAAGACACGTTGTCTTGCAAAATGACAATGTTGGTTCCCCGCTTTGGCGTTTGGACCCTATTGTCATTCACACCATCGCCACGTCACTTTATCGGTCAAATGCTGACTAGGAGACTATGAGGCTGAAATTTGGGAATAGAGGGTCATGTTAAATGATCAAAACTCGCTGTGCCGATGTGGATTTTTCTTGGGATTTTTGAAGAGGCATGCTGGACTATTGCAATGGTTGGGGAGTGCGCTAAAGCAAGGGCTCACATAGTGCAACCCTTTAGAGATGCTCCAACTACTCCTACTAGCCCAAGGTCCACATAATTGTGCTCTAGGTCCACACTTGTCCATTGGAGTGCAACGATGGAGTTAATTATTCAATTTTCCTTTAACATGAAGCTTTTTCTGGGACATAACTACATAAGAGCATATACCATTGAATTTTTCACGATGATTGATTTTTATTCATTACCCTAGTAAAATTTTTCATTAGAGAATCTCCACCACTGGTAGAAGTCGCATGCTCTTGAAATGAGTATGGCGTGGCTCCAAAAATAACCTAGCGGCATCTAAAATAAATCCAGCCTACCACGGAGCTAGCAATGGTCTTTCATAGTCAACACATACTTTGGATTTGGCAACCGCCGGTGAAGATCTTGGAGCTCATGTGAACATGGAAATTAGAGATATGATAAGACCTAGATTATCAATGTTTGATTTGAGTTGATCCCATTGTTGACGGTTTGTTTAAAAAATAAACAATGTTCGCGAAGTTGGCATGACCATATGAAAAAACTCCGAGTGAAAAACTCCGAGTACGAACTGTTCGATTGCTATTGATCTCTAAAAAATCGAGGCTCATTCTCCAAGTTCGGTCAACTTAGTGTGCAATGATTATTGATTTTCGATTTTTGAGATTTTTTCTAATGATTTTATTCTTTGAAAAAAAGACAGAATGGTAATTTATGTACGTAGGTGATGTATAGATAAAAAAAATACAATCACGCAAAGGTGAAAAATCTAACTACGTGCAGTTCCTAAAAATTTGCATACAATGAGCTAGGCATTTTGAATTTTTGTACACAATGAGCTAACACCCCCATATACACAACTACCAAATTCATTTCACTACATCTAAGACTAAAATTTTCATTCTATACATTTTCAAAAAGTTTTAAATTTGGATAGGGAGCCAAAAAAAATGCAACCAGCTTCGTAGCAAACAATCTTACAATTGAAGAACCCTTAACGGTTTGAAATTTGTAAGTGCTGCTAAATTCAAGTTAGTTGAAATATCACACCATTGGATTGGTCTGAAAGATTTTGGATCAAAGACTATCTAGCTTTTTTTAAAAGGGGTACTTTTAGGCAACTTTTGAGTGTTTGAAGAGAAATATAGTTGTGATCCTTTAGGGGTTATGTTGTTCTTGGAAAGAGTGTGCCAATTAGCCTCCTAAATAATTGGAGTAAAAAGGAACTAAGATCTATCCTCACTAGCCCCTATTAACAAACAAATATTATTCCTATGCCAAACCTCTTCAAATTAAATGCATAATATGATCCACTAACTCTTGAATAAAGATTACGCTAAAATATCGCAGACTTTAATGCATTTTATGACACATTGTGCATTTTATTAAAAAAACTAGTTTTCAAACAAAAATTTAAAATGTATAGCATTAGCACAATGAAAAATAAAATGAACTATTACTACAAATCACTATATACCAACCATAAAATCAAATTTTAATTTTATGAAATTGATTATCTTATAAAGTTTGAAATTGCAAAACTTCTATTTTAATAACAATTTGACCAATTTCTATCCAAACTTTGATTATAAAAATGCTTCTTGTTTAGTTCTAAATTTGAAAGTTCAACAAAACTTCTACTTGAAAATAAATAAATGAAACAACACTACAAAAGAAAAACATCAAAAAACTTAAAAATCAAAACATAGATTGGCAAAAAATACACACAAAAATAAAAATAAAAATTGTTTAAATACCCAAAAATTGCAAAAGAAATCAAATTTTCTTAGGATGTTAATTTTTATATGATTGAACACATGAGAAAATCATTGGTCAAAATTACATAAATAACATCTACTTCATGACTTTGAATGATATTGGGGTGCACTTCTGCACTTGGACATGTAATATTTTTAAGGAATGAAATGTGTTTAATTCAACAAACAATCGACACACAACTATATTTAATCATATTACAAACAAATACGACGGCATGCTTTTATATGCAATTTCAACTTGTAATTTATAATGCTCATTTTCAACATGCAACACCAAGTCACAACGGCAAATCACATCACGCACATTGGTTGGTAAACGGGTGCCCTAGCAAAATTTGGATCGAGACAATGTGATCAAAGAAAATGGTAATCTTATAGAAGAGGAGGGGCAAGCAACCATGTTGTCATGGCTAGCCGGATAATGCTCTTAATCCGTACACACTACCTCTATTAGAGCTTCTTTAGCAACCATCTAACAATCTTTGAATTGGCTTTCAACTTTAGAACAAAATCATATCCATCATGGCCGTTCAATCTATGACTATGGGATTTCTCCGATCCAAAACATAGAGCCTCCAAACAAGGAATTTTTCCCAAGGGAACCCTGCCGTGACAAGCCGGCCAATGCACGCGCCTAGATACGGCCAATACTCATGTACAACAAGCTTTTCTATATTCGGGCTTGCCAGTGGTCTAATTGAAACGGATTGTGCGTACAGAATGCGGCGCTTTCCTATGTTCATGCTTGCCCGTGGTCCAATTGTAATGGGTAGTACGTACGGAATGCGGTACTTTCCCGGTAGAGATCGATGATGTTGGCGTAGCAATCCCTCTCCTATTGTGGGCAGCCGCGGAAATTCCCACCCAGTACTCTTGGAGTCGTCGGAAGTTGTTGTTGCTCGTCTTGCACCATCTTTTCCGGCGTGGCGACATCACCATCATTAGAAATGGGTTGGTCATCATCTGCAAGCACCAGTCGTTGGACGTGACACGACAAATCGGATTTGAAGTTGCTACTAGTCATCTGTATCGTATTGTAGCCAGTTGTCTCATTGTGCACTTTTACTTTCACTCGAATATGTGTGGATACTTTTGAATAATGGTTTTTTTGCATTTGCACACGCATGCCCATGTGTATATGAACCATCAATTTAGGCCCTCTTTACACTAGAAAGGAGAAGTCGTGGAGAAAACCGGCCAAGGGCCATGGCTCATTCTTGAGAAGCCGAACTTTAAATTTGGCGTCCTTTGGATATAGTGTAAAGTTAGAAGGGGCCTCAAAACAATGTGCTGATGTTTTTGCTGCCACCGAGGACAAAAGTGTTGTCCATGTCATTTTCTCCTCGTTTTGTCCCTTGGACTGAAAACTTCGGGTGTAAAGTGACCTTCGTTGGTCTTCTCGATTTCTACGCATCCCATTGGCTGAAATTTCTTTTCTCACGGCCCCTTGCCTCTAGTGTAAAGAGGGCCTTAATAAATACCACACCTTGCATTTAAAAATCATCACAATTGGTTGTCAGGCATCCTTGGGATCAAGCGAAGAATGTCTTCGTTCACTTAGGTTGAATAACCTATTTCCACTGCCTCTCCGAATTACAACCTGTAGACATTTCTTTGGGCCACCAGAGTTGAGACTCAAAATCTCGAATTTCTCTATCGAGGTAGACCAATGGCATGTCAAGCATTGCAAAGAAGTATTTGGTGGTTTTGGGTATCATGATGAGTGAAAGTTAGTACCACATGGTGTGGACATGGGGAAATCTAGAGGTTTGATTTGGGTCAAAGGTTAGTTTCCACTTTGAAATTTCGTATAAAATTGACAAATGCGAATTAGATGTTGCAAACTTTTGCAATCCTCATCAAAACCTATGTCAACTGCAGTCATATATTTTTTCGAATGTAGCACTGCGAAAAATAGGCCAGATTGCTTAAGTTGGTGGTAATATGTTATCCAACCTTAGAAGTCTAGAGTGAGCTTCGTGCGATCCTCTCGGTTTTCCGTATTTCCACATTAGTTTACGTTCAGTGTAAAAGAGCCTGTAGCACCTTGAGTAGATATTTGCTGCAGTTATTCATTATTACCCACAATACCGTATTTGCAGGAAGGCAGGGTAAAGAAAGGAATCAACAACATGGGTTCTCGGATAGCGAGGGCCCTCCAAGGGCAACGCGTGGCGCACGCGCTGCGCGCGCTCGTTTTCCATTCTCTTATTACGGAAGCACAATTAGCGGGCCGCGAGCCCCACACGCCGAGGTGCAGTCAACAATTTTCACCGCTACCAATTCTACCATGATTTCCAAACTCAGCTTCATATTCTATCATTTTCGATCCCCTGACAAGCACGGCACCCCTTCCTTCCTCATCACTTGCCTGCCATGGCTGCGATTGACTGGCACACTTCCCGACTTTGCAGCAAATTCTACAACTCATCACAATTGCTAGCTCCATCCCCAACTCGTCATCAGTGCTCACCACTTTCTGGTCTCGGGCTCCGGAAAATCAGTAGCTCCCTGTTTCTTTTCTAAAGTCCGGACCACAAATGAATGATGAATCAGTCGAATCAGTCGTCCCAGTCGTGTTTCAGGTTTTTTTTTTTTTTTTTTTTTGGCACAAACAAAGGATTACCCTTTATTGCGAGAAGAACAGAGTACAAACCAGCCCCACCGGGTCGTGTTTCAGGTTTCATGAGCTGCATGAGAAATGCCGCTACGGTGCCGGCCTTTCCACCACGAATCATCTATCACTGTTCCATCCTGCGCGCCATTCGGATGGAGCGCTATTGGGGACTGTGATCATGCCGCCATCGAACCTAGCTCGTCGTTGATACTGTGACATTATCCATCTCGGTGTGACGTTCGAACAAGTCCGATCCATGGCGTGCGACGATTTCTTGAGATTCATCGTGGTGTTGTTAGTAGCATGAGGAGGAACTTGGGTGGCGATTTTTCCTGAAGGGCAATGTATGAGAGCTCTGTTAAAAATCTTTTCTAGCTCTATGTTGGAGGGGTGATGAAACGATGATCTCACGCCGGCCATGATTGGTGACTGCAGGAGATCGAGATGGGGTCCTTGGACGAAGTGTTGAGTGCGATGCTGGCGAATGACCAGGGCTACTCGACGACTTTGGCCAGCGTGATGGCCTCGTCCAATTCGGGAGTGCACAACTTTCAGAGGGCGGAATCGTCGCAATGGCCGACGACGTTTGCGAGGGACCAGAAGTGGGTGTTAAATGGCAGGAATGAGGCGATGGAAGCGAGGCTTGTGAATATTGATAAGAATACTAGTACCATGCAACGGAACCATTCGGCTCCCAGCAGCTTCCTGCTGGACTGCTTAGCCGATTTCACCGACGAGGGAGACGGCGACCTGCTGGATGCCTTCCTCGCGGATCCTAACCTGGCGCCCATCAATGAGCGCAGTGGCGTACAGCACATGGACACGGATCAAACCAAACTTGTCACTGCCACCAGCTTGAATGAGTACGAGCAATTCCTCGCTACTCAGTCCAGTCGATCCCTGTCATCGCAGCCGCCTGGATCGAACTTACCTGAGCTCCGGTCTCTGCCAGATCACGGACTCTCCACGCCAGGTACTGTACTAGTTCCTCGCCTCCTCAGTTACAGTATTTTGTTTTTGGGTCAGGAGACAGTTCAGCATTTTTGCTACTTTTCCATGGCTTGCAGAGCAATCACAGGGAGCTCATAATGGTTCCCTGTGTGCGTTTCTCTTTTAGCCTTCCTTTTTCCACCGATCTTCAAGAGTTGACACTTGTTAAACTTTCCTCTTATAAGCAAGCGAGTCAACATTAAACTGGTGAATAAGCAGCTTTAAGTCTCAGTGGGAAAAGTGAGACTCGCAGGGAAATCACACAGGGAATCGCATATGAGACCCTAGTGAATCTAGGCTCCTTGAAAGCTATTTTCAATCTAATACTCCCTATGTCCCATAAAAAGGTTCCTGTTTGCTCAAACTACCACTCTAGGGTCCACATTGGACTAGTTAATTCTTCTATTTTGAGAGTTGAGGAAGCTTATTAGGAAACAAAGGAATATATAGGTAATATCAAGGTAATAGTAATACACATGTGCTATCTAGGTATTAGTTAGGCAATTCTTGGGTGATACCTATGTTTAAAGAGGCTACACATCTTGACTTCATGTAGGAAATCTGGCTATTATTATTATTCTTCTTCCTTTTCAAAAATCCTTTGTATCAATTAGCCAGCTCAAATTTTATGAATCAATTTGGCGATAAGTAGCCCATTTGAAACAATTTCGCTGCTCACTGAATTGAGAATCGGTCATGAATTATCCAAATTCTCAAGGCATGCATGGTGTTTGCGCGTGACAGATGCGTTGGGCGTGCGGTCTCGACCCGCCAGGATTAACCTTCTCCGCCAGAGCAGCTCTCCCTCCGACTTTCTGGCCGCCGTGCAGGATTCCCTGGAGCCCCCAGAGGACAGCCCCATCACCTTCAGGAAAATGCCCAGCTTCGACAGTTCTATGTCCGGCGTGGCGTCCGAGGCAGACATTGATGGTGACAAACATACGCTCATCATATATTCTCTCATTTGTTTCTCATTTAGACTCATTTCTCCACAGCTCAGATTCCATTCCCTACAGAGCTGTGGAGAATTCAAATCATTAATCATTCAAACTGGGAAATAAGTAGTACCTCTCCTCAGTTCTACGCACTCTCATAGCATAAATGGAGCAGTGCAATGGAGCACCCTTTTGAAAACTGGATTGAAAGAAAATCTTCACTTCAACCCATTATTCTATGTAATGAAGGAATGTCATTTGTATTCCATGAATTTTGGGACTACCATGTCATTGCCACATAAACTTAATTTCTAATTGTAATTAGACTGTTGTCCATTGTAAAAGCGTGTTGGCTCCCATTGCTCTATCATGTTGTGTCTCCTTCAATAGTGCTAAGAGTTCATTTTTTCTTTCTTTCAAGAAATAACTACCAATGGGATGGTGATAAATTGGGATGGTGATAGCCTATCTTTTACAAGAGAGAGCCATGTACATGTAAGACTATTATTTTTTATTGTCATCTAGAGTGAAAAATTGTAGAGAAGGATGAGCTCTTAAAGAAGAAGGGATAGTAGATAATCTTATTCACGGATGACTATTGATAGACATTTAGCCAAGTCTTGAAGGCCAAGCATGAGTTGCTGTTGATTGTGGACATCATGTACGATTTTTTTTTTCTTACTGAATTTTGTAGCAGGGAAATCAGGTAACAGGGTTCGCGGTGCGGAAATGGCGACGGATCCAGGCGGGTGGCTGGGAAGCAGCTCCCTGAGAGTGCGAGCGGGGGATCTGAGCTCACCGGGATCGTCCAAGTTGGGCTTGATTCGCCACTCCAGCCTGCCAGCCGCCAGCCGGCCCTTCAGCCCTGGGAGTATGGAGATGGACGACCTGGCGGAGTTCTCCGGCACCGTGCCGTGCAAGACGCGCGCCAACCGCGGGTTCGCCACGCACCCGCGCAGCATCGCGGAGCGCGTGCGGCGCACCAAGATCAGCGAGCGCATGAAGAAGCTGCAGGACCTCGTGCCCAACATGGACCGCCAAACCAACACCGCGGACATGCTCGACGAAGCCGTCGAGTATGTGAAGCACCTGCAGTTGCAAGTGCAGGAGCTTTCCAACACGGTGGTCCAGTTGAAGGAACGGTTAGTGCATTGCAATTGAAATTGATTTTCAGCCACACTATTTGTTGCCTCTGCCCTACCTGGGAAGAGACTATGGAAACGCTTCGTTTTTAAGGAATTACATGGCTGAACAATACAAACGTGTAAAAGTAAATACGAAGGCAGGGGTACGCGACTAGCCGCTTGTTTCCTCCTCCAGCCACACCTCCTTTCTTATAGCACAAGTCTTGAACACTGACACCCATATATTTTTGATCATTTACTAGAGAAGGCTACCCATTACATTTTATAACGGTAGGGTTTTGCACCCCCTACTGCTTGGTTTGATTTTGACTGATACAATAGCTTTCCTTTGAACTAGAGTGACAAATGACACTTGCCATTATATGAGGGAATTTAGTAGGAGTCAAGCAAGTACGACTTAAGATGTGAAGAAAAAAAGCATCCAAGAGAATCTTACAAACTTTAGCAGGGGTTACAAAGCCTAGGGCTTAACAATGTAATGTAGTATGAGCATTCCCATCAGTGACCGCTATCCTCTAATTTCTTGCTAAAAAAACCGAGGTCCCAATTTGACTCGACAAGACTTTTTGCCAGTCTGAGTGTTCAAAAAGGTCTGAGAGTACCCAGTTGTTGTCAACTTTCAACCTAGTCAGAAAATTGCTGGAAATTTGACAGGCCTTGGGTTGGTTGGGCAGCTCATGTGATTCCAAGAGCAATCGTGTAGTTGTGGGCAACATTCACGTGCTGTTTAACCCAAAGCGTGGCGATATCAAGCTGGGCCAGGTAGTTGTAAAGCTTAATGAGATTTTAGCTGCTTTCATCCTTATGTGGTCATGTTCATGCTATTGGCCAATGCTCGCTTTTACTCCAGGTAATTCAACTCAGATATTTCTACGAACATTTTTAAATAGATCCTAAACGTATATACGTTGATGCAAGTTTATGATGCCTTTGGAGAGAGGGTGTGCAGAGAGGTCACTGGAGAATGTTATGTGTAAACTCCAAGTTTACTAGACCATTTTTTCCCTTTTGGTCTTTGATTGATGTGGCTGGTGATGAGCAATTTGTGTTAGCTCACTGAAAAATTTGCTCCAAGTCCATATCTGCAACGCCTCTGCGAGTAATCTGAAAGGAGTATGACGAAGTTAAGGCTCAACAATTAATATTGGAAAATAAAGCTCAGTCGTCAGAGGTGAAGTCAGCCACAGAAACATGAAATTATACATTAGTTTTCTCCTTTCAGTTCAATTTTGTTGTTCACACTTAGCAATTGGGTAATGGATTATAACCTTCTCCTAACCTTTCAACAAGAGACTACCACAATTGCCTCAAAATGCAAATTTAGCATAGCCAGCAAACAAGGGCTTGACAACATGACATTCTTGAAGGCATTGCGATTAAATTCAAGGTTTCAATGAATGATATGGGCGGCACATTGGGTGATGACTCATCAATACGAAATGTATTCCTCAACTGGAAAAAAAATTAAATAGAAAGGGACCCTGGTGAGTCTGTTCAAGAACATAATGAGGATTTTTCTTTTTCAGAACTGTACTGCTACGCTTCTGACTCTCGAATAAACAGGAGACTGAAACTTCCTCCATTCTAAGTATTCCATTGACAAAGCGAAATCAGTTGCTAAGTTGTCAAGGGCTACATAGAAATCATAGAACAGAATTGAGGTTGACAATTCAGACACAAGGTGCACATCATCAAGAACTCATCAAATTCTTCAGTTGACTAATGCCGACCTCAAAGCACGAAACAACACCCGGGTGAATATAAAAGCCTCATTTTAGTCCGTGAAGGTCACTCCACTCTTCGATTGTCTGATCGACATCCAAGTGCTTGTAGATAGCTTCCAGAATTTTAGCTTTGTCACGAGTTGGGAAGGATTCGACAAGCTCTCCATTCTTGTAGAAATGAAACAGTGGCACAATCTGCATGCATCGACATGGTGGTTGTCAGGTCATTGGGACTCTACCCCACGTCATGCATGTCTAGATCCTCACAATATTACACAAATAGCAACATACTACTAGAGAAATAAATGTACAATTGATTGACAACAAAAGATACGGCCACAGGGATACCTGTAAGCTCATAAATCACACACAATTGATTGAGGTAGTGAGCCATACCTTGATCCTGAATTTCTCAGCTATGTCAGACTGCTCGTCGTACTCATCCATGACCTGCACAAACCAGTATCCCAATTATGCAAATTTAGTTGTCCACCAAGTGCGATCTATGTTCAAAGTAACAAGCCTTCTGCTTTGAGTTTCGGAAAGACCAGATGAACGGTCAATCCATGGAGGAAACCAAAACATACATTGAGAGCTTCTGAGAATGGAACGTGCTATGGAAAGCACAAGATGACATAGGGTGGATGTCCCTATGACTGATTGCATACTATATCCCCATAACTGCGCACCAAAATCAATTAGGAGCAGTAATAGGAATTGGCAATGAAACTCCATGTTCCTAATGAAATTAATCAGGCTTTTGACCCATGTGCAAAAGAATTATTTTGACCCATGGGCAATTTCAACTTCCAGGCAGTTGTAAGACTATCACTTTGTTGAAGAAAAGAAATTAAATTGTGATAAAATCGTGGTAAAAACAAAATTGAACAATTTTTTCTTTTTATATGAAACAGGGGCACTGTAATACCGGTAGTTGTGAGCAATAATAAGGACGGCTACTCTAGCATGTCGGATACAGTTTCAAACATGGAGAAATTGGATAGCTTCAATCCCGTTTTCAGACTTAACACCGAGCACATACCTTACTACTGTTACTATCAGGGACATATTCCTGTTTTCCAAAACGTGGAACATACTAGGGTTATCGTTTACCGCAAAAAGTTTACATGAAATCTCACTACAATTTGGTTTCATATTGATTCATGTTCAAAATTGTTGGAACTTTGATGGCTGAAATCTTGACATCAAAGTAGGGTTCAAAACTTTTTGAGTTAAAGCATAAATCTCTTGAGGTATAAAATGTATGTAGACGCCGGTTATACGTGATTAGGGTTTTCAACTTTCAATTTGTGTTCGTTTCAACCCTTATTTTCACCCCAAATTTTCCCAAAGTAAGCCGAGCACTCGCTTCGAGTGACACAATTGGCCCTCTCTTCCTTAACCCCTAAGCGTCCAAAACGCCCATTTGGCCATCTGCATCACTGAACTTTGCAACGGTGGCATTTTCTCATTTTCACTCGGTTTTCTGATTGCAATACATCATTTTAAAGCTCATGTTCTATAGTACAAGATCAACAGTGTCAATCGTGTCAAACTGAAGTCATTTTCACACAAACAGATAATTTGCAGCAGGGGTCTAATTTTCCTACACTACAGAAAATACACAGTGGCCGGTTAATGGAGGCTATACTAGATGAAAGTCATAGGGTAGGTCACATACATTATGTTTCAGAAAGATAACCGAAGCTTCGCCATTGCCAGCTCCTTTGCAAAGCTTCTGGAATCCTTTTTCGATGTAGCGGCAGCTCCCACACGAAGTCCGGAAGAAATCCACAACAACTAAAGCGCCACCAGCCTTGGACTCCTCAATCGTATGCTCCAGCTCACTCAGTTTAGTGATCTCGCGGACACATTCAATCGGGCACAGATCCTCGTCGTTGTCACTTTCAATATCAGAGCCCATTTCCTTGAGGAACACCTTCTCCAGTTTCTGTTTCTTGTACTCATGTGCGTTCAACAGTGCCCTAATTGCAAATCGCCCTTCTCGCCGTTTCAAAGAATGTGGCAAGCAGAATCCCTTCGTATAGCCAAGAAAGGAAGCTTTACATGTCGACGAATTCTTTACAAGACTAATCACTTTGTTACTTGAAGAAGCTGAACCTACAAAAGCTCGGGATACAGACAACACCTCCATTACAGCCTGCCTTCTAGGGTTTTACACTGATTCAACTGCTTTCCTAAACCACATCGCCTTTCACGCATGAGAAGAATTGCGATTATCTTATGAATTCACTCCGAGTTTTTAAAATTGGCAAAAGAGAATTCAAGTGCCTGGAAATTTTACAAAGGCGAGGATACGAAACGCTTGTGAATCGATCGGTTGATTAAGGGCAGTTCCGGATAGTGTGTCAACGCGATCCACCCTCTGCTACTACTACTACTACAGTGATACTGTTGATGCGCTTGAAGCCTGATAAGTTACTGCTGGCTCCTTCACAAGAGACCCAGCGAGAAGGTGAGTGAGCCCAGATCTGTACAAAGTGAGCGGGTGAAAGCAAAGCAGCTTCAGTTGTGTGTGCCATATCGCGCCACAGTGGCGGAAGTAATGGGAGGATGCGAGGAACACGGTAGCAAAAATATCTGCAAGTCCCGACAAGGCGCTGGCATTGAAGTTTCCGCAAAGTGGAAGGAAAAGCTCGAGACGAAAGACCCACATCCGCCTTCCTGCGCAACTGCGCAAGCGTCGGTCCCTGCAGGAACTCTGGCTCCGCAGGACAGAAGAAAACCAAGCAAGGACGAAACCAAGCACAAAGACTTCTAGAACCCCGGTCTTTAATAGAGTTAACCGAAAAGAAGCCCATCTAACCTCCCTTTTTGCCCATCTTCTAACCTCTCTTTTGAGCTATAGTTGGGATGAATAGTATCGTGTCATAACTTGTCCCCTTGTAGGCCATGGGCTTGGAGCTTTGGTAGGAGAGGTGGAAGTCATTACGAGGTGTGGAGAATAATGGCAGTGGCTTGTTTTAGATTGTCTCCCAACTCATCGTGAACCCCCGTCTCTATATCCCCGGTGGTCTTGAATGTTGGCCACTGTTCATGCCCCCCCCCCCTTTTCCTGAAATTTCCATTTTGGACACCTTCGGTGCTTTTTTTGGCAATTTTTTTTTGTAAATATGGGGCCTACGGCTCCATTGTACCCAAGGGAGACCTATTTGGGAATAAAAAACTATTGGAGGAGGGGGTTGGTTTTTAAGGTGGGCAGGACAAAAATAGGGGGCACTTTTGTCCCCATTCATTGAAGACCACCGGGGGATTTAGAGAAATCCATCGTGAACTAGTTTTTGGTCTATTTATATTTCCATATGAGTTCAAGAGGAGTTTGCTAAAACTTTCCTCTTTGAGCTGACTTTTCGGTTAACTCTAATGTATTGGGACAAATTGTATTTTGTTTCGGTTGGAGGCTACTAAAAAAATAACCCCCTCCTCCCATGGTTTTTTACTTACAAGTAGGTTTCCTTAGGGTAACTTTGCGCCATTGACCCAAAATTTGCAAAAACTATTGTCAAAAAAGTCTCAAGGGTGCCCAAAATGGATATTTCAAGGAAATGGAGATCGGATCAATAGTGCCTGCATTACAAACCACTGGAGCTTTAGAGACGAGGAACCAAGTTGGAGCAAAACCAAGCAGGGACAAAATTGTTGTATTGTTGCAAGAGAATTAACCTCTAAAGGACCAAAGTGTCTTCAACCCCATGGACCAGCTCCATTGAGCAAAAACGTCGCTCTTTGAAGCTCCAACGTTTATCACAGAAGTATGAATTTTGAGGCTTCACTTTACGTTCCTCTTTATTTTTTCCAAACTAAGGGTCAAGAGGGGCTCTACTTTGTGGAAAACTCTAGTACCTAAGAGCATCTTCAACGGGGCATTTTAAGCATAGGTGACTCGTTAAGTAAGAATGAAAAGGAAGGACGACCCTTTCAAAAATCAAACCAACACTCTCAAAATTTCCTATATAGCGAGTTTGCTCTAAATTGAATTTAGGTGAATTTATTATTATGGACAAGCCTTTTGTTCAACCACGTTACATGTGGAGATGCTCTAAGTACCTTACTGGTGAGCTTTCCTGCTGGAGCACCCAGCTCCACTTTTCCAGCCAATAGAGTTATCCGCAAAGTGCTCTACAGTTGGGTGAATGGACCACAGTTTGTGAAAAGAGAGGTTGACAGCACAATAAAAGTAGACATGTCAGATGCTGTAAATAAACTAGAGGCCTGAAGTTTCAAGGCACCAAAAACGGTGCTAAAAAATTTCCCAACCTCAGTTTCTATTCTCGTGGATGCTCTTATACATGGGCTTCCTTGGCTTGACATGTATCTACATCGAGTGGGTCCTCCTTGGATCTATTTAACTGAAATCGAAAAACCAGTAACTGACAGACCCACCAACCAGAGTTCGGGCCAATTTTCGTATCCCAAGGAATTTGCTAAATTGAGGTTCTGAACCCCCATGAGTTTGCGGAAAACTCTAATGAAACTCATGTTTGGCTGCATTCAGTCAACTCCAACTTGCTTGTGTCCGTTTTAAGTCGTACAGATCCTGTGACCATTTTTCTTCCTTTTTCCTATTTCAACTGAATTGCACCGATTTCAAAAACAAAAAACTTGCAAGGAACTTGTGAACACAAATGGGATCTTCATGTGTACCGTAACCTTGTCAACAGAATATTAATCTAGCTCCCGGCGGCAGATAACATTATAAATCACTCGGTGGAAAAAGAAATACAACTAAAATCCAAAAGCAATTCAATTTCAATTGCCAAACGCACTCTAGCTCCAATGCCAATGCATTGTTGGGTCCATTCAAGCTAAAACGAATCAGTTAAGTTGTCATCACTGCATTTTTGGAGGCATTTTCAATGTGATGTTTGATTTAGATTTTTATTAGAAAGAAAAGTGAGATGTCAATGTTTGTTACATGTATATTAAATAGATAGTACAAGATGAAAATAACATTGTAAAAAATTGGGTATTAAAAGCACTATAATAGTTTTGTTACTACACTAAATAGTGTATTTAGTGTGAGGTGATGAATAATGTGCATACCCCTACTACTTGTCTAACACTAATTGTTAATTTGTGGGTAATTAGTGTTGGCAGTTTATCATCCAATTTGATTCATTCCATTTCTAAAATTTCACTTTTTCCATCTAAACCTTCATCTCAAGTTTCATTCCTTACTCACACTAAATATCCATATCTCAAAAGATCACAATGTCAAAACGTTACTATTCTTCACAAATAGTGTGAGAATTCACATTTAGTGTTTTTACAAAAGTAGGTTTATTGATATTTAGAGTGATGTTCGCAATTACAGTGCCTCACACTAAATACACTATTTAGTGTAGTGGTTTTAATGACTCACTAAGAACGTTTCTAAATGATAAAAAACACTTTTTTGGTAGAAACTTTGGAATAATGGAATGAGAATGATGATTACATGAATGACACTTGAAATCAATACATTCAAAATTTGTTCTTTGAATGAAGATCATGACTTTTTTTTGTCTCTAACGACTCTCCAAAGGACTCTCCAAAGCACTCAAAATGAGGCACCTTTGTCTTGTATGAGCTTCTATTTTTCAATAGCCGGTTTGGCACCGAAGAATTATTATTGTTGTATTTATTCATTTCCACTCGACAACCGGCTCTCTTTTTCATCATACTAAAATAAAATGAAACAAAACAAAACTGAATGAATTGTTCACGTGCACTAAGAGGCCAAGCGACAAGCAGACATGAAATAAGCACCATGTGATAGGCATGCTTTAAAAACAATTTCCAAAACTTTTATATTTGAGTTGTCAGCCAAAACAGAATGATACTCAAAGCAAAGAAAAAGAGATGAGATTCATATTCTCAATCAATGACGCCACATGCTGAGCGTAATTGGTTCTCCGGGGACGTGGGAGCAGGCAGCAACTGGATTCTTCCTTTGTTCCCGTCTTTTTGGTTTATCTGCTCCAGCATCGTTCTGCTTCGCTGATGTGCACATGTACGAGGATTCCTGACGACGTCGAACACAAATTATATTAGTTGTGGCGGTGCTCGCAGCTACGTGATTGCATTAGGAACTAGGTAATCTTCGAGCTGCCGTGAGGCGGCGAGAGGGTTACCAGACGTAACCAGCTCTGTTCCTGGATGAAAAATCCCGTAAGTGCTGCCTTCATGGATCATGAATCTTATATGATTATGAACAAATTGTGTTGCTTGTGAATGAAACAAGTCCAAGTAGACACTTGCGCTCAATCAGAGTTACATATTTTGAATCGCAATTAAGAAGCTTAACCCCTAGAGGACCAAGGATTCACAGTTTTAAAATGATGAATTCAAATGACCATATTGTGAAAACTGTAATTCAAATGAGACCAAATTTATTATCACTGGAATCAGTGAAGAATATTGCATGTGTTGGTGAAACATCAAAAAATTCAAACAAATAGAAGTTCATATAGGATCTACTCAAAACTACAAAAAAAAATGCATGAGGCCCAATATGAGTTTCTTGGTCCTTTAGGGGTTAAGCCCGATATATGCAGCTAGCCATAAAAAACTGTTACTACTGTCAAAAAGACAATTGATCTCCTGCAGCTCGTGCCTTACGCGGAGGTTGGTTTGCAAGACTCAAGAGGAGGACTGTTGACATAACGAAAGGTTCTCTCCATCGCGCCCTCCATGAAGCGCTCCCCAGCAACCTCGTGGACAGGCACGGCTGCTTCCAGCTCTGCCATGTCTTCCTTCGACAACGAAACTTCCAGAGCGCCGATGTTTGAGTCCAAGTTCACGATCTTCGTCGTCCCTGCAATAATCCAAAGCAATGCGCATCAGGATCCTCTGAGGGAATTGAATGCCACTTGAGATGTATCAAGTACAATGCCACTTGGTGTATGCATTTTTTGTTACCTGGAATGGGCACCATGTCGGCCCCTTTGTGATGCACCCACGCTAATGCGAGCTGGTTCAACGTGCACTTCTTGGCCTTCGCAATGACTTCCAGCCTAGCACGAAGCTGCTCGTTCTTCGCCAGATTCTCGCCCTGTAACCTCGGCAGCGCCCCGCGGAAATCGCCCTTCGTCGTCCCTACTTTGTACCCCGCAAAAAATCCATGACCTAGAGGACTGTAAGGTACGATTCCAATCCCCAGTTCCCTGCAACCCATTGCCCGGCTCCGTCTCAGATTCCAAAACGAATACCAGGCAAAGCATTCATGGTCTGAAAATGACAATCCGGCTGATCGTATTGTGCAAAGCATAATTTAAAAGGTGCTGACCTGCAGGTGGGAATGATGTCTTCCTCGATGTCGCGGGTCCAAAGGGAGTACTCGTACTGCACTGCCGAAATGGGATGCACGGCGTGTGCACGCCGGATGTCCGTGGCCGAGGCTTCAGACAGGCCCAGATACTTCACCTTCCCCTCGTCCACCAACTCCTTCATGGCTCCGATCTGTCACAGCCATATATTTAGAGCCGCAAGAGTTCAAAATGCATCCCTGAACGTCCGAAGACATGCATGGAGAGGAGCCCTTTCAAGTGCAATTCACGTACGTGCTTACCGTGATTTCAATGGGGACTTTGTCATCCACCCGGTGCTGGTAGTAGAGATCGATGCAGTCCACGTCCAGCCTCTTCAAACTGGCCTCGCAACAAGAGCGCACATATTCCGGATCACCTCGCACCTTCCAGTATTGACCCTCCTGGTAATTCGCGAACTTCGTCGCGATCTGCACCTTGTCGCGAATGCCCTTCACAGCCTGAACATCAATACGATCACGAAACGGATCAACACGAAGGCAGCTTCAAAGCATCCGCCATTGCCATAGCCAGATACCCGAAAGACCGAGTCAGTAACCATGGCTGTAAGCATGCAAGCTGAAGCATTTACTAATTCATCATTTGCATATGATCGATCGCCATTCACACCATCGTGCATAATTCAACACCATGTTGTTCTAGTACGTGCAATGAAGATATGTTTGCTGCAGAAGAGAGTAGCAAATGCATGGCAAAGTTGGGAGTGAGTGACCTTTCCCAGAAGAATCTCGTTCTCGTGAGGCCCATACATATCGGCGGTGTCAAAGAACGTGACGCCCTGCTGCACTGCATGATGAATGAGCTCCGTGGTCTCCTCCTGGGTCTTGACCGTCCCGTAAGCGTGGCTCAAGCCCATGCAGCCCAAGCCTTGAGCTGAAACCTCCAGCCCCTGCGACCCCAGCCTCACCCTCGCCACCTTCACCATCGCTGAATTGAATCGCACTTTGTCAACTAATACACTGCAATTGCGGCACTGCAAAATTAAGGATGTGAACAATCGCTACACACAGTCCGGAGGCGATCTCACTGCTCTTGCTGTTCCACTTGGCTGCTGGGAGTGAGTAGATGAGTGAATGAATGAGAGGCTTGGGTGGAATTTATAGCAACACTATACTGATGCCAAGTGCCTGGTGTAAGTTCAGCGGAAAGTGAAATATACGTTTCCACGTGTCGTATAGGTATTGGTTGGAACTCGTGAAACAGTCGAAGTGGCATCCAAGAAGTTTCAATTATGGTACGGGAACGGTATAACTTACCGGTACCATATTCCCTGCAGTGCATGCCAAGGCAAAGTGGTTTCCTCTGGACTTTCCCATCTCTGATCTTAAGCTTAAATTGAGGCCTTCGTGTCTGGAAAAGTAACTTACTTACTGGTGCATTATCGTGTGTCATCAAATGAGTATTTATACTCGTATATCTCATTTCTTCAAAAATATCGTTTGACTCATTTTGAATAGATGTATATTTTTTGACACAAATAATGGGAACCCGTTACTGCAAGGAAGAGAGAAAGGAACAAGACTAAAATACAAATTAATCCCGCCAGGTCATTTTGTATATTTTGAAAGATTTTCTTTTTCACTGTAGAAATAAATTATCTCAAAAACACGATTCCAAAAAGAATTGGCATCTATTTTTAAAATTGTTTTCTATGTACCCTATCTTCTTTCAAAGAATAGTTATGTCAGATTACTGAACACACTTGAATTCTTTGGAGAAAGACAATAAAAAATTATTGCAAAAAATATGGATTGATTATAAAATGCATATGCTTTTACAGTAATTGGCCCGCCAATTTAGTTCATTTAGTAGATGTTATGAACATGCATTCTTGGAAATTAACCCCTAAACGCTGCGGAGACCAAAAATTGGCTTATGAATGAAGCTCACTGTTCAATTCCCACTGCTACGTGGATGATTTCCATTCAATTCTTTATGTGAAGGACTTTGCTTGGTTATGCCACACCTTCAAGTTAACCCTTTAGTGCCTAGCAAGCCAGATTATGGTCACTGCAACGTCGGAAATGCAAATAACAGAGAATCCGTGAAGAATTGGAACTTCAGTTCTGAAGTTCAGATTTGCGCACATACATTACGCACCTTCCAGAAAAAGAAATTTTCAATTTGGAATTGTACAACTATCAAAATACCTATCAACAGAACGCGAAAATACTGCAAATACTTGAAAATACAGTAAATACTTACAAATACAACATATGTATTGTGTAGTATTTCTTGTGTTTGGAAGTTTGTTATCTTGTTTTATTTTTTTGGATTGTGTTCTCTTCTTCATCTTCCATTAGTGTGTGTAATCCGATCTTGACTAATGTACCCACTCCTGTCAATTTTCAACGTATAAAATTTTGTCCTAAACCGTACATGGACAAGTCACTTTCACTTATAAATCTCACAATAATTATGTGTGAGTCTATTTTTGATATGAAAGATTGCAACGGAGAGGTGTTGACATAGGGCATAGTTGAACGTCTTTGCTTTTATTTTTGAAAATTTACCTCAAATTCTATTTAACTTTGAAGTCACACACCCCCCAAAATCTCGTTTTTGAGCGTGCATTATACAGTTCAAATACATACTATAATCTTCCGATCCCACCATCGGATGATTCTCAAATTTTAATAAAATGTGTGCTCTCGAGTTGAGAATAGAATTGTACGGTTACTTTCTAATTTAACCCATTCTATTTTTGGTGGTCTCAACCACAGTGGAAAAACCCACTGAAATCCAGAGCTGTCTGCTACAGTACCCTAGGCACTAAAGGGTTAAACTCAAATCATTCAAGCTATTTTCAGATTGTACATGGGGTCCCAACTACAAAAAGATTTGTCGTTCACTATGTAAACACACAATTTGCTAATTATGCACTTGGCCATATAATCATGCACTTAACCTCCAAACTTATTAAAAAAATTGTCTAAGAAAATTGTCTAAAAAAATTGTCTAAAAAACAATGTTTTTTGTCTTTATACAATCATTTACATTGTAAACAAAAAATTCTTTTATTTATTTTTTATCCTTATTTTTATCATTTTTTAATGTCTTTTTGTCTTTTCTTTTATCTTGTTTCTTTCCTGTCTTCTTCATGCTTTCCTTCTTCTCTTCCTTCTTGTCGTCTTTTTGTCCTTTTCATTTTATTTTATTTGCCCTATCTCATTCTTCCTCTCCCACTTCCCCCTCTCTCTTTTTCCTCTCTCCTCTCCTCCTACCCTATTATATATATAGAGGAGACCAAGAAGAGAGAGGAAGAATGAGATAGGAATAGTAAAGGTGGGCGGCCGCGCACCCCACTCGGCACCCCATCAACCTAGATGGCTGATTTTTTGATATTTTTTAAATTAAATTAAATTTTTATTTGGGGTTCAATTTCCTAGTATAGTGCTCAATCCTACCAAAAATAAAAATAAAAAATAAAATTTTTAGGATGCGGTAAATTGATGTGGTGCGCAGCCACACACCCTTAATATTCCTATCTTAAGTACACTTCCTCTCCCTCTCTCCTCTTCCTCTCTCCTCTCCCTCTCTCACTCTCTCCTCTTCCCTTTAAATATATAGGAGGGTGAAAATGTGATGGCCCTTTGTCCGGTGGGCATTGAGTCATTTGCATTACGAACAGGCACTCTATTCACGTCGGCTTCCTCTGGAGACCGGAGTTTCTATCTATCTATCTAGGAGGGTGAAAAAAGAGAGGAGAGAAAGAGTAAGATATGGATAGGATGCAAAATTGTGCACCCTATCAGTCTAAACGGTTGATGGAAAATAAAATTAATAAATATATGCGTATGTGTGTGTGTATGTGTGTGTACATATAAATGTTTAAATTTTAGCCACCAGTTGAACCCTTAAAATTTATCTACTTTTTTTCTTTTCAAGTTTAGTGTCACAATGGCAAGTTGAATCCTAAACAAAGAAAAAGAACAAAAAATTATGAAATAATTTTTCATAATTTGAATTTGAATTTTTTTTCTCCTTCTTCAATGTGGGTGTGGAGTCTACAATTTCTACAAGAATTTTTTTTTTTAAACGAATGAAGAAAACATAGAAAATAAAAAAAAGACAAGAAGGAAGACGAGAAAGAAAACAAGATAAAGTAAAGACAAAGAGAAGAATAAATAAATAAATAAAATAATTTTTTGTTTACAATGTAAATGATTGTAGAAAGAAAAGAATTGCTATTTTTCAAAGAATTTTCTAAGCAAATTATTTTAAGCAAGATTTGCTCACATGTGAAATGAGTGCACTCGGCAAAGTACATAATTGCGTGTTTTGACTGTCATTACCACCTCTTTCTAGTACCACGTAAAACATCAATTGACCGCCATTGAGACCTTCAAAACATATATAGAAAGTTTTTTGCGGCTTCTAGATTCAATAGTTTCAACTTGCAACAAGATCACCAAAGCTAAAATATTGTCTTGAAGATTGTCGTGACAAAATATATCTACTTCTTGAAGACGACTTTGTTGTGATGAAGGATTTAAAGGTTGAAGCAAATGATCTGGTAATTATGATAGAGAAAGTTCAGACTTATGTTGTACCTCGGGATCTTGAGATTCCATAAATACCTTCCAATTAAACATATCATAGAAGTGAGAACCCTAAAGACTAGACAAAATCTAGATGTGAAAGCTCAATAGCAACTATTGTTCAACAAATATATGCATTAGGAGAAATGTGGGGTCTCCAAAAGGCCCTGAGGTTTCTTACATGCCGAAACATTTGAGGTATGCCCGGACCTTTTTGAAGCTGGCACCAATAGTGCCACGACGCTGCCAGCATTGTGGTTTTTGTGGGTCAATCCAATTGTCACAAGGAAGCACGTGTGTGCTGAGGGAAGAACGCTGTCGGGGCTAACACCAAACACCTCTGCGGCGCACAAAGCCTGAAACACTTCTGAATGATGGCATGAGTATTTGCATTTACAATCTTTGCTTCAGTTCATCAATCTGGCCACCTTCTTCGTTGCCTCATTGCATGCTCCACCTTCAAACGCAGAAGTTGCCATGGCAACATGTTGCCAACGGCTCTCTCTTCGGGCCACTATAGAGAATGGGGAATATATCATGCTAGAAAAATACTCAATGCTGGAAGGTTTAGGGTTTAGTGATAGAACATTGTGTTCCGGGATTCAAAGTGAAGATTTTGCAACAAAATATTCACGTAAATGTTGGCCGCATGGTGGTTTTAGGGTTCTTGTTAAGTTCTTCACGTCGACAACATTGTCCACATGTTTAGGATTTAGGTTGCGGTTGCTTGAAGAATTTTGGTTTAGAGGTTTAGATCGGGGTTTAGTGCAAAAATGTGGTGTTTTTTGGTGGCAACACAATTTGGTGTTTGCTGCCATCAAAGGCAGAATTTGTAGTTTTATTCCTTTTTTCAATATTCTGCTATTACACGGGCATGGCTAGACGGCCAAAATCCACCGTACAAAGTGTTACCCTGCACAACAATCAAAACTTCGAAGGCAATTGGATCCCAATGAGGTTGGATTGTGATTCCTGGATTATGCTGCAACCAACGTCCGAAGGGCCTTGGGGTCGAGAGGCAAGGCGGCATGGTGGAGATAATTTTTGAGGCGCCTTCAAAGCGCAAAGTAAAGATTTATTGTGGATACAAGGTGTACGGGGAACAAGCAACCTTGATAAGTATTAAGTATAAAAGGTTCATGTGAAATTTTATCAAAGTCTAAACAAGATAGAGAAAATATTTAATTTTTATATTCCATCCAAATATGTATTAGCATTGAAAGACAAATTTAAATGAGGCGCACTTCAATTTCAACAAACTTAATAAAACATGATCATGTATGCAAATCTCCAAGGCATTACCACATTAGTTCAAATGTAGTTCATTGTCATGTGCACTTAAGCTAAAGCTTTAAAGAAAACCGACTAAAAAAGAAGTCAATTCCTTTTGCCTTGCATTTTACATAAATAAAAAATTTATACCAATGTTTTTCCACATTTACTAAATAAAATCCATCTGAATATGTGGTGTGGCTAGTAATTTATATTGTGTGATTGATAATTTTATAGAAGTTTGTTCTTTATTCATTGACTAAAGTAGAATGAAAGCAATGATTTGTTTTTTCAAGTTTCTGAAATAGTAATTACTTGCAATGTTCACTATAATGATGAAACTATTTGTATTTATAAATGTAAATGAAATTATTTGAATCTACGAGTATGAATGAAACATCTAAAATAAGTAATATCGTCATGACCTAATAGCAAATTCTTTTGATTTTATTCATTTTTGAAATCCAATTTTTTTTTCCTGTATTACAAATCATAGTAGACCAAAAATAAATTTGTACACACAGACACAAAACTTTTTTTCTTATTATTGATTGGTTTTCACCATTTTTCAGAATTACAATCGCTGCTTTGGTAGAGTTCTCTAACCTAAACCCCAAACGCTCATTTAAAAAACATTCATAGATATGAATATAGATGAAGACCCAGTGGCAAGAACATCATCCAAGGAATAGCTGAGAGTTGAAAACAACATCATCAACTATTCAATTTTCTTAGCTAAGAGCATATGAAGAAAGAGGTTTCACACGGGATATTAACCCTTAAGGGACAATGCAAGCCCCACGGGCTTGGTTAGTATAGCACTATGGACTTGAAGCTTAATCTTGCTCATAACTTCTACTTCCTCGTCTACTTCATTGCACCAAATGGGGTTTTTAAAATGCCAAACCGAGCACCTTAGAGAGGTATATACTTCTTTAGAATAGAGCCAAAGTAAATTAAAAACAAAATCATGCTTTAAATGAAATTTAAATGAGATTTTGGGTGTGGTATCAAGAAAGCATATGTCGTTTAAGGGTTGAAACGAGACATGAGAGTGAAACATGGCCTAATATATGACGTGTGGAGATATGGACCCTTCAAAATAAAATGAATACAACATGCAAGTAGACCATAAGAGAAAGCACTATGGACTTGAAGCTTCTTTAGCCCCTCTTTGGAATACCTTAGAATCTGTGACAATATTCCCACATCACTGTAACAAATCTTAGAATCATAGCAAGTCCACATCAGATTTAGCTAAAAATTAGGTGCTAAGACATTGCATTTGGTGTTAGACCATCTACAGTGCTACTTTTAAAAAGGGAGAAATCCTCCAACTTGTTAAGAACTTTATGAATGATACAACAAAACAATGACACAACACATGCAATAAAGACAACACGACAGATTCACTTACTGCTTATCAAAGTCTTGAAGCATTGCGTTAGGTACCTTGGGCATCTGCAAGAAGTAAATAGTTGCTTTGAGTTTAACAATTAAAATATTCATTGACCACATGAGCAATATAAAATTTAGTCTAAGGGCGTAACTTGGATGCAAAACTGGGTTCAAGTGAACTCATAGAGATACGTAAACTAGAAAGAAGCAAAACTAAGAAGCCGATTTGCAGACACTCAACAGTCAGATAGCCAAAATGCACGATATAGATGATTGAAAAGTCATTCTTAATAATTGTAGAAGAATTTTTCATATGTTGACGAGGAGTTAGACAATTAGTTTCTAACTCACGTGGTGTAAGTGTGCAATTCTCACAGAAAATCCACTATCTCCATCTCTAACAATTTCACCCCAATCATTCAGGGCTTTTCTGAGGCTCACATCTGTTGTTGCACCAGCTCTGATTGCAGATTCCAACTTCTAACTTTGTGCGCTTAACTCCTGTGGGCGGACTGGAACCTGCAAAATGCACTATCGGGGTTATCATTACTCTCTACACTAAATTGACATCCAAAAATTCAGCCTTATATATCACAACATCTTAGAAATACAAAAGCAACAAAAACTAGCACAAAGCCTCTAAATAACTTGCATTCAACTCTCAAATACTGAGGAAAAAATCTAATGCAGTATTCTCTCGCATATCTCCAATGTTGAAAGAGCTCTACACTATTAGCAATGATTATTCAGTTGTTCTCACATGACAGAACTACATCCTGCTCTATGTCTTATACTACAATAAACAGCTGGGATCAGCACAATTAGCTTAGTTTCCTTTTGACTTCCTGCTCAGAATCTACAAGAATGAGGAAATGCTACAAAACGGGATGTGACGTAACAGTAACATGCCCAGTTACCCAAAGGGACATAGAAGTATGCTATCAGTCAATCATATTCCGGTTAACTTTTCACACGCAGTGAGCTATTGCCACTGAACAAATTGTGCTATCAACAAAAGGAAACTAAATTTTTATCATGGCTTGCGCACAAACCAAATAAATTAAAACCATGAAATTTATTAATTTTTTTATTAATTTTTTTTAATCAAACCAAAGCCAAAAAATAAACATTAATAAATAAATAATCAAAACATCCAATTAGTATCGAGATATTACTTTCCAAATGGAACTTTTATGTATGAAATATTTTACAGATGTCTCTCAAATCCCAAACTCGGCGAGGGCAACTCAACTTAATTTCCTACAAATGCCTAAAGAGAACATGAGGTTCTGTGAGCTAAGTACCGGATTCAGGTTTGCTGGTGCAGGTAGAACGGCATGGGGCAAAGTTGTCGGTGGGCGGGGTCCTGAAGATACGATCAAAAATAGGAACGGATGAGTCAAACTTGTACCTTGTGTTATTTTTAAGGAACGGAGAGGTTCAAAAGGATTATATCAGACACTCAAAATATCTACCTTGTAAATTTGAGATCCTGTGATGGAAGGCCCCCTTCTGACAAATGGGAGAAACTCCAGTTGATGAAAGTCTGTATATATCGGTATTTACAGAAGGGGAATTCTAAAAGTGAAGGTCTCTTCATCTGTCAAGACAACTTTGTACTCATGAGAAACCAGTCATAACTACGTGTCACCCACGACCGCATTTTATGACACAAAGAGGTTGACAAACTAACAGCCCGTTTCTGTTCTGTACCACCAACTCCAAGAGGCCACGCTGGTGCCTGGGTTGCAGAGTCAAGTGAATCTAAGATGGAATCATCCACCTTCAGCACAGAAAGAGACATCCCTGTAAACCAAATACATTTCTTTAGAAATATTCTCACAATCCTTTACCAGAAATTCTTTTAGAA
The DNA here is from genome assembly GCA_022496805.1 of Pohlia nutans. Classification (NCBI taxonomy): domain Eukaryota; kingdom Viridiplantae; phylum Streptophyta; class Bryopsida; order Bryales; family Mniaceae; genus Pohlia; species Pohlia nutans. Next base: position 1,545,754 of record CM040086.1, read on the forward strand.
CAAGGTAATGGTCTAATGGAAGCTTAACTCAAGATCCTAGGCACATGCAAACTGAGAAACTTCAAATAATTGAACTCATCATACACACCACGCTATCAGTGTCGTACAATTATACAGACTTAAAAATATACATACCAATAATAAAAATTCGCATTCTTTCAGGTAATCGCTCCATTAACAATCCTAGGATCAAGCAACACAATGCAACTGTGACAACCTAGTTACCTGCCGTGTCAAGAGATGTCAAAAAGGACCCTGTATAAACACGCTCCACTGTTAAACCATGCTCAGCTTGCAGTTGTGCAACAGCTTTCCCCGCAGCAATCATTAACTCCATCATCGGTGTCGCTCCAAGACTACAAAACAAAATTTTATTTCAGATCTGTTAGTAGTCACCATCCACCGAAGTCGGAAGAAATCATTGTGCTCGACATTGATCCAACCAAATCCTTAAACCAAGAGAAAATTTCCACCATTGACTTATAAATTGTCAGAATTAAAGAACAACACAAAGATGCAATATCAAGAATAAAACTCAAAATAAGTGTCTCCTCTCATGCCTTAGTACAAGTACCTATTCACCATGAGCACAACTCGACTGCCTGGTTTGATAGACACATAGTTTGTCTCCTGCAAATGGTGAATAAGATTAATTGTTGTCACTACTGTAGGTCGGTAATTGAAAAATATCTTCCAAAGATTTTAACTATCTGCATACCTCCACACTAAGCCAAATCAAAACAGAAAGATAAATGGCATACCTGAGATAAGATTTGCTTCAAGATGTGAGCGACAACAACATCGACAGGCTGTAAATCAGCTACAATAACTCCTGGTTCACCATGCTGCAAACGCAAATATGATCTCAAAAACCGTTAGCTTCCAAAATAACCCACTAAATACTGATATAAATAAGCATAAATTTCGTAAAGATGAGAGGAAAACAACCATAACAGCAATTATCTCCATGCCGCATAATTTAGATATGGCCATCACTAAGATTGTTCTAGCAAGTTTGCTTAAACACAGAAGTGGAAAAATTCAACATATGAATTATGTACTTACAATGCCTAAACCCAGCTCCATTTTCCCAGGCCCCAGTCGATCGTAGGTATTCTGTCCGGGCATTGTGCACACAGTTAAAGCAACCCCCATTGTACCGACCATCCCTGCAACTCGGCGTGATATTTCAGCAATTTCAGAAAGAGGACGCCCTGCAGCCGCTGCTGCTCCTGCAACCTAGCAAAGTGATTCAAAAAATAATTTATTAATCAGACAATCATGACATGGGCCTAAAAGGTATATGGTGTATCTCTAACGCTTAGAACTGCCCACAGTTGAGAGAATTCACTAACAAAGTAGGTGAACCATATTTAAAATCAGAAAAGGTCTAGTATCACAAAAGCCCAATACCAGTAAGCAAAGTCTATACCTTGTGGACAAATAATGTCCCAGCTAATCCTCGTCTACTAACTGGACCTCGAAGTGAAGGAGGAAGTGCACAATCGTCACCCACGATTACCATCTGCATCAATCAATACATGATGAATTATCGTACTATTTATTCACTGATGAAAAGTTCCCCAAATAGCATGTTATCTACTAATCGGTAATACGAGATTGAACCGGAAATTGTCAAGTGGAAGATCAACAACTTGCAAGCCCTTTTTCAATTATACCTCAACTTTGAACCCCTCCGCTTTTGCTTGTTCAGCAGCAGACCCAAAATTTAAGCGGTCTCCAGTGTAATTCTGGCACCCCAATATCACACATTCTAATTAGCACTTCAAAGTTGATCGTGCACAGAGCAGCGACTAAACGTGTACTTCGACAATCAAGCGTTCAGAATTTGTTGCAAAGATAATCTCTACAGAACCGTATGAAATCAAAGAGTATGCAGATGGTTTTCATTCATAATCTAGATGCAGTGAAAAAGAAGTTCAGGGGTCTCACAAGTGACAATCATACTCGTGGGACTGTTATTAATCAAAATGAGAAGAATGCAAAGTCAAAGAAGAAATGAAGTAATCCGGCCTTTTTGAATTGAGTCAAGAGTGTTCCATCTAAACCTACTAGTCCATGTCCTCATAAGATTGCAATAAGCACCGTTGTGGCAATAAGAGAATTGATACCTTCACAATAAGGAGACAACCAGGGGGTCCAGTAACCGCACGGATTCCCTGCAATATGATAGAGACTATTGAGTAAAAAGGTGTATTGGAACAACAATAACAACATCAAAGAACACCCCTATAGCCAAGGTAACATTATTTTCTTTAGGAAAATATACAAATCACAGTTCACGATAATACTGAACCGAGGCAAAATACGTATCCACTCACTTCCCTAAGACTATTAAATATTTCAGTTATTAATTAAATATTTTCAGGTTGTTTAAAAATCCTAGAAACATTTTCATAACCAGCTAAGCATAGGGCAAAAGTGTACACTATATTAAGTATTTAGGTGAGAGACGCCCTGCACCAGACGTTGGAGACTTGGAGACTTCGCATGCCAACAGACTTAAGAAGACAAGATTGCCAAGATCCTCACAAATAGAAGAATGAGAAATTTTCGGCTTACAGCTAAGATTGAATTAGCTGAGGGGGCAGCAAACACGTCCCCACAAATTGCAGCAGTGAGCATACCATCACCGACATATCCTGTATGAGCAGGCTCGTGACCACTTCCACCACCTGTACATTAGCACGCCCGAGTTGGCAAAAACAAATTTGGAATAACTACCTACTAAAATTTAGTATATATGTTTATTAAAATCCTCACACTGATCTAGCGAATACAACTGCATGTCTACCTTGATGCAATAGCATCAAACGGACAATGATCCACTTATCAGAACTCAAGATCGTCTCCAGCCCTATACGTCAAAGTTTATCCATTAAGATCGCACGTTATTTTCTTACTCATGCTTCGTCAAAAACGCCTTCTAAGCACATCTCATTTTATAGTAGAAAATCTCTAAACATATGTGCTGTTAGCACGTGAAGCAGATCGGAGTGAAATGAATACTGCACCTGAAATAATTGCAACTTTGTTATAGCTGCCTCGTTTAATACCTGAACGCAACACCACTTTTACCTACAAAGCAAAAGATAGCTAGGCGTTAGTTAGCAAGGCACAGCATAACAGTGACTACACTACCTGTGAACGGAAGTCCTGTGGCCAGTGCATTAATTCACTCGAATCTCTGATTGATGACTAATTGGTTCCATGAAAAGACCCCAGTACTTTCCCACGTCCAACAATACGCCAGTTCTCATTGGATCTAGAATTCGGAAGAATCAATCACCAGTTAAAGCTGGGAGAAACTGCAACCATCAGAAAAAGCATCTATATAACGGTCACAACCTCAGGAATGCCATCAAGATACGTGAGGTGAGGGTACGTCTCCACCATTCCCTCTATAAATTCTTTGACAACATCTGTGTGATCCAAAACAAAACAAAATATCAGTTTATAAGCGATGCAGATTCATGCTAAACTTAGTACACTGGACCTGTGGCATGTATTCAGATTTGCTAGATCGCTATGCAATGCAGTCCACCGGATGTTCTCGTATAAGGAGTTTCGTTCTACGACAAATAAGTTTATCATAAACTGCCTGCCAGTAATCGAGAATGAACACCTGGAGTCTCTAAAACAGCTATTACTGATACTATAGCATCCAGGTTAACAATGACCTTAGTCTGAATCAAGTGACGATTCCAGACGGATGATCAGAAACTTCCAAACTACGTACACTCATCGATACTCCTCAATGTATATATTTTACTTCTTGTTGTGACAAGGACTTGCCAAAACATACTTTAACAGTGGCCTCAGCATACTCTGTTCCCAAAGAATCGTAGAGTAGTAGTGACACAGTATCCATAGTTGTATGTCGTTGCACCCCATAGATTAGCATCTGTCTGAAGACTCTAAGTCCGCCATTGCGGTATGAAACTCACGATCTTGAGAGATTACGGACTCGGTAATTAAAATCATCGATCATTTAAGGACTTCAAGGGCTTCTATAAGTGACACTTTGATTCCTGTAAGCGCTTGGTTGTAATACATTGTAGCATGTCACCACAAGAGCTTATCTTAAGGTACCCTACGTAATAAGCACAAGCGGTAATTAATTGCTTCGCATTTTCTAGGAATTAAACCACAGAGCATAACCCTGGTCCGCAAGAACAAGAGACTTTCTGAGAAATTTTAACATCAGTGGCGATACTTGCAGAAGAGCATATGAAAAAAGTGATGGATGCTGACAGCAGATGAGAAGTGCTAGAACAGCGGAATAACCGAGGGGAATAATATAAAGGAGAAGTCATCCAATTATAGAATCAACTCTGTAGCCATCATTTGGAAGCTGAGAAGTCCTTGTCCTGGAAAAGAGATTACTCTGTATCTGTTGCGTAGAATTTTCAATCCATGCACACTGGCCTGCATTAATGTAAGAGAGCATAGAACACGCTATTCGAAAGAAAATGTCTCAAAGTAGCAATTGAAAATACTAAAATTACAAGAAGAACAGGTCACACCAGTCGATACAGAAAGTACTTTCAACAGACAGTTACAGATACATTAAAAGCTTGTCCTGTATAAAACCAGATAGCATCTTCCAATCATCGAGGCCAAATTATCATGCCCGCGCTTCCATCTAGGTTTCGGATTGCCCCGCCTTCGGATTGCCACGCTTCTCTAAGCGCGTTGCGATCACTAAAAAATGAATTGGAAACGTCCACAAGAATCACGTGAGTTGGAAAGGAAAGGATTGATCGGAGAAAAGATTAAATTCCACAGCGAGACCACACTCAGTTTCGCAACCCGATGGGAAAAGAGCACCAAGCACCAGAACGAGAAAGACAAGAAGGATTTAAAACAATTCGAAGAAAATAGTGAATTAAAGTCGCTGCTCCTCATCCAAATGCCTAATCCCGGTAACGATGACCGGTAAGAAACAAGCGAGGTTCAAAATTGTTCAACAACAATCGGTCCAAAGTTAAGTGCGGGATCAATCAGGCAAGAGAACCTGCAGCAAGCAAGCTCTGATCCTTAGTTCTTCTTACCATTGGGATCATTGATCAGCCTTTTCGCTCTCGCCATTGCTTACGACGCTCTGTACAAAACGCGAAGCGATCGCTACTCCAAGCTTCTTAAATTTCACAGCACAACAAAGACTACACACTTTGATTAATCGGAAAAAAATTCCGCGTACTGCTTTCCTGCAGAGTCTTCAGAACCGTAACGACCGGGAATGTGGACACCTTATCGAATTGTTCAAAACTAGCTTTCAAACCTTCCACCAGTTATAACTCTCAAATTAAGATCAAACTAAAACTACGAACTCTGGATTTCGGAAAGCCTACAACGCCTGCACGTGATCGCAATGCGCTTCAGAAAATCACTGTCGCGGAGACAATTATCAAATTTCCAAATGCAATGAAACAGGCTCCACTCTCCACAAGAACAAAACAACAACAGCATCACCTCTACTGTCCAAAATCGAACTCAAGCTAAGATCAAATGACCACGACAAAAATAAAAGAAAGGCTACAAAGGATCATCGCCTACACCTAAAGAATCAAAACACATACAGCAATTGCAGCTCCACTACCGCCAAAATCTCAATCCCGACAGCTCAGGTTTCAAACCCCAGCGCTATTAGAACAAGTACCGAAACACCGAACTCCAAACGCGAGAAGCATGAAGCTCTGCCTCCTATATACCACAAGAGAGAATCTTCTCAACTGTGAGAAATTAATAAATGATCCAAGAAATGATGCCAAGACAGGAACTCCAGCCAGAAGCTACAAGCAAGCGGCAATGATGAGATACTGGCTAATGAGATACTGGCTACTGCAATGAAGGAGGCGGCGATGGTGTGTTTTGCAGAGAAATTAATATGCGCTTGCTTGCTTGCTTGCCGTGGAGCCCGCCCTCCACTACTCTCCTCAAAGATATCTCTGTCTGCGTCGTCTCTCTCGCCCGGCGGGGCCGGCGTGCCCCTACCTGCCACGGTCATCGGTGTGCCACGGTCATCAGTGTGCCGCGGTCATCGGTGAGCGGAAGGAGAGGGACAGATTCCGCGTTCCCGACGGTGAGGAAGTCATTCCCCGGTTCTCACGTTCCCTGGATTCCCATCAAAGGCTTAGCCATTGATCCAGAATTGGTAAAATAGAAAGGAACTCCTGTGTACAAAACGTAACGCCCTTCAGAGTTTTTGCTCTATTGAAACGAGTATTGAAAACCAAACGCACCTCACTTTGCATGAGGCGCTCGCTCCCGGGTTTTCCGTACTAGAGAAGCTGCAGGGTAGTGCCGATTCGGCAGTATGGTGAGGTCACTGGCGAGCCCGTAGGGCGAGCCAGCTGGCCGAACCATACTGCCGAATCGGCACTACCCTGCAGCTTCTCTAGCGTTAAAGGACCGTATGTCCAATTCGGACATACGGTCGAGACCGTATCTCTACGGAAACCATATACTTCCGAATCGGCAGGCCTGGCCGATTATGACTGGCAGAATCGGCAGTCCACCTCAGCTGCCGATTCTGCCCAAAAAAAGGGCTCAAAAATTGGCCGAATTGGACATACGGTCCTTTAACGTGAAAATCATGAAAATCATGGAGAGAGAAAGAACCCCGGACCTCTTGTAAGGCCAGTGTGAATAAAGTGTTTGTTCAACCTACCCTAAAATTATGGAAGGAAAACCGGAACACCCGCTAAGCAAAATTGTCCGAGTAGAGCGAGTACGGGCAAGAATTTTATAAAAATTATGAGCGACGTTACGTCGAAAGAGGCTCTATGGGGAGGGCCTTTTCCTATATATTACTCCCGTAGTAATCAAAACTTCCTTTCACAAGATAAGGAAATGTTTTTTTATAGAATATTTTCTCATACACTAGTTAAAAATCACTAAGGTTCTGAAATGGATACGTTTAAAAATAACACCTTGTTGAAAAAAATAAAAATAAATAAACAACTTCGGAGCAAGTAGTGACATTTTTATTTTTATTTTGGCTAACATTGAATAAAGCAAACAAAAAATATGCCTTTGACTTTTTTTTCTTAAACTAAAAAGGAGTGGCTACACTAAGAAGTTAGCCATCACCTCTGCTCGTTATTCTATGTACTTAAGTTGTTTAAACAATGACATACTGTCATAGGGATTATTTTATTCATATAAATTAAAGTTTTTAGGGTGATTTTTATTGTAGAGGAGGAAGTATTCTTTTAATCTACTTTTTGGATTTTAATTTTTTAATTCCTAATGAATATAATCTGATAGGGAGTACATACACTAAAGTTTTCAATAAAGAAAGGATGGTGGTATGATTTGAGGACTTTTCTTTACTCATGGATGTAGGGTATAAGAATATTTGCACTCAAAGATTGAGTAAGAATACATGTGTGTAGAATAAAATTTTCCCTCATGTTTTAGCAAATCAACATATGTGAATGCAATAAATGTACAATGTATATGATAATGTAGATTACGGGTGTACTTAAGGTGGACACACAGTAAGTGAAAATGCTACTCTTTAACTTTGTTAAAAAATTTGAACAAAAAGGAAATCATCTTTAAAATGATTAAAAACTGGGCAAAGAAAGGTTTAAAAATAATTAATTAATTGAATTAAATTAAATTAAAATATTAGTACAAATAAAAATGCTTGTAAACTTTCAATTCAAGATTTTTCATATAAAAAAGGAACTAAAATTCTAACAAAGGGCCAAAGAATGTGATGAAAGTCACGGAAATGAGTCATTGCCTTTGCCTTCAAGCCACTACACTAAATAGTATATTTAGTGTGAGGCACTGTAATTGCGAACATCACTCTAAATATCAAAAAACCTACTTTTGTAAGAACACTAAATGTGAATTCTCACACTATTTATGAAGAATAGTAACATTTTGACATTGTGATCTTTTGAGATATGGATATTTAGTGTGAGTAAGGAATGAAACTTGAGATGAAATTTTAGATGGAAAAACTGAAATTTTAGAAATGGAATGAATAAAATTGGATGATAAGTGACAATGAATCAAATTGGATGATAACCCCCACAGCTAATTACCCACAAATTGACAATTAGTGTTACACAAGTAGTAGGGGTAAGCACATTATTCATCACCTCACACTAAATATACTATTTAGTGTAGTAGAAAAGGTGGCATTGTTGAGGAAAATGCCCAAGCAAGCGGTGCCCAATTCCACACATGCACAGTGATATTGCCTAGGCATCTCCTTGGGGAGTGCCACCTTTTCTACTAGTGTTTTTCCTGTAATTTTTTTTCCTTAAAGCCTAACTGACAACATAAAAAAATAGGAGAGAATGTTTGGCAAAATTTTCAACTTGCTATCATATTTTGATAGAATTTTTTCAGATTTTGTTAGTTTTCTTCATAACATCTGGCTATTTTCACCAAAAAAAGCATAGAGAAAATCTGGCGAAAAAAATAAAAAAATTCTCTTCTATTCTCTTAAAAACAGGAATGCCATATTTTGATGGCGAAATATACCCAGAAAGGAAGGAAGAAATAAAAAGAGAACAAGAAACTCTGCACTTCAGTGAAAGAGGAATCTCTACTGTATCAAACAATCAAGGGGTAGTACAGTTCAGGCTCATCCAATTCCAATCCCTGTGGGCCTGAGGTACGTACGTTACCAAACAATACCCAGCAACAGAAAAGTCAGGAGGTTGCTTTGACCCACCAGCACATTCCTTCTTTTGAACTGCACAATGATTGATAGTGGCTGCCAGTACCTTCAGCAACTGGGCCATGGAATATCAATTACTCACATACTCATATACCACCTTATTGCCATCATGGTAATTGTGTTAGATAATGTTCAAACACTCGTATAGGAAAAAAAAGAAAAAAAAAAAAGAAGAAGAGACTGAGGTGCTTGGGCACTAATGAATAGTGGTAGATCATGGTGCCTTAGAAGGCCTATCAATTGACACCAACAGTAATAGAAAAAGTTGTACTTGGGTATCAAGGAACAATGTTTGAGTATGGTGCCCAACGTCCATATTGGCATCAAGCTAGGATCAATACGGTACCATGATGACACCATTCCTTGTTGTTCAAAGAGTATTGTATTTATTAGTGCAAACTAGTGCCAAAATGGAATCATGCTCTTGCACTATTCCTTGGTTCCCAAAGATTATTCATTCTGCTGGTGTATAGTTTTCAGTAAAAATTATTATAGTTCAAAAGTTGAGATATTTGTGTCCGTAGCGTCTCACCAATGAAAAACTCCGTCATAGATAACATGGAAATGATTTTTACGTTGAATTTATTATAGATAAACAAGCTACCGTACAAATTAAGTTATCTTGTTTATTCATAACACATGACATCTCCGTGTTATCTCAAAAGAGGTATTTTTACAGTGCCTTCCTCCTTTTTGCAATAATTTTTTTTTTCATTTGTGTTAAAGTAAAAAATGAAGATACTTACGTTAAACTTTTTTTTGTTATTTTTTTTATACATGTTTGACAAAAGGTTTTCATTTTGCATATTTGGGTGAGGTATTGATAATCTTTGCTAAGTTTGAAGTTTTAATTTTTTTTTAAATATTTATTTCATTTGTCTATGATATATTTTAATTTAACTCAAAAATAAAGAAACAAATTTGTGGATTATATCTTTTAGAAACATATTGGAGGAAATCATTTTCAAATCGTGTACAGGAAGTCTTTTAATCATGTTCATGAAATCATTTTTAATCCCTAAATAATACATGGATTTTGCTCAAAAAAATACCAATACTACCATTTTTAATGCATTGAGCCAAAATAAATTTGAAGTTTTACTTTCCATATTTCACTATAGGGTCTTATACAAAATTAGTATGAAAACATACGGTAAGAAAATTAGCAACTTTGATTACATAGATTGCATGATATTAGGGTTGAAGCGAAGAAAAACATTTGTTTTGTAGCTCACCAAACTAGGGCAACATATTTTGAATCCTAATAACCTAAATTTGGTTAGAGTGGCCAATAACCTAAATTCAGGCATGGTGGCGAAGATTTTGAGGGCAACAGTAAGTTAGAAGAGCTAAAGAACCTTATGATTGCAAAGAAAAATTTATGAAAATTTGTGATTCTTCCAAGTTTGACTGCAGATGTGGATGAAACCTCCCAATGAATTTACAAAGATAAAGATGACGTAGATATGGAGGCTTTGCACATCAGCTTGCATGGCAATATACGCGGCAAGATACCATTGCAAATGCCTTAAAAGATCCATATCCCATGTTTTGCTCACCACGAGCACCTGCAGCTTGAATTATGCAATACGAGGTGGAGATCAGTTTTACAGGAAACGTTAAGAAATAAGAATGGAACGATACTCAGAGCATCCGCACATTTCTCCCTTTTCTTTTTTCTTTTTTTTGAAATAAATGGATGTTTTATTCTCATTGCACAACAACAGATTACAAACATCACATTGTGAACGAAGAGAGCACCTTTCTCATACTCTCCCACCGGTGATTTTTGGATTTTTCTTCCTACAATATTTGGATTAGACCCAAAGCTCTTAACCCCTAAGTGCCCAATCAACCATATTATGCTTGATTTTTGGTCAAACGTCCAAAAAATCAAGTGTTTTAGCTTTATTGTAGTTGGTGTTTTCATTAGATGTTTAAGTTAAGTTATGATACATCTTTTGACCGTTGGGATTGGAAAATAACCTTCATTTGAAGTTTTCCCACCGTTGAGAAATTTGAAATTCGAGTGTCCAAAATACAAAGGGCTTTCTAAGAATGCTCCAATCATAGGTCTCTTTTATTTTTTTCACTTTCATATTTTTACTACTTGTAAATGTAACTTTTATCTACCTTAAATAAAAAAATTGATATTAAATTTGACAAAAATATATTTATTTTGAATTTTTATCTTGTTTACATAATAAAATTTAAAAATATTCAAAATATCTTCCAATCATGTTGAAATTTTTGTCATACCTTCATAGTGCTGATGACTATCAATGAAAAATTATAAATCATCCAATGTGATATTTCAAGTATGCAAATTGTAGTGATTTGTCTTTTTCAGAATAGGTGAGGACATGTAAGGGTTAATCATTTCCTACTAAGAGCGACGCCCCCACTATAACAAGAGGCCTAGGAGCCATCCCCGTCATGCACGGGATTCTTATCAAGCTCAGAAATATTAACCCTCACGACATGCATCCAACCGGAATTGAACCACTGTCCTTTTTGGTGCTAATAAGCACTCTTAAGGGGAGCCCACCTCCTAGCTATCACCTAGGTAGTTTAACATCATTCCGAACCAACACGCTTCTCCCTTCAATTCACCCCTTGACCATTATCATCACATCCAAAATTTTGTGTTACAAGTAATAGTCTTCACACCCTTGAACTGCTATCCCTCATTATAGTCTGTGAACTGGTCATAATCACTAGAGTTGACCCCTAAAGGACCAAGGCTCATTTTCCAAGTTCGGTCAGCTTAGTATGGAATGAGTATTGATCCTCAATTATTGAGATTTTTTGTGGTGATTCTACTCATTGTAATGAAGATGGGATGGTAATTTGCGTACGTAGATGATGTATAGATCAAAAGATACAATCATGTAAAGGTGAAAAACCTAATTGCGGGCACCTCCTGAAAATTTTCATACAATGAGCTATGTATCTGAATTTTTGTACACAATGAGCTAACGCCCCCACATACACAATTGCCTAATTCATTTTACCAAATTTGAGACTTAACTTTGCATTTTGGGCATTTTCAGAAAGTTTCAAACTTGGGCAACAAGCCAAAAAAAAAATGCTACCAACTTTGAAGCTTATAATCTTACTATTGAAGAACCTTGAACGGTTGAAATTTTTTAGGTTGTAATAAATTCAAGTTGGTTGAAATATCCTATAGGTGAATCGGTCAAAAATGTTTTAGATCAAAAGCTATTTGTCTTTTTATGAGAAGGGATACTTTGAAGTGTTTGGAGAGAAACATAGTTGTGGTCCTTTAGGGGTTAACCGAAAAGAAGGCTATGGAACATGCCTTTTCAACCTTCTTTCAAGCGTTCTTTTGAGCTCCCTTGAGCTGTGTTTGGGTTGAATAGTGTCGTGTTATAACTTGTCCCCTTGTAGGCCATGGGCTTGGAGCTTTGGTAGGAGGTGTGGAAGTCATTGCGAGGTGTGGAGAATAATGACAATGGCTTGCTTTAGATTGTCTCCCAACTCACCTTGAACTAGTTTTTGGTCTATTTCTATTTCAATATGAGTTCAAGAGGAGTTCAAGAGGAATTTGCTAAAACTTTCCTCTTTAAGCTCACTTTTCGGTTAACTCTACTATACATGGGAGATCAATATTGTTCATCAATTTAGGATATAGAGCCCTTTTTTAAATTAGCGATAGAAGACAACATTTCTTTTATTGGTGAAACCGTCAAGAAAGGGACCACTTATATCCCTTTATATTGGAAGGAATGCCCCACAATGATTCTCATGTAAGGTAGACGACCTGTTTCCGATCACGTTAACCAATTCAGCATACTTCCGGTGGAGTAACGAATAGGCAAATAATTTTGCAGTGTAGGGAAATAGATTTGAAGGTCACATATTTTTGAACAAATTTTGGGGCAATTTTCAATTTACTACAAATTTTCAAAGTGAAGATTCTCTCCAACCCGTTCTCGCAATATAGGCTGACCTATTTCCAAGAACTATAAAACTAGATTTCGAGAACACATGATATCATACTAACACATGATATCGGCCACAAGTTTCCATTCTTGGCACCAACCATTCCATATTAAGAAGAAATATGTTTTTGTCACCGTTTACAAATGAATTCAAAAATAATGTAGGCCTATTCACGGAAATAGGTTGCCCTATACTGCGTGATTGGGGGCCTGATCGGAAACAGGTCGTCTACCTTATATTGTTTCTCCAAGAAAAGAAACACTCATAGAAGGATGTATTCAGATATCATACTCATATTCCGTGGCTCTCTGGCCCACCTCAATTTTCACCGTCACTTTTCATGCACACCTCAATTTTCACCGTCACTTTTCATGCAGGTTTTAGGGAATCTCCTGCTTCAGTGGTAGGGTGCGGATGCTCTTAAGTTACACTGATTCACTGGAACTGAATTCAAAGAAGGAAGTTACCTCCCACGTGTCAAGAGGTTTCCACTCAGTCAGTACTCAGTACAGTGTAAGCAGTTAATTCAGTCAGGACTTCGGAATCATGATCCATTACTGTGGTGCTGTGTTGGATAGTAGATAAGCTTACACTTCACCAGCAGAGTCTTTTTTTTTGGGGGCAATTTATAATCCAAAAATAGACTATTGAAATGTGATTAACCCCTAAACGTCACAGCGTCCAGAAACTGGACGACGAATGATTTCAAAGCCTTCTCACGTTCTCATCAACGCTTGGATGATACTCATCCAATTTTTTGGAGATTCTTCACCAAGTTGTTGTCCTATCTAATGGCTGGATTTAGTCATACTAGAGTACATATTTTTCTAAAATTGCAAATGTAGAAGTATGTCAAGTCGTTGACCAAGCCAAAATTGCATTGACTCTAGTTCAAAGTGGAATCGTGAAAAATGAGGTCATAAATTTAAGAAATACAAAAATTTCAAAGTATCACCACACTTAAGAGTATCTCATTTCAAACTCATTCCAAAAAAATTTACTCAAAAAATATTGAAATTTAGTTTGTAATCGAATTTAGAAGGAATTTTTAATTTTAACTTTCAAATTTTATAATTAAATATTGGTGATTGTATTAGTGAATCGAACCGTACGGATGGAATCTAAAATTCAAGATCTAGAACTTTCATATGTATATCAATTCCAGAATATTCTTCTAAATGGTAGTTTATAATGTTTTTTCTGAGATTGTCAATTCCAGGGACACCCTGGTACGTTAAGGGGTTAAAGAACAATGCCAAATTTGCTGGTAAAGGTCTGTATCAATACATTTTGGACAAATATATCATATTGCATGAAGATCAGAAGATCAGGGATGTAAGTAGCTTCATCATTTTATTGAAGATCGTGGCTTGCATTAGAGTTAACCGCAAAAGTCAGCTCAAAGAGGAAAGTTTTAGCAAATTCCTCTTGAACTCCTCTTGAACTCATATTGAAATATAAATAGACCAAAAACTAGTTCAAGGTGAGTTGGGAGACAATCTAAAGCAAGCCACTGTCATTATTCTCCACACCTCGCAATGACTTCCACACCTCCTACCAAAGCTCCAAGCCCATGGCCCACAAGGGGACAAGTTATGACACGACACTATTCAACCCAAACATAGCTCAAGGGAGCTCAAAAGAGCGCTTGAAAGAAGGTTGAAAAGGCATGTTCCAAGGCCTTCTTTTCGGTTAACTCTATTGTCTACAATATTGAGAAAAAAAAGAGTCGTTGTTCACCAGTTGTAGAATTGTGATAAGTTAGTCAATGCATAGTCATTTTGATTCCAATCTCTCATAACATTCGGTAGCCTTCATGTCCAATGCCTTTCCTTCATGCACTCTGCTCATCACCCTAAGAGCATTCCCACCCATGCACGCTAGGACTAACCCTCTCAAATTATTCATCTATATTTGAAGGGCCCTTGCACTCACACTCCCCCAACCTTGCATCCCCTTCATGTATTAAAAGTGCGCATCAAATAGTCAATGGACCAATCACAAGTAGAATGGGAGGAATAATCATCAAATAGTCAACTAAATAGTGTTTTGAAGGCCCAATTTCAAACACGCTAGAATCCAGAGTCGAGAGGAATTTGAAAGGGCCCTTGACACTTTTCATCTACTTCTGGAGTGTCAGAGACACTCTCAGGCCATGGGTGGCCATGCTCTAAGCCTTCACATATTCATTAACCATTGATGAAACACTATTGAGTGTAAAATATTCCACACCATCTATTGTAGAGCCAAGATAGAAATAGCGCATGCTACTGAATGTCATGCTGATGTCAAATTTCAGATATGGTCACTATTTATTGATGATGTCACTACTGTAGAACTTGATAAGTCATTTTCTGTAGACCAAAGAGATTCAAAGACTCAGAGCATTCCCACCCATGCACGCTAGGACAAACCCTCTCAAATTATTCATCTATATTTGAAGGGCCCTTGCACTCACACTCCCCCACCCTTGCACGCCCTTCACGTATCAAAAGTGCGCATCAAATAGTCAATGGACCAATCACAAGTAGATGGGAGGAATAATCATCAAATAGTCAACTCAATAGTGTTTTGAAGGCTCAATAGTGTTTTGAAGGCCCAATTTCTAACACGCAAGAATCTAGAGTCAAGAGCTATTTTGAAAGGGCCATTGAAACTTTTCATCCACTTCTCGAGGTCAGAGACTCTCTGAAGCCATGGGTGGCCATGCTCTCATCACTTAACCCTACTCCTGAGTCCTAACCAGCCAAGGGTGGCCTGCTATGTCAAGTAGGTTGGATAATTAGAAATGACAATAGAGTTACCCTTAAAGTCACCTTGTGTTTGAATAAGATACTGGGAATTTTACATTAATGTATTCTTATTTGTTCACCCCGAATAGTTAAAAGGTAGGGAAGAGCTTGGTGGTCTCTCATTATTAGGTGTATAAGAGCTTGGTGGTTTTTAAACTCATGGAAAACTAGTTTAGCTGTCTTTCTTGACGGCTAAACTAGTTTCCCTTGAGTTTAGAGAACACCAAGCTCTTACACACCTAATAATGAGAGACCACCAAGCTCTTCCCTACCTTTTAACTATTCGGGGTGCACAAATAAGAGTACATTAATGTAAAATTCCCAGTATCTTATTCAAATAGAAGGTGACTTTAAGGATAACTCTAATACCATACTCACTTTCCCGTTCGGCAAAAAAAAAAATCAAAATGTCAAGAATTCTGTCATATTGCTTTTGCATTGGTTGTCACCCAAGAGAATCCTAGGTGGAAGTTACTTTTTGGCACTCCAATTGTCTAACCAAAAAGTGAGGTATGATATTGGGTTTTTTGGAGTACATGGGGCTCAAAATGACATCAGTAAATTTAACCCTTAAACGTCAAGGTAAGCCCATGGGCTTATTTAAAAGAGAATAATGAAGAAAAAAAAAGTTGATTTTCTCAACCAAATCAAGCGAGACTTAGTGCGTTAGAAAGCTACTGAAAAAGCGATCTAGATTCCAAATTTTCGCCTCATTTGAGAGATTGTGGAATCGTTGGTAAGCAATCAAAGTTATCAAATTGAACAAGTTTTGAGGTTGGGGCAGCTGAAGTTCAGCAGTGCTACAGTGCTAACCAGTAGTGCACTGCAGAGTCGTTTTTGAAAAAAAAAAAAAAAAAAAAAAATCCCCAAAAAAATTTAGATGCCTTCCGGGCTGCCCCATCCAGGCCCCTCTTGACATTTAAGGGTTAAAAAGGGTCATCCTGATGTCAAAATGACATCAACATAATATATGTCATAGTGATGTAAGGATTAGTGCCATTTTGTTATCATAATGATGCAAACTGAACATGTCTCAAGTCAAAATGATGTAAACTTAACATAAAAATGAAACATGTTAACTTTACATTAGAATGACCTATACCACATGGATGTGAAGCTTACATTAAATAAACATCAAAATGACACTAATCCCTACATCACCGTGGCATATGTCATTTTGATGTCATTTTGACATCAAGATGACCATTTTTAAGTTTACTGATGGGGTTTTCTTGGCCCATGATCAATGAGCTTTTTTTTTATTAATTGATAGAACAAAACTTTACAAGTTTGTAGATAAAAATGATCCGTCCGTTCCAAATCACTTGACACTTTTGGGTTTAGAGCAAACTATTAAGGATTTGGTGCAATGTTTTATGTGTATACAATTATAGGAAATTTTATATCCTATCATTTTTATATAAACAAAATTTTGCACCAAGTGAATGTTCTCCTAAGACTTCAATAAGAAAAAAAGATAAGATTTTTTCAATTCTTTGATGAATCATTCAATTTTTACAATTTTCATATTGCATAAACTGCATAAAACTAGAAATCGACTTTAGGTTCTTTAGAATCCTTTTGAAGTTTAATGCAAGAAAAAGTGTTTGTTTATTTCATTTGATATTCTAAAATGTCATTCTATAAATATTCATCGTAAAGAGGTTTAAATGTACATTTGTGGGTTTATATGATACTAACAAACACCCTCTTGCAATGCAACTACAACAAAGGAAAGCGCAAGAATTGCATTAAGAACAAGGGAATCAACTAGGAATATAAAGGGAACATGATGGAAACCTTTGGAGAACAAAATGGTAACTATGGAGAACTATTTGAAAACACAAAAGAAACCTACAGGCAAATCAGGAATTCAAAGCAGGATAGTGACATGGTATTGTGACACTCTGTACTTAATATAATAGATTTATATTTACTTCTGGAAAAGCAGGAACTGGCTTCAGCTATTGTGATCATGGTGATAGGAACTGCTTACTTTTCTGTTTGACATGTTTTGAAACCTTCAACGGAAGGGCGTATGAAGTTCTGCATGGGACCTCACAAAGATTGGGTGCCTGATTTCCAAGGGTCAGTGCAGCCATGCAGGCCCCTGAGAGGAACTGAAAAACAACCACATGTTTTTTTAGCTTTATACTTTTAGAAGAGTTCTACTCCACAGGAATCATTCCTAAACATTAGAAATGATGTCTCTATAAATCCACAATAAAACCCAAAAATACCAACCTTTACTCGATGACATCACTAATCGTGGATGGAAAGTAGACCCACTTACAGTCATCACCGCTGGTGCTAGGGGCACAACCCACATCCCCTCCATGAAAATACTAGAAACAAAATTCAAACTCCCAGAAACTATCATCAAAAACACATTCAAAGAAATCAATATAATTGCCATACAACATGTTGGATCAATCATCCTTCACAAACGCAAGATCGAAAAGAATCAACCATTCCCATTAGACCCTACCTAACAATACCCTGTCCAAACCTAAATAATAAACGCATTCACACATACATACACAGCCATTCATATCTCCATATCCCTATATATATGTATATATGTATATATATACTCATCCATACATACACATATACATACATATATACACGAATGCGTCCCCCATTAGTCTTTCGTAGGGTCACAAATCTAGTTTTGATTACTAAAGTGTCTATCCTCGAAAGAGGAGAGTAGTATTGTCCGAAGGGCTCTTTACCCAATGGGTAATGTGTCCTTGGCATTACGAACAGACACTCTATTCACACCGACCTGTATAAGGCCGGAGTTTCTATCTATTTGATGTCTCTATAATACACTGAAATATCATATACCGTGGCCTACAATATTTTTGAATTGCCACACTAATAATTGATTTTCCAAAATATTGTGGTAATTTTCATTTGAATTTGTTCAAATAGATGAAACATTGTGTTCAGAATTTGTCCAAATGGATGAATGTAACCACAACAATTATCCACCCACAATGTATGGTGATTTAAGTGTAGCATTGTAAACCATCAATTCAAGATTTTTTCCTATAAAAAAGATATCAAGTCAAAGCAGCTTAAGAACGTGATGCAACTTGACACCACTCATGCCACTCATGGAATGACCCATAAGTGTCACCTCACAATTTTTGTTGTGTAAGTACTCTCAACAACTGCCATCAAAGGAATCTAAAACCAATCACTTGCTTGCGATCTAATTGGAAACTTTTACAAGTGTGCAAAATCGAGGATTTTAGGATTCAATTCATGATGCTTTTGTATTGGCAAAAATACCACCTATATTGCCCTTGGTTCACTGTAATGTTTCTTTCTCTCAACGGAATAAAGCGTCCTGTTGTTTCAAAAAAAACAAAAAACAACAGACCGCCTATATGTCGCAAGTGAATTCTAAATATCTTTGCATTTTCAATATATATATATATATACATATATATATATACATATATATATATACATACATATATATATATATATATATATATATATATATATATATATATATATATATATATATATATATATATATATATATATAACATGTGTTTTTTTTAATCATTCATATAATTTTTTAAATGTCAAATATTCAAATGACTGGTGGCGATGCTCATAGTAAATATCTTCCCACAACAATACTTGATGTCACCCATGATGTGTAGTGAGGCAATTTCAAGTTAACCCTTGAAGAACAATGCAAGCCCCACGGGCTTGACAGTATTTTGGGAGAATCTTGCTCATAACTTTTACTCCATTGCACCAAATGAGGTTTTTTAATGCCAAATTGGACACCTTTGAGGGATTCATACTTTTTTAGAACAGAACCGAAGTGAATTAAAAAGAGAATCATGTTTAAAATGGAGTTTAATCCCTAAAGGTCCAAAGAGCCATTTCTGACCAGTATTATACATCGATATTTTATTGTATTTGGCATGGTTCCACATCTCATATGGGTTTAAGATCAAAAGTGAAGTTAAAATTCACATCAATATGATTTTAATGAGCTATCGAGATTTAAATTTGGAACTTTCCATTTACAATAAATGTCAAATATATGCCAACACGTATCTACTATATTATTATCCCTTTAACCCTTAAACGACCCATGGGGATGGTATATACGTTGTCGTATGATTGAGATTTGCTACCAACAAGAAACTCTAAATTGGAATCTTAACCCTTTAGTGCCCAGCAAACCACATTATGGTCACTACAACGTCCGAAATGCAATTAGCAGAGAATCCGTGAAGAATTGGAACTTCAGTTTTGAAGTTCAGATTTGCCCACATACATTACGCACCTTCCAGAAAAAGAAAATTTCAATTTGGAATTGTACAACTATCAAAATACCTATCAACAGAACGCGAAAATACTGCAAATACTTGAAAATACAATAAATACTTACAAATACAACATATGTATTGTGTAGTATTTCTTGTGTTTGGAAGTTTGTTATCTTGTTTTATTTTTTTGGATTGTGTTCTCTTCTTCATCTTCCATTAGTGTGTGTAATCTAATCTTGACTAATGTACCCACTCCTGTCAATTTTCAACGTATAAAATTTTGTCCTAAACCGTACATGGAGAAGTCACTTTTACTTATAAATTTCACAATAATTATGTGTGAGTCTATTTTTGATATGAAAGATTGCAACGGAGAGGTGTTGACATAGGGCATAGCTGAACTTCTTTGCTTTTATTTTTGAAAATTTACCTCAAATTATATTTAACTTTGAAGTCACACACCCCCCAAAATCTCGTTATTGAGCGTGCATTATACAGTTCAAATACATACTATAATCTTCCGATCCCACCATCGGATGATTCTCAAATTTTAATAAAATGTGTGCTCTCGAGTTGAGAATAGAATTGTACGGTTACTTTCTAATTTAACCCATTCTATTTTTGGTGGTCTCAACCACAGTGAAAAAACCTACTGAAATCCAGGGCTCTGAGCTACAGTACCCTAGGCACTAAAGGGTTAATAGCTCACCAGAACCGCATTGATGTAAATTTCAACTTCTCTTGTGCACCCAAACCCATTAAATGTGTGGATCCATTCCAAATACAACCAAAATACACCGTATTTTACTGGTCGCCACGGCATGCTCAGACGTTTAGGGGTTAAGGGTTAAAAGAGATTTTGGGTGTGGAATCGGGAAAGCGTATGTCCTTTGAGGGTTTAAAATGTACAGTTTCTGCAATAAGATTCTCGGGGAAGAAAGGACTAGTGGTGCGCAGAATGGTGTTGGAATGGAGGAGTTGTTGTGTCCCATATGCAGAGTACCTAATGTGGACCCACACGAGGCTCAGAGTAATTGAAAACTTCTGTACAAGTCGTGGATTGGGTAACAACGTTCCAATCAAAGCCCGCTGTCCCGACGGACGGAGTGCGCCATTCTGAATGGGTCCAAGAAGAAAAAAAAAAAGGGCTCATTGCCCTGAAGATAAGCTGGCCTCAGCACTTATCTTTGCACATGATATATGGAAGAGATGTTCCTGGCTCAAACTCCATGATCGACCGTCACCAACTCAACTACTCCAAGAATGTGACTGACCTTTCTGAGGTCGATCATACGTGTAAAATCGATAATGTAGCCAATGCAAAAACGAAGACTTACTACCGTCAGTGGTGTGGTCCTTTGCTATTAGCCCACTGTTGCCCATGATTTTACTTCTTTATTTTAGAAACGATTTATCCTCAAATTCAATTCAATTTATGGCGACCAAATTCGATTTAAATTTCATAACTTCCACTCCGCAGGTTCAAAAGCCGCAAAACAACTTTAGTACACTCGAGAACTTTCCGACGATACCAAGAATGCAACTAATGGACGCATAGTTCATAAGATGAAAATGTAATATACAAAACAAAACAAGCAAACAGTTAACCTTCCTTAATGTAAAGATTTGAGTGAGTGACTAACATAGAATTTGTTTTTGGTAATAATAATTAAGGCAGAAATTACATGGCCAAGATTATGGTACATTCATGGAGCTCGCTGGATAAAATGTACAAAGAATCTTATGATATAAATATATCTATATAAATTTGTATTCGAACACCTTTTATTTAGGTTGGTCTATGAAAAAAATGAATAACATTATATAATTAAACAATGGATTTTAGTCTCAGGGAAGTCACTCTCAAAAATTACAATCGGCGTGCAAGAAAATATAGCCTTAATAAAACTTTGAAGGTGATTTTAAAAAATGAATTACATTAATGTAGAATGCTCTATATTAATAAAAATGAGAACATTCTTGAGATATTAATAATTATAATAAGCGTTGCTTTTATTTAAGAGTACTTTCAAATACCCAGTTATCACAAGTGGTACCTAAAAAAATACATAGAAACTTCTGGAATGCATTCATTGAAAAAAAAAAAGAGTAAATACATAGATACTTTGGAAATGATTTAATTGAAAAAAGAAAAAAACATTGGGATGCTTTTAATACATTGATATACAGTTGAGAGCTCTAAAAAAATGTGTAATGTAAAGCAAAAGACGAGAGAAAATTTGCTTCTTGTGATTGTTTCCACAAGGATAATTTCATAAGTGCTTTGAAAAGATGAAGAACTTTGCCAATGAAGAAATACATACTCCAATGTAGAGCACTACATGGATTAGTAGCAAGTAATGTGATTTTCAAATTTGCTTGTCTACATTAAAGGCAAGTTTTGTTTTATTTTTTTAATGGAGAGGTATGCATGGTAGTATTCATTCATATGCTATATCCCGATGTCTGATAGTTATGAACGTGCTTTCTTTTTAATTTTATAACATACTAAAGTCTTAGCAATGCGTATCAAAATTGCCTTGTTTGCCTTTGAAATTTTTCATAAATTTTTTAAAAAAATGTTGAAAAAAAGAAAAACAAGTCGCTAGTTGTGTAGTATCTGCTTTAGAATTTACCCCAAATTTACTTTTACGACTTGTTCTTATTGTCCACTTTTGTAACTCCTCAAAACAAAATGTTTTCGTATTCCCTCCCCTTGTGGAGCAGAGAAAAAAATTGCATATGTAAAGACTTTAGGTTTAGAATGTGATTCTTCAACCTTCGGCAAGGTTGATCTTCAAGACTCCACTTATGAGAGCCAAAGTAATATGAGGTTAAAAGTGCATAGAATGATATACCGTAAATAGTGTTGATGAATAGTGTTTCAATACATCAGAAAAGTTGGGCCATATTATTTTGGTGTCATTTTGACACCAAAGGCCGCATACATGTCATTTGAGTGTCATTTTATTCATACTAGGTTGGTATGGAGGTTGGCACCAAATTATCTTAATTGCATTTGGGTGATGGCCTCATATGGGTAAACCCTACTAAATTAGTGTGATTTTAGGTAAGGAACAAATATTGAAAAATTACAAAAATTAAATGGTGTTGTAGAAGGCATAGTAGGAGCCACATACACTGTGTTAAAAAAAGAATTTTCGACACACAAAATAAGTTACACACATTCACATATATGGTTATGCGTAACCGGGGTACCCATATCAGACCATTACCGGCATTCCAATGCACTATTGTGACACCATATTCACATGCTTTGAAGTTCTTGATAGGCTATCACTAGATAACCATTAAATGTTGTTCAAATTGAAAAATATTAAACCACATACAAATCTACTTTTGTTAAAAATAGTCAACAGCCAGTAAAAAATATTGTCAGGATCTCAGTGAGGGTTGTGAGGTTGAAAAAGAGACATGTATCATAAGTCATAACAAGTGGTCAACTGGTCACCTGGGCCCCAAAAGTAAAACACTGACTCATTGAAGCTCACAATTTTGAGTACACCTAAGCTTACGGACCTACCCTACTTCTGAATCAATTTTGTTTAAAAAGTCTTAAGACCCATGATATCTATGTTATTGGGTGCTGAATCCGAGCTGGCATTCCAAATCTGACCCAGCAGTAGGGTACTGTAAACTTGACCCTGTTTTGGTAGGGCAAGCAAAATGCGCGTGATTGTTGCATGCATGCCTGGTGATTCTCCACATAAACCAATTTATTAATAAAGCTCATCCATACAATAGAGTTATCCTTAAAGGGTTTGAATAAGATATCATGAGTTTTACTTTAACCCTTAACCCTTGAGTGATGGATCAACCATTTTATGGTCTCTGCCCTTTTTTTACGGGCTGCCCAAAATAGAAAAACTATTTTTTATAGAAAATAAAAAATATTTTTAAATAGGGAATCAAGTCTACTTTCCAACCCACTTTGAATCATGTCAATCCGAGTTAAACTCCACCTGGGAGAAATTTTCAAAGAAAAACACTTCTACATTGGCTAGTGTTAGAAAACTTACTATTTGGGGAAAGTAATGATGTTCTCTCCGTTGAAAAATTTGCAATTTTTGATTTTAGAATAGAACGTCTAGTTTTAACAAATCATACGAAATTTCAAATTCTAAAAATAAAATTTGTGATTCTTATAAATATTTGAAGTTAAATGCTTCTAAATTCATTATGAGATGATAAAAAGCTATTTTTTTATATTTGACCGTATGGAAAATTACTAAACATCAAGCTCCTCATTTTCTCTTTTGGACCAAACTTCATCAAAGTTGAAGAAGTAAATTTTTATAATACATTTATGTTTTGCCCTTACCCCCTCCGTCATTTAGGGGTTAAACAACAATGCAAGCTCCACGGGCTTGGTTATATTTTGGGAGAATCTTGTTCATAACTTTTGCTCCATTTCATCAAATGGGGTTTTAAAAATGTTAAACCGAGCACCTTAAAAAGATCTATAATTCTTTAGAATAGAGCAAAAGTAAATTAAAAACAGAATCATGCTTAAAATGGAATTTAAAAGAGATTTTGGGTGTGGTATCAGGAAAGCATATGTCGTTTAAGGGTTAACATATTCTAATTTGTTCACTCCAAATTGTTGAAAGGTATGGAAGAGTTTGGTGGTTTGTAAACTCAAGAGCATAGCCACCCATGCCCTCCCAAAGTGTCTTATTTTTTTATTTTTTTGAAACAACCATAATCCCAAAGTCTCTTACACTCAAGAACTAAATGAAACTTGCCAAGGGCCTTTCAGAATTGCCTTTAAACTCTCAATCCTAGCGTGATAAGAAATGGCACTTCAAATCAGTGTTTAGTTGACTATATCGCACAATCTACTTGTGATTGGTTTATTGACTATTTGATATGCACTCTTGATGTGTGAGGGGAGTGCAAGAGTGGGGGAGTGCAAGAGTGGGGGAGTGCTCTTCAAATGTAGATGAATAATTTCAGCGAGTCCAAGTCCAGCTTTAGTATGCATGGGTGTGAATGCTCTCGATGAAAACTAGTTTTGTCATTTTTTTTGATGGCCAAAGGATCAATCCATTTCAATTTTTGTTGAGAAAACTCACTTTTTTTTTTTAAATTCTCAAAACAAGCCTATGGGGGTTCTTTGACGTTTAAGAGTTAAACTCAAATGCCATAAAACTCATTTTTATGACCTAAATTTAGTTCAAGCAACAAAAACATAGAAATTCAAAAATCATTACATGGACAACTATTTTTACTACACTTTTTTGTAGGTGGGACCCCGTGTAAAGTCCAAAAATAGCTTTAATGATATGAATATAACTGACAAGGTAGCATGGCTAACAAAAATCCTTAACGAAAAAATTGAATGAAAACAATTGATGAAGTAGTTGGAATTGAATAATAAATTATATTTATAAGTCTTTTTTTGGTCTCCACAGACATTTAGGGATTAACCCCCACATGCCTACAACCCTCTCTAAATTTGGAAATTTTGAAAAGATGCATCATAAAATGCAATTAAGAGGGATATCTAAGACTTGATGTGTAAATAAAATTTGTAAATTATGAGTACTAGATTCAATCTATACTAAATCTGTGATTGCAATCACTAATATTTTGTGTATAATTTGGAACTTAAAATTCAAAAATCTTTTGTAATTCAATTATGAATAAGATATTAACAATCTGTGAATGAAATTGTTGTGATGGGTTGAAATGTATTACTCTAAGTATACAGTATTGAATCTTTGGAGATTTTTTGATTGTTTAATTTGATGAGTTGACTTTTCAAGAGCACTTTTGAAAACTTTAGAACTAAGATCTTAAATTTTTTTTGATGAATCAATGCAACATGAAATGAGGCATAAAAACTTTAGAGCAGCTCCACCGCAGGCCCTCCCAGGGCCCTTGCACTCAAGAAGTAAATGAAAAGTGCTTAGGGCCCTCCCTCCTAGCGTGTCAAGAAATGGCCCTCCAAATCACTAATTAGTTGACTAAATCACTAATTAGTTGACTAAATCCCCACATTCTACTTGTGATTGGTCCATTGAATATTTAATGTGCACTTTTGATGTGTGAGGGCCCTCCAAGGGTGGGGGAGTGTGAGTGCAAGGGCCCTCCAAATGGTAATGAATAATTTGAGCGAGTCATCTCTGGTGTGTAGGAGTGGGGATGCTCTTACAAGCCATCCTCCCTTTCCCAATCGGATCACTCATGCATCAAGCTAACTGCCCATAACTTCCCATAAAATCTATAGTAAAAAATTCACACTGCCAAAAGTGCAAGACGGATGGATGAAATCTATACATCGACCAAAGAATGGACGCTTAACCCTTAAACGTCAAAGCAAGCCCCACGGGCTTGGTGTAAAGGAATAATTGGAGAAAAAAGTTTCATTTCTCAACCAAATCAAGCGACACTTGTTGCGTTGGAAAGCTACTGAAAAAGCGATCTAGATTCCAAATTTTCGCCTCATTTGAGAGATTGTGGAATCGTTGGTAAGCAATCAAAGTTATCAAATTGAACAAGTTTTGAGATTGGGGCAGCTGAAGTTCAGCAGTGCCGCAGTGCTACAGTGCTAGCCAGCAGCACTGCAGAGCCGTTTTTGCCCAATTTATTTTTTTGGTTTTTTTATTTTTATTTTTTTCCTTCCCAAAAAAAATTAGATTCCTTCCGGGCTGCCCCATTCAAGCCCTCTTGACGTTTAACCCCTAAGTGACCAATCAACCATTTTATGGTCGCTGCCCTTTTTTACGGGCTGCCCGAGATGAAAAAAAAACTTTTTTAGAAAATAAAAAATATTTTCAAATAGTAAATCAAGTCTACTTTCCAACCCAATTTGAATCATGTCAATCGGAGTTAAACTCCATCAAGGAGAAATTTTCAAAGACAAACACCTCAACATTGTCCTAGTGTTACAAAACTTACTATTTCGGGAAAGTAATGATGTTCCCTCTTTCTAAAATTTTGCTTTTTTGAACTTTAGAACAGAATGTCTAGTTTCAACCAATCATACCAAATTTGAAATTCTAAAAATAAAATTTGTAATTTTGGTGAATATTCAACGATAAATGCTTTTAAATTCGTTTAATGAGTATCTAAAACATTTTTTGAAAGTTTGACCGTACGGATAATTACTAAACATCGTGCTTCTCATTTTTTCTTTTGGACCAAACTTCGTCGAAGTTGTAGAAGCAACATTTTATAACACATTTAGGTTTTTCCCTTACCCCCTCTGTCATTTAGGGGTTAAGGGTTAAGCAGAAACGAGTTGAGCAAACAAGTCCAATGCAATTCAATATGAAGGATTACATTCATTATCTACTCCGATCGCAAGGACGCCGCAGAAATTCGCATACTCACTGCAAAATATGACTTCATAGTTCAAAGACCTCATTGATCTGAACGACTTTACAACTGGACGATGTTATGGCTCCAGGAACAAACATCTCCATGAAATAACAAGACAGGCATTAAAACAAAGAGATTTCTCGACGTTCTTACTCAACTGCGTACTTCAACAATAATATTTCATACGACTCAGAAAACAAATTCATCCACACAAAATAAAAAACAGAGGCAAATCTAATGCTGCGTCCGCAGTAACTTTATCAATTACTTGAAAGAAGCCAGAACATAATGCCCAATGCTATGGTACTGAGGCACCAATTCTCACCGGAATAAGAATACGAGCGTGTTCACTAAACACGCTCACCAAACTACGCTTGCTATAACTATCCTCAACAGTAAGGCCCTCTCCCCATTCCCCAAAACAAAATGCTCTGAACACTGTCCTTACAAAATTAAGCCACCGGTGATGCCTTCCACATGTCCTGCACCCTCTACACGCGGTATGCACATTCACATTTTGCACATGCACACGTGTACCGACACACCGACTACGCACAGCCACGTCTAAGTCCAGATGCGGAACAACCACCCTCCGTTGGCTGCAAAGAAGGGTGCAAACACCAGCGACTCCACGGCCATCAGCTTGATCAAGATGTTCAGAGATGGCCCCGATGTATCCTTCAAAGGATCTCCCACCGTGTCTCCGATCACGGCTGCCTTGTGGGCGTCTGACCCCTTGGGACCCAGCGATTTCGCATGCTCCGAGTTTCCAGCCTGAAACACAAACAGCCCAACCCATCAGGAATCCTGCCTTCCAGCAACAACTATTTCCAAGACAGAAACCCTTCCCATACTGCCAAGCACAACTCACGTCATGAAATAAGGCACTGCCACCTGCACCACTTCAAATGCGTAAAAGACTCCTTACCTCGATGTACTTCTTGGCGTTGTCCCAGGCACCTCCGGTGTTGGATGCAGAGATGGCAATCTGCCACAGACAATTCATAAGTCAGATACTTAACGCACTGTCAATTGACCCCCGGGAACATCACATCAGTGCCAAATACTTCAAATTGGATTCCACTTCCACCCATGGGACACAGCCACATTATTGTAGGTTAATGACTAACCTGGACACCAGACACCAAAGCACCCGCCAAAAGTCCTGCCAGTGTCTCCACTCCAAACAAAGTGCCCACGATCAGTGGGGTCAGCATCACCAGAGCGCCGGGAGGAATCATCTCCTTGATGGAAGCATCCGTCGAGATTTGCACACATCTCTTGTAGTCTGGCTTCGTCGTGCCCTCCATCAAACCAGGGATGGTGCGGAACTGCCTCCTCACCTCCTCCACCATCGCCAACGCAGCCTTTCCCACACTCTTCATCGTCATCGCTGAGAACCAGTATGGCAGCATGGCACCCACAATCAAACCCACAAACTCCTTAGGCTGGATCACATCCACGCTCGCGATTCCGGCTCTGCTCACGTACGCTCCAAACAACGCCAGGGAAACCAGCGCAGCTGATCCAATGGCAAAGCCCTGCAACCGCACCCAAAAACATATTAATCATCCAAAATGCACTTGTGTAGGTCAGACTCGACAACTCTCATGTGGTGGCCCCAGAAACTATCCCACAGCAGGAAAACCAGATCCCAAGCTACCACACCTGCAAGGACTTGAAAGCCTCACCACACAGACGCTGGCGTTCGTCTACCAAGTACATCTCACATTCTCATTGCACAAATACATCATGGTTGGTAGCCATCACCTTTCCAATGGCCGCCGTGGTGTTGCCCGCCGCATCAAGGGCATCCGTCCTCTCACGAACCTCGTGGCTCATGCCAGCCATCTCCGCAATACCTCCGGCGTTGTCACTGATGGGACCGTAAGCATCAATGGCCAGTCCCGTCGCCAATGTGCTCAGCATGCCTAGCGCAGCCACGGCAATACCGTACATGGCAGCCAAACTGTAACTCAAGTAGATAGCGGCAGCGATGGCGAACACAGGAATGATCACAGACTTGTACCCCAGGGCCAGTCCGAAGATGATGTTGGTAGCTGCTCCAGTCCTGCATGAATCTGCAACGTCTTGCACAGGCCTGAAATGCACGCACAGTTCATCAATGCATCAGTATCCAAAAAACACACACTACTGCACTGCTTTGTAACCATGCAACCATTCAACGACCACCACACTTAGCTGGTCGTCACACTTTGTCCATACCACGGTGTCCTCCACACAAACAACCTCATTCAAATCACTGCACAAACTTACTGGTAGGCATTGCTGGTGAAGTACTCCGTCACAAATCCGATGATCAGACCAGCCCACAGTCCTGACCCAACACAGAAAAAGATGTGCCTGCGAGTCCAACACGTCATTTGCACAACATGTCAATCCAGGAATACCACATCAGAACCTTGGTGCATGCACTTGACTGCCACAAATCACCAAGGACCACGTCAAAAAACGAGTCCAGCTTCAAGGTGGAAGCGACTCACCAGTTCTTCACAACCTTGGGCACGTGACCCACCACGTTGATCGTGAACGTCTCAGGCAATGCATACCACGACACCAGGAAGATGGCACCAGTCATGAAGACGGTGGAAATCACCAACTGCCTCTTCAGAGTCGGCTCAATATCCTTCGTTGCTTTGATCGTGAAAAGGTCCGTCGCAAACAAAGTCGTCACCAGGCACACAAAGATACCGGCAGCGCTGATGATCAACGGGAAGCACATGGCCACAAAGTTCCTGTCCGTTCCAAACGACGAGATTGAAGACACCACAAGGGCCGCGCACGTTGACTCCGCAAAAGACCCGAACAAATCAGCTCCCATACCTGCAATGTCTCCCACGTTGTCTCCCACATTGTCGGCAATCACCTGCACACGTGCAACCACGCACACTGTCAGCAATTCACATGACCACCGATGTCAACAGGAACCTCAAATACTCAAACGGTCCCACTTGGATACACGAACAGTCAATAGCGTCACATGCTGTCTAGAGACGAGCAAAAATTATCGATGAATTGACAACACATGCAGAGCTTCATCGCATGCCAATTGCTTCTCAGCAGACCTTATGCATCTGTATGCCTTTCAAGTGCCTCAATAGCCAGGAACGTTGTCAGTGGACCGCATTGTCAGAGAAAGACAGCATTCATTGATGTGTGGCTTCAGATAGTGTCGGGATGTCAGCATCGACTGTGCCTCAAATGGTACGGACAATTAGCATCATCACAAGCCAATCACCTCCGCACAACCATTCACGAACTCGCAAAGTCCAGAAGTGACCATGACCAATACACCCGAGCAGAGTAAATACCGGAGAGGCACTTACAGCTGGGTTCCTGGGATCATCCTCGGGGATGTTCTGCTCGATCTTTCCGACCAAATCCGCGCCCACATCGGCAGCCTTGGTGTAGATTCCACCGCCCACACGTCCAAACAGAGCCACGGCCGACCCGCCCAACCCATACCCGGTGATGGCTTCGTACAGACCCACCCAGTCGTCGCCGAAGTAGAGCTTGAACGCCAAGATGGTCAGGAACAACACCAGCAGCCCGTTGGCGGCCAGCAAGAAGCCCATCACGGATCCGGATCGGAAGGCCACGATGAAGGCCTTGCCCACGCCCCTGCGAGCCTCCAGAGTGGTCCTCGCGTTGGCGTAAGTGGCAATGCGCATGCCCAGGTACCCGGACAGGGTGGACGTCACAGCGCCCAAGATGAAAGCCACGGTGCTGAAGAAGGCGTTGGCGATGGACGAGGGGCACGACTGCGCCGGGTCATAATCGCATGGCTGCCTGTCGAAGCTGAAGCCTCCCACGGACGCCAGGAACACGAAGATGATCACGGAGAAGATGCCCATGAACACGCTCAGGTACTGGTACTCCGTCGCTAAGAACGACTCCGACCCTGCAACCCATATCCATACACAAAGGGCAGTGAGAAGCAAACCCTCAGACAGAGCCGCTACCCAATCTACAGGATGTCTAACCCTCGTGCAGAACACGGCTTGAAACCAGAAGTCTCATATACAACATCCAGGATGTGCCTGGAAACGAGTAGCTCACGAATGCTCCCAAACATTGACTTCCAGAAATCCCACAAAATACCCAAACACAGCACTTTCAGCTTTCCAACCACGCTCTACTGAACCACGACAGCTTCCGATTAAACCCAATTCGCTTTCACCCGATCAAACCAGCTTATACACAGAAACGTTACTTGATCCTCAACATCGCCAAGGGTTTTAGCATCGTCTGTGGCGAACTAAAACCTCTCCACCAATAAATGCAATCAATTATCTTCTCGAACGAATACTACCGAAACCAATCCCAGAAACTCGCGCATATCTAAAAGATATCCTATCGTAGAGCACTGGAAACAAACAGCGCCACAGTTATTCTCGATCACAAGTGCACGATTCCATAAGCAAAACGACGGATTGATACGTAGGGTTAGAGGAGAGTAGTACGCACCCTCGGAGATGGCGGCCTGGATCTCCGCGCACTTGGCGACGACGCTGGAGTCGTCAATGCCGTCCTCGTCCACATGCATGTAGCCATTGTTGTTGACACCGCCTCCGCCCACCGTCACGCGCGACACGATGTACCACTGCGTCAGCGCGAACAGAATGCCCACCACGCACGCCGACGGCACGAAGGCCAGCACGAACACGTCCCCCAGCACCATCGCTGCTCTCGTCTACCTCCCAGTCGATTATGCTGCAAGATCACACAACAACCCCAGCCACAAAAATTCTCAAACTCACTCATCAATCCAAAGCTCCCAAAAATCCATCACCCAACACTAGCACATAAATCTGCCAAGAAAAAAATCGGTACATCAACACGAAATGAAAAAAACAGCACATTGTCAGAAAACCCAACTCATCACGATAACTTACCCAGTGCAAGCAGAAAACTTTAAAAAAGACGATTTGGCACAATGAAAGCCAAACCAGAACAGCAGAAACACAGCAAAAAACACACACAGACACAAACACATACGCACCTGTGAAGCTTTGATGGAGGAGCTCGAGAGCGAGACAATTACGATAACCCCAGAGACACAAGGCCTCCTCATCCCCTGCCTGCCCTAAGTTTTTTTCTTGCGGGCAGCTGCCCGGCTCACCGCACCACCCTTGCCTTCATCCGGTCATTCGTTGCCAGCACGTGCAGAGTTATCCGTTCTGTGCACTGCGCTTTGCTTTCCGAGTTTCATCCAGTGATCTCAAAACTGGCTAAAATTAGCTGGATTTCTACCCAAAAAAATGGGGCTACTAAACATGCAAAGAAAGAAAATGAAAAAAAATTGAAATGTAGCAAGAATGCTCATCATGATATAAATATGTAGCAACTTCATGAGGTGATATCCGCGGATGTCATCATGATATCACCTTAATATATCAAGGGTATTGCCGGATATTATAGAGGTCGGTATCGTGAGTATTGTCTGCACTCGGTAGCAAAAGTAAATATCATTTTATGTGGGAGGTTGCATAATGTTCTAAATGTCATAAAGTGGTTCTGAGATCACTGGTTTCATGAGAAGCGTCATTGATGAAACTCTCTGCCGTTGAGATCCTACTGTGGGTGACCCTTTTTTGCTAAGTTCAATTTTTGGAGAGATATTTGACCACTTGCAGCCAGAAAAGCCATTTCGATATGGCATCCGTCTCTTCTGTGGCTCTTGTGATTCTTGTTGCCTGCTGGCCCCCACTCCTGTTTCTTGTGGGACATTGATACAACTAGTCACAAGTCAAGCTTTTCTGCAGGTGCCCCATCATTGGTGCTTTTTGTCTTTGCGCTTCTGTGCCACTCCGATCACTTCCTCAGTGGAAAAGGATCAATCAGAAGTTGCGTTAAAGCGAGAACACCAATCTATTCAAACTTACTGAATGCAGAAAACTTTGTGTTTCCAGCAGACAAGATATGCCAACGGAGCTCGTTAGTCCTCTCAAGGATTATGAAAATGACCAATTCGATTGTGGAAATTATGATGCAAATGGTGTCACAGAATCGAAGAATAATATTTGCATGTGAATAGAATTAGTCAAACGAACCTACTTGAATCTGTTTTAAAGAAAAATAACATGAGACTCAATTTCGTAGTTTGTGTTCATAGAGCATTTCGAAATGTTCTTCCACAAGTTTATAGACGTCACGGGCAGACCGAGTGCTGAAAATACAGGATTCAAACTTGTAAAGCATGAGAGAGAAAAGTCATCTATGAAATACACTGAGGAAACCTGTTTGAAATACACTTAGAACTCTTTTATATCACTCCTTTTGTACCTACTGTACAGTTCAGAGCCTCTTTACACTAAAGGCGAGAAGCCGTGAGGAGAGAAATTTCAGCCAATGCGAGGCCTAGAAACCAAGAAGACCGTTTTCTCATTTACTCATTTTCTCTCCTCACGGCTTCTCGCCTCTAGTGTAAAGGGGCCTTCAGAACTTGACATGTGGAAAGTGCCCAGTCATAAGTGTATACAATAGCAAATATTCTTTGCAAATACTGAAATGTGATAATAGAGAGTGTGGTAATACTCTCAAGTTAGATGTGACACCAAAAGTGTTGTCAGTTTTAACCCCTAAATGACAAAGGGGCTTAGGGCAAAACCTAAATGTTATAAAATGTTACCTCTACAACTTTAATGAAGTTTGGTTCAAAAGAGAAAATGAGAAGCATGATGTTTAGTAATTATCCGTACAAATAAACTTTCAAAAAATGTTTAAAATATTCATTTGATAAATTTAGAAGAATTTACCATTTAATATTCATCAAAATTACAAATTTTAATTTTAATTCTTGAAATTTGGTATGATTGGTTAAAACTAGACTATCTACTATAAAATTTAGAAAAGAATTTTTTTCAAGGGAGAGAACATCATTAGAGTCCCAAAATAGTAAATTTTATAATACTAGGACAATATTGAGGACTTTGTCTTTGAAAAATTCTCCTTGGTGGAGTTAACCTCGAATAGACATGATTCAAATTGAATTGAAAAGTAGACTTGATTTCCTACGTGAAAATATTTTTTATGTTTTATAATTTTTTTCATCTTGGGTAGCCTGTAAAAAAAAAAGCAGCAACCATAGAATGTCGTTTGCTCGTTTAGGGGTTAACATATTGTTCAAAGCTCCTGCTTCCAAAACAACCTGCTTCTTTAATTAATTGTGACTTAATTAATGAAGTGAACTTGAAAACAAGATTTGAGGGTGTCACAATTTGCAATTCCCCTGCTGTTGGAAAAGATCATAACTTATTCATACGATATGTAGTATCACAAATTACAATACTTTAGAATCTTGGTTGGAATTCTTTTTAAAATATGAGAACCCTACCCACATTAAAAAGCTTCATTATAGTTATCCAAAAACAAAATTGGTTCATGAGTGGAGTTCAAGTGGAGTTCAAGTGGAGTGCAAGTGGAGTGCAAGTGGAGTTCAAGTGAAGTTCAAGTGGAGTCCAAGTGGAGTTCTCTTCCTATAACTACAATTTTTGGCGAATGTTGTTTATAAATAGTTCCTATGGTCAGGTCTCTTGGCTTGGGAGAACTTGTGGGAACTCTCCTCTAGCATTGGAGAGGTCACGAGTTTCACACCCCATGGTGGTGTAAGGCCTTGCTTTAGATCATTCTTTAACTCACCATAGATTAGTTTTGTAGTATTTTTGAACTCAAAATGGGTTTAAAGTGAGTTTAAAGTGAGTTTAAAGTTTCCTTTCATTTTGAGACACTCTCTTCGGTTAACTCTATTCTAACAAGACAAACGACTTAGAAAGCTAAAATTCACAGTCCTGAAGGGATTCCATACCTTATACAAATGGTTGTCATCTTTGTGGAAGTCACTTCCAAATATTATGTAACAACATGCAAAGATAGGGTCTTTGAAGGTAAATTTTATAAATGAATTAATTTTAGTAATACAGGATGCTCAAAATTGATTATGAGAATTAAAAAGAAAATATTATGGGGATATTAATAATTATAGTAAGAATTACTTTTAATTTTTAAGGTACTTTTAAATACCCTTTGTTCACACGTGATACTCAAAAGATACAAAGAGTGACCTCTCCGAGCTGTCATCACACATGCAATTACAAAGTTGTACTCAGTCCCCATTATTTTCAAAGCCATATTAATTTAACTCCAAAAGGACCAAGAAGCTCAAATTGGATCTCATGTTTCTTTTTAGCAATTTTGAATTGGTCTTTTGTGGACTTTCTTCTTGTTCAAATTTCTTTTCTTTTTGACCAACACATACAATGTTCTAGACTGATTCCAATTATATAAATTTTGGTTCCATTTGAAATCTATTTTTTAAATATGATCAACTAAATCTGTCATTTTAAAACCATGAATCTTTGGTCGTTTAGGGGTTAACAAGGTGATAAAATGAATGTTGAAAGGGGGGTCACAATTAGTGTGCGCATGAGAAATAGTGTGTGAATGGTGCTTGTAACTCACATGGATGATGCTGTGGACGTGGGAATTTGAATATAATCACTAGTAGAAGACCTGTCGTTTTTCATCTCCATTTCATGAGAGCAATGGCTGAATATTATGCTTATATTTTTGTCTTCATGTGACCAAAACCACTCACCAGCATTGACACAACCCATGTGATTGGCAAGGTTTCATTCCTTTTTCATTTATAGTAAGTGAAAAACGACACATTTCCTACTATTGAATTCTCATTAAAGATAGAGTTGAAGTAATAATGTGGAAACACTAGTAGAAGACATGTCGTTTTTCGTTCCTCATTTTGTGGGAACAATGAATAGTAGTTGAATATTATGATTGCATTTCTATCTTCTTGTGACCAGAACCACTCACCAACACTCACACGGCCCATGTGCCTGGCGTGGTTTCATTCCTGTTTCATTCAGCCCATGTGCTTGGCGCGGTTTCATACCTGTTTAATTTATAGTAAGTGAAAAATGACACATTTCCTATTAGTGAAACGGCTGGTACCTCTACCTTACAGAAAGTTGATTGCATGGGACATATTGCCAGGCTTCAATCACAAGACCACCCTGGAGAGTTTTTGGACGTTCATGGGAGAGATGTCGGACAGGGATCCTTCAAAAGTCCGATTCCCCAAAATCACATTCACAGCTTCAGTGGGGTGATACGGATCCCAGAAAACATACTCGGACCGATTTGTGCACAGAGTGTCTATCACTGGCAAACAGGGGAGCTGGCCGTTGAACTTCCCTGCTCCACAACAGCCTTCATTCACCACATTGAAACCTGGGTACACAGAGGCATGCACATCTAATTAAAATCCTTACAATAAACAATTCCATAGCAGATCAAGTTATGTAAAAAACTTACAGGTTCTGAGGGAAGCATGTAACGTCATGAGCTTAAAGTTTTTTAATATAAAAGCCTCAGAGGGTAATGTGACATTGCTCCCACATTTAAGACAGCTGTCCATGTAAGGTAGTGGGACCAATTCCTGACTGAATTTCAGGTTTGCATACTTAGACTTGTGAAAGAATTTTTTTATAATTTTTGGATGCTTTGCAAAGCTATTGCAAAGGCATCCCCCAAAAAAAACATTTTTTAAGCATTTCTACAATTTTCTATGATTTTTTAAGTCTGAAAGCTTAGAGTGACCATTAACCGCTCATAGAGTCATGGTTTTCATGAGAGGTTGGATTCTGAAAATAGAGTGCTTCTACACCAATCAGAAGTTCTTGATTTTTCCAAGCATGGACGAAATTAGAACACTATTGGACACTATCTGAAACCATGCTGGTTGGTTTCTGACACCCATCCCCCAACCGGTAGGGGTCGGAAATACAACCCAGTCGGGAATTGGTCCTACTACCTTAGAGCATGAACCTACATGTGTGACGCCATATCAATAGGAAGGTTGATGCGTTAATAGTCATTCAAGTGTTTTGGTCTTGCATTTCTGATTTACAAGACTGGTAATAGCTGAAACTTTATCTAGAAGGGCTTGCTACATCAAACATGTAATGCCACATACCCGGTAGTAGTAGTATTAATGAATGACCTTAAATTTTGGGCAAACATGCTCTGCATGACATCAACCTGCGGGTTCAGGCTCTACATGGAAAGCCGTCAACCTTACAACCCTGGACCCCTGTGTTGAAGTCTAGCATACTTGAAAAGCGAGTTACAGAAATAAATTAGGGTTTAGGAAAAACTTGTTACCAGACGGAAACGGGTCTTGGATGAGGTCATAAACCATATCATACGAGTTGCTATACAAGAACATGGAACCTCGAAGTGACTGTGTCAGTTCTGTGAGGAGAGCCTTCAACCCATTGTTGAAGTCCATGGCCATCTCGTTGTCATATGCCACGCAAGTGCCGTCGATGCTTCCCAGCGCCAGGCGAGATGGCATACATCCCAGAGGGCCCACATTCGAAATCACAAACTTCCGCGCACCCCAATTGTAAAGAGTCTGTGCAACGAAATATAGCGGCAAGTGATTCTTGTCAGCTATTGTCCAGAGCTTGTGACAACTTAGCATTCTATCTATGAATTATTTAACCCCTAAAGGACTAAGGATTCATGGTTCTAAAATGCAATTGATCATATTGTGAAAAATACATTACAAAACTACTAGAAAAGGTAGCGCTATGCCCAGGTAAAATCACTATGCATGCATGGAATTGGGCATTACTTGCCTTGGCATCTCCCTTGGCAGTGCCACCTTTTTTACTACTGAAAGTTTTATAGTACCAAAATAAGTGAAAAACATCATATGTGTTGGTCAGAAATGAAATAAATGTGAACAAAAAGAAGTCTACATGCGACCTATTCAAAACTGCTAAAAATAAATCACGAGGACCAATTTGGGCTTCTTGGTTCTTTAGGGGTTAGGATTCATCGATGGTGATAAATCGACCAATTGCAAATACACTGATCATATCTTGAAAAGAATAGAACTGAGATTGGGCCAAAGTTTATACTCCATATCAGGGACGATAATTGCATCTGTTGCTAAAAAAAATTGAAATTGGACAAAAGAAAGGCCCTACTCAAAAACAGCATGAGGTCCACTTCAGTGGGTTTCCAGGTCATTTTGGGGTTAAATTCCAGACATTGTGGAATGCAGAGGATGTGTATTAATGTGGAACCGGTTGATTTGCATAGTGAAAGAGAGATTCAATGGAGAAGTATGTGTTTAGTACCGTAAGTTGGGTTGCGTAAGTTGAGAGCAGGAGCTGTAAAAACTGGGCAGGGGTGTACATGATCTGGGTGGAATTGTCACTTGTGAGCAGGTAGTTGTTGATATAATCGTTGCTGCCCATGGCCACTGCAAATAACGAGTTTCGGAGTAAGTCATTGGCAGCCGGCCGTCCGAGCATTACCACCAGTTGGACGACGGATTGCTGGAAGAGCGCAATCTGCTGGTCGAATGTGAGCCGCTCAATCTGCAGGTCATTGCTTTCACCAACACGTTACTTAACTTACCCTGCATTATTTTATCGCCCACACTATGCTACACAAATATATCTGTCCCACAACATAATTATATGTACACTTGTATAAAGTTACGCATCCCCAGGCAAATTAATGATGTATGGATTAATTCATTATAGGAAAAATTTGCAGTGTCTAATAATTCTAGTATTTGAACATCCATGTGTCCAAAATATGATACACTTTAATGTGTCAGGAAAGCACTTTTTAAAACCAAACTCTTGGGGGTAGTGCATTAGTGAGTACGAATCCTGGAGTCAAAGGACTAAGAGCATGGCCACCCATGCCCTCCCAGAGTCTCTCACACTCCAGAAGTAGATGAAAAGTGCCAAGGGCCCTAAACCCTAAATACCTCTGTATTCTTGATCCTAGCGTGTTAGAAATTGGGCCTTCAAATCACTATTTAGTTGACTATATCTTCCCATTCTACTTGTGATTGGTCCACTGACTATTTGATGCGCACTTTTGACATGTGAAGGGCGTGCAAGGGTGGGGGAGTGTGAGTGCAAGGGCCCTTCAAATGTAGATGAATAATTTCAGCGAGTTAGTCCTAGCGTGCATGGGTGGGAATGCTCTAACCTTGGAATTTCTTCTAATGAGGTGATGGTTAGACTTACATAATCTGCACCAGTCCCATTCAGAATTCCTGCAGCGCCAGAGGCGTAGTTCAATCCCTGCAGAATGGCAGGGCCTCGGCTTGTAGGTGCCAACGCTGGAGGCGGATATGGAAGATGTATGAGGTCACCTGCCATTGTCATTTACATCTTGATCCGGTCAATTCTGCTCTGAATGAATGATTCATTTTGGTTTTTGAAGACATTAAAAACCACGATATGAAGCCTCATCTAATTAAGTTAATCAAACTAAGTTAAGCTACAATCTGCAGCTAAATTTTAGTGCTCATGGCTAAATTCCCGCAGATGATGGATCCCAGTTATGATGCTGCATTATGTTATTGTGAAGAGTGGAGGCTTACACAAGACGTCAAAGGAGGTTCTGCCATTGCAGAAGCGGCCGGTGGCGGCGTGTGTGGGAAAATCAATCCCGTTCGGAGATATGTCAGCCTTCGCCAGAGACAACGAGATGTAATTGTTGTTGCCGCTGTCCACCAACGAGTCTCCGAAAATGAACATGGCCGGAAATAGAGGGGCTTGGGATTGTGCTCGGACCACAGAGATGCAACACAATAGCAGGACTACCACTTTCAGACGATCACCACCATGTAGATCAGCCATCTTACACAAGTTGATTTTAATTCTCACAACCAGGGCTGGACAATGAAATGGTATTCTATCACAGCAATGGTACAAATATATCCATTGTTCCACATCATACATTGCTCCATTGCGCGCAGCATCGATCTGCGTGCATAATTAACTATCCGCACAACGACAATTTACAGCTGCCATGATATTTAGTGGTTTGTTTGAGTTCTCTTGATTATATAAAATTGTTGAATCAGATCAAACCGCCATGTTTGTTGTAGTACGTCTTTCCTGTCTGTTGTTAAGTTTTGGTCTTGGTTTGACAGGATGTTTGACTCTTGAAAGTCAACAGAGCTTGCTCTTCTGCACATGTATGTGACTTGAGTTGTTTTGAATTTATAATTATGTTTTGATTTTATGATTCTGCACATTTGACTTGGTTTTGTTTTGAATTTTGACTTCGTAAGCCTAGTTTTTGCATGTGGTAAACCTACTAGTTGTGGCTGAATGGATGTACTAAGGGTGTTCAAAGGGAAGAAATTAAATACTAGCCCATTATTGTGGTAGCACACAGATGGTGACGTTAAGTAGATACGAGGTAGTTGGGCCTCATAGTAAAATCATGCATTTGTGCTGTAGTGTGTCCTTTGAAGATTGGAGGCTCACTGCGCTTGTGTGTGTTTGGAAATTCAACAGAAAAATTAATCAAATGTGCTCTAGAGGTGTACACACTAGTAGGAAATGTGTCGTTTTTCACTTACTATAAATGAAAAAGGAATGAAATCACGCGAGGCACATGGGTTTCGTCGATGTTGGTGAGTAGTTTTGGTCACAAGAAGAAATAAATCTAGGCACAATATTCCGTCACTGTTCACTGTTTCCACAAAGTGGGGAATGAAAAACGACAGTTCTGCTAGTAGTGACATATGCCCTTGCTCACCCACCGCTGAGTATTGATAGAGGCATTATGAAAGCAAGTGCAAGTTTGAAGAAATATCTGGAACCTTACACTACAAGGCATTGCTTTTCACTCATGTGAGTCAATCGGCGCCACTTCGCACTCACCAGTTTTTTAATTTGGTGAGTGCTATTCGTCAAGTAGGACAAACGTGTATTATATGTTGCAGTGAAATTGTTTGTTTCTATGGAGTGGTTTTATGGATCAACAATTTCTCTCATGACCTACGTTTCTCATGAGACTCTTGCCAACTGTGTCGAAAGACTTCCTCACTTGGTACACTGAAAATAGTATACTCACTTGTGTGGGAGGATCAATAGTGAGAGGATATGAAATTTCCTCTCAAGAAATTCAATTCAAATTCAAAGTCACTACCAACACCAGTTTGATTGCAATGAAACCATTTGTTTTAAGAAAATCTGAAAAATCCGTGCACACAATTTCAGTGCAGGATGAGAAAATTAATACGGGGACAGCTTGCTCATTCCTACAATTTCTAAGAATAACACCGGTTTGCATTCCACGATGACGCTTGCACTCTTTAATTAATTTTGCAACTGAAGGAGCAAGCTGAGGTGAAACACTTTAATTGATTTTGATCATTCCCTTCAAGAGTAAGTCTGCAACTGATTATATTAATGAAGGTCCAGCTAATCTGGAACGTAGAAAGCGTAGTCACAGGTATATTTCGATGTCTGAACGTCGCCTTCGTCAACCCCAGATGTGTCGCTTGGTGCCAGACCTTTAGCACAATTGATACGTTGAATGTACTCCACGTCTCCGAAGTACTTCCTGTTCCAGAATCATCATCATTTAATTCAAACTCAAATCCTCAAACTCTCTCTGTGTTCTAATTAATTTCGTCAAACGATTCGTTTCCAAAGTCACTAGTAGAACATGGTGTCGTTTTTTAGCACATAAAGCAATGGAAGGATGCACACTACTTCAAATCTTGGTTAAATTAATTGAGGCATTGCTACTCGTAGTGATGTCTTTGGAAGTGGGATGGGGAGCCTATGCTCTTTAGCCATGTCGATTGCAAGGCACATTCTTGGCACATGCCTATCTCTACTTTGTTGTCCTATTATGGTCCATTTTCACTCATCCCACTCGAGTGGGACTTGAACAAAATAACTCTAAAAAATGACCAAATGTAATAGTTGAATCTACCAGGATTTGAAGTAGTGCCACAATTGACTAAATGGACTATCAGTGACTTCGCTAAGTAGTGTTCGTCACAACAATACAAAAGTTCCCGTCTTTCCCCCATTTTAGAGGTGAAATGCGACGAGGTTTCTAGTAGTGAGATTTCAGTCAGATCTCTCACAAATACTCACCATAATCACCACTGTCTAGAATTCCGTCCCTAGACACAAAATTAATTATGGAAATATTCCATAGAGAACCCTCACAGTTTGACCCGGGGCCAAACTTGGGGTGGGGGGTAAAAGTGAGGGATTTTGACCCTCGGGCAGTTTTTTTTTTGCCCCCATGCCGGTCAAAAGCACCATGGTTTTACCCCCGTAAATCATGTTTTATCTCGGTAAAGGTTCCAGAAAGGGAGTCAAAGTTTGACCCCCAACTCCCAATCTACACTTTTAGACACAATGCTAAATGAGGCCAAACCATCCACTTTTACCCCACCTAAAATGTTTAGGACCCTTGTGTTCATTATGAGCATGTATACCATCTAAACATCAAACTTAGTGTCGATTCATGCATGTTCAACTCTTTTGAAAATCCATATGGTGTTCATTCGTCTACCGGCAAGATTCAATTGAAATAAATTATGCACAATGATATATTAGTAACTATGAGCATTTATTGTCTCTTCCCACGAGGGGAGAGATCACGGAAACGCATCGTTTTTAGGAGTTACCAGAAGTTACACACATGGACAGTAAGAAAACCTGTAAAAATAAATTTGGGTTAAATACTAAGACAGAGACTCCGCGACTAGCCACTTGTTACAACCTACAATGAAATGAGAAATATTGTGGGATGGAGAGGCTTACGGTGAACCGGAGTTGTTGGTGGCTTTAAGGAGAACCCACGCAATGGCACTCTCATCGACGGTGACCCGGGCCACGGCCACGCCGGTGACCAAGCTCGCCGGCACGCCTTTGGAAGGCAGAGTTTCCCAAGACGGCTGCCCACCCAGAGCGTCCGGTTGCGGCAAGTAGAAGTGACGCCCAATCCATTTCTTCTCCTGGTTGAACAGCTTGGCCTTGGCACTGAAATTCACCCACTCGGAGCCATTGTATCGGTAGTACTGCTCTCCTCTCGCAAACAGATACACTTGCAGCTTGTACCCCGGCGGCACTTGGATCTCCTCCGGCACTTGCAACTCCGCCAATGCAAACACACAAATTGACACAACCAGCAAGAGTACCAGGAAACTCGCCATGCTAGTTAGCTACATGCCCTGCTAGATAGATAGATTGAATGGAGACAACGACGGCGTGGCAATTCAAGTGTTTGATCGATCATTAAATTCTCAAGGAAAACAACACCGGGGTACGACAAACTGTATGAATTATGCTCGTTCCAATAATTTGTCCGTACCTACTTGTCAAGGTTCAGTTGAACTGCACAAAATCCTCGGCCTAGCTAGCTCCAAAGTCGATCATTCTGTTGTAATTGGTTTCAAAGAACGAACTTATGGATATTCTCAACGTACTTCCTGGTGCCGGCCTTCCTGAACCACAAATATATTAATGCATGAACAATGCCAGTGAAGCAGAGAAAAAATATTAGTTTCTAGCTCCTCGTGAGTATCTGTTGACTGAGTTAAACACTCACTCCGAGTATTGTATCGATATATACTCCTTTTTGACCTTTGAATAAGCAATCTAGAAGTAAAATTATCGATATTAAATTATGCAGACACTCAGCATTTTTCATTCGATTTGGATCTTCTCAGTAGTGCATGGGTGTGGATTCTCTTGCTTGTGAAAGTTTGGTGGAGTAAAATATAATCAGTACGAAAGTGTGGCGCCCGCCGGCTGCCTCTATCGATCACGTGCACGCTGAATGAAGCCCATGCGTGGTTTTACTTAAAATTAAATTAGATTCTTTCTCCAAACAACCGATGTCAATTCAGTTTAAACAATGAAACGGGAGATTGGAGTTATCCTAAAAGTCAAGTGGTGTTTGAGTAAGATCCCATGTGTTTTGGTTTAATGTACTCTTATTTATTCACTCTAAATAGTTATGAAGTTTGAAAGAGCTTG
The DNA here is from genome assembly GCA_022496805.1 of Pohlia nutans. Lineage (NCBI taxonomy): Eukaryota > Viridiplantae > Streptophyta > Bryopsida > Bryales > Mniaceae > Pohlia > Pohlia nutans. The sequence continues at coordinate 1,589,765 of CM040086.1, forward strand.
ATGGTCTCTCACTATTAGGTGTGCAAGAGCTTGGTGGTTTTCAAACTCATGATAAACTAGTTTAGCCGTCTTTTTTGACGGCTAAACTAGTTGTGCATAAGTTTATCCACAACTTGGACTACAATATGAGGCCATCGAAATGGACATAGCTTTGTCAGAGTGCCGGTAGTTGGGGCTTTTTTGTTTTTTTTATTGCAATGAAACAGAATTTCATTGTTGTCGCTTTTGCATACGTGATTTGCATGTGGTATGACAATTTGTCATTGCGGGTTGGTCTTTCGAGGAACTCACTGATGAGTTCATGAGACCCAGAGCTTTTGAACCTTTCCATAATCAATGCTACTGTAGATTGCACAATTCCTCTACAGTTCCGCTGTAAGTTGCACCATTGGATTCAAGATGCTCTCCTCTCTTCTCTTGCTACGAACACTCAGGACTCAATAATAGAAAAGAAACCTAGCATGATGGGCTCAAGAATAGATATATTTTTAAATAGATGGTCACCAGAAAAAGAAACACCTCAAAAATTTGGCACACTGTAGATGCCATGCATGAATGACCAATGAATGCCTATCTTCTTCCTGTAGCTTGTACACACAAAGAATCTGGGTTCCTTTTCCAAGGTTGTTGAGGCATGCAGATCCTCAAGAATGTTCATAAGCGTCCACGATGACCAGAATGGTCATCATGTTTATTTTAACAGTTTTGAGTAGGTCCTATTTGGACTTCCTCTTGTTTGAATTTATTTGATTTTTTGACCAACACATGCAATGATCTTCACCAGTTCTAGTGATATAAAATTTGGTCCCATCTGGATTATATTTTTCACAATATGATCAATTGAATTAAGAACTGTGAATCCTTGGGTTAAGCTACTGAGCAAAGAACAGGGCACTAAAATTACAGTTGTTATGATACAATTGAACAGCTGCTTGAGGTACCTGATATCAAGCAAGTTCAAGTTCAAGCTTCGCAAAGGCTCTTTCTAGAGAATCAGCGGACTCTTCGCCCTTTTGGACCTTTTCTTCCTTATTTGAAGCTTCAGGCTTCGATGCATCCGAACGGGCAGAGGGCAACTTTTCTCTACGGGTAGCTTCTGGTAAATCGTTGATTTCCGTGACAGAGTCATTGTCCAACTCAGCTTCCAATAACAATAATTCTTCTTCAAGCTCCGCGTCATCTGCATCCGTGCTGAGCGGCGCCTCGCCTACACAGGGACATGAGCGTTCTGTTCAGTCACCACTCTATTATGACCTAGAGGACTGCAGAGAAAAAGCTAGTTTGTTCACAGAAAGTGATGCATCTCCATTTCATTGCTAAATTGAAAGCAGAAATCCTGAAATCGTGACAAAAAAACATCGGTACTGAAAAACTACAAAATGCTGCTTAATACTGAGATACCCTGACCTTGCCTAGATGTCGTAACCCGAATTAACAACACCAGCCCATTTAGTCTATGATTTATGCATAGCCAAACGGAATCATGTGTCTAAGAATAACAGAACTTGAAGGACTCACAGATACCTCACTCTGATCAGGAAACAATCTGAACAATCATACATACGAAAAAGCATGAAAAATGAGAAGAGGCAGTACCCAGGGCTGTTTGAGTTTCACGTTGCTGTGAGATGGCTTCATCCACCTCTTCCAGACACGTTTGAACTTCTGCCAAGGTAACATGATTTTCTTTGATCGCTTGCACTCCGACCTTCACGGCATCAGTAACCTGCATTACCAAGTCCAGATCTCGGAATCATGAAAACCTAAAAGAAAATCCAGTCATACAGAATAAACCCCTACTTAAGAGATGCACCATCTTATTTACTAGTAAGCATTCTACACCCACTACAGTAAAAGCAAGCATACTCACCTTTCTAGTTGCTTCTGCATCAGCAATGGAGGTCAAGACCTCGTCAATTCTGTCCATAAAAGTCTCACATTTTCCCTTGCTAGTCGTCAGGACCTTCAATCGCCGTGCATGGCGAAGAGCCCCTTTCTTGTCTCCAGACTTAAGGGCCAACACAGTTGCAGCTCTCGAGCTGTACAAATAGCACCAAATGTACTTTGAAAACCAGATTTTTTTTTTTAAAAGAAAAGAAGGCTAGAGTAAGTCCCTCAAATCTGGTTGCTTTCAATACTAGATCAATTACTTGTCATCTGGAAGACCGTCTACTCGTAAGTCGTTCACAATCCGATGAGTCTGTCCAAGGAAATTCCAATGTAATATCCTACCTATCACAATGGGAGTGACCTTGCGATCACAGTTAGATGAATCAAAACTCAGCATGAACTTAAGCTTGTTGCTCATGAAAAATAATTTGATGCTCCATGTAAACGCAAGCAATAATCAGAGCATTACATACAGGATCAATGTCTAACCTTGCCGCACGGACATCAAGGATGTTTGATTGCTGCTGCAACCTTTCCAAGGTCCAATACAAGCGCAGCACATGAGTGTCAATTTCTATGACAGCTGGGACAGGCTCATCCTTGAGAGCAATTTTGATTCCCTGCAAATGAGAGCCAGCTCTGTGTAAACTCAAGAAGGATATAAGCTCTTGTGTTAGTTCGTAACGAGTACACTCGGGCTACCTCTCAAAAGACACTAAACCATTGAAACAGAAAAACCAGCTACACTGTCATCAACGATAAATGAATATCAGACAGTTGCCAGAATGCACACCTCAATATTTTCCTTCCCGTCCAATTTGATGTGGCGAGCTCTGCCTTGATTGATCAGCAGAGCCATGAGAATATCCGCAGTCTCTGAGGACCCGCAGAGCTCTCGGAACCGCGTCATTGTGACTACACACACATGCCTCCACTCAGCTTCTGACAACGCTTTGATAACAAGTGAGCTGCGTTCCTAATGAGAAAACGTCCAATTGCACACATCAGGAGATCAATAGTTATCCCCTAAAGGACCAAGAAGCCCTCATTATTTTTTTTAGCAGCCTTAAGTCATAGATGGACTTCCTTCTGTTTAAATTTATCTGTTTTCTGACTAACTCATACAATGTGCTTCACTGATTCCGGTGATATCAAATTTGGTCCAATCTAAATTATCTTTTCCACAACATGATCGGTTGAATTTGTCATTTTAAAACCATGAATCCTTGGTACTTTAGGGGTTATGTATTGCCACGAACAGAGAGGCGAGTGTGTGCATTAGAAAGCCCCTTGTAATAATTTTAAGATTTACAACAACGATCCAATAACCAGGAAAGCTTGGAAACAAGGTCCACAAGAAAGTGTACCTGGAGTAGAGGAGTGACGATCAGCATATCAGGCAGTCCAGTCTCCGGTTGGGCTCCAGCTGGTGCACCACGGACTTGGCTACCCACCCATGTGAAAACTTGTTTAAAAACTGAGCCAGTGTACTGTGCAAGCGTTGCCTGAGGCCGCATCAACTCTTCTCTTGTTTGAAGCTCCCCAGATTTACGCATTTCAGTCTGGGAAAGAACGAAACATCAGGCTTCCATAACCGAAGTAATCCCACCACTTTAGATTGCACAGCTGGAATCAACAAGCTTGAAATCCTACACCCTGATCAGCGCAAAAACAAAAATATTTATTCATTTAACTCGTTCTGTTCAATGTCGACTTCACTCAAGAAACAAAAATGAGCTTGGAAAGGTGGCGCTTTCATGGCTCCATGCTAGAAATGTTGAGAAACTTGTTATCTCAAAGATGCCATAAAAGCAATAATTATATAAGCTTGTTCTCTCACCTCTAAATAACATTCTATAACCCAGAGATTTCCTTCTATGACACCTCATAGAACATCCCTCTAGGAGAGGAAAATCCCCACTAGCATTTCCGAGGCAACAAGGCACTTATATTCGTGGGAGCCCAGTTAATAATGTTCTTTACTTGCACATGATATAGGTCCAAATTTTAACCTTGTTGTTTCAACTTGTGCACTGTAAAATGACAGTCTAAGGTAATGCACCTTATTTGTGACACCTGACTATTTGTGACATCTATAAGGCACCCATTTGTGCCACGTACTTTCCCTTGCATGGACACTTCATTGACGCCAGAAATTGTGTGGCACTAGGCTGAAAATTTGTCTTATTACCATATGTAAGTGACGGTAGTTAAACACAAGTGATAGATAGTGTATTTTCTCCACATAGTACGTGTCCATTTTAGACTGAACACATGGCCGTTTCAACTAAGAGTTGTGGCAATTAGGGATGAGGAGAAGGATCATTATGGATTGCCTTTTTGTTCAGAATGGAGGGGCCCTAGTGGCACTTTTGGATTTGTTGAGAACACCTTCAATAAATTCTACATATGATGTCAGAAAAAGAAAAATAGGATTCCACTTGCGATGAGTTTGTGTTGTTATGTTCCACATTCAACAATTTTTTTACCCTTCGTTACATTTCCAAGAGGGCGCAGTTGAAATTAGGGTGCACTACCTTAGAAATTCAAAGAGAACAGGGCATATATGGAGAATTCCTAGTTGAAGGCAAAGACCTCATCAAGAAAGTAGGAAATGAGCAGAACGGTAGAACAAAGTCAGAGTCCCATAGCTGAAGCATTTGCACTGCCTAAATCTGTCTACTCCTGCAGTCTAAAATTCAAACAAAGTAGGGCATACAACACGACTTGCTGGTTGAAGGCAAAAGACCTCATCAAGAAAGTAACAAGGTATGAGCAGCACTATACCAGAACGGTAGATATCCCCAACGGCGTTATCCCTTCACGAAGAAACCACAGATGCTGGACCTAGAAGAAACGCAACAACGAACTCACACAATCAATCGATGGCAAAGCACGAGATCCAGGACGTAAAGAATTGAAATGACATAGTTGCTGCATGCCTGAATTTCCAAGTATAAGAATAGGAGACAGTCCGTTGAGTGAAAGCCTACTTTCAATCAACTTGAACCCCTCAGCGCCTAAAACGCCAAACATGACCAACTGCATCACTGAACTTTGCATCGAATGATGGCATTTTCTCATTTTACCTCGGTTTCCTAATTGCAATACATCATTTTAAAGCTCTTGTTCTATACTACAAGATCAACAATGTCGATCGTGTCAAACTGAAGTCATTTCCACACAAACAGATGCTTTCCAGCAGGGGGTCCAATTTTCCTACACTACAGAAGGACGCTTCCTGAAGTATCACTGCGGTCATGTATTGTTCTCCATACAAGCAAGGGATTGTTGCCGTATTTCACTACAACAATATAATTATTTGAGTACACCTTTGTATCATTTAAGGGCAGGATCATCACGTACTTGCGTGGGATGAATGGCGACGAGGCCAAGGTGGCGCGCACTCTTGACCACCAAAGCTTTCCAGAAGTGAAGGCGATTCTCCCAATCCGCGCGTTGTCCCGTGAAGCCCTTGTAGCGAGCTCGGGCCACCACCTCGTCGTCCCAGTCCGGCACCTCCGCCCTCAGAAACGCCGCCAGATCCTTTGCCATCGCCATCGCCAGACTCACCCCGACAAGCAATCTACCTCCTCATTGCTACGATTACACAACACGAAGAATTCAGCTCCAGGCAACACAGTTTCACCAAACCCTCGTTTCTTCGACTCACAATTAAGTTCCACCAATTTGCAATTGGGACATCACTCCACTTCACTGATCGACCCTAAAATTACAATCACACCAACGTCTCTCGATTTCTTTTCTTCCTCAGAAAACGATGCTCTCCCTACACGATCACGAATCAATCCCAGAACAGCTTGCAAATTAGGTCAGAAACTGTTGAGTAATGCCCTCAGTACACACCAACGTCTCTCGATCGTCAGAAACGATTTCTTTCTTTCCTCAGAAATGATGCTCTCCCCACACGATCACGAAACAATCCCAGAACAGCTTGCGAATTAGGTCAGAAACTGGTGATGCCCGGGTGGAGCAGGGTATGAGTAAGACCCTCAGTACATCTGATCGAACTGCATATGTGGCAGGTCCTTGCTTGAGTCTTCGATGATCGGTGATCGAGTGATTCAAAGTCGAAAAAATCCAGCTCCAGGCAACACAGTTTCACCAAACCCTCGTTTCTTCGACTCACAATTAATTTGCAACTGGGACATAACTTCACTTAACTGATCGACCCTAAAAGTACAATCACACCAGATCATGAGAAACGATTTCTCCACGAGTCAATCCCAGCAAATTAGGTCACAAACTAGTGATACCGACGTTGATCGACCCTAAAAATACAATCACACCAGATTATCAGAAACGATTTCTTTTCTTCCTCGATTCTCCACGAATCAATCCCAGCAAATTAGGTCACAAACTAGTGATACCGAGTATTGGGTAAGAGCATCTCCACCACTGCGCAAGAAGAGAGGCTCTGGGAAAGGGCTTTCGAGGGCTCCAAATATGCATTCAAAAAATTTAATGCGGCGGTCTCCCACCCTTGTTTGCTTCTTGACTCTCCATATTGCAAGTTGATAAATATAGGAATGGTGGACGAGGCAAGTCCATAAATCTAGGGCTCTTCTTCAATTTGTGATTGGTCACTATTCTTGCTCTTGGCTCCTAGTTCCCAAAAGTGCCTTGATTCAAGGAATCTCAAGTGAATGAGGCCAAAGAAAGCCCGGAATATGGGCTCACTAAGAGCAATGCTCACCCGTGAGGATAGTGAGTGTAGCCAAAAATTTGAAGAGCCCTGGCTATCAAGCCCGCATTTATGGAGAGGGGTGGGGCATGTTTTTCTCCAAGGCCGCGTTAAAGGGCTTGTTGAGTCCCTTTAACGCGACAGGGTGGAGATGCTCTAATACCCTCAATACATATAGTTGGATTATCGTTCAATACAATTATCCGACAGCAGTCGGAAACTAGATTTTTGCCTCAAATATACACAAGCTTGGAAGAATGAGAATGGGAGAAAACATGGAGCAAAATTGCCTACGGCAAGACCATGGAAAAATAGTACTCCGTACAACAATGTAGAATTGTCTTATTGGGGTTTCAAAATTAATTTGAGTTGAGGTTGCTTTAACGCAGACGTCAAAGCAACCACAAGACTTAGTATTAGATAGATAGAAACTCTGGTCCTTTTAGGGGCCGGCGTGAATGAAGTGTCCATTCGTAATGCCAATGATCCGATGCCCACCGGACAAGGGGAAATTGGGACAATACTACTCTCCCCTTTCGAGGATGGACACTATAGTGACACACTATGCTACTACCTAGCTAGCCACTAGTGCCTTGAAGATACCGGACATGGTATCCCCCCCAAAGAGCATTAAGGTACCCATACAACAAGGTCCAAGGACCCCCACCCATAGTTGGGTGGACTATGGTGGTGAGCACCACGCCGGCATGGGGAATAAAACCCACAACCTCCTCATTGGGGGCCATGAGCCCCAACCACCAAGCCAAAGCCCGTGGTGCCAATTTAGTATTAACCCCTAAAGGATCAAAAATTCATGGTTTTAAAATGACAAGTTTAAATGATCATATTCTCAAAATTATAATTTGAATTGGACCAAATTTTAAATCACTAGAATTAGTGAAGAATATTACATATGTTGAATTAAAAATAAAATTAAAAATAACGGAATTTTTTTTACATAAAACCTTCTTAAAATCACTGAAAAAACATGAGCCTCATCGTGGCGTTATGGTCTTTTAGAGGTTAATTTTAATATGTGTTGAGGCAGAGCTCAAAGCAACCTCCATACACTTTTATTTTTAATTTCTACAAGTAGAATTTTGTATAGAGGTTGTTTTCAACTCAAAGGAACATCAACACTTAGTAGTTCAAGTATAGTATGTTTTGGGGTCGTAGTGTTGTAGTGTAATAGTGTTATCAATGTGGTTTTTCAATTAATTAATTAGTTCAAGGTGGGTGCTATAGGGGTCCATGTGGCAACTTGTGAGGACATCCACGTTTAAAATACTCAAAAATTTAGAAAATTCACCAAAATGCACAATAATTCACGAATTTCACAAGAATGCACAATTTAATGTCATCAATTCAACCTCCAATGTACTGGTACTCACACTGCATAGTACTCAAAGTTGGTGCACTAAATTTTTGCAATGAGCATGGCTAGCACACTCTCAACTTCTTGTTACAATGAAACCCTAAAGTTAGGTTTCAAAACCCTAAAAAAAAACATTTCTAGACATTTATGTTGTGATTTATCATTGATACCTTCTACCCTATCAATAAACCTTGATATTTTTCCTATAGACCAATTGTTCATGTTTTCTTCAAAGCGTCCATAGCTCAATCTTCCATAATAAGTAGATTGTAACACTCTATTGAGAATGCAATCTGAACATCAGAGTTTAGGGTCGCTTTAAGGGCAACCTATAGATAGCGCTTTGGAAATTCATAACTTATTCATATGGTGTCCAAATAATGCATGCTAAAGTGCGTTGGAATCCTCTTGAACTTGCTAAAAAATCCACTGAAATATTTTCTGTTTTATGTGTGTAAATAGGCTTAGTTGGTAAAGTGAACACTTTAAGATAAAGTTATCTTAGAGGACAAGCCAATTCATTACCGTAGTAGGAAGGCAGGGTCGGCACTTTCATGTCGAATAATTAATTAAAGTTTGAAAAGTAGGGGTCGGCACTTTCAAAAATAGTTATTAAAAATTTGGCTATTAATAACTAACATTGAATTTTACTAGCGGCTACACGTTTTCCTGTGTTTTTGTCTACAATTTTTGTTGACTTCATTTTTGTTGATTTCGACAAAATACTTGATAAATTTATTTATTTTTTCGGCATTTTTTTGGGGAATTATTTTCTGCCGACCCTGCCTTCCTGGTACGGTATGTAAGCGGCCTGAAACCCTCACTTGTGATTGATCAAATCATCAAAACCCAACTCCGATTTGGTGATATGAATATTTTACTTAAATTTAGAGTCGGGGTTTGGGTCCGGGGTTCCTGCAAACTCGTCCGGGGTTCCTCCTCGCCGACTTGAACTGCGACTGAGCTCCCATCGATTGATTCGAATTTTGCGAATTTTGCGAATTTTGCGATGTTGTTGGCGATTGGGTGTGTGGGGGGAGCGCTAAGTTAAGTTAGATCTGTGTGCAAGCTTTTCGACGTTTGGATTAAGCACAATGATAGAGCCGAGCGCGTTTGATGCGATCGTGATTGGCACGGGGCTTCCGGAGTCCATTCTCGCGGCCGCCATCGCATCGTCGGGGAAGACGGTGTTGCATTTGGATGCGTACGAGGGTTACCTGTCGCCGTGGGCGTCGCTGTCGTTCTCGCAGTTGAGCTCGTTTGCAGGCCATTTGCCAAAATCTAGTTTCGAAAAGGAGGAGGAAGAAATCCGTTTTGCTCCCGAGGACTTGGACTCGTTTACGCTTCTCCAGGTCAAGGATGCACCCGCGTTATACTCTGCCGTCAAAGTGTCGCCTCCGCATGATGAATCGGCGCTTGGGCGCCTCAATCGCTACAGCTTGGATTTGGCAGGTAATTTTTTTTCTTTATTGTGTATTTTCTGTAGTGTAAAAAAATTGGACCCCCTGCTGGAAAGCATCTGTTTGTGTGAAAACGACTTCAGTTTGACACGATTGACACTGTTGATCTTGTACTATAGAACATGAGCTTTAAAATGATGTATTGCAATCAGAAAACTGAGGTAAAATGAGAAAATGCCACCGTTGCAAAGTTCAGGGATGCAGATTGCCATATTTGGCGTTTTAGATGCTTTAGGTTTTTATTTTTATTTTTATTACTGTGTATTTTCTGTAGTGTAGGAAAATTGGACCCACTGCTGCAAATCATCTGTTTATGTGAAAATGACTTCAGTTTCACACGATTGAACGCTCTTGATCTTTTAACACGATTGAACAAGAGCTTTCCAATGATGTATTGCAATCAGAATACTGAGGTAAAATGAGAAAATGCCACCGTTGCAAAGTTCAGTGATGCAGATGGCCATATTGGGCGTTTTAGACGTTTAGGGTTAAATTTTTTCTTTGTTTCAAGTTGGAAATATGCTGGTGATTCACAAGAAGGGAACGGGGTTAATGTTTCGTAGGACCCAAGGTTGTGTTCTGTGCTGGGCCTCTGGTGGATGCACTCGTCAATGCGCAAGCTGACCATCATGTCAGATTCAAGGCCGTTGAAGCGAGCTTCATTTGGAGGTATTCGCCGATTCATGTGTTGGAATGAAGGTTTCTTAGGGTTTATATCAATTTGCATGTCTTAACCCCTAAAGGACCAAGGATTCATGGTTTTAAAATGTCAAATTCAATTGATCAATCCTATTGTAAAAAATATAATTTCGATGAAACCAAAATTTATTGATCACAATAATCAGTGAAGAACATTGTATCTGTTGGTCAATAAATAAATTTGAACAAAAAGATGTTTACATACAAAACTGCGAAAAGAAACATGAGGCCCAATTTGGGCTTCTTGGTTCTTTAGGGGTTAAATTCTGTAGAGCAAGTGAGGCAGTTAAAATTGCACGTGAGTTTTGATAAGTGCGCATTAAGCATAAATTCTTATCAAGCAGTTTTTGCACAAAAATTATCATTGAGAAAGTGGGTGGATAGCCTCTAGCTTTAGTGACCATGTTAGAAGCACAATGGGGGTAATATTAGGTTGAATAGGCAGAAGAAAAAGGCAGGAAAAAGTACTGTGTGTAGCATATTCCAAATTTACATGTAAAAGTTTGTGTTTGCAGGGATGGTCAAATGACTGCTGTTCCAGCATCTCGCGCTGATGTGTTTCGGGATAAGACTTTGAGCCTTTCGGATAAGCGATTCTTGATGCGGTTTTTCAAGATGGTCACTGATTACACCGAATCGCAGGATGGAGAATTAGCAGCTGGGGACCTCGACAGGCCCTTCGTGGAGCTTCTTCGGAGACAACAATTACCAATTTCAATTCAAGAGTATGTTGAATCTGCTCTTGGAAACTGCTTATGTCAGAAAATTCCTTACGATTAGAGTTAACCGAAAAGTCAGCCCAAAGAGGAGAGTTTTGACAAACTCATGTTAACTCATATCGAAACAAAAATAGACCAAAACCTAGTCTATGCCGAGTTTTGAGATAATCTAAAACAAGGCCTTATTATTTTCCATACCTCGCTATAGCACTCACACCTTCCACCAAAGCTCCAAAGTCCATGTCCAAAAGGAGACAATCTATGACAAAACACTATAAAATCCAAGTAAAGCCCAAGTATAGTTCAAAAGAGAGGTTAGAAGTAGAGCTGAAAGGAGGTTAGATGGAGGAATTTTCGGTTAACTCTATTGTATGGAGATGATGGAATGTGGCAGAAGCTCGGTTTCTTCTTTCTGGATTTGAACCAGTGATGGAAGTTGTGTTTTCTGGCTTATAACTTTGCTTTTTGTCTATCAGAATCATCCTGTATGCGATTGCATTGGTCGATGACGATCAGGAACAAAGTGCAGATGCAGCAACCCTTGTCTCAACTAAGGATGGGCTTCAGACCTTGGCACTTTACCTGGCCTCCGCAAGTAGGTAAGGCTTGTTATTAGATAGCTGATCTGTCAAATTCGTATTTGGAGCAGTGATTTTTTTTCAGGAGACAGTTTAGCATTTTTGCTACTTTTCCATGGCTTGAAGAGCAATCCAGGCTCTCCTTGGATGCTCTTTTCATATTGTAATATCAGGGTAATACACCTGTGCTACCTAGGTGCTACTTAGGCAATACCTAGGTTTAACGAGGCTACACATCTTGACTCCATGTAGGAAATCTGGGTACTATTCCTTCTTTTTCAAAAATCCTTTGTATCAATTAGCCAGCCCAAATTCTATGTAACAATTTGGCTAAAATTAGAAACCCAAAAAAATCACTGAACTAGAGGGCATTGTGGATTTCTCTGAGCGTTCTCCTCCTTCCATTTCAGGTTTCCAGATGCTCCGGGTGCCTTTTTGTATCCCATGTACGGGCATGGAGATTTGCCGCAAGCATTCTGTCGTTGTGCAGCTGTACGCGGAGCTCTCTATGTAGGATCACTACTCTCCCGTTGAAGAGATGACTGTTTTTTCCTTCTTTCAAATTACAGACTTTCCATCTTTGTGCCAAAACATACCAAGCTTTCTAGAGAAGTATTGTGGTTCGAACGTGAATTGATTCAATATCTTACGTGTTTTTTGTATTGCAATCTACAAGATCATAACATAGTGTATCCTGTCAACCAGGTATTGCGAATGCCAGTCGTTAATCTCCTTCTTGACAAGGTACTCTATTTGACTTTGTTTCTGACTCATATTATAACGTTGTAATTGCTGATTTTTGAGAAACCGTGAGATTAATAATACCTGAAATAGTGTTACTCAGATGCGACTGTTGAGGGTCCATGCAGGAAAGTGGGGTTTGCAAGGGCGTACAAATAGCATCAGGGCAGGTACTTCATAGTGAGAAGGTGATTGCTAGTCCTACCTTCTGTGTGGAGCCAGAATCTACACCCACGGTTGATTTAGATTCGGAGGAAAGTGCACATTTACGTTCTTCTGATGTTCCAAGCACGTCTTCTGGAGGTGGAGATTCGACAAAAGTGGCCCGCTGTCTATGTATAACAGACCAGACACTACAACCCGGATTAAGCACTGTTCTGGTCATTTTTCCTCCCAATTGTGAGTCCTCTTACGGTTCAAAAAATCCCAAGAAATACATTGGATAATGACTAGACTGAACCTTTGGTTCGTTTCAAAGTTTGCTGATCTATTTTAAATCACAATGTCATTAGCAGTCGCAACATTAACCCCTAAAGGACCAAGAAGCCCAAATTGGGCCTCATGTTTTTTTTAGCAGTTTTGAGTAGGTCTTTTGTGGACTTTCCTCTTGTTCAAATTTCTTTGTTTCTTGACCAATACATACAATGTTCTTCACTGATTCCGGTGATATAAAATTTGGTTCCATCTGAATTCTACTTTTCACAACGTGATCAATTGAATTTGTCATTTTAAAGTCATGAATCCTTGGTCCTTTAGGGATTAATTTGCTGCAGTCGCCCAAACTGACTTTACGGAAAATTTTGTGCAGCTCTTAATAGAGGGAAATCAAAGGTTGTAAGAGCATTGCAGCTGGGAGCAGCTTCTGACGTTTGTCCTGATGGCAAGTGAGTTCTCATACTCTTAACCTTATGATTATATGATTTTAGCTTCTAAAGACTCGGTTATGATGTTGTTACCTGTCCGAGACTTTCGTTTTCATTTAGTTTGAATGATGATATCAGCTCTCGGTTCTGCATCTCTGATTTTGAGGTCCATAAGTTGGTTGGACGTATGCCTCTTAGTCTACATCATATTAATTTCCTTCAACCTGAACCATGTAGGTTACATAGCCATGTTTTGAAAAAACTAACCTTCTAGGCGCTACATTTTTTAAAAGTGGTAGCAACTCCTCTAGAATTGGATCTCTTATCAAATTTTATTTTATTTTAGATCGTCAATGTTGCTCATTAGTTCTGTTTTATGTTCTGTTTGTGGATGATAGGTACGTTGTACAACTCTCAGTGAAATGCTCAGACGTAACAGAAGCAGAAGAAACCCTGCAGGCTGCAAAGGATTCATTGTTTCGTGAGAACGACTCTGAAATAGATACAGAGTCGGTCAAACCAAAGTTGTTATGGTCCATTTTCCTCATCCAGGAAATTCCAAAGCCCTCTCAGGTAACTTGCCAATTAATCAAGTTTCTTCCATTACGTCTCAATTTTATGTGTAATGGTCTCCTTCGCTCTGTCGTCAATATCCAGTACTATCTGATATAATGATCACAATTCCTTCCATGAGCAGGTCTTGAGAGAATTGAAAATGTGCGTCATGCCGGACGGAACTATTGATTACCGCAGCATGATGAAATGCACCGAGACGGTACTTATTTTACCCAATTTTACCTTCAGATCCACTAGAAATACCAGCTTATTTTTTTGGAACTGCAAGTCCTTGAGTACGTTTCTTTCAAATTTTCTGTACTTATTTTTACAGGAAGTCCTTCAGTTTTCGTTTATATATTATCTGAAATTGTTCCATTCTTTGACTAGTCAGGATCAGTAGGCAAGTGACTCTTATTTGATCTACCTGTTTTGAGTACGTGATAAATTGGAGCCTCACCATTTCCTGGTCGAGCACAAAATTTTAGGTTTAGTAATTCTTGTATTCTGCTTTTTGATTGAGACTGAACCTTGTTGTCCGGCAGATCTTCCATGAACTCTATCCAGAGAATGAGATGTTTCCTAAGCCACCAGTTACTTCCACAAGTGATCAAGAAGATGGAGAAGCAGATGAGGTAGATGAGCTTTGATTGTAGCAGGTACAAATTGCCTATTTGGCTGAGAATAGATTCAGTTCTCGTGAGGTGTATGTAAAGCCAGAACGTCATTTTTTACTGCAAGGCAGCGGGGGCAAGAGGTACATTCTGAGCTCCTAGTATAGTTGTAGTATAGCATCACGATTAAAAACATTAGGCGAGCAAGATTGCACAGCTGGTTTTAGTTCAAAGTCAATTGAAGAAACTTTATTTATTACAGTGAACATCGAAGTGCCTGTGAAGAATGTGAAGCAGCTGAGTTTCAGATTATGAGACTTTCTGTTGTGAATGAAGAAAGGTTCATACTGGACCAAATTTCAAATCCTTTGAACTACACTCTTTCTTGGGTGATCTGTTTTGGCATTAGTTGACAGTCCTCTTTCAGTGTTCCATAGTACTTGTATTTTAAGTGACTGACAGATCTATTGCGACCTCATGCTTGTTGGACACTATGCCAGATTTTTATGACTTGGAGAGCAGCCTGAGCGAATGATGGCCCTTTGTTGAGGACAAATGCGACTGTATATAAACCCTGCGTATTTGCATTCGCCTTCAATTTTCCATGGCTTTAAGCTATTTTAAATTTATTCTATTTTTAGAAAGACTCAGTTTTATTGTGTATTCCAACGCACTAAAATATAATATGTACTACCGGTATTTGAATACTGTATGACTGAGTTATGAAATTTCCGATTTTGCTAATAAGGTGAGAAGGTATCATGCATATTATCACAAGCACTAAGATTCTTAATGTGTACCTGTGAGCTACATTTAGGCCTATTCCCCTTTGGTTTTGGGATCCCTACCTAGGCTGCTTCTCCGCTGTTAGAAAATTGGCTGCTGTCTTTCAACAATTAACGCTCTTAGTATGTTGATGATTTTTCTGTTTCCAGAGATGTTGGGGCATTGCAGAAGTCAGTTCATGAAACGTTATCACCAGAACGTGGTTCTGCAGGTATGTGCAACCCATCTAGTCCTAATGTACGCGCAAATCTCTTTTATATCACGCCGTTGCTAACCAATATACACGAGTTCTGAACTTACACGAGTTCAGAACTTGACATGTGGAAAGTGTCCAATCACATGAGTACACAATAGCAAATATTCTCTGCATATACTGGAATGTGATATTGGAGAATGTGATAATAACGAGTTCAGAACGTATAGTAAGTCTGGTAATTCGAATCTATAGAAGGAATTGCAGCAGTAATCTAGAATAGAGCTTTCCTTGTCATGCATTGCATCGTAGAACTTCTGATGACAGTATCAGAATCTTAGAATGTTTGGTTGGTTGTTTTACATACGCTTGCTTCTATGATGCTACTTTCCTTATGAGATTTAATTGTGTCCTTATCAGTTGAGGCGATTGGGTACCGTTACGACGAGTGAGTATCACAATTAGGTCCTTCCATGCATGTCAAGACGGATGGTATGATTACATACCCTGTAGAATATTTTCTCAAGTGTGAAAAGAGTTGATGTGAGTAGGCATCTTTGCAGCCTTTTTTTATTAAATATAATCTCAAAATCATCTGTACTAGATAATCAATGACGAATTAGGTTGCTTAGATAGATAGAAACTACAGTCCTCTTTCAAGGCCAGCATGAATAAAGTGTCTGTTCATAATGACAATGACCCAGTGTCCACCAGGCGAAGGGTCATTGGAACAAAACTACTCTTCCCTGTCAGGAATAGACACTCTAGTGACCAGTAACTAGAAACAAAAGTAACTATTAACATAAAGTAGCACGTAACATATGAAACATTAATGGCAAACTAATGAATGGATGTTTCGATGGGTATAATTTAGGGTTTGGATAATTGCCAAGTCATGATTTCCATGGTTGGTTGGTGGGGACGTTGTGTTACTAAGGTAAGGGGTACAGTTTAAGCATTTCAACCTACATGGAGAGCTGATTTTCAATGATAAAAAATTGCAGTAAATAAAACTTTGGGTTTAATAACCAAGTTCAATTTTTAATTAATTTTTTCACAATGTATGATTTTGTTACAAATTTTCAAACTTAATATGCATAGACCACTATTAATGATAGTAGGTGTACCGATGACTGTCTTTCATTTCTAGTTCAATCAGATTGCTAACTTGGTATTCATAATTAATGCTTGTGATAACTAGATTGGGAATTGCTAAAGTTGAAACAAGTGCTTTTATAGTTGAAACAGGTGCTTTTATAGGTGATCACAATTGGTACCTAACCGTTTCTGGTGCTTCTATGGCCCGGGTTCAATTCCTGATGGATCTGTTTGAGCAGTGTTGTAGTACACATGACTTGGTGTTGCTTAGTGAGTTTAGGTTGCCCTACATCTATAAAGTGGCCGATTAACTGTGATAAGCTGCAATGTGTTTTAAAGGAAATCTGAAGTGACTTTCTACAGCGTATCACATTGGAGAGGCTGGAAGCCAACGCGCTGATTGACGACATCAAAGACGATGAGATTGTTTTGCTGTTGGATGTTGCCAATGATGGAGAAGTCATCAGCAGGTCCCATCACAAGACACACAGGACTGCCGGAATCGTCCACGGACATAAACAGGTTCGGCACCGGAATCTCAAAATCATAGCTCCTCATATGCACCACCATCTCCGGAAACGTCAAGCTTGAAGCAGGCACGTCTGAAACGTCGTAGCAGAGGTTCATTCCATATGGAGCCGCATCTACCTCCGGATATGCAATCTGCTGTCGAAAGGCCTGCACCCACAAGTTCCACGTAATAGGTATGTACAGTACAATTCAATGATTTTTTTCGTTGCTTATTTTAGCCAAATTGCTACATAAAATTTGGGCTGTCTAATTGATACAAAGGATTTTTGAAAAGGAATAATAGCAAGAATAAAGGAATAATTGATACAAGGGAATAATAGCAAGATTTTCAACATGTAGTCAAGATGTGTAGTCTCTTTAAACCTAAGGATCAACCAAGTATTGCACCTAGGTAGCACATGTGTATTACCCTGATATTACTTGTATATCTATTATATTAAATGCACAATGTCACGGCTGATGTCACGACCCTGTGTCACAAAATTGGTCACGTTTTCATCCACCATTTCATCCTCAATGTTTCATTCACTATACTTTATCCACTGCACTTTGTCCACCAGAATCTGTTGTTTTGCAATACGCTATTTGCTGGTTAACCCTTAAACGTCATGGTAAGCCCCATGGGCTTAGTAAAAAGAGAATAATGAAGAAAAAAGTTGATTTTCTCAACCAAATCAAGCGAGACTTGTTGCGTTGGAAAGCTACTGAAAAAGCGAAAACCTTGGTAAAAATTGTACTCTAGAAATTCCGTTTAAAGAGGTGGGCGGGGTGAGTGAAATTAGAAAGTACAGTACCGCTAGAATTGGGTTGAGGGCCGATTGTCTCCACGAGGTAATAGTAGTTCCAGAGTCAAGGATGACACCGCCATTGCCGTTGCTATCAATCCGAAACGCCGAGGGAGGAGTGTTGACGCGGTGTCGGCCGACACTGACTCCCGTCACGTCCACGTAATAAAAGCTTGGATTATCAGCATTCGCAAGCAACGGCGTGAACGTGACGTTGGAATTCTCCGCCGCGTTTCCGAACGTGATGGGACTGGAGCCTGGTGTGGCGCTATCAGAAGGGTTTACCAAGCAATAGGAGAAGATTTCTGCAATGGAAGGGCTGAGTTGCGAGGGCAGCGAGAGAGGACCCTGGCCCAAGCCAACTAACCCGTCTGCGTCTGCAAATGTCCCCTGGTTGTTCCGCCCACACCCAAACGCCACATGTGACAGCGCCGAGCTCCCCAGGGTCACCGTCTCGAAGGCCAAGTCTCCTCGGGTGCTGGAGCCGTCGCCGTAGGCGTACGAGTATGTGCAGGTATTTCTCATACTACACGTTGTTGGCCGAGGAAGAGCCTGCCAATAATCCAATCAATTGGTACTTTGGAGTCATACTGAATCATTCATATCACATAACATTCAGTAGCCTTCCAAGACGTAACATATGTAACATTCTCTCTGATGCAACGAACATATGTTAGCATTGATTTTAGCTAACTCATATATTGCTTGTGATCCACACATGAGCAAAGACAGGTTTTCCAAGAAAAAACATCACTTCCTCTGCACTTGTCTTGTAATTTGATGCAACGAACATATGCTAACATTGATTTTAGCTAACTCATATATTGTTTGTGATCCACACATGAGCGAAGACAAAAAAAACACTTCCTGTGCACTTGTCTTGTAATCCGATGCAACAAACATATGCTAACATTGATTTTATCTAGCTCATATGTTGTTTATGATCCACACATGAGCAAAGACGACAAAAAAACCACTTCTTGTGCACTTGTCTCGTAATTTTTCTTTCTTAGAATCTGTAAAACAACAACTTCAAATTGAATAAATGATTAGGATTTTTTTTTTTCAAAAGCATCATGTATAATTATGGGACGGAGGGGAGTAGAGAGGAGTTGTCAATCGGCACTAACGCTGCAGAAAGTGTCGGTGCATCCAGCGGGTGAGTAGGAACTGGAGGCGAAGGGGTTGAACAGCGCGTTGGGTTGCTGGAAGCAGCGCATGCAGGGCGCGCACTGGACCCAGCAGAGGTCACTGCCGGTGTCGACAATGGCGATGAATTGCTGCGGCGGTGAGCCCAACGAGAATTGCATCACGTACTCACCGCTGCCTTCCGACACTGGGCTCTCGATGTCCTCTGTTGCCTCCAGACGTCGTCTCCGGAGCTTGTTCTCCAGCTGCTTCACGCGTCTCTGGCTGCGTTTCACGGCGTCCAGTAACCTCGATTTGGCCGATTTGTTAGTCCCGGGTTGAAGACTGTCCCTGTGCACAAGGTTGGCCCGTAAGACCTGAAAAACACAATTATAGGAGCCAAATTAGTCGAAGAATTATTAACCCCTAAGGTAGGAGCGCCCAACGCCGATAATTTCTAGACATGTTTGGCATTTTAGAATACAAATCTAAGCACGTCATAGAGCCCTTAATGTTTTTTTGACCAAAATGATAAGCTATCTATGTTCTACCTTGATTTACATTCTAGAATGACTATCGTGTTTAGAAATTATCGGTATTGGGTACACTGTTGGAATTGGGTGCTCCTACCTTAAAGGACCAAGGATTCATGGATTTAAAACTGACAAATTCAATTGATCAAAATTATAATTCAAACGAGTATGTCATCGGAACCAGTGAAGAACATTGATTAAAACATGAATAAATGTGAACAAATGGAACTCCACTTAGAATCTACTAAAAAATGCTAAGGATTCAATGGATTTAAAGTGAGAAAGTCAATTGATCATATTGTGAAAATCATAATTCAAATGAGACCAAATTTTGTATCATCGGAACCAGTGAAGAACATTGATCAAAACATGAAGAAATTTGAACAACTGGAACTTCACTTAGAATCTACTCAAAAATGCTAAGAGTTCATGGATTTAAAGTGAAAAATTCAATTGATCATATTGTGAAAATTATAATTCAACTGAGACCAAATTTTGTATCATCGGAACTAGTGAAGAACATTGATCAGAACATGAATAAATGTGAACAAATGAAACTCCACTTAGAATCTACTCAAAAATGCTAAGGATTCATGGATTTAAAACCGACAAACTCAATTGATCATATTGTGAAAATTATAATTCAACTGAGACCAAATTTTATGTCATCTGAACCAGTGAAGAACATTGATCAAAACATGAACAAATGGAACTCCTCTTAGAATCTACTAAAAAATGCTAAGGATTCATGGAATTTAAGTGAATTGATCATATTGTGAAAATTATAATTCAAATGAGACCAAATTTTATGTCATCGGAACCAATGAAGAACATTGATCAAAACATGAATAAATGTGAACAAATGAAGCTCCACTTAGAATCTACTCAAAAATGCTAAGGATCCATGGATTTAAAGTGACAAGTTCAATTGATCATATTGTGAAAATTATAATTCAAATGAGACCAAATTTTGTATCATTGGAACCAGTGAAGAACATTGATCAAAACATGAACAAATGAAACTCCACTTAGAATCTACTCAAAAATGCTAAAAAAAACAACACGAGTTTCACGAGTTTCAATTCGGGCTTCTTGGTCCTTTAGGCGTTAATAACTACAACCCATGCATGTGTAATATGGTTTGCGAGCTTGAGAATCCTCAATTGTGTGGATTCTCAAGTCACTGGTGTGGTGTTTTTCCAGCAGAAATCTCATCTTACATTGCTATTGTCTGCAGCATTTGAGGAACCGCGCTTTGGAAGTTCCAGGTTTCGACCACTCAGGATGCGGACCCCTCGGTAACACTGACAAACGCACAGAAGCTGCACGAGAATCAGAGCACACAACACAACGTCCCGTGCCATGATGCCCATATTGCTGCAGGACAATAATTCACTCCAAGATGGCGAGATCTTCAGGAGCTCAATGCCTCCACAGCACAAGTTGCGGTTGAGCTTCACACTATGAACGATACATCTAGAATGACGAGCTCAGCGATGATTTAACCAGGAAAAGATCATGAGAAGTTTACTGCTTATTTGATGTAGATAGTGGAAACATCTGTTTCAAAGTATCTACTTCGACATCACCTAGAAACGTACTGCGGGGACTGAAACGGAAAAAAACCTGCTGCAAATACAGATTACTTTGCCATGTTCCCCCGAGCTTGGTGGAGTGACTCAGATGAGGGTGTCTGAGGAGAATGTGATATGTGTGGGTATTATATACAACTAGAGCTGCAGCATGAGCGATCAGTGGCAGAGGCTCCGGGGCGATTGATTCTTGTGATTAAGGAAAACAAGCAGCAGCTACGATTCGAATTGGCTACAAAACTAAGTATGCAATCGAATGACCGGATTCAATAAGTTTGTTTGGTTAGTGAATCACTTCACTTTCTCTCTGTTTTTTTCTGAAGGAGTTACCATCGCCACCTCTTTGGAGTTAATCGGTCACTTGTGTATTCTTGCTCTGATCACGTTTGGGAGTTCATTTTTTAATGTTTTCAATTTTGAAACCAAATTTTTTAGTAGAGTGAGATTTCCATGAGAGTAATCACCACTTTTGGAGCCAGATTTACTGGTTTAGCTGGTCCATTGAATCATTCTGTTTTGAGCACAAAATCTCTGGCGATTTGGGTCACCTCTATTTGCTTTAGGAACTGATAAATTAGTAGCTGGGAGGCAAATGTGTGACAAGAGAGTCATGTAGAATTAGTTGGAAAAGAATGTTAGGTAACTTGGCCTTTCGGATGATTGCTCCCGAGTCAATTAGCTGCTCCGTCTCCAATTCAAAATCATGGCAGCCTCGCTTCAAAAGTAAAACGTAGACTGTCCTCAGATTGTCCCAACCAAGGACCTTCTGGCACTAGAAGGAAATGTGTCGTTTTTCACTTACTATAAATGAAAAAGAAATGAAACGGCGCCAGGCATATGGGCTGTGTTAGTTCTGATGAGTAGTTTTGGTCACAAGAAGACAGAAACATAATTATAATATTCTGGTACTATTTACTGTACTCACAAAATGAGGAATGAAAAACGACAGGTTTGCTACTAGTGTGGATTTTATGGTCAACACGGATGTGCAGAGATTGCTAGTTGCCTTCCAGTTTGGAATAAGAACGATTAATTCTTCTTGTGTGAACGTTGATAGTGTGGATCGATTTCTGCCAAGTAGGTGTCAAAGACAATCCTCATGTTCAGTTTGCAAGCTTAGTTGCTTTGCAAGAGCATTTGTGCCTTGAATTAGGTGGTGATTGTCATCCCCATGATGTTAATTAGTACGTTAATTAGCAACTACATTGAGTTGAAGCAAGCTGCAGTAAACCCCTAAAAGACCAAGAATCCCAAATTGGGCCTCATGTTTTTTTAGCACTTTTGTATAGGTCCTATGTGAACTTTCTTTTGTTCAACTTTTTATGTTATTTTTTCCAACACATGAAAAATTCTTCACTGATTCTGGTGATATAAAATTTGGTGTCATGTGAATTATATTTTTCACAATATGATCAATTGAATTTGTTATTTTAAAACTATGAATCCTTGGTCCTTAAGGGGATAAGAAGAGAAGATACTCTTGCTTGAGGGCCCTGGATTTGGTTCCATTTTCTAGTGTTATAGTCCACATAAATTGTTTGTCAACTCATTCTCATCCACTTTTTCATGAATTAATATTAAATGCAAACTTGTTTGCATATTATGCACAAAATTGTATTAAATTCTATGTATTAGGGTTTTTTTAATTTTTAGTGTGGCAATACACCATGCAAGTAATGGAAGGTGGTCTTTCTAGATCTAAACCACTGTGATTGTGCCACAACACTAGTGTTTGGCTCCAAGAAACTAGAAAAAGCCTTACTATTTATTGTTTCATCCAAAGAATAGTGTATGTTTAGAGTCATACTGTACTCATTTCTCCACCATTTTAAAAGAAAAATAATCTTCATTTAAATCAACTTTGCAATGGGCTATTACGTGTCCTAAATAAAGCTATCAATGTAAAAAATGATAGTTTGATATTAAAGAAAAGAACATATCCAATTTTCAATTCAATTTTTATGCTTTTACATGGAGGGTAGCATGGCTAGGAGTAGATAATTATATTGTTTAAGTCTCAAGTTAAGTTGATGATATTTATGGTGATAACGTAAGGCGGCTTTTAGTGTTGAGTTTTCCTAGGTTCAAGGTACAATGACTGTAAACCAAACAATTTTTTTTGAGAACGATTATTAATAGCCAATGACGTATATGATATTTTAATCAAATGTAAACAAATTGGTGGTAAACTCAAACAAAGTTCAAAGATGAAATTTCAATTATATTTCAAGGTCAAAATAGAATTGGTAGATTTTCAAAAACCTTGCGATAATTTCAATGTCTTTTTGTTGGACATTACTCCACATTGTAGAAAAGAGATATTTGGGCAACAATGAATAGTGTTGGGTGAAAGCACTAAAAACCTCTACCACAAAGTTAGTCTGCTATCCTAAAATCATAATTGTTTTGGTCAAAGGCCATAAATTTATATCAAAATATATAATATTTTGATTTGAATTTCATGAAACCCTCTAGAGTTCTTATAGGTACTTGAACCCAAATTTTCAAAACAAAATCTTCCAAAAAGTATACAGAAAGTAGTGTTTGAAAATGAATGCCAAAATCCAATCTTGGTTGCAAAATCTTTATGTTGAGTGTTCTGCTAACCTAACTTTGAAAGATTGGTGGCAATGTTGTTAGGAAATGCTTTTTAGTACACATGCTTAATCCTTTTGTGCTTAGGTAACCAGTAAGTGGTCACTAGATCACCAAAAAATGAAATGTTGTAAAATTTGTGAACTATCTTCGTTCGGTGTCTGAAGTGTAGAAGTGTAACTTTTGATTATGCAGATAATGCACAAAGAAATTTTGAAATACGACTTTCTCAGATATCCAAATTCCTATATACAAAACACCAAAATATTGCAAATACCTCAAAATATAGCAAATACTTAAAAATACAACACATGTACTATGCGGTATTTTTTGTATTTGAAAGTTTGTTATCTTGTATTTATTTTTGGATTGTGTTCTCTTGTTCATGTTCCATCAATGTATGTATTCCAATCTTGATCAATGTACCAAATCCTTTCTTATTTTAACGTATAAATTTTATCTTAAAGCGTACATAGATAAGTCACTCACTTATAAAATTCACAATAATTATGTATGAGTCAAAGACATACATAATTATGATCTTTCAAAGACATACTATGATCTTTCAATCCTACCATAGGATGATTTTCTAATTTTGGCAAAATGTCTACACTCTAGTTGAAAATACAATTGTACGGTTACTTTCTAATTGAATCCATTATATTTCTGGAAATATCAATCATAGTGGACAAACCCAGTGAATCCACCTACAGTCCCCAAAGCATCAAAGGGTTAACTCTTAACTGAGGTCCACACTTATTTTGTGAAAGGTTAATTGTAGAAAATTTCAAAATACATGAGCGCATGAACTAAAAAATTTGATTGGATGATGCCATCCTTATTTGCATTCTGTGTAGCAACTGACCACTTTTGTTTCAACAACATTGCAAGCGAGACTAGTGTGACAAATGTGACTCCGCGCTCTACAAGCTCCATCTGCTGCTGGAAGGACAAAGTCAAAAACACGTCTTCTCTAGCTTGTCTTATAAGCTCCACCTGCTCCTCGAAGGACAAAACCAAGACCTTATTGTCCGTGGCTTGTTTGAAACCAAAGTGACACAAGACTTCATATTTATTGCTCAACTCATCAAATCAATGGATTAAGTGCCAATTCTCTAATAGTGTAACTCGCTCGGGTATTCCAAGCACCAGACTGATGATTTTATTTGAAATCGTCAATTCTAAGGACACCCTATTCCGTTTAGGGGTTAATATTCCCTTTGTTCCATAAAAAGATCATGAAAACTACATAACATTCTTTAACTAGTATTGCAACACTCTTTTGTTTGTGGAGAGAATCAACATGTGAACATGGAATTGATGATGTTGAACATGTACTAGAAACTATTATAAAATCAGAAGTTTGTTGAGCTGCCAAACCATCTAAAGCTAAAAAAGGCTTTGATTCTTTTGAAGATTACAATTCTTGCAATGATTTTGGCCTACAATGTTGATTTCCAAGGATGAATAGTGAAGTTGCTAAAAAAAATCAGTCATTCGGAGCTAAATGTGATTATACAATTTTCCGGGGTCCCAAGTGATGCCGTGATACATCGCATCATTCCTTTCAAGCCACACTTGCCAAATTATAATGCCATGGATGAGGAGCCTTATTCTACTAATTGCCATTTGTAGGCAATGTAGCAGCGAGGAATTCGGTATGCAAAGATACCATATTTCCACACTGCATTAAGGTTTGGTCTTCTCCTCTAACCACAACGGCTGGACGAGTTTGGTGCTAATGGAATATGGTGCTCGACATTGTGACCAGATTTGCTATCCCAGGGAGGTGAGCTTAATTCCTGCTTCTAGGGCCTCTTCTGGTGATGCTGGAGGTGTCCCGGTTGCTTGAGGCACCACATTGGCCCAGGGCACCTCGGATGTAGTGAAAATGTTTTATGCAAATTTTAGCTAAGTGGCTAAAAAAATATTGAAGGTAATAAAAGATTGCTCAAGGCACATACCGTACGTGGAAGGCACGGTTGGCACTTTCATGTTGAATAATTAATAAAAGTTGAAATAGTGGAGGTCGGCACTTTCAAAAGTAATTATTAAGAAATTGGCTATTAATAACTAACATTAATTTTTTCCGGCGGTTAAATGTTTTATTTTATTTTTTTGTCTATGATTTTCGTTGAGGATTATGTTTTTTTTATTTTTAAATTCGGCTTTTTGTTGATTTTATTTTTGTTGATTTCGACAAAATACTATAAATTTATTTATTTTTCTGGCATTTTTTTGGAGAATTATTTTCTGCCGACCTTGCCTTCCACGTACAGTACACAAACACAATGAATGCGTAGAAAGAGATGATTTTTACTCAAGAGCTTCCCTCCTTAAGAGATGTACATGGCTCAAGATTCAAAGTAAGTTTCAACGTACAATGTATGACCATTGCCTATTTTGCTCTTAATAAAATCCACCACTGCAACCCATTCGTCATACTTCCACAAGGTAGGCAGCCTTCAGTATTCAACAAAAGCAATGTGCATCAGCCTTTAAGGCTGAAATAAAAAATTCCCATAAGCCTTTTTGCTAATGAGCCATATATTCCCCACAGGCGTCACCAGAATAGTAACGATCCAGACATGATCCAAATTAACAGTGCTCCCAGGGATGCTCAACATCAACAATCGATCACGTTCTTGGCCAGGTTAATTCTCTTAATTTCTGTTAACTCTTTTAATTTTTGTCCGCAAGGGAACTGTTACATATTCGATTCACGTCCCAGAATAGAACACTGACATATGTCTCGTGACAGGGAGGGATGCACTCTCCATGCATGCACATTTGTCACCGTCAATCGATTCTATGATTCTTTTCAGCTGAAGTTCAGTTGCAGGCTTGCAGCAATTCCAATTTCAGCCTCAAAATCCCAAGTCAACCCTCCAGTTGCGCAACATGTGCCTAAACCAAGAGGCCACTTGCATGCAACACCGCAACATCGCATCAGATGTACACATATCTTACATGGCTGCAAAATTAATGTTGAAGAATATAACTTAATTAAATACACTGGTCATGGATTTCAGTGGCAGATATTCGCCATATATTCGTGAATCCACTATCCTTTAGTGGAATGTTCAGATGTGACTTGCAACATATATCTACGTATACAGTGAGGTGCTTTCGAATTCCAGCAGCTAGCTTCAAGCTTCAATTGAATTGCTTCCGTAATTCAACTTGTCCTGAAGGTTGAATCGGTGACAGTGAATTCAAACCTTTGAAGGTGAACTGTGACAATGGCATTACCAAGAATTTATCAAGCTTGTACCCATTACTGCGATTACTGCCTGGTAATATGGTCAGGGTTCCTTGTGAATGGAAAGCCATTTGAACAATTGTATATATGAAGGTGTTCATGCGAAGAAATAGAGTGATCAGAGAAATATAAAACCATAAAGTTCCACGATATATCTACTACACTGAATTACTGATCGAATCAATCGAGAGCCAGCTAGTCTCCACGTAGATCGTCGATGAGCTCGTGACCATTGTTTTGTATTGAAAGCCATGCAGTATGCCAGGTTAGGCACGGGGAACTTATCGATCCTCATTATTACATGACTCGATCAACAGAACAGTTTCCTGGCCAGGAGAAATAATATATATTCTCTCTTTCATTCAAATATTTACTAGTGATTGACAATTGTGGTGAGAATTGAAATTAACTATATTCAGATTCAGATAATTAGTCGATCATTCAGGAGTTTCCTGCATTCCGCTTGGTGTAAAAGACTGCGTTTTGCTTTGGAGGGCTTCTCTCTCCCAACTGAGTTCTTTCTTTCGCTTTGTTGGCTCTGACCGTAGGCAAGAGGCATTGCGGGGACATTCATTTTTTGGGCTAAATATAACTGCATGTAGCAAATATATTCCGTCCTTCACCCTATCTATTTTTGTCAGAGCTCCTCGTAAAGTTGCTGCTTGTTTTTAATGTCACTGTACTTTTCTCCTGAAAACCAAAAAAAGAAAGAATATGCAGAGTTTACGGGTTTAGCTATAAGAGCTCGTGACCATTATATTCTGAAATTGAACAGGAAGATCACGTTTTTTCACTGCAGGGAACGTGCTTGTTGAGAGCTACGTTGTAGGCCTTATGTCACTACTACTAACATCTTCATCTTCAGAGCATGGCCACCCATGGCCTCAGAGGGTCTCTGACCTCAAGAAGTGGATGAAAAGTTTCAAGGGGCCTTTCAAAATGCTTCTTGACTCTGGATTCTAGCGTGTTAGAAATTGGGCCTTGAAATCACTATTTAGTTGACTATTCGATGATTATTCCTCTCATTCTACTTGTGATTGGTCCATTGACTATTTGATGCGCACTTTTGATACGTGAAGGGCGTGCAAGGGTGGGGGAGTGTGAGTGCAAGGGCCCTTCACATGTAGATGAATAATTTGAGAGGGTAAGTCCTAGCGTGCATGGGTGGGAATGCTCTCATGGATCTTGAATCTGCATGTAATAGTCTGAGGCAGGGTATAGTTAAAATGGTATTTAGGTATAATCCGTTCTTACAATTACAGTAATATTTTACTGATCTAATCGATAAACTGTTCCAAAGCCTAATGTTCAGGTGTGATGAGTCAGGACTGGTGAGTTACAGCTCGTGTGATTCGATGCGAATCTGAGCGCTCAGATTTCAAGCCTGTACAGTATGAAGGGCCTGTACAGCCTGATGGTGTGCTACTGTAGAGAATGAGCCTAGATTTCTGGTATGTTTTTTTCTCCTCGATGATCTTTTGAAGCTCTCACAGCATTCAAAAAAACTTCCCTAATCATTTACAGTTAAAAAATGTCAGTCTCCTAGATTCTCTTCAGGGAGACATCATGTTATATGATCTCTGGCTCTAAGTTAGCAGGTTTACAGCGTGATGTGAACTTGGAAACACTGGATAGTGTCATTGTAGGGGGGGGAAATTATGACTACGATGCCACATGGATCGATCAGGCTAGTGGACCTGTATGTTCTAAGGGCCGCTTCATACCATGGCCGTCCAAGTCGAGAGGCCGTGAGATTGAGAGTCCAAACTTTTTTGAGAGTCCAAAGAAATATACTGAAAAAAATTTATGAAAAGAAATCAGCGGTCTCTCGACCATAGTTAGGGTTTCCATTTGAACCGTCCGACCCAAACTTCCTCTCGAGAGGCCGTCGCTTTAGTTAAAAAGTAGTGCCACATAGGCATTTTGGAGAGCGACGGTCGTTGGACTTTGGCCTCTAGTGTGAAGAGTCGAGATCGAGGCCGAATTCATGGTTTCTTGCAATTTGATTGGTGGAAATCGACGGCCTCTCCCGACCTTCGGCCCTAGTGTGAAGCGGCCCTAAGGGCATCCTCAATCCAGCCTTGCAAACCATGTCACACTGCACTCGATAAATGGATGAATAGCATTCTAAAATATTGTGGAGCCAGGCCAGGCCCGAGGGAAGAGTTTCCACTTTGAGACACTCCTTTTTGTTAACTGAAATGCTGCATGCTAATGTGGCATGAGACGTCTCACTGTGGGCGCCCCGGCCCACGATTAGGGACATGGCGAGTAAGTTAAACATGTGCACACTAATGATGACAGTCAAGAATCTTTCGCCCCACGAGAATAGACACCACATGAGTTAAGATGCATGAATCCAGAGCTACAGATGCTGCAGGGTTTAGGGTTCAGTGTCTGCTCAATGCAAGCACTTCAAGAGCAGAATGTGTATTGTAGTGCTGAGTGCTGACAACACTGTTCCTCAATTCCTCATCAACTTGGCCAGAACGATACTATATATGGAAGTATCTATATAAGGAAAATGCCAGCATGTACTATACAAGGCAGATCAGGTGCTAGAGTCTACTATATAAGGCAACGTGGGAAATTTAATCGATCATCGGAACTGATCATGTCATCACTTGGATGTGCATCTTGTGCATCATTTTCCGTCTTTTCTCTTGGACTGTAACCTCATAGTACGTGTTTTGATTATAATCTCTCTGCATGTATGTCTGATCTCGATCTGCTTTGAACATGAATGCAGACGTAAGTACATTGATTCAATTCGATCACGATGGCGCAAACGAGGCTCGGGGAGGGGGAGCCCGCGGGGAGAGCGACTCTGCCCATGGGAAGCCTGGACCACTGGGGCTACACGATGAGCAACCCCACCGATTTCTACCACAGGTTTGTAAGAAAAATACGATGTTCATTTATCGATCCAAATAACTCTGCTTTTACATTCTTAATGCTTGGACGCTACTCTTTGAGTATAGAGTCACACCAATTGGTTTAGAATGTCTAGCATCTTAACCCCTAAACGTCTGAACGTGCCGTGGCGACCAGTAGAATATGGTGTATTTTGGTTGTATTTGGAACGGATCCACACCTTTTATGGGTTTGGGTGCAAAAGAGAAGTTGAAATTTACATCAATGCGGTTCTAACGAGCTATTAAGATCCCAATTTAGAGTTTCTTGTTGGTAGTAAATCTCAATCATACGACAACGTATATATACCATCCTCATGGGATGTTTGAGGGTTAATAGTGTACTTACTGTGTTATGTATGTAATAAGGTTCATCCTGGAGGTGGTGCCGAACAATGCCTTCAGCAACGCATTCGACTGGGGGAACCTGCGCCCGATTAAACCCTGGAATGGCGAGGACCAGAATGCGCGGATAGGCACCCGGGTGCAATCGAAGGCGTTCTACAACCACGTGAATGGTCCCGACCGAATGAACGTGATGTACAGTAAAGCGCCGCTTGGCAGGGGCCAAGCTTCGCACCGGGAGGAAGTGTACGTGGAAAAGAGCAGGGATGCATTCTGGGAAGCGCGATCCATGTCGAACGATGGCCAACCTCGGCCCCGGATCATCAGCTTCCCGTTTCCGCAAAACCCCGAAACGTACGTGTGGATCGACTTGTCGTGGCCCATCCGCAGCATCATGTTGCCGATCTCGCAGCAGTCGTTCCCCGGCGAGCTGCCCTGTTGCACTTACGTCGAACTTAACTTCCGGCGCATCGCTGGAAACATGCCTACCTCCGGCTGGCGAGAGAACGGGTACCAATCCTTCACGGATTGGAAAGGTGATAACAGCCGAGGGCTGGTGTGGGAGAATCAAGCAGGTTAACTAGTCTATCTCATTCTTTGATTTCAGATTTAATCCTTTTCGAAGCGTCCCCTGTGTATTTTCTCACTGGAAGCTTTGGAGAGTTTAGCCCCCGGGGCTAAACTGGCTTGGGGGGGCTAAACCACCTCAGTTTAGCCCCAGCTAAACCCGAATCTTCCATTTTAGCCCCGGTTAATTTGTGTTTTAGCCCCAGCTAATGGTACAAAAAGGGGGCTAAAATGGGGCTAATGGTACAAAAATTTAGCCCCCCCCATTTTTCAATTAGTGCTAAGGGGGGCTAAAGAGGGGGCTAAACCACCCCAGTTTAGCCCCGGCTAAACCAGTCAAAGTTCCCAGTGTCTGTAATGGAGGAAGATTGGACCCCCTGCTGTAAATCATTTGTTTGTGTGAAATTTCCATCAGTTTGACACGATCGACACTGTTGATCTTGTAGTATAGAACAAGAGCTTTAGTTAACCCCTAAACGTCTGAAATTGTCTTTGCGGCCAGTAAAATACGCTGTATTTTTCTAGTTTTTGAAATAAATTCAGGCCTTTTATAGGTTTGAGTTCAACACAAAAGCTGAAATTTACATCAATGAGGTTCTAGTGAGTTATTGAGATCCCAATTTAGATCTTCTTGTTGATAGCAAATGCCATTTATACGGCCACGTATCTACTATCCCATGGGACGTTTAGGGGTTAAAATGATTTGTATTGCAATCAGAAAACCGAGGTAAAATGAGAAATTATCGCCACTGTTGCAAAGTTCAGTGATGCAGATGGCCATATTGGGCGTTTTAGACGCTTACGGGTTAACATATTTCTCAGACTTGAAGGTTCACAAACTCTCAAAGATGCATGATTCATCGAATTTCGATTACACTGACTGACTGTAAATTAATGTGTGGTGGCCGGTGCGTTGATCAGCCGTGATGCGCATTGATCTGGACTTGCTGTACAAACTGCTGTTAATTCCGCGCGGCGAGTTGCGGAAGCCGGACTACAACGTGCTGACGGCGTTCCAAGTGATGAGATGGGATCAAGGAATCCAGCACCCGCCAATTTTCAAACCAAACATGGCGGGCTTCGACGACTCCGGCAGCGAGGCCGTGAGGAAATGGTACAAGTACCCCGACCCGAACGTGCCCGTCGCATCACGAAACTCCAAGGAGGGGCTGGCCTTGAACGAGTTCTTGAGCAGAATCAACGGTGTGAGCCTGGACTACTCTCCTCCAAGTAGCAATGCAACGGCGTCCATTCTCACCGCCATCATCTCCAGCGGCCTCAGCTTCATTCCCGTCATCGGTCCGCTCCTGGCGTTCGGGAGCGTCATGGCCATCAACGCCATCACCGACCCGACCGGCTCCACCGACTCCGTGAATGCCGCGTTTGGCATCAACCTGGGGACCGCCTTTATCCAGAGCGCCATCGGCTTCCGGCCGTACGTGAAGCTTTCGGGGAGCGGCAAGAGTGCCGGAAGCAGTGAGCCCGAAGCTCTAGAGATGCCCACGGCGCTGTTGTGCTCCGGCGATGAATCAGCTGCCGATTATGAGCTGAACCCAAAAGTCTTGGAGCAGACTCCCGAGGAGAAGGAACTGGCCCAGAAGGGGCCAAGCGCGCCCGTCCTGCCGCTTGACTCGGAGGAGATGATTGTTGTTGCACAAGAGTTTGCAAAAGTTTACAACGACCAACTGAATGACGCACCGCCCACTCTTTGATCCAAGCAACGATCTGCAGTTTCATGGTCGCAATTGTAAATGATAATAGTCACTTGTGGGTTGGCAATCAATACCATCTGCCTTCAACTGCCATGGATGCCAGTGACATGTAATCTATATACACTAGTATAGCTTGCTGTGTAAAGTGTTTTGAAAAGTTGCTGCAGGATTTTGTTGAGCAGCTTGTAACTCGATCGTGAAGTACTGTATGTATCTTAATTTCATTACAAGTGATGATCATACAGCATAGGCACTTTTGTGTTGGCAATCAATATTATCTGCCTTTAATTGCCAGTGACATCAATGTTATATAATTATACACTAGTATAGCCTGCGGTGTAGAGCAGTGATCTCAAAACTGGCTAAAATTAGCTAGATTTCTACCCCAAAAAATGGGGCTGCTAAACATACAAAGAAAGAAAATGAAAAATAAATTGAAATTGTAGCGAGAATGCTCATCATGATATAGCAATTTCATGAGGTGATATCCGCAGATATCATCATGGTATCACCTTAATATATCAAGGGTATTGCCAGATATTATAGAGTTATCGTGAGTATTGTATGCACTGGGTAGCAAAAGTAGATACCATTTATGTGGGAGGTCGCATAATGTTCTAAATGTCATAAAGTGGTTCTGAGATCACTGGTGTAGAGTGTTGTGAAACGTTGCTACAGGGTTTTGTTAGGCAGCTTGTAAGTCGATCATGAAGTATGTATCTTAATTATGTTTATAAAATGATTTCAGTATAATGAGAACTTGTCTTAAAGAAGTTACAATGTGCCTATGATTTTTGTTCTTGAGAATCGAAGATTTTTGGGTGTAAGTTTGGTGCAAATCCGGGCATTTCATGATTTAGTCGTGACCATCTTTTCGGTGATTATTTAGTTATTCCCAGTAGTCCAGCAATTCTATAATTGATTGTTTGACAAATACTTGTTGAATGTCATGAGCATACACGACGGTAATTCGCATGTATGCTGTGACAAGCTCTTAACCCCTAAAGGACCAAGGATTCATGGTTAGAAATGATAAATTCATTTCATCGTATTGTGAAAAAATATAATTGAGATGGGACTAAATTTTATATCGCTAGAATCATTGAAGAACAATGTATGTGTTGATGAAAAAACAAACAAATTTGAACGAAAGCAAGTCTATGTAGAATCTTCTCAAAACTACTAAAAATATATGAGGTCAAATTTGGGTTTCTTGGTCCTTTAGGGGTTAATTACCTTCCCAGAAGCTCACTGACTATTCTCACATTTCAACCAACGCCTTGTCTGGTGCATTTCAACATATTTGCTCAGATGAGGGAACCTGTTTTTTATAGTTGTAAAAAAAAAAAAGTGCCACGTGTCATATTGTGATTGTTTGACATGACGTGGATCTTTCAAAATGTGAAGTGGGAATTCAATCACTGTACTGTACAGTCAGGTAGGAATTGCTTACGAATTCCCAATGCAGGAATTTTTTTTTTAAACTTTGAACGCTCCGTGCGTACTCAAAAATGATCCGATTTAGAAACCGCAAAGTGCGTTGGAATCACATCGGCGTGTACTACAATATCATTACAAATTTACACATGTATTAGTGAAATCTATACAACAAGTTAAAAATAATATACACACTATCTACCATTGAGTGCTCTCACCGTTTGCTTCACTTACGGTGTCCATTTTAGCAAGCATATATGAAATGAGCATTTGAAATTGTTCTTGAGATACTTGGGCTTATACTTGTAAGATAATTTGTATCATTCCATTTGTCTTATTTGTACTTTTTTATTTTGTAATGGTATAGGGGCTTTCATGGGTTTTAACAAAAGTCAATTTGTCATCATTACTCCAACTAAACAATCAATAGTTGATTTTGTGTAACTTATGAAATTATATTGAGCACCTTCTATTTTATGCATGATAGACCTATTCAATTCGCATTGATGGAGAATGGTGATCCAATACACCGTAGTAGATATCATGATGATTGGAGACAAGCCCATGGAATCAAAAAGACTATGAAGGAAAAAGATGAAATGATACAAAATATCTTACAAGTATAGACCCAGGTATCTTAAGAACAATTTCAAATGCTCATTTCATATATGCTTGCTAAAATGGACACCGTAACTGAAGCAAACGGTGAGAGCACTCAATGGTAGATAGTGTGTATATTTTTTTTAACTTGTTGTATAAATTTCACTCATAAATGTGTAAATTTGTAATGATATTTTAGTACACGCCGATGTGATTCCAACGCACTTTGCGGTTTCCAAATCGGATCATTTTTGAGTATGCACGGAGTGTTCAAAGTTTTCAAAAAAAATTCCCTACAGTGGGAATTCGTAAGCAATTCCTACCTGACTGTACAGTACAAGCAGAATACAAGCCTCCTCCACAATTTGAAAGATGATTCTCTACTTTGACATAAGGTGAAGGTTTGAAAATTTTTTGACCCGTTTTCTGTGCGTACGCCTTTAATTTTATGATTTACTCTCATACGGCTAACACATGGATTGTAAAATAATCAAGTAATAAATATACTTTTATGGTTTACATTCTATAGTAATTAATAGTAACATTCTAAATCTCCTCTAGTCACTAAGTTGTTTTTTAACCCCTAAATTTCCTTGTGTTTTTGGGAGCTTGAAACCTCAAAACTGCGATTTTCTACCTCTATGTACTCCCGGGGATGTGAACCAAGTTTTTTTACTTCTTTTAGAATTCCAACCGTAAGATCTTGTACCTAAGCCTATTCATAGCTACTGTTTCAAAAATTGACCATTGGATGTTTATCATTTGCAAGATCATAAAATCCAAAGTTTGTGCAAAAGTTTTTCGGGGCATTGCTTGGGAGGCATTGTCTCCATAGTGCAAAGGGGGACTTGAAGATTGTTACTCCAAACATTTTGCTCATATTTTTTTCCATGTAGATAACTAAGTTGGGTACGCTCATGCAAAATTTTAGAGACTCATTACGCATTTCAAACCTTCATCCAAATTAATTTCCGGAAGTAGGTATAAAAATGGCAATTTGGTGAAACATGCATCACATTAATTGTATTTGATTTTTGGGAAAAATGAACGGTGATTAGGTACCTCTATGATTTTATAAATTTTAGGCGAAATTGTTTTTAAAAAATTTCAAAATCTCAAATTTTGACAAATTTCGAAAGAAATGGATGTGAAATTACAAAAAACCTTGGAGGTTGTTGTTCTTTATTTTGGAGGCTGCCCTTGTCAAGCCAAGAATATAATCGACATGGATCACTTCAAATTCTAAGCCTAAATGTGGTGAAGAGCATGTCTCCAAAAAAAAAATTGAAAAAATGATTATAATAAAAAGTTTTTTTTTGCCCCAGTTGGGCTTGAAACCAAAAATTTCAATTATAAAATTATAAAATCCGAATTTGAATTTGTAATTTTTACCCCACACACCTTGTATGTATGACCACGCCCATGCCAAATTATAGTCTAAAATTCTTAATTTAGACCTTCCATCTAAGCTGCCCGAAACAGCAAAAAGCCATTTTGGCTTTTAACCCTTAAGTGACGGATCAACCATTTTATGGTCGCTGCCCTTTTTTTACGGGCTGCCCAAGATGGAAAAAACCTTTTTTTAGAAAATAAAAAATATTTTCCAATAGGAAATCAAGTCTACTTTTCAACCCAATTTGAATCATGTCGATCCGAGTTAAACTCCACCGGGGAGAAATTTTCAAAGACAAACACCCTCTACATTGGCTAGTGTTAGAAATTTTACTATTTGGGGAAAGTAATGATGTTCTCTCCATTGAAAAATGTGCAATTTTGAGTTTTACAATAGAATGTCTAGTTTTAACCAATCATATCAAATTTCAAATTCTAAAAATAATATTTGTAATTTTGATAAATATTTGAAGCTAAAGGCTTCTATATTCATTATGAGAGAATAAAAAGCTATTTTTTGAAATTTGACCGTATGAATAATTACTAAACATCATGCTCCTCATTTTCTCTTTTGGACCAAACTACATCAAAGATGAAGAAGTAATTTTTTATAACACATTTATGTTTTGCCCTTACCCCCTCCGTCATTTAGGGGTTAAGGGCCTTTAGGGGTTAACCCCTAAATGACGGAGGGGGTAAGGGCAAAACATAAATGTGTTATAAAAAATTACTTCTTCAACTTTGATGAAGTTTGGTCCAAAAGAGAAAATGAGGAGCTTGATGTTTAGTAATTTTCCACACAGTCAAATTTCAAAAAATAGCTTTTTTTCATCTCATAATGAATTTAGAAGCATTTAACTTCAAATATTTATCAGAATTACAAATTTTATTTTTAGAATTTGAAATTTTGTATGATTTGTTAAAACTAGACATTCTATTCTAAAATCAAAAATTGCAAATTTTTCAAAGGAGAGAACAACATTACTTTCCCCAAATAGTAATTTTTCTAACACTAGCCAATGTAGAAGTGTTTTTCTTTGAAAATTTCTCCGGGGTGGAGTTTAACTCAGATTGACATGATTCAAAGTGGGTTGGAAAGTAGACTTGATTAACTATTTAAAAATATATTTTATTTTCTATAAAAGAAATTCTATTTTGGGCAGCCCGTAAAAAAAGGGCAGAGACCATAAAATGGTTGATCCGTCACTTAGGGGTTAAACTTTCATCCCACTTGTTATGAACAATTTACGGTCCACAACTAAAACTAAAAAACAAACAAAGTAACAATGAGGCATTTCAATGAGCTCAAACCAATCACAGATGAGAGATTGAAACCAAAGAGAGCATGTCTGCTACACTAAATAGGTAAGGTTGATTGTGCTAAAACCACCAACTTAACCCTTAAACGTCAAGAGGGCCTGAATGGGGCAGCCCGGAAGGAATCTAAATTTTTTTTGGGGGAAAAAGAAAAAGAAAATAAAATTGGCAAAAACGGCTCTGCAGTGCACTGCGGCACTGCTAAACTTCAGCTGCCCCAACCTCAAAACTTGTTCAATTTGATAACTTTGATTGCTTACCAACGATTCCACAATCTCTCAAATGAGGCGAAAATTTGGAATCTAGATCGCTTTTTCAGTAGCTTTCCAACGCAACAAGTCTCGCTTGATTTGGTTGAGAAATGAAACTTTTTTCTCTAATTATTCCTTTATTACAAGCGTGTGGGGCTTGCTTTGACGTTTAAGGGTTAAGCAATCTGGCCTATTTTTGGGGTCCTAAATTCGAAAAAATATATATGGCCGCATTTGAAATAGGTTTTGATGAGGATTGCAAAAGTTTGCAACATCTAATTCGCATTTGTCAATTTTATAAAAAATTCCAAAGTGGAAAGTACCCTGTGACCCAAATCAAACTCTAGGTTTCCCCATGTTCACACCATGTGGTACTAACTTTCACTCATAATGATACCCAAAACCACCAACTATTTCTTTGCAATGCTTGGCATGCCATTGGTCTCCATAAATAGTGAAATTGGTGGTTTTGGGTCTCTATTGTGGTGGCCCCAAGAAAAGTCTATATGTCATAATTGGGGGAGGTGGTGGTTTTAGAACATCCTACCTTAGATTAGTGTTAGATACACTAATTTACATAAACATGTTGTAATTTTTTACTGTTGACCAATTTTTTTACCCTCTATATTGGTCAAGATGGGGATCTTTCAATAGTATTGGAATCAATGTCTTTGGTAATTTTTTTTGTCGAGAGTAAAAATCTATAATATTTTCAAATCTTATAATTATCTAACACTAATCTACCTATTTAGTGTAATGGATTTCAAGAATACTAATAAAATCTTTCAATTTTTCTGACCACACCACCAATATTCAATATGAATATTGAATGGCCTGATATGGGTTAGTAACTAAAAAAAACAATAGTGTGATTTTTGAGAAAAAATTCTTTCGATAAGAAAAAAATTTACAAACATTAAATGGTGTTATAGGTGCCATGACTACAACTATATGCATGGTGTTAACCCTTTAGTGCCTAGGGTACTGTAGCTCAGAGCCCTGGATTTCAGTAGATTTTTCCACTGTGGTTGAGACTACCAAAAATAGAATGAGTTAAATTAGAAAGTAACCGTATAATTCTATTCTCAACTTGAGAGCACATATTTTATCAAAATTTGAGAATCATCCAACGGTGGGATCGGAAGATTATAGTATGTATTTGAACTCTATAATGCACGCTCAAAAACGAGATTTTGGGGGGTGTGTGACTTCAAAGTTAAATATAATTTGAGGTAAAATTTCAAAAATAAAAGCAAAGAAGTTCAGCTATGCCCTATGTCAACACCTCTCCGTTGCAATCTTTCATATCAAAAATAGACTCACACATAATTATTGTGAGATTTATAAGTGAAAGTGACTTGTCCATGTACGGTTTAGGACAAAATTTTATACGTTGAAAATTGACAGGAATGGGTACATTAGTCAAGATCGGATTACACACACTAATGGAAGATGAAGAAGAGAACACAATCCAAAAAAATAAAACAAGATTACAAACTTCCAAACACAAGAAATACTACACAATACATATGTTGTATTTGTAAGTATTTACTGTATTTTCAAGTATTTGCATTATTTTCGCGTTCTGTTGATAGGTATTTTGATAGTTGTACAATTCCAAATTGAAGTTTTCTTTTTCTGGAAGGTGCGTAATGTATGTGGGCAAATCTGAACTTCAAAACTGAAGTTCCAATTCTTCACGGATTCTCTGCTAATTGCATTTCGGACGTTGTAGTGACCATAATGTGGTCAGCTAGGCACTAAAGGGTTAAAGACAAAATTTCTAGCACATAGAAAATGAGTGAGACATAAATCACACATAGTGAGAGGTGTCATACTAGTACCTATATAAGGGCATTGCCCATACGTCTTCATTGTCAAAGAATGATAATTAGTGTAGATAAGGGACCAAGCTATGCCTGTCCTGAATCCATAACAGAGAAATTAAACAGACCATGTAAAAAAGGGGCTAAGGTAGTTGCGAATTCATAACAGAGAAATCAAACGGACCATGAGGGCACTCACTGTTCAGTTATATAACAATATTGTTACAATTTCCTATTAAATAACCCATTAATTTTGATTCTGGGCGCTGGATGATTTCTGAAGCGTCCTTTCACCACGGATGGTGATGTTTTTCATCCATTCAATTTTTTTGTAATTCTTATGTTAGTTAACTACCATTTGTACGGCATGGATTTTCAAAATAAGATATTGAGAATTTTTGAAAAATAGAAAAAGTGGTTTATGTCAAGTTTCATTATTAGTTCAAAAAGTGAGGCCTTAAACATGATTCTCCATAATAAGTAGAATCAAATAGTGAAAACCATACCATCTTGTAGTGCATGTTATTCCAATTTTATTACAAATTTTTTTTTAAATTAATTTTAATTTTGGATTTTTAATTGAATTTCAAGAGAAAAGCTCGCAAAATTAATTAAAAAATATTAATAATAAATATAATGAATCCAACCGTATAGATGTTATCTTCACATTGACATTTACAACTTTGTTTTGTACATCAAATTCATTTTTATTTTTCATCAAGCATTTTATACAAATCTTTGAAACCAGTGTTGAATCGGGACCTTAAAGGGTCAACCTCCTAAAGGATCAACTGTTCATTTTTATTTTTTACTAAATACAGATTTCATTCACGTTTTCTCCTCCGTTGTGCATTTTTTTCAAGGAAAAGAAATACAATAAAATTCTATGGCAAGATAGTTTTATGTGTGTGATCCAATTAGAACATTGAGGATGATTTGTGAAAGTTTTATGCCTCTTTTTGTATTGGGGTGATTCACCAAAAACTTCAAAGAAATAAGTCTAAATGTGCTCTTGAAAAGCTTAACTCATAAAATTAGGCATTTAAAAGATCTCCAAAAATCACTATACTTAGAACATTACATTTCAACCCACCAAAACAAATTTCATTCACAAGTTGTCAATACCTTATTTGTATCTGATTTAAATTTTTTTTTTGAATTTCAAGTTTCAAATTGTATACAAAATATTGGTGATGGAAATTGCAGATCTAACTATATGGATAGAATCTAAAATTTATAATGTACAACTTTTATCATCAAGTTCAATATAATTATCCCTCTTAGTTGCATTTTATGATGAATCTTTGCAAAACTACATTGTACCGAATTTGGAGAGGGGTGAGAACATCTATTATTGGGGTTAATTATGAACAAATGTGAAGTGGTGTGCACTTTTACTCTTGTTAAGCATAAATAATGGTTTATTTGGTATTTCATTCTCCTATAAGGCGGAGGCAGCTGAAATCGTCCATTTAAGCTACGGTATCTAGTATTCTTAGAATTCTTGAAAATCAAATTAGGACTATTTTGGATGATAGACATATGAGATTCATAAATAAAAGTGAAAGAAAAGAATCGTAATAAAAATGTGATTTATATGAATTTTGGAAAGTAAAAAATTAGTCATACCCCATTGATGCTATGTAGATAGTAGTTTTCCACAAAAAATAGTATCATGATTTGTATCCTACATGCTCTTAGAGGGAAAATGGAGCTCTTTACAAACAATTCTTTTATTTATTTTTTATTCTTATCTTTATCTTTTCTTTTATCTTTTCTTTTATCTTTTCTTTTATCTTTTCTTTTATCTTTTCTTTCTTATCTTTCTTGTCTTTTGGCGGCGGAGGGGAAAAATAAATTAAAAAATTTGGTTTTCTTCTTTTGTTGGGGGTTCAGGGTGGCTGAAATGGCAGAGGAAAAAAAAAATTATATTTTTTGTATGGTCTTCTTCATCTGTCCAGGGTTCAGGGTGGCTGAAACCCTATTTGCGGGGCGGAGGGCAAAAAAAAAAAAAAAAAAAAAATCTTTTTTCCCCTCCGCCTCCAAAAGATAAGAAAGACAAGAAAGAAAAGATAAAAGAAAATATAAAAGATAAGAATAAGAAATAAATAAAAGAATTGTTTGTTAATAATGTAATTGAATGTAGAAAGACAAAAATCGCTATTTTTTAAAGAATTTTTTAAAGAAATCTTTTTATTGCGCCCGGGGGCCAAGTGCATGATTATATGGCCAAGTGCATAAATTGGGAATTGCGTGTTTCTATTAGAGGGAAAATGGAGCTTTAGAAGGTCCTCAATATAGATCCCGCCACCTGAAGCAATGGGTTTTAAAAAGATTGAAAAAATGTATCAAATAAAAACACAAAAATGTTAACCAAAAAAAACACAAAAAAGACCGGCAGTGGAGGGGTTTTGACTTATTTTTTCATGTTGTAACTTCCTAGCAAGTTGGACAATTTTCTACCTAATAATTAATCAAAGTGCAAAAAACAGTAAGGGAGCATAAGAATTAATATATTAAAATTGGGCACTAACATATAATAAACTGCTGGCCTTTTTAAAGAAGTTTTAACAAAAATTCATAAATTCATGACTTATTTATACGTTATTAAAGTAACACATATTTTAGTGAATTGGCTTTTTCTCAAAGTGGGGACAAGACGCACAATTTTATTTTTTGTTTGTCTTATTTTAATTTAAACATAGTACTAAATGAACTATAATCACTTTACCTTATTTCACCTAAAGTACCTTTAGCTACCTCATGTATAGTGCCGTCACTTCCTTTTAAATGAATAATGGACATGAAAATTGATAAAATTAGAATCTTTGAGTGAAATTTGGACAAGTTGGAGAACACAAAATACACTACACAAACGTATGAGTTTAAACAAAGAAATATTTTATTTTGGACAATTTCTACTTGAAATTAAAAACTCTTTTTTTGACTTACTTATTTCAAACATATGTAGCAACATATTTTGTTACTTATAGGATATATTAATAATTATAGAAAGAATGGGGATCCTTTTTAGAATCATGGGCAAAAAAGAAGAGACAATGACAAAAACTTTTGACCGGTGATTGTACAATATAAACTCACCAATAAGTAAGGTACCTTAATCCTTAAAGGTCCAGATTGGCCATTCCGGTCAATGTACACGACCGTATTTCATTGTATTTGGAATAGTTCTACACCTCCTATGAGTATTGTATCAAAAGTAAAATTAAAATTCATGTCTACATGGTCTTAAAAGCTATTGGGATCTCAATTTGGAACTTTCTACTCATAACAAATGTTAAATATACGGCAACGTACCTACTATTCCCTAAATCCTTCAAGGGTTAACCCCTCAAGGCCAAAGGGGACATATTGTGTCCTCTGACTTGTTCATCAGGTCACTTTTTAAAATCATTTTGTTCAAAAACTACATAAAGTTTATATAGAAAAAATACATTGCAATGTTAATATTGATGTGGGAAATTTTGAAGTACAAATCATATTCTCACTTAAGTTTGTTGTACAAGAGATAACTGCAGTCAAAGTTCAGTTTCTTCAAATAGTACAAAATCCCCTTGGGCCTTGAGGGGTTAAATGAAAGTTAAGGGAATGAGGAAGCTACCTTACTAAGCAATCCATGTCATTGCCAATCTACAACTTGAAATATTCATGGTAGGATCGGAAATGACCTAAAACTACCTAGTGGTACGGACGTATAGTTAGAAGCTATGAGGTTGCATGCTCGACTCTCCGTAATACGCATGGGCCATGTTCTTCGACCATCCTTCCACTTGATTATGAATCAATGTTGATGTTGTCTTTGGAGTAATATGCCAAGGACTTGGTCAATAAGTCTTTCGTTGCAAGGAGGACCTATGTGGGTAGTATGTGCCTTAAAAAAAGAAAATATATATATTTGTGGTAAACAAAGCATTGTAAACATTCTATAATAGTAGGCTTCTGCACCACCTATTGCTTGATTTGATTTCTCACTAATACAATAACTTTCCTTGGAATTAGAGTGAAAGATGACACACGGTTACATGAGGAAATTTAGTAGAAGTCATCAAGTAAGACAAACTTAAGATGTGAAAACAAAGAGAATCAGAAAGAATCTTGAAAACTTTAGTAGGGATACAAAGTGTAGGACTTAATATTGACTTGGTCAGATCATTGGACTTTCCATTAACCTAATATGTTGTTTCTGCATGGGGGTGCACATGTAAGGTGGCAGGACAAGTCTCCACGGAGCACCCAGAGCATCACAGACAGCATCACGCAACCTCCAAACTTTTACTCTCCCCTTTTCTTTGGGAATTTTTTTGGGTCATTTTTCATTCTTTATTATTGAAAAATGGCCAAAGCCCAATGCTATAGGAGCAAACATTGATTTTAGGTCGGCAGGTTCCAACTGATTCACGGCCCAATCACTGGACCACAGTCACCCTTTACACTGTAGCAGCACTGTAGAGAAACTACTAATAAAATAACTCCTAAAGGACCAAGAAGCCCAAATTGGGCTCCATGTTATTTTTTGACAGTTTTGATGGTCTTATTTGGATTTTCTCTTGTTTGAATTCATTTGTTTTTATATCAACACATGTAACGATTTTCACTAATTCTGGTGATATAAAATTTGGTCCTATATGAATAATATTTTTCACAATATGATTGATGGAGTTTTGCATTTTTAAAATTATGAATCTTTGGTCCTTTAGGGGATAATTCAACTCTCCAACCCTCTTTGGTTGGCCGAGGTGAAGTTAGAGAAAATTCTTTGTGATTCCTCTAACCCCTTGACAAATGCTTGAGATTTGAAGGTGACAAGTAGGGGGATTGAAGAATGTTAAGTTGGTCTCAGACCTTGAGGAAATGGCGTTGAAAGAAAATCAAGAGCCACTTCCTATGAAGCACGCGGCCCATCCTCACATACACAGAGGTCAGGTTTATTGTGAGATCTCTTCTAACAAAAGTGAGAGCGGGTCCATCCTACCACTTTAAATTTCACAAAAATAGTTTTCTATCTCTAAAATAGATTTTTCAAATTCTCAAAATCCTCAAAAGAGTGCACAGGGACAAGAATTCTAGTGAACCATACCATACAAACGCCCTATGTAGTACATGTTTCCAGTACAACAAAAAAAATGAAGAATCAACCATCTAACTCCACTTCTTGAAGTGGCAATTTTCTACACTTGTTGGATTTTAAGTCCATTTTCCAAGTGTCAAAAATGTCATTCCCATTATGCCATGTCAAAAATGGCAATTTCTTTTTCCACTACTATCAATATAAGCACAATGTGAAGTGAAGTGAATAAATCTTGAGGTGGGCCTTCAAATTTTTGGTGAAATTTTGCCTAAATCTTATCTCATTTTGAGAGTTTGCTACTTTTACAATAGAAAAAATGGACAAATAAGTGGATAAAACTACCAAAGCCTTCTAAAAAAATACTAAAATTGCCATTGTATGGATGAATGTGGATGATTCTATCTATCTTTTCTTTACATTCCAGCGGGTGCTTGTTGCTCTGCCAAGAGAAAATCAAAATGTATTTGTTATCTGGGCCTATTGAATGGAGAAACGAGAAGTTGGGTGACGATAAACCAATTACCACAAA
Source organism: Pohlia nutans (assembly GCA_022496805.1). Classification (NCBI taxonomy): domain Eukaryota; kingdom Viridiplantae; phylum Streptophyta; class Bryopsida; order Bryales; family Mniaceae; genus Pohlia; species Pohlia nutans. Next base: position 1,634,444 of record CM040086.1, read on the forward strand.
ACTTATATGGTGCCAATCAGAGATGGCAAGACAGTTTTCTAAATAAGAGGGCCACACAAAATAGAAAGCAAAAACAAAAAGGAGAAAATAGTAAAGAGGAAGCGAATTTGTACAAGCAAAAGTTGCCAAAGCACACGCATTCTCCCATAGTGATATGTTCATTGTAATTTTCGAATGAACAGTGCATGAAGGGCGGATTTGAGTGAGCCCTTCAAGTGACGTCTTTATTTTCAGATTGGGGTATCTTTTTAAGGAATTAATGAAAGAGGAATACTTTGAAAGGTTAAATTTCATTTGAATGGCAGTGAAGACTTCAATTTGGAACACTGGAGATTGTCGTGTTATTATACACATATTTACAATGATTACATTTCAACCCACCATAACAAATTTCATCTTCAAATTGTCAATATGGTGTTCGTAATTGAATTACAAAAAATTTGTATTTTAAGTTTCAAAATTTATACAAAAATATCGGTGAAAGCAATCATAGATTCAATCGCATGGATAGAATCTAAAATTTATAATGTAAAATTTATATTCATACATCAAGTTCAAAATATCCCTCTTAGTTGCATTTTATAATGCATATTTGTAAAACTGCCCAATTTGGAGAGGGTTGTGGGCATTTAGGGATTAAAGGATGTTATGCTTAAACCATAGTCTGAAATGTGAACTGCCCCTAAAAGTGGCACAATTTTTTTTTGGCTTTTTATAGCCAATTTGCCACAAAAATTCAATGGGAGAATCACCATCTGGGAAATAATGAGATAAATGTCTCATGTAGCCAACGCAATGGATTGAACCACTTGCAAGTCAAATTGGAACTTTGTGAGCAACACGCAGGGAATGAAAAGGTCAAGATGAAAAAAATATAATTTATGAAGGGTTTTGTGAAAGGTCAAAATATTGGATGAAAAAGATAGGATGTATGAAAAAACAGAGAGATCTGTCACTTGGTTTTTCAATAAAAATAAAATAAAATAAGGGATAAAAAAACCACCTCATTCACTTGCATGGGAGCTTTGTAGCCTAAAGTTAAATGACCCGAAACCCAAAAAAAAATCCTTGGTCTGGTCCCACGGACAAGTTACATGTGAGGTCAAGCCTCAAGAGCGGTAACCGCTTTATTCAAGCATAGAGTTCCGTGCAAAACCTTGATATGCTTGAATCTCCTGTACCTTAATTCTCGTCTTCTGTTTGCTCTGAGGCTCAACTTTTGATACTCTATCAGACGGACAGGCAGGACAAATGGACAATTGGCTAGCTGCTGCTCCAATAATGCAACTGAGAGTAATTATATTGTTCCCATTATCTGACAATCCGAGACTTGTTGACTTGTTCCACTTCATAACTTAACCTCCGTCGAAGATTGAAAGGACAAACACAGTGAGACTTGCTTTAGATTGTCTCCCAACTCATCGTAAAATAATTTTTTGTCTTTTTATATTTCAATATGAGGAATTCAACACAAGTTTGCTAAAACTTTCCTCTTTGAACTGACTTTTCGGTTAACTCTATTCCTGGCTTAATAGAATTACCACATCGCCACATTTCTACGTAACTAAACTCACTTTCAGAGCTATCAAAACTGTTAATTTTACACTAAGTGGAACTCTTTTATATCACACCTTTGGTAATTGCAAAGTGCAGATTCTGGAATGTGATATTGGAGAGCGTGATAAAGGTTTAGGTGATAGAATATTCGACCAGAGATGGACTCGGCACTCACGGAGTTTTATTGATAATAGTTGATGACACTCACCAACTGAAGTCACCATCTTCTTCTTCTTCTACTTCTTCGGATAATTATATCCGTGCCACACGTCAATGCGCTCTCATCTTTATCATGGGAGCCGGCACCAGACTCAGGTTCCGAGGTGACCACCAAGTCTCATCGTAATAATTGCAGGTTGTATTGTATGGCTGCCAGACCTTGGCTTTGATGTTCAAACAAAACCCTCGCCGGCACTCACATTCTGGAGCACAAAGCCACATCCTGAATTCCGATAGAATTCGAATTTGAGGTTTTCTAAGAAGTCTTTGTAGAACAATTGGACTTGGTCAGATTCGTCTTCAATACCATTCTGCCAATTCATTACAATTGGATTGATGGCTCCGGCACGAATTCTATAGCACCTCTGTTCTTGCCCTGGAGGATATGTCCATTTTCGCTTCGCAGGGAGAAATTAATTGATCGGGAGCACAACCCAAATTGGAGAAGAGCATTTACATCGCGTGTCATTCAAGATGGCTGAGGTGCATGATCTGCCATAGCCCAATTCATTTTTTTCCTGTCTCTTGTTTTGCTTGCACCAATTCTTGCTGAGTCTGTAGTCTTAATAGAATCTATGGTGAGTTTTAAACTTAAGCGTTGAATCCTTAATTGGTGAGCACTGAGGTTTGTATGAATAAAAGTAGATGTTTATCAGCTGGTTGAAGCTTCGGCGATTGATCCACACCGCAAAGAATGATAATTTTTAACTTTTTTTTCGTCCATGGCTGTCAAGAATGTGCTCCGTGGTACCATAATCAATTCTTTCTTTGTTTTGGACGTTCACGGCATTCGTCTGTACATGTACTGAAATCTACAAGCTGTGAATGGAGATGAGTGCTATAGATAGACTCATCTTTTCTACACGAAGTATGGTATTAGCTTGATTTCCCCTAGAATTAATTGGTTGCCTTGACACATTACAATCTGTCAAGATAATTTTAAGATGACGATGTTCCAAAATTTAGTTAACAGTTGCTCCTGAGTCTCGATCGAGGTCCCTTGTGAACATGGCCAATTGTGAATTTAACTGGAGGTGTAAATTCGTGCAGGTGATGGAGTTCAAAGTGGTGATGCACTGTGAAGGCTGTGCTGGAAGTGTGCGAAAATCTCTCAAGAAAATTCCAGGTGATAGACCGTCCCCTCCAAACCTGACCAATCTGCGAATTCCTTCGTAAAAACGTTGTTGGTATTTTCAGTGATTTTTCGACATAATTACTAATGAGAGGTGTGCAATGAGGAGATGAAAATTAAGTAGTGCAGACATCCCCATTTCCTTCTCTTAAAATGTTGTGAACCAAGGTAAGGGGTACAATTGCATTTCAACCTACATGGAGCACTGATTTTCAATGATAAAAAATTGCAGCACATAAAATTTTGGGTTTAATAACCAAGCTCAAATTTTAATTGATTTTTCACAATGTATGATTTTGATATAAATTTTCAAACTTAATACCGTATGCATAGACCCCTATTGATGTTAGTAGGTGTACCAATAACTGTCTTTCATTTCTAATCCAATGAGATTGCTAATTTGGTATTCATAATTAATGCTTGTGTTAACCCCTAAAGGACCAATCAACCCAATTATGCTTGATTTTTGGTCAAAGGCCCCAAAAATCAAGTGTCTTAGCTTTATTGTAGTTGGTGTTTTCATTAGATGTTTAAGTTAAGTTATGATACATCTTTTGACCGTTGGGATTGGAGAATATACTTCATTTGAAGTTTTTCCACCGTTGAGAACTTTGAATTTTGAGTGTCCAAAATACAAAGGGCTTTCTAAAGATGCTTCAATCATAAGCCTCTTTTAATTTCTTCACCTTCAATTTTTTACTCCATGTAAATATAACTTTTATCTACCTTAAATATAATTTTTGATATTAAATTTGACAAAACCATATTTATTTTGAATTTTTACCTTGTTTACATCATAAAATTTGTAAATATTCAAAATATCTTCCAATCATGTTGAAAATTTTGTCATACCTTCATAATGTCGATGATTATCTATGAAAAAATATAAATCATTCAATGTGATATTTAAAGTATGCAAATTATAGTGCTTTGACTTTTGCAAAAGAGGTGAGGACCTTTAGGGGTTAACTAAATAGGGAACTCTTGAAGTTGAAACATGTGCTTTTATAGGTGACCACAATTGGTACCTAACAGTTTCTGGTGCTTCTACCTTAGTTATGTAATACAGAGCATGCACACGCAAAAGACAGTTCCGCTGCTGGAACCGTCGTGCCAAACAACTTGGTTTTATATAATGACAGAAACATCTTGCAAGTAAATACAAACATGTGATATTAGAGAGACATCCTCACGAACCATGAACAAATCTCTCCATGAATTACATCGTACATATCTTCCCTCCCCATGATCAATCTCCGTACGATGTTGTCTAAAACTAAATTACTGAAAATAATGTTATCATTTGATATGATGGAATGGTATCATAACACGTGATATCTGAATGTCATCTGTGTTGCAGGAGTCCAGTCGTACACTGTCGATTACAAACAGCAGAAGGTCACAGTAATAGGGACAGCAGATCCCGACGAGATAATCAGCCGCATTGGCAAGTCGGGGAAGACGGTGAGCTTGATAAGCAAGTCGCCTGCACCCGCAATAGAGGTCGTTCCCGCATCGGCCGTCGACGTCGAAACGAAGAAGAAAGGCGGCTTCTCGTTCCGGCAGAAGATGCCCTCGATGCCATCGCTGCGGCCCCGGATGCCAGCGATGAAGATGCCGGACCTGCAGAAGCGAATGTCCAACCTGAGGATGCAAGAGCTGCACAAGAAGATGCCCAACATCTGCGACAGCATGCCCAAGAACTTCGTCACCAACGCGTGCCGCGAGTTCATGTCCAAAGGGGTGTTCTACGCTGCTCCCCACGACATCTCCGACTCCGAATTGGAGTCCCTCACCAAAGAGCCCGTCAAAGAAGCCTAAATTCCGGGCTCGGGACACATGTAGTATCGGGAACCTCACCTCAGCAAATGTACCCGCTGGCTACATTCTACACGAGATAATACACGGGAAGTTCCCGATACAACATCCAAGCCTCCGGGCTCTGTTTCCTTCCTAAATGCGTATTGATGGCGAACCATTACCCTTTGTATATAATCAGGTTCCTGACCAACCTTGCTCAAATTAGGTTAACGTTGCAACTGTATGTATATCTTAGCACTACGAGGAAACTGGTCACTTCTTCAAAGCCATTCCAGAGTTGGTGAGTGCTTTTTGGTCAATGAAAAACGACGGGTTTGCTTGTAGTGTAGAATTATAGCAGTACATATGAGCTCACATAACTATGAACCCAATGGGTAGCGGAGGCAAATTCTTGTCACTTTGTTACTTAGTGACGAGATAGTCGGACATACATAGGCAATTCTTGTCACTCAGTGATGAGACGGTTGATGATAAAACCCTACAAATATGAAGAGAGTATTTCTAGTATTTCATGTATGTTTAGAATATTCCAAACATATCTCCAGTATTCTGGATAAGTCTGTGACGGAAGAGAGCTCTATGTATTTCAGCCTAGGTGAGGGCTGTGTACTGTACATAAACAGGGTCACTAGAGAGGACTGAACCCTTGCTCTGTAAATATTCCTTCAAGCTCAATATATGAATGATGCTGAGTAGTTTCAGTAGGCTGGTCTGTGCTGGAGTCTGGCACAACAGTTTTGAGGGCGGAATTGTCCTTACGTGTGTGTATGCATGCACGGTGTGTAGTACATTTATGCTTTTAAGATATACTTTTCGTGCAATTAGTGCGGGCTAAAGCAATTGAGTGTTTGTATGGTACGGTTCACTGACTCCTATTGGTGAACTAACTACATCTTCGTGCACATTTGTGCACTTTGAGCATTTTGAAAATTATGCACTAATGATTCGATGAAAAATGAGTGTATCAACTTTTAAATTTATGTATATATTATTCAAAAAAACAAAATTTTAGAACGTTAAAATGATTTTATGTTGAAGATTATGAGTATCAAAGCTCTCATTTTATGATTTATGATCAAACATTGAATGTAAATATAGCTCAAGTTTGATTCTATATTTTAAAAATCTAAAAATAAGCCAACCTGAAAATTTTCATTTTCAAATACATTAAAAAAATGAATCCATCAACTTTTTTTAAATAGAGAAACAATTAAGCCCTCCCAAAAATAACACATTTTATAATTTGAAACTATAATCAATTCAAAAGAATTTGAGAAAATTGGAAGATATTTTTCTTCACATATTTAAACAGTGGAAAAAATCATAGCTCAAAAGTTCATCCACAAGTCTTTGTTTCATCCTCCATTAAAATATAATGCCAAATTTTTAATTTTCTATTAATCATTATTATTAATACATTTTTTCAAATTTTATATTATTATTGTATGAGTGAAATAATAATAATAATAATTTTTGAATGAAGGGATCTCTTTCTCTAAGTAGCTGCTAAACAAATAAAAACTTGAATGCTGTTTTGTTAAAAATAAGAGGGAATATCATATTTTTATTCTATAAAAAGCATATTTTTATTGTCTTCGTATTGTATTATGTCATTATATGATATATAGGATTTTTGAATAAATTTAAATGTGGGCCCATACGGCTAGAAAACATTGTGCCCATTTCATTGAGCTTGTAACAATGAATTCATCATACTTGCATTGGAATTTTGAAATGTGAAGGGTTATTCATGTCAATGAACTGAGAATAGATTTCCTGGTCAAAACTACAATTGGTCAAATATGTAATTAGGGATTCATTGAGATTCTTCAATCGAGAATTAAGGGCTGTGGCCCTCACCGCCTCTTGAAGTCTCGTGGTTCAAGACCTCGGTTTAGAGTTGTTTTGTTGACTCTTTAGTGCCACATTTTGGTCACCGGAGCATCGGTAACGTATTTAACAAATCCGTGAAGAAATGGATTTTGAATTGTGAAGTTCACATTTGGAGATTTATAATACACATCTTTTAGGAAAAAAAATTCAATTTGGAGTTGTGCAACTATCAAAATACTTATGAGCAAAACACCAAAATACTGCAAATATCTCAAAATACAGCAAATACTTAACAAATACAACACATGTACTATGATGTATTTCTATTGTTTGGAAGTTTGTCATTTCATTTTTATGGGATTGTGTTCTCTTGTTTATGTTCCAGTAGTGTATATATTTTGATCTTGATCAATGTATCAACTTCTTTCAATTTTTAAAATATAATTTTTTGTCCTAAACGGTATATGTATAAGTCACTTTCATTTATAAAATTCATAATAATTATGTGTGAGTCTGTTCTTGATATGAAAGATTGCAATGGAGAAGTGTTGACATAGGGCATTGTTGAAACCGTGTCACTTTCATTTCAGAAAATTTAACTTTGAAATCACACACCCTTCAAAGTCTCATTTTTGAGCGCGCATTATACGGTTCAAAGACAAATTACAATCTTGCAATTCCACAATTAGATGTTTATTTAATGTTGGCAAATTGTCTTCACTTTAGTTGAGAATACAATTATATAGTTACTTTCTAATTTAATCCATTCCATTTCTTATAGTATTAATCACTATGGGAAAAACTACTGAAATCCAGTGGACACAACTACAATACCCTAGGCATTAAAGGGCTAACCTTACCATCATTGTTCAAAATTCGAGTCAAAATTCAATAGATATTACACTTAAAACTTATGAAAAAAAAAACTTCCAAAAGCTTGTCTTCATGAATAGTAGAAGCTCAAGAATCTTGTCCCATACATCAGGAATTTCGGACCCCACTGATTCCGCACGATTTCAGTGCGATTTCCGATATTTCAAGGGTTCGCACAGTTTTCGCACTGATTCCGCATCGTTGCGTCATTCATCGCAACTACACTGATATGACACGATGTTCGTACAAGCGGATATAGTACTGATTCGACACGATTGATACATCTATTGAAAACGTATGAATTCAACACTCTTTGTAGTCGTCAAATGTCGTGTTTTAATCGTCTTTAAAACTACACTGATTCAGTGCGTTTTTCATGCGACATCAACTTTTCCATATCTAGATTTTATTTTCTTTCTATATCTAAATTTGATCAAAATAATATTATTAAAAAACATTTAAAAATTATTAAATAATTATTTTTCTCACTACCCACTTTAACTACACGGAAATTGCCCAAACCCACGGTGGGGCCCACCATGGCTTCCCAAGCTCTATCGCCAACGGTGGGATTCGAACTCACGACCTCCCGATTATCAACCAAGCTCCATACCACCAAATCACCACAAACCCTCGATGCATTGGAACTTTTTTGGTAATTATAAAAGATTGAAACCATTGGCAATTTTTTGCCATGTGTATATAATTCTTTTTTCAATTTTTTTTTTGCACTAGATTATGCAGGACTTTTTCTATATATAGGATTTTTTTCATAATATTTTTAATTTTTTAATTTTTTGTCAAAATCGTGCTGGCAGATCATGGCTGTGAGCTGTTTTCTTTTTCTCAGCGGACTTTGAATGTTTTTAACTATGTGAAAAAAACTTTTTTTTCAAAATTTCTTTTTGCACTAGATTATGCAGGACTTTTTCTATATATAGGATTTTTTCATAATATTTTGAATTTTTTTATTTTTTGCCAAAATCGTGATGGCAGATCATGGCTGTGAGCTGTTTTCTTCTTTTCAGCGGACTTTGAATGTTTTTAACTATTTGAAAAAAACTTTTTTTCCAAATTTTTTTTTGCACTAGATTATGGAGGACTTTTTCTATATCTAGGAGTTTTTTTCATAATATTTTTAATTTTTTAATTTTTTGCCAAAATCGTGGTGGTTGTGAGCTATTTTTTTTTGCTCCTATGATGAAAAGTACAATGATAACCAATAATACCAAATTTGAATTCTAAAAATATAAAATGTTATTTCTTTGAAATTTAATGTGTATTGCTTCTAAACTCTATAAATGTAGATCTAAAAATGTTTTGGGAAATTAAGCCGTAAGTATAATTTAAAAAAGATTCTTGGAATATTCCAACATATTCCAAAAAAATAAAATATTTTGAAAGATTCCAAAATATTCCAAAATATTCCAAAAAAATATTAAAATATTGTACACGGATGTCGTAGGAAAATAATTTGCATTATAATAGATACTGAAATCGCACGAATATAGTAAAAGGCATTAATATGATACGTATACGATACTGAATCCGCATTAACTAAAACCGCATGTTATCCGTGTCTTATTAGCCATGTAATGTAAATACACGATTAACGCACGGATTCCGTCAAGCACGACTTTCGTGCGGAAACAACACTTTTGTCATAATCATTGAAAAGACACTGCATCGACATCTTAGTAATGCATGTCACTTCCGTGCGATAACGACACTTCTAAATGCACGTATGACGTGCGGAATGAGTGTTTAACGATAAACGCACTGAAATCGTGCAGAATCAGTGAAGTCTGAAATTCCTGATGTAATCTTTTTGTGAAAAGAGGAGTTCAAGTAGGATGCCCTAAAACCACCAACCCCCTAATTATGATGTATAAGGTATGCTGCCCTAAAACCACCACACCCCCCAAAATGGTTCGTTTGACTTGACCCATAACCACCACTGCCGGGGCTAAATTCCGTAATTTGTGGGGCTGCTGTCAATTTTTGGTGGATAGCAGCACAGTTTTGGGTGATGGTGGGCGCTTATATGGGCGCATGTATGGCTCACACTTGCTTAATAAGTCACACTTGCTTAAAGTCTCAGTAATAAACAAGTGTAGTGCTGTAACTTAATTCAGGATAATAATAATAATATTCTACTTGTGTCCTAATTCAGGATAATAATAATAATCAGAAGGTGATGAGTGTACTTCAGCTCGTCAGTGTAAGGTATGCTACCTAAAACCACCACACCCCTAAAATGGTTCGTTTTTGGTGGATGGCAGTACGGTTTTGGGTTAGCTCATGAGCAGAATCTAAGAACAACAAAGTGTCAATTTAGGAAATTGTATGTGATGTATGGGTCACAGGTCACTTTCCACTTTCGAATTTTATATAAAATTGACAAATGCGAATTAGATGTTGCAATTTTTTGGAATCCTCATCAAAACCTATTTTTAATGTGGTCATATTTTTTGTTCGAATTTAGCACTGCCAAAAATAGGTCAGATTCCTTAAGTTGGTGGTTTTAGGACAATCAACCGTAGACCTTTCTTGGGGCCATCACAATTGAGACTCAAAACCACCACAGTTGAGACTCAAAACTGCCAATTTCATTATTCAAGTAGACCAATGGCATGCCAAGCATTGCGAAGAAATAGTTGGAGGTTTTGGGTATCATTATGAGTGAAAATTAGTACCACATGGTCTAGTCATGGAGAAATCTAGAAGTTTGATTTAGCTGACAAAGTTCTTTTCACTTCAAAAATTTGTATCAATTTGAAATTTTGAATATTGGGGATTAAATTGCGAAAATTTGTGCATTCCATGAGGTACTAGTTTTCACTTAAGTTGGTGGTTTTAGGACATCCTACCTTACTAAGGTAGGAGGCTCTAAACCCGCCCCTTTAAAGACTGTGGCATTATGAGGACACAGGGAGAACTGAGCATGATTTTTCACTAGAAGAGAAATCCAAGCAAAGACCAACATACTTTGAATCAAAAAAATTGAATGTTCCTAAAATTGGTTATGAATTTCTGAAGTTAAAATGACATGGGTTCTAAAGTGGTGCTCTTCACCATGGGTACATCCAAAATTTCAAAATGTTCGTCCTTGGTAGAGTGCGGGTTTAGAACCGTGGCGGGTTTAGTGCCCTCTACCTTATGCTCTGGGCTTAACGCCTTAACCCCCTCGAGACTGCTCACGTGGCATCTCTCCTTAGGGCTTACGTAAGCTTCTCTCTCCCGAACGGAAAACCAAGCTCCCTGTTCAATCCTCCTCCGTCCACTTCGTGGCATTCAAGTCATTCCTTTTAGGGTTTGCAATTTCGTGGAAGATTTTGTTACTCTGAGTCCGGTCATTTCCATTGCACTTCTCTGCTGTGCTGCTGGTCAGTGCAGTGTGCCCTGTTTTAGGTTACGGAGCAAAAAAAACTGATTCGAAATCTCAGGGTTTGAGAATTTTTGTTATTGTAGTTGTGATTTTTGCACGCATGGGCTCCTCCACAGTGCACCCTCTCGACGACGACGACGGGGATGCCCCTTCTTCGCTCACTCCAGCCGTCCAAGACGTGCTTGCATCCTCTTCTTCTGGCGTCTGGCCTTCCGTGTCCGACTCCGACGACGAATCTCCTCAAATCCACGACCCTTCGATTCCGCATCCATCAATTCCCGAGCCTGTGAAGGACGAGGCGGAAATTCTGGAATTGGTCGAAGTCGCCAATTCCGATGAGGCGACTGAACAGGAGATTTTAGAGAATCTGGAGAATTCGAGGGCGGAGTCAGTGGACGGTGAGCAATTGTTTCGTGAAGTGGGATCTGTTTTGAGTGCAGAGGAGGCGGAGAATCTGCGATCGGAGTTCAGCTCAGGGTCGGTAGTGAATGACAACGGTGAATTTACCACACAAGAGTTGCCGGACGATTGGCTGGGAGTTGAAGAAGGAAACGCGACGTCAGTGACGCATGATTTTTTCGAAGAAGATGCTGCTTCAGTGACGCATGAATTTGAATACACGCCCGTGAAGACCACGAACTTGGGCTCGAAGCGGGTGTACCAGTTTCCCATCACTGAAGACTCCGAGGTGCTTCCTGCAGTAGAGGAAGTGGGGAGTCAGCTGCTGGCGTGGCCTGTCGGGGTTGCCATTGAAATTATAGGGTTTCAAGTGAAGCTCATAGTGCAGATGGCCTCGCTTTCGCTGTGGCTTTGCAGTGTCAGCTTGGCGGCGTTCGCGTTTCCGTTTCGGGCATCCGTGAAGGCCACGAATGCAGCCGTGACCACTGCGGTGGATGGCTACGCGCTTGCCACGCAAATCAAGCCCATGGTGAAGGAACGCGTTGCGCAAGCAGGGCCCCTGTTGAGACGGACCACGCAAAAATGTGGCCTCGGTTGTCTCGCCGCTGCTTATGTCATGTTCATGCTCGGGTCTCTTCTCGTGCCAGCCCTGTTTCTGGATCTCTTCCTTGTGCGTAGGATCATTGAGGAGCCCGTTGAGTTTCGAGAGGTTCTGCACTTCGACTACAGGCAGGTACGAGCTTGGCTTTGCCTTTTTTATATTTTATTATCCCCTCAGCGTCCACTGTGTATTTTCTGTAGTGTAGGAAAATTTGTGTGAAAAAGACTTCAGTTTGACACGATCGACACTGTTGATCTTGTAGTACTCCCTCCGTCCCAAAGATATTGTCCTAGTTTTTGGCAATTTTTTTTTCAATATTTTTCCTATGTTTTATACTTCAAACGTGAGTTTTGTCCACTTCAAACAGGGTTGACAACAAGAGTGACACAAAAACTACATACTACTATTGAAGATAGACCATTTTTTGAGTACCGAGACGGTTTTTTTGGCAAAAAAATGTGTGAAATTAAAACACTTCAAAAACTAGGACAATATCTTTGGGACGGAGGGAGTATAGAATAAGAGCTTTCAAATGATGTACTGCAATCAGAAAACCCAGGTAAAATGAGAAAATGCCACGGTTGCAAAGTTCAGTGATGCAGATGGCCATATTGGGTGTTTTAGACGCTTAGGGGTTAAAGGAGAAAGCTTGGTTTTGCGTCAATTTTTCTCCTGCAGCTTTCTCGTCAATCTTCAGGTTTTGATTAGGTTTTGTGGCCTTGACACAATGGTGTATATGTGCCAGGATCATCCAAGTGCAACTGTGTCTCTGCTGCCTCCAAACGTTTTAGCTAAGGTTAAAGAGAATGTATACCCTGACAAAGTCTTGCGAGCCCGTGCGATACCTCCTTCACACAAGTTGCAGGTTACAATCTTCCTCACTCTCCCGGAGTCTCACTACAACCTGGAGCTTGGCATGTTTCAGGTTTGCATTTCTATCTCCCCCTGCTGCCATTCAATTATGTTTTAAGCTTAAAATGCGAATCAACATCATGTGAGGGATACTAAGCTTAAAAATAACCCAGTGCATTTATGTATGACACTCTATGACGCATTTGAGGCAACAAGTGTCTAATCCTCCTCAAAGAGGTAACTTGAAACCTTGTTATCTTAAATGTTTTTAGCATACCACATAGGGGCCATGTAAGAGCCTCCTCTTCATGCTCATTCTTATTACTTGAACTACTGTAAACTTGACATTGGACAAAACAAGGTAGAGAAAATTAAAAAAAAATCTTTTGCACTAATCAAGGTGTAAGGATTTCTTGTTATCTCAACCTTGTTGCATCGACTTGTACAATCATTATGCAGTGTATGGTTTCACTCAGGGAGTAGGCTTTCTACTTCAAAGCAGCCAAAGGCTGATATCATGACCTTCATAATGCTTACAGGTATCCGCAGAGTTGTTGTCAGTGAGAGGCCAAGTCCTGAAACGAGCAAGCTGGCCATGTATGCTTCGTTTTCAAAGCTCTTCACTACGGTATGCCAAGCAAGTGATCCTTGGAGTTCCCTTGCTAATGGGAATATCGAGGGAGTCGCAGACGCTGGGTCTGCGATTATTTGAGAATGAAGAGGAGATGAAAAGTCCAACGGCTATGGTGAGATTCATACTAGAACCCAAAGCTGGCTTTCCAAGTGGACAGGGCCTACCTCAAGTCTACTCAGCCGAGGCACAAATCCTGTCAGTGCTACCCTGGGCAAAGGAGATCCTGCGAAGATGGAAATGGACATTTTATGTGTGGAGTGGTCTGAGCCTATTCCTGTTTGAGGTTATGGTTGTTCTCTGTTGCTGCCACCAAGTGTTGCTGCCCTCAAAGCTCCTTCAGGGCATAACAGAAGGTTTTGGAGAATCAGAAGTGATAGTCAAAGAAACAGTCACTAAAAGGGCCGGGAAACCGGGCCGCCGTGTCAACTTCTCCGATGAGCTGCCGACTGCTCGCGCTATACGGGAACCTCCAACGCCAGAGAAGGAGCGGGAGCTTCTACTTGGCAGTGCTGAATCCACCAGCACAATCACTGGTCCAAGATTGCGAAGACTTCCAACTCCATCAGCTGGTGCAATTTCGGAAGCTTCCAGCAGCTGGACTGTGCCACCTTTGAAAACTCTGGACTATGTGGGTGGCAAAGTAGAAGCTGTGGAGGGGTCAGTGAATGAAGGCGTGGGCATTGCTCTGCACAAAGTGAAAGAGGTTTTGGATTCTAAGCCCCTCAAATCTGATTGATGTGAGTTCTGATGAACCTGTTGTACACAAATTAGATGTAGTTACATTCCAAGGCTCGGCTCTAGTCTTTGTAAGAGATCTGTATAGTCTTTATCAACTGTGAATCATTTGAACAGAAAATTGTGTATATACATGTGCATGTATAGAGTGATAAGTGGAGCCATGGTCGGCTCCTCCCGTTTTACTTTCATGCAGATGACTAACCCACATGTTAGGAGAACAGTGAATGGGACTGAATCGGGCTTTTTTAATGACATGATGGATAGCAGCCAAAAAATTATTAGCGAATTTTCGCCACCATCTTACCTGTTTTTGGGGTTGGCTACTCTTACACTAGAAAAAATGGGCAAAAGTGTGGATGAAATCGCCAAAATCTTCTTGTAAAAAACTAGAAATCGCCAGTATTTGGATGAAAGTACCTTATAATAGATATTTTTTGGATGAACATATATACATGGATGATTCTATCCATTTTTTCCTTATCTAGCTACATTCCAGGGTGCGTGTTGTGCTACCAAGGAAAAAGCTTAAAATATTCCCTGATGGATAGTGGTCATTACTCATGACTAAGCTGAAATGTGAATGTCAGTGAACACCCACAATGTGAGGTGCTGGATATTCTTCTGTTTGATGCTGAATGTTCAGGTGACTATTCACTTTGTAATTTCTCTTAAGAGCATGGCCACCCATGGCCTCAAAGGGTCTCACACTCCAGAAGTGGATGAAAAGTGCCAAGGGCCCTTTCAAAATTCCTCTTGACTCTGGATTCTAGCGTGTTAGAAATTGGGCCTTCAAATCACTATTTAGTTGACTATACCCTCACATTCTACTTGTGATTGGTCCATTGACTATTTGATGCGCACTTTTGATATGTGAGGGGCGTGCAAGGGTTGGGGAGTGTGAGTGCAAGGGCCCTTCAAATATATATGAATAATTTGAGAGGGTTAGTCTTAGCGTGCATGGGTGGGAATGCTCTAACCCTTAAACCTCAAGAGGGTCATGGACGTGCAACCCATTTGAGTTTTTTTTTAAGAGAGCTGCCCCCAATAGTTACTCCATGAGTAATGTGAAAAAATAATGAGAATTTCTCAAATCCTCTATGAACAATGAATGGAGTGAATAGTGTCACTCTAAAAACAAATTAAAAAAATTCAATCATGAGATTCCGGCTCTACAATTAGCTTTGCAATTCAAGGTTAAGTTTTTATTTATTTTTGAAACATTGTTGCATAGTGCTAGCATGCTAGCTAGCTTTGGTATGCATCTCCTATGGCTTTACGATCAAAAGTGAAGTTAAAATTCACATTGACAGGATTTTAATGAGCTATTGCGGTCTCAATTTGTATTGGGGTCTTAATACAAATTATATACTATCCCCATCAACCCTTTAAGGGTTAAGTGACTTCCTCACAAGAAAAGAGATTTACTTCTTACACTGACAACGCTTGCATTGAATACAGTACTGTTGGTCTGCGCAGAAATCCCATGTAGAAGGAAGAGGCCACGAATCATCTAAAAAAGAAGATATGGCTTCCTTCGATTCAAATTACTCAGTACCAAATTCTTCAGTAGAAGCTAACAACCAGAAGTGCAATAAAACTTCCACTCTCACAATCTGAAGTGTTTTCTTGTGGATTTTCCTGACAATTTAAATATTTCTGCAGTGCTTGTGGCACTAAAGAAAGTTCTGTTACTGAACTTTTGGGCAGCGATTGTCGCATGAAAACAATCCAAAAAGCGCTTCAACCCTAGTAACAAGGTTAAAAGAGAACTGAAATTTTCAGTCCATTCCTAGCAACCAGTACTAGCTGTAAACAACTGAGTAAATACCTTTAGTGAGGAAACGGTTGTTTGTAATGCAGGCAACAACGCAGGCAGGAGAAAATTAAGAACCTCATCATGCCAAGTAGCAATTAAGAATTTTACTAAGTTCTCCTCAAACGTCGTAAGTGCCTGGGCCTGGCAAATCTTCAACAGCAGTATTCCATCGTAAACCTTTTGTGAATTTAATGAACGGCGGATTTGCACACTTTGAGTTAGCTTGGTTACCCTGCCACGTGGAAGAAAACATAGTTACATTTCAGAAATTTTACAGTGAGATAGAAACTACGGAAGAGAACTCCAGCAGCTTCAAAAGACATTGTTATGCTGCACTCACCACAGAAGATATTTGCCCAAATTGACCAGGTCCATTCGATACTTGTCCCATGTAAGCTTTGTCATGTTCTTTTGACAAAAACGTCTGTCATGAGCAAAAACAATCGGATGTAAGAAGCACTACGTAGTAAGAACTATGTACCATACAGAAACAAAAACAATTGTTCGAATAATATTTTTGGCCAATTTTGATTTTAATTTTTACCTGTGTTGCATGTTTTACATGCACAAAGGCCAAGTACATGATTATAACCCCAAGTACAAAACTTAAGAATTGGGTGTTAAATACCTTATCCCTTCCTTCTCGAGTACTTTGAGGGAAGCTGTAAGACGGTAAAGTAGCCCTCTGAGATTCAGGTTGCTTTCCTACTGATCCTTTTATTGGATACTCTCCCGGTCCAGCAGATTCACCTCCTCGGTCCCTCTGAAAAATAACCACGAACCATATGAACGTGTCGTCAATGTTTCTAAAATTACAAAGTCTCCAAGATGTAGGGTTTCAGGTTTTCAGGGTTTCAGAATTCTGAAGCTTCATATATTATCACTTCTTACCAGCGTCCTCTGGCCTTTGGTGAAATTGATGACTGGAGCAGTTCGATTTCCCGACATGTTTTGATACCCGAAAGTGGATTTTTGAGGACAGTTTGGTCCTGGGGACGTCTGGCCCCACTTTTCCTGCACATATTTTCAAATGTCTGTTAATGGCCTGCAATAACGTGCATATGTTGGTCCATTCAACTTGCATTCGTTCAGTCAACAAATAAGACATTCCCACGAAACCAAGCTGGTGCACCACAACTACATGAATACTTGAATGAGGCAACAATTTAATCATATGCCGGCAATAAAATTATGGTTTCTCTTGTGATGTTGGACTTCTATGACATCAGATATTTCATGGGTTTGTACATTTTTTTCACGAAATCTGCATAGATTTTGAGCTAATTCCGCGCAGATTCTACGCTTTGTTAGATAACGAAAAGAGTGACTGTAGAATCTGTGCGGATTCATTAGCGCAAAATCTGTGCAGAATCCGTGCGAACCCATGAAATATCGGATATTGCGCGGAAATCGTTAAAAATGAGTGAGGTCCTAAATTCCTAATGATGACATGTATCACATGTAGTTTGAACGAGAGTTTTTAGTACTTTGTGGATCAAGTATTGGATTACCTTGTCAAAATCTTTGTGCACAAACATCTTGGCTTGTGCCGCCCGACTTCCTGTGGTGAACGCTGTTTTTTCAGGAGATCTTTTTTCTGATCTCACCTGTGACACGATGATTCCAGAGTACGATGACTTGACCAACACTAAAGGAGCCTGACAGTAAGCTGGCTAGTGCCACTCCCATGGACTGGAAATATAGCAAAATACGCGAAGTCGGATATTTTGCAATAGCCATGGAAATATCTCTTGATAACTGTGCCACTGATGAGCCATTTTGGATGAACCATGAATGCCAGATACGAGTAGTATGCTTTCTTTGGTACCTGATCACCAAAAGCAGATCCCGCTGGGTTATATGCTCCAGGTCCGGGCATTTGATCTGGCCCTCTCTGCACGACCAGACTACACAAGCAACTGTAAGAAAAAAGAAAGCTTTCAAAGTCTCATACTTGCACGTATTCGCAGATAGATAGTGAGACTTACCCTCGACCAGCGTTTTGCAGTCCCAATTTTCACCTCGGCCGGAGACTCACAATGCGATTGAGGTTGTTTGCCAAATGACGAAATCGACTTGTAGACAGGACCTGTTAACAAAACAGCTCACACTCAATCAGTTCTTTGGTTGCAGCATGTCATCGACAAAGCAAAAAAAGACATGACAAATGAGTAGCCTCAATCCTTCTTAAGATAGACATGGTGCCACCACTGCGATACTAAAATCCAAGGAATAAGTCCAACCCTAAACCAAATACATTCACGAGCTGAGCTCTTGTGAAACCGACAGAATAGAGATTCAAACTGTCCTACCCAAGAGACACCAAACTACTAATATATCATCAACCTCGAGTGAGTGGCATCACTAATCACGTACTCTACAACAATAGCACATGTGATGCTGATCATGCAAAAATACATGTCCAGTGCTAAACTATGGCTCCTGAAAATTCATACCAGGGCTGTTGTTCCCTGGTGTCTTCGCTGCCATTTCAGCATTGACGAACATCTGCACCCACAATTCTTGAGCATCACAAATGTGTAACTACAGATAACCTCTTTGTCTAGAGCCTGCTGAAGATTGTGATATGTATCACCAAATTCCATGTCTAAGCCCTCACTCAATATATTAGAATTCAGAAAGCATGTCATTCATTGATATGGTATGTGAGTTTGTCTACGTGCACGTGTAATCTTGTGATATATCTATAACTCAAGAAGAAGCCTAACCATCACAACATGATAGTCCGAGTCTATTAAACGGTGCTGATAGGATCATACCCTTTCAAAAGCATAGCGACTACCCGTGCCAAATCCAATACATGGAGCAGTAACCCTCTTTGATAATATCTGCATCAAAGAACCACTCACTAAATCAATTTTTAGAATAGCAGGGTACAAAAGAAGAGTAATGAGTAAAGAGAGTCAGAATACTGAATACTTGAATAAGTGTAGAATATATCACTGGAAGAGATAACCCCTAGAAGCCCGAATTGGGCCTCATGTTTTTTTTAGAAGTTTTGAGTAGATTCTATGAAGACTTCCTTTTGTTCCAATTTATATGTTTTTTCACCAACGCGTGCAAAGTTCTTCACTGATTCCAGTGATATAAATTTGGACCAACATGAATTATCGATTTTTCACAATATGATCGATTGAACTTTTTTATTTTAAAACGAGAAATCCTTGGTTCTAAGAAGCCCAATTTGGACATGATGTTTTTTGAGTAGTTCTATGTGGACTTCCTTTTGTTTTTTTCACAATGTTCTTCACTGATTCCGGTGATATAAACTTTGGTCCAGTATGAGTTACATTTTTCACAATATCATTTTGAATTGGTCATTTTAAAATCATGAATCCTGGGTCCGTCATTAGAGCTACAAAAGAGTAGAATGTGCACTGTACCTGTGGACCAAAGCATGCCGACTTGGTATGAGTAACACGCGGCGGCGGAGGTTTCCAAGTCCTGTCTAAGCGGAAGGCTTCCCAATAAGGTACCCTCTCGGTAGACTTGGCATCTGTCATTGTGGAAAGCCTTTTCAAATGGAGCTCTTTCTATCAAGCCTCATATTCATTCCTACTCTTGCGCCCCTCCTCTTTCTCCTCTGACTTTGGTAATGCTTCTTTCGGATGCCCCTCACCATTGCATACCCTCACACGAAAAAATCTCGTTTCCTGCACTCCATGAACATATTTACAAGATTTCAAGCTCCACCATCATGTGCAACACGAGTCCATATTTGCAATCCCTTCATAACAGAGGCTCCAAAGCTTCTGTTGCCACTTTCCTCTTCTTCATGAGGCTTCTGTTGCCAGTTTCTCCATCAAACATGCCGAAACAGAGTTGCAAATCTCCATGAAACCTGTCAGATGGCCCTGCCCTAAATTCATCTCCACCTTGAGGACTAATACGAGCAGCAAATCGTCGACAAAAACCTAGCTGATACAGTCAGAATTGAAGCATTGACGAAGCTTTGTTTGCTGCAACTGCCACCAATGTAACGCGGCATCATCTGCATAAGAGTTGGCCAAATGCAGGAAGGATTTGCTCCTACAACAAACAATCAAAGATTGAAAGTATAAAGTCGTCGATTGTGCAGGAGCTTTGATCAAATATTCATAGAACCACTTTTGACGGAGAAAGCTCTCAAGAGAAACCATGGCATCACATCACAAGTGGAAACGATTGCAACGATCGGTACCTGAAAGAACGGTGAGTGAGGTCCCGGATCAGATGGCATGGGATCATGTCGGTTCGAGGGCGTGGGGGGTTCCTCCGATCTCGCTGCCGCGGCGGCTTCGCAATGAGGCAGAACGCGAAAGGCTCGTCATCAGATTCGGCTGAACTACTGTACCAGGGGTTTAACCCTTTGAATTCCCAAGAGCAACCTCTGAGCATCTTTTTCAAGAGCTTTACCCTAAAGTCATGGTCCGTTACTACAACCTTACACACCTGCAAACGAAAATGAAGCCCTGCACGTATATCATTCTGCGTTTGTTTTCCACAACTAAGCTACAGCAGAAATTCGGTTCCCACAGCGCTCCTTCTCTAGTTCCCATAATCGGGATCGTCACTCTTCTCCGATGCTATCGTAACCATGCCACCGCTCAGCTAAGGTTGAGCCTGTTTTTCTCAATGTGGATATTTCTGAAGACGAGAAGAACTATGTAGAGATACGAGTTGACTACATTCCCATGATTGAAAAAAATCAAAATCACTAAAGAGATTGATGATTTCTTTGACATCCGATAGCACTCCTCGTCGTTGTTCATTTCAGGTGCAGCTCTTACTTCGCAGGCAGTGTGCTCTACACGACTTGAATCACGTTCAGGAGGTACATGTTTTTCTTCACCTTCCCGTGGCCTCCATTTAGGGTTTCGGATGAGCTTTTTGTTAGGGGTTTGTAATGTAATGTAAGGTAATGGACGCAGGCATTTCTAGTTTTTCAATTTCGCTCAGTTTTGTTGTTTTCCGTTGCAATTACCAATGGCTTCGTTCACGCATGCGTCTCTCGTGACGGTCGCGCCCTGTCTGTCCACTTCGTTCCTGCCGTCGCCGCGCTCATCACGAGCTTGTAGTGCCAAGCCCTGCTTCCAGCGCCGAATTCGAAGCCCAATTTCTTGCGCAATGGACGACGACGGCAGCAATAATAATTCCAGCAGTTGGAGCAATTCCCCGGCGGATTTTGTGAAATTCGTGGGGCAGAAAGTGTGGGGGCGGAGTTTGCCGCCGGGGGCGTTGGTGACGGTGGTGAAGGAGGTTTGGACGACGGGGTGGCTCACCATGATGGCGCAGCTGGCGCCTCCCACAACGAACAAAGATTACAACCGACCCACCAGCCAGTTCCGCAATCGTCCCAATTCTCCCATTCTCCCAGGCCAGTTCCATCTCTACGTCGCGTCGGCGTGCCCCTGGGCGCACCGCACCGCTATCGTGCACAGCCTCAAGGGCTTGCACGCCGCGCTCCCCGTCACCGTCGCGGTCCCCGGCGCCACCGGCCTGTGGGAATTCGGGCAGAAACGCGTGCGGGACGTGTACAACTCCCAACCCGGGGGCTACAACGGGCGCGCCACGGTACCCATGTTGTGGGACTCCTCCCAGAAGCGGGTGGTCAACAACGAGAGCGCGGACATCATCGAGATTCTGAACTCGGATTTCAACGAGTTCGCTGGAAAGCCTGCTCTCGACCTCGCGCCTGCGGAGCTCCGGGAGGAGATGGCGAAATGGAATGAGCTGATTTACCGGGATATCAACAACGGAGTGTACCGGTGCGGATTCGCGCAGTCGCAGGAGGCGTACGAGGCTGCAGTGGAGCGGCTGTTCGCGGCGCTGGACGCGGTGGACGCGCACCTGGCGACGTCGCGGTACCTGTGTGGGGAGATTTTCACGCTGGCGGACGTTCGCCTCTTCACCACGCTGTTTCGGTTCGACCCCGTGTACCACATTTTGTTCAAGTGCTCCAAGCAGAAGATCGCGGAGTACGAGCATCTGGCAGAGTACATGCGCGATGTGTATCAGATTCCCGGCGTGGCGGAGACGTGTGACTTGGACGCCATCATGCACGGGTACTACAAGGTGTTGTTTCCTTTGAATCCCGGCGGCATCAGCCCCGCCGTGCCGCGCGTGGCGGACTCCCGGGCGCTTCTGCAGCCTCACCATCGCCACGAGCTCTCTGCCAGATCCGTGGCGATGCAGTAGCGCAAGCTCGCAACTCTGCGCATCCTTCTTCAATCATCCTCTGGATTTTTCCAGCCTTCGTAAGTGCCCGATCTCTTGATCTAGATTGCGTATTTTCTCTTAACCTCTAAGCGTCCATTGTGTATTTTCTGTAGTGTAGAAAAATTGTTCCCCCTGCTGGAAAGCATCTGTTTGTCTGAAAATGACTTCAGTTTGACACTGTTGATCTTGTAGTATAGAACAAGAGCTTTAAAATGATGTTGATTGCAATCAGAAAACCGAGGTAAAATGAGAAAATTCCATCGACGCAAAGCTCAGTGATGCAGATGGCCATATTGGGCGTTTTAGACGCTTAGGGTTAAAGGACTGCATTCCTTTTGAACACCTTGATGGAGGTTCTTATTGAGGACCAAAGACCAAACCTTCCACAACATGTTGATCAGACATTGTTGAGTAGATGTTAATTGGCATAGAAATCCTTTTGAAAGACCTTATCTGGACGAAATAATGGAATGCCTGAAAACAATATATCCATCTCTTGTTGATGATGAATTTGCAGATGAGCAGATGATGAAGAATCCGACTATGAAGCACTGGTACTATACCCTTCTCTTTCACATTTTCTTTTGTGTATTTATAGTTGTATTTGGCATCTGCTCTAGATCTTGAAATGTATTTGCATCGATTCAGTTGTTGTGCATTATGCTTCTTAAACAGCACCTTCTCTTATTCAGGTTGATTCAGAGGGTATCATGATGCAACCACTTCGAAATATATGCAGCAAGGTTGATAACCCTAAAACCTCGTTTGAGACAACTCCATGAAGATTGTCATTTCCCATCATGGCCTCGATCTCCTGGTATGATATACTGAGTTCAGTCTACCTTTTAAGTTACCTTGTTAATGCTCTACCATAGAGTGAGTTTCTTTTCTAAGGTGATCATCTAAGGCTCATGGTTTTGAAATGCTTGCCCCAGCTTCATAACTTGTTGTCAATGGTGTGCTTGCAGTTTATGGCTCTTGGGGATTGGCAAACTTCAATGCTTCCATTGGACTAGGGAACAGATACATGACAATTGTAAAAATGGTTCACCGTGTAGTGTATTTTGAATTTTTTTGTTTATTCTATTGCATTTGAGCTTAACCCTTTTAGTACCCAACAACCCAGTGCTTGGTGTTTTCCACATCTGTTGTGAATGTGATTTAGTTGTTTGAAGAACGGAAGAGGAGGGTCTGCAATATGCATTTTATGCAAAAAGAATTTTTTGATTTGGAGTTAGTGTGAAGCTATTAATATACCTATGTACAAAACACCAAAATATTGCAAATACGTCAAAATACAACAAATATTTACAAATAAAGCACATGTACTATGCGGTATTCATTGTCTTTGGAAGTTTGTTAGCTTGTTTTTCTTTTCTTTTTTGGATTGTGTTCTCTTCATATTCCACTGTTCGGGATACTTTTTGAGCCAACCAGTCAATGTCCCTTATTTTCCAAAAAAAACCGATTTTTTAAGAATGTATCCCGTATATTTCGTTTAAGAATACTTAATATAACTAATTTTTAGTCATTTAGTTTGGTGTTTTGCCTCTATTCTTGAGATTCAACCAGCCATTTTCAAAAATTAATCGGCTGACTTGTGACTGATTGTTAGTTCTTCCTGGACAATGTCATATTCCATTATTTAGTGTATGTATTCTGACCAACTCCTTTCATATTTTAACATATAAATTTATTACAAAAATCATGTGTGTACCTCTTGTGCGGACTTTGAATTTTTTTTTAAATTGAGTAATCATTGGAAGGTATGGAAAATTGTCAAAGTTTTAATTTTTTTTTGAATTTTTGAATTAAACTTTTGGAATGAAGTTCAACAAATACGAGACATAACAGAGTTATTTGTAAAGGCATCCGGTCTTTTGTCCTCCTTTTTTCATGGACCAGAGCTGGTCGTCATTAATCTGACACCACTCCTCCTCACGGTCGCACCCCACTACCCAATTCTTCTCCCTCCCTCTAAATTTTTATGAATAAAAATTTCAATCTATCCATTGTTCTATTATGGGTCTACAGTGAGATCATGCTGATCGTGTCCTTTCAAATTACAAGTCAAAAACTCAGGTTTTGAGGGACTTTACAAATAACTCTAATGTTGCAAATAAACGGTCGGATCTATACAAGCTTTTAATAGAATGTATGAAATTGAAGTACACTAAATTTAGCAAGGTTGAATTCTTTTTTAAGCAATCTGTTTTCACAAAAATGCCACCTATCGAAAAGCATAGAAATTGGGTTTTGTGGAAAATAGGTTTCGTAGAAAATTGATTTGTGTCTGGAAGGGTTAGCTAACAAAATGAAGCTTATCAAGTCTAGTTTCTACTCCAATTTGATTTTTTGAAAAACTCTGACAATTGAGTGTTTTATTGGAGTTATAAGTTTGACATGTCATACCATGATGTAGGAAAAAAAATTGAAATTTAGATGCACAGATGATTTTCATTTAGTGTAATGTTCTTCATAGCAATTTACACCTTCAATAAAAAAATTGGAATTTTTTAATACATTTTGTAATTGTATGAATTTTCTATCAAACCACTCCAAAAAATCATGGTAATTTCAAATTTTCACCAATTATTTTGAATGATTCATGATTTGTAGTAGACACATGGATTCATCTACTAAAAATATAAAATTGAATTCTTACCTTATTTATAGTGGCAAAATTGAGCGTGACGTGTACAACATGGTCATAGGCTCAAGCAATTAGGGATTAAACCTTTAAACGTTAAAAAAAACCTTTTAAACATTAAAAAAGCTTGTTTTCAAAAAAGAATGAAGAAAAAAGTGGATTTTCTCATCAAGGTTGGTGCTTCAGAAAGGCGATAAAAAGAGGCTAAATTTAGAAAATATGCATGTTTTAGTAAATTGTACATTTCAAGGAAATTGGAAAGATAATTGGTGGGGAAGGAGAGGAGGGAGTCAAGGCAGCTTCAGAGGGAGGTGTGGACCCATGCCAAATATAATGAAATATTAGTGTATAATACTGGTCAGAAAGGGCTCTTTGAAATGGATCACGAAAAGATCACGAAAGCCTCGTAACTTTCTCATACATTATTAGATGACTTTCATCCAAGTCATCTTTGGAAGCCCATTAAGTTCTTTATCAATTAAAGTAACTCTCGTGATGGGAAGATGTTCATAATATTGGAGAGGCCACCAAATGCAAGTATGTCAAATTTGTTCAGTAGATTTTATGCTTGGAATGGACCTCTCATGTACACCTCATGTATATTTGAGCCAGGCTAATATCTATATTTGAGGCCAGCATCTACTTCTATTCAAAGGGTTGCAAGGCGTAGAGAGTAAACTTACTCAATCCATCAAAACGTCGGAGTACTTCAATTCTTGTGCTATTCACATGAAGAATCTACCGAGCTAACCCATTGACATACTAAATCAGCACTAACTGGGATTTGATATGTCACTCAGTCTTTCATAGAAAGTTGGTTAGTGATGGTATCTTGAGGGCATTGACAGCAATAAGTCCTGTAATGAAGCTTAGTAAAAACAGGTAAGGATGAACATTCATTGGAGAGTTTCTAAAGCACATAACCAATACAATCTGGATGTTGCCTAAAACCATGACGCAAGTTGTGATTCGAACGGCTTATAAGATAGTACATTACAAAGTCTCTTTGCTGAACTGATTATCTACGAGTCTTCAATCTAAAGCCCGGTTATTGTGGAAATGTAAATGAGGTACACAATATTCTAAAGATAAAGGGTCCCGATAAAACTTTCCACACAAGCAATCAATTCATAGATGCCTGCTCCTTTCGCAGGTTCTCTTGAATCTGTGAAAAACTTCCAACTGTGTTGACAGATTCTTAGATTTACTTTTTAAGAGATGGCTTGTACAAGTCATTGAGAAGGAAGAATTGCTGCCGCTTGGTGTGGCCTTAGCTGAGATACTCTGGAACCACAGTCACGGTTTCAACAACAGGAATTGCTGGCAGAATCTTGTAGAGTATGTCGGGTATCCCTGACTCGTCTCGAGCAACCTGTGCAAGTAGTACATCTCAATATCAGATTAACCCCGAAGGATTCATGGTTTTAAAATGATAAATTCAATCAAAAATATGATTCAGGTGGAACCAAATTTTATACCACCGGAATCAGAAAAGACCATTGCACGTTTTCGTCAAAAGACAACAAAGAAATCCACATAGGACCTACTCAAATCTGCTTCAAAAATAAATGACGCCCAACCCAGGTAAAATTCCAGTAAAACATACGATCCAAGGCACTTTCCTGGTTAACCCTTACGGGATAGTAGATACGCTAGCATATATTTGGCATTTGTTGTGAGTAGAATGGTCCAAATTGAAACCCCAACAGCTCATTAAAACCATGTCGACATGAATTTTAACTCCAGTTTTATCTTAAATCCGTAGGAGGTCTATACCATTTCAAATACACTCTGTATAATACTGGTCAGAGCGGGCTCTCTGGACCTTTAAGGGTTAAGTAAAAAGACTCAAAGGAAGAGCAGATGGGTTGTAGAGAAACTCATACGCACCAAAATTTCTTCATCCAAGTAAGATATGAGAAGCTGCCTTTCGTATGAACCCGCTGAGTCCAGCCACACAACACAACACAAGCTTGTTACGAAGGGTACATGCATGCAATTGCTCAATTGGCTCCAAACAAAGTTCAGAAACGGCTCGGACAATGGCACTAACCACGATGAACTTTTGCTTCACAATTTGGAGAAAGCCTACGAGAAGAAAAGGTAAAGGGTCAGGAGTGTACTCAGAGGAACTTTGATGCCATTGCTAACAGCATCCTTCACAGCAGCGGGAAGGCGCTCAGCAGCCGCTACTAGTTGGTCATAGACGCTCTTCAACTGTGACGGGACTTCGGAGACGTTGGGAGAAGAGAGAATGCCCTCCACATACTCCTCCTTTAAGCGTGTTGGACCCTCAGCTGTGAGCTTCGTTGACAGCACGAAGGAGCTCTCGACCTGCCATGTCCAAAATGAGTCGTAACAAGTGGCTACATCATCACAAAAACATTGTATCATTATAAAAATAAAGCCAACTTTACATTCTGGATCCGACAAAGAAATCAACCCAATTGACAAGAATGGATGGCCTCTATGTTGCAAGTGGGTTAGTATTTGAGTTGTCAAGTATAAAGTCATTAAATCCAATTTCACAACTACTATATGTACTCTACGTAAAATCTCAAAAAACTACTCCCTCTGTCCCATAATGACTTGCACGTAGGTTCTCTGAAATCTACCTCTTGAGGTAGATTTCAGAGAACCTACGTGCAAGTCATTATGGGACAGAGGGAGTATATATCAATGCAAACGCTTGCCGGTGTGCGGGGCTCACTAGTAACAATAGAGAAACTGGGCTCTCCCCACTCCATACCTTGAATAATGAGTGCTAAACCGTCCACAGAATAACAAGGCTGGTACAGGACATGAGACGAGATACAGAATAGTCACAAGAACAAAAAAAATTAGAAAGCCCTGGTGGCAAGCTTACACTGCCAAGCAGCTTCAAAGTTGCCGTGGCCTTCGTTGTACCATCAAGAATTTTGATGTTCAGAGAGCTGAGGGAGGCTAGTGTTGCTGGAAATCGCCTGCAGAAAGAACACCAAAACCTTCATCAAAACCGCACAAGAGCAACAAAAATTTATCAAATCGACTTTACGCCCCTGTGGCATTGACAAGTTGAGAACATATGATGATGATTACTTGATAAGTGTTCGCGCTGCAGTGGTGCCGGGGCTGCGGGCTCCTGCCCACTTAAACTCCCACAATCCTTCAAGCAACGGCGACCTACCTCAAAAACACACAATCTGAAAGCTTAGAGAATGCAGGGTTAGACTGAATGCTCTAAGTTATAATAATGGCACCGGTTTTGAACAAAAACAGAAATTCTCTACTTCAATCCATGAGCGAGAAAGGCTGTGAGGATGTCATTCCTCAGCATTCTAGGTCATGATCATTGTAAAGCTTACCCAATTCATCCCTCATAGGAAAAGTAGTCAAAACATAAAAACAGAAATTTTCAGATGAAGCAAAGAAAAGATCATTACGTGGTCGGCCGCGGTGTGGGATTCAAACGCTCTAGCACCAAGAGTTTTTCGCTAACGTTAATGCGTGCAGCAGCATCCTGCCTCCCAGACGTCAGAGCTTCCACACCTCCCGCATCCGCGATCTGTCATCCCCAAACCCTAATCCCGCTTCATACTCGCACTTTGAAAACAATCCCCAACAAGCAGGAAAACAAAACACAAAAAAACCCCAACAATGAAGTAACACCTGACATGCAGTGTAATCTCACACAATTCAATGATACAAAAGGGAATAATTCTTTCTATCATTCAATCAGAAGCCACCCCTGAACCCCCCACAACGATTACTAATCTCCATAGCCCTTGAAAATTGAGAAGCCCGTACTCGTGATAAGTATACCAAAACTATGTGGTTGCACACATTGCGTCTTAACCCCCCCAAACGCCCAATATGGCAATTTGCATCACCGAACTTTGCATTTTCTCATTTTACCTCGGTTTTCTGATTGCATTACATCATTTCAAAGCTCTTGTTCTATACTACAAGATCAACGGTGCCAAACTGAAGTCATTTTCACACAGACAGATGCTTTCCAGCAGGGGGTCCAATTTTCAGAAAATACAGTGGACGCTTAGGGGTTAAGACACGCTCTGTGAAAAGGAAAAACCACTGGAACTGACCGCGAGCAGAAGAGCCTCTTTGGCGGCATCGCGTTCCAGTTCCTTGGCGGTGAATGTGCTCTGAAAATCCGCCGAAGATGATGCAGCCGCTCTCCACTTGGAGGATCCCATGCGACTCACATAATTTACGGTCTGCGAAGTGGTGAAGCTCCGCCTGTTCAGACGAAGTCCAGTAGCGGAAGATATACGGTCCTGGCACGACGTGGAGCACGCCGAAGGAGCTCCCACACAGTGCTGTGGACACGAGAGCGCCTGCGTTGCGAGAGCCATCCTGACAGTTCCCGAACCGCAATTGAACAAAACTGGTGGAAACCCTCAGAGCTGACTAACACACAATGTCCTCGCCAGGAACTTGAACCTAAATGGGAGTTCACAATCAATCAGCTGAACCGTTGCGAAACGTGAAGACTGTGCTACTCAGGACGTCACGGGATGCTCAGTGGAGGTACTGTTACAATAGAAAAAGGTGAGGAGCCTAGGAGCCCACCAAGCACGTTGCACCTACAGAAGATCAAACGATGATGATGAAGAACTGAAGAGCCGAAGAAGAAGCGGGCCGTGGGTGACTTGTCTGAATTGTGGCTTCCAGTTTTTGTTATTACCGTGCTGACCACTCATTCGCACTGTGTGTCCGTCTTTCGAGATTCTGGTGGCATAAGAAATATCTCCAAAATATGATGAGCAGTCACCGAGCTCGAAATCATGTCGATTCAGCTTTGCACAGACATGAACCGTCGATTCACAGAAAACGAGGGACAACGATGGTCAAGATAAGGCCATTCTTCGTCACTGGTGCACGGCGGATATGGCGGAACTACCTTGAACTCACTCCCCTGTCCTTTCCCCTGTCTCCATTCCTCGTGGCATGCTAATTGTATGATTATCTAAACAACAATTTAGAAAGTATTGCTTATAGGGGTAATGAAAATCAACCCTGGGCTGATTGTGATTATTTTGTGCAATCAATATCTAGGTTTGTCGCTTTTGGGTCCGAGTGTAGGGTCGCTCTTGAGTTCATTCTGGGTGTACATCTCTTAGACATGTATACATACTGTGTATTGAGCATTTAAAGCCCTTGCCTGTAGTGTAGAAATGTGAACAAAATATGAAGATGTAAATCTTGGATTGCTCAGAACAGGCGGAAATTCCGATATTGCAACCACATTTTGGCTGCATAGAACCAAAAGGGTTAAGGTCTTGTAAATTGGACTCAAGAAAGGTTGGCAGGAATCAATTGCTCATAATGCCCAAAACATATGGTTTGGTACGCTCCTCTAATTTACTTGGTGCCTGAACTAAAAAAGGCAGGCCAGTGCTACAGTACCTACGAATCAGCCTCGGTTTCTGCCACAGTAACCAGCTTGTACTTGGCTGTAACGTCTTCCCACACCACAGAGCCATTCGCAAGATCACGAACCACGTCAACGACTTCATCATCTGGAACCCTGACTTGTTGTTTGGAATCTCTTTCTCGAACTGTGACACCTTCATCAAAATCCACTGTGATGGCAAATGGAATACCCACTTCATCTGTTCTTGCATATCTTTTCCCGATAGACCTGCCCGTGATGTCCAGCTTGTTCGAGACGCCTGCCCTGGTGAGACCACTGGACATTTTCCTGGATTTCACGTTGAGAACCTCTCGCTGCATCAGGGGGAAGACTGTGCACTTGATAGGAGCTACTATGGGAGGGAACCGGAAGACACTGGTTACTTGCTCCCCTGGCACAGCAGGCCGTGTGTAGAAGCAGTGCTCGTACAGGCAATACATGATACGACCAATACCAAATGAGGGCTCAATCACGGAAGGTGTGAAGTTCCGACCGTGAGTTTTCTCAATGCTCTCTGAAATTGCAACCATTTCCTTGGTAAGCTCAAACTCTTGGCCTGTCGTGCAGACCTTGTAGCTTACTTTCTCCTTCGCTTCGAGCTCAGCTTTGAGAGCCAACGCCTCATCCCTAGTCATAGCCTGAGGCACTTATATGTTAGTCTGACATACCTTCTGCTAAAATCCCTCTGAAGAGAATGTGCATGAGCACCATCGCAGCTCTGCAACATACATTGTGCAAACTGAAATATCACAAGGTCCAGGTTAAGACGACTTCGTCTACATGCAAATGCAAAGGATAGATTCACTAACCTCTAGAGATTCTGAAAGAACTTTCTGGTCCTTTCGAAATTGCTTGCCCAACACCTTCTTGTTCGGTTCAATTTTTAGTTTCTGCGTACACAGTCATGATCCATGTGAGCGTCATACCCAGACAGAAGAGGTCAATCATACTCGACGAGCATATATCGAGAGGCTCGACAGGCACTTTTCAACAAAAGAAAAGAATAAGATCAATCCTAAGTGCTGGTTCAATGTAATCATAAGCAGTGAAAGAGAATGATATGCCACGTACCACAATATCTTTCGGTTCAGAAAACGATTCGTATGCAGTAAGTTCTTGACCACTCTTAGCCTGCGCCAAACCAGAAAGCAGATATTAAATGCAAGGATGTGAATAAAACTTCAGGATGCATCTTGCACAAAAAAGTATAAAAATGGGACGATGAAATGAAACAGTGAACAATTCAGGAGTGCTACAAATAAACAGTCATACCGAATGTGCTTTAAGATCATAAGCCGATCGATCAGCACAACCGACACACTCAAACCAGCCATACGAGCACTCGATTTCTGCGTCCCAACAATCTTGGGCATAGTGAGCCATCTCGTTTTGAAGATGTTGACGGAATCTCAGGCGATTCTTGTTGATACCCAGCTTGGTCAAGAACAAATAAGTCCTTGCAATAAAGTAACCTAGGGTTTCGTTGTCCACAATGCCCTGCTCCACAACCAGTTTTTTTTAGAACAATAATCTTGGAGTAAAACAGAATGAAAAGAGCGAACAAGCGCAACAACCACAAGAAGCTAGATGAGTTGATAAATAACTGACAGCTCGGTTAAAAAATTCACTCACAGAACACGCTCAAGACTTGTCAAAAATTCAGGGATTTTCACCTTAGCCACGGCATCACCAATACGCATTTTGACGTGGCCCTTCAAAGCTGTCTGCTCTGCTCTGGGAAACAAATAGATCTCCAGATCTTCTACATTCTTAAACTTGGGGTGCGACTTGTCGTCTGGATTGACAAAATGTTCAATTTCTGCCATCGTAAACTCCCTGACCCGCATTGGGCCTTGTCGTGGGGCAATCTGTTTCACCGACCATGCGACACGGGTAAGAAAGTCAGAAAGTACGCTATATTCCTGCCAGCGCTTCGTGCTTGTAAACCCTAATCAACCCTAATCAGATATAGGTCCTTCCTACTAAACAAGACATCATTAAAGGGCATTTTCGAGAGCCTGTAATTTGAACTCAATTCAGAGCTCCTTTAATATTTTGAAGCCCGAAAAAGAAATTGCGCCGATGATACAATCTAAGGGCTGAAAAAATATATTACCTCATTACGGTATGCTGAACCAATCTGAGCTGCTGCGAAAGGCAGTCGGTTACCACTTTCGTAATACAGATCCCTAAAGTTGACAAAAATGCCTTGTGCGGTCTCCGGTCTCATGTAACTGTTAATCAACAATTCCAATGTAAGGTTCGTGCTTGTAAACCCTAATCAAACATTAATCAATGACGCATAATCAACCAAATTTCAGAAAAACGAAATTAGGTTGTACGGGGAGGCCCTTTACCCTTGCAGTGTGCCAGTGGGACCAATTTGCGTGGAGAACATGAGGTTGAAAGGATAGGGATCAGAAAGGTCGTTGCCGGACTCCGGTGACTTGATGCCATACGCTTTGATTTTAGCGCCCAACTCCGGACCGGAAAATTCATCGAGGCCTGCGAGGTCAGTTAGCATCTGTTTCTTCTTCTCCGCGGTCAAGGGCTCCTTCTTCTTCTCTGCGCCTTTCTTCTCCTTCTTCTCGCTCACGGCCATCTGCGCCAGGGTATCGGTAACGGGCGGTGCAGCTGCATCATCTTCCAACGCTTTGGTCAGGAAATCTTTCAACAAGTGGTCCGCGCGGAAACAGGAGCCGAGCTTCTCATCCTTCACCATGAGGTCCGTGAACTTGTCAACGTGGCCGGACGCTTTGAGCACGACCTCGGGCGTCACGCACGGGCACCGAATCTCCCACATGTCCTCCTCCATGACGAAGTGCTGGCGCCACAAGTTGAGCACATTGGTCTCGACCTGGCAACCCCACGGGCCGTAATCATAGAACCCAGCAACGCCCCCATAGATCTTGTAGCTGGGTATGTAGAACAAACGCCGCTCCAATGTGTTCTTCACCGCGAGCTTGAACGCTTCCTGCGCTTCCCTGCTCTGAGGGGCAACATCCTCTTGCGACGCCATCGCTCTCACTCCAAAGCCTGCGATCAAAACTCCCGAAAACACAATCCTAAAACCTCGAGGAAGACTTAGAAAACCACGAGGAAAAAACACTAAACCCTAAACCCCGCTGCTGCCTTCTGCTGCGGGTAACGAATTGTTATCAGTTTCCGCTCTGCCCGTCCCGCGTTCTTGAGGCGCGGTGAGCACGGAAGGCCAGTCGCCGGCACAGAAAATCTCAGCCCTCCGATCGCTAGGGGGCATCCAACGCTGGGAGGGATCCGAGCTGGCAGGAGGGCCACTCGGGGCAGGGCTCGATAAAACATACACTACCTCCGGCTGTGCGCTCTCGGATATCTTTTTTCTTTTTTCTTTTTTTTTTCCTTTTCTTTTTTCTTTTTTCTTTTTTCTTTTTTCTTTTTTACTTTTTTTTCTTTTTCCGGATCATGTAAGGTAAGAGGTACAGTTACCCTCAGTTTAACCCCTAAGAGCATCATCAACCCACCGCAGAAGAAGGCGCATGTCCGTTACCTTTTCTGCGGTGGGGCTCCCAACAAGTTTTTGGCCGTTCCAATGCAGGAACGGCACCGCCCTTCTCGCTCCTGCGCCCGCCACTTCTTCGCTCTTGCCCGTTATTTTTATGATTCCTCCTGCGCCCGCTACCTTGGCTCAAGAAGAGTAGTCCACGCGACTGTGTCGTTCTTTTCTTGTCGTTTTGCATGAGGTGGCAGATTTACAGCGTTGGTTTGGGACCGCGGATTGGAAGGGAGGCATCAATATGCGGGATAGTACACAGGCGGCCCCGCAGCTGAACCTCGAAATCGGCGATACCGCGGCTCTTTGCAGTTTCTGCATTGATGATGCTCTAAGCGCTCAAACTACCATTTTCTAGTCGATGCCCGATTCTAACGGGTTGCCCAGGAAAAAAATTGGAAAAAAAATTAAAATTTAAAAATACTACATCAAGTGTACTTTCCAACCCAATTTGAATTATGGCAATCTAAGTTAAACTCCACCCGGGAGAATTTTTCAAAGTAGATCATCTCAACATTGTGTTAGTGTTATAAAATTTGCTATTTCGAGAAAGTAATGATGACTTGTCATTTCCTCTCATGACGTGGTACGAATCTTTGTGATCAATTAAGGAACTATGGGAAGAATATATACCATAGTACCATAGCAGGTTCGTCCTAAAATAATTCTAAAAATAGAAACGTAAAAATTAGAAAATTCTGAAGATAGATCAATTAAGGAACTGTGGGAAGAATATATACCATAGTACCATAGCAAGTTCGTCCTAAAATAATTCTAAAAATAGAAAACGTAAAAATTAGAAAATTCTGAAGACAGAAAAACGAAAATAGAATAAATTAGTTTTTGCAATATTATGTTATTTCTAAGCTATTTAAGGTCATTTGTACTGATTTTTTTGCTAAAAAACAAAAATTAAGAAATTCAGTTTTTGAGAGGCGAATCTTATTTTTTCAAAAATAAATAAATATTCGTTTGTCAGGTGGCAAACCTGCTATGGTGTTACGGTATCTGCCACACTCAATTTTGCGACTAAAAATAATACAAAAATTCAACTTTATATTTTTAGTAGATGAAGCCACATGTTTATTACAAATCATGATTTTTTCAAAAAAATTGGTGAAAATTTAAAATTACTTTGGTTTTCTAAAGTGATTGTAAAAATAATTCATATCAATTACAAAATGTAACAGATAATTCCAATTTTTTCACCAAAGGTGCAAATTACAATGAAGAAAAGTTTAGTTAATGAAAATCATCCGTGTATTTAAATTTAGAATTTTTTGCTACACCTTGGTAATACCTACTAAACTTGTAATTACAATAAAACACTCAATTTTCAATTTTTTGGCAAAAATTCAGTGGAGTAGAAACTAGACTTGGCAAACTTCGTTTTGTCGGTTAAACTCAGATACAATGGAACTCATTTTCATGGCCTAAAATTAGTTTAAGTAGAGCAAGCAAAAAAATTCAAAGTACACTACACAGTGAACCGTTTTATGACTCTTTTTGTAATTGGGACCCAATGTAAAATCTAATTTGAATAATTTGAATTTAACTTGAAGGGGTGGCATCAACAAGCAAAGCCCTGCACATAAAGAATTGGATGGAAATCATCCATGCAGTATTTGGAATTGAACAGTCAACTTCAGTCATCAGCCAGTTTTTGGTCGCGACGGCATTTAGGGGTAAAAAATAAAAATAAATTAAATTAAATGAAAGTAAAAAGTTAAGAAAAAATCTTCTCCTAAGGTGTAAAAAGTTAAGAAAAATCAATACTCTTAGAAATACTCTTAGAGCATTCCCACCCATGCACGCTAGGACCAACTCTCTCAAATTATTCATCTATGTTTGAAGGGCCCTTACACTCACACTCCCCCACTCTTGCACGCCCTTCACGCATCAAAAGTGTGCATCAAATAGTCAATGGACCAATCACAAGTAGAATGGGAGGATATACCGTATGAGGAAGGCATGGTCGGCACTTTCTTGTCGAACAATTAATAAAAGTTCAAAAAGTGGAGGTCGGCACTTTCGAAAACAATTATTAAAAATTTGGCTATTAATAACTAACGTTGAATTTTTCTAGTGGCTACACGTTTTCTTTTGTTTTTTGTCTACGATTTTTGTTGACTTCATTTTTGTTGATTTCGACAAAATACTTGAAAAAATTATTTAATTTTTTGGCATTTTTTTGGGGAATTATTTTTTGCCGACCCTGCCTTCCTGGTACAGTAGTCAACTAAATAGTGATTTGAAGGCCCAATTTTTAACACGCTAAGATACAAAGTCAAGAGATATTTTGAAAAGGCCCTTGGCACTTTTCATCTACTTTTTGAGACTCTTTTTGTCGGACCGGAGTTCCTATCTATCTAAAGGTATGTTCGCACCTGGCCTTAGAGGTGGTCTTACAAGGGGGTCTTACATCCTTAAAAAAGTGTGTGTTCCCACCTACATTCTTTAGTAATTACCAATCCTACATGGATGTACACATGGCACACTTTTAAGAATGGGTATTAGCTAACATTTAGGAGGACAAAAAATATTTGAGCAATAGTAGGCAATTGTTAAGGGAGCACTAAAATAGGAAATATTCCCTAGTTTTGAACACTAAAGAATGGTCTTAGCTAATGTGGCACTTGAGGGGCCATTATGTAATCCCCCTACTATTGCTAACACCTTTCCGAACCTCATTGATGACACCTTTCTTACAAAAAAGGTATTTTTCCCAAAATTGTGGGGGTGTTAAATTTTTATCCACGGTCTTTGCAAAGGCCAAGTGCGAACGGGCCTTAAGTTATCTATCTATGTGAGAGACACTTTGAAGGCATGGGTGGCCCTGCTCTTACTACCGGTACCTATTACCCATTATTTCTGGAGGTCCATTATATGAATCGCGGGCGGGGCCATACTGACTTGGATTGTACTTCTTCTTCAGCTCTTCGTTGGTCGGTTGCGTCTATGAATTAGGGTTTCACGGTCCCAGTGAATTAGCTTCGTTGCTCTCGTCTTTCTTACTCTCGATCGATACATCAGACTACTCAGCTTCTCCAATTAGGGTTTCACGAGCCCCATAACGACCCCTCACCGCCGCAGTAACGTAGCAGTAGCAGCAGCAGCGATCATGTCTACCGCGGGGCCCGTGCTGGGCGTCATCCGCGCTTCGCGTCCCTCGCTTCGATCTGCTCTGGATCGCGCTGCTTTCGCCGTGCACGCCACGTTCTTATCAACGGGCTATTCCCTCGTCGCCACCGGCATCAAAGCCAACTCCACCACTCCAGGTACTACTGTCTATGCTCCTTCCATTTTATAAAATCTCCAATTCGCCTCTGGCGATTCCGAGCTCTGATTTCACCTAGGTTACGGAGAAACAGGACCTTCTTGTTCTCCGGTTTTTGAATCTTTGTATGTGTACTTACAGCTTGAGAACAGAGTCTTTCAAAAAAGAGTCAAGAATATCTGAAAAATGCAGTGGAAGAAAAAAAATTGAAAAATGCAGGGCAAGGCAATTAAGAACCTAATTGGAAATTGGACATGTGTGCTGAAAATCGAGGAAATGGAATATTCTTGTTCTCCGGTTTCTAACTCAATTTTTGTATGTGTACTTACAACTCGAGAACAGAGTTGGAAAAGAATCGTAGTGTAAGGCATTTTTGAAAAATAGTGAGAACGAGAATATTCTATTTTCCAGGAACTTAGGATTATACTCCACCGAATTCCATGTGTAATCTTGTGAAGTGGAATATTAATTGGACGTGAAGTGTGTGAAGATCGGAGTCTGAATGTTATCGTGATTTGACAGGACGAGAAGAGGATGAGGCTGAGGTTGGAATCGATGGATGGGATCAGATGAACGGCGCATATGCGTTTCGGTATTCAGGAAGCGGTCAGCCCGATCTCTTGCCGACAGTTACAGTGAAATGCATGGCTATGGGCGACTCTCTCATGGTTGATGCTGTGTCAACGGATTCGGATACTCCTGTACATACTGAGATTAAGTAATTAGATCGACCTCTATTCTTTTCGTATGACTGATTGCCCAGGCAGCACAACTTGAGCCTTCAGTAATTTGATCTATCCTCGAATTTTGACTTCCTTATTAAAAAAGAGTGGTTCTAATTCAAGTACTGTCGCAGGGCGAGCCTCTATGCAGCGGATGGAGATGCTGGCACTTATAATCAGCAGTACACCAATCTTGAAGGCTTGGTGAATCTTGTAAACTCGTCCATCCTGAGTAAACTTTCACCTAAGAAAGAGAAAACACCTGCAGCTGCTCCGACAACGTGAGTCCATTCCCTTGATTTAGTAGTGATGCTTTACTCTAAGCGCTAGAGTTGTAGCAGTTTGGAACTGAACATTTGAGTTTGTGCATAGCCCTTAGCATGTCGAACTTTTTAAGTGTTTGTTGATATTCTGCAAGAAACGTTGCAATTTCGTGTAGACATGGCACATGTTAATTGTGACGCCACTCTGCTGATAGCAGGACTAGTCACGAGCAAACTGGTGAAGCTAGGCGTTCATCCGAAATGGGTAGTTGCCTCGTTGATGACCGGCAACGATCTGGCGGTCCTGGGTATGTATTTGTACCTGTTTTCTTGATGAATCTTTCCTCTGTACTTGTAGTCATGGTATAAGACCTGAAGATCACGTTTTCTGTGTGTACTTAGAATTATTCTAAGCAGAGACGCATGTACATGATAATTCTTACCTGCACATTTTGAGCAGATTTGCTTGTCCCCAAGTACCTGGATTTGATGGCAACGACCTTTATCCTTCACCGGGAGCAGGAGTTTTTGTTCCAGGGTAAGATGCTCACTTGCTTAATTTTCTGCCGCATTCGAATGTAGGACATAGTACAATGTAGGACATAATTTCTGTGGGCCTACTTGACTAGTGAGTCTGGCCTAGTTGCATGCACATTTGATGTGTTACAGGAAATTTTGGCCCCACTATTTCAAGTCAACGAAGACATTGTCTGCATCGTGACACATGTAGCAATGGGGACCTCCGCTGAGAAATGTCCCTTTTAGAGACGTTTTGCATGGGGGTGCCTGTGCATTCTGCAGGGAAGGGCCCCGATGTTACATTCTTTCCGTCTCATCGATTTGGCGTGCAGGGTTATTTATTCAGGGATGTCGTAGTAGACAGTTTCGATAGTATCATGTATTGAAGGATCAATATTTGACTAGTCAGAAACAATGCAGTTTGAGGGCGTAAGTGTTGGGATGATTTTTGTCCTTTTTAAATTTTCGCTGAACACCGTATTGTTTTTGTGCAGTGGGAACCCTTTTGGAGGTCCTGGAATGCTAGTCGGTGCGTCCCTCAAGCCTCCTTTGCAATGTGTTATTGTCTCTCTAACATTTTCCTTGTGTAATTTTCGAAGATTGGATCACAATGGTACATCGTCTGACTAAGCTTGAGTTAACATATGATTCGGGGTGCCGGTGCGTGTAGGCCCAAATGACCCACGATGGGGTCCAGTGGGAGTTCCTCGACCAGGCCATCTTGGTATCGGTGGTGGTGTTCCGTACGTGACATTCCTTCCCTTCTTGACATCTTGAAAATAGGGCTACTTTCTGTTTTATCTGTAGATGACTTTAATGAGAATGGACAAGCTTGGTGGCCTCTGTTGAAAATTTAATGCTCCATTAATCGCTTGAGACCAAAATTGAGCGGGCACGATTGAATACAGCTGACATTTTTGTGGGGATAAAATGTTTAATTGTTCTGCAGAGGTGTGCCACCAGGTGCTCGGTACGATCCTTATGGACCACCAGGAGTCCCAGGCTTTGAGCCCAACCGCTTCACCAGGTAGTGTATCATTTCGTACCTTATCAAGAAGCATGAACCATTTGTAGTTCCTTATCTGGTGTCACGTTTTTATTGGTTGAGCATATTAGCTGGCAATCAGGTTGATGTTTTCATACTTGAACAAGCTCCAGATGTGCAGTTGCGGAGCTTGTCCTCGTTTTCAATCGCAATATGTTCCTTTCTTACCGTATCATGTGTCAAAGTTGCTTAAGCCCTGAAGGACCACATCCCTCTCCAGATTTGGAGAACTGTAAAGATGCATTACAAAATACAACTAGGATTGATATCTTGAACTTGATGTATGAATAAAAGTTGTACATTATGAATTTTGGATTTTATCCATATGGTTAGATCTATGATTGCTATCACCAATATTTTTGTATAAAATTTGAAACTTAATATTTAAAACTCTTTAATAACTTGATTACGGATGAAATTTGTTGTGATGGATTGACATTTAATGCTCTGAAGTGTAGTGATTTTTGGAGATTTTTAGGTTGCTTAATTTTATGCGCTGATTTTTTGAAGAGCACTTTTGAACTAAGATCTTACAATTTTTTGGTGAATCGCTTCAACACAAGATTTAAGAACTCGTCTGAAAATGTTGATTTGTTGACTCTGGTTCTGTGCAAGGAAGAATTTGTTAGTTCATTGCAGCAATCCTTGATTTCGCCATTTAGTAGAGGAAGTATACTCAAATGATAGTTTGTTGTGCTGCAGGGACCCAAGGAGAGGGCCAGGTGGTCACCCTGACTTGGAACACTTTTCCAACGACTTCTAGGTCCTTCTGTACAAAGTGAAACAAACACTCATCAAGGGCATGCTTTAATTTGGTGTCCTGTCATGTAATACCCAAGAGGCATTATATTTTAGTAATGGGTGCGAGTTACCAAGGTTTAAGGGGAAGACATTTGTCTCATGCATCAAGGATGCGAGCGGGCAAGCAGGCAGGCAAGCGGAGATGGGATTTCATAGCAAGCTGTCTAATTTTTGGTAGATTGATGAAACTCATGGGTAGATTTTGACCTTGAAAGGGCTCATTGTTTCCTTTTCACCATCGAACTACATGAAAGATGCTCTAGCCAGTGTCGTTGTAAGTTTATAATATCCAGCAAAGATACCAGAGAAATTATGTAGATAGTTGTAACTAGATTATTGTAGTGATTGTACAGCTTCACAATATGTGTGTAATTTCTCTCTTTTGGTTACTTCTACATGATGCAAGTTTAGTTGATGAGGAGGCTAATGATCTCCTGGATATTTTAGTAAATTTAGCGTTGTATACACTAGTCCTCATTTGCCTGTGCTCTGAGGGTGAATTGAAGGTTTGCTAGTGTTTTAGCTATATCTCTTTTGAAATTCATTAAGCAATGTAAGTCAACAATTGCGTATATTGGAGGCTAATCTATTCAAAGTTTTCATTAATGTTTTTGAGTACAATAAGTTGTTGGAAGATTCTTTTTATTCATTGAAAGGTTGTCAATTTTACCTCCTAAACGCACCGGGGTGTCCCTGAAATTGTCAATTTGAGAAAAAACATTATAAACTACTATTTAGAAGAATATTCTGGAATTGATTTACAAATGAAAGTTCTAGATTTTGAATTTTAGATTCCATCCGTACTGTTTGATTCACTAATACAATCACCAATATTTAATTATAAAATTTGAGAGTTAAAATTAAAAATTCCTTCTAAATTCGATTACAAACTAAATTTCAATATTTTTTGAGTAAAATTTGTTGGAATGAGTTTGAAATGAGATACTCTTAACCCTTTAGTGCCTAGGGTACTGTAGCTCAGAGCCCTGGATTTCAGTAGATTTTTCCACTGTGGTTGAGACTACCAAAACTAGAATGAGTTAAATTAGAAAGTAACCGTACAATTCTATTCTCAACTCGAGAGCACATATTTTATCAAAATTTGAGAATCATCCGATGGTGGGATCGGAAGATTATAGTATGTATTTGAACTGTATAATGCACGCTCAAAAATGAGATTTTGGGGGGTGTGTGACTTCAAAGTTAAATATAATTTGAGGTAAATTTTCAAAAATAAAAGCAAAGACGTTCAGCTATGCCCTATGTCAACACCTCTCCGTTGCAAT
The DNA here is from genome assembly GCA_022496805.1 of Pohlia nutans. Classification (NCBI taxonomy): domain Eukaryota; kingdom Viridiplantae; phylum Streptophyta; class Bryopsida; order Bryales; family Mniaceae; genus Pohlia; species Pohlia nutans. The sequence goes on from CM040086.1 coordinate 1,676,031, forward strand.
CTTTCATATCAAAAATAGACTCACACATAATTATTGTGAGATTTATAAGTGAAAGTGACTTGTCCATGTACGGTTTAGGACAAAATTTTATACGTTGAAAATTGACAGGAGTGGGTACATTAGTCAAGATTGGATTACACACACTAATGGAAGATGAAGAAGAGAACACAATCCAAAAAAATAAAACAAGATAACAAACTTCCAAACACAAGAAATACTACACAATACATATGTTGTATTTGTAAGTATTTACTGTATTTTCAAGTATTTGCAGTATTTTTGTGTTCTGTTGATAGGTATTTTGATAGTTGTACAATTCCAAATTGAAAATTTCTTTTTCTGGAAGGTGCGTAATGTATGTGGGCAAATCTGAACTTCAAAACTGAAGTTCCAATTCTTCACGGATTCTCTGCTATTTGCATTTCGGACGTTGTAGTGACCATAATGTGGTCAGCTAGGCACTAAAGGGTTAAATGTGGTGATACTTTGAAATTTTTGTGTTTCTTAAATTTATGACCTCATTTTTCAAGATTCCACTTTGAACTAGAGTCAATGCAATTTGGCTTGGTCAACAACTTGACATACTTCTACATTTGTATTTTTAGAAAAATATGTACTCTAATATGACTAAATCCAGCCATTAGATAGGACAACTTGGTGAAAAATCTCCAAAAAATTGAATGAGTTTCATCCAAGCATTAATGAAAACGTAAGAGGGCTTTGAATCCGTTCGTGATCCAGTTTCTGGACGCTGGGACGTTTAGGGGTTTAACCCTTTAATGTCCCGATTCAACATTGTTTTCAAAGATTTGTTATGAAATGGTTGATGAAAAACGAAAATGGAGTTGATGTACAAAACAAAGTTGTAAATGTCAATGTGTAGATAACATCCGTACGGTTGGATTCATCATATTTATTATTAATATTTTTAAAGTAATTTTGCAAGGTTTTTTCTTGAAATTCAATTAAAAATCCAAAATTAACACAAAAAAATTTAAAAATATTGTAATGAAATTAGAATGACATGCACTACGAGAAGGTATGGTTTCCATTATTTGATTCTACTTATTATGGAAAATCATATTTAAGGTCTTTCGTTTTGAACTGAGATTGAAACTTGACATTAATCACTTTTGTAATTTTTCAAAAATTCACATTATCTTATTTGGAAGATCCATACCGTACAAATGGTATTCAACTAGCACAAGAATGAAAAAAAATAAAAATGGATGAAAAACATCCGGTACCTACAGAAATCGAGCTGCTGAAATTCATCCGGCGTCCAGAATCTGGACGCCGGCGCGCTAAAGGGTTAAAGGCACGATACTTATGCACAATGTATTAGACTTAGTGCTTTACAATCTAGTGTAAAAGAAACTATTTTTAAATTTCAAATCATGCCATTTTGAAATCCATTTTTGAACCATTGATTTTTGTATTTTATTAATAATTGGTGTTAATTTTTTTTATAAATAACAACTTTGGCTAAAACCATGATACAAAAAGAAATATAGTTTTATAGTTTTATTGCGAAAATGTGACTGTTTAGGTGAAGAGCACTAATCCTCAGAAAATGATCATGAATTTTAGATTAGTTTTTATTCCCTCCACCCCATAAAAGTTCCATCCCATAATAGATGATTTTGAGAAAAGAATTTGACCTAAATTACCTAATGCAAATCATTTATTAAATTTGAAGTTGTTTTACAGATTCTAACAAATTAAAATCACATGACAAGTGCACAGGAAGTGCTTTTTGTTTGTAAAACTCCTCTTTGCTCATGTGTGAAACCCTATAACTATTACAACCACCTACGTTCATAGTTTCTACCATGCAATGTTGTAAACTCTTATTCAAAACTTGGGCTGACATGCTATCAAACGCCTCCTCCACAACTGATATGGAAGATTTCGGCGTATGTAGAGGTAAATGAGAATTTTCATTGGCTACAGATTCCGATCTTCACATAGAAATGAAATTTCTTAACAAATCTGCATTGAATAATCTGGTCACTGAATTTCTAACTCCAGAAAAAGTACAAACCATCAGTAACTACGTATTACTGCTGCCTATGGATAAGCCCAGGTTGCTGCGGCCAACATTGAAGGTACCATGCTCACTGTGGCAACTAATGTCAGGGGCCACCTCAGAGACAAAAACCTGTAAGAAACAGAATTACGATCTTGTAAGTACCCAGCCATGTGAGAAATGATATACATTGCATAATTAACCTTCACTGCTATTCAGAGGTGCAAAGGTTCAAGGATTACTACACATTTCATCTTAACCCTTAACCCCTAAACGTCTGAACGTGCCGCGGCGGCCAGCAGAATACGGTGTATTTTGGTTGTATTTGGAATGAACTCACCTTTAATGGATTTGAGTTCATAAGAGAAGCTAAAATTTAGATCAATGCGGTTCTAACATGCTACAGAGATCCCAATTTAGAGTTTCTTATTGGTAGAAAATCCCAATTATACGACAGTGTATATACTATCCCCATGGGACGTTTAGGAGTTAAAGGTCCAGATTGCCCATTCCGGCCAGTATTATACGGACGTATTTCATTGTATTTGGAATGGTTCTACACCTCCTATGAGTTTCATATCAAAAGTGAAGTTAAAATTCATGTTTACATGGTCTTAAAAGCTATTGGGATCTCAATTTGGAACTTTCTACTTGCAACAAATGTCAAATATACGGCAACGTATCTACTATCCCCAAGGACCTTTAAGAGTTAAGATCTCTGAAAGCACGTTGTAAGAGAAGATTGAGTGTGAAGAATACCAATATGGCACCAACTTCAATCTTGCAAAGATGAAATCCACGCCAAGCGCCTTCGCAGCAAAAAATTCAAAAGGGCATGTAGGTTCAGAGTAAAGTTCGAAGCACATCGTGTAGAGTAAAGTAATTAATTAACATTCTATTATTAATTAACATTCTAGCTTTGGATTGAACAGAGACTTCACGTAAACTTTCGGACCTTTTCAGGTATTTATGATTAAGCTTCGTTGGTAGCATAGCTTCCAAAAACCGAGAACGAAAGCACATACTCACAGATCATTTAAGAAAAAAAAATTGGACATATTTATAGCTAGTCAACATGAAAAGTAAGCAGATTACAAACTCCAGAAGCTTGCTAAAGTTGCAGTGATTGTAAGGGTGAAACTCACCATCCAAAGGGAGAAAATGAGAACAGCAAATTTGGTGGCAGGAGGCAGAAGTAGAGCTGTCCATGCCATTAGAGAGGGGACCACGCTCCAAACATATCTACACCAAAGACATCAATTTTCAGGTTCTAAGAAGATTCAGTATCGAATGCAGATCATACATCCAAATCAGATGGTTTAATCAGCTTAAACTATTACCTTGACAACTAATTACAGATTAAATGTCTACAACTGAGAAGCCTTGCCAAGCCATGCATATCTCACAAGAACGGAATTCTATATGCAAAACACTGGCCAAGGATACGTGGAACACAAAGATGCAAGATTTCAAAACAAGCCAAGAAAAAACCACTCAAAATCATTAAAAAAAGGTTTCTTCCACAATGCTAAATTGCAAATCCAACATCAAAGCTGCTAGTAGATTGAAACTCCTTGGATACGAAAACCCAAACTCACCTTGATGTCATTAACGTCATGTTAGCAACGCCACCTTTGCCTGGAGCTGCAACCAACAGGGAAGAAGAGAAATCCAACATTTTTAGTACTGTGCAATTCGTGGAAAAAAAGAAAAAACAAAAGCTGTGGAAAATACCAAGAAGATGTGGATAAGATATTATTGAGATATACTCTGAACTGTGAAAACTAACCTGCATAGTCAGCCATAGCCAAACCCCAATGGATTGCACCAAGAAATGAAACAATAGATGCACCGTAAGCTGCCTGAGCATCAGTATGTGCAGCAGCCACAATGTCCTGCATGGATTCGTCTCATCGTTAGTCTGTTGCATGCTATTTCCACAGAATCCTTGTCGACATATTAACCCCTAAAGGACCAAGGATTCATAGATTTAAAATGACAAGTTTAAACAATCATATTGCGAAAATTATAATTTGAATGGGACCAAATTTTATATCACTAGAATCAGTGAAGAATATTACATATGTGGAATTAAAAATAAAAATAAAAATACCTAAAAAGAATCTACATAAAACCGACTCAAAATCACTGAAAAAAACAGGAGCCACCTGGTGGCCTTATGGTCCTTTAAGGGTTAAGGATAAAACACATGGTCTTCTAATAAGAACTTCCTCTAACCTTATAAAAAAGAGGGTGGATAGCTTACAGGTAACGGGAGCATTTGTGCGAGAGGGGGAGCTAAAGCAACAAACGGAATAAGCCCCGCTATCCCGAGAACCAGTGCAGGGAAAGGAACAGCTCCAAAATCCAACAACATTTGCTTCACTATTCCCGACTTCTTCGTCGTCTTCGGTTGCTCCGACGAGTTGCCCTGCACGCCACCAGTGAAGTTCACTTTACCGCACAAAGCCGAGGATATGATCATCCTACATTTAAGACCAATGCCATAGGTACATGTCAGTTCTAATGGTAATCCCAAACTGTGGTGTGAAAATCCCCAAATAATCTCTGATTTCTTTCGCCTGTGAAGAAGAAATATAGATAAACAACAGAACCATCCTTCCAAGTCCAGCACCAAAAGATTAAACCACCAAAAGAAAAAGGCTTGTCAACACCTATTCATGATGTTATTTATTATATTCACCATTACAGGTCAGCCCCCCACTTTGAATGAATTTAACCCCGAAAGCACCAAAAGCCTGAATGAGCCTCATGTTTTTTTTTAGCAGTCCTTTTGTTCAAAATTATGTGTTTTTTTAACCAAAATATGCAATGTTCTTCACTGATTCAAAATTAGGTCTCATCTGAATGATGGATTGAATTTGTCATTTCAAAAACATGAATCCTTGGTCTTTGGATACCTCTAATGAGGGTGCGGGGAAAAATCTCTACCAACCCTAAGACAACTGCATGCTATCTTGACATTCACACCAGCTTGAAAACCCTAGAAATACAGGATGAAGTAAAAACATCATACCAAGCCAGTAGGAGGTGGTGACGATGCTGACGATCTGTTTGCCGATGACGCTTTCATGTCCGCTGAAGCATTGGAGTCTACTGGCGTTCGTGTTACCGTCTCCGTTGACGTCTGCGTTGCAAGGCCCTGAAGAAAGACCTAAAAACAACAGAGAAAACACCCTATTAAAAAACATCTTCAGTAATAATCAAAGGCTCAATCGAAATTCAAACCCGCTTGCCCTCCCTATGGATGAAATTTTATAAAAAAATTATGTTCCAAAGCTTTCAAGTGTTTTTTCAGCTAAGCTTTGTAATCGCTCCAATTTTTGTATTGGTGGTTGAAAGTATTTGAAATCCATAAAACACAATGCTACACGGTACGCTCTGCCACTCAATGAGTCTGAGACTATTCACACGATGTTACAATGTGCTAATTAGGTCAAAAGCGTAACATATCCAACACATGCTTGGATTCCGCAACAGGCATGCCCTAAAACCCTAAAAAATAAAATGCTGAATTGGGTTAAGGAATTCACATGATGATTCGGTCTGAAAGAAGCGGCGCCCTCGAGGCCGCTCACGGAGAATCCGAAGAAGGGCGATCGTTGACGTCCATGGGAGCCGGTGCTCGGAAAGTCCATTCCATGATATGATTCTTTCCGAAACAGTGACGCAATCGATGAAGAGGACTTGGGAAGCAAACTGGAATGAGAGGCGATGAAGGGAGTAGTAGTGTAGAGTTGCAATGGGGGTTTGTGCGCTATGCGGTGCAGGGAGCTGACGAGAGCTCTGCCTGCAGCAATTCCAGCCCTCATTGTATGTGCTTCGATCTCGCAGGCACAAATCACTTGCGAATCCGGCTTCGCTCAACACAAGAATGACGCAAATCAAACAGTGAGTGAATCCGATGGAATTCTGCCATTCAGAAAAGTTCGAGCGCAACATTCACTGGTAGGCTTCATGGCATTCATGCCCTCTGCCTTTCCTTCATGCACTCTGCTCATCACCTTGGGACTCCACCTGTCCAATTCACTATACTGATTATGGCCATTACTGTGAGTCACAGTAATTCAGTATTCTCACAATAATTGTGGCGTTAGAATAAAAGTGTGAGTCATAGTAATTAAGCCCTAAACGTCCCAACATCCAGAAACTGGATTACGAATGGATTCAAAGCCTTCATCGGGAAAAAAACAGGATTGCTTCAGTACAGTAACAATATTGTTGCAGTACTGCACGGGAAGCGTGACAGTATAGTATTGTTGCAGTACTGTAACAATGTTGCACGCAGTTAGTGATTGCAATATTGCATATAGTATAGTTTGTATATAAAAACAATATTGCAAGCATAATAGCATTTGTAGTGCTACTAAATTGTTGCAATACTGCAACAAGATTGCAACAGATTCAATTGTACAAGGGGCCTAGATTTTCAAATTCAAAAATGTCTCACAATAGTAGATTGCAAAGAGTTCCAAATGTACACAGGGACTACATTTTGACATTCCAAAGTGTCTCACAGTAGTAGATTGCAAATAGTTCAAAATGTACAAAAGTACTAAATTTACAAATTTTGGCGGTACATTGCAAATAGTTCGAAATGTACAAAAGTACTACATTTCCAAATTTTGGCATGTCTCATTGAAACATGAAGCAAGCACTTCCACATCTACAACTGGTCTACACTTCACTATATTCTATAATGTGGCTCCACGATAGATTTCAAATGTCTTCAATTAGTGCATCTGCCAATAAGAGGTTCTTCTATCGTAACTCCAACATGGAATGGAGTGCTTCAACAAGCTTGCAACAACCACATACTTTTTGTCAAGAGGCACCATTGTGGGCCGATCGTGTGCACACTGCAGTCTCCAAAGAAAACAAAATAATAAATGGTTAGACAATGCAGGGGGACAACTTTTGAAAATACTTCTAATCATAAAAGATTCCTCTAAAATAATGATGTGCTTCACATGCTTGACATTCTTCAGTTGTTTAAACCGTATGCTAAATATTACAGTGTTCTAATGAAGCCTGAATAGGTTCACAAACCATAGCAAAATTTTGAGGATATGCTAACCTCTCCAGGTCCAAGAGACCGAAATGGAGTCTCCATGCATTTTTAAGCAGTCATATGGAGACATTTATTCTTGATCAATTTTATTTCCCTTTTGACCAATACATGCAATGTTCTAAGTGATATAAATATATTTTTGAGAATATGATGAATTGAAGTGGTCATAAATCTTTTAGGGGTTAAGAAATCTCCTGAGGCAGAAACAACTTAATGTACATTGCACAATTTAATTGCAGAATTTAATATACAGAACCACATGTTGAGACGAACTCAAACCTGAAAGCAGAGAGAGGTGCCGTTTTAGTTAACTGACAAGCTACCGAGATTCCGCAGGTAACATCGGGTCTCCAAACATAATAGCACCTGGCGGTATTGCATCGATTAGAAAATTGATACGATAAGCGTTACACACCGCAACTCAACATCTGCAACAAAACGATTAAAAGAGAAGCTTCTCACAATAATTGTTGTCACAGAAGGGTTATCGCTCTATTGCTCAGTGAATACCTCGGCATGACTTGTAATTCAGCAGCCTGACTACTGCTGGGCGACATACCAAAGCTCCCCGTGTACGTTGCTCCAAGCTGCAAATCGTGTATCGTTAGATCAATAAAAATACACAACTCGCATGATGAAATTTTAATGCATCGCAAGCATTATAATTTATTTATTCGAACCTCAACATTCATCATCTGAGAGCATTGGATCATAAGGTACAAACCTGCTGAAGATATTCTACCACATCAGTTGCTGTCAAGTCTACTCCTAAGATGCACAGAACCTGTGCTGCCAGTCAAATTCTTAAATACAACCACAACGAACCTGGAACTACATATAATCATGCAACAAATGTATAAAACGAAGAAAGAGGGGAGAAAGATGAACATACCGCAGAGAGTTGAAGGTTGCAGTTTGTGCCATTTCGTAGTCTACTTAAGAACCAACAACACATGGTGGTTACACGTCACACCATCACATCACATAGATTTTAAAAGACCTGTATGAACTTTGAGATTACTTACAGGTTCGTTGGCATGGTTCTTCGAGGACTCATTAATTTTTGGATTAAGACCTTGTTAATTTTGGTTCACGATGCAAACTAGAGCCTATTTTCTCTCATGTAGATAACACAAGTGGATATAACGGTTGCAGAGAGCTCACAAATTCATGTCAAAACTTTGAGCATCAGAACCTGGTTGGATACGCCAATCCCAATCCTCAATCTGCTTTCGATATGCATGTAATTATGGCTGCTCCCGGAGGCCTAGTGCCTGCAAATTTACTCCTCCGGTGGATATAATACTCAAACGTCCAATTGTGATACAAAATTCTCAAATAGTAACTCAAATTCTGCAAATTCAAAGTGCTCAGAAATGTACCAGATCATGTTTGACATTCAAGCTTGTGCTGCACTGCTTTCTCCCTGCTGCTAGCACCTGCAACGAACATAGTTTATAAGCTCTTTAACTCTTATCTATGTATAGTCTACAGGATCAAATGAATATCAGAGGCAAGATCATTGAAACAGAGACGTGCATATGCCTTGAAATAGTCAAATTCCAAAACGACTCGTACTTTCGCTCGAAAATCCTCCAATTGGACACGCTCATCTGCTGCATGCTGAGAAGCAACTCCACCGACAGCTTGCGATACTGACGCATAATCAGACAATCGCATTTGTTGGACTACATGCAACAAATAAGCAACCCCCACGGGTGACAATCCCCATAAACAACCCTAAACCACCAAACCTCAATCAGGAGCTCTGCGCGCACACATTCCTAAGAGAGAAAAAATAATTAGCAAGAGCATCCTAATCACATGTCTACACTCCATAACAACAGCTACGAGCAATGAGGAGCGCCATGGAATGCGCGCACATACCAGAGAGATTGAAATGATTCCGCAGCAGTACAGAGCTTCCACAACGCTCCAGCTTCCGCAAAGCTGCAAAACTATTCCGTGCAGCAAGTTGTTCAAGGCGGTGCCGGAGCAATGGCGGTGAGGCACGGAAGGCCAGTTGCCGGCACAGCGAATCTCAGCCCTCCGATCGCTAGAGGGCATCCAACGCTGAGAGGGATCCGAGCTGGCAGGAGGGCCAGTCGGGGCAGCGGAAATTCAACTCGGGGCAGGGCTAGAAAAAATATTCATCAGAAAAGTTGGGCAAACGATTTTGGTGCCATTTTGACACCAAAGGCCGCAAGTAGGTCATTTTAGTATCATTTTATTCATACTAAGTTGGTATGGAGGTTGGCACCAAATTATCTTAATTGCATTTCAATGTACCATCATAGTACCATATTCACATGCCTTGAAGTTCCTAATGTGGTTCGAAAATACACTTCGTGGGTACTCCGGCTATGCGCTCTGGGACAACGATTCAGCTTAAGGTTTTCTTTTTTTTCTTTTATTCTTTTATTCTTTTTCTGGATCGTGTAAGGTAAGAGGTATAGTTACCCTCAATTCAACCCCTAAACACTCAAACGACCATTTTGTGGTAACTACCCAAATCTAAAGGGTTGTCTGGAAAAAAAAATTGGAAAAAAAAATTAAAATCTAAAAATACTACATCAAGTCTACTTTCCAACCCAATTTGAATTATGGCAATCTGAGTCAAACTCCACCTCGAAATTTTTTTCAAAGTAGATCATCTCAACGTTGTGTTAGTGTTATAAGATCTGCTATATCCAGAAAGTAATGATGATCCTTCCATCATTTCTTTTGCTTTTTTGAAGTTTATAATAGATAGCCCAACTTTAACTCTTAAACGTCAGAACGTGCCGTGGTGACCAGTAGAATACGGTGTATTTTGGTTGTATTTGGAATGGATCCACACCTTTAATGGATTTAGGTGCACAAGAGAAGTTGAAATTTACATCAATACAGTTCTAATGAACAATTAAGATCCCAATTTTGAATTTTTTGTTGGTGGCAAATCTCAATCATACGACAAATTTTATACTGTCCCCATGGGACGTTTATTGTTAACCAATATACTAAATTTTGAATCCTAAATTAGAAAATTATCATTTATAAAAAAATTCAAAGGTTAATGCATTAAAATTCATTAAGATAAAAGGTTAATGCTTTTAAGATCAATTTTTAATGAATTTAAAAGGTGAATTCTATTTTCGATTAATCATTCTGTGTATATTTCATTGTAATACATAATAGTTGACTGAAAAATATTGATGATGATTTTTTTAAATTATATTGTGCATATATATAGGATACATTGATGTGCTCATCTTACTCTAAGGGAAAAACTGCATTATCTAGGAAAATTTTAAACTATATAGAATTCAACTTCAAAGGGTTCACTTCCCAAATTTTGTTAAATAGATAATTTTAAATTGCAATTATATTTTTCTAATTGATCCTAATATTATGACTACTTTTATACCTTTGAGTACTATGGTGCAATTGGTTTGCCAAAACCTAAATGGATTTAGAGAAATTTGTTGTACAAATTTTTGATTAGTGACCCCTTGATATTCAATTCTTTGTAGTGTAAAATTTTTCCTAGGTAATGAAATTTTTTCCCAAAGGTAATATGTGCACATCAATGTTTTCTAAATATTTGTTTAATAAAATGATAAAAAATCACCACCAATATTTTTCAATCAATCATTATGTACCACAATGAATAATACACAAAATAACTTATCAAAAACATAATTTTTGTTTTTTAAAATTGAAATTTGGTGTCTTCATTGAAGTTGCATAAAATTGTTGTTTTAATAGGTTAGTATTGAAAAGCAGATCTAAAAAGGTCAAATTTTGAAAGAGATTCTTACAAGTCGAAATTGGGGTTACCTTACTTTCTACAGGGCACTGTACTATGTGGTCACGTATGCGGTATTTCTTGTGTTTAAAACTTTGTTCTCTTGTTTTACTTTTTTGGGATTATGTTCTATTGGTCATGTCCCATTAGTGTATGTATTCTGTACTTGATCAATGTACCAAATCCTTTCAATTTTCAACATATAGTTTTTTGTCCTAAATCGTATATAGATATGACACTGTTACTTATAAAATCCACAATAATTAGGTGTGAGTCCATTTCTGATATGACAAATTGCAATGGAGAAGTGTTCACATAGGACATTGTCAAACGTCTTCACTGTCATTTTTGATAATGTAGCCCAAATTATATTCAACCTTGAAATCGTACACCCTCAAAAAAATCTTATTTTTGAATATGCATTAGAGTTATCCTTAACCCCCAAGCGTGCTGGAGTGCAAAAAATGACACTTTGGATGAAACTGCATAACTTCAATGGCCGGTAACTTTAGTTGTCTTTTTTGGTGGCTAAACTAGTTTGCAAAGAGTTTGAAGACCACCAAGCTCTTATACACCTAATAATGAGAGACCTCCAAGCTCTTGTACACCTTTTTCACTATTTTTAGTGAAAAAATAAGATTATATTAAAGCAAAACACAAGGTATCTTATTCAAATACAAGGTGACTTTAAGGATAACTCTATTATATAGTTCAAAAACATACTATAATGCTGCAATTCTACCATGGGGTGATTCTCTAATTTTGCAAAATATCTCCAATCTAGTTGAGAATACAATTCTAACGTTACTTTCTAATTGTATCCATATTATTTATTTCTACCAGTATCAATTATGGTGAAACAATCCAATAAATCCAATGCACCCAACTACCGCACTTTGGGCACTAAAGGTTAAGTGATATATACATGCCTATTTTTTTTGCATATCCTAAAGTCAACTAAACTTTCAACACGCATGATTCCTCAGGTTTTGTTTGGTCATGATATTTTTCCCAAACTGCGTCAGTTGAGTATTTCTCTGTCGTGGTCATTTAAAATTTAAAATTTAGGTTCATCCAATCATCCATACCGAGGGAATAAACAAAAAGCTGTCTCAAGAGCACTTTTTGACAACCTACTTCATAGTAATGAAAAGCTTGCTAATTTGACTAATACTCAAAAAATATACTCTCAAGGGATCACTAATGAAGAATTTGTACAACAAATTTCTCTATATCTGATTAGGATTTGGCAAACCCATTGCACCATAGTACTCTAAGATATAAAAGTAGTCATAATTGGAGGAGAGGATCAACATAATAAAAATTTCACCAAGATTTTTTCATTTTTATTGCCTGGTTCATCAAGAGGAGGATACTTTTCTTCAATGGCAAATTTTTTTGCCTTTGAACATCGTTCAATTATGTAGGTGATTTAGAAAAAAATGTCATTGATAGATGTTACCATACTATTTAAAAAATTTATACAATGTTCAATTTGCTTTTACATGAATGATCCATTTTCACATTGCTTAAATTACATTATTTATTATCATTTTTGAGCCACTTTCAAATCTTTAAGTTGCTTTCATATTTCATAATTATAAGTTCATGAAATAACTAACAAAGAAACAATGTTTTGTATACAGGTGATAGTACTCTGTTTGTTGGAATTACTACCAAGTTTTTTCACCGAATCTGTTGTAAGTTTCTTACAATGGTATGAGGTATCTTGTCGTTCCAAAGAATCCGATGAAGAAAAGTTGACATTGATGTACTACTACAGGGGAAAGTATGCAATACTATGTGTACTTTTTTTTTTAAGTAATCAAATTAGTACGGGTTACACATAACAATTTTTATGCACCTCCAAGCATGTGAATATATTTCAATATAATGATTTCGCTAATTTTGCAATGACGATGAACTGCTTTTTTGTGTTAGGACTGTGGAGTTATTTAGAACGCATTTGAGCTTTGGCAAAAATCAAATATTAACGTGGTCAAAGTATATAACATGAAACACTATGCGGCTTCAATTAAACGATTTGCTTAGGGAGTGCACTTAAAGTTAAGACTAGGAATCACGTGAGTGCGTACTTTTGACCCCCCTATGTATGTACTAAAAATCATCTGAAAATTGTAAAAAGAATATGAAGTTGTTGAACACAATCTAAAGTTCTTGTTGAATAAATTTCAAAAAATAATCACATGTAAATATTTTAAAATTTATTTTTGAAGCAAAAAACAACACATTTTAGTGTAAACTTCTATCATTTTTTTTATAAGATTAAAAAAACTTTTGGGTCTGAAATTTATACCAAATGATAGATATATACGTAATGATTGAGCACCTAAAAAATCGTGATTTAAAAACTATTTTAAGGTCATGTATTGTACGGGGTATGCTATTAAAACGCACTCACGTGTATTCCTAATCCTAACTTTAAGTGCACTCCCTGAGATGATTTGGTGCTCCAATAGAATACAGTACAAATATGTATGAGCATCTGCACATACCTATTGTGAAGACAAGTTATAGAATAAGTAATAAAAACTAATTCGTGTTCATATTGTGAAATATAACCGAAGACTTGAAGTATTGAGGAAGGATGCAGTGATAAATGGAGCTTATTCTCGTTCAACCGAGAATAATACAACATTGGACAAGGTATGCAAAAATGAGTTTTTCTCATGATACTTTTTTTTATGTGTCTGTTAATAATTCTAAAATATCTTTGTTATTTTACACTTGTAAAATTAAAAAAAGGGGATCGGACGGGGGAGGGGAATTTGCAGACCTTGGAGCTTAGAACACATATGTTGGCTGGTATCTTGACAAACCTAAATATGGAACGCCTAGATTCTTATATACACGAACAAAGCCCACAACAACAAGCTATGAACATGATTTCACAAGATGACATTCTTACAAATTTGAAGATTTGTTTAAAGGCTTACATGAACGAAAATCACGTGAGGGAAGACTAGGTTTGTATTTCTACAAGACTCTTTACTACTTGAATTTCACATCCTACATTTCAAATATTGACTAAAGATTGAAATGAATAAACTACTCAATGTGACCCATTATGTGTATATGCTTGTAGATAGTACAAATATATAGGTCCATAGCACTAGGTCTTGGTCAGGGCCCAAGATATGAAACAACTCCAACGTTTACTCGACCAACATCATCTTTCCATAGAAAAAAATGGTTTAGCAACATCTCAATAAAAAGGGAAGCAGAAAATGAGCCAGAAAGGACATCGTACGCACAGCTCCGCCTACTTTTCAAGGGCAATGTGAAAGAGGTTGCAGACGATTATATCACCAAAGAATTATGCTTAGTTTGAATGTACGAAGAGCTACAGGTGATCAGGCAGTGAAATGTCCTGTAATAAAATGGCTTGAGAACAACCATGAATCATAGAAGGTGATAGAGATAAGTAGAATTCTAAAGTCTGTTCACATTGTCCCAGATTTTAGGAATGAGAGCCAATACTTTGTAAATATGTATAAATTTTGAAATTTCTTCTCTTTCGGCAATTTTCTAATCAGGGTATTAGTGAATTTTATAAGGAACTGCTCATTTGCTAATAAAAATCATATTACAATTTCACAAAATGCAAGGTATTATTGTGGAAATGTTAGCGCGCACACACATGTAATGCGCTGTGTTAGTTTAATTTGAAATTTACTTTTTGTATTCTTAATTTAACATATTCAGGACCAACACATTATAGTAGTGTAAAGACTACATATTTAAGGTTTTATATTGAACACGTACAACAAAGTTCTTAATTAAGTTTGTGTTTCATTTGTAACATAACATTAAGTAGGTTGATATATCATTCAGTCATTATATTCATCACCTGGAGCCTCCACCTATTCAATTCAGGTCTGATAAAGTATAATTGGGTGTCGGTTTTTCCAAACAATTTTATGTAGAGCTATCGCAAAGACAGTGCATGCTATCAAATGTCATGCAAATGACATACTGGACAAATCGGATTTACCTTTTTTTTTTGGAGAATCTTGTTCATAACTTAAAGTCCATTGGACACAACGGGGTTTTAAAATTTCCATAAGTGAACATATTGAAGGCGTCTTATTTTTTTTAGAATATGACAAAAGTACAATAACTAACGAATCATGATGAAAAAGGATTTCCAAAGTGGTTGTGGGTGTGGGAATCAAGAAAAGCCATGTCCTTCAAGGACGAAATATATCATATGGTTCTACAACAAAGATGTTATGGGTGATTGCAAGCTACGGTCTACCAAGTGGGAGTGCAACTTGTGCAACTAAGGGCCATGCAACTCATGCACTAGCGTTGTAATGCGCAACTCTTAACTTTCAATTAGATCAAAAATTTCACCATCCCAAATAGGGTTTATGCTAATACTTTCACTTTAGCAATTGTTAAGTTGATTTCAAGATTTTGGGCTTTGGTCAACAACCCTTTTTGTTTTTACCCAACATGGCTAATTAGAGCCTTTTTTACATAACATCCATAGCTAGGTTTTCTGAAAAATGCATAACATATCCCACCTTTAAAATTAGACCATTATTTCATTTCCAAAAAGAAAAATCCAAAAAAAAAGTTTTAACTGCACAAAAATCTTAGAAAACAAAAACATCACAAAAAAATTAATTAAAAAATAAGAAAGCGTAATACTAAAAGTAATAAAATATGGTAGCTTTGTACATACTTTGGTATATTGCTATAATTTTGTGAAGTTCAAATTTGACCCCCTTCTTGCAATTCTCATAAATAGGTGCACCTTTGACAAACGACACGCTACCAAATCTAAGTAGAAATAATTAATTTGGATAGAAAGATTAAAATTTTGCAAACTTTATTACGATAGACATCTTCACTTTGGAATTCTATAAACAATGCAATTTGTTTCGTCACAAAATTCCATCTCAATAATTATTAGTAATTTTCCAAATATTGGAAAAGTGCAGCAATTCCTACAGCGCAACAAAAAAGTTGGGTGACCGTAGCTTGCAATCACCCTTACATGAGCCTAAACAACAAATGACTCATAATGGGTCTCAACAAATTATGAAAACAAAACAAAACTAAGTAACATGCTACAGGCGTTGAAATTGAGTGTTCCAAAAGTCATACGTCTTTAACCCTTTAGCGCGCCGGCGTCCAGATTTTGGACGCCGAATGAATTTCAGCAGCTTGTTTTCTGTAGGTACCGGATGTTTTTCATCCATTTTTATTTTTTTTCATTCTTGTGCTAATTGAATACCATTTGTACGGTATAGATCTTCCAAATAAGATAATGTGAATTTTTGAATATTTACAAAAGTGATTAATGTCAAGTTTCAATCTTAGTTCAAAAAGAAAGACCTTAAATATGATTTTCCATAGTAAGTAGAATCAAATAATGGAAACCATACCATCTCGTAGTGCATGTCATTCTAATTTCATTACAATATTTTTAAAATTTTTTGTGTTAATTTTGGATTTTTAATTGAATTTAAAGAGAAAACCTTTCAAAATTACTTTAAAAATATTAATAATAAATATGATGAATCCAACCGTACGGATGTTATCTACACATTGACATTTACAACTTTGTTTTGTACATCAACTCCATTTTCGTTTTTCATCAACCATTTTATAACAAATCTTTGAAAAAAATGTTGAATCGGGACGTTAAAGGGTTAAGATCAAAAAAATAATTTAACCCTTTAACGTCCCATTCCTTTGCAAAATAGTCAAACTACACTTTTCTACACAATTCAGCTTTCATGAATTGATGAAATATATTTTTTGATATTTTTCATGCATGAAATTGTATGTTTCCTATTAGTCGTAAATTGTTCTGATTTTTTTAATACAAAATGAATTTTTTACAAATTTTTAGGTCAAATACTTCAAGAAATTCATATTAATTATAAAAAATCTTCAAAAAATATAAAATTTCTAGAACATGTGCAAATGAAAATGGAGAATCGCATGATAAGTTTTTGTAGAATTTTTGAATTTTAATTTTAAAATTCAAAAGGTGAACATCCTATGCAGTGCAATTCAAACCTTGAGCTACCTAGCTTGCAACAGAAATAAAATATTCAATACTTGAAATTTATAAGATCCAAAAAGTGAAGTGAAAACTAGACTCGATAAACTTCATTTTCTCAATTGAGAGCAATAGCAAAAAACGTCATCTTCAAGTTCAAAACTGGCTTTGACCAACAATCATCCACTATTTGGATGCGCGGTCCTTAAAGGGTTAAAGGCATGTGTATGGAGTAGGAATTTTATTGTTACTAATTATACAAACAATAAGTACAGTTACTGCATGATAGTACATCAATTTGCAAGTACATATGAAGAGTATCATTGAAAATTCATTAAAACTACAAATCTAGTAATTATTTCAGATATGTAATTGAAAGAGGCTAAGATTTATTAGTAAGTGAGATGCTTAAATATTCATCAGACTTCATTTCATTTAAAGTGTTAATTTTATGCAGTTCTTGCGTACAATTACTTCAATTTTTGTTTTTTCTAAAAAAATGAAATATCTTAAATCTTGGTAGCTTATGGCCATATTACGAACATTTTACTTCTAACCAATCATAATTATTATTTTAAAAGTATATGTTATGATGAAACAATGTTTTCTTTATACTCTTTATTTACAGAAATTCCAGAGTATCGAAGTAGTACTCAACATTATGGAAAGGATCTACGGGTTACAAATCACAACTTTCATGTTCTATAGAACTTCTAAAAAGTCACGGAAGGCACAATTTGAGACACACATGAGTTCATGGCAAATCCCTCTATCCTTGAAAGATTAAATGTTGTGAAAATAAGTGATTTTTAGAAATTTACATTAATAAGAAAAAATATGATAGTACATCAGAGAAAGAGTTAACCCTTAAATGTACCACTCCTTTGTAGGAAAGTCAAACTACACAATTTACTGAATTTACACAATCAAGATTTATCAAAATATATTTTGTAATATTTTTCATGCATGGAATTGAATGTTTCCTATCAGTCTTGAAATTTTCAGATTTTTTTGATTTAATACGGCATTTTAAACAATTTTTTATGTCAAATACTTCAAAAAATAATTTTTATTTTAAAAAAGGTTTAAAAAATTAATATTTTTTGGGGAGCACGTACAAATTACAATGGAGAATCACATGATATGTTTTCCATAGAAACTTTTTATTTCAATTTTGAAATTCGAAAGCTGAAAATCTTATCATTCCTATGTAGTTTAATTCAAACCTTGACCTACAAAGCTTGCACAAGCAATAAAATACTCAATAATTGGAATTTTTGAAATTTGAAAAGTGGAGTACAAACTAGACTTAATAAACTTCATTTTCAAAGTTGGGTGTATTAGCAACAAAAGTCATCTTCAAGATCAAAATTGGGTTTGACCAAAAAACATCCAGTAACTGGATGCGTGGACGTTTAGGGGTTAAATGTAAACATAGACAGGACTCAAACTATGTTGTAGGTAAATTACATGTTCATGAGTTGCTTCGCTATAATTTGACCTTTTTGTATGAAATCTGAAGCTAAAACAGTTCATTATGTGAACAAGACAAGAATCGAAAAGAAATCAAATTTTTTCAATTTTCCTTGCTCAACAATTTTTTACAATGGAATGTTGCAATTTTTATCTTGAATTTGTCATTCAATTCATGAAAATTGAAAATGAGTAGTTTTTTGCACACATTGAATGAATTATAAATGACATTGATGTAGTAAGTGAAAGTTATTTATGAAATCCATATCAAAGCAGTCATCAATTTAAAACTATATTAGATTAAAAGGATGAACAATAAATGACTGAGAGTAAACTTTTTGAGTATTAGTGCCAAGAAATATTTGAATCAAAATAGAGAAGTGAAATTATCCGCTAGCTCACCATGGGTTTGAATAAGATCCCATGAATTATGCTATAGTATATTGTTTTTGCTCATTAGAAATAGTTAAAAAGGTGTAGAAGAATTTGGTGGTCTCCTATTCTTAGGTGTGTAAGAGCTGTCACCAGGTTTATAGTTACTCCTAATTCCATATTCATTATCATGTGGACATTCAATCAATGGTAGGATGAACAGACACTTCATTCAGACCGGTCCCTCCAAAGGCCAGAGTTCTTTATATGTACAGTACAAGAGCTTGGTGGTCCCTTAAGTGAAGGAGAATTTTTTTTGCCATAAAAACGAAAGTTTTTTGAATTCTCCAGCAACTTCTAAACCACGAAGGTCTTCTACACCTTATAATGAGACTGTAAACTAACTTCTATCATACCTTTCAACTATTTAAAGTACACAAATAGAAGTATATTAAAGCAAAATTCATGGGATCTTATTCAAACTGAAGTTGAGGTAGCGGACAACTCTACGACCATGGTACCATAGTTGGGTTGCCAAAAAATAATTCAAAAAATATAAAATGTAGAAAATAAAGAATCATGTGGACCAAAAAACGAAATTAGGATCAATTATTTTAAGCCATGATTAGCAATTTATAAGTTGTTTTGGGCTATTTTAGGCCATCTCTAATCACTTATTTCTCAAAAATAAAATCCAAAAAAATTGTCTCATGAAGTATGGATCATATTTCTCAAAAACTATTAAATATTCATTTGTGGGGTGGTACTGTTATTTAATCGTTTTTTTAAATATTATGACATGTTAGTTTCTAAAAATTTATTCATAGGATGGTTATTTGATACAAAGGCGATTATAAAACATAATGCTACAACTTGTATCAATTCAATACCCCCTCTCTAAATCCCGCGGTGCTCTTGAATGCAGGGCACTATTCATTCACCCTCCTTTTTCTGAAATTTCCATTTTGGGCACATTCGGTGCTATACTTGGTTTTTTTTGTTTTTTGTAATTTAGACTCTACGGCTCCAAATTACCTTATGGGCATCTACTTGGGAACAGAAAAACCATTGATAGAGGGGGTTGTTTTTTAAGGTGGGGCCAGAACCGGACCAAAATAGGGGGAACTTTTCTCCCCATTCATTCAAGATCACCGGAGGATTTAGAGAAATCAATTCAATACTACTGAAAAAAGACTAACGCAATGAAAGCTGTTGTTGCAGTACTGCAACAGACGGTAGTATTGTTGCAAAACTGCAAAGAAAAGGATATTGTTGCAATACTGCAACAAAAGCACCTGTTGCAATACTGCAACATGATTGATACTGTATAGCGACAGAGTTGTACTGTATAAAAGTCCGCGCAATATTGCAACAGTACTGTTTCAATCCGTCGGGTTTTCCTGATGGAGGAGTACAATAGTACATGGAATGTTCTACTAGGATCGATGATGATTTGATGGCGGTTTCACTGTTGTTCAGTTATGTACAGACACAGAGCATTTTTACTTTT
This sequence comes from Pohlia nutans, assembly GCA_022496805.1. Lineage (NCBI taxonomy): Eukaryota > Viridiplantae > Streptophyta > Bryopsida > Bryales > Mniaceae > Pohlia > Pohlia nutans. The sequence continues at coordinate 1,696,334 of CM040086.1, forward strand.
TAGTCTGTGTCTCTACAGGTCTACCAGAGAATTAGTTAAAGGCGGTTGCCTCGATGTCTGTAACAGTGTAACTGAAGAATATTCGTGGGTTTAATTAAGAAGATGGCGTGCTGACGAAGTTTCGGTCCAAGCAGGAAATTTATCAATTCGATCATGCAGTGTTTCAGAATCAGGTTTAGGAATTGCCACTTTCATTCCCTTGAGGCGATGTTCAAGTCACTAGTTGTATGTGAAGTACTTTCAAAATGACGATCACAGGAAGAACAGAAGGCCATCACCCCAGGGGTAGCCTGGAGGCCAATGTAGATTTACCCTCAAACTTTCTCAACTTTCTAAACAAGTAGGTCGAGGGGAGGGTATTCGTACATCACCATAAAAAATACCCCGGGTAATGGCCTCCCGGTCTTCCTGTGGATGCCATACTTTCAACAAGTTCCTGCATCTCTCTCTCCCCCTCACAAGTTAGAGTCAAAGTTACTACTTCTCTCACATCCCCTTGCAAACTGTAGTGTCTCCTGCATGCTCTGTCTGCGCATCAATTATAGTAAGCTAATACACCATCTGATAGGCAATAACTAAATGACCTGGCCCAGGTCATTATTGTTGGCAGGAAAACAACACCACACGTAAACTACCTAAGAAATGAAACACCGGTGAACGGAATCGGCCTACGAGCACGAAACGCACCGGAAAGTAACTCTTGTCAGCTGCTGGGGCGGCCACCACAGTTCACACTCTTCTCCGTTTGCGACATTCACACATGTGATGCAGCTATTCTGAAGACCACTTTATCTCTTTCTGCACAGGTACTGGCAGATCCATCAATGCGTCGACGATTATAATTCTCTTGCAAGCATGCGTGCCGTGCTCGATTAATTTCGCCCGTAATAGCGCCGGTTGTCGTCGACTATGAGCGCCACGTGCTGCGGCTGCGCCGTCTGCTGCCACTGCCGCTGCTGCTGCTGCGCGGCCGGCGGCGCCTGCTGATGCCCACTCGATTGAGGGAACTTCTTCGGGTTGTAGACTGGCACGGCCGTGTTGTCTCCCTCATCTCCGCTTCCCCCGCCCATGATTGATCGCTTCCGCTAGTGCAACCTTGAATCACCACTGTCTGATTCGGGAACGAGAGACCCTCACCCTGCGACACAAGCACATCACCATACGTTGTTAAAAATATGCACAATTGCGTCATTTCGCCTCGGTGGCTCCAAACTCATTCTCGTTCTAACAATTCCCTATCGTCTCGATGGTCTCGAACGAAAAACAGATGGTTAGTAACTCGGGGCGAACTCGATCGATCTGGCGTGGGCGTTACTCAACATGGTCAAGTCATAATTCTGGTGGTTCGGTAAGCTGCTGCCACTAGTATCCATGATCTGTGCAGTACCGTGGCTGTGGAATCGGTCTACAAATCACAAAAACAGAAAGCAGCATGCACAAACACGAATATGCAAACAGAGACTCGCAGTTACAGCAGGAAAGTTTAACTCGCACCTCACAAACGGCTTGTGTCGACTGATCAATAAAACTCTGTGAAGAAGGCCGATCGGTCCTCCGTCCGTCCGTCGTTGCTGCAGTAATAGCTACCTCTAGCGGCGGGATGGGGAGAGCATGAGAAGGAAAAGGAGGAATGACGACTCAGGCAGCAGCTTATAAAGCCTAGCCAGCCATGCGGGTGTTACGTACGTTTCTAGAACGGCCCAGCTGGCACCGGAAGTCTGTAGAAGGTTGTGAAAGCTGATCAAATCTAGAGTTTTTACATTTTACCTACTTTTACTCATGAGATTCATGAGTAGTCAGTCGGTTTTTGGCCTTGTTCGGCACTGACAGGAGTATTGGGACGCGACGGGCGGTGACTAGGATTTTGCCTCCCTTGAACCGAAACAGTCTGATCGAGGCTTCTTCACAGCACTGAAAGGCGTGTCCACACTCGCCGCTTGAGCTCTGTCCAAGGTGGCCATCGTTAATTACTCATCGAAACTGGGCGAGCATGTGCGCTATGTTGTCTCTGCCCCAGAAGGGGAGAGACTACAAAAACGCTTCGTTTTCAAGGAGTTACATGGCTGAATAGTGTAAACAAGTTGTAAAGTAAATGTAGGATAAATATTACAGCAGAGACTATGTGAATAGTCGCTTGTTTTAGGAGTTGTATTGCTGAACAGTAAAAATAAGCTGGAAAAGTAAATTTGGCATAAATACTAAGGCAGAGACTACCGACTAGCTGCTTGTTAAATTTCAGTGACTTCAAAGCTTATCAAAATTAATTAATTGGCTTATCTATGCATGTGTTGCAATTGAGGCGGCTTCAGAAGCCATCCCTTTAACATAGGCATGGTATGTGGAATGACTGAATGAAGATGAAATCACAAGGTGGTAACTAAGCATTTTGAAGCAATGAAATTGAAGCTAAGAAAGTAATTTAGCATAGGCAATAATCAAGTATCTTCTTTGAGTGCAAATGGAGCAGTTTATATGAATATTTTTCAAATCAACTATAGGTTGATTTTGAATGATTATATTTAGATCATTTTGGAGATGCTCATAGCCCCCACTTAGAAGATTTTTTGTATTTTGAGAGCATACTACTTTGAAAATTCATAAAAATTATGAATATTTTTTGTTTAAAGAAAATTTTGATTTTGCTTGGATAGTTGGATTCGACTTCATTAAGATTTAATGATTTAATTATCTTTTTTCTCAAAAAATTGTGACACACTTTTTTCTCTAAGATTGTTGAGATTTCTTTAAAACATGGTAATAAGTACTTAACCCCTAAGTGACGGATCAACCATTTTATGGTCTCTACCCTTTTTTAATGGGCTGACCGAAATAGGAAAAACATTTTTATAGAAAATAAAAAATATTTTTAAATAGGTTATCAAGTCTACTTTCCGGCCCAATTTGAATCATGTCAATCCGAGTTAAACTCCACCCGGGAGAAATTTTCAAAGAAAAACACTTCTACATTGTCTAGTGTTAGAAAACTTACTATTTGGGGAAAGTAATGATGTTCTCTTCGTTGAAAAATTTGCAATTTTTGATTTTAGAATAGAATGTCTAGTTTTAACAAATCATACAAAATTTCAAATTCTAAAAATAAAATTTGTGATTCTTATAAATATTTGAAGTTAAATGCTTCTAAATTCATTATGAGATGATAAATAGCTATTTTTTGATATTTGACTGCATGGAAAATTACTAAACATCAAGCTCCTCATTTTCTTTTTTGGACCAAACTTCATCGAAGTTGAAGAAGTAATTTTTTATAACACATTTATGTTTTGCCGTTACCCCCTCCGTCATTTAGGGGTTAAGTACTTTCACCTTAAAGCTTGGAGGCTTCCCTTCCTTTCTTTTTAAACTACATATGTACTTTGGACAAAATCACCTCTTCTTAACCCTTTAGTGCCTAGCAAGTCAGATTATGGTCACTGCAACGTCCGAAATGCAAATAGTAGAGAATCCGTGAAAAATTGGAACTTCAGTTTTGAAGTTCAGATTATGCCACATACATTATACATCTTCCAGAAAAAGAAATTTTCAATTTGGAATTGTACAACTATCAAAATACCTATCAACAGAACGCAAAAATACTGCAAATACTTGAAAATACAGTAAATACTTACAAATACAACATATGTATTGTGTAGTATTTCTTGTGTTTGGAAGTTTGTTATCTTGTTTTATTTTTTTGGATTGTGTTCTCTTCGTCATCTTCCATTAGTGTGTGTAATCCGATCTTACCCACTCCTGTCAATTTTCAACGTATAAAATTTTGTCCTAAACCGTACATGGACAAGTCACTTTCACTTATAAATCTCACAATAATTATGTGTGAGTCTATTTTTGATATGAAAGATTGCAACGGAGAGGTGTTGACATAGGGCATAGCTGAACGTCTTTGCTTTTATTTTTGAAAATTTACCTCAAATTCTATTTAACTTTGAAGTCACACACCCCCCAAAATCTCGTTTTTGAGCGTGCATTATACAGTTCAAATACATACTATAATCTTCCGATCCCACTGTCGGATGATTCTCAAATTTTAATAAAATGTGTGCTCTCGAGTTGAGAATAGAATTGTACGGTTACTTTCTAATTTAACCCATTCTATTTTTGGTAGTCTCAACCACAGTGGAAAAACCCACTGAAATCCAGAGCTGTCTGCTACAGTACCCTAGGCACTAAAAGGTTAAGAAGACAATAGCTCTTATATTACATGGCTCTAAATTCCTTGGAGATGTTCTAAACTTATAATTTTTAAGTGTGCAAAAAGAAATTCAGAGTTTTCAAATGATTGCATGAACACCTAATTATACTATTTGTTGCATTTGGGTCCAGTACAAGTGATTTTTCCAAGAGTACTATAAAAGTAGAAAGTCCACATATATACACCACGCTAGCCAGTAAGTTCACATGTTCTTAAGGAGTAAGGGTTAATCTAATATTAATTAATAATTATCATATTCAAAACCCTGATTTTGATGTTGTCCACAGTGATATTTAAGAATAGTTTAATTATATGAACATACTGTACAGACAAAGTAATATAATATATTTTTACCATGAGCATGATGACTTCCCTCAGTGGAAATTAACTTAGTACAAGGCTGTTGAGGCCCGAAATAAACCTCTCCCGTGGTCCACTACAGATCCATGATGATCCACAACCGTGTTGCGAGTACAGACTAGCTCCTTTGCTCACATTGACATGGCCATGTAATACAACAGTTGACGTCATTTGGTTGTGTTATATAGGTCCCAATAAGTTCCCTGCCTCCAATAGTCATTTCGGCTAATATTAACTAAATTCTTCCTCAGTAACATGGGATAAGATTGTTGCAGTTTACTTACTGTTGAGTAATGTAACTGTCTGCCGGGATTTCAGGAATACAAAGTATACATGGCAAAAAATTAACCCTCCCCTGCTATCCAGGAAGAACTGGCCGGTAGTTACATGTCAACCGGTTGGTTTTCCAAAATAATTGGTTGAATCTCAAGAATAGATGAAAAAGCCTGGAACGCCATATTCATTAAATTGGCCAATCCTGTTTATATTTTACCCACACTATTCTGATAAGGAGAGAAAATGAACTCAAGTCACACTATTTGAGTGGACAAAATAATTGGGAATAGCCAATATAACGAATATGGCGTTTTGGGCTAAATGATTAAAAAGTTAGTTATAATTAGTATTTACATAAGAAATATATGGGGTGTTTTTTAAAAAACCAGTTGATTTTGGAAAATAAAGGAAATTGACTGGTTGGCTCAAAAGTATCTTGAACACTGCCCTCCTTGATATTTTTACTCATTGACTAGCCCTGAGCAAGTGGTTGTGTTGAAAAATGCCCCCCCTTAAGCCCACCTTTTGGTTTTTTTTTCTTTTTTGAATAAAATGAATGTTTATTATATTGACCCACCTTTTGGTTTGAATCTCCTAACCAAGCGAGCACTACTCTAGTTGGTCGTTAGGATTGGAAAAATATAATTACAAGAGAACCCCAAATCTTAAGGAATTCTTTTTTGAAAAGAACTTTTTATAAAAGAATTTTCTTAAACAATTTAAAATTATTCAACATGAGATGCCAACCGTGATGGCTGAGTATGGCTATCCCGACATTTGGTAATGGTTGCATTGAAAAAAAAAATTCAACCGTAATTTAAGGGTCTACCTACATGTGAGCTTGTTCCAATTTAACTTTTATGATAAGCCAAAAAAGCCATAGTGACATATCATTAAAATTAAAATACCCACACCTAGATGACATAAAATAATTTATTTCAAGTTCAAATTTTTAATTGAATATATTAATTTTCATGTGCTTATACTTTGTGTTAAAAATTGCCAAAAATTAGCATTTGCAGGCATTGTGGTACAAAATAAATAATATTTTTAATTGTTCAAATTAATCATTTCAAATAAAAAATATCTATATGTACTTTATATTAAAAATTGGTACCAAAATGACATCATCGGATATTTTTAACAAATGGTTTGGATTTCTTTAAGAAGCTGAGACAGCTTTTGATTTTTGTACAGAGAGTCTCTTTTAAAATCTTTAAACCTCTTTATTTTTACATGAACTTTTTTATGTACTCCATAAGTTTAGGAAATCAAAACCGCATCCGGTCGATTCATTTTAATTTTGTTATAAAAAGGGACTTATTCAGAGTTGCCTAAGAGGGTGATTTTTGAGTGCAAAGGGCTTTTTCGGGTACCTCAATCAAACCATTGTCCACCGTAAAAATGAGTCAAGTAGCACAAGAACCAAGAGAAATTTGAGTGGATGAAAACAGTCCACAAATGTAGTCAAGAGAACATTTTGAATTTGTTCATTGTCAACATTGTGACAAAGGGTTAATCAAAGGGGGTAATATTGTAATTTCTTGTATTTTCTCTACAGTAACAAAACTTCATCCACAATTCCACATCACAGTCATCCGATTCCACACCACCTTCATCCACTCCACATTCATCCGCACCACCTTCATCCATAATACCTTCATTCATATCAAACTTCATCCCAGATTGTGTGCCTGTTCCCAATGTACAGACTTCTAAGCTAAACCTCATCCATACCAACTGTACAGTACAGACTTCCCACAAAATTTCATCGCAAATACTGTACAGTACAGACTTTATATTATAGCAAGGCAGCTAGTCAGTTACTAACTTAACCCGTAACCCTCGCATGGCTGCCTCCTGACCGCTCATCGGAAGCACTCCAGCCTCTTCCTTTCGGGCTTCCTTTCTCCTCTCCGCCGTTAGAGCATTTGCACCGCACTCCTTCCAAACAACCCCTTGATCTGGATAATGGAGGGATTGTTGGAGGGATTTATGGAGGGGAGGGGTTGGATGGGAGTTGAGTGCCCCACCCCAAAAACTCTAATTTGGAGTTTAGTGCACACTTTCCTAGTTGAATTATCCCTTTTGTTGAATTCTTCCTGAAAGGGCTTCTTCCTCCTCCAATATAAACCGCAAAAATAATGTGAAAAACTAGAAGTAGAACTAGGAATTTGTAAGTTTATGTAATTCTAAAAGTCTTCAATTTTAAAATTCATAGATGGAGAATTTAAAATCATATATGGAAGATAAAAATCATAGATGGGAGATTTAAAATCATAAAAGGAAGATCAAAAATCATAAATGGAACATTCAAATGTTTAAATGGAAGATTAAAAATCTTAAATGGAAGATTGAAAATCATAAATGGAAAGTCAAATATCATACATAGACATTTGGTACATAGACCAAAATCTACCGATGATTTTTTAAAATCCAAAAATGAAAATCAAAGATCCAAAAATGATAATTGAAGATCCAAAAATGAAAGTTGAAGATCCAAAAATGAAAGTTGAAATCCCAAATATGAATATAAAAAATATATTTTGATGATATAATTTCAACAAGTCAGATGTCTTTATATACTATACTCAATCGATAAAAATAAAAAAGTGAAAGTTTTTAAAAATAAAAAAATAAAAGTTTTTAAAAATAAAAAAGTAAAAGTTTTTAAAAATAAAAAAGTGAAAGTTTTTAAAAATGAAAAAGTGAAAGTTTTTAAAAATGAAAAAGTGAAAGTTTTAAAAATAAAAAAGTGAAAGTTTTTAAAAATAAAATAGTGAAAGTTTTAAAAAATAAAATAGTGAAAGTTTTTAAAAATAAAAAAGTGAAAGTTTAAAAAAATATAATACAACTTAAATTTAAAATTATCTTAAGATAAAGTAAAAGTAAAATCTAAAATAAAACTGGAGTTATTCCTACTCCCTACTTCAAATTCTACCGGGTTTTTTGAATCTTCCCAAATTTGTTTACGCATAGTTTTATTTGTCTTATGATTAAAACATATAAAACATATAGTTTTATTTTCATAAAACAAATAAAACTATGCGTAAATAAATTTAGGAAGATTCAATAACCCGGCAGAATTTGAAGTAGGGAGTAGGAATAACTCCAGTTTTATTTTAGATTTTACTTTTACTTTATCTCAAGATAATTTTAATTTTGAGTTGTATTATATTTTTAAAAACTTTCACTTTTTTTATTTTTATCGCTTGAGTATAGTATATAAAGACATCTGACTTGTTGAAATTATATCATCAAAATATATTTTTTATATTCATATTTAGGATTTCAACTTTCATTTTTGGATCTTCAATTATCATTTTTGGATCTTTAATTTTCATTTTTGGATCTTTGATTTTCATTTTTGGATTTTAAAAAATCATCGGTAGATTTTGGTCTATGTACCAAATGTCTATGTATGATATTTGACTTTCCATTTATGATTTTCAATCTTCCATTTAAGATTTTTAATCTTCCATTTAAACATTTGAATGTTCCATTTATGATTTTCGATCTTCCATTTATGATTTTAAATCTCCCATCTATGATTTTCAAAAATTGAAGACTTTTAGAACAATTTCAAATATTGATATGGAAAATACAAACTTGCTCATCTTCCCTCACCGTATAGTTTTTGGCCTTGCCCGAACTGTGGCTACCCTGGCTACTAACAACTTGTCTTTACAATAGGTATGTGCAGATGCTCATACATATTTGTACTGTATTCTATTGGAGCACCAAATCATCTCAGGGAGTGCACTTAAAGTTAGGATTAGGAATACACGTGAGTGCGTTTTAATAGCATACCCCGTACAATACATGACCTTAAAATAGTTTTTAAATCACGATTTTTTAGGTGCTCAATCATTACGTATATATCTATCATTTGGTATAAATTTCAGACCCAAAAGTTTTTTTAATCTTATAAAAAAAATGATAGAAGTTTACACTAAAATGTGTTGTTTTTTGCTTCAAAAATAAAATTTAAAATATTTACATGTGATTATTTTTTGAAATTTATTCAACAAGAACTTTAGATTGTGTTCAACAATTTCATATTTTTTTTACGATTTTCAGATGATTTTTTAGTACATACATAGGGGGGTCAAAAGTACGCACTCACGTGATTCCTAGTCTTAACTTTAAGTGCACTCCCTAAGCAAATCGTTTAATTGAAGCCGCATAGTGTTTCATGTTATATACTTTGACCACGTTAATATTTGATATTTTCCAAAGCTCAAATGCGTTCTAAATAACTCCACAGTCCTAACACAAAAAAGCAGTTCATCGTCATTGCAAAATTAGCGAAATCATTATATTGAAATATATTCACATGCTTGGAGGTGCATAAAAATTGTTATGTGTAACCCGTACTAATTTGATTACTTAAAAAAAAAAGTACACATAGTATTGCATACTTTCCCCTGTAGTAGTACATCAATGTCAACTTTTCTTCATCGGATTCTTTGGAACGACAAGATACCTCATACCATTGTAAGAAACTTACAACAGATTCGGTGAAAAAACTTGGTAGTAATCCCAACAAACAGAGTACTATCACCTGTATACAAAACATTGTTTCTTTGTTAGTTATTTCATGAACTTATAATTATGAAATATGAAAGCAACTTAAAGATTTGAAAGTGGCTCAAAAATGATAATAAATAATGTAATTTAAGCAATGTGAAAATGGATCATTCATGTAAAAGCAAATTGAACATTGTATAAATTTTTTAAATAGTATGGTAACATCTATCAATGACATTTTTTTCTAAATCACCTACATAATTGAACGATGTTCAAAGGCAAAAAAATTTGCCATTGAAGAAAAGTATCCTCCTCTTGATGAACCAGGCAATAAAAATGAAAAAATCTTGGTGAAATTTTTATTATGTTGATCCTCTCCTCCAATTATGACTACTTTTATATCTTAGAGTACTATGGTGCAATGGGTTTGCCAAATCCTAATCAGATATAGAGAAATTTGTTGTACAAATTCTTCATTAGTGATCCCTTGAGAGTATATTTTTTGAGTATTAGTCAAATTAGCAAGTTTTTCATTACTATGAAGTAGGTTGTCAAAAAGTGCTCTTGAGACAGCTTTTTGTTTATTCCCTCGGTATGGATGATTGGATGAACCTAAATTTTAAATTTTAAATGACCACGACAGAGAAATACTCAACTGACGCAGTTTGGGAAAAATATCATGACCAAACAAAACCTGAGGAATCATGCGTGTTGAAAGTTTAGTTGACTTTAGGATATGCAAAAAAAATAGGCATGTATATATCACTTAACCTTTAGTGCCCAAAGTGCGGTAGTTGGGTGCATTGGATTTATTGGATTGTTTCACCATAATTGATACTGGTAGAAATAAATAATATGGATACAATTAGAAAGTAACGTTAGAATTGTATTCTCAACTAGATTGGAGATATTTTGCAAAATTAGAGAATCACCCCGTGGTAGAATTGCAGCATTATAGTATGTTTTTGAACTATATAATAGAGTTATCCTTAAAGTCACCTTGTATTTGAATAAGATACCTTGTGTTTTGCTTTAATATAATCTTATTTTTTCACTAAAAATAGTGAAAAAGGTGTACAAGAGCTTGGAGGTCTCTCATTATTAGGTGTATAAGAGCTTGGTGGTCTTCAAACTCTTTGCAAACTAGTTTAGCCACCAAAAAAGACAACTAAAGTTACCGGCCATTGAAGTTATGCAGTTTCATCCAAAGTGTCATTTTTTGCACTCCAGCACGCTTGGGGGTTAAGGATAACTCTAATGCATATTCAAAAATAAGATTTTTTTGAGGGTGTACGATTTCAAGGTTGAATATAATTTGGGCTACATTATCAAAAATGACAGTGAAGACGTTTGACAATGTCCTATGTGAACACTTCTCCATTGCAATTTGTCATATCAGAAATGGACTCACACCTAATTATTGTGGATTTTATAAGTAACAGTGTCATATCTATATACGATTTAGGACAAAAAACTATATGTTGAAAATTGAAAGGATTTGGTACATTGATCAAGTACAGAATACATACACTAATGGGACATGACCAATAGAACATAATCCCAAAAAAGTAAAACAAGAGAACAAAGTTTTAAACACAAGAAATACCGCATACGTGACCACATAGTACAGTGCCCTGTAGAAAGTAAGGTAACCCCAATTTCGACTTGTAAGAATCTCTTTCAAAATTTGACCTTTTTAGATCTGCTTTTCAATACTAACCTATTAAAACAACAATTTTATGCAACTTCAATGAAGACACCAAATTTCAATTTTAAAAAACAAAAATTATGTTTTTGATAAGTTATTTTGTGTATTATTCATTGTGGTACATAATGATTGATTGAAAAATATTGGTGGTGATTTTTTATCATTTTATTAAACAAATATTTAGAAAACATTGATGTGCACATATTACCTTTGGGAAAAAATTTCATTACCTAGGAAAAATTTTACACTACAAAGAATTGAATATCAAGGGGTCACTAATCAAAAATTTGTACAACAAATTTCTCTAAATCCATTTAGGTTTTGGCAAACCAATTGCACCATAGTACTCAAAGGTATAAAAGTAGTCATAATATTAGGATCAATTAGAAAAATATAATTGCAATTTAAAATTATCTATTTAACAAAATTTGGGAAGTGAACCCTTTGAAGTTGAATTCTATATAGTTTAAAATTTTCCTAGATAATGCAGTTTTTCCCTTAGAGTAAGATGAGCACATCAATGTATCCTATATATATGCACAATATAATTTAAAAAAATCATCATCAATATTTTTCAGTCAACTATTATGTATTACAATGAAATATACACAGAATGATTAATCGAAAATAGAATTCACCTTTTAAATTCATTAAAAATTGATCTTAAAAGCATTAACCTTTTATCTTAATGAATTTTAATGCATTAACCTTTGAATTTTTTTATAAATGATAATTTTCTAATTTAGGATTCAAAATTTAGTATATTGGTTAACAATAAACGTCCCATGGGGACAGTATAAAATTTGTCGTATGATTGAGATTTGCCACCAACAAAAAATTCAAAATTGGGATCTTAATTGTTCATTAGAACTGTATTGATGTAAATTTCAACTTCTCTTGTGCACCTAAATCCATTAAAGGTGTGGATCCATTCCAAATACAACCAAAATACACCGTATTCTACTGGTCACCACGGCACGTTCTGACGTTTAAGAGTTAAAGTTGGGCTATCTATTATAAACTTCAAAAAAGCAAAAGAAATGATGGAAGGATCATCATTACTTTCTGGATATAGCAGATCTTATAACACTAACACAACGTTGAGATGATCTACTTTGAAAAAAATTTCGAGGTGGAGTTTGACTCAGATTGCCATAATTCAAATTGGGTTGGAAAGTAGACTTGATGTAGTATTTTTAGATTTTAATTTTTTTTTCCAATTTTTTTTTCCAGACAACCCTTTAGATTTGGGTAGTTACCACAAAATGGTCGTTTGAGTGTTTAGGGGTTGAATTGAGGGTAACTATACCTCTTACCTTACACGATCCAGAAAAAGAATAAAAGAATAAAAGAAAAAAAAGAAAACCTTAAGCTGAATCGTTGTCCCAGAGCGCATAGCCGGAGTACCCACGAAGTGTATTTTCGAACCACATTAGGAACTTCAAGGCATGTGAATATGGTACTATGATGGTACATTGAAATGCAATTAAGATAATTTGGTGCCAACCTCCATACCAACTTAGTATGAATAAAATGATACTAAAATGACCTACTTGCGGCCTTTGGTGTCAAAATGGCACCAAAATCGTTTGCCCAACTTTTCTGATGAATATTTTTTCTAGCCCTGCCCCGAGTTGAATTTCCGCTGCCCCGACTGGCCCTCCTGCCAGCTCGGATCCCTCTCAGCGTTGGATGCCCTCTAGCGATCGGAGGGCTGAGATTCGCTGTGCCGGCAACTGGCCTTCCGTGCCTCACCGCCATTGCTCCGGCACCGCCTTGAACAACTTGCTGCACGGAATAGTTTTGCAGCTTTGCGGAAGCTGGAGCGTTGTGGAAGCTCTGTACTGCTGCGGAATCATTTCAATCTCTCTGGTATGTGCGCGCATTCCATGGCGCTCCTCATTGCTCGTAGCTGTTGTTATGGAGTGTAGACATGTGATTAGGATGCTCTTGCTAATTATTTTTTCTCTCTTAGGAATGTGTGCGCGCAGAGCTCCTGATTGAGGTTTGGTGGTTTAGGGTTGTTTATGGGGATTGTCACCCGTGGGGGTTGCTTATTTGTTGCATGTAGTCCAACAAATGCGATTGTCTGATTATGCGTCAGTATCGCAAGCTGTCGGTGGAGTTGCTTCTCAGCATGCAGCAGATGAGCGTGTCCAATTGGAGGATTTTCGAGCGAAAGTACGAGTCGTTTTGGAATTTGACTATTTCAAGGCATATGCACGTCTCTGTTTCAATGATCTTGCCTCTGATATTCATTTGATCCTGTAGACTATACATAGATAAGAGTTAAAGAGCTTATAAACTATGTTCGTTGCAGGTGCTAGCAGCAGGGAGAAAGCAGTGCAGCACAAGCTTGAATGTCAAACATGATCTGGTACATTTCTGAGCACTTTGAATTTGCAGAATTTGAGTTACTATTTGAGAATTTTGTATCACAATTGGACGTTTGAGTATTATATCCACCGGAGGAGTAAATTTGCAGGCACTAGGCCTCCGGGAGCAGCCATAATTACATGCATATCGAAAGCAGATTGAGGATTGGGATTGGCGTATCCAACCAGGTTCTGATGCTCAAAGTTTTGACATGAATTTGTGAGCTCTCTGCAACCGTTATATCCACTTGTGTTATCTACATGAGAGAAAATAGGCTCTAGTTTGCATCGTGAACCAAAATTAACAAGGTCTTAATCCAAAAATTAATGAGTCCTCGAAGAACCATGCCAACGAACCTGTAAGTAATCTCAAAGTTCATACAGGTCTTTTAAAATCTATGTGATGTGATGGTGTGACGTGTAACCACCATGTGTTGTTGGTTCTTAAGTAGACTACGAAATGGCACAAACTGCAACCTTCAACTCTCTGCGGTATGTTCATCTTTCTCCCCTCTTTCTTCGTTTTATACATTTGTTGCATGATTATATGTAGTTCCAGGTTCGTTGTGGTTGTATTTAAGAATTTGACTGGCAGCACAGGTTCTGTGCATCTTAGGAGTAGACTTGACAGCAACTGATGTGGTAGAATATCTTCAGCAGGTTTGTACCTTATGATCCAATGCTCTCAGATGATGAATGTTGAGGTTCGAATAAATAAATTATAATGCTTGCGATGCATTAAAATTTCATCATGCGAGTTGTGTATTTTTATTGATCTAACGATACACGATTTGCAGCTTGGAGCAACGTACACGGGGAGCTTTGGTATGTCGCCCAGCAGTAGTCAGGCTGCTGAATTACAAGTCATGCCGAGGTATTCACTGAGCAATAGAGCGATAACCCTTCTGTGACAACAATTATTGTGAGAAGCTTCTCTTTTAATCGTTTTGTTGCAGATGTTGAGTTGCGGTGTGTAACGCTTATCGTATCAATTTTCTAATCGATGCAATACCGCCAGGTGCTATTATGTTTGGAGACCCGATGTTACCTGCGGAATCTCGGTAGCTTGTCAGTTAACTAAAACGGCACCTCTCTCTGCTTTCAGGTTTGAGTTCGTCTCAACATGTGGTTCTGTATATTAAATTCTGCAATTAAATTGTGCAATGTACATTAAGTTGTTTCTGCCTCAGGAGATTTCTTAACCCCTAAAAGATTTATGACCACTTCAATTCATCATATTCTCAAAAATATATTTATATCACTTAGAACATTGCATGTATTGGTCAAAAGGGAAATAAAATTGATCAAGAATAAATGTCTCCATATGACTGCTTAAAAATGCATGGAGACTCCATTTCGGTCTCTTGGACCTGGAGAGGTTAGCATATCCTCAAAATTTTGCTATGGTTTGTGAACCTATTCAGGCTTCATTAGAACACTGTAATATTTAGCATACGGTTTAAACAACTGAAGAATGTCAAGCATGTGAAGCACATCATTATTTTAGAGGAATCTTTTATGATTAGAAGTATTTTCAAAAGTTGTCCCCCTGCATTGTCTAACCATTTATTATTTTGTTTTCTTTGGAGACTGCAGTGTGCACACGATCGGCCCACAATGGTGCCTCTTGACAAAAAGTATGTGGTTGTTGCAAGCTTGTTGAAGCACTCCATTCCATGTTGGAGTTACGATAGAAGAACCTCTTATTGGCAGATGCACTAATTGAAGACATTTGAAATCTATCGTGGAGCCACATTATAGAATATAGTGAAGTGTAGACCAGTTGTAGATGTGGAAGTGCTTGCTTCATGTTTCAATGAGACATGCCAAAATTTGGAAATGTAGTACTTTTGTACATTTCGAACTATTTGCAATGTACCGCCAAAATTTGTAAATTTAGTACTTTTGTACATTTTGAACTATTTGCAATCTACTACTGTGAGACACTTTGGAATGTCAAAATGTAGTCCCTGTGTACATTTGGAACTCTTTGCAATCTACTATTGTGAGACATTTTTGAATTTGAAAATCTAGGCCCCTTGTACAATTGAATCTGTTGCAATCTTGTTGCAGTATTGCAACAATTTAGTAGCACTACAAATGCTATTATGCTTGCAATATTGTTTTTATATACAAACTATACTATATGCAATATTGCAATCACTAACTGCGTGCAACATTGTTACAGTACTGCAACAATACTATACTGTCACGCTTCCCGTGCAGTACTGCAACAATATTGTTACTGTACTGAAGCAATCCTGTTTTTTTCCCGATGTTGTAACTTTCTTATACAATCTTGGATGACTTTCATCCAAATCACCTTTGCAAGCCTATTAAATTCTCTACCAATCAGAATAAATCTCTTATGATGGGGAAATGCTAATAATATTGGAGAGGCCTCCAAATGCAATTATGTCAAATTTGTTGGGTAGATTTCATGCATGCAATAGTCCTCTTATGTACACCTATTGTACATTTGAGTCATGCTAATATCTATTTATAGGCTAGCATTTACTTCTGTTCAAAGGATCGGTACGTTTAGGGGTTAAGAGTATTTGAGAATTCTTACAATAATGTACATTTGAGATGTATGTACTGAAATTAGTGTGAGGATTGGTGTAAAGTCTCATATCAATTTTGTGACTCACAATAATGGCAATAAATGATGTGCTGATGAAATCCTCTTGCTTATGGAATATTCTGTACCATCTACAGTGGGGTCAAAGGGGTGGACCAAAAGAGCCATGCTATGTCTACCTGCATTTTATTTTAGGAAGCCCAGGCTAACTATGCTAAAACACAGGCTATGTCAAAAGACACAGGGTCTGCAGCAACAGCCTAGGATAAAATGCGGGTGGACAGAGCATGGCTCTCTTGGTCCACCTTGGTAACTCCACAATCCATCATTTACTAGAACACCTCTCAAATTCCTTACAATGGTTTGCCAATCACCAAATTTTACTCATAATTCACCTTGTGTATGACGCAATTTTGTGCCAAATTTGGTGCAAGGAAGATGGTAGGAAAATTGCAACAATGCCAATTTATCAACTTTTATGTTTAATGTGGAAAAACATGCATATCAATTGCACAAAAGCTTGCAAGGATCCAAATTTTTGGTAGAATGTAGAAATCGAAGTAAGGAAACAATATGGTGTTATAAAAACAAAAAAATCCTATCAATTATATTTGTACAGAGCTTACAAAGCACGTCAACTTGTAAGTTATAATTCATCACCATCTATTGGGAATCAAGAGCCAACACTACAAGCAGAGGCATCGTTTCTCACTCTAGAGGACCCTGTTCATTGTCGCTTTTCATTGTACACGCTTGTCTTGCGTGACAAATTGCACTCACCAAATCCAACCAAAAAATTGGTGAGTGCAAAGTGGAGATGTTTGACTCACAGAAGCCACGCCTTCTCCTTGCAGTGCGGAACAAGTTTCAACAAGGGAGTTCTTCGAGCCCACTCCACTTGATCACTCCAAAATTTCTTGAATCACAGCACATTGACATTGCTGGATAATTGTCAACACGCAGGCCCAAAGACAAATTGTATGCTCTTAATCACGCCAATGAATAGAGTACATCCCGTGGTGATCTTTCCCTGAAGCTTGATCGAAGACTAAAGGACTGGATATTCTCAAATTCTGAGTCTTTGGGAGTCTCGGTCTCCATTTCCAACTCCTTGTATGCCTTAGCTATGTCTTTCCTTGTAATCATACCAATCACCCTGCACAACAAAACAGTATGAATCACCCCTTGAAATCCTTTTCTTACTCGGAAACCTACACCCATTAAATTGTTTACTCTGAGAGCCACAATTAGCCCGAGTGTTTTTTTTTACAAATCCTTGGTCTAATTTTCGTGTGAACGATCCAAATTAGTCCGAGAATATAATAATATTATATGTTTTTTAAATTTAGATTACATAATTTTATTTTTCAAATAGCCAAAAAAAAATTATAAGATTATTTTATTCATATTTTTGACATGGTAAATCTTTTAGAATAAGGCACACAAAACCTACATTACCACAATTACTACAAGTTATATCAATTACTCTGACTCGGACTTTCTTCCAATTCCACAATTAGTTTGAGTTTTCGCTATTAGTCGGAGTTGGAGTAAACAAGATAATGTGTGATGAAAACTAACTTATTGCATTTCGTCACCAATTGATTGCGTTTCACCGGTTGAGTGATGAAATCTCACCTGTTGCTTGCATCAGTCACACACAGATGCCTCAAACCAAGAGTGCGGAAAATGATGTAAACTCGCCGTGCTGAGGTTTCAGCCCGAACCTGAGACAACACTAGCAAAGTTTTAAAAAAATAGATATCTAAACAATAGATACGTACAGAGTGATTTGGGTAGAGCTATCTCCTACATGAAAAAATTAACAAGAGTGGTCGAATACGCACCGTTAACGGTGCGCGATTCATCCATGACCGGAAATCTATGGCTAATTCTTTGCCAGCATGTGATGCCACCTCCACGTCCTCCAGCTTCGAATGACCTCCTTCAGTACTACTGCTGCCATTCACTGTTGGCGTTGAAAATTCCTGCAAAAGAAAACATTGTGGTGAGAATTCTATTTCACCTTGGTATTGTAACCAGGTCGGCCTTATGTTTATGGCTACCAAAAGCAGGCGTCACTTACTGAGTAAGCAGGTGACGCATGCTTTTGGAAACCAAGAAACAAAACACTGATTTTGGTATCTAGAAGAAAAAAGAACTGCTGATCTGAGGAAGTGTTTCCTGAAGCGAAGTGTCAGAATAGTAGCCAGCATTTTACCAGCTCACTACACTAAATGGGCTATTTAGTGTCCGGGACACTATTTGTCAACTTGGACACTATTTGAATTTAGGGAGACATAGTGTCTTTATAAGAAAAAAATGGATGTAGTGTTCCAATGACATATGGCAACTTTATAATAAACATAGCGGCATTTCACCTCATGTCACTCTCATCACCTAAAAGGAACATGGCACTCTCAATGAAAGTGAGAATGACAAGTGTCAAACTCCTATGTAGTATAGGGACACTATTTCTCCTCAACTTTGAACGAATTGTGGTAAAAAACATCAATTTTCCCTGGACACTTTATACACACTTTATACACAAGGTGGGGCTGGATGGAAGCCCGATTCAATCCAACCCAAGTTTTTTGTCCCGATTTCATAAAACTAGCCCAAAGATTTGGCGCCAAAATCATGCCACATAGGATGCAACATAGGAAAAATTGTTTGTTCCGGCCCGTCCCTAGTATAAAGCCCTTGGACCGCATTTGAAAGAATTGAGCAATCCTATTGGTTGAAATCTGAAGAGTTCGGGCCGGCCCTCAATTCAAAAAGTGGGCCTAAATACATTAAATTTAGTGTAGTATATTTTGAGGGCTTTTTCCAAGGAGCACACGAGACATACCTGTAAGAGATCATCGATTCCCAATTCAGAAACGGCCTCAGGTCTGGAGCTCAAGTAGCGGCGATGGGGATAATGAGTATGATGGTAGACACGCATGAGTTGATCCCAGAAGCGTTGCTGCTCCGTCAACCGCGGCAAACGCAAACTGATGCCGTGACGCCTGGGTCGATTCAGCGTTGCTGCATCGGCCTCGAAAATTGCGCGTCGCTCCAACAGCAGCAAAATCTGGTGCCTCAGCATGAAACCCACGAGCTGGCCGTCCGGGTTGTTGTAAACATGTCCGTGCGTGTGTTGAACGACAGGAAAACCATTGTGGCCCGTTTCACGGAGCACTGTCGCAACCTCTGCAACGGAGGTAATCTGCACAAACGATGAAAACTTGATCAGACAGAACGCAGGTAAACAGTCTGTTTACTCAGAACCACTTTATGACATTTAGAACATTATGCGACCTCCCACATAAATGGTATCTACTTTTGCTACCCAGTGCATACAATACTCACGATACCTCTATAATATCCGGCAACACCCGTGATATATTAAGGTGATACCATGATGATGTCCACACGTATCACCTCATGAAGTTGCTACATATTTTTATCATGATGTGCATTCTCGCTACATTTCAAAAAAAAATTCATTTTCTCTCTTTGCATGTTTAGCAGCCCCATTTTTTGCGAAGAAATCCAGCTAATTTTAGCCAGTTTTGAGATCACTGTAAACAGACTTAGCAAAGCTGCCTAATCAGAGAATCACGCAATGGCTCAAATTGCACTTCGATCATTGTCTTTTTTAGCAGTTTTGAGTGAGTCATATGGGACTATCTTTTGTCCAATGGTATACGCCCTCCGTTACATAGTAAGATTCCACTTCAAACGCATGTACTTTTCTTATCGTTTTTGGTGCCAAAAAAAAGTCCTCTCAGTACTCAAAAAATGGTCTATCTTTAATAGCAATATGTAGTTTTTGTGTCACTCTCATTTTCCACCCTGTTGGAAATGGATGGGACTCACGTTTGAAGCATAAACATAGGACAAAAACTAGGGGAAAACAATGCCAAAAACTACAACTCTTATTTTTAAACGAAGGGAGTATATGTTTTGACCAACACATGCTTCATTGGGTTCTGGTGATAAAAAACTTTGGCTCACATTTTTCACAACATAATCAATCCAATTGGTCATGATAAAACCATGAAAGATGATAGATTACTCCAGTCACGTTATATCTCACGCTCTCCAAAACAAATCAATGGGTGGGTGTGCTTCTCGAACAGCGTTTTAAGATAATGATTACCTCCTTAAAATATATCACATTTGATGCCATTATGCGTCCAGCCGTGATCAAATGGAGTTTCTGTGAAGGCTCACTTTGCAGAAAATGGACTTCCCCTGCGATAATAAAAAGCCGTCAATGAGACAATTTGCCAAAATAGGTCAACAACATGGAAGTACAGTTTTCGATGTGCAAGCATGGTTTGGGAATGCAAACAGACGGGGCTAAAGATCTAGAGACTTCATGCAAATTAGAGAAGGTCGTACCAATACGCTCCAAGTCAGACTCATAGGCTCCTGCGGAATGAATGTGATGGGCCACCCAATTGGAGAGGACAATGGCAAGTATAACTGGCAGTAAGAACTCGATTACACCTGTGCCCTCCACCATGATTACCACCTGCATACATATGTCAAGAAATGACTCAACACCTCAGGAAAGTCACTTAGTGTAAATTTTGGTATATATGAGTGAACAAAGGGTATTTAATGGGAGGCTATGAAATAACTGGAATATTCTACTATTTATAGTATATTTGGGGTATATTCATGGTATCTTCAGAAGCGACAAAAAATAGAAATAAGAATTGGCCAACCCAATTACGTTCTTCATCTTTCCTCCTAAACCTTTCGAGCGTTCAGAGCTTCACTGTACAACTGTTGAGTCTTAAGATATGTCATGAATATAGATGCGATCACATTGGTTCCATTTGTGAAGAATTAATGATGCAAGTTTTAGATCAAAAAGTTGAACGTGGAAGTGTACCAAGGAAATGGAAGTTCGGAAAACTCCACCAAGCATAGCAGTCGCTCCCACAAGCGCATGCATACCCGGTTGCACCGACCACCTGCAAAATCATCCACCCAATGTCAAAGAGAGTAGCAGACGCGGAACACAAGGGCACCAAAAATGAATGAGATAGAGCATGATGCTGGACTGAAACTTGAGGCCATAATATATAATCGAATACGAAGAAGTGATATTCCAAAACTGTCAGAATGAGCCCGCAATTTTACCTCTCGCATCCCCTACAAAGAAGTTACACTTTTGAATTCTCCATGAGTCACAAGTATTATGGACATCATCACGAATGCAGAATTCTAGAGCAATACATACTCGATACTATTCTACCATGAAAATCACACATTCTCAATTGGAAATGACAGGAACTAAAGTGCAGCAATAAATTCGTGGTCCCAAAAAAACGCGCCAATGAGAAAGTATCATATGGAAGTGTTACATAAATACTTAACATGTGAAAAGGTATTACAACCAGAATGAAGTGTAAATGAAAGTTAGTCTGTAACCGGGTATGCAAGCTGCAAGATATTTTAGTTCCAGAATTTACACCAATGGAATGGCCTTCCCAAAACGACAAAGAGCGCAACTGTTACACTCAACTGCTAACTACACCATCACAAAGGCTCAAATTTGTTTGACAGAGGTTCACGACGCAGCGGCTAGTTAAGTCTCTATGACGTTCAATTAACATTAACTTCAGGACAACTTTAGCAAACATACGAGTTCATATGAGCCATGTTTCGCAACCTTGTAATGGAAAACGACAAAATGCACGACAACCAGATGCTGCAACGTAGGTTTATTGATGAGATCACACTTGTACACTGCTTGCATCACTGTTCTTACACAAGGACGTACTCTTCATAGCATCCAGCACTTACTCACATCAAGGATACTTACTCAACATGCTGAAGGAGAGTTAGTACAAGTGAGTAACAGAGAGAACCTATACTCGCTACAGCGTTTCTGGTTCGCTACTCAGTGGTAGCTGTCAACCGTATACATGCACTTCCCGCCTAACTATGAATACGTATGTGTATATATGTCATACCTCCTGCCTACCTGTGACTATGTATGCGTACGAGTGAATGACTTCACTGATTATCTCCAACACCTTGTCACGTCTTGTCACTCATGGTAGTCGCCGTCTCTTTCCCTGCTCCTGCATTAAACTGCTACAACTACAGAACTACTGCTGCACCGCCAGTTACTGCAACTGCAGCAGCTCCGAATGCGGCACCCTTGACAAGTGATTTTTTACGATCACTTTCTGCATCTCTATTTTCTTTCCTAACCTGGTCGATATGACCCTGGATTTTTTTTTCGAAAGATTTCCATATGGTCTTGAACCGGCCAGGCTTGATCAGGGTGTTGGTATCGGAGACATTGCGCCATGATGGTTTTTCGGAGAGCAAAAGCAGAGCTTCATCACGCATTTCTGTGGGGCTTTTCGTACCATGTATTTGTCTCTTAATCCATCCGAAAATAGGCGTCTCCGGGACGACCACCAGAGTGCTCAGACAGCCAGAGTCGATATCAATGCCATCACTGTGATCGGCACCGTCAACCTCTTCATCACTATCAATCTCTTTGCCCAATTTGACAACAACCAACGAGGAAAGAATCTTCAAGGCAGAAGATTTCCCTTCACGACAGATAGCATCAATATCATGTTTCTTCGTCGCCCATTGCTTAGGTGATCCGTCATAATCATGCGTTAAGATCTCAATAAACCTCTTCACCATCAAGTCGAGTACACGGGTGGCTTCATCCTTCGCCTTCTTCTTCACAGCGCATCGTCCATGCTTAGCGATTGATTTTCGCATCCTGTTTGTCTCTTCTTCCGTTGGATCATAGCCACGAAGTTCAGCCACAACCTCGGTTTGTGCTTTCGTAACTTCTTCGTTTAAAACTCTCTGGATGCCTGACCATATAGCAGAAGGAGAGTTTGAACTAGATTTCCCCGCCTCAGCTAGGAGATTATCGATGCGTTCTTCAAGATTAGTTTTAATTAGATGCTTCATCTTAGATTCCACCTCAGCAAATCCCGCCTTACGCTTCTCCTGCCAAAAGACCTCCATGTTGCAACATGACTCCTGCCTTGACCCTGATGGATCCCATTTTGAGAGTTCAACTTTTGCATCTGCGAACATTTAACATTTTAGACTCACCGCCACAAACTCACAATGCAAATCAATAAACCTCAGCAACCTTCGACTTTACAAAAACTTGTCAATGTAATACACTCATAATCTAATTACAACTCAAATCCTGTAGGATTCTAGGACCCTACTTCGACTCACTCTGCAATCGAAATCTCAAATGTAATCATGTGCTGATGTTCAATCTATATCATTCTTTCCAAAACTAAAATTTCTGGACAATTCTACCAAAAAAAGAAACGATTCCCTTGAACCTTGGCCCCCGTCTCAAATGAAAATGCACATGTGGCCTACTTCTGAACTGTCAGATAGCACAAGCAAATATTATTATAAATACACAAGGGACATAAGTATAAGGGGAAATCTCCACTACGCACCGTCACATCCACGATCGAACTTGCGCAACGCTTCTCGCCGTTCATTGGTGTAAAATTTCTTATCACGATTAGACTTAATATTCGAACACAAGTTCGTCTTGAACTGGTCCTCGGCATGGACTTGGTGATGTTTAATCTGTTTCCAATAAGAAGGCTGAAAAATACTCAAACCCTCAGAAATCAAACAGTTCCACTTGGATTCCATGATCTCCTTTTTATACCAGGTGGTTTCCGCACGATACTCGTCCGAGTACTTCCCGAACACACGATCCACAGTATTCCCGAATCCTCTCACAATTGTCGTCTGCGCCTCTTTTTCCACAGATCGCCACTCCTCGTCCGACTTCAACTTTTGGAGCTTCTCCTTCACTATTTCATCGCATCGCACGGTGGCCACCATGACCGCTTGCGCGGGCAGATCTAGATGCTTGTTCTCTTTGATCTTCTCCCAGATATCCTTCGTATGAAGCGAGAACGACTCGCCAGGCACGGTGTCATTGCGATCACCTGCCAGTCCTCGTGGTGCAGTCGAGTTCCTGAATCGCTCCCTGAGCTGCGCAACCTGCTCCTCGAACTCCTGTCTCTTGTGTTCAAAGTTCGGCAGGGACTCCACGACCACAGTGAAGAAGTCGTCCATCGAAGCCATCTTGTGCATCGGGGGCTTGGGCACGTCTTTCCAGATCGCTTGGAGGTTATCCCGCAGGAGCGACTCCAACTTCTGTATCGGCGTGATCGACATGTCACGGATCACGAACATGAGTGTCGTCTTGCGCAGTGTCCACTTTACGCGCATCATCACCTCAAAAATGGTCTTTATCAGCGGCCAGTTGGCCGCCTTCTCGCGGCCGATGTCATGGTTCCAGATGTTGATTATCAAAATGTCGGACACGACGAGCGCGAGCAACGCGCTCTGCCTCTCAAATAGCGTGTCATCCTCCCCCCTCTCCGCTCCGTCTGTGCCCTCAACGTCTACAACTAACGTGAACGGCGCCAGCCCCTCCGCCTTCGCCAACCACACTCCGCGCGTCGTCCGCTGCCGCCCGAGTAACGCGTTCATCTCTGCAAATCTCGTGCCGAACAAGCGATTTAGCAACGTGCTCTTCCCGCTGCTCTGCGGCCCCATGATCGCCACCACCACGTACGATGGTCCGCATCTCTTCAACTGAACACTCTCAACAAATCTCTCCAGCTCTCTGTAATTGAAAGTACCATCGCCATCCACCAGCTGCAGTGTGGACTCCATCGCCGAACAAAAAACAACAAAGTCACCCTCAGGCCTCAGATCATGTTAGTCGGTAGAGACTGCCTCTTGGATCTGGTAGTGGAATGAATCGAATGGGGAGGAGACGATTTGGCGTTTAGGCAGAGGGACGACGAACGCGTGATCGCCACGTCGTGAGGACAGGTGTCGCCAGCGGGCACATTCCTCGAATATTCCTGTGCGTAGAACACGACACGTAGCACTTCATGAATAAATCAAATGGATGAGCATAACAAGCAGTAGGGTTGGACTTTATTCACGCCCTTTCTTTAGGGTCGGTGTTTCAATCTATCTAGGGTTGGATAACCTATTACCACCACCTCCCCCAATTACAACATTTAGATTTTTCTTGGGGCCACCACAGTTGAGACTCAAAACCACCAATTTCACTATTGAGGTAGACCAATGGCATGCCAAGCATTGCAAAGAAGTAGTTGGTGGTTTTGTGTATCATGATGAGTGAAAGTTAGTACCACATGGTGTGGACATGGGTAAATCTAGAGCTTTGCTTTGAGTAAAAGGTTACTTTCCACTTTGAAATTTTGTAGTAAATTGACAAATGCGAATTAGGTGTTCCAAATTTTTGCAATCCTCATCAAAACCTATTCCGAATGCGGTCATATTTTATCTTAGTATTACACTGAAATCACCATATACTGAGGGTGGGTGAATGGTGTGGGTAGATTCATCCATTTAGACGAATTTGCATCCAATTTGAACAAAATTTCATCCAATTTGGATGAGTTTTACCGCAATATTTGATAAAATCGTTATTAGTAAAACCTCTCGTAAATACCGTGGGCCACAGTACATAGCGATTTCAATGTAGTTTTGATCCAATGTTCAATTACTTCTAAATGATCCTCAAATTTCTTTTGTGATGTTGGACATGGTTGCCAATGAGGATTAGAATATTTTGGTATTAACCCTTTAAGGACCAAGAAGGCCAAATTTAGCTTCCTATTTTTTTAGCAGTTTTGAGTAGGTTCTATGTGAAGTTTCTATTGTTCAAATTCATTTATGTTTTTGGTCAACACATGCAATGTTCTTTACTAATTCCAGTGATATAAAATTTAGTCCTGTTTGAATCATACTTTTCATTATATGAATGATTGAATTTGTCATGTTTATACCATGAATTCTTGGTGTCAGGGACACAAGAACTCAAGAACAAGAACAAGAGAACAATAACAAGAGCATGAACGAGGACCCAAGAACAAGAAGTGCAATAGTACACAAGAGTGGTTCTCAAGAAAGTATATTGAACTAAATCGATAGTTGATCAAGATTCAAAGACACGGCAATACTCAAGGTTGCTCCTAACTTGTGTTGACGAGAGTGAGGAGTCCCTCATCTCATCCCCTAGATATATTAGTACTAAGGAAGCTTCTGAAGGGGCTTCCTAGAGATTATGAGAGTCCCTAGGAAGTATCTAGAAGGTCCTAAAAGTCTAAGGACCTATAGAACTTCTAGAAGTATTCTAGAAGGTTCTATGTCGGTGGCAATACCCATCACGAACTAATTTTGAACACAATAATTATATCACTGTGGCAATACCCGTCACGAACTAGTTTTCACACAATAATTGTATCACTGTGGCAATATCCATTACTAAGGCAATACCCATCACTAACTAGTTTTAGACACAATAATTATATCTCTAGTTTTAACGCCTAGTCTTTGCAATACCCATCTCAAGGTTCTATGTCCGTGACACTTGGTCCTTAGGGATAAACATTCAATGCAATTTCATCCATCCTAGTCACAAATGTTCACAAGTTCTAGAAAAATCCTAAAACAGAAGCAACATCATTAACCCTTTAATGTAACATTTACTAAAAGTTGGCTCAAGGGGCATGCTATGACATTTAAGAGTTAAAGTCAAAGTATTTACGGTGAAATAACCCATAATCAACCACTTGGGACATTATGGTCTTGTAGGTGCTTTCAACAAGCACCACTCAATGAATGTGAATTCAACCACTTGTAATCCCCAAGAATCATGACATAGATCCAATCTCGGGGAAGTCACTTAGTGTAAATTTTGAATACATATGAGCGTACAAAGGGTATTTAATGGGGGCTATGAAATAATTGGAATATATTACTATTTATAGTATTTGGGGTATATTCCATATATATTCTAATAATATTTCTAAAATATTCCCAAATTGGTTTTATAACACCCTATATTACTTTTATAAATTTACAATTCTTATCCCAAATGAATAAAAGAAACTCTATATTTGTTCTCTCATAGTTATCTAAATTTTTGACAGTGACTTCCTCGGGGATTCAATCAAAGGTTTCTACAAGTGGGTAGAATTGGAGGAAGTGTCAAATATGTAATTCATGATATTTTTTGTGTAAACTAAGAGTATTCATGTAAGAGGCAATAAACAATATGCATTCATTTAACCCCTCGAGGTCTCGATTCAACACTGTCTTCAAAGATTCGTTATAAAATGGTTGATGATAAACGAAAATGGAGTAGATGTACAAAGAAAAGTTGTAAATGTCAATGTGAAGATAACATCTGTACGGTTGCATTCATCATATTTAATATTAATATTTTTTAATTAATTTTGCAAGGTTTTCTCTTAAAATTCAATTTAAAATCCAAAATTATCACAAAAACGTTAAAAAATATTGTAACGAAATTGGAATAACATGCATTACAAGATGGTATAGTTTTCATTATTTGATTCTACTTATTACAGAAAATCATGAACTTATAAGCTCACTTTTTGAACTAAGATTGAAACTTGACATAAACCACTTTTGTAGTTTTTCAAAAATTCACATTATCTTATTTTGAAGATTCATACCATACAAATGGTAGTCAACTAACACAAGAATCAAGAAATTCTTGAATGGATGAAAAACATCACCGTCTGCGGTGTTAGGGACGCGTCAAAAATCATCCATCGTCCAGAATATGGATGCTGGCGCGTCAAAGGGTTAAAGGGACAATTTTGGATCCACTCAACTTTGTTAAAAATTGATGATCATGAAACAAATGGATTAGGTAACAGGAAAGTACAACTTCTTTATATATCAATATGAGAAATAAAATGCCAAGCCTTTGGAGTGATTACTTCCATAATAAAAAGTTGTTATTTTGAGATAGCTTTCAAATATTTTGAAAGAGGATTATTTCTCGTAGTTGTCTAATGAAAGCCTTTAACCCTAAACGTTAATCCTATGATCATAGAATCATGCTTTTTCTGTCACATTCAATTTTTCTACTAAAAATAATACAAGAATTAAAATGTGTATTTTTAGTAGATGAAGTCACAAGTCTACCACAAATCATAAATTTTTCATAAATTTTCGTGAAATTTGAAATTACTATGGTTTCATGAAGTGATTGTAAAGAAAATCTATATCAATTACAAAATGTACTAGAAAACTCTATTTTTATTACCTAAGGTGTAAATTAAAATGAAAAAAAAGAGTTTAGTTAGTAAAAATCTTCCGTTTATCTAATTTTAGAAAATTTTGCTACACCTTGGTGATACCTACGGAACTTGTGACTATAATAAAATACTGAAATCTAAATTTTTTCCAAAAATTCAAAGTGGAGTAGAAATTAGACTTGTCAAACTTCATTTTGTTAGTTAAGCTCAAATGCAATAGAACTCATTTTCATGGCCTAAATTTAGTTTAAGTAGGACAAGCAAAAAAATTCAAAATACATTACACGGTGAACCATTTTTACAACTCTTTTTGTAGTTGTCCAGTTGGGACCCTATTTAAAATCTAAAAAAATATCTTGAATGGTTTGAATATAACTTGAAGAGGTGGCATGACCAAGCAAAGTCCTTCACATAAAAAATTCAATGGAAATCATCCACGTAGCAATTGGAACTAAACAATAAGCTTCATTCACGAGTCAATTTTTAGTCTCGGCGTTGTTTAGGGGTTAAACGAAGTACATCAAGTAAATGTTTGTGATTCAATAAATGGACTCGGCATGAATATGTACTGTACATTCAATAACCTTCTCCAGCCTCCAGCCACTATCAAAGGCAAAGGTACAAGCCATTTTATTTGTGCCACGGATTGTTTCTCAAGCATAACATTCAGTAGCCTTTGTGAGTACTGCTTCCCTCTAACAAAATGATGTGGAATATCCCACATCATTTCATCCCGCCAATGAAATGATGTGGGATATTCCACATCAAATCAGTAGCTATGGGGGCACGTGGCAATAAGCAAAAGCAAGCAACCATGGTGCACAGTAATCGAAAGCACTTTCAATCACAATTCAACATTGTTTTTTCATTGTTTATTTGATTGATTCTCAACTCAACACTGTTTTGTCAGCTCAATAGTGTTTTGTCAACTCAACAGTGTTTTGTCATTCATTGTTTATTTGATTCAATAGTTCATTCAATTAGAAATCACTGGTTACACTGTTTACAAAAGTAGATGAAACCAAAAGGCAGTCTATTTGAAGGCTACTGAATGCTATGAGTCAGTTACAAGTCAGCCGATTAATTTTTGGAAATGGTTGGTTGTGCCTCATGCCACCTGTAGCTGGGGTGTTTTTCCGTTCTTTTACAATGAAAATTCCTTTCATTTGTTTCAAAAAAAGAAAAAAGAAGAAAAAAAATGGCTGGTTGATTTTCAAGAATAGAGGCAAACCACCGAACTAAATGACTAAAAAATAATTATATTTAGTATTCATAGACGAAATATACGGGAAATAATCTTTAAAAACCGGTTGCTTTTGGAAAATTAAGGACATTGACTGGTTGCCTCAAAAAGTTTCCCAAACGAGGAAAAGTGTTCTTATCTGGCGGCACCTTCGACTATGACTCAACATTTTAGTTTATTGGCTCTGACCGTAATTGCGGGGACATTCTTTTTTTTGGCTAAATATCATTGTAGTAAATATATTCCATCCGTGATTCCACTTAACCCTTTGACGCGCCTACGTCCAATATATGGACGACGAACAGATTGCAACCTTTCCCAACACTACATTCTGTACATTTTTTCATCCATCCAAATTTCTCTTGGTTCTTGTGCTAGTCTACCTTTATATACAAAGTGACTAGTGACTTCTAATTGAATGAACTATTGAATCAAATAAATAATGACAAAACAGTGTTGAGTTGAGAATCAATCAAATAAACAACGACAAAACAATGTTGAATTGTGAGTAAATGAGTGCATCCGATTACTGTTGACCATGGTTGCTTGTTCTTGCTTAACCCCAAAAGGGCCACGAGGCCACCACGTGGCTTTTGGAACTAGAAAGTGAGGAATTTCGAGTTGTTGGACCGTGACTTGTAAAGTGAGCAACAAAGAGACCCTAATTCTTTTTGAGAGCTGAATCCGTGAGTACTTCTTGATCGAAATTTCATGAAGTGTGCGATTTTTGGTGATTTTTTTGAGCTGCAAAGAGGTTATTTGGGCGTCACTTCACCCTCATATCTTTCTCTTCACACTTCCAAATTATGTGAAAAATTTTGCACATGTTTAGAATGATGATCATTATGCATGATAGAAATTTCAGAGTTTTTGGAGCACTTTTGACCAATTCAATTTTAGCATATGTACAAAATACCCTAAACACGTTCCATCAATCTTCTCAACGGTGTCATTTTCTCAAAAATTGTGCGATATCGTTGATCACTTTTTCATTGAGAAGCTATGTAATTCTTCTTTGATTTCAACGGTGCCGATCGTCAAAATTAACCCACACCAATTAGGAATTGAGCTTGTTATAACAACTAGTCAAGAAAACAAGAGCTAAGCTAGAAACCACCCGGTCCTTTCGGGGTTAATGCCACGTGCCTCCATAGCTACTGATTTGATGTCGAATATCCCACATCATTTCATTTGCGGGCTGATTTGATGTGGGATATTCCACATCATTCAATTGGAAGGAGGCAATGCTCACAAAGACTACTCAATGTTATAGTAAACGGCACAAAAGTGAGTCGGACATGAAAGTCACAGGCTCAAATCCACGATTTTAAAGTGGAAGGCGGCAACCTGACAGTCGGTTGGCCCACCCTTGTCAGGATGTGCGTTCGAGCCTACCGACGGTGGGCAACAAGAACTTGCAGTGGCCAACACACATTCAAACACTGGTGTGAAAGGCCCCGAATAGCCTTCATGCGCTTTATGCCCTCTACCTTTCCTTCATGCACTCTACTCATCACCTTGGGACTGCACCTGTCCAATTCACTACACCGATTATGGCCATTACTTTGAGGAACATTAATTCATCTCACAGTAATTGTGGCATTAGAATAAAAGAGTGGGTCACAGTAATTGTAAAGTCTCACACCACTTTTGTGATTCACAACAATGGCAATAATTGATATACGGATGAAGTCCTCTTGGGTGTAGAATATTTTGCACCATCAACAGTGAGGTCAGAGGGGAGAACAAAAGAGCTCTGTACATCCACGTTTTATTCTAGGTTTTATCAATTGCCTATGCCAAAGCCTAGTCTACCTATGCTAAGACACAAGCTACGTCAAAAGACACAAAGTGGCATGAGGACGGACAACCTAAACTTTAGCGTAGGCAACCAAGGATAAAACGCGAGAACACAAAATGTTATGAGGCTTTTGGCCTTGATGACAGAGTGGCAAAGTAAATTAATAAGAATGGCAAAAAAAAGACGAGTTACTAAGGTAGAAATACCTATTACCATCCATTTAACCCCAAAAGGTCCAACTATGCATTTTCTGATGAACATTTATGTATGGTAACACAACAATCCACCACACTAAAACACCTCTCAAATTCACTACAATGGTTTGCCAATCACCAAATTTTCGCACCATTCAACTTGAGTATGACGCATTTTTGGGCCAAATTTTGTGCAAGGAAGATGGCAGGAAGTTGCAACAATGCCAATTTATCAACTTTTATGTTTAACGTGAAAAAAATGCACATCAATTACCCAAAAGCATCCAAGGATCCAAATTTTTGGTAGAATGTAGAAATCGAAGTAAGGAAACAATATGATATAAAAACAAAAAAAGAACAAAAAATTGTACAAAGCTTACAAAGCACATCAACTTGTAAGTTATAATTCATCACCGGCTGTTGGGAACCAACAGCCAACACTACAAGCAGAGGCATCGTTTCTCACTCTAGAGGATCCTGTTCATTGTCGCTTTTCATTGTACACGCTTGTCTTGCGTGACAAATCACACTCACAAATCCACCCGAAAAATTGGTGAGCGCAAAGTGGCGCTGTTTGACTCACAGAAGCCACGCCTACTCCTTGCAAGTTTCAACAAGGGAGTTCTTGGAGCCCACTCCACTTGTTCACTACAAAATCTCTTGAATCGCAGCACATTGACAATGCTGGATAATTGTCAACACGCAGGCCCAAAAACAAATTTTATGCTGTTAATCACGCCAATGAATAGAGTACATCCCGTGGTGATCTTTCCCTGAAGCTTGATCGAAGACTAAAGGACTGGATATTCTCGAATTCTGAGTCTTTGGGAGTCTCCGTCTCCATTTCCAACTCCTTGTATGCCTTAGCTATGTCTTTCCTTGTTATCATACCTATCACCCTGCGCAACAAAACAGTACGAATCACCCCTTGAAATCCTTTTCTTCCTCGGAAACCTACACCCAAATGTTATCTTGTTTACTCTGAGAGCCACAATTAGCCGGAGTGTTTTTTACAAATCCTCGGTCTAATTTTCGTGTGAACGATCCAAATTAGTCCGAGAATATAATAAAATTATATTGTTATTTTTTATTTAGATTATATAATTTTAATTTTCAAAAAAGCTACAAATAGAAATATAAGATTATTTTATTCATATTTTGGACATGGTAAATCTTTTAGAATAGGGCACACAAAACCTACATTAACACAATTACTACAAGTTATATCAATTACTTCGACTCAGACTTTCTTCTTATTCCACAATTAGTCTAAGTTTTTGTTATTAGTCTGAGTCGGAGTAAACAAGATAATGTGTGATGAAAACTAACTTATTGCATTTCATCTCCAATTGATTGAGTTTCACCGATTGAGTGATGAAATCTCACCTGTTGCTTGCATCAGTCACACACAGATGCCTCAAACCGAGAGTGCGGAAAATGATGTAAACTCGCCGTGCTGAGGTTTCAGCCCGAACCTGAGACAACACTAGCAAAGTTTTAAAAAAATAGATATCTAAACAATAGATACGTACAGAGTGATTTGGGTAGAGCTATCTCCTACATGAAAAAATTAACAAGAGTGGTCGAATACGCACCGTTAAAGGTGCGCGATTCATCCATGGCCGGAAATCTATGGCTAATTCTTTGCCAGCATGTGATGCCACCTCCACGTCCTCCAGCTTCGAATGACCTCCTTCAGTACTACTGCTGCCATTCACTGTTGGCGTTGAAAATTCCTGCAAAAGAAAACTTAATGGTAAGAATTCTATTTCCACTTGGTATTGTAGCCAGGTCAGCCTTGTGTTTTTGGCTGCCAGAAGCAAGCGTCACTTACTGAGTAAGCAGGTGACGCATGCTTTTGGAAACCAAGAAACAAAACACTGTTTTTGGTATCTAGAAGAAAAAAGCACTGCTGTTCTGAGGAAGTGTTCCCTGAAGCGAAGAGTCAGAATAGTAGCCAGCATTTCACCAGCTCACTACACTAAATGGGTTATATTTAGTGTCCGGGACACTATTTGTCAACTCGGACACTATTCGATTTCAGTAGATTTATCCGCAAAGTCTATAAAAGAGGGATGATTGGACCAAAGTTTGTGAAAACTATGGTTGAGAACCCAATAAAGGTAGATGTGTCAGTTGCTTTTTAAAAATTGGAGGTGGCAAGTTTCAACGCTCCAGAAACGGTGCTCAAAACTTTCGACCCTCAGTTTTCTTGACGCAACAAATTTTAGTTAATTCAAGGAGCTCCGCCTATGTCCCCAAATTAGCTTGCTGCCAAATCCAAATCAACGCATTGCTTGTTGCCACATCCCCGAATTTGTTTTCTGCTTCTGCCAAATCCAAATCAATGCTTCTATCTCCACCACCAGCTCATCCGGCACGTGCTCTATTTTTTGCTAATTTATGAACCTCACTCAATATACGTTTCCCAAAATTTCAATAAAACTGAGACTGTAAGTGGCATCGAGTTTGCGGAAAACTCTAGTGTCTTTGTAAAAAGAAAATGGACGTGGTGTTCCAATGGCATATGGCAACTTTATAATAAACATAGCCACATGCCACCTCATGTCACTCTCATCATCTGGAAGAAACATGACACTCTCAATGAACCTGAGAATGACAAGTGGCAAACTCCTATGTAGTGTAGGGACACTATTTCTCTTCACTTTTGAACGAATTGACCTTTGAACGAATTGTGGTAAAAGACATCAATTCTCCCCGGACACTAAATACACCAAATTTAGTGTAGTATATTTTGAGAGGCTTTCCAGATAGCACACGAGACATACCTGTAAGAGATCATCGATTCCCAATTCAGAAACGGCCTCAGGTCTGGAGCTCAAGTAGCGCCGATGGGGATAATGAGTGTGATGGTAGACACGCATGAGTTGATCCCAGAAGCGTTGCTGCTCCGTCAACCGCGGCAAATGCAAACTGATGCCGTGACGCGTGGGTCGATTCAGTGTTGCTGCATCGGCCTCGAAAATTGCGCGTCGCTCCAACAGCAACAAAATTTGGTGCCTCAACATTAAACCGACGAGCTGGCCATCCGGGTAGTTGCTAACATCTCCGTGCGTGTGTTGAACGACGGGAAAACCATTGTGGCTCGTTTCACGGAGCACTGTCACAACCTCTGCAACGGAGGTAATCTGCACAAAGGATGAAAACTTCATCAGAAAGAACACCGTAGCAGTCAAACAAATAAAAAAAATTAGCAAAGCTGCTTAATCAGAGAATCACCAAATTGCACTTCGATCATTGTTTTTTTAGTAGTTTTGGGTGGGTCATATCGGACTGTCTTTTGTGCAATTTTATACGCCCTCCGTTACAAAGTTTTCAAACACATTTTCTTAACGTTTTTGTTGCCAAAAAAAGTCGTCACGGTACTCAAAAAATGGTCTATCTTTAATAGCAATATGTAGTTTTTGTGTCACTCTCATTGTCCACCCTGTTTGAAGTGGATAGGGCTCACGTTTGAAGTATAAAACATAGGACAAAACTAGGGAACAAAAATGCCAATAACTAGAAATCTTTTTTTGAAACGTACGGAGTATATGTTTTGACCAACACATGCTTCATTCGTTCTGGTAATAAAAAACTTTGGCTCACATTTTTCACAACATGATCAATCCAATTGGTCATGATAAAACCATGAAAGATGATAGATTACTCCAGTCACGTTATATCTCACGCTCTCCAAAACAAATCAATGGGTGGGTGTGCTTCTCCAACAGCATTTTAAGATAAAGATTACCTCCTTAAAACATATCACATTTGATGCCATTATGTGTCCAGCCGTGATCAAATGGAGTTTCTGTGAAGGCTCACTTTGCAGAAAATGGACTTCTCCTGCGACAATAAAAAGCCGTCACTGAGACATTTGCCAAAAGAGGTCAACAACATGGAAGAAAGTTTTCGAAGTACAGGATGTGCAAGCATATTTTGGGAATGCAAACAGACGGGGCTAAAGATCTAGAGACTTTCTGCAAATTAGAGAAGATCGTACCAATACGTTCCAAGTCAGACTCATAGGCTCCTGCAGAATGAATGTGAAGGGCCACCCAATTGGAGAGGACAATGGCAAGTATAACTGGCAGTAAGAACTGGATTCCACCTGTGCCCTCCACCATGATTACCACCTGCATACATATGTCAAGAAATGACTCAACGCCTTCAGGGAAGTCACTTAGTGTAAATTTTGGTACACATGAGCAAACAAAGGGTATTTAATGGGGGGCTATGAAATAATTGGAATATTCTAATATTTATAGTATATTTAGGGTATATTCATGGTACATCGAGTGGCCTCAACATGCTATCTTCGGAAGCGACAACAAAATAGAAATGAGAATTGGCCAACCCAATTTTGTTCTTCGTCTTTCCTGCTAAACCTTTCGAGCGTTCAGAGCTTCACTGTACAACTGTTGAGTCTTAAGATATGTCATCAATATAGATGCGATCACATCGGTTACATTTGTGAAGAATTAATGATGCACATATGACTGCAAATTTTAGATCAAAAAGTTGAACGTGGCACTGTACCAAGGAAATGGAAGTTCGGAAAACTCCACCAAGCATAGCAGTCGCTCCCACAAGCGCATGCATACCCGGTTGCACTGACCACCTGCAAAATCATCCACCCAATGTCAAAGAGAGTAGCAGACGCGGAACGCATGGGCACCAAAAATGAATGAGATAGAGCATGATTTAGGAAATAATATATAATCGACAAAAAAGCACCACTTTAAACTCAAAACAATTGACTGATTCCAAAACTTGAAGCATAGTGATTAAGGATTCAAATACATTGAGGCCCTCAATGGTCATAGAATCTTTCCATGACCACAAAAATTCTTCACAAATCCCAAGGTAATATTGAAGATATGCTGACAGCCTATTACCGTGGGAAGATGACTCCAAAAATGCGCCCCAGAAATGCTCCAAAAGATGCGCCTACCTGTTACCAGTCGACTATGAGAAAAATACAAGGGAATAACTATCCTCAACCGACAGAATGATTGTCACATAAATCCATTGCAGAGATACAAAACTATAAGGTTTATATGTACCTCCAAGGAAGTAAGCACAACTTTACAACACAATAATTGTGATGTGGTTCTTAACTAAGAAGCTTAAGAGAAACAAATTGTAAAGAGTAGATCCCACCAAGAAATACTTGCCATGATGGACGGCATAAAAATGCCACCGGGAGTTGCAATGCCGTAAGCTAGAATAAACAGTAGAAGGAAAGAACTCGAGTGGATGCCAAGGCTACGAATAGTGAACTGGGAAGCGTCAGCACCTCCTAATGCTAGTAGCTTCTGGATCGTCTGAAAAATTAACGAAGAACTATCAAGAATCCCGTTCTAAGCTCCATAAATATCAAGAGAAAGACAATCAAAAAGGTATTCAGATTTGCAACTACAAGCAAAGACGACAGTAGCACGGGAAAACCGCTTCGTTTCGGTAAAAAGACTCACCTGACGTGGGACGGCAAAGTAGAGAGAGGCTAGATCATTGTAGTACTGGATCCCTGTTTCTTGGTCTGCAAGTGGACATGTATATCTATACCAATATTCATCGCCTTCTTGCCTGCAGAAGATTTTATATGTCAGATCGCCAGCTCACACACATCCATTAGAACTAGAAGTGACAACATAGACTTCCAGGCTTACTTTCTTCGACGAACATCAACAATAATTAGGAATGCCACCAAGGCATCGAGCTCACCGGGTTTAACTCTGCAATAATCTGAAATATATGCACATAAATTTACACAGGTATTATGATTGACAAGTTGTTAAGTGACTGAATTTTGTCACATAATCCAAACGGCAAGCAGTGCACAGCTAACATCATACCCTTTTTGGATGGGTACACAATGTCCGAAATAGTGGGGCAGCATAAAGATGGCGGCGACGGAAATGAACGTTATAAGACACGCCTCAAGCACCCTGCACCCCCCAAACCAAAACACAGAGTTCCAAGAACCTGTAAGCGCAACTTGGATCTTAAACCTGCAGAAGACGTTACTGATTTAAAGGTCAGAGACATTGATATCCAAAGGAAGTGCACAGGCTCAAAACATGTTTTGATATAAGTGAAACTAAGCCCCTGTGCAACGTCATGACAATATTTTTGCATAGAAGTTCATGCTGTGAATATGTTACGGAGAATATTACACGGAGTGTACCGAACCTAAGAGCCTTTTGCTTTGAGGAAGGTCGAAATTGAGCAAGCCAGTCATGGACTATGTTCAAGGAAGCTCCGATTACTCCAGCAAAGACGCTTGTGACCAGAAATAATGGGAAGTCTATGAGATCGAACTCAGGCTGGCATAATACAAAGAAGTGATATTCCAAAACTGTCAGAATGGGCCCGCAATTTTACCTCTCGCATCCCCTACAAAGAAGTTACACTTTTGAAATCTCCATCAGTCACAAGTATTATGGACTTCATCAAGAACGCAAACTTCTAGAAAAATACATGCTCGATACTATTCTACAATGAAAAGTACACATTCTCAATTGGAAAAGACAAGAACTAGAGTGCAGCTATAAATTCGTGGTCCCCAAAAAAAAAATTCCAATGAGAAAGTATCATAAACATGCAGGGATATGTTATGGATCCTCGTCATCAGCATGTAC
This sequence comes from Pohlia nutans, assembly GCA_022496805.1. Lineage (NCBI taxonomy): Eukaryota > Viridiplantae > Streptophyta > Bryopsida > Bryales > Mniaceae > Pohlia > Pohlia nutans. The sequence goes on from CM040086.1 coordinate 1,734,405, forward strand.
AATCCTAGTAAATGAGAACCGAATGTGATGATTACCTTAAGACCATGAAAGGAGATGGTGCCTGGTAACGAGAAAGAAAATTTCCTGTCACATTTCACGTGAGCTTATCAATTGGAAACAAGAAAATTCACACACAACACATTTGAGATGAACTCATATCCAGATAGGTAGGGGATTATGAGGCTCCATGAAGCAAGTAAAATATGTAAAAAGAGCAGGGTATACCCTAAATTGAGCCATGAGAAAACCATGGTGGCGCATGTTGTACATAAAAGCGACCGCCACATGACCTGCTCACATAGCAATCAACACATATAGCTTAGACACCAGTACGGTACAGAAACACTCCAAACTTACAAATTGGTAGGGACTCACACAGTGTCACGATAATTATGCCATAACGTAGATTAAAAAAGTTTGAGAACCTTTCTGGACCAGAAACTAGAAGCCTCCTCCATAGAAAATAGAACTCCGCCAATTGGTGCACCAAAAGCTGCTGCCAAGCTGGCCAACAGAATACATTAGGTTTGATCTTGATTGATGAAAATCCTAGCCAAACAGATTCCTTCTAATGCTAAGCAAACGAGATCTTCATAACAAAAAAAAGCCCTGCGCATTTAATTACAAGACACAACCTAGCAAGATCTGATAGAATGAAAAAATCTGATACATTTTAAGAACGGCACATACCCAGCTGCAGCTCCAGCCGAAATAAATTCTCGCCTGTTCCTATCGTTATAAAAGTCCTATATTGCAGTTTGTTGGTGTCATGTAAGAGAACCGCATCCACTTTTTTCCCAAAAAATGACAATTTTGACAAATGCATCGCTTAAGAACCACATACTCTTGAGATGACTGGTAAAACAAAGCCATTGTTACAAGGGTTCACCATAATCCTCACTTACGAATATCCAAGCATTCGGGAGAAACTTAAGCTGCCTAAGTTTCTCCCGCCAAGTTTCCCACCGTGATTGTGGACCAGGCACGCTGTGATCCCTTGATGGAGGCTGGCCGTGCATCCAAGTAAGCTCAGACGCAATTGCACCGCCAATGTGGACCAGAGGTCCTTCTTGACCAATCTAAGCACGAAAATTCACATTCAAAATCGAGCATTGGAAAAAGCATGCAAGGTATAATTTTGTCATAAAAACCATCAGAGACACGAAAAGTCCTTGGGAAGTTGGGAGTGAGACGCACCGGTAAGCCAGATGAGATTGTGCAGATAGTACCCAGTATCTGTCAATACAACATCACAGATAAAGACAACCCTTGTTAACCCCTAAGCGTCCACAGTGTATTTTCTATAGTGTAGGAAAATTGGACCCCTTGCTGTAAATCATCAATTTGTGTGAAAATGACTTCAGTTTGACACGATCTTGTAGTACAGAACAAGAGCTTGAAAATGATTAATTGCAATCAGAAAACCGAGGTAAAATGAGAAAATGCCACCGTTGCAAAGTTCAATGATCCAGATGGCCATATTGGGCGTTTTAGACGGTTAACTTTCTGGAGCATGCATGAACACAAAGTATGATGGAAGCATGGGCTGCTGTTTCACTCCATCTAGCATCATCACAGGGCAAGCTGCACATGAAGAAACAGAATGCACACCTTCGTAAAGAGAGTTCTGTGCCGGAAAATTTCGGGAATATCATTACCATTCAGATAAGCCATAACTAGAGTAACCTGCACAAATGAACCATCACCATTAATAAGTGCAGAGCCCATGTCAATAGCTTCAGCGTCACATTGCAAAAGAGAGCGGTTTCAGGAGCAAGTAACACGAGATTTGTTGTACTAATAAATCAGATGATTCATTAATTTGGGAATAGGTATACATACCCCTCCACCTGCAGCTGCTGGAGCCCAGAATATAACCAAGCAGCTCGACAGAAGAACCAGAGCCACACCTACGGCTGCATAGTTGAAAAAAACTAGCGCTAATCCACGCTCAAAAAATTCTTCTGTCCACTTTTTCTGCAGCTCATGCAATCAAATACTCAGAGCCTCACTTTGCCTTACAAGGGAGAGTTGTGCTTATTTATACTTATTTATTTACTTATTTATTTATTTATTTATTTGTACTTACTTACATGAAATTGGCTTTCGTTTGTGCCAACCAAAAATAAATAAATAAATAAATACTTAGAGCCTTATCCATTGCGATTCCATAGCCTTGTCACAATACAAAATAGAAGCCATGAGACTTGTACTAAATCCAATTATTTTTTCCTGATTGAGGAATGCAATACTGAAGTCCCAAAATTGTCAAAATTAACCCTCGACCAGAAGATTACGTACCTTGAGCGTGATAATAACCTCTTGAAAGGATTCAATAATGAAGGCAATTATCCCTACAGATCAAACGAGAAAAAACTTAAGTTCAACCCTAAACCATTCTTAAGCCCTAAATCTTAATATCATTGTCGAGAAAACTCTGACGTGGCCCTAAAAGCTCAATTCAGTTAATGGTCAAGATACCGAAAAGAATCAAATTGTTTGTAGATATTGGTCATGATTGAGCATTTCCACGCTCTGAACTGGAACCAATGTGAATCAATATGACCTAAAACTTTCATACATCTTCACAATCAAATCAACATCAGGGCAATATTTTACCAACAAGAAGTCCAATCATAATTGTAATTGTCCACTTCGCAAATGTAAGCCCCGTATACCTGCACACCCCCAACGATGTGCATTTAGAAGGAAACATCCGGCCACAATAATTACACTACTCAAGTCTTTGGTTTACACACTCATTCAACATAAAAGAAGAGAAACCCCAGTGTACTCTTTTGACCAAATCGAGATGGTTTTGGCTAGTACCCATAGAATTTTCGACTAAATTGTTTCTTCTTGAGTTTTTCATTAACCACATTATAAATGGGGTCAAAATCAAGGCTTTCAATGCCAACATCGTCTCCGCAAGGTGCTTCAACTTCCTGATTCTGGCTGCACACGTAGCCTTGGTTGAAGAGCAACGGCACTTCCACGTCCACAATATCCGTGTCTTCCATGTCTACATGCATGTCTGCAAGCGCAATATCGTATTATTCAGAAAACCAAGACTCAAAGAATCCGATCGTAACCTCCTTGAGTGGGTTTCTGCAACAAAGCAAACGATGGAGAGGGAAGAAAATGGATCTATAAAAGGCTCAAAAACGCAACACCACTATTTTAAAAAGCACGTCTTAAAACACACATCCATTACACTGTCGACATACAGTCAGACCTCGATAAGTGTTAGGGGTTGGGAGCATACTTTTAGTTAACACTTAGACACTAGTAACACAACACTTATAGAGGGTGATGCCGATGATTTGTAACACTTATAAAAATAACACTTAGAAGAATTAAAAAAGGTAAATATATAACATTTATAGAAAAAATGGATGAAATTACAGAATATTGATCCATTATTTATCTAAGTCCGTTGAAAGAATGAATACTTACCATCCTCCTCTAAAAATATAACATAAATTGTTCAAAAATTAACAAAGTAAACTTAACAAAGTCGGGAGCGCGACATTGCATAACCCTAACACATAACACTTACTAGTCTTAATTTTAAGAGAGCGAAAATCTCCATAACACATATAGAGTTTTATCACTTACCGAGGTAAAATTATCAAAGTCATGAGCGCAACATTGCATAACACTTAACACATAACACTCCATAACACTTGCTAGTCTTAATTTTAAGGGAGCAGAAATCTCCATAACACATATAGAGTTTTAACACTTATCGAGGTAACACTTATCGAAGTCTGACTGTATAGAGAATTTCAGTATCGTCTGTCAATTTAGAGCAGCAGGATGGAGCGATCGGCCATGATGACTAATAAGAAGAATTCATCAAAGCATCGAATGGCTGATGAGTAAGCACCGGAAAAATCTGTTAGATTCGTAAACTTACTTCAATCAACCAGAAACCTTCCTGCTATTCCATCTCTTTTTTACTGCAAATAGAAACTCTTCTAAATTTTAAATCGATTGTTTTTGCCTACAACTTGTAATTTCAATCAACTACTAAGGCACTTCAATTACCGGCTCTTCCCGAGCATTGATATCAAACACACAATAGAATCAAGCATGTTGTGCATAATACCCTTTCAGACTGCACCGATACAAATTCTAGCCGAATATCTTCAATTATTGTGTGAAGCTTCCTTTAACCCCTAAAGGACCAAGGATTCATCGTTTTAAAATGCTAACTTCAAATTGATCATATTGTAAAAAGCAGAATTGCGATGGGGTCAAGTTTTATATCATTGGAATTGGTGAAGAACATTGTCTGTGTTGGTCAAAACACAAATACATTTGAACCAAAGGAAATCCACATAAGACTTGCTCAAAAATGATGTAAAAAACACGAGGCCCAATTCTGTCTTCTTGGTCCTTTAGGGGTTAAGAGCGCACTACCTGGCACTACTGCTACCTCCATAGCCACCGATTACAGCAACAAGAACAAGAAACCTCGGCATATCCAGCAACTGGAACCTAATTAATGCTCCAACAATTCAATCCGAAATCGTGTAGATTACGATATCTGGAGCTACGCATGTACTGTAATTAGACGTGGGACCCCCATTGCAAAATCCTTAAAGAAACGAGCACATGATTGATTGACTAACGGACCTGTTGGATCTCGTTGACTGAGGTGGGCTTCATCATCTTGCTCCTGAAGGTTCGTCCAGGAGACTCGCCGTGGCGGCTTCATCGTCGACACCAAAATAGTCTAGATCGATCGGAGAAAACCCCAAACACACTCCTCCTTTCCGGCACTGTTCCTCAGCTTCTGATATCACCGTTACCACCAACAGAGTTCGCTACCAACGAAAGGAAATATAACTGACTAGGAGGATGGTTTGGCTTCTACAACGGATCGGTTGAATCAGGCACCTGACTGAAGAATCTCAGTTACTGCGCGGTAAAGACTACCGATTCGGAAGAAGTTGAGTGTTGTGAGAAAAGTGCACCTTCTACGGTACGAAATGATGACGTAGGCGCGCAATGATGATGATCGAAATTGCAGACAGCCAGCGCACGTACGGGAGAACACTCAACTGGCTATCCATGTTCAAATAACAACAATCCCTTAATCAATATCTACCTTTAATGAAGAAAAAATTTGAAAACATCCATTAAAAAAACACTTTGTAACTTTAAAATAAGTATCCAAATGACACATCCTTGGATGCCTTGAAATATTGAAAATTTAATGATTTTCAATTTGTGCCAAAAAAAAATATTTAAAAAAAATATTCTAATAATAGTAACTGTGATCAGTAACAAAAAGTGACGATTTTGGGTGTCCGTACCTTACTGGTCTGAACTCCGGAGTAAATGACCGACTGACAAATGTCAACATGCACCATTCGCTGCGTTCTCGTGACCCAGGATAAATTCTAGCCCCTCCTGCTCACTCGCACAATCTGCCATTGTATCAGGCTCTCTAAGAAGCAAGGGCATCTAGAATGAATTCACAGAAGTCGCTTTAGACAAGTTAAGGAATTGTAGAACTCTTACCGGTATGCACAATTCACATGATTGGTACTCGATCTTTACTATTATTCGACGGTACCTACAAGATATCGTATTTACCAATAGTAACGTCGGTCAGTATGATCTCACATTTGCACTTTCAATCGAGTTTTTCTGCCACTCGGAAGTGTCTAATAATCAACCAATATCGGTACAGTACTGTGGTATGCTTTGCCCGTAATCATTGGAGAATACTCGAAGCAGAACACTCCCCAATTCAAGAATCTGAAAACATCAAACAATACACAACAGCAGGGGTATAATTGAAATATGATATTACAGGGAAAAAACAAGACAAAAGACACAAAATTAAACTACTGTGTCGAAAGCTTCGTCCAGAAATACCGGAAAACACATGCAGAGGAAGAATAGAACGAAGAGGTAATAACAAATTCACTGAAATTGAGTTCGACTGGTGTAGAAAGGAAGCACAAAGAGGACCGTCGCAACCTAACAAACGACCTTGACCGATGTTCAGCATTAAAGCATTCAATTGCTGAAGACATTACATTGTGCATAGGATCCAATGTTATGTAATCCTCAGTAAACCAAGCGTTCATTCTAGATAACGAGATGGAAAAAGCTGAAACTCACTTCCTATGATGAGAATCACATTTACACTGGTATTACAGGCCACTTTTTTGTGTCATGAGTACAATTTGCCGCATTTCCATACCGTCGCCTTGAGCCAGCATACTCAGGACTGAGGATCTTAAAAATCCTTAATGTGAGATTCTAACAAAATGCGGGCTAAGGGAATCTCCCATGCTTGTTCCGACAAGGAATTGCATGCACCTACAAACATAGTCTTATAATCTATAAGCTGATATCCTCCGTACAACGCTCGCTGTGGGGAATGGCATCAGGCCGAAAGGAAGAAGAAGTGCAAAACTCGTACACTGAAAGAATAGGCTCCGCACTAATACGAGCAGCACCCACCCCTCCTTGGTGTTGTGTCATCACCACCCGCCAGCCTTTGACCACTTGCGACAACAGTGTTAGTCTTGTTGGGATCTGCTGTTAGAGCTTTCTTACTAACTATCTTGTGAATTTCTTTCAGTACAGTCTGAAAAGCGTCAACCACATTCACAGATTCCAAAGCAGATGTCTCCATAAAGGACATAGTGTTCTTCTCTGCGAGAGCAGTCGCCTCTTCCACACTCACTTCCCGTATGTGTGCAAGATCGCTCTTGTTTCCAACAAGCATAACAACCACACTTGAGTCGGAATGAACTGCAGAAACCGACACACAAAACCAGCAATGGCACGTTAGACACATTTCCAAGTGAATCGCAAAATTCATCAAACCTAGCTACTCACTTACACATAAAAAGAAAATGTAGCATGTCATCTTAACCCTTTACAGCCCACGCAACCACATTGTGGTTGCAGAGGCATGTACTTGCAACCTACTGTAAGATCTGCTCCAAACCAAGCATCAATGTTTGAAATTCAGACATGGGGCTTCGTCTCACGCACACACTTGAAAAATAAAATTATGATTTGGAGTTGTGAAGCTATCAAAACACCTATCTACAAAACACCAAAATACTGTAAATACCTCAAAACACAGAAAATATAGACAAATACAACACATGTACTATGCAATACTTCTTGTGTTTGGAAGTTTGTTATCTTCTTTTGTTTCTTGGATCATGTTCTCTTGCTCATGTTTTATTAGTGTATGTATTCTGATCTTGATCAATGTACCAACTCCTCTCATATTTATACAAATAAATTTTGTCCTAAACTATATATGGATAAGTCACTCTCGCTTATGAAATTCAGAATTAATATGAGGAAGTTCTTGACATGAAAGATTGCAATGGAGAGGTGTTGACATAGGTCATTGCTGAACAGCTTGACTTTCATTTTTGAAAATTTAATCCAAATTCTATTCAACTTTGAAGTCACACACTTTCCAAAATGTTACTCCCTATGTCCCATAATATCTGGCACGTAGGTTCTCTCAAATCTACCTCAAGAGGTAGATTTGAGAGAACCTACGTGCCAGATATTATGGGACAGAGGGAGTATTTCTACAGTTCAAAGACACACTATGATCTTCCAATCCAAAGGTCTGACCCAGAACTTGATGGACTAAGCTACGCTTATATTTATAAAGTTAAATACTAATAATAATATCCCTAATTTCAACAAAGAGTTTTAAAAACCAAACCACCAAGAATCTGTGGTTTCTCCACAACAGGGCTGGGCGGTAAAGGGTTAACCTCGGGACTGTGAGCTTTAACAAAGATCACATACTACAGAGCATTAGCTCATTAGCGATCGCTCTAATAAACCTATTTCGTGCCCAAGGGAACAAATAGACATCACCTAGACATGAAAGGGGCATACATCCTACCAAACTTTTCCAACGCAACAAAGAAGAATTACTGTAACCAGAAACCTCGATAAAATAACCACATCGCTTATCATACTAATCAAAGACTTACTCGCGATAACGGGCTTATCAAGTGTGAGAAAAACAACTGACAACTAGAAATATTAAAAAAATGCTACTAAGACTGAAAGGTTTGGCATAAAATGCCAATTCAAACAAGACAGGTTTAGGTCTAAGACAAAATATTACAAAGAAATGGCCGCAGTCTAAACAATACTGAAATAACGCTTTTCGGTTCTCGTAAACCACTTACACGAACCTCCTAAGCATTCACAAGTAATTCAGAAAGACGATATTGTCCACAGCAATTTACAGGTTATGATGCTTGCACCTCCTAAATACCATATGCATTGTTGATTCTGATGCCTGTGCTAAGCAAAATAATCTCAGAATCAGGGCCTTCGTTCCTCCCACTTACCAAATAGAGACCAGTACCTCGCTTGCGCCTTGAGGCCAAAGATTCAGAAGAACTACACCTCAAAAGCCATTTTGGAGGATACGTAATATTCAGATGACTCAAGCACGCGAAAATATCTACCGTAACAATCATTCATCCTCACAACCTACTTCGAGTATACGTCCAAGAACCCGTTCTATGCTCAACAGATTCTGCCAAAAAAGAAAGAACGGTTCATTTGTACAAGCCGAAGCTACCTTCCAGCCTACAAGGCCGCCATCACCGAAAACGGGTACCCCGTTATCACCTACGTCATCACCCTGCGCCTCTTCGTTTCATCGTGCACTAGTTGCCACATTATTTCTTCCAGTAGTTTCCATACCAAGAATCCAGGCAGGACCCGCGACTTTCGGACGCTCTACATACGTCTCGGTTTCCCTCTAATTGAAGATAGGCAGGAGCACCACAATGACGACCTTCTTAAAAGCAAGTGAATGCGACTGTCTGAGGCCTCACAGTTTCTCTCTGCGGGCATAAAATATGAACGCATTAACTCTCTATCTTCAGTAGTACTTCTGCCGACATCAAGAAAGAGAACAATGCAGCGAGGTAAGAAACTGACGAACCTTTGAGTTCATCGAGCCAGCGACTGACATTTTCGAAAGTGCCACGGCGGCTGATGTCGTAAACGATGAGTGCCCCGACGGCACCGCGGTAGTACGCAGAGGTGACGGCGCGGAACCGTTCTTGGCCAGCGGTGTCCCAGATCTGCGCCTTCACCTCCTTGCCATCGATTTCCATGGACTGCGTTTGGAACTCGACGCCGATGGTGGCCTTGGAGTTGGAGTTGAACTCGTTCCGGGCGTAGCGAGAAAGCAAGTTGGACTTGCCGACAGCACTGTCGCCGATGAGCACCACCTTGAAGAGGTAGTCCTCGCTCTGGTCATCCTGGTACGACATGATACCACAACCCCCCTAGCTAGGGTGATATATGCCGGGCCACAAGAAGCAATGCAGCCGCGCCCTCCGCCTGGCGGTCCCGGATCGCACAGGGAAAACCTTAACGAATGGCCTTGGTATGGAAAGCCGAGACCGCGAGGTGCCTAAAACTAACCTGGGGAAACCAAGGCAAGCGGGAAACAGAGCAGTGTGGAGAGAAAGCTTGAGAGCTGGAGCTGGAGCTGCAACAGCGGTGAGGACGACGACCGAATTGCTTGGGAGCGCCGCCCTTTCCACTTGGAACTTGCGCTGGTAACACATTTGTGGATGAGATTCGTTTGAGAATTGCTTGGGAGCGCCGCCCTTTCCACTTGGAACTTGCGCTGGGAACACATCTGTGGATGATATTCGTTCGTTATCACAGTTCATCCGCCTCGTTTTCGAAGTTTTCATCCGTTTCGTCTTCGAATTGAAGAGGTGGGTCGGAGTTCGGTGGGTGGGCGGGCCACCAAGTCGCCGACTCCCGCCCATTCAATGCACTGTTCTAAGCCTTGACTACTTTCAGTTTTGGGCTAAGAGCATTGATTTCACACTGGCTAAAATTAGATGTATTTCTACCCAAAAAAATGGGGCTGCTAAACATACAAAGAAAGAAAATGAAAAAAAATTGAAATGTAGGGAGAATGCTCATCCTGATACAAATATGTAGCAGCTTCATGAGGTGATATCCGCGGATATCATCATGGTATCACCTTAATATATAAAGGGTATTCCCGGATATTATAAAGGTATCATGAGTATTGTATGCACTGGTTAGTAAAAGTAGATACCATTTATGTGGGAGGTCGCATAATGTTCTAAATGTCATAAAGTGGTTTTGACATCACTATTTCACACCCATGCACAATAGAGCTAACTCGCTGAAATTATTCATTTACATTTGAAGAGCTCTTGCACTTATACTCTCTCACCCTTGCATGCCCCTCACACATCAAACATGCACATCAAATAGTCAATGGACCAATTACAAGTAGAATGTGGGGATATAATCAACTAAATAGTGACTTGAAGGGCTATTTCTTAACACGCTAGGATAGAGAATCAAGAGGCATTTTTGAAGGGCCCTTAGCACTTTTCATTTAATTCTTGAGTGTGAGAGACTTTGGAAGGGCATGGGTGGCCATGCTCTAAAAGCATCACCATCCTTCGTCAGTTCATAGCGTGAAGTGTGACGGAATGCAACGTGTCTTGAAGTTATTAATGGCAAGCCCTCGCCAACTCTAAGATGAGGGCCACCACAACCCGCCAACGTCCCTTTTCCCTATTATGACCTGCCAACACCGCTCAATGAATTAATCTTCTACAATGTTGATTGCCTCCTCGATGACAAAAAAAAAATCTAAAGTCAAAGTAGAAGCGTATGGGAAGCGATTGTGTCACTGCAAAGCTACTAGTTGAGGAGGGAATATGATGGACTATATTGAGTTGGAGCTGTTGGGATGCGTACAGTGGTGTAGCACACTTGGCATCGAACTAGTACCTTCTACTACAAGGCCACCTTGTGCGGAAGGTTGCAATGCTCTAATTCACAAACGCACAAATACACGTGTGTTAGAGTTGAACATCATTCAAAGCATCTCTACCAAGAGTCAGAGTAAGAGCTTGGAACGCTACTTTCCCACCTTGTTTTTTGATTATTGAATCCTAAATGTTTTTTACCAACGGGTCTCCCCACTACTTTATAGGCCTCTCTTGCGTATTTTGCAAGCCTATACAAAAAAAAATTGGAACGAGTTTCGGGCATAGAAAGGATTACGACATATCGTAGCTTCATGCGAGCTTGAATGATTGAATACTTACTGTCTTTACCTCTCTTATCAATTCAAGTGCCTCTATACATGATGACTCTCATGTCAAAGTATCACTAGAGCAGGATTGAGAGTTTATAATTGGTCATTTTTCATGAAAATATGGTTGGAAGCGAAAAAGCATTACAAAAGTTTTGAGGCCTCAAGGTCTACAAATTTGGCCAAAGATACCATGCAAAAAAACATTTAAAAAATACAAAATGCTTGAAAATTGAATTAAATTTTTATTTTAAAAATCAAATCCTATGTGGGCAAAAATTGGCTATATCATGTCTGGATTTATTTATTTTAAATGTTTAAATAGTATTTAAATAAAATAATTTAATAATGGTTTAATTATTTTAAAAACTAAATTTTAAATAAATATAAAAGAATTTAAATGTTTTTTTCTTGATTTTTATTCCTTTTTATATTCATTTATGTGCATAAGGACGATGGTTCAACTCACGAACCTTTGGAGACCTCATAATTTTTCAAATGTGACATTTGTGAATATTGGCTTTTGAAAATGTGTTTAATTGTAGGCTGTTCAAGTGAATGATGCTTTTCAGTTTGTCGTTTCTTTTGGATCCTAATGCTTTGATAACCCAACTTATCCTGATTCATGGTAGACTCGCAGTTTCTCACAAACTTTGCTCATTTTAAAAGAAAGGAGGATAAAATCAAATCTTTTATCTCTTGTGCATACACATTTTTCGGCTTTGTTAGGCTCTGCTCATTATGGGCACGACCTTGCAAATATTGAGCGTAATATCCTACTTCTAAGTTTTGAAATTATAATATCATACAAAATCTTGAGTTTTATACGGCACTAGCTCCTATGTGACCAAATGACCATTTTGTTGTCGTTTCCATTTCTTTACGGACTGCCTAGGATGAAAATACATATATTTTATTATGTTTTTCAAATAGGAAATCAAGTCTACTTTTCAACCCAATTGAATCATGTTAATCTAAATTAAACTCTATTGAGGAGAATTTTTCAAAGACAAAGGCCTCAATATTGTCCTAGTGTTATAAAAATTACCATTTGTAAAAATTAATGATGTTCTCTCATTTGAATTTAAAAAAATAAAATTGGAATAGAATGTCTGGTTTTAACCAATCATACCAAATTTCAAATTCTAAAAATAAGTTTTGTAATTTTGATAAAGTTTTGAAGCTATAACTATAACAATTTATTTTTTATATTATAAAAATTATAAAGCTTTATTATTTATTTATCTTAAAACTTGTTTAATTGTAAAAATCTTTAAATAAATCTGGAGTTCCCTTCTCCAACCACGGGGTTCTAAAATTTTAAAAATATTTAAATTTTAAAAATATATACAGGCTCAATGCAATTTCAAACATAAATGTATATGGTATTCTATGTAAAATCTCAAATAATTTAACTATATATTAATGCAATCGTGCACCGGTGGCTAGCTTGCGAGGCCCACTAATTAGATTATACTCTATACTTGGTTTCCATCATTTGAATTATGCATGGTTCCCATCATTTGAATTACCGTATTCATGGTTCTTATCGTTAACCCCTAAACGTCCCAGCGTCAAGAAATTGGATCAGGAACAGATTCAAAGCCTTGCAACTTTCTCATACAAGTTCGGATGACTTTCATCCAAGTCAACTTTACAAGACTATTAAATTATCTACCAATCACAATAGTTCTCTTGTGATGAAGAGTTGTTGATAATATTGAAGAGACCTCCAACTGCAAATATGTCAAATTTATTGGGTAGATTTTATGCTTGCAATGGTCCTCTCATGTACACCTCATGTACATATGAGCCATGCTAATATCTCTTTCTGAGGCTAGCATTACTAGTGTTCAAAGAATCGGGGTTAAATAATGCGGGGTGCCCATGCCCATCTTACATCACACCAGTACCCATCCGCAGTTTATACCTGGTTCCCATTATTAGTGTACACCCGGTTCTCATGTTGATTCATACCCGGTTCCCAATTTAATATATACTCGGAGGCCTTCGTTACTTATACCCGGCGACCATCGTTACGTATACCGGGCGACCATCGTTACGTATACCGGGCGACCATCGTTACGTATACCCGGCGATCATCCTTACCTATACCCGGTGACCATCGTTGGAGGATTTCTGATACAGCCCCTGTTCGGGTGCTCTGTTTTTTCTCAAATTCTGACGGCGGATTTGCTTGTGCGAGAGTTTGGATTGCGCAGTGAGACCAGCGGAGGTAACAAGAAATTCAGTCTCAGAGGAGAGCTTGGAATTGCAGTTGCAAATTCTGGGATTAGATTGCAGTTCATTTCTGCTTCTGGACTTTTGGACTTGCCCTAAATTAGACGTTGAGGAGACGAGAATTGGATGCTCTGTGTTGGAACTGAGTCCTGTGGCTTTTCCAATCACCGAGGTTTTATGATTCGAGTCGTATGGCGCCCGGGGAACTAGCTTTGAGGTTTAGATGCAGGTTTAGGTCAAACGGGAGGAAGAGGAGGTGAAATTTTGATTTAGGTTTAGGTCAAATTAGGTTACACAACGGAGAGGAGAATTGCGTGCTTCTGTTTGTGCGTCTCTTGAATTTGCAGCGTTTAACCATTTGTGATGAACTGCCATTTGGATTCTGTTTAGGGTTGAGAGTGGAGTTTCCTCAGCATGTCGCGGAGTGTGAAGCAACCGATTGGGCAGAAGCGGCTAACCAACGTTGCTGTTGTTCGAGTCCGCAAACACGGCTTCCGCTTTGAGATTGCGTGCTTCAAGAACAAAGTTCTCTCATGGAGATCCCGCGTGTAATGATCCAACGCCGAATCGCCTGTGATTTTGAGTTTTGTTCTCATTAGAGTTTTCGGCCGGTGGCGACCCTTGGTCAAATATCAGTTTGGTTCAGTGGTAATCTGCAATATCTGATGTTCTCCACTGTGGTTTTGTGATCAGGGAGAAAGACATAGATGAAGTTCTACAGACTCATACTGTGTTTACTAATGTATCGAAAGGAGTTCTGGCGAAATCCAAAGACCTAATCCAAGTATTTGGCACTGATGACGAGGACAAGGTTTGCCTGGAGGTGAGGTTTAAGCCTGTCGTTGCTTCACTTCTGAATTTTTCTTTTTCTTTGAGGTCTTAGCTCTGAATACTTGGAAGAGTTGGTATGCTAAAACCCTACTTCTTTTGAAAACAGATTTTGGAGAAAGGCGAATTGCAGGTGGCCGACAGAGAAAGAGAGTCTCAGCTATCAAATCAGTTCCGAGATATTGCAACAATTGTGATGGCCAAGACTGTGAATCCTGAGACCGAGCGACCTTACACCATTACAATGATTGAGCGGCTCATGCGAGAGGTTCACTTTGCTGTTGATCCACATCGAAACTCTAAGCAGCAGGTAACTCGCAGACTTTTCATTCAGCTCATCGTATTGTGGATGAGTCATTATCGTGTTGTGAACGTATTGATTTCCTGATTACTAGGTCTTCGAAACTGGTACATGCTGTCATGAGTTCCTGATGATCATTTAGATGCTTTGGATGGCACTTGAGTCATTTCATACTTGACAATGGACCAAAATCAGCCTTGAATGTGAATACTCTGACATGAGAGTCGTCACGTACGCAGGCACTTGAGTTGATAAGAGAGTTACAGGCTAAGTATCCAATCACCCGAGCTCGCATGAAGCTACGATTTGTGGTGCCTACCAATCAGATTGATCAACTTTCCACAGCACTGAGCTCTTGGAACTCACAAATTGAAGGCAGGGAAGAGACGAGCAGCACCACTTCCTTGGTATGTATAATTTCTAATCTCAGTAAACGTTTACTTGTGCTGGTTTTATGTGATCTGATTTTGAAGTACGATTTCGCTTCAAAATAATGGGGTTTTTATCCCTTAAAGGACCAAGGATTTGCAGTTTTAAAATGACAAATTCAATCGATCATATTGTGAAAAATATAATTCTGCTAGGACCAGATTTTATACCACGAGAATCAATGAAGAACATTGCATGTGTTGATTAAAAGACAAATTAATTTGAAGTCTACATAGGGCCTGTTAAAAACATGAGACTCAATTTGTCTGGGTACTTTAGGGGTTGTAATGGGACATGGCATTTGCTTTGTTTCAGGTTTGCAAGATAGATCCAGGCCACTTTCGTGAGTGTGACGCTTTGGTGAGAGAGTTGCAAGGAACGCTGGAGGTTGTATCCATGGCCGTGCAAGGAGAAGGAGAGAGTAACATTGACGACTTCAACGATGACGACGACTACAATGCCGCTCATGTTTCTCACGTGGATGAAGAGCGTTTGGCCCAGCGGTTGAGGGATTCGGCATCAGTGTCTGGTGCATCTACTGTATCTGATGCTGCTGTTGCTGCTGAGGCGAGGATAGTAACACCGGGTAGCTCGAGCAACGCAGCATCGAAAGGCTCAGCTTCTGGAGACTCTTCTACTGGCGTCAAGCAGCAGGTTTGCAAGACGTGCAACAGGGAGGTTGGTGACGCCAAGCAGTATCGTGAACACTTCAAAAGCGATTGGCATAAGCACAATCTGAAGAGAAAAATGGGTGGGTTGCCTCCTCTATCTGCTGAGGAGTGTTTAGCTGATACGGATGTTGACTATGGCATTAATGACAGGGATCAGTATAGTCGTTAGATTCATTCCCTTACACAGGCTTTATGATTTTCATGCTTTTATATCGCGGGTCATATTAGTAATCTAGTATAGGCTCTTCAGTTTCAGTTTGTTTAGGTGTTCTGTTCCTCACATGTTAGACAGTCGACGTATATTTGGAGATCTTCAGTTTAGGGCAACCACCCTAGCCTGCTGGTTCCACCGATTGCTTGCATTTTTGGATGGATATAGGCGATTGAGAGCACGATTACTCAATTGTGTTTTTCCAATCAGTTTTGAATTTTTTTGCCTAGCGTCGGTGTGTTGGAACTTATCGGCACTTGTAGCACTTTCAGGCTTCTGCAAGTGGCTTTGTAACGGATATTCTATGTTCTGTAACACCATTGCTGATGCTCAAACGAATCTCAAGCACTCCCGATCTCTTCTCCAGATCTTGGTCGTTTCAGCTCGATCGATAATCAAACTTCGGACAACCACGATGCCCTGCAACGGGCTCATGCAGTTCTAGCTCTCCTGGAGACCATATTTCTTGCACAGTGACGGTCTGGCAAAGATTGGAGGGTGGGCGCTGAGGCAAAATGTTTTGCACGCGGGCTTAAGTTACATAAGGTAGCAGCACCTAAAATGAACAGCTACCCATTGTCGCCAGCTACTTTTGAACCATAAATGAACCTTGATTAGTTTGAAAGTTGCCGGCAACTTCCCACTTGTTGCTTCACAATTGGTCCAATTCAATGTTGCTTCACAGTTTGTTCTTTGTTTCTTTTTGGGTAAGTCTACAACTTAGAATAGGTGTCTACAACACCCTTGCTTCAAAAATTTGTGTAAAATTGCTTATGCTTCCAAAAAAATTAATTCCAAGGCGCTACACTTCCTCCTAGATTTGCTAAGACATTCATGATTTCATTCCATATTGCTTGCACTCCCAAGGTACCACATCTCTTATACTGTCATGAATAGGTGTCTCTACCTTCCATTGCGACGGAACACACTGCAACTGGGGCATTCATTGAGTGAACTTACATGTCAACCAAGGATACATTATTTTAAAATTGACAGATGCAATCGTTCATATCGTGAAAAATACATTTCAGATGGGACCAAAATTTATATTATTGGAATTAGTGAAGAACATTGTAAGTGTTGATCAAAAAGAAAAAAGAGTAGAGACCTGTTGTTGTGACCAGTGGGGACCTCCCTCTTTGGTTGTTGTTTCTTTCTTCTGCATTGGAATAAAGTGTGTTCCATTTGTACCAAAAAAAAAAAAACAAAACCAAAAAAAAAAATTAACAAAATGAATTTTATATTGAACCAACTCAAAACTGCTAAAAGAAACTCATCACACATTTATAGTCATCACAATAATTTTAATTTTGGATAGTTATAGTTGAGACTATAATTGTGTGAATTCAATGACTACACAAATCATAGCTCATAGATTTACTGTCTTGAATATAATTTGTATTGAGGGAAGAAAATGAGTTTGAAACTCAATTAACCCTTAAATGACATTTCAGGTCTTTAGTGGGCAGCCGGAGGCATCACTCAAACAACTAATATGGATTATATATTTAGGCCGGACATGGGTGCATGACCAATCACAACAAAGAAACAAGCACACAAGAATCAATTGGGAACTAGGGCAAGAATCCTCCAATACCTTTGACCTAAACATTGCAAACAAACATGGAAGAATTTGTTGCGACTAAAAAAAATCAAATGTCTTACCTCGTTGTGAATCCAATGATCCTTGTCCGGTCAAAAGGAGTTGAGCAGTGCTCCTGATAGAAGCAAGATTCCTTGGAAACTAACCCTGTGGGGCTGGGAAGGACATTTAAAGGTTATAATCTCATCGAACACCAAGGCAATAGTTACAAAACCTCACACATACTTCATACACATTCATATAAGATCAGACAATCACACACCAATACAATCGCCTTAGTTTCAAATTACCAATTACTGTCATAAACTTCATAAAAAATCACTGACATTTGCACGCTGGGATACATGGATAAACTTCAAGTTCAACTAACATAAAAATTCGCACAATTATAGTCTCAAACATCCAATTTTGCAAACTTCACTCAGTCTACACTGGGCCCTGGACAATGGACTTGTTCAAACATTTTACAGACTCACATTTTACAGATTCACTTGCACATGTGCACAGACTATTGCCAAACTTTAACCCCTAAACGTCCTCACCTATGTCCAGTTTGGGCAGTTTTGCAAAGATGCATTACAAAATGCAATTACCATGAATATTTGGAACTTGATGTAAGAATAAAAGTTATACATTTTGAATTTTAGATTCTATCCGTACAATTAGATTTATGATCGCTATCACTAAAAAAATTCTATAAATTTTGAAACACAAAATAAGAAATTATTTTGTAATTCAATTATGAATAAGATATTGACAGTCTGTGAATGAAATTTGTTGTGATGGGTTCTAATGTAGTGCTCTAGGTGTAGTGATTTTTGGAGATTAAAATACACAAACTTGCACTTGCAATACACATTTTGCATGAAAGTATACAAATATACTACTGATAATCACAAGAAAACTGTTCATACAAAATGAAGGTTGCATCATTGAAATAGTTAACTTCTCCACGGTTTTACTTCTGCTTCCAATGTATGTACAAACAATTAAAAAATCACAGATACAAAACTCATAAAAAAGATCATTTGTCTATATTCAAAATTTATACAATTGATATAAAATTTGAATTTATATGATATTTTAACCCCTATAGGACCAATGTTTTATAGTTTTAAAATGAAAGATATAATTCACATGAGACCAAATTTTATATCACCAAAATCAATGAAGAACATTGCATGTGTTAGTCAAACAACAAATAAATTTGAATAAAAGAAGTCTAGTCACATACGACCCTATTCAAAACTGCTAAAAGAAATATGAAACTCAATTTAGGCTTTTCCAAGGTCTTTTAGAGACTAAATCAAACCTAATGGTTGTTGAAATATTTACATATTCAACATTTGAAACATGGTCTTTCTTTCTTTGATTACCATTTTTCATTACTAAATCTTGTCATCGCGACATGTGCCTCATGTTTCTTTTAGTAGGTTTGAGCTGGTTATATATAGAATTTCTTTTGTTTAAATTTGTTTTCTCTTGATCAACACATACAATGTTCTACAATGATTCCAGTGACATAAAAATTGGTCCCATCTAAAATGTGTTTTCCACAATATGATCAATTGCATTTGTCACTTTAAAACAAGGAAACCTTGGTTGACATGTGAGTTTACTCACCTTGGTTGACATGTGAGTTTACTCAACTTGTAGCATGTTTTGTCCCAATGTATGTGACTTCAGCCGTCCCAATGATCCTTTATCCAGTGGGCACTAAGTTGTTAACATTACGAACGGACACTTTCTTCACGTTATCCTCGAAAGAGGACCGGAGTTTCTATCTATCTATCTTCAACCCCATAAAATATTTCGCCTCAACACCCGCCCTCCAATCTTTGAGCAACCCGTCACTTCAGCAACCCGACCGCCGGTCGCACACACTCCTTGCCAGCTCGGATTGCCACAAGCGTTGGATTTTCCAGTTGGATCGGAGGGACCAGATCACGCTGCTGGTGATTGGCCCAACTCAATTCTCCGCGCCTGGCTCTCCACCCACAGGCCACAGCAGCTTCTGGCCACAATTGATTTCTTTGTTTCTTTTTTTTTAATAAAAAATAAAAAATAAAAATCTGTTGGGAACAAGAGGCGGAGAACTCACTTCTTTTTCCTGACACCTCATGTTGTTGTTGTGCATACAATGCTGTGAGCCATAAGTGCCAATTCAAATCAAGTGTGGGGACAAACAATAATCATTCGTAACAAGATCTTCAACAGTGAAGAGTTACTTACCGTAAGTAAGTATCATGCATTCATGCCGGAAATGATGTTTGACTATCTAGGTGAGCATCTATGTCTTTTTAAAATAAAAAAATCAATTTATTGGTTTTTTTAAAAGTATTTTAGTTCATGATATTGAACTTGCACCGGTAACTATTCATCGTTCTAGAAAATTATCAATGCATCCTTCTAAAAATTATCAATGTTCCCACAAAGACATCTTTTAACAATCGGTTCTTCTTATTAATTTATTGGTTTTTTGAAAGTATTACATAATGTTGAACTTGGAGCTTGGAACCATTCATCCTTCTAGAAAATTACCAATGTTGCCACAAACATATCTATTAACACACAAAGATATAAAGTTTTCATTCCAAATGTTTATTCAAAAAAAAAATTCTAGAGAGGAAAAATGTAGAGAAATGAATCATAATTATCTTTCATAACATTCAATAGCATGTCAACTGTCATTGCTTTGACTCTATAGTAAACGGTGTGGAATATTCCACACCAAATGGTACTTCATCAGTAGCTAAGTAAACAAGTTGAAGCTCAAAGTGATAATGAGAGTGCATGAAGAAAAGGCATCTAGTGGGCATGAAGGCTACTGAATGTTACGTTGTCAAGTCACTTTCTCGATTTTCTTTGACATTCTTTTTGCTATAATTTTTTTATTAGATAAAATTGTACTATAGGCTTTGTAACGATGATATGTTCAGACCCTTGTGATTTGTATTCAAGGAAAGGTTACTTATTATTCGCTACTAAAGTGTCTATTCATGGCACCGGAGAGTAGTTTTGTTGCAATGGCCCTTTGTCCGATGGACAATGGATTGTTGTCATTACAAACAAATAGTTTATTCACGCCGGCCTTAAAAAAGGACTCAAGTTTCTATCTGTCTACTCTAGGAAATGAATGAATTTCTTGTAAATTTTTTTTTAAAACCTACTGTTCTGAATTGGGGATAATTACCACTTTTGGATGAATGTAGTAATATGTTTGAATGAATCTGCATGATTTAGGTGAAAAACAGTTCATCCAAAAATTACTGGTGTGAATGTGGATGAGCAAGCCACTGTGATATTTGCAATAATGTGCAGAGAGAAAGCTGGGTACATGAGTGATGAATCACATGCAAAGGACATGAGGAAAAGAAGAGATCGTGAGGCTGCCACATGGGGACCCTCAGATATTTCACTTCTCCTCCTGTCCTCCACCAATGGATTCTGTGGCAGTGGTGGGGCCACATACATTTAATTTTTAAAAAAAATTGGTTATTTTTCTCTATTTATCCAAATACTGGGTTTTTACGGTCTAACCTCATAGCACAATAGAACCCGGTGCACTCTACATTATATTTCAGAATCACGTGCGTTCATGAACCCTCTAAAAAATCCTTTTGAATACGACGGGCTGTATGTTTAAAAATCTTTGTATACAAATCTATTCCGTCCTAAAAATATGTTTAATGTAAGTATACGTTAAAATTTTCAGTTCTAAATATGTTTATTATATGTATACGTAATATGGCAATGTTCAAATGCATATCCCTTTTGAGCACTCACGTATACTTGTATGTGTTTAATACAATGCACCCCCCGAGAATATAACAATACGAGTCAACACCCTTTTTGCAAAAAGACCACAATCAATTTACAATTAGAAACTAAGTTTTACGTGGCAATGACACAATATTCCTAAAATTCATGACATTCCTTCATTACTTTAAAAAGTGAATTTAAGTGAAGATTCTCTTTTGATTTAGTTTTCAAAAGGGTGCTCCATTGCACTGCTCTTTTATGTTGTGCTAAGCATTAAAATAATCTTGATTGAATGTGTGATTCAAAGTATTTAGCAACTCAAGTTTGGTTCAAAATTACTTCAACATTACAATTGGAACTTGTTTTTTACATATGAATATTCATAATGTTGGCTCAATGACGATTGTAAACAAAGAGTCTATTTTTGAGTCCATTTGGCCATTGGGGTGGTTCAATTGCCTAAGCTCAAGAACAAAATTAGCAAGATTTGTCTTTGGTGCTTGTTTTTAACAACATTATAATGTTTAAAATTTTACATTTTAAAAATAAATTAAAGTTTGGATTTTGTGGAATATGAAAGACCTTCAACGTTCTGTTTGAGAAACCTTTAAGACATGATTCCATTAATGGTCAACCCTTTAGTGCCCAGGGTACTGTAGCTCAGAGCCTTGGATTTCAGTAGATTTTTTCACTGTGGTTGAGACTACCAAAAATAGAATGGGTTAAATTAGAAAGTAACCGTACAATTCTATTCTCAACTCGAGAGCACACATTTTATGAAAATTTGAGAATCATCCGATGGTGGGATCGGAAGATTATAGTATGTATTTGAACTGTATAATGCACGCTCAAAAACGAGATTTTGGGGGGTGTGTGACTTCAAAGTTAAATATAATTTGAGGTAAATTTTCAAAAATAAAAGCAAAGAAGTTCAGCTATGCCCTATGTCAACACCTCTCCGTTGCAATCTTTCATATCAAAAATAGACTCACACATAATTATTGTGAGATTTATAAGTGAAAGTGACTTGTCCATGTACGGTTTAGGACAAAATTTTATACGTTGAAAATTGACAGGAGTGGGTACATTGGTCAAGATCGGATTACACACACTAATAGAAGATGAAGAAGAGAACACAATCCAAAAAAATAAAACAAGATAACAAACTTCCAAACACAAGAAATACTACACAATATATATGTTGTATTTGTATGTATTTACTGTATTTTCAAGTATTTGCAGTATTTCCGCGTTCTGTTGATAGGTATTTTGATAGTTGTACAATTCCAAATTGAAAATTTCTTTTTCTGGAAGGTGCGTAATGTATGTGGGCAAATCTGAACTTCAAAACTGAAGTTCCAATTCTTCACGGATTCTCTGCTATTTGCATTTCGGACGTTGTAGTGACCATAATGTGGTTTGCTGGGCACTAAAGGGTTAATATCAACAATTAAGTCTAAATTCAAAACAAATTGGAATTTAATTCATATTCATCTGGAATGTTGGAATATTAGTATATGGATTTAAGTTACTTACTGCTAGCAAGTTTTAGATGTAGTTTCAAAAAAAATTGCAAATAAATCCCATAATATTCTATTTCATAGAATGAAAACAATCCAGGTTCAATATAAAATCGGTAATGTGGGTATCATCTTGATTCAATATCAATTAGTGATAGTGATAGAATCGATATTGAATTTAGATTAAACTCAATATCTTCCAATTCAATATTCGATTTAAGTATTGGCACTTTTCTAATGAAGATTTGACCATGTATGGTGGATTTAGCCTTTTTGTTTAACTTTTATGTAGATCAATAGCTACTCTTACATAAATTAATTTTTAAAATGAAAGTTAAAAAAGTTTTGGAAATTGTTTTTTCAAGAATCACTATTTTAAATGGGTGAAGAAGTAAATCTTGAAGAACATTTGTAGTGCTCAACTAATATAATCCAAAAATATTGGTAGTGATGTTGAATTTTTGCTTTTGTTCCATTCCAAACTAAAAATTCTTGCTCGAATTCTTGGTATTGACAAACCAATGTTTATAAACCCTGCTTTTTGATTGATGAAAATGTTTCATTGAACCCAAAAAGGACCAAGAATTCATAGTTTTGTAATGAAAAATTCAATCAACTATATTGTGAAAAAAATATTTCACATTGGACTAAATTTTACAACAATATAAACAATGAAGAATATTGCATATGATAATCATAAATATAGTAAATTTGAAAAAAGGAAAGTTCACATAGGACCTACTCAAAACAAGTGAAAAAAACATTAGATCCAATTTCACCTTCTTGGTCCTTGAACCCCTAAAGGTACCAACCCTTTAAACACAAGTAGCTCCAAAGATAGATATTAGCATGGCTCAAACGTACATGAATTGTACATCATGAAAGGACGTTTGCAAACATAAAATCTACCCAAAATTTTTGACATATTTGCACTTAGAGGCCTCTCCAATATTATCAATAACTCCCTATCACAAGAGATTTATTGTAATTGGTAAAGAATTCAATAGGATTACAAAAGTGACTTATATGAAAGTAACCTGAGCTTGTATGAAAAAGTTGCAAGGCTTTGAATGCATTCAAGATCCTATTTTTGGAGACTGGGACATTTAGGGGTTAAGGATTAACCCCTAAATGACGGAGGGGGTAAGGGCAAAACATAAATGTGTTATAAAAAATTACTTCTTCAACTTTGATGAAGTTTGGTCCAAAAGAGAAAATGAGGAGCTTGATGTTTAGTAATTTTCCATATGGTCAAATATCAAAAAATAGCTTTTTATCATCTCATAATGAATTTAGAAGCATTTAACTTCAAATATTTATAAGAATCACAAATTTTATTTTTAGAATTTGAATCTTGTATGATTTGTTAAAACTAGACATTCTATTTTAAAATCTAAAATTGCAAATTTTTCAACGGAGAGAACATCATTACTTTCCCCAAATAGTAAGTTTTCTAACACTAGACAATGTAGAAGTGTTTTTCTTTGAAAATTTCTCCCGGGTGGAGTTTAACTCGGATTGACATGATTCAAATTGGGTTGGAAAGTAGACTTGATTACCTGTTTAAAAATATTTTTTATTTTCTATTTCGGGCAGCCCATAAAAAAAGGGCAGAGACCATAAAATGGTTGATCCGTCACTTAGGGGTTAACAACATATAATCGTGAGCTCATTTTCTTATCTTCCTAATTTACAAAAATACATTTTACTTTAACCCTTAAGCGTCCACAATATAATTACCCGATCAAACCCCATCAATTCCTCACATTTTAAAATAAATTACATTTTGCTGATACTTTTCTCATATAAGGTATCGTTAAACCGATTTTCCATGATATTTTCATAATTAAACTATGTATAAATCAAATTTTTGACTGAAAAACTATCAAGCATGATCCCATAAGGCTCTTTGCACACTTAACCCCTAAATGACAGAGGGGGTAAGGGCAAAACCTAAATGTATTATAAAATGTTGCTTCTACAACTTCAATGAAGTTTGGTCCAAAAGAGAAACCGAGAAGCACGTTGTTTAGTAATTATCCATACGGTCAAACTTTCAGAAAATGTTTTAGATACTCATTAAACGAATTTAGAAGCATTTATCGTTGAATATCCACCTAAATTACAAATTTTGTTTTAGAATTTGAAATTTGGTATGATTGGTTGAAAATAGACATTCTATCCTAAAGTTCAAAAAAGCAAAATTTTAGAAAGAGGGAACATCATTAATTTCCCGAAATAGTAAGTTCTGTAACAGTAGGACAATGTTGAGGTGTTTGTCTTTGAAAATTTCTCCTTGATGGAGTTTAATTCCGATTGACATGATTCAAATTGGGTTGGAAAGTAGACTTGATTTCCTGTTTGAAAATATTTTTTATTTTCTGAAAAAGTTTTTTTTTCATCTCGGGCAGCCCGTAAAAAAGGGCAGCGACCATAAAATGGTTGATCGGTCACTTAGGGGTTAAGGCTCTTTACACAAGAGACGAGAAGCCGTAAGAGAAATTTCAGCCAATGAAAAATTGGTCTTCTCAGTTTCTAGGTCTCCCATTGACTGTAATTTCTCTCCTCATGGATTCTTGCCTCTACTGTAAAGAGGCCCTACGTTTCCACTGGGGAGAGTGTATTTTCAGGGAGCAGTGGGCCTACAGAAACAACATCCAAGTGGAAAAGGTAATTGTATGATCTGAAGAAAATAGAATGCAGTGAACAGATTGGCTGCAATCAAGCTCAACCGATATCGTGGGGTCCATGAAAAAGATATTCTTCCTCTTTCACTTTTGTCACCAAAAAAAATAAAAATTTATTCACTCAAATGAAAAACTTTTCTAACATGTGTGGATATCATTGGTGGTTCCTCATTCCAATTACATTTTTCAACCGTAGGATTGGATGGAACATCCTCTGCCTTCTGAGTCAGCAAAATCACACAATCATAACGACACTCTTGACCTTCCAGAATCTCATCCTTGTAGAAAAATTACCCAATCAATCGTAAATATACTTCTTTTTTTGTGCCAATTTGATTTTTAATTTTTATCTCAATATGTATAAATTTATCTCAAGTTGTAGAGAGAAATGTGGAAAAAATCTGTGTAAGAGAGGATTCTACACTCTTTTTTTGGGTCTCCCTTTTTGAAAATTTTGTTGATTTTCTTCTTTGAATATTTTGTTGTTAAATTTTTTGAAGCTTCAATCTTTGTCTCTTTTTTGTCTCTAAATTTATACATTTTTTTAATAACATATTCCTATTAAATATGATTTTTTTTGAAGTATTTCATCTAAACATTGAATTAGGTTGTTTGTTTGTTATTTTTGTTTATTATATTGAGATCTCTCCAACCGCGTGCCCTCAGTCGCGTTCTTGGTACCGTGGGAAAGCTCTTAACCCTTTAGTGCCCATGGTACTGTAGCTGGGAGCACTAGATTTCAGTGGATTTTTCCACTTTGATTGAGACTATGTGAAATAGAATGGATTAAATTTGAAAGTAGCCGTACAATTCTGTTCTCAATTGGAGAGCACACATTTTATTAAAATTTGAGAATCATTCAATGGTGGGATTGGAAGAGATGTATTTGAACTGTATAATGCACGCTCAAAAATGAGATTTTGGGGGTGTGTGACTTCAAGGTTAAATAGAATTTGGGTTAAATTTTCAAAAATGAAAGCAAAGAAGTTCAGCTATGCCTCTTTGTCAACACCTCTCCGTTGCAATATTTCATATCAAGAATGGACTCACACATAATTATTGTGAATTTTATAAGTGAAATTTTGTCCTAACCGTATTATATGTTGAAAATTGACAGGGGTAGTGGAAGATGAAGAAGAGAACACAATCCAAAAAAATAAAACAAGATAACAAACTTCCAAACACGAGAAGTATTGAATAATACATGTGTTGTATTTGTAAGTATTTGATATGTTTACAAGTATTTGCAGTATTTTTGCATTTTGTTAATAGGTATTTTGATAGTTGTACAATTCCAAATTGAAATTTTCTTTTTCTAAAGGTGTGTAGTGTATATGGCATAATCTGAACTTCAAAACTAAAGTTCCAATTCTTCTCGGATTCTCTGCTGTTTGCATTTCGAATGTTGTACTGACCATAATGTGGTTAGCTGGGCACTAAGGGTTAATAAGGAGGGATTGTACATGGAGTTTGTTTCGTTGTGTTGGCCCTATTCTGTGAAAGTTGTGCATTTTTAATCGAATTTCTTCATTGTAAATTGAATTAAATCATGAAAAATAGTAAGTTCTAAAAGGATGGTTTTAACACTAGAGCAAGAATGTAATGTTTTTCAAATTGGGGGACCGTCTCATAATGGGCTATAGCAAAACTAAATATTGAAGCAATGATTCTTCTCTGAATTTAGAGAATTGAGATGATGTGCCTCTTTTTTTTTAGTAGTTTTCAAACTTCTTTTTTGATATTTGTGGAAGTCATTAAAGTTTGAAATATTCATTCAACAAACTACTAATTCATCATAAAACCTTTATTGCATTACACAAAATTTGGTCAAATTCAAAAGTTGTTCAGACTCAAATCTATGATCTTTCCTGAAATGATATTCTAAAACATTTAGTACAATTGCTACAATATCATTGATTGCAATACACTTATCAAACATTCAAACTACATTGCGGCAAAAAGTTGAGATTATAAGCATTAAAATTAACCCTGAAGCGTCCAAAAGGCCTAAATGAAGGCGTGTACATTTACATTAAATGCTTATGACAAATTTGCTTAAATCAAGAACATTTTGGACGACAAACATTTTAGATAGGTGGACAAATATGTCGCAGTAAGGTTAACCAAAATTAAAGCACGATACATGTTGAAAATAATATGATGAACATAAAAAATTCAATGGCGTGGTTGCATAATACAATTAACTGCATGCAAGTTTAAAGTTTCCATTTATGTCCATTTATCAATATGTTCTTGGTCATAACGATTTCTTTGAAGTGACCTCTCCAAAATTTATTTAGCTATATAAAACCAATTAAAAATTTAATATAAATATAGAAAGAAGCAAGATATAGACTCACGTAAGTAACATACATAATGTAGAATAAATGATGTTGCATAATTTGAAAAAATTGTTTAAAAATCATTTTGAATCAATTATGTTCATATTTAGATAGGAGAACAAGTGATACACTCATCCATCCTAATAACGAGTGTAAAATATTTAGAATCACTCAACAGCGTACATTCCACACTAATTAAAGCACGTTACACTAATTAAAGCACGTCACAAATAGTGTGGTTCTAGTTTGCAGGTTATGGAGCTGACGGAATGACCTCGTCGACACCAAAACCCTCCACGGCGAAAGCCTACAACCACGGACAGCCCTATGACCGCGGCAGCCAATGGGGAGGAAGGGAACCCAATCCATATGCGCAGCGTCTCTCTCGCAAGCGCTGCCTGCGCGCTGGCTCGGCTCGGATTCAATGCTGCTCCCGTGCACAATCCGTCGCCACGAACGTCCTGCTCAATTGCGCCCTCTTATAACCACTCTGCACCCATCAGGGTTAATTTAGCAGGCTCTCGCATCCTCCGCTCATTCATTCCCCCTTTTTTTTCCAAGGTTTAAGCTGTGGCACAGCAGCCACAGAGGAAGAATCAATCACCAGTTGTTGCTCTTCCTTCCTGAGTGTGTGTGTGTGTGTGTGGGCTTTGTTTTGTGTGGATTTTTAGTACATTTTTGTGATTTTGAAGCGCTTGGTAGACAGAGGACCCAAGTGGGTTTAGTGGGAGTGAGTGGAGATGGCGGCCGTGTCTCCATTCTCGGCCACCGTGACGTCGTCGTCGTACGCCGTGACTCCCGTGACCCGGCCTGCCCTTCCTCAGGGCGCGCGCCTCCAATGCCGAGGTGAGTACTCGTTGCGAGAATGTACCCGTGGCGTACATTTCAGGAGTAGGGCTCGGTTCGAATCATCGTTTTGTTGAAATTCTATGCAATGTGTTGTGACGAAGCGGAATTTTGTTGCGTGGCAGCTGGCTTGGGCGGTCTGCAACCTGCATTTGAGGGAATTAAGCACCTCGGCGATGTCAGCAAGCTCGGGAAGGTGAGTCAAGGTTTCCCCCATCGAGTCGTAGCATCTTTGTAGATGCAGAGTACTTGATTTCTTCAGATTGAGCCTTAGAGCCCATGGAAGTAGGAAGTAGGCAAGAGGAGTGGAAAAAATGAACTTGAGTTTGTCTCGTCCCCTGTCATGAAGTTGTGCACGTTCCATGGATTTGCTTGAGGTGAAACATGAATAAATTCGATTGGTAATTGAGAACTTGCCATGAAGTGTTGGGCTTAAGAACCCTCCATTCTTCATGACAACTTCTCCACCACTTTTTCCTCCAAACCTACTTGAAATTTAGAACTTGGTCCCCTAACTTGTCTTTTAGTGAGATACTTCACGCATGGAGTTTGGCTCTTACACGATTTGGATAGTAGGATGATGGTGATTGCATGTGGAATTCTTTTGCAGTCTGAGCTTTATGGAGCTTCAGTGGCGGCCCCGGCCGCGCAAGGTGCTCGCAAGGCGGCGCGGCAGGTGACGAAGGCGATGATGGGCGGTGGCGGTGGCATGTTCACGCAAACGCGGCCGGAAGTGAGGCGCATTGTGCCGGAATCGAGGCCCGGTGTTCCCGTTGTGAAGGTGGTGTACGTGGTGCTGGAAGCGCAGTACCAATCGTCTCTGTCCGCGGCCGTGCGCAACATCAACAGAACGCGCAAGGAGGTTCGCGTCGAGGTCGTGGGCTACCTCGTCGAGGAGCTTCGCGACAAGGACAACTTCGAGACGTTCAAGAAGGATGTCGCCGACGCCAATGTCTTCATCGGATCGCTCATCTTCGTCGAGGAGCTCGCCCAGAAGGTGAAGGAGGTCGTGGAGGCCAACAGGGACAGGTTGGACGCCGTCGTGGTGTTCCCTTCCATGCCGGAGGTGATGCGGCTGAACAAACTTGGGACATTCTCCATGTCGCAGTTGGGACAGTCCAAGAGCGCCATCGCCCAGTTCATGCGGCGCAAGAGGAAGGAGAATGTGGGCAACTTTGAGGAAGGTATGTTGAAGCTCATCCGCACTTTGCCCAAGGTGTTGAAGTACTTGCCAACTGATAAGGCTCAGGACGCGAGGAACTTCATGATGAGCCTGCAGTTCTGGCTCGGAGGCTCACCTGAGAACATCGAGAATTTCCTCGTCATGATCTCGAGTGCCTACGTGCCCTCGCTGGCGGACGCCAAGTTGCAGTTCGACGACCCTGTCGTGTCGCTCGACACCGGAATTTGGCATCCCATGGCACCGCAGATGTACGATGACATCAAGGAATATCTGAACTGGTATGGAACCAGACGTGATGCCAATGAGGCTCTCAAGGATCCCAAGGCCCCGATCGTGGGAATCGTCTTGCAGCGCAGCCACATCGTGACCGGTGACGAAGGTCATTATGCCGCTGTTATCATGGAGATGGAAGCCAGGGGTGCCAAGGTCGTGCCCATTTTTGCAGGTGATTCATTGTCACTTTTCTCTGGCGACTTCTTACTTCATTGTTTTCCCGATCATGTGTTTGTGGTTCGAGAATCTATTGTTTTTCTGACAAAGAAAGGATGATGCATCAGGTGGACTTGACTTCTCTGGTCCCGTGGAGAGATTCTTCTACGATCCTATCACTAAGAAGTCTTTGGTGCAATCAGTGGTTTCTTTGACGGGTTTTGCGTTGGTTGGAGGTCCTGCTAGCCAGGATCATCCCAAGGCCATTGAAGCATTGTCGAAGCTGGATGTCCCATATCTGGTTGCCCTTCCTCTGGTGTTCCAGACCACAGAAGAGTGGTTGGGGAGCTCCTTGGGCTTGCACCCAATTCAGGTCGCCCTTCAGGTTGCTCTTCCCGAGTTGGACGGAGGATTGGAGCCAATCGTGTTTTCTGGGCGTGATAGTCGCACAGGTATGCATGGATATTGTCATCAACGTTGGGAGTTTCATTTTCTTCCGTAAATTTTCATGTCATGTTGGTCATGTCCGAAGTTCTAAAAGCGTTTTTTTTTGGTCGTTGCAGGCAAGTCTCATGCTCTCCATGACCGTGTCGATCAGCTGTGCACCCGTGCCATCAAGTGGGCGAACCTTAAGCGCTTGTCCAAGGCTGAAAAGAAGTTGGCCATTACCGTCTTCAGCTTCCCACCAGACAAGGGCAATGTTGGAACTGCTGCCTACTTGAACGTGTTCTCCTCCATTTACAGTGTACTGAAGGAGCTCAAGGCGGACGGTTACAACGTGGAAGGACTCCCCGAGTCATCAGAGGCTCTAATTGAAGAAGTGATCCACGACAAGGAAGCTCGGTTCAGCAGCCCTGACTTGAACATCGCATACAAGATGCCCACCCGAGAGTACTACCAATTGACTCCTTACGCCAAGGCTCTGGAAGAGAGCTGGGGTAAGGCTCCAGGAACACTGAACTCTGATGGCCAGAACCTCATCGTGTACGGAAAGCAGTTCGGCAACATTTTCATCGGTGTCCAGCCCACCTTCGGGTATGAAGGTGATCCGATGCGGCTCCTGTTCTCCAAGTCCGCCAGCCCTCATCACGGATTCGCTGCGTACTACACGTTTCTGGAGAAGATTTTCAAGGCCGACGCTGTTCTGCACTTCGGAACTCACGGTTCATTGGAATTCATGCCTGGAAAACAGGTTGGTTTACTTACATTTCTCTGATTTTTCGATTACAGTTCTGTTCCACAATCTTTAACCCCTAAGCGTCTACGGTGACCATAATGTTTACTATGTTTCTCCTAACACTTTTGAGTAGGTTTAGGGTGGACTTCCTCTTGTTTTTTGACCAACATATCCAATGATCTTCACTAGTTCTAGTGATATAAAATTTAGTCCCATCTGAATCAAGATCAATTGAATTTGTCATTCTAAAACTGTGAATCTTTGGACTTCTAAGGGTTAAGCCTGTGCTCCACTTCAATCCATGTGCTCGTTGTGAATGTGATTCTGCGTTGGCTTGCAGGTGGGCATGAGCGACATCTGTTACCCCGATTCTTTGATCGGAAACATTCCCAACATCTACTACTACGCGGCGAACAACCCTTCAGAGGCCACCATTGCGAAGAGGCGTAGTTATGCCAACACCATCAGCTACCTCACCCCCCCTGCAGAGAACGCCGGTTTGTACAAGGGTCTGAAGCAGCTGAGCGAGCTGATCTCTTCCTACCAGTCACTGAAGGACTCGGGTCGCGGCGCCCAGATTGTTTCGAGTATCATCAGTACTGCCAAGCAGTGCAACCTGGACAAGGACGTGGAGCTTCCATCTGAGGAGCTGGAGCTTTCATCTGATGAGAGAGACACTGTGGTGGGCAGAGTGTATGGAAAGTTGATGGAGATCGAGTCAAGACTGCTGCCCTGCGGTCTTCACGTCATCGGAGAGCCTCCGAGTGCGGAAGAGGCCGTCGCAACTCTGGTAAACATTGCCGCCATTGACAGGCCGGAGGAGGAGATTTGTGGCTTGCCCGGGCTCTTGGCGCAAGCTGTAGGCCGGGAGATCGAGGACATTTACAGGAGCTCGGACCGCGGCGTGCTCGCGGATGTCACCCTGTTGAACGACATCACGCAGACATCCCGTGATGTCGTGGGCGCGTTCGTATCCAAGACAACCAACAAGGCTGGGCAGGTTGTGAACGTTCAACCCGCACTAGCAAACCTCTTCGGGTTCGCGAAGAAGGAGCCCTGGATGGACGCGCTGCGCAACACCAAGTACAAGAACATCGACCAGGCGAAGCTGAACACGTTGTTCGAGTTTTTGGCATTCTGCTTGAAGCAGGTGGT
The DNA here is from genome assembly GCA_022496805.1 of Pohlia nutans. Taxonomy (NCBI): domain Eukaryota; kingdom Viridiplantae; phylum Streptophyta; class Bryopsida; order Bryales; family Mniaceae; genus Pohlia; species Pohlia nutans. The sequence continues at coordinate 1,766,924 of CM040086.1, forward strand.
TGCCGACAACGAGTTGGGCGGCTTGAAGCAAGCTTTGGAAGGCAAGTTTGTGGAGCCCGGGCCAGGAGGCGACCCCATCAGGAACCCGAAAGTGTTGCCAACGGGGAAGAACATCCATGCTTTGGACCCTCAGGCCATTCCCACCGCAGCCGCGCTCGCGAGTGCAAAGATTGTTGTCGATCGTCTGTTGGAGCGCCAGAAGATCGAAAACGGAGGCAAGTACCCGGAAACAATTGCGCTCGTCCTCTGGGGAACTGACAACATCAAGACTTATGGAGAGTCACTCGCCCAGGTCTTGTGGATGGTCGGCGTTCGACCTTTGCCTGATGCCCTCGGCCGTGTCAACAAGATTGAGCCTGTTTCTCTTGAAGAGCTTGGACGCCCTCGTATTGATGTTGTGGTTAACTGCTCCGGTGTGTTCAGGGACCTGTTCATCAACCAGGTTGGTTGCTATCCTTCTCGTCATATCACACAATGTAATTGATCTTTTAATCTCGCCGTGTTTTCACGAAAAGTCATCACCTGACCTCTTTAATTGTGCTTGTTTCCAGATGAACTTGCTGGACAGGGCAGTGAAGACAGTGGCGGAGCTGGACGAGCCAGTGGAGATGAACTTCGTCCGCAAACACGCCCTGGAGCAAGTAGAGACTCTGGGTGTCTCTCTCCGCGAAGCCGCGACGCGTATCTACTCGAACGCGTCGGGATCGTACTCTTCCAATGTCAACTTGGCTGTGGAGAATTCTTCCTGGAACGATGAGAAGCAACTGCAGGACATGTACCTGTCACGAAAGTCGTTTGCTTTTGACAGTGATGCCCCCGGTGCAGGGATGAGCGAGAAGAGGCAGATCTTCGAATCCGCGCTCGCAACGGCCGAGGCCACATTTCAGAACCTCGACTCGTCCGAAATCTCCCTGACTGATGTCAGCCATTACTTTGACTCTGACCCCACCAAGCTTGTCCAAAGCTTGCGGCCGGACAAGAAGCGGCCGAACTCGTACATTGCTGATACCACCACTGCCAATGCTCAGGTTCGGTCCTTGGCCGAGACCGTGCGACTGGATGCGCGTACCAAGATGCTCAACCCCAAGTGGTACGAGGGCATGTTGTCCAGTGGATATGAAGGTGTCCGCGAGATTGAGAAGCGGCTCACCAACACCATGGGCTGGAGTGCTACTTCTGGCACTGTGAGTATACCTCTCCTTTTCACCCCATGAGTTTCTAGCACTTTTGAGTACTACGATCCTCTTTTGATCCATACAAACAGAATTCTTTACTGATTCTGGTGATATGAAATTTGGTCTCATCTGAACAAGGGCCCCAAACTGATCAGTTTAAAACCATGAGTTCATGATCATTCAAGACCTCTCAATAGGAATTTTCAGGAGTAAAGCTTATCAACTCTAGTTTATAATCTACTTTCACACGGAGCCACTGATCAGAATAGGGAGACTAACATTAAAATCCACAAAAGTAATGAAATAACACGTCAATACATGAAGGAAAAGAGACTCTGGGGTCCTTTGTCTTACGAAAATATCTGAAGATATGCTAACTTAACCCATAAAGGACTCATGGGTTTGAAAGAACAATATATTCAATCACATAGTGAAAATTTGCAATTCAGATGGGATCAAATTTTATATCATCGGAATTAGCTCAGAAAATTGCATGTGTTGGTAAAAAACAGATAAATTCGAACCACATAGAACCTCCTCAAAACTGCTAAAAATGTCATGAGGCTCAATTTGGGCTACTTGGTCCTTCAGGGATTTAAGTAACCCACTTGGTTTTCGATTTGGTGCATCTCAAGTCCATCATTTCAGCGGTTTTTGCACAGCCGAAAATCATTCTAAAATGCGTTATTGGATTGAAAATTATCTCAGTTTTTAATGGTGCATCATTTTGTAGGTGGACAACTGGGTGTATGAGGAAGCGAACAACACGTTCATCAACGACGAGGAGATGCAGAAGCGGCTGTTGGAGACCAACCCGAACTCGTTCCGGAAGTTGGTGTCGACGTTCCTGGAGGCGAATGGGCGTGGCTACTGGGAGACTTCGGAGGAGAATCTGGAGAAGCTGAAGCAGTTGTACCAGGACGTGGAAGACAGGATAGAAGGCATTGACAGGTAGAGCCTGAGAGAGTTTGTGAATACCACCTTCCTTTCCATTCACAGGGTGAGTGAAAGAGAGATTGACCGGAATGAAAAATGTAATTTTGTTGGAATTGCTACTGTGAAAAGAGCAGGCTCCCATTAGTTGACAATCCCATTGTACTGTACAGGGTTGGGCGAGTACTCTAACCCTTGACACCCTTTTTTGTTGTGACGTTCGTGAACATTCGTTGAATCATGTAACAGTAGTAAGTTAGTCGGTGTACGTATCATGAGGGAAGAATTATTATGATGCCTTTTGAGTTGATGCTGACTCCGTTCAGTGTTGTGCTGCTTGAGCGACCCAATCCAATAAAAATTTATTCTTGTTATTCTTTGGACTTTGGACGATTTTACATCTTGCAGATTGATGGTCTGTTTTCTAAAACACTAAAATGCGCGTGGCCAGAATGACAGAATCACATTTCTTGGTTGCATGCTAAAGGCCTAAGTAGCCCAAACCAGGTCTCATGTTTTTTTTAAGCATTCTTGCCCCCAATTTGAGAACTATTGTTTTAGAGTCCATTTTACAGTCCATATGTGAATAGCATCTTCTTTAATAGCTTGGTTATGTGAAAGTTTAGGGATAAACGAGACAAAAGATGATTGAAAGGAGAAAAACAAAAGGATTCAAAGAAAGAGAAAATGTTGGTAAAAGTGACAAAAGGTGGAGTGGAACTTTCAGGTGATGTGGACTCTTACACTGAAACATTTCTTCAATATCTCTCTCTAAAGCAATTACTTCTTGAGATCAAATTGCAGAAGGAAAGATAAAAAAATTAGAATCAATTTGTGCAAAAAGCTGTCTTTATGTTGCAGTGGGTATATTTTTAGAAGGATGAGATTCTTCGAGTCAAGAGTGTTATGTTGGTTGGCTTTTGAGCCCATATTTTGATGCATAAAAATATGATGCATAAAAACATTATATTTCTATGAAGCCTATACAGGCTTCCATCTTTGATAAAAATCATACAAATTTGGAATCGAATTGCTAATACAGTTATCTATAAGTAAACCCAAACCAGCTTGCCTGTTGCCTTAGTTTTCAAGCTATTTTATATCACTTCACTTCAGATGCTCGATACCAATAGGCAAGCAACTCCCTTTGGGTGATCGTGAGGTTGGAATGAGACATGGTAAAATTTCAGTTCATGTGCAAATTATCTATATCTTATTCATAATCAAATTACAAAAAAAAATTGAATTTTAAGTTTCAAATTTTATACAAAAATACTTATGACAACAATTATAGATCTAACCATATGGGTAGAATCTAAAATTCATAATGTACAATTTTTGTTCATATGATCAAGTTCAAAATAATCAAGTTGACATTCTCCAAATCAAGAGAGGGGTAAAGACTTTAGGGGTTATGAGCACAAATCAATTGTAATGACACTAGTCCTCAGGCTTATCTTGCTTAGTGAATAAAAGTGGCTCTTTAACTCACACTTCTCTCGTTGCACATGCAACTTAATATTATCTGTTGTTAACTTGAAGATTTTGATGTGGGGTTTCATTGAAGAGATTATGTTGCTGAAGACTCGCTCAGTACATTATGAGTTGTCAAATTTGCTCAACCATCAGCCTAAGTCATTTGATTTCTCAAATCTAATTATGAGTCATCTTATTTCGAATTATGTGTTCAGCAACAGTCCAACTTGGTTTTTAATATGTTGGGCTTTGGCTCATCAATCATATGATGTGCCAATATACACTTCCTCATCATACGGCATAAGTTATTGTGTGTACAAGCTTCACCTTTAAAGGATGTGGTTTCTCCACAACAAGCCAATAGTTGAAGGCAAACACTGTCAAACACTACCACACCATGTGTCTAGTAAATAATATCATAAACCTCCTCGAATTGGTAGCTCTAAACCTCGGCTTGATCCAGCTTGAGATCATTAGTTTCACTGCAATTCAAAAACAAGTATTTTCCTTTATGAAGTGGCTCGTCCAATAGCTACGCACTCTAAAACAAAAATTTGGCAATCAACCTTTCCTTTTGTGTATTTGCGGTTCTCATACTACCAATGACCACGGAAGCATAGTCTCCTTCAACATTCGGACACTATTCTTCCTCTTGACATTTTTCGCAAGCTTGCCATCGAATTCTCTATTAGCAATGTCTCTTTTATTAGTTGCTACTTGTTGGTTTAATTCGATTTTGTAGAATAAGAAGCAATTTAAAAGAGTTGTTTGAATCTTATTGTTTTACAGGGTAAGCTATGTGTTGTGTTGTTTTGGAAAATAGAAGAGTTGTGGAGTTATGAACACATTACATGTTTATTAGGATCGTTTTGTTTTCAATCTTTATTCCAAGATAATTGAGAGCCCAAATACTAATATTATGCTTCCTTTGAGCAGATTTGTTAGTTCTCGACATGCTCATATATATAAAGCAGTTGGAAAGAAAAGAACAAGAGACCTCGGTGTTTTCGTGCTAGAATATTATAGTTCTCAACAAAAAAAGTTTCTATTGATGTAAAACAATTGCATTAATGATGTAATATAATAAATAGGGAAAATATCAAAAACATTTTAGTATAGTAAAAATGGAATCTTTGGAGAATATTTTAGAATCTTATGGAATACTCTTGTTGATGTTATTTAATTTGCTTACAAACCACATTGAAGGCATATTCTAACCACATCAAAGGCTTTGTTTTCATTAGCCAACCAAGTTTACAAGAAGTTTTTTTGGAAATTTGCCATTTTAAGGGACATTTAATTTAAAAGAACAAAAAATATTGCCATAAACCTTTAATATCCTCCTTGCTTATAGAATCTTTTGGAATCTTTTTGAAAACGATACTTTTATGTTATAGAAATTGAGGAAAACTATTGCCATCACTGTATCTTCAATGAAACGTATCAATTAAGGCAATAAAGTATGTATACACCAAATGCAATGTATTACATTCTTGTTCAAATAATATTATATATATATTTTTAAATTATCAATATACATACATTCACAGAATATCTTTTTGTTGTAGTTGATTTTCTACCAAAAAACTAATTTCAATGGTCAATAGAAAATGTTTACCGCCACGTTTTGCTTGTTATGCAATGTCACGCTACACATTTTAAATTCCCTACCATGAAAACACCCACCTATAATTTTACCATTGTGTTCGAAGGGAAACACGTTTTTCTCGTTGTATTCCTACATGACCATTTAGACTAAGGTTGTAAAAAATAACATATTTGCTACTCAAATGCCATACTTTGGCATTGTAGAAGTTACTAACTTGTAGAAATTCATATTAATGACATGCATTATTGTTATTATTGAATGCGTGAATGCATGTAGTAGATTCAAACTGATGTAGGCGACTAAAGATACCAACACCTACAAGAAACTCATAAAACAAGTGATCATTATCCTCGTGAAGTTGCCTTGCGTGTAACAATTTTGTTGACACATCCAATAGTCATTGTACATGTTGTAGCATTTTATGTGATAACTACATGTGACCTTTACATTGAATATGATCCATCTCTTTACAAAAATAGAATAGACTTGTGGTTTCTAAACATCTATTGGAAGTAAATTTATTGTCTTTCTAAACTTTAGAGGCCGTAGTGATACTATTCAGTTCCGGCTAGAGAAACTTTTGGTAAACATCTTTGAGCTCAAAGAAAGCCTAAACATAATTTTTGTTTTCATGTGTTAACCCTTTAGTGCCGAGCTGACCACATTATGGTCACTACAACATCCGAAATGCAAATAACAGAGAATCCGTGAAGAATTGGAACTTCAGTTTTGAAGTTCAGATTTGCGCACATACATTGCGCATCTTCCAGAAAAAGAAATTTTCAATTTGGAATTGTACAACTATCAAAATACCTATCAACAAAACGCAAAAATACTGCAAATACTTGAAAATACAGTAAATACTTACAAATACAACATATGTATTATGTAGTATTTCTTGTGTTTAGAAGTTTGTTATCTTGTTTCATTTTTTTGGATTGTGTTCTCTTCTTCATCTTCCATTAGTGTGTGTAATCCGATCTTGACCAATGTACCCACTCCTTTCAATTTTCAACGTATAATTTTTTTTCCTAAACCGTATATGGATAAGTCACTTTCACTTATAAATCTCACAATAATTATGTGTGAGTCTATTTTTGATATGAAAGATTGCAACGGAGAGGTGTTGACATAGGCCATAGCTGAACTTCCATTAGGAGAAATCTGTAGTCACAAAGGGGCTTTGGCCTTTGGCACGTGCTAAAAAATTTAGGCCAAACCGTGCACTTTACATGAGGACACCAATGGTGCCACCATGGCTGCCAGCAGTGCAGTTCCGTGGATCGCGCCAATCGACGTTGCCAACAGTGCTGACACTACCAACACTGCTAGCACTGCGGCTTCCGACGCTGTCAGCGCGCAGCGACTGCACCAATGGGTTTACATAGAAAATAGTGCTTGGGCAGCCGGTTCACCTAACCCGGGCAAGCTTACAAGGCCCCTTTGGAACCCCATTTTTCTCCTAATGTTTACTTTCATTTTTGAAAATTTACCTCAAATTCTATTTAACTTTGAAGTCACACACCCCCCAAAATCTCGTTTTTGAGCGTGCATTATACAGTTCAAATACATACTATAATCTTCCGATCCCACCATCAGATGATTCTCAAATTTTAATAAAATGTGTGCCCTCGAGTTGAGAATAGAATTGTGCGGTTACTTTCTAATTTAACACATTCTATTTCTGGTAGTCTCAACCACAGTGGAAAAATCTACTGAAATCCAGGGCTCTGAGCTACAGTACCCTGGGCACTAAAGGATTAATAGTTGTGATGATGTCTTGGCAACCACTACAAGATTGAGAATACAATTTTGGTAGTCCAACTACATTTGTAGAGTGTATCAAATAAAGGTGTGCCAACTTTATTTCAAACATTGAGAACTTGGTCCTATTTGGATCAGTGACTAAGGGGGCGGTTTACACTACGAACCAAGAACTCGTTCCATGCAGCTCTAAAATCTGTGATTCGCTCGATCAACTCGTCTCGGGATGACTTGGATTTATACTACCAGGAAAAAAGAAAAGTGACCAAAAGAGTTGAGGTCCCCAAAAAATAAAATTTAAAGCCTACATTATCCACTAACATAGTCCAACAGCTTTTTTGTTGAGAGAGGCACAAGTGGTGGTCTAATAGAAAAAGCAAGGGCCCATGGGAGAGAAATGGTGTTATAACATTTTTATAATTAGCAATTTCAAAAGAAGACAAGATTAATTCTTTTCCAAAACTGCCATTTCTGGATATATACTTAAAAAATCAGCACATTCATTTTTTGGTACATGGTCATTCCTCTTGGTCCACATTTGGGTACACCTAGTGAAGGACTCATAAACCTTGTAAATTGATTTTTTAATAACTCGGACCATGGAAGTCGTCCGATGAAGTCGGACCATAGAAAATAGCCATCTTCCATGGTCCGAGTTTTTGGTCCATGGTGTAAACCGCCCCTAACTGCAAAGGTTCAAAATCCATTTCCAATGCAATACGCTCTAGTACCATTTTGCATATTTGTGTCCTAAAAAAGCCACGCTCATATAATTTGGTGATAATAAGACGCTAGAGTCCGACTAGCGATACACAAAGCTCGCACGCACGCACATTTTTGGAGCATGCACCAACCAACTATAAAAATGAGGGAGAGAATCCCTTCTCCCTTGCATATTTATCCCGTGTTCCATGTGGGTAACCCTTAATTAGAAAAGAAAAGACTTACATTGAAAAAGAAATTGGGCCTTCAGAAGGCCCCTTCCCTTTTTTGAGCTGTTAATCAGCAGTAATCTAACAACAACTAATTAAAAATAGAATTAAAAAAATTCATCAAATAAATCAATTTTTAAAAACAAACAAACAAACAAACAAAAAAACTACAATCTAACATGGCAGACGGTTTGCAATGTTAGACAACAATTTTTAAATTCTTTTATATTTAATATTATTAATACAAATTATTATTATTTTAATCTTGGCCTGCTGAATTGAGTTGATCCGAAGTGGAGGCCTTCTTGAGGCCCCATACCTCTCCTAATGAGTGTTGTTCTAGTTCACAATGGGAAAATAAATCTTCTTTTAGTTACAAAAAAAGACCTTGAATCATATTGCTACTAGATATTCAGGAAATATAGCCTATAAACCCTCTTGTTCCCACAAGGCTCTTCACACCAGAGGAGCCAAAAGCCTTCCGGGAGTCCAAACCTGTGGGCTCGATTACAAGCCCGGGTGCGCAACTCCCGTATTATATGGCTTTGATTATAATCACCTATATTTCATTTTAGTCCAATCTCAAGTGCTTGGGGAGGTCACTCTTTGTATCTTTTGAGTATCACGTGTGAACAAAGGGTATTTAAAAGTATCCTAAAAATTAAAAATAATATTTACTATGATTAGTAATATTTCAAGAATATTCTCATTTTTATTCTTGTAATGAATTGCGAGCATCCTATATTAATGTAAATCATTTATAAAAATTATCTTCAAAGATTTTTCTGGACCCTATCTTTGTTCGCACGTTGTTACATAATACTTGGAAGTGACCTCCCCGAGCTCAAGTGATATAATTTGTTTTAATTTTAAAAAAATCTTGTAGTCCTTCCAAAAAGGAATCCAAAAACGTAATTATACACATGAATTGAATATTCCTTGAAACAATAATAGCATCAAAAACCTAATTATTTGAGTTATTTTGATACATGTAGCATAGGCCAAGCTCATGTAACTTTTTGGTCCTTTTATTTTTATAAAATTTGATATCATTTTTACAAAAGCCATTCTCTAGGACGTTTAATGCTAATGCCCATTGTGTATAATATGGGAGTTGTATACCCGGGGTCATAGGTTCCACTTGGCAGTTACTAATTTCAAAACATTGTTTGTGCAAATTCGGTTCACCAAAGAGACTTCGTTCATCCTTCCGTCCGTTGATAGTATAGAGCAACAAAATTTCCTGCAACAGTCTGGAAAAGTAACAATGACAACCTTCGGCGTAGGCAATTGGATTTGACCGGTCTAGCCGGTGGTCCCGCTACGTTAGTATTGCAGCGCCTTCTTTAGAGCGTTGGTTGCACAAAGAATAATGCATGTAGTTGCAGTGTTATGGTTTTTTCCATGCATGTCTGTGCTGCTCAACGGCGCTACATTTATGGAATCGATTGATTTTTCCCTTCCTTTTGTCCACGATTGTGATCACCGCTGAACGATGTCCCCTTCGTAGTTTCTTTAACTCCTCCTATGTGTCACGTACTCACTCGTAAGTTTCTGCAAGAAAGTGCACGTTGCAATTGGTTAATTGAGTTTCTTTCCATGATCATGCAATAAAGACGATTCTTTGCGTGGTTGTGACATTTTGTCGACGTGCGCTCTTAGTTATTGTGTCGATAAGTCATTATTGAAGTGGAACATGCCCTACTAACGGCAAATTGTGAAGTTGTAACCTCTTCAATCAACAATTGAACACAAGTCTTAGGATCCTTCTATTGATTTGCTACGTGTGCAGTGTTTGCATTTTTACATGTTTTTTGTTTTTTCCCTCATGTGCAAAGAAGCGTTCTGCATGTGTTTCAAGGAAATGTTGCATTTTGTGATCGAAAAAGTTGAAAAGAACGAGAGTAGGAGTGTTTTCAATTTTGTTTTTGTGTCAAGTTGCCAGAAATAAACATTGTGGTCATATTGAGTTGGAGCTCATTAGGTTGTTGTTCGCCGGTGCGGGTGCTTCAGCAAAGGAGTTGACGATGATGGAAATCACAATGAGGTGAGAATTCCAACTTCCTAAAATGCATAAATGTTAGTTGATTTTATGAACATGTAGCGAGTTCTTGAAAATTCTGATGAACATTAATTCTTGCTGAAATATTGACAAATGCGGAGCCAATAATTTATAAAATGCCTATAATATTGAGTGATTGCAACGGGGTGGGAAACTACTTATAATCTATAGGGTTGTGTTGTATAATAAGTCAATTTAGACTTGCTTTTTCATTTATAATAATTTACGGTAAACTTATTTTTATAGAATCTAATTTTATAATAAAACAATCTTATTATGTTTTATTGTAAGTTGATGAAAATCACAAATAGAACAAAGTATATCATATGAATTTCTATTCTATCTTAGTATATGTAATATACATCATTTTCATTTTATTTTTAGATGGTTAAAACAAGAAGTTGGAATCTTTTTTTATTTAAAAATGAATGATTTGTACAAAAAGCCATTACCATTAATTTTCAAAATCAATAATCACTATATAAGTAGTAAAGTAACACATATGTTTTTATTCTTTTTCAAATACTCAAAGGTTAATTAAACATAGTATTAAATAGCGTCAACGAATTTTATGTGATACTTATTTTACAATGTGTGATTTTTTATTAATTCATAAATTTTATACTATACTTAATTACCTACTAGTGTGACTTTTTGCTATTGGCCCAAAGCGTTCCCAGTGACGAAGACATGTTTTTAAATTTATGTTAATTTTATAATAATTTATCTATTATTATTATTTTTAATAATTATTTTTTAATTATTCATTTTGTAATCATCTATATGCATAGCATAAGACCAAAATTTGTAATATCATAGAATTGATTTTTTTAAATAAATTTTATCTTATTTTTATGATAATTTATTCTTCTTCTTTTTGAGAAAACTAAATACTTTTTGTTTTTTATTTTGTGATCAATGTATATTACAAGACTAAACTACTTGTAATATCATTATTTTTATTTTTATTTTTATTTTTATTTTAGAATAAGTTATCTATAATTTTATTCAATTCGTGGTGGTACAATTAAATTAAAAATTCATAATTTATTCACTTTAGGTCCAAAAGCTACAAAACGACTTTAATGCACCCTTTTTGTAAGAGCTTTCCTTGAATACCAAGAACACGGGCCAATGGCCTCACGGTCCGGGAAATATCACGTTACAAACAAAACAAACTTACCACTTTCTTTAATGTATAGGTATTATAGGAGCTTGAGAGTGTTTATCCAAAAAATTAGTAAATTATAGTGAAAAGGATATAGAGACCTATTTGCTTCTATATATATTAAAATAAAAATTTAATTATTTTTCCGTGTATCATACATCTATATGTAATAAAAAAAAAACATTTTTTATTTTTTATTGTCCACCTTAGTGCAACTTATTTTAAAATCAAATTAAGTTATCATTTTAGTTATCATAAAGTTATAATTGGTTTTAGATTTGGAATCTTAAACACAAATTTATGTTGATATGTGACAAGAAAAAATTCTTATTGGCAATTTCTTTTTTAATTGTAAATTTAAAAAATCTTAATTTAGTTTATACTTGATGATTAATTTTATCTTCAATAATCAATAATATGCATGTATTTTTTTTATCATTTTTATATTTTTATATAATGAATAATACATATTCTCTAAATTTATTAAGACTGTTGTGGAAAAGCCATCTTTCTCTTTATAAAGTGAATGGGTCATAAACCAACACTTTAAGCACTGTGACTATTTATAATAATTTGAGGTGCAATGTGATAGTTTGAATGCATAGCAAATTAATTCTAAATCTACCCCAAGTTGAATCATGATTTTTTGAGTTATATTGAATAAGTTATGAATTCAAAATCCAAGGTCTAGGTTGCCTATTTGTGATAGTAGACATGATCTAAAATTGAAGATGCCTTGAAGGATTATAAAGTGACTTAGAATATACATAGTTCCTACAAATGAGGTGACTCTTTAAAGTCAACAATTATTAAACTATTTTAGTGGTTGTTGCCTCTTGGCAGAGTGAAGTGCCATTTATGAAGTAATTATAGGAGTCTCTTTAAGGTCGGCGTCACTTATTTGCCCACTCACCTTCTATGTCTAAATGATACATGGTATAGCATTGTAAATAGAGAGAGAAAAAAAATTAATGTAAAAATTCATAGTGTTGCATATATTATATTGGCTATGTATTAAAAAATGAAGAGACATATAGATGTGTGTGAAAGACCTTATTATGCTCCTATTATAAATTTAAATTTATTATTTTATAATAAAATGTATAATAAGTCCTAAAATTTAAGGACCTTCTTGTCCTCACATCCTTGCATAATACAACATCTTATTCTATCATCACAATCATGAGTGATTAAGTCTAGTTATTTTGTAAAATAAGACGTAATAAATCCTCTTATAATTAGTATGAGTTGCCTTCCCGAGAATATGTCGTCACTGTAATATCACAGCTCGCAATGTTGTGTAGACTTTCCTAGTTCTAATTTGAAGAGTGAAGTAAAAAACTTTATGTCAATAGAGTTAACCGAAAAGAAGGCCATGGAACCTCCCTTTTCAACCTCCTTTCAACCTTTCTTTTGAGCTCTCTTGAGCTATGTTTGGGTTGAATAGTGTCGTGTCATAACTGGTCTCCTTGTGGGCCATGGGCTTGGAGTTTTGGTAGGAGGTGTGGAAGTCATTGCGAGGTGTGGAGAATAATGACAGGGGCTTGCTTTAGATTGTCTCCCAACTCATCTTGAACTAGTTTTCGGTCTATTTATATTTCAATATGAGTTCAAGAGGAGTTCTAAAACTTTCCTCTTTGAGCTGACTTTTCGGTTATCTCTAATGTTCCTTTGACATTAGAGAACTCACCAACCGCCCTTTCCATCCTAAAATAAAATCGTATTTTTGGATTTGGTGGTGTTGCAGTCACTGGAAGTAGAAGTGACGCTTCTGACTGACTGAAAATCAGGAAAAGTGTCACTTTTATTTGTCTGTTGTGACGAACCCAACTGACAAGCTCCACTTTTATTTCTGTTGTGACGAACCAGACTGATGAGCACCTCTAACGGCAGTCAAAAGCGACACATTTGCTACTAGTGAGTAGTCGTAGTATTTTGTGTTGGCGGTCGTTGAATTTAATATATGAATGCTCAAACATGCAGAGATTCTCCTTCGTGAGATCCAGCAGCGGTGACGTCGTCGCTCGACAAGTTTCCAGTCGATAGCTCAAGATTGATCCTCCAGCGATCATGGACGACGTGAATTCCGTGTACGTGGGTGGACTGTCGTATGAAAGCAGTGAAGACACGGTGAAGAAGGCATTCATGGAATTTGGCGAGGTCGTGTCTGTGAAGATTGTGTACGACCGCGAGAGCGGGGAGTCGCGAGGCTTCGGATTCGTGACATTCACCAATCCGCGGTCGGCCATGATGGCGATTCGCGACATGGACGGGGGCCAAATTGAGGGACGCACCATCCGTGTGAACGAGGTGCGGAAGAACTTGAAGGGATTAGGGTTCCGCGACCGAGACCGGGACTTCCGAGGCCGAGACATGCGAGAACGCATTCGCCGTCGAGGCTCTCCGCCATCGCGGGAGCGTATCCATCGTCGCACGCGGTCCCCGCCGCCGCAACGAAGCCGGTCGCCATCGCCATTTCGAGGGGGGAGCCCAGGAACAGGCGGGCGAGGGGGGAGCAGCCCCACGGGGAGAGGAGACGGAAGCCCCGGGGGAGGAAGGTACGAGTCACTCGAGCCTAAGGAATACTCCCGCGGGGGGAGCGCCCGGAGCTCGGTGTCGCCCCAAAGCTCAGAGGGAAACCAACGGAACAAGGAAGACAAAAACTCTTCCGTTGCGCCGGCCAAGCTGAGCTCCCGGATCGCCACGGACATGGAAGAGGAGCAAGTGCATCACTTGAAGGAGGAGCTTGCCAAGGCGCGAGAGGATTGGCGGGGTCTCGAAGAGAAAGTAGCCAGCCTTAAAGGCGTGGTAGAGAAAGCCGATGTGACGATTGCTGCATTGAAAACAAAGTCACAAAAACTGGAGGAGAGCTTGGCGAATGCGCAACAATTGGCCGCGCAGCGTCAGTTCCAGCTGAAGAGACTGCAGACCGGCGTCTTCCACTTCAAGATCGCAACGGAACGGCTTGCCAACAGTGAGAAAGAGATGAAGGCCTTGGCCGCAATGACGTCCGTGGAGGTCGACCACGACACTAGAAACAACAACAACGCTCCGCCCGAGGAGCCTCACGTTCTTGCCAACGGCTATATCGCAGCTGGCGATGAGCACAATCACAAGAATGGCGAGGAGAATTTCAACCCTACGTAACTAGCATTCTTCCATGCATTTCTAAGGTAAGAGCATTCCCACCCATGCACGCTAAGACTAACCCTCTCAAATTATTCATCTATGTTTGAAGGGCCCTTGCACTCACACTCCCCCACCCTTGCACGCCCTTCACGTATCAAAAGTGCGCATCAAATAGTCAATGGACCAATCACAAGTAGAATGGGGGAATAATCATCAAATAGTCAACTAAATAGTGATTTGAAGGCCCAATTTCTAACACGCTAGAATCCAGAGTCAAGAGGCATTTTGAAAGGGCTCTTGAAACTTTTCATCTACTTCTCGAGCGTGAGACTCTCTGAGGGCATGGGTGGCTAATGAATATTCACAAACGACAGAGCCGGACTCCTCGGTTTTGCCAAAGATCTACCATGATCCTTTCTGATCTTTTGTGTGTAGCAGACACATGACAGAGCTTTGGATTGATTAATTCTGCGTCAACAATTTTTCATTCATGGATTTACTTCATTCACCAGGGACATGCACAACGTTGCTGCTATTAAAAATGGAGAACCAGGAAGCATCATGCTCAACGTCTATATTTTACATGGTGGAGGTGATTGTGGTTTTTACATCACGAGCAAATGGCTGGAGTTTCTTTTATGGTTCTAACAAAGGATAATTTAGGTACATCAATTTTTCTTGGTTTGGGTAGGTGTTAAGTAGTTCAACAAACAAATACTCGGCAAATATGATGGCACAATTCCAGCATGAAGTTTCAGTTTTTATTGTTCTTATCATTCATATAAAGTACACGGTGAGGCAATCCTCTATTCTTCTACCACCCATGTAGTAATCCCTGAATAAGGTAACTAAAGCTGAAAGTGAGTGAGGGTATAATCTGTTTTAAAGATGAGCGTGCGAGTTATTTCATAATTGAATAATATTCCATGGATTTTCAAAATTGAAATCGTAAGAGAATATACTATTGACACTAAACAGATACCCTCCCCCAATTTGCGTAGTAATCTCAAATGGCTAACAAGACCATTTATTTTAAATAGTGCGGAAAACAAATAGAGTGCTCAATATTGATGTGGTACTCTTGATGCTGCCATGTATTAGAGCACTTGTGTTGGCGTCTTGTTACAATTCTTGGCTTTGGTGCTTGAAAAATAATTAACAAAAATATGTTAGATTCATATATATACTTCAATCAATCAGCAAGCCAGGTTGATAGCAGTTCCGATGAAAGTTAATTTTCAAAATAGGTGCTGGAATTTTAGGAATTTTATTTTATTTCAAAAAATTATAAGGGAAAAACCGGATTAAGAGGATATTTGTTTTGCCAAAATCATAAAATAGATTTCGACCCAAACATTTGTTAGCAGTTATAGCATTTCATCCTTTTGAGCCAATATTAGCCATTATCCATGTTTGGAAAAATACTGGGTTTTTCTTTTTAACCTTTGACCACCTTCTTCTTCCATTTTATATATGGATACACACTAATTTTGAAACAAAAGTACGATACTCTCCTAGCTTAATTTGCTTCTTTCTCCCTGCGTTGGCTCTAGTGTGGTGGCTCTGTATTTTACCTTTTTGCAATTGACTCGTTCGATTTGTGCCCAAAATAACAAAAACAAAAAAACAAAAATAAAAATGCGGTACTCTCTGATTCTTTTCAGCAAAATTGATATTTATTTTTAAAATATTTTTTCTGTATTAATTTTAAAATGTGGATGCTTAGAATTAGTGCAGTCCATACTATTTGAAATAAAACAATGGACTTATGAGGGTTTGTAACTTTTAAGAGTTCTGTTTTTTAAGTACATTTACACTTTAAAAATATATTTAAATTTATAGAAGATGAAATAATTTCTTTAATGTAGACGTGCCTATAAATGCATGAAATTCAAGATCAATAAATTGATACAAAAGATAGTACGTTACAGTCTTAAGTTTCAAATAATAAATGTCTTCTCCTTACCTAATTGTGATATAATATTGATTCAAATTACTTGGAAATTAATTGAATTAAGGTTGGGTGTTCTAATTCCAACCCTGAACTCCTAATTTTGTAAAAATGAATGTCAGTAGTTAGGAAATATATTTATAAACAAAAAATTACACTTTATTATTTGTACAAAATATTTAATAGAAAAGAATAGATATATGTACCATGCACTTACATTTGGTCCTCACATGTACTCATAGGATCCATCTGGTGAAATTAAATCCAATGTTATACTTGGAGCATTCTATTTTACAAGAGTAAAGAATGTTATATCAAAAGTACCACATTGAAAAATCAAATGAAGTAGTTTGAATATAAAAAATTAGCAGAGATACATAATATTCTAAAAAATTGAATTTTTTCTTACGAGATCTTTGGTGCATTAACCTTTGACATACCGATTCAACATTGTTTTCAAAGATTTGTTATAAAATGTTTGATGAAAAAACAAAGATGGAGTTGATGTACAAAGCAAAGTTGAAAATGTCAATGAAAAGATCACATCTCTACGGTTGGATTCATCATATCTTTTATTAATAAAATTTAATTAATTGTGCAGGTTTTTCTCTTGAAATTCAAATTAAAATCCAAAATTAAAATCAAAAAAATGAGAAAATGTTTTAATGAAATTGGAATAACATGCACTACAAGATGGTATGGTTTCCATTATTTGATTCTACTTATTCTGAAAAATCATGTTAAAGGTCCCACTTTTTGAACTAAGAATGAAACTTGTCACAAACCAATTGTGTTGTTTTTTGAAAAATCACAAAATCGTATTTTGAAGATCCATTCCGTACAAATGATAGTCGATTAACACAAGAACCAAGAGAAATTTGGATGGATGAAAAATTTACAAGATGTAATGTTGAAAAAGGTTGCAATCTATTCGTTGTCCATTATATGGACACAGACGCAACAAACGGTTAATTAATTGATCCTTTTCAAGAATGCCATGCATCATTCGTTTTGCAGTGTTAGTACCATAAAATTTGCAAAAGTTCATAGAAACTCTAAGTGTGTTCCAAATTCATGTATTTTTTAATTTTTGAAAATAGGAGAAAAGCGTGACTAAAGAAATGACACGTGATAGGTGACATATACATGTTTCATTCATACATATATGTATATACAATTTTGTATGAACAATAATTATCTCTCTTGGCCACGTTTTTTTTTCTTTAAAAATTTGGTATATTTTGCCAGATTTCTCTACAAAATATGGCATTTCTCTTTTATTTCTCTTTTGTTAAGGAAAAACATGAGAAAATTTTGAATCGTTTTACCATATTTTCTCTACATTTTTTGTGAAAATAGCCAAATTTTGTGAAAAAGCTATTTAAATAAGAAGAAATTCTATCAAAATATGATTGTAAGCTGAAGATTCCACCAATCATTCTTTCCTAATTTTTTTTTACGTCGCATGTTAGGGGCGGTTTAGTACACTAGGGACCAAGAACTCATCCCATGCGGCTCTAAAATGTGTGATTGGCTCCATCAACTTGTCCTGGGATGACTTGGGTTTACACTACAAGGAAAAAAGAAAAGTGACCAAAGCAGTTGAGGTCCTAAAGAGGCGTAGAAATAGGCCTAGTGGATAATGTTGAAACTGGTGTCCCAGATTTTGTGGTGAGAGAGGCAAAAAGGGTTCTCTCATTGTCGAACGAGGAGACCACGGGCTTGAAATGTCGTTTTATTATTTTTTTAAGTCCCAGTCCAAGTTTGGTTTACAGTTAGTGAGAGGTCCAAGGGCTTTAAACATTACATTTTTTTGAAGTGTGATCATGGAATTGATTCATTTTTCTTGAGTGTCATCAAGGTCTATAGTGTAAACCGCCCCTTAGGGCATCCTTAATCTTCACGGCAAAGTGGCCCGCCAACGGCACTTTCCCAGGGAAGCGTTGGCGACGTGCCCCAGTCCAGTAAAAGGCGCCGGTAAGTCCGCACTCCTCCACATGAACCTCATCAACCGGTAATTTTGTCATCTTCCCCGAAGCTGGATACTCGACGGTACAGCAAGTCAACTACGCCAATCGAGGAGCCTCAGGAGCGCACGTCAATCGAGGAGCCTCAAGAGCGCAAGAGCCTCATCCACGTCAATCGAGGAGCGCTGGATGGAGCACAGTTCGAGGCCCTGGTGCCAGCCGGGTTGGGGCCCCTGCTCCGGCATATATTCTTTTTGTAAACACACTACCAAAAAAGCCCCTCCAAATGCGGGTGGCGGGCCACTTTGCCGAGGCAAGATTGAGGATGCCCTTAGGCTTCAAATTTTTTTTTTAAAGAAAATCATTGCTCTTGACATGTTTGGGAAGCCCTAACTTCAAGGTGACAGGCATGGAATACGATAATCACAGAAGTGACTTGTCAGTCGTCACAGGTGTATTTTTTGAAAGAATAATATCGTCATATTACGAAGTGTAGGGTAGACTGTAGTTAATTAATGCCCTCACACCACTCTCTTCACCACAGCATTATCCTATGCATACTCATTGATGATTGTGATGTTGCATTTCAAAATCAAAGCAAATATTAATTCCTGAATGAGTAAATTATATCATACAATAAGTACCAAGTACAAATTAGCCAGCTGACTGAGTGAGTAGAAATTGCACTGAGTGAGCTACATTCAAAAGGACTCCTCCTCGGTCTGACCAACTTGCAGTAGCACATTGAGATACGTGTTTCTTACATTTCCTTGTCAGCACCATCCAAAGGGCGGGTTTCCTTCAAGCCAACGGATTGATCATTCACTCCAAGTCTCCAACTCACCTTGCATCTCACATGAGTGAAGGCAACTTTTCTATGGCGATGACCCAAAGCAAACCTCTTTATAATGATCTTCTCTACAAAGACATTCTAGAATATTCAACACAACTGTGACACTATTATTTCAAGGAGTGCACTTTTCAATAAAGCCAGGAATCACGTGCGTGCATCCCCTTTATTAAATAGAGTTAAATTCCACTAAGAAGATTTTTTCAAAAACAAAGATGTCAAAATTGTCTTAGTATTATAAAATTTACTATTTCAAGAAATCATCGAGGTTCTCTCTTTTGAAAAAAATGCTTTTATGAAATTTAGAATAGAATGTATGGTTTTAACCAATCATACCAAATTTCAAATTTCAAAAATATTTTTTTAAAACTTTTGGTTAATATTAAATGGTAATTGCTTCTAAATTCATTAAATGAGCATCTAAATCATTTTTTAAAAGTTTGACTGTGCGGATATTTACTAAACCTCGTGCTTCTCATTTTCTCTTTTGGACCAACTTCATTAAAGTTACAGAAGTAACATTTTATAACACATTTGG
Source organism: Pohlia nutans (assembly GCA_022496805.1). Lineage (NCBI taxonomy): Eukaryota > Viridiplantae > Streptophyta > Bryopsida > Bryales > Mniaceae > Pohlia > Pohlia nutans. The sequence goes on from CM040086.1 coordinate 1,786,478, forward strand.
ATTTTGCCCTTACCCCCTCTGTCATTTAGGAGTTAATCTATTTGAAAATGTTTTTTTATTTTTTATATGTATATTTTTCATCCTGGACGGCCCGTAAAACGACCATAAAATGGTTGTTTGGTCAGTTGAGATTAATCCCTGAGTGCCAAACTACCATGTTTTGGCCTTTTTAGCTATTAGGTTTGTGAAAATTCTTTTTTTTTTTGGAAAACATATTTCTAAATTGCTAAACAAAAAATATTGTTCAAAAATGGACTATGTAAATGTAATAATAAAATAATGCTAAAATTGCTAAAAAAGAAAGAAAAAGAAAGTGTAGTGTAAGGGTAATATTGCTACATTTTGAATGAATGTATATGTTTTAGACATATAATTTATATTTCACCCATATTTTACGTACTTAGAACCAATTTTGAGTTGAAATTTAATCCAAATAGAACCAAGGATTCATGGTTTTAAAATGACAAAGTCAATCAATTATAATGTGAAATATATAATTCGAATGCAACCAAATTTAAATATGGTGGTCAAAATAAATTGAACAAAAGGAACTCCATGTAGGACTATCCAAAATGCAAAACATAAGAATATGTGACCCAATGTGGGCTTTTTGGTTCATTAGGGGTTAATTCTTAAACATCTATGGATTTTCCTCATTTTTGAGTACCATATTCACAACTTTCTTTTTATTCTTTAGATAAATTTTTACATTTTAATTGCATTGTACACCAAAATGAAGAAAAATATGTAATTTATTACCTTTATTGATCAAATTAGAATCTTTTCATTGCTATAAAGTAGCAGGTCATCAAAAAGCGCTCATGAGACTATTTTCTAATTTTTTTATGACGGGATGAACCTACAAGCCATTTTCCTCTTCTATGCAAATCTCATGCTTTGGTTTTGTTTTTATATGTTTTTATTAGACAAAACCTCATGGAACTATATATGGCAAAAGTTTGGTTGACTTCATGATATACAATTTTTTTTATGTGTATATCTCACTTAATATTAACTATTTTAAGAAGCAAACAACCCAAATTTTGGAGACAGAATGGTTTTAGATTACCATTATTTTTGCTTTAGAGCTCAAACTACCATTTGTTGTCCACCAGGGGAGAGACTACGAAAATGCTTCGTTTTTAAGGAGTTACATGGTTGAACAGTACAAGCAAGGTGTAAAAGTAAATCTATGGTAAATACTAAAGCAAAGACTACGCGACTAGCTGCTTGTTTTTAAACCAAAAGCCCTCCAGAAGCCCTCCAGGGCCTAAGGGTGGATTCATGTCTACCAGATGTACATGAGAATAATTTCTTGGAATTTTCATGTCCATAAGGATAAAATTTACTTCCTTCACATACAATCTGTGAGCCAATGAAGTGGAGTACCGTATACAAAGAAATATGGTATCTTCAATACTACGGTATGTCAGCATCAAAGGCCTTCAAATCCTCATGTATGATAATTGACAGAGTGAGCGATCCTCCCTTCACGGTCACAGGTCCGAATCCCGACACCGTGCCGCTTTTCTTCTTCCTGCGGTCATGAGCTCCCTTTCCTCTGTGTGTCCTATTCCGACGGAGTTTCCCCTGTCAGTTCGTCGGCACTGATTTTTGCGCACGGATTCTCGACTTGCAGTTCCAATTTGCCATGGTTTTCTTTGCTCGAGACCTCTTTCTCTGTTTTTCTCCAGTTGCGTACAGAGCTCCTAGACTCGCCTTTCCGTCACAATTTTAATTTTCCTGAATTTTTTGTCGACAGGTTGCTGTTCATTGCGCTTCTATAGTCCGGTATGAATTTGAGGATTGGAACTCAGTGCACTCCTTCGTCGCTGTGCATCTGCGTCTTCTGCACTTCTGCGGAGGAGATACTCCAGGGATACTTGAACAGAGGCGAGCTTAATCTACTCGGTAGTAAACGCATTGGTCACGACGGAATACGATTATATGGCAGGTAAATTATTGCCGGAGGATTAAGCTTGGAGAGGCTCAATAAGCTGCTGTGATCGTGAGCCGGCGAGGATGTTGGAGTACACGTCTATGGCGGGGCTGATCATATGGCTGCTGTTTACGTCCATGCTCCTGTCTGCATCCGCACTACAAAAGTGCTCTAATATCACGAATTTGTGTGCGAATGTCGCTGACGATGTACTTGTGGTCGAAGTGGACGCCAGTGCTATCCTGGCCTCCACAGACGAGGCATTTCTGTGTGCAACATTGGACTGGTGGCCTCCTGACAAATGCGACTATGGAACTTGTGCCTGGGGTCAAGCCTCACTTCTTAATCTCGTGAGTCAGAAATCAAAGCTCAGCCTCTTCAGCTTATTGGCCATAGTCCTCTTCAGCTTATTGGCCATAGTCCTCTTCAGCTTATTGCCTAACCTTGTGTAAACATAAGCTCACGCTGTTGCATCAAAGTTTTCTCCTGCTGGTTACGGTTATGGAGTCGATACGATATCTGCAGACGCTCGTATGAGCTATTTTTTTCAGGTTGTTGGAAGAATAGAGAGTTGATCGTGCGTCTTGACTGAAACTATTCTACAGAGTAGTACGTACAGGAAAACAACTACAAATCACTGAAATAGTCCATTTGAAGTCCCTGTCATCGAAAAAATATTTGACTAGATCATTAAACATCCGAAGAGTTTATGGAGTGCCTCTTACCATTGCAGGTGAAGTACATGATTACACTATGAGTCAGAATAAGTCGAATCTGACGATTCAGTAGCCCTCGTTCAACTCTTAGGATGATGCGCCAGCACTTCGATACCTCACAGCCAAATCTGTAGGTTGCATCATCGTGCTCGCACACTATCAACAACGCGAGCATGTATCCTCCTCCACAGATATTCGTCTTTGGCACCATCGTTCATATCCTCAGAGACGTTGCTTTCCTCTCTTCCTCTACAGTGAGCAAAAGCCTCATCACATTTTTTGTTGCCTTCACTCCGTGTCTCCTCAACTGACTTCAAGTCGCTCATGAGGAGTCCATCAAGGGTATATTGAAGGCAATATAGGATAGGTAGTTGGTGTCATTATCCTCCTGTACTTCGTCCACCTGTCCTGCCTATCCATGTATCTCAAGACTTACAGATCTTCCAGCATCAGAATGGCCAGTCTCGTATCATTCATGGCCTTGCTTCTTTTTGACACCAAGATGCTAGGGTTAGCAACAATTAAGGATTAGTGTTTGCAAGTCGAGTAACGACGATTGCAAAATGTGTCTTAAGCAGTACATATGCATATTAAGTCTCCAGATTGCAGACTTCTTATTTTAAATATGGTTTAAATATTTAAAATATCTTTCCTTATGGTTGTGCAGGATCTCACTAATCCGTTGCTTGAGAAGTCTCTTAGAGGTGCGGCATTTTCCATCTTTCACCTCCATTGTTTGATTTTTGAATCATTGTTCACCGAATTCAAGTAGCACGTAGCTTTTTTGTCAACAAGACTTTTCTTTACGCAGTCGCTTCTCTGACGAAGTAACTTCCATTTTCTATTTGGTTCCCTTCTACATCTCCTTTATCTGAGTTGGACGGTTCTCGGGTTGACGAATGTGCTAACTTGCCTTGGTGGTCTTGTTCTGATGGTTTGAGGATACAGCATTGTATCCCTTCCGGATCCGACTTGGAGGAACTCTGCAAGATCACATTATTTACGACGTTGGACTAAATCCTGGACAGTCGTGCCTGCCCATAGTGAAAGACGAGACGTATATGTTTGGATTTCGGGAAGGATGTTTGTCCATGGAACGATGGATTGCTCTCAATACGTTTTTCGCAAAGACTGGGTATGATGACGCTCAACTTTTTCGGAGACTATTAGCCCTCGTGATTTGCATTAATAACACAAGCAGTATTCTAGAAAAGTATGATGTTACGGCTGCATTTCCTCAGCCCTAGGGGTTGTCTCCGCCTCGACGTGCGATGGTTGATGGATTGATGGTGACTAGTGAAACATGTGCATTGTAAGTAGGTCTCGACTTTAGTGAACAACGCCAGGGTGATTTGGTTGAAGTGATTATGTCAAGACCAAAAGTGTCAGTCGTTTTATTCTTACCGTTTGGTCCTTTTTTGTGAGAAGGAATTTATTATTTATTTTTGCCTCTTTTTGCAGAACTCTAGTCGCTTTTGGACTTAATGCTTTGTACAATCGCCAACAAGTAAGCAATGCCTGGGGTCCTTGGGATTCATCTAATGCACGGGCCCTCATCGATTTTACAGTCGAGCAAGGCTTCCAAATAGACGCGTGGGAACTGGGTAATTAACTTCGTTGTGAGACATCCTGTTCGCGTATCCATTTGACATGTAGATGTGATGCAGATGTGTTTTTAACTAGGAGACATAGAACATAGAAACCGATCGGGACATTACCTTGAGCAAGCAGCTAATTTGTAAGATAAATGCCAAGAAGGATGATAGAAAGACATTCACAGATGGAGTTGTAATTGCAGGAAACGAGCTGAGTGGAAGTGGTGTTGGGACTTCCGTTTCAGCTCAGCAGTATGCTCAAGATATGAGCGAGCTTCGCTTGATAGTGGACGCTGTTTACGAAGGTTATAATCGGCGGCCGTTGCTAGTTGCACCTGATGGATTCTTCGATCGTCAGTGGATTGCCACATTCATCAACGCGTCTGGCCCCGGTGTTTTGGACGTAGTTACGCGCCATATTTATAATCTTGGGCCAGGTCTGCTCTCTTTAAAATGCTGAGTGAAAAACAGTAGCTCCTTAAGATTTTTCTGTTTAGAATGTTTTCTTGCACTTTTGAAGATAGTAAATAAGTTACTTCAGTGTTGTTTTGACAGCCTCAGATTATGCTCAGATTGATATTACGGATGGCTCTGAAATGTTAGTTTGCCTTTTTCAAGTTTTACATGTCAATCTAACTATACTATACCCTCTAAACGCAGGGTCAAGCACCGATCTGGTGGAGAAGATTCTCAATCCTCACTACTTGGACAACGAATTAGGTAGCTTTAGTGCAACTCGGGATATTCTTCAAAGTACGGCTCCGTCAACATCAGCTTGGATAGGTGAAGCAGGTGGAGCTTATAACAGCGGCCGTCATCTTGTAACTGATGCTTTTGTTTTCAGCTTCTGGTCAGTACAACATCCAACCACATGATACGTATAATTTCTAAAGTGGGCTAGCTAACAAGATACAACACATCCTGCACCCACTAGTATAAAGCTTCCTGAAATTCTAATCGATTTTTCAGTGAAGAGCCGTTTCAATCTTCGTAGTTATCCGGTAATTGCGCTATTGTCTACATAACAGAATTGGGGACTAGTCTTTGTTCTAGGAATCTTGTTGCATACTCCTTGATGACCATTTCCTTCAAGTAAGGATTGATGAGGGCTTCAAATTCGCACCCTCATACCTACAAGTAAAACGGATTGTGTTGAGCAGGTACTTGGATCAATTAGGGATGGCTGCATCCTTCAATAATAAGGTTTACTGTCGTCAGAGTCTAATCGGTGGAAACTATGGCCTGCTCAACACCACTACTTTCCACCCCAACCCAGATATGTACAGGTGAGTATAATGTGTTTTCTCTGTCACTGGTGTATGAAAAAAGAATTCCTGTCCTAAAGTAGAACAGTACATGGTGGGCCTTCTGATTAATTGCTGCGTAACATTTCCATAGGCAGAGGTAACCATAGCCCTTTCACTGTATTGTTCCCCTGAATATTTTTGGCTTCAGCATTCGCGTTCTGATCAGATACTAACAGTCTAGGGAAATGATCGCAGTGCTCTTCTATGGAAGAATTTAATGGGGACGAGAGTGTTAGCAACAACACTAGAGGGATACCCGCAATTGAGAGCATACGCGCATTGCCAGAAAGTCACTATTGCGGTATGGAAAACTTACGATATGTGTTTTGTGAGTGCTTTGTGCATGATATTTAAGCCACACGTCCACTTTGGTCGTAGATGATGCCAGCATACAAGATGGTAGTCCAACAAGTGTTCTACACTGAAAACTAGCTCCAACTTAATCACGTGCTCAGATAAGCTCGGCGGTTTTCACGCCAGGCCAGGTTTTCTTTAATCTTTTGGCAGTGGTTGTAATTCATTTCTCAGGTACCTTCTGCTTGAGCAAAATTTCCTCGCCGATATTCTCTCTTTGACGATTCGATATGCTCTGATAGACACATGTCCCTTCCTGCAGGGTGGTCTTACATTGCTACTAATCAACCTATCCAACTCCACTGTGAACGTGGCTGCCAACTTCTTATCTCATTCAAAGGACGAACCAATGTCACACGGGGACAAGAAATCGAAATATCAACTCATACCAAAAAAATTCAATGCCTCGAAACCCTCAAAGTCGAGATTTGAGTATCATTTATCTGCTCCTAATGAAGATCTTCATAGCCAGACTGCTTTGCTAAATGGGGTACCTCTTGAGGTAACATTTTCTGGAGATCTCCCCAATCTGGATCCAATTGTGAAGGAGAATTCTTCCCCTATCTCAGTTGCGCCTCTCTCTATTGTCTTTGTTGTTTTGCCAGATGCACACGTTCCAATTTGTAAGATTCAATCCTCTACGAAGTGAGTAATACTGACACAATCGTTTATTTTTCAGTCCCTTTACATATGTCTCATTATCTTATCCCATTCATTGTGAGTTTCTTCAGTGATTGATCGACTGTAATAAAGTCGAACTCAGCTCATGCTGAGTAGCTTTGCAAAGTTGGGCGTATCAGATAGCTATAGATCAGAATGCATTCTTCTGTGAGTATGATAACTGGCTCAACAGATATAGCATAATTACAAGTGGAAGACGGAGGATTATAAGCATTCCTCGATCTTGTAGTTGCTTTGGAATTGAATGGTGGATTCTAATGTGAACCATCTTTTTTCAGTATTGTTCTGCAGAGTATTGTTTGGGTCTTACTCTTTGAAGAATTTTTGTACCAGTTGAAAAGGCTAGGAGTGACTAATTATTGTATGTTGCGGGCAAAGCTATTTCATGTCAAAGCAACCATAAATTTGAGCAGACCAGTGCAGATGTGATGACTACTGTGCTAGCAGAGAGGACTCAGTCGTCGAGGATCTTATGTGGATCCAGGTGCCCGAAAAGGCCATGTGAAAACTCTTGCGAAAGGGAACCTAATAGATCGTGGAAAGATGCTCTGTTATCAACTTCCAAGATAACGTCCAGCGTAGGACACAGTGCTCCACCCAAACATTCGTGGCCGGTATTGTGATTTTCTAAACACAATGAAACCAATACAGATGTATGTACTCAGAACCTGGGCTCTTCTTCATCTTGAGTTATTCCTGTTGACTACAAGATTACAAGAGAGTCAAAAAGAGTGTAAGAAAAAAAAGTGTTAAAGAAAGTGTCGAAAACAACCTTTCTAGCTGGGAGCCAGTCAGCAGTAGCATACCTACTCTGGAGTAAGTAATGTCACCTCTCAGCTTTGAGATTGGCCTTGACAACCCCAGAATCTGCTTCGTTTGCTGATATTTCTACTTCTTTGGTTCTCCATCGTCTGGTAGCAATATATCAATTGTGAACGAACTAGGAAGCATTGAGAAGACCCCAAATGTTGCCAGCTCTATGATGAAATTGTCAACACTGCATGACTAGATGATGATAACCATGAGAACGATCATGACAAGATGACAGGATGAGCATGGGCTCTAGATGACAACCATGACAAGATGATGAACATAATATGATGACAACCATGACAAGATGATGAACATAATATGATGACAACCGTCTCGTTCCATTGGCTCTAGATGCAACTGCATCATCTTGTTTGAAATCACTCGGTCATGGGTTGTAGATGTGTCAGTTGTTACGTAGGTTTTAGGGGTCCCAAACAACCAAGATATATGCCATTTTTTTATAAAAATTATAGATTTTTTTTCCTGAGGTTTGAAAATTCAACTGGTCAAGTGCAATTTTGATCAGTCAGTCTGTATTCTGTAACTAGAGATTGGTTCTCTCTGTTCATTGCTTCTATCTAAGAATCGACAAACATGTGCATTGATGAACGTACAGTTCAAGAAGTGAAGCAGTTGGATCTATCAGTGAGTTCGACAAAGAGCAAGTCTTTGTATCGATAATTTCAAGTACAGTTGCAAAAGGCTATCTTCATAGCCGCCTCTCTAATACAAAAACTCAACTCCATTATATACAGAAAATACATTATTAGATGGTAGTAGACATGAAGAAAGGTTCATTCCATCACACTCTCCATGTATCGTTCCCCTGCGACCTTGTGGGCAGGCACCACTGCTTCCAGCTCTGCAATCTCTTCCTTGGACAACCTAACTCCCAGAGCGAATTTAACGACTCATAAGTTACTGAGTCTCCAGCAACGAAAGTGAAATTAGGTATGGTTTGCCTCTGCAGCGAAAGTGAAATTAGGTATGGTTTGTAGGAATTTCATAAAAAAGGAGTGTTTCTTATGCATTGCAAAGATTAGGCCTGCTTCACACTATGGCCGAAGGTCGAGAAATCATTGATTTCCACCAATCGGATTGCAACAAACCAAGAATTCGGCCTCTCGGCACTTCACTCTAGAGGCCTAAGGGCGGACTTCCATGTAAGGGGGCAGTGGGTGGAAGGCACTAGAAGACAAGAATTGAGGTCTCAAGAACCACCCATGCTCCACCCATATCGGTACAAATGAAATTTATACTCTAGAATCCTCCTGTTTCCACCCATATCGGTGGAGCTTCCTCCTTTAGAGAACCGGCCACCCACTGCCCCCCTTGCATGGAAGTCGGCCCTAAGTCCAAAGGCCATTGCTCTACAAAATGCCTACATGGCAACACTTTTTGACCAAGGTTGACAAACTCTCGAAGTTTGGGTCGAACGGGTATAGAAACCCAAACTCTCGTTGAGGGGTTGTTGATATTTTTCATAAAAAATCAGAACTATATTTTTTACTGCCTATTTCCAGCCCATTTCTTTGGACTCTCGACAAAATTTGGCCACTCAATCCCTTGGCCTCTCCACTGGGACGGCCATAGTGTGAAGCGGCCCTCGTGCTCGGGCATTGTGATGTCTCGGATGTAATGTCTCGGATGTATGTTAACATGTGCCATGACAGTTTCCTACTTTCATCCTACTTCGTTAAGGACACAACTTCCAAAACTCCCATTCCCGAATCGATTCATGGTGTACCCAGAAAGAAACAATAGCAAGCAAATACCATCACCATTGAGAGATCTTGACAGGCTGCACTACACATTCTTGAATGTGTGCAAGAATCTATTTTACAATTGAACTCCAGTTAGCACTGTTTGAATGATTGTCAGATAAAAGCATTTGCATCTTTGCAACATCCACTAGTGGACCTCACAAGTGTAAGGCATGAAGCTGCTACAGACTGTGAAACTATAGCAGCTGAACAGCCCTGATGGCGTGCCCATGACAGAAGGAATAGAGAAATTCCGGTGAATGCAACAAGGAGCCGGCAGCAAGCTTGGTAGAATACAAAGTGTGACGCCAACTTAATCAATAAAATACACTATTTAGAACCTTCAAAGAAAAGGGTCATAAGAGTAACAACTGCGTCCTACATCTCAAGCAGCTGCTGCAATCTTTTCGTCAATAACTTCCACGGAGGGGTTTGTACATACGAGGTTGCGGTCTCCAAAAACGTTGTCCACACGTCCTGCATCACCCCACATACACAACCATCAGCTATAAAATTACTCCAGACCCAAACCGAGGCACGTTGAAAAGAATCCATATTGGTACACAGTTCCATTGACACAGACAACCCCAAAGAGACCCAGCAACTCTCAACAAACTGATTTCTTTCCGTGTGTTAACTCTTTTCCTCCGCTGACACTTGCACAAGATACCGTGGAAGACATGTCTAAGAGTCCATTGCAGGAAAGACAGAAAAGAAGGAAGAATCAGGTCACAAATGGGACTACGAACCTGTCGTAGGCCAGAACTTGGATGCACGGACCCATGATGCTGGGAATGCTGCAACCTCCCTTGAGTACGATTTGGTCCAATCATCAGCCATCACAACTGATGCTGGATGTGGGGCACCCTGTTGGTAGTAGCACAAGCATATGAATTAGACATCCACCATGTTCTCTCCATACAGAGATTCACAATAGCCCATACTCCTCTACATCTCATTTTGTGAAGCCCGTACCTTAAGAACGTTCTCCTCGCGGCCGGCCGCTCCACTCTCAATTGCTGCAATTTCCTCCCTGATGGAGATCAAAGCGTCGCAGAACCGATCCAACTCAGCCTGAGGCATTACAACAGTACTGGGTGTTAGGGTACAAGGAAAATATTCTACTAACTCTCCATCTCTTAAACTACTTCAACCCTGCCAGTACTCATTATTCGCGATCTCCTCATGGAAAACTTAAAAATCACATCGCACCTTGCTTTCGCTTTCTGTTGGCTCAATCATGAGAGTGCCAGATACAGGCCATGACATGGTTGGGGCATGGTAACCGTAGTCCATCAGACGCTTAGCGACATCCTCTGCCTCAATTCCTGCAGTGTCCTGCCATACGACAAGGCAAACCAACGTACCAGTGAGCACCAAGGCAAGATGAAATTGATGAAGTAGACCAGGGTATTTTATATACACATGTTACCTTGAATTTGCGTAGGTCAATGATGAACTCATGGGCACACGTTCCATTCACACCTCGGAAGAGTACAGGGTAGTGATTCTGCAAGCAAAGCACAATTCCTTAGTCAGGTCAAGGAAAAAGAGGACAATAATACCAGATACTCGACCTGCAGGGCATCACGGGGAGCTGCAGTACGTTTCCAACTAACCTCCAAACGTTTAGCCATGTAGTTGGCATTCAGGATTGCGAGTTTGGACGCATCTGTCAAACCCTTGTTGCCCATCATTGCAATGTAGCTGTAGGAAATGGGCAAGATCAACGCTGAACCGTAAGGAGCTGCGGAGATTGGTCCCAAGGGTTGAGTGTTCTCTGGTCTTGGGAATCCTCCGGTGCCCACCTGCAGTTCAATTCAAGCAGTCGTCAGAAAGAGTTATTGCTCCCCAGACCACGTGAGCGTTCCGCAATTCATGCCACACTGTAAAAACACCCGAGCTCTTGGTGGAACTCAAAAAACTACACACATACCACTGGGTGCGATGGCAAGAACGGAGCCAAATGCTTCTTCACTCCGATGGGTCCCATTCCAGGACCGCCCCCTCCGTGGGGAATGCAGAAGGTCTTGTGAAGATTCAGATGACACACGTCTGCTCCAATGTGACCGGGGCTGGTCAAGCCCACCTGAAGACAGAGCGACTCAAGGTGAGAAGATGACAAAAGAACTGAAGCCCGCCATCCCCTCGGTCAGCCAATTTTATCTTCGTCTAACATGCCGGACTCTTGTTAATTTGTTACTACAATCCTTGTCAAACATCTGTGCGAGCAAGCGAGTATTCCAGCGCGCACAAGTCGCACTCACCTGAGCGTTCATGTTGGCACCGTCCATGTACACTTGTCCGCCGTATTGATGAATGATGTTGCAGATCTCATCGATGCCCTCCTCATAGACACCATGAGTGGAAGGATAGGTCACCTGTTGAAACGGAAATAACACCCCGTGAGTCATACGCACAACTGCTGGACATTAAGCCAAAAAGATCCTGAAGCCTTCAACCTTCCGATCCCTGACACTACCCATCCAATTAACTTGACGAGCACTGACAGCACTGCAGATGCGTGGTTCGCTATACACCCATCATGAACTGATTATTTCTACCACCTTCCCCTCCTTCCAGATGAAGCGCATTTATTGCATTCCATTTGATCCTTGGGCTAATGCCGCACACCCTCAAATCCTCGACCAAGAAACGTCAGATTCAAAGTGGATACTAACCATGAGGGCGGACAAATTGTCCTTGTGTGCTTCGGCAGCCTGCTTCAACTCAGCGATGTCCACGTTTCCATGGGCGTCAGTTCCAACGGTCACGATTTTCATTCCACACATGGCTGCACTAGCAGGGTTGGTTCCGTGGGCTGAGACGGGAATAATGCAGACATTGCGATGCGCATCTCCTCGAGCCTGTATGCAAGTGCACACTTTAGCTGCGGTTGAGCATCAAAGGATCCAGCATGCTCTGAATTCCAAACATAAGAATGATGCTCGCTCTGCAATCGGAAACCAATCGGCCACATTGCACAGGGGATGGGCATTACGAAATCTTACAAGATGGTAGGCACGGATAACCATAAGCCCTGCATACTCGCCAGCAGCACCGGCGTTGGGCTGCAAGGACATGGAGTCGAAGCCAGTGATCTCACACAATAGGTCTCCAAGCTCCTCGAACATTTCCTGCAGGATCAACAATATGACATTATAAGAATCCATTAAAGCAACCAAGCAAATGCATGATAAACTAAATAACCAACATCCAAGCACCAGTACCAAGCTTGCCCAGGTTTGTTTCAGACAAAGTCCGTCAGTCAGTCAGACTGAGGCATGGAGAGAGCTACAAGTGAAGGGTGCAGAACAAAGCACCTGGTAGCCTTGAACCTGGTCCTCGGGCGCAAACGGATGCAGATTCGCCAGTTCAGGCCAAGTCACGGGGATCATTTCGGTAGTGGCGTTCAACTTCATCGTGCAGGAGCCCAAGGGGATCATGCTATGAACCAACGACAAATCCTTCGCCTGCAACCTGTGAAGGTATCGCAGCAGCTCATGCTCCGAGTGGTACTGGCTGAAGACTGGGTGAGAAAGAAATGGAGAGGTCCGCTCCAAGCTGGAGGGAAGACGACTCTCCACTCCAGCGGCGATTTGCTCGGCAGTAAAGTCCACCTGAATATGACCAGGTACCATATATTAACGTCGGAGGCATGCATCATGGGAACCCGACAGGACCAAGAAACGAGATCAGAGGAATACATCATTGTACTGTATCAAATAGTCTAGCCAGCCGGCACTGCACAATAGAGAGGCAGGGAAAAAAAATTACTACTCACGTTCTTGCCACCGGCGAACACCTTGAACAAGGTGTCGACGTCTCCAATTGTGGTAGTCTCGTCAAAGGAGAGCGTGACCTAAACATCGACAACCCACAAGTCAGTCAGGGGCTCCAAAAGTTCAGAAGGGAAACAAGCATACAAAGTGACAGCTGCTACCGGTTTGGAACCACTCACCGAGTTCGAATCATACACTCTCAAGTTCACACCGTGTGCGGTCGCATCCTTGGTGATCTTCTCGGCTTGTCCTTCACCCACGATGACCTTCACTGTGTCAAAGAATGGAGCAGATCCGGTCTGCAGCCCCAGTTTGCTCACTCCCGCGCTGAAGACCGCGGCCAATCCATGCACTCTGTTGGCGATGGTCTTCAAACCCTCCGGCCCGTGGTAAACTGCGTACATTGCGGCCATGTTCGCCAACAAAGCCTGCCAAAATGCCCCACGCCACACGTCAGTAGCGAAAAGCCAGCCAATTCATGACTTCCGCAGGCACGCCCAACCATCACTTTTCTTCAACTAAGCAAAACGCAGAAATAGATTTCCTAAATATCAGTTCAACCAGCCAGCCTCGCAAAGTCACCAGATCAATTACCTGAGCGGTACAGATATTGCTGGTCGCCTTGTCACGACGAATGTGCTGCTCGCGAGTCTGCATGGCCATTCGCAGGCATGGCTTTCCAGTAGCGTCGATACTCATGCCGATGATACGTCCAGGCATGAGACGCTTGTACTCCTGAGACGTCGCAAGGAACGCGGCGTGCGGTCCGCCATAGCCCATGGGAACTCCAAACCTTTGGGCAGACCCCACGACCATGTCGGCTCCCAGCTCCCCGGGTGGCGTCAACACCGTGAGCGCCAGCAAATCGGTCGCCATCACAACCTTCACGCCGTGCGCGTGGGCATTCTTGATGAAGTCCGAGTAATCGTGCACAGCACCGTCGGTGGCGGGGTACTGCACCAGCACGCCGCTGACGTCCTTGCTGCTGTAGTCGAATTTCTTGTAATCGGCCACCACCACGTTCAAGCCGAGTCCATCCGCGCGCGTCCGGCACACCTCGATCGTCTGCGGGTGGCAATTGTCAGCGACCAAGAACGTTTTCTTCCGGCCACGGGCAATGTTGCTACACATTGTCATGGCCTCGGCCGCGGCGGTCCCTTCGTCCAACAAGGAAGCATTGGACATGGGCATGCCCGTGAGATCGGTGATCATGGTTTGGAAATTGAGGAGCGACTCCAGGCGCCCTTGGGCAATTTCGGCCTGGTAAGGCGTGTACTGGGTGTACCACCCGGGATTCTCCAGGATGTTGCGAAGAATCACGGTCGGAACGTGCGTGTCATAGTACCCCATTCCAATGTAAGACTTCATCACCTTGTTCTTGGACGCCAGCGCCTTGAAATGCGCCAGCATCTCGCTCTCCGTCAGCCCCTCGGCGTACTTGCTCAGATTCAAATCCGGCCTGCGGATGGACTTGGGAACAGTGGCGTCGATCAGCGCATCCATGCTGCCGAATCCACACGCCTCCGCCATCACCTTCTGCTCCTCCAGGGTGGGGCTGTTGTGGCGCCGCTGAAACGAATCGCTCGGCTTCAACGCCTCGATGGAAATGGCGCGCGCCCCGAGCGGCGCATTCCCGCGCCATTCCCGCAGCAACGACGAAGCGCCGAATCTCCCACGCTGCACACCAGTCGCGGCCGAGCCTCGCAATGCGGGCAACGTCGAGCCGGGACTCGTCGCAGGCGCAACTGCGCGCCGCACCGCCAGCTGCACCAAACGCTTCACCACCTGCTGCTTCGCGCGCTCCATCGCTAGCAAGCGCACCCAATCTCCTGCGCTCCAAACACGACCGCAATCCAAAACTGAAACGCTGCAATCCAAGCTAGAGAAACTGCACTGACGATTGATGGGAAAAGCACTGGAGCAACACCCACCAAGCCGCAAAATCAAAACACAAAAAGAGAGGATAGGAGATTATCCGAAAGGCGCTCCGGATCGGCCAAACGGACGGAGAAGGCTCACGCAGACCAGGCAGAATGCCCTTTACGCAGAAGGCCTTTACGTAGACCAGGGCAGAGTGCCTCTACTTGACCAGGTTCTGCCAGGAGAATGGGGACTGAATCTTACATTCAGTGGCCTTCACTCGCTCTGCGTCGCTTTTGGGAAGAATGTGCAACGTATTCTGCATTATCATCCAAGAATAATTAGTGGCTATCAGTGATCTCAGAACCATTTTATGACATTTAGAACATTATGTGACCTCCCACATAAATGGTAAAGTAGACGACCTGTTTCCGATCAGGCCCCCAATCACGCAGTGTAGGGCGACCTATTTTCGTGAATAGGCCTACATTATTTTTGAATTCATTCGTAAACGGTGGCGGAAACATGTTTCTTCTTAATATGGAAGGGTTGGCGCCTAGAATGGAAACTTGTGACCAAGTTAGTATGATATCATGTGTTCTCGAAATCTAGTTTTACAGTTCTTGGAAATAGGTCAGTCTATATTGCGAGAACGGGTTGGAGAGAATCTTCACTTTGAAAATTCGTAGTAAATTCGAAATTGCCCCAAAATTTGTTCAAAAATATGTTACCTTCTTCAAATCTATTTCCCTACACTGCAAAATTATTTTCCTATTTGTTACTCCACCGGAAGTATGTTGAATTGCTTAAGGTGATCGGAAACAGGTCGTCTACTTTATCTACTTTTGTTATCCAGTGCATACAATATTCACGATACCTCTATAATATCTGGCAATACCTTTGATATATTAACCCTTTAACGTCCCAGTTTAATATTGTTTTCAAAAATTCGTTATAAAATGTTTGATGAAAGTCGAAAATGGAGTTGATGTACAAAGAAAAGTTGTAAATGTCAATGTGAAGATCACATCTCTACGGTTGGATTTATCATATGTTTCTTTAACCCTTTAGCGCGTCGGTGTCCAGAATCTGGACGCCGGATGAATTTCAGCAGCTCGATTTCTGTAGGTACCGGATGTTTTTCATCCTCTTTTTTTTTTTTCATTCTTGTGCTAGTTGAATACCATTTGTACGGTATGGATCTTCCAAATAAGATAATGTGAATTTTTGAAAAATTACAAAAGTGATTAATGTCAAGTTTCAATTTTAGTTCAAAAAGAAAGACCTTGAATATGATTTTCCATAGTAAGTAGAATCAAATAATGGAAACCATACCATCTCGTAGTGCATGTCATTCTAATTTCATTACAATATTTTTAAAAAAAATTGTGTTAATTTTGGATTTTTAATTGAATTTCAAGAGAAAACCTTGCAAAATTACTTTAAAAATATTAATAATAAATATGATGAATCCAACCGTACAGATGTTATCTACACATTGACATTTACAACTTTGTTTTGTACATCAACTCCATTTCCATTTTTCATCAACCATTTTATAACAAATCTTTGAAAACAGTGTTGAATCGGGACGTTAAAGGGTTAATATTTTTTTATTGATTTTGCAAGGTTTTCTCTTGAAAATCAATGAAAAATCATGAATTAACGGAATTTTAAAAAAAAAAATTGTGATGAAATTGGAATAACATGCACTACGAGATAGTATGGTTTCTATTATTTGATTCTACTTATTTTGAAAAATCATCTTTAAGGTCTCACTTTTTGAACTAAGAATGAAACTTGACATAATCCACTTGTGTCGTTTTTCCAAAATTCATAATAACCTATTTTGAAAATCAAAACCGTACAAAGGATAGCCAACTTGCACAAGAATCATGAGAAATTTTGGTGGGTGAAAACTCTCCAGTTTGGATTGAATTCGAACAGTCAAAATCTGTCCAGCATCCAAATATTGGACGCACGCGCCTGAAAGGGTCGGGGTGATACCATGATGATAACCGCGGATATCGCCTCATGAAGTTGCTACATATTTATATCATGATGAGCATTCTTGCTACATTTCAAAAAAAAACTCATTTTCTTTCTTTGTATGTTTAGCAGCTCCATTTTTTTGGTAGAAATCCAGATAATTTTAGCCAATTTCTAGATCACTAGTGGCTATCCATGTTTTCTCACAATTGGAGGATTTGGAAAATTAAAAGGGAAGGTATCGTAGTACCATTAATAGCAAGTTCGCCAAAAAATAATTCAAAAAGAAATGTGAAAAATTGGAAATTATAAGGACCAAATGACGAAAATAGAATCAACTAATCTAAGCTATATTTTGCTATTTCAAAGCTATTTTGGACTATTTTGGACCATTTTTAATCATTTTATTCTCAAAAACTAAAATCAAGAAACTCATTTCTAGGAGAACGAACCTTATTTTTCAATATATATATATATATATATATATATATAAATATATATATATATATATATATATATATATATTCGTTCATGAGGTGGTGATCTTGCTATGGTAATACGGTAACTATGCAACGAGTTTTATTTTTATTTTTTAAAATTGTGTTCATTTGGGATTTTTAAATGAATTTCAAGAGAAAACCTTGCAAAGTTAATTTTAAGATATTAATCATAAAATTGATGAATCCAATTGTATAGATGTGATCTTCATATTGACATTTACAACTTTGCTTTGTACATCAACTTCATTTTTGTTTTTCATCGAACATTTTATAACGAACCGGGATGTTAAAAGGTTAAAAGATAGCAGCATTATAAGTAATAATACTTTAATCCAAGGTTGTTATAGTGCATAGCTAACCAATGGAAAATGGGCAACCTGAATAAAATTTTCCTTGAACACTAGGCCACTTCTTTTGTCCCCCATTGACAATGGTTTATGACCTTCCTGCTTCCTTCCCCACAATCGTCACTCACTGAAAAATGCAAAGTAAAGGGTTGCACTTAATGTACTACGTGGATGGAATTCACACGATGTACTACAAATTAGATGATGGATGAAAAGTTAGAATGGCTGGATGCTATTGAATGTTATGCAAGAGGCTAGAATAATGCCATGGCATTTAAAATTGCACATATGAAGTCCATTTTGATTGTTCTTGTCCCAATTCAACCAAATCTCAACCCGTATAGATAGAATATAAATTCATAATGTACAATTTTAATTCATATATCAAGTTCAAAGTATTCCTCTAAGTTGCATTTTATAATGTATTTTTGCAAAACTACCAAATGTAGAGAGGGCTTTAGGCATTTAGGGGTTAATTGTTACATTGCATAAAATTTGTAAAGATTTCAAATTTATTTTTGGAATATTCCAAAACATTTCAAAATATAAAATATGTTAATATGTTTCGAATATTCCAAAAGAATCCATTTTAAATATATATAAACATTTTCTGTAATTGTTGTATAGTGTTGATGATGCAGTAATGGCAAATGTTTAACATATTGTACACTTTTTTTTGACAGATGTGACGTCCTAGTGTGAGAATTCCCTCCAAGTACTTATAGGTAGTTTTAGAGGTATGAAAAAAAATTAACATGATTAGAAGATATTTTAAATATTTACAAATTCTATCATGTAAACAAGATCAAAATTGTTTTAATTTTTTTTTTTCAAATTTAACATTTAAAATTATATTTAAGGTGGATAAAATTTAAGTTTACAAGTAGTTTAAAAATGAAAGTGAAGAAACTAAAAGAGACACGCGATTGGAGCACTATTAAAAAGCCCTTTGTATTTTGGTCACTTGAATTTTGGATTTTTTCATAGTGTAAAATCTTCAAATGAAGTCTATTCTCTAGCTCCAAAAGTTAAAAGATGTATTATAACTTAGCTTAAACATTTATCAAAAACATCAACTTCAACAAAATTAAAACATTTGATTTTTTGGGCCTTTGATCAAAATACATTTAGAATATGAATGGTTGGTCTTAATTTAATAAATGGTTCCAAAATTTTGGGCTCAAGTCGTAGTGTAAAGTGGTTGTGGCTAATTTTGGGATTTGAACCAATAAGAGCTAGATGAGTACTTTAGCCCTTTTAATTACTCATCAAAACATAGTCGACTTCATATGTTATATTGCACTTAGAACATAGGTTGTTTGCTTGCTCGCGTTGCTCCTTACAACTTGCCCAAAGCTTTGTTTCATGTTTCTTAGAGCATCTCCTACGGCCACAAGAGAATACCTCTCATTTGCATTGTCAAGGCTCAAAGTTAAAAGATGGCCATTTCCAATGTTAGAAAGTAGACTTGATTTCCTATATGAAAATATATTTTAATTTTATGATAGCATTTTTTCATCCCAAGCAGCCCATAAAAAAGGACAACAATTATAAAATGGTCGTTTAGTCACATGGGGATTACCTCTAACGTGGATTTGATGTGATCGCTTTTTGGCCACATGAGATTGGATTTTTTTTAATATTTTCAAAAATAAAAAAATAAAAAAATAATGATATTTTTTGTAAAATATTTAAAATTAAAAAATAATTATAGTAATGTTTTATTTTAAATAAATTAAAAATTAAAAAAAATTAAAAAAAATACTAGCATGAGTTTTGAGACGACCCTTTGGAAGCTTTAGATCTCTTCTAATCCATGCAGCTTCTTTTGTTGGTCTTCTTTTTCCCTTCTCCTACCCTACACTGTAGCATGCGTCCTTTGGATAGTGTCGGTGCATGGTCACTATCGAAGGGAGGTACCAAACGATGCCCCATGTGGTAGCAATTGACGCAGTAAAGGCCAATTTATTGGCTCTCTAAATTTAACCTTTACTCCAAAAGTGATGAGGTCCCCACCCTAAACTCCAAATCCACCTCGCCATCTCCACCCCTCTTTTGAGGAAGCTTTTTTCTCAAGCTCCTCCTTTTGGTTGCTTGCATTTTTGCTACAAATGCTTTTCTATCTTGGGCCATGATAGTCAATGCAGGAGTGGTCAACCAAGGTTTGAAGAGTCATATGATGAACAAGCCATTTTACAATGAATAGGCTCCCAGTTGTTGGGACTCTATTAGAAAAATGCCTTAGTGAGTCGTGAATGAAGCTCTCCAAAGGAGATTGTTGCACTAAACGCTCATTGGTGCGATAGATGCTAGGATGGGTGGCGATGCTCTTACTCTAAAAAAAGAGAGGGTCTCCACCCCTAAACTTGAACTCTTTATTTATAACTCCACCTACTTGCCCCGAAATTCATTTCAAATTCTCCATATTTTTCTACCATTTTGCATAGTATTATTTTTATTAGCATAATAATCATTTTGGTCCCCCACATCATAAAATCAATTTGGAAACACACATTTGAATAATGTAGTCTACTAACAAGTTCAACATCACGCCTAATATTTAATTATTTATAAAATAGATTTAGGCAAAAACGAATATTCTCTGAAATGAATTATTTTCCCTTCATTTTTTTGAAAAACAATCTCCCCAAATTTTAAAGATCTATATTTTTAGACTTATTTTCCGCTGAGCCTTCTAATAAACTACAATTCAAAGAACTTCTGAAAATAAAAATGCATACAACAAATCAGGGGTTTATTTTCTTGGTAGGAGTTTTGGTTAACCCCTAAAAGCCCGAGGGGTATTGGACAAAACATAGATGTGTTATAATATGTGCCTTCCATATGTTTGATGAAGGTTGGTTCAATAGACAAAATGTAGAGTATCATCTTTACAAATTATCCGTACGGTCAAACTTCCTAAATAATCTTTAGATCATTTTTTAATGAATTTAAAAGCATTAACCTTCGAAAATTTGTGTAAATTATAATTTTCAATTTTAGAGTTCAAAATTTAGTACGATTGGTTAAAGTTGGGCTATCTATCGTAAACTTCAAAAAAGCAAGAGAAACGATGGAGGAATCATCATTACTTTCCCCAAATAGCAAATTTTGTAACACTAAGACAATGTTGAGGTGATCTACTTTGAAAAATTCTCCCGGGTGGAGTTTAACTCGGATTGCCATAATTCAAATTGGGTTGGAAAGTAGACTTGATGTAGTATTTTAAAATGTTTTTTATTTTTTCAAAAAAAGATTTTTTTGTTCCAGGGAGCCCGTTTTTTCCGGGCAGCGACCAGAAAATGGTCGCTCGGGAGCTTAGAGGTTAATGAGTCACTAAAGTGTCAATTCTTGACAAAGGAGCGTAGTTTTGTTCCAATGACCCTTTATCCGATGGGCGCTGAGCCATGAACATTACATACACTTTATTCACACCAGTGGTCTTATAACCACTTTATGACATTTAGAACATTATGCGACCTCCCACATAAATGGTATCTACTTTTGCTACCCAATGCATACAACAGTCACGATACCTCTGTAATATCCACCAATACCCTTGATATATTAAGGTGATACCATGATAATATCCGCAGATAACACCTCATGAAGTTGCTACATATTTATATCACGATGAGCATTCTTGCTACATTTCAATTTTTTTCATTTTCTTTCTTTGTATGTTTACCAGCCCCATTTTTATTTATTTATTTGTAGAAATCCAGCTAATTTAAGCCAGTTTTGAGATCACTGATTCACACCGGCCTTCAAAGAGGCGGGAGTTTCTATTCATGCTCGGGGCCTTTGCATTGTTCGCTCGCAAGCTTCTCAAGGAAGCACAGCTGTTTGTGATGCTCTCGCAAACGTGATGCGTAGGTCCATTTGCTGCAACTTAGCAATGCTCCAAAGGGCAGGATCCAATGCAAAGAATGATCACAGGTATGAGGGCAATTGTGCATTTGCCCGGAATGGACTCCAGTTGGATTCATTTTTGTAAACAATCCACTTCAATCTGGCTTTCCCAAATCATCGGTGAAGCGCGTCTACAGTACGAGTTTTTTACAGCACATTCAAGCTTCAAGGCCACCGACTGAAAGAATAAGCACAAGCTCGGTTCCTGACTTGGTTCAGTTTCCCGCCTCCGTCGTTTGAATTCTTATGCGACCCTAAACCCTCTTCTTATGCGAAAAGAATTCTTCCAAGCTCGCAATTGCACCTTCTTCTGACAGATTACCATGCCCGTTGAGATTCCGTAGTCATGGCGATGGCGGACTCCTCCAGCGCTGCTGCCGGTGCCGTGCACACCTTCCAAATCTGCGGCATTCCGGTTCAGTTTCCCGCCTCCGTCGTTTGAATTCTTATGCGACCCTAAACCCTCTTCTTATGCGAAAAAAATTCATTCAAGCTTGCAATTCTGACAGATTACCATGCCTGTTGAGATTCCGTAGTAGTCATGGCGATGGCGGAGTCCTCCAGCGCTGCCGTGCACACGTTCCAAATCTGCGGCATTCCGGTGGCGTTCCCCTACAAGCCCTACGCCCCGCAGCTCGCCTTCATGGGCAAGGTCCTGGCCGCGCTCGAGCAATCGCGCCTCCCGCACCGCACTGCCACCGTCAACGCGCTCCTCGAGTCCCCCACCGGATCCGGCAAGACGCTCGCGCTCCTCTGCGCCACCCTGGCCTGGCAGGCGCAGTTCCCATCCCTGCCTCGCCCTGCCCCTGCTGCTGCTTCCGCCGATCCCCTGCTCTCCGGCGGTGGCTTCATCCTCGACGACGCCCCTCCCGGTACCGCTCACTCTCTACTTTCCCCTCACTCCTTCATGTATGCCATGTTCCACAACACGATGATGTGCCCTGAACATGCATAATTGATTTTCTTAATTCCTGCAGCTGAAGATTCCGCCGCTGGAAGGTCCACCAACCAAAAACTCACGAAACGTAAAGTCCCGATGATCTACTATGCTTCGTAAGTGTTCTTAGCTTCCTCACATTCTATTTGTTCCGATCTGTTGTTCAGCTACATCCATTTGTATAATGCGGGTTTCTGGAGCCAATTCAGAGTTCTGTCCAAGAAGTTTCTCTACAGTAGTTCTTCAATTGGTCTTGGTTTTGAAATTAGTCTTATATTCTACGATCGGCCCTCTATGACTTGCAGGAGGACACATACTCAAATTACTCAAGTCATTCGGGAATTTAAGAAGACCAAGTATCGTGTATCAATGGCAGTTCTGGTGAGTCGAGTTTTGCTGAGGGATTCAAGGGGCTTAGAGCCATCCAAATTTCCTCACTGTTTTACTCTCCAGTGTCAGTGGTTTCTAGCTTCCAAGTCTTGATGAGACTTTTTTCTCTTCTTGGCTCAGTCCCCTTAACTATTAGTGACGAATGCGTCTACATTTGGCAGGGTGCAAGGAAACATTACTGCACGAACAAACACGTTGCGAACAAGAACAATGTGGATGAAGACTGGTGCGCGATTCTTCACCTTACCGCATTTATGCTAGCTTTTACAAGTGGCGCTCCTCTTTAGAAGATTCTAATTTGTGTCGTTCAACTGATCACGCTGCAGCAAGCTTCTAATGAAAGACTCTGAGCGATGCTGTCCCCAGTTCAAGTGAGTTGTCTTCTGGCCGGCTCAAATTAGTTGCTAAACCGTTTTATTAAATTTTTGCCAGCATGTATATAGCATACTGTGCAAGTCCACCTTATTGAGTTCTTTCTGTACGGTTATTCATCCAGCCACCCAGGAATGATGTAATGTCTATTTGGTAAGCCAACGCTTGTTTTTGCAATGTGTATCACGCATTTGCGCTTTATTGATATCTTTGACAACCACCCTGGAATGACGAGGTAATTGATACCTCCATATGAATTGCTCTTGCTTCCAGAAACGTGTCGAAATTGAAGACACATCCATCACTGCAAAAGGGGGGCTCAAATGATGTTCACGACATTGAGGACCTAGTAGGTCTAGGACGCAAAGTGAAAGGTGCGTTGGGTGGAAGTATTCTGATTCGAAGGAGTAATAGCACTTCTTCTATTTCACCCCCTTCACTCTTAGAACAAGTACTTCGAGAGTCTTGTTGAATGTTGTCTGAAATGTTGGCAAGCTCTGGATGCAAAGGTTCAAGACCAAATTGGTATTTTACTGTACACATGTGCATCTCAGTTTTGTAGTTCACGAGCTTATAAATAACGGGCTCTTTTAAAGCCGAGTTCTGTGTTTTTACTGCAGTGCAGGCTGTGCATACTTTGCAGCCCGGGCATTGGCCACTGAAGGAGACATTGTATTCTGTCCTTACAGCTATATCCTGGATCCTATCATCCGAAGTGCAATGGAAATCAACTTACAAGGAGCAATTGTGATACTGGATGAAGCACAGTAAGTTCATTTGTATCGTTTTCTGGACTCAGAGCTTTACCACTGGATCTCTCTTCCTTGGGTTCTGTACACTGGGGTACATCGGTTGGGATTTTCTACTCTATGTAATCTTTCTGTGTCTATGATTTTCCTCTTCCTTTTCGTCAAGTCTAGGCTCTCTGGAATTGTTCAATACGTATTGTGCAGCTATTTGCGAAAACTTGATACTGTTTGTATGGGTCATAAAGTGCTGTAGGTTTCGTCTTTTGTATTGGTGCTGTACAAATATCCTATTTGTGACTATGAGACCTCTGTGGCAGCAACATTGAGGACGTAGCTCGAGAGGCAGGGAGCATAGATTTGGAGACCAATATGCTGCAAGGTACGACTTGGGTTATGACACAGTTTATGCTGGCTACAGAATGTGTTACTATCTGCCCCGTGTATATAAAGGCGATCTGTGACTGTTGATGCTAAACCACTTCGGTAATGCAGACTTGCGGATGGAATTGGAGCAGCTGGCTTCCTCAGACGAAACAGCTGACATATACTCACCGCTGCTAGAAATGGTGCAGGTTGGTAATTAAATCTTATTCGCTCTCTTCAAGCTCAAGAACATACGAAACAACCGTTTGTTTATCTTGATACCGCAGTGGTGATGTTTGTCTCTATCGAGTTTTGAGCTCACATGGATGCTTTAGATATATGAGTTATATTAGCTGATATATGTGTTAAGCGCCCCTCAATGCAAGTGGTCACTTGACCTGCTTTGCCAAAAATTTCAACATGTACAAAGGTTACAATATGGGGGACTTCCTGCAGGCTTTGCTAGCTTGGATACACTATCAAGAAAACAACTTATCAAAATTGGACTTCGAGCATTATGCTTCAAGGTTATTATTTCTACTATCTTCTAGAAAATTTTGGCCCAGCATAGCAGTTGAGACGTTCTCCTATGCAAACATTAGCTGAAACTGATACTTCTCGAGTATAGTAGGACGTCTACTTCAGAGTAATCGTCTGTTTTCTCAGCTTCAACTACAGTATTATTTGACCTATTAGTTCCTTTCAGGATCGTGTTTTCCTTCTTTCCGGATGCTTGCTTAGAATCGAAGTTAGGCAGTATAAAGGTTTGGGGTGCTGAGTATTTAATCCAGCATGTTAGTTACTTGCCAAAACCGTTGAAGTGAGATCCCTCGCCTTGTGATAGTTGGAGGGGAGCAAAAGCCGTGCAGGAGCTAGGAGCTGCGGGCATATGCTTGGAATCCTTCCAAGTCCTCAACGACTGCTCTAATAAGGTCCACTCCTCACTGCTTGTTTTCTATTGCAATTTCTTAACTGTATGCTGCTCCAGTCAGATACTTCGAAATGGATAATCCTTGTAGTGTGTGATTCAGTCGTGCACCACTTGCAAGATATGTCATGGAGGACAAGACATTAATTGCTTCGATATCGTTAAAACCAATACGAAATTGTAGCTGAATTCTTTTGTTGGGCACAAGAAAGATAATGAAATGCTTGTCTTCTGTTGACGTGTTGAGTTTCTTTGATTAGTATGATCATCTGTGAGGTCCCTCTATAATTTTCACTTGGGAATTCATTCCTATGAGCAGAATGTCACTCTTGATGTTGTAGTTGATGTTCTGCGAGATGGTGATTCAGATGAACATAAGTGTCATCATCTGTGAATTATGTGGAGTTCTGATGACCTTAATGCCGACTTCCTTCTCAAATTGGTTCTGGTAGGCAATAGGAGCTGCTTCTAATCCAGACGAAACTGTGAATCACTTGAGTGGGCGTGCTGCAACTGCACTAGAAGGTGATTCATGCTACTCATCATTGTGTATCCTTGTTAATGAAAATTATGTCATCTCTCTGCTCAATGGAATGGTTGAACATAGTACTGTAATCGTTGATATGAACACTCTGAATCGCGGAAGATGTATATGTTTAGCGAACATGTTGACATCTTGACTAATTAGTCTATTCTGCAGGATTATTTTCTGCTCTCAAGTTCATGCTACTAGACAATGGACGTCGTGCTGGAGATTATCAGATGGTCGTGAAGAGATTTGTGAAACGAGATGAAGGTCAGAATGAAGCACCATGCCGATGGGTTAAACTCGATCTTCAGCTCATGTGGACAATCTCAGAATCAGAAAATCACTAATTCCTATTGTGTTGCAGGACTGGCAGTGGCAGGGTGGATTACAACACTCAGCCTTTGGTGCTTGAACCCTGGGGTAGTTTTTCAGGACATCGCAAAATCAACTCGGTCCATAATTCTGACCTCAGGGTAAATCCTTTTGATTTGGTGACGGCTGCTCCTGTTGGTGTTTACCAACCACGAACCTCACAATATATCACTGAGAAGGATGTGCCGGTTCAATGTTGGTGTAGAAATGAATGGCACTGATACCACTTCCATCTATGGGTTATTCTTCCCTTGAAAGTGGATTCTCAGCTTCTTTCGTCACTCTGTCCTGGCAGGACTCTATCGCCTATGGATTCTTTCGCATCGGAGCTTGGCGTTCCTTTTGAATATCAAATGGAGGCGCCACATGTAGTCGATATGGACAAGCAGGTTTGGTGACACTACGCCATCATGTATTATGTATGCGTTTCATGGGCAGTGATAATTATTGACGTGTTGTAACTGAACGATTACAACCTTTACTTTCAGGTTTGGGCTGCTGCTGTATCAACAGGGCCAGACAACATATCTCTGAATGCAAGTTACAAAAATGCTGATGGATATGCTTTCCAGGTATTTTGTATCCGAAGAACTAGGTGATGGTTTTTGTCAACTCCTTGTTGAGGCATTAACCCCTAAAGGACCGAGAAGCGCAAATTGGGCCTCATGCTTTTCTTGGTACTTTTGAGTAGGTCTTATGTGAAGTTCCTTATGGTCAAATTTATTTGTTTTTTTAATCAACACATGCAATATTCTTCACTGATTCCGATGACATAAAATTTGGTCCCATATGAATTATATTTTTCACAATACGATCGATTGAATTTGTCATTCTTAAATCATGCATCCTTGGTCCTTTAGGGGTTAATGCATAGCTTTTGAATCTGTTTTTGATACATCTCCCAGCAACTCACACATAATCTCACTACGAGTTTACAGGTACAGATCATATGGTATCTAATTTGACTTGAGCCTTCTGAATTCGGACTTAAAATGTGAATCTATCCTTTTTCTGAAAGAAAGAAAACCCTCAAGGTATGACACAATTTGCAAGGAACAGTTCCAACAGTGAGTACCAACAGGTCATAAGTCCAAATTGACTCTCACTGGCTGTAATTTATTTGTGTCTTGAAGGATGCTCTGGGGATAGTGCTAGAGGAAGTTTTCAAGGTCGTTCCAGATGGCGCTCTTACGTTCTTTCCAAGTTACAAGCTCTTGGACAAAGTATGTGCTCGCTGGAAGTCTACCGGTCAGTGGAGCCGTATCGCCAATATTAAGACGCTGTTTGTGGGTAAATTAGTCCTCCTCTCTGGCTTCCCAGAAAATTCAAGGTGTAAATTATTGACGTGTGAAACTAGGATTCAGTGTGGATTCTTTATCACGACCCTATGCTGAGACTACTTGGATGTGTTTGTGCAAATTGAAAGCCATGCGACCAGAAAGTAACGGCGTCTATGTTTTGCCCACACTGTATTTGCAGAACCTCGTGGAAATAACGACCAATTTGAGCTGGTATTACAAGATTTTTACAATGCTGTCAACATAGACACTAGTACACCAAATAAAAATAGGAAAGTAGGTCCAGAGAAGAGACGAGACTTGAAACGTCAGAATGTATCACGGAACACAGGCAGAAAAGCAGGTGGTGCGGCGTTCTTGGCAGTGTGCCGAGGAAAGGTGTGTAGCAAATCCTTTGCATGTTTTCAGAATGGCAATGTGACTGAATTTTAGCCTCCTTGGTAGTTGATTATGATGAAAAATCTACAAATGATATTAAATTTAGGATTAAGTACACTTGGTAGTGATAGGGAGCTCGGATTTTCCAATAGCTTAGTAGTTAAAACAACTTAGCCTAGCACTCCAAAAACCTTAGCCTAGTGGGGACGAACCTAATATACTTAAAGATGCAAATTGTAATTGACTGGTGGAGAGGGGTGCAGGTTTCGGAGGGAATTGATTTCTCCGACAAAAATGCTCGCATTGTTGTATCCTTTGGCTTCCATCACAATTGCTGGCAGGGGCTATTCGGTCAAAACTACAGTAGACTTCGTTGCAATTTTGGATTGTTTCCAATCAAAGACGAGTCTAGTGTTTTTCCTACTAGTGAGACTCATTTCTCATAGATGTCCTGATTCCTTCTATAGAAATAATGCCAGACAATGCAGGCTGCTGTTGGATGCCAAGCTCTTTTTAAAAACAACCCTAAGTTGTCAGATGGTCAGACTTTGTTGAGAGTCCGATAAAATGCACTTTGGATCTGAGCTGCTAAAATCAATCTTTTGCTAGTGTAATTTACTCATTTGTCGATTAACAATGTCTGCTGAACCATCAAAATCATTTTACATCATGCTATGCTTTGATTCCTTAACGATGTGGCACAGGTGATAGTCGGCATTCCTTTTCCTAATGTGTAAGTTGCAATTCTGTCTCCTGTGTCGCCATCAAGTATTGAATGAGGTTTTTGTCAGTCTAGGGACATTTGCATGTAGTTTTTGGAAGCCACTTTTTGTGGTTTAAGATAAGTGACACCTTTACTTTTCGATCTGTGCAGAAAGGATATTAAAGTTACTTTGAAGAAGCAATACAACCAGGAAAACCGAGTTCTGAAAAATTTACTAAGTGGAGACGAATGGTATTGCCAGCAAACGTTTCGTGCACTGAATCAGGCTGTTGGTGAGTGGGTGATCTTTGCCTCCTGTTGTTGGTTCAAGGATACAACAGGATCAACCGTTATATAATGCTTGCGAGTACCTTATGCCTCTTGCAGTGGATATCTCTTGCATTCCTCAGATGGAAGAGATATGGAAGCAGTCTACGGTTACTGTCCACTAGTGTCCCTAAAAGATTGTTTATGTAGCATACTGATAAACATTTATTGACTGGTGCAGGCCGTTGCATTCGCCATCGCAATGATTATGGTGCCATACTTCTCTTAGGTGTGTAGCTGCTAGATAGAGGATTGCAGTCAATGACTTGTACTTAAGCAGGCAGAAGTTCCAGTGAAACATTTGTCATAAGCAAAGACAACCAAGTTTTATAACACATATCTTGGGCTACTCTGGAGGAATTTGGCAATATGAGTTTTCACCTAATAGTTTGGGTTTTGCTGTTACTTTTTGCAGATGATCGCTTCAAGAAACCAGGAAATATTCAGTACATGTCCAAATGGTTACGAAAGTCTATCAGACCGTGTGAAAGCTATAGAGAATCTCTGGAAGGGCTGAAAGCATTCTTCAAGGGATTTGAGGTGAATTTCACTGTGCTGAGTCCATTTGGAATCTTCGTCCATATTTGTGATATATAAGAGCTTGGTTCTGTATTTGCATCACAATTTATGCACGCATATTTTGTCACCGGGTCAAGGATTTAGTTTGCAGATAAGAGACTGGTGCAACGCCAGTACTACTTGGTTTTGTTTTCCATCAAGATGTTCACCTGAAGAGGTACTCGTATGCTCATAGTGTCTTGATGATGATCCAGAATATTCATCCCGAAGTGGAAGATGTGACCATAGTACCTACTGTCAAATCTGCTTTGGTATCAACTCGTAAAGCTAAACTCCCAATCACTCCGTCAACTTTGAAGACAGAAAAGTGGTGTAATCTCAAAGATTACTATACGAATGCTAGCAAGGGTTCTGCTGGAGTTCATGTTCAAGACTTAATCTCAGGGTATTTGAAACATCCTCCTGCAATTGTATGATGCAAGATATGTGCTTCATATATTTTCATCCATTAGGTTAAGGTACTCTTGCTTTGCTTCGGTTCCAGTCTGAACCATCAGAAAAGAAGACATACAATTGCTTGAAGTTTTCATGCAACAGCAACTAATTTCTGATGTTGGGATATTCATCATTAATGATACATTGTCCTTGTCCTTTGGAACAGGTCAATTAGAGAGCCCACAGTTAGTGACCAGGTCGTACACAAGAAAATTGGGAAAGCAGCACTTGAAATGCGATCACCTCAATTACCTCCATATCGACAGCCAAAACGGCAAGTACTTGACACAATTAAGCTGTCCAGCCCTGAAGTAGTAGCACCTGAAGTAGTAGAACAGAGTGGAGTAGCCCCCATCCTCCTCAACGAAGACGCAGACAGTGACTACGAGATTTTTTCCTTGCGAAATGACCATGCTCTTTGGGTTAAGGAAACAGCCACGAGTGATGGGGAAGAAAACTTCAATGGAAATGACAAGGTGGTCGATCAAGAAAACTTCAATGGAAATGACAAGGTGGTCGATCAGGAAAACCTCAATGGAAATAAAAAAGTGGTCGATCAACATGATGTTTCTATTCTAATCCGTTCTCCCATGACAACTTCAGAACTTGGGTTGCCTGAAAATTCGCCAGAAATGAACAGGTCAGGAGAATTGGCTCCGAAGGAAAAGATTTCCCTTGGTCAATTTAAGAACAAGAACTGTTGGAAACGGAAACTGGATAGCACATGCGAAGAGAAAGCCTTGGATACCCTTAGTGTCCCGCTACAGAGAACCCATTCTTCTGGTCTGGCATGCTCTGTGCAATGTGCAAAGATGGAATCTTCAAATCTGCATATTAACGAAGGCCATGTACCAGTGGGAACGCATAATCAAGTGCTTTTCTTTGAGCATGATAAGGTGATAACCATGTACCGGATGGAGGAACAATAGATTTGAACTGAATACTTCAGTCCTAATTGTGGGTGGATAATGGGTTTGAGTCATAGTCTTTTCAACGTCCTTGGATATTCGACGCCATGGCTATGGTGATGGCTTCTTGACCAACGAGAGCTGAACGACCAAGGATAGTAATTCTCTGCTTGGAGGGTTTAGTGCTGCTTTAATGGCTTTTGATGAGTATTTGGTGGTAACTGACTTTTATATATTTCCCAAGTGGAAGATTAACCACCCAGAAATGGCTAATTGATTTGTGACGGTTTGTGTGTAAAAATCTCAGAGCACAGGGGCAGTAGACAAGGCACATCCTGATTTCTTTCCTGCTCGTATTTCAACAACACAGAGTGGTCACCAAGCATCAACTGGGGCGAGAGCTGTAACCCCAGCCAAAGCAAAGGTTAGTCCGTGCTACAATTGCAAGAACGGAGCAATTTATGCTGTTATATTAACATATACATAGGTTATGTGAATGAGATAGTTCATGTGGTGCAAAATCAAGCTTGGCATTTTCTTATGAAATAGAATGAGTTGACATTCAATAGGTAAGTGTATCATGGAAATTTGACGCTGTACTGATCGATGTTTGTGCAGCTAAAGCTTCAAAGGACCAAGTTTGAAGCTACTATTGCCCAATCTGATTCAGCTGTGACGGAGTAGGACTGCTACAATTCGTTACTGTAGATCCTACAGTCAATGTGACCACTACTTTTTGGTAAGCTTATTACCAGTGCACTTGGGTGACTCAGCCATGATTGTCTTCTTTATTTATTACTTCAAGCAAAGGTACAGTAACAAATTTTGTACATTAGTCATTCTCATACTGTGCACTTGATTGCATATAGCATCTTTACTTGTCAAAATTATGAACCTTGCACATACTACATTGGAGTTGTAGACTATATTGCCTCCTCACTACTCTTGGAGTTGACAGCCACCTTGAAGTGACGTGGGCGTACTAATGTAAGTCCCAAATTGGAAGACACTATAGATGGATATCGATGAAAATTGTAGAATTGGATATTTGCCTTAGTTTATCTAGGGCTTGGATCCATCTCCGCCTTTTGAGGTCATTTTCTCTCGCTTTGGGGGTTTCTTCCTTGTGGTCTCCAAGTTCTAGTCACTCGAGGTTACAGATTTTGTCATTGCACATATCGTATGTGAGGGTCAGATTTGACAGCATGGTGTTGAAATTAAATTTCCATCTAGTTTAGGGAACCAGGGACTGCCATCCTATTGGAGACTCGGTGGGCTCAAAAGGTAATAAGGATACAAGACTCAACACAACTACTCAAACAAAACATCATACTTTACTGTATTTTCAAACTACACAGAATAGGTGTTGAATAGGTGTTTTAAGGGGACCAATAATTAAAGGGACTAACCTTGTAAAAATTACTCCGTGGTAAGAAAATATAGTGTGAAACGTCGATAAATTAGTATGGGTCCCCTTAAGATCCCTATTTAGTGTAGTTTTGCTTGTTCTTATGTGAGTGCATGATTAAAGAGATGAATTTCTAATGGTTGTGCCTATCTTTTACCTTGAACCTTGAAATGTTAAAGAACCCCCACAAGCATGTTTTAAAGAGAATAATGAAGAAAAAAGTGGATTTTCTCAATCAAATTTGAAATTGGATTTAGTAAATACACTTAAATTAAATAATTGTGGAATAATCCACAATCAAATGAAGGAATTGAGGGAAGGAAGGAGCTATGATCGGGCAACAGTTGTAGAGAGAGACAACATTTTTTGTTGGCCAACAGCACCAAAATGTAAGTTGGTAGTTTAGTTTTTCTTTTTTTTGACAAGAACTCTTGTAGACTTTTGAAGATGCTCTTCGGGCTACCCTTCAAGGGTTTTTTTGATGTTTAAGGGTTAACCCTTTAGTGCCTAGCTGACCACATTATGGTCACTACAACGTCCGAAATGCAAATAGCAGAGAATCCGTGAAGAATTGGAACTTCAAAATTGAAGTTCAGATTTGCCCACAAACATTACGCACCTTCCAGAAATAGAAATTTTCGATTTGGAATTGTACAACTATCAAAATACCTATCAACAGAATGCGAAAATACTGCAAATACTTTAAAATACAGTAATTACTTACAAATACAACATATGTATTGTGTAGTATTTCTTGTGTTTGGAAGTTTGTTATCTTGTTTTATTTTTTTGGATTGTGTTCTCTTCGTCATCTTCCATTAGTGTGTGTAATCCGATCTTGACTAATGTACCCACTCCTGTCAATTTTCAACGTATAAAATTTTGTCCTAAACCGTACATGGAGAAGTCACTTTCATTTATAAATCTCACAATAATTATGTGTGAGTCTATTTTTGATATGAAAGATTGCAACGGAGAGGTGTTGACATAGGGCATAGCTGAACTTCTTTGCTTTTATTTTTGAAAATTATATTTAACTTTGAAGTCACACACCCCCCAAAATCTCGTTTTTGAGCGTGCATTATACAGTTCAAATACATACTATAATCTTCCGATCCCACCATCGGATGATTCTCAAATTTTGATAAAATATGTGCTCTCGAGTTGAGAATAGAATTGTACGGTTACTTTCTAATTTAATTCATTCTATTTTTGGTAGTCTCAACCACAGTGGAAAAATCTACTGAAATCCAGGGCTCTGAGCTACAGTACCCTAGGCACTAAAGGGTTAAGTACTTTTAAGAGCACCCCACGTGCACATGCAAAGCAAATAGAAGAGTGTGGCTCAAAAAGTGAAGGTGAAGGTGCCTAAACTAGGGCGGATGCATTTTGATGATATGTAGGTTAGTTGGGTTCTCTTTTAATGATAGACAGAATGTGATTTTTTGATATTGGAACCTATAAGAAACTTTTGCATTTGTTTTGTAATAAGTTATTGCTATCATGATGTAGTTTTTAATATCATAAATAAATCGAAATGGGTAAAATGGGTACTTGTCTCCAAAGTTCTAATTTGTTAAACTTTCATAATTTTAGTGAAATAAGTGTTGGAGTAATTTCCTTCATTAAAAGTACTTAAAATTGTGAAAGTAATATCATAAATCTACCATGGCAGAGTAAAATGGGTGCTTGATTTATTTCATTTATCCAAATTAGCTCCAAAGTGATTGATTTGTTAGGTTTTCATATTTTTAGGGAAATGAGTTGCATTAATTTCCTCCATTCAATGTACTTGAAATTGTGAAATATGAGCTTTTTATTTTTATGCAATGGAATAACATGGATTGATTAACCCCTAAACATCACAGTGTCTAGTTTGACTAACATATTCAAATCCACCCTACATTCTCATCAATGCTTGGATGACAATTATCCAAATTATTGGAGATACCTCACCAAGTTGTTGTTCTATTTAACCCCTAAATGACAGAGGGGGTAAGGGCCAAACCTAAATGTGCTATAAAATGTTGCTTCTACAACTTCGATGAAGTTTGGTTCAAAAGAGAAAATAAGAAGCACGATGTTTAGTAATTATCCATACGGTCAAACTTTCAAAAAAAGTTTTTGATACTCATTAAACAAATTTAGAAGCATTTATCGTTGAATATTCACCAAAATTACAAATTTTATTTTTAGAATTTGAAATTTGGTATGATTGGTTGAAACTAGACATTCTATTCTAAAGTTCAAAAAAGCAAAAAATTTCAAAGAGGGAACATCATTACTTTCCCGAAATAGTAAGTTTTGTAACACTAGGACAATGTTGAGGTGTTTGTCTTTGAAAATTTCTCCTGGATGGAGTTTAACTCGGATTGACATAATTCAAATTGGGTTGGAAAGTAGACTTGATTTCCTATTTGAAAATATTTTTTATTTTTCAATTTTTTTTTTCATCTCGGGCAGCCCGTAAAAAAAGGGCAGCGACCATAAAATGGTCGTTCGGTCACTTAGGGGTTAATGGTT
Source organism: Pohlia nutans (assembly GCA_022496805.1). Classification (NCBI taxonomy): domain Eukaryota; kingdom Viridiplantae; phylum Streptophyta; class Bryopsida; order Bryales; family Mniaceae; genus Pohlia; species Pohlia nutans. Next base: position 1,821,235 of record CM040086.1, read on the forward strand.
GGATTTAGTGATATTTGAGTACATATTTTTCTAAAATTACAAATGTAGAAGTATGTCAAGTCGTTGATTAACCCTTTAAGGACCGCGCATCCAAATAGTGAATGTTTGTTGGTCAAAGCCAATTTTGACCTTGAAGATGAAGTTTTTTGCTATTGCTTTCACTCGAGGAAATGAAGTTTATCGAGTCTAGTATACACTTCAGTTTTCAGATCTTATAAATTTCAAATATCAAATATTTTATTTCTGTTGTAAGCTAAGTAGCTCAAGGTTTGAATTTTAAAATTAAAATTAAAAAATTCTACAAAAATATATCATGTGATTCTCCATTGTCATTTGCACATGTTCTAAAAAATTTATATTTTGAAGATTTTTTGTAATTAATATGAATTTCTTGAACTATTTGACCTAAAAATTTGTAAAAATTTCATTTTGTATTAGAGAAATTGGAAAATTTTAGGACTAATAGGAAACATACAATTTTATGCATGAAAAATATTAAAATATATATTTTATCAAATCTTGAAAGCTGAAATGTGACTAAAAGTGTAGTTTGACTATTCTCCAAAGGAATGGGACGTTAAAGGGTTAAGCCAAAATTGCATTGACTGTAATTCAAAAGTGGCCTTGCAAAAACGAGATCATAGATTTAAAGAGCACAAAAATTTCAAAGAATCACCATGTTGAAGAGTATCTCATTTCAAACTCATTCCAACAAATCTTACTCAAATTTTTTTAAGATTTTGTTTGTAATTGAATTTAGAAGGAATTTTTAATTTTAACTTTCAAAATTGATAATTAAATATTGGTGATAATATTGTAATCAAATCCACACATTATTCATGTGCAACTCACATTTGATTACCCAACAAAAAAATATATATGAAGATTTGGTGATTTTCTACATATCCACAATTTCAAGAGGTAATTTTTATGAATTTGGAAAAATTATTTATAATTTCCAAAAAAATCGGATACCTACTTTATAAATATTTATTGCCAAACTTGCCACTTGGCTATGGTACTTGCTATACGCAAGTGAGTAATATCCAACTCTACTTGTGCCACACCGTAGACAAAAGTAGCCTCGGCATTTTGAACTTGAGTCCCGTCCCAGTAGGATGTAGAGACAATAACATCTTTTCAAGCATCCTCAAACTCCACAATTATGTTCAAATCTCTTATCCCTCGACACATTTATGGAAATTCATTTGTAGGGCGGGCCTTATGGCATGACCAAGTGCCGTAAGGGACTCAATTTTTGAAATATCATCCCTGTCAAACAAGATATGGCAAGTCAATGTGATGTTGATAGGTGGTAACAACCTTTTTTGAGCTAGAAAATTTAGCCAACATCGAAACTATTTTAAGAAAGTGCTAAATTTGAACAAAAGTAAAATTTTCACCAAAAATCATTCATTTGTCACATTTTCATCCACTTTTAACAACGATTCATCCAGTTTCATCCAAGTCTAGATGAAAGTGCTATTTTTTTGTTTTGTTAGTGCCATTTCCTTGAAAATTGAAGAATTGCAAAAAATAAATCCCAGGTCAGTGGCGAACTGGCGATGCTCTAAGAAAGCCCACAAATACGGACCAATCATACAATGAACTGGGTCTTTAGTCAAAATGCCTAGTGAGAATCACCATCAATGCCATGTAAGAACAAATTCCTTTCCGTATGGTTAAGGTTCAGTTGGGATTTAACCACAGTTAGAATTTAACTGTAGTGTAGTTCCATGACCTCATTTTTCTAAGTTAGTCAAACAGCCAAAGATTATGGGATTGTATCAGACGATACCCGTCCATCAGCCAGGATATCCGATGTGGCAGAGACCTGATTGAGTATATTCAGGGGGAGACTTTGAATAAACCCAAGTCTCACAACCTGAAAATGGCGTTTCCTGAGCTTGACAAAGTCACCACGTGCGAGATATCTAACCACAATCTTCTTAATCTTTTTATATATAAATTTTCAAATCAATAGCAAAAAAGAAATCCAGGGTGAAATCATTATGTTGGCTCTGACCATAGGGAAGAGGCATTGCGGGGACACTCATTTTTTTGGGAGCTAAATATAACTTTAGCAAATGTATTCCGTTCACAATTCCACTCAAATATATTCTCGTCCTTTACCTGTTCTATTATGGTGAGAGCTCCTTGTTGCGTAGCTACTTGTTTACTTCATGATTTAGACATTCACACAATAACCCATACACATACATCAAATATTTATACCTAAAACTAAAGTATTCTCCACTGATTGATTAATGTCATGTCATTTTATTTTTATTTTTTAAATTTATTATCTTATCCAAAGGGGTAGTGATAGTTTCTACATTCTTGTGACTTTCAGCTAATCGGTGTGTTCTTTTAGACAATAAACTTTGTGCCCATATTGAAAAGGATTCCAACACATTAAGATGTGCGAGATATTGTTTGAATAAGTTAAGTTTTATGTTCAAAAGTTGCTTACTTTATGACTTGTCAAAGTCGTACATTTACTCTAGAACACATCTATTTTTTTTTAGCCTATCTACAAGTCATTAGAGTTATCCAAAAACAAATCTAGTCCATGACCGGAGTTCAGGTAGATATCTCTACCTATTATTACAATTTATGACAAACATTGTTCTTGAATAGTTTCTGTGATCGGGGCTTTTGGTTTGGAGAAATGTGTGAAACTCTCCTTTAATATAGGGGAGGTCACAAGTTCCACATCCCATGATGATGTAGGGCCTTGCTCACCATAGTCTAACTTCGCACTCAAAACGAGTCCTAAATGACTTTAAGGTTTCTTTCCACTCCGAGATACTCTTTTTGATTACCTCTATTGGAATGGGAAACAAGCTAAATGGTGTGGGACCTTGAATGAACATACTTGTATGTTACACCGACCCCAAAAACGGGTTGATTTATACACAACAGTAGTGTGGGATCCAGGAGACTCATTCATGGAATCACGAAGACAAAAGGGAAAAGACTCAAAAAGAGAGCACGCTTGTTGATAAGCTTTAGCGCAAAGACTTTGAACAGCTTGCACAAACCCTCAAAGTCCAGGTGCCATAATACAGAGCTTGCTTGGGCGAACGGCTGCAACACAATAGAGGCTATAAATAACTCTGACACATGTGGTGGCGCATATCGAAGGAACCGTACCGACGGGTAGTCTCACCGGTGACAAGCGGTGGATGCCCACAGGAAGCGCTTCGGCGACCTGCTCTTCCGGTGACCGTCTCTCTCGCCATTGTGTGCTCGCCCACAGGAAACCACGGCATTTGTTGTTGTTGTTGTTGTTGTTGTTGTGGGAGCGGTTCTCCTTTGGATTACGCACCATGTTCGGCCTGGAGCTATGGCCGGCTCGCTCATCCTCGTGCCGTTCTACATGTGTGTGCTAGGTTTGCTGTTGTGTGGATCAGTGGCGGACTCCAGAGCTGTGTTTTTCCGGGGTATGTTTGCTACACAAGCTCTCCCTTTTGATGCGGTTTCCTTATGTTGAAGCAGTGCAGGATAGAGCCTTGTATTGATGGATTCGGGTTGTTTCTTTTGGATGCCGTAGCGAGGGGATTTTAACTTTTACAGAGTAGGTTTTCGAGGGGATATCCAAGTACAACGCGTTTTGGTTGAGAGGATCTTCTTCGTTCACTTTGGAGAGTGATAGTTCGCAGTTAGTGTCGACTTTGGAGCTGAGATTTGGATGCGTTTCATTAGGGTCTCCATGCTATCACTCTTGACTGATCTCTCGTTTTAGGTTCCGAATCTGCAGTAGCTTACGTATGTATAGCCTTGTCACGAAGATGAAGGGGTTGATGTGTTATCGTATAGGTGCCTGCGTAGCGAAGTGTATTTACTCCACCCTTTGAATCTCACGGTAGTGGAAATCGGTCAGAATCGCATAGATTATGCCTCTTTGCTAATGGTTAGCAGGAATGTCTTGAAATCATTTCTTGCCAACGTAAATGTGATCTTCGGAACAAGCAGGTCGGTGAATGAAATCCTGTTAGTTGGTGTACCAGCTTGGTCCACTCATTCGTGACTATAGATTTGATGACGAATAACTTCTGCAAGGTTAAATGTATCAGATTAGGTTCCTCGAATGGTTTTGGAATCGCTTGTTCTGATTTGCCTCTTTCTACTTCTCCATAAACGAGTGATTTTTCTTTGATCGTCGTGAGTGCTGTCCACTAGGACATTATGAGTGAAAATGTACATGGATTTGCGTGCAAGGGATGACGTGGCTTAATCACGGTGGAAGAATATATGTATTATTGCAACCTAACCCTCTCCTTGATGCATGTTCAGCACGATACGAGACTTCAGTAGCTGACGAGACCGATATTGACGACGGACCCCAGACGTTTACAATGCAAGACCACTTGAATTTTTTGGTGAGTGTCTCTACTCTAAGAGCTTTTAAGCTGACCATTCTGGTTTACATCCTTCAGTGGGTCTCATATGTGTTTCCTGATGGTTATTAATGTGTGCGCTATGTCAGTAGAATCTCTTGTCTATTATAAATCGCATCGTCTTCCTTGGTCTTTTCTGAAACAGTATGACTTCAAACCTTACCTTAAATCTCTTGCTTTTTCTTTGACACCCTTTTCCACAACTTATGATAGAGGCAGGACGATCCTTGTATTTACTAACCTCTGCTCACCACCATGTTTTAGCGTTCTCCAAATTTGAAACTGAGGTTAGACATGGCCCTGTCATCTAGTATGCTAACATCAAAATATTCTCGAATGATGTACACTCAGAACACCGCTTTGGTAAATAGCAAATACTCTTTGCAGATTCTGGAATGTGATATTGGAGAGTGTGATAATAACGAGTGTAGTGCACTTTCTGAGGTCCGCTGAAAGTTTCTCTTCGGCTTCTTAATAGCAGAGTTGGCTGGGTGTTTGTAATCTTCAATTTTTGAGACGTGTAATAACGGTGGGCTTCTGAACATTGCAGAGAGAAAGAGAGTTGGCGAGACGTGAAAGAGCAACACTATCAGGCACACTGGAAGCAACCTCACGTGTAGAGGACCCGGAAAGCCCTATTTTTGTAGAAGATTATTGCCTCACTGAAGCCAACAAGAAGGATATCCCCAAAAGCTCTTAGTCCTCATCAGACTCAAGTGTACCATAATTGTTCAGTCTAGTTCGTAGTACTCACATTTTTGCCCGTCATAGGAACTGGCAACATGAACTGCCCGCTTGTACAGATCCCTGAACGCAGCAACTCCTAACGGTTGTGCTTTTCCTAACGGCAAATGTAACAAAATGGTTCCATAGATCAATCAAGCCCACTGCTTTTCTTTATTCTTGCCCACTCTGCTTTTGTCATTTCTCTTCTCTCTGCAAGATTTGTATAACATGTTGTCCATCAAGATTTGCATTCAAGTTTCACCTTCACTATATGCCTTTGCTTAGTTGACCAGCAAGAGTTTCTTATTACCATCGTCCCCACTAAGTTCATTAACCCTTAAGCGTCCATTTTTTTTGGGACGATGTACAGATTTCATGCGCTATTTGCAGTGTGAAATTTTTACTATAACTTTCATGGGAAGGTAGCTTCATGCATGTGAGAACCGATTAGAAAGGGGACGATTTGTAAAAAATTTATGCCTCATTTCATGTAGCAGTGATTCACCAAAAATTTCTAAGATCTTAGTTCAAAAGTGTTCAAGAGTGCTCTTGAAAAAGTGAAGGCATAAAGTTAAGCAACCAAAAAATCTCCAAAAATCACTACACTTAGAGTATCACATCACAACAAATTTCATCCATAGGTTGTCAATATATTATTTGTAATTGCATTACATAAGAATTTTGAATTTTAAATTTCAAAATTTATACAAAAATATTGGTGATTGCAATCATAGATTTAACCGTATGGATAGAATCTAAAATTCATAATGTTCAACTTTTATTCATACATCAAGTTCAAAATGTTCTTCTTAATTGCATTTTATGATGCATCTTTGCAAAACTACCCAATTTGGAGAGGGTTGTAGTATTTTGGGGTTAAAAAGTGTACTTGTTCAAATCCTCCATCATGGGTAATTACAATAACATGTTCAATAATTGAACATCATTATCAAATCCTCCATCATGGGTAATTACAATAACATGTTCAATAATTGAACATCATTATCAAAACCTCCATCAAAACCTCTAGTGCCAATACAACACTACGTCAACATTTTGACATGCAGGCCGATGTGTTAAATTTCGACTTGTTTTGACACTACAAGTAGAAGGCGTGGTTTTTCACTTGGTAGGTGACTCAAACGGCGCCACTTCGCACTCACTGCAAATTTGATCGAGTGCGATTTGTCACGTAGGACAAGTGTGTACAATGAACTTTGATACTATTCTAAGTGTAAAGCGACATACTATTCTAATTGAAAAGCGACACTTTTCCTAGTAGTGTGGCAAAAGAGCGTGATGTAGTGAAGTCCCTAATGGAGCAGTGAAGAAATGGTATCATGAGCCGACGATGATCTCTCGTATCTCTTCAAGTGAGTTCTCCTTGTCACCTTCACTGTGGAGGAGGGGCTGGCACATGTGGTGCAGTGTGCCGGCCTATTATTTAGATTTACAGAAATCTTTCTTGGACTACATTCAACCCTTTCTAATGAACCACTCTGTAAATGCACATTTCCTTGGGATCTGTCATGTTATGTGCATATCAGATTGGATATCTTCCACATATCAAGACGTGAACATACGCGAGAGTGTATTTTGGTTCACTCTAAAGTTGGGTACAACATGCTTACAGATTTTTTTTTTAAGTGTTGAAAGTAGGTAGATCCTGTATCAAGCGGCCGCATTGATTCTGAAGATTGCAAATATGGTAAGAAAAAATTCCTACCACTAGAGGAATAAGAGTAGGAATGTCCCTTTCAATTTGTAGGTCCATGGGTGCCATATCAAGCACATTACAATTTAAGGAAGGAGTCATGTTCTTATGAGGGAGGAGTCGAAAATTTGTAAGCAACTTGTACCTGACTGTACATTTTGGGCTTGATTCATTTGGAAATCGGGACTCGTGACAAGGACAAATGGACCTGTGTATTCCAAGTGTAATATTCTCAAGCATGGTCTTTATCCTTGGCTCCTTGGTGCGAGACACTAGTGTCTTGGCATAATCATAATGGTTTAAATCTAGAGAGGCCACCCTCCATTGCATGCATGGTGTACAGTCGGGTACAAGTTTACAAATTTTTGACTCCTCCCTCATAAAAACATGACTCCTTTCCTAAACTGAAATGTGCTTGATATGGCACCCATGGACTTACAAATTGAAAAGGACATTTTTAGTCTAATCCCCTACTGGTAGGAATTTTTTCTTACGATATTTGCAAAATTCAGAATCATTGCGACCACTTGATATAAGATCTACCTACATTCAATGCTTACAAAATTTTTTGTAAACATGTTGTACCCGACTATACTTCTACATGGCAAGAAAAGAACCTTGCTCTTTAGGCATCTTTAGTTCAACCCTCTTAAAAGGCCAGCGTGAATAAGAGGATGATAAGAGAATAAGCGACAAAAATTTCATATTGAAATAACAGATTCTCAGCCCTAGGGAGGCTGTCAAAGTTGGTAGTTGTGAAATGATTCTCCCCTTTGTTTCTCACAACTACACCTATTGGTAGATTTGGAATATCATTTTTTTTGTGGGTTTTTTGGACTTGGAATTTTTTCACATGTGTAAAAAACATAAAGATATTCCTACTCCAAAACTTCCGTGTGAAAAAAAAAATTCTTCAATCCTTGGGAGGGTGTCAAAGTTGGCAGCTGTGAAACATTTCTTACAGCTACCCCTTGTTAGTAAATCTTGAATATCTTTTTTTGTATCAATCTTCTAGCTTTGAAATTTGGTACACATGTTGTCAACATAACAATGATTTTGTGTCTAAAATTTCATGTATAAATAACAATTTTCCAGCACTCGGGAGGGTGTCAAAGTTGACAGCAGTGTGGGCACTAGCCCTGGAATTGCACAAGGTGCCAATTTGGGTGTCACCCCACTGTACAAAATCACCTCTTTAAGCTTAATTACCTACTTGTAGAAGGAAAGTTTTAACATCTATCAAGTTCTGAAGCTTAGAGGGGAAAGTGACATTCACAGGGGAACCATATGAGACCTCTGTATCATGTAGAAAAACCAGCTCAATGTGACAGCTGTGGTGTCGCGCCCCGCGACGATGAAATTCAGGATCATGTCCCTGAAGGTCTTGTCAGATTTCAATCCCTCCCCATTGTCGTCCCACTTGCCCTGTAGCTCGATAAAGCGCGATAGCAAGTCCCATTGATTGATGCTCCACACGAGGTATTACTCTCTTATAACCCACTAGCAAGCAAACGTCTCAATGCTCTGCTCACTAGTAGCAGATCTGTCGTTTTTCATTCCCCACTTTGTGGGAACATTGAACATTATGCCTATATTATATCGGAATATTATACCTATATTTTTGTCTTCTTGTGACCAAAGCTACTCACCAACATTGACACAACCCATGTGTCTGACGCGGTTTCATTTCTTTTTGATTTATAGTAAGTGAAAAGCAACACATTTCCTACTATTGGCTCAAGGCAGTGGCAAAAGTCAATTCCAAATCTGTCCTCTGCAAAATCATCCACGAAATTTTTAGTCATTACCTACACCACCCTCCAATTCACTAAACCAAATATACTGACATCAGTCCAATGCATGAAAATAATTCTGCAGATCTACAACAATGAGAACCATAATGTACACTCACTATAGCTAATAATACACCATGAAGGGGCATTTCTGCAAAGAAAATTTCTTAATACTCCCTCTGTCCCATAATGACTTGCACGTAGGTTCTCTGAAATCTACCTCAAGAGGTAGATTTCAGAGAACCTACGTGCAAGTCATTATGGGACAGAGGGAGTAATAGTTATGACTTGGCAGAAGAATATGCAGCTCAGGTGTTTTACTTGCGCCACTGCCACTGAGACGCAGGCTCCGATGCTGAAGTCTTAAACGGAGATGACCCTCTTGCATTGGTGTTTGAATTTGCCATAACATTCAATAGCCTTCATTGGTTTTGCCTTTTGGTCACATGCACTATGAAAAAAATTCATCCAACTATGAACGAGAAACCGAATTCAACCTTTCCAACCCTACACTAGATTTCTCCTGGTTCTTGACAACTTCACTTAAAAAATTACATTGCCGGACCTACTTGATGCATTCTTTTAAATTGCACATGACGTGAGGCAACTACTAGAACACGTGGGGACAATTTATTTTTTTGTCAAGGCAAAACACTGTTCATGCATGAGAGTTGCATTGCTTACCTACAACTATCCGTTGCTTCTAACTTGTGATTTCCTGTCAACTTGAGTAGCTACTAAAAATTTTGTCCAATTCATGCACAAATTCTCTTGGGATGCAAGGCAGAGCCAGTGAAGGCTACTGAATGTTATGGCAAGTTGGTTTCAACTCCCTGTGGCTCAGGTGAATTCGCGACTTGCGGCCCATGATGCATGTGAGGGTAACTACTAAGAGGAGGCCCCTCGTCTGGCCTGGTGGAATAAGGGTCATGCTTGGGACAGTTTAGGGTGGCGGAGGCCGGTAAGGTAGGAGGCTCTAAACCCGCCACTTTAAGGGCTGTGAATTTATGAGGACACATGGAGAACTGAGTATGATTTTTCACTAGAAGACAAATCCAAGCAAAGACCAACATACTTTGAATCATAAAATTTGGATGTTCCCAAAATTAATTATGAATTTCTGAGGTTGAAATGACATGGGTTCTAAAGTGGTGCTCTTCACCACGGGTACATCCAGAATTTCAAAATGTTCGTCCTTGGTAGATTGCCAGTTTAGAATTGTGGCGGGTTTAGAGCCCTCTACCTTACATGGGCACAAGTGGAGCGTCGGCACCGCCTTGAGTTATTGACCTCACTACCCATGTCCTTGAAGCGTGGATAAACAAACTATCATATCCACATGGCAGGTTTCTCCGAGGTGCACTCTTTATTAAACCTTGGTATCACGTGCGTTCATGACCCCCTTTAAAATATCCCTATGTACAATTTTTTTACCAGTGCAAAAAAAAGGTTTTCAAATGCGGTTTAGCTTGTAAAGTCCTGCTGTATAAATACATGATTGTGTTCAACATCTTGAGAGGGTTATACATGTATCTTTTTCTTATCAAATTGTAATATGACTAATGTATGTGTATTTTGTATGTTGATGTTATGATTAATCCCCCTCTTGTGCACTCACGTAATTCCTTACACACATGAAAGAGTGCATCCCCCCAGGCTGCAAGTTTGTGTAAATAACTTAATTATTTTGTTGCCACTTGGTTAATTTCAACTAATGCATATGTGACACGTGACAAAAAAAAAATTGTGGCAAACTTAAAAGTATATATTTTTTATACAAACATACTAAGTGGGTACATACAACAGGCCCCGAGGGGTGCACTATACTAAGCACGTACAAATATACATGAGTGCATAGAAGGGGTATTAACTTGAGCATTGTTGTATTACGTATACATACAATATATATGTATATACATGTATACATGTATATATGTGTATATATATATGTATATATGTATGTATATATGTATATATTCAAAGCTGAAAATATTGACGTATACTTACATTAAACATATATTTAGGACGGAATAGATATCTATATGAAGGTTCTTAGACATACAACCCCTTGTATACAGTGGGGTCCAACATGGAATGGCGTTTTTGGTTTCGCAGTGAGAAAAAGTTCAGTACTTCCAACTTTGAAAGCCTCCCGAGAGCTCAAAAATTGGTATTTTCCCACGAAATTTTTACCAAAGCATTATCTCTAAGTTAATTATATGCATACAAAATTTCAAGGCCAGAAGATGCACCGAAAAAAATTTATTCAAAATCTACCAACATTGGTAGCTATGGAAATTTTTTCACTGCTGCCAACTTTGACAACCTCCCAAAGATTGAATTAATTTTTTTTTGCCATGAAATTCTAGGAAAAAAAAACTCTTTATGTTAATGACAAATGATAAAAATTTCAAGGCCAAAAGATTAATACAAAAAACGATATTAACAATCTACCAACATGTGTAGTTGTGGGAAACAATGGGGGAAACTACACACATTGGTAGATTGTAAATATTTTTCTTTGTATAGATTTTTTGACCTTGAAATTTGGCATGAATGTTTTTGTCATAAAGAGCATGTTGTACCAAAAATTTCATGGTAAATAGACAATTTCTCAACCGTAGGGAGGGTGTCAAAGTTGGTAGCAAAGTTTCCCCCATTGTTTCCCACAACTACACATGTTGGTAGATTGTCAATATCTTTTTTTGTATTAATCTTTTGGCATTGAAATTTTTATCATATGTTATTAACATAAAGAAGTTTCTTTTCCAAGAATTTCATGGCAAAAAAAAAATAATTCAATCTTTGGGGGGTTGTCAAAGTTGGCAGCAGTGAATAACTACCAATGTTGGTAGATTTTGAATAACGTTTTTCTGGTGAATCTTTTGGCCTTGAAATTTGGCATACATATAATTAACTTAAAGATAAGTCTCTGGTAAAACTTTCGTGGTAAAATACCAATTTTTGAGTTCTCGGGAGGCTTTCAAAGTTGGCAGTACTGAAATTTTTCTCACTGCGAAACCAAAAACGCCATTCCATGTTGGACCCCACTGTACATAAGAAAAACCACCCTATTCGGTGTGCCATGTGATTATTTGTCACTTTGTATTGTGTATTATACAATGTTATGTAGGAGTGTCTTGATACATTTAAAATTTTGATATGTACACTACTAGTACATAGCAATACATAGAGTGAATCCGCTAAAGGCCTATTGCATGGGGGGTGCACCCTACATTATGTTTGAGAACCATGTGCATTCATGGACCCCCTCTTAAAACCCATGTACAGTGGGGTCCAACATGGAATGGCGTTTTTGGTTTCGCAGTGAGAAAAATTTCAGTACTGCCAACTTTGAAAGCCTCCCGAGAACTCAAAAATTGGTATTTTACCACGAAAGTTTTACCAGAGACTTATCTTTAAGTTAATTATATGTATGCCAAATTTCAAGGCCAAAAGATTCACCAGAAAAACGTTATTCAAAATCTACCAACATTGGTAGTTATTCACTGCTGCCAACTTTGACAACCCCCCAAAGATTGAATTATTTTTTTTTTGCCATGAAATTCTTGGAAAAGAAACTTCTTTATGTTAATAACATATGATAAAAATTTCAATGCCAAAAGATTAATACAAAAAAAGATATTGACAATCTACCAACATGTGTAGTTGTGGGAAACAATGGGGGAAACTTTGCTACCAACTTTGACACCCTCCCTACGGTTGAGAAATTGTCTATTTACCATGAAATTTTTGGTACAACATGCTCTTTATGACAAAAACATTCATGCCAAATTTCAAGGTCAAAAAATCTATACAAAGAAAAATATTTACAATCTACCAATGTGTGTAGTTTCCCCCATTGTTTCCCACAACTACACATGTTGGTAGATTGTTAATATCGTTTTTTGTATTAATCTTTTGGCCTTGAAATTTTTATCATTTGTCATTAACATAAAGAGTTTTTTTTTCCTAGAATTTCATGGCAAAAAAAAATTAATTCAATCTTTGGTAGGTTGTCAAAGTTGGCAGCAGTGAAAAAATTTCCATAGCTACCAATGTTGGTAGATTTTGAATAACTTTTTTTCGGTGCATCTTCTGGCCTTGAAATTTTGTATGCATATAATTAACTTAGAGATAATGCTTTGGTAAAAATTTCGTGGGAAAATACCAATTTTTGAGCTCTCGGGAGGCTTTCAAAGTTGGAAGTACTGAACTTTTTCTCACTGCGAAACCAAAAACGCCATTCCATGTTGGACCCCACTGTATGTTATTTTGTGGAATCATGTTGGATAAAGCACAAAATCCAAGGCATTTTGAGGCCCACTTTAGATTAGTGCTCGGTCCAATTTTTGACTCAAACCCAATTGTCAAGTAATTGGGTCAATAATTTTATGGAAGATAGAGATGCGCAAAACTCAATACTAAGGATACATTTGAAGTGTCTCGATTCAAGTTGTGAACTTGGGGTCAATAAAAACCATAGCAACCCAATATCCTTGGGCCGACCTCAAAACTTGGCGCCAATTTTTTGCCACGTAGACCGCCACACAAAATGAGAAGTACAAGTCAGGAGTGTAAAGCCCTTCAACCCGATTTGCCAAATTCTACCGATCCGACCCTAAGAGCATCTCCACCAACACTCTGGATAGCTCTCTAGATTTTTTAAAATGAATGTGCATGGGTTGGTCAACAATTTATTTGGGAGACACTGAATACAACAACCTAGTTCATGGCCCTCAAAATGACTGAAGCTAGCATATGGCTTCTCTTCTTAATTGCACATGATGATGATTGTAAAATCCATGCTTGGTGAGTGGCTTACTTCCTATTTTCAGAGTCTAAATTGAGTGATGTTAGTGGGGAGCTACATAGTATTCCCTGAAATTTTTGGATGCAATTCAGAGTTGCTGGTGGAGATGCTCTGCTGTAAAGGGAGCCTGAGTCACTGACATCAGTAGGTGGGTTTTGACTTGAGTTACCGTATGATGGTTTTGAGTTAAAGTCAGCAACGGTTGCAGCACCTGCAGAGCTCTAACCCTGCACACACTGACTAATTACTCATTGGCTTCAGATATTTTGTAAGTGTGCAACTCCTTTGCGCAGCATTTTGCTGCGATTTGGAGTTTCGCCCTAAGGTGGTTACCCCATTCCCAACTGAATAAGAAATACAGATAGGAGGCACTGAAGTTATTTAGTGTTATTATTTTTTAGACATATGCAAGAAGAATTAGATTCCAACGCAAGTTGAAACATATTTTTTGGGTGAAGAATGAATTAGTTACAAATTTTCAAAGTTGAAGTATGACGCATCCCATTCACGTCATATAGGTACACCTCTTTCTGTCTAAAGAAGCTTTGTATTGCACACACTAAAGATGCTTGAACCAACAACAACGAACCCATAACCACACTTACACATACTAGAACCAACAAGAGAGAACCCATTACCAACTGTAACTCATGCTACAACCAACACCGTTGGAGCAGTGCTTGTGGATAATGCCCCTACCTGTTGGTAAAAGGAGCCAGTTGGGAATGGGGTAACCACCTTAGTTTTTCTGGATTTTTTAAATTCACCTTATCTCTCGCCCTCTCTACCCCAACCAGTGCTCTCAGAACCACTTTATGACATTTAGCACAGGGTGCTACCTCCCACATAAATGGTAGATACTTTTGCTACCTTGTGAATGTACTACTCACGATACCTCTATAATATCCGGCAATACCCTTGATATATTAAGGTGATACCATGGTGATACCCTTGCTACATATTTATAACATGATGAGCATTCTCGCTACATTTCATTTTTTTTTTCATTTTCTTTCTTTGTATGTTTAGCACCCTCATTTTTTGGGTAGAAATCCAGCTAATATTAGCCAGTTTTGAGATCACTGACCCCAACTTTGTGCGTAACTCCAACGTCAAGTAACCTAAAATGCCAATGACCGCACATGCCAATGACCGCACAGTTCCAGTCATAGTAGATATGCCAATGATCGCACTGTTTTCCCGTACAATTCCAATAGAAATGTAAGGTACCACCCAATCGCCGCACATCGCTTGTAATGAATTTCCATTAAAAATCATACCCAATGTTTTTGACGAGCGATAAAAGTTATTGTACAAAACATTTTTGAGTGTGATTTTTCAAAGTGAATTCCAACTTGACATACCACAATCTTTCAAAATTTTAAACGGTGTAAGTTTCTACATTGTCGTGGAAAAGAATTTGAGTATTGCCTGTGCGGTCATTGGGCATGTCTACCTTAAATGTAAGTATCCCACTAAAGATGGTCGCTTTCAGGTTCAGTTACCTTAGTTGAGTTTGCAAATAACATGTTTCCTGGACAGTCACCTTCACTCCAGCAACAAGTAGGCTAATGATGATAAACAGAAGACCATACTACACACAAAAGTGGATGTACTACCGAGAATTCTAAGTAGAGAGCTCCGTCTTCTGTAACTCAACAATTTGTAAATACAGAACAACCTGACTCGATCCTCTGAGGCAAGTCAGTTATTACTTGAAATGATCATACCCTCGTACCTGAATTCCTGCTTCAAGTGATCTCCCACGTCAAGATTAATTACATAATTAATGAATGTCCTGATCTGTGACTTTACTCCAGTGGCTACCAACTTAGAAACTCCAGAGACGAGGCTCCCACGTATGATTCACCCCTTCATCGCCATGAGGTGAGGGGGGAGCCTGTAAGCCAGGCAGATTGTTGAACATCATATCCTCCTCCAGGAACTGCATTCGCCGTTCTATGCACAATATCTCACTGAATCTCTCGTCGAGAAACCAGCTGTCCAACGATCTGGACCTCTCAAAGTCCTCACCCATGGGCGCCTGCAGGGCATGATCCGACGATTCTTCCAGCTTGGGGTGCAGCGCTTGAGGAGCTTCAGAGACTGCAGGTACTTGGTCTCCAGCTAGAGGCGTACAAGTACGAAACATCCGCTCTTTATATGATGTTGGTGGAGGGGTAAGTGGTGGCTGCTTGTTGTACTCACCTGAATTTTCAAGCTCAATTTTGCATGGTGTCAATGCGGGTCTAGTGGAGGTGCTGGGCTTGCAGAATGATTGAGCCGGCTCCTGAGGTGCAGTGATGTTTGACATTGACGAATTCAGCCTGTAGAGACGTCGTTGCGCCTTGACTTCACGAGAGAATCGCTTCGCGGCTTCGTTGGACGCTGCTTGAATGCACTTGTCTGAGAGGTCCAGCGGACGAGGAAGAGAGCTTGCCAGTTTGGGGAAGTTGAGAAGAGCTCCAGGTCCTCGCAGACACAACGCTGCTGCAAAAGTTCACAGGGAGCCCTGACCATATTACCAGGCAGTAATGGGTACAAGAATGACGCTAAATTGAACTTGTAACCACATGCTATAAACAGCAGTTTGGCAGTACTGTTTACTTTCCAGTGAATTGATCGAAAACAAAAAAAGGAGTTCATTGGTTGATTCCGTTGATCATGCAATCTCAAAATGATGTGTGAATTAGTGGTTACCCGTGTCATATGCTCTGGCAGCCATTTCGGCAGTTTCGAAAGACCCCAACCAAATGCGAGCCTTCTTCTTCGGCCTTCGAATTTCGGTCACCCAGATGCCCCAGGGCCGCCTCCTCACACCCCTGTAGATCGGGTGGCGAGAATCGCTTCCGACTCCAAGCTTCGTTGCCTTCTTTGAATCTGCCATCTCTGCAGGATAACTGATGCTCCTCCTCATCTGTGGAACCTGCTGATGCTGGTGATGGTCCATTGGGATTCAAGAGTTCGAATCAGAGTCCATACTGCAACTTGCAGAATCATGGGTCGACGGTCCAACATCATGAACACAGGCCGGCCTGCCTTTTCGGTGAGCCTAAGAAGCTAGCCACTTGGAACAGGGATGAGAAGATTGCCTAAGTGAACCCCCTTTCTGAATAATTCAGGGCATCTGAAGCAAGGAGATCGACATTTTCTGTAGCAGATATATGATCTCAGTCCACGAAAACCACGAGCAGTATTATGTTCCAGACAATGTCACAAAGGCCAAAGTACAGTTGGTCAGCGACAGTATACCGACTGTGATACTAAAATACTGTAGTAGCTATCTCTTACGTTGGCTTTTCTGCCCCCTTTCAACAAAACTTTTTCATGCTCAATTGCCCTACCCGCCACCAATTATCAATTGCTGAGGGTTTTAAGCTCACAGATACATCTACATATTCTCAACACATAGAATCCAAGCTAAAATAAGTACTAGTTTCATGTGAACTGAATTGACGATCAGCTTTGTAACACATGCCCAAAATTCAACAAGGAAATTATTTACCACTCTGTAAATACCTGCTTGACGCGGAGAACACTGGACTACGGAAGCTCGGCATGGTCACTTGAGGTTTAAACTACAATTAATGTCGGCGTGAGGAATAGTTTTGTGCTTCATCAAACTAGGGTAGCTAACGTAGCTGGAATTCAGTGATCTGTCCTTGAGGCGAAATCCTAGCTAATTACAGGTGAAGTATCGACTACTCAATACGTTGTTTGATAAGGGGATGGAGTACGGTGGCATAGCGCAGATAGACTTCAGGTGCCTAAACAGAGGCAGCTTTCCCTGTTCAGTGATCACTTTCGGTTAAAATCTCTCAACTTCACACAGCTCCCACAATGATACGGTGGGTCGCTCATCTTAGTCCTCCGTATGCGCATATAAATTTGTCTTACTCCCTCCAACTCCTCTCCCTTTCTTCCAAATTTGGGTGGGCCTCCCTCACGAGTCTAGTACTATTTTCCCTGTCTCATCTGTCGGACCGAACTCATATACTCCAGCTACATAGCCTCCAGGCTCTCCAGTGACGACTCTACAGCTGCAAGCACTCTCGTGACATTGAATGAGCTTTCAAGCACTCAAGCACTTATCGGCATTTAATGATTCGGCCTCATGAATAACTTCATAATACCAGGGCTTCAAATGAAGACCCCCGATGGAGTACTACTCTAGTGCCTGAAGGTTTCAGGGATCCATCAGACATTATGGCTCAATTGGAGTCTAAACAGGGGTTCTCAATGGCGTGAAAGTGCCACCTCGACAGCTCTTGAATAAGCTCGACATGATTCGCTCTCCTTTACAGGTTATGGACTATGTGGAGCGACACTTATTTATGCAGCTCAGGTGAGTGAGGTCAATTGCAGCCACGGGCCCTAGCAATTCACAATCAGCAGTGGCAAAGTGAAAAGCCCAGTTCGACACACACACATACCTTGCCTACTCTTTGATAGATATCAAAGCGAGCAGGAAGACGCGCACGAGGTACCTTGTTTAATATTTTCTGTTTGAAGCTGATCCTTCATCTGGGGAATATTTATCTCGGCTGCCCGTGATTGTTTGATGATTCTTTGTGACAAATAACAGGCTCCTACGTTTAGTCCTTTGTACCACTTGAGCCGAAAGCATCTTTTGTGTGTACCTGCAAGCTGTGAGCGACAGTGACTTAAAAAATAGTCTACGAATGCTCGGCACATAGTACGCCATAGTTTTAGAGCGATGTTCACGGTTTACGCCAATACCATAAGTGGTTGCAAGCTAAGCACCAGACCTAAATAGGCCAGGGCATCATAACTCAAGAACAACTACAATCTGTGAAATCCTCCATATACGTGTTGACCGCCCACACCTCGAAATCGCATTTGAAAATCTCATGAAGTCCAAGCTATGATTATATTTTTCAACTAAGATGCAGAGTGAGCTTAGGGTTTCGCAGTGTTTTTGGTCCAAATAAGCAAGTTTAGGGTCAATGGATAGTGTGTTATTGAGATATTTCAGTCTTTTGAGTACACTACGGAGATTTTAGAAGCCACACCTGATATGTTGTCTGATTGCCCGTGCACTTCATAGGCAGAATTGGTAATTGTGACTGCAAAATCCTGCAGCAGTGATTCATCTCCAACAACACTTAGAGAGCACAACACATTTCATGATCTTAGACCGTGTTGATCACTTTACGTCAGGTAGCTAGAATAGTTCAATACAGCAACAGTGATCACTGCATCTACAATGCACTTGATGGTCTGCCCAATAGCAATCATCCCTCAAACTAGACTGCCTCACTGTCTAGGCTGCCGTTGGTAAGTCACTGCAACGTATGATGGAACACAACATTTAAAATACATTCAGGATTGTCTAGAGAATCATACTGGACATTTGTTTTCACTGTCATGGGCAATGGCCATTCACTAACCAAGCACTACGACTATTTAGTAGAAGTATTAATTATTTTGCCCTTACGTTACACGCTGAGGACCCAAAATGATTAGTAAAGAGAGGACGTCTCAGGTTACCCGTACTACATTGGATTGAAGGCCGAAGTCAGAATATTTGAAGCCACCTGCACAATTCATTCGCAACTAATTTCAATTTTCAGAGGCAGAAGAATTCAGTTGATTGAACTGACCAGATGTCCCTCCAGTATCCTGAAGTTCAAACTACTCAAGATGCAGGCTTTTTAGAACCGAGGTTTAGTCAACAAGCCAGCGTCGCAGGAAACCCATATGTCTTCAACGGTCTCTCTCAGGTCTTGATACTATCCTGCGTCCTGCAAGTAAAATCGGAGGTACTTACCCACCCCCCGCCCCTCAGGAGTCTTTGAGAAATCATGAGTTTTCCCGAAGATTGCACTCTCATACCTGCCCTAATCCGATCTTCTGCGGATTTGATTGCTAGGCCTTAGCATCGTTGTTCCTGAGCAAGTATCTCTTCTCCAATCACTTGGTCAGTACGAGTTCGAGATCTCTACGGTGGTGTCCAGGAAGTCCGAATGTTGACGGTATGTATATAATCGAACAGTCCACATGTACTCAAAGACGTATATTGATGAAGAACTACATAGAGAACATTCTCCAGGCATTTGATTCTCAGATTCCAACCTGCTCTCATAATTCGAACAGCCACGTGACATTCTTTAGCTAGTACTGCAGCACACACCCTTTTATTTGTGCAGAGAATCAGCATATGAACAAGGAATTGATGATGTGGAACATGTAGAAACTACTAAAAAACAGCAGTTTGTTGAGCTGCCAAGCCATCATTAACTAGAGATGGCTTTTATTCTCCAGAAGATTATGATTCCTGCAATGATTCTGGCCTGAGATGCTGATTCCCAAGGGTGAACAGTGGGGCTGCTAAAAGAATGTTATGAGCTCACATGTGGTAGAAGTAAAGTTTCTATTTAGCGAAGAATCTGCAGTGGTACATGTCTACAAGAACATTGCTCTCCCGGCATGACATAGGAGCTCCTAACAACATCTGCAATTGAAGTCAATGAATTCTCACCAGAACCGAGATCGGGTGCACTGGATGAATCTCCACGATGCTATGCTCATTTCCTGTGACTCTGAAACCACATGTGGAACACGTTTGGGGCAAGATATAGAAGCACATCACGTTGTGAACAATAATGAAGAACTGGTGAAGCTTAATTTTTTTCTTGATTTTTTAGAGTGTCCTGTAAACTCCAGCCACTATTGTTTTAATGAGAGGTTGTCACTGGCAGAGCCGCATTAGAGGCTACCTGAACCATAAATCATCACATTTTAAAATCTTCAGGTACAAAACCAAGAAACATTCAAAAGCAAGAAATACACAGCTATCGTAATTGTACAAAACAGGAAATGAAAGTAGCCCAACATAAATGAGGGGGTTTCCTAATCCTTCTTGTTTTTACAAGGACAATGTAATGAACTGTAACTAAAATCTAGCTACACTATTACCATGCTCCATAAGGTTTACTGCCGTCCAGTCTATCCTCAATGTATCAACTTGCTAAGATATTGTGAGCCAGCATTTAATAACACTGTCCTCTCCAAATACTGCACTATCTGACTAACAGTTCAGCCATCTCTGTAAATCGGCAAAATAAAATGGCCTCTCAGCAGGCATCAAACTCACTCAGCAAGAGATATCGCAACAGCTACACCCATGCCAAGCACCATGGGCACAAGTTGAGAAAGAGTAGAGATGAAGGAGGAACCCTGGTCATGCATGCTGGGCATAACTCCACCTACCGACATATAGATGAAACCACCTGCTATGAAACCCTGCAGTACCAGATTGTGACCAGAACAATATTAAGAATGTAACTCTGCGTGGTATTGGAAACAGAAATACTGCCATCTATTTGGATTTAATCTGAAATTAAAACAAACACACTAATTTGTGACTTTCTTCAAAGTGAGTGACTGATCGACGCAGTCCTGCCACTTGAAGACAGTGTAAACAAACCGATGAGGAAGGAAGATTAAATTAAAAATATACAATCGAAAGTATGGAACCAACTTAAATCTCAAATGCTGGCTTACTTCAATTAGAGATGAATGGCCCGAGCTGGCACCAAAAATCAGGGCCTGCCACAAATTCAACCAAAAAAAGTCAATTGTAAGCACGTTTCAACGTTCCAACATTCATGTTTGGGTATTTTGGTTACACTAACATTTATTACAAACTGGGTATACAAGAATACTTGATGAAATCGTCAAAGTATGTATGTTTTCTCTCATCAAACTAGTTTCCAGCTGAACACTACTTATTAATATAAAACACGCTTAGGCCAACGTTGAGCAGGTACATACCACAGCAGTTCCAACTAAGGCAACCAATGCAGATAGGAAATTGAATGCAAGGGCCTCAAATACACTGAAGCCAGATTTCACCAAGATTCCGAAGTCCCCAACCTGATCCCAAAAACAGAAACGGTCAGTTCCCGATAAGCGATAAGCCCTCCAGTGAATATTTCGGAAATAATTCGCTCAGAGAAAAACGACACTGAATACTGAAGTAGAGATCTATCCTCAGGAAGCCATCAGCTTGCAACCGAAAACGACCTCACTGATCAAGTTTGTCGATCGGAAGCACACTGAAAGTACTTCACGCTAGCAGGAAAAGAGCAGAAAACTCTGTGACAATTACAAACTGCTGACGCGCTCGACTACCAATCAAGTTTTACAAGTGCTGATGGTAGGGTACTCCCACTTACTCTAAGTAAGATATGAAAATTCTGAACTCCTATAACCTTCACAGAATCAGGACTAACACCAACTAACGTAAGAGAAAAGGAGCAAACCTCCTGAGGAAGTTCATGCGCAAGGAGAAACAAAGTTCGTGACCAGCCACCCACTGTGCCATGGAGCAAGAAAGCACTCCCTAGGGCCATGCCATCCGTGAAGTTATGCTGTAACATGGAACCCCAACAAATTACAAGAATAAGAAATACTGCAAAAACGAATCTATACCTTTAACAAGTATACATACCAGACTCAAGCCTGTGCATCTCGTGCTACCTTCACCTATAACATGTAACTCCTTGTCCAAAGTGGCACTAAGTTGAATCAAAATATGTTCAATTCAGTCTGAACAGGATCTTGGTTGGTTCTTGGTTGGTCGGAAGATGTTTCTTGCACTGTGACCTCATACCAAGGTAAGAGGGCAAGAAAATTGCAATCGATAGCAAATAATCATTAAAGCCGATCTAATTGCAATGTGAGTAAAGGTGAGCCAAATGACTACTTAGTCCTAGCTGAAAATGAAATATTTTTCGGTCCTTTTAGGGACCTATGAACATTATCAAAGAGAAAGATACAATTTACACACCACTGCATCAGAGAAGAGGTTCAGGTAGCCGATGACAAATCCGCCACTAGCCTCCACTAGTTGAGGTGACTGCATCGGCGCTGAAGATGTTTCATTTTCCACTGCAACTGTGTCTTTCTTCTTGCCGCCTTTCCTCTGTTAACAAGGAGTAACACCTTTAAATTATTTTATCAAACATATGAAATGGAGCTCTAGATGACGATAATTAAAGAAGTTCAAAAAGTGCTGCAGGACATGCTACTGCTTTCACGATAGGCAATGATAACACTATATAAGGCAATGAAAGATGAACACCATCATCAAATGCGGTGTGTCTTCAAGCAATTGCTTCACTCAAACTACCTATTTATCCTCTTCAGGACTCATAAGTAAGCAATTCAAGGTATTGAGTTACAGGAAATGTCATCGGGTCAATAACACGAGCAGTAGTAGTTATGTAGAGCATCTGTCCCTCTTACTTTAATATTAAAGTATTACTTTCAGGACAGTCGAACAGATTTACCTTTTTCAAATCCGAACTTTTGCTTTCTAAGGATTTTGACTCCTTGTCTTCAATCGCTGCCACTTCTCCAATCGCTGCGTTCTTCTCGGGACCCTCCAATTTCTTTATTTTATCCTTTCTCTTCTGATGGTGATGGTGAGTATGACCTAATGCACGTTGGCCGCTATGACTGGACAGTTCTTCGTATCGTCTTACAATCTTGTCCACAATAAAGAAGAGAAGGATTCCACCTGAAGTTCATGAACGCATCAATTCAATATAAATGTTTCATCAGTAGACAATTGAACCTATATCACGATAAAGCACTATCAAATAACGAAGTGGAATAATATTATAGATTCAACATATTGTACTAGCCAGACCTAAAAGATCATAACTCCGTAAAATCATTTCAACAAACATAATGATATAAGCACACAAACAAATTAGATTAAAAAAGACCTCAGTAAGTAAGAAACTATGGCTTCAAGGCAAGACTTACCAAGCACCGCAAGGCCAATCGATAAGTCTTGTAGAGAGTGTGCATGACCTTGGCCTGTAGCTGAAGAGTGATCGTGACCATGAGAATGGGAGTGCGAATGGCCATGATCATGATCATGCTGGTGTGCGTCGTGTGAATGAGGAGACCCGGAGTTCCCTGAAGCCACGACCAAGAACCAAACGACAAACGAGGTTGTCAGAATTATAGAGGATTTGCCGGTACTGTGTACTTAACCAAGATCACAGCAAGGAGCAACATCTCCACTTGTAACATTTGAGCTTTATGGCTTCACTATGTAAGAGCTAACTATTTTATCACACCATCTCCAAAATTAAGAACCAGAGTATTTCCAGAGTCGAAAGCAGAAGAAATCAGGTCCTGATTCAGAAGAATTTGATTGTACTTGAGCAAGAAGTTACCAAATGCATGCGGAAGTTGATGAAGGAAAGCATCTCCCAACATGGCACCAGCCTATGTGACACACCCACAATACCTGTCAGCACGATCCCAGTATCTTTGTTGCCAATAACATAGATGCAAAATACTGCGTCTAAACCGTCATCAATTGTCAGCAGCTAGAACCAAGCCACAAAATCATACTCGACAAAATGTCACAAGTATACAATTTTGTAAGGACGCTGAGATTGCAAATCTTAGTGATTCGAATATACTGGAATGTTCAGATCATTACACATCAATAATCATCACGAAGCAATATACCAACGCAGAGAAAAAGCGTCTCTAGCATTAAAAATGCATAACTTACCCCAAACGCAGCCAAGGCATTGACTACTGTCTCTGATGGCTTGCCATTTGCTGCATCAGGTACACGTATGAGCATTTCTTCACAATGAGCTCACTTCAAGCAATGGTATGATATTACGTGTAGGAATTTCTCAAAACAACTTGCGCAAACACATGAAGAATACAAGTAGCAATTGGAACTTCTTCGTAGAGTTGAAGCTCTTCAACTTCTAAAGTCTGGCAACTACAACCAGCCACATGTTGCTAAGAAGTATAACAGCAGTAAGAATTTAAGGACTCTGAGAAAGACTTACAGACAATGCAAGGGAGAATCATGAGGCAGACAAGAGAGGCCAGGCTCACCAGCAGTGAACAACCCATTGCTCGCAACCAGACGCCTTCTCACATGCACGCACATGTACACAACATCATCAACTACTGAAAGGTGCATACCATAACATTTTTTCCTTCCAACATGCGTCCGGTTCTTGTGCATTTATAAAAAACAATGAACGACATATGATCACATGTAGCCATACTTTTGACAGATCCAAACCAGATATACAACAGGACGAATGCAAAGTCACTTGGCATAAACCCTGAACCTTGATTCTTGGAACAGATTTTGAGCTACGTCTCATGGCTTAAAACAGCTATTGCGACTTTAGGAAATTAAGGAATACATGACTACTCGACACTGTGACCTTCATACTTCCCAGTACGAACGTATGAACAAGTGAATGCTTGATTACACACTGCAGTGCTCCCCTAGAATTATCCATTGTTGAACGATGGGCAAACAAAGAATGACATAAGTTGGAAAGGTGAATGAAATGAACGAACCTGTGTCCGGACCTCTCCATCGCCTAGGTTGTTCAGCACTCGAGTATACTTGCCCCTCGAAACCATACTGTAGCAAATCCTCTTCCTCTGCAATCTCCTCTGGCAGCATAAATTTCTTCTTCTTGATGCTCTCCCTGTGATCATGTCCGTGGCTGTGAGCACTGTGATCATGCCCATGGCTATGACCATTGTGATCATGGCTGTGGTAAGGAGCGTCGCTTGCTCTGGAGAAGCCTACATTGGCGTGTGCGTCTCCATGGCCATGGTCATGGTGGTGCTGGTGTCCGTGTCCATGTCCGTGTCCATTAACATGATCGTGGCGGTGATCATGTTCATGTAATTCATGGCTTTTTCCGTCAATTTCTCCAGCCTCGTGACTGTGATCATCCTCCAGATGATCCGCTCCGTTCGGATAAAGATTTTCATGCATCTCCTGCGCGTACTTATGCAAAAGGCTGATAACGTCGTCGCCGTTGGCACCGTCCGCACTCAACTGCACATTATGCGCGCCAAGATCGTCCTGGTTATCGACCGCGTTGTTAGTCAAGGTTTTCAGCATTGCCTCCAGCTCCTTAAACCTCTCCTGCGAGGCTATCGGATCCGCCACTTTCTCCTCCTCTTTCTCCTCCTCTTCCTCCACAGCCACCTCGTCACTCGCATCAGCTCGCTCCGCATTCTGCCGCTGCACCGCATAAATGTGCGCCATCAAGTCCGCGGCTGCATCATCTGCTACCACGACTTCCTCCGCATCCACCGCGGGCGACGCAGCCAAATCCTGCGGCCCCTTGGCGTTGAATATTTCAAGCTCGGATTTGCTAATGTGCTGAATCTCCCGAATGTGAGCAAACAACGCCTCCATGGCGGCCTCCTCCTCCGCCACGACGGAAGCGCAAGGGAGGAGCAAGAGAAGCCCGAGCAGAATTAGGGCATTCACGGCCATCGTCGCCATAGCCAGGGGCAGTGAAGCTCAATCGCGGCCAAATCGAAAAAACACGACACAGACACGAAACACAAAAGCCATTCCAACTCGGCACTCACTCTCCGCGCCCGCTTCGTTTGACTAATTAGCACTCTTTCCTTTTCTCTCTAAGGAAAGGAAAGAGTGCCAATTGTATCACAAGTTGTCGGTTTTAGGTTTTCTTTTTCTTTTATTGTCTCTGCCCACTACGGGAGAGACTATAGAAACACTTTGTTTTTGAGGAGTTACCACGCCTGAACACTAAAATGAAGCCGTAAAAGTAAATTTGGGATAAATATTAAGGCAAAGACTTCGCGTGAACAATATAATGAAGCCATAAAAGTAAATTTGGGATAAATACTAAGGCAGAGACTTTGCGGCTAGCCGCTTGTTGGCTCTGACTATAGGGAAGAGGCATTGCGGGGACACTCATTTTTGGGCTAAATACCAATGTAGCAAATATATTCCGTTCATGATTCCATTGAAGTGCATTCTCATTCTTCACCCGTTCTATTCCGGTTAGAGCTCCTTGTTGCGTAGCTCCTTGTTCTATTTCAAGGTATCCTTATAAGAAAAATAGATAATTGTTTGAGATTTAGTTTTTGCATAGATAATTTCGAAAATAAAATAAAATATTACAATGGTAATAGGAAATGATTGAAGTAGATTGCCTTTAAACCAATGTCAAGGGAGAACGGAACTTTAGTTACAGATTAGCCAAATGAAATACTAAATTGTGTAATATATAGAGTTCAAAATCTTAGGGAAAAAAAAATATCAGAGAATATTCTTTATATCTTGAAGCCTAACCAAGAGAGTGCTTCAAGAAAACCGATTGGTCCAAGAAAATGTAGGATCTCAACTTGTTAAGTTAACCCTTAAACGTCAAAGCAAGCCCCACGGGCTTGGTGTAAAGGAATAATTGGAGAAAAAAGTAGATTTTCTCAACCAAATCAAGCGAGACTTGTTGCGTTGGAAAGTTACTGAAAAAGCGATCTAGATTCCAAATTTTCGCCTCATTTGAGAGATTGTGGAATCGTTGGTAAGCAATCAAAGTTATCAAATTGAACAAGTTTTGAGGTTGGGGCAGCTGAAGTTCAGGAGTGCCGTAGTGCTACAGTGCTAGCCAGCAGTGCACTGCAGAGCCGTTTTTGCAACATATATTTTTATTTTTATTTTTATTTATTTTTATTTTATTTTTCCCCAAAAAAATTTAGATTCCTTCTGGGCTGCCCCATTCAGGCCCTCTTGACGTTTAAGGGTTAATCTTCAAATGACTTCACCTCTCTCCAGATTTGAAGAAGTGCAAAGATGCAATAACACACATTTCGTTAAATCTGGACAGATTTGAGTATGGAATTAAGTCTTGGCAACATTTCTGAATAGGGAGATGGGTCCGACGACGCGATTTCTCCCTATCGAGAGCAGCTGTCGATAGGGAGGGCCTCCCTATTGGAGAGGTGGTTGCTCGCAGCAATAGCGTGCAAGTGCACGAAAAATGGGCAGACCCGCGTAGTGTTTAGGGAGATCTCCCTAAAGTGTGCAAAATTCGACCCACATGGGA
The DNA here is from genome assembly GCA_022496805.1 of Pohlia nutans. Taxonomy (NCBI): domain Eukaryota; kingdom Viridiplantae; phylum Streptophyta; class Bryopsida; order Bryales; family Mniaceae; genus Pohlia; species Pohlia nutans. Next base: position 1,848,591 of record CM040086.1, read on the forward strand.
GACATAACTATCAAGTACGGGGATATCAGGCTATTACCCGCTAGGGAGAACTCCCTATTCAGGATTAGTGGATGTGGTGAGCTCCATACCTTGGTTTGCGGGGCAAAGAAGTGACGACAGGGGAGTTTGAAACAAACACTGAAATGTCCCGTAGTGGTAACTAGATATTTTTGATACTCTGGGTGCTAACAACTTCAAGTATAGTGTGGATCACATACCGAAAACGAAGAGGAGAGCTAGAAGCGCATCGGGATGGCTGCCCAGGTGTGCCAACTGTGGGTTGCCAAAGACTGCTAGGGGTCACCCAAAGAGCTGCAAACCATAAGGGAGATCAGGGATGGCTCCCCATGAGGACCCGACTCGAAGGCCCTGGACGCGTGGTTTAGGGAGACCTCTCTAAACACGTAGAGGGACTATCAAACAATGCGGCCCGTGGCCTCCCCGCAACCCCCCACCAATCTCTTGGAAAACAAGCATACGTAAGAAAGCAATTAACATTCACAACAAGGATCAATAATGAAATTCATCCTTTACAAACTTCCGATAAGTCTTATTATAAGTTGAGTACCACTGTGGTTCATCCAGAGTTTGGGTAGAGAAGGTTTTCTAAAGTACCATCTAAGTACTTGATCTAGGTTTTAGGTTGCAACGGCCGGTAGTCCTTCCAGAAGGAGTGTCAGACGCTCGGGGTTAGTTGCAACAGGTGGTGTCGACCACGGGGGTCTATTCATTTCAACGAACTCCCGAATGTTTTGGCTCCACTCACGCAACTTCAGCAGCCAGTCGCGCAATGCCACAAGCCCGGGGGGTGACGACTCTGGTTCACACGAGCGGTATGTAAACGGATGGATGGAGTTGCGAGGATCATTCATGCAACTCTTGTCGGGTGAGTCGTCGATGAGGAGTGTGTTTGACTCGTTTGCCTCAGGGCAGTTTTTGAATAACATGGCAAGTGGCTTCAGGAAAATGGGCTTGTCCGGGTTGGAGGGATCCCTATACTTGGAGACAACACACATTTCCTGGGCAAAAATCCGGTCTGACCTCATAATCACTCGGGTGATATCTTGAAGTCCATTCTTGTAGCGGGCCAATTTCTTCTTACCACATGCAGACCAGAATACCACCTCGAATTGGGCAAAGCAGAAATTCAGGAAACTTCGCAAGTTATTCCTCCACCGAATATCGCCAGCGCCACCGGAGTCAGAGTCACACAGCAGTCCATTCATGTCGAGTACGAGAAAGAATGTTGGCCACGTGCCGGGAGACAAAGTCTGCTGCGCCAGCGAATCGACCCGCGGGAAATCTGCTATTTGCAGTGGAGGGAGAAGAGGGGAGCGGTCTGCGCGGGATACAAACGATGAGCAGTTAGTACCCCGTGCGTGGATTAGAACGACGAGTCAGGTCATAGCATACTACACAATGGACGGGGAGGCCTCCCTATGAAGGCAGCGTCACTAATGAAATCCTAGGGTCTAAACATGCAGGAATGACATCGGGAGGGCTCCCTACGCGGAAACTTTCGGGAACTTTTATTTTATTTTCAATTATCGGAATATCAGGACCTACATTGCAAAAGCGGTCTATTACAGCTCCGAGGGCAGCCAACATATATACGAGCCGAGATTCTAAGAGGAGAGGCCTCCCTATCTACCTAGACATGTGTTTTAATTTTCAATTATCGAAAATTCAAGACCAACATTGCAAAAGCGGTCCATTACTGTTCTGAGGGCAGCCAATAAAGATGCAGGCCGAGATTCTAAGAGGAGAGGCCTCCCTATCTACCTGGAGACAGGTGAGTGTCGGGGGCCTCAGACATGCTCGTCAGCATTCCCTCTGCGCTGGGGTCAAATGCCCCCACTTTCTTGCCACCTTCGGAAGTTTGCGCCTTTGACCGGGGACGCCTTGCCGCCTTCTGAGAAAGCGACTCGGAGCCTCCATCGCCAGTGGATTCAGACCCGACAAAGGAGGGGGCACCCGATCCCAAAGGTGTGCTAACAGAGGCCCCACGAGCGCGTCCAGCACCCCGCCGGGCACTCCCGGCAGAGCCGCCGGGCTCAGTGGGGGCGAGAAAAGGAAAAGGTGAACTCCCCTCAGTGTTCACAGATACCACACCTCCAGGTCCGCGACCCTGGGCTCCCTTAGCACCCCGGCCCTTTCCCCGTACAAGAGCAGCTCGACCCTGGGCCGAAGTGGTCATGTCCGGGAAAACGACTGGTTGCCGCTCCCGACTGGACCGACGGACGTTACTCGCAGCACCGTCCCCGAGGTCAGAACTCTGGCTATTGGGGTCCAGTGGCTGGCGCTCGGAAGCCTTCCTCTTCCTACCACCCTTCTTCTGCGATAGAGAGGCCTCCCCCTGTCGGGGGTCCTGCGTTTCGAACTCTGGTACAGGAGGCGCGAAGGGCTGCCCAACCACCAATGACTCCCCACCAGCGCTGGATGCCTCCATTCCAGGCAGGAGGGACTTGAGAGCTCTCCCGGTCAGCAACGGAGGGGAGGGCTCCCCATCCAGGCCTACCTGCTCGGACGCGGCTAGGGCCGATGGGGCGAGCTCCCCATCCAGGCCTACCTGCTTGGACGTGGCTAGGGCCGATGGGACGGGCTCCCCATGAGGTCGAGCATGACCGTGCGATAGAGAGGCCTCCCCCTCTACACGCGGCTGACTGTGAGTTCCACGCGGGGATAGAGAGGCCTCCCGATCCAGGGCAGGAGGGGAGTGCGCGGTGCGCTGGGACAAGGAGGGATCCCTGTCAAGGCCAGGCAGACGGTGCGTGCTTCGCTGCGATGGAGAAGGCTCCCGCTGCCGGCCACGTGGTGTGTGCGAGTCGCACTCTGATACAGAGGACTCCTTGTCTTGGCCCGCCACGTTGTGCGCACTGCGCTGCGATGGGGAGGACTCCCGGTCCAGTCCAGGCTGAGTGTGCGTGCTGGGCTGGGAGAGGGAGCGCTCCCCTCCGCGGCCAAGCTCAGTGTGAGTGCTGAGCTGGGATACGGAGGGCTCCTCTGATTGCGTGCTGCGCTCCGATGGGGAGGGCTCTCTGTCGCCGTGAGGCTTTGTGTGTGTGCTGCGCACCGACGCATCGGATGACAAGTTCAGGGGGTCGACAACGTCAGACGAGTCCACGGCGCCATGTGCCTGGGCCGGGCGTCGGTTGATTGGCATCCTTGCACCAATGCGCTGGGGGAGCCTCTCTATCGGGCCATTCCTGTGTCCAACGGTAAGAGGTGACTGCGGACGACGGGCCCCTCCCGCGACTTGGTCATCCGAGACCGCGGGCACCTGACAATCCTGAGGATCATTATGCGGTGGACGAACGTCGTCCCTTGTGTTCTCAGGCGATGAGTCGGGCAGATCACTTACGTTTAAAAAATCCTCCAGGCTGAGCCGGTTCGGTCGAGACACCGACGACGCGCCTTGGGTGCGCCTTGTAGCCGCCGCGGTGCCCGTGGGACCGTGTGGTGCGGGATCACCGAGACCAACATCATCATGCTGCGGTGACCGTATATCGGGGACGTCGTCGGTGTTGTCGTCGCCAACTTCCTCATCCTCTTCGTCTTCATCGTCCGCTTCATCTTCGTCGTGCGCACCCCCCACGACGTCCTCGTCGTCATCCCCGAGGTCGTCGCTGTCCTTGATAATTTTTAGGATTTGCTCTGCCATTGCCAGAGCAGGCCGAGTCTCAGGCTCGGAGCGAACAAACTCGACCACCTTACTCTTGATTGCCTACAATCCATGGCCAGAGAAGTGAGTGGTTATAATCACTGAATAACTTGATGGGGAGCCAACGACACAATGCAAACGCGCCGCGGCCTAGGACGTTCGGGTAGAGAGGGCTCCCCATGCGGGAGAGGCACATGGAGAGACCTCCCTAAGATCAACGATACAGACAGATTACCAACGAGGCGACCTGTGGGGAGATCTCCCTATCGAGGTACCCGGGTGGAGGACCCAAAAAACCGTTGGAGAGGTGCCCCCACAGACATGCGTAGCCAACGAATCCACATGATAGTAATGGGAAACTTGGTAACTCACCAGTCCTTCGAAGGTCATGGGGCCGCCACTCCAGATGTTGACAATGACGCGGTTCTCCTTGAGTACGGGGTTTGCTAGGACCGACATGATGCTCTGGCAGGGTTGACCCTTCCCTGTGCGGTACGTCCTGTCGTCGTCCGGGTCTTTGAAGTCCAAGTGCCCCAGGAAGAACGAGGGAATATGCTGCCTTCCAATATGCAAGAGCATGTTCCGACGTGCATCGTTTGGATCGGACAGTTTCCCCGGCGTTGGCCACAGGTATTGAAGGTAGAGAAGATTGCACAAGGCACACACACAAACACAAGGAATGCGTAGAAAGAGATGATCTTTACTCAAAGGCCTTCCACCTTAAGTAGTGTACACTAGGAGGTCACCATGGACAAACCATATGGGATAACTCATCACAAGGACACTCTAGAGATCAGCCCATGCCTAACCCCTCCTCCCACACACCATTATTTAGCACCCGTACGTCTTTGGCTTCTAGCAATACTACGTTGCATCAATTACCTCAATACTCCCACTTTGCGTAGAGCCAAAGCCTCTAAGTCCAAATGCTATTACTAATCGTTGGTGTCGGTCTCTACAAAGACCCTTTGTGAGCACATCCGCCACCATGTGCTCCGTTGGGCAATACTCCAAATGTATAACTCCCAATTCCAACTTCTCCCGAATGAAGTGGTATTGCACATCAATGTGCTTCGTGCGTGAATGATGTGTAGGGTTCTTTGCAAGTGAAATGCACCCTTGGTTGTCACACATAATCGTTGTAGCCTCACCTTGTGTGCAACCCACATCCACCATTAGTTGCCTCAACCAAATGGCCTCCTTCGTGGCATGGCTCGTAGCCATGTACTCGGCCTCCACCGTTGATGTCGCCGTCGTTTGTTGCCGCTTGCTATTCCACGACACCGCTCCCGATCCGACCTTGAACATGTAGCCCGTTGTCGATCTTCGATCGCTCGTGTCTCCCGCGTAGCCCGCGTCACAATAGCCGCTCAACACAATGTCTTTGCCTCCAAGACACAACTTCACATCGCTTGTGCCCCTCAAATAACGCATGATCCTCTTGACCGTCATCCAATGCATCGAGCCCGGTCTCGCCATGTGTTGACTCACCACGCTAATTGGATACGCAAGGTCGGGCCGTGTCGCAATCATCGCATACATCAACGACCCCACCGCTTGCTTGTATGGCACCTCCGCCATCGATTTAGCCTCGATCGCATACTCCTCCTCCGAAAGCTTGACGAGCTTGGAGTTTGCATCCAATGGTGTTGCCACGGGCTTACAATCCTCCATCCCGAATCTCTTGAGCACGTCCATCACATACTTGCCTTGACTCATGGTGATAGTGCGTGTAGCCCTATCACGCACAAACTCAACACCAAGACAAAAGTGCAATTCTCCAAGATCACTCATCTCGTACTCTCTCTCAAGCATGCCTTTTAATGCATTCATTAAACTCATGAGGCTTGCAAGAATGATCAAATCATCAACATATATGATCACAATCACCACATTTTGCCCCTCTTGCATGAAGTAGAGACTATGATCCGCAATGCTCCTAGTAAACCCGTGTGCAATCAAGAACGTGTCAATCTTTTGGTACCACGCTCTTGGAGATTGTTTCAACCCATACAATGATTTTTGCAACTTACAAACAAGGTGCTCTTTACCTTGTTGCACAAACCCCTCAGGTTGCACCATGTAGATGTCCTCCTCCAAATCGCCATTCAAAAATGCGGTCTTCACATCCATTTGATGCATCTCCAAGTCCAAGGCCGCTCCAATGGCAAGAATGCATCGAATGGTGGTGAACTTGGCTACGGGAGCAAATGTCTCGTGAAAGTCCACCCCATGCACTTGCGCGAACCCCTTGGCTACTAATCTTGCCTTGTGACGCACAACAATACCCGAAACATCCCTCTTTGTCCGAAACACCCATTTGCAACCAATGGGGTTGCGATCCTTTGGAATGGGAGTTAATTGCCACGTACCGTTAGCAATTAGAGAGTCGTACTCCTCTTGCATGGCGCGCTCCCACTTGACCGCATCCTCACCTTGCATGGCTTCTCGAATGGTCAATGGACCATCCGATAATGCCACATTCGCATGCTCGTCCTCCACTTGAGGGAAGATGTGGTTCTTCCACCATTCTCCAGGTGGCTTGCGCGATCTCTCGGGGTACCGCCGCTCGCTTGAAGAAACTTGCTCCTCTTGCGTGCCCTTTGCGCCATTCTTGGCCTTTGAGCTCGATGGCGCTTCAACAACCTCCGTGTCGCCAGCTTCGTCATCACCGTCATCATCACCTACATCAACAACACTAGGAGACTTGGAGGGTGTGTCCACCAAAACGTCTCCACTACTCCCACTTGGACCAACCTCCAAAGGAGCCTCCATCGTAGACTCCTCACAAAATGTCACATCACGTGACCGAATGATCTTCCTCGTGTCCACCGACATGAGTCTATACGCCTTGGTACCTTCACAATACCCAAGAAACACACATTTCAAGGCCTTAGCCTCGAGTTTCGTCCTCCGTTCGTCGGGAACCTTCGCATATGCAATGCATCCGAAGATGCGCATGTGTGCAACACATGGTTGCCTCCCACTCCACGCTTGCTCCGGCGTCATGCCTTCAACCGCGCTTGTTGGACACCGATTGCGTGTGTATACCGCATTCACCACCGCTTCCGCCCAAAGGTCTAACTTCAAGTTTTGAGCGTGCAACATGCTCCTCGCCATCTCTACAATGGTGCGATTTGCGCGCTCCGCAACTCCATTTTGTTGAGGCGTGTACGGGGCCGAAGTTTGGCGTGCGATGCCTTCATTCTTCAAAAGCTCGTCAAATTTCTTGGACATGTACTCGCCGCCATTGTCCGACCGAAACACCTTGATCTTCAACTCGGATTGGTTCTCCACCAATGTCTTGAACTCCTTGAACTTCTCAAAGCACTCACTCTTGGCTTTGATAGGGTAGAGCCATATCTTCCTTGAAAAATCATCGATGAAGGTCACAAAGTACTTGCAACCTCCCATCGATGTGGTCTTCATGGGGCCACACACATCCGAATGCACGATCTCCAAAACTTTTGTGGCCCGTGTCGCCCCTTCACCCGCAAATGGCAACCGTTGTTGCTTGCCTTCAATGCAACCTTCACACGTGAATGTAGAAGCATCCACTTTCAATTGATGAAGATCCATACCGCTTACCATGCCGCGTAGTGTCTTCACACTCTTGATGTTCAAATGGCCAAGTCGACGATGCCACAACGCCAACTTGTCGTCCTTCAAGTTTGAATGCGCCAACGCCGCCGATTCCTTCGAATGCACCTTGGAGAACTTGATGTGGTACAAGCCCTCGTGTTCTTCAATGATGGCCACCTCATCTCGACTCGGTGACAACACATAACACCCCTTATCACTAAACTCAACCCTCAAGTGCTTTGCCACTAATTGCCTCACCGATAGTAAATTTGCCGTTAGTTTGGGAACGTGGAGGACATCTTGGATAGTGATTGTCTTCACACGACCCCTCACCTCGGTGTCTACAACAATTTGGCCCTTGCCAACGGCCTCAAGCACCGTATCATCTCCCAAAATCACTCTCCTTGGATTAATGAGAGCATACGAATGAAAACAAGTTTTATGTGGTGACATGTGGCTTGTAGCCCCCGAATCAACAATCCAATCACTCGTACTACCATTGCACGATACATTGCTTGCCATGTTTGCATACTCATCACCAACCTCAATCCAATCACTCATGCTTGCATCACCCTCGATACCATCACTCATGCTTGCATCACCCTCGATGCCATCGCTCATGCTTGCCTCATATCTAGCCGTAAATGCGTACTCATCATCGTCACGAGTTTTAGTGTTGTTTGCACTCTCCCCTTTCTCATCCCTCTTGCGTTTGAAGCAAAATTTGGCAATGTGGCCCTTCTTACCACAATAGAAGCACACCTTGTCGCTTGAGCTCCCACCGCCTCCATTCTTGGATTGCTTCGCCACGAGTGCCGCTCCATCTTCTCGAGACTCGTTCTCCTTTCGCCGCGAAAGCTCGTGCAACAACCGTGAGGTCACATAGTCCAATGTGAGCTCCGTAATGGGTCTTGACTCCATCGCCACGATGAGGTACTCGTATGATGATGGAAGGCTCTCCAAAAGTGTCATCACGATGTCACCATCCGTAACCGACACGTCGCAACCGTTGAGTTGATCCGCGAGAGCTTTGACCTTGTTGATGTGCGCCAACATGTCATCTTCTTCGCTCATCTTGATGGTGAAGAACTTGCGCCTCAAAAACAAAATGTTGGCCAATGTTTTCGCTTCGTGAATGTTGCAAAGCTTGGACCATGCTTCCGCGGGTGTCTTGCACGAACGAATGTGCGCAAGTTGCGAATCCGCGAGGTTGAGTGCCAAAATGGCAAATGCCTTCTTCTCCCTCCTCGTGTACGCTTGCATGATCCTAGGATCCGTAGAAGATAAAGGAGGTTCCTCACTACCCTCGACAATCTCCCACAACTCCTTCTCGGCCATCACCATCTCCATTTTGAACTTCCACAAGTGGAAATTCACCCCATCGAACTTGTCCACGACCTTGGGACCCTCACCCTCAAAAGATGCCATGATCCTCACTTACGTATGCCTCCCCACACAAATGAAACCTCAAACTCAAACACACAACTTTGTTTTTTGTGATTTTTTGCTTTGATATTGCACCTTTGTGCACCCAATGGGTTTAAAACAACCCCAAACACTAGATCAGCACTTTTGTGCTCCACACACGCCTCCCAACACTCAAATGTGAGAACCCTCACCCAAAAATGCAAAGAGGCTCACCAAAACCCCTCAAATCACTCAATGGAGCTCAAAACAACTCCAAATGCTTCAATACGACGCCTTAGTGTCCCCAAACACTCAATGCACGTCAATGACACCTTTGTGTCCTTCAAGAGCACTCACTCAATGCACATGAACTCACACAAGTCCCTCAAAACCCCAATCGCATTGAAATTGCTCAAAACCGCACCTTTGTGCACAAACTAGCTCCAAATGAAAATTTGAGCACCCCAAGAGCATGAAACACATGCAACACCTCAAAGCAAGTGCCTAATCACTAGGATCAGATGGTAGACCCTCCACGAGAGCCTTCACACCTCACAAATCACTTGCATTTACTCAAATGCTCACAATTGAACCAAACGAAGTTCCACTCGCAACGAAGAGATAGAAGAAAGAAAAGAAGGAGATCAAGGGAAGAAATTGACCAAAGAGAGTGCTCCAACATGTAACTTCAGCCCATGCACACCTCCAAGAAACACCAACGCTTCAACAAGCTCCAAAACCTCCAACAATGCTCCAAAACCGCCCGTTGCGCACCGACCTCAAAATACTTGCACAAATGCAATCTAATACTCATGAAACACACATGAGTGGGCCCATAACCTATTGAAGGTAGAGAAGATTGCACAAGGCACACACACAAACACAAGGAATGCGTAGAAAGAGATGATCTTTACTCAAAGGCCTTCCACCTTAAGTAGTGTACACTAGGAGGTCACCATGGACAAACCATATGGGATAACTCATCACAAGGACACTCTAGAGATCAGCCCATGCCTAACCCCTCCTCCCACACACCATTATTTAGCACCCGTACGTCTTTGGCTTCTAGCAATACTACGTTGCATCAATTACCTCAATAACAGGTACGCGATGTACACGAGTCGCGTCTCGGTCGAGAATTCTGGAATGTATCCATCACCAGCGTGTGGAACGTACATGCTCAGGTGCATGGCCCATACATCTGCCGTCTCACCCGAATTAAACCAAACTAGAAGCTCGTGCAGTCTGGCACGACCGCACATGACAATATGAACGCCCCCAGCGGCCTTGACGGTCTCCGAGGTTTCAGGGTTGACGTGCAACTCCACAAAGTGGGAGAAGAATGCCTCAAAGCCAATGGGGCCGTCGTGCTCAAGGCCCGTGTCCAACGAGAAGAGATTGGTGACAGTGTAGAGGGCCTCCTTCTCGGAGATCTGCAGTTTACCCTTCACGTGACCCCAGTGTTCATGCAGATGAGACAGGGAAGCCTCGGACCTGCAGATGTACTGGCGGTCCGGCCCATATGCCTCGTCCATCTGGACCTGGGCTCCTTCGATGTGCGTGATCCAGGTCTCCAGCGCGCGCCTGAAATTCTCCGGCGGTGGCTTCTTTGAGCTCGCCTTGTGGAGGTTGTTCTTCAACTCGGCCTCGAACCACTTGCGGCCATCGTCGGTCTCCCGTGCCGTCCTCGCCATGTACCTCAAGAATGTCTCGTCCATCTTACGCGGCACGGCAATCGCGTCCCACTCCTCCAGAGACCAACACTTATAGGATTGCCGCTTGCTGGGCAGCTCATGACCAAACTTATTCATGATGCGGTGCATAACGGCGAGGTCCTCCTTCCTTGTCTTCGCCCACTCTGCAACAGACTTCATGCAAGATCCCTGCACAACAAGAGCCGGGTTACAGATCACACTAGAGGCCTTCCTAGCGATTCCAACAGACAGGGCTAATTACAATAATAGACACTCGATGACCTATCCAAAGGGGTCTCCATACAATCCGACGATGGGGGGCAAGCTCAAGTGAACTACAGGGAGGTCTTCCGACCGTCCCCAACGGGGAGGGCTCCCTACAGACTAATAGGGGAGGCCTCCCTACCCGTCCCACCTGGGGAGGGCTGCCTACAGACTAATGGGGGACGCCTCCTACCCGTCCCACCTGGGGAGGGCTCCCTACAGACTAATGGGGGAGGCCTCCCTACCCGTCCAAGGTGGAGAGGGCTCCCTACAGACTAATGGGGGACGCCTTCCTACCCGTCCCACCTGGGGAGGGCTCCCTACAGACTAATGGGGGAGGCCTCCCTACCCGTCCCAGGTGGAGAGGGCTCCCTACGGACTAATGGGGGAGGCCTTCCTACCCGTCCCTCCTGGGAAGGGCTCCCTACAGAGTAATCCAGTTGAAGGGATATGTTTACCTCTTCCGTGACGGTCTTGAGGCACAGCTTCTTGGCTAGGACTTTTCTCCCGCATTCCAAAATCATCCACTCTGGCATGGTGTGGACCGGCTTGATGTCCGTCTTCGTTATGCCTGATCGTAGCACGCTGGCTTTGCGCGACGGAAGCGTCTGCTCTTTGCCATCGGGCAAAGACCCTCGCAGCCACAAGTCCGTGATGTTCTGCCACATATTGAACACCTCGTCCGATCCACAAACAAAACTGTACACCTCTTTCAAGTCTACTTTATCCGCGACGTTGAGGATGGTGGTGACGTTGTGCTTGAACTTCTGTGGTCATACAAACGAGTCGTCAGGTTTGGACCAGCAGCCGACCACGGATTCTATAGGGGGGCCTCCCTACCGACGCCATCCTTCCGGATTCTGTAGAGCGGCCTCCCTGTGAAAGGCAAGTACTGTTAATCGGGAGGCCTCCCTATGCAAGCCTGCTGATGTTTAGTTCATGGAGAGGACTCCCTATCAAAGCCACAACAAAAAAAATTACAGCAGAGGAGAAAAGGGGCCTCACGTTGAACTCAGTATTGCAGCCCGTCGTCGTATAAGCGGGGCTACCCCCGGCTTTCCAGACCGCCCGTGCTTGCTTGATTTTGGAGAAGAGGTCAGGGGTGCTCTTTTTGACCCAGGCCCGGCAGTTCAGGACTTTGGACAGGAAGCGGATCTCGTGGTCGTGAAGGCTCCATACGACGATGATCTCGTGCGTCCCGTACAAGTTGGTGAACGAGGGATCACTACTGTTTTCCTTGATGACCTCCTTCGACGCCAAAATGGTGTGCTGGCCTCCCACGATCCAGAAGTGCTGCGTCTTCATGGCGTCGCAATTCGCTGGTGCAACCGACACCACTTCGTACCCGTCCGCGTTGGCAGAAGGCTGGACGGGGATGACGATGATGGGGAGTCTCTGCACGGTGCTCTTGTTGCCGATGAATTGAGCCTTCAACTCATTCACCCGCTTCTTCACTATCTCCCTATACACCCACACATTAGGTGCCAAATGAAAGTTGGCGATGGGCACCTTCACGCGGCGGCCTTCCTCGTCGTCCAGCGCGCGGTTGCCCCACGGGTAGAGATGGTCCACCATACTGGCCAGGTATTTGGAGCAGCCGGCCAATGCCTCGGCTTTGTCCACGTGCTTCTTCAAGTCGAAGGCCTTTTCCATGTCTTGAATTTTCTGGTGGAACATCTTGACCTTGTCGAGGTCGTCGGCCTTCCTCCTACGGGGTTTGTTTGGTGAAAGGGCTGCGCCGGCCGTGAGTGAAACGCCCTGATCTACAGGATCGTCGTCGCGGTCCCCGTGGAGGTCGGCAAACAAGTCCGAGAAGCCCAAGATGACATCCTGTTGTGTGAAGGTTTGAGCGGTCCAGTCGAAAGCGAAGCCCGTCGCTGCAAGCTCCGGTGACAAACCACTGAACAGCTTGGCAATCGGTAGGCGGAGTGCAATTCGACGTGGAACGCGACGACCCCCGGGCGACTCCTCCATGTTCACGTTCACCTCCGACGCGCCGGGGGCGGCGATAACTTCCAAGACAGCGGTGTGGGCGGGTGTGATGACCTTGTCAGGGTCCCCCGCCAGAGTATACTTAAAACTGAGCTTGGGTCGGACACCCCCCAAGACAGTGTCCACGCCCCACTTTAAGATGTTGGGAGGGCACACAAAGGCGCACCCCGGCTTGAGCTTGTAGCCATTTAGGCCATCGTCAAGCAAGACCGCGCACAGAGGCTTTAAAGCAATTGGGCAAATATCATCAGGAATTTGAGACATGTCACCCCTGCACGACAAGGCGAGCGCGGTGTCAGATAACAACGCCGCCTCACATGCACACGCTAGGATGATATAATTCGTCATGCGGGTAGAGACCTCTCCAGTCCAGCGGCTAGAGACACCTCTCCAGTGCAGCGGGTAAGGAGACCTCTCCAGTCCACCGGGTAGGGAGAGCTCCCCCCCACAACATGCCGTAGAGAGAGCTCCCCACAGCTTACGGTAGGGAGAGCTCCCCGGCGCATTGGGTAGGGAGGGCTCTCCACAGCCTTGGGTCGGGAGAGCTTCCCACTAACGCGCCACGCACAACTACATCGATACACGGGTAGAGAGACCTCTCCAGTCCAGCGGCTAGAGAGACCTCTCCAGTGCAGCGGGTAGGGAGACCCCCCCACAACATGCCGTAGGGAGAGCTCCCCACAGCTTACGGTAGGGAGAGCTCCCCGGAGCATTGGGTAGGGAGGGCTTTCCACCACAGTGGGGTAGAGAGATCTCCTTGCAATGGGGAGGGCTCCTCATCAAATCGATAGGGATGTGAAGTGACAGCTCCCTATCCTGAATCCTAAACCAACAGACCAGAGCACCGACAAGGAGGTTCGGCGAAATACCTCATTCCAGAAGGCGACGTCACGCGTGCGATGGGCGGGCGGCTGGAGTCAGGACGCAATCCGGCAGCGCTTCGCGATGGAGCAGAAAACGAGTGGAGAGATTATGGAGTTGCGAGCCCTTATATACTGCAGCCCAGCGCCCCCGTGGAGATCGGACGGCCCAGCTGCGGTGCCCTAGATCGGACGGTCCAGAGGGGCCGACGGCGGCGGCGGCGTACTCGAGCTGTGTCGGCCGTGTACAGCCGGTTCTCGGCCGTGTACGGCCGGTTCTCGGCCGTGTACTGCCGGGTCTCGGCCGTGTAAGGAGTCACTGATATTTTGGGACGCGTGGCGCAATCTCGGCCGTCGCCGACCAATCATTTTCATGATCGCACGGCTATTGGTGGGCTTGTAGAGCCGACGAATGGGAAGCCACCCCCTCCCTCCATGACCAAGCAGAAACCCTACATTAATTCCTCATTTCAATGCAGCCCTGGATTTTGAGCGCCGGTCCGTCTTTTCAGCACTTACTCTCCTACTTTCCGCACTTTTTTGTATTAGGTTAGCGACGTGGCGTGCAACTGGCCTGACACGTGTACTTGGTGACGTCATCGCCTTCTGTGCCAGGTGAGACTCCCCAGCCCTACTGCTCATCTGTACTTGTATTTTTGTACTGTTAGACTTACGCACGTTTATTCCCCCCACAATTTTCCTTATATTCTAGGGTCACTGTAGTATGTTGACGTCACCGTCCCCATTATTTCAGAGGCGCGATAGAGAGAGCTCTCTGTCTGCATGGCCACAACCAATAGGGTATCCTCCCCACAACCCCCTTACGTGGCGGGATCCCCTCATGTGACGCATGTACGGCGCGCTCCCGGCGGCCTGCTTGGGGAGGCCTCCCCACGCCGTCACTCGATTGGTGTGCTCGAGGGTAGGGGGGGGCTCCCTACACCGAGCGGCCCCCTGTCCTGGCGGGATCCCCTCATGTGACGCCTTTACGGCGCGCTCCCGTCGGCCTGCTTGGGGAGGCCTCCCCACGCCGTCACTCGTTTGGTGTGCTCGAGGGTAGAGAGGGCTCCCTACACCGGGCGGCCCCCTGACCTGGCGGGATCTTATGTGACGCCTGTACGGCACGCTCCCGTCGGCCTGCTTGGGAGGCCTCCCCACGCCGTCACTCGTTTGGTGTGCTCGAGGGTAGGGAGGGCTCTCTACACCAGGCGGTCCAGGTGGGTGGACTTTCGGCCGCGGGATCTGTCCGATACTCTGGAGGCGGCAGTCGCTCCGTCTGCCGCTCACTCCTGCCCACCACGGAGCGTCAGGGCCGGGCTCCTTTGCGGGCAACGTGGACCTCTCGTTGGGTACTATGGGGCGGCCTCCCTACGATGCTCTCCTTTGGAGAGCCTCCCAATCGAGGACTTCCCACGGGGCGCTCCACTTGGCCGGGCTTCCAGCACTCTTCCTCTCCGGGACGGTGGGTACGACGTCCGGAATCTCATGGAGTGCTATCACCTAGGGAGCCCTCCCCACCTCGGAACTTCTCCATTGCGCTCTCGAGAGCGCTTGAGGCCGTCTGTTGGCCACGACCGCTCACTGATGATTTGTTCGGGCGCTCCAGCAGTGGATGTGGGTATCCCTTTCCTACCAGCGCCTCCTTCCGAGGGCTCAAGGTGGGCAGTTATCCCCAACGACCGGGCTCCTTTCGGGAGTCCTCCCCATTGCGGGCTCCTCTGCCTGGCATCAAGTCAGGGGGTTCCCCACCCTGAATGTCCTGGCCAGCCCGCTTTCCACCGCTGGACCTGGGATCCCACTGGAGAGTTCTCCCCACCGGCGACGCGAAGTGGACGCCCTACCCCGATTCAATCCCGGTTTCGTCATTGGCGCATTGAATTCATCTTTATTGGAGTCTGTGAGCTGTAGGTAGACAGGACCCCCCATCCGGAGCTACCGTCCGTCGGGTGGTTCTTTTGGGGGATCCTCTCTATCTCCCGCTGGCGGTCTCTTTGGTTGGTGATTGGAGGGAGCACTTGCCATGTCGCCCGCTGCAACTCGAATCAACCTATGTCACCACTCTGACGGCATGTCTGCCTGTGGCAGATTAAATGGCGGCTTGGCAATTGCACGAGAACGTCCTCCTCCTCATTGATGGGCGCTTGGCTGCATCCGGCGTTGTGGTGTCTAGTCCTTTCCGCCAGTTCAGCGACGACGGCGTTCAGTCGGAGATGTTCCTTGTCCAGATTTCCGCCGTGGAGGCGGACTTTCAATCGACCGTCCTCGTCCGGTTCAATGGTTGGAGACTCTCGGACTGTATCGACATGCAAGTTCCCTGGCCAGACGTTGACATGGTACGCGCAGCAGGTGGCGATGCGGACTCCGACGCAGCCTCCAATGAATTCACACGGTGCTTGAATGCCGTCATTGATGCTGATGCGACGGATGGCACCGAACGCTCACGGGGAAATGAAATTGGCGGGGACAGTGTGAATGGCACTTCTGAAATTGATATTCCAAGCCATGGAGAGTTCTCCCCATCTGCTGCCAACGAGGTCGATACAAACATGGACGACGGCCTTCGTCGCTTCCCACCACGAATGTTGTGGCGCGGGAAGATGTGTTTGCTCGAAGGGCAGGGTGGGCGCGAAGTTTGTGCAGGCAGAATCCAAGCTAGCTTGCCGGAAGAGACATTTCTGGACGCTGCCCTAGGACACGACGAGGTCGGGGTCTTGGTCCTACGTGAGCCTCATGGCGGCACGGGAGAGTTGATGTCACACCAAAGATGGCCGCTTGCGTCAGTGCGCTTGGAAGGAGGTGAAATGCAGGACGCCATCGCTGCATTTCATAGAGATCAACCCCTGGAGGACGCCGAGGGCAGGCTTCGGCGCGGCGTCCCAAAGGCGGCATATACATCGCTCACGCGGGCACGTAGAGACGATGCGTGCGGGCCGCCCAAACGTCTGAGATTGTCCACGGAGGAAGAAGCTAGACAGCTCAGCAGAGAGGAGTGTTGTCCATGGAGCTGCTGTCAGAGATTCCCGTGGGAAAAGACCATGCTTGTCCGTTCTCAATTTTGGAGGAAGTCGTTCGAGGACCGCCGCGAGTTCGGAGTCGACCTCGCCGGCCGCTTCCGGCCCATCGATGGGGAGGCCTCTCCAGTCATGACTCTGGAGGGGGTCAACGTATGCGAGACGGCCTGCTGGAAGATACTCGGCATCGGGCGCTCGGCCTTCTTCGAATACAAGCGTAAATATGGGCAAGGGTTTCGTTACGCACGTCATGGCAACTCAGGGCACTGTAAGCTTCGGCCGGCGACCTTGCAGGCGGAAGGGACAGTACTGGCCATCGTCAATGATACCTGCGACGTCATGCCGGCAACAAGGATGAAGGGGATCGGCGATGGTCGGCAGGACGTGCAGAAGTACCTGCCCGTGTCATTCACATGGAAGGTCGTCCGCGACAAAGTGAACAATGTAAGCAGACGCTGCACCCTCCTCTGTTTTAACACCTCAACCTATTTTTTATCTGGTGTCGCACCAGCAACCTAATCCGGGTGCGCTCGGAGGTGGGGAGGTCTTCCCATGATATGGGTGTGGGAGTATTGTAGGGGTGCCTCCCGACTGTTGGAGTTTCTTGGAATCGGAATAATGCGTGGCGTTTTCGAGGTGTCTGCAGAGTTTATCCGATGCGCGACTCGCAGAGAGGGCTCCTCTGCTTTGTAGATGTGGTGCCCATCTCTAGACGCGTGTACGGTGGGCTCTCCACTGTGGGAGTATCCTGAATGGAGATGACGGTCGTCCTATGGGAAGGTCTCCCCATCGTCTCTCCAACGGGCGGTTGGTGGGGAGGTCTCCCTATTCTTCGATGAGGAGGGCATTGTTTCTCTCATCACTCGGGTGTCCTCTGCAATCGCGGATAGGGAGTGCTCCCGATGTCCAACGCCATGTCCCTGACGGGTATTTGTTTTGGCAGGTGAACTCAAATGTTGGTCTGGACGCTGTGTCGCAGTCTACGATCAGCCGCATGAAGAAGAGGGTGTTCAAGAACGTCGACGTCAAGAAAGCTGGCAACCCGTTCTCTAAGTGCTCCGAATGTAACGAACTCAAGGAGTTCATCGCCGCGGCGGGGAAGGGTAGCTCTGAGGCACTGTACCACCAGAGGTTGTACGACGCTCATGTTGCTCACCAGCAGTCCTGTCGGCGCCTTTACTACAAGCTGGAGGAGCGAGTCGGACATGAGCCGGTCGGATGTGATCTGCATAATTCACGACGGTATGGAGAGCCGGAAGACGGCTCTTCCGCGCCTCCGTGTCATTACCAAGAGCACGGCGGGCCTCGGCCAGCTACCGGTCACGTTGACTGGAATGGTCACACACGGACATGGCGACGGGGCCTATGCGGACTTCTCTACCGATCTATGGCCACGCAATTCAAACTTCACCATCTCTTCCCTTGCCCGTTGCTTACGAAAGTTGGAGAGGCCTGCCATCCGGAATTCGAAAAGCCTTTTCGAGGAACCACCACTGAACCGGTTCTTTGAGAAGATCATGCGGGGGAAGTCCCGATGTGTAGCTGCGATTCCGGAGGCCACCGCTGACGCTGATCAGAGGGACCCCCTCCCGAAGAGGTTGTACCTACAGTTGGATAATTCCGCCAAGGACAACAAGAACCAGTTCCTTTTTGCCTTCCTGTCATTACTCACTGCGCGAAAAGTGTTCATGGAGATTCAGGTTGGATTTTTGCTGGTCGGCCACACGCACGAGGACATCGATGGATACTTCAGTTACGTCTCCAATGTACTGAAAAGAAGCAACACGTTCGTGCTGGCCGATCTCATGAAGCACTTCATGGAATCGCAGAAGCTCAGTTTCATGCCGCACGTGGTCCAAGAGGTGGCCGACTTCAAGTCATACATAAAGGGTTATGTCCGGCCTATCGAGGGGATGAAGGAAATGCACATTTTTCGCTTCTTTGTGGACAATGATAGGTGGCCGGTCTTCCAGTACAAGGCATCTGCGACGGACGCTGCCTGGTTGCCCCGAACGGGCCCTCACAGGATGTGGAAGCAGGACCGCGACGGTCGGCCATTGCTTCCTTCAGGTACGCTTCCTACCATACCTGCTCATCATGTCCGATGGAGATGCCTCCCTATCTGTCTACTTCTACGTTTGAAGTACTCAGCTTCGGGACATCCTGGGGTCTCCGTCTTGGGCAGTCTTCTTGGGGAGGCCTCTCCACCCGTATTCGCGGTAGTGTAGGGGGAGTCTTCAGGGACAGGCCTCTTCACCCGTATTCGCGGCAGTGTAGGGGGAGTCTTCGTGGAGAGGCCTCCCCACCTGTCGTCGAGAAATTGTATGGGCAGTCTACCTGGAGAGGCCTCTCCACTCGTGTTCGCGGTAGTGTAGGGAGAGTCTTCGTGGAGAGGCCTCCCCACCTGTCGCCGAGAAATTGTATGGACAGTCTTCGTGGAGAGGCCTTTCCACCCGTTTTCGCGGTAGTGTAGGGGGAGTCTTCGTGGAGAGGCCTCCCCACCTATCGCCGAGAAATTGTATGGGCAGTCTTCGTGGAGAGGCTTCTCTACCCGTGTTCGCGGTAGTGTAGGGGGAGTCTTCGTGGAGAGGCCTCCCCACCTGTCGTCGAGGAAGTGTACGTGCAGTCTTCCTGGAAAGGCCCTCCACCGGTCGTTGAAGTACCGTAGGGGCAGTCTTCGTGGGGAGGCCTTCCCAATACTTCTGAGTCTTGTAGCCCGAGGCCTACCATGTGAGAAGTGACTGATTTGTATTCGCCGTGTGTCTTAGGTGACCCAGCCCCGGTGAAGACGAAACCCGTCTGGGGATGCGAGCGTGGTGTCAACCCGAGCACAAACTCTGAGGTGACTGAAGAGGACGCCGCGAGGTCACACGAGAAGAAGCATTTCATCAGAGCGGGGCTCCAGAAATACGTGGACATTTGGAGGGGAGGCTGCCATCGTAGCGAGGCGTACAGGGGCCGAATGGAGGCATACGTGCAGTACTGGGTGGACATTATCACGGAACTCCGCTCCGAGGATCCGCCGCTGGCCCCCAGGACCCTCGTGTATGGATTCTGGCCTTCCACAGATTGGACGACGGCTCACCCTCCTCCTCCGCCAGCACCAGATGAAGTGCAGAGGGAGAGGGATCTCACCAACGCAACTCCGGAGGACGAGGTGCCCGATCCTTGGTGCGGTCCATTACGCCGCCGACCAACACCGGCATTCAACCCGTACCGTGACGCCCTCGTCAGGCACTTTGTCCTCGTGAGGCCCAACGACCCCGCAATCTATCCAGTGTGGATGGGCAGGGTGCTTGCACCGGCCGTTCGTGACGCCCGCTCGGCACATCACGGTAAGTGCCAAATTCGATATTGGAGGCCCGCCCGAGGAGGCCGCGAGCTCAGTGACGAGGAGCGGTATAGAGGTTGTTGGGATGTGAAGTGGGAGCGCGATGGCAGCGACAACGCCGTCTGTTGGGTGGATTGCACTGCCATCCTCTACGGAAGTACACCCAAAGTGAACTTCACCGAGAGCTCGCTTCGCAAGATTCCGAAGTTGGATGCAGACAACGCCAAGGCAGTTCTGGCCGCCTCTCACGCCGCCTCCGAGGCCGGTGGTGACTAGTGGCATGTAGGATAGGCCGATCACAGTAGCCGCCATTGGACGTTGAGTAGAGTTTGTACTCGGGCGGAAGAATGTCCCCATGTACTCAATTTGAATTGAAATACAATTTTCTTTCATCTGATGCTTTGAGTGTAATGACACCTATGGTTTTTACAGACTCTCTACTGCCCTTCTGGTACAGGAGGACAGGCGCCAGCAGGGAGACCTCCCTATCACAACCAAGGACAGCATCCCGGGAACCATCAAACACCGATCGATGGGGACGGCTCCCCAGCATTGGAAACGACAATAGGGAGGCCTCCCTATCGCATGGAACCGGAATTGAAATAACTCCCTGTCGCAGAAATTTTGACGGCAGATAACTCCCTGTCGCAGAAAATCAGATTGTCGATTTCTCCCTGTCAATAGAATTCAGGCATTCCTCCTTCTAAATACGGCCTCTCTATTGATTTTTTGCGACCTCCCCTGGCTCATCTCCCCATTTCAAAGCAGCTCCAAAAGTCCGGGATTCGCGCGTAAATCCACTTTTAACGAAATGCGTGTTCAATATAAAATGTAACTAGGAGGGATATTTTGAACTTGATGTATGAATAAAATGTTGTACTGTACATTATGAATTTTAGATTCTATCCATGCATGCAATTAAATCTATGATTGTTATTTCCAATATTTTTGTATAAAATTGAAATTCAAAATTCAAAAATTCTTTTGTAAATTGATTACAAACAAGATATTGACAATCTATAGATGAAATTAGTCGTAATGGATTGAAATGTAACAACAGTACTCTAAGCGTAGTGAGTTTTGGAGACTTTTGATTTTATGAGCTGATTTTTTGAAAAGCTCTTATGAATTAATCTTTAATTGATTACTTTTAAAAACTTGCGTTATATTGCATAGAAATTGCCATGTCAAAATTGGGCTACATAGCCAGCTCTAAAGTTTTTTAAAAATCAAATCAAATATGAGGTATTGTTAAAGTGTGAGGTGTCTTAATGCAAAATTTTGCTAGAAAATAAATAAATAAAAATTACGAATTTGGTTTGGGAAAATTAGAAAAAAAAGTTGCAAAATTTTGCCACAATTACTTCATTTCATATGTGCATATCAATACCAAGATGGCTTCTTGTTGGCTGAGATTCTTCCATTAATTGTATAAATGGTGATCAATAATTGTACTAATATCTGTACTAATAATTGTATTTGTGAAATATCATACCTACATAGCAAGTTAACACATATTTGCAAATTTTTATTTTATTTTTGGAAAGTTTCATTTTATCAGATGACAAGTTATACAATTATTTGTTAACACTTTACGCACCTGCATCCACATAGTGGACGATAAACACATTCATATTATTCTCTTAAGTACAAACATGGACAGTTTTCATTCATCCAAATTTCCTTGGTTCTTGTGCTAGTTAATTATCATTTGTATACCGTACCAGGAAGGCAGGGTCGGCAGAAAATAATTCCCCAAAAAAATGCTGAAAAATAAAATAAATTTATCAAGTATTTTGTCGAAATAAACAAAAATGAAGTCAACAAAAATAGTAGGCAAAAAGCAAAAGAAAACGTTTAGCCGCTAGTAAAATTCAATGTTAGTTATTAATAGCCGAATTTTTAATAATAATTTTTGAAAGTGCCGACCCCCACTTTTTGAACTTTTATTAATTATTCGACACAAAAGTGCCGACCCTGCCTTCCTGGTACGGTAGTATATATATCTTCAAAATAAGACATTGCAGTTCTTTTTAAATAACAGAATTGGGTAATGTCAAGTTTTATTCTTAGTTCAAAAGGTGAGACCTTAAATATGATTTTCCAAAATAAGTAGAATCAAATAATGGAAATTATACCATCTCGTAGTGCATGTTATTCCAAATTTATTACAGTAGTTTTAAATTTTTTTGGGGTTAATTTGGTATTTTTAATTGAGCTTCGAAAGAAAATATTGAATATTTAATTAAAAATTGTTAATACAAAAATATGATATGTTCAATAAGACAAATGTGATCATCACATTGACATTTTCAACTTAGCTTTGCACATTGACTCCATTTTTGTTTTTCATCAAACATTTTATAACGCATCTTCAAAATCAATATTAAATCCGGACGTTAAAGGATTAACCCTTAAAGGAAATACCAAGCCCCATGGGCTCTATTGTGTTTTGGGAGAATCTTGCTCATAACTTCAACTTCATTGCACTAAATGGAATTTTTTACATGCCAAACCAAACACCTTTTAGAGATCTATACTTCTTTAGAACAGAACCAAATTAAATCATGAAGAGAATCATGCTTTAAATAGACTTTAAAAGAGGTTTGGGTGTGGAATCATGAAAGCATATGTCCTTTAAGGATTAAGATTGTTTTCACCATCCAAAAAATAGTTTTGAAAAACACACATGTTTTAAAATTATTGTTTTGTCAATCATGTTATTGGACCATGGTATTAGAGTTCTCCAAAAAAAAATTGATTCATGAGCAGACTTGATTCAGAAGTGAAGTTCTCTTTCTATAATTATAATTTCTGACAAACATTGTTCATGAATAGTATCCATGGTCATGCCTCTTGGCTTGGGGGACTTTGCTCCTTTAGCATTAGGGAGGTCACGAGTTCCACATTCAATGGTAGTGCAGGGCCTTGCTTTAAATTGTTCTTCAACTCACTATTTAAACTAGTTTTGCAGTCATTTTGAACTCAAAACTAGTCTATGATGATTGAGTTTTTTTCTACTTTGAGACACTCTTTTTGGTTAACTCTATTGCTAAATGCTTCATTATTCATCAACAGTGCATACTACCGTACCGAGTAAAAGTAAGTTTCTATCCGAACCCAAAGTATGTCTCACAATCAAACATTTGAAGTTACCAAATGTATGTTTCTAGTATATACTACTCCCTCAGTCTTGCAAAAAGACCTTGTTTTCACTAAAATCCATGGATTAAGTGTTGTTCTCATTGAAATTCATGAATTAAGCTTAATCTTACGATTGTACAGGGGAAGTATGTTGACTGTGATGCAAATCCATGAATTAAGTGAGAACAAAGTGAGTATTTTGACTACCATAAAGTGTATACATGACCAAAATCCATAACAATATTTCATGACCAGCATGATCAAAATCTATGATCAACATGGTCAAAATCCATGGAATAATGTGTCAAATTGTTCGCAATGTCAATAAGCAACTATCAAGTGCGTGCAAAGCTTAATTGCCGGCGATGAATTCATGAGTACAATTGAAAATCATGGTTTTATTTTTGGAACGGAATTTTAGTCGATATCATAGTCTTTTTGCGAGACAGAGGGATTATTGACACTGTAATTTCATGAACATGTCAATTATAGCAAAATTGATTTCATTGCAGGGGTGTACTTTACTAGTATCTAGGAGCATGGGGAATAACAAAGATTTATGCACTCGAAAATCTGTTAAATTGCTAACAGGGCAAATTTCTCTCCCGTGGATATGTGTATCTATCTGTGCATACAAATTGCACTACTGTAGTTGCTTCATTTCACGTTATTTAAAATAACAATCTCACTTTGTTAGTTGCAAGGTAACAACTTCATCGTGTAGCTTCTTATTAGTGAAGCTGATGTCTTTGCTTTCCTGCATTCTGATAAAGGAACTAAAAGAAAGAATAGAGTTAATCAAAAAGAATGTCTCAAAGTGGAAAGAAATCTTAAACTTATCTTAAACTCGTTTTGAGTTTCAAAAAACTGCAAAATTATTTTATGGTGAGTTGGAGAATAATCTAAAGCAAGACCATGCACCACTATGTGATGTGAAACTTGTGAACTCCCCAATGCTAAAGGAGACGGTTCCCACAAGTTCCTCCAAGCCAAGAGACCCGACCATGGGAATCGTTCATGAATAATGCATGCATGTCAGAAATTGTAATTATAAGAAGAGAACTCCACTTGAACTCCACTCATGGACCAGTTCTGTTTTCGGATAACTCTCATATGAGAAGTCTGTCTACATCCCCCAAGCACTGCAAATCTTTGATAGATGATTGCTCTTTTGAATCTAATGAGAATGAAAAATTGGACACGTGTTGGATGCACTAGTAGGAAATGCGTTGTTTTTCACTTACTATAATTGAAAAAAGCATGAAATTGCACCGAGCAGCTAGGTTGTGTTAGTGCTGATGAGTAGTTTTGGTCACAAGATCATAAAACGCCATATTCATTAAATTGGCCAACCCTGTTTATATTTTATCCACACTAATCTGATAAGGAGAGAAAATGAACTCAAGTCACACTATTTGGGCAGACAAAATAATTGGGAACGGCCAATATAACAAATATGGCGTTATAACAAAAATATCCGAATATTCAACCACTATTCCCCGTTTCATGGGAATGAAAAACAACAGATATGCTACTAGACAGTGATGTTGTGGCCTAGGGAATGGCATTAAACAAACCCCATCCCTGAGAGGTGAGATTGCTGCAGTAATCATTGGGAGTTTCGAGGTACCCAGGAGTATTCAGATTGTTGGAAGGGACACCGTAGGCGCTTAAAATGGCCACTGTCTTGGTCAAGCAATTGTCAAGGCCGGAGTCGTAGCCGGTACCGGCGAGCTGCGTCTCCATGGTCAAAGCGCCACCGACGTAGGCAACATCCACGGTGATGGCCACATACCAAAGATAATATCCCGAGGGGTGAAAATACCCGGCGTTCAGAAATGCAGAGTACATGTCCGTCTCGCTACCAGAACTATTCCATGATTGCGAGTCGCCACCCGATGGAGTACTGGAGTTCACGAGGTTGTTCTCGGTGGCGCCAAAGAAATATGTGCTCGTTCCAGCGTCGAAGAAGCCCCAGCCCACCTGGGTGCACTTACAATCAAAGGAGTCAACGGCACCCAAATCTAAGGACTTTTGATGAGTGCTTAAGAAATGATATCATTAATTATGTGGTGCTAAAAAACTTCTGAAAACTTTTAAGGACCACCGAGCTCTTACACACCTCTTACACACCTAATAATGATAGAGCACCAAAATCTTTCACACCTTTTTTTTTTTTTTTT
Organism: Pohlia nutans; assembly: GCA_022496805.1. NCBI lineage: Eukaryota > Viridiplantae > Streptophyta > Bryopsida > Bryales > Mniaceae > Pohlia > Pohlia nutans. The sequence goes on from CM040086.1 coordinate 1,873,720, forward strand.
TTTTTGGCACAAATTGAGATCTTCCACACCTTTTAACTAATTAGAGTGAACAAATAAAAGTATAATAAAGCAAAGAATCTTCCACACCTTTTAACTAATTAGAGTGAACAAATAAGAGTATAATAAAGCAAAGAATCTTCCACACCTTTTAACTAATTAGAGTGAACAAATAAGAGTATAATAAAGCAAAATTCTTTGTTGATTCTTCAAATCCAAGGTGACTTTACGGATAACTCCATTGAAGCAAAATTTATGATATACTATTCAAACTCAAGGTGACTTGAAGAACAACTCTAATAATTCATGAAAATAAGCACTGGTTGTGTAGTTTTGGGGGGCTCCTAGTACTGTGAATGTACCCACCTGACCACCACCCACGCTCACCGTCGCTCCACTCGGAGCTTGAAAGAGATAAGCAACGCCGGAGGGGTAGGCAATGACATTCACAGGACCCCAGCCCGCGCTGCTGAGATACTCGCCGAAGTACTGGTTGGGAGGAGTGCCGAAGCCGGTCTGGAGATTCGGGTAAGTTGGATCCGCGGCGTTCGAGTTCAAGTCACCGTAGGCGTTCAAAATGGCCACTGATTTCGTCAAGCAGTTGTCGGAAACAACGTTAAACCCGCTCACGGCGCCCTGAGCTTGGACTTCGAGAGCAGCCGTGACGTTGTAGACCGAAACGTTGAAGCAACGCCATTTCGTGTAGTAGCCGGCTTTGTGGAAGTACGCTGCCGTGCTGAACGCGGCGAGCATGTCGCTCTGCGCGCCGGTCGCGCTCCACGTTTGGTCGTCGCCTCCTGCAGCGATGAAAGGCCAGTCCCGGGTATTCTCCGTTGCGCCGAAGTACCATATCCCTGTCGCGGCATCCGCAATCGCCCAGCCTGCGTGCCCCTGGGGAAACAGATTCAGTAGCGGCAGGCTCGCTCCAGTCGGAGCGTTAAACATGCATCCAGAGCCTACGCTACTCTGGGCTCGCGCAACCCGATTGTTGAGCCCGAGTAGCCCCACGATGAAAAAAGCTGCGACATACTGAGACGCCATAATGTACGTATCCTCGACAACACCGACAATTTGCTGAGATTATCTTGAACTCTTCCTCCCACTGAAGAGCTCAGAAGAGGTGATCGACAACTCACGAGATGAGCTAGTTTCGAGTATACTGCAATAAAGAAGTGCTCCCAGGTGCATTCACAATATAACGAGCTAGCCAACCCCGCCCAAATCTAACGACTCTTGATGAGTGCTTATCTAGAAAATTATGTAGATATTAGAAAAATTTAAGGACATTTTGGGACATATCATGAACATTTTAGCACATTTTAGTCGTAATTAAAGACTGGTTACAACTATATTTTAATCGTTTTGGAGTACCAATAACTTCTCAAACATAGTCAAACTTTAATATGTTGTAAAATGACATAATATATGTAATTACTAATTTTATATTGCATTATCAATTCAAATGATAAGATTAAATTGCTTAGTAATCCGTTATTTAAATTAATCACTGGTTACAGTTTCCTTGGATCGTTATACTGTGAATGTACCGTCCGGACGGAGCTTGAAGCGAGGAACCTAGTAGAGATTTGTGACGTGCCTGTGATCCATAACTGATTAATTACTCACTCTTCAGAAAATCTGAACATGTATACAGGTTCTAGTACCTTAATTCCCTGCGTTGCGCAGTATTTCAGTGGAGAGGAAGTCGATCTCGCACGGGGGATGTGCAACAAGGAAAGTGGCAAACTAGTTGCTGCCGAGAACTTCCAGTTTCAAGATTCGACACATCAGACTTTTGTCGGTACAGTCTAAGTGCACTTAATTAACTACCGACAAGTAATTAATCAGTCGGGAGAGGAGGATGATTGGGAAGAAGCCGATGTACAGCGAGCAGGAAATCTGCGTCCCCAGTTTCAATTCAAGAGGTTGGATCTGGACACAGCTTTAATTGCCCGGTTGACATGCAACAGTCAAGCAGACCGTAGTATGTATATCAAGTAGGTGTTATCGTCCGACTTAGAATTCTGAGCCCTGATTATCAGTACATGAATGCAGCTAATTTTAACCGGCATGACAGACAATTATTCTGTCCTATCCTCAGCGATTAGTAAACCTGGTCTTTCGGCAGGGAAAGCATGATTATTTCAGATTCGTGCGGGTGCGGCAGACAATATTAGAGTCGTACCAAGCTTGAGTTTTAGCTTTTGAAACTACAGTTGAAGTGCATCTTCTTTGCACGAGACAGGGTAGTCACATTAAGTTACTTGGGTTGCCTTCGACTCCATGAAATTTTGTACTTAGGCTCCGGTTCCTTTTACCCATCAGCGGCTTTGTTGGACGTGGTGGCTCTGCATTTTTCCTCCTTACAATTGATTCGTTCAATTCGTGCCAAAATTAAAAATTAAAAATTAATGCATCGATTATAGGTGTTCCGAACTGTCACTGAAGCAGAAATCCTTAGATATATATTAATTATGGTTGACTTTATAATCCATTTACAGGAGATTGGTCAATGATATTAGACCACTGGTTGTGCAATTTGGACTAGGTAATTCAAGACTGGAGTATAACTGTAGGTCAGGACCTACCAAGCCATGGCTGTAGCAAGGGAGGTATTGGCTTACGATTGTCTCACACGATCTTACCTACTTTTAAATTACCGGACATAATCTCAATGTAAGCCACTTCGAGCTATTGGGTCTCAAGATCAATGTGATAGTTGAACAAAAAATCCGAGAAAAAGTGCAGTTGAGCATGCATGTAGAGCCCAAACAGTGAGTCAGGCTTAGCCAAGTGCTTCTTGGTGAAGAGTTAATGCTCTCTAACATTATCCATTCTAATCCCTCTCCTCTAGTCCAGTCCAATGATATCTTCCAATGATATCTTGACACAATAGCAAGAAGAGTGAGATTATGGCTTCATTGCCTAGCCAACACATTAAAAGTCCGAGCAACTTACGTATCCAATATACGCTTCTTCATGGCAACACTGATGAGCAACCCGCAGTAAGGAGCCTACACAGGCCTGATTACAGCAGCTATCTTGTCTAAAGCATGACAATATTAGCACTTGAGTTGGCCAAGCAGGTATCAAGTCAGCATCCATCGCCAAAATTTATTACAAAGATCAATCAAACAGCATCACAAGAAGCACACAAATCAACACCCTTAATCTGTCCAATTCGGCGTTCACTACAAGGAGAAGGTGTCGTTTTTCACTCCTGTGATTCGTACAACATCACTTCGCACTCTCCAATTTTTTTTTGCACTCACCAATTTTTTGGTTGTACTTGGTGAGTACGATCGTCACATAGAACAAACTTGTATAGTGAAAAACGACAATGAAGAGGATCCGCAAGAGTGAGAAACGACGCCTCTGCTTGTAGTGGTTATAACCAACACCACAAGAGACCTGGCATGGAGCTCAAAGAGTGTTGGTTCAATGTGCACTCTCGATTGATATCCATCCAATGCTCATGTGGGGTAGTTGCAACGTAGGATGCACCAACTTCGGTGAAATTTTGGATGTGCATTGAATGTTTAACATGCATAGTTGTCACAATCTCCCATTTCAAAACATATTAAAACTCATTGGTGATATTTTTAAGTAAAAATAATTGACAAATGGTGAGATTGATGTAAATAAAATTTAAAGATATATTTTTTCCTTTTTTTTTAAAGAACTTATATTAAAAAACATGAAGTTTTGAAAGTATCCTATTAAACTCAAAACACAAACATGATGAAAGTTCAATGATGGATGTTGTGCTTGATATTTAATTTTTTTGCAATTTTAACGCAAAGTCCATGTGTAATATCTTATATAGATTACTATAATGATTTTTAAATTTATCCAAATATTCTTTAACATGCTTAAAATGCCTAAATGCTAAAAAAATGTTAATATTAAGTAAAACGCTCAGGGCAATCACATCCCCTTACGTTTTGTAACCACGTGCGATAATGGGGTATTTAATAGGGGGTCATTTATACACCTCTCAATATTTTTTCCCTCCCTATTTTTAAATAAATGGCTACTTGAATGTGTTTTTTGGCACACCATATTTATTTGTAATTGTTTAGAGAGGTAAAATTTTGGCACGATATTTTTTTATAAACCGTACAAGTACAAAATAGTGGATGGAATATTATAGCATTGTGAAACCAAACTCCACGCTTCACCTAATCATCTATACTTACCCAAACTCTAAGCAAGCCTTACCTTGAAATCGCTCTACCAAAACTTGAACAAAACCTTAATCACAAAACCAACAAAGAAAGTACTAATCATGAAAACTAAATTTTAAACCAGATACATGTACGGAAAAAATTGCAAAGAAAGTGGCCACTTTGCAGCATCAATTTGCATGAAAGAAACCCTAGAAAATGCTCAGAAAAAACGTGAGCTTGTGATCAAGGTCTAAAGCTATGACAAAACCAAAACCGATCGCAAAAAGCGGTTGAGGATGACAGTAGAGGTTGTTAGGTTCTAAGCATCAAGCTAGATTCCACATGTTTAGCGCCATTGCAAAACCCAACGGCTGTGGAGGAGCTCCAGCACATTCTTTCCTCCAAAATATTCCACAATATTTCCATCCATACTAACGTCAAGGATCCTATATCTATAACCCTATTTTTTTCTACCAATTACTAAAATGGAGGAATTATCCACCACTCTATTTTATATATAATCATGTAGGGGATATATTTTTTTGGTGTCACACGATGAAATATTTCCAATATATCACCCCATGAGCTTGTTTTGAGAGAATAATGAAAAAAAAATGGATTTTCTTAACCAAAATTAAACTGGACTGGTACTTTGAAAAGGTGATGAAAAAGAAAGGCTAAATTTAGCAAATACACATGTTTTAGTAATTTATACATTCCAACGAAACTGGAAAGAAAAGTGGTCAAGAAAGAGGGCAGAATAGAGAGGACGTCGGGCAACTTAAGGCCTTGATGCGTACGAGAGCTAGCAGCATCTGCCATAGCTATTCAACAGTGTCTCCTTTTTCTTTCTTTTTTTCTTTTTATTAGAATTTCAGAGCTCACTACAGAGCCGGACTCTCATTGAATTTTTTAAATTTTTTTTTGAAGTGACATTGTTCACTTCATTCACTATTTATAAAGGATTTGAGAAATTCTTGTTGGTTGTTCACGTTATTCAAAGGGCGACTGTTGGGGAGCTCTCTAAAAAAATTCCTTTGGACTGCCTCTCTAGGACCCTCTTGACGTTTTAGGGTTCACGTATGAATATTACTTATTTTTCATATTCTTATAAGTTTGTTTTCATTCAATAATCTTATATTGAGGAGAAAGGTCAAAAAATGGCCAAAAATGCCAATTGTGACTAAAAAATTGGTGCATCCTACCTTGCAACTACTATGTACGTCATATTGAGGTACCCATCTTGTTGTCTTAGCTTCTTTGACATCACATCACCGTACAATTAGATGTATCATAGGAAGATGTGGCGGACTTAGCCAAGGTTGCCTCCTTTTAGACCCTTGTAGCATTGGGTTTCTTAATTCGGAGCCTCCTTTTTACATAGACATTAGCTTCCAAAAAAATTCCCCTTGTCTCATTTACATTACATTAGCCCCAGCTAAATTTTGGGGGACTAGTCCCACGTTAGCCCCTATTACCGTTGAAATCTTCCTATGTACCTGAATAGATGAAACATGAATGTCAAATCTTTGTTAGTTCTTATCATCCCTTATTTTACATTTATTGCTAGTGCTCTAAGTATGAAAAATAGTGCATAATATACCTGGGGTACATGCTATTTTAAACAATTTTTAGCTTGAAAGGCGGAAAAATGAGTTTTAGCCTCTTTTTTTTTGACCAATCACAAAGCACTGCGTTGTTAGGAAGATTTGATCCGCTTTGAACTTCCCCAATGTAAGAGAAGCTCCCCAAAGCCTAACTTGAATTCCCATAAAGGAATCTCCACGTACCCCTGCACCACCCTCATGCTCCCCCAAGGGAAGGATCTTGGTGCATTGTGTGAGTGGGTGTCAAAAAAATCTTTATCAAGGCTGAAAACACATTGTTGCAGACCGGTTACCCTCTTCTAAATTTGCCAATTACTCTACTGTATTTAAAACATGTGTATTGGAGTATACAAAATATTTGAATATATTATTGTATTTTAGTACACAAGATGGATTATACGTCTTGAGCAAATACCGTAGGATGCTAGCAGTTCCAACACTTTTGGAAAATGATGTTGGTTTTTTTGCCTTCCACGTTGTTTTTTTTTGGTCGACTATTTTAGATGTCATAGCCAATCAAAAGCAATGCATGGTAAATTTCCTGAAATTTTGAATTAATTCGTGCTAGAACTGCTAGCAACTTACGGTATACAAATGGAGCGTAAATGATAGCAACTTACAGTATACAAATGGAGCGTAAGGTACGTTTACAGAAAAGAAAGACCCTGAGATATAGCAAAATAACATAACTTAGGCAACAGGAAAGTACCAATACCATACCAGAGGTCAGATTCAAAGACCTTGGTGTCAGAAATAGAATTTCCATGTCTGATTTTACGAGGTTTACATCATCTAAACCAATTATAAGATGACTAGTGGCAATTTTTTTGACAACAATATAATGAATTATTATGGGAACTGGGTAACTTACACACAAAAAGGACTGCACATGCGAAATCTAAGAGAATTCATAACAAGGCATCACATCCTCTAAGTTGGTACCTTATTGATTTTCAATTGAACAGATGGAAAGTATACTCTGTGTGAATTGTGATCTGTGAGAGCTGGCAATGTCACAGTACAAAATTTCGCAGGTCAGGAGAATTAATTTCCACTCCCTTTCGCCTTCATGTCCATTCCCATCTTGAAGGTCCTGCCATAGTCTTGAAAAATCCTGTTACTCAGTCCCTGTTGTGCAGGAAATGTGTTGTTTTTCACTGACTATAATTGAAAAGGAGTGAAACCGCGCCAAGCAGTTCAGTTCTGTCAATGCTGGTGAGTGGTGGTCACAAGATGGCATAAATATAAGGGGTGGTTTACACTACGAACCAAGAACTCGTCCCATGCAGCTTTAAAATTTGTGATTGGTTCCATCAACTCGTCCTGGGATGACTTGGGTTAACACTACAAGGAAAAAAGAAAAGTGACCAAAGGAGTTGAGGTCCTCAAAAGGCCTAGAAATAGGCCTAATGAATATTGTTGAAAGGTCCCTCATATTCTGTGGTGAGAGAGGCAAAAAGGGTTCTCTTATTGCCGAGCGAGGAGACCATGGGCTTGAAATGTCGTTTAAGGTAGTAACACCTTAAATTGCCAACTACCCATTCCCGCCTCCGATAATTTCACCTCAAAGTGATTGGGAGTGTACCTAAAATGGACCACAACTTCACTAAAACTTCACTAGAACCAATGAGATGGAACCAATGAGATGGAAGCATTGACAAGTTTTGTCCATGTGTTCCTTCTGTTTCTTTTGGGTAAGTCTACAATTTTGATTAGGTGTCTACAACACCTTCACTTCAAAAATTCGTGTAAAATTGCTCATGTGTCCAAAAAATTTGATTCCAAGACCCAACACTTCGTCTCCAATTTGCTAACACATTCATGGTTTCACTTCATGCTTTTTGCACTCCCCGGTTACCAATTCCCTTATTCTGCCGGTTTAAGGTGTTACTACCTTAATCATTTTTTCAAGTCCCGGTCAAAGTTCCGTTTACACTTAGTGAGACCCAAGGGCTATAAAAATTACATTTTTTTGAAGTGTGACCATGGAATCAATCCATTTTCCTTGGTCACGGCTCTTGGTCTGTAGTGTAAACCGCCCCTAAGTATAATATTTAGCCACTATTTACTGTTCCCACGAAATGGGGAATGAAAAACAACATGTCTTCTACTAGTGAACAACTTCACACCGCCCAAGACCTCTTCTTTCTACGTAAGGATTTGATGTCAAGAGTCCGCTACCTTACTATATATGTTCTTGTTACAATAAACTGGTGTGAATCAAGAGACTATTAACCCCTAAATGGTCAATCGACCATTTTTTGGTCATAGCCCAAACAATGACTGCTTATGGTCAGAAAATGATATTTTTTGGTCAAAATTGGGGGTAGAGAGTATGTTCTAGTGTTGTTTTATGCATTTCATTTGCAATATTGAGGTTCGCTACGGAAATTTTCAAAGACAAACACCTCAACTATGTCTTAGTGTTATAAAAGTTTCTATTTTGGGAAAGTATTGATGTTCTCTCCTTTTGGATTTTTTCTTTTTTAATTTTACAATAGAATGTTTAGATTTAACCAATCAAACCAAATTTCAAATTCTAAAAATAAAAATTGTAATTTTGGTGAATATTAAATGGTAAATGCTTCTAAATTCATTAAATGAGTGTTTAAAACATTTTTTGAAAGTTTGACAATACAGATAATTACTGAACACCATGCTTCTCATTTTCTCTTTAGGACCAAACTTCATCAAAGTTGTAGAAGTAACATTTTATAACACATCTAGGTTTTGCCTTTATCCCCCCTGTCATTTAAAGGTTGATTTGTTGTCTCTGTCCTACCAAAAGGAGAGACTACAAAAATGCATCAATTTCAAGAAGCTACATGAGTAAACAGTATAGACAAGTCATAAAAGTAAACTTAGGGTAAATACTAACTAAGGCAAAGACTAAGCAACCAGCTGCTTGTTCAAAGTCACAAACGGTATTAGATTACCAGTATAGCATCTTTCAGCAAAGAAACTTAGGACAATGGTTCATTCTAAATATTTGTTTGAAGTACACTTCTCATAATGACTTTGATTTATTAATTTCATTAACCCTTAAAGGACGAAGGATTCATAGTTTAAAATGCAAATTCAATCAATTATACTTTAAAAGATATAATTCACATAGAACAATGTTTTATATCATTGTAATTAGTTAAGAACAATGCATGTGTTGATCAAACAACAAATAAATTTGAATAAAACAAGGTCTACATAGGACGTATCCAAAATTACTTTAAAAAAATAAAATGTGAGGCCCAATTTGGGCTTCTTGGTTCTTTAGGGGTTAAGAACTGTATAATACTGTAGTCAATTGTCAAGATTGGCAAAAAAAATTATAAGAAATGACGCTCAAATCATTAGAATTTATTTTTATTTAAAAATCTATTTTGTATGATGAAAAAAAAATCTTGAAGAAATTCACATAATTTGACATTTATTTCAACAAAAAATTAACTATTTGGCATGAAATGCCAAATATGACAGCCTGCTACTGTACCAATACAACATTGGTCACACCACTAGAGCTTTTTCATTTTTCATTTTCACTAAGATAGCTTCAAAAATTTGGTTTAACTCTTAAAGGTCTGAGAAGCCACATTTGGGTTGCAACATAGTGTTTTTTGTGTATTTGACATACTAGGTGTAAGAATTGATGTATACTCTAGTTACAAAAGTTTTTACTTGTGTTGAGCCCGATCCAGTGAGACATGAAAAGTTTAATTTAGACCATTATTGCACCTACTACATGCTTTAAAAGTTGCAATTTAATAATCATGTATTTTACATATATGGTGTCGTATTTGAGCATGATAAGGATGAGGTATTGAAAGGACCTCCAAATGAAAGATGTAGTTGAAGAATATTCAATCCAAAGGTGCATGTCATGCTAAGTTTTAATACATTTTCTATATGTTAAAAGTAAGATACGTGATCGTACATATGGTCCCTACTGACCTTTAAGGGTTAAACTCTAGATGCGGAAAATTTTGCATAAATCACTTGCGGTCAGTAGCTAAAATCTGGCTAAAATCTTACATTTTTTGGGTTGAAAAGGTGGTCTATCTATATTTATCCATTACTAATAATAGTATTATTAATGATAATAATTTAAAAAAAAATTAATTCTAAAAATTGCACACTAGAGTCCAATGATTGTTTTAGGCATTTAAATGCTAGAAAGCACCAAAAATAATTGGCGTGCACCAAGCCTTAAAGAAAATTTTGAAATAAAAAATGGATGGAGATTCCCAAATTTTGAAAATAAATTGGATGAAATCATCATTTTTTAATGAAAGTCACCCAAATATGTGGATGACAAGGATAGTTCTATCCAAAATATAAATGAATATGAAAATATTTGGTTACACCATTTATTTTATGTCGCCACTTTAGCATTTATGCAAAATCCGAAGAAAACAAACCGTGCTAGAGTCCATTTCCTTAATTATTCATCTCCAAAATGTGTTGACCATTTTTCAATGTACAGTACAATCACCATTCCCGCACAATCTTTTTCATCCATCACCTTCATCCAACACGTTTTGTGTGGTTGAGCAAAGTCCATGTCTGGATGTGTGATGATAATTGTGAATGTGGACATTCATTGCACGGTACATGTGACTCTTAGAGTTGATATTGCATGTGACAAGTTATGAGAAGAGGTCCATGTCAACCTCTGCAATGGTGGATTGATTGGATTTGCGGAAAATCTTTCAGGCAAATTTTCTGTAGGTGGAGGGCAGGGTCAACAGAAAATATTTCTGCAAATAAATGTCAAAAAATTTGGGATTTTTTTAAAAATAATTAATTAATTATGATGAAAGAAGAGCATTTTGAAGTATGTTTTGTTAATATTTATTTTTTTAACCTTATCTTAAAAATATATGTATCTAGCAGAAATGTAACGACCTCGGTGTCGACCTTGCTTTTCATGTAATACATCTAAATCTATCATAAAATGAGGCTTCTTCAACCCCTAAATGTCCAACCATGTATATTTTGCATGATGTACGGATTTGAAGTCCGTTTTTTCATCCATCATGCCCTTTTTGCAGTGTGGATTTTTATATTGAGACTTTTATGGGAAGTTAGCTCCCTGTATATGTGATTCAACTAGAAAGGGGATGATTTGTGAAATTTGTATGCCTTGTTTCATGTTGTAGTGTTCCACCCAAAATTTTGAAGATTTTAGTTTAAAAGTGCTCTTCAAAAGTCAAGTACTAAAATTAAGCAACCAAAAAATTTCCGAAAATCACTACACTTACATTTCAACCCATCCCAACAAATTTCATTATTAGATTGTCAATATCTTATTCGTAATCATATCGCAAAAGAGTGTTAAATTTTAAGTTTGAAATGTAATACACAAATATTGGTGATAGCAATTGCAAATCTAATCATATGGATAGAATCTAAAATGCATAATGCACAACTTTTATTATTTCATCAACTTGAAAATATCCTTCTTAGTTGCATTCTATAATGCATTGCAAAATATGCTAAATTTTATTGTTTTATATTATAAATTTTGGAACCCAACATAAAATTTGAGTTCCCCTAACTTTAAAAGCCCTAACATGGTGTTTATCTTTTTAAATGCAAAAATCTACTAAGTTTAGCATCTTTTGACTATAAATCTCACAGCCCAACATGAAATTTGGATGCCCCTATTCTTTGGTGGCCCTGACGTATTACTTGTTTTTGAATTGTGAAAACGAATATGAAATTTGAGCATGTATGGTATATTATGGTATATTTAACAACTTTAAAGAAAATTTCTTGACACCCAACATGAAATTTGAATGCCCCTAACCTCTAGGGGCCCTCTTGTGGAATTTGTTTTTTAAATTAAAGAGATTTATGAGAAATTTGAGTTCTTAGGAATTAGGATTAAATATGCTAAATTTAGTATGGAAGGTGATAGAGGAATGCTCAAAGCACTTACACAAACACAAAGAATGCGTAAAAAGAGATGATCTTTACTGAAAAGCTTCCCTCCTTAAGAGGTGTATACTAGGAGGTATGCATGACAATCCATATGGGATAACTCACCACTAAAGGCCTTTAAGATCAGCCCATGCCTTGACCCCTCTCCCACGCATCATTTATTTCCACCTAAACCCCTTGAGCTTTTAGCAACACTACCCTTCATCTTCTGCTTCAACACTCTCATTTTGCGTAGAGCCAAAGCCTTTAAGTCCATATGCTATTACTAATCTTTTGTGTCGATCTCGTGTAAGTCCTTTTGTTAACACATCCATTTGATGAATTTTCAAATCCATGGCCGCCACTATCGCAATAATGCATCAAATGGTCGTGAACTTGGTCACGGGATCAAATGTTCATGAAAATCCACGCTTTGGACTTGCGCAAACCCCTTTGTCACAAGCCTTGCCTTGTAGCGCATGACGTCACCGCAAACATCTCTCTTTGCACGAAACACCCACTTGCAACCCATGGGATTGCGACCCTTGGAAATGGGAGTCAATCCCCACATGCCATTGGCAATCAATGACTCATACTCCTCTTGCATCGCTTGCTCCCACTTGACCGTATCCTCACCTTGCATTGCTTCACAAGTGGTCGATGGTTCATTTGATAATGCCACATTCGCATGCTCATCATCACTTGGAGGAAAGATGTGATTCTTCCACCACTCTTCGAGCGGCTTGCGTGCTCGTTCGGGATATCGCCGATTGTTTGAAGGAGCATTCTCTACTTGCACCACCTTTGTACCGTTTTTGGTGCTCGAAATTGATGGAGCCTCCAACTCGCCGTCCTTCTCGCCATCGTTTTCATCACCAACATCAAAGATAGGAGATTTGGAGGATGTGTCCACAATGATGTGTCCATATCTCAAATCAACCCTCAAACTCAACACCGACACTTGTTTTTATAATTTATATAGCACCTTTGTGCTTCCAATGCCTCTTCGACAAGCGTTAACCTCAAATCAGCACCTTTGTGCTCCACACACACCTTCCAACATTCAAATGCGAAGGGCCCTCTCTCAAATTGCAAAGATGTTCACCAAAACACTTCAAATCACTCAATGGAGCTCTCTACTACTCCGATTAACTCAAAACAACACCTTAGTGTTCCCAATCACACAATGCACATAATCAACACCTTTTTGTCCCTCAATAGCACTAAATCAACGTTCATAGACTCAAACAAGCCCCTCAAAACCCAAATTGTATTGAAAATGCCCAGAACCGCACCTTTGTACTCCCAAGTGCATTAAACGACTCCACATGAAACTTTTGAGCACTTTGAGGGCATAAAACACATGCAACAGCTCTACCCAAGTGCCCAATCACTCAAATCAGATCGTAGACCCTTCCCTTAGGGCTTCAACACCTGACAAATCACTTGCAATATCACAAGTGCACCGATTTGAACAAAATAATGTTCCGCTTACAAAAGGGGTTTGGAATCAAGAAAGTAAAGCACCAAAGGAAGAGGTTGACCAAGAAGGGTGCTCCAATGTGCTCAGCGAGTGCACTATTCAACAAAGCCAAGAATCACGTGCGTGCATCCCCCTAATTAAAAACCCCCTGTATACATTTTTCTTTTGGCTAAAATTAAGCAATATATGTATAGATCTCATAGCCTCAAAATACATTTCCTTATGTACACATGGGCTAAAAATGAGGAATTAAACTCCAAGCCCCATGTATATCTATTTTCCGCTCGATTGAAATATGTCTTTGATATATACATTTTGTACATGCTTGTTCTAAATAATACACTTGTCGTGCACGCACGTGTATAATTACAGTACTTAAAGAGTGCACTCCCCGGGCCAATGTGCAGCTTCAGCCTGTGCGCACCTCTAAGAGACAAGACTCCTCCAAAAAGCTCAAAAATGCTCACGAGTGGTATGTGTTAAACAAAACATGGCTCTTTTGGTCCACCCACTACATTTGCATCCAAAAAAGAAATGACATTTCCTTTTTCACTGGAACAACCCAAGGTTTTTTTGGTTTAGGGTAATCTAAATTTAGACAAAAAACTCGCATGCAAGTGAATAAGGTGGCTTTTTGATCCCTTAATTTTTAGATTTTATTTGATAAACTTGGTGACGGATCTCTATTTTTTCCATACATCCTAAAATTTTCATTCAATATATTGGTTTTTTGCAAAACCCTTCATACATCTTATTTTTTTCATTCAACATCTTGGCCTTTTCATCCACTTCGTGTCGCATACAAAGTCCCAACGTGCTTTACAATGGGTGCAATCCATTGCCTTGGTGACTGCATAAGGTGATATTTTTCTCATTAAGTCTTATGTTCCCACATCTCCCACTAGATTTTTGTAGCAAACTGGCCATAAAAACCCAGAAAAAGGAAAAGCCTTGGAACAGCCAGGGCAACTCCAAACACATCTGCAGATTCTGACAATTCCTGATATCATCACTTCTCTGTTATGGATATGGCTATCTTGGCAGATTGCCATTTAAGTAATGTTTTAATACTGTCACTGTTGGAACAGTGTACTCATCAGGGCTAGCCATCAAATTCATTACCCATATTCGGAGAAAGCTTCAAATACTCTTGTATAACTTACCCCGAAATACATAACATTTTTTACTTAGAGGCTCATTGTTGCACCTCTTAATTTTAAGCATGTGTCGCGGGATCGGAGGAATCGCACAACATTTTCTTTAACTTCATATGAGCCAAGCAACGAGGGTTGGAGAGTTGAATTATTTTACTCGCAATTTCTTTACAGTGTAAAGGGTGTGGTTCAACAAGGGTTTAATCCTTTAACACTTTGGATATTGTAGTTGGGTTCACTAATTTCACTGGGTTTTTTCACTATGATTGATACTACCATAAATAGAATGTATTAAATTAGAAAGTGACTATTCATTTGTATTCTCACCTGGAGTAAAGACATTTTGCCAAAATTAGAGAATCATCCAATGGTGGAATTGGAAGATTATAGTATGTCTTTGAACAATATAATGCACATTCAAAAATCAGATTTTGGAGGGTGTATGACTTCAAAGTTAAATAGAATTTGGGTTCAATTTTCTAAAAAGTGAAGATTTTCAGTAAATGATCTATATCATCACCTCTCCATTGCAATCTTTTATGTTACGAACGGACTCATACATAATTATTGTGAATTTTATAAGTGAGAGTGACTTATCCATGTATGGATTAGGACAAAAATTTATACATTTAAAATATTAATGGAGTTGGCACATGGATCAAGATTGGAATACATACACTAATAGAACATGAACAAGAGAACAAAACCCCCCCAAAAAAGAAAAAAAAATAACAAACTTCCAAACAAAAGAAGTACCGCATAGTACATGTGTTGTATTTGTAAGTATATATATTGTATTTTCAAGTATTTGCAGTAATTACAAGTTTTGTTCATAGGTATTTTAATAGTCTGTAGTGTGAATCTGTTTTTTGTTGAACTCTAAATGCAGTTTATGTGTGAGTATGTAGTGTCTAATAGACTAGAAAGGAAATGGTGCGTGAATGAAGATACAAACAGTCAATTAGACTTGAATAGAGATTCTAATGGGTGTAACTGTTAGCATTCATTGTATATATGAGAGATGATAGCACGTTGTCTTCCTCGCTACACCATTAGGGAGTGTTAGTCTAAATATTACTCTATGCTTGATTTTTTGCTTTGTAAATATCTTTAGTCTCCATGCTCACAGTCCAGTTGACAGAGAGAAGTAAAGAAACTTGAATTGCTTATTTTTGTTTGCATGTCTTTACTTGTAAATGTGTAGAATGAATTTCTGGATGTCTATTTGACTCTGTCTGGATGCTTATGTGTGACAATGGTGTATGGCTGCGTGATTGCCTGATTGAATTTTGCATACATACATGGTCTATTTGATAGATCTTGATGGAGTCTAAGTTTAGAATTGGAGATCACATGAGTATTGAGTAATGCATTGTGGAAGGTTACAGTCAAGTTGATAAAAGTAATTCAGTTGATGTTGCATTCAATGATTGTGTAGACAGATTGAGAGCATTGGGAATTGGTAATTGGATACAGTCAATTGGACTCTGATGAACTATGATCAAATTGACATTGGATATGTGATACTGAGCAACCAGTCTATTTGAATGAGTCTCTCAAACTGTGTCTATTTGACTATACTGAGATCTATTGTGTACTGAGTACATGCGAGAATGTGAAATTTTGACAATGCAACTGATTCACTTGACTTAGAACAATTACCCAAGCTCTGAATATTGAATAGAATATTGATAGAACTAAGTAACTGTCTACTTGACTCTTTTAGAGTATACTGGGAGTTATATAAAATTATAAGTACTAAGTATAGATTAAAATAGATAGTACGGGTTTGTCAATTTGATTGAAAGTATACATTGCGTATTAGAAAGAATGAATTAGAAGATAGTAATTCAGTCAAGATTGAATTCCTATAAATATATAAATATATACATGGTGACGACTATGTATATTTAGGAGTGTTACCAAGGGATTTGATAGCTAGTATGTCAAACTAGATTGTTTCAAACTCCGCTGTGGAACATTACCTTGTAAGATTATTACCATGGAAAATTAGAGATTCAAAATGAATCTTATTTAAAAAGAGTTGTACAACCAGAATATATGAAATCAATTTGACATTGGGCATTTTATCTTGAGAAATTGATATTACTAGCAAGTTATGGTGTTAAGGAGTGAATCCACAAAGGCTGGCCATCTTTGAGGAGTATTTGTTCTTTAATTACTTTGCTTTTGATTGGAAATACAGATTCTTGCAGGATATAATAAAAGCAATGTCGTTGTAGTGATTAAGTTAAGGAAATAATTAAGGAATGCCTTAATGGAGAACGTGGGAGTATAAAGCTTAAAGTGAAAAGATTTCTATAAGATAAGTATTCTTCCTTACTTTAGAATAGAAATGAACCTTGAGTTATAACAAGCAATGAGGGTTGACACGTCTATTTGACTCACTCTGCCAACTATAAAAAGGAATGGTGCTCTTTGTGATGACTATTTGACCTTAGGCTAAGACAAGAAGGACACATATTTAACCCCTAAGCGTCCTAGCCATTTTTCACCACTGTTTTTTCCCAAATTTGAGTGATTCTTTCAAACTCAATTATTGAGAGAAACTTGAATTGTTTTGACTTTCCAACCGTAAGATCTTGTGAGTAAGGTTGTGTACTGGGGTGGATATTTTTTTGACGCACTTTGGAATCTCCAGCCTTGAGATTTTTGCATTTGATGAAGAAATTTTTGGTGTGAAAACGCCCGGGCAGTTGTGCTTTTTTGCGTTTTTTCTACAAATTCGTGTAATATTTTTTGCTCAAAAATTCTGAAAAATTCAGAGTATGATCTTTGTGTGCTTGGGAATTTGATACACTTTGCACGCAAAAATAATTCAATTTTTTCATGAAGATGTGGACCTTGCAATGTGATGGTGTTTGGGAGGCTTCAAGTGGAAGACACTGCCCGGTAGGATACAAGCTCATGACAGACTGCGCAAGTAAAACTTGGATGAGGATAAGTTGGTAGGTGAACAACCACCTTCTGCATTGCCCAGAATAAAAATTTGCAGCATTCTTACAGACCGGGTAGGCCAGAGAAAAAAAGTAGTTGAGCTATCTATTGTCCCTGGAAATGAGTCCCTAACTGTCATGACATGTGGACTCGTGACGGTCACACTGCACCGAGCTCGGAAACTTGCCTCGGTTTGAAAGATAAAAAGAAATCGGCCACTGGGTAAGCTACAAACCTGCAACAACATGAACGTGATCAGAAACATTAGATCAGAAACATTTGGGCTACAAACCTGCAACAACACTAGATCATAAACATTTGGGCTCAATATTCAGATTTGGTCGCATGGATATGCAATTTCTTGGCTTGAAAAAATGATCAACAACAAAATGTGGACGACAGATTGAATGAGCTCACCGTGGAAAAGAAATGGAGTGGACCCTGCCGATCGTCTCCCCATGTTGAGCTTTCCATACTGCAACACCAAAAGCCCGACCAGCAGAAAATCGACAAACAACAGCAACCGGACGGGGTTGACGAGAAAGTTAGCGGAGCAGTGAGAAAATGATGAGCAAGGCGACCTGATCAGGGGACAGGGAAAAAGGCCGGAGCAGGGTGAGCTTTAGGTCGCAGTGAGGAGCATAAAGAGAACAGGGCCGGAGCAAGGCGAAATGCCGAAGTCGTAGTGAGGAGTGTGAAGAGAACAGGGCCGGGCTGGAGGCGAAGTTGGGCAGGAGAAAATGTAAGGCCCAGCATGGGCCTTTTCAGACCAGCGTGGGCCAGCAGTGGCCATCGTCCTCATCCATCGTTGCCGACCACTCTGTCCAGATGGAGCCATACAATCAGATCCATTTTGGCCTCTTCTTTGCCATTGATATTCCAGTAGCATAGCCCCAAAAAAATGGTAATACCATTCCATAGCATCGCAAAAATTTAAAAATAACATGCAATCTATGGAAAGGAAATTGACATAGGATTTACCTTGAGTTCAAAATCCTAACGCGGAATTGCAAAATGCATTTTGGTAAAACATGCCAAGTGCATTGAAATACCACCGCATTGTGGGCACACCAAGTTTGTTAGAGTCTTGTTGTGGCACGACCGACACACCCGCCGGTATTTGGTTCTCACTAGACCGTGAACACATGGTCTCTGATTGTAGTAGGAAGTGACACCTCTCCGAATGCCCCAATTTGCCATGAGCGCTTCAGCCAGCTTCATTATGAAGTCCAAATGCTCAAGCAATGGTTTTCCCTCGCGATGACTGCAAGACTTGTGGATAATCCACGAGTTCACTCGCGCTGTGTCAATGAGAAAGAAGAAAAGGCGGTGCCACCATTTATGAGTGCGTACCTGACACGAGTACTCTCCCCGTAGTTGGTCCGATACATCTACCCCCCTCATCCAAGTAGTGTAGGCTTTGTGAACCGGAGAAGTTGGCACATCAATTCTCACCCCCCCTTGATTCCTTGGCATTGTGCTAGGCTGATTTGAATCACCTGGCATTGGATCTGCATGCATTGAGAGCAATAAAACTGGTTTTTTGTCCACCCAACAAACGCACGAGATTTTCCCAGAATTGTGCATTCTCCATCCAAGTGTTCTTTGGGGCTTGGAGCTCCAGAACTTCTTATCAGCGAGAGCATGTGGTAGACAAATGCGGTCAGATCGCACCGTACCTGTGCCAAAGGTCCCCCTCGCAACCATGTCCATCAACAGTTTCACGGATGTAAAAAAATTATCAGTAAAAACCATGTGTCCTTTGCCATGCAACTTTTCCATCAATGACATTACTACCTGATAGCCCGTTTTGGCCTCACCAGGTCTTGCTGTTACTACAATATCTCTCATGGCACCTCCAGTATAGACATCAAATCCATAGACATATTTCTTTGACGCATCCGCTATACACCATATTTTTATCCCCCATTTACATGGCTTCTTGGGCATGTATTGTCTAATGGGACAATACTTGCCCTTGTAGCGTATCATCATTTCATCGATAGTACACATTTGCCCAAGGTTCCAATTCTTCTCAAATGAGCGACGAACTTTTTCTAGCAACCATCTAATTTTACAGAGTCGATCATAATTAGGATCACGATGATTTGGAAAGCCTCTATCATCTACAATATGCAAGCATGCAGTGAGGCGCTCAAAGCGCAAACGAGACATACAATTTGAAATGATGGGACAATGCATGAACGGACTCGACCGTTTCCAATATGCTCGATGGTTGGGTAAAAGTTTGACCCCCATCAACATGCTAATACCAATCCAAGCTTGTAATTCATCTACGGTCACAGCCCACCAACCCTTCCCCCCTCTCATTTTTCCCTTGTCATTCAATGTAGTTGCATATCTATTCGTTTCAGCACAAATTTTACCCAATGTTCTTAGTGAAAAAAAAGGTGAAATATTAGAATTGGTGTGGGAAAATCACGGAAGGGGTGAGTGTGGCCAGGGACGTTACCTATGAAGCGTAAGCTGCCATGACTGTATTGGTCTGTATTTTGTGTCCATGTCTCTTCTTCGTATCCGGCATCTCTACGGTCTTTATTTGCCCTTTTGGCAGGTGATGCACGAACTGGGGCAGGAGATCGGCGTGTCCCACGTCCACGGCCGTTGGTACCACGAATCAGTGCTCCACTGCGCCGAGCTCTCCCTTGCTGCGTCTCGACCTGCACGTCGCTCCCGCCACGACTTGCGCGCCCTCCACCCGCTGCGCGCCCTCCACGAGCACGACGTGTCCCACGTCCACGACCGCAAATGAGTCCACTGACCTGGCCGTCTGCGCTCCCTCTGGCCGCTGCGCCCCGTTCCACGCCTGCCTCCGCCCCGTCGTCGCAGCCGCTGGCTGCCATCGGCGGTTGCAGCAGATAATCCGCTCCTTCACGGCTGTCGACTCCAATCATAGACCGGCCCCTGCCACGTCGTGCAAGTTGGCGCATTCGTAGCGCGCCAGCAGAGCTTGACTCAGGCACCTCCAGCATGGACCCGACCCCATCGCCTGCCACTACTCCCACGACCGGTTCACTGCAGTCTAAATTGCAGTTCACATGAGTTCCTTTGCGCTCTCCGCCTTCACTCGATTCGCTGCCATCGTTGTCTCCAGGAGATCCACCGAGCGCTCCTTCACGCTCCAGCAAGTCGTCTAAGTCTTCTTCGCTGGAGGCGAATTCGGCCAGTGACTCGTCTGATCCCTCGTTGCAGAAGTCGGAGTTGCCAGAGTCTTCATCGTCGGAGAACGCTGGACCGATATGCGCGTGATACTGAAATTCATCATGGCCGCTAGCAGTGCCGTGGGCGCTTGCTCTCTCTCTCCGTTGGGTCGCTGGTCCCTGCGATGTCGTTGCTTGGTCCGGCACTAGCTGCGCCTGCGGCTCCACTACTTTGGAGGCAGCCGCTCTGTTCCCTACTGCCACTTCCATCTGCCAGGTCGACTTCGCTATCAACATCGGGCCACCACCGAGTTCACAAGAAGGAGTTGATGGCGGAACTGAACCCGCGCGGATCCCCTTCCTTCCGCCTCCCTTGCCATCGGAGTATCTTGGCAGCATGAATGTGCCACAAAAATCAGAGCCCGGCGGGATTGTTTTTTTTCTGAAGTCCAGGTCTCGCAGGCAACGACAGCAAATACTCGGCGTCCAAGATCTTGAGGAGACGCCGAATTTGTGAACTACAATACCCATGTCCTGATGCCTACCCCGCAATTATCGTCTCTCTCGCTAGTCTAGCTTGATCGCGACTTTCTACAGCAGTGGACATCGTCTAGGACACAGAGAGTACAACGTGATTGTCACACACAGTCGCAATGAGAATTTTTGAATTCTTTCAGGCCATGAAATAGTAGACGAACGCACGGAATGGCGCTCGACCGTTCGAGGTCCAACTTCATGTGTTCAATGCTCAGGCTTGAACGGCAGTGGTCCATACACCGATTACGCCGAATTGCAATTTCTGATATCAATGCTCCCAACGATCGAGTGCCATGGAATTGAACCTAATGTATCTCGTTACCGTAGGATCCCATACAGATCCCTTCACAATGTCCTAACTGTCATGACTTTGAACCACAAAATCTTCTCTCCCGATCCCTTGTTGCAAATTATTTACTGGCCGTTCGTTGCGATCATAAATGTTGGCTGTCAGTATTTATTCAATGCAGCAGTCTATGCGCGTTTCTGTCAGTCTCCATGAAGCTCATGGGCAGGCCACAAAATCGTCCATTGACGCAAATTGGTTACAGAAATTTGTAGACTTTCATCCACGCCATCATATGTTCATTACGCTTGGGCAACGCAGAGTGAGCTCAACCCACCAAACTTTTCAGGCCAAAATGGAAGAGTACTGGACATTTTCAATCATGGAAAAATCACAAAGTAATCTTTTGTTGATTTATTTTCACCAAATGAAAGCTAACTACCCCAAAAAACTACCATAAAAAAATCACACTGCCAAAAATGCTCAACGAATGAGATATATGAACGTGAAATTTTTCATCAAGCAGAAAACGCATGGTTGGGCAGTTAGGGGTTAACTGACTGGAATTAGTTATAGGCAAGTGATTCCACCACATTCTAACATGAACCGAGTTTTATTAACATTGGGTGATTGAGTTGAATAATCTTTAAACCTTATAAGTGACTTTAGTGAATTATCCATAAACGATTTCATCTTTCCCCTTAAAGAACCCTACCAGGAAAGTTCTCTAGAATAAAAAGCCTTATTGAACTTTTCGTTACTTCATAGTCGCACAACTCCAAACTAAAAAATTCTTTTTCTAGAAGATGTAAATTATAAGTTTTAAAATCTGAGCTTCACAATTCAAAATCCAATTCTTCACGGAATTTCCGATATTCACGTTTTTGACTCATTAGAAAGGCATAAAATATCAATTAATGTATTTTTATGAATATTCAAAAATTATTTATTTATAATTTAAAATTCATTTATAAAAAATCTCAATGGTTCTAATAGTATTCAACCATATAGATGAATCTAACCCTTTGACGTTCCAATTCAACATTGTTTTCAAAGATTTGTTATAAAATGTTTGATGAAAAATAAAAATGGAGTTGATGTACAAAACAAAGTTGTAAATGTCAATGTGAAGATAAAATTCGTACAGTTGGATTCACCATATTTATTATTAATATTTTAAATTAATTTTGCAAGATTTTCTCATGAAATTCAATTTATAATCCAAAATCAACAGAAAAAAATCAAAGAATATAGTAATAAAATTGGAGTAACATGCACTACATAATGGTATGGTTTCCATTATTTGATTCTACTTATTATAGAAAATTATGTTAAAGGTCTCACTTTTTGAACTAGGAATGAAACTTGACAGAAACCACTTTTGTTATTTTTCAAAAATTCACATTATCTTATTTTGAAGATCCATACATACAAATAATAGTCAACTAGCACATGAATCAAGAGAATTTTGGATGGATGAAAAACATCATTGTGCGTGCTGAAGAGACGTGTTAGAAATCATCTAGCGTTTAGAATATGGATGCTAGCGCGTCAAAGGGTTAAGGATTACACATTTCAACTTTCATATTTGACAAACTTCAAAAAATTCAAATAAAACACATATTATAACACATTTAGTTTGTAGCAAAAACCCTCAGAAACTTAAAGGTTAACCCCTAAACATCCAGAGTCTAGAATCTGGATCACAAACAAATTCAGAGTCTTGCAACTTTCTCATACAATTTCGGATGATTTTCATCCAAGTCGCTTTTGTAAGACTATTAAATTCTCTACCAATTACAATAGTTCTCTTGTAATGAGGAGTTGTTGATAATATTTGAGAGGCCTCCAATTGCAAGTATGTCAAATTTGTTGGATAGATTTTATGCTTGCAATGGTCCTCTCATGTACACCTCATGTACATTTAAGCCATGCTAATATCTATTTTTGAGACTAGCATCTCAAAGTATCGGTACAATTAGGAGTTAATTGCACATCACGATTGCACAATTCATACGTGGTGACTTGTGAGTGATTTACTTTCTTTATTTTCAGAGTTGAATTGAGTGATGTTGGTGGGGAACTACATGGTATACCCTATAATTATTAAATAACCTTCGAAGTGCAATTTAGAGTTGCTGGCAGAGATAACATTGTATGAAATACTGCAAAAATACTATACATTATAAGGTCGAGGCACCTAAAACCGATCAATTAAGACATTCACTATACATGGGATAAATGAATTGATATTTTGAGTATTTTCCTCTTTTAGCAATAAGAAATTAAGAAGTTTTCATATTTAATTTAATTTTTTTGATAATTATTTGTAAATACAAATTTTCATAGTGAAAGTCATAGGTTTACCTAAAACCAATCACATGTTCTAATGTACAATGAGGTACATCTTCCCTTTGAAAATCTAGAAATTAGGTAAGAATCTAGGGTGGTTGGTTTTGGGTACCTGGTCGGTTTTAGGTGCCTCGACCTTAGCACAACAGTACTCCGAGGCACTTTGTTGATACCCGGTGAGACCCGGCCCTGTTCGCCTCCGTCAACACAGTGGTTCAGACACCCAACGTACGATACACCAATCTCATACCGCGCAGAATACGGAGCATCAATACGGTGGGGCCCACTAGGTTTCCGGTGACCGGGCCCGCCGGTCGTCGTCGACTGGGAGCAACTCGGAAGCCAGCCAGAGAGACCGATGAGCAGAATGCCTGGGGGAGAAGATCATTAACTTAGCCATTTCTTTTTCTTTTCGTTGGATTTTCCCCGTTTGTTTTTTTGCTGTCTGGAGACTCCAGACACGGAGCCGGCGCTGATCACACTTGCCTCACCTCGTTTCGACGTCGTTACTGGTGCCATGTCAAGCAGTTTTGGTTTTGTAGCGTCGTTGCGAGGGTGAGGCAGGGTTTTGATTGTCGATTTTTCTTTACTCGGGGAGGACGATCGGGGAGGTTAAGTTTCTCATTGGATGCAGGGAATTCAGTGGAAAGAGCGCGAGAGAAAAACGAACGAGGAGCGAGGCTTATGAATTTTCATTTTGGTGAGTGGAGAACCAGAAGCTGGTCGATGTGTTGATTTAATAAGCTGGCGGCGGTAGCGAGTTCAAGAATTGCTAATTGGTGGAGATTGAGTTCGTGAGGTTGGCGAGTTATAAGAAATGGCGGTAGTCGCTCAGCCAGTAGAACGTATCCTTTTTTATTTATTTTTATTTTTGTTGTTTAACGTGCAGTGGAAATGCTTGGGAGGGAAGTTATCTTTGTCGGTGATTGTGTGATGTCGGGGTGTGTAGGTTAATTTCTTGGAAATTCGGGAGAAAATTTTGTTAGCGTGCCGGAGGAGTGGTTTTGGGAAACGCGTTGTCGGCGGTGTTAGTGCGCGTGTCTTGGAATGTCATTCCCGGAGTGAGGTTTGATGGACATGGAAAGAACACTAAGCTTGTTGCTCCAAGAATGCAGTTGTGAGTGTTTCATTATGAGATGAGTGGCCGGGTGGTTCAAAGATCGAACGCACTGTATGCTACGAAACCGTTGGTGGTGACCTGGCAGGAGTCAATATTGCTGAGGGATCTCTATTTATTCGACTGAATTTCCAGGATCGTCTTCGCATTGTGACGGGACGAAGTTTTTATAGTTTCCCTAAAGTTTTATAGTTGTCCCGGCAGAAGTAAAATGCAGTGTAGGAATTCGCGACATGTTCCAAGAACCTCAAGAGTGGTCAGCTGCGAGTGAGAACGCAGACTACGGTCTGAAGATCTTCCGATTTCATTCATTCAGCAAGAGTTCTTCTATTTGCTATCGTTGACAATGTTCTCCGTGCCGTTTTGGAATAGATGAAGTCAAGTAGTGGTGCGTCGAAAGCAGCATTATATTACTCGCATGCTTGTGAGTAGGGCAATGAGAAGAACGGTAGAGCAATCGTCTTTCATCACTTGGCCTCGGAGTTTTTACAAAGACTTGTGTGTATGCCACGGTCAGACGGCGTGGTTTGATGTTTCCAAGCAGCCTTACGAGAAATTCCTGCGCCCCTTGAAGCGTAGTAATGTCGTTCAGGCCTTCGAATTCGGTCACATTTGATCATTTCACAGGCGAAATAATCTCGTGGAAAAGAAGCCTTGTCCATCTCTCCTGGTCAGGTCTCAAGTATCACCACTTGAAGATCATCCACTGTGCCGTTGGGTGTAGTTCTAGGGTATGTTCCAAACTCCTCACCAAATGTGAAGCACTCTTTGCTTTGGTACAAACAATAGCTCTTTTCTGTGTCTGCAAGACTATAATCACCCTAAAGTAGGAGCGTGAAATAACACTGCTGAGTTTTGCTGACGATCAATCGACAGATTCCCGAGTTTCCCTAAATTAGTGCTTCTTTCGGATCGGGGCAATTGGATACACAAATTTCACCATGAAAATATGCAGTACGGTTTTTGTTTGTTCGTTCTATCCTGGGTTTCCGAAATTACATTTAAAATAATATCTCAGTTTGACGACTTGCACTGCAAATACTAACGTGATGTACAGGCTCTGTGTATTGGTGAGAAAGTGTCCCCCCATACACAATCTTTGTCGCTGTGCATTACTTAACATGATCTAATCACCAGAAGTGAGCGAACTCCTGCAAAACCTAAAAGCTGAGAAACCGAAGCAAGCGAAGGAAGTTATTGAAGAGGTACGATGTGTGACAATTCAGAACTATTCTATCTTGTTATTAAACTTACATAAAAGCAACGGACAGATTTAACTTCGCTAAGATAGCACATTGGATTCATCTTCGGTCAAGCTCTGGCGGCCTCCAAGGCAGAAGACTCGAGTCCTCAGGATATTTCTGTTCAAGAAGAGAATTTAAAAGATAGATTTGTAGAATTGGCAAAACCTGCATCGCAGTGATTTTTTGCAGATATATATATTCTAACTATACAATATTAACTGTCTTCAATTTCAATGGAGACATTTGTACCTTGGGACCCTGGTTACAGACCACAATCAGCGTCTTACTTTGAGACTTTTCACCAGTGTCATGTGTATGCAGGTGCCTCCAACGAATGACGCAGATTCCTCCGATGCAAGTGGAGATGCCTCTCCACCAACTGGAACTGGCGATGCAGCGAGTACAAACGGAAATCACGAGGCATCTGCAGAAGGAGGAATGTACTGCGTTGGTGACATGAATGGCTATGCCACCCACGGCTACGTGTACGATTATCGTCACGGAGGTTTGCGTTGACTTTACCTGTTATTCTCTTGTTTCGAACGTGAAGTCTCCTTTCTGTACGATTTCGCAGTAAAAGGATAAATTGGGCAATTCGTAAGACGTGAGCCTTGTGACGATGACTTCCAATTGATCCTTCACAACTTCCAATTGATCACTTATCGTGTTCACAAATTGTTTGCAGGATATGAACCTCCTGCTGCAGGTGAATGGGACGACTACTCTAGACACGTTGTCGATGGAGTAGAGCTTCCATCCCCAGTAAGTCGATGCAAGCATTTGGATCCTAGTTTGATAGAAGTTTCCTGTGTCGTGGAAAACGACTTTGATAGAAGCTATCAGAACATTCGATGCTGAATGCGGCATGTACTACCGTAGCATAATAGTGCATCCAGAGCTCCATCATTTTCAAGAAAAGAACTGCGTTTTCTTTCTGTTCTGCTGCTGCAGGTAGACCATTCCATCCGTCGGTTTCGATCGTAGGGTTGTGTGCTGTCTGATGCAGTTACGTATTTGTGTGCAGGGTGTGTACGGCGACAGTGGTGGCTCCGTGTTCATGCATGCCACCAGCTTCGGCTATGCTTCTCAGCCGTCTTACAGTCCATACACTCCAGGGACGCCTGTGCCCACGATGGGTGCGGATGGGCAGCTGTATGGACCTCAGGCTTTCCATTACCCCAGCCACCTATACCAACAGCCGATGTCCCCAGCTGCGCAGTACATGGGATCGCGTCCTGCTGCGATAAATGGTGGGGAGGTAGCAACATCAGGAAATGGCGAGCCTGGCCCTAATGGAGTGGATGGCAAGAACGGAGTTACCAGGCCGGGTTACCCAGCCATGGCACTCATTCCTCCACACGGACCTTACTCCAGAGGTGTCTTACCGCTGACAATTCACCGTTCAGGATCCCAGGACGTACGATATGAGGGGCTGAGAGCCAGCGCACCTTCATGGGCGGATGCTACGAAATTATCAGAAGGTCGGCAGGGACCCGGGATCCCAGCAGGGATGCATTCGATGGCTTCGCAACAGTTCTCGGCGCCGGGAGTTCCCGCACAGCCATTGAGACGAATGACTCCATTGCAGGTAGCATTCTTCGTAAAATGAATGCATTGAAGGTTGGGAATGTTTTTTTCTGTTTCGGGACGGTGTTGGTAAATTGTGTTGGAGTGATGATCTGAAGTGTCACCCGGTTTCCGTCGGGCCAGCATGGACAGAGGTGTCAACGAGAGCGAGGTAGGGGCCCGGTGTGTTGTTTGTGAGAGGTGTAGGAGAAGATAGAGAACGTCGTATGCCCCTCTATGCTGCAATAAAGTATTGATGCTAGTAGATTTTCCGGTTCCAGATACACATACAAGCATCTCAGCAGTCGAGAAATCCGTCCGGATTGACGTCACCCAACCTTGGTCCTGGGGCACTCGCCAGGGGTTATCCTCCGCTTTCCGGAGTGGTGAACGGGCCTAATGGGCCGGTGAGAGGTCGCGGCATGGGGAACGTATCCATGGACTCGAGGCCAAACGGGCGCGGAGGCTGGGTTGGTATGGACAAGGGCAAGCAGAGGGGTCGAGGTGGCGGACCTATCGGTAGCAGCAACGGCGGTCTGGATCCTTTGAACGAGCAGAACAGAGGACCCCGCACGATAAGAAGCAGGAGCCAGCGGGCTATTCCCGGTGTTGTGAGACACACTCGTGGACAAGTTGGTAGCTCGACGGGAAACGGCGATGTGGCGAGTCCGTTCGCGAACAAGGAGCAGTACAACAAGGCAGAGTTCGTGACCAGCTACGAGCACGCCAAGTTTTTTGTGATCAAGTCTTACAGCGAAGATGATGTGCATAAGAGTATCAAGTACAACGTGTGGGCCAGCACTCCAGTAGGAAATAAAAGGCTAGATGCCGCATACCAGGAGGCTTCGACGAAGTGCGGCGGGGATGGCAAGAGCTGCCCAGTGTTTCTGTTCTTCTCGGTAAGGTGGACGTTGCCAGGTCCAGGTCTGTTTGAGGTTCTGTGCAGCTGGGCTGATGGTTCTTCTTTTTGAGGATGGCTGTCTGTGATCGTGTTGACACGGCGGTTTGTACGAGAAATTATGCATCTGATGTTGTGCGAATGGGGATCTTGTGCATGGCATGTGAGAAGTCTTCGGGGCCGTACATAGGGTGGAAACACAGGAGAGTAAGTGATGGATTGGTCTAATGGGAGTGTGGTTCGGGTACATGCCGGTTGGATGAATATTCAGGTGAATGCGAGCGGACAGTTTTGCGGCGTGGCTGAGATGACAGGTCCTGTGGACTTTTCGAAGAGTGTGGACTACTGGCAGCAAGACAAGTGGAATGGTCGATTCCCTGTGACATGGCACATAATAAAGGACATCCCGAATTGCCAGTTCCGTCACATTATTTTGGAGAATAACGAGAACAAGCCGGTGACGAACAGCAGGGACACCCAGGAGGTAAGATTCCGACCCAGCCTCACTGTAGTTGTGTAGATAAGCGGGATTGGCCTTGGCGGCACCCTGAGCGTCCAGGACTGTACAGTACGGCAGTGCTGACCAGTCGGTGAGTAGATGGTGAGTGGTTGCGGGGATGAGCGGAGCCAGGTGATGAAATGCTGTGGGAGGGGAATTTATCATATTCTGTTTTTCTAAGTATCAGAATGTGGAGGCTGATATTGCAACAGGGCGCATTATGCCTCCCAAGTTTGGAACAGAATCGATCGATGATTTCGCGTGCGACCATATGTCGTTGTTGATCTGAGTGTGTCGTGGGCTGTTTTGAGAATGATGTGAGTGGTGATGACTTTTACAGAAGCGTCGTTGACATGGTTTGCGTGGTGTGTGCAGGTGAAGTTTGAGCAGGGTATTGGGATGCTGAATATTTTTAAGAGCTTCGCTTCGAAAACGTCGATTTTGGACGATTTCCAATTCTACGAGAACCGGCAACGAGCGCTGACGGAGAAACGAGCCAGGCAGCAGAGTCAGCAGCAGCGGGAGCAGCATCGCCAGGTATGGCGGATGATGTGTTGTATTTGTGGCGTGTAAGGCACTTATTTGTACGTGTAGATCTGTATCTATTGTAAGTGGTCGGGGGACGGTTTGGCGATGTCGTAGTTGTTAGCGGGGCTTTGAAGTTTCGCTCGTGCTGGTTTTGAATACTCCCGCGGATGGAAACATATATGGTGGTCTTTGCACGATAAATTTTCGTGCAAGTGAAATGCTGGGCGCCAATAGCTTGAGCATTTGAGGACTCGAACCGCGAGCCTGCTGTTTTCTGCAAATGGATGCGATTGTGCAGAGAGAATCGCGACTGAGGTGGGTTGTGAATTGCAGGGAGGTGGGCGGACTGGGGGTAGCGAATTGGAATCCGCTCCCACGGAGGGAGACTCAACTCAATCGAAGCATGATGAGGTTGTGGAAGGGGTGGGAGTCGGTAAACCTGTAGAGATGGATAAACCCGAGGCTGTGGAAGAAGTACCCAGTTCGAGTGTGCATGGCAGTGGACATGAGGAATGCGGCGACAGTAGTCCACCGGTGAGATCCTTGTCCGATGAGTTATCCTCAGGGGTTGCGGTATTGAACATCAGTGACGAGGTGAAGGAAATCCCTGGCGAGCAAGCAGAGCAGGGCGGGCCAGGAGGAGCTGTTGTGGAGGGACGGAACGTTGCATCGAGTGTAGAGAAAGATAGCGTGGTGGTGGTTGAGGGGCAGTGATTGGCGCCCTGCGCTGCGGGTGGAGAGGAGCAGTGGCGGGGAAAGCAGGGAGGCGATGATAGGAGCAGCTGTTAGTTGCAGCTGACAGTGGTGTGGTGTACCAGGAATCGAAGGTATGAATGGATGCATCACGTCACTGGACGCCGTTGGCATGGAGCCACTTTGTCTGTGTGATTCCGCGCAAAGTGGTGAACTCTGCTGGTCAGCTGAGTGTATAGCAAATTTCATTGAAGAATAGTGTGCAGGTACAGGCTGAAGAGGATGGATCATCCAGATTAGGGGAGCGACAGATTATGGTGTTCCTTTTCCAATTTTGGGGAACGAGGATACACGCCAGAAAGAGAGAAAGAGAGGGGGCCAGGCAAAGAGGGGATGAGGTGATGGAGGCTGTGGAGTCGTCGGCTGCTGAATTCGAGACGGAGGTTTTGTCGGGGGATTGCGCGTCTGTCGTTTCCCGTCCCCTGGTTACAGGATATTACAAGCGCGGAGGATATCGTTTAGTAATGCGTAGGTCATGTTAGGTGCAGCTGAGAGGTCGAACGTGGCCTCTCTCTTCTCAGGAGACTTGGTGCTCTGTAAAATTAAACATGCCACAGTCAGGGTTGCTGCTGGAGGAGGGCTGGATGCATAGTCGCGAAAGAGAAGTAGGTCCAGCCGTTCCCCATTCCCAGATACAAGATTGAGTCCGTGGTCCAGTCCGATGGTAGGCCGTTGGGGTCTTCTTCCTCTCGGAAGTTTTGTAAAAGTTCCCTGCCTCATGGTCTGGACGTAATAAGAAGTTTACTTCCACATTTTGCCTTTCCTGTTGCGTCCGGTGTGATTCGTTTCCACCACTTGCTACGTACAGTATATGATGCCCTTGTCATACAGTATGTGCTGCCTCTGCCTCCTTCATTGCCTCCTTTAGCAAGGACATGGTTCTGAATAATATTCATCTAAGCATGGAAGCACCCAGAATTCTACAAAAGCTTGGCACCGCAGTTCCGCACCACCAGGAACGAGCATGCACAGAAATTTTCACAGTAAAGTTAAAATCAAATCATATAATTGGAGTTGAATGTCTTTTGCTGACATCATTAAATGAGTTTCCTACAACCAGAAATGCTTGACTGCCAACAGTCAAAACGTAAATACCTCACGTTTTTGTTTGCATTTGTCAAATTTATTATACTACTAGTCAGTGACTACTTAGATAGTATGAATGTTGGACAGTAAAGACCTGTAAAGAAATACAATCTTATCCTCACTGCTACCATCAATTTTGCATTTCTGCAAGTCGAATACACTCATGGTATAGAACGAGATGTTCTGCTACTATTACCTTGAAGACAAGAAAGAAAATAGGTAAGGTAGATTGCTTCAGATTCTGAGATTGAATAAACTTCCAATTTCATACCAAAATGAGTACATCTTCAGCAGACATTTACGAAGTAAGAATGAATATACCGTAGAGTTCCCACATGTTCCCTCAAGCCTATGGCTATATTCATGAAGGGACTATTCATGTGTAAGGCATGTCAGAAATTGGTTATATATATAAGATTGTTGACTCCGCATAGACTTTGTACATAGACTTTGTACAGAACCCTTATTGTTTTTGGTTAACTCAATTGGTGCTATGATATTTAAACAACAGGAGAGTAGCTTCTGATAAATAATCCTCAGTAGTGTGTACATGCCAGAACCTTTGGAAAGAAAACAAATTAAATTAATGGATTTTCTTGTCAAGGTGATTGAAATCGTTCTTGAACCCTTGAATGAATTGTCGGACTGCAAGCTTACCTTGGGCGTTATTTTTTGACCCATGTGCAGCTTGTTGATGCAAGGTTGCACACTAGTGGGACCCGTGCCGTTGAGCACATAGACGTTGGTTTTTGAGCTTGGGTTGTCTCCTCGACGGATTCCAGCGCGGAACGGTCGAGTGCCGTTGAGCACATTGACGTTGGTTTTTGAGCTTGGGTTGTCTTCTCGACGGATTCCAGCACGGAACGATCGAGTGAAACAAAGCGAGTTGTATTGTATAATAGGTAGGAGGCCAACACCATCTATCAATAACAAGAATGGGGATTGCTGCATACTGTTCAAATCTAAGGTTTGAAAGCTGACTAAATGTTTAGAAACTGAAAATGACGGTCACCACAAAGACAACTATTGTCTGACAGGAAGATTTTCAGAGTGGACGTTTAGGGGTTAACTTTATGTTTCAAAGGTATCCTTGTTTCAAATGTTTGGGAGTCATTTTAATGCATGGGTTTAGCTTGGACAATTTTTGCTTTTTGGGTCAATTCGGTCACCTTTCAGGCTACTTTTTGACATTGCAAAATCATTTTAGGGCACATTAAAAAATTTCATGAGTTTTTTTGGTACCAATGTTTTTATATGATGATTTTGAACTACTTTGTAGTTGAAAGTTTTTCATTTAAGTAATTTTGAAAACAAATTTCACCTCTAATTGTGTTGCTAGGAAAATTTCAGCATCCTTTTTTAACATTAAAACATTATGATCTTGCAATCTATATGGCCAAATGACTTCAAATTTGATGCACATGATCTACAACATGTATATTACAAGATTGTACGGTTGAGATTCATATACCTCACTTATAAAATTATAACACATCAATTAGACATATAACACATCGACAACAATGATGATTTTAAGCCCAAAAAAGCTAGGGACGCTTAGGGGTTGAAATCTTCCCTCGTGGACTTCTCCACCATAGTCTAAATCGGTCCTAAGTTAACTCCTAACTGCTAGACTATCCATTTTTTGGACAATGTACACAATCATTGTGTCCAAATTGAATTTACTAGATCCCTTCATTCCATGTGAGCTTTCATTTTGACAAAAAAAGTAATTAAAGCTTTTGAGCTATAAAATGCCCACTAAATTCATTCTTTGAGGATGACATACAAATGAAAGTTGTAGATGATGACTTTTTCTTGATATCCATATGATTGAATTAAGTAATAGTGTCAAAATATGTTTGAATTTGGTTTTAAAAAAGATTATTGTTTTAATTATATGAAAATACAAAAATACTCATTATCATACGAATTTTGGAATGATTAGCCAAAAGTGCATAATGTACAACATTGAATCATCTTTTGCATGATGAACATTATTTCAACCTACAAAATTATTTTTTGATTGCTTATTTCAAGAAACTTCTATCAAACCGTAATAAATTTCAAATAAAATTTCCACCACTATTGAAGCATAATGATTTCAACCAATCATAATGAATTACAAGATGAGAGTATTCAAATTGAATTTTAGTGAATTTTCGAAGTTTTCCTTTGTAAATTATTTGAAAAATATTCACACACTTTATTTAAAATTCAACTGTACGGATGTCTTTTAATAAGGATGTCATACATATGCTCTTTAAAGATGAAGCTCAAAAAAGTTAAAGAATCCTCATTTTATAATGTATTGCTCAAACTGTCTAGGCCAATGCACAGGGAGATCTGACAGTTAGTATAAAATTAGTCAAATGGAATTGTCAAATTACTAGTTGAAACTCATAGTTTTCGGCTAAAATCCAAATAGAATTTATGATACCCGGGTGCTACCTAGATGAAACATCGGTAATAACAGGATAGATTCTTGTCTAAAACTGGTTGCTTTTGTAAAATATTGGACTTTAGCTAATTTCCTTGAAAAACTCCCCATTCTTTTAGTCAAGATTTTTGGCCGAAGATCAAAATTGATCAGGTGATTTGGAACGCCGTCATTAATCACGGCAGGAAGGCTTGGCATCGTTTCAAACAGTACCCCAAGAGGAGCACGAATTTTATGAATCACTCTGACCTTAATTGTTGCTGGATGAGACTTTTGTTTCTAGAATTGGTATGCAAGTTAGATGGAACAGCCTTGAGCCTGTAGTGGGTTCTTTCAGTTAGTTAGTGTTCAGTGGTGCCCTCTAAATCTCGATGACAACCTAACCATACAATTTATAGAATTCACATACACAAACGACAGATTCTCGCCAGAAACAATTGGCAAAAAAATTCTAAAATACCAACCTTTAATCCTTAACTTCCTGAACCATTTTCAGCGCGTTGTGGACCCTGATTTTCTCGGTTAGGAATACATGTTGCTCAAACTTATGTAGTTCACTTTTTTACAAAATCAACCGTAAGATCTTGTAGATATGCAAGTTACCTTCATCTTTACAAGGTTTGGTGTCAATCCGAGCTATAGGTTGCTTGGATGGGACATAAAAGTGAAGGGTACTCCAAGAAATTCAATTTTTTCTCACTGCTGAAAATGAGCTTTGACCGACTCTCTTGGACACATACTATTTTAGAAATTTGGTGCCGTCTAGAATTCTGAAGATAATCAAGTTCCCTACGCATGACAACAAGTTTTGTATTTTTAGGATAAAAAATGAGTGAGAAAGAGGCTTTGACATGACATCCACTTTTTACTAGTTCACTTGTGACTTTGAGAGAAATCTTACGAAATCCTACAAATCTGATCTTTGATTGCAAAATCAGACACGGTAGGTTGAAAGTACACAAAAGAACACATATAGTAGGAAAAAGAATTTTGGGAAAAAGGTGAAATCCAAGTGCAAGATTTGCATTTGAGTAGCTACACCCATCTACAACTGAAGCCACCTTGCCCAATTGGAACACATGGCAACTCGTCATTCGCCCATCACTCTCTTCAGCTGAGTTTTCTTACTCGGTTTTGTGACCACCCAGCACTTGTGGATTTTTGTAAAATTGACCATGTGCATTTCTCCAAATCAGACTACACCATTGGATAGCTAACTCGTTTCTACACAAAATTGGCCCAAATTTTGAATCATTCGGGCACTCCTTCCTTAAGATATTTTCAGTTCTAAAAATAGAGCGATCCATTTTGGGTCGCCTAGGAAATTAAGGATTAATTAATAATATCATACAACAAAGTTGGAAAATAGATCCAATCATAGTCATCATAGCCGGAGCCAGAGGAACCACACACACCCCTCAATGAAACAACTAGAAACAAAATTTAACATTTGTGAAACCTCCATAAAGCACACATTCAAAACAATAAATACCATTGCCATACAATATGCTGAATCAATCCTTTTATACAAAAGACGTGTAGAAAATAACCAGCCAATACCAACAGAATAGTACATTAAAAGAGGGGGGGGGGTAGTGGTGAAAACCACTGATAGCCACTCTTTCAAATACTAGCTCAACACAAACTAACTAGCAACACCAAGCCATGTGTATTACACCACTATTCAAACGAGCCCAAAGAGAATCGAACCCGGACCACATAATTGTAATACAACGCTTTTCACCAACCAACCTAAGAATTCATGACTTGGTGATAACAATCCACTCAAAACATACCTTTATTCAAATTAATATCCAACCAATAATATTGTACCATGTATTACTTTATGTTATTACTGTTGTTGTTACTGTTACTTTGTTTTGGTTACTATAGTGTCCATCCTCGAAAGGGGAGAGTAGTATTGTCCCAATGTCCCCTTGCCCAGTGGGCACCGGGTCATTGACATTATGAACGGACACTTTATTCACGCCGGCCTTGTAGTAGGGTCGGAGTTTCTATCTATCTATTTGTTCAGTGGTGCTCGGTTTTTTCCGCTAACAGCTTGCCGCTTGGTTTTTGTGATGGTTGTTTTGTTTGCAATGAAATGTCCGTCACTTGTAAATATATATATTAAAAAAATCAAAAAAAGAAAAGAAAAGAAAAAAGACTCCCCATTCAGTGCGTAGGCACTTAGGGTTTAATATGTTAGTAAAGACATTCACAGCACGTAATGCGCATTCCTAGTTGTTAACTTGGAAGCCCATAAATGCATCTGCATGATTTGAAGTAGTTGACTGATCTGCTTCTTGCAACAGCCATGAGCCCATGACACTGTAATTAATTAAACCCCCTGTAAGATATTCATGAGACCAAATTCTATATGTTACAGTATTACTTGCTCTTGCAGGCACGGGCCTGGCATAACTTCTGTCATGAAGAACTTACTGGAGTGCATATGCAGGCAGGCATGTACTGGTCAGGTTGTGTTAGGGAAGCTCTCCTGCCTTTGCAGTTGAATAACCATTTGATCCTGCACATTTACTCCTCAGATTGCCTAATTAAAGGCTATTTTCAGTGCTGCTTCGATATGACTATACCAGTGTTTTTTTTTGTTTTTTTTTTGTTTTTTTTCGTTATTGGCATGGTTCCACACCTCACATAGGTTTAACCCTTAAACGTCAAAGCAAGCCCCACGGGCTTGGTATAAAGGAATAATTGGAGAAAAAAGTAGATTTTCTCAACCAAATCAAGCGAGACTTGTTGCGTTGGAAAGTTACTAAAGAAGCGATTTAAATTCCAAACTTTCGCCTCATTTGAGAGATTGTGGAATCGTTGGTAAACAATCAAAGTTATCAAATTGAACAAGTTTTGAGGTTGGGGTAGCTGAAGTTCAGCAGTGCCGCAGTGCTACAGTGCTAGCCAGCAGTGCACTGGAGAGCCGTTTTTTTCAAAATAAAAATATAAAATAAAATAAAATAAAATTTTGTTGCAAAAAAATTTAGATTCTTTCCAGGCTGCCTTGCCCAGGCCCTCTTGACGTTTAAGGGTTTAGATCAAAAGTGAAGTTTAAAATCACGTTGACATGATTTTAATGAGCTATTTGAGTTAACCAAAAACGAAAGAGGTTGCAACATGAGTCAAATAAGAGTCATGTCACTAAAAATAAGATTCACTGTCACATATTCTCAGTGAATAGTAACTTGGTCTCGAATTGAATAGCAAGTGAGGGTTGGGGGAACGTGTTCGCAACTAAGGGTTGCAGGAACGTGTTCACAACTGAGAGTCCCGCAACTAAGATACTGTCAAGTGTTTGTTTTAGAGAATTTAGAAACTCGGCTTAGTCTCAATTTTGGAGCTTTCTTCAACTCAAAACGAGTCTAACATGAGTTGGAACTGAGTTTCCTCTTTGGGAGCTTCTTTTCAGTTCACTCTACGGGGGTCTCAATATGAAACTTTCTATTTTTCAACAAATGTCAAATATATGCCAACATACCTACTATCCCTATAAACCCTTTAAGGGTTAACCAAGAGTGACATACACAAGACTCAAAGGTGGGGGTTTTGTAAACTCTAACACATCCGGCCAACTTATCAACACATTCTTAGGAAGCTCAAGTTTCCACTTAATCTGCTTCTCCTACTCAGCCTGTGAATAATGCTAAAGGAAAATTTCTAGGTTTGCTTGGCTATAGGACACTCAGTAATAGAAACGATGAGTCAGGGATTCTTCGCAAACTAAATTGCATGAGTCACAAATCGTTTCTGGTCTTTGCCCCTTCATTTATTGATTTTCAAATTTTAATTTAAACCACATACACAATATGGCCATTATTTTAATATGAAGATAATGACCCTTTTTCATTATGCAAAAACTTTTTTAATTTCCAAAAATTTTGGTATTAATTTATAGAAATGTGTTTTGGTCGACCCTGCCTTTTACCTCCTCAGGCTGGTTACACGTTCCGCTGTGCTAAGATGTGGAGGGGCTAGTCGTAATAATCACCCCGCGGGAATACGCTTGCGCCCCTGACGGGTACTCCAGGACCCGCCGCATAGAAAATGATAGGTTCTTGTGTGGTCCATAATAATGTACTTTCCTTTTCATTCAATTTTTCTTTTGGAAAAGAATTGTGTTCAATGAAGAAACGAAGAGGGGAAACGATTAGTCTTGTTTATGCATGCAAGCCAAAGGGATGGATCTCTCTATACTACTTCTATGAACGTTTTTCAAGGGAAGTCTTAATTTTTTCATTTTTCATTTCCGGGTCAATGGGTTATTTCTAAAGTTTTGGAAGCCATACACAAGTTCAAATTACAATACAACTTTTCTAATAAAGGACTTTTCAAACCCCACGTTTCTAAGACTAATTTCAGAAAATGTCCAAACAAACAATGAAAGAGTAAAGTTGTCATTGCGGAACAATTATTTTATTTTATTTTTAGGGTAGATGAGCTTTGAGCTCTTCATATGTGGTACGTTTTAAGAGGATCTTAGGAAGAATTTAGTCTTTTTTTTGCCCAAAAAAAACACTCCTTTGAAAATGACAGCCCTTTTAAACAAAAAAACCTCACTCTTGCACCGATGGTCCAAAAACTCAAAGCATCTTCACCAGCAACTTTGAATTGCACTATAAAGGTCATTCAAAAATAACAAGGTATAACTAGTACCACGTAGTTTCTACCAACATCACTCAATTAGACTCTGAAAATAGTGAGTAAGCTACTAGCTCACAAGTCACCATGCATGGATTGTGTAATCAAGATGTGCAATTAAGAAAAGTAGATACACAAACTTAAGACATTAAACCCATTGGTGGTCGATTCGGCTTGTTTGTGAGATATGTTAGAAGGCCGAACCAGTAATTCAACGTGTGTGCCGATTCTCCACTGTAACTACCAATTTCTGCAAGGAAACCGCGTTCCCAATCACTTTTAACGTTAAAGAACGGTCCTTGGAGGGCCGATTCTGCCGTGGAGCTTGCCCAAACGCTCACCGTGTCGGGCTCGTCTCGGGGCTTGCTCCACGGTAGAATCGGCCCTCCGTAGACCGTTCTCTAGTACATTTCAAGGGCCTGAATTGGGTCACAATTCAAATAAATTGTTGACCAACCCATGCACATTCATTTTTCCACACTAGTAGCGGATTTGTCGTTTTTCATTCCCCACTTTGTGAAAACAATGAACACTGACGGGATATTGTGCCTATATTTTTGTCTTCTTGTGACCAAAACCACTCACCAGCAATATCACAACCTATGTGCATGGCGCCATTTCATTCCTTTTTCATTTATAGGAAGTGAAAAACGACACATTTCCTACTAGTGCCAGAGCCAGAGAGCTATTCAGAGTGTTGGTGGAGATGTTCTCAGCTTCAAAGGCTCCACTCAGACGCTCCTCACCACGGTTTAGCAGTAATGGCACGACTTGGTGAAGTCGTTACCAACCTGAACCTTAAATATTTGCAAAAAATGAGGGTGTTGCAGGCAATGAATGTGACGTTTGAACGACGGAAGCAATAAACCACATAGTCAAGAAATCTGAGCTTCCGGCGGTCATTGATGGGGCCTCCACTTGCACCTTCTCCACCAGTTCCATTTCCATCAGTGTTCGTTACTACCACTGTCACGATCGAGTTCCGTGGACCCTGGGATTGCAGCTCGACGTTTTGTGATTGTGCCATGCATAGTAACCAGCAGCTCCGATCGCTCCCAAATTGTTGCTACATGATCGAGAATTCCCGTCACCAGGTGATGATCGATGAGTGCATCTGATCTAACTAATCGTTCCTGTTGCGACTTCAAACTCGAGAGCAAGACACTGCTAATGTAGCCGCGGAGGGTATGATTTTCTGTCTGGACTGCAATTAATTAGGTTGAATTGAGACTTACCAATGGAACGCCGTTGAGATCGATCACGTGCTACGCCGATGTCTGGAGCTCATTGCTAGCTACTGTCTTGTAGTGGGTGCACAAGTATGGGAAGAAACCGAGACCTTACAATGACGGGCCTTTCCAACGTTAACGAAGGCAAGAAACCAGAGCTTCGTCCTCGCCACACTCGCAGCCAGGTGCGTGCTTGCATTGATGTGGGTAACTCATGTTTTGTTGTGGACCAACGAATTTCGGCCGTGGAATCAGCTCGACACATGGTGCAGTATAGCCTGCAGAACTCTCAAAACGTTTTTTCTTTCTCCTGGCAGTCTATGCAGGAACATGATCACGTAACCTCGGCGAATGCGAAAGTGTGGGCAACGAATCAGTTGTTTTCTCCTGCGGTCTCCTCCAGCGCAGTTCCCCCTGTTGCAGTCTACAGCCCTGTTCCTCGTGGTTAGTCTACTTTGCTCCGTAATCGGTGTCTGAAGAACGATGACCTAAACATAATCTTTTAAACATCAAACTGTCTCAAACGAGTAGACTTGATTCCTCGTAGACCAGATGAGTATGATGGTTCTGAATTTGATGTCTTTGAGCAGGTAAGATTCGGAAGATGGGAAGCGCGTTCAATGGAGACGCAGTTCACGAAGTCTGCAGCAACTCAGGTCGGTGTCGACCGCTGGGTGTATTTTCAGGGTTTTTCTCAGACTTTTTCACATGTGTGGTACCTCGGGAATCAACTGGATGGACGAGAAGCAGAGCAAAAGCGCTTCTCGATCTCAGCAAGAGACAGCAATCAGCGCTTCTTGACAAACAAGACGCCATTGATCTGCTTGAATGGAAGCTCCGGAAACTGAAGGCCATGGATGCCAAGGGGCATAATAGCGAGGATTCCAACAATTCAGGCGCCGTGACCCTGGACGACACATGCTCGGAAAGCTCGGGAACGTCCTCCTCGTCGGAGATGACAGAAAGCAGCGGAACCGAGCCTTCTTTGGCCGACCTGTGTCGAAATGCGAAGAAGAGCTTCTCCGAGGACTCATGGAAAGTGGAAGAGAAATGCGACAACCTGCCAGTGGGATTCAACGACATGACGATGAGCGAGAAAGCTCCCCTGTTCGAGATGGCGTCCACCCGTGCGCGCGTCGCCGTGAGATACTTCTGCAAAGTGTTCATGAAGCAGATGGAGTATTCGGGCTACTCGGTTTGCAGAACCCTTGCTGCCATTGATCCCTCTGCGAAGTTCATGAAGCGGGAGCACACGTCGTTTGTCTTGGAGGCTAACATCAACAAGGTGAACGCAAATCCACATCCTGTCAACTCTATCATGTAGTATGAATACTTATGCTTTGAAACATAAAGTATAACCCCTAAGTGTCCACTGTGTATTTTCTGTAGTGTAGGAAAATTGAATCACGTGCTGCAAGTCATCTGTTTGTGTGAAAATGATTTCAGTTTGACACAATCGACACTGTTGATCTCGTAGTGTAGAACAAGAGCTTCAAAATGATGTATTGCAATCAGAAAACCGAGGTAAAATGAGAAAATGCCACCGTTGCAAAGTTCAGTGTTTCAGATGGCCATATTGGGTGACTTAGACGCTTAAGGGTTAAGCAATATAAGGCAGATGTCCCAATCCCACCCTAAACCATACATCTACAATGTTATTCAACTACCACATGCTATGGTTTTATTCGATTTATCTTCAGGAAAAGCATGGTTTTGGGAAATTCAGTGAAGATTCTTAATTAAACCCTAAAGGACCAAGGATTCACAGTTTTAAAATGACAAATTCAATTGATCATATTTGAGTTAACCAAAAAGAAGAGAAAATACATGTTAGGTGAGGTGAGTTTGACCCGTATCTAAGGCAATCAAACAAACTCGCATGGTTTCTAAAGAATTCAAAATAGAAAGGAGTGTGAACTAGTTTTGCCGTCAATTAGAAGACAAAACTGAGACTAAGGTGAGTTCAAAGAGAGCCAAGGCTTGAAGGCAATGGCCCACATCTAATTTGAAGTTGGAGGGTGTTGAGTGCACTATTTGCTTTGATTTTGGTTACACTAAAAGAGGGCATAGACTTTGGTTTCCTGATATTTTTGGGGGCAGATTAGCTGTTCTGATTTCAGTTAACTCAATTGTGAAAAACATAATTCAGATGGGATTAAATTTTATATCACCAAAACTAGTGAAGATCATAGCATGTGTTTGAGAATGACACTGCTTCGACAATGACAGCTTCAATTCAGAGATCTTTGTTTGCGCGGTTAATTCAAGGGAGCTTACTTGAACGTTGTTGTTGTAGGCCTTGTACCACTGCTTCGAGAATGACAGCTTCGACGATACGGGATTAACCCTAATCGTGGACCCGAAGGAGCGATCCGCAGCCCGGTTCGAGGAGTTTCAGCAACTGCGATTAGTGGATTCCGTGGATGCGGCGAACACAGCGCACTCGGATTTCGAGCCGAAATTCTTAGCGTACTGCGAGCAGAAGATGCGCGAGATTTGGTTTCTGTTTCCGTGGAACATCGTGTTCAAGGACACAGAGGAGCGGAAACTCTTCACCGGCGCCTTCCTCGACGCAGCCAAGTGCATCTGGCTGTTGCATCGCCTGGCGTCGTCCCTGTATCCTGCCGCCACGATCCTCCGAGTCGGGAAAGGCATGGAGATCAAGGAGCAGTACGTGGAGCGCATGTCGGAATCCGACTCCCTCTGTTCCAAGTGCAAGACGCCCAAGGTCCAGTTCATGGTTGCCCCGGGTTTCCAAGTGCACCAGAATGTGATCAAATGCCAAGTGTATGAACACTTGCTCTGTGACTGAAGACACGGAAAAGGTATCCACCGAAAGCACTCACTAACTCTGGAATGGCTCAAAATAGCGGCGAGAAGCGACCACGGTGAGAAGCGACCAGTTTTCTTGTATCGAGAATATGGAGTTTTGTGCTCAAAATCAAGGTATTTTGTTTCGAAGGTATACATAACATTCAGTAGCATGCATTGTTTCTGTTTCTGCCTTGGCTCTACGGTAGATGGTGTGGAATATTTCACACCCAACTATGCTTCATCAGTAGCTAAGTGGACAAGTGACAGCAGATGGTGTGGAATATTTCACACCCAACAGTGCTTCATCAGTAGCTAAGTGGACAGGTGGAGGCTTAAGATAATGAGCAGAGTGCATGAAGTCAAGGCAATGGGCATGAAGGCTATTGAATGTTATGATAGTGACCCTGAAGAGAAACATTTATGTCACTCGAAGGGTTTAGCATCGTTGACTCTTTCTGTAGTTGTGAAACCCTAATAGTGAAAGGAGAATGTAGCAGGAACAAGCTCCTGCCGACATCTCAATCACGGCATTCATCGGAGCTTGACAAGATGTGATCCAGTTTGGTCGAAATTTGCCGACACATAACTTAGCTCATGATTTGCCAGTATGTTGTTTTAAAATAATTGGAATATACAGCGTTTCTAGCCCTTTCTCTGTAGATGCAGCAATTGATACAATTCAATCTAGTTCCAAATTCTTAGTGGAGACGACGATATGAAAAGCTTCAGTAGTAGGAAATGTGTCGTTTTTCACTTTAAATGAAAAAGGAATGAAACTGTGCCAAGCACATGGGTTGTGTTAGTGGTATTGGTCACAAGAAAATAGAAATATAAGTATAATATTTAGCCACTACACACTGTTTCCACAAAGTGGGGAATGAAAAACGACAAGTTTGCTTGTAGTGCTTTGCCGGAAGTCAAATTGCATGAATTGC
The DNA here is from genome assembly GCA_022496805.1 of Pohlia nutans. Lineage (NCBI taxonomy): Eukaryota > Viridiplantae > Streptophyta > Bryopsida > Bryales > Mniaceae > Pohlia > Pohlia nutans. The sequence goes on from CM040086.1 coordinate 1,917,102, forward strand.
ATGAAGTTTTGTGATTTGTTTCACAAACCATTGAATACCTGGGTTGGGAGAACGGAAGACCATCGCATCGATGACCGTGGCGTTCTTGTGACCGTGGCACAGGTGGCTTACATAGGGTTGGATAACCTATTACCACCACCTCCCCCAATTATAACAAGTAGATATTTTTTGGGGCCACCACAGTTGAGACCCAAAACAACCAATTTCACTATTGAAGTAGACCCTATGGCACGCCAAGCATTGCGAAGAAATAGTTGGTGGTTTTGGGTATCATTATGAGTGAAAGTTAGTACCACATGGTGTGGACATGGGAAAGCCTAGTGGTTTGATTTGGGTAAAAGGTTGCTTTCCACTTTGCAATTTTGTATAAAATTGAAAAATATGAATTAGATGTTGCAATTTTTTGCAATCCTCATCAAAATCTATTTTGAATGTGGTCATATTTTTTTTTTGGAATTTAGCTCTGCTAGAAATAGGCGAGATTGCTTAAGTTGGTGGTTATAGGTTATCCAACCTTAATCGCATGGTCATGGTCGTAGAGTTGATGGACTGCAGTGATTATGGCTATTACTGTGTGGGCAACTAGTGTCACAAGAAATTAGTGTGTGTGACTATTTGTAAATTTGACAGAAAATTAATTGGTGTGGCATTATTTGTAAATTTGATAGAAAATTAGTTTGTGACACTATTTGTAATCTTTGGAATTAGTTGACTTATTTTAATTATTTGTTCAAATAAGAGTTTTAGAGATGAATTTGAAATATATCTTTGATAAATTTGTTGAATTTTTAAAAGAACTGTCACACACATGCTTTTATATCAATTGGAGACTTTATATTGTGTGGTGAAAATTGATTTGGATGAAATTTTCCTTTTATATATTATCTCACATATGAAAATCAGATTATTCAAATAAAATATTTAAAATCCTTCCATTTTCAAATTGAACAAGCGGTAAGTTTGTACTTTAATATTTATCCCAAATTTGTTTTTAAATAGGACTTCTTTTTACAGTCCAAGTAATTCCTTAAAAATAGAGTGCTTCTGTAGTCTCTCCTTTGGTGGGGCACAGACAACAAACGCACTAATTTTGATAAAGAAGGGTTAACCTTTACATGCCTAATGCCCTCTCCAAATTGGTTAGTTTTTCACATATGTATTATAAAATGCAGTCAAAAGGGATATTTTGAATGTGATGTATCAATAAAAGTTGTACATTATGAATTTTAGATTCTATCCATGTAGTTAAATCTATGATTGCAATTACCAATATTTTCTATGAAATTTGAAACTTAAAATTCAAAATTCTTTTGTAATTTAATTATGAAAAATAGATTAACAATTTGTAGATGAAATTTGTTATGATGGGTTGAAATGTGTGGCGATTGCAAGCTATGGTCACCGAAAGTGGGTTGTACCTCGTGTAGCTAAAACCTGTGCAACTCATGTACTAGTGGTGTATTGTGTACCTCTCAACTTTCAATTAACCCTTAAACGTCAAGAGGGCCTGAATGGGGCAGCCCGGAAGGAATCTAATTTTTTTTGGGGAAAAAAGATATTTATTTATTTATTTATTTATTTTAATTTTTAATTTTTTGGCCAAAAACGGCTTTGCAGTGAACTGCTGGCTAGCACTATAGCACTGTAGCACTGCGGCACTGCTAAACTTCAGCTGCCCCAACCTCAAAACTTGTTCAATTTGATAACTTTGATTGCTTACCAACGATTCCACAATCTCTCAAATGAGGCGAAAATTTGGAATCTAGATCGCATTTTCAGTAGCTTTCCAACGGAACAAGTCTTGCTTTATTTGGTTGAGAAATGAAACTTTTTTCTCCAATTATTCCTTTATATCAAGCCCGTGGGGCTTGCTTTGACGTTTAAGGGTCAAATCAAAAATTTCACCATCAGAAATATGGTATATGCTTATAATTCCTCTTCAAAGATTATTAACCCTTTGACGCGCCATCGTCCAGATTCTGAACAATGGATGATTTCTGACGAGTCCCTTCACCACATATGATGATTTTTTTCATTCATCCAAAAATTTCTTGATTCTTGTGCTAGTTGACTACCATTTGTACGGTATGGATTTTCAAAATAAGATAAAGTGAATTTTTGAAATATTACAAAAGTGGTTTATGTCAAGTTTCATTCTTAGTTCAAAAAGTGAGACTTTAAACATGATTTTCCATAATAAGTAGAATCAAATAATGGAAACCATACCATCTTGTAGTACATGTTATTCCAATTTCATTACACTATTTTTAAAATTTTTTGTGTTAATTTTGGATTTTTAATTCAATTTCAAGAGGAAACCTTGCAAAATTTATTAAAATTTATTAATAATAAATATGATGAATCCAACCGTACAGATGTTATCTTTACATTCACATTTACAACTTTGCTTTGTACATCAACTCCATTTTCGTTTTTCATCAACCATTTTATAACGAATCTTTGAAAACAATGTTGAATTGGGACCTTAAAGGGTTAAGTTTATTTCGAGACTTTGGGCTTTACTACAACGGCCTTTTTTGTTTTTTATCCACCATGGTAAATTAGAGCCATTTTTACATAACCTTTATAGCTAGGTTTTATGAAAAATGTATTTCATATCCCACCTCTGGAATTGAACTATTATTTTATTTCCAAAAAAAACCTAGAGAAAAAGTTTTAACTTCATGAAAAAATTAAAAAACAAAAACATATTAAAACAATTAATTAAAAATTAAGTGAGTGTAACACCCAAAAAACTAAAATATGGTAGCTTTGTACGCCTTTGTGGTGTGTTGCTATAAATTTGTGAAGTTCAAATTTGACCCTCTTCTAGCATTTCCTATATTATAGGTGCAAATAGGTGCACTTTTGACAAGCGACAAGTACCATTTCCAAAAGTTATTGATTAATTTATAGCCATATAACAAAACGTAAAAAAATTATTGTAGTAGGCACCTTGACATTGTAAATCTTCGAGCAATGCCCTTTGTTTTCCAAGAAGATTCCAACCCAATATTTATTGGCCATTTTCCAAAAACTCAAAAAAACAACAATTCCTACACCGGAACAAAAAATTGGGTGACTATAGTTTGCAATTACTATGTACTACTCTAAGTGTAGTGATTTTGGAGATTTTTGGTTGCTTACTTTTATGAGTTGACTTTTTCAAGAACACATTTGAAATAAGATCTTAGAAATTTTGGGTGAATCATTGCAACATGAAATGAGGCATAAAAAATTCGCAAATCATCCGCTTTTTAGTTGGTTCTCACATATATGAAGCTAATTTTCCATAAAATCTACAGTAAAAATTTCACAGTGAAAAAAGTGGATGATGGATTTTAGTATATCTTAAGTATTTCATGTCTCAGTATACCAAACGTGGAATACTGAAGATCGCTGCAATAAGCTGTCAATGGTTCAAAACTTGTCTTGTATAATTAGAATGAACTAGCAAATCTCGTATTGCAATGCAACACAGAAAACTAAATAAACATGATCAAGAAACATGGACTCCATTGCAAAGAATGTTGATAGAAAGAAATTGAAAAACGTGATTATAGATGAAAATAGTTTACAAAACAGACAAATGATGAGAATGGATGAAAATGATGTATGATGAGATATTGGATGATAATTGGTGGATGAAAAACTTGGATGAAAACGTGACCGATTTCGTGACAGGGGTCGTGACACTGTGTATTTAATATAATAGATGAGAGGAAGAGGCATTCACCTAATCTTTTCTCTACTAACCGTGCGTACGTGTTTAATGCGTGGTCACTATTCGGGTTGGGTTACCGGCAGTTTGACGAGTCCTATAGCTACTGAATTTCTGTTGACAATTTAAGGTTGCCTGTGTTTACTATGCTATTTTTGATACAGATGAATGTATAGATTTCTGTGGCAGATTTGGGCTGCAATTGTGTTGCCAATTTTTTACAGACGTACGTGTCATATAAGTTCCATCCCTAGCCTGGACTGGCGTGAAACTGTATCAGAACATTTCTATAAATTGTTGTTGCGCATCTTTTGGAGCTCCAGCTGAGGTGCTTGCTGCATGCAAGGTTTCAGCGACTGCTCACTTCATCGGAAGGCACTTGTAACACACAATTCGCTATTTACGCACTTGGCTATATAATCATGCACTTCGTCCCCGAGCGCATGATTTTATTTGTCTAACTTTTATTTTTAAAAAACCAACGATTATTGTCTTTCTTCAATCCCTTACATTGTAAACAAATAATTATTTTAATAAATTTTTATTCTCATCTTTATCTTTTCTTTTTTTATCTTGATTTCTTTCTCGTCTTCTTTCTTGTCTTCTTTTCGTCTTTCTTCTTGTCTTCCTTTTTGTCTTCGTTGTCTTTTTTTTCTTCTACTTTTTCTTTAGTTGTGGCTGCTGAACCCTAAACAATGGGAGCAAACCAAAAAAAAAAAAAAAAAAAAAAAAAAAGTTTTTTTTTTTTTTTTTTTTTTTTTTTTTTTTTTTTTTTTTTTTTTTTTTTTTTTTTTTTCGTTTTTTTTTTCGTTTTTCGGGTTGGCCGTGGGGTGCTACTGAACCTTGAATGGCAGCCGCCAAAAAAAAAAAAAAAAAAATTTTTTTTTTTTTTTTTTTTTTTTTTTGCCCTTTTTCTTGGCCGTGGGGTACTGCTCAACCCCTGCCCAAAAAAAAAAAAAAAAAAAAAACTTTTTTTTTTTGACTTTTTCTAAAAATTATTATTTTTAGTCGCTAGGGTGCGCGGCCGCGCATCCAAAGACTCTTCTTCCTCTTCTTCTCCTTCCCCTCTCCTCATATATATATAGGGGAGAGGTGAGGGGAGGGAGAAGGAGTTGAAGAATGAATGAGAGAGACCCTCTCCTCTCCCCTATATATATGAGGAGAGGGGAGGGATGGAGAGGGAGGGATGGAGAGGGAGGGATGGAGAGGGAGGGATGGAGAGAGAGGGAGAGGAGAGAAGAGGAAAAGGGAGTGAGTGAGGGATAAAAGAGGCTTAGGGTGCGCGGCCGCGCACCCTCAACCGTCAGTAGTCTAAAAATAGAAAAGAAGACGAAAACCAAAAGAGAAATATATATATATATATATATATATATATATATATATATATATATATATATATATATATATATATATATATATATATATATATATATATATATATATATATATATATATATATATATATATATATATATATATATATATATATATATATATATTTTGGTTTTTTTTTTCCTCCACCGCCGTTTAGGTTCAGCCGCCGCTCGCTGAACCCTAATTTTTAAAAATTTTAAATTTCTATTTTTAGGGTTCATGAGCCCTAAGCAAAAAAGAAGACGAAAAAAAAAAAAAAAAAAAAAAAAAAAAAAAAAATTGGTTTTTTTTCCTCGGTGCGGGTGTAGGGTTTGCGGCTGCCACAAGAGGTATGAAGAAAAAAATAGAAAAAGAAGAAGAAGACAAGAAGGAAGACAAGAAGGAAAAGAAAAAGAAGACAAGAAAGAAGACAAAAAAGAAGACAAGATAAAAGAAACAAGATAAAGAAAAGATAAAAGAAAAGATAAAGATAAGAATAAAAAATAAATAAAAGAATTGTTTGTTTACAATGTAAGTGATTTGTAGAAAGACAAAATCGCTATTTTTTAGAGAGCTTTTTACACAAATTTTTTAAACACGATTTGCTCATGAAATGAACGCACTTGGCCAAGTGCATAAATAGCGAATTGCGTGTTTTGTCTGGTTGTGTCCACCACATGCATCGTGCACGAAGGGATGTTCTCGTGCATGTCTGAAGGTGGCAGAGACTCATCAGAAACTATTGCTACAGAACTGTTGCATCGCGGGCCAAATGATAGCGATCCATGTGCTGTGAATCAAATTGGCAAGCACAATTGATCTATGACATCACTATTAATGATCAAAAGTCATTGACATATCAACATTAGGGATCGATTATGGCATCACTATTTCCATTCTCAAAATTCCTTTGTTACAATGAGAATGTTTTTAGAACTTGAGATTGACCTTAAGAGCATCTGCACCTTGCTCGCTAAACGTGGTTGGAAGGACGTTTGGCGGACTCGGGCTCGAAAACTGTCTGCACCGCAACTCGGGCAACGGCTACTTTTGTTGCGGGCTCGTCAAAAACCAAGCGCCGCTCGCCATCTTTCAGAGTCCCCAAGGTTTTTCAGGGCCCAAAATCTGGCTCATTCTTGTCTGATTTGGTGCTATTTTATCTTGTCATTGTTGTTGGGTTTTTTTTTGGAGCGATGGCAAATCGGGGGCATGCGCAGACGGTGCGAGGAGGGCGTGGTCAGGGTGGTGCGAATTCTAGGGAAGGGTGTTGGCCGATGTGAGGAGGACGTGATTCCTTGGCAAACGATCTGTGATTTAGGGTTCGGGGGCCCAAGTGTGGAGATGTTGCGTCTGAAACCCAAATAATGCACATTAAAATCCTCCATTGGTAAATAAATTTTTTGATCATTATCAAATCCGATTGTCATCTAGATTTTTATTTTTAAAACATATATAGATTCTAAACCCTAAATGAACCTTTTTTAAAACTTAACTGAAGACAAGATCCCCAAAACTCAATTCACTGGTAGAAATATGTGTTTAGAACTTGGAGCCCCAATCTAGCGAATTGGGGTCCCCAAGTGCAGAACTTGGGGCTTCAATCCAAAAATAAGATAAAAGTATAAAGTAAAATATACAATAAAAGTATAAAGCGAAAGTATAAAGTAAAAGTATAAAGTATAAAATTCGATATTTTTATATTTTTCATTTTAAAAGTTTTTACGTCGACGGTTATCTGCAGCAACGCGTAGCCCTAGTAATTGAATTTGAACTGTTGTACACTAGATTCATTTTTTTTGTTAAGAGGTATAATTAGATTCAATTATATTTTTATTTTTATTTTTAGACCATACCAGCAAGTACCCTAAACCTTTAACCGTGAACCCTATGTCACCAAAAAACCCTAAAGCTTACTAGAAGAGCTCGTAGTCTCTCTGTGAAAGAACATGGCGTGCCACAGGAAGAGCTCGCAGTCTAAGGTATCGCTCGCAGTTTGTACAGTCAAATTAGGAGCAACTTCCCACCTCTTCCCCCCCCCGGCCACCTCAATATTTATTGGCAGCCTAAACCTCCTCCGGAGTCCAGGTAGACGCGACCCCGTGGCAGTGACAGCCGGACTCCTGCTCAACCGGACCTTCTCCCTTGTTGCCACATACATCCTTGAACTGCGGCCGTTTTCGCAGTGACCATTTCTGGAGCGAGAGTGGGCCTCTTTTATTTTAGCGAGTCCTTGCCCACATATTCAGCCATCTACTTGCCCTTCGAAGGGTGGTAATTGGCGAGCAAGGGTGCAAATGCTCTAAGAATACTACTACCTAAAGTTTTGTTAGATCAAACAAGAAGAAGGATCTCCAACTTCATAGGTACAGTGTCCCACTTTACCTTATTCTACCTATGGAATGCTTGGGAAGAGTTATTAGACTCTCCGCATAATAAATAATAGTCCAATCAAAGTCAACGAAATTTTACATGGACTATAGTTAGAAAGTCTATAATTAAAGGCCTTTGCATAATTATTTTTGAAAAACCTAAATTAACTTTTGAACTTTGTGTTAACCTTGGTTAAATTTTTAATTTCCAAAAGGGTATATAGTATGAAACTTGAGGCAGAATAGACCTTTTTCAATTCAATTCTACAATCGGGCAGAGTTCTCTTTTGGACACCTTTCTTTCAAGGTGATATATGCTATACATTATCCTATTTTTTTTTATTTACTTTGCTTCATAATTTTTTTTAATTACACATCAGTCCACTTACAATTTCAATTGTAATTCTTGTAGGTTGCATGTCATAGAAGGCATAGGGGCATTTGGTAGCACTATTTAAGTCCTCCATAAAAAAAGATTCCAAAGATTATAGTTTACAAACTAGATTTTACAATTTCATACCATACAGTTTTATAAACTTGAACACTTTCTCATTAATTTTTGAAACATGTTGAAAAGCGTGCCCCAATTTCCTATTTCTAGCAAATATTATTATTGACAAAAACATTGTATCTTAAATGAATACTAGTTTCTAAAGAAAATAACGTTGTTTATGTTTTCAGAAATAAAGTGTGTAACAATGGCAACCCCTAAAACAAATGTGAACCAAGTGAAGTGTTATTGTAATTATAGATGTCGGCATACTCTTTAGGGATATGCTTGGGTACATTCTCGATCTGTAGCCAATTATGCACATAATGATATCCTTCATAAAAGTTATTACAATAGATTTGGTAGTGGTCAAGCTAGTGGCTCAGGAGAACCATTCGAACATCATGAACAAAATCAACAATCAAATGATCATCCATCCTTTGACTTTAAAGGTTAGTGCATTGTTATATACTCCAAATTAATTAATTTGAAAATTTGAAGTCACATTTATTAAATTCTTAATATATCATTGTCTGGTTGTACAAATTTTGAAATCAAAGTTGATATAATTTGTGAAAATTACATGCAGATTTGGTTGTTGAAGAGAAAAATGCACTCGCAAGCCAAAGTGTTGGCACCCGTCAAAATTGTTATTGTTCTCTATTCAAAGGACGAAAGATAATATCTCGGGCCACATTTGCAAGACACAATGCAGCCAAGAAGACAAGATCATTGTTTATGGGCCCCTCAGTGTATGTGAGTGAGAATGATCAACCAAATGAATCAGTTTATGTTGACGTGACTGATGCATCTGAATATTCAAACTTTGATCCAATTGAAGTGAGAGAAAGCCAAATACAAAGTATATACGCAGGTGTGAATATGAACCAAGAGTATACCAACCTAAATTTATGACACTAAAACAAACCATTCTTTTGCGAATTGTTGAATTGCAATTTGAATGGGATCGCTCAAAAGTTCCCATTCAGTTACAAGATAGTATGTTAAAACAATTGTTTGGAGATTTCAAGTCACATGTAGGATCTATATATGATCGTAGTGCAACTTTAAATTTGTCTACACCCCCGTTGCCGGTAGATGACTGAGATTACAAGACATAATCATTGGGTAAGGTTTTGGCTAATGTTGGAGCAGAATGGGATGGAAATCATGAAGGTTATAGAGCTCCCGGTTCTTGGGCAACTTTAATCTCTACCTACATGGATTTGGGTATGGTAGAACCTCAAAGGGGTTTAGGCTGTGCACAAGTAGTGCTGCTCAACCACATGAACCGGAGCTTCTAGAACCATATGCAGAAGATATATATGAAGGGCCAAATCTAGTGTATTGCAATTGTGGCCTACCACGTAACACACGCATAGCTAAGTCCCAGAAGAAATTGAAGAGAAATTGTGAAAATTGTTGTTCTAGGTGCTCGAAATGCCAAAAAAAAAGATCTGAAATCTTGAATTTGGATTATTTGCCATTTATTAAAATATTAAAAGAACTATGTAAAAGTCATTTATATGTCCATGAATTTCTTAAAATGTGGAGGAATAGAGAGAAATGGTTGGGTGTGCCCACAAATGGAAATCCCGACATTATAAACGAGTAGTGGGACGGGACAAAATTTTGAGAGTGGGCAGCATTTTGGGATCCTGAGGCTATGTATCAACTTCCTGTAATTTGCAATGCACAATATTGTAAAACTCCTTTTCGCGGTTTTGTTTAATTAAAAACTGCATTTCTATTATTTTTAATTGTAAACTTCCATGTTTTTTTTAAAAATAATGCTTATCTCAAAATATATTTGGTCAGAATCAAAGCAGCCCTCATAATTTTTACGGGAGATCATCCTGCACAATGTAAAATAGGGTGTTTAAAAGAGGGTGGCTATGAAGCATGCCGAAGGTGTCACATGTCCCAAGATTTCCATCCCATTCTGCTCCAACATTAGCCAAAAGCTTACCCAATGATTATGTCTTGTAATCTCAGTCATCTACCGGCAACGGGGGTGTAGACAAATTTAAAGTTGCACTACGATCATATATAGATCCTACATGTGACTTGAAATCTCCAAACAATTGTTTTAACATACTATCTTGTAACTGAATGGGAACTTTTGAGCGATCCCATTCAAATTGCAATTCAACAATTCGCAAAAGAATGGTTTGTTTTAGTGTCATAAATTTAGGTTGGTATACTCTTGGTTCATATTCACACTTGCGTATATACTTTGTATTTGGCTTTCTCTCACTTCAATTGGATCAAAGTTTGAATATTCAGATGCATCAGTCACGTCAACATAAACTGATTCATTTGGTTGATCATTCTCACTCACATACACTGAGGGGCCCATAAACAATGATCTTGTCTTCTTGGCTGCATTGTGTCTTGCAAATGTGGCCCGAGATATTATCTTTCGTCCTTTGAATAGAGAACAATAACAATTTTGACGGGCGCCAACACTTTGGCTTGCAAGTGCATTTTGCTCTTCAACAACCAAATCTGCATGTAATTTTCACAAATTATATCAACTTTAGAGTTTTTCCGCAAATTAAACCGCTCTATCATGGGCAGATATGGAATTCGTTGGTAATCGAAATCTAACCTGCGCATAAGGGGGGGCCAAATATTTCTAATCAAGGGGGTCTGCAGCCAGCAGCCAGCAGGGGCGGGCCTGCTGCCGGCTCTGCCCGCCTACCCCGAGTTGGCTGCCTGTAGCAAGCTGAGCTGGGCCCGCCGCGGGCTCCGCCTTGCTCGCCGCTGATTGGCTAAGAAGAAATAAACAAAAGCTCAAGGCTATTTTCTCCAAGGGTGCAGGAAAATTGAGGTTGTGAAATTAAAAGGCACCGTTTTTGGTCCCTTCAAACTTCAGACCTGTAGTTTTTTTCAGGCAATTGACATGTCTACTTTTATTGGGAACTGACCCTCTCTTTTTGAAAACTAAAGTCCAGTCATCCTACTTGGGACCACTTTGCGGATAACTCTTTTGATTTCAAAATTTGTACAGTGGGGTGACACCGAAATTGTCCCCTTGTGCAATTTCAGGGATAGTGCCCACACTGCTGCCAACTTTGACACCCTCCCGAGCGCTGAAAAATTGTTATTTATACATGAAATTTTAGACACAAAATCATTGTTATGTTGAAAACATGTGTACCAAATTTCAAAGCTAGAAGATTGATACAAAAAAAGATATTCAAGATTTACTAATAAGGGGTAGCTGTAAGAAATGTTTCACAGCTGCCAACTTTGACACCCTCCCAAGGATTGAAGAAATTTTTTTTTTGGCATGGGATTTTGGGAGTTGGAACATCTTTATGTTTTTTACACATGTAAAAAAATTCAAGTCCAAAAGACCCACAAAAAAAATGATATTCCAAATCTACCAACATGTGTAGTTGTGAGAAACAAAGTTGCTTCACAACTACGTTGGTAGATATAGAATAACTGTTTTTGTGTGTATCTTTTGGCCTTGAAATTTTTTATACATGTGATCAACATCATAAAGATCATGTGACAAAAATTTCATATTGAAATAACAAATTCTCAGCCCTAGGCAGGCTGTCAAAGTTCACAACTTTCACAACTACACATGTTGGTAGATTTGGAATATCATATTTTTCACAACTTTCTCACAACTACACATGTTGGTAGATTTGGAATATCATATTTTTCGTGGGTCTTTTGGACTTGAATTTTTTCACATGTGTAAACAACATAAAGATGTTCCTACTTCCAAAATCCCATGCGAAATTTTTTTTTCTTCAATCCTTGGGAGGGTGTCAAAGTTGGCAGCTGTGAAACATTTCTTACAGCTACCCCTTGTTAGTAAATCTTGAATATCTTTTTTTTTATCAATCTTCTAGCTTTGAAATTTGGTACACATGTTGTCAACATAACAATGATTTTGTGTCTAAAATTTCATGTATAAATAACAATTTTCCAGCGCTCGGGAGGGTGTCAAAGTTGGCAGCAGTGTGGGCACTTCCCCTGGAATTGCACAAGGGGACAATTTCGGTGTCACCCCACTGTACAACCAGACAATGATATATTAAGAATTTAATAAATGTGACTTCAAAGCTACTATGCAAGTAGAATTATTTTCCATCAAAGCTACTATGCAAGTACGGTGTTTCTTAACTTAAAGTTCATTCTTTTCAGAAAAACAGGTTTTTTGAAAAAAATTAAATTCTGAAATGATTAGGTTTCTCTTTTTCTAATTATTTTTTGCCGACCCGGACAGCCGGGTACAGTAACAGCATAAATTGATGGACTGAAGCCACCACTCAGAAATAATCCAAATTGGATGATTTATTGTGGATGATGATCTCTCAATCACGTTTTTATTCATCGGGAACTCAAAACATGTCTACAGTTACTGATCAGACTCATTAGGGTTTTAGCGAAGTTGAAACCCTAATTGAAACCCTTGAGTTGCTCAGATTTATGGCCCTCTCGATCGTCGCACGCGGATGTGCGGCGTCTTCGCATTTTACCTCTCCATTTCATAATCCTTCTTCCCCTGCATTCCAGGCTAGTCTCTGCTACTCTTATTTGATCAATCTTTCTTTGTTTGATCAATCTTTCATTGTTTGATCCATCTTTCATTGTTTTGAGTGTTTCATAAATACGATGTTATGCAAACGCTTCGGCTTCAGTTTTGTTGTTGCTCAAACTTTTTGATTCGTACTGTGTGGTGACAGCCAGGGGATTGCCAATGTCCCGGATTATCCAGAGTTCGGTGTGTGAGTGATGGGGCTTCTGAAGGCGCTTGGTGTGGCCTCTGCGGAGATCGTGGCGGTTGGTGTACGTGCGGCTGGTGTATGGGACAGGGAGGCTTTCCTACCCGACCTGGACTCGCTGGCGTGAAAGGGAAAGTAGGCTGGGCAAGATGTAAGACTTGCTTTGGACAAACGGTGATTCCCTGTCTGTTTTGTGGAATATCCGAAGTCACCGAGTGGAAGGAACAAGCCAGGCGACTTCCCCCTCAAAGCCGCAAGCATTATAAGACCTAAGTTTTGGTGCCCAATTCGGATGGTGTCATCTGCCCTCCTCCCTCGAAATGCAGGTTTCAGATTAACCCCTAAGCGTCCACTGTGTATAGGAAAATTGGACCCCCTGCTGGAAAGCATCTGTTTGTGTGAAAATGACTTCAGTTTGACACGATCGAACGCTCTTGATCTTGTAGTATAGAACAAGAGCTTTAAAATGATGTATTGCAATCAGAAAACTGAGGGAAAATGAGAAAATGCCACCGTTGCAAAGTTGGCCTTTAGACGCTTAGGGATTAAACCCTATAGGAATGCTGTAATTTTTATGTTTTGAATGCTGTAATTTTTCTCTTTACGCATTGTATCTGAGTAACATCATGATTACAAGCACAGTATAAATATGATATTAATGATTTACACATGGTTTGATTTTGGATTGAATCTCTTCCAGGTTTAGTGCACGCAAGAAGAATAAGAAAAGGTTCATACACCCAAACAGGGCTCCTTAGCTTTTTACGGGTTAAGTGGAGTATTCGTTTGAAGTGAAGAGATGCGCAGAAATTTCGAGAAATCAAGGTACGTCACAGCTTGTAGGAGACCTGCTGCTAAGTACAGCCACTGAGAATTCAATTGGGTTTAGGGTTTATGACCTTGAAAAGATTGATCAAGGATATATGAATGGATGTCTTTTGGAGCACTCGAGGTGGGTGTCTTTCAAAGATTAAAGCTTACCCCTGATACAGCTCCATAGAGGTATACGGTGGCTTCTGGTGACTGCAATGCGCAAGCTTTGCTTTGCAGACAGATACGGGTCATACATTTACAATAACCTTGCATCTTGTGAACACGGTTATGTTGAGACATGTGCCATTTTGGTTTATATTCGAGGTTAGATAGCAGTTTAATAATTCTTCTAAACTTTTGTGATTCTTGGTTGTAGGATCTAACCATGTCATTTATTGAGAAAATTGTTGAATGTTTCTTATGAACAAGACATTTTATAGTGAATCAACTACAGTGAATTTCGAATTTAATTTGGCGCGTTTGACCTGAGCCTTTACTAAGTATTTGGTATTTGTTTATATTGCCTTCATTAATATTGTATGTGAGGCGGTTTCTGATTCATTCTGCATGGCCGAATTTGAACTACTTCCTCACACTCTGCATCTGTTTTGGGAAATTGGCATATTTTTGTTAGAATCCAACTATACAAATTTCTAGCTATCGAAGTGCAGATTACACTAATTTTGGACTTAATTGGATGGTATATTTGCATGGAGATTATATGTATTTGGAATGATATGGTTTATAGACTGATGGCCCATTATGTAAAACATGTAAAGAGGAATTACTCCACCGCGTGTTAGGAAGTAATGCAACACAAAAAATGAACATGACTATAGTTGCAGCATTGTAACGCAAGTGAACAGTGGTTTAATAGTAGTTGTGGAAGGAAGGACAAAGTTGTGAATATTTTTTGGTTTCTTCATTTTACCTCCCATCCTTTCAGGAACGCAATAGTGGGAGGGGGTTGGTGTGAATGGGCCATGAATTATCAACACATCAAACCCCCTCTCATTTCATCAAAGTTGAAGAGGGAAGATAGTTGTTTCCTTATTCAATCTAAGGGGTAATCAAGGAAAACGAAAAAAATCCATGGTTACACTTCATGATCACAAGCTGTGATCAAGAGATGTAAGCTGTGATGAAAATGAAATTTTTACAGTCAAAGGTCACTTCTAATAGTGCAAACTGAACTTTGACTGGGAGGAGTGGTCAATTGTCTCCGAGTTTTTATGTCCATGAATCATTATCTACCAGGTTACTTTATAACTCTTTTGGTAACTTTGAGTCCCATGGCCCCAGTTCATTTTTGGAACAAATTTATGAGCCAATCACATATTTACGAGGCCCATAGTCATGTCTCATGATCACAAGTGTAAACTAGCCTTAACTTGAACATTAATTTAATGTAAACGATGACATCTCTTACAAAAACGTAGCATTTTTTTTCTCCAAAATTTTGGTAGATTCTTGGAATAGAGTTATGGGGTTTTTAATTGTTTTTGTATTAGTTTTATACACAATGATGATTCTATAATTTAATGCAACAGAGATTAGCATAGAGATGAGAAAATAAAGAATTTTTCTTATTAGAATTCAGAGTTATGGCAGAGATTTATTTTTCGTAAAGAGAAGGAAAAATCATGAAGAGGTGATCCGTTTGCATATTTTTATTCCCATTAAATAATTTCCTACAAATTTTCAAAATAAAAGTTTGTCAAACTTTGAAACCGTTTCTTAAACTCTTCAATATCAAGTATGTGGTGGTTAGGTTTGTACAAGGAATATCCCAAAACCAATAGGCCAATTTGTCCATGAACAATTTTTAGATTTAGCTCAATTTCAAAAAATATCATAATTTGCTTCTACATTGATGTAAAGGTTTGATCAATATAGCTACTCTTAATCTAGAATATCACTTTTTGAAAGGCCAATTGAACAAATGTTGGTAAATCATAAAATATAATAGCTAAATATGTGTGAGGATTGAGGATAAGTTATGCTATAAGTTTATAGTTGTGTGTATATTCTAGAGATTCTACTTGGCCAAATCCATAGTTAGATTATATTATAATGCTACAACAAGAATGCTTTTGAAGTTTCTGGTTCTTTGAACTTATGTTATAAATTTAAATATAAAAATTAATTTACAAATTTGTACAAATTTTTCTATTATTGAAAATTTAAAAGAGTTTCCTTTTAATAAAAAATTAGATATTATAAATCATAGAACGATGCAACATTGTAGTCAATAGAAGAATATTTTGATTTTTTTAATACATTATAAAAATTAAAATTCAATAATTAAATGATAAAAATAATAATCATCAAATTAGCATAAAATTATTTTGTTCACATTAAATTTATCAAAGCTTTGCTTTTAGATGATTGTATATAGTAGAAAGTCTACTAATGTCATCATTTCTCTATTTATGAAGAACTAGTCTCTTTTCTTTTTTAATCTGAACATATATTTGCAATTATATCATTTTGATTTTACTCTTTTACATCTTTATTAAAAAATCAACATCTCATCAAGCCTTGGTTGTAATGAGCAATTTTTTTATATATAACTGTAGTGATGATAGTAGCTAAACTAATCATAATAAATATCATCATGCACTTCTATGGAGTAGTACATAATAACTATAAATATTATTCTTTTCTGTCATATATTTTGTCTTTTGTCAAAAGATTATGCAATAAAATGTCATTTCCACTTTCGAGAATTTTGTTTTTTTCAAATTTTTTATTTCAAATTTATTGTTTCAATAATAACATCTCAAGAATAAAAAAATTTAATTTTGATGAAAATAGTGAAAGGAAATGAAAATCAATTCAAAGTTATAATCTAAAAATGTATGTTCTTGAAGTCTTCAATTCCTCCTCTTTCTTTCTTTCTGTCTTTTTTTTTTTTTTTTTTTTTTTTTTTTCCTTCGAAAGTTTAAAAGACTTCAAGATTAATTTATCTCACTATTCTCATTGAATATGTCTATTCCTAGTTTCATAATTAGCATGATATTAAGATTTTTATTTATTTTTTCTCTTAAAAACTTTGATGTACAAAGCATTGTTTTTTGGATGAAATTTAAAGTTTCATTGAAATTTTTTTAAACATCTTACCTCCTTCAACGTAAACAATCAGTTGATATAAAAATTAAGCAATTAAATATATTTCATTAATTTGTCATTTAAGTATTGTATGCCCCATGAGCCACTCGGTCTTCAGTGTGCTGTGCCAACATTGCTGCAAATAATTTCCATACGCAGTTAGTAAGCTCGGCCCGTTGTGAAAGAGAGAAAGTTGGCACGCATTGAATGCGGCTTGGCTCAAACTTCTAGCCACACTCGCCCTCAAGAATGGATTTATATTTAACTCTTGAAGAGTTGCTATGTAGTATTGTTTGTATTGACTCTTTTCACATATGTTCATTGTAAGTGGAGTTTAAGAGCGCGAAACCAATAATCTGGCACTTTGGATTGCAAGATAAGTAAAATAAAAGGGTCTTATTATCCATAACTACTTATTTTCACTTTGGTAATTACATCAAGCAACAAAAATTGTGTTTCTCCTAAAAGGAGTTGTTAAGTGATCAACATTGGTGAGGTGTTTTTCTTTTTCTTTTTGCATAGGTTATTATTTATATTCATGTTTTCTTTTTGCTTAAGCACGCATAAATACATTTTCTACTCTATAGGATGAAGGTCATTGGGTGTGTTTTGCAAGGATTATTATTTATATACTATTTATGCAAGCATTTAAAAAAAATTACTGTGTGGGATGAAGATCATTGGATGTTTATAGTGTGTAGTAGAAAGGTGTTAGTATAAGGTGTCATTTAAGTATTGTATTCCCCTGGTATGACAAATAGAAATAATCAGTTTGTTAAATAATTGATCATATTGTTTGTATATAGTAAGTTTGTACAAAATTATTTTTGAAAGATAAAAACTAAAAAAATCTATTAATAAATATGATCTATGGGAAACGAAATTGATAAAATTTTATTTTATAAACAATACTCACTTGCATTGAGCACAAAGCCATGTTGGTTTTTTTCAGAGTGATGGCATAAATGGGGCAATTTGATCTTTAGGAGGAAAACAATCATAAGTTCAACTTTTGAAAGTGTCCTAACAAAAGGTGTCAAACATTATAATTTTGTAATTTATTTTTTATTAATTCTAAAATTGGTGACAAACCTTAATTTTTCACTTTAATCACTTTTTTTTCCAAACCTTGTATAAATTTTCAATGTGGACATGGTAATTGATTTCAATTTACTAAATTGAAATTGTATTTCATTCATATAAAATCTAAAATTAAAAAAATAAAATTAAACTCAACAAGGAATAAATGTTCATCTAATTCCACTTAATAACGTAATGTACCTTTATATTTATATAGGCATGAAGCTCATGAAGTAAATATATAAATTTTATCTTGAAAATTATACTAAAAATAATAATGTTTTCAAATTATCTTCATAATCTAATAACATATTAAATATGTTGTTATCTGAAATATAATTTTATACAACTTTGATTAAAATTTCTAAAGTGATTTGTTTCAATTTTGTAAACATGAAAGTAAATGACTTTGGCCAAATATACACTTAAAGATTAAAGATGCCTTTTACATATAGTGAAGCTACTAACAAACTTGTCATGTGATGTACAATACATGATTTTAGGAATACCGTTTTATTTTATAGAATTTTAAACAACATCATAGAGAAAAAAATTCCTCTTGATTTTTTATGAAGTCTCCTTCACTAAATGGAGTTGCATTTATTATACAGAAGTTTTCTTGTGTACCATGGAGAAACCTCTATATGATCACTATTACCAAAGAGATTTTTTGTTATGAATCACCAACAAATGATACTCTTCATGTGGTGTTATCTAAAAGTTTTTGAAACACTATGAATTTGGTAAAGTTTTCTTTTAATGCTTGAATGACCATTGTCCTTGCCATTGTCCCCGCCATTGTCCCATTAAAAGCATTAGAAAAATCAAACATGTACCTAACAAGTCATTTTTGGGTGTGGATTTTTTAAACATCTTTTGAATGTGTGAAAATGCACAAATTTGTGTGAATATAGTTTTTTTTTCCATCAATGCCTAGAAGAAAAAGTTTTTGAATCTTGAGTACAAAGTGTGGGACACTTGTCAACTATTAAAAAAAATTAAAAAATAAACAGAATGATTTTCTTAAAACTCATTTTTGATATGATTGATTGATGTCCATTCATATTAGTGACATGAAAATCATAAGGAGTCTTGTTCTACGGGAAATTAAAATAAAATTTGAAAAATAATGTAAGTTGTTTGTTTCCAAGCTCAATTTTCACAATTTAAAAAAAAAAAATGTGTTTTTATTTTTTTGTGACGTTCGTACCATTAGCTCAATATGTTCCTATTCCATATTCAAAAATCAAGAAAATTTAATGTGTGATCATCCAATCTTACAGGTGGCTTTTAAAAAAATATGATTTTTTCATGTAAATGATGTAATCCTTTTTTATCTTTATTTTTTACTTTTGGTAATTAATATTTGAAGAGGTGCTAATCAAATCCTTCCAAGATTTGTTTTTGAATGATTTCAATGTGAAAAATAAACCAAAAGGTTTGGTTTTAATGTTAAATTAAAGATTTTTCTTGAAATGCAAAAAAAAATGAGACTATAATCAAGTCCTAATTTTTAAAATTATATAGGTTATTAGTGATGAAAGATTTTCATTGGGATCATGCTACACGTTTAGAGTGGAAAAATCTCAACAAGTTAGGTTAGAATTGTGACTTTGGTTTTTGATAAACACAATTGCCATATAGGACAAAAGTATGAAGATACTACACAACCAGATGCACATGAATAGCCTCTTAAAGTTAACAATAGCAATTGTCACTTTGTACATAGATAGCCAATTAGAAGTTAACTGTGGCAACTATCACCTCGCACATGCATGTCCATTTAGAAGTGTTCAATACCAACTTCCATCTTGTAGATAAATAACCACTAATTTAGAAGTTAATAAAGTGAACAACAACAAATGTCACCAAATCACATTGTGACCGTTTATGTCATTTAGAATTAAAGACCACTATTAATTGTCACCTCATACACGAATAGCCATTTAGAAGTTAAGTGACATTTAAGCCATTTAAATTAGGTGACAAACAACTATTGCCACTTAATCACCTTGTCACCTTGTACATGAATAGTTGATTAGAAGAGAAGACTATCACCAAGTGTCACCTCATTCATGATTAGTCAGTGAGAAGGTAACATTAAAAAAATTCACTTCACTATATATTATCAATGCACATGTTAAAATATTTGAGCCACTTATAAGATGTTGCTTCACATCTGGTCGATCTGACATTCTTTGCATTAGTTGACTCAACAAATGATTGACCCAACACTCTTTGCATCCGGTTGACCCAACACTCTTTGCATCCAGTTGAATCAACAATTTGCATCCAGTCGATGCCAACTATCTACGTCCACGTCCAATTGATGCAACAGTCTTTGCATGTGGCTAATCTCACATTCTTAATTTGCATTCAATCTACCTATTGTCTGCATTTGATTGATGCGATTGTCTACGTCCACGTCCAGTCGATGCAATAGTATTGGCATTTGGTTGATCTGACATTCTTAATTTGCATTCAACTGTTCCATCTGTCAACATCCGGTTTATGCAACTGTCTACGTCCACGTCCATTTGATACGATAGTATTGCATGTGGTTGATTTGCAAGTGGTTGATATGACATTTTTAATTTGCATATAATTGTTCCAACTGTGTCCATTTGATGCAACTATCTACGTCCACGTCCAGTTGATGCAACAATCTTTACATGTGGCTTTACATGTGGTTGATATGACATTCTTAATTTCCATTCAATTGGTCCAAGAACATCTGGTTGGTGCGACAATCTACCTATTGTCTGCATCTGATTGATGCGACTGTCTACGTCTACGTCCAGTTGATGCGAAGTGAAGTCTGACATTCTTAATTTGCATTCAATCGTTCCAACAGTCCACATCCGATTGATGCGACTGTCTACGTTTATGTTTAGTTGATGCAATAGTCTTTACATATGGTTGATCTGACATTCTTAATTTGCATTCAATTGTTCCAACTCTCTACATTTGGTTGATGTGACAATTTACCTATTGTCTGCATCCGATTGATGCAACAATCTACCTATTGTCTGCATCCGGTTGATGCGAATGTCTACGCCCACGTCCAGTGAATGCAATAGTCTTTGCAATCTGATTGATCTGACATTCTTAATTTGCATTCAATTGTTCCAAATGTCTGCATCCGGATGACACGACAATCTACCTATTGTCTTCATTTGGTTGATGTGACTCTCTACGTTCACGTTAAGTTGATGCAAAGTCTGACATTCTTAATTTGCATTCAATTGTTCCAAATGCATCCATCCCCGATGATGCGACAATCTATCTATTGTCTACGACTGATGCGACTGTCTACGACCACGTTCAGTCGATGCGATAGTATTGGCATGTGGATGATTTGACATTCTTAATTTGCATTCAATTGTTCCATCTGTCAACATCCGGTTAATGCAACTGTCTACGTCCATGTCCATTTGATGCGATAGTATTGCATGTGGCTGATTTGCATGTGGCCGATCTAACATTCGTAATTTGTATATAATTTTTCCAAATGTCTGCAACCGGTTGATGAGGTATCTACATCCACATCTAGTTGATGCGATAGTTTTTGCATGTTGATGATTTGACATTCTTAATTTGCATTCAATTGTTCCAAAAGTCTCCATCCGATTGGTGCGACAATCTACCTATTGTCTGCATTTGGTTGATGTGACTCTCTACGCCCACGTCCAGTTGATGCGAAGTGAAGTTTGACATTTTTAATTTGCATTCAATTGTTCCAACTGACTGCATCCATCATGTTGATGCGACAATCTACATATTGTCTGCATTCCGTTGATGCAACAATCTACCTAGCTATTGTCTCCATCCATTGATGCGATTGTCTACGTCCACTTCCAATTGATGCGATAGTTTATGCATGTGGCTGGTCTAACATTTTTAATTTGCATTCAATTGTTCCATCATCCGGTTGATGCGACTGTTTACGTCTACATTTAGTTGATGTGAAGTATTTGCATGTGGCTGATTCTGAATGCGACAATCTACCTATCATCTACATCCGGTTGATGCGACTGTCTACGGCTACGTCCAATTGATGCAACAGTCTTTACAGGTGGCCGATATGACATTCTTAATTTCCATTCAATCGGTCCAACAACATCCGGTTGATGCTACAAGCTACCTATTGTCTACATTCGGTTGATGCAACTGTCTACATCCACGTTTAATTGATGCTATAGTCTTTGCATGTGGGTGAGCTAACATTCTTAATTTGCATTCAATTGTTCCAACTGTCTACATCCGGTTGATGCGACAATCTACTAATTGTCTGCGCATCCGATTGATGCGACAATCTACCAATTACTGCATCCGGTTGATGCGATGTCTACGTCCACGTCCACGTCCAATTACTGTGATAGTCTTTACATGTGGTTGATTGATTATGACATTCTTAATTAATTACCATTCAATTGTTCCAATTGTCCTCATCTGGTTGATGTGACAATGATGCGACAATCTACCTATTGTCTACATCCGGTTGATGCGACTGTCCACGTCCACGTCGAGTTGATGCGAAGTCTTTACACGTGACTGATCTTGACATTCTTAACTTGCATTCAATTGTTCCAACAATCTACATCTTGTTGATGCGACTGTCTACGTCCACATCCAATGGATGCGATAGTCTTTGCATGTGGTTGATTGTGACATTCATAATTACCATTCAATTGTTCCAACTGTCATCGGTTGATGCGACAATCTACCTATTGTCTATATCCGGTTGATGCCACTGTCTACGTCCACATACAATTGATGCAACAATCTTTACATGTGGTTGACATGACATTCTTAATTTCCATTCAATTAGTCCAACAGCATCCGGTTGATGCGACATTCTACCTATTGTCTGCATCCAATTGATGCAACTGTCTACGTCCATATTCAGTTGATGCGATAGTCTTTGCATGTGGCTAATCTCACATTCTTAATTTGCATTCAATTGTTCCAACAATCTCTGCATCCAGTTGATGCAACAATCTACCTATTGTCTACATTTAATTGATGCGACTGTTTACGTTCACGTTTAGTTGATGCTACAGTCTTTGCATGTGGCTAATCTGACATTCTTGATTTGCATTCAATTGTTCCAACTGTCTACATCCGGTTGATGCGACAATCTACCTATTGTCTGCATCAAGTTGATGCGAGTGTCTACGTCCACGTCCAGTTGATGCGATAGTATTGCATGTGGCTGATTTGCACGTAGTTGATCTGACATTCTTAATTTGCATATAATTGTTCCAATTGTCTACGTCCACGTCCATTTGATGCAATAGTATTGCATGTGGTTGATTTGCATGTGACTGATCCGACAATCTACCTATTGTCTATCTACCTATTGTGTGCATCCGGTTGATGCGGTTGTCTACGTCCACGTCCAGTTGATGCAACAGTCTTTGCATGTGGCTGATCTAACATTGTTAATTTGCATTCAATTGTTTGAACAATCTGCATCTGGTTGATGCGATTTGCATGTGGATGATCTGACATTCTTAATTTGCATTCAATTGGCCCAATAGTCTGCATCCGGTTGATGCGACAATCTATCTATTGTCTGCATCAATTGTCTATTGGTTGATGCAATTGTCTACGTCTACGTCTAGTTGATGCGATAGTCTTTGCATGTGGCTGATTTGACATTCTTAATTTGCATTCAATTGTTCCAACTGTTGCATCCGGTTGATGTGACTGTCTACCTATTGTTTGCATTTGACATTCTTAATTTGCATTCAGTTGTTCCAACTGTCTACATCCGGTTGATGCGAGATTCTACCTATTGTATGCATCCGGCGAGGCATCCGGTTGAGGCAATTGTCTACGTCCACGTTCAATTGATTCGACAGTCTTTACATGTGGTTGATCCAATATTCTTAATTTGCATCCGGTTGTTCCCCAACAGTCTACATTCGGTTGATCCAACGGTCTGCATCCAGTTGATGCGATAGTATACCTCCACTTGATTCAACAGTCTTAACATGTGGTGATCCGGCATCTTAATTTGCATTCTGTTGATTCAACAGTTTTTGCATCCTATTTATCCAACATTCTTTGCATTCGATTGATCCTACATTCTTTAAAAATGGTTTGTCAATAATGTTGGATCCTTGTTGGTCCAACATTCTTTGCATTTTGTTGATATGACATTCTTCACATTTCATTGATTTGGCATTGTAATTAGTTGGTCTACTATTCTTTGCATCTTATTGATCTGAGACAAACATCTGAAATTCTTTTAAAAAAATCTCAAATCGTGGGGTGCAAGGGATTTCAACAAATCTCTTTGATCCTACTGTACTTCACAATTTACATTCCTGTAAGCCCTAAACGTTCAACCGTCAAAATGACGATGTACATAATCAAACACAAAATTTCAAATCTGTCATTGACTTTTTATAGTGTGGATATTTTACTATATATTTTATAGAAAGTTAGCTTCATGCAGGTGTGATTTGATTAGAAAGGGGACGGTTTGTGAAAAATTTATGCGTCATTTCATGTTGTAATGATTAACCCAAAAAATCTTCAAAAATCACTACACTAAATAGTGTATTTAGTGTGAGGCAGTGTAATTGCAAACATCACTCTAAATATCAAAAAACCTACTTTTGTAAAAACACTAAAAACACGCAATTCGCTATTTATGCACTTGGTCAAGTGCGTTCATTTCATGAGCAAATCTTGCTTAAAATTTTTTGTGTAAAAATTTCTCTAAAAAACAACCATTTTTGTCGTTCTACAATTACTTTCATTGTAAACAAACAATTATTTAATTTAATTTTTATTCTTATCTTTATCTTTAATTTTATTTTTTATTTTATTTTTTCTTTATCTTGTTTCATTTATCTTATTTCTTTCTTGTCTTCGATTTATTTTCCTTCTTGTCTTCCTTCTTGTCTTCTTCTTTTTCTTCTATTTTTTTTCATTCCTCTTGTGGCAGCCGCAAATCCTTCGCCCGCACCAAAGACAAAAAAAGAAAAAAAAAAAAGGGTTTTTTTTTCTTTCTTTTTTTCTTTTTTTGTCTTTGGTGCGGGCGAAGGATTTGCGGCTGCCACAAGAGGAATGAAAAAAAATAGAAGAAAAAGAAGAAGACAAGAAAGAAGACAAGAAGGAAAATAAATTGAAGACAAGAAAGAAATAAGATAAATGAAACAAGATAAAGAAAAGATAAAAGATAAAAGAAAATAAAAGATAAAGATAAAAGATAAAGATAAGAATAAAAATTAAATTAAATAATTGTTTGTTTACAATGAAAGTAATTGTAGAACGACAAAAATGGTTGTTTTTTAGAGAAATTTTTACGACAATATTTTTAATGCTTCCGGGGACCAAGTGCATGATTATATGGCCAAGTGCGTAAATAGCGAATTGCGTGTTTAAATGTGAATTCTCACACTATTTATGAAGAGTAGTAACGTTTTGACATTGTGATCTTTTGAGATATGGATATGTAGTGTGAGTAAGGAATGAAACTTGAGATGAAAGTTTAGATGGAAAAACTAAAATTTTAGTTTTAGAATGAATCAAATTGGATGATAATTGGATGATAACTGAAATGGCGGCTGCGAAGAGAGGTGGCGACGCATGCAGCCGCCAACACTAATTACCCACAAATTGACAATTAGTGTTAGACAAGTAGTAGGGGTAAGCACATTATTCATCACCTCACACTAAATACACTATTTAGTGTACACTTAGAGTATTACATTTCAACCAATCACAACAAATTTCATACATGTACAGTACAAATTGTCTATATCTTATTCATAATCAAATTACAAAAGAATATTCAGTTTTAAATTTCAAATTTTATAAAATAATATTGGTGACAACAATCATAGATCTCATGGTATGGATAGAATCAAAAATTCATAATGTATAACTTTTATTCATATATCAAGTTTAGTTATGTTTTATAAGACATCTTTGAAATTCTCCAAATTTGAAGAGGGGTGAGGACGTTTAGGGGTTAACAATTCACTTCCTATTGAGCATTCTTTTCACACCGCCCACGTAAGGATGGTTCAAAACATATTTTTTTGCACAACATTATCTAAATTAAGAAAATATAGTTTACCAAACTATGTACGTACTATCCTATTTCAACAAATATTAACCCTTAAAGGGTTGATGGAGATAGTAGATACGTTGGCAAATATTTGACATTTGTTGTAAATAGAAGATTTCAAACTAAAACCCCAATAGCTCATCAAAATCACATTGACATGAATTTTGACTTCATTTTTTTTATCATAAACCCATAGGAGGTGTGGAACCATACTAAATACAATAGAATATAGTTGTATAATAGTAGTCAAAAAGGACTCTCTGGACCTTTAAGGTTTAAAAGTTGTCAATGTTACAATATTATAATATATGTTATTTTCATATTTGTAGTTTTGTACTACTTCAATAATAAAAATTTAATTTAAAGATTTGTTCATACTAGTGTTGTTCATATAGTAAGAAGTTTTGACCATGATGTTCAATGAGTGAAGATGTTAGTGTACTACCCATGCTATTGGATATGAACAACTACATTTCAATAAACTAATAGTCATGATGGCAATACAAACCTCTTATCCTTATTACAACTCTGCTCACCATCCTCTACGCGTATAGACGGTCAAATATTTTGGATTTTTAAGTGATGCTCCTTCATAGTATGACTTTAATTGTTGACAAGAGTATTTGAGATTTTCAAGAGATACTCCCTCATAATTCAACATTCGTTTGTAGTTGCCACATAGGCTGACAATCACTTTGAGTCTCATGTCGTAGCACGTGATACCGGATACTCCCCTAGAGTGCACTTTTTCGTATTAAGAATGCTCGTAGAGGTGATTTCCGGGTTATCGTTTCGCAGAGACTCTGTGAAGTGGGAGGTTTCCGGAGATTGGTCCGGGCTGGTGATTTCTCTCTTTTTCTCACCAGCTAACTTCCTCTTTCCGTACTAAACCGGATCTTCTTCTACTGACTGATCCGGTTATGGCTAGATCCGGTTTCTATCCGGATTGGAGGTTTATCCAACCCTACTCTGCCCGGTCTATCCTAACAACTTAACCCGGTTTGTTTTAGCCTCTGTTTTCCCTCAGAAGGTTCTCCATTTGCATTTAGAGGTGTTGGATTTAAAGACACACCCTTCCCTACTGATTTCAGTGATGGGAACTTCACTACTTTCCGGTTATCCTATCTCAACTCCTTGATCCGAGTACTTTCTGTACTGCACTTCAACTGTAGATTTATCCCAAACCCACAGCCGGTCACACAAGCGCAACCTGGTTTCCCCCTTCTCCCAAAATACTACAACGACTTGCTAACCGGGGTGGACAATATCCGGGGTGTCCGGAATCGGTTGGGTTCCTAACGGTCTATTTTACTCTGGCTTTTCCGTACCCTGCTATTACACGATCTACCCAGATGCTGGCACCTCTACCGGACTACCCGTCCAGGAGTTCTGAGAGACCCGGAGTACCCCCTCCTATCTACTCAGCCACTAATCCGGATTATCCCCTACAATCGGGCACGGAAAACCCCACATTCAAACAACCTCTAACTCCCCCAAATCCTCTACCCGGACTCTTAACTGAATCTACTCTAGAACCCGGTTAGTCCTTCCGCTTACCAAGGAATTAATTGGACCACTGTCTCAAGCAACAACACAAACATACACACACACACAGTTTGTGGGAAAGAACATGCGCCTGGGTCTAAATGAGGTAATAGGAGCCAATTAAGACGTAACCACTGCTTTTTATGACCATTATTAATTGTTTGGACCATTATTAATTGTGTATCTTCAAAATAAAGATGCTTTTGTTTTTCATAAATGTTATAGTGCCATGTTTGACTATTACATAGTTTAGGATGTGATCATTTCATCTTAATTTAGTGCCCAAAACCTCATGTAACCAGTGCGTTTTAGTCCTTTGTTGAATTTTAAATTAGATGATTTAAGAATTTTTCCATTAAAAGTGATGATCTTTTAAATAGAAGTTATCATTGTTGACAACTTTGAATAATGTTTAGAACAAATTTTGTTGATAAGAAGCAAACCCCAAACGCCCGAATAAGAAGCAAACCCCAAACGCCCGAATCCGGGAAATCCTCAGATCCTAAACATTGATTTCCTTGATAAGAAGCAAACCCCAAACGCTCGAATCCGGGAAATCCTCAGATCCTAAAAACTCGGGATCCGGAAATCCGGGGAGCTCTCCTCACGGTTTAGTTCCTATCCTAAACTGACCCTAGCATTTGAATCCTAAAAAGTCTATTCACAAAAAGATCTAACCTACGTACTCAAAAACTTTCCTATTTAGCCGGATCCAGCAAATCCGGATCCTAACTACCCAGCGGATCTTCCGAGCCGCTACTCCCCTGCATCTTCCTCTCCTTCTTCTTCTTGCTGTTGCCCTTGCTGCTGCGCCTGATCTCCTGTCTCTGGCGCCTGATTCGGAACACCCGGTTCGTTCACTCGCTCACCGCGTTCCCCCTGTTGTTCGCCTTCCGGTTCGCCCCCTTGCGCACCGTCCGGTTGACCGTCCGGGTTACCTCCTGGCCCACCCTCTGGTCCTTCTTGTTCTCCTTGTTGGGCACCCGTCTCCACCATCTCCTCTTCCGGGTTCAGAAAGCCAGCCAAACTTGCTTCCCTTTGGTCTGCTGCCTAAACCGGCTCCACTTCCTCTACAGGCCGGGAAGTCTGTTCCGGGGTGGAGCTTCCTGCTCCTAGCAACCGGTCTAAATCTCCCGCCTGCGATGCATCCACTGACAACCAGAAGGTCTCCAGCAACTCGCTCCCGGACAGAGGGACTCTCCTTCCCCAGTTACTGGTTTCCCCCACTTCTGGTTCAGGTACGGGTGGACACCTCGAAATTACCTCTACTGCCAGCGCCCGGAACCCCACCAGTGCCTCCTCCACTTGGGCAGCGTACTCCTTCACTATGTTCTTCACCCGTGCTGCCCCTTCCAACCCCTGTTGGGTTATCTTCTCATCGTACAGCCTTGCCTTGGTCTGTACCTCCCCATCCGGTTGGAACAACCAGACCACTTTCTTAAGGCAGGTCCGATCGTGTTGCTCCATCTTCCGGATGTGCTGTTCCAACTTCTGGAAGTGCTTCCTCCTCCGCTGCAGCTCGTTCTTCTGCTCCAGCATGAGCATGGTCGCGTTGGCCGACTCCTTGCGAGTCCGGTCCACCTCATTTCAGAGCTTCTTGACCATCTCCGGGTACTCCTCTACATCCTTGCTTTTGAGGACGTTCCCCAGTCCCCTCATTGCTGTGTACAGTGGAGTATACCTTTCCTCCACCACTTCAAGGGCCACCCGGATTGGAAAGAGCATGATATTCGCTGCTCCGAGGATCAAGGTCTCATCCTGCGCCTCCCCGGTTGATCCTACTTCCCGGGCTGGTTCCGCTCTCAGGGTTGGCACTTGTTCCCGGTCTTCCTCTTCCTCGGATTCATCTTCCTCAGAATCCTCCTCTTCTTCTTCCTCTTCCAGTTCCGACTTCCTCTTCTGCTTCGCCTTCTCCTTTACATTCTTCCTGCGGCTGCTCGGACCGGTTTCATCGGTGGGACGGACTCTTCGGCTGTTCACTGGGGTCGTCTTCATCCGGTTTTGGTTCTTCTTCCGGGGTGGGGTAATCTCCTGGATTTCTGAGTCGTCTCCCCCTCCATCATTCTGGATGACCCGCTTCCTCTTATGTTGGTGCTGTCCCCGGGTGCGCGCTCGGGAGGGGCCACCCTCATCCAGTTGCGCACCTCCTGCCAGATCTTCTCTCCTCTTCTGCCTCTCCTCCGGCTGCGACCTTGCACCTTCCGGGTCTTCTCTCCTCTTCCGGCGCTCCTCAGGCTGGGCCCTGGCGCCACCCGGTTGCTCTTGTACCGGGTCCTCCCTTCTCTTCCGGCGTTCCTCCGGTTGAGTTCTTCTGACCGGTTGGGACGCCTCCGGTCTCTTTGGTTCGCTCCGGTCGCCTTGCGCGCCTTCGTCTTCTTCCTCCTCCCGTTTCCTCCTCCTTTCCGGGCGAGGTGTGCGCGCTTTGGCTGGGCTCCGGTCCACTGGGGGAACCAGTTGCGTCTCCAATTTCACCTTCTCTCGGTCCGAGAGGCATTCGTGCTTGTCATACAGGTGGTAAAGAAAAGGTGCAATGGGACAACCTTTCGTACTTCCAATCTTTGAAGCCTCCCGCTCGACAATCTCCTGCACCAAAATGCCCCACCTGATCGTCTTATTGTAATGCAGCGCGAGTAGATACCCTTCGCCAATTTGATTGTGATGGTGGTGGGCTTGTCCGCGCTGAAAATTGGCACCAAAAACCGGAGAAGCCGCTGCTCCCGGGGAGTCTTGCAATGCTCCACTTTGAATCGGTCCTTGTTTGAGATCTGGGAGAAACGCTCCTTCACCCAACTCGAGTCTCCCTTGCTCCCGGACTCGAGTCCGTTCGTGCTATCCGAAAATCCGTAGGTCAGGCGCTAGTGCTCCCGGGTCCAATTTTTGGCCATCCCCCAGATATAACTGTTCCGGAAGGCTGGCGCCACAGGTGCTCCCACTAACTCCGCCAGCATCCGTGCGTCCTGGATGTCCCACGTCCGGTAGAGAAGCCCATCGCACTTCATTTTCTCGAGGTCTTTGCGCAGCATTTCAAAATCATTTGGGTGCTGCAGTACGACCGGGACCACCTTCTTCTCCGCGATTTTGAGCCCTGCAAAACTCTCTCCTCTCCGCGCCATTTCTACAGACTCCGGACGCGCTCTCTTTCTACTCCGCAAACTACGCCTAAGTTTCTGGCGCTCTCTCTTCTCTAACTCCAGTCGCGCACTATCAACCCTAATGCTATCCAGAAACACAAAAATCTGTTGGCGAAGAGGACTGGAAGCGATGAACAGTGAGTCGCCCAGTTTAGGGCGGCCCATTTTAAGGCCCGGATCGTGGCCAGGTCCGTCAGAGACTCGTCCCCCTCTATCCGGTCGCCCATCCGGTTTCCTACCAGAATCCTACCGGAGTCTGCCACCATTCCGATTCCGTAGTAATCACTCAAGCACACACGAGAGCGCCACTCTCTCCAAATAAATAAAAAGGCCATCATGGCCGCTACTTCTCCTATTTATGGTGGATAGCGCTACCCCTTACTGCCCTAAAAACCCTAACTGCCCGCTTTTGAAGAAAACGAGGTTCGACATCTCATATTCTTGATTACTTCTCAATTGATGAACAAATACCAAAATGAACCATTAGAATCACAAGCAAATTTCCAATCATGTAACAAGTCTTAAAAATGATATTACAATAACTTAGAGAATGATTTTACACCTTTATAAATTTCTATTTTAGTGTCTTTAACATCATAAATGGTTCCTCTGGTTTTCAAACCACTTTGATCATGAATTGCTAATAATGGATAAATGCCTTTATGAATTTTCTTTTTCAAGCATCATCCATAACAAGAACAGAATGTACCTACATTTTTAGACTGTAGTTTATTTTTGATGATAAACCTCATAAACACTTCTTTTCTTTTTAAATTACAGAAGAATATTTGAAGGTTAAAACTCAATATAAGAGCTTATTCTAGTACTTTTGGAGAGAATTTGAAAGAATTTTATGGCTATACTACCCAAAAGTAAATGACATCAACCCGAGTTACCCCCCCTGTCGTCGCTTTGAGTCAACGCTAAGACGTAACGGGCTCCGGGTCCTCCCGGACCCTCCGTCCTTACACCGCCAAACCCTTCTCGCTCCGCTCGATGGGTTTGACACACTCTTGTTTATATTTTTAAAAGTACTTAAGAGCGAAATTTATAACCTTGGAATGTTTTTCGAAGTTCCAATATGGAACCCTAAACACGAACCACATTTCCATTCAATCAATCTCTGATGATGGGTTGGTGACACCGCCGCCAAACAACCCTGAACGCACCCTAAACCCTCAACACACCCCGAACCCTAACACACCCTAAACCCTAAAACGCGCACCCTCAAGCCTAACACACCCTAAACCCTACACCCTAAATACGGGCTTAGCGTGCCAAGCAGCCATCAGGAATTTCCGACCCCACTAATTCTGCACAATTTCAGTGCGTTTATCGTTAAACACTGACTCCGCACGTCATACGTGCATTTAGAAGTGTCGTTATCGTACGGAAGTGACATGCATTACTAAGATGTCGATGCAGTGTCTTTCAAATGATTATGACAAAAGTGTTGTTTCCGCACGAAAATCGTGCTTGACGGAATCCGTGCGTTAATCGTGTATCTACATTACATGGCTAATAAGACACGGATAACATGCGGTTTTAGTTCATGCGGATTCAGTATCGTATACGTATCATATTAATGCCTTTTACTATATTCGTGCGATTTCAGTATCTATTATGATGCAAATTATTTTCGTACGACATTCGTGTACAATATTTTAATATATTTTTTGGAATCTTTTGGAATCTTTTGGAATCTTTCAAAATACTTTATATTATTTTGGAA
The DNA here is from genome assembly GCA_022496805.1 of Pohlia nutans. NCBI lineage: Eukaryota > Viridiplantae > Streptophyta > Bryopsida > Bryales > Mniaceae > Pohlia > Pohlia nutans. Next base: position 1,949,284 of record CM040086.1, read on the forward strand.
TATGTTGGAATATTCCAAGAATCTTCTTTAAATTATACTTACGGTTTAATTTCCCAAAACATTTTTAGATCTACATTTATAGAGTTTAGAAGCAATACACATTAAAATTTCAAAGAAATAACATTTTATATTTTTAGAATTCAAATTTGGTATTATTGGTTATCATTGTACTTTTCATCATAGGAGCAAAAAAAAATAGCTCACAACCACCACGATTTTGGCAAAAAGTAAAAAAATTCAAAATATTATGAAAAAAATCCTATATATAGAAAAAGTCATGCATAATCTAGTGCAAAAATCAAAATTTGGAATTTTTTTTTTCATATAGTTAAAAACATTCAAAGTTCGCTGAAAAAATGAAAACAGCTCACAGCCATGATCTGCCATCACGATTTTGGCAAAAAATTCAAAAATTCAAAAAATTATGAAAAAAATCCTATATATAGAAAAAGTCCTGCATAATCTAGTGCAAAAAAAATTTGGAAAAGAAGTTTTTCTCACATAGTTAAAAACATTCAAAGTTCGCTGAAAAAAAGAAAACAGCTCACAGCCATGATCTGCCATCACGATTTTGGCAAAAAATAAAAAATTTCAAAAAATAATGAAAAAATCCTATATATAGAAAAAGTCCTGCATAATCTAGTGCAAAAAAAAATTTGAAAAAGAATTATATACACATGGCAAAAAATTGCCAATGGTTTCAATCTTTTATAATTACCAAAAAAGTTCCATTCTATGCATCCACGGTTTGTGGTGATTTGGTGGTTTGGAGCTTGGTTGATAATGGGGAGGTCGTGAGTTCGAATCCCACCGTCGGCTATAGAGCTTGGGAAGCCATGGTAGGCCCCAGTGTGGGTTCGGGCAATTTCTGTGTAGTTAAAGTGGGTAGCAAAAAAAATAATTATTTAATATTTTTTAATATTTTTTAATAATATAATTTTGATCAAATTTAGATATAGAAAGAAAATAAAATCTAAATATGGAAAAGGTGATGTCGCACGAAAAACGCACTGAATCAGTGTAGTTTTAAAGACGATTAAAACACGACATTTGACGACTATAAAGAGTGTTGAATTCATACGTTTTCAATAGATGTATCAATCGTGTCGAATCAGTACTATATCCGCTTGTACGAACATCGTGTCATATCAGTGTAGTTGCGATGAATGACGCAACGATGCGAAATCAGTGCGAAAACTGTACGAACCCTTAAAATATCGGAAATCGCACTGAAATCGTGCGGAATCAGTGGGGTCCGAAATTCCTGATGGCGTCCCCGGGTACGCAACTCCTATATTATACGCACGGGGCATCGGCATTACAATGGCTTAGCGGTTGGCTTTAATTTGTTGAAATTGTATCAAACTGTATATATTAAAAAATATAGATCAAAAAGTAAGGTGAAGACCATATCAAATAAAATGAGATGCACGTAGAAAATTTTGGGTTGCATATTTATTAAAAAAAAGCTCCCCTTCAGATATGAAGAACTGAAACACCTAATAATGCATAGTTATTCAAAATCCATATGCGAAGTTGCCTCCAAATGAAATCAAACTAAAGTCATTAGTACTGATTTATTTATAATATTAAAAAAAATTTGAATGTTCGTCAAAAAGCCCAAAAAGTTTAGTGGCTTGGCCTACGCTACATTGATGTATTAAAATTTGAGAATTCAATAATAAGGCTTGAGAATTTCAGAATTTGAGAATTTTACGTGCATTCCCAAAGGGGGAGCTACACCGGTGTACCCCAAATCCAACAATTGCCTCGCAATGGATAAGCGGTTGAGCCTCATACCGATGGAAAGAGCGCGAAAAATGACCCAAGATAGGCTCAAGAAACTCCTGAATCCGGCAAGAATTGCACGAGATGTGGGGCGCCCAAGTTGGCATTGTGCAAAACAGCGACAGAAAATGGGCTGTAGAAAACGATTGGTGAGGAATTAGAGGATGGCGATTACATTTCTGGAATCAGCGCAAAAAATGACCCAAGATAGGCCCAAAAAAAACCCGCATCGCATGCATATTGCAAATGCTACGTGCATTCTCAAAGGAAAAGTTACACCGGTGTACCCCTTTGTATTGGAGGTGTGTCCAATTACACGGAATGCACTGCATTCCTGTTCCTTCTTCCTATAGGTCACCACTCCACGAATAAATATTTAATTTGGTTTGTTCCTCAAAAAATAAATTTCTCGGATTTTGTTTTTGAGCAAGAGATGATTAAAACTGGCCCAAAATAGCTTAGAAATTAAAAAATATAGCTACAAGAATAATTTATTCTATTTTTGTTTTTGATCCTCACAATTTCCGGTTTTTTACGTGTTTAGTTTTTTGAATTACTTTTTGGCGTCCCACCTATGGTACCACGGTATTGAATCTCTTGGAGTGATTGAAACAAATAGTGCAGTGAGATAAAGTCACGAGCTCACAGTTGGGGCCGCTGGGCATGTTCCGTTTTCTCTACACGCCCACCAATTTTGTCCGCGGCCGTTAAAAGTGATAATCCCCTTGAGTTCAAAGCTGTTCAATTTTTGAAACAAAAACCAATATCTGACGTCTTTGCCATCCGATCCACTTATCTCTGTGGGAGCTAGAATTGTTCTTTCCACCTTCACATAGGCAAGAGATAGTTTAATGCAACGACTTTAATATGAGACCATAGACTACACTAAAATCGCAATTTAGTATCCACCAATGATTGAATTTTTTTTTCCACGGTTTGTTCAAAGGTGAGGAGAAATTAGAGTCATCTGTAAAGTCCCTCAAAAGTGAGTTTAGGGTTTAGGGTTTGAGTGAATAGTGATATTAATCCTCAAAAAAGAACATGTGTTGGGCACTAAAAAAAAACTTAAGATGCAAACTTTGAAAGCACCAAAATCGATGCCAAAAAACTTCTCACCCAAGTTTCTATTATTCACCTTCACACATGACGAAAGTGATTGCTAATCCCTTTTCTAGCAATAGATTCTTGCTACATACACTTAAACCGGCTTCACTCACATTCTTTTGATTCCCTAAAACTTCTCTCAACAGTTTTTGTCTCTTCGAATTTTAATCAAACTAAGACCCACTCAACCTTTTAGTTTACGAACCACTCTATAGTGTCCTTGTAATACACAAGAGTTTCACTTTTCATTCCCACTTCCACTAAGAGTGCAATGTTTCTTCAAAGTGATGAGGGTGATATGAGTTGGCATGAAATGCTCATTATAAACATACCATTTGTCATTAGAATACCACACACAAAACGTTTACTTGAAGTTCTTATCATTCTAAATTTTACAGATTTTTTTCTATTTTTCTATTTTAGTATTTTACGGCAACACTATTGATTTCTAGAAAGTCAAGCAGTGTTTGTGTTGAAAAAGAGTGTTTCGGACTTTAAATCACAATTTCAGTGCGCACGTTAGTAGAAAAGGTGGCACTAACGAGGGCGTTGCCCAGGCATGTGGTGCCCAATTCCACGCATGCACAGTGATTTTGCTTGGGCATCTCCCTACGGAGCGCCACATTTTTTACTAAAGTGAACGGCTTATTTAGTGTCCTAAGACACCATTTCTAAATCCGGAAATTATTTGATTTTAGGGAGATGAAAATGAGAATGACAAGTGACAAACTTCTATGTAGTGTGAAGAGACACTAAGGTGACCACACCTAAAAGGGAGCATTTACCTTAAAGCATGCATATCTATTACGGCGTGACATTTTAACTGTGAAATGTCACACTTCAGTAAATATGCATGCTTTAAGGTAAATGTTCCCTTTGGAGTGTAGCTGCCTTATTTCTCCATACATTTGACCAGATTGTGATAAAAGGCATCAAATTCTAATAAAAGATATATTATTTATAAATTCTTATAAATAATATATACTCTCTATATATTTTCTCCTCGAACACCGAATACACCATTCAATGTAGTGTACAGAAAAAATTGCCCAAGTGACATGTGTCATTGCATGATTGGTTGAAACCCCTAACATGTCATTTGGGTAGATAGAAGGATAATAATATTAATAAATATTTATTGATTTATTAAAAAAAAATTGTACCTGAAATTGAGTGTCTCCTTGACAAGGCCCTGAATATGTGGGGGGATACACCAGGTAATTGTACCCAGATGGTGCACACACTGCTGAATTATTGACTTGGCAAGCCTTAGACCAAGTTGCCAAAAACGCATGTCCACATACAACAGGAACAAAAAAATAATTAACCCCTAAATGTCCCGGGAGGTTTTGGGCGATACCTAATTGTAATATAAAATGACGCTTCTTTAACTTCTTTTCTGAGATTCAACTCTAAAAACATGTGTAAGACATTCTTGCTGGAAGACATTCATACACTTAAATGTTTAAATAGTTTTTCGAATGAATTTATAGGGAAAAATTTGGAAATTCACCAAAATTACAATTTTAATATTCGCATCTTATAGTTCATTATGATTGGTTAAAATCATTATGCTTCAATAGTGGTTTAGTTGTTCATGTGAAATGAATTATGGTTCAATAAAGGTGTGTTTAGATCTCTTCTCAAGCAATCAATAGATAATTTTATAGATTGAAATATTGTACATTATGTAAATGATGATTCAATGTTGTAAATTACACGCTCTTGGCCAATTTGAATTTTTTTATGGGAAGTTAGCTTCATGTGTGTGTGATCCGATCAAAAAGCAAACAATTTCTGAAAAAATTATGCCTCATTTTGTGTTGAGTGTTTCACCCAAAATTTTGAAGATTTTAGTCTAAAAGTGTTCTTGAAAAAATAAACCCATAAAATCAAGCATCCAAAAAATCCCCAAAAATCACTGCACCTACAGCACCACATTATAATCCATCACAACAAATTTCATCCCCATACTGTCAATATCTTATTCATAATTGAATTACAAAATAATATTTTATTTTATGCCTTAGAATTTATAGAAAAATATTAGTGATAGCAATCAGAGATCTAACTGTATAGATGTACAACTTTTATTCATACACCAAGTTTCAAATATTCATGTTGGTTGCATTTTATAATGCATCTTTGCAAAACTGCCCAAATTGGACATAGGTAAGGACGTTTAGGGGTTAAAAAATTAAATCCATCAAAAAAGTTTTTAAAATTTGAGAAAAAATTAATCCCTCCCAAAAGTAATACATTTTAAAATTTCAAACGTCAATCCGTAAAAAATTTGAAAAATTGGAAGATATTTTTCTTCACATATTAAAATACTAGAAATTTCATAGCTCAAAAGTCTATCAACAACCCTTTGTTCTCCTTCTCTTTTAGAATTTCAAGTGCATATTATGCACTGTAACAATGCACTAGTTTACCCTTTGTTCCATCCTCCATTAAAATATAATGCCAAATTTTTAATTTTCTATCAAATGGTTTTTTTGTTCTATTGTTACGGTGATACTACCACTTTAGATTTCATGAAAGTATTTTTCCCTCTCTGAAATGGATTTTTCAAATCCTCAAAATCCTCAAAAGAGTGCACAAGGACAAGAATTCTAGTGGACCGTACGATACAAACGTCCGATGACAAATTTCATCCAAACATGTCAATCTAGAGGCTATTGATGTGATTGATGTCAAGGTTTCTCCAAAATTCTAGAACTCAAGATATATCATAATGTGTGTCGAAGAAGTGGGTGATCTTTGTTCAAATCTGGTGACATTCTCTGATGTGAAGATTTATGTTCAAGTTTGGTGACATTCTCTGAAGAGAGGAAGAGAAGGTAAAAAGTGAAGGAGAAACATTGGTTTAGAGGGAACTTCATAATTAAGCTCCTAAAAATATAATCAAATTAATTACCAAAAGTTCATAAACAACTTACTCTATTTACTCTCTTAATGCCCTAATGCTTGCATGGTACTACACAATAAAGGATACTAGAGTTCAATTAAGACGAGGTATCTAGCTTGTAGGATGTGCCACATCAACAAAATAATGACTCCAAACATTCAAGTTGAAAATGAATGGAGTGTGTATGAATGGTTGTTGATAGAAATGTATAGTTTTGTCTCTTGAATCAACAAACTTTCATTTCCATACAATGAAGGTCGCACTATTTATTTTATGATCCAGTGGAAGATGTTTCAATCGCTTGGAGTGACTACACTGGTTATATAGATGACTAAATAAATAATACTCCCTCCATCCTCGGTGCAACAGTGATGATCCAGTCTTTATAGGATCCCTAGTTTTGTCAATTTACTCCTTAGATGGGGTCAATTGTTGCTCAATCATCCCATTCGTTGCTCTTAGAGAATGTTTTCCTTCAATTGTCGCTCAATTTTCCGTGCCCTTTTTTCAATTGCTTGCAACTGATACAAGAACGCACACAAGAAAATACTCTAGCTATGGAGCCCCATGAATCCTCATATGATCACTCCGTGTTTTACGATTCTTCGTTCAAAGACATAACTTCCAAAGATGCTTTGAGAGTAGGGAGAGGAGCCGGCCGCTTGCTTGTGCCATGAGACGAACATTGGATAAAATGAAACATACAATACATGGAAGTATTTGTATACTACATTTGTACAAAAACTTAGTAAAAATATAGTCACGTAAGACCACGGTCTTTCCGTTGGTGACAAGGGCATTCAAAATCTTTCCATTGGTATTTGGAATCTTTCTAGTGGCAAGGGTTACTAGAAATCATGGCCTTTTTGGCATCCCGTAACCATAGTTCTTTGGGTCGCCTCACACAATGTCCAAAAGTCAAGAGGTTGTTGGTTTTCTCTATGTCGGATTACAAGAAACCCAGAATTCGACCTCTTGACCCTTCACAATAAAGTCCAAAGTCCAAAGGCCATCGCCCTTCAAAATGCCTACATAGCAACACATTCTGATGAAGGGTGACAAACTCTCAAAGGAAGTTTGGATCGAACAAGAATAGAAATTCAAACTATGGTCGAGAGACCGTAGATTTTTTTTCCTAAAATATCCAAACTATATTTTATTACCTATTTTCAGCTCATTTATTTGGACTCTCAACAAAGTTTGGGCACTCAATCCCATGGCCTCTTGACCTGAACGACCATTTTGTGAAGCGGCCCTTACTTAACCCCTAAACGTATCGATCCTTTGAACACAAATAGTAGGTGCAAGCCTAGAAAATAAATACTAGCATCCAGTACATTAGGTGTACATGAGAGGACTATTGCATGCATGAAATCTACCCAACAAATTTGACATACTTGCATTGGGAGGCCTCTCCAATATTATCAACATCTCCCTATCACAAGAGATTTACTTTAATTGGTAAAGAATTTAATAGGCTTACAAAGGTGACTTGAATGAAAGTCATCCGAGATTGTATGAGAAAGTTACAAGATTTGAATGCGTTTGTGATTAAGTTTCTGGACGCTGGACGCTGAGACATTTAGGGGTTAAGTGGGTTAACCCTTAAACGACATATGGTTTCCTGATACCACACTCAAAATCTCTTTTAAATACCATTTTAAGCACGATTCTATTTTAAATTTGTTTTGGCTCAATTCTAAAGAAGTATAGATCTCTCTAAGGTACTCGATTTGGCATTTTAAAAACCCCATTTAGTGCAATAGAGTAAAAGTTATGAGCAAGATTCTTCTAAAATATAGCCAAGCCCGTGGGGCTTGCATTGTCGTTTAACCCTTAAATGTACCACTCCTTTGTAGGAAAGTCAAACTACACAATTTACTGAATTTTTGCCTTCAAGATTTATCAAAATATATTTTGTAATATTTTTCATGCCTGGAATTGAATGTTTCCTATCAGTCTTGAAATTTTCAGATTTTTTTGATTTATACGGCATTTTTAACAAATTTTTAAGTCAAATACTTCAAATTGAATTTCAATGAAAGTTAATTTACCATTGAATTTCAATGAAAGTTCTTTTAAAATTAATTTCAAAAGGCTGGTAATAAATATGGTAAGCACATTGTAATATATACATCAATACTGTATCTGCAATTCGGTTGGTAATACTGCTCCATATGTGTGAGTTATCAAGGAGTTCAGAAATACATCTTTTACATACATGCATGCACACCATGAGTTAATTAAACGCGGATTAACTGAGGGACCCGTCGGTGTCGAAGACGGTGCGCATGCAGGCCGTGGAGGAGATCTTCAAGGAGACGAAGTTCCAACTCTCGCTCTCCCTCTTTCTGTACTATTATAGCACTTTGCTGCGCCTGGTAAGACACAAGGTCCACCAATTGTATCCTCGTTCCTTGTATGTCAATTTTGGACAGGTCCTGTTTTTCTGCATTGGCGACTGGATGGCTTTGAAGTGATTTCGGTTTCTTTTTTGTACTAGCAATCACAGGCTGGCTCTCGGGTATTCTTTCCTGGACTCTGCGTGACGAAGAATTTTCTAGCGGTGCTGGCGGAGAACGGGCGGTTGTCGCAGCTGCCGCCCGTTCTTCATCTTCAGTTTCTTTCTTTTCGTTTCCGAATTACCGAGCGAATTACTCATCGTCAGTTTCTTTCTTTTCGTTTGTTCTTTCAGGTTGACACTAACAGAGAGTACAAACGTACGTATACACTGCGGTACCAAGAGATCCAGCCAGGCGCCAGCCAAGGAGGGTCTGTCACAATTCATTGCCCACTGTACCGGTGAACCGGCACCTGTACTCCCGTCTGTACTGCAGCTCAAGGTAACATAAAATGAAAATATGAAATGCAGGTCTATTCATGTTAAGGTAGATGTTCATATTTCCGTCCAAATTTCAAGTTTGCATGGTTAGGTTTGTGAAAGAAAAAGTTTTCTCTTCAATGCAATGAAAGAAATTCAAGTTTGTGAAAGAAATGCAATCGTGGTTGGGGGTGGTGTATTCCACCCCCGCCATTTCCCTCTTTGCAATGATGGTAGGGGGGTGGTGTATCCCACCTCCCGCCATTTCCCAATTTTCATGTAGCAATATTCAATGTGTTTTGGATTGGCTTCATTTTTGTTAATGTTGTTGTTTTACCTACTAATAGTTGTCCTAAGTGACAAATTGCACTCATCAACTCTTCAACGCGAAGTGAGTGCGAAGTGCCATTTGACTCACCGATCGAGTGCAAAGCGACGCTCTCTCCTTGTAGTGTGAGTACCGATAATATAAATAGTTTGAAATTGATGATTGTTCTATGAAAACATTAATATGCTGCGTATTTTTATGGTTTTTTGCGAGAATTCGGTCAAGGAATTTTAGGGGTAAAATGAGTTGTTAACGATAGTGTTTCAGTGAAATAGTCCTTTTAGCAACCCATATCAGAAACTTGTCCACAAGAGCATACATGGGTTGTTGTTTTATATTTATACTTGGACCTTTATAACTAGTCTTTTGTGAAAAAAGCTCATATTAATGTTTTCATAGAACAATCATCAATTTCAAACTATTTATATTATCGGTACTCACACTACAAGGAGAAAGCGTCGCTTTGCACTCGATCGGTGAGTCAAATGGCACTTTGCACTCACTTCGCGTTGAAGAGTTAATGAGTTCAATTCGTCACTTAGGACAACTATTAGTAGGTAAAACAACAACATTAACAAAAATGAAACCAATCCAAAACACATTGAAGATTGCTACATGAAAATTGGGAAATGGCGGGAGGTGGGATACACCACCCCGCAACCACGATAGGAAAAGCGAAAAAAATTCTTTAAAAAGAGGGTGGGTATTAAAATTATCGGTACTCACACTACAAAGAGAATGCGTCGCTTACTCGCTTTGCACTCCGTCCGTGAGTCAAATGGCACTTCGCACTCACTTCGCGTTGAAGAGTTGATGAGTGCAATTTGTCACTTAGGACAACTATTAGTAGGTAAAACAACAACATTAACAAAAATGAAGCCAATCCAAAACACATTGAATATTGCTACATGAAAATTGGGAAATGGCGGGAGGTGGGATACACCACCCCCCTACCATCATTGCAAAGAGGGAAATGGCGGGGGTGGAATACACCACCCCCAACCACGATTGCATTTCTTTCACAAACTTGAATTTCTTTCATTGCATTGAAGAGAAAACTTTTTCTTTCACAAACCTAACCATGCAAACTTGAAATTTGGACGGAAATATGAACATCTACCTTAACATGAATAGACCTGCATTTCATATTTTCATTTTATGTTACCTTGAGCTGCAGTACAGACGGGAGTACAGGTGCCGGTTCACCGGTACAGTGGGCAATGAATTGTGACAGACCCTCCTTGGCTGGCGCCTGGCTGGATCTCTTGGTACCGCAGTGTATACGTACGTTTGTACTCTCTGTTAGTGTCAACCTGAAAGAACAAACGAAAAGAAAGAAACTGACGATGAGTAATTCGCTCGGTAATTCGGAAACGAAAAGAAAGAAACTGAAGATGAAGAACGGGCGGCAGCTGCGACAACCGCCCGTTCTCCGCCAGCACCGCTAGAAAATTCTTCGTCACGCAGAGTCCAGGAAAGAATACCCGAGAGCCAGCCTGTGATTGCTAGTACAAAAAAGAAACCGAAATCACTTCAAAGCCATCCAGTCGCCAATGCAGAAAAACAGGACCTGTCCAAAATTGACATACAAGGAACGAGGATACAATTGGTGGACCTTGTGTCTTACCAGGCGCAGCAAAGTGCTATAATAGTACAGAAAGAGGGAGAGCGAGAGTTGGAACTTCGTCTCCTTGAAGATCTCCTCCACGGCCTGCATGCGCACCGATAAAAAGGATTGTCTTTATGCACCAAGCTTATACTCGGGGCATTCACTTTAATGTATTCTTTGGGATATATGAGTATACAACACATATTTTTTGGGGGGCTAGTTACCTCATTTTTTGCATTTTAGTAGACCTATATTTTTTAATAATTCTACTTTCTTCAATTTGTTATCAACCTATGTAATTGTAAATTATGACCTCCTTAGTATTTTAGACCCTACATAGTTTATATTTTTAATTTTTTTCCTTGAACTGCCTTAGCATTGCAGTACAACGTAAGGAACCAAATTCATCACACAACAAGACTGACATCATGTATATAAGAAGCATATGTTATTTACAAAATTGGTTACATGTTTAAGCCCATTAATTAGTACAAGCTCACTTAATTGTTTCACCAAAACATTGAAAGAAGTCCGCATTGTTTCTGAATTATATTTTTTAGAATGCAATCGATTGAATTTGTCATTTTAAAATTATGAATCCTTGGTCCTTCAAGGGTTAACCGAAATCTGATGTTCTATGATTTTTCTACATTATACTTCTATTAGTCCTATGCATCTTGTCTCGAACTTGGTAAGCATGGTGTGTCACTAAATCGAACTCAAATCTGGTTCTCCCCTTTTCACCTTCATGAAACCGTATTCATGAAACATGATCCTTTAGACACAGCGAACCTTTTATTAAACAGAAAATTTGAACGCCATTTATGGGATTGCTAGGGATTGATATGAATGAAAAAGACCACGTAAGGTACTATTAACAGAGCAGAAAAATGGGAATGGAGTTCAGAAAGCAGTTGAGAGGTCATATTGTTGCTTTGGAGGTGATTGTAAGTGTACTTTCTACTTGCATTACTGTAAATGGCCTTGCTATTGGGAGAGGGGCCTACTTGAACACAAAATAGGGACAAGTTTAGAGTGTGGAGGTTACGTGCATTGGGACATGCACTTCGAAGTTCACACGTAGAATTGCTATCCTCAACAAATAGCACATGCAACCAAGGCCCTAGGAGGTACATGTTTTGGAGTTTCGACCAATGTTGGACTGGTATAGCATCTTTCTACATTGAAGCCTTGAACAATGGTTCATTCTAAGAGCATTCCCACCCATGCACACTAGGACTAACCCTCTCAAATTATTCATCTACATGTGAAGGGCCCTTGCACTCACACTCCCCCACCCTTGCACGCCCTTCACATATCAAAAGTGCGCATCAAATAGTGAATGGACCAATCACAAGTAGAATGAGAGGAATAATCATCGAATAGTCAACTCAATAGTGATTTCAAGGCCCAATTTCTAACACGCTAGAATCCAGAGTCAAGAAGCATTTTGAAAGGCCCCTTGAAACTTTTCATCCACTTCTTGAGGTCAGAGACCCTCTGAGGCCATGGGTGGCCATGCTCTAAATAGTTACATGTTTGAGGTTCACTACTTCTTATAATGACTCTAGTTCATTCATTCATTCAATGAGAACCGTGTAATACCAGTACAATATGCCTCTCTTGACGAGATTCATGTTGTTGATCGCATCCCCTTCTGAAGTTTTTTCCAGAAATAATCGGAAGTGACTAAAAACTATTAGTGAGACTTGAGTGGCACTTGAGCAGATACAGACTAGAGAGGTGCAAGGTGCATCACATGCACACCACATGGTTGAAGTTCTTGGAAGTCCTTGAAAGTTCGTGGAAGTTCAAACTTTCATGAAATGTACCCACAAGTCTGCTGAAACCTTAAACCCGATGGAGATTACGGGTTCTCTATTCTATGAATCATGGGGGGGCCATACTAGGATTGTGCTGAATATTAATACTAAGTTTCACTGTCAGCATGGGATATGGTATATAGTATGTTTTAGTGTTGTATGTGGGATATATATATTAGTTTCTACTTTGCAGATCTCACAAGGGGAGTTTCTTCACAGTTGGTGAAACTCTTATCCTGTCAACATGAACCAACACTAAGTGATCCTTGCTCGTGTGTGAAGGCTCTTTGATAGGTGTAATTTTGTATAATTACTCTATGATCAGGTTATTCAGGTGCAGTTTTGACCTTGAGGGACTCATTTTTACACGTTAAGAAAATCTACCATAAGTGGGTTTACACAGTTTGCAACAAATTGTATATGCATTACAAATATTTTGAGGCTTCTAAAGGCTGTGAATTTGACCAATGTTTTCTTGCAAAAAATTCAAATTCAAATTCAAAAATTCAAAAATTAAATATTAATGTTAAAAAATCAATTTTAAAAATCAATCTGGATATGGCCAAAATTTGGCCAAGCCAGATCTAGATTTTTTTTTTAAATTTATTTATTTATTTTATTTTTAATTTGAAGTATCTTCTACTTTCTAGTCCAATTAAATTTTTTCAACAATTAATTTTATTTAACAATTAGATAGTGTTATTAATTAACATTTTATTTAAAATTTTATCAATTGAACATTAAGTGTTTTTTTTTATAATTTGGATTATGTTATTAAATTTCATATTTTCATTCTTTATAAACGGTCTTTTATACGAACGATTATATAATTTAATTACATTATTGGAGAACCTCATTTAATTTAATACTTAGCAAGTCTAATAAAACAACCCTAAAAAATCTATTGAATACTCTATCATCATGATTTATGAATTATTTTTTAAGAGAAAATTTTACTAACTTGAATTAAAGTGTGAGTCTTTCAGGTAATGTCACATTCTTCCTTAGTATAGTAGGTAGTGTCAAAGCTTTCATTTAATTTTGACCATAAAAGTTGCATAGTGATATACTAGGGAGTTAAAAGACTATGTTTGAACACAAAATCTACCTTATGCTATACTATAGTATAGAATTGAATTTATGTAAATATGGCAATAGATAGATAAGTCAAATTTTGGATAGAAATCAATAGTCATAATTCATAGCCTGCATGCCTACTAAATTGTTGCAAATAGAATTAGGAGATAGAACTAGTTGTCTTGTAAATATAAATCACCATATACAAGACATTGTGAATCAACAATCGTCATCAAAACAAAAAAAACAAAAAAATGGTTTTGCCTTCATATGTGATTACCTTAGTGGAGGGCACAAAACATGTGACATGTTAAAAAAATGATCTGTTGTGGTTGATTTCTTCACATAAAGGGTGGATGATTGAATGCATGTTTGAATGGATCGTTTTTGATGTCATAGAAGAATACCGTAGTATCATAGTATACTTATATTTTGGAGTATAAGTATATTTTTGTTACAAGTCCAAGAGTATAAGTACAGTACCTTAGGGGCAGCTTCGGAAAAAAATAATTCCAAATAAAAATGTCGAATAAAAAAAAAAAATGTTGCCTATTTGCCGGAAAACCATGAAATAAAATTAGATGAATGATGGAATATCTCGAAATTGAATACATGAACTAAAATAAATTAAATTAAAAATGTTAAGAGTGATCACATGAAGTCCACTAAAATAACAAACATTCAATGAAACTTCATCAATTGTGGATGAAAGTCGAACTTAAAGTTATTTATTTCCTGAAAAGTTGAATTTTAAAAAATTACTTTTTTTATTGCCAGACATCAAAATTTGAAATTAATTAATTATTCGACGGAGGAGTGCCGAAGCTGCCCCTAAGGTACGGTATACCAATTTTTTTGAAGATTTTAGTCTAAAAGTGCTCTTGAAAGAATAAACTCATAAAATTAAGCAACCAAAAAATCTTCAAAAATCACAGCACTCAAAGTATTGCATCAGTGCACAAGAAATTTCATCTACATATTGTCAACATCTTATTCATAATCAAACTACAAAATAATTTTGAATTTTGGGCTTCAAATTTTATATAAAATATTGGTGATAGCAATCGCAAATCTAACCATATAAATGGAATCTAAAATTCATTATGTGCAACTTTATTCATACACCAAGTTCAAAATGTCTCTCCTAATTGCATTTTATAATGCATCTTTGCAAAGCTAGACAATGCTAGACAAGGTAGAGGTCATTGAGGAGTTAACCCCTAAAGGACCGGGGGGGTTTTTAGCTTAACTCTTGTTTTCTTGACTAACTCTTATAACAAGCTCGATTCCTTGTAGGTGTGGGATAATTTTGACGATCGGCACCGTTGAAATCAAAGAAGACTTACATAGCTTTTGTATGAAAAAAGATCAACAAAATCGCACAATTTTTTGAGAAAATGCCACCGTTGAGAAGATTGATGGAACTTGTTCAAGGTATTTTGTACACATGCTGAAATCGGATTGATCAAAAGTGCTCCAAAAAATCTGAAATTTTTACTGTGAGTAGAAATCATCATTTTAAAAATGTGGAAAAATTTTCAAGTGATTTGGAGGTGCGAGGAAGAAGATATGAGGGTCTGAAGTGACACCAAAATACCCACCGTGCAACTCAAAAATTCACCAAAAATTGCACACTTCATGAAATTTCAATCAAGAAGTACTCACGGATTCAGTTCTCAAAAAGAAATAGGGTCTCTTTGTTGCTCACTTTACAATTCACGATCCAACAACTCGAAATTCCTTACTTTCTAGTTCTGGAAGCCACGTGGTGGCCTCGTGGTCCTTTAGGGGTTAAAATGAAGATTTCTCTTTGTGCATTTAGATCTCAAAGATGATGAAGACTGAAGAATTCAAATTTAAATTTCTTATCAGATTTATGATGAAGATAAGAAGATCCTACAATTACATTTTGACTTCTTACATTAAAAATTTGCCCTATAATCTCAACTCAAAAGTGACGATTTCTACATTTTTGGATTTTTACAAAAAATTACAAAAATTATAGGGTTAAGTTTGGTTTGTAAAAAGCACGGGGAGGTCACATACTATATATTTTTGTATACCACGTGCGGTCAAGGAATAATTAAAAGTGGGCTATTTATCTAAATTTCTTGAATAATTTGCACCCTATTAGTAGATAAAATGGTATTTTGAGGTGTTTTTCAAGACCCTATAGGTACATATAATTTCCACCATTAATTTATTTTATAGACCCTATTTTGTTTATAAATTGTACCATTTTTCAAAAATCATGGAATTTTGGCATAAACTAACATTAATCCATAACAACAACAACAATACATGAATAGAACTTTGAAATAATAACAATTGTGCACAATGCATAAAGTGTTGCAATTAAATGTGGTTACTTTAAAAACATGAATAGATACTAGAATAAACAAAAGGTTAGACAAGTGTCACATTCAAGTAATGTGTTTAAAAACATAACCTAATAAACAAACAACATGAGTGTGATAGAGAATCAAATACCTAGCACTATTGTTTGCAAGGGACAAAAGTTCAAACACAAAAATGCCATCTCTCCCAATGCACTCACTGTCGCTCTATCTTTTTTCTAAACATGAGTTTCTAAATCCCCTTAGTTCTAAAGAATTGAATATAGAAGATTGCATGCACAACAAACTTAATGTTTAGACAACAAGGTTTAGGATTTAGGATTTAGGCGATTGAGGCAATTTTTCATTCAATCCAAGGATTTTTATTGAACCTCATATAAATTCTTTGTTCCTTCAAATATTACAAACCCAAATTTATTAATAAAAATTAAATACTACCTATATTTTTCACTTACCCTACTTTAGATATATTACTATATGGGCCATTTCGTTTAGGCTATGGTATTTCCAAGTTTTGTATAAGTTTTTGCTCCAATGAATTAAAAGTACCCTATATTTTTTCTCACGTGGTTTAATAAAATTTTGAGAGCGACCTCCCGGGGTAAAAAGCCAATGCACCAAAAAAATCGAGTATAAATTTTAGGAAAAATAAATAGATTAATACATTTTCACAAGTAATGATTGACAAATGTCATAGTAGTCTACAAAGTTGATTTTGAGAATGTATCTTCATAAGACATTAGTCATACATGTTAAAATAGAGGTACTCATAACTAATCTTTAGTTCTTTTAAAAGTTGCATTTCATGAATCCAAAAGCTAACACAGTGTTGGTCGATATAGAACATCTAACACAGTGTTGGTCGATATAGAACATCTAACACAGTGTTGGTCGATATAGAACAACTAACACATAGAAACTATATGTTCAGAAATTGATCTCATTGTTGTTGGTTACAGGTGAAACTATATACTACTCATGGGTTTCAAAAAAAATTCATCACTTCTTCTTTTCTAATAAATTTAAATTTGAGGAGAAAGAGTCAAAAAATTATCATTCTACAAAATCTCTATTTTTGTGGAAAAACAAAAGATTCATCAGTCAAGCTTCAACATTTTCCATGCTAAAACCTTATTTTATCGGTTATGGGTACTTCTACCTTCAGTTATGCATCATTTAACACATGCAGGTTTATCAACGTCAGTGGGCATGGGCAACAAAAACAGTAAATTGTGCGTTAGTTTGCCGTCAACTTTCTTGACACACGACAGAGCCATAGTTTGCAGGATAAGTCCCATGAGGATCATGTTTGTTAAATCAGATCCACACACACACCGTTTAAGGGATCCAATCCATTCAAAAATGCCTGCAAAACTGTCCGCAAATTATGAACAACCAATACAGTAATGGAGTGCGGCGACAAGCAAATCCTAAATGTGAGATTGTCTGAATAATTCTCTACAACTTCTGGAACTTGTTGACATCATCACATCATCACGAAAGTAGAAGTGAGGGTTTTCAGTATTGAAACAACATGGTATCATTTACTATGGCAACTTGGATGGGATCCATACACTAATTGTATACAAAGACTAATGTATGGATTCCAAACAAATGAATCAATACAGTTGCATTACACTAAAAGTACCGTAACATTCTTTACATACCCACTGTTGCACCTCTGAATCTCAAGCATCTATCAAGGGATCGAATGTATCGTAGGGCATTATTTCTAACTTCACTGGGCATTTTTCTCTAATTTCATCATTTAACAAATGCAGGTTGGAGAGTTCAATTATTTTCTTCACAGTATCTCTACACTGTAAAGAGTGTGGTCTATCAGGAGCTTAAGATTGTCGTGATTAAGTTCAATCTAGATACCATATTTATACAAAATTTCAGTATATATATTGTATTGTAGAAATTCAATATGATCTATTGTCTCTATATCACTAGTAGAAAAGGTAGCACTGCCCGGGTAAGTAGTGCCCAATTCCATGCATGCATACCGTACCTTAGGGGCAGCTTCATCACTCCTCCGTCGAATAATTAATTAATTTCAAATTTTGATGTCCGGCAATAAAAAAAGTATTTTTTTTAAATTCAACTTTTCAGGAAATAAATAACTTTAAATTCGACTTTCATCCACTATTGATGAAGTTTCATTGAATGTTTGTTATTTTAGTGGACTTCATGTGATCACTCTTCACATTTTTAATTTATTTTATTTTTAGTTCATGTATTCAATTTCAAGATATTTCATCATTCATCTAATTTAATGTCATGATTTTCCGGCAAATAGGCAACATAATTAAAAACATTATTCGACATTTTTATTTGGAATTATTTTTTGCCGAAGCTGCCCCTAAGGTACGGTAGTGATTTTGCTTGGGCATGTCCCTAGTGAGCGCCACTTTTTCTACTAGTGTACTAAATGTATACGGGAATGACAAAGCCTACCATAACAAAAAGACAGGTAAGGTTACTAAACAGTTACTATCGAGTACGCCACCACAAGAGCTTTTGTGATGAATAACAAACTGGGCATCATCACATCAACAAGGCCCCTAAACCTTCCATATTGGGCCATCCAGAAGATCCTTGTTTTTAATTTATTTCCTTTTTAAAATAATTAAAATTGTTTTGTTCTCACTGGCAAATGAAGCATCTAGACTGCACTCACTGGCTGGGCTTTTGTGTAATCCCTGATTTGAAAATGAGCAGCAGTGAGAGGCGGTTTGATGCTGTGTGAGTGTCAGGCGCTCAATTTGGCGTGATGCTGTTGAGCGTGTCATTGCAGAATGTACATGAGTTGTACATGTGTGGCTCTGACATTGCGGATTTGCTTAATCTCCTGCGCCGGTGCTGTGCATAATAATCAAGGCGGGAGGGAAGAAGGCAGATCCAATAGGGATGGGGTATGATTGCACTGGAGCAATCAAACACGACAGCCAGCCTCTAGCTCGCTCAAGTGTGGGAATCATTTCCGCACTGACTTGATGCAGATTCGTGGTCTACTTATTATTGCTTTAACTTCATCGCCCCGCATATGTAATGGCTTCCGTACCCTTTCCCTCATCGCAGGTTCGTAAACTTATTTCATTGTAAATTCGGTGCCACCTTTAGAAGAGCAACTCCCATTAGCACTCTGGATTGCACTCTGAAGGTCATCCAAAAAGTGAGACCTCCATCATAAAAGTTGTGCTAGACTATTTTGGTGCCATTTTGACACCAAAGGCGGCATGTAGGTCAATTTTAGTGTCATTTTATCCATACTAGATTGGTATGGAGGTTGGCACCAAATTATCTTAATCGCATTTCAATGCACCATCATGGCACCATGTTCATATGCCTTGAAGTTCCTGATGTCACCATGTAGTTCCTCCACTAACATCATTGAATGAGACTTTAGGAAATAGTAAGTGAGCCACTCACAAGTCACCATGCATGGATTGACATTAGAAAAGTTGGGCCAGACTATTTTGGTGCCATTTTGACACCAAAGGCGGCATACAGGTCAATTTTAGAGTCATTTTATTCATATTAGATTGGTATGGAGTTTGGCACCATATCATCTTAATTGCATTTCAATGCACCATCATCTCACCATGTTCACATGTATTGAAGTTTCTGATGTTGTGCAACCCTAAATCTGCAATTAAGAAGAGGAGATACACTAGCAAGAGTGATTTCCAGGGCCCTGGTTTTTAGGGGATTATCCAGTGTCACGGGCCAAATAAATTGTTCACTAACCTAGTTTCATCTATTTTTCTATAGCCAAAGTAGTATTTAGAGTGCTAGTGGAAATGCTCTAGATATACTATTTTGTGAATTAGTCGTCACGCGTTGCAAATTAAATTTTGTCAAACAGAAAAATAATTGTTTTCTTTTTAAGAACCTGCTTTTGTGGGTACCATATTTACTTGTGAATCCCTTCATGATGAGTGTCATATCTTCATGATTTGAACAAAATTTGTAGACACTGGCATGGGGAGGTTACATACTACATACTTTTGTAAACCACGTGCGGTCGGGGGTCAATTATGGGTGGGCTATTTATCTAAATTTCTTAAATAATTTGCACCCTATTAGTAGATAAAATGATACTTTGAGGTATTTTTCAAGACCCTATAAGTAAATATAATTTCCACCATTAAGTTATTTTATAAACCCTATTTTATTTATAAACTGGACTATTTATCAAAATCCTAGAATTTCAGCATAAATTGAACTTAATCGGACATAAAAAACCAACAACAGTACATGAACGTAACTTTCAAAGAATAATGACTCTGCTTGGTGCCTAAAATGTTCAAAGGTATGTTTAAGTGAGAAATGCATGTTGTGAGAGGAAGCATACGGCACTACCACCTGCCCTAACCTTGTGAATCTCATTGGTCACCTAATGCTAAAATTCATCCTGACGAGACTTTCCTATGAAGCCAACCTTCATTTGTGGTTCATTCCTAACCATTGGCTAACTTCGACGATTTTTAGTCAATTGAGGCAATTCTCATTCAATCCAAGGATTTTCATTAGAACTCACATAAATTCTTCGTTCCTCTAAATATTTGAGACCCTACTTTATTAATAAAAATAGAATACTACCTAAGCTTTTCACCTACTCTACTTTAGATATAATACCGTATAGGCCATTTCATTCAGGCTATGGTATTTCTAAAATTTGTATAAATTTTTGCTCCAATGAATTAAATGTACCCTATATTTTTTCTCACGTGGTTTAATAAAATTTTGACAGTGACCTCCCCGGGGACACTGGTTTCAAATCACTACACTAAATAGGTAGATTAGTGTTAGATAATTATAAGATTTGAAAATATTATAGATTTTTACTCTCGACAAAGAAAATTACCAAAGACATTGATTCCAAAACTGTTGAAAGATCCCCATCTTGACCAATATAGAGGGTAAAAAATTGGTCAACAGTAAAAACTTACAACATGTTTATGTAAATTAGTGTATCTAACACTAATCTACCTATTTAGTGTAGTAGGAAACGTGTCATTTTTCACTTACTATAAATGAAAAAAGAATGGAATTGCATCAAGGACATGCGTTGTGTGTGCTTGTGTCAGTGTTGGTGAGTTGTCTTGGTCACAAGAAAACAAAAACATAAGCATAATATTCAGTTATTGTTTGTTGTTCTCATGAAATAGAGAATGAAAAACGACAGGTCTACTACTAGAGAACAGATCAAAAACTTTATATTAACTCTTTAACGCGTCTACATCCACATAGGTAGATGCTGAACAGAATGCTAAAACGACAGGTCTACTACTAGTGAATAGACCAAAAACTTTATATTAACTCTTTAACGTGTCTACATCCACATAGGTAGATGTTGAACAGAATGTGAACCATTTTTTTAACAATGAACAACCACGTTTTTCATTCATCCAAATTTCTCTTGGTTGTTGTGTTAGTTGGCTACCATTTGTACAATATGGATCTACAACATTTTGATTTTTAATTTTAAACCAACAAAATTGGTTTATGTTAAGTGTCATTCCTAGTTCAAAAAGTGAGCCCTTAAAAATGATTTTCCAAAATAAGTAGCATCAAATATTGGAAATTATACCATCTCATAGTGCATATTATTCCAAATTTGTTATAAATTTTTTTAAATTGGTTAATTTGGGATTTTTAATTGAATTTCAGAAGAAAACCTTGAAAAAATAATTTTAAAATATTAATTAAAAAACTGATAAATCCAACCGTACAAATGTGATCTACACATTGACATTTACAACTTTGCTATGTACATCAACTCCATTTTTGTTATTCATTAAACATCCTATAATGCATCTTTGAAATTAGTGCATCATCTGGACCTTAATTCCTAAACGCCTACAACCTTCTCCCTATTAGAGAATTGCAAAAATGCATTATAAAATGCAATTGAGAGCGATGTTTTGAACTTGATGTATAGATAAAAGTTGTACATTATGAATTTTAGAATCTATCCATACAGTAAAATTTAGGATTGCAATCACCAATATTTTGTATAAAATTTGAAACTCGAGATTCAAAATTCTTTTGTATTGCAACTACAAATAAGATATTGACAATTTGGGGATGAAATTTGTTGGGATTGGTTGAAATGTAATTCTCTAAGTGTAGTGATTTTTGGAGATTTTTTGATTGCTTAATTTTAAGAGTTGACTTTTTCAAGAGCACTTTTGAAAACTTTTGAACTAAGATCTTAAACTTTTTTGGTGAACCATTGCAACTTGAAATGAGGCATAAATTTTTCACAAATCATCCCCTTTCCAATTGGTTCTGACATATATGAAGCTAACTTCCCATAAAATCTATAATAAAAAATTCACCCTGCAAAAAAATGCATGACGTATGAAAAAACATGGATGAAAAATGTACATTGTCCAAAAAATGGGTTAAATTTCCGCAGTCAAGGGTTAAAGGGTTTAAAATACACCATCACTATTCACAAACAAAACAAGTCACTTGTTTGTGTATTTTTTTTAATTTTAATTTTTCCCGGAACCTCACCATCATATCTGCATGTGTTTTTGTTTAACTGTACTTTCATTGACTAGTCAACTGCAACATGGAATGAACAGTTCTACAGTATGAACATGACCAACAATTGATTCATTCACCAAACAAAAAGGGTAGATTATCCATTTTGTAAACATACATGAGAAGTGGGACTTTTCAACTCAAAGACATAAGTTGGGCCTGCTCACCAATTCAATGTGGCAATCGAGGGGGGAAATTGTCAACACCGACCACTCAGCGAAAGCCGACCACTGAACCCCACCCGGCGGGGACCCCAGACCATAGAAATTTCCTGGAGCTTCCCGGAGCTTTGCACATTATCTTCATGCATGAGGAGAAAAGCCTTCAACGATTTCATGGCATATAACTGATGAGCTTTGGAACCTCCACCGCACATTTGTCACATAACGATGTACCAAATGTGTGTCAGTCATGCCCCCTGCACCAACCAATATTTATGCTTTTGGGGCGAATTTTTGCCAGAATCTTACCTCATTTTCAGGATGCCTACTTTTTACAGCCGAAAAAGTGGATGAAATCGCCAAAGCCTTCTCAACATAAAACACCAATCTTTGGATGAACGTACCTTACAATGGATAATTTTATGGGATGATTATATCCATTTTTTCCTTATCTCCCTACATTCCAAGGTGCGAGTTCTTTATGAACGGGATAAATAAATAAAAATTGGCTTCCCTGAACTTCCTCCCATCACAATAATAATAATAATAATAATAATAATAATAATAATATTATTATTATTATTATTATTATTATTATTAAAGCGATTGTATGGGGGTCATTGGCAATGGACGGACCCTATCCTACACTTTCTCACTGATTTTCTGAATGATTCTGATTCCTGAATATTCTCAGAAATCAGTCCAGATGGTCATTTTATGGGTAACATGAAAACCTACTGTTATCATTGGAATAACCGGCACCCTAGAAGCATCACTAAGGTAAGCTATCCTTTTGGAAGCCACCGTATTTGTCCCACTATGTACTAATACTGTACATCTCAGTGATTTTTTTTTGGTTTTGAGCCAAACGCTTATATGGCTACTTCATTGAGATTTCAATGTCTGACCTGGCTACTTAAATTATTATTTTTTGTCTGAAGGGGTCTGGCGATGCCAAAGGTCACATACCCTTTATTCAGAGACCACCTAGCACACAAACCTTGGACGCGGTTTGCCTTCTGGCTATTTTTGGTTGAAAAGGCAATGAAATTCTTATAAGGCCAATCGCCAGAGATTTTTATTTGTAGCAATATGGCGATTAATCGCCAGAAAAAAAAACACTGGTACATCTGAATGTAAGACACTGATACAAAGTGATCGTAAAGTGATATAAATAGTGTGATTTGTCTTTTAATTCTTAATGTTTATAATATGAAGTTTTTATTCCATTTATTTGGGATTTTTAATTTGAAACTCAAAAATCTTACAGTAAAAATGCAAGGATAAAAGTGTTACTAGAAAGTAAAGTTGTATGGGACACAATGCAGAAATAAAGAGAAAAATAAACAAATCAAAATCAAAATCAAAGTTCAAAATTCAAAGTGTTTCTATTAAGACAAGTCTATGTCAATTAACACGGTTAATCCTTAAACAACCCAAAAGTCCTTTGCGGTTGTATAGTATATTTTGTATTCAGTGGTTTTTGATCAAAATAACAATGACCAAACATTTTTAGTAAAAAATCAAATTATAAATCATGAAAATATGCATATACCAAAATATTTATTTATTTATTTATTACAATTCATATATTAAACCACCATTGCACAATTATAAGGCTAAATACATGTTGTAGAGACATATTCCAAGAACCTTTTAAGGGTTAAAAGAGGTAATTTACGGTCCGGAACAACCTTAAACTACCTAGGTGACAATTGGGGGTGGGTTCCCTTTAGATGTGATCATTAGCATTTAAGAGGGTGGCAATTCGATTTCAATCGAATGCACGTCGTGAGGGCTAATACCTCCCTGCTTGATAGGAACCCCAAGTGTGAGAGGGAATTGCTCCTAGGCCTCATGTTTACGATGGAGGCGTCGCTCTTATTTAGAAATAATTAGGAACATAGAGTCTAGTCCAGATATTGCAAGAAGAAAATTTCAAAAAATCACCCATTGGGAAGTATTGGAAAATGTGCTCTCTTCGTTCTTAGTGTGATGTTTGTAATTTGTTGTTGTGCATTGAGACTTCACCATTAAAAAAAATGCCATACCAGTCCAACACTAATTAAAACATCAAAATTTTCCACCTCTTAGCCATTTTGGGGAGCCTTTTGACTT
The DNA here is from genome assembly GCA_022496805.1 of Pohlia nutans. Taxonomy (NCBI): domain Eukaryota; kingdom Viridiplantae; phylum Streptophyta; class Bryopsida; order Bryales; family Mniaceae; genus Pohlia; species Pohlia nutans. The sequence goes on from CM040086.1 coordinate 1,973,942, forward strand.
CCTTAATAATATCATGGGAGGCCGAAATTGTATTTCTTCTTGAAAGAATAAGGGTATTTGTACTAAAAATGTTACAAGAGGCTGGAGTTGAATTTCTTCTTGGAAGAATGAGGGTATTTGTACTAAAAAGGTTACAAGAGGTTGAGTGACTTGTATTTCTCCAAGAATGAGGGTGTTTATACTAGAAATGTTACACCAAAGGTCAGGGTTTTATTTCTTCTTGGAAGACTGAGGATATTTGTAATAAAAATGTTACATGAGGTTGAGTGAGTTGTGTTTCTCCAAGAATGAGGGTATTTGTACTAAAAATGTTACAATTAGAGCTTAAGGTTGTTCATGAAGGTATTTGTACTAAAAAAATGTTACACTAAGAGGTCGGGGTTGTTCTTTTTGAAAGAATGAAGGTATTTGTACTGAAAATGTTACACTAAGAGGTCGGGGTTGTTCTTTTTGGAAGAATGAAGGTATTTGTACTGAAAATGTTACACTAAGAGGTCGGGGTTGTTCTTCTTGGAAGAATGAGGGTATTTGTACTAAAAATGTTACTAAGAGACCGGGGTTGTAGGTATTTCGTAGTATTGGGAAATGAAGAGGCCGGAGTTGTAGGTATTTCGCAGTATTGGATAATGAAGGGTTTGGGGAAAAAACAAACCCAGAAGCCTTGAAACTCGGTCCTTGATTTCGCCAAGATGTGATGCTGGGACTAGGGAAGTAGAGCCGGAACTCGTGGGCTGCACTTTCCATAGTCCATACATCGCGCCCCTAATTTGTTGGAGCATTTGTCCTATATTGGGACTCTGTCTGAATAATACACCAAAGGGATCATTCCATACACTGGGCCCCTCAGGCAGCCCCCGGCGCTTTCCAATCTGCTCTGCTGCTCTGCACAAGCAAGCAAGGATATGGAGCAAAGAAAAGAGATGAGATGATGGAAGCTTAATATTAAGTTAAATAAAGTAGTCCAATTGTCACATGGCAACCCCTGCCCCTTGACGTCAATTGTTGACTCCTGCACGCCCTGACAACGCTTGATCGCTACCCCAATCACAAGCTCCGATCCTTCTTTCTGGTTCTGCAAAATTCAGCCAGAGAAAAAGTAAATGGCCGGTCTCATTCTCTCCAATGGAAAATCAAATCCAAGCCGTGGCCAATAAGAACGCATTCCACATTGATCTGTTGGAGGACATAGATGATGACCTTGGACACCCCGGAAATAAAGGCTACTGATGTATACACTGCACAGTGCAGAGGAAACAAATGGCACAGAACCCTCCGACATAACCCGACAGTTCCTGACTTTCTAGAACGTCATCCTCGTCGTCTTCTTCAGGTCCACCCATCCCAGTTATGGAGTTTGGACCAACTCCACGGCCCTTGCTCCAAGAAAATTCAGTTGTACATGGTCGCCCTGCAATCCAACCTCAAAAATCTGGTTACGTCGAAAGTAGATGTCGAACGCATCTCTAATCTTAAGCTTCTCGAGTTCTGGTCCAAAACACTGTAGTAAACTTGGTTTGGGTGGTGGAACACCATGTCAGTACCTCTAGAGCACGTCCAACCCAGCAAATATCCTACATCCCCATTCCCAAACTTAACACACACAGAATTCTCTGACAAAGCAAACCCAAGAAAAAAGGGTATCACATACGTAGGGAGTGGTGGAAACGAATCATAACTGACGCAACGGAAGAAGCAACAGGAAATGCAAAATGTGGAAGTAAACTTCTTATTACGTCCAGACCATGAGGCAGGGAACTTTTACAAAACTTCCGAGAGGAAGAAGACCCCAACGGCCTACCATCGGACTGGACCACGGACTCAATCTTGTATCTGGGAATGGGGAACGGCTGGACCTACTTCTCTTTCGCAACTATGCATCCAGCCCTCCTCCAGCAGCAACCCTGACTGTGGCATGTTTAATTTTACAGAGCACCAAGTCTCCTGAGAAGAGAGAGGCCACGTTCGACCTCTCAGCTGCACCTAACATGACCTACGCATTACTAAACGATATCCTCCGCGCTTGTAATATCCTGTAACCAGGGGACGGGAAACGACAGACGCGCAATCCCCCGACAAAACCTCCGTCTCGAATTTAGCAGCCGACGACCCCACAGCCTCCATCACCTCATCCCCTCTTTGCCTGGCCCCCTCTCTTTCTCTCTTTCTGGCGTGTCTCCTCGTTCCCCAAAATTGGAAAAGGAACACCATAATCTGTCGCTCCCCTAATCTGGATGATCCATCCTCTTCAGCCTGTACCTGCACACTATTCTTCAATGAAATTTGCTATACACTCAGCTGACCAGCAGAGTTCACCACTTTGCGCGGAATCACACAGACAAAGTGGCTCCATGCCAACGGCGTCCAGTGACGTGATGCATCCATTCATACCTTCGATTCCTGGTACACCACACCACCATCAGCTGCAACTAACAGCTGCTCCTATCATCGCCTCCCTGCTTTCCCCGCCACTGCTCCTCTCCGCCCGCAGCGCAGGGCGCCAATCACTGCCCCTCAACCACCGCCACGCTATCTTTCTCTACACTCGATACAACGTTCCGTCCCTCCACCACAGCTGCTCCTGGCCCGCCCTGCTCTGCTTGCTCGCCAGGGATTTCCTTCACCTCATCACTGATGTTCAATACCGCAACCCCTGAGGATAACTCATCGGACAAGGATCTCACCGGTGGACTACTGTCGCCGCATTCCTCATGTCCACTGCCATGCACACTCGAACTGGGTGCTTCTTCCACAGCCTCGGGTTTATCCATCTCTACAGGTTTACCGACTCCCACCCCTTCCACAACCTCATCATGCTTCGATTGAGTCGAGTCTCCCTCCGTGGGAGCGGATTCCAATTCGCTACTCCCAGTCTGCCCACCTCCCTGCAATTCACAACCCACCTCAGTCGCGATTCTATCTGCACAATCGCATCCATTTGCAGAAAACAGCATGCTCGCGTTTCGAGTCCTCAAATGCTCAAGCTATTGGCGCCCAGCATTTCACTTGCACGAAAATCTATCGTGCGAAGACCACCAAAGATGTTTCCATCCGCGGGAGTATTCAAAACCAGCACGAGCGAAACTTCAAAGCCCCGCTAACAACTACGACATCGCCAAACCGTCCCCCGACCACTTACAATAGATACAGATCTACACGTACAAATAAGTGCCTTACACGCCACAAATACAACACATCATCCGCCATACCTGGCGATGCTGCTCCCGCTGCTGCTGACTCTGCTGCCTGGCTCGTTTCTCAGTCAGCGCTCGTTGCCGGTTCTCGTAGAATTGGAAATCATCCAAAATCGACGTTTTCGAAGCGAAGCTCTTAAAAATATTCAGCATCCCAATACCCTGCTCGAACTTCACCTGCACACACCACGCAAACCATGTCAACGACGCTTCTGTAAAAGTCATCACCACTCACATCATTCTCAAAACAGCCCACGACACACTCAGATCAACAACGACATATGGTCGCACGCGAAATCATCGATCGACTCTGTTCCAAACTTGGGAGGCATAATGCGGCCTGTTGCAATATCAGCCTCCACATTCTGATACTTAGAAAAACAGAATATGATAAATTCCCCTCCCACAGCATTTCATCACCTGCCTCCGCTCATCCCCACAACCACTCACCATCTGCTCACCGACTGGTCAGCACTGCCGTACTGTACAGTCCTGGACGCTCAGGGTGCCGCCAAGGCCAATCCCGCTTACCTACACAGCTATAGTGAGGCTGGGTCGGAATCTTACCTCCTGGGTGTCCCTGCTGTTCGTCACCGGCTTGTTCTCGTTATTCTCCAAAATAATGTGACGGAACTGGCAATTCGGGATGTCCTTTATTATGTGCCATGTCACAGGGAATCGACCATTCCACTTGTCTTGCTGCCAGTAGTCCACACTCTTCGAAAAGTCCACAGGACCTGTCATCTCAGCCACGCCGCAAAACTGTCCGCTCGCATTCACCTGAATATTCATCCAACCGGCATGTACCCGAACCACACTCCCATTAGACCAATCCATCACTTACTCTCCTGTGTTTCCACCCTATGTACGGCCCCGAAGACTTCTCACATGCCATGCACAAGATCCCCATTCTCACAACATCAGATGCATAATTTCTCGTACAAACCGCCGTGTCAACACGATCACAGACAGCCACCCTCAAAAAGAAGAACCATCAGCCCAGCTGCACAGAACCTCAAACAGACCTGGACCTGGCAACGTCCACCTTACCGAGAAGAACAGAAACACTGGGCAGCTCTTGCCATCCCCGCCGCACTTCGTCGAAGCCTCCTGGTATGCGGCATCTAGCCTTTTATTTCCTACTGGAGTGCTGGCCCACACGTTGTACTTGATACTCTTATGCACATCATCTTCGCTGTAAGACTTGATCACAAAAAACTTGGCGTGCTCGTAGCTGGTCACGAACTCTGCCTTATTGTACTGTTCCTTGTTCGCGAACGGACTCGCCACATCGCCGTTTCCCGTCGAGCTACCAACTTGTCCACGAGTGTGTCTCACAACACCGGGAATAGCCCGCTGGCTCCTGCTTCTTATCGTGCGGGGTCCTCTGTTCTGCTCGTTCAAAGGATCCAGACCGCCGTTGCTGCTACCGATAGGTCCGCCACCTCGACCCCTCTGCTTGCCCTTGTCCATACCAACCCAGCCTCCGCGCCCGTTTGGCCTCGAGTCCATGGATACGTTCCCCATGCCGCGACCTCTCACCGGCCCATTAGGCCCGTTCACCACTCCGGAAAGCGGAGGATAACCCCTGGCGAGTGCCCCAGGACCAAGGTTGGGTGACGTCAATCCGGACGGATTTCTCGACTGCTGAGATGCTTGTATGTGTATCTGGAACCGGAAAATCTACTAGCATCAATACCTTATTGCAGCATAGAGGGGCATACGACGTTCTCTATCTTCTCCTACACCTCTCACAAACTAAGCACCGGGCCCCTACCTCTCTCGTTGACACCTCTGTCCATGCTGGCCCGACGGAAACCGGGTGACACTTAAGATCATCACTCCAACACAATTTACCAATACCGTCCCGAAACAGAACAAAACATTCCCAACCTTCAATTCTTTCATTTCACGAAGAATGCTACCTGCAATGGAGTCATCCGTCTCAATGGCTGTGCGGGAACTCCCGGCGCCGAGAACTGTTGCGAAGCCATCGAATGCATCCCTGCTGGGATCCCGGGTCCCTGCTGACCTTCTGATAATTTCGTAGCATCCGCCCATGAAGGTGCGCCGGCCCTCAGCCCCTCATATCGTACGTCCTGTGATGCTGGACCGTGAATTGTCAGCGGTAAGACACCTCTGGAATAAGGTCCGTGTGGGGGGATGAGTGCCATGGCTGGGTAACCCGGCCTGGGAACCCCGTTCTTACCATCTACTCCAGGAGGGCCGGGCTCGCCATTTCCTGATGTTGCACCCTCCCCACCATTTATCGCAGCAGGACGCGATCCCATGTACTGCGCAGCTGGAGACATCGGCTGTTGGTATAGGTGGCTGGGGTACTGGAAAGCCTGAGGTCCATACAGCTGCCCATCCGCACCCATCGTGGGCACAGGCGTCCCTGGAGTGTATGGACTGTAAGACGGCTGAGAAGCATACCCGAAGCTGGTGGCATGCATGAACACGGAGCCACCACTATCGCCGTACACACCCTGCACACAAATACGTAACTGCATCAGACAGCACACAACCCTACGATCGATATTGCCCGATGAAATGGTCGACATGCTGTAGACTGCAGCAGCATATGAATAAAAAGGGCAGTTCTGTTGTTGGCAGTGATCATTCTGGATGCAATTTTACGCTATGGTAGTACATGCCGCCTTCAGCATCGAATATTCAGAAAGTAATTTTCCACAGCCCAGAAATCCTCTAATCCAACAGGGATGCAAATGCTTGCAACGACTTACTGGGGATGGAATCTCTACTCCATCGACAACGTATCTGGAATAGTCGTCCCATTCACCTGCAACAGGAGGTTCATATCCTGCGCACAAGTCGCGCAAACGATAAGTGACCAATTGGAAGTTCTGAAGGAAGAATTGGAAGTCATCGTCACAAGGCTCACGTCGTACGAATTGCCCAATTTATCCTTTTACTGCGAAATCGTACAGAAAGGAGACTTCACGTTCGAAACGAGAGAATAACAGGTAAAGTCAACGCAAACCTCCGTGAGGATAATCGTAGACATAGCCGTGGGTGGGATAGCCATTCATGCCACCAACATAGTACATTCCTCCTGCGGCTCCCTCGTGTATTCCGTTTGTACTCGCTGCATCGCCAGTTCCAATCGATGCAGAGGCATCTCCACTAGCATCGGATGACTCTTCGTCGTTAGTTGGAGGCACCTGCATGCACATGACACTGGTGAAAAGTCTCAAAGTAAGACGTTGATTGTGGTCTGTTGTAACCAGGGTCCCAATGTACAAATGTCTTCATTGAATTCGAAGACAGTTATTGTATAGCTAGGAAATATTTCTCTGCAAAAAAGTCACTGCGATTCAGGTTTTGCCAATACATCCCTACGATTCGAACTTTTCACTGATAGAACCCCCACTGATCTTCTTGGTATAATTTGTGATTGAAGTTTGAAAAATAGGATCAAGAAACTGTCATCGTTATTTAAGGATTCTACAGACAATAGAAAGATGTGCGATTAGAAGTCCGTCATACCTCTGGAGTGACGTTATCCGCTTGGTTTGGAGTGTCGACTTTCAGATTTTGCAGCAGTTCGCTCACTTCTGGTGATTGGAGTGGGTTAAGTATTACAGAGCAACTATGATTGAAATTCATAATACGTGTCCCCGCGTGACAATTTCAGAAATTTATAAAGAGTAACTCACTAATGCATCCTCAGTTCATAAACCAGGTACATGAGACAAATTAGTACTGATAAGGACCTCTGCAACAAACTTGTCTTTAAAAAATCAATTAAATTGCACATTGTCACCTAACAGAATGGAATTGCAACTGTTTTACAAAGCACAAGGAGACTCCAATCACGCGGTGCTTATGTCTTCTAGGGTGTAATCAGCTTAACCTAGAAACACTCTCCACCAATCGGTTTTTACAATGCTAATACTCTCAATATTTAGTGCGAAATTAGCGATGTGCAGGATTCCCCAAGGACAGACTGCACGGGAAGAGAAAGTCCTTCGTCTCTCTCCCATTAACATGAACCAAACAATGGAACAATGTCAGTGTCCTTTCTCACTCACCATGTCTGCTGCTAGCGAATTGGCATATAAGGCATTAAGCAGCCATATAAATGCGTAATAAGAGCAAAATTTTATTGCTGTGGTTGAAGCCGTCCCTCTCAGACTCAGTGGAGCGGCAACCTCTAAACCTCCGCAAGATCACCAGGCCGGGAGGAATACTAAGATTCGATTTGCTCATTTACAGATGTTCGGAAAGTTCGGATTGTGGCATCCTCGCTCAAGGGATACCGCGACGTCCACGACGTACAATGCAAGTCGTGACACAAATTACGATAAATTAAAGCAGCTGTTTCACCGAAGTATGGCATGAGCATCGTTCCAAGTATGAACAACATGCTAGGTTAAACTGTTGAATAATATCTTCAAACGAACACGCAGTCAAGCCCTGAACACGGTCTGTAGCGTTGACTTCAGTTTCCCGAAATTCTAGTCATGCAAGCTAGCAGTAACAGAATGAAAAGCTGTTCTGAAAACCCTGGAATCTGTTCGGTGATCGCAAGCGACGCTCCGCAACGTTCCTTCACGCACCTTCACGGTGTTGAAGTTCCTGAAGAGAAGCATCATCTCTTTAGTTACAACATCGCCACGTGCTATCGTCCCACTCTACCAAAAAACGAGAGGAGCCTTCGCAATTGGTGTGAAGCTCCACAGCCACTCTAGAATCATACCAAAGGCACAGAAAATGATCTGCAAGTAGTAATACCTGAGACCTTACCAGAAGAGTTACGTTTAGAAGAGACGGACAGGATTTCTTGGAAGTGAAGTCTATTCGACGCATTTCACCAATAAAACAAAAGTGATCAAAGCCTTCAATGGCGTTAAAACACTACAACAAAGTGACGTTGTCATTTCCCGAGAGGCTACGACACAATACGTTTTCCAGCGCTAGCTTACGCAAGTCTTGGAAGTAAAGATCCCAGACCAGTCGTTGAACGACGATCGCTCTCTATCTTCGAAATGCAAGTTACACACACCGTGTTCGTTCTTTAAACCTGTCCTCTCTTCTCAACTCAACTACAGCGTTCTTGGTGAAGAAAGCCTAGAGTTCTTTCCGTATACAACAAAAAACCACACGCCGGGAACGACTTCCACGACACGAGTCTAAAGATATGCAGGCCTGCTCGTTCTCGACCAGAAACAATACCGCATTGCCGTACAACGAGTTTCGCAAAACCACAAACCCGACACGCTACCATTTTCCTCCCAAGAAAACGATACGCAAGTTTTTCACAGCGTCATCACGATCGCCGACAAAGACAACTTAACTTCCCGCAACACTGTACGTTAATAATTAATTGACGAAGGGAAAGGATACGTTCAGCGGGCTGAGCGACTACCGCCATTTCTAACAACTCGCAGCACCACCACCCCCGGCGTCCACCGCAGTAGCCAAACGTCGTCTCCACCAATTGGCCAACTCTTGGACTCACCACCACGTACTACTGCCAGCTTAAATATTATTAAAATATAATAACACGTCGTCGTCGGGTCCCGAAAAACGTCCGCTCCACCACTCCCAATCCAACACCAAAATATATATTATACCAATTCACAACCCCGGGGGCTCTACAGTCGCCTTTCCGTCTCCCCACGGAATTCGTCAGCATTCAATCACTACCACAACAACCTCCCCGATCCTCCGCCTCCGTCAACCAACAGTAAACAACCTCCTCACCATTCACGTTGCACGACGACCTCAGTAATCAAACCCCTGCTTCGCACACAACAACAGCAGCACCGCAACCTCCCGCCCGCTCATTCCAAACTGCTTGATCAGAGAACCGGATGGCCCGGGTTAAGTTGTTGCAAAGCCACTACTTACATGAGAATGGACAATAGACGACACCAAATGAATAGCAGCCTGCACACAAGCTTTGAAGAACTCCAGGCAGCAAGTCTACTCTATGGTTTTAACTTTCCACTGAGGCTCACGGCGACAGAGCCTGCCACCAAAAGCCAACAACGACAATCTTCCTTCCCCGCCCGCCCGCCCGCCTTCCTTCCGAGTCGCCCCGGCCCGTACTTACCGGAAGACCCGGTGCCCGAAGCCCTAATGGGCCCCACCCCCGCCTCGATTCTGATGCCCGGATTGGTACCCTGCGTCCTTCCGCCTTACCTGGGTCCCGCCCCCGTTTCTGCGCTTTGGTGGTCGGGTGGACCCGCGGGGGGACGGGTCCAACGTGACCCCCGTGATTTGCTGGGGCTCGCTGTTTGTTCAACGTTTTCGCCAAATCACAGCAGCCTGAGTTCGGAATGTCACTTGGGAACCCTCTATTGGGCTACCCTCACTGTTCATATTACAAAAGTGGACTCTCAAAGGACCACCCACTCTTGTTTTGTCCCTTAAACACTATTCTTTTGTCAGGGTAGCGTTTCCATCCTTTTTGCATGGGAATATGAAGAGTGAGTTGTTGTACTAGTATCTAAGATAAACAACTAAGGACGGTGTAACCAATCTTCTTTATATTTGTCGTAAAATATTTGAACAATTTGTTACTCCTTTCGTTCTAAAAAAAAACCTTGTTTTCATTCCAGTCCATGGAGTAAGCTTAATCCCATGATTACGGAAATCGGAGGATGTTGGCAAGGCTTAGGTTATTAGACTAACTCTAATTTAGAGATTCGTGACGTGCGGCCTTTTTATAAGATGCAAATTCATAAATTGAGTGAGTATAGAGGGAGTATTTTGACTGCTTCAAAGTGTATGCATGATCAAAATCCATGGCAATAATCCATTATCAGCATGATCAAAATCTATTAATTAAGCTACTAGCATTGTTTGCAATGCCTCAAAGCACTTGTTAAGGGTTTACGAAACTTAATTGCCGGTGGTGAATGACTATAATTGGAAATCGTGGTTTTGATTTGGGATAAAACTTAAGTCGATGTCATAGTCTTTTTGTGGGATGGGGGAGTATTATTGAAATAGTACATATGTGAAAATAACATATATTATAATATTGTGATACCAAAAACTTTTAATATATGTAGTGCATTGCTTGGTAAATTACATTTTCTTAATTTAATTAGCGTTGTTCAACATGTATGTTTTGAACTACCCTAAAGTGGGTGGTTTAGCGTTGTCCAATAGGAAATGGACTCTTAAGGGAGTGTAAATTTTCAAGTAGTCACAAATAGATTTGTTGAAATCCCTTGCATTCCGCAATTTGAGATTTTTTTTAGATGAGTGTCGAATCAACAAGATGCAAAGAATTTCAGAACCAAGATACAATGTCAGATTGATGAAATGTGAAGGTCACATGAATAAAATGCAAAGAATGTTGAACAAACAAGGATCCAACATTCTTTACAAATTGAATGTAAAAAATGTAGGATCAACCGGATGGAAAGAATGTCGCATCAACGAGATGCAAAAAAAATTGGATTAATCGGATGGAAACAATGTTGCATCAACGAGATGCAAAAAAAATTGGATCAACTGGATGCAAATCAAGGATGTAAAGATCAACCACATGCGTGACTACATGTAAAGACTGTTGAATCAACTGGAGGTAGACTCGCATCAACCGGATGCAGACAGAGTGTCGCATCAACCGATTGTTGGAAACAATTGGACGTCGAAGTAGACAGTCACATCAACCGAATGCAGATTGGTGTAGACTCACATCAACCAAATGCAGACGATAGAGTAGATTGTCACATCAACCGGATGGATGCAGACCAGTTGTTGGAATCAATTGAACGTAGACGTAAACAGTCGCATCAATCGGATGAAGACAGTAGGTAGTAGGTAGATTTTCGTATCAACCGGGATGCACATTGTTGGAATCAATTGGACGTAGACGTAGATAGTAGGTAGACTAGGTAGACTATTGCATCAATCGGGATGCAAACTATTGGAATGAATGCAAGTTAAGAATGTCAAATCAATTGAATGTGGATGTAGGCATAGACAATCGCATCAATTGGATGCAAAAAGTTGAATCAAATGGACGTGGACGTAGGCATTCGCATCAACCGGATGCAAATTGTTGAATCAATGAGATACAAAAAACGTATGATGAACCGATGCAAAGACTATTGAATCAACCATATGCAAAAAATGCAAAAGAATGTCGGATCAAGCGGATGCAAAGCGGCATCTTACAAGCAAGCTTACAAGTGGCTCAATTATTTTTAACATGTGCCCTTTTATTTCAATACAATGTGGGATACCACGGATAACTTGAATGGTTTCTTTTTTTATTCAATTTTTTTCTCATTTCTTAGTTAAAGGAACACACAAAAAATCTATTGCAAAAATTTAATTTTGTCTTTTTACTTTGTTGAAGCTTTATTGAAAGTACAACCTTTGCTTATTTCCAAACTATGCTATTAAGCATATCGTTAAGTTTTTAATTTAAGTATGGTGGGTAGCTAATTTCTTTCGAGACTGGCATGAATTGAAATTGTATAACTTCTAACCCTTCACATTATAAAATTATTATAACAACCAATTAAATTTTTGAAGAAATTGACACAAATAATTTTAAAATATTGAATAAGTAGAGTTCTACTGCTCTCCATACTACCATCGACAACTAATTTTATATTTTGAAATTAAAAATTTGTTAAATGATGTATGATGAAATGACCCATTTAACCCCTAACCGCCCAACCATCCATATTTTGAATGGTGTATGGATTTGAACTCGGATTTCTCATCGATCATGCACTTTTTGCAGTGTGAATTTTTTACTAAAACTTTTATGGGAAGTTAGCTTCGTGCATGTGTGATCCAATTAGAAAGGGGATGATTTGTGAAATTTTTATGCCTCATTTCATGTTGTAGTGTTCCACCCCAAATTCGAAAGATTTTAGTCTAAAAGTGCTCTTGAAATAGTCAACTACTAAAATTGAGCAACCGAAAAATCTCCAAAAATCACTACACTTAGAGTATCACATTTCAACCGATCTCAAAAAAATTCAATATTAGATTGTCAATATCTTATTCGTAATTGTATTACAAAAGAGTGTTAAATTTTAAGTTTTAAAATTTATACACAAATATTGGTGATAGCAATCGCAAATCTCCGTATGGATAGAATCTAAAATGCATAATGTAAAACTTTTATTCATTCATCAAATTGAAAATATCCCTCTTAGTTGCATTTTATAATGCAGTTTTGAAAAACTGCCAAATCTGAAAAGGGTGAGGACGTTTAGGGGTTAATTGGTAATCTATATTTTATTTTCTATTCATTTTCTAAAAAAAAACACTTTTTCATTTATTTCAGTCATCATCTTCTGTGCATCAAGGAATTTAGTTTTTAATCTTTGGCTAATTTTCAATGTATTCAACATCATCGAAATAAATATGCACACGCTCTTTTCAATATGTATATAATCTTTTTTTTTTCTTTTTGATTTTAATTTTTTCTCAAAGTAACCATATTTTTCAAATTCCATAATATAATCCAGATTTCATATTATTTTTTTCATACTCTCTTCTGTTGAATGTTTTTTTTTTAAAGTTTATTTTTTACTTTATCTTTACAACTAAAATGACTCCTAAGTCTTTGTTTTCAGTTCATATGTTCCACGCTTAAAGTTATTAAATTGCGCTTTCAAAATCGTTATGATGCATTAACCCTTCATTTTGTTTCAAATTTAGCCCTTAAGTTCATGAGCCATTTTCAAGGCGATTTGGAGCTAAATTGACCAAGTTAGAAGGATTTGCCTCTCAAACTAAGTTTATGAAGTCACTTGAAAAAATAATCATAGGATCTTTTGGAAGGGTCCTTCTTTATTATATGTGTCAAGTGTTGTGTCATTCAAGTCAAAGATTGCAAAATTTAAATCAAAATGTAAAAGAAGTATAGTATGTTTACTAAAACGACTTAGTGAAACTTCACTTTGTTTGCCTTTAGAACAAAGCTTTTGAAAACTTGGCATCCTATGCTAATTCTCTTTGTTACAAGCTAGTCGTTCATAAATACAAAGCCCATATTTTTTGGACCTATACAAATTGAGTTACTAGCCTTAAAATAAAAGTCACATAAAATTGAGGATTTTGAGAGTGTGAGGGAAATTTATAATTCAAGAGAAATTAGTGCCAAATTTGAAAAATTCAAGACAATTGATTGAAAATATACATGAATTGACATATGTTTGCAAAAAAATAATAGAAAAATGGTAAAATCCCAATCAAATACATGCATTCAAATTAAAACTTGTACCCATAGCTTAGGCAGGTGTGGAAAAAGATTGGGTAGTACTAAAATACTTAAGGCCAACTAACCCAAAAAAAAAGAATCCTAAGGGCCCAATTCAAGGAGCCCATGGGAACGTTAAGGGTCGTCATAATTGCCTCCATTTAATTGCACATGTCAACTAATTGGAATTTCAATCCCCCACCAAGTCCTAATTTCTTCCATGCTATCCCATGTGCCACCCAAGGATATAAACAATCACCCACACTCGAACATCCAAATTTCGACCAATGACAACCTTCTACAAAGCAGACAAAGCGTGAAGAAAAATTATTTATTTGAAAGATGGGCCAACCAGCTCAGTCACTAACATCACTAATTGACTTAACTAACTTTTGTTCTGCATTGGCGGCTAATCTCGAGTACTGTCAAAAATCTAATCATCTTTACCTACCCAAAACTTTGCCAACTAATTGAGTCACTAACGCCACTAATTGAATTGACTAACTTTTGTTCCCGGGTACTGTCAGAAATCTAATCATCTTCACCTACCCAAAACTTTGCCAACTAACTGAGTCATTAACGTCACTAATTGAATTGACTAACTTTTGTTCCACATTGGCAGCTAATCTAGGGTTCTCACAGAAACCTAATCATTTTCACCTACCCAAAACTTCACCAGTTGTCGAGTTGTCGGGTTCTGACAGAAACCTAATCATCTTCACCTACCCAAAACTTCACCAGTTGTCGAGTTGTCGGGTTTTGACAAAACCTTGTTCATCTTCACCTACCCAAACCTTCACCACTTGTCGACTCATTGGCTAAACCTACCTTGTCTGTGAGCTTCCCATTCCAGCACCATGACCACTCAACCTTTGGGATTTATTTATAAATTCCTCGCATGTCCCACAACAAATGTTGGGCGATATTTGTTATAATGAAGCTAAATTTCTATGTGTAAAATGAAAATTGATATCAACATCTAAGAGATCAAAATCATAATGATTAATCATTTGTTGATTTTTCTTTCAATTCATATATTGCAATTTGAAAGTTTTCATGATTTTTATGTGCAGCCATAATTGTTCATAAACCTCCACTTTGTTTTCAATCCATATGTAGTAACTTTAATGTATTAAAAGATTTAATGTCGAGCCTTGAAAATTGTAACAACTCATCAATCCAACGATTTATTTTCAATTCAAATCTTAAACTTTTCACATGTTAAAATAAAATTGATCTTGTTTTCAATAATAGAAAGTTGAACATCCATTTATTAAAAGTGAGTTTAACTTTAACTATATATTAGATGAAAGTAAATGTCAACATTTAAAAACGATAATGATTCATCAACCACCCACTTTGCTTTCAATTCAAATATAAAAAATTTCGGCTCTTAAAAGAAAGCTAAAATTGTACAAATTAATTGAAAGTTGACGACACTTCATAAATATTAGATTTATTTGCTTTTTTTTAATGATGTTTACTTACTTTTTTTATCATACGATTGTTTGTTTGCTGACATTTGTGTCTTTTTTAATTATGTTTACCCACTTTGTTTGTTATAGGGTTGATTGTTTGTTTGCAAACAAACGTCTCTTGTTTAATGACGTCTATTTACTTTTTATTATTTTTCATACAATTTTTTGTTTGTTGACAGACGTCTTTTTTTAATGTGTTTACTTACTTTGTTTGTTTGTCATACTCTAGATTTTTTTTTGGTGACAGATGTCTCTTGTTCAATGGTGTTTACCTACCTTTTCATCTATGATAAGATTTTTTGTTTGCTAAGAAATGTCTTTTATATAATGGTGTTCACCTACTTTGTTTTTTTTTCATAAGATTGTTTGTTTGTTGACAAATATCTCTTCTTTAACAATGTTCACAGACAAAGTAGGTAATTCTCGTAAATATTAATATTCATTTTATCAAGATAGGTTGGATTATTTACACAGCAAGTGTATTGTGGTCATTAATATTCATAACAGAGAACCATTATGATCCATCAATCCCCAACTTCCTTTTCAATTTACATGTCGTAAATTTTATCAGGTGAAAAATGTGTAACTTTTTTGTGTTAAATGAAGTTAATGATTGACACTCATATAATGAGTGTATGTTCTACCCTCTTCATCCATCCACAACTTGGGGTCTTCATGCACAAAAGGAATGAGTATGAAAGGATGAATGCACACATGCAAGTCACCCAAGTTTCCACATCTCAATAAAGATGGGTAGCTACTGATGGGCTATAGACCATGGATGATGATGAAGCATATGTTTGACATTCTCCTTAATAGGGCAAGGCAAAGGTAGCACTACCTATTGAACGTTATATTAATACTTTCAAAACTACTACGATTTATTAGTCTCTAACTTTGTTTGTCAAAATGAAAATTTTGAAGTTTAAAATTTCCATATAAAACAAGTTAATGTTTTAAAGATTGGTTTAAAAATCATGTTTATGAACTAAACATACAATATCTATAGAAAGGTCACATTGTGACATACTACATTTAAATGAATTGTACCATGCAAATTCATTGTTCCCTATTTGTAAAGTAACTAGTTCATCACATCACAAAATAAAAATTAATATAATTTGTTGTACTTTTATTATATATCTTTGCTTTATGAATTTTTATAATGTTAGAAATTTAAAACTTGTTCAAAAAATAACAACCACCAAATTTTGGAATGTAAAATGATTAATATTTATATGTAAGGACCGATTTTAACAAATCCAGCTAGTTTATAGACCCAATTTTAGTTTCTTTTGTTGCAACTAGATTTTATAAATAATTTAACACCTATTTGAACATTATATATATATATATATATGTATATCTATTATATTAAATGCAAAGTGTCACGACCCTTATGTCACAAAATCCGTCACGTTTTCATCCAAGTCTTCCATCCATCACTTATCATCCAAGTCGTCCATCCATCACTTATCATCCAATATCTCATCATATACCATTTTCATTCATTTTCCTGTTTTGTAAAACTATTTTCATCATACTCAAATTTTTTCAATTTCTTTTGATCAACAGTCTTTGCAATGGAGTCCATGTTTCTTATCATGTTTATTTAGTTTTTTTGTTGCATTGCAACAAGAGATTTGCTAGTATATATGTATATATATATACATGAAAATTCACTACTATAGGTCATTTTTTAATATTATTTTCCTAAACTCAATATTACTCTATTTCTTAATATTTGTTCATTAAAAAGTTGATGGAATACATGATATCTTTTCAAAGACATCATTCCAACATTTCAACATTTAACAACCTGTGAGCTAAGGTTTTATTTTCATACTAAAATTCATTCAAAATATTGGTGTACGTTGATTAGAATGAAACATGTATATATGGGCATTTGTTTTAAAATTTAAAAATATCTCATTAATTCAAAATTCAATTATGATAAATTGTAACAATATAACAACCATTTTTTTAATACTTCAAATGTTTATATTAAAAGCTCTACTCTTAACCATAGACAAAGATAATGAGAGAGATATACTCAATTCTATCTCTTTCTTTTATTAAGTTTTTTTAATTCTACTTAGATATATTTTCACATAATACAAAATGTGTAGGAACTAATTATATGTATTCTATTGCCTTTAAACTATACACTCTTGATTCCTTAAGGTTTCACATGGTGTTTCAACTACCTCCTTTCTATAGAAGTTTAGCTTCTTTATCCTCTTCTAAACCCAACATTCATATTTTGAACGTTCTTGAGATAACTGCAACTTTGAAGATTTGTGGCTTTTCAATAAAACTTTTGCGGTTAGATTCCTTTACAAGTCTAATTTTGGTGAAAATCATTTCAAATCAATCCAAGATGTAATGAAGTTTTTGGAATCATTTTAGTACACAGGGTTCAATCTTAGTTCACCAAAGTACATTTGGATGCATGCAACTTTGGGGGCTTTTTTCTCCGTCATTCAATGTTCATTTTCAAAAAAATGATTGAATTAAATTCCTCTTAAAGTCTAGTAATCATGGAAAAATTCATATCTATTAAAGTTGTTCAAAATGTTTGGAAATCCGTTTCGGGCACAAGTTAAATTTTGGGCACTTTTTTCTTTTTAGAATTGGGTTCCCTTCTTCAGCTACTTTTGACATTTCAAAGCCATTTTCAACACATCAAACATAATTATTAAAAAAAATTATACCAATGTCTTTATATGATGATTTTGAACCACTTTTTAGTTTAAGGTTTTTTCATTTGTCTAAGTAGTTTTAGAAATAGAATTTCAATGCACAATTGCATAATTGCTAAAGAACTTTAAACATCTAAACCTATGGCTTAATTCTATTTAATTATTTTAGCTAATTTCTTATTGGAAACAATAAGATTGTTAATTTTAATTTATTTTCCATGCTAGCAATCTCTGAAAATGCCTTATGCTATTCCAACATTCTTTAGAGCACTTCCAAACTCAAATTCTTTTATAGCTTTCAAGTCCAACACCAAAGTATTCTACTATTGTATAGAGTAATAGCTTTGAGGATATATACAACTATTCTTTATCCAATTTTTTAAAATAGTTACATTTTGAACTACAATTCTTCATTTTTAAAGATTTATAATGTCATGGTTACACTATGATCCCAAAATTGGTTGCTATTGTGTTTGGAAATGACGGCGGAAGAGCCGGTAATCAGAAATTGTGAGGGGTCCAAGTATCAAAGGAAAGATTTTGATTAATAATAATAATAATATTATTATTATTATTATTATTGTTGTTGTTGTTGTTTTTTTTTGTTTTTTTTGGAGGGGGAGGGGGGGTCATTGTATTAAGGGATGAGCTCCATCACTCTTAGGACAATAATGAGTTGTTGACTTTTCAACGTTAACGTGCCTCGATTCTATTAGCAACAATAATATAGCTCGATCCCATCATCAACAATATCACAAGTTGCAATTTATATCCTTCTCTCCTTTCAACTTGCATCCTATGTCCTTGGATTATGAAGATCAAAGGTTGTGATTGAAAAGTGAACAACCGCTATTCTATGATAACTTATTCACCACTATTGCAGCTTGTCGGTTGTCAAATACAAACGAGACATAACAGATGAAACCCTAATCATCAAGACAAAAGAAAACTATGTTGCACTCCATTGCTGAATTCACCCCATTGCTGAATTCACCCCATCGTGCCATCACTCTTCCTCTGTTCTTTTTTGTTTTTAATTCTCGGCAGGCGAAAGAACTGAAGGTGATCGCTAAAAGGAGTGAAAGTGTCGCCAAAGGGAGTAAAGGTGACACCAAAGCTCACTGAAGAGCAAGAGACGAAGTGCGAGATAAAGGTAGGCATAAGTGAAGAGTTGAATGTAGTGTTCAGTGAAGAGTAGAAGGTGGCACCGAGCAAAGAACAAGAGTGTCAGGGTGGCAGGAGCGAAGGCCAAGACTGCATGTGCGTATTGTCATTGTGCCATTGCTATTTTTTTAATTTTTTTTGGTTCTCAGTAGATGGTGGAGCTGAAGGCAGTCCTCCAACAAACTAAAGGAACCAAAAGGGACTGAAGGTCCAAGATTGCATGCGCAAAAGTGGTGAAGCTAACGGATTTGAAGGCGTAGCTACGTAGAGCAATAGAGCAAGAGTGGCAAATAGTCAAAATAGAAGAAAAAAAATGATATAATGAGCGAGATTGCGTGAAATCACGTTTTGGCACGTAACATATAATTTGAGCAAGTGACATATAGTTTGAGCAATGGTGGCAATGATATAGATGGCTATGTTTTGATTTGTGGCGATCAGGATTGAGCAATGGTAATGCATGTCTAAGAGTTCATGTTTTGTGAACCTTAGTTTTGCCGTTGTTTTTCTATCTATTGTATTGTCTAAAGAACTTTTGTTGCTACAACATTGAATTTCTAAAGTTGTGTTACCGAGTTGAGTTATATTGTTGAGATGCACAGGTTCATGGAAAAAGTTTATATTGCTTATTGAGATTATCTTCATTTTGTTCCAAATCGAATTTCTCATATTTTTAAGATTTTGTTGTCATAGTGGTGCTTAGTATTGCAGGTCTCATTAAGAATTGCGCAGATTTCGTTTGTTCTAGTGTATTCAATTTGGATTGTGTTCATCTAGCTCTAGGGTTTTTGGGATGGTAGTGATATGTTTCACTTATGTTAATTATTCAAGCATTGCTTCTTGAAACAATCTACATGAGTCATCATTTTATAAGTACAAATTAGCTGGTACAATTTGAGGATTTTCTTGATTTTTTTAATTGGTTTTGGAAGCTCCGTAGGATTAACACGTGGACCTTGCATCATCTTGAATTAATCAATTAATGCGGTACCAAAAGCATCCAAAATACCTCTAATGATACTATGACTATGACCCCTATACTCTGTTTGAAGTCTTTAGTGACTATATGAGGACACGTAAAATACATTATTTATTTTTATTTTATTTCAACAACTCTAATTTTTAAACCACTTGCCTGAAACCGCACCCAAAATCTCTTTTAAATTCCATTTTAAGCGTGATTCTATTTTAAATTTGCTTTGGGTCTATTCTAAAGAAGTGTAGATCTCTCTAAAATACTTAGTTTAGCATTTTAAAAACCCCATTTGGTGCAATGGAGTAGAAGTTATGAGCAAGATTCTTCAAAAATAAAACCAAGCCCGTGGGGCTGGCATTGTCGTTTAAGGGTTAAAGGATCAAATGTGTTATGTTTAAGGGTTAAAGGATCAAATGTGTTCTGTTCCTAAAACTCACGAAAACTACTATTTATAATGCATTGAGCCAAATAATATTTAAACATGTATTTCTCATATTTAATTGTTTGATCTTGTACAAAAATAGTATGTAAACATGGGGAAACATTTCAACAACTTTGAGCGTATAGATTGTGAGATATTAGTGTTTGAAGGAATTTTAAAATAAATAAAATTAAATCATGCCAAAATAGGTCAACATGCTTTGAATCCTCTTAACTTAATATTTTGTACCACAGGACATAAGTACTTAATTCTTTATGTTAAAGAATCAAATTGCGAATCAAAGTACATTTTATTTTTTTAAATCAAGTTGATTTTCATTCTTTGAATTTCTTTTTTATATAAAAGTAGGTACAAGAGGAAAGGAAAAACTAAATCATATGTAGTTCTACCATGGAGTTGAAACATATCAATCTTGATAGTAAGAATGTTGCAACATACAATCTAAACCTTATGTACTTTTCTTTGCAAGTTCTTTTGAAATTTGAGTTTAAGCACAAATCACATTTATGTAAAAGTTGTAAAATATTAAAAACAATAAATAAATCTACGTTGATTTCTACAAGTTTGTAAAATTTGAAATCAGAATAATAAGTGAATTAAAAAAGTCAGTGATTTTTTATAAAGTCATAATTATTTAATCCATGATATTTTAGTTTTTTTAGCAAAATGCACTAAGAAAAATGATGTCTAAATAATGATTAAGCCTTAAAAATACTTCATATATACAATTATAAAATCATAACCAAAATTACCATTATACAGTTTGTGTTTTTTTGTGTGTATTTTTTATTAATTAAACATTTGTGGAAAAGAAATTTGAACATAGTTTATGGCATGTTATATTTAGTATCATCGAGTGGAATTTTGATATATTTTATTATTTTATAATGCCCCTTGGTAGATTTATCTCGAGGGGGTGAGTATCGGAATTTTAGAAGACCACATGAGATAAAAAAAAAATAGGGTCAATTTAATTTGTTTAGGGTAAAATTTATAACTTTGTTAAATCTACCATAGCACTAGAAATGATTTATACAAGGTGGTGGATAATTCCTTCATTTTAGTAATAAGTAGGAAAAAATATATATCTATCTATCTATCTTCTATGTATCTATTTAGGAAAAAATAGGGTCATAAACATAGGATCTCTTAAAAAGTGTGTAGTAGGATCAGTAGAATAATTATGGGTTTGGCTACTTGAATGAAGAAGTTTGTAGTTTTGGTCCAAATTTGAATCACGCACGTTGGTATCGAAGGAAATGACGTGGGATCTTTTTGGAGGAAAGAATGTGTTGGCACTCCTCTATGGCCGTTGAGTTTTGAAACGGCACTGAACATGTGGGAACTTGTTGAATGCTTAGAACCTAACAACCTCCACCGTCACCCTCAACCACTTCCTGCGATCGGTTTTGGTTTTCTCACAACCTCACTACTTCACTCCTCAATTGCCAAGCTCACATTTTTTTTGAGCATTTTCTAGGTTTTCTTTTATGTAGATTGATGTTGCAGAGTGGCCTCTTCTTTTGCAATGTTTTCCGCATGTATTTGGTTTAGGGTTTAGCTTTCATGGTTTGTCCCTT
This sequence comes from Pohlia nutans, assembly GCA_022496805.1. Lineage (NCBI taxonomy): Eukaryota > Viridiplantae > Streptophyta > Bryopsida > Bryales > Mniaceae > Pohlia > Pohlia nutans. Next base: position 1,995,685 of record CM040086.1, read on the forward strand.
CTTTGTTGGTTTTGTGATTAATAATTTGCTCAAGTTTAGGTAGAGCAATTTCAAGGTAAGGCTTGCTTAGAATTTGGATAAGCATAGACGGTTAGGTGAAGCATGGAGTTTGGTTTCGCAATGCTATAGTATTCCATTCACTATTTGGTACTTGTACGATTTATAAAAAGAATATTGTGCCAAAAATTAGCTTCTTTAAACAATTACAAATAAATATAGGGTGCTAAAAAACCACTGAGAGGTGCATAAATATCCCCTCAGTAAATACCTCATTATCGCACGCGATTACAGAATGTAAGGGGGTGTGATCGCCTTGAAGATTTTATATCATTTTATAATCTCAATCATTTTAAGATTGAAATCAAAGAGCATATATTTCTTTTTAAGTTTATAGTTTTGGTGGTTGGAGAGTGTTACTAAAAGGAATTTTCAAAATTAAAAAATTTACTAATAAAAAAATTTGCACCATATTCCATTTTATTTTAAACTAACATATACATATCTTTTGTGTTCTTTAAAATATTTTTGAAATTATTACCATTTCATTATGATAGTCACGACTATTATGACCATTATTCAAATCCACTAATTTAATGAGAATATTAAGTTGTTACTTTTTTATTTTATTCTACACATGTTCACAACATCATTTTGTTGGAATATCATTTTTTTGAATGTTCAATCACTCTACTATGTGACGAAAACGTCTCATAATATTTCTTTCCATTATGCAGATGCAACAAATGTTTCTTAGCGCTTTAATTTGCAAAATATTAGGCATCAAGATTGCAAAGTCGTTTTCAACATAGATATTGAACACATGGAGGGCGTGTCATTTCAACACCAATAGATGAAACGGTATTTGGTTACCAAAGAATAATGCCAGTATATGGTATTCAAGGCCCATATCAAATACTATTCCTTGATGACCAAATATAACTTTTTCTACTATTTTTAGTCCAAAATGAAGATGTTGCAATTCTAACAAATTAGTTAGCGGAATCGTAATGTAATCACCTTGAGTTGGATCATGTCATAATGAACATACAAGGATGCTTCATAAATTTGGACAAATCACATGAATACTCATATTAGACAGAGAATGTATTCAAGCCAAGTTCGAAAAACCTTCCATCTCATTCTGACAATAATTTCCAACTTTGTATTTTTGAGAAATTCCATATACATTTACGTCATTGAAATGAATAATTCAAAAATGCTCACAATTTTTTTTATAATGAGAATTAGTTTGGAAACTAAATCTTATCTTACTAATTCTTATATCTTGAAAAGAGAACATTGTACAACATGCAAATATCTTCTTTAATATCAGGAAACCCAAAACTCGTATTTTTGCTAATGAGCACAATTACTATCATCAAATTCTTGTTGACAATCAACCTTTAAACATCAAAAAATCCTACTGGTTTGTTTTGAGAATGATAAAAAAAAATTTAAAAATTTAAAAAAAATCTCAACCAAAATTGAAATGCATCGGCGCTTTGGAAAGGTGATGAAAAAGCAAGGCTAATTTGAGCAAATACGCATGTTTTAATAAATTGTACATTCCAAAAAAATTGAAAAGAGAATTGGTGAAGAGGGAGGAGAGGGAGTCTCCAAGAGATCACTAGCATGTATTTAGTGTAACTATGTGCGTTAAGAGGGTATTTCAATGGGGGCTCTCACATAAATTCAATATTTGAGGTATGTTATAAATAGACTCTTGAATTGTTTCTTACTTGAATTTAACCCCTAAACGTCCCAACGTTCAAAAATTGAATCACAAACAGATTTAGGGCCTTGCAACTTTATCATACAATTTTGGATGACTTTCATCCAAGTCACCTTTGTAAGACTATTAAATTCTCTACCAATTACAAAAGTTCTCTTGTGATGAGGAGTTGTTGATAATATTAAGGAGGCCTCCAACTGCAAGTATGTCAAATTTGTTGGGTAGATTTTATGCTTACAATGGTCCTTTCATGTACATCTCATGTACATTTGAGCCATGCTAATATCTATCTTTGAGACTAGCATGCTAATAGCTATCTTTGAGCCATGCTAATATCTATGTTTAAGGGTTAAAATGTCTTGTATTACATATAAATTTTTATAATTAGGTAGAATCTTTCTGTCTAATGAATAAAAAGATCCTATAGTTTAACTCACATGGTTTCCTACTTTTTGCATAGTGACCTCTTTGAAGAGGAAGTCGGGTAGCTTGAGATCTTGATGGATACGAGAGTTGCTAGCATTGTTCAACGGTATTATTTTTATTATATATATATTTGTATATTTATTATTTATTATTTTAATAAAATTTAAATACAAAAATGCAAAGCTCAATGCAGTTCCAAAATCTCATTGTATTTTTTAAATTTGTTTTTGGAATGACATTGTTCACTCCATTCACTGTTCATAGAGGATTTGAAGAATTCTCATTAGTTGTTCACGTTGCTCAATGACCTACTGCTAGGACAGCTCTCTTAACCCCTAAACGTCTGAATATGCCGTAGCGGCCAGTAGAATACGGTGTATTTTGTTTGTATTTGGAATAAATCCACACTTTTAATGGGTTTGAGTTCATAAGAGAAGTTGAAATTTAAATCAATGCGGTTCTAATGAGCTCTTAAGATCCCATTTTAAAGTTTCTTGTTGGTAGAAAATCTCAATTATACAACAACGTATATACTATCCCCATGGGACGTTTAAGGGTTAATTTAATTTATTCCTTTGGACTGCATGTCTAAGACCTTCTTGACGTTTAAAGGTTAAAATAAATTTCAACACACTAGCATTTGGATAGTGTACATGCAAAAGTTATAGATGATATTCCTAAATGAAATTGTTTTTTTCAACATATTGATTGTATAACATGGTATAGTAGGAGAAATGCTTTTACTAAATGCAAAGATACGTTTGGTCCTCCATATCTATTGCCTCTTTGTAAGTAAAAACCCTCTAGGAATGTGTTACAAAAATATATTAAATGTTGAGTGTTACTTAATGTTATTAATACTTACTTTTTGATTTTTTAATATTAATTTCACTTGTCTAGTCTTCACATTTATATTTTTATCAAATTTCAACTTGATTTTTTATTTAACATGCTTGATTTTAATTTGTTATGCATGTTAAATTTTTTTTGGAATTCACAACGCACAAGTGTTATTTATAAATATTCATTTTTCAAATATAACAACTCTATATACGTTACTACTTTATATGTATTATTGTTTGGTGTCTATTCTCGAAAGAGGTGAGTAGTCTTGTACCAATGGCCCTTTGTCCGGTGGGCACTGGCTCATTGTCAAGACGAACATACACTTTATTCACGCCGGCCTCGAAAAAGGACCGGAGTTCATATCTATCTATTATTGTTTGAACTACTTCGAAGGAATACCATAGGTGGAGGGCAAGGTCAATACATTGATGCTAAGTAATTAATTAAAATTAAAAATTTATTAGTTTTGATAGATGGAGGGCAAGGTCAATACATTGATGCTAAGTAATTAGTTAAAATTAAAAATTTATCAGCTTTGATAGAGAAAATATTTGTAAATATTTTTTCAAGATGTTTTTACTACCATACAAGAGTGATTTTCAAAAAAAAACAAAATCCAAAAAATTGGCATCTATTTTTAGAATTTTTTTTTCTCTACTTACATCAAAATGTGAAATAGGCCAACTTAGCAATGAAATGAACCGGCGTTTAGCCACAAATTGAAACACTAGTACAATGGGTAGTTTTTGGACACAAGGAAAAAATGTCAAACCATGGTGCCCAAGGCCCATATTGGTACTAGTTTGGTGCCAATATAGACCTCTAGCACTACATTCAAATACTATTCTTGGTATCCAAATACCCCCCTTTTTTCAAATGAAATTAACACTTGACCAGTTGAATGTACTATTTTATTTTATAAATGATAGTAAATTAACAGTGGTGATCACATCTTGATAGATTGAGATCCCCTAAACTAACATAATGACTTGCTATCAAGAGGTTATAAGTACATAATTCAAATAAAAAAATCATGGCTGGTTCTTTCCAAAATCTTCTACATACCATACCCAACCACCAAGGTTAGCAGTTCAAGCAAAATAATTAATCTCTTTGAATTTTTTATTTTTAACTAATGCTAAATTATGTAGATATTCTCTAAAATTCTCATTTTTACTATACAAAATAGATTTATTTATTTTTAAATCTTAAAGATTTAGGCTTCTATTTTCATAATTGTATTTTTTTAAAACATGCTTACTAAAATTTATACATGGCTAATGTAATGGACAAATACGTAAATAACTAATCTTTGGAAGAGAATACTACCCATCCATTACTTCTCCTGTATGTGACTCACCTAACCCTAACACCAAGTTACTTGTTCTTTTAAAATGCAACCAACATCATATACATGCCTTTCACACAAAACGCCATAACAAAAGAGTTTAGGAGATTCAAAAATTAGGGCCTCTTTACACTAGAGGCGAGAAGCCATGAAGAAGAAAGAAATTTCAGCCTATGGGAGGCCTAAAAACCGAGAAGACCAAAGAATGTCACTTTACACCCAAAATTTTTAGTCCAAGGGACGGAAGGAGGAGAAAATGACATGGACAACACTTTTGTCCTTTGTGGCAAGAAAAGTGGACATCTTTCAAGGCCCCCGGATTTTGCGTTAAGCCCACCTCAAGAGGTGGGTCTAACACAAAATCCCGGGGGCCGTTTGGCCAAAATTCTCACAACCAATCATTTTTTATTTTTTAAGAAATATGTAAGAACTTTATTTTTAAAAACCAACACTTTATTTTGTGGCCCCTTCTCACTTTACACTATATCTAAAGGCCGTCAAGTTCAAAGGTTGGCTTCTCAAGGATGAGCCATGGCCCTTGTGAGGTTTTCTCCACAGCTTCTCGCATGTAGTGTAAAGAGGGCATTACTTGTCTCCTCTAATTCATCTAGTTGTTACACACTCATGAATACAAGAATCTTTAATAAAACTCCCCGAGAAAACATTGTTCCGCAATCTCTGCTACAATGTAAATGTGAAAATCAAAGATGCCACTATAATGCAAGATTTAAATCATATATCTTATATATCAAAGGACTCCCATATCAACATAAACCACCTGCACAACCAACTCCTAATTTAACTGTTCAATGCATAGAATTCATACTGCAATGATCAATTCTCCCCATATATTGTACTGTACAGTACAATCCAAACATGAAAAATATCAACCACTTATGAATCATATACACAATAGAGGTTGGATGATTTTTCCACTTATGCTTATTGTCGCACCACGTGGTACCGGATACTCCCCTAGAGCGCACTTTTTCGTATTAAGAATGTTCGTAGAGGTGATTTCCGGGTTATCGTTCCGCGCAGACTCTTTGAAGTGGAAAGTTTCCGGAGGCTGGCCCGGATTGGTGACTGCTCTCTCCCGGTCACCAAATAACTACCTTTTTTTCGTACAAAAATCGGATCTTCTCTACTCACTGACTCGGCTATGGCTAGATCCGGTTTCTGTCCGGGTTGGAAATTTAACCAACCCTACTCTACCCGGTCTAACCCAGCTACTAAATCCGGTTTCCTCTTAACCTCTGTTTTCCCTCAGGGGGTTCTCCATTTGTATTTTTAAGGATGCTGGATCTAAAGTCACACCTTCCCCTACTGATTTCCGTGGCAGGGGATTCACCACTTCCTGGTTATCCAAACTCAACTCCCTAATCCGGGTACTGTAGATAGTCGTTGTTATTGATTGTTAAATCAAATAGTATAGTTTAGGATCCAACCACAAGGGAAATGCTAACGAACAAGTGTACAATAAAGTCACAATCAATTGCTTGCCACCTTAACTAATGAATGCTAAATACACACTTCAATTCTCTCAAACTGAGTTAAATTACTCCTTTCAACACAATTCAAGTATCTCTCATTGTATTATTCAATAATCTTTCCAGTTATACTTAATTACTGATGATATCTTCCAAATCAATTCCTTCCACAATTTACTTATTCAAATACACTCAATTCAAGTTCACTTCAATTCCAATTAATATTCACACACTTACACAAATTTACACACACAAATTGCTTTCAATTATACTTGTATTATTTCAATTATCACTTTGATACACAAACTTGTTCGATGTTTCTAAAAAAAACACAAAACTCAAAACTAAAAAAATAAAGAAATAAAGAGATAGCTTCTTGCTTCCCTGGCTACCCAACTCTCTGGATGGTGTTCGCAACAAGTGTCGTTTCTCTTAAGCTTTTTATACTTTCAAAATGAACAGTCGCACCTTTACAATTCTGACCGGAACAACCGACACACAGCTTTCCAATTTTGAACGGAACAGAGTGTTCCCTACTGACTTACTACCTATTACAGCTATGATACTGAACTATCTCCGTTCTATACAAACTCCGTACTTAACTTCCGTACTTCTACTGACTTCTACCGTAACTGCTCCGTTCTGGCATCGATTCCAATAGAACGGAAATACTCCCGTTCACTGAAATATCCTCTATCCGTACTGCTACTACCAAACTAGTAAAACAACCAATTTAACCAATATTTTCTGTTCGCCAAAACTCCGTTCTACAGGTACTCTCCAGTTTGCTCTTCAACTATGGATTTATCCCAAACCCACAGCCGGTCACACAAGCGCAACCCGGTTTCCCCCTAATCCCCGAAGTACTACAACGACTTGCTAACCGGAATGGACAATAACCGGGGTGTCCGGAAGAGATTGAATACCTCAAGACTTGTTTTACTCTAGCTTTCCCACACTCTACAGTTGCAAGATCTGCCCGGATGCTGGAACCTCTACCGAACTACCCGTCCAGGAGTTCTGAGAGAACCGGAGTACCCCCTCCTGCTCTCCCAGCCACTAACCCGGGTTTCCACCTGCAACCAGGCACAGGAAACCCCACATTCAAACGCTCCTAATTCTTCCAAATCTTCTACCCGGTCTCTTAACTGACTTCACGTCCGAGCCTGGCTAATCCATCCGGTCACCAAGAGACTAGTTGTGACACTTGTTCCGGTAATAACACAAGCAAATATACATACGCATCCACACCCACACACACACACACACACAAAGTTTGTGTAAAGAATATGCACTTCTACTCATTTACACGGAACAAAGCTACACAAAAGACCCAAGGAATGAAGAACATCCCTTGATAAAAAGCCAACATAAGCCTGGACCCGGGAGATCCTCAGATCCTACATTCCCGGGATCCGGAAATCCGGGGAGCTTCCTCCACGGCTCAATTCCTATCCTAAGCCGCCACTAACATCAAAACCCTAGTAGTCATTTACATCAAAAAGGTCTTCTAATCTACCTACTCAAAAAGTCCTATTCTAAGTGGCCGGATCCACTAAGTCCGGGCCACTGATTCCGGACCCCCGGTGGTCCCGGGCAGCTACTGATCCTCCCTTGGCTGCTGCTCCTCCTCATCTTCCGGGCTTCCCACCACGATCGGATCCGCCGGCCGATCTCCTCGCATTCCGTGCGCCGCCGGCTGTTCCACCTATGGTCCCACCTGATGCTTTTCTGCCCTGTCCGGTTGAACATCCATTACCTCCATACCCTTGCTCAAATCCCGGACCTCCTCTGGGCTTACTCCGGCGGGTCTGACCATGTGGATTGGTTCCACATCTAGCGCGGTCCGGGAGGTGTGCTCCGGAGTTGATCTTTCCATCCTCATCAACCGGTCAATCTCACCCTCTTGAGGAGCATCTGCAGATATATTAAACACACCCTACAGCCTACCCCCGGAACCTACCCTCTCACCCTAGTTGGCAGCCTCCTCTTTATCCGGTTCTTGGTCGAAAGAGCTCTCCCTCATGCACTTTGCCAATACCCGGAATTCCACCAGGTAAGCCTCCACCTTGTCCGAGTACTCCTGGACCACATTTTTTATCCGAGCTGCTCCCTCCAGTCCCGGCTGGTCCACATGCTCGTCATACAACCAGGCCTTCATCTGTGCCTCCCCATCCGGTTGGAACAGCCCCGACAGCTTGGTGACGCACTGTCGGCTCGTCTCCCCTATCCTCCGGATGGTATCCTCCTGTTCCCGGATCTGCAACTCGTTCCTTTGAACGTGTGCCTCCATCTTCGCGATGTAGGTCACCTTCCGTTGCAGCTCCTCCTCCAAACCCCTCAAAAGAGCGGCTGATTCTCGCTCTTCCTCCCGGAGACCCTGCAATTGTCCGGCCAACTTGTTCTCCTTCTCCCGGCTCCGAAGGAGTTTCCTCTGGAGCTCTGGATCCGCGCCGGATACTTTAGGGCGTCGTCTGTCCGGAGGAGAATACCTGTTTCCTGGAGCGCGGCGAAAATCGGAGTGTACTGCTCCGTCACCATGTCCAGCGCTATCCCGGTCTACAGGAGCATGTTCTCCACCCGGAGCTGGGCCTCCCGTTCCTCCGGATGGACCCACCTCTCGGACCGGTTCTTCTTCCACTGGCGGTCCTTGTTCCCGGTCGACCTCGTCTCCGGTTTCCTCCCCGTCGTCCCCTACCTCCTTGAGACGCTTGTTCAAGGGAGTTGTCTTCCTTCGGGCCGGTCCCTTCTTCTTTCGGGGTGTGGTCTCCGGTCCTTCCGGCTCTTCCTCCTCCTCGGCCGTGAGGACCAACTTCCTCTTCAGGCCCTGAGGTCGCACCTGAGACGGACCTCCTTCCTCCGGTTGGTTCCTCTCTGCCGTCTGTTCCTGTGGAGCCACCGGGACAGGATCCTCCTCCATTGGTCCGGACCCCTCCACCGGTTGCTCCGGGGGCTATGTTGGAGAAGGCCCTGTCTCCTCTGCTGGCCTGGACTTCACCACCGGATACTCCCGAGGCTGCGCTTGGGAGGAACTACCTACCTCCGGTTGAGGAGCCGCCTCCCGATCCCTCACCAGCTTCTTCCGGGTCAGCTTCGGCTGTGGAGACTCCTTCTCCTCCGCCTCGTCCGGATCCTCCCTTTGCTTTGTTCTGAGCTCCTGTTGAGGTCTTGCCTCACTCGGTCGGCCTAACTCCGGGTCCTTTCTCCTTTCCTGCCGCTCCTCCTGTCGCGGCCTGGCACCACCCGGGTGGCCTCTCTCCGGGCGGTCTTCTCGCCACTTCGTTCTCAGCTCCGGGTTAGCGCTAGCTCCACCCAATCGCAACGGGTCTCCTCCCTCATTCCTGCGCTCCTCCTGGATGCTGCTCTTGTCCGGTTGAGGTGCCGGTGGAGCCATCCTTCTTTCTTCCGGTCTCAGTGAGGATCCGGGTCGACTGGTTCCTGCTCCTCCTCCCGGAAGAGCCATCTTCTTCTTGGCCGGGCTCCTCAGTCCCGAGATGGGAGGAATGTCTAATCTCTTCCTCTCCTCCTCCGTGATGCACCCCTCCTTCTCATACAAGTGGTAGAGAAATGGGCCAACAGGCACCCCTTCTTGTTGTCGAGGTTCCGGGCCCACTTCTGAGTGTTCTTGTGTACCAGGTACGCCCAGTTAATCTTCTTCTTCCGGATGAGTGCGGACAGGATTCCCCTCGCCAGTGTAACCGTGAGGGTGGTGGGCTTCTCCGGGTTGAAGATGGGCACCACGTACTGGAGTAGACGCTGCTCCCGGGATATACGCAATCCGCCACCTTGAATCCGTCGTGGTCCGAGAGGTGGGTGAAGCGCGCCTTCACCCAGTCCGTGTCGCCCTTGCTGCCCGGTTCTAGGTCCTCGCTCGTGTCCGGGAAGTCGTACACGGCTCGCCAATGCCCCCGGGTCCAATTCCCGTACTTTGCCCGGATCGTTGCCCGGAAGGCAGGCTCCATAGCTCCGCCCTCAATTTCTTCCAACATCCGGGCGTCCTGTACATCCCACACCTTCCCAAACAACCCCAAACACCCGATCTGTTTGAGGTCCTTGAACAACTCCCCGAAGTCTTCCGGATGCTGTGGTATGTCCGGAAGAATCCTCTTCTCCGGGATTTTGGACCCGGTCTCCCTGCTCGCCATGGCTGCGGACTCCGGACGCGCTCTCTCACTCCTTTGGAAACGGCGCAGCTTCTTCTCCGGGTGCGCTCTCTCTCTCTCTCTCTCTCTCTCTCTCTCTCTCTCTCTCTCTCTCTCTCTCTCCTGCAAACCACGCGCTTCTTTCTCCGGACGCTTCCCCTTCCGCTTCCGTGGTGCGCGCCTGACCTCCCGGAGTCCTCGCACCTCTCTTCCCGGCTGCGCACTCACTCCCTTCCGTAAACCTCGCCGGAAATGGCGGCGCTCACTGTCCGGGTGCTCGCCTCTACCCAATTCTTACCTCGCGCTACTGTTTCTCCGCCGGCGCTAAATTTCTCTTACTCCCGGGCGCTCAAAATTCTCACAAGTCGGTCGCTCACTGCTTTCTATCTCCGGGTGCAAAATGGAAATCCTAGCGCTCTTCGGAATTGTGAAAAATGGTGCGCGCGGAGGGCTGGAGGAACCGGGGAGGAATGAATAGTGAGCCGCCCAATTTAAGGCGGCCCAATTCAAATCCCGGATCGTGGCCGGGACCGGCAGAGGTCCGTCCTCCGACATCCAGTGCCCCATCCGGTCTCCTGTCTGGTCCGCCGCCATTCCCAGGTTCCGTAGCGAACACTTAAGGTGCGCGTGAGAGCACCACTCTCTCCAAATAAATAAAGAGGCCATAATGAACGCTATTTCTCCCATTTATGGCGGTTGGGCTATCCCTTACTGCCCTACCAACCCTAACTGCCCATTTTAGAATAAACGAGGTTCGACACTTATTACAAGTAGAGCAAGAGCCACCATACATATTTCTTCAATGAAAAACCTCATGGAAACATTTAACCTTGCCAAAACTGTAACAAAAAAAACGTTCCAAAACATTCAGCATACAATATGCAATGTCCATCTTCTTGCCTAAAAGGCGCTTCAAAAATAACCAACCACTACCTGATAGACAAGATCCACCTTAAAAAAAAAAAATTGTAGTGGTAAGAATTGTAATTGTCATTGTAATTGTAGTGCTTCTATTTTATAGAAACTTGTCACATGTTTTTGAGACGTGCATATTGAGGGGTATAATTTATTTTTCCTACCATAGTTCACTCAGCAAGCACCAAATCACTACATATCACATACCTACTCGCGGTGATTGCAAACTACGGTTACCCAAGCTTTTTGTCGCGATTTACAAATTGGTGCACTTTCCCTATCTTTGGAAAATCATCAATAAATATTGAGATGGAATTTTGTGACGAAAAAAATTGCATTGTTTTTAGAATTTCAAAGTTAAGATGTTTACTACTATAAAATTTGCAAAATTTCAATCTCTATCCAAATTAAGCATTTCTACTTGGATTTGGTAGCGTGTCTCTTGTCAAAAGTGCACCTATTTTATGGGAAATGCTAAAAGGGGGTCAAATTTGAACTCCAAAAATTTATAGCAACATACCACAAGTGTGTACAAAGCTACCATATTTTATTTTATTTTGATATTACGCTTAATTATTTTTTAATTAATTGTATTGTGATGTTTTTGTTTTTTAAGATTTTTGTGCAGTTAAAACTTTCTTTTTGGATTTGTTTTTTGGAAATGAAATAATGGTTCAATTTCACAAGTAGGATATGGAATGCATTTTTCATAAAACTTAACAAAGGATGTTATGTAAAAAAGGTTCTATTTGCTCCTACTAGGTAAAAAGCAAAAAAGGTTGTTGAGTAAAGCCCAAAGTCTTGAAATTAACTTAGCAATTGCTAAAGTGAAAGTATTAGCATAAACTCTATTTGGGATGGTGAAATTTTTGATTTAATTGAAAGTTGAGAGGTGCACATTACAACGCTAGTGCATGAATTGCACAGCCCTTAGCTGCACAAGCTGCACTCCCCATTTGGTAGACCGTAGCTTGCAATCACCCCTCACACAAGTCCAATCGGATTCAAAATATATGTGATAGGCACTCATAAGCCCTCAATAATGAACTCATGACTTCGTGACCAATACATGCACTAAAACACATATAAATTAAAAATAAAAATAAAAACTCACAGTTCTCTTGTTTAATTGTCTCTTTTTAATATTGCTTACTAGTTCCTTAGTTACAAAGTGTTTACATTCTAACCGGTTGAGTAAATCTACCATAGGCAAAGGGCAAGTTGAGCAAACAATAATCCATACCAAAATTTTAGGAAATTATTTTTTCAAAAAGATAAAAATTGTAAAGAAAAACAAGAAATTCAAAAAATATTTAAAACGTCTAACTCAATTTCCACACTTTAAATAATTATTGGGCACAGATGTGCCCAACTTGCCCTTTGGCTATGGAATACCTCTTATCTATGTCATGTAGACATACACCTAAATGGATCCAACGAACACTTTATTCACTTTGGGGACTAGAGGTCATCTTCTTCTTGTTATTGCCGATCTTGACGGCAGACTTCGGTACCTTATAGCAATCATTGATCTCAAAACTGGTTAAAATTAGCTAGATTTCTACCAAAAAAATGGGGCTGCTAAACATACAAAGAAAGAAAATGAAAAAAAATTGAAATGTTGCGAGAATGCTCATCATGATATAAATATGTAGCAACTTCATGAGGTGATATCCTCGGATATCATCATGGTATGACCTTAATATATCAATGGTATTGCCGGATATTATAGAGGTATCATGAGTATTGTATGCACTCGGTAGCAAAAATAGATACCATTTACGTGTGGAGGTCGCATAATGTTCTAAACGTCATAAAGTGGTTCTGAGATCACTGCCTGTAGCAATATCCACAACACAATAAGTGATGACATCACAAATTGTCAGAATGTGGGTTATCGCGCTACAATATTCACTGCACTGGGCTGTTGTGGTATGAGGCTGAAGCAATGAAGCGCCTGAATCCGGCCTCATGAGACCCAAGTTGTGATAACTTAAATGATGCTTGCAGGAGACGACACTGTTTCGTGGGCGAGGCGCACCACTCAGTACGTATTGATTGGTATTTTGACTGTGGCATCTTTGTCATCTCTGTCACTTCTGTCCGTGAAGAAATTTTGCAGGTCATTCTCTTACATAAGGTAGGAGCACCCAATTCCAATAGTGTACCCAATGCCGATAATTTTAAACATGGCAATTATTCTAAAACATAAATCTAGGTAGACGATAAATAACTTATCATTTTAATCAACAAACAAGAGAGGCTTTATGATGTGCTTAGATTTGGGTTCTAAGATGAATGATGTGTTTAAAAATTATCGACATTGGGTATAGTGTTGGAATTGGGTGCTCCTACCTTAAAGCATCTCCACTAATACTTTGGATTGCATTTGAAAGGTCATTCAAAAAACTAGACCTCGCCATGTAGTTCTCCCATCAACATTACTCAATTAGGCTCCTGAAAAGAGTAAGTGTGCCACTCAAAACTCACCACACAATTGTGATGTGCAATTGAGAAGAGAAGATACACTAGCAAGACTGATTTTCAGGGCCTTGGAATTTAGCGGATTATCTAGTGTCACGAGCCAAATAAATTGTTTATCAAAACAATCTCATTCATTTTTCTATGGCTAGAGCTGTATTCATAGTACTAGTAGAGATGCTCTTAGAGCTTTTTTCCATGAGCTCTTAGCAGGCCCCCTCTTCCACCCTATAGCCTAATATAGAGTCTTTTTTTAGAAAATATTTGTTGCCCATTTGCTTGGGCAGACGATCATGTAAACCGGCTCTTACAATATGACTTTAGAATGTTGAACCCATATGTGCATCCAAAGAATTTTGCTACCTAGGGATTTTACTGAATTTTTTAGTTTTTCAAGCACGTGGCATTAATGAAACAAAAATTGTAGCACTTTCATCTAGGTTTTAGATGCAGTCGTCGTAATGGAATGAGAATTTGGTCTAGTGAATGAATATTTCGATGGTAAAGGAATGAGTTTTGGGTCCAAATTTAGCTCTTTTTTAAAATGATTTTTCTTCTAGTTATATCATTTTGGAAGGTGCGTGATTTTAGTGCAATATTGTTTCAATAAAAGGGGTGATATTGCATTTTCTCTAAGTTAAACCAACAAGCCTTAAAATTTTATTTCCTCCTAAATGCCTATAGCTCTCTGCAGATTTGGAGAATGTCAAAGATGCATTTTAAAATGCAACTAAGAGGGGTATTTTGAATTTAATGTATGAATTGAATTTGTACATTGTGAATTTTGGATTCTATCCATATGGTTAAATCTATGATTGCAATCACCTATATTTTTGTATAAATTTTGAATTTTGAAATTCAAAATTCTTTTGTTAGTAATTACATGAAAAATAAGATATTGACAATTTGTGGATGTGATGGGTGGAAAAGTAATACTCAAAGTGTAGTGATTTTTGGAGTTTTTTTGATTGCTTGATTTTATGAGTTGATTTTTTCAAGAGCACTTTTGATTTTTTTTGAACTAAGATCTTAAAAAAAATTGGTGGAAAACAATATCATGAAATGAAGCCGCATAAATTTTTCACAAACCATCCCCTTTCTAATTGGATCACACCTACATGAAACTACAGTGCTACAAAATTCTGTAGTATTTTTTTTACTTGCAAGAAGTGTATGATCGATAAGAAAACAAATGTCAATTCTGTACATCAAGCCATAAACGTATGGTTAGGCAATTAAGGGTTAAGATGTGGCTCTTGGGTATAAATCTATCTACTTTGACCATAAATGTATGGTTAGGCAATTAAGGGTTAAGATGTGGCTCTTGGGTATAAATCTATCTACTTTGACAATCAACGGATTTGTGAAAGTGGAGGTTCTAAGTTCAAATCTCCATGCTCACAAAAAGAAATTATGAATCATGATTCATTTGCATGGAGATTGTGAGCATCATTCCAACTCCAATGATCACAATGATTTAGAGCATCCGCACCCATGCACGCTAAAGTTGACTTGCTAAAATTAGTCATTTACATTTAAAGAGCCCTTGAACTTACACGCTTCCACCCTTAAACGTCCCTCAAGCACCAAAAGTGCACATCAAATAGTCAATGGAATAATCAAAAGTAGAATTAATGTCGGATACTGTCAACTAAACTTAGATTTTAAGGGCCATTTCTTAACACGCTAGGATTGAGGGTCAAGAGGCGTTTTCGAAAGGCCTTTAGCATTTTTCATCGAGTTATTGTATGTGTCAGACTCCTCAGAGGGCATGGTTGTGGATGCTCTAATTCATAAGGGTTTGTCAAAATACACTCAAACCTCAAACCTCCTTGACTCTCAACTTTTTCACTATGACATAGTTTGAATATGTGACAAGTGTGGTACATTCAATGATAGTGTCACAAATGTGCAGGATATTTTAGAATGTCATTATAGAGAAATTATAATAAAGAGGTTTAAGAACTCAAAATTTTGAATTCAATCAACATACCAACCTTTGGGCAATGGATGATTTTAATGGTTGTATCAAAGGCCGACGGCTTTGCCAATTTTGGCAAGGTTAACCCTTTAGTGTCTATAAATGCTTTCAACAAAATGATTTTTTTATATCTGTGTGCACTATTGCCCCTTTTGAAAATGTGTTCAAATGCTAAATAAAAGATTCAAGCAATAAAATATAGAAACAACTATTATTGGGACATCACGTTTAAAAATAGTTTATATTTGATGGATGTAAGTATAAATCACAACATGTATTTATGAGCATAAAATGAACAAATACGTTGAATCACAAACATAAATGTTGGATTGAGACATTGTTGGAGCACCACTCAAAGCGCCGTCTAAGCTCTAGAAAACGCACGTGCGGCTTTTGCTTCTAGTATTTAGTGCCAAAGGACAATATTGTCATGCAATTGAATGTTTACAAGATGGATATTTGTCAACTTGGCAGCAACATGAATTAGCGGTAAACCCAGTTATCATTGATAATTAAGGTCTCACTTTCTGAATTAAAAATGAGACTTGAAATAAACCACTTGTGTTATTTTCAAAAAATCACAGCATATTATTTTGAAAATCCATACAATAAAAATAATTGTGAACTAGCACAAGAACTAAGATAAAATTTGGATGGATGAAAACTGTATAAGATGTAGTGTTGATAAAGGTTGCAATTATATTTTTGTTGTTCGTTATATTAACACATGCGTGTCAAAGAATTGACTTGTGAAGTTATTAGAAGTCCAAAATGGTTTTTATGCAATATGAGGCAAGCTTCAAATTGAGATTCATTTTTTTACATATATTTTTGGTGTAACACCTAGCCCATGGAAATGTTAACGGTCATCATAATTGCCTCCATTTGATTGCACATGTTAGCTAATTGGGATTTCAACCCCCCACCAAGTCCTAATTTCTTCCATGCCATCCCATACGATACAAATATGCAAAAAATAATCACCCACACTCCAACATCCAAAATCCGACCAGCCATACCTTCGAGAAAGCATTCAAAAATAAAGCGCCAAGGAAATGATTTGTTTGAAAAAAAGCGCCAATTGATTGAGTCACTAATGTCGCTAATTGAGCCTCGACAAAGCAGTCAAAAATAAGGCGCCAAAGAAATGATTTGTTTGAAAAAAAGCGCTAATTAATTGAGTCACTAATGTCACTAATTGAGCCTCGACAAAGCAGTAAAAAATAAAGCACCAAGGAAATGATTTGTTTGAAAAAAGTGCCAATTAATTGAGTCACTAATGTCAATAATTGAGCCTCGACAAAGCAATAAAAAATAAAGCGCCAAGGAAATGATTTGTTTGAAAAAAAGAGCCAATTAATTGAATCACTAATGTCACTAATTGAGTTAACTAACTTTTGTTAAGGACTCGTTGCTAATCTCGGGTTCATCTTCACCTACCCATTCATCTTCAACTACCCCACCCTTCACCAGTTGTTGGCTTCTCATTGGTTGGTTGACTTTCCATTTGGACAGTACCACCCACCTTGTGGTAGTACTAAACTACTCAAGGCCAACTAACCCAAAAAAAGGAATCCTAAGGGACCAAGGAGCCCATAGGAACGTTAAGGATCGTCATAATTGTCTCCATTTGATTGCACGTGTCGGTTAATTGGGATTTCAAGCCCTCACCAAGTCCTAATTTCTTCCCTGCTATCCCATGTGCCACCCGGGGATATAAACAATCGCCCACACTTGAACATCCAAATTTCCACAAGTAAGAGCCTTCCACAAAGTAGACAAAGTGTGAAGAAAAATGATTTGTTTGAAAGATGTACCACCTAACTAAGCCACTAACGTCACTAATTGAATTAACTAACTTTTGTTCCGCATTGGCGGCTAATCTCGGGTACTGTCAGAAATCTAGTCATCTTTACCTACTCAAAACTTTGCTAACTAACTGAGTCACTAACGTCCTTAATTGAATTGTCTAACTTTTGTTCGGCATTGGCTGCTAATTTCAGGTTCTCACAGAAACCTAATCATCTTCACCTACCTAAAACCTCACCAGTTGTTGAGTTGTCGGGTTTTGACAGAAACCTAATCATCTTCACCTACCCAAAACTTCACTAGTTGTCGAGTTGTCAGGTTTTGATAGAAGCTTGTTCATCTTCAGTTACCCAAACCTTCATCAGCTGTCGAATTCTCATTGGATGAACCTACCTTGTTTGTTAGCTTCCCATTCCAACACTATGATCACTCAGCCTTTGAAATTTATTTATAAATTCCTCTCATCTCCCACAACAAAGATGAGCATATCACTAGATAGCAAACTTGATTCCCAAGGTAATTTGACTAAATCTGACACGAATTGGAGTCATATGGCTAACCAATTCCATTTCTAAAAATAGATAAACCCATTTTGGGGTGACTCCGCAGTTCAAGGTTAAATGTTGGGCTTATATCTGTTAAATGAAGCTAAATTTCTACAAGTGAAATGAAAATTGATATTAACATTTGAGAGTACAGAATCACAATGATTAACCGTTCGTTGATTTTTCTTTCAACTCATGTGTTGCAAATTGAAAGTTTTCATGATTTTTATGTGGAGCCATAATAATTCACAAACCTCCACTTTGCTTTCAATCCATTTGTAGTAACTTTTATGCATTTTTTTAATGTCTACCCTTGAAAACTATAGTGACTTATCAATCCAACAATTTCTTTCAATTAAAATCTTAAACTTTCATGTATTTTCAATAATAGAAAGTTGAACATACATCTATTAAAAGTGAGTTTAACTTTTACTATGTGTTAGATGAAAGTTAATGTTAACATCTAAAAAGCATAATGATTCATCAACCACCCACTTTGCTTTCAATTCAAATACAAGAACTTCTAGCCATTTAAAAATGCTATTCACGTGTTGTAAGTTTTATGAGCTAAAAAAGTGTAACTTCTTTGTATTAAATCAATTTGATATTCAACATTCATATAAGTGTATAGTCAATCCTCTTCATCCATCCACGACATGGGGTCTTCATGCATAAAAGGGATGCATATGAAGGGATGAATGCATAAGATACTTTAGAACCACTACAATTTATTAGTCTCTAACTTTACTTTGAATAAAAAAATTGAAGTCTAAAATTGCATTAGAAAGAAATTAATGCTTTAGAATCCACTTGTATTTTTATTTAATTTGTTAAACTACCTTCAATGCTCCTAGAATGTACTTTGTTCCCAATGTACTCTTCTCACATTCTTTGGTATTTTGAAGAATCGCTGTTTTTTTTTTTTTTAAACTATATTGTTTTAAGATTCAAAGTAACTTAAATCTATTACACTCTAACTAAAAAAATCAAAGATTGTGGCAAAATTTTAGAACTATATTTAATATAATTGAATTTTAAAAAATAATATATATAGTGTATTGTCAAAATGACAATCATGTACCAAAGGTCATCAAAAAACCTTTACTTTAGTATAAAAACTCTCGAAGATATTGTACTACACTATAAACACATTTTGTATCTTTTTTCAAATTTAGAATAATTTATACAAAATTTAGAACATCTTTTTCTAATTCCAAGATTTTTTTGCTTACAATTTGTGAAAGCATGGAAACCAAGTGTTTTTTTTAATGGTGATTAGGGATTTTTTTGTAAATTTTGTTGTAAATATATTCAAGATTAAGTATTTTACATCAAAAATTTTAAAATTGTAAAAATCAAGTCACAATTTGGTAAAATTATTGTTCTAATGGAAGTTTTGAAATTTAATATCTTCAAGATAATCAATTTTGATAAAATAAAATATTATTTTATAAATTTTTTGAATGTATATACATACATATACACAAATACACATACCTACACATGTTTTGAAAATTGGTCTTCTTTTACAATTTTTGTTTTCAATGTCACATGTTTTGACAATTAGTTTAAAAATCATGGTTTTGAACTAAACATACATGTTTATTAAAAGGTCAGATCATTAACTTTTTGTAATTGTCCAAAATGTATACATTTGCAATTCTCTCTAGTCTGTACCAACCATTATTTATATAGTTTATTTCATTTGAAATACTAAATCAAAATGACTTTTAAAACTAATGGAGATGAATGTGAAGTCATGATAAACTCAACATTTATAAGGATAGATCATGATTGTATAGTAATTGAACCTATCTACCAGTAGTACTAACATTCAATGATAAACATGCAATACGTAGAGGGTTAGCAACATTTGGATTTTAAATTTTTTTACTAAATGCCTGATTGATAAATTAACTCTAAATGGTTCTTTGAAAAATGTGCAGATTGTCTCTATAGTGTAGACAACTGAACATTAAACTTTTTCATAGACAAGAAACTTTGCTCCAAAATCTAGATTTTGTTCATACATCAAAATAATAATAGTATTGTAAGGTAGGGGGACAATCATGAACAAAACAACCTGTTGGAGTTGGTAAGGGGAATGATTGTGAATGAATAATCTATTCGGGTTGGTAAGGGGAACCATGGTAAATGGAGAGTTTGTCGGGGTGGTAAGAGGGACTTTTGTGAATAGAAAATATGTTGGGGTTGGTAAGGACGGTCGTGAATGGAGACCTTTGTGGATTGATAATATGTTGGACTTGGTAAGGGGGATCATTGTGAATGGAGACTTTGTTTAGGGTAGTTAGTCTATTTATGTCTCAAGGACATATGTTGATATATACACACACAAAACTACAATGATTAGATTGACAAATGCAACAATTTCAACTATTGAAACCCTTTTGTGATATTAATTATAAACAAGGTCTCCATTCTATAGATAGATACAAACTCTTGGAGTGAATAAAGTATCTGTTTGTAATATTAATGACCTAGTGCCTATCGGACAAAAGGCCATTAGAACAAAACTACTCTTCTTTGTAAAAGTCTTCATTACATATATCGGTATGAAAGTATGAACTTGTAACTAGAATCTTCGGTCAAGAAAAGGAGTCTTAAATTTATTGACATGAAGAGAGGAAGAAAAAATAGAGTCTTAAATTTAATGACCCTTATACTTTAGGATTGGGTTATTTGAGGTTAGAGAATAGGAGAGGTGAATTAGTTAATGCTTAGAGTAATTAGTGAGGCATGAATATATCATTGGTGACATGTAAAAAGTTTAAAAGAGCATTATGATTCAAAATCGTGTTATGTATGTGCATTTTATAAAAAATGAAATATGCATATTTTTTCATATAATAAGTATGTATGTTTTCAAATGTGTATTGTGCAAATCACTATTACTAGGAACATTTGAATGAAAATGGCTATGTTTCTACGTGCACACCCCTTTTAGTATTGGGAATTTTTTGTTATCTAATAATTTTTTTCTTTTAAAGTTTGTTTCGAAAAGCCAAATGGTTTTAATGGTATTCAAATGTATATATTAAATTTATGGAGTATGCATAAAAAATTTCATATTTTACAAACTTCAAAAATTCGTATGAAACACATACTTTAACACATTTAATTTGCAGCAAAATCCATTGGCATTTAAAGGGTTAAAGAGCCTAGTTGGCCGTATACAATGACTATATTTAAATGTTCAAGTACAATAAAGTAGTAAAATGTGTTGTGTGAATTATTGACTAAAAACAAATTGGACTCATTCTGAAATTAAGTTTACCTTTAACTGATTTTGTCTCGAGTAAGATGCCAAGTTCATTATTCAACCAAGTTGGAGTGATCAATATAATAAAAAATAATGTTCTAGTTTTCAAATATGAACAGAGGATGAGTGTATTGAAAGCTAAACTAAGTTGGTGAGTTGGTAAGATATGTTGACAAAAGGGAATTTGTACAAGAAGTATACAGAAAATCGATATTCCAAACTAAAGTTCAGAGAATGAGATATTAGAAGAGTTTTGTATTGAATTGATGGTGAGAAAGGCCATGTTGTTGAAATATGTTGACAAGAGGAAATCTGTTGTAGAAGTATGTAGAAAAGGATATTCCAAACTCAAGTTGAGAGAATGAGATATTAGAAGAGATTTGTATTGAATTGATGGTGAGAGAAGTCCGAGGAGAAGTCATATTGCTGAAATATGTTGCTAAAAGGGAATTTATACAAGAAGTATGCAGAAAATAATATTCTAAGTTGCAATTCAGAAAATAAGATGTTGACAAAAGTTGTATTGAATTCCCGATTGAATTGATGATGAGAAAAGCTAAGTTGGTGAGATATATTGATAAAAGAGGATCTGTAGAAAGAAGTATGCATAAAAACATATTCCAACTTGAAACATAGAGAATAAATATAAGAGAGGATTTGTATTGAATTGATGGTGAAAGAAGTTGATCAGAAGATAAAATGCTTCACTTGTTTGTGTTGTGGTAACAAAATCATAACAAAAAAAGAGAGTGTACGAGGTCATCATAGTTGGAATTGGATAGTGAGGAAGTAAAATTGGTATTGGTTTTTTTGGAAATGGGAAATTGAATTGGGATTCTTTTCATGTTTACAACATTTTTAGTAAAGAACTGCTCCAATTTTAACTTATCATAATAAATTTCAAGTTTAACCCTTAAACAACATGGCTTTCTTGGTTCTCGCACCCAAAATCTCTTTTAAACTTCATTTTAAGCACCATTCTCTTTTTAATTTACTTTGGTTCTATTCTAAAAAAAGTATAGATGCCTTAGACATATTCATTTTGGCATTTAAAAAACCACATTTGGTTCAAATTATAAAAGTTATGAGCAGGATTCTCCCAAAACAAAAGTAAGCCCGTGGGGCTTAGTATGTCTTTTAAAGGTTAACCCTAAAGAACCTCACCTGTTTTGTAAAAGTCAAAGCCTTACAATTTGCGTACATGAAATATCACATTGTGTAATTTATAAATTTTCATAAATATTCATCAACATTATGGAGGTATGACAAAAATTTCAACATAATTAAAAGATATTTAAAATAATTACAAATCTTGACAGTTAAGAATCCAAGATAAATTTATATGTGAAAAATTAATATTAAAAATAATATTTAAGTTATGTTTACAAGTAGTTAAAAAATGAAAGTGAATAAATTAAAACAAATGCATGATTGGAGCATCTTTAGAAAGCCTTTGGTATTTTGGACACTCAAATTTTAGATTTCTCAATAATGTAAATTCTTTCAATGAAGTCAATTCTCCAATAACAACTATTCAAAGTTGTATTATGACTCAATTTAAACATCTAATGAAAACATCAACTTCAACAAAATTAAAACACTTGAATTTTTGGGTTGGTTTTTGGCCAAAGGAGTTAAAGTATTGATACTTTTGGATAAAAGTAAAATTTCATTTTTGATACTCTTGGGATGGTCTTTTAGGGGTTAAAGTATCAAAAATGTAATTTTTGTGAATTTCAAATGGAAAAACTTGTAAATTCAATTGAAAAAAATATTCAATCCTATTTTTCAAACTTGATCACACAAATGTCTTTCAATCAACATGCCTTCTTCCATGCCTTACAACTATTTTTTGAAGTTGCTTCAAAAACCACACTTTATAGTACATCTAAGTTATGTTCAAAAGCCTTGGGCATTTAAGGATTAAAGAATGTTGTGGATGCTTTTTCTTGAACCCTATTTTTTTCCATATGGCCATCCTTCTTGTTTTCCTTGTCCTTTACTTTTCCTTATACAATTGATTGCTAACATATGTTACTTGGTAGATAAGCTAGAATAGTCCCCAAAGGGCTCAACCTAAAGGGTCTCCATATAAACCTTTAAATTTTCACTCAAAAAAGGGCTAAGACCATCCGTACTCTACAATGGAAATCATCCATGAGCTCGGGGATTATGTGTTAAAGTTCAAAAATTTGTACCACATCGTTGCCTCTAAACCGTTATGGTGTGAAGGGTGGACCTTGGACCAAGTTTTTTCCACACCACATAGGGGAAATATTGCATGACTGCAATTGCCCCTGAACTTCAAGGTCACGTTGCTGACCAACCATTTGTGCATACCGACCGGTAGAAGAATTCCGAGAACGTGGCAGGAACTTTCGAAACTTCTTTCTGATCATTTAGTAAGAGACACATGAAGATAATGAGACATAATGCAAGGTAAAGATGTAGCCGCGAGAACCCAACGCATGAACTCAGCATTCACGGCTGCGCAACGTGCCCCGTCAACGTCAACTTCCAAGAATGATCTAAATGCAAGTGATCACATTGTAAATGCTCTAATGCAAATCTTGAGACCGGTTAGTTTCTTGATTTTAATTTTAATTTTACTATATATATATATATATTTATTGGTTGCCAACTTGCTATTTGGAAAATGGGTTTGCTATGTTGTTGGAAGAAAATTGTGTAAAAAAAGAGAGTATATTGCCATAATCTTCCCTTATCGATCATTGGTATGTATTGTGGCAAAAATAATAATAATAATAATAATAATAATAAAAATAAAAATGTAGAAAGCTATGTATGTGTAGTACATTTCTTTGGGGTAAATTTCCAAAAAACGCAATTTTCATTTTATTATTTGAAAAAAAAATCAATCTTTAATTTCCAAATAGCCACTGGGGCTCCCTTGAAAAAATGAAAAAAAAAAAAAACAAAAATCACTGCACCCCAAGTCTCAAATCCCATTCATGACTGATTATGGTAACATATGATTCATGTACCTCTGATTGTACTGTACAAGAAATGACAGGCTTCGTTGAATCTCATCTCCTCAACAGCGACGGACTGACACGTAAGGCGAGAAACCTTCAAAGCCGGGGAATGGCCACCCAGTCCTTACGACGAACGGTGAAAGGGACTACCGGAGTGGGAAGTGACCGGATTAATGAACACCTTACTCCCCAAGCAGTCACTTTGTCAGGTCTCACACTTTGCACGCTAAACCCTATCCACCTACATCAATAAGTTATCAGATGTGATACCCTCCTTGTTACTTATTTGCTTAGATTTGGCATGTGTAACTTAGTCCTTTCCTTTTTATGTACACTCATTATCCCATTTAGTGTGTTGAGGGGAGGTTTATATTGTGTGAGGGAAATTAGTGTCGTCGGCTACTACATGATGCAGAATTGGGGTGTAAGGTGTGGCATATTCTTGGAATATTCTTCCCCGTCAGCACTACCATATGGAAGTCTAGGGGTTAGGGTTTCAGATTTATTTTTGTTAATGTCATTCAATATTATGGGAATATTTTGTGAATATACTGCACATACTTGCACCCTACACCTCCAATTTTGCACCACGGAGTAGTTAAACCTCGAATTAGTGAAGGTGATACTAAATATTATTATGATGTAAATTAAAGTTATATGAAGATTTCAATCACTTAGTAAAAGATTCAGCCCTCACTAATATTGAGATTTGGAAAATTAGTGCATGCTTTGAGAATTAGTACTACACACATTAAATGGGATAATCGGTGTAGTGAACTTGCTTGTGCAGACTATGGTGTTTACCAGAGGCCACTCCAAAATTCATTTTTCATATTTATTATGGCATGGCTTATTTTATCATAACACTAATTTTTGTTTAAACTAAAATTGGTTTTGAAATTTTAAGCTTTAAAGGTTTCTTGGGGATAGTAGATACGTTGGCATATATTTGGCATTTGTTGTAAGTAGAAAATTTCAAATTAAGAACGTCAATAACTTATTAAAACGTTGTTGACATGAATGTTAACTTCACTATTGATCTTGAAACTATAGGAGGTGTAGAATCATTCCAAATACAATGAAATATTGTTGTATAATATTGGTCAGAATGAGTTTTATGGATCTTTAAGGGTTAAGGATCAAGGATTTGCAGTTTTAAAATGGCACATTCAATTAATCATATTGAGGAAAATCAGTAATTTATACAAGACTAAATATTACATCACCAGAACTAGTGAAAATCATTGTTCAAAAAACAAATAAATTTAAACAAGAGGAATCTAAATAATTCCTACTAAAATTTATAAAAAAAACATAAAAAAACATAAGATCAGATTTGGGCTTCTTGATCTTTTAGGGTTAATGATGTAGATATTTAGTATAAATTTAAAAATGCTCAACAACTTAGTAATAAGGTCAAAGAATATTTCAAGTTACAAAATTGTAACCTTAATTATGAAAAGAATGTCATGAAGAAAATGTAATTATGAGACTTGGAGAAATAGGTTGTATGTAGTTTGTAGGAAAATTTTGTAATTATGATTTAAAAAACAATTGATGAATTTTCTTCATTCTTGATGTTATTGATAGAAATTATATTCCCAAGCAATCATGCAAACTACATCATTTTCCCATGTAATGGTAATGCATTGTTGAAAAATATATATTGTAGAGCTATAAAATCAAGTGCCAAAAGAACTACAATGATAAGATAAGTAAATTTTTTTCTAATTATCTATAGGGCATTAAAATAATTAGGCTCAATAGATTTTTTTACTTATAGGATGCCTAGTATTCCAATTTAAAAAAATAATACACCCCCCTAAAAATAAGTGGTTATTGCATTACTCTTACTGACCTCGAGAATTTGGACATTTGTCAAACTCTCGGTCGAACTGGAAAACGCTTACCGAATTGGAAAACGCTTACCTAGGCACTTGCCTCGCTAGTGCCTCCTTCCTTCTTTTCTTCTTCCGCCAAAATTGCGTTTCTTTATAGGGCTGCAATAAGCCCTGCCATTGTAATGAAAATTTCATGTGTGTGTCGAGACTTTGTCTTGCAAGGCAATGGTTACTAGTAGGTGGTAGAAGGTGAGCAGCCAACTATAGCCTGGGCTAGGTATAATGATGTAGAAGTCATATGGGATGGACTTGCATGACAGGTGACTTGCAATGTATAGTCGCGTAGGCCATAATCCAACTCATTTGTCTCCGACTCTAAACCTCCCCTCGACCTTAGTGTAAGAGGACAAAACGTGCCCCCTAATTTTGTGCATATAGGGCCCACCTTAAAAAACTAACTCCTTTTCCTCAAGGGTTAAAAATTCTTGAGGGAGTCCTATTAAACTATAATCGGACTATAGGCCCCAAATTGCCAAAAAGAAGACCCTAGGGTGTTCAAAATGGAGATTTCAGAAAATGGGGCCTACAGGTGAATAGTGGGGGGATTTAGGGTTGGGGATGTTTTGACGCTATCTCGCTAAAAAGTAGAAAGTTATGACAAATGTTTTTAATTGTGGCCATTATATCATACTCAGCAATCAAAGTTAGTAAAAACTAATTGTAAAAGAGATGCCCAAATTTTCAAGAAATTATTTTTTCAAAAAGATTTTATTTTCTATGATGAAAAAGAGAATATTAGAAAATATCCACCAAATCAAGAAGAATATTTGTGTCATTTGAGCACTTTAATTAAATATTCAGCAGGAGCTGCCCAAAGAACTACCGATCTTCATAATTGAGTATGGTATTGCTAAAAAACAAGGATAGTGCACAAAAGTAGTCCACCCTATTGTGGTCATATGAGTATTTGTTCCGCTCTAAGAAAGGCCCAATTTTGCTATGCAAGATCTCTTGCAAGATGTTCAAATGTCTTAATTTTAACAAGCGGCTAATTGCATAGTCTCTACGTTGGTATTTACCCTAAATTTACTTTTACACTTTGCTTGTGCTTGTTGAGTCATGTAACTTCTAGAAAACTAAATGTTTCCGTAGTCTTTCCCCTAGTGGGACAAAGACAATAAATGGTACTTTATGAAGTGAATCACTTAGTGATTACAATAGTCTTGCACTTTTTTTT
This sequence comes from Pohlia nutans, assembly GCA_022496805.1. Taxonomy (NCBI): domain Eukaryota; kingdom Viridiplantae; phylum Streptophyta; class Bryopsida; order Bryales; family Mniaceae; genus Pohlia; species Pohlia nutans. The sequence goes on from CM040086.1 coordinate 2,022,754, forward strand.
AATGTAAATCCATAAAACAAATGTGATCATTTTAGAGCCTCAACATTGTGACCTTTTAAAGAAAATATTGTGACCATTTAAGATCAGAAAAATAAACATTATAGACAAGTAAGATGACCATTTTGAGGGATCTAGTGACACTTATGGATTTTCGGACACCTTACTTCAATTTTTTTTTATAAATTACATAGTTAAAGATTAAAAATATAAAAATTAAAAGAACACACGATTCCATTCCTTATGACTTTTAAAACTATTCTTTCGCATGTGAAAATGAATTTGATGCCTTTCTAATCCTCCAAGGGATCAAATGAGAAACTGTGGCACAAATAAGGCAGCATACCTTATACTTCCTTCGAACAATAATAGATGATGCTTTAATGAAGCAAAATCACAAGACAAATACATAGGAAGTGTTTCTTATGTTTGTGAAGCTTGTATTTGCTCATGTGTGGAGTCCTAAAATTATTGTAACGACCTATTTTCATAGTTTCTATCATCCAATGTTGTAAACTCCAGAAAACACTCCAACAAACATCGGTCACCATGCTGCTATATGCCACACATACCATGTGTAATATCATAAGTACTACTTGGAGAGACAACTATTCCAAAATAGAAAATTGATGTGTTAACCCCCAACTACCCAGGTGTTCATTTTTTGAACGATGTACAGATTTCACCCAATTTTTTAATCCGTCATCCAATTTTTGTAGTATGGATTTTTTTTATAGATTTTATAGGAAGTTTAGCTTTGCGCATGTGTTATCTGATTAGAAAAGGGATGATTTGTGAAGTTTTTATACCTCGTTTCATGTTGCATTAGAGTTAACCAAAAAGAGTGTCTCAAAATGGAAAGAAACCTTAAACTCACCATAGACTTGTTTTGAGTTCCAAAAAACTGCAAACCTAATTTATGGTGAGTTGGAGAATAATCTAAAGAAAGACTTTGCACTAATAAAGGTGTGGAAGTCGTGACCTCCCCAATGCTAGCAGAGAGTTCCCACATGTTCCCTCAAGCCAAATTTCATAATGTACATTTTTTATTCATTCATCAAGTTTAAAATGTCCCTCTTTGCTACATTTTATAAGCCATCTTTGAAATTCTCCAAATCCAGAGAGGTGAGGACGTTTAGGGGCTTAATGCGTTATAATGGCTATTTTAATGACAGGGAATTGGCGTGGGAACAAAATACCTCTACCTAATGCTTCATGTGAATTAGGAAAGCTGGGCAATGTGGTCTAATAATTGAAAATGGTTGATGAAACATATACATTTGCATAGGCTTTACTCTACAGTAGAAACACCCACAACCCTCCAAATACAAAAATTGAGCATACTCAGAAGCACTTTTTTCAAGGCAGAGTATTTTGTAGTATTAGTAATTGAAAAATGATAATTTTATCAAATATTTTTGTGAATCAATCATATAATTTCTATGAATTTTCAAAGAGGACGCGGCCTAAACCATTTTACCCTTTGACTCGCCAATGCTCATATTTCGAACGTTGGATGATTTTTGATGCGTTCCTTCACCACATATAGTGATGTTTTTCATTCATTTAAATTTCTCTTGGTTTTTGTGCTAGTTGAGTATCATTTGTACGGTATGGATCTTCAAAATAAGATATTATGATTTTTTTTTAAATAACAAAAAGCGGTTTATCGTTCTTAGTTTAAAAAATGTGATCTTAATAATGATTTTCCAAAATAAATAGAACTAAATAATGAAAATTATACCATCTCATAGTGCATGTTATTCCAAATTCATTACAAAAAAAAATAGTTAAAAATTGCTAACTTGGGATTTTTAATCGAATTTCAAAAGAAAATTTTATAAAATTAATTAAATAATATTAATAAAAAATTATGATAAATCCAACCGTACAAATTTGATTTACACATTAAGATTTGTATATATATTTTTTGCCCATCAACTCCATTTTTGTGATTCATCAAGCATTTTATACCACATCTTTGAAATTATTTGGACGCCAAAGAGTTAACCCCTAAGTGACAGATCAACCATTTTATGGTCTCTGCCCTTTTTTTATGAGCTGCCCGAAATAGAAAAAATATTTTTATAGAAAATAAAAAATATTTTTAAATAGGCAATCAAGTCTACTTTCCAACCCAATTTGAATCATGTCAATCCGAATTAAACTCCACCCGGGAGAAATTTTCAAAGAAAAACACTTCTACATTGTCTAGTGTTAGAAAACTTACTATTTGGGGAAAGTAATGATGTTCTCTCCGTTAAAAAATTTGCAATTTTAGATTTTAGAATAGAATGTCTAGTTTTAACAAATCATACAAAATTTCAAATTCTAAAAATAAAATTTGTGATTCTTATAAATATTTGAAGTTAAATGCTTCTAAATTCATTATGAGATGATAAAAAGCTATTTTTTGATATTTGACCGTATGGAAAATTACTAAACATCAAGCTCCTCATTTTCTCTTTTGGACCAAACTTCATCAAAGTTGAAGAAGTAATTTTTTATAACACATTTATGTTTTGCCATTACCCCCTCCGTCATTTAGGGGTTAAACCATTCCATAGACTGGTCATAAAACCAATCTTTATAAAACCATAATCATGTTTAGAATATTTTTTGCCGACCTTGCCCTCTACCTATAGTATTTGACACACTATCGTACATGATTGTCAAGTCAGTAACTCATGCCAAATAACTAAAAAAAAAATCTACAAATGCCAAATTCTATAAATATTCTATAAAATTCTCTTTTTCACCATAAAAAATAGGATTTTTTTTTAATAGATAATTTTCTAAAATTTTGGGGTTCTCTTTTTATGATTAATGTTTGTGAATTTTGATGACCAACTCCGGTATGTACAATGTCTTCTTTAGTCATGAAGATTAAGAGGTTGAATAAGGTACACATCAATGTGTATTGTTAATAAACAGCTCCATGGACATCCAAGTGATTAAGGTTAGGACCACAGGAATGGCTTGAGTACGGCAAGATAATAAGACGTACCCACAGGATCCGCAGGGGTGGACACCGTTGTTCTTCGACAACAATGATGGATGCCTTCATGGACCGCAAGTTTCCCTCCGCCTTCCCGTAACTTCCCATGGTAAACGATTGGGAAGTGAATTTAGTGTAGCTCATAAATTCCTAAATCTCACTTAATCCAAAGGCCCTTGGGGTCCCTCTCTACAACCTATATTTAGCTTTATTATTGTTCAATTGTGGTTAAATACACGAATTGTGATATATTGTTACATACATATTATCATGATTATTAATTTTACTTTGTACTGAAAAGTGTTTAGTCATTTTTATTTTGATGAAATACCATCAAATATAAAATATACTATACGGTTGCAAAGGGCTTTCAGGCCGTTCAAGGGTAACCGTTTGGATGATGTACAGATTCATCCACATTTTCTCATCCGTCATGCGTTTTTTGCAAGGAAAAACAACAAAATCCTATGGCAAGATAGCTTCATGCATGCGTGATCTGATTAGAAAGAGGATGAAGTGCATGAAAATTTTTATGTTAGAGTGATTCACAAGAACTTTTTAAGATTTTAGTCTAAATGTGCTCTTAAAAAAATCATCTCACAAAATTGAGCAACCAAAAAATTTCAAAAATCCACTACACTTAGAGTATTACATTTTAACCCATCACAACAAATTTCATTTATAAATAGTCAATATTTTATGTGTAATGTATTTACAAAATATTTTTGAATTTCAAGTTTTAAATTTTATACAAAAATATTTGTGATAGTAATCGCATATCTAATCATATGGATAAAATCTAAAATTTATAATGTAGAACTATTATTCAAACATGAAGTTCAAAACATAACTCTTGGGTAGATTTGAATGATGAAGTTGTTCACATAAATACTATTATAGTTTTGTAAAGGTGTCTTGAGATTTTTCCAACAATGATTAAAAGACTCTTTAATAAATAATAATCATATTTTTTTAATTAAGTATTGCTGATAATACTCTTTTGAACAATTGATCCAAATTTCTTAAAATAATGAGTTATTTTGTATTTTTAACATAATTATTAAATACATCTTCAAAAATATTTTTTTTGCACATTTTGACATAAACACTTCCTCAAATTTTATGAATATTATCCAAGTTTTATCATTTAAAACTTTCATTCACATGACAACTTCAAAAAATGAATTTTGTATGATTTTTACAATAAATTTTTACAACTATCCAAAATAGACATTGAAGAGCAAAAACATTCAAAATGTTTTCTTAAAAGAACCTTTTTTAGTCATTCAATGAATTAAAACAAAATTTTATAAAGTTAACTTTATCTTTTTTCCAAATCCAAATTCAAAAAAATTAAGTGTGGACAATATTTTTAATCCCAAAATTTTAGGGAAACCAAATATGGTTGCCCAAACACTTAAAGGTTAATAGAGCAATTGGGGTCCCTCTATTTTAAAAGAATATTCTATAGTCTCCCTTGAAATTTTAGACAATTTGACCTTATGGATCTTCCATAGCATGCATTTGGAGCTTGATTTTTATAAAAACAAGGTATGAAATTTACTCCGCATAACCGATTTTTTTATTTTTTATTTTTTATTTTATTTTTTGGGGGGAGACATACGACATGTATTGGAAGAACTTCAATTTTTTTGAAATGAATCCTTGCCCTTCAATGATGAGGGCAACTCCTTGACCCGTAGACTTTGTTTATCAAGAAAGCTTTGTTTAAGATTTTAAATTTTAAATCTTTGAATCTAGGTTTGTGTAAATATTATTTATTTATTTGAATAAAATAAAATCTGTTTTGCTAATAGTTCAACACACCATGATATTTTCTCATATTTCTTACAATTCTAGGTGAATTCTTTCAGTTATTTCAAAATGATTTTTAATTTTAATTGACTTAAAAATTTAATCATAATCTAAATATTGCATAATTTATATATATATATATATATATATATATATATATATATATATATATATATATATATATATATATATATATATATATATATATATATATATATATATATATATATATATATATATATATATATATGTATATACAAAAATAAATATGAATTTTTAAAAACAAGTGTATACAAAGTTATTAAAAACTAAACCACTAATAAAATCTTTCGAGTAAAAGCTGAAAAATCAAACTAAAAATCATAACTTAAAATCATAACTTACTTTTGTAAGACTTTTTTTTTTGCTGTTTTAATTTTCTTTGAACCAATTTTGGACTTTGTTGTTTTGGGCAAACTATAAAAGTACTAAAATAATATTGATTTTAAAATTTGTGTAGATGAGTGGGATTTTCCTTTTAGCTTTTAGAAATTCAAAATTAGTCAAATCTCAATTTTCAATGTGAGAGTTATGAATTTTTTTTCATGTTATGAGTTGAAAACTCAAGTATTGATTTTTAATTGAGAAACTCTCATGTGGCTCAAGGTTACCCAAGAGCTTGAGGACAAGGTGCCAAAAATAAGTTAGTATTACTTAGAATAGCTCATACATACAGACAAATTTAAATTTGAAAATTAAACAATATATGGTCAACTTGGTGTAAAAGTGATTTTCAGATTTGAAAAGACAACAAACAAAGTAACTATTTTCTATACAATTTTGAGTGAAGATTTTTATTATGAAAAAATTGCCCAAAATATTTTCATGTTCAAATGATATACTATCTCTTAAATCTATAGAAATAGGGATTGAATTTCTTGAGGTTGTTGCCTGTTTAAATAAATTTAAGTTTGCATGGTTACTTCAGATATTTACCACAAAAATAAATTACAAAAAAGCAAATCATTCAGTAAGCAAAAATCTACATAGTTTAGTAAAAATATAAACCAAAGAAATTTTAGAGGCTAATTTTGAAGGTCCTAAATTAAGCATTTGTGACTAAATTTTTTTTGGCTATAAAAACAACTTCAAACATTTGATTTTGAAACAAAATAGATCCCTAATGATTGCTATATACTCTAAATTCTTTATAATTACACTTTCTAACATTGCAATCTCTTATTGCATGAGACCTTAAGAAAATGAATGTATTTAGTAGAGTCCCACTTTTTAATATTAATATATAAACATAATAATACAAAGCTTTGTAAATGTAAAAAGGTGTCATCCAATAAATGTAAAATATATTATTAATAAAATAGTTACATAACATAACAATAAGTACAATTAAGATAATAACATATTTATTAACATTAAAATTTTAATAATAATAAATAATAAAATTTTAATATTAAAACAATACATTATATTTTATAATATTGATAAAATATTGGATTACTAAAACTTACCATTTGAAAAACCTAAATTGTATAATGTCACATTTCTTTGCTAAAACTATAGTATCATAAAGAGTTCTAAGTGCACACTCAACCCTCTCTAAGAACATTTGAACTTCTAAAACCGCTCACATATGTTCACAATTTAACATGTGGAAGTTATCTAATCAAATATGTACACAACATGATGGTTCAATGCACTACCTTTGTATACCCTACGTTGTGGTCATTTTCGACATAAATTAATACAAAAAATTAAATGAAAAAAAGCACCACATGTAATCTTGTGATTGGTTTAAGGTGACATGGACATCTCCAAATCTAACGCATAACATTCAAATTCTTACACCATAATGTATGAATCCAACCCTCACGTAAAGCGAAATGATCCAAAGCACCCATCCCCATCTTGGCCCTAACCACCCGTAAAACCTAAATGCAATCACTTGTAATCTCCAAAGGAACCTCGAACCGACCACTTATCATCTAATCAAAGCCTACTACAAGTAAGCAAAATTGGAACGTCTAGAATGCAATTCACGATACTTTTTGTTTGGTAAAAAAACACCACCTCAATGAGGCCCACTTTTAACTTTTCACAACTAAGGTATAACTAAATTCATACAAGTTACATTTTAATTGAGATTTTTGTTTTGTTTTCCCTTTTATTCATGAATCTTATTCATCTTCAGCCAAAAAATAGTCCCAATTCGATTTAAAAAAACATTCCAAGCATGGCAGCTTAAAATGGGCAGCTTACCTTGTAGTACTCTGAGCTACAAAATTTTAGCAGGCAAGGTTGCAGATTAGAGATTTGAATCAGTTCTTGTTCGGGTACTGGAGGGAGAAATAGCCATCTACTTATATTCTACATAATCAATGAAGATAACTGCTCCAGAGTCCACAGGACTGATTCAAGCCAACATCAGGGGATGCTTACAAAATATCATACTGACTCATCTAGTACCTTCATCTGTACACTTGAAAATTGCACTGCAACTAGAAAACTCTACTGACTGCGAAGTACTGCCATAGAAAAACTGACAAAGAGGACTTCTGGTTTCTAGTTAAATCAGTTCCAACACAGATGAAGGTTTCAGAAAGAGCAACCATGGCACGATGTTCTTTGTATTCATGACAAATCTGGAATGTAATGTATCCAGAGAGTCCTTGCACATAATGACTGACAAGGATGCCATGTGCCATTCAGAATTAGACACAAACACAATACCATTTTGAGTGCTAAGGTAGGTGTACCTTAAACCACCACAACACCTAAAACCACCAACTTCTACACCCTTTCTTCATTTTAGGGAGGAAATGTAAGTTGTCGGTACACGACTTAACTTTTGAGCAATCGATGCATAAGTCATGTAATGAAAGCCTACATTTCCTTCCTGAAATGAAAGAGAGGTGTAGAAGTTGATGGTTTTTGGTGTCGTGTTGGTTTCAGGTACGTCTACCTTAACACCAAACCATGCAATAGCTGAAAATTCACCAGTTGTCATGACTAGTGAGCACCAAAGATAGATGAAAATCCAATTCACCATGCAGCACGAGTGTCCAAAATCTTGACTTGCAAAACCATCACGTCACAATTACAACTAACTTTTCACTGGTACATTCTGGACTGAATACAGCAGAAACTGTGTGACAGCTCCTAGTGCACAAAGGAAGTTCACAGTTGCCAAAAATGCTTATATAATACAATTGTACTCAATGCTAGTACAATAGAAAGAATGCAGATCCTTACTAACCTGTAATCTGCTGGCTTTCAAGGCCAAAAGCTGTAAACTTCACTACGCGCTGACGTTGACTTCAGAATCTCCCAAACCCAAGATGCCCAACACCAATGAGTAATTTCTTTTCTTTTTCCACCAAATGAGTGAACTCCAAAACCTCAAAAGTTGTCGACCAACAACTTCATATTCAAGGTCTGTCACAGCTTCAGTACACACGCCTAAACGTGCAAAGCAGGGTACTTATCTACTCAGAATCTTGACAAGGTTGTCACCTGAGTGGAATTGAAACTTTCCAGGAGCAATCAACCAACTTCTCCACCCATTTCTCAACGAGAAACGCTGCAAAACCTGATGAGTATTGTCATTGTGTTGTGAGCCAGGTTAACAGTGCTCTACAACCCCACGTTCCAGTGGCATTAGCTCCTATAAGTCCCAAGGAGGTAAACTTGACCTTATTGCCTCCCGCAGAGCGAAAGCAGCTCTTATTCACAGGAGCCCTAGTAGCAAACATTACTGTTCTCCATAATTTCCAGTAGCCACTGGTTTCCACAGTAGCAAAAAGCTCCCATTTGTGGTGCTGCGACACCGATGTTCAGAATCCAAGGCAAAGTAAACAAAAGCTAGGAGCATTGAGAGAGCTCAAGGTGAGAAGAGCAAGAACTCGAATTCTCTTTCGAGGCCGGCGTGAATAAAGTGTCTGTTTGACCCACCCTTGGTTCGAAGAGGGACTTCATTACTTGGCAGAAGCTCGTTCAGATGCTCGGAGCAGTAACGAAGCATACAATTGCTCGTTCCATATATCAGGCACGCCAGGAAGGCACCAATGTGCGCAGTCGAGGCGAGGACCGCCACGACTGTAATTGAAGATGTGGCCATCAGGGCGAAAGGACGACAGCTTTGTGATGTTGAGTAGAGTGGCTCGCACATGCAAAGAGTCCCATACATTGTCCAGCACGCCGGATTGCATGTACTCCCCCAGAGGCTGCAGATGGGTTTCATTCGTGATGGGGAAGGTGCTGTTCAGGCAAGACTTCCTGTACCAGTGGCTGGGTTCAAAGCTCCGGAAAAAGACGTGGGAAACATCAGGGTTGAGTTGCTCGTTCACCCAGGCTGCCCACGTTGCTACGGCTATACTGTAGGCTTCCTCCATCTTCATGCCCAGGCGAATGCTAGACCCCACCTGGAAGTAGCAACCCCTGCCAGCACAGCACCCTGCTTGGTTAGTGAGGAAAAAACATAAGCCTTAAATATACCAAGGATACATGGTTATAAAACGACCAATATTGTGAAAATAAGAACCAAAATTGAATCAATTTTTTTGTAAAGAATCAAATTGAAAAGGTGTTGATAACATATCAAGTACACTAAATGGGCTATTTAGTGTCCGGGACACTATTTTCTCACATCGCCTCGAAGGAATATGGCACTCTCGATAAAAGTGGGAATGACAAGTGACAAACTCCTATGTAGTGTAGGCACACTACTTCTCCTCACCTTTGAATGAATTGTGGTAAAAGACATCAATTCTCCCCGGACACTAAATAGCCCATTTAGTGTAGTGAAAATACAATCCAAATCATATCACTAAAATCAATGAAGAAAATTGCATGTACTAGATAAAATTGGGCCTAAAAAAACAGTCCCCCAAACTGCTAAAAAAACATGAAGCGCTTCTTGGTCCTTTAGGAAACGATGTTTGCGAGATAAAGCCTCTCTTCCTGTTCAGGATCAGGAAACAGCAGCACTTAAAACCTAACGTTAACGAGAATATTTTGAAACAAGGTAGTAAGGGGTAGAAACTTACGAACGGTAGGTTTTGGTAGTAGTCCACCAATGGCCAGTGTTGAAGACGAGAACATCGGCCCCCTGCCATTGACTACTGGCTGACTCCAGCTTGTCCAGTTTCAGTGTGGCCATGACTCGTTTTGGTGAATGTCTGGGAGGACGACCCAGTCGAACAAGCCAAGGCGACCTGTAATATTCCACCGTCACATTGTAGCCCGGAAACCGTACTGCTAGATACGGAGCTGTTTTCGTGATAACCCTGCCATTGGTTTCCTTCACCAGAGTCTTATCCGGCACTCCAGCCATTAAAAGACATATAATAGACTCCCACTGGGTCCTGCCCATTGAGTCTCCAATGAACGCAAGCCGCTTATTCTTCAACCTCGTGAGCATGTCCCGAGCATTGAATCTGATCAACAACAGAACCCGAACTCCTTCATAAGTACTTTCCTTTCCCCAGTAAAGAAGACTAAGACTACATTCAACGCTTTACCAAATCACTAGGGTTAATATCATAAGATAGAGGATACCAGAACCTGATCCCGTCTCCTACACTCCCTCCTATTACCAACAGCAACTCATCTCTTCCAATACACTTGGATGGCCTTCAATTCACAAGTGGTGTAAACATGACTTGGCTAAATGTCTATGACCACTCATCTTTGAATGGAAATAGAGTTTTCTCTGTCACTTACAGTGGTTTACAACCTCCCACTTCAAGAAATTCAGAGTGATGAATCACACTCCTGCATGTGTTAAAATACTTTAACCCCTAAGCGTCTAAAACGCCATCTGCATCATTGAACTTTGTGGCATTTTCTCATTTTACCTCGATTTTCTAATTGCAACAGAGTTAACCGAAAACAGAACAAGTGTTCTAACCCGCAAAATTTCAGGAAGTCAGATTGCATGCCCTCTTTTAGTGTAGCCGAAATCAAAGCTCCAAGGGAAGAAGATACCCTCTATCTTCAATTTTAGACACGAGCTCCAAGTTGTCAACTAATCAATGCAGTCACCTAATTATATCTCAAGTGGATGTGGGCCATCCCCTCCAAGCCTTGGCTCTCTTTGAACTCACCTTCATCTCAGTTTTGCCTACTTTATGACGGCAAAACTAGTTCACACTCCTTTCTATTTTGGATTCTTTGGAAACCATGCCAGTTTCCTTGGCTGCCTTAGATACGGGTCAAACTCACCTCACCTAACATGTATTTTCTCTTCTTTTCGGTTAACTCTTCTACATCATTTTAAAGCACTTGTTCTATACTATAACATCAACAGTGACGATCATGTCAAACTGAAGTCATTTTCACACAAACAGATGCTTTCCAGCAGGGGCTCCAATTTTTCTACACTACAGCAAATACACAGTGGACGCTTAGGGGTTAAAGTAACGGAAAGAGTATCAACGTGAACAACACAATTAGCTATTGCTTATTAGAAAGGCTGACCTGGGCATGTTACAATCACGGGGCTGCCAGCGCCAGTTCCGGTACTGCAGATCGGCCCTTCCATTCTCAGCGCAACGGAACCCTTGCTCAGCAAACGAGCAATTGGTATACAAAGGGTACGTTTCATCGTACACCCAGCTTCCAGTGAACAGGTCACATCCGGGGGTTAACCCCCCATTCATCGTGTTAGTCCCGGCTAAGCGTCCAAAGGCGTGCAAAGGGAAGGTGGAGTCCAAGGCGAGCAGCGAAAGAATGACGACTACTGTGAGGAAGATGAGAAACGTGCTCTTGGGGCGAGCAGCTATGGTCATCAGTCGCTGCAGCTTCTTCGCTTCCCCCGGGGTCCGCCATCGCGGACTTCGAGCAACAGCAATTCGACCCATGATGATTCCAGAAGTGTGAACTTCTTCCGATTTGGTACAAAACCTTAGGCATTCTTATCATCCGAAGGAGGTTCGAGAGCACTGTTTGGTGGCTGCCAATCCCCCCTCTCAAAGCGCCCACATCTACACAAGGAACAAGGATTCACAGCTTTAAAATGATCGTATTGTGAATAATATGGGATCAAATTTTATATCACTACAACTAGTGAAGATCATTGCATGTGTTGGTTAAAAAAATAAAAAATAAAAAAATCAACAAGAGGAAGTCCAAATAGGACCTACTGTCAATTCCTCAACGAGGAACACTTCTGAACTCCAAACTTCAATAAGGTGGATGCTCAAACTCCACAAACTATACATCCATACTTTCACTATATCCATACTTTCACTCAATGCCAGCAACCTTAACCCTGAAAGGACATATGCTTTCCCGATTCCACACCCAAAATCTCTTTTAAACTCCATTTTACGCATGATTCTATTTCTAATTTACTTTGGTTCTATTCTAAAGAAGTATAGATCCCTCAAAGGTGCCCGGTTTGGCATTAAAAAACACCTCATTTGGTGCAACAGAGTAGAAGTTATGAGCAAGATTCTCCCAAAATACTATCAAACCCGTGGGGCTTGCATTGTCCTTTAAGGGTTAAACCAATGAGAATTTTCACATGCTAAGATTCCATTCATGGAAAGTACCCTCTCGTGCAAGGCTTTTAAGGTCAGAATAAACATAGTCTAAGAGCATCTCTACTAACAACTCTGAATTGCACTATGAAGGCCATCCAAAATTACAGGGCATACCATGTAGTTCCCCACCGACACCACTCAATTAGACTCTGAAAATAGTAAGTAAGCCACTCACAAGTCACCAGACATGGATTGTGAAATCATATTAAGATGAGAAGATACACTAGCTTGAGTAGTTGCTCAGGGTTGTTGTATTCAGTGCTCAGGGTTGTTGTATTCAGTGTCTCCCTCCAAATAAATTGTTGACCAACCCATGCACATCCATTTTTCGAGCTAACCAGAGTGCTGGTGGAGATGCTCTAATACATAGAAGACCATAACTACTTCATTAGAACTCAAAAAATTACGAAACAACTTGCGTTGTGTTCGATTTACTCTTTGCGACAACCAAAAAAATTCAAAAGCAATTCTCACCACAGGTCAGACACGGTTTGAAGGAACTTAACGTAGCTGAACAAGAAAGACTAATCCTCACCTTAGCTCGACTCTTCCCGGAAACCGATGAATGTGAATGCAGAGCTTTCAAACCCTAATCTACCATTGCAACCAAACTGTCAACATAATCCGTTTCCCTTGGAGCTGCCGAAAAGCGCACGGGGATTTAACCAAGCTCCTGCAATAGAAATTGTGCTCCCGCAATCGCAGAACGCGGAGTGAGAACCAAAAAACAAGGATTTCATTGCTCCGCTAAAAAAATGAACATTAAAAGTCGATTTTTTTTATAGAATCTAGCAAAAAAATGGATCTGTAATCTACAATGGAACGGGGAGGTTGCCCGTCGGGAATGCACAGCAACGATCTGGATCTCGGATTCTCGGAGCTGGAGAAGAGAAGAGGGACTTCGCCTTGACTTAGCCAGAGCATGAGTTTCTCATCCAATGGATGAACGTTTGCTTCCGGATGGGTGATTTCGGTTCTCTTGGATGAATGTGTTATAAGTAGATGAAGATATGTATAAATGGAGTGTTCATCAATATCACTGATTGGGTGTCACAGCTGAGCGTCCAAAATGTATGTGATATTATGGAGTTATTAAATACAATACCGTACCCGGCTATAGAATTTTTATTTATTTTGTTTAAATGATGCAAATATTCTTAAAAATACTATGAATGTTCTTTAAGATTCACTTTTTCATCATAGAAAATATATTTTTATTGAAAAAAAAAAAAAATCTTAAAATTTAGGGTTCTCTTTCTACAATTTTTTTTGGCCAACTCTAATATCCAGGTGTGGTAGTATGGCAAAATATTATCTCTCCCTTGATTATTACAAGCATAAAAATGTATACTTTTCATTGGCAGGAAAAAGAATCGCAACTATTCTTGTTACTTTGTTCTTTGGGCAACTCACAACATAGTTTTTGAGACAATTATTAGTATGAGAGTTCTTTTAATGAATATTATTGGGCTTTTGTGCTTTACATTGTTTAACCCCTAACCGCCCAACCATGCATATCTTGCTTGATGTACAGATTTCATCCGTAGTTTCTCATCCGTCATGCACTTTTTGTAGTGTGATTTTTTTACTAAATTTTTTATGGAAAGTTAGTTTCATGTATGTGTGATCCGATTGAAAAGGAAACAATTTCTGAAAAAGTTATGCCTCATTTTGTATTGCAGTGTTTCACCCAAAATATTGAAGATATTAGTCTAAAAGTGTTCTTGAAAAAATAAACTCATAAAATCAAGCATCCAAAAAATCTCCAAAAATCACTGCACCTAGAGTACTATATTATAACCCATCACAACAAATTTCATCGACAAACTGTCAATATCTTATTCGTAATCAAATTTCAAAATAAATTTTTATTTAATGTTTCGAAATTTTTAGAAACAAATTAATGATAGCAATTATAGATCTAACCGTATAGATAGAATCTAAAATTCAAAATGTATAACTTGTATTCATACATCAAGTTCCAGATATTCATGTTAGTTGCATTTTATAATGCATCTTTGCAAAACTGCCCAAACTGGATATAGGTGAGGACGTTTAGGGGTTAACCAATTACCAACTTCACTTTATTGAAGTTGGAAAATAGAGGCAACAAAGTAAGGGTATCAATTCTCTTTTAAATAATTTTTATTTTTAATTGTTTGCATTTTTAAAAATATTTCTTGTGTATGTATGTTTAAATGCAAGATATCTAGGTGCATGGTTTGGTATAAAACTAGAAACCTAAAATGTATCTAATAATACTTGGCATTATGAACGGACACTTCAATCACGCTAGCCCCTTGCTAAAAAAGGGACTGGAGTTTCTATCTATCTATCTAATAATTTTAGAGGAGGCTCTATTACACTATATACCGTATTCGACTAGCAAGATCGGCACTTCACGTTGAATATTTAATCATTTTGCCAAAAATCATGCAAGTATTCTATGATATTGGGTGAATATTACTTAAGATTCTTTTTTCACCATAGAAAATAGGTTTTTTTGAAAAAAAAAACAATTCTCTAAAAATATGGGCTTCTTTTTTTATAATCATTTTTTGTCGACCATGACCGCGAAGTATGGTAATGTTATATTTAAAAGTAGTTAGGATTACAAGAGATAAGAAGATGATTTAGAATCCTTATCACATTTGTTGAACTCCTTGTTATCTATTATGTTAAATGTAGAGTGTTACGACCCAATGCCACAACCTTTATGTCACAAAATCCATTACGTGGATGGTCACGTTTTCATTCAAGTCTTCCATCCGTCAATTATCATCCAATATCTAACCATATACCATTTTCGTTCATTTTTCATTCATTTGCATGTTTTGTCAACTACTTTCATCTATACATAAATTTTTCCATTACAACACGGGTTTCGGTTTTTGCTAGTTACATTTACATGCAACTTCTTATGACAGAGCAAAGTGTGAGGGTGAGAATAGAAAGTGGATTTTGAAGGGATACACCGATTCTCTGAGATTAGGTGAGAGAGCAATATTGAAGAAGGTGATATTAAAGAGGTACAGGTGTAGTTACTCCACGCAGGATTGCCTCTGCTGGGAGATCATCACTGGTCTTGTTAGGTAGAGAGTGCCATGCTAATGCTGTCAAATTTTAGTCCACACATTTCAATTTTCACACTGAAAATCTGGAGGCTGTCACATGATTGAGTTGAAATGATACATGAATGTAATGATCACCTAGATTTTTAGTGTGAATTAAAATCCTCATTTGGAGCCACCGATGATAACAATCCGAGTGGATTAACTTACAGAATGGACAAATTCATGTTCAAGGTACAGTGCAATATTGCACATTATTACCTTGGTTGTGTGAACTAAAAGTTCAAAGTGTCACACGCAACTGCTAAAACTATTTGTTGCATAATAAGTTTCTTGTTTGCTCAAACTACTACTTTCATTGGTCGTGATTTAGGGTCCGTCCCATTGAACTAGTTAATTTTACTATATTGAGGGTTGAGGAAGCTTATTATGGGACAGAGAAGTATATACTAATGACTTTTCAGATTGCCTTTTGTAAAAAATCAAAGTTATTGGTTGAAGTGGTTAAATAACATTCAGTAGCCTTCATGCACTCTGCTCATCATCTTGGGACTCTACTTGTCCAATTAGCTACTAATGAAGGTCATGATGGGTGTAGAACATGTTGTACATTCTCATGACATACCAAATGGAACCAAATCCAAATGAAATAATTGTAATACAAAATCCTCCACCAACCAACCACAAAGCCCATGACTTGTCCATCATCACCAAGATAAATTTCAAATTATATTCAATAGTTATCCAACTATTAGGATATGATGTTAATTTTTGTTATTGATTATTGGTAACTAAAGTGTTTATTCTTGAAAGGGAAGAATAGTCTTGCACAAATGACTCTTTGTTTAGTGGGCACTAACTCATTGTCCATACATAAACAAAAAAACACTTTATTCTCGCCGGCCTTAAAAGAGGACTAGAGTTTCTATCTATATTCTCTTGTGGGGTCAAGTAGAGCCAATGCAATCTATTGAAATAATTGAATATTGTGTAATGTTCCCACTTTACACTCAAACCTTTTTATAGTGATCCCTTATCCTTATCCCATTCTCAAATGTGGTATACATTGTCATTGAATGTAGCACACTTGTCACACATTCAAACTACGTTGTACTGAAAAAGTTGTACTGAAAGAGTTGGTCAGATTGAGTGTAACATCAAAACTGCCACTCAATGACCCATAATTTCACATGCCCAAAATGGTGTAATGCAAAGTAATACCATCTTTAGCTCAAAAAAACATCCATACACCTTTGGTAACCAAACTGCACGAACTCAAGACTTGGCATGTAAAAAACGTCCAACCAAAGCTTTACACAATAGCAAATATTGAACAGTGTAATAATGATGAGTTCAGCGCATAAGAAACCCACCAACCTCCCAGCATTTAAGCCATCAACAAAAACAAATGATTCCTTTTAACACAATGGATTATTCCACCAAAAAATACACTCAAAGAGTATCACCAAATCAGAAAAGAAATCATATCTCAACTAGATGTAGCATTGCACACTTTCAAATCAACACAAGAAATGTGCTTGACTACATTCTCTGTTTAAGTAGCATGCACCAAACAAATGCTCAATTAAAACCGCACAACCCTTCCAGATCTACTACCCATACCGGAAACTGAAAATCTACACAAAAACCTGAGAATGCTATGCACACAAACACCTTCACGTGGTCAAAAATACACAGAGAGTGTCACAGTTGCAAGAAGAGGAATTATATCTCAACAAGGTGTAGCATTGCACACTTTCAAATCAGGACAAGATACTACATTCTCTGTATAAGTAGCATACACTCTTTCAATGTTCTATAAGCAATCTATTAATAAAGCATCAAAACGGTTCTATTAAAACTGCACTCTTTCAAATATAACAGTTTTACTACCGACACCGGAAACTGAACATATAGACAGAAAGTCCCGAGAACAGTGGTCAAAGAGGCAATGACCAAGGAGCTTAGATGACAGCGGAGACGCCGTCAGGGACGATCTTGACGCCCACCAAGCCCATCAAGCCGGTGTGAGGGCCACCGACCTTGGTGGACGTGACGACGTAGCGCAGCTTCTCGCCCTGCTGGACGCGCAGGGCGTTGGGGGAGCCCGGGTTGCCGTAGCAGTGCTTGATGCCCACCACGTAGTGCTTCTCGTTGCCGGCCTCCTCGCCCTGACCATACACGGGCGTGGTCTGGCAGATCAAGCGCCCGTCCTCCCCATAGATCGCCGCGTCCAGCGTGGATGCGTGCAGGTGCGACACTGTGTACACCACCTCCCCTCCCTGGGGCGCGATCAGCGTCGCCTCGCGCCTGTCCACGCACTCCTCCGAGTTCAGATCCGCATCACCGCACCCGTCCACTGTGAACTCCACCAGATTCTCGTCGTAGCCGTTGTGATTCGTGATGTCTATGCCCACGCTCGATGTGGCAACCAAGCACTCGTTCCAGTCCACGTACTCCAATGTGTACTGCACAACATCGATAATCCCATCAGAACAAAACCAAACAAGCAATCGATGCAAAAAATACCAATGTGCACACAAGGTAAATAATCTTTACTATATAACACAGGGCACCTTGACACATTCACCAGGTAGTAAATGGTACAAGAATGATGGTAAATTCTTGGTGTACACTTGCTAAACTGAAGTAGTTGTTCAATTTTAGCAAGTGTTCACCAAGAATTCACCATCGTTCTTGTACCATTTACTTGAATCGGTAGTGAATCGGTCAAGGTTCCCTGTGTAACTCGCCACCCAACCATTGAAGTCAGATCTTGACGTTGTGATCTCCTTCACCCACCAAGCCATACTTTTAGAACTTCCTAGTATTGTCTGTCTACCACCCACCAAGCCATACTTTTAGGACTTCCTAGTATTGTCTGTCTACGTACTTAGTTTTAACACAAACTAGTAATCTAGTTTATACATATTCGAACTTGGAGTTGTAGACGTTGGGCCTATCAGTTACCTCATAAGTAACTTAATGAGTAACTTAGTCCCAACAAAGAGCGAGGGGATTTGCATGTACCTTCAAGTAGAACGTCCTCTCTTCGCCGTTGTATCCTTCCTGAAGAGCGCACATGTTTCCGTCTCCACAGCATCGCAATCCTCCAATGTAACCCTCTGGCAATGGCTTCCCGTCCTCATCGGCGGTCGCATTGTACAAGTTGCACCTGAACAGTTTAGTCACAATCAATCAGCACCTGCATCATTATTGAATCAATAGGCTTTGCTATATAGCATCGTTTCAAAGGGAAGAAAAACGTCGAAACTATGACAAAACAACATACGACGTCATTTAAATCCTTTTTTGATATGTTTTTCTGGTATAGAAATGATGCCTAAATGACGATAAATATATAGAGAAGTTTGTTGTTACAACAATGTTTCAATAGCCTGAGACTTGAGATTCAAAGTCCTAACGAGAAAGAGGAGGGTTGTGAAGAGAAAGAGAAAGAGCGGACCTGCATTCGGCGCAGCCCATGTGGTTGACAGCGCCCCGGGTGTCCAAGCCATGGACATTCAAAACCCAAACACTCTCGTGTCCTTCAACGGGAATGCCACTTTCCGTGACGTAAGGTCCCGGCAATCGGGTCTCCGTGTGCCTGGTCTCGCCGCCCTTCCCCAAGAAAGTGGTGATCTTCGAATACGAGGGTCTTTTCGAGTGAAGCGCGTGGCGGTGGCTGGGAGCTTCCAGAGCAGCGAAAGCGGTGGGGTCGTAATGCATCCCGTGCTTGTGATGCCGGCGCATGTGGCGCAGCAAGTGGCCCAGATGCCGCTGCGCCTTGTCCTTGGGCACGGAGAATTCCACCATCACCCAGTGGTGCAGGTAGAGCTCCGACAGCGGAATCGGCGCCCCGCTCTCGTCCACGAGCTCCGCCGTGAACGCCTTGATTCCGATGTGCCCCGCGGGAAACTCCCCGGGGAAGTACTTGTTGTTCACTTCCCCTGGCTTCGCCCTCAGCGGAGGCGACATCGCGTGAAACTTCTTCACGTTCAAATTCTTCTCACATTTTTCTGAAACGATCGCTCGCCCGTCCACCGCCACCGCCGCCACGCACATCAACAGCAAACACCACATCTTCATCGCCATTACTCCCCTTCTCACTGCACCAGAATTCAAAACCCCCATCAACCCCCCAAATTCTACACACACCGACCCGGAGCTTCAGAAACAAAAATCCAAAACCCACGCTACTGATTCACGATACTCCAACAATGAAAGCCTTCGTCGCCACAACGAAGCTCTCAATCACAACAAAGGACCCCACTCGCAATATATAGAACTTCAGAAACAAAAATTCAAAATCTACGCTACTGATTCACAATATTCTAACAGTGAAAGTCTTCGTCGCCACAACGAAGCTCACCATAGCTCGCTTTCGATCACAACAAAGGACCCCACTCGCAATCACAATCAAAGCGCAAAAAGTTCAACAACCGGCGCAGTAACAATCACCGAACTCAAAACTGGGTTTCGATTTGCGACAGAACATACCTGCAGATCCTGTGAAGCTGATTGTTGCTCAAGGTTGTGATGAGATCCTTGAGCTCTCACTGAAGAGATGGGTCGTGGAGCTGGAAATATAAGGGCAATTGTGGGGTGGCGTGCAGGCCACACATGATCATGGAAATGCGTGGAAGTGGAAAATCAGTGGCACAGTCCTTTCGTCGGATACTTCTCGACAGCTTCGGAAAAGGGGAGATTTCGGAAAGGGGCTTCGGTTTTTGTGTTCGAACCGGTGCCACGTATGGTCTCGTGTGACGTGGACCTCTGGAAATCTGACGTGGAAATGAGTTTTATGTCTGGAATGGACATGTGGAAAAGGTGGGACCGTCTCCAAATGGGGTCCAATGTCATGATTCCAGAATATTGTTGTAGGATCAGAAGCGTAGTCGGAGGTTCTAGAGTGAAGGATTTGGGGCTGGATAGTGAAGGATTTGGGGCTGGATAGTGAAGGATTTGGGGCTGGATTGTGTGGGGGGAAGGGATGACCCTGAGGGGCAAAGGGATTGGGGGTTTTTTTTTTATGGTCATTTTTTTAATGGAAAGTTCGTTGAATGTGTTTGTATCGGAAATTACCCTCTTTGAGATATCATTATTACTAATGTATTAGCTTGATATTTTTTTGATCTTGCTTGCTTGTTCTGTATTAACCCTTTAACGTCCCAATTCAACACTGTTTTCAAAGATTCGTTATAAAATAGATGATGAAAAACGGAAATGGAGTTGATGTACAGTGGGGTCCAACATGGAATGGCGTTTTTGGTTTCGCAGTGAGTAAAGTTTTAGTACTGCCAACTTTGAAAGCCTCCCGAGAGCTCAAAAATTGGTATCTTACCACGAAATTTTTACCAGAGACTCATCTTTAAGTTAATTATATGTATGCCAAATTTCAAGGCCAAAAGATTCACCCAAAAAAAGTTATTCAGAATCTACCAACATTGGTAGCTGTGGAAATTTTTTCACTGCTGCCAACTTTGACAGCCTCCCGAGAATGGAATTTTTTTTTCCTTACTTTGGTTTTTTTTTGGTAGAAACCAATTTGTGTTAGTAATATATGGTAAAAATATAAATTCTAAAAGATTAGTAAAAAAAAAGATATTAACAATCTACCAACATGTGTAGTTGTGGGATACAATGGGGAAACCATTTCATTCCTACCAACTTTGAATACTGCCAACTTTGAAAGCCTCTCGAGAGCTCAAAAATTGGTATTTTACCACGAAAGTTTTACCAAAGAAATATCTTTAAGTGAATTATATGTATGCCAAATTTCAAGGCCAAAAGATTCACCAAAAAAAAGTTATTCATAATCTACCAACATAGTAGTCAAAGTTGGTAGCAATGAAATGGTTTCCCCCATTGTTTCCCACAACTACACATGTTGGTAGATTGTTAATATCTTTTTTTTTACTAATCTTTTAGACTTTATATTTTTACCATATATTACTAACACAAATTGGTTTCTACCAAAAAAAAACCAAAGTAAGGAAAAAAAATTTCCATTCTCGGGAGGCTGTCAAAGTTGGCAGCAGTGAAAAAATTTCCACAGCTACCAATGTTGGTAGATTCTGAATAACTTTTTTTGGGTGAATCTTTTGGCCTTGAAATTTGGCATACATATAATTAACTTAACCCTTTAACGTCCCGATTCAACATTGTTTTCAAAGATTTGTTATAAAATGGTGGATGAAAAACGAAAATGGAGTTGATGTACAAAACAAAGTTGTAAATGTCAATGTGTAGATAACATCTGTACGGTTGGATTCATCATATTTATTATTAATATTCTTAAAGTAATTTTGCAAGGTTTTCTCTTGAAATTCAATTAAAAATCCAAAATTAACACAAAAAAATTTAAAAATATTGTAATGAAATTAGAATGACATGCACTACGAGATGGTATGGTTTTCATTATTTGATTCTACTTACTATGGAAAATCATATTTAAGGTCTTTCTTTTTGAACTAAGATTGAAACTTGACATTAATCACTTTTGTAAATTTTCAAAAATTCACATTATCTTATTTGGAAGATCCATACCGTACAAATGGTATTCAACTAGCACAAGAATGATAAAAAAGAAAAATGGATGAAAAACATCCGGTACCTACAGAAATCGAGCTGCTGAAATTCATCCGGCGTCCAGATTCTGGACGCCGGCGCGCTAAAGGGTTAAAGATGAGTCTCTGGTAAAACTTTCGTGGTAAGATACCAATCTTTGAGCTCTCGGGAGGCTTTCAAAGTTGGCAGTACTAAAACTTTACTCACTGCGAAACCAAAAACGTCATTCCATGTTGGACCCCACTGTACAAAGCAAAGTTGTAAATGTTAATGTGAAAATAACATCTGTACGATTGGATTCATCATATTTATTATTAACATTTTTTAAACTAATTTTGCAAGGTTTTCTCTTGAAATTCAATTTAAAATCCAGAATTAACACAAAAAATTTGAAAAATATTGTAATGAAATTGGAATAACATGCACTACAAGATGGTATGGTTTCCATTAGTTGATTCTACTTATTATGGAAAATCATGTTTAAGGTTTCACTTTTTGAACTGAGATTGAAACTTGACATAAACCACTTTTGTAATTTTTCAAAAATTCACATTATCTTATTTTGAAAATCCATACTGTACAAATGGTAGTCAACTAGCACAAGAATCAATATAATATTGAATGAATGAAAAACATCACCTTATGTGGTGAAGGAACGCGTCAAGAATCATCCAGCGTCCAGCATATGGACGCTGGCGTGTCAAAAGGTTAACTCCTAAATCTCTAAACGTGTCGTCGCAACCAGTAGTATACAATGTATTTTGGTTGTATTTGGAATGGATCCACATCCTTAACGAGTTTGAGTTCAAAAGGGAAGCCGAAATTTAAATCAACGCGGTTTTAGAAAAGCTACTAAGATCTCAATCCAGAGTTTCTCATTGGTAATAAATCTCAATTGTACGACAACATGTATACTATCCCCATGGGTTAACCCCTAAACAAAAGTGGATGCTAGTCTCAAAAATAGATATTAGCATGGCTCTGGTGTACATAAGGTGTATATGAGAGGACCATAGCAAGCATAAAATCTACCCCAACAAATTTGACATACTTGTAGTTGGAGGCCTCTCTAATATTAACAACTCCCCTTTATATTGTAATTGGTAGAGAATTTAATAGGCTTCAAAGGGGACTTGAATGAAAGCCATATGAGGTTGTACAAGAAATTTGCAAGGCTTTGAATATGTTTATGATTCAGTTTTTGGACGTTGGGACATTTAGGGGTTTACTCTTAACCCTTTAACTCCTAAACTCCCAAACAACCAAAATTTGATCATTTCCATTCTTTCAGCATTCACAAATTTTCATCCATGTGGTTTTTTTCATCATTTTTTTTTTCTAAGATTAGTTAAAAATCTTCGTAGTGGGCTAGTGGAACTAGAAACTGATCGAATAATTGTTTTTATGATTCTTTATAGCTTATGAAAGCCAAAAACTTCAATACTATGGAGTGTATTCAAAAACATTTAACTCAATTTTGTTTAGACTACCAGACATTCGGAGTTAACCCCTAACTGCCTAAGCGTTCATTTTTTGAACAATGTACAAATTTCATCTATAATTTCTCATTTGTCAAGCACTTTTGGTATTGTGGAATTTTTACTGTAGATTCTATGGGAAGTTAGCTTCATGCGCATATGATCTGATTAGAAAGGGGATGATTTGTGAAACTTTTATGCCTCATTTCATGTTGTAGTGATTCATCCAAAATTTTGAAGATTTCAGTGTAAAAGTGCTCTAAAAAAAGTCAAATCATAAAATTAAGCAACCAACAAATCTTCAAAAATCACTACATTCAGAGTATTAAATTTCAACCAATCACAAAAAATCCATTCATAGATTGTCAATATCTAATTTGTAATTGAATTACAAATTAATTTTGAATCTCATGTTTCAAATTTTATACAAAATTATTAGTAATAGCAATCATAGATTTAACCGTATAGACAAAATCTAAAATTTATAATTTACAACTTTTATTCATATATCAAGTTCAAAATATCCCTCTAGGTTGCATTTTATAATGCATTTTTGAAAAAATGCCGAATTTGAAAAGGGCTCTAGACATTTAGGGATTAATGGACATTTAGGGATTAATGGACATTTAGGGATTAATGGACAGAGGAAGCGTCTCCAACAACCTCATAAGGCTTGTTGAGGTTAGAGTATTAAACTATAGATTGACAAAATTCTTTTCGTTTCTTCTTCTTTACAAGGCCCATCCAATGATGTGTGTACTGTGATTCAATTTTTAAAAACTCTCTATGAATGTCGAGGATTAAAGGTGAGAGAGAATCTTTGAGAAATTTTGATGAGCAAGCCATAATATTTGCTTGCTCCATTTTGTTGGCCCGTATTTGGCCAACTAAAACTAGTGCATCAATTACCATTTTAAAATATAAAACTTGGCCTTATGCCACTTTTTCTATAGAGAATATTCCACATGTTGACCACCAAGGCACTGAAAGTGTCATTAATACGTAAAGGACCAAGGATCTATGGTTTCAAAATATAAATTCAATTGATCCTATTGTGAAAAATATAATAAAAGTTCAAATCCACAACCAAGGTGACAAGTGTTTTTTTATACATGTGTATGCAATAATTGTCCAATGCATATTTGCATCTTTATGGTGCTATCATCTTCAGACACATATGTTTAAAAAAAGGCACATTAGGTTATAATTTTACGAGAAAATAATAAAATTCATAGATAAGCCATGTGATTGTTACAAGTTTTCAAAGTGGAAGTTGCCTAAACCACTTAAACATCCCATAGACTTGTCTGAAAATTAAGAAAAAGAATATTTCATAAACATATTTCAAAGCAAATTTACAATGCAAGGAAGGAATTGAGTATTCTTACCTTTAGGCTATTCACTCATGAGTTAAAACTCATAATCAGAGTTGTTCTTTTGAACTGCTACATCAACAAAGAAAGTGAAAGTGAACGATTTAAATTAAAAAAGGCACATAAGGTTATGTCCCATAACGGTTTGGGACTGCCGTGCCTCACCAATTATGTAGTATATTATTTTGAGTTGCTATTACTACAAAATATTCTACCTCGAAAGAACTACTTCCAATTGTGTTGGTTTGCTTTAAAATAGATAGGTTTTAGTTGTTACTACAAAAATATTCTAACTTAACCCCTCAAGGACCAAGAAGCCCAAATTGGGCCTCATGTTGTTTTTAGCATTTTTTAGTAGATTATAATGAAGTTCCCTTTGTTCATATTTATTCACATGGATTCCCGCGTGCAACGTCCTTCTATGTTTTCTATGATATAAAATTTGGTCTCGTTTGAATTATAATTTTATCAATACAATCAATTTTAAAACCATGAATCTTGGTCCTCTAGGAGTTAACTTCTAAACATTGGGCCTATAACCATAGAATCTCGCTTAATCTGTCACACTCAATTTTGCCACTCTAAATAAGATAAGCATTCAATTTTATAATTTTAGTAGATGAAGCCATGAGTCCATTACAAATCATGATTTTTTCATTAAATTTGGTGAAAATTTGAAATTATCATGATTTTTTGAAGTGATTGTAAAGAAAATTCATATCAATCATAGAATGTACTAAAAAATTCCATTTTTTTAACCCAAGGTGTGAATTACAATGAAGAACATAACAAAAAATGAAAATCATCTGCTTATCTAAATTAAGATATTTTTTTTGGCTACACCATGGTAACACCCACCGAGCTTGTAACTCCAATAAAGCACTTAATTTTCAGAGTTTCTCAAAAATTCAAAGTGAAGTAGAAATTAGATTTGGTAAGCCTCATTTTGTTAGTTAACCCTTAAACGTCAAGAGGGCCTGAACGGGGCAGCCCGGGAAGAATCTAATTTTTTTTGCAAATAAAAATAAAAATAAAAATAAAAATAAAAAAATAAAAAATAAAAAATTGCAAAAACGGCTCCGCAGTGCACTGCTGGCTAGCACTGTAGCACTGCGGCACTGCTGAACTTTAGCTGTCCCAACCTCAAAACTTGTTCAATTTGATAACTTTGATTGCTTACCAAGGATTCTACAATCTCTCAAATGAGGCGAACATTTGGAATCTAGATTGCTTTTTCAGTAGCTTTCCAACGCAACAAGTCTCGCTTGATTTGGTTGAGTAAAACTACTTTTTTCTCCAATTATTCCTTTACACCAAGCCCGTGGGGCTTGCTTTGACGTTTAAGGGTTAAGTTCAAATGCAAGAAATCACGTTTTCATAGCCTTTTAAATTTAGTTTAAGCATAAAAACAAAAAATCCCAAAATACACTACATGTTGAATTGTATGTACCATTCTTTCTGTATGTAAAATCCAATAATAGCTTGAACATCTGAATTTTAAGTCGAAGAGGTCGCATGACTAAACAAAATCCTTCATAAAAAGAATTAGATGAAAATCAAACATGGAACAATTGCAATTGAATAGTCAGTTTCATTTATAAGCACTGAATGAAACTTTATGGCATTTAGAACATTATGCGACCTCCCACATAAATGGTATCTACTTTTGCTACCCAGTGCATACAATACTCACGATACCTTCATAATATCCGGCAATACCCTTGATATATTAAGGTGATACCACAATGATATCCGCGGAAATCACCTCATGAAGTTGCTACATATTAGAGTTAACCGAAAAGAAGAGAAAATACATGTTAGGTGAGGTGAGTCTGACCCATATCTAAGGCAGCCAAGGAAACTGGCATGGTTTCCAAAGAATTCAAAATAGAAAGCAATGTGAACTAGTTTTGCCGTCAAAAAGACTGCAAAACTCATTCTAAGGGGAGTTTTATGTCAGAAGCTTCGTTGCAAATTGCCTCCTTCCTCTCGCTTTACTTAAAAATAACAATTTTGTATAGCTGCCTTATCCCACCCTGTCAGACACAGGATCTATTTTTTTCCCACGCCTCCCTGCTACCGCAATAGGCCTTGATTACGAAGCCTTATTGTGCCTCTGACAGTTCCGAATTGCATGGAGAACAAGAATCTTCAAAACTCGTTTTTGATTTCACTTACACTCAGACACCTCATCGATTTCCGGATCCACGATTTTAGGGGGTCATAATACCTCTTCTGTTTTGGGTTAACTTTATTTATATCATGATGAGCATTCTTGCTACATTTCAAAAAAATAAATCATTTTCTTTCTTTGTATGTTTAGCAGCTCCATTTTTTGGGTAGAAATCCAGCTAATTTTAGCCAGTTTTGAGATTACTGCACACGAGGGCAAAAGTGTTTTGCAAGAGGGATAGGAAGAAGACGACGAAGAAGGGAGGGGGGAAACCCTAAAAGCCATCGCCGGTTGCTCGTCTTGCCGATCCCCCACTGCCATTCTTCTCTAGGGTTGTCGTCCAACTTCAGACCGGGCCATGGCTACCGCTGCACTGGCAAGCGGCGTGTGCCTGGAGAGCCTTGTCACAAATGCGCACAAATTCTCCAAGGGAGCAAACCGGGGCCCCGTTTCACAGCAGCTTGCTGTTGCACGAGCTTCGTCTCCTTTTCTAGGGCTCCGAGTTAGGGTTCCAAGTTCCAGGAATGCGAGCCGGGGTTGTGCATTGCGCGTCCAGGCGGCGGCGGCGGGTGTGACGGAAAAGAGGAGCGTAGTGGTGATTGACAATTACGACAGCTTCACTTACAATCTTGTTCAATATCTGGGGGATTTGGGATGTGCGATCGAGGTGTTTCGGAACGACGAAATCACCGTGGAGGAGCTGCGAGCCAAGAAGCCGCGGGGCATCTTGATCTCGCCTGGACCTGGCACACCACAAGACTCGGGGATTTCGCTGGAGATTGTTCGGAAGCTTGGCCCTTCCATTCCGCTGTTCGGTGTCTGCATGGGACTTCAGTGCATGGGGGAGGCCTTTGGGGGAAAGATCGTTCGTGCGCCGAATGGCGTGATGCACGGCAAAACATCTCCTGTATTTCATGACGAGAAAGGCGAACCTGGACTCCTTGACGGTCTTCCCAGGTACGTGATTTTTATTTTTGTTTTTCATTTTTTCAAGGGAGTCCTATTAGCGATTTGAGAATTCGAACTTGAAAAATAGAAAGCATTTTTTTTTGGCGATTTACAATTTTTTTTACTGGTTATACATACCAATGATAAGGGAAGATTATGGTGATGTACTCTACTTTTTTACCCAATTTTTCTCATAGCAACATAGCAAGCCCATTTTTCAAATAGCACGTTGGCGGTATATAGCCACAATAAATTCGCAGTTCTTTTTCCTTCCATGATTCACATTGTACGTGAGATAAACCGCGGATCCGGTACCTTTTGTGGCAGAGCTTCTCTTGGTATATGCCCGTAGAAGTCTTAGATCGTACCAAATTACAGCGTGAGCTCTGCATATCAGTTTTTTGCGGGGAGTTTATTTTTCCCGACATTCTTTCATCCAATTCTGAGTGGAGGTTTAGGCAAGGTTCGGTTTGGTTTGTGATGAGGGCGTTACACAATCCTTGATATCTTCTGCTTCCTAAGAGCATCCGCTGGATGAAAAATGCTAAGGGCCCTTCAAAAATGCCTCTTGGCCCTCAACTTTGGCGCGTTAAGAAATGGCCCTCCAAATCTAAGTTTAGTTGACTGAATCTGACATTCTACTTGTGATTGGTGCATTGACTATTTGACGTGCATTTTTGGTGCTTGAGTGGCGTTCAAGGTGGGGGAGTGTGATTTCAAGGGCTCTTCAAATATAGATGAATAATTTTAGCGAGTCACCTTTAGCGGCACGAGTGGATATGCTCTAAGTCGGAGGTTTGACAGTATTTCCCAGGATTGCCTACTAATTCACGCCCTCTCGTTTCATACAGTCCATTCACTGCATGCCGATATCACAGCCTGGTTATAGAGGAAGATTCATTTCCAGCAGATCAACTTGAAGTGACAGCACGGACTGAGGACGGACTTGTGATGGGCGTCCGTCATCGCGTGTACAAGCACATCCAAGGAGTGCAATTCCATCCGGAGAGCATCATGACTCAAAATGGAATGCAAATTGTGGGCAATTTTCTGAAAATGCTCGACAGGAAGGAAGCAGCTGATGAGGAAATCGAAGCAAAAGTTTTGGAGACTGCTTGAGTGACGAGTAAGCTATTTCTGACACAAATTCTTTTGCACCATCAGTGAATGCGCCAGGGCTAGATTTAGCTCCCATATTATTGACAGGGTAGCAACCAGGACACGTAGATGGTACTCAACTTGTCATGCTCCGATTGAGTACAAGGTTATGACCACATAGGGTATGTAGAGATTGTTGTCCCAGAGGGAGCTTGCAAGATTACCTTGCTCGTTCATTGAGGCTAGAAATTCTAAGAACGCCAGTGATATGTTGGAGAGCTTCTCATCAGGGGAACTTCGGAGGGTATTAGAATATTGCACTGATTTGCAAGGGCAACAGTGGAGAGCTCTTGAAGTTTTTAAATTGAGAACTCATCACTCTCCCCTTGTATTGCTGTAATGACAGAGATGAAGTTGCTCGTTGTTCACTGTCCTCATTTCGCTCCCATTTTAAAGCGCTTGAAATCTCGTTGCTATGTACAGATCTTACTGCTTGATTCGGGACTCTGAGATTTCATCGCTTCATTCGCATTTCTTGTCTCATTGATATATGTGGAGTTATTTCTGTTCACTATACTGTAGAAGATCTCAAGTTCTTATGCAGGAATGCTGAAGGTTGACCATTTTCAAGACTCACGATGAATTATTTCAAATTTGACCTCAACAATTCATTTCCTATTTTAATTGAAGTTTCTAAAAAAACATCAAAATTGTGAGTTTTATATGGTACTTTGAAACAAAGAACCCTTCTATTCCAAATTCACTCCAAAAAACGTTTTGCATTACCATTTCACCTGGTATGAATTTAAACATCTCATTTACACCACTATGTTTGTCACTAATATTTCCATTATTCATGAAACTCACATTTATAATTATTCATGTGATTATAATGATTTTCACAAGAAAAAATCACAAGTATCTCAATTTTATGTATGAAAACTTCAGGTTATCTACACTGAATAGAGGTCTTAACCCTTTAACGTCCCATTCCTTTGTAGAATAGTCAAACTACACTTTTATACACAGTTTAGCTTTCAAGATTTGTTAAATATATTTTTTAATATTTTTCATGCATGAAATTGTATGTTTCCTATTAGTTCTAAAAAAATTTGATTCTTTTGATACAAAATGAACTTTTTACAAATTTTTAAGTCAAATACTTCAAGAAATTCATATTAATTACAAAAACTCTTCAAAAAATATAAAATTTCTAAAACATGTGCAAATGACAATGGAGAACCACATGATATATTTTTTGTAAATTTTTTTAATTTAAAATTTAAAATTCAAAAGGTGAACATCCTATGCAGTGTAATTCAGACCTTGAGCTACATAGCTTGCAACATAAATAAAATATTCAATACTTGAAATTTATAAGATCCAAAATGTGAAGTGAAAACTATACTCAATAGACTTCATTTTCTCAATTGAAAGCAATAGCAAAAATTGGTTTTGACCATCAAACATCCACTATTTGGATGCGCGGTCTTTAAAGGGTTAAGGGGACCCAAAATATTTTTTCGACATTTCACACTATATAAATATATATTTACCACTACTGTACACAGTAATTTTTTATTTTTTATTTTTTATTTTTTGAAATAATAGCCAAACAAAGATATATTTTATTTTATTTTGGCCAAACAATCTTTTTTTCTACCACATGATGCTTTTTACAGGGTAAGTCCCTTTAATTCTTTGGTCCGCTTAAGACCCCTATTCAATGTAGAAGATACAACTTATGATGTGGGATAATTAATGGAAATTTGATATGTCTATTCAAAAGCGAGAAATTTGATGTTTATTCAAAAGTGAGAAATTGATGAGGTTCAATCAAGTCACTAAAAGGTAGACACTTAGAAATCCCCTAAGGTGATTTTTAAATATATTTACCAAAATGCAACAGTAATCCTTGTTCAAAACTACATAATTTATATATATTCATTGTATTATTCATACTAGAGTTATCCGTAAAGTCAACAAAGAATAGCTGGTTTGCAATAGGGAGTTTTTGACCTTGATAGAGATTTTTCTGACAATCACTCACACAAGCCACCAAGCCTCTTTCATTGGGTTGATGTGAGTGTGCGTGGAGGTCCTTCCATGAGAACTTAAGCTAGGTTTGGGGGAGCTTCTCTTGGCATTGAGAGGTTTTAAGGTTCAAATCTCTTTGACAGTACAATGCTCTATGATTGGTCTTAAAAAAGGGGCTAAAACTCATTTTCTTTGCCTTTTAACCCCTAGAGGCCCTTAAAAGCCAAAATGGCTTTTTGCTGTTTTGGGCAGCTTAGATGGAAGGTCTAAATTAAGAATTTTAGACTATAATTTGGCGTGGGCGTGGTCATACATACAAGGTGTGTGGGGTAAAAATTACAAAGTCAAATTCGGATTTTATAAATTTTTTATTGAAATTTTTGGTTTCAAGCCCAACTGGGGCAGAAAAAAACTTTTTATTATAATCATTTTTTCAATTTTTTTTTTGGAGACATGCTCTTCACCACATTTAGGCTCAGAATTTGAAGTGACCCATGTTGATTATATTCTTGGCTTGACAAGGGCAGCCTCCAAAATAAAGAACATCAACCTCCAAGGTTTTTTGTAATTTCACATTCTTTTCTTTCGAAATTTGTCAAAATTTGAGATTTTGAAAAATTTTAAAAATAATTTCGCCTAAAATTTATAAAATCATAGAGGTACCTAATCACCGTTCATTTTTTCCAAAAATCAAATACAATTAATGTGATGCATGTTTCACCAAATTGCCATTTTTATACATTCTTCCGGAAATTAATTTGCATGAAGGTTTGAAACGCGTAATGAGTCTCTAAAATTTTGCATGAGTGTACCCAACTTAGTTATCTACATGGAAAAAAATATGAGCAAAATGTTTGGAGTAACAATCTTCAAGTCCCCCTTTGCACTATGGAGACAATGCCTCCCAAGCAATGCCCAAAAAAACTTTTGCACAAACTTTGGATGTTATGATCTTGCAAATGATAAACATCCAACGGTCAATTTTTGAAGCAATAGCTATGAATAGGCTTAGGTACAAGATCTTACGGTTGGAATTCTAAAAGAAGTAAAAAAAACTTGGTTCACATCCCCGGGAGTACATAGAGGTAGAAAATCGCAGTTTTGAGGTTTCAAGCTCCCAAAAACACAAGGAAATTTAGGGGTTAAGCTAAAAAACAACCTCTACCTTGTTTTTCCTTTTTTGAAAAGAAGATTGATTAACTTTACTGATAACTATATTGACGTCGGAAGTTTTAACTCCTAAACATCCAACACATCTTTCTCATCCGCCATTGACTTTTTCCAGTGTGGATTTTTTACTATATATATTATAAGAAGTTAGCTTTATGCATGCGTGATCTGATTAGAAAGGGGATGATTTCTAAAATTTTCATGCTTCATTTCATGTTTGGTGATTCACCCCCAATTTCAAAAAAATTAGTGTAAATGTGCTCTTAAAAAAGTCAACTCGTAAAATTAAAAATTAACAACCAAAAAATCTCCAAAAAACACTGCACTTAGAGTATTACATTTCAACCAATCACAACAAAATTTATGTACAAATTATCAATATCTTATTCGTAATCAATTTACAAAAGAATTCTCAATTTTAAGTTTCACATTTTATATGAAAATATTGGTAACAATAATCATAGATCCAACGATATGGATAGAATCAAAATTTCACAATGTACAACTTTTATTCATATATCAAGTTCAAAAAATCCCTCTTGATTACATTTTATAAGAAATCTTTGAAATTCTCCAAATTTGGAGAGGGGTGAGGAAGTTTAGGAGTTAATGCACAAATCATATTCTCACTTAAGTTTGTTCTACAAGAGATGATGGCAGTCAAGGTTTAGTTCCTTCAAATAGTACAATATATCCTTGGCCGTAAAGGGTTTAGTGTTAATCCCTTCATTTCTAAATGATGAGTTAAAGTATTAATATGTGCCACATGGTTTCTAATGTAGTTTAATTTAAAAAATATATAACATTAGGACAAACACTTGTTTTGATTCCACTTTGTGAACAAAAGTATTGTTTCAAGTTTTATATAGTTGAAGCTTTATTATAGCTGTTTTATATTTGGTTGTTGGGATTGGAGAATAGATTTTATTTTTACACCGTCGAGAAATCTAAAATTTTAGTGTTCAATATAAAAAGGGCTTTTTGAGAATGTTCCAATCACACGTCTCGTTTTATTTTTTAATTTTCATTTTGTGACAACTTGTAAACATAACTTTTGTTTACTTTAATATAATATTTGACATTAAAATTGTTTAAAATATATTTGTTTTGAATTTTTGTCTTGCTCATACGAGAAAATTTGTAAATATTTTAAATATCTTCCAATCATATTGAAATTTTTGTCGTACCTCGGCCATTCTATGATATTTCAAGTATCCCAATTGTTGTACTTTGACTTTTACAATACAAGTGAGGACTGTTAGGGGTTTAAATGAAAGCGTGGTGTTAAAAATGCTATGCAAGAAATGGCCCTTCGTTCGGTGGGTACGGGGGCCCGTTTCACACTATGGCCAAAGGTTGCAAGGCCATCAATTTCCACCAATGAGATTGGAAGAAATCAAGAATTCGGCCTTTCAATCCTCCACACAATAGGTTTTCAAAGGCCATCGCCTACAAAATGCCTACATGGCAACAATTTTTGATCAAAGCGACGGACTCTCAAAGGAAGCTTGAGTGAAACAAGGATGGAAACCAAAACATCAAGAGGCCATTCAATTTTTTTAAATAAAAAATAAAAACTATATTTTATTGCCTATTTTAAACCCATTTTTTGGGACTATCAACAAAGTTTGCTCACTCAATCCCATGACCTCTCGACTTGTACGGCCATACCCTAAGTCGTGGTCAGTTTCGACAATAATTAATTTCTTTTTGTTCAAAAGTGCCACATGTCATTTTGCAATTGGTTTATGATGATATGAACCTCTCAAAATATGATGTGGAAATTAGATTTCGACACAATAGAGTTATTTGTAAAGTCCCTCAAATCCCTTCTTTTTGACCTGTAAAATGGAAAGGAGAGCATCGGCATGATCTTACTGTAGACCAAAAATAGAACACTGGATGGATTGAAATTTTTATTCATAAAAATTTGGAGGGAGGGAGAAGAATTGGGTAGTGGGGTAGGACCATGAGGAGAAGTGGTGTTAGAATGCTCTGGTACTAGCTCTGCTCCATGAAAAAAGCAGGACAGAAGACCAGATGCCTTTACAAATAACTCTAAGGGGCGGTTTACACTAAGGACCAAGAGCCATGACCATGGAATTTTAAAATCTGTGATTGGCCCAAGAAGAGCTTTTGGTCCCATTTGGCTTTACACTACCTTGAAAAAAGGAGAATGACCACTAACTTTGAGGTCCCAAAAATGCTAAAATTTCCCAAATGGATAATGTTTTCATGGTCTCCTTGATTATAGTTGAGTCGAAGCAAATGCCTCGACTCAACTATAATCTAGGAGACCATGGGGCTCAAAAATCATTGATTGGCTAGTGTTCAATTATTTAAAGAGAAAGGAGGAAAAAGGGGAGGATAAAAGAGAGAATGATGAGCTTAAACTTGTCCCGGTCTAAATCCACTTTACACTACAAAGAGTGCCCAAGTCATTTAAAATTGCATTTTTGATTTTTCATGGTCACGGCTCTTGACCAAGAGCCATGACCATGAAAATGATTTAATTTTCTTGGTCATGGCTCTTGGTCCACAGTGTAAACCGCCCCTAATACTGTCCGAATCTGACCCTCACATACGGTAGTATGAAGTGACTCTAGGTCACTGTCATTACAAACTGACACTTTCCTCACGCCGGCCTCAAAAGAGGTGGAGAATTCTTCCTCACATGGCGGGGCGAGAGGGGCACATGAAGAGGTTTTGAAAATGTGGGACAGATCCAAAGGATTCGGAGCACGCCAGCCAGCACAGACTGACTGACTGGAAGGAAGGACGGGGCGGTGAAAAGGAGACTGGGGACCAGCCTGCCAGCCAGCCACAGCTAAGGTACACTACAAGTGCCTGCCAGGCCCCAGCATTTCAAACCTGAAGCTCATCACCGCCCCGCCCTCTCTCTCCCTCCGCCTTTTGTATCTGTGTCCCTCCCCTCCCTCCCATTCATTCTTTGCCTGCTCCCTCGTCTCCTCCTCGCCCACGCAGGCCTCTCCCCGCTCTCGGTTCTCCGTCTCGCATCCCCAGGTTTGCTCCCCTTCCACTTCTGTGCCTTTCTTGATGTTACCCACATCTTACTTACGTGTGGGGTTCGTTTCATGCGCCCTTTCGCACTTTAGGTTTTCCCCTCGGACGCCCATGTACAGATCTCGCAATGGCGACGGATTCGTTGTTCTTGAACGTCTACTAGATCTGGTTGTGTTACGGGACTTCCTTGTGGGAAGTTTGCATTTCTGCTTTCTACTTGAGAACCGTGTTAACGGACTATGACCATGTCCTGTATGCCGTGGTTCCGATACATTGCGAAATTTATTAGGTTTCGTGTAATATAGGTGCCGGTTGCGCCTTATCCGAAGATCGAGGTTCTTCAGAATTGTAACACTCGATTGAGTTCTTGCGGAGTTTGTTCCTCATTTCTTTAGATACGTAGCTTCACAGTCTCTCCGAATACGTTTTCTATGAGCATAGTTTGGAAGGGTTAACGGTTTCATCTTTTCAGTAGAAGTTGAAAATAATTTGCGTTTTCGATGAACGAGCTGATCTCATGTGCTGGTGTGCTGTGCAGGGTGCTTTTGAGCAATGGCTGATGGTGAGGATGTTCAGCCTTTGGTGTGCGACAATGGATCCGGAATGGTCAAGGTGTGCATACGACTTCTTGACCCGTTTGTGTATCTTCACATGAGAAATGAGGGAAAAACATATACTGCTCGGAGAATGTAATTAGGTCCTACCGCGTCGCGTGATTGATTGGTTCAATTACTTACAGAGCAAGTTTTGTGACTTGTTCTCACACAGGCCGGTTTCGCTGGAGACGATGCTCCCCGTGCGGTGTTTCCGAGTATTGTTGGACGGCCGAGGCACACCGGTGTGATGGTGGGCATGGGACAGAAGGACGCGTACGTGGGCGACGAGGCTCAGTCGAAGAGGGGCATCCTGACCCTGAAGTATCCAATTGAGCACGGCGTGGTGACCAATTGGGACGACATGGAGAAGATCTGGCACCACACGTTCTACAACGAGCTGCGCGTGGCTCCCGAGGAGCACCCGGTGCTGCTGACGGAGGCTCCTCTGAACCCTAAGGCGAACAGGGAGAAGATGACACAGATCATGTTCGAGACGTTCAACGTGCCCGCCATGTACGTGGCCATCCAGGCGGTGCTGTCGCTGTACGCCAGTGGGCGAACAACCGGTACGTGGGGGGGATGTCCGGTTCTAGTCCGGTAGCTGGATAGCACGCATGCATTTTGGTGGTTTGGATTTCGTGACAGAGTGATGGTTTGGGGTGAATTTCAGGTATTGTGTTGGACAGTGGAGACGGTGTGACCCACACGGTGCCTATCTACGAGGGGTACGCATTGCCGCACGCCATCCTTCGATTGGACCTGGCGGGACGCGACTTGACGGACGCCCTGATGAAGATTCTGACGGAGCGTGGGTACTCGTTCACGACGACGGCAGAGCGGGAAATCGTGCGGGACATGAAGGAGAAGCTGGCGTACGTGGCGATCGACTTCGAGCAGGAGCTGGACACGGCGCGGAGCAGCTCGTCGTTGGAGAAGAGCTACGAGTTGCCGGACGGGCAGGTGATCACGATTGGAGCGGAGCGGTTCAGGTGCGCGGAGGTGCTGTTCAACCCGTCTCTGATCGGGATGGAGGCGGCGGGGATTCACGAGACGACGTACAACTCAATCATGAAGTGCGACGTGGATATTCGGAAGGATCTGTACGGAAACATCGTGTTGTCGGGAGGGTCGACGATGTTCCCGGGAATTGCGGATCGGATGAGCAAGGAGATCACGGCACTGGCACCGAGCAGCATGAAGATCAAGGTGGTGGCACCTCCGGAGCGGAAGTACAGTGTGTGGATCGGAGGGTCGATCTTGGCGTCGCTGAGCACGTTCCAGCAGGTATGTGCTTTGGTTGGATGCAGCTCTTTTTTTGGGGATTTTTAGTGCACTGATAAAAAATGATCTGGTTACAATTCGACGAAAGACTCAAGATGTGATTGCTAAAATATCTTCAATTATCTATAATTCTTTGGATGAAGTCTCCACATTTGTATGAAAATAACATTAAGATGACATAGAGAATCAGTATTCTATATCCAAAACATTGTTGAATGTTGAAATTCGAGGTTCTGCCATTATATTTTGTGTCGCCAGGTTAGCACTGTCTGGGAAATGAAAATTAAGGGCTGGTTGGATGTTGAGTGAAATGTTTTGTTCATCGTTTGATACTCGGTTTTTGGTTTTCACTGTATATAATGCAGTTGTATTCGTGAGAGTTGGAATTGATTGTGGTGTGGCTTTTGCAGATGTGGATCGCAAAGAGCGAGTACGATGAGTCGGGTCCATCCATTGTGCACAGGAAGTGCTTCTAGAGCAGTGCACTCGGCAGGTTTTGAGTGAGATTATATTGTTAGCTATATTCCAAGTTTTCGTAGCTCTCGTGAAGTTGCCGTTACTGACATTGATTCTGATTGTATGATATTCTACTAGTTTCGTAACATACCAAAATATGGATTAAAATTTTCAATTCTATATACCAATTTATTCTTTGAATTGAGTATTTCGAGGACTTCGGAAAGTTTTGGGGGTTTGCATGTCATTACTCGATTTCCGGATTCTGAGCTTTGTACGCAAATGTTTTCTTGCTTTAATGTATTACCAGACTGGAACTGTAACGTTTAATGAGGCGAATTAGATTTTCGTTTACCCAGCCCTGCATCGGACTTTCTAAATTTTATGGTTCAGGCAATCTTTTAGGCTTCTCTGGAACTGCTGATGTCTATGGAGCTTTTTCTTTTGCCGATGTATAGTTGTACCAGGTCCTTTTGACAAGGATGATCTGTTTTCCAATGGGTTTACAGATTCTTTGAACACTGTAATGTCACTTTTTTATCCTCTTTTTCGGTCGACCGGCCTGATAGTTCGAGTGTCTTTTCCCGAAGAGTTGGACGTGCTGGTAAAGATGGAGTAAATGTATCTGACCTTAACCCTTGGACGCGCCTGCGTCCAGAATCTGGACGATGGATGATTTCAGGATGCGTCCCTTAAAATTCTAGTGCTAGTTCATTACCATTTGTACGGTACGGATCTTCAAGATAAGATATTGAGAGTTTTTGAAAAATAATAAAAGTGATTTATGTCAAGTTTCATTCTTAGTTCAAAAAGTGAGACCTTAACCCTTAAACGTACCACTCCTTTGTAGGAAAGTCAAACTACACAATTTACTGAAAATTAGCCTTCAAGGTTTATCAAAATATATTTTGTAATATTTTTCATGCATGGAATTGAATGTTTCCTATCAGTCTTAAAATTTTCAGATTTTTTTGATTTAATATGGCATTTTTAACAAATTTTTATGTCAAATACTTCAAAAAATAAATCTTATTACAAAAAAGCTTTAAAAAAATAATATTTTTTGGGAGCAGGTACGAATTACAATGGAGAATCGCATGATACGTTTTCCATAGAAACTTTTTATTTCAATTTTGAAATTCGAAAGCTGAAAATCCTATCATTCCTATGTAGTGTAATTCAAACCTTGACCTACAAAGCTTGCACAAGCAATAAAATACTCAATAATTGGAATTTTTAAGATTTGAAAAGTGGAGTACAAACTAGACTTAATAAACTTCATTTTCTTAGTTGGGTGTATTAGCAACAAAAATCATCTTCAGTATCAAAATTGGGTTTGATCAACAAACATCCAATAACTGGATGCGTGGACGTGTAGGGGTTAACTCCTAAACGTCACAGCGTCCAGAAACTGGACGACGAATGATTTCAAAGCCTTCTCACGTTCTCATCAACGCTTGGATGATACTCATCCAATTGTTTGGAGATTCTTCACCAAGTTGTTGTCCTATCTAATGGCTGGATTTAGTCATACTAGAGTACATTATTTTTCTAAAATTACAAATGTAGAAGTATGTCAAGTCGTTGACCGAGCCAAAATTGCATTGACTCTAGTTCAAAGTGGAATCGTGAAAAATGAGGTCATAAATTTAAGAAACACAAAAATTTCAAAGTATCACCACGTTTAAGAGTATCTCATTTCATACTCATTCCAACAAATTTTACTCAAAAAATATTGAAATTTAGTTTGTAATCGAATTTACAAGGAATTTTTAATTTTAACTTTCAAAATTTATAATTAAATATTGGTGATTGTATTAGTGAATGGAACCATACGGATGGAATCTAAAATTCAAAATCTAGAACTTTCATTTGTATATCAATTCCAGAATATTCTTCTAAATAGTAATTTATAATGCTTTTTCTCAAATTGTCAATTCCAGGGACACCCTGGTACGTTAAGGGGTTAAACATGATTTTCCATAATAAATAAATTAAAAAATATTATTAAAAATATTATGAATCCAACCGTATAGATGTTATCTTCACATTGACATCTATAACTTTGCTTTGTACATCAACTCCATTTTAGTTTTTTATCAAACATTTTATAACGAATCTTAGGAAACAGTGTTGAATCGGGACCTTAAAGGGTTAATTCAAATTTTTGCTGCCGCCAATTTTGCGCCATTAAATCAAGATTTTTGCCTTTAATGTTTGCATGAGTCAGAACTTATTGTTTGTAGTATACAATGTACCTTATTGAATGAAGGACTTGGTGAAACTGCACTCTATTGTCAGTATCAATGTAAATGCTTAATTCATGCAGAACCTGCAGATCGCGCCTGATTCAGAAATGACATGCTAAACTTGCAGATCTGTACCCTACACATTAATTTGAATAATGTTATCAGAGACTAGATACAAGTGCATAGGTCAACTGAGGAAAGAACTGTGCTAGTTGTTAAGTGTGCACGACCTAAATTAAGCTTATGAAGATAATTTTGTCCCATACTAAGGTAGGAAAACCAAAAACGGTGAAAATAAGGTGATTTGACCAGAAGGAATGGAGTTAGAAATTATGTGAAATATTTTTGAGATGAAGAAGAAGAAATGATGAAGAATGCAAGTTGTTTCGTATTTTCATTCCCCGTAAATAATTATCTACAATTTCTCAAAGTGGAAAGTTTGTCAAACCCCCTTCTTGTATACTAGACTCTTCCTTTTCTACACATGAAAGCACCTAAAACGGTTAACTAATATCACAGAAAACCGCACACAAGATTCCAAAAAAATTGGTAATTTTTAGTAAATTTTTAGTAATCCTCGTCATGCAAAAATTCTCCATTTTCGGTCTACCACCTCCCTGCTTTTAAAAAACTCTAGTGCACGCCTTGAGGGCATTAACCGTTTTTGGTTTTCCTACCTTATGGCTGTAGTGTCTTAATGTACTCATATGTTCTCAGATCCGAAGCAGTCTCCGGGGATCACTTGCCCACCAGGGTGCAGAAGAGGCTTATGTTTTTGTTCCAAAAATTCAAAATTTCTCTTGTTGCCCAAGTTTGTAAGTGATAAAACTTTGGAAGTGATAAAACTTTGGAAGTGATAAAACTTTGGAAGTATGACTCAAAAGCAAGGGTACGCTCTGAACACGAGAACCTCTGATGACCAGAATGAAGAGCAACCGCTGTGAAGTGCAGTGCTGGCAGCTAATGAGAGTGCACATGGGGGTGAAGAGTAAAGAGCAAGTGAGGGCCGGTTTACACTACGGTGGAGAAGGCCTCTGGTCGGTCAAGAATGCTTGCCCAAGACATGGTTATATGAGGCAAATGGTGGATGTGCCAGAGAAGAATGAAAGGCAATAAAATATTTTTAATCACTTGGGCTTCTCCGGAGGAGGAGTTTCTTCTCCGGCCTCAAGAGGCCGGAGAAGCCCAAGTCCAAAAAGTGCTGCCATGTAGGCAGCCATGTCATTTTATCATCCATGAGAAATCTTCACCACCATTCTTGTCTTCACCTAGTGTAAACACCTTCCGGTGAAGAGTTGCAATTTCGGCCAATCACAGTTTAGAATCGCCCTTTTTTTCATGACCGGTGGACTTCTCCACCGTAGTCTAAACCGGCCCTGAAAGAGCATGAGCAGAGAATTAGGGTGTGAGGTCACTAACTGAAAACACGATGAATTCACCTACTGCCGCCTTGCACCCCTCTTTCAAATTAACCCAGTAACGCCGGTCCGGCGCCATTTTGAGGCGTTTGAATGGATAGAACCAGTGATCTCAAAACTGGCTAATATTAGCTGGATTTCTACCAAAAAAATGAGGCTACTAAACATACAAAGAAATAAAATGAATTTTTTTTTGAAATGTAGCGAGAATGCTCATGATGTTATAAATATGTAGCAAGGGTATCATTATGGTATCACCATGGTATCACCTTAGTATATCAAGGGTATTGCCGGATATTATAGAGGTATCGTGAGTAGTACATTCACAAGGTAGCAAAAGTATCTACCATTTATGTGGGAGTAGCACCCTGTGCTAAATGTCATAAAGTTGTTCTGAGAGCACTGGATAGAACCTCTAATGAGCGGTTATAGGAGGAGATTTTATCCAAGTATCTTTCTGGCGCTTCCTTAGCCCCTTGTGCACTTCATGGAGTTCATAAATCACTCGTGGGGGGTGATAATTTGTTTTATTGTACTGGAGTTTGTAATAAAATCGGTGGGCGGACGACTGTCGGTACCTTGGTGGAGGAGCCTTGCCCAAAGTTGTATTTTCTATGCGGGCACTCTTCTTGTGCAGTGGAATTGGTTGTTCTCATTCAAAGGAATAACAAAGGAAATATGAAAAAAGAAAAACTAAAGTGGGCAAAATGCTATGTCATTGTACGGGCAGTTCATTGTACAGGGAACTTAGTCTGTTGGTGGTTGGTGATATTTTTCCCACGAACTCCGTCACTAGACACCTAGTAGTGCTAGAATGTGGAGATTCCATTCATAAATTACAAGAATGACATTTGTACCGAGCCCAATGCATGAAAATTTAGTAAACCAATGCGCCACTCCAACACTACACTCTAGCACATTAGTGTAGCACAACACATTGCAAAGAAACCTTCATTTGTGAGAAAAAATTTCTTTCAAAATTGAGGTGTAAGCACAATGAGGAAACCCAGGCGGAAAAAAAGTTAATCAATGATCTAGATTATCCTCGTCCCCCATCTTGGTGTGCATTGGAGGCAGAGGTGATTGCTGCTCACTTGAAGAGAAAACACAATGTTGCCAGCTATTCTGTTGAAGTGTACACGGCCTTGAGATCTATCCCTTCCAAATCCCTTCCAAAGGTTGAGCAAGGTGCTCTTCAACATCTTGAACATCTCTAAACACAACAGAAATTGGTACACAACTAAGTAACATTATATAGAATATGAAAGTGAATTGCAACAAGTTTCAGTACACTA
This sequence comes from Pohlia nutans, assembly GCA_022496805.1. NCBI lineage: Eukaryota > Viridiplantae > Streptophyta > Bryopsida > Bryales > Mniaceae > Pohlia > Pohlia nutans. The sequence continues at coordinate 2,065,342 of CM040086.1, forward strand.
AATAGGTAGATTAGTGTTAGATACACTAATTTACATAAACATGTTGTAAGTTTTTACTGTTGACCAATTTTTTTACCCTCTATATTGGTCAAGATGGGGATCTTTCAATAGTATTGGAATCAATGTCTTTGGTAATTTTTTTTGTCGAGAGTAAAAATCTATAATATTTTCAAATCTTATAATTATCTAACACTAATCTACCTATTTAGTGTAGTGAGGTTTTTTTGATGTAATCACAGTGAAACGCATTTGAAATTTTCGGGCAAGTATTTTTTTGGGTTGATTTTTTCCATCAACCGCAATTATCTTGCAATTCGAGCGGTCAAAATCAACGAAATTTGTTGTGTATGTTCTTCAAATAGTTAAGGAGAGGATCTTCCACTTAGAAGGTAAAAAATGACATTTTTTTGGAATATTTACATAGGGGAGTAAAAATGGCAGCATTGGAGTGTTTTTGGAGGAAAAACGCTCTAGACCTTTAGGGGTTAACGTTCAATTACTCTACAATGGTGCAGTGTACTCCATTCCTGACTAAATACACTTTCATTACAAGAGGTCAAAGGAAAAACACAAGATCCTCCCTTCAATGATGCTAACTGAACTTAATTTTTTTTTAATTCATTTGGACGACAATATAGAGCAAATTTAAACAACTTCAACGTCGTGTGCTCACACATTTGTGAGGGAGGCTACGTGCCTCACACAACAAGGACTTTATGAAATACATTACCACAAGCACATTTAACTTATGTGCACACCTTCAAGTCCATAACATCTCGACAAACCACTGCCATAACTAGGTTTTCCCCACAACAAATTTTTCCTACTCATCCTCCATGACACTCATAAAAAGACCCCATATGACGAATTAGACTAGTTGTTGGTCTTTTTGGGCATGCTCTCTAGTCTATGGAGTTGGTGTTTCTACTAGGAAGCCAAAAAGAGAAAGTATATTCACAGTGGATATTGTGTACTTGCAAACCTATGGTTGCCAAGGTAGTGCCAAACCTACAAATTTGTAGAACTTGTACATGTGCAGTTTCAAACTTCAAATTGTTGTCCCATTGCCAAAGCATTTCAAGGAAAAATCATTTACGTTGTAAGAACTTATCCACCAAGTTTCAGGAGTAAAAGCTGGTGAGAACTGCCAACATACTAGCCATTCTTGAACTCCACTTTCAATAAAACGAAAATCCACGAACGGTACATTCAACGATTGTTGTCTAGAGACTGCCCAATGTGGGTAACGCTTTAGTCACAATTTAATGAAGGGAGGATTATCCGAAGGTGGTATTGATCATTGCGCAGCTCTGATTTTCTTGCCCTCTTGTCGAATGCAACCCTCCTCCATGGACTGGTGGACTAACAGGCTATATTGAAAACATTCAAAGAACAAATTAGACAATCTCTAAACATGCTCATGCTGTCAAACAAAAGAAAAGTGCACTAATGTGAAGCTAAAACCTGCACAATTAGTGTGGTCCAAAGACCATTCTTTGTGTAGTAGTGGACCCCAGAAAAGAATTGAAGGATCCTTCATGTAAATATCTTCCAAACAACTAAAGATCAAACAGAGAAAGAAATTCGGAGAGGATAACGATATGCGTGGAAGGGTAGGAAGATATGCCTAACGCACTGGTCTAGAAGCACTTCCTGTGCACAATGGATGGACCCGACTCATCGTACTCGCTCTTCGCAATCCACATCTGCAAAACCAACACCACAATCAATTCCACCTCTCACAAATTTATCAAATGCATAATATACAGTGAAAACCAAAACCGAGCATCAAACGACAACAAAAACATCTCACTCAACATCCAACCATAGCCCAAAATAATCATTTTCCAGACAGTGCTAACCTGGCGACACAAAATATTATGGCGGAACCTCGTATTTCAAAATTCATCAATATTCTGGATATAGAATGCTGATTCTCTACAATTTTATGTTATTCTCATGCAAATGTGAACACTCCATCCAAAAATAATAGATAACAACATATTTTAGGGTTAACATATTGAGTCTCCCGTCGTATTGTAGTCAGATTATTTTTTTATCAGTGCAATCTAGCAATACAAATTCTAAAAGAAAGGCACCATCTAACAAAAGCACATACCTGCTGGAACGTGCTCAGCGACGCCAAGATCGACCCTCCGATCCACACACTGTACTTCCGCTCCGGAGGTGCCACCACCTTGATCTTCATGCTGCTCGGTGCCAGTGCCGTGATCTCCTTGCTCATCCGATCCGCAATTCCCGGGAACATCGTCGACCCTCCCGACAACACGATGTTTCCGTACAGATCCTTCCGAATATCCACGTCGCACTTCATGATTGAGTTGTACGTCGTCTCGTGAATCCCCGCCGCCTCCATCCCGATCAGAGACGGGTTGAACAGCACCTCCGCGCACCTGAACCGCTCCGCTCCAATCGTGATCACCTGCCCGTCCGGCAACTCGTAGCTCTTCTCCAACGACGAGCTGCTCCGCGCCGTGTCCAGCTCCTGCTCGAAGTCGATCGCCACGTACGCCAGCTTCTCCTTCATGTCCCGCACGATTTCCCGCTCTGCCGTCGTCGTGAACGAGTACCCACGCTCCGTCAGAATCTTCATCAGGGCGTCCGTCAAGTCGCGTCCCGCCAGGTCCAATCGAAGGATGGCGTGCGGCAATGCGTACCCCTCGTAGATAGGCACCGTGTGGGTCACACCGTCTCCACTGTCCAACACAATACCTGAAATTCACCCCAAACCATCACTCTGTCACGAAATCCAAACCACCAAAATGCATGCGTGCTATCCAGCTACCGGACTAGAACCGGACATCCCCCCCACGTACCGGTTGTTCGCCCACTGGCGTACAGCGACAGCACCGCCTGGATGGCCACGTACATGGCGGGCACGTTGAACGTCTCGAACATGATCTGTGTCATCTTCTCCCTGTTCGCCTTAGGGTTCAGAGGAGCCTCCGTCAGCAGCACCGGGTGCTCCTCGGGAGCCACGCGCAGCTCGTTGTAGAACGTGTGGTGCCAGATCTTCTCCATGTCGTCCCAATTGGTCACCACGCCGTGCTCAATTGGATACTTCAGGGTCAGGATGCCCCTCTTCGACTGAGCCTCGTCGCCCACGTACGCGTCCTTCTGTCCCATGCCCACCATCACACCGGTGTGCCTCGGCCGTCCAACAATACTCGGAAACACCGCACGAGGAGCATCGTCCCCAGCGAAACCGGCCTGTGTGATATCAAGTCACAAAACTTGCTCTGTAAGTAATTAAACCAATCAAGCACGCGACGCGGAAGGACCTAATTACATTCTCCGAGCAGTATATGTTTTTCGCTCATTTCTCATGTGAAGATACACAAACGGGTCAAGAAGTCGTATGCACACCTTGACCATTCCGGATCCATTGTCGCACACCAAAGGCTGAACATCCTCACCATCAGCCATTGCTCAAAAGGACCCTGAACAGCACACCAGCACATGAGATTAGCTCGTTGAGCGATGACGCAAATTGTTTTCAACGTCTATCATATCAAATACCGTTAACCCTTCCAAACTATCTGCAGAACAAGCTCGTAGCAAACGTATTCGGAGAGACTGTGAAGCTACGTATCTAAAGTCATGAGGAACAAACTTCCCAAGTGTTACATACAGAACTACATCTGAATCACACCTTGAACTTCGGATCCGGCGCCACCTATTAAAGTACAAGGCACTCATATTGCACGAAACCTAGTAAATTTTGCAATGTACCCAAACCACGCTAAAGGACATAGTCATAGTCCGTTAACACGATTCTCAAAAAGAAAACAGGAATGCGAGTCCCGCAACACAACCAGATCTAATAGACTTTCGAAATGAGCAACACGAACGAATCCGTCGCCATTGCGAGATCTGAATCGAACTAAAACGCCGGAACACTCATCGCCGTCCCAGGGGAAAACCTAAAGTGGGAAAAGGCATTTGTAGGAAAGCAACCCAACACGTACATACGATTTGTGACATCAAGAAAGGCACAGAAGAGAAGAGAAGGGGAAACCTGGAGAAAACGTGGAGATGCGAAGTGGACAGAAGAAGCGCGCGGAGGAAGAGCGCTTCGCGGGTGGGCCGCTGCAAGTGAGGGAAGCAGAGCAGGAGAAGAAAAGTGAGCAGGCAAGAGAATACGTAGGCGTGATATCGACAAAGAAAACTTGAAACTTAGGTAGTTAACCCCTAAGAGCATTCCCACCCATGCACGCTAGGACTAACCCTCTCAAATTATTCATCTACATGTGAAGGGCCCTTGCACTCACACTCCCCACCCTTGCACGCCCATCACGTATCAAAAGTGCGCATCAAATAGTCAATGGACCAATCACAAGTAGAATGAGAGGAATAATCATCGAATAGTCAACTCAATAGTGATTTCAAGGCCCAATTTCTAACACGCTAGAATCCAGAGTCAAGAAGCATTTTGAAAGGCCCCTTGAAACTTTTCATCCACTTCTTGAGGTCAGAGACCCTCTGAGGCCATGGGTGGCCATGCTCTAAGCGTCCGCTCTGTATTTTCTGTAGTGTAGGAAAATTGGACCCCTTGTTGCAAATCATTTTTTTTCTTTTTTGTGAAAATGACTTCAGTTTGACATAATCGACTTTGTTCATCTTGTAGTATTGAACAAGAGCTTGAACCCCGAAAAGACCAAGAATCCCATATTAGGTCTCATTTTTTTAGGAGTTTTGAGTAGGTCATTTGTGGACTTTCGTCTTGTTCAAATTTCTTTGTTTTTTTACCAACACATAAAATGTTCTTCACTGATTCCGATGATATAGAATTTGGTTTCATCTTAATTCTATTTCTCACAATGTGATCAATAGAATTTTCATTTCAAAACCATGAATCCTTGGTCCCATTAGGGGGTTAAAATGATGTATTGCAATTAGAAAACTGAGGTAAAATGAGAAAATGCTAGTGTTGCAAAATTCTAGTGATGGAGGTGATCATGTTGGGTGTTTTAGATGCTTAGGAGTTAAAGTGGTTTAGGATATGATATTTTGAATTTCTTTTTTCTTTAGCAATTGTGTTGCTTTTGCTATTGAATGTTGGACCACATGTTTAGAAAGATTTTTTTGGTCTATATGTTGTTTGAAAATATGTTTCCATTTTTGGGTGTTTCAAATAAAGGAAAGAATAACTAAAAAGTTGTAAGTTTATATATATATATATATATATATATATAATATAAATATAATATATATAATATATTATTATATTTATTATATTTATATATTTATTGGAAACAAAGGGTTTGAGTATATATATTTTATTTGACATTGGTTAATTCATTTATATTATTTTAAATGGCAACTTGGTATCACATAAATTTCTTTAGGAGGCCTTGGGAAATCTTGGATTTGGCCATCCAATGTTTTAAAGCTTGGGTATCTACAATGCTTGTTCCATATTATCTTGGAGAAAGATTCTTTCCAAAGGTTTGCATTGATGAAGGATTGTATAAGGTAAAAGGACCTTATTTCAAACCATTGAATATTTTTACTATCAAAATTGATGTGATAAATATAAAATTTTGAGAAAGTTCAAGAAGTTAGATTTGATTCAGTTCATAAAAGATAGTTCATTAAATTATTTATTTTTTTATAAAAAATGTGCAAATTAAAAACTTGGTTTAGACTTTATATTTGATCTTTTAAGCTCATACAATTGTGACAATGCAGACTACCCAACTATAATATAGAAATATGAACATGATTAAACAATGCATTTCGATTTACAATCTTAGAGGGACCGTTTAAGTGCACTTTTATTAAAAGATGAAATGATGTTGGGGCTTAAAATAGAATAAAATCCCCTTCTTTATTTCTTTTTTGCAATAAAAGAGACTTTAATCAAATCAACTATTTAGTGCGTGAATTAAAAATAGGAAGTATATTTTAAAGCTTGATATTTAATTATAAAAACTTTCTATATCAATTACGAACTTTGAAGCTAGGATGCAACTAAGGGCCTTTCACACTATGCCCACTCGTCAAAGGACTAAAGATTCCAACAATCTCATTGAACCTAGAGAGTACAAATTTGACCTCTTGGCCTTTTTACTAGGAGCCAACTGCCAAAGCTTGTTTTGTTCAAGAGTGCCTATATGACAACATTTTTTTTGATAGTGTCGATGCTAAGAAAATGTCAACTATATAAACAATTGGATTGAACAAGAATGGAAATCTAATTATTGGTCGAGCAACATTCATTTTTTAATTTTGAATTGCAATACCAAAATTTATATATAAATATGGCCTTTGACCAGATATAGTGCAAAGGCATGTGGCAAACTTGTCAATTTACACTATGACTAGGCAAAACCCATATTTATTGTAATTTAAAGCGAATTGTTCAAAGTTCCCTCAACCAAATGGTCATAGTCTGCATTGACGTTTAATTCTATGTGGTTACCACCTCTCTCTATAGGTTTAAGTTAAGCTGGACATACCTAATTCCATTCAAGACCTAATTTTGCAGCCTATCATTCTCTCCAATTCCATTCTAGATTTAATTATTACCACCTCACTTTAATGAACATTAAATGCATTAAGTAATTGGTAAAATTGGGTACACATGGGGCAAATTTAACCCCTAAATGCCCACAACCCTCTCGAGATTTGGAGAATTCTAAAGATGCATTATAAAATGCAATTGAGAGGGAATTTTAAAACTTGATGTATGAATAAAAGTCGTACATTATGAATTTTAGATTCTATCTATACGATTAGATCTACTATGATTGTTGTCACCAATATTTTGTATAAAATTTGAAATTTGAAATTCAAAATTCTTTTGTAACTCGATTACAAACAAGATATTGACAATCTGTAAATTGATCAAATTCATTTGTTGCGATGGGTTGAAATGTAATACTCTAATTGTAGTGATTTATGGAAATATTTTAGTTGCTTGATTTTATGAGTTGATATTTTCAAGAGCACTTTTGAACTAAGATCTTAGAAATTTTTGGTGAATCACTGCAACATAAAATGAGGCAAAAAGTTTTCACAAATCCCCTTTCCACAAAGTTCACATGCGCATAATGCTATGTTGTCATAGAATTTTGTAGTATTTTTTTTACTGGCAAAAAGTGGCTTGGCAAATGAAATTTATTAAGATTTATCATTCATCATCCTAAATATGGACGCTTGGGCAATTACTTCGATGAATGGGGATGATCACATATATAAGGGATCAAGATTTTGAGGACATCTCACACTTGGATACCAATTATCAAGTGTGAGTTGCAAGAATGGAAAGAGCTAGTCTTGTAATCAAATTCATTCTAAGTCACTTCCAAATGATATGAGATAAGAACTTGCAATCCCAATTTGAATTCTCACTGGATATTTTGAGAAGATTTGGTGCACAATTGAGCATAGAAAATGATTGTATTTTGAAAGGTTTTTAACTAAGAAATGTTAGCAAGGCCAAGTCATATTCCACCTCCAAATTTATTTTTTTGTGATTTGAAGTTTTTATGCTTGAGTTATGCACATTTTTGTAAAGGACATTAGATTAAGAGAGACAATAAAAAGTGAGAGGAGTTGTACATATCCCACATTCATTGTTGGCAATAGTCCACTAGATTTTGTATAAAGCACAAGGCTTTACCTCCTTCACAACTCCCCATTGTGAAATGAAGTTACATCCGTTCGTACATCTTTGACATACCACTTTGTTGTGAAATTGAAAAAAAAAGAGTAGAAATCTGTTAATCACATTATTTGGCAGTATCCTGTCATGCTAACCATTTTTCATAATCTTAGCACCATTTGCCATACCAAGGACAATAGAGTTAACCGAAAAGAAGAAAAAATACATGTTAGGTGAGGTGAGTTTGACCCGTATCTAAGGCAGCCAAACAAACTGGCATGGTTTCCAAAGAATTCAAAATAGAAAGGAGTGTGAACTAGTTTTGCCGTCACAAAGAAGGCAAAACTAAGATGAAGGTGAGTTCAAAGAGAGCCAAGGCTTGGAGGCCATGGCCCACATCCACTTGAGATATAAATAGGTGACTGCATTGATTAGTTGGCTCTCACAACACGGAGCTCGTGTCTAAAATTAAAGAGAGAGGGTATCTTCTTCCCTTGGAGCTTTGATTTCGGTTACACTAAAAGTGGGCATGCTTCCTGAAATATTGCAGGTCAGAACACCTGTTCTGTTTTCGGTTAACTCTAATGGTCTGTGGCATCAACAATGAAGGCTTCACCACTATGAGTCAACATAACCAGCTCCTGACTCTTTGCAATTTGCATCCATGCACTCGACCACATTTTGTCCACAAGGAGCATTTTGATCTGCAGTCTTCAAAATTTAACCACGAACTCACAAATGACGTGCGTTTTACATCAAGGATGCCACTGGTTATACACTATCATTTCCTTGACAGTCACCTAGTTCGTAACTCTCTGACTGGCTTTGGCAGGGAAATTCAAAGCGTTGCTCCTACTCTCTCTAAACATGTCATGAGTTGTGTACAGCAATAGTCCGTAGTGCTAATCAAAGGCTAGCCGATTGCAGTAGGCAGTGGCACTGAAGAACAATTCCAAGTTCTAATAATGCAGAAGTGCATCCTCCAGCTTTTACGATTAAATTTGCATTACTCCTGGACAATATCAAAATCACCAGGTATGCACCCCAATTAGAGAAACATGCACATGTAAAGAAATTGCACATTAGGTCACATACCACTCTCTTGAGGACCTCTGACACTACATGGGCCCAACAGATGGAATCTACAGCATCCTCACAGAAAGGGGTCCAAGCACAATAGGAGCATCCCAAAATCATGTCACAGGCTTTAACCGTAAAAGGACATATGCTTTCCTGATACCACACCAAAAATCTCTTTTAAACTACATTTTAAGCATGATTCTGTTATTAATTTACTTTGGCTCTATTCTAAAGAAATATAGATCTCTCTAAGGTGCTCAGTTTGGCATTTTAAAAACCCCATTTGGTGCAATGGAGTAGAAGTTATGAGCAAGATTCTCCCAAAATATAACCAAGCCCGTGGGGCTTGCATTGTCCTTAAAATCAAAGTTAATGGTTCGGAAAATAAACCATGTGTCTGATAATCTAAAATTAGAAGCTGTGACAACCGATTGCTGTACACCTCGTGAAATTATGTACGTACCTGTGTCGCTTATACTTACAATGCGTTTGGTCCAGAAAGAGCCTATGAATTCAAGAAATCTTAAATGATCGAACGAATTAATATACTATACAGATAGTGAGGATAAACTATGCATCAGCTTCGGTCCCGGGCCGTCTTCCTCCCCTCGCCGAAGAAGCTGCGGAATGAACGCATGTTCAAGTTCAACCAGATGCCTTGGATCATACTCGCTCATATATCCCTCCACGATGGCCGAAATGGGAGCACTTCTGTACAAAACAAGGATAACCACATCACAGAGTTCAGGATTGATTTTCAGCAAGAAATATGTCTCTGTTTTCTCCAAGGGGTAGGAATGAATTTCCCTCCAATGTCATGTGATTCATTCCTACCCCTTACTCCCTCTATATTTCTGAAATTTAGAGGGAGTGTGGGAGGATCTTTCCATTTTTAAGCAAGATTTGGTGCACTCCCTCTAAATTTTGAAAATGTGGTGTTCTCAATGGGATATTTCACCTACGTCCCAATTTCACAATTTTTTTTTCTTGAAGTGTAATTTCTGTAATATCAACTGCGCTTCTAATGATGGTAATTTCAGTTTCTAATTTTAGGTCAGTCAAAAGATAGGTTTTGGTTTGCAGTGAGCTTTAGAGGGAGATGACTGAGGATGCCCTTACTGTTGAATCAAGATCTTGTACAATGCTCGCAGGATGGGACACAGCTCAACAGGTCTGACAGGTGTGCCAAGCTCAGGGTGAATCACACTCAAGGAAGGCTGTCGCAACAACTCGTGGAATGCCTCCACTGCAGAAATACCCTGGAATGATGTAAAAGACAGCCAGTGAGAACTCTGACGTGGCACTAACAATCTAAGATTTAGTCAAAAGAAATATCCTAATCCAAAATACCATACTAAACTATCACAAATGTACAGCGAGCCTGGAGAGAGCACAAGCCCAAGAGGTTGATTGATAGCAGGAAACATCTATAAAATGCAAATTGTTGAGCTAAAATACAACATGAGATTTCTTGCTGGATTGTTTTTGTGAAGATGATGAGCCCCAGAACCTGACAAAGTGCTAGTTACTACGAAGGTAAAATGCAAACACGAAGGAAAGCTTGCTCAAGGAAAGATCATTCTGCGTAAGTAAGAGAACAACAGAAGTACGTTGTTCTATTTGCAACTGACCTGTATTGTACCCGTGCCACTGAAGGTGTCACCCATCTCAATCGAGATCTCCCCTTTGGCTAATTTTCCTCCATACCATGCATTCCGACCTTTCAAAAGCGTGACATAAGTATCTGCAAGCAATGGGCCTGCCAGGGGACCTGGATTCTCTGCCAGCAAACGAGTGATGTAAATCATCTCGGAAGTCGAGTGAGAGAAATACACGGCCTTGCTTGTGGCGGACTCATTGGTCAAAGCGCCCACCATTCCTGCGTGACAAAGGTAAAAACTCCATTGAATAATATTCAGCACAAGTCCATTGTTTCCCCTAGAAAACACTACTACTGTAGCATGATCTGGTAAGTCTTCAGAAAAAATAATTGATCTTCCACTCCATGACAATATCACAAACAGATTGAAACATGTTAACCCCTAAAGGACCAAGGATTCATGGTTCTAAAATGACAAGTTTAAACGATCATATTGTGAAAATTATAATTTTAATGGGACCAAATTTTATATCACTGGAATTAGTGAAGAATATTACATATGTCGAATAATTTAATTTTTCTAAATCAACAAAAAACAATCTACATAAAAGTTTACTCAAAATTACTGAAAAAACAGGAGCCACCTGGTGGCCTTATGGTCCTTTAGGGGTTAATATCATAGCCAGGGGCAGAGTAGACACCAGTGGCTCACCAGCACCAATGGCATACACGTTCTTGAGACCTCCCATGACCTCGTGTGTGACGATGTCGGGATTATCCCACACAATGAAATGTGGCTGCCGCAGAAACTTCGCCAAGGGTTTTCGCCATTTCTCTGATCCGCAAATTCGCGCATTGGCATACTCCTTGTTGTAAACCTCAGAAGCAATGTTTGGACCTCCCAGGTAAAACACATTTTCCGAGGGCACGCCAGCTGAATAATCACCAACACATGATCCACATCTTAGTTGCAATCCTCAATACATTCAACAGACAGGTTTCTTTTCAGCTGAGGGACAAATGCACAGTCACAGAAACCAAATAGACCAATTTCGAATCTGTTGGCTGGTTGCTGAAATAAACCAAAAAAGAAACCAGAGGATTCTCATACTGTGCGTCCAGGACATTTTGTCCCTACTACCGTAACAATAAACACTCTTCCCGGCACTGTACAACCATGATAATTGCATCAGGGGTTGTCGCACCTCTTCCGAGAAGATTGATTCTCTGGAGATTGAGAACCTTGGGAGAGAAACGTGGAGCCAATAGTGGCCATTCTCCATGAACTCCCCTTCTCATCATGTCACAAATGAGAACGGACACGGCTTGTTAACCCTTAAAGGACCAAGGAGCCCAAATTGGGCCTCATGTAATTTTTAGCAGTTTTGAGGAGGTACAATGTATACTTCCTTTCGTTCAATTTTACCTATTTCTTGACCAATACTTGCAACGTTCTTTGTTGAATCCAGAGATGTAAAATTTGGTCCCATTTGAGTCGTATTTTTTATAATATGATCAATTGATTTTGTCAATTTAAAACCATGAATCCTTGGTCCTTTAGGGGTTAATCTTCGCCACGGCTTCTCAATCTTCACGGATTCTCAATCTTCATGCCCATTCTTCACCTCCGGAGGAGAAGAATGAAACTCCTCAATCTTCAGGGAATGGATCCTCCACAATTCAATTCAAGGCGAAAGTGCGACGTACACATTCTCTGAAGATTGAGAATGGAAAGAAAGAGGTGTGACACTCCCTATTGCAAATATAAGACTGGGAAGATGAGAACTTACTCATGTCCACAATCATTTGGGTGGGAGTGAGGATGTGGGGATGAGGCAGCAGGGCCGTCTCGACGCCCTTGGCCAAGGAGATGATGATGGGCATGGTGCGGCGCTCGCGCCAGTAACGCCCAATCTCCTTGAAAACACGTCGAATCTCAGTGGAGGGAAGGCCGGCCACCACAATGTCCGCGTCCCACACGGCCTCTTGCAGGTTGGTGACCACCTTGATGGGGCACAAGGGCGTGTCAATCATGTTCACACAGAAGCCGTCACGCAGAATCTCGTCTGCGTACAGGATGCGTTCGCCCAGGCGCCCTTCAACGTACTTGAGGTACGCGCATTTCCGAATCAGGCGCCGCAGCACGTCTTCCCTGGAATTGATCACCTCAAACAGATGCTCCGCTGATTGCCGGCTCACTTCCTTCCCTCCCCTTCTCCACAACCGCAGCTGCAAAACAACCACAGACTCGTCACCAAAATGATCCAGGCCCAGCTCTTCCTCAGGGTTGATTTAACCCCTAAAGGACCAAGGATTCATGGTTTTAAAATGATCATATTGTGAAAATTGTAATTTTAATGGGACCAAATTTTATATCACTGGAATTAGTGAAGAATGTTACATATGTTGAATAATTTATTTATTTTAATTCAACAAAAAAAATCTACATCAAAACTACTGAAAAAAACAGGAGCCACCTGGTGGCTTTATGGTCCTTTAGGGGTTAACTGTTTTCCTCATCTTCAATCAGTGCCGTTCCAAGAGCGCCATAATAACCTAATGAAGCAAAACAATCTGATGACACGATACACACAAAGAGATTGAAGTACTTTCTTATTGACTCCAATACATCGAACTATGTCATGGTAAGGTTTGACTGTAGGATGATTTTAGACTGTGAAATTTGGAAGCGAGAGAGATATGAAGTGGACCTGTATGGAATCACGGAAGGCGCCATACGTGTCTTGCAGCATGGCGATGAAGACGCTGCCCCACGCGCCAGCGCCCACTCCCACCACGCGCAACGGATCGCCCTCGGCTTTTCCAAACAAATCTCGAAGCTCACGCAGCCGCAACTCGTCCTTGTTCGCCATCGTCGACTCCGCCACCTTCCCATCGCCACTGGCATTCTCCCCAGCATGCCCATTGGCAACGGGCGCTTCCCCCATAGCCCCCATAGCGAGCTGCAGCACAACAAAATTCACTCAAGCAAACTGCGCAAAATCAAAACACCTTCAACGCAATTGCAAACAAATGCAAAAACGAAGAGTATCACATCCTAGTGTGATCCTAGAGTTAGTGTATGTGCCAGAGAGTTGACTGCAGAGAAAACGGTAGAGCGTAATTATACCGTGGAGTAGTCTCTGCTACCCTAATTCCCAGCACCTCAAAATTCCCCTCGTCCGCGCTCCAATTCTGCGCCTGGCCTCCAACGCTACACCGACAGATTCGATCTCACCGACACCAATCACTCTCTGAACCTACAGGCACCCCAAACAATACAGAACTCCCCGGAAACCCTAAAACCCGTTTATGATCTCGTCACAGCGTGCTCATGGGCTCGGCCCCACGGTGCCTCGGAAATGACGACATGGGGGTTGATGATTGTCAACCCCATGAAATTCACAGCCCAACTTCATAATCATAAATTTGTGTCATATGCAGATTTCACGTTGCATGTCAGAAGCAATGGTGGAGGTTTAAGTGACATCACATGACGACTAGGATTGTGGGACTCCCAAACACGAACCAGCTCATTGAGCGAGACTTCTTACAGAATGTAATTGTCTATTCCGCCCTCTTGTTGTGGTGCTGTACATTCCGAACCGAAAATGTCTACTGTCGGTACATGAGGGCGGAAAATGTATACTGTAGGTACATGAAAATGACTACCCTCGGTACATGAGGGCCGAATTGCAAATAGGTTGGTGTACCTTAGCGTTGTTCATGTTGGAAGAAAGCTGTTGCCATCACTCAAGCAGATCATTTGCTGTCTCGTTGCAAGATAAGGGGAACTGGGTACCTTTTAACTTAACTCTTTCAAGTGAGTCCACTACTCTAAATAGTATATTTAGTGTGAGATACACTAATTTACATAAACATCATGTTGTAAGTTTTTACTGTTGACCAATTTTTTTACCCTCTATATTGGTCAAGATGGGGATCTTTCAATAGTATTGGAATCAATGTCTTTGGTAAAAAAAATTGTCGAGGGTAAAAATCTATAACATTTTCAAATCATATAATTATCTCACACTAAATATACTATTTAGTGTACTACACCAGGAACTTCAAGGCATGTGAACATGGTGGTGATGGTGCCATGACGGTGCATTGAAATGCAATTAAAATAATTTGGTGCCAACTTCCATGCCAACCTGGTATGTATAAAATGATAATAAAATGACTTGTATGTTGTCTTTGGTGTCAAAATGGCACCAAAATAGTCTGGCCCAACTTTTCTGATGTACACCCAAAGACACACTAATTGTGCAGTTTTCAGCTTCATGTTTTCAGCTTCTTTAATTTGTATATTTGAATGTTTGCAATACAACAGCTTGAGAGTCCACATAGGTGCCTTGTTCTAATAAAAAAAAGGCTGATAATTGGGTTAACCAAAATCAAAACAAGCGATCTGACCCCCAAAATATCAGGAAACCGGAGTCTATGTCTTCTTCGATTGTAACCGAAGTCAAATCGAATAGTGAACTCAACACCCTCCAACTTCAATTTTAGATATGAGTTTCGGAAATCAAACTAGTCACAAGTTTGCCACGTGCCTTGCCATTATCTGAAATTGAATGTGGGCCATCACCTCCAAGCCTTGGCTCTTTGTGAACTCACATTAGTCTTAGTTTGCCTACCTTTGTGACAACAATACATGTTCACCCTCCTTTCTATTTTGGATTCTTTGGAAACCATACCAGTTTGCCTGGTTGTCTTAGATACAGGTCAATCTCACCTCACCTAACATGTATTCTCTCTTCTTTTTGGTTAACTCTAATATCAAAACATTACAATGATCAGTATCACATAAGCGGTACCAATTGCTTAAACCTCATTTTGGATATTGTCGTTGATGATCTCTTAATGGTCTTCAAAACCTTTTTTTCACATTCCAACCGTAGGCTCTTGTACTCCTAGGCCTTACAAATCATCCCTCAAAATTTCAAAACATTTAACCTTACATATGTCAAAATTATAGCCCTAAATTTTTTTGGCAGCCTTGCTTTGATGGGCTCAAATCAAAACAAAAGTTGAAATAATGTGCCATTTTTTACCATTCTCAAGATGAAGTGATTAGCAAGATGCATGCCTCAATTTGACAAGATGTTCAATTCATTAGCATTTTTTCAAAGACCTTGTAATGACTGGGGGTATGAAGGAAATCAAGAGATTTTGACCAAATTAGATCATCCCTTCAACTCTCCTCCAATTAGAAGAGCCCACATCACATAGCATGCAATCCATGTGAGTTGAACAAAATTCCTTTGAGGTGCACAATGAATCTCATTGGCTTAGATTTTTTGACAAACCTACCCAAAGTATTGAAGGTGATTTCAACATTGAGGTGTTTCACTTTGGAAAATTCCCTAATTGCAGTTTTGATTGTGTGTACAGAATCCCAATTGCATTGGAAAGAAGACTTGTTTACCTATGACATTGTAATTTTTTTTGAAAAAAAGTTATTTCTTTGGACTTGGGTAGCTTAGAAAAATGGGCAACAACCAAAAACTGGTATCTTGGGAGCATAGGGGTTAAGGTTTTATTACCTTATCCTTGATTGAATCATCATACAAGCATTTCTCACGCATTATAGTTCTCTAAACAACAATCCAATTCATGCAATTTCATATTGTTTGGCCATTGGACTTTGCACAAATGTTAGGATAAAACACTAACAAAGAACTATTCTCGTTTGATTCTACAGTCAATCATCTGCAACCACGTGCATCTATATGTACATCACGTTCATTTTTCACATCTCTCAATTTTCTTCAAGTTGTGGTTATAATAAGAATAGGAGAATAGACACCATAGATATACAAGATCAAGAATATGATGACCAACTCCTAGGTGTTACAAGGTCTTCCTAAGGAATGTTAAATATGAGGGATGATAACGTATAATTCCTTGCCATTTATTGTGAAGTTTCAAGAGATCGGTCAATACGGGCACCATGCATGGTGCCCGCATCAAGTCAAACAAGGAGGTTTCACCCAGTTTTGACACTTCCGTTTTACTAAGTTCCTAAATAATCCGCAACCTCAATAAAATATAGTTGGTGATTGATTGGAAAATATAACCCATGATCGCTACTTTCCCTCCACCGAAGACTTCTTATAATCGATTCAAAAATTATATTGTAACTTTCCAAGGCACGGGTACTAGAGAATATTGTTCCCACCGTCACTTCCCACGCATTTTCCTACTTAAATATAGAAACACATGTAGTCTTCTTGTGGATGAAAGCTTCACAAGATTTCATAATCCTAATAGACCTTCTGCAAAAGACTTGGATTGAATGTTTTTTCTGTGATTTGATTCAAGCCTTATGAAGAAATACCTTACGTTCAACAAGTTCTTACAAGTTCCACTGTCACAACCTCAGAATAAGTATGCGGTTGCCCTTCACACTCCCAGTCACCACACTAAAACAACCACCTGCGATCGACCATAACCCTCTCTAGTCCTCGACACCTTCACTCACGTGCAAGGAAACAAATTGTTTTAATACACAATTCACCGAAAAAAAACGGGATAAAGAACAACACTTGCACAATACAAGCAAGCCTTTTACGTCTAAATGATACACCAACTAATAACAATTTCAAGGGACAACCCTGGAGAAGCTGGGAGGCCACCTCAATGATACCTGTAAGTCAATCCACAGCCTGTTTCAACCATCCCCACATCCCTCGGCTACATCCAGCCTCAGTGTGGTATATGTATGCAATCTATCGGAATGCCCAAGTTCCAAAAATCATCTCGATCTACCACGTCTCGCTTGGAGCAATCGCAAGGTATATTTATCTATCATACGTCTGGCATGCTCATTACACTTGGGCCGTTCCAGCAGTGAATCCAGGGTCTTCGCACCGGTACCTGCCATCAGGCCCTATCCCGAATCCTTTCGGGTCCGCGAACACATTCTCCAGCAATTGGCTGCGCACTGGCAACGGGCTCGCGTCCGCAAACTCCACGGCCTCCTCCACAACGTCGTCGATCTTCTTCTCGATACTCTTCAAGTCACCCTCCGTCGCCAACTCGTTCTCCAGCAAGTACTTCTTCAGGGCCACGATGGGGTCCCTCGCTGCATAGTGCGCCTTCTCAGCTGCACGCGCACCAACCACATCGTCAATACAAACACGAACACAACCTCACCGGCAAGCTTCTCACAATCTAACCAGAAAATGCTACTCCGAAAATGATGGAATTCGGATGAGGCCGGATTTCATGTCACCAGAATCCTTCCGTGCGCTAGGTTCCAAAAACCTAGCAACTCATCAGAATCTTATCCGTCGGTGTCCATAAAAACTCACTCACCGAAATTAACCCCCATGGGACCAAGGATTCACATTAACTTTCCGAATGACCACTGCAATTCATTCATTCATCCATTTATTCATTCATTATGAAAACCACACAACATTCAGTTTGGGCCTTGAATCTTCTATCACCAGAATCGGCCAAGAACAACGATGCATAGGATAGTCGATTAATAAACTGTACATCAAATCCCGCAGAAGAAACTGCCATGTTCATATAAACTCACACTGCATCTCACAGAGACTGATCGTTTCCATGGTTTTCATACTACCCAGGATTCAATTCATCGCTCACTCAGAAAACACAACCATAGAATTATTCTACACGAGGGGGCAAAAGCTCTCGTATCACCAGAAGCATTCATTCCACAGCGACATCGCCTCCAAACTCTATCAACGATACAGTATCGGACAATTTGAGAAACTCTCACCATCGGACCCAATCAACGACGAATCACCACCAAAATGAGGGAATGAACACCACACGTGACACACACGAATCAAAAGAAATTGCAACCAAAAAGAGAGCTCGCTTACCGGGGGCCCGCAGTTCGTCCGGATCGGCCAGCGAGTGCCCTCGGAACCGGTACGTCTCGCATTCGATCAGCGTCGGCCCGTCGCCTCTCCGGGCCCTCGCGATCGCCTCCTTCGCCACCTCGCGCACCTTCAGCACGTCCATCCCGTCCACGTGCGCGCTCGCCATCCCGAACGCCGGCCCCTTCTTCCAGATCTCCGGCTCCGACGTCGACCGGTAGTGCGACATCCCGATCGCCCACAGATTGTTCTCCACCACGAAGATCATCGGCAGCTTCCACAGCTGCGCCATGTTCAGGCACTCGAAGAACTGCCCGTTGTTCGCCGTCCCGTCGCCGAAGAACGCCACCGACACGTTGTCCGCATTGTCGTCCTTCAGCACCTCGCGCTTGTACTTCGCCGAGAACGCCCCGCCCACCGCCACCGGGATCCCCTCGCCGATGAACGCGAACCCGCCCAGCAGCCCGTGCTCCGCCGAAAACATGTGCATCGACCCGCCCTGCCCGCGGCACACCCCCGTGCTCTTCCCGAACAGCTCGCTCATCACCGCCCGCGCCGGAACGCCCTTGCTCAGCGCGTGCACGTGGTCGCGGTACGTCGACGTCACGTAGTCCTCCTTCTTCAGCAGCTTGATGAATCCCGTCGACACCGCCTCCTGCCCGTTGTACAGATGCACGAACCCGAACATCTTCCCCCGGTAGTACATCTGCGCGCACATGTCCTCGAAGCTGCGCCCCAGCACCATGTCCTCGTACAGCTCCAGCCCCTCATCTCGCGTCACCAACTGCCCCCACACCGCAAACCATCAATCCCAATGCCACAAAGAACCAATCAAATTGTGCTCAAGAACCCACTCCCTCAATCAATCACTCACTCACCAGCTGCGACTTGTCGGCGCTCTTGGGCTTGTCCTGGACGGCCTTGGAGGCAGCAGCGGCGCGAACGACATTGCAAACGGGGGCGCGGCTGGATTGGCCTGCGGCATTGCCCAGGAGCGCGCCATTGGACAAGGGCTTGGAGGTGCGCGCCCCGAAGAAAGCCGTGTGGCCAACACCAGCAACAGCAGCAGCCGGCTGGTGCGCGGCCCGGGCGACGGCAATCGTCGAGGGAGAACAGAGAGCAGCCATGAGAGCTTGCAACAAACAGTAAAACCTAGACTACCATGAGGCTTGTGAGCCAAATAGCAAGAGAAGAACGCGGGCCGCGGAGATTCCGAAGTCAGGTCGGAGATGGCGAGGTGGGTGGGTCAGACCTTCATGACCAATGACCGGGGAGAACCGGCAGTTAGTTACACCTTGACCAGGAATTTCCAGTCTCTTGAGCAAAACTGTCATAGATGTGAAGATTTGATAACCATTTTTGGCAAAATATTCTGGATTCCTTCATACATTTGTTGCAAATTATTGTATATAGTACTCATAATATTGTTTATTTTCACTAGACTGGGAGAAGCCTATGGCTAAGAAGTAGCAGCTAATTAAGGTCGAGGCACCTAAAACCAACCAAGTACCCAAAACCGATCTGGCCTAATTTCTAGATTTTGAAAGAAAAGATGTACCTCATTTGTACATTAGAGCATATTATCGGTTTTGGGTCCTGAAGTACTTTTCACTTTGAAAAATTGTACAAATTTCAATATTGGGAAATAATTCATGGAAAATTTTGCATTCTCCGCGAAAACTAACTTCCAACCCGGGAAAAATATCACCCTATTAATAGTTGGTCTAGAAATAGTGTAGGTAGCTTAAGTTATCGGTTTTAGGTGCCTCGACCTTATGTCAAAAAAGAGTTTACCAATGGCCTTTTGACCTGGAGGGCAACTGGCCATTGTCATTACGAACAGACACTTTAATCACGCCGGCCTTTTATGGGTCCGGAGTTTATATCAAAAAAGAGTTAAAATTTGCATCAATATATTTTTTTTGAAGCGACTTGGCTAAAGTTCGCACAAAACATTTTCACCGAACTTGGTTTATTGAAATTCCCACTTGATCAATTGAAAATAGAAATCTTTTCAAGAAAAATTGATAATTTTTTTGGAATAGTAGAGACAACCGTAAAGTCACTGGAACACTATTAATATTAGTCATGTTGTTTTTTCATAAAACGGGGGTTTTGTTCAAAAATGGGATCTGTGTTCATGCCCATAAATAAACATAGTATAAAAAATGGAACAAAAACAAGGTCCACAGAGTTTCACCTGACTTTTGTCAACAATGGTTGTTTTTCACTATGGAATCAACCCTGGCTAATGGATACTATCTCAAGGTAGATACAATTTACAATAAGACTTTCCAGTTGTTCACATAAAATACTTAGAAATTTTCAAAATTAACGCATAGGATTTATTTTCAAACTCGAGTTTTACATTTCTTTTTTTCAAATAAATAAATAAATAGGGTTTAGATTCCTTGTTACAACATTCTCACCTTTAACCCCCTAAAGAACAAGGTGGACGCATTGTGTTCAAAAATGATTTCATTATTTTAATGACTTATTTGAATTCGATAATTTTGACTCAATGTTAACTAGAGAATTGAAAATGTCTGTTATGAGAACACAAAAATTCTTGGAGATATGTAATTTCATTGATCCATCCATTGGGAAAAAACTAAAACACCAATGCATGTGAACTTGGACATAGTAGGTAGGGAGGTTTATGATATGGAGGGCATTTTCACACTAGAGCGTCGCATTTGTCAAAACAAAGTGTACAATATGTAAAACATTTGCCATTTCTATATAATTTACACTACGTAACAATTATGAAAATGTTAAAATATATTTTAAATGGAATATTTTTACATATATCATATATTTTAAGAATATTTTTGGATATTTCAAATATGAATTTGAAATCTTTACACATTAATTTTTCGAGAATCAATCATTGTTGTTGTATTTAGTTTTAGAACACCGTTTTTTGTGAGCACTTGGATACAAATACATCTTTGTATGCTCTTGATATTTCAAACGCTAATCATGGTTTTAGAATTTATAAGAATGTTTGTAGTGAATGACCTTTTGATTTTGCTCAAAAATTTCATAAAAACAACCAAAGGTTCCTCCAACCCGTTTAGGGTTGGTAACATTTTCTTTTCTCCCACATCTTCCTCTTTATAAATCTCATTTTACCACGAAACATTTTTTTTGAACATACTTCATCAAGTTTTTTTCCTATTCAACATTTGGACTTGGTGTCATTAGGTACATACTTCTCTAAATTTACAAACATCAAAGTATGCAAAATTGAGACATAGATTTAATAAAAACAAAAATTTCAAAAAACCACTATGTCAGGAGTATCTCATTTCAGATACATCTAACAAATTTTAGTCAAGAAATGTTAATACATGGTTTGTAATCAATTTACTTAGAAGGAATTTTTAATTTTAACTTTCAAATTTTATAATAAATTATTGGTAATAGGATTGGTGAATTATTCCATTTTGAAATAACTCACCAATCCTATCACCAATAATTTATATTCTTTATCATTTATAATTTTATACATATGGAATCTTAAATTCAAAATCTACAACTTTTAGTTGTAAATCAATTCCAAAATATTCCTCCAAATAGTACTTTATAATGGTATTTCTCAAATTGTCAATTCCAGGGACACCTTGTGACCTTTAGCCCCTATATGTACTAGGGTGTCCCTAGAATTGACAATTTTAGAAAAATCATCATAACGTATGAGATAAAGTACTACTTAGAAAAACATTTTGGAATAGATCACGGAATAGATATACAAATGAAAGTTCTACATAGAATGCAATTTTGAACTACATTGAATGGAATTTTGGCTTGGTCAACCACTTGACATACTTCTACATACTTTAGAAAAATATGTAATCAAGTATGACTAAGGGCGGACTTCTATGCAAGGGGGGCAGTGGATGGAAGGCACTAGAAGACAAGAATTGAGGTCTCAAGAATCACCCATGCTCCACTCATTTGGGTACAAATGAAATTTATACTCTTGAATCCTCCCGTTTCCACCCATTTTGATGGAGCTTCCTCCTTTTGAAGACCGGCCACCTACTACCCCCTTTACATGGAAGGAGGCCCTAAATCCAACCATTAGAAGGACAACAATTTGGTGAAGAATCTCCAAAAAATTGGATGATTTTCATCCAAGTATTGACGAGACCGTAGGGCGGGTTTGAATTTGATAGTCGTTTAGTTTTTGGATGGCGTGACGTTTAGGGGTTAGATATCAATGATTAACAAAGTGAATCTTATCCAAAAGTAATAGGATACCCAAATCGATTGTTACAAAGACTTTGCTACAGTACGTCGCCATTATCGTATTAAGTCTGAGACCAACAATTAGTTTGACTATTTTTTACAAATCCTTGGACTAATTCCGGTAGTACTATCAAAATTAGTCCAAGGATATAATAATAAAGTATTATTACTTTATTCAGTAACAATATTTTATTTTTCAAAAAGCTACAAACAATCATTCTAGACTATTTTATTCATATTTTATTCATATTTGGTATGATAAATTCATACAAATTTGGATATTTTGAAAATTTTAGTATAGGCCATGGTATACCTACATTACCACAATTACTACGAGTGATCTCAATTACACCGGCTTGGACTTTCTTCTAATTCCAAAATTAGTCCGAGCTTTCTTTAATAGTCCGAGTCGGACTAAATACAATAATGGGTGTAGTGGGTAATATAACCACTCCTCATATATTGTAGTACCACTAGTGGGACCCGTGCCGTTGAGCACATTGAGCTTGGGTTGTCTCCTCGACGAATTCCAACGTGGAACATTTGAGTGAGACAAACCAAGCTGTATTGTATAAAACATTGTATTAGCAATTCATGCACTTGCAAAATTAAAAGTGCACTTGTCTTCTGTTTTGACAATGTAGTTCAACATTGCAATTTGTGGGGGAGTAAATTTCTAAGTACACAATACTTGATTGTATAGAATATGTAGCACTAATAAATATAAAGTTTTTGAATAGAGCAAAAGACTCTAGGATTACAAATATTGTTGCATGCACATTGAATGTCGCATAGCTCACATACTGACCATGCAAATTGTTATTTTAGAGTAACAATTTAGATTACAAATGTCATCGCATTGTCTACACTATCATCATGTCATTCTGAAGGCATTCACATAGTCTAAGCTATATTGTATACTCTATTATCTTTTGTCTAAGATAAAACTTCGATACTATGTTCCACTGAATAGTATTGTATAGAAAATAATCTTGTCAATTAATAAGCATCTATGTCATTCTGCAAGCGTATGTTGTCCATTTCCTCCAGCTGTAGCGCTATATACTCTATCATATGAGGTTTAGCATGAATTGGAATGCGGATCCTTGTTTCCGTCATGATGCCATGGATCGGAATATTATAGCTTGATTCAGATGTAGTCCTTGTTCTTATTGGAACATCATCCCATGCAAATATAGTTGCTTCTTTATCAACCCAACCATGTCTTTCACCAGACGGCTCCCAAGTTGCTTCTATGCAGTTTGCATATCGTTCTCTGTTTGAACCCTGTAGCCTTTGCATTCCTACCCGCATGATGGGCCAATACCACAAAACCTTCATCTTCAAGGCCCGCGAGCGTTGTCCAAACTCTAGTACCTTGCCCACGTAGAATGGTACTCCAGCTTGTACCTCACTGTGTTCTACGGTTAGCGCCACAAATTGTCCCACTTTGATGTCACTTGTTGGATCAAACGGTGGAAAAGGATCCTCCGTCCCAGAAGTGTGCATCCTTGTTGATGTTTGGCCTATTCCAACATCTCGGTTCTGGTTTGGCGTTCTTTTCACAGACACCGTTGATGGCCTCCCTCTGCGAGGACCAAAGTAACCTCGGCCTTCCGGATCAGGCATTGTTGATAAAATTAAATCTGTTGATCTAATTATCGCGTTCAAATTCTGTCCGCTCTGAAGCAGTTCCTCTGGTTGTGCATTTTCAATTACGCTCTCTCTTCCTTCGCTTGGCCAGAACGGTATAGATCTCTCTTCCCTTCTATCTTTTGTGGGAAATTCTATAAGATACTACATCAACCACTTTGCCTCATCGATGGCTCGCAGGTTCTTTTCTACATACTGTAATCTACTTACACACCTCTCCTTATACGCAATAAACTCCTGCAATGCCCTCAACTCCCTGTCATCTGCTGCGAATACTTCTGCTAATTCAGGCGTCTGCGAAGTACTCGGCAACGAACGTAAACACATGTGCCCATCGACCGGACCCCATGCGTCTCCACTGAAGTGTTTGTGTTGTACTCGGGGCATGCCGTTCTCCATATAGAACCTCATGTGGTGTGGGAATGTGATGCCCGTCAATGTATCGCCGCCCGTTTGGAGATGAGGAGTAATGAATGACTTCCAGTCCCAAACATTTTCCAGATGTCGTGCACTCACGAAGGCCTCCGTATATGACGTTCCTTTCTCCACCAGTTGTAGTAGCTCTTGCAACGAGTCAATGTCTGTTCTCTTCAGTGTATTTGATATTATGCTGAAACGCTGATCGATGTCTTCGTGTGTGTGACCCACTATCAAAAAGCACAACTGCACTTCTTGAAAGATTCCTAACCCAACTAGAGAAGCACAAAGGGCAAACATGTAGACATTCTTGTTCTCTCGCGTGCAGTTATCCGCTTGAATTCGCAAAGTAGGAGGTACTCTACCCTTTCTGCGCTTCACATCGTTGATGACGTGCATGACCATAGTGACTACTTGGTTGCTGTCGTGTTTGTGATGTGCGTCTATCCACACATCCGCATACAATCCAATCCCGTGGACAAGCACCCCGCACAAATGAGTTTTCACAAACCGTGACTCTATGTTCTTCACTGTTTGCCTCATTTTAGGAACCATAGTAGTGTTTTGGTCCATACCGTCTACAATGATAGACATGTATACGTCTGGGGTTATGATCGCTGACCTCTTGAACGTCCAATAGTCTCGTCTCTCTTCCATTTGACGACGAATGTGCACCATATACAACTTCTTTATCTCCACTTTCGCAGCTGCATTGGTGGTTGCCTCCATTCCGCACTTATACTCCCAACAGTGATAGCATTTGGCAAACCTAGAGAACGGCGGGATTTGTACGTGAGGATATTCAGTCCGCCACATCCTATAAAATGACGAGAGCAATATCGGATTCCCATCCACCATCTTCTTTACTTCCTCGTTCACGTAGTGGAAAACATCCAACTTTGTTGTATTCATAGGGAGTAACACCAATGGCACAACAACGTTATCAATCTTCTTCCGTATCTGTCGATTTGGTTGCGTGCAGCCTGCCTCTTTCACGAACTCCTGAAAGCTTTCACGTGCTGCCGACATCTGTGCACGCTCTCTTAGTTTGCATGTGTTCCCATGCACAGCTGCAACTTTTCCATACACTTGATGAGACATTTTCAATTGTTTGAAACGCCTTTGAGAGTATCCTAATGCAGTTGCATAGCAGGCATTGCACACGGCGACTCCATCCAATTTTGTGTTGTACTTGTCCTTCCTAACCCCCTGTGTACGAGAGTAAAATGCGTTCAACATTTGCAACATCCATGTTGCCCGTTCATTGAATTTTTGACCCCATGCCATGTAGCGCTGATCAAGAATATATTTCTCACTAACTTCCTTCAAACAATTCTTCTTGCAACCACCTTTTCCCTTCGCTGCTGCAACGCTGTTCAAAGTCACCTTCTGACTTTGTGCCTCCCTCCTATCTCGAAGGGGTTGCTCGTGCCTCCTTCGATTCGGCATGGAATACTTTCTTCTTGGTCTTTCAACTGGCAACCCCTGTATACATGTCATGTTGTCTAGGCTACACTGCGATTCTTGCGTTGCAGGGGATACGCCGTCTCGTGAACTAGACTGCAAGGGAGTGTTTGGAGAATCATCTGATGGATTCAGTGATATGTCTTCTTCATGGAATTCGTACTGAGGTGCTACTACAGTTTGGAAGGAAAAATTTTGACCTTCTCCAGATTCTACAGTAGTAGCGATGACCGGCTCTGCGGCTCGGATGTGTGCTCTTTCCCATCGTATGACAAGTCCAAGACATTGTTGTAATTGTTCTCCAACGAGCTCCCCTGTCCACGTTGTACCATCAACAACATGTACAACCTTAACAGCAACCTCAGAAGGACATAATTTCACGGCATGAAGTTCCATCCCGCATTTGATATTCTCATCTATCACCCCTTTTCCAACGATGTTTCCTCCAATCCCTAACAGTTCCACTGTGCCCGTCTGTGGTGTTTTTGCTCTTGGATGTACCGATGTATTTGCATCGTCAAATAGTCTAGTAGTACAAGCTCGGTAAATTCTTTGTCCTACAGTCAGTGACGGAGTTGCATTGTTGGCGGCATTTGCTTTCACCACGGGACTTCCAAATGCTCCATTGTTCATTGCTTCCCTCATTTTTGAGAATGAAATTCCTTCCCACCTGCACATGCAGAAGACTGTCTTAGAAAAATTACTATAACCACACTAAAATCAATATATACGCTAGCCCATCATATTTACAATAGGTTGTACCAATAATTATTTTTCAAAAATATTGTGATAAAATTCATCCAAATTGGATGAAAATTTGTTACAATAGATGAATGTACCCACGGTATATTATGATTTCACTGTACCAACTTATAAGACATGTCTAAACATTACTATTAATATGGACAAATCCTATGTACCATGACCTTATGTTCACAACTATTTTATTCAATTCTTCAAATATATACATTGAAGAATTTCATTTTATGTGGTAGTAGTGAACAAAATACAATGCCTGTCTACTTGGCTTCATGCACTTCTTCACAATAATGCATATCAATTACAAAGTGTTCCAAACAACTCAAATTTTTTATTTTCAAAAATAACATTATTTCCCTGTCAAAATTATTTAAAAGTCATTCTATTGGTTCAAAAAGCTTCTCACTATGTATAATTATTTTAAATGAAATATGATAATGTATTTACAAACACCGTACCCCCTAATGCTGAGAACCCTTTCCAAATTCGGCAGTTTTGCAAAGATTCGTTATAAAATACAACCTATAGGGATATCTTTAACTTCATATATGAATAGAAGTTGTACGTTATCGATTTTACCTTCTATCCATAAGGTTAGATCTATGATTGTTGTTATTCGTAATTTTGTATAAAATTTGAAACTTGAAATTCAAAATTATTTTGTAATTCAATTACAAATAAGATATTGACAATCTACGGATGAAACCCTTTGTGATTGGATGAAATGTAATACTCTAAGTATGGTGATATTTGGAAATTTTTGGTTGCTTAATTTTATGATTTGACTTTTTTTAGACTATTTTACACTGAAATCTTCAAAACCTTGGATGAATCACTACAACATGAAGTGTTGCATAAAAATTTCACAAATCATCCCCTTTCTAATCAGATTACATATGCATGAAACTATGTTCCCATATAATCTACAATAAAAATTCTACAATGCAAACCGTGCATGACGGATGAGAAATTACAGATGAAATATGTTCATTGCCCAAAACATGGACATTCTGGTAGGTAGGGGTTAACTGATGAAGTTTTTACATTGAAAATTCTTTCAATAACGTTGAATAAAATGAATTCATCAAATCCAAATTAAGTGTTCAAACATGTTATGTTATCTTCTTCTTCACAATGATATATTCTTATTGGTCTCTTGACACATAGTACAGTGCTCATGCATGGTGGAATTTAACCCCTACAGGACCATAACTGTTTCGCTCGAAAACACTACAATACTGCCATTTCTAAGCTCTAGAGCACAATTTCAAAAAAACCTTTTTTTCAAAATTCAACAATTGAATTTGAACTTTTAAAACTAAAGGATTGTGCACACAAAAGTTCACAATACTTGACTATATAGATTAGAAGATATATACATTTGCATGAAAATAAAAGAAAATTAAAACCCGCCCAAAATTCTCAATTGCTAATTTTCTTCCTATTTTGAAAATGTTTCATTGCAGAAATTTGTTGCTCTTCACTTTCACAATTTACAAAATGTTAGTTAATTGTATTCCAAAGTTGATAAGTAGGAGAATGATATAACATATTCAAAACAATATTGTAAATCACGGAGGTTCAAACCATTGACAAACACATTTAATTGTATTGGGAGCTTGGTTTTTTGGGAATATCTCAATCCAAAGGGCAAAGACAAATACTATTTTCTATGTTCAAAGTAGGAAAAAAAATTACAAAAAACTGCAAATTCTCCAATTTATATCTCTTAATGAAGTTAAGTTTCTCCACCCTACCCAACCGCACTAGAATTTTGTGACTCCTCTTGCAATGAAATTTTTGAGCTTCGGAGATTTTTTCTCTTTAATTTTATTTTTATTTTTATTTTTTCTTCTTCAATTTTTGTTACCATCCTGAATAACATCATGTCATTTGCTTTTGTGTCAAATTTTATACCTGTGGAGTAGTTTAGCATTAGTTAAAGAAATAATGGACCCTCGAGAGGGCCCTTCCATAAAGTTTCCAGAGGGATCCTGGATTAGATTTAAATGTAGTATCTAATTAGACGATGAAGTAAAACCCTATACCCACCTACTCTTAGGAGGACAGATAATCATGACAAGAGAGTAGTCAAATCGTTTCCATTGAAGATAGAAGTTAGTGTCTTAGATGTTATGTATTCTTTTAGTCCTCAGAAGACGTTCCATCCACTGCATGTGTACACTAGTTTCCTAACAAAATATATATTTTTAAATACACAAAGAAAATGGAAATTAACCTTCTCAGCAACTAAACCTACCATTGTAAATTCACATCAAATGGTAACTAATTTAAGTCAGAGTTTTTGTCCTTTAATAGGCCACTAAGACCCACGCTTGTGAAACTCAAAGGACCCTATTGGAGGTTCATTTTTTCTCTAATGTTGTTTAAACTACTTGGCCTCACGAAAGAAAGTCTTTGGACAACTTAACTTTGTTTACCAATATGCAGTGGGAAAAAAATTATATTATGACAACACTCTTGAAATTCCTCACGTTCATCAAAAATCTCAATAATAGTAAAATCAAAATTGACATTGTGAGAACTTGCTATGTTTTTAAATATCCTAGTGAGAACACTTGGTTATTTAAGCGTTAATGATTATGTAAACAAATTCACACATTCTCTTTGTATTCACATAAAAAAATCTATTGTACTGTACACTAGTCTCACTGACATGGCTCAAAATGTTTTGAAGACTTACCTATACGTCTAAGATGCCAGAGATTGAACTAGCATTTCGAAACTCCTACTTCATGATCTCCACTGCAACCATATAAAGGGCTTCACTTTGCAAGGGTCTGATTCAGACAACCTGTTGTCAAAACTTAATTTCCATGTCACACTATGCCAATCAAAACATGACATGTGACACTTTTGAATGAACTAATTACTTTATTTTGAAATTTAGCACCTCTGCTGTCACAACATTAACAAACTTACAATGTATGCATAGTTCATGCCACCAATGATACAGATATATCATGCAACTATTCCTCCACAAAAAAAAATTTCATATTTCATTACTGTTTGCAACGTTCTATCTAACACCTGGATATTATATAACATAGTTTGGGATGCAAAAGAGAAAATACTTGTACCCTGAATTACAACTCTAGTTCAAAAACCGTTGAAAATAAAGAGTTTATCTATGCTTGAAGAGCATGTATAGCAAGGACTACTATTGGTGCATCCTTTTAAAAGTACATTCTAGTGTAGTTTGTCCTATGTTAGGTAAACAATAATTATTTTAAGTCATATTCTGTCAAGATAAAAAAATTATATGACGTTTGTGCAAAGAATCTCATATATTCAAGAACTACATTGCCTAGAATATCATTAATTACACCATAAATATGACAAAGTAATGACAATTAGGGTATTTAGTACAATTCACGATTTGACATGGACCGTTGTTAATTGCAATGGATGAATGACTTGCAACAGTGTTTCTATAGCAATGCCAAAAACTTTATAATTTACTTGTACAAAATGACGACATTTAAAAACAAATCATACATATGTGCCTCAAATTCCAATTATGGTAAAATAATTACTAAGAACCTTTTTGCCCATCATGGAGGTAGAGTACGTTATAATTTATAGCATCTGAAAACAATTTCAGAACCACAATAAACATAAACTCATCTCCATCCTATAAATTTACATGATTAATTTAATGGACTTGAAAATAATTTAATTTGAGGACGATTATTTTTTTTCCATACAAATTTGGAAGACTTTGCATAAACTATTGATCTAGTAAACTGAATCCTAAATAACTTAATTACATTTCCATTTTAAATAGTACTACGAATATTGTTTCTATGAATAGTAAAAAACTATTACATGTTGCACAAATAATTATACAAGTACTTTAACCCCTACAAGCCCGAGGGTACTGGACAAAACATAAATGTGTTATAATATGTGTCTTCCAGATGTTTGATGAAGTTTGGTTCAACATACAAAATGTAGGGCATAATCTATTTAAATTATTCATACGGTTAGACTTCCAAGAAAAAATTACATATTATTTTAAGAATTTAACAGCATTACCTCCTAAACGTTCTCATCTTTATTAGATTTGGCAATTTTTCAAAGCTGCATAATAAAATGCAACTAAGAGGGATATTTTTAAGTTGATGAATGAATAAAAGTTGCACACTATGCATTTTAGATTCTATACATACGGTTAGATTTGCGATTGCTATCACCAATATTTGTGTATTAAATTTCAAACTTAAAATTTAACACTCTTTTGTAATATGATTACCAATAACATACTGTCAATCAAATAATGAAATTTGTTGTGATGGGTTGAAATGTAATACTCTAAGTGTAGTGATTTTTGAAGATTTTTTGGTTGCTTAATTTTAGTACTTAACTTTTTCAATAGCACTTTCAGACTAAAATCTTTGAAATTTTGGGTGGATTACTAGAACATGAAATGAGGCATAGGAATTTCACAAATCACTCCTTTCTAATCGGATCACACATGCACGGAGCTATCTTCCTATAAAAGTTTCGATAATAAATCCACACTGCAAAAAGTACATGATGGATGAGAAAACAGACTTCAAATCCGTACATCATTCAAAATATGCATGGTTGGGCAATTAGGCGTTAACCTTTGAATAATTCTATGATTAGTAAAACTTAGCATGATTAGTTAATATTGGTTTATCCTTTGTTAACTTCCAAAAAAACAAAAGAAATGATGGAGGTCACATCATTACTGTCTCGAAATACCAAATTTTATAACACTAAGACAATGTTGAGGTAATTCACTAGCTTCGAAAAATTCTCTCGATTAGAGTCTCCCTTGAATTGACATAATTCAAATTGCTTTAGAAATTAAACTTGATGAGTCGGTCATAGAATTAAAAAAATGTTGGTGTTGTAGGGGACAAAGGGCTGCCGTATGGACAAAGGGCTGCCGTATGGACAAAGGGCTGCCGTAGGGATGGGCAAAGGCCTACTAGAAAGGGGTAAGGATGGGCAAAGGCCTATTGAATTGAATTAGACCTAAATTGTAGAAAAATTGTAGAAAAACCGAAATATAATATTATTAATTTTCAATGCTCAAAACATAATATTATCAATATAATTTTCAATGCTCAAAAATAATATTATTAATCCAAAAGCTCTCACATGGCCTCTACAAACCTTAATACCTAAATTTCAAACCAGCTCCTTTTGGATTCGTGGTATTTTTTGTTCTTACAAATCTCCCTTCACATCAACCTCTTTACTACGAAACATTTACTGGATATACTTTATTAACCCTTAAAGGACCATGTGGCCTTGGGAGGGCCACATAGGGTCTAAAAATTGTATTTCGATCTCTATGATAGTGTTTTTAGCAAAAATTAAAAAGTCATCCTCCTCCTAAATTTCTCAAACCATCTATTGTAGGTATTTATTACTAAAAAAATCAATATTAAGTGAGATGTATAAGTCAAAAAATTTACATATCTTGAATTCAAGTACACTTGTAACATGCATGATTCCATCAGGTTTTGTTCAATAATATTTTTTTTCCATAATGTATCAAATAAAATTTTCTTTTTTTTATCTTTTAAATTTCTAATCTTAGGTTTATCCGTCATCTAAATTGTAGAAATACCGAAATACTCTCAACAACACTTTTTGATGACTTACTTTGGAGCAATGACAAAAATTTCTAAATTCATCAATCACAGTAATAAATTATATAGTGTGATTTATTTTGGAGTACACTATAATGCACAAAAAGAAGTTTATAAAAAAGAACACGAAATGAAAGTTGTAAACATATTGTTTAAAAAAAAAAAAAAACTTCTTGTCCTTTAAGGGTTACGTTGTCGGTTGTATCCAGTGGTTGAATTTGTTGTTACTAATTTCAAACACTGATTTTGACGTACTGTCTAATTTGAAATGAAAAGAATCCCAAAAAAAAAGTGTGGGGACTATCTTTTGTTTTTTAGACCAATTTACCATTCTTCAAAGTTGTTAAAATTGCATTTTTTACAGCTCAAAATCCTACAATTCCTACATACACTGAAGAAATTGTTTTTCTATCAAATTTCTTTTATGTAAGCTCAACAAACATCCCACCTACACCTTGTTGTTCATCACTAAAATTTTCACTTAAATTTTTATTTAACTACAATACAAAGTTCATACTATTTAAGTATTTTTAAAATTACTATAAATTTTACAACAAAAAAACTTTGAAAAAATCTTATAAAATTCATTATTATTTAAATAATTATGGAAATTTTTTGGGTAAATTGGTTTACCAATAACTGATATGAAAAAAATAATAGAAAATATCATATTTTAAAATGTTGGGAATTGATGAAGTTTGTTGGGTACTTATAGTGTGGACACTTTTGGGTTAACCCCTCACCGCCGGAGGGGACGAAAAGTGTCCTCTCATAGTCTGGCAGTAACATTCAAAGTGCTGTAACTTTTGCATCCAATGTCCAAATTCAATAAAACTTGTTGGAAAAGTTGCGCATATTAGTCTAGTTTTAGTGGTAAAATTTTCAGATCAATTCAAGATGTATTGAGTTTTTGAGACCCATTCGAAGTTCACAGGTTCAATTTGAGTTCACCTCACTGCATTATGATGGCTGCAACTTCGGGGGTTTGTATCTTTCTCATCAAATGTTTGTTTTCAATAAAAATTGTTGGGTTTTGTTCTCAATAAAGCCTAGTTATTGTGCTGAAATTTTCATGTCAATCCAAGTTGTTTTGAATGTTTGGGAGCAATTCGAAGTTCAAAATCCAGACATTTTTTCATTACAATGAACTTCGGCAGCTTATAACTTCTTCATACATGGTCCGTTTTCAATAATTTTTGTTGGAAAAGTTGCGCATACCAGTCTTGTTTATAAGGTTAAAATTTCATATGAATCCAAGAGGTTATGAGTGACTGAGAAGCATTTTAGTAGAGGTAGGTTCAGACATAGATGTGATTTTTTGCTTCTTTTTTCACTGTTTTTTGACATTTCAAAACAATTTTGCAGACACAATGAGTCAATTGAATGAGATTTTTTTTCACCAAAGTGTCTGTTTTTTGGTTTGAATCACTTTGTAGTTTAATTTTTTTTTTCATTTGAGTACGTTTAGAAATCGAATTTCACCTCCAAATGTGTTTTTAAGAAAATTTCAGCATCTTTTTTCAACACTAAAACATTATAATCTTTCAATCTATACGGTCAAATGACCCCAAATTTTGTGCACACCATCTACAACATGCACACTACAATATTGTACGGTTGAGATTTTCATACCTCACTGAAATTTAGACTTATAGGACTTCAAAAGCAAGTCAGCTTTTACACATGTTTGGACTTCAAGCGGGGAGGGGTTAAAGTATATGAAACTTACAATGTGAGAATTACTCAACAAGTTTGGAAAACGTCATCTGGAAGACCCCACGGAGCTCCGGAGGGATGACTGCCTTGACAGTCGGCCACCTTTCTCCAAAGTCATTGTTTCTTCTTCTGCAGAGTCGTTTCTTGTTGAAAACTGGTAGCAAACCTGACGCTTTTGACTATGCAGTTGTCGCTTTTGACTCACTAAAGGACCACTTTTTCTTGTTTGTTGTGTCGCCTGTGACTCCTTAATTTCTGAAGTGACTCACAATAGGAATCAAAAGCGTTGAGGTTGAAAGCTTAGGGAGGAGATCGGTGGGTTTTGGTGGTGATCCTACGACAATCTTCCTGCTTGCTAGGGTGAAGGAGAGCGTGCGAGAGAGGCTGGTAGCATCAAGAGTCACGGAGGGGACACTGGTAGACTTCTCCAAGTTTGTGCGGAAGGCTCATCTCCACAGGCTCAAGGCTCTTACAGTACGCGTGCATCGCTGGTAACCTGTTTTCAAACTCATGGTTATGATTATGAACTCATGTTTTTTGTTCCCAGTTGCATCTCTGAATAGCTGAATTCTTAGCCGTAGCTAGTCCACAGTTTGCATGAAGCTCACAAATTTTGCAAGATCGCTAACTCACTTGCATGATCGCTAACTCACAGTCATGTACATTTTGAAAGATCGCTAACTCACAATCATGAAGTCGAATCTAAAAGATCTACTGCCGGATAAATACCTTTAGCTGCTAATCCTCTTGATAATACAGTAGTTGCGTCTAGATGGGCAAAAGTTGTAGCAGGAGCTGGGTCGTACATTTTGCAAGATCGCTAACTCACAGTCATGTACATCTTTCAGTTCACAAATTCTGCAAGATCGCTAACTCACAGTCATGTACATCTTTCAGTTCACAAATTCTGCAAGATCGCTAACTCACACTCCTACTTGGTATTCGCTCGTTCCTGCTTAGTACTCACTCCTACTTGGGACTCGCCCAATTTTGCTTGGTACTCACTCACTAGTCACGACTCGCTGAGACCTTGCAACTTCAACGCTTTCTCCTCGTTGCTCAAGTATGTGAACACCACGTTTGCCCCTTGTTTCATAAACGTCAGCACTATCGTAAGTTAGCAAACGTAAGTTAGCAAACGCCGAACACCAACGTAAGTTAGCAAACACCAACGTAAGTTAGCAAACGCCGAACCTACGTGGCGGAGGAGGTGGCAGGGGATAAGAGCGGCATTAGGAAAAAAACAGCGGCAAGTCCCAACATTCCAGCGTGCACATTGTTCGGCCCCCCGAGCATGGAGAATCAGTTTCAGCTGATCACAGGAACAATACAAAGGCGGGTGAGAGAGCGCGTACCTGAACACTCGCAGCTTCATCGCCTTCAGGTACGATTCCTCTCCAAGCTCCTGCTGACATGCATTGTCAATTGTGTGTGTGAGTATTTTTTTCCTTGTTCATTTTTTTGTGGTTTTGAAGACCTTTCTGTGCGCTTTTTTGTATAAAAAAATGAAATGCATTCCCTGGTTGTAGTTTTTTCTCAGAGTTTTTTAAATTCCTCACCATGAAGAACAATGCACGTGTGTCCAGAGTATTATTTGAATAGTTTTCCTGCTTGTTCGTTAGAATTGAGGCAGTTGAGCCATGGACCCGTACTACCCTCTTGCATTCCCGTGGTCTATTTGTTAAAAACGAAATTAAAGAAGCAAGTTCAAGCTTCCATTCGTTTCAACTGTACCTATTGATTTAAATAGTTTCATGACAATGAGGATTGGTTCTACTTTACCCAAAACCGAGTGCCCAAGATTGATCTGTTCGGGAATTTACAGTAATTTCAGGGTTTTAAGTGATTGATTACCAGTGTACATAGGAACGTTAATTTATTAAACAGATTTGTGTTTGCACTCATAGACTGAATGTTCAGGCATAAACCCTCGCAATTGCAAAAACCCGCTGATCACTGCTCGAATGACCTCCTCCAGCGCTTTCCGACGGCAGCGCAACAATGGAGACAACCGGAGCGCACGCACAAAACATCGCAGAGAACAAGAGAGCACATCCATCCATATCACTACCTCCCTGTCCTCCAAGAGATCACTCTCTTACTCACTAACTCACGAAGCATGAAAATTGTGAAGTACTAAAAACTCACTCCGACAATAAGAAGCAAAGCACACACACAGTAAGAGTACATAAGAGTTGGAGGTCCTGAAAGCAGGGTTTTTGTTTTTAGGGAGAGACGAAGTTCTTCAGAGTACGTTCCCGTGATTCTGTCGTGTTCCTTTCGAGGTCCCTCTGTTCCCGACGATAGAGCGGGCGGGCAGGCTTTCGTTGGTCCTCAGTTGTGGAACACCTTGCTATTTACGAATTTCACCCTAGTACTAAGGATTTACTCAACTGGCGATCGATTCTCATACCAAGTAACGGAAAAGAATCAACATAATAATTTACCTGCAATGAAAGACGTATCTCCTCGTCCAGTGCATTACTTCCCCCAAGCACCAAGTCCAACCTCTCACTGTACTCAAGGCATCTAAAATTCAAGCATATAAAGTCCAACCTCTCACTGTGCTCACCCCGACTGTAAAGCCCCTAATGCAAGCATTGTTCATTCATGGGCCCCATTTTCTGAAATTTCCATATTCGGCAACCTAGGGTCTGTTTTTGGCAAAACAAATTGCAAAATTGGTGACTACAGCCCGAATTTGATTAAACCTCTTAGGCGCCTACGTCCACATAGTGTATGACGAACAGATTCGAACTGTTCAAATTCCATCCGCATTGGACAATTTTCATCCACCAAAATTTCTCATCGTTCTTGTGCAAGTTGACTATCCTTTGTACAGTTTAGATCTTCAACATAGGTTA
This sequence comes from Pohlia nutans, assembly GCA_022496805.1. NCBI lineage: Eukaryota > Viridiplantae > Streptophyta > Bryopsida > Bryales > Mniaceae > Pohlia > Pohlia nutans. Next base: position 2,102,292 of record CM040086.1, read on the forward strand.
TTATGATTTTTTGAAAAACATCACAAGTGGTTTATATCAAGTTTCATTCTTGTGAGACCTTGAAGATGATTTTCCAAAATAAGTATAATCAAATAATGGAAACCATACCATCTTGTAGTGCATGTTATTCCAATTTTATTATTATTATTATTTTTAAATCCGCTAATTCGTGATTTTTAATTGAATTTCAAGAGAAAAACTTGCAAATTTAATTTCAAAAGATCAGTGGTCATGTACATTTTGCAATTATCCCACTTACTAATATAAATAGATAAGTTGTTGGTACAGGAGGGATCTGTTGCCTAATGATTCTTGTATCCCCTACTTGAACTGTAGATAATAGCAAAGCTCTTTCCTGTTCCAAGTTAGGGTCGTCCTAGAAGTATGTACACATGTAATTGGCTACTTTCCAGATGCCAAGTTTTGGACTCATGTACGTTTGTTACTACGTGGGTGATATAAAAGAGTTATAAGTGTAATACCGAGGATTTGGAAGATTTTTCATTGTTAGATTCGTCCGCTAAATTTCGGTTGTGGTACTAGTACATGTTTTATCAAATTCTGCAACCCCACGGAGCTCCGGAGGGGTGATTCGATGAGGGCGAAACTTATCCTGCTAGCTCAATGTCGAAAATAATTAAATATCACTATGGAATTATATTTTTAAAAACAATGAAAGAAGTTTAAAAACTCTCTAAATAATAATTAAAAAATACAAGAAATGATTTACACATATAATAATTATAATTTAAAAATATATATATGTTTAGAAATCATACAGTACTATTCACCATGGTAGGTTGCTCTTGGTTAATGCCATAAGCCCTCATAGCTATTGTTGTGATGTGAGATATTCCACATCATTCTGTTGTGGGAAGGTAGCACTTATAGAGGCTACTGAATGCTATGATGGTGACTATTTATTGGTCAACAATGTGTTGGTTTTTGGGTAACGCTGTGTTGTATTTTTTTTTAAATTGTATTGGATTATGGATCCATAAAAGCAGCTTCTAAGAAATCTATAGATTAGCTATGGGTACCTCTACTTTATATGTTTCTTAATACGTATAGTAGTTGCTCTCTAACATTGTTTTATTGTGAACAAAATGACCAGGTATTTGGTTATTTCGTGGGTCCTGGAGCTTGGTTCATTATCAAAGCGAATATTATTTCATGTGTCATGGAGCCTATTTGAATCCCAATATATATCATTTCATGGGTCTTACAACCTCCGCATATCAGCATGTGTATTTTATGGGTCCTGGAGCCTCTATAATTCAACACTAGTTCTTTCTTCTGGAGATTCATTTTCATACACAGGTTCATTCTAATACACAATATCTACACCCATGACTTACTGCAATATTGTTGAAATGCTAAAAGCGTATGAACTAGTGATTTCTTTTGTCAAGAGATAGTTGGGTGGTTTTGGTATGTAGGTTCTGTTGAAGAATTTGCGTGTGGAACGATACATGTGTATTTTTGGTTTGTGTTATTGCGTTATTGATGCCGGAATTATGAAGACACGCCAACATTCTTTGGATATTATGCAACATTGGAGAGGGTTGATTTATAGGATCGTCAATGTTAGGGTTTAGTTATGAGTAACTTCATTAAACCCTAAATGTACCAGGGTGTCCCTCTAATTGACAATTTCATAAATATCATCATAAATAAATAATTATCAGAATATTGTGGAATTGATATACAAATGAAAGTTCCAGATCTTGATTCTTATAATCATTGTACGGTTCAATGCACCAATACTATCTCCAATATGTAGTTTACAAAATTGAATGTTAAAATTAAATATTTCTTCTACATTTGATTATGAACAAAATTTTAATTATTTTTGAGTAAAATTTGTTGGAATGAAATTGAAATGAGATACTCTTAAACGCGGTGACTCTTTGGAATTTTTGTGTTCCTTATATCTATGACCTCATTTTTGCAAGGCCACTTTTGAAATAATGTCAATGAAATCTTGGCATGGTCAACAACTTGACCGAATTTTACATTTGAAATTTAAATTTAAATGTATTCATGTATCAATAAATTCAATCAATAGATAGGACAAGAAATTGGTGAAGTATCTCTAAAAAAGTGGATGACTTTCATCCACGCATTGATGAGAATGTAGAGTGAGTTTGAATCTGTTAGTCGTTCAAAAATTTGACTCTGTGATGTTTAGGGCTTAAACTTGGTAGATTTGAAACTCTATTGTAAAATTTCGATAAGCTTAGTAAAAACAAGTATTTTTAGAGGAGGACTTGGGATTTATGCATAGCATGCAACCAATGAGTTTATTTTCAAGAGACTGTTTAGCATTTTTGCTACTTTTCCATGGATTGAAGAGTAGTACAACTCATTCGATGCTAACCTCTATGAGTATAAGGAGCCCACTATGATCGAACTAGGTGAAATGTTTTATTCTTTAAAGATGCTCCCTTTTTTATAATTATTTATCATTATTGTTTAATAGTGCTTCCTTTTTATAATTTCATTATTGTTTAATCATGTTTCATTTTTTGTAATTATTCTTCAACAATAAATATTTATATTTATTGCTTAGTAGACCAAAAATACACTATAGTTTGTATAATTGTCAAATCACAAAAATGTCTTAGATGCCTAGTAGTAGAAAGTGAGTTATTTGTAATCAGTAGTACTTATATGTAACATTTGTAACACTTTAAATGTCATACTTCTGTCATAAAGAATCCTATGTGACATAGAGATAGCTAACATGGAACTAGAGACCTATTTGTTTCTATATTATTTTTCTATTCCTTTGTGTAGTATCTTGGTAGTTAAGATACATACGTTTTTCATGTGTTTTTTCTTTCACAAAAGTCCATATAATTTATAACTAATTTGAATGTGCTATAGAAAAAAAACTTAAAAAGAAAAATATATGAACTTCATATTCTACTTTATGGTTTTGATATTCATGAACTATTGAGCATTTTGCCATATATCAGTTTCAAAATGTTGAATGTGTCTATTTTAAGTGTTAAGTATCGTAGAAATTTATTTAAAGTGGTAATTGTAATTGAGAGAGATCTAGAAGAAATCTTTGTTTAAAGAACTTTGTGTATATTTTGGTCTTGTTTTATGAAAGTAGGGGAGCTTTGAAGTTTGTATTGGATGTTAATTCTGTATTTTAGAGCTCACTTTGTTCTCATTGTGATTATTGTTGAAATAATAAGTAGTCAAACACTTCTAAATCTCGTGATTATCTAGAATATTCTTTATGTACTACACTATTTATTAACTACAATTTTTTATATAATGTACACTTCTATATCGGAAGAAAAATAAAAGTATATACCTATATGTATATCAAAAATATATAAGAATTTGAAATTTTAAGTTATGTAATTAGCAATTTATGTTCAGTATTTGTAATTTAACATATAGTAGATAGACTGCAAAAATGGAGTCACACTATATCCATGTATATAGGGGGAAGTAATGACAGATGTTTAATTGTTCTTCATGTTCAGAAATGGCTCCAAAAGCTCATAATGAATGGGTGAAGCACGGATGGTGGATTTCAGCAGAAGAGTCGGAACAACCAATGCTATGGATCACGGAGCATGCAGTAATCGAAGGGAGACATTGGTGTGCATTGGCAAAGAAGTTTGGGCATATCCTAAACATTAGCCCTGCAACCAATGAGTATGTGTTGTTCTCTGTGACGTCACCGGATAGCGATTTGGTAAAATACAGAGTGCAAAGGAAATTATTGATGGCACCTATACCCCAAGTTTGTTTTGATGTAGACCCGCCATTGAGGGTTTTGCGACCGCTTAAAGAGCTATGGACATCGATGCCAATTGAGTTGAAGTCAGCATGGGAAGAAGCTGTGAAGAAGTTTTTGAACCTTACACCTCAAGATGTATTACGAGCTCGACGGCAGTTTATGGAACACACTGCATATGACGATTTACGTAATGCTCAACCTAGGAGAGCCACTCTACGAGCTCCCCCTCGTGCACCGGAGGAAACTGATCCTGTGTATGGTGTATTTGCTAGGGCAGTTAATATCAATTGGGTACCTGTTGCGGAACGAAATAGAAGAATTCGATCGCCAGAAAGGGTGGAGATAGAAGATACTAACTCTCCTTCCAGTTCAGCACCGCGAAGAGTTAGACCAAGGACTGATGGGATATCACAATCTGGCACTTCTGAGCAGCACGCAGCTGTCAATGTTGGAGGAGATGAAGGTCAATTACATGGATCAAACATCTTTATAGCTGAAGAACACAACATTCCTACATCTACCGGTGAAGTCCTGAGAAGTATGGCAATGCACACTCGACAACAATCGGAGGCAATAATAGGATCCACTCAACATATGTACGTATCAGAGGATTTGACATCTAATGTTCATGTTGTACCATCTACGATTCAGAGGAATGAACTTCAAGGACGCACACCAGTGGCTCCTTTTACTAGGGCAAACATGCGAGATGAAGGTCTACGCACTCGTGCTAGAGGTGTACGCACTCGTGCTAGAGGTGTACGCACTCGTACTAGAGGTGTATGCACTCCGAGTGCTAGACGTGCTAGAGGTGCACGCATAAACGACGATGAATTGGAGCAAGGTATCAATTATGTTGAAAGAGAAGATATAGACGAACCGTCAAATGATGAAGGTTGTCCCCAAGTTCAACACCCCGAAGTTTCAAAAGGTCCAGTGGTGACTTTTCCATCCGATGACGATATCCGCGCTGGGTATTTATGGGGGATGGAAGCTATTTTCCATGCTCCAATTGATCACATTCGAACTGTGGAGAATGTAGAGACTAACCATCGTTGTTTGACAGAGAAACGAGTGAGGGAAATGTACCAACGAATCAGAGGGAAGGACGAAGCTCTTATTTCACATTTGACACTACGACCCATTGCATACTTGGTGGAAGTAATTGACTCAAACAGGGAAATGCATAAAAAAGAGATTCCATTTGGAACAGAGAATGCAACGAATGTATTTGATGCAGTGTGGGAGCAACACCAGACAAGTGATCCAGGGATGATGAACATGAATAGAATTTCGTGGTTGGAAAACAGAGTTATATGGGAACCAATTGATGGGCAACATATCGTAGCAGCATGTAAACAAGCGCAACTAGAGCATGCTATGGGTTTAATGTCAGACAACGAATTCGACACAAAATATGCTACCAGAAAGGCTCGCTTTATGGTGTTTGACAATCCGAGAGTTTACATTGAAGCATCAGTGCGAATCAATGCAAAAGAATTTGAGCGAAAATTCTATACAACAATGTACGAAGATCTAGTGAAATTGCGGGCTATATGGAGTGCATGTGGAAAACCAAATGCAGATATACGGACAAATGATGCAAATAGGGTAAAAGCAATCACAATGGCAGCAAGTGCACTTCATTGGACGGTGCCTTTGAGTGGAAAATCAACAACACTTGGAAGTTTAGCAAAGCGAATGTTAGAATATACGCGACACGCATGGCAAGAAAATGAGGATTGGTATGCTGCAACATTGCAGGTATGCAAGGACCATGAAGAAGGTATACTTTGGTATAGCGAAGATGATGAAAAGAAATGGAAAGAGTACGCAAAAAAACACTCTTTAGATCCCAATGTAGATGTGCGAGTGGATCGTAGGAGAATGGAGCGTCTATGGCTGAGACCACTATCAAGAGTACTAAAACAACGGTACTTTCGGTTAGCTCAAGAGCTGGCAGCTAAACCCATTGTGGACGGTAGACGACAGTCTCAAAAGTATTATTTCAATAGTGCTACAAGCACAACTCCACCAAAGCGTACTCTAGCTTGGGTAGTAGATCGAATTCAACGACGAGAAGCAGTACGGAATGCGATCCGTTGGCTGATGGTGCAGTCTCAAAAAGAGCCTCCCGGTTCTTTGTTAGAGTTCTTTACCATAGATGTGGACAGATTTGGCAGAGAAGGGGCACGACAATTTCAAGTGTTAGAGGATGCTATTGACAAGTCCATGAAGAAGGCATGGGCTACTCCAAGTGTAAGGTCTGTCTCGGGGTTACAAAAGTTGGAGGTTCTTATACCTCCATTTATAAGGCAACACTATGTTGACATTGTAGCAGGAGGACGAGGGTACGAAGGATATCGCCGTGATGTTGCTCACACTGCACAACTACGATGGGATTGGCAAGTCACCATTCCTTGTACGACAGGGGGGGACGATGCAAATCGAATTCCAATTCGATGCAGAGGGGGGTTCTTTGAAAAGGAATGTGTAGAATTAAGAGAGCCTTGTTTGTGGATATTTGATTGCAGACGAAACGCCATAGCGAGTGATGAAGCAGTTTGGAGTGAAGAGGAATATAAAACAGTATTACGACAATTGCAAAGGTGGATGATTAATATTACACGTTGGAATGCAGTGTTCTTGCTTCCTGCGGGAACATATTTTGAGCAGGGAATGAGAGATTTAATTGCAATGTCTCCTGAATGCACTTGGCTACGAGGCGTGTGGATGTTCCAACCGCAAACAGTGCCGACCTATGTGCACGACCTCAAACACGGTGGACAAGTAGAACGTGGTGTGCAAGTCCTGGGAGATGTGGCTATCATAATGCATCACCCACATGAATCGCGAGTATCACAAAATGTACGTCGAGGTATGAACAAACTACCTGTGGTTTTTGAAGATAAGTGGACAGACGGTAGAATGCCGAGAGCGGAGGACCGGTTAGAGAGGAGTCCTACGGAGTTGCATCGATTGGTCCTTGCGTATTTTCCAGAGAAGTGGGGACTTGTTGCAGTAGGCATCACGACATCCATTGCAGACATAGTACATAATGGATTTGTGGGTAGTCAAGTTATTGTCCTTGACGGTTCTTCCACGCGGACACGGTTCTTGCATAGTACATTGCAGACGGATGCCATAGTTACAAGTGCATTAGAGCATAGTGACCTTGGAACCCCTTCAAAAACTCGGACACAACTTGAGCAACATCAATTGGAGAACGAAGGACAGGAGATTGGGATTCAATCCTCTACTGTGATTCCAGAAACTCCTCAGACTACTCAAGATTAGACTACGTAGGACCAAATATATATCTTTTATATATATGGTATTTTCATGACTTTCAAATTTATGTACAAGGGTGTAATATAATGTTTTGTATTGGTCATTTTCCGAATTGTAATATCACGATACTACACGTATCATTTGTTGCTTCATGATTAACCCCCAATTGCCCAACCATGCATATTTTGCATGATGTACAAATTTCATCCGTAGTTTCTCATCCGTCATGCACTTTTTGTAGTGTGATTTTTTTACTGAATTTTTTATGGGAAGTTAGTTTCATGTGTGTGTGATCCGATCGAAAAGCAAACAGTTTTTGAAAAATGTATGCCTCATTTTGTGTTGCAGTGTTTCACCCAAAATTTTGAAGATTTTAGTCTAAAAGTGTATTTGAAGAAAAAAACTCATAAAATCAAGCCTCCAAAAAATCTCCAAAAATCACTACACCTAGAGTACTACGTTATAAGCCATCACAACAAATTTCATCCCCATATTGTAAATATCTTATTTGTAATCGAATTACAGAATAATTTTTTATTTTATGTTTCAAAATTTATAGAAAAGTATTAGTGATAGCAATCAGAGATCTAACCGTATAGATTGGATCTAAAATTCAAGATGTATAACTTTTATTCATACATCAAATTTTAAATATTCATGTTAGTTGCATTTTATAATGCTTCTTTGCAAAACTGCCCAAATTGGACAGAGGTGAGGACGTTTAGGGGTTAAGTTTTTGTAACTTATGTGTGTCAGTATTATCAAATGAATTATGTACATGAAAGTCCATACAATTGAGAACCTCAAAAATTTTAGGGGGTTAAATATTCTACAATGGCCAGTTTTGCCTCCAACCAATTAAATCCAACAATGCACTTGCTCAAGTGCATAAATTGCTAATACGGTGTTATAATAGATAGCTAGGTTGCCAAAAAATAATTTAAAAAAAATCAGAAATTAAGAGCACTAAAAAAATGAAAGTAGAATAAATTATTTTAAGCTGTATTTAGCTATTTCTAATTTATTTTGAGCCATTTTCAATCAATTTTTTTGCTCATAAACAAAAACTAAGAAATTCATTTTTTCAGGAACTAACCATACTTTTCAAAAAATATTAAATATTCGTTTGTGGGGTGGGGACCCAACTATGGTACTACCGTAGTACCATAGCAGGTTAGTCCTAAAATAATTCTAAAAATAAAAAACGTAAAAAATAGAAAATTCTGAAGGCAGAAAAACAAAAATAGAATAAATTAGTTTTTGAAATATTTTGTTATTTCTAAGCTATTTAAGGTCAATTTTACTAATTTTTTTGCTAAAAAATTAAAATTGAGAAATTCAATTTTTGAGAGGCGAACCTTATTTTTTCAAAAAAAATAAATATTCCTTCGTCAGGTGGCGAACCTGCTATGGTGTTACGGTACGGTTTTGCAGGTGAGAACAAAGACCAAACACTAGCTTTATGGCACATCGGGTGATTGTGATGAGGACGACCCTCCCACCTCGGTTTGTCCGCTGTCCTCGAATTCTCCTCCCCGGTAGTCATCTTCTTCACAGCCAGCTCGCCAGCTCGTGGAGGAATTGCCTCATCATCCTATACTTTAGGTTTGCTTTCTGTTGTGTTGTCTGCAGGCACCATTTCTGTGCGCAACTCTCATCTCATGGCTGCTCTCTGTTCTCCCTCGACGATTGCCGTCGCCCGGGCCGCGCACCAGCCGGCTGCTGCTGTTGCTGGTGTTGGCCACACGGCTTTCTTCGGGGCGCGCACCTCCAAGCCCTTGTCCAATGGCGCGCTCCTGGGCAATGCCGCAGGCCAATCCAGCCGCGCCCCCGTTTGCAATGTCGTTCGCGCCGCTGCTGCCTCCAAGGCCGTCCAGGACAAGCCCAAGAGCGCCGACAAGTCGCAGCTGGTGAGTGAGTGATTGATTGAGGGAGTGGGTTCTTGAGCACAATTTGATTGGTTCTTTGTGGCATTGGGATTGATGGTTTGCGGTGTGGGGGCAGTTGGTGACGCGAGATGAGGGGCTGGAGCTGTACGAGGACATGGTGCTGGGGCGCAGCTTCGAGGACATGTGCGCGCAGATGTACTACCGGGGGAAGATGTTCGGGTTCGTGCATCTGTACAACGGGCAGGAGGCGGTGTCGACGGGATTCATCAAGCTGCTGAAGAAGGAGGACTACGTGACGTCGACGTACCGCGACCACGTGCACGCGCTGAGCAAGGGCGTTCCGGCGCGGGCGGTGATGAGCGAGCTGTTCGGGAAGAGCACGGGGGTGTGCCGCGGGCAGGGCGGGTCGATGCACATGTTTTCGGCGGAGCACGGGCTGCTGGGCGGGTTCGCGTTCATCGGCGAGGGGATCCCGGTGGCGGTGGGCGGGGCGTTCTCGGCGAAGTACAAGCGCGAGGTGCTGAAGGACGACAATGCGGACAACGTGTCGGTGGCGTTCTTCGGCGACGGGACGGCGAACAACGGGCAGTTCTTCGAGTGCCTGAACATGGCGCAGCTGTGGAAGCTGCCGATGATCTTCGTGGTGGAGAACAATCTGTGGGCGATCGGGATGTCGCACTACCGGTCGACGTCGGAGCCGGAGATCTGGAAGAAGGGGCCGGCGTTCGGGATGGCGAGCGCGCACGTGGACGGGATGGACGTGTTGAAGGTGCGCGAGGTGGCGAAGGAGGCGATCGCGAGAGCGCGGAGAGGCGACGGGCCGACGCTGATCGAGTGCGAGACGTACCGGTTCCGAGGGCACTCGCTGGCCGATCCGGACGAACTGCGGGCCCCCGGTAAGCGAGCTCTCTTTTTGGTTGCAATTTCTTCTTATTCCTGTGTGTCACGCGTGGTGTTCAGTCCTTCATTCATTTAGTGGCGATTCCTTGAGTCGGTGGTCCGAGGGTGAGACTTTATTCTCAAATTGTCCGGAACTGTATGATTGATGGAGTTTAGAGGCGATGTTGTTGTTGAATGAATGCTTCTGGTGATGTGAGAGCTCTTGCCCCCCGTGTAGAAGAATTCTATGGTTGTGTTATCTGAGTGAGCGATGAATTGAATCCTGGGTGGTAGGAAAACCATGAAATTGATCAGTCTCTGTGAGATGCAGTGTGAATTTGTATGAATATGGCAGTTTCTTTTGCCGGATATGATGTACAGTTTATTAACCGACCAACACATGCATCGTTGTTCTTGGCCGATTGTGGTGATAGAAGATTGAAGGCCCAAACTGAGTGTGGTGTGGTTTTTACAACGAATGAATGAAAGGATGAATGAATTACATTGGTCATTTTGAAAACTGTGAATCCTTGGTGCCTCAGGGGTTAATTTTTGTGAGTGAGTTTGTATGGACACCGAGGGATAAGATTCTGATGAGTTGCTAGGTTTTTGAGCGACACATGGAAGGATGATTCTGGTGATGACACGAAATATTCAGCTTCAGCCGATTTGTTGCATCATTTTCTGAGTAGGATTGGTGAGATTGTGAATTTAAGCTTGCCGGTGAGGTTGTGTTCGTGTTTGTATTGACGATGTGGTTGGTGCGCGTGCAGCTGAGAAGGCGCACTATGCAGCGAGGGACCCCATCGTGGCCCTGAAGAAGTACTTGCTGGAGAACGAGTTGGCGACGGAGGGTGACTTGAAGAGCATCGAGAAGAAGATCGACGACGTTGTGGAGGAGGCCGTGGAGTTTGCGGATGCGAGCCCGTTGCCAGTGCGCAGCCAATTGCTGGAGAATGTGTTCGCGGACCCGAAAGGATTCGGGATAGGGCCTGATGGCAGGTACCGGTGCGAAGACCCTGGATTTACTGCTGGAACGGCCCAAGTGTAATGAGCATGCCAGACGTATTATAGATAAATATACTTTGCAAGTGCTCCAAGTGAGACGTCGGAGCTCGAGCTGATTTTTGGAACTTGGGCATTCCGATAGATAGCATTCATACACCACACTGAGGCTGGATGTAGCCGAGGGCTGGTTGACAGTGGGAGGAGTGGTCTGGTGGAATCAGCGCATGAAACAGGCTGTGGGTTTAGTTACAGGTATCATTTAGGTGGCCTCCCAGCTTCTCCAGGGTTGTCCCTGAAATTGTTATTAGTTGGTGTATCATTTAGACGTGGAAGGCTTGCTTGTATTGTGCAAGTGTTGTTCTTTATCCCTTTTTTTTCGGTGAATTGTGTATTAAAACAACGTCTTTCCTTGCACGTGAGTGAAAGTGTCGAGGTAAAGAGTGTGTGGAAATGTGAAGATGCTCATCAGGCAACCACGTACTTATTCTGAAGTTTTGACAGTGGTTCTTGAAAGAACTTGTTTACGGTTTTTTGGTGTCTGAAACATGTGTGTTCTTTGTGTGCTGAAGCCGCAAAACTTTTACAATACATCTGGGTGATACATACTGTACCTGTACAGTTGGAGGAAGTATGTCATGCAGCTCTACTTTCAACCTCATGCTAAAACGTAACTTATATCACACTATGACGGTTCACCAACCAGAATTTTTTGCATATACTGTACTACCTCATTGAACATGAAGCCAAATTTGGCACTTTGAAAATGTGAAGCTTATGTAATAATGTCGATTTGCCAACTTTTAGGCCTCTTTAATTTATTTATTTTGCAACACAATAGTTGCTAAGGATCCAATTTTTTGGTAGAAGGTAGAATTGGAGTAATGAACAATATGGTATCCCAAAAAAGATGGTATTCTTGTGTATTTTTTTGTTCACACCCAATTCAAAATTAGAATAATGAAGTCAAAATTTAGTTTCATTTCATAATAAATTAATTGACCTATTTTTATCACTTTTTTTTGACATCATGTTGTCAGATTTCTTATACACAAAAATATTTGGAAAAGTACATGTTTGTAGGAGAACATTATATTGTTTAGGGATTAAACACGAAGACTGCTACACTAAATAGGTAGATTAGTGTTAGATACACTATTTTACATAAACATATTGTAAGTTTTTATTGTTGACCAATTTTTTTACCCTCTATATTGGTCAAGATGGGGATCTTTCAATAGTATTGAAATCAATGTCTTTGGTAATTTTTTTTGTTGAGAGTAAAAATCTATAATATTATCAAATCTTATAATTATCTAACACTAATCTACCTATTCAGTGTAGTGAGGTTTTTACCAAAATTACTAATGTTATTAACAAAACAATTGCAACGCTTATAATTGTCTCCTCTCAAGCTACTACTTAGTCCCTAATGGACTAAAATTGATTTTCAAGATTGTTCAACTTAATGTGGAATGAGTTTTGATCTTGGATCTTTCAGATTTGTAGTGATTCTACTATTTCTAACGAATACGAGTTGGTAATTTTTATATATAGGTGATGTATAGATTGAAAGATATAATCAAACAAAGGCAAAAAACCTTAATGCGGGTAGCTCTAGAAATTTTGCATACAATGAGCTATGCATCTAAATTTTTGCATACAAAAAGCAAACACCCCTATATAAATGACTGCCAAATTCATTCTACCAAGTCTAACTAAAATTTACATTTGTGGTCTTTTCAAAAAGTTTCAAATTTGGACATGGGGCAAAAAAAAAGGTGCAATCAACTTGGTAGCTTATAATCTTAATACTGTAGAAATTTGAACATTTGAAAATTTGTACACCTCCAAAACGAGAGGCCAAACTAGTAACATAGTAGTAATAGGTTAGAGTACGGCTTATCACAAACAATTACATTTTGTTTGAGAGTCTCATAATCAACTGGTTTGTGTTTGAGAGTCCCACAATCCTAACAAGTTATGTTGTCATGTGATCATCACAAACTTGGCAAGTCATGCTTTTGCGGTGTTTTTTGTATGCTGCTCTGATGAAAAGGGGTTGATTACATTTGACACATGATAATAATATGTTAATTGTACAAACATTGTACGAAGGATGTATTACAAACATGTAAAATACATCAAGATGAAAATTGCATGTTTGTAGTATGTCCTTTGTACAATGTTCGTACAATTAACATATTATTATCATGTGTCAAACGTAATCACCCGTGTTCATCTAAACAACATACGAAAAACATTACAAAAACATGACTTATCAAGTTTATGATGATGTCACTTACACCTTCAACACTACTTATGACAAATGACACAAATTTATGATTATAAACTTGGAGTTGGCAATCATCAATTCCCATGTTGCCATCTAATCATGTAGTTTTTGAAGCTATGTTGTAAATTAGAGGAGATTAGTAATCATCAAACTCTCTTGTTGCCATCTTATCATACAGTTTTTGAAGTTAACCCTTAAAGGTCCAAAGAGCCCTTTCCGACCAATATTATACAACAATATTTCATTGTATTTGGCATAGTTCCACACCTCCTATGGGTTTAAGACCAAAAGTGAAGTTAAAATTCAAGTCAACATAAATTGAATGAGCTATTGAGGTCTCAATTTGGATCTTTCTATTTACAACAAATGTCAAATATACACCAACGTGTCTACTATCCCCATCAGCCCTTTAAGGGTTATTGATCTGTGAATTAGAGGGAATTGGTGATCATCACCGCCTTGTTGGCATCTTATCATGCAATTTTTGAAAATAAGCTATGATTTGGAGGGGATTCAGTTGGCTATCAAGTTGCCATCTTATCATGCAATTTTTGAAATTATGCTCTGAATTGGAGGGGGATTGGTGATCATCAACCACCAACCTGTCTTATCATGTAGTTTTTGAAGTTAGGGAGGGGATTAGTAATCATCAACCCTAGCCACATATTTCTGCAATGTTGATTTTTTAACTGCAAAACAGGTGTGCACATTGCACATGCACTTTTAACGGAAGTTATGGAATCTACACTGGATCAAGAAATTACATAGCTTGCAAAGCTGTGGCACAAAACTTGGCTTTCATAGCCTCCTCAACCGTATTCACAATTTTAAGGGATTGTTCAATCACATGAAAAAAAATTCAAAGCACTAGGCAATGAAACTGTCACCCTACAGAAAACTTTACATTGTTTTTTCTCACTTATGGTTAACCCCACCTGCATATAGTTATCCCTGCTATATCAAGGGCCTCAACTAAACTGTAGTTAAATTACATGTCCTGCAAGTTATGTACAACATCACATACATCAAGAGGTCTTCGGCTCTTCATCCCAAACCGGCTGATCTCTTTCCCAATCAAACTGGCTGACCTTTATACACAATGTACAATCCTTCTGTATTCCATAGCTGGCAATAGGAAAAGACTCCAGAAGTATCTTTCTTTGGTAAACCAGCCACCAGGATCTTTCAAATTTTATGTTTCCCATCTTTTCAATTCCTTCCTTGATGGAGAATACAGTAGTATGTGATTGCACTAGCACACACAGAGTTTTCCCATCCAGAGACCTTACGAAGATGGTAAACTGAGATCCACAGGAATCAGGATCCCTCTTGGTCCTTCTCTTAGACTCGTGTTCCTCAAGCTGCACAAAGAACTTCAAAAACTTACCTCCAATTCAAGAATACATGCAAGATTCATGGTTTAAACAAAAGCAGGAGGCTTGCAAGTTTAAAGAATAGGAATAAAAGAAACAAAAGAATGAAGAACAAAGATTAATACTCCCTCCGTCCCAAAATTATTGTTCAACTAGTTTGCTTGGTATTTCTTTGAGCCAATTTCATTGATCATATTGTAAGAAACATGATTAAAAAAGGTTCCAAATTATGTCATTAGAATGATTGAAGAACATTGCATGTGTTCATTGCAACCTAAATAAAATTAGCCACATGGAACCTACTTAGAAAAGCACTTTCAAACATGACAATAACTTTGAGACGGAGGGAGTAACAGGAAAAAAACAGACTTACATTTGAGATTTTTCGCTTGAGAGAGTTGTGATCGTCCTTGATTCTCCCCAAGAGGCGAGCCAAATAATTTGTGTCTTGCGACAAAGTGAAATCGATGGCAACTTCAAGTTTCGTGGGTGAGAGTTTTGCAGTGTCAATCAGGTTCCAAATTTCCGTGGCCTCCGCGAGTGTGAACGACCGCGAGAAACATGCTACAGCGTCATAAAACGTATCATGTGATTCTCTCTCACTGAGAGGAATAATACACTCTGCCATCTGCTGAAAGTTCAATTTGGAATCCAAAGAGCCATCCCAAGGACATCTCTTAGCTTCCAGTAACAGGACTTCGTCAACCAAGCCACCAAGATGCTGAATCTCCTCCCTCATGAGGAAGCCACTTGCTGTAGAGATCAATTCTCGAATGAGCTCTGGACGTAGACCCATGATGTCTTCAGCCTTCAGGCGATACAACTGGGATGAAACATAAGACTTCATTACGTTTTCGCTCAAGAAAGGGCCCTTGATGAGAAACTCCGGAGTCCAAACCATCACCAACATCTTTGGGTCCAGCGTGTCTATCAGAACCTCTCCTGCATGAATGCATTTATCCAGGGTTTTGACGAAATACGAAAAGATGGAGAGTCCGTTTGCGCGGCAACAACCGAGCATTGAGCGCAAATTGGTTGATGATTCTCTACACCAAAAGAAGTCAATCAGGCTCACCCCCAGTCTTTCAAACTCCTGCAACGTTGCATCCACAAACCCTGTCTTGAGCTTTGTAAGCTCCAGCAAAAGCTCAGCTATCTCGTTCTCGTAGTCGTAATGAGGGTCTTGAAATATCAACGCCTGCTTGGCTAGTTTGTTGAAGAGAGCTTCATAATCTGACACATAGGAATCGTTTGTTGTTGAGTGCGCTAGCATGGTCATGATCCCTTGAACGCCATTTGTGCTTTCCATCTCCACAAACCTCTGGCAACGCTTGTAGAGATTTTCCGGTGCAATATCCTGTCAGCAATTGATATAATCAGCAAAGCATATCTCAAAGCTGTTTGTAAACCACTTGACCAAAACAGAAAAGAAAATTGTGGTAAAGTAGATGAAACCGTCAAGGACCAAGAAGCTCACATGTTTTTGTTAGCAGTTTTGAAGTCATATGCGAGCTTTCGTTTGTCCAATTGTATTTACTCTTTGACCAACACATACAATGTTCTTCTCTGATTCTAAATCAAGCTCTACTGTTTTCACAATAAGGTCAATCGAACTGGTCCTTTTAAAACCATAAAAATTCTTGGGGGTTAAATAGCATCACAGCATAAAATCCAATACTGGAGTTTAGAACCAGTAGTATACCTCAGTGAATCCGAGAAACTTTGCTGCAGAAAGCAAATCGAGGACATTCTGTTTCGTAATCCCGATCTTGGATTCGTAACAAAAGCCTTTGATCAATTCAAAAGCTCGCCTACCTCCTGGCAACTCCGAGAGATTGATCCGAAGGCTGGCATTGTCTCTTGAGGTCTTGAAAGACTGTATGGCAGCTGTGAAATAGGAGGATTTAAAGGCAAACGCAAAGGAATGGCATAAATAACGAACATCCTTGATTGAAACCTCAAACTGGTAAACGCCTGCCAAGAGTGTTTCGAAATAACCAGGGCCAGCAACAACAAGCTCTGACCCTAACTCTGAGTCGTTCATGTCATCGTCTCGACAGAACAAAGACTTGCCCTGCACCATGCAACAAGGAACTTGTCAGAATGATCATGTGCAGCTAATCTATAATTGGTGTCGGCCAAACTCGCCATTTGATTTCTAATGGCTGTTTTGAAAGTGTGCCTAAATCTAACCTAATTGTCCAGTTGTAGTCCAGTTTTAAGTGTCCAGTACAGTGTGCCTAAATCTAACCTAATTGTCCAGTTGTAGTCCAGTTTGAAGTGTCCAGTACAGTGTGCCTAAATCTAACCTAATTGTCCAGTTGTAGTCCAGTTTGAAGTGTCCAGTTGTAGGGAGAGGATACTAAACCCTGATTGCGTTTCCAATTAGCAAGTGGTGTACAAATTGCACCATCTATGAGGCAAGTTAACTCACGTTTTCCGTAAATGCATGTGAGCTTGCTGATTTCTCCATCTCCTTCCTTTGCCTAACAATGTCCAACCCTCCAGCACCTCCGATTGCCAGGAGCTCCACCTTTGTTCTTCATTGCCTCAGTAATCTCCTGAAATGATCCTCACTCTTCCATGGCGACCCCAATTGACAAATGCACTGTGCACTCACGTCACGCTGCCCTTCCTTCCCCACATAATAGCAAAACACATAATCGCAGCCACCTGCAAACAAGCAAGCAGATTTTCATTAACATCTATATGATTTTCACAGCGTCAGGTTCAATCACTTCAATGCTGAGCCTGCAGTGCCAGTAACCCTAAAGTACGTGCAAGGAAACTGAATCGGATCCTCACTCTTCCATGGCGACCCCAATTGACAAATGCACTGTTACGTCACGCAGCCGCAAAGTCACACCTTCCTCGCAGCGTTCAATACGGTAACTGCGGAGTTCTGTGTAACAAGGAGAAGCTATTCAGGGGGGAGAAGGTCTATTAAAGGACCAATCAACCATATTATGCTTGTTTTTTGGTCAAATGCCCCAAAAATCAAGTGTTTTAACGTTATTGTAGTTGGTGTTTTCATTAGATGTTTAAGTTAAGTTATGATACATCTTTTGACCGTTGGGATTGGAGAATAGACTTCATTTGAAGATTTTCCACCGTCGAGAAATTTGAATTTTGAGTGTCCAAAATACAAAGGGATTTCTAAAGATGCTCCTATCATAGGTCTCTTTTAATTTCTTCACTTTCAGTTTTTTACTCCTTGTAAATATAACTTTTATCTACCTTAAATATAATTATTGATATTAAATTTGACAAAAATATATTTATTTTGAATTTTTCCCTTGTTTACATAATAAAATTTGTAAATATTCAAAATATCTTCGAATCATGTTGAAAATTTGGCCATACCTTCATAATGTTAATGACTATCTATGAAAAATTATAAATCATACAATGTGATATTTCAAGTATGCAAATTATAGTGCTTTGAATTTTACAAAAGAGGTGAGGACCTTTAGGGGTTAACCCTTAAGCGTTCACACCACAATTACCTGGTCAAACCCTTCTTTTTTTTCTTTTTTTCTTTTTGGTATTTCCTCATATAAGTTATTCTTAAACCGATATACTTTGATATTTTCAAAATTATTTAAATTATTTAACATGAAATTTATAAGAGTTTTTAAAAAAAAAGTAAAAAAAAAAAAAAAAAAAAAAAAAAAAAAAAAAATCTAAAAAAAAAAAATCATAGTAATTTTTAAAATGCTTAAAATAGTATGCATATTTAGAGGAAATGTAAATATACTCCTTGGTATACTCCTTGAGCACAAATTCAATCAATTTTTTTTTGTGTAGCTTTTTTTTTCTGGCTACAAAAAGTTGCTGGCAGCTACTTAGAAGTGTGTAGTGTATGTTGGAGATTTGGGGTTTTAAGCTTTAAGGTGCTGTAAAAAAAACGCAATTTTAACAATTTTGAAGAATGGTAATCTGACCAGAAAGTAAAAGATAGCTCCCAAATTTTTTTAACTGTGATCATTTGCATTTGAAATTAGCTGAAAAAGGTGAAAATCAGCGTTTGATTGAAAAACGACCAAACATGGCTTCATGGGGTTCCTTGCACGCTAAGGGGTAAAGAACTTAGGACCAGTTTAGACTTGTGGTGAAGGCCATTTTTTCCCCTTGAGACCATGCAATCTCACCCTCCCCTTTGTTAGATTGGATTAACCCTTAAACGTCTGAACGTGCTGTGGCGGCCAGTAGAATACGGTGTATTTTGGTTGTATTTGGAATGGATTCACACCTTTAATAGGTTTGAGTTCAAAAGATAAGTTGAAATTTAAATCAATGTGGTTTTGGTGAGCTCTTAAGATCCCAATTTAGAGTTTCTTATTAATAGCAAATCTCAATTATACGACAACGTATATACGACACTACCCATGGGACGTTTAAGGGTTAACCCTTGCAGGATCAAAAAGCACAAATTGGGCTTCATGTTTAGCAGTTTTGAGTCGGTCGTATACAAAATTTCTTTTGTTCAATTTTATATTGTGTTTTTCATCAACACATGAAATGTTTTTTTGTTGACTCGAATGATATAAAATTTGATCCCATCTGAAATATGTTT
This sequence comes from Pohlia nutans, assembly GCA_022496805.1. NCBI lineage: Eukaryota > Viridiplantae > Streptophyta > Bryopsida > Bryales > Mniaceae > Pohlia > Pohlia nutans. The sequence goes on from CM040086.1 coordinate 2,121,367, forward strand.
TACATGATATGAATGATTGAATTTTTATTTTAGAACCATGAGCTCTTGGTCCTTTAAGGATTAACCCACACATGACTAAAGTCAGAATTGGGTCTCATGTTCTTTTTAAACAATTTTGAGTAGTTTCAATGTACACTTCTTTTAATTCAATTTTTTGTTTTATTTTCTTTCTGCTATCAGTAGCGTTATCCTAAAACAAAAGTTGTGTTTGAATAAAATATCATGTGTTTTGCTTTAATATACTCTTATTTATTCACTGTAAATAGTTATAAGATATGACAGAGCTTAGTGGTATCTCATTATTAGGCTGGTATTCCCCATTTTGGATAAAATTAAATGCCATTTTCACTCCCTTGGAATCAAGTGGAGACCATGTCAGACTACTAATGGCAAACCAACCCCAGGTACAAGTACACCAAAACAAAACAACCGGCCTTTAAGGTCGAGGCACCAAAAACTGATAACTTAAGCTACCTACACTATTTCTGGACTAGCCATTAATAAGGTGATATTTTTCCCGGGGTGGAAGTTAGTTTTCGCGGAGAATGCAAATTTTTCCATGAATTATTTCCCAATATTGAAATTTGTACAATTTTTCAAAGTGAAAAGTGCTTCAGGACCCAAAACCGATAATATGCTCTAATGTACAAATGAGGTACATCTTTTCTTTCAAAATCTAGAAATTAGGCCTGATCGGTTTTAGGTGCCTCGACCTTAATGCTGAAGTGAGTGCAAGTAGAGGGAATTTGCAATCAGGGGTTCTCACTCAGACTGGCACATGAATTGCCCATTTCTGGAGGGACATTGCCCTTTCTGGGGGACGTTGCAACAGTGGCCCAAACAAGTAAAAGCTGGCTATATATGGCCAGGAAAAAAAAAACTACGGTAGTCTGTTCAGTTACACAAATACACAGTTGTGAACACTCACATACTACGCGCAGATTGCACTGCAGTTGCCGCCAATTACTACCTTAGCCACAAGCCTTGCCATCATATTGGTACCCATTATTTCACTGGTTATCTGATAACAGTACCGGTAGCATCCTCACTTAGTTTCAGGCTGGGCAGGGGAAATAAATTCTTCATCAAGTAAAATAAATATGAAATTGTACATGGAGGTGGCGCGAGGCGCCTGCAGCAGAGCCCAAGTTATTGTCAAATTAAACGAAATGAGTAATTAGGGGTATGAACTAGCCCCAGACGTAAAGTGAGAATGAAGGAACTGGCGTATGCAAGGATGACACTCAACTAGGTTGGGACTTGACTACACTCAGACCTCTTTAATATGACCTCTAAAATATCCTGCATACAATCAGACCTCTTTAATGTGACCTCTAAAATATCCTGCATACTTGCCACACTATCATTGATTGTAACACACTATGTCAGTGAGTTATTGGGTTGGGATGCCAGGCAGTCAGATCAAAGAGGTCAGGGTGTACATAAATGTTTTATCGTTTCGAGGAGTACTGGAGAGGTACAGAATCGTGCTGGGGGGTGGCCATGGGTGACGCCACAGGGCGGATGACATTCTGAAGCTCAGAGTGCTTGCGTGAGAGCTTCCTGTTGGTGCGGTACTGCGTGAACTTGGAGCGCACGAAGGGGCCCAGATTCTCAGTCAATTTGATGCAGACGAAGAAGATGATGCGGTAGCCGAAGATCATGCCGAACAGCACCGCCAGATCCTCCCACTTGCCCAGCTTGTTGCTAATGCCGTACATGTTCTTGATCACATACCACCCTGGAATTGGAGGCCCTATCTTCTTCCCGTCCAGCACGTAATTCTCAAATGTAAGTCCCGGAAACTCATTGAGGTACATTCCCTGCCATCCACACCGATTGAGTACAGCACCGAATTAGCATCAATCAGTTTGAGGTGGATGATCACAGAAAGTAGGAAGATACAAAAACTGTTGAGGACCTGATTTCCCAGGTACCAACAACTTTCAAAAAAATTCTCCAGTACCCAGGACATTAACCACCATGGGACGCTTGCACCGTGTCCTAGGTCAATGTCCCTCCTTGTTGTCTCCTGTGATTCTTTCACTCAGTTGGCCTTCAAGTGGTGAAAGCATAGTTGATTCAGTTGATTCTTACACAAGTGGTGAAAGCATAGTTTGAGGTCACTTATCTTTGATAGAAATGGCGATGTCTACTGTCTGTTCTACAACCCCTTTAAAGGAATTCAGACATGGGGATAAAAACTTGATCTAAATCAGAATTGGTTCTTTTACCCAAATTGATCTTTCCATAGCTCTGTAGTGATCTCCCAGTGAAAGCACACTTCTCCATGTTCGTTAAAACGCTTCATATGGTATCTTGCAACTGTGAGAAGAGTCTGTACCTGAAGGGCATACATGTCGAATCCGATGTAGGAGAGTGGGTAGCGCCATACGGGCTTCGGGAGGTCGTCAACTAGCCTGAAGAAGCCCGCTACCAGCATGAAAATGCCCTGTTTCAGCATAAAACAGCAGATTAGAATGCCGATACTGTAATTTTCATGAGAAACTTATACAGGTAACTCATATATAAAATTTGAACATCGAAATGGTTTCATTGCAAACCTGAATTCCTGCACCACAGATGATGCCCATGAGGAAGTTGGGCACCACACTTGCAACTGCCATCATGAGGCTCTCCACGATTGCCACCTGAGCGAAGAGTGAGAGAACGAAATATGCAAAGTGCTCAAAGCCGGGGTGCAAACGCGCCATGAAGTAGACGATGACACTCGAAACAAGGGCGATGAGGAAGAGGAATGGAATTGACGACAGCGTGTTCCCTACTACAAAGGCCAGCACGCCATAGTGACCGTTCATCCTCTCCCGATTGAAAACCTGCACAAGATGAATGAAAATCCATTTCAGTCAACAGCTTCCAAATTCACGAGAAAACCAACACTCGAAATGAATTTTTGCCTTCAAAATTAGTTCTGAACTCATGTGCGTTGGCTACGAAAAGAGTGATATAAAAGAGTTCTGAGTGTAAAGTGTTTACCTTCATATCCTCCACAAAGGACGGAAAGCCTCCAATGGACATGAAGGTCAAAAATCCACCCACATAGGCGATGCATCCTGCTCTTCCCTGTCAAGGAGAGCCAGCAGATAGAAAAATCTATAAGATTGAACATACAAGACTCATCTAATCTCAGGCTTGATACTCAGCAACAAGTGATTAATATTTGAAGAATGGAAGAGTAAGCATACCAAAATGGAGCTGTATGAGTGATCGAGGTTGAAGTAGATTGAACCCAGGCAGACGGAGAGGGTGATATATATTACAAGGCGAAGCCAATAGTAACCCATGTCTCTTCTCATGTTGACGAAGGAGCGTCGTGTGAGTGTTAAACACTGCTTGAAGAAACTGGCTTGACTTCCACCAGATTCCAGAACCGTTCCTTGCTATCATCAGACACAGGATAATCAGCATTGATATCAAATTAAAAAGATTGACGCCCAGCAGGTATTTACAGTTCTGTTCTTAAGAGCGAAGACGACGTAATGCTCATGAGAACCTACATACTTTGAAAGGAGGATCATGAAGCAAGAGTTACCAACATACCAGTTGTAAAATTTCGTGGATTCGCGCCATCGTTTCCATTGCATACTCGCTGTTCTGGTATGCGTCATTGAGTATCCTAACCACCTGGTTGGTACTCATCTTGTCAATGAGATCCACGCTTTCCAAATCCTGCCAGAAACCGTCGTAAGAGAATGAAACACAATGATTTTACAGTCACGAGAACATGCAACGAGTGATGTGGCTATTTCGCAAAATAGAAACACAATGCACGCAGACTCGCAACAACCACGATTTCAGCATCAGCAATAGTTACTCAAACATTAGAAAGCTCACCCTGATCTTGAAAGAGCCTTTGAGGTTGCATTTCACTTTGTCAAAATCGGCGTTGACGGCACGCAAAAAATGATCCGAGGGATTCCGAAGCGACGGGCAAGGGAATCCAGCAGCCGTGAAGTGCTGTTACCACCCATTCATACACCACATTCAACACGTTTGCCCTCACTCAATCACAACCAGTACATTCTATAGTATGAAGCTTGCACCCTTTCCGCTGGAACACAAAGAATTTGAAGCACTAAAATATTAAAGAGCTGAAACAACCACGCATGCAACGTACAAACATGGAGAATAATGATTAAAGAAAAAATTCTAATATGAGCCACACCCGCCTTTACAAACATAACATGAGCTCAAGATTATGCACAAAAAGAAATTGGATTTTTTCCTTGGCTGATTGATTCCAAGGGTGTTGTCCTCAAGAATTTCATGACATAAAGAACAGTGACGAATAGAGTAACCAATTGGCTATGGCGTCATACCTCGATCGCGCTGTTAGCTTGACCAAAGTAGATAAGCTTGCCGCTCGAGAGCAGTGTCAAGTTGTCAAAGAGCTCGAAAACCTCACTGCTGGGCTGATGAATCGAGGCAATGATGGTGCGACCATCGCGAGCTAAGTTCCGCAACGTTGTCACCACGAAAAACGCGGCCGCGCTGCACACACACACAAACACACACACATGAAAAACAAGAAACAAACAGAAACAGAAACAAACAGATTCAACTCAATGACGCTTCATCAGTTGGCGCGCAGAATATGAAAAGGGCGGGGCGCCGATTAATTCAAAATTTGAATTCCGACCTGTCCAATCCACTGGTGGGCTCGTCGAGAAAGAGGAGGCGGGGTCGCGTGAGAATTTCCAAAGCGATGCTGAGGCGCCGCTTCTCGCCGCCACTCAAGCCGCGCAAGTGCCAGTTGCCCACGGGCGTGTTGCGGCAGTCGTACAGGCCCATCTCCTGGATCGTGCTGTCCACAATGGTTTTCTTCTCAGATCGCGACACCGTGCTCGGCAGCCGCAAATTGGCTGAATAGTAAATAGTCTCCCGCACTGTGAGTGTTCCTATGAGGTCGTCTGTTTGGGTCACATACGCCTGGTGAGAACACATTCAATCAACACCCATTCATGAGCATCCCATCCAGGAGCAGGAAATTTGCAAATTTTGTCACAATTCTTTTCCCTTCTTAAATAAAAGAGCTCAGAAAACACAGAACACTTGTTATTAACCCCTAAGCGTCCACTATGTATTTTCTATAGCGCAGGAAAATTGGACTCCCTGCTGCAAATCATCTGTTTCTGTGAAAATGACTTCAGTTCGACACTGTTGATCTTGCAGTGTAGAACACGAGCTTTAAAATAATATATTGCAATCAGAAAAATCTAGGTAAAATGAGAAAATGCCACCGTTGCAAAGTTCACTGATGCAGATGGCCACGTTGGGCGATTGACGCTAAGGGGTCAAGAATGTTGTTGCTTACAGCGGTTCCGTAAGACAGAGTTGTTTTGCGGCGACCGTTCAGAAGAACTTGTCCTGTTTGCGTAGCGTTCTGCGCTAGCCTTCCTGTCACCACGAGGAACATTGTCTTACGTTAGAAACCTTTCCACGGATCGCAGCTCAAATTTGGGAAAACAGATCAAGCTGCCGCACTTACCTGCTAATGTATCAAGCAGCGTGGATTTTCCTGATCCTGATGGACCCATGATGGCCATGATAGACCCCGGCTCCGCATAACCTGAAACCATCACGAGTTGCAACAATTAAACATCTACTATAATATTATATATTTATAAAAACAGAAACCAGTTCAATCAATGCTAGAATTTCCACAAATTGGTCACGCTTAAAAACACCTTTCCAATTAATGATAAATTTCTACTGAACTAGATCAGGAATGGCCACGTTTCACAACAGAAAGAAAAACCTGTTCAACCAACACTAGTAGCAAACCTGTCGTTTTTCATTCCTCATTTTGTGGGAAGAGTGAGTAGTGACGGAATATTATACTTACGTTTCTGTCTTCTTGTGACCAAAACTACTCATCAACACTAACAGAGCCCATGTGATTAGCACCCGTTTCATTTCTTTTTCATTTATAGTAAGTGAAAAACGACACATTTCCTTCTAGTGCAACGCTAGATCAACGTCTGATAACACATAGAGCTCCATGGAAAGCTGTTAATCGACGAAAAATTCCTGGTACCTGTCAATCCTTGTAGAATGGATTGCTTGGTTCCGCCTCGGACGATGGTAACCCACAAGTCTACCCATGTGAGGCGGGCCGAATGATCGGTGAGCTTCTCCGTGGTGGCCCGGTCCCTCCACAGCGTCTCACTGAGCGGGCTCATGCCGGGCATGATACCGGGCGCGGGCCGCGGGTGGCCATTGTAGTAATCGTGCGCCCCCTGTCTCCCATTAGCATTCGCCATGATGGCCGGCCTCTCCAACCACCTGAATCATATCATTACGTGCAATAAAGAGCCGGGCTTCAAATTACACATGCAGACTCATGACCGTAAATTTGACCCAAATCGTAGATTTTGATCATGTAAGTATTTATCTCTCAAGGACATTCGCAGCAGGTGAACAGTAATTGTCTGACACGTTCTGGCACTGGTACATCGTACAGGCATTACAGTAACTACCGTCTACTCAGACATTATGACACTTGTTAAGTTGCTCCTGCTGCACCGTATCATGCCCAGTGATCTCAAAACTAGCTGGATTTCTACCCAAAAAATGGGGCCGCTATACATACAAAGAAAGAAAATGAAAAAAAAAATTGAAATGTAGCGAGAATGCTCATCAGTGTAGCAACTTCATGAGATGATATCTGTGGATATCTTCATGGTATCACCTTAATATATCAAGGGTATTGCCGGATATTATAGAGGTATCGTGAGTATGGTATGCACTGGGTAGCAAAAGTAGATACCATTTATGTGGGAGGTCGCATATTAATGATCTAAATGTCATAAAGTGGTTCTGAGATCACTGATCTTGCCCCAGTGCCAGGCCGTTCAATTAATTAGCTCTAACTGAGGCAAAGAAATTAATGTTCTCAAACTTCTAAGATCGACCGCTATGGTGAACACTATGCACGATAATGAAACGCTTGGACACAAACATTGTGTAGACTTGGCTAACATGCAGAACGTGATGGCATTTTTCACTAAAAACCTTGTCTAAGCAGCTGATCGATTGCACAGCATTTGGATTGTCCCAGTCGAAATAAACTTCACATCAAAGCCATCATACACACAAAACCCTTCCTCTCTAAATACACCGCTGCCTAACATGCAGAACGTGATGGCATTTTATACTTAAAACTTTGTCTAAGCAGCTGATCGATTCCACAGCATTTGGATCGTCCCAGTCGAAATAAACTTCACATCAAAGCCAGCATACACACGCAGCCCTTCCTCTCTAAATACACCACTGCCGATTAGTAAAGAAACTCGACACGCTTCCTGAAATGCCTATCAACCCACGTCGAGAGCTTGAAGAATGTGCTAAAAGCACACACGTCTGCATGTCCAAGGAAAACGAAATATATTGCCCATGATCGAAGGTCACTACACTAAACATACAGGAAGATGACTATACCTCGACGAAGATGAGCCAACAATAGGCGAGTTGCGAATGCCCACAAAACCGCCACCAGTCACGTACGAGGTATCGTCAAGCAGGAGTTTCCCTGGTGTGATATTGCCGACCCGGAACAGAGCTTGAACTCATAGCATGTGATGAGGCCACGGTCGCCAACAATGCAGTTGAAGAAGCAGATTATTGGGGCATGAAAGCTAGAAACTTAAAGGGAGGAAGCAACTACTACAGTGGAGGTCGACAGCTTGAGAGTGATGGCATGATGAAGCTCAGCTGCACTCAGGCTCCGGGTGGGAAGTGAGGAGCATGTCCAAATGGGAAGGTCAAGAAGCGCACAGCTGGGGAAGGCAGCAAGAGAGACAAGGTGGTTGAAGTTGGCATTTATGACGGTCCATGATACAAGACCTGCTCTCTACTGTTGGGCACTGCCTGCCTGCCTGTCAGGACATCACTCCTCTCATGCGAACCTACAGCTGAAGCTGCGAGTTGGTTATTAAGCCTCACTGCCCTTCAATCACCCAGATTCATCATTGATCACACTTGGGCCGTTAATTCCCTGCTGTATTTTCAAAATGACTACACGCAAAAAGCAACAAAGGAGAGATCTCGTCAACTGCAGGGTTCGAACCTGCGCGGGGGAACCCCAACAGATTTCAAGTCTGTCGCCTTAACCACTCGGCCTAATTGACGGTCACCAATGAGAGTCGAACTCCCGACCTCCTCCTACGTAGTCTAGTGAAGAGTGGAGCTTCGACTGAAGGGTCCAAGGACGCCGAATGCCCGGACGGATGAAAAGTGTGGTTTGTTACATACACTTATAACGGTTCCCTCCGAGTCAACCTTGATTATTTGCTTCTCACAATAGTGTACTATCAAAGGGCGGTGCATGCATGGAAGCTTCTCATGACGGTTCCACCGTCGGAATGGTCCTATCAAGCCGGGTTTCATCTAGTATGTAACGTAATGTGGTGCATGCACGCATCCAAAGACTAGATCCCCGAGATCACTTTTTGATTTGTTACATGTACTTATAACGGTTCCCTCCGAGTCAACCTTGATTATTTGTTTCTCACAATAGTGTACTATCTAATTATTCGTTTGTAGAGTGGTGCATACACACAAGCTTCTCATGACGATTTCACTGTCGGAACGGTCTTATCAAGTCGGAATATATAACGTAATGTGGTGTAATGTCGTGTAATGTGGTGCATGCACGCATCCAAGGACTAGATCCCCGAGATCACGATAAAAGCTTTTGATTCATTTAGTTATCTAGGGGTTCTTTTATTTTTACTTAATTTTAAGTTTAGATTTTATTTTCGAAGACATTCACAAACATACACGGGGCGTTGTGTCTAGATTTTTAATGAATTAAGAAAAAAATTCCGTCGTTGGAATTGTTGTACTAGACTTCAACTTGGACTGGCTTGGTTCTATTTAAAATCTAATATTTTCCCTTTCACTCATCAGTTCATCTCTTATATTAAGTACAGAGCGTCATGATACTATGCCACTACTCTGCTTGGTATCTAACACAATACCATGTCATGAAATCGTCCACGTTTCACATCTTCATCCAATTTTTCATCATGTTCTCAAATCGTTTGCCACAGTTCCCATGATGTTCTCTAGCGTTTGCTAATGTTCCCTTATGTTCCCATCATTTTTCCTAATGTTCCCAAGTTCTCTTATGTTCCCAAAGTTCCCATGTCCCTTTTGTGTTCACAATGCAATGTTGGTGCATTGCAACAGGATGTTTGCTAGTGTCATATTGCTTTGGCTGCTGATTCGAGAGGTCCATTGTAACTTTGTGATGTAAAAAAATGTGTGTTCCTCTCGTGAGATCGATAAGAACTGAACAACACAAAGCAATCAATAGCTCCAGGCTTCTATCCTTCCGGTGATACCGTAGTGAGGCCATCAATCCATATTGACAAGCTGGAAATCTCAAACAAAAAAACACAAGCCAAGGTTGACTCTGAAAATGCCTTTGCGGCAAGTATAATACGGTGTATTTTCCTTGAATTTGGAATGGATCCATACTTTTAATGGGTTTGAGTTCAACAGAGAAGTTGGAAAAATATCCATGAATATGTAGGATATATCAAGCCACGCATCTTTCATTTTAGAAGAAATCTCAAAAAAATTGTAGTTTTTGTGTTGTGATGAGTTCAATTTTTGGTATTCCTACTTTCATGAAGACTAGACTGCTAAACATATCATCACATTCAAACTTAAACCATGCATTTAAAAAAGAGTCTTTTGTTATTAAATTTTAAATACAAACTAAAATATCATAACTATACATGTGCCAAATTTGGTGAACAAAAATGTACTAAGAAAGAAATAATGGATATCTTCACCCTTTGTCTCTATCATAACTTGTAGCCTCATAGGCATGGAGAAACATAAACAAAGGAGTTAATGACTACTAAATTAAACATCCTCCACTTACATTCTATAATGCTTTGTAATCCTTCTAAATTTTTGGGACAATTTCTACCGTATTGGTTGGAACTAGTTCTAAACAATGTTCTTCAAGATATTTCACATAGTTCTCATTATAATTGAGGTCAAGAAAATTGGCAGCCCAATTGAGCTTCTCAAATATATGCATATGCATTAAAGACGATGCTAATCTGCTAGGATGCATAGGTGCTCCATCCTAAATGGATATCCAACTGCACATTCAATTAATTTGCCAAGCAAAGTATCGTTCATTCACCTGAACTTTAGCTTATCTTCTAATGGTTGATTTTAATTGCTTTAAATGGATTTTTATTTTTTTTATTTTTTTCATATTTCCTTACTTGAGGGGATGTGTGTTGTTACTTGTGAAAGTCTTGCATGGTATGTAACTGACATATCTGCCAGCATCAAATTTTATTTTCATTTCAAACATGAGCAAACTACTGATCACTTATTGGAAGAGCTGATATATTTCTAACTATACCGTAGTAGGAAGGCAGGGTCGGCAGAAAATAATTCCCCAAGAAAATGCCGGAAAAATAAATAAATTTATCAAGTGTTTTGTCGAAATCAACAAAAATAAAGTCAACAAAAATTGTAGACAAAAAGTAAAGGAAAATGTTTAGCTGCTAGTAAAATTTAATGTTAGTTATTAATAGCCGAATTTTTAATAATTAATTTTGAAAGTGCCGACCCCTACTTTTTGAACTTTTATTAATTATTCGACACCAAAGTGCCGACCCTACCCTCCTACTACGGTAGCTATGAAACCTGGTACACAAGTTGATCACAAGGAGATTGTTCTAAGTATCAAATTTGGTACCGTAGTACCATGGCAAGGTCACCACTTTGCAAACAAATATGCCATATTTTTTGAAAAATAAGTTTTATTTTTCCGAAGATGAATTTAAAGGTCTTATTCGTTAAACTAAGACAAAATGGACATTTTGAGACTGTAGCCCTAATATTTTAGACCTTTATTCTAACAAATCAAAAATTTATGAACATGTCAACCTTTATAAAATCAAACGTTTGTAAGTGTATAAACATATTGAAGTCTCAATTCACCAAAAATATTCAATATCAAACACTAATTATCATTTAAATGTAAAGTCAAAGATAAAATGAGACTACGGATTGTCTCAGTTTAACAATTTATTTATTTATTTTTGAGAAGAAAAAATGATTAAGAAATGACCCAAAATAGTTTAGGAATTGTAAAATATACCCAAAAAAATTATTGTATTTTTGTTCTTTTGTACTCATCATTTTTAATCTTTTACGTTTTCTTTTTATGAATTATTTTATAGCGAACCTGCTATAATACTACGGTAATAAGAACACTACACTAAATAGTGTATTTAGTGTGAGGCACTGTAATTGCAAACATCACTCTAAATATCAAAAAACCTACTTTTGTAAAAACACTAAATGTGAATTCTCACACTATTTATGAAGAATAGTAACGTTTTGACATTGTGATCTTTTGAGATATGGATATTTAGTGTGAGTAAGGAATGAAACTTGAGATGAAAGTTTAGATGGAAAAACTGAAATTTTAGAAATGGAATGAATCAAATTGGATGATAACTGAAATTGGATGATAACTAAATCAAATTGGATGATAACTGGATGATAATTGATAACTGGCTGCGAAGAGAGGTGGCGACGCATGCAGCCGCCAACACTAATTACCCACAAATTGACAATTAGTGTTAGATAAGTAGTAGGGGTAAGCACATTATTCATCACCTCACACTAAATACACTATTTAGTGTAGTAGAAAAGGTGGCGCTCGACAAGGAGATGCCTAGGAAAAAGCACTGTGCATGCGTGGAATTGGGCACCACATGCCTGGGCAACTCCCTGGACAATGCCACCTTTACTACTAATGAAATAACTTATGATTCGTATATGCATGGTATCACTTGAAAAAATCGTAGTTTTATGTAGTATTTCCATCATACCCAGCCTAGCCACACAATTTATGTCGCCCCACTGTACACAAATTCTCTGCGGATACTGGAATATGATAATGGAGAGTGTGATAATACCAAGTTCAGAGTGTATTCACTCACTGCCGCATAAGGTACTCTAGCTCACCCGGACAAAGCGCAGAGAGCCAGGGACATCAAAGGGAGCGCTTCAGTTATGAATATGAACAGGAATGTGAAGTTGTGAACACATCTGTCTCTCATGTGTCAGTGTAAAATGGCCATGCAGCTATTAATGATCACCTTGTGATTGAAGTGGTTGTACCCACTGAGTTGGGGCCGCTTTAGATATGAAGTCGAGCCCATTAAAATTTGCTTGAATTGGGTACTAGAGTTAACCAAAAAGAAGAGAAAATACATGTTAGGTGAGATGAGTGACCCGTATCTAAGGCAACCAAGCAAACTGGCATAGTTTCCAAAGAATTCAAAATAGAAAGGAGTGTGAACTAGTTTTGCCATCACAAAGAAGGTAAAATTAAGACGGAGGTGAGTGCAAGGGGAGTCAAGGTTTGGAGGTGATGGCTCACATTCAATTTGGGATAATAGCAAGGCATGTGGCAAACTTAAGATATAATTAGGTGACTGGTTTGATTTGTTGACTCCCCGGTTGACTCTAACAACTTGGAGCTCATGTCAAAAATTGAAGTCGGAGGATGTTGAATTCACTATTTGATTTGATTTTGGTTACACTAAATGAAGGCATAGACTCTGGTTTTCTGATATTTTGAGGGTCAAATCACCTATTCTAATTTTGGTTAACTCAATCATCCCCTAAGGCTAATTTTTCAAGTTCGGTTGTCTCAATGTAGAATGAGGATTGATCTTCAATTTTTGAAATATTTTATGGTGATTCTACTCTTTGAAACAAAGATTAGGTGATAATTAGTGTATGTAGGTGATGTATAGATCATAAGATACAAACATACAAAGGTGAAAATCCTAATTGTGAGCAGCTCCTGAAAAATTTCATACAATGCGTTGTGCACATGAGTTTTTATATTCAATGACCTAACACTCCCATATACAAAACCTCCAAATTCATTTTACCAAATTTGAGACTAAACTTTGGATTTTCAACATTTTCGGAAAGTTTCAAACTCGGGCAACGGACTAGGAAAAAGGTGCTGCCAAATTTGTAGCTTATGATCTTAATTTTAGAAAACGTTGAACGGTTGAAAATTTGTAACTGCTAATAAATTCAAGTGGGTTGAAATATCCTACGGTTGGATCAGTCAAAAAGGTTTTAGATCAAAAACTATTTGCCTTTTTATGAGAAGGGGTACTTTTAGGTAGCTTTGGAGTGTTTGAAGAGAAACATAGTCAAACCTAAATGGTTTTTCCTACAAGGGTCAACCTCAACCTCTAATTGCCCATAGTCCTCTTCAAATTGGGCAGTTTTGCAAAGATACATTATAAAATGCAATTAAGAAGGATATTTTGAAGTTCATGTGTGAATAAAAACTGTACATTATAAATTTTAGATCTTGTCCATACTGTTAAATCTATGCTTGCAATCACCAATATTTTTGTATAAAATTTGAAACTTAAAGCTCAATTTTTTTTTGTAATTCAATTACAAATATTACAAATAAGATATTTGAATCAATGAATGAAATTTGTTGAATGAATGAAATTTGATGTAATGTATTGAAGTGTAATACTCTAAGTGTAGCAATTTTTGGAAATTTTTTGGTTGCTTCATTTTATGAGTTGGATGAAAGTTGTACATTGTTCAATAAATGAATGTTTAGGCAGTTAAAGGTTAAGCCCGCATACCAATTTTTAGCTACCCCATTGTTTACCCTTGGGATTCATTATTGCATGTTAGAATTGTTGTAGGAACTGTAATTTTCTGGAGGATTAAAGCAATTTTAGTTTAAAATGGTTTGACGGCTTGGCAAAGTTCTGTTTTTTAAAACAGTTTCTACATGTTCCATATCGTCAATTCTTTATTCATATGTAGATTCTTTGCACAAGAAAATGGGTTTGCTATAGAACTAGCTAAAGAATGTAGTGCGGCCTCAAGTACTCAATATTATAAGATTTTGACATAGTTCATTTCTGCCATTACCAATGGCATTGGCCCAAAACAAGCAGAGGAGGTTGAAGGGTAGAAGAGAACAAAAAGAGCCTTTCAAAGTTACAAACAATCCAAGGGTGCTAATTGTTGGAAGAAGTATTTTCTAACGAGGGATAGAAATGTATTGAAATTTGAAAACGGGACCAAGTCTACAAATTGGTCTTCCATTTTTTATCAACCCACTTTGTCGAGTTGGACCCATGCCAAATCTTATCATTTCTAAATGAAAAATTGGTTTAAAATTTTTGGGCTCAAGTCTTGGTGTAAAGGGGTTGAGATTGATTTCAAGATTTGAACCAATGTGAAGTGAGGATTCTAGCCCTTTTAAACATCAAAATAGGCTCGACTTCTTATGTAAAGAGGCCCTAAGTTACTCACCTATAACATTAGCATTCACAATTGAAGTATTGCAAACTTGGCATTGTTTTTTCCAGCCAAATGTTTTTTTGTCGATTTTAGGAGGCTACTTCTACATTGATAAAATGAACAACAAAGTAGATGAAATTGCCAAATTCTTTCTAAAACGAATATAAAAATCACCACTATTTGGATGGAAGTGCCTTGTAATATATATATATATATATATATATATATTCACACACACACTAGCATAGACATATTGCATTGCAACAATGAACATAGGAAAATATAGAAAGTTGATCGTTGTATTCGGCATCAATGCATGCATGAATGAAGTGGGATGCCTCAGACATGATATCGTCGAGTTTGGATGAAAAGCATTTGGATGACAAAGGATGAAACATTTAGGATGAAAACGTGACCGTTTTCATGACAACGGGGTCCCAATAGATCACGTGACAATGTGCATTTAATGTACTATGTGTATATGGATATGGATATAGATGCTTCTATCAAAAATTTCCTCACCTGGCTTCACTCAAGGGTGCGTGTTGCTCTACCAACAGAAAAACAAAAGAAATTGGCTGGATTTCTCCTCCCCTGCACTCAAGTATTCAACTCCAGCAGTCCAGCCTTGCCATTTTCAGGTGCCAGATGATACTATTTTAAAAATATTTCTCTGCAGCAACAGGCATTTTTGTATTGATATTTTGCAGACACAAATTAGAACTTTCGGCCATGGAGCAATGGGAATTCAGAAAGTCCATGATGCACTGTTGACTTAGTCAATGGAGCAAGGCATTGGGAGTCAGGGAGAAGGGGCTTTCCAGACACCGTGTGAACAGTTGGGCACTTGAACAATGTCATCACAATAAATCCTATCGAACAATAACGTAGCAGCACTGGCAGTCCGTGACCAACTCCGGGTTTCACTTGAATTTGTCGACACCTGCCAAGTACGATGAACATGGCAACACACATTGCAATAAATATATATATATTTCTTGCATGGAGGCATAGCATTCATGCGGGGATGGCACGTAGGAATGCGGTTCTCAAGTATTTTCACAAATGTGGGGAGAAGAAGCACGCGGGCTTGGCAAAGGAGTTGTTGGCTACTTGATGTGTTGATGACATATTTTGCAGTGGTAAGGTAGAGGGCTCTAAACTCGCCACAATTCTAAACCCGCACTCTACTAGGGACAAACATTTTGAAATTTTGGATGTACCCATGGTGAAGAGCACCACTTTAGAACCCATGTCATTTCAGCTTCAGAAATTCACAACTAATTTTAGGAGCATTCAAATTTATTGATTCAAAGTATATTGATCTTTGCTTGGATTTGTCTTCCAGTGAAAAATCATGCTCATTTCTCCATATTTCCTCATACATTCACAACCTTTAAAGTGGCGGGTTTAGAGCCTCCTACCTTAGTACTTTCTCAGCCAAATGGAAGCTTGCTCCGACTCTCGCTTTCTAATCACTTCTTATCTGGGACCATGGTTGATTGTTCTTTTCCATTTTTCCTCGCACTTTAATGGTTTAGTTTCACTCTTTCAAAAATAGAAATGAATAAAGAGAATTAAAAATAAGAATAAAAAGAATAAAAAGAATAAAGAACAAAAATAAAACAAATAAATAGAATCTATTGCAATAAAAATAAAATAACATACAAATACAAACACCCCAGGAAGCCAAGAATAAAGAGAATTTAGAAAGGATCGAGAAGAAAAAGTGTCAAAAAGGAGGTAGTGGACATACCATACCCTCGAAGTAGGTCTGGCAAAAATTTAACTCTAAAAATTAAGGCTGTAATTTTATGGAATTTACTTTTCCAAAAAATTACGAGGAAAAATGGATTTCAAGGAATATTTGTTTTACCTACATAAATTTTAAAAATAATAATAATAATTTGGCGAAAGGGTGCCAAACTGGCTTTAACCCTTTAGCGCGCTGGCGTCCAGATTCTGGACGCCGGATGAATTTGAGCAGCTCGATTTCTGTAGGTACCGGATGTTTTTCATCCATTTTTATTTTTTTTCATTCTTGTGCTAGTTGAATACCATTTGTACGGTATGGATCTTCCAAATAAGGTAATGTGAATTTTTGAAAATTTACAAAAGTGATTAATGTCAAGTTTCAATCTTAGTTCAAAAAGAAAGACCTTAAATATGATTTTCCATAGTAAGTAGAATCAAATAATGGAAACCATACCATCTCGTAGTGCATGTCATTCTAATTTCATTACAATATTTTAAAAAAATTTGTGTTAATTTTGGATTTTTAATTGAATTTCAAGAGAAAACCTTGCAAAATTACTTTAAAAATATTAATAATAAATATGATGAATCCAACCGTACGGATGTTATCTACACATTGACATTTACAACTTTGTTTTGTACATCAACTCCATTTTCGTTTTTCATCGACCATTTTATAACAAATCTTTGAAAACAGTGTTGAATCGGGACGTTAAAGGGTTAAAGGTATGATATTTGGTAACATATACATGATGAATATGCAGGATCGTTTCATTCGATTGAAAGAGGAAGCTCTTCAACTTCCCCTAGTTGGATCAAAGAGGATGTTTAAAAGTACGAAAGGGAGAGCCTCCTCAACTTTTCATTTTTTTGAAAAAGTCCCTTGAAGACTTTGCACTTTCTACAAGCTCTTAAAGTAGTTCTCCATTTGTCATGTTATTACACCAAAGCATTACCAAGCTTCAAAAGGTATGATGACTCATGTGTTTTAACACATACAGCTTTTACTTTTGAGGTAAAACAGGAAATCAATCAAACACTAATGGAATAAAATTGTCTTTTTGGATTTGCAGTTTGAGCCTTAGTGTTGAATTGAAGAAATGAACGTGCAACTTTACACCACCTTTCCATTTATGAAGTGTGAATAGAACGAATTGACACAACTGCCTACCGTTCCAAGGTCTAATTATTATGCAATCAAATCTGTCCATTTCAATTAAATAAGATTAACCATTTTCAATTAAATAATATCCACACATAGATGACATGAAACACTTTAATTCGAGCTCAAATTTTTAATTGAATAAATTAATTCTCATGTATTTATGCTTTGTGCCAAAAATTGCCAAAAAATAGCATTTGCAAGCATTGTAGTACAAAATAAATAATATTTTAATCGTTCAAATTTATCAATTCAAATAACACATATCTAAATACATGTACTTCATATCAAAAATTGGTACCAAGATGACATCATTGGATATTTTAAACAAATATTTTGGGTTTCTTTAACCCCTAAAAGCCCGAGGGGTATTGGACAAAACATAGATGTGTTATAATATGTGCCTTCCATATGTTTGATGAAGGTTGGTTCAACAGACAAAATGTAGAGTATCATCTTTACAAATTATCCGTACGGTCAAACTTCCTAAATAATCTTTAGATCATTTTTTAATGAATTTAAAAGCATTAACCTTCGAAAATTTGTATAAATTATAATTTTCAATTTTAGAGTTCAAAATTTAGTACGATTGGTTAAAGTTGGGCTATCTATCGTAAACTTCAAAAAAGCAAGAGAAACGATGGAGGAATCATCATTACTTTCCCCAAATAGCAAATTTTGTAACACTAAGACAATGTTGAGGTGATCTACTTTGAAAAATTCTCCCGGGTGGAGTTTAACTCGGATTGCCATAATTCAAATTGGGTTGGAAAGTAGACTTGATGTAGTGTTTTAAATTTATTTTTATTTTTTTCAAAAAAAGATTTTTTTGTTCCGGGCAGCCCGTTTTTTCCGGGCAGCGACCAGAAAATGGTCGCTCGGGAGCTTAGGGGTTAAGCAGCTGGAACAGGTTCTGATTTTTGTGCAAAAGGTCTCTTTTGAATCTTTGAACCTCTTCAATTTTCACGAGATTTTTTTTTTTGTTACTGCAAGATTATAGGAAATCAAAACCACATGTGGTCGATTCAGTTTTATTTTGTTTTAAAGAGGGCTTATTCAAAGTTGCTTTAGAAGGTGATTTTAGAGTTCAAAGAGCTTTTTGGGTACCCCAATCAAACCATTGCCCAGAAGTCCTTGGCAGCCTCATACACACACATCTAGTCTTATTCAAATATATTGTTACAACCACATGAATGTTTATGTATGTGTGTGGATGTGGAGCCCATGGGATGTTTTGGAGTTTAATGGTATATACATAATCATTCCTTCTAAGCTGAGAAACCCAAGATAAAGTATTAGCTTGAGGTAATTCAAACATTTGTTCCTAAATTATGATCCCAAAGGATTAGTGACCAAAATTGCAGATTCCAATACATTGGTATCCCTACTTGCATTGGTTGAGAGCTTCGTTCAACCCCTAAACGTCCCATGGGGATAATAAATATGTTGTTGTATAATCGGCATTTGCTACAACAAATAGTTCTAAATTGGGATCTCAATAGCTTGCTAGAACCACATTGATTTAAATTCCAACTTCTTTATTGAACTCAAACCCGATAACAAGTGTGGATCCATTTCAAATACAAGAAAAACACATTGTATTGTACTTGTCGCAAAGGCATTTTTGGATGTTTAGGAGATAAACTATGTTAATGCCATGGTAAAATGCAAGAATTACCATGGAACATGAAATTCTCTACATATAAATATTTTGACTCCATATTTGGTTTAAGCAATGTGGAAATAGTGTGGAGTCAAAAAAATTAATTAGTGTGGAGCACAAAAATACAAGTACGAATTTATTTACAGTGGGCATGAACAAAGCCTGAGACCTTACAATATTGAGGGGCGGTTTACACTTGTGACCAAGAGCAGTGACCATGGGCCTCTAAAATCTGTGATTGGCCCTATAAATGGGTCCCGGGAAAACTTGGATTTACACCATTTCAAAATATAAACTTGAACCGTAGGAGTTGAGGTTACCAAAAGGATTATAAAGTGTTCTAGTGGATATTGATTCATAGTCCGAGTTCATTTTTGATGAGTCAAGCAAATAAGGTTCTCTATCCTTCAAACCCGGAGACAATGGGGCCAAATACTTTTTGGTGCATGGTCACTCCTATGAGTCCAAGTTCACTCTACACTATGGAAAATGACCTTTAATTAGCTTGAAGAATTTCTTTTTCATTTCTCTTGGTTATCACTCTTGGTCACGAGTATAAACCGCCCATGAGACCCATAAGGTTCTTTAGCCCTTGCCAAGATGTACCCTCATGCTCTCACTTTGCATGAAAGATAAAATATTAAAAACATATTATTCTTGAGGCATAGCAACTGTGACTTCTAACCCTCCATCATCATTCTTTAGGTAAAGAATGAAGTAGCACATCCAATATTCTAAAATTTGTTGCAGCAATTCTTATGCAACGATTCTTATTCCAAGATATAACTCACAAGGGCTAAAGAACATTATGCCATAGTGAGCTTATTGTTTAGAGTGACAGATGAATATGGACGGAGGCTAATTTCTTCACGGAAAGATGAATAAAACCTTCATGATATTTGTTTAATTGATTATATGTCTTGACCAGCACAAAGACAATGTACTTATTGGGATTTTTATTTCTATTTACAAGAGGATGAAACCCCATTGAACCTATTGGGATCTTTTCAGTAATCAGTAAACAGGAATCGATGCTTGTCAGTCAATTTTTGTCAGAAACTTACTTGATTTTGGGAGTGGCTACCTTCACAACTATAAATCGAGTGAGAAAGTGAATGAAATCGTCAAAATAATCCTCAAAAATATTAAAAGAACTCCAAACATTTGAGTGAAAGTTACTTATAACAAACAATTCTACAAATGAGCACACACACACTCATATATGAATGAATTTATTCAAATTTTTCCTGACCTGGCTATATTCTAGGGTGTATGCTACATTCTAGGGTGTATGTAACTTTACCAAGGAAAATCAAAATAAACTGACTGACTTTATTTGTGTCAAAAAAAATAAAAAAAAATAAAAAAACTGACTGGTGTTTGTTGTGCTTGTCAGGTTCGGAGTTGACTACCGGTATGCTTGGGGTGTTCAATTTTCAGGAATGTACTACATAAGGTTCTTTAGTCCTTGTGACCTGTACTAGGACTAAGAATCATTGCAAAAGAATCATTGTAGCGGATTTTAGAACATTGAACATGTCACGTAATTCTTTAACTAAAGAATGATGGTGGAGAGTTGGAAGTTTAAAGCAACCTTGCCTTAAGAATCACAAGTTTTAAATTTTTTATCTTTCATGCAAAGAGAGCAAAAGGATGAACCCTTGCAAAAGCTAAAGAACCTAATGTATTACCACATAAATGCAATTTAAAAATAAATAAATCATTTCATTTAGTTCATAAACTATTGTAGACTAAAATGTATGAAACAATTTGTAAACATAAAATCCTAGTTATGGTTATTTTTTCCAAATAAGTTAGTTCTTAGAAAGATTTTTTGTGGATTAATTTTCAAACTTGAAAATAAATATTATTTTTAACTTAGGTTTCTTAATTTGTTTTTAGTGAGATGTAGATTTGAAGATCTATCACATTCAGAAGTTAATCAACTACACTAAAATTGTGGTTTAGTGTCAAGTGAGAATTGATATTTTTTTATCATTGTTTGTTTGAAGGTAAGGTGAAATAGTGTCCCTATGGTTCATAGGAGTTTGCTACTTCTCATTCCCACTTCTATTGAGGGTGTCGTTTTCCTTCTAAGTGATGAGAGTGACATGAGCTAGCACACCAAGTTTATTATAATTCATTATAAAGTTGTCATTTGTTATTGAAAAACCACAACCAAAAGGTTTATTCGAAGTTTTTATCATTTTAAATTTTATAGTAAAAAGTTTTTACACGGACACTGTATCTCCAAAATGTCAAATAGTGTCTGTAGTGAGAAATAGTGCCCTAGACACTAAATCACTATTTTAGTGTACCACAAAAATCTTGCATACTTTGCTTGATGAAAAAGTTGATAGTTGAAAGCCACCAGATATAGAAAGATCTATCAATTGATAATTTCAACGACAAAATTGAAAGGAGTTAAGTATGTTACAAAAAGCCATGTCAATTCTTGGCTCAAGAGTGGGCTTAACTTTTAAAAGACATGAAGTTCCATTCCACACACACATATATGAATTTTTGTGTATAAGCAAAGGATTGTTATCGTATTTCACAAAATCAATGTGTTTGAGTACATCATCATATTTCATTACAATAGTTAACTTGCTCAAGTGAAGTGAATATATGGTATCTATAATATATATGGAGCTCAAGCCATTCATACATGCATGACCTAACTCACTAGTACAAAGAATACTTGTGAGCTCCTAAGTGATCTACCAAGAGAGATTGATGTCAAGTGTATCCATGAATTGTGTTTCTTTCTTTTCACGGTTCTCTTTTATGGCGAGATATGACTTTATAAATTAGGGTCGGCATTGTGAAGATGAATAGATTCATCCGGACAAGAGTATGAAGAGGTCCGTCCTCTGGATAGTGGATGAAAAGTTGACGCAAAACCACCCCGGGTTTTGTAGATATCCAAAGTTCTTAACTCCTAAAGAACCATAAGGCTTTTAGAGGGCCGCATATATTTTTTAGCAGTTTTGAGTAGGTCTTATGTAGACTTCTTTTTGTTCAAATTTATTTGTTTTTGGACCAACACATGCAATGATTCCGGAAATGTAAAATTTGGTCTTGTATGAATTATGTTTTTCACAATATGATTGTTTAAACTTGTCATTTGAAAACCATGAATTCTTGATCCTTTTGGGATTAACTCACCAAGTGGAAGCTAAGTTAAGATCACGGACTGACACATGTTGGCACATGTGGTGGTGCGTGATTGGATCATGCAAGGTGAAATAGTTATTTGCCGCTAAGGGGAATACACGTGAAGATGACTGTTATCCGTTTTGCAGAGTTCTGCTGGAGATGCTCTAACAGTTTATTACGGCCTAAACGATCACTGTACTGTACAAAAGCACATGCAAGAATCCAACCTACGCTCGGTTTTTTCTAGTACCATTTGCACCAGAACTCATTCAAGCTCTTCTGTCCCCTCAACAGCTGAAAATTCCAACTTACTATGCGCTGCAAATGCAATTGCAATGACAGGACAAACACTCTTTGCATACTCCTTAAGTTAACCCCTAAGGGACCAAGAAACCCAAATTGGACCTCATGTTTTTTGAAGCAGTTTTGAGTAGGTCCTATGAGGACTTCTTTTTAATTAAATTTGCATTTTTTTAACACACAATGGTCTTCACTAACTCTAGTGGTATAAAACTTGGTCACATCTGAATTAAATTTCTCACGCTATGACCAATGACTTCACTATTTTGAAATCATAAATCCTTGGTCCTTTAGAGGTTAATTGTATGGTTTCAGCCAATGCGGCAACACAACTTTCGCCATGAAACTTGAGTATGATGGGAGCTTGGGAACTTGCACTTGTTCAGATTAGGAAGAAGATGCTTCTGTTCCCATAATGGTGATGCTGGATTCACCATGCTCATTGCATGTGGATCTCACGGCATAGTTTGTAGTGATTCGCAGACGCGTTCATGTCCAACCACAATCACGGACATTGATATCTCCTCACACTGCAAGGAGAAGCCGTCGCTTTTCACTCAGTAGGTGAGTCAAATGGCGCCACTTTGCACTCACTGCCCAGGCGCTCAAACACTTGGTGAGTGCAATTCGTCACGTAGGACAAGTGTGTACAATGAACTCTAACATTATTTTGAGTGAGAAGCGACGCTTGTGCTAATAGTGACAGTTTGGTGTCTTGCCTGTGAGTAGCTTAACTCTGATTGTCAGGCGCCTTCCTCAAATTATCACATGTAATAATGCGAGTAGGTTTCGTACTTGGAGCAAAATAGTGTCAACAACTCCCTCTGTTCCATAATAGATGATGCTTTGGAGAAAAAAAAGTTATCCTAATCTCTTGATGCAAATCATTTATTCAGCTATTTAACAAATTCTAACAAAACAAGATCACAAGACAAGTGCACATGAAATGATTTTTTTGTCTGTGAAGCTTGTCTTTGCTCATGTGTGGATCACAAACAACATATAAGCTAGTTAAACTCAATGCTAGTATAAATTCGTTGCATTAAAAAACACATTGCCACAAACATCACCATGTTACCACATGCCACACATACCATGTGCAGTATGATATTGCTTCAACAAATAGAAACTTATTGTATTTAGAGATTTCATGAAATCATTCTAGTTTGCTTAATTTTTTGATTTTTTTCAAAAGCGTCATTTATTATGGGAGTATTAAATCAGACGTGCGAACGTGCAGAGAGGTATGTCGAGAGAATCGCTCATCATGTTGACTTTTTACCAAATTTACACTGAAGCTTAATACCGTTTGCAGTGCTCAAAATTGAAGTCTTCAGTGCCCTTCAAATGGGTTTTGGGGCTTCAAAAAATACCTCTATAAAAATTGCCCTTCAAAACATTATCCTGATGTAACGGTGGTCCCATCACTTGAAGGGCTTGGTGAAAAATGCCCATCATTTACTATTCATCACAAATATATGAAGTCCGGCATTTACAAGAAACAAAATGGAGTCAATTCAAATTCTGAGACTCTAAGAGTCAGACTGCTAAAGTGCCAATTCACCCTAGTTGAAAGTGCCAGACTGTTAGTTCACCCCAATTGAAAGTGCCAGACTGTCAGTTCACCCCAATTGACTTTCATTTCAAGTTTTCAACTCTAGAGTGCCAAAGTAGAGACTTTCGTCTTCTCGCCTTCTTGAGTCTTGCTAAGTTGAGATCCAACTTGCCCGTCGATTAGAGCTCAAATCTATGGAAGGTAGTCGAGATCCAACTTGCGAAGACTGTTTGACCAATTAGAACTATATGTTGTCGGCCTACTGCCAGTGAACTATATTAATTTCAAGGTATCTATTAGATCAAATCACTTACTGTGACTGTATTATTGTTGAATTAAATTGCTTAATCGATCACATGCAAATTGCTTCAATCTTTTATTTACACAACTTGTAAATGAAGCTTAGGGTTCAATTTCAAGAGCACATACAGTACCTCACAAAACTGTTCCAATGCTGTAAATATCTTCTTTTGGTTGACTGTGGATGCTACATGGCAATTGCAAATGCCCATGTGGCATTGCAATAAGCTTCTAATCTACGTTAGGAAGCCACATGTAAAAACCAATGACATGCATGACTATCTATACGTGACAATTGTAGGGTTCAAAGCCATCTGATTCACTGGAACAGTTTTGTGAGTGCACTCTTCCAAAACTAAATGTTTACAAAAGCTTGTCAATCTTGATGGACCTTCAACTCTTTGTTGTAGAACTTTGTTCCAGTGTGTGTATAGACCATTTTCCTACAGTTTTTTGTACTTTGTTGTTCTTGCTTCCAAGTAGAAAAGATGGTGTCTGCATTATCTTCTCAAAAAAAGTCAGACGTTCTTTCTATGTTGCAAAGAGGGTGCACTATAAGAGAAGTGTCAAGGAGTTTGCATGTGGGTGTTGGAACTGTGCAGAGGCTCCGACAAAAGTGTGTTTTCAATGTAGAATCATCACATGGAGGTAGACCAAGAAAGATGACTCCTGCAATGGAACGGTCTTGTGTATTGAATATGACTAGAGGTAAGCTTAGTACTGCAGTAGAGGCTACAAAAAATGTGCAAGAGGCATTTGGGATGCAAGTGTGTGTTGAAACAGTGAGACGTGTTTTACGTAGAGGTGGTTTACAATCACAAGTGAAGCAGAAAAAACCACGTCTTTCAGTCAAGAATATCAAAGCACGTTTAGACTTTGCAAGAGCCCATCTAGATTGGACTATAGATGATTGGAGTCGTGTCATTTTCTCTGATGAGTCTAAAATCAACTTATTCTGCTCTGATGGAATCTCTTGGTGTTGGAGTCGTGATCCACATGAGTTGTCAACACGCACTGTTACAGAGACAGTAAAGCATGGTGGTGGTGGAATCATGATTTGGGGTAGTATGACCATTTATGGGCCAGGACTAGTGTACAAAGTTGAAGGCCGCCTCAATCAACATGGATATCGTCAGATTTTAGAGCAGACAATAGATGGTACAATTAGAAAATATGGATTAGATGCTACACAAGTCATTTTTCAGCAAGATAATGCTTCCGTTCACACCACAAAAATGATGCAAGAATGGTTTTCAAGGCAAAGTTTTAGTCTTCTAACGTGGCCTGCCCAATCCCCTGATTTAAATCCAATAGAACATCTATGGGCCATCCTCAAAAGGAGATTGAATCAATATGATTCACCTCCAAAAGGAATGATAGAATTATGGGAACGTGTAGTACAAGTCTTCTCTTCTATTACTGCACATGATTGTAGAAGACTTATAGAAAGTATGCCCAAAAGGATTGAAGCTGTAATAGCTTCAAAAGGAAGATGGACAAAGTATTAGCTAGTTTACTTAGAGCACTCACAAAACTGTACCAATGTATATACTAGTTTTTAACTTTCATTTTTCCTTCAATGATATTTGATTTAGTTAGATTTTTTTTACAAATGTGTACTAGATTGGATGTAATATATGCCTCAAACTACTACTTGAAAGTTTGGACATCCATTTATCTTACACATACTTTTGAATCTAGAAGTTCCAATCATTGGAACAGTTTTGTGAGGTACTGTACCTCTCTAATGCAACTAGTGCCGATAGCCTAAGTTGACATGCGTAGGGCATTGTCACTTTAGGAAGTGGAATTAAACGATTGATTCTTCATTTTATTCATTGCAATGGAAGTATGTATCATACAAATCATGCATAATTTTAATATGAGTTTTATATTTCTTTGAAAATCCTCCATTGACGTCTTGGATTTGGAGGTGCCCTTCAATTGAAATGCGGAAATTTTAGAGCCCTTCAATATGAAATTCATATGAGGACTTCAATTTTGAGCACTGGCCGTTTGCATCAGCCCATTCAGAGCCTGAAACCGTCGAATTCCAGCTACATAGTCCAGGTCCCGGTGAGCCGGCTTTTGTCTAATGCAACAACAACATTGGGCTCTGAAAGTAGCTTTCCATCATTTCGTTTGCAACCCGGGTTTGTTCTGCCCGTTGGAGAATACGGAGTCTAAGCGAAGCAGAAATTAAGATGAGGAACTAGAAGATTATGCAAAAGAGATTGAAATTGATCAATACTTACATGAAGCTTGACACCACAACAAATGGATTCAGCAGTCAGTGGATTTAGCAAGTTTTTGCAGTAATTAAGGTGAAAGTCGAAATGCTCAAATTGTAGCAGTGAAGAAGCTGCAACTAGGACATGGATCCAAAGCAAAAAAATAGACTTATCATAGGAAGGGCTCAATCTCTTGAGTAGATATCAATAGCAGAGTTGGAGTTTACAAGAAGAGCTTTCTAACTACGTTTTCTAGCTCTACTAAATTTAATAGTTACGCCGAAACTGCATTCTCTTATACAATCAAAATTGCAGGCAGAAATATCCGCTCTTTATTGATTGGATAGCAAATAATGACACGACCAATCTACAATGGTAGTGGCTGGCCTGCTCAGAGACAATCACTAACAAGCTAGAATGATTCCAGGCTGTTCCGACCAGCACCTAATTAAGGGAAACAATGGGATCCCTGAAGAATCATGAATAATTCACACTAGAATCACATTGCATGCATTTGTTGTTGCTGTTTTTCACTCAAGCCTTGCCTGTACATATACACGCGACCCCAGAAATTGGCTGGCTTCACTCTCATTAAGGCGGGGACACCCAAAATCGCCACTCGATCAGATGTTTGGATGGTACACGTACATCTCCTCAATCAATATGTACCTATTGTCAAAAATATATATCAATAACTCTTGCATTCTTAGGTGCATGGAATCCAACAACATATGGAAATGCATTAAAATAAAAACAGACCTTATCTCCCAATGTCAATTACTTTCTGAGAATGTAATACAATCTATGGAAAATAAAAAGCTACCTACCGTAGTTACCAATGAGATTGAACCACATGTATATCTCACCCTTCCTGGAAAAACTAAAAGGGCTAAAAATAGAATTTTGGGTGGCTAAAAATAAATGTCACCACAGTGTAGATCTCATCACACCCGTCAAAAAAGTATACAAAGTCCAAATGATTATTTTTTAGCCCATCAAAAAAGTATACATGGTCCAAATGATTATTTTTTAACCCTTTTAGTTTTTCCATGGAGGGTGAGATTTAGAACAATTATCAATACCTTTTGCGAACCCTATTCAAATAACACATTCTTTGGTGCATTGGAATCCAACAAGAACACACAGCCAAGAGCTCTGGGAGTCCCTACCTTATCTTCCAATGCCACGAGTTTTTTTAGAGTAAAATACTGGCTATGGAACAAAAGATCTATCTACTATTGCAATCAATGAGATCAAACAAGAACATCTTGCATGTACGGTATTCAAATAACGCATTCTTTGGTGCATTGGGATCCAACAAGAACATAAAAAAAACGGCTTTGGGGTTGCCTACCTTATCTTCCAATGTCTGTAGACTTCGAAGACCGCGTTCTCACGGACATGGGTCCCTGCGGCTGCGGTTCAGCACCCTCCTGCACGGCCATAGACTCGCTCCGGCTCACCCTGCCTGGTTGCACTGACTGGCTTCGGCGCATGGTCTCGAGCGGCGCATTTCGGACGTCCTGCAAGCTCACGAGACCTTCCAAATTGTCACTGAGATCTATCAAATTGCCAGTGGCAATATTGAGAACATTGTTCTCTGGCTGGATTTCATTGCCCAGGAGGCTCGGCACAACGTGCCCCGCTAGCTCAGAATTCGATGCAGTCTCTGACGTTGTTGAGCCATTTACTGGAATTGCCAATTTCCCGGCTTCAATTTCCCTCCTCATTCTCTCCTTGTATCTCTTGAACTCCAAAAACTCCTGATAATCTGGGTCTGCGTGCACCACGGGATCTAATAGCGACCCATTCTCTGGAAGATTTGACGAAGAGTCCTTCGTTTTGTCCTTGTCTTTCTTCTCCTTCTTCTCCTTCTTCTCTGAACCTTCACCCTTCGGCGGCTTCTCGCCCTTTTCACTCTTTTCACCTGTCACATCACATCCTTGATTGAGTTAGTTCAAAGACAACCCATGCTCTCCTCAGAAACCAGAAAAAAAAACACCGGGTCCACGATAATGGTGAAGTAATTCATTGGTTAAGAGAGGTTAAAACAGAATTTGTAGGGGTTAAAAAGTTATAGATAATCTTAAACTCAAAAAGATTATAGAGCAATATGTTAAGTTGTATACTTAAAAGTATACTTTTACTGAATGCAGTTGTAATTCTCCTACTCTTAACCCATGGGGATAGTATATATGTTGTCATATAATTGAGATTTGGTACCAACAAGAAAATCTAAATTGGGATCTTAATAACTCACTAAAACCACTTTGATCTAAGTTTCAATTTCTCTTCTAAACTCAAACCCATTAAAGGTCTGAATCTATTCCAAATTCAACCAAAATACACCGTATTCAACTAGCTGCCGTGGCACGTTCAAACGTTTAGGGGTTAACCAAATTTAGAATTGAAACATTCTTGTGGATAAATTTTTGTGCGATGAATTACAAGGGTGACGTGCAAATTTTGTTGTTACCTTTGTCGGGGTTTTCAGGCTTGTCGTCCTTGGCGCCCTTGGCGCCCTTGTCCTTGACTTCGAGGGGCCGGAGGGACTCCTCGATGTCGCCGCAGAAGGTGGCCATGCGGGTCTCGAAGTAGCGAGTGGTGGTGTAGGTGGAGTGGATTTGGCCCTCGATGCTCCAGCGCATCTTCTTGCCCTCCATGGACTTGGGGAAGCGCCACATCATGGTGTCGTCAAATTCGTTGCTGGTGAAGATGACGCCGCCCTCGCTGGTGAAGGGGAGCTCGTCCAGCGGGTTGCTGGGCAGGCGGCGGCCGAAGCGCCACTTGGAGTTCTTGTCCGCCATGCGCATGGGGTTGGCGCGGTCGAACAGGAGTCCTTTCATTGATTGTAGTGTCCACACGAAGCTGCCGCCGCGCTCGTCGCTCTTCAGCGGCAGCTGCTCGAACCGCCACGGCTTGTTCTTCATGGTGCTCGTCATGCCGATGGACGCCGCGCCGCCCATGCCGCTGCTCAGCCCCCGCGTCGCGCCGTCGCCCGCCGTCGACCCCACCTGGATCCGCTCCATGTGCCCCACCTTCACCACGATGTTCGACGACGAGTTCGTCATCGTCACCCCCGTCCCCTCGTTCGAGATCGGCGTCACCGCCAGCGTCACCAACGACGGGAAGTGCCCCATCACCTCCTGATCCCACCGCGAATTCTCCACCTTATACCGAACATGCTTCACGCCCACCACAATCTACACCCAGCATCAAACAGGCTCATATTAGTTCGGTGACATAATACGTGCCGGATATCAGTGAAACTCTTACTGCATAATTACTAAAGAATGCGTCAGAATGCGACAGACCTATGTTGCTCTAAAACGTACTGTACACAACATTCTTTAGCAATGGTGAGGATGCAATCCCAAACATCATCTTGATAAGAGTAAAATAGAATCGGAATGATGCCAGGACTCATGAGTTGTATGAGGGTTCATCGATCTAATATTACTATTCATGGGGTTTTGTTATTTCAGGCCTTGACATTTATAATGGTGATTTTCGTCCGTTCTCATGTGGTGATTTTGATTTCAAGGTGCAAGGGCCCCATTTTAAAGAATGTCACTTACGTTGCAATGACATTCTTAACGTTCTATACCAGCCAGTGATTTTTAGTTGCTAATTTTAGGTCAATTGCTACATAAAATATGGGCTGGTTAAAATGATACAAAGGATTCTTGAAACCAGATTTCCTACATGGAGTCAATATGTGTAAGCCCCAGGTATTGCCTAAGTAGCACCTAGGTAGCACATGTGCATTGCCCTGATATGACAAGAGCATCCAAAGATTGCTCTTCAAGCCATGGAAAATAAGCCAAAATGCTAAACTGTATCCTGACCAAAAAAAAAACACTGATACCAGCTCCACTTTTAAAAGCATTAAGTGCTTGAAATCCTGATTTTCAGAGCTACTGAGCATCACGATTACGGCACTCTGAAGCACACCATTTTAATGAATATAATTATCATATCACTGAATACGCT
The DNA here is from genome assembly GCA_022496805.1 of Pohlia nutans. Classification (NCBI taxonomy): domain Eukaryota; kingdom Viridiplantae; phylum Streptophyta; class Bryopsida; order Bryales; family Mniaceae; genus Pohlia; species Pohlia nutans. The sequence continues at coordinate 2,151,855 of CM040086.1, forward strand.
TGATTAACACGTCCTTCACAAGATGTTCCACATCAGCTATTCATGAATTCAGGTGTATGTTCAGAACTAGGTTGAATGATATTTGAATTTTCATGTTGACGGGTGAAAGGCTGGACTCTGAATCCAGGAATCACACAAGGGGATGTGGAGAAGGACATACCTGGAGGCAATTGGGCAGGGCTTCGACGGTGGCGGTGAGCTGGATGTTGACCTTGGCGCGCTGGCTGAAGAGCTGCGTGAGGTGCTTGTAACGCCGAAACGCTTCTTCTTCCTGCAACGCGTGCTCCACGGGCATCATCAACAGCGGCACTTCCAGTTGCATTTCCCACACGCCGTTGGTGGCCTGCGCCACGCAGCGCGGCCGGCCAGCCTCAGGCCTGGGCGAGTCGCGCCCGCCGCGCTGAATGTGACCCCACAGCGAGTACAGAATCCCGTCGTGGTAATTCTTCGTGCTCAGCTCCTCCACCAGCTGGTACATGAGCGTGTCCAGCTTCGCCCTCTCGCTGACAATCTTCCGCCCGTCGTGGTCGAAGCTCTTCCTGGGCCCGGACGTGTCGTGAAACGAGTCCGCCAGCTTCGTATTCTCCAGCGCGCGTTGCCGCAGCAGCACCTTGAACACCTCCACGTGACAGTTGGAGGCCGCAATCACGGCCGCTCGCCACAGCATGAAAATGCTGTACGCGGCGCGGATACAATCCTGCAAATCGTCGGGAACCCCGGGCATTCCCTTGAGCTCCCATTCGCCATTTCTGTAGAACGGCGCAGCTGCTGGAAGCATGTTCCTGGTGGAAACCAGCTTGTTCAGCCAATCCTTGGTTGGAATATTCGCCGGTGGCTTCACGAACGGGTACGCGGATGTGTCCTTCTCCTTCCATAGCGTGGCAATAACATACCTGTGATTTTATTTTTCCATTTTATTAGCTGAGTCCGATTGGCGATTTCAAAATTGTAACTTAAATAATAGATCATAGCATTTTTTTTGGGCGATTTACAATTTTTTCTACTACAAATGTAGAAATGAAGAATGGTCTGATATGGGTATCACGGGACAGATGTAGTATCGGGAACCTCACCTTGCCAAATGTACCCGCTGGCTACATTCTACACGAGATAATACACAGGAGGTTCCCGATACAACATCCTAGCCGGGTATCACTTTTATGCTTCTCACAAAGTGTGACTTGTGTTTAAGTCATTTCATGTATGCTAAAAATTCCATCTTTAACATCATGTATATAGTTGCAGCTATGGTGCTTAGAACACCCTCTAATTATTATAATTTACCAGTATATTTTCTTACCAAAAAGATATTTCTTGAAAATCACACTATTCCGGGGTTGGGGTTACTCATATCATATCATGCCATCACCCATACATACCATTCCATAGAGTTCTTGGCTATAATACATACCAATGATCGATATGAGAAGATCATGATGATATACTGTAATTTATTTTCTTACAGCAACATAGCTTGGAAGTAAGCCCATTTTCAAATAGGATGTTAGCGATCAATGCAGCCAGAAAATGTGTAAACATACCCCATGGTGGCGATGCTGGCGGAGTTGAGGGGCTTCAGAAGCTCCCGAACGACCTCGCGGTGGCCATTCTCGGCGGCTTTCAGAAACGCGAACGCGTTGAATCGGCCGAGGAGAACAGTCCCGCTGTGCTTCTCCTGCATGAGGGATCGCAGGCGCCGCACGCAGTGAAGGAAGCCACCGCAGGCCGCCAGCACGAGCGCGTGGCCCACGGTCTGCGGGTCCACGGAGTCCTCGATCGCTGGCGACGCCACCTTGCGCGCGGGGAACAGGAAGTCCGCCTGGCCGCTTATCGCCGCGGTGTCGCGCCACACGGCCGCCACGCTCGGGTGGTGACAGTCCGTCGCCGCAATCAGCAGCACCTGATCCAAGTCGCACGTCTCCGTCTTCACGGCCTGCAGCTCGGCCTCCTCCAGCGCTTGCTCCAGCGTCGGCACCTCCACGCTCATGGACGCCGCCTCCAGCGCCAGCGCACCCATCTCGAACAACTCCTTGTCACTGTCTAATAATCCCTACCCTCAAATTCCAATCCACAATGCTGCTCACTAGCTTCCTGCAACCCCTGCAGATCCAAGATCCCAAACCTCGAACTCCGCATCATCCATGCACTCCTCCTCCAACAACCTGCATGGACCTGAACTCTCTAAACCTGTACTCCAGTCACCTCAGACATATCGATACCGCGAGTCCTAGTTTTCAAACCTGTGAACGTCATGATTTCCGTGCCCTGAAACAACGAATGTATATACATCAACACAGATCCATGAAGCACCTGTTGCAGTTTTGGACACCGTGTCTAGAATTCGGTGGTGCTCACAATGCATAAAAGAGGAGGAGAGGAGGAGGAAGCTAGCACGTACATGATTCGGTGTAAGCTATGGCGGAAGATTCAGATTCAAGGGGGTGGCAGACGCAGCGGTACTCGATAAACAACGTCTGGGTCCGTCCTCCTGGGCCATGAGGTGACAGAGGGAAATGATAGATAATTGATGGGGGCCGGTTGGCCCTTCTCCGACTACAGCCGAGTCTAAGTTAAAGTGGCCCGCGGCGATGGGGTGTGACCGCGGGAACAGACAGCCGGGAGGGAGTTGTCAACGAGCATTCAACGATGGGGTGGCGAGCCCGCCGAGAAGGCTGGGGTGGTGAGGGAATTTGCGAGGCGAATGGAGGCCCGGCGGGCATGGGGTGGCAATATTAGCAGGCCGGGCTCCAAAAAGCAAGGCCGCCCTTGGCTTGTCTCTATTAAATGTGACAACTTTCTTATTCCCCCCTCATCAATGACTTCTCCCCGGCTTGAATCTTGTAAGCGCAAAAATCACGCTTTTGGGTTGGAAAGACGGGCCAGTTTCGCAGAATCTCCCAAGAGCAGATTGAACCTCCAATGGGGCTCCAATGGGGCTCTTTAACTTAAATGATGGCCCATTCGCATACACCAATTGAGGGCCACTTCACACTATGGCTGTCTAAGTCGAGAGGCCGTGGGATTGAGAGTTCAAACTTTGTTGAGAGTCCAAAGAAATCTACTGCAAATAGGCAATAAAATATAGTTTTCATTTTTTATGAAAAGAAATCGACGGCCTCTCGACTATAGTTTGGGTTTCCATTCCCGTTCGACCCAAACTTCCTCTCGAGAGGCCATCACCTTGGTCAAAAAGTGTTGCCATGTAAGCATTTTGGAGGGTGGCGGCTTTTAGACTTTGGCCTTTTAGTGTGAAGTGTCAAGAGGCCAAACTCTTGGTTTCTTGCAATCCGATTGGTGAAAATTGACGGCCTCTCGACCTTTAGCCATAGTATGAAGTAGCCCTAAGGTAACCCCTAAAGGACCACTCACTATCCGGGGTTTGGCGGGCTCTTCATTAAGGGTCTGACTCACAAAAAAAAACTCCCTCACCGTGGTTCACCAAATCATGCTTCACACGTGGGTCAAGGGCCGGGATTCAAGGCCGGGAGACTAACTGCCGACGCCCAGGCCTTGCCATCAAGACCAAAAACAAACGAAATCCATGGCAAAACCACAAATAGAGCAAGATCAATAAGATTTGCCCGTGTTTTGGGCGCGCTCAAGAAATAGATACAAAATGGCGAGTCGACGAGCGTTTTTGACGAGGCCGCGAGCCAAATGGCTGTTGCGAGAGCCGCGGTGGGGGACGCGTTGATGCTCTGGCCCGCCAAACCATGTTGCGGCCTGGTATAGCGTGCAACAATGCGGATGCTCTTAAAGGACCGAGAAGTCCAAATTGGGCCTCATATTGTTTTTAGCAATTTTGAGTAGGTTCTAAGTGGACTTCCTATTATTCAATTTCTTTTTGTTTCTTGACGATCATATGCATTATTCTTCATTGATTCCAATGATACAAATTTAGTCTCATCTAAGTTATATATTTCACAATATGATTAATTGAATTTGTCATTTTAAAACCATGAATCTTTGGTTCTTTATAGGTTAACCAAAATCAGAATAGGTAATGTGACCCCCAAAATATCAGGAAATGAGAGTCTATGTCCTCTTTGAGTGTAACCAAAATAAAAGCAAATAGTGAATCCAACACCTTCCAACTTCAATTTTAGATATGAGCTTGTTAGAGCTACCTAATCTTAAATTGGATGTGGGCCATCGCCTCCAAACCTTGGTTCACAATGAACTCACCTTAGTCTCAATTTTGCCACCTTTGTGACGGCAAAACTAGTCACCCTCCTTTCTATTTTGGATTCTTTAGAAACCATACCAATTTGCTTGTTTGCCTTACATATAGGTCAATCTCACCTCACCGTTATTTCCCTTCTATTGTAGGTGATGGGCCATTCAAATACACCAATGTTGCCACATGCATGTAGCTTTGAGGAAATCTATTGTCGACCAAAAAATATAAAATACGCAATTAGAAATTACTCGAACGCGTGACAGAAAAGGAACGCAACACAATGTAAAAATGAACATGGCTCTACTTGTGGCACCATAATGCATTTGTAGAGTGCATGAACCATAGTTGCAGTAAGAAAAGATAAGAACACGCAATTCCCAATTTATGCACTTGGCCAAGTGCGCTCATTTCATGAGCAAATTTGGCTTAAAAAAATTTGTTTAAAAAATTCTCTAAAATTTTTTTATTTTTGTCTTTCTACAATCACTTACATTGTAAACAAACAATTCTTTTATTAAATTTTTATCCTTATCTTTTATCTTGTCTTTTATCTTTTCTTTTATCTTGTTTTCTTTTTTGTCTCCATCTTGTTTTCCTTCTTGTTTTCCTTCTTGTCTTCCTTCTTGTCTTCTTCTTTTTCTTCTATTTTTCTTCATTTCTTACTTTTCACTTTTTTTCTTCTTGTTGCAGCAGCAAGTCCCACACTCACAACAAAGGAGGAAAAAAACCAAAAAAAAAAAAAAAAAAAAAAAAAAACTTTTTTTTTTTTTTTTTTTTTTTTTTGGTTTTCTTCTTTGATTAGGGTTCAGCCATTGTGGCGCAGAGCCCTAAAATATGTATATATATATATATATTTATTTTATTTTTTTATTTTTTTTATTTTTTTTTATTTTTTTTTTTTAATTTTTTTTAGGGCTCAGCCTCTGGCTGAACCCTAAACGCCGGCACAGAAGAAGAAGAAGAAAAAAAAAAAAAAAAAGTTTTTTTTTTTTTTTTTTTTTCCAGCTGTTTCGGTCGATAGGGTGCGCGGCCGCGCACCCTATCCCATTCTCATCTCTCTTTTCTCCTTTCTCTCCTCTCCCTCCGCTCATATATATAGGGGAGAAGGGGAGGGAGAGGGAGAAAAAGAGGGAGAAAGAGAGGGAAAGGGAGAGGAAAATGACAGAAAGAGGGAAGAGGGGAGGGAGAAGCCGAAACGGCCAAAAAAAAAAAAAAAAAAAATTATTTTTTGGCCGCCGGTTAGGGTTCAGCCGGCGGCTGAACCCTTAAAAAATCAATTTTTAAAAATTTATTTTAGGGTTCAGCACCACAATGGCTGAACCCTATACAAAGAAGAAGAAAACCGGGAAAAAAAATAAAAAATATATATATATTTCTTTGTTGTGAGTGTAGGACTTGCGGCTGCCACAAGAAGGAAAAAAACTGAAAAGTAAGAAATGAAGAAATATAGAAGAAAAAGAAGAAGACAAGAAAGAAAACAAGATGGAGACAAGAAAGAAGATAAGAAGGAAAACAAGATGGAGACAAGAAAGAAGACAAGAAAGAAAACAAGATAAAAGAAAAGATAAAAGAAAAGGTAAAAGAAAAGATAAAGATACGGATAAAAAATAAATAAAAGAATTGTTTGTTTACAATGTAAGTGATTGTAGAAAGACAAAAATTGAAAAAATTTAGAGAAATTTTTAGACAAATTTTTTATTGCGCCCATGAGCCAAGTGCATGATTATATGGCCAAGTGCATAAATTGGGAATTGCGTGTTTAAGGTTTTGAATACTTTTTTGTTTCTCAGTTTTGCCTTCTTCCATTTTAAGAACGCAAATGCAAGTGCCACAAAGACTTGGTGTGAATAGGTCATGTGTAATTACTTGTTACTTTTAGTGTCCATGGTTAAAGATGCTCTAAGCTTAATTTTGTTCCAAGTCTTTTGATGATTGGTACCATTATAGTCAACCCTCCATAAATGTTACTCCTTTTCCTAATCCCTAATATTGCTAACTAGAAAATTTTGTACGTTCATTTTTAACAAAATTTGACTCTCTTGTACCACTTTTTTTTGTTAATTTGACTTTCATAAATATTAACTCATTTCAGGATACAATATTTACAAGAAAATTCTACTCTAAAGTCATACTTACAACAACATCCTCAAGATGTTTCAAAAGATATTTCCAACCTCATAGCATTGGAAAAGGATTCAACATTTGGTTTTGCTATGGTATTGCATCAAAGCACCATTGATTCATATTTGCATGTTATGTGAAGTTCAAAATAGTTATACTTGGCAATAAAGATGTGTTATTTTATAAGTGTTGATTCTTGAAAGTCGACACTCTCTATTTGTTGCGGTGTTAACCTACCATAAATATTAATAAATTCCTACTCCAAAGTTTAACATTTATAGAGGGTTTTTTTTAATGTTAGTGGCTTCACATACTATGTCGTATTTTTTCACTTTATGGCCCTTCTAAATTGAAAATGATGTCATCATCATCATGTCTTTCACTAATAACATCACCACCCATGAAGGTCACACCGATTCGCCATATTTTGTTTCATGGGGTTAATATTTCAAAATTTGAGTCCCTTACATTGCTTTCCCCACCCTTGATCACGTCATAAGGTCCACCCTACATATGAATTTTACATAAATTGATTAACAGATGATAGAGGTGGAAACAACTATGAAGTTTAACTCCTCAAGGACCAAGGCTGCTTTTCCAAGTTTTGTCAGCTCACTATGGAATGAATATTGATCCTCATTTCATGAGATTTTTGTGGTGATTATGAGGGTGATTCTACTTTTTGTAACAAATATGAGATGGTAATTTGCGTACGTAGGTAACGTATAAATCAAAAGATACAATCATGCAAAGATGAAAAAGCTAATTGCGGGCAGCTCTTGAAAATGAAAATTTGTAGGTTGTAATAAATTAAAGTTGTTTGAAATACCCTATGGTTGGATTGGTCAAAAAAGTCATAAATCAAAAAATATTTGTCTTTTTATGAGAAGGGGTACTTTGGAGTGTTAGGAGAGGAACATAGTTGTGGTCCTTTAGGAAATAAGGTTATTGGAAGAGATACTTTACTCTAGTCATCCTACGAGGACGATGCTCGTGTTTGAAGTGGTCAGACTACTTTTAAATGTTAGCATGTATATAGTGGTAGCATAAATAGGGTTGGGGATGTTCCACTTGCTTACATCAAGTATGTTAAAAAGACAAAGTGGCGATGCTCTGCAGATTGGGGTACACAATGCAAACAATCAAATAATAATCACAACATTGATTTGAAGTTTGTTGTGTACATAGGTAGGACAACATACTCCAACAACCGAGCCAACAACAAGAACCTGTAAAAAAAACAATTGACAACTTTTGCTTGTTTGTTTAAAAATAATGATGTTAAATTTGTATTAAACTTTCTTTATATTTTGTTTCATATTGGAGGTTCTTGATTTTATGGCTATTACTCATTGACTTTCTTCATGTTACATTTGGCTGGAATTTGTTGTAATTTTTTTAGTTCTTACACCCCACACTAGCATGCACACAATCTGCAATAACAATGATGAATACATGCATGCTTGGGGTACCTTATAATGAATGTCACACTAAAAAAATTCCCCTTTAATATAGGTTAGATGACAAACCTTATTGTAAATGCGTGATTTTAATATAGCGTCATTGGCTTCAAGTAGGATACAATATAAAATTACATTAAAACTTTATATTAATTGATTAAAGTTGTTAATAGGATTTATGTAACCCACATTTAGGACTATGTCACAATGTGAGTTTTTAATTTAAGAATCAAAAAAGAATATACATACTTAATGGAAAGTGTTTGTAATTGACTGTATTGATTTACAATGTTTTAATAATCAACCGTAATATTTTACAACATGAAATGTGGTACGTTAGTAACTATTTTTTATAATTTTCATGATCCTCTTTAATGTCATAAGGAAAGACTGCATCTAAAAGGGTTTTAAAATTGAAGATTTTTTGGATTTCAAATTTGAAACAAAAAAAGTAACTTGTGAAGTACTCAATGAATCAAAATTTCATGGTAAAATTCTTTTATATATATATATTCCATTGATATGATTTCAAGTATAAAACCCTAATAAGTAAAATAAATAAATATCAATAGTTTTATACATTTTAATTTGTAAAAATGATACAATTGCATGTGTTCTAATACTAAATGATGTATTTAAAAATTACTTTCATTTTTATTTGCAAAATATGACATTTGAAATTTATTTCATTTTTTTTTTTTTTTTTTTGATTGAGGTACTCCAAGCATGCTTGTATCCTGATGGTCTGTCAATCAATTCAAGATACTTTTACGAATATGCATCATGCATGTTACTTACAGAGAGGGGAGAGTAGTCTTGTACCAATGTCCCTTTGCCCGGTGGGCATTGGCTCATTGTCAAAACAAACAAACACTTTATTCACGCCGCCCTCAAAAGAAGACCGGAGTTTCTATCTATTTGTTACTTACATACATTTTAGTAATCCTCCACCAATAGTCCTCTATCATGTGGGCATCGAACGAAGGTTGAATCGAACAAACACTTTATTCACACCAACCTCAAAGAGGACAAATTTGTACAACTACAACTTTTCTATATTTTTAACATTTTAACATTTTTAATTGTATTTATTAGAGTTATTTGTAAAGGCATCCGGTCTTCTGTCCTGCTTTTTTCATGGACCAGAGCTAGTACCAGAGCATTCTGACACCACTTCTCCTCATGGTCCCACCACTACCCAATTCTTCTCCCTCCCTCCAAATTTTTATGAATAAAAATTTCAATCCATCCAATGTTCTATTTTGGGTCTACAATGAGATCATGCCGATCCTCTCCTTTCCATTTTACAGGTAAAAAAGAAGGGATTTGAGGGACTTTACAAATAACTCTATTGGGTGTGCTACAAGCCCTGTTATGAATAGTGGCATTGTTAAAAGTTAGCATTTTCACACAATTCTTAGCAAAAAAATAAATATAATATGACTATCTTTATATTCCATTTAGTGTTCACGTGTTTTACTTTTAAAACTCAAGACTGTTACACACACTTCCAGAGTGTTCAACACGTGTCTTCTTCTTGTAACCTTTTTGAATCTCCCACAGTCCCACATGGGATGAGCTCAAGATTGCGCACCGAAAGAATCTGGATTTCTTAACTAAAGGTGTTAAACCAGGCTACTCAAGAATGTTACCAGAGACTCTACTGACAAAAATGTTAGAGTTGCAAATCTCACTTCAACGATAATGCAAAAGGACAAAACCCGTCCTTTACTTTGTGCATGTTGGAGCCCACCTTAAAAATATAACCCTCTCTTCTAAGGGTTTAAAATTCTCTCAATAAATAAATTTGGAGCCGTAGGTCCCAAATTTGCAAAAAAACATTTGCCAAAAATGACCCTACGGTGACCCAAAATGAAAAATTCAGAAAATGAACTCCCATGAGGGGAATAGTGCTTGCATTATGTTAACGTGGAGGGACTTAGGGCCGACTTCCATGTGGGGTGGGTGATCGGTGATCGGGCCGCAGAAGAGGGGCTGAGGGGAGCTCCACCGAATCGGTGAAAATCAGTGAAATTCAGGAGTATAATTTTTACTTCCACCGAAATGGGTGGAGTATCGGTGACTGTTGAGACCTCGTTTCTTGTCTTCTACTGCCTTCCACCAGACGATCTTCACATGGAAGCTCGCCCTTAGAGTTGGGGCGCTATGACGGCACAACTGTGGAATGGAAAAGTCATTTTTAAACCATTTTTTTTTTTTTTTGGCACAAATTGAAAGAATCAATTGCAAAGAGATAAAGTACAAAGCCACCACAGCCTCACGGCCGAGGGGCAGAGAACGAGAGCCATTTTTAAACCATTTGCGCAATAAATACAAGGAGCTCCAATTGCTAATTGTGGCATGCTCATGGAAGACCCACCCTGTTATTCTGGCGAAGTCACTAAATCCCCCGGTGGTCTTGAATGAATGGGGACAAAAGTGCCCCCTATTTTTTGTCCTTGTCAGGGCCCACCTTAAAAAACAACCCCCTCCTCCAATGGTTTTTTATTCCCAAATAGGTGCCCCCAGGGTAATTTGGGGCCGTAGGCCCCAATTTTGCAAAAAAATTTGCCAAAAAAAGGGGTCTCGGTGCCCAAAATAGAAATTTCAGAAAAGGGGGGGGGCCATGAACAGTGTCTCGCAGGGGTCTCGCATTCAAGACCACCGGGGATATAGAGACGGGGTTATTCTGGGGAGATGCAATGCGTGTTTGTAGAGGCACCGCGGATAATAAGCTAGTTCCAGTACTGTGTGGTACTAAGCTTAAGTTAGAGGAAACCGGACTGATAGTCCATCAGTTGGCCGAAATGAGAGAACTGAGTGGTGTGGCAACGGAGTCATGGGCGTTTACGTCCGTGGCGAGCACAAAATTCAATCAGCCCTCACGGGCCCTTTCACTGATTTCCACACTAGTGAGTTAACCCCTTAACGTACCAGGGTGTCCTTGGAATTGACAATTTGAGAAAAAGCATTATAAATTACTATTTAGAAGAATATTCTGGAATTGATATACAAATGAAAGTTCTAGATTTTGAATTTTAGATTCCATCCGTACGGTTCCATTCACTAATACAATCACCAATATTTAATTATAAATTTTGAAAGTTAAAATTAAAAATTCCTTGTAAATTCGATTACAAACTAAATTTCAATATTTTTTGAGTAAAATTTGTTGGAATGAGTTTGAAATGAGATACTCTTAAACGTGGTGATACTTTGAAATTTTTGTGTTTCTTAAATTTATGACCTCATTTTTCACGATTCCACTTTGAACTAGAGTCAATGCAATTTTGGCTCGGTCAACGACTTGACATACTTCTACATTTGTAATTTTAGAAAAATATGTACTCTAGTATGACTAAATCCAGCCATTAGATAGGACAACAACTTGGTGAAGAATCTCCAAAAATTGGATGAGTATCATCCAAGCGTTGATGAGAACGTGAGAAGGCTTTGAAATCATTTGTCGTCCAGTTTCTGGACGCTGTGACGTTTAGGGGTTAAACAGTCACCTCTAATGTATCTACCAACCTTGCCCATCGCACTTGGTGGTTTGAATGTTATTTTTTTCTTATAATAAAGGGTCTCCCTTTGTTTGTGTCAAAAAAAAAAAACGACAAAACTTACACATAACATTATTCAGCAATAGGGTATTACACCGCCTACTGCTTGGTTGATCTTTTACTGATACAATAAATTTCCTTGGAATTAAAATGAAAGATGACACTTGTCATTCTATGAAAGAATTTAGTAACGTTCAAGCAAGTAATACAAACATAAGTTGTGGAAGAAAAAACATCAGAGACTGAGTCTTGAAAACTCTAGTATACAAAGTCTAAAACTTTTAAACGTTATGAACTGATTGATAAACAAGTTTCTTTTCTTTTTCTGAAACGAATGAATGGGGATTTCATTGCAAAAGGTGACGGAATACAACGGAAGCCAAGCCAGCCACGCACATTGATGAACAGAGATTCAAGTGAGGCTGCCGCCCGGCCAGAGATTCAAGTGAATCTGGGCTGTAGCTGGAATCTGTAGAGGAGGAGTCGAAATATGAGGAGAGGGATGTTGGGGTCAGTGAGCTAACTTAACCCAGGTCCCAGGGGCCAGGGCAAGTACAAGTCTGCAGCGTACGGTTCAGTGAATTGGGGCTCTTCATCTGTACTTGCTTGCTTGGGCTGCTGAGGAGACGGAGCGGTAAGCTTAGCTTATATTTAGATGGATTCCACATTCTTAACGGATCAACGTGAACTCCATGCTTCTTTTCATCGGATCTGTCTAAATCCCCCCATTGAGCGTGGCTCGGAGGCCAGGTTCGGGAGGGGGTGGCAGGGGTGGGGTAAAACCTGCCCCCTATTTTTAAGTTGAAAGGGGCCTTACTTGATCTCATGGGGGCTTCCTAGAGTAATTTCGGGGCGCAGTTCCCAAATTTAGCAAAAAAAAAACCAAAAAAAGTTCCCAAAGGGCCAAAACGGGGAGGGCCAGAAAAATGAACCCCACCGAGCTTGGCATCCGAGCCACGCCCGATGGGGAGAAATAAAGAGACCCCTTTTCATCCCCGTCTCTATATCCCGGTGGTCTTGAATGCGAGACCCCTGTGAGACCACTGTTCATGGCCCCCCATTTTTTGAAATTTCCATTTTGAGCACCTTCGGTGCTTCTTTTGGTAATTTTTTTTGCAAATTTGAAGCCTACGGCTCCAATTTACCCTAGGGGCACCTATTTGGGAATAAAAAACCATTGGAGGAGGGGGTTGTTTTTTAAGGTGGGCCCTAACAAGGACAAAAATAGGGGGCACTTTTGTCCCCATTCATTCAAGACCACCGGAGGATTTATTGAAATCCCTTTTCATCATTCATATTCAAGCTTCGTTGACTTTGGACTCGCTAACAATAGTGAGCCACTGTTCGGGAAGCTTTTTGAGGCAACCAATCAATGTCCTTTATTTTCCAAAAGCAACCGGTTTTTTAAAGATTATATCCCGTATATTTCGACTATGAATACTAAATATAATTATTTTTTTAGTCATTTAGTTCGGTGGTTTGACTCTATTCTTGAAAATCAACCAGCCATTTCCAAAAATTATTCGGCTGAGTTGTAACTGACTGTCAGTTCTTCTCGGGCCCTGCAGTGAGCACTGATTTCCCCCACTACACCACCGCTAGCCGATAAATTTAGTGTGCACATCAACCCAGACCACTGAACGTTCCAAGGAAACCAGCCAAAATCCAATATTTTACAAATGCAACTGGTCTAGGTGCACATGTTTCACTGATCTAGGTTTATTGCATCCGCACCCATACTCGCCAAGAGTCTGACACACGCAATAAGTGGATGAAAAATGCTAAGGGCCCTTCAAAAATGCCTCTTGGCCCTCAACTTTGGCGTGTTAAGAAATGGCCCTCCAAATCTAAGTTTAGTTGACTGAATCTGACATTTTACTTGTGATTGGTGCATTGACTATTTGACATGCACTTTTGGTGTTTGAGGGGTGTTCAAGGGTGGGGGAGTGTGATTTCAAGGGCTCTTCAAATATAAATGAATAATTTTAGCGAGTCACCTTTAGCAAGCATGGGTGGAGATGCTCTTAGACAAGAACCCATCTAGTTATTACCCATGTTTCACTGATCTAGGTTTAGACAAGAACCCATCTAGTTATTACCATGTTTCACTGATCTAGGTTTAGACAAGAATCCATCTGATTATTACCCATGTTTCACCGAGGTTGCACCTGAGTATCACGGAAATTATCTGGATTTTAGCCTAAAACTATGAGTTTCAATCGGTAATTTGGCAATTTCCTTTGGATTTTTTACATTAACTGTCGGATCTCCTTGTACATTGACCTCGACTCTAAACCTCCAACTCCACGTTAATGCAAGAGGACAAAACTTGGCCCCTATTCTGTGCATGTTGGAACCACCTTAAAATACAACCCCCTCTTTCAAAGGCATAAAATTCTTGAGAGGGTCTTCCTAAACTAAGATTAATTCAAAAATAAACCTGGGAGTGCCCAAACTACAAATTTTAGATAATAGGGCCCATGGGTGAATAGTGCTTGCGTTTACATGGACGGGGGGTTTAGAGTTAGGAGTTCAACACCTGTTCTTGTTTGCTTTATTGCTTGCTTTGTAATACAACGTTTGCAACATTGCACTGAAATGTGCAATTACTGTGGGCATTTGAAATTGTATTTTACCATAGCAATCAAGGAAAAATACCTATTCTAACACTTGCCCAAAGACCATCGGGATGGTTTGTCTACATAACTTTCAGTACACCCATTATCATCTTGAATTTGAATCGGACTAATAACAAAAATTCGGAATAATTGTGGAATTTGAAGAAAGTCCGAGTAATGGGGATAACTTGTAGTAATTGTGGCATTGTAGGTATAGTGGAGCTTACACTAAAATAATAATCCAAATTATTACACCATATGAATTTACCATGCCAAATATGAAAAAAAAAATATATATATTCAAAAAATTATAATCTAAATAAAATAACAATTAATTATTATACCCTCGGACTAATTTGGATAGTACATATTGAAATTAGTTTGAGGATATGTAAAAAGAATCAAACTAATTCTAGCTCTCATGTTAAAGATGATAATCGGTGCAATTCTTGTTGCCTCAGGGTTTCATTCTCATTCATCGCGACTCGTTGCTTCCATCCATTGCCTACCCTTGTCATTTGCCCCCTTAGCTACTAACGGGGCTACTAACTGAATTTACGAGATGATGAGGTATATTCGTCACCATTTTGTAGGGGGACAGTTCCTACCTTTACTATTGAATGTTATGTATCTATGCCTTAATGACATGGATAGCCATAAAAGAAAAAAAACTTTAGAAGTCATAAAGATATTTTACAAGATTTGAAGATTTTTCTATCAATAGTATATTTGGGTCAATTTTTTTAACTCGTAGTAAATGTATGTTCTATGGGTAGTATACACTAAATGTAAAGACCCGAGGCTCTTGCAGTCTAGTGACCAATGCTTTTCTATATGAATGTTACTTTATAGTAGATTCATGGTGTGTAGCCAATAATCCCAATATTAGTCCAATCTAAATAATACAACAATGACTTCATTTCATTGGTTGTCACGATTGCCTTTTATGTATCTCTATCCTTTCTACTTAGGCCTACTTCCTAAGGAAAATTTGAAAATTGATATTTTCTATAACAAACATGGCTTTTGCCGTTGTTATCCATTATTTCATGTGCAATTTTGCATGGAATTTTCATTCATGGAAAAATGACATGATCTAGAACCCTCATATAAATTGAACTAAACAAGATGCTCTTGACTACTATGAATGATCTAATATTTTTGTGATTCACGATACTTTTTTTTATTGTAAATATTCAAAGGTTTAGATGTTCTTTCATTTTATCTCTAAATAAATAAATAAAAGCTTCAAAATGTCACGTAAAATATCTCATAATCAATTGGACAAAAACTTCCTTCTCTCTATTACTTATATGAACTATTATATATTAATCGGCTCCATAAGCACTCATGGCGCTTTTCAATTTTGTTAAAAGAAGAAAGAGGAGGAAAAAAAAACAATTCCCACTCTAAAGCTAATGTGAATCAAGAATATTTTTCAATGTTTTTATATAATCCTTTTTGGGCTTCTTTATATATTGTGTTTGTAGATCAATCCTTAACCCTTAAAGGACAATGCAAGCTCCACGGGCTTGGTTTTATTTTGGAAGAATCTTGTTCATGACTTCTATTCCATTGCATCAAATGGGATTTTTAGAATGCCAAACCGAGCATCTTAAAGAGATCTATACTTCTTTAGAATAGAGCCAAAGTAATTTAAAAACATATTTATGCTTAAAATGAAGTTTAAAAGAGATTTTGGGTGTGGTACCAAGAAAACATGTCCTTTAAGGGTTAATTGCCTAAGCATCCATTATTTGAACAATGTACAATTTCATAATGATTTCTCATCCATCATGCACTTTTTGTAGACAGTGTGGAGTTTTTGCTATAGATTTTATGGAAAACGAGCTTCATGCATGTGTCATCCAATCAAAAAGAAAATGATTTGTGATATTTTAAAGAATCATTTCATGTTGCATTGATTCACCTAAAAATTCTAAAATCTTGGTTCAAAATAGTTCAGAAGTGCTTTTGAAAAATGAAAAAGTCAACTCATAGAATTAAGCAATTAAAAAATCTCCAAAAATCACTACACTTAGAATATTACCTTTCAACCTATCACAATAAGTTTCATCCACAAATTGTCAATATCATATTCGAAATTGAATTACAAAAAAAATTTGAGTTTTGAGTTATAGATATTATATAAAATATTTGTGATAGCAATCACAAACTTAAGCATATTGATAGAATCTAAAATTCATAATGTACAAATTTTATTCATACATCAAGTTCAAAGTATCCCTGTTAGTTGCAATTTAGGATGCATTTTTGCAATTCTCCGAATCTATAGAGGGCTATATGCATTTAGGAATTAACAAGGAATTAAACAACAAAAGACAAATAGAAAAAAAGTTAAACTAGTACTATAGAAGATTAGTGCTTACAAACATTAAATTTTGTTTCAATTTTTGTTGATGACCAATACAAAAACTAATTGGTTGATTGTGTTCTTCAATAAATATAGAACCTTGTGCTACAATGTTAAAATCAGTACACGTAGTTGAACATAGAATTGATTTGGTTTTTTTAGTATTGGTATGAATCAAGATTTTTATATGTTGGCTTTTAAATGGTCTGTTTTTAAAAATTATGATAGTTGAACAGAGAATAAGTTTTTGTTTCAAACTAAGCTTCAACCCCTAATTGCCTAATTGTTCATTTTTTGGACCATGTACAGATTTCATCCAAAATTTCTCATCTATCATATACTTTTTGCAATGTGGAATTTTTATTGTAGATTTTATGGAAAGTTAGCTTCATGCATATGTGATCCGATTAAAAAAGAGATGATTTGTGAATTTTCAGACAAATATTAACCATGTATTAAAAGGTTCTAAAACGGACCTATAATTGATAAAACTTGTCATTGCAACATAAAAATCACATAAAAATCAAAATGTCAATACTTGCAATAAAAAAAGAGGCTTTGGTTTAAATACATGCATGAAAGGCCTATAAAAGCCATTTTTGGGGGATGCCAAAATAAAGCCACCTCGGCCCATTAAAAAATCCCTTCCAATTCTAAACCCGCCCCCTTTCTCCTCCGCCAAGCCCCTACCACAAACAATACCTGGTCTTCATCATTCACCTCATGCTGAGTTATTTTTCCGGTCCAGCGTCAACGTCCACCGCTCTCTAGTTCGGCTTGATCGTCCAACTCTCCTTCAACTTCGTTCTTCACTCTACACTGAGCTCCACTTACTTCACTGCACTGCGCCAAGCTCAGGTTTCCGAAGTTTAGTTTAGGCTAGGTTAAATACTCCTCCCCCTTTGTAATTCTTCATCTTCTTCCGCTGTCGACTCTCTTCCTCGTCGATTGCTTAGTGAGCTTAAAGCCCCTGCGTGCAGTAGAAATTCCTCCTCTCGTTGAGGACTCTGCTCTTGCGCGCTATCCAGTTTCGCTTCAGCAATGTCCAAGTACGGTGCTCACTCCTCTTCTATTTGTATTCGTGCGGTGTATGAGCCAAGTTAGTTTCTTGAGAGCTGAACATCAGTTTTGCTTCTACATTTTGAAACCATGAGATGCGAGATGGTGGGGTTGTTGTCGCTTGTAGGTTTTGAAATCATGAGATGCAAGATCATGCGAGATGGTAGGGTAGTTGTTGCTTGCAGGTTTTGAAATCATGAGATACAATATCATGCAAGATGTTGGGGTTGTTGTCGCAAAGATTCATAGCTTCTTCTCTTACAACAGAGAGGAGCGACTGTGATGAACATCGGCGCCACAAATTAGTAGAATGTGAGCTTTTGCTTTGAACATTTTGGCAAAGAACCTATGCACCACCTACAAGCTTGATTGTTTAAAGTGTATTTCTAGCATTGTAGTTGTCGAGCCCAACGAAATCAGTCCGGCATGTCCACTCGAAATATTCTCATCGTCTACTCTCATAGTCGCCGTTGTGTCAGTCAAAATTCTTTGTGAATATGAGGAGTGCTCACGTGGATTTGTTGTGGTAGGGGAACCACTGTGATGATGTTTTCCCAACAGTGGCATGCTGTGACAACCCCAATTTGCATGCGTAGCTCCGGCATTCTCGTCAACTGCTGTTACGGTCCCTTCTCTCCCTCAAACTGTTTAGATCCTCATGAGGATATTAGTTTCAGTGGCCAGTTGCAAACATCCAAGGTCGACGCGCGAAGGTCAACATCTCTCTTCAATAATGATAATCACTTAATTAAAAACTGTTATTAAAAATATAATAAATCCAATTGTATAAATGTCATTTATACATTGAGATTTACAACATCAACTTTAATTTTGTGATTCATCAAACATTTAATAAAACATTTTTGAAATCGGTGTTAGAACTGAATGTTAAAGGGTTAAATGGCTTAATGCATAAGATTGAAGTTTGTGGGTTCATAAGATTATGTAATTTACAAGAAATCAATAAAAATGATCAAAGCAATAGAGTTATTTATAAAGGCATCCGGTCTTTTGTCCTCCTTTTTTCATGGACCAAAGTTGACCGTCATCAATCTAACACCACTCCTCCTCACGGTCCCACCCTACTACCCAATTCTTCTCCCTCCCTCCAAATTTTTATGAATAAAAATTTCAATCTATCCAGTGTTCTATTTTGGGTCTACACTGAGATCATGCCGATCCTGACCTTTCCAAATTACAGGTCAAAAACTCAGGTTTTGAGGGACTTTACAAATAACTCTAATAAATCACATTAATTTCCATTCATCAAATTATCATCATATATATACATACATACACACATATATATAATTCTAAAAATGTATAAAAATGTTATAGGATTGAACAATATTGTCAAGTTTATTAACGTGTAAAAATATATACATAAATGTATATTTCCTTCTTACTATGCTACTTCTCTTGAAGCTATCTTCCTACATACTCTATGATAGGAATTCAAGACTTTTTAAGCACATATGCTTTTTAATAATGATAGAAACTATGATCTATTATGTATGACCGATATTTCAATACAATTCATCCAACTATTCTAAACGCTATTATAACAAATAACACATAGCATGTCAATAAAACAATCGTTATCGAATATTCTTGTAAAGTTTCTCTACAATTGGTTAAATATAATACACATTCCTTGATAACACACTTTCTATACATTGCAATAAAGTTATCCGTATACAAAAGTGCTCTATAAGCAGAGTTCAAATGGAGTTCATTTCTTATAATTATAAGTTTTAACATTCAACGTTCATGAATACTCTCTATTATTGGGTCTCTTGACTTGAGGAACTTGTGGAATCTCTTTTTTAACTTTGGAGAGGTCACGAGTTCTACGTCCTATGGGTGCAAGGTTTTACTTTAAATAATTTTCCAACTCATTAAAGACTAGTTTTGCAGCATTTTTGAACTCAGAACAAGTTTAAAATGAGTTTAAGACTTCTTCCTACTTTGAGACACTCTTTTTGATTAGCTCTAATGAAAAAATAGAATGAATTTTTTTTGAAGATCTAGAACATTTGTAATCTTGTATTGTGTAGAGTATTTATATGACTATATGTAATTGAAGTCTAGTGGTTGTCGCAACCATAAGTTAAAGGTAACGTTTGCAATGAGAATTGTTGTTAAACGTGAATCGTTATCGCAAGCAACCTCTTCCGCTATGTAATTGAAGTCTAATGGTTGTCGCAACCATAAGTTAAAGGTAACGTTTGCAAGAAGAATTGTTGTTAAACGTGAATCGTTATCGCAAGCAACCTCTTCCGCTATATAAAGTCTAGACTTGACATGTTCCTATATGATTGGCATTTGTTGCATCCACATACTCTTATCGATCGTTGTATAGCTTCTCGATGTACCACCGCACTGCTTCATATTCCATCGATGTTTTTTGGATGTCTATCTAGCCCTTTTCACGTGCAATTTAAGATGGAGTTTTCTATGATATTCACATTCCTCTGACAATCTTGTAGTGCCTTTACATTTTAAAAGCTCTCTGAGGATGTCAATATTTTCTCTTCAATTAGTTCACTTATTGTTATCTCTTGGTTCAATGTAAGGCCATAATGAGTACATTAATTATCCTCCTTTCAAACTTGGAAGATCACAAAATATTTTTTTCAATGTGTTTTACATATTAAAGAGAAGGAATTGTGTTCCTTCTACCTAAATGCATTTAATCACTGTAAATAAGGCAAATGTGTGTGGTGTTTGTTAAGTATGAATGTATTTTTTTAAATCAAGCTTGAAGTAGTGTTTTTGAATATATCCACATACTCTAAAATATCGGTTCTTTTTATAAACCTTTGACCTTTAAATGCTTAAAAGTTTTGATTAAATTAAACATGCATTAATTCATATGTGACTTCTACAACTTTTCTTCAACTATAGTTGTAAAGAATTATTGTAATAAAGAACTGGGCTTGGAATTTTAAATATTGATTTGGACTTTTTATTATCAATTTTTTTAATGATTTCTATTAATATACATTGTCAATATTAAAAAAATACATTCTAATTTGAATTCTGGTACAATTTAATAAAATCATGAGATAGATAGCATTCTCAAATTTGAAATCATTTAACATTTCAAAAAAAATTGAGATTCAAAATAGGAAATGTATTGCATCTTTGAGAATATTTTAAATCTCATAATTTAGCCAATCATTCCAAAACTCATGTTAAAATAACTTATTTAGTATTTATAATACATGTTTTCAAAAGTTAAATGCTTCTAAATCAAAATATTTGTACTTCATAACGAAATGCATGAATTCTACTCAATGGTTGTAATTTAGGATTTTAAAATTACAAGCTTTATTTATTTGGATACCTCAAAATATTTAATTTTTTGTAGTCTATTATACATTTAACAAAAATAAAAACCAAGGTTTGTTAGAATGCCTAAATTTTTCACTACTCTTTCATTCATGTTTAATGATTAAAAAATAATTTTCTTGATAAATCAATTGGAAGTGAAAGTACACTTAAATTTTAAAACAATAGATAAATTTGTAAAGTTTTTGGCTTAACCATCCAAAGTTGCATCCCCCATCCTCTATATTAGAGATATTCGGAAACTTATTGACACAAGCTCAAAAGAAGTGTGCCGGGCTAGGATTAGAAGCCTATAAGGAGGTACAAAAACGATAATTACAAGGCCCTCCGCCCCGAGTGCGATTGCCGCAGCTAGATGACCGCCGACCTCCTCGTCTCGTTTTGGCGAGATTCTCGGACCACTGCAGTGAGGACAGAGAGTGAGTGCTAATGGTTAGGAGCATGGCAGTAAAGGCTGAGGGTCATTGGGGCATTCGGGGGGCTCAGGCGTCATGGGAATGCATTCACAAAGAGCAGAGCGAGGGGCGGAGCAATGCGGAGCTCTAAGAAACGGCGATGGCGGAAATAATCTCGTCTCTTGTTTCTTAATGCTTTAGATTCGTCGAGATTTTTGATTCTTTTGTCTCACTCGTAGTCATCTTCGTGCAGGAAAGTTCTTGTACACTTTTTTTTCCGAGTTTTGCTCTTCTTTTGCGGCAAACTATGGCTCTCGACCCGATGCTAGGGAGGTGGCTTCCAAGGTTTCGGCGCGTGCGGTGAAAGATTCATCGGCTGCAAAACTGGAGCGAGGAGCGACCGCTCAAGAACAGAGAGTTGGTCCTGTTGTGATTCAAGATCCCCCTATAGATGGTCGGACGCAAGCGCATTCTACTCGTTTTGGGTTAAATCCCGCGGGTGTTGCTACTTAGTCGAATAACGAGGAGATTCCTGAGTTAGTCATTTCTTCCTAAGAACTTGCGATATTTTGTCTTTCCGTCAATCTGCTACGATGCTTATTGTTCTTGGACAGCTTTTAGGTCCCAGCCCCGGATATCCAACTCTTTAAAAATGGGTTATAACCAATTTGCATGGGTCTTTCAGCGCCTGTGCATTAATCGGTAATGATTTCTTTGAGGTCTCATTCCATACGCAAGAAGAGGCTCAACACACTTTGTCTCGTGATTTCTTTTATGAGGGAAGAGAGGTACCGTTCTCTCCATGGAACCCGAATTTTTCTCCAGAGAACCCTGCGTCCTCTCTTGCATTGGAACACCCAACGTGACTTGTGGCTTTTCGTTAGAACACCTCTCTTCGTGACTTGTGGCTTTGCCTGTGGACAGTGGTTTCTCTGTCCGTTATTGTGTAGCTCGTAGCTTAGGCTTTGTAGTTGATGGTTTTTGCCTCCTCATGGCTTGTGCCACTACTAGAAAATTCACCGTCCAAATCAACAGAAAAGTGTTGAGGGTTTCTGTTGAATCGGTCGCGTTGACCGGGTCATTATTCAACAGAAATATGTTGAAGTTTTCTGTTGATCTGGTCACCTGAAAATTTATAAAAAATAAAAAATAAAAAATAAAAAATAAAAAAAGCATTTTTTTTACTGCCCGGAATTTTCGGGCAAGAAAATGTTTTTAGCTGCCCGAATTTTTAGGGCAGCCCAATTTCAACAACTCCGTTGACAATCGGGTTTGTGAACTCGTGACCTTGCATTTAACACTCATCACTCTAACCAATCCATCGCACTTAGAATTTGATGAACATAGAACTATTTTTTTCCTACATAAACACTTACAATTCGATGTTTTGGAATTCAGCAGACTTTGGCGGCCCTTTTGACATAGTAAATTAACTTTTCTCAAAAACCTTTGGACTAAGAAAAGTTGGGAAATGAAGTTAAGTTTCATCTCCAAAAATCCGTTTGTGATTTGAAGCCTCCAGTCAAAAGTTATAGACAAAAATC
This sequence comes from Pohlia nutans, assembly GCA_022496805.1. NCBI lineage: Eukaryota > Viridiplantae > Streptophyta > Bryopsida > Bryales > Mniaceae > Pohlia > Pohlia nutans. The sequence goes on from CM040086.1 coordinate 2,174,523, forward strand.
AGAGAGGGTGTTTGAAAATATCAATGAAAATATTCCTTGCTACCCCACTCTGAATTTTGTCTAAAACTTTTGAATGGAGGCTCAAAGTCACAAACGGATTTTCGGAGATGAAACTTAACTTCATTTCGCAACTTTTCTTGGTTCAAAGATTTTTGAAAAAAGTTGTTTTACTATGACAAAATGGCCTATAAAGTTTGCGTTTAAAAAATAAATTGTGAATGATTAAGTTAATCCTTAAATCACAGAGGGGGTGAGGGAAAAACCTAGATGTGTTACAGCCTTACAGGATGTTACTTTTGCAACTTTGATGAAGTTTGGTCCAAAAGAGAAAATGAAAAGCATGATGTTTAGTAATTATCTATATGGTCAAACTTCCAAAAAGAGTTTTAAATACTCATTTTAATGAATTTAGATTCATTTACCATTTGACATTCATCAAAATTACGTACTAATTCTAAATTTAGAATATGGAATTTGGTATGATTAATTAAAACTAAACATTCTATTCTAAAATTTTAAAAGCAAAAGTTTCAAAGGAGAGAACATCATTAGTTTTCCAAAGTAGTAAGTTTTATAACACTAAGACAATATTGAGGTCTATGTCGTTGAAAAATTCCTTACTAAACCTCAATATTGCAAATGAAATGTATCAAACAACACTAGAACATGATCTCTCCCCCCCCCCCAAGTTCGACAAGATATTAAAATTTGAAAATATCATTTCCTAACCATGGGCAGTCACTGCTATTTGGGTGCGACCAAAATATGGTCGATTGGTCACTTAGGGGTTAATGAGTTCAATTGATTGAATGTTTCAAAAACCGGATTACTGTGTAGAAACAAAAAGAAGATTCCAAGTTTCTAGCACAGAGAGATTCAGAGAAGAAAGAAAGAAAAAGGTTCACAGATGACTGACTGTTGTCCCATTCAAGTGGGTTTATTTATTGGGGTGTCCTTGTGATTGTTTCAGATGGAGCTAAAACTTAGTCGGTAGCCGAAGTGTGTCAAGATTCACCCTCAATAGCTTTAATTTAGGGAATATCAAGCTGCTTGTCTTCTGTTGTTGTTTGTCAGGGATGATGAAAGTCTGCAAAATTGCAGTTGTATAATCCAATTACATAAAACACCCATTCTAGTACTAAATGATTACAAAACTCTCATATAAAGTGCAAAAGATTCAAAAGGTTCAAGAATATTAAAAAGATTCTAGAATATTCCAATATATTCTATAATATTTTGATAGATTCCAGAATATTCTAAAATATTCCCAAAAGATTCCAAAAAGATTCCACGTTCACTAAAATTTTGTTGATTTGGTCATTGTACTATTTGAATCAACAGAAAAGTAAGCAGCAAACTATTGTCTTTTACAAAAAAATTACAAATCAGTGAAATCGGTTATTGTAGTACCCCGAACAACATAAATCTGTTGAATTTCTGTTGATTTGGTCATGATTTTCTAGTAGTATATATTCACGAATTTTGAGAACAAAGGTACCTTTGAAGAAAGGCGCCACGGTCAACAGCAATGACGTCGGTTTTGCTCACTCCTTCACATAAAAGTGTTGAACGAGTCAATTAGTGACCGCCGGTACCCTCCTTAACAGAAATCTGCTGAAAATCTGCTAAAGTGGTCACAGTTTTCTAGTAGTGTGCCTTGGGGTTCTTCCTCTGGTTGTTCCCTTGCTTTGTCTTGGATCCTTCGAGATTCTCTTTTTTTTGGCTCTGTGTTGAGCTCCCGCATGGTTGTTTAGTTGTGCGTCTCCTTGGCCTCCTAGCTCGGTTTGGCTTTTCCGACCTTTGTTTCGGAGGTGTTTTCCTCCTGGGGTTTCGGTCCATTTTTTAATGCATTTTCCCAAAATGGGTTTTGAGGATTAAAAGCCCATAACACTAATAGAGGCCACAAGGTCCAAGGTTCCATCCTCGGTGGCGAGGATAATCCGGTCAAGTGGTTCATTAATGGACGGGCTCCGGCGGCATACCCGGTGGCGCGCCTTGACAGGGGAGAAAACTCATTTGCCCAAGTTCGATTTCTGGAAATATAACTCAACTGGTTTTTATTTTTGAAACCGGACACACCTACTTTTATTGTCATGTGAGCTGGAATCTTTAGTAACACGGTATCGGAAGCTTAAGATTTCAAGACTTTACGAATTTCTTTAAGGACACCAAGAACTTTTAGTTTGGATTTTTTTCATTGTTACATATATATAGACTAAATTGTGGTCATTCAAACACTCAAGGATTTAGTATTTTTTTTTTAAAAGTGATCTCTTGTGCCATCTACATTAGAGAATTGTAGAAAAAATGGAGCTTTTGTGATTGTTGTATAATGATATAAGATCCAAAACCTTGCAAAATAGTCTTTTTTAAATTTTTTTTGAAAAATCACTTGGCCTAATTTTAAACCTTGTAAGTAGAGCCATTTTGGAATTGTTGTAGTTTAAATTACAACCTTCTAACAGAGTTATCCGTAAAGTGGAGATAGATTGTCTACTTTGCAATACCTTGTTTTCATATTTAAAAATAAAAGCTTTTATGATATCATTAGTTACAAGCAACTAAGCCACCGGGTTTGGAAGAACATGGAGTGGTATGGGGGAATATGGTGATTTTTCCATGGGAATTTGAGGGTGCTTTGGAGGAGCTTCTCTTGCTCCGGTGAGGTGCAAGATTCAAATCTTCCTAATAACGCAAAGCATTATAATTTTATTTTTTTAAAAGAGACAAAACTTGTTGTTACTGCCTTTCATGGTGTTCTCATGGTAGGGCGTCCAAAATGTGAAGTGTGACATTGCATAGCAAGCAAAATGTGGCGGTTATTTTCTATTGGTCACTGAAACTAGATTTTTGACAAAAAGTTAACCACAATGAGAAGGTATTCTAGGATTGTACGTATATTAATAATTTAAAAAATAATATAGAATAGTATTTGGACCAAATGTAATACATTGCATTCGGTGACTTTGTACGTGATTGCCTTAATTGATACGTTTCAATGGAGATATTAATAGTGATAGCAATAATTTTCTTCAATTTTTATATCATAAAAGGTGTTATATTCAAGAAAATCTTAAAGGATTATGTGAGCAAGGTGGATATTGGAGGTGTATAGCAGCAATTTTTTGTTCCTTTACATTAACCCCTAAAGGACCATGCTCATTCCTAAAAATTTATCACTTTCTCATGATGCTTTCAAAAATGCAATTGTATCTCTTGATTGGTATTCATGTAGAAAACTTCACCGTTGAAGCTCAAAGAGGACTTAGTCATGAGACTGTACATCAATTTTCAGAACAATCTACCGTATATATTACATAATTATAAGGTTTGATCATAAGTTGATTTCTGAAATTTTTGAACAAAATCAACAGGTCATTCATTGCAAACTTTTTCATAAAATTAAGAACCATGATTAGCTTTTGAAATTTTAAGAGCATACAAAGATGTACTATATCTAAGTGCTCACAAAAAATGGTGTTCTAAAACTAAATACAACAACAATGATTGATTCTCAAAAATTTATGTTTCGGTGAAGTGACTCGTTGGTGACTCATTGAGCCGGTGTTTGTGATCATTGTTGATTTTCACATTGCATAAAATGTTTTAAAGAATTCAAATATATATATTGGAATATTCCAAAATATTCCAAAATAATATAAAATATGCTGAAAAGATTCCAATCATTTTGGATAGATTCCATTTTAAATATATTTAAATATTTTCTGTAATTATTATATAGTGTTAATGATGCAATAATGGCAAATATTTTACATATTGCATACTTTCTTTTTTTTAACGAATGTGACGTCCAAGTGTGAAAACGCCTTCCAAGTCATCAACCGCCCTAACTAATATGTCCCAAGTTCACCTACGTTGACGTTTTAGTTTTTTCCCGATGAATCAACCAACGTAATTGCAAATTTTGAATTTTTTTTGTGTTCTTGTAATGAACATTTTCAATTCTCTAGTTTACATTGAGTCAAAATTATGGAATCCAAACAAGTTATTAAAGTAATTAAATTATTCGTGGACACAATCCGGTCCTTTAGGGGTTAAACATTCATTAAATTGACAAGTTCAAAAAGAAATCTTGTGAAGCTTGATTGACTAATTAAAACAAAGCCTATGGTGTGGCTATCGGCTAGAATATGTATTCGACGTGGTTTGCAAGCAGATTAAATGACATCAGCATAAAAATTTCGAATTTTTTTGAAATATTCTATTTTACTATATTAAACGTTTTTGGGTATTTTCCTAATTTATTATATTACGTCATTAATGCAATCGCTTTACAACATTTGAACCTTTTTTTGTTGAAAACTCTAACACCCTAGTGCGAAAACACCCTTGAAGCTAAAAGACCAATTTTGCCTAATCTTTCTCTTAAAAAAGTTTTCTGGTTGACATTATAGATTACTCTAATGTTAAAAACTTCTCTAAGGTAATTTTTTATATATAAATCAAACAAAATTAACATATGATGTGTGAGTCATTGTTGTCAGATCTTCAAGAAATTAATCATGATAAAATATATGTAGATTTTTCAAGGAATAAATAGCATGGAAATCCATTGGCCATTATGATTGGTTTACAAGTAATAATTTGAATCATTTTCGAATTGACTTTGTCTGGTTTATAATATATACATTATTTTCAGTAGTGTTTGAGGACAATTAGAAATTTTGTTATATATCTACACAAATGATATTTAAAATATTCTTTGTTAGTCAAGATTATTTTTTCTAAAACTGGCTCTACAACAGCAATTTCATGGATGGGGCACTTAGTGAATTTAAAAAAAAAATATGTGCGGCATAATATAGAGAGGAATAAACTCAATTGGAATAAAAATTATAAAAGAATTCCAAATAATGAAGGGTTCGTTAAAAACAGACAATCCCATTACAAGTAATGTAGATAGGTGTAAAACGTGGGCCATTATTTTCTTGTAAAACTAATATAGAGGTTGAAGATAAGGATTCTATAAAGTATGTTTAGTAAGATCTGTAAATGGGATTAGACTTCACCTCACGAAATGAATGAAATTTTGGGTTTTTGTTTGCCCAGACATGGATAGAAAGGAACAAAAAGCATGTGGTTGTTTTTCCCACGCCCATTTGCAGATGAATAGGGTTTCTTCTCATTTGTATTGGACTTCTGCTGTGTCTTGCAATTTCAAGATTTTCGATGTAGACATGATCTGGATCAGGTGCAATCTTGTTTTGAGAGTTAGGGGCCTAGAGCATGATTGTTTAGGGTTTAGATCACTGGAGTTTTGGGCCTAGAGCATGATTGTTTAGGGTTTAGATCACTGGAGTTTTGCGGTTTTGGAGGTATCGGGTAAATTTTTTTTTTGTTGTTTTGTAATCGGGTTTTGAGTTGGGGTGCATGCGGTTTGAGGTTTAAGGTAACGTTGGGGTTTTATAGTTTAGAAGTTTAAAGTAATCGGTTTACAAGTTTTTTAGGTACTCGTGTTTTAGTGTTTTGGGTATTTCAAAAAAATATCTTTATTGTCAAGGTGATGATGCCATGGACAATGTGGGAGTTTGAGTAACCACTGCTCTCAAATTTTGATGTGCAATTATGTTGTTTTAGTTTTTTTATTTTAGTGCATGAATGGACATTTGCGTCATGCCTAGAGTTATATAGTTTTCTTTTTTCTGCCTCCTTATATTCACGTGCACAAAATTATAGAAAGGGAAAAGGATTTGTGCATGGTTGCAATTGTTGTATTTTTTTGTGTGTTGGCACAAAAAGAATTGCAGCTACTATAGTGTTTGTGAACACTTGTTCAAACGTTCTTGTGAATGTACAGTTGTGCAATTTGTTTTGTCTTATTTGCAGTTATCAACTCTAGAGTTTGCATTTGGACACGTGCAGTTTGAAGTTATGAATGTGCGCTGGTAAAATAATGTGTAGTTTGTTGTAGTGAATGTGCAGATCTGAATGTGTAGTTTACAGTTGTGAATGTGCATTTGTTAGAGTGTAATGTGCAGTTTGCAATAAAAAAATGTTTGCTTCAATTTTTGCAGTGGAGTATAGACTAATTGACTTTTATTACTTAAAAAGAATATAGAGAACAAAAAATTGCTGTGATGTTAAAAATATAAGTAATGGTAGGATGCAAAAAATGGGACATTTTTCAAAATTAAGTAATTACAGGGAACTTTTAATTCATTCCTTGGAGGTAAATTGCGCCTAAAAAATATCCCTCTGCCACACGTGATGCACAAAAACTCTATAGAGTGCCCCACCCGTAAGCAATTTTTGGATAAGTAAATCAACTTCTAGTGTATAATCATGAGATTTTTTGATTTTTAAACATATTAGTAAATCACTTAGAGGGGAAACTCTATACCAACTAAGTTATTGAAATCCTTCCACAACTTGACTTAAAAGAAAAAACTTGAAATCTTGCAAGTGTATTTTTTTAGACATCCTCTCATTGAAAGGTGATTTGGGGTATGTCAAATATCCTTCAATAATAATGATCTATCTCATTTAAAACAATAATGAAGTGAGTGACCACATGAAGAACATAACAATCTTATGATAGTTATTGGCGTAATGACTGATTTCTAGTGTACCGTATTTCCAAATTTCAATCCATCACTATTTCATCAATGTACTTATTGTTCAAATGCTTCACATGAGCGTTTTTAATTTTAAGAGTTAAAAAGTGAGTAAACTATAAGCTTTTTGAAATTTTCCTTGTAATATAATAGGTTGACGAATGCTAAAGCCTAGCATTTTTGAGGTGAAATTATAATATTGTATAGGTGGAATTGCGCCAGAACATAGTAGTTTTTAGGTGAACTCATGAAAGTTTATTTATGAAAAACTATCATAATCTAAAAATTATCACATTATGAAATGTCATGCACCAATGATAGATCTTGCTACCTATACCTTTCAAACATAGATAGATGAACTAACCCAAAAACTCTTCATTCACGATGGTCACCTAGATGAATGATATGATTTCAACCCCAATAGTGTTACTTAGGTCTTCTTTTCTTCCGCCCCTCGGCTGACTGGCTGTGGTGGCTCTGTGTTTTATTTTCCTTGCAATTGATTCTTTCAATTTGTGCCAAAAAAATAAAATAAAATCAATGATATGATTATTAATATTATTAAATGTCATATGCAGGGTCGTATGAAATAGGTTTGACAATGATTTTCTTTCATTTATTTTTATTTTTACAAGGTCATTTTCAACGAATTTTTTTTTTGGGATTATTTTTAATTAAAAATATAAATAAGTGAATAAATTCAAAAACAAATCAAAGTATACACTGCAAGTAAGCACACTGTAAATTAAGTTAACATCCATTTACCAAGGATCTGATAGGGCCATGCTGTAATTGGTGTACATGTACATGTGTCAATCTCCTATTAGAACACCAAAGATCAAATTCACAATCGATTGTATCGTGGATTTTAAACCCAGATTAAATTAGTTGTTGATATCTTCGGGTGACTTGCATTGGAATAAAGCTCCTTTTTGTGTCAAATTAAACCCACACTAAATTACTGTATTCTGGCTTGAATAGTTAAGCCTTCACTTATCATTTTCTTTTACATAAATAAAAGGGATCCTTTTCACTGCAATAAGAGAGAAACACAAATACAACCCAACTCAGTACCGGTGGGCTGAAAGAAACCTACTCCTTGCAAGGTTGATCATTTTTATCATTTTGGGTCCAAATGAGCTTTGTTTAGGTGCACACCATAATTACGTCCAGAGTATTTTCAGCAACCCTGGTAACTCAGAAGCTTCACGTTGGAGAGGCGACAAGTACTGATTCGGAATTAAGGGGTACAACAAGTATTGCATTTTCAATGAGCTTGCACACGTGTCTAAAAGGTGTCCATTGACACCTCTTATCTCCATACAATTTCTTTTATTACTGTCGGCTTTCATATCAAACTGAAGGTGTATTGGAATTGGATGTAATTTAATGGGTTTTCCTTGCTTGGTTGTTTCTGTCAATATATGAGGGATAAATTAGTAGCGTTGCTGTCTTTTTTTTTTTTTTTTTTTGTACAAGCGGAACACCTTTATTCCACTGCAGGAAGGATCCGAAGTCACTAAATCCCCCGGTGGTCTTGAATGAATGGGGACAAAAGTGCCCCCTATTTTTGTCCTTGTCAGGGCCCACCTTAAAAAACAACACCCTCCTCCAATGGTTTTTTATTCCCAAATAGGTGCCCCTAGGGTAATCTGGAGCCGTAGGCCCGAATTTTGCAAAAACAATTGCCAAAAAAAGGGGTCTCGGTGCCCAAAATAAAAATTTCATAAAAAGGGGGCCATGAACAGTGTCTCGCAGGGGTCTCGCATTCAAGACCACCGGGGGATATAGGAACGGGGGGAAGGATCAACAACAACCAAGCAGGAAGGCCCTACTGGTCAATTTTTATTTTTATTTTCCAAACCAACTAGTAGCGTTGCTGTCATTCTCAAGAAAATGGAATATGAAATTATGTACTCCCTCCGTCCCAAAGTTATTGTCATGTTTGAAAGTCATGTTTGAAAGTGCTTTTTTAAGTAGGTCATACTGTAAGAAACATGATTAAAAAAGGTTCCAAATTATGTCACTAGAGTGATTGAAGAACATTGCATGTGTTCATTGCAACCTAAATAAAATTAGCCACAAGGAAGTATTTTTTTGACCTACTTAAAAAAGCACTTTCAAGCATGACTTTCAAACATGACAATAACTTTGGGACGGAGGGAGTATATTTTTGTCAGGTTGTTTCAAAAAGTAAGCATATGTTCATTGCATCCGAGAACACACTACAACGAACATCACGATGTTGCGACATTGCACACATACTAAGGTAGGAAAACCAAAAACGGTGAAAATAAGGTGATTTGACCAGAAGGAATGGAGTTAGAAATTATGTGAATTTTTTTTGAGATGAAGAAGAAGAAATGATGAAGAATGCAAGTTGTTTCGTATTTTTATTCCCCGTAGATAATTATCTACAATTTCTCAAAGTGGGAAGTTTGTCAAACTCCCTTCTTGTATACTAGACTCTTCCTTTCTACACATGAAAACACCTAAAACGGTTAACTAATATCATAGAAAACCGCACACAAGGCTACTAAAAATTCAAAAAAAATAGTAATTTTTACTAAATTTTTAGTAATCCTGGTCATGCAAAAATTCTCCATTTTTGGTCTACCACCTCCCTGTTTTATTGCAACTCTAGTGCACGCCTTGAGGGCATTAACCATTTTTGGTTTTCCTACCTTAGAGTTATGCGCAAGGGTGATGGTATGGTTGGGGTACCCAAAAAAGCTGTCTTCGGGACAATTGCACTATGTGTTGGTGTGTCAAACAAACATAATTTTTAATTTTAATAAAGTAAGACTTTATTAAATGTGATTTTAGTTTTCTACACTTATAAAGTATCAAGGAATTTTTTTTGATTACAATCAAAGATTTTTAAGTAATTTTATTTATTTTTGAATATGACCTACATCTAATTGTGTAGAGTACAAAATAATTTATTTTATCATTAAAAATATTAATGAATTGTGCACTATGTAGCTTGCAAATCCCAAAATTCAGCATTTTTTTACACATCTATGAATGGATCTAAAAAAATTAAATTTTTCAATATAAACTCTTTGAACATATATAATTTGATTCCATTGAGGTGCAGGATTTTTTTTTTTCATTTTAGGGTCTTTTTACTTGATCAAAATGAGCAAATTAGGCAAACTTTGGAGGTTTTAAACAAAAATAACCTAATTAGTGTGCCCAAAAAGTGATACCCCAAGCTTATTATTACCCGCAAAGTCTGTAATAGAAAGGTGACTGGACCAAAGTTTGTGAAAACTATGGTTGAGAACCCAGTAAAAGATGTCAGTTCCTTTAAAAAAAATTGGATGTGTGAAGTTTCAAGGCTCTAAAACCAATTCCCAAAAACTTTAGACCCTCAATTTTCTTGATTCAACAAATTTTAGTTAATTCAAAGAGTTCCAAGCCTCGACTCCGCCTACAATGCCCCCAAATTAGTTTGTTGCCAAATCCAAATCAATGCTTTGTTGTTGTCAATCCCCAAATTAGTTTTCTACTTGCTCCCAAATCCAAATTAATGCTTTTGTTTCAACTACCGGCTCATCTGGTGCATGCTTTGTTTTTTGCTAATTAATGAACCTTGCTCAATTTTCGTTTCCCTAAATTTTAATAAAACATATAAAGTTCAAGTTCAAAAAAGTTCAAAAACAATAATTTTCAACTAGCTATATTCGTTTGAAGGGTGAAAGCATGGTATTGTGTACCAAAAAGTTGATCCACCCTCCTCAAATTATAATGTTTTTGGTCAAAGGCTATGAAAGAGTATCAAATTGTCTTTTCTTTAATTCTAATGTCATGGCACACTATGTTGTATTTATAAGTACTTGAATTCAAAGTTTCAAAGTAAGAATCATTTTTAAAATTACTAAAAATAGAGCTCAAAGTAGATGTTTAAATTCAATTTTGGGAACAAATTTGATGAACTAAATTATATCTAATATGAATATAAATTTTATATTCCAACTTGTTTTATATCAACTTTTCAATTTGGTTTGAAACTACTTTTTCAATTTTGACTACTTTAACATCACTAAAACATACATAAATAATTATTGAAAGATAAAATTTTCAATTTCCTTTGTAAGACTTTGTAAAACATCATGTTTTTTAATTTTTAATTTTTTTAATTTTAAAAAAAAATTAACAGAAATATTTGAACAAAAAATAAAATTTTAATGTATTTTTGGACCTTGCATTGATGCTTCTTCATAGGGATCAATGTTGGTCTACTTTACCATGCTTTCACCTTGAAGCATAAAAATTAAAAATACTAGAGTTAACCGAAAAGTCAGCTCAAAGAGGAAAGTTTTAGCAAATTCCTCTTGAAAACCTCTTGAACTCATATTGAAATATAAATAGACCGAAAACTAGTTCAAGAGGAGTTGGGAAACAATCTAAAGCAAGCCACTGTCATTATTCTCCACACCTCGCAATGACTTCCACACCTCCTACCAAAGCTCCAAGCCCATGGCCCACAAGGGGACAAGTTATGACACGACACTATTCAACCCAAACATAGCTCAAGGGAGCTCAAAAGAACGCTTGAAAGAAGGTTGAAAAGGCATGTTCCAAGGCCTTCTTTTCGGTTAACTCTACTGGCTCACAAGATTGTTTATGTCCCTTAATTGAGCATGATCTAGACTAAATCTACACATTTATACTACTCCAACAATAAAAATTTAATTTTAAAACTTATTCAAATATTTACAACAAATACAGGGATAGAGCCTCACGGTTATTCGAGGACTGTCCTTGAATAATCTGCAGCTTCAACCGGCAAGTAAAATTCCTCAAATATGTGCCATAAGCAATGGTCTCTTGACAGATGTACAGACATTCCTCATCGTGCAAACATTTCGTCATAAATGGAAGTGAAGTATTCCCACAATCCCACTTGTCAGCATGAGATTTAACAGTATTGTCATTGAAACTATATTTACCAGAATAGGTCATATAATTATATTTCTAGATGTTGAATACCAACGTAGCAATCCAAATGAACCAGATCCCTATTCTGCTTCCGAAACATCTGGCATTTTCCCATAACAATGAACTGATACCCTGGACGACCTCCTTGGGATGCAATCTTCACTTGATATCCATCTGGAAGTGAAAAACACTATGCTCCTTTCTAGAGTAGAAACTAAACTTTGATGCACCACCTCAGGCTCAGTGGAAACGGCAAATGATTTGGTGGCAGAATGCAAATTTCGATTTAGATATCGCAAGGCAGAAGGGGTAAACCTCGAGATAATCATCAGCATGATCTTCTTATCGCAGGATTATCTCTTAACCCACTGGAAACTCTTTCGAGCCTTGGCCTTTCCAGGCTTCTTTCGCTCCACTACTCTCGAATCCCTCGTCAACATTCCAGCTGTTGCAGGCACAAGCAATGATTACAGTTAGGAAATTAACAAGACACTCAAAATATTGGCTCCCATGTGAACAAACTTCATACTAGCTGAGTTAACCAAAAAGAAGCCCATGTAACCTCCCTTTTTCCTCTACTTCTAACCTCTTTTTTGACCTATACTTGGGTTGAATAGTGTCGTGTCATAGATTGTCCCCTTGTGGGCCATGGGCTTGGAGCTTTGGTAGAAGGTGTGGGAGTCATTGCGAGGTGTGGAGAGTAATGACAGTGGCTTTTGGTCTATTTATATTTCAATATGAGTTCAAGAGGAATTCAACACGAGTTTGCTAAAACTTTCCTCTTTGAGCTGACTTTTCGGTTAACTCTAGTGTCCAGAGAGAAATTGAGCCAAATCAGTCAATATCCAGAGTTCTTTATTTTTGATTGGTTCTTCATTGATATGCTTCGTTATTCCTGGTCCTTTTACTTATTTAGAAATAAATCAGCTCACTTGTACCTAGCTGCCAGTACATTGCATCATACATGCATTGCATTGACCCAAGCTAAAATTGACTAGTTTGTACTATAGAGGATCTGGAGGAAATCCAGCATACTATAGGGTTTCTTCCTCCAGGCCCAATGCTTTGAAGACCTCCAATCCTAGCTTCAAAGTACTCTTCAAAGACCCTTATATATCAGAAACCCTAATGGAGCGGAGCAGGTGATTAAGCTAGACGGTTGCTTGGCCATCCGGGTCTGACAATTTTTTTTACAAAAAAGATCCCTAAAGTTGATCTCGTTGAGATTTGCTTTTCATGTATACGCTAGGGTCCTCTTTACACTTCGTTGCATTCTATACTACTCTTGTCCCCTAAAAGTTACAGTAAACGTAGAAACAAGAAGGCTAGCCCACTGAAACAAAATTGAAAAAAAGGTCGATCACACACACCTGTCTTGAGAAGCGGTCGCAGGTTGGGATCAAAGAGTTGCAGCGCTTTACTAATTCCATGTCGAATGGCACCTGATTGACCTGCATCCCAAATAAAATAGATAAATCAGAACACTATCAAGTAGAGATCTAAAATGGACAAAAGAAATAGCATCAACCCCTAAGCGTCTAAAACGCCCAATATGGCCATCTGCATCACACGGTGGCATTTTCCCATTTTACATCGGTTTTCTGATTGCAATACATCATTTTAAAGCTCTTGTTCTATACTACAAGATCGACGGTGTCAATCGTGTCAAACTGAAGTCATTTTCACACAAACAGATGCTTTGCAGCAGGGGGTCCAATTTACACAGTGGAAGGTCAAAACCAAACCTGTGGTGCCGCCTCCCTTGACAGTGGACCGCACATCGAAAGCGCCAATGGTGCTGGTCTGAACGAAAGGCTCCAGCATGTGGACACGGTTGGCAAGATCAGGAAAGTAAGAATCAAACGCTTTCCCGTTGATCAAAAACTTGCCTTCTCCTTGCGAAAGCCACACTCTGGCGATGCTTTCCTTCCTTTTGCCCGTGGCGTAGGCTCGTCCGAACTCATCCACGGTCTTCACTCGCGTCCTGTCAATCTCTTCCTGCTTGCGTCGCTCGATCTCTCGCCGCATGGCTTTCTTCTCTCCCTCCGGATCCATCTCTTCTATGAGCTCCAACGGTGGCAGCCCTTCTATGCCCGAAAAATCCTTCAGCGCTATCAAGCTGTCCAGCGCATCTTCCGTCAAGCCAGACTGTGCTAGTAAATGGCCAAACGTGCCTGGAGCCGGCGGGGGCTCTTTCTCCCCAACTGCCAAAACAATTCAAAATACAAATAAGTGATGATCCGTACCATGTGTGAAACGCCTAAACTGAGCCTCACGGATCATATGGAGTCTTTCTTTTGTTTGATTGCTGTGCTCTTCACTAAAAAAATTGGTCCTATCTGAATTACATTTTCCCACAAGAAGATCATTCTAAAACCAAAAAATCTGGGTCCTGTTTTCATTCACTCTAAATGAAGACGAAATCCCTCGCCGAAATTATCACTGCGAGCCAAAACCTTAAACCCTAAACCTCCCAAAAAGGGATGATCCATACAATGTGTGAACGACCAAGGAGCCAAATTGAGCCTCATGTTCTTTGAGTGGGTCTTGATTACTGTGCTCTTCATTGATTCTGGTGATAAAAAAATTGGTCCTGTCTGAATTGTATTTTCCCACAAGAAGATCATCCTAAAACCATGAAATCTGGGTCCTGTTTTCATTCACTCCAAATGAAGACGAAATCCATCATCACTGCGAGCAAAACCCTAAACCCTAAACCTCCCAAAAAGGACAAACAAGGGATGATCCATCGAATGTGATTACATTAACGGCCAAGCACTATTCTGGCATCGCCAAACTCATCGAAACCCCAAACCCTAAAGCTCCCTAAATCCATAAAAAAACAATGGTTTATTAGGGGTTTGGCAAGAACGGATTTACCTCCCGAGAAATCCCTGGAGCTCGAATTGTTGTGATTCAAAAAGGGAAGAAACGTCGACCTCTCCCAGAAGGAGGGCAGAGTGGCAGCATTTTGGCGAAGTGGAAGAAGAAGAGTGCGCAGCTTGCCGAGAGAGGCCATCCCGATCAACTGTAAACCCAAAAACCCTAAACCCTAATTTCTATAATTCTGATCAGCGCAGGAGCCTTGTTGCGTCCTCCCGCGATGAAGATTACCATAACCTCCAATTCCAATCGGACCTCCAAATGTCCAGAATTTCGCACCGCAGCATTGAGCACCGATTCTTAGAGGCTCTCCGAATGTCATGTTTTTCTTTCGCTTGTTGGACCGAGACCCTGATGAATGAAATACATCCACACCTCGTTAATGTCACACCTTAAGCCTTAAGCGTCCACACTACACAATCCGGTCAAACCTCATCAATTCCTTACATTTTTAAATATATTATATTTTTCTGGTATTTTTCTCATACAAGGTATTGTTAAACCAATCCTCCCATAATTATTTAAATAAGAACAAATTTTATGAGATTTTTCAAAGTTCTTTTTTTTTTAAATCATTGTAATTACAAAAAATCTTAGAATACCGTACGTGGAAGGCAGGGTCGGCAAAAAATAATTCCCCGAAAAAATGTATAAATTTATTAAGTATTTTGTTGAAATCAACAAAAAGCCGAAAAAAATAGAATAAAAACATAACACTCAGTGAAAATTGCAGACAAAAAATAAAATAAAACGTTTAGCCGCCGGGATTTTTTTTAATGTTATCTGTTAATAGCCGATTTTTTGATAATTATTTTTGAAAGTGCCGACCTCCACTATTTCAACTTTTATTAATTATTGGACATGAAAGTGTCGACCCTGCCTTCTAAGTACGGTAGTATGAAATTTTTAGGGAAAATGTAAATAATAGTGATGAACAACAAGGTGTAGGTGGCATGCTTCTTGAGCTTACATAACAAGAAATTTGATTGAAAAATATAATCTGTTGTATATAAAGGAATTTTAGGATTTTGAGCTTTAACCCCTAAAGGACCAGGTGGACACATTGTGTCCAAAAATAATTTCATTACTTTAATAACTTGTTTGGATTTCATAATTTTAACTCAATGTTTATTAGAGAATTGAAAATGGTCGTTACAAGAACACAAAAATCCTTTAAGATTTGCAATTACGTTGGTTGATTCATTGGGAAAAAACTAAAACGTCGACGTAAGAGAACTTGGGACATGGTAGTTAGGGCGGTTGATGACTTGGAGGGCGTTTTCACACTTGGATGTCACATTCGTAAAATAAAATAAAAAGTGTACAATATGTAAAATATTTTCCATTATTGCATCTTTGACATTATATAATAATTACGGAAAATGTTTAAATATATTTAAAATGAAATCTTTTCAAAATATTTGGAATCTTTTATACATATTGTATATTATTTTGGAATATTTTGGAATATTCCAAATATATACTTGAATTCTCTAAAACATTTTTGCAATGTAAAAATTAATAACGATCACAAACACCGGCTCAACGAGTCACCAACAAGTCACCAACAAGTCACTTCATCCAAACATAAATCTTTGAGAATCAATCATTGTTGTTGTATTTAGTTTTAGAACACCATTTTTTTGTGAGCACCTAGATATAGTACATCTTTGTATGCTCCTAAACTTTCAAACGCTAATCATGGTTTTTAATTTTATGAGAAAGCTTGCAATGAATGACCTGTTGGTTTTGTTCAAAATTTTTAGAAATCAACTTATGATCAAACCTTATAATCATGTAATATATACGGTAGATTTTTCTGAAAATTGATGCACAATCTCATGACAAAAATAATTTCATAAGGATTTGCGCTTCTCTTTTTATAATTATTTTTTTGTTGTTGATTAGGTACACTATGACATTTGTCAAATGGTAGGCTTGGCTTGAGTTAGGTATGTAGATATGGTATGTCCTAAAATTGTCAACTATATGTTGATGTAATTTAGTGACTTATAACTTCTTGGATGAATAGAATTGTATCTGTGTTACCAATCAAAAAAAAGAAACTTTCCATTATTACTAATGAAGGCAATCAAAAAATAAGTTGTTTACTATAGATAGTACATATAGTAACATATTGAATGTAAAAGTGACATTAGATAAAGCATTTTCCTTGCAAGAAGAATTGGAAACAAAATGTGCCTCCTAATATTTTATGGTTCGATATGCCCCACATAAATAATTACCGATATCTTCACATGTTTTAGTTTCAATGTTTCTTTTTCATTGTTACATGGTGTTTTTTATGTACGACATTCTTATTTTAAATTTTATGATAGTTTTCTTCATTCCAATTAGTGTGGCTTGACCTTTGAGCATGTTTTTAATTTAGTTTTCTTAGAAAGAAGAATATTTTGGTCCTTTGGCCTTCAAAAATATTAAATTTTAAGTTTCCATATTTATAATCATTATCAACTATGAAAATTACTTAAACGTCAATAACTTATACAAAATTCTTTAATATGACCCTATATTCTTCCGAATTTGACTTCATAAAATATTAGAATATTATCAATACGTCAGGTGCACAATGGAGGCACTTCATCCACGCGATATGACAAGGCTATATTTATATAGTGAACCATTTAATGCCAACCTTTTGTGCTTGCAATACAAACTTCCTATCTTTAAATTTCAATAACTATATTACTACCATGCCATCATTATAGAAATATTGAGTGTGAACCACAAATAATCTCCCGTATAATCTGCACCTTTCCGTGTTACATGGAAGTCTTATGTTTTAAAACTTGAAATTAGCTAATGCCAGGTTGGAACATACCTTTAGTGAAGAAGATTTGTATTGTAAACCAACTCAAAGAGTGAGTTTTGGGTACGTCCGTTCCCTAGGGTTCGGTGATAAAAACAGAGGATGCGATATTAAAGAAGGTGACATTAAAGAGGTCTGCACTCAGAGATTGGGTTTACTTGTTCATTCTCCGAGGTTTTGTGGAGGTTTAGCCAATTTCCACCGTCTTTTCATCTCTCAGTGCAAGCATCGCATCTTCACTGAAAACCTCGAAACTGTTCATGTTCCACCTGCAAGATTTGCATTTTTTCAGGAGGGCGAGATTCAGAGCAACCCCAGCTTTTGTCAATTCCGTCAGGTGGCTGAACCTCACGTTCGAAGGATCATTTCTTTTGTGAATTGGGCAGCCATGGCATTGAAGTAAGCCGGGGTTGAAGGTCAAGGTGGCGCGATGGCGCTGAGCGTGGGGATTTGCAGCCCTACTCACATTCTTCCTGCTGGCATGCGATGTCGGAGCCCCAGCTTGAGAATTACGTGCGCGGTGCAAAGCAAAGGAGATGCCGTTCAAAAAACTTTGAGAGCACTCAAATCCCAGAACCACCGCCCTAAGAAATGGCTTGG
This sequence comes from Pohlia nutans, assembly GCA_022496805.1. Lineage (NCBI taxonomy): Eukaryota > Viridiplantae > Streptophyta > Bryopsida > Bryales > Mniaceae > Pohlia > Pohlia nutans. The sequence continues at coordinate 2,192,358 of CM040086.1, forward strand.
CCAAGTAAGCTCATTGCTCATCCATGCTTTATGGTCAATTCTACTGCTTGTGTAAGAGCAGGACTTGTGTATTTACATTAACACTGCTTGTTGAATTACCGGTCAAATGTCTTCCGTTCACATACTGCACAGGCTATCATATCCATTCAGGAAAATCTGACGACATGGCTATCTTTTGAGTTTGTTTTTAATCCGTAAGCGTCCACTGTGTATTTTCTGTAGTGTAGGAAAATTGGACCCCCTGCTGAAAATTATCTGTTTGTGTGGAAATGGCTTCAGTTTGACACGATCAACACTGTTGATCTTGTAGTATAGTACAAGAGCTTTAACATGATGTATTGCAATCAGAAAACCGAGGTAAAATGAGAAAATGCCACCGTGTGATGCAGTTGGCCATATTGGGCGTTTTAGACCTTAGGGGTTAATACTATTGGGTTTCCTTCTCCGGGTCCTCTATACCACAAACTAAACTCTTAAGGCGTGGGCCACTTTATTTTGAGCAATTTTTTTACTGCACCAAGCATCTTGCATCTACGTATTTAGAATTTAATAACTTGTCGACATTACCACTGCTTCAATGATAGTAGAGTGCACACCTTATTTTGGAACCCGTACTAAGTAGGCAGTAGAGTGTAGCTGAAGATCTAGTAGGTAATAGATTCTACTCCTTTGTTGTATCAGAATCTGTTCCTCTAAGTCTGATGCTTTCTGAAGAGACCCCTTATCCAGGTTTCAAAGTACTCTTTGAAGACCTTCATAATAAGAATCATAATGCTGGCCCAGGGACTATCGGGAACAAAGAGTCTGTTTAGAATCATAATGCTGGCCCAGGGACTATCGGGAATAAAGAGTCTGTTTAGCTATGCTTCAAGGGCATGGGTAGTGAGGTCTACTCTTGGTGCCCCTTTTGGAGGTAGATGAAGACCCTCATAAATCACAAGCCTTGGATAATGGAGTGAGTAGGGTTTGTGATATGGCCACTACGGTTCCACCGAGTGTCTAATAATTTTTTTTATGAAAAAGGGTTCCCTAGGGGTTGATCTCATTGGCTTTTAGTTTTATAAGGACACTAAGATCGAACCTCTGCGCTTCTATTAGGACTTCGTAGCCTTCCATACGCCAGGTCTGCACAGCGGGTCCTCTATATTACTCTTGTTCCAGATGTTCAAGGCAGCATTCTTGGCCTTATTTATAAGCGGAGTCACTTGAGAATGTTCATTTAGATTTTAAAGTTTTGTGTTGCTAGGAATATATGTTTGCTAAATTTTTTTATTTTGGTTGTTATTGACAGCATTACATGGTGAACGAACAAGTAAATATTGACATGGTTGAGGCTGCGGGAATCCAACCAGGCGATCTCGTGCTGGAAATAGGTCCAGGAACGGGCTCTTTGACCCATGCCCTTGTAGAGGCGGGTGCCAACATCATTGCTGTGGAAAAGGTATCGGCTGTCCTTTACCATGTACTCCCTCCGTCCCAAGTTATTGTCATACAAATTTGTTTGGTATTTCTTTGAGCCAATTTCATTGATCATATTGTAAGAAACATGATTAAAAAAGGTTCCAAATTATGTCACTAGAATGATTGAAGAACATTGCATGTGTTCATTGCAACCTAAATAAAATTAGCCACAAGGAAGTATTTTTTTGACCTACTTAAAAAAGCACTTTCAAACATGACAATAACTTTGGGACGGAGGGAGTAATTTTTTCCTGGTCAATTTCAGGTTGGAGGTTTACATCCAAAACATGTCTGCCTCCTGACTTTGAAATGTTAAAAAAGTTTGAATATGGGGCGAATTTGAAGAGCAAGATTTGAAGAGCAATTTGTGTAGCTAACATTTTCTGTATCTACTTTATTGCAAGCAGGATCCCGACATGGCAGTTTTGGTTGGTGAACGATTTGGTCACACCGGTCAAGTTGAGGTATGTGCAAACAATTTTCCTACTAGTTGTTTACGCTTGCCTACGTGATTCATGGATCTGACCACAACCGTTTTCTGAGGACAGGTTATTAAGGAGGATTTCGTGAAATGGCCAGCGGCCTTGTACATGCAAAAAGCCTTGGAAAAGCGCTTTGGCTTATCAGAACCTCCTCGCCGAGCTAAGGTATTCGGAAAATCATTTAGATATCCAGAATTTATGGACTCAAGTTCTACGTCTATACTTGACCTTCCAAGAGTTTGAAGGAATTCAGGGAAACTTAATGGATGGTTCCTCCTGCAGATCATAGCTAACCTGCCCTTTAATATTACCACACAAGTCGTGAAACAGCTTCTTCCCCTCGGAAGTACGTTTTCCCATATTGTCCTTCTTCTTCAGGTACGTTGTTCTCTTGGTTCTCGTGTTGAGTTTGCTGTTGCACTTTGAGGTTCTCAAGCCATTTCACCTCAACCTTGATGAATTGGATCTGGATATCTGAAACTTTCATAAGATTCAGTTTTTCTTGAATGAATAAAATGGATGTCTGTTATCGACCTTTTACACTAAGTCAGACTCGATATGTATAGATATATTAGGTTAGCGTGATGGCCGTTGAGAAAAATCATGTTTAATATTGCATTGATTTACGGTTGTGGCATTATGAATATCTTGGTGCTGTGACATTCCAGGACGAAGCTGCGATCCGGTTTGTGGACGCCTCTCCTGATTGTGATGAGTATAGACCCATTAGCCTTCTCATCAACTATTTTTCAGGTTGGCACACTACAATTTGTAGTACCCCTTTTATTGACACGTCACTTGAATACATGATCAATACCTGGAGTATTGTTTGTTCGAATATGCAATTCAATGTAAAGAGCTCTGTTCTTCAATTGCTACGGGTCTTTGCAATGTTTGCAATTTAGTCTATAGTGACTTGAATTTTACTTTATATGAATCTGATGTGAAATTAGAACATGTGAAACAACATGCACTTGTTCACGTTATTAATGCATAACCATGATGTTGATGTGTGTTTTTCCAGTTCCGGAATACAAATTCAGGGTAGAGCGCGACAATTTTTTCCCACAACCAAATGTAAGTGCTTATTTTTTAATCCTAACGTTAGGTCATTAGCAACTGTATTCTCCACTTGTGCTGTTTGACAAGAGTGCAGAGAGAATCAAATACCCTGGCTTTGAGGCCCAAGCCGTATGTGAACCAATGTTGGGAATGTGCTTTTGAGGTTTAGGGTTTAGGGTTTAGGGTTTTGTTTGAAGTATGGCGATTATTTCTGTTTTATCTTCCGTAGTTACTTCACGACGATTGTGTTTTGATATGTCAGGTAGATGCAGGTGTGGTGTCATTTGCCTTGAAGCAAGCATCGGAATATCCCCGCGTTTCATCAACCAAATCTTTTTTCACTTTGGTACGTGTATAGTTTTGTGTGCTTGTGTATTTTGAACTGTGTATATTTATAAAATCCAAAGGTTAATGATCTTGTGTTAGGAATGATCTTAGCAAAGTGAATCTAGTCCAAAGGTGTGCCTATATTCATTCCCAAGACCTTCACTAACCTCACTCTCCATACCAAGTGAGAACATACCTTAAGATCCAACCTGTTTTAGATTATTTTTTATTAAACCCTAAGGAGGATGGCCTGTACTGTTTAGTGGCCATTTCAGAAACCCTAATCACTTAACTCCGTAGGGTTTATGATCAGGGTCTGCAAAGCCTCGGGCCTGGAGGAAGAAACCTGTAGTATGGTGGGTTTCTTCCTTTGGGTCCTCAAACTAGCCATCTCTGTTTATAGCAAGTTACTTTGATCAACGATAGCAGTCAAAATGAGTAATTTTCTAATGTCCCCTTTTCATGATGCAATTTCAGGTTAACTCGGCGTTCAACGGGAAGCGCAAGATGCTGCGGAAGTCCCTACAGCATCTTCACAGTCCTGCAACCACCCAAGCTGCATTGACATCCATAGGACTCTTGGAAACTGTGAGTAGAGTTTTCTCCAACTGCTTTTGATGGATCCTTCGTGTGCACGTTTTGGCAGAATTTCTAATCCAGTGTTTTCCTCATAACTTCATCCACTTAGTACTGAACAGCTACCTTGGAATGGAAACAACAGTCTATCATGATTGGAAAGAGTATAGTTTCACCTCATTTCTGGTCCCTTAACTTGTGAAAACCAAATTACACTTCAAAAAGTTTCTTGACTGAAGTATTTGAGCCTTGTGAGGCAGCATGTTGCCCTTGTTTGCGTTTAATTAGTGCTGTGGTTGCAGGCAAGGCCAGACGAGCTTACGCTGGACCAGTTCGTGGCTCTACACAATGCCTTGACACAGCAAACGACCACATGCTGAGTGAAAAAGTAACACATGGGGATAATTGGAGGTTAAAGAAACTCCATCACGTGAGCAACTGAAATGCATTCAATTGCAAGCAGACGCTCAAGCTTTCTCAAATTGCATGTAGGCCTCAACTTGACCATATGCCCACTACTTAGTAGAAAGTTGGGCTAGATAAAGATGATAAGGTAGAAGCACCAGAAACTGTTAGGTACCAATTGTGGTCACCTATAAAAGCACCTGTTTCAACTTCAGGAGTTCCCAATTTGGTCATCACAAGCATTAATTATGAATACTAAGTTAGCAGTCTGATTGGAGTAGAAATGAAAGATAGTCATTTGTACACCTACTAACATCAATAGTGGTCTATGCATATCAAGTTTGAAAATTTATAACAAAATCATACATTGTGAAAAAGTTAATTGAAAATTGAGCTTGGTTATTAAACCCAAAGTTTTATGTGCTGCAATTTTTTATCATTGAATATCAGCGCTCCATGTAGGTTGAAATGTTTGAACTGACGGCAACTGTACCCCCTTACCTTACTGCGCCAAATATGTCTTAGAATGTGACCACAGTAGACTTTCTGTTCAAAGTGAAACACGCTCCGCTTTTCAACCCTGTTCCTGTAGAGAATTTCCTGAGGTCTTGGCATGTTACCACAAGCTTCTGTTTCAATACCATCCTAGGAAACAGTATTATGTTGCCGTATCATTTTGGCATTGTTCCTGAAATGAATGTACACGGCATCTGCATGTGAGGTTTGCACAATGTGTATATGCCCAGGTCTTAATCCTGTTGGCATATTTGAAATATCGTTTAATTCAAACTGTAGTTTTTTCTTTGACCTCCTACAAGTTAGTGTATATCAATCATCAATGGAGTACATTGCACCTTTCTTGACCAATTGAATACCTATAGGTTTAATTTTTTAATTAGTTCAAACAATGGATGTATAGAATATAAGATATGGAGGTTGGAAGTTGATAGCGAGTTCATTCAATTATGAAAATTGCATGAGAAGCAAAGTGAAACTTATCCTATTAGAGTAGTTGCAACCTTGCAAATTCAAATGGACATTCCATTTCAAGGTTTGGATTTTTTCCCAATCCATCTTGTGACCAAAAGAGAAAGATTGAATGAAATAAAGCATGAAACTCAATATGCCTTATTTGGACTAGAGTTTTGAGTTTCTTAGGAGTTCAATTAGTTTAGAATGTCTCAATGTAGTCCATTGATGATTGAATACACTAATTTATAGGAGGTCATAACATTTAGTATCTTTCATGCGCTTTGCCTTTCCTTCCATCCATGCCGCATGTGGCCGCAAGTAGAAAGGGATGAATGTCGTGCAGTCGGAGAGGTACTTGGTGGGTTCTATGATGGCCCACATAACATCCAATAGCCTTCACTGGCTTTGCCTTGCTCTTGAGGAGAATGTGCAGCACATTATGCATTATCATCCAAGAACAATCATTATCTACCAATGTTTTCTCACAATTTGGAAAACTAGAAGGGAAGGTAACCATGCATGGTCTTTGCTGACACATCCCACATGTCCCTCACTTTTAAAAAGAGCAACATTATAAGTAACAATAGGTGCATGGCTAACCAATAGAAAACGGGCAACCTGAATAAAAATATCCTTGAATGCTGCGCGGCTTCTTATGTCCCTCCATTGACATGACCTTCTTGCTTCCTTCTCCACTCTTTGAAAAATGAAAAATAAAGAGTTGCACTTAATGCACTACATAAACGGAATTCAGAGGATACAATATAAATCACATGATGAGTGAAAAGGCATATAGTGGATGGCCCACAAACCAACGCTTTAAGCTTTTTTCACGCAAATCTAGTACTGGTATAGAATTAAAAGCTTTCAATGAACACACGTTGGAGATATTGTTGGTTTATAGTACACGTCGGTTATCGGGTCATCCACCTTAGTGGCTCAACTCTACGGAATGTTATGCATGCAGCTGCTCATCATCCGTGTACTCCACGTGTCCAGGTAGTTACTGATGAAGGTCCTGTTTAAAATGACAAATATGCTGTATGTTCTGCAAGCTACTGAATGAATCATTCTCCTCTGCATACAATTAAGCTTTCCCTCTCAACAACTATTTGACTTTTGACTAAATTGTATGACGAGACTCTACTCTGCTACCTTTTAAAAAGCAATGCTTTTTTTTTTTTTCTGTGACTAACATTAAGAATTCAACACTGATTTTAAAGATGTGTTATAAAATGTTTGATGAATAACAAAAATGGAGGTGATGTATAAAGCTTAGTTGTAAATGTCAATGTGAAGATCACAGCTGTATGGTTGGATTTATCATATATATATATAAACTGTAATTAAATACTCCATTTTTTATTTTTTTAATTCAATTAGAAATCCCAAATTTAAAAGATACAATTAAAATTGTTGTATGAATTTGGAATAACATGCGTTATGAGATAGTATGATCTCCATTATTTGATTCTACTTATTTTGGAAAACAATGTTTAAGGTCTCACTTTTTGAACTAAGAATGAAACTTGACATAAACCAACTTCGTTATTTAATAAAAAATCACAATATCTTATTTTGAGAATTCATACTGTACAAATGATACACAACTAGCACAAGAACCAAGAGAAATTTGGATGGATGAAAATTGTATAGGATGTGGTCAAAAGAAAGGTTACAATCTGTTTGTCGTCCATTATACAAACGTAAGCGCGTCAAAGGGTTTTAGTGGATGGCCCATAAACTGACGCTTTAAGCTTTTCATGCAAATCTAGTATTGGTATAGAATTAGAAGCTCTCGATGAATACCATTTAGAAATATTGTTGGTTTACAGTACACTTGGGTTATTGGATCATCCACCTTAAAGGTATTTCCCAAAGTTGCAACTTGCCGTGCAACTGAAATTTAGAGCAAAGTCAGTGGAAAACTATATTATATCTAACACATGCCACTGACCACGCATCTATATATTTTTTTTTATTAATCCTGATTTTCAGAGTTGCTCGCTGTAGTTTTGGCATTCTGAAATATGATTTGATCATTTCAGCATCTAAAGAAAGAATTCATTTGGGACCTCAAGATTAGGGTCAAGAAGTTTCAGAAACTAGTTCTATTGATTAGTATGTGTGCTTGTTGCTCAATATGTTAACCCTTAGGGGCGGTTTACACTATGGACCAAGAGCCATGACCATGGAATTCTAAAATCTGTGATTGGTCCAAAAAGAGCTCTTGGTCCCATTTGGCTTTACTCTACCTTGAAAAAAGGAGAATGACCACTAACTTTGAGGTCCCCAAAAACTACTAAAATCTGCCATTTGGATAATGTGCCATGGTCCAACGGGTTTTCCGTTGAGTCGAGGCAAAATGCTCGACTCAACAGAAATCAAGGGAGCCGTAAGGCTGAAAATGCCAAAACTATTAGAATGCCAAAACTATTTTATTTCAGAATGCCAAAACTATTTTATTGGCCGAAATTATTATTTTTAATTTTTTTGGCAGAAAAAATCAGCCCAAAGTTGTCCCGGTCCAAATCCACTTTACACTACAAGAGTGACCAAGCCACTCAAAAATCCATTTTTGATTTTTCATGGTCACGGCTCTTAGCCAAGAGCCATGACCATGAAAATGATTTAATTTTCTTGGTCATGGCTCTTGGTCCATAGTGTAAACCGACCCTTAAATGTCCAAAAAACAAAAAACAAAAAAAAAGTCCCACAGGGTTTTTAGAAAGGAGTAATTGAGAAAAAGAGTATTTTTTTGAAATAGGTGGTACATTGATCGAGATCGAAATACATACACTAATGGAACATATTGAATAAGAGAACACAATTCAAAAGAGAAAACAAGATAACAAATATCTCTCCTAATGAGAACCAATTTTTAAAGTAATAGTCCTCGTAATAGTCCTACTCAGTCTAAATCTTAGTACTCACTCTTTTAAGATTACTATCTATCTTTATCTCAAAGATGACCCGTTTAGAGATTTTTAACTCAAGTGCACTTGTTCTAATCTTGGAGTTGTTTAACTCCAGTGCATTTATCATGTAGATGGAACTGTTTAATTCTACTACACAGTTCCTTAATTTGGAGCTCTCTAAGACATCCTTCCAATTGAAGTTTTCCAACTTCCAAACACAACTCATTCACTTTCAACAACTCCATCTCTACCTATACAGTAGATATCATCACATATAGTGCATTCATCCTCTCAAGATTCATTCATCCAAAGTGCGATCACACTTATCCCTCATGATGCAATTAAGATCTACCATTTAAGGTATCAACTATATCCAACAAGGTATTCATTCAACTATACCCCTCATGGTATCAAATCAACTCTAGTCCTCAAGGTATCAACTCTATCCTACAACGTCCATGGCAAAAAGCGATGGCAATTTTTTACATCATGCAAAATTTGTATGGTTAGATAGTTAAGGATTTAGGTTAATTTAAATTTAAATTTATGAATCTTGTATTTTTTATTTCTAAATTGTTAGCCCTGTCTAACAAGATATAGCAAGTCAATGTGACGTTCATTGGTGGAGGTGCTCTTATTGATGAAAAATTTATGTTTAACCCGTAACCCCTAAAAACCTAAAACACCAATTCATGGTCTCCATCCTTTTTAGGGGCTACTTGAGGCTAATTTTTATTTTTGAATAAATGGAAATATTTTTTTTTTTAGAAAATCAAGTTTACTTTCCAACGCAATTTGAATTATGCCAATTCAAGTTGAACTTCTCGGAGAGGGATGTTTTGAAGATAAACACCTCTACATTGTCTAATGTTACAATTTCTGTTTGGAGAAAATAATGTTGTTCTTTTCGTCATTTCTTTTAATTTTTTTCCTTTTTGAATGAAAAACATAATTTTAAACAACAACACCAAAATTTTGAATTATAAAAATGTAAAATGTAATTTTAGTAAATTTTTAAAATTTAATTGCTTCTATATTCATTAAATCAAGATCCAAAAATATTTTGGGAAATTTGACCGTATGGATAATTTTTAAACATCATGTTTTTTATTTTTTTATCGTTGTGATAAACTTCATCAAAGTTATGGAAGTCACATTTTATAATACATCTTAGTTTTGCTCTATGCCCCTTAGGCTTCTAGGAGTTAAAGAGCATACCAAGCCCCTTGGACTTATTTTTCTCAGTTTTCAAACCACTTTGACCATGAATTGCTAATGAAAGAGAGATATTTTATAAATTTTTCCTATGCATTATCTTAGACAAAATAGAATATACTTACATTCTTAGAATGTAAATTAGTTCTATATTTTGAGGTTAAAACTCAAAAATACTCATTTCTTTTTAAATCAAGAAATATCCTTTAAAGGTTAAACAAACATGTAATCTTGAGTTCATTTTCCCTTTCTAATAGTGGAATTTTTATATTTTATATTTTTGATCAGAAAATTTAGTAGTTTTGCTACCATGGCTTGAAGAGCAATCCAAACTCGCTAGATACTCTTTTCATATTAATATATAGTTAATATCAAGGTAATAAACATGTACTACCTAAATACTATTTAGAAAATACCTAGGTTTAACCCTTAAACGACAATGCAAGCCCCACGGGCTTGGTTATAGTTTGGGAGAATCTTGCTCATAACTTCTACACCATTACACTAAATGGGGTTTTTTAAATGCCAAACCGAGCACCTTAGGGAGATCTATACTTCTTTAGAATAGAGCTAAAGTAAATTAAACACATAATCATGCTTAAAATAGAATTTAAAAGAGATTTTGGGTGTGGTATCAGGAAAGCATATGTCGTTTAAGGGTTAAAGGCTACACATCTCGACTCCATGTAAAAACCTCAAAAATTATTCTTTTTTATTTTTTTCAAAAACGCTTTGTACTCTCTCCGTTCCATATTAAGCTTCCTAATTCCCTTGTCACTTCGTCCCATAATAAACTTCTTTTTTGCTCAAACTACTATTTCTATTGGCTCAAGGTTCACACCATAGTGCTCTAGGTCCATCATTGGAGGAATTTAGTCTTCCATTTCTAGAATACAGAAAGGTAAAATGGGACAAAGGAGTATCAATTAGCCTGCCCAAAATTTATATAGCAATTTGGCTAAAATTAGCAACCAAAATCATTGCTTCCCACTCAAATTACAAAAACCCATAAACTGACTTGAACGTCTTCCAATCGACTACTTCATGGTGAGTGTCTATGAGTATGTCTACCCCAACTCTAACACCCCCCCCCCCCTCCCGCCGGGACGTTAATGCAAGCACTTTTCATTCATGGGCCCCATTTTCTGGAATATCCATTTTGGGCACCCTAGGGTCTTTTTTTGACAATTGTTTTTGCAAATTTGGAGCCTAAGGAACGAATTTGATTGAGGGGGACCTTCTCAGGAATTTTAAATCTTGAATGAGGGGGTAATTTTTAAGGTCAGCCTCTACATGTTCAAAATAGGGAGCAATTTTTGTCGTTTTGCATTAATCTCTAAACATCCCATGGAGATAGTATATACGCTGTCATATAATTGGGATTTTTTACTCTAAATTGGGATCTCAATTTCTCGTAAGAACCGCATTGATTTGAATTTCAACTTCTCTTTTGACATTAAACCCATTAGAGGTGTGGGTTCATTCCAAATACAATCAAAATACAACATATTGTATTGGCCGCAAAGGCACGTTCAGACATTTAGCCCTTTGACGCGCCAGCGTCCATATTTTGGACGCTGGATGATTTTTGATGCATCCTTCACCACATACGGTGATATTTTTCATCCATCAAAAAATTTCTTGATTCTTGTGCTAGTTGACTATCATTTGTATGGTATGGATCTTCAAAATAAGATTATGTGAATTTTTGAAAAAATACAAAAGTGGTTTATGTCAAGTTTCAATCTTAGTTCAAAAAGTGAGACCTTAAACATGATTTTCCATAATAATTACAATCAAATAATGGAAACCATACCATCTTGTAGTGCATGTTATTTCAATTTCATTACATTATTTTGTAATTTTTTTGTGTTGATTTTGGATTTTAAATTGGATTTCAAGAGAAAACCTTGCAAAATTGATTAAATAATATTAATAATAAATATGATGAATCCAACCGTATAGATGTTATCTTCACATTGACATTTACAACTTTGCTATGCACATCAACTCCATTTTCGTTTTTCATCAACTACTTTATAATGAATATTTGAAAACAATGTTGAATTCGTTAAAGGGTTAGGAATTAACGTTTAGAGGGATTTAGAGAATTTCGTCTCTTTAGGCCACCGGGACCTACCCAACAATACTTTTAACCCTTAAACGTCAAGAGGGCCTGGACGGGGCAGCCCCGAAAGAATCTTTTTTTTTTTTTTTTTTGCTTGCAAAAACGGCTCTGCGGTGCACTGCTGGCTAGCACTGTAGCACTGCGGCACTGATGAACTTCAGCTGCCCCAACCTCAAAACTTGTTCAATTTGATAACTTTGATTGCTTACCAATGATTCCACAATCTCTCAAATGAGGCGAAAATTTGGAATCTAGATCGCTTTTTCAATTGCTTTCCAACGCAACAAGTCTCGCTTGATTTGGTTGAGAAAATCAACTTTTTTCTCAAATATTCCTTTTTGAAAAGGCCCGTGGGGCTTTTTTGACGTTTAAGGGTTAAGAACAAACGGACTCTTACTTAGAGCATGGCCACCCATGGCCTCAGAGGGTCTCTGACCTTAAGAAGTGGATGAAAAGTTTCAAGGGGCCTTTCAAAATGCTTCTTGACTCTGGATTCTAGCGTGTTAGAAATTGGGCCTTGAAATCACTATTGAGTTGACTATTTGATGATTATTCCTCTCATTCTACTTGTGATTGGTCCATTCACTATTTGATGCGCACTTTTGATACGTGAAGGGCGTGCAAGGGTGGGGGAGCGTGAGTGCAAGGGCCCTTCACATGTAGATGAATAATTTGAGAGGGTTAGTCCTAGCGTGCATGGGTGGGAATGCTCTCACACTGGTTGTAGTACCGGAGTTCTATATATATTTATATACCGGTATGAGTGCCTGTCATGAATGAATGGGAAAATGGCAGGCCTCGTGGGTTTGACTGCAGTAACGGGGCGCTGAAGCAGAAGCTTCGTTGACTTTGGTGGCGGGCTTGGATCGTTTCCCCTCCTCCAAGAAAATTTTCAAGCCCGTTTCGTTATGATAGATCTTCGTTTGTCGGAGGGTCGGTACCATCGTTCGTACAGCAGGCGATCAATCCTCCCTATTGTTTTTTACTTTCTTCGAGCTCTTCCCGATCGATCGCACTTGTTGCGCAGCCCACAACAACAAAACTAATCCGCTCTTCCGCTGGGCGTGCTGAAATCGGCCTCACAGGTTCGGAGGAACATGGACACACGCGGTTTGGTGAATTGACAGTCAATTTTTTAAAGTGCGAGTTCTTTTCCCGCCATGGCCGAGCTTGTCCTCTCATTTGAAATTATGTGTGCATTGTGGTCAATTGGCTCTCGTCTGTCTGTCTGTTTGTTTGTTTGTTTTTCCAGGAGGGGGTAATATAATTGTGGCATCTTATTGAACGATCTTCTGTTGTTATTCCACTTTCTTTCTTCTCTCTCCCCCTCCACGAGGTCGATCAAATATTTGCACACCTCGTGTTGTCCGCCTCGTCATTTACCGTTCGGTGTGCTTGAATTAATTGGATGTGTGTGGGGATGTTCGCATTGTGGCTAATTGGTTTTATGTATGTATAAAACTCTTATGAATGATTCTGCTGTGATGAGGGTATGAGCAGCCTTGTACCGATCTCTGTGATGGCATTTTGGAAACGAATTGTGACACCGAAAACCCCATTTGATAGCATAGACATCGACGATTTAGTACCTTTTTCCGTTACGTGAGAGTTTGTTGAAGGTGGTCATGGTTAAATTGCAGGAGTGGCGCTGAACAGCATCGTGATTATCGCTTTTTGAATTAGTAACGTAGCCATGGAGCACTTGGCGAAGCTGAAAGTGTCGAAGAACGTGGGGCAGGCCATGGGGCAGCTGTTTCCGTTGCTGGGGGTGATCACCGTGATCAAGCAGACAATGCCACCGGAGGGCCACGAGGCGCTCCGCCACGTGCGGATCTTCCTGCAGAACTTGCTCAACCCGTTTTGTTTCCTCACCGTCCCCGAGTTCGAGGGCAGTTTCCCCAACGAGCTCTACACCGACATCCACTTGCACTTGGAGTCGTGCAAAGCGTACAACAAGGCCCGGAGCGTCACCCTTTTCCGGCAGCCCAAGTCGTCCAGCATCACCATGCGCTTGGCCAATTCCGGCGACGTCATTGTGGATACTTACAAGGTGCATTTCATTTTCATTTTCTTGCTCCTCATTTTGTTTCTAAACCCCTGATTGTTCCTCGTGTATGTGTGTTTTTTATTCATCGGTTTTGAGTATGCCGTATGAGGACTTTCTTTTATTTATTTCTTGACCGACACTTGCAATGCTCTTCATTGATTCTGATGATATAAAATTTTGCCTCATCTGAATTCTAAATCAATTCTAAACCGCTGTTTGTTCCTCGTGCGTTTTTTTTAATTTTTATAATTGTATGAGGACTTTCTTTAGTTCAATTTTATTTATTTCTTGACCAATATATGCGATGTTTTTCATTGATTCTGATGATACAAAATTTGCCTCATCTGAATTCTAAATCAATTCTGAACCCCTGTGTGTTCCTCGTGCGTTTTAAAAAAAATAATAATTTATAATTGTATGAGGACTTTCTTTAGTTCAATTTTATTTATTTCTTGACCAATACATGCAATGCTCTTCATTGATTCTGATGATACAAAATTTTGCCTCATTTGAATTCTATTATTCTCATTTTAAAACCACGAATCCTTGGTCTTTTAGGGTTTAAGTCAATTGCAATTCATGGATACTTTTCATTAAAGTCTAAACGCATTCTACCATTGTAAGCATTCTTGTTACATGTGGTTTTGTTTTCTCTTTAGATCCATCTCACAGTTACCCGGAAACTGCAGGGGATGACAGTGTGGTGGACTCACTTTGAAGAGAGGAGGGAGAAAATGTACAGCAATCCATACATGCAACAGAATGGGCCAACAACGAGTACTTTTCAGTTGAAATGTCGGAAGAGAGACAAAGCCAGATTGCTGCCGGAGTATCTGGAATTCATCACTCGGAACTCCGCCACACATTCTGGCAAAACTCGAGAAATCAAAATCTACACGAATTCGCGGGACAATCATGGGTTCCACCAGTACACCACGTCCGGGTCGATGCGCATGTGGGAAGAGGTTTTTTACAAGCATCCGTCGACGTTTAACACTCTTGCTTTAGATCCCTCCTTGAAGGAAAAGATTCTTGCGGATCTGACCTCATTCACCACCGACAAAGCGTTTTATGAAAAGGCTGGGAGAGCTTGGAAGCGAGGCTACTTGTTGTATGGCCCCCCTGGGACTGGAAAGTCCTCCATGATTGCTGCCATGGCAAACTTCCTCAAGTACGACATATATGACTTGGAACTCAGTCAAGTAAGTGCAATCCGGACTGTCATGTAGCATTCTGTGTTAGATTCATGGTGATGTTATTCCCTAAAGAACCAAGGATTCATGGTTTTAAAATGACAAATCCAAGTGATTGTAGTATGAAAAATATAATGAGAGACCACCAAGCTCTTTCATACCTTATAACTATTTAGATTGAACTAATAAGAGTATATTGAAGCAAAACAAATGGTATCTTATACAAACACAACTTTTGTTTTGGGATAACTCTAATGTTTGAGACATATCTAAGTTCAATTTTATGTATTACTATTTATGTGTTACTATTTTTCCTTATTTATGAGACTTTTCAAAAATCACATGTTTTTCACACAATAAAAAAGGACTATGATTTCATAATGTCTTCGTCTTAAGACCATATGATATACAACTTAATAAAGTGTATGACTATTTGCTTCAATAGAAAATCTTAAATATGTAGTTCTTTCACTACTATAACGTGACCATGTGCTGAATATGTAGAATTAGGAAAAAATTTAGTCCTTGAATTTGAATTATATAGCACATGATTGTTGTGTACCAACATCCCATCTGTAATACCACGTAATTTTTGTAATTTTATAAAAGAAAATTCATTTCCGGAAGGACGTTTTTCTGAAGTCCGGGACGGGGTACCCATATCAGGCCTGGAAATGGAATAAACTGCTTTAAAAGTGGGCTAGTTGTTCAACATTTTAGTGCTCCAGATTGTTTTTGTGCCAGTGGAGAGAGTGCAAGCTCGATAATGGTATGTATGCTGACCAGAGATCTATTTTGTGAATAGGTGCGCACCAATGGCGAATTGCGGCAGCTGTTGTTGCAGACAACCAGTCGGTCGATAATCGTGCTGGAAGATGTTGACTGTTCTGTGAAGCTCACCAACAGCCGCACCGGTAGACACAAGCCTAGTCGACACATGATGTACATGCCAGGTAAAGTATGCGACATTTTGCGCCATCATTCTTAGTTCAACAGCATCCCCTCTTGCAGCAGAAACTCAGTACGTCTTCTTTCTAAAGATCTTTATAACATCTTCTTTATGTCAAGTACACTAATACCACGTTCAGAGATCTAATTCTATTACAACCATTTGGCAGAAGCTAACCCCTAAACGTACCGATCCTTTGGACACAAGTAGATGCTAGCCTCAAAGATAGATATTAGCATGGCTTAAATGTACATGAGGTATATATACATGAGAGGACCATTGCAAGCATAAAATCTACCCAATAAATTTAATTGACATACTTGCAGTTGGAGGCTTCTCCAAAATGATCAACAACTCCTCATCACAGGAGAACTATTGTAATTGGTAGAAAATTGTATGAGAAAGTTGCAAGGCTTTTAATCTGTTCGTGATCCAGTTTATGGACGCTGGGACGTTTAGGGGCTAATATCGTGAATTTTGTGTAGGTGATCTAGAGGATGACCCAAACAGGGTGACACTTTCCGGCCTGCTGAATTTTGTGGATGGGTTATGGTCCTGTTGTGGCGATGAGCGGATCTTCGTGTTCACCACCAACCACGTTGAGAAGCTGGACAAGGCCTTGCTCCGCCCTGGCCGCATGGACATGCAAATCGAGCTCTCTTACTGCACCTTTCCGGCATTCCGAGTGCTGGCCCAAAACTATCTGTCACTTGAAGAGCACCCTTTGTTTGAAAATCTGGAGGCAGCATTTGTAGGGAAGACTTTGACCCCGGCCACCATTGCTGAGCTTCTCATCAAGGACAAGAGTGATCCTGACGTTGCTCTAAAGAGCGTGCTCTCAGCTCTAGAGAATAACGTTCCTGAGTTGCCTGAATCTGACAGTACTACTACGCCAGATCATGCCGGTGATTTGAAGGACTCTGCAGTGGATGATGAAGTTTTTGAGCCTGAGGATTCATCGGCAAAGAACGTGAGCAACGAGGATCTAGTGTCAGTGTTGCAGAGCGTTATTGAGGCGCTGGAAAAGAGCACTAAAATACAGAGGCAACCTGTGGCCTCCACTTCCGATGTGAAAGACTTGGTACCTCCGATTCAGTCTACGCTTCTCAAAAATGCCAATGAAGGGAAATTGGATTCTGCCATAGAAAGTGTCATCCAAGCTCTGGCGACAAAGCTGTCCCCGTCTGAGATCCAGCAGATTTTCAATGTTGAACCAACGGCTGATGGAAGCTCATCATCCAAAGCAACAAGCTCCAATGGCGTTCTCCGAGAAATGGAGAATGGAGAAGCCAAGTGAACTCAATTCATTTGATTTGTCGGTAAAATGATCCAACGCTACCGTGCAATGTAGGTACATTCAAGGTATTGAAGGTATTGCCACTCTTACGCTCTACCGTCCCTCGTGCAAACAATTTTGAGTAGTTCTATTGCTTCAGATGAGAGTATTGGAAATTTTTAAGGACCCAATACTTTTTTTATAGTCACGAGAATGGAGCTGTAGAACCGGCACTGCGGTCCTTATGAGCTCTTGCTGAATGATATACAAGCTGGACTCATCAAAGACCAGCTTACTTTTTTTTGCATTTAGTCGCACATGCAGGGACACAATTGGCTGTCTAGCATGCATTTGGAAAATGCTGTTGAAGGTAGAGGATAATAAAACCACTAGGGCATAATGTTCTTTAGAGGCCCGCTGTTGCACCTCCAAATCTTGAGCATTTGTCGAGAAATTGCAGAGAATTTTCTCTAACTGTTGTAGCTAGGCCAAGCAACGAGGGTTGGAGAGTTGAATTGTTTTATTAGTACTTTACATTGTAGCAACATTGTAGAGAAAGGGTGTGGTCCAACAAGGGCTGAAGAATGTTATGGGACTTTAGCCCATATTTGTTTGTTCCCATTACAAAAACTCATCTACTTTTACTTTTGGTTGGACTTATTAGCAAGTGTTTTGAAGGTATGTTCTCACGTGATACTAGGAGTGGTATTAGTGAGGGTCTTAGAAATGAATTTAGGTACAATTTTTGGACTACATTCACTTTGCTAAGATCACTCCTAACACCAAGTGTGAACGTACCTTAAGCACGCCCTATCTAAAAATGTTATGCAATCTAAGCCAAGTGGTTCAAGCATGGAGTTATAAATTGTTACTTATGGTGGTCTACAACCTCTTACTTTGAAATTGCCCAAGTCCCAATGTTTTACTCAATTTTGATGGATATTATAGGTTCTTCTATTTTAAAAATTGTGTACAATACACTAATAATAATGTTAGTCACCCAATATAGTTACGTAACAACCAATATATAAGCCGTGCTATTCATGAACATCCAATCAAGTACCTACACGTCTAATTGACTTTCAACATTGACAATATTATAGTATAATCCTTATTTAGTCTTCCCACTTGCACAAAGTTATGTACCGGTAATGCCATTACATTTTACTCAACATGCCATACATTACCAACAAAGTATGCATCTAGAATATACAAAAACTTATCACATGTTGAGCAATAGTGATGGCATTGCATAACTCTATGCAAGTAGAAAGACTAAACAGGAACAATAGTATACCTGGAGTAGGGTAGGTATGTCGGGTTCGAGTTTGTAATTAGTGTTACCAACACTAAACAGTGCATATCATTATTACTGTAACGTCAAACCTTGTGAACTTAATGTTATTCCCAACACTTTTCCATATCCAAGAGCAAAAAAAACAAGTGGCTAGTCGCGGAGTCTCTGCCTTAGTATTTACCCTACAGCTTCTTTTTGCTGTACATGCACGTAACTCCTGGTAACTCCTCAATAACGAAGCGTTTCTGTAGTCTCTCCCCGGGTGGGGCAGAGACAATAAACACGATCAAAGCTTTCACCAACAAAAGGGTCACCGACAGCTGCAACACTGTTCAGAGGTAGTGCAACACACCATCGAAAGCGGAGGGAAATGTTTGCAGACATAAAGCTTTACACGCCAGTAAGTAAGCAGAGCTGTATTGACACCTCATTATGTACAATGGCTTTCAGGAGGCTCCAACACGGCCAACCTCCAGGCTAGTGAGGAAGCCGGTGTGCTCATAGCAGCAGCTGCTGCAGTACTTGGCAGCGGAGGATTCACAACTTGAGTATTGTTGTCCGTTTCAGCATCCTTTTCCATGCTCTCTAGCGCCAGCTTCTGATCCTTTTGAAATGCGGCGAGTGACGATTGAACACCATGTGCACTAGAATAATGGCCTCGTAGCAGCAGAACACTGAGCAACCGTCTTACCTCTTCCAGCATCCGAACATTCACTGCCATGCCCCTGATGTACTCTATGAGACCCCATTCCTCTCCGGCACTGCATCACCACCACTCTCATTCAGCATTCTGCCAATCCTCACCCAAATAAGAGCAAAAAGAACAAACAAAGAAGTGGAGAGAACATAAAACACATAAATCTGAGCAAGTGTAGGGCAGGGTACTTGTAATATCTAGATAAAGTATCCCACCTGCCAGCTCGAATTCGGCCACCTTTCGCCTTTTTCTGGGATCGCGCGGTATTCTTTCTTCCTCTCCCTGACCCTGTCGTCACACTGCTTGGGGAAGCCGTTCTGGATAGTGCATGAAAAGGACCCAATATGATTGAAAGTATAGTGCTAGAAAGCATGGTATTTGAATGATAAGTAAATATTATAAGCCCACCACAAACTGGACACAATTATGACAATACGATGAATTTGCAGGACCTAAGAACATTTACGATCAATTGTGCAAGAAAAAGGAATCAGTACATACCCATGGGTGTACACGCTCATACTACTAACATGGCTGCTGGCTTCTGATATTGTGTCATCGTCTGGCCATTCTCCGTCTTCTTCTGCCTTCAACTTTGCAGCTAACGACAATCGCCGCTGCCTGACGGTCTGATAACGCACAAGATACTTTCTAACCTTGTCTAGACCTTCTGTGAACTCTTCGATCAGGGTGTTTGCACACTCCAGAGCTGTGGGTTCAATAAGCGAAGACACGAGGTCTTCACGGGAATGTAACGAAGCCACTCTGACAGCTTCCATCCACTCCCTGGCTTCCAGCAACAACCTAACTCCGGAATCTACATCATGTGTGTACTCTAAGGCCATACATGCAGCCTCAGCCGGCCTACCCATAGCTTGCAGTTCTTCACCCAAATCACTTGCAAGTGAGGTCAATTCCCCTTGAGAAAGGTTTAACTGTCCTGCGATAGTCATCACTCCTCGCCATAAGCCACCCGACCTATACGACTCCAAAGCCTTGTGAAATTTGTTGCACGAGCAGTAGGCAGCAGCAGCATCTTCAAACTTCTCTTGTTGCGCAAGATGATCTCCCCAGGCTTCCAAAATATCAACCCGGTTTTTAGACTCTCTAAAGATATGTAATCCAAGTGGAAATAACTCAGCATGGTCCATCATCAGCTGTAAGCATTCACTAAAGTTGGTTTCCCCTCCTTGCGCAAGGTTTTTCAGCGCGCTCTCATAGTGGCCCAATCTACAGTCAAATCACAAGTCCTTTAGTGCTCGGACTGGAAACCATCATCAGTCAATCTAATAAAACTGACCAATGAGATTGACTTGCAACATAAAACAAGTGCAGAAATAGTAGTAAACTATCAATACTCCTTCCCACAAGAAGAGATCTACATACCTGACATCAATCTTATATTGCATTAAATGTGATGGCATTTCCTCTAACTCTTTTAAAAGAGGAAGGAACTCTTTTGGATCTCTTTGCGCATGAGAAGCAACCATTGCCGCCAAGTGTAAGTCATACAATCCTAGAGCTTCCTTAAACACGATATCTGCATCTGATAACCATAGTAAATGCCTCAATGCGGCCTCAGCACTCAATATGACCTTCGCCCCCTCTTCCGGTTGCTCAATTGCCTCCAGCTCTACAGCAACTTCCCCCTGTAGCTCAGCCTCCCGCAAACTTTTAATGCGGTGCAGGGCTTCTTTTATTTCTGGAGGTTGGCTCTTGGCTAATGTGGCTAGAATGCAGAGCTCCTTCGCAGGGCTATCGGGAATTTCTTTTTCCACACCTAATCTCAAGGCTTTTAAAACAGTTTGCACCTTGTTGGCTGTAAGTTGAGACTTCAGCAACTCAGTCGCAGCATCTGCAGGTCTTAGTGGTTCTGGGAAGGGGGTTAGTAAATTTTTATAAGTCGTATCAACGATGTTTTCCTCATTTAGAGCGTATACTAGTTCGGTGATGTGGTTTAATTTACCCACCTGCAAAAAAAACAACTCAATGTCATAAGAAATGCCAGGATTATTATTCCAAGTCTTGGTTCAGGAAACGAGGTTGGCGAAAAACCAAGGTTGAGAAAGAAGATATCCACGGTCCATCAAAGACGTCCAAATTTATGCGTTAATAAAGTTAGTATCCAAATAGAAAAACAGGAGCAGCATACCTGCTTGACAAACTCAGAAGCCTTCACGCAAAAGCTTCGCCAACCACCATAATCAACTAATACATTCAGGTTGATATGATGCCTCCGTGTCAACCCCATAGCCTCACGAAAGTGCCCTTGTTTCAAGGCTTCTGCAATGGCGCCGAGCACGAGACCTCGAGGGTACACAGTCTCCAAGTTACCCCTTATGGTCTGCACTATTACAGCTACATCATGGCCGCCTAACGCTGTCAGCAATCTGGCCCCTCTTTCCCACAAGGGGCGGACTTTCAGATTCTCTTCTTGAGCGCCCGCGGCTTTGGGTTTCCTCCCACCCATGGACTCGGGCCTCATATTCACCTCTTGCTTCGACTGGATATCCGAGAGTGAAGAGGGGTCGGATAAACTGACCACATGCATGGAATCTCTCTGTGTTGTGTACAAAAGATGGGACCTAGAGTCGGCTGCAGTGTGAATCACAAAGCTTGTGCAATCCTTACAAAGAACACAGTGACCCAGAACCTCCAAAGAGCCCTTTTCATCAAGGCCAAGAAGAATGGCATCCCCAATCCCAGATTGCAGCATGGTCATCCACGGACACGGCCTCGCAAACTTTCCAATCACAGTCCTTCCAAACTGTGACGCTGCTTGTGATTCAGTATACAGTACCACAGAGCCGTCACCCAGCTGGACAAACGCCTCCCCATTCTGGTTAGCATACCCATTCAGGTTCTTTATTATGCTAGTCACTGCCTGCTTCACAGGCGTTTCCTGCACTCCCTGGATTTGACAACTATCTGACATAATTGCACTGGGCTTCTCAGCTACCATATCAAGATCCACTTCGACAAGAATCTCCCGACTTCCAGGGTATGTTTGCCAGAAAACACCATTCTGAGTTCCCGAGAAGTTCCCAGATATGCCAACCTTATCAGAACCCGGTTGGACGGAGAGGACGCCCAACAGTGTTCCAGAGCTCAACCAAGAAAGGTGCCGCAGCTCGCTTATGCTCTGCTTCAAGTCAGAGAGTACAGAGATAGAGCGTGCGGTGTGATTCTCCCCCTCCAAATCTAGCCAGTCACTCAGTTTGGGTAGCGTCACAACGCTCAACGTGCTATCAGAGAGGCGGGCGGCTATCAAACAGCCACGATCACTCTCCTGCAGAAACGCTACGACCTGCACTGGGGCCTGGAAAGTAATTGTAAAGAGTGACATCGGTGGAGGCACGAGGGCGAGCGAGAGAGGCGAGACAAGCAAGCTATGTCCATCAATCACGAGCGCTGTGCTGGAGTCCAAGACTGCAGACTTCCATCCAAGCCTGAGCGTGCGAATGGTCCCACTCGCAGTCCAGCAGACAAGTTTCATTGCATCCTCAGGGTCCCATAGCACATTCAGATCGTCTGTGCTCGGAAACCGCAGTTCCTGTTTCAAATACCAATGGAAGTTGCTGGAGCTCCAGATCTGGACACCGATCCAATCTTTAGTGGTCACCACCATGGCCAGAAGCTCCGAGTTGCTGTTCCACTTCAGGTAACCTACATGCGTGTCCACAGGGCCTTCAAGCTGAAACTTGTCTCGCTTCAGACCGTTCTTCTCGAAGGCCATTATGAGCGGTAGACTGTTGGGTTGAATGCATGAAGTGGCAATCCGGGCCCCTGAGGGACACCAAGCCATCGCTGTCTGCACGTATGGCACCTTCTCTCCAGACGCGTGTAGGGCTCCGGTATCCCTCTCCCAGATCTTCAGCTGGTCAGTGGCGGAACCGCTTCCTGTGACCAGCGTTGCAAAATACTTGCCATCCCCTCGCCAGCTTAGTTGCACGCTGCCCTACATAAAACAATCAAATTTAGCACCATCTAAACTTTTACCAAAAAACCTACCTAGCTGCATTACAATTGAGAGGATTTAACACAACTAGGTTTTCTAGAATACCTCTGGGGGTGAAACAAAAACCTTAATGCTTGAGCAAGCGTATCACCACCAATGGAAATAGCTAACCCTAAAGTATGTCTCAGAGCAGGAATATAACAATAAATGAAAGAAAATGATAGAATGCTTACTGAAGCAGCAAGGTCCTTGTCCAGAGAGACCTCGTACAGAAGATCCCAGTCTTGAGTCATCACCAAAAGCTGACCTAGTCCAGTGGCTAGAAGCAGAAGCTCCCCATCAGGACTGGCAGCCATAGCCAGTAGCCCTCCCTTCAAGGAGCCCACCTCTTGCACTTCCTGACCAGAATCACTCACCTCCACCACCTGATGGTTTCAAAGCCAATTATCAAACGAGTACAAAGCTATTCCAAACCAGAGAATTGTGTCCAGAAATTGACTAAACCACTGGAAGAATTTCAAGAAACGCTTACCTGTCCACTGGAACGCCCAACAACAACGGATTCCACTTCCACCCTCCACTCCATAGCCACCACAGGCCCCGCTTCCTCGTCCAAAGCCACAACCCATTCGACCTGCTCGTATAAAAAAAAAAACACTTGTAAAATCAAAACAAGTTATAAGCTTCCATTATGCCTGCTTCCGTGAGAGCCTTGCCGCTAATGCTCACAAGCATCGAAACCCTAGCAAGCTCAAAATTGAAGAACCCTAAATTGGCCACAGATCGGTTGCCGCAGAAGATCGCTCCAATTCTATGATGCAAGTCCGGCAACACGAACAGGAAACAAGGATAGTAGTGAAGCATTTATCGAGTGCCCGATCGAGGTCAGTTCGCAGCATCCCGGGAGGAGATTCGGGAAGAAGAGGAGGAGCATTACCTTGGAGGAGGAAAGGGAGTAGCAGATGAGCGCGGACGATTGAGACGCGACGAAGAAAAGGCCATTGTCCACATCCACAGCCGCGGCTGCCACTTGCAGCTTCGCATCATCGTCGCCTTCCACCACCCCATGCACCTCGCTGATCACCACCAAATTCCGCATCGCTCCCTTCGAAACCCCAAAACCCTAAACCCACACTCTCGTCAGCAAACCATCGCTGACAAACACACCCCAGATTCTTCTCCGCCTGCCAAAATCCTCACTCACTCCGCCCTACCCTAATAAATTCAGCACAACCTCAAAACCTCGGCCAAAACCTTCACCATCTGAAAAAAGGCATTTTTCAATCACATACTTTTACTTTTATCATCTTTTTTCGTTGAATAGGCCACTCAGTCCGTCTACGTCCATCCGGGTCACAGTGTGCCACCATGGCATCTGCGTAATCCACACATCCGCCAATGCCATTCCACACTTGGGTTCTACTGTTTGTAGTGAAAGGACTGCGAGCTTCGATCTCGTCTGGGCTAGCGAGTATTAGGAATTCCCGTTGTGTTCCGGAGTGTAGGATTGTGTGTTTGCTGACATTGTTGTGGTGGTAAGTTCTGGATAAGGTAGGGGATTGAGGGTTTTTTGGGGGGGTAATTCGTGATGGTGGCGATGGCTGCTTCGGCTGTGTGTGCAACAGGAGCACTCGCTGAAGCGGGGTCTCTGAGCTCTTCGTCGTTGTGCGCGACAAATTTGAGGAGTAATGGAGCCGTGCGTGTGGCGAGGAGGGCTTTGAGGGGTGGGTGTGTCGCTGCATTGCCGATGGTGGAGCTCGCGGCGCAGACGGTGAACCTGGCGGTGATGGAGAGCGACGGAATCACGGGGTTGCAATTCGCGGTGGCGAGCGGGGGCGCCATCGCCGCGCTGGCGGCCGCGCTCTCGCTGGCGGACCCGGAGAAGCGGCGGCAGAAGCAGGCGGCGGAGACCGGAGGCGACGACAAGGCCGTGGTACGCAACTACTTCAACACGTCGGGGTTCGAGCGCTGGAAGCGCATCTACGGGGAGACGGACGACGTCAACAGCGTGCAGCTCGACATCCGCCAGGGCCACGCCATCACCGTGGAGAAAGTGCTCAAGTTCCTCGCCGACAGGCCGCTGGAGGGCGTCACGGTCTGCGACGCGGGGTGCGGCACGGGCAGCCTGTCCATCCCGCTGGCGCTGCAGGGCGCGCGCGTCTACGCCAGCGACATCAGCTCCGCCATGGTGGACGAAGCGGCTCGCCGCGCCGCGGACGCCCTCAACTCGAAACCCAATTGCCAGCTCCCGGAATTCGAAGCGCGCGACCTGGAGTCCATCACGGGGAAGTACGACACCGTCGCGTGCTTGGACGTGCTGATCCATTACCCGCAAGACAAAGCCGGCGCCATGGTGCAGCACTTGGCATCCCTCGCAGAGAATCGTCTCATTCTCAGCTTCGCCCCATACACTCTCTATTACAGCGTTCTGAAGCGCATCGGCGAGCTTTTCCCCGGCCCTTCCAAGGCCACTCGCGCTTACTTGCACGCCGAGGACGACGTCGAAGCTGCTCTTAAGGAAGTCGGCTGGGTCGTGACGAGACGAGAGATGACCGGCACCAAATTCTACTTCTCCAGATTGCTGGAGGCCGTGCCCGCTGCCAAAGCTCAGTAACCCTTTTCCTGTGTCTGTTTTTGCATTCATCTCAGGACTCTCCTTTTGTACCATTTCAAGGTTTCTCGTAGCTACTGCATGCTTTACAATGTAGGATTCAATGAAGAAATTTGTGTAGTTTTCATGCAGCATCGATTGAAGGAGTAGTCATTTTTGAGAACCGACTTCTTCTCCGAGTTGGAGAAGATGGAGCATTCTCTGAGCCCGCGTGATGTGGAATTTTCTGCACTCTAATCAATTACGGAGTAGTTCCTATGCAGGTGCTGTGTATATGATGCATATGTCATTCGATGCAAACTGTGATACATTAGGGGTTGTCACACATCCTCTGAGAATGAAATTTCTTTGAAGAATGAGAGAAAAGAGGAATCAATAGGACACATTCTCCATGAAGAAAGTGTGACACCCTTTTTGTGATATGTGGAGAATGAGAATGAAAAATAGAGGTTGTTAGTTGGTCACACATCCTCCAAGCATGGGCCATTCTCCATTATCCATTCTTCACCTGTGGAGGAGAAGAATGGAATTCCCCAATCTTCAGAGAATGGGCCCTCCACCATTCAAGAAGAGCGTGCCACGTCCCCATTCTTTGAAGATTGAGAATGGGGTGGAGGATGTGTGACAACCCCTATTTGTGTATCTTATGGCATGCTCTGGTACGTTGTGCATTCTATGGATACATTGTTGGACCAGGCAAATTCAAATCCTTTGACGTTGTAGTATTGTCCTTTGACGTTAACATATCTGACACTCGTCTTATTAGACAGTGGACGTCATACCCTCTAATACCGTCTACTGCAACGTAGATTTGGACAATAGTGACAACCCTGCTCTATAAGCAACAATCATTGGAATTCTTTTGCACTGCAATGCTCTCTTGTTCTCTTTGTATTGTCTCAAAAACGTGCATGAGTGGATCCATCAAAAACTCCGATGAGAATTGCACTTAGTTTCAAAAGATGCATAAGTACCAAAACATTAGTTTCTGTTTTTGAGACCAACTTGAAACAAGAGTTTAATCCTAGCCTCTTAAGGACAGGCATTCAAATTTCAGGTGACAAATGAATTCAAACATGCCCATTCATACACAGTGCAATCACCATTTGGGAATAAATGAATTCCGAAATTACACACTTCAATATTCAACTTTGATTTCTCTCCAGTGAAAGCACTCAAAAAATTATACATTCTCTTTCACGAATAAAATAATTTATGATGCATCATGGCATTTTATACATCATTCAAGCATCGTTTTCATGAACATCATAAAAAAATTGGCATTCATACACTTCAAAAATAATTAGAATTCAATATCATATTGTATATATATTATTGGTAGAAATGTCATACGGAGATTTTAATTAAAATTAAGGCATGGGAATGCATTAACCATGATTTCGGATAACCTCATAAGTAGCAATGAGAGAACATTATCAAATCAATTTGCATCAAATCAATTTTATTTGGAAATAAATGTTGTAATATATAAATGCCAATAATATAATGAGTCTATATTTGCAACCATTTCAATTTTTATCTCCCTACACTTTGCCCGAGACTCTGTAAGAAGGTGATGTTGATCCCAAAAATTCACTTCTTGGTCAAATGTCTTGAAATTTTCTTAGAACACAAAAAGATATTCACCAATGATGCCTAGTATTAAGTGTTATTTTTATCTTTAGTTTGTTTTTAAAAATAAATAAACCAATGACACCTTTTCTTTCAAATAGTATGGACAATACTATTTCAAAACATCCTTATTATAAACTTGAAGACGGGATCACTAACATATATCTAGTGTAACCATGTGTGCTAATAAGGTATTTGAATGGGGCTATCACATAATTGGAATTTTTAGGTATATTCTAAACAAATTATCAAATTATTCCTTATCTGAATTAAAATTATCTTGCATTACATTAAAAATATATAATTAGGTAGAAATTTTACCTCCACATGAATAAGATGGATTCTATATTTGACCTCAATCATGTGGTTTTCTAAATTTTCGACAGTGACCCCCTCCCGAGATTTTAAAATTAATATGTCTCGTAATATATACCATATAATTGGTGGATACCATATATATATATATATATATATATATATATATAATTCTTGTTTTCAATTAACATATATGATAAAGCCATTTATAAAGGTTTTATTTTTCTTGAATCTCCAAATTCCAAATAAACCTAGATTTTTCTAAGCAATACAACCATTTTGTGCTTCTTATAATGACTAGATACCTAATCAAGCGTTGTGACAATTAGCATTTTTTGTTCATCATGACTCGTGACAGCTGTATGTTTGACTATATGTGATTTGTTATAATTTTGATCATTTTTTGAAATGTAATGTAGTTCATTCTATTTATTATCTACACTATTCCAATGTCTATACTATTTGAATTAATGAGCATACCTCAAACAATAAAAATTTAGTAAATTATTGCCTAAACCTTATTTCAAATTATTTGGCTATCCTTTGGAATAAAATTGCAATGTTTTAACCCTTAAACGACATATGCTTTCCTAATACAACACCCACAATCTCTTTTAAATTCCATTTTAAGATTGATTTTGTTTTTAATTTACTTTGGCTCTATTCTAAAGAAGTATAGATCTCTCTAAGGTACTTGGTTTGGCATTTTAAAAACCCCACTTGGTGCAATGGAGTAAAAGTTATGAACAAGATTCTTCCAAAATATAACCAAGCCCGTGGGGCTTGTATTGTCGTTTAAGGGCTAAGGAAAAAATATAGCACAAGTTTAACGGTTTTCCTTGAACAAATTCACCAAATTAGTGTCATCTACAAATAAATATTATCAATGAATTTTTCAAATGGTAAATTATAGTAAATAAAAACACAAAAAACATATGGTTTTTGTTCCATTTTTTTCCCAAATGGACCTACCATATTATAAAATGAAGAGCAATTGGTGTTACACCTCCGAAAATGTTATTTTACTTCCTTTCAAATACATTATGCAACTTGCATGAGTTTTTTTGAGGGGTAGGTTTTGTTAGACCCCTCTCAAAGGAATGTCTCTATTTTGTGATTGTTTGGCTCTCTTAGGCTTGAAGGAACGCACTCTACTCTCTTTTAGCATTGGGGAGATCAAAAATTCCATTCCCTTGGATGGTGCAGGGCCTTGCTTTAAATTATCCTCCAACTCACTATAGACTAGTTTTGTAGTTTTTTTGAGCTAAAAACATGTTTAAAGGGAGTTCAAGGTGACATAACATTCAGTAGCATGTTCTATTACGGCCTTGACTCTACAGTAGATGGTGTAGAATATTCCACACCCAATAATACTTCATCAATAGCTAAGTGGGCAAGTGGAGGCTCAAGGAGATGAGCAAAGTGCATAAAAGAAAAGCAATAGAGTTAACCGAAAACAGGAGAGGAGTTGGAGAGGAGTTCCCTCTCTATAATTAACCCCTAAAGGACCAAGTGTCCTAACTAGGACATTTACAAAACCGGGTAGGTTCCGATGAACACATTTTTAATCAAAGTTGCTCAAAAATTTAATGGTGGATTCCCCAATGTATCATGAGAATGTGAATTTTTTTTTCTTTGAAATCCGACACCGTATGTGGAAGTTATGTGGAGAAATGTGCTTTTTTTGGGAGATTGGGCAGGAGGGGAAGCACTTTTGAGTTGAATTTGAGGAGAGGGCAGCGGAATTCCAATTACAGGGAAAAAGGCAGAATTTTCAAATGTGTAGGGAGGGGCAGCGTCGCCTGTCCTCGTCCCTAAGTCCCACTCGGGGAAGGGACTGCGCCCGCCTGCCCGGCGGGCGGGGCAGGGCGGGCGGTTTACTGCCTGCCCGGAAGGGGGGTCTGGACCCCATGCCCGGCCATCTTCTTCAGCTCGTGAGCCCTGGGTACTATTCATCTCCTTCAGCTCATGAGCTAGTCGTTGAGCTCCAGAGCATTGTATGAATAATCAGCGGGAGCTTCACTCGAGCAACTGACAATGAAACCATCGTTTCAGCGCCGAGAATTTTCTCTACCCCTGCTGTTAGTAACCCTCCAGCTCTCCTATCTCCTGCAATTTGCTCAAACCAAATTGTCAAAAACAGAACCCTCAATCTCACTGACAGCCTTGTGGTAGGTTTCTGCCTTCCTGAAATTGATGGAATTGATCATGTATCAGCACTTGTGATTTTGCAAGCCGGGTTTAATATTGATCAGATCCATGCCATGGGATGGGATTCCAAAGTGTAACTTGTGTTGTTGTTAACCCTTATAGTCCAGAGAGCCCTTTCCGGCCAGTATCATACTACAATATTCCATGTATTTGGCATGGTTCCACACCTCCTATGGGTTTAAGATCAAAAGTGAAGTTAAGATTCACATCGACATGGTTTTAATGAGCTATTGGGGTCTCGATTTGGAGCTTTCTATTTACAAAAAACGTTAAATATACATCAACATATCTCCTCTCTCCATAAGTCCTTTTGGGGTTAACCGTTTAACCCTCTTGTAAAGGACCAATGATTCACAGTTTTAAAATGTCAAATTCAATTGATCGTATTGCAAAAATAGTAATTCAGATGGGAACAAATTTTATATCACTAGAACTAGTGAGGGTCATTGCATGTGTTGGCAAAAAAACAAATAGATTTGAACAAGAGGAAGTCCAAATAGGACCTACTCAAATTTAAAAAATCATGGTGAACATTCTGATCCCCGTAGACGCTTTGGAGTTAGTAATTCAATAATGAGGATGCATCCTCATTCGCTTCATTGAAATTGTTGGAAAATCCTGAGCTAAATATTTTGGATACGGTAGTGACATAAGCACTTTGCAAGTAGGTTCAAGCAAGTAACCATAAAGAGGTCTTCTCATGAACCATAGAGACGTCTGTGAATTGCCTGCGTGTGTTTTGCCTTGTGATCAATCTCCCTGTGTTGTTCGAAATTTCTTGAAACAATCTAATTTTACTAAAGACCATGCTTCTTTAATCTTCCGTTTACATTGTTTCATTTATAGTGTGTGAACTGGAATCCGGGAAAACAAACAAACAATCTGCAGTTGGTCATCAGGATCAGCATAAAAATAATTATAAAAAGAGAAACCCACCTCTTCAGGAAATTATTTTTTTCAAAAAAACATATTATGTTTGTATAAAAAGAATCTTGAATAGTATTCACAGTATTTGGCATTTGTTGATAATAAAATTTCCAAAAAAATTGATGGCATGAGACGCTGACCCTGACGACCACGTACAGTACTAAGAGATTGAATTCGTTGTAAATCACCTCGTAGCATGGTCAAGGTTGCTAAATCCTGGATTTTTCTCTTGATTAGAGATTGATTGGAGATTAGGGTTCTGTTTTTGACAATTTGGTTTGAGCAAATTGCAGGAGATAGGAGAGCTGGAGGGTTACTAACAGCAGGGGTAGAGAAAATTCTCGGCGCTGAAACGATGGTTTCATTGTCAGTTGCTCGAGTGAAGCTCCCGCTGATTATTCATACAATGCTCTGGAGCTCAACGACTAGCTCATGAGCTGAAGGAGATGAATAGTACCAGGGCTCACGAGCTGAAGAAGATGGCCGGGCATGGGGTCCAGACCCCCCTTCCGGACAGGCAGTAAACCGCCCGCCCTGCCCCGCCCGCCGGGCAGGCAGGCGCAGTCCCTTCCCCGAGTGGGACTTAGGGACGATGGTCGCCTATGGGTTTGAAGACCCCCCCCCCCCCCCCCCTTCCAAGACTCCACCCGCAAGACCCTGTGGAAGTCACGGGGGAGGGTCTTGCAAGGGTCTGGGGTCTGCCAACTGCCACCTTCCCTCATCAGGGAGTCTCTGGAGGGGGGCCAGGGTTTGGCTTGAAAGCTGACCCCGGACCCCATTAAAATTTAATTTTTTTAAATATTAAAATTTTAAAAAATATTTTAAAAAATATTTTAAATATATTAAAAAGTCCCGTCCAATGAGGGACTGCCACGTGGCAATCCACTATGAGGGTCTTCAACCCCCCTCTTGGAAATTGGTGGGATCGTGAATGATACAATGGGTTGGATGAGGTGGCACTTGGATTCCCTTCCTCTACCCTTTATTTCCTCTCTAACCCCAAAATTTTTTAGAAAATACGCTATATGTCTTTTAAAATTTGGAGATTTTTTTTTTTTTCAAATTTTTTTTTCGCCATTCTACAGAGGGTGGAATGTACTTATGTTTCACCGCTTGGATTCATATTTTAACCCCTAAGCTCCCGAGCGACCATTTTCTGGTCGCTGCCCGGAAAAAACGGGCTGCCCGGAACAAAAAAATATTTTTTTGAAAAAATAAAATAAAATTTAAAATACTGCATCAAGTCTACTTTCCAACCCAATTTGAATTATGGAAATCCGAGTTAAACTCCACCCGGGAGAATTTTTCAAAGTAGATCACCTCAACATTGTCTTAGTGTTACAAAATTTGCTATTTGGGGAAAGTAATGATGATTCCTCCATCGTTTCTCTTGCTTTTTTGAAGTTTACGATAGATAGCCCAACTTTAACCAATCGTACTAAATTTTGAACTCTAAAATTGAAAATTATAATTTATACAAATTTTCGAAGGTTAATGCTTTTAAATTCATTAAAAAATGATCTAAAGATTATTTAGGAAGTTTGACCGTACGGATAATTTGTAAAGATGATACTCTACATTTTGTCTATTGAACCAACCTTCATCAAACATATGGAAGGCACATATTATAACACATCTATGTTTAGTCCAATACCCCTCGGGCTTTTAGGGGTTAAATAACGAAAGTTGAAAATATTGCAGTTTCGAAAACAAAGAGTCTGTTTTAAACTTTTAAACCCCGAACAAGTGCATGGTGTTCTTCAACATCCTAAACATCTCTAAACGCAACGAAATTTGGTACACAACTAAGTAACATCGTATAGAATGTGAAAGTGAAGTGCGACAGGTTTTGGTAGTGGAACTTTTTTGATGTACCCACGGTCAAACGCAGCTGAAATTTTCGGGCGGGTGTTTTTTTGGGGTGCTTTTTTTCATCAAACGCAAATAACTTGCAATCCGTGCGGTCAATGTTGACGAAATTTCTTGTGGATGTTATTCAAGTAGTTTAAAACAAGATCTTGTGGTTAAAAGTTTAAAAAAACATATTTTTTAGAATATTTACACGTAGGAGTAGAAATGGCAGCATTGGAGTGTTTTTGAAGGAAAAACACTCCGGTCCTTTAGGGGTTAAATTTTCTGACAAGCATTGTTCATCAATAGTGCCCATGGTCGGGGCTCTTGGTATGGGGGAGCGGATGGGAACTCTCCTTTAGCATTAGGGAGGTCATGAGTTCCACGCCCCATGGTGGTGTAGGATCTTGCATTAGATTATTCTTCAACTCACCTTCAACTAGTTTTGCCGTTTTTTTGAACTCAAAACTAGTTGAAGGTGAGTATGAGGTGAGTTTCCACTTTGGGACACTCTTTTCGGTTAACCCCTAAGTGACCGATCAACCATTTTATGGTCGGTGCCCTTTTCACGGGCTGCCCGAGATGAAAAAAAAAAAAATCAGAAAATGAAAAATATTTTCAAATAGGAAATCAAGTCTACTTTCCAACCCAATTTGAATCATGTAAATCGGAGTTAAACTCCATCAAGGAGAAATTTTCAAAGACAAACACCTCAACATTGTCCTAGTGTTACAAAACTTACTATTTCGGGAAAGTAATGATGTTCCCTCTTTCTAAAATTTTGCTTTTCTGAACTTTAGAATAGAATGTCTAGTTTCAACCAATCATACCAAATTTCAAATTCTAAAAATAAAATTTGTAATTTTGGTGAATATTCAACGATAAATGCTTCAAAATTCGTTTAATGAGTATCTAAAACATTTTTTGAAAGTTTGACCGTACGGATAATTACTAAACATCATGCTTCTCATTTTCTCTTTTGGACCAAACTTCATTGAAGTTGTAGAAGCAACATTTTATAACACATTTAGGTTTTACCCTTACCCCCTCTGTCATTTAGGAGTTAACTCTAATACGTTACTGAATGTTATGGAGTTTACACTTTGAGACACTATTTTTGGTTATAACTCTAATAGTAAAATCATGAGTGTTATGCATTAGAGTTAACCGAAAAGTCAGTTCAAAGAGGAAAGTTTTGGCAAACTCCTCTTGAACTCCTCTTGAACTCATATTGAAATATAAATAGACCAAAAACTACTTCATGATGAGCTGGGAGACAATCTAAAGCAAGCCACTGTCATTATTCTCCACACCTTGCAATGACTTCCACACCTCCTACCAAAACTCCAAGCCCATGGCCCACAAGGGTACGAGTTATGACATGACACTATTCAACCCAAATATAGCTCAAAAGAGAGGTTAGATGGGCTTCTTTTCAGTTAACTCTATTAGAGTTATCCTTAAAGTCACCTTGTATTTGAATAAGATACCGTGAATTTTGCTTTAATGTACTCTTATTTGTTCACCTCAAATAGTTAAAAAGCATGAAAAAACTTGGTGGTCTATCATTATTAGGTGTGTAAGAGCTTGGTGGTTTTTAAACTCAAGGGAAACTAGTTTAGCCGTCAAGAAAGACGGCTAAACTAGTTTTCCAAGAGTTTGAAGACCACCAAGCTCTTACACACCTAACAATGATAGGCCACCAAGCTCTTCCCTACCTTTTAACTATTTGGGGTGAACAAATAAGAGTACATTAATGCAAAATTCACCGTATCTAATTCAAACACAAGGTGACTTTAAGGATAACTCTATTAGAGTTATTTGTAAAGGCATCCGGTCTTCTGTCCTGCTTTTTTCATGGACCAGAGCTAGTACCAGAGCATTCTGACACCACTTCTCCTCATGGTCCCATCCCACTACCCAATTCTTCTCCCTCCCTCCAAATTTTTATGAATAAAAATTTCAATCCATCCAATGTTCTATTTTGGGTCTACAGTAAGATCATGCCGATCCTCTCCTTTCCATTTTACAGGTCAAAAAGAAGGGATTTGAGGGACTTTACAAATAACTCTATTGAATTCCAAACTTCCGAAAGTAACAATGGGACCTCCAAAATAGAAAAAGAAACAAATTAAAATTTTGAGCCTCCTGCCCTAAAAAAGCTCAAAGACTAAGTATAACGTGCTGCGCTTCCTCCACTCCATAATGACATCCAACTGCACGTTGAAATAAACGGCGAAAGGAACACACTCAGCTGAAAAGCCCAGGGCATTAAAATGCATTAAAATTCCTTTTCGGCAGTTCAGTTTGTTTCCTAAGTTAGTTGTTGCACAAATTCTCACATGCTTCGTGCTTTGCACTCCCAGCCAAGCAGCCGGGAATCCATGGAAGCCCCTCCCTCATGCTTTACTATTTTATAGTCTTTTTGCATTTGGGTAATTTTTACTCCGCTACATTTGAAATCAGAATACCGTACCGTACAACCGTATCAGAGTGTCACACTTGTATGAATGACCCTTGTAGATTCAGATTCAGATTCAGCTGCCTGGGTTTTCCCGGCTTTTCCATGTGCAGTGGTTCAGTTTGAGGCCTTCATTTTTCGATCTTCTTTCATGCAATGGGCTGTTGCCACATTTGTCGTTCAATACTTGTAACCGGTGAAAGCTTGGGTTCACCTCTTGGGGCACGTAAAATTTCATAACATCTTACAATGTTCAAGTTATGAATATCTCTCTCTGTGATATTATTATATATGCTTTTAGAAACAACAGTGCACAACAAATACGATTCTCACTCCACAGCCTTGCCCTAGGCATGGAGCTAAACAATCATTCGCAAAATAGAACGAACATAAAAATGCAGATTTTACTTTGGGTAATAAATTAAAAATCAAACCTCCAAAAAAGACATTTTAAAAGAAAAGAAAAATTTATCATAAAAGAAAGGGGATGAAAAGAGGTCGGTACAGAACAGTGCAGTAAGAAGGCACACTCCAGTGGTCTGGCAAACCTTGCCATCAGCGCTCCTTCATTCTGCATCGCAATACCGCTGCAGTGCCGGCCCACAACATTCTTCCTGCGGGACAACAATTATCACCTCTGGAGCCTGGCATCCCAACACTCGAGATTCTTTGATTGATGAGTGCAGCGTTGGGAGGGAAAAACCATCATGCATCGCTTTTGGCAGGACTTTCGAATTTTCAGAGTTCATCAGGTAGTGCTGAATGTGAGCTTTGCAAGAGCCTGGTGACGAGGAAGAAGTGCGGCGGTGATTGCTCTGCCCTTTGAGGAATTCTTTTTGAGAATACCAGAGTAGGCTGTGCATGTGGGAGAGTGCGAAGCTTTGGTTTACAGATCGAAGAGGCAGGTGGAATGCTTGCGGCAATGCCATGGCTGGCTGGAATCGATGCGTTGGTCGTGGAACATCTGGTAGGAAAAAAGAGATTCAGCTGAGTGAGGTTGTGGCAGTGGCAATGGCGTAGGAGGATGCTTCCTGACAAGTAGGGAATCGGGTATGTTTCAGGTATCACCTCTTTTGATGGCAGTCATCATTTTGCTCTAGCTTACAACCTTACAGAGTGCATTTCTTGAGTATCAAGAAAGCAAGGACATAGGTTTCTACGAGAAAAACACTCTGCATCAAAGAGAAGGTCATGTACTCTGTGATAAATCCCCCACTAGGACTCCACCTGCCGATGTGGCTGTATCGGAGCGGGAAACGTTTCGTACTCTACTACTCCCACCCTTTCCTCTGCTGATTACATTCAATGTATAATATACGTAGTTGCATATGAAATTTAGTGTTACAGAAAATCACCTTACAAAGTGCTAGTAGTTGACCAAACGACTTACTGGTTCAATCAAACATGACACAGCTATACAGTAATGTACATGATGTAGTAAGTGCAAAGAAAAACTCAAGAGTCTTCATCGTATTGAACACATAAAATGGAGCTCGAGATGACGGCATATGAAAGAGATACACTTGTTACAGGGTGTTGGGGGTTCGTATGAGTACATTTCTCATTCTGGTGTATTGTTGCGGTTGCGTGTTACAGCATAACTTCACAGATGGCATGGCCCTTGGGGGTGCTTTCATGGCACAACGGGTGGCTGCTCACGAACTTTGTTCTTCCTTGTGCATGAACTTTCCGAGGAGGTCTAATCCCTGTTTCTCTGGTTATCCTGGTTCTGTTGACGTTATCAAGGTCCACAATTTTCGTGTATTTTTGGTATAACTGGGGAATAGTGATGCAATACGAGTTATTACAGGGATGGAGTAGTGATGTGGGTGCTATCTGGTATGGCAGGATTTCATAGTAGGTGGCTTCATCTATGCGTACATGTCGGCAGGTGGAATCAACAAAGGAATTCAGGATGCGCGATGTAGCAGTTTACATGGCAGCTTTAGGTGACGCTATAATGTGGGTTTCGAGCTAGGGCAACCATTTGTGAGGAAATGATGCCGACTAGAGGTAGAAGGCGAGGCTCTCCCGTGTCAGCATGGATGCTATTGACGCTGATTCTTTTTCACGGCGCCCGAGCGGAATCGCCCGACGAAGAAAACCTTCTGAGGTTTTTGGAAACTGCACAGCCGAATTTCAGATCTGTGTACAATACCTCGGCTCCTGCTTGCGACTGGGTGGGCATTGTGAGTTGCATTGGATTGGGCCCAGGTCGACAGATCTGGACACTGAACTTCAAAGGTCGTGGTCTAACTGGGACCATATTACCTGGTACTTTGGGACTTCTCAGGTCTTTGCAATCCCTTGATCTGTCGAACAATCTTCTCGTAGGGAACATACCTTTCGACATCTTCGAGCTTCAGAGCCTCACATCCCTTGGGCTTGGCCAGAATAGACTAACAGGCAGTTTACCTGACACGGTGAGCAACCTCGCCCAGCTTGCCGTTTTGGACCTCTCCCAGAACATGCTATCTGGGCCTTTACCGCAAACGCTTGGTGATTTGCCGTTCTTGAAGGTCTTGGACTTGCACTCAAACGACTTCACTGGCGCAATTCCTGTGCTTGGTCAACCCACGCAGCTTCTACACTTGGACCTTTCCTCAAATCAGTTCAGTGGGGAGGTCCCTCACGCGTTCGACGAACTCGTGGGCTTGACATATCTTAACCTGAGCCGGAATCTGTTCTCAGGACAGATATCGGTGCAATTCCAAAACCTGGTGGCATTGCAGGCCCTTGATATCGCAGTAAACAGTTTCGAGGGGCCCATTTTGGACGTTGCAAACTACCAACAGCTCAATTCAGTTTCTCTGTCCTCAAACAACTTCAGTGGCAATATACCCCCGCCGTTGACCCAGCTTCCTCGTTTAAAGACGCTCATGCTCGCCGACAACAGCCTAACGGGTTCCCTACCACAACTAAGCTTGTCAATAAGCGTGCTGGACTGCAGCAAGAACGCGCTCAGCGGCGTCGTACCTGCGGAGTTCCTTGCATCCCCGAATTTGACAGTGGTGAGGCTCGCAAGCAACAACTTCACAGGACCTTTACCGACGAAGGTTTCCGCTGCGATACGGGAGCTGGACTTCCGGAGCAACAGCTTCAGTGGCAGCATCCCACAAAACATCACAACTTTGTCATCACTGGAGGTGCTGGAGCTTTCTTCGAATCAGTTGAATGGTAGCATTCCGTGGGACTTCGCCATGCTGAGCTCCATTCGTCATGTGGGGCTGGCAAGAAACTCTTTCTTGGAAGGAATGCTACCACATGCCAGCCGGATGGTCGGCATTTCCTATCTAAATCTTTCCTTTTGCAACTTGGGAGGCCGTATTCCCGACTCGTTTGCGGCTCTGGAGAATCTGGTGTTGCTGGATCTTTCGCACAACCACTTGAATGGGGGCATCCCTGGAGGGCTGTCCCGGGCAACGCATTTAGAGCTTCTGGATGTGTCGTTCAACAATCTGAGTGGCGCGATCCCTACCGAGCTGACCTCACTGGGATCCCTGAGCGACGTCAACTTCGCCTACAACAGGCTGAGTGGCGAAATTCCCCGGTCGAGTGTGTGGGATGCTTTCAACGCGTCTGCTTTCGACGGCAACCCGGATCTCTGTGGTTACGTCCTGAGAAAAGCCTGTTCTAGTCCTCGGCCTGCCTCCTCTCCTGCTCCATCTCCTGCTCCATCCAGTTCTATACCGAGTCCACCTCCTGTTCATGCCCCGTTGACGAGGGACGGCTTAAGTGCCGGTATTGTTATTGGTATTTTAGCAGGCTGCAGTGTCGCCGTTGCTGGTCTCGCCATTCTGTGCTTGTTCCTGAAAAGGAAGCCTAAGCAGATTGCAGGAAAAGAGATGATTAAGTTTTACTTATAGTTATTACCAACTTAACCCTTTCCTACCAGTATTATACACCAATATTCCATTGTATTTGGCATAGTTCTATGATACCTCCTATGGGTTCAAGATCCAGAGTGAAGTTAAAATTCATGTCGACATGATTTTAATGAGCTATTGGGTCTCTATTTGAAACTTCCTATTTACAACAAATGTCAACATATCTACTATCCTCATCAACCCTTTAAGGGTTAAGGTATGTTCTCATCTACTGTTAGGCAAAGGTTTTAGACCCAGTTTTATAGCCAAAGCAAGTCGGCCGTTCACACTAATGGTGGTTGTTATCCTCCGAGCCTACGTGGTTGTCCATGTGGCGGGAGATAATACCTGTGCTAGTCCAGGAGTTACAGTGTCTCCAGATAACTAGGGGACTAAGTACATAATGTTGAATTCAAGAAAAAACGAAGATTCTAGAACTTATCAGGTGGCGTTATCTAATGTCATTCGAAATGGTCCATTAAGGTTGGATGTCCTAAAACCACCAACTTAAGAAATATGGCCTCGTTTTAACAAGGTTATTTATGAGAAATATTTTTCGGTCATTTGTTCAAAAGAAGATTTCACATAGAATGCACAAATTTTCGCAATTTAATTCCCAATATTCAAATTGATACAAATTTTTGAAGTGAAAAGAACTTCGTGACCCAAATCAGACCTCTAGGTTTCCCCATGTTCACACCATGTGGTACTAATTTTCACTCATAATGATACTCAAAACCACCAACTATTTCTTTGCAATGCTTGGCGTGCCATTGGTCTACTTCAATAGTGAAATTGGTGGTTTTGGGTCTCAACTGTGGTGGCCCCAAGAAAGGTCTACATGTCATAATTGGGGGAGGTGGTGGTTTTAGGACATCCAACCTTAAGAAAGAGTAGTCTCGGTTTTAGTCTCGGTTCATAGAACATCCACGGCAACTTTGCAAAAACGTCGGGGACTAAAGACAGGCCCGAAATTGCTTAAAGAGTGTGAGTTTGAACTCATGTACCTACATTGTGCGTGTTGATCTTCATCATGCTTGATTGTTCTCCTCGCCTCCATAGTTGATTATGTGCAATACGTTGCTTGCTGCGATTAGCTGTAGTTGTTAGGATTCGTGGTTCTTGCAATTCCAACTTTGATTTAGTGCGTAGTTAAACTTCAATTCCTAAACTGCGTTTCCAATACTACTTTCAATTGAATTTGCATCATTTACAAGCTAGCCTACATTTACTTAAGTGGCTTGATTTCCTATACTGCATTCCCAATTTATAGCACACTAAAAAATACGACTATACTTCAGAGTTGTTGCACACCTTTAACAAGTGAAGCTCAACATCGTTCTCTTGAACTTGCATTCTCACCTCAGTTGCAAGCTACCACCCCTCTTTTAATAATTTCAACAAAGAATGTAGATTGTGAAAGCTACTCCCCAAAAGCTACCCCAAATTTGTGAGCGCTTCTCTAAAAAAAAAATCGGAAGTATGCAACAACACCCTCAAAAACCTCCTAATGCATAGCCGATTACTGATTACGCAATTAAGAGCGTGGCGGACTAGTTGCGTGGAGATCTTAATCCTTTAAGGAGTAGTTGCGTGGAGATCAAGCAATAGAGAGAAAAAGCAAATAATGGGCGCTCAACACAAGCACCACAGATAAATCAGCCCATTGAGGAAGAGAAACAGGTAATGTTAACCCTTAACCCCTTAACGTACCAGGGTGTCCCTGGAATTGACAATTTGAGAAAAAGCATTATAAATTACTATTTAGAAGAATATTCTGGAATTGATATACAAATGAAAGTTCTAGATTTTGAATTTTAGATTCCATCCGTACGGTTCCATTCACTAATACAATCACCAATATTTAATTATAAATTTTGAAAGTTAAAATTAAAAATTCCTTATAAATTCAATTACAAACTAAATTTCAATATTTTTTGAGTAAAATTTGTTGGAATGAGTTTGAAATGAGATACTCTTAAACGTGGTGATACTTTGAAATTTTTGTGTTTCTTAAATTTATGACCTCATTTTTCACGATTCCACTTTGAACTAGAGTCAATGCAATTTTGGCTCGGTCAACAACTTGACATACTTCTACATTTGTAATTTTAGAAAAATATGTACTCTAGTATGACTAAATCCAGCCATTAGATAGGACAACAACTTGGTGAAGAATCTCCAAAAAATTGGATGAGTATCATCCAAGCGTTGATGAGAACGTGAGAAGGCTTTGAAATCATTCGTCGTCTAGTTTCTGGACGCTGTGACGTTTAGGGGTTAAACGTACCACTCCTTTGTAGGAAAGTCAAACTACACAATTTACTGAATTTAGCGTTCAAGATTTATCAAGATATATTTTGTAACATTTTTCATGCATGAAATTGAATGTTTCCTATCAGTCTTGAAATTTTCAGATTTTTTTGATTTAATACGGCATTTTAACAATTTTTTATGTTAAATACTTCAAAAAATAATTTTTATTACAAAAAAGCTTTAAAAAATTAATATTTTTTTGGGAGCAGGTACAAATCACAATGGAGAATCACATGATATGTTTTCCATAGAAATTTTTTATTTCAATTTTGAAATTCGAAAGCTGAAAATCCTATCATTCCTATGTAGTGTAATTCAAACCTTGACCTACAAAGCTTGCACAAGCAATAAAATACTCAATAATTGGAATTTTTAAGATTTGAAAAGTGGAGTACAAACTAGACTTAATAAACTTCATTTTCTTAGTTGGGTGTATTAGCAACAAAAGTCATCTTCAAGATCAAAATTGGGTTTGACCAACAAACATCCAGTAACTGGATGCGTGGACGTTTAGGGGTTAAGTTAATTAAGTTAGGGCAATGTCTTGCTGCTGAGCGATGCAGACAGTGTGGGCCTTACCCAAATGCGAGTTTTAAGGGGCGGTTTACACTAAGGACCAAGAGCCATGACCAAGAAAATTAAATCATTTTTTTTTTTTTTTTGAAGCAACAGGACGCTTTATTCCGTTGAGAGAAAAAACATCACAGTGGACCAAGGGAACAAACCCCGGCGAAATTGAAAATTAAATCATTTTCATGGTCATGGCTCTTGGCCAAGAGCCGTGACCATGAAAAATCAAAAATGGATTTTTGAGTGGCTTGGTCTCTCTTGTAGTGTAAAGTGGATTAGGATCGGGACAACTTTGGGCTGATTTTTTCGGCCAAAAATATATATATTTTTTTTTTTCGGCCAATGGCTGATTTTCAGCCTTACGGCTCTCTTGATTTCCGTTGAGTCGAGCATTTTGCCTCGACTCAACGGAAAACCTGTTGGACTATGGCACATTATCCAAATGGCAGATTTTAGTAGTTTTTGGGGACCTCAAAGTTAGTGGTCATTCTCCTTTTTTCAAGGTAGTGTAACGCCAAATGGGACCAAGAGCTCGTTTTGAGCCAATCACAGATTTTAGAATTCCATGGTCATGACTCTTGGTCCATAGTGTAAACCGCCCCTAAACAAAGTTGGTGTGAACGTTGGGTAATTATGAATGATTAAATGACGACGTGACAGTCTAAGTTTAATTGGATACCATAACACCCCCTCGTACATGTGAACCAGTGAACGGGGCATATGTATATAAGTTAACACCGTATTATTCGGAAATTATGCACTCAGACCCCTTTTAGTGGAATAAGTGTGAATATAGCCCATTTGAGTAGCATACCTGAACATTAAAGATAAGACCACGCTCTTACATACAGCCAAGCGTGAAGGTACCTTTAGGATTAGATCCCAAAAAATATAAAACATAATTTATTAATTTTAAATCTCTACACATGACCATACAATCATGGCTTTTGATTTCAGTGATTACTTTTGTATTCGATTTTACCGTACATAACGTTCTTTAGCAACTCCATTGTTCACTCTTGGAATGAGCATCCGAGCCCAGAATAGTTGCAAGAATCATAATCTTTTAGAAAATCAAAGCCATTTTTAATTAAAGATGGCTTGGCAGCTCATCAAGTTTTTGTTTTTTAATAGTTTTTGCATGTTTTGCACCATCAATTCTTTGTTCAGATGTTAAGTCTTTGCACAAGCAAAAAGATATGCTGCAATACTAGCTAAAGAATGTTATGTATATGAGGGTGAGTTTCGAACACCCTAATGCCAATATTGAATTTCCACACTAGATTTTGAGAGGTCGACGTCACCCGGAACTAATAACAAAATAACATGTCACGGTCTTTTAAAAACCAAAAGTAATTAATTTATGTCAAAATGAACAGAACATAGGAAATGTACAAAAATCCAGACTCACTCAGATCCACATAAGTTGAGTGGGCCATAACCGATGGCGACCATGAATAGAATCCTATAATTACTTCATGAAAGACACTTCAGTGTGCCAGAAATCAACAAACATCAATGTAGTTTAGTAATTGTTGAATTTGAATGACTACCTGGACTCACCTCATTTGTGGGAACTTTGTGTATTCTAAGGTTTTTTATGATCTTTCAAAACAAATTCAATTTTAGCCCAAGTCTATTGCCGCAAATAGGCAATCTAGAGGACTTGAACTTCAAAAATTCATAACTTATTCGATATAGCTTCAAAAATTATGATTCAACTTGGAGTAGATTTAGAACCACTTTGCTAATTCATTCAAACTACCACTTTGCACTTCAAATTACTATAAATAGTCTCAATGCTTAAAGTGTCGGTTTGTGGCCCACTCACCTTAGATAAAAGTCCAGAATTCAAACCTTACAAATGTTTCGAGGCCTCCAAAGGACTCCAAATTGGCCAAAGGTGCAATGCAAAAATTATTAAAAAAGCTAAACATTATTTTAAAGAAAATCAAATTTAAAAAAAAATCAAATCCGAAGCGGCCAAAATTTGGCCACTTAAGATCTAGATTTGTTATTTTTAATGAGTTTTGATATTTAAAAAAATTAATAATTTAATAATGGTTTTTTTTTTTCTCGATTTAATTTAATTTTTTTTACATTCATTTATGTGCTTAAGGATGATGGTTGCACTCACGGCCCTTTAGCCCTGAAACATCGGCCCCTGACCCAGGAGTCAAGTTGTACCTGTCACATTCAATTTTGCCACTATAAATAAGATAAAAATTCAAATTTATATTTTTAGTATATAAAGCCATGGGTCTACTACATACCGTAATTTTTCACAAGTTTTGGTCAAAATTTTAAATTACTATGATTTGTTAAAGTGATTGTAAAGAAACGTCATATCAATTACAAAATGTATTCAAAAATTCCAATTTTTTTAATCAAAAGTGTGATTACAAGAAATGAAAATTATCCGTGTATCTAAATCTAGATTTTCTTTCCGACACCATGGTAATACATATTGAACTTGTAATTCCAATAAAACACTCAATTTGTAGATTTTTCCAAAAATTTAAAGTGAAGTAGAAAATAAAGTTGGTAAGCTTCATTTTGTTAATCAAGCTCAAATGCAAATAGAACTCATTTTTTTGGCCTAAATTTAGTTTAACCATTAACGTTTCAATTCAACACTATTTTCAAAGAAGTGCTATAAAATGTTTGATGGAAACCAAAAATGGAATTGGTGTACAAAGAAAATTTGTAAATGCCAATGTGAAGATCACATCTATACGGTTGGATGTATCGTATTTTTTATTAATAATTTAAAAATAATTTTGCAAGGTTTTCTCTATAAAT
The DNA here is from genome assembly GCA_022496805.1 of Pohlia nutans. NCBI lineage: Eukaryota > Viridiplantae > Streptophyta > Bryopsida > Bryales > Mniaceae > Pohlia > Pohlia nutans. Next base: position 2,236,883 of record CM040086.1, read on the forward strand.
TCAATTTAAAAATCTTGAATTAACACCAAAAAATTGAAAATTATTGGAATGAAATTGAAACAACATGCACTACGCTATGGTATGGTTTCATTATTTGATTCTACTTATTTTGGAAAATCATATTTAAGGTCTCATTTTTAGCCCCTAAACGTCCCAGGGTGTACCCAAAATTGACAGTTTGAGAAAAATCATTTTAAAATGCTATTTAGAAGAATATTTTGGAATTGTTATACGAATGAAAGTTGTAGATATTGAATTTTAGGTCCCATCTGTACAATTGGATTCACCAACGTCATCACTGATATTTTATTATAAAATTTCAAAGTTATAATTAAAATTTCCTTCTAAATTTGATTACAAAAAAATATTGATACTTTTTGAGTGAGATTTGTTGGAATGGATTTGAAATGAGATACTCTTAAAATAGTGATTTTTTGAAAATTTTGTGTTACTTCAATTTATGACATCATTTTAGCAAGCTCACTTTTGAACTAAAGTCAATGCAATTTTGGCTTGGTCAACTACTTGACATACTTCCACATTTGTAATCTAAAAAAAATATGTACACTAGTAACACCAAATCCAACCGTTAGATAGAACAATAACTTCATTAAATATTTGCAAAAAATTGAATGAGTTTCATCCATTAAGTATTGTGAGTATAGTGTGAATTGGAATTTGTTCGTCGTCTAGAAGCTGAACTCTGGGACGTTTAGGGGTTAAACTAAGAATGAAACTTGACATAAACCAATTGTGTTATTTTTTCAAAAAATCATAATAACCTATTTTGAAGATTCACATTGTACAAAGAATAGTCAACTTACACAAGAACCCAAAACAAAATTGACGGATGAAAATTGTTCACTTTGGATGGAATTCAAACAATTTTAATTTGTTCGTCGTTCAATATATAGAAGTTGCTGCGCTAAAGGGTTAAGTAGAAAAAACGGAAAAATCCAAAATACACTACACGGTGAACCGTTGTTACGACTCTTTTTGTAGTTGGGACCCCATAGAAAATCTAAAAATATCTTAAACTAAATTTAATTTGAAGAGGTGTCATGACCAAGCAAAATCCTTCACAAAAAGAATTGAATGAAAATCATCCACGTAGCAGTTAGAATTGAATAGTGAGCTACATTCATAAGCCAGATTTGGTGTGGCGGAATGGAACCGTGATATATTCCAGTGTAATTAGAATTATGGATTCTACCTAATAACAGGATCTTTATACTTATATTCTCAGTGGCAAGCATCGTCCTCCAGAATAATCTCTGCATCATGGAATCCAAACCTTTTCCCCAGATTCTTGGCAACTCCCATTCACTGGCACTGTAAGCCATTGATGCCTTCAATTCTCCAGTTCCTTGCTCATCAGAATTTTTGCAAGCTAAGCTTAGTGAGCTCTTCTACATCATTTGAATCCTCGACAAGTGGCCAATCTCGACAAGTGGTCAATCTCCAGCCTTCGGAGGTACCATCACGTCTCTCGGAATTCATCTTTCTTCTAGAACCTCATCGCTCGCTATGCTCAATCGTTTCAGAAAATCTTGCAAGACTGTAAGTTGTCTTTGTTTGCCGATTGCTCTGTGTACCTTATCTACTCTGGATTCTAGAACTGCATGGGTTGAAGTCCCACATAGTAATCGAAGTTCAGTTCCAGCCATTTTTCTCGGCAAGACGATAATCCTGTGATCGATCAGCCGCGTCTTGGTAAATTTCCAGTTTGCCTCCTCTGCCATCTTTTCCGACCCTCTGTACGTATAAAAACCCAGTTCTAGCCATTGGAGCTTCATCCACTTGTTGCCGCATCACGTAGCTCTTTCGTAAGAGCAACACTAGCTTACGCTTCACTAGAATTGATTGATTGATGGCTGCATTGTGGTTTGGGTCATGGTTACAGTGTGTTGGTTAGGGCGGAATTGATGAATGATGGATTGAATTGATTGTTGTGAAGGAATTATGGCGCCGTTGATCAAGACGCCGCGGGCGATAGTGACCGTGGACCCCAACAAGCGGCCGTGGGAGCAGACGGTGCCGCTGCACAACCGATGGCACCCGGAGATTCCGCCCGTGGGCACGGTGGAGGAGGGCGAGGTGTTTCGCGTCGAGACTGTGGACTGGACCGGCAGACAGATCGCCAACAATGACAGCGCCGAGGACATGAAGAATGTCGACCTCACCTCGGTACGAATCATATAATTCCTCTTTGATTTCCAGGAGCCCTACGGCTTGTTGGTGGATTGCTGAATGATCCGGGACCCCCTGGCTGCAGGTTCACAACTTGAGTGGGCCGATTCGCGTGACGGACACGGACGGCCATCCGGCTATGCCGGGCGACTTGCTGGTGGTGGAGATTCTGAACCTGGGACCGCTGCCGGGCGACGAGTGGGGCTTCACGGGCATCTTCGACCGTGAAAACGGCGGAGGCTTCCTCACGGATCACTTCCCCAACGCTTGCAAAGCCATCTGGGACTTCGAGGGTATCTTTGCGTCGTCTCGCCATATCCCAGGTATCATAACTCATGTGGTCTAATTTGTAAGTATTTTTTGTACCAATCGCTTTGTCTTGTTATGTATCCATCACTTCGAATCCACAGGGATCGAGCCAAACCGCTGTTTGTAAACATTACTGCCAAACCGCTGTTTGTAGCAAGTGGTTGTTCAATTTGGCAAACTGTGATTACCAAGAATTTACCGTCATTCTTGTACCCATTACTGCCTGGTAATATGGTCGGGGCTCCTTGTGATCGTAAGTTTCTTTTCTAGCTCTAGAATCATTAGAAATCATGTGTGATTTTGAGAGTCGTCTGTGATGGATTCTTGCAGGGGTGCGTTTCCCGGGTCTGATTCACCCCGGCCTCATCGGCACGGCTCCATCGAAGGAGCTCCTGGACATCTGGAACGAGCGGGAGAAGGCGCTCGTGGAGGAGGGCGAGAATGCGCTCACGCTGGGCAAGCATTTGCACACCCGCCCGCTTGCCCTGCTTCCGCAGACCACGGGAGCCCTTCTTGGCAAAGTAGGCACAGTAACTTACACATTCAGATCATCACTCCTGTTTTCTTTCTTGAGCGAAACCGATCACGTCGCTGCTTCCCCTAAACGGGACAAACAAGGATCTGACCTGATTCGAGTCAACTTAGAATTTATTTTGTTGTTGCCAAGAGAAAATGGAACGTCATTTCGTCATTTTTGGAGCTGTATTGAATTTTCGAAGGCTCTTTTTCTAAACTATACACTAGTTCTATATTCTGACCTTCCTGTCTTTGCATGAGCAGTTTTTGAAATTTTGGCCATGGCTGTGCGTGCTCAGGTGGAGAAGGGGACGAAGGATTGGGACCGCATTGCCGCGGAGGCGTGCCGAACCATTCCCGGCCGAGAGAACGGCGGCAACTGCGACATCAAGAACTTGAGCCGGGGCTGCAAGGTCTACTTCCCGGTCTTCATTGAAGGCGCCAGTCTCAGTATGGGCGACATGCACTTCTCGCAAGGTGATGGTGAGATCTCCTTCTGTGGCGCCATCGAGATGAGCGGCTTCCTCGAGCTCAAGTACAGACACACATGCCTTCTTTCTTCTTGTTACTTCTTCTTTCTCTCTCGAAGCTCTTACTAGTTCTGGCTTGCCTTTGTTTACTTACTGGCATTGTCGCCCAGGTGCTCGATCATCCGAGGAGGAATGGAGCAGTACTTGACTCCCATGGGACCAACCAAGCTCCATGTGAACCCCATCTTCGAAATCGGCCCTCTGGAGCCCCGATTCTCCGAGTGGTTGGTGTTCGAAGGGTTGAGCGTGGACGAGAACGGCAAGCAGCATTACCTGGACGCCTCCATTGCTTTCAAACGGGCGGTGCTCAACTGCATCGAATACCTTTCCAAGTTCGGTTACACCAAGGAACAGGTCCGTCGGTTTTCTTGCATTGCTATTGCACACAACTTCTCTGAATGGAAATCTTGCACACAACTTTTCTGGATGGAAATCTTGCACACAACTTTTCTGAATGGAAATCTTGCAATGTGTGCTGACTTTGTTGAATCCTGGCAGGTCTACATGCTTCTGTCTTGTTGCCCTTGCGAGGGTCGCATTTCTGGAATCGTGGATGTGCCGAACGCTTGCGCTACCCTTGCTATTCCTGTTTCTATCTTCGATCAGGTATGCCATCTCACGTCTTCATATCTCAAGGTAGAGAGTCTTATTATTTGCGTCACTTTAAGCATTTTAGAGAAGTGTAACTCAGTACAGAGCTGTGGATACAAGCGCCAAATCTGTTGAGATCAAAAAATTCACTATATATAAATTTCTTCATTGAAGTGGGAGCCTGGTGTACACAGTAGAAAACCCCATTTTCATTCAAAGATGAGTTTCTGTTGGTAGACAGGATTATGGTTTTAGGATGCTCTACCTTATTCTCTCTACTGATGGGGTGATGAAGCAGGAGCTGCAAATTTGTTCTTGTTTTGATTATTGCTTTTGTGTTTGGAGCTGCAAGTTTGTTGTTGTTCTGATGAGTGTTTTTGAATTATAATGTGTGTGTTTTGATGCAGGACATCCGTCCCAAGAAGGGAGGACCTCCAGTTGGACCACGGCTCATCAATCGGGGTGGATGTCCGTCAGTCCCTTACGAGGGCAGCTTGCCCATCCAGAAGAACCTCTCTGCCGCTTAGAGCTTTAACTTCACTGTCAGGCTGAATGTTCATAGTTAGCACTGTTCATATGCACAGAGCTTGAGTCCCAGTTGCAAATTGAGTCCTCTGTTATCCGTTGTGCAGATTGTACGCCTTCCTGTAATAACAACATCGAGTATGATGGAATGGAGCTTCGTCTCTTTATTAGCGTTCTGTTAAATCCGTTGCATGTCTATTTACCCGAGTTCTTGATGGGGTTTTTATTATTTCATTATCTATTTTTGTCACAGGTGTGCTAGGTTTTTTTTATAAATATAGGACCTGCTGAAAATTTCAACAGCTAGAGGGAATGATATAACATTCTTGATGAGCTGCCTGAACACACTTGTAAAAAGAATCCATATTCTGTTTGTGCACAATCTTGAGCTCATCTTAGGTGGGAGGTATCAAGCTACAAGCTACTAAGCACCAGAGCACCTTCGATACTTTCTACAATCACCGGTAGAAAGGTGGTCTTTGGGCACCAAGGAATAGTGTTAAAGTTTGGTGCCCAACGCCCATATTGGCACCAAGCTAGTGCCAATATACAGGGCCTCAGCCATCATGCTTTGACACTATTTCTTGGTGCCCAAGACCACCGTTTTTTTAATTAGGGAATGAATGTTAAACTTTTGAGTTTTTTAATTTTTTATAGCCATCTATAGTGAAAGGTGAATTCTTGCAATTGAATGCTCAAGAATGTTATGGGCATTTGAAAATAATTTCAATTAGTTAATGGAGTGTGCTAATTTGCAATTCAATTGAGTGCAATCTTACTAGTTGACCCCTAAAAGTTTTCTTTGACTACGCATTTTTGCATACAAGTGTGTGATTGTTGTCATATTTCGCCACATCAACATGTTTTAAGTTCACCATGGTATGAATCGAGTATTTGATACATTGTTGTATTTCAGTACACAAAACAGATTATAAGACAGAATATACAATGGTGTACATACATGTGGATCCCTAGGGGTTAATCCCGAGCAAGTTTCTTTTTGGTTGCGTCCCAAAAACTTTGCTTGGTAGCTGCTCTTTTCTCCACACAAATGGGAATTTAATTATGTTATAACAAAAGCCAGCAATATTTAATTATGTTATAACAAAAGCCAGCAACAAAGGAGTGTGTGGTCACACATGCAGCAACGATTCCTTGGGCCACATTTTGCAAACAACGATTTCACACTAACAAACTAATGAAGGCTGACAGCAAGCTGTATATATTGAATTTGACTTCCCAACAGTCGTAGGGGAATAAGTCAAATGCTTCCCAGTTACACAACAAGGCATTATTATTGTTATTAGGAAATTGAGGCTGCGAGAACGTAGGAAGTTTCTGGAGGCCCTTCTCTTGCTCTTTGATTCAAATTAATCCATGGACTCGTACACCTTGACGATGGTCGCAGGAATGAAAAAAAGAGACCCCAGTTCTACTTCCATGAATGACATCAGAAAGGCGATTTCCAAGCCAAAAACTGTTCTAGATAGTACAGCAAGAACCGACATGGTGACTGTGGTAATGTGAACGCAGCCAAGGGCGTACTCTCACATGTCAGGCGATCTGGATTGTAACGAACATTGTGTGGAATCACGTGATCTTCCACATCATTGCAAATATGGAGTAAAAGCCCACCGTCCTCGTTGTTGTCTCGAAAGTGTGACTGAGAGCGAGAACACCCATCTCCATCGGTGTCTCTCTGGGTGCATCATTTTCCCTATTGTAAGTTCACTTGAATTTCAACAGGCCCAAATCCTTGACAGCATCAGCCATGGTGTACTTAACCCCTAAACGTACTGACCCTTTGAACACAAGTAGATGCTACCTTCAAAAATAAATATTAGTATGGCTCAGATGTACATGGGGTGTACATGAGAGGACCATTGCAAGCATAAACCCACCCAACAAATTTGACATACTTGCAGTTGGAGGTCTCTCCAATAGTATCAACAGCTCCCCATCATAAGAGATTTATGGTGATTGGTAGAGAATTTAATATTAGGCTTACAAAGATGATTTGGATGAAAGTCATCTGAAGTTGTATGAGAAAGTTGCAAGGCTTTTAATCTGTTCATGATCCATTTTCTGGACACTGGGACGTTTAGGGGTTAATTACTTACACCATGCTCCTGAAGCAATACGGTACCATATAATTTCCACAGTTTCCATAGCCCTTCTTCGCTAGCTGTTGCACAGATTCCGTGGATTTCCCCTAAAAACATGATTGTAAAATGTACTACGGGCTGTTGGGGGTCAGCTTTGAATTGTTTTTTGTCATTTGCACCCGGAAAATGAAACACGCTGCCTGTTCCCAAGGAAACTCTGTCAACCTCTCTTGCTCATTGGCTGGTCAGCAGACAATCATAAACCATTATCCTTTTCTTCTCCTCGGTTTTTGAAACAATAAATGTAAACCATTTAAACAATCCATGTATAGTACACCATTACCCTGTTTCTTGTTTTTTGGAAACAATTTTATGTAAACTATTACCATTTTCTTCGATGTAAGGCCCGCCTCTCATCAACTTGAAAGTACATGAAGATTCAGCAGGAAAATTTAGTGAGCATTATGTCCAACAACTGCTCCACTCTGAAAGGTTAAAGTAATCAGGTAGGCAACCGTGGAATAATAAGGTAGCAGTTCCCTAATAAGGTAGCAGTTCCCTAATAAGAGTCCTTTTTTTTTGCATTGTTTTTTTTCTCAGTTTTTGCCTGACGTTTTATAATTCAAACGTGAGCACTGTCCACTTCAAACGAGGTAGACGATACATAACATCCATTAGCCTTCATGTCCAACGCTTTTCCTTCATGCACTTTGCTCATCGCCTTGAGCCTCCACTTGTCCACTTAACTACTAATGAAGTGTTGTTAGGTGTGGAATATTCCACACCATCTATTGTAGAGCCAAGGCATAAATAGTGCATGTTACTGAATGTTATGTGAGAGTGACACAAAAACTACATACTACTACTGAAAATAGACCATTTTTTGAGTATTGAGACAAGTTTTTTGACAATAGGGAGACCGGGAGGCCATTACCCCTGGGGTATTTTGCATGGTGATGTACAAATACCCTCCCCCTCGACCTACTTGTTTAGAAAGTTTGGGAGGGGTAAATCTACATTGGCCTCCAGGCTACCCCTGGGGGTAATGGCCTCCCGGTCTTCCTGCGTAAATTAAAACACTCAAAAAAAAAGTGGACTCTTATTATAAAACGGAGGGAGTAGGAGCATGCCCAACAACTGCGTGCTTGCGACATGATGCTTAGTGAGATTATCATCACTCCATAGTGGCCACATTAATGAGACATGGGTTCATTGGAGGAGTAGCAGAGAGAGGGTGACCTTTCAGCTCCTCTCGACTTGGTGGTAAGTTACAACAGCAATCCATTGGGAGCACAATCATCTAATCATGCAGGAACACAAAAACCTAAATTTCATTCAGGCTCCCATTGGATCATTTGGAGGCTTTGCACTACTACCCACATCATGGCCTTTTATCACTGCTGGACGCAACCAGGAGTGGCACGGACACGGCAACGATGATCCATTGGGAAAATCATTTTTAATTTTTAATTTTTAATTTAAATAAATAAAAATAAAAATAAAAATAAAAAACCCGCATACTAGTACCTGATGGGTGCTTCCACCAACACTGATTTGCATCAACTTAGAGTAACGCCTACATTGAAAGCTCAACTTATTGTCATTTCGTGGAGTCTGAAACGAATTAAAATTATGGGCCAGCAGAATAGTGCACTGATGAAGGAGGCTGTATTTTTAGCTGATTAGATTATTACATGGGACTGAAATTGATTACACATAACATTCAGTAGCCTCCATGCCAAGATGTACTCGGGTGGGTCACTTACTGCATTTTACAAACAACGTGCGGCAGAAAATAGCATGGGTTTTATTCATCATAGGTAAAATTTATAAGAATTTATAAAAAAAATAAAAACAAATAAGATAGAATGCAATGAAAGAGTACATGCCATTATAAATAATTTAGGTACACCACAATTCTGGTCCATTATGATTTTAGTACATATAATTTAGGGAACTGCTAATGGGATCCAAGGCATTAAACTGAGTACAATTTGTTTTGGGGGGGAAATAGCTCGAGCACAGTTGGTAGGAAAGGGAGGTCAGCTGCGCGGTGGACGAAAAGTAGGTCTAGAAGTGGATGAAAGCTCAGATCTTGCATGGTTCTGAGGTTGTTTGATTGGTGGTTGTTTGCATGGTTCTGAGGTTCTGAGGTAGTTCTATTGTTTGTCTATTGTTTTTCTGCTCAACCGTAAGGTAATGCTTCAAAAGAAAATCAAAGTGAACACCGATAGCTCTGATTCTGAAATTGGAACAACTTTGAAGTATTTTGTGCACATTTTCCAGAATGTATGAAAGAAGATTAAGTTCTGGTCATTTTCTTGAGGCCATTTTTCTCAAATTTTAAAGTCATGTTACTTTTAGATTATATTTAAGCCTTTACAAAGAAGATAGCATATATAAAAATTTGCATTGGTCACCGTTTTATAAAAAATGATAGAGTCCATAATATAGGCCATTTTTTCCCATTAAGTAATCATAGGGGTCTTGACAATTTCATCTAGGAGGTAAATAGCCCCCCAAAAAACACCCCCTCGCCGCACGTGGTACCCAAAATATATGAAGAGTGACCCACCCGAGAAGATGTAGCAAAAATTTAGCAAAACTTTTAGGTATTACCAAGTTGTAGCAAAAATTTCTAAATTTAGATACACGGATGATTTTCATTTACCAAACTTTTCTTTATTGTAATTTACACCTTTGGTAAAGAAATTGGGATTTTCTAATACATTTTGTAATTGATATGAATTTTCATTACAGTCACTTCAAAAAACCATAGTAATTTCAAATTTTCACCAAAGTTTATGAAAAGTTCATGATTTGTAGTAGACATGTGGCTTCATCTATTAAAAATATGAAGTTAAATTCTTGTATTATTTTTAGTCGCAAAATTGAGTGTGGCACATAAAGCATGATTCCATTGTCATAATCCCAACCTTTAGGAGTCAAACGTCTTTTCCATCCCTATAGGTTTGGTTTTTAAGGAATCTTGCTTTTAGCATGAGCACTACTCAACTCTTTCTAACTAGACAGAGATTGTTTGATGCACAACAAGGTGATCCTCCGATGTCTTTGTTTTCATTCATCCATTTTCATCGCCCATTACACGTTATAAAGACTTTGTCCATTGGAATCCATCCAATTTTTCGTAATTTTCTTCATCTTTCCCTGCAGAAGCTCCATTTGCAGCGTGCATATTGTTGCCAAGGTTGGTGCTTTGCAATAGTCTCTTTGTTATTATATATTTATATACTCATCCATATATTGTATCTATTATAAGAACTTTCATCCAATACTATCAATTTTAGAAAAAAATTTGAAAGACTTTGTCAATTTCATCCACTTTTTCCTACTTTTTATTATTTTTTAAAATTATTGTAAAAGTAGCCACTCCCAAAATGAGGTAAGAATGTGGCTAAATTTCGCCAGAAAAAATTCGGCTGAAGTGGCTGAAGAAATTAGGGGAAGTTGGTGGTGAAAAAAGTTGGCTTATATTTTGGCTTGTGAAAAAGCAGCAATGTGCCAGAAAGAGTTTTCTGGCCAGAACATAAAGTCATGAGGAGAAAGGGGGGCCACCGTAAGTAGTGGTCAAATGAGATACGTCTATGTCATCACTCGCGTACAAGTAGACTGAGCTGAGGATAAATTTCACCCACTCTGAAGACAAATGAACCCTTACGGAATGCTCCTTTTGTATTATTATTTTTACCCAACATTTTTTGCATTGTAAAGACAAGCCAAGTCTGAGCTTGAGACGACTTTACAGACCTTACTGAAAAACGTTGTTCACCTATACCCATTTTCACCCCTAACCAGTGAATAATTGTTGCAGGGTGATGACGATGAGTTAGAGCCTTCTTCTAACAATGAGCGCCCAAAGGCAGCGGTAGTTCCGAGGGAAAATGGACTGCCTGTGGAAGTCGTTCACTTGCTATGCTTATCATGTACAACAAAATATGCATTAATGCCCTAGTCCGACACAAATTGATTCAACAGCAAAATGTGAAAATAAAATTCCAAAGAACAACTTCTTCTTTTTTTCAAAAAATGTTGTTTTTTCAGGTACAGTGAAAAAGGGAGTCTATAATTCATAGTGTCAAATATTAAAACTCAAATATAGTTATCATTTGTCACTAACGTGTCTGACAAGCAATTGACTTGTTGTAGTTGAATAATGCATTATTTTTAAAGAAAATGGTTTTGCATGATTAGAGTTGATTTATTAATATTTTTTAATAGTAGATAAGACCAAATAGCACAATAAACTCTTTCAGTTGTTTGAAAATTGGTGCTCGTGAGATTAGTTTGAACAAATGATAAATTTGAAGTGTGAATCGTGTAGGTGGTTCTATTGTGGACTCAAGATCGCTTCTTTTTTTAGTTAGTAAACCCAGGATTAAGTGATACTCGAATGATAGGATCTTAGTTTAACACAAATGATCCACTATAATATTTGATTTAATTTCAAGTACTAAAAGTTGGGTTGACCTTAAATTGAACTTTTAGCTTATTTCGATTGTATATTTGGTTAAATTTTGGAATAATCAATTAAATTCATGCATAAATAATATCCTACGCATGTGTTTATTAGTCTTGAACTAATAAAAAATGAAGTAAGTTTTAAATTTGACTTTGAAGTGTGTTTGCATAGTTATGTTAAGAAAATAACAATAATATATATTTACAATTTTTCATTTTGTAATTTTCAAAACCTCAAACAATATTAAGAAGATATTATGCACAATACCACTCTTACTATGTATATATCCCATATGATACCAACACTAGAGCATGTTCTATTAAATTCCCAAAATTAAAATGTAAATCTAAGACTAGCTTAAAAACAACTAATTTTTCCACACGTGCCATATTACATACTTTAATTTGTATTGAAAGGGTGTTTGCTTACTTATTTGTTAAACTTTCTAATACAATAGCTAAGTAGCCATTAGAGCATCCCTTGCAACCAATTTAAATAGCGTCTTTTGTTAAATGAAATAAATGATTTAAATCAAAGAAAAAAATTGACTAGTTATGATACATTTTTGTTCAACACACACGGTCATTTACTTGAGTTGCTAGAGACTCCTTGTACAATGAGGGTACTCAAGCACATCTTTTAGAAAAGGCACCAAACTTTGGTGCTCATGGTTTGAAGATGTGCCAAGAGTAGCTACGAGCACTGGATTATTGCCCTTTCTAAGTGCTCTTACATACACCATGATTTTTACTACACCGATTATTGCCCAACGTTACTATGAGTCACAGAATTAGTGTGAGGCTTTACACCAATCCTCACAATATTTTCAGTACATAGATCTCAATGTGCATTATTGAGAGAATTCTCAAATACTCTCAATAATTGTGACTCACACTTTTGTTCTAATACCACAATTACTGTGCAAATATCAAATTACTGTGACTCATTGTAATACATACTTTGAAGGCCAAACAACAATGAACAATGGTGAAATATATTATTACATCACCACCACATTGAAATACCTTGAAACAATAAAAATGCATAGATCATATTCATTGAATGAAAGTAGTACAACAATTTGATGTGTCCTAAACTCGCCATTGAATGTAGTCAGAAAAAAGAGTTATTTGTAAAGTCCCTCAAAACCTGAGTTTTTGACCTGTAATTTGGAAAGGACAGGATCGGCATGATCTCACTGTAGACCCAGAATAGAACACTGGATAGATTGAAATTTTTATTCATACAAATTTGGAGGGAGGGAGAAGAATTGGGTAGTGGGGTGGGACCGTGAGGAGGAGTGGTGTCATCTTTATGATGACTAGCTCTGGTCCATGAAAAAAGGAGGACAAATGACTGGATGCCTTTACAAATAACTCTAAAGTCATGGCAAAGATTGTGATTTTTTTGTTCCCATCTTTGCATTGGTTTTCATCCAAACACTTTTATTTTCTTTATTGCAGTGATTAATAAATTATGATCACTTGTGTCCCCCCAAAAAAATACTTTTCTTTTCTTAGCTTTTCTTTTTTCTTTTTCTTTTTAATTTTTTAATTTTTAAAAACTAGATTTTTTTCAAGAAATTCCCAACACCATTATAAACAGAATCTCTTTCATGATTCATGATAGTGTCTCCTTATGGTCACAAAAAGCACACAGAAACCTCCCATGTTGCGTAAAGAAGCCTCTGTCCATATGATCACTATATATAGACCTCTTTATGAATCATGGAAAAGACTCTCTTCATGATGTGTGGGGTGCCGGCAGCATTCTAATTTTACAGAAACATTTTTAAAAATTCACCTTTCATCAAATCTTCTCGTTGCGGGCCTTGCCCTGCCATGATTTGGGCATGACTCCCATTGCATGAATTTGAAGGTTAAAAAAAAAATCCCTCTCTTTGAAAAGTTCCCGAAGAATTTGAAGATCTTAGTGTCGGGATTGATTGATAGTTGACCAAGGCTCTTGATATGCAGTGGATATGGATACGCATCTGACATCATGAATTCAAGGAAGATACACATATACTCCACATCACCACTAGCAACAGAAAAAAAAACAACAACAACGATAATAATAATAATATTATTATTAATATAAAAATATAAAAAATTGGAGTTGGTGAGAGGCTACCTACTATAATAAAAATCTCGAAATACAGAAGAACAACCTTTAGTAAAATAGAACGGTATGGAACATGAGATTCTGCACCTGGATCCTCACTCACTAAAAGAGGGGAATGTCTTGCACTCTAACTTGCGATACCATGACCTTGTTATATACATTGATCACTATCCATGTTCATGTTGTTCAATGATTTTGGCAATGGGCAATGAAGCACCACGAAGATCGAAAAAATGTTGAACCACTCAGCAGGACAAAGCCCGGTGGGGGAGGGACGGTCCCACAGATCTGACCGCGCATTAAATTTGGCTGTACAAACAGGGCTGTACCCACGCCACAAATGCTGCTCCATGCACCAACCCAGCGAGCGGTGGGATTCCGACTGTCCAAACACGCCATGATCTAAAACAAATGGCATGATACACTCAACAGAGGGCAGGGAGGGTATTTTATCATTCTGACTGATTGAGAAAAGGGGTCCGGAAATAGAATATTATATGATACAAGGTGCAAGTTAGGAACAGTGAAGTGGCAGGCGGAGCTAGTTAGCTAGGTAGCTAGGTACCGACCTACCAGGCGGACAGAGGGCTGGAGGGTCCCAGGTTGTGCAGAAAAGCTGCGACGGGTGCAAGTCAGTGGAGGCTGCACTAATTGATGGACGTGGAGGAGTAAGTTAACCCCTAAAGGACCGTAAGGCCCCCAGGGGGCTTTTGAATGTAGAAAAGTGCAAATTGGATGAGATTGTTCCAAAGAAGCCCAAATTTGCGGGGAGAGGACCCTAGCTGTTTTTGCGAGATGGATCCAATGGTTTTTCCCGATCGGAAAATGATGAAGAATTGGATTTTTGGCGAATTCTTTGAGAAGAGCATTCTTTGAGACTAGCGTCGAGGTTTCGCTTTATCATACACTATGATATCTCATTGTTTGGAGACTTCAGAGTCCCATATCTTTTTTTCCACACCTCAAAATTTGACGAAAAAAATTCCACACGAGGGTCATGATGTTCTTTACATGTGGTAAAAATTTCAGATGTTTTGGAGCACTTCTAAGCAATCCGATTTCAGCATAAGTACGAAGTACCCCCTGCCGTAACAATTTCCATCAATCTTCTCAACGGTGGCATTTTCTCAAAAATTGTGCGATCTTGTCGATCTCTTTTTCATAAACAAGCTATGTAAGTCTTCTTTAGTTTCAACGGTGCCGATCGTAAAAATTACCCCACACTAATAAGAAATTGAGCTTGCTACAAGAGCTAATCAAGAAAACAGGAGCTAAGCTAAAACACCCCCGGTCCTTTAGGGGTTAACTGTATAGTATTATTATTGAATGTATGAATGACTACACTAAATAGGTAGATTAGTGTTAGATAATTATAAGATTTTAAAATATTATAGATTTTTATTCTCGACAAAAAAAATTACCAAAGACATTGATTCCAATACTATTGAAAGATCCTCATCTTGACCAATATAGAGGGTAAAAAATTGGTCAACGGTAAAACTTACAACATGTTTATGTAAATTAGTGTATTTAACACTAATCTACCTATTTAGTGTAGTGACCAGTGATCTCAAAATTGGCTTAAATTAGCTAGATTTCTACCAAAAAATGGGGCTGCTAAACAATCAAAGAAAGAAAATGAAAAAAGAATTGAAATGTAGCGAGAATGCTCACCATGATATAACTTCATGAGGTGATATCCACGGATATCATCATGGTATCACCTTTATATATCAAGGATATTGCCGGATATTACAGAGGTATTTGTGAGTATAGGTAGCAAAAGTAGATAGCATTTATGTGGGAGGTCGCATAATGTTCTAAATGTCATAAAGTGGTGCTGAGATTACTGCTAGTGACTAGGGGGAGAGAGAGAGTGTTGGTAACTGAAGGTAGGGGAGGCTGGGAGCCTGGGAGAGTGGGGCTGAGACAGACAGGCAGGCAGACCGACCACGCCGCAAAGGAACGAAGTTACGGTACGCTGCGGCACAATCTGCGGCGTTAATGACGGACCCGACAACTGAAGTCTGCCTGCCTGCCTTTCTGTCCGTCCCTCCCTCCCTCCCTCCCTCCCTCCCTCCCTCCCTGGCTTTCGCTCCGTCTCTCTAGTTCCGGTGTGAACAGTCTTTCGACTTCCGGCTTCTCAATGGCGAGCCATAATTTCGTTCCAATTCAACTCCTTCGGCACCAACTGCGTCGAATCTTGGTTAGGGCCGTTTTACATGACGTGCCGAGGTCACACGAAATAGTGCCAAAGAGCACCTTCACTACACTAAATAGGTAGATTAAGGCCCGTTCGCACTTGGCCTTTGCAAAGACCGTGGATAAAAATTTAACACCCCCACAATTTTGGGAAAAATACCTTCTTTGTAGGAAAGGTGTCATCAATGAGGTTCGGAAAGGTGTTAGCAATAGTAGGGAGATTATGTAATGGCCCTTCTAGTGCCACATTAGCTAAGACCATTCTTTAGTGTTAAAAACTAGGGAATACTTCCTATTTTGGTGCTCCCTTAACAATTGCCTACTATTGCTCAAATATTTTTTGTCCTCCTAAATGTTAGCTAATACCCATTCTTAAAAGTGTGCCATGTGTACATCCATGTAGGATTGGTAATTACTAAAGAATGAAGGTGGGAACACACACTTTTTTAAAGATGTAAGACCCCCTTGTAAGACCACCTCTAAGGCCAGGTGCGAACATACCTTTAGTGTTAGATAATTATAAGATTTGAAAATATTATAGATTTTTACTCTCGATTTTTTTTTACCAAAGACATTGATTCCAATACTATTGAAAGATCCACGGAAAGATCCCCATCTTGACCAATATAGAGGGTAAAAAAATTGGTCAACAGTAAAAACTTACAACATGTTTATGTAAATTAGTGTATCTAACACTAATCTACCTATTTAGTGTAGCACTCTGGATTGCATCACAATTCAGGGAAAATTAGCTTAATCGGCTAAGAGGATGCCATCTTAATGTGGCCTTGGAAAATAATTAAAAGGGCCCTGTAGGAGTTCATGTAGCCTTGGAAATTATTTAGTCCCATCGTGGATTATCATTGGGATTCAAAACTTGACATGGGAACAAAATCAGGAAGTCACCAAGGTAAATAGGAGCACCCCAGGGTGCGCCACTGTTAGTACTAGAATAGCCATTGTTAGTACTAGGGAAAAAAAAGACTCCGTATGAGCCGCCACCAACACTAAACTTTATGATTATTGTAATCAATGAAAATGATTGCCTCCTACAAATAGCCCAACTTTCTAGCTCAAGAGGAAAATACAAGACTCCACAGTGTGGCGAGCCAAAACTCATTTGTATAGAGGCCTTGGGAGAGAGGCCCCTTGCAGACCATGTGGTGGGAAGAAAAAAGGTGGGTGGGTCCTCTACATTTGCAAAAGGCCACCTATTGAGGGCATAGGTGGCCATACTCTAAGATCCTACATTTTCTTGGACCAACTAGTTTTCTGGAGCATTCAGTCTCAGCTAGGCTTTAAAAAATAATGAATATTTTTTTATTTCCCCCTAAAATGATTGGTTCTTTTCCTAAGATTTTGAATACAACTAGGCAATTCTAAATTTCAACTGGCTTACTTGTAACTGACCTCCTTGGACATTGGATTGCACTCTGAAGGTCATCCAAAAAGTCAAACCTCACCATGTAGTTCCCACCAACGTCATTCAATTAGACTCTTGAAAATAGTAAGTGAGGCTCTACTCACTCAAGTAAGCATGCATAGACTGTGTAATCATGATGTACAAGTAACGGCCGCTTCACACTATAGCCGTCCAATTTGAGAGGCCGTGAGATTGAGTGCCCAAACTTTGTTGAGAAATGGGCTGAGAAAGGCAGTAAAATATAGTTCTATTTGTTTATGAAAAAAATTGACGGCCTCTCCACCATAATTTGGGTTTTTAATCCCGTTCAGCCCAAACTTCCTTTGAGAATCCATTGCCTTCGTCAAAAAGTATTGTCATGTAGGTATTTCGTAGGGCGACGACTTTTGGACTTTGGCCTCTAGTGTGAATTCAAGGGTCACATTAGAGAGTTTTTGAGCTCAAAGCGTGGCTCAAAGAGAGGCCCTTTCGAAGCTTGTGTGGGGTACCTTGGTTTTTATTTAAATTGGTACTTTAGAGGTGAAGGATGAGAACATTTCCCCTATTTCTGCCCATGTACTATGTAGTATGGTATTACGATTCAAAGCATGGTGGAGGGAGTTGATAGGTGAGTTGCTCTTTAGCAGTAGGACTCATTGTCCTCTAATCTAGACTTTCATACAAGATACAGACGGATCCATTGGTACTCACCTAGGCTAAGTCTACATCAATAAAATGGGGTTCTTTGTCAATCCTTAAGGGCCCTTTTTAGAACTCAAATATCTTCTAATGAGTGATTGAAGTTTTGATTTCTTGCAATGTGATCGGTGGAAATCAACGGCCTCTAGACCTTCAGCTATAGTGTGAAGCGACCCTAAAAAGAGAAGATACACTTGCTTGAGTGACTTTGAGGACCCTAGTTTTTAGTGGATTATCCAATGTCACACGCCAAAAAAATTGTTCACCAACCCAATCTCATCCGTTTTTAATTCCATAGCCAAAGCGTTATCTAGAGTGTCAGTGGAGATGCTCTTAGGTCAAAAAGGGAAGTAGCTCTCAGACGGCCCCAAAGGAAGTGAATTGGGATTTTGTTTTTGTCAACCCAATTTTCCTTTTTGGAGTGGTGTCACATTTTATTTTTAGTGCATCAGAATATAATTTTAGGGAATGGCCTTGACTCCATCATGCAAAGGCCTTGGGGTTGATTTTGTGCATTAGACCAATCACATACAAGGATTCACGTTCTAAATTGGCCTTGGCCCATCATGTAAAGCGGCCCTTATATTCAAACACTCCCAACATGGTATTAACTCGCCTTAGCCCTTTACAACAAATCAACTATATTGTGGTCACTAAGGCATGTTTTTGCAACCTATCGTAAGATTTATTATTCCAAACTAAACATCAATATTTGAAGTTTAGATGTAGGGATCTCATTTGAAGTATTTGCAGTATTTTGTTTTTTTGTAGATAAGTGCTTTGACAGCTTTACAACACCAAATAAAAGTTGTCAAAGCACCTATCTACAAAAAACCAAAATACTGCAAATACCTCAAAACATAGAAAATACTTACAAATACAACAATTGTACTATGCAATATTTCTTGTGTATGGAAAAAGTTACCGGTATCTTCTTTTATTTTTGGATCATGTTCTCTTCTTCATGTTCCATTCGTGTTTGTATTCCAATCTTGATCAATGTACCGACTCCTTTCATATTTTTACATATAAATTTTGTCCTAAACCGTACATCGATAAAATCATATTATTATAAAATTCACAGTAATTATGTGTGATTCTATTATTGGCATAAAAGGTTGCAATGAAGAGGTATTGATTTAGGTCATTTCTAAACAGATTCATTTCTAAACAAATTCATTTCATTTTTGAAAATTTAACCCAAACTATGTTTAACTTTGAAGTCACATACCCTCCAAAATCTCATTTTTGAGCGTGGATTATACTATAATCTTTTAATCCAACAATTCAATTTTACCAAGGTCTAACCCTTGTTTGATTAAGCAATGCCTATATTTATATAATTGAATTCTATTAATACTATCCCTAATTTCAACAAAGATTCTTCTAAAAACACAATCACCCCAAATATGTGGTTCCTTCAAAACAATGTCGGGCGGTAAGGATTATAAGAGAGAAAGAGATGTGAACTTAGGCCATTGTAAATGAAGAGTCTATTGGAGGAAGTGTTGTCAACTTGGCCACTAGGACAAATAAGTCATATAAGTTAATCAATTCACAAAAACATTCTTTGACTCTATTTGATTTATAACCTCTGTACACGGTGCCACAAAAAACTTAATTAAGGTTCAACTCTAATTTATAAACCCATTATGAACATAGATTTGGTGAAGCATCTCTAGTAGTTGAAATTAATGACAAAATTAGGAGAAAAAAACTGAGTCGTTTGTAAATTTGACAAGTCTCGTCGACGAAACTGAATTTATAACCCAATTTTATTTATTGTTTTAGGTTGATTCCATTCAACGATACTACAAAACCTCCTAATTATAGTGAAACTTGGATTTAGATAATTTAATTTGGTATAGCACTCCTTTCATGACAATAATATATGAAATTCATCTCTTTACCTCAAATTCTTATTATTTTCTAAAAATATTTTTAGAATGTAAACTATATGCTAAAATATTATGCCATTGGGATTGAAATTCTTTGATTATTTGTTGATTTTAAGGCATTTGAAATTATTAGTGACTTGACATTGCCTTTCATCAAATATTCCCTTCCACTAAATGTCTTTTTTCAAAAAGTTCCAAACTTGCGCTTCATTTCAACCCTTTGTTTTGAAGTATAGTTTTCATCATTTTAATGAAGGTGATTTAGTAGGTTTTAGACTTTACATATTATATTAAACTTCAATTGTAAGCAAAGAATCTTGCCACCAAATAAAAACTTTAACCACTATTTCAAACATTATAATTTTTTCAAAAAACTATTCTTTTGTGCAAAAAACTTGTGTGAAAATTGTAGCACTTTTATGTATGATTTAGGAGTAATATCATACATTCAAAATTTAAAGTTATGACAACTCCTTGGTTTGAATAAGAAATGGTTTTGAAATGAAATGCATGTAACAAATTTTAGATCTTAACTTCTTTGTCCAAAACGTAACAATGATATCACACGCACATACAAATACATATACATATACATACCTATTACACTGCAACATTGAATGTAGGAGAATATGAACGGAATAGCCAGTCGAAGTCTTTCAGAACTAAATAAACACCATTCAAGATGAAAATGTGACTGTTTCATGACAGAGCATGTGACAATGTGCATTTAAACATGTCATTTTACAAATTAGTTTAGGGTACAAATTGATCAATACCATAGGTTACTAGCACGTTCGGCATAAACTAGTTCTAAAAGTAGATGCCTAAAATTTCAAGAAAAAAAATTTAATGGGAGAAATGAATTACAAAGAATAGCAGTTTAGTTTAGTTTTTTATTTTTATTTTTATGTTTTTGGATTTTTGCCTAAATTAATTTTTAGAAATAATTAATTATTAGACAGTCGGCTGCGGAACCTGCAAGTAAACTACGATACCCAGTTTTTTCAAAGAGAACAGGTGTGACCAAATGCAAGTTTGCCTCTCATCCATGTTCAAAAAATTGACCTCGTAGGTGCCTTTTCTCGGGAAAGTTGTCTGTAAAACTCGTGTGCGTTCCTTCACAAGTAAGTTTTCTTTACGCTAAAAAGTCTTGCGAATTATGGCCAGTGGAAGGTGCTACAGCGTATGTTTTTGACAAGAATAAATTCATTGTCCGTGGGCTTGACTGAAGCTGATTTGCAGAAATGTACCCAAGTCCACATGCACATAAAAGCCATGACCAGACATATGTATTCAACTGTGACTTACGGGAAATGTAGTCAAAGTAATGTAAGCTTAACCCCTAAAGGACCAAGCAGCTCAAATTGGACCTCATATTATTTTCAACGATTTTGAGTACGTCCTATTTCGACTTCTTTTTGTTCAAATTTATTTATTGTTTGACCAATACATGCAATGTTTTTGACTCATTCCAGTGATATAAAATTTGGTTTCATCTTAATTATATTTTTCACAATATAATGAATTGAAATTGTCATTTTAAAACCATGAATCCACGGTCCTTTTAGGGTTAGCGTAGATGGTTTCTTTGAACATGACAAGTAGACAACTGGCTCTTCTTTTTCCAGGCTTTGAAGTGTGTACTGTACTGGACAGCCCCATGAATATACTCATTGAAGCCCGGATGTTGCAAGGTGGCCGTGATGTTGCTTTGCATGATGAATGTCTCCATCATGAAAAATATACTTAATTTTAAAGTTGCAAATTGCTCCCTCGCGGCGGGAGCAAGTGAGGGCCTGAGTGTTCTCTACAATTCTCCCTTCCACTTGTCATTTTTCCTTCCAAAAATGCCGATTAAACATTCCTGCCCATATCCTTTGCAAACACTAGTAGGAAAGGTGGCATTGCTGAGGAAGTTGCCTAGGCATGTGGTGCCTAATTTCATGCGTGCTCAATGTTTTTTTTTGGGCATCTCCCTTAGGAGCGCCACCTTTTCTACTGTGACAATGGTGTGGGGTCTTCAACAAACAAGCGGCTAGTTGTGTAATGCGTAGTCTCTTAATTAATTTTTTTTTTATGGTTTTTATTTTTATTTTTTTTTATTTTTTTAATTACTTTTTAAATACTTTCCACCCATGTAACTCTTGAGAACGAAACGTTTTCGTAGTCTCTTTCCCCTTGTGGAGCAGAAACGATAAATCCTTCATCTCGGGTGGGTCACTCTTCGTATATTTTGGGTACCACGTGTGGCGAGGGGGTGTTTTTTTGGGGGGCTATTTACCTCCTAGATGAAATTGTCAAGACCCCTATGATTACTTAATGGGAAAAAATGGCCTATATTATGGACTCTATCATTTTTTATAAAACGGTGACCAATGCAAATTTTTATATATGCTATCTTCTTTGTAAAGGCTTAAATATAATCTAAAAGTAACATGACTTTAAAATTTGAGAAAAATGGCCTCAAGAAAATGACCAGAACTTAATCTTCTTTCATACATTCTGGAAAATGTGCACAAAATACTTCAAAGTTGTTCCAATTTCAGAATCAGAGCTATCGGTGTTCACTTTGATTTTCTTTTGAAGCATTACCTTACGGCTGAGCAGAAAAACAATAGACAAACAATAGAACTACCTCAGAACCTCAGAACCATGCAAACAACCACCAATCAAACAACCTCAGAACCATGCAAGATCTGAGCTTTCATCCACTTCTAGACCTACTTTTCGTCCACCGCGCAGCTGACCTCCTTTTCCTACCAACTGTGCTCGAGCTATTTCTCCCCCAAAACAAATTGTACTCAGTTTAATACCTTGGATCCCATTAGCAGTTCCCTAAATTATATGTACTAAAATCATAATGGACTAGAACTGTGGTGTACCTAAATTATTTATGATGGCATGTACTCTTTCATTGCATTCTATCTTATTTGTAATTTTTTTATAAATTCTTATAAATTTTACCTATGATGAATAAAACCCATGCTATTTTCTGCCGCACGTTGTTTGTAAAATGCAGTAAGTGACCCACCCGAGTCCTTAATTCAAATTCACTGAACATTGGAATGGGTGTGTGAGAGATTATGGAGAGGAATTAAGTGATAATTGTAATTATTGCTCCCTATGTTGTCTCTGCAATCCCTCTCTCGCACACTTGTTTTTATAGAGGTTGGTCTCAAATATTAAGATTAAAATTGCTTTTTTTGTAAATTTGTTGAGTAGTTTATAAAAATAAAAATGTATTTAACCCTTAAATGCCTGAATGACCAATTTTGGTTGAGCATTTTTTTCTGCGGCTGAAATGCGATTTTGGCCATCGAGATGATACTTTTTGAATTTGAGCTTAACTAACAAAATGTAGCTTACAAAGTCTAGTTTCTACTCCATTTTGAAATTTTGAAAAATTCAAAAAATTGAATGATTTATAGGAATTACAAGTAGAGGGTGTATTACCGTGGCACCTTCACAATGTTCCACAGTTTTAGGTTTTTCCACTGTATTTTTAAATTTAGAAATATTTTTTGAGCACGGTAAAAAAACTAATGGTTTTTTTTGGTAATTTAAACCTTTTGAATTTTTTTTTGTATTTTTAAAATATAGTTTATAAATGATGTGAATTTTCTTTGCTTTTATCACTTCGAAAAATTATGATAATTTAAATTTTGCATAGATAATTTTGAAAAAATCATGTATTGTAGTTGACATTTGGTTTCATGTAGGAAAAATATGAATTTAATATTTTATTCTATAATAATGGTGAAAGATGGGATACAGTCTAAATTGTTTCCACCACTGTAATAGGGTCAGGCATTTAAGGGTTAACTCCTACAATTCTCAAAAACTCCCCACAGTGATTAGTTCAATTTTGGATGTTTCTACTTTCATGATGACTAAACCTCTAAACATTACACCACAATGGGTGTTGGAGCTTCAAGACTAAAAGATGAAAAATAAAATTTGAAAAATCTAATTTAGACTATAAAAATTTAAAAGATGACAACATGCTATTGAGATTTTTGGTTGGTTTTTTTCTCTTTATATTTGGATTTGGTGTACCAACCGTAAGAACTCACTTGAAGCTATAATATATTCCTTATTTTACAGACACGTTCAAACACCTTTTAACTATTATATTGTTCGTAACTATGATCTACACTCATGGTCAGAGAGTTGGAGATTTAAAAAAAAATTCATAATAGACATGAAATTTCTCAAAGATTAGTTTTAAAAATTGTAAAAATTTAAAGTTTCCTCCAAATTTCTTTTTTAATGCCTTCATTTATTAAAAATATGAAACTGGATTTTCATTTAGCTTTAAGGCGCAAAATTGAGTGAAAATGTGAAGCTTCATTCTGCAATTATCATAACATTTAGTAGCCTTCCAAAAGGGTGCCTTTTAGTTTCATCCACCTTTATATATGGAATGATCAGTGATTTGTAATTGAATAGAATATTAAATCGAATAAACAATTACAAAACATTGTTGAGTGTGATTGAGTGAGTGCTTTTGATTATTGTTCAACATGATAGTTGATTGCTCTTGCTTAATGCCACATGCCCCTATAGCTACTGGTGTGGTGTGGATTATTCCACATCATTTCATTGGAGAATGAAACGATGTGGGATATTCCACATTATTTTGTTTGGGGAAGGCAACAATTACAAAGGCTATTGAATGTTATGATATGATCATCCTTGCTGAACCAATGTATACTAGTTGTATCAAAGAATCAAAGTTATTTTTTTTCTCCTTCACGAACTAAATTGGAAAATAACATTTTCATGTATAGTATTAAACTTGAGATATATAGAAATATCATCTGCACACGGTGTACATTCCTTTAACCCTTAAACGTCAAGAGGCCCTACGTGGGACAACCCGGAATGCATCTAAATTTTTCGAGGAAAAATAAAAAATAAAAAAATAAAAAATAAATTGAAATGAAAAAAACGGCTTTGCTGGCCACTGCTTGCCAATTTACTTTTCAAAAAACGACCTCAACTACCCCAATTTCAACTCTTGCTCATTTTGATAACTTTGATTGCCAATGTTTCCACAATCTCCTAAATGAGGCGTAAATTTGGGATTTAGATTGCTTTTTGAGTAGCTTTCCAATGCACCAATCCTCGCTTGATTATGTTGAGAAAATTCACTTTTTTCTTCATTACACTTTCATAAATAAGCCCATGGGGCTTACTTTGACATTTAAAGGTATAACCATTATCTACTTGTGCATGTTCAAGAAACTATTTTACAACAAAGGCCATATTTGGTATATTGAGACTTTTTTCGATCTCATTTTATCTTCAACTTGAAGATAAATCGTTTTATCTCTTTACAATATTTATATAAAATAAGTAACAACACCAACTTTTAGAATTTTATTATAGAATCACTATTTGAGCATTATTATTTTTTAGTTTGAATAATTATTCTTAAAATGAATTTTTGAATAGCTAGCATCCCGTCTGCAAAAAGTTTCAATATAACGGATATGGCCTTAACATCTACCAAACATTGACCTTTCAAAACTTCTACATACGTTATTCAAATGATGCTTTATTTAGTGCTTTGAAAATCCTCCAATGAAAAAATATGAAATTTTGACAAGTCTAGTAACCGTGCTCAGTAGCAAAAATTGATGGTTGCGAGTGTCCCCACTTTAAGTTTGTAAAGGTTACCACCGGTGATTTTGTTTCTACTAATTTTAGTCAAATTGCTACATACAATTTCGGTTGGCTAACCGGTATAATGAATTTTGAGAAAAGAAAAAGAATATTAGCCAGATTTCCTACATGGAGTCAAGATGAGTAGACTCTTTAAACCTAGGTATCACCTAGGTATTGCCTAAGTAGCATCTATGTAGCACCATGATATTACCTGTATATTAATATTAATATGAAAAGAGCATCCAAGGAGCCTGGATTGCTCTTAAAGCCTTGGAAATGTAGAAAAAAATGTTAAACTGTCTCCTGACCAACTGAAACCGGAAGAAATCACTGGATATCACACTGCTATGCGTGGCAAGTAAAGGCGAGCCTAAAACCGTGAAGGTCACCTATGGGCGTGTGCACGTGCATTTGCTGTAGTTATGTGGGTCAGCACTGACTGGGTGAAATTCATTTCGGGTGAGTAACTTGTGGAGGACTAAGTCATGTGGTGACAAGCCGGGCAGCGGGCAGCCAGTGTTCTTGTGCTGCTCAACGGAGCCCTGCTGCCCAGAATTCCCCAAATAGACAATATATGGTACACAATGCCACTCTTGCTTCCAGGCAAATTATATCCAACAGCCTATTTCCAGTGGTGAATATTGTACACACTTATCCGCCGGTTTCACCGCCACGTGGCACAACATCCGGTGTCCTCCCTCTGTGGGGGTCTTGCACTGACCTACTCCCTTTTTAACTGAGCACTGTACCGAATTTACCGGTATTTCTTTTTACGCTGGAAACATTCACTCAGTCAGTAGCCAGTACAGAGTAAAAATAGTTCCTCCATTTAGGCACATGCAAGAATTTATTTGGGAGGTAAACTTGGAATCAGCTAATATAAACTCCGGGGAACAAAAGTCAACTCCCGTACGTTGTAACAGTTTTGATCAGATATATAATTATTTGAAGCTGGTTTTGCTTTGAATCCGATTCAACGAGATCGCCCCACAGACAAGAATATATCAGCAGCTTGATAGTTGTCACGAGTACAACTGAAAAGCTGGACTTTGAAATACATATATATTGATCGAATTTCAAGAGAAGACTGAGCGAGTGTTGTCATTAATTAGTGCTAATCGCAATTTGCAGCTAATTAATTAACCAGGTCGATGACAGTACTAGCTAGTGAAGATTCCATGCATGCAGAGTGTACATACAATAATACTCCTTGAACAATGAATTGCTCGTAAGGACAATATAATGACGAGGAGTTTACGCCACTAATTAACTTAGGACCTTGTCACTGCATTAGCTTCCACTGGATTCTGCTAATGTTCTCAGTCTTTTTGGTGCATTTCTCTGAAATCATGTGCTAATCATGCGTTAATCACGTGCTAATTCCATCAATCAGTGTAGTGAAACTGTTTTTGCCTCGCATCTGTGATGCTTGCTCCGCTGGTGCACTTGAATACACACAAAACTACACCGATTATTGAGAGTCACTGAAGACTTTACAGCAATCCTCAGTACATTCATCTCAAATGTACATTACTGTAAGAGAATCAAATATTCTCAATTACTGCGACTCACTTTTGTTGTAATGCCAAAATTACTGTAGCGAGACTAATCTACACATGATTAACTCCTAATGAGGAACTAATGAACTCCAGCAGCGTGCGTAGACTTACTGTATGGAATATAGAAATGTATATATATATATGCTTTGCTGGAATTATTAAATGAAATATTTTGTAGGTAAGAGCTTGCGTGATGGAGGATGGAGTCAATGATGAGATACGATGGTCCGGTCCATGACAGTTTCGGTGGAAGACAGCCAGTGCTCGCCTTGTGACTGAGATGGAAGTCAAACAAGAAGCGAGAGACTGAATATTGTTCTGTGGCCATGGCCAGTGGAGGTGCCAAGTATGTCAAAGTCTTCAAGATTAATGTAGTCTTGGTGGTACTGCTACGATACTGTATGGCCGGGCACTGGCATACAGACTGCGGTCCGGTCCAGTCTAGACATGGTCAAGTGCGGCGGTCCCGCTCCGGTCACTCGTAAATTGTACTGTACAGCTCGTCTCTTGTAAGTAGCCACTTGTAGCAAGACCAATACGGTACGTCTGCAGTAGATCACAAGAGCCGGGCGGGTTCTGCCGTTTGTTTCCTACACTACAAATTAAACAGTCTTCGGAAGGAATGATGCAGTCCTGTGCTGAAAACTGCCTGCGGCTATTAGCCAGGTTGCCTCTTCCTCATTTATTTATTGACATTCCACATTATTCTCCGTCTATTATAATACAGACTGTGCATGCATGCGAGTACAGTTCTGTTGCTGGAATTGTCATGTTGGACCCTGGCATAACTTAATTCAATTTAGTATTTCATAATATTCTTGTCCTATCATAACATTCACTGTTCTTGTTCTTACATAGATGGTGTGGAATATTCCACACCCAATAGTACTTCATTAGTAGCTAAGTGGACAGGTGGAGGCTCAAGGTGATGACAAAGTAGAGTGCATGAAGGGAAGGCAATGGGCATGAAAACTATTGAATGTTATAATTGTGAAAACTCTTCTTCAGAGCCTATGTAATACTTTATAGTTTCTTATCTAATAGGGTTATTTTATCAGAGGGAAATGAAAAGAGACAACAAAAAGTGAAAAAAGAAAGCACAAAATATTTAAAGGAGACAAAAGAGACAAAGATAGTGATATAAAAGTCCTTCTTTGTCTCCTAGTTAGTCTCCTACATAAAGATTTTGTCAATATTTTTTTGATACGATTACCACTTCAGAGAAAGTTGTACAAAGTGAGATAAATTCTTGAAATTCAACTGGTAGTTTTGTGGCAACATGGGTAATTTTTTAGAAAGATGAATAGTTGTAAGTTCAAGAATGTTACATATGCTATTGAGAAACATCGAAATGTATGCTAAGGAAATATGGTAAATTGGTAATTTGGTTTAAAATCATTGGGGTGATTAAACTAATTGAGGGGTTATAAACAAGCGGTTGGTTGCGGAGTCATTGCTTTAGTATTTATCTCGGATTTACTTTTATGGTTTGCTTTTACTATCCATCCATAGACCTCCTCAAAACAAAGCATTTTCGTAGTCTCTTCCCCTTGTGGGACAAAGACAATAAATTAAGTTGGTTACTAAACTAATAATCCCATTTTTAATTTTTAATTATTCTCAACATAACAAAACGTAACAAACAAACAACATGTATATATATATATATATACATATATATATATACATATATATACATATATATATATATAAATATATATATACATATATATATATATATACATATATATATATATATACATATATATATATATACATATATATATATATACATATATATATATATACATATATATATATAGATTATGTGAAATTAGTGTAAGATGAAGACTTCAACTACTTAGTAAAAATTTTAGTCCTCACTAATTTTGAGATTTAGAAAAATAGAGTGTGTTTTGGGGATTTATTTAGTACCACATGCACTAAATGGGATAATCAATGTAGCTTTTGGTTCTTTGAGATTGAGGCTCAAGCTATTGCTTTTTTCATAACTAGTTGTCGACTTGTCAATGCTAACGTGTCTCCATTCCATTAGCAACCCGTCACCATTGTCATTACAAGTTGCAACTCATAACCTTCTCTCCATTCAACTTGCATCCTACACCCTTGGATCATGAAGGTCAAGGGTTACAGTGATTGAAAAGTCGACAATCGGTTATACATGATAACCTCTTCGCCAGTTATCATATACATTTTTTTGGTTCCTCTATATTAACCCTTTAGTGCCCATGGTGGTATAAGAGAAACCAGAGTTTTTTGGTGTTTCTTTTTTTAAAACTCTCTTTATTCAGACTATGGAAATTATTAATAGTATTTAACCGTATAAATGTAAGCATAGCTTAATCAAACAAGTGTCGGTTAAACCTTGGTAAGATCTAATTGTTGGAATGTTGGATTAGAAGATTATAGTATGTATTTGAATCGTATGTATAATGCACAATCAAAAATGAGATATTGGAGGATGTGCAACTTCAAAGTTAAATAGAATTATGGTTTTAGGTTTTCAATTTTTTTTGAAGAGGTTCCGCAATTATCTATTTCAGTACCTCTCCATTGCAATCTTTCATGTCATGAATGACTGACTCACATAATTATTGTAAATTTTACAAGTGATAGTGAGTTATCCATGTATGGTTTATTCAAAAATTCATATGCTAAAATATAAAAGGAGTTGGTACATTGATCAAGATCAGATTATATACACTAATGGAACTTGAACAAAAGAACAAAATCCAAAAAATTAAAACAACATAATAAACTTCCAAACATAAGAAATACCGCATAGTATATGCGCTAAATTTGTTAGTATTTACTGTATTTTCAAGCATTTGCAGTATTAATTTTCTCGTTTTTTTCATAGGTATTTTGAAATATGTATTAAGATATTGTGAGTTATTATATCCATACCTATTAATTGTAGTCAACGAACACAAGAACCAAGTAAAATTTTGGATGGATGAAAAAATATACGGGATGTAATAAAAAGAAGGGTACATGACTGAGCAATTTTTGTAGTCACAAACTCATTGTTCCTTTGTTAACCCTTTAATGTCTTGATTCAATACTGTTTTCAAAGATTTGTTACAAAATGTTTGATGAAAAACAAAAATGGATTTGGTGTACAAAGAAAAGTTGTAAATATCGATGTCAAGATCACATTTGTGTACGGTTGGATTCATCATATTTTTAAAATAAATATATATTTTAATGAAATTGGAATAACACGCACTGTAAGATGGTATGGTTTTCATTATTAGATTCTACTTATTTTGGAAAATCATGTTTAACCTCTTACTTTTTAAATTAAGAATGAAACTTGAAATAAATCAATTGAATGTGTTGTTTTTCAAAAAATCACAATATCTTATTTTGAAGATCCATACAGTTCAAATGATAGTCAACTAGCACAAGAACCAAAAGAACTTTTTATGGATGAAATGTTGAGAAAGGTTGCAATGTTCGTCGCCCATTATATAGACGCATGTAGGTTGAAGGGTTAGATTCACCTTGAACATAGTTTTCAATGGTATGCTTTGTGTTTGCAGATGTGGAGAATGACTAATTATGCAAAAGACTACAAATAAGGTGGAGGCAACAATATTTGTTCACTTAAAGGATTTCAACCTGTTTAAAGGGATGGTTTTCAATGATAGAAAACTGCAACATACAAAACTTTGGGTTTAATAACCAAGCCCAATTTTTAATTAATTTTGTCACAATTTATGATTTTGTTCTCAATTTTCAAACTTAATCTGCATAAACCACTATTGATGTTAGTAGGGGAACCAATACTTGCCTCTCATTTCTAGTCTAATTACTTTGCTAACTTGGCATTCATAATTGATCACTAAATTGCTACAACTAATGGTTGTGATAATTTGATTGGAAACTCGCAAAGTTGAAACAAGTGCTTGCATAAGCAACTGGAATTAGTCCTTAACAGATTTTGGTGCTTCTACTTTAGTAATTTGTTTTTGAAAACTATTTTGAGCCCAAGTACTAGTTACAACACCCAATTCCCTATTTTTTCACTTGGCCATATGATCATGCATTTGGCTTCCGGGCGCACTAAAAATTCAAACCGGTAGAAATTGCATGAAAAATTTGACCAATTTTCTTTTACTTCTACAGATTTGGTTGCAAAAAGGCTATAAATTGAAAATTGTTGAGTCATTTTTTCTTGCAAATCATTACTTGTGCTTTGAATATCTTCTAATTGAATTCTATACGCAACAAAATTCTGCTTGAAATTGATCTTGACATATAGTATATTAGAAAAATACAGGAGGTTAGAGTTCCCAAACAAGAGGCTAAGTACACATCTTACAAAACCATATTATAAACATATTGTAAGCAATTAGAAGTAGGCCAAAAATAGACGATCGTGTTTTAAATATACATTTTAGTATATAAAAACGCTTTACTTGTTTACAATATACAAAAATTGTACAAACTTTTAAATCAGTACCTTGACAACTAAACTAAAAAACCACATACTATATAGTAATGTACTCATGTATTCTAGTAAGCATCTAGCAACCTTTTGTCACCCATGCCTTCAATATGCATTGCAACATGTTCAAGTATGTACGACTTTGCTTCATTTGAAATAGTGATTTGCTTCATCTACACGTAATCATTTAGCGCCATTGTTGCATTTGCTGCTTCCTCCCTCCAAATAGCAACTCCACAATGATATTCCTTTACAATGTTATCAAAATAGATTGTTCAACCTCTTCAAACAAGTTCGTTAGAACAACAAGCCGAGCAATTCACTACTTTATACACAATCCATGAAATTCCACATGAACAACATCGTTGTTAACTCCAACAAGGCTTCCAAATGCACTAAGGGGGTCTTTACACTAGTGACCAAGAGCCGGGATGGATAATTCTCTTGGTCACGGCCCTTGGTCAAGAGCCATGACCATGAGCCAACTTTCCCATCCATTGGTCACCAACAATAGTGTAAAGTGAACTTGGACCAAAGGGAAGGTGGGCTGAAATTTTTAATGTATTTTTTTAGTGAGGCGAAACAAAATTACCGTACTTTAATAGCAAGTTTGGCACAAAATAATTCTAAAAATAGATGCCTAAAATTTTGGAATATTATTGGCATTTTTTGCCGAATATAATATTAGTTATTTTTCAAAATTGCCGAAAAGTAAGAAATTTTTACTTCTCACAAGAATTTTACTTACAATGGAAGCTTTTGTGAATTCTAGAGGAGAGAAGGCGCTCTTTTTGTAATCAAGCTCACTTACATTAGTCCACAAAGAATATGGGTTAAGAAGTAGCAAGACTCTAGGTGAGGCTTTTCAAATGTGTTGTACACAGATTTTTGGAGTCCAATTGAGCATAGAAGATGAAGTTTTATAGAAATTTGTCCAACTCACAAAAGTTGATAAATCAATCCTTCTTCCACCTCCAACAATTTTTGTGTCAAAATACGTCTTAATGCAAAAGATAAGGACAAAACATTGCAGCCGTGTAGAGATCAAAAAATTAAAATGCGTTCATAACAGTTTTTTGGAGCTCATTTGTGCATAGAAGATCAACCTTTTTGGAAATTTTTCGGTCTAAGAAAAGTTTAGAAATCAAGTAATCTTTCATCTCCAACAAATTTTATGTCATTTGAAGACTCTATGCAAAAGTTATGCGTGTTATAAAAATGAAGACTAACTAGGTGCTTCACCTCAAAGTTTACATATCCCATATGCATTGTTGGACACAACTCCACTCCACTTGCGTAAAGCACAGAGCATTCACCTCTCCTCACTCACAACATACTTATCATCCAATGCAAGAGAGTTGTACATGATAAAAACTTAAATAGGATTTAAGCCGAATTTTTTAAAATTAAAATAGAAAATTGCCAAAAATTAAAAAATTCCATTGGTATAGGGTAGAATTTCCCTTGGCCACGGCCCTTGGTCACTAGTGTAAAGACCCCCTAAGAAAAGGGAAAAAAGAATGTGTGACCATGCACAAAAACAAAACAAAATAATTATTAAACAATTATCTATCTGTCTATTTATAAATAAATAAACACACACACACACACACTATATATATATATATATATTCTTTTGCGGGTCACTATGATATATAGCTGCCTCTTTGTTAACCCTTAAGCGTGCAAGGAGCCATGTGGACCCATGTTTGATCATTTTCAGTCAAACTTTGTTTTTCACCTAACTTTTGATTTCATGTAAAAATGGTCCCAACTAAGAAAGTGTGGGAGCGATCTTCTACCTAATAGTCCAATTTGAGGTTCTTCAAAATTGTTAAGATTGCGTTTTTTACAACACTTTAAAGATCAAAGCTTTAAAATTCCAATACACACTGCAGAAAATGTTTTTTAACCGAACTTCTTTTTATATAAACTCAAGAAGTATGCGAAAACTTTGAAAATTACACAAAATTCATTTTTATTTAAATAATTATGAAATAATTATTGTTAATTGGTTTAAGAATAAAGTATTTGAGAAAAATATCCAAAAAGTATCATACACTTTAAAATGTGAGAAATTAATGAGGTTTGATTGAATAAATGTGGTGTGGACATTTAAGGGTTAAACCAGAAGTCAAATACATTTTAAAAAGCATTAAAGCCTTCTTTCAAGTGTTTGATTTTGAATAAAATGCAATCAAAACTCAATAAAAAATAAAAAAAGAGCCAAACACTTTTTAGCCACCATTGATGAGCAAAATACAATCTAGCCCTATGTTTGGGCCTGGAGTTGCAAGAATGAAACCATAATCACAAAAACCCAAGTCAATGTTATAAATTGTACACAAAATGAGTCATTTTTCATTCCAAAAAATCACAAAGTTAAATACAATTTTGAAAAAGATTGGCTGACGAAAATAGAAGCGCTAGATACCATGGGCTTTTGAGGTCACTTATCAATTAATTCTAATTGATAGGATCTTTTGACTTTGGCAGTAAGGCTCTAGTGAAATTTTTACTTGTGGGCCAATTCTTAGCCAAGTGGCTACAAAGAAATTGATGTTAAATTTTTTACACCCTTTTAAAGGTATTATCCCTTAAACGTTCCATGGGAATAGTATATATGTTGTTGTAAAATTGAGATTTGCTACTAACAAGAAACTCTAATTGGGATCTTAAGAGCTCATTAGAACCACATTGATTTAAATTTCAACTTCTCTTTTGAACTCAAACCCATTAAAGGTGTGGATCCATTCCAAATACACTGTATTCTATTGGATACCACATCACGTTTAGACATTTAGGGGTTTAGCCACTACTTTTTAGTTCTCCCAATATGATGAAATTAGCCAATTTTATACTATATATAGATTTCTTTTACGAACGTATTAAAGAATCTAGAATATTGGGCCAAAAGTGACTATCAAATGAATGACAATTTTGTTAAAAGAGGCTGAAATTCCTCACCTTGACTGGTGACCGGTAAGGCTCTACGAATGAAATCGTAAAAAAATACACAGGTAGTGACTGCCTGAGTAACTACCTGACCCAAGCAGGCGAGTACACTTCTGACCGGTGACAGCTTCGATGATTGCTTCTTTCAAGGCTGATGACGGAGGCCGGACCGAAGGAAGCCCGAAGCTGAAGAGAAGCTGCCTTGCTTTGCATACTCACTCGGCTTCTGGTACGTTGGCACCACAGGAAACCGCACTAAGTAAATAAGTAAGTAGGTGTCTACAATCTCAACAACCAACACCAAGCTTTGACAATATCTGCTTGTCAGATCTTGTGTGAGTGGAAGGAACCAAGCACGCCACAGCCAACTTATGTTAACCAAAACCAAAACCAGGCAAAGGTTCAAGAAAAAACGAACCAGAAACCCACTTGCATGCTTCGATTCACCCTCCTCAGGACCACCACAGTTTCTTGCAATAAGTTAGTCTCTGATTGTCGACTTCACCGAAAGCCCACTCGGGCAGCAACGTAGACGTTCCTACATGCATAATCGTATCTTGCCTGGGTCCGATTCTTATATTTATTTTTTTGGGTTGAACCGTCTTAGTTCAGAAGCGTCCGTCATTGATTCTGTGTTTACAGTGGCAGGAGTAGTTTAGCTTCACGACCACACTTTCTGATTGATTGAGTGCAACCCTGAAGACTATGCTCCTCATTAAGGGTGTCATGCAAAGTGCAATCATCAAGTTGGCTTGATCACCCAAGTCAATGCACTTCAGGGGGGTGGTCATTATAGCTGCCGCAAGCCAGCCAGCCAGCCAGCCGCGGTGATTCAGACATGCTTTCCCTTGTTCTCTTCCGACTTACTACTTGTAGTACAACCCGACCAGCAGGCCGGGATTCGATCTCAAGTGTCGACCAGGGTAAGGCAAAACTTACGGCAGCTCAGTCGTTTCTAGCTCGGTCCCTCAGGCTCTCACTGTACATTGTGATTGATTCTTAAATGATTTTGGGAAACCTCGTCGTCTACGGCTGTGTCGGTGCCGGAAAGCCGCAGAGGCAGGGTTACGAATTCGGACGCACACATGCAGGATTGCGGTGGAGAATCATCACCTTGGATGCTTTGGTGCCGTGACGGTCAAGCAGACCGGCCTGGATATTCATCAGTTATCAATTTTTTTATTGTCTGTGTGGGGGGTGGCACCCAGTGTTTGACTGATACAGGTGACGCAAATTGGTTCATAGGCGATTGGGTTTCCGTGTTAACTTTGTTCCCCCCACCCCACTGGAGAACTGGATTGATTCGAGCATGCACAAGTGGGGTCACCGACTCACCGCTCTTTTGATTGTCGGGTGAGCAACGCACTCCGATACATGTTTTGATTCAAACTTTTTCCTTGTTCGGAAAATAATGAGAACGACAGGCTAGGCTTGATGATCACGGGTTCAGAAGCCACACCAAGATCACTGAAGAAAAATCACATGTACCGTGGTCTCAACCGACATCATAGGGTTTCGGCATGCACAGGAATTATTATTAATCCTCTCCTCATATCAGGCGCACACAACTATTGGACTCATGAGCTCCTAATTCGTGAGTGCCAACCTTCAGGTGCTAGCTTGCTTTTCCCTTCTGAGCGTCTGGGAAAAGACCTCCCATTTTTTGTTTTCCTCTTTCTCGCTAGCTCAACAGAATGACTCGCTCTTGGAGGGACAAGTGTGCAGGCGTTGTTGTTGTTGCAGTGAATCTCTAGGGGAGTTCACTAATTAGGTGGTACTTTATTTGATTTTTGCGCCTGCTGGCGCTGGTGTGAGTGAGTTCGCTTCCCACGTTCCAGACTAGTAAGAGCTGCCTTCAAGTGTCCGGAACTAGGGGTGGTTATTGTCACAGTGAGTCAACACACTCAAGGAGTAAGGGATCTCAGCCTGTATTCCAATGTACTCCAATCGTAATACTAGTACTCTCTCTCCTTGTCGCTCCAGTCAAACGTCGCGCTAGACTTCGAAGACCTCTTCTTCGTGTCTGTTTTTTTTTTTTTTTTTTTTTTTTTCTTTCTCTGTTGATCGTCTATCCTACAGGAAGCTAGGGGTGAGAGATCAGTTCCCTAATGGCCACAATAAAGGCGGGTTTGGAGAAACTTGGTTTGGGTTTGGATCCGTTCTAAAGGCTGTCGTGGTGGTGGCCATGGCTGAGAAGGCCCCGAATGAGGCCGAAGAGGCCGAGGGCGCCGGCCCCGGCGAGAGCTTCCTGGACCAGCTCCTGCGCAGGTTCGATCAAACGGCCGATCAGGACTCGGCCGGAACTGTCTCCCCGTCCTCCTCAAGCTCCATGGCGTTGCCCGCTCCCATAGAGTATTCATCCAACAATCCGTGGCCATTCTCGTCGCCTCTCAACCCGGATCTTCAACCCGCTGCACTTCACAGCCTCTTATACGGTCCTGGCTCTTCAGTGGCCGCTTCACCCAACCCCGCCAACCCGCTGGCTGAATTTCCATGGCTGTTTCAAGAATTTGATCATCCCAGACCGGGGCTGGATTCCCAGCGGAACTTGTACAGCTCATACTCACCAACGCAAGAGTCCTCGCAGCTTCCGTTGGATCAATTACCAGTCCAGCAGGCTGAGCCGAAACGAAAAGATCCGGTTACAGGACATGGGAGTGGGAGTAGTAGCTCGAAATTGGATGCAGCGCGTGTGCCACTGTTTGTGGAGAGCTCTGGGCATTTCAGTGACCCTGCGTCAGCTCAGGGCGCCAGGCAAGGTATTAATTATCGACCTCCGACGTCACCCCTGCTGTCGGAAGCCACTGCAGTGGGCGCAGGAGGCTCCGTGACGACGTCTGCAGGGACTTCCAATACTTCGATGTCGTCGGGGTCCACGAGCAATGCAGGTGATGAGGATGACAGTGAGAAGAAGCAGCAGGGTGAATCCAGCAGTGGGCTCAAGAGGAAGAAACCGGACTCGGCTGGAGCTTCCAGCGACACGCCGGATCAGTCGAAGAAGTCCGTAGATCCTCCCAAGTAAGCTCATTTCTCGCCTTCTGCACCGGTCTCTGTGCGTTCAGTTCAATGCATTGCCCTGTGAGGATTTTTAAACCGAATTTAAGAACAAGGGATATTCTGAATCTTGTTGCTCGATAGGAGTGCTGGAACCACTGAACATTTGGGGTCCGATCGATTCAGATACTGTAACGTACATTTCTAGTGTAAGTTTTGAACTAGAGCTAGTTTCAATATAGACATTTAGAATTGGAGAAGTGAAGATGCAAAAGTCCTAATTCAATGGCAGAGGTTCAAGCTCGATCTAGCGTAACCATTGAAGTACTCCACAAACTGAAGTACTGTGCTGAAGAAGTTATATCGTCTTTCCTGTCACTCAGGGATATTCGTGTATGTCATCCCCTAGGTCAGCACCAAACCTCGATCTGGCAGCCTTTTCACGAGTTGATCTGCACCTGAAGCCAAATTATCACTGGTGCATTCTCTTCATATACCGTGGCAAGTCTACCAAATATTAGTGAGCATAATTATCCTCGACGTTTGCATTCTTCTTGCGTTTCCAGCTTCACTAATCTTAGTTTACTTTAATGTTGAGTTCGGTCATTTCGCTAGACCGTCCTGAGCTTCTGAACCGAGAAGGACCTTTGCTTGTTAGAACAGCTAGCGGTGGCTTATCCCTTGACTCTGAACCAATCTTATCTACATTGATATGATGCATAGTGATCTGGTGATGGGGTTGCTAACTCTATTTAATAACTACTAAGTTTCCATGACTTCCAGCTACTTACGATCGCTAGTAATCTGGTAGACTATTGGAGGTTTCTAGACGAGTAGATAATGCTCGTAGATCTGCTGAAACTTATAAGATGCACTTACAATTGTACCTCTGTCGATGTAAATGTGGACTCAGCAGTCAGATAATTCTGATATTGAATGAATATTCGTGTCGGTTATTTTGGCAGAAACCCTGAAATTCATACATGTCCTAGTTTTCAGTGCTTTAGGTAACTGAGCATCGTTGTTGTGAAATCCGCCATTATGTATCGAGGCATGCTGTTATATTATTTATGCGGTCTCGGTCTAGCTATTGTCAATGGTTTAAAAACTGCTGTGAGTGAGTCGAGAATTAGGCTATGTTAATTAGTGTCAGTAACTTTGTCCAAGTCCAGGAAAGACCTTACAGTACCGAAGTCATGATGGTTTCTATTGGTCTAGCTGGTCGTGGAGGTGTGCGGTGAGACTGCTACGGAGATTACATGATCACGCTATGGAAAGTGACCGGGTCCACGGTACTAGCTAGCTAGCGACGAACAAACTGTACATCTACAATTCCTATTATCCTATAATTCATACTTCCTTTTCGTATTTACTTCCGGAATAACTTAATATTCTTTTGCAGTCCTTCCATGTGGCAATTCTACCTATTTCATCTTGAAAGTATTGTAGTCATGTCTCGTGTACAGTTTTAATTTAGAATATGCCAGACTTAGATGATGGATTACATCCGACAGTAATTCATTAATGTTATACATATGGATTCAACTCTTTAAATCGGTGACCCTGGTAGAAACATCCCCACCATGGCGCTCTATGAAGATGACATGTATGTGAACATATGACATGGTGAGGCAGGCTCATTCTAGTTTTAATGACAGAAAAGGGTTTTGCCTCAAAATAAATTAGAGCGTAGTAAGCCAGGGAGTGCTAGCGTTTTGATGTCTGTAGAGTTTACAGGAAGTCGATCGATATCATGGATGAGTCGTAGATGTCATCTGTCATAAGGGACCTCTATCTCAAAACTTACAGGAGGTGGATATATCATGTAGTTTGATACCAGGATAGTCTCCTGATATTGTGACAATTTGATTTGTCGTAGGTTGGGTTGTTTTCAGATTTTAATTTATGCGCTTCTTACTTGAATCTTGTAGCAAAATCTGTGTACTTCCGAAATCCAAACTAGAGTTGGAAGTGTGTATGGCAATAAATACTAAGATGTTGCGATTGAGCTCTTCGCAGAAGTAAGCCGAGGAAACGAGGGGGCGCCAAGAGGTTAAGAGAACCCAGATACGCCATCAAAACCAGAACTGATGTGGACGTTCTCGACGATGGTTTCAAGTGGCGTAAATATGGCCAAAAGGCCGTGAAGAATAGCCCTCATCCCAGGTAAGCTCTTCAATCGACGTGTATTTTTTTATGTCATCTCAAAGAATGATTTCTGAACTTAGATACCCTGGTATATAATAATGATCAATGCACTGTTGCGATAGTAGCTAGTGCACGTTATTTATGCTGATCTCTGCAATATTAGTTGACTGAGTAGGATATTGTAACCTTCGTGGCCCTTATATGCACACACTAGTGAGTGCGCTGACAAAGTCTTCACGCGGTAGACTGTCAGACTTTAATACGACTGGAAATCCATCGTGACTTTTACCCCGACCCCGAGATTTATTTTTTATTATTTTCAAACATTTAACTACACATGACATTGAAGTTTCACGTCGGAGGTTATGCAGGCCACGATCTCTAACAATAGTAGTACTTCAATTCTGTCTGCTCGACCCTTTACTGATGTCTGTATTCGATTTAGATGAACTCACGAATTATAGCAATAGAGAATCGGTGAACAACCAGTCGGCAGTCAACTAAATTCTGTTGGAATTATGTCACTCCATGGTAAATATTAGTTCCAACTACGCTAGCAACTCCCTAAAAATTCTGTTATATGTAAACAGACGACCTCACTATCCTTGCCCTCAATAGTCGAACTACCCTCAACAGACTCTTTATTTGCATTGGTCTTCACATCAGCCCTACGATTATTATTATTATTATATCTAAAAATATGACAAGTAGAACATAACTGTGACATGATATTTTAAGTAGCTTGATGGATGAAGGAGATACATTTGAATATCTATGTTTCTTCTATAGTTGGAAGGCAAGTTAAACTCTACCTTATTAATACTATGTCAAAAAGAATAATAGATCCTTACATATTCCATGACATACAGAAAGACAACTGGATGATATTTTACGTAGCTTGATGGATGAGGGAGATGCATAATTTGAATATCTGTGGTTGTTCAAATGGCAGATTGCAATTAATTAGGCACAGGTTCTAAAACCTCAGATCTTTAACAGTCCTAGTACAATGTTAGCGCTTCTATGAGGCCGGGTAATACATTTTGTACCTGCTACAATCAAAGCTCATCTACCTCATCAGCTTCTCCATCTTGTGGAAGTAACTGGTAGCTAAGTAGAAAACATCTCATTCTCTGGATATATAGAGTTCATGGAAGATCTTCGGGACAACAAGGTTTGTGTTCATAAATTCCAACAAGTGATTGTTATGATGTTGTGTGTGCAGAAACTACTACAGGTGCACGACGCCATTATGCCCGGTGAGGAAACGAGTGGAGAGGTCGAACGAGGACGCAGGGCTGGTGATCACAACGTACGAAGGCACACACTCGCACCAGACGCCGGGGCTGCACCGACCGGCGGGCGGGGGCTACTTCGGGGACCGACCGCTGGGGGGGCTGTTCCAGAGTCCGCTGGGACCGGGGGGCGCCAGCCTGCTGCCCCTGCCGCCGGGCTTCGACCTGGCCTCCCTGCAACAAGCCAACGCGCTCCGCACCCTGCGAGGCCTGCAGCCCAACCCGAGTTTCTCCTTCCCCCCGCACCACATGCGGCAGCTGGGCCTCCAGCAAGACAGCCTGCTCCGCGCCCAGCAGTTCCTGGGCTTACAGGACCCGGCGTTCGGATCCGTCAAGCAAGAGCCCTTCCACTTCACCGCCCAGCAGGCCGACAGTACTAGTTTCATGCCGCCTGGACCTTCCCATTCTTTACTAACCAGATCGATCTCAGATCATCCCCTGCAGAGACCCTTGTTCACCGGCTTTCCCATTTCCGGTCCCGCTTCGAGCTCCAACATCACGCCTGACAGACATGACATCCATTTGCCTGGTACCAGTAGTCGCATTGATCAAAGCCTGGAGACTCTAGTGAGCTCGAGCTCCGGGCGTCCAAATTTTGAAGATAGATCAGATCAACCACCGTCGATGAGTGCTAATTCCGGAAGTCTAGATCCTCGTAGGACTCCAATGCAACAACCACAGCAACTTAACATTAGATCAGAGAGTTTACACGGGCAAGGCGGAGAGAGTAGTACTCTTGGGCAGCAACAGCAGCAGCAGGCGGAGGGGCTGTTGCAGGACATGGTGAGGCATGGAGGGCCGAAGGTCAGCAAGAGTTGAATTTATTTATTGTAGTTTAGTTCTCAAGACTTTAGTCCAAAAAACAATTTTGAGCCTGTCTGAATGATTTTCAATTACATGGCAGCCTGATCGAATGCACATTGCATTATAATTATGATGATA
Organism: Pohlia nutans; assembly: GCA_022496805.1. Classification (NCBI taxonomy): domain Eukaryota; kingdom Viridiplantae; phylum Streptophyta; class Bryopsida; order Bryales; family Mniaceae; genus Pohlia; species Pohlia nutans. Next base: position 2,278,491 of record CM040086.1, read on the forward strand.
TACATAAACTTTGGTGACTTGCATGGGGAAGTAGACTGGTTTGATGCTCAAGGACTTAATTGATTAATTATAGCATCTGGAGGATTGATTCCAGTGAGGTACCTGATCGAGCTGATTTGGTTTTGGTTATTGATCACGGCTCATGTGTTGATGTGTGTCCTTTACTCAAGTGCGCGTAAAATGCTCACCGGCCAGGTTGCTTTATCATGTCACGATCCACGTACTCATAACAGTATCAAACACATATGTGGATGATATGGCCTTGTACAAATGTTATGCGTAATTGCAGGACAACTTTGACAAACAGTTTGAGGACCATGCATGGGACGACAGTGACCAAGTCATCTGTTCGCACAAGTCTAGCTAAATACCAGAATTATCATGTGAGAAAAGAAGATGACATGCAAGTTGCCTGTCCTTGGCCGCGCACGGGTCTACTGGGGTTGTAACAAGAATGCAATGTTGTGTATTTTTAACCCCAGCCTAATATTTTTTAGAGAAACCAGATTCTGACTTTTTTTAAGACTCCAATCTGGTTTCTTGAAAAATTAGGGGTAAACGCTTTTCTTTTTTAGAGAAATGATTGTATAATTGAACCTTCTTCAATTGAATATGCAAAATGTTACATGCCAATGATCTCGTTAAAACATTCTTTAGCTTCTCAGACATGCACCCTCAAACATTGAACTGATTTTGGTTATATTTTGATTTTCCCTAGTATATTTTGATTTTCTCTAGTATATTTTTATGATAAACATATCACTTTTTGAATTCAGGTTGGTTCCTATTCAAAATTGATGGTTTTAGGTAAAAAAATGTTATGGTTATGGACTCATGGGACCATTTGGAGTATACAACGAACTCTTTGTAATTACATGTCGTGCAACCGATGTATAATGGCCTCCAATAAGTCTTGCAACCCCACTTTCAAACCTCATACTAAAACATTTATCACACTCATTACGACAGTTCGCTGACCATGAAATTTTGCATGTACCACCGCTTGGACATAAAACATTTTTGGGCCAAATTTGGTACCTTAAAAAATGCACGGTTCATGAAACAATGCTAATTTTTCAACTTTTAGGCCTCTGTTTAAAAAAATAAAATCATATATGGTACCAATAGCAGAATAGCTGCGAAGGATTCAAATTTTTAGTAGAAGGTAGAAGTCACAATGAGGAACAATATGATGTTATAAAAAATAATGGTATTCCTAGGTATTTTTGTGTCATTATGCAATTCAAAATTTTAAAAATAATACCAAATTTTTGTTTACTTACAAAATAAAGTAATTGACCTTTTTTCTCATCTTTTTGTGACACCAGGTTATTCATTACTATGACAACATGGTGTTACAAAAAAAGTGACAACAGTAGAAAACTGCTTTGTTATATAATTAAACTAAAATTTAGTCTTCTTTTTAAAATTTTGAATTGCATGTGGACACAAAAACGAGCACAAAAATACTTAGGAATACCATTATCTTTTATAACACCATATTGTTCCTTATCATGACTTTTACTTTCTACTAAAAATTTGAATCTTTGGGTATCATATATGATTTTTTTAAAGCAAAAGCTTATAAGTTGGCAAATTGGCATTATTTTATAAACCGCACATTTTCAAAGTACCAAATTTGGCCCAAAAATGTTTTATGTCCAAGCGATGATACATGCAAAATTTCATGGTCAACAAACGGTCGTAGTGAGTGTGATAGATGTTTTAGTGTGAGGTTTGAAAGTGGGGTTGCAAAACTTTATGGAGGCCATTGTACAAGCAATAATAATAGTTATGTAGTGGTAACAATTTAACCCCTAAAAGTCCTCAGACACCCCTCTCCAAATTTGGAGAATTGCAAAAATGCATTACAAAATGCAACTAAGAGGGATATTTTGAACTTGATGTATGAATAAATGTTGTACATTATGAATTTTAGATTCTATCCGTACGGTTGAAATCACCAATATTTTTGTATAAATTTTGAAACCTAAGATTCAAAATTCTTTCGTAATTTGATTACAAATAAGATAGGGACAATCTGTGAATGAAATTTGTTGTGATGGGTTGAAATGTACTACTCTAAGTGTCATGGTTTTTGAAGATTTTTTGATTGCTTAATTTTATAAGTTCATTTTTTCACAAGCACTTTTGAACTAAGATCTTAAATTTTTTTGGTGAATCACTACAACATGAAGTGAGGCATAACAATTCACAAATCATCCCCTTTCTAATTGGATCACACATGCATGAAGTTAATTTTTATGGAAGTTTGACTGTATAGATAATTTATAGAGGTGATGCCCTACATTTTGTTTATTGTACCAAACTTCATCAAATATATGAAAGACACATTTTATAACACATCTATGTTTTGTTCAATATCCTTTGGGCATTTAGGGGTTAAAATGTACTATACATGCGACACTATGGATTTAGTAAAGGAATGCGACAATATAGAATTCAAGCTTTACAATCCTAACTTTTGAGAATCTAACGCTTTTATTATTAATATCAATATGACCCACTTTATAAAAATCACAAACATAGATGAATTCTTATTTCTTTTTCACTCAATGATAAGATAGCCAATCATGTAAGACATATCCTACGCTCCTACATGACAAAAATTTAATAATATGATGGATCTATTTCTAATATTCCATGCACATTTTAGAATCATTAAAGATAAGTTACATTTGATAAAGACAAATGTGCCTCATTTAATCATCAAAGATAAGTCATATTTGATAGAATTTCTACTAGTGACATGACATCCGTTTGCCCGTCTGAACGTCTATCTATATTTAGTACTATGGTAATACTATTTGACAATCTAATAATGAAATTTGTTGTGATGGGTTGAAATGTAATACTCTAAGTGTAGTGATTTTTGGAGATTTTTTGGTTGCTTAATTTTAGTAGTTGACTTTTTCAAGAGCACTTTTAGACTAAAGTCTTCGAAATATTGGGTGGAACACTACAATATGAAATGAGGCATAAAAATTTCACAAATCATCCCCTTTCTAATTAGATCACAGTCATCACACATGCACAGAGCTAACTTCCTATAAAAGTTTCAATAAAAAGTTCACGCTGCAAAAAGTGCATAATGGATGAGAAAACGGACTTCAAATCCGTACATCATGCAAAATATGTCTGGTTGGACGGTTAGAGGTGAATGCCACTACAACCAAAAATTAGTGTTTGGATGGTTTTGTATAATGGTATTGAATGAAAAGTATGTTTTTTCGTCCATTTTTTCTTAAAGCTCTTGACTTTTTTTCAATATGTTTGCTTTAGATGGTGTTAAATTACTTCCCTAATTGATGAACTCGTTACAAATTTTTTATAGCACATGTCACCCCCATAGTGCATTTTGGCAACTTTTAGCTTTTTATTATTGATCTCAACTTTAGCCATCAAAAAAAAACTATATATATTTGAATTCAATTTTTCAAAAGTTTAACAAGTCTACTTTTTATTCCAATTTGAACTTTCCAAAATTTCCCAATATTTAATGATTAATTGCAATTTGAAGTTTAGAAGATAAAACTATAATCTAGAAATTTAAAAAATATAGATCACATAATTTTGATTTGTACTATACTTTTCTTCACTACAACACATACCTATGAAGAAAGTTTTATATTTCGGAATTCATTTTGTATTTCATACAAGTTTCTTCACTTTTTAAAAAATCCGCAGACAATAATCTCAAATATTCACAAAAAAATCTAAAATTTCTATAAATTATAGGAGAAATGTAATCTCATACTCGAATAAAAAATATTTTAAAAAAAATTCATTCATATTACTAGGAAATTAAAGGGGGTATTTGGCCACTTGGGCACCAAGGAATAGTATTAGAGTGTGATGCCCAAAGCCTATATAAACACTAGCTTGATGCTAATGTAGGCCTAAAGTGCCATGCTCTGTTAATATTCTTTGGTGCCCAAGTACCCTTTTTTATTAGTGCATATAGTAGCAAAATGGAGGATAAATAGTGATGGATGTTGACATGAATATTCACTCATACATAAAGTTCTTTACTGTTGACCTCAAAATTTTGGCCACTATTTCCAAATCATTGTAGCAAATTCAAAATCATGAGCAAGTTCACATCATCTCTCACTAAAGATTGGGTGATGAGACATTGTATTTAATATTAAAGCTTCTACAGTGCTACAAGGTGGACTCCACTAACTGCTAAGGAACCTTATGTAGCATCTATCTTTTAGGGAGTAATTTATAAAATCTGAAAATTGAAAAGAACCCTATTTTAAAGATTTTTTAAATTCAGAAAAAAAATTGTTAATCCTTTTTGTCCTATTGAACCCTTTGACGCGCCAGTATCCATATTCTTGAATGATTTCGGATGCGTCCCTTCACCACATATGGTGATGTTTTTCATCCATCCAAAATTCTCTTAATTCTTGTGCTAGTTGACTACCATTTGTACGGTATGAATCTTCAAAATAAGATATCGTGAATTTTTTTAAATAACAAAAATGGTTCATGTCTAATTTTATTCTTAGTTCAAAAAGCGAGATCTTAAAAATTACTTTCCAAAATAAGTAGAATCAAATAATGGACATTGTATCATCTCATAGTGCACATTATTTCAAATTCATTACAATTTTTTCTAATTAAAAATTGCTAATTTGCATTTAGTTGAATTTTAGTTGAATTTTAACTGAATTTCAAAAAAATACCTTGAAAATTTACTTAAAAATTATTAATAAAAATTATGATAAATCTAACCGTATAGATGTGATCTACACATTGAGATTTTAATATATCAACCAACTTTGTGATTCATCAAACATTTTATAACACATCTTTGAAATTGGTGGCGGATCTGGACATTAAAGGGCTAAAGAATAAGTCTATTGTTTGAGAATTTTTTTATTTTTATTTTTGGTACAAATGGAAGAAAAGTTATTCAAAAGATTCTTATGCTATTGCCTGACAGAATATGACAAAATTGGGAGGTAAGTATTACATGGGCTTAAAAACCTTAAGTTTGAGATTTTAATTTGATTTTTATAAATTTTAGTTTACTGAAAAAGGAACATTCATTTTGCAAGAACTAAAACTGACCTACAATTGAATAGGAGCTTTGAAAGAATAAATTATTGATTCCTCATGTACTATATTGGTAAATTATATAGTACCAAAATCTTTAAAACATGAATTTTTATATTGATATTTGTGTAAATTTTTATAAACTGCAAACTATAAAAAAACATAAAATAGTCATTAAAAGGTCATTAAAAAATTTATCACAAAAAATAAAAATCACTGTCCTAACTCCTAACGTCCTCTGTCCGAATAAAATGTCCATCTGCTTAAAATTAAAAAATTAAACAAACGTCCTCTGTCCTGTGAAACAGGACTACATGAGTCCAATACATAAGTAAACCCGCAAACGTATCAGGGTGTCCCAAGAATTGACAATTTGATCGTAAAGTACTATACTAGACATGGCAATAACCACACAGTTCCAATGACCTTGCAATTTCAATCATAGTAGATATGTCAATGACTGCACAATTTCAATGTACAATTTCAATAAAAATGTAAAGTGTTGCCCAAGAATATTTTGAATTTAATATACGAATGAAAGTTCTAGATCTTGAATTTTGAATTCCATCCGTACGGTTCAATTCACCAATACTACCATCAATACTTAATATAAAACTTGATATTTACTTAATATTTTGAATTTAATATATAAATGAAAGTTCTAGATCTTGAATTTTGAATTCCATCCGTACGGTTCAATTCACCAATACTACCACCAATACTTAATATAAAACTTGAAAGTTAAAATTTTAAAAATCCTTCTAAATTTGATTACAAACAAAATTTTAATATTTTTTTGAGTAAAATTTGTTTGAATGGATTTGAATTGAGATACTCTTAACCCCTAAGTGACCGCTTGACCATTTTCTGGTCATAGCCCAAAAAGCAGTGACTACCCATGGTCAAAAAACGACAATATTTGAATTGATTATTTGTCGAAGTTGGAGGTAGAGATCATGTTCTATTGTTTTTTGATAAATTTCATTTGCAATATTGAGGTTCACTAAGGATTCAAAAACAAACACCTCAACATTGTCCTTGTGTTATGAAACTTTCTATTTCGGAAAAGTAATGATGTTCTCTCATTTAAATATTTTCTTTTTTAATTTTAGAATAGAATGTTTAGTTTTAACCAATCATACCAAATTTCAAATTCTAAAATAAAAATTGTAATTTAGGTGAAAATTAAATGATAAATGCTTCTAAATTCATTAACCCTTAACTTCCTGGGCAACCCAAAATAGGTCTCGCTATTTTTAGAACTGAAAATATCTTAAGGAAGAAGTGCTTGAATGATTCAAAATTTGGGCCAATTTTGTGTAGAAACGAGTTAGCTATCCAATGGTGTAGTCTGATTTGGAGAAATGCACATTGTGAATTTTACAAAAATCCACAAGTGCTAGGTGGTCACAAAACCGAGGAAGAAAAGTCAGCTAAAGAAAGTGATAGGCGAATGACGAGCTGCCACGTGTTCCATTTGGGAGGGCGGCTTGTGGGTGGGTGTAACTACTGAAATGCAAATCTTGCACTTGGATTTCACCTTTTTTCCAAAATTCTTTTTCCCACTATATGTGTTCTTTTGTGTACTTTCAACCTACCGTGTCCGATTTTGCAATGGAAGATCAAATTTGCAAGAAGTTGTAAGATTTCTCTTAAAGTCACAAGTGAACTAGTAAAAAGTGGATGTCATGTCAAGGCCTCTTTCTCACTCAATTTTTATCTTAAAAATACAAAACTTATTGTCATGCGTAGGGAACTTGATTATCTTTAGAATGACAAGAAGCCACCAACTTTCTAAAATAGTATGTGCCCAAGAGAGTCAGTCAAAGCTCATTTTCAGCAGTGAGAAAACAGTGAATTTCTTGGGGTACCCTTCACTTTTATGTCCCATCCAAGCAACCTATAACTCGGATTGACACCAAAATTTGTAAAGATGAATGTGACTTGCATATCTACAAGATCTTATGGTTGATTTTGTAAAAAAATGAACTACATAAGTTTGATCAACATGTATCCCTAACCGAAAAAATCAGGGTCCAAAACGTGTTGAAAATGGTTCAGGAAATTAAGGGTTAAATGAGTGTCTACAACGAATTTTTGAAAGTTTGACAATTCAAATAATTACTAAACATCATGCTTCTCATTTTTTCTTTTGGACCAAACTTCATCAAAGTTGTAGAAGTAACATTTTATAATACATCTAGGTTTTGCCCTTACCCCCTCTGCCATTAATGTGGTGATTCTTTGAAATTATTGTGTTCCTTGAATCTATGACCTCATTTTTGCAAGGCCACTTTTGAAATACAGCCAATGCAACTTTAGCTTGGTCAACAACTTGACATACTTTTACATTTGTAATTTTAGAAAAATGTGTACTCTAGTATCACCAAATTCTACTATTGGATAGAACAACAACTTGGTGAAGTATCTCCAAAAATTGGATGACTTTCATCCAAGCATCGATGAGAATGTAGGATGAGTTTGAATTTGTTAGTCGTTCAAAAACTAAACACTATGATGTTTAGGGGTTAAATATTATAAAACATGACAATGATACATAACGTTCTTTTTAGCCCTTGCCATGGTTCACCCTTTTGCTCGCACTGCATGAAAGATAAAAAATTCAAAACATATGACTCTTGTCTTCTTGAGGCGGAGTTGTTGTGGACTTCCAATCCTCCATCATCATTCTTTAAATAAAGATCGACGTGGTATGTTCAATATTCTAGAATCCGCTACAATGATTCTTGTTCCAAGATACAGCTCACAAGGGTAAGAGAACCTTATGTAAGGTTGGATAACCTATTACCACCACGACACCTAAATCCACCAACTTCTACACCCCTCTTTCATTTCAGGGTGGAAATGTAAGCTTTCATTACATGACTTATGCATGAATTGCTCAAAAGTTAAGTCATGTACCGACAACTTACATTTCCTCCCTAAAATGAAGGAATGGTGTAGAAGTTGGTGGTTTTAGGACCGTGGTGGATTTAGGTACCTCTACCTTAGGGATGCAATCAATTGACGACTCTAAGGACTTGGTAATCTGCATTGAAACTGTTGACTTGACAGTCAAGACAGCTGCTTGGATTTTGGATTCTGGGTGTTGCAACTGCCTAACATTTCATGCATAACATTCTTTAGTGAAAGTTATCATTTTTGCTACGGAATAAGAGCGTCCGGTTGTTTCAAAAAAATTAAAATTAAAATAAATAAATAAATAAATATTCAAATGAAAGTGAGTTTCTATGTAAAATGGAATTTGTATTCTACAACATCTAACTCTCATTGGAGAACCTCATAGCTCGACCTAAACTATAGTCAAGAGGCCCAAAGTTCAAAGTCCAAGCCTTTCAGTCAAAATAGTGTGAAGCCCCATTTTGAAAGCCCAAAGGCCAAGCCTTCGACCGGCCATAGTATGAAGCTCCAAAGGCCAAATCCAAAGTCAAAGCCTTTGATGACTAAGTCTATGATAAAACAAAACATCCCATTAGTTTATCAAAAGAATTAACCCTTTAACCCTTTAGCGCGCCGGCGTCCAGATTCTGGACGCCGGATGAATTTCAGCAGCTCGGTTTTTGTAGGTACCGGATGTTTTTCATCCATTTTTTTTTTTTCATTCTTGTGCTAGTTGAATACCATTTGTACGGTATGGATCTTCCAAATAAGATAATGTGAATTTTTGAATATTTACAAAAGTGATTAATGTCAAGTTTCAATCTTAGTTCAAAAAGAAAGACCTTAAATATGATTTTCCATAGTAAGTAGAATCAAATAATGGAAACCATACCATCTCGTAGTGCATGTCATTCTAATTTCATTACAATTTTATTTTTTTAAATTGTGTTAATTTTGGATTTTTAATTGAATTTCAAGAGAAAAACTTGCAAAATTACTTTAAAAATATCAATAATAAATATGATGAATCCAACCGTACGGATGTTATCTACACATTGACATTTACAACTTTGTTTTGTACATCAACTCCATTTCCGTTTTTCATCGACCATTTTGTAACAAATCTTTGAAAACAGTGTTGAATCGGGACGTTAAAGGGTTAACGTACCAGTTCATTGTTGTTTTCAAAGATTTGTTATAAAATCATTGATGAAAACCAAAAACGGAGTTGATGTACAAAGAAAAGTTGTAAATGTCAATGTGAAGATCACATATGTACAGTTGGATTTATCATATTTAAAAAATATATTTTCTAATTACTTTGCAAGTTTTTTTCTTGAAATTCAATTAAAAATCATGAATTGATGGATTTTAAAAAAAATGGTAATGAAATTGGAATAACATGCACTACGAGATGGTACGGTTTCCATTATTTGATTCTACTTATTTTGGAAAATCATCTTCAAGGTCTCACTTTTTGAACTAAAAATGAAACTTGCTCGGGGGGTTCACTGGCGAAAATTTTAGAAACAACGTGCGATAAAAAATATATTCATTGTAGATAAATTTTGTAAAAAATGTACATGTAAAATAGGGGATTTTAAAAAAGTGAAACATGTTTACATGTAAAATACCATCACATATAATATTCTCAGGCTTTTTACATGTAAAATACCATCACCTAATAATATTTTTTGCTAAATTTTTTGCTAAAATAACCCCCCAAATAAATAGGTCATTATCGCACGTGTATACAAATTATACAAGGGAGTGACCCCCCCGAGGAAACTTGACATTAACCACTTCTGTTGTTTTTCCAAAAATCATAATAACCTATTTTGAAGATCCAAACCATACAAAGGATAAGGGACTTGCACAAGAACCATGAGCATTTTTGGTGGATGAAAATTGTCCAATTTGAATGGAATTCTAACAATTTGAATCTGTTCAGCGTCCACTATGTGAACGTAGGTGCCAAAAAGGGTTAACCCTTTAGTGCCCAGGGTACTATAGCTGGGAGCACTAGATTTCAGTGAATTTTTTCACTGTGATTGAGACTACCTGAAATAGAATGGATTAAATTAGAAGTAGCCATACAATTCTATTCTCAACTGGAGAACACACAATTTATTAAAATTTGAGAATCATCCAATGGTGGGATTGGAAGATCATAGTATGTACTTGAGCTGTATAATGCATGCTCAACAATGAGATTTTGGGGGGTGTGTGACTTCAAAGTTAAATAGAATTTGGGTTAAATTTTCAAAAATGAAAATAAAGAAGTTCAGCTACACTTACAAACAAAATTGAGTATTGATTTGAAACTTTTCTATTCAAACAACCATATCATGAGCATCAATGGGCAAAGTCCAAAAGTGAATTTGCAAAAGTTGTGGTCTGCAACATATAACACATTACTACCGAAGTTTGAAGAGAAACTCAATTGTGATTTGAAAGAAAATGAATTTCAAAGTTAGCCATGTCTAAAACTCGGTTTTGTGCGCTACAAGTTGGAAGTACTTTAAATTTTGTGAATTTTTTCTTATAGCTTCAATAAAACTTTTTGTGCCTTGGCATGTTGGTATACATCGTTTTAGATTGTTGTACGCAAAAATTGAAGGAAGTTGACATTCATAGAATTTAAAATATCGACAATTTGACAAACATGCAAATGATGTTGGTTTTCACGATATTTGAATTTTTTTTTGGATTTGAGAGTTTGGGACTGCATTGGCCATTGTATAGAGAGCATAGGTTGCAATATGACCATTGTTACATCTTAATGCCTTTACATTTGAAATAGTTGTTGAATAGGCCAATGCGTTTAATTTATATATTGGAGCTATACGATATAGTTTTTTGGTTTAGGATTTTTGTACAAAAACTAGAGTTTATGACGCACATAATCAATCCTACAAAACAGAATTAAAAAACATATTATTTTCCACATCATCAAAAAATTCAAAACTACCAGAAATTACACTAACTTTTATAAAATTGACAATATTTTGATGATACTGAACACAAAAAAAACAAGTTTTTCAATTGGTTAATTGAGTATGTGCATCATGAACCCTAGACTTTGTACAAAAAAGTCAAACCAAAAAACTGCATCATACAACTCTAATATATAAATTGAACACTTTGGCTATTCAACAACTATTTCAAATGTAAAGGCATTAAGATGTAACAATGGTCATATTGCAACCTATGCTCTCTATACAATGGCCAATGCAGTCCCAAACTCTCAAATCCAAAAAAAAATTCAAATATCGTGAAAACCAACATCATTTGCATGTTTGTCAAATTGTCGATATTTTAAATTCTATGAATGTCAACTTCCTTCAATTTTTGCGTACAACAATCTAAAACAATGTATACCAACATGCCAAGGCACAAAAAGTTTTATTGAAGCTATAAGAAAAAATTCACAAAATTTAAAGTACTTCCAACTTGTAGCGCACAAAACCGAGTTTTAGACATGGCTAACTTTGAAATTCATTTTCTTTCAAATCACAATTGAGTTTCTCTTCAAACTTCGGTAGTAATGTGTTATATGTCGCACACCACAACTTTTGCAAATTTACTTTTGGACTTTGCCCATTGATGCTCATGATATGGTTGTTTGAATGTAAAAGTTTCAAATCAATACTCAGTTTTGCTCGTCACTGTATGCCCTATGTAAACACCTCTCCTTTGCAATCTTTCATATCAAGAATAAGCTCACACATAATTATTGTGAATTTTATAAGTGAAAGTGACTTATCCATATGCGGTTTAGGACAAAATTTTATACGTTGAAAATTGACAGGAGTGGGTACATTAGTCAAGATCGGATTACATGCACCAATGGAAAATGAAGAAGAGAACACAATCCAGAAAAATAAAACATGATAACAAACTTCCGAACACAAGAAATACTGCATAATACAAGTGTTGTATTTGTAAATATTTACAATATTTTCAAGTATTTCAAGTATTTTTGCGTTTTGATGATAGGTATTTTGATAGTTGTACAATTCCAAATTGAAAATTTCTTTTTTTGGAAGGTGTGAAATGTGTATGGGCAAATCTGAACTTCAAAACTAAAGTTCCAATTCTTCACGGATTCTTTGCTATTTGCATTTCGGACGTTGCAGTGACCATAATGTGGTCAGTTGGGCACTAAAGGGTTAAACAACTTCTCAACTATCGTTTGGGTTTCCATTCTTGTCCGTCACCTTGGAAAAATGAGATGGGTGATTGAAAAGATTCAACTGAGTGACATCCCAATTCTTAAAAGCCCGCAAATCAGTGCAAAATAATGATAAGAGCTTGAGAGCCATCCTGCAAACTCCAGTTCTAAATAGGCGGTAGTATTCACCCATCGAATAATTAGTAAAGAGCTCACAAAAGAGCACAAGCATGATAGTTGCAACTTTGCAAGGCCGTTGAGGAATGATTGCAATTTGGTGGACAAAAGCGTTGCAAAAGCACCACTCATAGCCAATGGGAGCATAACCACAAACGGCACACCGACAAAAAAGAAAGCACACAAGTTCATGGTGCAGCAATCTTCCTATGCTTTTACTCTCCTCGTCTGCCGAACAGTACTAAAAATTCATTCAATTCTCTAAGCACAAATGCCTTCACTTACCATCGCTTCTGAATGAACTCCTTCTGTAAAAGCAATCCACAATCCTCTGAACTTACACAAAGTTCTATGAGACTTTACAATATTAATTAAAGATACACTCAAATTCCAACCTGCAAAAGAGTTCCAGTAGTAGACCGTTGACATTAAAAGATTAAACCTAGAAAAGTGAAAAGATTACACTGGCTATATCCTACAAGCACCATGCATGCAACAGAAATGAGACTGTTTTGAAGTTCAGATTGATATGTGATTCTCATCTTTATACGATGGTCCAAAGAGCACTCCGACACCTAATTAAAGATACATGCAAATTCCAACCTGCCTCAAATGGCATCGGATCACATTAGAAAGGCTAAACCAAGGAGACGCTCCACTTCCTACATGGTAGAAGCACCATGCATGCAACAGAATGGCAATAAACGAGACTGTTTTGAAGTTCAGATCGATATGTGATTCTCATCTTTGTACAATGGTCCAAGAAGAAACCTAATTAAAGAAACATGCAAATTCCAACCTGCCTCAAATGGCATCGGATCACATTAGAAAGGCTAAAACCTAGGAGACTCCGCTTACTACATGCATGCAGCAGAATGGCAAAAACGAGTCTGTTTTTGAAGGTCAGATTGATCATAACTATACAATGGTCCAAGAACAACTCAGTAGTCGCCTCAAATGGTTCCAGTAGAAGACCGATAACATTCGAAAGAAGACTAAATTTAGAAGACTACAATTGCTACACAAGGGAATGGCAACAACGAGTCTCATGTATTGAAGTTGAGATTGCTCATATTTATACAAGGGTCGGAGAACGACACTCAGTTTGGAAAGCATGAGTATGATATTATCTTACACAACTCGGAAATTGCTGAGGCCAACGTTGGTGAGGCGGTACTGGTACTGCGGCTCCTCGTCCTCATCCTCGTCGCTGCTGATGTCGTCGCCCAAGCCGCTCCAGCGCGAGTAATCCACGCCAGTGTGGCCCTTGGGCTTGGCGATGGCCGCCCAGCCCGCGGGCTTGGGGGGCGGCGCGAGCGCGGGCAGCTTGCGTTGCGTGGGAGAGTCCGGGGGCGTTTCGTTGTCGGCTTCGGGAATGGGCGCCAAGGCCATCTGCGTCTTGAGGCGCGCCTGCAGGGTGCGGTACACGTCGGAATTGGGGTTGGCCTCCAGCAGGCGGTTGACGTCGAACAAGGCGGAGTGGTAGTCTTTCATGGCCACCAGGGTCTGCGCGCGCAGCATGAGGGCGCCCGCGTGCTTCGCGTCGAGCTCCAGCACGGCGCTGCATTCCTCCGCGGCCTGCTTGTACTCCTGCAGCTTCAAGTGGCACGCCGCGCGGTTGCTGTGGAGCGCGATTTGGTGGTTCAGCTGCGTCGCGGCGTTCAGCGCCTCGGTGTAAAGCTCCAGCGCTTCCGCGTACTGTGCCGCTCGGTACTTCTGGTGCGCTTTCTCTGTCTTGGTGATCGAAGCCATCGCATCCCTTCACTCAAAACCACCCATGAAACCGCCACACCTAACCCTAAATTCCCTGTCGTAACCCTAAGAGATCAGAAATCGATTCTCCCACGCAGAAACCATGCACCATGGTTCGCGCCCGATCGACTGAAACGACCAATCCTTGAGGGATCGAAGCGGACTGACGGGGTGTGGGCGAGAGTGTTTGGGGGTCAGAGAAAAATCCACAAGGGAAGGGAATCTGGCGCGCCAGCTCACGCCCAGCAAGGTGGAAAGAAAAGCATCAGATGCGGATGGAGGGAGGGATACGTTGGCGATGGCGATGGAGTGAGGAAGGAAGGAGCAAAGCTAAAGAGAAAGCAAGCCAGGCGAGTGGATGCTGGGGATGACAGGCTCATTAGACTGGGCAGGCAAGACCGGGAATTTCTTTGAGTGGGGCTGCGCGGGTGGGGCTGCGTTTTGGGTTTGTGTGGCTCTCCGCCAGAGTTTGAAAGTTTGAAAGTTTGAACTGGAGTTTGAAACGGTGCTCCACCTCCACTTTCTGCCCGCCTGTAACTATAAGATACTATCCTCAACTATTCACCATTCTTCAGTTGTACTGTAGTAATCTATCTACAAGAGAATGGTCGTTGGGAGCATGGCTAGCAGCAAGTACTTTGAGGGACCAACGTCACGATTTGATGTAACCGGCTCCACTCGCTCCAACAACTACTCACTAACGTCCAAAAAATAATATTTGGGATCAAAGTTTGAGTTTTTCCTGACATTTAGAACAAGCTCAACATCTCTAAACCAAATATGTTCACCAAACATTAATTTTAGGGTCATTTTTAATTTGAAGAAATGTTAAACTTGAAGTATCCCAACAACACTCCTTGTGCAAACATCAACCTCTAAACGTACCAACCCTTTGTACGAAAGTAGATGCTAGCTTCAAAATAGATATTAGCATGGCTCAAATGTACTTGAGGTGTACATGAGAGGACCATAGTAAGCATAAAATCTACTCAAATTTAATGACATGCTTGTAGTTGGAGGCCTCTACAATATTACCATCATAAGAGATTTATCGTAATTGGTACAGAATTTAATAGGCTTACAAAGGTGACTTGGATGAAAGTCATCCGAGTTTGTATGAAGAAGTTATAAGGCTTTGGATTTGTTCGTGATCCACCTTCTGGACGTTGGGACGTTTAGGGGTTAAGACAACTTATTAAAAAAAAATTATGACAAGAACTTGATAGTCTTAAAGCATGGGCTGGTGAATAGTCTTCAAGTTCATTATCTAATTGTTGATTGAGCAAAAATGCTTACTTGGTGTGAGTAATTTTTGCCAAAATTTTTGTACAGGGCTCAAACTTTGGCTCCAAATACTATTTTTTTAGCGTTGGCGGATAGTTGTTGGGCCATGCTTCGAAGCAAGTGGCGTTGACTACACCAAGTCTTGGCGTCGGTCCCTCAAAAACACTTGTTGCTTGCTCTACAAAAGCTTTAGTGCAACCCAATTACTCACACCAAACAAGCATCTTGTTCAATCAACAATTAGATAACGAGCTTGAAGACTATTTGTAGGCTCATGCTTGAAGGCCATCAAGTTATTTTCATAAAAATCTTCTTTTAATAAGTTGCTTTGGTATTCGTCGAAGGACTGTTGTTGGGATACTTTAAGTTTAACATTCCTTTAAGTTAAAAATGACCCTCAAATTTATGTTTGGTAGACATATTTGGTCTGGAACTACTGTGCTTGCTTTTACATTCTATAATAGTAGGATTTTGCACCACTTACTGCTTGGTTGAATTTTTTTACTGATACAATAGCTTTCCTTGGAATTAGAGTGAAAGATGACACTTGCCATTATATGAGAGTTTAGTAGGAGTGAAGCAAGTAAGACAAACTTAATCCATGAAAGCTCAAACAACCATTTTCTGATCGTCGCTCAAATCTAACAAGTTGCCTTGAACCAAAAAAAGATTGAAAAAATCAAAAAGATTTTAAAATACTACATCAAGTCTACTTTCCATGGCAATTTGAATTTTGTCAATCTAAATTAACTTCCACACGGCAAAAAAATTTCAAAGCGGATCGCCTTAACATTGTCTTAGTGTTATAAAATTTTCTATTTAGAAAAATTAATGATGTTCCCTCCATCATTTCTGTTACTTTTTGGAAGTCTACAATTAATAAACCAACTTGAACTGATAGTGCTAATTTTTAAACTCTAAAAGTGAAAATTATAATTTTTACAAATTTCAAAGGTTGATGCTTTTAAATTCATTAAAAACTATTTTAAACTATGTTTTGAAAGTTTGACCGTAAGGATAATTTGTAAAGATGATGCCCTACATTTTGTTTATTGAATCAAACTTCAAACATATAGAAGGCACATATTATAACACATCTATGTTTTATTCAATACCCCGTGGGCTTTTAGAGGTTAAGACATGAATACATAGGGCTCCCAAGAGCATTGGAGAGAATCTTGAAAACTTTAGTAGGAATACAAAGTCTAGAGCTTAACAATGTTATGGAGGTTTTTGTACATTAAGAGGGGGCCTCCAATTTATTTTTTGTGAACTCTGTAGATTTTATAAAATTTCAAATAAAACTAGTTATGGTTTACAAATTCATTCACAAGGAGGTAGTGTTAGATTTTCAACAAGGGTAATGTCTATTTGGTTGGATCTACTCAATTGGAATAGAAAATCATAGATAAAAATCCCACATAAACCAACGAGTAAAAGATTAGAAATCATTTATCAATAGGTTATTATATATCATCTTCAAGTTTTACTCCATAAGTTGATAAACTGATTTTCAAATCTTTGCCACATCATTTCTTCATTGGAATTTAGGTTGATGATTAAAATTCTCCCATAACATTCACTTCCCAATCTGGCTTTCCATCTTCTTCATACAATGATCACCAATTGTCTTTTTTTTTAATCATTTCTCAATATGTGAATTGAGTTTATTAATATAGTTTCCCTTTGTACCTTCATTTGCTAATTCAACATGCTAGTTTCATCCATTGAATGATATAAAATTAATTCTAATTAGTTCTCTCAATTTTCAATAGGATCGATCACTTACATCCTTGTCACTTCATAAGATCTCTCTTAATATTATATTTCTTTCCAATTATATTTACACTAATCTCAATTGGTTTATGGTTATCACCCTCGTTATCACTATGATCACCAATTTGGATTCTTAAATTTGTCTCAACCACTCTAACATTGTCTTCAATCACCAATCGATTACTTCACGTACTCTCTCTTTTGCTTCTATGTTCTCACTATTCACTCCCAATTGTTCTTTCCAAATTACTACAACAACAGTCTAATTTGGCATAAAATTATTTTTCCCAATTCTACTTCAATTAATTTTCATTCACAAATTACAATTGCAATCACTCACATTCACTCCTTCCATCACATTGTTCAATTCTCAATCGGATTGTACGTTTTTTATTTTATTTTAATATTTTTTTATCAAATTTTTATATATTTTTATTTAATTTTCTCTTCCAATTTTGTCAGTAACTCCAATTGGTAGTATCAAACTTCCACATAGTTCATACTTCTCTAATTACAAAATTTTGTCACACAATTTATACAAACATACACAATGCACATCACACACAATTTCAATTTCCATTTTTCATCACACCCGGTCATCACACAATTTCATTTACTCAAAACACTCCTATTGTTCTTTACTTCCCTATTAGAAGGAGTTCATGTTTTACTTACATGGATACTAAAAAATCAATCGGCAAAATTGAGACTTCATAGGTCTCATCCAATATACAGTTGCAACAACTACATGACATTTCCCACCCATTGGGGTTTAAGAACATAAAACCAATACCAATAGGCAAATACTACCTTTATACCATCAACTATACTTTCCAATTGATAAAATACCCCTATTTACACTTCAAAACCTATCAATTGGAATTGAAGAAAATTAAACTAAGACTTCAAAAATTAAAAACTACAAGCGTGTTGAGGTAGGCATAAGGTCTACCTCAAACGGGCCTCAAACCTACTTCAATACACTTTTTTGTTCTAAATATTTAACTCAATGCAAGTTGTTTTCTTAATGTGAGAGAGCAATTACTAACAAGTTTGGGGTGCATCACAAGTATGCAATGCGGTTTTCCTTCTAGAGCAAGGAATCTTTGAGTACAAGAAAGGTATAGTTTAAGGAATACGATAAATTTTGTATAATTCATGAAAGCACTCGTGAAATCATTGAAAAGAGTCAAGTATCTTTCTAGTGGAACATCTCAAACATCTGTCTAGTGAAAGCATTATAATGTCTAGTAAAAACATGTAAATATGATAGAACAAACTTTGACAAAAGGCTGTCATAGAATAGAAAACATGATAATGGCCCGATTGGGGTATTCCAAAAGACCGTCTCAACTCTTAAATGAGCTCTTGAAATGTCCCTCTTTAAAACAAAATAACAAATGAAGTGATCAAATGTGGTTTTGATTTCCTACACTCATGAAGTACTCAAGAAAATTTTGACGTTAAAATCAAAGCGTTCTAAAGATTTCAAAATAGATTTATTGTACAAAGATAAAGAGTTTTAAAGAGTTTGTCTTAACTGCACTAAAACATCCAATTTTTTAATTTAAAATATCAAATGATATCAATTTTTTATAAAAAAACATTTAGATGTGTGTTACTTGAAAAGTTATTAATTCAATTAAAATTTTGGACATGAATTAAAGAATTCCATGGCATCCAGGTGTGGATATTTTTTTAATTAAATAATAATAATTTTAGTTAATCAAAATAAACAAATTCGACAAAATGTGGAAGTTCAAAAGAAAAATTCACCTACTTGTCATGCCAAATTAAAGTGGGATGCCCCAATCGTGCCATTGCCCAACAAAACTTGGGACACAAAAAACATGTTGAATGCAATGAAAAGGATTGGTGTAGTTTTCACTCTCTGTGCTTTTACCAGAATTGCAAGAGTCCTCCGGCATGTTTGATGCATCACTGGGAAACTTAGTAGTGTGAGCGTAGAGCGGACAGCGGAGAGCGGAGAGCAAAGAGCAGAGTTTAGAGAGCGCAGATTTTCTTTTCTAGAAATCTTTTTTGTTAACAAAAATGCCTATGACCGTGGACATTGGGATATTTTTAGTTATAATTTGAGGACATTGGGTTATTTATAGCAAAAAAAAGTAATGAATTTTTGATGATTTTCCACGGCATTACTTATGAAAAACTATGCGTTTTACTTTTTGTATGTTTTACAAGTAAATTAGGGCTGACGTCATCATTAAAAACCAATAAAAGTGAAAATTATACAAGGATACAATGTTAAAAAACCAACACCAAAAACCTCATGTAAAATCCAAATCAAACCAAAACATAAGGAAACTAAGTCTCCACAATCAAGAGGCCTAATCAAGGGCTTGGACTCATCTCTAGTTCATTATCCTTGCCCTGCTTAGCCTCTTTATCCAAAAGTCCATACATTGCGCTATCAAACTTGTCAGAACTGCAACAAGGAGGTGGAGAAGTTGCAACCGCTTGTTGATGGGCAGCTTTAGTAGCATACGGTAGCAATTCGAATCCCCTCACAGGGCTTCCAAACAAGCTTGGATGGAGAACATGGATGGGACTCGCCTGTGGAACTCTGGACACAAGAACAGAATTGAAAGCAAAAAAATTAGCAAGGAAGGAGAAGAGAATAAGATGAACAATGTTTGATGTGCGAAGTAAAAAAACTAACTTACTTACGGTGTCTCTAGCGTCGTACAAGCTTCAAAGGATGATCCTTAGAGTCGGTGTCGTCAAGGTGTAGAGTAGGCTCGGGTGGACGCACTGGATCCCGCATTGGGCAAAGGATGGCTTCAAAGATCTTCGTATCCGCCTCCAATGCCGCAATGTAGCTTCATCCTCGCGACACACACTAATCGAAGCACCTAGATGAAAAAAAGTTGAATGAAAAAAACAAAACCATGAGAAGTGCAAGAAATGAAGAACAGAGACAATACAAAGAAGGGAGAAACTTGTGAATGCGTGCTAATCCAAGACAATGTCGTGCCTTTGAGTAAGAGTGTAGATGATGATGCTCATGAATTCTTTGTGCTTCTTCCAAACCCCTTTCATGCCACTATGCTATCGTTGAGGAGTTGGGTATCTTTATCCGTGAAATTGTGAAAGAGGGAATCTTTCTCAAGTGAGAAACCCAACTTTTGCCTTCTACACGGTGAGAGAGGTGCCAAGGCCTACAAGCACCTTGATAAAAAAACACTTTTTCTACCAAAAAAAAACTACATGCTTAGTGACAAAGAGAGGAGATTGAAACTTGAAGTGAAATAGGTGGAGAAGAGGAAAATATTTACAAACATCTTGGAATCTTGATTGACGGTAAGGTGAAGGTTATATATTGACACCCTATCAATCTCTTGCCACTCCATTTAGCCCCCTTGCATCAATTCCAAAGCTCCTTGTGCACCTTGAGGTCATCGCCGTGCATTATCACAAGGACATCGTTGTCGTGGAAATGATCTTCAACAAATGTGAAGAGATCATCCATGTAAACTCACCATGGAGGTTCCACACGGAAATGTCTAAGGGGGGCTAGAGATGGCGGGCACTAGAAGGTTCTCTGGAACATTTGCAAGGATGAGCTCGATGCTGGAGTGGGACTTGCGCTTCCTTGTGTTGGAGCGAGAGCGACCGCCTCCAACTTAGAAAGCAAAAAACAATTGTCAAGCAAGGAAGAGGAATGCTCGAATGGGAAAATAATGAAAGAATGTAAAAGGTGTGGACTCTTAACTCGACAAGAAACTCATCAATGCGGAAGTTGTTGTGGAAGTTGTTGGACATCCTCCATGTTAATAGGTCACACTAACGGGAGAGCTCGCAAACGGAAAAGAGGAATACCTAGGCGAGACTTCTCCACTCGCCGAATCCGAAGGCGGTTGATGACGGCATTGGAATCTTGCTTTTGCTTGATACGGATGGAGACCTCTCTCTCATCTAGGTTGGCAGACTCCGCAGGCTCCTGGATAGGTGAAAGTCGAGTAGAAATCTACCAATATTAAATTTAGTACAAAACAAACCATAATTATTGAAACAAATGACTTATGAACCATATGGTTTAAGTACAAGTGCATAAATGCACGTGGATATCAATATCCACAAAGATCAAGGTAAACTAAGGCGAGGAGACCGTTTAGGCGTTATTCTAACCTGGGCATGAGCAAGCTCTCGTGCCTCACGAACCCGCT
This sequence comes from Pohlia nutans, assembly GCA_022496805.1. NCBI lineage: Eukaryota > Viridiplantae > Streptophyta > Bryopsida > Bryales > Mniaceae > Pohlia > Pohlia nutans. Next base: position 2,299,830 of record CM040086.1, read on the forward strand.
AATTATGGCGAGTGGCATAACGCCTTCTTGCCTCACGAACCGCGTACTCCTCTGCATCAGGAGGCGCACATGATTCTACAGTAGGTGATTTATACTTCCAAGTACGCTTCAGTGCGGGCAAGGCAAGAACAACCCGTGGAGTTGACCTTTGTGCCGAGCAGTGCCAAGAACAAGGTATTAGAGCGAATCACAAACCTTTGTAGTGACCACTGCACCCGATCCAGGTACTATTCCTTGTTCTTTCTTCTTGTGCACTTCTATTGTTGGCATGTGCACATGTTTAGAGAGTGAGCGATAATATGCACTCCACCTAATATGCTTCGATTACAACATATCTAAAATCCTAATTTTGCACTAAAATTAGACCTGATATGTATTCGTTCCATGCAACATTAGAACTCGTTCTCGTACATCAGGAATTTCGGACCCCACTGATTCTGCACTGATTCAGTGCGATTTCCGATATTTCAAGGGTTCGTACGATTTTCGCACTGATTCCGCATCGTTGCGTCATTCATCGCAACTACACTGATATGACACGATGTTCGTACAAGCGGATATAGTACTGATTCGACACGATTGATACATCCATTGAAAACGTATGAATTCAGCACTCTTTATAGTCGTCAAATGTCGTGTTTTAATCGTCTTTAAAACTACACTGATTCAGTGCGTTTTTCGTGCGACATCATCATTTCCATATCTAGATTTTATTTTCTTTCTATATCTAAATTTGATCAAAATAATATTATTAAAAAATATAAAATATAATAAAATATAAAGTAATTACTTTCCTCGCTACCCACTTCAACTACACGGAAATTGCCCGCACGTGCGGTGGGGCCCACCATAGCTTCCCAAGCTCTATCGCCAACGGTGGGATTTGAACTCTCGACCTCCCGGTTGCCAATCAAGTTTCAAACCACCAAACCACCTCAAACTCTTCATGCCTAGAATGGAACTCTTTTGGTAACTATCGAACTTCTTTTTTCAGCGGACTTTGAATGTTTTTAACTATGTGAAAAAAACTTTTTTTCCAATTTTTTTTTGCACTAGATTATGCAGGAATTTTTCTATATCTAGGATTTTTTCATAATTTTTTGAATTTTTGAATTTTTTGCCAAAATCGTGATAGCAGATCATGGCTGTGAGCTGTTTTTTTTTTCAGCGGACTTTGAATGTTTTTAACTATGTGAAAAAAACTTTTTTTCCAATTTTTTTTTGCACTAGATTATGCAGGACGTTTTCTATACCTAGGATTTTTTTCATAATTTTTTGAATTTTTGAATTTTTTGCCAAAATCCTGATGGCAGATCATGGCTGTGAGCTGTTTTATTTTCTCAGCGGACTTTGAATGTTTTTAACTATGTGAAAAAAACTTTTTTTCCAAATTTTTTTTGCACTAGATTATGTAGGACATTTTCTATATCTAGGATTTTTTTCATAATATTTTGAATTTATTTATTTTTTGCCAAAATCGTGGTGGTTGTGAGCTATTTTTTTTGCTCCTATGATGAAAAGTACAATGATAACCAATAATACCAAATTTGAATTCTAAAAATATAAAATGTTATTTCTTTGAAATTTTAATGTGTATTGCTTCTAAACTCTATAAATGTAGATCTAAAAATGTTTTGGGATATTAAACCGGAAGTATAATTTAAAGAAGATTCTTGGAATATTCCAAAATATTCCAAAATAATATAAAATATTTTGAAAGATTCCAAATAGATTCCAAAAGATTCCAAAAAATATATTAAAATATTGTACACGGATGTCGTACGAAAATAATTTACATTATAATAGATACTGAAATCGCACGAATATAATAAATGGCATTAATATGATACGTATAGGATACTGAATTCGCATTAACTAAAACCACATGTTATCTGTGTCTTATCAGCCATGTGATGTAAATACACGATTAACGCACGGATTCCGTCAAGCACGACTTTCGTGCGGAAACAACACTTTTTTGATAATCATTGAAAAGACACTGCATCGACACTCTAGTAATGCATGTCACTTCCGTACCATAACGACACTTCTAAATGCACGTATGACGTGCGGAATCAGTGTTTAACGATAAATGCACTGAATCAATGCAGAATCAGTGGGGTCGGAAATTCCTGATGTAGTATCTTCTTACATATATTTTAATTCAACAATTGAGTATCCATTATTGTAGCATAGATCCAAATCAAACTTCAACTATCCTCACCCTATAAGAGGTTTTAGTGTTAAATTTTGTTTAAAACCTAAACCCAAAAATACTCTGCACATTGTTCATAATTTTCCATCTCAGATTTAAATCACAAAGATAAAAAAGAGGACTAATTTTTTTTTGAAAAAGGCAAAAATGGCATTGAAGCAAACTCCACGGATTCGTGGGGTTGGCCTCGATGCCGAGCATTGGCAGAAAGCATGTTCTTGAACTTGACATTCTTATTTCTAATCTTTCTAATTTGTGCAAGGAGCCATTACCAAACGCCTGACTGCTATTGAAGAGATGGCTGGAATGGATGTTCTATGCAATGACAAGACTGGAACGCTAACCATGATGCACTAAGCTTGAATGAACTAAGCAAGGATAACAAAAACCCTAATGCTAAGCAAGGATAACTGGATGAGAGGATCCAATACAACTTGATTGAATTTTTTGGCGAACAAGAGAAGTTACTGACCAAGGTGTTAGCAACGATTGAGCAATGATGGCAGTCACGTAAACATTGTGAATGATACACATATAAAACATAACAATAATTCAAAAAGCAAGAAATATAATGTATTTTAGTGGGAACAAAAGGACGTCCTCTCTGTCTCTAAGTCAAACAAGGTTAGCATTCTTCATCTGGTTCATAGATACTCATGCGGGAGTAAAGTCAAAAACTAAACTAAAATAAATAAATAAAATAGAACGATCCAAATAACATGCTCCATGAGTGAAAGATTGAGATGATAAGAAGCGATACTCAACAATTCTCCCATTCAGTTCCCCATACTCTTTTCTTTCAAATGGCAATAAATGGAGAATCAATGCACTTTGTATTTTAAAGCTAACCCCATCGATCCTAGGGATTGGCCTCGGTGCAAGAAACAAGGTACCACAAACGAGCACAGATTCCCAATACCTGCTCCCAATGCCCAATACTCGCCCCCGTCCCCCTGACACTTGCCCTCGTCTCTCCAACACTCGCCCTCGTCTCTCCAACACTCGTCCTCGTCTCTCCAACACTCGCCCTCATCTCTCCGACATCCGCCCCCAGCCTGTCCCTAATACCCGCCCCCAATACCTAAAAAAAGATAAAAACAAGATAAAAGAAAAAAAAAAGATAACAAAATTAAATTCAATTGAGAGAAAAATAAACAAAACTAAAATATATTACAAAACTAAAAGAAAGAAAATAACACATAGATAAATAACAAAAAATTAAATAGAACAAAAAAAGAGCTAAGATTAATTACCAGAAAGTTTAACCTTTAAACGTCAAGGTAAGCCCCATCGGCTTATTTAAAAGAGAATAATGAAGAAAAAAGTTGATTTTCCCAACCAAATCAAGCGAGACTTGTTGCGTTGGAAAGCTACTAAAAAAGCGATCTAGATTCCAAATTTTTGCCTCATTTGAGAGATTGTGGAATCGTTGGTAAGCAATCAAAGTTATCAAATTGAACAAGTTTTGAGGTTGGGGCAGCTGAAGTTCAGCAGTGCCGCACTGCTATAGTGTGAGCCAACAGTGCATTGAAGAGCCGTTTTTGTAATTTTTAAATTTTTTTAAATTTTTTTCGCCTCCAAAAATTTAGATGCCTTCCGGGCTGCCCTATCCAGGCCCTCTTGACGTTTAAGGGTTAATGAAAAGAGAGATTGAAAATGATGAACTAGAGTAAGATAAAACTAGTAAGAAAGTTAAACTAGAATTACTTAAATATATAAGAGGAGAAATAAAAAAAGATAAATTAAAGATATTAATTATATGACGGAAAAAGGTTTGATGTTAAATTCCCACCTAATTAAAATAGAAATGGTGAAAAAATGTTTAAGGAATTTACAAATTTGAAGGTAAATTAACTCCAACAAGTGATAAAAAGAGTCCAACTATTTCTCATAACTCCAACTAGTGATAAATACACCAGATTCTAACATAAAATGATGAAGCATGGTGCAAAATTGTGAAAATTGTTGAAAAATGATGTAAAATTGAACAAATCAATAGAACTAGTGACTTTTCTATTGCCGAAAACTCCATAGTGGCTAGCCCCATGGATCCGTGGGGTTGGCCATTGTGGGTTTCTTGTTGCAAAAACCTCTATGCGAGCTAACTCCACGGATCCGTGGGGTTGGCCACTATGGATTTTTTGTTCCAAAAAAAACCACGGTGTCTAACTCCACGGATCCGTGGGGTTGGCTACTATGGATTTTGTGCTGCAAAAATCTCCATAGGGTCTAACCCCACGGATCCATAGGGTTGGCTACTATCGATTTTGTGCTGCAAAAAACTCCATAGTGTCTAACCCCACGGATCCGTGGGGTTGACCACTATGGGTTTTGTGTTTTGTAAATAACTCCATGGTGGTTAACCCCACGGATCCGTGGGGTTGGCCACTGTGGTTTTGTTTTTTTGGATTTGCGATTGTAATTTTAGGAATTATAGGGCGTGTAATATACCGTTGGAAAGGTCTTGAAAATACCTTTCTAATGGTATATTAAACGCCCCTGAATGATTAAAATTGGAATCGTGAATCAAAAAAGAAAAATCTGTAGTTGCTAAGCAACAGCAGGTCAGGGTCATCAAAAAGACCGCAGCCAATTTTGGGTGCAGTTTTTTTTCGACCATGTTTTCTACTAGTGCAAGGAGGAATTGAAACTTTGTTGCGTCCAACAACCTGTCAAGCGCACTGGTGATCCTGTTGTGTTGGACAAGCTCTTGTTAGACATACCCCGGAGGCGAGGAGTTCTGCACTCGCAATCCACACCTCGAAGGCGCCGTGGTATTTGAATTGCAGAAGCGTAGCCCCGATGCCCCATAAGTGCAGATGATGAGACACACCGCCCCGACACCGTCAACTTCTCTTGCTTCCGTCCCGGTAATAGACTCTCTAGATCTAATCGTGTAATTCTACCTACAATTGTTGAAGACTCTTTTCCAGGTGTGCGAGAAGTTCAAGCACCTTCAACGTTTGGGCTCGATTTCCGTCGAGTCACCACCGTTCAAGAAACCAAGGTTGATGAGTTGGTTTGGCATATAGCCCGTGTCCTTTATAATTCTCGCAAGTCTTGTTGGACCATGCATACGAGTACCGAGAAGAAATGCATGGCGAAGCTTGTCACCAACAATCTGAGTGTTGTTTGCCCGGCCTACTCTGGAGTTTAGGGTTTACACAATGGAAAAAACAGAAACCTATAAAGCTCTTCTTCTGTTCGGACGACATCGAGCGTTTGTTAACGGTAAATTAGTAACCAACGGTAGTCTACCGATTTGGGTTTTTTACTACTCCGGTAATTTCCCAAATTACCACAAAAAATAGATCTAGGGAACCCTTTTTTACCGATCTGAAAATTACCTTAGTACATTTCCCCTAATGGTACGGTATACCGGACAGTAGTATACAAGAAGGAACTACCATTTGGCTACCAGCGTTGTGTGAAAGGCTTCATCGCAAGTGAGTCATTCCATTTTTAGACACTCGAGGCAAGTTCCCAATTCCTCTTGTATGGCCTCTCATGCTTAGTACTAAACTCACTAGCCCAGGGATCGTGACCCTTGAGAATGCAAGATTCCAACTCCCCTCTAAAGAAGGCGTCACTCAAACTCGATTCTTCAAGAATTCTACTCTCCCACTCGACTTGTCAAGGATTCGAATTCTCGACAACTCCAACTACATTCCTCCTACGAGGAAATCCAAAGCTACTCGACGCTCTGGCATAGGGCCCTCGACAAAACAGTGTAGGCAGAATGTTGAATCTGCTTGAGCCATGCACGGAACCATTTTGAAGTTGACCATGATCCCCCACCCAGATTCGGTTGTGTCATCATGTTTCAGTCCAAACCTTCTCCTACGGATGCCGTTTACAAAGTGACGGTGAGCTCTCACCCGGAGTGTACTTGGGCGGCCTTCAAAGATATGATTATCAAGTTTGGGAGCAGGCGCAATTCCTATCTAAATTGTAAGCACCTCTACTACATATTGGTCAAGGTTTCTAACTTTGATCCCAAAGTTAACATGTTCATACACGCCCCGACCTTTAGTTTCAACAAGGTCAAGCTCATCCTCAAAGGTGGCCTCTTGACACGTTCTACCACATAGACTTGTACCCGGCTTAGGAATACTTTGTCCCTAACGAACGTAGTCGTTTGTTGACCGCATGTGTACTTGCTCTATCATTCAAGGAAATAAAAATATGTACTTTTCTACTTTACGAAAAGTACAAGTTACCATATTCAATGATCTTTATTCTTGTCCAATCATCGCAGTACAATAATTTTTGCATGTCTTTCACACCATTCAACTCTAGACTTCTCACTTTTTAACTATGCCTCCGACGTGCCCAGCTCCTTGAAGCGCTTGCTGCATGTTCCTCATTCGATCTAGGCGAGCTTACTGGATTGGGTTGAAGTAAATCTACATAGCTAATGGTTTGGTCTTTCATTCGTTCTCTCAACGGCAAAGGATGTGGTGATAACCCTCGCATGCTCTCACAAAATGACAACGGCTTTGAAGAATCCATTGCCTCACTGACCTCCTCTTCCTCGTTAACTGTGTTGGCCTCATCCTTCGTGGACCTCTTCTCTTTCCTCCACCGCATCTTCTTCTCTTTCCACCACATCTTCTCTCTTCAATTTGTCCGCATATCGTTGCCGCTCTTCCTCTTCCATCCTCCACTTCCAAGCTTGTGTGGACTGTGAGAAAGGTGTCATCACATACTCATAACAATATTGTTCTACAACACTTTTTTCATTCCTCTCAGGTTCCGGCTATGGATTAAATGGAATGTGGAGATCTTCTAAACTTACTATCTCGTCATTCCGTTCTAGGCCATCAAACATGTATCTCTCCTCTTCCATCGTACACTATTCGTCTACATTCTTGTTGTCTTTGAGTTTAGGGACGTCTTTATATATTGAGTCCCAACAACTTTGTCGACCACAATGAATTATTGCTATAGTCAAAGTTGTAGGAATAAAATCAACAAGTAGCTAGAACAAAGACAAATTTGATGAGATAAGAATGCCACAACTACGTGCTTTGTCTCTTGTGCCTTGACTTTTTATTCACTTAGTCTTCAATAGCATCAATCTTGTTCACTCATTGAAACCTTTCTTGACTTCTTCAGTTTCTTTGATTTTATACTTAATCATTATTTCTCAATTATCTATTTTGTGTCTATTTTAAGTAAATAAAATCAATCAAAAGTGTACCAAAAAAAAGTGGTTGTTTTTTGTGGCCCTCATTTCCACGATAATGGGTCACAAAAATGTACTATTATTAACAAGAATATCGAATATTCTTTCAAATATTCGAATCTTTCACAAATAAATTTAAAAAATAGTAAAAATATTACTATTTTTAATTTATGCCCGATCTACGCTCTCCAAATTTGCGCTCTCTGCTCTCCGCTCTACGCTCACATAGAAGTGTCGTCCATGCATCACTAGCCATCTCTCAAGCCATCTTCCTTCAACCAATTGCAATAAAACCCAACACCAAATTTAATGAAGAAAACGATCAAGAGCTGTAATGCGGCAGTAGTGATGTGGAAGCTGAAATGCAACAACTTTAAATGCTAGAGCACGAACTCAGAATGCTTGAATGTGAGGTGAGAGTAGGCAAGAACGCAAGAAATCGCAAGAATCGTATACCGTTTTCTAAGCATGCAGCAACATAGGAGCATGCAAATCAAGAAATGTAAAATGGGTTGTGATCACTATTGAATTTGATCGATAAACTGTGATCGCTTCCTAGCAATTGTCACTCTAGCGAGAGAAAATTTTCTGAAACAATGCAAAATTCCTGATTCATACTTCACACCTCATAATCATGATACTATCTTGAATCATAGTGCGCAATGTAATAGCAATTGAAGGCAAGGAAGCAAGTATGCTTGAGAGCGTAAAAAGTGACGCATTGGCGCAGTGAGGAAAACTGCGAGAAAACAAGCAAAACTATGAGCAAGCAAGAAAAACCGCAAGTGAGTAAGCAAAAACCCGCAAGCAAGCAAAAACCAAGAAAGATGGAATGTCGCTAAAAGAGGGGATTGGGTGGATGTGTCAACCTTCATAAAAACGGGAGACAAATCTTCACCATGCGTAGATTTTGATGAAATTGGAATGATATGAAGTATTTCATGATCCATCATGTAATATGTATGTGTGACAAGAAGCCGAGGCAAGGCATGTAGGTTATGGGTTGGAGACACATAGGGTTGGGTGTTATTTCAATTTGTGAGACGTACTCCTTTGAAATCACTCTCATGGGCAACGACCCTTAGGGTTAAACAACTTGGATGAAATTCTAAAATATTCAGGTTTGAGTAACTAAAGACAATTCACAACAAACTTCTAGTAATTAAAGACGCGTCACGTCTACTAGTGTATACATTCTAAGAATATACTTTTGAAACGAGGAGGTCAAATAGATGTCTTCGAAGTTGTATTCAATTCTTTATTAGTGATTGAGTAAGACAATCATATACTAGATAGGTCCTAACATAGAGTCCTCATACATATTACTTAACTTATTCTATGCACCTATGTTTTTTACTTTTTTCTCCCTTTAAACTTATTCTTCACAAATACCTTTACTTATCCATTGCACTTGCTCTTTACATGCCTCTATTTACCTTTTAGACGACTCCGGCTTCTCTTGTATGCTTCAACACATATTTTTCCTTTTAAGATTTGCTTTTTCATGTATGATCTTTTAGCATTTGCACGCTTTTGGTTTCTTTGTGCATGCTTTCACACATTTTTCCTTTTAGGACTTGTTTTTTCATGTATCTTCCGGCTGACCCTTTGCAAGCCTCCACACACTTTTCACTTGTCATTTCTTGTAACATCTTTTATAGCTTACTCTTCATAAATTTCATTATGTGACTATACTTGACTATTTCGTTACTTAGTTGTTTTTTTCGTATCTTATCACGTACTCTTTTTAGACATAAGTCTTTACTAGATCCTATGCAGACTTCTTTTTATTTGAGTTTTTTTTTTTTATCAAACATGCACAATTTTCTTCACTAATATTTGTGATATAGAATTTGGCTCCATGTGAATTATGTTTATCACAATACAATCAATTGAATTTTTCATTTTAAAACCAAGAATCCTTGGTTGTTAACAGGTGAAAAAGCAAGCCATGGCCATAAACACCGTGAAGGTCATGCCATGGAGCGATGACGCCCAGTCCCACCTGCTTCGTCAATTGCAGGGAACACCTCACTTCGAGACGACAGCGTCAAAAGCTTGCACGGTATGTTGGATCTGGAATAATTTTCATTTGTTTGACTTCTGAACAGGAATCTTCCCAACCCTGGAGTACCGACAATCGATGCCTGAGACTCAAATTAATCATGCTTTAGCGCCGTTGAATGCAAGCTTCTGATTTGAAATCATCTTTGGTTCCCGCAGGCACTGCCCTCTTGGTTCGTCGAACAGCATAGAGACAAGCTTCTACAATCTGTTATCCTGCGAACGGAATCATCTCCCACAGCTTGGCCTGTGAAGCTCGTCGCTGCAAATTGCATCGACATGAGATTCGGTGCAGGGTGGTCACAGTTTGCTACTTCCAATGGCCTCTTGGAAGGCGATTCCCTGCTTTTTGCACTTACGGAAGTGTCTGAATTCAAGGTCTTTATCTTTCGCACTATTAAGGGACCGGAGAATGCTGAGGATGATGGATGGCAAGAGGCTGAATACATGAGCTTCCAGAAGAAACTAACTGAAAACAATATCCAGAAGTATGGAGGAGCTTTCTTGGTAAGATCTCTGTGGGGGCATCCTCAGATCGAGCTAGTAAGGATCGTATGTCACAGGGAACCTTGTCCAATTCACTGAGAAGTAAACATTACTGCCAAACTGATGTATATAGCAAGTTTTGCAAACGGTTGTTCAATTTAGCAAGTGATTAGTACCAAGAATTTACTATCATTCTTCTGCCTGGTAATATGGTCAGGGATCCTTGTGTGTACATGCACAGATTGATTGACGAGTTCGATCTGTGTTTGGGGTGCAGGAGATTCCGCGGTGGTTCTGGAGCGCACACGGCAACCGAATGAACAATGTGGTGAAGCTGCAGGGGATCCATGACCAGTCCCCGGTGCGAACGATGGAATGCCATTCCTTGAAAGGAAAGGTCCCGCGTCACTTCTTGAGATCAGGCTGGCGCGAATTCGTCGCTGAAAACCATCTTCACGTCGGACAGCAGCTTCTCTTCACTCTACAGACGCCCAACTTGGTCTTCGTCGTCCGAGAAGTGCCCCCAAGTGATTGATCATGGTCACAGGAAGAACGGGAGGGGGATACCGGGGGGGGGGGGGGGGGGGGGGGGGTGTATACGCGGGAAGCCAATGCAGATTTACCCCCCCCAAACTTTCTAAACAAGTAGGTGGGAGGGGGGGGTGAATCTGCATTGGCCTCCCGCGTATCCCCTCCCGTTCTTCCTGTGGGTTCCGATGGCTGATCGATCATGGATAGTTGAATCGATCACAGATGCAGCGTCCCCTTAGACAGTTTATGTTCCAACCCTCGAGACTGGTATTGATGACGACCGACATGAACAATCATCAGACAGTTTTGAATGTTATGTATTGCTAGCAAGCGAAAGGACTAGCCTCTACTGTATACAAGGTGATTATAGTGGTTCGAGGGTGTGGAGACAATAGCTTTTGACACCAAATCTAGGATGTGATTGTAGTGAATTGAAGGGAGAAGGGTGTGCATGCTCTTACATACATCACAAGTTTACAGGTTGCACAGATGAAGGAAAGAACCAGAAAAGAATCAGAGGCATATTTTCCATGCTAACCAGAAGAGTTTCAAAATTAAAAATAACTGCAGAGAATGAGAAGGGCACCAAGAATCAGGTAGACCTGGAGTTCACCGAAACAGAAAGAATGATCCCCTAGGAGAGATGGATGATATCCTAGTATACAAGAGATATACAGAAAAAAACAATGCAATTGGCATTATAGGTAGTGAGACTACTAAGCAGAAAACTCGGGCTGGATGTCCTTGAGCAAACCAACAATTTGCTGCATGGTAGGGCGCTTGGAAGGCAGCTCCGCCGTGCACAGGTAGCCGATGCGCAGGGTCTCCAGCATCTCGCTCTCCACACCGGTGCTGGCCAGCTTGGGGTCCAGGCACTTGTAGCCCCGCTTCTCCCGAATCAAGGCCCTCACCCAGCCCACCAGGTTGCCGCCATAGCTATCATGGAAGTAGTGGCCTGTGGGCCTCTTCCCCGTAACGAGCTCCAGCAGCACCACACCGAAGCTGTACACATCACCGCGCGTCGATGCCTTCCACATGTGCCCGTACTCCGGCGGCACGTACCCCAGCGCTCCTCCGATGGCGGGCGCCTCGGACGCGATCAGAGCAGCCAGTCCACAATCTGCAAGATGCGGCTCGTAGCTGGAGTCCAGCAGAATGTTGCTGGACGTCACGTCTCGGTGCACCAAGTGTGGCGAACAGCCGTGGTGCAGAAACGCCAGCGCTCGCGCCACTCCCAGCGCTATGCGGTGCCGGATGGGCCAACTCAGTTCCTCGTTGGCGCCACACGCTTCACTGTCTGGATTCTCCCATGTGTCCTTCGTCCAGTCGTCTGGGTTGTGGTTTCCTGCATATAAAACTGATTGTCAACACAAAGAAGATTAAATAAAACCCCACTCTGACACACAAGTCACATTACCTGAGATTTACTTACACGGTCACTTTTTTTATGACCTTCCCCACATTGACATAATTCTAGAATATCCAGCACAGTCACTTGCCTGCAGCACACATGAAAGCTACATAGTGAAAAAGTTGGTAAGATAAAGAAGTTTGAGAATGAAGGTCTGATTGGTGCCAAAATAGTTTATTTTCGAGAAGAAAGAGCATTAGGCAATCTATGAGTGAGGTTGCTCATTCAATATTGAGCAAAAACGTATTCGTTTATTTTAATTTCAGACAACCGCAAAAATACTTGATTTATGTTTGAATCTGAGGGTATGCGAATTATAAGATTTGTATCTACTCAGAATGTAATTTGACACATTTTGGGATTCAAAAAGTGTACCTTCAGGTAGCTCATGTAGACGTCGTTGCAAGTCTCCATTCTCCATGAACTCGTAAACTAGAAGTCGTTCCTCGCCGACCAAGCAGTAGCCAACGAGAGACACAAGGTTGGGGTGTCTGATCTTCCCCAGGGCCTCCAACTGGGCTGCCTTCTCAAACTCGTTGGCAGCGCCGCCTTCAAAGAGGGCCTTCACAACAATCTGGAAGCCACCTGGTAAACTGCCTTTATACGATGGGCCATAGCCTCCGTCGGATATTTGGTTGTCTTTGTGAAAGTTGGATGTCGCTTGCAGGAGGTCTGCAAAGCTGAGGTTCAATAGAGGCTTCTCGAACATGATCACTGGAATCGACCCGGCGTGCGGAACTTGGACTGCCCAAGTGCTTGGATCTGCTTCAAACGTCACCGGGAGTTTACTAGAGAGGTACTTGGAAACCTCTTTTGCGCCAAGCTTCTTCGGCTTACTCTTGAGCAACAAGAGCAAAATGGTGAAGAAACCACAGCAGGAGATTATGCCTCCAATCAAAATACCAAGAATAGCCCCTATTTTCAGCCGGTGATGCCTGTATCGAGTCAGAGATGAGCAGATTCTATTCAGGACGTAACCACAGAGATCCGGGTTGCCTTCAAAAGCAGACGCGTTGAAAGCATCCCACACACTCGACCGGGGAATTTCGCCACTCAGCCTGTTGTAGGAGAAGTTGACGTCGCTCAGGGATCCCAGTGAGGTCAGCTCCGTTGGGATTGCGCCACTCAGATTGTTGAAAGACACATCCAGAAGCTCTAAAGGCGATTCCCGAGCTAGACCTCCAGAAATGCTCCCATTCAAGTGGTTGTGAGAAAGGTCCAGCAACACCAGGTTCACCAGAGCAGCAAACGAGTCGGGAATGGGGCCTCCCAAGTTGCAAGAGGAAAGATTTAGATAGAAGATGCTGACCATCCGGCTAACATCTGGAAGCCGTCCTTCCCGGAAAGAGTTTCTTGCCAGCCCCACATGACGAATGGAGCTCAGCATGGCGAAGTCCCATGGAACGCTACCATTCAACTGATTCGAAGAAAGCTCTAGCACCTCCAGTGATGACAAAGTTGTGATGTTTTGTGGGATGCTACCACTGAAGCTGTTGCTCCGGAAGTCCAACTCCCGCATTGCAGCAGAAACATTTGTCGGTAAAGGTCCGGTGAAGTTGTTGCTTGCGAGTCTCACCACTGTCAAGTTCTGGGACGCAAGCACGCCAGCCGGTACGCTGCCATTGAGCGAGTTGTCGCTGCAATCCAGCACGATTATCGATAAGCTTAGTTGTGGAAGGGAGCCCTGTAGCCTGTTGTTAGACAGGATGAGATCCTGTAGGAGAGGAAGCTCGGTTAATGACGCAGGTATGGTGCCATTGAATCTGTTTGAGGACAAAGAAACTGCTTTAAGCTGAAGTAAGTTTCCAAAGCTCGGAATGGGCCCCTCAAAACTATTTCCAGAGACGTCAAGAGCCTGCAGTGCTGTAAGTTTCTGAAATTGCCATGAGATTGGTCCGGTCATCAGGTTACTGCTCAGGTTTAGATATGTCAACACCTCTAGTTCGTCAAACGCCCAAGGCACCTCCCCAATGAACTGATTGGAAGAAAGGTCCAGATGCTGAAGTTGAGTGGGTTTAGTGAACACAGGAATCGTTCCATTGAAGTTGTTTGAGTGTAAGTCCAAGACCTTTAAAAATTCCAAGTCACCAAGCGTTTCTGGTACAGGTCCAGATAGCATATTCTGTGAGAGATTCAAAACGGCGAGCTGGGCGAGGTTGCCCACCGTGTCAGGTATACTGCCTGTTAGTCTATTCTGGCCAAGCCCAAGGGATGTGAGGCTCTGAAGCTCGAAGATGTCTAAAGGTATGTCCCCGACGAGAAGATTGTTCGACAGATCAAGGGATTGCAAAGACCTGAGAAGTCCCAAAGTACCAGGTAAAATGGTCCCAGTTAGACCACGACCTTTGAAGTTCACTGTCCAAATTTGTTGACCTGCGCCCAATCCAATGCAACTCACAATGCCCACCCAGTCGCAAGCAGGAGCCGAGGTATTGTACACAGATCTGAAATTCGGCTGCGCAGTTTCCAAAAACCTCAGAAGGTTTGTTTCGTCGGGTGAATCCGCACAGGCACCATGAAAAAGAATCAGCGTTAACAGCATCCATGCTGCCACGGGAGAGCCTCGCCTTCTACATCTAGCCGGCATCATTTCCTCACAAATGGTTGCCCCCGACACCCACATTGTAACTTCACCTAAAGCTGCCATGTAAACCCACAGAAGCTGCTACATCGCGCATCCTGAATTCCTTTGTTGATTCCACCTGCCGACATGTACGCATAGATGAAGCCACCTGCTATGAAATCCTGCCATTCCAGATAGCACCCACATCACTACTCCATCCCTGTAATAATTCGTATTGCACCACTATTCCCCGGTTACACCAAAAATACACGAAAATTGTGGACCTTCGTCAACAGAACCAGGATAACTGAAGAAACAGGGACCAGACCTCCTCGGGAAGTTCATGCGCAAGGAAGAACAAAGTTCGTGAGCAGCCACCCATTGTGCCATGGAGCATAAAAGCACCCCCAAGGGTCATGCCATCTGTGAAGTTATGCTGTAAACACGCAAACCGCAACAATTTACCAGAATGAGAAATGTACTCATACGAACCCCCAACACCCTGTAACAAGTGTAACTTGTATACGTTCGAAACTCAAGCCTAGTTGAGTATGCATCTCGTAATACCTTCACCTATAATACGTAATTCCTTGTCCAAAGTGACTCTAGGTGAAAACAGATAGATATGCTACACGCCAACATTATAACTGAAAAGGGTCTGAAAAGTGAATGCAAAACTAGCCCGCATTGCAATGTAAGGAAAAGTGAGCCAATAAAATGACTAGCTCATGCAATGCTCCTGTCCTTTTAGAAAACCTAAACTCATCATCTAAGAGAACCCCACTTTCCACGCCCTTGCATCAGAGACGAAGCTCATGTACCCTATCACAAATCCCCACTAGACTCCAGCTGCTGTATCGATGTTTTGCTGTCTACTACAACTGTACCTTTTTTTCCTTACCACCTCTACGTTACAAGCACGCTGCTCATTGCATTTAATCTCATGTGCAGTTTCATATGAAAATATCTCGAAAGTCTTATTGACTCAATCAAAAGTGACACTGCTAGGTCATTTTCCGTTACTGTACATGGTCTGAGTTCAGTGTTGCTAACCTAAAATGTAGTTAGTGCAAAGAAAAAACCTAAGAGTCTTTATCGTATCGAACATACGAAATGACGAGACACAAAAACTATGCCCTCGCTTTCTTGGTACTCAAGAAGGTTGTAAGCTAGAGCAATATAAAGACTATCAAAAGCGGCGATACCTGAAACATACCTGATTCCCTACTTGTCATCCTCCTACGCCATTGCCACTGCCACAACCTCGCTCAGCTGAATCTCTTCTTCCCTACCACAACGAACGCATCGATTCCAGCCATTCCACCTGCCTCTTCGATCTGTAAACCAAAGCTTCTCACTCCCCAGCTAGACTGCTCGCCAAAAGCGTCCCTGAAAAAAGCAGAACAATCGCCGCCGTCCCTTCTTCAAGTCACGATGATTTTGCGCTACCTGATAAACTCTAACACGAAAGTCCTCCGCTTTTTGACGCCCCACGTTGGCATTGATCAGTCAAATGACGGCGCCCACCAGCGGAGTGAGAGAGTGAGTAAGTAAGTCGTTGAGTGCATGATCTAGCAGGGCGAATGTTGATCAATGCAAGTGCATGAAGCAAAGGGAACTTCAAGAGCATAGCCCCAAAAGGAAGAAGACGGAGAGAGCTTCAGAAACATGGCTCCTGCATTGCCAGACCTCTTTCTCCTGACAGCCCACACTGTACCAGTCTACTGTACCGACCTCCTTCATTCCCACCTGGTTTCATTTATTATTCTGAGATATTTCCTTTTTCATCCAGGTGGATGATTCTTTCCTCTCTTTCCTTTTTTGGGCACAAATTGAAATTCAATTGCATTAAAAGAGAGTCCTTTTTCATCCTTCTTTTCACAGGTGGATGATTCTTTCTTTCCTTATCTTTTGGACACAAGTTGAAATTCAATTGCATACAAAGAGGTACAAATGGAGCAGCAAATGGTGGATGATTCTTTTCCACTTGCAGTGAATGTCCGTTGCACAAAACCGAGTTATCAGGTACTTGTTTCTTTTTATTTTCAGTAAGGAGCTCTTCTTCTATTATCACTTTTGATGCATTTTCTAATATATTTATGCTATTCCAGGTAGAGCTCCATATTGTTCTCAACTAAGTAAGTAGAGCCGAGCACTGGAGATCTACTTAATTTGTGTAAATGACACGAATGAAATTTCAGTTGCTGGCGTGGTTTCTATTATTCACGACACTGTTCTTTGTAATTTATTGCTTTACTTTTCTTATTAATCCCTCACATGTTTTGTAAAAGTCAAAGCCCTACAATTTGCATACTTGAAATATTACATTTTATAATTCATAATGGAGGTATGACAAAAATATCAACATGATTGGAACATATTTGAAATATTTGCAAATTTTGTCATGTAAACGAGATAAACAATTTAAAAGAAGTGTATATGTTGAAAATTCTAATATCATAATTTATATTTTAAGGTAAATATAAGCTATGTTTACAAGTAGTTAAAAATGAAAGTGAAAAAATTAAAAGAGTCACATGATTGGAGCAACTTTAGGAAGCCCTTTGTATTTTGAACACTCAAAGTTCAAATTGCTCGAAGGTGTAAAATCTTCAAATGAAGTTTATTATCCAATCTCAACGATCAAAAGATGTATCATAGCTCATTTTAAATATGTAATGAAAACACCAACTCCATCAAAGGTAAAACACTTGATTTATTGAGCATTTGACCAAATATCGTGCAAAAAATTGCATGATTAGTCCTTTAGGGGTTAAAGCTTCCCGTCACGGAGTTTGTCCACACCTCTGTAATAGCATACTCTTTAATATCACATCTCATGTTCTATTAGCAAGTCCTCTAGAACGGAGGAGGAGTGGTAGTAAGTAAGAACTGTGGTCCTCTTTTCTCCCAACATGAATAAGGTGTTCATTCGACCAATTATTGATTTGGTGCCCATTGAACAAAGGATCAATTGTGAAGGAACGTATTCAAACTACTTTATATTCTTTATTAGATCAAGATGACCAATTATTGTCACAAGTTCTACGGTGCCAAGACCTTGCTTTAAATTATTCTCCAACTCACCGTAGATTAGTTTTGCCGTCTTTTTGAACTGAAAACAAGTTTGAGGTGAGTTGAAGGTTTCTTTTCAATTTAAGACATTCTTTTTGGTTAACTCTATTATAATCACACAGAAAAAACTCCTCTTGAACTCCTCTTCTATTTTTGGATAACTCTAATTTGATGAATTTTTATACAATTCTAAAATTGATAACGAACCTTAATTTTTCGAAGTCAATTAATTATTTGTTACAATTGACACAAAAGTGTTGTGGATAAGGTGGTCACCCCATTACCAATTGGCGCCTTAAACCAACAACTAGGGGCATTTTCCACAATCAATGCTTCAATGATGTTGGTTTTAGCATGAGTTACAGTTAATAATGAGTTCTCTCTTGTTGATTTTAGTATATGTAAGTGTGGTTATGGATTTGTTGTTGTTGGTTTAAACATCTTTAGTGTGTGCAATACAAATCTTCTGTAAACAGAAACAACTCTACCTATGTGACCTGAATGGGATGTGTCATGCTTCAACTTTGAAAATTTATAACTAATTCATTCGTCATCCAAAAATTATGTTTCAACTTGATTTGGAATCTATTTCTTCTTGCCTAACTCTAAAAAATAATAATACTAAATAACATCAATGTCTCATATCCGTATTTCTTATTCAATTGGGAATGGGGTAACGGGTAACCACCTTAGAGCAATCACGTGCATTTGGACGCCTACACTGTGACATTAAAAGGCCTGAGTGTACAGTTCTGTAGTTTCCCTTCACAGACGACGAACTACTTCATCGACAGAACCACTCAGGTGACGGATTCATGGCCGCAGTGTCAGGGAGGAGGAGCCTCAGTAATTCCATTGATTGACCTGCAGGTAGGGAAGTACCGGCTAACTTAATGCTTCAATAACTAACTTAGGAAACAAACATCACAAAATACAACTCTTTAATCCCCACTGCCCAGATAACCAGTAAGTGGTCATTGGGTCACGAGAAAATGAAATGTTGTATAATCTTTAGCTGAGTCTGGGTGTCCCCCAGCCTCGCCGGTCCTGGCGGGGTCGGTTTTTATTTGTACCTGTTTCTGGCCCTTTTTCTTGCAGTAAAGGTTCTCCTTTATTTGTGTCAAAAAAAATAAAAAATGTTGTATAATCTGTGAACCATCTTAGTTCAGTGTATAATGAAATGTTGTATAATCTGTGTCTCAAGTTCATGTGTAACTTTTGATACTATAAATGATGCAAAACTTAATAATTGGAATCGGAATTTCTTAGAGCTTGACCAAATATGTACACCAAGCATTAATTTGAGGGTCATATTTAACCCTTTAACGTCCCGATTCAACACTATTTTCAAAGATTTGTTATAAAATGGTTGATGGAAAACGAAAATGGAGTTGATTTACAAAACAAAGTTGCAAATGTCAATGTGTAGATAACATCCGTACGGTTGGATTCATCATATTTATTATTAATATTTTTAAAGTAATTTTGCAAGGTTTTCTCTTGAAATTCAATTAAAAATCCAAAATTAACACAAAAAATTTTAAAAATATTGTAATGAAATTAGAATGACATGCACTACGAGATGGTATGGTTTCCATTATTTGATTCTACTTACTATGGAAAATCATATTTAAGGTCTTTCTTTTTGAACTAAGATTGTTACTTGATATTAATCACTTTTGTAATTTTTCAAAATTTCACATTATCTTATTTGGAAGATCCATACCATACAAATGGTATTCAACTAGCACAAGAATGAAAAAAAAAATGGATGAAAAACATCCGGTACCTACAGAAATCGAGCTGCTCAAATTCATTCGGCGTCCAGATTCTAGACGCCGGCGCGCTAAAGGGTTAACTTGAAGGAATGTTAGACTTGAAGTACCCCAACATCACTCCTTGAACAAACACCAAGGCAAATCATTTAAACCCTAATTTGCCAACCAAGAAGAAAACGCTTGATGTACACAATCATTTGCCGTTTTCTCATCCGTGGTGATTTTCTTGCTGCGTAAAATTTTTTTGGTAGATTTTATGGGAAGTTAACTTCATGAATGTGTGATCCGATTAGAAAGGGGATGATTTGTGGAATTTTCATGCCTCATTTCATGTTGAGTGATTCACCAAAAAAATTGAAGATTTTAGTCTAAAGGTGCACTTGAAAAAATAAACTCGGGAAATTAAGCAACCAAAAAATCTATATAAATCATTGCACTTAGAGTACTACATTTTAACCCATCACAAAAAAATTCAATCACAGATTGTCAATATCTTATTTGTACTTGAATTACAAAATAATTTTGAATTTCAAGTTTCAAATTTTATACAAAATATTGGTGATAGCAATCATTGATCTAACCATGTGGATAAAATCTAAAAATCATAATGTACAACTTTTATTCATGCACCAAGTTCAAAATATCCCTTTAAGTTGCATTTTATAATGCATCTTTGCAAAATTGCCAAATTTGAAGAGGGGTGAGGTCATTTATGGATTGAAGAAGATTTTATAAAAAACTTGATGGCCTTGAAGCACAGGTTAGTGAATAATCTTCAAGTTCATTATCTAATTGTTGATTGAGCAAAGATGATTGCTTGGTGTGAGTAATTTGCTTGCACCAAAGCTACTGTAGATGACGGAGAAAATTCAAACTTTGATCCCAAATATTATTTTTTGCGTTAGTGGGTAGTTGCTCAGCTGGACTTTGGAGCAAGTGGAGCTAGCTACACCAAATCTTGGTGTTGGTCCCTCAAAAGCACTTGTTGTTGGGCATGCTCATAGATATCTAAATACTTGTGTACAAAATACCAAAATATTGTAAAAACCTCAAAATACATCAAATGCTTACAAATGCAACATATATACTATACGGAATTTTTTGTACTTGTAAATTTGTTATTTTGTATTGAGTTTTTGGACTGTTTTTTTGTTCATGTTTCATTAGTGCATGGATTCGGATCTTGATCAATGTGCCAACTCATTTTCATATTTTAGCGTATAAGTTATTGTCCTAAACCACATATGCATAAGTCACTCTCACTTATAAAATCCACGGTAATTATGTATGAGTTTGTTCTTGATTTGAAAGATTGCAATGGAGAGGTGTTAACTCATGTCATTATTGCACATCATCACTTTCATTTTTGAAAATTTAACCCAAATCCTATCTAATCTTGAAGTCACACACCTTCCAAAGTCTCATTTTGAGTGTGCATTATATGGTTCAAAGACATACTATAATCTTCCAATCCAACGGTCCAAACTTACCAAAATTTAACCAACACCTTGTTCCATTAAGCTATGCTTCCATTTATATGGTTGAATATTATTAATACTATTCCTAATTTCAACAATTTAAAAAAAAAAAAAAACATCATCCAAAAAACTCTCGTTTCTCTACAACGACCATGGGCACTAAAGGGTTAATAGAACGTCAAGAACTCGTGGGCGGGGTAGCTCGTATGGCATTTAAATTTTCGGAGAGAATTCTTTTATAAAAATAAATGAAAAAATAAAATTAAAATGGCTCTGATGGCATGCACTGTAGCATTGCAACACTTTTCAAGGAACAATCTTAGCTGCCCCAACCTCAACTCCTATTCATTTTGATAACTTTGATTGCTTGCCAACGATTTCACAATTTCTCAAATGAGGCGTAAATTTGAAATTTAGATTGCTCTTTCAGAACGCACCAATCCTCGCTTGATCTGGTTGAGAAAATCCACTTTTTTCTTCAATATTCTCTCATGAATAAGCCCCATAGGGCTTGCTTTGACATTTAAGGGTTAACCCTTAAACGACAATTCCTTTCCTGATACCACACCCAAATCTCATTTTACATTCCATTTTAAGCATGATTTTGTGTTTAATTTACTTTAGCTTTATTCTAAAGAAGTATAGATCTCTCTAAGGTGCTCGATTTGGAATTTTAAAAACCCCATTTGGTGCAATGGTGTAGAAGTTATGAGCAAGATTCTCCCAAACTAAAACCAAGCCCGTGGGGCTGGAATTATCGTTTAAGGGTTAACCCTTAAACGTCAAGAGGGCCTGGACGGGGCAGCCCGGAAAGAATCTAAATTTTTTTGCCAAAAAAATAAAAAATAATTTTTTTTTTTTTTTGCAAAAACGGCTCTGCAGTGCACTGCTGGCTAGCACTGTAGCACTGCGGCTCTGCTGAACTTCAGCTGCCCCAACCTCAAAACTTGTTCAATTTGATAACTTTGATTGCTTACCAACGATTCCACAATCTCTCAAATGAGGCAAAAATTTGGAATCTAGATTGCTTTTTCAGTAGTTTTCCAACGCAACAAGTCTTGCTTGATTTGGTTGAGAAAATCTACTTTTTTCTCCAATTATTTCTTTATACCAAGCCTGCTTTGACGTTTAAGGGTTAACCGAAAAGTCAAGGTGAGTTTAGTAACTTCTTGCATCATGCTTTTGTCCAAAGAACGTTAATTTATGATCCCTGGTTTCTTCTACACAGCACTTCAGCAGTGTTGTAAAACGTTTTTCAAACAATTTTCAATCTTCATTCGTGTACTCATAAATTAACTGTTAAGGTCAACAACTGAACTGTGTGAATCTGACCCTCCGTAACATTCGGTATTCAGTTAATTTCGAAAACACTGCACTGCTGCAGTGTGTGATTATTGACCAAGCACGGACGGAAGGTGGATTTTTCTTCAGAGCATCCGCACCGGGACGACCTAAAAATGCCTCGCTACCCGGCCTTTCCAGGGCGCTCCAGTGATCTTCTGACTCTGCAAAAAAGTGGTCCCTCACCGTCGGGCGCGATGGAGACGCGCCAAGGCGAATTAAGGTAGACGACCTGTTTCCGATCACCTTAAGCAATTCAGCATACTTCCGGTGGAGTAACGAACAGGCAAATAATTTTGCAGTGTAGGGAAATAGATTTGAAGAAGGTCACATATTTTTGAACAAATTTTGGGGCAATATCGAATTTACTACGAATTTTCAAAGTGAAGATTCTCTCCAACCCGTTCTCGCAATATAGGCTGACCTATTTCCAAGAACTGTAAAACTAGATTTCGAGAACACATGATATCATACTAACTCGGTAACAAGTTTCCATTTTAGGCGCCAACCACTCCATATTAAGAAAAAACATGTTTCCGCCACCGTTTACGAATGAATTTGAAAATAATGCAGGCCTATTCACGGAAATAGGTCGCCCTATATTGCGTGATTGGGGGCTTGATCGGAAACAGGTCGTCTACCTTATATGGGCTGTGGCTGCTGGCATCGTGCGTGAGCTGGCCGGCGACTTGGCCGCGCCGGTTGAGCTGGCCCGGAGGAAATGGCCCCGAACTGTCCTCGCGCCTCGACCTCGCGCCCCGACTATCCACCACGCCCGTGTCCCGCCATGGAATCCAAAAAAAACCCCGATCCAAAATCCGACAATGAAAATAGACAAAATCTTTGTCTGCACCTCCGCACTACAGGCGCGCTGGAGAAATGAGAAGACACGGAACTGTTGCGAGCAGGAGGAGAAATATAGCGAGGCCGGAGGCGCACCGACTGTTCCCCGAGTTGCGGTGGGGGAAGAAAATCAGCGCGGGCCCCTTATCCCGTATTGCAGGCCTCTTTACAGAGTGCTAGTGCGGATGCTCTCAGTCGGTTTCTTTGCATTGGGAAAAAGATTGAAAAAAAGGAATTGTACTGTTTGTACATCTCATTTACTATCATTCTCCTGGCACTCCGTCTGGTCAGATAACTTAACCCTTTAGGGCGGACTTCTATGTGAGTGGGTGGTGGGTGGAAGGCACTAGAAGACAAGAATTGAGGTCTCAAGAACCACCGATGCTCTACCCATTTCGGTACAAAGGAAATTTATACTCTAGAATCCTCATGTTTCCACTCATATCGGTGAAGCTTCCTTCTTTGGAGAACCGATCACCCACTGCCCCCCTTGCATGGAAGGAGGCCCTTAGTGCCTAGCAGGTAACCACTGAGTGGTCACTAGATCACTAGAAAATGAAATGCTTGAAAATCTGTGAACCATCTTAGTCCAGTGTCTGAAGTTCAGATGTGTAACTTGTGATTCTACAAATGATGCAAAAAAAACTTTGAAATTTGACTTTCTTAACTATTCAAATACCTATGTACAAAACACCAAAATACTACACTCACTCGCTCCGTCTCACTGATTTAACCTCTAAACGTCCCATGAGGATAGTATATACGTTGTCGTATGATTGGGATTTTCTACCAACAAGAAACTCTAAATTGGCATCTCAATAGCTCGTTAGAACCGCATAATTGATCTAAATTTCAACTTCTCTTTTGACCTCAAACCCATTAGAGGTGTGGATTCATTCCAAATACAATCAAAATACAACGTATTCTATGGCCGCAAAGGCACGTTCAAACGTTTAGGGCAGCCTTTTTTTTGCAGGCGAATTTTCGCCTAAATCTTACCTGCCCAACCTGCTGGCGAATATAGGGTACGTTTTAACCGGGTATAGGACGGGCATAGGAGCTTGAGGTGAAGGATAGCCGGGTATAGGGGGGCCAGCTGAACTGCTGGGGCCCATGATTGATGAGCCGTTGTGGCCGTCAGTTGATGAGCAGTCATCGCCGCCTCCCCAAACATCAGTCGCGTCTCTCGCCACGTTCTCCCATGACCTGCAGGTGTAGCCAGCATTTCAATATCAATAAACATCAGTGGGAGCCTGCAAAATGCCAAATACATGCTGGTGCCAGAGCTCATTTTCAGAATGGCTCGCCATGTTTAGTCTCCCCCCGGAGTGTGCGGAGCCTGCAGTCCTCAGCGCTCACTTTGGTTTTTTTTTGTTTTCATCGCCTCATTGCCAGCGCGCACCTTCGTTATTGTTTTTCATCGCAATGTCGCCCAGCGCGCTCCTTCATTTTGTTTTTCATCGCCTCATCCCTTTAGGTTTTCGCTCATCGCCTCATCCTCCACTGATACATGCGGCGCTGCTCTGTGGCGTGCGTGAGTGCGGGCATGCGGGGCTGTGTGCCGCTCAAGTTTAGGGTGGAGCGCTCAAGTTTTTGGCAGGTGTAGGCTGTTTTTGGGGTGAGTTGCAGGCGCTCATGCGCTGTGGACGTCAGAGTTCATCGCGACGGAGGATTTCGATGGAGGATTCAATCGGGTTCCTCTCGAGATAAATCGGCCGCTTCAGGGAGCGTTTCCTACATCGCTCTTTGTTCTGCTGTGTCTTGAGTCTTCATGTCTTGTTCCTGCTTTGTTTTCTTTCGTTTATGAGTTCAATATGTCTGTTGTGTGTGGTTTAGTCGGGGTTTAAGGTCTAGTTGCGGAAGTGCTGTCAATTTAGTTTCGTGTATGGAAGCTTTGAAATCTTGTTGTGATTTACGGGGTTTAGCGGTTTATGGCGGAAGCGCTGTCAATTTTTTTTTTTTGCTTTGATTCGTTTTTCCAGTGAATTGGGCTCGGGGTTCATGTCTTACTCGCGGAAGTTCTGTCAATTTTTCTTTGTGTAGACTTTGCTGTAGTTCAGAATTGGGCTCGGGGTTTAGGGGTCAGTAGCGGAAGCGCTGGCAAATTTTTTTGAATTTTTTTAAATTGCTTCAGTGAGGTGGGACTCACTGTACTTTGTTGGCTGTGATCATGGCGCCGGGTAGAGAGTCCAAGATCCAGGCACCCTTGCGTAGATTTCTCTACGAGGGCCGCCTCAGATCAGGGTCTCAAGTGACACAGCCAGAGAATGACAAGTCTTTGGCGTTGGTTTTGCCAAATGAAGTGAAGGTTGAGCCTGAGAGTTGGCAGACGGAGCTGGGATCATTGATTCTGGACCCTTACTGTGAAGTGCTGGAGGCTAAGTCCACTCCAATGAAGCCGAGAGTCCCTGACTGCATTGTCGTGGGAGAAATTACCGCCACAGAGGTCGCTGAATCAAGGAAAAGAAGAAAAAATTATGATGCCAATCGCCATTTCCAAGACTCGTGGGCAGCCAAGCTTCCATGGGCAGAGGCAGTGGTGGGAGTGGATGGTACAATTACGCAAGTGAGATGCAAGGTGTGCTCTGATGTGGAGGGTCGTGAGAAGCTCCTAGTGCCAAAGATCGATTCCCTGTACAAGCATGCGGGGAGAAGAAGAGCGCTGGCGGACATGGGAAAGGTACGCCGTGGTGAGTACTATTACTTGGGCACTAACCAGCATGTAAAAAATGAAAGGGTTTTCTTTGCCAAGGGTGGGCAGACTGTGATTACGAAAGTGCTGGCTGGTGTCACCAAGGAGAGGAGGAGGAAAGTAGTCCAAATGCGCTGCTGCTTCCATGTCCTACAGCAGGGTCGGCCCATGGCAGACTACAATGCCATGCAGGACTTGCTTGTGCACCTGATGGTTCCGGAGCTGCCGAAGAAGCACTGGGGTCAGAATTCTGGGTGGGATTTTGCCCAAGCCATGTCTCAAGTGTGCCTGGATCGATTGCAGCGTGGGATTGCAGAGGCGAACTTCATATCTGCCAGTGCAGATGAGGTGACGTCGGTCGATAATCAGCAGTGGCTTTCGTTGCATGTCTATTACTCTGTCAATTTTGCACGTGAGTCCCACATGATATGCATTCGTCGTGTCGATGTTGATGCAAATGCGCATAACTTGTGTGAGATTATCACAAGCGAATTGAAGCGCCATGGGGGTTTGACTGATGAGGCATTGGCTCAAAAGCTAATCTGCTTCGGGGCAGATGGGGCAGCAGTGTTCCAGGGCGCACGTAGTGGTGTGATTCAGCGCTTAACTGCTGATCATGCCCCTTTTGTCATTGGGGTGCATGACTTTGCCCACCGAACCAACTTGGTGGTTGAAGCACTATCGGGGCTGCCATTTGTGCAGAAGTGTGAGAGTTTGTGCAAAAGTTTACACGGGTACTTTGCAGCCTCCCCAAAGCGCCATCTAGAGTTCACTAAACTTGCTGAAGTTGTGGAGACAGAGGGACTTAAGATTTTGAGACAAGTGCAGACCAGATGGATCTCCCTCCTTGAGCCCTTGAAGCGGATTTGTGGCGAATACAAGACATTGATTGTCAAGTTCGCCAAGGACGCTCCCAAGGAAAGTGCAGCTAAGAAAAACCTTGCCCTTCTCCTTGATGTGCAAACTTTGTTTTCTTTGCCTTGCATCTTGCCTTTGTTAGAGTCAATCAACTCATTGATAAAGTTTGCACAATTGGGCAATGTGTTCATTTCCGATTTCATAGCCGCCATTAAGATATGTCAAAGGGAAATATATGAGATGTATATTGACTCTTCATCCTCATTTCACCCCAAGCATTTTCAGTTGTTCCATGACGTGGTTACTGATCACTCTCACACCATCTCTCACGAGTGGGTCACGGATTTGAACAATGGGGCTGAATCGTTGGGGTTTAGGGTCAATGGGCACACGTACCCTGCCCATATGGTGGATAGCCTTTCAAGGCAGCAAGTTTCTGTGAGCCGGGAGGATCTGGTGACTGTGGTCGCATCTGTTAAGGGCCAATGTGCAGCGGCAGCAGAGATGCTCATATCTCAGCTAGACAAGCGATTTCCGCATTGTGATATCATGGAGGCCTTGGGAGTCGTGTTCCCACAATATTGGTTGCAGGATAATTGTGACGACTTGTTTGCCTTACACCTGCAGGTGATCAAAGAGTGGTTCTGCCAAACTAAAAGCATGGGTGGCAATGACAAGGACCAGGAGGGAAAGCAGGTCAAAGCACCTCTGGATTGGCACTTGCTAAGCATGCAGCAATGCCTTTTCAAATTGACCATGCGGTCACATGCAAAGAAGGCCATGGATTTGCCACACGATGTGAATCCTGTCACAAAGTTGTGGCAAAAATTGGGATGCAACGCCCTTTTGTTGAACAAGCTAAGTGAGTTCATGAAGCTTGCTCAAATCGCGGTGACGGCAATTCTAGGGTCTTGTGAGGATGAAAGGACATTCTCAACCTTGTCCTTTGTGAAGAACAAGGTTAGGAACCGGCTCCAAAAGAATTTGGACACGTGCATCCGGATGTTCTCACAAAGCTGGTACACACTTGAATCCTTCCCTTACAATGTTGCCTTTGATCATTGGAGGGAAGCGAAAGAGAGGCATGGTGCTCAATTGTGAGCTCCTTTGTCTCCATAACGTCCGCAAGTTTATGCTTGTGGTTTTCATGAGTCCTTCTCATGTTTGAATGATACTAACTTGGTTGGGGTGGGTGGGATTAGACGCTGCAGTGGGCAGTATTGGGGTTCAATTCCCCCGTCTAATGGAATTCAGATGATGTTCTTGTTGTTGTGATTTTTTTCTTTTCTTTTCTTTGTTGTGTAAGTTAGGTTTTTTTGTGTATCTCCACTGTTTTTTGGTGTATTATGTATGCATTTGTAACTAAAGCATGAAATTATTGGCCAAGGACTCAAAGTTAAGTGTAGCCAAATCTGCCTCTAAAACCGCGAACATGGAGCCTGAAATCGAACATGGAGTATGAAGGATTCGCCTTACTGCTTGTACCATGGAATGTATAAACTCGCCACTTAAAACTTTGCTCGAAAAAAAGTGAAAGCCACTTCTTCATGCTGAAATTGAGGAAGTAGCCAAAAAAAATTTGACCACAGTAACAACAGTGCCACAATGGCTGGGTTCTGTGGTCCCAGGCAGCGTTTCGCTCCCCTTCAATTATTTTGAAAAAAAAAGGCTGGTTTAGGGGTTACGTTATAGCCAGGTCAAGAGTAAGAGTGATCAGATTCGTCAGGCTAATATAGGATTCACACATGCATAGAAGAGGAATAAGGTGAGACAAATAACTTAAAGTAAGACAAACTCCCCGTTGCTCGCTTGAGTATATTTAGAGCTACACGGGTTGATTTAATACACAGTGTCATCAATGAAGACCAAATTTGAAGAGGATGTCATTAATAGCGGCGCCATTGATGCGGGCGGAGTTGACACAGGAACCAGTGGCATCGTCACTACTGCCCCCCGAGCCTCCCGTGTTGAGTGCCGTTCATAGCAGCCCCAGCCCTTCCCCCCTCATTGAAGGCAAACTTTACCCATTTGTAGGGTCAAAGGGTCCATAACTGAGTTTACCCCTCAATGCCTAGAGCCCTCTCCAAATTCGGCTTTTTGATTTTATTTATTGTAATTTTTTAATTTTATACAAATGGAGAAATTTCATTGTAAGGAGAAACCAAATTCAACTCTAGCCACACGTGGCATGGGAAGGAACAATAAATTTGGCAGTTTTGCACTCGATGTTGCACTTTGCACTCGATTGTGCACTGTACTACACATGTACGAGTATATGTGAGTTCATAAGAGGGAAATTAATTTGAACATTGCCGTATTACGTATACATACAATAGACATATGAAGAGAAGAAAATGTTGACGTATACATACATTAAACATATATTTAGAATGGAATAGATTTGTATACAAAAGTTTTAGATATATAATCCCTCGTAAACAAGGGGGTTTTCAGAGGGGGTCTTGAACGCACATGATTCCCAAACATAGTGTAGAGTGCACCCCCGAGGTTTTGCAAAGAACATCTCTACTAGCACTATGGATTGCACTCTAAAGGTCATTCAAAAATTCAGACTTCACCATGTACTTCCCCACTGCCAACATCATTCAATTAAACTCCTAAAAATAGTAAGTGGGTGCTCACAAGTGACCACACATGGATTGTACAATCTTGATGTGCAATTAAGAAGAGAAAACACATTAGCAAGAGTGATTTAACCCCTAAAGGCCCTTAAAAACCAAAATGGCTTTTTGCTCTTTCGGGCAGCTTAGATGGAAGGTCTAAATTAAGAATTTTAGACTATAATTAGGCGTGGGCGTGGTCATACATACAAGGTGTGTGGGGTAAAAATTACAAAGTCAAATTCGGATTTTATAATTTTTTTATTGAAATTTTCGGTTTCAAGCCCAACTGGGGCAGAAAAAAACTTTTTATTATAATCATTTTTTCAATTTTTTTTTTTGGAGACATGCTCTTCACCACATTTAGGCTCAGAATTTGAAGTGACCCATGTTGATTATATTCTTGGCTTGACAAGGGCAGCCTCCAAAATAAAGAACAGCAACCTCCAAGGTTTTTTGTAATTTCACATCCATTTCTTTCGAAATTTGTCAAAATTTGAGATTTTGAAACTTTTTAAAAATAATTTCGCCTAGAATTTATAAAATCATAGAGGTACCTAATCACCGTTCATTTTTTCCAAAAATCAAATACAATTAATGTGGTGTATGTTTCACCAAATTGCCATTTTTATACCTACTTCCGGAAATTAATTTGGATGAAGGTTTGAAACGCGTAATGAGTCTCTAAAATTTTGCATGAGCGTACCCAACTTAGTTATCTACATGGAAAAAAATATGAGCAAAATGTTTGGAGTAACAATCTTCAAGTCCCCCTTTGCACTATGGAGACAATGCCTCCCAAGCAATGCCCTGAAAAACTTTTGCACAAACTTTGGATGTTATGATTTTGCAAATGATAAACATCCAACGGTCAATTTTTGAAACAGTAGCTATGAATAGGCTTAGGTACAAGATCTTACGGTTGGAATTCTAAAAGAAGTAAAAAAACTTGGTTCACATCCCCGGGAGTACATAGAGGTAGAAAATCGCAGTTTTGAGGTTTCAAGCTCCCAAAAACACAAGGAAATTTAGGGGTTAAAGAGCCCTGGTTTTTAGTAGATTAATCAATGTTACAGGCCAAATAAATCGTTCACCAACTCAATCTCATCCATTTTTCTATAGCCAAGTCGTATTTAGCCAAATTAGCCCAATTGGTACACTTGAAATATAGCCATTTTTCTATAGCCAAGTCGTATAAAATTTGAAACTTTAAATTCAAAATTATTTTGTAATTCATTTATGAATAGGATATTGACAAATTGTGAATGAAACCTGTTGTGATGGGTTGAAATGTAATACTCTAAGTGTAGTGATTTTTGGAGATATTTTGGTTGTTTAATTTTGAGAGTTTATTTTTTTAAATGCACATTTAGACTTAAATCTTAGAATTGTTTTTTGGTGAATCACTGCAATGTGAAATGAGGCATAAAAGTTTCACAAATTATCCCCTTTCTAATTGGAGCATGCACGCATGAAGCTATTTTACCTTAAAATTTTGTAGTATTACTTTTCCTTGCAAAAAGTGCATGACGGATGTGAAAACGTGGATGAATTTTTTAAATCGTCCAAAAATTGGACAATTGGTTCTTTAGGGATTAATCAATAACCAGTAATGTCTTCTTTTGATTTTATCTTAGAGTTAATTACCGTCAATGATTTTTTATTTTATTTTTCAATTTTTTACAAGTAGCCAACTTTTTTCACGATACTTGGGTGATGCTAGGGTGATGCTAGGGTGATGCTTGGGTGATGCTAGGATGATGCTTGGGTGATGCTTGGGTGATGCTTGGATGATGCTTGGGTGATACTTGGTGTTACCATGATGGTACTTCGGTATTACCTAGGCAAAATTTGGCTACTCATCTAACTTTTTACTAAATTTTTGGTTATTTTTCCTTTAATATTTTCTCATTAAAATTAGCCTCTCTATTTCAAGTGTACCAATTGGGCTAATTTTAGCTAGAAAATCCAATAGTTTCCGTAGTCAATTGTCATGATCAACAAAGAGAAGCCCAAATCATTGGGAAATTCTTTTCTCAAAGAAAAATCTATTTTGTACGATTAAAGAAAAAATCTTGAAGAATATTTATAAAATTTGAAATTTATTGGGAAAAAGAATCCAAAAAATTAATTATTCAACATTAGATGCCAACCATGACGGCCGAGCATGGTATCCATCCACTACAAAAAAAACTGAATGAAGAGTCATTTCTACATTCTTGAACTGCCTTGACTTTAGTGAAGGTTGTAGTGCCCTGCACATTGCAAAATGCACATATATCATTTTTAACTTTGGAATTTTGGGGCTTGTGACGAAGGTGTGGAAGTGGCGAGGACAAATATTTGGACGTAGGAGTGTGGAAGTGGTGAGGACAAGTATTTGGACGTAGGAGTGTGGTCGTGTACTAGAAGTGCTTCGATAGAGTGCAAAATGAGAGAAAACGAATTTATGTTTGTTTGTGTTTTTTTAAAGTTTTTTAAAAGTTTTTTTTAATTTAAAAATAAATAAATTACCATTATTATTATTTTAACACAAAGTGTATAGTGAGGAGATTAAAAGGAGTGCAAACAACACATGATCTGGAAAACAAATTCAAAGCTTAAACATCTTTCAATTGAAGTTAGTACTCATGAAGTTGACATGAATATAAATAATCTCTTGCATTAAAAGATGTTAAAATATAAAGACGACAATGCGCTATTGAGATCTAACTTCGGTGAGGACTTCGCCGCCTCTGCCTCCGCTTCGGATTCCTCGCTACTGCTGTTTTCTTGGTCCTCATTAGCAGCTATCGATTTCTCCGCGACCTCCGCCTCCACGTCGCTTTCTCCGCTGTCTCTCACTGCTTCCTCCTTGTTGTCTTCCTCTGCATCAGGCTCCTCCACCGTAGACGACAACGCGCTATTGAGATCTAACTTTGGTGAGGACTTCGCCGCCTCTGCCTCCGCTTCGGATTCCTCGCTGCTGCTGCTTTCTTGCTCCTCATCAGACACTTCCTCCTTCGACTCTTCCTCCTGAGACTCTTCTTCATTCGATTCTTCCTCCTTCGATGACTCGCTTTCCAGCACCGTGGGCTTCTTCGATTTTGCCATGGCGACAGAGCTTCCAAGTGCGACGACGAGATGCAAGTGAATTTTGAGCAGTGGTCTCTATTTTTCAAATTCCAGCAATGATAAGGTCAATCTAAGTACAACAATCCTATGCAATGATGATTGAAGAGGTTGGCTGAGGGAGTGGGGAAGTGGAGCTGTGGAGTGAAAGTGAAATTCAAACCACTTAGGGTTTTGTAATCAATGGGTGGCGGCTGCGTTTAGGTGGCGGTTGCCTTTAGGGTGCGGAATTATCGCCGCCGCCGCCACGTGTTAGTAGCCAGTGAAGTGCTATTAATAGTTCACCGTTATCCATCGATGACTAGGTTTAGTCACCAGTTTGCTTCGTTGACTATTCGTAGTCAGGAGTTCTATATCATGACTAGATGTACGCACGTCATTGACGATTTTGAAATAGTGCTAGAGTGAGTATACTTAGCTTTTCGTCAAACGATGCCCTATAAAGCAACGCGTCAAGGCGCTCAAACACATTAGGAATCTGAAGTATTTCTAGAATGAAGAGATCTGCTCGACCGAACAAAGCTGAATCGCCCTTATACTCTAACTTGAAACTTGGACACTTCTTCCTCTGTCGGTGACATCTTTACTAAAAGCTGTAAGGTCTTTTGGCTCAGACCCTCGGCTGCAAATTAAGAACGAGTGCAGTATTTCTCACTCTTCGTGAATTTGCCATCCACAACTCGCAAAGAGTTCATGTCCATTGTATCGATCGTATTGTACAAAACCTAATTTAGATGAGGGCATCACCAAAACAAGAGAGGAACATTGCATGAAATCCTTCAAGATTACAAAAAGTATGCACCCAAGCAATATAATTCTTAGTACATAGTAATATAAGATAAACTAAGCACTATCCCGAGAGGATCTTCGAGACTCTTAATCCTACATCCCGAGTGGATCTTCTACATTTGCAACTGTGGGAAATCGAAGAGAAAGAAGCAGACAGACAAGGTCTAAAAAGTTACCCTTGCCCATGTAAGAAATGCATGGATGCAAAACTAGTATCAAGGACAACCATCCGCAAAAATCTACGGAAGTACAAGCGAGATCCTGAATTCAAGACATCCATCCTGGTATGTTATCCACCAATTTAGTCTGATATCTTCGTTATGAAATATGTGGGTGCCAATGCGCTTGCCTTACTTTGTTACGATGATACATGTAGGAAACACAGAGATATATTGTTCTGGCCGCAGCAGCTGCTGCATTAAATTCAGTAATTTCAGCTCTTCTACCGCTTCAAAGGAGCACAGAGAGTAGTTTGTATCCCAACCATGAAGCATCTGTGGATACTGTTCAGACAGATATCGATTATGGGAAATGGCGCATAGGCACCATTCCCAAGCTCAAAATTTTCACATTTTGGGAAAGAAAGTGGGAGGTTAGGCTGTCAACACATCCGCACATGGGATGGGGCCTATATGCCATGGAAGCAGCCAAATCTGGTGATGAGTTATTGCCATTTGTTGGGAAGAGATTCTCAAAGGTTGAGTTCCACCGTTAGTGTGAGGCAGACAAACGTTTTTTGAAGTATGCAATATGTGTGAAGAAAAATGTGTACCAAAATGGAGATGTGTTGAATGGAAATGTTGCAGGGTTTATTAACAGTTCTATTGGAAGAGAGCATATAGGGAATGCTATTTGGGAATACGTGTCATTGCCTGCCCCATGGAACTCAAAAACTTGGGGGTATATTATGACTGTAGCAACACGTGACATTGAAGTGGGAGAGGAACTTTTCACATATTACCCTCTTAATTGACAGGTCGCTTAGATTGCATCTAGGAAATGGGTAACAATACAAGAAACTGCTGTAATACTTTAGTGATTGCTGGATGGAAGACTGTGTTACGACGACAGCCGCGTGACGCAAAAGTCGAGTCAAGTGATGGCGGAAGAGATGATCTGCAGAGTGTGCAGTTAGGTAGAGATGAGGAGCATGTAGACCTACGGCATGAATACACTACCGTGGAAAGGGAACTGGACACTCCTGATTTGAGAAGCTGTAGGAGACTAACCACAGATGTAAACCAAGCTTTGGTCGCTGCAGAGGAAGATCTAGAGGTGGGACATGATGTGCCATCACAGTAGGAAATGAGGTCAAATGCATGGCATAGCCCATTGTATTAGCAAACCAAGTACGAAACATAATATGTAGTAGCTGTGGTATCGGTAATCTTGATGACTACACTTAGTCAGTGATTCTACATGCACAACTAATATGAGTCATTCGCTCGACATTACCGTCTACAGTGCGTAAGAGTATTTTTTTGACTACAGCAAATGGCCAATTCCACATTGCTAATTCTACATTACCATGGTATACAAAGGGATCTGCCATATAAATATCTTCAACATCACTGATGGACGCTAGAACATACATGCGCACTACCCTCGTGGGGTGCACTGTACTAAACATGTACGAGTATACGTGAGTGCACAAAAGGGGTATTAATTTGAACATTGCCGTATAACGTACACAAACAATAAACACATTAAGAACTAAAAATATTCACGTATACTTACACTAAACATATATTTAGAACAAAATACATCTGTATATAAAGGTATTTAGACATATAACCTCTCATGTGCGATGGGGTTTTAGAAGGGGTCATGAACGCACGTGATTCTCAAACATAATGTAGAGTGCACTTTCCAAGGCCGAGTCCAAGGCACTACCTCAAATTATAATTCACGATGAATACCAAAGCAATACTAAACCGATGATTGAGAAAAAAGTCAGCATGGACGTGAAACGGGCACAAATTGAAAGAAAAAGCTGATAAAAAAGAGGGAGAGGTAGAGTAAACAAAAGTGGAAAGAATACGTGAGGGGAAGAAGCGCTGTAGTCAAAATAAAACTATCCTAGTCAAAAAGAGAAAAACAATACATCAATGCAAAATCGATAAATGACAAGAATTTGAACAAGGTGCAAAGAGAACTCATAAGACTGTAGACAGTAAGAAGGGTATCTGGAATAAATATCCATGATAGATGAATTGCAAAAGTGATATAAATATGTATGACTTCGAAAAAAAGTATAGAACGAAAAAATATGAAAAACAAAAGCAAATAATGCCAACTTGTTTTTGAATAAAAAGTTAAAAAATACAATGTATAAAATGTTAAAACCTCGAAGGAACAAAAGAAATTCAAAAGAAAACCCTAATCAAAAGGAAGGAAAGTGAAATTGAAATAATATATAGATCATTAAACAAAGGATATAAATTTGAATTAAAACCATGGGGCAATGGCACGATATGGGTTCCAAAAAGGAATGTCTCCCTAAAACACTGTCATTTTGTGACTATTCAACTTGGGTAAGAAATTACACATTCTTTATTTACATGAATTTTATGACAAATTCATGAGAAAGTTGTAATGCTCCATCCAAAATACTATTGAGTAGGAAAAATTGAACAATTTTGATATTCCTTTTCATTCTTTTGTTGTCAAATCCGGAACTGTCTCCTTTCCGGATTTGAGGCAAAAGGAACAATCCGGAATACCAACTTATAAAGAAATTGTTTGTAAACATGAAAATTAGTTGAAACAATGTTTGAGCCATATCCGTGTTTAATTTTAACTCTTAATTTAATGTATTACTATATTTCCTTATTTATGAGAACTTTCAGAAATCACATATTTTTACACAATTTAAAAGGACTGTGATTTCATAACATCTTCTTCCTAAAACCATATGATTTACTTAAATACAAACTTAATAAGGTGCATGCCTAATTATTTTAATAAAAAACCTCATATATGTAGTTCTTTCACTACTATAATGCGGACAGCTGCTGAATATGTTAAATTAAGAAAAAAATCAATTTTTGAATTTGACCTATGTCGCACATAATTGTGAGGTACCAACATGCCTTCTATAACACCATGTAATTTTTATAATTTTCCAACATTTTTTTCATTTCCGGAAGGACATTTTTCTAAAGTCCGGAGAGTCCGGGAAGTGATACCCATATTGTGCCATTGCCCCATGAAGGCCACACTCAAAAACCCATTTACAAATGGCTGCCCAAAACTGTAGTCACATAACTACTAAATCTAGTCATATCTCTGCCCATGCAAAAAGTCATATGGCTGCCCACGGAAGAATACGTTCCCCAACTACGTTCCCATGTAAATATGACTAGAATCATAGTCATTTGATGACTATGGACTGTTCTAGTCACCAAAGTAGTTACTGGTGAGTCATATCCTCCCGATAGTCATATCTAGTCATATGGTCATAGTCATATTTCGTATGCTCTCCTAGTAGTGAATAGAAATCAGATTATCGAAAACTTGTTGCACGTGATGAAATTTGAGATTGAGTGTGGGACTTTGAACAGTAAACTCTTCTACGTTCCAAGGTTAAAAATTTGTAGCACTCTATCATTGCTATAGGATATGCAAGTACATGTGTTATAAACACTCTAGAACCTTTTTTAGTTTTTTAGAATCTTACAAAGCCTTCAAAGTCTTCCAAGATCTTCTAAAGTAGTAACATTTAAAACATTCTAAAATAGTCTTCTAGCATTTTTTGGATTTCTTTAAAAAAAATTTGTTTTCTTTTGGAATCTTCAGGGGACACAAAATGTTTACTATCAACCTATGCAAATCAAATGATATTTACCATTCAAAATGTGTCAATTAATGTTTTTAAGACTTAGTATATGATATTAAGAACACGCAATAGGCTTGAATCAAATGCTAACTTCATAAGTGGAGAAGTGTTCAAAACAACAGAATTTTAATAATGATATTATTATGAATTATCATTTCAACACATTCAATTGATCAAATGTGTTTAGAAAATTATGAAAGTTTATAGGATCCTTCTCCAATTTGCCAAGAACTTGGTGTCTACTTAAAAACATTGTCATATGACCTTTGTGGATTGAAAAGAACGACATAGCCTTCAATGGCATTCATTGGCCTTTGACAAAGAGGTACCAAAAGATTTTTTTA
This sequence comes from Pohlia nutans, assembly GCA_022496805.1. NCBI lineage: Eukaryota > Viridiplantae > Streptophyta > Bryopsida > Bryales > Mniaceae > Pohlia > Pohlia nutans. Next base: position 2,337,056 of record CM040086.1, read on the forward strand.
GGCTTAGTGAATTATGGTTGAGTAGCTTGGAATAGGAGTGGAGGTAATCCAAAACTTAGAGCATTCACAATCCCCAACAATAATGGCAATTATTGCATAAGGAGGCTTTTAGGAGAGCAAACATGATAAGGTCAACATAAAGAAATTTTCCACATGGTAGCGACATGGTACATGAGAAATGAACCACAACTAGAAACAAAATTCAACATTTGCGAAACCTCCATAAAACACACATTCAAAGCAATAAATACCATTGCCATACAATATGCCGGATCTATCTTTTTACATAAAAGACGTATAGAGAATAATCAAACAATACCAACAGACGTAGTACATTAAAAGAGGGGGGGTAGTGGTGAAAACCACTGCTAGCCACTCTTCAAATTCACTAGCTCAGCTTGTCTCAGGGGATAGGTGGGGCCGGTTGGTTGGTACAACTTTCCTGCCATGGTAATTCATTAGCAGCACCAAGCTATGTGTATCACACCACTGCTCAACGAGCCCAACTGGTTTCGAACCCGGACCACATAATCATGATACAACGCCCTTCACCAACCAACCAAAGAACTCATGACTTGGCGATTAAACTTAACACTAAACATACCTTTATACAAACTAACACTCATCCAACAGAACTTCGCTTTTCTCCTCTGTTACTGTTACTGTTACTTTGTTTTGGTTACTATAGTGTCCATCCTCAAAAGGGGAGAGTAGTATTGTTCCAATGTCCCTTTGTCCCGTGGGCATCGGGTCATTGACATTACGAACGGACACTTTATTCACGCCGGCCTTTTCTATAGGGTTGGTGTTTCTATCTATCTACATGAGAAATGAGGGCTGAAAAACTATGAGGCTCAATTTGGGCTTCTTGGTACTTTTGAGGTTAAAGAGGATCACATTTGCATCTCATTCACTTATGCTGTATGTACTATAAATTGTTTGTCGCCTTGGAGTGAGACGGAATCGCAGGTGGATGTAGCTGAGCCCTCGCAAAGCCCCAAGACTAGTTGCTTTTCTTGTAAAAGGATGTGAAATTGTGAATGTCCTTTTTGTAAAGATTGGTGTAAGAAAGGGGTGATTGACTCAAGGATAAACTCAAGTGGCACCTCCCCTATACTAATTGTGGCTATTAGTGTGTGTGTGACACTAATGACGGAGGTTGAATTTTTTTTTATCATGTCACGCTAATGGCCAATAATCCATGTATATAATTCCTAAAATGCCTAAGTAGAGTCCTTCCTAAATTTGACATTTTTGCAAAGATGCATTATAAAATGCAACTAAGAGGGATATTTTGAATTTGATGAATGAATAAAAGTTGTGTGTAATGAATTTTTGATTTATCCATACGGTTAGATCTATGATTGCTATGACTAATATTTTGTATAAAATTTGAAATTTGAAATTTGAAATTCTTTTGTAGTTCAATTATGAATAAGGTATTGACTATATGTGGATCATAAAATTTGTTATGATTGGTTCAAATGTAATACGCTAAGTATAGAGATTTTTAAAGGTTTTTTGGTTGCTTAATTTTATGAGTATATTTTTTCAAGAACACTTTTGATTTGTTTTGAACTAAGATCTTTGAAATTTTTGGTGAATCATTGCGACATGAAATGAGGCATACAAATTTCACAAATCATCCCCTTTCTAATTCGTTCACACACGCATGAAGCTAACTTCCCATAAAATCTAAAATAAAGAATCGACAAAGCAAAAAGTACATGATGGATGAGAACATGGATGAAATCTGCACATTGTTCATAAAATGAACACTCATGCAGTTAAGGGTTTAACCTTTCTTTGTCTCAAAATTAGCGTGTGTTTGTTAAATGTGAAAATCGAAGGATTTCAGAAGATTTTATTTAAAGAAGTTGGTTTTTTTAATGTGAAATCATACATAAGAGGAATTTTCATCCAAGTCAATTTTCACCGCACAATTTAAAGTCTAGAATTGGTACACAAGCATGTATGTGAGAATTCTTTTAAAAATCCAATGAATTCTTTAAATGCTAGATTTCAAATTCATTTCTAAAATTGTGTTTTTTAATTATAAGAACAAATAATCAAAACAAATAAACTAATTTCAAAATTTACAAATAGTGTCACACACACTAGTTTTCTATCAAATTTACAAATAGTATTACACAAACTAATTTCTTGTGAGACTAATTGCCCATGTGTACACACTAAAAGCCATAATCAGTGTAGTTCTACTGCATTTTTTGTCCTTCCTAGCTGGTCCTGGCTGGAGTCTTGTTTCCCTTGTGTAATCAAAGGCCCTTGATTTGTATCCCCTCCAAAAAACAAATAAAAATAAAAGTTGTGCCAATTCCATTAAAATCCGCCATTGCAACAAATGAGCCTGTTACAATTAGCATTTGGATGCACTAATTCACATGTTAGCTGTGTATGTGTTAAACTGGTCTGAATTCAGAACACGCATACCATTATTGAAGGAGTACAACTTGAAACCAGGGGTCCGAAGAGGAGGTATACAGTATGTACATGTAAATGAGTGAGCAATATAACATTATCCCTTAAAGTTTTAAACCTACACTTAGAACTCTAATTTCACAACTTTGGTAAGTTAAACCAATGTACATGAATTCAGAACTTGACATGATGTGGAATTGGAAAGTGTCTGATCATATGTACACAAAATAGCAAATATTCTCTGCACATATTGGAATGTGATATCAGAGAGTGTGATTCAATATCAAGTTCAGAGCACTGTATCATACTCTAAATATTTCAAAATCTGGTCCCTTCCATCTGATGCCAGCCAGCTTGAGCAACTATACATAACATTCAAAACTGATGTTCCTCCTCATTCATAACTTACTGCCATTATCAAGTTTGTAATGTAACCTGCCAATTCGCTCCACTAATTGAAAAGTATGTGATTCAGCTGTGCATTAACTTACTCAGGAATTTGGGTACTCAATCGAGAAGCTTCACGGACGACGAAGAATGAGTCGGCAACGAGAGTGAAGAGCAGTTGATTCCCTTCGTGAAGATCGTTTTCAGCGACGAAAGCCGGCCATTCACCTCTGAAGTAATGCCGAGTGTGCTTTCCATAGCTGATGCTGCGAGTCATTGTATGCACCGGGGACTGGTCATGGATGCCCTGCAGCTTGACCTCGGAGTGAACTCGGCTGCCGTGTGTCTTCCAAAACTCCCCAGGAATCTCCTGCCCCACAATCAAACATGTACACATCAATCACTGGGACAGACTCAAGTTCCGAGCTCTAAACATAAATCTCTAAGGAGAGAGGATCTTACCAAGCGAGCTCCTCTCTGCCCACAGACATTGCTGGCTGTTAGTAACTTCCAGAAGCTCGGAAGGAGAGACAAATTACACTCTGAGTTTTGGAGGTTCGATGGAGGATATTTTGCAGAATTGTCTATGACTGTCTTGGACCTTCTGGCAATCACTGAGCCATCTCTGCATTTGTAAGACGAACGATCGGAGTCAGAAGTCCGCTTTCGTGAAGGAGTGTCGCTTCGAAATACGTAGACGTCGAACACGGACATTTTCTTTAGTGCGAAAAGAAGCGAGTCGCCTTCCAAGAGGCCATTGGAAGTAGCAAACGTTTTCCACCCTCCTCCGAATCTCACTTGTGTACGAGTTGGAGTGGAAACGAAAATGTTGAGTTCCACAGGCCAAGCCTTCGTGGATGGTGCCGTTCGAAGGATAACTGACTTTTGAACCCTGCCACCATGCTTTTGGATAAACGGAGCTGGCAGTGTCTGCGAGAAGGCAACATTAAAATTAGAAGCGTTTGCAAATGCTTCCATGGTTATATTGTCGGAACGTAAGTCTACACTTTCACGAGTACTACTGGAAGAATCAGTGTCGGTAATATTTAGTCAATCTAACTGTGGCAATTCTGAATCCAACTTGGAACGCATACCGGTCCCCGCTGTCTGAAACGTGACGGTGTGAGGGTCGTCTCGAAAAGGGGTATTCCCTGCAACTTGTCAAGCACTCGGGGCTTGTCACCAGCACTCAATGGCATGATCTTGGCTCCGGCCATCCTCCCACCTTCCTGTTTTAAAAGTAACTGGCCACAATCCTCCCAACAGAATGAGATATCAGAAACGGAGACTCCAATGTCACATGGAAATATTTAAAGGAGAAGCTTTAGAATAAGGAGTAAGTTCCAAAACTTCGACACAGTAACTTAGATTTAAATCAGAGGTGCGTGGGGAACAACCCGACATTGCCATAAATTATGATGTACGTGCACTGTACATCTGGAGTTCTGGACGTGGAGATGTCAGATTTGGAAATTTTAATTACAGTACACCTCTTAATGCTGCGCATTTAATCGATGAAATGATTAGTGTCTCGGCCGTCGAGTTGCAACTGGATGGGCATCATGAGTGAATAAGTTAGTTTTCATTATTCAGACGGCGATCACTTTCACAATAACCAAAAGAGTTTGACTCATTTGAGCATACCGGAACCCAGAGACTTGATCAGATCTTCACCCAATCACCATGATGATTGTGGCCCGCCTAACACTTTAAAGCCAATTAATGCTGCTCTGTGGCTTGAATGAAATGCTAAGAACTTAGGTACAATCTCATGGCCAGGCCTGCTCATGGCTTGCAATAGTCAAAATTATAGCATTTGCAGTTCTCATCAAAAGAGAAACTTCATGCTCTTCATGACTCGAATGTCCAACTGTGAGAGAGGACCCTGACATTGTTTCGAAATTTAAGAAAGATTCGAGTTTAAAAACCAACTGCAGCTTTGCTTTTAACATAGTTATTATCCTAATTAATCGAGAGATTCTGGCTGCTGAGGTGGTAGTCTCAGGACAACAACATTTGACATTCAAAACTGATAACTCATGTTTTCGTCAATGGCGAAGCCGATGCCAGTCTTGATCAAGTAGTATACGACGGAACCTGCCTTACGCTCCACCAGAGTCTTACGCTCCATTCAAATCCGCCATTGCAACAAACGAGCCTGTTACAATTAGCATTTGGATGCACTGATTCACATGTTGGCTGTGTATGTGAGATACTGGTTAGAATTCAGGACACGCAAACCAGTAATGCACGCAGGAGTACAACTTGAACCACGGGGTCCGAAGAGGAGGTATATGGGTAAATGGGTGAGCAATATAACGTTATCCTTAACGTTAACCTTAACGATTTTAACATACACTTAGAACTCTTTAATGTCACAACTTTGGTAACCAATGTACATGAATTCAGAACTTGACATGATGTGGAATTGGAAAGAGTCTGATCATATGTACACAAAATAGCAAATATTCTCTGCACATATTGGAATGTGATATTAGAGAGTGTGATTCAATATCAAGTTCAGAGCACTGTATCATACTCTAAATATTTAAAATCTGGTCCTCTCCATCTGATGCCAGCCAGCTTGAGCAACTATACATAACATTCAAAACTGATGTTCTTCCTCATTCATAACTTACTGCCATTCATAACTTACTTCCTCATTCATAACTTATCAAGTTTATAATGTAACCTGTCAAGTCGCTCCACTAATTGAAAAGTATGTGATTCAGCTGTGCGTTAACTTACTCAGGAATTTGGGTACTCAATCAAGAAGCTGCTCGGACGACGAAGAATGAGTCGGCAACGAGAGTGAAGAGCAGTTGATTCCCTTCGTGAAGATGGTTTTCTGTGACGAAAGCGGGCCATTCACCTCTGAAGTAATGCCGAGTGCTCTTTCCATAGCTGATGCAGCGAGTCATTGTATGCACCGGGGACTGGTCATGGATGCCCTGCAGCTTGACCTCAGAGTGAACTAGGCTGCCGTGTTTCTTCCAAAACTCCCGAGGAATCTCCTGCCCCACAATCAAACATGTACACATCAATCACTGGGACTCGAGTTCCGAGCTCTAAATATAAATCTCTAAGGAGAGAGGATCTTACCAAGCAAGGTCTTTTGTTCCCCAAGACGACATTGCTGACTGTAAGTGACTTCCTGAAGCTCGGAAGGAGATGCAAATTACACTCTGAGTTTTGGAGGTTCGATGGAGGATATTTTGCAGAATTGTCAATGACTGTCTTTCTTTTGGTAATCACTGAGCCAACTCTGCATTTGTAAGACTGAGCCTTTGGAGCTGAGCGACCGGAGTCAGAAGTCCACTTTCGTGAAGGAGTATCGCTTCGAAATACGTAGACGTCGAACACGGACATTTTCTTTAGTGCGAAAAGAAGCGAGTCGCCTTCCAAGAGGCCATTGGAGGTAGCAAACGTTCTCCACCCTCCTCCACTGAATCTCACTTGTGAACAAGTTGGAGTATAAACGAAAATGATGAGTTCCACAGGCCAAGCCTTCGTGGATGGTTCCGTTCGAAGGATAGCTGATTTTCGAACCCTGCCACCATGCTTTTGGATAAACCGAGAACGCAGTGTCTGCGAGAAGGCAACATAAAAATTGGCGCAAGAAAATCATGGTTATATTGTCGGAAAGTACAACACCTTTAACGAGTAGTCAATCTAGTGGCAATTCTGAATCCAACTTGGAACGCATACCGGTCCATGCGTTCTAAAATGTGACGGTGTGAGGGTCGTCTCGAAATGGGGTACCCCCTGCAACTTGTCAAGCACTCGGGGCTTGTCACCAGCACTCAATGGCATGAACTTGGCTTCGGCCATCGATAGTTGCATCACCAGTTGATACTCCACGTTTAGGACGATGTTTTATCTGCTATGAAAACGATAAACATGTATTGTTTCATTTTGTTTCACACAACAAGAGATACCGCACTCACAACTTAAAAAATCCAAGACGATTCTTACTAAAAACATGAGGAGATACTCTCAAATTAAGGTGAACATATATGGAGAGAACGGTAAAGCTCGAATTCATCAGAATTCTAACAAGAAAACATATGACACACATATCAAGTGATATGCTAGACAACAATCAACAACACGAGTGACCGTGACAATTCTCAATCACCGGTTTTGCCATTTTCGACAGTGGATCTCACATACTGAGCTTCTGTTACGATTCTGGTCATAATGGGAAGACTCAGCCATGCTGTTGATGTGGAACCACTTCAACCAAAAGTACCGCTTTTTGGTTTCTGACAAAAGCTCAACCTACCTTTGAGATCATACACACCTTCAAATTGGCAAAGAAAAACGTGACATTGTTCTAAAAAAAAGAAGACTATTTAAAATGAAGACCTCTATGATTACTATTAAAATACAAACTCAAGATGCAGAAAGAAAAACCTATGGCCGTTTGACAATCTCTTTGAAAGAGGTGAATAACCTGAGAATTCTCGCTCAAGAAATTCAATACTTCATGTAGCTCCGCAACACTTGGGATCACCAACAAATTATCCTACGAAGAACAAAATATGCGGAACTTGAGAGTCGAACAGAGAACTCACATATTAAGCTATAGAGTCTAAAATGCTGCAGAACAAGCTAAGGAAAAGATGAAGGAGAAAACAAATCAACAAAATTTCAACGATCTTAGACGAGTCCTGGCAAACATCTATGAAACAAGTGATCACATAAGTAAACGAGTTTCTGCATAAGAAAACATGGAATTGGGGCTTCTCCTCACTGATTTGCAATGTATACTATAGGAATTAACTCTTTTTGTGCACATGACCAATTCAACCAATCATATTGCTCCCGTTGAATTTACCGAAACATGCACATGAGTAAGTGGCTTCACTCTCCCAGTCTCCCACCTTCCTATTTTAAAAGTAACTGGCCTCATACATCATAATCCTCCCAACAAAATGAGATATCAGAAACGGAGACTCCAATGGAAATACTGAAGTGAGAAGCCTTAGATTGAGGAGTAAGTTCCAAAACTTCGACACAGTAGATTTGAATCAGAGGTGCGTGGGGAACAACCCGACATGTATTGGCATAAATTATGGTGTACGTGGACTGTACATGTGGACGTGGACATGTCAGATTTGGAAATTTTACATTTAATCGATGAAATGATTATTGTCTCGGCCGTCGAGTTGCAACTGGATGGGCATCATGAGTGAATAAGTTAGTTTTCATTATTCAGACGGCGATCACATTCACAATAACCAAAAGAGTTTGATTTATTTGAGCATACTAGAACGTAGACACTTGATCAGATCTTCACCCAATCACCATGATGGTTGTGGCCAGCCTAACACTTTAAAGCCAGTTATGAAGCTTGGCATTGGGATCTACATAATTTGCAAGTTTCTTATAATGTCTAATTGAATCATCTGAGACCGGGTCACCGGGCACAGTCTGGAGCTCTTACCCGAGGCTCTCTCCGCAAATTGGTTAAATTGTGATTTTCATATGAGTGCATGTCACATAAATGCTGCTCTGTGGCTTGAATGAAATGCTAAGAACTTCTTAGGTACAATCTCATGGCCAGGCCTGCTCATGGCTTGCAATAGTCAAGTTTGCATTTGCAGTTCTCATCAAAAGAGAAACTTCATGCTCTTCGAATGTCCAACTGTGAGAGAAGACCCTGACATTGTTTCGTTCGAACTTTAAGAAAGATTCGAGTTTAAAAACCAACTGCAGCTTTGCTTGTAACACAGTTATTACACTAATTAATCGAGAGATTCTGGCTGCTGAGGTGGTAGTCTCAGTGCAACAACATTTGACATTCAAAACTGATATATTTCATTTGTTCGTCAAGGCCGAAGCCCATGCTAGTCTTGATCAAGTAGTATATGACGTAACCTGCCTTACGCTCCACGACTTCTGTGTCGATTTCTGAAATGGCTTAATGCAACTTTCCATCGCGCTGCTATTGTATGATATTTCAGATCGACTCCATCTATGTATCTTCGGCAGCCAAAGTAAAGAAAAGCTTTTGGCCTACGTGAAGATGGTTTTCATTCACGAACTCCCTCCATTCTGTTCTCAAGTACTGCTTCATACGCTTTCGACCACGGCGGTAGTGGTACTGCTGCGGGTATGGCAACGCATCGTTCGCACCGGGGACTGGTTATGGATCCCCTGCAGCTTCACCACGGAATGGATTCGGCTGCCGTACATCTTCAAGAAGTCTCGAGGTATCTTCTGCACCTCACGACACAGAACTGGTCAATTATGCAGACCTCGGTCTATTCATGCATATCCTGGCCTGCTTTGAAAGTTGCATAGAACGGAATCCAAGACGCTGGCAAACTTGAATTCAATAAGAGAACTGACCAAGCGAGCTGTATCTGTGCCGCATTCACAACGAAAACGGACGTTGGTGGCTGTCAGTTTCTTCTCGAAGCGGGGAAGCAGAGAATCCCTGGTGATTTCTTGCCAAAGTGTTGAATTCTCTTGGCTCTTGTTACATCGGATGGAGACCCTAGGACTGTCAGGTCCGGAAGAAGATGCCGCGCCTTCATCTGGAACTATCTTAGACTTTAGCGGAGTTACATGGTTCAATCCATCAACCTCCTCTTTACCTAAGTCAGAACTTCCCTCCTCATCAGCAACCGTTTGTTGAACTTCGAGAGGCTGCCTTGTTTTCTTCTGTGAAAATTCAGTGATTTGCGCTTGAGAAGGCAGCCCTTGCTTGGACTTGCTGCGAAATATGTAGACCTCAAATTCGGACATAGCCGTGAGTGCGAAGACGAGCGAATCGCCTTCCACGAGGCCATTGGAAGCGATGAAAGCTTTCCAACCGCCGCGGAATCTCACCTGCGGATGATTTGAACTTTTCAAAGAAATGGTGACCTTCACTGGCCAGGTTTTTGTGGATGATTCCGTTCGAAGGATAACCGATTCTTGAAACCTGTCACCATGACTTTGCACGAACCAAGAGGGCACTGTCTGCGAGAACCGAATATCGGAATCAGAAGCGTGCGTACGTCTTGAAGTTGCAAATTAATGGCGCTGCAGATTTAAAACTCGAGTCTCATGGATTGTGAATCACGAGTGTTGCTTAGTCTATCACCAACAAATTCAGTCAAAACTAATACAGCTTTGGACCCAATTTGCAAAGCGTACCAATTCTCTAAAATTATTTCTGAGCTTGCTCGACGCACTCGTCACTCCGAGGATCTTCTCGAAATGAGGTCTCCCTTGCAACTTGCCAAGCACTTGGGCCTTGTCATCACAACTCAATGGGATGATCTTCACGTTGTTTCTGGCCATCGCTTGCTGATAATTCTGCCGGTGAACTTACTGCAACACATTGAGCTACTAGGTGGCTTCACTCTCAGTCTCTTCTTGTGAGGAATTTGTCTGCATAATCTAGTCAGCTCGGTCCGGTCTTGAGAACCCATAAATGGTGTATGATTGTATATAGATCGGCAAGATTACGAAATTAGACACCTCTTAATAGTGATTGGTACGCTTTGCAAGCGTAACAATCATTCCATAGATACCAATTTCAAGTGCAGATATTAATGACGAGTTGGAGGAAGCGTATGCAGCCTGGCATGGGAATCTTCAAGCTCCTCATGTCTAATTAGACTGTGGTCTGGAATTCTAACAGATCATACTAGTACCTCCACAAACGGATTATTAGTGTTTAAAACGAAGTTTTCATATATGAATGCATGCCCCATTAGTTATGCCGTTGGAAAAAATGGTATTGATCAGCTCCTTGGGCACAACCTAGTCGCTCGTCAAGTTATCATTTGCATTTCTGATCAGAACAGATGAGCAGAAGAGATTCACCGTCCATAAAGCACCGTAGTTCTACTGGTAATAAGAAGTACATACCGTAGGAATGGATCAAAGTATATTCACAAGTTGCCCGTATGTGAGTGCTACAGTAGTTTAGCAACAACTTTTTACATCCAAAACTGATAATAGTCCATGTGTTCGTCAAGGGCGCGCTAGTCTTCAGCCTGCCTTAGAACCAATGTACAAAAATTACAGCTTTCTTAAATGGCTCAATGCAAATTGCCATCGCCCGTGAAATTTGGTACTTGCGCCGCTCTGTTGTATAATATGTCACATCCACTCTATCTAAAGATCTTGGGCTATGGTAGAGGCTGCTGCGCTTCTCGAACGACGAAGAACGAGTCCGCAGCCAAAGTAAAGAAAAGTTCTTGGCCTACGTGAAGATGGTTTTCTTTCACGAACTCCCTCCATTCTGTTTTCAAGTACTGTCGCACACGCTTTCCACCGCTAGTAGTGAGACTGCTCCGGGTATAGCAAGGCATAGTTCGCACCGGGGACTGGTCATGGATCCCCTGCAGCTTCACCACAGAGTGAATTCGGCTGCCGTACATCTTTAAGAAGCCTTGAGGTATCTCCTGCGCCACACAACAAAAAACTGGTCAAATATGCAGACCTCGTGCATATTCTGGCCTCATGTAGCTGCTTTTAAACTTAACCCTTAAAAGGTCCAGATTGGCCATTCCGGTCAGTATTAAATACGGATGTATTTCATTGTATTTGGAATGGTTGTACACCTCCTATAAGTTTCATATCAAGAGTGAAGTTAAAATTCATGTCTAACTTACATGGTCTTAAAAGCTATTGGGATCTCAATTTGGGACTTTCTATGTAATACCAATGTTAAATACACGACAACGTATCTACTATGCCCTAAAACCTTTTAAAGGTTAATTGCATGAAACTTGCATTCTGTGCATCCAATTTTGAGAGAACTTACCAGTAAACCATTTTTTGTGCTCAGGCGACAGGCGTTCGTGGCTGTCAGTGTCTTCCTGAAGCCGGGAAGCAGAGAATCCCTAGTGACCTTTTGATGCGTTGAATTCTCTGGGCTCTCATTTCGGATGGAGTGATTTCCGGATGCAGAAGCCGCGTTTTCATCTGCAACTGTCTTCGACTTGTGGTGCAACCCATGATCAACCTTCTCGTCACCGACAGAGCTTCCAGCAACCGATTGTTTGCGATCTGTGCATTCGAGAGACTGCATTGTTCTCTTCCGCGAACGCGTAGAATCGTTTCTCATTTGTGCTTGAGAACGCAATGGTCCCTCCTTGCGAAATACATAAACCTCGAATTCGGACATAGCCACGAGTGCAAAGACGAGCGAATCACCTTCCACGAGGCCATTGGAAGTGATGAACTCTTTCCAACCGCCGCAGAATCTCACTTGTATCCAAGTTGGAGTGAACATATGTATGGTGAGAGTCACAGGCCAAGTGAATTTGGTGGATGCTTCCGTTCGAAGAATAACTGATTTTCGGAATTTGTCACCGTGCTCTTGAACGAACCAGGAGGGCACTGTCTGCAGAAAGCGAAGATCCAAATCAGAAAACTTCAGATCAAGCGATGAAATCATTCTTCTGTTCGTCAGAAAATGTTGAAAACAACTACTTAGATGAATTGCTTTAACTAGCACCATGATACTTATAGATCAAGCAGACCGACTGCCAGTTCAGATTTATACATGGCGCAGACGAAACTATGCTCATACTAGATTGATTTACAATCTTGTTTCCAGCCAGCTATCATCGATCTTCAATGCTGCTAGATGGGAAGATTCAGATTGGATAACTTATACTAATTATCTTGTCTCAACGAAAACATACCAAACCCTGGCCAGAGATTCGTGACGCAGTTGACGTTGCGAGGGTCTTCTCGAAGTGAGGACTCCCCTGCAACTTGCGAAGCAATTGAGCCTTGTCATCACCATTCAATGACATCAGCTTCATGTTGTTCCTGCCATCGACCATTGCTGCAATTATAATCAAGTAGCTTGATCGACTCTGATCGTAAATAGAATACTAAATCATTGCCCGGGTGACTGAATATTCTATAATTGGATCACCATTAACCTACCTACCTGAAAGTCGATCCTCAGACTGAAATACGTTCATTGAGATAGGCTCACATTCGCCCAGGATTGAAAAATGTCCACTGCTACCTTCTGACATAAAACTAGAAAATCAAAGAGCATGTAGTACAGTACAGCAGCCGACATATCATGCTGGTAGAAAAGCTCCTCAGAACCTCACGCGGCCATCATCATCGTTCTCAAAAGCAGTCACAGATGTTCGCTAGATGATTCTGACGCCTTTACTATCGTAAAAAGAGTAAACAAACGGGGCGCTGTGAACAAGAAGAAACGTTATCAACGTTGTGTACATTTACTAATCATGAACTTCTTCACCTTACAAACCTTCAACCTTAAGAAGACTTCGTCGATACAAGTGCTTCATAATCGGACTCCACAATCTCAGTCTTCAGGGTAGTTTAATACCTGAAAGAGTGAGATTTCAAGTTACTGGTGTCAATGATCTTCACTACCTTTCCAATCAACTGGCAGACAAAATACAATCCTAAATCTCAGTTCAGTTGACGGACTGGAACATTTGCCTTATTTAGTATACGAACTCGGACAATTTGGCAAAACACATTTCGAACTGAGTGTGGTCTGCTCAGTGTGGATTGATTCTCAACTTTTGAGATTTTTTGTGAATACGTAGATCATAAATTACAGTCAGGAAAAGGTAAAAAACTATAATGTGCCAAATTTTCAGGGCAGGCCGCTCCTAAGGTGCCACCTGTCATACGAATTTCATTTGGATTAGCTGCTGAGTACTCTAAAAAGTAAATATATACTGCACCATGTTACTTAACTACCCTGGATCGAACTTCTAACAAGAAAATCGAACAATATTTGGAAGTACTGTACTTCACAATGATCAAGATTGTGACTCGTTTGAATTACAAGATCTCAGCAATATTTAGCTATTGAAACTTCACACAAGCATAATATTGCATGTCCGTTCTCAAGCAGGTGCAATGATTCTGTGGAAACTGTACTACATCGTCCGAAAAGCTATAGCTATATAACAGACCCTTGCCTATATGTGAGGTGCGAGCTAGAGTAGGAACATGATTTCACAAACAAAACTGAGGTAGTTTCATGTTTCTAATCCTCAAGGGCAGTCTCATTCCAGGTTACTTGTTACATAAGGTTCCTGCACAAAATTGTATCTAAGTACAAACTGAGTACATGGATTTCTGGGGTGTTGAATTCAAGGTGGAGCCTGTTGCAGTGCAAACTCTCGGACAAGGAAGTACGAGTCCGCGACCAGAGTGAACAGAAGCTCCTGCCCGATTTGTAGATGGTTTTCAGTGGCAAAAGTCCGCCATTCAGCTCTCCAGACGTGTCGCTCCGGCTGTCCATGGGTGGTACAACAAGTCATCGTTTGCACCGGGGAGTGTTCATGTATCCCTTGCAGCTTGACCTTGGAGTGAATTCGGCTGCTGTGTGCCTTCCAAAATTCCAGAGGAATCTCCTGCACCACAGACACAGAGATACAACCTCTGTCATATTCAAGGAAGTTAATGACGTTGGCGCAGTTTCAGTAGCTCAACTAAAACCAACTAGTCTTAGTTTTTGATCTCTGAGCACTTGAAAATCCTGATGTTCAGAGCTTCGATGGTCATATGCGTTACAATGGCTTGTTCAGATTCTTCAGAACACCAATAGGACGTTCCAATTTTGGCGTTCTGAACGCATATGACCATATATACATGATAGGTTTCTTGGGAGCGTCATGTGAGCTCGACCTCTTACCAAGCAACCAACTCCATCACTGACATTGGTGGTTGTTAGTTTCTTCATGAAGCCCGGAAGTGGAGAATTATAACGCCTGGTGTCCACTTGGAGTGAGCCCAAATCTCGACGAGGGTTTTCTGTGCTCCCATTCTCACGAAATAAGTAGACCTCAAATTCGGACATGGTTGCCGTGAGTGCGAACACCAGCGAATCGCCTTCCACGAGGCCATTGGCAGTAGCAAACGCTCTCCACCCTCCCGAGAAAGAAACTGATGTGTGTTTCGGAGAATGAACTTGTATAGTGAGAGTCACAGGCCACGAGACTTTTGTGGACAATCCCAATCGAAGGAGAGCCGATTGTCGAAACTTGTCACCGTGTTGTTCAACGAACGAAACGGGCAGTATCTGCGGGAAGCGAAGATCAAAATCAGAAGTTTCCAAAAGTTTTCAATAGCGCAACAATTTTTTTTGCGAATTCTCGCCTCATGAATAGAAAGATTCAGATTCGAAAAAGTCAAAGTATCAAAGTTCTGGTTCCAACCAACGCACGCAGATCATACCAGTTTACAACTTTTGCCTCGGTAGAGCGATGAACTTGACGATGTGAGGGTCTTCTCGAAGTGAGGACTCCCTCGCAATTTGCGAAGCAGTTGAACCTTGTCATCGCCACTCAATGGCATCAGCTTTGACTCGTTTCTTCTGGCCATCTTGATTGATTCAGTCGTTGCTGAAAGAATCCAACACTAATTGATAAACAGTCTCCAGCAGCTTAAGTTTAGAATGTTTTGCCTGAGTGACATGGGTCACAGGCCTCCGAACAGAACTGATCTACGTCGGCAATTTACAGGACTGATCTAAACGGTATGAATGAGTGAATCTATTCCAAAAGTGTACTGAACCCATTTCTACGACACTCGTTGATGTTCACCACTCATTACCAAGTGAGTACATTCCTCAAGGAAAGGAGTTCTTGACATAGACAGGACGTACTGGTGGTAAATCTGAACAGAGATCTGTGACATTGGATTAAAATTGTACAACTCGTGTTAAGATCATGATCGAGGCATGTAGAGACTTCAGCTGAAACTGATGGGAAACTAAATAAATATGCACTTGAATATTAGATTTGGTTTAGTGCGGCAGTCACGCGCGTACTTCACAATAACTCATATGAGCGCGCTGGAACTAGAAGGCTTTCAAGAGCATTATTTTAGTATTAAATCTTCACACTGTAACCACCATGATTGCATGTCGCCTTGAGCATGTTGGAGGCTGTGTGAGCCAAGACAGGCCGGTACCTTAAGTTTAGGATCGAGTACCTTAAATCTAGGAGCTACTCGATATTTCGAATTACGTTCTCGTAGGGAGAACCAGATGCCAGTCTCATACTCTCATCAGTTCCAGGTTACTTGTAACATAAACACTTAATTTCCATCCTGCTCTAATCTCACAATTTGTGTACGAGCTGGAGAATAAACAAAAATGAGAACTCTAGGCTTTTGTGGATGGCTCCATTAAAAACAGTGGTGATTGTCGAAACTTGTCAGGTGAACGTACCAAGCGGGCAGTGCCGGCCTGTGGAAGTGAAGATCAAAATCAGAAGCGACCTAGCTGAAGCTTTCAAAAGATTTTTAACAGTATTCTATATGCTAGTCTCGATTCATAGATTGTCTGTACACTTTGACTTACGAGTTCATGGCCTAGCCTCTGCGACATGGACGGGAAGAACCAGATAATTGGCAAAAGTCAAGCTAATATTAACATTAATATATATATGAGCATACCAGTCTAGACGTTTTGACTTGGTTGACGCTGCTGTGAGGGTCTTCTCGAAATGAGGCGTCCCCTGCAATTTGTCAAGCACTAGGGCCTTCTCATCAATACTCAATAGCACCAGCTTCACGTTGTTTCTCGGCATCTTTGTCAATTTTGCCGTTACTGAACCAACCGATCACTTGTCGCACTAGTAGGAAATGTGTTGTTTTTCACTTAATTGACCGATTCACTGCCAAGTAAATGATACAAAAATGGTGGTGAATTCGTGGTGAACACTTGCTAAATTGAGTAAATGCTAAATTTAGAAAGTGTTCATCACGAATTCACCACCATTTTTGTACCATTTACTACCTGGTGGAGGCCTTGTCCTATAAATGAAAAAGGAATGAAACTGCACCATGCACATAGGTTCACTGTTTCCACGAAGTAAGGAATGACAAATGACAGGTTTGCTACTAGTGTCGAGAGTTCTAAGCGTGAGAGATTTTCAAGGCCGCTTTACACTTTGAGGCCGGGCCAATTCCCCTTAAGGCTGATTGCATGAAATTTCAGCCCCTTTTGGTTTAAAGGCCAGCCTCAACTACCCCTTATAATAAGATTATAACCAGGATTATAGCGGGGGCAAATTCTCTCATGTGTGAAGACCTTGAGGCCAAAAAGCCAAGCCGATTCAATAAATATAGCAAATTTCAACCCTTTTTTTCTTTCAAAAGAGTCATTTAGATTTTTCACAAAATCCAACGGATTTAATTCGTTGAAGAAAATCATATTTTTTATAAAAAGGGTTGTTTTTACTGAAATTTGACATTGTCCTCGAGGTCAAGAATTGGCCCTCCATTTTGGATGCACCCAATTCAACATTTTAACGGAGCTTAAGCCGTGTCATACCATGCGTTTGTTAAGTAAAAAATTCATAATACCAAATTGGCCCGAGCTGTAGGTGTAAAAGGGTTGGTCAGCCTTTTGACGGTTAATCACACGTGAAGATTTCAGACCTCATACACAACAAACTGTCCCAACTTCTAAATGTAAAGCGACCTTAAGAGACTCAAATGATACAGTAAATTACTACTGAGGTGAGAAGCTCTCGCAGGAGTTCTTTTATCTAGGAAAGAAATGAAAGACTTGATCTCAGTTTCTAGATGACTTCAACCATGCTGATTGAAGTAGAACTTGATAAATGACTGGTGTATTTGGATGCACAAGATATATAAGCTATTTTTGGTAATTGTACAACTGTTAATCACTAAGCGCACCAAATGTTGTTTTTTGTAACATCAGATGACTGAAACTTTGAGGCACTGTTTCTCCTTTATCCGGCATTGGAATCCAAATTAATTAATGGGTTGAATTCCAAATCAAGTTTAGTTTGTGCACTAAAAACATTGCTTCAATCCAAGATGTTGTGAAGATTTGGCAAGCGTTATAGTACAAAGGAGTTTGGTTTTGGACATTTTTTTCTTTGTAAAACTTGGGTCATTTTTTAACATTGCAAGGCCATTTTTAAACACATTGAAGTTTTTTCATGTATTGATTTGGTAATAATGTTTTCTTGAGGTGATACTAAACAATTTTGTAGTTGAAAAATATTTTATTGCTAAAGGTTTAGAGATAGCATTTCATCTCCGAAATGCCAAACCAAATATTACAACCGAATTTTGATATTAAAACATTATGATCTTCCAATCAATAAGGCTTCATCACTCCAAATTTGACCTACATCATCTACAATGAGTTTGATACAAGCTTGTACAGTTGAGACTTACATATCTGACTTCCATTTATACCTATGATACTTCAAATGCAATGTTTTTAGAGTGAAAAATGTCCCAATCCTTTAGGGGTTAATATAATGTTGCGCGAGTAATTTATGATTTTATATTCTATGCACCCCAATACGTGCCATTTATGATATGATCATCTATGGTGATTGTAGACATAAAATGATGTTAACCCATAAAAGGTACAAGATTCTCAGTTTTAAAATGACAAATCCATTCAATTGATCGTATTGTGAAAAATATAATTCAAAGGCCAAATTTGATCACTAGAATTACAGTAGTGAAGATCATTGCATGTGTTGATAAAAAACAAACAAGCAATTACGCTAAGAGGAGCTCTAACCGAAAGGACCAGAATACATTTCAGTGACATAATATATTTTCTACAGTGATATTTAGCCCAAGAAGATGGGTGTTCCTGAAATGCCTCTTCCCTATGATCAGAAACAACAAATTTGTGTTATTCATCAAACATTTTATAATGCATCTTTGAATTCAGTGTTGTATTGGGACGTTAAAGGATTAAATTATGTAGCGTGAGATAGAAATTTAGAATCAGTTATCAATTTGAGCAAAAAAGTAACTTACCGGCACATTGGCTAATTTTATATGATGGGATTCTGTAAGGTCAAGAATGTTATACCCAGGTTGGCTACCTGCAAAAATTACCTGCGGGTTGAACCATAGATGGCCCTATAAGACGGTCTCACAGGTGCAATCAGTTGCAACGTGCATTTGGCTCAGGACATAAAGCCTAAGCAAGAACCTAATCATTCAAACAAGGTTTTCACTCGAACAACCACATGACGTCCGGAGTGTAGCTTTCTTCTATCCTCAACTGCAAATCCGTTGCAACAAAGTCTTTTAAATCATTGGCCTAGACGCAGAGAATGGCGCACATGAAGACAATGAGCACAGAGAACTGAGCATCATTTGAACCGAGACTAATTACGCACAGCATACGACTTAGTAGATCAGAGGTATACCTTTTTAAAAGCTTGGCTTCAGGATTAGCATTTCCAAAATGATAATCATTCTAAAGCACACAAACGTAACTAGATATCAACGATCTCACCCATGCACACACATCGATGAGACTTGGACCCAAGTCCTAGCAGGAGCAAACAGAAGCAAAAACACACAGAAAATGACCAGATGATTACCATACGGATACCAACTCCAAACCTGCAAAGCCAAGTTAATAGTGTGTCTTTTTGAAGTCCTGTAAACTATTTACAACTTCTATCCCCAACAATGACGACATTTCCCATTCAACGAAGTCATGTTATGTCATCAAAATCTACGCTTATCTGTCGGGCCAAAGCACCGATTCCTGTGGCAATTCTAATTCCACAGGCCTCACGACCGCTTGTAAACCTAAACCACGCAATGTACACATCAACGATCTGACCCATCAGCAGCAAGATCTATACAAAACTGAGTGAGAGGCGAGCTAAAATTTTCCTGGCAACATACTTCCCTTTCTTCAAAATTCTGAACAGTTTCCTCTGTTTTAGGGTACCTCACCCCACGCAGGTCTCGTTCCTACATCAAAATCTTCATCGTGCATCCTCCAATTTGCACAAGACCTTAATATCTCGAGCATCCAATGCATCAGCTGCGGTATCAAATTTCTCTTCACCACTTCCTCGATCATCACCAACCCTATGACACAAGAATTTACAGCACGAAGGGGATCCGAATCCAGCTTCGTTTGCCGGTGGCCACGCACACGCAGGGTACTACATCGTCCGAATTTAAGGTATAGCTCTGCCGTAGCAACATCATTTGACAAGCTGCATGCAAAATTGAGGTAGTTCATGTTTCTAATCCTCAACGGCAGTCTCATTCCAGGTTACTTGTAACATAACCTGCACAAAATTGTATCTAAGTACAAACAGAGTATGGATTTCTGGGGTGTTGAATTCAAGGTGGAGCCTGTCACAGTGCAAACTCTCGGACAAGGAAGTATGAGTCCGCGACCAGACTGAAGAGAAGCTCCTGCCCGACTTGCAGATGGTTGTCAGTGGCAAAAGCCCGCCATTCAGCTCTCCAGAAGTGCCGCACCGGCTGTCCATGAGTGGTACAGAAAGTCATCGTTTGCACCGGGGAGTGTTCATGTATTCCTTGCAGCTTGACCATGGCGTGAATTCGGCTCGTGTGTGCCTTCCAAAACTCCAGAGGAATCTCCTGCACCACAGACACAGGGATACAACCTCTGTCATATTCAAGGATTTCAATGACGTCGGCGCAGTTTCAGTAGCTCAACTGAAATTAACTAGGCTTAGTTTTACATCTCTGAGCACTTGAAAGTCCTGAAAACAGAGCTTTAATGGACGTCCCAAATTTGGCGTTCTATACAAGCCATTGTCATGAATATGACCATATAAATGAGAGTTAACTTCCGGGGAGCGTCATGTGCGAGAGCTCTTACCAAGCAACCTACTCTATCATTGACATTGCTGGTTGTTAGTTTCTTGATGAAGCCCGGAAGTGGAGAATTATAACGCCTGGTGTCCACTTGGAGTGAGCCCAAATCTCGGCGAGCACTTTTTGTGCTCCCATTCTCACGAAATAAGTAGACCTCAAATTCGGACATGGCTGCCGTGAGTGCGAACACCAGCGTATCGCCTTCCACGAGGCCATTGGCAGTAGCAAACGCTCTCCACCCTCCCGAGAAAGTAACTGATGTGCAATTTAAAGTAAGAACTTGAACAGAGAGAGTCACAGGCCACGTGACTTTTGTGGACGATCCCGATCGAAGGAGAGCCGATTGTCGAAACTTGTCACCGTGTTGTTCAACGAACGAAGCGGGCAGTGTCTGCGGGAAGCGAAGATCAAAATCAGAAGTTTCCAAAAGTTTTCAATAACGCTAACTGCATAAAATCTGCAAATTCTTGTCTCATGGAAGGGAAGATTAAAGACCAATGCAGATCATACCAATCTACAATTATTCCCTTGGTAGAGCGATGAACTTGACGCTGTGAGGGTCTTCTCGAAGTGAGGACTCCCCTGCAATTTGCCAAGTAGTTGAACCTTGTCACCGCCACTCAATGGCATCAGCTTTGACTCGCTTCTTCTGGCCATCTTGATGATTCTGCCGTTGCTGAAAGAATCAAACACTAATTGATAAACAGTCTCCAGCAGTTTAAGTTTAGAATGTTTTGCCTCGATCAGTGACATGGGTCGCAGGCCTCCGAACAGAAATGATCTACGCCGACAATTTACAGGACTGATCTAAACGGTATGAATAAGTGAATCTATTCCAAAAGTGTACTGAGCCCATTTCTACGACATGAACGCTTATGTTCACCACTCATTACCAAGTGAGTACATTCCTCAAGGAAAGGAGTCTTTGAAGAAGCTGACATATCCAGGACTGGTGGTAAATCTGGACGGAGATCTGCAACATTGGGTAAAATTGTACAACTCGTGTGAAGATCATGCATGCAGAAACTGATGGGAAACTGAATATCTTACTTGAATATTGGATGGATAAGATTTGGTTTTAGTGCGGCAGTCACGCCCGTACTTCACAATGACTCATATGAGCGCGCTGGAACTAGGAGGCTTGAGCATTATTTTAGTATTAAATCTTCACACAACCACCATGATTAATTGCATAATGCCTCATATTGGAGGCTGTGTGAGCCAAGACAGGTACCCTAAGTTTAGGAGTACCTTAAATCTAGGAGCTACTGGATATTTCGAATTCCGCTCTAGTAGGGAGAAGCAGATGCCAGTGTCATTCCAGGAACATAAACAGTTAATTTCCATCCTCCTCTAAATCTCACAAGTTGTGTACGAGCTGAAGAATAAACGAAAATGAGCTAGGCTTTTGTGGATGGCTCAATTCAAAGCGGAGCTGATTGTCGAAACGTGCCAGGTGTTATGATCAAAATCAGAAGCGACCTAGCTGAAGCTTTCAAAAGATTTTTAACAGTATTCTATATGTTAGTCTCGATTCATAGATCGCCTTTACACTTTGACTTACGAGTTCATGGCCTATCCTCTGCGACATGGACGGGAAGAATCAGATAATTGGCAGAAGTCAAACTAATATATACTTGAGCATACCAGTCTAGACATTTGACTTGGTTTACGCTGCTGTGAGGGTCTTCTCGAAATGAGGCCTCCCCTGCAATTTGTCAAGCACTTGGGCCTTCTCATCAATACTCAATAGCACCAGCTTCACGTTGTTTCTCGCCATCTTTGTAAATTTTGCCGTTACTGAACCAACCGATCACTTGTCGCACGAGTAGGAAATGTGTAGTTTTTCACTTAGAATGAATGAAAATGGAATGAAACTGCGCCAGGCACATGGGTTCACTGTTTTCTTCTATACCAAATGCACGTTGGGGTAGTGTACTGTAATTCCTCTATACCAAATGCACGTTGCAACTGATTGCATCTTTGGAGGCCGGTTCCCATATATACAGCATTTCTGCTGCACGCTCGCGTGCGTCACATAACTTTGAAGAAATGTGAGGTGAATAGAAAAATCTAAAATAGGTATAGAGGAATTACACTACCCCACATGTGACAGAAAGCAACGCAACGCTAAAAATGAACGTGACCATACTTGCAGCAGTGCTTTAATAGTAGTTGCAGCAGGAGAAAACAAAGTTTCGAATTTTTTTTTTTTTCTTCATTCATCGTCTTATGATACCCTTTGAGTTCTTTCATGTTTTGGGCTTCACGATTCAGATACCTGTCGGTTCATTGAAAAGAAGAAGAGAAGAGAAGAAAGATACACTCTCGACGTCCGTGGTTGTTTCGAATTCAGTTTGTACTGCAGCATGATCCTAGAATCGTTCTTGCAGCACAATTACAGACGAACTAGGTAATTCCATCAACTCGAGGCGTTACTGGGAGTAATCCCACTCCCACCTACCTACCTCGTGCGTAGGTAGGTAGGTGGGAGTGGGATTACTCCCAGTAACGCCTCGAGTTGATGGAATTACTTGACGTGGCCCACCCGCCCGGCCGTCGAGGGCGAATTGAACAGTCACGTAGAGCCCTACTTGCGATAGATCTCGGGTTCGAATCCCAACAAATGCTTGCTGCTTTTTTTTTTAAATTGGATGGATGGGATTCTTCGGAATGTTCTGGAAGTTTGAATTAACGGTTGGATTTGCCCGCGCTTTTTGAGTTGGCGCCTTCAGCATAGGGTTTGGGAAGCTGTCTTTATCTTTCTCGATTTCTCTTCTGACTGTCACTCTCTCGCAGTCTCGCTTCTCTTCTGACTGTCTCTCTCGCAGTCTCGCGTAGTCCTACTGCAGTTTTGGTTGTTACGTTCTCCATTGCGTCCTCTCTGCGCATTTTGATTGTCTGTTTGTTGTTTCTACGGGTTTTTTTTCTCGTCTTTGATTTTGTTTTCGTTTTGGTCTTTGATTTAGTTTCTTGTCGTTGTTGGGATCTCTTTCATAGCTTTTCTGATTTGTCCGGTGTTAGTATCGAAGGCGGTATGTAGATTGATTTCTTGCCATTGAGGTGATTTTATAGTTTTCTTTCATTTTCAATCATAAATTGTCCTTGTCTTTCAATTTGGACTCAAATTCAGTGCAATCTTTGTTTTATCTGTTTATTAATGTTGAGATGTTTCAGATTCGCGTAATACTACTGTCAATCTTCTATTTACGCCATTGGAATTCACTCTGTATTGATAAGATGTATTGCGAGATCTAGTAATTATCTCATGTTTTGAACAAATTGTCTTTTTTAGTTGCGATTATGTTTTGATTATATTCTAATTTTTTGTTTTATGATTAATTTATTGTAATTTTCTGTGATTGCAGAGCTAGTTTGATCTCATTGCGATTCCTTCACTTCCTTCGACTTTTTGTACCAGATCTCGTTAGAACAGTAAGCGCCTATGGATTTTATAGCATTTTGAATTTGAATTATGTTTTCTTGTTTTATTTCTTTATGTTTAGACGTTATAGAATCTAATGTATTGTTCCTTTTTGTTGCTTAACAGATGGCCTACTCCAACAACATTAGTGAAAAGAAGATTGGTCCTATGTTTGAGATTTTTTTTGTTTGCTTGAGAATAGTCTTTTCTTTTGGTTTTGGAGTGAGCTTGTTTAATAACAGGTTAATGCCAAACTAGTTTTGGGATTTGAACGGCGACTCAAACTTTTAACATTATTGATCCATTCTAGTAGGATGTTGAATTTTTGAGTCACTGTTACATTTCCTTTTTCTCAAATGGCTGAGTCAGTAAATCTTTGTAGTTGTGATTTTGATCTTGGACTTACTGTTGATGATTTTGAATTTTTTTTCAATGTCTTGGCTTATATTTTTTTTAGTAGACGTGGTTTTGATGTTGATGTGGATCGTTTTTTGTTTTGATTTGTACTTTTTTGATTGAAATTGGGGTCAGGAAGTCAAGAAGTATGTCTGATGTCAGGAAGTCTTTGAGGTCTACTAAAGGTTTAAGAGGTAGACGTCGGAATGCTATGCTTACGAATTTACCTTCGTTTGAATTGAATGTAACACAGAGTCCAGAGAAGAGTTCCACTAAGAAACGTCGTAGTAAACATTCTTTTGTTAATTCAGAAGAGTCTATCATTGTAGACACATCTTCTCTTCGTAAACATACTGTGATTGAGTTTGTTGATAATGTCGCTCCCTCTAGTTCAATGCCGGCAAAGTCTATTCCTCAAAATGATCCCTCTGAGTGTTTACGAAATGTTCAGTCTATGCCTGAATCAAGTCATGATCATGTCATGTCTGATTTAGGCGACCATCTAAATCATGTTGATGAGGATGATATGCCTCTAGCTTGTTGTTCTAGTCATCTAGTCGTTAATGAATCTGGTACGAGTAAGGGTAAAAAGTCTGAGTTCTTTACAGCTGATCAGGGGGTTTTGAATCGTGTACTTAACGATAGAAATAATCCCTCTGAAAGAGTCGATAACTGGTGCCGAAATAGATTCAACAAGTGGAGGAAGTCAAAAGGAATGGACACGTCGAAAACAATCGAGCAGTACTGATTGAATGATCTAAAAGAGTTTGGACAAATTTTTACTGTCTTCTTCCTTGAGGTTGCTAAAGTTAATGGTGAACGTTATCCCACAGAGAGTATTCATGGACTATATAACGCATTCAATCGTATTCTCTGTGCTGAACAACGACGTATCTGTTTCCAAGAGAGTCACGTGGAACCACGATTTGAAATTGAAAACCACCCGTTCTTTATGACTACCAATCGGGCAGTGAATGAGAGTATGACGTTGTCTGTTAATGCTGGTGCAAACAAGAACCGTAAGAAAGCAAAGGGCCTGACATTTGAGGACGAGTTAAAATTTTTGTCTCATCTTTCTCATCAAGTCACATTCCCTAGAGGTTTGCTAAAGCGAATTGTCTACTACTGTACGATTATCTTTTACATCAGGGGCAACACTGAAATGCATGGTTTGCTCTATAGCGATTTCCAAAGAGGTGTTAATAACGCTGGATCTGAATATGTCAAGTGAGTTTGATTTTTATTCATATTTGTTTTTTATGTAAAGTTCAACAAATTTTGTTTATTTAATTTTTTATTGTTTGATTTGTTTTGAATGCATGTTGCTTTTGGTTTATCGATTATTGTGTTGTTATGCAGGTACGATGAGCGGCTGTCAAAGAATTATAAGGCTAACCTAAAGTGTTTTCAAGAGGAACAATTTCGTCCTGCTGTGTACAGCTACGATCCAGATGTTATTCATACTTGGATGACTCTTGATGCACACTATCCTCATGCCTTAAAACTTTTACAGAAGTCTCATCTTCTTTTGTCTCCGATCGATGCTCCCCTTACTCCTATATGTTTAAAGTTAGAGAGAAGAACGGAGTTATTGAAGGTGTCAATCTGGGTATAAACCAGATTAGATCTTATTTGAAGCTTATGGCTGAGGAGGCTGGTGTTGATTCAGGCAGCATTATGAATAAAACGGGACGAGTGACTAGTATCTCACGGATGGCCATGGGAAATGTTCCCAGACACGTGATGGCTGAAATCACCGGTCATAGGGCTCTAACGTCCTTGGATAGATATGATGAGACGACGGATCTTGACACTCAAGCTGCTCAGCTAGTTGCTAGATATCCCTATAATGCAAATAATGAGCCTCTTACTTTTGATTACTACAAAAATCTAATCAGTAATCAATACCATAAAATAGAGGTCGGAAAACCTCAATTTGGTGGAGGTTCAGATCAAATTAGTTTCTATCTTTTTGTTTTATTTTTTGTCTTCAATTTTTTTAATCTTGTTGTCCTTAATTCATTTCGATATTTTTTGCAGAGTGGCCTTCCTGTTGTACCTGAACCTTCCACTTCATCTGTTGTTAACTTACAACAAGAAGTAATATCAAGTACAAACAACTTTGGGAATCAAGATGAAAAACATCAATTACAACAGCAGCAACAAATGTTAGAGTTGCAACAACAGTTAAAGAAGCTTCAAGAGCAGTTGGAACAACAACAAAAACAACAAGAGTTGCAACAACAACACCAAATAAGGTTGCAGCAGCACTAACAACATAAACATCAGTTCGAGCATCAACAACAGCTACAACAGCAACAACTAAAGTTGCAGGAGCAAAAGCAGCTACAACAACAATCACATGAATTAAGTCTGCAGGTTATTTTTTTTAATTCTTTCGTGCTCTTTGTTATTTTCATTACTAGTTTGATTTTCATTTTTTTTAAATTATTTTTGAGTTATGTCTTCTGATCTACTTTTGTTTTTATTTATTTGTGCAGATTGGTGGTCGTAGTAGTTATGATAACAAAGAAAACATTCAGCCGGTTGTTCTGTCATCATCTGATGAAGATAATTCTCCATCGAAGTCTAGAGTCACTGTTATGAATCATAGTACTACTCTTGATTATGACATAAAATCGCAGTTATCAGAAATTGTGTTGTTTCAGCCCCTCAAGAAAGTTCATAATCAACAGCCTCGTGATGGTGGTCGCTTTGTTTCTCACGCATCTCAGGTTAGTTTATTTCTCTTTCTTTTTCTATCTTTTAATGTTTAGTTTTAGTTTGTTTATTTATTTTTATTATTCTAATTACTCTATTTTGTGATTTAATGCACGTTGGATCTGGTGTTAATCGGTCAAAACATAATTCTTCACCGAGTTACTCTTCTGAAAATCGTCCAGTTGTTTTGGGTGTTAATCACAGTCCTTGTGGTACTCAATATAGGCCTATTTTACCACGACCTTCTCATGGTTGTCGTCCAATTGTTCACTCCAATTTTTCCCCAAAGCCTGGAATATGTCGCCCAGTTTTCCATTCAAACTTTGCTCCTAAGCATTGGCGACCTATTCCTCCACAATTCGTTCCCTATAGATATCTTGGTCGTACTGTATCTAGATCTGCGTCAGTTTCTCCAAATTCAGGGAATTTGATTGTGAAACCAGTTTCAGATATTGTCACTGATCAGAGTAACACTGTTAAGCCTGCGATTGTCGAGGAAGTACAGTGTAGTTCCACTAAGAGTGGGTCGAATTTGCCTTGGATGTGCATCGAAGAGTTTGATGAAGTTTTTGCAAACTCGTTGGATGTTATTGAGGATATCGAAATCAAGTTTGCAAAGAAGTCAAGCGGAACTGGAAGTACTTTAAGAATTACTAATTGTGAAGTCAACATTGGTGACAAGAAGAAACTTGATTTGGTTTATGTGGAATTACCAATTTCGGCAGATCATTTGCCATCATCTCCACCGATTGCAACTTCTGCAGTGCAAATTGTTCCTGAACATGCAGCTTCCACTAGTCCGGGTAATGCTACAGTGAATCAGATCAGAACAGTGAATCTCAATATTATGAATATCCAAGATTTCAAGGAGGTTTGGAAAGTGCTGCAAGGGTAATTCAATGATTTGCCTCTATGTAGTACGTAGAAGTAATTTGTTTGTAGTGAAAAAAACATTGATCAAGTATCCGAACTCGTTAATTGATTTAGACATTTCACATACTGTAAACTTGATTACTTCAATTTGAAGATTAACCAGTTTCTAAAGTTTTTCTCATTGTTGTGTATTTTTCATTATGATTTACCCCTATAATTTGAATTATTTTGAAACACAACTCTATGCATAATTTCCCGCATTAATTTGAATTATCCTGAAATAAAGCTTTCACTCCAATTACTTAATTCATCCCAATTATTAATCCATTACATCATTTATGCATTTATCATCAAAAAACCGATGAAACTAGTTGGCTTCCTTGAATTTCAGTGAATTATGGCAAAAAGCACAGCCAATCAGAGAGCAAAGATAAATAACCACAGCCAATGAGAATGCAGCTTCCTACAGGGTAGGTTGTTGTTCAAAATAACTGTAGTTAAATTATCGTGAATAATCTCTCAGCTGAGAGCCAATCAGGAGCCCGAGACGGCCGGGCGGGTGGGTTACAGCATAGTTACGAATTAGTAGATCAGAGGTATACCTTTAAGCTCGGCTTCAGGATTAGCTTTTCCAAAATGCTGATCATTCCAAAGCACACAAATGTAACTAGATATCAACGATCTCACCCATGCACACACATCGATGAGACTTGGACCCAAGTCCCAGCAGGAGCACACAGAAGGCAAAAACACAGAAAATGACCACATGATTACCCTACGATTACCAACTCCAAACCTGCAAAGCCAAGTAAACACTGTGTCGTTCTGAAGTCCTGTAAACTATTTAAAACTTCTATTCCCAACAATGACGACATTTCCCCAAGAACGAAGTTGTATTATCTCATCAAAATCCACACGTATCTGTCGGACCTAAGCACCGTTTCCTGTGGCAATTCTAATTCCACAGGCCTCACGACCGCTTGTAAACCAAAACCACGCAATGTACACATCAACGATCTGACCCATCAGCAGCAGGGTCCTTACAAAACTGAGTGAGAGGCGAACTAAAATTTTCCTGGCAACATACTTCCCTTTCTTCATCGTTCAATTTGCTGAAGACCTTGATCTCTCAAGCAAACAATGCATCAACTGCGGTATCAAATTAATCATCACCACCTCCTCCATCATCACTAACCCTATGACACAAGAATTTACAGGGCTCACGAGGGGATCCTAATCCAGTTTCGTTGCCCGGTGGCCCCGCACACGCAGAGTACTACATCGTCCGAATTTAAGCTATAGCCATGCCGTAGCAACAGCATTTGACAAGCTGCATGCAAAACTGAGATAGTTCATGTTTCTAATCCTCAACGGCAGTCTCATTCCAGGTTACTTGTAACATAACCTGCACAAAATTGTATCTCACAAACTGAGTATGGATTTCTGGGGTGTTGAATTCAAGGTGGAGCCTGTTACATTGCGAACTCTCGGACAAGGAAGTACGAGTCCGCGACCAGAGTGAACAGAAGCTCCTGCCCGACTTGCAGATGGTTAGCAGTGACGAAAGCCCGCCATTCAGCTCTCCAGAAGTGCCGCACCTGCTGCTGTCCATGGGTGGTACAGCACGTCATCGTTTGCACCGGGGAGTGTTCATGTATCCCTTGCAGCTTCACCTTGGAGTGAATTCGGCTGCTGTGTA
Organism: Pohlia nutans; assembly: GCA_022496805.1. Taxonomy (NCBI): domain Eukaryota; kingdom Viridiplantae; phylum Streptophyta; class Bryopsida; order Bryales; family Mniaceae; genus Pohlia; species Pohlia nutans. The sequence continues at coordinate 2,366,617 of CM040086.1, forward strand.
TCTTCCAAAATTCCAGAGGAATCTCCTGCACCACAATCATAGACATATTACCTGTGTCATATTCACGGGGTTTCGGTAGCTCAACTAAAAGCAATTAGTCTTAGTTTTTGATCTCTGGGCACCTGAAAGTCCTGAAAACAGAGCTTTAATGGGCAATTGGACGTTCCAATTTTGGCGTTCTAAACAAGCCATTTCAACGCATATGACCATATATACATGATAGGGTTCTGGGGAGCGTCATGTGAGAGCTCTTACCAAGCAACCTACTCTATCATTGACATTGCTGGTCGTTAGTTTCTTGACGAAGCCCGGGAGTGGAGAATTATAACGCCTGGTGTCCATTTGGAGTGAGCCAGAATCTCGGCGAGCGTTTTCTGTGCTCCCATTCTTACGAAATAAGTAGACCTCAAACTCGGACATGGCTGCCGTGAGTGCGAACACCAGCGAATCGCCTTCCACGAGGCCATTGGCAGTAGCAAACGCTCTCCATCCTCCTGAGAAAGAAACTGATGTGCAATTCGGAGAAAGAACTTGAACAGTGAGAGTCACAGGCCACGTGACTTTTGTGGACGATCCCGATCGAAAGAGAGCCGATTGTCGAAACTTGTCACCGTGTTGTTCGACGAACGAAGCGGGCAGTTGCTGCGGGAAGCGAAGATCAAAATCAGAAGTTTCCAAAAGTTTTCAATAACGCTACATAAAATTTGCAAATCCTTGTCTCATAAATGGGAAGGTTAAGAACCAATGCAGATCATACCAATCTACAATATTTTCCTTGGTAGAGCGATGAACTTGACGCTGTGAGGGTCTTCTCGAAGTGAGGTCTCCCCTGCAATTTGCCAAACACTTGGGCCTTCTCATCAATACTCAATGGCACCAGCTTTACCATCTTTGCGTCACCTTTCAATTCTGCCGTTACTGAACCAACCGATCACTTGTTGAGAGTTCTAAGCCTGAGAGAGATTCTAAGAGACTCAAATGATACACCAAATTAGTACTGACGAGAGAAGCTTTTGCAGGAGATCTTATATCTACGCAGGAAATGAAGAGTTTCTGAGTGGCTCCAATCAGGCTGACTGACTGGAGTTGAACTTGAGGAAATGACTGGTGTATCTGGAAGTATTAGATAAGCAAATTTTGGGAATTGTACTGTAACTGTTAATATAATAGAGTTTTCCGCAAACTTACAGTCTTAGTTATATTGAAATTTTGGGAAACGCAAATTGAGTGAGCCTGTTTATTGATTAGCAAAGAAAACAGAGAATGCGACGGATGAGTCAGTGGTAGAGATAGAAGCATTGATTTGGATTTGACACAAGCATAAAGCTAAGTTGGGGACATCATGGGTGGAGTCAAAGCTTGGGGCTCCTTGAAATAACTAAAATTGGTTGAATCAAGACTTGAGGGTTTAAAGTTTTTGGGCATTGTTTTTGGAGCGTTTTAGTTTCATCCACCTTTATATTTGGAGTGACCAGTGATTTGTTATTGAATGAACTATTGAATCAAATAAACAATTACAAAACACTGTTGAATTGTGATGAAATCAAAATAAACAATTACAAAACATTGTTGAGTAGTGAATGAATCAAATAAACAATGAGAAAACACTGTTGAATTCTGATTGAGTTAGTGCTTTTGAATACTGCTTACCATAGTTGATTGCTCTTGCTGAATGCCACGTACCCCCATAGCTACTGATTTGATGTGGAATATCCCACATCATTTCATTGGGAGGATGAAATGATGTGGGATATTCCACATCATTATGTTGGAGGGAGGCAGGAGTCAGTAAGGCTAGTGAATGTTATGAATCAAGTAAAAGTTGCTTTCAAGCTTTTTGACTCTTCATAAAAACAGAGTCCCTTTCCTAAATTGTAATGTGCTTGATATGGCACCCATGGACTTACAAATTGAAAGGGACATTCCTACTCTAACACTCTACTGGTAGGAATATTCTCTAACCATATTATTTTGCAATCTTTAGAATCAATGCGGGTTGTTTGATATAGGATCTACCTACTTTCAATGTTTACTAAACAATTGGTAAGCACGTTGTACCTGACTGTACATTCTAGAATTTGACACAAGCTATCTCAACCATAACATTCAGTAGCCTTCCATGGTTGATTGATCTTGCTTAATGGTATATGCCCCCACCTCCATAAAACACACATTCAAAGCAATAAATACCATTGCCATACAGTATGCAGGATCTATCCTTCTACATAAAAGACGTATAGAAAATAATCAAACAATACCAACAGACGTAGTACATTAAAAGAGGGGGGTAGTGGTGAAAACCATTGCTAGCCACTCTTTCAAACAACTAGCTCAGCTTGTCTCAGGAGATAGGACGGGCCAGTTGGTTGGTACAACTTTCATGCCATGATAACTCACTAGTAGCACCAAGTCATACGTAACACATCACTGCTCAACGAGCCCAACTGGTTTCGAACCCGGACCGCATAATTGTGACACAACGCCCTTCACCAACCAACCAAGAACTCATGACTTGGTGATAAAACTTAACACTAAACATACCTTTATTTCAAATTTACACTCAACCATCATTACTTCGCTCTTTTCCTTTTTGTTACTGTTTCTGTTACTTTGTTTTGGTTACTATAGTGTCCATCCTCGTAAGGGGAGAGTAGTATTGTTCCAATGTCCCTTTGTCCCGTGGGCATCGGGTCATTGACATTACGAACAAACACTTTATTCACGCCGGCCCTTTTTATAGGGTTGGTGTTTCTATCTATCTATATGCCCCCATAGCTACCAATGTGATGTGGAATATCCCACATCGTTTCATTGGGGGGATGAAATGATGTGAGATATTCCACATCATTATGTAGGGGGAAGGCAACACTCACAAAGGCTATTGAATGTTATGATTGATTCATTATTTGTGTGTAGTAAGATATAAGGTGGAGGTACCAACCCGGGTACCAATACCTGTCAGTTTAAGAATTTTGACTTATTTAGAGTGATGGTTTTAATAATTAAAATTTGCAGCACATAAATATTTGGTTTAATAACCAAGTCCAATTTTTAATTATGTTTTTCACAATATGTGATTTTTTTCTAAATTTTCAAACTTAATCTCCATAGACCACTATTGATGTTAGTAGGGTAACCCATACTTGTCTTTCATTTCTAATCCAACCAGTCTCCTAACTCGACATTCATAATTGATCACCAAACTACTACACCTAATGGTTGTGATGATTTGATTGGGAACTCACAAAGTTGAACAAGTGCTTTTGTAGGTGACTGGAATTAGTTCCTAAGAGGTTCTAATGCTTCTACTTTAGTTCAAAATGACATGCACCATAAGTTCTTTGGATACCCAAAGAATCTTCTTTGTAGAACTTATGTGATTTGAGATAGTTTATGATATTATAAGGTTATTTTAGTAAAGAGAAATGTGAAATTTTACATAAATAAAAGGAGACAAAGAAGATTTAAAGAAATTGACAACAAAAAATTTAACAGCCAAAATGGCCAACTGTCCAAAAAATGAACGATGTATAGAATGAATTTGATTTTCTTGTCTACCTTTGACTTTTGGCATAGTGAATTTTTCCTATAAGAGTAGTTACGGAGGGATTGTTTTAGAAAATGCATAATTGTGAAATAAATATGCCTAATTTTATGTTGAAGTAATTCACCAAAAATTCCATGTTGAAGTGATTTACCAAAAATTTCAAAGATCTTACTTCAAAAGTGCTCTTGAAAAAAACAACTCATAAAATTAAGCAACCAAAAAATCTTCAAAAATCCCTACACTTAGAGTATCACATTTGTACCCATTACAACAGATTTCATCCATCAATTATCAATGTCTTATTTGTAATCAAATTACTAGAGAATTTTGAAGTTTAAGTTTCAAATTTTATACAAAATATTGGTGATAGCAATCATAAATCTAAATATATGGATAGAATCTAAAATTCATAATGTACAATTTTATTCACACAATAAGTTCAAAATATCCCTCCTAGTTGCATTTTATAATGAATCTTTGCAATTCTCTACATCTGAAGAAGAGTGAAGTGACTGAAGTCCTTTACGGATTAAAGAAGATAACAAAAGATTTAAAGAAGACTACAAAGGATTCACAACATGAAAAGGGGGTGTAAAATTTCTTGTTTGTCTCTTATTGTCTTACACAATATTCCAAAAAGAGTGATGTGGAAGTTGTTGATTAAGATTCTTTTTATTATCATAGCTCATAGTTGTGATTTTTTTACTTTTCTCAAATTCCATCCATTTCATAAGCTTGGGGACGTCGCGCTTTGTATTTTTTGAGTATCACCTATGAATAAAGAGTATTTGAAATTACCTTAAAAATTAATAGTTAGTCTTACTATTATTAGTAATATGTTGTGAATATTCTCAATTTTATTTATGAAGTTTAACTTTACAAATTTATTTGTACCATATCTTTTTTTGCACGTTGTCTCGAACACATAAAGTTGAATGCTCTAAAACTGGCACTAGCTCCTCCAACTTTGCCATGTAGGCTCTTCCTAGAGCCACTATAATTGAGACTCAAAGCCACCATAATTGAGACTCAGAGCCACTAGTTTTACTATTTAAGCAAACCAATGGCATGCCAACATGCATGCCAAGCATTGCGAAGAAGTAATTGGTGGTTTTGAGTATCATTATGAGTGAAAATTAAGACCACATAGTGTGGACATGGAGGAACCCGTATGTTGATATCAAGTCGTGGTGCACTTTTCACTTTTAAAATTTGTATCAATTTCAATACTAAAATTTTAAAAATGGAAAAATATGCATTCTTTGACATACTATATATAGAATGAAAGAAAAAATCACCAAAGATATCATTGCTAAAAATACATAGACTGCTTAAGTTAGTGTTTTAAGTGCGATAAACTATAGAGCTCAATGTCCACTCAACAAGCTATGAAGGCTACAGACTATAGTTCTACTCCAAAATCAAGGTGAAAGTTTTTTCATTTACTAACATATTTTATGGCGGCCATTTTTGTTTCTTTATATTAAACACCTCTTAAAATGGCGAGTTTCCAAAAAAATTCTTGTGAGATTGGTTGGCTAATTAAATGGGAGCTTGTGGTTTAGTTAGAACATGCATTTGATGTCATTTGCAAGCGGATCAAATGACATTAGCAAGAATATTCTAAAAGATTTCAAAATAATATAAAATGTTTTCAAAATATTCCAGAATATCTCAAAAGAATTACTTTTACTGTATTGAAATGTTTTTGGTATTTTCCTATTTATTATATTATTTATGGGTGATAGCATGATATGGGTAGCTCCTCCAAAAATAGTGAAATTTTTGAGAAATTTCTTTTTGGTAAGAAAAAACATTGAAAAATTACAAAAATTAGAGGGTGTTATAGGCACCATGGTTGCAACTCTATAGTCTATACATGGGGTTAAAGATGGAATTTCTAGCGCATAAAATGAGTTAGACACAAGTCACACTATGTAAGACGCATAAAACTGGTACCGATATCAAACCATTCCCCTTATTTCATTATTCAATTTCTTTACAACATTAAAAAAAGAATTTGTTGAGAACTATGACACTTGTGGTGCAAAAACATTGAGTGGACATAACATTCAATAGCCTTCCAAGAGGGTGACTTTTAGTTTCATCCACCTTTATATATGGAGTGACCAGTGATTTGTAATTGAATGAACTATTGAATCAAATAAACAATTACAAAACGCTGTTGAATTGTGATGAAATCAAAATAAACAATTACAAAACATTGTTGAGTAGTGAATGAATCAAATAAACAATGAGAAAACACTATTGAATTCTGATTGAGTGAGTGCTTTTGAATACTGCTCACCATGATTGATTGCTCTTGCTTAATGCCACGTACCCCCATAGCTACTGATTTGATGTGGAATTTCCCACATCATTCCATTCAGAAGAGGGCAGCAGCTTGTAAGGCTACTGAATGTTATGAAATCTTATGCACGTTGTCACAATTAATTTTAAAATTTCCTAATTTTAACAATGAATATGGTTATGAAATCAATGAATATGGTTATAGGATGAATGAATATGATGTACGCAGGTTCATGGATGAATCACAAGCAAATCAGTGGTCGCTTTTAGAGATGCTCATGAATCAGTGGTTGTGACAGATTTTTCTACTTTAGATCTCAGGGGAATCACTTAGTGTAAATTTTGAGTACATATGAGCGAACAAAGGGTATTTAATGGGGGGCTATGAAATAATTGGAATATTTCACTATTTATATTATATTTAGGATATATTCCAAGGATGTTCTAAAAATATTCTTAAAATAACTCAAATGAATAAAAGACACCCTATAATTGTTCTCTCATGGTTATATGTTCTCTCGTATCATGAAGAATATAATTAACAACGAGAGAACAATGGCTTCCTCGGGTTTTAGATGTTTAGTGTGTTAATGACTTTTCAAATTATGATGCACATTCCCTCTCTTTGGAAATCTACATTACTACTGCAAATGTTCCCTGCACCATCATTATACCAACACAGTTCTACAAGAGTTTTTTTTACAGTAATGATAAATATTTATATAGTGTGAAATGTTGATAAATTAGTATGGCCCCCTTAATACTTTAATATCTCTATTCAATGAGATAATGTTGTAAGATGACAACACTACTATCATAGTAAAGCCACCAGAGGGTTATTTTAAGAAGCTGAGATCCATAACATAGTCAGTGACTGTTGTTGCGCCTTGAAAGTGGAATGCTCACAACCACCGCCAAGCCACTCACTCTATTAGCCGTTGTGCACTAAACCAATGGTGGGCTTGTATAGCATTTTCTGCACAAAATGAACCCAGCATCAACAGTGTTCTACGATGTACTGTACTTTTAATGAAAATTCGTTTATTATTAATTATTTATATTAGATACAAACCCAACTCTGCACTAAACCTCAGCTTGTTCCTGCGCATAACATATTGATGCGCATAACATATTGATAGACGTGATGAGAGATCATCATATACGATGGTACTACAAGGCTAGTGATGACAGGCAGTTGAGTAGACTAGTACTGATATGCACAGATGACACACCTTCACCTGTCTTGGAAATAATTATAATTGAGAAGTTCTGAGGAATGATGCAAGATGGCTAATCAAACCTAATTAGTATGGTGTTGTTGCAGGTTATCACATCAATAATTTCTGAGATTTAGCGCCCAGGGTGGTTCTGGAGAAACCAGTGTTTTCGGTGATATTTTTTAAAAACTTTCTGTGTTGAAATTAGGAATACTATCAACAGAATTCAACCATATAAATGTAAGGATAGCTTAATAAAACAATTGTTGATTAAATATTGGTAAAATCAGAGTGTTGAATTGAAAAATTATGGTATGTCTTTGAACTCTATAATGCACACTCAAAAATGAGATTTTGGCTCCATTCAAATTATATTCTTCATGATACGATTGTTTAAATTTGTTATTTCAAAACCATGAATCTTTGGTTCTTTAGGGGTTAATTCCGTGTTATTAAATATTGTTACAAATTGCCAAGAACAACAATGTCTTTACTAATCACATGTTGCAGTGAGGACTCAAGTTTAAGGGTCCCATATATACATTCTTTTCTAATGAGTTAAAATGCTAAGGGGACATACCTAAAACCACCCCTAGATTCATTTCCAAATCCTATCATTGATCTCCTCTAATTTCACCTCACTTCACTAGTAAACACTAAATACAATGAGTCATATGTGGAATTGGGTGTAAATTGTTAAGATTGGCAAGAAATAATTATAAGAAGAGAAACCCAAATTGTTAAGTTTTTTTTTTTTTGGTATGGTGAAAAAGAGAATCTTGAAGAATTTCACATAATTTGGAATTTATTGATAAGGAGTTTTATATAAAAAAAAATTATCCTACATGAGATGTCAATTATGAAAGCTTGGTAAAATAAAATGGTTTTAGATACATCAATGAATAAAAATGAGATCAGAGAGTGATGATTAAGCAATTAAGACAATGAAGAAAGCAATTTAGCACGGCTATCAAACAAATTCTTTGGACGTAATGTCTGGAATTGGATGTAAATAGGGCACTTTAACAACTAAGTGCCCAATAAACCATATTATTCTTGAATTTTGGTCGAAGGCCCAAAAAATCAAGTGGATTAGTTTTGTTGGTATTGGTGTTTTCATTAAATGTTTCAATTAAGTTATGATACATCTTTTGATAGTTGTGATTAAAGAACAGAATTCATTTGAAGATTTTCCACCCTTAAGAAATCTGGAATTTGAGTGTTTCAAAATACAAAGGACTTTCTGAAAATGCTTCAATCATATGTCTCTTTTAATTTCTTCACTTTCATTTTTTAACTACTTGTGAACATAACTTTTATTTACCTTAAAAAATAATTTTAGATGTTTAATTTGGCATTTTACTGAAATTCGAGTATTTGCTTACTTGAGTAACTATTTTTTATCCTAATGAAGGTATTGAAAAATAATGTCTAGCCTCACTTTTTCATCACCTTTCCAAAGCACCAATCCATTTCAATTTTGATTGAGAAAATCCACCTTTTTTTCTCCATTATTCTCATAAACAAGCCCATGGGACTTGATTTGACATTTAAGTGTTACAGAAGCCAATAAAGGATTCAAAACATACAAAGGTTGTGAAAAAATTCTTGTGTCTCCTACACTATTATTTTTTCACATTTCTCTTTAATACAATTGAACTAAGGTGAGATATCAAAATGATATCAATTTGCACAAAAAGTATCTTTCTGGCACATTGGCAAGAACGTTATACCCCTGGCTACCTGCAAATATTGCTGCACAGGTTGAAACATAGATGGTAGTATAACTTGGAACATTTGGCCCAGGACAAATTACCCCAGATCCTCACCAAGAAACCAATCATTCAAACAATCGAACAACCACATGACGTCCAGAGCGTAGCTTCTTCTCTTCTCAACTACAAATCCGTTGCTAAAATGTCTTTTAAATCATTGGCCTAGAGGCAGAGAATGGTGCATAAGAAGACTAGTTCAAGATATGAAGCAAAAATGCCAGTTTCAAGTCTCTGCAATTTCTTCTTTCATCGTCTCATGATACCCTTGAGTTCTTTCATGTTTGGGCTTCATGATTCAGATAACTGTTGGTTCATTGAAACTTTTGTACTGCAGCATGATCCTAGAATTGTTCTTGCAGCACAATTACGTACAGCATACGAATTAGTAGATCAGAGGTATACCTTTAAGCTTAAATACCTCAGGGAAACTGTTGAGCATTTTGAAGAAAGAGGATCCGAGTCCAGCTTCGTTGCACGCAGAGTACTACATCGTCCGAATTTAAGCTATAGCACTGCCGTAGCAACAGCATTTGACAAGCTGCATGCAAAACTGAGATAGTTCATGTTTCTAATCCTCAACGGCAGTCTCATTCCAGGTTACTTGTAACATAACCTGCACAAAATTGTATCTTACAAACAGAGTGTGGATTTTTAGGGTGTTGAATTCAAGGTGGAGCCTGTTACAGTGCAAACTCTCGGACAAGGAAGTACGAGTCGGCGACCAGAGTGAAGAGAATCTCCTGCCCGACTTGCAGATGGTTGTCAATGACAAAAGCCCGCCATTCAGCTCTCCAGAAGTGCCGCACCGGCTGTCCATGGGTGGTACAGCAAGTCATCGTTTGCACCGGGGAGTGTTCATGTATCCCTTGCAGCTTCACCTTGGAGTGAATTCGGCTGTTGTTTGCCTTCCAAAACTCCAGAGGAATCTCCTGCACCACAGGCACAGAGATACAACCTCTGTCATACTCAAGGATTTTGATGACGTTGGCGCAGTTTCAGTAGCTCAACCCTAAAACCAACTAGTCTTGTTTTTTGATCTCCGGGCACTTGAATGTCCTGAAAACAGAGCTTTAATGGACAATTGGACGTTCCAATTTTGGCGTTCTAAACAAGCCATTTTAACGAACATGACCACATAAATGAGAGTAAACTTCCGGGGAGCGTCATGTGCGCGAGCTCTTACCAAGCAACCTACTCCATCACTGACATTGCTGGTTGTTAGTTTCTTGATGAAGCCCGGGAGTGGAGAATTATAACGCCTGGTGTCCATTTGGAGTGAGCCCAAATCTCGGCGAGCGTTTTCTGTGCTCCCATTCTTACGAAACAAGTAGACCTCAAATTCGGACATGGCTGCCGTGAGTGCGAACACCAGCGAATCGCCTTCCACGAGGCCATTGGCAGTAGCAAACGCTCTCCATCCTCCGGAGAAAGTAACTGTTGTGCAATTTGGAGAAAGAACCTGAACAGAGAGAGTCACAGGCCACGTGACTTTTGTGGACGATCCCGATCGAAGGAGAGCCGATTGTCGAAACTTGTCACCGTGTTGTTCGACGAACCAGGAGGGCAGTGCCTGCGGGAAGCGAACATCAAAATCAGAAGTTTCCAAAAGCATTCAATAACGCTACAATTGTTTTTACAAATTCTTGTCTCATGAAGGGAAGATTAAGGACCTATGCAGATCATACCAATTTGGAATATTTCCCTTGGTAGAGCGACGAGCTTGACGCTGTGAGGATCTTCTCGAAGTGAGGACTCCCCTGCAATTTGCGAAGCAGTTGAACCTTGTCATCGCCACTCAAGGGCACCAGCTTCACCATCTTTGCGTCACCTTTCAATTCTGCCGTTACTGAACCAACCGATCACTTGTTGAGAGTTCTAAGCCTAGGAGGGATTCTAAGAGACTCATATGATACTGCAGTGAATTAGTACTTACGTGAGAAGCTTTTGCAGGAGCTCTCATATCTACGCAGGAAATGAAATGAGTTTCTGAATGGCTTCAATCAGGCTGACTGACTGGAGTCGAACTTGAGGAAATGACTGGTGTATCTGGAAGTGGCTAGATAATCAAGTTTTGGAAATGGCATTGGAACTGTTAATATAGTGTTGCATTGTTTCCCATGTAATCTATGATTCATATTTTATGCACCCGAGCATATGCAATTTATGATATGATCATATAAGGTAGGCATACCTTAAACCACCAATACACCTAAACCCACCAACTTCTAGACCCTTTCTTCATTTTAAGGAGGAAATGTAAGTTTTCGGTACATGACTAAACTTTTGAGCAATTGATGCATAAATCATGTAATGAAAGCTTACATTTACTTCCTAAAATGAAATAGGAGTGTAGAAGTTGGTGGTTTTAAGTGTACTGATGGTTTAAGGTACATCTACCTGATGTAGAGTGTAGACTTGAATCTGTTATTGTTTCATTTACCAGTTTCATCGTCAGCGTAAAGTCGGATTCAAGTTGCTCACAAAGTTTTCGACTCCTCCCTCATAAAAACAGAGTCCCTTCCGTGAAAGGAACATTCCTACTCTAGTCCTCTACTCGTAGGAATATTTTCTTACCATGTTTGCAATCTGCAGAATCAATGCCGTCGCTTGATACATGATCTACCTACTTTCAATGTTTACTAAAAGATTTGTATTAAGCATGTTGTACATTTTGGAATTTGACGCAAGCTATCTCAACCATAACATTCAGTAGCCTTCCAAGAGGTTGCCTTTTAGTTCATCCACCTTTATATATGGAGTGACCAGTGTTTTGTAATTGATTGGACTATTGAATCAAATAAACAATTACCAAACACTGATGAATTGTGATTGAGTGAGTGCTTTTGATTACTGCTCACCATGGTTGATTTCTTTTGATTAATGCCACCCGCCCCCATAGCTACTGATGTGATGCAGAATATCCCACATAATTTCATTCGGGGGATGAAATGATGTGAGATATTCTACATCATTCTGTTGGACGAAGGCAACACTCACAAAGACTATTGAATGTTATGACTGATTCATTATTTGTGTGTAGTAAGATATAAGATTGAGGCACCAATACCTATCAACAATAAAAAAAATTGCAGCACATAAAAATTTGGTTTAATAACCAAGTTCAATTTTTAATTAATTTTTACACAATATGTGATTTTAAAAAAAAAATTCAAACTTAATCTCCATAGACCACTATTGATGTTAGAAGGGGAACCAATACTTCAGTCGTCTTTCATTTTTAATCCAACCAGTCTGCTAAACTTGGCATTCATAATTGATCACCAAACTACTACACCTAATGGTTGTGATGATTTAATTGGGAATTCACAAAGTTGAAACAAGTGCTGTTGTATGTGACTAGAATTGGTCCCTAACACGTTCTAATGCTCTCGCTGATGCTTCTACATTAGTTCAAAATGACATGTACCAGAAGTTCTTTGTGTACCCAGAGAATCATCCTTCTAGAGCTTATGTGATTTGAGATAGTTTATTATATTATAAGGCTATTTCACTAAAGAGAAATGTGAAATTTTACATTAATAAAAGGAGACAAAGAAGATTCAAAGAAATTGACAACAAAAAAAAATTAACAACGTAAATGCCCAACCGTCCAAAAAATGGACGATATATAGAAATGAATTTGATTTTCTCATTTGTTTTTGACTTCTGGCATAGTGAAATTTTCCTACAAGAGTACTTACGGAAGGATTGTTTTAGAAAATGCATGGTTGTGAAAAAAATATGCCTAATTTCATGCTGAAGTAATTCACCAAAAATTCCATGTTGAAGATTATCACTTTACCTATCACAACAGATTTCATTCATCAATTATCAATGTCTTAGTTGTAATCAAATTTTATACAAAATGTTGGTGATAGCAATCATAAATCTAAATATATGGATAGAATCTAAAATTCATAAATGTACAATTTTTATTTACGCAATAAGTTCAAAATATCCCTCCTATTTGCATTTCATAATGGATCTTTGCAATTCTCTACATTTGGAGAAGAGTTTAGTGACTGAAGTCCTTTAGAGATTAAAGAAAATAACAAAAAGATTTAAAGAAGACAACAAAGGATTCACAAGATGCAAAGTGGGTGTAAAATTTCTTATTTGTCTCCTACACAATATTCCACAAAGAGTGATGTGGAAGTTGGTGACTAAGATTCTAATAGTGAAGATTCTGATGTTGAAAGCAATTTGGTTGGCCTAAATACTTGCCTTACTTTGAGGTATGTTCTTTTTATTATCATAACTCATAGTTGTGATGTTTTGACTTTTCTCAAATTCCATCTATTTCATAAGCTAGGAGAGGTTACTCTTTGTATTTTTTGAGTATCACGTGTGAACAAAGGGAATATGAAATTACCTTAAAAATTAAAATTTAGTCTTACTATGATTAGTGATTTTTGTGAATATTCTCAATTTTATTTTTGTATACAATTTTGAGCATCCTATACTAACCCCTAAATGCCCTCACCTATGTTCAGTTTGGGCAGTTTTGCAAAAATGTATTGTAATATGCAACTAATACGAATATTTGGAACTTGATGTATGAATAGAAGTTATACGTTTTGAATTTTAGATTCTATCTATACGGTTAGATCTATGATTGCTATCACTTATATTTTTCCATAAATTTTGAAACATAAAATAAAAAATTATTTTGTAATTCGATTACGAATAAGATATTGATAATATGTGGATGAAATTTGTTGAAATGGGTTATAATGTAGTACTCTAGTTGTTGTGATTTTTGGAGATTATTTAGATGCTTGATTTTATGAGTTTATTTTTCAAGAACAATTTTAGACTAAAGTCTTCAATTTTTTGGGTGAAACACTGCAACATGAGATGAGGCATAATTTTTTCACAAATTGTTTCCTTTTTGATCGGATCACACACACATGAAGCTAACTTCCCACAAAAATTTCAGTAAAAAATTCACACCTCAAAAAGTGCATGATGAACAAGAAACTACGGATGAAATCTGTACATCAGCAAAACATGCATGGTTGGGCAATTAGGGGTTAATGTAATTCATTTATAAAGTTTACCTTCACAAATTAATTTGTACCATATCTTTTTTTGCACGTTGTCTCGAGCTCATCAAGTTGAATGCTCTAAAATTGGCACTAGCTCCCCCAACTTTGTAGCCATGTAGGATCTTCCTAGAGCCACCATAATTGAGACTCAAAGCCACCAGTTTCACTATTTAAGCAAACCAAAAAAAATCATTCAGAATTACAACACTTGCAGTGCAAAAACATGCATAAGAAAAAACATGTTGTCACAATTCATTTTAAAATTTCGTAGATTTAACAATGAATATGGTTATGAGATCAATGAATATGGTTATAGGATGAATGAATATGATGTACGCAGGTTCATGGATGAACCACAAGCAAATCAGTGGTCGCAAATGAGTGACATTTCAAATTATGATGCACATTCCCTCTCTTTGGATCATTATACCAGCACAGATAACAATAAATATTTATATATTGTGAAATGTCGATAAATTAGTATGGGTCCCCTTAATACCTCTATTCAGTGAGCTAGTGTTGTAACATGACAACACTACTATCATAGTGAAGAATGTAAAGCCACGAGAGGTTTTTTTTTTTTAAAAGCTGGGATTCATAACATAGTCATTGACTGTTGTTGCACCTCGACAGTGGAATGCTCACAACCACTGCCAAGCAATTCACACACTCTATCAGCCCTTTGTGCACTAAACCAGTGGTGGACTTGTGGGCGTGTAACTTATAGCATCTTCTACACAAAATAAACCCAGCTTCAACACTGTTCTACAGTCTACTGTACAGTACTTTCAGATGAACATTCATTTATTGTTGCTTATTTATATTAGATACAAACCCAACTCTGCACTAAACCTCAGTTCTCGCACATAACATATTGATAAGTTAGACTAGATGAGAGATCATCATATATGATGGTACTACAAGGCTAGTGATGACAGGCAGATGAGTAGACTAGTACTGATATGCACAGATGACACATCTTCACTGTCTTGGAAATAATTAAGATTGAGAACTTCTGAGGACACAAGATGGCTAATCAAACCTAATTAGTATGGTGTTGTTGGGTTATCATATCAATAATTTCTGAGAACTGCAAGGCAGCAAACCCTTTAGCGCCCAGGGTGGCTTTGGAGAAACCAGTGTTTTCGGTGATATTTTTTAGAAACTTTCTCTGGTGAAATTAGGGATATTATCAACCATATAAATGTGAGCATAACTTAATGAAACAATTGTTGGTTAAACCTTTGTAAGATCAGATTGTTGGATTCAAAGATTATGGTCTGTCTTTGAACTGTATAATGCACACTCAAAAATGAGATTTTGGAGGGTGTGTGACTTCAAAGTTAAATAAAATTTGAGTTAAATTTTCAGAAATGAATGTGAAGATGTTCAGCAATGACTTGTGTCAACACCTTTCCATTACAATCTTCATGCCAAGAACGGACTCACACATAATTATTGAGAATTTATAAGTGAGAGTGACTTATCCATATATGGTTTAGGACAATAATTTATACGTTAAAATATGAAAGGTATTGATACATTGATCAAGATCAAATACATACACTAGTAGAACATGAATAAGCAAACACAATCCCAAAAAAAAAATACAAGATTACAAACTTCCAAACACAAGAAATACCATATAGTACATGTGTTGTATTTGTAAGTATTTTTTGTGTTTTGAAGTATTTACTCGGGGAGGTGACTATCGGAATTTTAGAAAACCACGTGAGATAAAAAGTAGGGTCAATTTAATTTGTTTAGGGTAAAATTTATATATTTTTTAGATCTACCATAGCATTGAAAATATGTCCTTTATATGATTATATGTAAAATAGGGTGGTGGATAACTCCTTTATTTTAGTAATCAGCAGAAAAAAAATAGGGTCATAGACATAGGATCCCTCCAAAAGCGTGTTATAGGATCAGTAGAATAATTATGGGTTTGACTACTTGGATGAAGAAGTGTGTAGTTTTTGTCCAAATTCAAATCAAGCACATTAGTATGGAGGGAAATATTGTGGGATTTTTTTGGGGGAAAGAATGTGTTGGCGCTCTTTCATGGCTGTTGGGTTTTGCAATGACGCTGAACATGTGGGACTTTGTTAGATGCTTAGAACTTGACAGCCTCCACTGTCACCCTAAAGCGCTTATTGCAATCAGTTTTGGTTTTGTCGAAACCTCAATCCTCGATCGTCAAATTCACGCTTTTTTTGAGCATTTTCTAGGGTTTTTTCATGCAGATTGATGCTGCAGAGTGACCACTTCTTTTGCAATGTTTTCCGCGTGTATTTGGTTTAGGGTTTGGCTTTCATGGTTCGTCCCTTCTTTGTTGGTTTTGTAATTAGGATTTCGCTTAAGTTTTAGTAGACCAGTTTCAAGGTAAGGTTTTCTTAGGGCTTGGGTAAGCATAGACAGTTAGGTGAATTGTGGAGTTTGGTTTCACAATGCTATAGTATTTCGTCTACTATCTGGTATTTGTACAATTTATAAAAAAATATTGTGCCAAAAACTAGCCTCTCTCAACAGTTATAAATAATATAAGGTGCTAAAAAGTATGTTAAAGTAGCTTTTTATCTACAAATAGGGAGGGAAAAAATATTGAGAGGTGCATAAATATTCCCCTATTAAATACCCCATTATCGCACGTGGTTACAAAATGTAAGGGGGTGTGAACGCCCTGAGAGTATTTACAACATTTTGGTTTTTAGTACATAGGTATTTGGATATTTAAGAAAGTCAAATTCCAAATTTTCTTTTTGCATCATTTACAAAATCAAAAGTTACACATTTGAACTTGAAACACTGAATTGAGATGGTTCACAGATTTTACAACATTTCATTTTCTAGTGATCTAATGACCACTTACCGGTTACATGGGCACTTAAGGGTTAACCCCTAAAGCACCATAAGGCCCCCACAAAGCTTCATGTGTTTTTAAGCAGTTTTGAATAAGTATTATGTAGACTTCCTTTTGTTCAAATTTATTTATTTTTTGACCAACACATGCAATGTTCGTCACTAATTCCGGAGATATAAAATTTGGTTCCATTCAAATTATATTTTTCACGATACGATTGTTTAAATTTGTTATTTCAAAACCATGAATCCTTGGTTCTTTAGGAGTTAATGTTGTGTTATTAAATATTTTTAAGGACAACAATAGGGGTTGTCACACCTCCTCAGAGAATGGAGAATGATAGAATGGAGGATGGAGAATGAGGTAAAAGAGGAGCCAATAAGATAGTTTCTCCATGGAGAAGGTGTGACACCCCTTTTGTGATTTGTGGAGATTGAGAATGGAGAATAGAGGTTGTTAGTTGGTTACTCATCCTCCATGCATGGGCCATTCTCCATTCTCTATTCTTCGTCCGTGGAGGAGAATAATGGAGATTCTCCAATCTCCGAGGATGGGCCCTCCGTCATTCAAGGAGAGCGTGCCATGTCCCCATTCTCCATTCTCTAAGAATAGGAAGAAAGAGGTGTGACATCCCCTAATGTTTTTGCTAATCACATGTTGCAGTGCCGACTCAAGGTTAAGGGTTCCATATATACATTGTTTTCTAATAAGTTAAACTAAAGGGGACATACCTAAAACTACCCTAGATTCATTTCCAAATCCTATCATTGATCTCCTCCTATTTCACTTCACTTTACTTTACTAGTGAACACTAAATGCAATGTGTCATGTGGAATTGGGTGTGAATTGTTAAGATCGGCAAGAAATAATTATAAGAAGAGAAACCCAAATCGTTAAGAATTAATAATAAAAATCTGTTTTATATGGTCAAAAACAGAATCTTGAAGAATTTCACATAATTTGGCATTTATTGACAAAGAGTTTTTTTTATAGTCAAAGGCCCAAAAAATCAAGTGGTTTAGCTTTGTTGATATTGGTGTTTTCATTAGATGTTTCAATTAACCCCTTAACGTACTAGGGTGTCCTTGGAATTGACAATTTGAGAAAAAACATTATAAACTACCATTTAGAAGAATATTCTGGAATTGATATACAAATGAAAGTTCTAGATCCTGAATTTTAGATTCCATCCGTACGGTTTGATTCACTGATACAATCACCAATATTTAATTTTAAAATTTGTAAGTTAAAATTAAAAATTGCTTCTAAATTCGATT
Organism: Pohlia nutans; assembly: GCA_022496805.1. NCBI lineage: Eukaryota > Viridiplantae > Streptophyta > Bryopsida > Bryales > Mniaceae > Pohlia > Pohlia nutans. Next base: position 2,384,654 of record CM040086.1, read on the forward strand.
ACAAACTAAATTTCAATATTTTTTGAGTAAAATTTGTTGGAATGAGTTTGAAATGAGATGCTCTTAAACGTGGTGATACTTTGAAATTTTTGTGTTTCTTAAATTTATGACCTCATTTTTCACGATCCCAATTTGAACTAGAATCAATGCAATTTTGGCTTGGTCAACGACTTGACATACTTCTACATTTGTAATTTTAGAAAAATATGTATCCTAGTATGACTAAATCCAGCCATTAGATAGGACAACAACTTGCTGAAGAATCTCCAAAAAATTGGATGAGTTTCATCCAAGCATTGATGAGAACGTGAGAAGGCTTTGAATTCATTCGTGATCCAATTTCTGGACTCTGGGAGGTTTAGGGGTTAAGTTATGATACATCTTTTGACCGTTTTGATTAAAGAATAGACTTCATTTGAAGATTTTCCACTGTCGGGCAATGGTCCACTTGGGTTCTAGAAAGGACTGTCTGAGGAGAGTTTCAGCCTACCCCTTATGTTCTGCAACATAATTCACCAATTTCCATGATTGTGTTACCACTAAGTGAATGGTCTTTAATAAGGTATATTCTGCACTTGTACATGACAATTAATTTAAAACCAAACATAGAGGTTTTGCTTGTCCGGATTAGTGTTTTCATGCTGAAAACGGAAAATTGTCTGAATTCCATAAAAAGAAGAAAAGGAATGATCCGGACATGTAAATTTCATTTTTTAAATATCCATTTTGGATATGACTTACATTAAGTGGTTCAATGCACAAAATAATTAATTTTAGTAATAAAAATTTAATAAATTGTGTACTATGATGCCTACAAATCCCAAAATTTAGCACTTTTTCTCACATCTATGAAAAGATCCAAAATTATAAAATTATGAAAAAAGACTCGGTAGGAATATACATCTTAACTATGGTGAGGCGCACAACTTTTTTTTCATCATTTTAGGGTCTTTTTACTTGATCAAAATGAATAAATTGGGCAAAATTTAGAGGCTCAGGAACAAAATAACCTAATTAGTGTGTCTAAAGAAGGATACCCCAAGCCGACCATTGCCCTGTCAAGAAATGTGGAATTTGAGTGTTTCAAGATACAAAAGACTTTCTAAAGATGCTTCAATCATATGTCTATCTTAATTTCCTCACTTTCATTTTTTAACTACCTGTGAACATAACTTTTATTTACCTTTAAAAATAATTCTAGATGTTAAATTTGGCATTTTACAAAAATTCAAGCATTTGCTCACTTGGGTAACCATTTTTTATTGTAATGAAGTTATTGAAAAATAATGTTTAACCACTATAGTAAGTAACAATAAAACATGGTGGTTACCTATGTACAAGGTTGAAGGCTTAAAAAATATAGTAATATAATTAGAGATACCCTTTGACAAATCAATAAGGATCTTAAGACTATTTTGTTGTAGTTCATGGGTCTTCAAAAAATTGTAATATTAGCCCTAAGTTAGCAACCAATAAATTATAAATGCACAAGAAAATTCACGAGCATTAGTTTGTCCTTGTGGCGTTGTAAAAAGCAAACAATATGTGTAGATGTTATTTCTACACTGATTAGCCCAAGAATTATTAAGGACTTTAAACTCAATCCATATTGTCACTAAAAGCAAAAATATGAAACTAAAAACAGGAAAAAAAAAAAGAAAAAAAAAAAAGGAAAAAAAACGGCCAGCTTACCGTTGGCACTAACCAACAAGTGCTGCTAGCCAACATTTTTTTTGTTTTTTAAATAAAAAATGTTTTATCTCTCTCCACATCTATTGCCATATCATAGCTCCCCCCTTCCCCCAATTCAATCATTTGATTGTGGATTGATCCACAATTGCTTAATTCAAGCACAAGTTGGGTATCTAGCCTCACTTTTCCATCACCTTTCCAAAGCACCAATCCATTTCAATTTTGATCGAGAAAATCCACTTTTTATTCTCATAAACAAGCCCATGGGACTTTCTTTGATGTTTAAGTGTTAAAAGAATGCAATAAAGGATTCAAAACATACAAAGCTTGTGAAAAATTTCTTGTGTGTCTCTTCCTCTATTATTTTTTCACATTTCTCTTTAATAAAATTTGAACTTCAGATGAGGTGAGATACAAGTTTGGAATCAAAATGATATCAATTTGCACAAAAAGTATCTTTCTGGCACATTGGCTAATTTCTTACAAGGATGAGATTCTGTACGGTCAAGAATGTTATACCCCTGGCTACCTGCAAATATTGCTGCACAGGTTGAAACATAGATGGTAGTAACTTATAACTTGGAACATTTGGCTCAGGACAAATTACCCTAAATCCTGAGCAAGAAGCCAATCATTCAAACAAGGTTTTCACTCGAACAACCACAGACACCATGAGTGTAGCTTTCTTCTGTCCTCAACTGCAAATCCGTTGCTACAATATCTTTTAAATCATTGGCCTAGAGACAGAGAATGGCGCACATGAAGACAATGAGCACAGAGAACTGAGCATCATTTGAACTGAGACTAGTTCAAAATAGGAACAAAAATGCCAGTTTCAAGTCTCTACAATTTCTTATTTCATCGTCTCATGATACCCTTCACTTCTTTCATGTTTGGGCTTCGAGATTCAGATAACTGTCGGTTCGTTGAAACTTTTGAACTGCAGCACGATCCTAGAATCGTTCTTGCAGCACAATTACGTACAGCATACGAATTAGTAGATCAGAAGTATACCTTTCAGCTTGGCTTCAGGATTAGCTTTTCCAAAATGATAATCATTCCAAAGCACACAAACGTAACTAGATATCAACGATCTCACCCATGCACACACATCGATGAGACTTGGGCCCAAGTCCCAGCAGGAGCACACAGAAGGCAAAAACACAGAAAATGACCACATGATTACCCTACGGTTACCAACTCCAAACCTGCAAAGCCAAGTAAATACTGTGTCGTTCTGAAGTCCTGTAAACTATTTACAACTTCAATCCCCAACAATGACGACATTCCCCATTCAACGAAGTCATGTTATCTCATCAAACTCTACACGTATCTGTCGGACCAAAGCACCGTTTCCTGTGGCAATTCTAATTCCACAGGCCTCACGACCGCTAGTAAACCAAAACCACGCAATGTACACATCAACGATCAACAGCAACAAACTTACAAAACTGAGTGAGAGGCAAGCTAAAATTTTCCTGGCAACATACTTCCCTTGCTTCAAAATGCTCAACACTTTCCTCTGTTTAGGGTACCTGACCCCACGCAGGTCTCGTTCCTACATCAAAATCTTCACCGTGCATCCTCCAATGTGCTGAAGACCTTATCTCCGGCACTTCATTGTACACTCAAGAGCAATCAGCCATGACTTCAATAGCATCATAATTACAAAACCAGGCAGCTGTGTGAGATGCAAGCTAAAAATTTCCTGGCAACATACGTACCATTTCTTCACAGTTTTCTACAGGTTTCAATGTGTTAGGGTACCTGACCCCCACAGAGATCTCGTTCCTACATCAAAATCTTCACCGTGCATCCTCCAATTTGCTGAAGACCTTAACATCTCGAGCAACCAATGCATCAGCTGCGGTATCAAATTACTCTTCACCACCTCCTCGATCATCACCAACCCTATGACACAAGAATTTACAGCACGAAGGGGATCCGAATCAGGCAGAGTCAGGCAAGAACGAATTCTTCCGGGATCAATGGTCTCCAAGGCGGATAATACTCCACACATCCATCACTCCGGGGGGAACAGGGCCAAGGGCAGCTTTGACAGCTGCTTTAGCGACAGCGTTCACATTGACAGGCGGGACAAAGAGAGGCCCCACGAGTGGAATTTGGGTGAGCGCTTTGGCCTGCTTCATCACGGCTTCCAGGGGCGATCCGATCATGCCCAGGGGCACCTTCACGCCCGCGATTTTGCGATCGCCGTAAATGAAGCCGGGCCTCAAAATGACGCCGGAGTAGGGGAACTTGGACCGGACCGCGTCTTCGGCGAGCTTCTTCCCTTCGAAGTAGCCTTGCAGCACAATGGACGGGAGGCCGAAATCCGCGACGGAGACGTAGACGAACCGTTTGACGCCGGCCTTGGACGCGGCCCACACGGCGGCGCGATTGGCCTCGCCGTTGATGCGCCGCATCTGCTCGTTGGTACCAAACCCTCCCACGCACGAAATCACCGCTTGGACTTCCGCCAAGGAATCCTCCCACCGCGACGGATCGAACAGGTCGCCGCGCACCCACGCCACATTGCTCAACCAGGTGTCGGTCCCCTCCGGCCGCCCCGTCCGGTTCAGGCTCACCACGGGCACGCCGCGCGTGAGCGCTTCCGCGCACACGTGAGAGCCCACGAAGCCGCTCCCGCCCAGCACCAGCAGCTTCTTCCGCTCCTTCGGTTTCACCACGGGCTCGGCCTCGGAGCTGGCTAAACCATCCTTGAAACATGAATTCGTGGAAGAAATCGACCTCACGCTCACTGGCCCTAGAAGCCGCTGCCACTTGTGTGCCACTACCGCCATGGTCAGAACTCCTAACACTCAATTCGAGAGTTTCAATTGAATTACGTACGTACACACAGAAACCACGACTAAGATGCTAGCAATCAGACAATCCCCCAAAATGGTCAAATGTTGCAATGGGCTAAACCTAAGCACGACCCACAATTGGAACCCTCAATGAGATTGCGAAAAGAAATCATGAATCTCGGACGAAACTGTGACAACTGCGAACGTGGGGTGTCTCTGGCTGAGCAGAGGGAACCCTAAACGAAAGCAGGGGCAAATTGCGAGCACTGTACAGTATGCAGAGCAAAGTGAATGGGAATTGGGACGCAGCTGAAGCGGGGCATGCATGACGGAGAGAGTGCGAAAGTGCAGCAGTGACGTCGTGGAATTGCCAAGTGCCGCGCTGCGCGCGCCGTCGTCGCTTTGGTTCCACGTCCCGCTGCCGTGCGACCCCGGTCGCGGTGGCCGCGGTGGCCCTCCCAATGAACGGCATATTCACACTATAATATTTTTTTACCTTGTGAGCAAGGGTACACCCATCTTTAGTTCGAGGTACACTAAATATTTACTCAAGGCTATAACTTTTTACACATGGAATTTTTTTTCTTTTTATCAAGATTGAAGGTTTTGGTATTATTCATGTAGAAGAACATTCATAAATATACTTGATAAAAGTATTCATTTTTCGTAAAAAAAAAAGTCATTATAAAATAACTAGTGCATCGCGGACTAAATAGAATAATTGTTGTAATGGAAAAATGAAAAAAATTGTTTTTAATTCATTCTAGTTCAATAATATTGTAGGTTAACCCCTAAATGACGGAGGGGGTAAGGGCAAAACATAAATGTGTTATAAAAAATTACATCTTCAACTTTGATGAAGTTTGGTCCAAAAGAGAAAATGAGGAGCTTGATGTTCAGTAATTTTCCATATAGTCAAATATCAAAAAATAGCTTTTTATCATCTCATAATGAATTTAGAAGCATTTAACTTCAAATATTTATAAGAATCGCAAATTTAATTTTTAGAATTTGAAATTTTGTATGATTTGTTAAAACTAGACATTCTATTCTAAAATCAGAAATTGCAAATTTTTCAACGGAGAGAACATCATTACTTTCCCCAAATAGTAAGTTTTCTAACACTAGACAATGTAGAAGTGTTTTTCTTTGAAAATTTCTCCCGGGTGGAGTTTAACTCGGATTGACATGATTCAAATTGGGTTGGAAAGTAGACTTGATTACCTATTTGAAAGTATTTTTTATTTTCAATAAAAATGTTTTTTCTATTTCGGGCAGCCCATAAAAAAAGGGTAGAGACCATAAAATGGTTGATCCGTCACTTAGGGGTTAAGCTTTAAAGAAAATGATTTGTTGTTTTAAACTGACACCTTTACAAATTGATCATATTGTGAAAAATACAATTTAGATGGGACCAAATATTAGAATCACTAAAGAACATTGTATGTGTTAGTTAAAAATAAATAAATATGAACTAGAGGAAGTCTACATAACACCTAACTCAAGATTGCTAAATAAACATGAGGCCAAATTTGAACTTTTTGGTGCTTTAGAAGTTAACCCTTTCTCGTCACCGGTAACCAAACTAGTTAGTAACATGTTTTTTGGCAATAGGGCTCCAAAATGACATTTATAGCAAAAAATTAAAAAATCACCTCCCTCTAAAATTTCTCAATCCATCTACTGGAGTTGCTTATTTCATAAAATAGTCAATATTAAATGAGATATACACATCTTTTAACTCTACGTATTTTAAAATCAACAAAATTTTGACTATGCGTAATTCCGTAAGGTGTTGTTCAATCATGTTTTTTCTTTTCTTTTCTTTTTCTAAAGTGTATCAAATGAATATCTATTTTTTTGATTTTTTTAATTTTTAGTTTCAAGTTCATCCCGTCATTCAAGTTGAGGAAAAACCAAAAAATAGTCTCAGGAGCACTCTTTGATGACCTACTTTGGAGCAATGAAAAAATTTCAATTAAGGACATAGATTACATACGGGATTACATATTTTGCTTCATTTTGGTGTACATTATAATTTACAAAAATATATATCTCAAAAAATTGAAAGAATTTTTTTGAAACCAACCCTCATTATGAGAAAAACTACATGACGTTTAAAGGTTAATAGTTGGTTTGACACTCATGTGCCATATATTTTTTATTTTTGAATTTTCCATTTTAGATCTAGAAAGAATTCTTCAAGGTTTCCTTTTCACCTTAAAAAAAACAATTAAAAAAAACAATTTCCAAAACCTTTCAACTTTTCTTTTTTGAATTAATTTAAATGCATCTAACTATTAACCCATGGTAATTAAACATTTTTTTGCATTGACCTAAAAGTATACCCTCGCTTAGTATTAACCCCTAAACAACCTCACCTATGTCCAATTTAGGCAGTTTTGCAAAGATGCATCATAAAATGCAACTAACTTGAATATTTGAAACTTGATGTATGGATAAAAGTTGTACATTTTGAAATTTAGATTCAATCTATACAGTTAAATCTTTAATTGCTATCACTGATATTTTTCTATAAATTTTGAAACATAAAATAAAAAATTATTTTGTAATTCGATTACGAATAAGATATTGACAGTGTGGGGATGAAATTTGTTGTGATGGCTTATAATGTAGTACTCTAGGTGTAGTGATTTTTGGAGATTTTTTGGATGCTTGATTAGTTGATTTTATGATTTTATTTTTTCAAGAACACTTTCAGACTAAAATCTTCAAAATTTTGGGTAAAACACTGCAACACGAAATGAGGCATAATTTTTTTTAGAAATTGTTTCTTTTTTGATTGGATCGCACATACATGAAGCTAACTTCCCATAAAAAATTCAGTAAAAAAAATCACACTACAAAAAGTTCATGACAGATGAGAAACTGCGAATGAAATTTTTACATCATGCAAAATATACATGGTTGGGCACTTATGAGTTAAGAGTGGGGTTAACCCCTAACCGTCCAACCATGCATATTTGCATGATGTACAGATTTGCACTCGGATTTCTCATCCATCATGCACTTTTTGCAATGTGAATTTTTTACTGAAACTTTTATAGAAAATTAGCTTTGTGCATGTATAACAACCCCAATCACATCGTACACCCCGCCGTCTCTCCCACATCACCTCGCCGCCCCACCCCGCCTTCACTTCACCCCCGCCTTCCCATTCCTTAACCCCTAAGTGACGGATCAACCATTTTATGGTCTCTACCCTTTTTTTATGGGCTGCCCGAAATAGAAAAAACATTTTTATTGAAAATAAAAAATACTTTCAAATAGGTAATCAAGTCTACTTTCCAACCCAATTTGAATCATGTCAATCCGAGTTAAACTCCACCCGGGAGAAATTTTCAAAGAAAAACACTTCTACATTGTCAAGTGTTAGAAAACTTACTATTTGGGGAAAGTAATGATGTTCTCTCGGTTGAAAAATTTGCAATTTTTGATTTTAGAATAGAATGTCTAGTTTTAACAAATCATACAAAATTTCAAATTCTAAAAATTAAATTTGCGATTCTTATAAATATTTGAAGTTAAATGCTTCTAAATTCATTATGAGATGATAAAAAGCTATTTTTTGATATTTGACTATATGGAAAATTACTGAACATCAAGCTCCTCATTTTCTCTTTTGGACCAAACTTCATCAAAGTTGAAGAAGTAATTTTTTACAACACATTTATATTTTGCCCTTACCCCTCCGTCATTTAGGGGTTAAACGTCAAGAGGGCCTGGACGGGGCAGCCCGGAAAGAATCTAATTTTTTTTGCAAAAACGGCTCTGCAGTGCACTGCTGGCTAGCACTGTAGCACTGTAGCACTGCGGCACTGCTGAACTTCAGTTGCCCCAACCTCAAAACTTGTTCAATTTGATAACTTTGATTGCTTACCAATGATTCCACAATCCCTCAAATGAGGCAAAAATTTGGAATCTAGATCGCTTTTTCAATAGCTTTCCAACGCAACAAGTCTCGCTTGATTTGGTTGAGAAAATCAACTTTTTTTTCTCAAATATTCCTTTTTGGAAAGGCCCGTGGGGCTTTTTTGACGTTTAAGGGTTAAGGCGTGGCTTTGTGGCTTCATTAGCGCTGGGATCGCTGAGCCTGCCTATCTTGGATCCTGCCACTCGTGTCTGTGTTGCAGTCATTGATCGAGCTCATCGGCCACACCGAACAATCGCACGATGTCAACCTCGTCTCACAAGCTCTCCAACATGCGAACTTGGCGTCTGTGATCGAATGGTTTCCAGGAGACTCCAAGAATACCAGGTATGTATACATAATCCATTCAAATCCAGACGATCGCTTTTTTTTTTTATGATGTAAGTTGCGCAGATAGAACTTGCATGCGGTTTTTCTGGTGAATTAATTCTTTGTGACAAGAGTGTTAAATAATGTTTGTGAGGGCCTGGCACAGACGAGAGAAGAATTAACTAGTGCCAATTACGCCTCCACCGAAACCATTCAAACTGAACAGCGAGCAACAGGTATTGGCCGTTCAGGTATGTTTCTCCCCCTTTGATTCTTGCATTGAGCTTTCGTAGTTGAATATTAGGTCAGTTTAGAAGTATAGATTTCGAGCTCTAATGACCGTTTGATATACGTACGTTTGATTTGCCACAAATAAATCACAAGCAGGCTCTATTTCACAGGAAGATTAAAGTGGATTCCCTGTGACGTTTTCCCTACATACACAGGGGATTTGTAAAATCTGAGTCGCACAATCGCAGAGGGGAAAACTGAGACACAGGGAACACTCAGTTTTTCCCTGTGCATGTCTCAATTTTCCCTGTGTGTCTCAATATTCCCTGTGTGTCTTAGTTCTCTCTTGTGGACTCTTTACAAATTCCCTGTGTTTCATTACACAGGGAATACACACGGAAACACACAGGAAATCCACTTTAAGCTCCTGGTGTTTATTCGTAGGTGAAATAGAATAATCTCCGTTTGATAAAGTACGTTTGATTTGCTGCCTTGCAGTTTTCAGAAGTTATTGATGTCATATCCCACATGCAATTGCAACAGCACGATACTAATTAACTTTGATTTGCCATCTTTCAGTCCTCAGAAGTTATTTCTCAATCGTAATCAGGTTCCAGGATATTTTGAATCAGGTTATTTTGTCAATAGGCGGAAACGAGCACAAGATCGCTGTGGGGAGATGATCCAAGAATGATTGCATAAGCCGGTTTGTTTCTTCTCTGGAAGGGCACAGGAAGAATATCAGAAGAAATTATAGTTGAAGGCTCCGGTCACAGCAAAGTGAGCATTGCGCTACGTTTTTCAGTTCGCCTGGGTCAGCAAGAGAGGGACACTTGATATTCTTAGTAAGTTTCTGCAAAGCTGGAAGGTGATGAGGTTGAGATTAATCTGCGTCGGTCTCTGAATTGCTTCATGTGGTTTTTGGAAAATCTGAAGATCGCAATCTTCTGGATGTGAAAGGTTTGTTGGCACAACACTCCTGCATGGACAGGATTCTAGTACCTGGGTTAGTTGTAGGATTGCAGATTCTCTGAGTTGAGAGGGCTGGTGAGTTCGGGAAGGTGGCATCTCGAAGCAGACATTAGACCTCGTCTGTAAATCCGCTTCTCGCAGTCCCGGGAGTTTTGGTGACAGTGCAACAGCAGATGATTGTGAAAGAGCAGATTGATTGATGATTGTGATTATAATTATCCACAATCAGTACACTAAATAGGTAGATTAGTGTTAGATACACTAATTTACATAAACATGTTGTAAGTTTTTACTGTTGACCAATTTTTTTACCCTCTATATTGGTCAAGATGGGGATCTTTCAATAGTACGGTATTGGAATGGAATCAATGACTTTGGTAATTTTTTTTGTTGAGAGTAAAAATTTATAATATTTTCAAATTTTATAATTATCTAACACTAATCTACCTATTTAGTGTAGTGTTGTTAGGTTACAACATTAGCTAGAACAGTAACTATAGAGTTTTTTTTCTCTCTCCGCTGTGATACAATTTGTATTGGGATGACAACTGTGGGCCTGCTGTATTGATTCGTGAACCTTTCAGATTCTTGAAACAACATGACAGAATCCCAGTGGAAGACCGCGTCACATTCACAGCGTTCGTCAAAGTAAGTTCATCTGACTTTCCAAGATCATTCTCTGAAGTTCCTGCTGCAGATATCAAATTTATGGCCATGTTCATAGGCTCAGAACGCGCGGTTGAGAATGACAACCTTGGTATCATTCATTTCACTTGAGTTGTTATTTTTTGCTTCATTTGTAGGAGCACCGATGTCAAGGCAAACCTGGAGTTGTTCCTTGATATCAACAACATTCAAGGGAGCCCGCAAGGGAAGCGTTTGAGAAATGTGCTCAGAGTCAGCATCAAAGATGTTCGCACAGTGAGTCAATTGAAGGAAGTCATCGCCACTTGTCACGACTTATGTGTGATGCATCTGTTCTACCGAGGGGTCGACTTGGGGGATGATCGGCAACTGGCACATTTGTTGCCCACTATGAAGATTGGAAAGTTCTCACCTCGCTTCTCAGTGCAAACAAGGATGAGAAATTCATCCGAGTTCGTACCTTTTTTCATAAAAACCCTCACTGGCAGAACAATGGAGTTTCGTCTGCCTATAGAAATCACCACCGTGAACGACCTGAAAACTGAGGTCTACAAAGAGAGGGCATCCCAGAAGAGAACCAGAGGTTTGTATTTGCTGGAAAGCAATTAGAAGACAACCGGTTGCTGGTGGACTACAATGTGCAAGAAGGATCGCTTTTGCACCTGATCGTGAGGATGAGAGGGGGAGGAGATATTTCTCTAAAATGCAGTTCAATATGCGCGGGGAACTTTGTGGACATGGAAAATGCGTCTTCCTTAAAAACAGCTAAGCTAGTTGTTTTAGACCCACATTCTCCCAGACCAGTGTGGGAGCGTGTTCGTTATGGCTTGAACATTCAAGGGAAATGCTGCAACCACCGCTGCAAAGCATTTGGTTCCCTGGTAGAATGCCACAAGAACTTCACAGTTTTCAATGTCATTGAGGATCTCGGTGTGCATTGCCCTTGTTGTGGGACAAGAATCAAGGCAACCTCATGTGGATTTGCGGGGTGTCGATGGATGTTTGAGGGTCGGAAAAACACCCCGGGCTGTGCTAATTTCATGGACATAATAAGCAGCTGGAACGAAACCCCTCGAGATCGATACCAGTGGTTCGATGAAGAAGGAGGACAAAACATGGCAGAGTGGAGCAGCCTCATTATTACGGTCAAGGATCTGACAACAAGTGGTGACATAGACACCTGCTCAGTATGCTTTGAGGGAATTTACGAATCAAACATTGCACCATGTGGGCATGGAGTTCATCTTGAATGTCTAAGGCGACTAGGGACAGCAGGGTACTCTACTTGCCCAACTTGCAGAGGTCTCCTGATCGGTTAGTAATTCTTCATTTATCAAATTGGTTTGAATTGATGCAGCTCAAGTTGTCCAGAATGTTGAATGTAAATAATCATGTTAGTGACGCTTATCTGATGAAAATGTTACTCTTCTTGAGTAGGCACATGATATTGGAATGATATAACTTGTTGGGCCGGGATGCAGATCCTCCTACAGGAGCAAAAAGACCAAAGCAATGAATGCAAACCAGATCGGCAGTGAAGAAATTGGAGTGGAGAACTGGAAGTCTGGAACCGGATGTGGCTTCGACTTAAATTGACAACGTAGGCATCAGGATAGAAGTACTGTACTTCTTCAAGAACTGATGGCATGACTTGTTAAATTTTGTAATTTTGGTGTGTTTTGACCTGAAATGACGGAGGAAAGTGCCAATACTGTAGTGTACAGTACCCGGAAGAGATGTTACATAGTTTTGGTTTTGGTTTTTTTAATAGAATGAAAACTTGGACATGTGTACAAGATGTATAACATTTACGAGTTTTGATGTCTTTTCTTTTTACCAAATTGTATTATGGATACAAATTTTGTTACTTATGGTATATTAAGCTTTTGACGGAATGAATGAATATCCTTTCTAGAATCACATGAGAAAACAATCATGAGATTTGAGGTTTATTAAGTAAGATATCCATGTGTAAAGTTATCAATTCAAAACTATTCAATTTCCAAGTGAATTTTTTGAGGTTTATTAACTAAGATATCCATGTATAAAGTTATCAATTCAAAACTATTCAATTTCCAAGTGAATTTTTAATCTTTAGCATTTCACCCTCAAATGTCCCAAGATTTGTCATTTTTTAATCCCTAAAAGGTCCCAGCGTCCACAAACTGAATCACGAATAGATTAAAAGCTTTGCAAATTTCTCATAAAACCTTGGATGACTTTCATCTAGGTCACCTTTGAAAGCCTATTAACTCGTAAATGCCTACAATCCTCTCTAAATTGGGCAGTTTTGTAAAAATGCATTATAAAATGTAACTATGAGGAATATTTTGAACTTCATGTACAAATAAAATTTGTACATTATGAATTTTATATTCTATCTATATGGTTAAATCTACAATTGCATTCACCAATATTTTTATATAAAATTTGAAACTTAAAATTCAATATTTCTTTGTAATTCAATTACAAATAAGATATTGACAATCTATGGATGAAATTTTTTGTGATGGGTTGAAATGTAATACTCTAAACATAGTTATTTTGGAGATTTTTTGGTTGCTTAGTTTTATGAGTTGACTTTTTTAAGAGCACTTCTGAACACTTTTGAACTAAGATTTTAGAATTTTTTTGTGAATCACCGCAATATGTAATGAGGCATTAAAATTTCACAAATCATCCCCTTTCTAATCGGTTCTTACTTGCATGAAGTTAACTTCCAATAAAATCTATAGTTAACCCTTAAATGTCAAGAGGGCCTGAATGGGGCAGCCCGGAAGGAATCTAAATTTTTTGGGGAATTTTTTTTAAAAATAATATAATATAAAATAAAATTTGGCCAAAAACGGCTCTGCAGTGTCCTGCTCGCTAGCACTGTAGCACTGTAACACTCCGGTACTGCTGAACTTCAGCTGCCCCAACCTCAAAACTTGTTCAATTTGATAACTTTGATTGCTTACCAACGATTCCACAATCTCTCAAATGAGGCGAAAATTTGGAATCTAGATCGCTTTTTCAGTAGCTTTCCAACGCAACAAGTCTCGCTTGATTTGGTTGAGAAATGAAACTTTTTTCTCCAATTATTCCTTTATACCAAGCCCGTGGGGCTTGCTTTGACGTTTAAGGGTTAAAAAGTCACACTGCAAAAAGTGCATGATAGATTAGAAAATATGGATGAATTATATACATCGTCCAAAAAAGGGACACTTAGGTAGTTAAGGGTTAAATTCTCTACCAATTGCAATACATCTTTTGTGATGGGGAGTTGTCGATAATATTGAAGAGACCTCTAATTGCAAGTATGTCAAATTTGTTGAGTAGATTTTATGCTTGCAATGGTTCTTTCATATTCACCTCATGTACATCTGGTCTATGCTAATATCTATTTTTGAAGCTAGCATCTACTTATGTTCAAAGGGTTGGTACGTTTAGGGGTTAATAGTAATTCAAATACAAACCCAATGCACTTTGTGGTTTTGGATGTTTGATATTTTTTTGTGTGTGAAATCCCATTTTGAAAATCATGGTTCGACTTCATTTGTAAAAAGTATGCATCATTTCTTCTAGACAATGTACAGTCGGGTCCAATATGCTTACAAATTTTCCTCTGCAGGGAAAGTTTTTTAGAAACTTTGAACAATCCGTGTGTACTCAAAAATGATCCGATTTGAAAACTGCAAAGTGCGTTGGAATCACATTGAAGTGTACTAAAATATCATTACAAATTATTTTACACATGTATTAGTAAAAATTATACAAAAAGTTAAAAATAATATATACAATACCTACCATTGAGTTCTCTCATCCTTTGCTTCAATTACAGTGTTCGTTCTAGCAAGCATATTTGAAATGAGCATTTGAAACTTTTTTGGAGATAATTGAGCCCATACTTGTTGGATGATTTGTATCATTTCATCAATCTCCTTTGTAATTTCTTCTTTTGTAATGGTGTAGGAGCTTTCATGGGTTTTGATAAAAGTCCATTTGTCATCATTCCTCCAACTAAACAATTAGTAGTTGATTTTGTGGAACTCATTTATGAAAATCCATTGATTGGCTTCTATTTTGCGCATGATAGACCTATTCAATTCACATTGATGGAGGATGGTGATTCAATACACCGTAGTAGATATCATGATGATTGGAGACAAGCCCATGGAATCAAAAAGATTATGAAGGAAAAAGACGAAATGATACAAATCATTCAACAAGTATGAGCTCAAGTATCTAGAAAACAATTTCAAATGCTCATTTCAAATATGCTTGCTAGAATGGACACTGTAATTGAAGCAAAGAGTGAGAGCACTCAATGGTAGATAGTGTATATATTATTTTGACTTGTTATATGATTTTCACTAATACAAGTGTAAATTTGTAATGATATTATAGTACACTCCAATGTGATTCCAACACACTTGGCAGTTTCCAAATCGGATCATTTTTTAGTACATACGGATTGTTCAAAGTTTCTAAAAAACTTTCCCTGCAAATGAAAATTCGTAAGCATATTGGACCCGACTGTACACTACCTTCCAATAAGTATTGGTTGCTTTCCAAAGACCACCAAGGTCTTTCAAACTTCATAACTATTTACAGTGAACAAATAAGAGTATATTACGGCAAAACACATGGTATCTTGTTTAGACACAACTTCTCTTTTAGGATAACTCTGGTATATGCATAATTTCATGGTTGGCAAACTGCCGTAGTGAGTGCAATGAATGTTTTAGTGAGGTTGAAAAGTGGGGTTGCAGGACATACTTCCCGGCACTGTACAGTACTGTATGAAGGACTTGGCACATTCAGCACTATAATATTCCGTGTCGTAATTTTTGGAGCTTTAGGCTCTTCGAAGTGACAATTTATAGCATGTCCGGTTTGGGATTCATTGAAGGTCCATTTTCAGCGTTAAACATGTGAATCACAACAATCAAAGAACTGTCTACCTTACTCTGAGTGATTGTGCTGTCAATCAAAATCAGACATTCCTGATTGATGATTACTCTAAACAATGACAAGTTTTTCTATTACATGAATTGTCGTATGCTAGTCATTCAAAACCGTATGAAGTCAACCTCCTAAGTTTTCGAAACAAGAATCTGAAAATTTTGAAACCACCCACCCATCATACCAACTTCTCTCAACCAGGTAAAATGCTCAGGACGAATCATCGGCGATTCTCACTTTACAAAGGGCACAACACTTTGCCTTTCTATGCACAATCCAAACCTTCAACATCAACGTGTTGAAAGCGAAACTACAGATATGTGACCATAAGGTGCTACGGAGGAGGGTACACATAGCAAGGGATGGTAGGAAAGATTGGAATGTATGTCATAGCTGCGATTTCATTTTGAGCCATTCCGACGACCACCCCTAAAAAGGGTTGATCTCAACCGCTGGCTAAATGAGTCAAGTCTGCTGCTGTTCGCTGACGGGGTGGTCTCACTCCGTAAAACCGCGTTCTTATTCTTCTGCTCCGCTTCCTTTTTGTCTACATCATGAAGAGAAGCCGCAATAGCCTCCATAAACATCTGTCACAAAAAATCCAAGCATCCCCACCCTAGTTAAATTTTGCAGAAATGATGATCATGCAAAAATCTGGCTTCTCATTTTGAAGAGAAAACAGGCTGATCGACCCGAAAAGCATTTTTCTTAAAGTCAAACTATCCAGTTGCTCATACCCGCTCTTCATCGTCAGAATTTGTGGGCTCATTTTCAAAGAAAGGCTCATAGCTGGGCGAAGAATGTCCAGCAGCTCCAAAATCGTCTCCAATTTGAGTAACAGGCTCCCAGCATTCGTCACGTCCATTTGAGGATGTCACCTTTGACTGGTTGGCATGGACCCCATTCTCAGAGGCCTGAACGATCGTACCAAATGATAAGAATAGAGTATCATACTGCCTCACAGTATGCAACAGAACTAGATAAACGTCTTGGGTTTAATAGTGTGTAGGAGATAGGTTCCTGAAGTTTATGTACCTCAGCACGTGAGGATGTGCCTTCGAATCCATCGCCATCACAACCTCTGAGGTCAGAACGATCTCCTTGTTGGTCCGTGAGGTCAACAGGTACCTGCACAAACGTCCCAATAACTTCAATTTCAACACTACCTTGAACATGGAATCGGAAGGCTGTCATTATCGTACTCCTCAACTTCAGGGAAACTAGCTGAAAATATGGAAGATTAATATGTGACGGAAGTAAACCCATCACAAGTAAGTCGACAGAAGTCAAGAATATGTAGCATCAACTGAGGACAAACGGCTGCCCAGAAAACATAAGATGTAGACAGACTCGTACAACTGTTCGGCTCATCTGCCACCGTGAACGTGTGTGCGAGAGTGCATCCTCTGTTGACTCTGAACTTGGGCCTGTTCAATCACCAGAAAATAAGATAATTTTCAACATATTCATCAAATTTTACAGCCAAAGATCTAACGAATGTGTATGTGAAAGCTAAAATTCGTTCAAAGATATGAAAGCTGAAACATAATATGAACTCGGCTCCAGATTCAACCAGAAAGTTGAAATAAGTACCATCGGAACTGGTACCAGCAGCTGGAGACGACTCAGTGTTGGTGTCGGAAGGTGGTCGAACTGCTCCCAACATCTCATAGAGTGTATCCTATAATAAGTACGGAAGTCTCAAATAAGAATACATGGTAAAATAAACCCTTTAAAACTAATGCATGAGTCCGTCAGCTGTAAATGCTAACATTTCTATATATGTTCAAATGATAGGAGAGGTAAGAGGAGGAACCTCATCTAAATCATCAATATCCAGTGCATCATCAAAGAAAATCGGTTCAGGTACTTCCGGAACAACCGGTGCATCAGGAGGTCGCAAAACATTGTAGAAGAATATCGTGATGGAATCATAGTAAAACTGTGGTCGTGGAGAATTGTGGTCACCATCAAACTTGATTATATTTTTGTCACCCTGTATCATAGGAACCGAGACAATATAAATTAGCTCTGCTTGAAAAGAACTGGAAGTGCTCTGAAAAAGATCTACTCAAGTTTTTAAAATATTATATCTAGAATTCTGCGTGTAAATGTCAGCCCAAGAAGAGTGAATTCATGTCATTGCCATACATGATACTGCCAAAAGTGAACTTCACGGTTCAACGTTATACGAGTTCTGAAGCTTAGCTATTGGGATGGTTGTCTCTCATAAACCTTAGTAACATCATGATTACGCCTATCAACGCACTGAAAAGGTGCACAAGACAACATTTGGAGGTGAGACTTACTGTATAAGCCTTAAAGATGAGGTCAGAATGATGGGGTTGTATGAACGCATCATCTGTTGCGTGTCCAAAGAGGGCTGGAATATGTGATTTCTTGGCGACCTGATAATCAGTGACGCAAATGAGTCTTCCGAGACAATATTAAGAAATCACCTGTCAACGCTAAAAATAAATCAAAGATTCACTTCAATATGGTACGTTTGGGATCAACCTGGACAGTGTCGAGGTCCATAATGTCAAAGTGGGCCTTCTTTTGTATGGCCTTCCGCATGTACTGCACAGCCACCTTTACCTGCATGCAAACACCATGCAGCAATAATATCAGTATCCCATGTGTGCCGCCCAAACAGGAGGAATCAGCATGTTCTAAAGCATCTAAAACAAAAAGAGAAAGTCATTATTAGCTACTTACATATCTTTACCTCATAACATACACTCTACTTGTGACTCACAGGTGGGATTGACAGTGCAAACGACAACATTAGGGATCATGGCAAAACAACCAATTACCGTGAATTTCGGAAGGCGAATCTTGTATACATCAACAAGTTCCATCATGAGGTTATTAAGATTTGCGAAAGGGCTGTCCAGAACCATGCCAGCTATGAGAGGATCTTGAGCTCCATACATAAGGCTGCAATGATCGATAAATGAATTACGGTGCACCCACACAGTTTTTCACAAGTTTGACATAAATGCGACTTGCAATTCAAAACACGCAGACAAAAAGCGAAGCCTCAAAACTATGAGACTTGTGAGAAGTTACCAAAGAGATCATGTCCTACATAAGAAGTAAATACACATGCAAAAAATCTTAAATCCTTTTTTATGAGAATTCTGAAGCATAAGAAGGTTATTACTCAAAACTGTCTTGAAGTGCAATACATACTACAATACCTCAAAGACAAAGAGTAGGAAGAATGTAATACCAGGTAACAGCTCCCATGGAGCGACCCCACAAACCAATACAAGAGACTTGCTCGTCAGTCCGCAAATGATTTACGACTGCTTTTAAATCATCCGTCTGTACACAGTATGAACAGTAATACAAATTAGCCCTGTAATCATAGATGTCCCCTGAAAATGTGTTTAATGGGCTTCTTTAATATGTTAGGGGAATTTACACTCCTACTCTACCAGCACCCAATCATCTTGAGAAAAACGCTGTCAAAGCATCAGTGCATGCAGCCAAGACACTTAAGCCTCAAGAAGTACACTTGTCGTCACACTAAGCAAATGAAAAGCAAAGAATTTTTAACACTGCTATGGAAACAAAGACGATGCGAATGCAGAAACCCATTACATAAAGAAGTAGATCACATATATTTGTTACCTCATTCCAGCCCAAGCTGACGTAATTGCCATCAGACAAACCCGAGCCTGAGAAGTCTAATGTGAAGACAGTTATATTACATGGTAGAAGTATAATGGCTGCTTCATTTGCATCAGCTCGGCATCCACTGCACATTAACAAGATATCCGTTTATCTCATAAATAAACATTATATGCCAGAAGTAGGAACACAATATTTCAAACACAATAATAATTGTTAATTATCCTAATCCTTTGAAATAACATACTTTACACACAGTCAGCCCCACCAAGTAACCAGAGCTTGCACCATTAGATTCAACTCCATAGCAACTTGTGAACCAGGAAAAATCAGTAAGAATAATAAAGCAAGTCATATAATACAACTGCAAACTAATCTGATTATGAAGCATCGAATGATGTGTTAGAAGTCTACTAGTAAACATTTGAAACTAACCTGTTGCCATGACAATATATAACGCAAGGAAGTGGCTCGTCCTTGGGAGGAGATTGGGGCATATAGTGACTACATTGCAATACATGTCCTCTACTATTTACAACCTGCAAAATACCAATTAAGAGGATCAGATTGTTGCAGTGCTAACCAGGAATAAACCTTGTACAGGCTACTCCCACATAGATGCTCATCAATGCTCAGGAGAAGCACAACCAAACTTGAAAAATGATACAAACCATCGCTATATGGACACCACCAAAAATCCTTGCAGCATTGGCGACAAAGGTCTCGTTTTAAACTCAAAATATACATAAATAAAACTATACAATCTGAGTTTTCACTCGTGCACTTCCATACATGCTCGTAAAATTATTCAGGAACTGAGAAATAACCAACCTGAAGATCTTTTCGCATGTACTTCCGGCTTTTCAGCAGAAATTCATTCTCAAGTAAGTCAAGAGATGGGCTGTAATTCGCTCTGCAACAAGATTAGTACCGTTCACAACACATTGTTAGTACTTGCAAAATTCAATGAGAAGAAAGACGGTTATCACCGTCAGAAAACGAAATTAGGCAAGACTGATTATTCTTGCTTCGATCCTCTTCGACGAAAATTATGCTATAACATGTTTGAAATGAAATTTGACAATGACTTTCTAACAACAATATTTGAAAGTACTTCCAAAACACAGTATATATGTAAAGAGCATCACAAGTGCGATTAGGATTACAAAAAGCCTGGACATTTCTGGAAAACAATGAACAAGAAGAAGCCAATTCCATTGGCAAGATAACACCATTAGGAACCAAACAACTGCCTTTCGTAAACTAGGTGATATGTTTAAAAAATGAATGTCAACCGAATAAAGGCAAGCATTCTGTTCGGCCGTCTTTAGAAAGACAGATTACGGAAAATTAATAATATGGTTTGAGAAGATTACCTTGGAGGCCGAATCACAAAGTTCACTAATTGCTCCATCATCCTATTGAGGAAAATAATACAGATCTCCTACACAGCTTCTCCGGAGATCCCGCTGATTGTTGACCACTATCATCCGCAGGTCGGTTTTAATTGCGCCATGGACCTAGGTTTCCCCTTTTCCATCTTCAGAAGTCCAACAAAAAAAATCACTCCTACCTGACCAACTTACGACCTCCTCCTCCTCCCACCAGCGTCCATAGATGTATAAGCTCTTTCAAAATCATCTGTTGTTGCACTGTCACCAAAACTCCCGGGACTGCGAGAAGCAGATTTACAGACGAGGTCTAATGTCTGCTTCGAGATCCACCTTCCCGAACTCACCAGCCCTCTCAACTCAGAGAATCTGCAATCCTACAACTAACCTAGGTACTTGAATCCTGTCCATGCAGGAGTGTTGTGCCAACAAACCTTTCACATCCAGAAGATTGCGATCTTCAGGATTTCCAAAACCACATGAAGCACTTCAGAGACCGACGCAGATTAATCTCAACCTCACCACCTTCCAGCTTTGCAGAAACTTACTAAGAATATCAAGTATCCCTGTCTTGCTGACCCAGGCGAACTGAAACACGTAGCACAATGCTCACTTTGCCGTGACCGGAGCCTTCAACTATAATTTCTTCTGATATTCTTCCCGTGCCCTTCCAGAGAAAAAACAAACCGGCTTATGCAATCATTCTTGGATCATCTCCCCACAGTGATCTTGTACTCGTTTCCCCCTGTAGAGAAAAGAACCTGATTCAAAAAATATCCAAGGAACTGTTCTATCAAAAACTATGACTCTCAACCTGAATTAGTGAAAGAAAGCCTAGAACCATACTACAAAAATCGCAAACTCAACATACTCCTAACCTAAAGCTCCAGGTTGGAAACGACAGAGGCTACTGCATAAATGGGGAACCAACAGAAGCAAATCGAACAAGATTATACACGCAGAATCGAGTTCAACTCTTAACATATTAAAAGTTCAAAAACTCAAAAAGCAGTTTAAATTTTGAACTTCCGATTCAAAAAATCTAAACACTGAAGAAAAACGATTGCAGGGAGACTGGAACTACAAAATAAAAATATTTCATATTGTGCCACTCAAAGACATCGAGACGCGCCGCAAAACAAGAAAACCTACGGAAATTCGTAGAAAAACTGATTCCCGTGACATTAGGCCACAAACTCGGAACCAAGAACTAACCCTAAGTGCAAACATCCGCAAACAGAAAGCATTCCTTAACTGCACACTCACTGTATAGCTCCCGAATCCACTAAAAAGTATCCCCCGGTCGAATTTCCTAAACACTCATCCCTCGGATCACATCCAAACCGTACGTTCTCAACACCGAACATTCACAGATCCATCTCCACATGCCATTGTATGCGCCATGATCACATACCGGTCTGCACGGTTCCTTCCAGCGGATCAGCTCTCGGCGCATCAACAAAGCAATCGAACGGAGTACACGCGAACGTCCTTGACTTTGCCGTGGGCGCGTTCAAACCCTGACGTGCGAAACCAACGACTCGGCACGGCACGGCACGGCACGGCTGGCTGGCGTAAGAAACACTCGCGGGAGACGAGATTCCCAGCGTGACTTAATGTCTGACAGTTGTGCTATCGCCTGGGGCAAGCGATGCCTGCGCTCGTTGCGGGAATCCGAGGGCGCAAGAGCCGGATTGACAGCCACCATCAACGAAGCAAGGCTCGGAAATACACTACGGGAAGACAAAACAAAGAGCGACAAAGCAAAGCAAAGCAAAACACAGAACACACAGCAAAGCAGGGCCTTGAGACCCGGCTGCTTTTCCTCCCGGTCACCACCGGTTCTCGACCGCCTGCCCCGGTCACATTGATTCCCAAGACCAGTGATCTCATAACCATTTTATGAAATTTAGAACATTATGCGACCTCCCACATAAATGATATCTACTTTTGCTACCCATTGCATACAATACTCACGATACCTTTGTAATATCCGGCAATACCCTTGATTTATTAAGGTGATACCATGATGATATCCGTGGATATCACCTCATGAAGTTGCTACAAATTTATATCATGATGAGCATTCTCGCTACATTTCAAATTTTTTTCATTTTCTTTCTTTGTATGTTTAGCAGCCTGGTAGAAATCCAGCTAATTTTAGCCAGTTTTGAGATTACTGTTACCAAGACGAAGGAACTGAAGACAGCAAAGCAGCCGCCACCCGGCCTTGAGACCCAGGCTGATTCTCACTCCGGTTATCTACGGTTCTCGGCTGGTTACCTTCCTTTTTCTCCCGGTCATCCCCGGTTCTCGACTGCCTGCCCCGGTCAGAATTGATTCCCAAGACGAAGGCAAAACGGCCACCTGGCCTAGAGACACGAGCTGATTCTCGCTCCGGATATATCCGGTTCTCGGCTGCCTGAGCCGGTCAAATTCCCCCCAGTGGTAAATCTAAACAGCTGGGCTAGCGTGGCTACTGTAATGAGCCCTGTTGTCGGCACGACTGGGATGAAAATCGGACAACTGAGGACTTCATTCGTTCGTTGGATGATTCGTACTGCCGGTAGATTGCGTGCTTTCTTTTCTCATATCTCTTTGGTGAATTATTGAGTACAGTGATAAGTTCATTTTACATGTTTTGATGTAACGGTTACGTCGTGAGCCAGTTGGAAGAGGAAGAAATTGAGTGTAGGTCATGAGAATGATGGAGAGATCAAGTTGTGGGGAGATAATGTAAGAATAGAAAAGGTGGGGCTCCCCACGCAAATGCTCAGGTAAAATCATTATACATGCGTGGAATTGGGCACTACTTAGGGCCTCCTTTCATGTGTGGGTGGCCGGTTCTCAAAAGAAGGAAGCTCTACCGAAATGGGTGAAACCAGGAGAAGTCAAGAGTGTATATTTCATTTGTACCGAAATGGCTGAGGCATAGGTGGTTCTTGAGACCTCAATTCTTGTCTTTTAGTGTTTTTCACCCAACCGATCCCCGCATGGAAGCCTGCCCTTACTTGGGCATCTCCCTTGACAGTGCCACCTTTTTCCTAATGTGATGGTTAAACACTAACAATATGTATTGGTGGTATAAATTTAAGAACATTTCAAATCTTGAATTGTACATTACTAGGATGTAAATGTTCATACTAGAATCGCACTCATTTTTTTTTACAATGGATCCTTTTATCTTATTTTAGGATTCTAAGACCGTCATGAATGAAAAATCTATTAAATATAATCCTATTAACTAAGTCACATGGATATAATTAGAGAGTGCTATCATTGATGCCTCCTATGCTTTATGACACAAACAAAAAAGGAGGAGAATTTTTAAGAGGCAGAAAAAAGATTTTGGTGTACAAAATAAGTGTCTTTACATATAAAAAATATTCCACTAGGGCACTAAAGGATGTTAGGGACACATTTATATGATAAATATCATTGGTTGATAGTTAGTCCAATACAAACTAATTAAAAAAATGAAAGTTGAAAAGCTTTGGAAATATTTGTTCAATTTTTTTGTCCTAGTATTAGTATGTTGAAAAGGAGAATCTTAAGAAATATTTGTAGTGTCAAAGTGAACAAATCTACAAATAATAATTATTCAGCACATTAGTGCCGGACCAGCTGGCAACCTACAGTATTCGTAGATTTAGCTCAAACGTAATTGTAATTCTTCCACAAGAATATTGTTCAGTCTATCCTTCACTAAGGCCCAGCATTATTGATATATCATCCCATTGTATAAGACAAAATTCCCACTGTATAAAACAATATTCATTGTACAAGACAAAAAGAAATACTTTTAAAAGAGTGTATAAGGCTACAGCGAGCCTCCTTGTTTGTAGAGTGGTTCACTGACACATGAACTCAATGTTTTCAATACGTGGAGTAAACTGTCTCCTCTTGGTTTGAAAATAAAAAATAAAAAAATATTTTATTCACATTTGAAGCGTAGGTCCGGAATTCTTCTTTTTTAATTCACATTTGTGAATCCTGGAACAACATGGGGAAAGATTTCTAGACACTCTTCTAGAAAGAGGATTCCTTCGTTGGATATGAGCAATCAGTAAGGTACTGTAGTCTTTTTTTCTGATAGGAAATCCAAAGTATTCATCTAAAATAGTGTACACCACACGTGTGAGGTCAAAGTTACCAAAAGTCACTTTATGTAAAGTGCCGGTGATGCGATATCCACCCACACGGGTTTGGTTGTATTCAATAATTCCATGTTCCAGGTAGTGGAGGCCCAAGCAACAGGCTTTTGGAGTGCGGCACCAGTTGTCAGGATGCGGCATTGGTTGCTGTGATTCCATGACACCGAATCGAACTGCATTCTGTGAATCGTACCATCCAGTATTGACCAACAGTACCTTGCAATCTCAAGTGGACCCAGGTCAACGCGCACAGTAACTCTGAAGCTTCTATTCAACTTCATCCCACATGGCTAATTAGGGTCTTTGCATACATGTCAATGTTCACCTGTCCACTTGTATGAGATTCAGAAAGCTGGTACTTATGCTCAAAACCTGTCAAACTAGTCAACAAATCATTCTCACAGAGACTATGCTACGTACACAAGCACATCAACATAGAAAAAGAAGTCTTCATCGATACACAATCAAACCTCTTTATTGTCTCTGCTCACCAGGGTAGAGACTACGAAAACACTTCGTTTTCAAGGAGTTACATGGCTGAACAATATAAACAAGTCGTAAAAGTAAATCTAGGGTAAATACTAAGGCAGAGACTACGCGACTAGCCGCTTGTTATATTGTTCACACTTGCCACACTGTAGAAAACATTGAAACTATGTCATAGTGAAAAAGTTGGTAGGATGAAAGAGGAGTTGAGAGTACCAGTGTGTGGGCCGGCATTTTTAAACAGTTTCCACCCAGATATGCGTATTATTGAAATTTGCCATCTTCTCATCCTTAGCAAAAGAATGACTACTCCGGAAGAGTGACTAATTGACATAAAACCAGGTCCGACAAGGATTTGCCATGGCGGTCCAGCCTCCGAGAGCAACTCACACCACCATCAAGTACATCTTTCACCACAATATTCAGAGCCGCTACTCCTGGTACCTCGTACACATCTACCAAAGGTTCCAAAGACCTTGAAACATCATCACTAGCACCAGTGAGAAGGTGTTTCAGTACTCGAATCACCCAGGCTGGGGTGATGATGTGCTGCAGTCGAGTCAGATCTGTCCGGCAGTGAGGAATGACACTCACGTTCAGTTGGTTGCCTTTGTCACCAGTTCGTCCGTGAGCCACTTTGTAAAGAGGTAGCTCCACACCTGATAGAGCTGGCGATGCTGGAAGCTGCGAAGGGATACTACTGCGCATGGTAGGACTCATACCTGGAATGCATATTCAATATCCTCCAAATTGGTCAATATATGCCTCCAAATTTTCAGCGACTTAGTTTAATGATAGGTAACCAATGTGGTAAGGGCCATTCTTACCTGCTGTGTTCTGTGTTTTCGATGAAAACAACAAATGGGTGCTTCGGGGACTATGTCTCGCAGATGTCCTCCACTGAACTTGCTCACGAGGTACCTACACTGATTAATGTAACTGATGAGAAACAATGTTTTCATGAGTCGTGGGGTCGTTATTCTAGAACAAGACCCAAGTTACATTCCCAAGTAGGTGAATGTAACGACAAAATAAACGAGGTTTGGAATATAAAGGATGTACATAACGAAAAGCTGATGAGAACAGAGTCCATACCAGGGATTTATGTAGAAGTATCTCGTGGTTAAGTCCTGTTCTGTCCATTGAAGTCAACATGTTGAGTTTAGAATTCTCTGTCAATGACAAACGTTTGAGTGGCACTAGGCATACATGTACGACCGGACCATTTACAAGGATGTAGGAACATCCGTCAGAATTGAGTGATTCACAAGATTGACAACACTTACTCAGAGGTACTTCCAATAAATGTTCTACGATGTCCTGATTCTTGATTGACTCACCTTATTCCACCGCCACCTGCAGGACCATTGGTGTAGAGAGCTTCGAACTCCTGTATGAATTTCAAAGCATGCATATGCATCTCAAAAAGTCCGTCCATACGCAACCGCACCTCATTTGGAACGGGCTTGGCCAGGGCTGCTTCATCTGAAGAGAATATCTGAAGACTGTCCTGACCAACATGGTATGAAAGGATACAGGAACTAACTCCAGGATAAGTCTCCTCCAACCATGCTCGCACCTGTAACACTTTTCAGCCCTTATTGGAGTTCTAGAATATTCAACGTTCACAGCACTGTAAAAAATTCTCTCGGGCATTCTCTACCCAAACAATTCGTTCCAGAACCGAACCATGGGCAGATTTGCACTGGGTTTGTTCACAATTTAATTACCCTGCATGGTACTGATATTCAGTAAGATGTTAAATTAGTTTGTCTTGCTTAGGCACGCACTGCTAATTTAAGTACCAAACTTGAAATATTGTCCCAAGGAAAAATCAAAACAGCAATTTGTTCCAGTACAAAGAGAATCCCTAACGAGGAATTTCCAGTAAGAATCCGCTAAAAATATTTCAGTACCGATCCTCACTGGGCCCAGTGCGAATCTGCCCCATGCCATCTTAGAATCGCTTGACGTTGAAAAAGGGGCAGCATATTTACCATTTTTGCGTATGAAGCTCACGATCCTTCAGTGCACTAGAGATTTTGGCATCTATTGTCTAGAATCACATTCAATAGCATTAGTGTTGACTACAATCTCAACATCTTAAGGTGGAAAAGACTTACCAGATAATCAGCAGCAGCTGCTCGTTCAATGCATGAGCTGCCTCCATAGGAAACTTCTCCCCATCCCTTCCACCCACAATGCTGCAATCGCCCAATCACACACAAACTCAATCCACGTCCTTCATAGATGCTATTACTTGGCTTCGACTTCTGGCAGTGAAATGATTACAAGACTACAGTAAATCAGCAAATCTGCACACCACCAGCTTACTCACATTGGGAACTAACCGCAGGAGCTCTTTGGTGCAGATTGGGCTGCAGCCTGTGCACCCTTGGCCACGATTTGGTCTCTAGAAAGGGGCTCGAAGCACACATTGCTGAAGTTCACTATCTGGCAAGTAGAAGAGTGAAGTTCGTGAACTATCAATAATCTCAAATATGAATAATCAAACTCCATGAATCATCATAGATACCATCCCCATCATCAATCTACTAGAACAACGACAATGTTGCGACATTGTTACTTGCAGCTAAGCCTAGACAGATGATTCTTATGCTGAGAGTTAAGATACATACCACATCAGGCGTAATGTATCCTGCAGGGTCCCCAATCTCATACAGAAGCTGTTGCGTACATGTAGCAACACTCAGCTCCCCTCCACTATTCTCTATCTTGCCTAGTGAAACTCCACCATTCCATGTCACATCGGCAAAGGGTAGCGATGTGGCAAGGAGCTGTCCAACGGACAACGATCGTTGAGGATCAGCTGTCAAGCATAACAGCAAACAGTGATAAACACCCTACCCAATCGCCAATGGACATTAGTATCACGGAAATGGATACATATGCACTGTAAATACTAAATTCCGACGCATATGTTGTAAGATTCAACGAGCATGGAAATTTGAAAACCTGACTGCTTGAAGAGTAGAAATGGCACACAGAATATTTACCAGGGTGCATGAAGTATCCACCAGTCAACTAACAACCACATTCAAGGAGATGGCCTGCAAGTGTCCCTTGAGCTAGACACTCCCAATCTTGCCACTTCCAACCAAGCTCATAAATCTGTAAAGGATTATCAACCGAGTACATTCTCATATCTCATGCTCTTTCCGATCATTTAATCAAAGGACGAGTCACGTACAGCTTAAGAACGTTGCGCCTTTGCATTTTCGAGCAAATGCTTCTTAGAATTCCAACCTCAATCACGACAACACCTAAGCCAGTGATTGATAAGAAAGGAGCTGTTTACCATAGGTGCAAGGAAAAGAGCTGCATCCGCTACGCGTGACGTGATAAGTACATCTGGTCTTGACGTCTCTAATGCATGCACTAATGGTGCAGCTCCAAGGTATGTGCTATATCCCTAATATCACCACAAAGCCACCTATGCAAGCCTCAGTGATTAGGATATTTCGCATTCAAATTCATGGCAAGTCAGAACTCGAAGGCAACAATTTGAACCTAGATACACATGTGAAGCCATCAGCACTGATTGCCTACTCGAGGCGAACGCTGGTTGTGCGTATAAGAATTTGAAACAC
The DNA here is from genome assembly GCA_022496805.1 of Pohlia nutans. Taxonomy (NCBI): domain Eukaryota; kingdom Viridiplantae; phylum Streptophyta; class Bryopsida; order Bryales; family Mniaceae; genus Pohlia; species Pohlia nutans. The sequence goes on from CM040086.1 coordinate 2,413,493, forward strand.
TCAAGAAGCTATTCTCAGAATGCAAATGTGAAGCTGGCAGCGCTTCAGTGACTTACCCCAACTTCATGCTCGGAATCAGCCTGCTGAGAGCGCACTGCAATACAACAGTAGTTGAAAACAACCACATTACACTTAAACTATAACACAAAGACACCACTATGTTTATTTTCCAAGAATTTCAACTTGAGGCAATCTGTAGAGATTTCTGCAAAAGACCTGTGTCAACGTCAAGAAGCTCATATGCCACAGCCACGGTGACCGAAAGACCCAATTCAGCGGCGAGCTCCATGACTTCCTCCTGAGCGCCCAAAGCATCCACTGCACACTAGCAATACACACCATTTCACCCTCAGCTCCTACATATCTTTAAACTTTGCTCTTTCCGTAATCCAAAAACACTGCTAAAGAACCCATCCCAGGGGTTACCATTGCCAAAGTTCATGTTAAAAACTGCCTTAAATACAATTGGCAGGATTTACGTTAGTAACTGCCATAAATGGTGTTACAATTGGCAGGGTTTAGGATCAAAAAGCCCAAATTGGGTCTCATGTTTTTATTGAGCAGTTTTGAGTAGGTCTTATGTGGATTTCTTTTTGTTCAAATTTTTGTGTTTATTGATCAATACATGCAATGTTCTTCACTGCACTACTTTTTCTAATAATCAATGTGGGTTTTAGTGCATGCTCCTCTGGTGTGTCCTTGTATAGTTGGGCCTTGTATTGTGTGTCACTGTGCAATGAGTTCTTATTCCTAGCGTAAGCAAATGATTGAGTGTAAATTTTGGCCTTTGGAATTAGTACCACACGCACTATTACCAAAAAGTACTGCAATACCGGTAATACAAAATTAGTTTCCATCTGAATTATACTTTATACAATATGATTGAGTGAAATTTTCAATTTAAAACCATGAATTATCCTTGATTTTAAAACCATGAATCCTTGGTCCTTTAGGGGTTAACACAGCTAGGTTTTCTAATATACCTCGTGGGGGTTTTGTAGTGAAATTGAACCCATGATTCGGGTTCTGCAATAGCAACTCACCAGCACCCATGTTGGTGATCAAACGAACTCCTCGGCTCACTGCCTCAGGTAGTAGCAAACGCATCCACTCCGAAACTGCTCCACAATGAATAAGAAACCTCACATAAGAATGGCATGAGGAACAAATTCAAATCTAGGGCTTAGATTTTACAGCGACTTTCTGGTGCAGCTACGGTTGGTTGTCCTATACCAACCACTGCCCCAAAACCAATCATCCTAGATTCTAGATTTTCAGAGGGAAGATGTACCTCATTTGTACATTAGAGCATGTGATCGGTTTTAGGTAAACCTATGACTTTCACTTTGAAAATTTGTACTAATTCAAATAATTATCAAAAAATCAAATTAAATATGAAAACTTCACAATTTCTTATTGCTAAAAGAGGAAAACACTCAAAATATCGATTCATTTATCCCATGTGTAGTGAATGTCTTAACTGATCGGTTTTAGGTGCCTCAACCTTAGTGCTATATCAATGATGGTCTAGAGAATAATAGTTACAGAAAGTATGGCAACGTACTCCGAGGATCGTAACCCTTGCCACCGGCAACCATGGCCTCATAGCGCGTTGACAACGTGCGCTCTGCCAAGCACTCCAGAACTAGATAATGCATATCAGGCACTTGTTGCAGAAGGCGCAGAGCTGCGTTAGGTCTGTCTCCAGCGAACCCTGCTCCACATCCTATGCGCACAACATCCCTCCGTCGCCGGCCACATTCAGGCTGCACACATAATCAGGACACCGAACAAGAAAACCCTAAAAAATGTCCTTCTCTACGAAAACGCAACATGCACATGAAAGAGTAGTACAACGCATTGCTGATGCTTCAAGCTCGATGTTACAAGACGCTATTAGAATTTACCGAACAAGAAAACCCTAAAAAATGTCCTTCTCTACGAAAACGCAACATGCACATGAAAGAGTACTACAACACATTGATGATGCTTCAAGCTCGATTTTACAAGATGCTATTAGAATTTACATGCAATTTCTGTTACTCTACTCGAAATCAACAGACTCGTGCGACAACTAGGATGGGATTGCGGCTCTACCTGCTGCATGCAGTCGAGCTCCATGTGCACTTGGCACACAACCAGCCACTGCCAAAGAGCTCTAGAACACTAGAAACTGGAACACCAATTTGGCGCAAAAATTCTTGCACAAGAATTGATCGGAACTTGAGAAATGGATTCAACTGAACTTGAAAAATCTAAACACGCAACTAAGAGTTCCCGTAAAATGATTCCGTCAAGCAGTCCCTTGCATTGATGCAGTACTCGATTTTTCGATTTTGAAATCGTGTCGAAGGCAATCAAGGCATGGCGGAGATGAGCGCGGAATTCGAAGGCAATTGTTGACTGCAGATGATGGAGGTGACTCAGCCCCTCAACAAATATCGGTTTTGTCCACTCATGTATCCCAAAGAATACATTGACTTCCCCAAGAGTATGTCTTCATCAGGAATTTCGGACCCCACTGATTCTGCACTGATTCAGTGCGATTTCTGATATTTCAAGGGTTCGTACGATTTTCGCACTGATTCCGCATCGTTGCGTCATTCATCGCAACTGCACTAATATGACACGATGTTCGTACAAGCGGATATAGTACTGATTCGACACGATTGATACATCCATTGAAAACATATGAATTCAGCACTCTTTATAGTCGTCAAATGTCGTGTTTTAATCGTCTTTAAAACTACACTGATTCAGTGCGTTTTTCGTGCGACATCATCTTTTCTATATCTAGATTTTATTTTCTTTCTATATCTAAATTTGATCAAAATAATATTATTAAAAAATATTAAAAAATAAAAAATAAAAAGTAATTACTTTCATCGCTACCCACTTCAACTACACGGAAATTGCCCGCACGTGCGATGGGGCCCACCATAGCTTCCCAAGCTCTATCGCCGACGGTGGGATTTGAACTCTTGACCTCCCGGTTGCCAATCAAGCACCAAACCACCAAACCACCTCAAACTCTTCATGCGTAGAATGGAACTCTTTTGGTAATTATCGAACTTTTTTTTTCAGCGGACTTTGAATGTTTTTAACTATGTGAAAAAAACTTTTTTTCCAAATTTTTTTTTTGCTCTAGATTATGCAGGACTTTTTCTATATCTAGGATTTTTTTTCATAATATTTTGAATTTTTTTATTTTTTGCCAAAATCGTGATGGCAGATCATGGCTGTGAGCTGTTTTTTTTTTCAACGGACTTTGAATGTTTTTAACTATGTGAAAAAAACTTTTTTTCCAAATTTTTTTTGCACTAGATTATGCAGGGCGTTTTCTATATTTAGGATTTTTTTCATAATTTTTTGAATTTTTGAATTTTTTGCCAAAATCGTGATGGCAGATCATGGCTGTGACCTGTTTTTTTTTTTCAGCGGACTTTGAATGTTTTTAACTATGTGAAAAAAACTTTTTTTCCAAATTTTTTTTTTGTACTAAATTATGCAGGACGTTTTCTATATCTAGGATTTTTTTCATAATATTTTGAATTTATTTATTTATTGCCAAAATCGTGGTGGTTGTGAGCTATTTTTTTTTGCTCCTATGATGAAAAGTACAATGATAACCAATAATACCAAATTTGAATTCTAAAAATATAAAATGTTATTTCTTTGAAATTTTAATGTGTATTGCTTCTAAACTCTATAAATGTAGATCTAAAAATGTTTTGGGAAATTAAACCGGAAGTATAATTTAAAGAAGATTCTTGGAATATTCCAAAATATTCCAAAATATTCCAAAATAATATAAAATATTTTGAAAGATTCCAAAAGATTCCAAAAGATTCCAAAAATATATTAAAATATTGTACACGGATGTCGTACGAAAATAATTTGCATTATAATAGATACTGAAATCGCACGAATATAATAAATGGCATTAATATGATACGTATACGATACTGAATTCGCATTAACTAAAACCGCACGTTATCCGTGTCTTATCAGCCATGTGATGTAAATACACGATTAACGCACGGATTCCGTCAAGCACGACTTTCGTGCGGAAACAACACTTCTCTGATAATCATTGAAAAGACACTGCATCGACACTCTAGTAATGCATGTCACTTCCGTACCGTAACGACACTTCTAAATGCACGTATGACGTGCGGAATCAGTGTTTAACGATAAACGCACTGAATCAGTGCAGAATCAGTGGGGTTGGAAATTCCTGATGAATTCCTGAATTGAAGGTTTTTTTGAGTAAAAAGTCCGAATTTGAAATTTTATTTTCTTGTCAAGTTTGTGCATAATTTTGGGAAGCAATCAATACTTATTGGAGGGTAGTGTATTGTACAATGGGGTCCAACATGGAATGGCGTTTTTGGTTTCGCAGTGAGAATTTTTTTAGTACTGCCAACTTTGAAAGCCTCCCGAGAGCTCAAAAATTGGTATCTTACCACGAAATTTTTACCAGAGACTCATCTTTAAGTTAATTATGTGTATGCCAAATTTCAAGGCCAAAAGATCCACCCAAAAAAAGTTATTCAGAATCTACCAACATTGGTAGCTGTGGAAATTGTTTCACTGCTGCCAACTTTGACAGCCTCCCGAGAATGGAAATTTTTTTTCCTTACTTTGGTGTTTTTTTTATAGAAACCAATTTGTGTTAGTAATATATGGTAAAAATCTCAAGTCTAAAAGATTACTAAAAAGAAAGATATTCCAAATCTACCAACATGTGTAGTTGTGGGAAACAATGGGGGAAACCATTTCATTGCTACCAACTTTGACTACTATGTTGGTAGATTATGAATAACTTGTTTTTGGTGAATCTTTTGCCCTTGAAATTTGGCATACATATAATTCACTTAAAGATATTTCTTTGGTAAAACTTTTGTGGTAAAATACCAATTTTTGAGCTCTCGGGAGGCTTTCAAAGTTGGCAATATTCAAAGTTGGTAGGAATGAAATGGTTTCCCCATCGTATCCCACAACTACACATGTTGGTAGATTGGGAATATCTTTTTTTTTAGTAATATTTTAGACTTGAGATTTTTACCATATATTACTAACACAAATCGGTTTCTACCAAAAAAAAACCAAAGTAAGGAAAAAAAATTTCCATTCTCGGGAGGCTGCCAAAGTTGGCAGCAGTGAAACAATTTCCACAGCTACCAATGTTGGTAGATTCTGAATAACTTTTTTTGGGTGAATCTTTTGGCCTTGAAATTTGGCATACACATAATTAACTTAAAGATGAGTCTCTGGTAAAAATTTCGTGGTAAGATACCAATTTTTGAGCTCTCGGGAGGTTTTCAAAGTTGGCAGTACTAAAAAATTTCTCACTGCGAAACCAAAAACGCCATTCCATGTTGGACCCCACTGTACATTATCCAAAAGAAATCACGCGTAATTTTTACAAACCATGATTTTCAAAATAGAATTTCAGACACAAAAATTATCAAACATCCAAAACCACAAAGTCCATTGGGTTTGTATTTGAGTTACTATTAACCCCTAAACGTACCAACCCTTTGAACACAAGTAGATGCTAGCCTCAAAGATAGATATTAGCATGGATCAGATGTACATAAAGTGTATATGAAAGGACCATTACAAGCATAAAATCTACCCAAAGAATTTGACAAACTTGCAATTAGAGGCCTCTCCAATATAATCAACAACTCCCCATCACAAAAGATTTATTATAATTGGTAGAAAATTTAATAGGCTTACAAAGGTGATTTGGATGAAAGACATCCAAGGTTGTATGAGAAAGTTGCAAGGCTCTGAATCTATTTTTGATTTAGTTTCTGAACACGGGGACCTTTAGGGATTAAGAAACGACAAATATTGGGACATTTGAGGGTGAAATGCTAAAGATTAAAAATTCACTTGGAAATTGAATAGTTTTGAATTGATAACTTCATACATGGATATTTTAATTAATAATACCTCAAAACTCATGATTGTTTTCTCATGTGATTCTAGATAGGACTTTCATTCATTCCGTTGAAAGCTTAACCCTTAAAGGATTTAGGGCATAGTAGATACGTTGCCGTATATTTAAGATTCACTGTAAGTAGAAAGTTCCAATTTGAGATCCCAATAGCTTTTAAGACCATTGTAGACATGAATTTTGTTAACTTCACTTTTGATATGAAACTCATAGGACACAGGTGTAGAACCATTCCAAATACAATGAAATAGGCGATATAATACTGGCCGGAGTGGCCAATCTGGAACTTTAAGGGTTAATATACCTTAGGTAAAAGAAAAGACATTTTTTCATCAAAACTCGTAAATGTTATGCAACTTATACACAAGTCAAAATATTCGAATTTGTCCAAGTTTTCATTCTATTAAGAAAACCAAAACCAAAACTATGTAACATCTCTTCCGGGTACTGTACAGTGAGGTAGGAATTGCTTACGAATTCCCACTGCAGGGAATTTTTTTAGAAACTTTGAACAATGCGTGTGTCCTCAAAAATGATCCGATTTGGAAACCGCAAAGTGCGTTGGAATCACATTGGCGTGTACTACAATATCATTACAAATTTACACATGTATTAATGAAAGTTATACAACATGTTAAAAATAATTTATACACTATCTATCATTGAGTGCTCTCACAATTTGCTTCAGTTACAGTGTACATTTTAGCAAGAAAAATAGAAATGAGTGTTTGAAGTGGTTTTTGAGATACTTGAGCTCATACTTTTTGAATGATTTGTATCATTTCAAAAAGCATGTCCACCGTATCCTTGGCAGAGAGCAACTGTTCAACCAGTGCACAACATGCTCACAGTTGATCTTGGACATGAAATCATTTGAAGTAAGAAGCTACAGTCCTGGTTTAATCAGTAGCATCTCAATGTGCATATCATCTTATCAAGATAAATTAGTTGTGTCGTGGTCACCTTCTTAACCCCTCAAGGTTGGGCCTATGACCATGGAATCATGCTTTATCCGCCACACTCAATTTTGCGACTAAAAATAATACAAGAATTCAACTTTAACCCTTAACTTCCTGAACCATTTTCAGCGCGTTTTGGACCCTGATTTTTTTGGTTAGGGATACATGTTGCTCAAACTTATGTTGTTCACTTTTTTACAAAATCAACCGTAAGATCTTGTAGATATGCAAGTCACCTTCATCTTTACAAAGTTTAGGGTCAATCTGAGTTATAGGTTGCTTGGATGGGACATAAAAGTGAAGGGTACTCCAAGAAATTCACTGTTTTTTCACTGCTGAAAATGAGCTTTGACCAACTCTCTTGGGCACATACTATTTTAGAAAGTTGGTCCCGTCTGGAATTCTGAAGATAATCAAGTTTCCTACGCATGACAACAAGTTTTGTATTTTTAAGATAAATAATGAGTGAGAAAGAGGCCTTGACATGACATCCACTTTTTACTAGTTCACTTGTGACTTTGAAAAAAATCTTACAAATTCCTACAAATCTGATCTTCCATTGCAAAATCCGACACGGTAGGTTGAAAGTACACAAAAGAACACATACAATAGGAAAAAGAATTTTGGAAAAAAGGTGAAATCCAAGTGCAAGATTTTCATTTTAGTAGCTACACCCACACACAAGCCGCCCTGCCCAACTGGAATATGTGGCAGCTCGTCATTCGCCGGTCACTCACTTTTGTTGACTTTTCTTCCTCAGTTTTGTGACCACCCAACACTTGTGGATTTTTGTAAAATTGACAATGTGCATTTCTCCAAATCAGACTACACCATTGGATAGCTAACTCGTTTCTACACAAAATTGGCCCAAATTTTGAATCATTCGGGCAGTCCTTCCTCAAGATATTTTCAGTTCTAAAAATAAAGCGACCCATTTTGGGTCGCCCAGGAAGTTAACCCCTAACTGCCCAACCATGCATATTTTGCATGATGTACAGATTTCATCCGTAGTTTCTCATCCATCATGCACTTTTTGTAGTGTGATTTTTTTACTGAATTTTTTATGGGAAGTTAGCTTCATATATTTATGATCCGATCGAGAAGTAAACAATTTCTGAAAAAATTATGCCTCATTTTGTGTTGCAGTGTTTCACCCAAAATCTTGAAGATTTTGGTCTAAAAGTGTTCTTGAAAAAAAAAACTCATAAAATCAAGCATCCAAAAAATCTCCAAAAATCAGTACACCTAGAGTACTACATTATAAGCCATCACAACAAATTTCATCCACATAATGTCAATATCTTATTCGTAATTGAATTACAAAATAATTTTTTATTTTACGTTTCAAAATTTATAGAAGAAGATTAGTGATAGCAATCATAGATCTAACCGTACAGATTGAATCTAAAATTCAAAATGTATAACTTTTATTCATACATCAAGTTCTAAATATTCATATTAAATGCATTTTATAATGCATCTTTGCAAAACTGCCTAAACTGGACATAGGTGAGGACGTTTAGGGGTTAAGGGTTAAGCCACATGTCTACTACAAATCATGAATTTTTCATAAATTTTGGTGATATTTTGAAATCACTATGGTTTTTTGAAGTGATTGTAAAAAAAATTCACATCAATTACAAAATGTATTAGAAAATTCCAATTTTTTTTTTTATCAAAGATGTAAATTACAATGAAGAAAAGTTTAGTTAATGAAAATCATCCGTGTATCTAAATTTAGAAAAATTTGCTACACCTTGGTAATACCTACCGACCTTGTAACTACAGTAAAACACCCAATTTTCTGGCTTTTTCATTTCGACACTACAAGCATCTAAGAATGCATGAAGGAAAAAAATCTAAGAAAGTCTTAACGCTTTACTGACGAAACCACAACAGTTGCCACCACCGCACGAGTGGAGAGCAGTTGCACAAGCCTGATGAGACTGTACGAAGAGATGTCGAAAGCTGTGGCAGGCTTGAGTGTGTCCTTTGGAAAGAATTGCAGGAAGGCTTTTCTCGTGGTCGGCCACTGATCGAGTCAGGCTCGAGATGGCCTTACACACCGCGCGCTAGCAAACATCTTCAGCAGGAGTTGGAGTTCTCCGCTCTCTAGTGATCGATCAGGACCTGCACTCGGCACAGTTTGATTCATTTGTGTACGTAATCAGGCTACTAGAGTGGTGCCGAATTCTTCGCAATGCCGTCCGAAGTACGACCCGTGCAGGAGCTCGTCAAGGATGGCCACATGAATGCAGTTCCCGAGGATTACATCCTGCCTGAGGAGGAGCGACCAAAGCTTGCTGATCATGGGGTATATGCTGATCGTGCGCTTCCGGTAATTGACATGAAGGGAGTGGAAGGAGAGCGTCGCGGCCTTATCGTGGAACAGATCCGAGAGGCTTGTGCGCAATGGGGCTTCTTCCAGGTCACAAACCATGGCGTGCCGTTGCCCTTGATAGCACGGATGCAGCAAGTGTCCCGCGAGTTTTTTGAGCTCCCCTTGGAGGACAAGATGAAGTGCCGGTCGCCCAATGAAAAGCAAATGCTCGTGTCTCAAGGCTATGGCACCAAGGTTGCTGCCAAGAAGGGCGCGTTTGCAAACTGGGGTGATCAACTGCGCCTTAGATCATTGCCTGCCTCCCAACGCAATTACGATCATTGGCCCACAAATCCTTCGTCTTTCAGGTACCGAAATCAGCCCACAATTGAATTCAGAGATGCTCTCAAGGTCACCTAATTCAGAGCCTTCTAATGCATACCATTCCACATACTTCACAAGTTTAGAAGTATGGCTTTTACCATCTCTATGAATGTGTTCTTGTAGTAAGCAGCAAATTGGAAACAGATATTCAACATCGGAATATTGAAAGTACATCAGATCTTACAGAAAAACCTGTCTATTCTGAAAATCACAATCTGATGCAAATGCCAAGTTGAACTTCAGAATCATGTAGATAAGAACTGGAGCTTAGATCACTTGACACTGTGGGTGCAAAATGGTTGCATGCAGAGAAATTGAGGAGGAGTATATTGAGGAACAGGACAAGCTTGTGAAGCGAATTTTGGGGCTGATTTCCGAGAGCCTGGGATTGGAAAGCTCCTACCTGAATGATCACTTAGTTGGCAAGTTCGAACAGACAATTCTGATAAACTACTATCCTCATTGTCCACAGCCAGAGCTCGTCATGGGAGTCCAGAGGCACTCTGACTTTGGTCTGCTCACCCTCTTGGTTCAAGATGATGCTCCAGGGTTACAAGTGACGAAAGATGGGGATTGGGTCACTGTGATGCCTATGGACGGTGCAGTGGTCGTCAACTTGGGCGACCAAATGGAGGTAACACCCTGAGTCACACGGAGCCATTATCCATGTTTTGTTAATATAGAATTCTGGACTCGTAGACTGTTCAATAACTACACTAGTAGCAGAACTGTCGTTTTTCATTCCTCACTTTGTGGAAACAATGCACAATGACAGAATATTGTGTCTAGATTTCTGTCTTCTTGTGATCAAAACCACTCACCAGCATCGACGTAACCCATGTGCTTGGCGCGGTTTCTTTCTTTTTAAAAACGACACATTTCCTATTAGTACTAATTCTTGATATATTGTGAAATGCACTGAGACCAATCTGATATATACTTGCACGAGCTTATTGTATTTTGTTCCAGATGTTGACCAATGGCAAGTACAAAAGTATAGAGCACCGGGCTTTCGTCACAGGCTCCAAACCTCGAATGTCCATCGTGGCCTTCACCAATCCTGCCGATGAGACTGTTGTAGGTCCCATTTCCGACTTGCTGAGTGCAGAGGAGCTTCCCAAGTACGAGCGTTGCTCCTTTGGGGAGTACAGGTCATCGTTCATCGCTAGATCAGGTGCCCACGGCAAGTCACACATTCAATCCATGGCAATTGTGTAGCTAGCCTGGATCGGAGGTGGATTAATTTCTCTTGGTCACCGTGTTGTGAAAGCCCACATGGCCGCCATGAAAAGGAAGATGTAAATGGTGCTGCAGGAACTATGCCCCAGTAGGCCACTCACTGAGTGTCATTCTTTTATTAATACCTCACCACATGCAACAGAAGCACACCAATCATGTAGTAGATTGTTATTTCCAAGAACCATATAAAATGTAGATTCTTGGTTATATGTACTACTTCAAACACTTTGAACACTCAATTTCTGTCTTTTATTGTTGTAATTTGAATATCTTTGTTTGCTGGTCATATATTCAATTATCTAAAATACACATCCTTTATTTGGTTGCATGTGCAAATGGAATTGAACTAGATAGAGTACTCCATGGGCTCTGCTACAACATGTAGCAGTTTGCATGCTGTATATATATCTCCTAGTCAGAAAGCGACGAGGTGTTAGCATGCACCCATCATAATCATAATTTTTTTAGCTAGTATTGCAGCACACCTTAATACCACACCTTAAACCGAGAGATAGCTTTCTGATAGTTTTTTGACTGACTGTTAGCTTGTGTGAATTTCAAGAGTCTGATAGGAGATAGGGCAAAAAATGTTTATTACAGAAAATTAAACTTACATATACCCCTTCCTCCAGGGACCTACTTGAGGGTTCATACTTTTTTTAATGCAATTTTAGTGTAGTGTGTTTGGATGTGTCAATGTTCACTACAAGCAAAGGCATCATTTCTCACTTTGGAGGATCTTGTTCATTGTCACTTTTCACTGTACACGCTTGTTCTACATGACAAATTGCACTCACCAAATTCAATCAAAAAATTGGTGAGCGCAAAGTAGCGCCGTTTGACTCACAGAAGGAGTGAAAAGCGACGCCTCCTCCTTGTAGCAGTTGATGAGCGGAGTCTTTGCAGTGATAATCAATGGCTTCAATCATGACCTCTTCTCTAGTTGACACCCTGCCAGCCCCAGCCATGCATGCCGGCACACATGTTTTTACAAATTGAAATCACCTGGCTGTCGACTTAGACGCACTGGTCATGGTTGAAGTCATTGGCTACCATTACTGAAGGCTCCTTGCTTCCATAGCTTGGAATTTTTCTGTTTCAAAATCCTTGGACAGAGCCAGCTCCCCTCCAATTCATTGTAATGACTGAAACACTACTAGCAAAGGCGTCGCTTTGCACTAAGAATAGTGTCAGAGTTCACTATACACACTCACGAGGAGCATAAAGTGGATTCCCTGTGTGTTTCCGTGTGTGTTCTCTGTGTAATGAAACACACAGGGAATTTGTAAAGAGTTCACAAGAAAGAACAAAGACACACAGGGAATATTGAGGCACACCGGGAAAATTGAGAAATGATAGGGAAAAACTGAGTATTCCCTAAGTCTCAAATTTCCTTGTGTGTCTCAGTTTTCCCTGTGTCTTTGTTCTTACCCTTTGCAATTGTGCAACTTTTTATGAATTCCCTGTGTCTTTGTTCTTCCCCTTTGCAATTATGCAACTTTTTACGAATTCCCTGTGTATGTAGAGAAAGCGTCACAGGGAATCCACTTTAAACTTCCTGTGACTTGTCCTATGTGACAAATTGCACTCACTAAGTCTTAAAAGCCTGGGTAGTGAGTACAACGTGGCATTTTTTGACTCACCTACCAAGTAAAAAGCGACGCTTTCTCCTTGTAATCTCATGCAGCTAGGCCATGGAAGGCACAATTATCACATCAGAATTCCAAAATGTGCACAGGCTAACGAAATTCACCCACTCCATTTCTCTTGAACCTGTGGTCATACCAAAGTCAAATCGCCACACCAAAGTCAATGCAAATCAATCACTTGCAATGAACCACAACAACTTACCCGGAAGAAGTTTTCAATATTAAATATGGTCATACTAGTTCACCCCTAGAAGACTGAGGATTGTTTTCTGGATGTGTGTAGTTTTGGTATTTTCATTCTGTCTACTGACCAGCCCTATGAGAGAAGAAAAAACAACAAAATTATGTAATTCACAAGAATATTATCATGTTTTCACAGCCTTGTTTTGTGTTACCTTGCATCATGTATTCAATTACAGTGAAAAATAGAGTACTCAAATCTAGAAGTGTCTCGTATGAGATTAAACCGCGTTGGTAATTACAGACATATCTTAAAGTATGGAGAACTTACTAGTATGTACAGTACATTACTGTACCCTGATATATTCTCGTCATGACATCGACTTGGTGAGAAGTGAGTAGCTGACAACGTTGTCGTTGCAAACAAGTGGAATTGCGGGTGAAATCAAATACGAAGTTACTTCCCACCATATATCGACCTGACATCCCCACAGTGGATCGGACAGAATTGGCTGCCATGCATGCTCAGCTTGATCGTCACGGGTACCTGGAAGTCTGACGATCTGAAAAAACAAGAGTCTGGCAACAAAAGGATCGTGGCAGGCGTGTCAGTGAAGCGAAAACAACAGGCATGTGCATCCATATATAGAAACAGGAGAACCAGCAAGCGTCAATTATTGCGCGCTGAAAGCGTTTGGCTCATTGTTGCTTTCTACAGCAACAACAGGACAAGCTGTGTGGTCAACAAGTCATACTAGCTAACGTATGACGGAAAAGCTCACGTACAAAACGGTGTCAATGTGTCATGAGGCAATTGAGCCACATTGGTATACACGATTAGTTAACCTGCATTCCAAGCCCCAGCTGTAAGTTCAACAAATTTGCCACTCTGGAGCTAGAATACGGTAGAACGACATTAGAATGTCGACATTATGACGCACTCGAATGATATTAGAATGTCATGTTCATCCCAATGTCGTTAGGAATGATTATCGATCTCGAGGGGTTTCGTTCCAGCTGCTTATTATGTCCGTGAAATTAGCACAGCCTTGGGCGGTTTTACGACCCTCAAACATCCATCGACACGCCGCAAATCCACATGAGGTTGCCTTGATTCTCGTCCCACAACAAGGGCAGTGCACACCGAGATCCTCAATGACATTGAAAACTGTGAAGTTCTTGTGGCATTTTACCAGGGAACCAATGCTTTGCAGCGGTGGTTGCAGCATTTCCCTTGAATGTTCAAGCCATAACAAACACGCTCCCACACTGGTACATGGGAGAATGTGGGTCAAAAACTAGCTTAGCTGTTTTTAAGAAAGACGCGTTTTCCATGTCCACAAAGTTCCCCGCACATATTGAACTGCGTTTTAGAGAACTATCTCCTCCACCTCTCATCCTCAGGATCAGGTACAAAATCGATCCTTCTTGCACATTGTAGGCCACCAGCAACTGGTTGTCTTCTAATTGTTTATTAGCAAATACCAACCTCTGGTTATCTTCTGGGATGTCCTCTCTTTTGTAGACCTCAGTTTTCAGGTCGCTCACGGTGGTGCTTTCTATAGGCAGACGAAACTCTATTGTTTTGCCAGTCAGGGTTTTTATGAAAAAAGGTACGAACTCGGATGAATTTCTCATCCTTGTTTGCACTGAGAAGCGAGGTGAGAACTTTCCAATCTTCATGGTGGGCAACAAATGTGCGAGTTGCCGATCATCCCCCAAGTCGACCCCTCGGTAGAACAGATGCATTACACGTAAGTCGTGACAAGTGCCCGGGGCGGCAACTCCCGGATTAATCCTGTTTCAGATTTTTTCACAATCCATGGCATAAAATTCAATTGCAAAAACTTTTTTGAAATATTATTCAAGGATAGTATAGGTATCAAGAACATGTATAACAATCAAGAACACTTTTTTTGAATTTGTCTTACCAACAATTGATGTGTAATCCAAAATAATCCAATGAATAATCCAGATTAATTCTTTATAGTAGGTGAGGGCAAGAGCCTTCTCAACAATCTAAAATTTAAAATGTGGATAATCTACATTAATTTTATAAAAATCTAGATTTTTATTTTTTTTGGGATTAAAATCTATCAAATTCTTGGTAGAAATTTTAGATTTGTTCATATATTAGTATAATTGAGATTTTGGGAAATGTAAAGTGAATATAAACATGGTTCATTATTTTATTAAGGTTATAAGCAATTGTTCTATTGATTAAATAGTAGCCTAATTAGTTACATAGTGTTAGTTAAGCAATTGTTCTATTGATTAAATAGTAGCCTAATTGGTTACATAGTGTTAGTGGAGCAATTGTAGTCTAGTTCTTGAAAGGTTTTAGTGAGCACATTGTGGAGTGATCAACTTTATCAAAAGAAGTGCACATAGCATAATATCAATAAAAAGAATAAGTTTAGTTGTTTATTCGTAGTCACGTAAGAGTATCAATAAGAACTTGAAGCTAGATTCATTTTGTCTATTCATAGTCACGTATAATTTGATGCATGAAAATTCAATACAATGTCATATGATATTGATGGGTGGTTCAAAGAATGTTTCAGTGCAAGGTATGATATCAAAAGCCTCTTTTATTTTGGAAAAATCTAATTGGTTATTGGAAAAATATAATCCCAAATTAATCCAGATTATTTGGATTAATTAACAAAGAATTAAAGATACTTATAGTAATCATTGTCCGCACCCCGTAGATTAATCCGGGAGTTGCGGCCTGGGGACAAGTGGCGATGAGTTCCTTCAATTGACTCACTGTGCGAACATCTTTGATGCTGACTCTGAGCACATTTCTCAAACGCTTCCCTTGCGGCCTCCATTGAATGTTGATGATATCAAGGAACAACTCCAGGTTTGCCTTGACATCGGTGCTCCTACAAATGAAGCCAACAATAACAACTCAAGTTCATGAAATGAATGATACCAAGGTTGTCATTCTCAACCGCGCGTTCTGAGCCTATGAACATGGCCATAAATTTGATATCTGCAGCTGCAGGAACTTTAGAGAATGATCTTGGAAAGTCAGATGAACTTACTTTGACGAACGCTGTGAATGTGACACGGTCTTCCGCTGGGATTCTGTCATGTTGTTTCAAGAATCTGAAAGGTTCACGAATCAATACAACAGGTCAACAGTCCTCATCCCAATACAAACTGTATCCCAGCGGAGAGAGAGAGAAAAACTCTGTAGTTACTGTTCTAGCTAATGTAACAACACTACACTAAATAGTGTATTTAGTGTGAGGTGATGAATAATGTGCTTACCCCTACTACTTGTCTAACACTAATTGTCAATTTGTGGGTATTTAATTAGTGTTGGCGGTTATCATCCAATTTGATTCATTTTCAGTTATCATCCAATTTGATTCATTCCATTTCCAAAATTTCAGTTTATCCATCTAAACTTTCATCTCAAGTTTCATTCCTTACTCACACTAAATATCCATATCTCAAAAGATCACAATGTCAAAACGTTACTATTCTTCATAAATAGTGTGAGAATTCACATTTAGTGTTTTTACAAAAGTAGGTTTTTTGATATTTAGAGTGATGTTCGCAATTACAGTGCCTCACACTAAATACACTATTTAGTGTACTGATTATGGATAATTATAATTACAATCATCATTCAATCTGCCCTTTCACAATCATCTGTTGTTGCGCTGTCACCAAAACTCCCGGGACTGCGAGAAGCAGATTTACAGACGAGGTCTAATGTCTGCTTCGAGATGCCACCTTCCCGAACTCACGGTCAGCCTTCTCAACTCAGAAAATCTGCAATCGTACGACTAACCTAGGTACCTAGGTCCATGCAGGAGTGTTGTGCCAACAAACCTTTCACATCCAGAAGATCGCAATCTTCGGTTTTTCCAAAACCACGTGAAGCACTTCAGAGACCGACGCAGATTAATCTCAACCTCACCACCTTCCAGCTTTGCAGAAACTTACTAAGAGTATCAAGTATCCCTCTCTTGCTGACCCAGGCGAACTGAAACGCGTTGCGCAATGCTCAATTTGCCGTGACCGGGGCCTTCAACAATGATTTCTTCTGATATTCTTCCTGTGCCCTTCCAGAGAAGAAACTAACCGGCTTCTGCACTCATTCTCGGACCATCTCCCCACAGCGATCCAAGATAGTCAGGGTCAGCGATCCCAGCGCTGAGCTTCCTTATGAAGCCACAAAGCCACGCCTTAAGAAATGGGAAGGCGGGGGTGAAGTGAAGGCGGGGTGGCGATGTGATGTGATGTGGGAGAGACGGCGGGTTATACGATGTGATTGGGGTTACTATTAAGGACGCCCTTAGATAGGCAGATAAATATGAACTCC
Source organism: Pohlia nutans (assembly GCA_022496805.1). Lineage (NCBI taxonomy): Eukaryota > Viridiplantae > Streptophyta > Bryopsida > Bryales > Mniaceae > Pohlia > Pohlia nutans. The sequence goes on from CM040086.1 coordinate 2,430,534, forward strand.
GGTCCCCTTCTGAGGCAGACGTGAATAAAGTGTCTGTTCGTCTTGACAATGAGCCAGTGCCCACCGGACAAAGGTCCATTGGTACAAGACTACTCACCTCTTTCGAGAATAGACACTTTAGTAACCAGAGATAAATACTAGTAACACTAGTAAAATTCGTTAGTTAGAACTAGGGCGGGTATAAATTGGTGTTTATTTTGCTGGTGGTCGCCAAGTCATGGTTCCGAGGATGGTTGGAGAAGGGCGTTTATGTTACAATTGTACGGTCCGGGTTCGATTCCCGTTGAGTCCGTCTGAGCGTTTATTGTGATATACTTGACTTGGTGCTGCTAGTGATTTAATAATAGGCAGGAAAGTTTGTACCAACCAACCGGCCCCGTCCCATCTACCTGAGACAAGTGTGTACTTTGAGCTATACAAACAAAAAATACAAAAGAAATAAATAGTGGTCTTCACCATTACCCTCCTTTTGTTTGATAGTTTTGTTTTATTCAGTAATCTATTGGTAGTGGTTGGTTATTTTTTCTTTTTCTTTTTTGTAGAATAATTGATCTGACATGATGTATAGCAATGGTATTAATTTCTTTGAATGTGTGTTTAATGGCGGTTTCTGGTAACTTAAATTTTGTGTCGAGGAGTTTCATCGAGGGAATATGTGTTGTGCCTCTAGCTCCTGCCGTGATGACTATGAGTGGGTCAACTTTCCAGCCTAAATTAATAATGTTGTTAATAAGTCATTGGTATTTCTGATTTTTGATATCTATTGTTGTTTGTGGGAATCTGTCATTACAGTATGTAAATTCAATAAATTGGATTGTGAAGTTGTCTGATGGTTGTGATGGTCGGTCATTTTTGTGGGGGAGTCCTTTTACGCAAAGGATGTCTAGTTTGAATCTAGCGTTGCAATGACATCTTTGTTGTTCACATGAGCATGGTAGCAGCAATGTGGGTAATGTGTTTTCTTAAGGGTTGTTGAATGTTCCTGCATTTATGAGGGTGTAACATCTAGATTTTTGTGATGAGAGGATTAATTTCCTTAGTTCCCAAACTGCTTTGTTGTGTCTTTTGACTCTAATGGCGTGAATATGGTAATGACTACATTTTAGAAGTACGTGTAGCCATGTGTCTGCATCTGCAGAGTTACAAATGGAACATGTTATTGAGGGGAATCTTTCTCTACCAAAAAATAGTTGTATTCTAGCATTACCCATGTATTGGCCGGTATGAAGTTTTAATATAATTGTTTTTTGTGAGTCAGTGATTGTAGGATTGGACCAAAATGCATTGGATAGTTCGTTATCGATGTTTGGGTTCATGGTCCATTTGCTAATGTTGGGAAATTCGATTGCCATTTCTTCAAGGTTATTTTCTTGGTCGTATTTGGTTAGATATGTTTGGAGACATCTGACAGGGCCTTTATCTGGTCATTTTATAGGTCCTGGCCATATATCTTTTTGAAAATAGAATGGTGTTGTATGTGCAAATTCATATGAACTTGTGGCTCTGAAGTATTCTTTTTTGGTCCCCATTTTTGCAAGTTTATCCGCTTATTCGTTGCTTTCAATGTTGATATGTGCTTTGACTTTGTGGAATGTGGTGGGTTGGGTACGAGTTTTTAGCATTTCTACCATGTCTGTTAGTATGGTTTTATCCGCGTGATTGTTGTGTGTGGTTGGATGTTTAATATGTGTGTTTAGATTGTATAGGGAGTTGAGGCAATCTGTAAATATATGTGCCGGTTCGTCTGGGTATTTAGCAGTGATTAAACTAATTGTTTTGTGAATAGCCATTAGTTCTGCTCGAAAACATGTTTGTAGGCCTGGTAGTCTTGCTGATATTTGCATGTCAGCCTTTGTTGAGTTGTATATTCCGTACCCGACTCTTTCTTTTTCCTAGTGTCCGTTGGGGGCTTGTTTAGGAGGTATGAAGGATCCATCGGTATAGTAGCTATGTTGCGGTTGGAATTTAGGTGTAGTGTTTGTCACAAAGTTTGGTAGAGGTGGTGTGTTTAAGGTGGTTGAGTTGATGGAGGGTGGGTATATGAGTTTGTTCCATTTTTTATTTTTATTGACCAGTGTGTTGTGGGAGGTACGTGGAGCATTTTGTATGTGATATTGTAGAATTTGTAGGTTTTCAATTGCTGCTTTAATTGTATTTATTTGGTATGGTATACCAATGTTGTGATCTTGGTGATGAATGCATAGGATGCGAATTGCAAGAGGTTCTGTCTTCCGTTTATAGAGTTCTTGTGGGATTGTTGGTTCTTCATATGTGATGGAATCTGCGGCGAAGTGGGCAATTATATGGGTGTCTGAAAAGGGTCCCATCTGTGGGGAGAGATTTTGGTACCAATTTGTATCTGGTATTACCAGTATAGTGATGGTATTTGGGTCAATTTTGGCTGCCAATCGTGCCCAGTGAATTGCTTGTTGGGTTGTTTCTTCATTATGTGGGTGGGCGTAGCCTACGCCTTTCCATTTGTATTGGAAGGCGGTACCGAGTGATCCAAAGACTTTATCTCTTGTAAAAAGAGAGTAAAATTCTGAAATTTGTGTGGAACATGTTATTGGTGAAGAGAAATATGAGTGGGAGATATTAAAGGTGGTGGTAATGGAGTCAAGAATACTTGTTGGTAGAGTATGTTGTGCTGCTTTTAGTGGGTCTTTTTTGGGGATTTTATGGTTGTATCTTTGATAGAGCCATATTACTTCTTTTTCAAATGATTGTGTTTGCGGTACTAGGCCGTGTGAGCTATAAATTGCTTTATTATATTGTTGCCATAGCCATTTTAGTCTAGTGGTTGGTATCGTGATAAGGTGTCTACCGGTATCTTCATATAGGTGGGTTTGTTCATTATTTACTTGTACGGTATCGTAATTGGAAATAATGTCTTTTTCCGGGTTACATTCTTGTATGTGTATGTGTGTAAGTGGGGTGGATGTGGGCGGGGGGATAAATCTTGCATCTCTGCTTTGTTCAAGAGTGAAGTGTGTGTTAATAATTTTTTTATAGTGATTGTGTTGTAGTTTTGTGCAGTATTTTGTTAGTAATTTAATGTTGTGTGCAATGATTGTTGAGTGGTTGAAGGGGAAGAGTTCTCTTTGTGGCATCCATTTGTTGTAAGTAACGTTGTTTTGGAGAGTCCATTGACATAGGTATGTGTTATATTTTTTTGTTATTTTGTATTTATCTTTTGAAGTATTTGCTTTGTGGTCTAATATTATGTCGATGGGAAATCTTAAGGGGTTGTTTTTGATGTTAGGGGGTGGGTTTGGGTGGAGATGTTGTTGTGGGGCTGGGGTCGAGGTGGGTTAGCTGGTACTCTTGGTAATATGTTTTGGTTATTTGAGATGTATCTCTCTTTAACCCCTAAATGTCCTCACCTATGTCCAATTTGGGCAGTTTTGCAAAGATGCATTATAAAATGCAACTAGCATGAATATTTGAAACTTGATGTATGAATAAAAGTTATAGATTTTGAAATTTAGATTCAATCTATACGGTTAGATCTTTGATTGCTATCACTAATATTTTTCTATAAATTTTGAAACATTAAATAAAAAATTATTTTGAAATTCAATTACGAATAAGATATTGAAAGTATGGCGATGAAATTTGTTGTGATGGCTTATAATATAGTACTCTAGGTGTAGTGATTTTTGGAGATTTTTTGGATGCTTGATTTTATGAGTTTATTTTTTCAAGAACACTTTTAGACTAAAATCTTCAAAATTTTGGGTGAAACACTGCAACACAAAATGAGGCATAATTTTTTCAAAAATTGTTTCCTTTTCGATCGGATCACACATATATGAAGCTAACTCCCCATAAAAAAATCAGTAAAAAAATCACACGACAAAAAGTGCATGACGGATGAGAAACTGCGGATGAAATTTGTACATCAAGCAAAATATGCATGGTTGGGCGGTTAGGGGTTAAGCGTTCGGGCGGGTGGATGTCTTGCACATGGGTTTGGGCAATTTGGTGTACAACTTGGGTAGCAAAACAATTGTTCAGCTATTTGCAGTGCGCTTTTTTCTAGTTTGGTTGGCGTTTTGTAGTATGTTTTGAAGTTTTCTGGTGTCATAAGGGTTCTTCCGTTGGAAAGGGTGATGTGTTTTATTTCTTATATGTTATGGATTAATAATTTGTGTAAAAGTTTAAGTGATAGTTTGGGGTTGAGATGTGGAAGTTCATTTGTCGATTGTGTTCGCCATTCTCGTTCCAATTCTGTCATATGTAGTTGGAAATTTTCATTTGTACTTTTGAGGTGAATTCCTCTAGCATTTTTTAAGAGAAATAATGTTCGTATGGTTGGTGAATTAATGCAATCGTATTGTGTAATTCTTGGGATTTCTTCCGCACCTCCATATTTGGCTAATATGTGGTGTATAAGTCCTTTGTATATTATACCCAGTCTCCCCTGGTCGTTAAGTATGTTTTGAAGTTGTTCACCAATGCATCGTAAGCATGCGTTTTTTAGTGAAAAAGCCTCAAGGCCAAAGAATTCGTGAGGTAATTGGGTTATTACGTTTGTTGTGCATTTTGGTAGTCCACATATTGTTTTTTGGATTCCTATAATTTTTTAATCTAGTTTTTTGATGGTCGGTAGTGAGTATGGGACTGCATAAAAACTGTATGCAATGCCTGCTCTAATGACGGTGTCAACTATGCTAATTTTTTGTTTAATTGTGGCGGGGCATTTGGCTAGTTGTTTGCATTGGTCTATTATTTTGTTTGTGGTGATGTGCGTTTGGAGTTTCCATTTTAGTGAGGGTACTAGTTAAATGCCTAAGTATACATAAGGTTTGTTTTGGTGCAGAACAGGTATTGGTTGATTTCTGTAAGACACCCTTACCGTGATAAGGACACCCTCCTTCTAATGATACATTTTCACTCATAGTGTGTACTAAATCAATCCTTTCAATGCCAAATGATAATTGTTGTTAAATAATTGTGATGCAAGATTTTTCCTAATTTTTCCATGTTTTACAAGTAAAGTCAGTATTACAATTTTTGAATTTCAATATCTTGCTTCGTATATATTTCAAATATAAGGGTTTCCTCACCTCTAATTGCCCAAGCGTCCATGTTCTAATTAATCTCATTAAGATTGTATTCCTTAAGTGACTTTTTGCAATTCAGAAAAATATTTAGTGAGGTCTTAGAATTAGTATTGACGAGCAAGGTGATATGCAGTTATGCACATACCTATGAATAGTGTTTATACTCAGAATTAATTCGTGACTGACTCTTTGATTATATTTGCATTCAAACACCTTTGATAGGATCATTTGATTTTGACAATTGGCAAGAATCAAGAAGTGTTAAGTAATTTTTTATTCTAATATTTAATTATCAGGTCTAGTGAGTTTTTTTTAGTCATTTACTTTTGGCAACAATCAAGTTATATTAATATATTTAAGCACAAAAGCCTAGTAATCATGTTTAATGTATTTTTGCAAACCTTTTTAACCCTTAACCCCTAACCGTCCTGACATTCATAATTTATAGGTTACTTTCACCTTCGAAGAGGTGTAGCTTTTGCATAAAAAGTTCAATTTTTTAATGAAATTTTTCAAAACCTTGCGTCTTAGTGTCTTGTTTGTGTGGTTAAAATTTCGAATCAATCTGTGATGTAATGAATTTTGGGGAATCATTTTAGTACATGTGTCTAATTTTGATTCACCAAAGTGCATTTTCATGGCTACAACTTCGAAGGCTCTTTTCCCATTTATCCAATCTTCGTTTTCAACAAAAATTGTTAGGTTAAATTTCCCTTAAAGTCTAGTTATTACGGTAAAATTTTCATGTCAATCCAAGTTGTTCTAAATAGTTGGTAATCATTTTGAACACTTTTTGTTTTTTAGGTTTCATGGGTCACTTTCTGGGCTACTTTTTGATATTTCAAAGCCATTTTTGAACACATCAAAGATATTTATTAAAACAATACGACTGATGTGTTTCTATGATGATTTTGAACCACTTTATAGTTTTAAGTTTTTGCATTTGAGTAAGTTTAGAAATTGAATTCTACCTCTCACGCGTAGCTAGGAAAATTTCAACATCCTTTCCCAACACTAAAACATTACGATCTTGCAATCTATGTGGCCAAATGACTCAATTTAATTCACATCATCAACAACATATATATTACAAGATTGTACAATTGATATTTCTAAACCACACTTACATTTAAACCTATAAGACTTCAAAAGCAATGATGTTTTTAAGCCCAAAAATGCTAGGGACACTTAGAGATTAAATATTAACTCCATCCCCTCGGGCTTAGTTTTCTCAATTTTCAAACAACTTTGACCATGAATTGCTAATGATGATGAAATGTTTTTATGAATTTTCTTTTCCAAGCATCATCTATGACAAGAATAGTATGTACCTACATTTTGAGAATGTAAATTACTTCTATTTTTCAAGAAAAGAAAATATTTTCTTTCTAAATTAGGAAACGACGTTTAAGGATTAATTAAATAGTTTAGGGTGAACATAAGTCCATCCCATATTGAAAGTTCCATTTTCTAGTTCTATACTTCTTTCCAACATTTACAATCTCTTTTCACTCTTCCATTTGAGACATGCATCCCGTTTCTAAAAACAATATTTTAAAGTCCCCCTGGAGAGTGAATAGTGACTTTGTTTAGGATTCAAAACAAATCTTTGTAAGAGAACAACATGTGCAAGGAGGGCCAACATAGCATACTAGAGCAACATGAGCAAACATCCTTTTCAAATGGGACCACGATGTAGTTAGGATTAAAAACTAAATTTACATGGCAATTACAAGGAAATCCCATAATTTATGAGATACAAGTGGCATTCGTACATCACTCAAAAGAGTGAATATTCTCCTTGAGATTCACTTTGAAAAAGGTGTTCCCTTCTCGTGCTCTATTATGTTTTAAAAGAGTGACAAATTTGATGGTCATTGAGAATCAATGATACACTGACAAACTTGAGAACATTCCAAAATGTTCTTATAGAAACTTGGCATATACTAGAGTTAACCGAAAAGAAGAGAGAATGCATGTTAGGTGAGGTGAGTCCGACCCGTATCTAAAGCAGCCAAACAAACTGGCATGGTTTCAAAAGAATTCAAAAGAATTCAAAATAGAAAGGAAGATGAACTAGTTTTACCATCACAAAAATAACAAAACTGAGACCAAGGTGAGTTCACAGAGAGTCAAGGCTTAGAGACGATGGCCCACATTCAATTTGAGATTAGATGGCTCTAACAACTCGGACTGACTTTCAAAGCTCATATCTAAAATTGAAGTTGGAGAGTGTTGGGTTCATTATTTGCTTTGATTTCAGCTACACTCAAAGAGGACATAGACTCTGGTTACCTAATTTTTTGGGGTCAGATTACCTGTTCTGATTTCGGTTAACTCAACTAATAAGACTCTGTTCGTTCAAGGCCTCATATCAAAGCGCCTACAAATTAGCATGATAATCCCAGAGGCACCACCTTCATATTAAGGTTGAGAAGGCCTCCATGCCCCGAACAAGTCAAAATCTCAATCCCAAATGTGTTCATCGTCCACAAGTTCTTGTACTTCCAGCACACTTGTGCAAAGCAGGTGCAACTCTCTCTCTTTTTCACATCACTCATTTTTAACATCGAGTTTCAACACACTTAACCTAGTGTGTAGAGGTAATGGTTGAGAAATGGAGTTACTGACAGGAGCTTGGGAATGAGTAGACGGTTGAAAAAAAACTGTGAACAGGTTAGGGCAAGCATGAAACCATTTAGTCATAATGGTTGCCTGAATTCTTAGTCTGACACTATGCGAAATCCAAACAGCATGACGAGGGAAAAGGATAAATTCTCGATTATGGACGAACCCTTCACGTTACAATACGCACCTTAAATAGCAGGCGCGCTGATTACCCTTGGTAAAATAGTCAATAAGGCTCTTTGTTTTGTGAAGACGCGAAAGTAATGTAAAAAAGAGTTTATTGCAATAGCTGGGATCTGCAGAAACTATCCTATTTAGCAAAATAGTGCGAGAAGACATCACTCATTGGCAAGGGCCTCATCCACCGGCAGGTCAGGTGTGCTAGCAGCCGGACCAGGGCCCGATGAAACCTTCACCATAGCTGGCCTCAGCAACCTATCTCCTATCCTAAAACCTCGACGAAATTCTTGACTAACGACATCTTCAGCAAACTCTGTCGAATCCTCGCGCATAATTGCCTCGTGAAGCTGCATAAGCCCACAATCCATGGTCAGATTCAGCTGTTGAATTATATGAAAGTCAAATGTATTAAAGTGTAGAGTGTAACTCACCACCCAATCATAGAAAATTATACTGAGTGAATTTCTTAACCCACTCAGATACCTCTGTATCTTTCTACATAATATAGAGTATGTAAGAACCTGATAAGCTTATTGCGCACATACTGATGGTTTAGGCAACTGGTCTTATGGATGACTCAGTCCTCAGGTGCTCTGACTACCTTCGAGTCCATACACTCTTGTTTATTAAATTGAGATGAGATAACTTGATTCCGACATCAGTAAGATACACAGAATACAACAGAAAGAGGAATGCACAGGTTGTTAGTACTACATGTAACATAAATGCGATAGTGTTTTGTAAACAATTGTGTTCAAACCATGTGCAAGTCATGAATCACTTACATTAGGATCAAAGTTCTTGCCAACGGTTTCAACGGCAACCACCCCAAGTGATTTCATGATCTCCACGAACTGCTTGTAGATACCTTGGTAGCTATTATCAATCTTAACTTCGCCCTCAGTCTCCGTCTTGATGGATGTCTTAGCCCTTTCGAAGTTGTCCACCATGGGTAACAAGCTCTCTATGACTTCCCCCTTGACGTTACCTGCGGTGGCAAGACGGTCCCTCTCAGCCCGCTTCCTGTAATTGTCAAAGTCTGCATTGAGCCGAAGATACCGATCCTTGCCGGTCGCAATCTCCTCAATAAGAGCATTCACTTTCTCGCCCAACGAATCCCGTTCACTGGAAATCGCCTCTAGCTCTCTCTCATATTCACTAACCGATCCCTCATCGTTCGCTGCCAGTGCTTCTTTGTAACCCTGAAGTAAAGATTGAAGGGTTGATGACGAGGTTTCTTCCGCAGCTCCAGCTTCTTCACTCGCATCATTGCTCACTTCCTCCTCTTCTTTCACCTCCTCCTCCTCCTCAGTTTCCTGCCAAACATCAAATGACTCTTTCTTTCAGCCAATGCACAGCAATGAAATTCGGCAAATGACTAGCCACAATTTATGACACTTATTAAGATGACGAACCATTCACTTCAATAAATATTTTTATGTTTCTAATCGTAGAACATGCTCCTCGAGCGTATCACTTAGAAAAACCAATGACCGAAACCCTAAATGAACTAAGCGCTATCTCTAAGAACGCTGTCTTTATATAAAACTTTCACCTCATGAATCCTCGATAAAAAGACGAGTACCAATATTCAGAACCGCAAAACTAACAAAACGAGTAATCATGAGATAACGGAAATAATGCGACGCACCTTAGCTTCAGTTTGCGCGGAATTCTGAGCAACAAACACCGACCGCCGATAATGAAAACTCTGGAGGTGAACTCTACCACGGAATCTAAAACACTGAGCACCGAATTGCGCAGGCACAAAAGCCCTAGAGGACGACATTCGCAACGCCACAGTGGTACTCTGCCGGGGCGCATGCCCTACCACTGCAGCTGTACCTGCCACCGCTGCCATTGCCATTCCACCTACTAAAACCTCACAAAACCCTCGAAAATGGCAAAGCACCGAAACTGAAAATCCTGACAAAAACAGAGTCAGATAACGCAGTTTCTACACCTTCATAAATTCAGCCGTTAGGAACTCGATGGAAATCAATCCTAGGGGAGTGAGGCAATTCTCGGGTAAGCGGTTGAGACAGCAAACAGATAAGAGCCCACTGGGGCACAGAATGAGAGAGAGAGAGACGACAGCGTGCGAGAGTCCGTCCTTAGGTTTTGCGCTGGCGCTTCTAGAGAGGTCGACGGATGAAAAAGCACAACTGCCTTCCTTGTCTGTCGTCACTGCTGAGGACGTCGTCGGACGAGTGCCGAATTTTCGTCGACGAAGACGGTCATTTGCATAAAAGCGCCACACTCACCTCCAGAAACTTCAGTTATTGGTCCATGGCACTTAAACCATAAGGCCCCCACGTGGCTTCTGGAACTAAAAAGTGAGAAAATTCGAGTTGTTGAATTGTAGGGTGAGCAACAAGGAGATCCTAGCTCTTTTTGAGAATTGAATCCGTGAGTACTTCATAATCAAATATTCATGAAGTGTGTAATTTTTGGTGATTTTTTAAAAGCTGAAGGAGGCTATCTCGGTGTCACTTTAGACCCTCACACGTTTAAATTACGTGATTTTTTTTTTGCACATGTTCAAAATGATGATCTCTATGCAAAGTAAAATTTTCATAAATTTTGGAGCACTTCTGGATAATCCAATTTTAGCATGTGTCTAGAATGCCCAGAACGAGTTCCATTGATCTTCTCAACGGTGGCATTTTCTCAAAAATTGTGTGATTTTGTCAATCTTTTTCTCATACAAAAGCTATGTAAGTTTTTTTTTAATTTCAATGGTGTCGATTGTCAAAATTTCCCCACACCAATGAGGAATTGACCGAGGGAATTGAGGTTGTTACAAGAGCTAGTCAAGAATACAAGAGCTCAATTCATACCCCCATGGTTGTTTAGGGGTTAATCCTTAAACGTTAAGAGGGTCCTTGGAGGGTAGCCCGAAGAGCATCTCCAAAAGTTTACAATTATTGCTGCTAAAAATAAAAATAAAAATAAAAATAAAAACCAAAAACCACCTACTATCGCGTTGGACAATGCTAGTTGTTGGCCGGCATTTTTGTTGTTTTTTTAAAATGCTTTGTCTCTCTCCATAGTTGTTGCTTGATCATAGCTCCTACTTTCCTTGATTCCTTCGTTTGATTGTGAAATGTTCCATAGTTGTCTAATTTAAGCGCAAGTTGGGATTTTAGCCACGCTTTTTCATCATCTTTTCAAAACACCAATTCATTTTTATTTATTTTTGATAAAATCCATTTTTTTTCTCCATTACTCTCTCATAAACAAGACTGTAGGTCTTGCTTTGACGTTTAAGGGTTAACTCCTAAAAACAAAATCATTCTTGAAGATTTGCGAAGGTATGTTTAGGGCCTGTCACTTCTCTTTCTTTCCATTCTCAATCTTCATAGAATGCATACGTGGTACTTTCTTCTTGGATTGTGGAGGACCCATTCTCTAAAGATTGAAAAGTTTCATTTTCCTCCGGAGGTGAAGAATGGCCTTGAAGATTGAGAAACTATGAAGATTGAGAAACCGTGAAGAAGATTAACAAGTTGTATCCATTCTCATTCTTCACACAACTTTAAGGTGAGTCACACTTACTTTATAGAGAATGGCCATGATTGGTTCTAAGTTTCTCTTCCAAGGGTCAAAACCTTCAAAGAATCATTCTTGTGTTCTTGTAGTGTTGGCTTTGGAAATTGCATTGCATTGAAACTCATATTCTAATGACAAGTATAAAGCAAATGGGCTTACATTTGTTCGCGTGCATAGAGATTGGACGTATGAGGATTGGCGCAAGATTGATTTTGAAGACAAATCGTCATTTGAAGTCAATAAGAATTTGTGTTGAATTACAATGTGGCCGAGATCATACAAAAAATACACATGAGATTGTATTGTACCTACTTTCAAGTTTTGCCACAATTTGGTGATGGTTTGGAATGCCTTCACTAGCTTCAAAAACTATTTTTTAGTCTTCATGTTTGCCGACTAAAGGAAATTAAACTAATGATTTTGTCAATATTTTGTATGATTTGTTGATCATCCTATGCAAAGCCTATCCCTTATGGAGAACGGTGCTCTTTGGAGGAGTCACTTCCAAAAAATTACAATCGTTGTTGAAAAAAAATATGATGCAAATAAATCTTTGAAAGTAATTTTTATAAACGAATTACATTAATATAGGATGCTCAAAATTGATTACAATAATTAAAATGAGGATATTTTTTAATAGTACTAATTATAGCAATAAATATTTTAATTTTAGGGTACCTTTAAATACTTTGTTATTGCAAGTGATACCTAAAAAAAATACATAGAGTGACTCCTCAAGCAACGCTCTAATCCACCATAGGTCATTCCCTATGCACTAAAGACAAACTCATAGCATGATAAAGAAGAAATGACACAACTCATTCAATCAATATAGAATGCAGTATGGGATGCAATACCTCTGAAGGAGTTTCATGTCCTCATTTCAAGTATATATGCCATAATGCAAACAACTATTTCGATGAAGTGTGGTAGCACTAGGTGGTAAACAATATTCTATAAACATCTTTATTGTTATATGCTTTCAAAACTTTTTAATACAATATTGTTGCGTCGTGAAACAAGACTCTATTGTCTTTACAATGCACTTTTCTGTTCATGATTTCATGCATTTCTCATCCCACAAAAGCTTTTCAAAGTTCACAATTTCTAAATTGATACACTCTGAAAAAAAATCAAATTATTTTTGGTGGGTGCAATACATATTACAATGAGTGATATGAAGTGCAAGGAAGATAAATAATATGTCTTTAAATACGTATATAGTTGAAGATCCTAAAATGATCTTACATAACGTTCTTCAATCCTTACTTGACTACAACCTTTACATTGTAGCAACATTGTAGAGAAACGACTAATAAAATGATTCAATTGTTTAACCCTCTTTGCTTGTCCCAACTGAAGTTAGAGAAGATTCTTTGCAATTCCTCCGATCCCTTGACATATGCTTGAGAAATTTTGATATGTCAGTTCATCATAAATTTTGATATGCAATAAGGGAGTTGAAGAACATTATGTTTATGATATTTTTAGTCTATTAAAACCTTATAATATTCTTTATTGAAACATATAATTGAATCTTATGTTACATTATCAATTTTCATAAAATAGAGTTGAAGCACAATGACCCTAAAAAACTGTAATTGTTAGAAAATGAACGCGAGTCATAAGATAAGTCATCTAGCTTATGCCACGATTTCAAAGTCACCCTGTTTGTACCATTATTATGAATTAGTGGGACCCGTGCTGTTGAACACATTGTTTGAGAAGGGCTCAACCGGCATGGGTTGTATGGGCTCAACCGGTTCCAGGCCGGAATGGTCGAGCGAAACAAACCCATGCTCAAATGTGTAATAGACTAGTGGGACACGTGCCGTTTGAGCACATTGACGTTAAACTAATTTTGAGCTTGGGTTGTCTCCTCGACGGATTCCAGCGCGGAACGGTCGAGTGAGACAAAGCGAGCTGTATTGTATAATAGACTAGTGGAACCCGTGCCATTGAGCGCATTGACAGCTACTTGTTTTTGAGCTTGGGTTGTCTCCTCCACGGATTCCAGTGCGGAACGGTCGAGTGAGACAAACCGAGCTGTATTGTATAATAGACTAGTGGGACCCGTGCCGTTGAGCACATTGAGCTTGGATTGTCTCCTTCACGGATTCCACCGCGGAACAGTCGAGTGAGACAAACCTTGCTGTATTGTATAATAGATAGCACACATATCAAAATTTTAAATACACAATACACAATGATCACATAGCACTAATACACAATGATCACAAAGTTGCACAAATAGGCTGGTTTACCTTAATAGGGTTAATTTGCGGACTGGCCAGGTGTCAAACTAAGAGGCCCTTGAATCCCATGGAATCTGTTATCTACTGAAGCCTGCCTTGTTGGCTGCTTCATGGTGCTGGACTGCTGGGGCAAGGTTCCTTTGGGATCTGGTTCTTTGCCACAAACAAGGTCCTCTAAACCCAGGTCCTAATCCAGTTGGGTTGAGGACCTGGGCGTCTTCTTGCAATTTTATCGTCTCTCCCAGGACCCATTGTTTTTCCAGCTTCCAGTGCAGCTGTTGCATATTTCGTGCTCAGCTATGGCAATGACAATGGCCATGAACGTGGCTTCGGCCCAGGCTCTTCTGGCGGTCTCCACCAGCCACAGGAACATTGGCGCGTTACGGCATTGCGCCATCGCTCTGCCACCGCTGCGGTCCGCCGCAGTTCTGCCGCGGAGGCTTGTAGTCGTTCGCGCCACCAGTCAAGTGGACACGGGCTCCACAGCGTCGTCGAAGGCCATTGTTCCAGACACTGAAATCTCTATCACCAAGGTTTTCTTATTTTCTGAGCAGTAGAATGATAGTCTTGGTTTTACTAAATTTGGCCGTAATGCCACGACAATGTGTTTCTGTAATTTCTGGAAATCAAGGGCGGGTTTGCTTCCCCTGAGCTAGGGTGAAGAATTTTCTTGGCGAATTTGAAAATATACGAATCTTCTTGATTAGAATGCCGCAATTCTCCTTCCTGGATTCTCCGACCTGAGCTCAATTTCAGCAGTAGCAGCTATCCTTTCCATTAACAAAATCTCTTGTGAAATTATGAAGTACTCGCGTTTGGGAAATGCGGATTTCCGCTTTAGATTCAAAATTATAAAGAGAGGTTTCCTGAATAACCTTCAGGCTCTCTTCTAATTGCAACTCATGGTTTGATAGTAATCAGGTAGTGAAGGCTTGCATATGTTCTTTCTGTCTACCTTATAATCCTTGCGCAACCTTTGTTATTGAACGAATCGCCTTATCTTGAAAATATTTGAATTTCGAGGACCGTACTGATAGGTTTTGTAACTCAAGTGTCTCGTGTACCTTACGAAAACCTAAAACGTATATCATGAAAATTTTGGGACAGATTGATATGAATGGTTCAGGGGAACGTGCAATTGAGTGGACATTGAGATTCAGGATGTCTGGAGATGAAAAGCTATTCTGAAAGATTGATAAGTTGAGGACTAATTCACTCGAAGATTGATGGAAGTTGGATTTTTCACTGTGCAGACATCCTTCGGTTCCATCGGACTTGTTGTCGGCATTGCATTGCTATCGTAAGTTGTAATCAGAAACTTCCTGTCACCTTAGTGGATGTAATTTACAACATGGCAGCAATTTATGTGACTGGCATCTGCAATTTGTTCTTGATAAAATGTCCTGCATGTGTGTATCTCGTTTTTTTACTCAATCTACACTATGTAAAACCTCCATTACCACTTTAAATCTATTATCGAGTTTCTTCATATTTTATTGTCGAGTTCTTTCATGCTTAATTCTATCATTTTTGTGGTCCAGGTATGGATTCGGAGCATACTTCACTGTCCTCCCAGGCTCGGAATGGTCAGCAATCATGCTCACTTACGGCTTCCCTCTTTCTGTCATTGGGTTTGCTCTCAAGGTACAACTGCCTTTCTTGTCTAGGATCGGAGAATACAGCTGTACTTGCCACATTTACGTGTCAGATGCAAATCTCGCTTTTTCAGACCCTCATCCATTTTTTTTAGAAAACTCATACGTCCAAAACACATGGATAATATTCAAGATGTTTCAGGGAAGTGCATGAAGGCATTACACTGATAGATTTCACCGAGGTGCAATCAGGTTGGTGGACTAACATTTGATAGAAGTTCTAATATTGGGGTGATGCGCTGTGCAGTACGCAGAGCTAAAGCCTGTACCTTGTATCACATATGAAGATGCATTCAAGCTCCGGGAAGCTCAAGCTACAGAAATTTTGGCGCAGGTACATCGAATTTTGGACAAATCTAATTCAGGAGTATTCAAAATTGCAGGCCTTCACATGTGAATCTAGCTATATTTGCAGGTCCTTGGTGTTGGGATGCTAATTATGCTGTGGCCCACATGTTTGGGTTTTGCAGTATTGTGGGGGTTTGAAGCATTACTTTGGTTAGAGATTCTATGCTAGTATGACTTCTCTGGGTCGTACAATTTGGATCTTTTGAAGGCCATGATCCTTAATATGTCGATAGTCCCCAGGAATGGTTCGACAGAAGGCAGCTGTACCTTGATTATTGAACCTCGAAGTATTGCATTTAAAATACTTCAAAGTTGGATTTCTTAGAGATGCTGGTGCTGTCGTTCGCTATATGCTCGGGGTTAACAAGACCGTGGTTGAATCGCAGGTCAGGAGTGATGTAACTCGCTTCAGATACGGAGATGAGCAACATCTCGAGGAAGCTTTAAAGCGCATATTTCGTTATGGTCAGGTACTTAAAAGGTTTTCTGATGTAGTTTCTTTTGTGCTTGATCAGGATGAAAGAGACTTATCCTTTGGTTCTGACTTATGCGATCATTCATAGTTATTGAACGGAAGAGTCAGAGATGGTGCATGATTTCTTTTCCAAAACCTTGAGAGTAGAAGTGATGTCTGAAATCACATATTACCGTGGTTCCTGAATTGAAGAGGTGCACGAATCTTGAATCCATGGAAAGATTTTGAGCTAGTAAGATACTGAAAAATCCGTACTAACTGATGTTTTGCTATGCCGTTTGGGTAGGGCGGAGGTATTTCAAAGCGATATGCTCCTATATTGCAATCCATTCGGGAAGAGGTACCGTATATTTTCATCCTAGTTATTTATTTCATCACATGATTGCGGAGTGCTGGCTATAAACACGTGGTTTTTCATAATTGGCAGGTGAAAGGGCAGGGCAGATATTGCCTCACTCTCGTATTTGAAGCGAAGAACCTAAAGTTGTCAGACTTCGAAGAGCGGCAGGTACACTCCAAGTTACTACGGTCGCGTCCACATTCTTTGCAGTTTCCTTAATATGCTTCTTTCATGTAGAGCAGAACTTCAAAGATCATAAATATCTAAGCTTTCGAGTATAGGTGCTTGACACACAATAATGCATACACTTTTGACTCACATAATTATTGGTATAACATCATTTTAGTAAGACAACAGAGTTTGGAGTTTGGTTAGTGTCTATCAGTAACCCCATTTATTTTTGTTCCTTAGCTGTGAGAACAAGTGAGCGTTGGAATTCTTAATCTTCGTGATGTGTCGAAATACACGCAATCGACATTCACGTTGCTTTTGACCTGCAGTTCTGTAATGCGCTGTCACTTTTGATCACCTGTTTCTACGAAGTAGACTATCTACGATTTTGCATCATCTGACCGTTTCATGGGATGTTTTGCACCGCAGCCAAAGTTTCAATCATTTTTTGGGCCTGGAGTGGTTGCTGAGATTGGTAAGTCTCTAAAGCACCCAGGTATTTCTGGTTTTTCTCCATAATTTTTGCTAGAACACGCTTCTCAAACCTAACGCGTCTTCGTTATGCTATTTGCAAACGTCTGATGAAGACGTTTTCCTCATCAGCAATCTTGCCTGCCTTTTTCATTCTTAGTTTTGTAGGTTTGCTAGTCCTTACGTGGCTTTGCATAAAACGTTGCTCTTTCTCAAATTTTGAAAAGTTCTAAGTATCTGATGGACCTTGTTGAGTGGCAGCTAATGGTGACGGAGAGCATATGTACGAGGTTAGGCTGATTGCTCAAGATCCAGTGGCAGCATAGAGATTTTGCGACATGACACAAAAGCTTCCAAAGGGAAGTTTGTTAGTCAAGTGAGATTTCCTAAAGGCTCAGGCACCTGTGATTGAATTTGGTTTTGATCAGACTCTTTCAGGGAGAAACCATGAAGATGAAGCTGCAAGAGGGCTTCGCACTTGTGGTTCATGGGCACGGAGAAGTCTGCGCTAAGAAGAGGCATCTGAATTTCTCAGTGTGATTCTCGCTTTCGAAAGTGTCAGATTTTGGTGCCGAGAACTTTCTTGCCTTTTCCGACTTTCAAGTGTTCATTTGAGTGCTGTAGATTATATTGTAGCGATACTGTCTTAATATATTTTGACTTTTTGGACATGTTTCTATCATACTTTCTGTGCACTCACGGCTGTAAGCGATTTCACATTTACCTATGCTGTATGAAAATTCAAGGACATGAATATCAATGTGGTAAGAGTACTTTTTGTGTTCGCATAGGCTCTAGTGTAAACTTGCCCTTTATTTTGTGGATGTGGAACCTAGTCCCCCTTACGAAAGATAACCTCATGAGTAAGGTTGGATAACCTATTACCACCACCAACCCCAGAACCGGCCGTCTTATGTGGCCCAAAACTGCCAGCCGCCCACCCCATTTCTGTAATTTTTGGGAAGTCAGTTACTAATTGGGGAAGGGAAGGAGCGGATTTTGGTGTGTCAAGCCAGTACTATGGGTCGACGTCGTGAATATATCTTTAGTTGATCAAGTTATGTAAATGGCAGTATCTGATATGTAAACGTCGTGAACATATCTCTAGTTGGTTGTAGTGGTTTTAGGTTGCAAGCAACTCAACTTTTGGTTATTAGTAGATTAGTTTTCAATTTTCACAACTCTCGGTTTTTAATCTCTTGTGCTCACAATGATGGGTACTTTCACAAGTGGTCAATAGCACAATTTAGTGTGGAAGTAGGGAGTTTTGTATGTCAAGGAATAGGACATGGTTTACTTTCCACTTCGAAAATTTGTAGCAATTTCAATATGAAGAAATAAATGGTCACCACAATTGCAATATTAACTAAATCCTATTTTGAATCAGTAAAAAAATTCTTACCATGTATAGAAGCGCTATAAATAGGTCAGCAAGCTTAAGCTGGTGCGCTTATAGGTCATCCAACTTTAGTTAGACAACACGGTCTAGAACGAAAATAGAAACAAAAATAGAAAGACACTGCAAAAACGAATCATTCAAATCGTCGTTTGGGTTGGATCGCACTGTTCACGTCATTGTATAAACAAGACACCTAAACCTTTGAGCTCTTGAGGTGGCTTTAACCCTTTAACATCCCGATTCAACACTGTTTTCAAAAAAGCGTTACAAAATGTTTGATGAAAACCAAAAATGAGGTTGATGGTCAAAGCAAAGTTGTGAATGTCGATCTGAAGATCACATTTGTACAGTTGGATTTATTTTATTTTTATAAAATATTTTTAAAATTGAATTTGCAAGGTTTTCTCTTGAAATTCAATTAAAATCTTAAATTAGCACAATTAAAAAAAACATGGTAATGAAATTGGAATAACATGCACTACGAGATGGAATGGTTTCCATTATTTGATTCTACTTATTTTGGAAAATCATATTTAAGGTACCACTTTTTGAACTATGAATGAAACTTGGAATAAACCAAATCCTGTTGTTTTTCTAAAAATCATAATAATCTACTATGAAGATCCAAACCTTACAAAGGATAGTCAACTTGCTTAAGAATCAAGAGAAATTTTGGTGGATGAAAATTATCCAATTTCGATGATAATCTAGCAGTTTCAATTTGTGTGTTGTCCACATAGTGGACGCTAGCGTGTTAAAGGTTTAACTACCTCCAATAGACTCTATTCAAGATGGTATTTGGATCACGTTATGATTATTATATTAAAAAATATATTGTGCTTTCATACACAAAGCAAATTCAATCTAATAAATATGATATGTACACCTAATTTCAACCCTTTTTGAATATCGATCCCTATATTGGGACTAGGAAGGGCAAACTATAGGTAGGTAAATGGAAACTTTGGGCTTACATGTAGGTAGTTGCGTCGTGTAGCCATATCTCTATATTAAGTTTTAACTTTGATTGATCCTACAACAAGTATGACTTATTTGTACCTTACTAAATTCATTTGCAAAGAGGAAACAATGCTTTCTTGTCCAAATGTTGAGATTTCAAGCGGATTCACGAGAAGTGTTGATTACAGAAGCACATATTTTATAGATATCACACAATAATTAAACCAACGAATAATTTTAAGATTGAAATTGTAATTCCTAACTTTAACAAGTGTACCTAATTTTAATTCAACCACATCCAAGAAACAAGGAGAAAAACGTTTTTACTTAGTATTAACAACGGTGTTAAAATGATGATCTTAAGAATGAATTTAGGTACACTTTTGGACTACATGTCCTTGCTAAAATCATTCCTAACACGAAGTGGAAACATATCTTTTAGAGTGGTGTTAATATTCTTTTACATTGACTCACAAAACTAAGTCGGTGTTTGAATGTTTTCTAATAAATAAGCAACGCCAACACATAGAGTGAATAGTCAAACAAATATAAAATCATTTTAGAAAGTAGAAGTTTCATTGATTATTCACATGGGAATTGAAAAAAAAATACACATGGTATATGGAGCACTCAAAATTTGAAATCAAGCCCCTCATTGACTCAGTTTTCGACTTATGAGTCTATATACACTCAAAAATCAGTCTACTTGCCCTTTGCATAAATAACTGCCCATCATTCTTCATAGCATACTCTCATAGAGCTTCTATGGAAGTGATGAAATGGAAAGTCTCAAACACGCGCTCCCGCAATTCTAGAAGACCCTTTGGAGGTGTTAGATTACGATTGAGCTTCCGTTTTAGTGTTGCCCGTAGGTGCTCTATGGAGTTTAGGTTAGCTGATTAAGCGGGCCTATTCAAAACATTGAAAAATTGTTTAGATAACCACTCTTTCATTCTTTTTGTTGTATGTTTAGGATCATTGTCATGTTAAAAAATGACTCTATATGCATTTATGCCATACTTTGAAAAAGTGCCATAGACATTGGCCTCCAATAACTGACAATAAACATGTTGATTCATTCTACTTTTTATCTTTCAAATCAAACCAGCTGCAATTGCACTGATGTAACCTCAAATCATTGTTGAATCTCCTCCATCTTTAAATGATTTCCTCATTGTCTGATCTATAAGATCCTCTCCGTCTTGAACCCAACACCAATAATGACCATCTAACCAAAAACTATTGACCTTAATAGCCTCAACTAAAAAACTACTTGCTTCCAATCCGTAACGATGAGATTTGGAAAATTCTAAATGAGGTTGAACATTCTTCTTTCTTCTATCACATGAGAATATTCAAGCCTTGAAACTTGCCAAATTTTATGCTTAGTGCACCGTCTTAAACACAAATTTCATTGGCAAATTCTTGCCTAACTAATTTGCATGCCTTTGTGGTGGTACTAAATCGTCCAATTGTCACCGCTCTCACACATGCCCTCCTCAAGTGCTCTGAAATCTTTCTCAGTCTTCTTCCTATAATTAGTTTAGCATCTGAAAAACGTTTCTTTCAAATTCTCTCAACACTAGATTGTCTGATATCAAGCCATTTGGCTACTTTCCATGTGCTCCATCCCTTTTGTAGCATTGATACTACACTATTGTGCTTTTCATAAGACAATGGCCTTGTCATAGTATGGAACAACTAAAAATGTACTATATTACTTGAGAAAGAGAAGATACACTCTTGCTTAGTTACAACACTCCTAGATGAATTGAAACTGTCTACTACATTGTCAAAATATGGAAGAAATGGAGACCCCGGGTATGCAACTTCCATATTGTATGGCCCTGATTATAATCACCTATAATGCATTTTAATCCAATCTTAACCCCTAAAGGCCCTTAAAAGCCAAAATGGCTTTTTGCTGTTTCGGGCAGCTTAGATGGAAGGTCTAAATTAAGAATTTTGGACTATAATTTGGCGTGGGCGTGGTCATACATACAAGGTGTGTGTGGTAAAAATTACAAAGTCAAATTCGGATTTTATAATTTTTTTTATTGAAATTTTTGGTTTCAAGTCCAACTGGGGCAGAAAAAAACTTTTTATTATAATCATTTTTTCAAATTTTTTTTTTGGAGACATGCTCTTCACCACATTTAGGCTCAGAATTTGAAGTGACCCATGTTGATTAGATCTTACGGTTGGAATTCTAAAAGAAGTAAAAAAACTTGGTTCACATCCCTGGGAGTACATAGAGGTAGAAAATCGCAGTTTTGAGGTTTCAAGCTCCCAAAAACACAAGGAAATTTAGGGGTTAAGGGATATAATTTGTTTTAATGTAAAATAGTCTTGTAGCCCTTTTAACAAGGAATCCAGAAACGTACTTATGTACTTAAAACAAATATTTTTGAAGACAATAACGAGGACAATAATAGCATTAAAAACCTAATTATATGAGATTTTTTGAATACATGTACCATAGGCCGAGCTAGGCAAATTTTGGAGCTTTCTAATAAAAAATTAATTTTAACTAAACCCAACTTCTTTGTATGCATTTTTAGAAACTATGCATAGATGTTTCAATTCTTCATATATATTGTGAGTTTTTTTTTCTAAAATGTATGTTATTCAACATTTTCTACATTTAATTTTCTTTTTATTTGGTCTTCAGCTAGCTTTTTGGTCTTTTTAATTTGATATAATTTAAATAAAAGCCGTCCTCTAAGCTGTTTTAATGCCGATGACCCTTGTATATAATACAAGAGTTGCATACCTGGGATGGAGACATTGACTTGCAAGAGGAAAAGTGAAAAATAGACTCTCTTTTAAAATTAAATATCTCAACAACCTTTGTAGTTTTTTCATCAAAACGTCCATGTGTTAGTAGATAGTTTTGATCATATAGACACCTATCATATACTTATGATAATACCTCTAAATCTTCATAACGCAATAGATATTTTAGGTCATACTAAACATGAAAAAACCCTAAGTCGGTTTTGTGAGCCATGGTAAGTTAGATGTGAAACGTGACCTTAGCTCTTGAAAATAACATTTGATCATGAGTTGCATGAACTTGACAATCTTTTGAAGATTGTTGTTTCAGAAGACTCTACCGAATTACTAATGATAATGAAGAAACTTCTAAACAAGTAAGTATAATCAAAGTATAAATTAATTAAAAAAACGTTAGCTAAAAAAGATTTCATATTAGTTTTGCAAAATAATATTGAAGTACTCAAAAAGAACTATACAAAGTTTAGCATCTTGTTAACAAGTTGCGAAGCATACTTCTAATGCGAAAGATTTACAAAAGTTCAGCAAACTGTCTTAAAGTAAGTAGCATAGTTAATTATCTTGAAACCAGCAAAGTAATTGCCACCATCTATCATATAATATACTAGATTGGTTGTGAGGAATTCACACCAATCTAGTGTCAAATGATTCAGCTGTTGATGCTCAATCATCTAATTTTATAAAGAGGTTCACTACAAAGATGAGTACACTTCCAAGCAAAACAACTTGATTAATGACTATTTGCGACGTTGCTAACAAATTATCAGTGTCGTCAACATTAAAACCTCTTAGATCATTATCCTTCGATTGTGCTTTCTTTGCAGGATCAGACGGTGTACCCTTCTGTCTTTTAGGTTCTGACTCAGACTGTGTGACCTTTTGTATCTTGTAGGGCTCAAATCCATCCTTTTGACGTTTCCTTCTGTCAAATGTGAGGTCTGTCAAAATCAAAAAGCTCCGACGGCATGCAACTCCAATTTGACGCCAATTTGAGAAATCAAAAAAGCATCTGAAACAACCGCCAATAGTCTTTTCCAATAGCTCCAATAATGAATGGAATCAAGAACACAAGCCCAAATATGGTGGAAGAGAGTGCAAGTGTTCTAGAAGGTCCATTCAAATGCTCTTCTGTAATGTAAGCACCAATGGCTAAAGTTGTTGTCATGGTAAGCCCAAGAGATGAAAGTGTGGCACTTGTAGTCAACTTCTTCAATTCTTCTTCAATATATTCTTTTTGTCGTGGCATCAACACCTTGAGGCATAAGATCAATGTGAATATAGCGAAGTAAAAACTCACGCTGTTGCATGTCCAATATATGTTCAAGACACGATCGATGTGTTGGGTACGACTTAGAGGTTGAGGTGGTGTAATCATTCCAGAGACTACAAGGGCTGCAATCAAAGTAGCACCCACTAAGAGAGCATTGCATCCGCTTTGAAGGTCTCGTTTTTCTTCTATGTAATAGTCACATAAGCAACTAAGATCTTCTAACTTGATCATCAACTTCACCATTGCAGCTTCAACATAGGTCCTCCTCACTCTTTTTTGTTGGCTGTACATAGATTTTGGAAGCACATCTAGAGACTTCGATATGTAATACAAAAGAGTATTGTTTTTGGAGTCTCGATTGATGGCATCGAATTCTTTCATTGAGCACAACTCATTTGCTACAGCAAGGATGTTGCTCCACAACATCAAGTTGTACTTTTCATCTTCTTTATCAACCTTCACAACACAAGACAATTACAATAAGAGGTCTAAATAATAATTCTTAATTTTGGTTTATCTCTTCCTCTACTACAAGTTTTTACTCCAAGTTATTCAAAACTACAACTCATAAAATGAATCTCATTAATGTATGTTCTTACTTAATTTCAAGGGTAGTGATAGTGACAATCATAGGAATGAATTTAATAGGTAAAATCTAAAACAAGATTTGTTTTGCTAAGATCATTCCTAACACCAAGTGCAAAAATACCATAGTTTAGAATTAAAAAAATGTCTAAATAAAGTTGCAAGACATCACTATAGAATGTCTATTGAATTCAAATTCTTCTAAACATATAATTTTTTTTTTGCAAGAACACCAATACAAAATGGTTAAATTCTTTCTTTTAAGTTTGCAATTTATTTTATACAAAATATCACTCCCTCAAATCTAATTTGATAGCCACAAATGAGCAAAGAAGTAGTGTTAGTTTGCAATAATCAAAGTGAACTAGAGGGAGTAACAATTTTGCATTCAAGAAATACATAAAAGTCTTACCTTTACATGGGCAAATAGGTATAAACTTTGCACGGCAACAAAAGCGGCAGTCTTGCTATTGAGCATTGAGTTAATATCAAGCTTGTAGTCTTCACTCACATTGTCACCGTTTGGCTTAAAATGCAATAAAACCTTTAAAGCCTCTGAACTACCAATCCTTGCTGCATAGTGCATTAACTCATTAATCAACAGCTTTAGATTGTTGGAATTCAAGTAGTAAGATTGGCTCAGAATCACGTCTTTGTCATTCCCAAGTGACTCTATATACTTGAGTAAGTATTCAAGCACCTTGCCATTGTTTCCTTGAATAGCAAGGCGTGTTGCATCGAAGAAATGATAATCTTCATCGGCTACCTCCCAATTTTTATGATAATCTTTTTTAAGTCGATTGGGAAGTATGCAAGAATAATATGTGTCAATGTAGTAGGAATCTACAAGTTTTGGGTATCCAAACATGATCTTCCAATCTCTTTCTCCATAAAGGACTCCTAGGTTTTCTTGTGGATTACTCAATTCATAATCCATTTGGCCTCTCAAAGATTGGAATGGACAATGTTTGGAACCTTCGAAATGTATGAAGCGTTTTACGACCTCTTTATGATCTCCTTTTGCAACAGCCAATAGGGCAGGAGTGTAACCAAAAATATCCTTCTCTTCAATGTTGATGTCCCGCTTCAATAACTCGTCCACCACTTCTACATTTCCATTGCGACAAGCATAGTGTAGAGCATTTCGGTATAACTCAGAGTCGATAGAATTCACAAACTCTTTCAAGCCTGTGTCACCTTCGGCTTCTTGGACAGCTTTTAACAACAACTTCACCACCTCTAAATGGCCTCCATCAGCAGCCATATGCAAAGGCGTGAATGCATCTCTTTTATCAGCTATAATTATGCCTTTACAATTGAGCAAAGACTCCACCACCTGCAACATTGAATGGCAAATTTAGAGAAACTAAAATTAATTTACATATCACAAATCATATACTTGTTTAATATCAATGGATAAAATACAACCTGTTTGTGACCTCGAAACGCAGCTATGTGCAATGGTGTTTGTCCTTTGCAGTCTCTTGCATTTACATCCTCTTTAGACTCATCCATTATGATTGGGTTGGTTTCCGGAATGATTTCCTCCAAACCTTCCCATGCTGCTTGATGGAAATGTGAAAATTCCAACTCTTTGTACGTGTCTTTGTGTAGAGGAATGTCCTTGTAATGGTGCAGGATTTCTTGTACAAGATCTCCTTTGCTTCCGTGCTTGAGTTGTGCAGCCTCTAATAGAGTTTTTTGCCGTGCCTACACATACACAATCATCTCACTTGCATGCAAATATGGCTATAAATGCTATATTTCCTTGTAGATCCACTTACCTAGAACACTACAAATGTGAATATACACAAAGAACCTATGCACATTTCTAAATTGTTTGTTAGATTGTCATTTATGCAAACTAGCGTAAACACACAGGTATGAGTGATGACTATGCAAAGCTTATCCTTTCAAATGCTAGAAATAGTCAACACTTGAATCTACTTGATATCCTGAATCTACTTATTATTTTGGACAAGGGAATATTGTGCTTAGGTTTTTGCAATTCAAACTAGAAATTCCGTCAAGTATAATCAATAATGTTCAAGTTATTACTAAGAAGAAATTCTCATTTAAAGTTGAAATTTAATAGAGCATAAATAAGTAATAGTAGGTTTTGAAACCAAAATAGAGTTTAACATAGGTTGAAAAGGATACACATTGAACACCAAAAATACATAACACAACTATCTACAACCCCAAAGTAAGTTTCCATCCCGGATTCCATCTGCATCCATTTAGCAACACTTTGTAATTTTTGGTCCAAAAATTCAAACAAGGTGGTAATTGGGTATCGTCTATTTTTATGCTCTCCTACTGAATGCATACATGTGTAGCCATTCTACTTAAAAGAAAAGGGGGTTGATTAGGGGGCATCGTTGTTCTTCACCTCGAAATCCTTTTCCATGCCAGAAAATCTCCTGTCTCTGGCATGTTCCATCTCAATTTCTGGGTCTAAAGGTTTTTGAGCTAAAGGTCTTTGCTCTGCAAGCGAGATGTTGGTCTCCATTGCTTCGTACCCGGCACCCCCACGTCCAATTGCACCTTTTAGGTATCCTATACAATCTGCAACAATGCATAGTTTTAATGTTTGAGATCATTACAAAGGATTGTCTAAAATCTAACAGAAATACTTTCACCCAGTTATATGCAACTTTCTGGGAAGTATTTTAATACCTAAACATGTAGCAATAACAGCCTGGACCCTAAGCCAACTACATGTAGTGACTGCAGAATAGCAGAAGGTTAGAGCGAGCAAACAAGCATCCTTTTGAAGAACTACAATATTACTGTAGTTGGCCTGC
Source organism: Pohlia nutans (assembly GCA_022496805.1). Taxonomy (NCBI): domain Eukaryota; kingdom Viridiplantae; phylum Streptophyta; class Bryopsida; order Bryales; family Mniaceae; genus Pohlia; species Pohlia nutans. The sequence continues at coordinate 2,457,492 of CM040086.1, forward strand.
AAGTCGATGATCTGCACTTAGAGCATGGCCACCCATGCCCTCAGAGAGTCTCAGACCTCAAGAAGTAGTTGAAAAGTTTCAAGGGCCTTTTCAAAATAGCTCTTGACTATGGATTCTTGCGTGTTAGAAATTGGGCCTTCAAAACACTATTGAGTTGACTATTCCATGATTATTCCTCCCATTCTACTTGTGATTGGTCCATTGATTATTTGATCCGCACTTTTGATACGTGAAGGGCGTGCAAGGGTGGGGGAGTGTGAGTGCAAGGGCCCTTTAAATATAGATGAATAATTTGAGAGGGTTCGTCCTTGCGTGCATGGGTGGGAATGCTCTTACTACTGCACGTACTACTTTTGCGCCATGCCATACATACAATTTGTTTAGACTATTATAATTCTTTAGCTCTATGCGACAGTGCAACACGTGGAGACTATTGTGTTACGCACTTAAGCTTCATGTACGTCAAACAACAAGTTCAAAGTGCATGTAATTCCTTGAGGAGAATGTTGGCAATCATCAGAGCTTAGAGTGAATTGATTTTCACACTGGACTACAGCGTGACACAGAACAGTGACTGTAAAGATTATTGTAACCTGTGAACTATGGTTTTTTTCTATAAAAGTTTTGTTTTACGTTACCGGAAATCAGAGAAGACGTTCTGTAAGCAAAGTGAGAAAAAGCGACTGAATGTGTATGCACTTCAATTAGCTTGCATGCACATGGCCATGTGAGAAAGATCGAAAAATGCTGTTCATACCTCACCGGCCACGGAAAAGCAAGACTCGCACCATAAAACTTAGAAGAAGTCACAGTTTTGACTTTTGGATCGCCCTGCAGCACGAAGTAGCTAGGCGGGCGGGGAGAAATGGTTTGATCGAGAGGTGGAGCAATAACGCAGAATGATCGAGAGCAGGAGCGTGGAGAAGGTGATAATAGAACCTGGACGGAAGGACACTTACAAAGCTTGCGGAGAGGTTGAACAGATAATTAATACCGACTGATCAGAAGCCACCTCCGGATATACTAAAATGTTCTCCTGTAGAAGAGCGATCGGCTGTCAACAAGTCCTTCTTCAGCTTCCTCCACGTGATTTCAACTTGACAGCACGGTATCAATACATCGTCAGGCTGTTTCATTTTTCGCCGTGCAAAGTGTGAAGGACCAAAAGATAAACAGAAACATCGCCACGTTTGCTAGTAAGATGTACGCCGTGTGCAAGCAAATTAAAGAACTTTACGTACCAGTTCCGGAAACTTTGAGCGCTTGAGTTGTAGCAGGAGTGTTGTCGCAGGAACCTCCCCCTCACGCTCTCACCCACAGATCGAACCGACTACATGCAGTGACCGTGTGATTGCAGAAGTCACTCAGAGCAAGCAAGCGCGCACTCACTTAGAGAACGACAATATGGCGTACTGTCGAAGGCCTACAAGTTGATAATAGCCACAATTCATACTACAGCACGCTGCTCGATGCTGCAATGCAAGAAGATCGGAGTACATGTATGGACTAAATATGCTCCATGCCGTGAAACAAGTTCAGACTAAACGTGCAGAGAAAGTTGAGAGGATGCCTGAAGCCCATTAAAGGTCACCAGAGGAGGATTCTCTTAAACATGAATAAATGAAAAAGAAGGCTCGACTGTGCCCTTGCGGATTGCCGTGTGGCAATAAAGACAAGAAGTTAAGGGTGCATAATTCACAATATAACGAGCCAACCCCGTCCAAATCTAGCGACTCTTGATGAGTGCTTAGAAAATTATATCTTCAATTTATGTACATATTAGAAAAATCTAAGGACATTTTGTGGCATATTATGAACATTCTAGCACTTTTTAGTTGTTATCAACGACAAGTTACGACCATATTTTAGTCGTTTGGGAGTACTAATAACTTCTTAAACAACGTCAAACTTTAGGATATTGTAGAATGACATATAATATTAGTAGTTATTAATTTATATTGCATTATGAATTCAAATGATAAGATTATTGCTTAATAATCCATTGAATTAATCACTGGTTACAGTTTCCTTGGGTCGTTATACTGAGGATGTACCCTTAAAGGGCTGTAACTTGCAGCTGCAGAACATTAACTAGGTTACCAGCATGTGCTTTTGGCACGAGGCTTATTGCTCTTCATTGCTGTGTTAGAACACGCGCCTAGTTGCGAAGTCTCTGCCTTAGTATTTGTCTCAGATATACTTTTACGGCTTGAGTTCATTTTATTGTTTAGGCACCTAACTTCTGGTAACTCCTACGTCAATTCTCTGAAATACGTACCACCTAAGGTGTCAGCAGTGCTTTTTTAGTGTTTTTTTGAAGGCATTCTCAATGTGACGTTTGATTTAAATTGTAATTAGAGAGGAAAGTGATATGACAATGTTTCCATAATTATGTATATAAAACACATAGTACAAGATGAAAGCAATATTGTAAACAATTGGCTATCAAAAGCACCAAAATAGCTCTCTCGGCAGTGGTTTTAATGACTCACCAAGGACTGTTTTAAATGATAAATAACATTGTTTTGGTATAAATTTTGGGATAAGTGAATGAGAATGATGATCATGTGAACGAAAATTTAAAAAAATACACTACAAAATTGTTCTTTGAATGAAAATCATGACTTTCTTATCTCTAGCTACTCTCCAAAGGACTCTCAAAAGCAGGCAGGTTAGGTACGTGTTTCAGAGAATGGACCCTCCTAAAACCGAAGCGTTTCCGTGGCCTCTCCCCTGATGGGCAGAGACAAAAATGCTCCCTTTCTGTATTGTTATAATAATAACTTAATAACAACAATCCTTTGCTGACCATGACTGCAGGTATCTTGGACCGTACCATCAGTTGAACGTACTCAGTAGGCCTTTCTTTCTCTGTCAATCAGTTTGTAAGCTCTTCAATAAGCACGTTTCGTGACGAGATGCACTTCGTCTGCTCTGATTCCTGCCATTCTGCATGACAACCATTTAACCCTTAATGCAGGCAGGAACCACAATGTGGTTTACGGCTTCTGTCTTTCTTCAATTATACAAAAAATTCTTTCATGCATTGTCGCCTCTGGAAAACTATGAAAATTTCACAACACACTCTCCTATAAGTCTTGTATCTTTAAAAAAATAAAATTGGGGGACAATAGTTGCACATTGTATTCTTTTGTCCTCTTTGTATAGTGCATGTATGAACATGGCAACCCCTTTTAATTAGGGGTTAATGTGCACATGATACTTTATATCCCTTGGAAGGTGAGTGGCCAGATCTCTACCACCGAATGTTTTAAAATGTTTTAAAACATCATATGGTAAGGAGGGGGTGATTGCAAGCTACAGTCTATTAAGTGAGGAGTGCAGCTTGTGCAGCTGGTTTATGCATTTCATATCCTACCTCTGAAATTGGACCATTATTTCATTTCCAAAACAAAATCCAAAAAAAAAGTTTTAACTGTACGAAATTCTCAAAAAACAAAAACATCACGTAATAATTAATTAAAAAATAAGTAAGCGTGACACCAAAAATAACAAAATATGGTAGCCTTCCACATACTTGTGGTATGTTCCTATAAATTTGTGAAGTTCAATTTGACCTCCTAGCATTTCCCATAAAATAGGTGCGTATAGGTGCACTTTTGACAAGTGACACGCCACCAAATCCAAGTAGAAATGATCAGTTTGGATAGAAAGATTGAAATTTTGCAAACTTTATTGCGGTAGACATCTTAACTTTGGAATTTTAAAAACAATGCAATTTGTTTCGTCACAAAATTTCATTCCAATGTTTATTGGTGATTTTCCAAAGATTAAAAAAGTGCAGCAATTCTTACACCGCGACAAAAAAGTTGGGTGACCGTATCTTGCAATCACCTAGGGTTGTCATGCTCGACAATGTTCTGTAATAAAAGTTAGTCACTTAAAGCATTCCCACCCATGCACGCTAGGACTAACCCTCTCAAATTATTCATTTATATTTGAAAGGCCCTTGCACTTACACTCCCCCACCCTTGTAGGCCCCTCACATATCAAAAGTGCGTACCAAATAGTCAATGGACATATCACAAGTAGAATGTGAGGATTTAGTCAACTAAATAGTGATCTCAAGACCCAATTTCTAACACGCTAGGATCCGAAGTCAAGAGGAATTTTGAAACGGCCCTTGGCACTTTTCATTTACTTCTTGAGTGTGAGAGACTCTAGGAGAGCATGGGTGGCCCTGCTCTTAGTCAAGTCATATGAAAGATATCGGCCATGTGATGCTTGCTCTGTACACTGAGAGCCTGACTTTTGTTACGGAGTACGTGGTCAGAGTCTATCTTCTTCGTTCTGAGCAGCAAATATTTTTGGAAGCCTTGTAGGGTGAGCGACCAAAGCCACTGCGAGAGAGCCAATTTGGCGAATAACTTAGCTACTAATGATGAAGTACTGGTGGGTGTGAAATATTCCACACCATCTACTTTAGAGCCAAGGCCAAGACAGTGCATGCTACTGAATGTTACACATGATGTAAGTCACTAGAGCTCATGTACATTAAGTAAATTGCTCTTAAACTGCATATTTGAACTGTTGTGCTTGGAAAACTGACCATGACTTGAACCGTATGAATAGTTGATTGTACACAGTAGGCCTTCCTTTGTCTGTCAATCAGTTTGTAAGCTCTTCAATGAGCACATTTCGTGATGAAACGCACTTATTCTGCTCCGATTCATGCCAATCTACATAAAGTCAATTTAATGAGCACGAGATATTTTGATTCCCCAGAAAGGTGAGTGGCCAGATCTCTACTGCCAAATGTTTTAAAACATTCCCTTTATTGCAAGCAGGCTGAGTTTGTCATGTCCGACTTTGGTTGTATTAACCCTGGAAGGTCCCAATTCAACGCTGTTTTCAAAGAAACGTTATAAAATGTTAGATGAATACCAAAAATGGATTTGATGTACAAAGCAAAGTTGTAAATGTCAACGTGAAGATCACATTTGTATGGTTGGATTTATCATTTTTTTATTAAGTATTTTTAATTATTTTTGCAAGGTTTTCTCTTGAAATTCGATTTAAAATCCCACATTAATACAAAAAAAAATTAAAATATTGTTATGAAATTGGAATAACATGCTCTATGAGATGGTATGGTTTCCATTATTTGATTCTACTTATTTTGGAAAATCATGTTTTAGGTCTCACTTTTTGAACTACGAATGAAACTTGACATAAACCAATTGTGTGATTTTTCCAAAAATCATAATAACCAATTTTAAATATCCAAACCGCACAATAGATAGTGAACTTGCACAAGAATCAAGAGAAATTTATTTGGATGAAAACTGTCCAATGCAGACGAGAATCGAATAACTTGAATTTGTCCATCGTCCAGATATTGGACGCAGGAGCGTTCAAGGGTTAAACGTCAGAGCATTCCCACCCATGCACGCTAAGACTAACTCGTTGCAATTATTCATCTACATTTGAAAGGCCCATGCAGTCACACTCCCCCACTCTTGCACGCCCCTCACATACCAAAAAAGTGCATCAAATAGTCAATGGACCAATCACAAGTAGAATGTGAGAATATAGTCAACTAAATAGTGATTTGAAGGCCCAATTTCTAACATGCTAGGATCCAAAGTCAAGAGGTATTTTTGAAGGGCCCTTGGCACTTTTCATCTACTTCTTGAGTGTGAGAGACTATGAGAAGGCATGGGTGGCCATGCTCTGATGTTCACTAAAGTCAAGGCGTATTTCCATGTGAAACCCAACCTGACATTTGAGTTAACCGAAATCAAAACATGTGATCTGGCCCCCAAAATATCAAAAAAAAAAGAGTCTATGCCCTGTTTTAGTGTAACTGAAATCAACGCAAAAAGTGAACTCAACATCCTCCAACTTCAATTATAGACTTGAGTTCCAAGTTGTCAGAGTCAACTATTCAAACCAATCACCTAATTATATCTCAAGTTTGCCACATACTTTGCCATTGTCTCAAATTAAATATGGGCCATCACTTCTAAGCATTGGCTCTTTTTGAACTCCCTTTAGTCTCAGTTCTACCTTCTTTGTGACAGCAAAACTAGTCACACTCCTTTTTATTTTGGAATTTTTGGAAACCATGAAAGTTTGCTTGGTTGCTTTAAATACGGGTCTGACTCACCTCACCTAATATGTATTTTCTCTTCTTTTTAGTTAACTCTATTGACCAACGGATATGTGCAAGTTTTTTTTATTTTTTTTTATTTTTTTTTATAAATTTAAATATTGCAGTATACACTTTTGGAAACTCCGGTGAAAATATGAGTGTGAATTCTTTCTTGGGCCTGCCGGCTGGTTCCTGGCTGGGTCTTGGTTGTATTTGTGCCCTCTTTTTATCTTTGCAGTAAAGGTATCCCTTTATCTATATCAAAAAAATAAAATAAAAAATATGAGAGTGAAATTGGCGACTTGCCAAGATAATTTTTCTCCGACTGAGGCTCTTGTACAATGGAAGCAACAACCTCTATGACCTCCTTATTTGAGCACAAACCATTCGTACATCTTCGCAAAATTAAGCAGTTTCATCAATCACAAGTAGCAGAACTGTCGTTTTTTATTCCCCACTTTGTGGAAACAGTGAACAATGACAGAATATTGTGCCTAGTTTTCTGACTTCTTGTGACCAAAACCACTCACCAGCATCGACGCAACCCATGTGCCTGGTGCAGTTTCATTCCTTTTTCATTTACAGTAAGTAAGAAACGCTAAACGACACATTTCCTAATGGGGAATGTAGATAGGAGTCTGTTTGCATGTTTGTGTCACTGAAATTGAGTGTACATTAGGAATTAACTTAACCCCTAAAGGTCCTCACCTCTTTTGCAAAAGTCAAAGCACTATAATTTGCATACTTTAAATATCACATTGAATGATTTATAATTTTTCATAGATAATCATCGACATTATGAAGGTATGACAAAATTTTCAACATGATTGGAAGATATTTTGAATATTTACAAATTTTATGATGTAAACAAGGTAAAAATTCAAAATAAATATTTTTTTGTCAAATTTAATATCAAAATTTATATTTAAGGTAGATAAAAGTTATATTTACATGGAGTAAAAAATTGAAGGTGAAGAAATTAAAAGAGACTTATGATTGAAGCATCTTTAGAAAGCCCTTTGTATTTTGGACACTCAAAATTCAAAGTTCTCAACGGTGGAAAAGCTTCAAATGAAGTTTATTCTCCAATCCCAACGGTCAAAAGATGTATCATAGCTTAACTTAAACATCTAATGAAAACACCAACTACAATATAGCTAAGACACTTGATTTTTGGGGCCTTTGACCAAAAATCAAGTATAATTGGGTTGATTGGTCCTTTAGGGGTTAAATATAGTGAAGTAAATGCTTCCAAGGAAATTGCTTTTTCGGAATACTGGTTTTTCAGGGTCACACATAAGCGAAGCTTTGTATGATGAGAAGAAAATAGTAAAGCCCTTAACGCACCAAACACGTACATCACACACATTCAAGCTATGGAAAGCCTCTTTTCCAGTACTCCCGGCCCGCAACAAGCAACCTTCCCTTCATACCTTGGGGAAGTCACTTAATGTAAATGTTGGGTACATATGAGTGTACAAAGAATATTTAATGGGGGCTATGAAATTATTGGGATATTCTACTATTTATAGTATATATAAGATATGTTTCATAAATATATTCTAGGGATATTCTTAAATTATTATAACACCCTATATTACTTCTATAAAGAAGTGGCCATAAACTAGAAAGCCTAGCCCAATTTGAAAAATCATTAAAAGTGGTTAAAATAATTGAATTTGAGTTTTTTGATTAGAAAGTGAATTTATAAGTGGCTTTGTAGAATTATTAATTTAATTTTTATAATTGTAATAGTTAGAATTTAAGACCATTCTAGTGCTACTTTTCGCCATGCATAATTATATTAATTTTTATCTCAAATGAATAAAAGACACCCTATATTTGTTCTTTCATAGTTATCTAAATCTTTGACAATGACCTCCCCAAGCTTCATACATGTTGGTATCATTGAACATGAAGATAAATTTCAGATGGTAATTTATTGTCTCTACCCCACCTAGAGAGAGACTACGGAAATGCTTCGTTTTTGAGGAGTTACGCACCTGGACAATAAAAAGAAGCTGTAAAAAGAAAGTTGGGGTAAACACCAAGGCAAAGACTCCGCGACTAGCTACTTATTCTTTTGTGTATTAGTTGGCGAGTAGGGCTTGTAATAAGGTTGGAATGACCAAATAAGTTTTCTACAAAAGAGCTTCCTTGGGTACTTTTAACTCTTTAACGTCTTCATTCAACATTGTTTTCAAAAATTTGTTATAAAATGTTTGATGAAAATAAAAATGGAGTTGATGTACAAAGCAAAGTTGTAAATGTCAATGTGAAAATAACATGTGTACGGTTGAATTCATCATATTTATTATTAATACTTTTCAATTAACTTTGCAGGATGTTTTCAAGAAATTCAATTCAAAATCCAAAATTAATTCAAAAAAATGATCAAAAATATTTTAATGAAATTGAAATAACATGCACTACAAGATGGTATGGTTTCTTTTATTTGATTCTACTTAATATAGAAAATCATGTTTCTAGTCTCACTTTTTGGACTGAGAATGAAACTTGACGTAAACCACTTTTGTTATTTTTCAAAAATTCACCATTATCTCATTTTGAAAATCCGTATTGTACAAATAGTAGTCAACAAGCACAAGAATCGGAGAATTTTTTATGAATGAAAAACATTATAGTATATGGTGAAGGGATGCGTTAGCAATCATCCAGCATCCAAAGTATGGACCTTGGCCCGTCAAAGGATTAATCTCGGCCGTCAAATTATCAGTTTATCACACACGCAATCTCAACCATCTAATTTTTTCACAAACTCAATCATGACCATGCCAATGACTTAAAGCGTCAATGTCAACTCGCACTCATCATGGAGTCTCTTTGAATCAAATCATGTAGCAAGGTGTCTCCTCCTTCTTGCTCACACAAGTAGTTCTTGTTCTTGCTTGAATCATTTTACTCTCTCAGTTAGGGGTGGTTGCAAGCTACAGTTCACCAAGTGGGAGGTGTAGCTAGTGCAGTTAAAAGCCATGAAATTCATGCACTAGTAACACAGAATTCGCTATTTACGCACTTGGCTATATAATCATGCACTTGGTCCCCGAGTGCATAATTTTTTTGTGTAATTTTGTTTTTAAAAAACCGACAATTGTTGTCTTTCCTTAATCCCTTACATTGTAAACAAATAATTATTTTAATTATTTTTTATTCTTATCTTTATCTTTTCTTTTTTATCTTGATTTCTTTCTTATCTTCTTTCTTGTCTCCCTCTAGTCTTTCTTCTTGTCTTCCTTTCAGTCTTCGTTGTCTTTTTCTTTTTCTTCTTTTTCTTCAGTTGGGGGTGCTGAACCCTAAACAATGGAAGCAAGCCAAAAAAAACACAAAAAAAAAAAAAAAAAAAAAAAACTTTTTTTTTTTCTTTTTTTTTGGCCGTTGGGTGGTGCTGAACTCCAAAATGGCAGCTGCGCAAACACCAAAAATAAAATTTTAAATTTTAAAAATCCCTTCTTCTTGGCCGTGGGGTGATACTGAACCCTAAATGGCAGCCGCCAAAAAAAAAAAAAAAAAAAAAAAAAGTTTTTTTTTTTTTTTTTTTGTGTTTTTTTTGGCTTGCTTCCATTGTTTAGGGTTCAGCACCCCCAACTGAAGAAAAAGTAGAAGAAGAAAAAGACAACGAAGACTGCAAGGAAGACAAGAGAGAGACAAGAAAGAAGACAAGAAAGAAATCAAGATAAAAAAGAAAAGACCCGGGGAGGTCACTCCATTGTCAAGTTGAACACCACGTGCGAACAAAGTTTGCTACCCCTATATTATATGCCATAAATAATTTTAAAATTATGATATTTTTTCTACATATACGTAACCATTGATAACATCTTTTGCATATTTTATTGAAATTTTTAGTCATCTTCATTTTTTTTAGTAATTGTTTTAGTTCATTTCTACGTCATTCTAGTTAGAAACGGTATGTTTTATAAAAAAAGAAAGATCATCAAATTTGGTTATCTTTTTTTTACTATGTAATAGATACTGAGTATATCTACTCATGAAAAAAAATTGATAAAATTTTGACCCATTTTGGTGATGCAACTTAGAAAACTTAGATTTATTTTGTTCGCAAGTGGTTTTCAACTTGACAATGGAGTGACCTCCCTGTGAGAAAAGATCAAGATAAGAATAAAAAATAATTAAAATAATTATTTGTTTACAATGTAAGGGATTGAAGAAAGACAACATTGATGTTTTTTAGAGAACTATTTAACTAAATTTTTTTAAAGTCAAATATGCTTATGAAATGAGCGCACTTGGCCAAGTGCATACATAGCGAATTGCGTGTTTAGTAGTGTAGTGTGCACCTCTCAACTTTCAATTAGAAAAACTTTCACCATGTAAAATAGGATTTATGTTAGTACTTCCTCTTTGGCAATTGTTAACTTTAATTGAAGACTCTAGGCTTTATTCAATAGCTTTTTTTTATTTTTACCCACTAGGGATAATAAGAGCCTCTTTTACATAACCTATATACCGGTAGCTAGGTTTTATGAAAAATTTATTTCATATCCCATTTCTAAAATTGGACCATTATTTCATTTTTGGAAATAAAAATCCAATTTTTTTTTCACTACACAAAAAAAATTAAATAACAAAAACATCATGAAACAATTAATTAAAAAATAAGTAAGCTTAAAATCCAAAGAAAAAATATGGTAGCTTTGTACAATTTGAGTATGTAGATATAAATTTGTACAATTCGAATTTGACCCCCATCTAGCATTTCACATACCATGGATGCACATAGGTGCACTTTTCATAAGCGACACGCTACCATATCTAAGTAGAAATGATTAATTTGGATAGAAAAATTGAAATTTTGCAAAATTTATTGTAGTAGACATCTAAGTATCATTGGGATTTTGAAAGCAATGCACTTTGTTTCATCTCAAACTTTCATCTCAACATTTAATGATGATTTTCCAAAGATTGGAAAAGTGCAGCAATTCCCACACTGCAACAAAAAAGTTAGGTGACCGTAGCTTGCAATCACTCGTATGTGTGCACGGACTCAATGAAGTTGTTCATTGAATGATACCTTTATGAACTAATGAACTGGTAGAGTCTCAAGTTTATTTGAATTAAATTTATATTAATTTGAATCATGGTATTTCAACAGGTATTTCAAATGCTCTATGTGTTTTTGAATAGGTTTTATGTGATTTCAAATTTGTTAATGTAGGTTTTCTTAATTGACGAAGGTGCATTGGGAACTCTGGGATGTGACATTTCAACATACAAAAGTAAATTCTAAGCAATGAGTGTAAAGCACACAATATTGATGATTGGAGGAGGGTCAATTTTTCAGCAAGTGATGAAGATAAGTAAGTCGTTTAATCTACTGTTATTTATTAAATTTTCCAAAGTTATTCAAATTTCTTACAACACATTGATGTTCAATTTTTTATGTGTCACTACATGAATAATACGGGTACAATGGAAAGTGAAGGAGTCCTATCCAATATTTGAAAATTCTTTCATACCTTTGTTCCACAAAGTGAAAACCAAAAATTACTAAGAGTTTGAATCCTCAAGATTGAACCCCAATGGTAAATGCCTCACTTAACTCCTAATGGACCAAAGATCCATGGTTATAAAATGACAAATTCAATCTATTATATTGTGAAATATATAATTCACATGGGACCAAATTTTATATCACCAAAATCACTGAAGAACATCACATGTGTTGGTAAAATTGTAAAAAACAAATAAACTTGAACAAAAGGATTCCATGTATGACCTAACTCAAAACTACTAAAACAGACATGCGGCCCAATTTGGGCTTCTTGGTCCTTTGGGGTTAAATAGGTTGAAAGCAGAAGAGGAAAAGAAGAAGAAAATAACTGCCCTTACTAAAACTAGTGCAACCTAGTATGGTTAGTCCAATATTTCTCATGATTTAGTCATGTTAAAATAATAAACATAAAAATAAAAAATTAATATCAATTCATGGTGACAAAATTTGATTAAAAGTTCATAACTTCAAAGATAACTTCCACACCATAGGTTCAAAAGCCACAAAACAACTTTGATGCACTCCTACTCGTTGAGAGCTTTTCAATGATGTCAAGAATGACATAAAAATTTCTCATATTCCATTTTTCATAATTAAATTCAAACTATGATGACAAAAATCACTAAAAAAATCCATGACTCTTACACTCTAAGTCCAAAAGCAATGAAACGACTGTAATGCACCCTCCCTCGTTGAGAGCTTTTTCACAGCTGCAAGATTTTGGCTCACAAGTAGATGGTTTGAGAGATTTCAACGTTACGTACAAAACTAAACAAAACAAACAAACAACCTTCCTTAACAAAAAGGTAGATTCTTTTTAAATGTCGAAGGATTTTCTTCATTCTTGAGAGCGATTTTGATCTTTTTATTTTTGTTTCTTCAAAAAAAATTTAATGCATTTCATAAGTAATACCGAAAGAAAGCTAGAGATCATTTTAATTGTTTCTTTTCATTGCTCCAAAGTAGGTCATCACAATATGCTCTTTCTATTACTAGTTTTTTTTTCCTCATATAACACGCAATTCCCTATTTATGCACTTGGCCAAGTGCACACATTGCATGAGAAAATTTGGCTTAAATATTTTGGATAAAAGGTTTTCTAAAAATTAACAATTTTTGTCTATCTACAATCACTTACATTGTAAAAAAAATTATTTCATTTATATTTATCCTTATCCTTATCTTTTCTTTTATTTGGTTTCTTTCATACTTTCATTCATGTCTTTCTTCTTGTCCTTTTTTCTTTTTCGTATCTTTTCCTTCACTATTTTCTTTCCATTTTTGGCTCTTCTTATGCAGCCAAGGAATCACACTTGTACCAAAGGTTAAAAATTAGAATTCTTGTGTAGTGTTGAACCGTAAAAAAAATCAATTTTTCTTTAATGAATTAGTGTAGTCACCGACTGCACCGACAATGGTGACGATAAAAAAAATTGTCTATTTATTTATTATCCGATTTTTTTTTTGCTTTTTCCTACCGTGGAGCACTCTCCTCTCATTCTCCTCTCTCTTCTCTCCCTATTCTTTTCCGTGAGATGCGAGCAAGAGTGAGAGGAGAGTGAGAGAAGAATGACACAGGATGTGTGGTTGTACACTCCACGACCGGAAGAAGTGAATTTTTTAATTTAATTTATTTATTTATCTCATCGTCATTTGAAGTTCAGTTGTTGGTTATGCCTTAATTTCTTTAAATTTTCTTTTAGGGTTCAGCATCACAAACAGCAATCTAAACCTTACAGAAAAAATAAATAATAATAATAATAATAATAATAATAATAATAATAATAATAATAATAATGATATAATAGTTTTTGTTTATTTTATACTTTTAACCTTATGCAAGTGTGGGATCTGTGGCTGCATAAGAAATATCAAAAATGGGAAAAGATAAAAGGAAAAATAAAAATAAAGATAAAAAATAAATAAAAGAATTTTTTGTTTAGAGTGTAAGGGATTGTAGAAAGACAAAAACTGTTGTGTTTTATAGAACTTTTTAACAAGTTTTGAAAAGTTCTGAGTATCTGGTGGGACTTGTTGAACGGCAGCTAATGGTGACTGAGAGCATATGTACGAGGTTAGGCTGATTGCTCAGGATCCAGTAGCAGCATAGAGATTTTGTGACATGATACAAAAGCTTCCGATAGGAAGTTTGTTATTCTAGTGAGATTTCCTAAAGGCTCAGGCACTTGTGATTGAACTTGGTTTTGATCAGACGCTTTCCGACTTTCAAGTATTCGTTGGAGTGCTGTAGATTATATTGTAGCAATACTAAAGTTAACCGAAAAGAGTGTCTCAAAGTGGAAACTCACCACATACTCATCCTCAACTCGATTTCAGTTCAAAAAAACGGTAAAATTTGTCCATTGTGAGTCGGAAAATAATCTAAAGCAAGACCCTACGTTACCATGAAGCGTGGAACTTGTGACCTCCCCAATGCTAGAGGAGAATTTCGATCTGCTCCCCCAAGCCAAGAGCCCCAACCATAAAGGACTATTCATGAACAATGAATGTCTGAAAATTTAATTATAGAGAGGAAACTCCTCTTCAAATCCTCCTCAACTCCTCTTCTGTTTTCGGGTAACTCAACTGTCTTTATATATTTTGACTTTTTGGTCATGTTTTCATCATACTTTCTGTGCATTCACGGCTGTAAGCAATTTCACATTTACCTATGCTGTATGAAAATTTAAGGACATGGATTTCAATGTGTTAAGAGTACTTTTTGTGTTCGCATAGGCTCTCGCGTAAACTTGCCCTTTATTTTGTGGATGTGGAACTTAGTCCCTCTTACTCCCAAGAATGAAAGATAACCTCTTGACTAGTTAGACAACACGGTTTGGAAGGAAAATAGAAACGAAAGTAGAAAGACACTGCAAACAAGAATCATTCGCACTGTACAGGTCATCATGTAAACAAGCCACCCAAGCCTTTGAGCTTTTGAGGTGGCTTTAAAGTAGGAGGCTCTAAATCCGCCACTTTAAGGGCTGTGAATTTATGAGGACACAAGGAGAAATGAGCATAATTTTTCACTGGAAGACAAATTCAAGCAAAGATAAACATACTTTGAATCAAAAAAATTGGATGTTCCTAAAATTAATTATGAATTTCTGAAGTTGAAATGACATGGGTTCTAAAGTGGTGCTTTTCACCATGGGTACATCCAAAATTTCAAAATGTTCGTCCTTGTCAGAGTGCGGATTTAGAATTGTGGCGGGTTTAGAGCCCTTTAACGTCCCGATTCAACATTGTTTTCAAAGATGCATTACAAAATGTTTGATGAAAACTAAAAATGGGGTTGATGATCAAAGCAAAGTTGTGAATGTCGCATCTGAAGATCACATTTGTATAGTTGGATCTATTTTATTTTTACATAATATTTTAAAATTAATTTTGCAAGGTTTTCTCTTGAAATTCAATTAAAATCTTAAATTAGCACAATTTTAAAAAAAACACGGTAATGAAATTGGAATAACATCTACTACGAGATGGTATGGTTTCCATTATTTGATTCTACTTATTTTTGGTTTAAGATACCACTTTTTGAACTAAGAATGAAACCTGGCATAAACCAATTCTGTTGTTTTTCTAAAAATCATAATAACCTACTTTGAAGATCCAAACCGTACAAAGGATAGTCAACTTGCTCAAGAATCAAGAGAAATTTTGTGGATGAAAACTATCCAATTTGGATGATAATTTAGCAGTTTCAATCTGTACGTTGTCCACATAGTAAACGTTGGCGTGTTAAAGGGTTAACTACCTCCAATAGACTCTTTATTCAAGATGGTATTTGGGCCACGTTATGATTATTAATTTATTATATTAAAAAATATATTGTGCTTTCATACACAAAGCAAATTCAATCTAATAAATACGATATGTGCACCTAATTTCAACCCTCTTTGAATATCGATCCCTATATTGGGACTATCAAGGGCAAACCATATGTAGGTAAATGGAAACTTTGGGCTTCCTTGTAGGTAGTTGCATCATGTAGCTATATCTCTATATTAAGTTTTAACTTTGATTAATCCTACAACGAGTATGCCTTATTTGTATCTTACTAAAGTCATCTTTAAATTTGAATATATTTTCATTTTTAATGCAAATATATTTTCATTTTTAGGTTGAACTTTTTTGATTCCATTCAATGAGACCTTGTTTTTTATTTGGAAAGAGGAAACAATACTTTCTTGTCCAAATGTTGAGACTTCAAGCGGATTCATGAAAAGAGTTGATTACAGAAGCACATATTTTATAGACTTCACTCAATAATTAAAGATTCAACAACATCCAAGGAACAAGGAGAAAAATGGTCTCACTAGGTATTAACAATAGTGTTAAAATGAGGATCTAGTGAGTAGTGACAGATCAACCATTTTATGGTTTCTGCCCTTTTTCTACGGGCTGCTCGAGATTAAAAAAAAACATTTTTATAGAAAATAAAATTATTTTCAAATAAGGAATCAAGTCTACTTTCCAATCCAATTTGAATCATGTCAAACCAAGTTAAACTTCACTCGGGAGAAATTTTCAAAGACAAACACTTCTACATTGTCTAGTGTTAGAAAACTTACTATTTGTGGAAAGTAATGATGTTCTCTCCTTTAAAAAAATTTCTTTTTTAAATTTTAGGATAGAATGTCTAGTTTTAACGAATCATAAAAAGTTTCAAATTTTAAAAATAAAATTTGTAATTTTGATAAATCTTTGAAGTTAAATGCTTCTAAATTCATTATAAGAAGATAAAAAGTTATTTTTTGAAATTTGGCCGTATGGATAATTACTAAACA
This sequence comes from Pohlia nutans, assembly GCA_022496805.1. Taxonomy (NCBI): domain Eukaryota; kingdom Viridiplantae; phylum Streptophyta; class Bryopsida; order Bryales; family Mniaceae; genus Pohlia; species Pohlia nutans. Next base: position 2,473,933 of record CM040086.1, read on the forward strand.
TCAAGCTCCTCATTTTCTCTTTTGAACCAAACTTCATCAAAGTTGAAGTATTTTTTATAACACATAAATTATGTTTTGCCCTTACCCCCTCCGTCATTTAGGGGTTAAGAATGAATTTAGGTACACTTTTGGACTACATGCACTTTGCTAAACACTCCTAACACAAAGCAAAATCATATCTTTTAGAGTGATGTTAATAATATTTCTACAATAACTCTAAAAAGTGAGTTGGTGTTTGAATGCTTTCTGATAAATAAGCAATGCCAACACATAGAGTGAATAGTTAAACAAACATAAAATCATTTTAGAGGGTAGGAGTTTTATTGATTATTCATATGGGCATTGAAAAAAAAAATACACATAATGTATGGAAGCATTCAAATTTTGAAATCAAGCCCCTCATTGACTCAGTTTTGGATTTATGAGTCTATATACACTCAAAAATCAGTGCACTTGCCTTCTACATAGATAACTGTCCGTATTCTTTATGGCATGATTTCATAGAGCTTCTATAGAAGTGATGAAATGGAAAGTCTCAAACACACTCCTGTAATTCTAGAAGACCCTTTGGAAGTGTTGGATAAAAACTTGAGCTTCTGTTTTAGTGTTGCCCATAGGTGCTCTATAGAGTTTAGGTCAAATGATTGAGGAGGCCAATTCAAAACATTGAAAGATCGTTTAGATTACCAGTCTTTCATTGATTTTGCTGTATGTTTAGGATCATTGTCAGGTTTAAAAATGACTCTAGATGTATTTATGCCATACTTTGAAAAATTGTCATCGACATTAGCCTCCAATATCTGACAATAAACATGTTGATTCATTCTACCTTCTATCTTACAAATCAATTCAAACTAGGTGCAATTGCACTCATGCAACCTCAAATAATTGTTGAACCTCCTTTATGTTTAAATGATTTCTTCACTGCATAATCTATAAGATCTTCTCCGTCTTGAGCCCAACACCAATAACGACCATTTGACCAAAAACAATTGATCTTGGTTTCATTTAAACAAACTACTTGGTTCAAATCCGTAACGGTCCAATTCTCGTGAGATTTGGGAAAATCTAAAAGAGCTTGAATATTCATTTTTCTTCTATTACAAGAGAACATTCAAGCCTTCAAACCTGCTAAATTTAATGATTGGTGCATTGTTTGAACGCAAATCTCATTGACAAATTCATGTTTAACTAATCTGTCTACCTACGTGGTAGTACTAAGTCATCCTATTGTCACCGCTCTCACACATGCCCTCCTCAAGTGCTCTAAAATCAATTTGGGTCTTCCTTCTATAGATAGTTTAACATCAAGAAAACGTTTCTTTCGAATTCTCTCAACACTAGATTGACTAATTGCAAGCCATTTGGCTAATTTCCGTATGCTCCATCCCTTTTGTAGCAATGATATTACACTATTGTGCATTTCATAAGACAATGGCTCTGTTATAGTATGGAACAACTAAAAATGCAATAAGGAAGACACCTATTTCCAACCAAGTACACAAAACCAACCACCCTAAATTCCTACTTAATTTCTAGATTTTGAAAAGGAAGATGCACCTCATTTGTACAGTATCCATCAACAAGTTTACGTTCATTCAACTTTTCAAAGAACTGCCAATAAAAATCACAAAAATTGTTACTGTCATATTTACTAAAATATCAATGTTTGAAGTTTTTAGTTTAGAAATGTTGAATTTGTATATAAATTATACATTTTTTTAATATTTGATCCAAAAATTGTTCAAAGAAGTTTTCACACTTCAAATGGTTTAATATACCTTAGTATTAATATTGATGATTTTTATAAATTGAATTATTTGATTCAATTCTTTGAAAAGCTGAATTGAACGTAAACTTATTAGTGTGTACTGTACAGTACATTAGAGCTTATGATTGGATTTTGGGAAAGCTATAGCTTCTACTTCAAAAATTTGCACTTGTTCAAATAATTTAAAAAAAAATTAGATTAAATATGAAAACTTCTGAATTGCTTATTGCTAAATGAGGGAAAAACTAAAATATCAATTCATCCATCTCAAGTGTAGTGCATATCTTAAGTGGTCAGGAATGGGTGTCTGTACTTTATATTACTTGAGAAAGAGAAGACACTCTTGCTTACTTACAACACAAAGATATATTGAAACACTCTACTACATTGTCAATACATAGAAGAAATGGAGGCATTGACTTGCAAGAGCAAAAGCAAAACATAGACTCCCTTACAAAATCAAATATTTCAACCACCTTTGTAGATTTTTCATTACAACTTCCACGCATTACTAAACTATTTTGATAATATAGACAACTATCGAGTACTTTTGATGATACCTCTAAATCCTCATTAACGCAATTAATATTTCGAATTATACTAAGCATGAACAATCACTAACTCGATTTTGTGAGTCACCGTAAGTTGTATGAAATATGTCTTCAGCTCTTGAAAATCATGATCATATCAGGTTGCATGAGACTGACAATCCTCTGACGATTGTTGATCACAATCCTCACAAGACTCTACCAAATCACTTATAATAATGAGGGAACTTGTAAGCATGATCAAAGTGTAGATTTATTAAAAAAAAAAGTAATCTGAAAAGAGATTTCACAGTATTTTTGCAAAATACTATTGAATTTCTCAAACAGAACTTTACAGAGTTTAGCAACTTGTCAACAAGTTGCGGTGCATACTTCTAATATGACAAATTTATAAATTGTCTAAAGTAGCATAGTTAACTATCTTGTAACCAACAAAGTAATTGCCACCATCTATCATATAATATACTAGATTGATTGTGTGTGATTCTTAACAACCTAGAATCAAATAATTCAATTGTTGATGCTCAATCATCTAATTTTGCAAAGAGGTTCAATACAAAGATGACTATAGTTCCAAGCAAAACAACTTGCATGATAACTATTTGTAACAATGCTACCAAATCTTCAGTATCATCGACATTTATACCTCTTACATCATTGTTCTTTGTCTCTACTTTCTTTGAAGGATTAGACTCAACAGCTTTCGGTTTCCCATAAGCATCTCCTTTCCCATACGCCTTGGACGAATGCATTTGTGGATTTGTTCCAAACATCGTCATACAGTTTATACACTTGCGAAGTATGAAATTCCTCAAAAGAATTCGCTGGCACACATCTCCCATGCGACCCCAATTTGAGATATCAAAAAGCATATGAAACAACCGCCAATAGTCCTTCCCAATAGCTCCAATAATGAATGGAATCAAGAACAAAAGTCCAAACAAAGTAGAACGGAAGGCAAGTGTTCTAGAAGGTCCATTCAAATGCTCTCCCGTAATGTAAGCACCAATGGCTAAAGTTGTTGTCATAGTAAGCCCAAGAGATGAAAGTCTGACACTTTTGGTCAACTTCTTCAATTCTTCTTCAATATATTCTTTTCGTTGTGGCATCAACACCTTGAGGCATAAGATCAATGTGAACACAGCAAAGTAAAAACTCAAGCTGTTGCATGTCCAATATATGTTCAAGACACGATCGATGTGTTGAGTAGGACTTAGAGGTTGAGGTGGAGTAATCATCCCGGAGACTGCAAGGGCTGCAATCAAAGTAGCACCTACTAAAAGAGCATTGCATCCGTTTTGAAGGTCTCCTTTCTCTTTAGTGTAATACTCACACAAGACCTTGAGATTGTCTGATCTGATCATCAACTTCAACATTGCAGCTTCAACGCAGGTCCTCCTCACACTTTTTTGCTGGCTGTGCATAGATTTTGGAAGAACATCTAGAGATTCTGATATGTAATACAAAAGAGTATTGTTTTTGGAGTCTCGATTGATGGCATCGAATTCTTTCATTGAGCAGAACTCATTTGCTACAGCAAGGATGTTGCTCCACAACATCAAGTTGTACTTCTCGTCTTCCATATCAACCTTTTCAACAAATGACAATAATTACAATAAATGGTTTGAACGATAATTCCTAATTTTGTTTTACTTCTTCCTCTACTACTAATTTTTACTCCAAATTATTCAAAACATACAACTCACAAAATGAATCTCATCAAGGTATGTTCTCACTTGGTTTTAAGAGTTGTAAAAGTGACGATCATAGGAATGAATTTAGGTGAACTTTTGAACAAGATTTGGTTTGCTCAGATCATTCCTAACACCAAGTGCAATTATACCATAATTTAAAATATAAAATATTCTTGAAACAAATTTACAAAATATTACTATGTATAGTCTAGTGAGATTAGTTATTATAGACATGCAAAAAAAACATATTTACAAAAAGAAGTAATACAAAATGGATAAATTTTTACTTTTAGATTTGAAATGTATTTTATACAAAATATCACTCCTTCAAATCTAATTTGATAGTCACAAACAAACATGTAGTGTTGATTTACAGCAATCAAATTGGACCACAGGGAGCAAAAATTTCTACATTCAAAAAATATATTAAAGCATTACCTGTGCGTGGGCGAACAAATATAAACTTTCCACAGCAGCAAAAGCAGCAGTCTTTCCATCGAGCATTGAGTTGATATCAAGCTTGTAGTCTTCACTCACATTGTCACCATTTGGCTCAAAGTGCAACAAAACCTTTAAGGCCTCTAGACTACCAATCCTTGCTGCATAGTGCATTAACTCATTAATCAACAGCTTGAGGTTGTTGGAATTCAAGTAGTAAGATTGGCTCAGAATCGCGGTTTCGTCATTCCCAAGTGACTCCATATACTTGAGTAAGTATGCAAGCACCTTGCCATTGTTTCCTTGAACAGCAAGGCGTGTTGCACTGAAGAATTGATAATCTTCAGCGGCTACCTCCCAATCATTACGATAATCCTTTTTAAGCCGATCAGGAAGTATGCAATTATAATACGTGTCAATGTAGTAGGAATCTACAAGTTTTGGGTAGCCAAACATGATCTTCCAATCTCTTTTTCCATAAAGAACACCAAAGTCCTCTTCTGGACTACCCACTTCATAATCCAATTGGCCACTCAAAGATTGGAATGAACGGTGTTCACAACCTCCCAGAGATAAGAAACGTTTTACGACCTCTTCATGATCACCTTTTGCGACAACAGCCAACATGGCAGGAGTGTAACCCCAACCATCCTTCTCTTCAATGTTGATGTCGCACTTCAATAACTCGTCCACCACTTCCACATTTCCATTGCGACAAGCATAGTGTAGAGCATTTCGGTATAATTCAGAGTCGGTAGAATTCACAAACTCTTTCAAGCCTGTGTCACCTTCGGCTTCTTGGACAGCTTTTAACAACAACTGCACCACCTCTAAATGGCCTCCATCAGCAGCCAAATGCAAAGGCGTGAATGCATCTCTTTTATCAGTTATAATTATGCCTTTACAATTGAGCAAAGACTCCACCACCTACAACATTGAAAGGCAAATTCAGAGAAGCTAAAATTAATTTACATATCACAAATCATATACATGTTTAATATCAATGGATAAAATACAACCTGTTTGTGACCTCGAAATGCAGCTATGTGCAATGGTGTTTGTCCTTTGCAGTCTCTTGCATTTACATCCTCTTTAGACTCATCCATTATGATTGGGTTGGTTTCGGGGATGATTTCCTCCAAACCTTCCCATGCTGCCTGATGAAAACGTGAAAATTCCAACTGTTTGTACGTGTCTTCGTCTAGAGGAATGTGCTTGTAATGGTGAAGGATTTCCTGTACAATATTTCCTTTGCTTCCGTGCTTGCGTTTTGCAGCCTTTAAAAGTTCTTTTCGATGATCCTACACAACACAATCATCTCACTTGCATGTAAATATGTCTATACATGCTAGATTGTCTTGTAGGTCAATCTACTTAGAACACTACAAATGTGAATATACACAAAGAACTTGTGCACATTTCTAAATTGTTTGCTAGGTTGTCATATTGTAGAGTAGTGAAAACGCACACGCATGAGTGAAGAGTGAGGACTATGCAAAGCTTAACCTTTAATATTCTAGAAACAATCGACACTTATTATGAAGCTACTTGACATTGTGGACAAGGGAATGTTGTGTTTAGGACTTTAGGTTTGCAATTCAAGCTAGAGGCTCTAGCAAGTAAAATCAAAAAAGTTCTTTTCATTAATATTAAGAAGGAAGTCTCATTTAAAGTTAAATTGTAATAGGGCATAAATAAGTGATAGTAGGTTTTGAAACCAAAATAGTAAGTTGATAAGGATATGTCGAGCTCCAAAAATGCATAACACAATTATCTCCAACCCCAAACTAAGTTTCCATCTTGGATTTCATCTGCACTCATTTTGCCATAACCTAAGTTGCAATTTTTGGTCCAAGTATTCAAAGAAGGTGGTATTTGGGTGTCATCTATTTTTATGCCCTCCTGTTGAACGCATACATGTATAGCCATTCTACTTAGAAGAAAAAGGGGGGGAGGCAACTTAGTTCTTCACCTGGAACTCCTCTTCCATGCCAGAAAATCTCTCTCTCGCATATTTCATCTGTATTTCTGGGGGTAACGATCTCTGAGCTAAAGGTCTTTGCTCTGCAGGGGAGATGTTGGTCTCCATTGCTTCGTACCCAGCACCCCCACGTCCAACTGAACCTTTTAATTGGGTATACTGTACAATCTGCAGCAACGCATAGTTTTAATGTGAAAGATCATGGCAAAGCCTTGTCCAACATCTAACTGAAATACTTCAGCCGGTTACATGCAATTTTCTGGGAAGTCTTTTAACACCTGAACATGTGGCAATAACAGTCTGGACCCTAAGCCGACTACATGTACTGAGTGCAGAATAGTGCTCAGAAGTTTAGAGCGAGCAAGCATCCTCTTGAAGAACGACAATATTACTGTAGTAGGCCTGCAAGTCGATGATCTGCGCTTACTACAGCACGTACTACTTTTGCACCATGGCATACATACAACTTGTTTTGACTATTATACGACTTTAGCTCTATGCCATAGTGCAACACGTGGAGACAATTGTGTTATGTACTTAAGCTTCATGTACGTACGTCAAGCTCCATGTACGTCATACAACAAGTTCAGAGTATGTACATGTAATTCCTTCAGGAGCAGAATGTTCGCAATCATCGGAGCTTAGAGTGAATTGAATTTCACACTGGACTACAGTGACATAGAACAGTGACTGTAAAGATTATTGTAACTTGTGAACTATGGTACTTTTCTAAGAGAGTTTTACTTTCCGTTACCGAAAATCAGTGAAGACGTTCTGTAAGCGAAGTGAGAAAAAGCGACTGAATGTGGATGCACTTCAATTAGCTTGCATGCACATGACCATGTCAGAATGAGAAATGCTGTTCACATCTCATCGGCAACGGAAAAGTAAGACTCGCACCTAAAAACTTAGAAGAAAACACAGTTTTGACTTTTGGGTCGCCCTGCGGCGAGGCGAGCGGGAAGAAATGGTTTAATCGAGAGGTGGAGCAACAATGCAGATGATCAAAGCTAAGGATCGAGAGCAGGAGCGTGGAGAAGGTGATAATATAACCTGGACGGAAGGACACTTACAGAGCTTGCTTGAGGTTGAACAGATATTACCGACTGATCAGAAGCCACCTCCGGATATTCGAAAATGTTCTACTGTAGAAGAGCGATCGGCTGCCAACAAGTCCTTCTTCAGCTTCCTCCACGTGATTTCAACTGGCCAGCACGGTATCAATACATGGTCAGGCTGTTTCATCTTTCGCCGTGCAAAGTGTGAAGGACAAACAGATAAACAGAAACATCGCCACGTTTGCTAGTAAGATGTACGCCGTGTGCAAACAAACTAAAGAACTTTACGTACCGGTTCCGGAGCCTTTGAGCGCTTGAGTTGTAGCAGGAGTGTTGTCGCAGGAACCTCCCCCTCACGTTGTCGCCCACAGATCGAACCGAATACATGTAGTAACCGTGTGATTGCAGAAGTCACTCAGAGCAAGCAAGCAAGCGCGCACTCACTTAGAGAACGACAATATGGCGTACTGTCAAGGCCTGCAAGTTGATAATAGCCACAATGCATACTACAGCACGCTGCTCGATGCTGCAATGCAAGAAGATCGGAGTACATGTATGGACTAAATATGCTCCATGCCGTGAAACAAGTTCAGAGTGCATGTACTAAACGTGCAAAGAAAGTTGAGACGAAGTCAGAAGCCCATTAACTTAAAGGCCCCCAGAGGAGGATATATTCTCTTAAAAACGAAAAAAAGAAAAAGAAGGCTCGTCTGTGTAAAAAGAAAAAGAAGGCCCGTCTGTGTGCTCTTGCGGATTGCCGAGTGGGGGCAGAGGCAAGAAATTAAGGGCTGCAACTTGCAGCTGTAGAACATTAACTAGGTTACCAGCATGTGCTCCTGGCAGGAGGCCTATTGCTCCTCATTGCTGTGTTAGAACAGGCGGCTAGTCGCGGGCTCTGTCTTCATATTTATCCCAGATTTACTTTTACGGCTTCATATTACTATTCAGGCCCATCACTCCTGGTAACTATTGCTCCTCTCTAGAGTGAACCAAAAAGTTAGCTCAAAGAGGAAAGTTTTAGCAAACTACTCTTGAACTCCTCTTGAACTTCTCTTGAACTCATATGGAAATATAAATAGACCAAAAACTAGTTCACGATGAGTTGGGAGACAATCTAAAGCAAGTCACTATCATTATTCTCCACACGTAACAATGACTCCCACACCTACCAAAGCTCCAAGCCCATGGCCCACAAGGGGACAAGTTATGACACGACACTATTCAACCCAATTAGAGCTCAAAAGAGAGGTTAGAAGGAGGGTAAAAAGGGAGGTTAGATGGACTTCTTCTTGGTTAACTCTACTGTTGTGTTAGAACAGGCGGTTAGTCGCGGACTCTCTTAGTATTTATCTCAAATTTACTTTAACGGCTTCATATTATTGTTCAGGCACGTAACTCCCGGTAACTCCTCCAAAACAAAACGTATCTGTAGTCTATCCCCTTTCCGTACCATAATGAAAATAATAATAATAACAATAGAGTTTTCCGCAAATTCAAGGGGGTTCAGAGCCTGATTTTGATAATTTCCTTGGGATTCAAAAATTGGCCCGTGGTAGAGCTGTCAGGGTGTGTCATTACTGGTTTTTCTATTTCAGTAAATGAACTTTGATTTTCTTTAAATAGATCCAAGGAAGACCCACTCCCCCGTTCCTATATCCCCCGGTGGTCTTGAATGCGAGACCCTTGCGAGACACTGTTCATGGCCCCCCCTTTTTTGAAATTTCTATTTTGGGAACCGAGACCCCTTTTTTTGGCAAATGTTTTTGCAAAATTGTGGCCTACGGCCCCAAATTACCCTAGGGGCACCTATTTGGGAATAAAAAACCATTGGAGGAGGGGGTTGTTTTTTAAGGTGGGCCCTGACAAGGACAAAAATAGGGGGCACTTTTATCCCCATTCATTCAAGACCACCGGGGGATTTAGTGACTTCGGATCCACTCCATGTCAAGCCAAGGAAGCCCATGTGACAGGGAATCCACAAGAATAGAAATTGAGGTTGGGAAGTTTTTGGGCACCGTTTTTGGTGTCTTTAAACTTCAGACCTCTAGTTTATTTATAGCATCTGGCATGTCTACTTTTATTGTGCTCTCAACCTCTTTTTCCAAAAACTATGGTCCAGTCACCCAACTGTAGAGCACGTTGCGGATAACTCTGATCCTTTTGCTGACCATGACTGCGGGTACAGTATCTTGACCCATAGCATCAGTTGAACGTAAGTTACTCAGTAGGCCTTTCTTTCACTGTCAATCAGTTTGTAAGTTCTTCAATAAGCACGTTTCCTGACGAGATGCACTTCGTCTGCTCTGACCCCTGCCAACTTCCATGAGAACCATTTAATGCGCACGTTATACTTTATATGATCCCCTGAAAGGTGAGTGGCCAGATCTCTACCGCCGAATGTTTTAAATATGTTTTAAAACATCATATGGTAAGCAGGGTTGTCATGTCCGACAATGTTCTCTAATAAAAGTTAGTCAGTCATGTGAAAGATACCAGCCATGTGATGCTTGCTCTCTACAGTGAGAGCATTTGCACCCCTACACGCCAAGAGTCTCTTGGCGCCATTCACACCAAGCCTCTGCCGCACTTGCATTTGCGTTCCCGAAATGGAGGAAGGTAATACCCAAAAACAAAAAAATATTGAAGGCCTTGTCTTTTCTTGCTGCAACTACTGTGCAACTACAAGTCACTATCGCAAGTTGGGCCATGCTCCTTTTTTGCGTTGCGTTCCTTCTTGTCATGGGTTCTCATTTCTCATTTCATATTTTATATTTCTTGTTTCCCAATAGATTCCGTCAAAGTTACCTGACGCAGGCATGGATATTGAAGCTCTGCTATATGTGAATGGGCCTTCACACACGCAATAAGTGGATGATAAATGCTAAGGGCCCTTCAAAAATGCCTCTTGGCCCTCAACTTTGGGGTGTCAAGAAATGGCCCTCCAAATCTAGGTTTAGTTGACTGAATTTGACATTCTACTTGTGATTGGTGCATTGACTATTTGACGTGCATTTTTGGTGCTTGAGGGGCGTTCAAGGGCGGGGGAGTATGATTTCAAGGGCTCTTCAATTATAAATGAATAATTTTAGTGAGCATGGGTGCAGATGCTCTTACGGAGTACGTGGTCAAAGTCTATCTTCTTCGCATCAGGAAAGTAAAACTCCGTGAGTGTTGTACACGAACCATATAGGAAATTTCGTGGTATAGTGCTTTGTGAGATCAACTTGGTTTCAGTACAAGAGCACCTATTGTATTGAAGTTGTATTGTATCAATAGTATTTTTTTGAATTAACACTATATATTTTCAATATAGCAATTGTACAAAGAAAAGTTTCAATACAGAACTCATAGTTGCACATTTTGTATTGATTCAATTGACTCAGAATTTATATTGAAAGCATATGGCATACTGTATAGGTTCCATCGAGTTGGCCATATCAACTGAACATGTATAGTTCTTATACAATTTTACCTCACTCGAATTTTCTTGAAGTTCTTTGTGAACATCAAATATTTTTGAAAGCCTTGTAGGGTGAGCAATCCAAGCCACTACCAAAGAGCCAATTTGACGAATAACTTAGCTATTAATGATAAAGCACTATTAGGTGTGGAACATTCCACACCATCTACTCTAGAGCCAAGACAAAGGCATTGCATACTACTAAATGTTAGAAGTCAATAAAGCTCATGTGCTGCACATTTGAACTGTTGTGCTTGGAAAACTGACCATGACTTGAACCGTATGAACAGTTGAGCGTACACAGTAGGCCTTCCTTTCACTGTCAATCAGTTTGTAAGCTCTTCTATAAGCACGTTTCTTGACGAAACGTACTTCGTCTGCTCTGATTCACGCCAATCTGCATAAAGTCCGTGTAATGTGCACGTGATAATTATTTTTATTCTGATTCACGCCAATCTGCATAAAGTCCGTGTAATGTGCACGTGATAATTATTTTTATTCCCCTATAAGGTGAGTGGCCAGATCTCTACCGCCGAATGTTTTAAAAGAATCAGTTTATTACTAGCAGGCCGGGGTTGACTCCCGTCTCTAAGGGCCGCTTCAGGGCCGGTTTAGACTACGGTGGAGAAGTCCACTGGTCATGAAAAAAAGGGCGATTCAAAACTTTGATTGGATCAAAAAAAAAAAAAAAAAAAAAAACTTTGATTGGCCGAAATTGCAACTCTTCACCGGAAGGTGTTTATACTAGGTGAAGACAAGAATGGTGGTGAAGATTTCTCATGGATGATAAAATAACATGGCCGCCTACATGGCAGCACTTTTTGGACTTGGGCTTCTCCGGAGGAGGAGTTTTTTGTCCAGCCTCTTGAGGCCGGACAAGAAACTCCTCCTCCGGAGAAGCCCAAGTGATTAAAAAAATAATTTGAAATATTTTATTGCCTTTCATTCTTCTCCGGCACATCCACCATTTGCCTCATATACCATGTCTTGGCCAAGCATTCTTGACCGACCGGAGGCCTTCTCCACCGTAGTGTAAACCGGCCCTCACACTATGGCCGTCCAAGTCGAGAGGCCGTGGGATTGAGAGTCCAAAGAAATCTACTGAAAATAGGCATTAAAATATAGTTTCATTTTTTATGAAAATAAATCCACGGCCTCTCGACCATAGTGACGGGTCTTGCAAAATGTAGGACCCAAACTTCCTCTCGAGAGGCCGTCACCTTGGTCAAAAAGTGTTGCCATGTAAGCATTTTGACGGTCCACGGCCTTTGGACTTTGGCCTTTAGTGTGAAGGGTCGAGAGGCCGAAACCATTGTTTCTCGCAATTTGATTGGTGGAAATTGACGGCCTCTTGACCTTTGGCCATAGTGTGAAGCAACCTTTAGAACATTATACAACCTCCCACATAAATGGTATCTACTTTTGCTACCCAGTGCATACAATATTCACGATACTTCTATGATATTGGGCAATACCCTTGATATATTAAGGTGATACGATGATGATATCTGCGGATATCACCTTATGAAGTTGCTACATATTTATACCACGATGAGCATTCTCGCTACATTTCAATTTTCTTGTCATTTTTTTTCTTTGTATGTTTAACAGTCCCATTTTTGGGTAGAAATCTAGCTAATTTTAGCCAATTTTGAGATCATTGCTTCCAAGGGAGATGCTCAGGAAAAATCACTATGCATGCGTGAATTAGGCATTAAATACTTGCATGGGCATCTTCCTCTGTAGTGTCACCTTTTCTACTAGGGCTAGCTTTTGGTACAATATCACCTACTTTCAACCATTGATAATAACTTGCAAGAATTTCAGAGCCATTAATTTGTAAGGTAAGAGTGTCGAAGTAGCTCCTTGAACAAAGGGTGTGACATAACATTCAGTAGCCTCTCTGACTGCTGCCTTCCCCTAATAGAATGATGTAGAATATCCCACATCATTTCATCACCTGAAATGAATGAAATGACGTGGAATATTCCACATCCCATCAGTAGCTATAGGAGCATGTAGCATTAAGTAAGAGCAATCAACCATAGTGAATAGTAATTGAAAGCACTCAATCACAATTCAACATTCTTTTGTAATTGTTTATTTGATTCAATAGTTCATTCAATTACAAATCACTTGTTAGTCCATATATAAAGGAGGATGAAACTAAAAGGCAACCTCTTGGAAGGTTGCTAAATGTTATGGAGAGTTATGGATTTTTGACTGATTTTGGTCATCATGATTTGAATTAAATTATGCATAAATGATTTTAAGAAGCAAAAGCAAAAGAAACGCACAAGTAACACAAAGAAAGTACAAGAACACGGGGAGCACATGGGACGTGGAACATGGGAAACATATGGGGCAACTACACATGGCCACACTACTACTCAATGATCTCAAAACTCGCTCAAATTAATTGGATTTCTAACAAAAAAAAAAAGGAGCTGCTAAACATACAAAGACAAAAAATGAATTTTTTATTGGAGATGTAGCAAGAATTCTCATCATGTTATAAATATGTAGCAACTTCATGAGGTGATATCTGCTGATATCATCATAGTATCACCTTAATATATCAAGGGTATTGCCGAATATTATAGAGGTATTGTGAGTACTGTATGCACCAGGTAGCAAAAGTAGATACCATTCATGTAGGAGGTCGCATAAGGTAGGGGGCTCATAAGAGCATCCCCACTCCTACACGCTAGAGATGACTCGCTCAAATTATTTCTGCTAGAATCTTGTTTCTGAGAAGATTGGCCTAGTGCACGTTTCTGGTCCTCCACGGATTATGAGCCCTCTACCTTAATGTTCTAAGAGCATTCCCACCCATGCACGCTAGGACTAACCCTCTCAAATTATTTATCTACATGTGAAGGGCCCTTGCACTCACACTCCCCCACCCTTGCACGCCCTTCGCGTATCAAAAGTGCGCATCAAATAGTCAATGGACCAATCACAAGTACAATGAGAGGAATAATCATCGAATAGTCAACTCAATAGTGATTTCAAGGCCCAATTTCTAACACGCTAGAATCCAGAGTCAAGAAGCATTTTGAAAGGCCCCTTGAAACTTTTCATCCACTTCTTGAAGTCAGAGACCCTCTGAGGCCATGGGTGGCCATGCTCTAAATGTCATAAAGTGGTTCTGAGATCACTGCTACAGTACTACTGTAGGATTGTTTACTTGTGCAGTGCATTCAATCCTCTCTAGTTGCCCCTCCCTCAAGGCACCAACTGTACAGTACAGTACGAGGGCTCCAGAGTGTGAGTGGAAGGGATATCAAAAGTTGGGCCTTCTCAGAAGCATTGCTCCCATTTCCATCAACAAGCATCATTCAACAAGTATGGCGTCTCTCACTGGTAAGTTATGCATGCCCACATCCCTCCCTTCCTTTTTTTTCCCTTGGAGGCTCTTCATCCCTCCCTCGATCTCATGTTCGTTCTCATCAGTTCCACAGTTCGTCAATTCTCTCGCATTGATTCAATCCTTGCAACCAACAGTCAGGTTACGTTCCATGTAAGATATCAGCCTGACGACACAGCATATATTTGTTACATAGCACTAGAAGTTTAAAGTGGATTCCCTGTGACGTTTTCCCTACATACATACGGAATTTGTAAAGAGTCCACAGAAAAAAATAAAGACACACAGGGAAAACTGAGAAACAGGGAACACTCAGTTTTCCCTGTGTGTCTCAATATTCCCTGTGTGTCTCAATATTCCCTGTGTGTCTTTGTTCTTTCCTGTGGACTCTTTACAAATTCCCTGTGTGTTTCATTACACACGGGGAATACACACAGAAACACACAGGGAATCCACTTTAAGCTCCTTGTGATAGTGTCTGCATATATGCGTTCCGTCTGACGACGTCGGTGGTAATATAATCATCGATCTGCACTGGGAGTTTCATTGAATCGGGTTTTGTGAGTGATTGGTGAATTAGCGAGCGTTTGCATGAGGAACTCGGCTCATTATTTTGATTCTGATTTGTGGTGACTGCCAGCAGAGACCATTATGGCTGGACTCGCAGACGGCACAGCCTGCTTCGAGTATGTGGATACCACACAGACGCCCTCGTCCTTCAGTCTTCCATTTGCTTCCATTTCGTCCGCTTTCTCTGGGTCGCGATCCAAGAAGACGTCGCAGCTCTTTTTTGCGCGGCGAGCTATGTGGTAAGTGAGCTCTTTTCAATAGATTAGAATAAAATAATTGTCTCGAGCTAGTAAGGGTTTAAGCTTCCTGCAACAAGAGTTGACACTGTAACTAAAACATTACTTTTGGGGTTTTAGGCAGAAGGAGCCTGATTTCGACGTTCACCCAGTCGTTCGGGACAAGCTATCTATGTTCCGAGCTCTTGTACGGTTTTTCCGTCCTCTGAAACCCTTGTGTTTTTCATTGTGGAGTTTTGTATAGCTTGCTCTAGTAACAGTTTCACTTATTGTATGTCTCGGTTATTGTGCGGGTGTTGCAAGGCCCTTGGAAAGGAACGGAACAAAAATAAAAACCTGAACGCTACCGAAGAAAAAGAAGAGGCAGGTCAGTGCGGAATTGCTCAGATCTTAACCCTGAAAGGACCGTCCGAGATCGATTTTACAGATCGTATTGTGAAAAATGTAAGCCAGACACGGCCAAATTTAATATCACCAGAATTGGTAAAAGACATTGCACATGCTGGTCAAAAAATAAGTAAAATTGAACAAAACGAAAGTCCCGTTATGACCCAGTCAAAAGTGCTGAAACACAAAATTGGTATTAGAGTTAACCGAAAAGAAGGCCTTGGAACATGCTTTTTCAACATTCTTTCAAGCGCTCTTTTGAGCTCCCTTGAGCTATGTTTGGGTTGAATAGTGTCGTGTCATAACTTGTCCCCTTGTGGGCCATGGGCTTGGAGCTTTGGTAGGAGGTGTGGAAGTCATTGCGAGGTGTGGAGAATAATGACAGTGGTTTGCTTTAAATTGTCTCCCAACTCACCTTGGACTAGTTTTCGGTTTATTTATATTTCAATATGAGTTCAAGAGGAGTTCAAGAGGAATTTGCTAAAACTTTCCTCTTTGAGCTGACTTTTCGGTTAACTCTATCATGTCGTTTGTTTTGGTCTCTTTGCAGTGGAATAAATGCACCATTTGCTGAATAAAAAAATAAAAAAAAATAAAAAATAAAAATAAAATGCTGAAACACACATGAGGTCTAATTCCGGGTTGACTTGTGGATCGTGTCTTCCGTTGGTGGACCACACTCCAGATGGGTTACACTGCAGCAAATTTGCTTAGCTTATCAGAACAACCTGTCATGCCGGAGGGTCACAGCTAGTGCAGTATAGGTTGCATTCATGGTAATAGGAGCCAACATAAATGTAAGCAGTGCTTATTTTTATGAACTATTAAGCAATAACTTTATCAATTGAATTGATAATGCGAGATGAATTATTTTCTACATATATTATATGTTATTCTAACATGCACCAAATTTTGACGATGATTAAATAATAATTTGTACTCCAAAAGGACTAAAATATGGCTGTAACCAATCCTCAATAAGAACTAAAATGTGCTTAATTTTGTTCTAATATCTACATAACTATATTGAAAAAACCATATCCTAAGCACTCATCAAGAGTTCTTAGATTTTGGCACCGTAGACTCCTATTACCATGAATGCACCCTATGTATTGCTTTGACATATTGTTTGCTGGGGTTTTATCTGATCCAATGCTTTGGGGGTGGCTTGCAGATAACCTTCTAATTGCAGTCTATAGCGCAATATGTGACGAAAACAGAAAGAAGGTCTCATATGCAGAAGCTGTTAATGGCATCAAAGTTGAGGAATCCTTGAAGCAGTACGATATTCTAGTGCCGCTTGTTCTTATTATACTGTGCATATACTACTGTATAATTAGGTTTAATGGTTCCTAGTTTTTGTTGACTTTCACATTACTTAAAGCAATAACATACTTAACTCTTTAAGGTCCGGATTCAACACTGTTTTCAACACTGTTTTCACTGTGCCATATTGGTGGATTTTATATCTTCTGGATGTTGACCCTTGCTTCTTGTGGGACAGGTATTGCCACAGGCTTGACAGTTCAGATTTCAGGGGTGGTGATTCAGAACTAAAGGTAAGGGTACATGCAAATTCTCTTAAGGTATACTGAGATATAATGTACTGTACAGTAGGGTCCAAAAATAATTCGAATTTCTCAATTTTATATGTATCACCAAATGTTACAATGAGAAATTTAGGTTTCTATGAGCCAAATTTAGACATGTTCTAGTATACAAGACATACTACATATATATGAGTTTCATTCCCAAAAAAAAAACGTTCATCTATTTTTAATATATGAAAAAACCTCATTTTAAACCCATTTTTAATAGGCAAAAATGGATACAACTTTTGTTACTTATGATATATCAAGAAAATATACAAATTTTCTTAAGAATCAAATACAAAAAGGAATCACGACTTTTGGGAATTTTTTTGACTAAAATGTACTTGATTGAAGTTTCAAATCATTTTGCAAACAAAATTTTTCATATTGAAAAAGTTTATCCAAAAAGATTAAGTACTAAAACAAAATTGTTGAAGCTTAAAACAACTCTCTATTACCTTTCCAATGCACTTTACGGTTTGTGATTTGATGCATTTTTGAGCCCAAAGGAGCTTCAATCGCAAAGATCATGGTTTTTGGCTTGGAGAAAAAATTTGAATTATTTTTGGACCCTATTGTAGAGGATACTATTTGCGTTACTCAAAGCATTTTAACATATGTAGGAGTGTTGTTGGGGGAGATGTGGAGAGATCTTTAGAGAAATTTGGGTGAGCTTGTGATGCTACCTTGTGAATAACTAATATTTTGGCTACATGTGTGCGCGCAGATTTTGTCAAAAATGTTAGGGCTACATATAGTTGTGTACGAGGTTAGATTCTCAAACACTGCCATGCCTTCCAATAATAATGTTTTCAGTTGGTTGATAACCTCAGCTACGATTACGGTCTCTCAAAAAGTTCCATTTTCTTGCATTGTTTGCCTAAGTGTACTTGGATATCATGATTTGAGACCATCAAATCTGTAAATTTATGAATTATCTGTATTCTAGCTAACTTTGATATTGCGGCTGATTTTTTTCGTTTGTCCTAAATAGCATCATGAATTTACAACCCCACAGATTTTTAACTATTTTCGTGCAACATCCGATATTTCGTCGGTTCGTACATTTTGCGCACGGATTTTGCACGGTTTTCGCGCTCATTTCGCACGGATTTTGCAATGTGTAAGATTACGAAAAGAGTGAATGTAAAAACCGTGCGAATTCAATGTAGAATTAGCACGAAGTCTGTGTGGAATTCGTGCAAAAAATGTACAAACCCATGAAATATTGGATGTCGCACGGAAATCGTTAAAAATCAATGAGGTATTAAATTTGTGATGTACAAGAAAGGTCATATTACTGTGGTACTGAGCAATATAATTTTCACGGTGGCAGGCAAAGCAGGCGGGATATATTCTCAAGGCTGAGTATGCTGAATATACTAAGCCTACCAGAGGTTGGACAGGTTGGATAGCACCCAAGCCGGTAAGGCTCTTGTACAATGCAAGCAACAACCACTATGACCTCCTTATTTGAGCACAAGCCATTCGTACATCTATGCAAAATCAAGCAGTTTCATCAATCACTAGTAGCAGAACTCGTTTTTTATTCCTCATTTTGTGGAAACAATGAACAGTGATGGAATATTGTTCCTAGATTTCTGTCTTCTTGTGATCAAAACCACACACTAGCATCGACACAACCCATGTGCCTGGTGCAATTTCATTCCTTTTTCATACCCATGTGCCTGGTGCAGTTTTATTCCTTTTTCATACCCATGTGCCTGGCGCGGTTTCATTCCTTTTTCATTTATAGCAAGTGAACAACGACACATTTCCTACTAGTGAATGTAGATAGGAGTCTGTTTGCATGTTTGTGCCACTGAAACTGAGTGTACATTAGGAATTAAATATAGTGCAGTAAATGCTTCCAAGGAAATTGCTTTTTCGGAATAGTGGCTTTTCAGGGTCACACATAAGCGAAGCTTTGTATGAGAAGTAGAAAATAGTAAAGCTCATAATGTACCATACAGGTACATCACACACAAGCTACGGAGAGCCTGACTTTTGTTACGTAGTACGTGCAGAGAAAGTTAAGAGGAAGTCTGAAGCCCATTAACCCTTTAGTGCCCAGGGTACTGTAGCTGGGAGCTTTGAATTTCAGTGGGTTTTTCTGCTGTGATTGAGATTACCAGAAATAGAATGTATTAAATTAGAAAGTAGTTGTACAATTCTATTCTCAACTCAAGAGCACACATTTTATTAAAATTTGAGAATCATCCAACGGTGGGATGGGAAGATTATAGTATGTATTTGAGTTGTATAATGTACGCTCAAAAATGAGATTTTGGGGGGTGTGTGACTTCAAAGTTAAATAGAATGTGCGTTAAATTTTCAAATATGAAAGTAAAGAAGTTCAGCTATGCCCTATGCCAACCCCTCTCCGTTGCAATCTTTCATATCAAAAATAGACTCACACATAATTATTGTGAATTTTATAAGTGAAAGTGACTTATCCATATACGGTTTAGGCAAAATTTTATACGTTGAAAATTGACAGGAGTGGGTACATTAGTCAAGATCAAATTACACACACTAATGGAAGATGAAGAAGAGAACACAATCCAAGAATCAAATCAAGATAACAAACTTCCAAACACAAGAAATATTGCATAATACATGTGTTGTATTTGTAAGTATTTACTGTATTTTCAAGTATTTGGAGTATTTTTGCGTTTTGTTGATAGGTATTTTGATAGTTGTACAATTCCAAATTGAAAATTTCTTTTTCTGGAAGATGTATAATGTATGTGGCATAATCTGAACTTCAAAACTGAAGTTCGAATTCTTCGCGAATTTTCTGCTATTTGCATTTCGAACGTTGCAGTGACCACAATGTGATCAGCTGGGCACTAAAGGGTTAAATGCCCCAGAGGAAGATTTTTTAAAAATGTGAAGAAAGGAAAAGAAGGCTGGTCTGTCCCCTTGCGGCTTGCAGAGGCAATAAGTTAAAGGACCGTAAGGGCCGTTTCACACTATGGCCGTTTCACACTATGGCCGTTTCACACTATGGCCGTTCAAGTCGAGAGGTCATGGGATTGAGAGTCCAAACTTTATTGAGACTCCAAAGAAATCTACTGAAAATAGACAATAAATTGTAGATTTCATTTGTTATGAAAAGAAATCGATGGCCTCGCTATCATAGTTTGTAGATTTCATTTGTTATGAAAAGAAATCGATGGCCTCGTCCATTCTCGTCCGACCCAAACTTTCTTTCGAGAGGCGGTCACTTTGGTCAAAAAGTATTGACACGTAGGCATTTTGGAGAGCGACAACCAGACTTTGGCCTCTAGTGTGAAGGGTCGAAAGGTTGAATCCATGGTTTTTTGCAATTTGATTGGTGGAAATCGACGGCCTCTCGACCTTCGGCCATAATGTGAAGGAGCTCTAACATTAGTGGCCTTCATGTCACTCCCTTTCCTTTATGCATCATCTCGTGACTCCACATGTCTTGTTAGCTACTGATTTGGTCTTGTTGGATGTGGAATATATTGCACCATTTACTCTGGGGCAACGCAAAGCCAACACAAGCAACTGAATGTTATGACTACACTTGGCAACTATTGAATGTTATGACTGCACTTGGAAGTTGCAGAACATTAATTACATTATTTGCCCCAAGCAGAGTCCTCAAAGTTGCCACCTTAAAGCGTAAAGTACTGGTTGTGAATTTCCTTTGAAAATTTATGCCATTTATAATTGGAAATGGCCCATGGACCAAAGTCTCTTGTGCTGGCATTGCCAAGGTCCTAAACATGATGAGGTGATCGTAGGAGATGTGGGAGAACTTAGGGGGAACTCCTAGGAACATCGCGACTTGCACTTAAATACAAAGGGAGAGGCATCGCTTCATGGGCTTTCTATGATGGATCGGCCCTTGCCGCCTCGGCCTACTAGCCTTGAAGTCTCTTGCCTTTCCATCACGGAAAACCCTCGAAGGAGTCAAAGCGATGCCTCCCCACTTACATAACTGAGAGTGTGGGCATCAATACAAACTCTTATAAAGACGCAATGAAGTCCTATTTCATTTGTTTGAAAAAGAATGAAAATGAAAATAAATTACAAACAAATAAATAATTAAAAAATAAAAAATAAAACCAACCTCACAGAGACCAACAATAAATGTTTTGGTCGACTCTGTTGAGTTCCAATGGCTTTAGGTATATTCTCTAAGCTATGAAATTGAATAAGACGTGAAAGGCTAGCTTATTTCAAATAATGGTCTATGAGGGCGGAATGGAACTGTTTATGAGAAAACCATTCAAGGATGTAAAAGGCTAGTTTACATCATAGAAAGGTTACAACATAAAAAATTGTGCTTCAAAATTGTTGATTGTGACTCACAGTTCGCCAATTCACTTACAAACCCTACAACCGTTGGAACGCCACAAGTGGAACCTATAGTTGTCAATACCAGTTTTTTGAGCTAGCTCTGACGTACGTTCATCACTAGAATTATTTTTTAAGGATTAAACAAACTAGTGCAATAAAGGAGGAATAAAGTCTGCATTCACATTTAACTTCAAGTCAAAATTGATGCTAAATATCTTCACTAATTCTAAAAAAATACCCTATGACTCCTACAATAAGACATTTGTACATCCATACAATATACCTGGGGAAGTCATTGTCATAAATTTAAACAACCATGAGAGAAAAAAATACAAGGTGACATTTATTCATGGTTAATAAAAATTATATATTTTTTGGATATTCTACAACCTTGAAAAATGTAAGGTAGCACATTACATAGAATATAACGTGCCTTGTGATTCTCCAAATTATGTTTATAGTATTTCTAGAATAGCATTATAGTAATTGGTAGGAAAAAGAAATTAGTTGTAGGGTGAGTGAAGTGTGAGCAAAATTTAATAACTGGATGAAAATGGTAACAAATCCATCTACAGAATGAACTCGTTGAATGAGGGTTTCTAATTGTACTTCTAACGAGCATTCTAAAGATTTGTTTGTAATTCCATGGTTTTTCTTCCTACGCAAGGCAAAAATTCTGTCATTGTATGTTGAAAAATACGAAATTTGGCTAATTTTCACCGTTGTTTACGGCTTACAAGGCTGTGGTGTTCTGCATCCGAGGAAAATTCAAAAAAATATAAATAATGTAAGATAAAAAATATTATGGAGCTTCTAGTTTATAATTACACATAAGGTGGCAAGAAATTGAAGAAAGTAGAATTATTAAAAAAAATAGGGTCTGCTAAAATGCAAAAAATGAAGTAAATAGCCTCCTAAAAAACATGTGTTATATGCTCATGTATTAAAAAGAATATGTTATGTGACTTCCCCGAGAGACTATGGTATTTTGTTCATTAACTACTAGTGTGCCCGAGAGTGCACTATGTTAAATTTGTGAAAGTATATGAGAGTGCACAAAAGGGGTATTAATTTGAACCCAAGGAGATCAGTTTGACTATTGAGATTAGTGTAGACACTTTTGTTAACAAGATCTAATTAAATGAAAGTTATCACATAATTGGAATATTTGAGGTATATTCTAAAATATTCTAAGCAGATTCTAGGCAAATTTTTTGAATTGTTCGGTACTTGAATTTATTGCATCTTATATTAAATCTAAAATTTTATATATAGTTAGGTAGAAGTTTTACATTTCAATGAATAAAATGGACCCTACATTTACTCACGTAATTTTCTAATTTTTCAATAGTGATCTCCTTGGAAATTGAACATTATTGTACAAAGTAAACATACAAATGAATATACATATTTAAAGATGAAAATATTGATGTATACTTACATTAAAAAAATATTTAGGACATAATAGATTTGTGTATAAAGATTTTAGACATATAAACCCTTGTATATAGAGGGGTTTTTAGAAGGGATCATAAACGCAAATGATTCTTAAATATATTGTAGAGTGCACTTTCATGACTAGTGTGACCTTGTGCCGTTTGTCCAATATTCCTCATGATTTAGCCATGTTTAAAAAATAAAAAATAAAAAATAAAAATCAATTTATGGTAAATTTTTTTTATTGTTTTTGATTCAAGGAGGGATGCATTGAAGTTGTTTCATCGCTTTTGGACCTTTGGTGTGATAATTATGGATTTTTGTGTGATTTTTGTCACCATAGTTTGAATTAAATTATGAAAAATGGAATATGAGAATATTTTATGTCATTCTAGCATCATTGAAAACCACTCAACGATTAGGGTGCATCAAAGTTGTTTAGGAGCTTTTGGACCTACGGTATGGAAGTTATCTCCAAAGTAGGTCATTACAATATGCTCTTTTTATTTCTATTTTTTTTGTTCTCATAATTATTTGAGTGATGAAATGAGTTTAAATTAATTCTAAGTACGACTACAGCCATAAGTCAGAGCTGGTTTAGAAAAATGATATTGACGATTATTGATTCCACTTGTGACTTTTCAACGGTTGTAGGGTTTGTAAGTGAGCCAGTTAGCCGCAAGCCGACAATTGACAGTTCTAGGGGAGGGTTTTCAATGATGTAACCTAAGTAGCCTTTTACATCTTTGGATGGTCTTCCCATGACTGTTCCATTCCGCCAGCAGAGACCATTATGTGAAGTATCCTAGCCTTTCATGTCTTATTCAATTTCATAGGCTTTCACTTTGTCACTAATGGTGCGGAAAGAAGCGGAGCGCTAGTTTTTTTTTTTTGAATGGAATGAATAAAAGAATTTATTGTCTTTGCCCCACCAATGGAGAGACTACAGAAACACTTCATTTCAAGGAGTTACATGGCAGTGAACAAGACAAACAAGATGTTAAATTAAATCTAAAGTAAATACTAAGGCAAAGATTACGAGACTAACGGCTTGTTTGACCTACATTGGAAAAAAATTAAAAAATTGATCAGAAACAAACTCATGGACTTATAGATGGTCAAAGTCTTGTTGACTTTAGATACAACCCCTATATTTGATGTTTATTTCTCTCTCAATATTGACTATTTTCACAAATAAAAGCTCCATTAAATAAAATAATTAATGCAATTTTAATAGGGGTTTTAGTTCAACATATTGATTAGAAATGGTATATATTGAGTTACTAAATTAAGATTTTTGGTCCCAAATGACCTCTCAGGTCATGGTGGACGTTTATGAGGATTTAAAGGAACTCAAGAGACACTCACACCCTGAGAGAGTCAATGCTAAGATCATCTGGGTAGTTTAAGGTCATTTCGGAGCCAAAAGAAAGGCCAAGTTTAAGACGAGTCGCCACAACAGAATTTCGTAAGAAACTGTATCAAGGCAGAGATCAGAGCAGCGGTGTCTCAACGAATCCATGAACCGCCACCATCATTCACATTTGAGAGGTATTCAGACCCTTGATCTTCAATCTCAGCAGTGATCGATGCCAACAATTAATGCACGGTAGATTCTAACATGCAAAGACTCGGCGCATGTCGGTGAGCTAAGAATTCGAAACAGTCCCAATCTCAATGGCATGATTCTTCACCAGTTGGCAATGCAAGGAACAGGAAGGACCTAATCAGATCATAAGTGGGGAATGGCCTGATATGGGTACCACTTTTACGCGTCTCACATAGTGTGACTTATCTCTAATTCATTTTATGTGTGCTAGAAATTTTGTCTATAACACAATGTATATAGTTGCAGCCATGGTGTCTATAACACCCTCTAATTTTTGTAATTTTTAATGTAAGGATATTTCTCAAAATTTGCACTAATTTTGGAGGGGGTACCCATATCAGGCCATCACCCACGTAGAACCTTCCAGTGGAGCTTTTGAAATCAATTTACAAGGTCCATTCATTGATGCAATTAATATACGAAACGGGTGATCGACTGAGGAACGCCTGAAGACGCAGAGAAATTATATATATATAGATTCTTGCAATGGGGTTGTTACATTTGTACGGCGAATCAGACGATCCTCGGTGTGGGATGACACGAAAATCCTCCAAATGGAACTGGAATCTTGTCAAAGCCGACCTTGGTCGTGTAACAACCTCCTCCTCCTCCTCCTCCTCCTCCTCACTTTCTTTCATTTATTGCCATGTCTACTTTGATAGCATTGATCATCTATAGTTTTATTAGGGGTGTCAGAGCATCAGATCCCAGCGAATTATCACTGAAAACTTGGTTCAAGTCTTCACTCCAGTTTCCGAGTGAGCTTTTGCAACGAGCTTCACTACTAACAAAGGCGTCGCTTCTCACTGTACACACTTGTCCTACGTGACCAATTGCTCTCACCAAGTCTTGGGCTCCTGGGCAATGGGTGCGATATGGTGTTGTTTGACTCACCTACCGAGTGAAAAGCGACGCCTTCTCCTTGTAGTGTTTGGAGAATGAATCTGGTCCGTGTCTTCTGCACAAGGGTCTCATATGGTTTCCCTGTATTGATTCTCCTCTGAGTGTCACTTTCCCCTCAGAGCTTTAGAACTCGAAACATGTTAAAACTTTCCTCCTACAAGTAGGTGGCTAATTAAGGCTTGAGCAAGTGATATTGTACACATGTCAGAATTTGAAATCACAAGGAAAAGTGACATGGGAAATCAACACAGGGGAACCATAGGAAGCTCTCAGTTTCAATTCACGTGTAGAAGGCAACAAATTTGGTGAGAGTCTCGCAATTGCAGGGGTGGATTACACAATGCCAAGACATAAAAGCACAGGAAGAACAGGAGGCCATTACCCCCAGGGGTAGACTGGAGGCCAATGTAGATTTACCCCCAACTTTCTAAACAAGTAGGTTGACGGGGAGGGTATTCGTACATCACCGTGCAAAATACCCCGGGGGTAATGGCCTCAGTCCCGGTCTCCCTGTGAAGCTCACACTCTGACATCCCCTAATTGCTCATATATAATTATCTATGCATTGACCTGATTTGGAGCAAAATTGGGGTGGGGTGATCACTGCAGCCAAGGAGAGTTACACATAGAATCCGTGATCCTATGTTCATCTATGGAAGACCCAATGAACGAGGCGCTCTCGGCGTCAAAGAAGGTCCCTCAAATCCTAGTCTCAATATTTTCCCAATGGAATTAATCAATCAAGCTGTGCAGTGTCTCTGCTTGTAAAGTGTCTTGTATTCTTAGCTGTGAGTTTATAATGTTGATACCACTAGAAGCAAGCTAAGTGTCACTTTTCATTGATTAAAATCGCCAGAATTATAGGTTTATTTCCCTTGTCTTATGTGACCAAAAACACTCACCAACTCTGGAATGGCTTGAAATAAAACTGAGAAGCGACCAGTTTCCTTGCAGTGTACATTCCTTGACGGAATTTTAAGAGATTGTCACTTTTCCATGAACCTCAGATGTAGATCCAACTAAATAATCCAAGTTTCCTGTCATGTACAGTTTGAAACATGCCTTGAATTCAACAGTTTATGTGATCATATACAAACAAACTATCTTACGTCTAGTGTTGTATATACATCGATTTTTGTCATTGGAACAGGCATTTCATTAAAAAAATAGACTTTTCACTCATTTGAAAGAATGTTCACGTGAGGAATGGACAGTGATAGTGCACCTCGAGACAGTCCCAGCGCCGCAGGGGGAACGATATGGCGCTGATTTCAAGAAAATGAACAAGGCAGCTGCAATCCAGTAAGCAATTGACCATCAATTGTAGAGTTCTCCATTTTAACTCAAAAAGCTTTGAACCTTGTGCATGAAATCTTACTTCATGTTGAAATCTTACTTTATGACTGAAATCTTGAAATCAAACGACCTCTTCTCTATGAGCCAGTGCCTGATGGTTTGAGGCTGAGTGTTGTGCTAGTTCCTTGAAATGAATTTCACAAGCGAAAACACATAATTGACCTGGAACGTGGTTCAAGTGTTCCGTTGTGGTTAATGTCTGGCCAGGGTACTTGCAAAAAAATTGAACTATTTAGTACTTGGGACATTAACCTTAACATGACACGTGCACCATGGGACAAGTAGTTTTTTTCTCTTTGTTTATTGCTTTCAGAGAACTTAAAGATTCCCACATGCGAAACACGGACAAATTTCCCACAATTGTAACTTTTCCAAATAAAAAATACACTACAATCATCCCAGGACAGTGACAATTGTGGGAATTTTGTCCCACTTCCCATATGAAATTCCTGTCTTTATCTCTCACTGTGTGGGGTTCCAAACTTTTTGAGTCAAAGGATAACTCTAATGTCTCAGCAAGTTTACACAATCTACTGATGCTTTTATGTGATGATCCAGCATTAATTGATGAATGGAGCTCCTGGTTGTTGTGAATGTGCAGTCATTACTGTAGGTCGAATGAGCAACGAGCTGCTCGGGAGCGATTCTACTTCCATATCCAACCTAAGCACACCCTGGTACCATGTACAAAATAAAAAAAAATAAAAAAAAATAAAAAATAAAATAATAATAATAATAATAATAATAATATATATATATATATCTATCCAGTGACACCGCCCTTATTTGATTTGCTGTAAAGCTTATTATTTAATCAATTACAGCACACATGATGAAGTGTATTGTATTGTACATTTTCATTTTCAGCATGAAGAACTTACTGAATTTTCAAAAGAAAATTGTGTACGGTGGTTACCCCATTCCCAACTGAATAAGAAATACGGATATGAGGCATTGAAATTATTTAGTGTTATTATTTTTTAGAGATAGGCAAGAAGAATTAGATTCCAACACAAGTTGAAACATAATTTTTGGATGAAGAATGAATTAGTTACAAATTTTCAAAGTTGAAGTATGACGCATCCCATTCACGTCATATAGGTACACCTCTTTCTGTTTAAAGAAGATTTGTATTGCACACACTAAAGATGCTTGAACCAACAACAATGAACCCATAACCACACCTACACATACTAAAACCAACAAGAGAGAACCCATTACCAACTGTAACTCATGCTACAATCAACACCCTTGGAGCATTGATTGTGGATAATGCCCCTAGCTGTTGGTAAAAGGAGCCAGTTGGGAATGGGGTGACCACCTTAATTTGTGTGTTGAGTTGTGTGCAGAATACGAAATGGAAACTCCCCTCTGACAAGAACCCACACCATAGATATGGACTTTCCCATCCCGGGTATATAACTCACAAGTCTCTACTTATTCAATCCAATGTGGTCATATCATGTGGACTCAGGGCCGCTTCACACTATGGCCAAAGGTCGAGAGGCCGTCGGTTTCCACCAACCAAATTGCAAGAAACCATGGTTTCGGCCTCTCGACCCTTCACACTAGAGGCCAAAGTCCAAAGGCCGTGGACCTTCAAAATGCTTACATGGCAACACTTTTGACCAAGGTGATGGCCTCTTGAGAGCAAGTTTGGGTCCTACATTTTGCAAGACCCGTCACCATGGTCGAGAGGCCGTCGATTTCTTTTCATAAAAAATGAAAACTATATTTTATGCCTATTTTTAGTAGATTTCTTTGGACTCTCAACAAAGTTTGGACTCTCAATCCCACGGCCTCTCGACTTGGACGGCCATAGTGTGAAGCGGCCCTCAAAGCTCTGAAAACTAGGACTGGTATAGAAGCGTTTGAAACATGTGCCATTATAACTAATATGAAAACCAATACCACAGGAATAGCAAATTACCTTAACCCCTAAAAGACTAAAGATTCATGATATAAGCTAAACAGACCCAAATTTTATATCACCACAACAACTAGAGAACAAAAAATGCATCAATCAAATTGGTCATTATCTGAAAACCATGCAGTAAATGTGGTCCTATAATGCATTCCTCCATGAGCCCTTGAATCATAATGGTGATTTTGAGGCCACTCTCCAGTGGATCAAAAGGTAATTAATGTTTCCCACAACCTTACTTCCCAATGGAAATCCTTAGATCAAACAAAAGCATACAAGCGATTCAACGGCCAAGAAGTCTTAGTGTTTCTTTTTAGCATTCTTGAATAGGTCCTTTATGGAGTTCTTTTTTTCAAGTTTTTCACTCATCTGAATGACTGATTTTTCACAATATGATCAATTGAATTTCGTTAAATCCATGAATCATTGGAGTTAATATCCTAAAAGTCAAGTGGTGTTTGAGAAAGATATCATGTGTTTTGATTTAATGTACTATTATTTGTTCACTCTAAATAATATTTGTTGACTCTAAGTTTGAAAGAGCTTGGTGATCTCTCACTATTAGGTGTGTAAGAGCTTGGTGGTCTTCAAACTCATGGTAAACTAGTTTAGCCGTCTTTTTTGACCGATGAAGTAGTTGTGCATGAGTTTGAAAACCACCAAGCTCTTACACACCTAATAATGAGAGGCCACTAAGCTCTTCTACATCTTTGAACTATTTAGAGTGAACAAATAAGAGTATATTAAAACAACACACATGGTATCTTGTTCAAACACAACTTCTCTTTTAGGATAACTCTAATAGAGTTATGCAAAATCCCACAAGACAAATGCCCAGGTAATTAATTTTCCAGATGCAGTGCACCTTGCCGGGCCCTGCATTGCACACCTCTTGCCCGGCTGATGCTGTCAAAGGTTGTCTAGCCCTAAACCCTAAACCCTAGTCGGATAATCTTCGCAACCTGCCGATGCTGTCAAAGGTTGTCTAGTCCATGGATCACGGTCTGCATATCCTTGCAGATTGATTCATTCGAAGAAGATGAGAATTGAATGATTTTGCATGATGATGATGATGCGGGGGACGGGGAAAATGTGTGTATGTGCAGGGACGGGGAATTCAAGTACTTGATCGGGGGCGGGTACCAAGACGCGTGGGTGGACATGAACGAATACTTCAAGGCCAAGTACCCGGAGCGGTACACGGAAGCGCCGGCGCGCATGGACGTGATCAGCAACAGAGCCACGGAGATCCAGAAGCACTTCACGCGGGCTCGCCTGGCGCGCCCCGTGCCCAAGAAACGCTTCATTCTGTCGCGCTTCCAGAACGTGCCCAAGCGCATCGACAACGACAACGCCAAGCCGCTGAACCGCAGCCCTCCCTTCCACAAATTCTACGGCGTCAAGGGCATGTCCAACAGGCCTCCTCCCTGCGGCATCCACCGTATCTGACCCATCACCAGGAAAGCTCCATCATCGATCTGCACAGACTATTCAAATTAAAGAAAAATACGCACTGGAAGGAGAAGGCGCCGCTTTAATTTCACTCCTTCTGTGAGTCAAATGGCGCCACTTAGCACTCACTTATTTTTTTGGTTGGATTTGATGAGTGCGATTCGTCATGTAGGACAAGCACGTATGGTGAAAAGTGACAATGAAGAGGATTCTCCAAAGTGAGAAACAATGCCTCTACTTGTATTGATATTCAAGCGAGTAGCATAACATTTAGTAGCATGCACTGTCCCTGCCTTGGCTTTATAGTAGATGGTGTGGAATATTTTACACCCAACAAGCAGCTAAGTGGATAGGTGGAGGCTCAAGGTGATGAGCAGAGTGTATGAAGGAAAGGCAGTGGGCATGAAGACTATTGAATGTTATGTAGTAGTCTACGGAGGGATCAACTATTTTGCAAATGTTCTCATAGATTTTCTTGTTAGAAAGCGATTAAATTTCATGAACTTGATTGAATTTGAGTCAATAAGATTGCAACAAGTTGTGGAGGGACCATTATGAGAGGTTTTCACTACAAGGAGAAGGCGTCGCTTTTCACTTGGTAGGTGAGTCAAACGGCGCCACTTCGCACTCATTGCCCAGACGCTCAAGACGTGGTGAGTGCAATTTGTCACGTAGGACAAGTGTGTACAGTGAAACTGTTCTAAGCGAGAAACGACCCCTCTTGACCTTTTCTGAGTGTTTGTCTAAGTGGCTCCTTTTTGAGTCTACTGTACTCAAACTTTCTCACATTCAGTAGGTTTTGTCAATGCAAGGTTTCTTCCTCATCAGTTCAATGCCAACAAACAAATTTATGGAGAGGCTGGATCAAGGTTGGATAACCTATTACCACCAACTTAAGCAATCTGGCCTATTTTTGGCAGTGCTAAATTCGAAAAAAAATATGACCGCATTCAAAATAGGTTTTGATGAGGATTGCAAAAATTTGCAACATCTAATTCGCATTTGTCAATTTACTACAAAATTCGAAAGTGGAAAGTAACCTTTTACTCAAATCAAACCTCTAGATTTCTCCATGTCCACACCATGTGGTACTCACTTTCACTCATCATGATACCCAAAACCACCAACTATTTCTTCGCAATGCTTGGCATGCCATTGGTCTACCTCAATAGTGAAATTGGTGGTTTTGAGTCTCAACTCTGGTGGCCCCAAGAAAAATCTACAGGTCGTAATTGGGGGAGGTGGTGGTAATAGGTTATCCAACCCTAGTGATATTAGATTCTTATCATGGTGACGTTTCTTTTTTCATTTTTATGAAGGTTAGTTGTTTTTGTTTCCGTATTTGAGTATAGAGCATAACATTGAGAATGTACAAGAAACTTAATTATCCTCTGAAAATCTACTTGGTTATTACCCAATCTCAGATACTTAAATTGATCTTAATTCTTAGGTTGTGTAAGAATTTATGACTTTGCAAAATATAGCAATGCTCAAATTATAGAAAAAGAAAAAGAATGGAAACGGAACAAAAAAATTTGCAGTAGAGATTGAAGGTAATAGATTTTGATGCCAAAGTTGTTTTTGTTTTTGTATTTGAGTGCAAAGAAAAATGAAAATATGTAAGAAATTCAAGTCTTTGTTGAAAATATATGTGATGAATGCCCAATTTTATAACTTTAGATTATATTTTGCTCCAGCTAACAAAGGGAGTATTCACTTTCTACAATCCTAATAGTTATTGGAGGTTTCATGTTCTTTATCACACTAAGTCTTGTGAATGTTTAACCCTTTGAGGTGTGAATGATGCACCGATTTCAAAGATGTCTTATGAAATGTTTGATGAATAACAAAAATGGAGTTGATATACAAATGAGTATACAAAACAAAGTTGTAGATGTCAACGTGTTGATCACACGTACACAATTGGTATTATCATGTTTTTTTATTAATATTTTAAATTAAATTTTCAATGTTTTATTTTAAAATTCAATTAAACATCCTAAACTTAAAAAATTAATTAACATTTTTGTAATGAATTTGGAATAATATGCATTATGAGATGGTATAATTTCCATCATTTGATTCTACTTAAGTTATTTTGAAAAATCATTTTCAAGATCTCACTATTTGAACTAAGAATGAAACTTGATATAAAAAAATACATATATTTTTAAAAAATCACAATATCTTATTTTGAAAATTCACACTATACAAGTGGTAGTCAACTAGTACAAGAACCAAGAAAAAATTGAATGGATGAATACTATCAATGTATGTAATCAAGAGGATGATTTGAGTCTGTTCATCGTTCACACAGTTTGTTGGCGCGTCAAAGGATAAAAGCTCATGAGCAAATTGAATTAACTGAAAACAAAAAAGGAGTTGAGGAGTAATTTGGAGGAGTTGAAGAGGAGTTTCCTCTCTATAATTAAATTTTCTTGACAATCATTATTCTTGAATAGTCCCCATGGTCGGGGCTCTTAGCTTGGGAGAGCAAGTGGGAACTCTCTTCTAGCATTGGGGAGGTCACGAGTTCCACACCTCATGGTGGCGCAGGGTTTTGCTTTAGATTATTCTCCAACTCACCATAGACTAGTTTTGCCATCTTTTTGAATTGAAAACAAGTTGAAGGTGAGTACATTAAAAAAGTTGGGCGAGACTATTTTGGTGCCATTTTGACACCAAAAGCTGCATACATGTCATTTTGGTATCATTTTATTTATACTAAGTTGGTATGGAGGTTGGCAACGAATTATCTTAATTTCATTTCAATGCACCATCATGGCACCATGTTCACATGCCTTGAAGTTCGTGATGTATGAGGCAAATTTCCACTTTGAGACACTCTTTTTGGTTAATCCTAATACCTCCCAACTGAATATGGGAGTATGAAGTTTTAACGAATGGTCATACTTCTCTTTTAAGAAAAATTTCAATTTCCCCAACCTTTCTATTGCTTCATCCTCTAGTTCATAGATGATTTGAGATTTCAAAAATCTTCTGTAAAATTACCTATGATTCTGGGCGCTTAGGATGTGCACTAAAGTGATAAATCATCTATATAATGCAGTGCCCTACACACGCAAACGCAAGCACTGAAACGGTTTGGCCACTGAAACTGTTGTGGCACTCTAGCACAGTCCAACCTAGACTATGCACGTAAGGACTATTCCGCAATTGGAATTCATCAGAAAAGCTGGGCCAGACTATTGTAGTGCCATTTTGACCGCATACAAGTCATTTTAGTGTCATTTTATCCATGCTAAGTTGGTATGGAGGTTGGTATCAAATTATCTTAATTGCATTTCAATGCACAATTATGGCACCATATTCACATGCATTGAAGTTCCTGATGTTGTGGTGCCGGGTCAAAACAAGCAAGGATTTTTTTGGACAAAATATTGCTAAACATCATTAAGAAAAAACAATTTAGCTTAAAAATGGCCAAAAACTATGAAGTTTTTCGCCATAAAACTTTCAAATTAAAAAAATATATCTTGCATGAAATCACCAGAATGTGGATGAAAGTAATACGAAATTATGAATAATATATGTGATGTTTTCTAAATGTAAATAATGTAAATAATGTAAATATTTTCTATCCAAATGAGCATGTGGATGAATGTTAAAATATGGAGCACCCATCAATAAACTTAAGATGGGTCATCTTGATGTCAAAATGACATCAGAATGACATATGTCATGGTGATGTAAAGAATAGTGCCATTTTTATGTTAAAATGATGAAAATTTAACATGCCCCAAGTCAAAATGATGTAAACTTAATATGAAATGGTACATGTTAAATTTACATTAGAATGACCTATACCACATGGATGAAGCTTACATCAAAATGGCACTAATCCCTACATCACTGTGGCATATGTCATTTCGATGTCGTTTTATGACCCTTCTTAAGTTTAGTGATGCCAATATACCATTTTATATCGCCACTTTGGCACTTCGTGAAAAACGAAAAAAAAATGCTCTGTATCCAAGTGAAACGCACGAGATCCTGTTACTCCTCTTCCGGATATCACCGCCATCTTCGATCTCTATACCCGGATCGGCCGTGAGCCTTCATCGTTGCGCCCTGCACTGTCACCACCTCGTTTGATAAGACCAGCTTGGTCTCTTCTGATGAGAATTGGGTGATCCTGTTCGGGTTTTTGGTTTTGCGGTTTCGGTCCTTGTGATTATGAGGAGTATTCTTCTCCTTTTTCTCGCTCAATTGCAGTTCAAGCACGCCTCCTCTTCTCAACTGACACCAAACCTCAGCAGGAAACACGCACTGAATCAAGCTGATCAGTGGTAATCGAGATTTTAGGGTTTCGAGGTAGACGTTCTTGCGGTGGAAATCATACTTTTACGGAGGATGATTGCAATGCGCTAGTGTTATCAAGAATTTTCTTTTTCTTTTTTCGGTTTGAGAATCGTCTTCGTTAGTTTTAGCAGCGATGGCGGCCGTGGTGGTGACATCGAGCACGGCTGTCGGGGTGGGGATGAGGAGGGACGTAGGCCCTTGCTCTTCTTCGTCCACTGCGAGGCTGCCGCACCAGGTGCTCGTGACGAGCCGGAAGAATTTGGTACGTGTGTGAATTCTTAACCCTAATGTACTCGGTTGGCGCAATTGCGTTCTCACTTTGAATGGGAGAAGGTAACCACACCTCATTGATACATTTTTAGAATGGTTAGCTTTCTCAAATATTCTTCAAAGAGGATTCCAACGCAACAAAGAATTCATATGCAAATGATACAAGGGTTCAAGGTTTTATCGGTAGATGATCTAAACCAACACAAGTTTCGATGTTGAGGTGGTGCACATTCTCAAAATCAAGATTTTGAAGTGTGGAGGTGGAGGTACCTTTTTCTTTTCCTGTGTGGAGTCAAGTTGCCTCCCCTGTCTCTCTCAAGGAAAAATTATCGTGAGCATAGTTCATTGGTTTATATGTTATTTTGATACCATATGCAGAAGTTGGGGTAGTTTTAAAGTTTTTTTGATAGATGGTCTTATACTAACACTTAGAATCATGTTTGGATGTTCTGCGTTCTCCTTATCAATATGTACTTATTGATTTAGATTTTAGGGGGCAATTTGGGTCACTGGCAATTATGGTTGTCCCTATCTTACCTCTCTTGTCGTACCTCTGCTTCACGAATACCTCCATGACAGAGTAGTTTTTTCTTTTTAGGCATTGCGGCGCATGTTTACTGTTTGGCAACTTTAGAGGATGTAATGCTTGTTTGTTCTAACGAGAGGATACTATTTTGTCCAAATTTTAGCATTTTCAGTAATAGGTAGGAGCGTCCTTGCATTGGGAGATCACTAGGGGTTGTCACACCTTCTTCTCCCCATTCTCAATCTTCAGAGAATGAGGACGTGTCACTCTCTCTTTGAATTGCGAAACGCCCATTCTCTGAAGATTGAGAAGTTTCATTCTTCTCCTCCAAGGGTGAAAGAATGGGCGTGAAGACTGTTTCGCGTGCAAAGTTTTCACCGTTCTCCTGCAAACTGCGAAGTTTTCTTCGTTCTCCTTTTCACCTGCAAACTGACTGATTGTGCTTGACTGACTGACTGATCGTGTGAATAGAGCATGCTTTATTACCAGAGAAATCATTCTCATTTTCCACATGGCAGAAAAGGGGAGTCACACCTTCTTCATGGAGAAGGGCCTGTATTGGCTCCTCTTTGCTCTCCAGACCTTCTCAATCTTGAGGGTTTGATTCTCGGAGAAGGTGTGACAACCCCTACTATAGAGCGATCACTTTGGGTACTACAAGAGCCAAACTCTTGATATCAAACTTTGATCACTATTTATGAATTTCTTATGCTATCATCCTAGGAGGTTTAGACCATTATAACTGACAATGGACAACCCCATGAATTTCTATGTAAGCATAGACATTTGGTCAAGTCATGCTTACATCCAACTCGCTAATTGAAGGCTAACCAAGTGTTGATTGGAAGAGATGATTTGCTGTTGGTAACAAGGGTCGGTATAGGAGACAAGATCAGGTCCCTAACGATTTTTAAGTATCCTCTACTAGATTGGATTGAGTTTTTTTAAGAAAAGTAGTCAAATTTTGGAATCTACAGATGTGGAGTCCCACCTTCCCTAGTGGTTATTACCAGTGTTGGATTCATATGCCATCTTTCTACAATGAAACCTTGGACAATGGTTCATTCTAAATACCTGTTTGAGGTCCAATGTTTCTCATAATGACTCTAATTCATTCATTTCACTGAGAACTTGTTTGAGGTCCAATGTTTCTCATAATGACTATAATTCATTCATTTCATTGAGAACTGTGTAATACCAGTACAACACTGGTTATTACGCATCAACCGGTGTAACAGTTAATCCCTACCGCGGATTCAAATCCTTCTTTCTAGCTTTTAACAAATACAAATAATCTCCATTTCAGCCTGTTCTGAACCGTGTGTTGGTGGGGATTGTGAGCAGGTAGTTTGTATGGCACATCCGAGGCGTGTGAAGATGGTGCAGCAGCAGATACATAGGGAGTTAGCTGATATGCTTTTACATGACACCGTGCTGCAACAGGCTATTGTTCCAGAGTCTGGTCTCGGTGCCGATATGTATTTGTCGTCTATGGCCACTATCAGCGATGTCGAAATTTCTAAAGACTTGCAGGTTGTTTTTCTCGTCGCTTCTTTCTTTGATGTTTTTGAAGCATGGGTTTGTACAGTACCAGACATTTGGGTTAAAGGACTGTGGCGTTAGCAATCTATGAGGTTAATTCTCAATGAAGTCATCAACCTATCCGTGGTTTTGAAATGACGAGTTCATTTGATCATATTGTGAAAACTATCATTCAAATGGGGTTAAATTTGATATCACTAGAATCAGTGAAATACATTGCTTATGTTGGTGAGAAATAGGCCAAACTGAAAAAACCAAAGTCTCTATATGTCCTACTTGAATTTGCTAAAAAAAAAATACATGAGGCTCAATTTGAGGTTCTTGGTCCTTTTGGAGTTAAAATGTGCCTGGAGGAACCTTTTTTTCCTCTCCTGGCAGAGAGACTCATCACTTGAATGCGTGCAGGTTGCGAAGGTTTTTATTTCTATTTATGGGGATGAAAGAGAGCAGGAGATAGCTTTGGAAGGACTGAAATCAAAAGCCAAATACGTACGCATGGGTTTGGGCAAGCGGATGAGTTTACGTATGACTCCAGAGGTTCGCTTTGTGAAAGATGAGTCCTTGGAAAGAGGAAGCAGAGTAAGTTTCTTTTTCCCCTTAACTTCAATGCACTAACTTCAGATTGCAGATGTAAAAGCAACAAGCTTGAGATAACAAGAAACCCTACACCTTGATCATTGCAGCAATTGGTTTTTCATTCACTTTTCCTCCTTTTTTTCAATCACTTTTCCTCCTTTTTTTTCAATGTTGATTCACACTAGTCCAAGTAATAAGAATGAGCATGAAGAGGTGGCGCTTGCATGGCTCCTATGCTTCATGCTAAAAATATTGGGATAACAAAGTTTCAAACTATTGAACACTTGTTGCATCATATGCATCATGCAATGGATTATTTAAGCTTGTTGCTCTGATATGTTCAATCTAAAGTGGCCTTCCACGCGAAGCGGTACCTTATTCTATTATATAGCATTTCCTCTGGCCAGCTCGTAGCACTAGCACAAACTCATGGCATTTTTGTCTGCTAGGTTGTTATGCTGATATGTTCTTCTTGAATAGGTCTTTGCTCAGGTCCCTACTATTCACTTAGCCTCTTTTAGATTGATATACATTTGATGAGTTGCTAAATTTGCGATTGGATTGTTCAGGTACTGGATCTTCTCGACAGGGTGAAGCAGGACCGGGAACGGAAGGAGAGTGGGGATATTTCTCCAAGCCAGCTCATGACTGCTGTAGATGACGATGATGATTTTGATCTAGATTTCGAAGAGAAGGATGAAACGCCCATTGCTTCTAAACCGAAAAAGAAGACGAAATCCAAAGGGCCTTCCAAAGCTGCTGCCAAAAAAGTAGCAGCAGACGATGAGGAGGTTGATTGGGATGATGAGGAATTTAGGGATCTTGATTTTAATGACGATGAGAACATCATATTCATCAAGTAAATTTATTTATTTTTCCTTTACGTGTTCATCCGGTAAATGTTTTTCAGTCCCTTGCGCTCTTTGTCAGTTTCCCTCAGCTTGATATTCTCTATTTGATGGCGGTTGAATACCGGTATCCAGAGCTATGCCCTGAATTTTAAATGGATGCTTGGGAAGAAGTATAGGGTATCAACTCCATTTCTGACTGCGTTTGTTTTATCACTAACCCTGTGCACTACCGGTACCCAAAGTGTCAAAAACAAACACCCTTACTGAGATTATGACATTCTTGAAGGTCATAGAAAGATTACTGGAATATCCCTCTCAAAGATACAAGTGCAGAATTGAATCCAATATTTCAGTGATTGTCATGCCACGTTGGATGATGACTCACAACTCAGAACTTCTTGAACCAGCCGAAAATGGAAAGAAGTGGGCACGGCCTTCAGTTATGCGTAAGATGACCTCTTCACAATTTTCTGTCGGAGATTCATTCACAACCTCTCTTCTCTCTTGATCAATAAAAAGTTCCTTTGTCGACTATTCTATAATCTTCCTTCATCACGTTGTCGGAAACACAAACCCTTGATCATCAAAAACAGAACTCTCAGAATCCCTGGTCCACCGCAACAAACAACCATTCGGAAAAAAAAAACAAAAAAAAAAAAACTGCCAAACCACTTAGAATAGAGCTCACAACCCACCAAAGAAGAACTCACTCAGACGGAAGACGGAACCACAGACTCGCTCAGAACACAGCGCTGGAAGAGACCTTGATAGCGGGCCAAGTGATCTCTCAAATGCGAAAAGAAAAGTATCTACGTCAGGTAAGGTAACCCTACAAGGGACTGAAACCTTGTGGAAATAAGGAGACGAGACTCAAGTTACAGACTTCTGGTTAACCCCTAAAGGACCAAGAAGCCCAATTGGACCTCAATGGTTTTTTCAGTAGGTTCTACATGAATTTCCTTACATTCAAATTTGTTTGTTTTTTGATCAACACATGCATTGTTCTTCACTGATTCTAGAGACATAAAATTTGGTCCCATCTGAATTATAATTTTTACAATATGATCAATTGAATTTGTCATTTTAAAACCATGAATCCTTGGTCTTTTAAGGGTTAACTACTTTACCCTTGCTTGGGTTCAGAGAGGGATATAAAGAAACAATAAGTAAAAAAGAAAAGCCAAGAAGGTAGTTGGCGCAGGCAGCCTCCTCCGCTATGCTGTGCATATATTTGCATGGCGAAGCCAAGGTCTCCGTCTCCCTGTCTCCATGAAGGATCAACACAGTAGTGTTGCAATTGCGCGGTGTGTTCCAGTTTGGATTTGGGAGCCCAAGGGGACTGAGCATCATCAATGGCAGAGGCGGAGCTGCTGGAGTTGTTTGAAAGAGCCAGCAAAGCGGCCCGGAGGGCAGAGTGTATTGTTGACAAAGATGATGGACACGGCATGGATGCCAGTGAAGAGGCTCGCTGCACTGATGCATTGCACGCCATCGCCGCCCTGGACATCTCCACTTCCCTCCTCTTGTCCACTCAGGTCACTTACCCTTCATGCATTGCAAACTGGGCTTCAAAACTCTTAACTTTCTAATACAAAACAATGTCATAATGTTGTCATATTACTTCATGCACTACAAGAAAACTGGTCGCTTCTCATTGCTATTTTGAGCCATTCCAGAGTTCGTGAGTGCTTTTGGTCACATAGGACAAGGGTTTCTTTGGTGAAAAGCGACGGGTTTGCTTGTAGTGCTATTTTGTAGTTTTCTTTGTCATTAAGAGGCGCCAAGCGGTGTTAAACAAACAATGTCACAATGTCCTAATACAAAACAATGTCATAATGTTGTCATATTACTTCATACACTACAAGAAAATTGGTTGCTTCTCATTGCTATTTTGAGCCATTCCAGAGTTCGTGAGTGCTTTTGGTCACATAGGACAAGGGTTTCTTTGGTGAAAAGCGACGGGTTTGCTTGTAGTGTTACTTTGTAGTTTTCTTAGTCATTTAGAAGTGCCAAGCGGTGTGTTTAATCAATCTTGGCCATTTTTTGTGCACTGCAAAATGTGCACTTTTTCAATGATCTTAAAGCAGGTAGATTGGACGATCTCTCGATTTTTGTCACAATTCAGCACCTATTATTTTACTTCACTCCACTGCTGCACAGGATTCCGTTATTCCATGAAGCTTAAAACAGAGCATGCAAAAATGAGTGATTGTCATTAGTGGGGTTCAGAGTAGTTACGAGTAATGTCTAATGTTGAGTGCTTCCAATGTTGGAATACTCTACCAA
This sequence comes from Pohlia nutans, assembly GCA_022496805.1. Classification (NCBI taxonomy): domain Eukaryota; kingdom Viridiplantae; phylum Streptophyta; class Bryopsida; order Bryales; family Mniaceae; genus Pohlia; species Pohlia nutans. Next base: position 2,514,425 of record CM040086.1, read on the forward strand.
AAAAGGGTACATTGTTTTCGACACTTTAGTATTGAGAAACAATTTTATTTGTGTTGATAATAAGTGTAAAAAACAACACCCTATTTTGGTTGTAATAGTAGGACCAAAAGTGATAGAAACTTCCAGACTCAATTTTTTAATAGAAGAAGGTGACTCTTCACTGTTTGAAAGCATGAAGATGAGTCTGCAATCACCAAGCATGAATATATTAAGTTTTAAAATCGTTCGCCACCAACTTCCATGTGGAAGAGTCGTGGAAGAAAGAAAATGCACCACATCCCAAGAACAAAATGACTACTCTGAAATCCACAATTGCATGACAACTCTCTAAAATTTCTTTTCAGTGTACGTAAATTCAACAATTGTATGAAAACTCTCAAGTTTCTGAATACAATGAGCGTAACTAACTTCCCAGTCAAGTGAAGATGGCATCACTACACTAAATAGGTAGATTAGTGTTAGATACACTAATTTACATAAACATGTTGTAAGTTTTACTGTTGACCAATCTTTTTACCCTCTATATTGTTCAAGATGGGGATCATTCAATAGTATTGGAATCAATGTCTTTGGTAAATTTTTTTGTCGAGAGTAAAAATCTATAATACTTTCAAATCTTATAATTATCTAACACTAATCTACCTATTTAGTGTAGTAACAGACCTGTCGTTTTTCATTTAACAGAAAATAGTGGTTGAATATTATGCTTATATTTTTGTCATCTTGTGACCAAAACCACTCACCATCACTTACACAGCCCACCTAACCTAGCATGATTTCATTCCTTTTTCATTCCTTTTTCAATTATAGTAAGTGAAAAGCAACACATTTCCTACGAGTGCATGCAGGTCGGCAAGCGGTTGAGGAAGCTGACCAAGCATTCATCCATGAAAATCTCCAAGTCAGCACAAGACCTGTTGGAGAATTGGAGAAAGGTGGTATCCACGGAAGCCAATGCTTCCAAAAGCAACAATATTCCAGCCTCGAAGAAAACATCCTCGCCTGCAGTCCCACCTCCAATACCCGCAGTAGCCAAGACCGTGCAAGTGAAGAGCACCAAAGTGACACAAATCAAGATGGAGGTCAAAGTGACCAAGAGCATTGTCAACAACAACAATGCGGTGCCACCGAAAGCAGGTGAGATCCAGTGAATTTTTTTGTCAGGAGAGAGTTTAGCATTTTTGCTTGAAGAGCAATCCAGGCACCTGTCGCTTTTCATTCCTCATTTTGTGAAAATGCTGAACAATGGTTGAATATTATGTTAATATTTTTGTCTTCTTGTGACCAAAATCACTCACCAGCACTCACACAACCCATGTGCATGGCAAGGTTTCATTCCTTTTTCATTTATAGTAAGTGAAAGACAACACATTTCCTACTAGTGAGGCTACTTGGATGCTCTTTTCATATTAATATATAGGTAATATCATGATAATACACATGTGCTACCTGGGTGATACCTAGGTTTAAAGAAGCTACACATCTTGACCCCATGTAGGTTATCTGACTATTATTCCTTCTTTCTACAAAAATCCTTTGTATCAAGTAGCCAACCCAAAATTTTATTGACTAATATTAGCAACAGAAAAACCATTGGTACTGAGAATCTGAGTTACTAGGGTCCATTTAACCCAAGGATTCATGGTTTTAAAATGACAAATTCAATTGATCATATTGTGAAAAAAATAATTCAGACGGGACTAAAATTTATATTTGTAGAATTAGTGAAAAACAATGTATGTGTTGGTCAATAAGCAAACAAATTTGAAGAAAAGGAAGTCCATGTCAAACCTACTCAAAACTACTAAAATAACATGAGGTCCAATTTAAGCTTCTTGGTTAAATCAGTAAAATCCGGGTAAATGTCTGTTTTATGAAAAGTGGGATTATTGGTGACCCAGGTGAGAAGGTGAGCATGGTATCAAGCAGCACGGTGTCGTCCAGTTGTGTAGCGGAGTATACACCAGAGATAGGGGTGATTCCGAAAGCGCCAGGAGACAGCGCCAGGGACAGGATTCGGGAGATGTTGGTGGAAGCTCTGTGCAAAGTTTGGAAAGAGGCTGCAAATGAGGAGGATCTGGCGGAGGCCCAGAAGGCCAACATTGTAGACGTGGCTGTGGCGGTGGAGAATGCTCTGTTTGCCAAGCTGGGACTTTCCAAAGGGAAGGAGAAAGCCAAATACAGGTTCTCCTCCTTTCTCAAACTTACTCCTTTCATTACACCGATTATTGCCATTATTGCGAGTCACAGTAATTCAGTATTCTCACAGTAATTGTTGTACCCTACGTCGTGGTCAGTTTTGACATTAATTTTTTTTTTGTCCCAAAGTGCCACATGTCATCTTGTGATTGGTTAAGGGTGACGTGGACCTCTTAAAATTTGATGTGGAAATTCTATTTCGACACTTGGTTGTCCGAAACATACCACAACGTATGGTATTAGAACAAAGTGTGAGTCACAATATTTGAGAATTCTCAGAGTGAGTAGTGAGGATTTTGTATAAAGTCTCACACTAATTGAGGATTGGTGAGAAATCTCACACTACACTACAAGGAGAAGGCGTCGCTTTTCACTCCCTCTGTAAGTCAAATAGCGCCACTTTGCACTCACCAATTTTTTGGTTAGACTTGGTGAGTGGGATTCGTCACGTAGGATAAGCGTGTATAGTAAAATAAAATAAAAAGGTAACGAACACCAGGATCCTGACTGAGAAACGACGCCTCTCCCTATAGTGCTAATTCTATGACTCAGAGTAATGACAATAATCGGTGTGCTGCAGCAAGGTGGTGTATACCATATTTATGTTTTTTTTTTTAAAATTTAGTGTATAGTTGTTCCTCTTTATTATGACTTGTTTGGGAGGCCCTAACTTCAAGGTGGTAGGTATGGATTAGTCACATAAATGACTCATCACATGTGCATTACTTGAAACAATGATATTTGTCATATTATGGAGGGTTGACCGTAATTTAGTGTGTGATTGAAATTAGTGTTCTCTTTGAATTTGGTCATTATTTTTGGGGCTATGGTGCAGGTCCATCATGTTCAACATCAAAGATGAGAAGAACCCAGACTTCAGACGCCGTATCTTGCTGGGTAGAATCAAACCGGAAGCCATAGTCACCATGACAAGCGATGAAATGGCGAGTGATAACAGGAAAAAGGAGACGGAGGATATCAAAGCCAAGGCGATGTTTGAGTGCGAACGAGGTATGCAGGCCATGGCCTCCACTGATCAGTTTAAGTGCCACAAATGTTTGCAACGGAAAACCACCTACTTTCAGATGCAAACCCGAAGTGCTGATGAACCCATGACCACATTTATCACTTGTGTAAATTGTAATGCTCATTGGAAATTTTAATGTGGAATCCATGCCTTCCCTTTTACGAAATCCACAGTGACACACCAATAACCGTCCAACCCTACTCTGATTATGTAGGTGCTCTTTATAACTGTCACCCAAGGAATCTAAAACCGACTAATTGGAGACTTTTACAAGTGGGCGAAATTAGGGTTTCTAAGATGCAATTCATGATGTCGAAAAGAAAACACCACGTGAGGGCCGCTTCACACTATGGCCGTCCAAGTCAAGAGGTCGTGGGATCGAGAGTCCAAAGAAATCTGCTAAAAATAGGCAATAAAAATATAGTTTTCATTTTTTAACAAAAAGAAATCGACAGCCTCTCAACCATAGTTTGGGTTTTTCATTCCCATCCGACCCAAACTTCCTTTCGAGAGGCCGTCACCTTGGTCAAAAAGTATTGCCACATAGGCATTTTGAAGAGCGACGGCCTTTGGACTTTGGTCTCTGGCGTGAAGGGTCGAGAGGCCGAACACATGGTTTCTTGCAATTTGATTGGTGGAAATCAACGGCCTCTCGACCTTCGGCCATAGTGTGAAGCGGCCCTAAGTATCCAAAGTATGCTTTTTAGATAAGCTTGAAAAACAAAACACACATTTACACAATATCCAAAGCTTTTTATTTAGACTTGAAAGCAAAACACACATTTACACAATAGGGTGTCTGTGCAAGTTTTCGCACAAGCTTTTGTGTGAACTTTTCCAACAAGTTTTGGACGGTCGCAAAATTCCACGGTTTCAAGTCGCATGTAGATTTGGTGAGCCTTGTGATTGTGGGATGCCAATATATCTGAACCATACCGCAAGAGTCTTCCCTCTGACAATCCTCTAATACAATTGAAAGATATGTACTGAAATGTTCCATAAGTTTTTGGAAAGCGAATGAAGAAATCCATTGTAAAACACTCCAATCAGTTTTCAACACAATGCTACAAAACAAAGACGCTTTCAAGTAAATAAACTTTTAGGACAAACACAGATTCATCATCTGAAATATCGAGGAAGCAAAAAGAAGACAGCCATATTCACAAAGCATAGAAATACACAGAGCTCTGATATAATTGACATTCCTGGATGTTTTTTTCATTGCAAATGTACGCCAATCCGAAGGGCGAGTCATGGCATGGTCAGCCACAAAAAGAAAAAAATTAAGCATCTCAATCTCCCACCAAAGCCTTAGGCTACACAGTGAAGGGATGGACACTAGTGTATAATAACCTCTCACAGCAGAAGTCTACAAAACTGTTGCTCTGCTATATTCAAGGCAAAGCACTACCACCGCCGCTATATACAAATGGTTTCCTGCATGGAGAGTTCACTATTATACAAGAGTAGAATTACGGAAAGCTAGCTAAACCGCATAGTTGATATGATTCGAGTAATCCCGGGTGCCGGCCCCTTCCCACCCCATCCACTCCTCCCAATCCTCCCAGGAATCATTCGCTACGCCCATGAACCCCTCCAAATTGTCAGACAGGTCATCCTCAAACTCCCCAAACTGAGTTGTCGCCCTGTTCAAAAGAGACTGCAAAACAACATGCACAACAAGATCAGCAACTCAGTTTTCAATACCTTCAAAAAATCTGCACAAATCACCGTTTCATTGACCACACTAGAGTCCTGGACTAAAGGACCAAAAACTAAGGGAAAAAGGGAAAAATTAATGCACATGGCCTCACCTAACCTACATGTACAATGTATTTAGTGTAGGGTGTTCATTGCAAGTTGGTAAATTCTCTCATGAAAGAATTGGAAAGCTTTTCACGGATAAGAAAGCTCAGATCAGCAACACAATTTTTTTTAAAGACTTAAAGCTTTCGATATCTATTTACAGAAATTAACGTTAAGAATACAACGAGTGTGTTCATTACAAGCGGCCGCCTACTGTAAACTCAGAATTGGAAAGCTTTCCACGAGAGCCTAACCTCAGATCAGCAACAAAATTTTTAAAAAGGCTTAAAGCTTTCGACATCTATTTACAGAAATTAACGTTAAGAATACAACGAGTGTGTTCATTACAAGCGGCCGCCTAATGTACACTCAGAATTGGAAAGCTTTCCACGGGAGCCTAACCTCAGATCAGCAACACAAATTTTTTTAAAGGCTTAAAACTTTCGACATCTATTTACAGAAATGAAGACAACGAGTGTGCGCATTGCAAGTGGCCGCTTAATATTAAATTAGAATTGGAAAGCTTTCCACGGGAGCCGAACCTCACAAACTCAGCAACACAGGTTTTCAAAAAGAACTTGAACTACTTGCAGAAATCACAGTTAAAAAGACAACGAGTGTGCGCATTGCAAGTGGCCGCTTAATGTAAACTCAGAATTGGAAAGCTTTCCACGGGAGCCAAACCTCATAAGATCAGCAACACAGGTTTTCAAAAAGACTTGAACTACTTGCAGAAATCACCGTTAAAAAGACGACGAGTGTGCATTGGTTACTGAAAATTATTCGGTGTGAGGCGTACCTCGTAAGCGGAGTTGATCTGTTGGAATTGGGTGGTGCAGTGGTTGCCCTCACAGACGTCGGGGTGGTACTGCAACGCCAGGCGACGGTACGCTTTCTTGATCTCGTGTTTGGTGGCGCCCGGGGACACGCCCAACGTGCTGTGAGGGTCGCGCTGCGCTGCTGCATTATACGCCATAGCGATCACCCCGGGATAATTCTTTTTCCGCGGGCTCACGCTCCGAGGAGAAGAAGAAATCATCAGCGACTCGCCCTGAAAGGCGCTTCGGAAAATCGGAATAGCCTTGCTGCTAATCATCTCTACTGCTGCCCCTTCACCTTCGTGATCGCGCAACACTAAACCCGCCAAAGGAAAGTTGGAAAACTCTGTTTTCGAATGGATTCTGAGAACAGAATCGCAATAGGTCACAAGCTTGCTTTTCCTACACGGCAGGAAAGGAATTCGCAATGCAGGAAGCTCGATGCTATGATGATCCGAAACTTTGCAACGCAGAAGACAAATGCTGCACGGAGATTGTTACAAGAGAGCCTGAGAGGGAGAGTTTGCGATTGAGAGCTCACGAAGAAGAGATGTTGCGGGTCTAGTCTAACTTTATATACCAGAAGAAGAGGTTGCTTTCACGTTTATCCTCAAACGGAAACGTGTAAGCTAAGAATAGACTGTACATGTATCAGTTTTATTTTTATCCTTAGCAGATAAACACCTAGGAGCCTCGCCTAGTCACACAATCCTAGTTTTGAGTCTTTTGACTGGATTATTTCCTTTTTACTTCTCGTATCTTGTTGTTAACTTTGGTTACACTTTAGTAAAAATAATTCCAAGTCAGCCAGTGCTAGTTTGGCTTTGTTTTACTTTTTTACTTTTTTTTACTTTTTAATAATAGTAAAAGTATCTCTCAAGACAGATGTTGAGCTTTTTTAATAATTTTTTTAAGATGATTTTTTTTAATTGGTAGATATGGCATACAAATCTTCTAAAAATCATATTTTTGGGTAGTATACTACAATTATTTTTTGGACAGTATACTGAATCATTTTTAGAAGATTCATATGTAGTACACTACACTAAATAGTGTATTTAGTGTGAGGCACTGTAATTGCGAACATCACTCTAAATATCAAAAAACTTACTTTTGTAAAAACACTAAATGTGAATTCTCACACTATTTATGAAGAATAGTAACGTTTTGACATTGTGATCTTTTGAGATATGGATATTTAGTGTGAGTAAGGAATGAAACTTGAGATGAAAGTTTAGATGGAAAAACTGAAATTTTAGAAATGGAATGAATCAAATTGGATGATTCACTCAGCCGCCAACACTAATTACCCACAAATTGACAATTATTGTTAGACAAGTAGTAGGGGTAAGCACATTATTCATCACCTCACACTAAATACACTATTTGGTGTTCTACACTAAATAGGTAGATTAGTGTTAGATAATTATAAGATTTGAAAATATTATAGATTTTTACTCTCGACAAAAAAATTACCAAAGACATTGATTCCAATACTATTGAAAGATCCCCATCTTGACCAATATAGAGGGTTAAAAAATTCGTCAACAGTAAAAACTTACAACATGTTTATGTAAATTAGTGTATCTAACACTAATCTATCTATTTAGTGTAGTGAACTTGTCTGAGATATTAGTGGGACCCGTGCCGTTGAGCACATTGAGCTTGGGTTGCCTCCTCAACGGAATTCAACGCGGAACGGTTGAGTGAGACACAGCGAGTTGTATTGTACAATAGATTTCTAAAAACAGGTTAACCACTAAGTGCCCAAGGGTTTTCTAGAAATGCTAGATATGTCATAATGTTCATCTTACTCAACTTTTATGAGCTTCAATTTTTTACCATATGTAGAGCACAACAGTAAGACAACATCCATATGGTTAAACTTTGGAAAAAAACTATGAATTATTTAATAATTAATTTATAAGAATTTTCTTTGAAAATTCATTAAAAAAACACGTTTAGTCATTTTGACTTGAAATCAAGTATGGTAGGTCAAAAACATTGGTTTTATATGGTAGTTACCTTGTAAATGTTACTCGAAATGTGAGAACTAATCCCATTTGGTAAAAAACTTAAAGATTCCATCCCGGGCAGATTTTCAAAATTGTGACAATTTGAGATGTTGTCACTTCGAGGGCTTTAGAGGAAAATCGGTAAACATTTTCTTAGAATTTCTTTTTAGAAAAGTTGCTCAGTTTCAATATCTACAAGGGAAAAAAAATGACGCTAAAAAATTATTATTTTTGCAAACATTATAGACGTTTAAAGTGGGTTGAACCTTTTTTAAACTTTGAAATTTTTGATCGACCATATATAGTCGATTAGGCAGTTAGGGGTTAAAGATGAAAAAAATCATTTCTAAGATTTATTTAAGCCATGCCCAAACTGCTCATTTGTCCCAAAAAAATCTCTTTCTTTCCATTACTTTCACTTACGAAGTTGGATTTAAAAACAAAATTGAATCCATATTTTTGTATCGACATACCAAATTCACATACTGTTTTTCAAAGAATTAGGATAAAAATTGACACTATGGGAACCTACTCAAATATTGAACTGTCCTAGTTAGGACATATTGTCTTTTAGGGGTTAAGAATAGTAAATGTGTGTTCAGTAGAAAAAGTGGTGGTTTTAAATGTCTCGACCTTACAATGTGTGGAAGCATGATTTGTGCAATTGGGTGTTTTTACATGGACACTAGTAGAAATGTTGGCACTCCCAAAAGACATGCCTAAGCAAAATCATTGTGCATGTGTGGAATCAGGCACCACTTACCTGGGCATCTCCCACTATTTCTACTAATGAAAGGATAGCAGTTCTACGTGTATTTTTTCAAATTGCATGTACGCTCTACAATGTAAACTTACCCTTATTTTGTGCTTGTGTATAGGCCCTATTTCCAATGGGCAAAACCACCATTTGCAATTACACATGTAGAAAGTACACACGTCAAAACAATCATCATTTATATTAGCATGCCTTTGCTACAGTATCGCAGCCTTTTGAGGGTTTTGGTTTTGATTGTTTGTACTGTACTGCAGTAACTTAGAGTAGAAGGATCACATGATTTTCATGGCAGAGCTTCCTTCAGTGAATGATTGATTCATTGTGTGCATTTTCTGTGACTGTTATGGAATTTGCGTGGCCATTGTTGAAAGTTGCAGAGTCTGGGCACTACACTCCAGGTCCTATTCCACAGGTCACTATGTACCATGTGAACTTTGATAAAACTAAAGAGTATGGGAGACCTTTGCTAGTACAGAATCCTCAACAATGATGAATATCATAATAAACTGTCATAGTCAGCAAACTTAACCCTTAAACGTCAAACGTCAAAGTACTTACCGGTAGTGAAGTGGCATAATTAAGGAACTTGGTTTAAAACCCTTTTCACACTTGTTGAATTTCTTGTTATCATATTTGTGTACAATTTTTTTGACAAAACAATCGATAATATCAATAGTCAATTTTTTTAATAATAAAATATAAATGACATTAAATTGTTTAAAATCAAACAAATTATTTTTTCCATTGCAATTTAACAAACCCGATACATTGAACCAAAGGCAAAACCTCACAAGAAATCATGATTGCACAATCCATGTGTAGTGATTTGTGAGTGACTTACTATTTTCAAAGTCTAATTGAGTGATGTTGATGAAAAACTACATGTGGAACTACAAGGTGAGGTCTCAATTTTTGAATGACCTTCAAAATGCAAAAATCATTAAAAATCGTGCACTTCATGAATTTCCAATCAAGAAGTACTTACAAATTTAGCTCTTAAAAAGAGACAGGGTCTCTTTGTTCCTCATCCTACGCTTCAAAGCTCAAAAACTCAAATTTCCTCACTTTTCAAATCCAGAAGTCGTATGGGAGCCTCATGGTCCTTTAGGGGTTCATTGAATAAAGAAGCCAACATCCAAAAACCACCTTGTAAATGACATTTTCCTTGCAATTGAGTGCGGATATTGCTACGGATTGAAGGCACATTCCAAATATAGAATTGAAATTTCCAAAAGTCACCTAGAACCCAAAAATGAGAAAACCAAAAAAAATGACTAGTACAAATAAAGGGGGGGCAATCCCATCTCCCTTAATTGCGAGGGTTTTTTTTGACACTATAGCAGTGCTCCATGTATGCAATGGAGATTGGTCCCTCTAAATTTAGACCATTATGTCTGTGCCACAACATCGACCATGGTGCCAAATAAGATTAGAGCATCTCCACCCATACGCGCCATCCAAGGCTCGCCTTAAGGTGTTCCCAGGGCTCGTCAAGCTCCGATTGCCTCGCTAAAAATTGAGTGCCCCACCCATTGCGTGCAAACAAGCCCATGATGGTCGCTCGATCTCCCTTTAATAGCGCATTTACATCCTCTCTCCAGCCTGGTACGTTGACTCCGCGGTGTTTGAGCACGCCACGTACTCGGGAGCTTGAGTTGGTCTGTCCGGTGGCTGGTTCCGGAGAGAGCGCTCCTGAAAATAGATCAAATCTCCCAGACAGCTTCCGTGATATGGGCGCGCTGAAGGAACTCCTGCACTCGGAACAATGGCGAGTGAAGGACCATTTTGCGCGGGCCCGGAATCCAGAAATGCGTTGAGCGAGCAGGGGTGGGGAACTCAAACTAGCGCAGGCTCGCCACAGGTGCTTCCGGCCACATATGGCGAGCAAGGGTGGAGATGCTCTTATATATAAAACCCTGCTTACTGCATGAGGATGGTGATAGGCTTGTTCTTTCGGGTTTAAAAAAATTTGTATAGTGCACAGTCATTGATAATATTCCCCAAGAATATCCAAAAAGGATTCTAATCAATCAATTGTCAATATGATCCACCCAGGTCCCACTTGGCTATCACTCCCTCTACCACATGGTCCATTCGCCGAGGCCCCACTTGGCTACATTCCAGGCCCTCACCAGAGCCGTCAGATCAAGCAGTCAAGGTCCACCCAACCGTCAGATGAATCTCCGGTTGAATCGCCACCCTCCTATACACTATACGGTTCAGATGTAACGGTAACAGGCCAACGTTATCTAGGCTTGCGTGGACACCAAGATGAGATCTCTTCTGGAGTGTAGACGTGGCCAAAACAAGGCTTGGAATACTAAAAAGTAAAGGCTAAAAACAGATTAAGTTAGGGCACCCAAAAGCGTTAAAGATAAACAAAAAGGCAGTTTGGGGATGACGTGGTGGGAAGGGCATCATCCCATCAGTTGGGAGGACAGGTTTGCTATTCTTGGACGGCATTCCACGATCTTGTCGAATCAGATTATTATTATTATTATTATTATTATTATTATTATTATTATTATTATATTTTTTGACACAAATCGAGGGAGATCTTTACTGCACAAAGAGCAACAAATACAAACCCGTCCCGCTAGGACCGGCGAGACCGGGGAACAACTAAGACTCTTTAATCAAACTAAACCTAGAACCACTAAGGGTCGGTTTACACTATGGACCAAGAGCCATGACCAAGAAAATTAAATCATTTTCATGGTCATGGCTCTTGGCCAAGAGCCGTGACCATGAAAAATAAAAAAAATGGATTTTTGAGTGGCTTGATCACTCTTGTAGTGTAAAGTGGATTTGGACCGGGACAACTTTGGGCTGATTTTTTTGGCCAAAAATATTAAATAAAAAATATTTCGGCCAATGGCTAATTTTCAGCCTTACGGCTCCGTTGATTTCCGTTGAGTCGAGCATTTTGCCTCGACTCAACGGAAAACCCGTTGGACCATGGCACATTATCCAAATGGCAGATTTTAGTAGTTTTTGGGGACTTCAAAGTAAGTGGTCATTCTCCTATTTTCAAGGTAGTGTGAAGCCAAATGGGACCAAGAGCTCTTTTTGGGTCAATCACAGATTTTAGAATTCCATGGTCATGGCTCTTGGTCCATAGTGTAAACCGCCCCTAAGGGACCAACAAGGTTGAATCCCATCCCACTTTGCAAACAATTTCCTCCTGCACCACGTGGCCCTGAACTATTTTTTTCTCTTTTGTAAGTGGGAGTGGGGACACCCAAAACATTGCAAAAGGGTGAAGTTTCAGTTTTCAAACCAATTTTTTTGATCCGGTTTTTTATTTTGATTTAATTTTAATTTTTCAAAATTTCAATTATTTTTACTTTTATTTTTATTATTGTTGTGGGGCACTTGAGTGCTTTTGGTAACCCATCACCGAAGTTCTTATCTGGGCAGAGTAGTGATTTTACTGAATTGCCAATTCTTTCGATATCCAAGCAAGAGTACCCCACTCCTTCATCTAGTATTTTAAGGTCGTTCTGGACAATTTTCAAAAAGGTGCTATCACTATTGTACTACTCTACTCCCTTTGTCCCATATTAACCCCTAAGCGTCCCACCGTTTAGACAATGGACGATGTACACAAACGAAGTTGTTTTTCTCATCCGTCATTGACTTTTGGCATAGTGAAATTTTTACTTAAGATTTAAGGCTTCATGCATATGTGATTTGATTAGAAAGGGGATGATTTTTGAAAATTTTAGGCCTCATTTCATGTTGTTAGTAGTGATTCACCAAAAAATGTGAAGATTTTAGTATAATTATGCTCTTGAAAAAGTCTACTCATAAAATTAAGCTACCAAAAAATCTTCAAAATCACTACATTCAGAGTACTTCATTTGGACCCATCACAACTAATTTCATCCACAAATTATTTATGTCTTATTTGTAATCAAATTACCGAGCAAATTACAAAAGAACTTTTAGTTTTAACCCCTACATGCTTTAACGACCATTTTCATATCGATGCCCGAATCTAAAAGGCTACCTAGAAATAAAATAAAAGAATAAATAAATACTAAATCAAATCTACTTTCCAAAGCAATTTGAATTATGCCAAGCTGGGTTAAACTCCACCCATGAGAATTTTTCAAAGTGGATCACCTCAACATTGTCATAGTGTTATAAAAATTTCTATTTGTGGAAAGTAATGATGTTCCATCCATCATTTCTTTTGCTTTTTTGAAGCTTACAATAGATACACCAATTTCAACCAATCATGCTAAGTTTTAAACTCTAAAGTGAAAACTATACTTTACACAAATTTTCAAAGGCTAATGCTTTTAAATTCATTAAATAAAGATCTAAAGTTATTTTGGAATTTTGACCATAAGGATAATTTGTAGAGATGATGCCCTATATTTTTTCTATTGAACCAAATTCCATCAAACATATGGAAGGCATATATTATAGCACGTCTATGTTTTGTTCAATTCCCCTTGGGCATTTTGGGTTAATTTTCTATTAAAAAAATTAAAAAATGAATACTCAAGGGCTAGCAGCGCAAGGTATACAACGCATGGCAGTGCATGCTAGGCTATTGTGCTCGCTATTGTGAACTCCTTTGTTTTTGTTTAATTTTTTTTATCCAAATGAGTTAACCGAAAACGTGAGAGAAGTTGGAGAGGAGTTAAAAAGGAGTTTCCTCTTTATAATTAAATTTTCTGACAAGCATTATTCATGAATAGTGCCTAAGGTTGGGGCTCTTGGTTTAAGGGAGCGGATGGGAACTCTCCTCTAGCATTGGGGAGGTCATGAGTTCCATGCCCCATTGTGGCGCACGGTCTTGCTTTAGATTATTCTTCAACTCACCATTGACTAGTTTTGCCGTTTTTTTAAACTAAAAACTAGTTGTAGGTGGGTATGAGGTAAGTTTCCACTTTGGGACACTCTTTTCAAGTTAATTTTTCTATTCAAAATTTTAAAAATGAATACTCTAGGATTGGCAGCGCAAGGCATACAACGCCCGGCAGCGCATCTCAGCCTATTGTGAACCCCTTTGTTTTTGTTAAATTTTTTTTATCCAAATGAGTTAACCGAAAACATGAGAGGATAAAAATAGATTAAAAAAATATTATTTTTTGGGCGGCCGCCATTTAGGGTTCAACAACACCCCATAGCCAACTAGGAAAAAAAAAGAAAAAGAAAAGAAAGAATATATATATATATATATATATATATATATATATATATATATATATATATATATATATATATATATGTATATATATATATATATATATTGGGTGGTCGCCATTTAAGGTTCAACAACTTCCCACAACCAACCGCAAAAAAATAAAAATAATAATAAATTGGTTTGCTGGCATTGTTTAGTGTTCAGCAGCCACAACTAAAGAAAAAGTAGAAGAAAAAAAAGACAAGAAAGAAGACAAGAAAGAAATCAAGATAAAAAAGAAAAAAGAAAAAAGAATATAAAGATAAGAATAAAAATTTGTAACGGATTTGAAATATTATGCACTATGAGATGGTATAATTTCTATTATGTGATTCTACTTATTTTGGAAAATCATTGTTAAGATCTCACTTTTTGAACTAAGAATGAAACTTGACATAAACCAATTTTTTCATTTAAGAAAAGATTACAATATCTTATTTTGAAAATCCATAATGTACAAATGGTAGTGAACTAGCACAAAAATCAAGGAAAAATTGAATGGATGAAAAACTGTAGAGGATGTAGTCAAGAGAAGGCTTACAATCTGTACATCGTTCATTATATGAACGCATGCGTGTCAAAGGGTTAAACGACACTCTTTTGAGATTGTTTTGAACACTTTAGTGCTATTGTTTTAGTGTAGAAAAATTATGTCGAGAAGTGGGTCAAAAACAACACTCTTTTTTTTGAGTGATTTATTTGATAAAGTTCCAGAACTTATCTTGAAAACCAACAGAGGCAATTTGTATGAATGCCTTTTAATAAAAGCTAAATAATTGGTCGTATGACACAGTGGCCTTTGCATGGAACTCAATGCCCATATAGATATGATCACTTCATGTACTTTTATTATAGGTTTGCTTGTTTATCACGGGAACTTCAAAGTACAATTTCATTCATGCTTCAATTTCAAGCAACTCAATCACATTCTCAGTATGAATATAGTATATGCTTAATGGATCAATTACGATTGTCACTTATGTAGAATATAGGACAAGGTTCCATCACATGTGCAATGAAGTACAAGAATGTAGCACACTCTCCAAATGTGATGTCTACTTGCCCTCTACTCTATTTTGGATGCTTTTTCAATCATTTCATTGAATATCAGATGGTTTGTAGGGCTAATATGCTCTAACCCACTCCAACAATACCGACCGGAATGCAATTTTCCATGTCATGTGTCCGGCCGGTACTCTTGGAGTGGGTTAATAGAAGTAAGCATCTATGTGCAAATGTCCAACACACATTATCAAAATATAAAAATTCCAATTTCACTGCCTTTCTCTTAATTACAACCCTCAAGCTTTATCTTAAGGTATTCCACTTAGAAATCTACACTGAATGCGGGATCTAGGATCCCAACTTTCAACTAGAAAAATTAGGTTACAAACCTGGTTTATTTTGAGCATTACACTACAAGGAGAAGGCGTCACTTTTCACTCAGTAGGTGAGTCAAATGGCGCCACTTTGCACTCACTGCCCAGACGCTCAAGACTTGGTGAGTGCAATTTTTCACAGAGGACAAGTGTGTGTAGTAAAATCTGACACTGCTATGAGTGAGAGCGACGCCTTCGCTAGTAGTGTTAATTACCCGGGGTCTCCGGTGTCTCCGGTTCCACTTTGTTTGTGGTATCACGTTCAGTTTGAAGAGGAGTATCTGCAGGGCCTGTATATCGAAAACTGTTCCCGGCGGGCTCATTTCCCCTTCTGCAAGCGATAATTTTTTCCCAATTGCAAGCTACAAATCCAAGAACGGCGAGGAACAGAACAATTGCAAGTCCACCTACACTGCCTTCCACAATGGGTCGCCATACTTCTTTCTTCTCCGGCGTTTCAGACAAGCTTGTGGGTGGTGGCTTGCAGGTACCACAACAGCCTATATTTTCGTCAGTTACTGCTGCCGGTTCACAAAGAAATCCTTGCACATAAGCAGTGTCAAGGCCTGGACATGCATCCGTCTGCAACATCCATCGCCACACAGTTCCACTCAGAACTCTTTTACACTAAGGTAGAGGGCTCCAAAATCAACAGGGTTCTAATTCCAACAAAATCTAGGCACAATAATCATCCTAGAAACTAAATCTAGCTAGACCATAGATAGCTTATCATTTTGGTCAACATCCAATAAGAGCTCTATGACGTGCCTAGATTTGTGCTTTAAAATAAATGCCTGGTTTATTTAATTCTATTGGAATTAGGACCCTGTTGGTTTTGGAGCCCTCTACTTTATCACCCCTTTGGTAACATAAGTTCAGAACTTGGCACGTGGTAAGTATCCAATCACATGTGTACATAATAGCAGATAATTATTGGAGAATGCGATAATAACAAGTATTTAGAGGAGTCTAAAATGCAACATGGGAGTGACAATTTATGAGATAAATAGGGCACTGGAATAATCACAGGGAGAGATAAAGACATTCCCACATGGGATTTCACATGGGAAGTGAGACAAAATTCCCACAATTGTAACTTTCCTGGGATGATTGGACATAGGGTATTTTTTGATCTAGGAAAGTTACAATTGTGGAAAATTTGTCCGTATTTCCCATATGGGAATCTTGTAAATTGAAATCTCACACAATCACTACACTAAATAGGTAGATTAGTGTTAGATACACTAATTTACATAAACATGTTGTAAGTTTTTAATGTTGACCAATTTTTTTACCCTCTATATTGGTCAAGATGGGGATCTTTCAATAGTATTGGAATCAATATCTTTGGTAATTTTTTTCGTTGAGAGTAAAAATCTATGATATTTTCATATCTTATAATTATCTAACACTAATCTACCTATTTAGTGTAGTGAGCTATGGATTACATAACCTACGACATAGAATTAATACTTTTTGAACGTAAATAGTTAGAAGTTGTGTGATGCAACACTTACATAGTTGTCAGAAAGGAAGTCAAGAAGTTATAGAAAATAAACCTTGAATGACTATGTAGGCACTGATATAGTGACACATCTGTTCGTGCATTTCTTGGAGTAAGTTATGACTCTGATGAAGGAGACTGTAAAGCCGAAACCCTAAAACCTCATTGACTTTGATCAACTTACATGGTTGAAGCAGACATTCGTAACAAGGTCTGTATTAGTGTCAAATATTCTTCCGGGGTCATGTTTCCCAGCCTCTTCCACGATCGATTGAAATTGGATAGAGGGGTATTGCTCCTGCACTTTTTGTTCAAAAATATCCAAGCCCAACACACCCAGTAGCTCTCCGGAGGGCCCAAAAGCTGCAGCACTCAGAACAGAAGAATGTTGTCACTGAAGAACGAATCTTGCTCTAAGCGATGATCAAATTGCGGTAAAAAAATTTAAAAAAAGAAAAGAAAAAAGAAATTATATATATATGTATGTGTGTATGTATATATGTATGGCAACGAAAATAAGGCCTGCCAGCTATCCAAAATCTATCATTGCTGTGGATGTGTAGATAATGCACTTTCACAAAGAACGCCATAATCTCAATGCAACCTCTTCTTATCATTGTGTCAAGATACCATTGGACTAGAAGATAGGGATTAGAACTAATAATGTTACAGAGCATTAATTTCTTAGCAAGTAGCATTAACTCTCCATCAAGTAGCGACAATGACTCACTATTTGGCCTCTACATGCATGCTCAACTTCACTTTTTCTTTTCTCCTCTAATTAACTACCACATTGATCTTAAGATCCAATGGCTCAAAGTGGCTTGCATTGAGATTATGTCTGGTAATCCAAAAGCAAGGAGGATTATGGATGGCAATCGCAAGTCAGTACCTCCCTCGCCACAACTGCGATTTGGTTAGTCCTAACTTGCAATTATTTCCCATAATCCTCCCTGCTTTTGAATTATCATATTGGTTATAATGGCCAATCCCTGTTATTTTTTAGTATAACATGTTACAGAATAATGTTATTTAAGACAGTGCAAGTACAGCATTTGTTATTCTCAATTAGTACAGGATGCACAGTGGACAAATCTCGATGGGTTAGCACCGTACCTGCTTTACTTAGTGTCAAGGTGTGAGCATCAATACCACTAAAGTCCTGATATTGCGGCCCATAATCCGTTTGATTCTTCATGAAGCTTCGATGGAGTTTGGCGAGAAACGAGAAGTAGGATTGCAAAGCATACAACGGGTTGTTTAATCTCTCAACTGGGATCCCTTCCAAGGATGCTCGAATAGCTTGATTGCACTCGGGTGGTTGTTGAGTTCGAAAACTGTAAAGAAACAAATTCATATTGGGGATTACAGAAACATTGAGGTCACTTATGTCGTTATATTGCTGACCCCCAATGAGGGCAATTACCACCTGCAGTCAAAAACAGTCCAGAATTAAATAATCACATCATGGCATAAACGATCCTTCGGTCTCAAATCAACTCACTATAGCCATTTTCTCTTCATAAGGCCATACTTGTTATATAAAGACTTTTTGCAGTCTCATTTTTATCCTCGACTAAAAGATAAACCGTTTATCTCTTTACTAGTATTTTTTTATAAATAGGTAACAACACCAACTTTTAGAATTTCATTATAGAATCATAATAATGGGACACATGTAGTATCGGGAACCTCATTCCGGCAAATGTACCCGCTGGCTACATTCTACACGAGATAATACACCGGAGATTCCTGATACAACATCCTAGCCATAATTTGAACATTATTATTTTTTTGATTTCAATTACTACTTTTAAAATGAATTTTTAAATAATTAGCCTTTCTTCTCAAAATCTGCAAAAAGTCTCATTATAACGAATATGGTCTTCCAACATGAAAATAACTGAGGAAATTATTCTGGAGGGAAAAGAGAAAATAGTGTGCACCTTGAGATAATGTGATGGAATCGAGTTCGAGGCAGTCAGTTGGTCCAGTTGGTTGATAGTAAAATTGATAGCATGGTTAGTTTGTGTAGCATTAGGATCACTCTTGCTTGCATTCGCGACAAGACTTGTGAGGCTGTCATTGAAAGATTGAGACAACACGGTGCTGTTATAAATCATGGTGGTATTCAGCTGCGTGATTCCATCTCCATCAAAGGACACCAGGGTGACATAGTCTTGGCCTTCCCTCAGAGTGTCCAAAAGTCTCAATGCTGTTGTGATAGCTTTGCTGATATAAGTTTCGTCGTTTGAAGCACTGATTGTGCCACGCATGTTAAGTCCAGAGTCTATGAGCACCGTGACAACCTTGGGAACATCCGTCGATTCGATGTACCTGCATATTAAGGAATTGAACTTAGATTTGGATTGAAAAAGGGTCCATTCTCTAAAATACAAACTACCTACGGCGTCAGCAATGGTTTTGAGACGCCCTTTTCTTTCCGAAGCGTGAGTGAACCAAGTGATCCACCTTCCATTTTTTGCGCATGCATTCTCCATTACATGATACCTCAATCTACCAAGCAGATTGCACAATGGAACAACAAATTGATGTCGAAAATCAATCACGAATGCCTGTCAGCAGTGGTTTTAATGACTGGAGTGCTTTTCCATTGGTTTCTCTTGTTTATATTTAGTAACGAGTGGAGGCGCACCCACCTGCAGGTGACCTCAGAAATATCCCGCCCATCTACAGGTGACCTCAGAAATTCCGAGGTGACAGTTCCACGTCATACTTCGGGTATGAGTTGGCACGAAGCAAAAACCCGTTACTGCTTTCGAAAGTAACCATAAGCAGGCGGGTTTGGTATGTATTTCGGAGAATGGACCCAAAACAAATACTTATGAGTACAACATGCACATAAACTTGAGGTCAGATGCACTTACCAGGGTCGCAGTCGAGGATCATATGTATTGTCGCAGTTTTCATCCTGCAATTGTCATAAGATGTCCATAACATGAATTAGCGGTCCTCGTTTTCATCCACGTAGTAGAAAAGCAATAAGAATCTTACACTAGGGTGCATTCATGGTAATATGAGCCAACATAAGTGTACCGAGTGCTTTTTTTTATAAACTATGAAGCAATAACTTTATCATTTGAATTGATAATGCAATATTTATGAATTATTTCTTACATATATTATATTTCATTTTAACATATACCAAATTTTGATGATGTTTGAGTAATTATTCGTACTAAAATACGGTTGTAACCGATCCTTAATAAGGACTAAAATGTCCTTAATTTTTTTTTAATATCTACATATATTGAAGACATCATATGCTAAGAACTCATCAAGAGTCCTTAGGTTTGGGCACTGTTGGCTCTTATTACCATGAATGCACCCATTAGTAGAAATCTTGTATAACATGACAGGTCTTTAATAACATAGTGTCCGTAATATGCCCAAAATGATGTTTAGTCATTAAAGACTTGTCACATTAGAGAAAATTTCTACTAGTGTTACTTCACTACATGTATGTAACTTAAACGTACATTAGACAAGAATTTCTACCAATGTTACTGCACCACATGTATTTAACCTAAAACGTTTGAAACGAATGGCAACAATAGCAAGAGATTGATTCAACATAGGAGAGAACGAAGGAACTAATAATACCGCTCCAGGGTAGATTCTGAAAGTGCCATCCACAGCTCCAAAAAACACTCGAAAGAAATGAGAACTATCCGACAAGGTACTGCTTTTGAAGTGGTCATCCAAAGACCTGTGAGTGCATACTGTCCGGGCAATATGAGAGTCGATTAGATCCACACGTCTGCATTAAATGCCAGTATATATTTCTCAGCGCAGTGCAATGGATTCTAGTTTTTGTGGTCAACAAATAGATAGTCTAAAAAATCATGAACACTCTCTACACTTTATGTAAGAGATTGTAAACCTTACAAAGCCCTTGGTGAAGTCGAAGTTCCGCTCCGTACAGGATGCGATATTACAAAAGGTATTATTGGCAACTCCCAGGCATTGGTAATTGCTGTCACCTGGGGTGCCATACTCGTAGCAAGACAAACGGGAACAATTGGAACCCGAACAGCCATTCAGTACATCTGCACATGCAAGAAATCATTCAAGAAGTGTCCGCTTGTAAAGTCTCAATTGATGCAAATGACAGTTCTGCAATAACCAGGGTTTCTGTTTTATAATTAGGTGAAGTTGAATAACCAAAGGTAATGAACAATAATTTTTTTTTAAATTTTTTTTTAAATTTTTTTTAAATTTTTTTAATATTAGTAAACTCAAATTTTGAATGCTGTTCACAAGCTCAGCAAATGTTCATCGTTCGTAACCCACCGACCTGCCTGTCTCGGGCTCGTGATTGGCTCTCAGATAGTAGATTACTCACCATAATCCAACTACAGGTTACATTCTCGAAAGCTTCAAGGCGCTAATCCGAGCAGACACCCTCGACGGGCAGGCTGGTGGGTCATGCTATGTTATTTCATCTACTTGAGCCGTCGGGCTGTGTAATGTACTCCCCCACTATCTACCTCATGTTTCACACTCGGTAGGTAGTGGGGAGTGCATTACCCACCCTAACGGCTCTTGTAGATGAAATTACATAGTTCATTAATATGCATTCCAGCTCTATTCATTACATATTCACTCTGCAAGATTAATTTATGGTTGGCTTGGCCGTGGTTTTCAAACGCACTCTGAATATCATCAAAAGACCCTAATCTTTTGACATCAATTAAAACAAACGCAACAAAGATTTTTCAGAAATTTTTATTTTTTTAGGATTATTTGGTGTGCATAGAGATTTAGAAAGTAATTAAACATCATTCAATATATCACAACAAAAAAGTTAGTAGATTCTAGTGTGCATTCACCCATGTTGTAACTAACCTAATTTATTCATTAAAGACATGTCACATTGCACAAGATCGATTTCTACTAGTGACGCACTGGAGAAGGAAGAAGGATCGATGAACGTACCACAATTACGAGAGTTTTCCTCAACTGCATCAACAAACGATAGAAGTTCCCCTTCCTTCTGCGCTAGAAGGTCCTTCGCAGTAGTGATATTAACCCCTTGAGCTTCTAAACTCATCACACGAAGGCTAATAAGGCAACTTAGAAAGGCAATAAGTCTATTGAGATTATACCGTGGCAGTCTCTTCATCTTGGTTGCAGTACACGGGACTCCTACACGCAATAAAGTAGACCTGCAAGCAGAGAATACAACCCGGTTAAAAATCCTAGCAGTTTGAAGTTCGAGAATCCATAATTTTATCCTCCCTGCAAGGACCTCTGTTCCCCGCCCGGACTCTGTTACACGTAGTCCTTCCTCTCACAAAATCTACGAGTCTAACAAACTTTCAGTAGTCCGTTTCAACTTCTACGCTGACCACCTCGCCCGTCTTGTGGAATTTCACCGACTGGACTACCGACATTATGGTGAAATTCTGCAGCAATGGATCTCTACATAATAAATAATAAAAGGAGCAGACTCGTGCAGGTTACAAAACATTGGAAGGGGGATAGGATAAGTGACGACCATGATCGAGCCAGAGCTACTTCAATCCGATTCAATCAGTATGGCCCGTCTAAAGACTAAGATCATGTTAACTATCATTCAGATGCGGTTATGAAACTCAGGTTACCGACATTCAGAGTCGGCGTACTTTGAAGAGCCTGTCCCGCGGAATGGCAACGCGGAAAATGACTGTCGAAGACTCGAAGTGAAGAGTCCGGTACTTTGGGAAGGACCGTGTTGACATTCAACCTGTCCGGGGTGCTTTGAGTTCGTACAAAGAAGGATTCTAATACTGTACTGGCTATCTCACTGAGACACTAAACTTGGGCGAATCAGACGAATCTTCCCTTGCATCCTCTCCCGCTCACCATATTTCGCGAAGATGCTGGGCTGCCAGCTCACGTGGTGCAAATCAGGCTTTTGTCCACTGCTCATCCTTGTCTGCAGGAGACAGAAATCGGTAAGCTTAGGATCATGTACAGAAAATTCTAGATTCCTAGCTAGGCAATGCTAAAAACTAAATCTGTCTACAGGAGAATGAAACAATAGAGTTAACCGAAAAGTCAGCTCAAAGAGGAAAGTTTTAGCATTGAACTCCTCTTTGAACTCCTCTTGAACTCATATTGAAATATAAATAGACCAATAAGTAGTTCATGATGAATTGGGAGACAATCTAAAACAAGCCACTGTCATTATTCTCCACACCTCGCAATGACTCCCACACCTCCTACCAAAGCTCCAAGCCCATGGCCCACAAGGGGACAAGTTATGACGCGACACTATTCAACCTAACTATAGCTGAAAAGAGAGGTTAGAAAGAGGTTGAAAAGGGAGGTTTCATGGCCTTCTTTTCAATAAACTCAAATGTTTCAAAAATTGAGTTGAGTTTTTCTTTTTTTTTTACACTGTAATTGAAATGTCATTTCAGGTTTATAGTAGAGACCTCAATGTCAACATTTGTGAGTAGTGATGTTTGATTTAAATTGTAATTAGAGAGGATAGTGATATGTCAATGTTTCTAACATGGATATAAAACACGTAGTATAAGATGAAAGTAATATATTGTTAAAAAATTGGCTATTAAAAGGACTACAGTAGCTTTGTCATCGATGGTTTTAATGGCTTACTAAGGACTCTTCTAAATGATAAATAACACTTTCTGGGTAAGAATTTTAGGATAATCAAATGAGAATGACGATTATGTGAATGGAGATTGTCACAATCAATACATTAAAATTTTATTTTTTGAAAATAAATTATGACTTTTTGTCTCTAACCACCCTCCAAAGGGCTCTCCAAAGCACTCAGAACGAGGCCACCCTTGACTCGTATTAGCTTGAATCGACCCAGTACATAACAATTTTATCCTGTCAAACCCAAAACTTATCACTGATCATACGCAACTTGTCGAGGAGAACTGAGAATAACTCAGCTGTGAACATTGCTTTGATAACAATATATTTTATTGCAGAATATAAATTTCAGGCTGAGAAGACCTTGAACTCCCTACAAATCCTCACAGTTCACAAAGCATCCGAGCTATTCTCAGATAATTTACAAGAACTATAAATAGAATACACTGCCCTCTAAAGTCCACTCCAGCTTGTGCCATCTTCATTGTGAACCCGGACTCTTATCGTACCAACAGTTTTGCAGAAATACCGGTAATTGATAGACATCAAAGGACGCCAGAATCTTCTCCTTCTGTCCTTTCATTGCTTCGAGGGACCCCGAGTGAGTTGGATTTTACAGTAAGAACCGAAACGCTCGATTACAGTACGAGTTAAATTTCATCTTCGGACATTACCCGGGGCTTTTAATCCAGCTTCGCTATCAGGTACTTGATAAGACCCTGCCACGACCTTTCGACCTTTGGTTTTCTTACTAGCAATTCGAGGCCTAACGCAGCACCAGTAAATGAGAAATATGACCAGAAGCCCACCGACACCACCAATGGTAGCTCCCAAGATCAAGCGCAGTATAGTTTTCTTCGGGACACAGTTTCCACAACAGCCAATCCTCTTGTCATCTGATTTCGCTGAACAAAGAAATCCTGGCACAAAAACATTCTCAAGGCCTGGGCATGCATCCGTCTGCAACAACCACAACCGCAACCGTACTTTAGAGGAGTCCAACAACGTTTACCCCAAAACCCTAATGTAATGTTTGAGCAGCTTTGAGTGGGTCCTAAGTAGACTCCATTGATGAGGAGAGACTATGGAAACGCTTTGTTTTAAGGAATTACATGGCTAAATAGTACAAACATGATGTTAAAGTAAATCTAGGGTAAATACTAAGGCAGAGACTATGCGACTAGTCGCTTGTTTTAATTTTTATTTGTAAAAACACATGCTATGTGCATCACTGATTCAGTGAAATAAAACTTGGTTTAATTTGAATATCGATTATTTCACAATATGATCAATTGAACTTATCATTTTAACCCTTAGTTTGCTTCCCATCTTTTTAAGTATGTTGCATGTGTAATGTGGCATTCCAAACGCTCATTTTAGGGTGTTCCGGCTTGATAAAGCCCACTTGCAATAGCTACATTTGTTTAGAGAGCGTAAATGTAAGGGTGACTATATATTCGCCGGAAAAAACCAAAAAACGGTCAAGTGGGAACCCTAAACCCTAAAACCCTAAACCATGAATAATCCTTGACTTACATGGTTGAAGCAAACACTGGTATTGAGATCTGTGGAAGTATCAAATGCTGTCAGAGGCTGATGTGATCGAGCAGCATCCACGATTGATTGAAACTGAATAGTGGGGTATTGATCGTCCACTTTCGTTTCAAAGAAGTCGATGCCCACCACCCCCAGTAGGTCTCCAGAGAGCCCAAATGCTGCATAATTCAGAAGATGGTACAAGTAAATTTTATGAGCACACCAGATGTTCTTACATATGATCATTTTTTTTATAACTAACAACATTAAGCCACATACTTTCATTAAACCGGTGAACAACTAACATTACACTAGTAGCAGACTTGTCGTTTTTCATTCCCCACTTTGTGGGAACAATGAATAGTACCAGAATATTATACCTATATTTCTGTCTTCTTGTGACCAAAACTACTCACCAACATTGACACAACCCATGTGCTTGGTGCGATTTCATTTCTTTTTCATTTATAATAAGTGAAAAGCAACACATTTCCTAGTAGTGTTATCCTAATAAAATTGAATAGTTATCCAACATCTTTGGCATGCTCTATCATGTTTTGCAATTTATTTTCTACGACGAAATATGAAACGCACAATCATGAATGAAAAGGATTCAATTTGCAAAGAACTGAAGTATAAAGACAATGATTTTCTAGCTGTGCAACAAATTAGTTATATGATGTCAAGTGAGAATGTACCTGCTTTACTCAGCGTCAATGTGGAATTATCGATTCCCGAATAATCTGGATATTGTTGACCGTAATCCACTTGATCTCCCACGAAAATTTTGTGGACGTTGGCCAGAAAAGAGTAGTACGATTGTAAAGCGTACAACGGATTATCCAGTCTCTCAACGGGAATAACTTCAAAAGATGCTCGAATGGCTGGGTTGCACTGAACTGGCACTGTTGTGACGAAATTGTACACAAACAAATTGACGCCGGAGGTTGAAGGAATGTTAACCTGAGACGAAATGTTTTGATATTGGTCACCAGTAGTGAGCACGATTACCACCTGCAGTCCAAATAACCAACACAGTTTCAAAAGGATCAGTCATCGGGTACTTCATTATCGGGGGACCGTCACTGTTAAAATATTTAGATTTAAACCAAGTGAGATCAAATATAGGGTCTAATCTTATTCATCCGGAGGTAAAATTTCTACCTAATCATAATATTTTAAATGATGCTTTCTATTCAAGTAAAGAATAATTCAAGAATCTCCTTAGAATATATACCTACCTAGACACAGGGAGGTCATAATGGTTTCCCTGTGTGCGTTTCCCTTTTAGTCTCACTTTTTCTCACTGAGCCTCAAGAGTTAACACTTGTTAAACTTTCCTTTTACAAGCAAGTGAGTCAACATTAAACTGGTGAATAAGCAGCTTTAAGACTCAGTGGGAAAAGTGAGACTTACAAGGAATTCACACAGGAAATTACATATGAGACCCTGGTGAGCCCTAGAACATTTCAAAATATGTACCTCAAATATTCCAATTATGTGATATACCCCATTCAAATAACGCAAGTGGTAACACTATATATATATATATATATATATATATATATATATATATATATATATATATATATATATATATATATATGTTAACCCTTTAAGGTCCCAATTCAACATTGTTTTCAAAGATTTGTTATAAAATGTTTGATGAAAAATTAAAATGGAGTTGATGTACAAAGCAAAGTTATAAATGTCAATGTGAAGATAATATCTATACGGTTCGATTCATCATATTTATTATTAATATTTTTTAATTAATTTTGCAAGGTTTTCTCTTGGAATTCAATTAAAAATCCAAAATTAACATTAAAAAATTAAAAAATATTGTAATGAAATTGGAATAACATGCACTACAAGAGGGTATGGTTTTTACTATTTGATTCTTCTTATTATGGAAAATCATGTTTAAGGTCTCACTTTTTGAACTAAGAATGAAACTTGACATAAACCACTTTTGCTATTTTTCAAAAACTCTCAATATCTTATCTTGAAGATCCATACCGTACAAATGGTAATCAACTAGCACAAGAATTTTTTTAAAATTAAATGGATGAAAAACATCCAATTGCGTGGTGAAGGGACGCGTCCAAAATCATCCATCGTCCAGATTCTGGACGCAGGCGCGTCTAAGGGTTAATTGTGACTCCCTGACACTAGAATGACACTAGAAGAAAAGAGGGACTTGTTCACTCAGCCTGGAGTGGGATTCTGAGTGAATTTGGCCACATTTGAGTGAATTTGGTCACATCTGAGTGAGCATGCCCAGTATACGAATCCCTCCTTTCTTCTAGTGTGACTTCATTCCATGGCAAAAATTATATAATGGCATACATGTCAGCCTCAAATTAAAGGAATCTGCGAGCTCCCAAATTCGGTTACAACAACAGGTTGAAAATACAAACAAGGGTGAGGAAAGAGAACTAGACCTTGAGGTAATTTGCTGGAAAAGTTGAACTTGGGCTGGTCAGATTAGTGATGGCGGTGTTGATGGAATCAGTAGTAGCGGTAGCATTGGTGTTCAACTTGCTTCCGTTATTGACATTCCGAGTGAGGCTGTCACTGAAAGACCAATACAGGAGTGTTCGGTTATAAATCATGGTGGCATTCAGCGCCTCGGTGCCATCTCCGTCGAAGGTCATGAGGGTGACGTAGTCTTGGCCTTCCTGCAGCGTGTCTAGTAACCGCAACGCTGTGGCTGTCGCTTTGCTCCCGTACGTTTCGTCCGATGTTCCACCGCTGAGCACTTCGCGCATGTTCAGTCCCGAGTCCACGAGGACAGTGACAACCTTCGGAACAGATGTTGATTCGATGTACCTGCCATGAAGAAAGAAAAAACATAATTTCTAAGTTAAAAAGAGAATGAAATACCAGGACTTCTTAGAAATTATTAACTCATGTACTATTGAAAATGACCGTATTTGTTAAACTGAGACAATAGAGTTAACCAAAAAGTCAGCTCAAAGAGAAAAGTTTTAGCAAACTCCTCTTGAAGTCCTCTAGAACTCATATTGAAATATAAATAGACCAAATACTAGTTCATGATGAGTTGGGAGACAATTTAAAGCAAGGCACTGTCATTATTCTCCACACCTTGCCATGACTCCCACACCTTCTACCAAACCTCCAAGCCCATAGCCCACAACGGAACAATTTATGACACGACACTATTCAACCCAACTTGTATAGCTCAAAAGAGAGGTTAGAAGTAGAGCAAAAAAGGAGGTTAGATGGGCTCTTTTCGGTCAACTCTAATATGTATTCTAATATTATCTTTGACTTTACATTTAGATGATAATTCGTGTTTGATATTGGATTTTTTTGGTGAATCGAGACTTCAATATATGTTAATACACTCATAAACCTTTGATTTTATAAAGGCTGATATGTTCATAAATTTTTGATTTGTTAGAATAGAAGTCTCAAATAATAGGGCTACAGTCTCAAAATGTTCATTTTGTTTAACAAATACGGCCTTATTGGCAGTTCCAGTCAGAACCACTTACCAGGGTCGCACTCGAGGGTCATATGGAACAAGGTCGCAGTCTTCATCCTGCAATATGACATAAGCAGTCTTCATTAATAAGGTCTGAGAATCCTAAATTATACAACATTTAACTAATTTCTTCAGTGGTATTGATTTCTAGAAGATAAAAACAGAAAGATAGCTCAGCTTCTATTTCAATACTCTTGTTAACCCTTAAAGGTTCAGATTGGCCATTCCCGCGAGTATTATACGGCCGTATTTCATTGTATTTGGAATGGTTTTACACCTCCGGCCTATGAGTTTCATATGAAAAGTGAAGTTAAAATTCATATCTACATGGTCTTAAAAGCTATAGTGATCTCAATTTGAAACTTCCTACTTACAACAAATGTCAAATATATGGCAACGTATCTACTATCCTCAAAAACCTTTCAAGGGTTATTTGTAGGGCATACACCGTACATGTGTATACGTGGAGGAAGTTGCAAACCTATAAGCCAAATGTTAAAAAAACCCTTTTCTTCAATTTTTACTAGACAAGTACAGTTTGTGACAACCCCAATGCAAGTGCAAGCTTGGATGTAACTCACTAACTTGTACCAGTTTTCACTTAAATCAAGAGGGTTTACTTACATCTTAATGGAATTCATAGATTCATAACGGCCTCCACATCATGAAGTGTATATACGATAAGAAAGAGTAAAGAGTGAGTTTAGATTCATGGACAATACTTACATTACAAACTAGAAAGTTACCCATTAATATTTTAAGAGCTTAGTGCTTAAAGAATCAAATTGTATATTCAACAGAAAAGGAAAAGAAACTATACCGCTCCAGGATAGATTCTGAAAGTGCCATCCACAGCACCAAAAAACACTCGAAAGAAATGAGAACTATCGGCCATACTACTGGCTTTGAAGTAGTCATCCAAATTCCTGTGAGTACAAACTGTCCGGGAAATACGATCATCAATTTGATCCACACGTCTGCACCAATTGTCACCACGTCCGAGCATCAGTTTCGTCACCGAGAGTTTAAATTCAGAGTGCATTCCGATCGAGACAAAAAGTAATTTTGAATATTCTTTACTCATGTGGCACGCAAAGGAATTGAATGAGATTCTAGACCTGAGAAAGCTCTTAGTGAAGTCGAAGTTCCTCTCGCCACACGAAGCGCCACACGCGGTGTTGTTTTCAACTTCCATGCATTGGTAGTTGGGATCACCTACTGTTCCATACTGATAACATGACAACCGGGAACAAGTGTCGGTGGAACAACCGTTCAATGCATCTGCACATGCAAGAAATTATGGATACATGATTTCTTAACACTCAGGACTCATATAATAAAGGCGCGTTGATCAATACAAATATTCTAAATCCAAATGATAATGAAACTTAAGTAAGGTATGTACCACAATTACGGGCGTTTGCCTCAACTACACGAACAAAATTGTTGATTTCGTCCACCTTCTGGGCTAGAAGCTGATCCGCAGTTAAGATAGCCGCTTGAGCTTCAAGCATGACATGAAGGCCAATGAGGTAGAAAAAGGCTACACTAGTGAGATATCGTGCCTGTCCCTTCATCTTGGTTGAAGTACAGAACAGAACAGCAAATCTGCAAAGAAAAAATCTCATGAGCTTAGCAACGTCAACAGCAACAAGTAGTTACATCCTAAACAAACTCGAAGCCACAGATCTCGGTGGCGTGACAATTCCTTCAAAACGATGGATTCAGCAAGCACCCACACTGAGCTGGAAACAAGACCACAATTTCAACAATCGGACCGAGGTGAATTATGTATGCATTGCAGCGATTGATCATTTACATACACTGTCTACAAGGAGAAGGCGTCGTTTTTCACTCCTTCTGTGAGTCAAACGGCGCCATTTTGCACTCACCAATTTTTTTTTTGACTTGGTGAGTGCGATTCGTCACGTAGAACAAGCATGTACAGGGAAAAGCGATAATGAAGAGGATCCTCCAGAGTGAGAAACGACGCCTCTGCTTATAGTGAAAATACCATGATATACGATCGTTCATCGATCATAGTACTCTTCCTATTAACCCCTAAGCGTCTAAAATTCCCGATACGGCCATCTTCGTCACTGAACTTTGCAACGGTGGCATTTTCTCATTTTCCCTTGGTTTTCTGATTACAATACATCATTTTAAAGCTCTTGTTCTATACTTACTACAAGATCAACAGTGTGGATTGTGTCAAACTGAAGTCATTTTCACACAAGTAGATGAATTGCAGCAGGGGGTCCAATTTTCCTACACTGCAGAAAATACACAGTGAGGTGGATTGAATTCAACGACGCACCTTAGTTGGTCTTGAGCTTCGACGAACGGCAAATTAAGCGGCACAGAGCTCACTGCTGGAACGTCGATAATTATGCAGGTTGCTTCGAGTGATCAACTCTGTAAGTCTGTGACAGGTCCGCATTATGATTTCTTCTTATAAAGAGTCGAAGGCCAGTTGCCTTGTGCCGACTGACTGTAGTCTAGACTAAATATGGTCGAATGCTACCGTATTAATATATTTACATTCCAAAACCTCTCTAATCACCTGCCGACTGAGCTGAGCTGGCCGGGATCGAGGAAGCTACAAAAAGTCATACCGACTTTCAGAAAACAATCCTCCACGCCAGCCTGGTTACCGTACTAGGGAATCCAATGGATCCATTGACAAATGGTAGCTTGGTGTATATTAATGTAATGTAACACCACAATCATAATTCAACCACAACTTCTGTTTGTCTGCCGTCCGTCCAATCAATTGTCGGTAAGATTAGATTCTCGGACCCCAAAAGTCTTCTCCGACTAAGAGTCGGTACGGTGTGTCAGTCGGTTTTTTTTTTGTTTTGATGGGCACAAATTGAAAGAATCAATTGCAAAAAGGAAGAAAGTGTCAGTCGGTTTCATTTGATTGAAGCAGTCAGTCGGAAATTTACACCGCCGAGCAGGTAAATTAAGCTCACTAAATCTTGGGTGGCCGGTCCCGTCCTCCGCTGAACTTGGGTTAGCAAACGCTACTTAAACTGGTAAATATCACTGAACCTGATCTCTGTACAGTACAGGCCAATTACTTATTAAGGTAGTGGAACCAATTCCCGACTGAATTTCAGGTTTGCATACTTAGACTTGTGAAAGAAATTTTTTATAATTTTTGGATGCTCTGCAAAGCTATTGCAAAGGCATCCCCAAAAAAAACATTTTTTGAGCATTTCTACAATTTTCTATGATTTTTTAAGTGTGAAAGCTTAGAGTGACCATTAACCGCTCATAGAGTCATGGTTTTCATGAGAGGTTGGATTCTGAAAATAAAGTGCTTCTACACCAATCAGAAGCTCTTGATTTTTCCAAGCATGGACGAAATTAAAACACTCTTGGACACTATCTGAAACCATGCTGGCTGGTTTCTGACACCCATCCCCCAACCAATAGGGGTCGGAAATACAACCCGGTCAGAAATATGACCCTCTACCTTAGGGTCATAATTATCTTGTCAAATATGAACATACATAGCATTCAGTAGCATGCACTGTCCGTACCTTGGCTCTAAAGTACACGTACCCAACAGTACTTCATCAGTAGCAAAGGTAGAGGGCTCTAAATCCGCCACAGTGTTAAACCCGCACTCTACCAAGAACAAACACTTTGAAATTTTGAATGTACCCATGGTGAAGAGCACCACTTTAGAACCCATGTCATTTCAACTTCAAAAATTCATAACTAATTTTAGGAATTTCCAAATTTTTTGATTCAAAGTATGTTGGTCTTTGCTTGGATTTGTCTTCTAGTGAAAAATCATGTTCAATTCTCCATGTGTCCTCATAAATTCACAGCCTTTAAAGTGGCAGGTTTAGAGCCTCCTACTTTAAGTGAACAGATGGTGGCTCAAGGTGATGAGCAAAGTGCATGAAGGGAAGGTACTCGGCATGAAGGCTGCTGAATGTTATGTGACTTGACTTTTAGGAGTTGTTGCACAGAATGAAGAATAAAAAAAGGTACATTAGATAGCCCTATTTAGTCAATTCAGCCTTGTTATTACGACACTCGATTATTCAACAATTTCGATTATGCAACAAGATTCTGCTTCAAAACTCCCCCAACAAGATTCACTTCAAAACTCCCCCATGATACGAATCCGACATGTTAATATGACAACATTGAAAAACCCCCAATATGTTATATTATAGAGGTAATAAATGCTTTAGAGTAGTGGAACCCACACCAAAATTCATCCACTTGTAAATGGAAATTTTTTGGGAACTCCA
Source organism: Pohlia nutans (assembly GCA_022496805.1). Classification (NCBI taxonomy): domain Eukaryota; kingdom Viridiplantae; phylum Streptophyta; class Bryopsida; order Bryales; family Mniaceae; genus Pohlia; species Pohlia nutans. Next base: position 2,547,102 of record CM040086.1, read on the forward strand.
ATTTAGAAAAGAACTTTGTGAACAATAAAGATACCAAGAGTTGTTTAGGGTTTGGGGACTCTAAAGTCTTGTGAGTACCAATGTCTAGGTCTTTTTGGTACTTATGTTTTGTTCTTGCTATTGTAGTCACTTGTACTATCGCGTGTCCTTCACAGGGGTCTCATATGGTTTCCCTGTGTGATTTCCCCTGTGAGTGCCACTTGCCCCTCTGATCTTCAGAACTCGACACATGTTAAAACCTTTCCTTCTACAAGTAGGTGACTAAGCTTAAGCAGGTGATTTTACACACATGTCAAAACTCCAAATCACAGGGAAAAGTGGCACTCTCGGGAGAATCAACACAGGGGAACGATATGAGCTCCATGTGCTTGTTGCTGCCACTACCACTTGTATAAGTTGGCAATTAATTACCAATTGTAAAGATTAGTGATGCACGTCATCATGCATCAATGTTGTCTCAATTTCTCATGAACAATTCTCTTCAATTTGGTGTGTTTGATGTCATTAGGATTCAAAAGGTGTTGAAAAAACTTGATAAGATGAGAGTGACCAATTTGGGTACGCAATAGTAGACTACTTTTAACACATTATTTAAGTCCTCATAAAAGTGTCTTTTATGTTTTGAGTATTACTATTATATTTCAATTCAATCCTACATTTTTTACCAACTCAATATACTTCTATGTTCAAATTATTGATCAAATGTAAATCCCTCGATAATGCAACATGAAATCGCTATTTTGTCATATTATTGAATGTGTGACACTTCAATTTAACAAAAAAAAATTGTGCGTTCACATTTTGTCAGCAAAATGTGAACGCCAGATGCCTCCCATATAACGATAGATTCTGAACAGGAAATACAAAAAAAGCAGGGCTAGAGCAAAAATAATCTTGGCAATCCCTCGAGCAGATTCATCCGACTAAAAATGACGAAACCCACCCTAACACAAAACAAACCACTAACACAAAACGTCCAAAATGCTGTCCTCAAATTTCGTTCTTCTCGAGTTTCAGAAGTAATTCTACAAGAATTGTGAACTGCTCTGATGAAATACATTAACACTTCAGAAACACCAGCTAGGAAAGATAACTTAAATACCAAGGTATAATTATGCAAAGACGACAGCCTGTATAGCGTTTTGATAGTCCGGGTGTCAGCAACCCTGATTCAGCCACAACGGGAACTGAGGTTCATAGGAAGCACTCCTGGCTCTCAAGTCATGTCAATATATCGAGAAACTGCATAGTTTAATCACGTAGTTTCAACCCCTTGAATCTCACAAGATTACTTTGTTTACAAAATATAAACGGAGACTCTTGGCGCATTCATGTTACTACATACAAGCAAGAGAAGAGAATTCAACTTATGCATAGGCGTGGGTTGTACAAAGGCCACAATCCCCATATTTATACAACATTATAACACCCAGCAGGGGATGCCAAAGCCCTGAAGGGATTACATTTAGACCAGAGCAGCAAAAACTAGATAAACAAGAGCACTTCTTGCTACTAGCTGTTGGATAAGAATTCCAATGAACTTGTAATTTACCTACATGCCACAGGGGTCTGGATTTGTATCTAGAACATAGCATGGGCCACAGGACTAGTGAGAGAAATGGCGACCAGAATGGTGCAACAATCTAGTAGATTTCGGCAAGAGACAATAAGTAAGGTAGGTACAGAATTGGTACCTAAGTGGCCAGGGAAAAAGCTGGGCAGTTTTTAGCGGGTGTGCCATCACAGCCAAGAACATCCCTGTAGTTTCTGGAGATCCAGAATTGATCATACACTTCACCATCCCTGCTCTTCTTGTACTCGAATAACAAAGTGGTACGATTGAAGGCTGTCAACTTTGTGAAACCGAAATCCAGATCTTTTACAAGACTCCAGAATGGGGCAAAAGGACTGAATGGCTCTAGATCACAACCTCCACCACCCGCTACTATGTGGATCGTGGCGTTAAATGTGCCAGAGTAGTGGTCCTTTTCAGTGCTAATACATTGGCTCTGACACAGAACAAGCGAAGAAAAATATCTCAGAAAAAACTCTGATGTTGTACATGATTCTGAGCAGCAGCACTTGTACATGTTAAAATAAGCGTTTAAGAATGCCCAAAATAGAGTCGAGACACAATTAACCAATTGGGCTCCATGCCTTTTTAACAGTTTGAGTAGGTCCTATTTGGACTTCCTCTTCTTCAAATTTCTGTGTCTTCTGACCAACACGTGCGTTAATCTTCACTAGTTCTGGTGATATAAAATTTGGTCACATCTAAATTATATTTTTCACAATTGAATTTGTCATCTTAAAACTGTGAATCCTTGGTCCTTTAGGGATGAAGCTACCTGTCTCATTCGACAGATATGCCATTGTCTTAATAACCAGCATCATCGATCAAATTACTCACCTCATATACAGGGCAGCTTCGCTCATAATTATGCACATGACCATAAAAGGCAAGGTCCACTTTGTACTTTTGCCACAGCTTTTGCAAGCTCTCCCTGCCACCTGGTTCCGCAAAGGTGCCTTCTGATGCATAATAGATACCAGTGGAGTACCCAAGCACACGATGCGCCAGAAATATCAACCACGGCTGACGTTGCCGATCGACCTTTGCAAAACACTGCTCCAGGAACTTGTACTGTTCAGTCCCTTCTCTCCAGTCCAACTCTGTGTCTGCAACACAGAAGTGAAACATGCCCCAGTCTGCTTCATACCTGCACGACCAACCCAAGTTGCTAAGTAAAATCCAGGTTTCAAAAACTACCGAGACTCATTCTGTCACAATGACGAACCATAATTTCACAATCTATCAATACCAGCTGGCTGACTGAGGACAATGCTAAAGGAAAAATTTCAGCCAATTTATCCTTTTCTGATGTGACAAATATGAAAAACCTAACAAACGCATGTATAAAACAACACAGTTTTAACCTTTTAACGCGCCAGCGTCCACTATTTGAAACTACTAGATTCTCATCCAAATTAGACAGATTTCATCCACCAAAATTTCTCTTGGTTCTTGAGCAAGTTGACTATCCTTTGTACGGTTTGGATCTTCAAAATAGGTTATTATGATTTTTAGAAAAACAACAGAATTGGTTTATGTCAAGTTTCATTCTTAATTCAAAAAGTGGGACCTTAATATGATTTTCCAAAATAAGCAGAATCAAATAATGGAAACCATACCATCTCGTGGTGCGTCTTGTTCCAATTTCATTACCATATTTTATTTTATTTTTTTGTGCTAATTTGGGATTTTTAATTGAATTTCAAGAGAAAACCTTGCAAAATTAATTTAAAATTATCAAATAAAAATAGAACAAATCCAACTGTACAGATGTGATCTTCACATTGACAGTTGCAACTTTGCTTTGACTAAACAAACATAACCTGAGCTACATCTATGTGCAGCAATTTCAACAGACATCAATACCGCTAAAGAGCTCAAAAAGTCAATCATACCAGGATTTTGCCTTATTTGTGGTAGGCATATGGTACATGACTTGCGGTGGCACTCCACATTCACCTCCAGAATCCATATTTTGAAAAAACGAGCCAGATCCCGGATAATCTCGCTCATGGTTGCCACTGCATCAAATGATTCCGACAAACTTACTTTGTAAAAAATTCAGATAACTCGTCGGCATTCAAATCATAATTCATAGAAACACTGGATAGACGATTTTCATTCCTTTCAGCACATACTTTGTCACCATGTAGGGAACACGTGCTGAGATGTCTCCTACTTGTTCATGAAACTGGTCCCACTGAGATAAGTATCTGCACACAAAACAAAAACAGAAATAGGCGTTTAGTAAGTACATTTCATAACTGGTAAAACACCTCACATACTAAAATGAACAACAGCCTTTGCTTCGTTAAGCACAAACTTCTATAATGTCATTGATGGACTTCATTCAGGTCTGTGTTCCTCATATAAAGCAATTTTATGATGTCTCTGTTGGAAAGTAAATAATAATTTATCAAAAAAAAAAAAAAAAACAATCTCCACTCTGTTGCACTTCCTCTGAATGATTGGGTAATGACAGATCTTGGATACGGCAGTAATTCAGCACAATGACAGTTAAATTAAGAGAATCTGCAGCAGTTGTTCCCTTGAGTGCGAAACAGAACTTTAATGATTTCAGTATTATTACCCATTTGCGTAAGCTAAATCTCCGATGTGGAATACCATGTCGTAATTGTCCACATCCTTGACAAGTTGATCAGTTGTCATAAGAGCACCATGCTGAAACTGGTTGTATTCAATCGATCCATCTCTTTCATTCTGCAGGCGCCAGATACATGTGATTTTCAGAAGATGACTTTGAATTCCACAACAGTCCAACCAATGTCACTTGAGCAGAAATAGGTTACAATAAATCTCTTTTATGAATCAGGTCTATGATAAAAAGAACCAACTCGTGACTCAAACGTGATACCTTCCCCATATCACCTGCACAATACGTGAGAAAACACCAGATACGTCAGTCTTTAGAATGGACAGTTCAACAGCGTTAGGAAGGATCACATGACTTCATGCGAAACGTAATGTCTAATATCTTACCAAATATCACCACACGCTGCAATGTATCTTCACCAAGGGCAGGAGAAGAAGTGAAATAATTCTTTAGACCCCAAACGTGATCGCCATTCTTCATCCTATGCCCCACCTTGTAGTAGTATCTGGTACCATTCCAGAGGCCATCTCAAAGTCAATGAAGTGTAATCCAAGTCTATAATCCATCGAACTACAGTAATAACACATTTCCCATTGCAGAGAAGTTACTTCAAATGGAAGAATCCTATGTTCACCTGGTGCTTGGCCAGAGCTCCTTAAGATAGGCAGTATGAGAAAAACCTGGATCTCTCCATCCTACAGTTCTTGCTGGAGGTCCTGCAATAACCGGACACAAAAGTTCAATGATTCTCTCTCCCTCTTTAACGTATTGTTCGGCTCAAATAAACCACAACTCACATCCAAATGAGTTGTAATACTTGAATCATAATTCATCTAATTCTCAAAAATATTGAAACTATTTCTGAACAAGACCGTTGATGATGTATTTCCGAGTTGGGATTCGAAATGCCCCATTTAAACTAGCTGGTGAGCGAGATCAAGAACAAAGCCCAATTGGACGAGCTCAACTAATAAAATAAGATTCATTTGCAGTTGCTGAGAGGCACCAAAGGATCAAGAGCCAATCACCCAAAGTATTCAAAATATCAAACTTCAATCCAACACCTAATGCGGGTACTAAAATGGCTATCATGGTATGTTTGCACTTGGGGTTAGGAGTGGTCTTAGTAAGGCCAAGATTGTCCTTAAATTCATTTCTAAAACCAAGTGAAAACATACATACCCTCAGGACCCTAGTCCTTTAGAGAACTACTCTGTATGATTGTAGCTCTTCAGCCAAGAAGCTGCAGTAACGTGAAAAAAGTTTACTGGAAGCAGCACGAATTGTAAAGTTTTAGAAACCTACCGCACATATCATGGCGCGTGAAGGTCAACGTGCTAGCAGGCGATAACCATGATTCCTTGCCAACTTCGGTACCCCACTGCACCACCGCATCTGCGTCCTTCTTACCATACCCACTTGTCCACGTAACTGTCATCTGTACAATATTCACAGGCACATTTCCAAATTATTCCCCTGAAAATGAGACCTCTCATCAAATCTAGTTTTATTCTTTGAGATCTCTACTTGAATACACTATCTGAGCAGCTTTGAGTTAACCCTTTAAGGACCAAGAATTCATGGTTTAAAAATGACAAATTCAATCATTCATATAATGAAAAGTATGATTCAAATAGGATTAAATTTTATATCACCAGAATTAGTAAAGAACATTGCATGTGTTGACCAAAAACATAAATAAATTTGAACAATAGAAACTTCACATAGAACCCACTCAAAAATGCTAAAAAAACATGAAGTCAAATTTGGCCTTCTTGGACTTTAAAGGGTTAAAGTTGAATTCGAACCACTTACTTGATCCCAAGTGGACCCAAGAGCCAATCGAGGATACACCGGCGCATTTGGATCTGCAAAGGAAATAGTGTTCGAGATTGCCTCCAGGACCGGCTGCATCCCACATGTATCACCAGAAAAAAATCATTTAGCTACCCTAAATCCTTTCATATGCAGTGAGTCAATGACTAGTTACACTTTCTATTTCATACAATGTGGACCACGTTATTCCTACGTTTTAAAATCAAAGTGCACCACCGTAGTTTTAAAACCAATAGCAATTTTTTGAACAAATAAATAGAGTGTATCACATTCGTGTTTCTAGTTCTGAAATTAGTTTGTGTTGTACAAATTACAACAAAATAAATTCCACGGAGATATTGATATTGCCAAGTGTTGCAAGTTTGTGACAACGAAAATCCGCATTCACTCTCATTTCCAACACTTTTGAAAATAATTTGGTCTACTCTATTTATAATCCACACTTTACAAAATACACACTACTTGAAATAAAAAAGTGTACATGTAAAGGAGGCTCTGTCCCAATCTTGATTGTTTTTGTAAATGCTGGAACACGTTTTGAAATTATTTTTTATTATTAGAATAGTACAAATGTGTAAATTATATATATGTTGAATTAGGATAGTACATTGCTTGCAAAATTAATTTTTTCTTCAATTGAGCAGTGTGAAAAGGATGTTCAATAGGAAGTAGGCTCTCAAGAAGTGTAAATCGTCGGGTAGTCTCTGTCCCAATAAATATAGACCAAAATCAACAGCGGGGAAAAGGAACCTTACATTCGTGATGCCTCCAGAGAAAAATCCAAAAGCAAAGTCAGCTCGCTGCTTAACCAATCGGAAAGTGACTGATGCTTCTCCATCGATCACATAATTCGGTGATGAATAATTTGCATACTTATACTGGAGGAGGGACAGGAAATTATCAGAACAATACATAAGTGAATCCAACCTAAAGAGACACTGACATATAGCAATGAATAACGGGTAGACAAGACGTACAATAAACCATAATAAAAACTACGTGTTCTTACTTTGATGGGAGCTTGGCATATGTAAGGCTGATACTCCCTGGGATTCAAGTCCTTCAAACATTCTGAACCACTGCGCAGTTGGAGAAAAACGTGTTACGAAAATTTAACATACGGTGATCGAAAGCTTGTACGCATAATTTACTTTGAGCATTCATAACGTGAAGCTAATACATAAACGTTTCTCATTGAAGGGAAGCAATCCAAAGAGGTGAAGGAACATACTTGAATTTAGCAGGTGAGAATACTCCAATCCAATCCGTTTCTTTTGCACCAACGGGCTTCTTGTACTTGACAGTAACATATTCTGCCATTTCTCCCTGCCAACGCAAAAAGACTCGAAGTATTATTAACCTCTAAAGGACCAAGGGTTCATAGTTTTAAAATGACAAGTTTAAACAATCATATTGTGAATATTGTGAATGGGACCAAATTTTATATCACTAAAATCAGTGAAGAATATTACATATGTTGAATTAAAAATAAAAATAAAAATAACAAAGAAGAATCTACATAAACCGACTCAAAATCACTAAAAAAACAGGAGCCACCTGGTGGCCTTATGGTCCTGTAGGGGTTAAATTGTCATGTGCACAACAAAGATTCTGTAGCGAGATAATAAGAACCACATTATTATTCTGAGCCCTTTAATTTCCCAATGAAACAAGACAATGTGAGTGCCGTGTAATTGAGTAATGTACCTTCTGGCCGAGAAGAACTGGGTTTGCACTTATTGTGATCGATTTATCCAACTTCTGAGTTGAGCGATGAAGAGCAATTTTTGACAACGGCTGACTATCATCCTGCCGAACCTCGAGCTCCCAGAGACTTGATGATCCATGCACCAAAACCGCGAGTACAAAAAGTAGTACTAACCTTCTACTCTTTGCTGCTTTCTCCATGCCAACGCTGCAGCTCTGCCAACGCTGCCAACGCTGCCAACGCTGCCAACGCTGCAGCTCTGCCACACCAGGCTTGATTTTATCACTTCACATATATTGTAGGATCCAGAATCAAACACTTGAACTTTATCGAATAATAAATTGTTTGGTTTTAGATATAAAAAGAACTGCAAGATCTATGTCCTTACTCCCTCCGTCCCAAAGTTATTGTCATGTTTGAAAGTCATGTTTGAAAGTGCTTTTTTAAGTAGGTCAAAAAAATACTTCCTTGTGGCTAATTTTATTTAGGTTGCAATGAACACATGCAATGTTCTTCAATCATTCTAGTGACATAATTCGGAACCTTTTTTAATCATGTTTCTTCCAATATGATCAATGAAATTGGCTCAAAGAAATACCAAGCAAACAAGTTGGACAATAACTTTGGGACGGAGGGAGTAGTTAGCAAGATCTATCAGTCCTTCAATGACCGACAACCTGAAGATCCAAATTCCTATATACATGCACACTCTAGCAATTAAATTACAAAATACTAGTGTTAGAGAAAAAAATCCGACTCCCAGCAGATGGAAAACTATTCTGAAATAGATTTCTTACATTTTTAATCTATTAGCTTCAGTTCAGCTTGATCCACCAGGACCTGCACTTGAAATCAACAATCAAGTTAGGCGGACACAGACAATGTCAACAAGAGCCACGAATGTAAGACTAACCAAGTTTCAATCAACTTACACCAAAACCACGAATGACGAAGGCTTATGGAGAACTCTAGCAACCACAATAGTAATTTCACTCCAAACAGTTCGAAGCTAACTTCCATTAAAACTGCAAACACAGAAAGGATCAAGAATATAAATGAAATTCTGATCATTCACAATTCCCGAAGAAAAATTCTGATCATTCCCTAGAAAAACCCTAAAAACAAAAACCAGAAACAGAGCAATTCTGCGATTACGAAGAACGAAAGGAGGATAGCGGAACAGGCAAACTTCTATTCTGGTCCACATAAAAAGGTATGAAATCAGGTTGCGAGAGCCTTAGGATTTCAAGAGTGCAAGATTGCTTAACCTACTGTCTGTCCTTTAGAATTCATTCAAAAGAAGGAAAGAAAAGAGATTCACAGCGTGAGTGGTACGCAAAGACCCAAAAAGGTTGTGAAATCTCCTTTCCAAAGAAAACGGGAGAGCAGAGACCAAAATCAACATGAATTAAATGTTCTTCCAAGCCCCAAAAAAAAAAAAAGTAATTCATGTCCTTCCTTGCTCTTGATTTTCGGTAAACACAAAGTAAGCACAAATGCAAGCCATAACATGCTTGGCCAAGGCGACCAAGCGAAGAAAGACATCGACAGACAGACAGTTTTCAAAGTAAATCAAAATGCGGCAAATCCCACCTCCAATTTTTGTGCAAAATTGAAGGCAAGAACGCTACACAGTCCACAATCCTTACCTGCAATTTCATACCGGTACGGTATCACTCCATCACAAGCTCATACAGTCACTTATTAACCCCTAAACGTCCTCACCTATGTCCAGTTTAGGCAGTTTTGCAAAGATGCATTATAAAATGCAATTAATATGAATATTTAGAACTTGATGTATGAATAAAAGTTATACATTTTTAATTTTAGATTCTATCTATACGGTAAGATCTATGACTGCTATCACTAATCTTTTTTTATAAATTTTGAAACATAAAATAAAATAAAAATTTGTAATTCAATTACGAATAAGATATTGACAATATGTGGATGAAATTTGTTGTGATGGGTTATAATGTAGTACTTTAGGTGTAGTGATTTTTGGAGATTTTTTGGATGCTTGATTTCAATAGTTTTTTTTTTCAAGAACACTTTAAGACCAAAATCTTCAAGATTTATGGTGAAACACTACAACACAAAATGAGGCATAATTTTTTCAAAAATTATTTCCTTTTCGATCGAATCACACATACACGAAGCTAACTTCCCATAAAAAATTCAGTAAAAAAATCACACCACAAAAAATGCATGACGGATGAGAAAATACGGATGAAATCTGTACATCAGGCCAAAAACGCCTGCTTGGGCAGTTAGGGGTTAACCCCTAAAGGACCACGAGGCCACCACGTGGCTTCTGGAACTAGAAAGTAAGGAATTTCGAGTTGTTGGACCGTGAATTGTAAAGTGAGCAACAAAGAGACCCTAGTTCTTTTTAAGAGCTGAATCCGTGAGTACTTCTTGATCGAAATTTCATGAAGTGTGCAATTTTTGGTGATTTTTTTGAGTTGCACTGTGGGTATTTAGGCGTCACTTCAGACCCTCGTATCTTCTTCCTCGCACCTCCAAATCACTTGAAATGTTTTCCACGTTTTTAAAATTATGATTTCTACTCACAGTAAAAATTTCAGATTTTTTGGAGCACTTTTGATCAATCCGATTTCAGCATGTGTACAAAATACCCTGAATAAGTTCCATCAATCTTCTCAACGGTGGCATTTTCTCAAAAATTGTGCGATTTTGTTGATCTTTTTTTCATACAAAAGCTATGTAAGTCTTCTTTGATTTCAACGGTGCCGATCGTCAAAATTATCCTACACCAATGAGGAATTGAGCTTGTTATAAGAGCTAGTCAAGAAATCAAGAGCTAAGCTAAAAACACCCCTGGTCCTTTAGGAATTAAGCTTCAGAGCTCCGGCACTTCTGACACAGAGACGATGGATTCCGTGCGGCGAATGACGGCCACCCCAGCCATTTTCAGAAACAGGGACGCTATAACCGAGAGCGAGGGAGGCTCCGTAGGTCTCATAGATAGATAGAAACTCCAGTCCCTTTTTAGCAAGGAGCCGGCGTGAATAAAGTGTCCGTTCATAATGTCAATGACCCGATGCCCACCGAAAAGGGGACATTGGGACAATACTACTCTCTCCTTTCGGGGATGAACACTATAGTGACACACTATGCTAGTTCCTAACTAGTCACTACACTAAATAGGTAGATTAGTGTTAGATACACTAATTTACATAAACATGTTGTAAGTTTTTACTGTTGACCAATTCTTTTACCCTCTATATTGGTCAAGATGGGGATCTTTCAAAAGTATTGGAATCAATGTCTTTGGTAATTTTTTTTGTCGAGAGTTAAAACCTATAATATTTTCAAATCTTATAATTATCTAACACTAATCTACCTATTTAGTGTAGTGCCTTGAAGATACCGGACATGATATCCTTCCAAAGGGCTTTGAGGTACCCATACAACAAGATCTAAGGATCCTATTGAAGGTTAGATTAGAATGCCAAAGCCTCACACAAACACTTGGAATGCATAGGAAAGAGATGATCTTTACTCATGGGCTGCCCCTCTTAAGTAGCACACCCAAGGGAGTCCCCTTGGCAAACCATATGGGACATCAGCCCATACTCCACTCCTAGTACACTAGGATCAGCCCATATCACTTGGGAGACCCAATTCTCATTACTTCTAACTAGTACCACTTCTCTAGTTGCAAGTCTAGCTCATTCGCATCATCTACTCTAGCTAATGCACATGGCTATGAGCAACTTCAGCCCACGCAATCATCCTACTTCAACACTCCCACTTTGCGAATAGCCAAAGCCTTCGAGCCCAAATGCCACCACTAGTCTTTGATGTCGATCTCTCGCAAGAGCCTTTGTGAGCACGTCCGCCACCATGTGCTCCGTTGGACAATACTTCAAGTCTATCACCTTCATCTCTAACTTCTCTCGAATGAAGTGATATTGCACATCAATGTGCTTTGTACGTGAGTGATGCGTTGGATTCTTCGCCAATGACATACTCCCTTGGTTGTCACACATGATTGTTGTAGCCTCCTCTTGAGTGCATCTCACATCCGCCATTAGTTGCCTCAACCAAATGGCCTCCTTCGTACTGTGGCTCGTCGCCATGTACTCCGCCTCAACCGTTGACGTGGCCGTGGTTTGTTGGCGCTTGCTATTCCATGAAACGGCCCCCGATCCAACTTTGAACATGTACCCCGTGGTCGATCTACGATCATTGGTATCACCCGCATAATCCGCATCACAATACCCACTCAACACAATGTTGTCACCTCCAAGACACAACCTCACATCATTTGTGCCTTTCAAGTACCGCATGATCCTCTTGACCGCAACCCAATGACTTGAACCCGGTCTGGTCATGTGTTGACTCACAGCGCTGATTGGATACGCAAGGTCCGGCCTTGTTGCAATCATAGCATACATCAATGACCCTACAGCTTGCTTGTATGGCACATCCACCATAGATTGAGCCTCTAATGCATACTCCTCATCGGTGAGTTTCACGAGTTTGGAATTCACATCCAATGGAGTGCCAACCGGTTTGCAATCCTCCATGCCAAAGCGTTTGAGAACATCCATAACATACTTGCTTTGATTCATTGTTATGGTGCGTGTTGCTCTATCTCGCACAAACTCAACTCCTAAACAAAAGTGCAACTCACCGAGATCACTCATCTCGTACTCGTTCTCAAGCATTGCCTTCAATGCCTTCAAAGAGCTCATACAACTTGCAAGGATGATCAAATCATCCACATATATGATCACGATCACCACATGTTGCCCCTTTTGCATGAAATACAAGCTGTGATCAGCGATGCTCCTTGTGAACCCGATATGAACAAGAAACGTGTCAATCTTTTGATACCATGCGCGTGGAGATTGCTTCAACCCATACAATGACTTGTTCAACTTGCAAACAAGGTTCTCATTACCTCGTTGCACAAATCCTTCAGGTTGTACCATGTAGATGTCCTCGTCCAACTCGCCGTTCAAGAACGCCGTCTTCACATCCATTTGATGCATTTTCAAATCCATGGCAGCCCCGATGGCCAAAATGCATCGAATAGTGGTGAATTTCACCATTCTTCGTCTTCAAAGGTGACTCCTTAATATGCTCCTCGTCAACACCATCTTCGTCATCCTCGTCTTGATCAACAATATCAATAACGGGAGATTTGGAAGATTGGTCCACAATCGCCGGTTTATCGCCACTTCTCCCACATGGACCATCGTCCAAATTGTCTTCAACCTTGGAATTCTCGCAAAATGTCACATCACGAGCTCGAATGATCTTCTTGGTCTCGAGCGACATAAGCCTATACGCCTTGGTACCTTCACAATATCCAAGAAACACACATTTTGTTGCCTTGGCCTCAAGTTTGGTTATTTGAGAATCGGGTACCTTTGCAAATGCGATGCATCCAAATGTGCGCATGTGCTCCACGCGGGGTGGCCTCCCACTCCACGCTTGCTCTGGTGTCATGTTTTGAACCGCACTCGTCGGGCATCGGTTGCGTGTGTACACCGCAGTCACCACCGCTTCCGCCCACAGGTCCAAACCCAAATTTTGTGCATGCAACATACTCCTTGCCATTTCCACAATTGTTCGATTTGCACGCTCTGCAACTCCGTTTTGTTGTGGTGTCTATGGCGTTGTGGTTTGTCTAGCAATGCCTTCTTTCTTCAATAACTCTCCAAATTGGTTGGACAAGAACTCGCCGCCATTATCCAATCGAAACACCTTGATTTTGTGCTCGGATTGCTTCTCAACCAACGCCTTGAACTCTTTGAACTTCTCAAAACACTCGCTCTTTGCTTTGATCGGATACAACCATATCTTCCTCGAAAAATCATCAATGAACGTCACAAAATACTTGCAACCCCCCATAGACGTGGTCTTCATTGGACCACACACGTCGGAATGCACAATCTCAAGAACCTTGGTTGCACGAGTTGCCCCATCAACTGGAAACGGTGAGCGTTGTTGCTTGCCTTCAATACAACCCTCACATGTGAATGAACTAGGCGCGACGTGTGATTGTGCAAGATCCATGCCACTTACCATTCCACGCAGTGCTTTCACACTCTTGACATTCAAATGCCCGAGACGACGATGCCACAATGCCAACTTGTCTTCGTTTGAACTCGATTGCACCAACGTTGCGGTTTCCGCCGCGTGCATCTTGGAAAACTTGATTTGGTACAAGTCGTTGACTTCGTGTATAATGGCCACCTCCTCACGACTTGGGGACAACACAAAACACCCTTCGTCGCTAAATTCCACTCGCAAATGCTTCATCACCAAATGTCGCACCGATAAAAGATTTGCCTTCAACTTGGGAACGTGGAGGACATCATGGATGGTAATTGTCTTCACACGACCCTTCACCTCGGTGTCTACGATGATGGATCCTTTACCCACGGCTTGAAGAACCGTATCATCACCCAAAATGACATTCTTTGGAGATATGACGTGATATGATTGGAAACAAGTCCTAATGGGCGCCATGTGACTCGAGGCTCCCGAATCAACAATCCAATCGATCACACTACCATTGCATGACACGTCACTTGCCATCATTGCATACTCGTCCCCGTCATCACTACAAGAAGAGACGCTAGTCATAAATGCGTACTCATCACCTGCATCGTTGACCTTTGTATTGTTGGCACTTTCCTCTCTCTTGCGTTTGTAGCAAAATTTTGCCAAGTGGCCCTTCTTACCGCAATAGTAGCATACCTTGTCTGTAGAGCTCCCACTCGCACCGCTCTTGGATTGCTTCGCCATAAGCGCCGCGCTATCGCCACGAGTCTCGTTCTCTTTGCGCCGCGAGAGTTCATGCAACAACCGTGATGTCACATAATCAAGAGTGAGCTCGCTAATGGGCCTACTCTCCATAGCAACGATAAGATACTCGTACGACGGCGGCAAACTCTCGAGGAGCGTCATAACGATATCACCGTCGGTAATGTTGACGTCTGCGCCGTTGAGCTGATCCGCAAGAGCCTTCACTTTGTTGATGTGCGCCAACATGTCGTCGTTTTCTTCCATCTTGATGGTGAAAAACTTGCGCCTCAAAAACAAGATATTGACCAAGCTCTTTGCCTCATGAATATTGCAAAGCTTGGCCCATGCCTCGGCGGGAGTCTTGCACGACCGAATATGAGAAAGCTGGGAATCAGAAAGATTAAGAGCCAAAATCGCAAAGACCTTTTTCTCTCGCCGAGTGTACGCAGTTCGTACCCTAGCCTCGGCGTCGGACGAAGGCGGTTCCTCACTACCCTCAACTATCCCACAATTCTTTTTCGGCCATGACCATTTCCATCTTGAATTTCCACAAGTGGAAGTTGACGCCATCGAACTTGTCTACAACCTTAGCACCTTCACCCTCAAATGTAGCCATATCCTTGATTGAAGGACGTACGCTCACCAAATTCAGCCCCCAGAAAGCTAAGAAAAATTGTTTTTATGATTTTTTGACAATTTTGTGATTTGTGAAGCAAATTGCACACGTATGTGCTTCTAATGCCTCCAAACTAATTCCAAACACTAAATCAGCACCTTTGTGCTACACATCAACCTCACAACCCTCAATCGCGATGGTTCTTAGTGAATTTGCACAAGATCATACCACAACACCCTAACTAGGAGAATTGCGCACTCGTTGGCTCAAATCCACTCAAATCAGCACCCTTGTGCTTCACAACATGTAATGCACCCTATGGACACCCTTGTGCCTTCCAAGGACTCTAAATCAATGCAAATTCAGCCCCTTCAAGTCCTAATTGCATTGAAATTCATCAAATCAGCCCCGTTGTGCATTCACTAACCCAA
The DNA here is from genome assembly GCA_022496805.1 of Pohlia nutans. Lineage (NCBI taxonomy): Eukaryota > Viridiplantae > Streptophyta > Bryopsida > Bryales > Mniaceae > Pohlia > Pohlia nutans. The sequence goes on from CM040086.1 coordinate 2,562,669, forward strand.
ACTCTAATTTTGAGCACTCCAAGGGCATAACTCACATTCCAAACCCTTGTGCAAGAATTGCAATACCAAAATCAGATTGTAGACTCACCCCAAGAGCCTCAAGGCATAAAAGTGCCTTGCAACAACACAAGTGCACAAATTGAGCACAAATTGAGCCAATAAGCTCCAATAAGCTCCAATAAGCTCCAATCAGCTCCAATATACTCCAACAAGCACCAATAAGCTCCAAAGCTCCAATTCAGCCCTTGTAGACGTGTATAAACTCCAAAAGTGCTCCAAAAGCTCCAAATCAACAAATGATAGCTCCAAAGTGCGAATTCAGCCCTCCAACAAGTAGATCAAAGGTAGGAAGATTGTAATACCTCCCAATGTCGAAATCAGCCCACCAAAGCTCGAATTAAGCCCTCCAAAGTTCCAAATCAGCGCTCCAATACTCCAAAATCAGCGCTCCAACGCATGACCTCCACACAATGAGCAATCTAATCTTTGACTCACGCAAAACACATGAGTGGGCCCATAACCTATTGAAGGTTAGATTACAATGCCAAAGCCTCACACAAACACTTGGAATGCATAGGAAAGAGATGATCTTTACTCATGGGCTGCCCCTCTTAAGTAGCACACCCAAGGGAGTCCCCTTGGCAAACCATATGGGACATCAGCCCATACTCCACTCCTAGTACACTAGGATCAGCCCATATCACTTGGGAGACCCAATTCTCATTACTTCTAACTAGTACCACTTCTCTAGTTGCAAGTCTAGCTCATTCGCATCATCTACTCTAGCTAATGCGCATAACTATGAGCAACTTCAGCCCACGCAATCATCCTACTTCAACAGATCCCACCATAGTTGGGTGGACTATGGTGGGGAGCACCACGCCGGCATGGGGAGTAGAACCCACAACCTCTTCATTGGGGGCCATGAACCCTAACCACAAAGCCAACGCCTGTGGTGCCTGTCGGTCTCATATTTGTTGTTTCACTGCTCTTTCAGGGGAAAGACTACGTAAACGCTTCGTTTTTAAGGAGTTACGTGGCTGAACAAAACAAACAGGTGTAAAAGTAAATATAGGGTAAACACTAAGACAGAGACTACATGACTATACACATTCCAATTTCATCAACTAAACACCAAAACAACATCCAATAATAATAATGGATCAAAGACCAATTCTACATTGGCTGTAGAATGCAGTTGGATTTGTAATTTTTTTAAGGTATTGGACAGCGCTTCCGAGTCGTGCCCATAACTCTAATTGGTAAAAATTTACTCTTCATTGCCTATGCCTACTTATTCAGAACCAATGAGAACCAAAGCCAAGTGCAAAATTCTCAATACTACCGCATTGAATCATACACCGGGACATTCAGTTTCCAAGAACAAACCAACCACTCTACAATGGTACCAAAACCACAGTCACTACAACGATTATACAGACTGAAAGAATCAATGAAGAAAGCCAAAAGTTCCGAGACGTCAAGAAGCGGCCATTAGAATTGCAATTTGAATACAAAGAATTCTTACAACAAGTAACAAGAGACAATGTTCACCTCGCCTAAATTGCCAAGAATTGAAAGAGGGAGAGGTGGTCAAACCCTCCCTTTCTAATACCCTCATGTCAACCCTTCGTAATGTCACACGGAGGGAGACATGGTCTTTTCTTGCCTCTTCGTTGTCTTTGCCGTAATTTCGCCCTGATCGTATTGTCGTTCTAATCGTGGTGTTTGCCTTGATCGTGGTATTCCCCATGATTGTGGTGTCGCTCTACTCCATATGATGGTCATTACCAACTTCCTTCTGGTCTTCCTCCTGATGACTATTGTCTTTGTTGTCGCCTTTCTCGTCACACGATCTTGTTCATCTTTTAGTCCCTCCTCACAATCACGAACTACCGTCGTCGTGAATACGATATTGCTCTTCCCTTTGACCAATTCATGACCTACCAAATTTAGCAAAAACAAAGCTTTTACATTTAGTTTTTTTCTCCCTAACTAGCGGCAGAAGATGCAGAAGAAAAAACCCAACATCCAAACAACTAGAGAGTATGAAAAACATCGACGGACTATTCTTTCCACCGATTTCATCCATCCTCACTACTAGGTCCACTTCAATTAGACGCCCCATACCAAAATATCCTAAACCCATTAATTACCAAACTAGCCGAAACCCTTTAAATTTTAAAAACTATACTAAATCCGCAATTGGGAATTGTGCATAAAAATTTCCCAAATCACTGCGCTTGCGAACCTCACCCACATTGTAGGTCCCATTTACACTTAGAACCTTAATTAATTCTAACTTAATACCCTCCTATTCTATTCTAGCACAAATACTCTGAGTTTGCGCAAATCGCACTAAATTGGCGTTTTGCACCAATCTGATGTTTTACGCACAATTATCAGGTGAACTCTAGTTATGATCCAATGGCCATCTAAATAAGCCCAAGGACTTTATCTTCACCATCGAACCATATTAATCCAACATTGCCTAACAACTTGCGAAAAGCCACGATTAACCCATCTACCTTCTACAAATTCACACCAATCGTACCATAAATCAATTTCATGGCAAGACTCTCACCTTATACTAAATAATTTTTCTACTAAAATATCCCTATTAATTACAATTTAACAAAACACCTAGGTTAAATATTGGGAACAAATAAAAAAACACAAAGTACAAGGATAAATGCTTTATTACGATCTATGAGCCGTTTGAACAGCTCACATTTGACAATTATTGTCAGTATCTTACATGCATTGTAAATAGTTCAATTAAATGGTAAATGTTACAATATCTTAAACTTTGATATTTTTTTAGGCTTTAGGGTATTTAAAAGAATTACAATATAAAATCATTTAGCATTATTGAAAGAGACAAATTCAATATTGATAAATTGATTGAAAATTTTATATAATACATGAGATTATAAAAAATGGAGTAAAAATAAATGAAATTATCTATCAATATGAAGAATATATAATAAACCTATACATATATAGATAATTATGTGTAATATCTAGTTAAATTTAGAATCTTTAATATTATACAAAATGATTACAATAAGAGTTGTCATTTTATTTCTACAAAGAAACATGTGTTGAATTTGGAACTACACATAAGAATGAAAATTAATGCTTTGTAAAAATCATCAATATGACAATTAAAATCTCCATATCGTTGTAGTTCTACATCTGTGATGAATTATATACATTAAATGAAATACACATAAATAGAACATGCCGATTTTTTTAGGAAATTTTAAGTAGTTTTTGTCAAATTTCACATAAATTATTTTTTGAAATTGCCGAAATGTTGATTTTACCATTTTCACACTTCTTAATATTATTTCAGTAATCAAGTGTGAGTTTTTGGAAGAAGAAAATAGTTGGTCCTATGATCAAAATTTATTCTAAGTTACTCCAAAATGATATGGGATAAGAACAACTTGCGAGACCATGTGAATTCTCACTACACCATACTTTTCAATAAATTTTGGTGTACAATTGAGCATAAAAAATGATCTTATTTTGAATTTCCTTCAATTGAGAAAATCTAGAAGTCCAAGTCATCTTCCACCTCCAAAAAGAATTTTTTGATTTGAAATTTTTATGCCTAAGATGTGAACAAAATTCGGTAAAGTAATGAAGAATGTACATGAGTTGAATGATAAGAAAATTTGTTGTGATCTAACTTTCAAGGTTCGATTGTATATAGTAGACAAACTTGTTTTGAGTAATGTTTGATTAAAAAAAATTGCACCATCAAGCAATCTTTCAACTCTAAATATTATTTTTTTGATTTGAATTTTTATGCTTGAATTATGCACATTTTTGTAAAGAAGTTTAATATGTTAATTTTAAAGCAATTGTCTTACTTTATCATATCTGAAAGTGAGAACCAGAGATTAACGCAGCCCCACTCTTCCCATTTTGTCTTTCTCATTAATCCGGAAGTGACTTGTTGAAAATGCAACTTAATGTAATGAGCAACTAAGCAACATACCAACCACATTAGAGAAATTTATAAAGTTTCCCTATGGCTCTTCCTAGATTTGATCTTCCATCTTTTAATTTTGAAGAGAAACAAAAAGTAATGGAAGCAAATAGATTGTAAATGGTTTCAAATTGTCAGGCTCAAAATAGTACATTCATGCAACACAAGGAGAAATTTTTTCAAAAAAAAAGTGGCAGCAGGATGGCCTATGTTGACCCATGGCAGCACAGCCAATGCTGGTTGGATCACCGTCCAGGCCGGGACGGGGGCCTTGAATTGCCAGGTTCGAGGTTGGAATTGGGTCGGGCCCGGGTCCTCGACAGGGCCGAGTCTCATCCAAGGATGGGGCGGGGTCCAAGCCAAGGCTAGATTTTGGTCTGATCCGCTTGTGCTCTCATTATACTTGCGGTGTAGCTCGTCACCGAGTTCCGATATGAGACTCCTTGACTACATCTCTACACCTTATTTTGTAAGCGATCACCACTTTATTCCATGAGAGAAAAGCACAAGATAGAAATGGACTCTAGATCAAGTATTGACTGCATAACTTCAAGTCCATCAGAAAGAAGAAGAATAGGTAAGATCGGATGCTTGAAGCAAAAAGAAGAATGCTACTTATAAGATCCAGAGACCGTTCTTGGCAATGCTAACTACAAGTGATGCCTTACTTACGTTTATGGTAATAGGGTGAAGTTTTGGTTTCCTGTCAAAAGCTGTGATAATCTTGAAATGAAAGACGGAGAAACTGAAAGTAAAAGGGAAAAGCTACGACTAAAACTAAATAAAAAGATGGAAAATTCTAAGACTAACAACACTTATAATTTTTTTGTTTTTTCAAAATCTCATAACTTTTGCAAAACTAAACATTTTTTGACTTTTTTTTCACGTGTGAATGTTGTAACAAGGAATCTACTTGAGAAACAAAGTTTGAAATAAAATCTATCATATTTTTTGTAATATTTTTGAAGTGACACGTGTGTTAAAAAGACACATTATCAATTTTCCATTGTGCATAACTTTTACAAAACAAAATATTTTTGAATTTTTTGACCGTAATGTCATTGTTATTTTGATTTTTTGGAAAATAAAGCACATTTAAAAAGAATTAAATTAAATTAATACGATTACACTTCTGAAAACTGTAAACAATATTCTAAACAAAAGATTGTCTTCCTTTTGTACCACCACCCACAAAATTGCATGTATAGTGATACAAAATCGGTTTTTTCAAAAAATTCTCAATCAATACGTTAAATAAGTAACATTTTCATTCATCATATTATGTTTCACTTTCAAACATTTGAATGTTGATTTATAGTAAATGTTTAAAGAAGTTCTAAAGGCCAAACTTAAAAATTCATTTTAAAACCGTCATTGATAAATTTTACACCTATAATTGAACACATGTATAGATAACTTACAAATAAACATTTGTCCTATTAGAAGAAGGTTCTAAGAAAATGCATTTTTATAGAAAGACAGTGATAAAAAAAAAATTCACCTACTTCATTTAACTAATAAAAATTCTACAACTATTGCATGTAAATTGACACTAAATTCATTTTTTTTTAAATTCATTTTAGAATTCATAAAAAAAACATTTTTATCGATCACAAAAAAGTTTGTTATCCAAAAATAGAATGTTTATTTTGAAAAACTTTTAAAAAGTTTAAAGTATTCAATCTTAGAACAAAATTTTCCAAGCATCTATACCTAGTTTTTTAAAATAAAATCAACTTAAATTAAGAAAGAATATTTTTTTAAATGGAGTTTAAAAGAAATTCTTAATTATAGTTAAAAGTGAAAAATAATGTTGACTAAACACTATTTATCATTTTGAAAGTTAATACTTTTTTAAATTGCATCTCAATCAAAACTTCAAAACAAAACTTCAAAATAAGTACAATACTCTTATATTATTATATTTTTTATGCCTTTAAATATATATGTATATATATATATATATATATATATATATATATACATATATATAATTATTACATGATCGCTACATTATTATATATAATGAACTTGTTGACCTCATTTTTATTGAATTAATCTAAAATTTATATTTTGCAATCACTAAAATGATTCTAAGGCCTTTAACAGTATATTCGTGCAAAAAATATCTAAATTAGTATTAAAAATAAATGCTAGGAAAAATTGATTAGTCAAAATTAAAAAATTAAAGTTTTAAACTTTCTTAAATTATAAAACATTTAAAAATACTTAAACATCATTAGATTATTATTATTTTAATCAAATATAACATGGCCAAAATTTTAATCAAATCTGATGTGGTTTATTATTTAATTTTTTAGTAATTTTTTAAAAATTATAAACTTTAATTTTTAAATATTTTCAATAATATTTTTGCATATCATCCTTGGCAAAATTTGCAGCCCTTTGAAGGTCTCAAAACGTTTGTAATTCTATTTTTCTATATTAATACTAAATTGATGCTTGATGGGTGCATTTTTCAATATTTACAGAACTGGTAATCTATTAAAACTTGTTGGATTTCTATTGATTTGGTTACAATTTTTTTATAGTGCTTAAACTAACAAAAACTAAATGAGATCTATTGAACCCTTTATAAAAAAATTGTTATATATGTCAAGTTTAATAATATATTGTTTACTCTTTTTTCACGTTTGATGTGTTGAAAAGACTCTTCAACAATACCATGGAATCGATTGGCACCACATCACAAATACACAAGTTCATTTCTCTTCTCCAAAACTTGCCTATTTCAAAATCACTATTTGGTACAACACATCTTTTACATTTAAGTCGAACATTTGAGAATTCTTTCAAACATGACTTACATATTTTATGACAATATGTTCGATAATAATTTTTATGTGGGTTAGGACTTTAGATTTTAGGCCAAAAATGTTTTTTTAATATTGAATTTGTAAAGTATAAAGGTATAGTTTTTCAAATGACTCTCTTCTATTAAGATTATCAAACACGCAAGAGCCTTCAATTGCTTTCAATTCGAAGTGACAGACATTAGTTTTCCTATTGATTTGAAGCAGCTTTAAGTTGACGGAGAATCCGAGGGAGGAAGGATGAGTAGTTTAGATGATGCTTCATTTTAGTATGGTAGAGAGAGATTTAGTCTTTTTAACTCTTACTTTGGTGACAATTTCAAAGCACAATCTTTAACCATTTTCTTTCCATAGTTAAGTTCTATAACATTTTTATCCTCAATATATCTCACACTTTTCACTTAGCACTAGAACTTTTTGCAGTTGATGCCATGCTTAAGCCTAGAAAGATAATGTGCCATCTTATCAATCAGACAATGTTATCTATAAACAAACTAGAAGACAAGAGGCATGACAACAATAAAATACATTGATTTAATAAAAATGTATTGTGATACATACATATATACATTGCGCTACACACTTATATTTTATAATTATATTAAAATTAAAATTAAATAAAGATAAAATTCAATGGAAAAATCTTCTCTTACTTTTAAGATTAAATTTAGTTTAAAAAAATTAGTATATAAGTATCTTTTACTTTTACTTTACTTTTGAATTTGTCATCTTCCTTTTATATTCATATGGAAAGATAGATTTAAACATATAGATAATTCATCAATTTTATTCTAACAATCTCAGTGGCTATCTTCTTGGTCATCTTACAAACGTACTCAATTCTTCCCATTGCAAAACTATTGCTGACCACGGCCCTTTATTGGTTTGTTTTCTCAAGTGACCGCCAGAACTCGTTCCCATATACACTTGGTATCAAACTTTTATTCAACTAATATATCTTCCATTTCCTCGATTTCCGTTTTGATGCTGGATAGTATTAATGTCCTCTTTTATGTCTTTTGATAACTTCTCTACTTTTGATAACAATACTCTTCTTTGCACAAAAAATTCTTCTTCTTCTAACGGCTCATCCATATCTTAGTCTAACCATGATTGATCTTCTGCACTTAAGTACAAGTGTTAGCGTCTTCTAGTTCCAGCCAGAGCATCAATAAATATATAGTTAAATTCTTTGATTCTAAGAAAGTCAACATTTGAGAAAGTCAAATGAAATGCAATTTTTTCTTCAAAATGCAAAGTTTTATTCAACATAAAGTGCTCAAAATCATATCATCTTGGTCTTCAATCAATTACATTGGCATTAAAAATTCTTTGTATCCTTCACAACAACATCTCTTCTTTTTAATTTTCATACAATTTTTAATCAATATTCAATTATGGTAAAGTAAAAGCACTTCTAACAAATAACTTAAGCTTTATAGCTTACTTGCAGTAGGAGTAGACGACAAATTGTAAATTTGAAAACCTCTTTTTCAACAAATTCAAGATTTTATTAAAAAAAATAAATCCACATAAATTAGATTTTCAAATTTAAGTTGGAATCAAATTAAGAAGTAAAAGCGTGTTGAGGTAGGTTTGAGGTTTATCTCAAACCTACCTCGACATGCTTTTACTTTTAGCATTAAGTTACGATCAAATTAAAAAGTAAAAGTGTGTGAAGGTAAGCTTGAGGTCTACATCAAACCTACGTCAACACGCTTATATTTTGAAAATTAACATGACGTCAAATTAAAGAAGTAAAAGTGTGTTGAGGTAGGCTTGAGGTACCTCAAGCCTACCTCAACAAGCTTTTATTTTTAAAATTAAGCTGGAATCAAAATTAAATAGTGAAAGTGTGTTGAGGTAGGTTTGAGGTGTGCCTCAAGCCTACCTCAATACTCTTTTATTTTAAAGATTAAATTCAATTTAAATATAAATATAAATGCATTGCATTAATTAATTGTAGAATATTAGTAAAATAAATTATTTTGGTCATTTATTATCATGTATGTTGAGTGTTTTTAGTGGGTTAGTTTAATTGAATTATCCTTATTTTATCATTTTATGCCTAATTTGCTTCTGGAGTTTTTTTTAATTATTATTTTTAGCTTTTTTAGTTTTTTTACTGTATGATTTTCTATAATTTTGGTTGTAAACAAGCATTTGTACTTCTATTATTTAAAAAAGCTTTTTTAGTAATAAAAATACATTAATTGATTTAAATGTAGTACAATGATTTTATAGTCAGGTATCTATGACCTAAATTCTAGTTTCTAAACGGAACTCTTTTTCTATATATACGACGACTTCATCGCAAATTTGGCAAGTCATGTCTTTGCAATGTTTTAAGTATGTAGTTGAGATGAACATGGGTGATTAGGGTTTAGGGTATGTTTTACATATGTTCATTGTATAAAAAACATACGAACGACATATTACAAATATGAAAAAACACATCATTATAAAATTTACATGTTTGTAATATGTCTTTCGTACTTTTTTTTTAATCAAAAACATACGTAAAAAAAATGTCAAAAATAATCACCCTTATTCATCTCAACAACATACGTTAAATGTTGCAAAAACATGACTTTCTAAGTTTGTGGTGTTCTTTTAACTTGACGAGGTCATCTAACTTCACACTACAAGCCATTACGGAGTAGAAATTGGTTTTTTGGGCCTTTGAGTTTAGCTTCGCTTGAGATTCTTGAGTTTTCGCCATTATGAATGCTTCTCGATGAGGTTTTCCATTTATAAAAGATGTTGCGATTGCGTTGATGCCTTTTGCTTGTTCATTGAAGATCGAGGGTGTCTTTTCTTTCTCTTGTGCAATTCCAGATGTTGGTGTTGTATTGCTGCTAGATTGATGTTGCTAAGAACTTCGCGAAGCACTGTTGATTTCAGATGTGGTCAATCCCGGGCTTCGACGATCAATAGCAGTTTGGCAACTACGGAATCGATTTAGGGCCGCATGTGCATCAAGTGCTTTAATTTGATCTAAAATGTCGTTGGGTTGTAATGTGGCTTTATCAATTCATTATTTATTGCTAATTCTGATTTTTATTTATTCTAAAGTACCCCATAGATGTTCTTTCAAGGTCTCTTTGGTATTATATGGATGTGCTTATATAAAATCTTGGTACACTAGTTTCAACACCACACCTGGGATCAATTGGTTCACTGCTCTTTTTCTATCCTTCCTATACTCTCCTAAATGTATATTATACGACGACACTATGCATGCCAATTGTTGTGATTCAATGATTTGTTTAGAAGACCTAGATTGTACACTAGAGGATTGCAATTTTATTTTCTTAATTGGATGCGGATTTAAAAAAATCTTGCAATCTTTTTCAAACAAAGTAGGCAGTAGAGATGCATTGAAGATGTTGCCTGTGAAAAAATAGGTGAAGTATCATATGAATTATTAGGAGATTGTATTGGTGACGAGTTTAATGAGGGAATGTTGAAAATGCAACATCTTTCTCTTGTAACATACCCTGAAATCGAACAATAATATTCATGCTGTAAATACATCTATACCACAGTAAATCCAATAAATTCAACAAGACTATAATTATGTAGTAAACAATGTAGTGAAAAATGCAATGAATAACGCAATGAGAACACAGTGAAAGCGTAGTGAAAAGTGATAACCTAGTAAAAACACAATAAAAATGGAAAACGTAGTAATATTGTAGTGAAAATACAGTGAAAACACATCATAACTAATATAGTAAAAACACTGTAAAAACGCAGAAAAAATTGCAATATAAAACACAATAAATACACAATACATACACATCACAAAACATACATAGTTATCAATATGCTTGATTCAATAAATAAATAAAAGAGTAAAATAAAATTAATTAGTAGTTATTAATTAGTGTGAAATGATTAGGTTGATTCAATAGAAGGATGAATTGATGACACAAAGAAAGTATGAAAATTCATAATACAGATGATTTTCTGTCACCAATAAAAATAAAAATAAAGGCTCACCTGAATATGTTGTTGTCACAATTGAATTGAGTGCTACTATTGGGCTAGCATTGGAAGTAGAGGCCGCTATTTGGCAAAGTCAAGAAATGTAAGCAGGGCATGTCCTCGACTATTTTTAGCATTTGCACCACCTCTCCACAATCAAGCCATTGATTTCCACGATCAACAAAAGGCTTCAAATCCAACTTAGAACTTCACAAAAACTTTAGAACAACTTTGATCTAGACTTTAGGAACTTTGTTCAACTTTAGATCATTCAAAACACCGATCGATAAACTCCAAAACACCAATTAGTTCCGGAACTTCATTTATTTCAGTTCATAAACTTCAAAACACTGATTGAAACACTAACATTAGCAAAATTTTGGGCCTAGAACTTGCCCTTTAATTTTTGACAAGCCAGTTTATTGTTTTGTTGCTAGGGAGGCTAGGAGAAGTACCAATTCTCTGACTCATAAATATTGCTACCATGGTTCACAATCCTTGAGGCACCCCCACTAGAATCGAAATTGGGCATGCTTGAATGATGAAGCAAGGTCCTGGATATTGGAGTTGTTTATTTTTTATTGTTGTTTACTGGATATTGGAGTTGTTTACTGGATATTAGAGTTGAAAATTAGTACACCCCTTCTCTCTTGTGAATGGGGGATGCACACGCCTCCAGCTTCATCATTGCTGTCAGTTCTTTGACAAGGGAAGCATAGGCTATTAGCAATTATTCACTTTTTGTACACAACCACAGTCTCATCAACTTCCAAGGTACTTTGTGCAACTTCAGTCCGATCAACATTGATAAAAACACTTATACATTCAAAAAAATAAAACTTCAATTCAACTACAATCCGACTCTTTGCAACTACACTCTGATCAACGTTAGTCCAATCAACACCAATCAAAACACTCTTACTTTCAAAACTTCAATTCAACTACAGTCCGGCTCCTTACAACTACATTCCGATCAACTTCAGTCCGATCAACCTTAATCCGATCAACTTCCAAGGAACTCAACTTAAGTACTCTTTGCAACTGAAAGTCTAGCAACTAAACTCTTTGCAACTAGACTTCGATGTAATGAACTGCAATTTAGATCTTTGCATTGAAAAAACCCTTGCCAAACGGCTCGTTGTACTCGACAACCCTGACCAAACAGCTAGCACCACTTGCAAAATTAATTTTAGACACTCACAAGTTTCACGTTTGTTGTGTCGGCACCATACACGCAGCCCGCAATGTTTCCTATAGCAAACTCAATCACCCTTCTTTTCTTCCCAAAAATAAAACTCATATGCATTTTAATTTTAGAACCTGACACTCCCTCTTTTTCTTGTCCACCGGGCTATAATATTGACTCAGACAGTACTGGAACAAAGAGATTTCAAGACTCTATGAATTTCTCCATTGTATGAACTTTTCCAGTGGTCAACCGAATTGCATTATCAAGTCCTGTAGTAGGAATTAGGAAGTATATTAAACAATGTATAAAAGAAAAGTCCTTAATTAACCCTTGAACTGCCCAAAAGACCTTTCTGTATTTGGTGGTATTTCATCAAAAAAAAAATGACCAAATAATATTTAAAAAATTGTAAAATTAACAATTATGATAATATGTAATAATAATATATCATAATTCTTGTGTTAAACTACAGTTGAACAATTATAAATATAGGTTGTAGAGAGGGAACCCAACAATCTTTTAAGGGTTGAGTTCAGTTAGTAGCATGTACGGTCTTTGCTTTGGCACTGCAGTAGATGGTGTGGAAAATTCCACACCCAATAGTACTTCATCAATAGCAAAGTGGACACGTGGAGGTTCCTTGTAATGATTATTTTTTTCCGACCCTGAAGCTCCAGTATAGTGTCCACAATCTTGGAAGGGCTTGGAACAAGAAATAGTTACCTAGCCCACAAAAATGAGAAAGTTGCATATTGTTCATTTAAAGTCCCTAAAAATTGTGTTTTCTCTTAAATTGTCTCTTTCAAGCAATAGGAACAGTTGCCCACTAATGTAGTTCATTTATATTAAATACTAATTTGACATTTTATCTTGTCATGTGTAATGATGCAAGTATATTATAAAATTTGTTAAGATTGTACGTTGCACATACAAACAACCACTCAAACTTCACCCCCAATGTGCTAAGTGGGTAGCATGTAGGAGGTACAATGTAAATGTGGAGACGGTGGCGCATGCAAGTGTATCTTGATGTAGAGGCATCTAAAAGCGCCCATCCACATTTTTGCACTATAGGTGCCTTTAACAATCACCACTCAAGAAACCCAAATCCATCCATTTGTAATCCCAAAGAACCTAAAACACTAGGAGAGAATCCAGGCCTTCAAAAGGCCCCTTTCCTTGTCAAACTGTTGATCAACAATAAACCAAAAACAACCAATCATAATTTATAATATATATATATATATATAATTGAAATAAAATAAATCAATAATATATATATACATATATATATGTATATAACTTTAATTCCGGCTAGTTGATCTAAAGTGGTGGCTTTTTTGAAGCCCCATATCACTTCTAATGCTAACCATCTATCATTCAATCAAAATGTTTCTATAAATGAGTAAAATCAGGTCATATAAAATGCAATTCCTCTTACTTTATGTGTGGTGAAAAACATCATCTATTTGGCACAAATGAAGTATGACTAACTTTTCACTTTTAAAATTCATACAAACCGGAATACAAACTAGTGTGGCCCTATGCCGTTGGCACTAACATTCCCCGTGTTCCTCGTAATTTTGGGCATTCTCGTGCTTCTTGTGTTTCCATGTGTCTCCCGTGTTTTGTGTTCTTTTTCTTTTGTTGTGTCCATAATTATATTCAATTTACGGTGACAAAATTTAATTGTAAATCCATAATTTCTACACTATAGATCTAAAAGCTACGAAACAACTTTAGTGCACCCCTATTTGTCAAGAGCTTTTTGATGATGTCAAGAATGACATTAAAAACCCCTATATTCCATTTTTTAAATAATTTAAGTCAATTTATTGTGACAAAATTTAATTAGAATCCATAACTTTGACAAAACACGACAAAACAAACTTCGTGCACTCCTCCTCATCAAGAGCTTTCAAACGATACGAAGAATGCGACTTGGAAGTGCACGGTTAGGGAGATCTTAACGTAACAGATCAAAACAAACAAACATCCTATTTTATGGATTACATTTGAATTGATAATTACTTATTTATATTCTTTTAAATAAAATATTAGTTTTTCTTTCTTTTCACTTTTATTCATAAGTCTTATCAATTTGTCAACCAAAAATAGTTCCAATTTGATTTTCAAAAACTCCAAATACAATAGCTTACATGGGTGATTTTAGGTGCTTCTACCTTAACTCCGACCTTTTTATAAAAAAATAGAAAAGAACAACTTTTGAGAGAGTATTTCACCGCTGTGTCATGGTGATTGTGAAGTTATTACAACCACATATATTCAAACCTGGAATGGAACTCTGTTACAAGAAGTATAAAATCGTATAAGACTTTCACATCTAAAATATAGTGTGCTTGAAATGGGTATTTAATAAGACATTCCAAGTTTTTCAAGAACAATAGAGTTAACAAAAAAGAGTGTCTAAAAGTGGAAAGAGGAAAGAAAACTTAAGCTCATCTTAAACTCGTTTTGAGTTCAAAAAGTTTGTAAAACTAGTCTATAGTGACTTGAAGAATAATCTAAAGTAAGGACTATGCCCGGGTGTGGAACTTGTGACCTCCCTAAGAGTTCCTACAAGAGTTCAACTTGGAGGCAAAACGCCTTGAAACAAAACAACCCTAGAAAATCGGGCCGGAGAGCCAAACCTCAAAAGACCCAGACAAAAACATCAGGGCTATGTGACAACACTGAAGCTCCAAAGCCAAAGGTAAACTAAAAGTTTGGTGAGAGAATGTAGCACCAAAGAAGGAAAAACGCCAATAGACCCGACTATAGGAACTATTCATAAATGTTTGTCATAAATTGTAATCATAGGAAGAGAATTCCACTTGAACTCTGCTCATAAACTACTCGTGTTTTTGGATAACACTAATAACACTAATCTTTTCAAGTGTGTTATAATTATTTTCAAACACTTTTCTTCTCAAGACCATTACTAATTTTCAATAGTATCTTAACGATGACTCCTTTTTTCTGAACCTCTAAGAACCTACACTATGTTGTTCGTTACCATTCTTTAAATTTTCCAAAAAAAATTCATATTATTTTAAGCATTTTGAAATTACCATAATTTTTACAAGAAAAAACCTTTGAAAAAACATATGAAATTCATTTTTATTTACATAATTATGAAAAATTAGAGTGAATCGGTTTAACAATAACTTATATGAGAAAAATACCAAATATCATATATAAAATAATAAAATAAATTGATGAGGTTTGACCGGGAAACAATAGTGTGAACGCTTAAGGTATAGGGTTACGCACTGGAAGGAGTGCGTAACCCCATGTTACTGCACCAGAGCTCGAGGGCGGCAGCCCGAGTGCCGGTGCAGTAACATGGGGAAACGCACGCGTTCCAGTGCGTAACTCGGCATTATGCACGTTTCCATGTTTGGGAGCGTGCATCTTCGGCGTTATGTCTTTTAATGGTGCACTGCACTGTTAAACTCTCTTTGAGTGCACTAACGCGATGTTAGAGTACAGGATTCCTTAAGGGAATTTCAACGAAGTGCTTAACAGTTAAGTAATGTTATTTTTGTTACATGACAGAGATTGTAAAAATTGGTCTGATGTACCTGTACAGCTTGACACCACTATTCACTTGAGCTTGGGTCCAAAACCCCCTATACAATGAATCCATTTGTCATTACACACAAAATAATGTGATTCCAGTAAGCTTGCTTACGTGGCGGTTGCATGAGGCTTGCAATGATATAAATATTAATTTCCTCTGTCTCTGAAAAATTAATATATATACATATTACAGTAATTAGCAATGCAATTGAGACAAAGATGAGGAAGAAAAAGAAAAATTGGCCGTTAAGTATATATCTGGATTCAGTGATTTCAGACCCCATTCACAGCACACTAAAATTACTAATCAACGATCCTTTTCACCTATTTTCGGAAAATAATTTCCTAAAGCGCCATGATACAGGGACCAGTTCCCAACGGATACAAGCCCCGAGGCAACGAACGTCGTCCAAGGAGCGAATGAAAAAGAACGTCGTCGTCATTTCGTCCAAAAATGGGCGATCCTCGTCCAACGAAGCCGTAACGTTGGCTGACGTCCGTCTCTTGTCAGCTCCTAATCATGCTCTTGAAGAGCGCAGTGGATCCCCTCGCAGAGTGTTCTTTCTTGCTTGTGCAATTCTTCGGTTGTCAGTGTTTCTCGTGCGATCACGGTTGCTGGTTATCGGATGTTAAGGTTGTGGAGGTTGTGAGGATTTCAGGGAGCTCTCATTCTAACTTTTTGGTGCAGCATTGAATCAATTATTGAGCAAAACGGCGGGGCGTTGTCGTGGCGGAGTTAGGTGCGTTGTCGATCTTTGTGTAGACTTCGTACTTGCAGCTGAATATGCTTTGAAAACTTTTTTTCGAGAACTGGTCCAAGTGGTGTGGAGGAGCGTTAGCTATGGCTGTCGCTGAAGTTGTTACTGTCAATGCTTAGTTCATCGAGCCTGTCTGGTGAATTGCGAGGTCGTCTTGGTGTGGTTCTCTGTTCGTTTTGTGTGGTGTTACTTCGGAAGCTGGACGTTGGTGAATGCGACTATACGAGCGTTGCTCTGTGCTCATGCCTTTTGTAGAGGTCATGTTTTCCTGACAGTGTTGGAGTCTATAGAAGGTATCGCTCTCAGTGTGTGTAGCAAAGCTTTGTTCTCGGACCAGTAATGTCGTTGTGGACATGGTTACTTCCGGGTGAAAGTGTGGCTCGGGCGACTGAGTATGTGATCAAGTGGAGGCGATGAGTCTTTTCTGTGTAGTTGTTGCTGCTCTTTCAGTGGAAGAGGACTTTGACTGTTTGAAATGTGCTTAGGTCCTCCTGTGGCTACGATTGATTTAATTGGCCCGGTCCATTGTGGAAGCCTGTCAGATCTGAGTATTCTTGAATTCTCACAGCACCATGAAAATGGACCGTTCGAGTGTTAGGGAGCTGCAGAATTGCTCAATGTCGGGAGTGTGAGGTGCAATCGCTCAATGTCTTCAATTCGGGTTATGGTCGAGTGTCCGAATCTAAATTCATTACTGCGCTTGCGATTTCACCAGTTAGGTGTGTTGTATCGCTTCATTTTAGGAACGAACAGCAGTGTCTTTGGCTTACAACTTCTTCAGTCGACTTATTTCCGCTAGTGCTGCGTTGAGTACAATACTGTCTCTTGCAATTATATCCTGCCCCGTTATATACATATAGTTGTCACTGGAAATTGAAATGTCAGCGGTATGAAGGTAATGAAGACACGATCTATTCAATAATTGCAAGAAATGCATGGTCGCTACAGATATTTGAATGTACTGTAGTGACCATATTCTGTCTCCACAAGCTATGAATCTGGTCTTATATGTGGATCAGTAGTATCGAACACATTACTCTCCACGTGGTCGTTAAACAATCATTGAGATACATTCACGGAGCGCACAGATTTTAGACTGTCTAATACCCATGGGTGTTGCGTGGAAAGACCAGTCATTGAAGTCATTTGTTTCCCATGGAACTTCGTGATCTCTTGTTGAAGTCAGTGCGTCTTATTCTTCACTTGATTGCGTGCAGGTTTCTATTGCTTGAGCTTTCATCTCCAGCGCACGTCGGGTGGACTGCTTTGCTCCTTCGCGACTTAGCAGAAGAATCAGTGGTCTAATCGAATTCGGTGACCTTCACCTTCTCTTGCAAGATGGGCGATGACGGCGGGTTTCAGAAACCGGATAGACCATATGTTGGTCACTCAGCTGGTTTCGTCAAGTGGATCAACGTTCTCGCTGTGGTGAGTGGAAGACGCTTGTAGTGTCTGGTTCACGATCATGAACAGAACTGCACAGCGAATTGTGAGCAGAGCTAATTTCTTGTTGGGAGCTCCATTGCTTGCATGATTATGAATTTGAATGTTACAGTGCCATGTCTAAGCTGAGGAGGCCCAAGGAAGATATCTAACCAAGCCAGTTATTATTCATTGTATCCATCCACGATGGTCAGGACGTTTGTAAAGCTGATGACATCTGTGTTTAAGGAAAATGATTGTAACGAAGAATATCATGTATCTCCATGGCAAGAACGCTGATGTGTGAACAATTGCAGTTGCTTTCGCTAGCCCTTATATCATTAGGCATATGGCTGGCAACAAGGCCCGGCGACTGTGAGAAGTATGCAACAGTACCAGTATTCCTGATTGGTGCTTTCTTCTTACTTGTGTAAGTCCCCAGTCTTCAATATGATCTGATTTCTGCTCGGGCCCTCTGCTTCCGCTGGCATGGAATTTTCGTGCCATTCCTATGCTTGAAATAATCTTGTATTTGCCTATTTAATGTTTGATTCAGGTCGGCTAGGACAGGGGATGCCTTTCGATTAGTGACTATTTCATCGATAGGCTGCTATGCATTCATGAAACCTGACCTTTTCTTTGCCAGCAAATGTTTTTCTTCCGTTGTATTTGACCTTGCTGGGAAATGACTATATATGCAGGGCGGTGTTGGGTCTTTTCGGAGCCTGGTTCCTACTTGTACCTATCTTATACACCGTATCCTTCTAGACGATGGAAGCCCAGGTTTTGATGTATGATTTAAATTGATTCCACATCGTATAGGGTGTTTTGCTAGATATGCATTTCGTGTGGATTTGGATTCCGCGTCACATTTGCAGAGGCTTATGAAAACATGGATGGACGTTTTCTTGACCGACATTGCCTCAGTATCTTGTGTTGACATTCGTGGTGCTCATCGGGTTTTTGGTTTTGTCAATATTCATGTGAGTTGCTATACAATAGACCTTTCGATACAATGAATCGTGCTATGTTTTTTTAGGCATGAGATGTTAGGAGGATTTTAGAAGGTTGTTGTTTCATGTTTGATAGAAATTAGACATGTGACGGGGATTTAGCAGCTGAGGTTGTGCGCTCGAAGTCTTTTCTACCGTTTCAGTAACTCTCATTAGAGGTAGAATTGCTTAGGAAGGTTAAATGCTTTTGGCTAGTTTAGGCAAAAACTTAGAACTTCTGCTGTTAAGAGTTCACCAGCGCACAATGACGTCTTCGTGGTCGGTCAAGCAGCTCTTTGATATGTGATCTTGTTGTTCCAGATTCGTAGTAACGAGTCAAGGAGGGGGGTATGACGTTGCGGGGCAGACGTAAGTGTCCGTTCTTGCTCTAACTCGTTAATGGATGAATATTAGTATATTGGGGGAATTACGGTGAAGTATGGATGAAGGAACATTGCAATCCGGGCCTGGTTGTATTATCAGTGACTTACTTGATTGACATTTATCTGTACCTGAACGCAGCTTTAAGGAGTATAGGTTGGGTGCATACTCAGACTACGTACAAAACAGGGTAAGCCCTGACCTTCCCGTAAGCCTCATGGAGTATCTACTTGGGATCTCGGTTTGTCCATTGTCGTCTCCTGTAATTTTGTGCAAGTTTCTAAAAGAAATGCATCCATTTAAATCATTTTATAGAGTCTAAGTTCTTACAAATTCCTGGCAAATTGATAATGTTCCATGTCGATACGCAGTTGAACAAGGAGTCAAATTGGAACCACCTGAAGGCTGTTATTGCAGCAAGCGACAACTGTGAAAAGTTTGATCAAGTCTCGGTATGTTTCTTGCTCTTACCGCAGCAGGGATGTATCACGTGTGTTGCCGTGTCTACGAACTTGCTACTGAGATGTGTTAGAATGCTAATGCCGCTCTAGTCTTCTAGATTCTCGGTTCTGTGTCAGGGTCACCTATCACTGATTGGGATCTTGAACCCTGAACAGCCATGAAGTTGTGATTCGAGCGTGCTTAGGATTCTCCCTGAATTTTGTGAATCTATTTCTCTGATGGTTACAGCCCGTGGATTATCCCTACTCGGACTTTAATCCGATCCAATCTGGCTGCTGTCGTCCGCCTGCAGAGTAAGAATTCATTGTAGCTGAGCACCTTTTGCTTTTCTCTGTGATGAGCTGTCAATGTTTGGCTATTCCCTGAAATATTTTTAGTGAGATAGAGAGGACCGTTTGCGGCTTATATCTTGTTTCGAGATCAGCATATCCCAGGTTTCATGCGTTGGTTTGTTGGTTTGTGAAACTGTTGCTTTATGTGTCGTGATATTGGAGAGGGGTGGCACCAATCTCACTGCTTTTGGCTTATGTGATGCAGATGTGGCTACGTTATGACCGGTAATGGCACTTTTGCCACAACGTCAGTGCCTCTGTCCGCGAACCCGGATTGCACAAGCTACTCTAACGATGATTCCATTAAGTGCTACGATTGTGATTCTTGCAAGTAAGCTGCGTTTCATGTGTATTTTTCATGAACCTCATCGTGGTCATTCTTTTCGTGCTGTCAGCCAATTGAAATCAAAGCATATTGGTAACGTATTGGTAACTGTTTGGAACGGTTCTTGAATTTTATTTAATTGATTTTCCACTACTAATTTCGATTGGCTTGGGACGCAGGGGTGGAGTGGCGCAAGATTTAAAGAAAACCGGGCGAATTGCCGGCATTGTTACTCTGGTGATTTTTGTAGTATTGGTACGTGTTGGACTGAACCAGTTTCTCTGCTCTCTTGGGATATATTCGATGATAAGCAAGGCACGGATTAAGTTTGCTATGAACATAAGCCGTCATCTACTGAGTTTTTCCGTCAAAACTACTTGGGGAGAGGATTCTTGTGCACTTTCTTGAAAAGAGGGTCTAAGATTGATAAGATCACTCCAAAAATCTCGAAGGATGATCCATTTTCATTTGAGATATCTCTGAAGCATCTTCCGTGTTATCTCACAGGTGGTGATTTTGGTGATGGCTTGTCACGCGGGGCACCGGGTTGCAAGGGAGAACTGGAGTAGAGTGTAAAGACTGTAATAACCACGTGCTTATCGGCTAACAACTTGGGCACTCGCATCCAGAAGGGGCTCCACTAAGTATTCCGTCTTCTTCACTTCCAATGTTCGATTTTGTTATGCGTCCAATTGGAGATGGAGCAATGACGACGTTTTTGGAGTGATCTTATGGTTCGCACATCCCAGGCTACTCATCCTTTGGATGCATGGATCCATTATGGATCCATTATATGTCAGGAGCTCAAGCTCGGCAGGAACTATGGCGAGTGTGTACCATGAGGATGGCGAGGCTGTTTGGAAAGGTTTGCCAGTAACCTGGAGCTTTTCCCAGTTCATGTATGGTAGGGAGGTAATTATGAAATTCGGATGTAAGAGAGTTGACAAGGGCACGATGTGTCTTGTTCTGTACAATATAGTCAGATTGAGTATTTTCATGCAGCCTTTGGTGCTATTTTGCGAAACCATGATGTTTTCTGCGTTGTATCTGTCAAATCGTCTTTGGAGTTCTACAAGCAACTATTATTGAGGGAGAACACTAATGCTTCTTCCTATTTCCGTCTAGTCATAATTGGCGAGGGTTGATTTGTTGGCACTGGACTGATGGGTAAGGGCTGTTGCATCAATATAAGCTACATCTACAACATGAACAATATGAGAATGTTTGAGAATGTTTGAATTTTATACTTCATAATCTAATGCAAATAAGGTGAAGGTTGCAAATTATAATTACACTTGATCTTAGCCAAAGGTCCACGAAAGGTGTGCTTCTCCCTTCAAAGCACAACGTTATATAACCTCACTACGATTTTGAATGGCACAAATTTTACAAGATAATGCCACTAAACCTTATTCTTGTCAAGTGACATTGACATGCAAGTTAGTGTTTCATAATGAAACATTTCCAACTAATGTTTCTTGCGTGGAAGGGTTGTGATTCTACTACGACGTAAAATAAATTTGGGTAGAGGATGATAGCGACCTTCACTATAGATTTACATCTCAATTTTGTGAAGCACTATGAAACATTAAATTACATTAGAGTTATTTGTAAAGGCATCCGGTCTTGTCCTCCTTTTTTCATGGACCAGAGCTGGAACCTGAGCATTCTGACACCACTCCTCCTCACAGTCCCACCCCACTACCCAATTCTTCGCCTTCCCTCCAAATTTTTATGAATAAAAATTTCAATCTATGCAGTGTTCTATTCTGGGTCTACAGTGAGATCATGCTGATCCTGTCCTTTCCAAATTATAGGTCAAAAAGAAGGGTTTTGAGGGACTTTACAAATAACTCTATTGTCACACGACAATTTTATCTTTTTACTATAAATCGACAATAGATTGAGCTCCACTTCAATTCAAATTATGGATTCAAACAACATAACATTGTTTAGAGGTAGGAAAATTTTGTAAAACAAAAACCAAAAATCAAAGAAGTCATTGCCAAAGATTTTTTACTCTATATTATTCCTTCCAAAAAAAATACCCTTTCCAAAAACTATAACCTCACACATGCCAGAAGAAAATTACAAATAAATATTAATTTGGCTCAAAAAATGAAATAGTTCCAAAAAAAAATGCATCCTCTTAAAGAAATTCCAGTATGTGAGTCATCATCTGTATCCAATCATCTGTTCGATAGAATACTACGATACTCTAATATCAAAAACTTTTCATATACACAAGAATTAGCAGCAGCAGAGAGGTTCTGCCAGTACATATCTGAATGCCAACAATGGCATTGATAAATCATCACTACTAGGATAAATCATTGAATTCTACTTCAATGCCAACATACACTACAAATCATCCATCAACAAGACGTTGATGAGTAACCAAAGAAATGCCAACATACACTACAAATCATCCATCAACAAAATGTTGATGAGTAACCAAAGAAGAAGAATAACTTTGACCCTAATACCAGCTTGAGTAAAGAATATGCTTACTAAGTAAAACCTCCATAACAAGTATTAGTTTTTTCTTTTCTTTTCTTTTCTCGGTGAGCATCAACCTCTTTTCAGAGGTAGACTCTATGACCATAGTGGATGCCCCATAAGCTTTTCACGCAAAAAGCTTTCAATGAGCACCTGTTGGTCACATTTTCACAGGAGGAAAGTGAGAGATCTGTGACTTACGGATGAACGTCAGTGCCATTTGAATTTTCACGTTTGTTGCTCTCCAGGTCTCTGAGGATTTTGAACGTGTGATTAAACTCTTTGGCGGTGTCCAGCGTTTGCAATAAGAAGATCATAACAACGGAGCAGACGAACATGGGAATGGGGCCGAAGATCCAGAGCAAAAGGGGGAAGGAGAAGTAGTAGCCTCGCAAGCCGAGGGAGAAGAAGTTCTGGCTCCGGTAGATGAACTCGTTCACGTACTCGGGGGTGAGGCCGGGAGCCGCGTCGCCCACGGGAATGCTGAGCAGGAAACTGGCGTGGCTCGCGTACCGGATGGATTGCACGTGACACACGAAGGCGAACAGGAAGCACAGCAGCAAGCAGAGGTACTTGAGCGTGGACGTGATGTTGCCGGTCTCTCCATACACGAAGTTCTGCAGCGTCTTGCTGGAGCCTCCCGAGGCGCTGCTCACTAAGGCTCCGATGATGGAACTCAGCGTGATGGCTGTGGACGCCAGCAGTGTGCTCGCCATGATGCTGTTGCGCAGAGTCTGCACTGCCAACACGCCGTTCTTCACACCATCCTGCACACACAACAACAGACAACAGGATCAGGGCTTCTTCTTTGGTTTCTGAGAGCTACTACCATTGGTCTGAGTTTGATTCGATTCGTGTGCGATCTAAAGTTTCCAAAAGAGTGCATTTGAATGTCAACAATTGTATTACTAAGAAGCAACTAAGCAATGTACCAAAACAAAATTGGTTAATAGTTGGAGCTCTAATACAAAAATTGCAAGACATTGGGCCACATAAGCAACATTGAATGGTTTTGGTTTCCCTCATTGAACTGGTTTTCAAAGCTCAACAACAACATCCTCAATATATTTCATTAATCTAAGAATGTCAAGGCGACATGTAAATATTTATAGAGATGCAAAAAGTTATCTAGCTCCATTGAATTGATTTCTACGTTGAATATTTGGCTACAATCATTGATTTTTACACCCAAATTTTGTAAGGCACTCTCACCAAGGAGAAAATTCTGGTACAATTTAGCTTTTGAACAGTCCTTCATCCTACCAACAATCATTTGCTTCAGAACAAAAATAATAATAAAATACTACACGAATAAAATGACATACATGAATCGTATACATGAACCCTACGTCTTATACACCCAACCCTCTCTACTGTAATTGCACTGCCTCAGGGACAAATCGGCTCCTGTCACGTGTGTTCACAACTTGACATATGGAAATTGGTGAACACAATATTTCAAGATAAACTGGGAATGTGCAATCTGAATTAGAAGAAATCATGTGACCTAAGATTATTTTATTAGCTACCCAGAAATTCTAAACTAGTGAAGACAATCACCTCATGAATCATCTTCTTTTTATGATCTTGTCTACAAGTGTTCTTGAAACAATCTTATTTCACTCAAAACCCTGCGAGTAGTCTGGGATAGACTACAACCATTTCCAAAGCTGCAATTAAACCCTAAGTTAAGCGTCTAAAACGCCATCTGCATCACTGAACTTTGCAACGGTGGTATTTTCTCGGTTCTCTGATTGCAATACATCATTTTATAGCTCTTGTTCTATACTATAACATCAACAGTGACTATCGTGTCAAACTGAAGCCATTTTCACACAAACAGATGCTTTCCAGCAGGGGGTCCAATTTTCCTACACTACAGAAAATACACAGTGGATGCTTAGGGTTAATAGGATGTGCAGAAATCAGAGGAAGTCGGAATCCACGCACGTACACTCATGATGTTGTTGACCCAGGCTTGTCTGTTGAAGTGATTGACGCCGATGACAGTATTCTCCGGGTGATACCGCACCTGGAACCACAGATGCACATGGTACACCGCCATCAGCAGCATCCCCAACGGCACCAGCACCTTGTCCAGAACGCCCGCATCCCATGCCATGCTCGGAATAATCTCCTCCACCGGAATAATCAAAGCAATTAAAGTCGCAGCAAATTCTCTCAAAAAATTTCGGCTCACCGCGCTGGATTCATTCCTAATTACTGTCTCGTAATCTTCGTGAAACCCGAACAACAAAGAGAACCGATAATGTATCTCCTGCGAAAGATAGATGCACAAATTCCGCGAAAGGCATTCGCCACTTGACATACCGAAACCTCGTAGCAGCTCTGGCACACCTAGGGTTCCACGTCGGCTTTCCCGCCATGCACGTGTATTTTTTCATATGCCACAACGAATAAAAAAGTGACACCTGTCACTTTAAATTTCTTTTTGCATTAAATTGTACCGGCTTACGGTAATCTTACTACCGGTCAAAATTTAACCGTCGTTAGTCAGTACCCACCAGCACTGATTCCAAAACCACTTTATGACATTTAGAACATTATGCGACCTTGTGAATAGTACTACTCACGATACCTCTATAATATCCGGCAATTCGGCAATACCCTTGATATATTAAGGTGATACCATGATAATATCCGCGAATATCACCTCATGAAGATGCTACATATTTATATCATGATGAGCATTCTCGCAACATTTAAGAAAATAAAATCATTTTCTTTCTTTGTATGTTTAGCAGCCCCATTTCTGGGGTAGAAATCCAGCTAATTTTAGCCAGTTCTGAGATCACTGGTCAGTACCCACCAGCTCAGAGTTTGCAATTCTCTCAGAAGCTGCCACATGGCAGGAAAAGCCCGGGCCAAGTGCCACGTACTGTTCTGCGCCCGATCAAAAGAACACTGACAAGCCCAACAGCGCAGTTGCTTGAGTCGATCGATCATCGTGACAGAGTTTACAGATCATTTCCTACGATTTCGCTTTAAGGGCTGAATCGTAGGCGTTGACACAGTCCAACTGATTCTGAATGGAGTTCCCAGGACCTCTTTTCATGTTTTGAGGCTGTGATTACTTGTATCGGGATCAAGGACGGATTGCGAGGTACAGATTTTCGTGAGGGTGAACTGCAGCAATTACTCAAGCAGGTGGCTGGATTGGAATTGAGCTGCTGAATTGCCGGGGAAGTTATGGAGATTTCGGACTTGGCGACGTCGGCGGGGATCAACATCGGGTCGGCGCTGCTGTTTCTGCTGCTGTACTCGGTGTTTCGGAAGAACCCTAGAAATGCCGGCGTGTACAGCACGCGGCAGATGCTGCGGGAGAAGCGCAAGGAAGTGAAGCGGGAGCCGTTCGCCCTGGGCAACCTGCTGCCGTCGCCCGGCTGGTTGGTCCGCGCCTGGAATCCCTCCGAGGCCGACATCTGGGCCTCCGCCGGCCTCGATGCCGTCGTGTTTCTGCGCATCTTCAAATTCTGGCAAGCATTTCACTGCCACTCACTCATCGTTTGAAAACATCATTTGAAATTTTCTTTCAAAACGCATTTTCTAAAGCGTCCTGAATCCTGTGAATTGGCTCAAGTAATCCCTAAGTGCCATACCTGTTTTTCTCTTTTTCAAGACCTCATCGGAGCTTCATTTACTCAGAATTGCGTAGCTCTGTGGACTCCTATCACTGAGAAAAAGAGTTCTCGAGTCATTGCCTTACCTTTCACTATTAGAAAATGCCAACTAAACCAATAAATAATCAACAATTTTATGTATCAAGGACTATATTATATTTGACATTGTTTCAATCCATTTTGTTTTTAAAGAGTTAGAAATGATATTAATTTATGGAGCGACCTAATTTAGGGCAATTCCAAGAATGAATGGCCAAATCATAACATTCTACAACAGTAGGGTTCCAAACCTCCTACTGCTTTGGATCGAAATTTCACAGATACAGTAACTTCTCTTGGAACTATTGTGAGAGAGGAGATTTGGTATTGTATGAAGGAATTCAATCAAACAAGGAAAACTTACTTAAATGTGAAGAAAAGAGTATCCAAGAGCATCGGAGAGAATCTTGGAAACTTTAGTAGGGGTAGAAAGTCTAGGGATTCATAATGTGACTGGCCCTTTTTTCTTATTAAATTTACAAAATAACTGCATTATGGCATTTTAAATGGGGTTATACACTTGGAGTTCAAATTCCGGGTCAATTGGATTAAAACTCCAGAAGTTATTAGCAAGAGAAGATCAGACTAGTAGCGACTGGAATTGCTCTACATTTTGTGAGTTTGATGTGCATGAGTTTCTTATTCTTCTAAAGAAAAGTCAGTAATGAGTTCAGTTTGTATACATCGTGTGACTAGGTTGTGTCCTCGGTAATAAGATCAGTGTATTTTGTGAAACCCTAAATAAGCTTAGTGCTCATGAAATGTGTGCTTTGAATATATCTCTTATTCCTGAATTGTTCTTGTTGATTGACATGGCGAAGGGATTCTGTTGTGCAGTATACGTTTTTTTACGATCTGCACGCTGGTGGGATGTGGCATTTTGGCGCCTCTCAACTACAACGACACATACATTGCTGATCATCCTTCCGGGAAGAAAGAAGAGAATGGGACTTTGGAGAAGTTAACAATCCTCAACATCTCACAAGGGTCATCACGGTATGCTTCTTTGGTTCTGGTGCATCAATTAGCCCCTAAAGGGCCAAGGATTCACGGTTTTAAAATGGTAAATTCAATTGATCATATTGTGAAAAATACAATGCAGATGGGACCAAATTCTATATCACCAGAACTAGTGAAGATCATTGTATGTGTTGGTTCAGAAACAAATAATTTTGAACAAGAGGAAGTCCAGATAGGACCTACTCAAAACTGCTAAACTAACATGGAGCCCTATATGGGCTTCTTGGTCCTTTAGGGGTTAACCCTTAAAGGACCAAGGATTCATAGTTTTAAAATGACAAATTCAATCATTCATAATATGAAAAATATATTTCGGATTGGACCAAATTTTATATCACTGGAATCAATGAAGAACATTGCATGTGTTGATCAAAAGCAAAAATATAATTGAACAAAAGAAACTCCACATATTACCTACTTAAAACTGCTAAAAATAATATGGAGCCCTATTTGGGCTTTTTGGTCCTTTAGGGGTTAAGTGACAAGCTGTTCATATGGAAGTGCGTGATGTGGGAGTGTGTCATTGTGTGCAACAGGCTGTGGTTTCATCTAGCAGTTCTCTACTTCATCTCCTTCACTGCTTACGTCCTGCTTTACTCGGTTCGTCCAATCTCTCGTAAATTTTTTATTCGGTTCGTTCAGCTGTTTAGTTTATCATTGTGGGAAAACTCGTCATTCTTTTTAATCTGGATATCAACCAATGGTGTGTGCAGGAATATCAGGAGATTTCCATGATGAGACAAGCTTATTTGATGAGAGCCAGCCCGCAACCTGATCAATTTTCGGTGTTGGTTCGTGGCATTCCGAAGCCAGATGGTGAAGGGGAAAAGAGTTACAGTGAAAAAGTGGAGAAGTTCTTCATAGAGTTTCACCCCTTACACTACCTTTCGCATCAGATGGTATTCCATTCTAATGAATTAGAGAGCTTGCTGGTATGTATATCTTTCCTTCTCCATTAATCTTGACCGGAGCTTGAATGTTTACTACCTATTATTGCTGTAGTGAGAGCTTGCTGGTTCACATCTTGGAAAGGGTTATTATGCTGTCTTTTAAAAAAACATGCCTCATGTTTGATGTTTCCAGAAAAGCTTTGAAAAAGAGAAAAGCAAAGTCGCAGCTTTGAAGACCAAGCCCCCTGCGAAACGACAGCCTTGTCGAACAGGCTTCCTCGGTCTCTACGGACCAACAATGGATCCTCTAGAGTATCATACTCAGAAGCTGGAAGACCTCTATGGGCTCATTCGAGAGCAGCAGGCTAATATATACAATAGGAATAAGGTTAGAATACATTTTTTATTGCACGTTATGCTGTTTAAACCTGCTCCAAGTAATTAATACATAGGTTGTTACCATTTATGTTTACAAGATTTCATCAGGCTGTGTGTGTGTGTGTGTTTGGTACTCTAACGCAGGAGAGTGCGTTTGCCTTTGGAAGATGATTTTGATTTCCCTGTTGACAAGGATACTCGGCACTCCGTTTTTTTTCTGTACGGTGGTCTTGACAGGAACTACCAGCGGCCTTTGTTTCGTTCAAAACACGGTGGGAATCTGTTGTGGCTGCTCAGACACAACAATCTGTGAATCCAATGTTGTGGGTTACAGAATGGGCTCCAGAGCCGAGGGATGTGGACTGGAAAACCTTGAAAATCGGCCAGAAGGAGCTCTTCATACGTGGGATTTTGTCAGTGGTGACAGCCACTCTCATCACACTATTCACTGCGCCTGTGATAGGTTTGATCCAGCTATTTGATGACGTGGACCGCTTCACGAAATTCCTGCCCGATTATATCGTCAAGATGTTGTTTGGAATGTAAGTTTCCTGGAAACCGCCGGCTTTTCAAAACATTTAACCCTTTAAGGACCAAGAATTCATGGTTTAAAAATGACAAATTCAATCATTCATATAATGAAAAGGATGATTCAGATAGGACCAAATTTTATATCACCAGAATTAGTAAAGAACATTGCATGTGTTGACCAAAAACATAAATAAATTTGTACAATAGAAACTTCACATAGAACCCTCTCAAAACTGCTAAAAAAACATGAAGCCAAATTTGGCCTTCTTGGTCCTTAAAGGGTTAAAATGACATATATAATCGATCATATTGTGAAAAATATAATCCAAATTCTATATCACCGGAATTGGTGAAGAACATTGCATGTGTTGGTCAAAACACAAATAAATTTGGACAAAAAGGAAGTCTACATAGGACCTGCTCAAAATTGTTAGAAAAAACATGAGTCCCGATTCGGGCTTTTTGGGTTAATTAGTATAAACCTCTACTGTTTTCATAACCAACCTGTTTGGGGGCAGTCCTGGGGTGAAGCAGGTGGTACAGGGCTATCTTCCATCATTGCTGGTGGTTGCGGTTTTATATAGTCTTCCCTTGGTGTTTTTTCTCTTAGCCAAATTGGCGGGCTATGTTTCGATCAGCCGTCAGGAGAGGAAAACAGCTGGAATGGCTTTTAATCTCTTGTTTGTCAACGTGTTTCTGGTGGGTATCCTGGGGACTTCTATTTTCCAAGTCCTGGAAACGTACTCATCCGACCCCCGCAGTATCCCTAGGCGCCTTGCTGAAGTGATACCAAGCAAAGTGAGTAAATTCCATCAAACATCTAATTTTTTTGTATTTGAATTACTTTCGTAAATTTCCAAGTTATGGCTCATCATCCAATAGTTCCCTTGTATTATTGTGGTTTCATATGAATTATTTTGAATCAGACGAATCAAACATGTATGGAATTCATGTTTATGGGAGCAAAGAAATAATTGGCTTTCGTTGTAATGGTTGTACTCATCATATGATGGTCTCTTTCTATATGCAGGCATATTTCTTTATGACATACATTATGACAACAGGATGGGCGGGGTTCCCACTTGAGATCCTGCAGTCCAGTGTTCTTATTTTAAACTACATGAAACGGTTGATGAATGACAGATCCAGGCCTCTTCTTAGTGATGTATGGTCACTACCATATTACCGATATGTTCCCAATGTTCTTCTGTTCATATTTTTGGGCCTCACGTACTCCATCATCACACCTTTGTTGCTGCCATTCCTTCTTGTCTATTTCGTACTGGGCTACATTGTGTTTCGAAATCAGGTAACTTCCTTTGAATTTCCCTTTCCTGTCATTTTTCAGATGTTGGCATATGGATTGAAAGCTTCAATGTGTTGTAATTAGTTTATGGGCATTTACAACGAGCCCAATCGTTTGATTTAAATTCTCAAGGAAAATGTTTGGTTTATGTGCAGATTCTGCATGTTTATGAACCAGCCTATGAGACAGGCGGGCAGTTCTGGCCACACGTCCATGTCCGGATTATTGTCTTTCTAGTTTTTCTGCAAATCTGCTTCATCGGTGTATTTACAGTCAAGGGCCTTGGACACGGGACGTGGTTTGTGGTTCCTTTACCTATCTTTACACTTCTCTTCAACGAATTTTGCAGAAAACGGTTCTTTCCTGCATTCAGACACTTCAATATGGAGGTAGACCCGTTTCCTCTTTCTGATGAGTTTGTGTACCAGATCGTCCACAGATGATTTTATATTTTAAAATTCGGTTTTAGAGTGCATCTATACATAATTGGATATTGGAGTTATCCTAAAAGTCCAGTGGTGTTTGAGTAGGATACCATGTGTTTTGATTTAATGTACTCTTATTTGTTCACTCTAAATAGTTATGAAGTTTGAAAGAGCTTGGTGGTTTTCAAACTCATGGTAAACTAGTTCAGCCGTCTTTTTGGATGGCTAAACTAGTTGTGCATGAGTTTGAAGACCACCAAGCTCTTACAGACCTAATAATGAGAGGCCACTAAGCTCTTCTACATCTTTGAACTATTTGGAGTGAACAAATAAGAGTATATTAAAGCAAAACACATGATATCTTGTTCAAACACAACTTCTCTTTCAGGATAACTCTATTGGACTGCAATTTTTAAAATGTGTACGTTTTCCAAGGAAAATTCTGATGTCTTTCTTTTGAATGTTTTGTTTGTGGCAGTCTACTGTGAAAAAGGATCAAGCGGATGCTCGGACAGATTCAAGAGAGGATTTGTGGGACTCAATACGAACAGCATATTTGCATCCTGCCTTGAGGCCTGTGAGCATGGAAATTACAGGGAATCCCAATACTGAGAGTCTGCTCCCCTCTACATCAAAAGCAGTGTAAGGTCCTCTCATCCAGCTTGTACAGTCCTCTAAACACTCAAGATCCTTCAGCATTCCCTTTTTGTCTGTTTTATTTCAAAGCAGGTTTTACCTATTGACCATTTCAACTCATGTTTTAGAAATCAGTCTAAACTAAAAGCATTTGTTACCGCTCGTCACCCATTTATATCTACATTAGTAGCGTCATTTTAAATGACTAGTCTAGGTAAACGAAAACACATGCACGTAGTCAAAGAATTCCCTGTATGTAAAATAGTACTAGCATGTAGATGATGCACTTGGTTTGAATTTGTAAGGTAACCTTCCTTGTTGTAATTGGAGATGCTATATCTGAGTTGTACAATACAAGGCAGCATGCTGTGTATCTCTTATGCTTCTGAATTTGTACTTTTGTGCTGTAATATGTTCTTAGACTAGATTTCAATAATGATCATGTGAATTTCTCAGGACATATAGGCATGCGGACTGATATATGGATGAGGATTTTGGTATGTGTGTATGTCTAATGGTTTTATTAGAACCTTTACACACAGTGACTGTAACAAAGTTTCAATTAGACTTATCACATTGTAACGTTGATACTAGAACTTTGATCATTGGATGAAGCTTTAGAAGAGGCTTGAGTACTGCTATATCAAATGGATGATAATATTAATCTCTAAAGGAGGGAGAGCAAATTTTACATAAATTGTTCCAAGCTACGTTTTGTAGTGCAATGAGTAAAAGATAAAGAACGAGGGTTTTTTACTTTTGCCCATAGAATACTCCTTTTTATAGCTATGAAAATGTGTAGTAAAGTTTTAGCTAATGCAAATAAATTATATTTTCGTAAAGCTTATACATGTATGCATTTTTTGATTTAAAAAAAAATAAAAATCCATTCAATAGGATTAATATTTACTTCATTAATAGTAACTTACTTCATTACTAATTTTCTATTCAATTGACAATTATCATATGGTATAGGATTTAATAATGTATAGTTGTAGAAGACAATCAAATCAAAATTATAAATACTAGTGTTGTGAGGGTATGACATCAAACAACTTATGATACTACTTAATGTACATTTCAAAAAACTAAAGATACTTGCATTGAAATGTCCCCTACAAGTTGATTGATGCTTCATCCACACAATAATAATAATATTAGATACTTCAAAAACATTGTAAAAAATCTCGATTGATTTAGAAAAGAATAATATTAAAAAAAATGTGTACAATCAATCCTAGTGAGTTGATGAAATAGAAATTAATTAATTACATTTTAAGTGTTAAGTCTTTCCTATAATTAATGTAATAGCATAATCCTCCTCTTCAATCAATTGAATAAATATTGAATCCCTTTTTCATCATACGTTTTCAACAAGATAAATAAAATGTCCGCAACTGACAAAAATGTGTGATTGGAATTAGTGTAAATGAAATATGAATCTACAAAAAGGCAAGATTGTTTAGGTTGCCTCTTCTTCTTCCTCAAACTCACCCTCCTCGTCCGCAGAAGCGTCCTGGTATTGCTGGTACTCTGACACCAAATCATTCATATTACTTTCGGCCTCCGTAAACTCCATCTCATCCATGCCTTCTCCGGTGTACCAATGCAAGAAAGCCTTTCGTCGGAACATGGATGTAAATTGCTCGCTCACGCGCTTGAACATCTCCTGCACTCCACCATTTTCCATCCTTTCCATTTTTAATTTTAATCTATAAATGTCTAAACCAAAAATTAAAAAATATACTTTGGAAGCTCATAGTCAATTACAATAACTTCCAAATCATTTTTTTTATCGTCACAAAAGTTAGAACATTGTTTTTTTTCATATTGATGTTATTTCTTGCCTTCTTTGAATTTTATGTTAATGATTCACTTCAACTTGTAAAGATATGGAAAGTTGCCAGTTTTCACCATTTTATGGATACAATATAGTCCATAATGCCGAACATCATGTTGTCATCGACAAAACCACATAGTCAAAGACCAAAAAACTAAAGCCTAAGACCTCATAGTTGACACCAGAATCTCAAGCCAAGGTCAAAGACCAAAGTGATATGTAGGTAAGATAGACCAAGTAAACTAGATAGACTATGTATGCCAAACACTTGATAACTTGACTATGGAACCTTGGCATCATGGTTTATATCACATCAAAAAAAAATTTCATATCATTTAGGCACTTGGAGGTTAATTACAATTATTTTATAATAAATTAATGATGTGACTATTATTTTAGTGTGAGTTTAGATTTTGAAATTTGAATTGGAGTTGAGGTGTAGGGTATGAGGATATGGAATTGAAGGAGGTACCTGGATGGCAGTAGAGTTGCCGACAAAAGTGGCAGACATCTTAAGGCCTTTAGGGGGGATATCGCAGACACTAGACTTGACGTTGTTAGGAATCCATTCAACAAAGTAGGAAGAATTTTTGTTTTGCACGTTCAACATTTGTTCATCCACTTCTTTAGTACTCATGCGCCCTCGGAACATCGCAGAGGCTGTTAGATAGCGCCCATGCCGTGGGTCGGCGGCGCACATCATGTTCTTAGCATCCCACATTTGTTGCGTCAACTCCGGCACTGTCAAGGCGCGGTACTGTTGTGAACCGCGCGACGTTAGGGGTGCAAAACCCGTCATAAAAAAATGTAGCCGTGGAAATGGAATCAAGTTCACTGCTAGTTTGCGCAAATCAGAGTTCAACTGTCCAGGAAAGCGTAGGCAGCACGTTACACCGCTCATAGTGGCGGAGATGAGATGGTTCAAATCTCCAACTGTCCCATTCCAACCCCATCGATCCCAATGCCACCCTTCAATTTTTGTTAGTGTCAAATATTTCATGTTTATTTTTTTAACGTGACATTGTTGTGATGATAAACTTGTGACTAGAATAGAGTTATCTCTATAACCCCAAAACTTGAATCTAATATAAATTATTCTTCATTTTAATGTTTCAAAATTTCTAGGAAAATCAACTTAGGAAGGTTTGTAGTTAAAAATAAGTGTAGTTTTGAAATTTCGAAGCTTCCAAACACAATTTTGATTAGAAGTAGGAGAAAATAGGAAAGGATGAGTTAACAACGGATAGAGTATAATACGTACAAGTGGGAGTTGTGAGTTTGAGTGTACGAAAGCAAATATCGTAGAGAGCTTCATTGTCCAAACACATTGACACATCAGAATTTTCCACAAGCTGATGCACAGAGAGAGTAGCATTGTAGGGCTCCACAACTGTATCTGACACTTTTGGTGATGGCACGATGCTGAAAGTTACCATCATACGATCAGGATACTCCTCCCTAATTTTGGAGATGAGTAGGGTTCCCATGCCAGACCCCGTTCCACCTCCCATGGAATGACAAATTTGGAAACCTGTCAAAAATTTAACGTTCAACAAGTCAATTACAAGTCATCGGATTGCTTTACATTAGGAATATAGGTCCTCACTGATTTTTAACAATTTTTGTGTGACATTCGATATTTCATGGGTTCGTATATTTTTCGCACGGATCCTACACGAAATTCGCACTAATTCTGAATCAACACAATTTCTACATTTACTTTTTTTTATTTAACAAAGTGCAGAACAGTGCAAAATTAGCGAAAAATCCGAGCAGAATTCATGCAAAAAATACATGAACCTATGAAATATCGGATGTCGCACGGAAATCACTTAAAATCCGTGGTATCCTAATTTCTTGATGTATGGTTTTAGATGAAGGTTGTGATTGAAGGATACCTTGTAGGCAATCGCAACTCTCTGCTTCTTTACGCACAACATCAAGTACGGAGTCAATGAGTTCTGCCCCGTCAGTGTAATGACCCTTAGCCCAATTATTTCCGGCACCCGTTTGCCCAAAAACAAAGTTGTCAGGCCTAAAAATTTGGCCATAAGGTCCTGAGCGGACACTATCCATAGTTCCAGGCTCTAGATCCATTAGCACTGCTCGAGGCACATATCGACCTCCACTGGCCTCGTTGAAGTAGACATTGATTCTCTCGAGTTGCAAATCGGAATCACCATGGTATGTGCCGGTTGGATCAATGCCATGTTCATCGCAAATCACCTATGTACATTCATATCTCAATGTTAGATTATTATAATCTTTGAAAAAAAACATATCTTTCAAATAAGGATGTGAAGTTTATTTGATGTCATATAATCTCTATAGGACATATGATATCATGTATATCTTGAGGGCAAAAATTTCCCTAAGATATTATATTTTCATGGATTAGAAAGTCATTCCTAAAAAATTTAATATCCACAATTCAAACAAAGAGATCTTAATTTGGATGATAAAATTATGTAGTTGTTTATAAGAATTTCTAATTTTGCAAACATATTTGACTATCAAATAGATCATCTTAATTCTCTTATGAACTCATTCTAAAATTTTATTTTGCATTGAAGTTGAATGGCATGATTTTGAATTTCACATCTTTGTGTATAGATCTTACCTCCCAAAATTTGGCACCAATTTGATTGCCGCATTGCCCACCTTGAACGTGGAGGATTTCTCTCATAGTGTTGTTATGATTTTATTTACAAAAATGAAAAAAAATATAGAAGAGAGCCTTGCAAATGCCTTGGAATGCAAGGCTCTCTATAGCAAGAGGCAACAATGTTTGTGCTATTGAGGAAACAAATTTGCAAAGCTAATAGCAAGAGGAATCCAAATTGTCGGTTTAGACTTCAAATTAATTATTGAACCCGACTAACAATTTATTGAACTGCAAGTTCAAATTTTCAAATGCACAAATGGAAGGCAACTCACACACACGGTAAGTTTCAAACAAACAAAAGGAAGGCAACTCACACACACTTATATGCTACATTTCGTATGAAGTCTCACAACAAAGCTAGAGAAATAACTGTTTCATCATCCCAGTTCTTTGGCATCTGTGCCACTTAACTTAACAAACATGTTGCACTTACTACGCTTCATAGTTACTTATATGTGTGCCGGCTTAATTAGTAGGCAATGGTGTCAAGTAATGAGTTTATTCGTTGTGATAAGAAAAGGGTATAAACTCGGTACATAACCTTTCATATCTACAACTCTTTATACTTATATATTGTACCATCATGCCCTCAAATAGAAATTGGACAAAAATTGAATGGATTGAATAAAAATTTACCATGAATTTTATTACACATAAAGATTAGAAATTTTCATAAATTGAATGATTTCCTTAAAAACTTCAATAAAATTCATTGCACACAAAATATTACTATACAAAAACCAAGCATAAAGAGAAAGTTTAATTTATGAATTCATTTTGCTAATTTTAACTTGAATTGTATATTGGATGAAAATCCTCAAACTTGAAATAAGTACAAAGTAAATTACCAATTGTAAAATAAAATTGCAAATATTAAATTGGAGGTGTAAATTAATATTGCAACCAAGTATCACCCTTTTAAAAAACAACTTTTCCAAATTTTTGGCGTATATTTTAAAAATTATTTGCTGCTAAAGGTGCTACTTGGCTACGGTATTTGAATTGCCAAATAAAATTGCATATTGAACTTGTAAATTTTGAATTGATGTTGCAAAAATTTTAATTTTAAATAAAAAATTTCAAATGTAAATCTCACACTACAGTTATAATTGAATTTTATTGTACATAAAAAATAAATGAAAATGTTATTTATAAACCCTTTAACTAAAATATAAAAAAGAAAAAAACAAGAAAAAGATGTTAGAAGAGGCAAACTAAGACTGAGGACTAAAGGTAGTTTTAGCGCTTGTAACCACCTTCACCACAAAGCCGGTTGTCAAAGAAAAAGTTGTAAAAAGAAAGATGCAAAAGGGAAGATTACACCGCGTACATAAAAATCTGGAGATACAACTGTCTCAATGCAAGATGAAAACCAAATTGTTAACCCTTTAACGTCCGAATTCAACACTCTTTTCAAAGATTCAAAGATCACATTTAAATCACATCTATTAATTTGGATGAATGAAATAATATACAAGATGTAGTCAAGAGAAAGATTGCAATGTGTTTGTCGTCCATTATATGGACGTAGGTGTGCCAAAAGGTTAAATTAGTAAGTTAAACTTACACATAAATGATGTGATTTAATTCATGCAAAAACTGAATCAGATGAAAGCGTTGAAGATGACCCAGATCATGTGACTCAGTGAGGTGACATTATAAAATGCAGCCGAAGAAAATAACATGAAACTCACAGAAACAAGCAATTTTCTTTCTTTTATATGGCCTTTCATGTCATAGTAAGTGCTCAAATGTTGAGATCAATTGAGGAATTTTTCTGCAATTTTTCATTTTCAACTTGGAGTAACTATTGAAAATTTTAAAAATTACATAAGA
Source organism: Pohlia nutans (assembly GCA_022496805.1). Classification (NCBI taxonomy): domain Eukaryota; kingdom Viridiplantae; phylum Streptophyta; class Bryopsida; order Bryales; family Mniaceae; genus Pohlia; species Pohlia nutans. The sequence continues at coordinate 2,600,642 of CM040086.1, forward strand.
TCAAGTACACGGCTCATTTTATTCACTGGCAGGTAATTTTTTTATCTTATTATAAAATTTTAGATGTAATTTAGGGATTCTTTGAATTCAAATAAAGAGTAATTCAAGAATCTATTTAAAATACACCTAGAATATTCCAAAATATATCTCAAATATTATATTTATGTGATAGAACCCATCAGATACCCACATGGTTGCACTAAATATATGTTTGTGATCCTTGAGTTTTTAGCACCAATGAAACAAACAATGTAGCATTTTCATCTAGATTTTAGATGAAGTCATCATGATTGAATGAAAAATTGCTCAAATGGATGAAAATATGTCAACATAGATGAATATTTCGGCGATAGAAGAATGAGTTTTTGGTCCAAATTTAGAACCCTCTTTCTAAACATAATTTTGATTTTTGGTTATATTTCTCCAGCTAAAAAAAGGCTGGATAAATTCATATGTGGAATACAATGAGACATAAACAAGTAGGGTTGTCTTACTCAATCTTTAGACAAAGTGTCAAACACAATGTAGAAGACATCTACTAAACCTCCCCGTGTGTCATACAAACATATTATTATAATATATTTGGAATATTCTTGGATATTCAAGAATATTTCAATCAATTTGTTTAACATATTTGATACTTGACTATTTACTTAAACAATCGAGGTCAAAAGTTTAATATGACATCAAGTTGGAAAACACATAACATTCAATAGCCTTCATGCCCACTACCTTTTCTTCATGCACTTTGCTCATTACTCTGAGCCTACACCTGTCCACTTAGCTAATGATGAAGTACTATTGGGTGTAGAATATTCCACACCCTCTACTCTAAAGGCAAGACAATTACTGAATGTTAGACATGACGTAAGTCACTAGGTAAATTGCTTTTAAACTGCACATTTGATCTGTTGTGTTTGGAAAACTGACAATGACTTGAAACGAATGAACAGTTGAACGTACTTAGTAGGCCTTCCTTTCACTGTCACTCATGGCCCGTTTAGTTTACACCAGCCCCATCCTGTGCCACTATTGCGTTTGTGTTCCTGAAATTAAGGATGAGAGATAAAATGAAGAAAAATAAAAATTCACAGCTTTGTCTTGGAGATCACTGATGGTCACCAGCTTCAATGCAGACATGTTTTCATCGTCACTTTTTTCAACAGCTTGAGGAGCACGCAAACGCCCCTACATGCTCAAGCAAATCTCTTTACTTATAGTTCTTGGACATGATCCAGAAAGCTTCGTGTTTCTCTCAGCTTCTGTTTCAGATTTTCAGTTGCAGCTGATTTTGCAGTAGTACCTTTCAAGAATCTTAGCCAACTTGCTTCTGACGCTGTACTGACCATTTCTTCAAAGTTCCCCGTCAGAAGAGAACTCATAGAATGCCGTCGTATGGTCTCTCTCCAACGACACATGACACGGATGTCGAAGATGGCATCAATGATGCTGCAATGGAGAGAGTGAAGGGTCTTCTCCGTCGTGCCGTGGTCGATTCGGAGCTTCCTCTCAGCGAATTGGCGCCGCAAGTGATGTCCGTCATCCAACAGAGGGTAGCATCAGTTCAGGCGGATCCATATGAAACCATGGCCTACCCTAATTGCAATGACACACTGGGCGTGGAGAACATGGCCTGACCACTTTGGAGAGTTGTGGATCAACTGGCGCGCCAGGACGAGCGCTACCACGACGCACTGATCGCCTTCATCAACGCCTTCTTCCCGCTGCTGCGTGCGCAGCCATGGATGCTCTGGGACTCGCACTTCTGTCTGGGCCCCGTGTTCCGGGAGGCATACTGGTTTGAATCGACCGAGCAGGGGGTCCTCGGGTGGATCAACTTCTGCCGCTTCGTGGCGCGGATGACGCGCGACACGGAGCAAGACTTCTCCCTCTTCTTGTTGTGGTTTGCGAGGGACGCTCTGGAGGATTGCGAGTGGTGCCCGGCCTCAGACTCCGACGCGTCCGTCCTCGCTTTGGAGGGCGTCATCGACGTGTGCGGGGCGCAGATGGTGAGATCCCACGAGGATTATGGCAGGTCGGGGTCGGGCGGCGATGGTGTGCGCAAGTGGGAGGGGAAGACGGGGTTCTGCCCCGAGAGGTGGTTGTTCTGGGAGTCCGGGTTGGAAAACATCGCTCTTGACGAAGCACGCCCTGTGCTCGTTCGAGATTCGGCTCAGAGAACTGCAACCAAGATGCAATCCATTCGTGCAGGATTCGAAACTGAGAACAAAACGAGCAACCCTAAACCTGAAAGCAATTGCTTATCACTACAATTGCTTACTACAGTAGTGATTTGACTGGAGTATTTTATGAAAATGGAACTCAAGTTCATGACTAGTAACTGGCAGTTAGTGGCTGCCGGTTGGAAACTGAAATTTCTCCAATGTTCTCCTTGGTCTCCGCAACCTGCACTGACAGCCAAGCTTTCAAGGCTCAATCTGCTAGATTCGTGGCTGGGCCTTCATAACAACGAGAACGTATTGTACACGAAAAGGAACACGAAAAAGGGAAATTGCTCTACGAAACATCTGAACAAGACCTGAGACAAATCAATCCCTAGTGTGGACACACTTACAATATCCTGAACCTCACAAGCGTCAGGTGTCAAGCGCCATGGTCATGACCGTCGCTCAGAACAGACTCAGAGCATCCTCAGTCGTCTCCCTCCACAGTTCCCGGCAATGAGCTTTTGCAGAGAGGCCTGCAAAGGAGCGGGAGCATGAGCAGGGAGGAGGGTCCAACGTATCTCCCGTCAACTGCCCCGGCAAGGAACTTATGCTACTACGTGGGCAGCCAGGTGGCGCAGGGACTCCAGGTTGTTAGAATCTCGTTGGCTTGCAGACAATCAGGGACTCTGTCAGGACTGCTACCGGGAGGACTTTCTCTCACGGCAAACAAGCAAAAATTGCCGAGAGCGGGAGGTGCTATGGCGTGAGCTGCGCAGTGACGGGACGGATACCGAGAGCGTTGGCCCGCGCCATGGGATTCCGCGCCCGCCAGTTGCCATTGCAGTGAGCATTCGTCTCAGGACTGAGGATGCTCTCAGACAAGTGATTGGAGACCAATCCATGGTTCAAAGAATTAGGGCACATGAGAAGTAAATTTAGCGTGAAAGTTTAAACAAAAAAAATCGGCTAGAATATAGTATCGGGAACCTCCCGTATGGTAAACGGTTTATCCACCCCCTTGGTAATCGGGCAAGACTGTTTGTCTGGATTTCATCCGTTCAGAAATATTTTTTCTTCCATCCAAATTACACTTCATCCCACTAGATATTCCCCAAAAAAAAAAAATTAAATTCTAATTTCTTTGCCTGATATGTCTTGTCGATGTCAACACTGCGCAATATTAGGACCGTCCACCATAGAGCACCCCTGGAGAATGTTGACATTTGCCGAGGTGAGGTTCCCGATACTATATGTGTCCCCAAAGAAATGTTTGAATACTTTGTCAGTGATTGGTAACCAGCAGCATCTGGAGAATTCATAAGTAAGAATTCTCTGCGGCTTAGATATATCTCTGATTCCTCGAATTGCAACTGCCAGATGTATGAAGAATCACAAGCCATGATCTGAGGTGCATGACAAGACTACTTAAATGCCTGGTTTCCAAGGGGCCAAACTTACTAACTAGTCTGGTTTCTAAGATCCGTTTTGCAGGGCCAGGCTCGCAACGCGACTCATTTTCTGGAACTGGACTCAAGAGCCATTTGCAGCTACTGACGTTCTTGTAAAGAACTTGATAAAACATCGTTCAGCTAGGCCGTCATGTTAGATTTGCTCCACTCAAAGTACTTCACTGCCGCGAGTAAGGCTGATTGAATTCGACATGTATAGAACGGGAATGGGGCTCATTCCGAGACGATGTCGGAAACGCGCACCATCTGTGCAATTTTGTTCTTGGCCTAGAAAACATTTAACCTTTAAACTTTAGAGAGCAATAAGTTAAATTGTAAAGTTAGCTGATCACAATTGTTGCACATTGCACATTAAACCCTACGCCCCACATTTATTTTACTATCCGCAATTGACCGACTTGTCTTACAACTTCCGCACCTCAAATTTCAACATGGAGGTAAAATGGAAAGAAGCTGTGTAGAACGCACACATTCCTACCCAACATTCCTACCCAACATGAGTAGTAATTATCTTCACAATAAGTTGCTGGATGATCAACACCAACGCTTCATTGTTCCTCTTCGCTAGCGTCTGTTCTCAGATTCGACTCACTTGTTGTGCAGCTGGTTTCCCAGTACCTTTCAAGGATCTTTACTCTTTAGGCTGTAGTAAGTATTGGTTGCTTCGAACCAATTCACAAGTCCAGTTCTCTGAATACATGGCGACGGATCATATCACATGAAGACAGAAGAAAGGGCCGGTCTTGAGGATAGAAGGAACAACGGAGACAACTCACATTGACATCCGAGAAAAGTGATTGAGATTACAGTGTCTTCAGAGGAATCTTGATTAGGTGTTTAGTCTTCTAATGTGGCCAGTGTGAATGCATGGCCCTGGCTTGTTTGGATTCATATTTTGGTGTCTTAGCTGACTTCGGTGAGGCGTAAATCAAGGCGTAGGTTTGGATTACACGACCACAAATGTTTCAAGTAATTTGTTTATTCTATGATCAGTTTCTCCAAAATATTCTTAGGGCCGGATTATCCGCCATCCACACAGCACTCACTCTCACCCTACATCAAACCAACCCTATATACATCTTTACAGACAGCCTCAACTCCGTATACCTCCTCAACACCCAAATTAGACACCCTATACTCCAAAATAACCATCATGACAAACTCCTCCTCCAAGCTATCGTACAATTGCTCCACCAAAACCAATCCCCAACATACCTCCACAAAGTATGTGTCCATCGCAACATACGAGGCAACGAAATGGCTGACGAACTGGCTAAAGCAAGAGCAACCCTCCCATCAATAGCACCAACAGAAACATACCATCATGCAGAGTACACCGTACTTGCTCCACCGAGCAGAGGCAAATTCCTCAGGACACACTTTCAAAGAACCAATCCGCAACTTCCAAAAATACCTTCAAAAACTAAAATTACAAAAACAAAGAGCGAACGCCACCCATCTCCCCTACATAGACAAATGGGTCAATAATGATACCATTGATAACAACCTCTTTAACACCTTCTGGAATAACCATAGCATCCCCGACTCCCAAATCTCACAACTACTCAAATTCCCATATGGCCAATACATGGATAATGCCCGCAAACACCTCTTCTGGCCCACCAGACACACCTCTATCAACTGCTCAATATGCTCTGCCCAATCCATAAATACTTGGCCTCATTTACTCCTTGCATGTCTTGAACCCAATATCCATAACATACGCATCAAACGACATAACACTGCAGTCTGGGAACTCCAGAACACGTTTATGAGTGACCACACCACACGTTGCTTTAACTTAGTTAATGCTAGAAAAAACCATCACCGCACCTCTGAAAACACAGTCCTCCGTGGCTCCTCCCATGCATATGTCCCACCTCACCATGTCATTGCAATGCCAAACTTCGCTCTAACATGTTATTGATACTCCACCATGTCCACGACTCCCTACACCTCGCCCCACACCGCATCCATCCCTTATTATACAATTTATTGAATTCTCCTGCTGCCACGACCGTTCCCCACTAGACACTATCACCACCAAAACAACCAAATATACCCCCATATTACAAGATATAGAAGCTCAAGAATGGACCGTCGCCTCTCTCATAATCTTTACTGTTGGGGCAAGAAGAGCCATCCACGACAACATACGCCAAACTCTAACCAATAACCTCCATATTCAAGTTAACTCAGAACTCCTTAACACCACCCTCAAAAATATACACACTTCCAAAATCAAATACCTCCAACACATCATCGTCACAAAAAGACGTATCAAAAATAAACAAACTTTACCCACCTTACCAATATAATACACCCAAATAACCCATACCTCTAAACACATATATAAGCATATATATATATATATATATATATGTACACAAATCTAGACATATAAACACATATATATACCTAGATATACATAACTATATATATACATATATATACATATATATTCCACATCTCATCCGAAACCCTTAACTTATACACATTCCCACGCACACCCAACTAGACCCACCAAATGCGACCCCTCCACACTCCAATCTCACTTTCTATCCACACCAACCATGTTCTCATAGTTTAAATTAGAAACTTAGCTCTATAGGTATACTAGTGACATAGGGACTACCTTTCAAAGAAGGCATCAAGGGTAGAACGCCCCAGCATGACCCTGGAGGCCATGCTGGCAGTCCTTCCCTTAACAGTCTCTTCATTGACGGTGCCCCTCTAGGCCACAGTTCCTCTCTCTGATCAGTTTCTGTTGTGTACATTTGTGGTTTTTTAATCGTTTCAATTCTAAACCTTGAGGCTGCTTGCATCACATTAGGGTTGTCACAGATCCTCTGAGAATGAGATTTCTTTGAAGAATGAAAGAAAAGAGGAATCAAGGACACATTCTCCATGAAGAAAGTGTAACACCCTTTTGTGGTATGTGGAGAATGAGAATGAAGAATAGAGGCTGTTAGTTGGTCACACATCCTCTAAACATGTGCCATTCTCCATTATCCATTCTTCACCCATGAAGGAGAAGAATAAAATTTCTCAATCTTCAGAGAATGGGCCCTCTGCTATTCAAAGAGAGCGTGCCACGTCCCCATTTTTTGAAGATTGAGAATGGGGTGGAGGATGTGTGACAACCCCTATTGTAACTTACTCCGTTACAAGAAGTTAGTGAAGTTGTGAGATTGATTGCCCTTGTGATCGAGAAGCTTGTAAAATGTGTTCACAGACAAAAACAAAGAGTTTGTGTGAAGACTCGGCTTACCCAAGCAGCCAGCCTTTGCGGTAAGCGAGACAAGCACTATGGCTTTCACTCCTCACTTGGTGAATGTAATTGGTCACATGCGTAACATTCAGTAGCTTACATCCATACAACGGTAGAAAAGGGATGGACAAAGTTGGTTGTTGAACTGGAGTGAAAAAATGGAGTGAAAAAAAATGAAAGAGAAAAGAACGCTGAATTAGGAATTTTTGCACTTGTCCATATGACAATGCACTTGTCGCCCGTCGAACAGAAATTGACCTTTTTCAAGTTGCGGGGGGGGGGGGGGGGGGGGCCGGGGGGTATAATTTTGGTACTTGTGGGTTTTACGGACCAGGAATTTAGGAAGTGTTAAAGTGGGAATTTTGGGGGTTTAAACTTACTCCAATCAAGCAAATTTGGTCACACATGCATTTTAAAATGTTGCATTTGGTTCTTCATTTATTCCAAACCAATGTATTAAAGGAGGTAGTCAAAATGGATACAAATTTATGGACATTTTTCCACCAAAACACCAAGTCATTTAAATCACCTATGCACGATCAACCGAATAATACACGTTGCGCTATACTATACGGCTAGTAACACGCATTTCGTTAAAATTGGACTACATTTCGTTAAAACGGGACTTCCGGATTGAAAAAGGGATGGGGAGTGCTACCCTTCGCAATAGAGACAGGTCCCCAATTTTTCTACATCACTCTTATTCCGCAAATAAGAGCATTGTAGAAAAATTAGGGACCTATCTCTATTGCGAAGGGTAGCACTCCCCATCGCTTTTTCAATCCGGAAGTCCGGTTTTAACGAAATGTAGTCCAATTTTAACGAAATGCGTGTTTAGTACTGCTATGTAATAAATGTAACTCATAGTACTAGGTGTCTCATACGACATACTAAACCTATTAATATGCATCAAGGTCATGTAGCAATCGTTCGTTGTCCCTCTCTTCCAATTGTAGTGCAATATACTCCACCAAATGCGGTTTTGCTTCTATTGAAATTTCGATCTTTGCCTCTGTCAGCTCGCCATGCACTGACACATTGTAATCGGATCACATGCATGCATGAAGTTAACTTTCCATAAAATACATTCTAAAAAATCCACATTGCAAAAATCAAATAAGGATGAAAAATCTTTGTTTGATATTGTACATAGTCCACATTCTTATTGGTTAGACGCTGGTTATAATACATCTATGTTTTATCTAATATCCCTCAGGCTTTTAGGAGTCAAATGTCTTCACTACAATTACTCTGTCAAACCTCATCATTTCTTCACATTACAATTTTCTAATTTTTTTTTCATATAAGGTATTGTTAAACCAATTTACCTTGAATTTTTCATAAATATTCATATAAAGACAAATTTTATCAGGTTTCCCAAAGTATTTAAAAAAAAATCTTAGTAATTACAAAACATCTAAGAATAGTGTGAAGTTTTTAGTGAAGATGTAAATAAGAATGATGAACAACAAAGTAATGACGGCATGCTTTTGGAGCTTACATAAAAAGAAATTTGATAGAAAAACATTTTGTGCAGAGCATATTGGAAATTTAGGGGTTTTAGCTCTAAAGCATTATAGAACACAATTTATCAATTTTGAAGAACAGTTAATTGGACTAGAAAAAAAAAGGTAACCCCAACGAAGGTGTAATCGTGTGACCGTACCTCAAAGAATGAAATGTAATTTCTTCGCCACTTCACATTTCATCCCGTGTGACCTGAACCAATTTTGGAGTGAACGGAATGGTTAATCATGTTGGTAATACAAAAGAAGAAAAATAAAATTTCAGAATTTTAAAAATTTAGAATTTCAAAAATTTACGGATTTTACAAATTTAAAGATTCCAAAACACTATAAAACTTACAACACTTCATTTTTTCTTAAATTTACAAATTTTAAAAATATACAAACAAAAAATTCTACAAATAAACAAATATTGAAAAAAAAATTAAATTTTAACCATTTATAAATTTAATTATTTTTTAAATATCAAAGATTATCCATAAAAAAATTTAAACATTTTCAAATTCAAAAAAAAACTTTAAAAAATGGAAATTCAATAATTTCAAAGATACAATGAAAATAAAACAATCCAAAAACATACAAAAGAATTAAAATTTTCAACAATAAAAAAAAAGTTTAAAGATGACTAATAAAATAACATAAAAAGGGTAAAAAAAATGTGAATTGAATTAAATGTTAATAATATTTAAATTTATAAAACTAATTTATAAAATAATAATAATAATAAAAATAAAAATAAAATAATAATAATAATAAAATAATAATAAAAACTGCAGTTGCAGTTAACTGCTGATTGCCCTTGCAGTCAGCAGCTGCACCTAGTTCACACTGCAACACAGGGACAGATTCGATGAGGCTTTGCAACACACGCTCTTCACCCTCAAGGCCTTTCTCTGCTTTGCTCGTCACAAGCGTCGTCGTTGATTTTACAGCTCTCCAACCATTCTCACCAACCCAATTTGTGATTTCTCGCCCATTCTTGCGTTGCATTGATCAGAATTCCAATGGCCACCATGTCGATGCGAGCTCTGGCAGTGGCAAACGCCGGCGCTAAAAGAGAGGGAAGGCTTTCAAGGCCCGCTCCTGCTCGTGAGCTTTTGAAGTTTGAGCTGGCCTGCCCGCCCACCGCCAGCAGACGAGGCGTAACTTATCAGGGGCCAGCTCGCCCGGCTTGGTCGGTTGGCCGGGCTAGGCCAAAGGACAGCTGACTCTTCTCAACCCCGCAGAGCTCCGCGGGGTTGAGAAGTGCGTCTCATGGGACCGGAGGACGCACCAAAGTGACAAGTGTGACTTTTGAAACCCCGTGTCTATATAATGCCTATCTTCCCCACTCTATATCTCACTTTTCATATTTTACCTCTCAAAGGTATGGTTCTCACACTCTTGTTTTTTTGCAAATGACACTAACTAGGGTTGTAATGCTCAATATATAGGCATCTTAGGACACAGAAGTGAATTTTTTTCAGTAATTTTTTTCCAAAACGCATATGGACGATGTTTTTAACCTTTTTTTTTTGTTTCAATCATTTTAGGCTTGATTCACTGGAGCGAACGTCATTACGCATAACCGGGCGCATAACAAGTAAAGGTAGGCATTAATTTCGGAAATCCGCATTGTTTTCACCTCGAATCATTTTATTTTACTTTTAAATACACGTAGTTATGTACAATTGAATTTTGAACATCACATTTGGATTGCACAAGTAGGCACCAACTGCTAAATTTAACATGTTTAGTCCCACGAAGTGAATTTTTTCATAGATATCTTAATTTTGAATCAAAAAATTTGTTAGGGACCCTAAAGATTAGGAGCACCCAAATTTCATGTTGGGTTCCAGGATTCATAAACAAAAGTTGTTAAATTTAGCAAAATTTGCCATAGCAACTCAAATTTGATGTAAATTTGCACAGTTTAAAAAACAAAAAAATCGTTAGGACTCGTAGAGGTTAGGGGAATCCAAATTTCATATTAGGTTCCGAAGTTTATCATGAAAAGTTGCTAAATTTAGCAAATGTTGCCATAGTTTCTTAAATTTGATGTAGATTTGCCCAATTCGAAAGAAAAAAAATTCGTTAGGGTTGGTAGAGGTTAGGGGAGTCCAAATTTTTTGATGGGTTCCACAATTTATCATGAATAGTTTCTAAATTTAGCAATTTTTGCTTTTACTTTCAACTTGATGTACATTTGTCCAATTACAAAGACAAAAAATTCATTAGAGCTCGTAGAGGTTAGGGGAGCCCAAATTTCCAAATGGGGTCCAATATTTATCATGAGAAGTTGCTAAATTTAGAAAATTCAGCCATAATTGCTCAGATTTGATACACATTTGCACAATTCTTGAGACAAAAAATTTGTTAGGATTCGTAGAGGTTAGGGGAGCCCAAAATTTCCTGGTGAGTCCAAAAGTTATCATGAAAAATTTCTAAATTTAGCAAATTTAGCCATAACTTCTTAAATTTGATGTAGATTTGCCCAATTTGAAAGACAAAAAATTCGTTGGGTCATCTTGAAGTTAGGGGCACTCTAATTTTATGTTGAGTTCTCAAATTTCAAGTCACATTTTGCTAAATTTAGCAAATTGTGTCATAAAATGTTCAAATTTGAGATTGATTTCTGCAATTCAAAAGACAAAATACTTTTAGGGCTCCTTGAGGTTATGGCTCCCAAATTTCATGTTGGATTCCAAGATTTGTAGTCAATAGTTGCTAAATTTAGAATTTTTTCCATAATTGATCAATTTTTTTTTTTTTTCTGCAATTCAAAAGACAAATTTTTTATTAGGGTCCCTAGTGGTTAGGGCACCCAAGTTTCAAGTTGGTTTCCCAAATTTATAGTCATATGATGCTGAATTTTGCATATTTTACCACGAATGCTCTAATTTGATGTAGATTTTCGATTTGCAAAAAAAAAAAATTCATTAGGACCGCTTGGAGATGACGAATTGTACCATGACCTCGAGGGAGTGAAGTATCTTCGTGTGGGAGAAGAAGGTAACTGCACATATGAGCAAGTTGCTTCCATTTTAGAGGATGACTTGAACGCGGGTAACATTCCTTCTCCAATGGCGGACAACATGTTCACAAGAGCATTGGATTATGCTGATCCTGGAACCCCTTTAGAGATTAGAACTACAGTGACTCACAAAAGTTGTGGGCCGCCCTAAAAATTGCTCTCATAAATTGAGAAATTAAAATTATGAAGTGAAATTTGGACATGTTGTAGTACATAAGGGAATCTACCTTCATGTGAAATTTCACTTTAAATAGACTATTTTTAGACCCATTATTATTTGAATGAAATTTCTATGGAAAAAAAAACTTTTTGTGAAAAGTCAAAATGTCTCATTTCTTTTTATAGGAAGAATGTACATCTTGACTTCAGTCACATGTTAAAGTTTCATGAATTTTGGAGTTTTCATTCATTGAGATCTTATTGATTGAAAAATGACCCCAAAATTTTGAAATTTTTATTTTTGACTCCATAAATTGCAAAAAAATAAAATAATAATACACATAGTTATTTGATGTAATTGTTTAAATTTCTCAATTTATGAGAGCAATTTTTAGGGCGGCCCACAACTTTTGTGAGTCACTGTACTTAGGGAGCAACAATTAGAGAGCGAAACAAGAGAGGAAGTAGAAACTCAGTCCTCTTAGGTGATTCCTGAGACCCAAGAGATAGAGCAGTAGTATAGATTGGGAAAATACACTACGTTGTACCCTTTGATGGAGTAGGATAGTGCAAAATTATTTACTTTGCATTGCGTGCCTTCGTTTATGAATGAAATGAAGCGTTTTGTATTGATTTTCTATCGGATAGTAATAAAAAAATATTGTACATTATGTTTGATTTTCTTTTAATACATGGCAAATTTGATATGAATGAATGTGTTGTTGTTATTTTGAAAATGAAAATATATGAAATTTAAGGGGAGTAAAATTTTCAGAAAGTGCAAATTTTTGCACCATTGTGGCGATCGGACAATGCACTTGGCCAAATGCAAAAATTCCTAATTCAATGTTAAAGAAGAAAAAAACTACCACAAAATAAATGGGGTACCAGTGCCTGCCAGCACGTAGTCTGGAGCCTGTAGTACCAACTAGCTTTTCTAAAGTTAAAATTAAATTAAAAAATTAAAAAAAACACACAATTCGCTATTTACGCACTTGGCCATATAATCATGCACTTGGTTCTCGGTCGCATAAATTTTTTGGTCTAACTTTTTTTTTTTAAAAACGACAATTATTGTCTTTCTTCAATCCCTTACATTGTAAACAAATAATTATTTTAATTATTTTTTATTCTTATCTTTATCTTATCTTTTATCTTTTCTTTCATCTTTTCTTTTTCAACTTGATTTCTTTCTTGTCTTCTTTCTTGTCTCCCTCTTGTCTTTCTTTTGTCTTTCTTCTTGTCTTCCTTTTTGTCTTCTTTGTCTTTTTTTTCTTCTACTTTTTCTTCAGTTGTGGCCGCTGAACCCGACACAATGGGAGCAAACTAAAAAAAAAAAAAAAAAAAAATTATTTATTTATTTATTTTTATTTTTTTCGGGTTGGCTATAAGGTGCTGCTGAACCCTAAATAGCAGCCGCCAAAAAAAAAAAAAAAAAAAAAAAAAAAAAAACACTTTTTTTTTCTTCTTTTGGTTGGCCGTGGGGTGCTGCTAAACCCTAAATGGCGGCCGCCCCCCAAAACAAAAACAAAAAAAAAGTTTTTTTTTTTACTTTTTTGACTTTTTTCAAAATTTACTATTTTTAGCCTCTGGGTGCGCGGCCGCGCACCCAAAGACCCTTCAATCTCCCTCTACATCTTCATCTCCCTCTACATCTCCCTATCCATCTTCATCTCTCTTTCCATCTTCATCTCCCTCTCTACGTTCATCTCCTCTCCATCTCTCTCCCCTCTCCTCATATATATAGGGGAGAGGAGAGGTTCTCTCTCATCATTCTCCCACTCCCTCTCCCATCCCTCTCCTCTCCTCTATATATGTGAGGAGAGGAGAAGAAGATGAGAGGGAGATGGGAGGGTCTTTGGGTGCGCGGCCGCGCACCCAGACCCTAAAAATAGTAAATTTTGAAAAAAGTCAAAAAAATAAAAAATAAAAAATAAAAAATAAATTTCTTTCTCTCTTTTTGGCAGCTGCCATTTAGGGTTCAGCAGCACTTTATAGCCAACCCGAACAAAAAAATAAAAAATAAAAAATAAAACTTTCTTTTTCTTTTTTTTTCGGTTTGCTCCCATTGTTTCGGGTTCAGCTGCCACAACTGAAGAAAAAGTAGAAGAAAAAAAAGACAAGGAAGACAAAAAGGAAGACAAGAAGAAAGACAAAAGAAAGACAAGAGGGAGACAAGAAAGAAGACGAGTAAGAAATCAAGTTGAAAAAGAAAAGATGAAAGAAAAGATAAAGATAAGAATAAAAATAATAAAAATAATAATTTATTTACAATTTAAGTGATTGTAAAAAGACAACTTTGATGTTTTTTAGAGAACTTTTTCACCGGTTTTTTCTAAAGTCAAATATGTTTATGAAATGAGCGCACTTGACCAAGTGCATAAATAGCGAATTGCGTGTTAAAATTAAAACTATCAGCTGGCATAGTGCGTCAGTTCTGGCATTAAGTCACTACACTAGAGTTAACCGAAAAGTCAGCTCAAAGAGGAAAGTTTTAGCAAACACCTCTTGAACTCCTCTTGAACTCCTCTTGAACTCACATTGAAATATAAATAGACCGAAAACTAGTTCATGATGAGTTGGGAGACAATCTACAACAAGCCACTGTCATTGTTCTCCACACCTCGCAATGACTCCCACACCTCCTACCAAAGCTCCAAGCCCATGGCCCACAAGGGGACAAGTTATGACACGACACTATTCAACCCAACTATAGCTCATAAGAGAGGTTAGAAGTAGAGCAAAAAGGGAGGTTAGATGGGCTTCTTTTTTGTTAACTATAATATCTTCTTCTTTTTTATTATGTGTTTGGAGCTTTGAGATCTTGTTGACCTTCTCCTCTTAGTTGCCATTGCCTCCGCCTTTGTGTAAAACAAAGGAGCTTGCCTATTGATTTTGCATGGATGATGATGTCAAATATTTCGCACATCCTCCTCAAGGCGAGCCTCAAGGACAAGACAAAGCCAGTGAAAGCTACCGAATGTTATGTAAGAAAAAAATCCAACTTTGTCTTGTGTGACCAGTTGCACTCTCCCACCAAACAAGAAGTGACCATTGAGAAAAGCCTCATTATGCCATAGTGAAGCGTCATCCCTCCGGGGCTCACTTAACTGTAAGTGCAAAGCCTCCTCTTTCTCTCTGCCTACATCCTTGCTTTACATAGTTTGGTGTTCTGAAATGTGAACCAATTGTTCTGCCACATGCAGACATTCTTGACATTTGAATCCCAATGGTGACGCACGTACAGGGACTGCCAAAATTGAGTATGAACACTGCAGCATACTGAAATTCAACAAACAATGTAGGAAAATTGGATGTACCAAAAATGAAACCACAAATTGCAAAAGATTACCATTGCAACTAGTCATATTCGGAAGTCACTTACTGTAAATTTTGGGTATATATATGAACAAAAGGATATTTAATAGGGGGCTATCAAATAATTGGAATATTCTACTATTTATAGTATATTTAGAATATATTATATATATTCTAAGAATATTCTTAAAATATTCCCAAATTGGTTTTAGAACACCCTATATTACTTCTATAAATTTATAATTTTTATCTCAAATGAATAAAAGACACCCTATATTTGTTCTCTCATAGTTATTTAAATTCTTTACAGTGATTTCCCTGAGGTCATACTTCCATAGGGATTGGGTTTATTGTACACAAGTATGCATGTAAGAAAAAAAAAAGTGAAGTTCACTCCAAAACTAGCTGGAACAAAATTAAAAATTTGTCCACCTATCCTTAGCAGCTATAACAACTACAATGCGCTTAGGCGTGATTCTGTACAAATTCTTACACTCATTGGGAGTAATTAAAGCCAAACAATCCTCAACACGCTCCCACTGACATTCTGACATTCTGACATTCCTTTGGAAAGTCTCTCATATTGGTTTAATCCACTTTTTGAAGTTGCCCACAAGTATTAAATCAGATTCATGTCTAGAGATTGTCCCGGCCTCTTTGAAAGAAACACGCAATTTGCTATTTATGCACTTGGTCAAGTACGTTCATTTCATGAGCAAATCGTGCTTAAAAAATTTGTGTAAAAAGCTCTCTAAAAAACAGCGATTTTGTCTTTCTACAAATCACTTACATTGTAAACAAACAATTCTTTTATTTATTTTTTATTCTTATCTTTATCTTTTCTTTTATCTTTTCTTTATCTTGTTTCTTTTATCTTGTCTTCTTTCTTGTCTTCTTTTTCTTTTCCTTCTTGTCTTCCTTCTTGTCTTCTTCTTCTTTTTCTATTTTCTTCTTCATACCTCTTGTGGCAGCCGCAAACCCTACACCTGCATCGAGGAAAGAAAACCAATTTTTTTTATTTTTTTTATTTTTTTTTCTCTCTTTTGGTTTTTGTCTTCTTTTTTGCTTAGGGCTCATGAACCCTAAAAATAGAAATTTAAAAAATTTAAAAATTAGGGTTCAGCCAGCGGTGGCTGAACCTAAACGGCGGTGGAGGAAAAAAAAACCAAAAAAAAAAATTCTCTTTTGGTTTTCGTCTTCTTTCTTGTTTAGGGCTCATGAACCCTAAAAAAAATTTAGGGTTCAGCCGCCGGCGGCTGAACCCTAAACGGCCGGAAAAAAATAAAAAAATAAAAAAAATAAAATAAAATAAAATATGTTTTTCTATTTTTAGATTATTGACGGCTGAGGGTGTGCGGCCGCGCACCCTAAGCCTCTTTTATCCTCTCACTCACTCCCTTTTCCTCTTCTCTTCTCTCTCTCTCTCTCCCCCCTCTCCTCATATATATAGGGGAGAGGGGGAGAGAGAGGGAGAGGAGAGAGGGAGAGAGAGAGGAGGGAGAGGGAAAGGGAATGAGGGAGAGGATAAAAGAGGCTTAAGGTGCGCGGCCGCGCACCCTCAGCCGTCAATAGTCTAAAAATAGAAAAAAAAAAAAAATTTAAAAAAAATTTTTTTTTTTAATTTTTTTTTTAAATTTTTGGCAGCTGCCATTCAGGGTTCAGCAGCACCCCACGGCCAAGAAAAAGGGCAAAAAAAAAAAAAAAAAAAAAAAAAACATTTTTTTTTTTTGGCGGCTGCCATTCAAGGTCTAGCAGCACCCCACGGCCAACCCGAAAAAAAAAAAAAAAAAAAAAAAAAAAAAAAAAAAAAAAAAAAAAAAAAACTTTTTTTTTTTTTTTTTTTTTTTTGGTTTGCTCCCATTGTTTAGGGTTCAGCAGCCACAACTGAAGAAAAAGTAGAAGAAAAAAAAGACAACGAAGACAAAAAGGAAGACAAGAAGAAAGACAAAAAGGAAGACAAGAAGAAAGACAAAAAGGAAGACAAGAAGAAAGACAAAAAGAAGACAAGAAAGAAGACAAGAAAGAAGACGAGAAAGAAATCAAGATAAAAAAGAAAAGATAAAGATGAGAATAAAAATTTATTAAAATAATTATTTGTTTACAATGTAAGGGATTGAAGAAAGACAATAATCGTTGGTTTTTTAAAAATAAAAGTTAGACAAATAAAATCATGCGCTCGGGGACGAAGTGCATGATTATATAGCCAAGTGCGTAAATAGCGAATTGTGTGTTAAAAATGAATTCTTGCAAACTCAGCAAACAGCGCACACTCTTGGATGTATGCTTTGGATCATTATTCTATTGAAAAATCAAGTTAGCAGGATCTAATTTGTATGCATGCAGTATATGAATAAATTCTTGCTCTAAAAAATTTCTATAGTTGTATCGATCTATTCTTCCCTCAATCCTACATATCATATCAGGATCACTCGAAGTCATGCAACCCCACATCATCACTCCCCCAACCCTAAACCTGACAAATTGTTGCACCATTCCAGCACTTCTACTCTACCTATCATGGAACCAACACCAATTGCAAGCATCAAAGCAAAATGTGTTGTTTTTTGTTTCATTAGAGAATACTACACCATCCCAGTCATCATCAATCCAATTGCAATGACATCTAGCAAATTCTAATTGACCCTTAATTAGAAGAAGTGTGAACTATGGTTTCTGCTCGTTCACTTTACATTTCAAACCCGCTTTTCGTAACACTCTTCTCACAGTACTATCACTCATACTAACATGAAGCTCTTCTCTTGAGTAATTTCTAACTTTGTGTGCAATTTCTAAACCACCTACAGTGATTTCTCTCACACAAGCCTTGCAATCAGTTGCACTGTACACTTTTGGCCTGCCACCAAAACTTTGAAATACTTGTAAGTCTCTAGCAACATTTCTAGTACTTTCAACCCTCCTCAACTTCTTTGAAGTAGCTTCTTCTATATCCTATCTATCACCAACAAAGAGACCTTAATTAAACCATTTTGCTCAATTTGCATACATGATGTGCATTGAATAAGGACACAATCATAAATGTGAAGGTCAAGAACAAGTCCATCCAGATTTGTAGCATTCATTGCGTCCTCCAAGTGTGAACATATATAACAAAGTTTTAGAGCTGATTTATTTTTATCTATATCTTTTTCAAATTATTTTGAATTGTTGGACTTGTAATTTGGTAGCTACATTATTTACTTGAATGTATACTTGAGCCGTCAACTAATTTAGCATTAAATGCATTAAATTATAAAATATGAATGGCTAAAGGTAGATTAAGCTATTTTTTACTCAGTTTGGCAGTCAGTTTTACTTAGATTTTGAAATGATAGATTGACAATTGACTGATTTTTTTTTTTAATTTCAAAAGATAAATTGACAATTGATTGGAAATTTTTAATGTCTATTGTAAGGTAACTATAGATATTTGATGGATGAATGAATCTTCTAATCACATGTGGCAGTGTGTAAGCAGAGGATGAGAGGAGTTAGACAATTACTAGTTAAAGATGGATGGACTGGAGTTAAACAACTCCAAGTTGACAACATGTGAAGTGGAGTTAGACAGCTCCATATTTAATGCAATGGAGTTAAACCACTCATGATTGAGAATATGTGCACAAAAGTTAAACAACTCAAAGGAAGTGCACTGGGGTTAAACCACTTCAAATCGAGAACATGTGTACAAGAGTTAAACAACTCAATGAGGTGCATTAGAATTAGACTATTCTATATTTAATGAGGTGCATTGGAATTAAAGTATTTAAATGATAAAGAGATAAGATTACTCCAGATATAGGAGTAAAAGATAGAAAGATCTATGACTTAAATCTAATTTTGGAATAAAAAATAAAAAGACTAGAAGTAGAGTCTAGTTCGTTTGGGGAAGGAACTAGTATATAAGGCTCGGGGTGAGAAGGTAGAGACGCTTCTTATGTGATCTCTTCTCTATGGTTGGGTGACTGAGCTTCAGACCAATTTATTTGGTTCTTGGTTGTTTACAGTTCTTATATTATATATATTGAGTTTTTTTTTAACTCATCCTTGCTTTGATTGTTAGTATTGTGAAGTATTTGTGAGAGTTGGTGATAGTGTCCATCTTTGAAAGGAGAGAGTAGTTTTGTCCCAATGTCCCTCTGTCCAATGGGCACCGGGTCATTGACATTACAAACGGACACTTTATTCACGTCGGCCTTGCAAAAGGGTCGGTGTTTCTATCTATCTGAGAGTTGGTGGCAAACTTGTGGGAGGTTTGTTACAAGTGGTATCAAAGCAATTGTATCTGCCAATCTTCTGGTAACCTAAGTTTATAAGCAACATCTTAAACAAAAAATTTGAAATTTTGAGAGCAAATAAACTATATGCTAAATTAAGTAAGTGTGCTTTCTTTACATCTTATATTGAATTTCTTGGTCATTTCATTTCAGTTGAGGGAATTTTGGTAGATCCTAGGAAAGTCAAAGTAGTTGATGAGTGGTCAATACCAAAAGACAAAAGTGAGGTGAGAAGTTTCTTAAGTCATTACTTCTGCCTTTCAACAAATTGGTCATAGGAGCATTTATTTTAACAAATCCTTTGACAAATCTTCTATAATAGCTTGCAAGACTTAAAAAACTTCTCACCTCACTCTTGGACAATAGCACGATATGGGTTCCAAAAAGGAACGTCTCCCTAAAACACTGTCATTTTGTGACTATTCAACTTGGGTTAGAAATTACACATTCTCTATTTACATGAATTTTATGACAAATTCATGAGAAAGTTGTAATGCTCCATCCAAAATACTATTGAGCAGGAAAAATTGAACAATTTTGATATTCCTTTTCATTCTTTTGTTGTCAATTCCGGAACTGTCTCACTTTCCGGTTAGAGGCAAAAGGAACAATCCGGAATACCAACTTATAAATTATTTTTTTGTAAACATGAAAATTAGTTGAAACAATGTTTGAGCCATATCCATGTTTAATTTTAGCTCTTAATTTGATGTATTACTATATTTCCTTATTTATGAGAACTTTCAGAAATCACATATTTTTACACAATTTAAAAGGACTGTGATTTCATAACATCTTCCTCCTAAAACCATATGATATACTTAAATACAAACTTAATAAGGTCAATACCAAAAGACCACTCAACAACTACTTTGACTTTCTTAAGATCTACTGAGATTCCCTCAACTGAAATGAGATGACCAAAAAATTCAATACGAGATGTAAAGAAAGCACACGTACTTAACTTAGTATATAGTTTACTTGCTCTCAAAATTTCAAATTTTTTGTTTAAGATGTTGCTTATGTTCTTTTACATTCCTGGAAAATATAAGAATATCATCCATGAATACAAGCACAAATTTACCTAAATGATTACAAAGTAATGAAATCATCAAAGTCATAAATGTAGGAGGAGCATTTGTAAGTCCAAAAGGCATTAAGGTAGGCGTACTTTAAACCACGACAACACCTAAAACCACCAACTTCTACACCCTTTCTTCATTTTAGGGAGGAAATGTAAGTTGTCGGTACATGACTCAACTTTTGAGCAATTGATGCGTAAGTCATGTAATGAAAGCCTACATTTCCTTCCTGAAATGAAAGAGAGGTGCAGAAGTTAGTGGTTTTAGGTGTCTAGGTGGTTTAAGGTACGTCTACCTTACAACGTACTCATAATGACCTAAACGTGATCTAAAACCTATTTTTGCAATTTCAGATTCTTGAATTCGAATTTGATGATAACTACTCTTCAAATCTATTTTGGAAAATATTTTTGATCCATGTGAGTGATAAAAAATATCATCAAGACGGGCAGAGGAAACCTATTCTTTACAGGGAGTTTATTAAGTGAAATTTGTATAATTTTGATTTTAAAAGTGGAAATTTGCAAAAGCTTAATTTGTTAAAACTAAAATATGAGAAAAAATTACAAATAAATAATTAAAACTTAAAAATTGACAATTTGCAAAAAAATATTAAATGGTCTTGTGGCACATGCCAATTTTCAAATTGTAAAAATCAAAGTCAAAAAATAAATTAGAAAAAACAAATAGTTTCCAAAATCTAAAGTTCCACCAAAAAATTGCAAATAAATAAATACTAGTAAATCTCGTGTTGCAATGCAACACAAAACTAAATAAACATGATCAAGAAACATGGACTCCATTGCAAAGAATGATGATTGAAAGAAATTGAAAAACGTGATTATAGATGAAAATAGTTTACAAAACAAGCAAATGAATGAAAATGGATGAAATTGATGTATGATGAGATATTGGATGATAATTGGTGGATGTAAAATTTGGATGAAAACGTGACCGATTTCGTGACAGGGGTCGTGACACTGTGTATTTAATATAATAGATTACTTATAACTAAATAAAAATAAAAATAAAAATAGTTTTAATAATCTAAAGTATGAGAAAAAATTACATATTCCAGTGACGACTTTAGGTCAAATTTGTTTTAGTAAATGTTTTTAATTAGATCTTGGTGACTATAGGTTCCACTTGTGAGCCGGCGAGGCAAGAGTTGTCAATCGACATTTCTATGGTAGGATTTCCTATGATGTAACCTAGCCTTTCACATCGTCAGATGGTCTTCCCATGAATGTTCCATTTTGTCGGCCTCGAAGATCATTATCTATAATTTTTCACGTTTTTTCAATTTCATGACCTTTCACTTCATCATTGGTGGTGTAGAAGGAAGTGAAGCGCTAGTAAATTAAAAAAAACTCAGCAATTGTCAATTTGTAAGAATCAAAATCAGAATGAAAATGGTCTCGGTGGCACATGAGGTAGTGAAGAGGTATGAGTAATTTTAAATGGAATTAACCAGTCCACCTATGTTGTAATGGATTGATGGCATAGATGGTGCGGCTTCTTTTTGCCCAACAACTAAAACCCCGTGGCTGGGAAAAGGAACTCTAGATCTATCTAGAATTTTACAAATTTCCATTATAAATTAAATTAAAAAATCCACTTATAATTTTTTTTAAATAATTAAATAATGATAAATAAAAACTTACAAATAAGTAAATAAAACTTACCAATTATCAAGTTGTAAAAACGATGATTAAATGGTATTCATAATCTAAAATATCACTAAAAAATTTAAGTTACAATAAAAAGATTCTCATGATCTAAAATATCACCCCAAAAAAATTAAATACAAGAACAAAGGGTTTTCATAAATTAAAAAATTACAAACTAGGGCTCCGCTTCTCTCCTCACCACGAGTGACGAAGTGAAAGGCCATGAAATTGAATAAGAAGTGAAAGGCTAGGTTACTTTACAATATGATCTTTGAGGGCGAAAAACCATTTAAGAATGTGAAAGGCTAGGTTACATTAGAAGAGAAATGATACATCATAGAAAACCTTGCCTTAGAATTGTCGATTAGCGGCTCACGATTCGTCGGCTCGTCGGCTCGTCGGCTCACTTAGAAACCCTACAACCGTTGGAAAGTCACAAATGGAACCTATAGTCGTTAATACCATTTTCTAAACCAGTTCAACCTACAATCATCAATGTAATTATTAAATAAATGAAAATAAAGACGATTTTCACAATTTAAAATATCACACAAAAATCTACAAATTAAAACCTACCAATTATCAATTTGTAAACATAAAAATATAGATACAAAATGTTCTCGGTGGTGATGAAAATGTAATGAATAAAACCATTCATAGTAGCACATGAGATGATGAAAAGGTAATGATTAATTAATTCTAGGTGGAACTAGCCATTCCACCCATGGCATAAGGTAGAGGTGCAGAAACCGAGTGGGTCCTGAAACCAAGCAATAGGCTTGAGGGTTAGGTCCCAGAAACTTACCCAACTTGGTTTCAGAAAGTATCCAAGAGTGCTCTAATTCCGTCCATGCTTGGAAAAATTGAGTACTTCTGATTGGTGCAGAAGCGCTTTATTTCATGAAACCAACCTCTCATGAAAACCAACCTCTCATGTTTTTTTTTGGGATGGATTTGCACTAACTTTCCAGACCATCAAAAAATTCTAAACTTTTTCCACCACTATCCTAAGTAAGCAAACCTGAAATTCGCACGGTTTCTGGCACCTCTACCTTAGTCTAAGGCTTTCTAACCAACATTCTAAATAAATCTAGAGAATATGAAAAGGCACTAGTTTTGATTTTAGTTAGTATCTTGTCGGGTTTTGTTGTGTTTAACCATTGATGGACGACAACAATTAAAACTAAAACCCTATGGTCGGGGAAGGGAGCTCTAAATTTATTTAGACTTTTATATAAAAAAATCATTGATAAAAAAGTAAAATTAAAATTAAATAAAGAACTTCCATATGTAAATATAAAAAAATCCAATTGTCAAATTGTAAAAGGAAAATAAAAATAGAAATAGTTTTCATAATCTAAAATGTAAAAAAACAGGTTTATAAATAAATAAATGTTATTAATCGTCACTTTATAGATTTTTATTTTTTTATTTTAAAATAACACAAAAAAATAGTCCACGAATAAATAAAACTTATAAAGCATAAAATAGAAACAAAGTGAAAAATGTATTGGAAAAGTAATGATTGAAACCAACACAAGATTGTTGTATTTAATATTCTTTTTTCATAAAAACTTACAAGCAAAAACATGAAACTTACCAATTGTCAATTTGTAAAAGTAAAATTAAAAACGGTTTTTGTAATTCAAAATATTAGAGAAAATAATTCACAAAAATAATTTAGAAATTAGTATAAATATCCTTTCATATGAAAATATGTTCTTGATGAAATAAGTAAATATATGCATAACCTTTCATAAACCTTCATATAATAATATATAATAAAAATAAATATATATGGTGAAAAGGTTATCATTTAAAGTGCGTGAGGTGGTGAAGAAGTAATGATTAATTTTAATGAAACTAACCGGTCCACCCATTCTTTTTTGACAACACTTAAAATAAATTTAGAGAATTAAAATGCTCATGTGCGAGGAACGACACATTGTTTTGTGTGAATGTATTCTCTTCTATCCTCTATATAGGTGGAAGAGCTCTTAGCTTACATCTTTTGGGTGTTTAGGGTTTAGGAATTTTACACCTTTTTGGTATTTGTCCGGAAGGTTTATCACATGTCTTATTACATCTTTTGGTATCCTTTTCAAAGGTTTGTTTCTTATGTTTCATATTCTTTGGAAGATTTCCCAAAGGCTTGTCTCTTGTGTTACCCCGTGTACATTAAACCGTGAGTTCATGGATGTTTAATTGGAAATTTTAGTTGCAGATGGTAGAAGTGTTAGAAATTTGTATTTGTTGCCATTATAAGCGCGAAGCATCAATCATACACACAAGTAAGCTTCACTATAACAAGGAGCTATGCTACAAGGAGCTCTGACCGGAATAGAAGAGGTGAAGGATGAGAATGCATTTAAATGGAATCATGGACAAAATATATTTGCTACAGTGATATTTAGCCCAAAAAAATAAGTGTCCCCACAATCCCTCTTTCCTATGGTCAAGCCAATAAAGGAAGTGGTAAGGGTGCGTGATGTCAGTTCAATCCAATGTGTAATCAACCTCCGGTCTTGCGATCATCAATTGCAACTAAGGTTGAGACACCCATTCCCGACCAGGGACACAAAACCGATCAGGCCTGATTCCTAGATTTTGAAAGGGAAGATGTACCACATCTGTGCATTAGAGCATATGATCGGTTTTGGGTACCCGACAACTTTCCACTTAAAAAAATTGTACTTATTCAAATAATTATCAAAATTAATTAATTAAATATGAAAACTTCTTAAATTTTGTAGTGCTAAAAGAAGAAAATAATCAAAATATCAATTCATTTATCCCAAGTATAGTACATGTCTTATTTGATCGGTTATAGGTGTCTCGACCTTACATGGAATTTGTGCTACTGTATGTGGACGAGACTGTAGTCACATTTGCATTGAATGTTTGATATTTTCTTTTAAAAAATAAAAATTCAACTGATAGAATAATGACAAATACTCCTGAAGAGTCTTTCACACCTAGAATTTTTTTTATAAACGAGTTCCCTAAATGTTGAATTTATTTTTAGAAGTATTTTATACCGACCCTGCCCTCAATCTATGCTTCTCACTGAATCAGGGAGAAAGACTTCAATCTTCAGAGTGGTGGGTGAGAAATTATTAGAACCGGCTAGCATGTGCAGCACCCATTGCTCCCCAAAGGGAGGTACAGAATTCATCATGAGCTGCAGAGAACTGAAAGAGGGCCTTTGATGAGGTTGGCAACTTAGGACCAAGGATTCACGGTTTTAACCCCTTAACCCTGGAACGCCGGCAGGGACCAAAAGGGTCCTTTGAATGAAAATAATGGGCAGAAAGTGCTTTGGGATCCGTTTTTCATCAAATTTTCATCCATTTCGAGGATGAAACGTGTAGTTGCTATCAATATTAACAGCTTTTGCATGTACAAGGTGTCAATATTGGGTCTCAATTGTTAATTGAATAGTAAGAGTACACCGTGGTGTAGTGTATTTTCAGTTTTGAGGATCTCTTTACCAAAACTCAATTTAAACCATTAAAATGGTGTGTTTTGAATTTGAGCGTAACTAGCAATATAAAGTTTACGAGATCTAGTTTCTACTACACTTTGAGTTTTGGAAAAATCTAAGTTTTATGATTTTTTATTATGGTCACAAGTTGAATACCCATTACCATGGGATGGTTATTTTTCTATTTTTATGGTCACGGTAAAAAAAAATCTACTAGAATGATCTTCATGGTGATTTACACCCATGGTAGAAATTTTGGCGTAATTGAATATATATTGTAATTGATATGAATTACCTTAGCATTCACTTCAAAAAATTATAATAATTTCAAATTTTCACACAAATTTATGGATATTTTTTGACATGTAGTATGCAGATGCCTTCATCTACTAAAGTTATAATATTGAATTTTAATGCTAATTTCAGTGCGAAAATCAATTGTGGAATGTGATTCTAATTCCGTGGTATTTCCATGGTAATAGGTCCGTCCTTTAGGGGTTAACCCTTTAGTGCCCACCAAACCACATTATGGTCACTACAACGTCCGAAATGCAAATAGCAGAGAATCCGTGAAGAATTGGAACTTCAGTTTTGAAGTTCAGATTTGCCCACATACATTACGCACCTTCCAGAAAAAGAAATTTTCAATTTGGAATTGTACAACTATCAAAATACCTATCAATAGAACGCGAAAATACTGTAAATACTTGAAAATACAGTAAATACTTACAAATACAACATATGTACTGTGTAGTATTTCTTGTGTTTGGAAGTTTGTTATCTTGTTTTGTTTTTTTGGATTGTGTTCTCTTCTTCATCTTCCATTAGTGTATGTAATCCGATCTTGACTAATGTACCCACTCCTATCAATTTTCAATGTATAAAATTTTGTCCTAAACCGTACATGGACAAGTCACTTTCACTTATAAATCTCACAATAATTATGTGTGAGTCTATTTTTGATATGAAAGCTTGCAATGGAGAGGTGTTGACATAGGGCATAGCTGAACTTCTTTGCTTTTATTTTTGAAAATTTACCTCAAATTCTATTTAACTTTGAAGTCACACACCCCCCAAAATCTCGTTTTTGAGCGTGCATTATACAGTTCAAATACATACTATAATCTTCCGATCCCACCATCGGATGATTCTCAAATTTTAATAAAATGTGTGCTCTCGAGTTGAGAATAGAATTGTACGGTTACTTTCTAATTTAACCCATTCTATTTTTGGTAGTCTCAACCACAATGAAAAAGTCTACTGAAATCCAGGGCTCTGAGCTACAGTACCCTGGGCACTAAAGGGTTAACATCTTAACGTGCTGTGTTGGCCAGTAGAATATGGTGTATTTTGGTTGTATTTGGAATGGATCCACACCTTTTATGAGTTCGGGTTTAGAAGAGAAATTTAAATTTAAATCAATGCAATTTTAGTGAGTTATTAAGATTTCCAATTTAGAGTTTCTTGTTGGTAGCAAATCTCGATTATACGACGACGTATATAATATCTTCATGGGATGTTCAAGGGTTAAAATGACAACTTCAATTGATTATGTTGTAAATAATACAATTCAAGTGAGACCAAATTTTATATCACCGGAATTAATAAAGAATATTGCATGTGTTGGTCAAACAAAAAATAAATTTGAACAAAAGAAAATACACATAAGACCTACTCAAAATTGCTATAAAAGTCAAGAGGCCCAATTTGGGCTTCTTGGTCCTGTAGAGTTAAGCTTAACCCTTTAGTGCCTAGCAAGCCAGATTATGGTCACTGCAACGTCGGAAATGCAAATAACAGAGAATCCGTGAAGAATTGGAACTTCACTTCTGAAGTTCAGATTTGCGCACATACATTACGCACCTTCCAGAAAAAGAAATTTTCAATTTGGAATTGTACAACTATCAAAATACCTATCAACAGAACGCAAAAATACTGCAAATACTTGAAAATACAGTAAATACTTACAAATACAACATATGTATTGTGTAGTATTTCTTGTGTTTGGAAGTTTGTTATCTTGTTTTATTTTTTTGGATTGTGTTCTCTTCTTCATCTTCCATTAGTGTGTGTAATCCGATCTTGACTAATGTACCCACTCCTGTCAATTTTCAACGTATAAAATTTTGTCCTAAACCGTACATGGACAAGTCACTTTCACTTATAAATCTCACAATAATTATGTGTGAGTCTATTTTTGATATGAAAGATTGCAACGGAGAGGTGTTGACATAGGGCATAGCTGAACGTCTTTGCTTTTATTTTTGAAAATTTACCTCAAATTCTATTTAACTTTGAAGTCACACACCCCCCAAAATCTCGTTTTTGAGCGTGCATTATACAGTTCAAATACATACTATAATCTTCCGATCCCACCATCGGATGATTCTCAAATTTTAATAAAATGTGTGCTCTCGAGTTGAGAATAGAATTGTACGGTTACTTTCTAATTTAACCCATTCTATTTTTGGTAGTCTCAACCACAGTGGAAAAACCCACTGAAATCCAGAGCTGTCTGCTACAGTACCCTAGGCACTAAAGGGTTAACGTTAACCTTTGCCCTTCTGCATGCCCATGCATGATTTATTACCTCAAATCAAAACCTGCCGGATGAGGCTGGGAAAATATGTAATATTTTATACGATAATATCTTCAAAAAAAGATCTTCATGGACTTGAAAAATGGACACAGTAGATGTATAGAAGATTGGGCTGTAAGTGCAAACTACAGGTAATAAGTTTTGGGTCCTCACACAATACTCACTTCAGGTGGGTCTCATCATCACACAACCAACATGGGCACAGCAATCATAAAATTTTGGAAACACTGCTCAAGACCTATAACAGGCCCATATTATGACACTAGAGTTAACCGTAAAGAGTGTCTCAAAGTGGAAAGAAATCTTAAATTCACCTTAAACTTGTTTTGAGTTAAAAAAAACTGTAAAATTACTTTATGGTGAGTTGAAGAATAATCTAAAGCAAAGGTCATGCACCATCATGAGATGTGGACTCGTGACCTCCCTAATGCTAGAGGAGGGTTCCCAAGTTAAGAGCCCGACCATGAAAACTATTCGTGAACAATTATTGTCACAAATTATAATTATAAGAAGAGAACTCTCCTTGAAATCCAGTTATGTTTTCGGGTAACTCTACTACTACTCTAACATCATGATAGCAGTCACAATAAAAATAATTCTCCAATAAAATCATAAACATTCTCTTCAGACAAAACCTTCACTTTAGTTCAATTTGTCTGAGTCATCGGTCAATCATGTCAAACTCCCATGGTCATACCTGGATTTGGATGATTTTCATCCTCCTGAAAAGCTCATTCCCACAACACAATCAAACAAAGGGGTCAACTTTTGATTTCTGTACACTTACATTACCAGTTTCAATTGAATCAAATGAATCCAAGGGTCAACCTTCAAATCACAACCAAGTGTCTAGGAAGGCTGCTTGAAAAGTTAGCACCTGGACCCAAAAAGGATGCAGTCAATTGACAACTTTGCTAATAAAATGGAATATGTTAGGGTCCAGTGAATTTTATGGTCAACCAAAGGAAGAGAAAGTAAGTGCGCCCGGGCGCGGGTCGGATGCAACCGGGTGTTCCCATTGACCCGACCCGTCCCAACCGGAGCTTCTTCATCTCCGAAGTTTACATGGTCGATTGTCTCTGCTGCTCTGGCTCCGCGAAGATTTGCGCCCTTTCGCATCGTCGTCTGCAGATCTCGATGTGTCGTCTCGCCAGCTTTAGAACGAGGTGAGAATCAGTTGAAATGGTGATCATTTGCGAAAGTATAAGACAGGGGACAACGGAAGTGGCGCGTTGTTGAGGTGCGGCCATCGCGGGGGTTTTAGTTTCAGTAGAGAATAATGCAGCGGAGTAACTTAGCTCTGGTGCAAGGCTCCTTGTACGATTCGTCGTCGTGTGCATAAGGCGACCAAGGGGTTTGTGCTTTGGGATCGCCTTGAGCTGCATTGGAGTGGTTGGGAAAAGCTCTGAAACACGAGCGAGGTTTTTTGGTTTGGACGCAATTATTTATTTGCGGCCGAGGTGGAAGTGTCTTTTTGGTTATGGCTGACGAAGCTACTGCCTGTGCTTTTTGTTGAAGTGTAGATCTGGCCTAAGTTCTGATACCTTTCGGAGGTAATAAGATATTTCGATTTTTTGGAGGAAGGATTCTAAGCGCATTGGTTTGACAGCCTTGCTGTGAGGGTTAGACACGTTGTGCGCCATGGCGACGGGGCAGCTGTTCTCGCGTACAACGCAGGCCCTGTTCTATAACTACAAGCAGAGTCCGGTGCAGCGCATGCTCGATTTCGACTTCCTGTGTGGTACGCTCTTGTTTTTCATTCCATTATGAATACCTTGATTAAGTTATGAAGTATGTCACGCGCTTGGATTTCAACCTTGTCTCATTTTGAGTGTTTATCATGCTCGATTTGCTACATCATCGTTTTAATTCCACTTGTAATACCAACTCCTGTAATTGCCTGTTTAGACTGGTGCCAAACCCTCACTTTCCTGCGTTGGTCCCGATAACTGTGACGCTGAGTCACATCGCCTTCATTATCTATTGCTAGTAAATGAAGGAGTGAATTCATTAAGAGATAATAATTATTGACGGTATATGTCAATAAGAAACACTTTGAACAATTTATGTCACGATCATGAGCTGACTTGTGCCCAAGCGAAACCAAGAAGATTGCATTTGTGACTCCGTTGTGATGTTTCATGATTCACAGGAAGGGAGACCCCATCTGTAGCTGGTGTGATCAACCCAGGATCTGATGGTTTCCAGAAGCTCTTTTTTGGACAAGATGAGATCGCCGTCCCTGTGCATGGCAGGTGCGTTCAACATGCAGAACACGGACCTGTTTTTCCCTAGTTCAGGTTTTACTTCCCGTTGAAGTAGAACTCAAGTGTTCCCCTACTCGACAATTTAGTCATCCCTCTGAATAAATACCTACTTAATCATGGCAGATTAATAAAATAAAAGACTCTGACGTGTCCTTTATTTGTGTTGGCAACAGCATTCCTTCTGCCTGCAAGTTGCATCCGACAGCAGATGTTTTCATCAACTTTGCATCATTTCGCAGGTATGTTTGTGCTGCATTAGCTACAAATGCTCTATATGGTATTGTGTTCCAGAAGACTATGAATTGGAATCAAGGAACGTGTGGTTGTTTGGAGCCCATTTCGTAGTGCCACTTCTTACTTGTTCCGTATAACAGTTTCCCTCCATTTTACCGAATTAAGGAACAACTCCGTGTTGAAATGCTACCCAGGCCGTCGCATTTTAGCTTCGTATTCGTAGAGTTTAAGTGAACCAAGTATATGTGCAGTGCCTATGCCTCGTCAATGGAAGCTCTGAAGCAGCCAACAATCAGGGTGATTGCAATCATTGCGGAAGGGGTTCCTGAAGCAGACGCCAAGAGACTTATAGCTTTTGCTCGTGCCAACAACAAGGTACACAGACTCGTGCAAAAGCATACTGGATGTCGAGTGCGAAGTGAGGACTGGTAGCCAGAAATCAGCTGCAGAAGTAATGTAGGTAGATGTTTATCATGATTTAGAATTACTGTGGGTTGGAAAGCCTGTACGCGTCATGTGTTGATTCAGTGTCAACTCCAGCATCTGTGTGTCCGCTGTAGGTTCTTGCTGATTTTCTTACCGGGCTTGGGAATAGATGGAAGCAATAATGTTCCGCTTGGGATTCACTATCTTGTGGCATAGCCTTTCCTAGACGTATACTTTCTAAGAAAGTGGTGCAGGTGTAGGGTTTCTAGAAAACTTCGTAATGAAGAAGTGCTTTTCAGAATTCTTGTAGGAGGCGATTAGTACTTTCTGCCAGCTTGTTGTGAAGATGCTATCATTTGAATTGCTCTCATCGTGTTGATGTTGTGACAGGTCGTGATAGGTCCTGCCACGGTTGGAGGTATCCAGGCTGGTGCATTCAAAATTGGTGACACAGCAGGCACATTGGACAACATCATCCACTGCAAGCTTTACAGACCTGGATCGGTTGGATTTGTGTCAAAATCTGTAAGCACGATCCTGTAGGAAGAGCTTTTCAGTGGGTTTTTGGATGGGTGCCCGCTGCAGCAATAGTATTCGTGTTGATACCTGAAAGACGTGCAGCATATATGTGTGGCGGTCTCTAATTGGACTTGGGTTGGTGATCAGGGCGGTATGTCGAACGAGATGTACAATGTTCTGGCTCGCGTTACAGACGGACTGTATGAAGGCATTGCTATTGGTGGAGATGTGTACCCTGGGTCCACACTTTCAGACCATGTGTTGCGCTTCAACAACATACCGCAGGTGAATTTTTCAGAAGTGACTAAGAAAAAATATCTGTCGTTTCCTGTTCCTTGAATCCAGTCTTATTTGTGTTGGTTTTTTCTGAGTGGTATCTGGATTTCCGTGTCGGCAGATCAAAATGATTGTGGTTCTGGGAGAGCTGGGAGGGAGAGACGAGTACTCTCTGGTTGACGCTCTGAAGCAGGGAAAAGTAGCCAAGCCAGTAGTGGCTTGGGTGAGTGGCACGTGTGCCCGTCTTTTCAAGTCGGAAGTTCAATTTGGCCATGCTGTAAGTTCTTCCTCACACTCTTGGCTTGTATTTCAAGTACTCTGAAAGTGCAGGTGACCATTGCTTCATGCGAGTGGGGTACTGAATTTCGGTGGGCTGAAATACAGGGTGCGAAGAGTGGTGGTGATGAAGAGTCTGCTCAAACCAAGAACAAGTCTCTGGCTGATGCTGGTGCTATCGTACCTACTTCTTTTGAGGGTTTGGAAGCCACCATCAAAGCCACATACGACTCACTGGTATGCACCCAGAACTCAGACTCGGGATGGCTTCTGTTAGTGTGGCTTTCAAATTTCATTTCTAAGTGAGTTGTGGAGAATGAAGGCGAGTTATTTAGTAGGTAGTTGGATCGTGTGCGCAGGTTGAAAAGAAAGTAATTACTCCAGTGAAGGACGTTGTTCCACCGACGGTGCCAGAGGACCTCAACGCAGCAATCAAGAGTGGAAAAGTGCGGGCGCCCACACACATTGTGTCCACTATCTGTGATGACAGAGGTACGTGAAAGCTGGAATTCTCTGATATTCGTTCCATTCTTCAACGATGAAACCTTGGCTACGTTTTCGAAAGCTGTGGCACCTGTAGATCTACTCTGTGTCGTTCTTCATTCATGATCGATTACTATTTTCTTAGAAGTTAATAAGGTTGTAGCAGGGTGTTAAGTTTGGGAGGACGTTCTGTACTGCAGGTGAAGAGCCAACATATGCAGGCGTGCCAATGTCAACAATCATCGAGAAAGATTACGGTGTTGGCGATGTGATTTCACTACTTTGGTTCAAGCGCAGCTTGCCACGATACTGCACAAAGTTCATTGAGGTGCTTACACGCATCGCTGAATTGATTCTGATACAGCATGATGCATTGTCCGTGTGCTTTCTTGTGCGTGTCAAATGGAGCACCTTGGGTGTACAGGGGAAGCGAACATCTCATTGTGACAACGTGATGGGAACTTGTGGCCGTTAGACCCTCTGCAGTTGTTTCTTTCCAGTCACGGAATGAATTTAATGCTGTTTTGGGGACGTGGGCGGTTTGGCAGATGTGCGTGGTGCTGTGTGCAGACCACGGTCCTGCTGTGTCTGGAGCCCACAACAGCATTGTTACTGCTCGTGCAGGAAAGGACTTGGTATCCAGTCTCGTATCCGGTATGTACCTATGCTAGCCGTTTGATGGACTTCTGAAGTATTGACGTTGTGGTGTAAGCTTGAAATGTACAGTCCATTCCTGACTATTGGAGCTAATGAAGTTTTTCATGCTTGAAAATGGTCACTAAATATATTTTTCTATGCAATGAAAATCAGGGTTGCTGACAATTGGCCCCCGATTCGGTGGAGCTATCGATGATGCTGCACGCTACTTCAAGGATGCCCATGACCGGGGCTTGTCACCTTATGAATTCGTGGAGAGCATGAAGAAGAAGGGTATTCGGGTTCCTGGAATCGGCCATAGGTATTCCAACTTCTGAGTTGACGCTTTGACTTGGTGTCCCCCGTTTTGCGTCACCTGCTTGCTTATGTGGTTGTGCTTCGTAGTCGTGCCCCTGGTGTGTTACGATGTCATCTCGAAATGGGCGTTGGAAACTCGGACTTCCATAGATACGAAGGTAACGGTCGTTGTGTTGCGCGTGCAGGATTAAGAGCCGTGATAACAGGGACAAGAGGGTGGAGCTGTTGCAGAAGTACGCACGCACACAATTCCCTAACGTGAAGTACATGGAATATGCTGTGACAGTGGAGACTTACACATTGACGAAAGCCAACAACCTGGTGCTGAATGTTGATGGGTGCATCGGGTCGCTGTTCCTGGATCTGCTGTCAAGTTGCGCAATGTTCACCCCGCAAGAAATCGATGAGATCATCGATATCGGTTATCTGAATGGGCTGTTTGTCCTGGCAAGGAGCATCGGTCTCATTGGGTAGGTGTCAGCACACGGGTTTGTGATGGAGCTCCTTGAGGGACCTTGCATTTTGAGCCACTGCTTGCGTTTTGGTGTATCCTACGTGGACGGAATTCTTATGTTATGCGTTGTTGTGCAGACACACATTCGACCAGAAGCGTCTGAAGCAGCCCCTGTACCGCCACCCATGGGAGGATATTCTTTACACGAAGTACTCATAGATGCGTAAGAAAGATAGTCTGTCACAGGTGACGTAGTGAGTATAAACGGCATCAATTTTTTTATCTGGTCACAGGTTCATAAGTAGCATTAATGCACACGCAACGTAATAGCACACGCTGGTGTACTGTCCAATTGGTCTCTTCTTTCAGTGCTTCAATAGGTCAACCGAACAGTATCCATCCTTTTGAGTGGAGAAACTTGGGGTTTGCGGAGATTAGTACTTTGGTGTCACCAGGTATTATTAATTTTTATTCACATTTCTCGGTGGTCCATGGATCACCAAGAGGTTTGTCCAATACAGGAACATGGCTCGCCATTTGTAGTCATAGCTTCATTCATTTATAATGCAGCGGCCTACTTCGGAATCTGGAACTTTGTTTTGTGAGTTTTAAATTTGACCTGCTGTGAGTACGGAATATGCAAGCATGCACGCATCTTCAATGGAAATAACGTATTCAATGGAACTAGTGACATTTGGACTAACAACTGACTCGTGCAGTGAGTGCAAGGAGTAATTTTAATGCAGTACTTTCCTTTTCCAGGGTTTAGTGAGAGAATTTGGGATATGTTAGAGGTCTGAAGAGGATTTCAAAGAGCCACAAACTCCAAGCAATAAGTGTGCTTTGACCTTGACCCCTTTGAGATGTTGGGTTCTGGAAATATGCTGTGTCGTGAGGCGTATTTTTGCAATATGTGAAGTATAGGGGGATTTAGTATACGTTCCGGAGGTTGTCTCGGCGTAGGACAATTAGTGTAGAAGGATACTGAAGTGCTAAAGACAATGCTGAAATTTGGAGAGCATTATCTGTTGTGTAAAAAAAGCAATAAATCAAAATCGGGCGGGGGGTTGCGGCGGGGTGGTCCGATGTATACAGTGCTCCATACGGGCCAAGTGTCTGTAGGGAATCGATCCGAGCACACTCGGTGAATCACCGGGAGGTACAGGATCACACGCCAGAAGTGAACCGGCTATGGCGGTTGCTGCTGCCGTGCTGCAAGTTCCAATGGCAACATCAGCCAATGAAGATCCCGCCTTGTGACCGTGACCGTTGAATTGTCAGAATGTTCCCTTCTCGCGGCATCCCGTCAGAATGTCCCCTTCCTGTGGCATCTCAGCGTAACTGCCGAAATCCTAACTATGCCGGGCTCTCAACATTGGCATTTCACTCCCAAACAAACATCACGTACAACTTACAACCGACTGCGGTGCTATAGAAATCCCAAAACGAAATCAAGCATACATGAAAAGTATAAGTCGAAATTCAACAAGTCATTTCCCTGCACTATTGCATGAGTCAAGCACATGGGTCCCAAGATGTAGTGAAGTAAGCTTCGATCCCTTCCTACCCCGAACGCAGCACCTATACAGTACCTACTACCTTGAGGCCTAGCAAGATCTTCTACGTCAAAAACTATACAACTACCTCAGAGCACGCAGAATCCTTTATCCTCAGCACGTATACAGCACCCTGGAAGTCGATGCAACGCCTTCTCTCTGTGCATGAATGCCACCATGACACATCAATCTCATGGTGACTTCATCACCTGGAATTCAGTTGCGCCAACCTTGATGAAGAGCACCGTGTCGCCAAACTTCAGATTATTCTTCGTTAGGAACTCTGACCACCCATTAGTGAAGAAGCAGAAGGTGTGCTTCGCTGTCACGTGCAGGGCGCTCTTCACGTCGACTGAAACCACTGGTCCGGCCAGAGTATAGCACAGACCGTCAAATTCATCTTCTCCAAACGACCTCCAATACGAAGTAGGAATGTTATGTCTAAAGTAACAGAAACGTCAGAACAAATGGAGAGGAGGGGCTCAAGCAGTCATACACAACAGGAGTGCACTTTAGAGGTGCAGAATTTCAAGAGAGATTGAGAAGTACTTACAAGTCTTGCCGACTTGTTACGCTTGGTGTGCGATGCCCGCAGTGTCTTGTAGAACTGCGGACGCTCATCCTTGCGGCGGCTTGGTTTCTTCTGCACACTGCGAGGAGAGCTGTCGACAACGGACGCTGGCTCCGCCCGCTGACGCTGGGTGTTCACATCCTCATGCTAGGGGTCGAGGCTCTGCTCGTGACGGTGACGGTGGATGGTCACGACTAGACAACGCTCATCAACGACTTTGAAGATCAGTAGATCTCCGTCACCAACCATTTGATCCTCCACGAACTTGTTCCAGCCGGTACCGACGCTGTGGACAGAGCCTTCTCCGCACGGGTCATACCAATTGAGCATCATGCGCAGCGGCCACTCGTTGAGGGTGCTGATGGACGTCACGAGCGCACAGTCCTCACACCCAGGCCAACATATCCGAGCTGTGACTAGGGTAAAATTTCTTGCACAGGTACGTTGGAAAACGGAAAGCATGACCATCGTGTACAACGCACGGAAGTGGCATAAACACGTCGCGACAACAAGCAAGACGTTCAACATCCGAAGCACTTCAGAATCCCAGTCAAGATCAGTGTTGAAGGTGAGTAGGTACAGACTCACCACGACATCAACATGTACCAGAAGTAGGATTCTTTGATTTGGAGAGTGGAGAGAGTACTGAAACATCCGAGCAGTATAATCTTCACAGCATAGGAAGCGAAGAGCACATTACCAGTTGGAATAGCGGGGCACTGCACGAGATCTTCACGTGGAAAATACCGCGCACGAACTTTGTCGAACTCGCGCAGCAACTCTCGGTGATTCTCATCTGCCATTGTCGTTAGTCTGTACAATCTTCCAGTTCAGGACACTGCAACACGGCGAGGTGAGGGCGAAGGAGCTGAGTGAGTACGATGGAGGAGAGGCACACCGAGCAAAAAACAATGAAAGATCCAGAAAAGTGTGTCTGCATATATAGAATTACATACATGTAATACACCAAGGTTTAGGGTTGTACATAACACGGCGGCCAGAGCATTGATAGCCCAATCTGATCAGCCTCTGCCCATTTATTGTCGACAAAGCCTTGCAAGTCACAATCAGCACCAGCACTGTGGGAATTTCTTTAGTTGACGGACATCAATCTCTATAGTAACCACGACAAACTGAACAGTGCACACTAAAGTGAACAGTGCTAACCAACGGCGTGAATAGTGCATGCACAGTCACTCAATCAAGATCAAGTCGCATAGTGAACCACATGAGCAAGAGAAGGATCCTACATGCACCGCAAAGAAAACGTCCCTATTTCAAAAAGCATACGTCACCTTAATGAGGACTTTGCGGTCCATTCCTTCGTGAATTTCCACTTTCAACCCCGCAGCCTCGAACGATTCCAACAAGAATCTCCCCGAAACAACATGCAAAGATGCCTCCATAGCACGAAGCTCTTGTCTCGCACTACGAAACAGTGTCTCGCAACAACCACTCCTGCACCAACCACGTCAATACCGTTACCCACTATTCCACGTGAAACTGCACCTCAAGAATGCTTTTGGCAACTAGCAATCACTCTTCCAACATGCACGTGTCAGCCCTTTTTCAGTTCGTGTGGTTTAGAAGGGAGTGGTGGTCATAGTAGCAGCGCTCGAGGCACATCCACTTGTGTCCACACGCAGAGCAGTACCACTGCTGAGGGTGACCGCAGACCACGCACTTCCTCTTAAGCGATGATCGGAAGTGAGCGTGGATAAGTGGAGGCCGCCCTCGTGCTGGTCCGCGCTGTCTTGCCGGGTGGCGACGGTTCTTGAGCACGTCGTCGATAAGGTGCTGGCCCACTGCAATCTTGAATCCTAGATGAGTACCAACCCGGAGACCAAGGTCCTCCATCTCCTTTACCCACGTCACGTACGAATTCACCATAGTTTGGTCCACGACAAAATGGAACAATTTTATCTACCATTTGTGGCGCCGAAGTTGGGAGGAGTAGTTTCCTCGGAGTTGATCAGTTACATCTATACCTCGCATATACTTTGTATATTGGAGGTGCATGGGCGAAGATGGTACTATCAGTTGACCACGCACTCTTGGTATGCGCCGGAGCACGGTAACGTCCGGTGCCCAAGGAGGTGCGGAAGTACTGATGAGCATTACCAGCTTCGATTCTTGCTATGACACTACACCCATCTGTTGGTGCACGTGAGTCCTCATCAACATAGATCCTCTAACGTCGGAATTGGGCTCCAATAAAGGTCGCCAGGCAGGTTCTTGCTCTTGCGTCAAACAGTACCAGTTGCCCAAATGCCGTGCACGATGAGTTCACGGAACAAATTCACACTAGCAAACATGTTATCTACAACAAAGCAATGACCTCGATGGTGTAAGTCAGCGGTCATCCTTTTCACCACGTGATACTCCAAGCCGTGTTCTCCAGTCATGGTGCCCTCGCCAAAATAGACTTCAATCCACCAAATGCACGTGCTTTTTGAGCTAGCAAGCATCCACACTTTGATTCCGAAGCGGACAGGCTTGTGAGCTTGTCTGGCATAAATTGTCTGATAAAACAATAGCGCCCCTTGTAAAGAATTACACTCATTGATAGTAATCTCCCTCTCTAGATTGTAGATAGCTTTTGAGACGTTCGTGAACATATCTAGAAGCCACCGTGTCTTCCTTTCCTATCGTACCCCAGGCTCCTTCACATCTCGGATCACGTTGGCATTGTCCACTAAGTGCAAACATCAAAGGATCTGCTCCCACCTAGCTAACGACATTATTTGGGATATTAGGTTACAGTAAATGAAGGGCTCTCCACGCATCCAGTAATGTCTTTTGCTTGGAAGATTTTTGCATCCCATGAGGATGCAAATGCCAAGCCAGGCCCGGATCTTTGATTGGCATACATACTTCTAGTTACACCCTCCCTTTGTGCGGGCAGTTTAAGCAGGTGGATGAGGAAGAACAGTCCTTGCATACCTGTATGTTTTGGCTACAATCCTATCTACCGTGTCGTCATTCCAATAGAGGTTGAAGACCCGTTCAGGCCTAGGCATCCCACGTACTTTCGGGCCCTTCAACCTAGGAGTCGGTCCAGTGAAATCGTCTCGACTCCTCACGAAGTCGACACTGGCAGAGCTCCAGGAGGACTACCTGTAATACACCGCGAATTGCTCCATCATCAAATGGATGGGAGCGAAAGCCTCCGGCTGCATACACTAGGAATCTAACCCACCTTCTAATCCACGTTGCTCATCAACGTTATCCTCCTCGAAGTCCGAGTCTCCACTCTTTAGCGTATCATGGAACTCTGGAATCCTGGAATGAGGATCACCTGGAATGCCCTTTGTTTCCTCTCCGGCATCTCTGTCAGAGATCCTTGTTTAGAAATCTCTTACCTGTATACAGCATGTACTCTAGGAGAGAAGAGCTTACCTTCGGGAATGTCATGCGAGCCGTCGAATCTTGGGTTCCATCACGCCCCTCCACATCCAAGGTAACATCATAGTCATGGATGGAGTCACCTGCCGGTAGGCCGGTACTTCTTGCTGTCGCCGTGGGCCGTTGCGCATGTTCTCTGCGATGTGTTCTGTCTGGCCCGGCGCGTCCTCTTCACCCCCCAGACTGCTGTCTCCCCCACCGGAAGATACCCCCACCCGCGGCCCTGATCTTGGTGTAACATCCACGTCGCCGTCTCCAAAGGGTGCCACAGCTGCATTCGGGGTAAATCAGTGTTGCTGTTTCTTCCAACCATACCCAAGCCTCCCCCTCACTCCCAATTGCTCTCACCTCCGGTCCTCTGGCTACCTTGACATGCTTCTCCTCCATGTGCCTCTCAATGTCGTATCCTCCGAGGTCGACAAGAATTAGCTTCCTCCTCGTTGCCAAGTTCACACTCTCCCCGATGATATCTCCCTGGGTCCAGGATAGAGTGTACCCTGTGAAAAAGCAGGACTCTGATTATAAGAACCCGTTGGGAACTAAAACCGCCCATCCCGCCCGTGCAACACTCCAATGAATGTAGAGCCCCTCCAAATGCGTCCGCATCTCTAGCACTGGACATGCAACCACTCCAAAAAGAGTTCCTCCTGCATGCGTAGCTTCAAAACCAGTTGCCTACCAAATCGGTTGCTAAATCCGCCATCCAACGCCCTTGAAAACCGAGTTTCAGAGGTTCACATTAAATGTGTCCATGCTCCCCGGTGTATGCTACAACTTCGGCGCAGTGAGGTCAACAGCTTCGTCTTCCATACCCTCTGAGAGATCGGCAATAACATC
This sequence comes from Pohlia nutans, assembly GCA_022496805.1. Taxonomy (NCBI): domain Eukaryota; kingdom Viridiplantae; phylum Streptophyta; class Bryopsida; order Bryales; family Mniaceae; genus Pohlia; species Pohlia nutans. The sequence goes on from CM040086.1 coordinate 2,640,933, forward strand.
CTTGATAACGACATCATTTTGTCTTTGTTGTGTGTATTCTTATGCCAAACTCCTCCTCGCCCTTGTCAGCACACTTGCCGTCTGGTTGGTTGTAACGCCATCAGGTGGCCACAATCGCGGTCTTCGCGACTTCGAAAGCTTCGCCTTCCCCTTATGTTGTTTCGTAAATCTTCCTCTTCTGCCTAAACCTGTGACAATTCATGCGAGGATAGATTAGAGGTGAATCAAGGGAGCAGAAAGGCAAGCACGTCGAGGACCAAACATCTCACCTATTCATACACAGCATGATCAGAAAGCTATAGTAATCGGATAAGTGGGGGGATGAACAGAACATCGACACCAGCATGAAGACATACATGACAACTACTCAATGCATATCACTATAACCCTACCTCTATAGATAGGGCTAACAAACTATCTTACACCTACAAAAAAGTATCAAATGTCCATATTAAGCTGCACATGGAAATATTATACTTGCAGTCACCTTAGCAAGGATACCGACTCGAACTTGCAAAAAGCAAGACCATACGAGGAGGATGAGGATGTCTGTGTAGGGGGACGAAGAAGAGGACAGGAAGAAAATGCTGATTCAACATACCTCGTGTTGCGGTCAATGAATCCGAGGGAGGTGGCCCGTAGCCTGACGTTGTTTGGACTTTTGCTGAGGGGCATTCATGTCTGCGTCTCCGAAATGGCAGTTGTTCTGACATCTACCTACGTTCCGAAGCGACCTTCGTTTCAACTGTGTCCCAAAAGACTCCATCTCCGCGGTTGCATTGTCAGTTGCAGCAAGTAGATGAAAAGTGCCAAAGGCCCTTCAAAAATACTTCTTGACTCTCAACCCTAGCGAGTTAGAAAATAGGCCTTCAAATCACTATTTAGTTGACTATATACTCACATTCTACTTGTGATTGATCCATGCACTATTTGATAAGCACTTCTCATGTGTGAGTACAAGGGCTCATCAAACGTACATAAATAATTTCATTGCGGTGGTCCTAGTCTGCATGGGTGGGAATGCTCTAATGGAAATAGGCCCTACCTCCATAGACAAGGTCAAGCCCATAAAACCCACAGGCATAGGCGAAATTTAGACCAAGCTAAGCCAATCAAACTCACAGAAGGCAAATCCAGGAGAAGACGAAGTCAAAAAGGCTTAGGCGAGGAATAAATAGTACCCATAAGGCCGTACTGGTAGGGACAAAGTTATCATTCGGTTACCACAATATACGGACTGAGTGAAATTCGTAAATGTAGTTGACATATACCCAGTGTTCATTGCCTTAAACAATACACTCACAACGAAGTCAGTATTTCGGCAGACGTGAACTGCGCATTCATTCACAACATGAATACCCTTGAGAATGGTCAATCCATTCATACACATAACACCCCGGCTCTCCAAGGATCTAGAAAATCAAGGCACCAACAACTCCAAAACATATACAAACCAAATAATCAACAAAACTAAAACCCATCCTCTTAACGATTGACTGCACAACCCAGGAACAATGATAAATATCTCACACAAGCATCACAAATACAATAACAACAAATCTAGACCGTGATTACGACCCCGATCCAAAATTGCGAAAAGCCTATTCAATAACGAATCCAAGAGCTCATTCACCGCGTCAACAGCCCCACACTACCAGAGCATGCCACAGTCGGCCGACCTGTAAAAACAACTACAACCTAAAGTCGGAAACCGCAACCCTCCTCCATGTACTGCAACCGACTCCCCGAACAAGTCATACCAATTACAGACTGCACCTGTCATGTTAATGTTACAAAGAATTCCTCTAAGCACCTATCAAGGGTCACCCAACCAGGGTGGCCACCAGAAGACCCAGCCTACGTTTCACGGACTCTCCGGGGCCGGATATTCGTGCAGCCCTCTTCGCTCCCACGCCGGATGCATGCTATCCAGCCAATTGGTCCAGCTTGACCCCGGGCTTCCGTCTGTTTGAAAAGTCCCCTCGTAAATCGCCGTGCCATCATGTCCAACAATGTAGACTCCGCATCCGCGGAATCGCCCGTGCGGAGCCCCCAAGCTTCCCCCCACTAACGTGCCATCGCCCATCTAGCCTTGCAGGATCTCCTCCAGCTCCCTGAACCCGTGCAGCACCGGCTCCACGTCTCCGGGTGGCAGCGCCAGACGTCGCACTTCCGTCATGTACCTGTCGCCCCAACCACGAGTCTGTTACTTCTTCTGTAAACCATCACCAGCACCATCACAGCGATGCTCCGGCAATGAACGAGCAACAAACCCCTCGGTCGTTCACACCCACACCGCACCCGAAAACTGGAGCATGCCCTTCCATACCCACGATGAAGAAGCATTTCAAGCACAAACGCGACATTACAGAAGATTTCAAGTTCGGACGCACCTGTTGGCTGTGCTTGCCAGCTTGTCGCGCATGCCTTGGTTGCTCAGACCCAGCTCCGCACCTCCGAACAGAAGAAACCCTCCGCTCACGCCGGACCCCATGCGAGTCGACAGCACCGTGTTCGCCCATTCCCGCATCACCGTCAGCACCGACCGAAGGATCCGCAGCCGCAAACTGGGCTTCGGAAGAATTGCCCCGCTCGCCAACACGCGGTCGTAGTTCCTCTGTACGGGCTCTGCAGCGCCTTTGCACGCAGCCAGCAGCGCACGCGGGATGTCTTCGTCCCCGACCACTTCCGACCCTGCCCTCATCTTGTCCTGTCACATCATGGCCCACCCCACACCCACAACGTCACTACTTACGAATCCACATATCATCTCCACTCACTACACCATCAATCCACAAGCCCACCCTTGTTCTACGTCGACCACACCGTTTCAAACCACTGCCTCCACTCCTCCATCACAACTCACGACGCCGCGGCTTCCATCCCACTCGACACTTGTACATACCACCAACGACGACCTCTGCAGCCTCCAAAATCAGAACCCCATCCACATGGATGTCCAATCCCTCATCACCTACTGACACCATCGTCACTCCTCTCACTCATGTGCATTTCACGTCTATCCACAATACCGTCTCTACCGACCTACCCACATCCGCTCTGCACACCACACGCCACCAAAACAAAACTCCACATTCCACACATGCCTCAAAGGTTGGGAGCCGGAGCCATCAGGTACGTACGTGAGCAGCAATTTCCAGATGCAGGCATATTGTATGAAGGGGCATGCTCCCTCCGTCCCCGGGGTACAACAGAGGGCCCACTCTACGTAACACCGAGCACGCCTCCCCCACGCCGCCCACTGCCAAAGCCTGATCCAGCAGACGCGTCCATGTTTCTCGCATCACGCTGTTCTCCGCATCTCCGCTGTAGTTCGAAAAGTGCAAGATTTCCAGACACACCTGCACGCCCATGCCATCGGAGGTCAACTTCATCCCACACTCACCCCCACGCTACTCCATACCACCGAGGTATCCACAGACCCTGAACGAGCTCATGCTTCTCATCCTGCCTGCCATCGGCCAAACCCTCTAAGCCACCCACTCACATCCACCGAGCCCTGTCCAGATCAAGGAAACACCACCACCTCTGCATGTCGCACCCCACTGACAACAGAACCGGGCTGCAAGCTCTCATCAATCCGCCCACACATATCAGTCATCGATCAGCCGCATGTCCACTCATACCTCGCCCCCCGATAAAGCACCGACAAACCACTCACCTCCCACAGCTCAAATCGACATGCATAGTCGTTGTATAGTTGCGTTATGCTCTTCAACTCCGTACCCAGTTCCTCCGACTTCTCTCGTGCGGCATAAAATCTACTCTCGTCCGCGAAAACTCCCGTGAACGCTCTCGCAAAAGGCAACCCGTCCTCCTCCATTGGCGCGTTTCCTCCCTCGTCCGCCGAACCTCCGCACGCTATGCGGTCCAAGGCTTCCTTGATTTTCTGCTGGAACCGCAGAACTGCGAGCTTGCCTTCCAACAGCTCCATCAAACCGCTGTCCGAAAGCTCCGAACTCAGACCCAGCCCTCCGGGAGCCCTGCTCCCACTCCGTGCTTGCAGTACTGCGTTGCTCAGATACTCGTACCTGTGCGCCACACCACACAACCACCCATGTCACTACACCACCCTCCCACGACCACGCAAACGCAATGCCAATCATGTCTCCCAAATGCCCTCCCCGCACGGTGCCGACGTCTACCTCTGTTCCAGCGTGATCTCCGACCCGCCCTCTACCTGTCTCTGTTCCGCCAGCCTCAACAACACATGAGCGGCCTGCGCATGCTGCCGTCTGTGCACGTACAACCGCGATAACAGCTCCAAGTACTTCGCCTGCTCCCCTGAAATCGGCTGCCGCAACCGACTGCTGTTTGGCGTCGTCGACGGCATCGGCGACTTGAATGTTCCGCTCGACACCTGGCTTGCCTGAAACACACAACACCGCCATCACCACATCGCCCCAACTACAAAACCGCCCATCCAAACCCACGCACGGTACCATCACTGCCCCTCCAATCCGTCCAAAACTCCCCACCACGCCTCACATCCACCTCCACCTCCTGCTCTCCCTGCGTCCTAAACACTCAAATTCACACCCGCCCCGACCAAACCACACCCATCCCTACCTTTGTCGTCTGGTAGTTGCCGGCGGTCTGTAAAAACGTCACCAAGTCCGGGCCGCCCATATCCAACAGTTCCTGCGTCAGCCCTAATTCGATCATCGTCTGGTACAAACACTCGTGGAAAGCGTTGTCTGGCCATCGCACCCCCAGTTGCACGATCTGCCGAATGTAACTTTCCCTTGCTGCTTCGTCCAGCAACAATCTCGCTCCCGGCCCCGACGCTGAGAAAGCAACCTTCGCGTTCCCCGCATCCGTGCTCGACTGCCCCTTCAGGGACCGCAGCGCGTTCGTCACCACGTCGTAGCACTGCCGCCTCGCTGCTGAAGCTGCCTGACGTCTTCCTTCTTCGATGCTTTCGTTGAACGCATCCTCCGAAGGGTCTACCGCACGAGCTTTTCTCAAAGGCAGCTCCACCACGGCCTCGTAGAACCTGTCACAACATCACACAAACGCCCCATCAGCCAACAACAAACTCCCACTCGCTTCCAGGAGCGATGCCCATTCCCAATACGGGCCCCTACGCTCAGAAATCCACCCACTTTGCCGACAATCGTCGCCACCTTCCACATGCATCTGTGCAACTCAGTCATTGCCCCGACTTCTCTCGCATGCCCTTCCACCACATCCCGCCACACCGAAACCATTGATCCTCGACGTAAACGCAAAACCCCCCTCCCACACATCACATTCTCGGCCCAGCCGTACCGAATGTCCTCGAACCGCTGGCACACGCTCAGCAGGTCCGCCGTTTCCGGCACTCTGCTCAGAAGCTCCAACGCCTCCTTCGCCAGCCTGTCCCTCTCTTCCGCGTCGCAGCTGCCCGCTGCCCTCTCCAAGCTCTCCACGGCTTGGTAAAATTGGTAGTCCGATTCGTTGTAGTAGCTCGGACACCCATCCCTCAGCTTTCTGCTCACGTCGTCCACTGTGCCCCTCCCATCCGGTGCCACGTAGTACTGCACACCACCACGTACCATTCGTCACTCACACACTCGCACACAAACAACTAATCCCTCTCCACCACCCACCCCTCATCACGGCACATGCAATCTCTCCACCACTACCTCCATCAGCGCCGCCACAAGCCGAGTCGCGATCTGCTCTCCGTCGCCCGAACAAACCAGTTGGTGAAACGTCAGCTGCCCCAGCTGCACCCGTTGACCTTGATCCAGACTCTGGGCCAAACGACCCACGTGGTGCTGCTGTAGAAGCTGCAGAAGCCTCAGTGCCTCGCCCGACCTTCTCAACAGCCGCCGTATGCATTCCATCCCTCGCACCTGCCACCCATCCACGAAACCCACATCGTTATTCCGCACGCCCAACCATCACAACAGCCCCCATCCCACATTCTCGTCCCCGTCCCCAATCCCAAAACCCAGACCATCGTCCGCGCCAACACAAAGAGTCAATGCACGCGCCACAACCAACCTCCATCGCAGCAAGCTCCGCAGGACTCAGCTCTTTGTGCGGCAGACGTTGCCTCTTGTTCGTGGATCCCGGAAGACTGGCTCTTGCTGCCCTCGGCTGAGGTGTCTCGTACGTGATCATCAGAGGTGATCGGGAAGGTATCTCTCCCCGAGCAAAACCCTCCACCCCGAACGGACTCGTGTGCCTCTCGCCGTACGCCGACATGTCACCCACGCCCATCACTCTACCATAGTGACCCCGCCTCTGGTTTCTGCGAGCTCGAAGGAACTGCTCCAGAGAACGGATCTTGTCTTCCAACGCTTGCATCGCTTCCACCGGCAATCTGCACCACACCACCTGTCGTCAGAAAACCCAAACCACTCGGCACAAACTATTATCACACGGCAACGAGTCCACCCCGACCAAATACGTCGCCCACTAAACACGCCCTCAACCGCGTGCAACACCATTTCATCCACTCCCCAAAGGCCAAAGCCTCAACGGCCCACGGAACCAAGGAAGCTCTACGCCCAATCTCCCACGGCGTAACCTTGCGTCCCTAGATCGTCACATCACCCCATTTGAAGCTATGATCGACCCGATTCGCGTGTTTGTTTCCTCCCACCCATGTCCTCCTTCGCGGTCCTCCAAGCCACGTGGAAACCACCCACCTGCACGAAATGATGCCTCCGTCGCCGTTGCTCTCCACTCCCGCATCCTTCCTCACATCCATCACCGGAAACTCCCACACGCACCGCAGCAACCGTGCCGTTGCGAGACACAGACCATCGTGAGCTCCCGAGAACACCGGCTCCGCCTCTTGCACCACTTGCCCCATGTTGAACCCGCCCGCCGAAGACACGCTGCTCGTAGCCGCACCTCCTCCTTGCATCTGAGGAACTCCTACCAACCTCGGGTCTTCGAATGCCTCCGCCGCCCTCTCCGCTATCGCACCGGGCACCATGTTATCGTCGTCGGAAGTCAGCCTCGCAGCCAGCAGCAAACACATCGCTGCTGCCTCGCTCGTCCCATACCGCTGGAAAAAGTCTTCCAGCACACTCCGCAGACTGTTCGACTCCAGAAGCTTCTGCAGAACATCCACCGGCCGATTGAATGCCAATTCCATCACGCCCATCGTGCTCAGCACTACCGATCGACGCCGAGGAAGTACGTGCTGAGTCGCCAGCTCTCCTCGAGCCCACAACCGCCGGGCACGAACCATCTCGTCGCTGTGCACCTGCAACACCCCACCATGCCCACTTCTTCATTACACCCCCGACACAATCCACCATCCAAACACCACCACCCAACCAAAGCTCCACACAACCAACACAACACCCGACCCGCACATGCCATCAACCACAAACCCCTCCAATGGCCAAATATGGCCATTTCTCATCAAAGTTCACCAACGCCCACATCCTTTTCCATGCGATGCAAGCTGCCTACCCACAACCCATTTCTCCACCTTCAAGAGTCCAGTTTCCATCGTGCACCACAGAGGGAACAACAATCACTCGCGCCCATGCCAACCCCCTCAACTCAGAAAAATGACTGACGCCCTGAACGCAGCAAGGCCCCCACCATACATTGCAGCAACCCCTCCCGCTTACCAGATTGCTCACCGCTGCACTGCCAGGCTCGCTCACCGAGAACTCCACCGCTGCAGCTTGTTCCGGAGGAGGGAGAACGTCAGCTATCGCGAGAGCCCTGCCTTCCACGCCCAGAATCGTCACCATCTCCCGCAACGACCGCATCGATCGTTGACCTGACCCCGCCCCGCCCATGCTCACGCTGCCCACCAACGGTGCGGCCGGACCCGTCAGGTCCCGAGTGGCTACCAGCAGCCGCGACGCAGTCGCCGGGGATGCATCCGACACCACCACCACTCCACTCGAACAGTGCGCAGCTTCTGCCTTTATCACGAAACCTCCCTCTGACTGCCCACGCCCGCCCAGAGGAGAGCTCCCAAACCCGTTCATCGCTCCCACCACGCCCACGCTCGGAGCCGGTCGAGTCATCACCACTCGAAGGACCGACGGCTTCTGCCCGCCCGCACCCGACGACCCGTTCACCCCCGTCATGCTGCTTCCCGTCGATGTCGACGTCGAAAGATAGATCCTGCGCCCGTCCGATGTCATGGCAACCAAGTGCAGCCACTTCGACTCCACGCTCGATATCGGAGCGATGGAGACGATGTTCGCCTTCGTCGCCCGCCCGGCGCTGCGGTTCCCTCCGCCTCGTCCACGCGCGTCTCTCTGCTCACCCACGCGGCTCTCTTCCGCCACTTTCTTCGGTGCGCCAACTCCGCTCTTGCCCAGATCAAACACCTGCAATTTCGACTCCTGAGTGCGCGTGTACAGGATGTTTCGCTCTTCGTCCACCACCACTTCCACGATCGCATCCACGGCGCCAAACTTCAGCGAGTTTGGCACCACCCACCTGCATCCACCCGCACACCACATTCCCCTCAACCACCGCCCCGGGCCTTCGCACCACCCTGAAACCGCAACCCAACCATTGCGTACCCAACCTCACCACCACAATCTGCCTACCATCATCAACGAAATTCCGCGGGTCAAGAGACAGCACCTAGACAGAAGGTTACCCAGACCCCCAGTATGGCACACCTTGCGGCACCGGCTCTGCCACCCACCGCCCGTGCTGTAAACCAGCTCGTACAGGTGCCCATCCCGACCTCCCAGAAAGATTCGCCCCGTGTCCGTGTGCGTGATGCATGTCATCGTCACTCCGTCCGTCGGTATCGTGTACTGAGGTAGAGGTTGGAGCGTCACCTCCGTGAACGGATCTCCTCCCACGCCGCTCCCGCTACAGCACACACCAAGTAATACCAACTGCACAACCCACCGCCCCATCACCCTCTGCCCAAACTCATCCACCGCTCCCCTCCACTCCAAACCACCACACCACACATTGCCCCATCCCGTCCCTAAACCCCAAACCCCTCAATTTGCCACGCTACACCAGTCGAAATCAACCGGGCCTCACCTCCACCGGGGTTGCAATCACGATGATGTGCTGAATGGCCTCAATGAACACGCCCGGCTTCGCCTTCACCAATCCCACAGCACAAATGGCCTGCTCCTCTCCACTATACTCGGGGCACTGCCCGTCCCTGCACGCCCACCCAACCTCGGATCATTTCGCACTTCCTACTTCAACTACAACCGCACCGATCATCCGCAAACAAACCGATCCCACTCAAACGGTCGCTGCACCTCACACACAACCTAGGATCCAAAACCCATCACCAGCATCCCATCATTTTCAACGCGGACTGGACACCGCCCAATCCCTCCATGCTTCCCCCTTCGTGAAACACGTCGCGCAATCTGGCACTCGCAGCGCCATGCCACCGAACCCTAACATCGGAAATACGCTCGACCACGATCACAAAACAGCTCGCACACAATACTTTCCCGCTCTTACCACTTGTCGAATCGCCATAGGAATAGAGTGTCGTCCACAGTGGCCCAAGCTCGACGAATTTCCGGAAAAATGCCGCAAAGCGCCGTGCCCTGCCCTCCGGCTGCATTGTACCGCTCGATTAACACGGGCGGGAGTTCCCTCGACTTCGTCACATCCACGAAAGCCGGCCACTGCACAAACCGTCCACAATGCCACCACCAAACTCAGAAACACACCCATTCCGAGTCTACGCAGCCAAAGTTGCCAAGTTTTCGCCACACGCACCAACGGCCCAAGTGCACAACGGACACTTTTCATTACTCACGACGTGTTTACGGATTACAACACTTTCAGCTCGACCAGCTCCTAGCTCATTCCATCATTCCGGTTCGCTGCTTCAACACCCACACTCACTGTACCGAACTCGAGCTGTCACCGTTTCCCGTCGGAGTTGCGTGCCCTCCGCAAGGGGCTGCTCCGGTGGAACAATCCAATTTCAAAACGACCGACTGCGCTGCGTCCAATTCCGTTGCAATGCCCACGAATGGACCAGAGAACCTACCTCTTTCGGAGGCGACGCATAAGGGTGGCTCGAAAACCGGGCTGCGTCCAGCGCGTCTTGCAGGTCGCACGAAGCGAACCTCGAATCTCTCGCAATCGAGTCCGTGAGCAGGCGTCCGGCCGCTTCGATGTCCGAAAACACGACCTCATCGTCCTGGCTCATCCTGCCTTATTGTCAAATTTTATTTCATGCACCAAATCCCTACGGCTTGACGTGCTCTCGTTCTCTGTCCCTCCCTCCCAGCTTCCGACCAGGTGACATGCCCTCGATCAAATCATTCCCACTCGCAACACAACGCTTCACACCACTGTTCTCCGGGCCTGCTCTGCAGCCCCATGCACCGCAACTTCAACCCCACGATGGTTCATTCTCCTTTCTCTCTCTGTTCTCTCTCTCTCTCTCATTCTATCAATGCTTCCATGGCATTTCCTTTACATCGCACCCCACCAATGATTCCCAGCCACGCCTCGCGAGTAAACTCGGAAACCCTAATTTTGACTAACTTGCAAAAACTGAGGCTCCTGCGCCATTCGGAAAGGAAATCGGTCGTCGTAAGTGAACTGGGTGCAGTGACGATCGCCGTCCGAATCCTGCAGTCACCGAGGGTGTCACAATACAAATCCGATGGCGGAGACGTTGCAATGCCTGAAGCGCGATTCCCAGACCACCAGTGCAGGTGGAAGGGACGAACGCCACCGCAGCGCACACGCAGAAACCTTGAGAGTCCTGGGTACCAGACAAACCTCAGTTCGCTTCGGTTCCCGGGTAGACAAGTCGTCTGCCCGTTTTCTGGTGGTCGGGCAGCACTATTTGAATTATTTGAATTGTTGAGTTCGTATTTGGCCTAGGTCTGTGTCATTAAATTAAGTTTACCTGGTTGTGTTTAATGAAATTGAACGTTGTTTGATGGTGATTTAGATGATCTTCAAAAGTCTAATTATTTAGGTTCTTATTTCATGATTTATTAAACATTTTGTGAATATTATGTACTAGCAAATACTCTGTTGCAATGCAACAACAACAGAGGAAAGTGCAAGAATTGCATTAAGAACGTGGGAATCAATTGGGAACATATTTGGAACATGATGGAAACCTTGGAGGAACCTAATGGGAACATAAAAGGAACATTGGCGTGACAAAGTAGGGGAGGAAAATCAACATGAAGAATGGATGTTAGTTTTGAGATGAGAATGTGACCATTTTTGTGACATCGAATCGTGACCATGTGCAATTAATATAATAGTTTTGATTGTGTTGGTTATTTATTTGTATGTGAGTGTTAGTTATGATAATTTTATTATTATTGTTAGAATAACCATAGCATAATAGATCTATTTTCTAAGAAAGAGAATCTTCAGTCACATCTTTTTTGAGGAACGAGGGAATGCCATTTGTATTTCATGAATTTTGGGACCATCGTGTCATTGTGGTGTGTAGGTTTGTTTCTAATAGTAACTCAATGTAGTCGCATTGCAAATGGGTGATAGCTGCTATTGCTCAATTATGTTATGACCTTGTCGGTCGAATTGTTAGGTTTTTATTGTAATGAGTAAATAATGTATTATCACTAAACGTGTGGCTATTATGAATTAATATTCTAAATTTCTAAATTTAAAATGTAAATATGATTCAATCTTTTGGTATCGAGGATAAGGAGATAAATAAGCTGACAGTTTGGTACATGTCAATTTAGTTGAAACTAGAAAGTGAGGAAATTTTGGTTTTTAAGGTTTGAATTGTAGAATGAGCAACAAAGAGATCGTGGCTCTTTTTTAGAGCCATACATGTAGGTACTTCCTGATCGGATATTCATCAAGTGAGCGATTTTTGGTGATTTTTTTAAGTTGCACAGTTGGTATCTGGGCGTCACTTCAAACCATCGTATCTTCTTCCTCCCACGTCCAAATCACTTGAAAGTTTTTTTTTAAATCTTTAAAATGATAACTTCTACTCACAATAAAATTTTCAGAATTTTTGGAGCATTTTAGAACAATCCGATTTTAGCATGTGTACACAATATCCTAAAAAAGTTCCATCAATCTTCTTATCGGTGGCAGTTTCTCAAAAATTATGCGATTTTGTTGATTTTTTTCTCATAAAAAAGCTACGTAAGTCGTCTTTAACTTCAACGGTCCCGATTGTCAAAATTACCTCATACCAATGAGGAATTGAGCTTGCTACAAGAGCTAGTCAAGCAAACAAGAGCTAAGTTCAACACCCCGGTTAAGATACAATCTACATTGCGAACAAGTGACTTTACTTTTCAAGTGATTTTCTTTAGAGTGATTTTAATTTTCAAGTGACTTTAATTTTTAACCCTCACTAATAAGATAAATTACTGCAGTTCTGAAACAGGGCCGAGTTGGCATCGCCGGCCTTGTATGCTTGTGTTGTTCACTCACTCTTCTTCACACAGTTTGCGATCGCATGTTCAATTTGTTCCTCCAAGGTTTTCCATTCGGTCGCTCTCGTTTCTGCTTCTAGTTGCTTGTAATTCTTTCGTCGCCAATTTTTTCAGTCAGTCGGAGAGAGAATTTAATGTTTTCCGTCCCCTGTTTGCTTCCGCATTTGAAACCCTAAGTGCGTGTGTTTTTCTGAATTTAGTGACAATTCTGAAACTCTCGAGGCTTTGAAGGTTTCTCATCCAAGGATTTATTCTCCCCACTGAACCACTCATTTTTTGTGGCTGTGTGGCCATTGTTGGCTGCGGTTGTATAGATTTGGGTGGCTATGGCGTCGGGCTTTGGAATCACGGGCAAGAAGGGCCGCTGCTATGACGTGTGGATGGATTTCAGTGACTGCATGTCGCACTGCGCCATGCCCGCAGAATGTACCTCCCGCCGTGACGACTACTTCGAGTGCCTGCACCATCGCAAAGAGGTCAGTGCGTCTTCTTTTTCAGGAATCATTTTTTAAATGGATCAAATTTAGGGTTTTTTCAGTTCGTGGATATCGCGCAAGACATGGTTTGGATCTGCTTGGCGGGTTATCAGGGTTTATGGCTGGATCATGGAAGTGGAATTTAGAACTTGCCGGGTCATAGGTTCAAGCCAATTAGCTGTTTTTTCCCGACGCCCTCTTCATGTTCTGCTTTTTCCCTTACCAGAATATTTATACTTGCTACATTATGCATCAATTTCCCGGGGACAAGTGCTGTTCAGGGGATACCAGCCTCTGAAATGTACGCCTCTGGTACAATCTCTCCATAGAATATACACCGGGTGTGTCCCCTGAGCAATACTCTACCCAGCTGTGAAGCTTAACAAGAGAATTTGGTTGTCGGTCTCGTTGTTGGATGTCTTAACTTTTGTTGTCATTGTGTTTCAAGAGTAACTAAATCGACTACTTTTCCTTAGATACTACTCCCTCTGTCCGGAAATAACTGTGCTATTTTAAAAAAAGTTCAACTTAACGCTGTTTTTGCCCAAAAAGCCGAAAATTGGACAGGATGTTGATAACAGTACCTCTCGAAGGAGTGGCTCTTTGTGGAAAAATTCATGATAATACCCATTTGAATTCTGAAAAGCCATGATTTCTGAATTGCAACTCACAAGATTTGAATTCATTTGAATTTTGATAAAACGCAATTCAAATTATTATGAGTTGCAAAATGGTCCGCCCTATTTGAAGTGGACAAGGCTCACGTTTGAAGTATAAAGCATAGGACAGTTATTTCGGGACAAAGATTGCCAAAATAATAGTACAGTTATTTCCGGACGGAGGGAGTAGTGAATATCCTCTCTGTTTGAGCACCTGAGGCTGGGATTGTCTAAGTAGAACTTTTTTCTTTAGTATGACTTATTGTTCCTTGATGTGCTACATTTGTACTCAAGGTGCGAGCTTGTCCATGGGTGCCTCCTATGCTACAACAAAATTAAGCATTTGTATCCAGCCTCTGGGTATATTGTTTACTGCTTTTTGTACAATTCTGGCCTGATATTCTGCATTTTTCTGTAGCCCGTGTGTTCCCTATTTTTCTGTATGCAAACGTCAGAGGTGAATGTCAAGTTTTGAAATGTGTATCTGCCTTCGTACTTTTGCAGTATTCTCGGATGAATGCTATTAACAAGGAGAAGGAACGACAAGCGTTTGGAGACAAGAATGAAAAGCCACACGATAGTGCTGGTCATCAATGACATGCACTTTGAATGGCTTGCAGTTGGTTGTTGTAGTGTTTAGGGCATTATTGAACCGTATAGGAGGTGAATCTCGTATGACGTATAAGAATGGATTGTTTACATTGACAAACCCGAATGCAAAACTTCATGGAAGAGATGGTTGAACTTGGACCTGTCATATTTCTGTTTTGGGGCGGAGGGAGATACTGAGTAGCTTCTGCAGCTATTATTTGTCTTGATAGTTAACAGCTCGGTTCTCAAACTAGTAGATGAATCCTCTGCCTCCCATCTGTCACTATCAAATAAATAAGGAGCGCTTTTGTACTGTCTATGCACTGTTCTCTGCGAGAAGGTCTAGCCTTCTTGTGCTCCAGTTCGAAGCAATTGGCCTTGTCTTGGTTCCTACTGATTAGAATTGTCTGCTTTGCAGCCCTTCTTTACAAACAGGCATTAGCAACCGAGCTACTGACACTCATCCTCAACAGTTTGCTATACAATCTTCAAAATCAACTGCCATTTTTGCTTTAGCTGGAACCAGTTGTCAAATTGACTGGATTAAAATTTCTAGATGACGGTTCTGTTGTGGTCCTGACAGTACCAAAGACCAGTAATTGTTGATAGACTGTAGCATCCACCTGGGACCCGGGAGGGGAGAAATAGATTTACCGATTTATACAATTGAGGAGGTCCATTCCAAGGGACAGCGCCCAAGGTACTCCATCGAGCCTTTTCAGGGCTCTATTCTGAGTTGCAGCCTTATTAACCCTTTAAGGACCGCGCATCCAAATAGTGGATGTTTGTTGGTCAAAGCCAATTTTGACCTTGAAGATGAAGGTTTTTGCTATTGCTTTCAATTGAGAAAATGAAGTTTATCGGGTCTAGTTTTCACTTCATATTTCGGATCTTATAAATTTCAAGTATCGAATATTTTATTTTTGTTGCAAGTTAGGTGGCTCAAGGTTTGAATTACACTGCATAAGATGTTCACCTTTTGAGTTTTGAAATTAAAAATAAAAAATCTACAAAAATAAGTATCATGTGATTCTCTGTTGTCATTTGCCCATGTTCTAGAAATTTTATATTTTTTGAAGATTTTTTGTAATTAATATGAATTTCTTGAAGTATTTGACTTAAAAATTTGTAAAAAGTTCATTATATGTAGAAACATTGGTAAAAAATTAGGACTAATAGAAAACATACAATTTCATGCATGAAAAATATTAAAATGTATATTTCAACAAATCTTGGAAGCTGAAATATGTATAAAATGTAGTTTGATTGTTCTCCAAAGGAATGGGACGTTAAAGGGTTAAGCCCTGACATTGGCAGACTACTGTCCAAGCTTCGTTAGCAAGCCCCACTGGACAAACGGATTGAAGCCTTAACGGACGTGTTCTTTAGATGGTCGTTGACGATGACGGAGAAGGACAACCAACAGAGAGACAATCTTTTGATGCATGTGAAGAACATTTCTAAAAACATTTTTGATGCATGTTGGCAAGTGTCCTGTCAAAAATTGTGGATCTTGAAAATATTTTGAAACAAATTTTTATACGTTCTAATGACAACGAAGAACCAGTTGGATTCCATACATTAGAATACTACAAAGATATTGTTCTGTTGGAAATTGTAGATCTTGAAAATATTTTTAATCAAATTTTTATATGTTCTAATGGCGAGGAAGAATATGTTGCGTATGGTACATAAGAACACTATACGACTAGTGTTCTGCTGGAAATTGTGGATCTTGGAAATCTGAGATTTGAAATGTAAATTGATCTACTGTGGATTTGTTCTTTTCTTCTCTCTTTTCTTCGTCAATATTTGCCTATCCCTTTCTTGTTCTCCACCTTGTTGTTTTTTCTCCACCTATACGTCAAACAAGACTTTATCGTGGACTGTGCAATCGTTTATGTAGTCGATATTCCGGGCGAAGTTGTCTTTCTCTATCATAATGGGGAAGATATTGCCCTCATAGAGTCAATGAACCACAAACTGCACGTTTAGACCATTCATTCTTTAGATTCGGTCATGACACAATGCGATTGTCCAATAGGTATACAAGATGGTTTTTATAAATATTCCACGAAGTTATTCAAAATACTCACCCTGAAGTCAAAGACGATTGTTACATCATAAAGGTTATATCATAAAGTGTTATAATTATGAACGCATTACGTGTCTTATACATGCCATATTATATATATATCACGTTTTATTATATCAAAGAAAATTGTACAAATGATCATCCACGTCCATGTGGAAGATTAGGGTGTGACACTGCATTTCATTTGAACAAAATAGTCTTCTTTATTGTAGACATTTTGGACAGTTGCGTTTTTAATGTTTAAATATCAAAAGTAACAATTGCCTTCATAATTATAATTCTTATGGTATTACAAGATTAAGTCTTGTGCATTAAGTTTGTCTAAAATAATGAAATATGAATAAATATTTTTAAAATAAACTCAAACAACATTCAATGAATTTTGTATCTATAATTTATATATCTAATGTTTTCTTTGGATATATTAAATAATGAATTTTCATAACAATTTTTCTTAATGACTTTTGCATTCCACTAGTTTATTAAAGGTTTTAAATACATATTGTATGTTAGAATTATTATACATCAATGTGTCATTAATTATAATTTTATATCACTTTTTTTTCATCCTCACAATTTTTTTCTTTAGTAACAGTTATGAATCATAAATTCTATAAACTTTGAGAGTATTCAATATGTAAATTAAAAAAATTATCATACAAATCGTTTTATTCATAAATTAAACGAAACAAATGTCATGAAATCACATAGCAACATGTATTTATTCTTAATCTCATGCTTAGTAATCATTTCTTTAAAACAAATGACAATATGTTTATTTTAAATTTCATACTAACTTATTGACATTTGAAGACTTTCGACAACTATATGCTTCATTCTGATATTTCGTATAATGAATCATTTTTTTGCAATGATAAATTTAAAAAAATTATTATATTCTTTGATTTCGTTTCTTAATTGTTGATGCTATATTTGAATTGATTTTTTTTGTAGCCATTTAAAAAAAATTGAAATTAAAATCTTCAAATAACTTTTACATATATCAAATTAACAAAAATGATTTACATTGTAATTTGCATTTAGAATAACGTTTTTTAGAAATATAACATCTATTATAATGAAAGGAACAACTTTAAATATTCATAAAAACTTATTATAATTTCAATTATTCAAAAGAAATATGTATAATTTCAAACTGTGTAGTACACCAAATGTATTCATTTATGAATTTTCTTCTCTATAAAATATCTTTTCACAGTGAAAATGAAAAACTAAACTAAATGTGCAAAAATAAAGTTCAAATTTGAAAAACACTCATTATAGTATTGTGCATAGTCCTGTTAAATTTAATAGGCATTGCATGATGAAAACATTACAAATATGAATACAGGAGAATATTTTGTACAATAATGTATATAACAAAAACAATTCCAGTCATATTAATTTAAAAGAAATAAATTTTAATCACTTCGACATCCTATGCGCTCCGAGATTATCTACAACATCAAAAATTGCAGCTGCAAAAACATTCTTTGCGTGTAGAGCGTCCGAATAGTCAAATATGACACATACTTGCTATTTCACTACATGCATCAGTTCTTTGAATAAACTCAATGAAAATGAAAATAATAATGATCTCATTGATTGTGCTCACTTGAATCCTTGGTCTATATTCTTCACGAATTTCATGAAATATATAATGGTATATTCATCACATTCCTAATCATTTATTTGTAGTCGTACACAAGCTTTTGTTCAAATGTGTTGACCAAGTGTTTTTTCAAGCATTATTACTTAAATTATGCCCACGATGGATAGCCCATAGTTTTTTTAAATTCCGTTCCCCTAGTACACTACCATGAAAGTCACCATTGTTCATCAAATCAAATTGACAAAAATGATGCTTGTTGTGAACAATATAACTCTTATGTCATGCGTGCCCAAAAAAAAAAAACTTACAAGACCATTGTGCTAAACATAAGATAGACGAATTGTCTCTATATACTCACTTTGTCATAAACGATCTCTGAAACTAATTTAAAATCTAAACCATGTATAAAGATATTTGGATGAGCGTATTTGGCGGAGAACTACATTATAAACCATATCATCAGGTCGTCATTGAAGCTCTCACGAGGGTATCTACGAGATCACCGTCTCATAACTTTAGAGCATATAATAATTTTTTTTTCAAACAATAAGTTATCATGATTACGTACATTTTTAAAATTTATTTTCTGCATGACACTTTACAAGCATTATGTAACTCTAAAACATCGAAAATCACTTAATCAAGATTACCTAAATTAAATGAAATAGGAGCACATGCAAGCTACCAGATCTTGGATACTTTTCAAGAGCCGGAAAGCTTAGCGCATCAAATCTCATGTCAAATCTATGAGTGTTTTGGTCTTTTTAATGCGGCTAAACCTTCGAGCATGAGCTCCCTCGATCTCGGTAGTGGGACTGTTTCCAAAACTCGAACCGGATTTAATTAATAGTAGCACATTTAATATCACTTCATGCTCTTCTAATAAACTTATCTCTGGTTATATTTTTTATAAGCAATAACCGTTATGGAAAAATTTCTCTTCAAAACCTCAAAGCTTTCAAGGACATTAATCAAAACGCTAAGCTATAGAATTTTGATCTTCTTTACATTGTGTAACTTAAACACATGATTCACATACAAGAAAAATTCAAGAACATCGAGATCAACATTATAGCAATTTAAACAACATTAAAAGATGTAAGAAAAAAAATGAACATCTAAGATAGTGTAGAAACAGAAGATAATGAATTTTGTACAACATAAGAACATTTTTAAAGATATATTTGTTCGTGGCCTTTGGGAAGAATAAGGCTGTCAATGAAACTTCGTTATCCCGCAATATTTTCATACATTCAAAAGTTAGGAAATGTTGGATCTAGATGGCAGAAAATGTTGCATATAGATAATATTGGCTTTAGCAAAAAGAACAGTAGTTAATTTTAAGAGTTTTACGCTATTAAAGAGAACTTTTATATAATTGAATTCTTTTTCATTTTTGTAAATTCCACATGCGTAGGTGCAATACTATGTAATGTGGCTCTCCGTGGTCAACTATAAAAGAACAAGGGTAGATGACCCTCTAAATATCTTACTACATCTAAGCTAATCCATGCGGGTCTCCACGTACAGACCTCGTTCCACCGAGCATAAAGCGTAACATTGTAAATCCGACCGATCAATCCAAATGAGTGAGTTGAAGACCGTAGCTAATCATTTAACCCTATGTTGTCCCTACGTCAATACCGCTATGAGACAGAGAGAATTTTATTTAGGAAAAAATAGGGTTCCTATTTGTAACTACCCTAAGTACAAGGTATGAAGAATATCATAGTGCAAATTGTTGTTTATATTTTTAAAATATTAAAAGTTATTTATATATATGTATGCTAAAATTTGTATTGGGGTTGGAATTTTTGTGATGTTTCCAGAGAAGACGTGAGATTGATGGATAAGTGTGAGGAGACCTCCTCTGGTTGGTTTGTAAGACATTCTTTGTTGTATGCATTTGGTTAGTGTATGAATGTTGTTAAATATGAGTTTGTATTTTGGGAATATATTTTGTATATATTTTGTAGACTTTTTGGCAGTTAGTTTAGTTTCTTATACTGCGATGATGGCCGGTGTATTTTTTGGATTAGAGGTGAGATGACGAAGGTTTTGGAGGGTTATGTTTAATGAGAAAGCATTCCATATAATAATGTGTGTGTCATTTTTTGATGTTTGGATCATTTGGAGAGGTAATGGTGACGTGTGAGTAAGTGAATGAAAATATTTTGGGAGAGCATCTTTACATTTTAGGACTTTTTGAAGTAATATATCGGGAATAAATGTGAACTTGAGTGTTAATATAGTTATATTTGGTGAGCTGATGTTTTATACTTAAGTTATATAGTTATTTATTAATGGTGATGGAGGTGAATGAGATATTGATTGTTATTTAAAAAATGTTGTATAAGGGTATGTTATGCAGATGTGTCGTTCGGGGGGGAGTTGGTAGTTGTGACATCTTATTAAGAAGTATGATAGTTCAATATGGATCTGGGGTTTGGATTAATGAAGTGTCACATATTTCTAATGAAGTGTCACATATTTCTAATGAAGGATTGATTGTTGTGATAAGTGCGTATAGTAGCTGAAGTGATACGTGTTGTTTTTTTTAGTATATTATATTTTAATAGATGGGGATAATCTGTAAAGATATTTTGATGATTACGATGTGAGAGATTGATGATGGGTGCGAAAGTTTGGGCAAGGTGTTTGTATTCGGATTGTAGTTTAATTGTACACGGGATAAAGTTCGTTGTTTGTATGTTGAAGGGTGTAATTCTAAAATATATGACATGGGTCTATGGTTACGTTCAACATCTCCATATCCGAGAAATAGTGTGTTTTTTTTTTCTTTTGTGTGTTTAAGAGGAATTAAGGATAAGTGTATTTTCTGTAAGTGTGGGAAGGAATCACCTTTGTCATTATTTTTCAGTATTTGTTTTATTTGTTTGTAGTGCGTATATGTGTATGTATTTTTTATTGTGGTGAGATTGAGAGTGGATTTGAGTTTACTGGAAGTTAATGTGGAAGGAAGATTTAATTGTACGTGTTTTATGTTATTATTGAGAGATGAGATTTTATTTGTTTAGACGATGCCGGTAGGCCGAGTGCATTGTTGTGTATATGTATTTTTTTATTGCGGATTAAATAGGGTTATTTTTTAAAAGTAGGCGAGATGAATTTGAGTACTGGATTAATATAGGTAGTGTTGGGTTAGAGTGTGGGGGACTGATCTATGGGAGGTGTTGGAGAGTGTTCAATTGTGTTGGATGTAAAATATGAGATTGGTCAGGGTATAGATATGAGTTGAGGAAGTATAAGTAAAATTGGAATAAGTGTAATGAGTGTGTTTGGATTGTAGATTATTAGTGTGGGTTGGGAATTAGAATGGTTGGGGTGGGTTGTGGTCTTATTCTATGTAAGTAGAAAGAAGCTGATTTAGGCGTGACAGAGAAGTTGAGATAATGAAGAGTGTGAAGGCTGTTTATTAAATTGAGTGATGATCTGGATTAGTATTTGGTGTTGGGGTTTATATGACGCATGGTTGGGGAGATTGTGAGGATGAGACATGTATTTGAAGTGAAATATTGAAATGTTGTTGGAGCCTGAGGTGATGTGTGTTGTGTGTGGTAGGTGGGATTATGTATGTAGAGTATGTTGGGATGTGAAGATATGTTTTGGAATGTTGGTGTGTATGTTGTCAAATTAGCATGTATATGGGAGTAGAAAATAAAGATTTGATGATTTCTTTGGAAATGTTTGTAAAGGCTGTATAATTATCGGGAAATGACTGATAGGGAGAAGGTAAAATTGGGAAGAAGAGTGTTATAGTATGTGAGACCATGGAGCTATGACGGGGCATTGATTAAACTGGGAAGAAGTCAGTGTGTTGAGTATAGGCAAGAGAGAAAGAACAGAGACCAAAGTTGAGTCGTGGGGTGTGAAAATGTGCATGCAATCAGTGCAAATGAAGATAGGACATTGAGGCAATATATAACAAGGCTCATGAAATTGATGGAGATAGGGAAGGTCTCTAGTATTATAAAAACTCAAGTCAGAGATCAACTAAACATGGGTTTAACCATAGAGATTATGAAACTGGAGATAAACACATATAGATATAGTAGAAAATATAATAGGTTATAAGAAACATATTATAAGGATAGTAATAAATATAATAGGTAATAAAAAACATAATATAGGGATAGTAGAAAATATAATACGCTATAAAAAACACATGGTGCTCTTTTGGATTACTATTCATATTTAATGGAGTTTTGGGGAAGTCCGTGGGCTGCGGGTAGACCATCGATGGGTTCGTTGTTGAGGGCCGAAAAAATACCGTCCATTTGATTGCCGTATTGTAAGGAGGCCGAGGCTAGAAGTTGGAGTTGGTGGACCAAATGGTTGTGGTGAGTGGTCGCTTGAGTCACAGAGGTTTCATGTTTTTGGGTTGTAAGGTTGGTAATTTCAAGGCCAATAGAGCAGATGTGAGTACGAATGCGTCTTTCAACCGCTTGAAGCGTACCTTCTAGTTGTTAGAGTGACGGTGTAGGCGGGGTTCCATTTTTAAAGGCTGTGATGCCTCCCGCTATAACCTCTCGTGTGGGGCGGCTATCTTGTGTACGAGCGTTGGCGGGTGGGCTAGCCCCAGTTAGACTTTTGAAGCAAGGTGTATAATTTATAAGTTTTTCGAGGCAAAGAACGGCTTGCGGTTGCACCAATGGATGTAGACGGCCGCGTTGAGGCATCTTATCGTGGCTACCCCGTCGTGTCTCCCTCTGCACAGTTATATATAACTACAATAATGTTTTTGGGTAATAGCATTTTGTGTAGAGCAGCGGTAATTTGAGTTTGGGAATATTCTACTAGTAAACCACGAACAAGAATTGAGGTTGTGAGAACCTCGGTCGTGTTTGAGTTGAAGGATCTATCAATAGAAGGAGATATAACTGTCAAGCAATGTCTAGAAAACACAATAGGAATGAAAAAGAAGTACCATTTGGTGGTCTCCGAGGCAACTGTGATTTTGATTGACTTAGTTTCTTTGTTGCATTTCGTCATTCCAATAAATTTGAGATTGGCGCCGGTCGTGTATCTAAGTCTTGTTAATTCTTTCAAAAGTTGGCGTAAGGTGTAGCGTGAGAGAATGGGGCTTTGGAGCTCCAATCTTCTATTGACGGCGGTAGAGGTGAAGTCAAATCCTTTCTCAACTTGCCAATGGCGTAGTTGAGGTCTTGGAGTTGTAAAGTGAAGATACGATCACCTTTGAAAAGAGATATGCCATCGGTGCTAGGATTGAACAAATCTACTTTAATAAATCCTAGCTAATTTTTGGTGTGAGGATGTACTATAACCGAGACAGGTTCTCGAAAACGGTTAGCAACTGGGATCCCCATAGACTCAAAGCGGGCTAAGGATGTTGTTTGGACTTCATTCTTTTTCATCATATTATACCCTGAGTCAAATCTAATGACGATTTGATATGTTTGTGCTAGGTCTGTCTGGGTGTCAATGTCTATACCAAATAGATTCTAAGTGAGGTGATAGAATTGCCTAAGAACTCCATCCAGTCTGACGGCCGGCTAGAGTTGCTGGAGGACATGTGGAAAGAAATGACGGTACGAATGGTATTCTTGAATTTCAGACTTAGGCATTCTTGTAGCTATTAAATTAGTGGCACCATAGGTTGCATATTCCGGGATACCTTGTTGAATGTTTAAAATTTCATGGACTGAGTAGGACATCCAAAGGTGGTGAACGAAGTCAGGGAAGTTGATGCAATTTACCGGTGTGATGGGGGCATTGGGGCCGATGACCATACCTGGGATTAGGGGGTTTTGCTGTGGAGTCTCTGTGATTGGGCGGTTCCACTCGTTGCTCGATCTTCCTGGATGTGGCCAGGTGTGGGGCTGGTCCCTGGATGTGCGGGACTGCGCCGTTGTAGCCGCCGCCAAAATTGTTATGACAATAGGCGCTGCAGGCAATTCAGGAACTATAGTTGCGGCCAGCTGATGTCGTGCTGGGGCGTTCGATGATGTTGTCTGAGCTTGTCGAGGGGTTGTGGGGGCGGCGTTCGATGCGTACTCGACGACAAAGACTGCAACTTTGATTGGGAGTAGTCGCTTCCTTGATCGTCTTCGATTATCCTTCAGCGTCGTCTCGATCGTGAAGAGGCGATATGATTAGCTGGGTCGCGGTTGTGAGAGGGCGGGTCTCTTGCAAGTTGAGCGTCGTTCATGCCAAAGCATGCATTGGAGTTGGTCATCGTGTGATCTAGTGTGGAGTGAATTACCAATTTGTTGAGTTTGATTGACATGTGTTTTTTCTTGGTTCCTGAGGTGCTAGCTCTCACAATACGATCAGATAGAGAATGTAATGAGTCATTAGATTGACTCATGTTGCGCATAGTGGACTTTACCCCAGTCATTTGGGTGCAAATTTGTAGAGAATCTGGGAAAAGAGGCAAATTGTTAGTGTGCAAGCAATAGCAGTGGAGTGAGAAATGAAAAGGAAGAGAAATAGGGCAGTGAGTGTACCTGCAGTGTGTGTGGGAGTTGTAGGACATGTTTGTGATTTGTATGGGTTTTATAGATTGTGTTTGGTAGAGGCGATGAGAGTGCTTGTGGTGTAGAGGAGTTAAGGTGTGGACATGTGGATTTAGTTGCGTAAGGAGGGTTTTTTGAAATGAGACATGTTTGGTGACGAGGGTTGTTGGGTTTGGTATATGGAAGAGCGGGGATGGCGTCGAATTTTTTTTAGAGTTATGAAAGTTTTGCTGCGACATGATTGCTGTATTGATTACAAGGTTGGCTTTTCGGTGTTGTAGGAGTAAGGGATGTGCTTTGAAGGTATCCAGTTGTTATAGTTGGCAGTGGCTGGAGTAAGAAGCTGTTTGATGAGATTCCACAAAGGTGCGTGAGCGGGGCATAGGGACGGTGGATTTTGTTTTTTTTTTCCGAATTTGGAAGTATTTGTGTGCATGACGAGGATTTTGGAGTATCTGATGTGCATGACGGGGTTTTTGGAGGATGACGATATTGTGTTGTGTTGTTTGGAGTGTGCAGGACAATTAGGGTTTGGGAGGTGAGTTTGTTTTTGGGTTCTGATTTTAGAGTAGTATCTGTGTTGTAGGTTTTGTCTATTAGGTGTAGTTGTAGAATTGTGGGACGGGTAATGAATGTTGTAAATTTTTTGTGTACGGGAGCTTTGTGAGAATTTATATATTATATGTTTTTGAGTAGAGGAATTGGATAGTGTGTAGTGATTTATAGAAGTTTGGAGGGGTGGAACTATATGAAAATGTTATGCTTTGTGTTTATTAACACAAATTTTGTGAATAAAAGACTTTTTGGGGAAGTTGGTGATCAATATTTGCTTTGATGTATGTATATTTGAATATGTGTGTGATATTTTTAGTGAAAGGAAAACATTTGAGATTTTGAGTAGTAGTTGTTTGATGGTATTGAGTGCGTGGTGTTGGTGAATATAATTGTGTAATTTAGAGACTGTGTGTGCTAATATGAGAATGGAGGGTTTATAGGGACTGTTGTGACAAGTTGTGCGTTGGTAATTCAAGGTTGGTGTATGCGTATGTGTGGGTATATTGCATGAGGAATGGTGTGTGTAAAAAAGGTGTATAAGTTGAGTATATAGGTGCTGAGTGTGTGAGAGGGCAAACATGTACAATAGCTTGTGATGTGGCGTGTAACGAAACGGGTCAGGGATGCTTCCATTGAGGCTGTGCATGCCGGCTAGTGAAGATTGTGTGCTGAGCACAGAATGCTCTTGCCTCGGTCTTCGCTGCAGTCCGTAGTAGCAAGGCTCGGAGAATTTTTTTACTGGATGAAGTATTTTGGCACGGGGAGCTAAAGAAGAAGGTTGTTTGTATGTTAGTATCAAGAGGGACCTGGGGTGAGGAGATTTGTGAACGCTTTGTGAAGACAACTAATTTACGTTCTGGGTTTTCAACATCTATGGGAGCACTCTGGGGCGTGTACAACAACACTATGAGTAGTAAGGAGGTAAGGCAGGTGCAGAGAGAAGGTTGAACAGTGGCCATAGCTTGAAAATATTCTAAGTGTAGAGAGTCTCCTCACCAGAAAACTTGGAGCTCATTAGCTCCAGTCCCCTCTTTATAATAAAATTATAATAATTGAACAGACAATATCATAACATACAGGCGCAATGGCAACCATCACCCTCATGCAATAAGACTACACTGAATTAATGTTAGAAACAAATGTATAGGCCACCATGACAGGATGGTCTTAAAATTTGTTGAATACAAATCACATTCCCTCATTCCTTAGAAAAATGAATGTAAGTATTGATTCCATTTCATAAAAAAACTGTTGTATTATACTATGATCATTATAACAATAATAATAAAATCAACATCACAAAGAAATCAATAACCAACACAATCAAATACATAATACTTCAATAAGCTTTCTAAATGATGGAATAAGAACCTAAATGATTCGACCTTTGAAAATTATCTAAATCACCATCAAACAACGTTCAATTTCATTAAACACAACCAGGTAAACTTAATTTAATGACACAGACCTAGGCCAAATACGAACTCAACAATTCAAATAATTCAAATAGTGCTGCCCGACCACCAGAAAACGGGCAGACGACTTGTCTACCCGGGAACCGAAGCGAACTGAGGTTTGTCTGGTACCCAGGACTCTCAAGGTTTCTGCGTGTGCGCTGCGGTGGCGTTCGTCCCTTCCACCTGCACTGGTGGTCTGGGAATCGCGCTTCAGGCATTGCAACGTCTCCGCCATCGGATTTGTATTGTGACACCCTCGGTGACTGCAGGATTCGGACGGCGATCGTCACTGCACCCAGTTCACTTACGACGACCGATTTCCTTTCCGAATGGCGCAGGAGCCTCAGTTTTTGCAAGTTAGTCAAAATTAGGGTTTCCGAGTTTACTCGCGAGGCGTGGCTGGGAATCATTGGTGGGGTGCGATGTAAAGGAAATGCCATGGAAGCATTGATAGAATGAGAGAGAGAGAGAGAACAGAGAGAGAAAGGAGAATGAACCATCGTGGGGTTGAAGTTGCGGTGCATGGGGCTGCAGAGCAGGCCCGGAGAACAGTGGTGTGAAGCGTTGTGTTGCGAGTGGGAATGATTTGATCGAGGGCATGTCACCTGGTCGGAAGCTGGGAGGGAGGGACAGAGAACGAGAGCACGTCAAGCCGTAGGGATTTGGTGCATGAAATAAAATTTGACAATAAGGCAGGATGAGCCAGGACGATGAGGTCGTGTTTTCGGACATCGAAGCGGCCGGACGCCTGCTCACGGACTCGATTGCGAGAGATTCGAGGTTCGCTTCGTGCGACCTGCAAGACGCGCTGGACGCAGCCCGGTTTTCGAGCCACCCTTATGCGTCGCCTCCGAAAGAGGTAGGTTCTCTGGTCCATTCGTGGGCATTGCAACGGAATTGGACGCAGCGCAGTCGGTCGTTTTGAAATTGGATTGTTCCACCGGAGCAGCCCCTTGCGGAGGGCACGCAACTCCGACGGGAAACGGTGACAGCTCGAGTTCGGTACAGTGAGTGTGGGTGTTGAAGCAGCGAACCGGAATGATGGAATGAGCTAGGAGCTGGTCGAGCTGAAAGTGTTGTAATCCGTAAACACGTCGTGAGTAATGAAAAGTGTCCGTTGTGCACTTGGGCCGTTGGTGCGTGTGGCGAAAACTTGGCAACTTTGGCTGCGTAGACTCGGAATGGGTGTGTTTCTGAGTTTGGTGGTGGCATTGTGGACGGTTTGTGCAGTGGCCGGCTTTCGTGGATGTGACGAAGTCGAGGGAACTCCCGCCCGTGTTAATCGAGCGGTACAATGCAGCCGGAGGGCAGGGCACGGCGCTTTGCGGCATTTTTCCGGAAATTCGTCGAGCTTGGGCCACTGTGGACGACACTCTATTCCTATGGCGATTCGACAAGTGGTAAGAGCGGGAAAGTATTGTGTGCGAGCTGTTTTGTGATCGTGGTCGAGCGTATTTCCGATGTTAGGGTTCGGTGGCATGGCGCTGCGAGTGCCAGATTGCGCGACGTGTTTCACGAAGGGGGAAGCATGGAGGGATTGGGCGGTGTCCAGTCCGCGTTGAAAATGATGGGATGCTGGTGATGGGTTTTGGATCCTAGGTTGTGTGTGAGGTGCAGCGACCGTTTGAGTGGGATCGGTTTGTTTGCGGATGATCGGTGCGGTTGTAGTTGAAGTAGGAAGTGCGAAATGATCCGAGGTTGGGTGGGCGTGCAGGGACGGGCAGTGCCCCGAGTATAGTGGAGAGGAGCAGGCCATTTGTGCTGTGGGATTGGTGAAGGCGAAGCCGGGCGTGTTCATTGAGGCCATTCAGCACATCATCGTGATTGCAACCCCGGTGGAGGTGAGGCCCGGTTGATTTCGACTGGTGTAGCGTGGCAAATTGAGGGGTTTGGGGTTTAGGGACGGGATGGGGCAATGTGTGGTGTGGTGGTTTGGAGTGGAGGGGAGCGGTGGATGAGTTTGGGCAGAGGGTGATGGGGCGGTGGGTTGTGCAGTTGGTATTACTTGGTGTGTGCTGTAGCGGGAGCGGCGTGGGAGGAGATCCGTTCACGGAGGTGACGCTCCAACCTCTACCTCAGTACACGATACCGACGGACGGAGTGACGATGACATGCATCACGCACACGGACACGGGGCGAATCTTTCTGGGAGGTCGGGATGGGCACCTGTACGAGCTGGTTTACAGCACGGGCGGTGGGTGGCAGAGCCGGTGCCGCAAGGTGTGCCATACTGGGGGTCTGGGTAACCTTCTGTCTAGGTGCTGTCTCTTGACCCGCGGAATTTCGTTGATGATGGTAGGCAGATTGTGGTGGTGAGGTTGGGTACGCAATGGTTGGGTTGCGGTTTCAGGGTGGTGCGAAGGCCCGGGGCGGTGGTTGAGGGGAATGTGGTGTGCGGGTGGATGCAGGTGGGTGGTGCCAAACTCGCTGAAGTTTGGCGCCGTGGATGCGATCGTGGAAGTGGTGGTGGACGAAGAGCGAAACATCCTGTACACGCGCACTCAGGAGTCGAAATTGCAGGTGTTTGATCTGGGCAAGAGCGGAGTTGGCGCACCGAAGAAAGTGGCGGAAGAGAGCCGCGTGGGTGAGCAGAGAGACGCGCGTGGACGAGGCGGAGGGAACCGCAGCGCCGGGCGGGCGACGAAGGCGAACATCGTCTCCATCGCTCCGATATCGAGCGTGGAGTCGAAGTGGCTGCACTTGGTTGCCATGACATCGGACGGGCGCAGGATCTATCTTTCGACGTCGACATCGACGGGAAGCAGCATGACGGGGGTGAACGGGTCGTCGGGTGCGGGCGGGCAGAAGCCGTCGGTCCTTCGAGTGGTGATGACTCGACCGGCTCCGAGCGTGGGCGTGGTGGGAGCGATGAACGGGTTTGGGAGCTCTCCTCTGGGCGGGCGTGGGCAGTCAGAGGGAGGTTTCGTGATAAAGGCAGAAGCTGCGCACTGTTCGAGTGGAGTGGTGGTGGTGTCGGATGCATCCCCGGCGACTGCGTCGCGGCTGCTGGTAGCCACTCGGGACCTGACGGGTCCGGCCGCACCGTTGGTGGGCAGCGTGAGCATGGGCGGGGCGGGGTCAGGTCAACGATCGATGCGGTCGTTGCGGGAGATGGTGACGATTCTGGGCGTGGAAGGCAGGGCTCTCGCGATAGCTGACGTTCTCCCTCCTCCGGAACAAGCTGCAGCGGTGGAGTTCTCGGTGAGCGAGCCTGGCAGTGCAGCGGTGAGCAATCTGGTAAGCGGGAGGGGTTGCTGCAATGTATGGTGGGGGCCTTGCTGCGTTCAGGGCGTCAGTCATTTTTCTGAGTTGAGGGGGTTGGCATGGGCGCGAGTGATTGTTGTTCCCTCTGTGGTGCACGATGGAAACTGGACTCTTGAAGGTGGAGAAATGGGTTGTGGGTAGGCAGCTTGCATCGCATGGAAAAGGATGTGGGCGTTGGTGAACTTTGATGAGAAATGGCCATATTTGGCCATTGGAGGGGTTTGTGGTTGATGGCATGTGCGGGTCGGGTGTTGTGTTGGTTGTGTGGAGCTTTGGTTGGGTGGTGGTGTTTGGATGGTGGATTGTGTCGGGGGTGTAATGAAGAAGTGGGCATGGTGGGGTGTTGCAGGTGCACAGCGACGAGATGGTTCGTGCCCGGCGGTTGTGGGCTCGAGGAGAGCTGGCGACTCAGCACGTACTTCCTCGGCGTCGATCGGTAGTGCTGAGCACGATGGGCGTGATGGAATTGGCATTCAATCGGCCGGTGGATGTTCTGCAGAAGCTTCTGGAGTCGAACAGTCTGCGGAGTGTGCTGGAAGACTTTTTCCAGCGGTATGGGACGAGCGAGGCAGCAGCGATGTGTTTGCTGCTGGCTGCGAGGCTGACTTCCGACGACGATAACATGGTGCCCGGTGCGATAGCGGAGAGGGCGGCGGAGGCATTCGAAGACCCGAGGTTGGTAGGAGTTCCTCAGATGCAAGGAGGAGGTGCGGCTACGAGCAGCGTGTCTTCGGCGGGCGGGTTCAACATGGGGCAAGTGGTGCAAGAGGCGGAGCCGGTGTTCTCGGGAGCTCACGATGGTCTGTGTCTCGCAACGGCACGGTTGCTGCGGTGCGTGTGGGAGTTTCCGGTGATGGATGTGAGGAAGGATGCGGGAGTGGAGAGCAACGGCGACGGAGGCATCATTTCGTGCAGGTGGGTGGTTTCCACGTGGCTTGGAGGACCGCGAAGGAGGACATGGGTGGGAGGAAACAAACACGCGAATCGGGTCGATCATAGCTTCAAATGGGGTGATGTGACGATCTAGGGACGCAAGGTTACGCCGTGGGAGATTGGGCGTAGAGCTTCCTTGGTTCCGTGGGCCGTTGAGGCTTTGGCCTTTGGGGAGTGGATGAAATGGTGTTGCACGCGGTTGAGGGCGTGTTTAGTGGGCGACGTATTTGGTCGGGGTGGACTCGTTGCCGTGTGATAATAGTTTGTGCCGAGTGGTTTGGGTTTTCTGACGACAGGTGGTGTGGTGCAGATTGCCGGTGGAAGCGATGCAAGCGTTGGAAGACAAGATCCGTTCTCTGGAGCAGTTCCTTCGAGCTCGCAGAAACCAGAGGCGGGGTCACTATGGTAGAGTGATGGGCGTGGGTGACATGTCGGCGTACGGCGAGAGGCACACGAGTCCGTTCGGGGTGGAGGGTTTTGCTCGGGGAGAGATACCTTCCCGATCACCTCTGATGATCACGTACGAGACACCTCAGCCGAGGGCAGCAAGAGCCAGTCTTCCGGGATCCACGAACAAGAGGCAACGTCTGCCGCACAAAGAGCTGAGTCCTGCGGAGCTTGCTGCGATGGAGGTTGGTTGTGGCGCGTGCATTGACTCTTTGTGTTGGCGCGGACGATGGTCTGGGTTTTGGGATTGGGGACGGGGACGAGAATGTGGGATGGGGGCTGTTGTGATGGTTGGGCGTGCGGAATAACGATGTGGGTTTCGTGGATGGGTGGCAGGTGCGAGGGATGGAATGCATACGGCGGCTGTTGAGAAGGTCGGGCGAGGCACTGAGGCTTCTGCAGCTTCTACAGCAGCACCACGTGGGTCGTTTGGCCCAGAGTCTGGATCAAGGTCAACGGGTGCAGCTGGGGCAGCTGACGTTTCACCAACTGGTTTGTTCGGGCGACGGAGAGCAGATCGCGACTCGGCTTGTGGCGGCGCTGATGGAGGTAGTGGTGGAGAGATTGCATGTGCCGTGATGAGGGGTGGGTGGTGGAGAGGGATTAGTTGTTTGTGTGCGAGTGTGTGAGTGACGAATGGTACGTGGTGGTGTGCAGTACTACGTGGCACCGGATGGGAGGGGCACAGTGGACGACGTGAGCAGAAAGCTGAGGGATGGGTGTCCGAGCTACTACAACGAATCGGACTACCAATTTTACCAAGCCGTGGAGAGCTTGGAGAGGGCAGCGGGCAGCTGCGACGCGGAAGAGAGGGACAGGCTGGCGAAGGAGGCGTTGGAGCTTCTGAGCAGAGTGCCGGAAACGGCGGACCTGCTGAGCGTGTGCCAGCGGTTCGAGGACATTCGGTACGGCTGGGCCGAGAATGTGATGTGTGGGAGGGGGGTTTTGCGTTTACGTCGAGGATCAATGGTTTCGGTGTGGCGGGATGTGGTGGAAGGGCATGCGAGAGAAGTCGGGGCAATGACTGAGTTGCACAGATGCATGTGGAAGGTGGCGACGATTGTCGGCAAAGTGGGTGGATTTCTGAGCGTAGGGGCCCGTATTGGGAATGGGCATCGCTCCTGGAAGCGAGTGGGAGTTTGTTGTTGGCTGATGGGGCGTTTGTGTGATGTTGTGACAGGTTCTACGAGGCCGTGGTGGAGCTGCCTTTGAGAAAAGCTCGTGCGGTAGACCCTTCGGAGGATGCGTTCAACGAAAGCATCGAAGAAGGAAGACGTCAGGCAGCTTCAGCAGCGAGGCGGCAGTGCTACGACGTGGTGACGAACGCGCTGCGGTCCCTGAAGGGGCAGTCGAGCACGGATGCGGGGAACGCGAAGGTTGCTTTCTCAGCGTCGGGGCCGGGAGCGAGATTGTTGCTGGACGAAGCAGCAAGGGAAAGTTACATTCGGCAGATCGTGCAACTGGGGGTGCGATGGCCAGACAACGCTTTCCACGAGTGTTTGTACCAGACGATGATCGAATTAGGGCTGACGCAGGAACTGTTGGATATGGGCGGCCCGGACTTGGTGACGTTTTTACAGACCGCCGGCAACTACCAGACGACAAAGGTAGGGATGGGTGTGGTTTGGTCGGGGCGGGTGTGAATTTGAGTGTTTAGGACGCAGGGAGAGCAGGAGGTGGAGGTGGATGTGAGGCGTGGTGGGGAGTTTTGGACGGATTGGAGGGGCAGTGATGGTACCGTGCGTGGGTTTGGATGGGCGGTTTTGTAGTTGGGGCGATGTGGTGATGGCGGTGTTGTGTGTTTCAGGCAAGCCAGGTGTCGAGCGGAACATTCAAGTCGCCGATGCCGTCGACGACGCCAAACAGCAGTCGGTTGCGGCAGCCGATTTCAGGGGAGCAGGCGAAGTACTTGGAGCTGTTATCGCGGTTGTACGTGCACAGACGGCAGCATGCGCAGGCCGCTCATGTGTTGTTGAGGCTGGCGGAACAGAGACAGGTAGAGGGCGGGTCGGAGATCACGCTGGAACAGAGGTAGACGTCGGCACCGTGCGGGGAGGGCATTTGGGAGACATGATTGGCATTGCGTTTGCGTGGTCGTGGGAGGGTGGTGTAGTGACATGGGTGGTTGTGTGGTGTGGCGCACAGGTACGAGTATCTGAGCAACGCAGTACTGCAAGCACGGAGTGGGAGCAGGGCTCCCGGAGGGCTGGGTCTGAGTTCGGAGCTTTCGGACAGCGGTTTGATGGAGCTGTTGGAAGGCAAGCTCGCAGTTCTGCGGTTCCAGCAGAAAATCAAGGAAGCCTTGGACCGCATAGCGTGCGGAGGTTCGGCGGACGAGGGAGGAAACGCGCCAATGGAGGAGGACGGGTTGCCTTTTGCGAGAGCGTTCACGGGAGTTTTCGCGGACGAGAGTAGATTTTATGCCGCACGAGAGAAGTCGGAGGAACTGGGTACGGAGTTGAAGAGCATAACGCAACTATACAACGACTATGCAT
The DNA here is from genome assembly GCA_022496805.1 of Pohlia nutans. Lineage (NCBI taxonomy): Eukaryota > Viridiplantae > Streptophyta > Bryopsida > Bryales > Mniaceae > Pohlia > Pohlia nutans. Next base: position 2,674,400 of record CM040086.1, read on the forward strand.
GTCGATTTGAGCTGTGGGAGGTGAGTGGTTTGTCGGTGCTTTATCGGGGGGCGAGGTATGAGTGGACATGCGGCTGATCGATGACTGATATGTGTGGGCGGATTGATGAGAGCTTGCAGCCCGGTTCTGTTGTCAGTGGGGTGCGACATGCAGAGGTGGTGGTGTTTCCTTGATCTGGACAGGGCTCGGTGGATGTGAGTGGGTGGCTTAGAGGGTTTGGCCGATGGCAGGCAGGATGAGAAGCATGAGCTCGTTCAGGGTCTGTGGATACCTCGGTGGTATGGAGTAGCGTGGGGGTGAGTGTGGGATGAAGTTGACCTCCGATGGCATGGGCGTGCAGGTGTGTCTGGAAATCTTGCACTTTTCGAACTACAGCGGAGATGCGGAGAACAGCGTGATGCGAGAAACATGGACGCGTCTGCTGGATCAGGCTTTGGCAGTGGGCGGCGTGGGGGAGGCGTGCTCGGTGTTACGTAGAGTGGGCCCTCTGTTGTACCCCGGGGACGGAGGGAGCATGCCCCTTCATACAATATGCCTGCATCTGGAAATTGCTGCTCACGTACGTACCTGATGGCTCCGGCTCCCAACCTTTGAGGCATGTGTGGAATGTGGAGTTTTGTTTTGGTGGCGTGTGGTGTGCAGAGCGGATGTGGGTAGGTCGGTAGAGACGGTATTGTGGATAGACGTGAAATGCACATGAGTGAGAGGAGTGACGATGGTGTCAGTAGGTGATGAGGGATTGGACATCCATGTGGATGGGGTTCTGATTTTGGAGGCTGCAGAGGTCGTCGTTGGTGGTATGTACAAGTGTCGAGTGGGATGGAAGCCGCGGCGTCGTGAGTTGTGATGGAGGAGTGGAGGCAGTGGTTTGAAACGGTGTGGTCGACGTAGAACAAGGGTGGGCTTGTGGATTGATGGTGTAGTGAGTGGAGATGATATGTGGATTCGTAAGTAGTGACGTTGTGGGTGTGGGGTGGGCCATGATGTGACAGGACAAGATGAGGGCAGGGTCGGAAGTGGTCGGGGACGAAGACATCCCGCGTGCGCTGCTGGCTGCGTGCAAAGGCGCTGCAGAGCCCGTACAGAGGAACTACGACCGCGTGTTGGCGAGCGGGGCAATTCTTCCGAAGCCCAGTTTGCGGCTGCGGATCCTTCGGTCGGTGCTGACGGTGATGCGGGAATGGGCGAACACGGTGCTGTCGACTCGCATGGGGTCCGGCGTGAGCGGAGGGTTTCTTCTGTTCGGAGGTGCGGAGCTGGGTCTGAGCAACCAAGGCATGCGCGACAAGCTGGCAAGCACAGCCAACAGGTGCGTCCGAACTTGAAATCTTCTGTAATGTCGCGTTTGTGCTTGAAATGCTTCTTCATCGTGGGTATGGAAGGGCATGCTCCAGTTTTCGGGTGCGGTGTGGGTGTGAACGACCGAGGGGTTTGTTGCTCGTTCATTGCCGGAGCATCGCTGTGATGGTGCTGGTGATGGTTTACAGAAGAAGTAACAGACTCGTGGTTGGGGCGACAGGTACATGACGGAAGTGCGACGTCTGGCGCTGCCACCCGGAGACGTGGAGCCGGTGCTGCACGGGTTCAGGGAGCTGGAGGAGATCCTGCAAGGCTAGATGGGCGATGGCACGTTAGTGGGGGGAAGCTTGGGGGCTCCGCACGGGCGATTCCGCGGATGCGGAGTCTACATTGTTGGACATGATGGCACGGCGATTTACGAGGGGACTTTTCAAACAGACGGAAGCCCGGGGTCAAGCTGGACCAATTGGCTGGATAGCATGCATCCGGCGTGGGAGCGAAGAGGGCTGCACGAATATCCGGCCCTGGAGAGTCCGTGAAACGTAGGCTGGGTCTTCTGGTGGCCACCCTGGTTGGGTGACCCTTGATAGGTGCTTAGAGGAATTCTTTGTAACATTAACATGACAGGTGCAGTCTGTAATTGGTATGACTTGTTCGGGGAGTCGGTTGCAGTACATGGAGGAGGGTTGCGGTTTCCGACTTTAGGTTGTAGTTGTTTTTACAGGTCGGCCGACTGTGGCATGCTCTGGTAGTGTGGGGCTGTTGACGCGGTGAATGAGCTCTTGGATTCGTTATTGAATAGGCTTTTCGCAATTTTGGATCGGGGTCGTAATCACGGTCTAGATTTGTTGTTATTGTATTTGTGATGCTTGTGTGAGATATTTATCATTGTTCCTGGGTTGTGCAGTCAATCGTTAAGAGGATGGGTTTTAGTTTTGTTGATTATTTGGTTTGTATATGTTTTGGAGTTGTTGGTGCCTTGATTTTCTAGATCCTTGGAGAGCCGGGGTGTTATGTGTATGAATGGATTGACCATTCTCAAGGGTATTCATGTTGTGAATGAATGCGCAGTTCACGTCTGCCGAAATACTGACTTCGTTGTGAGTGTATTGTTTAAGGCAATGAACACTGGGTATATGTCAACTACATTTACGAATTTCACTCAGTCCGTATATTGTGGTAACCGAATGATAACTTTGTCCCTACCAGTACGGCCTTATGGGTACTATTTATTCCTCGCCTAAGCCTTTTTGACTTCGTCTTCTCCTGGATTTGCCTTCTGTGAGTTTGATTGGCTTAGCTTGGTCTAAATTTCGCCTATGCCTGTGGGTTTTATGGGCTTGACCTTGTCTATGGAGGTAGGGCCTATTTCCATTAGAGCATTCCCACCCATGCAGACTAGGACCACCGCAATGAAATTATTTATGTACGTTTGATGAGCCCTTGTACTCACACATGAGAAGTGCTTATCAAATAGTGCATGGATCAATCACAAGTAGAATGTGAGTATATAGTCAACTAAATAGTGATTTGAAGGCCTATTTTCTAACTCGCTAGGGTTGAGAGTCAAGAAGTATTTTTGAAGGGCCTTTGGCACTTTTCATCTACTTCTTGAATGTGAGAGACTCTTTGAGGGTGTGGGTGGCCATGCTCTTACCTCGGCAAGTTGGGCTGGCAAGTTGGGCTGCTAGAAGGAAATGTGATCTTGTTCTAGAGAGCTTGTGAATGTGTCATTTTGCAGTGTGATATTTTAAAGCTCTAGAGTCTGTACATGTATTAAAATGTTTGAGATTCTTTCCGATGCTCTTTGTTTTTGTGATCTTAAGTTTGTCTTACTTGCTTTACTCGTGTGTAGTTTTCTCATAGAATCGGATATGTTTTCTGTTACTCTAGTTCCAGGGAAAGCAAATGTATCAGTGAATATCAATCCAAACAGTATGGGGTGCGGAGCTGTACTATGATAGAATGTAATGGAGGGCCCTATCGCACTAACAGTTAACGGTATAGAAGTGATTATTTTTTTCCTAAAATATTGCTAGATTTTGAAATTTTCTTTTGATTTTCGGTTTCTGGCTTTAATTTTGTAATTATATTTTTATTATAGATATTGCTGGATTGCGATAATTTCTGTTGATCATGGGTCATCCGGCTCAGATTTATAAGCAATCAAGTGGCCACATCTCCAACTAAAGAGTGTATTTTATCTTCAGTTACAAGTCGGATTCTGGACAAGAGAATTATGCAAACTTTGTCAATTCTTGGAGTTCGAACGAAACTTTTGTAGTCACTTTGTCAGAAAATGAAGAATGGAAGCATTGCATGGGCTGGATGCGTGATGCTTAACAGTAGCATGTGCATGTGTGGAGGGTTGCTTATTGACTGCTGTTGCTGTTTATTTATGAGCATGTTTGTTAGATTTTCCAGGAATAACAGGACGGCACTTTGTCAACTGTACTTATCATATAGGGTGTGTTGGTCTCAAAAAATACCACTGGAGGTATCATAACGTACATGTATTTCACACACACCCAGTAACTTGGTCTGCCAATGCCATGCAAGTGGTATCACTGCACGAGACATGCCGGGTGAAGAGGATTGATTGTTGGAATAATGAACATTCTCTGAAGAAGTTTAGCCACTATGAGTATGGTAACTGCCGAGTTCGTGGTAGGGGACTAGGGAGGTTATATGACTTAACCCATGATCTGATGGACGAAATATTTCTGTAGCAGGACTGACTAAATGGATGGCAAGTGGTTGTAGCAGTGTACTTGATGGATGAATAATGTACTAAATAGAGGAAAAGTTGCATGGATGATGGATGGAGTCTAAGGGCGTCCATCACGAATGGGTTACGTTATAAGAAATGTCCAGGGAGGTACTGATGAGCTGGTTGAAGTTGAGAATTGTCTGATGAGGTTCAAAATCATAGGAAAGAAATCATACATTTGAGGGGAATTTCAAAAATATTTGCTATTTTTTTTAACCCTTAATTGCCCCAGGCATTCATTTTTTGGACAATGTATTGATTTCATCTTCATTTCCTCATCCATCATGCACTTTTTGTAGTGTGGATTTTTAGTATAGATTTTATGGGAAGTTAGCTCAACGCATGTGTGAACCCATTAGAAAGGGGATGATTTGTGAAAATTTTATGCTTCGTTTCATGTTGAAGCGATTCATCAATAAATTCCAAGATCTTAGTTTAAAACAGTTCTAAAGTGCTCTTGAAAAAGTCAACACATAAAATTATGCTACCAAAACTCTTAGTACATACAGCGAGTTTAAAATATCTCTCTTTGTTGCATTTTATGTGCATCTTTGCAATTCTCCATATTTAATGTGGGATGTGGGCTTGCAGTGGTTAAGTTAGGCCTAGCCGAGAGAATGCTCTAAATGCTCTAAAGAACTGGTTGGTCCAAGAAAATGTAGAATCTTATTTCGTTAAGTTAAAATTTGACAATGAAAGAAAGTCAAATATAAAAGGCATTTTTTAGTTAGCTGACCAACCCTTCCAGAGAAGTATACTAAAAATAACTCGACCAGGCAAGAGTACGAATATCGTCGCCCATCATTGTCATCCGCAGCCGTCATTTCATCCAGGAAATCGCCGGAAATTGGATGAAGTCCGTCGAGGCCGGTGGACGGCAGCCCCGCCTTGCCTTGGTCAGCCTGCCTGGTCTTCAGCTCTGCATTATGCTCTTGAAGTGCGGTGGATGCTCCATGCCGGCATTAATGCGGCCTGTTTTCGAAGGTTTTTTTGCAATTCCGGCTGCAGCTCGTCGGTTACGCGTTCTTGAGCTTACGAGGATTCCAGGAAGCCTATTGTTGCTGTGGTCGAGGCGTTCGTTGAATCAATGATTGAGCAGAACGGGGCGTTGGCGTGGCTGAATGCGGCCGCTATTGAGGCTGGATCAGGTGCGTTTTTATCAGTATTTTGGCATCGTAGTTGTACTTAAATGTGTTTTGAGACTCTATCGCTACAATTGCTGTGAAGGTTAGCTATGGCGTCTTTCTCCAATGATTGAAATGCGACGATTTCTTTAAATTTGGATTTCTGATAGTTTTTTTCTCATTGTTCATTGATAATCAATCCTCTGATGCCTGCGTTACGAGAAGTTCGATTTCTTCATCGTTGAACGAGTCAACATTTTCTTGATTAGTTGTGAATTCCCGCTGTATTGGAGGAGTTGCGATTTGAAATGAAAGACTGAGTGCAAGGAAGTATTAGAATTTTAAGGAATCTTTGTGTTCTTTGTTATTGTCAGTTTAGAGGTTTATGAAGCGTAGAGGTTTAAATGGCGTGATTCTTCTGGACAATCTGCAGTATTTGGTCTGGTTTTGATTTCTATTTCTCGCGGGTAACTATCACATCGTCGGATTATTGATTAACTTTTGTTTTCTGTTAGCTTGCTGCTCCATGTTCCACCATTGAGCTGTTGAGTGTTTTTATTGAGCTGGAGACATTTATGCGGTGCTCTTAGTAGTGTTGCCTGTTTCGGTTGTTTTTTAGCAACCGTATCGGTGGTCAGATTTGACACTTGCTGTCGAATTTATGAGGTTCTGTTAACCTTTCAGGCGCAAGGATGCATAATTTCGGTAGGGATATGTAGTCTTTGTTAGTTCTCCTTCTCATTGAGTCATTGAGTTCTTTCGTGAACGAACTGTCGTCTGAAGGTTACATTTGGACAGATCGAGTGCTTATCAATTTTTCATCGAGCGGCGTCTGAAACTCCCTTTACTTATAGTTGGAACTCTAGCCCTTCGGAATTCTTATTCGCTGAGCCTGTCTTCTTTAAGAGTGCGATTTTATGTTTTTTTTTTTTTTTCGCTGGTTTGCTTGGTAGTCTCTCCATTTCTGTGAATTTGAGGAATTTCGCAATTGATGGATTGTTGCTAACCTTTGTGAGGTGTGAATCATACAATTATCACTCTGACGTGATAATTCTTGGTGTTTTTAGTGTTTTACAATGCGCCACCACCTGCTGAATTTACGGCATCGTTTCATTCAGTATCGAATCAGGTGGAGTCAAGTCCTTGTGTCCTTGAAATTAGTGAGTTTCCTAGTATCTTTTTGTTCGGTGGGTGAGTGCTGAGTCGCGTGCTGGGGCTTTTCCTCCCAGTTGTGTTGAAATTTTGAATCTTTAGTCTGCTTGGGAATCTTGAAGAATCGTCGAAATAATATGTGATTCTATCTCTGCTAAGAAATCCACATGTTGTCCAAATTAGTGTTTTATGATGGCATTCTCTGCTTAATGAGGTTGCAACCTTCTTAGTTATACTCCCTTACAAAGAGCACACATAATCTAGTCTCACTTGTAGTTGAGTTTGCACGAATTCCCAGCAAGTGGTGGCGTAGAATGACCAGTCATCCAATGTCAATTTGGCGTGTATTATCATTTTAATCTCTTTGATTTCTTGACATTATTAGTTCTTATTAGTCTCTTGATTGCGTGCAGGTTTGTGTTGTTTGATCATTTAACTCTATCGGGAGTTCATTTTGAAGACGCTCCTCGTTGGCATCCAAACAGAATCACTATTTGGTGCCTTCAGCTCCTCTTATAAGATGGGTGACGGGTATTTAAAATCGGATCGGCCAGTTAGTCACTCTGATGGTTTCATCAGGTTTATCAATGTTATTGCCGTGGTGAGTAGAAGTTGTCTTTCCATATGTTTAGTTCACAGTTTTTTGCATATTCTCATCTCTGTTTACGAAAGTACCACCTCTCTTGTTTGAAGCCTTATGGCTTCCAAGGTTGCGACTGTTGGGAACACCTTTAAGAAAGTCCAAGTGTTGGAGGTTACGGATCATCCGCCTTAGCCAAATTTGTTGATTAAGCCAACTCTACTCCATCCCGGGTTACAGGGTGAGGTCGTAAGTAGAGTTGGTGTCGTGTGGTAAGACTTCGTGTATCTTCATAACAATAACGCTTATGTATGAATTGCAGTTGCTTTCGATAGCACTCATATCACTAGGCATATGGCTGGCAACAAGACCTGGCGACTGCGAAAAATATGCGACTGTACCAGTATTCCTGATTGGCGCCTTCTTCTTACTTGTGTAAGTCCCCGTATAAAGAATGCATATGGTTCTGATCGTGCACTCTGCTTCCGCTCTTCTGGCAACTGTTGTTTCTGAATATGGTGACTTAGTTTTATTGGTGATGACTAGGACTGGAATGTCTGTGGTCGGATCTGATGTCGTGAGTAAATGGTTTCGTATGTGCAGAGCGATGCTGGGTCTTTTCGGTGCCTGGTTCGCACTTGTACCTATCCTGTATTCTGTATCCTTTTAGACGATGGAAGAACCTGGGGCTCAGGTCTTCAGTACTAACTATTTAAAGAGGTTCCATGCATTATAGATTGTTTTGCTAGATGAGCATTTTGCGTGGAATGGATTCCGTGTGATGTTTGCAGACGCTCACGAGGACTTGGATGGATGTTTCCTTAACTGACATCGCCTCAGTACCTGGTGTTGACGTTCGTAGTGCTCGTCGGGTTTTTGATTTTGACAATATTCCTGTGAGTTGCTCCTAGACTTTCGACACGAGGCAAGAGGTTATGCCTTACTGTGTCATAGGATGTCCTTGAGAGTTGACAGGTTGGTGTTTGAGGAATAATCACCAATGTTTAGGGTTTAGGGTTTAGGGTGTAGCATAAAATGAAGACTTGATTGTTGCTATTTCAGATAGAAGTTTTTCCTTCTGTCGTTCGGACTTCACCAAGGCACAGTGACATCCTTTTGGTCGGTCAAAAAAGTGTTAATGATGTTCATGTATCGTGGTGCTTCAGATTTGCAACAACAAGTAAAGGAGGAGGGTATAGTGTTGCGGGCCAAACGTAAGTGCTCATTGGTGGTCTACCTTCACAATGTCTTATCATGCATACGGTAAACTGAGTCTGTTTTATCCCATAGATATATGAAAACTGCTCAGCCTAGCATTGCAAGCCAGAGTATGTTGCAGTGGTGACATCGCCCAGACACGTTTGCCTCGAATAAGCCAACAAGGTTGTCTTCCGGGTATTGATAGGGAATGGGATGTGATTCTGTCAATAATATTCAGAATTTGTCTTGCTTTGTTAAAATTATCCGTAATTTTATACGCTATATCATCGTTACAGCATGAGCCGCAGGAGAGTAGCGCTCTTCTTGACCATAATCTATAATTTTTAATGGCTTGACTCCATGTAAATGTATTTTTCGTGGATCACAGGTTTCAAGAGTACAGGTTGGATGCATACTCAAGCTATGTCCAAGACAGGGTATGTCTTTATTCCTTACTACTCACGCTGTCCTTGGAGTATTCACCAAGGATTTCCTTTGGTTGGAATAGTTTTTCGATTTTGTGCCAGCTTTCTCTAAACTGTCCTAAACCTCTTTAAGAGATCTAATGCAGTCGTTATGAAGAGAGTTTAGGGTTATATTTACAAATCTTGAGTAGGTTAGTTTTGCTCTGGAATGATACTGGAAAAGCCTCGGGAGATTCGTAGTGATTATAATTCCTTGTCACCTTGGATATTAAACAATTTGTCGATGTCCATATGCAGCTGAACAAGGCTTCAAACTGGAACCACCTTAAGGCTGTCATTGCGGCAAGTGACAACTGTGCAAAATTTGATCAAATTTCGGTATGTTCTTTGCACCGTAGTAGCTATGTCATAGATGGAATTACATCTCTGAGATTATATCATTCAGCTAAAGCTAAGCTAGTCTTCTGGATGATGGGATCTACGCTAGTCACCTGGTCTCTCGCATATGGATTGCTGTGCTTCCTACTTGAACCGTTTCCAAGTTGTAAGTATGTGTGAGTAAGAAAAACGAGCTGGCAACACAGTTGTGCCAAGGTGAAATTTGGATCGAAAGATACGCATAATCGTCATGAATTTTCTGAATCGGTTTTGTTTGATGGCTGCAGTCAGTCGATTACCCCTACTCGGACCTGAATCCTGTACAGTCTGGCTGCTGTCGTCCTCCCGCAGAGTAAGAATCTACTTGACCTGAAAAACTCTTGGTTTCCTGTAAGAATTTTTGCTACTACTTGTACAGTACAGTGTGCGAAAATGACATATTTTCGATCAACACAATCTTTCCATAGCTGGATGGACGAAAAGATTCGACCGCTCACGTAGCCTGTTAAGGGATGCTTTGTGTGCCGTGATATTGCTCTGCGCTTTGAAAAGGAAAATTCTTACTGGGTTTTATTGATCTGTATCGATGTAAATGCAGATGCGGCTACACTATGACCGGTAACGGCACTTTTACCACCACATCAGTGCCTCTGTCCGCCAACCCGGACTGCACAAGATATTCTAACGATGATTCCATAAAATGCTACGATTGTGACTCTTGCAAGTAAATTTCTCCCATAGCTCAGTCTTGGTTTGTACTCCGTTCTCTGCAGCCGGGGAGAGTTGGGGAGCATCTGGTTTGTCTTCTTGTGGTCATTATCTTGGCGCTGCGGCAAAGCCACGTGAAAAATGAAGCGTGTGGGTAACGCATTGTTAGCTGTCTAGTTCCTGCCACAGCTTATTTCGAGTGACTTGGGATGCAGGGGTGGAGTGGCGCAGTCTCTAAAGAAAACTGGGCGAGCGGCAGGCATTGTTACTCTGGTGCTTTTTTTCCTTTTGGTAAGCCAAGCCAGTTTCATTTTTCACTAAACCAGTAAATAAATTCCATTCAGAGTCCTGGGCTGCAATGATCTCAACAGGGCATCTTGGCTTCAAAACCGCTTGGGAGAGGATTGGTTAACATTCTTGTTTGAGTTCTGCACTCTGTTGATAAGAGGGTCTGGTCTCTGGTGCAAGAATAAATCAAGGGTAACCTGCTTTTACTCTTCTTCTGAAAACATCTGCCTTGTCATTGCACAGGTGGTGATTTTGGTGACGGCTTGTCACGCGGGGCACCGAGTTGCCAGGGAGCACTGGAGTACCGTGTAAAGACTTCCACGTGCTCAAATATCCAGAAAAAGGCTCCACATCATTCCGTCTTCTTCACTTCCAGTGTTTGATTTTATTGTGCGTCCAGATGGTTCAAACATCCAAGGCTCCTCACATCGTAGCCCTTGGATGCAGAATTGGATGCTATCGGCAGGAACTTGGTCTTTCTAGTGTGTACCACGAGGATGGCGAGGCTGAGAAGGTTTTCCAGTTCACGTATGTTGGGAGGTAATTATGGAATTGGACGTAGAGAAATTAACAAGGGACATGAGGCGTGTCTTCCTTGTACTGCATTGTACAATGTAACCAGATTGAAGATTTACATGGCAGGCTTTGGTTTTGGTGTTGGATTTGCATAATCATGTTGTCCCGAGTTCCACGTCTTTTCAATGTTTTGTAATCCCTGAATGCCTAGGGATTTTGGACATCACTTAGATCTATCGTAAGATTTGGCTTTTCAAACTTTTTGAGTTCGAATTGTCAAAAAATAATGGTGATTAAAGGACATATGTATGGTCAGGTTTGAAAAATAAGGAATTGAATATCTTTTAACCCCTGAATGCCTACAGTCCTCTCCAGATTTGGAGAATTGCAAAGATGCATTACAAAATGCAACTAAGAGGGATATTTTGAACTTGATGTATGAATAAAAGTTGTACATTATGAATTTTAGATATGGTTTGAACTATGATTGCTATCACCATTATTTTTGTATGAAATTTGAAGCGTAAATTTAAAATTCTTTTGTAATCCGAATACAAATAAGGTATTGACAATGTGTCGGATGAAATTTGTTGTGATGGGTTGAAATGTAATACTCTAAGTGTAATGATTTGTGGAGATTTTTTGGTTGTTTAATTTTATGAGTTGACATTTTCAAAGCACTTTTGATTTGTTTTGGACTAAGATCTTAGAAATTTTCGGTGAAGCACTGCAACATGAAATAAGGCATAAAACTTTCACAAATCATCCCTTTTCTAATTGGCTCACACATACATGAAGCTAACTTTCCATAAAATCTATAGTAAGAAATCCACATTCTCAAAAAGTGCATGGCAGATGAGATCTGTCTATTGGATGAAATATGTACTCCGTTCATAAAATTGACGCTTAGGTAGTTAAGGGTTAATCCTTTAGTGACCAAGGTGGTTCCGGAGAAACCGTAGTTTTTTGGGTGATGTTTCTTTAAAACTCTCTCTTTTGAAATTAGGGATACCATTAATAGTATCCACCCATATGAACATAAGCATAGCTTAACCCCTAAAGGACCGTAAGGCCCCCAGGGGGCTTTTGGAACTAGAAAGTGGGGAAATTTGGATTCTTGGGCTATGAATTGTAAGATGAGCAACAAAGAGACCCTAGCTCTTTTTGAGAGCCGAATCTGTAGGTACTTCTCGATCGGAAATTCATCAAGTGAGCGATTTTTGGTGATTTTTTTGAGTTGCACAGTGGGTATTTTGGCGTCACTTCATACCCTCATATCTTCCTCCTCACACCTCCAAATCACTTGAAATTTTTTTCACATGTTTATAATGATGATTTCTACTCACAGTAAAAATTTCAGAATTTTTGGAGCACGTTTGAACAATCCGATTTCAGCATGTGTACAAAATACCCCAAATAAGTTCCATCAATCTTCTCAACGGTGGCATTTTCTCAAAAATTATGCGATTTTGTTGATCTTTTTTTCATAAAAAAAACTACGTAAGTCTTCTTTAATTTCAACGGTGCCAATCGTCAAATTTACCCCAAACCAATGAGGAACTGAGCTTGCTACAAGAGCTAGTGAAGAGAACAAGAGCTAAGTTCAACACCCCCGGTCCTTTAGGGGTTAATGAAACAAATGTCGATTAAATCTTGGTAAGATCTGACCGTTGGATTGAAAGATTATAGTATGTTTTTGAACCATATAATGCACACTCAAAAATGAGATTTGTGGGGTATGTGACTTCAAGGTTAAATAGATTTTGGGTTAAATTTTCAAAAATAAAAGTGAAGATGTTCAACAATGGCCTATGTCAACACTTCTTCATTGCAATTCTTTCATGTTGGGGTGAAGTGGGTGACTTTGCAATTCCATCGCTCGCCAAGCATGGGTGGAAGTTGGGACCTCATTATTTGTCCTTTTGCTCTATCCACCCGCCTAATGCTCACATGAAAGCCCGCCCTAAGTAGAGTGGGGATGTAATATTCAATTCCTTTGTAGATTAGCTTCATTCACTACAATTTTGGATTCTTCATAGTTTGGACATGAGAAGTTCCTTCAGTCTACACATTCAATGGGTGCACAGCATTCAATGTTTCCAAATAAGTTACAATTGTTCAGTCTGAAGAGTGACAACAGGCAACATTTGACTGAATTCATTCCTGTGTTCGGAGCTAGTCCTATGTGCTCTTACTAATTAGGGTCGAGTAATCAAGCTACTGTAGTTTTTCTTCAACAGTCATTTGAGTATGTCAGACTGACGATCTACAGCTCGTGCATCGGGAAATTATGTTACTGTAAGATACAATCAGTGGCGAATCTGGTGCTGCCTCAAAGCGCCTGAACAATAATAAATTTTCTAGTCGTTGAACCTCAGGACAGTCGGATCGACAATTTGTGTTACAAATGTAGCATTTATGTTCACGAACTCGCATGGAACCTGTCTGGTCATGTGGACATAGACCACGGCTTTATCTAACACTCTCCTAATGATTTGAAGTGAGTTTGAAGAGAGATAAGAGAGAAGGGGTTTTTCTTTACTTGGGATAGAACCCTGCATACCGGCCACATGAGTCTTGTCGAAATTGTACCGGGCCCCAACTTCCTTTGTGTATTCGAAACGGGACCTTCAAGGCCGCCCTGTCGTGTACTGGCTCTCGGGATATTTTCGGCTATCAGAAATGACGCAGAGAGTTTGAAGGTTGGCGGTGGGAAGGAGATCCTGCGTCTCGGAAATTGCCTGTTGAATATCTTCTCGAAATTTCTGGGTGTGACCAAACACGGATGGCTGCCGGAGCTTCATTGGTCATCCGACCGTCGGAAAATCCATAATCTGTCTTCAGATTGTTTTTGTCGCCTCCAGGATAACTGCTCAACAACACAAACTACCTTTTCAGACCGAATTTTCGACAATCTGACCTAGAGGTTGTACATCTAGGGACTGTAAATTTCATAATACGAGTAAATTATCTTAGGTACATCAGAATCGTGAACATCTTAGCCACAGAACCTAAACACGTCAATGGAAAGTAAAATGGAAAAGACTTGGGGTCAATTCAAAGTTTGCAAGACAAGGGTGTCTTTTCTGAGTTACATGCAGAAGTTACAAACCTGTGCTCACTTGTCGGATAACATGGATTTGAAATTGATGTTCTTCTACTCCCGGAATTCTGAATACTGAGTTTGGCTAATTGTAAAGCTTTAAGAACCTCATTCACTTTGCTGGAGGTACTTTCGATTTTAGTTGATCGACTTTGAAAGTTCTCCCTTGTCAATTCCCGGCCAGGATAAGTAAAACTTTGGGACGTCCCCTCCATGTTTTCAGCTTGATAATAGTTCGACCATCCTGAACCTCCATTCGCCTGTCAGCAATGACAGATCAGACAAGTCAGGATTCGGGTGAAGAAAGAGATATGCAAGCTCAATCAGGAATATGCAAGCTAGTTCACGAACAAAACAGATTTTATAGAGCATCCCTAGCTCTAAAGAGCAGAAGTCTTCGATGAGCACTAAATGCAGATGTCTCAGAAATCTAGCATACAGGTTGTCCATGATTTATGAGAAGACCTGGAAGGGCATTTGTGGGCCTGATCTTCTAGAAGTTGCTGAATCGATGGAGTCCGGTATATCTGCAAACAGTTGAGCCTCGTCTCCTTCAGGATCAGACAACGACCTCCAAGAACCCCCAAGCCCTTCCATACTTCTTGACACGCTTTCCATCCGTCCGCGGTAGATTTCTCTCTCATCGTTCCGCAGAGGATAGTTGCCTGGTCTTATGTATGCATTGCTGTTGCCAGCCTGAGAATAAGGGCCCGATCTCTCATGTTGCAGATGAAGACCTCTGATTGATGCATCCCATTTCAGTGCACTAATGTCTCCTGTGTTAGGTAGCACCGTAGATGTGTGCGCTTCCTCCAGGTTTACCCAACCGATAAGGGCTCGTGTTCTCGCGGGTTCTCCTATTTCTCCACTGCTTCTCTCCGAATGAGCTTCAGGGGTCTTACAATTGGAACCGTCCAAAGCACTTGAATCGTGATATTGGCGGCTCTGTTTCAGGAGTTGCGAACTGCTTCTAATATCTCCTCTGTTCTCCCTTGCGCTTGTTCCTGATGACGGACTAAGAAGAGGGGGAGTAATGAAAGAAGCATCCATAGACCCCTCCGGTCCAAATTCTGCATTCTCCAGACTGGAGTCTATGTTTCCATGAGTACTGATTGGAGTAATTCTTTCTCCAACTAATCGTCTCACCATCTCTCCAACTATTGGAGAACCTGGATGAGTTGAAGGGGTACTGTTCCCAGGAGTGTGAATTTTACCCACTTTACCGTTGTCTTCTCTGTTAAGCAAGCTCTCTGCACTGATGCCTTGGCGTGGTGAAACCGAAGAGTCCGCAGCGAGGTTATTGTGTCTGGGTTCTTCCACCTGCAACAGAGGTTTCGGAGATGCATCTGCTGATGCTTCGTGCCGATGCCCTTGTTGGGGCTCGATGGAGTAAGGTGTTCCTGGAGTGCTATTCATCCCGCTTAGAGAGCCTTCGTTGCTGCGCCTTCTGCCCGTCTGCAGCAGGATCTTACATTTTGAAATTAGTCCAGCATAAATTGAGGAGAGAATTTGTCAATTGAATGCAGGCCGACTTCCCGAGTTCCCGTCTAAGTTAGAAGATACTACGTAATGTAGGAATGGGAACTTGTTCCTCATTCCTACACTACTTTGAGTAGGAACTTCTGATATGAATTTCTATTCCCTGACGATTTCTTGAACTAGGAGTTTCAACAGCAAGGACGCTGGACGACGTAGTTCATTTTACACAGCCAAACTTTGTATCAAAAAGAAATGGCAACATACCGAATTCTGCTTAGCATTGCTCTGCTCCCATTCCCGTTGGATGCTTTCGTTAGCTTCGAATCGCTCAATCAGGGAGGCAACTTTTTTCAAACTTTTGCCATGGGTTCTACTTCCTTCACCATGTGACGCTCCATCCAGTGAACGTTCGTCCATTTTTTCTGGAGCCAGGGGTCATCACGACGTCAAATGGCCAATATTGCTACTACCACTATTGCCACCACCACAACCTCGAGCAAGCCAGATTAGCTTCAGAAAGTCCTTTTAAAAACAAGCTTCTTGAGACTCAAAGTTGGTTAGTGATCACTACCTTCTTTCGAATTCGGGGCTTGATCTCCGTCCAAATTTGCCGGTGGGACATCTCCACTCTGTAGCTGCAAGTTCTTGGTCGTCGTTACAGTCACCAATTTCTTTTCTTCTGCAACAACCAAGGTAATTTTTAAATTCTTCAATATACTCGCATCGCACATCAAAAACAAGAAGTCACTACCAAATACCAAAGCCTGAACATTCTGCTTGGGGAACCTCAAGCGAAGGAGCCTTGCGTATTCAGGACATCGAGGGCATCCACAAACTTTGAAGAGACGGCAGCAAATTTACCCTTCAGCGCCTTCGTAACTTTTATGACCATGGTTGATAAACTTTCTAGCACTCTATCATAGCTGTTGCTATAATGGTGAACTTGCAGTAATGTACAGTACAACGTGTGCTCGGCAAGAAGAAAACATCTTCAGAGAACTCTTGGCTCAATTCGTGCTGTATTTTCCACCGCAATCATCAACACAAAGTTCAACGTCTGCAAGAATATATACGAGAATTGAGTAAGGATGAGGTCATTTTACCAGATGGTTTAGGAAGGATATTCTGAACCACACTTGGAACTTGGCGCATCCAGTTCAGAAGTCCTTCACGAACACGATCCTCTAGAGTCTTGTCTTCAGCAAGGGCGGTCATTTCCTCTGACATTTGATTCCACATGTGGTGCAGATGCTCTTCTGTTGAAAACCTGATGAAAACAGAACGTAAGTTTGATTTGATGATTCTTAGTTGTGATGATTAGTGACAGTTGATTAGTGTCTTTCGATGCTAAGGGCTTATCATTGCGTAGTCTATTATTAGTCGAGTGTCTACTTCTTAGGCGATCTTAGAAACGTGCGAGTTGTTTCTACTGAAATGCAAATCCTAGATGGTAAACCATCTAGAGAGGGTGTAGTCAAGATTCTCAAGATGGGAGATATAAATTTAAAACAAAAAGTTTCAATGCTCAAGAGAATTAACCTTCTCTCTTGTCGTTTAAGTTCAGCGTTGGCAGAGGAATATGAGTCGCCATTCGAAGATACGATGGTTGGTGAAGTAGGAATGCCATCATGTTTGACGTCCTGTGACCCGATTTCTTTCAAGTTTTTCCCTCCATTGTGACCACCTATCTCTTGCTCGGTCGTTGGAAGTGCTTTGACTTCAATCACCACTTGCTCATTGTCATCATTGATTCCTAAAGATGTTGACGGTGTGTGGCCCGGTTTAATATCCACAGCAGCATTTGGCTTCATGTCATCGACGTCTGCAGGCACTTGGCATTTTTCTTCTGCTTGGTCTACTAACTGTAGATCTTGCTGATCAGTTTTCGTTTGGTCCAAGAGAGGTTCATTCTCCTTTGGCATTAAAACGTTGGACTGACCTAGTGATTCAAATTTCAAGAGGGCTTCTCTTGCTGCTTCTTCGGTTTTTAGTCTGGACTGAATTTCTTGATCCAATCGGCCCTCTAGTTCATGCACCTGACATACGAATGTACACGCTTAACCAACAATCTCCTCTTTAATACTACCGACATCCTGCTCAGCAAACTTGATTAGTAATTCCCGATGCAATAATACTAAATCCCTCAAACAAAGATCATCAGCATTTCGGTAATTCAATGAGTGCTTGCACAAACGGAAGTCAAGAAACCCTATCCCAACAGAGGTCAGCCTGAGAGTACGATTATCTTATCTCTGAATTGTTCATCCCCGATTATTACCTTTTTGGTAAGCTGCTGCACACGCTCCTTTGCAGCCTTAGAAGAAGCGCGCTCAGCCAAAAGCCTAGCTCTTAGGAAATCGATGGTAATTGCAGACGATTCATCTCCTGTAAGAGGTTTTCTGCACATGGAAATAAATATTACACCTTATAAGTCATGAGCTAGATATCTAAATCATATGATCGGATAAATCAGCATATCCATAGAGAACATTGAAAAGGAGGAAAGATCTAGCTGAACACCAACGAAGTAAATGAAGATGGAAGTAAGACGATCCAAGAATTGCTGCTGGGATTTTCTCACCCAGACCCAATTAATAGCATATTACCTGTCTGTTCCTGAATTATCGCCAGCTGCTTGGTCTGTTCCATGTTTTGCATCGATGGGTGACACTTCTTCACAGTGTTTCGCATGCTCGTTGCTGCCTCCATTTGCAATTGGATGGGAATCCTTCAGGTCTCCCGCTTTTTCATTGACTGTTGTTACCCCCGTAGACTCTGAAGTGCTTGCAGAGGATGTGAGAATCTTATCTCCTTGAGATGTAGCATGATTAGAATTATGTGTGTCAGCTTTGTGAGATGTTTCTCTGCCAGTGACTCCCAATTTTGACGCTGTTGCAATCTTGCTTTGATCCTTCCTCTCTTCCTTGACAGGCTTCGAATTCTTCTTCTCCTCCTTGACCACCTCTTTCGTTTTGATCTCCTCTTGAAGCTTCCTTTTCTCGGATTCTATGCGTTTCGTTGATTTCCATCTTAAAGGTGTTACTGGGTTTAGCGGCGTCGCAGTTGGCAGTTTTGCCGAGGAATGGACAGCTGACAAAGCCACATCCCGTTCCAGCTCACCAGAAACTCTGGTCTTCCTGCAAAACACATTGTCGGAGGAATTTCACTCTATTTACTTTTGCGAAAACAACGACGTGAACAGGCTACTAAAATACACACCTGATGTTTCGAAGCTGACATGCATGTGATGCCTAAGATGCTTTGCAGTGCACAACAGGTATCAAAATCGAGATTTTCATCAATCTGATGAAACTAACTATATGATTGGAGAGAGGGACAAATCCTCGATTGTCGATCTGGAAATCGACTTATCTAACGACTAAACATAGGAAAAATCATTCTAGGTGTACACGAAGAGTAGAAGGGAAAGATAAGTAACTACCGGTAGTTTGAACCATGTAAATTAGTTTTAGTAGTTTGCTCAGGAAGTGTGGGCTCTTAAAAGATACAAGGAACTTCGTGAACAAATATCGCATACGGCGTTAGTGATTCCGGATCGTTACAGCAAAACTTGCATTTAAATCCTATAAGTCTCAGTGTGAGTGAATTGAATTTAAGACTGTTCGAGAAGCCTACAATCAGGTCGTCACACGATTCTACAAGTTCCTATAGATTAAAGCTCACAGAAATCAATGGCCTTCACGAACATACTATACATTTAATGGCGACGCTAGATAAACTACCACAGCTTGCCGCGACCTAGTACGTACCTGAATATTTCCTCGTTGTAAAAATAGGAAATCCACAGAGGAAATCGTAACAGCGTCATTCAAGCAAGGAATAGTCTCTCACTCTTAGGAAGGTGTAAAGAGTGCGAACCTCATGGACTGCTGTCTGGAGCCTGGGGAAACCTTCTCCTCCGAGTCCTTCTCTGCTGTCGGAGACTTGGACTCAAAGGCGCCGGTAATGACAGCACTTTGAGAAACAGTTACACCATTTGCCACGGGGTTCCGCATCGAACGTCGTGGTAGTGGTAAAACTCTCTGCTCCTTCGTGGACTCCTTTAGAACTTTCATGGAACACTTATATTTTTTCCCCGGACAAGCCTGTTCGTACTAATAGAATCTTAAGTTTCACAGCTTGTCCACATTGAGGTTTTCGGTCTTAGACGCCGTGTTTGCGCAGAGATGGCTGATATGGCAACGACTTGTCAGCTCATTACAGTTGAGCTCAGGGATCGGTTGCTCGAGTTCAAAAACACTCCTCCACAGCACTAAGCACTAACTTCCCTAGGCTAGGGAACTTACCTCCCAAAACTCTACTCACACCTCTGGTCTAGAGAATGCTAACAATCAAATCTGATAACAACTCTCTGTCAGGATAAATTAGATTGATCCTATAAACTCCGCACTTGAAATGAACCTGAACAGATCACCAAGAAAACATTCATTGTTTCTATTTAGATGCAGCAGCAACAAGGAATTCGAATCCGAAGAAATTGTACAAAACTGTACAAAGGATTTAGCACATCAATGCAAGTGTAAGGAGTATTTTTCTTCCAATTAAGCTAGCTCTCTCAGCTCCGACCTCCTCTGTTCATTGCAAATTGGAATGCGCTACCGTAATTACCTTCACGTATGACCTTCCATTTAATCGATCTCTCTCTCTTCCTTGGACCAGGATGTTAAGAAGCTGCTAATTGTAATCCTACCGACCGTCGTCCTATAATTTTCAGAGCTGAAACGTAAAGTGCCACCTCGGTCTCTCGCTGAACTTAATTTCTCCGAATCACTTCTTGTGCATCGTCCTTAGAATTTCTACACAATCCGCTAAGTTAAACTTCTCACCAAAACCTCTTGCGCTCTCCACTCTCATCACTCCACACTACATTGATCCCTCTTCGGCACAGACCGTCTTAGCTTCACTCCTCTCACTCCCGCTCATCACCACCTCCCTGCAGCAGCAACAAAAGACAGTCAGAGAAACGTCCAGAGAATTTCATTTGCTCCGAAAAACAAAAACGAAAAACGAAGAAAAAAGTCCATTTGCTACCGAAAAGAATTGAAAAAGAATTGTCAGAGAAATCCGGTAGCTCCCTGCCTGCTCCAGGCCTTCATAATTGACGCAACGACATCAAAGCCTCTGCTCCATCACGATCGCTTGCAGCAGAAAAGCTCTGTTCACACGCTTGGTCACAGCTGCAGCATCACCACGATTCTTGTGCAGACCGCTCCGGCCAAACATTCATGAATCAAATCCACCGAAGAGGTACATTATTCTTGTCCCCTCGTAGATCTCAGATATCCTGAGAAAACCTAGATTTAAAATCTCATGTCATCATATGGTGGATAATTGGAATTGCATTTACTCATGTTCATATTCTGTACATATTTTTTCCCTTGTTGGGGGAATCTTTGTTTGAATGTAGATGTCGGAGTACGTACGTTCACCAGTTGTTGCCAGTTGTTATTTTTCGTTTGTTACGTTGATGTAATCATTCTCTTGTATCGACGGTGGTTTAGACTGATACATCTCTCTTGACCAGGGAATTTTAGTTACCCCCTCCATTGACCCCCAAGTGCCTACATAACATTCTTGACCCTGCTAGGAAATTATCCAATGAACCATAAAGATACCTTTTGTGCAACTTGATACGAATTTGTGATATACAATTTCATGTCAAGTCACTAGTAGAAAAGGTGGCACTGCTGAGGGAGATGCCCAGGCAAGTAGTGTTCAATTCCATGCATGCATAGTGATTTTTCCTGGGCAAATCTTTAGGGAACTCCACCTTTTATACTAGTGAGTGATAATTGTATTAACCCTTTGACGCGCTTGTGTACACATAGTAAACAATGAACATATTCAAATTATTCTCTTGACTACATACATGAATAGTTTTCCTAGGGAGCTTCACCTTTTATACTAGTGAATGATAATTGTATTAACCCTTTGACGCGCTTGTGTACACATAGTAAACGATGAACATATTCAAATTATTCTCTTGATTACATACATGAATAGTTTCCACCCATTCAAATTTCTCTTGGTTCTTGTGCTAATTGACTATCATTTGTAGTGCATGTTATTCAAAATTTTCATATGTTGTTGTATATATAGGATGATGTGTGTAAACTTAACTTCAATTTTTTTCCAATCAAATTAGAACCTAATATCAAACTTTGACATTAAAAAAACTTTTTTATATGTGTGCATGATTTTAAAAATTCTTCAATAGGAAGTATGTTTGTTGCCTATAGAACTATTCAAAGAAACGCATGAATTTTGAAGCTTTATTGAGGTCAATCTAACTAAGTGAAATTTGGCCCAAAAGAATTGCATTTTCAATATATTGATCCTAAACTTTAAAAGAAATCTGAAAAAAATACAACTATTAAAATTTAAGATTTTTTATCAGTAAATAATAGATTCTAATATGATTGAAAAAAAATTGAAACTGAATGTACAAAAATCATCCTATATATGCTACAATATATACAAATTTTGTTGTAAGATTCTAAAATATCAATTAGTGTTGCATTTTTGAGCTATGCAGCTACTTATGAGAGTCATTTCAGGCTTTAGAAGGATGATTCTTAAACTAAGACAAGAATGATATATAAGTAACCAAGAACAGCTACTTTTGTATCAATAGGAATTGAAACAAATCATTTTTAAAATTTCTAAGAAGGTCTATTGGAAAAAATTAAGTATGATGTTCATTATTGGACCGAGGTAGGAATATGTTTATAGGGTAATTATAATTAGATATACTATAGCTTCCTAGCAACTTAGGCAGCTTCCTGCCTAATAATCAATAAAAGTGTAAAAAATAATTATGCAATATGTAAAATAAAATATTAAAATCAGACAAGAAAAAAATTCAATTCAAATTATTGACCTTTTAATATTTTAAAAAAAATGAGCAAAATAGGTCAATAATTTCCCATTAATTTATGCACCATTTTTATTTTTTATTTTTTGACTAAGCTGCTAGGAAGCTACAGTACTCTTTGAAAATAAACATCTTGCATTGTAGCTTGTAAAAGGTAGAGGTACCTAAAACCACCACGAACCTGAAACCACCAACTTCTACACCATTCCTTCAATTTAGGGAGGAAATGTAAGTTGTCGATACTTGACTTGAATTTTAAGCAATTCACGCATAAGTCATGTAATGAGTCTACATTTCCTTCATGAAATGAAAGAGGGATGTAAAAGTTGGTGGTTTTAGATGTTGTGGTGATTTAAGGTACCTCTACCTTACACTCAATTTTCTTTAGATGCAGTTTCACATATGATTACAACTTGACATGTAAAAGTTATCCAATCAAATTCGTGCACAATGTGAGAAATTGTGGGATTCAAACAATTAGAAAGTGTGCAATTAGAGAGGTAAATGTACATAATTAGGGATTATAATACAATTCCAAGAATGCAGAAGTTAATAAGTACATGATTATTGAAGTTTTTCTTTACATTTTTCTTTTCTTCTCATTTGAAACAACGGGACAATACTAATTGTAGGTCCATAGTTGGTCCATAGATAGATAAAAATTTGGACCTCTTTCGAGACCGACATGAATAAAGTGTGTGTTTGTAATGTCAATGACCCAGTGCCCACCGGACAATGGGCCATTGGGACAAGTTGGACGGGTCTATACATATTACTTCGTATTAGAGTTTATATTCAAACATTAACCCTTTAACGCCCCAATTCTTTATAGTATAGTCGAAGTACATTTTCATACACAATTCAACCTTTGAGGTTTATTAAAATATATTTTGTAATGCTTTTCATGCATGGAATTGTACATTTTCCTATTAGTCCTAAAAAAATTAGATTTTTTTGATACAAAATGAACTTTAGCAAATTTTTAGGTCAAATACTTCAAAAATTCTCAATAATTACAAAAAAGCTTAAAAAGAATCATAATTTTCTAGGACATGTGCAAGTTAATGGAGAATTACATGACATATTTTTGAAAGAAAAAAAACCCTAATTTGAAATTTGAAATTCAAAAGGTGAACATCCTATACAGTCTAATTTGGACCTTGAGCTAATTTGGACCTTGAACTACATAGATTGCAACAAAAATAAAATACCCAATACTTGAAATTTATAAGATCTAAAAAGTAAAAAGCAAATTAGACTCAATAAACTTTTTTTTCTTAATTGAAAATAAAAGCAAAAAAGTTCATCTTCAAAGTCAAAAATTGGATTTTATCAACAAACAACCCCTATTTGGATGCGCGGTTCTTAACCCCTAGGCTCCCAGAAAACCATTTTTGGGTTGCTCCCTGTTTTTAACGAGCTGCTGGGAACAAAAAATAAACTTTTGAAAAAATATAAAATACTCAAAAATATTGCATCAAGTGTGTTTTCCAACGAAATTTAAATTACGTCAATTTGAGTTAAACTCTACTAGGGAGAGTTTTTGAAAGTAGATCACCTAAACATTGTCTTAGTGTTATAAAATTCTCTATCTGGAGAAAGTAACAATGTTCCCTTCGTCATTTCTTTTGGTTTTTTGAATATCATAGTATATACACCAATTTTAAGTAATCATGCTAAATTCTGAACTCTAAAAGCCCGGGGAGGTTACTGTTAAATTTTTATTAAACCACATGAGATAAAACATAGGGTACATTTAATTCATTGGAGCAAAAATTTATACAAATTTTAGAAATACCATAGCCTGAATGAAATGGCCTTTATGGTATTATATTTAAAGTAGGGTAGGTGAAAAGTATAGGTAGTAATGTAGTATTCTATTTTTATTAAAAGATTAGAGTCTAAAACATTTAGAGGAACAAAGAATTTATGTGAGTTCTAATGAAAATCCTTGGATTGAATGAGAATCACCTAAATTGATTAAAAATCGTCGAAGTTATCCAATGGCTATGAATGAACCACAAATGAAGGTTGAATTATTTGGCTTCATAAGAAAGTCTCCTCATGATAAATTTGAGCATTAGGTGACCAATGAGATTCACGAGGCTAGGGCGGGGTGGTAGTGCCACATGCTTCCTCTCACAACATGCATTTTTCACTTAAAACTTACCATCGAACATTTTAGGCACTACGCACAGTTATTCTTTGAAAGTTATGTTCATGTATTTTTGTCGTTTCGTTATGTTCAATTAAGTTCAATTTATGCTGAAATTCCAAGATTTTGATAAATAGTCCAGTTTATAAATAAAATAGGGTCTATAAAATAACTTAATGGTGGAAATTATATTTATCAATAGGATCTTGAAAAATACCTCAAAGTACCATTTTATCTACTAATAGGGTGCAAATTATTTAAGAAATCTAGATAAATAGCCCACCTATAATTAACCCCTGACCGCACGTGGTTTACAAAAGTATGTAGAATGTAACCTCCCCGTGTCTAAAAGTAGAAATTATAATTTATACAAAGGTGAATGCTTTTAAACTCATTAAAAAGTATATCTAATTTTTTTCTTTTTGGAAATTTGACCATATGGATATTTTGTAGAGATGATGCCCTACATTTTTTCTATTGAACCAAACTTCATCAAACATATGGAATGTACATATTAGAGTTATTCTCGAAGTTGAGAAAAAAAATCCACAAACGAAAAAATAAGGCAGAATTGGTTTTTTAGCTTGAAAGGCAGCAAAAATGAGTTTTGGCCCCTATCTTTCAACCAATCACAATGCACTATGTTGTCAAAGAGATTCAAACTTTGAACCTCCCTAATTCAAGAGAAGCTCCTCCATATCACACTAGCGTTCCCATGGTGGAATCTCTAAGTGCATTCACACCAATCTCATGCTCTCCCAAACAATGTGCAGGGAGATCTTGCAGTGAATGTAAAATCAGCCAAATAGAATTGCCAAATTACTAGTTGAAACTCATAGTTTTTTAGAATAAAATCCAGATAAAATTTGTGATACTCGGGTGCTACCTAGGTGAAACATGGGCAATAACCGGATGGGTTATTGTTTAAAACGAGTTGCTTTTGTAAAATATTGGATTTTAGCTCGTTTTACCTTGGAAAACTCCCTATTGAGTGCTCCTAGACCAAGTGGCTTGACTCCTTGTGACAGTCTGTTACAAAGATTTCTATTTGAAGATGAAAATAACAAGATAGCAAACAGGCTACTCCGTATTGCCTTTACAGATAACTCAATTATAACACATCTATGTTTTATCCTTCGGACTATGTTTTATCCTTCGGACTTTTAGGGGTAAAGGGTTGAGACTGAAGACATTCAGGGTCTTTATGAATGAATCATAAAATATGTCACAGCATCTTTGTCTTCTACGGCACCTGCGGAATTGCGGAAACTGAGTAATGTACAGTAGTAAGTAGCATTAAATTACTGTAGTAAGTTCCTTTTCCCACTTTAGTTTGAAGTTCACGACTTTATCACTTGAGTATTCAATTTTATGACGGAATTCTTCCAATTTCGTCCATTTCAGTTGCTATATTGGGCCACAACAGTTCTAAAGATAGTAAAGATTGTGGGCCATATTAGAACATTATCATCATGGGGTGAAGATATCTTCAGTTTTCAGTGATATAAATACTACGAATAGTACTTGTACGGAAATGTGTACCCTTCAAAAATAAAAATAAAAATTCCTTACTGTCGCCATGAATTTTATTTTAATATTTTCAAAAAATAAAATAAAAATAAAAATGATTATAGCTTACCTGATTATCAGGCTCCTAAAGACTCTGTGAAACTGGCTATCGAGGCCCAAATATTTGTGCGATTTTCAGCTCCTCATAGGGAGATCATAAGACGTACAAAAGACTGTCATTCGAAAAGTCTCATTTTCTATTTACTATTACCATACCCGGAGAGCAGTGTCGGAAAAATAATTATAAAAATGGAATTAAAATTGTCGGGGATTTTTTATTTTATATGTTGAAATGGTGGAAAAGAATCTTTAAGAATATTCTGAGAATATATCGGAATGGGATTTTTCTAAAATCATACTATTCAACAGTCATGTATTGATCTTGTTACGTGGGTACGGTGCATAACTTATTGTATTATTTCACTAGCTTGGTGCCAATATGAGTCTTGGGTGAGAAAGCACTAGAAACTCGACCAAAAAGTTAGTTTGCTACATTGAAATCATAATTGTTTTAGTCAAAGGCCATAAATTTACATCAATACATACTATATTTTGGGTTTAATTTTATTGAACCCAAATTTTCACAACAAAATCTTCAAAAAAGTTTACAAAAAGTAATGTTTGAAAATGAATGCTTGAATCCAATCTCCGTTGCAAAATTGATGGCCTTAAATACACTTAACATAAATATATATTTTATGACCTTTGAATAATGATAGAATTGAGGTCCTTGTCCCAAAGAAAATATAGAAAAAATAATGTTTTGATACACTTTTTGCTGGTTTTACACCAACTTTGTTGATTAATTCGTAATTACTTTTTCAATTTTGGCCACTTCTACGTCAATAAAAATATATATGACTACTTATATAAGATCATTTTCTCAAAAAGAATTGGTAGAATTTATAAAATAACAAATGTTTTATTCTATTGTTAATTTTATTTCTTACAAAATTCAAATTTATGATGTATTTTCAAACCTTGCATTGTTGAACAGTCATAAGAGTCAGAGGTGGTAAACGTTTTCGTGCTTTCACTCTTGAGGACCATGCCGTGATACTATTCCTTGGTGCCTAAGTACTTGCCTATTTACACTACTTTCACTGAACGGAGAGTTTTCCAATGGAACCAACAAAAATTCAATATTTTACAAAAGCAACCAGTTTTAAACAAGAACCCATCCGGTTATTACCTATCTGTCACCTACGTAGCACCCGAGTACCACAATTTTTATCCGGATTTTAACCTAAAACTATGAATTTCAACCAGTAATTTGGCAATTCCATTTGGCTGATTCTGCACTAATTGCCGGATCTCCCTCTACATTGATCTTTTCTATGATAAGCTTTAGAGACCTGAGCGGAGTTTGTTTGTCTGAGTTTGTCAAAGCTGCAGGGCCAAGTGGCTGAAGTTACTGGCCGAGGAATTGAGGGAAATTGAATGACGGAGTATGGGGTTCCAGACTGAATCATGTGCTATGGTTAAAATTGACTTAATGTTCCAGACCGAATCATGTGCTATGGTTAAAATTGACTTAATGTTCCCCTGTGTAACTTGTGAAGGGCAATCATTGATCTTTCTGTTCATTGTAGCTTGTGCCTTGTGCTGCAGTTTTCATTCCATGCCAGTACATACAGGTCACCAACTTTGCAGGGTTTTATTGGTTTTATGACGCAACTCACTGATGTCCAAATTGTACGTTGGATTTGAGATTTCGTGTGTCAGTGCGCGGTCATTGAAGGCATGGAGGTCCTGCAAGAACTGGCATGCAGAAAACCCATGCAGATATGGTGACAGGCTCGGTATTTGCTTGGGAGCTCAGAAAATTTAAGTTTGTTATGAAACCGGTCCTTGTGATGTCCATCATCAAACTGACCACAGGGACCCAATTCTGCTCGTTTCAGGGGATGATTTTAGAGCACTCTACCTTATCCGAATCCATGACTTTCACAGGTTTTGAATGGTTTTCATTGTTAGAATGATTTTTATCTATTTCTGGGGTAAAATCTTGTCGCCATTTTCAATATGATGACTATGACAATTTGAAGGAACTGTGGTCTCAAATGTGGTGAAAAGACATCGACTCTAGTTGGACACTACATCACAATTTTAGAGTATTGGTTCTGTACCTTGAACATAATTTGTACTGAAATTTAAATCCTAAAAGTTACTTCTATTTTTTTTAAATGTCATTGTAGTGAACAAATACACTTCTTTTTGCCACATAAGGTAGAGGGCTCGTAAACCGATCAAAGTTCAGTTGGACACGGTTCCTCATGGAGTGTTCAAAAGAGTTTTTTTGGGAGAATGTGCAAACTTTGTTGGAGAGCATTGATGATGGAATCAAGATTTTCCAATTTTTCTTTATTTAGTTATGAATTTTGGAAGGTGATGTCATAGGTGTTCCTTAAACCAATCAAGCTGTGGTGTACATTTGAGGGTGAGCTTGAAGGCTAGAATCTTCTTTCTGAGGAGATTGGCCTAGTGCACGGTTTTTGGTACTGCACGGATTATCAGCCCTCTACCTTAGGTATTGGGGCTATTTCCCAACTTGCCAGGCATATGCGTTATGCAAGCTTAACCCCTAAGCGTCCTTACCCCTCTCCAGTTTTGCAAAGATGCATCATAAAATGAACTTGATACTTTGAACTTGATATATGAATAAAAGTTGTTCATTATAAATTGTAGATTCTATCCATACGGTTGAATATGCGATTGCTATCACCAATATATTTGTATAAAATTTGAAAATTGAAATTGAAAATTCTTTTGTAATTTGATTACAAATAAGATATTGAAAATTTATACATGAAACTTGTTGTGGTTGATTGAAATCTATCCTTGAAAGGGTTGAGTAGTATTGTTCTAATGGCCCTCTGTCCGGTGGGCACTTGGCCATTAACATTACGAAGAGACACTTTATTCACGCTGGCCCTCTTACGGGTCCGGAGTTTCCATCTATCTGGTTGGTTGAAATGTAATACTCTAAGTACATCAGTAGTGACTTTTGGAGATTTTTTGGTTGCTTAATTTTATGAGTTGACTTCTTTAAGATCACTTTTACACTCAAATCTTCAATTTTATTGGTGAATCACTACAATATGAAATGAGGCATAAAATTTTCAAAAACCATACCCTTTCTAATTGGATCACACAAGCATGAAGTTTACTTCCCAATATATATGTAGTAAAAAGGCCACACTGCAAAAAATTAATGACAGATGAAAAAGTTGTGTTTGATTTTGTACATTGACTTTTTGGACAATTGAACGTTTAGGGGTTAACTTAGGGGGTGGCAATTGAGGCATTTGGACTACTTCCCCAATACATTTCATGCATTCCCAATTTCCCATATATTATGCAAAAAGTCAAGCAAATGAACCGCCAAACTACCCTAGAAACATTTAACTTATCATGTAGATTTTGTACTACCGTACTCTAGAGTGAAGCTCAATTTATAAAGCTTCATTAATATAAACAAATGTTTTTAACAAACCCCTCCCCTCCCTGGGGTTTTTATGATATATTAAGATGGCGGAAGTTAATTAAAGTTACTAATTACTTGTTGACAAGTTCAAATAGAGTTTCATCCTATTGATTTTAGAAATTTAGAAGCTTTATTGAATTAATTACGAACATTAAAAATCATTGTAATTTTTTTGGAATTTGTACTTAAACAATGTTTTAATATAACCTTCCTAGATCGTTAAAGTCTTGTATATGAAGGAAAAATTTAAATCAATTTCCACAACGGAATTTTCATATTTTAACCCCTAATGACGGAAGGGGTAATGGCAAAACATAAATGTGTTATAAAAAATTACTTCTTCAACTTTGATGAAGTTTGGTCCAAAAGAGAAAATGAGGAGCTTGATGTTTAGTAATTTTCCATACGGTCAAATATAAAAAAATAGCTTCTTATCATCTCATAATGAATTTAGAAGCATTTAACTTCAAATATTTATAAGAATCAAAAAATTTATTTTTAGAATTTGAAATTTTGTATGATTTGTTAAAACTAGACATTCTATTCTAAAATCAAAAATTGAAAATTTTTCAACGGAGAGAACATCATTTCTTTCCCCAAATAGTAAGTTTTCTAACACTAGACAATGTAGAAGTGTTTTTCTTTGAAAATTTCTCCCGAGTGGAGTTTAATTCGGATTGACATGATTCAAATTGGGTTGGAAAGTAGACTTGATTGCCTATTTAAAAATATTTTTTATTTTCTATAAAAATGTTTTTTTCTATTTCGGGCAGCCCATAAAAAAAGGGCAGAGACCATAAAATGGTTGATCCGTCACTTAGGGGTTAACCCCTAAGCTCCCGAGTGACCATTTTCTGGTCGCTGCCCGGAAAAAACGGGCTGCCCGGAACAAAAAAATAATTTTTTGAAAAAATAAAAAATATTTTAAAATACTACATCAAGTCTACTTTCCAACCCAATTTGAATTATAGCAATCCGAGTTAAACTCCACCCGGGAGAATTTTTCAAAGTAGATCACCTCAACATTGTCTTAGTGTTACAAAATTTGCTATTTGGGGAAAGTAATGATGATTCCTCCATCATTTCTCTTGCTTTTTTGAAGTTTACGATAGATAGCCCAACTTTAACCACTCGTACTAAATTTTGAACTCTAAAATTGAAAATTATAATTTATACAAATTTTCGAAGGTTAATGCTTTTAAATTCATTAAAAAATGATCTAAAGATTATTTTGGAAGTTTGACCGTATGGATAATTTGTAAAGATGATACTCTAAATTTTGTCTATTGAACCAACCTTCATCAAACATATGGAAGGCACATATTATAACACATCTATGTTTTGTCCAATACCCCTCGGGCTTTTAGGGGTTAATTGAAAATTTGAGGTGAATTTTACTCCCTCTGTTTCATAATGAGAGTCCAAAACCACATAATTGTTTGCGTCAATTTAAGAGTCTACATTCATTGTATTGCCTTCCTACATATATAGACTTTAGTCAAACTAAAGCTATCACTTTAGTTAAAATAGCTTTACACCACTATTGGGCAGGGAAATAAGTGTTGAATTAGGAATTTTTGCATACAAACTTGTTTCACCATACAGACTTGTTTCAACAAAAATAATACACTTTGCGATAAATCAAGTCACAAATTCACATACAATCATGTCAAAAGTTACCCCCACAAGTTATGATGCAATCACAACACAATATCATATACATATCTTCCTAAAAAACAATGGTTCAAAACATTGTCATGCCGCAATGAAGCCCAATGCAAGCCGGTGCATGAAAAACATGTGGACACAGTTTGGATAGGGCGATAGAGAACTATAACTTTACATGAGTTTTTTAGATAATTATCCACATACAAGTTATTTTTCACAACATTACTCTTAGTCCTACAAGTAGGTGAAAATCCCAAGGCAATTGCTCACAAATTGAACCCCTAGTGGTCACTTGAAGTATAATTGAAGTATAATTAAAGATAAGTAAAATCCCGTAACATTTCTTCCGGGGCCAAATATACCGGTTCAGGGCCCTATTGCGGGCGCATTACCTCGGCTGTGACCCGAAGGAATACTGGGCCGGTCCCATCGCAACCGTTGTTTCACGGGGTGGGCGTCAGCCCTATTCACACCATCTGCTCCAGTCTCGTCTGCGCTGTCGAGGAAAAAGCTTTAGATCACGGAGCTCTAGATTGAGGATTCATCGCAACGACGAACAAGCTGTGCGGAGGGTGAGGAGGGCGAAAATAACAGTGGTGCCGTGTCTTCACTCAGGTACGCAAATTCAATGCTAGAAAGCGATTCTAATTGTCATATTTAGCTTGTCAATCTGTACACATTGATGCGTAATGGAGACATTCTAGCGAAGAGAGTAATGCATGGTAAGTATCTCCCCTGAGGTAATGGCTCGCGAAAGAAATTGGCTCGCGTATCAGTATTAGAATTTGGTCTGGAGGAGTTCGTGTTGTTGTGCTCTGTTTTAGGTTTAAGTAAAATAGGGTTAGAGGGTTAGTGGTTGTGTGTAATTGTTAACGAGTTATTGATATTTCTCTAGCCATGTTTCTGAATTTTGGTAGATGATGAGGTCCTTGCAATCGGGAAATCAAACGTACTGTAATGCCTCCTACCGTTCTATCGAGGATTTGCTCGTGAATCAAATAACATAACAGATGGTGGTTACGAGTTCATTGAGATGCTTCTTAGGACGAGAGAGTTTTACTGAAGTCGTTGTGGTCGAGTAGCAGGTGCAAAAGGCACATTGCAGTACGTATTATTAGAGTTTTGCTAATTATAATTGTCTACACTGTGGTAGACTTAATGAGAGTTATTGTGGCAGGGCAGTGAGTGGTTGGTTATATGATTGTTGATCTTCGGTTTTTCGCAATCTAGAGAATCTGGTATTCATAACTTTTCAATTCTCTATTTTCGGGTTGTACTAGGCGCATGCTGTCACTGACATTTGTATTCATTTTATTTTTTCGTGATGTTCAGCAGTTCTGGACTCGGTGTAAAACTGACGGCACAAAATGAAGGTCGATAACGCAGTGGAGGATGCGAGGGCAGTTGGGACGGTTGCAGGCGGCGTCACGTTCGAATGGCTAAGACAGGTGAGGAAATGGTTAGATGTAAGACCATGGATGGTTAATGAGAAAGTCAATTAGGCCTATTTTGATTCACGACTCGTTCAGAATAAAGATGGATAGATTTTGTGTTGGCGAGGTGGTTAGGTACATTTAACCCTAAAGGACCAAGGATTCATAGTTTTAAAATGACAAGTTTAAACAATCATATTGTGAAAATTATAATTTGAATGGGACCAAGTTTTATATCACTAGAATCAGTGATGAATATTACATATGTTGAATCAAAAGTAAAAATAAAATCAACAAAAAAGAATCTACATAAGACCGACTCAAAATCACTGAAAAAAACAGGAGCCACCTGGTGGTCTTATGGTCCTTGAGGGGTTAATGTGATTGGTTCGGAGCTGTCCAATGAGGTGCTGCTATGATACACGAGGTGTCATGAAATTCGGTCTTACACTGATTATTTTGAAAGATGTACGTTACTTTCATCATGAAGATTTTCGGTGGTGATTGGGAATGTAGGCTGAAGACGCAAGCCTACAAACAAGTCCAGCACGTGCCAGTACAACGGGCCAAGGGGATGCTTCATTCAGCGTAATCGATGAGTTCAATTACTGGCATAACCAGCCTGATCTTGCTGAAGCTGTAGCAGCTATCAAGGCCCTGACAGCTGTTATGAAACGCAGCCAGGCATCCACGATGATGGGTCTCGAGATTGAGCTCAAGAATGCCTCTGAGGCTCTGAAGGTGCGTTTTAGCGCCGATGATCTGTTGCATCCATCAATGCTGTGGATAATATTGTGCTCAAAGGGCTAAATCAGCTTGCTTACCACGACAGTCGGGTTGGGTCCATGGCTTGATCAGGCCTGGGATGAAACCTCTATACCATTGACTGCAGGCTGCGACCTCTTCTTGCGTTATGTTACACGCACGACTGCTCTAGAGTATGAGGACATAAAGGCTGGTAAAGCACGTCTGATTGAGCGCGGAGAAAGGTTCGGTGAAATATCCCAGAAGGTATCGATTTTATCTTCGTTTACTTCATATTTGTGTGCTGCTTTTCAAATGAAATCCTGGTTTATAGATTGCGGATTCCAGTTGTCTGCATGTCCTGAGCTTGAAATTGGCAGGCTCGACGAACGATTGCGATGCTTGGGCAAGATTTTATTCTAAACGGATCTACCATACTCACACATGGCTTCTCAAGAGTGGTGCTGAATTTGCTTAAATTGGCAGCTGCGAACGGCAAACATTTTAACGTTATTTGCACAGGTCGCTATTCATATCACTGAGGTCATATGTTGGTGCTTCGTGCAGAACTTTCAGGCATAAGCGCTTTTGTGTCACAATAATTAATAATTCTCATCCTCTTCTGAAGCTCTGGACTATTACTAATTTCAGATACGGTATTGCATGTTGTTTCTGCAGAAGGAAGACCTGATAATACAGGTGCGAAGGTGGCGAAGGAGCTGCTAGGCGCTGGCATTCCAGTGACTCTGATATTGGATTCTGGTGTAGGGTTTATCATGGAGAAAGTGGACATGTTATTGGTTGGTGCTGAAGGTGTGGTTGAAAGCGGTGGAATCATCAATTATCTTGGCACTTTTCAAGCTGCACTAGTTGCACGGTCTATGAACAAGCCAGTTTATGTTGCAGCAGAAAGCTATAAGGTATGTGTTCTCTACCAGTGTGCCCAGTGTGAAGCTAACTCAACGCCTTGTTTCGATCGTGGTCTAGAGCAACACAGAAACTATAGACGGACAATAGCGAGCTGTGTATCTATTTACTATGTTGAAGCAAATTGTTTGTTTTTCAGCGAAAATCCTCTGCTTATGACCCAACGTTGTATTCTGTAACTATCTTCACAGAGAGATTACCAATCCCTCGAAATGGTACTGACACTAAGTGCTATTTCTGCTCCGTTGATTATTGCAGTTTGCAAGGCTATATCCACTCGAGCAGAGGGACCTCGCTCCATCACCCTGTCATTTTGACTTTGTGGAACCAGTTCCAGAGGATGCTGCAGTTGAGAATGCGGCCAGAGACTACACACCCCCGAATTATCTCACGCTTCTGTTCACAGACTTGGGCGTCCTTACCCCATCTGCTGTAAGTGATGAGCTGATACAATTGTATCTGTAGGGACTAGAAAATGCCTCATGAGAAGTCTTGATTAGAGGCAGCTTGTATTTGACGCCAAATATGGCCGTCTTTCAATTTTATCAATACAAGTATTGAGTGTGCAGGATAGTGTACTAAACGATTATCTCTCATAAACAATGTGTTTTACACTATATTGCATAATACTTCCCATGAAATCACAACCCAATAAGATATGGCAACCATGTCAGAAGAAGGGCTAGAATGATTGAAACTTAGAATTGACATCAGTATTAACCAAAAAGTCAGCCCAAAGAGGAAAGATTTGGCAAACTCATGTTGAATTCCTCTTGAACTCATTGAAATAAAAATAGACCAAAAACTAGTCTGTGACAAGTTGAAAGAGAATCTAAAACAAGACCCTGTCAATATTCTTCACACCTAGCTATGGCTCCCACACCTTTCACCAAAGCTCCAGGCCCGTGGCTCACAAGGGGACAATCTATGACAAGACACTATTCCTCCCAAGTATTCCTCCCAAGTATAGCTCAAAAGAGAGGTTAGAAGAGCAAAAAGAGAGGTTTCTTTTTGGTTAACTCTATTATGTCGCATAACCTACTTGCCCAGTCAACAACTCATGGTTCGAAGTTGAGTGATTATAAAGGGACCACTTGATCAGGATAGTACCAATTTTATATGTAAATCTCATATTGAAAGCATATGGATTGCGATACAGGCAGCACTTTCTAAATACAATCAGCAAGATCACCTCAGCAATGACACTGCAGTTCACTGAACAGTGCAGTAAATGGCTGGTTCATATTCATACGATGGCTGTCCAAATGGCTAAAAAATAAGAGGTGATGTTGCAGTTTACAGTTTTACACAAGGGTTGATGGGGGCAACAGCAGGAGCAGTCAGTAACAGCCCAATTACTGATCCTGTAAGAAAAAGGAAAAAGAAGGGGGAAAAAGGAAAAAAGGACACCTATGCCAACTTCTTGATACCTAATTGTCTCTCCACACAGCTTTGCCGAAACCTTATTTACTTTCTGAGTCCCATCCCACCACCGTCCAAACGACAGAAGTGTTTCAAGATTAAATGCACACTTCCACATGAATGCCTGCAGCGCCATCCGGCCTGACGTTGGATGATGATTCAGTTCCCCACAGAGATCTTCACTTTCGGATAAAGCGTACTAGGGACAACGCCCACTTGTATATCAAGTCGGAATACTAATACAAACCTGAACAAAAACTTTTATGTGAAGATCATTAAACTCCCAATTAGAAAATGTGAGGCAGCCCAGGAATTCGTCCCTACAGCGCCATTTCAGCTTGGAGAGCTGCAAGCTCGTCTTCCTCTTCGGTATTCTGAGCCGGTTTCTTTGCAGCAGGCACTGGAGTAGGCTGATACTTTTCGGGGAGTGGTTGAGTAGACGGCCTGATTAACTGTTCTTCCAACTCAGCCCCTTCCAGGTCCTCAAGCTCAGCTTCTAACTCATCCTGTTCAACAATGCCCACAACATGAGTGAACTCATGTCAACAGTCTTAAAAAATGCAGAATCCTCGAAATTTTGGCCGCTTCCATTCAAGGTAACAAATGCATCAATAGAAAAATGAAATCCATGTCGTACATTGTTTGATAGAAAGATATGTTTAGGAAGTTACAATAATCGACTGTTAGTGGACTTTCTATTTTAGTTTGGCGTTATACTATTCTTTGAGAGACCGTCCAAATGATCACTACTTTTGAGCCACCCCTGTTGGTGATAAAGATTCGGAAAACCCATCTTGGTATGCACAAGACCATTTTCTGTAATCAATCCTCCTCTCATCAGACACAAGCGCAAGTCGAACCGACCCACACGAAAAACTCGCACTAAGCACAAAAGTATTCTCTAGATTAGGACAATTCACTTCTCATCTGGTAGTGATGGGCATCTCTTTCAGATATATCAACAAAAAGAAAAAAAAGAAAAACTCCAGAGGTCCAAATTTACCTCATCGATATCAGCTGCTGTTCCTATGGGAGTTGAAAGCGCCTCCTGGATCTGCTTCATGTTCTCAGTCTGCTCGTTGATCTCGTCCATCGTCTTGTCCACATCATCGATGTTTCTGTACAACGGCACAACATTAGGGTAAATGAACCTCAAAAATACCATAACGTAGCCAACACGTAACGCAAAATTGCGATGTCCAGAAACAAAAAAGTACAAGGCAGGATCGTCATACGTGGCTTTCTGGATGGCCTTCATAGCTGAAGCTCCACTCCGCAGGGCATCCACGGTTTCGGTTGTTGCCTTAGCACCCTCTAGCATAATCATCTGCATCGGAAAACCACAAATGAATACATAAATCGACAAAAAAAACCAGAATTCAACGAATAAAGTTTCACCCTAAAATGAGTTACCTGGTCATGGATACGCAATTGGAAGTTACCGAGTTGCTCTACTTGGACTTCATACAGCTTCTTGCGTTTCAAACACTGAATCGCAGCTGCAAAAAAGTAAACAATAAATCAATCAACCGCGCTCGGTTCAAAACCCTAAGCACCGACAACTAGTAAGTAGCAGTGATGAGGGCTCACCTCGCTTATTCTTCACCCGGGAAAACTCCTTGGCCTTCTCGATCTCCATAGCTATCTTCTTCTGCAACACTTTCTCCTTTTTCTCCAGCATCTCCAGCGTCTGCCCCCGCCAACAACCCCACGAAATCGCATCACGATTCACCCAAACCCTAACTCTACGGCAACAACAACAACCGACCAAGGGCACCGTCCTCTCACCTCATTGAGCTTGTCGAGCGTGGAGAGGGTGGAGACCTCCTCCTTGGGCTTCCCGAATATCCTTGAAAACATGGTGAAATTGCGTGAACAAAAATATCAAACCCTCGCGTTGGCTGTTTCGAGAAGCGCAGAAGGGAGACAAGCGAAGGCGAGCATGGAGCCCGAAGAGAAATTGAGAAACGAAAGTGAAGTGAAGGGGCTGAGCAGGAATTTCTCTAAATCCCCCCCCCGGACGTTAATGCAAAAGAGGACAAAAACTGCCCCCTATGTCCCCCTATGTTGAACATGTAGGGCCCACTTTAAAAAATAACCCTCTTTTTCAAGGGTTTAAAATTTCCGAGAGGATCTCCTCTACCAAATTTCGACCACAGGTTCCAAATTGGCAAAAAAATTGGCAAAAAAAGACCTTAGGGTGCCCAAAATGAAAATTTCAGAAAATCAGGCTTATGGGTGAACATGCATGCATTAAGGTTGGATGTCCTAAAACCACCAACTTAATAAATATGGCCTCGTTTTAACAAGGTTATTTATGAGAAATATTTTTCGGTCATTTGAAAGAAGATTTCTCATAGAATGCACAAATTTTCGCAATTTAACCCTTTAGCGCGCCGGCGTCCAGATTCTGGACGCCGGATGAATTTCAGCAGCTCGTTTTCTGTAGGTACCGGATGTTTTTCATCCATTTTTTTTTTTCCATTCTTGTGCTAGTTGAATACCATTTGAACGGTATGGATCTTCCAAATAAGATAATGTGAATTTTTGAATATTTACAAAAGTGATTAATGTCAAGTTTCAATCTTAGTTCAAAAAGAGAGACCTTAAATATCATTTTCCATAGTAAGTAGAATCAAATAATGGAAACCATACCATCTCGTAGTGCATGTCATTCTAATTTCATTACAATATTTTTTTTAAAAATTGTGTTAATTTTGGATTTTTAATTGAATTTCAAGAGAAAACCTTGCAAAATTACTTTAAAAATATTAATAATAAATATGATGAATCCAACCGTACGGATGTTATCTACACATTGACATTTGCAACTTTGTTTTGTATATCAACTCCATTTTCGTTTTTCATCAACCATTTTATAACAAATCTTTGAAAACAGTGTTGAATCGGGACGTTAAAGGGTTAATTCCCAATATTCAAATTGTTACAAATTTTTGAAGTGAAAAGAACTTCGTGACCCAAATCAGACCTCTAGGTTTCCCCATGTTCACACCATGTGGTACTAATTTTCACTCATTATGATACCCAAAACTACCAACTATTTCTTTGCAATGTTTGGTGTGCCATTGGTCTACTTCAATAGTGAAATTGGTGGTTTTGGGTCTCAATTGTGGTGGCCCCAAGAAAGGTCTACATGTCATAATTGGGGGAGGTGGTGGTTTTAGGACATCCAACCTTAACATCCGGGGAGGCTTTAGAGTCGGGGGTTGAGCAGCATTCAAAGGAAGCTAGAGAGAATCGTTTAAATTAAATCATTAATTTAACCCCTAAACGTCCCAGGGTCGAGTTTCTAAACGATTAATAAATTCAAACTTTTATCAATACCTGGATAAAAGTCATTTAATTTTTTGGAGATATTTTACCAAGTTGTTGTCCTATCTAATGGTTAGATTTAGTCATGTTTGAATACATATTTTTCTAAAATTACAAATGTAGAAGTATGTCAAGTTGTTGACTAAGCCAAAATTGCATTGATTGTAGTTCAAAAGTGGCTTTGCAAAAATGAGGTCATAGATTTAAGAAACATAAAAATTTCAAATAATCACCATGTTTAAGAGTATTTTATTTCAAATTCATTCCAACAAATATTACTCCCAAAATATTAAAAATTTGTTTGTTATTGGATTTAGAAGGAATTTTTAATTTTAACTTTCAAATTTTATAATTAAATATTGGTGATTGTATTCGTGAATCGAACCGTACGGATGGAATCTAAAATTCAAAATCTAAACTTCTCGTTTGTGTATCATTTTCATACTTCATGATAATTTTTCTTAAATTGTTGATTCCACAGACATCCTAGGGGTTAAATGATTAACGATTGTAAAAGAAAGGTTGTTGGGGACAATAAAAGAAGGGTCGGTTGGAACTGTTATCCTAGAAGCCCTGCTAGTAGAAAAGGCGGCACTCCTTAGGGAGTTGGCCATGCAAAATCATATATTGCGCGTGCGTGGAATTGAGCACCACATGCATGGGCAACTCCCTAAGCTTTTTTTTACTAGTGCCTAATTTAAACCTTCGAGCCTAAATGAGACATATAATGATCTTAATTCTAAACCCTAAAGCCAAAAATCGGAAGCTGAACACAAAGAATATATGGTGGATTGGAAACGGACTCACTTGGACAAACAAAGCCTCCAAGCCTACACACTCCATCATCGTACTCCACGCCTTCACTATGACGCTTCGCAATGATACTACAAATACCAAACATCAAACTGCAATCATGGTATCAACAATGATTTGAGTGTTGATGAGAACATAATACTACCAAGAGCAACATAATTCTTAGGGTCCATCAATGGAAAGGCCTCTAAACACCCTAAACCTAACTGTTAGAAAATGTCAATCAAAAAATCAATAGTTTCTTGTTGTTCTTGACACTAGCGGTCATGTCTTGACATATTTAACAACTTATTGTAAAGAGTTCAACAAGTGTCCCCTAGTTTTTAGCAATACAAAAAATTGTGACCGAACCAATTGAAATCAAATAAAATATTATTATTATAATATATACAATATCATAATAATAAAATATAACATAATATAATTATAATACTTATTTTGAAGATCTGTATTGAAGCTTTATTTTGAAAATTGTCAATCTCAATTGTAAGAATGTTCTAGTAAGCAATTCAAACTTTGGTTTTGTTTTATTTTTAATAAATTTGTTTTCAATGTAGATGGGAAATTTCATTAAAAATAATAATTTAAAATTTATTTATTTTTTCTTTCTAAATGTATAGAAATGCTTGCATGATCTACTGCAATAAGAATTGAATACAAAAAAAATTAGCGTTGCTAAAAATATCCAAAGTCCATTATGAGAGGAAAAAAAACAACTCTGGCCATCACGATTTTGTCAAAAAAAATTCAAGTTCTTTTGAATTTTTTTGTACACATTGAAAAAAGCCTACATATTGAAATAAAAAATTTAATTGACATGGCAAACAAACCCCCAATGGTTATGTTTGTTTATAAATACAAAAGAAATCCATTGATTCGCATCTAGAAATCCACGTGGTGTGGGAGTTAAAATGCTTCCTTTGGAGCTAGGAGGTCAGGGATTCAATTTTGGCCACCGTCAACGAGGCTCGGGCAAATTGTGGTGAATCTCGCGGTATAGTTTGGACAACCTAAGAATTTTCTTCGAGCACTTCAAAACTTCCCCGCACAACCTAATTTTTTGTCCCTGGGCAGTCCAAATTTTGTTTCAAACAGTCTTATTTTTTCCTCGGTAGTCCACAAAAATTGACCAAGCAAGCTATAAATTTTGTCTAGGTGGCAAAAATAATTCTTGGCAACTTTAACATGTTTTTGAAAAATCTGAATTTTTTATTTTTTAATATTTTGGATCAACAGATTTTTGTTGACTATGAGCTGGACAATACATCCGATTCAATGAAAACAAACAATAGATTTCAATTTATTGTTTTGAACACCAATTCTCTAGTAGTGCCTAAATCCACAATTGTGTTAATTCTAAACTCTAAGTCCCTGACACCTTGTTATATTCGTAACCATAGTAAGTCATACGTGTCATTAAGGGATCCATGGCATGGGCATACATTATTGCCATGGGGATGCATGTACGATCTATGGCATGCATGTCTATTTATTTTGAGTCTCGACGAATCTCTCTAAGGTAACTACATCTGAACGCGACCATTTCCTTAAAGCATCCATAGCTCAGTCTTCTATAAAAGTAGATTCTGACACCCTATTGTTCATGAGAATGTGCACAATTTGAACATTAGAGTTTAGGGTCGCTTTAAGGTCGACCTATAATTAGCACTTTGGAAATTCATTACTTATTTATACGGTGTCCAAATAATGCATGCTAAAGTTCGTTGGAATCCTCCTGAGCTTGCTAATAAGATCCACTTAAAATATTTTTTGTTTTATGTATGTAAATAGGCTCAATTGGTAAGGTAAACGCTTTAAAGTATAGTTACTTTATTATGAGGAAAAACTGTCTAAAGGGTTTCACATGTCCAGCGCTAGTTACTACGACAACGGACGAAGGCAGTGAGGTGGTTACCCCATTCCCTATTGAATAAGAGATACGGATATGAGACATTGATATTATTTAGTATTTTTATTTTTTAGAGTTAGCCAAAAAGAAATAGATTCCAACACAAGTTGAAACATAATTTTTGGATGAAGAATGAATTAGTTATAAATTTTCAAAGTTGAAGTATGACACATCCCATTCACGTTCTATAGGTAGAGTTGTTTTTGTCCAAAGAAGATTTGTATTGCACACACTAAAATTGCTTAAACCAACAACAATGAACCCATAACCACACTTAGATATACTAAATCCAACAAGAGAGAACCCATTACCAACGGTAACTCATGCTACAACCAACATCATTGCAACATTGATTGTAGAAATTGCCCCTAGTTGTTGGTTTAAGACGCCAGTTGGAAATGGGGTACAATAACCACCTTAAATGCAAGAGGAGCCATCAGAAGAAAAGAGGGCCAGGAATAGGCAGTGGAAAATAAACAACATAATAATGTTTAAGCTGATCCCCTAAAACAAAACTAACTACCATATTTACGTTACTTTTGTTCTTTATCTTTTTAAATGTGGATATTGTAACCACATAATATAATCAGGTTTGAACAAGCAAAGGTGAACTAGGGTTTTGCTTCTCTCCACACTACTAGTGACGAAGTGAAAGGCCATGAAGTAGAATAATACGTGAAAGACTAAGTTACTTCACATAATGGTCTTTAAAGGCATAGTGGAATCATTGTGGGTGGGAAGACCATATGAGG
Organism: Pohlia nutans; assembly: GCA_022496805.1. Lineage (NCBI taxonomy): Eukaryota > Viridiplantae > Streptophyta > Bryopsida > Bryales > Mniaceae > Pohlia > Pohlia nutans. The sequence continues at coordinate 2,716,529 of CM040086.1, forward strand.
ATGTGAAAGGCTAAGTTACATCATAGAAAACCCTGCTTTAGAACTGTTGGCTCGCGTCTCGCCAGCTCACTTACAAACCCTACAACTATTGGAAAACTTCAAGTGGATCCTATAGTCGTCAATACCATTTTTCTAACGAGCTTCAACCTATGCTCATCATTGGAGTTATTTTGGTGCCTCCTAGATTGTTGTGCAACTTATTTTTCGTTAAGCTGGAGATCGTTTTGCATCCTTTCCACATGTCATTTAATTTATGATTTGGGGTTTGCACGTCATTTTTTGCAACAATTCGGCCAAGGTGTTTTCTCATCTTTCTTTTTCATCATGATGATGCATTTCCAATTCACAGTTTTTGTACTTGGGGTTTAAAATTATGCTCATGGCCTCATGCGTGTTGAATATTCAGAAGGAGCCACACAAAACAAAACAAAAATAAAAATAAAAATAAAATAAAAAATAAAAAATTGCAAAACAATTGGCCATAATATAATTTTGAAATTTGAATAATTGAAATTGTAAAGAGGAAAAATTGCAAATTTTAGACAATTTTCACGTTTTTTTGAAGAGTTTTATTTCACACAATTATATTTATTTACATTGTACTCCCTCTGTTTCATAATAAGAATTCATTTTTTTGGCATTATTTTTTTTTCTAATTTTTGTCCTATGTTTTATAATTCGAACGCGACCACTGTTCACTTCAAACATGACGAACAATGAGAGTGACACAAAAACTACATACTACTATAAAAGATAGATCATTTTTTGAATATTGAGACGAATTTTTTTGGCGATAAAAGTGTTGCCAAAAAAGTGGACTCCTAGGCCCACTTTATACACAAGTTGGGGGTGGATGGAAGGCCGGCCCGATTCAATTCGACCCATGTTTGAAGTTCGGGCCATGGCAAACATTGTCCCAATTTCATCAAATCGGCCCAAAGATTTGGCGCCAAAATCATGCCACATAGGACGCCACATAGGAAAAATTGCTTCTTTCAGCCCGGCCCTAGTATAAAGCCTATGGGCTTGATTTGAAAGAATTGAACGATCCTATTGGTTGAAATTTAAAGAGTTCGGGCTGACCCTCAATCCGTCCCCAAAGTATAAAGTGGGCCTTATTATGAAACAGAAGAAATAATTAATTTTAGAATGGGCGGTTTTAGGTGCATTCACCTTTCTCACGTATTCGTACTCCTGTACCCTGTAACCAAGCACTGCGTGTACTTACCAATCCACGACAAGTCAATGACACGTGGAAAGAAATCGTGGCATCTTGCAGAAATAGGACAAGGAAAAACAAACCCTCCACACGCCAATCAGCACCTCACTCTCACTCCTTTTTTTATTACGGAAGTTTCCTCCCATCACCTCATCAATAAGGGCTATAAAAATGCGAGCTTGTGTGGCGAGATTTGAAACCAACAATTGTGTATGCTAAAGTAGTAGCTCTAGTGGTGAGATTTGAGTTTCATTTCCAAATTGGGAGACAAAGTCGCAAACTTTGACAACCATCAGTCAATTTTCATGCATAGTAAGTCCAAACATATCAAATATACTATACCAACGTAGTAGATTCATACAAAAAGATCATGAGACAAAATAATTTTTCAAGTATCACACAGATATTGATTGTAACCTGCAAAAGAATTTTGGCAACACCAAAATAATTAAATTATTCACCTCAACTTGTACAAACCTATGTTAACCCTGAAAAGGCCCTTGGGGTCTTTCTCCACAACCTGTATTTAGCCTTATAATTGCTCAATTGTGATTTATTATACGAATTGTGATATATTGTTTGATATATATATATTATCATGATTATCAATTTTGCTTTGTATTGAAAAGTATTTGGTCATTGTTATTTTGATCAAATACCATCAAATACGGAATATGCTATACGGCCGCAAAGGGCTTTTGGGGGTTAACTCCTAAACGTCACAGCGTTCAGAAATTGAATCACGAACAAATTCAAAGCCTTGCAACTTTTTCGGATGACTTTCATCCAAGTCACCTTTATAAGACTATTAAATTCTTTACCAATTACAATAGTTCTCTTGTAATGAGGAGTTATTGATAATATTGGACAAGCCTCCAACTACAAGTATGTCAAATTTGTTGGGTAGATTTTATGGTTGCAATGGTCCTCTCATGTACATCCGAGCCATGCTAATATCTATCTTTGAGACTAGCATCTACTAGTGTAGTAGTGTTCAAAGGATTGGTACGTTTAGGGGTCAAGCTTATGTGGATAAAATACTCACATTTAAAAAAAGCAAAGAGCATAAGATACTGTAGTCAGTCGGTTTCGCCTCCCACTGCACCGCACTGCACTTTCAGTTTTCCTCCCTTTTAGCAATGAATACTAAACTTGCTGTTTCATTTCTGCAAAACTGCAATAAAATAGTCGGTTAAATTGCGCTCACGGCAGCTCAGCGTCGGTGACAAAGTCCGCCATTACAACACACTTGCATCATGAAGCATTAACTTAGTTTTCTCCCTCACAAAAGTGTCAGTTTGGAGCGAGGTGCCTTGGGGTCCGTCCGTCCTTTCGACAAGTCAATCACTTCACTAGCCTCGTGACAGGGAAAGAGAAAGAAAGAAAGAAGAACTACAGTACAGTACAGTATTATTTTTGTTATTATTATCTAATCCAATCCAACCGGACACTCACTACACGATTGTGGTCCCTCCGTCTGAATCTAGAATTACTAGTCCACAGATTGGCATCGACTTTAGTTCTGTCGGTGCTTGCAGAGGAAGACGAAGCATTAGAGTCTAGAGCCAGCAATTCATAAGGAGTTTAGTTATGGAACACGCAGGTGGTAGTTTTTCTTTCATGAAAATTTGAGTTTCGTCTAAGTTGTCCTAGGGTTACATCCAAGGGTTTCTAGATACATAGCTTGATGTTTCTAGTAGACTTTGGCTGTGATTCCAGAGTCAATGGTGTGCATCTTCTTAGAAAGTGGCCACTAGTTAACTTTGTGTTGGAATGCCAGGGTCAATTGTGCTGTAGCCATTCAGACGCGGTTTGGGGTTTGGCGAAGAAGAGTGAAGACGAAACCCTCAATGACGATGTACTGTAGTAAGTTGTGAGCGGCGCAGAGGATTACAAGTGCTTGTGTGCAATTGCGGTTCGTTTTTTTGTACGAGGTGAGCATTCTTGTTGATTTTGACTTCGGTTGGGGAAGAATCACTGTAACGTTTCGGCAATCAATTGCATGAAATGACGAAGTTGTAGAAATTAATGGGACGGTTTCTGTGTCGGTGAGGAAATCTCGCCCTGGAGAGTGGGATTTTTCAGTGTTGTAGGAATGAATTAGTGGTTGGTCTCAGCCCATGGCATTGGAATTGTCAATCTGGGCCATGGGAAATCAATGCATAATTTGTTGTTCTGAAATCGATATAGGGGTTTTTCCTGCACCTGCATGTTCATTTGAGTTCGAGTCAATTTCTCTCTGCAGACTTTTTTTGTTTAGTGTAGGATAATCACTCCATATAAAAGAAGGCGATAGGACATAGCCTAATGGGGGTTTTTCTCTAGATTTTTGTTCTTAAAATCAACATTCTAGTAACTTTCAAAACATATTTCCATCGTTTGAAAATGTAGGGTATGATTTCTATTAGGAAGTGTCGGGGTTTGAGACTAGAATGGAGGCACAATTTGAAGAGGCCTAGTATTACGAGACAAGACTCAGGCTGGATTTTGAAACAAAACGATACAAGATTTCACTTATTCTTTTTATTTATTTTCCAATTTGGACCGGTGCGATTCTAAGCCCAGAACGAGATAATACTTTGTACATAGGGTTTGCACTTTAACACCCCCTTTTGGTACCTTTCTAGAAGCTGCAGCCCCTTTTGGCCATTTGGGTTAATACAGAATTTATGTACAAGAGGTTGAGAGGTGGTCCTTGTCAATGACTAGATAACGTTTGTTTTACTTCAAGCATGAATACGTCAAAGTGGTTTAGGGTTTTGCTGTGTAAATCAAGCAAAGCTACGTAAGACTCCTTTATGATATTTCCGTCTGGATTGTGGAGCCTCCTTTGCCAGAAATTCTCCAATGCTTCATTCAGTGCTGATTGTTCTCCATGTAATGTTACAGGTATATACTTAAAATTGAATTATTTTTCGTGATGGATTACAACTCTAGGAAAACAGGAGTAGTGAGTGCTAGTACAGATTCGCCGTCCAAGAATGGCAGGCTTGCAGCCACCGCACTAGGGAGAGCTAGTAAAGCAGAGTATCATGGAGATCCAGGCAAACGTAGTCATGACCATCATGTCAACCCCTCGGCTCAGATGAAACCTAAAGCTCATGTAGACAGAAACTCTTCCACGGAGAATAATAGACCACCCAGTGAGAAGGTGCTGCATAGACTGAAAGATGATAGGGAGAGGGCCATCCTGCACCAAAGCTTGAAAAGGGCCAAAGCTGGAGAGGACTCCAAGGGACAGCCAATTAGTAGGGAGAGGGATCAAAGCCTGAAAACCACCAAAGTCCTTGAATCTGACTCCAAGCCCAAGTTGAAACATGATCGAGAGAGGGACATCTTGAACCAAAGCCTGAAACGGACCAAAGTCACTGAAGACTCGAAGCTGGTGAGATCGAAAGATCATGAGAATCCAAGCCTCAAAAAGCCTCATGTCCGAGATTCGGATGTCACACTACCGAGACCCAAAGGTGAGAGACTTGAAGACCAATCTATGGTTTGAAAAGCAATCTATGGTTTGAGGATGAGAAATTTTATCTGCTTATAACAACGAAAGGACCAAGGATTCATGGTTTTAACATGACAAATTCAATTGAGAAAATTATAATTCAAGTGAGACCAAATTTTGTCGGAACCAGTGAAGAAGAACATTGCATGAATGCATGATCAAAACATGAGTAAATTTGAACAAAAGAAACTCCACTTAGAATCTACTCAAAAATGCTATAAAGCACATGAGACCCAATTCTTGCTCCTTTAGGGCATAACTGGGATTTATAAGGAACAATGAACACTTGTTTCATTAAAAGTGCACATAGCCATGTGCACTATTTTTTAATGCCATTTGCACTGCATGTTCTTTCAGAGGGGGGTGGGTTGGGAGCAAACCCACCCCTCTCTAAAATTTGCACTACACTTCTTTTAATTTTAAGGAGAGGGAGTGGGAGCAAACCCACCTCCCTCTAAAATTTGCACTACATTTCTTTTAATTTTAAGGGGAGTGGGGTGGGAACATACCCATCCCCTTTAAAATTCGCACTACCGGTACATATCTTTTTGTGTAATGTCCATTCAATTTTGGCACTTTATAGGTGAAACATGACTATACTTTCTTCAAAGGTACAAAATTATGGCTTTTTCTGTGGTTGGCATTCTAGATTGATGAGTGGTTTTTATTTAGCAATGATTGATTAAATGAATGAAAACAGGTGTTCAAAGGAGATAATCTGTATGTCTCTTGGGTGGCGAGTTATCCCAAGAAGCCCAATTGAGTTTTTTTTCTTTTTTTAATAGCAGTTTTGAGTAGCTCCTATTGTTCAAGTTTCTTTCTTTTTTACGAATATTCTTCACTGGTCCCATCTTCTGGAACTATATTTTTCACCGATTGAAATTTTCATTTAAAAACCATGAATCCTTAGGGGTTATACTCTTTTTCATACATTTGGTGTAATTATATAATATGTTCCATGCAGGTGGTGAAGACTTGAAGGTGAGGCATGAGAAGCCACGGCCGGAGTCGGTGAAGAAGACGACGACGGCAACGAGGCCTGTGAGTGGAGAGTCGAAGGGTGGTCATACAGTGAGTCCCAAGGTAGTGAAGAAAGAGTTGCCGCAAGGGAAGGAGAAAGACCAGATTTCTGGCAAGACGCCGTCACGCAAGGAAGAAGAGGTGAAGAAAGGCAGCGAGAAGAAGCGGCCCATGCCGGGAGTGTCCAAGCCTAATGAAGGAAAGGCTGAGCCTGTGCGAGTGCGCACTGTCACAAAGTTAGAGCCAGTCCCTGCCACCAGTCACTCCACCTCCAAAAACGTATGTACTCTCAACATGCTACTGTTTGTTTGCACACTAAAAAGTAGAATGTATGAGCTTTCTATTGCACTTCACGGTTCTCGATTTGATGGACTTTTGAGCAGGCAGCACCAATTCGAAGTTGCGACATTGTCTTAGTTGTGAAATGCTAAATGTGTCCATATCTTAATCCCTAAAGGACCATAAGGCCACCACGTGGCTCCTGTTTTTTATTGCAAAATGTATGAGCTTTCTATTGCACTTTATGGTTCTTGATTTGATGGACTTTTGAGCCGGTAGCACCAATTCGAAGTTGCGTTTGTCTACATTGTCTTCGTTGTGAAATGCTAAATGTGTCCATAGGACCATAAGGTCACCATGTGGCTCCTGTTTTTTTAGTAATTTTGAGTAGGTTTTATGTAGATTCTGTTTCTTAATTTAAAAAATAATAATTATTCAACATATGTAATGTTCTTCACTAATTCTAGTGATATAAAATTTGGTCCCATTCAAATTATAGTTTTCACAAGATGGTCGTTTAAACTTGTCATTTTAAAACCATGAATCCTTGGTCCTTTAGGGGTTAACTGCCGGGTTTTGTACACATTTGATTGGATAACTTCTACACATGTACACTCTAACAACACTCTACAACTGCATATTCCTGAGTCTATCATTTTATGCACACATCTATTGAACAACTTCCACACTTGTAAGAGTTTGTATAGTCGGGTACAACATGCTTACAAATTTTTTCGTAAGCATTGAAAGTAAGTAGATCCTATATCAAGCGGCTGCATTGATTTTGAAGATTGCAAATGTGGTAAGGAAAAATTCCTACTAGTAGAGGACTAGAGTAGGAATGTCCCTTTCAATTTGTAGGGCCATATCGAGCACATTACAATTTAGGAAAGGGACTCTGTTTTTATGAGGGAGGAGCCAAAAATTTGAAAGCAACTTGTACCCGACTGTACACTCGACCTTCTCTAATATTTGACTCTATAATTGCACATTCCTTGTATATCCTAAAAGTATATACTATTGTACTGGACAACTTCCAGACATGTAAGAGAATGTACATTGAACACATTCTATAATTGCACATTCCTTGTATATCTTAAGAGTGTGTCATGTTATGTACATATTTGATTGGACAACTTTCGCATGCATTAACCCAAGGCAGTGTCATTAGAGAGGGTTAAAGAGTGTGTTTGATCAGCACTGGAGAGGAGTTTCACCTTGTGTTAGTTTATTGATTTTGTGGTCTGGATTTCTTTTTGGTTGCTATTTTTTTTTAGTATTTTTTCACTGACAGTAAGGTGGGCACTAACGTTGTGTGTAGGGGAGTAATGCTCCGAAGGGACCTGTGAAGTCAGTCAAGATGGTGACAGGAACTGTTACCAAAACCAAGGAGGAGAAGATGAAGAAGAAAGTGTTTTCTTTACCAGGTCAAAGATTTGAGCCTCCGGAGGAAGTATGTTTCTCTTTCCTGCTCTCCCCTTTTTCTTTATCTTTACTTTGGAGTATATCAGATGTCCTTATTCTAGGAAAATAAATTTTTAACATAACATTCTTGAACGAAGCTCAAGGCGCCTCTTAAGAATTAGGGTATCCAAGAGCTTTGACATCTCTTTCTCTTTAACTTCTAAAGGATCAAGAAGCTCAAATTGGGTTTCATGTTTTTTTTACAGCAATTTCAAGTAAGCCATACGTAGTATTCCTTTTGTCCAAATTTATTTGTTTTTTTAACCAGCACATGCAATGCTCTTCATTGATTCTGGTGACATAAAATTTGGTCCCATCTGAATTATATTTTTCACAGTATGATTGAATTCAAATCATATCCTGGTTTTTAATATGTTGTAAGATGAATAGTAAGATGGACGCACTTATAGAACAACTTAAGAATGTTATGTTAACCCTTGAGTCTACCCTCAAGGGTAGCATGTGCCATCTTGATCCTGGTGGCCAAGTTGGTAGCACTTCCTCCAACAGACTCTTCATTCACGTTGACCCTTTGGGCTAGAGTTCCCCTCTCTCTCTTGACATGGGTTACTGGTTGGCTGTTTTCTTAACAGAGGGATGCGTTGAGGTTGTTTTATGGGTCACTCCATACACAAATACCGACAAGTGATATGGCTAATATTTGGTAAGAAAACTCTTTCCTTGTTACATTTTTCCAACAGTAGCAAGAGGATTCTTTCACATAAGAATTTTTGGACCCATAGAATGGTCTTGCTTGTATGAATTATTCATAACATTCTTAAGCAGTTGTAAGAAGTTACTTTTTGCTACAATTCTTGATTATTGATGGCAGTCAAAATAGAAATACTAGAATGCTGACTCTTCTGTAGAAAACTAATCTGATTTATAACCTTGGAGTTTGCTCAAGATGAACAAAACTAAGAATAAGATACACCTACAACCGTACTTTTAAGCAATTCAACATACTTGGGGGTGTTTTTTTCAAGGTAGACTATTTTGCAGTATTAGCAATTGAAAATGATGGTTTTACAAGAAGATAAATAAATTTGTGGATAAGTCTTGTACTTGCTATAAATTTTCAAAGTGGAAGTTGCTTAGATCATTTAAATCGTCCCATAGACTTGTCATAAAACCAATCTCCATGAAATGAAAATTAGCTAAATTTGGGGATGGTTCAAAAGACTTTCAAAGCAAGTCTATAGTACAAGAATGGGTGTAGGGACAAAATTGGATGTTTCTACCTTAGTAGGTAGGTAAATGGAATTGGGGCTCTCAAAGAAATTGGCACTGTTGAGTATGGTGTGTCAAAAAGGTGTTATAGAATGTAGTTTATCCTCCATAATATGACGATATTATTGTTTCAAGCAATACACATGTGACAAGTCATTTCTGTGCCTGCCACCTTGAAGTTTCCCAAACATGTCATAATAGAGAGGGACAACGTTGTTATGGTTGCTTGATTTTTTTTGATATTGTATGAGCAGGATGATGGAGCATGGGTTACTTGAAGCAGATGAGGCTCAGAGGGTTTTGACCCAGAAGGTGAAATCCAAGACTGGCGTGGTTTCCAAAGCCTCAGCACCCACGCCTTCCAGATTTTCCAATGGCAGTGCAGGGAAAAGCTCCAAGTTTAAGAATGAGAGCTTTCTTGATATAAAGCCAGTCTCTAAGAAGTTGAAGCTTTAATAAGAAAAAGCTTTTTACAGAGGAGATAGTTGAAAATTCTTGCAGGATGGGGCTGGTGTTTTCTCCTTGAAAATAAAGGCGTGCAGCATAGTTTTTAGTAGCAGACAATTCAGTCCTTTTGGCCTGCAAATAAGCCTGATTCTGTCAATGAATCTAGCAATGGAAGCATTCGTTTACAGAGAACTGGTCGAAATGGAGATTATGAATTTTGAGTATATCTCTGAGCTGTGAAATGAAAATAAAAACTGGTCAATTTTATTTCATTTTGATGGTTTTCTTAGCAATGTTTTGATTACAATAGAGTTATCCTTCAACTCACCAAAATTTCTAGAGAATTCCTGTTGAATACTCTAGGAAATTGGACTGGTTTGGCATCTTTCTAGTAAAATTATGGATAGTGGTAAGAGTCTATCCTCGAAAGAGGGCATCAAGGGTAGCATTGTTGGACTGGTTTGGCATCTTTCTAGTAAAATTATGGATAGTGGTTTAAGTCTATCCTCGAAAGAGGACATCAAGGGTAGCATGCACCATCTTGGTCCTGGTGGCCAAGTTGGTAGCACTTTCCCCAACAAACTCCTCATTTACGTTGTGCCACAATTCCTCTATCTCTCTAGATAGTGGTTCATTCTAAATACTTGATTGAAGTCCATTGTTTCTACTCTAATTCATTCATTTTAGTGAAAACCATGTAATACTAGTACAACAATGGTTTTGCCAAGTTGAGCTCAATATGAACAAGTGAGAGCACCTCAAGCCAATAAGCTATTATCTTCTTTAATATTTAGGACAACTTTGCGTTAAATAACTCTTAGTTGGCACTGTTTTCAAAAGATGCCATGCCACTACTATCGTACTCTGTAAGAAGTTACTAATTACTTTGGAGATACGGTGTAGAGTGCCAGTGGTTCAGCGGTCTACATCAGCTGCCAGCTTACATCTGGCACCAACCAGAGAGTTACTCATGATGTTACATAGTGTTCCGCCTCATGTACTAGAGCGATAAGGTCGAGGCACCTAAAGCCGACCAGGTACCTAAAACTGATCAGGCCTAATTTCTAGATTTTGAAAGGGAAGATGTACCTCATTTGTACATTAGAGCATGTGATCGGTTTTGGGTTCTGAAGTACTTTTCACTTTGAAAAATTGTACAAATTTCAATATTGAGAAATAATTCATGGAAAAATTTGCATTCTCCGCGAAAACTAACTTCCAACCCAGGAAAAATATCACCCTATTAATGGCTGGTCCAAAAATAGTGTAGATAGCTTAAGTGATCGGTTTTAGGTGCCTCGACCTTAGTACTTCGATTCTTGGCATCTTCAGTGTGTACCCTGCAATTTGAGAGTAGTGAAAGTAGTGGAATCTCTATAGGGTTGGATAACCTATTACCACCAACTTAAGCAATCTGGCCTATTTTTGGCAGTGCTAGATTCCCAAAAAAAATATGATTGCATTCGAAATAGGTTTTGATGAGGATTGCAAAAATTTGCAACATCTAATTCGCATTTGTCAATTTTATACAAAATTCCAAAGTGGAAAGTAACCTTTTACCCATACATCACATACCAATTTCCTAAGTTCACACTTTGTTGTTCCTAGATCCGCTCATGAGCTAACCCAAAACCACCAGCTATTTCTTCGCAATTCTTGGCATGCCATTGGTTTACTTGAATAGTGAAATTGGTGGTTTTGGGTCTCGATTGTGGTGGCTCCAAGAAAGTTGTACCTGTCATAAATGGGGGAGGTGGTGGTAATAGGTTATCCAACCCTAGTCTGATAGAGAATGTCATGAGTCCTGGCACAGGATTGTAAGGACGTCGTTTCCTATTTTCCAGTAATGCAAATGAGGCGTTAAGCAAAGAACTGTGTATTTTTTTACTTGCATTATCGGTGTTTTTACTAAGTGTCAACTTAGTTGTAGTTTGTGCGTATTAAAGTTGCTCTCAATGTACTCGTAAACCCCTCGGGCCCTCATGCCCTGTGTAAATCCCGGGAGTTTATAGACCGGAATGCCCTCCTATGAGCTGGGAGGGAAAATAATGAAATGGAACGCCCTCCCACGCTCTTGGGGGGCGTTCCTCAGGGTTTACGCAGCAGGGAGCCCCAGCCCTCGCGAATTCCGCGCAAGGAAAACGCCACTCGGCCTCGGGCTCCCGCCCTCAGCCTCGGGGTTTTCCTGCGCGGAATTCCCTCGGGCCGGGGCTCCCTGCTATACAAGAATGTTAAGGAAAGCTTTGTACAATACAGCAGTGATTTTTTTGTTACTAATTTCAGTCAAATTGCAACATAAAATTTGGGTTGGCGAATTGATACAAAGGATTTTTGAAAAAAGAAAGGAATAATAGCCAGATTTCCTACATGAAGTCAAGATGTATGGCCTCTTCAAACACCCACGTATTTGCCTAAGTAGCACCTAGGTAGCACATGTGTATTACCCTGATATTACCTATATACATTAATATGAAAAGACCAAGGAGCCTGGATTGCTCTTCAACTCTTCAAGCCATGGAAAGTAGCAAAAATGCTAAAAACTGTCTCCTGACATAAAAAATTCACTGCAGTACAATACGGCACAGTACAATGAAGGCAGGAGGAATCTTGGTAAAAATATGGAAAAAGTATTAATTTACATGAGTAAATTGAATGAGCTCAGACAAGTTGAAAAATAGCAACAAAATTTAATGGGGATTGGTGGAGTCTAACTTAGAATCGGAACGACCTTGCTTTGTTGGTGCCGCCGATTTCCTTGTGATGCTCAAACATGTGGGCGAAGAGAGGAGAGACCATCTGGCCTTGCGGCCCCATGCCCTCCTGCCGGTACGGCGGCAGCGAGTGATCCGAGAACGACGGGTCCTTGGGAGGCTCTTCTCGGAGCTTCTTCTGAATGATCAACTGATCGGCAAACCAGGACAGCCGCTCGTCGTTCGTTTCCTCCAGCGTGATTCGGTCCCCGTTCTCGTTTCGCATCTCTGCCTTCTGCTGTAACAGCTCCTCCGTGCAGTTGATCAGGTCCTGAATGTTCTCCGGTGTACAACAGTCCATGAGCGCCGTCTTGTTGGGAAGTCCCGAAAGCTGTTACATATAAGGTACAGTTGCCGTTAGTTTAACCCCCAAAGGACCAAGGATTCATGGTTTTAAAATGACAAGTTTAAACAATCATATTGTGAAAATTATGATTTGAATGGGACCAAATTTTATATCACTGGAATTAGTGAAGAATACTACATATGTTGAATAATTTAATTTTTTTAATTCAACAAAAAAAATTTATATAAAGCCTACTCAAAACTACTGAAAAAAACAGGAGCCACCTAGTGCCCTTATGTCCTTTAGGGGTTAAGCATTTCAACCTACATGGAGCGCTGATTTTCAATGATAAAAAATTGCAGCACATAAGACTTTGGGTTTAATAACCAAGCTCAATTTTTAATCAATTTTTTCACAATGTATGATTTTGTTATAAATTTTCAAACTTGATATGCATAAACCGCTATTGATGTAGGTGTACCAATGACTGTCTTTCATTTCTAGTCGAATCAGATTGCTAACTTGGTATTATTGCTTGTGATAACTAGATTGGAACTCTTGAAGTTAAAACAAGTGTATTTATAGGTGACCACAATTTGTACCTAACAATTTCTGGTGCTTCTACCTTAATCAGTGATATATTTTTTTGGTCAGGAGACAGTTTAGCATTTCTGCTACTTGTTCAAAGAGCAATCTAGGCTCCTTGGATGCTCTTTTCATATTAATATATAGGTAATAGCAGGGTAATGCACATGTGCTACCTAGGCAATACCTGGGTGATACCTGAGTTTAAAGAGGCTACACATCTTGACTCCATGCAGGAAATCTGACTATTATTCCTTCTTCTTTTATCAATTAGCCAGCCCAAATTTTATGTAGCAATTTGGCTGAAATCAGCAACAGAAAAAACCACTACATACAATGAACGTTTGTTTGTGTTAAAGGGCTGTAGAAAGAGATGAAGAGACGTGAAACTCTCTCCTGTTATACCGAGCAAAAGACTTTCTTTTTGAATCTTCTAAAATAAGTAGTTTCAAAGACTATTATTATTTGTGGACATTAGGGACTTCACCTGTATCCGAAGATAATTCTCAGCGCACTTATGGCCGGCAAAAGCAGCTGCTAATTGGTAATCCACAGTGTCTGCAGAAAAGAAAGATAACAATTCGAGTAAATGACGCTGACAACTGAATGTGCGTTTCTAGGATCAACAAATGAAAAAACAATCTAGTGAATTCTCAAATCCATACTGAAGTGATGGGAATTGTTTGCCTAGATTAGAACGTCCATGCCAAATGTACTCACCAGCGGTGCCTTCCATCATAATGTTCATGAGAGGCCTCACCCAACCTGTCATTCCCCACTTCCTCGCTTTGGCCAATTCATGCTTGAGGTCTGCTTGTCCAGCTCCCAATGACAAAATCTGCCACCATAAAATACATTTCAGCAATCTATTTGTTGAAACCACTACTGATTAGTAACCAGTAATATCCTACCTCCAGAAACTAGTAAGACTGTTAGTCTTCAGTGGAGATGCAACAAAAGAGCAATTATTCACATCCCAAGTGCTCAACACCAAATGTTACATTCAGGAAATTGTAGATAAGCGCACCAAAAGATCGTTGAGACTTGTTGCATACGGAAAATCTTCGTTGTTAGCCAATCCATGTGTTGTCGCAACCAATGCCTGAATCAGGACGAGCAGCAACATTTTCCAATGAGAAGCATGCATCAAAGTATTCCTCATGAAATCTCATGAGGTTAATTTAGAACTTGACATTGAACAAGAGTAGAAAGGCAGCAAGCTCATACCGGATTATTCTGAATAGCTCCTCCATCAATCATTGTTCCCTGGAACTTGCCATCAACAGAAGTCACGAATGCAGGTGGAAAGAAAGTGGGTGCTGCAGCCGTTGCGCGACACGCTTCCCATAGACTGAAATTTCACACACAGTGAGCACGTCGTTATGACTGATATCCCTAACTCTCACATGAAGAGAGGAGCAGAAATACTACACTCAGAACTCTTTTATATCACCCATTTGGCAACCAACGTAAACGAGTTCAGAACTTGCCATATGGAAAGTGTCCAATCACATGTGTACACCATAGCAAATATTCTGTGATGTAATACTGGAGAATGTGATAACAACGAGTTCCGAGTGTACAGTCAAGTTCATGCGTAACAGCCCGATTTGGAAACAAAGAATTTGTTACATTTTAACCCCTAAACGCCCAATATGGCCATCTGCATCACTGAGCTTTGCAACGGTGGCGTTTTCTCATTTAACCTCGGATTTCTGATTGCAATACATCATTTTAAAGCTCTTGTTCTATACTACAAGATCAACAGTGTCGATCGTGTCAAACTAAAGTCATTTTCACACAAACAGATGATTTGCAGCAGGGGGTCCAATTTTCCTACACTAAAGAAAACACACAGTGGAGTGTAAACAATGCATTCGAAAATAACAGAATATATACATATCACTAGTGCTGTTACCTGAAGTTGCGGCTGGGATCATTAGCTGCCGCCTGGCGCACAAAGAAAAACGGAGTAGCTCGGGAAATGTCGAAGGAGGTGATGAGAAGGGGCTTGAGAGTGTCCACCAAGGTGAGCACCGTTCCATCTTTCCGGATGGTATACTCCTTGAGCAGGTTTTCGAATCTCCGCGGCGAGTACTTGGGCCTGTAAAACTGTCGCACTGTGCCGTGAAAGGGATCATACCACCGCGGGCGAAAGATGTAACTCCCATTTTTGGAGTAAAACTCACAACAGCCTTTGGCTGAAAACAGAGGGCGCCCTTTCTCGTTGGGTACCACCAGCATGGTGGCCAGAATGGCCCCAGTGCTGGTGCCCGTGAACAGATCGAAGTAGTCACACAGATGCACTTCACCCCCTTCATTCCCTAGTTTCTCCTGTCATCCACAAAAAACAAGAAGCAGAGGCTTTACATTCAGAACATGCATGTGAATCAGCAACCCCTACTTCCCAAAAAGGCAAAAATAACCAAACAAAAAAAGGCCCTTGGTTTCCTAGTTTCTCCTGTCGTTCACAAAGCCAGGATGCAGCTTTACACATTCAGAACATGCATGTGAATCATCCACTATGACTTTGTTCAATGAGAATCATTATAGAGTTATCATACAACTCACAACCCTATTTCCAAAAATGGAAAAAATGACCAATAAAAGACCCTTCATTTCCAGTTTCTCCTGTCATTCACCAGTTTCAGCCAGGATGCAGCTTTACACATTCCGAAAATGCATGTGAATCAGCATGTTCACAGTACGGACACATGAAACTGAAAACATAATAGTGTTCTCCTCTGACTCATAGGATTTTCAACCAAAAGAAAAAAACGACTATCAATCAAGGTTACCAATTTGTTGAGAAGTTTTAGATGGACCCAGGGTTACACAAAGTTAAGACCTCCACTATGACACAGGTAGCATAAACCTCTGACGGATAAGAATTGAATACCTGAATTAAAGTCTCTAGCCGAGTTAAGATGCGAGCTGCAATGAGTCCTCGAATGCCGCCTCCATCCATACTCAATATACACAATTTTCGTTTTGAGGCGGGGCCGCCCTCGCCAATGGGGAGATCCAAAAGGTCCGAATCCCAGCCTTGAAGCCCTGACTTGCCGCCTCCAATGGGCCCTCGTTGAATGGGAGCTGCCGCGTCGGCTTCACAGGGCTTGGATGGGTAAGTGTCCAAGAAAGCCCGAATGCCCACCATGGTGGCGCTGGACATCCGACCAAGGCCCCCATCGTCTCTAGTATGATACTCTCCTGCATTATTAGTATTGTACATGTTGGGGTCCTTGAATTCTTGGTTTTCTTCAATGGAAACCGCATGGTAGAGTCTACGTGGAATAGAGCCACTTTCTCTCCTCATCTGGTGGTGTCTCAAGGCTGGAGTCGTCCCAGTTGTCGCAGACCCTGCACCCCATCATCCCAATATAGAAGCTCACAATCAAATTTGAACCATAAATAGCCTCAGAGAATGGAAGCAACTTCACTTACTACCATATTTTCTCCCTATATTACCACACTTTTGATGCACAAAAAACAACAGTATCGTTACAATGTTTACTAAAACCGTATGGTTTATGTACTTTAATTGTACAAACATGATATCCAAAATGCACGACAACCACACTAATAACGTTACAGAAATTGTATGTTGTTGATAAATATTGTTTTTGCACTAATTTAGTGCGTAGAATACACGTAAGATGAGCGAACCGTACACATGATAACTAATACTTTTACGTAGTAAGCCACATTTGAGATGCAACCACCAACCCAACACAGCAGCAAACCAAGGTGACAGAATCAAATTCCAACAATGTCCTAATTCCCAACACCCTAAAAAATAACTTAGATGGAGAGTACGTATTTGGCAATGTCAAAACCGGGGAAAGAAGGAATTGTGTTACAAAAGTTAAGGAGAATTGCCTAAAATGGGGATCATGGTACTTTGAGGAAAGAAGGATTACGTTGTGTGCAACCTGCAAATCACAAAGCAAGAATTGGCAAGGTTTTACATCCCTAGGCTGACACTGCTGTTGTTTACGAGGATTTACACCACCAGAACAGACAAGCTTGTTTTGGTTCTAGGTCATCTATCAGTAAAGCTTTTTAGCCATACGGTATCCAAAAAACGTATGCTTAAGTGCGTTGGAATCCCCTTCCATTTGCTACCAATCTAGTCCAACAAATGAGACTATGCTCAGTGGCAAATGTACCAGTTTAATTTTTTCCTACCTTGTTGCCACTACTTCTAATTGATCCACAACTGTCCATTTCAGAGGGGAAAATTGACTGTTCAGCGACAATGCTAGGAACTCATTAGCCTCAAATGAAAATGGTCAACAAACGGAATCAGGAGCACTGCGCATCATAAAATTCTTTAGCCCTCCATTGCAAGTTGGGCCAGTTCTTATTCTCTACAGTATCTTCTTATCACAAACATATCACCCCCAGAATTCCAAACAAGCTCTTGTTAGAATTTTGACCTCTTCAGCTAAAAAATAAATTACAATAGCCTGTGAAACACGAAATCATTTCAGCTCTTTGAAGCGTGCAGCATAGAAATCCCTGGCAGCTTAGAGAAAATTGGAAAATCGCAGTATCCTCTTACCACAAACATCTCATCTCGTATTAAAATAAGCTAAAGGATTATTATAACAGCCTGTGAAAGGGCTCTAAACATAAAAATATTTCAGCTCTTAGAAGCGTGCAGCATAAAATCCCTAGCAGCTTAGGGAGGATTGGAAAATTGCTACCAAGGTGGACTATATCCCTTAAACTCTGAGACAAGAACCATTTGCGGCAACAAGTGTAAGAATTCGGTAACAAAGCAACACGAAACATACCAGCATTGATTTGTTTTGGTACAGGAACAGAATGCTCTTCCGCTTCCTCCATTGAATCTGCTCACAAAGACTTGCGATCCCTCCACAATTTTAAAAAGAGGCGCACATCATATGCACCGCCTGTTCAAAAATCTGAAACTTGCTCTTCTCCATCAGAGAGAATACTTAACTTCCTACAGAAACGGTCACGCAACTGAAAGCAAAGCTGTAATCCCAGTGAGCAAACCCTGTAACACTTGGATAGGTCCTCAGCTGTAGCACCCCAGCTTGTAGGGAATAAGCAACACCGCGATTTGAAATGAATCTCCACCTGTGCAAAAGCACCTCAACAAAAACATTCCGCAACAACAACAGAAGAGATTTATCGATGGAAAGCGCCTACAAAGTGGAATCGTGAGCCAAAATGGAAGACATCGCACACCCGATTTGCAGGGAGCGAAAAGTTTCGAGTGAAGCCTTTGACAAAAGTTCGTGAGATCGTGGCCGTTACAGTTGAGATCGGACGGTGATGGGAGGCTGGAAGGGGACTGAGGAGGCTCTTTTCGATTGCGGCCGCTGTTGTGGCGCCACGTGGTGAGCCAAGCTGGATGCCAAGTCGACACTTGGTGGGGTCCGTTGGGTCGAGCTGGCAGACCGTGTTTGAGGTATTACCTGCATTTGGAAAATTTGAGGTACTCGGGTTTCGCAAATTGTGGGGGAGTTTGTGGACTTGGTGTTTTCAGGCTCTATCATCGGTGTGAAAAGGGTTGCTTCTAGAAATATTGAACTTTAACACTTGAAAAGGATTGCTTCTAGAAATATTGAACTTTAACACTTAAGCGTTCACATTATAATTACCCAGTCAAATCTCATCAATTTCTCAACTTGAAATATATTATATTTTCTAGTATTTTTCTCATATAAGTTATTGTTAAACTAATTTACTTTGATTTTTTTCACAATTATGTAAATAAAAATGAATTTTATAAAAAAACTATAAGTTTATTTTTCTAAAATCATAGTTTTTTTTGAGGAAAAATGTAAATAATAGTGATGAACAACAAGGTGTAGGTGGCATGCTTCGTGAGCTTATATGATATATAAACTTTTTCTACAATGTATTTATTGGAATTTTAGGATTTTGAGTTGTGTCATAAAAATGTGCAATTTTAACAATTTTGAAGAATAGTAAATTGAATTAGAAAGTAGAAGCTAGCCTCCACACTTTCTTAGTGGGGTCCATTTTAATTTGAATAAGGAACTAGGTAAAAATCAACGTTTGGCTAAAAAAATGGGCGTTTTAGACGATTAGGGTTTGTAAACTTCCAGTTTGTAAACTTATTCTGGTTTATCAACTGCAAGTTGATTTAATTCTAGACTACACAATAGTCCATGGTTAGTTAAATATCGGTTGTTGATTCGATATGATTTTTATTATTTTTAATTCGTTACAAATGGAACACAATTGATTCTCTACAACCAAAAAGTAAATGGTATCAACCCCGACTATCCCGCTGTTTTTTTTTTTTTTTTTTTTTTTTTTGAGTAAACCCTAAAACTCGAGCTAAAACTTGGTGGGCTCTGGCTCCTACCAGACCCTCGCCCTTATTTTAACCCTTCTCGCTCCGCTCCATAGGTTTGATAGGGCTCGCGTTGTTTGGGTGGTTCCATAAATAGAATTTAAATTCTATAATTTACAACTTTTATTCATATGTCAAGTGCAAGACATCCCTCTTAGTTGCATTTTATAATCCGTCTTTGCAAAACTGCCAAATTTGGAGGGGTAAGGACATATGGAGGTTAAAATCATATACAACACCAAACTCAACAACACACATTAGGACAATGCCCAAATAGACAATAGAGCAACATTAGAATAATTTAAAAGCAATTGGAAGTTTTTTTTTACAAGTGAACTTCATTTAGTTCACAAGAATTGCACGGGAGGTCACTCCATTGTCAAGTTGAAAACCACGTGCGAACAAAATAAATCTAAGTTTTCTAAGTTGCATCACCAAAATGGGTCAAAATTTTATCAATTTTTTTTCACGAGTAGATATACTCAGTATCTATTACATAGTAAAAAAAAGATAACCAAATTTGATGATCTTTCTTTTTTTATAAAACATACCGTTTCTAACTAGAATGACGTAGAAATGAACTAAAACAATTACTAAAAAAAATGAAGATGACTGAAAATTTCAAAAAAATATACAAAAGATGTTATCAATGGTTACGTATATGTAGAAAAAATATCATAATTTTTAAAATTATTTATGGCATATAATATAGGGGTAGCAAACTTTGTTCGCACGTGGTGTTCAACTTGACAATGGAGTGACCTCCCCGGGAAGAATTGTGATTTACTGTCCGGCGAGAAATGGATGTTTTAATCACAAATTATTCACAGGCGAGAAGAAAGTGTTTCTATAATACATTGGAGTATGTCGTTTGTCATTCTAGGTGATGCCATGTTCTTTTCAAGGAGGGTTCTTCTGGCTACTTAGAGCTAGACTCCAATGTAGTGGCATAGTACAGTGGTCTAAATCTAGAGGGATCACCTTGCACAACATGCAAGAAATACTGCTACAATAAAAATAAAGAAAACAACCTCGCTTCCAGATGATGACAATGACACGAGTTGGCATGCTATTTATATTATAAAGTTATCATTTGTCATTGGATCACTACTTCCAAAAGGTTTAGTTCATTTTTTCAAATTTAGCAGTGCCAAAAATAGGCCAGATTGCTTAACCCTTAAACGTCAAGGTAAGCCACATGGTCTTATTTAAAAGAGAATAATGAAGAAAAAAAGTTGATTTTCTCAACCAAATCAAGCAAGGATTGGTGCATTGGAAAGCTACTGAAAAAGCTATCTAGATTCCAAATTTCGCCTCATTTGAGAGATTGTGGAATCGTTGGTAAGCAATCAAAGTTATCAAATTGAACAAGTTTTGAGGTTGGATCGGAGCAGCTAAAGTTCAGCAGTGCCGCATTGCTACAGTGCTACAGTGCCAGCCAGCAGTGCACTACAGAGCCGTTTTTGCAAAAAATAAAATAAAAATAAAAATAAAAAATAAATTTTTTCTTCCTCCAAAAATTTAGATGCCTTCCGGAGTGCCCGGTCCAGGCCCTCTTCACGTTTAAGGGTTAAATTGATAGTTTTAGGACAACCAACCATATTTTGTTAACTGACCTCAATACTATCTGCAATTTTTTATCTTACATAAACTGTTTGTTGCTCCCCTGAGATATTTTGGAGCCCTTCAACACTTCCAATTGCAGCAGGAATTATAGTGCCTTTAGAAGGCATTGTAAGTATAAGTATGCTTTTAAGAATTATTCATTCACATATTGTCAATGTATTCTTGAAGAATTTAAGATTGGCACGATCACTTGATGCAATTTTCTTTCACCATGTGCATTTTTCTTTTAATGAACAAAGGTTCTTTTCTTTTCTTTTCTTTTCTTTTCTTTTTTGGAATTTAATTCTGGGTTTCGTTCCTGGCTAAATTCTACCGCATGTTTAACCCAACTGGATTAACTCAACTACTTGGTTAACCAATCACTTGAGTTACTTTATAACCAACAACTACGTGGTGGCTTCTCAACTAGGAGTTGTTTTCCGTGTATCAAGCCTAGTCCTTGGGGCTTTTTTATATAGCCCGTTCATCCCACTACAGTTGGCTGTGTCGTTTGACACGTTCATTGTACACTATCTCCCTCCATGTGTTCTGCCGCTTGACGGCACATTGAATTGCGAGCCGTAAAACGCCGCAATTAGCTTACCGATCGGAATTGATGAGCGACTTCATGGTTGCGACGAATTTATATTGCTTGTTCATCCTACCTTAGTTCTTTCACAAATGAGTCTTATTTAGGGAAAACCTAAGTTTGCTTGTGAGTTGTTGGAAGAGAAAAGCTGGTAGCGATAAGCGCTTTGTCTCGTTGTCAAGGGAGGTTGTGGAACAATCTAAGCTTGTTACGATGGTGTTGGGCTCCCAAAACAGCGGACAACAGGTTGTATAATTTTTGTCAACAGCATCACTCCTTTTCTCCAATTAGTTGTAGTCAATGCTTGTTCTTGTTATGAGTCTGTTGAACTTTTTCTCTGGTGAATGAACGATAACAAGTTGTGGTAACCTGCAGACACCTCGTACACATCAAGTGGCACACTAATACTTTGCTGTTTGGCATGAGTACAGGTGAGGGTTACCACCTCCTAAGGATTTTTTCAAAACCTCTAATTTGAGCTTCTTGATTGTCGACTTTTGGAGATGCTGTTCGACATGCTCTGCCCTGGTCCTTCATTCCCTGGTGTTGATATTTATTTTATGGCATAAGTGTAGTGTTTTTTTCCTTTGGTTGTAACTATTGCTACCCTTATTTAATCAAGTAGGGTGTCACATGTTATTGCAACCTTTTCAAATGTTGTTCACAATGATTTGGTTTCTCCTTAGCGTTTTCCTTTTTTTGGGTTTTCTAGGCTTTCAATCGATTGTTGATTTTATCAACTTTGATTAAGCTTCTTGCTCCTTGATATGCATGTATATGTATGTACTGGAGTGGGAGCATTTTAAATGCTGGTCATTCTTGTGCTTACCTGTTCAAACCACTGGGTCCTTTTGTTTTTAATTATTGAAACGGCTTTAGTTTGACGTTTTTTTATTATAGCTTTTTATTCATATCATTCATTCTCATGAAATTTTATGATACTATGACGTTTCGTTAAAAAATCTTCTTGACTTCAAGCCTACATTTGTTTGCTTTGACTCTTTTGATAAGATGATTTTGTTGTAGAAACAAAATTGTATCTTTTCTTCTATCATGAGTATGATTTCTATATGGGAAGTAGAATCTACTTTGATTCTATCAGGGAAGTATCGAACAATCCTTTTTTTCGAGCACCATATTCACAACTTTCCTTTCATTCTTTTGCGATTTCAAAAAATGATAATTATAGTGTACACCAAAATGAAGCAAAATGCTTAATTTATTACTTTAACCCTTAATTGCTTGGGCGTTCATTTTTTGGATGATGTACATATTTCATCCATGTTTTTTCATTCATCATGTACTTTTGGCAGTGCCAATTTTTTACTATAGATTTTATGGGAAGTTAGCTTCATGTATGATTCGAAATGAGTGACTTGTGGAATATTTGTACCTCATTTCATGTCGTAGTGATCCACCAAAAAATTCTAAGATCGCAATTCAAAACTGCTCTTGAAAAATCCAACTCATAAAATTAAGCAATCAAAAAATTCAGTCACATATTGTCAATATCTTTCGTAATCAAATTACAAAAAAAACAAACTGAAATTTTAAGTTTCAAATTTATACAAAATATTGGTGATAACAATCATAGATCTAAATATATGGAATTATAAACAAATCTAAAATTCATAATGTAAATTTTTTATATACACATCAAGTTCAAAATATCCCTCCTAGTTGCATTTCATAATGCATCTTTGCAATTGTTCAAATTTAAACAAGGGTTTAAGGGATTGATAAATAAACAACTCTAATACATGGGTTTAGGGTTTATAAAATGGATGATTTTATTTTGTTTTCCAAAAACCATTTTAGAGCTCCAAATATCATTTTTTTGGTTGCATTAACCCTTTCATTAACATATGTGATTTTTATTTGAGATTTAGTAAGTTATGACTAATGTGACTAACATTACTTGGAGGAGGTTGGTCCCATTATGCACAACTTACTAAATCTTAAACAAAAATCACAAAAATCACGTGGTAAAAGTGAAAAGCTTTCAAAGCTAAAAATTTGTGTTGAAGTTCCTATAATAACGCAACCTCGGCACTTAAAATTATTATTTTTATTTGTGTTGAGGTTGCTTTAGGGTAGACTTCAAATATTTTGCATTTCAAAATTGTACCAAAAAAATAAGTATGCATGAAAAATACAATAAACAAAATTATAATAACAAAGATGCCTATTTATACAAAGTAATTGAAAACAAAGGTTTGATACGTATTTAGCAAATCATCAATACAAGTATATAAAAATAATAAAATGGTAGCAAGAACCATCTTAATATAAATATTCATTACATATAAGGATAAATTCTACCAATACTAAGTGGCAAATTTAAATCCTTATACAAAAGCTACAATTATGTTTTTTACATTTTAAAATATTTCCAAGTTTTTAAAAAACAACTTTATATCTTGGTCGGCCTCATATCCATCCTTATTTAGTGCAACACTATAACCTTCCTTTACAATCGTGTATTAGCAGTTGTGACACTCAATAATGGTGACTCCATCAGAAAATATGTTGAGACCTTCACATTCTGGACATTACTCTTTGTACAATTTAGGCAATTTTACTCGTGTTCTTTTTTTTCTTCACAATTTCCGTTCAACATAACATTTTGATTCCATCGGGTCTTGGCAATTATAGTATGGGTTGTTCACCTCCATATGGTTCTTTGTCATTGAATTTTTTTTTTGGCTTCCATGTCCAAGTCTTCTATTTGTTACATGAACTTGAATTGGAGTGATGCTTCCACCTTTCCTTGGCATTAATATTCGAGTTGGTCTTCACTCCAAGTCCATCGTGCTTTGCAAAATTGCCAAAAATGATTTCCCCATATTCTTTGAAAGTTCATATTGCTTTCCTTGTTGGGCTCCCAATTTCTCTACAATCCCATATTCTTTATTCCAAGTGATAACTCCTTCACAAGGTCATGTTGCATATCATCAATGTCTTCACTCCAATCTTCACTACTTTGACCATGTGTGGTGTATGGCGTCGCAATTAAAGGTTCATCATCTCTAATTTGTTCTTCAAAATGACGGATGAATCTTTCGGGTTTATAAGTGCTTGGCATTCAATCGAGGAGATGTGGAAACTTTTCGCGAACTATTATCTTCACTGCCCACATGTGCTTGCATATGGGGTTATAATCATCACATTCGCACCACTCTCAATATAAGCTAACAATGTACCACTTGTTGTTATCCGTTTGACTTCTAAATGCAAACCCGAGATAACATTCATCAATGACCTCCAAATATGACGATGGGTCCGATTTGTAACGTTGAACTAATGTCTTGGCCTTTTGTAACTTCAATGTTCGATATTTGTCTCTTCTCCTCTTAGAGTACTTTTCAGATTCGCTTAATCAATGAGCTTTGTCATAATGTTCCATTAAAGTGATTCCACCAAATCTTCGTCCTGTATTTGGATTGTCGATTAATGCAAGAATGGGTTCACCTAATCGACAGTTAACTATTCCATCTAATAGAGTGTACTTGACATATTGCCACATACGTTCCACAAAATTAGTTGTGTTCGCATTTCTATGAGAAAACATCCTACTCCATTTAGGCCACACACACTTCCATAGACTATCATCGCCGGCCCATTTTTTCTCCACATATTTTAAAATATGTGGATTGTTAACCCCTAAATGCCTAGAGCCCTCTCCGAATTTGGCAGTTTTGCAAAAATGTATTGTAAAATGCAACCTAGAGGGATATTTTGAACTTGATATATGAATAAAAGTTGTACATTATGAATTTTAAATTCTATCCATAAGGTTAGATCTATGATTTCTATTACCAATAATTTTGTATAAAATTTGAAACGTGAAATTCAAAATTATTTTATAATTCAATTATGAATAAAATATTGACAACCTACGGATGAAATTTTTTGTGATTGGTTGAAATGTAATAGTCTAAGTGTAGTGATTTTTGGAGATTTTTTGGTTGCTTAATTTTATGAGTTGACTTTTTTTAGAGCACTTTTACATTGAAATCTTGGGTGAATCACTACAACATGAAATGAGGCATAAAAATTTCACAAATCATTCCCTTTCTAATCGGATCACATATGCGTGAAGCTAACTTCCCATAGAATCTACTGTAAAAATTCCACACTGCAAAAAGTGCATGACAGATGAGAAATTATGGATGAAATCTGTACGTTGTCTAGAAAATGGACGCTTAGATAGTTAGGGGTTAACATATTTTACTTTGAAGTTTTCATATGCTTCATGAAAACTTTTAAGAGATGATGTCTCTAACATGGCACACATTATCTTGTACAAATCACCGCGCTCTACCTCGGGCAATTTTGGCAACAAATGGTTTATTCTAGTCTTTTTTGCATGGAACCAACATAGCAACAAACGACATGCCACCGATTTCTTGGTTTTCCCAACACCAAATATCATCATAAATTGCTTTTGTTATAGCAATCCTTGAAGTCTTGTCCTTGTCAATTACAATAGCGTTTGGCCCAATTGTATTCAACTATTCATTTTCAAAAGCATAGCCTTCATTGTGAGCCACAATACAGTTCCTACGTCCCCTTGTTCTTTGTCATCATTACATAACATGTAAAAGATAGGCATTCTCAAACCATTTGCATTTAAACACAATTCAGCAAACAATGACATGCCCCAATGATTCGTTGTAAAGGTCGAATCGTTTACCCATTTTGAATTATGGGTGATTTTTTTGCCCTTTCTAACATCTCCTCTCTCTGCAAGACAAGTACAAATTGCCGTTTATCCGGAGTGTTTTGTAATTGTTTCTCTGATTCAATAGTTCATTCAATTAAAAATCACTAGTCACTCCATATATAAAGGTGGATGAAACTAAAAGGCACCCTCTTGTAAGGCTACTGAACATTATGAAAATGCTATGTAATCGAAAAGAGTATTTCTTATTTGTGGTGACATGGATAAATTTTTAATAGGATAGGTCCACGAATATTCTTTATGCTTTCTTCATCGTTGAAGAATGAAGGAAGGCAAAGAGTGCTGGATGGAAATGGGAAACGGGGAAAAGGTCGAAAAGGGCGATGCCGGGCCGAAGCCGTGAGTGTCGCCCGCCACCCGATCCGCATTGCAGCTGGATAAGGCGCCATCTCCCCCATAGCCAGCCAACCTCAGGCTCAGGCTCTTCGACGGCCTCGCTTCAATTCCTCACCGCTCTGCCCTAACCAAATCCCTCGCAACCATTCCGCATTGCACAGACAGGGAGGGTCAACATCGCAGCTCGAAACCAGCGCCTGAGTGTTGTTTCCGCTACTTGGACCTGTTTGATTGATCTCGGCCCTGAGCGATGGCGTCCTCGCTCGCGTGCGGCTCGTCGCTGAAGCTGGCCTCGTTCGACGGGCTGTCCGCGCGCTCGCTGGGCCTGCGCGGCGCCGACCCCGCCTCCTCCGTCGACATGCTCGCGGGCTCCGAGAGCAGCGCCCATGTGGCCCGCCGCGGGAGCGCCGTGGTCACCGCCGGGCTCAAGGACTTGCGCGACCGCATCGCCACCGTGAAGAACACGCAGAAGATCACGGACGCCATGAAGCTCGTGGCCGCCGCCAAGGTGCGTCGCGCGCAGGAGGCCGTGGTGAACGGGCGCCCGTTCTCGGAGAATCTCGTGAAGGTGCTGTTCAATGTCAACGAGCAGCTGGCCACCGAGGACATCGACATCCCGCTGACCAATGTGAGTGGAATTGCTCTTCCTGCATTTTGATTGTGTGGGTGGGATTGGGCATTGGTGAATTGGAGCATTGGGAATTGGGAATTGAATGTGGCGGAAATGGTGATTGGGCATGCGCATGGTTGGTGGCTGGAGAATGAATGAATGAATGAATTTATGAATCGCGATTGTAATGAATCGGCTGGATTTTGAGATTGTGAGGTGGGTGGCGAATGGAATGGAATGGTGGTTTTAGGTGCGGCCGGTGAAGAAGATCGCGCTGGTGGTGATGACGGGCGACAGGGGGCTGTGCGGGGGTTTCAACAACTACGTGCTGAAGAAGGCGGAGGCGCGGATGAAGGAGCTGCGCGACATCGGGTGCGAGTACACGGTGGTGAGCATCGGGAAGAAGGGCAACGGGTACTTCAAGAGGCGGCCGCAGATCCCCGTGGACAGGTTTCTGGAGGCCGGGAACGCGCCGACGACGAAGGAGGCGCAGGCCATCGCGGACGAGCTGTTCTCGCTGTTCGTGTCGGAGGAGGTGGACAAGGTGGAGCTGCTGTACACGCGGTTCGTGTCGCTGATCCGGTCGGACCCCATCATCCACACGCTGCTGCCGCTGTCGCCGCAGGGCGAGGTGTGCGACATCAACGGCAACTGCGTGGACGCGGCGGACGACGAGATGTTCCGGCTGACGACCAAGGACGGCAAGTTCTCGGTGGAGCGCGAGGAGCTGCGGACGGAGACGGTGGCGTTCACGGGCGTGCTGACGTTCGAGCAGGAGCCGGTGCAGATCCTGGACGCGCTGCTGCCGCTGTACCTGAACAGCCAGGTGCTGCGCGCGCTGCAGGACAGCATCGCCAGCGAGCTGGCGGCGCGGATGAACGCCATGAACAACGCGTCGGACAATGCGGCGGACCTGAAGAAGTCGCTGTCCATCTCGTACAACAGGCAACGTCAGGCCAAGATCACGGGCGAGATCCTGGAGATCGTGGCCGGCTCCACCGTCACGATCTAAGTCAGAAAGATCGCTCACTCGTCGACATACATCTGGGCGTCGTAAGGATTACGATGTTCCCGGAACGATTTGCTGAGAGTCGGTAGCGTTGAGTTTAGTTTGTGTACACTAAATTAGGTGGAGAAGTGGGGAGGAGTGATTGAGAGCGGGCCCCTGGCTGGCGAGGAGCGGCAGACAGGCGGACGTCGGTGGGAAATGGATGACGAAGCAACAGCGTCGTGCAGTGCATGTGGATCTTAGATCACTTGAATTTTGATGGACCGCGGGGTTCTTGGTAGCCACCAATAATTTTTTTCTGTTGAGTAATTATGATGTTGACGATGCTACTTTTCTGTATCAAGTATTGGAGTGCGTTTCCATGTGGGGCTGGGAGCTGAGAGGTGAGGCACCTTCCAGCGACTTGTGTGGTCCACGGACATGCGCAGAGAGTGTAATACCAAATTTGCCGAAATTCCCTTTTATGCCATTTCCTTGTCTGCGTGGCCGTGGTGAATGTGGAGGATTAAAGTTGATGTTTGATCATAAGAAAGCCTGTTCTTTTGAATATGCAGTATCTTATGTTTACTTAATACATAATCACATTATCAGCTGGTAAGTTTTAAGGTCAACCCGAATTTTATTGTGCTTGCAATCCTTGGGCTGCTGGAGATGAATCGGTTGGCTCTTCGTTCATCGGGCTTCCCATCTGGTACTAGGACTTGTGGTTGTGGTTACTGCAGACATATAGTTTGATTCTTATCATTCACATCCAAGTGTTGAGAGTATGAACATGACAGAAGAGGTATGCACTTTGGATCGGATTCAAGGAATATTTCTTTAAAAGTAGAAATGGATATTCTGTGAGGTTTGGACTCGCAGCGTACTATCCTCCGAGCTGGTCGTGTCGAAAGTGAGTTCAACGATATTTACAGCAGACCTGGCGAATGGAGATTGTAAAGAGTCTCGGAAGAGAGACATACAACAAGGGTACAAACATTACTGTAAAGGTACGTGCATCCAATTTCACTGCCTGAAATTTATTCCTGGGTGCACATACCATCTCCGAGTGACATCTTAGGAGTTGAAATAAACCAACGCTTCAATTTAGAAGTTGTAGAAAATCATTTAAAAGATTCAAGAAAGAAAAAAGAAATGTCCCAATAGAAAGAAGAAATCATATTCTACATTTTGAATGATAGAAATATGTTTTCGAAAGTTGGTATGATTAGAGTCCAAGTGGACTTTCTATTTAGAGCTTGGGCACTTGGGAGTTAAATTGGAGAGGGTAGTGTAATAGGGTCTATCTGTAAAGCACAGTTCTCAAGCCTGAGACTTCTGAAGTGGGCGGGGTGGCATCACCCTGACGGCTGCCCAGCGAAGACACAGATCGCTGGTCGAGGCGGAGGCTGGGGCTGCGTGGAGCAGCAGATGAAGGCCGCTGCAGGGCAATGGGCCCCGAGCTCCCCATCACATTCTCATGCGAGATGGGCAAAGAAAACCGCTTCTTCGACGTCCAAGAGGGGTCCTTCTCTGGCGTCCCGGGCCGTTGCCTGGGTGTGCTGTGAGAGCGCACTTTGGCTTTGGCAGACTGCGTTGCTTGCATGTAGTTGGGCACCGAAGGCGAGCTTGCCAAGCTTTCGTCGTCACGGCTCCTCACCGACCCTGCGTGGCTATGGCGAATACCATACGGAGCTCGGCCACCAGAAGGCGTCGTGGTCCCGGGCTGGCAACAGCTGCTGTACCCTGCACAGGTACTCGGATAATAACAAGACCATTTCAGAGCTGACACTGGCTAAGTTTATAATAATGTATCATACAAGAAATTGAAAGCAAGGAACATTGATCACATGTGATATAATACGATTGAATGTACTTGCCTGTTGTGGAGACCTGGCTTCCAGCTTCTTCGATATCTTCTCTTCGAATGCTGGCGCGAGGACTGGCTGAGCGGATGAGCATAGGCTTGGATTTGTAGGCTGAGCCTGGTGGGGTGATAGGAGTTGAGGTTCTCTGCATGGGACTGTAATGGCCGTTTGCACGTGGAGGGGTGGCGTGACGAGAGTGAGTTTCAGCCTGGCTAATTCTCAAGCTCATTCTTGTTTGAGAAATATTCGAAGGTACTACTGGCTGCTGGTGCCGGTGCAACGTTGATGGCTTGTTCAAGAGTGAAGCCTGGTCTTGCTTATTCTGGGCTGTAGATGGATCCATATTTGCGGGGCTTAATCTGACGGAGTGGCTGTCGAAGACATCTTTGGAGACGGAGTCTGCGCTGTCGAAGACGCGATTCTCCCAGGGCCGCGCTGCCATCCATCGCTCCAACCAGCTCCATCCCCAATGAGGCTTTTCTGCCTCATTGCCGTCGATGTACCTGAGCTGCGACATCTGATTCATATGTGGAGCCGCCTTCCACAACTGTCAGTACAAGTTCGTGTACCCATCATATATGTCTCAAGATCACGTACAATAAGGTATGTACACCTAAAAACATCCTAATGAGTGTTTGAGCATGGTTCAGTTCAGGCTATTATTTTTGAACTGCAGCCTCAATTTCTGTTCAGTTTTTATTGGCTTGCAATCGACTGACTATTTCAATATATCTTGATATGTATATTTTGAACCCTGAGTAAACTATAAATTTTCAAAGTGTCGATCCCAGGCTCTCATGTTTACATCATGAACATTTTGTGCGAGAAATTATAGAAAACACTTTTGGGAGAGGGTCATGCACAATTCGGTCTGGTTGCCTTACTTCCAGATTCTGAATGGAAATGAATATTGTTCAAGAGATTATAGCACCAAAAGATTGACCTTAGAGCCCAGGGAAGGAACTTCTATCTGGGCATTGGAGATATGTACTGGAAGTGCTCAAAATATTCAACAGAATCTCGGCGGTGAAGGCATCACGACAGAAGGCAGAACATCATTGTGCATACTAGCTGTCGGTACATCATTTTGAATGCTAGATCTGACTAGGTGGCATGCGGCATACCTGATGTGAGAAGGCGTACGCCAATGCTCGTTCCCTTTTCAATGCGGCCTCTTGTTTGTACTGCAATTTCGCTTGAATCTCCTCTGGGGTTTGGGTGCTGTCATCCCACCCTCCGTCCTGCCATTCATATTTTGAGCACCAGGTGATTAAAATTCTTGTCCGTGAGAGTGGTCGCCATTTCCAGCCAAATGAAGGCAAGTGTCAGAAATGTTTTAGGGACTCCCGTGAATTTATATACAATGTAACGTACCGTAGATATTTCGGGACGAGAATCCTGTTGCCTTCGTTCCAGTAATTGCCT
This sequence comes from Pohlia nutans, assembly GCA_022496805.1. Taxonomy (NCBI): domain Eukaryota; kingdom Viridiplantae; phylum Streptophyta; class Bryopsida; order Bryales; family Mniaceae; genus Pohlia; species Pohlia nutans. Next base: position 2,747,837 of record CM040086.1, read on the forward strand.
CTGCACAGCTTGGCCTTCATCTGACATTCGAACACGCCGGGCACGTACGCGGGCCTGTACGCGAACCAATGCTTGCATGCAACGGAGTGTGATCGTTGCTTGACGACGCACGGAGTGTCCTCGATATAAGGCTTGCAATCGTACTAAGCCTTTTAGAGCTCGCAATGCTCGACGTGCCTGCAGCAGGACAAGCGAAATTCAAGAGTAGGGGCTGAAGCGGATCACATGTTTCTGGATTACATACTATCTGGAGTGCTCGAGTCTGCAGGCAATTGCTTGAGCTTCTCCTCATAGTTCCACAATGCTAGAGATACACGCATGTCTACAATTCGTTCCGAGCAGCTTCAGATAAAGAGAACTCCACCATTTTTGTAGTGAACCTCCCATGAGTCAAGTGGAAGACGTATTATCTCAAGCATGCCAGTATGTTGGTGCAAAGAATTTAACTTATGAGGAGCTGATAGCAAGAAAATGCACAGTTGAAGTTTAGGTTGGGTGCTGTCGAATTACTTTCGAGAGGCAGTTGCTTTCATGGAAAATTTCGACAGCCTGTAATAAAACAGATACCAAGTACATATATAGGTACATATAATGGCCTGATATGGGTACCCCCTCCAAAAATAATGTGGTTTTTGAGAAATATCTTTTTGCTAAGAAAAGAACATTGGAAAATTACAAAAATTAAATGGTGTTATAGGCACCATGGCTGCAACTATACACATGGTGTTAAAACGGAATTTTTAGCAATCATAAAATGAGTTAGACATAAGTCACACTATGTGAGACACGTAAAAGTGGTACCCATATCAGGCCATTCCCCATTACATATATTGTTGACAGGGACGATCATTTAGTGCACATACTAGAATGGATGGTTTTTCGCATAATTACCAGATATGCTCGAAATGCTGATTGTATTCTGATGGCTGCCAAGTCTTCACGAGAGTACACATGAGCAACGATATGTACTGGAGTAGTACTGCAGCTGGTGGCGAAAGACATGTCCGGAGTCCTGTAGGGATCCCGCTGGTGATCTAGTTCCTGCTTGCTGTACTCTTCACCGGTCAAGTCTGCTGCATAAGCCTTGGGTTCGATGCAAGACGGTTGATGCAATGATTTACCAAAGCTCCATCTCCTCCTGCTTTTGGGTTTGACCTGCCAGCAAGAAACAAAATGCATTAATACACCAGGGCAATATTCGAAATCAAGCAGAGTTTACGAAAGAACTTGTATTCATTTCGAACAGGATCTTTTAGGTGATGTCGATACTTACTGGCACTTCAATTGGGGCGACGTCTCTAACGGGGTTCACAAATTTGGGAACAGTTTTGATGACGTCCTTCTCCTTCTCCTTGTCTCTGTCCTTGTCCTTGGAAGGAGAACGAAATGCTTTTTTCACAGCGCTAAACCATGTTCCCTTCTTCCCCATTTTGCAATCTCTGGAGGTACAGTAATATAACCTACATGCTCCACACTTGTCAGAAGCTAGAATTATATCACGGCATTATAGAGATAAAAGAGGCCCTTGGCGTCTAAAACCCCAAATATGCCTGATATTTTGGCTGCTTACTACAGCGCCAAAACGACAGGTGAGTTACGTAAACTCAACAACCAAAGATCTAGATGACAGCATATGCTCTAGATCATAAAGTAAGCACACATGACGGGGGAAGAACGTGGTACCTAGTTTTCAAAATATGTGCAATTGTTGAAGCTCGCTATCCGACACATGGAATTGCTAAGTCCCTGCAAAAAAAATCTTCCTTCACCACGCTCTTTCTTGAACCAAATGTCTGATGCCTTAAGCTGCGCTACATGTCCAGTGCCTGCTCTGTTTCAGACATTGTGAACTCAGACGCCAGGGGTAAACCTTGAAGGAGCTAGCGCCATGAAACTGGAACTACCACATTGCCAATGTCGCTACTGTCAAAGCAATTAAGGCCAGAGCATCAGGAGACAAGGCTCTCGACCCAGGTTCTTAGGATTCACGCTAAGTGTCGGGGCGTGGTAACGAGCATCCAGCATTGGACTTCCGTGCAGATACCTATTCTTTGTCAGCCCTGGGAAAAAAGACGGAAGAAGCATGCTTTCAAGACCGGAGGCACTGGAAAGAGACGGTCGTAGGGTTGTTCTTGCTTCTTGAAGTGACGGACAATGTTGGGCAAGTGCAAGCCGTGCAGTATCTCTGCCACTGCAGAGGATATTTCAAGCATCTGGTGACAGGAGTATATACTCGTTACTTCTAAGACGTACCCGGCTATCAACAAAGAAGACTCATGAAGGGAGACGTAGAAGCTGAAGCTGGCAATGACTCAAAACCTCCCCGTCTCGCTTGGCCCACATTGCTGCATCCATCGCCAGAGAAGAAAGATAACAGACCAACACTACGGGACAACAATTACAGTATTTGGATGGTCTCTGTAAATGAGAAGGCCAGTCACTAAATGAAAGAGATATTCAAAGGCTCTATTATATTGTTCAGGTCATCTACCAATGAGCTCCATAGCTCACAAGACCAGCATTACCCTAGTCTCGATCTCTGAACCAGAATTCAACCAGGCAGAACGAGGTACCAAATTAAGCCTAATAACTTAAGCACAGCTAGCTGCTGCCATCGTAGTTTCATGTGCACAAGAAGCGAAATATTATTTCTGCACCAGAAGGAGTTCAGCGTGAATCCCCCGAGCTGCAAGCTAGCGATTTGCGAGGTTCTAAAGCAGGATTTCTGAGTGCAGAAGTGCAGAGAGACGAAAGCTAATGGGTGATGGATGCATAGAGGAGCTCCTTTGTGAAAGAATACGGGAAGCGACAGCAGCATTGATGGAAGCCTCAGACTAACACAGTAAGTTACTGGTGTGCAAATTTGACCAGAGCTGGCAGTAGCTCCTAGGGGGGTCAGAAGAGTGATGGAGTCGGCAAAGCTAGCTCGCTGCTGCTCCCAAATAGATAGATAAAGTGTCTAAAGTAGGAGGCTCTAAACCCGCCACTTTAAGGGCTGTGAATTTATGAGGACACATGGAGAATTGAGCATGATTTTTCACTGGAAGACAAATCCAAGCAAAGATCAACATACTTTGAATCAATAAATTTGGATGTTCCTAAAATTAGTTATGAATTTCTGAATTTGAAATGACATGGGTTCTAAAGTGGTGCTCTTCACCATGAGTACATTCAAAATTTCAAAATGTTCGTCCTTGGTAAAGTGCGGGTTTAGAACTGTGGTGGGTTTAGAGCCCTCTACCTTATGTGAGGTCGATGTGAATAAAGTGTTTGTTTGTCTCGTCAATGATTCGATGCCTACCAGACAAAGGGCCATTGGTGAATTGCTGCTCTCATTACATACTATATTGCATGTCACAAACTCAAATTTCCTGCTTCTTTCAACTCAATTCTCGAAGATGATAGAAGTGTTCCTTTTAACCCCTAAACATTCTCACCCCTCTCCAGATTGGGCAGTTTTGCAAAAATGCATTATAAAATGTAACTAAAAGGGATATTTTGAACTTGATGTATGAATAAAAATTGTACGTTATAAATTTTAGATTCTATCCATGTAACTTTTTGTTTTTTCTCTTTGGTGAAGAACCCACAAAGCAAAATACAACTATTGGACTTGACTTGTAGAAGTCATATTATTGAACAAATACTTGGAATGAGACTCCTCATGTGCAATATTATACCTGCGTGAGAAGAGTTGGCAGAAAATAAATGTCAAATTCTTCAAAGCAATAAAACGGGCTTTTCAAGAAACATTGTATGACACTAGCATCAAATTGAAAACATTTGTCCAATGTGAAATATTTTTCACTAACACATACTTCTCCAAAATGTGTTGACATAATATTGGGCTCATAGTCATAGTTTCTTCATATGACTATATGAAGAACCTTGAAAGGATATTCACAAATTTGAAAGTTTTTCTTCAAAAATCATAGAATTTCAGCAAATAAGTGGGGAGAATCATTAAATTGACTGACTGAAACTGACACTTGACTAATTGAAATTGACATTTCATTGTTTCAATATAAAAATCTAAAAAAAACAATAAATTCTTTAAAAACAATGGAATGTGTTTACATCAAGTTTCGTTGAGAGGCCATGACTGACTCATTTCTGGCAAATCCTCCCCAAACCTTGCAAAGAGAATACAGTATCTAAATATGTAAGGGCATATCAGTACAGTACTGACTACACAACTCTACTTACTTACTTACCAGTAAAGTTAACCCTTTAAGGCCCCAATTCAACGCTGTTTTCAAAGAAACGTTATAAAATGTTAGATGAATACCAAAAATTGGGTTGATGTACAAAGCAAAGTTGTAAATGTCAACGTGAAGATCACATCTGTACGGTTGGATTTATCATGTTTTTTATTAAGTATTTTTAATTAATTTTGCAAGGTTTTCTCTTGAAATTCGATTAAAAATCCCACTTCAACACCAAAAAAATTTAAAATATTGTAATGAAATTGGAATAATGTGCTCTATGAGATGGTATGGTTTCCATTATTTGATTCTACTTATTTTGGAAAATCATGTTTTAGGTCTCACTTTTTGAACTAAGAATGAAACTTGACATAAACCAATTGTGTGATTTTTCCAAAAATCATAATCACCCATTTTAAATATCCAAACCGTACAATAGATAGTAAACTTGCACAAGAACCAAGAGAAATTTATTTGGATGAAAACTATCCAATTCGGATGAGAATCCAGTAACTTGAATCTGTCCATCGTTCAGATATTGGACGCAGGTGCGTTCAGGGGTTAAGTTACTCATAGTACAGTATACTGAGTATAGGAATGATGGGCATAACATTCAGTAGCCTTCATGCTCTCTGCCTTTTTTTCATGCATCATTTTGAGACTCCACGTGTCCACTTAGCTACTGATTTGATCTTGTCGGGTGTGGAATATGTTGCACCATTTACTGTGGAGCAAGGGAGAGCCACTACAAGCTACTGAATGTTATGGGTCTTTCAGGGACTCATCCTCACTTCTAACCTTTGGTTTAGGTAATGATCCTTGTGATCCAGTTCAACAAATAATTTCACTTGAGGCCTTTTTTCCTTTCTTTCTTAACCCTTTAACGTCCCGATTCAACACTGTTTTCAAAGATTTGTTATAAAATGGTTGATGAAAAACGAAAATGGAGTTGATGTACAAAACAAAGTTGTAAATGTCAATGTGTAGATAACATCCGTACGGTTGGATTCATCATATTTATTATTAATATTTTAAAAGTAAATTTGCAAGGTTTTCTCTTGAAATTCAATTAAAAAATCCAAAATTAACACAAAAAAATTTAAAAATATTGTAATGAAATTAAAATGACATGCACTACGAGATGGTATGGTTTCCATTATTTGATTCTACTTATTATGGAAAATCATATTTAAGGTCTTTCGTTTTGAACTAAGATTGAAACTTGACATTAATCACTTTTGTAATTTTTCAAAAATTCACATTATCTTATTTGGAAGATCCATACCGTACAAATGGTATTCAACTAGCACAAGAATGAAAAAAAATTAAAATGGATGAAAAACATCCGGTACCTACAGAAATCGAGCTGCTGAAATTCATCCGGCGTCTAGAATCTGGACGCCGGCGCGCTAAAGGGTTAACTCCTCTAATATTTTTATAATTTCACATGGTCAGCTGCCAAGCTTGAGATTAATTTAATTCTAATCATTTGAACTAGGAATCTGGCTAAGCAGCTTCATTTTGCCATCAGAAGTAGTAAGGGCATCCTCAATCTTGCCTCTGCAAAGTGTCCCGCCACCCGCATTTGGAGGGGTTCTTTTGACAATGGATTTACAAAAAAAAAAATGCCGTTGAAGCAGCCCCAACCCTGCTGCGCTCCAGAATCCTTATCCTGTGCTCATGCGCTCCTCGATTGATGTACCCGCAGATCCTACGCTCCTGCGCTCCTCGATTGACCCTCCTGCGCTAGTCGACTTGATGTACCGTGGGGTTTCCAGCTATGGCAAAGAAGCCAAAAATACCGAGCGATGATGTTCATTTGGAGGGGCCGGGAAGGTACCTTCGCCTTTTGCGGTGGGATTGGGGCAGGTAGGAGACTCTGCTCCGGGAAAGTGCAGTTGGCGGGACCTTTTGCTGTGAAGATTGAGGATGCCCTAACACTTGAATGTATGTGGTCAGCGGACCTGTGGACGAACTTACTCAACTTACTTCTCACATAAAAGACATCAGTATATCCGTCAGTTTTCACAAAGCATATAATTATGCTCATAATCCTCACGCACACAAACTAAGTGGTATGTTTAGTAGGTAGTACTACTCCCTCCGTCCCACAGAAGACCCTGTTTTCATTGAAATCCATTGATTAAAACTTAATCCCATGAGTACAAAAGGAATATGTTGACTGTGATGCAAATCTATGGATTAACCTCTAAACGTTCTCACCTCTCTTCAAATTTGGTAGTTTTGCAAAGATGCATCATAAAATGTAACCGAGATAGATATTTTGCACTTTATGTATGAATAAAAGTTGTACATTATAAATTTTAGATTCTATTCATACAATTAGATCTGCAATTGCTATGACCAACATATGAAACTTGAAATTCAAAATATTTTGTGAATGAAATTTGTTGTGATGGGTTAAAATGTAATAATCTAAGTGTAGTGATTTTTGGAGGTTTTTTGGTTGCTTAATTTTGTGAGATTATTTTCTCAAGAGCACATTTAGACAAAATTCCTTGAAATGTTTGGTGAATTAGTGCAACATGAAATGAGGCATAAAAATTTCACAAATCATCCCCTTTTTAATAAGATCACACGTACATGAAGCTATCTTGTCATAGAATTTGTTGTATTTCCGTTCCTTACATAAAGTGCATGACGGATGAGAAAACGTGGATGAAATTTATACATCATCCAAAATTTGGACAATTAGTTCTTTAGAGGTTAAATGAATGCAAAGGAAGTATTTTGACTACCAGAAAGTGTATAGATGATCATAATACATCTACCAAACCTTTTTTCTTTTCAAAAAATGTAAAAACTTTCAACACAGATGTGTCACCCTCCAAGTATGGTACTGTAGGTGAATATTTTATTTCAATTTTTAATAGTCTGCTACCTTGTTTTGTCTGAGGATAAATTATACTAAGTGGCATAGTGATATTTTTTTGGTATCTAAACGCTAAAAAGCACCAAAAAAATTGGCCTACACCAATCATTCAGGAGAAATTTGAAAAAAGAATGGATGAAATGCCAGATTGTTCCAATTATTGGGAATAAATCGGACGAAATTGCCACTTTGAATGAAATCATTCAAATATGTGGATGAAAATATATTTCTATCCAAAACATGGATGAATATTAAAATATTTGGTTACACCATTTTATTTTACATGGCCACTTTAGCACTTCCCCAAAAACCAAAGAAAAATCCCTGGTGTAGTATGACATAGCACAGTTCTTCGAATCATAACATTGTTAAGCCCTAGACTTTCTACCCCTACTAAAGTTTCCAAGATTCTCTCGGATGCTCTTTGTTTTCACATTTTAAGTTTGTCTTACTTGTTTGACTCCTACAAAATTCCCTCATATAATAACAAGTGTCATTTTTCACTCTAGTTTCAAGGAAAGATACTATATCAATGAAAAATCAACCAAGTAGTAGTTGGTGCAGTACCGTAGTACCATAACTCGGTCGTCACCCCACGAACGAATATTTAATATTTTCTGAAAAATAAAGTTCATTCCTCGAAAAATGAATTCTCTTGAGCAAAAAATATTTAAAAATGGCCCAAAATGGCCCGAAATAGCTGAGAAACATCAAAAGATTCACTGCTAAAAATAATTTATTCTATTTCATTCTTTTGTCCTCATAATTCCCAATTTTTACGTTTTTGTTTTTTTGAATTATTTTTTGGCGTCCCAGCTATGATACTACAGTACCCTACTGCTAAAGAATGTTATGGTGACAGATGTGCATCAATTGTTTGTCATGTGGGAGCTTGAGTGGAATGTCATTCCAAAGAAATGAAATCATGTATTATTCTGACAGTCAACCTTATGATGTGACACTTTGATTTTATTAGAGCTGGTAATGAGGATCATCAATGAATGTAGTGAACAGGGAAAACTGACCTCTACGGGTGGTTACAGAATGACTGATCTATTTGTCACTGGATTGGTTGAATTTCAAAATCACAAGAAAACAAACTTAATTTTTTTGTGAAAAGTAACACATGTCATGACTTAACTGGTTGGGACGTTAGGACCCTATAGACATAACAATCAACGTATATAGAGCATACAATTAAAGGATTTCAAAATAGAAAATATTATTTTATGGTTCTTCCCAAGTGCTTCCCACACCGTACATTAATCTCCTCAAACATGTATCATTTTCACCATAAATTTTTGGACTATTTATTGTAATATTTCTATGCAAATATGTTGTCCAAAAATGGAGTGTTAACCCTTTAGCGCGCCGGCGTCCAGAATCTGGACGCCGGATGAATTTGAGCAGCTCGATTTCTGTAGGTACCGGATGTTTTTCATCCATTTTTTTTTCCCATTCTTGTGCTAGTTGAATACCATTTGTACGGTATGGATCTTCCAAATAAGATAATGTGAATTTTTGAAATATTACAAAAGTGATTAATGTCAAGTTTCAATCTTAGTTCAAAAAGAAAGACCTTAAATATGATTTTCCATAGTAAGTAGAATCAAATAATGGAAACCATACCATCTCGTAGTGCATGTCGTTCTAATTTCATTACAATATTTAAAAAAAAATTTGTGTTAATTTTGGATTTTTAATTGAATTTCAAGAGAAAACCTTGCAAAATTACTTTAAAAATATTAATAATAAATATGATGAATCCAACCGTACGGATGTTATCTACACATTGACATTTACAACTTTGTTTTGTACATCAACTCCAATTCCGTTTTTCATCAACCATTTTATAACAAATCTTTGAAAACAGTGTTGAATCGGGACGTTAAAGGGTTAAAGTTGAATCCAAAAATGATTTCAAAAGAATGTTAAAGTTGCTGAAAATGGACGTAAGGTAAGTGGCTAATATCATACATTTTGGATGAATAAATCATATTCCATTCATATTTTACATGTTTCATCAAAATCATGGATGTAAATAACTTCATATATATTCATATGTATAATTATAATTATAATTATTTTATTTTATTTTATTTTTAGATTTTAAATCACAGATTGTGTGCGTGACATGCTTTGTTGAGGAATTAGAAAACATGCACTAGCCAAGTGTTGGCTCAACAAGCATAAAGACACTGAAAGACAACTATGCTTCAAAGGCCTCCTATTGACTATTTTGGTTTTTTGCAAGTTTATTGGCTCTATCGTTTGCATCAAGTGCAAAGAGTCTTTGCATTCACAAAAGCTACATTTATGATAAATGTGAGGAAGTTTGAGGTGGTCCTTATTCCAAAAGAAAATGATTGTTGTATAAATTACAAGAAGAGACAAAGTAACTTGTAGCATAGTTGTTTATTTAGTCCTTTATAAATGGCCTTGTAATTCAATTTTAAGCATTTAACTTTTTTAAGATTAGAAGACTTATCATTTCTAAATATTATTTTTATCTTCATAACATGCTTGAGAATGGTGTGGAGATTTCAACATTATTTGAATGGATGGAAAGTAGTAGGATTAGGCGGGTGTGTTATAGCCTTAGGTGCACTCTTTAATAAACCTTGGCATTATGTGCGTTCATGACCCCCTTTAAAATACCCGTATATGCAAAAAAATTACCGAAATTTAATCATAAAAAAAAATTCAAATTTAAACCTATAGCATAAGTATACAACACCCCTTTTGTTATGTAAAATGTCAAATTTTTTTTTTTCATTTAGAAAGTCATCAAAGACTTTTTCATCTCAAATATGTAATTCATACATATTTGATTGAACATTATAATTCATCTTATTATTTACTGCAATGATCATTTCTAAACTTATTATGACGTGATCTACTAAAATCATAAGTCCACTTTGACCCACTAAACTTATGATAAGGGCACAAGCTTGCCTCCATATTTGATAAACTAACCATCAATTCTATCAGATCCCTCAAGGATTTATGATTTTCAAATGAAAAATTCAATACATTGTATTGTGAATAATATCATTCATATGGGACCAAATTTTACATCACTAGAGTGATTGGTGAAGAACATTGCATGTGTTGGTGGGAAAAAAATTTGAACAAGAGGAAGCCCACATAGGACCCACTCAAAACAGTGCAATGCGAGGATGGCATATCACCATGTTCAATCTTTTAGAGCAACAAGTTTTGCAATTTATAGCTATGCATTGTTTCACATAACAATTAGAATACTTTTTAGCACAATGTCATGTACAATGGGTACACCAATAATTCAAATTTTTTCTCCCAACTCTGAAACCTTGAACTTTCAGAAGTTCATGTAGGCTCAAAAATACATCAAATCACAAAATGTAAGTACATTGAAAAGATAATAGAGTCTAGACTTAAGTTTTTATAATTTTAATAATGTTTGAAATTATTCAATAGAATTTTAAGATATGAAAAATAATTGCTTGGATACCCAAATCATTGCAAGTCAGTGTAGCAGATACCCGAATCATTGCAAGTCCACGCATCTTTGGCTAAAGATTGAATGGCGAAACATTGTGTTTCATGTTAAAGCTTCTCCAATGCTACTGTTGAAAAGGGTAGACTCCACTAATTGCTAAAGAACCTTATATTCAGGTCTGTATCAAAAGTCAATTACAACATTCATGCTTTCAAACTATATCCGAAATCTGCCAAAAGCAACTCGTCAGCTTTGCCGCGGGTTGCGAAGCAACTCGTGTGCCTCAATAGAAGAAGAAAAAAAAAAAAAAAAAAAAAAAACTATATCCGAAATGCAAAAAACAAGACAGGGAGGGCACGCTTTTTGAGGTATTTTGAGACAGGGAGGGCACGCTGTTGTTTGTAGCTGTAAATTTCTAACTACCGAATGGCAGCTGGAATCCTGTTGAAGCAATTGAAAAAAGTTACCACCCATAGAAGCAAGCTACATGGTGTCTCCAGAGAAGCCTCAACACCTCCGAGGGTACAACTTATTATCATGAAGACAAGCTGAGATGCCATTCAAGCCACAGAATGCTAGCTAACAAAGGCCAGATAACTTCAAATTAGAATCAACTCTCTGCAAGTTCATGAGAGTCAAACGTGTTGTCTCACGTTGATCTCTCTCTACTAGAATACTTGTGTATATATGCTCCTGGTTGGATTCACATATGCATTGACTACAAAACAGGCTATTCTAAAAAGGTAAATTACCGAGAAGTTGCACAATGTCAGTGAATGCAAATGAACTTACCAAAATCCAGATAGCAGTATTCTCTGCCACGTGACCCGCCTCATCGGAGGATATGCCAAGGCCGAAGCTCACACACAATTATAGAGAAATTTGTAAAGTAGCAAAAACTATGGGTTCTGGGCCTGGGTCAGGAGTAAAGACCCGGTGAATCACGAAAACAATTCCAAGCATGTGAAGGTCCAAGCTCACTATTCATGTATTGGCCCACTCAACTAAGCTCACTATTTCAAGGTATACTTTTCGTTTCTCTCCATAGGAGGAAATATGAGGAATCTTCAATAATTTTCGTTTCTCTCCATAGGTCTGGATGGGGTATAAAAAGCAGGATTGCTCACCCAATTACTTTGCGAATTTTTCTAATGTCGTCCGGAACAGTTTATTTTTACTTGACCAAATTTGGAAGCTCACGCCACTCAACTGTAGATATGTAGAGCCACAAGCGCTGATGACGAAAAGGAGAGTCTTCGTTCTCTTCGTTCTGTGCACATAAACTTACCAGCAGAAACTCCTTGAACGCAAAAAGGGACAAGTCGTAAGAGTATCTCGACAGCCATGAGTCCTCTCTAGCAACCAAGTGGTTCCATTTTGAGCGCTTCCAGGATGCACATCAGCATGATATTCTGAGATACGATTCACTTCGTCCCGCTCTTCAGTAATAAACTCATCCTGCACAAACAAACAATCCTCCGTAACTGCATAACTTCTCGCGTTTCTCTCTTCCCCACGGTTCGCCTTTGCAGTCGTGTTGTTGCAAAATCAAATTTACATGGAGGTGTGGCCACCGTTTCAGCCTCCATGGGCAAATCAGGCGAAGAGTAGGACATCCCAAATATCACCCTCGAAGTCTTCTCCACTTTGCTCCACTGTTGGGATTGAGAGTCATATATGTATGCTCCTTGAATTCCAGGGTTGTTTATATTCTCATTCGCCACCATCACCTTGTAATGCTTTGCCTGAGGATCCACAACGAGTTGCACCGTTGTGCCAGGGTATAATCCATCCAGATGATCCAAGTCAAGGAGTTCATCGTTCTCTCTGGTCAACAGGTTCCATATAGTAAGGAAGAGCAGCTTTGGCAAATCTTCATCAGAATCATCCTCATCCTCATCATCAGGGATCACGGAAAGGAGACACACCAAACCACCGTCACACGCAACCAGAGCTAACACAATACTCATCTTCAGAGTCAAATTCAAATTCATGCCATATGTTTGCTCTCATGTCAAAAACTCAAACACAAAACACACTGTGCTGTGGTAACAAGTGCAAAGCTGTTTGAAGTTGTAGCACAAAAGGATTAAAACCCCGAAATAGTGAGATTCCATGCACCATGTGATGCTAAAAACATGAGCGATTCAAAAACTGCAATGCAACAACAATTCATGAAATAAACACCACTGCCCAAATATCAGAAGCAAAACGCCTACAAGAGTCAAAAAGGCACCTCCAGATTTGCCGTCACATGCATCAAGAATAATGTAGGTCCGTTGATAGACATTTCCAGGCATACCTGTATCCGCCTCATCAAGTTTGCGGCAAACAGCAAAATTGCTAAGCGAACATATTTGCGTATTCCAAGAACAAGCGCATTCCAAGAACAAGCCCACCAATGATCAAACATACATTCTAATCTTCAACATTCACCACGGCCACGCAGACAAGGAAATGGCATAAAAGGGAATTTCGGCAAATTTGGTATTACACTCTCTGCGCATGTCCGTGGACCACACAAGTCGCTGGAAGGTACCTCACCTCTCAGCTCCCAGCCCCCACATGGAAACGCACTCCAATACTTGATACAGAAATGTAGCATCGTCAACATCATAATTACTCAACAGAATTTTTTTTATTGGTGGCTACCAAGAACCTCGCGGTCCATCAAAATTCAAGTGATCTAAGATCCACATGCACTGCACGACGCTGTTGCTTCGTCATCCATTTCCCACCAACGTCCGCCTGTCTGCACCTCCTCGCCAGCCAGGGGCCCGCTCTCAATCACTCCTCCCCACTTCTCCACCTAATTTAGTGTACACAAACTAATCTCATCGCTACCGCCTCTCAGCAGATCGTTCCGGGAACATCGTATCCATACGACGCCCGGACGTTACGCGGATGTATGTCGACGAGTGAGCGATCTTTCTGACTTAGATCGTGACGGTGGAGCCGGCCACGATCTCCAGGATCTCGCCCGTGATCTTGGCCTGACGTTGCCTGTTGTACGAGATGGACAGCGACTTCTTCAGGTCCGCCGCATTGTCCGACGCGTTGTTCATGGCGTTCATCCGCGCCGCCAGCTCGCTGGCGATGCTGTCCTGCAGCGCGCGCAGCACCTGGCTGTTCAGGTACAGCGGCAGCAGCGCGTCCAGGATCTGCACCGGCTCCTGCTCGAACGTCAGCACGCCCGTGAACGCCACCGTCTCCGTCCGCAGCTCCTCGCGCTCCACCGAGAACTTGCCGTCCTTGGTCGTCAGCCGGAACATCTCGTCGTCCGCCGCGTCCACGCAGTTGCCGTTGATGTCGCACACCTCGCCCTGCGGCGACAGCGGCAGCAGCGTGTGGATGATGGGGTCCGACCGGATCAGCGACACGAACCGCGTGTACAGCAGCTCCACCTTGTCCACCTCCTCCGACACGAACAGCGAGAACAGCTCGTCCGCGATGGCCTGCGCCTCCTTCGTCGTCGGCGCGTTCCCGGCCTCCAGAAACCTGTCCACGGGGATCTGCGGCCGCCTCTTGAAGTACCCGTTGCCCTTCTTCCCGATGCTCACCACCGTGTACTCGCACCCGATGTCGCGCAGCTCCTTCATCCGCGCCTCCGCCTTCTTCAGCACGTAGTTGTTGAAACCCCCGCACAGCCCCCTGTCGCCCGTCATCACCACCAGCGCGATCTTCTTCACCGGCCGCACCTAAAACCACCATTCCATTCCATTCGCCACCCACCTCACAATCTCAAAATCCAGCCGATTCATTACAATCGCGATTCATAAATTCATTCATTCATTCATTCTCCAGCCACCAACCATGCGCATGCCCAATCACCATTTCCGCCACATTCAATTCCCAATTCCCAATGCTCCAATTCACCAATGCCCAATCCCACCCACACAATCAAAATGCAGGAAGAGCAATTCCACTCACATTGGTCAGCGGGATGTCGATGTCCTCGGTGGCCAGCTGCTCGTTGACATTGAACAGCACCTTCACGAGATTCTCCGAGAACGGGCGCCCGTTCACCACGGCCTCCTGCGCGCGACGCACCTTGGCGGCGGCCACGAGCTTCATGGCGTCCGTGATCTTCTGCGTGTTCTTCACGGTGGCGATGCGGTCGCGCAGGTCCTTGAGCCCGGCGGTGACCACGGCGCTCCCGCGGCGGGCCACATGGGCGCTGCTGTCGGAGCCCGTGAGCATGTCGACGGAGGAGGCGGGGTCGGCGCCGCGCAGGCCCAGCGAGCGCGCGGACAGCCCGTCGAACGAGGCCAGCTTCAGCGACGAGCCGCACGCGAGCGAGGACGCCATCGCTCAGGGCCGAGATCAATCAAACAGGTCCAAGTAGTAGCGGAAACAACACTCAGGCGCTGGTTTCGAGCTGCAAGGCTTCCCCTCCCGGTCTGTGCAATGCGCAAGGGATTTGGGATGGGCCGGGGCATGCACGGCAGGGCTCAGTGGTGGGGAATTGATGGGATGAGGAGGGAGTGAGGCTCAGGCTGGCTGGCTATGGTGGAGATGCGCCTTATCCAGCTGCAACGCTGATCGAATGGCGGGCGACATGGCGCAGCGCCCTTTTCCGTAAGCCCCGATTACAATTGACTCTGCACTTCATTCTTCAGCAATGGAGTTTCCCGCAATTTTGGGTCATGCAATTGTCATTGCACTTCTCCTTATAACTCATTCTTGTAACATCGGTAACTTATTAACCCTTAGCCCTAAAAGGACCAAGACGCCCTAATTGCGCTTGATGTTTTTTTTTAGCACACATGATGAATATCATTCATTCACTCCCGACTAGTACTTAATAAACCAGTTAAGTCATAGTAGGTAGATAGCGATAAGATAGATGGATGGTAAACCCAGTCACACTCTAAACCTTAACCCGAGTTAACCAGTTGTCTCCACCCCTATATAATCTTAATGGAATAAAGCTTCAACTCATTCTTTGATGCTCATGTTTTGTGTTAATGTTTTTTATTTTTTTATTTTTTTATTTTTATTTTATTTTTATTTTTAGTTTGTTTTTGGCATCAAAGAATGAACTGGAGTTCTATTCCATTAAGATTATATAGGGGTGAAGACAACTGGTTAACTCGGGTTAAGGTTTAGAGTGTGACTAAATTTACCATCCATCTATCTTATTGCTATCTACCTACTATGACTTAACTGGTTTATTAAGTACCAGTCGGGTAGATATGGTGACTAAGCTGTGGATGGAGAGTGAATGGATGATATTCATCATGTGTTAACTGCTTTTCTCATTTAACTCTAAGTTCACTTTTCACTCCTATCTCTAAATTTTGCAAATTTGTTGCTAATTTCAAATCCTAAGGTTGTTCTCTACGCTCGAGGACTACTATAGTTAGCGGAGAGATTCTGTAGAAAGAGGAGAAATGAACAGATAGAGGGTGAAGGAGAGCAAGAGCAAGAACTGCAAAGAGCTAACAAAAGCTATGGCAGAAGAGCAAAAGCAAGAGCTATAAAGAGCTACAAAAAACTATCTCAGAAGAGCAAAAACAAGAGCTAGAAAGAGCTACAAAAAGCTATATCAGAAGAGTAAGAGCAAGAGCTACAAAAAACTACAGTATATCAAAAGAGCAAGAAGAATAACTACAAAGAGTTACAAATTAAGAGCTACAAAGAGCAATGGTGGAAAAACTATGGTGGAAGAGCTAACGGTGTTGGGAGACAAACTTAAACACAAAGTATAAAAAACATTAACACAAAACATGAGCATCAAAGAATGAGCTGGAGTTCTATTCCATTAAGATTATATAAGGGTGAAGACAAGCCGAATTGGTTAACTCAGGTTAAGGTTTAGAGTGTGACTGGGTTTACCATCCATCTATCTTATCGCTATCTACCTACTATGACTTATCTGGTTTATTAAGTACTACTCAGGTAGATATGCTGATTAAGTTGTGGATGGAGAGTGAATGGATGATATTCATCCTGTCTTAACAAGTAGTTTTGAGTAAGTCATATGTGGAGTTTCTTTTGTTTAAATTTGTTAGTGTTTTTTTAATCAACACATGCAATGTTCTTTACTGATTTCGGTGATATAAAATTCAATTCTATCTGAATTATATCTTTTCACAATATGATCAATTAAATTTATCATTTTATAACCATGAATCCTTGGTCCTTTAGGTGTTAAACGTTAGGTCCTCAATGGGCAACCCAAGGATTTTTGAAAGAATATGGTTTACATATTTAGGACATGTATGGGTGCAGGACTAATCACAACAAAGAAACTAGCATAAGAGGTATTAATTGGGAACTTGGACAAGAATCAAATGATTCTTCAATACATTTGATCTAAGTAGACATTGTGAACAAGCATGGAAAAATTTGTTATTGCAATTAAGCACATTAGATGCCTCACTTTGTTGTGCATTCATGTATGGTCAAAAGTAATTGAGTATTGTAGTACTCCTGCCGGGACTCCTGCTAGAAGAATGATTCTTTCGAAATGAAGCCCGTCTAGCTTGGAAAGACGTTTAAAGGTTAATTGAATCATCTTTCTATATGCGATTAGAAGAATTGTTAATAGGTAATAATTTAAACAAGGTCCAAACATGATATGGGTACCCTTTCGTGGAGTCTTTGGACTTTAGAAAAATGTTCTTTCGGAATTGAAAAAATTATTAGAAAATTACAAAAAGTACGTGGTATTATAAATAGGATGTTGGTACATAAAAATCATGTGCTAAATAGTTCAAATTCAAAAGTTGATGCTTTTCTTAATTTTACATATTCATGACCTGGTCACACTACAGTAGTGAAAGAACTACGTATTTAATGATTTTTTTTATTGAAGCAAATAGTCATACATTTTAATAATTTTATATTGAAATATATCATATGGTCTTTAGATGAAGACGTTTTGAAATCCTAGTCCTTTTTTATTGTGTAGAGAACATGTGAATTTCACAAGTTCTCATAATTAAAGACAAATAATAATACATAAATGTAAGAGTCAAAATTGAACTTGGATATGTCTCAAACATTGTTTTAACTAAATTTCATGTTTATGAATCAATTCACTATAAATTGGTATTCCGGATTGTTCCTTTTGCTCCAAATTTGGAAAATAAGACATTCCAGATTTGAAAGAAAAGGAATGAAAAGGAATATGAAAATTGTTCAATTTTTCTTGCTCAATAGTATTTTGAATGGAATATTACAATTATCTCATGACTTTTTCATCAAATTCATCTAAATAGAAAATGTGTAATTTTTATCACACATTACATGAGTTAAAAAAATGACATTGTTTTAGTGGATGTTCCTTTTTGATACCCGTATCATGCTTGAACCGAACAAAAACTTGTTATTGAATAACAACCTTAACATAAACTTGTTCACAAGCAATGATTTGGGGCGTTTGTATGGTACGGTCCACTAACTCCTCTTTTTGAATTAACTACATTTTGATGCACAATTGTGCACTTTGAGCATTTTGTTTAAAATTGTAATTTTCAAACCAATTTGAAAATTATGTAGCAATAAAAATGAGTGAAACAACTTCTAGATTTATGTACATATTATTCAAAAAATAAAATTTTAGAATTTTAAAATCATTTTAAGTATCAAAACTCCCATTTTAATAACAACTTTACCAATTTACGATCAAACTTTGAATGTAAATATAGGTCACATTTTAATCTATATTTAAAATCTAAAATTCAGACAACCTAAAAAATTTCATTCCCAAGTACATTAAAAAAATAAATCCATCAATTTTCTTTTTTAAGAATAGAGAAACAATTAATCCCTCCCAAAAATAACACAATTTTAAATTTGAAACTTTAATTAATTCAAAAAAATTGAAAAAATTGGAAGATATTTTTCTTTACATATTTGAACACTAGAAAAATTCATAGCTCAAAATTCCATGCACAACCCTCTATTCTCCTTCTCTTTTAGAATTTAAAGTGCGTATTATGCACTATGACAATGCACTAGTTTACCCTTTGTTTCATCCTCCATTAAAATATTATGCTAAATTTTTAATTTTCTATCAATTTTTTTTTCTCTTTTATCAGTACGGTCCATCCTACCACCATAGATTTAACACAAACATTTTTCTCTCTCTCAAATGAGTTTTTCAAATTCTCAAAATCCTCAAATGAGTGCACAAGGATAAAAATTCTAGTGGACCATACCATACAAACACCTTGTAAACTATTTGGGGGTTCAAGGCCTCCTTCTCACTATACCTCTCTTTGTTGATTTGCTAGTGACATTCTGTTCCTTTGAAATTGTTGAAATACGTTGAAGAATTTGAGCAACAAAGTTCGGATACTTCCGATTCAATTAGAAACCCATCTCCTCATGTAACACTAGTAGAAAAGGTGGCGCTCCCAGGAAGATGCCCATGCAAAATCACTATGCATGCGTGGAATTGGGCACTACTTGCTTGGGCATCTCCCTCGACAATGGCATTTTTTTTTTTACTAGTGTAAGAGAATCCATTTCACTGATGAGAAAATATCCCGCACCGTTGATAAAGAAGATCCAGAAGAGGAAGAAAGAAAGACTGGTGGTTACTGTAGTCCAGTCTATGGCATCAAGGCCAGTGCATCCACCAACGTCACACACTTGATAGCTCAGCTTCTCAATTCTCAAACTTGGTCAGTCTCGAGTTGGAGCCAAAATTAGACCTATCTTGTTTGCAACAGCCACCAATCTTTACATGCTCTTTTTGAACATGGTGCAGATTTAACTGTTACATGCGACTTTACTTGGTGTCAAGGTGCGAGTATTTTGATTGTTGCAAAATGGTACTCTCGGGGGTGCACTTTACATTATGTTTGAGAATCACGTGCGTTCATGACCCTTTCAAAAAAACCCTTGTATACAAGAGGTTATATGTCTAAATACCTTTGTATACAGATGTATTCCGTTTTAAATATATGTTTAGTTTAAGTGTACGTGAATATTTTCAGTTCTAAATGTGTTTATTGTATGTATACAAAATACGGCAGTGTTTAAATTAATACTCCTCCTGTGCACTCACGTATACTCGTACATGTTTTAGTACAGTGCACCCCCCGAGATGGTTCTGACATGTACTCAGTACGACGCGCTTAGTACCTGTTTT
Organism: Pohlia nutans; assembly: GCA_022496805.1. Classification (NCBI taxonomy): domain Eukaryota; kingdom Viridiplantae; phylum Streptophyta; class Bryopsida; order Bryales; family Mniaceae; genus Pohlia; species Pohlia nutans. The sequence goes on from CM040086.1 coordinate 2,767,522, forward strand.
TTTTTAGCTTGACCTAAAGATTTGACTTTCAAATCCAAATGTTCATTTGGTTGTTCTCACACTAGTAGGAAATGTGTCGTTTTTCACTTGCTATAAATGAAAAAGGAATGAAACCGCGCCTGGCACATGGGTTGTGTCCGTGTTGGTGAGTGCTTTTGGTCACAAGAAGACAAAAATATAATCACAATACCCTGCCATTGTTCACTGTTTCTACGAAGTGGGGAATGAAAAATGCTAGAACTGCTACTAGTAAGTGTTCGTTTGTTCAAGTATATTCCACATGTTCGTTTTGGGTTCTATGCATAGCTTGCATCCTGCAATGTGTATCGGAGGAAGATCGAGATCTTGCCATTGAATTACAGGATTCTGCATCAAACGTGAATTACAGCCTGATTGGATTCGCCATAGCCGTGCTCAAGGCGGTGTGAAAGAGCATTAGTAAATTACTTGTGAATTGTTTGAGTTGGTTGTGCAATGGTGTAAGACAAGTAGCCAGGAAGCGTACCGTGTTTGCTGTGTAGAAGAATTGTGCATGTACATGTCAATGTGGAATGCTGACTTGTAGTTGACAAAGGAGGGCAAGTGTGCAAAGGTCACTACACTAAATAGGTAGATTAGTGTTAGATACACTAATTTACATAAACATGTTGTAAGTTTTTACTGTTGACCAATTTTTTTACCCTCTATATTGGTCAAGATGGGGATCTTTCAATAGTATTGGAATCAATGTTTTTGGTAATTTTTTTTGTCAAGAGTAAAAATCTATAATATTTTCAAATCTTATGATTATCTAACACTAATCTACCTATTTAGTGTAGTAGGAAATGTGTCGTTTTTCACTTACTATAAATGAAAAAGAAATGAAACCGCGACGGGCACATGGGTTGCGTCAATGCTGGTGAGTGGTTTTGGTCACAAGAAGACAGAAATCTAGACACAATTTCACTGTTTCCACAAAGTGGGGAATGAAAAACGACATTTCTGCTACTAGTGGGTGCTGTGAAGCATTATGTTCTTGATAGGAGTTCCCAACACCTTGGGCGTGTCCACTAATTCAAGGAAGAATCAAGGTATCCAATATGCTTTGATCTTCTGACAAAATATTTTTTTTGACACACATCCTTCTACATGTTGAGTGCAAGAATGTTGGTGAAGGAAGTCCTCATCAATCACTTCAATAGCTTTTTGACAAGCTCTGGAATTGCCACTTGTAAGCAAGCACAAGAAGCACCATTTTTAACCATGTAGGTTGAATCCAAGTCATCCTATTAAATTCTTAATCCTTTTTCAGGTGAACAATAAGATGGAACAACTTACGATGTCATGAGGGCCTTTGATCAAGTGATCTCTAAGCTTGTCATGAATTCTGCAGGATTGCCTTGCTCTTCGTCTCCAAGTCTTCAAATCAAGAAAGGCCAATTACAAAACTAAGGAGCATCTTTGAGCAAGTCCAGTTGATATATTTTGTGTTACATCGATCATATGCAAGTTCTCTGCATTTCTTTCTTTCAGCAATAAAGCGAAGGCTGGGGAATTGCAACCTTCTCTAGTACTCTCGGAGTTCTTGACTTCCTACTCAATTACATGTCAACTTCATGTAATGTAGAGTATATTATTTGCTGTCACTTCAAGCTTTTTTAACATGCATAGGAGTTAGATCTTTGGGAGATGTATAGATTTGTAGAGACAGATCTTTTGGTTACAAGAGTCAAATTTGTTGAGACCAAATTCATATCATTATGTATGCATTTCCTCAAATGGGGAAGCTGTGGACAACTATTAGACAACCTCATTTCCATTTGAAGATTAGTGACTAAAAATATTTAGCCAAGTCATACTTACATCACTTCCTATACCTTTAGTATTGGGCGACAGTTTTGAACACTTCTTTTGGTGACAAGTATGGTGTAGAATTCAGATATACTATAATTGCTGATGAGAGTGTGAGGATGTGAGGGTGGATTTATATAGAGAGCTGACCTCACCTATAAGGTGGTGAAAATGCACAAGAGTTTTTGAAGAGGAGGTGCATTGAGTAGGTTACTTAAGATGGGAAGCAGACCAGTAACTTGGTTGGAAAAGAATTAAAGTCTTGCAATTTTTTCTACATGGTATTTGAGTCATAACTCTGTGCTATCAAGAGTGAGGAATGTTGTCTGTACATTGCCTTCATTTTAAGATTTTTCTTGTAGAAAAGGATTTAAGGAAAGGAATCAGGTTAAGGTAGCTCAAGAATGTCATAGTAACATGATGAATATTAACCCTTAAACGTCAAAAAAAGTCCCACAGGGTTGTTTATAAGAAAATAATGGAGAAAAAAGTGAATTTTCTCAACCAAATATGAAATGGATTGGTGATGAAAAAGTGAGGCTAAATTTAGCAAATATGCCTAAATTAGATAATTGTGGAGCAATCCACAATCAAATGGAGGAATGGGGAGGAGGGGGAAGCTATGATTGGGCAACAACTATGGAGAGGGACAAAGCATTTTTTATATTTTTTTAAAAGAGGAAAAATGTTGGTCAAACAACATTTCCTGGTCACGTTGATGTAGACTTTTGGAGATGCTTTTTGGGCTACCCTTAAAAGGCCCTCTTGACATTTAAGGGTTAATACAAAATACAGTTGTGAAAACATGATACTCTACTTTCTATTTACATTTTGTTGTTTGTTCTTAACCCTTAGACGCGCCTGCATCCAGAATCTGGACGATGGATGATTCTGGACGCGTCCTTTCACCACGCAATTGGATGTTTTTCATCCATTCAATTTTTTAAAAATTCTTGTGCACCATTTGTACGGTATGGATCTTCAAGATAAGATATTGAGAGTTTTTGAAAAATAGCAAAAAGTGGTTTATGTCAAGTTTCATTCTTAGTTCAAAAAGTGAGACCTTAAACATGATTTTCCATAATAAGAAGAATCAAATAGTGAAAACCATACCCTCTTGTAGTGCATGTTATTCCAATTTCATTACAATATTTTTTAATTTTTTAATGTTAATTTTGGATTTTTAATTGAATTTCAAGAGAAAACCTTGCAAAATTAATTAAAAAATATTAATAATAAATATGATGAATCCAACCATATAGATATAATCTTCACATTGACATTTATAACTTTGCTTTGTACATCAACTCCATTTTAATTTTTCATCAAACATTTTATAACGAATCTTTGAAAAGAGTGTTGAATCGGGACCTTAACCCCTAAACGTCACAGCGTCCAGAAACTGGACGACGAATGATTTCAAAGCCTTCTCACGTTCTCATCAACGCTTGGATGATACTCATCCAATTTTTTGGAGATTCTTCACCAAGTTGTTGTCTTATCTAATGGCTGGATTTAGTCATACTAGAGTACATATTTTTCTAAAATTACAAATGTAGAAGTATGTCAAGTCCTTGACCGAGCCAAAATTGCATTGACTCTAATTCAAAGTGGAATCGTGAAAAATGAGGTCATAAATTTAAGAAACACAAAAATTTCAAAGTATCACCACGTTTAAGAGTATCTCATTTCAAACTCATTTCGACAAATTTTACTCAAAAAATATTGAAATTTAGTTTGTAATCGAATTTACAAGGAATTTTTAATTTTAACTTTCAATATTTTATAATTAAATATTGGTGATTATATTAGTGAATGGAACCGTACGGATGGAATCTAAAATTCAAAATCTAGAACTTTCATTTGTATATCAATTCCAGAATATTCTTCTAAATAGTAATTTATAATGCTTTTTCTCAAATTGTCAATTCCAGGGACACCCTGGTACGTTTTTGAGGTTAAAGGGTTAAATTGAATCTCTTATAACTCTACTAAACAAAAGGAAAATAAGAATACATACATGTGTGTGCAATTCCAGTGGGCCAAGGACGTACTGAGTTGGAAGAAAATTTACAGTATCCCTCGGGAATTGCACAGTTTCATGTACCACATACATTTGTGTTACTCGTAGCAATATACTGATATTGGAGAAATGTCAAGCTTACAGCATCCTCAATGCATTCTCATTCTCAGTATCAGGGTACACTAAAGTTCATGTGTTGGGGATTAGTCCCTCAATACTTTTGTGCAGTTTGATGAGAGTGGATATCCAATGGGGGAAGCAACAACAAGCATACTATTTGTTATGAAAGTGCATTTGACCAGTTCCCACTTTTTTTGCTCATGTTCCAAAGATGGCTTGGACTTTGATTGTTGTGTGCCTTGAAGGGCTCAATAAATATATATAAATAAATCCTTAGAGCAGCTCCACCGCAACCCTTCAGAGTCTCTCATACTCCACAAGTAAATGAAAAGTGCCAAAGGCCCTTCAAAAATGCCTTTTGACTCTTGATCCTAGCGTGTTAAGAAATGGCCCTTCAAATCACTATTTAATTAACTATATCCCCACATTCTACTTGTGATTGGTCCATTGACTATTTGATGTGCACTTTTGATGTGTGAGGGGCGTGCAAGGGTGGGGGAGTGTAAGTGCAAGGGCTCTTCAAATGTAGATGAATAATTTCAGCAAATCATCTCTGGCATGTACTAAGAGTGGAGATGCTCTTAGTAAAGGCCAAATGTGCTATGGCCTGCATAGTACTACTTCATATGATGTCTGCATTATGACAAAATTATTGAATGAGGTTCTGTCACAAGTATATTGGTAATCAGTGATCTCAGAACCACTTTATAACATTTAGCACAGGGTGCTACCTCCCACATAAAGAGTAGATACTTTTGCTACCTTGTGAATGTACTACTCACGATACCTCTATAATATCCGGCAATACCCTTGATATATTAAGGTGATACCATGATGATTTCCGCGGATATCACCTCATGAAGTTGCTATATGTTTATAACATGATGAGCATTCTCATTACATTTCAAATTTTTTTTCATTTTCTTTCTTTGTATGTTTAGCAGCTCCAATTTTGGGTAGAAATACAGCTAATTTTAGCCATTTTTGAGATCACTGTTGGTAATTATTGCCCCTCTAGCTTAACCCTTTGACGCGCCAGCGTCCAGATTCTGGACGCTGGATGATTTCTGAAGCGTCCTTTCACCACGCTCGGTGATTTTTTTCATCCATTTTTAATTTTTTTAATTCTTGTGCTAGTTGACTACCATTTGTACGGTACGGATTTTCAAAATAAGATATTGAATTTTTTTGAAAAATAACAAAAGTGATTTATGTCAAGTTTCATTCTTAGTTCAAAAAGTGAGGCCTTAAACATGATTTTCCATAATAAGTAGAATCAAATAGTGAAAACCATACCATCTTGTAGTGCATGTTATTCTAATTTCATTATAATATTTTTTAATTTTTTAATGTTAATTTTGTATTTTTAATTGAATTTCAAGAGAAAAACTTGCCAAATTAATTAAAAAATATTAATAATAAATATGATGAATCCAACCGTATAGATGTTATCTTCACATTGATATTTATAACTTTGCTTTAAAAATCAACTAATCTTTGAAAACAGCGTTGAATTGGGACCTTAAAGGGTTAATACTTTGGATTGAGAATGCTCTTAGTTTGCACTGTAATGGAATAATGTAGATTAACTTCCAAACTAGAGCCCAATGTAGCCTGCATATGCACCTATATTTTTTGGGCCTTTACAAAACAAATTTATGATTCGGCAACTTCCGTCTTTATGTCGGGTCCTTCAATAAGCATGCCACTTCTGATGACTACACTACTTTTTGCTAATAGTGCGTGTGATACTAATTCCAAAGGTCAAATTTTACACCCAATCATTTGCTTACATAGTAACAAGAACCTATTGCACAGTGACACACAACAGAAGGTCCAATTACAGAAGGCCACGGAGGCACTAAAAACCCACCTTGACTATCATATAATTGGAACTATCATATGCTACTTGTGAATTATTTATGATTTGGTTTGGATTTTCTTTCTATTTAAAGCAAGAAAAGATGCAAATATAGAAGTAAAATATGCATTACCGGTAAATAAGAACTCATTGGTCTTCTTTTAAGACCAACCCTTGGTTCAGTGCCCATTGGTGCAAAATTACTTCTCCCTTTTGAGGATAGACACTACAATATTTCACGTAACCAAATAGCCAAGTGACTCAGTAAAGTTGGGGAAGTAAAAGATGCACTAATAACTTCATATTTCCCTTTTCCCATGCGGAATAAAAGGCCCAATACATGTGATTTGATGAGCCTCATTGTTGTATCTCGATTGAGGATGCTCTAATGGTTTTGTCACGAACGCACTGATCAACGTTTTTTTTCTAACTATATTTCTCCAAATTTCTCTACAAAACATGACATTTCTCTTTTGTTAAGAAAAAAAATGAAAAAAAATGATTTTTTTGCCAGATTTTCTCTATAATTTTTGCATAGAAGATAGCTAGATTTTGTGAAGAAAACTTCCAAAATATGAAAAAATTCTATCAAAATATGATTGTAAGCTTAAAATATTGCCAAAGATTCTTTCTCAATTCTTTTTTACGTCACGAGTAAGGCTTCAAAAATTCAAAAAAAAAATTAAAATAAAACACACACACACACAGGAAAAATACTGATGAGGAATGGATCATATTTGTGCAGGCAAGAGGGATTCTATTTGTCCTTTGTCCCAGCTCGCAGGATTTATGACATGTGCTTCTGGAGAGGAGACTGCCCTATCCCGGTTACCCCCTAAAGGACCAAGGATTCATGGTTTTAAAATGACCAGTTCAATCTTATCACATTATGAAAAAAATCATTAAAATGAGACCAAGTTTTATATCACTAGAATTAGTGAAGAACATTGCACGTGTTGGTCAGAAAACAAATGAGTTTGTCCAAAAGGAAGTCCTCATAAGACTTACTCAAAAATGCTAAAAAATCATGAGGCACAATTTGGGCTTTTTGGTCCTTTAGGGGTTACAGGGGTAGAGATTGTCCCAATAGATTGGTTAATATTTCTTGCTACCATAAACACATACAAGCCGTGACAAATATTGTGGTGCCAACTAGATTATTTTTTTCATTATAGCCTATGCATACGTGACACGTGGCAAGATAAATTTCATTAAACTAAATATAATTATGTTTGTACAAATCTACTAAACAAGTCTAATCATGATTTTTTGTTTGGCAATATATGTCACTCTCTTACAAGTTTGAACCTATGCATCCACGTCCCTCTAAATATTCTTTTGTAAAATGATTTTTATAATAACCCTTAAATGTCTGTGCCAACCCCATGGGCTTGATTTTTAAGGAATTTTTCTTTTAGCAGGAGCACTGCTGAACTCCTTTTGACTAGACATGGATCAATGGATACACAACAAAGTGCAACATCTGATGTGCTTAGTTGCAACACCAATTTTTTTGTGGTTGTTTGCAATGTCTAAATCAAAGGTACTAGAGGACCATGACCTTTTCTTCAAGCATTATCCAATTGATTGCTCGAGCTACTCCATTGGTTGCTAGTTTCCTATTTTCAGAAACAGCACTCATGCTTGGAGTTAAGGTTCTTTGCAAGATTCCCCGGGTGGGCAGCCTAAGCTCTAAATTTTCATTTAAATGTTAACCCCTAAATGTCCTCACCCCTCTCCATATTTGGCAGTTTTGCAAAGATGCATCATAAAATGCAACGCAGAGGGATATTTTGCACTTGATGTATGAATGACGGCTGTACATTATAAATTTTAGATTCTATTCATGCAGTTAGATTTGCAATTGCTATCACCAATATTTTGTATAAAATTTGAAACCTGAAATTGAGAATTCTTTTGCAATTTGATTACAAATAAGATATTGACAATTTGTACATGAAATTTGATGTGGTTGGTTGAGATGTAATACTCTAAATGTAGTGATTTTTGGTGATTTTTTGGTTGCTTAATTTTATGAGTTAACCTTTTTAATTGCACTTTTATAGTGAAATCTTCAAAGTTTTGGGTGAATCACCACAACATCAAATAAGGATCAAACTTTTCACAACTCATCCCCTTTCTAATCGGATCACACATGCGTGAAGCTAACTTCCTACAAAATATATAGTAAAAAACCTACACTGCAAAAAGTCAATGATGGATGGGAAAACTGTGTTTGATTTTGTCTCGGGGGGATTAGTGTGTTGAAAAGTTAAGGATATAGGTGCAAACAACCACTATTTTATATGGGGTATTACTTTCTTTTCTTTTCTTTCACATGCATTATGTAATTTTCTACTTTGGGTTAATAGAAAAGGAGCTTGCATTACTTATAATTCCAAATTGATATGAATAAATGATATGGTAATTTGGATTTAAAAAGAATTCTACTACATTTTTTGTCCTACATTAGATTATGAACACATACATGAAATCAAACAATGTAGGCTAAACTATAAATGATATAAAAGAGCAATTTGTATAGATCACGTAAAAAAGATACAAGCTTTTAGTATGAAATCAGTCATATTATGAAACACAATTAGAGTTATCCTAAAAGTCAAGTGGCGTTTGAACAAGATACCATGTGATTTGATTTAATGTACTTTTATGTGTTCACTGTAAATAGTTATGAAGTTTGAAAGAGCTTGGTGGTCTCTCACTGTTTGGGTGTGTAAGAGCTTGGTGGTCTTCAAACTCATGCACAACTAGTTTAGTTGTCTTTTGTGACGGCTAAACTAGTTGTGCATGAGTTTGAAGACCACCAAGCTCTTACATACCTAATAATGAGAGGCCACTAAGCTCTTCTACATCTTTGAACTATTTAGAGTGAACAAGTAAGAGTATATTAAAGCAAAACACACGGTACCTTGTTCAAACGCCACTTGACTTTTAGGATAACTCAAATATGCCACTACAATGTAGCATTTTCTGACTTTTGGCCAAAAATAATAATATAAAGGCCGGGGGTTATTTTAGGACTACTTCATTTTCTAATGAGACCTATTCTTTCATACCCTATAGTACTTTAAAGATGTCTAGTGCCATTTTTGATATCTTGTATTACTCTAAGTCCATTTATAATCTTTTGCCCCCATGTTTTTAACCCCTAAAGGACCAAGTGTCCTAACTTGGACATTTAGAGAATCGGGTAGGTTCCGATGAACACATTTTTAATCGAATTTTGAAGGAAATTTAATAGTAGATTCCCCAATGTGCCACGAAAATGGGGATTCTTTTTTTTTGAATTCCGACACCGTATGTGAAAGTTATGAGGGGAAATGTGTTTTTTTCGGGAAAAAGGGCAGCGAGGCAGTAGAGAAATAGTTGAATTTTAGGGGGGGGGGGGCAACAAGATGGGCGGTGTGTGGAAAATGGGGTGCAGAAGACCACCCCGTTTTCCAAACTCATAAAAAATTTTAAAAATTTTAAAATATTTTTTTATAAATAAAAATAATTATTTTAAATTGAAAAGTATTATTTTAAACTAAAAGTTCAATTTCATAATTAAAAATACTATTTAAAAAATTGAAAAATAAAATAATTTTTAAAAATAAAAAATAAAAAATAAAATCGTTCAATGAGAGACTGCCACGTGGCAGTGTACCTTGAGAGTTAGTGGGGTCATGAACATTGGAATGAGCAATTCCCTTCCTCCACCCTTTATTTCCCCCCTAACCCCCAAAATTCTTAGAAAATGTGCTACATGTCTTCTAAAACTTGGAGATTTAATTTTTTTCAAATTTTTTTTCGCCATTTTGTAGAGGGTGGAATGTACTTGTGTTTCACCGCTCGGATTTGTATTTTAAATAAAGAAAGTCGAAAATATTGCAATTCCAAAAACATAGTCTTTTCTGAACTTTTAAACCCCCAACAAGTGCAAGGTGTTATTCAACATCCTAAACATCTCCAAACGCAACGAAAATTGGTACACAACTAAGTAACATCATATAGAATGTGAAAGTGAAGTGCGACAAGTTTCGGTAGTGAGGTTTTTTTGATGTAGCTGTGGTCAAACGCATCTGAAATTTTCGGGCATGTGTTTTTTTGGGTGTTTTTTTCCATCAAACGCAATTATCTAGCAATCCGTGCGGTCAAAATCAACGAAATTTGTTGTGTATGTTTTTCAAATAGTTTAGGACAAGATCTTACGGTTAGAAGGTAAAAAATAACATTCTTTTGGATTTTTTGCATGGGGGAGTAAAAATGGCAGCATTGGAGTGTTTTTGGAGGAAAAACACTCTGGTCCTTTAGGGGTTAAAATACCCTATAACACCCATTTCGTTAAAAGTGCACATGCCCCTCTAAAATTGCACATTGTGAATTTTTGATAGGACTCTGGATGAGTGAAAATAGCATAAAAAGGCTATGAAAATATATGCCAAAAAATAATGTAATTCTTGAATTAAGCCATTGGCAAATTTTGTGTTAAAAGAGTACATTGGGGTTCATTATATAAAAATTGTCCTCCACGCAATTATTTAAGTTTTTTTAAATTGTTTTTTGGAGTTTCTAAAGTTTAGGTTTATGTTTTTGGAGTGTTTTAAATTTTACATGTTTTTATGTGGATTTTGCAATAAGTTAATTGCAAAGACGGCACTAAATCCAACCAATCTATACTACTTATTCTACAACAACTCCTTAAAAAATCCGATAAATGGTTAGGCGTATGCCTAACCCCTCAACATGTTTGCTAAAATACACTGAAAATAGCTTGCTAAAATACACTGAGAAATGCACACCATGTATTAAACTAAAGCAAAAGATTGTTTTTCCACCATACAACATATACCATAAAACATTGCAATTCTATTTTCCCTATATCTGGGCTACGTCGTTCTCCATACTAACTTGATGTTGCCAATTTATCATCTCTAAATGGTTGTAGAGATGATTTTTTTCAGCAGTAGGAATCTTTATATCTTTCTCTGTTCTATTGCCAAATATTGTTACTAAATTTTTAGTTCCCACTGTATTTTTCCACGCAGTAAAGATTGATTGAATGGGAATACAATCATTTCTTTCTCGAGAGGGTTCCCATCCTCGTTCTATGCAATTCCTATACCGTTTGAAAAACTTCCCAGTCTCGTCCCGCACACCAAAATGCATTTTTGGTTGATACCACGTAACAGTTGCAGTACCATCAGTACATGTTTGTCGGCTCATCTTCAACACCTTTGCTATAAAAAACGGTATTCCAATGCTGCGATCTTCATCAGTAGTTTCCAAAGCGGCGAACATTCCAATAGAAACATCCTTACTAGGATTGAATGGAGGAAAAGCATTGGGGACCACTGAATTTGATTGTACCAATGAGGCATTCGGCAAATTTTGAGTTACATTTGTAACTCTACCATGACTATTGTTTCTCGGTCGTACTCGATGGCCTACAGGTCTTTGGGACCGAGGCCCAAAGAAATCTGAGACCATCACTGGAGGTAGAGATTGAAGAACACTTGCGATCGCTTCATTTGATGTAGTCTCCTCTATTGAAAGCATAATATTTTGTTCTATGCCTTCATCTTCAAATGGCCAAAATGGTGATAATGCATCCATACTCCGATCCCTCTTAGGAAACTCTTTCAAATACGTGATCAGCTTTGAAGTCTCTTCAATTGCTTCAAGGTTTCTTTCCACGTTCGTCTGTCTTAGAATTTGCCGTTCCTTTAGCAATATATAGTCCTCTAGTGCCTTCAATTCCCTGTCATCTGCTTGAGAAACTTCAGCCAAATCGGGTTTTGAATGAACTGAAGGAATTGTTTCAAAACAAACATAGCCAGTAGGAGGCAACCACAATGGAGATCTTGCATATGGTTTGTATTGTACATGTGCTTCACCTTCTTGTACATAAAATCTAAAATGATGAGGTTGGCTTATGCCAACAAATGCATCTTTTCGCAAGTGCGGAGAGATGAACTTCTTCCAATCTTGAACATGCTCCAAATGTTCAGCCCGAATGAATGGTTCGGAACGTGACGGCTTTTCTTGAATTATTTGCAACAACTCTTTCAATGAGTTTATATCTCTGAGCTTCAATGCAGACGATATGGAGCTAAATCTTTGGTCAATATCCTCATGTGTATGACCCACAATCAGGAAAGATAATTGGATTTCTTTGAAAAATCCTAAGCCAACTAGAGCAGCACACATGCCCAACATGTATACATTCTTGTTCTCTCTCCCACAGTTGTCGGCTTGAATGTGGAGAATAGGAGGCAACTTCTTCTGAATGCGTTGAACATCTTGCAATACCTTCATTATAGACGTTACAACTTGATTGCTGTCATGTTTATGATGAGAGTCAATCCATAGATGGCAATATAGGCCTATACCATGTACCAGAATCCCACATAAATGTGTCTTGACATACCGAGATTCAATATTCTTCACGTTCTGCTTGAATTTTGGCACGTATGTTGTATTTTGATCCATGCCATCAATAATAATGCTCATGCTATCTTCAGGATTAGCAATAGCCTTTTCTCTTACTCGACTATAAGCCTTTCTTTCTTCAATCGTCAAGTCAATATGAAGGCGATACGCTGCGTGTATAGCTTCCCTCATGGCTTGATTAGGCATTGACTGCCTACTTTCCTTGTATTCCCAACAATGTTGGCATTTTGAAAATCTGGACTCCTCTGGCACATGCACATTTGTAAACTCCTTCTTCCACATCTTCGAAAACGTTGACAGTCCAATTTCTTTTTCACCCATTTTGGACAATGATGTATTTATAACCATTAGAACTTCGTGCTGCAAAACACCCATAGGTAAACAAATCACAGGAACAATTTCACCGTCCGCCTTACGTCGTACTTGACGATGGGGTTGAGTTTCTCCAAAACATTGGATAAACGATTCAAACTTTGCCCTTGCCATAGATATATGTGTCGCTTCCCTTTGGTTGCCCGTATTACCGTGGATGGGGTTGTGTACATCTTTCTCTCGAATATTTGACATGATTTTGTTCATCCTCCTTCTTGAATATCCAATTGCTGCTGCAAAGCAACTATTACAAACTTTCATCCCAGAGATCTTTGTTTCAAACTTGAATCCAATTTCCAAATCATGACGTGCTACTTTAAACGCTCGTAGTGTAGTTACCAACCACATGGCCCGCTTTGCGTAACTTATATCTTCCCATGCTTGGTATCTTAAAGATAAAATATCAAATGCACTTATAGGCTCCAAGCAATGTTTTGAGCAAATTGGTCTTTGCTTCACTTCTTCTACTGCAGCTAATGTTACCTTTTCTCCCCGTCTCATTCCAATTTGGCGAGGTCCCCCGGGACATCTCTTCTTCCGACGTATACTAACATATGACCTCTTTGGAAGAGATGATGACAATCCATCCATAGAATGCACAAAAGATGATCCTTGCGCATTTCCAGCACTTCTATTTACACTATTTCCTGCTTGAGTATTTTCAGGAATTTCAACTCCATCGACATTTGGAGATGAAATCAACCTTAGTTCCTTTGTTTGGGAACAAGGCCATCTGATAACTTTGCCATGCACTCTCCCATTGTTGACATGTATAATTCATACACATTTGCATTCTCATCCTTCACACTTCGCACTAGTACAACTACATCACTTGCTCGAACAGGACGTCCTCCAACCATACATCCCACAACATGTTCTTGAACTACACCGCGAGCAACCTCAAGTCCTCCAATGTCTAAAAGTGCTACATATTTATAGTTTCCCGATGAATTTGGTGTAGGAAAGTTTGTAGATGCATCTGACGTTCGAAAATTTGAGATAAATCCAGGACTTGAGAGGCCATGTGAACTAGAAGCCAAATCCACAAAACTCATCTTCTTAATCCACTCATTCCAAAATGGCTGCATCACAAAACAGATTAAATCAAACTCATGTTTAGAATGAAGTCCCCAAATGAAAAAAACAAAATATTGTAAGATTAGCTAATCCTCCCCCCTCTCCAATCACTTGCAATTATTATGTAGAGCACTAAGTGACGGGGATTAGCCATACGCCTAACCCCCTATGACTATAATTATTTGATACTATACCAAGTGAAGGGGTGTTAGATGTATGTTTAACCCATCTCACTTTTATTGATTTTTAAAACTGCAAGTGATGGAGGATTAAACATATACCTAACCAACCTCCGTCCATTATCACTTGCAATTATTACCCAAACTAGCAAGTGATGGGAATTGCACATATGCCCAATCCCCCAAACATTTATAATTTTCAACAAAATAAATGTCTGGGGGTAAGGCATATGCCTAACCCCTCAACACTTACAATTTCTAACAAATTAGAATATTGAAGGGTTAGGAATAAGTATAACTTTCCAACTTTTAAAAACTTTAACAAAATAAGATGTTAGAGGGTTAGGCATATGTCTATCCTACCAACACTTCAATTATATAGTAGAATAAAATATGGAAGAGTTAAACATACGCTTAACCCCCTATCACTTCAATTAGTTGTTAAAATACCAAGTGACGGTGGTTTAGTATACGCCTAACCCATATCACTTGAATCATTTGTTGCAATATTGAGTGATAAGGGTTAGGCATGTGCCTAATCCCTTTTAATTAATTTTAAAAATTACAAATCATAATAATTGAAAGTAACTTGTCATTACCTTCAAGTATTAGGTAAAATACCAAGTAATACAGGTAAGTAATACCAATGATAAGGGCTTACAACACACAATTCGCTATTTACGCACTTGGCTATATAATCATGCACTTCGTCCCCGAGCGCATGATTTTATTTGTCTAACTTTTATTTTTTTTAAACCAACGATTATTGTCTTTCTTCAATCCCTTACATTGTAAACAAATAATTATTTTAATAAATTTTTATTCTCATCTTTATCTTTTCTTTTATCTTTTCTTTTTTATCTTGATTTCTTTCTCGTCTTCTTTCTTGTCTTCTTTCTTGTCTTCTTTTTGTCTTTCTTCTTGTCTTCCTTTTTGTCTTCGTTATCTTTTTTTTCTTCTACTTTTTCTTCAGAGGGTTAGGCATGTGCCTGATCCACTAATACTTTATTATGTAGCATAATAATACCTGGGAGGATTAGGCATATGTCTAACCCCTCAACTCTTACAATTTCTAAACAGAGTATAATATGGGAGGTTTCCATGGAACAGTTTCCACAATTAATAAGTCAACTGACTAGCCGTTCGCTTCAGTTCGCAGTTTAATTACAGACTTGATAGCTTCTTCACATCGAATTATGCAACTACAGAAATAGTACGACTTACTGCACACAGGGCTCTTCAATGAGCACAAGCGCCGTTGGAAACGAATACTCTGGTTCCAACAATTTCTCCCCGTCTACTCAAAATTACATAAACACAAGCTTCCTCGTTCCGCGTGCGGTTCAGGAGCCACGTTTTCCACCACCGCACGGCTTCGAGCTCGGTTCGGGAGCCAGGGTTTCCGCCGCCGCGCGGTTTGGTGCGTGGTTGGTGCGTGGTTTGGTGCGCGGTTTGGTACGTGGTGCCAGGGTTTCCGCCGCGTTCTGCTTGCTGCTGAATCACGATCACGAAGGCGATCACGAAGGCGATCACGAAGCCGATCACGAAGCCGATCACGAATGCGATCACGAAGGCGATCACGAAGGCGGAATCACGAAGGCTGAATCACGAAGGCTGAATCACGAAGGCTGAATCACGAAGGCGATCACGAAGGCTGATCACGAAGGCTGAATTAGGAAGGCGATCAGGAAGGCGATCACGAAGGCGAATCAGGTCGGCCGATGAAGGAGGCTGTGACGCAGTCTTGGATTCGCACTACCTCGGGGGAGGCGACTACGACTCAGTCTCGCAGTGAGAATGGCTTCAATACACGGGAAGGTCGGCCGGTGAGGGACGCTGTGATGCGGTCCTGGGATTCGAACTACCTCGGGGGAGGCGACTACGACTCAGTCTCGCAGCTCATTTCCAGATCACTCGTCTCCAGATCACTCGTCCATTCTGAATTTCACTCGTCCAGGTCTGAATTCTGTCCATTCTGATTTCTCCTTCTCTTCTCTGTAACGCTGATCCAATGGCAGTAGCATTGCATTGTAAGAGTACCTGTCTGTGTGTTGTTGAATCAAGGTGCTGATACTTTTGTGCAGTAGGAGGCCTTCGGCGTGCAGGGGTCATTCTCTCATATCAAGTGTGTGTCCAGATTAGAACAAGTTTTGAAGTCAAGCATAGGGATCAAACATGGTTGCTAGAGAAATTTCAATCCAGGCTGGTTACTTCTGCACACTAGGCTTGAACTATGCGGCGCAAAATGGTAGTGATTCAGTGCGGTCAAGTGAATTTATATGCATTGCAGACATTTGATATCTGTAAGTTTCAAGCAGAGGATAATTACCTGAGGTGGCTGTAATTCAAGAAACCTACACTGTAGTGGAACGGTTGTAGAGACCCGCACTCTAGTGTAACAGTGGATATTAATCTCGTTTTCATTTTCACCTAATTTGCGGTACCCTTTCCAGCGATTCATACGCATAATTAATCGCAGCAAGCCACATGCGGAGAGAGATAGTCAACTTCATCCACTGGCAGCTAATTGTGGCTGGAATCGTTCTTTCTGGTGGCCTCATCGCCCCTGTTGTAAGACACTGCATTCTCCCTTAGTTTTGTGTATTTTATAGTTCGAGAGCCTTGAAGTCATTCTTAGTTGTTACCTTTTGAGGACCATTTCCACGCGCTTACTAGTGTGACGTGGCTTTGTACAGCTGGAGTTGAAGTTGGGTCTGGGAGGTACATCATACAAAGACTTCATCCAAAACCTGCATCATCCCATGCAACTGAGGTGCGCTGATACTAATTGCCTTATTTTTTCTTTTCCTTTTCTTCCAGCCAGATCATCATCGGTTAAACCATTTGGTGTGAACATCAATTGGGCTGCATATCCTCTCTTTTGATATGTTTTCATCAAGAAAAAAGACGTTTGTTTTTCAGTGATGGGATTAGATCCTAACTTGCAATTATTTTTTAAATACTAAGTGATGGGGTTAGGCATACGCCTTACCCTCATCACTTTGATTATTTTTAAAATTCCTAGTGTTGGGTTCAGGCGTATGCCTAACCCCTACCATTTGTATTATTTGTTAAAACACCTAGTGATAGAAGGATTAGACGTATGCCTAACCCCTATCACTTCAATTAGTTTTTAAAATTGCAAGTGATGAAGAGTTAAGCAAACCCCTATTCCTCCAATCATTTGCAGTTATTTTCTAAAACACCAATTTTTTAAATACTAAATGATGGAGGGTTAGGCATATGTCTAACCCCCTTAACAATTTGGATTTTCAAAAATAATTGTAGTGATAGGGAGTTAAGCGTATGTCTAATCCTTTATGTTTATTTTCTTAAGACATCAGAAGGGATGGTGAATTTTGTTCTCGTTGTGTGCAGTTGCTGAAATCCCTAAGTTTGCTTCTGGAAGCTAAAGTTTTTCATTGTGACTTGAGGCCAGAGAACAGTCTTCTTATTGAAAGGTAACCATTATGAATTCCATTTTCTACTTACCGAAATCTATCATTTAGATGGAATGTGAGTTAATGTGAGTTAATATCACTGGCTTTGATGATAATGTGAGTTAATGTGAAGCATCTCGCTTTGTGGATGTATCACTCATTTACCTTATAGGCCAGAGGATATAATAGTACGGATTCAATTATTTGATCGAAGTTACTAACAAGATTTTAAGTGATGCAGGGTTAGGCATATGTCCAATCCCCTAATAACTTGCAATTATTTTTTAAATACCAAGTGATGGGGTTAGGCATACGCCTTACCCTCATCACTTTAATTAATTTTAAAATTCCTAGTGTTGGGTTTAGGCGTATGCCTAACCCCTACCATTTGTATTATTTGTTAAAATACAAAGTGATGGAACGGTTAGGCATTCACCTAACTCCTATCACTTCAATTAGTTTTAAAAACTGCATACATAACATTTAGATATGTCTAGTCAAGTGATTGAATTTCTTGTGACTGTTGCCGTGATGATGTGATTGAGACACAATGAAGAATTGGTAGAAATGGTATCATGCAATTAATACCATTGGGGGGTTAGGCGTGTGCCTAACCCTCTTATGTTTAATCTCTTGAAACATTTTTGATTTTAATTTTTCAGTGCAAAATTTTGTAGGTGATCAAGGGATCTAATGGCTTCTTGAAAGCAACGGCCCCCTAAGGAAGCTCCAAAAGTAGTGGATTCTTTTAAGAGCCATGGATGGTGGATATCACGAGATGACAAGCTTCCTATTTTGCGATTATCCGATTATGCATGGGAAGAGAAGGATCTATGGTGTGGACTAACTTATGGTGCAGGCTACATAGCTAAAGTAGCTGAAGTCTCATCAACTGAAGAACAAGGCTTGTGTGAAGTGTTTATGCGGGGGATGAAGAGCGGTGAACCGTCTTTATATATTTTGAGGACCAAAAACATAATGCAATCTCCAGATTGTTTGTTGGAGTTGAAATTTGGGGGTCTACCAAAATATCGAAAGTGGTGGAGTAGTGTTGGAAGTATTGAACAAGATTTGCGTGAGAAGATGGTGTTTGTAGTTTCCAGCATGAATGCAAATAAGAAGGAGAGATTGAAGGTTTATATGGAGAAGCACGAGAGGGCTATTGCTGTTTTTACCTCTCGTGATGGAGGGTCTGAAATCGTACCAACTTCATCTTTGAAAGAAGATGTTATCATTGATGGGTTATCGTTTATGTGCATAGGCGAACATTGCTTGATAAAGTTTTGCCTCCTACATCAAATGTTGCCTCTACATCAAAAAAGAGGAACCCAAGTTCTATACTATCATTTTCTCAAGGTGGAGGGGCTTCATCAAGTGCTAACATTTGTTTATCAGTTTTTGATTTTGACGCACCACCTCAGCCCTCAAAGAAGATTTCAAGTCGAAGTTGGAGTAACTTGTTAGTAGGCGATGGTTCTACTTCACAAACAGTTTTAAAAAAAGATAAAATGATCTTGCCAACTCCTCATGAGATTGAGTCAGGATACGTGTTTGGTAGGGATCATTTTTTTTATGTTGATATTGCTAATGTGAGACCTGCAAGCAATATTCTTACAAATCAACGAATGTTGAACACTGCAAATGCTGAGTTTGTTTACAAAAGGTTGAGGGAAAATCAACTTCTTGAAACAAACGTGATGACGTTGCGTCCTATGGAATACTTGCCACTTTCTAACGAAGAAAATGTTATTGAACGCTATACGTTCAAAGGAAAAGAAACAAGGATTGATTTTTTGAGGTGTTTGAATGCTATGCCCGGAGATTCATTTGAAGAAAAAAGGGATAATTTTTTACCTTTGGTTATTTGGGAACCTGTCGATGGCCAACATATTCTGCATGCTTGCCAAGTATTAGCACAACGTGATCGCGAGGCTGGTCTCATTTCTGAAGCTGAATATGAAAAGTCATTTATGAAAAGACCTGCTCAAGTTGTAGCCTACGACGAAGAGTTCAGGTATTTGGTGGCTTCTTGCAAGAAAAATGAAGAGAATACTGAAAGAATATATCATAGCACTGTTGGGGAAATCTTGGCAAAAACGCGTGCAGTATGGAAGCAATTTGGTTCACCAAACCCATACAACGATGAAGACATAGATCGCCGACGTTTTTTTTTACAATGTTTGCCTAGTATTACAGAGGTTCGTTTAGGAAAAGATGGAAGTGAGTTCACTGTCTCAAAAATGAATTTACAATTTAGAGATTATATCTCAATGGCTACAGTGAGTGATGATTGTTGGATAGCTTTTAACAACATGTGTAAGTCTTATGATCAAGGGTTTACATATTATTCAGAGAAGGCACGAAAAGAAGCAGTCCAACAAGAAGGTGTTGTTGGAAATACAAAATCTAAAAAATTCAAGTTAAGTGAGCGTCCACGTATATCGATAACATGGCTTAGACCATTGCAAGGAACAAGTGGAAATGATTTTGTTTTACTATGTCAAGGCGCAACGGTGACCGAGGAGGGTCATTTGCAGAAAGTGTATTTTGGAGCTTCTTCAAAATCTACTTCAGAAATGGACGTGCACACCTTGCAATATTTAGCAGATACATCAAAGCTTCGAACAGGAATTCACAATGCTCTCAAATGGCTTGATGCCGAAGCATCTGGAGGAATTGATGATAAGAAGAATTGGTTAAGTAGAGATGTGCAAAAATATGGGGACACAAGCGCGTTAGATTTTTTTGGGAGGGATGCAACTAAAGATTTCAAGAGCAAATGGGTGCATCTAAAAGACTTTACAAGTTTTGAGGCAATGGAGAAGCATAGTGCTTTGATTCCTTCTAATGTTCGAATTCACTTGTCGAAGTTGATTTTGGAGGGAAAATCGGGACTTTTTGCAAATGGAAAAGAGTTGTTCATAGGAAGTGAAGGAGTTTGGAATCTAGAATTTAATTTTTCTGGAGTTAGAGGTGCAGGTATGGATACAACGGTAAAAGTGGGAGGCAACATATTTTCTGAAGTTATGGGGAAGTTTGGAAGTCCAGCATTGTGGGTTTTTGATTGCCGTAAAGGACAAAATGGGCAGTTCTGGACAGAAATGGAGTACAAGAGTATTGTTGGGATCATATCAAAGTGGATGGAAGATGTGCCTCGTTGGATTGCAATTTTTATGTTGCCAGCTGGCGAGAATGCAGATATGGTTATAGAGCTGTTAGGATTGAAGACTTCTCTGGGGTGGCACGTTACAAAAGGAAATTATGTGTTCTCCAACCAATGTCAGGCCTCAGGAAGTGTTATCAGGGATGGACAATGCATAATTGCAAAGTATACACCAGTGGGACCAATTATTTTTGTCATACATCATCCTCCAACAGCTCCAGTTGCAGATAATCTTGCAGCAAATGTGAAATTGTTGGATTCTATTTTTGTAGAACCTCGAGGTGGTTGGGATTTGTGTACAAAATATCGTGATGCACGTTGTCCAGCAGTTGTTGATCAAATTATTGAATCTTACTATCGACTAAGGTCGTGGATGATAGTTGCTCATGGAATCTCTCACATGATTCACACCCTTGCTGGAAAGACAACAGAAGTTATAATATTTGAATCAGATGAGAACATTGCACTTTGGTTGCGTCGATGGAAACGAGAGGCAGTGGATGGAATTAAACCTCGAGACGGAGAGGAGAAATTGTGGGAAGACGGAGAAGTTGATTCATCGGAAACATCCAATGAAAGCAGTGATGATTCTTTGTGTGCAGATGAAGTCCAGAGTCCAGCGCCAAAGAGAATGAAGACAACAAATATTCAAGGAAAAGAGAAGAATGTTGTCACAAATCAAGTTGCTAGGAAGAGTTTGCTTCAAGATTTTGACGGCGAAGAGAACTTATCACAAGAAGAAGAGATAATTGCATCAACACCAAACCCAGAACGTGATGGTTTCAATTTAGATGGATATAAGTATTTTCCAGAATTTGATCTATGGTTTGATGGAGAAGGTTGGAATACACGTGAAGAAGTCCCAAATATTGATGTAGAAGGGAGGAAAACGTACAAATATGTTAAATCGATTGGACTAGGCGAAATGTTTGGTGGTCCTTCAACAACTTCAAATGCAACAGATCTCGATGATCAGGCTCACGTTGAAGTTATAGCTGGGTTAAATGCTGCTGAAGAGTTTATCAATAGATCATCTCTTGTTTCATTTGGAAAAGATGCATTTAGCTTAGGTTTGGGAAATACTGAATCTCAAACTTAAGAGACTACTTGGTAATAGATTTTATGTAGTAGTGAAATGTTTTTAGATACTAAAATTATAGATATTATAGTATTTTTACTACGAAGTTATTTTCTTTATATATATGTTGGTATTGTGTGTCTTGAATATAAATGAATTTTTGAGTATTAATTTTTTTTTGTATAAAGGTTGTAAAAAAAGGAATGTTTTATGAAAATAAAGGACTAGATTGCATGTATGTTGTGAAGCATTGGATTATAGAAGTCTTGAATAACATCATGGATGTCAAACTTTTTTAATT
This sequence comes from Pohlia nutans, assembly GCA_022496805.1. Lineage (NCBI taxonomy): Eukaryota > Viridiplantae > Streptophyta > Bryopsida > Bryales > Mniaceae > Pohlia > Pohlia nutans. The sequence goes on from CM040086.1 coordinate 2,789,419, forward strand.
CTACTATTTAGGAACTATGATATTATATTCATTAATTTTTATATTATATTAGAATACAAAAGACAATTATAGAAAATCTCATGAATAGGAGATTTTAGACTTGAATGCAATCAAGATGGAATTCAATTTCCAAAGTGCAGATCTAGATTACTGATGTATGGATTTTAGTACTAATGATTTCTAAATTCAATTTTATTTATCAATTTTTTTAAATGTACATGTTTGATTTTCAAACTAGAAGTTCTAGATACACGTGATGGATTGGCACTTCGGCATATGCCTAACCATTTTATTGTAATTATTTTGTAAAGTTGCAAGTTAGAGGAGGTTCATTTGTATTCCTATCTGTGTCAAAAACTTAATTGACAATTGCAAGTGAAAAAGGTTAGGCTTATGCCTAACCCTTTTATTTGATTTTATTAATTGATTCTTTCAATATTCTAATTTGGAATAAGTATTTGTCATACTTGTTGTATTGGAAATGGCAGCATCACTTCAATGTAAATAAGAACATAAAAAAAAATTATGAATCATTTTTACTTGTATTTTTAGGTGTTTCAATCAATCAAAAACAAATTTTGACCAAAATTTAAAGTGCACATGCTGTTGTGCACTTTTAACGAATTGGGTGTTCTATCATTTGTTCGCACGTATATTGCTACTCCAACCACTCACTACCCTTCATGAGGATTTTGTTCATTGCCCATTTTCTAGGTGGTTGGATGTTTAGGGGGTTATCACGTTACACACCTTTGTCCATATAATGGACGACAAACAACCATTGCAACCTTTTCCTCAACTACATCTTGTATTATTTTTCATCCATCAATACTTCTTTTGGTTCTTGAGCTAGTTGGCTATCATTTGTGTAGTATAGATCATCAAAATAAGATAATGTGATGGTTTCAAAACATCACAATTGGTTTATGTCAAGTTTCATTCTTAGTTCAAAAAACGAGACCTTAAACATGATTTTATAAAATAAGTAGAATCAAATAATGGAAAGAAACCATCTTGTAGTGCATGTTATTCCAAATTCATTACAATATGTTTTTTTTCAATTGTGTTAATTTTGGATTTTAAATTGAATTTCAAGGAAAAAAAAAAACCTTGCAAAATTCATTGAAATTTATTAATAAAAGAATATGATGAATCCAACCATACACATGTGATCTTCACATTGACATTTACAACTTTGCTTGTACATCAACTCCATTTTTGTTTTTCATCAAATATTTTATAACAACTTTGCTTTGTACGTCAAGTCCATTTTTGTTTTTCATCAAATATTTTATAACAAATCTTTGAAAACAATGTTGAAACGTGACGTTAAAGGGGTAATTTGAACCGTCAAGTTGCAAAGAGATTACTTTTTTTTTCCGAAGGTGCACTGTATTAAACATACACAAGTATATGTGAATGCACAGAAGGGGTACCGTAGTACCATAGCAGGTTTGTCCTAAAATAATTCTAAAAACAAAAAACGTAAAAATTAGAAAATTCTGAAGACAGAAAAACGAAAACAGAATAAATTGGTTTTCGCAATATTTTGTTATTTCTAAGCTGTTTAGGTCATATTATCTGTTTTTTTTGCTAAAAAACGAAAATTGAGAAATTCAGTTTTTGAAAGGCGAACCTTATTTTTTCCAAAAAAAAATATATTCGATCGCCAGGTGGCGAACATGCTATGGTGTTACGGTACTGATTTGAACACTGTTGTATGACATATGAATACAATAATCGTATTTAGAGCTGAAGTTATTGATGTATGTTTAGGACGGAATGGATCATCTATATACTAAGGTTTTAAGACATATAATCCCTTGTATACATGGGGTTTTTTTATAGGGGTCATGAACGCACATGATTCTCAAACATAATGTAGAGTGTACCCCGGGGATTTTTTTGGCATGCAATTACATTATTTATTATTGTGAGATGCATTAATTGTTTTATATTACTTTTCCCTACTAGAAACCATACATTCTATTGTCATCTTTAACCATTAATTGCCCAACCATGCATATTTTGCATGATGTACAGAATCAAACTCCGATTTCTCATCCATCATGCACTTTTTGCAGTAAAAGTTTTTTACTGAATTTTTTATGGGAAGTTAGTTTCATGCATGTGTGATCCGATTAAAAAGGGGATGATTTGTGAAACTTTATGCCTCATTTTATGTTGTAGTTTTTCACCAAAATTTTTGAAGAATTTATTCTAAAAGTACTCTTGAAAAACAAAACTCATAAAATTAAGCAACCAAAAAATCTCCAAAAATCACTACACTTAGAGTATTACATTTTAATCCATCACAAAAAAAAATCATTCACAAATTGTCAATATCTTATTAGTAATTAGTTTACAAAATAATTTTGAATATTTTATTCCAAAATTTATAGAAAAATATTGGTGAAAGAAATCGCAGACCTAACCATATAAATAGAATCTAAAATTCATAGTGTACAACTTTTATTCATATATCAAGTTCAAAATATCCATCTTAGTTGCATTTTATAATTCATCTTTTCAAAACTTTCCAAATTGAACAAAGGTGAGGACATTTAGGGGTTCAAATGAAAATTGGACAAAGAAGAACGTATCATTCTCTCTTCTCTTTGAATTCATGAAATAAAATTCTTGGTGGTAGTTGAGTCGCCACCCCCATGAACGATTATTTAATATTTTTTGAAAAATAAGGTTTTTGTTTCTTAAAAACCAAATTTCTTGATTCTTATTTTTTGTAAATAAATTGATTAAAAATGGCCCAAAATAGCTTAGAGTAGAAAAATATGAAGTTAATTAATTTATTCTATTCTCGTTTTTTTATCCTCATAATTTTCAGTTTTTTATGCTTTTTTATTTTTTGAATTATTTTTTGGCGACCCAGCTATGGTACTACGGTGTAAGAATGTTACACAAGACAATTACCGGGAGTGCGTGGCTTAGGAATAAATAGTGTAGTCGTGAAAGAGTCACGAATTGGTCAGGCACTTTTTTCCCTGCAGAAAGTTGCAAGTTTCTTGCTCTGGTGGGCAAGCTTGGTGAGAACTAGTCCATGGGAATCTAGTTTATGCCTTGGGTATTACTTGAAAACCAATGGCAAGTATATTACTTGTGTCGGTGCCACTGCTGGACTTAAAAAATTAATTGCATTAATTTTTACTAAACACGTTCCAGTATACGTGAGTGCACAAAAGGATAAATAGATAAGAACTCCAGTCCAAATTATGGGCCGGCGTGAATAAAGTGACTGTTCGTTTAGCCACTAATCTAGTGCTCACAAAACAAAGGGTTAATCCTTTAGCGCGCCGGCGTCCAGAATCCGGACGCCGGATGAATTTCAGCAGCTCGATTTCTGTAGGTACCAAATGTTTTTCATCCATTTTTTATTTTTTTCATTCTTGTGCTAGTTGAATACCATTTGTACGGTATGGATCTTCCAAATAAGATAATGTGAATTTTTGAAATATTACAAAAGTGATTAATGTCAAGTTTCAATCTTAGTTCAAAAAGAAAGACCTTAAATATGATTTTCCGTAATAAGTAGAATCAAATAATGGAAATCATACCATCTCGTAGTGCATGTCATTCTAATTTCATTACAATATTTAAAAAAAAAATTGTGTTAATTTTGGATTTTTAATTGAATTTCAAGAGAAAATCTTGCAAAATCACTTTAAAAATATTAATAATAAATATGATGAATCCAACCGTACAGATGTTATCTACACATTGACATTTACAACTTTGTTTTGTACATCAACTCCATTTTCGTTTTTCATCAACCATTTTATAACAAATCTTTGAAAACAGTGTTGAATCGGGACGTTATAGGGTTAATGGTGCTAAACACACAAAAGGATATTAATTTGAACACTACTGTATGACGTATATGTACAATAAACATATTTAGAGCTGAAAATATTAACCTATACTTACATTAAACATACATTTAGGACGGAACAAATTTGTATACAAAGATTTTGACATATAATCCTTTGTATACATGATTGGGGTTTTGAGAGGGGGTCATGAACGCGCATGATTCTCAAACATAATAAAGAGCATAATAAAGAGTGCACCCCCAGGATTCTTTTACGTTGAGATTGGTGGCCTGAAATTCACAAATACGGTATACAAGCTTTGGTATATTGATAAGAGCATGAATATGAATAGTTAGCACATATGCAAGGTAACAAAAGAAAAAGAACAAAGTAAACGTATGACGAGCTCTACACATTCATTTGGGTCAACCTAACTAAAGGCAATACCCAAATTGACCAATAAATCAAACAATACAGTGATTGGCATTGAAGATTTTCATTCAACAAGATATTGACCATTGTTTGCATTCTTTTCTAGCTCTCCACTTTATAATATTGTTCATTTAAACAATTTTTACCTCTTAATAGGCTTTGGTTATCCATTGTTGTCCTTCAACCTAAAGGGGTTTATATCTACAAGCCTCCTAACTTTCAACATTAAAATGAATGATCGTTGTACGTAGGACATTTTTGGGTTCGAAGACGACAATGGATAATCATACCCTATCAGTTCATTTGGAATTTGAATTTCAAATGTTTGTTCTCGACTAATTCCGAGTAGATTACAAGAATATGCTTTAGAGTACTCAGTGAGATTTGGAGAATTGCAAAAATGCATTATTAAATTCAACTAAAAGGAATATTTTGAACTTGAGCGTATGAATAAAAGTTGTACATGATGAATTTTAGATTCTATCCATCCGGGTAAATCTACGATTGCTATCACCAATATTTTGTATAGATTTTGAAACTTAAAATTCAAACTAATTTTGTAATTTGATTACAAATAAAATATTGACAATTTGCGGATGAAATTTTGTTGTGATGGGTTGAATTGTAATACTCTAAGTGTAATGATTTTGGAGATTTTTTTTCGTTGCATAATTCTATGAGTTGACTTTTCCAAGAGCACTTTTGAACTAAGATCTTAGAGATTATTGGCGAATCACTACAACAAGAAATAACGCATAAAATTTTCAAAAATCATTTCCTTTCTAATCAGATCACACATGATGCATGAAGCTAACTTCTTATAAAATATATACTAAAAATATCACACTGCAAAAAGTAAATGACGTATGAGAAAACGGAGGTTGATTTTGTACATCATCCAAAATGAATGGTAGGACATTTAGGAGTTAAATTAACTATAGAGAGACGTATTGTAGCATCACTAAATTGTGGCTCGTATCGTGTATTGAGTGGCTCTCTCATCCTCCCTGGATATGCATCATTAAATACAAGTGTTTTTCATCCACATTTCAAATTCATGAGAAATTTCAGTGGTTGGTTGGGCATGCTATGGGGTCTAGACCTACATAATAAAACTAATCCCTAAAGGTTGGACCTATGACCATGGAATCATGTTTTACTTGTCACACTCAATTTTGCCATTATAAATTACACAAGAATTCGTCTTTATATTTTTAGTAGATGAAGCAATGCATCTACTACAAATCATGAAATTTTTCATAAATTTTGGTGAAAATTTGAAATTACTATGATTTTTTGAATCGATTGTAAAGAAAATTCATATCAATTACAAAATGTACTAAAAAATTCTAAGTGTTTTACCAAAGGTTTAAATTACAATGAAGAAAAGTTTAGGTGATGAAAATCATCCATGTATCTAAGTTTTTTATTTTTTTGCTATACCATGGTAATACCCACCAAACTTGTAACTACAATAAAACAATCAATTTTCAAAGTTTTTCAAAAATTCAAAATGGAGTAGAAACTAGACTTGGAAAAATTAAATTTGATAGTTAAGTTCAAATGCAACAGAACTCATTTTCATAGCCTAAAATTAGTTTAAGCAAAAAAAGGAAAAAATCCAAAATACACTACACAATGAAACGTTTTTTTTTTCCGACTCTTTTTGTAGTTGGGAATCCATATAAAATCTTAAAATAGATTGACTGATTTGAATTTAACTTATGAAGAGGTGACATAATCAAGCAAAATCCTTCACAAAAAGAATTGGATGGAAATCGTCCAGCTAGCAGTTGGAATTAAACAGTCTGTTCCATTCATAAGCCAGATTTTGGTCTGGGCGGCGTTTAGGGATTAATTGAAAACAAAAGTGGAGTTCAAGTGGAGTTGGCATCCAAATATTACCAATTTCTAACAAGCATTGTTCATAAATAGTCTGTTGGTCGGCTTTCTTAGATTTAGAAGAACTTGTAGGAACTCTCTTTTAGCATTAGTGAGAAGATCTCAAGTTCCATTTCCTTGGACAATGCAAGGCCTTGCTTTAGATTATCCTCCAATTCACCATAGACTAATTTGGCAGTCTCTTTGAATTGAAAACGAGTCTAAATAAAAAGGGAGAATAACACGGACAATAAGCTTGCACGAACTAAGCGTCCGTTGGGAATAGTGATACTAAGTACGCCACCATGACCTACATAGTACATGCTACCTTTGAAGTTTTTTTTTCGAAGGTGGACCTTATAACTATTTAGTTTATGACTAAATACCATTAAAAAGAACGGACATGTTCTCCCCTCTTAAGACATTTTTAGGGCACCTATACAATGTAGTCGTGAGACCCCATCTACTATGATTGGATAGATCATGGTGGTAGAGCCATTGAGCGGCATTGGAATCCAAACCTTGGTCACCCCACTCGGTTGAACCACCAAGTTAGCCCCAGAGGCTCTTGAAAACGAGTCCTAGGTGAGTACAAGATGAGTTTCCACTTTAAGACACTCTTTTTGGTTAACTCTAATGTGTTTGTTGTGATAACATTCTACAATAGTAGGATATTGCATCACCTATTGCTTACTTGATTTTTTACTAATACAATAACTTTCCTTGAAACTAGAGTAAAAGATGACACTGTCATTATATAAGGGAATTAATGAGTCAAGCAAGTAAAAAAAATGTAAGATGTGAAAACCAAGAGCATCGGAGAACATCTTGAAAACTTTAGTAGGGATACAAAGTCTAGAACAATATTATGGATTGTCAAGTGGTAATAAAATTATTGGGTAAGTGACAAAATGCTGATTCTCACTTGGCCACCAACTGAACGCATTGAGCCACCAGTGGGGTGCCACATGTTCAGCTCCTGGAGTCCTGGTGACGTGGCACGGGATCCATGATCCCTTGTGATTACAAAAAGCCCTTCACTTAGGCTTTTTCTGGATCAGCATCTAACTCACCAAGACCTCTAGGGCATGTCCATGTCTATTTCTGGCTCTCTTGAGTTTTTTGGTTCTCAAGAACTCCAGTCCCTTTTGAGACTCACATGACCGACTTGAGAGTATGCTTGTTCTAGATTCCACACCAAACATAACATTTTTCAGCTACCTTTGCTTGGTCATAGTCCTTTTTTTTGCATGAAAATCTTGAATGGAAGGCATTGTTATTGTAGAGGCATCATTTCAATTGTTGAGGAATGATGTTTTTATAGTAGCAACGTAAGAAAGGGGCCAAGCCAATAGGGGTGTTTACAACGCAAATTTTCAGTGCTAGACGTTTTTTTGGATATTCTATCTTGTTTAATGAGAGAATCCTAATGGCCTGCGGATTGTGAACTCCCTTTCCCATGCCCCACTAAAAGCATTGTCAATACAATTAAAATAAGATCACGCCAAAGGCAATGTTACAAAACCCAAGTAAAGATCACGGGAAAGGCGCAAGTGCTCCCTTTGACTTCACAACCTTACTAAAATCCCAACTAAAATACAAGATTTTGAATGAGATTTTGAAGCCACTCAAAAAAAAAATCATTGAATATTAAAAACTTAGAGTTGTGCCATCTGAAACTAGCAAAGAATCAAGTGGCTCTTCTAGTGGTGTCATACCCCACTGTAAATACCCCTAATGAAGATAATTGTCTACATGTGTATTTTCTAAGTGTACATAGGCTTTGTAGTGTATACTTGCCTTTATTTTGAGCTTCAACAGCCCCTGCTCATAATGGCAAAGCCATTCATGCTAACACATATAGAAAGCATACAATTATAAAAGATCACCTCTACAAGTCCAAGTCAAGGCAACTCAAGAATGTTACAAAGTCTATAGAATATGAGTTTTGAATTCCTTAAAATTTAGTATACTTAAAATCATATCTTCTATTCTTTTTACCTTTAGAGATAAAAAAAGAGTTTCTATCATAAAATGTACTCTTAATTTATGATCATATTTTGAGACATCAAAATTTTTTTTAATGATTTTTGGGAATAAAATATTAATAAAATATATAAAATTTTCAAACAAAATTTGAGAGTGTTACTAAACAAATGAATATCCATGTTTACCATATAGAGTTCCAAGTAAAATTCTTTTATGAAGATTTTCATTGAAATTTGATGCATGTTTTACCTAACATAAAATAAATATACTTATTTTTCAATCAATGATAGAAGAAGGTAGCTTTTGACACTAGTAGAAAAGGTGACTCTCTCCAGGGAGATGCCTAGGCAAAATCACTATGCGTGCGTGGAATTGGACACTACTTGCCTAGGCATCTTCCTTGGCAATGCCACCTTTTCTACTAGTGTGAGCACCAAACAATAGTAGGAGAGCTTGATGCCCAAATACCATCTTTTATGTAATGAAACTTTCTTAATCAATTCATATTTGAACCCATAATTATCCTTCAAAATCAAACTCTTAATTCATATTGGTTCTAAACAGAGACAAAACCACTTATTCTTCCCATTAATCTCCAATATTCACTATATGTGAACGGAAGGCAATTTATGTTCAAGAACATGTTTTTTTTTTTCCAAAAGACAAGCCGTTTGACACATGAAATTTTTGTGAATATTCTTCACAATCTTCTTTTTCATCATAAAAAATGTTTCAAAAAGTATTCTCTTGAAGAATTTGACATTTGTTTATAGAAAATTTTAGTGCTGACCCTGCCTTTCACAAACAATATTTCTCCAAGGCAGGTCAAATTGCTGATTGTCAATGGCCTCACCCCAATTGAACGGCATGGTGATCAATCATGACAAGCAGAAACCGCACGGACACCTTTCCATAACTGTCGACCGTACCGGGTGGAGAGTCTATACATGTGTGAACTACTGGAAATGCTGCGCTTTAGTACTACTTGTCATAGTCTATGCGTGTTGCCAATATGACAACTTATCGTACCAAGTAGGTCAACAGTACGGCAATATCCCACCCCCATGTAGAAAAGATTTGCTTTGTTTCCTTATTGGCATCCATCCGCTTGCTTGAATTAGGTACGTATACCTATTGTCGGCAATCCCTACACTAGTAGAAAAGGTGGCGGTGTCAAGGGAGATGTCCAGGTAAGTGGTGCCCAATTCCATGCATGTAAAGTGATTTCCCGGGGAAATCACTGTCAAGAATTTATATAACTATGAGAGAACAAATATAGGGTGTCTTTTATTCATTCGAGATAAAAAGTATAAATTGACAGAAGTAATATAGGGTGTTATAAAACAAGTTTGGGAATATTTTAGGAGTATTCCTATAATACATATGGAATGTATCCTAAATATACTATAAATAGTAGAATATTCCTATTATTTCATAGCCCTTCATAAAATACCCTTTGTACACTCATATGTACCCAAAATTTACACTAAGTGACTTCCCCAAGAGTGATTTCCCGTGGAGAGTGTCACCTTTTCTACTAGTACTAGTGTCACTTCCGTTAAGTAGAGAGAGAGAAGACCCAACCAGGCTTGGAACTCTTTATAAAACCACAAGAAAGGCAAAAGTGCCCGAAGACAATATATCAACGTTGAGGGCGGGGACGCCGGAAGGCAAGGAGGGGAAGACACCACAAGGACCTAAAATGAAAAACAAAGGAGATAAACCCCTGAAGGCCACTCCCATTAACCACATACTTTGAACCTTGAAGTTAAGGGATTTTGCATACATTTGCTAATGTTGTAATTATTGTGGAGAGGAAAAGGCCCTTAATAATGCTCGTTTTTGCATAATTTTTTGTTTAATGATGAAATTGATATACATTTCCAAAGCAAAAAGTAAATCAATATGATTTCTAGTTGTTGGATAGGCTTGCCTATAACGAAAAGTGAAGCATTCATTCTTGACCGTTTGTGTACTCAATTTTGTGAATACACAAACTAATTTTTTTTCCAAGGTACCCTAAAAAAGGAATGATTTGATGCACCAAATTCAAACAAGATTTAAAAAGAAATTGTTGCAATAGTTCCAACATGCTACAACTACACATAAGTCAGATTGTTGTTCATAGAGCATTCACAATTCAAGGTGCCTTTATCTTAAATACTAAACGTCCAATCATATAGAAAGTGGAGGATGTTCAAAATCAAACACAATTATTTCATTTGTCATTGACTTTTTCCAGTGTGGATTTTTACTATATATTTTATAGGAATTTAGCTTCATGCATGTATGATCCGATTAGAAAGGGGATGATTTGTGAGAAATTTAGGCCTCATTTCATGTCGTAGTAATTCACCCAGATTTTGAAGATTTCAATGTAAAAGTGCACTTAAAAAGGTCAACTCATAAAATTTAGCAACCAAAATATCTCCAAAAATCACTACACTTAGAGTATCACATTTCAACCAATCACAACAAAATTTGTGTACAAATTGTCAATGTCTTATTTTTAATCAAATTACAAAAGAATTATTTTTCAATTTCAAATTTCAAATTTTATACAAAAATATTGGTGACAAATAAACTTTGAACACTTTTAAATTTTGCATACAATGTCTAAAATACGACATTTTTAGTTGCATTACAACACAACATACTAGAGCAACATGAACAAATACCCTTTTCAAATGGAACCACAATCTAGTTATGATTATAAACTAAATTTAGATGAAAATTACAAGAAAATCCCACAATTTGAGGCATTCATAGTTTCATACATCACTTAGAAGAGTGAATATTCTCCTTGAGATTCACTGTAAAAAGGGTGCTCCCTTTTTGCACTCAAATCTCTAGCATTTAACCTCGAGAGGAGTCCTAACCACTGATCCTTTGTCCTGTGGACATGGAGTCAAGGGTAGGTCGATCAAACACTTTATTCACGCCGGTCTCTAAAAATAGGACTGAAGTTCTTCTTCTTGCTATTAACCCCTAAACGTCCTAGCGTTCAGAAACTGGATCACGAACAGATTCAAAGCTTTGTAACTTTTTCATACAACCTCAAATGACTTTCATCTAAGTCAACTTTGTAAGCCTATTAAGTTCTCTACCAATTACAATAAATCTCTTGTGATGGATAATATTGGAGAGGCTTCTAACTACAAGTATGCCAAATTTGTTGAGTAGATTTTATGCTTACGAATGTCCTCTCATGTACACTTCATGTACACTTCATGTACATTTGAACCATGCTAATACCTATTTTTGAGGCTAACATCTACTTTTGTTCATAACAAATATAATAAAACTAAAATTAACTCCTAAACATCCCAACATCCAAAAACTGGATCACGAACAGATTTGAAGCCTTGTAACTTTCTCATACAACCTCAAATGATTTTCATCCAAGTCACCTTTGAAAGCCTATTAAATTCTCTACGAATTACTATAAATCTCTTGTGATGGGGAGCTGTTGATAATATTGGAGAGGCCTCCAACTACAAATATGTCCAATTTGTTGGGTAGATTTTATGCCTGCAATGGTCTTCTCATGTATACCTCACGTACATCTGAGCCATGCTAATATCTACTTTTGAGGCTAGAATCTACAGGGTTGATACGTTTAGGGATTAAAAATAGTATTAGGGCTACTAAGTGTCCGTATGACTCCGTATTAGGTGAAGAGTAACCGTATTAGGACAGGAGTACGGTGGAGCCCAAGGACCGAAGACTGCGTCGCACGCGGGAGCTCGCTCGCGGTGGCCTCGTGACGCGCGGCGCGAGCCCAAAGCATCCCCCGCAGCTAGCGTGGCACCCAACATGTAGCGCGGCCTTTTCCGGGTCCTCGAGTCTCCCTGCACGTCATCGCCGCGCCAGCTGCCACTCACCAGCGTGGCGAGCCCGCCTCGCATACCGGAGCCTCGAGCCTCGCATCCGCCGCTGCAGGTCCATGGCCTTTTAAGCTCCCGGCCTGCACCCATTCAACCCAGTCGAATGCAGTAGTGTGCCAGTTCAGAGCCAATCGAACACTCCTCCCCCGTAACCCACTCAGTCTTTGTTGTTCAGTCTTTGCTGCTACGATGGCGGGTGCTGGTTTGGGACGCGGCTTGGCCACGCCGCTCTTGGTGATCAACTTCATCTTGTACTCGGTGGCGGCCTGCTTCGCAGGATGGGCGCTCGACAGGAATTTTGATGCCGCCAGGGGTCAGGGAGAAGGAGGCGTGGGTACGTGCATTGCTACTTTTATCAACAATTCTTGCACTGTCTTGAAACTTCAATCGTGACGCGTGCATGTAAGTGACGGTTCTGTGGATCATCTTCCTCTGAAAATCTGTATCAACATACCTAATGGTGCACTGGTTGATTGGGCAGGTAATGGCGTGACGCAGAATTTTTTCTTGCCGATTACTCTGATCGCCTGCATGGTGGGACTCGCCTCCGTCCTCGCTGGTATTCATCACATGCGCTTGTTCAGGAGCGACTCGCTCGCTGCCGCCGCGGCCTCTTCGTTGATCGCTTGGCTCCTTGTTCTTCTTGCCATGGGGTGAGTTGATCCTACTCTTTCAGGTTCATGTAGTGGCGGTCAAGTCTGAAGCAGGTTGGATTTGGAGACTATTTCACGTTGACTGTTTCTTGTAGTTTGCATGACGCTTAATTAAAGATTGATGATGTACATTTGTGTGTGAAATGTTTTCTCATGATCGATTACATTTGTGTGATTGTAGACTTGCGTGCAAGGAGATTCACACTGGTGGCAACCGCCCAAGAAGATTGGTAAGAACTCTCTTCGAGTGCCTCCTTAACTCCAGAACAACGCTCTTTTCATGACAAGTTAAAACATATGAAACTTTCAATACGATTTGCCATATATTAATTTAGAAAACGCCAGTTTCAGTCTTTTACATTGCAAGGAAAAAGAGTTTAATCATTGTACCTGTGAGACTTTTCTCAGACGAAAAAGAATAAGCTTGATTCAAACGTCAGCGTGAATGAAGAGTCTGTTAGCGGTAGTTCTTTTATCTAAGTGGTGCTTTAGACTCTGGTTCAAGAAGTTGAGTCCAGAATTGAGTTAAAGTTCACAGGGTACCTTGACACATTCACCAGGTAGTAAATGGTATAAGAATGACATCTGGTGAATTCCTGGTAAATTGAACAACCACTTGCAAAACTTGCTATAATCTGCAGTTTGGCAGTAATATTTACTTGTCAGTGAATCGGTCAAGGTTCCCTGTGTTGGAAACCTTGAGCCAAGCTAAAAAGTTACACTTCTCCAAAAGAGGGGTGAATTTCTCTCAATTTTGAAGTTGAACTCATTATTTATGACACTTTATAAAGTCTAGCACACAAGCCACATGGATTTAGGAAGGGATTTCTGTATGATTATTTAAGAATGTTGTGTAATGCTGCAGAAAGTGGTGGAAGCGTTGATGATCATCTTGGCGTTTTTCGAGCTTTTGTATCTCCTGGCACTCCACGCCGGATTTGGAAGGATGGGGCCTGGAGCTGGTGCCGGAACTGGAGCTGGAATCGGCATGGGACGCCGGTCTGGCCATGACGCCAACCTCCCCGTCCACCACCACGAGGGCCATGTGGATTACGGCCACCACACGGACATGAAGATTCCTGTGGGTCATGTTGCCCACCCTGCTCACCCCACTCACATCTAAGTGACTGCCCACTTGTGCCCCACTGTCTTTCCGTTTTCCTTTTCACCAATTCAACGTTTATCATGGCTCAGCTCAGGATTGGAGTTCCTTCCGCCCTTAGTTTCTGCTCATGACCATTTGTGGTAGTTCAAAATCAATTTAGTTTCATGGATGTTTTGGGAGACTCAGTTGTCAAGAGCCTCGGATTGCCAAGAGAATCTTGTACCGATCTGTAACATATGTTTATAAAAAAAAAGGCTCTTGGGCCCCAGTTTTAGAGCAGGTTTCTGCTCCTTCTTCGTAACAAGCTAGCATATGCTTCTTGGAGTTTGATGTTGCGCAATTCCTGAGATTGTTCCGTAGAAGGTATGATCACTGTGATAGGAATCTGAAATCTGGTAAGTCTTTCTTATTATGACTTTTCTTTAAAGAATTTAAGTAAATAGGAAATTTACTGTGTGACTTGGTAGTTTTGGAGCTTTGTTGAGGAAAATTGCCTTTACTGAGCTGTGCAAATGCAAAGGATGTACTTTTTCCACAACCAAACTTTGAAGGTGGAGACCATACTCTGCAAATGGTTTTCCACAACCAAACTCTTGAGTATGATCTTCACCTTCAAGAAGGTACTCCCTCCGTCCCAAAGGTATTGTCCAACTTGTTTGCTTGGTATTTCTGAGCCAATTTCATTGATCATATTGTAAGAAACATGATTAAAAAAGGTCCCAAATTATATCACTAGAATGATTGAAAAACATTGCATATGTTCATTGCAACCTAAATAAAATTAGCCACAAGGAAGTATTTTTTTGACCTACTTAAAAAAGAACTTTCAAACATGACTTTCAAACATGACAAAAACTTTGGGACAGAGGGAGTACATATTTGGAAATTGAGTGTTGGAACATAAAAAGGAAGTAATTATGACTTACAACCCAGCTTTTCTTCTTGATTAGTCGCCTAATATTTTTACATCTTAACCCCTAAAGGACCAAGAAGCCCAAATTGGGGCTCATGTTCATTTTAGCAGTTTTGTATGTGGACTTCATATTGTTCGAATTTATTTGTTTTTTTACCAACAAGTGCGATGTTCTTCACTGATTCTGGTGTCCTCATCTAAATTAATTTTTTTTCACAATATGATCACTTGAATTTGATATTTTAAAACCATGAATCCTTGGTCCATTAGGGGCCGGTTAAGGTCTCATTGAGATGATGTTTGGGCAACTTTACTTATGAAACATCCAGTTCTAAATGTTACGGAATTATTGACATGTTGATATGTTTAGTCTACAATGTTCTATAACTTCTATTTATACGATCTAAATATTGACATTCAGAACATTGCTGTGTTGTAGTGTGAACACGTTGTGATACACTGTTAGGCTGACAACAATAGCGCTACAATCCCCCTCTTGAAACAAGTTACCCCTAAAGGATCAAGGATTCATGATTTTAAATGATAAATTCAAGTGACATTGTGAAAAATACAATTCAAATGGGAACAAATTGTATGCCACTTGAAATAACGAAGAATATTGCACGCATTGATAAAAAAACAAAAGGAATTTCACGTAAGACCTATTCAACAAGCAAGGAAAATATGAGGCGCAATTTGGGAATCTTGGTCCTTTTAGGGTTAAATAAAATACTGAGATATTGTTTCAACCAACCATAGCAAAGCTACTTCTGATTCATTTTTGGTTAGATTTTGAGTATATAGAGCTGTACAGGATATGACATATATACCAAGTTACATCAAATGAGTACTAAACTTTCTAGAGCAGGTACTCTTCTAGCATGGGCAAGGAAAATGTGCTGTAGATTTGTTCTTAATTGAACACCTGGCTGCGTGGATCTTATCTGTAAGACAATGTCAAAGTCTAAGTTGTGTGTAGAAGCGCGACAGCCTAGGAGAGCAGCAATATAACATAAAACTCCATGTTGACTGACCATGTGTACTGGCTTTTGAGGACCCAGTGAATCCACAAATTTTCACGAACTCCAACAGCAATATCTCCAACAACACAATAACGGGATTTATCCAAATCTTTATTGACAATGTTGAAAATGGACATGTCTACATGACAATATCATGTATCCTCGGGGAGAGTGTTTGGCCACAATTCAGTGATCCTAGAACCACTTTATGACATTTACAACATTATGCAACCTCGCACATAAATGGTATCTATTTTTGCTACCCAGTGTATACAATACTCACAATACCTCTATAACTCCTAAACGTCCTAGCGTTTAAAAACTGAATCACGAACAGATTCAAAGCCTTGTGACTTTTTCATACAAACTCGGATGACTTTCATCCAAGTCACCTTTGTAAGCCTATTAAATTTTCTACCAATTACAATAAATCTCTTATGATGGGGAGCTATTGATAATATTGTAGAGGCCTCCAACTACAAGTATGTCCAAAATCTATTTTTGAAGCTAGCATCTACTTCAATACAAAGGGTTGGTACGTTTAGGGGATAATACCCGGCAATATCCTTGATATATTAAAGTGATACAATGATGATATCCGTGGATATCACCTCATGAAGTTGCTACATATTTATATCGTGATGAAAAGTCTCGCTACATTTTTTCAATTTCTTTCTTTGTATGTTTAGCAGCCCCATTTTTTGGTAGAAATCCAGCTAATTTTAGCCAGTTTTGGGATCACTGGGCCACATACATCAAACTCTCACTGTATTTGATATTGATAGCAGATTAGCAGGTTTGGTTAAAAATAATTCTAAAAGTACAAATAAATTTTTTGTGGGAAATTTTTTATGAAGATCAAAGGAGTTTTAACCCTTAAAGACCAAGAAGCTTCAATTGGGCCTCGCGATTTTTTTATTTTAAAAAGGAAGCATTTTTAGTAGGTCATGTGTGAAGTTTCTTTTGTTTAAATTTATTTGATTTTTTGTTAATCAAAACATGGAATGTTTTTCCAGTGATTTCGATGATATTAAAATTGGTCCCTTCTATGATATGTTTTTCATGATATGATTGATTGAATTTTTCATTTTGAATCCTTGGGCCTTTAGAGGACACAAGATAATGATATTTGTAGAATATGACATTTTTTGAAATATAATATTTCAATATATTAAATTAATTGGAGCACATATGTTGAACTTGCTACGTGGATATGGTATAATTTTAATAGTCTCTTATCCATTTTTTCATTACTCATCTAAATGTTTTAAAAGAAATAAAAAAATTGCTCTACATTGTAATCATAATTTATGGTTTAAATTTGAAGCTTTGGGTATCATGAGAGAATCCATATCCCTCACCTTAATTAGTAGGAAGCTATGCTTTGAGAGGTTCTATTGCTATGAAATTGCAATAGAATTTGTGTAATTGTCCTATAGATGAAATTTATTTCATTTTGGATAACCCAATTCTTTAATAAAGGATTGGTGTGAATAAAGAGTCCTTTGGTTTAAGTAGACTTTTGTACCATAGTTTGGTGGTTAAGTACCCCTCTTAACCCCTAAGCTCCCAAAAGACCATTTTGTAATTGTTGTCCATTTTTCCAAGTTGTCCAGACCCATTTTTTAATTTGTATTTACAAAATAAAAAATATGATGCCATAGGTAAATAAATCTTATTTCCAATGCAATTGGAATTATGTTCATTTAGGGGAATTTTTCAAAGTGAATCACCTCAATGTTGAATGGGATCTGAGTGTTGATGAAGATATTCTTCATGCCTTCATCTTCATGCCATCATTTACATAATTATCTGTCAGTTTACTTTTTAGTTGATGAAAGATTTATATAGTGTAAAATGTCGAGAAATCACTGAAGGGCAACCTAAATGCACTACAGTATTTAGTGCAGCTACTAAACTACAAGACAAAATTGTGCAAAATTTCTCAAAACTAGGAGCTTGAACCTCAAATGAAAAAATGAAAAAAAACAGCCCTGTCAAGAACGTTGTGACATTTTACCACAGGGATAATAATGAAAGCCCAGGTGGCCTATCCAAATCATAATAATGTCCCACGAGTCGTACTGGCCAGTTTGTCTTACCCAACTGCACCAAAAGAGTTGTTCACACAACCGTTGGGAACACACCGGTCAGTACGTTTTATATCCGTTAGAGCCATAACTTACCGGTTCCCAATGGGGTTCCCAATGACTACCGCCACTCTCCCTTTATAAATGCCGTCAAGCGCCTCCTCTGCTCCACCACAGGCAGCTTCACCATTCTTTTCTCTTTTACACAGTGATTCTTTGCATTTATTTGGAGTAGACAGTGAGCTGCATTGCATTCAGCAACAATGGCGATCGGAAGAAGCTTGTCTGCTCCTTTGCTAGTCATCAACTTCATGCTCTACCTCATTTCCGCCTGCTTGGCTGGCTGGGCTCTGAACCGCAATATGGGAGCCACTGTCGGTCTCGGTGGAGGTCCTGTAGGTAAGTTCGTTGTAAGAATTTCACCTCTACCGCATGTTGATAAAATGCTGAACTGTTTATTTATTTATCCTGTTTTCGTGTTTGATTTTGCATGACTGTCAAGTTATGAGAGTTACCCGAAAGTAGTGGCTGTCGTTATGATCAGTGTTGCTGTTGTAATCGTACATTGGATGGAGCTGTGATGAAATGAATGTTCATTCCTGTATGTTTGTCGACAATAAACCATGAAGTTATTCCTGAGGTCCTGTGGGTAAGTTAGTTGTGATCGAGAATTTGAGCTCTGCCGCATGTTGATAACATGCTCGACTGTTTCACTGGAAGCTTTGGAGAGTTTAGCCCCCGGGGCTAAACTGGCCTGGGGGGGCTAAACCACCTCAGTTTAGCCCCGGTTAAACCCGAATCTTCCATTTTAGCCCCGGCTAATTTGTGTTTTAGCCCCGGCTAATGGTACAAAAAGGGGGCTATAATGGGGGCTAATGGTACAAAAATTTAGCCCCCCCCATTTTTCAATTAGTGCTAAGGGGGGCTAAAGAGGGGGCTAAAGAGGGGGACTAAACCACCCCAGTTTAGCCCCGGCTAAACCAGTCAAAGTTCCTAGTGTTTATTCATTTATCTTGTGTTTGTGTTTGATTTTGCATGACTGTCAAGTTATGAGAGTTAACCGAAAATAGTGGCTGTCGTCATGATCAGTGTTGCTGTTGTAATCGTACATTGGATGGCGCTGTGACGAAATGAATGTTCATTGCTGTATGTTTGTCTACAATAAACCATGAAGTTATTCCTTCAAAACAACGGTGTTTGAGGAGCTTGAAATGGGGTGTACCACGCAGTAGTAGAAAGAGTCAAGTTTAGGCATCAAACATAGTTGCTCTGGATTACCTCAAATGGGGTACATTAACAGAAGCTTAGCCATGAAAAAGTGGGGTGGCATTTGTGCAATTATAAATGTCTGATTTCTTTAGAAAGCTTGTTGCAATTATTTCTTCCTGTCTGCGTGCAAATGCTGTGAGTTGCTTGGTTGTCGGTGAGGGGATGTACTCGTGGGTAACATTTATCTAGTAATATACTCAAATAGACAGAGAGTGTATGTGACTGGAGAGCTGTGGATGGTGCAGGGAACATTGTGACTCCGACGTTTCTGCCGCTGGCGCTGATCGCGTGCATGGTGGGTCTGGCTTCGGTGTTCGCCGGCACGAACCACTTGCGACTCTGGCGTAGCGACAGTCTGTCCTCTGCAGCCTCCACCTCCCTCATCGCCTGGCTCCTCACCCTTCTGGCCATGGGCGTGGCTTGCAAGGAGATTCACACTGGCGGAAGCAATCGCCAGAAAAGACTTGTAAGCTTGCCTCCCTCAAAACTGAAAATATTAATCCGGCCTCATCATTTTGCACTTTTGAGTGGGTTCTATCTTTTGTTTAATTTTTGACCAACTTCTGCAATAATCTTCACTGGCTCTTTCTGAGTACCGTATACATATATATATAGAATGTTCTTTACACGTTTCTCAAAACATGAGGAATCATTTTAAAACCATGAAATCTCGGTTTTATTCCAGCTACTATCAGTATATAAACCCGAATTTATTTCTACTCTGTTCTTTTGGAAGATTCCATTTTAGGCTTCACCTACAACGCCCAATATGGCCATCTGCATCGCAATGGTGGCATTTTCTCATTTTACCTCGGTTTTCTGATTGCAATAGATCTTTTTAAAGCTCTTGTTCTATACCACAAGATCAACAGTGTCGAATTGAAGTCATTTTCACACATACAGATGATCCAATTTTCTTACGCTACAGAAAATACACAGTGGTTAATGGTTTGACGTACTTTTCAATTCTAGTTACTTCTGTATGATCGTCTTTGTCTCACGAGTTTGACATCAATCATGTGCAGAAAACGTTGGAAGCGTTCATTATCATCCTGGCATTCTTCGAGCTCCTGTACCTCCTGTCGTTACAAGCAGGCTTCTTCGGAGGCAGTGACGAAGGATACAACACCACCGGAAGGGCTGCCACCAGCAAGGCCGGCACCACGACGTATGGCACCCCAGCTGCCACTGCCGTCTAGCTCATTCTATATGAACAACAAGCATTGTGAAAGAAGAAAATATTTGCATGACTGTAGCTCATTAGGAAATTGTGTACGTTTTATTCTCTGCCTGCTGCCAGGGAGGACCTTCAGTTAGCCTCCGACCAGACAGTCTGTACCATATGTCCGTTAAAATCAATGAAACTCTTGAATTTGATGTTGAATTTCTACATTGTAATCTGTTCTACCGTAAGGAATGTGCATGTCGCTCTAGAAAGGTTTAGATATTATATGCCATGAAACCTTCTGTTGACCGTCCGAAACCTGACCATTGGCTCACATTTGTGTCCCTCATTATATCCTTGCTGTGTCAAATTACCAGAATGGTTTTCAAATCATCACTTCTTTCTCACCATTGCATTCTTAATTTCTACACCATTTCTGTGTTTTAAGGCCTTATTCGTTAAATAGAGACAAAGTGTAGTCTCAATTTTATCTTGACTCGAGGATAAACCATTATAACTGTTCAAGTTTGCGACTATTTGGTAATTTGAGACTTTAATATATTAATATATATAAAAACCTTTGATTGCCCAAAGGTTAGAGTCTCATCTTATCTTCGACTCAACGATAAATGACTAAAATTGTTTTAGCATTGAAGTCTCAAAATGACCATTTTGTCTCAATTTAACGAATAAGGCCTTTTTTATGTTTTGAAGCAAGAAGGGTGAGTCCAGTGCTCAACAAGAACCAGTACAGCTCCACAACCTGAGAATCTGAGACCAAAACAGATGGTAGCAAACACAGACAGAAGTACAGATAGATAGGAACTCCGGCCCATTGAGACCGGTGTGAATAGTGTCTATTTGTAATGTCAATGACCCAGTATCCACTGAACAAAGGGCAATTGGGACTAATAGAAGTGCACCATAATAACTGACATTAAACCTACCTGTAGATAAAGCACATTCCTAAATGTATTATAACGTAATGATTTTTTTCAGTCTACAGGAAATCTCATCAATTACATATAACCTCGTGAAAATATATTCCATACAAAATTGAAGTTGCCATTTCGAACTTCAATAAACGAACATGCTACTCCCTTAGCGTAAAATAATTGCACCCAACAGATAAACTGCACCCAACAGACTCTTTATTCACGATGGTCCTTGGGCCAGCATTATTATGAAACAACTTGAGATATTTGAAACAAGTTAAAACTTTTGATTGGAGCTTTTGAAATGGAAAAAAAACCTTCACTTTTTATCAGGTACTGGTACAATGGGATTGAACAGAGCGTTGAGGAAAGAATTCTGTACATGATTCTATGATCCAGGAAAGTTGTTCAAATGCAAGTTGATACAATGAAATGGAAAGGAAACCTTTTTGTCATAAGCGAATTATGCAAACAAAAAGATGCATATGTTACACGTGATAAAGTGAGAGCGTAATCGCCTCTTCAGGAGCTGTCCTATAATTTATGAACAGTATCATGTGGAGCAAGTGCTTTCACTGCCCACTCAAATCACAGGTTATATTGCAACCCTGCATTGCGCATGAGACAGCAGAACTCTTTGAAGCTCAAAAACCCATCCTTGTCAACGTCAAAAGTCTCCATGACCGAATGCGCAAGCTGCAAAACAAAAGCCATAAAATTATTTCAAGCACAACCTCTGTCCAAGTAATATGTAGAGAATACTAAAACCATTACGGACCTAGTTTTGTAACATAACATTCAATAGCCTTTGTGACTGTTGCCTTCCCCCAACAGAATGATGTGGAATATCTCACATCATTTCATCCCCAATGAAATGATGTGGGATATTCCACACCACATCAGTAGCTATGGGGGCAGGTGGCATTAAGCAAGAGCAATCAACCATGATGAACAATAATCGAAAGCACTCACTCAACCACAATTCAATAGTGTTTTGTAATAGTTTATTTGATTCAATAGTTCATTCAATTACAAATCAGTGATCACTCCATATATAAAGGTGGATGAAACTAAAAGACAACCTCTTGGAAGGCTACTGAATGTAATGAATACCAAATTTGAGTTTTGTACCAAAAGATCTATACTGATCCCCCAATAATTACAATGCTTGAAAATAGGATCCTTAATAGGATATATCACTGTAACAGGCAAGGACTGAATAATTTGGGGCTGTTGACTTACCTTGTCAAGCTGGGAGTCTGAGAGGTCTTGACCACATGCAACTCTCATGGCAGCTGCAATCTCGGATGGAGAAAGCCTACCATCATGGTCTAAATCGTAATAGCTGTACAAAACTGCAGGCAACCACCATTCAAAATGACCACAGGGACCACAAATCCTCCCATCACTAGCCTGCGGCTCAGGAGAATCATTAACCCCTAAAGGTCCAAGGATTCATGGTTTTAAAATGACAAGTTTAAACGATCATATTGTGAAAATTATAATTTGAATGGGACCAAATTTTAGATCACTGGAATTAGTGAAGAATATTACATATGTTGAACAAATTAAAAAAAAGAAAAAAGGAATCTATATAAAAGCTACTGAAAAAAACAGGAGCCACCTGATGGCCTCATGGTCCTTTAGGGGTTAATAGAGATTTGAGACTACTGCAACAACAGCACATATTAATTTTACTAAACATTCAAGCAGGAAAGGTACAACACCCAAAGGGCCAACCTCGAAGCTTAGAACCGGCACTTTTTGATGCCCTGAATAACTCAATCCCCTTACAAACTTCCTCAGCGTTTACGCTGCCATTGCCATCTGTGTCGATTAAATTGAACAGACCATCTGCATAGGTTGCTGCGACACATCGGTTGTACAATCAGCCTTTCCAGCTCACAAAAGTGATGCTAACAATTCACAATATCTATTTCAAGTAGTCCACGTCTGAGGATATTTATGCTTGGTAAGAACCACAATGAAGAGGTGAATTTATCGGTATTCAGCTCTAAGAGCAAAAACCCCAAGCAAGGATACATCAGTAATAAACGAGCAGCTTGTAAGACTTGAAACTCACGATTTCCAAGCAGATCAGTGAATTTCTTCTTTTCCAGAAACGGCTGGTCTTTACTCGTCACCCTCGAGAATCTCATTCTGGTTCGATGCTCCTCTTCTCGAGACACTGGAAGCATAGAAATGTGAGAATGCACGTTGAAAACTGTAACAGTGTAAGCACAACAGGTGAGCATTCTAAGCGACAAAAAGATCTATACCTCCACAATGTGAGCATTCTAAGTGACAAAAACATCTAGACCTCACAATGTGAGCATTCTAAGTGACAAAAAGATCTATACCTCACAATGTGAGCATTCTAAGTGAAAAAGATCTATACCTCACAATGTGAGCATTCTAAGTGACAAAAAGATCTATACCTCACAATGTGAGCATTCTAAGCGACAAAAAGATCTATACCTCACAATATGAGCATTCTAAGCGACAAAAAGATCTATACCTCACAATGTGAACATTCTAAACGACAAAAAGATCTATACCTCACAATATACCTCACAATATGAGCATTCTAAGCGACAAAAAGATCTATACCTCACAATGTGAGCATTCTAAGCGACCAAAAAGAACAAGAGAATGGAATGATCACAGTGGGGGCTTACATCCTAGACTGGTGTGCGAGTTGCCCATGGTCTTCCTCAGGTTACTCCCTCAAGCACATTCCGAATCAATCCTCGCTGCATCTTCTCCGGCGGTCTAAAATCGGCCACTAAAATCACTTGTGTTCCTCTCATCAGGACCGTCTTCCGTATCCATCAACCCTGCATCCGCAATCCAAGCCATAATTCATTCAGTCCATCGATTTGCTAGACACAATTAGGGCAAGCCAGTGACAAACTCCGTCCCGCCATAGCCGCGACCACAGTTGAGCTCGTTTCGCAACTTGATTATGAATTCCCAAATCAAAGGCGCCAGAGTAGAATGACAAACATAAACCTAGTGATTACATCCGAGGGTTTCAGACTTTGTGTGTTCCAGTGGCGATTTGGGAGTGGATACTGAAGTCTTGCGTCCCACCTCTTCCACTTGAGAAATGGCGCCACGTTGTGCATCATCTACGGTGACTAGTTCTCTCGAAGAGGATCACTGTTCAACATGATGTCAATACCACTTGATCAAAGATTCTCCACATTCTCTTTCGACGCCCATTCCTCACGGTGTGAGACAAATTGCAAGAAACCATTCAGGCCAACTAACTGCAAGGCTCCCCTGTGTCTTGTCGCTACCAATCTCTAGGTTCTGTTGCAAGACTGTACCCTAAAAAACTGCGTGCAATGCGAGGAAACAAGAACCTGAATGAGCTGGAGGTGTGCAGGCGCCGCTACATCACACGAGGAGTTCCGTCACGCAATCCAGCCGATCTTTTGGGAGCCAGCCAATCTTTTGGTTACAACAGCACCGGAGGACCCAGTTTCCGAAGGCATGTGAAGGAGGGAGGGGATTCGGAGTGCAGTAAATGCGTGGATCAGCAGCAAGTAAGATTGAGCAAAGTCGGTCGGGCAAAGATGGATTGGTGGGAAGAACAGGGCGAGCAAGCAGGGCGAGAGTCAGAGCGGAAGGGATGCGAAGAGAGACCTCCGTGTTCTCTCTTCTGCCGGCTGCTCGCCTAACTTACATGATTCCCATGAAAAGGCCTTTAAACTCATCGTCCCTTTGCACTCTTGACCTTCTCATTATAACTGCCAGTTTCACAGCCTACATCAGAAAATTTTGGCTACATTCATTTTGGTGCTACTTTGACACCAAAGGTCGCATACGGTCATCTTAAGGTCGAGGCACCTAAAACCGACCAGGTACCCAAAACCGATCTGGCCTAATTTCTAGATTTTGAAAGGGAAGATGTACCTCATTTGTACATTAGAGCATGTGATCGGTTTTGGGTCCTGAAGTACTTTTCACTTTGAAAAATTGTACAAATTTCAATATTGGGAAATAATTCATGGAAAAATTTGCATTCTCCGCGAAAACTAACTTCCAACCCGGGAAAAATATCACCCTATTAATGGCTGGTCCAGAAATAGTGTAGGTAGCTTAAGTTATCGGTTTTAGGTGCCTCGACCTTAGTGTCATTTTATCCATACTAAGTTGGTATGGAGGCTGACGTCAAATTATCTTAATTGCATTTCAATGCACCATCATGACACCATGTTCACATATCTTGAAGTTTTTGATGTACCCTTTTCCCCATACCGTACATGAGGGTGAGATTTGGACAGTATCATGTTGAAATCTAATTTCCACATCATATTTTGAGAGGTCCACATCACCATAAACCAATCATAAAATGACATGTGGCACTTCTGGATAAAAAAATAATTAATTATGTCGAAACTGACCACGACATAGGCTATTTCTGCTTTTCATGCCCCTTGGACACCCTGGTGACGACGGTTATTGATCCACCATCCTTTCACCGAATAAAAAGAGAGGTACATATCTTGCTCATGACAGATCAGTCAAACATGACACCCACGTCATGGTCATCATTTGTCAATGAAATGTGATGTTTCAGTGTAATGAACAATCGTACATCCCCTGTTGTGAAATTTTAGTTTCATTTTGCATCAAAATAATTTGAAACTTTCAGAAACTTTCAGAAACTTATTATTTCATCCATGAAAATATAATTTACAAAATTTCAATGGCCTAATTGTACACAAAAATGTAGTTTTTTTTCTGCCATTTTCTAATCAACTCTTAATATGTTCTGCTGCATCTAATTACAGTGCATGTTCAGAAGCTCTGCTAATTTGCATCTTCATGATAAGCTATCCGAGATAAAAGTACCGATTCTATGGTGTCCACTAGATTCACTATCTTCACTGCTTGAAGAACAATCATCGTCGTCAGTTGAGTCGTTCAGGACTGAGGACTTCTCTATCTCGTTGTCAATTTTCTTTCCAACGATGTCAGAAGGATCTTCCAACTTGAAGTTCTGCCATGTTATATCAATTAATAGTTCGTTTCAGGATGTGAATTATACCTTGCAAAATTATGCAGCTTTTGTGTTAAAAACCACTGAACTATATAATCTAGCCACATGTAAGCCAGTGCACTGAAATTTTACTATTTTATGTCTCAAAAACATTTCAAATCCGAGACTAACTTTTATCACGTTTCAATTGCCTCTTCTGGTTTTGCGTGAGTGGCTTCACCAATATAAGGCAACTATGAAGGAGGGCATAAGATTGATGAGGAATTTTGCATTGGTGGGGCAAGTAAGAAAATTGCACCACTTGGCATTCAAGGCTTAGCTGATATTGATTTCTACTGCACTACGTTTTGTCACTCTTGTGAATAAACTGGTTTCAATGGCTTCTGCTTCAGCTTTCCCTCTGCCACTCTTATGCATACATGGTAAGTGAAATACACTACACTGACTAGTGTATTCAGTGTCCCGGGACACTATTTCTAAACCTGAACACTATTTGATTTCAGGAAGATATAGTGTCCTCGTAAGAAAAAAAATGAACGTAATGTTCCAATGACATATGGCAACTTTATAATAACTATGGCATGCCACCTCATGTCACTCTCATTACTTGGAAAGAGCATGATACTTTCAATGAAAGTGAGAATGACAAGTGGCAAACTCCTATGTAGTATCAAGGGACACTATTTCTCTTCACCTTTGAACGAATTGTGGTAAAAGACATCAATTCTCCTCAGACATTAAATATGCCATTCAGTGTAGCGCAATTTCCCGAGTTTTTTACGCGGTTTCACAACATGAACATTGAGAAGTTCATGGAAACAGAGCAATGAAATAAGGAGCAATGGCAAGCTAACCTCAAAAGTTGAATGGAAGGGCCATGTAGGTTGCCGAACATTGTGGTATTGCAGCAACGGCAAGATGGTAAGAAGGGAGCTATTGAATCCTTTCAGATATTTTTGTCTATTTTTTTCTTTCATACACTGCAATTTGCGCCCCAAACAACGTTAGCATGTGGAAAGCTCAAGACAGATCGAAAGGAGTGGGTTTTGAGTGTTGCTAGTTTCAAAGTATGTGAGAAAAGCAACTTTCAGCAACTTTGATTTCTTGACAATGAAGGACTTGAAAAACAACTACTTAACCCTTGAAGGACCATAAGGCCACCAGGTGGCTCCTGTTTTTTTCAATGATTTTGAGTAGGTTTTATGTAGATTCTTTTTTGTTGATTAATCAAATTTTTTAATTCGACATATGCAGTATTCTTCACTGCTTCCAGTGATATGAAATTTGGTCCTATTCAAATTATAATTTTCACAATATGATCATTTAAACTTGTCATTTTAAAACCATGAATCCTTGGTCCTTGAGAGGTTAAGGTGAAAAGTACGTACATCAGTATTTGGGGGCCACTCCAATTTCCTCGCAATCCACGATTCCTTAAACACTTCTTGCAGTTGCTTGCCCCTCTCATTCAGCATCCACGGGTACAACTGTATGAGTGGCGAGAAGGCTGCATCTCCAGGCAACAAGCTGCTCTCATTGAGGAGAGTGTCGAAAAATGCCTTGCGGTACAGCACCAAGAATGGAACCTCTTCATTTGATGCCAATACTGTCTCTGGAAGCAATCTGCAACATTCAACATACATAATCAACAATAATACAAAATAGTGCAAGGTTTAACCCCTAAAGGACCAAGGATTCATGGTTTTAAAATGACATGTTTAAACGATTATATTGTGAAAATTATAATTTGAATGGGACCAAATTTTATATTACTGGAATTAGTGAAGAATATTACATATGTTGAATAAATAAAAAATAAAAAATAAACAAAAAAGAATCTATATAAAAGCTACTCAAAACTACTGAAAAAAACAAGAGCCACCTGGTGGCCTTATGGTCATCGAGGGGTTAATCACTAAAAGAAAACCAAACTGCACAAGTTTGTCATGTGCAGTTTTTTAGACCACCCTGAACTGCAAATTTAAAACATGTGCACACTCTTCATGTGCTCACTGCACACAAGTTTTACATCTGCAGTCTATGGTGTTCTTAAAAATGCACATGACGAACTTGTGCATGTTTTTTACCAAGTTTTCTTACAGTGAATTTGGGTCCAGATCTATTTGAAATGTACAATACAAGAAGATTCAACCTACGCAGAATCACCGAATAATGTTCACACAGCACCTGGAGTGTCTCTTCTGAAAATCGGACAGCTTATACCAATGCAAGTGAATAGCAGATTGTTCACCACCTTTCTTCACAAGTACACGAGAGCGCCCTATAGATTCAAACATATGTAGCTAAGGTAATCAAAAAGTATTAAACTACAGTGCAGGTCAAGCTGTCAAACAAGTACATGCATTTAAAATTAAAAAATCATTTCCTCTTCAAAATTGGCTTCATGAGATTATTCATACCTGAAGGCATGTGCGCGCTATTGACATCCACAGGGTGTTCCATGCTTCCCACCAACAAGGGCAGCTCCGACGATGCTCTTGACACCATCTCATCTACACCCTCTTGAGAATTTGGCAGGTCCACCATAGCCCATGCACATGTGATTTCACTGGCCTCTCGATCATTTTCTGCGCCCTTTGACAAACACATTGATACACATTAGACACTGCAGAAAACGAACTTGCCTATTTCACTCGGGGAAGTTCCTTAGTGTAAATTTTGGGTACATATGAGTGTACAAAGGGTATTTAATGGGGGGTTATGAAAAAATGTTTCCAAATTGGTTTTAAAACACCCTATATTGCTTCTATAAATTTATAATTTTTATCTCAAATGAATAAAAGACACTCTATATTTGTTCTCTCATAGTTATCTAAATTCTTGACAGTGACTTCCCCGGGCTCTTTCACCAACAGAACAAACTAAGGGTCAAGATTGCCATGAGACTTAACCCCAAAAGGACCAATGATTCATGTTTTTTAACCCTTAAAGGTCCAAAGAGCCCTTTCCAACCAATATTCTGTTGTATTTGGCATAGTTCCACGCGTCTTGTGGGTTTAAGATCAAAAGTGAAGTTCAAATTCACGCCGACATGATTGTAATGAGCTATTGGGATCTCAATTTGGAACTTTCTATTTACAAATATACGCCAACGTATCTACTATCCCATCAGCCCTTTAAGGGTTAAACGACAGATTCAATCGATCATATTGTGAAAAATATAATCTATATTGGGCCAACTTTTATATCATTGGAATCAGTGAAGAACATTACATGTGTTGGTCAAAATTTGAACAAAAGGAAGTTCATATAGGACTACTCAAAATTGTTAAGAAAAACATGATACCCAATTTCGGCTTCTTGGTCCTGTAGGGGTTGACAAAACGCCTTACTACATCACTAACGTAATGTCCTGAAAGATTCTCTTACCAGCAGCAGACTTGTAGCGGACGTTGACTTCTATATACAAGCTCAATTCTTCTGAGGCGCTATATTGCACTAGACACCGACTTGCCCCCTGATACATCATTGAAAAATCACACCATTAGCGAATTTATCAGTGTAAAACAATGGACTCAAATTCGTCATAAACCGCAACTATGACTATTTGGAATTTTGGCATATTGCAGCTAGTTGAGTGACTGTATGGAATTCAGAAGATGCACGTGTTGCAGACTCACAAACGTTCATGTACCAAAACTCACAAGAACAGATGGAAAATATATATATATATATATATATATATATATATATATATATATATATATATATATATATATATATATATATATATATATATATATATATCTTAAAATTGCAATTTTTTGCATTCCTAATGTTTAGAAAAATCTGGGGTGAAAGGTCTCAAATACCTTGTTCACGAAAACCCATGGCTCATCCTCTTCCTCAATAGCTGTGACAGCTGGGAAAACATGGATATTGCCCAAAAAGCTGCAGCCATCAAACAAGCAGACACGCACCCTTCGCTCCAGTAGTGGAAACGTTAATCCTGCACACTTTGGAGGGCTTAAAGACGGGACTAAAAATCATTGGATTTCAATGTCTAAAGCACCCGGATCAAAATTCTAAACTGGTTTGCTGACGAATGACCAACAGTTATCCATCAGGAATTTAGGACCTCACTGATTTTAAACGATTTCCGTGCGACATCCAATATTTCATGGGTTTGTACATTTTTCGAACGGATTTTGTTCTAATTCTGCATAAACATAACAATGGCCCTTCTTCCAGGGCACTGTATGATCACGCTCCCACGACAAGTAAGGATTTGGGAGCTGAGGTGTTACCAGTTATGGGAACATTGAACGCAGCGGTGACAGCAAAGTTATAACTGATCAAGTTTCCCTGCACAAACCAATCGCACCAGTTCTACGTTTGATATTCATCTTCTTTTAACTGTTCAGTCATTTTGAAATCCAAAAAGCTGTTATCTCAGTATGAACCAAGGATTTTTTGTTACATGGAAAGCTTGTGTTAAAGAGGAGGTAGATCATGTAATTCCTATTACCTTCGGTGCATTCTCATCTGCGTTGCCAGCTTTGTTGTGCGGATCTTGGAAGCCCAAATTCTCAGCTGAAGGGTCTGGTCGCAGTAACGATGATAGCAAGAGCTCCCCTGTTGTACAAACAAAAACAGGGTCATTATCCTTTCTCTTCTGCAAATTCTAACTATGACACAATTTCAAAATATGAGCCAACACTCATATTTGAAGAAAGAACATCATCGTACATTGCTTAAAAATTCCTGCAAGCAAAATACTCATACCCAAAGGAACAAATAGCATCATGGCAACACAAGAGCTCGCATCAGGAATTTAGGACTCCACGGATTTTAAACAATTTCCGTGCGACATCCGATATTTCATGGGTTTGTACATTTTCTGCACGGATTCTACACAGATTTCGCGCTAATTCTGCACGGATTCTGCACTGTGTAAGATGACGAAAAGAGTGAATGTAGAAGTCGTGCGGAATTAGCGCAAAATCCATTCGGAATTCGTGCGAAAAATGTACGAACCCATGAAATATTGGATGTCGCACGAAAATCATTAAAAATCAGTGAGGTCCTAAATTCCTTGATGAGTCTTCATGATAAGTGCTCTCTCCTTACAAGCAAGTTGCCAATGAAGTGATGACAAGTGTGAATGATGTACTGTATATTCAGAACCTTCGGTAGCTAACATATGTCATTAAGCAGCTCTAAAATGCAAAGAAATCCAAATGTTGACAACGTACAAATTAATACAGCACATTGATGTGCATCTTCATGCTCAGATTATGGAGAGAAAAGCAAGACAACCATCATTCTATTCCTTAAGCTCTATGAAGGCAAACAAAACCTGAAGACACTACTAGAAAATCCAATTGTTATGTTGATTTGGTCATGTTGATCAGGGACACTTTTTTGTTGATTTGGATAGCACTCTATTGATTTGGACAAATACACGACCAAATCAACGAAAAAGTGTCCCTGATCAACGCGACCGAATCAACATAACAGTTGGATTTTCAAGTAGTGAGATGAGACCAAACTTGGAATGCAAAACACAAATCGCATCACTGACTTCATTATATGAAATCCAGGGTGTAATTTGCATATGCACCTTTCAAGACTAAACGCTCGAGAACTGAGGGGCGACATGTGGGATTGATTTCGTTCTGAGCAGCCATGTAATAAGGCGAGGGCACCGTCGGATCCATCTGGAACGTCATCTTCCTCTCTTTCTTCTTCTTGGGACCTGCAAATGATCTCCAGCTAAAAACATCATAATTCTGAGCCGATGTACCCAAGGATTCATCGTTACAAAACGATCAGTTCCATTGTGAAAAAGACTTCATATCACCAGAATCAGTGAAGAACGTTAGAAAAAATGGACCCAAAAAAAGGCTCCTACTCAAAACTGCTAAAAAAACATGAGACCTAATTTGAACTTCATTAGAGTTATCCTTCATCTTGTGTTTTCCCTTTGACCTCCTATAAATTAGTGTATTCAATCATCATTGGAGTACATGGAACCATTCTAGACTGATTGAACCCCTACAAATTCATTTTTTCAACCATTGGATGTATAGAATAAAGGTTGGAAGTTGATAGTGAGTTTATCCAGCTATAAATTGGGCGTGAGAAACAAAGTGAAATATATTCCATTAAAGTACATGCAACCTTGCAAATCCAAATGTCAAACCCTTCCAAGGTATTGGAGCTTTTCCTAATCCATCTTGTGACCGAAAGAGGAAGATTGAATGAAAATAGAGCATGAAACTCAAAGAGGCTACTTTTAGCTGCAAACTACCATGGAAAACCTTCTAGTTCCACACCCAAAAAATCCTTAAATGTTTGTGATTCATCAAGAGTGAGTCAGAGATCTTTGTGGCATAATTCTGGGCCGATATACCCCTAAAGGACCAAGGATTCATGGTTATAAAATGACCAGCTCCATCGATCATATTGTGAAAATTACAATTTCAACTTTCATATCACCAGAATCAGTGAAGAACAACCAACAAATCAATAAAAATGGAGAAAAAAGGCTCCACATATGACCTACTCAAAACTGCCCAAACAAAAAAACATAAGACCTAATTTGAACTTCATTAGCTGCAAACTACCATGGAAAACCTTACCCAAAAAAACCCAAAATGTTTGTCAAGAGCGAGTCAGAAATCTTACTGGATCGTTTGTGACATAACTCTGAGCCGACATACCCCTAAAGGGCCAAGGATTCATGGTTGTAAAATGACCAGCTCCATTGATCATATTGTGGAAAATACAATTTCAACTTTCATATCACCAGAATCAGCGAAGAACAACCAACAAATTAATAGCTGCAAACTACCATGGAAAAACTAACCCAAAAAATCCTAAAATGTTTGTGATCATCAAGAGTAAGTGAGAAATCTTACTGGATCGTTTGAGGCATAATTCTGAGCCGATATACCCCTAAAGGACCAAGGATTCATGGTTATAAAATGACCAGCTCCATTGATCATATTGTGGAAAATACAATTTCAACTTTCATATCACAAGAATCAGTGAAGAACAACCAACAAATCAATAGCTGCAAACTACCATGGAAAACCTAACCCAAAAAATCCTAAAATGTTTGTGATCATCAAGAGTAAGTGAGAAATCTTACTGGATCGTTTATGGCCAGGAAGAGGCTTGCGGGAGTTGCTGTTGTTGTTGTTTTTGTTGTCGCTTGTTTTCATCTTCTTCTGTTTGAGCTTCTCCTTGACAGCTCTAGAGCTTCGGCTCAAATGCTCCTCGATGGTGCTGAGGCTTCGCAGGCGGGGGACCTGCCCTAAAACGAGAGGAGCTCCTGCTCCTGCTGCTGCTTCTGCTTTGTTGTTTGATGGTCCATGGCTTCGTCGCTCTTTCTCCACGCTGCGGCTTCTCCAATCGCGCCTGTGAAGCTGCGTCTGTCTCCTGGTGCTGATCATGCACATGAACTGATCTCTCCAGCCTTTCGGCTCCTTCACTGGGGACTTTGTTCTCGTGATCTGCTCAATGCGGGCGGACGATTCGTAGCGTGCAGCCAACCTCGCAAGCGCACTCTCTGTGTACACATCGTAGCCATGACCCGATTTCCTTACCTTCTCCACGAAGTCGCCTTCCGCCATCACGATTTTCTTTTCATTTTTTCAAGGGAGTCCCATTGGCGATTTGAAGATTGAAACTTGAAAAATAGTAAACATTTTTCTTTTGGCGATTTTCGATTTTTTACAGAATTATTGGCTGTACATACAATGATAAGGGAAGATTATGGCGGTATGCTCTATTTTTTTACCGAATTTTTCTTATAGCAACGTAGCAAGCCCATCTTTCAAATAGCAAGTTGGCGATCAATATAGCCACAAGAAAATTCGCTGCATCACACATCAGTTGATCGGTTGTAGAAAATTTGCACTTGATCAAAACAGTTTTAGGGTAAAGAGTTTAGGCTGATTCAGAATTAGGGTAAAGAGCTTGGTCTGATGCTTACCCCGTACCCATGGACATCAAAACCCTAAAGCGGGACACAAAACTAAAAGCAGACGATGACATTGATGCGTTCTGAAACCCCAGAAATTACATCATCAGTGACAGAAGCAAAACAATGATAGACCTACTTGCAAATCAGGAATATGTATATGTATCATGAGGCGATCCTGGTGCTGGAGCTTCAAGGTCATGTTTAGGATGTTCTGCACTGTCTAAAAGTGAGATTATATGAGACTGGTTTGTGAATCAGCGAATTGAAATGGGAGCCCTGGCTCTAAGTTTGTGAATGCCGAATGATGGAATTGCAATTACACGATGGAACGTCCGGGTACAAACTTCTCACTGCGTCAAAACGGAAGGAAGTGAGTGGAGATGAATTAACTCTCACTCACCGACTGACTGCTTGCACAAGGTGGGAACAGAGGGACCAAGTTCCTCCAACAAATTCTTACACGTACAGTTTGGGAAAATATAATTGCAAAGTCTGAACTGGACTGCTTAACCTTCTCCGATTTCTTTGGGATCTATGCAGTCTCACTAAACTCAACCTTTTGTATTCTTACCAAAATGTTGTTCAAGGACAAGAATGAAGGATACTAGAGCAATTTGGAAGTGATGTTACTCATCTTAAATAGTGTAGGTCATTCCATGTCATGATGAGCAGGAGCCAAGTCATTCAACTGATGGCCGGTGTGTACCCCATAATTTGGCATATCTGGAATCTAAGTGTCACAAGAAGTAATTGAAAGTGCACAACAACTATGACAGTAGACTGCAAAAACAGCCAACAAGCAGATTGTTTTTGGAGATTTCATGTTCATGTCTGGGTCAAATCATGCGAGTGATAACTTGTTGAAAAGCTCTGAACGATACGCTGCTACCCTGGTTTTAATTTTCAGTATAGAGATTGCAGCAACCAATTCGCTAGTTAAGGTTCCAAATGACATCAGCAAGGAGTTTATACCCATCGTTTCAATTATGAGAGCAAATGTACCAGTGTAAGTTCCAGCTTAGATTGGCATCATCCTTGTAGTGGTGCAGATATTCTAGGCTTCTGATCGCTCTCACCACGACTCCAAGTACTTCCCCAACCCGGAGAAATTAATTTGAGCCGTCGGGCTTCGAAGGCTCAGGACCATATGTGGGAATTCCATTCATATGTGCCCGGGCAACGAGTTCGCTCAAACAGAGATTATGTTGTTCCTGCATCACATCGTGTTGAATTTCGAGTGGAAGATGGTGGATCCGCATGAGTCCATCTGCATCAACCCCATCCCTACCTTCACCAACGGCCTTCAGTTACAAATCCAGAAGGAAGACAACGCCACGTTGCTATAATTCAAACAGGAGAAGATTGAGAGGAAAATTTCATGGGAAGTAGTATAGATTTTATCTGTACAAACAATCGAGAGTTCCTCAATTTGGAGCCTGCTTGCATGGTTGAAATTTACAACCAACCATGGGCGATTCCAAGAAGAGAGAAATTCTTTAAAATAGAAGGTACAGGTTCTCTTCTATAACTGTCGGAAGATGAACTTGATGTAGTGCACTATTACTTGGCTGACTTCAAAGCCTCGTTGACTGCTTCCTCTTCATCCTGGAGCAGGAAGCCAATAGATTTCAACCAAATGAGGATAATGGAGGCGACAAACTTGAAACCAGAAATCTAAAAGAAAAAAATCTAAAGTTTTAGGACACAGATTCCCATGTAGGTACCGAGAAACTTACCACAAGAGCTTGGAATTCATTTTCTTCATCAATAGCATCTAGCACTGCTTCGTCATCCAGTAGGTCCTGCATATCAACCAAAGCTTCAATGCAGGAACGAACAATGTACCCCGGCAGTTGCATAAGAGGATGCTTGTATAATAGTAACAATCTATTTCCCACTAAGAACGAAAAATTCCAATATAATAAAGGGACTTACATCATCAGCAATCCTTAACTCCCCTGTTGCCGAGTCCTGTTACAGCAACAGTAGCAGAGTCACGTCAGCTCTGACATGTTTCATCCAAACGCGCTTCAAAACAAAAAAAATTCAAGGAAGCAGGTGGGGGGTGGACCTTGTGTGCAACGAACATAAGAGGGTCGAAGGGTGTATACATAAGATATTGATTGTTATCCTGCACAAGAAGTATTCATGGAACTGTCCAGTCAAAAAGCGCTCACTATCCAACCTTGTCATTTAGATAGCCAACATTCCTAAGAAAGAGGAATCTGCTCATCAGGAGAGGGTTATGATGTTTGTTACGATACCATTTGGAAAGTTGCAACCTCTACTCCTTCGGCCAGTGAACCTCCCAATCCCTCTCCATACTCTGCACAAGAACAGAATATCAGTAACTTGACTCTGCATGAGGCTAAGTTCGTCTCACCACCCTGATTGTAGGGGTGAGTAAGCGACTGGCAGATCCACAATAACTACCCTTGGTCCCCTCCCTCAAAGCTGGCAAAGCTCAGGATGTCATTACAAAAGAGTGTGAAGCAAAATACCAGTGTTCAAGTCTATGACATCCTTCTCGGTGTAGCAGAAACCCCCTCGAGCGGTCAAACAGAAACTGACACAACGTACACAATAGGTCACAAATGATCCAACTCTTTCTAAATGCCAGAGTGAATTCAAACAGCCAAGAATTAGCAAGATAAACCCTACAATGTTGTATTCGAACAGGGGCATCAAACTTACCCACTAACGATAAGATGAAGACGACTTTTGGCAAGTGCATACGCTGCACTAGGTAGCACCTCGTCCAGCTCCGCATCACTCAGCTGTAAGAGTGGATATCCAGGTTAGACTACTAGCCTAAATGTAGCCAATCAAACAGGACATAGTTTAGCACATACTTCACACTTGCAAGGATTTTAGGAGGCTTACTTCAATCAAACCTTCACGCTCCTCTTCTATTTTCAAAATCTGTAAGGGCCTGCATGCACAGCACTACATTTTTTAACAGAGTTTGGAACTCCTTTACCTCACAAAAAGTCTACCACACATAAGATTCAAGTACAAACCTAGAAGTGCATCATAGAAGAACGCAAAGTTCAACGATTGTTGATTCATTCTATAAGGCCCAGCACCAGGCTCAATGCAATCCTGGGACAAACATACTTTAACCTCTAAGTGCCCAGATGGCCAAAAAGCGGCCACTTCTACATCTACAGAAGTTGAGATAAATCACTTTAGGAAGCTTCAAGGAAGGTAACAAAATGTACCAATAGGAAGAAGGAATTATACCTTACATTTTTTAACAATAGAGATATGTTTTGAAAGCTACTATAATCGACTGTTAGCTTCCAAAGTGGACTTTCTATTGAGCACTTAGGGGTTAAAGAGATCCTAAAGCGTTCTAAATTTTTACAGCAATATAAAAGGGTCCCTTACATATCTAGAGGTAAGAGAAGAAGACATTGCTCCCCACTTGAGCTTGAGAAAGCCCTTCTTATCATACATTCTAGTGGTCTTCTAGTTGCTGGATCCACCTGCATTTCAAAAAATCAAGCCACTGTGACCAACAGGTCTAACGAACATGGAATAATTGTACTGTACAAGGGCAATCAATCATCAAAACTAAATGAATACCATCAGGTCTTGGTAAGTGCATAAAAAAAGGCTCTGGTGCTTCGAGAAACTACTTACAATTGTTACAATCCGATTTTGAGGAGGAGCCATAACAACAACCTTTCCTGAATCGTCCAGAACGAATCCAGCTAATGGTTTCAATAGTGATACCGGCGGAATGGGATCATCGCCATCGTCATCCTCATCAATTGCATATCTCATCTGCACGGCGAAGAGAGAATTGTATTCCAACGTCATGAGAGAAGTCCTGTAAAGTCGTTTTTAATTCCATTCCGTGAATTGCTATTCCCATTCAAATGTCCATTAAACCATAATAATCGATGATCTCCAGCCTAAACCTCAGGGTTTAAGGCTCGTGTCGTATACCAAACAGGGAACATGCTGATTGCACAACATTTCAGCTGCTCTCTGCAAATCCTAACCACGCTACAATGTGAACAATCCAGTTCTTCACACTCTAACCAACCAACCAAGTAACGCCAATTAACTATCTGCGGTGGTAAGGACCATTAGCTAGTTAGTTGGAAGTTAACTAATCTATTGTGTGCCTGCACTTACAAGGTAACTAATGGGAGTTAGGCTTTGCACTTACAAGATAACCAATGGGGAGTTAGGCTTTTAAGTTAGCTTGTTGCTGCTACTTACTGGTGCAGGTGGATTTAGCACTTCTCAAGAAACAGTAGACACAATTTTGTCTACTTGTTCAAAGTTTGGGAGTTCAGTCAACTGGTGGAAATGAAAGTAAATTCATTACAAGTTAGTTAGCAGGAGTAAATGACAGAACGTAGGGCAGTGCGGCCATTTAGTGACTAATTCCAGTTAGATAATTGGCGCTAATTAGCTAAAGCAAACTCATGGCGTACTGAATTTCCTCCGAACCTGGCCTAACATGAGTTGCTCAGTCTGCAAAAGCAAAAACGAAACGAGCAAAGCTTACACCATTTAAAATCCTTGCACCTGCATAAAACAATTTAAGCCAACAAGGGGCCTCACCTGATCTTTTTTCTCCCCTCGAGGAGCCTTCTTGGCTTGTCTCCCGCTACTCGAAGCTTCAGCAACGGAGCCATACTTCTCGGATTTCTTGCTCTTGGAAGAGCTCTTCTTGTACCCAGGGTCGTA
This sequence comes from Pohlia nutans, assembly GCA_022496805.1. Classification (NCBI taxonomy): domain Eukaryota; kingdom Viridiplantae; phylum Streptophyta; class Bryopsida; order Bryales; family Mniaceae; genus Pohlia; species Pohlia nutans. The sequence goes on from CM040086.1 coordinate 2,828,259, forward strand.
CTTGCTGGCCGCGGCCTGACACGCACAACCACCATGCTGCCCTAACCCTAATTTCAAGACCAACGCTCTCCTCACTTGCAGCTCAGTCTTCCTGCGCCATCCTGTCTGCACCGGCAATGCAAACCCCACGCACCTGGAAGCCGCCATCGAAATGAACCTCTGCGTCCAATGTGGAACTCGGCACAAACCTAGCTATCAAAAGCGATCAAAGTCCCCCGCAGAGCGCATGGTGGCCTCGTTCCTTCACGAAAACTGCATGAAATTGAGGGACAGTGTTACCACCTCGAAAGATCAACAGGCAATCCAGTTGCAAGCGAGGAATGGTGGAATCTCCTTCGTCTTCAGTGCAGCTTGAAGTGCAATCGGGTGAGTCCTCATCTAGCAGAGATCGAATTGTTGTCGTCGAGGCTGATCCATCTTCATCCCCTCGTACTACTTGAGCCATTGTTGTTCCATGTTTCCTATCCTGAGGGCTCGATACCCGGAGGTTGGTAGGTATTAAGACCGGTCCTCAATGGTACTCAATAGTGATAGTACACCGGTTATCATTACAGTACGAGCATCCTCACTGCAATTCTTTTATTTGTATCTGGAAATGAGGGATGAATCTGTACCGCGGATTCTTGGAAAAGTAAAACTGCAAATTTTGTTTTAACATGTTCCCTTTTCAAACCCTAATTCAACACTTTGAAATCGTTGCGGAGGTGAAAACAAGTAATTTTTTTGGTAAAAAGAGCGATGCGGATAGCAATTTCCAATCTTGGAAAACGAAGCAAGTATGCAAGCTTGGGATTCAGTCTTGAAAAAAATTCTTGATACGGGACTACGGTGCGAGGGTTTTTACTGCTAAACGGATGAACTTCATGCACATACAGATACATGAACCCTCACGGTGAGGATGCTCTAAGTCATACCATCATAGTAATTTAGTATTCTCACGGTAATTATGGCATTAGAATAAAAGTGTGAGTATTTGGGAATTCTTGCACTAATGTACATTTGAGATGTATGTACTGAAATCAGTGTGAAGATTCATTTGGTGTAAAGTCTCACACTAATTTTGTGACTTACAATAATGGCAATAATCAATGTAGTCGATGTTAGAGCCAAGTTCAATGGGTTTGAGAAGTTGCCCATGGAAGTAGGCAAGAGGAGGGGAAAAGTGGAACTTGGTTTTGTCTCATTCCTGGGCATAAAGTTGTGCGCATTCCATGAACTTGTTTGAGGTGAAACATGAACAAATTTGATTGGTTGTGGAAAAGTTGTCATGAAGTCTTCGGTTTGGGAACCCTCCATATTTCATGACACTGACTTCTCCTCCACTATTTTCTCAAAAGGTCATTTCAAATGTGGAACTTGATTACCAAAGTCCCTAAATACTTGTCTTTTAGTATACTTCACCCATAGAACTTGGCCTTTAGAGCATCTCCACTAAGTATGGAAATTTTCATCACATTAAAATTTCATCACTAGTGGGGCCACTTATTTAGAGGGTATGTCACTTGATTACTCCACCTGTGTAACCCGCTACATTAACTTCCAAGTTGTCACTTGTCTTTTGGTGTGAAAAAAAAGAATTTTCATCATTTATTATTAACCATTGTAAAAGAATAAATAGTATTTGTTGGGGTTGCACAACCACAAAAAATGGCCGAGGCTAAGACAGTGTTTTGGCAGGTTTGAATATTAACTACTTGCTTTTCATCCCAAACATGTCATCCTTGTTTAATTTGAAAGACGGATGGCAAAGCTCTAAGTAAGAAAACATATAGTGAAGTGTTGACTTCTTTGCATTTTAAATACTCAGTTGATATTACAAAATGGAAAAAGTAACCACTTTGATCATTTTAGCCGTAAGACCTTATTACAAAAACCCAATAATGATAACACATAACATTTTATAACAATAGGGGTTCAAAAACTTCTACTGCTTGGATTGAATTTTACGGATACAATAACTTTTCTTGGAATTATGATGAGAGAGGATATTTGGCATTGTATAACGGAATTTAGTAAGAATCAAACAAGGAAAACTTACTTAAGATGTGAAGAAAAGAGCATCCAAGAGTATGCAAGAGTATCGGAGAGAATCTTGGAAACTTTAGTCGGGATAGAAAGTCAAGGGCTTTATAGTGTAATGAGTGGTACCGATATAAGAGTATGTAAGTCATTTTATAATTTGTAACATATCAAACTAGAAATTTATTGAACTTATTACATCATGATGATGATCTCACAATTTTAACTCAACATACCAAATTTCACATAAAAATAATTGAAACTATATTTTTTGGTAAATTTTCAAATTTAAAATGATTTGACAAAGATCTATCAAATGATGTTTTTTCAAGTAAATATAATCTCAAAAAGTCATAACTCAAATCTTTTGTTTGAATATTTACTTTCAAGAGGTATTGGAAATAGTATATTAGAGCACATTTAAGTTTCGTCCAATTCCATCAAGCATGAATTAAAGTAATGAACCAAAGTCCTTGTGATAAAAATAAATAAAAATAGGAAGAACATTAGCCCTTCCTAAATATTGGTGCTCTTATCTTCTCTTCTTAATTGCACATCATGATTGTACAATCCATATATGGTGACTTAATAATTGCAAAGTCTAATTGACTGATGTTGGTGGGGAACTACCTGATTTAGGGTGTAATTTTTGGATGACTTTGGATGCAATCCAAAGTTGTTGGTGGAGATGCTCTAATTGCAAAAAGAACCTATAGCCTTCCAACCACACACACTACTTTCACCAACCGATTGACTCGGAGTATGTTGAGCTCTTAACCCTTAAAAGTCAACCCCAACCTCTCCGGCTTGATTTTCTCAAATTTCAAACCATTTTGCCATTCAAACCATTAATAATGGAGAAATGTTTTTATAAATTTTCTATTTCAAGCATCATCTATGACAAGAATAGTATGTACCTACATTTTAAATTATTTCTATCTTTGTAAATACTCCTTTCTTTCTAAATTAAGAAATGGCGTTGAAGGGTTAAAAACGTTACTCTAGAGCTAAAGTTCTGGCAGCCAGTCTTGGCCATTGATGAAGTCCAGGTGGGTAAAAGGCATGGCCTCAGCCTGGTTCATGGTGAGTGCCCATGGCTGCAGCCCTGTGGTCGTTGCTCCCGGACCCCAGCATTCATACATTCCATATGTCACTGTCCTGTAAGTTATCAATGAATATTATTCCATCGCCAAAACACCACAAACACTGCAAGGTCAGTCTCTTGTTCTGGAGATAGAATGTAACATAGATAGACAATGTAAACAAGAAAGTGGTTATGATTTTTCATCCTAGAACTTCTCTTTAATTTGAAATAACTGTTTGTTACTTAGGCCTCCGTCGTTGAAATTATGAGACTCAAGAAGCAAACAAAAAGCATCATTCAGAATTCAAGTCTGAAAGAAGTTGAATACCACCGCAACATGAACTACCACTACAACATGGACTACCGCCGAAGGGTGTGTGTTGTTGCATTGGCTTTGTCAAGGATGGCCCACAAAAGAAGGCTATTTCAAAATTACGTTCCAAAATTTTATAAGAGGATAGTACTCTAAGAAAGAAGAATCCTATAATGCCCAATTTGATAACAAACCTACAAGTTGTGGAGGACTCTTAAGATTTAAACACAAAGTTGAGTTGGTAGTAAAAAAACAAACAATGACATGTTGATCTTAGGATCAATTTCCATGTATCATGCTCACTCACTACAATGTGGAAAATGGTTGGTAAGCAGCTATCACATGGAAAAAACGAAAATCTACTTATCCACTATTATCTAGTTACTTTGAGCAATCTAAAAGGCCGAAGTTGTGGGCCACCAGATTGCGGCCAAACTGCTATTCACTTTTTAACCTAAAACTTCCGGTATTCCAAGAATAAGCTAATGTACCATTAGCGCCCGTTACGAAAAGTGAAATGCACTCAAATATCCATCGCCAAGGCGGTCAAAAGGCAACTCCAACGCCCAAGAGATAAGAGTAAGTTTAAGCCACATCCTAACATAACTCTCCGTCACATTTCCAAACATTCATCATGATTCACGCCAGATTCTAGTGAGCAAGCGAGACATATGGAAATGACTCTTCACTACAAGCAAACCCGTTGCTTTTTACTGATTGCAATCTAAGGCCCACTTTATACATATAATGGGACTGGATGGAAGGTCAACCCAATTCAATCTGGCCCGAGTTTGGAGTTTGGGACAAAGAAAACCTTGTCCCCATTTCATCAAACCAGCCCAAAGATTTGGCGCCAAAATCATGCCACATAAGACGCCACGTAGGAAAAATTGCTCGTTCCAGCCCGGCCCTAGTATAAAGCCCTTGGGCCAAATTTGAAAGAATCGAGCAATCCTATTCATTGAAATTTGAAGAGTTCAGACCGGCCCTCAATCCGGCCCCAAGTATAAAGTGGGCCGAAGAAACCCTTGTCCTCTATGATCAAAAGCACTTACCAACTTTGAAATGGCTCAAAATAGTAGTGAGAAGCGACCAATTGCTTATGTACACAGTTGAGGACCACGAAGTGCCAGAATGAACCACTACCGTAAGTGAGGGTCAGATTTGGACAGTATTGTGTCGAAATCTAATTTCCACATCATATTTTGAGAGGTCCACGTCACCATAAACCAATCACAAGATGACATGTGGCACTTTTAGACAAAAACTAATTAATTAATGTCGAAACTGACCATGACGTAGGGTAACTTCCTTAAATTTTACACCCCCTTGTTAATTTTTCTAAAGAATGAGTTGCAAGAGCAAGAATGAGCGTGAAAATGAAAGTCTTACTGCTCACGGCTGGCACTGTCGTGGCTCCAGTCTGCATCCCATACTTGAGGTTGCACGATGTTCTCAATGTAGCATTCCGAGTAGATGATGCGTGAGTATTTGCCCATTGCCCTTCCCAAGTAATTGCTCCCGGAGCCTGTGATTTGACAGCCCACGAAGGAGAAGCCGCTGGGATCGTCCGGACTCTCCCTCCTCTGCGCTGCAATCGATCCTGTACTCGTTGCAATGGAATTAAACGTGGATGCCTGCAAACAGTATAATTATTCCCAGACTGAGAATCAGTAACAAATTATCAAACTAATATAATTCAGAGATGGATTACAGTCAGAGTGTGAAAAAGAAAATGCAAACATTCTGTAACTAAGGGCCGCTTCACACTATGGCCGAAGGTCGAGAGGTCGTCGATTTCCACCAATCAAATTGCAAGAAACCATGGTTTCGGCCTCTCGACCCATCACACTAGAGGCCAAAGTTCAAAGGCCGTGGACCTCCAAAACGCTTATATGGCAACACTTTTTGATCAAGGTGATGGCCTCTCGAGAGGAAGTTTGGGTCTTACATTTTGCAAGACCCAAACTATGGTCGAGAGGCCGTCGATTTCTTTTCATAAAAAATGAAAACTATATTTTATTGCCTATTTTCAGTAGATTTCTTTGGACTGTCAATCCCACAGCCTCTCGACTTGGACGGCCATAGTGTGAAGCAGCCCTAAGTAATTCAAATCTGGAGCCTTGTTTTGGAAAATATTCCATGCAAACCGCAAAGGATCATGTGCTAATGAGTTGCCTGGATGCTACCGTTTTGGACGATCCAAATCACACAGTGGGAAAGTTAACTAACCGAGTTACAGAATAGAAATCATTCGAGAAAAGGGAGTGTTAGGGTTTAGGGTTTATGATTTAACCTGCCACCTGTTAGAAGACTATAACTTGGCCTCATTGAGATTAAGGATTGGCTAATGATTGTGTGTTGGTACCATGTACATGGATTGGCCGTTGCCGAAGACGAAATCTATGGAGCCTTGAATGAAACAGTTTTTGAAGTAATGGCGGCCGGCGTCATCACAAAGAGTGTCTTGGCCTCCACAGAAAGCACAGTTGTAGAAGGCCGCCTTGTCACCGGCAATTCGAAATGCTGCCCCCTGACGTCCCGTTGCTCCAGGTGGTGGTACTTCTGCAGTGTTCTGTAATCAGCAACTCACCAAATGAATAAGTCTTCGTCACGTAACAGGAGCGTTAGATTTCAAAATTCAATGAAATTTATGACTTGGCATCATGTTGGAAGGCAAAATTCAATGAAATTATTCTTAGCACTAGTAGCAGAACTGTCGTTTTTCATTCCCCACTTTGCGGAAACAGTTAACAGTGACGGAATATTGTGCCAAGGTTTCTCTCTTCTTGTGACCAAAACCACTCACCAAGAACAGAATATTCTGCCTAGATTTCTGTCTTCTTGTGATCAAAACCACTCACCAGCATCGACGCAACCCATGTGCTTGGTGCAATTTCATTCCTTTTTCATTTTTAGTAAGTGAAAAACGACACATTTCCTACTAGTGTAGATTGCAAAACTCAATGAAATTTATGACTTGGCATAATTCAAAGGCTATCTAGCTAGTAAGTCCATATCACTGCCCATGTGAGGTAACATCAATATCATGTACCTTGAAGGCGATGTCTCTGGCAACGAAGTTGGAGGCGAAGACCATGACGGAAGCGCTGCCATAGGAGCCCAGCTGTTGGCCATCTGGGCCCATGTCACTGGCTATACTATTCCATGAAATGGACGTGGAACTCGCTCCATCTCCTTGGAATGTCAGATACGGTAGTGTGCTGGGCACATTCACTCGTTCCCTGCACCACCTCCCGCAAATCCCCTCTCTTGTCCCAGTGAGCACAATTTTACTCGTCAAGTATTGGCTATGGCGGAAGGTGAAATCATTTGAGTTCTGATACCCAACCTTAACCCTTGAAGGTCCAGAGAGCCCTTTCCGACCAGTATTATACACCAATATTCCATTATATTTGAAATAGTTCCACAACCTAAACGTCTGAACGTGTTATGGCGACCAGTAAAAAAACGGTGTATTTTGGTTGCATTTGGATTGGATCCACACCCTAAACGGGCGGGTTTGAGTTCAAAAGAGAAGTTGAAATCTAGATCAATGCGGATCTAGTGAGCTATTAAGATCCCAATTTAGAGTTTCTTGTTGGTAGTAAATCTCAATTATACGATAACATATATACTATCCCCATGGGACGTTTAAGGGTTAAGATCGAAAGTGAAATTAAAATGCACGTTGATATAATTTTAATGAGCTATTGGGGACTCAATTTGAAACTTTCCATTTACAACAACTGTCAAATATACGCCAACGTATCTACTATCCCCATCAGCCCTTGAAGGGTTAAGTTACGTCAGAACCTGCCAGCCAGAGTTCTTCTGTCTAAATACTGTACATGTGTAGTTGTGCCTGACGTACTCAGAGTTCTACCCATTCCTCTTTAATATCATCTACATGTACCTCTTGAAAATGTCCGGGTGTAATCCTCACAAGCTTTCATCATTGTGGACCGGGCATGTACTTGCCTAAATTAAAACTAGGTAATAGGCATCAAGCATAGATCCGTTGGCTACTCCGAGTTCAGAATGAAAGACTATGTCAATACTTCTAGAGTAGATAACTTCACCATTAGAACCTGCTCAAATTTCAGAAATTAAAGATGGAGCTAGAATGACTTACACATAGTTGCCTGCGAAGATCCGAATGATGAGGTGCTGCGGATTTCCATCCGGAACGGCGTTCACCGCTGCTTGCACGGTCGTATAATCGCCTCCCCCGCTCGCGTCGACTATAATTTGCGGCGGAATGGTTGGATCTCCTTGCAACAACTCCCGGTACATTGCCTCACAGTCATGAGAAAGAAAGCTGATCAAGAGAGCCACGGACACTGCAAGCTTCAACCCCTGTGTCTGAATCTCCATTGTCTATATATTGATCTAAAAGGGAACTGGGACCTACGTAATCTCCGCTATGAATACGACCTGCTAGCTCTTCACGCTTCCGGCCATCGAAAAAACTCCCCTACAAATGGGCGCCGGCGACTCATTCTCCAGCAGTTACAAATTTCAGGAATTAATTGACAGCCTTGATTGCTTCTCTCCGCACGGGTTCCTCACTTATAATCTGGGCCTCATTCACGCTAGCTCCAAGCTCACCGTGATGCACAACCGACTTGTAACAGGTATCTCTCAAGAGGACTAAAAAATGAAATAAAGAACGCTATGTGTGAAGGACTCAGCTTCAACGGAGCTCACGAGGAAACCCAAACCTCTTTGCATTCAAAATGAGTCATGCAAAATTCTATTATGAACCGGCCATGCAGGAATCTGCACTAGTCACGAGACGAGCTCATACATTCACCGGATAAGGGCTGGCATTAACTGCATTGGTGACTGTCTGCATCCAGGCAACAGCTACAGACCCCTGACTGTACTTGGCTACCTTTACTAACTGGACAGGCCATTACAGCAGCAGCACAGACAGAGTGAGGAGTAAGTTAATGGATGATTGCAGCCGTTGTGAGAGGGACGGAGAGAGAAGAGAGATGGAGTGACTGTGACAAAGGAAGGAGCAGAGGAGCTGCTGATGCCGGCCTGCGGCTGGTTGTCTGTTATGCTCACACAGCACACGCGCCTCTGTCTCAACCAACATAGTCACAGGGTACAGGAGGATGTGTAATCCAATTAAATTGAGTATGAATACGTGAGAGTGTAGAAACTGGGTTTCTGAGTACGAGTAAGTAGTACAGCTTTCTCCCTTTTATCGTTTGTGTATGTTACAAGTGTTCAGTATGTATGAGGAGATCTAGATAGATAAAAACTTCAGCTCTCAATTGAGGCCGGTGCGAATAAAGTGTTCGTTCGTAATGTCAGTGACCCAATACCCACCGGATAGAGGGTCACTAGAGCAAAACTACTCTTCCCACCGGACAGAGAGTCACTAGAGCAAAACTACTCTTCCCACCGGACAGAGAGTCACTAGAACAAAACTACTCTTCCCTCTATATATGAACTATATGAATGTACTATATATGAGGATGTATAGTACCCAGGTACATCTTCCCTTTCAAAATTTAGAAATTAGGCATGATCCGTTTTGGGTACCTGGTTGGGAATGAGTGTCTCAACCTTAGTTCCAAGGTCTGGGCAACATGCAACATTTCCACAAAATGTTTCCTATCTCCACACAACCGCTATAGAATTGTAAATAAAGCCAACCACATTCCCTTTTAGTACATCACCAATTAATAAGGTCATGTAATCCTTGGCATTTTCCTTCCACACATACAATTTCATGACAACCAAAAATGCTCGTGAATTTAAGAGATAGTAGGTTTACAATATATCAATGGAAAGCTAGAGTTTTGTAGAAGCCAACTATCTACACATTAAGATAGGTTGGTTTGTTATGTTTTGTTTTGTTTATTTGTATGTTTTGTTACGATGAGATCTTTACGACCGTACATCCTCTGGCCGCGTTCTTGGTACCGTCGGAAAGCTCTCGAGGAGGAGGGGTGCACGGAGTATGTTTCATCGTGTTTGGACGTACAATGTGAAAGTTATGGATTTAAAAAAAAAATGTCATTATAAATTGAATTAAATTATGAAAAATGAATCATGAGATTTTTTGATGTCATTCTTGGCATTGTCGGAAAGCTCTTGACGAGTACGAAAGTTGTTTCGTAGGTCTTGAACCTACATTATGAAAAGTATGCATTAGTAGGAGTTGGTATAAATCGATTAGAAAGCTTCAAAGAAAGAAACTTACATTAGAGTTATCCGCAAAGTGCTTTGACTACAGTTGGGTGACTGGACCGCTGTCGTGATGGAAATGCTTCTATCGTGTACATTTATGCTCTAAGCTTTGTATTTTCAATGAATGGAGTAGCGGAATGAAAATAGTACATATAGTTTGTCTTTCGTTTTAATTAAATCATCAAAGGATTAGGTGGTTTGAAAGGTGTGAATAGGAAGGGGGGGGAAAAAGTAGCTTCTTTGAAGCTTCAAAGGGGAGCATGGGCATATGTGCCCCACCGCCACCTTTGATTGGATGAGATTTAGTGAAGTCTTGGGGTTTTGAAGATTGTCGGGAGTTTTTTTTGTGGGTGTGAATAGTGAGAACTTTGGAGGCAGAATTTCGACTTGATGTAGCTCATTGAGCAAGACTTTGTTTAAATTGAAATTTTGAGAGATTGTTCCTTGTAATGAAACCTTTCCGAATTGATCTTATAAGTTGAATTTAGAATTGTATTGCAAAAGTTGTGAAGGTTGGAAGTTTGTGAAAACCCTTGGCCGTCCATTGAGAGGGCAGAGGTTTTGACGAGCCACAACTTTTGTTGTGTATATCAACTTGCTTTGCAATTTTGGGAGTGTATGTATCATTGTAATAGCTTTTCAAAAAGTTATTACTTTTATGATTTGGAGTTCCGAGGAGGAAGTTATGAAGGTGTGAAGGCTTGGAGGTTGACTGCCTTTGGAAAGAAGGAAGCTAAGACTTCGAGGACCATAACTTTTGGTCACTGTGATAATTTCTTTTGAAATCTACAGGACTGATAGCCTATGAGATTAGCTCTCCAGATTGCTATCACTCAATCTATTTGGAGTTTTATTGAAGGAGTTGTTGTGTGTTGAAGTTGAGAGGTTGAAACTCTCTAAAAATAAAGAGACCAAAACTTTGATTAGCCATAACTTATGGACAGAGTTTAGGGTTTCTATAAAAATTATATATATTGTAGTAATTTGCATTAGCTTTCCAAAATGCTATTGCACTTGTATGTAAGAGCTTTAGATCAAAAGTTATGAAGATATAAAGAGGCGGAGGTTGGTTGTCAAAAGAAAAATAAAGCTTCCACTTTGCTCTCTTATAACTTTTGGACAGTAACTTAGATTCAATTGAAATTTTGAGGAGTGTTAGTTTGTTGTTTTAGCTTTTCAAAAAGCTATTATACTTAGCTTTTGGAGACTTGAGCCATCTGTAGCATCAATTAGAAGCTCGCAGCCACAATAAAAGATTGCCTTAAAGGTTTCTTTGTGTTTTTAAACACTTTGAGACTTTAAAGGAAGAAGATTTGAAGACTTCAAGACAAGAAGACGAGAACATTTGTGTGTTGTGGCTTGTGGCTCGTTGTCTTTTATTGTTGTTCCTAGCCGGTTTTGGAGGCTCGTTGTTTTTTTTATTGTTATTCCCAGCCGGTTTTGGAGGCTAGTTGTTTTCAATTTTGTTTTGTAAACTTTGTAGCGGCGAAGTGGGATTGATCACCCACACGGTCGTGTTTATGTTGTTCCCACCGGTGAGGCACGTTTGCTGGTCACCGTGGGTTTGAAATTTAGGAGCCATCTTTCGGACGGTTTCAGCTCGTGGTCTGGCCGTCCCGTTTTACCCGTTCGAGGCCCGTGGTTTCTTATTACCCCACCCTTACCCTTAAACCTTTTAGAGCCATTGCAGGATAGGACTGGGAAGAGATTTGAAGATTTGAAGAGTACAAGAATTGAAGACAAGACCGATCTCCCAAGCTATCTGGTCATCGTGTCACAGCCAGATTCCCCGCGAATTCTCAGAGCGCGCTCCTCTCTACACGACACCGCAGATTGTGAAAAGAGAGGTTGAGAAGACAATAAAAGTAGACATGTTAGATGTTGTAAATAAACTAGAGGTCTGAAGTTTTTAAGGCACCAAAAACGGTGGCCAAAAATTTCCCAACCTCAGTTTCTATTCTCGTGGATGCTCTGTAACATGGGCTTCCTTGACTTGACACGTATCTACATGGAGTGGGTCTTTGGAGTGGGTCTATTCACTGAAATAGAAAAACCAGTAACTGACAGCCCCTGACAGCCCACCACGGGCCAATTTTCGTATACTCAAGAAATTGCCAAAGTAAGGCTCTGAAAGCCCATGAGTTTGCGGAAAACTCTATTATGTACTAATAATTAATAAAATAACATCATACACTCCATTTTTTAGTGATAAAAATATATTTTGAAAGTTACTAAAACTAGCTTCCAAATTGAACTCTCTATTTATAGCTTGGGCATTTGGGAAAAAATTGGAGACGGTAATGGTGTATTGGCTATCTGAACAGAGCGGATCTCAAGCCTGCGAATTCAGAAGTGGCTCCTAACAGACCCTGCGTGGCTATGGCGAGTTCCATACGGTGTCGTGGTCCCGGGCTGGCAACAACTATTATACCCTGCAGAAGGGCACAGGTACTTGCAGAACCTGTCATTTTTCATTCTCCATTTCGTGGGAACAGTGAACAATGGCTGAATATTATGCTTATATTTTGGTCTTCTAGTGACCAAAACCACTCACCAGCACTCACACAACCCACATGCCATATTTTCTAATTTAAAACATTGCTTGTACGCATCAGTGACCATTCTCGAGGTAATTTTCAAGTACCCGAAATCTCTAATGCACAAATCTCCTCAATGTTGCAGATTACAGTAGGATTGAACAAGAGATTTGCCGGCATTGTAGAAGCATGGGCATCTGATATCTCATAGCAGGAGGTAATTGAACACAGTGACATGGATGAGGGTGATGCAGCTCGCCTGTTGCGCCAAACCCTGGATCTTGTTTCACAGGTTTCATTTTTCCACATTGCCTGTTGACCCAAATCTGTCAAATAACTTCAGCTGCTGCACATTGGTTTTACTTGGTGATTTCTTGCTCTGGTATCACAAGGTGTTTGTACAGTGCAGTTGCGTGAATTTTTTTTTTGATAATGATATGTCGTCATAACCGATCAGCACCTCACCGCTTCTTTTCTCTCATGGTCGGATTCCACATTTACCTCATATCCATGCCGGGCTTGGAAAGAATGCAAGTGCAGCTCGGGACGCCATGGACAGAGCACCGATCAGACGAAGAGCCCAATCGACTGGTAGGTAACGGAGCAAGAACCTCAAAAGAAAGTATACGAGCAGCTAGCATGCTCAAAGGCTTTTCATATGCTGTTAGCGTTGGAAAGGTTGTATTTGCAACAAAAAAGTTATAATGAAATGCACTGCAAAGAGCTTTCAGCTGGACTTCACCCACACTCAAGAGAGGAAATTCTATAACATAGAGCAGGCTGCTGCTCAGAAAATTTGGGACCTGCAGAATGGTTGCAGAAACAATGATGGGTTGACCAGTAAGTTAATTGTATTGCCTAGGAAAACTAATTAAGAAAGCAGGGAGGGTGGCTTATGCAAGAGCTCGTACCACGAGAGTCCTACCACACTGTATAGAGTCTGGAAAAAGTGGTGAAATTCTGCAATGGCACGATCGGCTGTGCCGCTGTCAATCAGCGGGGGATAGAAAAACCAGATAGCCGTGACGAGGACGAAGCTGAGGGTTAGCACCGCGGAGACAGGTTTGGGCAATCGCAAAGTGGTCTTCCGTCGAAGAGCTCCCTCAAGTAAGGCTGCAGCGCCGTTGAGTACGAAGAAGCATGTGACCTCCCAAGTGGGTTTCCTTCGGGTCATGATGTGAAAGATGAGTTCGTGCATCAAACCAGAGACCAGGAAACAGGAGAACATCGCTATTGAACGCACCCACAGAGGCAGAGGCAAACGGTAGCCTGGTGGCTCAGGCTCAGCAAGTGTCGTCGTCGTTCCTGCACATGATCGAGAGTGCACAATTCGCCAGACTGAGAATTAAACCGAGTTGACGACGTCCGGCAGTTCTAGCATCCACTCATTCAAGGACGCTAGGGAATCAGGGAATTCGTAGAAGTTCAGTTAGTTGCTGCTGCGTACAGACAGAGGTAACTTCTTAGTACTCACCTGGAGATGTCGAAGGCTCCCTGAATCTCCAGCCCAGCAGGAATCGCACCAGGGGATCATAGATGGACACCCTCAGAAGATTACTAACCAACAAATTCCATCTCTGCCCCCAAAAGTCCGCTAGCGAGTGCGCCAGAAAGGGCTTGTTGAACGAAGGCTCCAGCTCAATGCCCATCACAGGCGACACCACGGCTGCGATGCCTTCGAAAATCAGGCTACACGTGATGTAGATGTAGAACGAGTAAAGCACATACAGCAGCGCTGGGGGCAGGGAATCACGGTATGCGAAGGCATACGTCATTGCCATTATGCACACCAATTTGAACAGTAACCGAAGAACGACCGTGTGCATCTCTTGGGACTCATCAATACGCTTCAGAAGCGCTGCAATGCAACCCTGCTGGTGGGAAATGCTGCGGCGAGGCCCACCGTGCACTCCAGGAGGAGGAGGAATGTGGGAGCCACGGCCACGAGTGCGGCGTGTGGCGACCGTGCTGGATTCGCGATCTGGAGCGGGAACCAGCGTGGGAATGGTCTTGTTGCTAGCCCTGGCGCCGAACTGCTGGCGTTTGATTTGTAAGGAGAGGGTCATGACGGCGAGGAAGCGGGGAAAGGACGCGACGGCCCAGGGGTCAGCCGCGGGGCCAAGGTCCCAACACAGTAACACGATCTTGAAGGATGTGAGCCAGAGGAAAAAGAAGGAGTAGACCCCGCGCTCGAAGACAGTCTCGAAGCCCTTGGCCACGGCCCCGTAGAATGCAAGCAAAGGCAGCGCCGCCGTCAGGCGAATGCATCCCCGGGGCAGCTTCATCACTCCGTAGTACACGTACGCCATAGCTGGACTACTCACCGCCCACACCAGCAGCGAAGGAAACGCCATAGCCTCCCTGGCTCTCTCCCTCGCGAGAACGACAGTAGAGTACTACTTACTCGCTCTGCCAAGGTACTGTACTCCGTCCTACTCTGACTAGTCTAGATCTCTAGTTCTGCCATCACGCCTATCTCGTGCTCCGATTCCGGTTCGCACCCGGCACTGTCCCTCCGCTAACTTATGCACGTCCTCAACAAACTCACGTAAACCTTGCGAAACAAGTGGCATCAAAGGACTGTACACGGCTCCCCCTCTTCCAGAACAAACAACCCTAACACAAATGAGAGCGATGGCAATGGCGATAGCGAAAACCCAAATTAATTGGTGCCACGGTCAATGGCCTCAGCCAGGCAGCAGGCAGGGCTGCCGCACTATTTGTATTGCTCTGCGTGCGAGAACGAGACTTTTGTTCCTTATATAATGCAGGGAATCATGCCCAGGAATGAGACTCCTTGATCAGAGTGGAGATGATAGAAATATGTTTTGAAAGTTACTATAACTAGCATCTAGATTGGACTCTATTTATATCTTGGGCATTTGGGAAAAAATTGGAGACGCTAATGGTATATTGGCTATCTGTACAGAGCGGATCTCAAGCCTAAGACTTCAGAATTGGGCGGGGTGGCATCACCCTGACAGCTGCCGAGGGAAGACACAGATCGCTGGTCGAGGCGGAGGCTGGGGCTGCGTGGAGCAGCAGATGAAGGCCGCTGCAGGGCAATGGGCCCCGAGTTCCCGATCACATTCTCAGGCGAGATGGGCAAAGAAAACCGCTTCTTCGACGTCCAAGAGTTGTCCCTCTCTGGCGTCCCGGGCCGTTGTCTGGGTGTGCTGTGAGAGCGCACTTTGGCTTTGGCAGACTGCGTTGCTTGCATGTAGTTGGGCACCGAAGGCGAGCTTGCCAAGCTTTCGTCGTCACGGCTCCTCACAGACCCTGCGTGGCTATGGCGAGTTCCATTCGGAGCTCGGCCACCAGAAGGCGTCGTGGGCCCGGGCTGGCAACAGCTGCTATACCCTGCACAAGTACTCGGACATTAACAAGACCATTTCAGAGCTGACACTGGATAAGTTTATAATAAGTGTAGAATAATGTATCACACTGATCATATATACCGGTATAATACCAAATTAATGTACTTGCCTGTTGTGGAGACCTGGCTTCCCGCTTCTTCGATATCTTCTCTTCGAATGCTGGCGCGAGGGCTGGCTGAGCGGATGAGCATAGGCTTGGATTTGTAGGCTGAGCCTGGTGGGGTGATAGGAGTTGAGACGGTTCTCTGCATAGGACTGTAGTGGCCGTTTGCACGTGGAGGGGTGGCGTGACGAGAGTGAGTTTCAGCCTGGCTAATTCTCAAGCTCATTCTTGTTTGAGAAATATTCGAAGGTAGTCCTGGCTGCTGGTTCCGGTGCAGCGTTGATGGCTTGTTCAAGAGTGAAGCCTGGTCTTGCTTATTCTGGGCTGTAGATGGATCCATATTTGCGGGGCTTAATCTGACGGAGTGGCTGTCGAAGACATCTTTGGAGACGGAGTCTGAGCCGTCGAAGACGCGGTTCTCCCAGGGCCGCGCTGCCATCCATCGCTCCAACCAGCTCCATCCCCAATGAGGCTTCTCTGCCTCATTGCCGTCGATGTACCTGAGCTGCGACATCTGATTCATATGTGGAGCCGCCTTCCACAACTGTCAGTACAAGTTCGTGTACCCATCATATATGTCTCAAGATTAAGATATGTAAACAGGCCTACAAGCATCCAAATAAGCATTTGAGCATGGCTCCTACTATTAGACTATGGCCTTAATTTCTATCGAGTCTAGTTGGCAATCGAAAGATAATTTTAACGCATCTTAAACATGTGTTCGACATCATTTGAATAAACTAAGAATTTTAAAAGTGCTGATTATAGGTATACCTCAAATCGACCCTAGGCTCTCATGTTTAGACCATGAAATTTTTAGGCAAGAATCTATAGGGATCACATTTTAAGTGAGGGTCATGCACAATTAGGTTTAGGGTTACCGTACTTCTAGATTCGGCATGGAAATGAACACTACTCAAGAGCTGATAGCACCAAGGGATGGAACTTCTATCTGGGCACTGAAGATATGTACTGGAAGTGCTCAAAATATTCAACAGAATCTCGGCAGTGAAGGCATCATGACAGAAGGCAGAACATCATTGTGAATACTAGCTGTCAGTACATCATTTTGAATGCTAGATCTGACTAAATGGCATACATGTATACCTGATGTGAGAAGGCGTACGCCAATGCTCGTTCCCTTTTCAATGCGGCCTCTTGTTTGAACTGCAATTTCGCTTGAATCTCCTCTGGGGTTTGAATGCTGTCATCCCACCTTCCGTCCTGCCATTCATGTTTTGAGCACCAGGCGATTAAATTTCATGGCCTTGAGAGTGGCCACCATTTGCAGCCAAAATAAAGGCAAGTGTCACAAATGTTTCAGAGACTCCGGAAAATTTATATACAATGTCACTTACCGTAGATATTTCGGGACGAGAATCCTGTTGCCTTCGTTCCAGTAATTGCCTCTGCACAGCTTGGCCATCGTCGGACATTCGAACTCGCCGGGCACGAACGCGGGCCTGGACGCGAACCAATGCTTGCATACAACGGAGAGTGATAGTTGCTTGACGACGCACTGTGTGTCCTCGAACTAAGGCTTGCAATCGTACTAAGCCTTTCAGAGCTCGCAATGCTCGACGTGCCTGCAGCAGCCAAGGCGAGCCAACTCCAGTACTTCTAAAGGCTAAAGTTGACAAAAACCGGATCACGAGTTTCTGGAGTACATACTATCAGCTTGAGCCAATTGATTGAGCCCCTGATCATAGTATCACAATATTCGAGATACTCGCATTTCTCTTATCCTCAAATAAAGAGAACACCATCATGATTTTAATTTTGTCGTGAAAGAACCTCCCATAGGTCAAATGGAAGGCGTGTTCACTCAAGCGTGTCAGTGTGTTGGTCCTAATCATTTAATTTATGAGGAGAGAATGCATAGCAAGAAATTTCAGTGTAAGTTTAGGTTGGGTAGTGCATTCAAGCGACAATGGCTTTCAAGCCAAATTTCGAAAACCCATACTGAAAAAGATACCAAGTAATACCCTTAAATATATTGTTAGCATGGACGATCTACAGATCTTTCTTACTTAGTGTGCTAGAATGGATGGTTTTTCCGCATACCAGGTATGCTCGAAATGCTGATTGTATTCTGATGGCTGCCAAGTCTTCACGAGAGTACACGTGAGCCACCATGTGGTGTACTGGAGTGGTACTGCAGCTGGTGGCGAAAGACATGTCCGGCGTCCTGTAGGGATCCCGGTGGTGATGCAGTTCCTGCGTGTTGTAATCTTCACCGACCTTGTCTGCGGCATAAGCTTTTGGTTCAATGCAAGACGGTTGGTGCAATGATTTACCAAAGCTCCATCTCCTCCTGCTCTTGGGTTTGACCTGCCGGCAAGAAACAAAATCATGTATTAGTATACCAGGGCAACATTCGAAAGCACTTACTAAAGAACTTGTATTGATTTTCAACAGGTTCTTATAGGAGACGATACTTACTGGCAACTCAACTTGGGGGAAGTCCCTAGCGGGGTTCACAAATTTGGGAACATTTTTGATGACGTCCTTCTCCTTCTCCTTGTCTCTGTCTTTGTCCTTGGAAGGAGAACGAAATGCTTTTTTCACAGCGCTAAACCATGTCCCCTTCTTCCCCATTTTGCAATCTCTGGAGGTGCAGTAATACAACCTACATGCTCCACACTTGTCAGAAGTTAGAATTATATCACAACAGAAGTTATGTTAGAACGCAATCAATTGGTCGAGTAATTGCACGTCAAACCTCAAAAACAAGAAGACAGGGTGGAAGAGAGAACTGGTTGACATAAGCTATTAAAAAAATCATTCAGTGCTTGCCTGAGATCTCATCTACAGCTGTATTTACTACGTGACCCCCATCGCATACACTGACCAGCAAAGGAAATCAATTATAGTGAGCTCCGGCGAAGACAGATTCAGTGTTTGGCTATGGCCACCACACTAAATAAGTCTCTTCCAACATACAGAGATAAATGAGGTCTTTGGCATCTAAAACCCCAAATTTGTCTGATAACATGGGTGTCCATTACCGCGCCAAAACGGCAGGTGAGTTACATAAACTCAACAATCAAAGAACTAGATGACAGCATAAGCTTTACAACGATCAGAAGGTCCATGCTAAAGCAAGAATGGACATGGCGGCGGAAGAGCGTGGTACCTAGTTTTCAAAATGTGTGCAATTCGTTGAAACCCGCTATCCGACACATGGAATCGCTAAGCCCACGCCCTTTCTTGAACCAAATGTCTGATAAAGACCTTGAGCTGCGCTACATGTCCAGTGCCTGCTCTGTTTCAGACATTGTGAACACAGACGCCGGGGGTAAACCTTGAAGGAGTTAGCGCCATGAAACTGGAACTACCACATTGCCAATGTCGCTACTGTCAAAGCAATTAAAGCCAGAGCGTCAGCAGACGAGGCTCTCGACACAGGTTCTTAGGATTCATGCTAAGTGTCGGGGCGTGGTAACGAGCATCCAGCATTGGACTTCCTTGCAGATTCCTATTCTTTGTCAGCCCTGAGAGAAAGAACGGAAGAAGCATGCTTTCAAGACGGAAGGCACTGGAAAGAGACGGCCGTAGAGTTTTGTTGCTTCTTGAAGTGACGGACAATGTTGGACAAGTGCAAGCCGTGCAGTATCTCTGCCACTGCAGAGGATATTTCAAGCATCTGGTGATTTCGTACTCGCTACTTCTTAGACCCGGCTATCAACAAAGAAGGCTCATGAAGGGAGAGGTAGAAGCTGAAAACCTCCCCATCTCGCTTGGCCCACATTCCTGCATCCATCGCCAGAGGAGGAAGTCAACTTACAGGTAACAACCAACGCTACGGCCGACAATTACAGTGTATGGATGGTCTTTGTAAATTAGAGGCCGGGCAGGCACTAAATGGAAGAGACGAAGGCATGCCGATCAGGCCATCTACCAATGAGCTCCAGAGCTCACGAGATTAACATTACTGAGGTAAGCCAAGCTTGCAGAAACACCGAACGAGGCGTTATCAATGCTTAATATTCACAAGCTGCAACGTGATTTCATGTTCACAACAAGCGTTATGTATTCATATTTCGACACTGGCAGGTCAGTGTCAGAAGAGGACAAAGAGGCCACCGTGACGAGAAAATGCCGAGGGTTGGGTAAGCAAGCTAGCTGGCGATAATTTGCGAGCTTCCATAGCAGGATTATTTAGCGAGGCTAGAGCTGCAGGGACAGGCGACCTGAAGCTCGGTAAGTGATGGTCATTAGTCAATGCGAAGAGCTACTGCTGCTGTAACGATCGAGGACGCAACAGAAATCTGAGTATTGATGAAAGCCTGACACTTCTGATGTACCAGATATGGCAGGAGCTCCCTTGCCTGCCAGGGGTTAAGTTGATTTCGCCATCGCGAGATGGATCGTGGGTTTGTCAGAAGACTGGTCAATTGGGGACTGAGTCGGCGAAGCTGCTGGAGCTCCACTGTGCGTGACACAAATTAAGAAGAGCTTGAACCAGAGGAATGAAATGCGACCTAGGTCACCTCTGAGATTCGAATCTCTGTCCTGCTTGCTATCTCATTCTAGAACTGTCAGTGCCTCGATCTTATTCTTATACAATGATCTAATTGCGTAGCCATAATCTGCTAATCTAAGAGCTTCTCCACCAGCAACTGTGATTTGCACTACAAAGGTCATCGAAAAATTGAGACTTCACCACACTACAACAGAATGAGTCTTTTTTCAGTGGTCATTTTTCACTTGGTGAGTGTAACTGGTCACACAAGACAAGGTTTTTTTTGTCTTATGTGACCAGTTACACTCACCAAGTCACTGATAAAAGCCTCATTCTGTTGTAGTGCCATGTAGTTCCCCACCAACATCACTCAATTCGTATGTGATCTCAGAACTCATCCAAAGAAAGAAATTGGCTCTGTAATGTCCAAAAACATGTTCATTGTAGGAAAAATCAACATGATGCTCTGGGCTCAAGGTCTTTCAGCCCGTGGCCAATCTGACTAGAGCTTTATTCTCAAATTTGTACTGTCGAATTCTTATACCTCGAAAGAAGGTGTCGGTAACACTGTCAATGTGGTTGGTGCTACTTATCTATACTACTTAAGTAAAACTATATATCCGGAATAGTACGTAGTGCAACATTGCATTCTTTCGCTGGACAGATTTGCGTTCAGAGAAATTAATTCCAGTTTGCGGTCCCCTGCTAGCTTCTTCCAAAACAATCAGGTCCGAGACTCTCACTTTAGGTCCTCCATTTTTTTGTTCATGGACTTGAACGAGCTTTCCTTCATTTTTGCTTCGACGTGCTGCAGCAGCTTTGAAAGGGCTGCCCAAATCCACGGAGCATCCAACGTCAAGAGGATGGGATAATCTTAGTTGGTCAACCGACAATCTAAATCTGCAGTGAGTCTAGCAAACAGGAATTGATCAAAGAGTCCAGTTAGGAGTTCTTACATGAATAGTTTTTCTCACAAGTGCTGCAGTTCCATTTCTTCTCATAAACTGCGTCCTGATTAAGTCGGCCGTCATCATCTCTCACGGGAGAGTCTTCCGGAACCTCCTTCATGGTAACCTGGGCCTTACCATTTCCCACGGGAGAGTCTCGAGTCTTCGTTAATGTTTCGTTGTGGGCACGGAGGAGTGTCCCACGGAAGTCCTTTAGTTTTTTATACCTGTGAGAGAATCGTTCAGTTTCAAACTAGCATAATTTCTTATAATAAAGTTGATAAACATAAAGAGCAGCTTACATGATTTCTTCAGGACTGAAACCGGTCTCGCCATGGCTGCTATCAGAACTGCAACTGATAGGGGAGTAGATAGCGTTTGCATCAGTTAGGACTTGGCGTAGGGCGTTCTCCAAAACCCAGGGTGCCAACCAGCAATTCTTCTTCGAATCCTCTATCTGTATTAAAATCAGTTGTAGCATATCAATACTCTAGTAGTAATTCTTATTATAAACTTCACTTATTCTCTGAATGGGTAAGTACTAACCATTTTAACCCCTAAACGTCTGCACATGCCTTTGCGGCCAGTAGAATACGTTGTATTTTCATAGTATTTGGAATGAACCCACACCTCTAATAGGTTTGAGGTCAAAAGAGAAGTTGAAATTTAAACCAATGCGGTTCTAATGAGCTACTGAGATCCCAATTTAGAGTTTCTTGTTGGTAGAAAATCCCAATTATACGACAGCGTATAGCTAAGTTATACGACTTTACTGTCTAGCTAAGTTCTTAGTAGACTTGGGCATGCATTGTAAATCATTTATTGACATCTGGAAGATATATATATATACACAGGGAAAGAACGTGAATGGGTGGTGAGCTTTGCTTACGTGCATAGCAACTGACGATGTGAGATTGAAGCTGACATTGCAGCGGGAACAGGTGCTGTCTTCGTGATTTGCTTTGATGTGCTCCTCGAGCTCCTCCTTGATTTCGAAGTCTTTCTTGCAAGCCCGGCAGAACAGACGATGCTTTTCGTCGTGATGCTTTTTCATCACTCTATCCCCCAACATGTTTAAGTCAACATGAATGGATTCCTCGCAACCCTCGTGACCGCACATGACCACCAGCGGAACCTTCAGGTTGTACTTAGGCAGCATCACTGATTTTTTATCCACAAGTTTTGGTTCAGGAGCCATAATTCTGAGTAACTGCCTTGCAGAATTGAACAAGAGGATGACAGAGTAGTTAGATTGATCTAACAAAGAAGAGTTGTCATGTTCCCATGCTCACACTGACTGCTATATGTACTGTGCAGACTGACTGTGGAAGCTCTAACGAATAGGCAGGTGAAAGATTTCAGACAGGATCTGAAGCTCAAGTGACAGTGAAACTGCTCTGCCAGACGAAAGCCAAAACGGTTAATTTGCTGGCCTGGAAGATGCACAGTCAGGAATGGAATAATTGAAGTTTCACCAAGTGCAGGTACGTAGAAGTATCTGAGCCGTTTCAGTGCAGATTTTCTCACATGTAAGTTAGTTCCATTAACCCTTAAGGGCATCCTCAATCTTGCCTTGGCAAGGTGGCACGCCACCTGCATTTGGCGTGTCTGTTTTGGCAGCAGGATGGAAAAAAAAAAAAAAATGCCGTTGAAGCGGCCCCAACCCTGTTGCGCTCTTGTATCCTCATCTTGCGCTCCTGCGCTCCTGCGCTCCTCAATTGACTTACCCGCTGATCCTGCGCTCCTCGATTGCAGCTCCTGCGCCAGTTGACCAGCTGTAGCGTGGAGTTTCGAGCTCTGGGAAAGGAGATAAAAGTACCGGCTGATGAGGTTCATTTGGAGTGGCCGTGAACTTACTGCAGCCTTTGACGGCGGGATTGGGTCACGTAGGAGGCTCCACCCCAGGAAAGTGCCGTTGGCGGGCCTTCTTGCCGTGAAGATTGAGGATGCCCTAACCCCGAAATGTCCAACCGTTTTGAACACTGATCTCAGAACCACTTTATGACATTTAGCACAGGGTGCTACCTCCCACATAAATGGTAGATACTTTTGCTACCTTGTGAATGTACTACTCACGATACCTCTATAATATCCGGCAATACCCTTGATATATTAAGGCGATACCATGATGATATTCGCGGATATCACCTCATGAAGTTGCTACATATTTATGACATGATGAGCATTCTCGCTACATTTCCAAAAAAAAATCATTTTCTTTCTTTGTATGTTTAGCAACCCCATTTTTTGGGTAGAAATCCAGCTAATTTTAGCCAGTATTGAGATCACTGGTTTTGAAGGTGGACAATGTACAGAATCAAACACAATTTTCTCATCCGTCATTGACTTTTTGCAGTGTGGATTTTTTTATCCGTCATTGAATATAGTAGATCAAAGGTGTACCGTACGTTGTGGTTAGTTTCGGACAGCGAGGTGTCGAAATTGAATTTCCACATCAGATTTTGAGAGGTCCACGTCACCCTTAACCAATCACAAGATGCCATGTGGCACTTTTGGACAAAAATGGACAAAAAGTAATTAATCAATGTCGAAACTGACCACGCTGCGTAGGGTATTCAATTGTGTATTAGATCAAAGGTGGATGGCAGAGTGGTTAAAACCATTGTTTCTGTAACATTCCAAGGCCCATACGAATCCTTGACGGATTCTTGTGTCTTTGCAGTACTTATTAAAGGCGAAAGTGGTCCATTCATCTCCCTCAGTGATTTCTCTTCGAATGTCCAAGGATTTTAATTCTGTGCCATAATGTATTGCTGCTGGATCTTCAAAATAGATCCTACAACAACAGACCGTGATCGCTAATCCCAAATTTTTGAGCACTAGCACATATTAACCCTTGAAGGATTTAGGGAATAGTATATATGTTGTCGTATATTTAACATTTGTTATGAGTAGAAAGTTCCAAATTGAGATCCCAAAAGCTTTTAAGACCATGTAGACATGAATTTTAACTTTACTTTTTATACAATACTCATAGGAGGTGTAGAACCATTCCAAATACAATGAAATACGGTCGTGTACATTGGCCGGAATGGGCAATCTGGACCTTTAAGGGTTAAATTCTTGTATAACAAATCACAGAAAAATAAGAATGATCCGCAGCCTTGTCAAAACTGCAAATAAGCTATCACTTTCGGAGGCTATATCTTGAGGGTGAAGATTGTCCACTATGTACGTGACAACCCGGGAAGTTTGGGGGGGAGGTTTTATGCGACGCGACGCGTTAGACTGATTAAAAAGGGGATGATTTGGGAAATTTTTATGTCTCATTTCATGTTGCAGCGATTCACCCGAAATTTCAATAATTTCAATGTAAAAGTGCTCTTAAAAATTCAACTCATAAAATTAAGCAACCAAAAAGTCTCCAAAAATCACTACACGTAGTGAGTGTTACATTTCAACCAATCACAACAAATTTCATGCACAAATTGTCAATATCTTAATATTTGTAATCAAAGTACGAAAGAGTTTTCAATTTTAAGTTTTGAACTTTATACAAATTTTTTGGTGATAACAATTGCACATCTAATTATATGGATAGAACCTAAAATCGATAACGTACAACTTTTAATTATACATCAAGTTCAAAATATTCCTTTTAGTTGCATTTTATAATGCATTTTTTCAATTCTCCAAATTTAAACAAAGTTGTGAGCATTTCGGGGTTAATAGAATTTAATAAATTTTAATTAAATCTTGCTATTTCCTGCAATGGATGTAGCTTCTTGAACTGTGGATGTAGATCCTCCGATGACTCAATCACATGAATGTAGACTCTCTTTCGTTAAGGATAATGATTACATGCTACATGCTACCCACCAAGGCTACTACACCAGATCCCATTAGAACTTTGAAGTTAAACGCGTTTGGGCCCGAATAGTACTAGGATGGGTGACCTCCCGGGAAGTCCCGTGCTACATCCATTTAGAAATGGAAAGAGTAGTCTTGTACCAATGTCCCTTTGCCTGGTGGGCAATGGCTCATTGTCAAGATGAATAGACCCCGAAAGAAGACTGGAGTTTCTATCTACATGCTACCCTAAAAAGTGGACCTATAACTACCTAACCTACCACTAGGTACCATTAAACAGAACCGTCATTCTCTCCCCCAAGACATTTTTTAACGAGGTCAAACAAGTGATGCCCATTAGAGCATCCCCAGTCGTCCCTTAAGCCCTTAAGCCTACATCCGTGTTAGAGGCTTAGGGCTCCAAAATGCTCCCAGTCGTGACCTGTAAACAACTTTTTCATCCAGGTCGCGGCCTTTAAACGGCCGTCGACCTGGAATTTTCAGCTTCCTGGAGACGAGCCGTAAGTGCCGCGAATAGAAAGTTTTTGCTCGCATCTTTCTTGATTGTTGGTCTCGCATCTTTCTCGATTGTTTGTCTTTCTGCGGTAGTTGTTTTCACCGTTGCGGGATCGGGTAGTTGGTTCCCCCCGTTGCGGGACTCTCACACGCTGCGTTTTAGTTGTTTGGAATCGAGTCCCCCAAGATTTAGAATTTAGGGTTCAGAGACTCCGATGCACATCGTCGACACTCACCAAATGCATTCTTCACTTCGAAGTTTGACACCGTCAATCTGATGATCGGCTCTCTCGGTCAGTAAGAGTCCTGTCATTGCGAATGGTGTGAGAGGATGTTAGGGTTTCTTCTCAATCGCATTCCCTTTTTCTGTTTTTCCCTTTTCTGGGATTTTGGCTGCCGATTGCTCCTGTTGAGTGGATCGTAAGCTCGCGGCGATGATCGAAAAGAGTCAAGGCCATCGGAGTCTCTCTTTACCAAAATTCAGAGCTTGTATCCAAATTTTGAAATCTTTCGATTTTTTATTTGACAAGGGATTTGTTAATTTAGGTTACGGTAGCTTTTCAATGTCGAAGTTGTTGCTGGAATCGATAATGTCAGCTCTGCATTGAGCGCATCCGTTGAGCAATGCATTTACGATTCTTCTCCAAGACCGTAGGCAATATTTATTTCCTTTTGATTACTGTGATCGCGGTGGAAGGGGGTTTTCAATTCTTCTCCCTCTTTTGATTAAAGTATTTTGATGATATTGTGTCAATGGATACTGAAAAACTGACTACTGATGTGATTGACGCAGATGTTTCTTAATGGACAGAGAAAATCACTTGCCGGAATCCAAGTGGGGCGCTACTTGCTATAGGGCAAATCCTGAGCACTTGCTGGAGTTTTGGCATCCTACAGAGACTAATCACTTACAATCTCATGAAGAGGCTGCACCTTCTCATCTGCCAGGTATTTTTATTTTATGACTTTCTTTGGTTCTTCTGTTGGTACTTGGTACTTGGAAGCACACGCATTTCTCATGTCATTTCAAACACTTCTTAAAAGACCAAGGATCCATGTTTCAATCATGTTGTGAAAAGTATAATTGAGGTGAGGCCAAAGTTTTTGTCACCAGAATCCGAGAAGAGCATTGCATGTACATCAACAAAATTGAAGATTAGAAACTTCCCGTGTGAAAAACTGCTTAAAAATCATGGCTTGATCCTTTAGGGTTTAACCAAAAGTTTTTGGTTGCGAATCACAACAGGCTCTTGCGATTGTCACCAGCGTTTGTATCACCCGTGCATTCCTACTACAATTCATCTCTATGGCAATTTGATGGAGGTGCACACTGATGGAAACTGATGAATTCTGGCACCTTCCCCGAAATCATGAGATTCGAAATTCAATCCAATCAAGGTCATACACTTAGAAATCTAGCATAATTCTTGATAGTGAGTCGCCCTACCAGTGTACTGGTACTTTCTGTCAAGCTTTGGTGATGTGCGCGGCTGGTTTTGTGAGTTGGGGATTTCCAGATGTCACAATGAAGCGTGTTGTGTCGGTGCAACTGGGTTTCAGGATGGTCGACGATGCTTGGACGGGGCCTGCTTTGATCGCTGAATTTGTTCATTCTTAGAGATAATGTTCCGTCAGATTGCTGTAGTCGAAGGTTCATTCATGTTCAATCTGCATGACTCGAGCTTAGATTGCAGACTTTGATGAGCCTAATTTTCAGAAAATGCTGTTCTTCAAGTCCAATTCGAAGTGGGGCATGAACAAGACAAATTTGGTGTTAGCTCTAGCGCTTGTACTCTTGTTGGAACTATCTTGGTTAGGTTTTCAGTAAGAAATTAGCATGCTGACTGATCTGCATAATTCAGCGCAGCTCCTCAAGGTGCGCACCTAGTTTGTTTGGTTTACTAGTTGTAGTTTCTATATTCAGTTGAATTGTACTAAATCTTCAATTTGTGTAGGGCTCGTGAACAAGTGCAAAGGTATTCTATGAGAGAAGCTGCCAAGGGTAATCAGACGACTGAAGGAGACAGGTAGTCCTTTGTGGCAAGTGTTCTTTAATCTCGATTACTCTGTCTTCAGGGTCAGCCATGTTACGTGTTGCCTATAATATTTGCACAATTATGGAGCAGTGTATGGCAGTAGTTGGTCGTGAGTTGATTGTGTGTACATGGCACCTTGGAATGCGGGGCAAGATTTTACGAGATTGGAATATTTCATTACCAAGATTTTACTTCTGTCTTGAAATATTATTGAAATATTATTCTAGCTTCGTTGGTTTAGTCATCAGTTCGTCATGTTGTTATTCAGTCGACAGCGTATGTTGCAACATCATCTCCTATGTAGATTATGTTAGAGCTTTGTACTTTTCTTGCAGGATAAAATTTGAAGAACTCGCGGTTTCTGCAATTGCTACCAAAGCAGCTGAGGCTGTTAAAAGGAGATTTGATGCAACGTAAGTACTTTAGCGCTGTACTCCATCCAAGTGATATGATACTCATTTTAACCTTGTTGACTTTTCGTGCAGAATCCTAAGGGTTGATCCTCAAGCACACTAATACTGAGGGTTGATCCACAAGCACACTAACCCTCCTATGGATGCATTACATACCCTGCATGATGGCAAGTTCCTTCATCTTTCGGTTACAGACCGAGGTAAACATCTACCTTGTTTTATTCTTGTATCATTGATCTTGAAGCACCCTTGTCATGTGCTAGTTTAATCTTTCTTGGTTTACTTGCCTGTAAGCTCTTCCTGCTCCTTTATCAGGAGTTCTATTATCGGTATGCAATAATGTTAATCGTCACATCCTGAAAGCTGACAAGTTGTGTCTTTCATTGTGTACAGATGGGCAAATTCGGCTTATGTTAGTGTGATAGGGGTTACAAACTGTTGGTGATTTCTGCCGGCACTAGACGGTGCTGCTTTTCCACTTATAGGTTCTTGGGAATTGTAGAAGCTATGCAGATATAGGAGAGAACCAAAGTGAAGGGGATCTGGTGAGTGCCATGTACTTCTGACTCTTCATACGATGGATGAGTTTGTGTTTAATGTGATTCAGGTTCAGCTTCAAATTATAATGGGTACTTGAATCTTGTGCAGTTCTGGCGTTGAATGGTAGGTTCAGTTTCTACGGTTATGTTGCTAGTTCAGGATTTTGATCTCAGTTCACTAAGTTGAGAGTTTTTGATAATGGAACTTGACTAGGGACCACATGATACAACATACTCCCTCTGTCCCAAAGTTATTGTCATGTTTGAAAGTCATGTTTGAAAGTGCTTTTTTAAGTAGGTCAAAAAAATACTTCCCTGTGGCCAATTTTATTTAGGTTGCAATGAACACATGCAATGTTCTTCAATCATTCTAGTGACATAATTTGGAACCTTTTTTAATCATGTTTCTTACAATATGATCAATGAAATTGGCTCAAATAAATACCAAACAAACAAGTTGGACAATAACTTTGGGACGGAGGGAGGATTTGTTTGATCAATTAGCT
Organism: Pohlia nutans; assembly: GCA_022496805.1. Lineage (NCBI taxonomy): Eukaryota > Viridiplantae > Streptophyta > Bryopsida > Bryales > Mniaceae > Pohlia > Pohlia nutans. The sequence goes on from CM040086.1 coordinate 2,857,134, forward strand.
TTCTCTGCTCTGTTTAGTCAGTCAGCTTTTTATGCTTCGTCAGGTAAGTCAGAGAACTAATTCCTGTCTGTAGTCCTTTTGTTTTGCGACTACTTCAGAAGTTCTCCAATCTGGGAATGGCAAACTCATACCTTGTCTTCACACAAATTTGTATTTGAATTCTACACACCTATTTATCAAGCCCACAGATGATGTGAATCGAGGTACTACATCTCAAAAACCACAATGAGCTCTACATAACCGAGGGAAAACCAAAAAAAATCTTATTAAAAGTTTGTGAAATGAACATTGCAATTCAAAAATCAGTCATCCTTCAGTAATGAGCTAAAATAACCCTGACCACTACTTGACCCTCCTACGGGTCCCTCAAAACCTCCCTCATCAATAACATTTACAAGATGAGCAAACGTTTCAGTCATTTGGGCTAACGTTTCAGTCATTTGGGCTGGTTCTATTCCAGGTTCATCTACTTTTTGTTTGCCTCGTTCTATAGTCTTCAGCTCTTCTGCTTCAAATCGTGCTTCCTTCACGGCAACTTCCATGCGATGTTTGTCGTATTCTGCTCGTTCTAGATGATTGTGATAGTAAGAATCTGCAAAGTACGCATCGTTTGATTGTCGTTTTTGTTGCTGCAATTCTTGCTCCCTCAAACGAAGTTCTCGCTCTTTTAATTGAACTAACTTCAGTTGTGATTGGGCAATGATTCTGTTTGCTTCCACATCTGCCTACATCATCTTCAATCGTTGCAATCCCTCTTGTTTGCTCATTTTGGCTTGCTTTGATCCTCCAGGTCTATCTTCGTCATGTGAATCAACCGTGTCCTCACTGCCTTCAGCTCCTTCAGCTTCCTTCCGTTTCTGACTATCCAAATTTTTGGGTTTCGGTGGTTGTACAATTGGAGCCATAAATTTAGGGTACGTGTTCAGAATCCTCCAACAATGAAGAAACCTAAACTCTTTATTTTCCTCAGATTTGAAAAGTTGTTTTGCTCTATCCACCATGTCGCCTTCGTTCGTACCTGATGGTTGTAACCTTTGTACCTGCAAATAAATACTTGCAAACTTCGTTACGTCTTTAGAGATTGTTCCGTAACGTGCGCTTAATCCTTTTGCTGAACGTGCTTGTGAACGACTTGGTTTCTTTTCATTATACAACGTCTCGATGGAACTCCATAATTTGTCCCTGCTTTGGGACGTCCCCAATTCTCGGTTCTCGCTGACTGACATATACGCACGGCAGAGGACCTCATCTTCCTCGTCACTCCAGTTTGGTGCCTTGCCTCGTCCTTTATCCATTGTAGATATTTTAAAATATAATGTAATACACTAAAATGTAATATAATAGTTATACTAAAATGTAACAAAAGATAATAGATAAAATATATCAAATGAATTCATATCGAATAATGATATATAATTGTATTTATACTAAAATTATGTGCCTCTAAAAGTAAAATTATGTGGCTCTTAAAGTAAAAGCATACTACTAAAAGTAAAAGCATACTACTTAAAGTAAAAGCATACTACTAAAAGTAAAAGCATACTACTAAACGTAAAATCATATTACTAAAAGTAAAAGCATACTACTAAAAGTAAAATCATATCACTAAAAGTAAAATCATATCATTAAAAGTAAAATAATATTACTAAAAGTAAAATCATATCACTAAAAGTAAAATCGTATTACTAAAAGTAAAATAAGATTCCCAAAAGTAAAATCATATCACTAAAAGTAAAATAAATTTTTTGAATATATTTCTATTAATTTTATTTCGAATATATCTAAATTTATTTTATTTTGAGTATATTTATATATTTTTTAATTTTCTATGTGTATGGTTTTTTAGATATTCATACATAGAAAATGGATGCTCGACGTGGAACGTGGCCGAGGCGAAGTGCGGAGAGTGTATTTGATTCCGACAATGATTTCTTTTATCATGGTAGTCTGGTGCACAGGTTTAGTATTCGGCATCGAGCTAGGATGCAGGAGCTGTTACAAGAGGAACCTAGACGACGTGGAGGATCACGCCCTGGAAGACTGAAACAAAAAAGAAGAAGAGCGGAAGATGCTGATGAACGACTTTTTCAAGATTACTTCGAACCGACGGGGTCTGTATATTCAGAAAGTGACTTTCGTCGACGGTTTCGTATGTCCAAGCGGCTGTTTTTGAAGATAGTTCATGAAATCAATGAGTACGACTCTTATTTTATTCAAAAAAGAGATGCTACTGGGAAATTGGGATTGAGTGCCATCCAAAAGTGTGCAGCTGCTGTGCAGATCCTGGGTTATGGTGTGACAGCCGATGCTATGGATCAGTATTTCAGAATGGCTGAGAGTACAGCGAGGGAAGCTTTAAAAAGATTTGTGAAAGCAATTCGAGGAGTGTACGAGGCTCGGTACTTGAGGAAACCAACAAGAGAAGACTTATTACAGCAAACGCAGATTAACGAACGTCGAGGGTGGCCGGGTATGTTTGCGTCACTGGACTGCATGCACTATGTCTGGAAGAACTGTCCCGTAGCTTGGCAGGGCCATACCAGAACAAAGATCATAATCGGAGCATTGTTCTAGAAGCAGTTGCTGATCAGTCTCTGTGGATATGGCATGCTTTTTTTGGAGTAGCGGGATCGAACAATGATCTCACAGTATTAGATCGGAGCCCACTTGTTCAAGATTATTTAAGTGGAGAATCTCAAAATGTTTCATTTGTTGTGAATGGCCGCACATACAAGGGTTATTATTTATTGGCAGATGGGATATATCCAAAATGGAAGATTTTTGTGCAGTCCGTTATCGAACCAAGCAATGAAAAATACAAATGGTATGCCAAAAAGCAAGAGGGTGCTAGAAAGGACGCCGAGAGATGCTTTGGAGTGCTTCAACAAAGGTGGGGAATAATAAGACAGCCAAATATGTATTGGCATGAGGAAACAATACATAATATCATATATGCTTGCATTATATTGCACAACATGATCATTGAGGACGAGAGAGAACACAACTTACCAAATGTGGGAATTCCACAGCGACCCATGTATCCGGGTGAAGCGAGCGTTGGTTCGGATCAACCTCGAGAAGCTAATATTCTGAGAGGTTTAACTTTTGATGCCTACCAACGTGGAGTTATAGACATTCATGATGCGAGAATTCACTTTGATCTAAAGAGGGACCTTATTGACCACTGGTGGGCGCCTAGGGGTAATGCACCAGCATAAAAATTCATATTTATTTAATATATTTATTATAGTAATGTATGTTTTTACTATTTATTACAGTAATGTATGTTTTTACTATTTATTATAGTAATGTATGTTGTTACCTCACCACGATGTTCGACAATTAAACATATTCCACAATCAATGTTGTAATGATGTTGGTTGTGGCATGAGTTACAGTTGGTAATGGGTTCTCTCTTGTTGGTTTTAGTATATGTAAGTGTGGTTATGGAGTTGTTGTTGTTCGGTTTAAGCATGTTTAGTGTGTGCAATACAAAATCTTCTTTAAGCAGAAACAATTCTACCTATGTGACGGGAATGGGATTTGTCGTGCTTCAACTTTGAAAATTTATAACTAATTCATTCTTCATCAAAAAATTATGCTTCAACTTGTGTTGGAATCTATTTCTTCTTGCCTAACTCTAAAAAATAATAATACTAAATAACTTCAATGTCTTATATATGTATTACTTATTCAGTTGGGATTGGGGTAACCACCTGAAGAGAATAACTCTCAGGAAGATGGCATGGGCCACTGGACAGGAAGTTCATAACCAGGAAATAGATTTCTGCAATGTCCACGTCGGCATTGTTATCGGGACAAGTCTCTGCACCACATAATGTTTCTGAACTCCCAGGCACTGCAGGTGCAGCGCTGAAACAACCAAGGTAATCAGGCCGTTCCTTGGTAAATACAGCCATCAACAAGAGCTGTATTACTGCAACTCACCATCCTCGTACTCAGTCGCCTAAACTAGAAAGGGCTAAGCAGAGTCTACAACATGCTACACTTTATAACAATAAATTTCGAAAGTCCTCAACATAATTTCTCGTCATAATTTCTCGTCAACTCATAATTTCTCGTCAAGTCCTCAACATAATTTCTCGTCAACTCATCTACTTCAGTGATCATATTTAAGATAGAATGATAAAATTAAAGGCCATGAATCAAGCATCCAAATGCCCAAAAAACAAAGAAGATGTCAATCACACGAGATACGGTAACCAATTTTTGGTGAAGGTGATTGTGGTGTTGTCCTATTGCACAACCCAACTGAGAGACACAACGCGAGAAATTGAAACGCTCGAAAGTTACACCCGTTCATTCCAAGCTGTAAATGCACCTGCTTGACTATTTCGTTTTGGTTGGAGCCCGCCAGCATGAAAGAAACCATCTCGGCTATTAACAGTTCAGCAGATGCGGTCAGCCCTGCAGTCAACCCCAAAAATGATAGTATCTTCACGGCAAATTTTATAATTCGGGGCTACGTTCGTGCTACTTCACCTTCGGAAAACAAGAATCCAATCCGGCTAGAAGAACAGGGGTGGTCATACTTGTGCTGGAGACTGTAGTTCCGACGCCACCTGAAACCACACATTTCATCATTCACATATAACTATCCTTAATTAGCATAAATAAATAATTGCTCCAATTCGGACATTAATTAAGAAAGCACTAACTCAAGCAGAGAATACTAAAACCATTGGCTCCTCTACTAAACCCTATTACCAGCAACAGCTCGTCTATTCATACACTTGGTTGGCCTTCAAATAGTGAGCAGGACTTGGGAAAATCTCTGTAACCATGCATCTTAATCCCGCACTAATTAAGACATAAGGGAACTGATTAGAGCCTACCTGGAACATATTGCACGGAGCGCCATTAGCAGAAACCAGTTTCTGACGGAGAAGATGAGCAACGTGTTTCAGGGGACTTGCTTTAACAATGCAGCGACTAATTGTCCCAGGGCTCAGCATCACGGAAGAAGAGGCTTCCTCTTCCATACTGAATTCCTCTGTCTCATCCGAACCCATCGTTGCATTCACCTCTGCCTATGCCTGGAAGCATTCATAGTTTAAAAATGGTCAATATAATCAATCGTGTTGTGAAAAGTTCATGATTCAAATGAGGCCAAAATTTATATCACCAGAACCAGCAATGAAGAAAATAATTGAAAATTGAACCAAAGAAATGTCCTTAATATGCCCTACTCAAAAATTCTTTAAAATATAAGCATGAGGCCAGCTTCTTGGACCAAAGATTCATCATTTGAAGATGAAAAATCCAGAGTCGAATTTTATATCGCCAGAATCAGTAAAGAGCATTGCAAGTGTTGATGAGGAAATAATTGAAAATTGAACTAAAGAAAACCCTCATATGACCTATTGAAAACTCCTAAAAACTGTATATATAAGGCCAGCTTCTTGGACTAAGAATTCATCATTGAAAGATGGTCGTAATGTGAAAAATCCAGAGTCTAATTTTATATCACCAGAATCAGTATAGAGCATTGCACGTGTTGATGAGAGAATAACTGAAGATAGAACTAAAGAAAATCCAACTCAACAAACATGAGGCCTGCTTCTTGATTCATGATTTGAAATTACCAATTTAACTGGAAAATCAATAATTCAAATTTTATATCAGTGAACAACATTGAGAAAACAATTGAAACATGAAGCCCATTTTAGGGTTCTTAGTTACCTCCGATTTCATTGAAGAATCACGACATCAACATTGATTCTACGTTTCTTAACCCACGAAAACTTCAAAAGGGTGATTGCGAATCGAGGAGTGAAGGAATAATTTATTGCATACCTGTGCACAATGGGCCATCGATCGATACTGCGATGAACTACGTCCACGACGAGGTCGTTGGGAACCCTTAAAAGAAAAACGTACCCAACAGAAAGAAATCGATTACAGGTTAGGGTTACAGGTTAGGTTAAAGGTCCACCGGAATTTCACCGCACCTGTAAAGGTGGGGGAACTGTTCGTCCAAGGAGCTTTAAGGGCTTAAAGGTTAGGGGACGACTGGGGATGCTCTTAATGAACGTGCTGCAATTTTCTGTCTTAAAAAGACTGTTTGTGCCCATCCCTGGCGTTTTGTACAGTGCAGATACTATCTTACCCATGGTTGGTGGTAAGCCAGCAGATACTACCGATTGGTGGCCATATATGCTCCGAACTTACGAGTAGGGTTTGGAAGGGCAACGGTCGTGTTGTGTGAGGTCGAGTGTGAGTCGTCGATATTGCGTTCCTATATAGATGGAGAAAAGCCCGTATTCCAGTCATTCTTGCTCCTCCTCGCTTGCTCTCTGCTTGACGACGTACGTACAGTGCTGTACTACACCATCAGGGGACCAGTAGATCGATCTGTAGTTGTCGACGATCGATCTAGGGTTGGAGAAGGCGGCGGCCATGGCTGCCTCGTGCATGGGGGCGGGATGGAGCTTTCGCTACGGTTGATCTACTTGCATTGCGATCGATCGAGAGTGGAACAGAAGCAGCTGCCGATCGATGCTGCTGCTGCTGTAGCGGTTGTGATACATGGTAAGCCATGCCCTGACCCGGCCCTTTTCGCACCTGCGTTTGTCAAGTGTGTTCGACCCTAGCCCCTGCCTGTGACCCAATACCAGGATCATACACCGATTGCTACGTTCGTTCGATCGGGGAGTAGCTGCAACAACACGACGGTTCTTTAATTTAATGTTTGCTTCACAGGAAGTTTAAAGTGGATTCCCTGTGACGTTTGCCCTACGTACACAGGGAATTTGGAAAAGAGTCGCACAACCTCACTGAGACACACAGGGAAAACTGAGACACAGGGAGCAATCAGTTTTTCCCTGTGCATGTCTCAATTTTCCCCGTGCATGTCTCAATATTCCCTGTGTGTCTTAGTTCTCTCTTGTGGACTCTTTACGAATTCCCTAGGTGTTTCATTTCACAGGGAATACACACGGAAACACACAGGAAATCCACCACTTTAAGCTTCTAGTGCTTAACAAGTTTCTAGTTATTCCTCGGCGGTGCTAACACAGTATGGTCCGAGTAGTGACCATGGAATATATGGGGATATGTGTTGAGTCCTGTTCATGCGATGCTTAACTTGTACGTGATGGAACCGATCTGTTATATCATACTTGTGGCTTCGTTAATTTCTGGGGTTTAGTAACTGATCTCAGACTTAAAACAGATGTGGTGTAGGAGCTGAGCCTGACGATCACCGAAAGATGGTAGGGCTGGCTACTTTTCTCAAACACCACCAGCTTCTCTAAGGTAATTCCCATTCATTCCCATTCATTCCCGTATCTTTCAGCTGCTGTGAGTCTATTAAGTGCTAAATAAACAAAATAATTTCGTGGATCTTGTCCCTATTTTCTAACACACTGAAACATGAAACTTTTTCGTTCCTTCGTTCTCACTGTTTCTTTCCTGGAAGCGTGACGGTGACGGTGTCGCCCGGTCAGTATTTTCAAAAGCTTTGGCTCACCATTCCCGTTGTCGTCTCTCTCACTGATGTCGCCTCGCCATGGCCTCCTCTCTGCCCCACGGCACCCGCTGGCGCGTCGTCTACACTCGCCCTAAGTCCAAGACCAAGCTCGACGGCTTCCTCACCATCAAATACATCAACGGCACCGTCGTCCGAAAGATCTTTCTCACCGACGCCAACTCTTCCAAGCTCGCCGACCGCCTTCTCCGAGCGAATGAGCACGTTCCCGTCGATGGAAGCCTCGAAATCGATTCTTATCACATCTCCGTCGACGGACTGGTCGACGACGACCTATCCTCAATTCCGCGCTCCCTTCCAGCTCGTCCTTCTCTCGCTCCCCCTCGTCCGACGGATCATCGAGCTCCGATTGGAAATCGTGAGAATTCTACCTCTCCATTGTTTTGTGCTGAAGATTATCTTACTTTGAGCATTTCAATCTTAATTGCCTACATCGCAATTCATATGTTTTTTCCAATTTGTACCTTCTTGTTTGTGTCCTCTCTGTGCTATGAATATTTTAATTAGAGGATTTTATTGTGGTTTTGCCATTTTGTCCAAGATCGACCTCCGATTGGACATCTTGAGAATGCCACCTCTCCATTGTTGTGTGCTAAAGATTATCTTACTTTCAGCGTTTCACTTTCATTGCTTATGTTCTAATTTCCTACATCGCAATTCACATGCTTTCTCCATTTTGTACCTTCTTGTTTGTGTCCTCTCTGTGCTATGAATATTTTAATTAGAGGATTTTTATTGTGGTTTTGTCATTTTGTCCAAGATCGACCTCCGATTGGACATCGTGAGAATGCCACCTCTCCATTGTTGTGTGCTAAAGATTTTCTTACTTTCAGCGTTTCACTTTCATTGCTTATGTTTTCATTGCCTACGTAACAGCTCACATGCTTTTTCCATTTTGTACCTTCTTGTTTATGTCCATGTGAGCATTCCGTCTCTCCATTGTTGTGTTCTAAAGGCTATCTTAATATGAGCGTTTCACTTTCATTTTTTATGTTTTAATTGCCTACATTACAACTCTCATGCTTTTTTTCATTTTTTACCTATTTGTTTGTGTCCACTCTGTGCGACGATTACCTTAACTAGAAGGTTTTTATTGCGTATTTCCATGGTTTTGTCATTATGTCCAGCTCGTTCTTCTCTAGCTCCCCCTAGCTCCCATTGGAAATCGTTAGAATTCCACCTCTTCATTGTTGTGTGCTGAAGATTATCTTAATTCGATCGTTTCACTTTCATTTCTTATGTTTTAATTGCCTACATAACAATTCACATGCTTTTTTAATTTTGGACCTTCTTGTTTATGTCCACTCTGTGCTATGATTATATTTTAGCGACCATGGCTTGCTCGAGTTGAAGATCTTGACATTATGGTTTCTATGTGTGCTCAATGACATTAATTTAACATAGAATTGATGTGCATGGAATTGATGTAAAATTAATGTACTTTTGATAGAAAAATCTTAATTAGAGAGTTTTTATTGCGTATTCACATGGTTTTGTCATTGTGTCCAAGTTGTACCTCCTTTGTTTGTGCAGTGGGAACCAAATGGAATGGAGAGTCGTCCTCAATTGCCACGCAGCGATCCTTTTCTCGGAGCTCTCCTTCTCTCGCTCCCCCTCGTGTGGATCGAGCTCCGATTGGAATTGGTTAGAATTCAGTCCCTCAATTGTTGTGTCTTAGAGTATCTTTGGAAAACTAATTAGAGAGTTTTGTCGTAATTATGTCTTAATTGTTTGTAAGAAGAAGACAAAACCACATGGTTTTGTTGTCGTGTTCACATTGTACGTGCGTGTTTGTGCAGTGGGAACCGAATGGAATGTGCTTTACACCACAAATCCAACCAGGAAAGTGAAAAGATTCCTCGAAGGCGTCCTGCGGCTTGTACAAAGGAATCGTGAACAACAGAATGTGCGTATTCCAGGTTTTGCTCATGTTTGGAAAGTTTCTTTAATTCGTAAACTGCATTCGGAATGGTGTCACACGAGTTTATTTATTTGTCATTGGCATTTTTACTTGCCAGGTCGTCCTTTGTGACAGAGTTGGAAAGCAGATTGACGAAATGTTTCTGGGAAGTGGCGAGGAAATTAGATGTGGAATGACTCTTCACTTTGATGTTGGTCCTGTGGAAGTGCAAGATATCAAAGGAGATTCCCCTTCTCTTTCTGAGGTGGTAGTAATCCATGACAGTCCTGACAACTTGAAGAAGCTTCCCCGGCAGCATCCCAAGTCTTCCTGTCAAGGTTCTGATCAGCCCTAGTCAAATATTGTTCGGTTTTCCTTAACCAATGGTTTGTGGCGATAAATTAATAGTATTTTGAACCTGCCTGACGACCGTTGGGCTGCCATGAGCGTCACGGATGCATAGAGCCGATGCAAAGGCCATCACCTGATTCTAATTTCCGACAAAATATCGTGAGAATTTATATAAATCTGGCGTGTATAATCTGGTGTTGACATGGAAGTTTTGGGCATTATATTTGCGTGTCATTAAATTATATTATAAATTTCTTGGTTTAGACTGATGGTAGGATTCTAGAAATACTATGTTCTACGAAGGAGTGGTGAGTGTGCCTAGATTTTAGCTCAATAGCACATTTGGTCGTTCAGGCTCACAGGCGATCATCAGTCATGTTCCCGATTTGACGGCTGTAACTGGTGCAAGTTGAGCAGGAATGGCGACTAATCGAGCTTCTCCGCAAGATCGAGTGGAGCCGGATATATTGGAAGTAATTCAAGACTGTAAGCTGCTATGCACCTGGCTTAAGTCAGCTTCTTAGGCTAGACCGCCCTACCGAGGAGAGACATGCAGGGGGGTGAGGTCCCGAGTAGTGCAGGTGTCCCAGCATCCCATGCGAAGATTTTTTCCAGTCATGACAGCTGTTGAAACTTCGACAAGCTTTAGACTTGAAACAGCAGTTGGTTTACTTCGAGGTTTAGCCGTTTTAGCCTCTTGTTATTTGCTGTATTCTTGGTTGGGTTACGCTTATGTCCTTGTGTCTTATGACTTACTCTCTGTCGATTTTCAGCAGGAACAGGAAGGATTCGAGTTCCATCAAAGGCTTGTGAAAAACAGGAAATCCAGCCGAAACGCCGTGACAGTAAGTGCTCTTCTAACGAAGAATTTATTAGAAAACTCGTGTGCATCCGAGGCGTACGTGGGATGATAATAGTCTCCTCATATTCTAACGTAGAGCTTTGGCCATTGTTTGTGCTCATTGTAGGTGGACAGATCATGAATAGTTTGAAGAGGCCAGTGAACTCCTTTAGTCGTGAATCATCAAGCACTGCGAATTCCTGTACTCGTGAACCGGTGGAAAGGGAAGGAACGTCCATGTTATCTTCTACCTCACGGCGTCGATATGAGGAAGAGAGATCAACCACCCTAGATTGTGTTGACCGTATTCAGAAGCTTAATGTAGGCAAAGCATGCCCGGAGTCATTTGATGACGATTGCATTTATATTGAACATGACGTGAAACAGAGAAAGAATAGACTCGGCAATAATAATCCAGGCAGTATTATCAACCTTGACGACCAGTTTGACGTTGTGGTGGAGCAGTATGAGGTAGCGGCGGAAAAGGTTGAGAGCGATGCATCTCTTCTTCACACAAGGAAAGGATTCACCAAGTGCTCAGAGGAAGTAGAAAAAATTCTTGACGATAACCGTTTTAGGTTGGTGACTTGTTCTTTTGCCTTTGAATGGATCTTCCTTCGAGAGACTGTTGCCCATCGCTTACATCGTGTTCATGAAGAATCCAAGTGCTTCAGAAATTTTCAAGTAATATATTATACAGCGCTTCGTGTTTCTAATGTAGTTCTATGAAGAGCCTTGAGAAATGCAAGATTGCCAGGAGTCCATTGGGATTGACGTTTTTCTCTATTGAAACAGGGTTCGAGATTTCTGGGATGGCTATAAGTTATACTGCTTTGGCTATTATTCTCACTGCGATATATCTAAAGAGCAGTTTCTGACTAGCAAGATGGGTGAGCTCAGATATGGCCAATCTTTTTAGCTCTGCAATTTCCTCATTTGTATTTTACTGTATGTCTGAAAGTGAGGTCTTCGTGACTTGCTTTTGAGCTTTTTATGGTATTTATCTGGGAGAGCTCTTAAATGCGACATTTAACTTATTTTCCCAATGAGCGGGATGGCTGACCTAATTTTGTTGAAGACTTGCTGCATGTTTAGCAAGTTGGGCTGTTGATCTATCTTTGTACGGTTTGTTGTTGCAGGTCGAGTTGTGTGTCGATTACATAACGAAATGGATGTTCGATGGGGATCAAAATTTGATGAGACGGTTAGGCATGTGTGGGGCATGATGGAGGATTATGTAAAGGTTCGCTATGGCAAGGACTGCACAAACCTCAGGTCAGCTTCTCCTGCTGTGGAATCCTCAGTCTAATATTGCGTCCTGTCCATTTTTGACAGCCTATGAACCCTAATTCTTATTTAAACTGACCTTTTAGGGTTATATGTATTTTTTTCCTAGATCAGATATGTGCCTGTTCATTTTGCATCACCGTGCAAGCTTTTGTACATAGAGCAGTATTTTATTTTTGTTGCTCTTCAGTATAGTGACATTGAAGAATAATATTAAAAAATGCTGTAAATAACCGAAATTTTGTATAAACATGCTAATTTAGAGTCATGTTAGTTGTAATATTGTTTATGGTTGCAATAGCCATTGTTGCTCTCTGGAATAAAACAATGACGGAATGCTCATATGTTACTTTAAGATATGCTGAAGACATTTAGTGCATCCAGGGCTTTGATGGAAGAATATGAGGATGTAAAGAAGCTTTCTACCTCAGAGAATGGCTCCTTGCTGATACAACTGATTAAGGTTCCTCTCACCATAATCTTTTTCAATTTTATTACAAATAGCACAAACACTGGAAGTCTGCAAGTCTATGATCAGCTCCTTTGGTTGCAAAGACTTGTGTGCAGGTGACATTTCTGAGCTTGCCTGCTTGAGAACACGGCAGTCTTTGCCACAAGCTCAGAATGCCAATTCAATCATCCACCATTTGTGCTGTTGTTGGTTACGTTCGCCACTAGAAACTCCGATAGCTCATCAATTTATTGGCTGTGTAACCTGAAATTGATTTCTTTCGTCTCTCCAGCATGTACTAATGGCACTCCATACTCAGGATGACGAGCATGGGACCGAACGTCTATACAAGCACTCGCGCAACATTCAAATACAATCCACAAATGTATTTGATCAGTTCCGTAGTAGGCTCGACCAGGTGGACTCCAACTTGGGCAACCTCATGAAATCATCCGGGAAATCATCGGAGAACTCATCTGGGGTGTTGAGTGACTTGGACAGCCGCAATTTAGGTTTGAGAAACGCTCGTGAAAACGGTTCTGTTGTAAACGCAGAAAAAATTTCAGTTGATAGGAAAAATAAGCCAAAAGAGTGGTGTAAAGGTGAACTGCCCTCTTTTGATCTGGGTTTTTGATCTGGGTTTTTGATCTGGGAATCTAGAACTATAATTAGCAATACCTTTTTCTTGGGCGACATGTCAACTTTGCTCTTATTTCTCTGGTTGACTTGGGTTCATTTGAAGGTCTTCCTCACAACGTGTCGGTCCCATGGGTAGACTTTTATGCACCTTGCTAATTTTGAGTTGGCACATCTACACATTTACATGAATTCTGCTGGTATGGTGATGTCCTTCATTGACGGAATCCTACGCTTCAGTGACAGAAACCTCAACCATGGCGTAGAGGCAGGTATGTAGAGGCAGAAACATCCAGCTCGGCGACATTGACCATGCTGTTGTCAAGCATAATTAAGGTGCGTGCTCCTAAGAGAGATCATCTGAAATGCAATACCTAAGCTTGTTACCCCATTCCTGTGACCTTCAGCAATTGGGATAGAAAAAGATTGTGTCTTGTCCCCATTTTGAAGAGGATTCCAAATCACCAAAATCCATATTAATCTGCTGCTGTATGAAGAAGTTTTGTTAGAGCTTCCTCCAAATCATCTGCACTATTATCGGCAGTCTTCTCTTCTTCAATTGTTGTACATTTACTCAGCTTCAGATGTATTTTTATCCCACATTTAGGGTTGAGGATAACCTTGACCCTAAACCCTAAACCTTGACCCACCATAAAATCATACAATCATGTGCATTATGGGCGCCTAGGCTGGGCATTAACCCCTAAATGACCAATCGTCCATATCTAGGACGATGTACAGAAACAATCACAGTTTTCTCATCTGTCATGCACTTTTGCAGAGTGGATTTTTTATTAAATATTTGATGGGAAGTTAGCTTCATCCAATTAGAAAGGTGATTTGCCTCATTTCATTTTGTAGTGATTCATCCAAAATTTGATAAGTCATAAAATTAAACAACCAAAAACTCTCCAAAAATCACTACACGTAGAGTATTACATTTCAACCAACCATAACAAGAGAGTTTTATTGTTTTTTCCTTACAGGGGAGAGACCACGAAAACGCTGTGTTTTCAGGAGTTAGTGAACAGTGACACTCTGAGTCAAACTGCCAGAAATCACCACAATATCTTTTTTACTTCTTGTTTTTACATTTACTTTTTACCTTTTAACGATTTTTACCACAATGTTTTTACTTTCGCCTTCTCAATTTTCCCCTGAACGTTTTAACCTATTCCTACAAGTTACATAGTTGGACGGTAAAAACATTTGTTTTTAAGGCAAAGACTACGCGACTAGCCACTTGTTTCTAATCCAATTACAAGAGAGTTTTGAACTTTGAGTTCAAATTTTATACAAAAATATTGGTGATAGCAATTATAGATCTATCTATATGGATAGAATCTAAAATTCATAATGTACAACTTTTATCTATACATCATGTTTAAAAATTTCCCTTTTAGTTGCATTTTATAAGACATCTTTGAAATTCTTTAAATTTGGAGAGGGGTGAGGACATTTAGGGATTAACTCCTAAGTGGCCCATTGACCATTTTCTAATTGCAGCCAAAACATTAGTGGCTGTCAATAAATGACATTTTTCAAGTTTTGATTTTTGTTGAAATTGGGGGTAAAGATCATGTTTTAGTGGTATTTAATGCATTTCAGTTGCAATATTAGGTCCACCAAGGAATTTTCCAAAGACAAACACCTCAACATTGTCCTAGTGTTATAAAACATTCTATTTCGAGAAAGTGATGATGTTCTTTCCTTTTAAAAATTGCCTTTTTTAATTTTAGAACTAAATGTCTAGTTTTAAACAATCATACTAGATTTCAAATTTAAAAATAAAAATTGTAATTTTAGTGAATATCAAAAGGCAAATCATTAAATGAGTATCTATAACTATTTTTGGAAGTTTGATGATACAAATTAATAATAAACATCATGCTTTTCATTTTTTCTTTTGGACCAAATTTCATCAAAGTTCTACGAGTAACATTTTATAACACATTTAGATTTTGCCCTTATCCCTTTTTTCATTTAGGGGTTAACCTTTAACTCCTAAAAGCTCGAGGGGTTTTGGACAAAACATAGATGTGTTATAATATGTGCCTTCCATATGTTTAATGAAGTTTGGTTCAATAGACAAAATGTAGGCATCATATCTACAAATTATTCTTATGGTCAAACTTCCAAAAATAACATTAAATATTTTTTTAGTGAATTTTAAAGACTTATCCTTTGAATTTTTTTATAAATTATAATTTTTACTTTTAGAGTTTAAAATTGAGCAAGATTGGTTAAAGTTGGTTTATCTATTGTAAACTTCCAAAAAAGCAAAAGAAATGATGCATGAAACATCATTGCTTTCTCCAAATAGCAAATTTTATAACACTAAGACAATGTTGAGGTAAACTACTTTGAAAAATCCTTCCTAGTGGAGTTTATTTTGGATTGACATAATTCAATTTGCAGTGGAAAGTAGACTTGATGTGGTATTTTAAAATATATTTCATTTTTTCAAAAAATGATTTTTTGTTCCAAACATTAACGAGAAGTGGCCAAAAAATGGTATCTTGGGAGCTTAGGGATTAAACGTGCAACGAGCCCAGTGCACTGTGTTTGATTGTTTTTCAATGAAACAATGATTTTCACCTAGTTCCTAATTTCAAATTAAAATGATCCCAACTAAGAAAGTGTGGAGCTATATTCTACTTTCTAGTCCAATTTCCAGTTCCTCTAAGAAAGTGTGGGGCTATCTTCTACTTTCTAGTCCAATTTCCAATTCCTCAAAATTGTTAAAATTGCGTTTTTTACTGCACTATAAGTTCAGAATCCTAAAATTCCAATGTACACTGCAGAAAAGGTTTTTCAATTGAATTTCTTTTTATGTAAACTTGAGCACTAGTAGAAAAGGTGGCGCTTCCTAGGGAGATGCCTAGGCAAAATCACTGTGCATGTGTGATATTGGGCATCACATGCCTCGGCAACTCCCTCGACAATGCCACCTTTTCTACTAGTGGAGAAGCATTCCACCTTTGTTCATCACTATTATTTATATTTTTCCTTAAAAAAAACATACTATTTTAGGCATTTTAAAAACCACTATGACTATTACAAGAGAAAAAATTTGAATAATATTATAATACTCATTCTTATTTAAATAATTATGAAAAAAATCAGTGCAAATTTTGTTAAACAATAAATTGTATGAGAAAAATACAAAAAAAATGTGAGAAATTGATGAGGTTTGACCGGGTAAGTGTAGTGTGGACGCTTAAGGGTTAAAGTCGGCTGGGTCCATTATGTTGAGATTTGTCACCGACAATGTTCTTCATGAGGCCTGTTATTGCCATTAAGGCAATGGCAACATAATGCACAATGGGGGTGCATCACTGATAAGTTGATATTCCTGATTAGAGCGGCCACTGCCCTTACCCTGGCCGACTGTTTCCTTATCCGCTTTGAATGTAGTCAACATCCTCCACTTGAAGCACAATCTTACATCCTCTGCCCCACCAGGGGGAGAGATTACGGAAACGCTTTGTTTTTTAGGAGTTACCAGGAGTTACACACCTGCACAGTAAAAAGAAGCTATAAAAGTAAATCTTAGATAAAACACAAAGACACTCTCTCCGCGACTAGTCGCTTATTGCAGTTTGTTTGTACTTGCAGAACACATCCTTAGTATGAATGCTCCCATCTGACATTAGGATTTATTGAAAGAGAAGCTTGTCTGTCATGTTGCTCTTTCATAATGGGTGATGGACCTCCTCTTTCAACCTCATATTTCAACGGATAAAGGAATAAAATTTGTCACTCAGAATGCCAAGTCCAGTGTTCAAAGCAACCGTGC
This sequence comes from Pohlia nutans, assembly GCA_022496805.1. Lineage (NCBI taxonomy): Eukaryota > Viridiplantae > Streptophyta > Bryopsida > Bryales > Mniaceae > Pohlia > Pohlia nutans. Next base: position 2,873,909 of record CM040086.1, read on the forward strand.
CAGGGAGGCTAGACAACTTTTTTTCCACCTTGACACTTTTTTCCCAACTTGATGTTGTATTAGATGTCTAACGTCAATTGTCTAATTAAAAAAGCGATGATTATGCTAAACAACTTGGATGAAATATTCAGGAACATTCTAAATTATTCTTATATACAATATTCAAAATACATGGGTAATCATTATCGTTCATCTATTTGTGTTGTCCAATTATATATTGAATTCATCAATACCGGTAATATGTTATCCAGTTCATCAATTGTGTTGAAATATTTCTAGAAGCTAAAGATATTGCACACTAAAAAAATTCCTTAGAATTAACGTGGTCCACATTAATTGCTCTCAAGCTGGCATAGCTTTTCTTTTTATCATTTTGACACAAGTGAAAGCCTCTTATCATTGCATTTACGTTCATTGTGATAAAAAATGAAAGTTTCTTCGGTTGCAGAGAGATTGAAGAGTCAAGATGGCCACAGCTTTAGACTGGCAATGGAAACCCAAAACTTTTTACTCAATAATTGATGTATGCATGGGCTCTGATGCCAGGCTCATCAAGCCTTGAAATGATTTGCCGTTCTAAGCGATTTAAATGAGCTTGTACCAGCTCTGTAAAGAGTTCTATGATGGGAGCTGTAATCCTCACTCCTACATGTAAACCCCAACTCCGGTATCCAGTCCATACATTTCCCCATGATGAGCTCGTGTGGATTTCAAACTCGCTGTAACTGCAGAATTGATGAAAAATCTCAAAAGCTCAAGCCTTGTTGGCTCTCATTGTTCCTTTGGACAGTGACTAACAGACAATTTAGCCCCTAAACGTCTGAAAGTGCTTTTGTGGCCAGTAGAATATGGTGTATTTTTCTAAATTTGGAATGGATTTAGACCTTTTATAGGTTTGAGTTCAACACAAAAGCTGAAATTTACATCAATTCGGTTCTAGTGAGCTATTGAGATCCCAACTTAGAGATTCTTGTTGGTAGCAAATGCCAATTATACGGCCATGTATCTACTATCCCCATGGGACATTTAGGGGTTAGAGTTCATTTTGTATTGAGCATTGCCTTTTTGCATTACTCACTGTAGGGCATGCCCACTTTACCACTAAACTCTTGAGAGCCCATGAAAAGAGGATTAATTCCACGTTGCATATTTAGGGATGGTGAGAGAGTCATTGAATATGAGCGCGATGTAAAAACATCTAAATACTTCCCTCTATAACTAAAATTAGGAAACGTTCAGATTTTATCGGTTCATTGGTAGGAAAATATTATATATTTGGCTGGCTTGTCCATTTTTTGATGCTATGTTTAGCCAAATCTCCTTAAAAATTTGGAATATTTAATTGATATGTATAGTTTTTGAAAAAAAACTAGGAAATGACGCGAGATTTTGTACATATCGTAAGGATGTGTAGCCTCTCAAACCTAGGTTTGTCCTAGGGATTGTCAAAATAGCTCGTAGGTAACCAATTTCTATTACCTTCATTTTATCTATGTATTAACATGAATACAATGACAAAAAAATGGATTGCTCTTCGAGCATTAAAAAAGTAGCCAAAATACAAAATTGTCTCCTAACCAAGAAAAATCTGTGCACTCTAATATGGAAGCCTAGCATAGTATTTCTAGAAGTGTAGGTTAAATTTGGAGGGAAAGGTTCTCGACAAAGATGACAATAATTATTGCGCATGAGATGTTGAAAAAATAATAGAACTTATACTATCTCATTGTGCATATTATTCTAAATGCATTCCAACACATTTTAATTAACCCTTAAACGTCAAGAGGGCCTGGATCGGGCAGCCCGGAAGGCATCTAAATTTTTTGGGGAAAATAAATAAATAAATGGCTTTGTAGTGCACTACTGGCTAGCACTGTAGCGCTGCGGCACTGCTGAACTTCAGCTGCCCCAACCTCAAAACTTGTTCAATTTGATTACTTTGATTGCTTATCAACGATTCCACAATCTCTCAAATGAGGCGAAAATTTGGAATCTAGATCACTTTTTCAGTAGCTTTCCATCGCACCAAGTCTCGCTTGATTTGGTTGGAAAAATCAATTTTTTTTCTTCATTATTCTCTTTTAAATAAGCCCACGGGGCTTTCCTTGACGTTTAAGGGTTAAAAAAACGCAAAATTGCAATTTTACATTGAATTTGAGAATAAAATTTATTAAAATAAATATTGAAGTATTTATAAAAAAACAAATGAATCTAGAAATTTCTTTGGAAGAATAACAGATCTCATAAAAATAAATTATAAAGATAACCAAATAAATTGATGATTAATTGTTTGTCTAGAATTTTTGCAAATGGCACTGAAATATTGTTTTTGTAAGAATAATTCATTCTTAATGTACAATAGAGTGACAATCAAAATGGTGTTTTTGAATTTATAATTAAGGAAATTTCACATCTGCCAACTTTGACAGCCTTCCAAAGACTGAACAATTGATATTTTACCACGAAATGTTTTTTTCAAGATCATCTTTAAGCTAATAATATATGTAACAACTCTGAAGGCCAAAAAATTCACCAAAAAAACACATATTAAAAATCTACCAAGATGTGTGGCTTTGAAATGTTTTTCAGTGTTGCCAACTTTAGCAGCCTCCTGAAGATCTAAAAATAATCATTTTGCTATGAAATTTTTGGGACAAGTTCTTTACGTTGGTAACATATATTCCAAAATGGCAAAATTCATGGCCAAAAGATTGTTTAAAGAAAAAGATATTTGCAATGTACCAACGTATGTTGTATTGAGAAACAATCATGAAAACCATTTCACTACTGCAAATTTTGACACTCTCTCGAGGGTTGAATTTTTATTTTTTTACTATGAATTTTTTGTCACAAAATTAATTTATGTTAATAATAGAGTTATTTGTAAAGGCATCCGGTCTTTTGTCCTCCCTTTTTCATGGACCAGAGCTGGTATCAGAGCTGGTCGTCATCAATCTGACACCACTCCTCCTCACGATCCCACCTCACTATTCAATTCTTCTCCCTCCCTCCAAATTTTTATGAATAAAAATTTCAATCTATCCAGTGTTCTATTCACGGTCTACAATGAGATCATGCCGATCTTGTCCTTTCCAAATTACAGGTCAAAAACTCAGGTTTTGAGGGACTTTACAAATAACTCTAATATGTTTGAAATTTTTCAAGGCCTAAAAAATATATAGAAAAATATATTCAAAATCTACCAACATGTACAACTCTGAGAACCATTTCACTACTACTAACTTTGACAACCTTCCAAGGGCCGAGAAATTTACTATTTAATATGAGTTGTTTGGCACAATTGTCATTGGAACACTACATTGAGAAGGTTACTTGGAGTTTTTATTATTTTGAATTTTACATACTTAATTATGCTTATCATGTTACTAATGTGAGTGCCAAATTTTTGGGTCAAAACATATATAAAAAAATATACATTCACAATCTACCAAGATGTGTAGTTGTGAAAAGGAATTTACACATTTTTTTCATAGCTACATATATTGGTAAAATTTTAATAATTTTATTTGATGAATCTTTTGGCCTTCAAATTTGGTACTAACGTTACTAATTCAGAAATGATTTTGATAAAAACATTTCGTCGTATAATACCAATTTTTTAGTTCACAAGAGGCTGTCAAAGTCAACAAATGTGAAATTTCCTTCACTACAAATTCAAAAACGCCATTTTAATTGTCACTTTACTATACATGATTAAATTAAAATCTTTCAGACCCTAGGGCTACACTATACTAAACATATACGAGTATACATAAATGCACACAACGCGTGTTAATTTGAACATTTCTGTATTACATGTACATACGATAAACACATTTAGAACTGAAGATATTTACGTGTACTTGCATTAAACATAAATTTTAAATGGAATATATTTGTATACAAGGGTATTTAGACATATAGCTTCTCGTATACAAGGGGGTTTTTAGAAGGAGTTATGCACGCACGTGACTCTAAAACACGATGTAGAGTACAACCTCTAGGTTTATATACTCTTTATAAAAAGCAACACAATAAATAGAAGATATTAAAACAGACAAAAACCACCTCATCAAGTAGGAACTGTCGTTTTTTTGTTATATACTAGATTATCCTTTTATATAATTAATAATATACTTATTATTATTTGCACAAAAAGGTTGAAGATAAATAAGTTGTTGTTTGTTAATATGAATTGTTTTTTAAAAATTAGTAATTACTTATCTCAAGAGGTCAAACATGCTATAAAAGTACGTTTGATATTTACTTTATATCTTTTTAAAATAATTTAGATAGAAGAAAAAAATTGAAGATTCTATTAAAATATTTCAGTATTCGTAAATATTATAAATAATATTAAAATTATTAATGTGTGTATTATATAGTTTTTTTTAGGCATTTACTTTTATCGATACGTTCAGATTTTCCTAATTGTGAAACGTACTATGAAGAAGTAATGTAATAAAGTATATCGCTAACTTCTAGACCTACAATATAGAATTTATGTAAAGATTAATTGAATTTTGTCAATCTAAATCGAAACAAATAATATTTTAGTTCATCTTTAAATAATAGATAATTATTATTCATAAGATTCAATCTTGTGGTTCAACAAGTTTCGGTCTTATGATATACGAGATATATCAACGTCAATCAAACAATATTATCTAAATAATAAATGAATCAATCCTAATTCCTAAGTATTCGTTGCAGTCTCAAATCTTTGATTTAATGCACATTTTAAAAAAAACATTATAAACAAAAGTAGATTATAAGTTCTCTAATGAGCTTTGTTACAATTTATAAGACACGAATTCGGCCATTGGTGTCCATAGTGCTTATTTTCTTTAAAAATTTAATTTTACTTTATGTGTTTGATTATTTTAAAACAGATAAATTAAAAAATAATGAAATTTAAGAAGAAACAACGAAATAAGTAATTAAAAATCTATTTAGCTAATTAATAAAAATATCATTAAACATATGATGTTTTTTAAAATTCTATTATTAGTTGTAAAAAGATCGAAGTTGCAATAAATTCAAGATATATTATTAAACTTTATCACAAGGGCATATGGCCTAATACTATTATGTAATATAAATTAGCAGATAAAATAAAGTAATGAATAATGACGAATTTAGTTAAACAATAAGTATGTCAGTAAATTACAAGAAGAATTATAGTATAAAAAAAATTTGAGCGATCATGTCCACTATGACTAATTAGACAGAAGCAATGATGAACTTTCTAAATTTTGTTAATTTTATAATTGCAACATTTTAATATGTTTAAAAGGAACTCGCTTATAGTGACTTCACAAAAGCGTTATTTTAATCAAATGCGTAAAAGCATAGTAAAATTTATTACTTTACAAATATAATGGTCAATAAGGTTTTGTACAAATAATTTAAGATAATGAATAAGGCGTAAAGTTATTACTCACTACGCGAACTTAGAGGAGTTAATTCAAAAACAATTTTTATTCAATTTAAGAAATCTTTGAGTGTTTCTTGTACAACTTTTAAATGCGCATTCATTGATATGAAGCATGCTTCAAAATTCGCAATGAGTCAAAAGTTACAAGTAACAATGTAACTCGGAGTCTTTTGTAAAAACATTAAATTTTAAAGTCTCATATTTAAGTTAAATCTTCTCGGATTGGGGTAATCTTTATGTTCATTTTAAATGTTTTTTTTTTATCGTGATTACTATATTGTACATTTGTGGGTCTTTTTAATCCAAAAGTTATGTAAATTTAAGATTTCAATATTTTTTTAATAAATCATTCATTTTTTAAGTACTATATTTGGCTCAATTTTTATCTAATTGGGGTAATTTGTGTATATTTTGCGTGTTTTTCAATGTGAATTCAATGTTATATGCTATGTTTTATATATAAGTTTTCATGTATTTTTTTATGTGTTATAGGTTGATAGTATCCGAATCAAACATACTTAGGCACTTGTCGTTGCAGTTCAACCGTCAGTGCCACTGATTGATCTTAACAGCTTTAACGAGAATGAGAACGTATTAGATGTTGCATTTCTACTTCAGGTTAAGGTTTTTTCGCCGTATGAGGACGTGCCGGCTGTTCATGTTCAGCCCCAAGTTAACGCTACGCCACATGATATTCATTCATTAGAAGTCCGTGAGGAATCTACTTTAAGGCGTTTCCACGCTAAGGGACCAACGTCTAGCAGCACGAGAACTCCACTGGTTCGATTTCCTCGACTTATTGACACATCTACTGATCCAGTGCGATTTCCGAATGTCAATGATCAAATAAATCTTGATGTTCATATTGCTTGTTTATTGATGCTCATTAGTGATTTGCCAGACTTATTTTGGATAATGATCCGTCCGACAAATCGTAAGGTGATCGTCAAGGATCTTTCAGATTTAGTAAATTGGTTGCATGTTATCTCAGATCGTGTGCTGGGCAATTGGTTTCTTGACAGCGATTGAGATAAAAAAGATCGATATTTTATGATTTTCAAATTACAAATGATTTTTAATGTGAATTGATGTGAACCTTTTAAACGGCTCACTAACCATGATAAAACATTTACCGTGGTATTTGATGTTTTATAGTCATTCCCATTATTTACTCTCGTATTTTAATAGATTTGGATTATTGGTGATATTTTCGCAGAATAATTAGCTTGAAGTTATAATTTTATTATGAAATGAATTTTCGGTGTGATTGTTGTGTGTTTGTAGAAAGTAGATGGATTCCTCATGGTGTTTTGTAAGTTATTAGGCAATGTGCCACTAACATGGTTGATGGTAGAAGAGTTAATTTGAAAAAAGTGATGAGACTAGGAAGAGGAACCGGTTAATCAATGCCCAACCGGATGAAATGGTAGTTGAATGTAGATTAGTTGAAAGTTAGGTTAGAGGGAGCTTGAGAAAAGGGTAGTACTTTTTTCTCCCTCTCTCTCTCTCTCATTATGGTAGTAGGCATAGAGGGTGTGGGAGAGAGCATGGGAAAAGACAGTAAAGGAAAATCGTTGATAACTCTTTGACCCTAACAAGGAAGGAGTTGAAAGTTTAGCACAAGGTAAATCAGTATGAACACACAATTCGCTATTTACGCACTTGGCCATATAATCATGCACTTGGCCCCCGGACGCATTAAAAAATTTGTCTAAAAAATTCTCTAAAAAACAACAATTTTTGTCTTTCTACAATTACTTTCATTGTAAACAAACAATTCTTTTATTTATTTATTATTCTTATATTCATCTTTTTTTTCATTTTTTCTTTATCTTGTTTCTTTTATCTTGTTTCTTTCTTGTCTTCTTTCTTGTCTTATTTTTCTTTTCCTTCTTGTCTCCTTTCTTGTCTTCTTCTTCTTTTTCTTATTTTTCTTCATACCTCTTGTGGCAGCCGCAAACCCTACACCCGCACCGAGGAAAAAAAAACCAATTTTTTTTTTTTTTTTTTTTTTTTTTTTTTTTTTTTTTTTCTTAGAGCTCATGAACCCTAAAAATAGAAATTTTAAAATTTTAAAAATTAGGGTTCAGCCAGCGGTGGCTGAACCTAAATGGCGGTGAAGGAAAAACAAACCAAATGTTTTTATTTTTTTTATTTTTTTTATTTTTTTTATTTTTTTTCTCTTTTCGTTTTTGTATTCTTTCTTGTTTAAGGCTAATGAACCCTAAAAACAAATTTAAAATAAAATTAAGGGTTCAGCCGCTGGCGGCTAAACCCTTAACGGCCGGGAAAAAAAAAAAAAGGCTTTTTTTTTCCTATTTATAGACTACTGACGGCTGAGAGTGCGCGGCCGCGCACCCTAAGCCTCTTTTATCCTTTCCCTCACTGCCTTTCCCTCTCCCTCTTCTCTGTCTCCCTCGCTTTCCCCCTCTCCCCTATATATATGAGGAGAGGGGGGAGAGAGGGGGAGACGAGAGAAGAGTCAAAGGGAGTGAGAGAGGGGATAAAAGAGGTTTAGGGTGCGCAGCCGTGCACCCTCAGCCGTTAGTAGTCTATAAATAAGAATTTTTTTTTTTTTTTTTTTCCGGCCGTTTAGGGTGCAGTAGCCGGCGGCTGGACCCTAAATTTTGTTTTAAATTTGTTTTAGGGTTCATGAGCCCTGAACAAGAAAGAATACAAAAACCAAAAGAGAAAAAAAAAAAAAAAAAAAAAAAAAATTGGTTTTTTTTTTTTTTTTTGGGTGTTTTTTCCTCCACCGCCGTTTAGGTTCAGCCGCCGCTGGGTGAATCCTAATTTTTAAAAATTTTAAATTTCTATTTTTAGGGTTCATGAGCTCTAAGAAAAAAAAAAAAAAAAAAAAAAAAAAAAAAAAAAAATTGGTTTTTTTTTCCTCGGTGCGGGTGTAGGGTTTGCGGCTGCCACAAGAGGTATGAAGAAAGAAATAGAAAAAGAAGAAGAAGACAAGGAAGACAAGAAGGAAAAGAAAAAGAAGACAAGAAAGAAGACAAGATAAATTAAACAAGATAAAGAAAAGATAAAAGAAAAGATAAAGATAAGAATAAAAAATAAATAAAAGAATTGTTTGTTTACAATGTAAGTGATTTGTAGAAAGACAAAATCGCTGTTTTTTAGAAAGCGTTTTACACAAATTTTTTAAGCAAGATTTGCTCATGAAATGAACGCACTTGGCCAAGTGCATAAATAGCGAATTGCGTGTTTATGTTAGCTTTCTAGGAACACCTCATACGCTGAATTTGGAGTTATAACGAAAGAGGGAGGACCGATCAAGTGCGGGGAGGTTGGTTGTCAGAGGATTTGAAGGTCGGCTGGTTAGGTCTTGTAACTTTTGACTGGTGAGACCTTCTTCAATGAAATTTGCTCGTGCTGGAGCAGCGTCAAATAGTCTAAAAACCAGTCAAATTTCGTGAGCTTTGGCGTTATAGCGAAGGAGGAAGGACCGATCAAGTGCAAGGAAGTTGGCTGCCGGAGGATTTGAAGGTCGGCCGGTTGGGACCTTGTTACTTCTGACTGATGAGACCTTTTTCGATAAAATTTTCCCGTGCTGGGACGAGATAAAGTCTTCTAGGCGTCAGTCAATTTTCGTGATCGTTGGAGAGAAGACAAGGACGCAGCAGCTGATGAAGCACCAAGAGGTCTACGGCCGTGAGGATTAAAGAGCACCGACTTTGGAAGCACATAGCTTCCAATTAGTAAACGATTTTCCATTGATTCTTTCGCGAACTAATAGATAATTAACTTAGCTTCTATTAAAAGCTTATTGTGTAAGATTTGGAGTATTCAATAGGGAATGGCGTTTGTATTAGTGTCAGGGGGTTTGTTGCCTTTTCCTTCAATGTTGATTTCTAATTTGTAAGTGTGATCAGAGTGTTCTTTGCATTCATTTATGTCTATGCTCTTTGTGCTTGTGATCTATGCCACTTTTATCTATGCCTATGGTACACGTACGTTAGGAGTCCGTTGCTTGGAGGCACTTAAGGGTCACAACCACACCTCGGCCCATCTTGTGTGACGCGTTGACCATCCTCACAGTCAAATTGCTCTCAATTGATTCAAGATATATTTTTCACATTTGCTTTAATGTTTGATTTAGAAATAGTCTAGAGTTATAGGTTATTTGCAATTACTTTAAATTTTGAATGATGTTTGTAATGTTTGTAATTTTTTTTAATTTATAACTTTAAGTTTCAAATTTAGAAGTTCTAATGTTACTTTCGACAAATTCAGTTTCAATTGTGACGTTTTGTACTCATGGTGAAGATGAATAGGAATGGAAATAAGATACCACAACTGATGAGCTAATTCAATTTTGCATTGTAAAGAGTGCATTGGTTTAAAAGGAAGAGTAAGCTAGATTCCTATTGGTTATGTGAGTGCGAACAATAAAAAGTGTTCATATAGACCTTTTAAGAATAAATTATATTTTAATGCTCACATTAAACTTGCATATAATCTAGAATTAGTCAAAGTTAAGCTTAAGTTAATTTATGATGAAAAGAGGAAGTTGAAGGAAAAAAAAAAAAGACTTCAAAGCTTCTAAATTTGAAAGTTATGTCTATAGCTTATCCAACAGAAAAGTAGAAGTTTGAAAAGAAAAAAGAAGCTTCGACAATGAGGGCTGAAATTTCTTTGAAGTAATTGAATGAGAGAACCAAACTAAGATAATCTTAATGTAATAAATACTATCGAGAAGCAGAAGTTTTCTTAAGGTGAATACTTTGGAGAAAGTTAATCTAAACTTCTCCAAAATTAAGAGCTTGTACAATTCGGAGGCCTTTGATAAGTTAGTGAGAAAGATTTTTGAAAATAACATGAAAGTCACTAAAGCATTTCCGGAATTTTTTTTCTTATTATAAGTGACGGATGTATGAAAAAGTCAAAATTGATTTAGTAACTTTGATTGGCGACTGACATCATTCTAATACTATGAAGAATATACAAATGTACACTTCTTTTCTTTATTTAAGTTTTCAAGAGATTTTTTATTTTTATATAAAGAGATTTAAATATTCATTACATCATGTATTAATCCAAGTTCTTTATTTTGATATAGTATCACCACAAGGGAAATGAAATGAATTGCAAGGTATTTGTAACTGAAGACAAAGTTCTATGAAATGGAGAATGTCTCAAGAATGGATTGCATGCAGGTTGCATGCGATTCATATCGTGCAGGGCTTGGCTTAGGTGATAATATCTTGGTAAGTGAAAAAAATAAGAGGTGAGGAAGAAATGGAAATTGAACTAGCTTTTTTGTTTGTGATGAGATCTCATTAATTAATCTCAAGAGAAAATATCACTCACATAGTGGAAATAATTCCTTTCGTCCGTACAAGGCAACAATCAGGGTCCCAACTTACAAAAGTAAGGCTCGATGTGTTAGAAAAAAACTCAACCCGAGTGTGGATAATGAAAGGATTTATTATTAATAGTATTTTCTCTATTGCGGCCGAAAGAAAAACAAAATAAAAAGAAAAATTATGCTTCACTTTCAATTGCTTGAACAATAACTCATGATCAAAACAAATAATCCTTCAAGAATATAAGTACAAATACAATAAAAAATAAATAAATAGACGTGGGCAAATGACTAACAAACCCAAATCGACCCCCGTCATGTTGCGTCGATTTCAAATACTCAACTTTCGACAGGAAAATATGACAAAAAGAACAAAAATCACGTCCAGTGTGTCCCGACAAAATAATGTACTACAATTATAGTACAAATAAACAATTAGTGATTCATGGCTAGTGTCAGGGAAATCCAGAGGAATAAAGGTCGTTTACGTTAGATGTCAGTAACTTCATAGTGTAGAAAGAGATTCGTGACTCGGTTTAGATCACAATTAAAATTATCGTGAATTTGAAAGTACTGTGGATTTGAAATTTCTTGTGATAAGAGCACTCTTATTTCTGTCGAGTACGTGTATGTGAACGTTAGGGTCTCGAGCGCGTCCACTATCACACCAGTCTTGCTATCATTAAGGTTTCATTGATATGTTAATTGAGTTAATCAACGGCTTGGAAATTGTGTCAAAAAATCCAAAAAAACCCTCATCGCTGATTGATTAGCCAAGATTCGATTCGTGTTTTACATGGACGTGAATGGGATCACCACGTGCTTTCTGATGCGTTATTTTGATTTAAATTCTGTGAAATTGAATCGTTAATCTTTTTGAGTTGACCCATGCTATGAAAAGACGAATCATAATATGACGGTTTCATTTGTGGATTTTATCACAGACTATTGCAATGACTCCCGTGACGGTGTAGGATTTTAAGGTTATCTTGACTATTGCTTTGAAAGTTGCGATGACACAAATTACTGGTTACTTAGAGCGATAATGGTCTTGTTATCGATGTGATAATTACCGTGATGATCATTTAAGATTTAGGACAGCTCGAATGCGTTCTTCGCCCGTTATGAACACTATCACTTTGGTTATACCTCTGACCCTTGTATCGACTCCCGTGACGGTGTATGGTTTAAGGTTATTTTGACTATTGCCTAGAGAATTGCCATGACACTAGTCTCGGTTAACAAAAGGTATATTCATCTTGTTATTATTGTGATAATTGCCGTAATGATGGTTTAGGGTTTAGGACACGCTACATGCGTTTATAGCTCGTTATTAGCACTTTTGTTGTGATTGAGTGTCATCACACTAGTATCCTATCGCCAAGTCTAGTTTCGTCTTTGAAATGATTTTAGGATGACGCCTTCGGTGTAACGATTGACGTAAGAGTGCGCCTTACGAAGCCGTTTTAGAATAAAAAATCTTGATTTGAGTTGACTTCCTATTTTGTGAGATGCAGCGTGTTGTATAAAGGCACATAGAAATAGAGAAGACAAGAGGGTTTAAGGTGAAGATCACACTGTTTGCAAACTTCAAGCCGAACCTACTGTTTTACTTCGATCGCCATCAGTGCGCCCAATGTGATTTTGCCGTTTTTCTAGACTACGTGGCTCGAACTGCTTCCCATGGTTGTCACTGGTAGAAAGATGGCGTTTGTGAAGTTTTTCTGTGCTGCCGACTATAGTAGAGTTGTGGAGGGAAAGCGCATGTACATCATAGAAGAGAACGTTGCATGTTGTTTTAATTTGCTGAATTCTTCGAAAGGAGGTACAAGTGCCTTCCGTCTATCGCGAAAGAATCTCCTCACATGCCTTGAAAATGTCTGTCACTATTTTTACAATGCAAAAGAAGACGTTGTCGGGTAGAGAGGAGCGCGCTCTGAGAATTCGCGGGGAATCTGGCTGCGACACGATGACCAGATAGCTTGGGAGATCGGTCTTGTCTTCAATTCTTGTACTCTTCAAATCTTCAATTCTCTTCCCAGTCCTATCCTGCAATGGCTCTAAAAGGTTTAAGGGTAAGGGTGGGGTAATAAGAAACCACGGGCCTCGGACGGGTAAAACGGGACGGCCAGACCACGAGCTGAAACCGTCCGAAAGATGGTTCCTAAATTTCAAACCCACGGTGACCAGCAAACGTGCCTCACCGGTGGGAACAACATAAACACGACCGTGTGGGTGATCAATCCCACTTCGCCGCAACAAAGTTTACAAAACAAAATTGAAAACAACTAGCCTCCAAAACCGGCTGGGAATAACAATAAAAAACAACGAGCCTCCAAAACCGGCTAGGAACAACAATAAAAGACAACGAGCCACAAGCCACAACACACAAATGTTCTCGTCTTCTTGTCTTGAAGTCTTCAAATCTTCTTCCTTTAAAGTCTCAAAGTGTTTAAAAACACAAAGAAACCTTCAAGGCAATCTTCTATTGTGGCTGCGAGCTTCTAATTGATGCTACAGATGGCTCAAGTCTCCAAAAGCTAAGTATAATAGCTTTTTGAAAAGCTAAAACAACAAACTGACACTCCTCAAAATTTCAATTGAATCTAAGTTACTGTCCAAAAGTTATAAGAGAGCAAAGTGGAAGCTTTATTTTTCTTTTGACAACCAACCTCCGCCTCTTTATATCTTCATAACTTTTGATATAAAGCTCTTACATACAAGTGCAATAGCATTTTGGAAAGTTAATGCAAACTACTACAATATGTATAATTTTTATAGAAACCCTAAACTCTGTCCATAAGTTATGGCTAATCAAAGTTTCGGTCTCTTTATTTTTAGAGAGTTTCAACTTCTCAACTTCAACACACAACAACTCCTTCAATAAAACTCCAAATAGATTGAGTGATAGCAATCTGGAGAGCTAATCTCATAGGCTATCAGTCCTGTAGATTTCAAAAGAAATTATCACAGTGACCAAAAGTTATGGTCCTCGAAGTCTTAGCTTCCTTCTTTCCAAAGGCAGTCAACCTCCACGCCTTCACACCTTCATAACTTCCTCTTCGGAACTCCAAATCATAAAAGTAATAACTTTTTGGAAAGCTATTACAATGATACATACACTCTCAAAATTGCAAAGCAAGTTGATACACACAACAAAAGTTGTGGCTCGTCGAAACCTCTGCCCTCTCAATGGACGGCCAAGGGTTTCCACAAACTTCCAACCTTCACAACTTTTGCAATACAATTCCAAATTCAACTTATAAGATCAATTCGGAAAGGTCTCATTACAAGGAACAATCTCTCAAAATTTCAATTTAAACAAAGTCTTGCTCAATGAGCTACATCAAGTCGAAATTCTGCCTCCAAAGCTCTCACTATTCACACACACAAAAAAACTCCCGACAATCTTCAAAACCCCAAGACCTCACTAAATCTCATCCAATCAAAGGTGGCGGTGGGGCACATATGCCCAAGCTCCCCTTTGAAGCTTCAAAGAAGGTACTTTTTCCCCCCCTTCCTATTCACACCTTTCAAACTACCTAATCCTTTGATGATTTAATTAAAACGAAAGACAAACTATATGTACTATTTTCATTCCGCTACTCCATTCATTGAAAATACAAAGCTTAGAGCATATATGTACACGATGGAAGCATTTCCATCACGACATGCACCCTCTCTAAACCTGCACATCCTCCGGTATGTGCCACGTTTAGCCCTCCTCGCTGTCTTGATTGTCATCAATTGCATCCTATAGTTCTTCATCTTCCTCTTCATCTTGTTGATCATCCTCTAGTTCTTCTGAATTGAAGTGTTCTTCAAGGTCTTCAAGATGAAACCTTCCACTTCTGCGAAAGATTTTGATGCGCTTTCCAGCTACTGGTATACATAGAGAAGTTCCATCTAACTCACGGAGTGAATAAGTGCCATTGAGGTGCACTTTAATCACTACATAGGGTCCAAACCATCTTTTTGCAAATTTTCGCACCGTGCTGTGTTGATGCTCCAATGTGCTATCAAATACAAGGACCCAATCACCCTCTCTAATCTTCTTTCTTCTCATTCGGTGTGTTCTGTCAAAGCGCTCTTTGTTGCTCAGTCTTGCAGCTTTCATTTTCTCCAATGCAATCCCAACATCCTCTGGCAATCTTTCAAGTTGTTGGATGCGAAGCTCCAACAGTCTTTCTCTGCTTATGTCATCTTCCCATGCAAGAAACACCCATGTGGGAATATCGACCTCCACCGGCATGATTGGTTTCTGTCCATACATTAGTTCTACAGGCATGTAACCGGTAACCGTACTGTGTGTGGTTCTATCAGCCCACAGAGCAAACGGTAGCAATTTTGACCACATCTTAGGCTTTCCTTTACAAGCTTTGACTAAAGCATGAATGATTGGGGGATGTCCCCTTTCAATCTTGCCATTGGCCTCAGGATTGTAAGCCGTTGTCAGCTTCAATTGCACACCATATCGGTTGAAAAATTCCTTGGCTTCAGCAGCATTTAATTCTCCTCTGTCAGCTCTCATCCGACCAATACTCCCGTACCGACTAAAAATGTCTTCAAGTATGAATCGGCAAACATTCACCGTTGTCTTGGTCCTCAAAGCTCTTCCTTCAACAAAATTTGAGAGTTCTTCTCGGGCCAAAACAAGGTATTTCATCCCCCACATTGCATTTGGCATAGCAACCAAATCAATCATCCATTGAAAATGGATTGCAATGGGATAGGTCGGATGCAATTCGTCTCTGTGTCGTACCTTGGATTGTAATTGGCACACCACACAACAAGCTACAAATTCTTCAACATGTTTGTATAACCCCTTCCACCAATATCTTTCCTTGATTTTTGTATAAGTGGCCCAAACTCCTCTATGACCGGCCCAAAGCGTATCATGAAATTCTTGTAAAACTTTGGTCTTGGTCTGAAAGTCTCCCACCACCCTCAATGGCATTTCACCAAGTCTTTTTGCTCTCTTCCATAAAACCCCGTCTTTCAACAAATATCCATAAGACTGATGTCTGATGTCTTTGAATGTTTTATCCACCCAGCTTTCTTGCCGTTCCATGGTACTCAAATAGAGTCCAATGTCTCTTAATCTTCCTTCGTAGATCTCACTCTCGAAAGGCAAAGCTCCGGTGGATGAGCTTTCTCCATCTGTAATCATCACATAACCTCCATGTGACAATTCTTCATCACCTTCATTAGCCATCATATCCACTTCATTGAAATACCTTGCTCTAGACAACATATCGGCAACACAATTCTTTTTGCCTTCAATGTGAACTAAAACAGGGTTCAAAGATTTGATGTAGGCTATCCACCGCAACATTGCAATGTCTGGTGAAGAACAATTTGCTATCATCCCCAGCAAAGGCAAGCAGTCAGTTTCTAACACCACCTCCGCTCCAATCAAGTAGTTTCTGTCAGCTTTTAGAGCTGTAAGAGCACCATATAATTCTCTTTTCACTTGTGGATATGCTCTCTGGCGATCTGTCAAGATTCTTGCTCCAAATCGGATAGCAAATCTCTTCCCTTCTTCATCATCTTGTCCAATAGCCCATCCAATTGCAATTGGACTTGTGTCAACAGTCATAATCACCGGTCGTCCACAATTGTAGCTCACTTGTTTAAGAACCGGTGGTGACTGTAAAGTTCTTTTCAACTCTGCCATAGCCAAATCTTGCTCAATTTGCCAAACAAACTTGTTCCTCTTGCGTAATAGCTTGTATAGAGGTTCCGATATATGAGCAAAATGAGGGATCCAAATTTGATAGAAGACACAGGCTCCTAAAAACCTCTTTACTTCAGTGACATTGCTACAGGCCATCATTCTCCCAATAGCATCCACCTTCTTAGGGTTAGGTTTCCTTCCATAAGAACCACATAAGTGTCCAACTACCAAAATCTCATCAACCCCAAACTTGGACTTGTCAATGGAGAGGGTCAAGTGCACCTCTTCAAGTCTGCTCAAGATTTTTGCCACGTCTTGTATATGATTAATCACAAAAGCTCTGCAACCATCATCTTGAACTGTTAAGTCTCTTTCTTTCTCCTCGCACCCTTTTATGGGAATGTCATCCACAAAAGGTATGGTTTTGTCAGGCACAAAGTCTCTTAGAATTTGATTCATAGCACTCTGCATATGTGCCACTGAATTGGTAGCACCTTGAAGCAATGTACACATGCGCATCAATCCAAGTGGAGTCTTCATGGTTGTCAAATCTCTGCTCTCAGCAGCTAGTTGGAATTGATCATAGCCAGAATATAGATCTCCAATGGAATATATTGCATGCCCCGCAAACGCTTCTGCTACTTCATCAACAATAGGCCCTGAGCCTTTGTTTCTGATTGTTACTTTGTTTGCTGGCTGCATGTCTTGAATAAACCTCAATGCTCCTGACTTCTTTGGCACCGTGAACCATCGGTTTGAATACGGCGCCATTGAAGGCTCAAGTATGCCCATGTGCCTCTTTTCTTTGAGCAGCTCCACTAGTTTTGGAAGTAGAGCTCTAGGCACAGGTATAGGCTTTAAATCCCATGGTACGTGTGGTACAGTAAAAATAACCATTGGTGTTACAACGTTTGGTTGTACACACCCAATTTCATCTGGCGAAGAAGCAAAGGCCTTTCCATGCATAGAAAGCATGTCTTGAAATTTCTTCTTCTCCGGCTCAGTCAAGAAATCATCTCCTCCAATCTTCAAGTTTGCCAAAGTCTCTTTGGTGAACTTGTGTCCAATTCTTCTTCCTTCTCTCAAACTTGGCTCCTTCTCAGCTTGTTTGACATGTTTATCAGTGTCAGGTGGTAACTGAGTAGCCACTGGCTTCACCTTTTTGGCCACAGTTTTGTACTTTGTATAAACTGTAGCTTCTGACCTCCATTCATCAATTTTGGAATCACACAGCCTTGTCACTGCTGTAGAAATCTCATCATACATTGAACTTGTATGAACATTGACAAAGCAATGAGTAGCCGTATTCGCATCCTTGTTTGTCTTTATATCTTGCAAAGTCTGCAAGATATCATCTGGCATACCATTTTCTTCATAAATACCAGAAATGCCTTCATCTTCCTCTAGAACCTTCATTTTTTTTAGATTTTTCTCCATCTTTTTCACAAGCTTTCTATGTACATGGTCCAAGTCTTTGACATCAGAAAAGCTCACAATACCATCGTTTGTCACACTTGTAAATCCACACTTCACACCAGTATGTACAGTGGAGAATTTGTCAATCTTACTTCCCTTAGCACTCGTGGATCCCCACATTCCACGTGTGCCCTTTAGAAATCCGGGAAGTTTAGAGAAGTCGGTAGCGGAACCTCTCTGAGTTGAAGTCGATGCCTCTCATTGTCAGGCTTCACTGTTAAGAATTGCACTGACTTCTTCCCATCAAGACTCCTGATTCGGGCATAATGAGACCCGTTATCCAACACCTTGGTCTCCATTCTCGAAGCGGTGATGAAAGGTTGGCCCAAAATTACCGGATAGGCACTAAGGTTTTGAACAAAGAAATTTTTTTCAACTTCCACATCTCCAATCTTTGTGGGTATCGCAGGGCAAGCTCCATGTAATCGAGTCCGCCCGCTATTGGCTGATTTCATGATCCAGCCATGGTCTATGTCAATTGGCCATTTGCCCTTCTCATAGACATTCCGAGACATAATGTTGATCTCAGAACCATGGTCAACAAGGGCCAAAACATGTTCATCAAGCCCTCCCAGCTTCATTTTTGTCTCAGTGGTGGCTCTGGCCCAAAATGGTAGATCATACTCAATTCTTTCTTCATTTTCTCTCATGTTGGGAAGATCATAAGAGCACTCAAAAGTCTGTGTCTCATGGCCTTCATCCTTTGGAACTTCTTCTTTTTGAGTCACCTCATCACCCATCATGACAAATACTTCACCAATCTCCATCTCTTCCTCTTCGGTCATGTGGGTGTCTAAAGCTTTGACCATCACAGCCTCAGCTGTCATTTGTCTCTTCCTCTTGATGATGTCAATGATTAGATCATGAAAATCTTTCTTTGCTATGCCAAGTGCTTCCCTCAAGGTGAATTCGATCTTGGCATCCAAGATCCTTTCCTCTAATATTCCCTTCATGTCAATAGAGGTCTCAATGTCTGACAGGAGCTTGTAAGTAGGCACTCTCCCCTTTGCCTTGCCAGAATCTCCTTTCTCTTGGCCCTTTTTGCTATCACTGGACTGCCCCCAATCCTTCTCAGGTAGTGGTGCATCTCCTGGATGTACAGTGCTAGGGCTTGCTGTCTTTGAGCGTGTAGGAACCCTCTTCCTCATTTCTGTATCAGGATCATTTTGTAATTGAATTCTCCTCTTTGATACTGGCTCCTCACTATTCTCAGCGTCAAGTCTTCCACGTTTCTCTTCAACTGAGGCCTCATGCAGCTCATCAGTGTCCTTCCCTTCATTCATAAATGCTCTGATGCTACTAGCATCTACTGGGTCTTCCCATCCAGTTGCTTTCCTGATGGCTTGAGCCCCTCTCTTCATCAGTACGTTTTCTTGAATAGATGAAGCACTAATTGAATGCTCCTCTATCTCAATGTGGTATGCATCAGCTTCATGCACTTGCACAGAGCTAGATCTTGCCATCCTTTCTTCCACAAGCCTCTTCATTCCTCCTCTCCCAAAGTTGGTTGCCAACGAAGAGCCTGTAGAGGCATCATGAATCTTCCCATCTTTGTAGAAGACAAGAACATTCTTGAGTGTCTCTTCATAGGATTCACACCCTCTCAGAGTATGTTCAGTCTCCTCATCACACCAAACACACCTCCTTGCATATTTTCTAGCACCTTCAGATGGTTGTGAAGGAGAAGCTCCTCTGGCCTTCTTCAATTCACTAAACTCCACCCTTAGCTCTCGAAAACCCTTGATAAGCTCCTCAAGGGCATTTCCTTCAGTGCTCTTAGCAGCCTTGAAGGTGCTTCCCGAACTTGTTGACGGTGTCGGAGCAAAAGACACTTTAAGAGGCTTTGGTATCTGAATAGGCTCAGTATCACTCCTCCCTTCAACACCTCTTGACCTTACACGCTGTTGTTTGGCCAAAAGAACCACGGTTTCTTCAACCCTCCTCCAATCGTTGGTGAAACCACCTTCCGTGGTACGATCTCCAAGTAGTAGAAGAAGTCTGTCTTCCAATGCAACATCAGTTGCTTGGAGGAAAAGCTCAGCCTTCCTGGAATCTAGAAGGCGTCTCTCTGCCATAGGTAATTGGCCAAACTTCTTCTCAAAATCTCTCAACAGCTCATTGGGACCCATCGTGTTTCCCGGCCGTTGCTCCACCCACTCAAGAAAAGATCTCTTCGTCATCCTCTCTGAGTCTTCATCAAAATACTCATCACGGAGCCGTTCAGCAAACTCCACCCATGAGACAACAGCTTCACGGATCTCTTGCACTCGGTCACGGATATAAGGCTCAACCGCCACATCAAAAGTGTGCATCATCTGATTGTCATCAGCCTGATGCACTTCCATCTCACAAACGTAGGTTCGCAAGAACTTAGAGATGTTCTTGCCATCAAACCTTCCAATCTTGGAAACAACAGCCTTGAGAGCCTTGGTGGCACCTTGTCCACCCTGAGTTGACCTCTGTTGCTCCATAAACAAGGCCAATGCCCCTAAAATGTTCTCCATCGGAAACTGCACTCCAACGGTGGCGGCAGTCTCTTCACGGTCTCCCATAGCAACAATCTCACCAGTCGCCTCAAAGCTCTCTCAGTGGAAGCACCAATATGTCGGGTAGAGAGGAGCGCGCTCTGAGAATTCGCGGGGAATCTGGCTGCGACACGATGACCAGATAGCTTGGGAGATCGGTCTTGTCTTCAATTCTTGTACTCTTCAAATCTTCAAATCTCTTCCCAGTCCTATCCTGCAATGGCTCTAAAAGGTTTAAGGGTAAGGGTGGGGTAATAAGAAACCACGGGCCTCGGACGGGTAAAACGGGACGGCCAGACCACGAGCTGAAACCGTCCGAAAGATGGTTCCTAAATTTCAAACCCACGGTGACCAGCAAACGTGCCTCACCGGTGGGAACAACATAAACACGACCGTGTGGGTGATCAATCCCACTTCGCCGCAACAAAGTTTACAAAACAAAATTGAAAACAACTAGCCTCCAAAACCGGCTGGGAATAACAATAAAAAACAACGAGCCTCCAAAACCGGCTAGGAACAACAATAAAAGACAACGAGCCACAAGCCACAACACACAAATGTTCTCGTCTTCTTGTCTTGAAGTCTTCAAATCTTCTTCCTTTAAAGTCTCAAAGTGTTTAAAAACACAAAGAAACCTTCAAGGCAATCTTCTATTGTGGCTGCGAGCTTCTAATTGATGCTACAGATGGCTCAAGTCTCCAAAAGCTAAGTATAATAGCTTTTTGAAAAGCTAAAACAACAAACTGACACTCCTCAAAATTTCAATTGAATCTAAGTTACTGTCCAAAAGTTATAAGAGAGCAAAGTGGAAGCTTTATTTTTCTTTTGACAACCAACCTCCGCCTCTTTATATCTTCATAACTTTTGATATAAAGCTCTTACATACAAGTGCAATAGCATTTTGGAAAGTTAATGCAAACTACTACAATATGTATAATTTTTATAGAAACCCTAAACTCTGTCCATAAGTTATGGCTAATCAAAGTTTCGGTCTCTTTATTTTTAGAGAGTTTCAACTTCTCAACTTCAACACACAACAACTCCTTCAATAAAACTCCAAATAGATTGAGTGATAGCAATCTGAAGAGCTAATCTCATAGGCTATCAGTCCTGTAGATTTCAAAAGAAATTATCACAGTGACCAAAAGTTATGGTCCTCGAAGTCTTAGCTTCCTTCTTTCCAAAGGCAGTCAACCTCCACGCCTTCACACCTTCATAACTTCCTCTTCGGAACTCCAAATCATAAAAGTAATAACTTTTTGGAAAGCTATTACAATGATACATACACTCTCAAAATTGCAAAGCAAGTTGATACACACAACAAAAGTTGTGGCTCGTCGAAACCTCTGCCCTCTCAATGGACGGCCAAGGGTTTCCACAAACTTCCAACCTTCACAACTTTTGCAATACAATTCCAAATTCAACTTATAAGATCAATTCGGAAAGGTCTCATTACAAGGAACAATCTCTCAAAATTTCAATTTAAACAAAGTCTTGCTCAATGAGCTACATCAAGTCGAAATTCTGCCTCCAAAGCTCTCACTATTCACACACACAAAAAAACTCCCGACAATCTTCAAAACCCCAAGACCTCACTAAATCTCATCCAATCAAAGGTGGCGGTGGGGCACATATGCCCAA
Organism: Pohlia nutans; assembly: GCA_022496805.1. Taxonomy (NCBI): domain Eukaryota; kingdom Viridiplantae; phylum Streptophyta; class Bryopsida; order Bryales; family Mniaceae; genus Pohlia; species Pohlia nutans. The sequence goes on from CM040086.1 coordinate 2,895,982, forward strand.
GCTCCCCTTTGAAGCTTCAAAGAAGGTACTTTTTCCCCCCCTTCCTATTCACACCTTTCAAACTACCTAATCCTTTGATGATTTAATTAAAACGAAAGACAAACTATATGTACTATTTTCATTCCGCTACTCCATTCATTGAAAATACAAAGCTTAGAGCATATATGTACACGATGGAAGCATTTCCATCACGACATGCACCCTCTCTAAACCTGCACATCCTCCGGTATGTGCCACGTTTAGCCCTCCTCGCTGTCTTGATTGTCATCAATTGCATCCTATAGTTTTTCATCTTCCTCTTCATCTTGTTGATCATCCTCTAGTTCTTCTGAATTGAAGTGTTCTTCAAGGTCTTCAAGATGAAACCTTCCACTTCTGCGAAAGATTTTGATGCGCTTTCCAGCTACTGGTATACATAGAGAAGTTCCATCTAACTCACGGAGTGAATAAGTGCCATTGAGGTGCACTTTAATCACTACATAGGGTCCAAACCATCTTTTTGCAAATTTTCGCACCGTGCTGTGTTGATGCTCCAATGTGCTATCAAATACAAGGACCCAATCACCCTCTCTAATCTTCTTTCTTCTCATTCGGTGTGTTCTGTCAAAGCGCTCTTTGTTGCTCAGTCTTGCAGCTTTCATTTTCTCCAATGCAATCCCAACATCCTCTGGCAATCTTTCAAGTTGTTGGATGCGAAGCTCCAACAGTCTTTCTCTGCTTATGTCATCTTCCCATGCAAGAAACACCCATGTGGGAATATCGACCTCCACCGGCATGATTGGTTTCTGTCCATACATTAGTTCTACAGGCATGTAACCGGTAACCGTACTGTGTGTGGTTCTATCAGCCCACAGAGCAAACGGTAGCAATTTTGACCACATCTTAGGCTTTCCTTTACAAGCTTTGACTAAAGCATGAATGATTGGGGGATGTCCCCTTTCAATCTTGCCATTGGCCTCAGGATTGTAAGCCGTTGTCAGCTTCAATTGCACACCATATCGGTTGAAAAATTCCTTGGCTTCAGCAGCATTTAATTCTCCTCTGTCAGCTCTCATCCGACCAATACTCCCGTACCGACTAAAAATGTCTTCAAGTATGAATCGGCAAACATTCACCGTTGTCTTGGTCCTCAAAGCTCTTCCTTCAACAAAATTTGAGAGTTCTTCTCGGGCCAAAACAAGGTATTTCATCCCCCACATTGCATTTGGCATAGCAACCAAATCAATCATCCATTGAAAATGGATTGCAATGGGATAGGTCGGATGCAATTCGTCTCTGTGTCGTACCTTGGATTGTAATTGGCACACCACACAACAAGCTACAAATTCTTCAACATGTTTGTATAACCCCTTCCACCAATATCTTTCCTTGATTTTTGTATAAGTGGCCCAAACTCCTCTATGACCGGCCCAAAGCGTATCATGAAATTCTTGTAAAACTTTGGTCTTGGTCTGAAAGTCTCCCACCACCCTCAATGGCATTTCACCAAGTCTTTTTGCTCTCTTCCATAAAACCCCGTCTTTCAACAAATATCCATAAGACTGATGTCTGATGTCTTTGAATGTTTTATCCACCCAGCTTTCTTGCCGTTCCATGGTACTCAAATAGAGTCCAATGTCTCTTAATCTTCCTTCGTAGATCTCACTCTCGAAAGGCAAAGCTCCGGTGGATGAGCTTTCTCCATCTGTAATCATCACATAACCTCCATGTGACAATTCTTCATCACCTTCATTAGCCATCATATCCACTTCATTGAAATACCTTGTTCTAGACAACATATCGGCAACACAATTCTTTTTGCCTTCAATGTGAACTAAAACAGGGTTCAAAGATTTGATGTAGGCTATCCACCGCAACATTGCAATGTCTGGTGAAGAACAATTTGCTATCATCCCCAGCAAAGGCAAGCAGTCAGTTTCTAACACCACCTCCGCTCCAATCAAGTAGTTTCTGTCAGCTTTTAGAGCTGTAAGAGCACCATATAATTCTCTTTTCACTTGTGGATATGCTCTCTGGCGATCTGTCAAGATTCTTGCTCCAAATCGGATAGCAAATCTCTTCCCTTCTTCATCATCTTGTCCAATAGCCCATCCAATTGCAATTGGACTTGTGTCAACAGTCATAATCACCGGTCGTCCACAATTGTAGCTCACTTGTTTAAGAACCGGTGGTGACTGTAAAGTTCTTTTCAACTCTGCCATAGCCAAATCTTGCTCAATTTGCCAAACAAACTTGTTCCTCTTGCGTAATAGCTTGTATAGAGGTTCCGATATATGAGCAAAATGAGGGATCCAAATTTGATAGAAGACACAGGCTCCTAAAAACCTCTTTACTTCAGTGACATTGCTACAGGCCATCATTCTCCCAATAGCATCCACCTTCTTAGGGTTAGGTTTCCTTCCATAAGAACCACATAAGTGTCCAACTACCAAAATCTCATCAACCCCAAACTTGGACTTGTCAATGGAGAGGGTCAAGTGCACCTCTTCAAGTCTGCTCAAGATTTTTGCCACGTCTTGTATATGATTAATCACAAAAGCTCTGCAACCATCATCTTGAACTGTTAAGTCTCTTTCTTTCTCCTCGCACCCTTTTATGGGAATGTCATCCACAAAAGGTATGGTTTTGTCAGGCACAAAGTCTCTTAGAATTTGATTCATAGCACTCTGCATATGTGCCACTGAATTGGTAGCACCTTGAAGCAATGTACACATGCGCATCAATCCAAGTGGAGTCTTCATGGTTGTCAAATCTCTGCTCTCAGCAGCTAGTTGGAATTGATCATAGCCAGAATATAGATCTCCAATGGAATATATTGCATGCCCCGCAAACGCTTCTGCTACTTCATCAACAATAGGCCCTGAGCCTTTGTTTCTGATTGTTACTTTGTTTGCTGGCTGCATGTCTTGAATAAACCTCAATGCTCCTGACTTCTTTGGCACCGTGAACCATCGGTTTGAATACGGCGCCATTGAAGGCTCAAGTATGCCCATGTGCCTCTTTTCTTTGAGCAGCTCCACTAGTTTTGGAAGTAGAGCTCTAGGCACAGGTATAGGCTTTAAATCCCATGGTACGTGTGGTACAGTAAAAATAACCATTGGTGTTACAACGTTTGGTTGTACACACCCAATTTCATCTGGCGAAGAAGCAAAGGCCTTTCCATGCATAGAAAGCATGTCTTGAAATTTCTTCTTCTCCGGCTCAGTCAAGAAATCATCTCCTCCAATCTTCAAGTTTGCCAAAGTCTCTTTGGTGAACTTGTGTCCAATTCTTCTTCCTTCTCTCAAACTTGGCTCCTTCTCAGCTTGTTTGACATGTTTATCAGTGTCAGGTGGTAACTGAGTAGCCACTGGCTTCACCTTTTTGGCCACAGTTTTGTACTTTGTATAAACTGTAGCTTCTGACCTCCATTCATCAATTTTGGAATCACACAGCCTTGTCACTGCTGTAGAAATCTCATCATACATTGAACTTGTATGAACATTGACAAAGCAATGAGTAGCCGTATTCGCATCCTTGTTTGTCTTTATATCTTGCAAAGTCTGCAAGATATCATCTGGCATACCATTTTCTTCATAAATACCAGAAATGCCTTCATCTTCCTCTAGAACCTTCATTTTTTTTAGATTTTTCTCCATCTTTTTCACAAGCTTTCTATGTACATGGTCCAAGTCTTTGACATCAGAAAAGCTCACAATACCATCGTTTGTCACACTTGTAAATCCACACTTCACACCAGTATGTACAGTGGAGAATTTGTCAATCTTACTTCCCTTAGCACTCGTGGATCCCCACATTCCACGTGTGCCCTTTAGAAATCCGGGAAGTTTAGAGAAGTCGGTAGCGGAACCTCTCTGAGTTGAAGTCGATGCCTCTCATTGTCAGGCTTCACTGTTAAGAATTGCACTGACTTCTTCCCATCAAGACTCCTGATTCGGGCATAATGAGACCCGTTATCCAACACCTTGGTCTCCATTCTCGAAGCGGTGATGAAAGGTTGGCCCAAAATTACCGGATAGGCACTAAGGTTTTGAACAAAGAAATTTTTTTCAACTTCCACATCTCCAATCTTTGTGGGTATCGCAGGGCAAGCTCCATGTAATCGAGTCCGCCCGCTATTGGCTGATTTCATGATCCAGCCATGGTCTATGTCAATTGGCCATTTGCCCTTCTCATAGACATTCCGAGACATAATGTTGATCTCAGAACCATGGTCAACAAGGGCCAAAACATGTTCATCAAGCCCTCCCAGCTTCATTTTTGTCTCAGTGGTGGCTCTGGCCCAAAATGGTAGATCATACTCAATTCTTTCTTCATTTTCTCTCATGTTGGGAAGATCATAAGAGCACTCAAAAGTCTGTGTCTCATGGCCTTCATCCTTTGGAACTTCTTCTTTTTGAGTCACCTCATCACCCATCATGACAAATACTTCACCAATCTCCATCTCTTCCTCTTCGGTCATGTGGGTGTCTAAAGCTTTGACCATCACAGCCTCAGCTGTCATTTGTCTCTTCCTCTTGATGATGTCAATGATTAGATCATGAAAATCTTTCTTTGCTATGCCAAGTGCTTCCCTCAAGGTGAATTCGATCTTGGCATCCAAGATCCTTTCCTCTAATATTCCCTTCATGTCAATAGAGGTCTCAATGTCTGACAGGAGCTTGTAAGTAGGCACTCTCCCCTTTGCCTTGCCAGAATCTCCTTTCTCTTGGCCCTTTTTGCTATCACTGGACTGCCCCCAATCCTTCTCAGGTAGTGGTGCATCTCCTGGATGTACAGTGCTAGGGCTTGCTGTCTTTGAGCGTGTAGGAACCCTCTTCCTCATTTCTGTATCAGGATCATTTTGTAATTGAATTCTCCTCTTTGATACTGGCTCCTCACTATTCTCAGCGTCAAGTCTTCCACGTTTCTCTTCAACTGAGGCCTCATGCAGCTCATCAGTGTCCTTCCCTTCATTCATAAATGCTCTGATGCTACTAGCATCTACTGGGTCTTCCCATCCAGTTGCTTTCCTGATGGCTTGAGCCCCTCTCTTCATCAGTACGTTTTCTTGAATAGATGAAGCACTAATTGAATGCTCCTCTATCTCAATGTGGTATGCATCAGCTTCATGCACTTGCACAGAGCTAGATCTTGCCATCCTTTCTTCCACAAGCCTCTTCATTCCTCCTCTCCCAAAGTTGGTTGCCAACGAAGAGCCTGTAGAGGCATCATGAATCTTCCCATCTTTGTAGAAGACAAGAACATTCTTGAGTGTCTCTTCATAGGATTCACACCCTCTCAGAGTATGTTCAGTCTCCTCATCACACCAAACACACCTCCTTGCATATTTTCTAGCACCTTCAGATGGTTGTGAAGGAGAAGCTCCTCTGGCCTTCTTCAATTCACTAAACTCCACCCTTAGCTCTCGAAAACCCTTGATAAGCTCCTCAAGGGCATTTCCTTCAGTGCTCTTAGCAGCCTTGAAGGTGCTTCCCGAACTTGTTGACGGTGTCGGAGCAAAAGACACTTTAAGAGGCTTTGGTATCTGAATAGGCTCAGTATCACTCCTCCCTTCAACACCTCTTGACCTTACACGCTGTTGTTTGGCCAAAAGAACCACGGTTTCTTCAACCCTCCTCCAATCGTTGGTGAAACCACCTTCCGTGGTACGATCTCCAAGTAGTAGAAGAAGTCTGTCTTCCAATGCAACATCAGTTGCTTGGAGGAAAAGCTCAGCCTTCCTGGAATCTAGAAGGCGTCTCTCTGCCATAGGTAATTGGCCAAACTTCTTCTCAAAATCTCTCAACAGCTCATTGGGACCCATCGTGTTTCCCGGCCGTTGCTCCACCCACTCAAGAAAAGATCTCTTCGTCATCCTCTCTGAGTCTTCATCAAAATACTCATCACGGAGCCGTTCAGCAAACTCCACCCATGAGACAACAGCTTCACGGATCTCTTGCACTCGGTCACGGATATAAGGCTCAACCGCCACATCAAAAGTGTGCATCATCTGATTGTCATCAGCCTGATGCACTTCCATCTCACAAACGTAGGTTCGCAAGAACTTAGAGATGTTCTTGCCATCAAACCTTCCAATCTTGGAAACAACAGCCTTGAGAGCCTTGGTGGCACCTTGTCCACCCTGAGTTGACCTCTGTTGCTCCATAAACAAGGCCAATGCCCCTAAAATGTTCTCCATCGGAAACTGCACTCCAACGGTGGCGGCAGTCTCTTCACGGTCTCCCATAGCAACAATCTCACCAGTCGCCTCAAAGCTCTCTCAGTGGAAGCACCAATATGTCGGGTAGAGAGGAGCGCGCTCTGAGAATTCGCGGGGAATCTGGCTGCGACACGATGACCAGATAGCTTGGGAGATCGGTCTTGTCTTCAATTCTTGTACTCTTCAAATCTTCAAATCTCTTCCCAGTCCTATCCTGCAATGGCTCTAAAAGGTTTAAGGGTAAGGGTGGGGTAATAAGAAACCACGGGCCTCGGACGGGTAAAACGGGACGGCCAGACCACGAGCTGAAACCGTCCGAAAGATGGTTCCTAAATTTCAAACCCACGGTGACCAGCAAACGTGCCTCACCGGTGGGAACAACATAAACACGACCGTGTGGGTGATCAATCCCACTTCGCCGCAACAAAGTTTACAAAACAAAATTGAAAACAACTAGCCTCCAAAACCGGCTGGGAATAACAATAAAAAACAACGAGCCTCCAAAACCGGCTAGGAACAACAATAAAAGACAACGAGCCACAAGCCACAACACACAAATGTTCTCGTCTTCTTGTCTTGAAGTCTTCAAATCTTCTTCCTTTAAAGTCTCAAAGTGTTTAAAAACACAAAGAAACCTTCAAGGCAATCTTCTATTGTGGCTGCGAGCTTCTAATTGATGCTACAGATGGCTCAAGTCTCCAAAAGCTAAGTATAATAGCTTTTTGAAAAGCTAAAACAACAAACTGACACTCCTCAAAATTTCAATTGAATCTAAGTTACTGTCCAAAAGTTATAAGAGAGCAAAGTGGAAGCTTTATTTTTCTTTTGACAACCAACCTCCGCCTCTTTATATCTTCATAACTTTTGATATAAAGCTCTTACATACAAGTGCAATAGCATTTTGGAAAGCTAATGCAAACTACTACAATATGTATAATTTTTATAGAAACCCTAAACTCTGTCCATAAGTTATGGCTAATCAAAGTTTCGGTCTCTTTATTTTTAGAGAGTTTCAACTTCTCAACTTCAACACACAACAACTCCTTCAATAAAACTCCAAATAGATTGAGTGATAGCAATCTGGAGAGCTAATCTCATAGACTATCAGTCCTGTAGATTTCAAAAGAAATTATCACAGTGACCAAAAGTTATGGTCCTCGAAGTCTTAGCTTCCTTCTTTCCAAAGGCAGTCAACCTCCACGCCTTCACACCTTCATAACTTCCTCTTCGGAACTCCAAATCATAAAAGTAATAACTTTTTGGAAAGCTATTACAATGATACATACACTCTCAAAATTGCAAAGCAAGTTGATACACACAACAAAAGTTGTGGCTCGTCGAAACCTCTGCCCTCTCAATGGACGGCCAAGGGTTTCCACAAACTTCCAACCTTCACAACTTTTGCAATACAATTCCAAATTCAACTTATAAGATCAATTCGGAAAGGTCTCATTACAAGGAACAATCTCTCAAAATTTCAATTTAAACAAAGTCTTGCTCAATGAGCTACATCAAGTCGAAATTCTGCCTCCAAAGCTCTCACTATTCACACACACAAAAAAACTCCCGACAATCTTCAAAACCCCAAGACCTCACTAAATCTCATCCAATCAAAGGTGGCGGTGGGGCACATATGCCCAAGCTCCCCTTTGAAGCTTCAAAGAAGGTACTTTTTCCCCCCCTTCCTATTCACACCTTTCAAACTACCTAATCCTTTGATGATTTAATTAAAACGAAAGACAAACTATATGTACTATTTTCATTCCGCTACTCCATTCATTGAAAATACAAAGCTTAGAGCATATATGTACACGATGGAAGCATTTCCATCACGACATGCACCCTCTCTAAACCTGCACATCCTCCGGTATGTGCCACGTTTAGCCCTCCTCGCTGTCTTGATTGTCATCAATTGCATCCTATAGTTCTTCATCTTCCTCTTCATCTTGTTGATCATCCTCTAGTTCTTCTGAATTGAAGTGTTCTTCAAGGTCTTCAAGATGAAACCTTCCACTTCTGCGAAAGATTTTGATGCGCTTTCCAGCTACTGGTATACATAGAGAAGTTCCATCTAACTCACGGAGTGAATAAGTGCCATTGAGGTGCACTTTAATCACTACATAGGGTCCAAACCATCTTTTTGAAAATTTTCGCACCGTGCTGTGTTGATGCTCCAATGTGCTATCAAATACAAGGACCCAATCACCCTCTCTAATCTTCTTTCTTCTCATTCGGTGTGTTCTGTCAAAGCGCTCTTTGTTGCTCAGTCTTGCAACTTTCATTTTCTCCAATGCAATCCCAACATCCTCTGGCAATCTTTCAAGTTGTTGGATGCGAAGCTCCAACAGTCTTTCTCTGCTTATGTCATCTTCCCATGCAAGAAACACCCATGTGGGAATATCGACCTCCACCGGCATGATTGGTTTCTGTCCATACATTAGTTCTACAGGCATGTAACCGGTAACCGTACTGTGTGTGGTTCTATCAGCCCACAGAGCAAACGGTAGCAATTTTGACCACATCTTAGGCTTTCCTTTACAAGCTTTGACTAAAGCATGAATGATTGGGGGATGTCCCCTTTCAATCTTGCCATTGGCCTCAGGATTGTAAGCCGTTGTCAGCTTCAATTGCACACCATATCGGTTGAAAAATTCCTTGGCTTCAGCAGCATTTAATTCTCCTCTGTCAGCTCTCATCCGACCAATACTCCCGTACCGACTAAAAATGTCTTCAAGTATGAATCGGCAAACATTCACCGTTGTCTTGGTCCTCAAAGCTCTTCCTTCAACAAAATTTGAGAGTTCTTCTCGGGCCAAAACAAGGTATTTCATCCCCCACATTGCATTTGGCATAGCAACCAAATCAATCATCCATTGAAAATGGATTGCAATGGGATAGGTCGGATGCAATTCGTCTCTGTGTCGTACCTTGGATTGTAATTGGCACACCACACAACAAGCTACAAATTCTTCAACATGTTTGTATAACCCCTTCCACCAATATCTTTCCTTGATTTTTGTATAAGTGGCCCAAACTCCTCTATGACCGGCCCAAAGCGTATCATGAAATTCTTGTAAAACTTTGGTCTTGGTCTGAAAGTCTCCCACCACCCTCAATGGCATTTCACCAAGTCTTTTTGCTCTCTTCCATAAAACCCCGTCTTTCAACAAATATCCATAAGACTGATGTCTGATGTCTTTGAATGTTTTATCCACCCAGCTTTCTTGCCGTTCCATGGTACTCAAATAGAGTCCAATGTCTCTTAATCTTCCTTCGTAGATCTCACTCTCGAAAGGCAAAGCTCCGGTGGATGAGCTTTCTCCATCTGTAATCATCACATAACCTCCATGTGACAATTCTTCATCACCTTCATTAGCCATCATATCCACTTCATTGAAATACCTTGTTCTAGACAACATATCGGCAACACAATTCTTTTTGCCTTCAATGTGAACTAAAACAGGGTTCAAAGATTTGATGTAGGCTATCCACCGCAACATTGCAATGTCTGGTGAAGAACAATTTGCTATCATCCCCAGCAAAGGCAAGCAGTCAGTTTCTAACACCACCTCCGCTCCAATCAAGTAGTTTCTGTCAGCTTTTAGAGCTGTAAGAGCACCATATAATTCTCTTTTCACTTGTGGATATGCTCTCTGGCGATCTGTCAAGATTCTTGCTCCAAATCGGATAGCAAATCTCTTCCCTTCTTCATCATCTTGTCCAATAGCCCATCCAATTGCAATTGGACTTGTGTCAACAGTCATAATCACCGGTCGTCCACAATTGTAGCTCACTTGTTTAAGAACCGGTGGTGACTGTAAAGTTCTTTTCAACTCTGCCATAGCCAAATCTTGCTCAATTTGCCAAACAAACTTGTTCCTCTTGCGTAATAGCTTGTATAGAGGTTCCGATATATGAGCAAAATGAGGGATCCAAATTTGATAGAAGACACAGGCTCCTAAAAACCTCTTTACTTCAGTGACATTGCTACAGGCCATCATTCTCCCAATAGCATCCACCTTCTTAGGGTTAGGTTTCCTTCCATAAGAACCACATAAGTGTCCAACTACCAAAATCTCATCAACCCCAAACTTGGACTTGTCAATGGAGAGGGTCAAGTGCACCTCTTCAAGTCTGCTCAAGATTTTTGCCACGTCTTGTATATGATTAATCACAAAAGCTCTGCAACCATCATCTTGAACTGTTAAGTCTCTTTCTTTCTCCTCGCACCCTTTTATGGGAATGTCATCCACAAAAGGTATGGTTTTGTCAGGCACAAAGTCTCTTAGAATTTGATTCATAGCACTCTGCATATGTGCCACTGAATTGGTAGCACCTTGAAGCAATGTACACATGCGCATCAATCCAAGTGGAGTCTTCATGGTTGTCAAATCTCTGCTCTCAGCAGCTAGTTGGAATTGATCATAGCCAGAATATAGATCTCCAATGGAATATATTGCATGCCCCGCAAACGCTTCTGCTACTTCATCAACAATAGGCCCTGAGCCTTTGTTTCTGATTGTTACTTTGTTTGCTGGCTGCATGTCTTGAATAAACCTCAATGCTCCTGACTTCTTTGGCACCGTGAACCATCGGTTTGAATACGGCGCCATTGAAGGCTCAAGTATGCCCATGTGCCTCTTTTCTTTGAGCAGCTCCACTAGTTTTGGAAGTAGAGCTCTAGGCACAGGTATAGGCTTTAAATCCCATGGTACGTGTGGTACAGTAAAAATAACCATTGGTGTTACAACGTTTGGTTGTACACACCCAATTTCATCTGGCGAAGAAGCAAAGGCCTTTCCATGCATAGAAAGCATGTCTTGAAATTTCTTCTTCTCCGGCTCAGTCAAGAAATCATCTCCTCCAATCTTCAAGTTTGCCAAAGTCTCTTTGGTGAACTTGTGTCCAATTCTTCTTCCTTCTCTCAAACTTGGCTCCTTCTCAGCTTGTTTGACATGTTTATCAGTGTCAGGTGGTAACTGAGTAGCCACTGGCTTCACCTTTTTGGCCACAGTTTTGTACTTTGTATAAACTGTAGCTTCTGACCTCCATTCATCAATTTTGGAATCACACAGCCTTGTCACTGCTGTAGAAATCTCATCATACATTGAACTTGTATGAACATTGACAAAGCAATGAGTAGCCGTATTCGCATCCTTGTTTGTCTTTATATCTTGCAAAGTCTGCAAGATATCATCTGGCATACCATTTTCTTCATAAATACCAGAAATGCCTTCATCTTCCTCTAGAACCTTCATTTTTTTTAGATTTTTCTCCATCTTTTTCACAAGCTTTCTATGTACATGGTCCAAGTCTTTGACATCAGAAAAGCTCACAATACCATCGTTTGTCACACTTGTAAATCCACACTTCACACCAGTATGTACAGTGGAGAATTTGTCAATCTTACTTCCCTTAGCACTCGTGGATCCCCACATTCCACGTGTGCCCTTTAGAAATCCGGGAAGTTTAGAGAAGTCGGTAGCGGAACCTCTCTGAGTTGAAGTCGATGCCTCTCATTGTCAGGCTTCACTGTTAAGAATTGCACTGACTTCTTCCCATCAAGACTCCTGATTCGGGCATAATGAGACCCGTTATCCAACACCTTGGTCTCCATTCTCGAAGCGGTGATGAAAGGTTGGCCCAAAATTACCGGATAGGCACTAAGGTTTTGAACAAAGAAATTTTTTTCAACTTCCACATCTCCAATCTTTGTGGGTATCGCAGGGCAAGCTCCATGTAATCGAGTCCGCCCGCTATTGGCTGATTTCATGATCCAGCCATGGTCTATGTCAATTGGCCATTTGCCCTTCTCATAGACATTCCGAGACATAATGTTGATCTCAGAACCATGGTCAACAAGGGCCAAAACATGTTCATCAAGCCCTCCCAGCTTCATTTTTGTCTCAGTGGTGGCTCTGGCCCAAAATGGTAGATCATACTCAATTCTTTCTTCATTTTCTCTCATGTTGGGAAGATCATAAGAGCACTCAAAAGTCTGTGTCTCATGGCCTTCATCCTTTGGAACTTCTTCTTTTTGAGTCACCTCATCACCCATCATGACAAATACTTCACCAATCTCCATCTCTTCCTCTTCGGTCATGTGGGTGTCTAAAGCTTTGACCATCACAGCCTCAGCTGTCATTTGTCTCTTCCTCTTGATGATGTCAATGATTAGATCATGAAAATCTTTCTTTGCTATGCCAAGTGCTTCCCTCAAGGTGAATTCGATCTTGGCATCCAAGATCCTTTCCTCTAATATTCCCTTCATGTCAATAGAGGTCTCAATGTCTGACAGGAGCTTGTAAGTAGGCACTCTCCCCTTTGCCTTGCCAGAATCTCCTTTCTCTTGGCCCTTTTTGCTATCACTGGACTGCCCCCAATCCTTCTCAGGTAGTGGTGCATCTCCTGGATGTACAGTGCTAGGGCTTGCTGTCTTTGAGCGTGTAGGAACCCTCTTCCTCATTTCTGTATCAGGATCATTTTGTAATTGAATTCTCCTCTTTGATACTGGCTCCTCACTATTCTCAGCGTCAAGTCTTCCACGTTTCTCTTCAACTGAGGCCTCATGCAGCTCATCAGTGTCCTTCCCTTCATTCATAAATGCTCTGATGCTACTAGCATCTACTGGGTCTTCCCATCCAGTTGCTTTCCTGATGGCTTGAGCCCCTCTCTTCATCAGTACGTTTTCTTGAATAGATGAAGCACTAATTGAATGCTCCTCTATCTCAATGTGGTATGCATCAGCTTCATGCACTTGCACAGAGCTAGATCTTGCCATCCTTTCTTCCACAAGCCTCTTCATTCCTCCTCTCCCAAAGTTGGTTGCCAACGAAGAGCCTGTAGAGGCATCATGAATCTTCCCATCTTTGTAGAAGACAAGAACATTCTTGAGTGTCTCTTCATAGGATTCACACCCTCTCAGAGTATGTTCAGTCTCCTCATCACACCAAACACACCTCCTTGCATATTTTCTAGCACCTTCAGATGGTTGTGAAGGAGAAGCTCCTCTGGCCTTCTTCAATTCACTAAACTCCACCCTTAGCTCTCGAAAACCCTTGATAAGCTCCTCAAGGGCATTTCCTTCAGTGCTCTTAGCAGCCTTGAAGGTGCTTCCCGAACTTGTTGACGGTGTCGGAGCAAAAGACACTTTAAGAGGCTTTGGTATCTGAATAGGCTCAGTATCACTCCTCCCTTCAACACCTCTTGACCTTACACGCTGTTGTTTGGCCAAAAGAACCACGGTTTCTTCAACCCTCCTCCAATCGTTGGTGAAACCACCTTCCGTGGTACGATCTCCAAGTAGTAGAAGAAGTCTGTCTTCCAATGCAACATCAGTTGCTTGGAGGAAAAGCTCAGCCTTCCTGGAATCTAGAAGGCGTCTCTCTGCCATAGGTAATTGGCCAAACTTCTTCTCAAAATCTCTCAACAGCTCATTGGGACCCATCGTGTTTCCCGGCCGTTGCTCCACCCACTCAAGAAAAGATCTCTTCGTCATCCTCTCTGAGTCTTCATCAAAATACTCATCACGGAGCCGTTCAGCAAACTCCACCCATGAGACAACAGCTTCACGGATCTCTTGCACTCGGTCACGGATATAAGGCTCAACCGCCACATCAAAAGTGTGCATCATCTGATTGTCATCAGCCTGATGCACTTCCATCTCACAAACGTAGGTTCGCAAGAACTTAGAGATGTTCTTGCCATCAAACCTTCCAATCTTGGAAACAACAGCCTTGAGAGCCTTGGTGGCACCTTGTCCACCCTGAGTTGACCTCTGTTGCTCCATAAACAAGGCCAATGCCCCTAAAATGTTCTCCATCGGAAACTGCACTCCAACGGTGGCGGCAGTCTCTTCACGGTCTCCCATAGCAACAATCTCACCAGTCGCCTCAAAGCTCTCTCAGTGGAAGCACCAATATGTCGGGTAGAGAGGAGCGCGCTCTGAGAATTCGCGGGGAATCTGGCTGCGACACGATGACCAGATAGCTTGGGAGATCGGTCTTGTCTTCAATTCTTGTACTCTTCAAATCTTCAAATCTCTTCCCAGTCCTATCCTGCAATGGCTCTAAAAGGTTTAAGGGTAAGGGTGGGGTAATAAGAAACCACGGGCCTCGGACGGGTAAAACGGGACGGTCAGACCACGAGCTGAAACCGTCCGAAAGATGGTTCCTAAATTTCAAACCCACGGTGACCAGCAAACGTGCCTCACCGGTGGGAACAACATAAACACGACCGTGTGGGTGATCAATCCCACTTCGCCGCAACAAAGTTTACAAAACAAAATTGAAAACAACTAGCCTCCAAAACCGGCTGGGAATAACAATAAAAAACAACGAGCCTCCAAAACCGGCTAGGAACAACAATAAAAGACAACGAGCCACAAGCCACAACACACAAATGTTCTCGTCTTCTTGTCTTGAAGTCTTCAAATCTTCTTCCTTTAAAGTCTCAAAGTGTTTAAAAACACAAAGAAACCTTCAAGGCAATCTTCTATTGTGGCTGCGAGCTTCTAATTGATGCTACAGATGGCTCAAGTCTCCAAAAGCTAAGTATAATAGCTTTTTGAAAAGCTAAAACAACAAACTGACACTCCTCAAAATTTCAATTGAATCTAAGTTACTGTCCAAAAGTTATAAGAGAGCAAAGTGGAAGCTTTATTTTTCTTTTGACAACCAACCTCCGCCTCTTTATATCTTCATAACTTTTGATATAAAGCTCTTACATACAAGTGCAATAGCATTTTGGAAAGTTAATGCAAACTACTACAATATGTATAATTTTTATAGAAACCCTAAACTCTGTCCATAAGTTATGGCTAATCAAAGTTTCGGTCTCTTTATTTTTAGAGAGTTTCAACTTCTCAACTTCAACACACAACAACTCCTTCAATAAAACTCCAAATAGATTGAGTGATAGCAATCTGAAGAGCTAATCTCATAGGCTATCAGTCCTGTAGATTTCAAAAGAAATTATCACAGTGACCAAAAGTTATGGTCCTCGAAGTCTTAGCTTCCTTCTTTCCAAAGGCAGTCAACCTCCACGCCTTCACACCTTCATAACTTCCTCTTCGGAACTCCAAATCATAAAAGTAATAACTTTTTGGAAAGCTATTACAATGATACATACACTCTCAAAATTGCAAAGCAAGTTGATACACACAACAAAAGTTGTGGCTCGTCGAAACCTCTGCCCTCTCAATGGACGGCCAAGGGTTTCCACAAACTTCCAACCTTCACAACTTTTGCAATACAATTCCAAATTCAACTTATAAGATCAATTCGGAAAGGTCTCATTACAAGGAACAATCTCTCAAAATTTCAATTTAAACAAAGTCTTGCTCAATGAGCTACATCAAGTCGAAATTCTGCCTCCAAAGCTCTCACTATTCACACACACAAAAAAACTCCCGACAATCTTCAAAACCCCAAGACCTCACTAAATCTCATCCAATCAAAGGTGGCGGTGGGGCACATATGCCCAAGCTCCCCTTTGAAGCTTCAAAGAAGGTACTTTTTCCCCCCCTTCCTATTCACACCTTTCAAACTACCTAATCCTTTGATGATTTAATTAAAACGAAAGACAAACTATATGTACTATTTTCATTCCGCTACTCCATTCATTGAAAATACAAAGCTTAGAGCATATATGTACACGATGGAAGCATTTCCATCACGACATGCACCCTCTCTAAACCTGCACATCCTCCGGTATGTGCCACGTTTAGCCCTCCTCGCTGTCTTGATTGTCATCAATTGCATCCTATAGTTCTTCATCTTCCTCTTCATCTTGTTGATCATCCTCTAGTTCTTCTGAATTGAAGTGTTCTTCAAGGTCTTCAAGATGAAACCTTCCACTTCTGCGAAAGATTTTGATGCGCTTTCCAGCTACTGGTATACATAGAGAAGTTCCATCTAACTCACGGAGTGAATAAGTGCCATTGAGGTGCACTTTAATCACTACATAGGGTCCAAACCATCTTTTTGAAAATTTTCGCACCGTGCTGTGTTGATGCTCCAATGTGCTATCAAATACAAGGACCCAATCACCCTCTCTAATCTTCTTTCTTCTCATTCGGTGTGTTCTGTCAAAGCGCTCTTTGTTGCTCAGTCTTGCAACTTTCATTTTCTCCAATGCAATCCCAACATCCTCTGGCAATCTTTCAAGTTGTTGGATGCGAAGCTCCAACAGTCTTTCTCTGCTTATGTCATCTTCCCATGCAAGAAACACCCATGTGGGAATATCGACCTCCACCGGCATGATTGGTTTCTGTCCATACATTAGTTCTACAGGCATGTAACCGGTAACCGTACTGTGTGTGGTTCTATCAGCCCACAGAGCAAACGGTAGCAATTTTGACCACATCTTAGGCTTTCCTTTACAAGCTTTGACTAAAGCATGAATGATTGGGGGATGTCCCCTTTCAATCTTGCCATTGGCCTCAGGATTGTAAGCCGTTGTCAGCTTCAATTGCACACCATATCGGTTGAAAAATTCCTTGGCTTCAGCAGCATTTAATTCTCCTCTGTCAGCTCTCATCCGACCAATACTCCCGTACCGACTAAAAATGTCTTCAAGTATGAATCGGCAAACATTCACCGTTGTCTTGGTCCTCAAAGCTCTTCCTTCAACAAAATTTGAGAGTTCTTCTCGGGCCAAAACAAGGTATTTCATCCCCCACATTGCATTTGGCATAGCAACCAAATCAATCATCCATTGAAAATGGATTGCAATGGGATAGGTCGGATGCAATTCGTCTCTGTGTCGTACCTTGGATTGTAATTGGCACACCACACAACAAGCTACAAATTCTTCAACATGTTTGTATAACCCCTTCCACCAATATCTTTCCTTGATTTTTGTATAAGTGGCCCAAACTCCTCTATGACCGGCCCAAAGCGTATCATGAAATTCTTGTAAAACTTTGGTCTTGGTCTGAAAGTCTCCCACCACCCTCAATGGCATTTCACCAAGTCTTTTTGCTCTCTTCCATAAAACCCCGTCTTTCAACAAATATCCATAAGACTGATGTCTGATGTCTTTGAATGTTTTATCCACCCAGCTTTCTTGCCGTTCCATGGTACTCAAATAGAGTCCAATGTCTCTTAATCTTCCTTCGTAGATCTCACTCTCGAAAGGCAAAGCTCCGGTGGATGAGCTTTCTCCATCTGTAATCATCACATAACCTCCATGTGACAATTCTTCATCACCTTCATTAGCCATCATATCCACTTCATTGAAATACCTTGCTCTAGACAACATATCGGCAACACAATTCTTTTTGCCTTCAATGTGAACTAAAACAGGGTTCAAAGATTTGATGTAGGCTATCCACCGCAACATTGCAATGTCTGGTGAAGAACAATTTGCTATCATCCCCAGCAAAGGCAAGCAGTCAGTTTCTAACACCACCTCCGCTCCAATCAAGTAGTTTCTGTCAGCTTTTAGAGCTGTAAGAGCACCATATAATTCTCTTTTCACTTGTGGATATGCTCTCTGGCGATCTGTCAAGATTCTTGCTCCAAATCGGATAGCAAATCTCTTCCCTTCTTCATCATCTTGTCCAATAGCCCATCCAATTGCAATTGGACTTGTGTCAACAGTCATAATCACCGGTCGTCCACAATTGTAGCTCACTTGTTTAAGAACCGGTGGTGACTGTAAAGTTCTTTTCAACTCTGCCATAGCCAAATCTTGCTCAATTTGCCAAACAAACTTGTTCCTCTTGCGTAATAGCTTGTATAGAGGTTCCGATATATGAGCAAAATGAGGGATCCAAATTTGATAGAAGACACAGGCTCCTAAAAACCTCTTTACTTCAGTGACATTGCTACAGGCCATCATTCTCCCAATAGCATCCACCTTCTTAGGGTTAGGTTTCCTTCCATAAGAACCACATAAGTGTCCAACTACCAAAATCTCATCAACCCCAAACTTGGACTTGTCAATGGAGAGGGTCAAGTGCACCTCTTCAAGTCTGCTCAAGATTTTTGCCACGTCTTGTATATGATTAATCACAAAAGCTCTGCAACCATCATCTTGAACTGTTAAGTCTCTTTCTTTCTCCTCGCACCCTTTTATGGGAATGTCATCCACAAAAGGTATGGTTTTGTCAGGCACAAAGTCTCTTAGAATTTGATTCATAGCACTCTGCATATGTGCCACTGAATTGGTAGCACCTTGAAGCAATGTACACATGCGCATCAATCCAAGTGGAGTCTTCATGGTTGTCAAATCTCTGCTCTCAGCAGCTAGTTGGAATTGATCATAGCCAGAATATAGATCTCCAATGGAATATATTGCATGCCCCGCAAACGCTTCTGCTACTTCATCAACAATAGGCCCTGAGCCTTTGTTTCTGATTGTTACTTTGTTTGCTGGCTGCATGTCTTGAATAAACCTCAATGCTCCTGACTTCTTTGGCACCGTGAACCATCGGTTTGAATACGGCGCCATTGAAGGCTCAAGTATGCCCATGTGCCTCTTTTCTTTGAGCAGCTCCACTAGTTTTGGAAGTAGAGCTCTAGGCACAGGTATAGGCTTTAAATCCCATGGTACGTGTGGTACAGTAAAAATAACCATTGGTGTTACAACGTTTGGTTGTACACACCCAATTTCATCTGGCGAAGAAGCAAAGGCCTTTCCATGCATAGAAAGCATGTCTTGAAATTTCTTCTTCTCCGGCTCAGTCAAGAAATCATCTCCTCCAATCTTCAAGTTTGCCAAAGTCTCTTTGGTGAACTTGTGTCCAATTCTTCTTCCTTCTCTCAAACTTGGCTCCTTCTCAGCTTGTTTGACATGTTTATCAGTGTCAGGTGGTAACTGAGTAGCCACTGGCTTCACCTTTTTGGCCACAGTTTTGTACTTTGTATAAACTGTAGCTTCTGACCTCCATTCATCAATTTTGGAATCACACAGCCTTGTCACTGCTGTAGAAATCTCATCATACATTGAACTTGTATGAACATTGACAAAGCAATGAGTAGCCGTATTCGCATCCTTGTTTGTCTTTATATCTTGCAAAGTCTGCAAGATATCATCTGGCATACCATTTTCTTCATAAATACCAGAAATGCCTTCATCTTCCTCTAGAACCTTCATTTTTTTTAGATTTTTCTCCATCTTTTTCACAAGCTTTCTATGTACATGGTCCAAGTCTTTGACATCAGAAAAGCTCACAATACCATCGTTTGTCACACTTGTAAATCCACACTTCACACCAGTATGTACAGTGGAGAATTTGTCAATCTTACTTCCCTTAGCACTCGTGGATCCCCACATTCCACGTGTGCCCTTTAGAAATCCGGGAAGTTTAGAGAAGTCGGTAGCGGAACCTCTCTGAGTTGAAGTCGATGCCTCTCATTGTCAGGCTTCACTGTTAAGAATTGCACTGACTTCTTCCCATCAAGACTCCTGATTCGGGCATAATGAGACCCGTTATCCAACACCTTGGTCTCCATTCTCGAAGCGGTGATGAAAGGTTGGCCCAAAATTACCGGATAGGCACTAAGGTTTTGAACAAAGAAATTTTTTTCAACTTCCACATCTCCAATCTTTGTGGGTATCGCAGGGCAAGCTCCATGTAATCGAGTCCGCCCGCTATTGGCTGATTTCATGATCCAGCCATGGTCTATGTCAATTGGCCATTTGCCCTTCTCATAGACATTCCGAGACATAATGTTGATCTCAGAACCATGGTCAACAAGGGCCAAAACATGTTCATCAAGCCCTCCCAGCTTCATTTTTGTCTCAGTGGTGGCTCTGGCCCAAAATGGTAGATCATACTCAATTCTTTCTTCATTTTCTCTCATGTTGGGAAGATCATAAGAGCACTCAAAAGTCTGTGTCTCATGGCCTTCATCCTTTGGAACTTCTTCTTTTTGAGTCACCTCATCACCCATCATGACAAATACTTCACCAATCTCCATCTCTTCCTCTTCGGTCATGTGGGTGTCTAAAGCTTTGACCATCACAGCCTCAGCTGTCATTTGTCTCTTCCTCTTGATGATGTCAATGATTAGATCATGAAAATCTTTCTTTGCTATGCCAAGTGCTTCCCTCAAGGTGAATTCGATCTTGGCATCCAAGATCCTTTCCTCTAATATTCCCTTCATGTCAATAGAGGTCTCAATGTCTGACAGGAGCTTGTAAGTAGGCACTCTCCCCTTTGCCTTGCCAGAATCTCCTTTCTCTTGGCCCTTTTTGCTATCACTGGACTGCCCCCAATCCTTCTCAGGTAGTGGTGCATCTCCTGGATGTACAGTGCTAGGGCTTGCTGTCTTTGAGCGTGTAGGAACCCTCTTCCTCATTTCTGTATCAGGATCATTTTGTAATTGAATTCTCCTCTTTGATACTGGCTCCTCACTATTCTCAGCGTCAAGTCTTCCACGTTTCTCTTCAACTGAGGCCTCATGCAGCTCATCAGTGTCCTTCCCTTCATTCATAAATGCTCTGATGCTACTAGCATCTACTGGGTCTTCCCATCCAGTTGCTTTCCTGATGGCTTGAGCCCCTCTCTTCATCAGTACGTTTTCTTGAATAGATGAAGCACTAATTGAATGCTCCTCTATCTCAATGTGGTATGCATCAGCTTCATGCACTTGCACAGAGCTAGATCTTGCCATCCTTTCTTCCACAAGCCTCTTCATTCCTCCTCTCCCAAAGTTGGTTGCCAACGAAGAGCCTGTAGAGGCATCATGAATCTTCCCATCTTTGTAGAAGACAAGAACATTCTTGAGTGTCTCTTCATAGGATTCACACCCTCTCAGAGTATGTTCAGTCTCCTCATCACACCAAACACACCTCCTTGCATATTTTCTAGCACCTTCAGATGGTTGTGAAGGAGAAGCTCCTCTGGCCTTCTTCAATTCACTAAACTCCACCCTTAGCTCTCGAAAACCCTTGATAAGCTCCTCAAGGGCATTTCCTTCAGTGCTCTTAGCAGCCTTGAAGGTGCTTCCCGAACTTGTTGACGGTGTCGGAGCAAAAGACACTTTAAGAGGCTTTGGTATCTGAATAGGCTCAGTATCACTCCTCCCTTCAACACCTCTTGACCTTACACGCTGTTGTTTGGCCAAAAGAACCACGGTTTCTTCAACCCTCCTCCAATCGTTGGTGAAACCACCTTCCGTGGTACGATCTCCAAGTAGTAGAAGAAGTCTGTCTTCCAATGCAACATCAGTTGCTTGGAGGAAAAGCTCAGCCTTCCTGGAATCTAGAAGGCGTCTCTCTGCCATAGGTAATTGGCCAAACTTCTTCTCAAAATCTCTCAACAGCTCATTGGGACCCATCGTGTTTCCCGGCCGTTGCTCCACCCACTCAAGAAAAGATCTCTTCGTCATCCTCTCTGAGTCTTCATCAAAATACTCATCACGGAGCCGTTCAGCAAACTCCACCCATGAGACAACAGCTTCACGGATCTCTTGCACTCGGTCACGGATATAAGGCTCAACCGCCACATCAAAAGTGTGCATCATCTGATTGTCATCAGCCTGATGCACTTCCATCTCACAAACGTAGGTTCGCAAGAACTTAGAGATGTTCTTGCCATCAAACCTTCCAATCTTGGAAACAACAGCCTTGAGAGCCTTGGTGGCACCTTGTCCACCCTGAGTTGACCTCTGTTGCTCCATAAACAAGGCCAATGCCCCTAAAATGTTCTCCATCGGAAACTGCACTCCAACGGTGGCGGCAGTCTCTTCACGGTCTCCCATAGCAACAATCTCACCAGTCGCCTCAAAGCTCTCTCAGTGGAAGCACCAATATGTCGGGTAGAGAGGAGCGCGCTCTGAGAATTCGCGGGGAATCTGGCTGCGACACGATGACCAGATAGCTTGGGAGATCGGTCTTGTCTTCAATTCTTGTACTCTTCAAATCTTCAAATCTCTTCCCAGTCCTATCCTGCAATGGCTCTAAAAGGTTTAAGGGTAAGGGTGGGGTAATAAGAAACCACGGGCCTCGGACGGGTAAAACGGGACGGTCAGACCACGAGCTGAAACCGTCCGAAAGATGGTTCCTAAATTTCAAACCCACGGTGACCAGCAAACGTGCCTCACCGGTGGGAACAACATAAACACGACCGTGTGGGTGATCAATCCCACTTCGCCGCAACAAAGTTTACAAAACAAAATTGAAAACAACTAGCCTCCAAAACCGGCTGGGAATAACAATAAAAAACAACGAGCCTCCAAAACCGGCTAGGAACAACAATAAAAGACAACGAGCCACAAGCCACAACACACAAATGTTCTCGTCTTCTTGTCTTGAAGTCTTCAAATCTTCTTCCTTTAAAGTCTCAAAGTGTTTAAAAACACAAAGAAACCTTCAAGGCAATCTTCTATTGTGGCTGCGAGCTTCTAATTGATGCTACAGATGGCTCAAGTCTCCAAAAGCTAAGTATAATAGCTTTTTGAAAAGCTAAAACAACAAACTGACACTCCTCAAAATTTCAATTGAATCTAAGTTACTGTCCAAAAGTTATAAGAGAGCAAAGTGGAAGCTTTATTTTTCTTTTGACAACCAACCTCCGCCTCTTTATATCTTCATAACTTTTGATATAAAGCTCTTACATACAAGTGCAATAGCATTTTGGAAAGCTAATGCAAACTACTACAATATGTATAATTTTTATAGAAACCCTAAACTCTGTCCATAAGTTATGGCTAATCAAAGTTTCGGTCTCTTTATTTTTAGAGAGTTTCAACTTCTCAACTTCAACACACAACAACTCCTTCAATAAAACTCCAAATAGATTGAGTGATAGCAATCTGGAGAGCTAATCTCATAGACTATCAGTCCTGTAGATTTCAAAAGAAATTATCACAGTGACCAAAAGTTATGGTCCTCGAAGTCTTAGCTTCCTTCTTTCCAAAGGCAGTCAACCTCCACGCCTTCACACCTTCATAACTTCCTCTTCGGAACTCCAAATCATAAAAGTAATAACTTTTTGGAAAGCTATTACAATGATACATACACTCTCAAAATTGCAAAGCAAGTTGATACACACAACAAAAGTTGTGGCTCGTCGAAACCTCTGCCCTCTCAATGGACGGCCAAGGGTTTCCACAAACTTCCAACCTTCACAACTTTTGCAATACAATTCCAAATTCAACTTATAAGATCAATTCGGAAAGGTCTCATTACAAGGAACAATCTCTCAAAATTTCAATTTAAACAAAGTCTTGCTCAATGAGCTACATCAAGTCGAAATTCTGCCTCCAAAGCTCTCACTATTCACACACACAAAAAAACTCCCGACAATCTTCAAAACCCCAAGACCTCACTAAATCTCATCCAATCAAAGGTGGCGGTGGGGCACATATGCCCAAGCTCCCCTTTGAAGCTTCAAAGAAGGTACTTTTTCCCCCCCTTCCTATTCACACCTTTCAAACTACCTAATCCTTTGATGATTTAATTAAAACGAAAGACAAACTATATGTACTATTTTCATTCCGCTACTCCATTCATTGAAAATACAAAGCTTAGAGCATATATGTACACGATGGAAGCATTTCCATCACGACATGCACCCTCTCTAAACCTGCACATCCTCCGGTATGTGCCACGTTTAGCCCTCCTCGCTGTCTTGATTGTCATCAATTGCATCCTATAGTTCTTCATCTTCCTCTTCATCTTGTTGATCATCCTCTAGTTCTTCTGAATTGAAGTGTTCTTCAAGGTCTTCAAGATGAAACCTTCCACTTCTGCGAAAGATTTTGATGCGCTTTCCAGCTACTGGTATACATAGAGAAGTTCCATCTAACTCACGGAGTGAATAAGTGCCATTGAGGTGCACTTTAATCACTACATAGGGTCCAAACCATCTTTTTGAAAATTTTCGCACCGTGCTGTGTTGATGCTCCAATGTGCTATCAAATACAAGGACCCAATCACCCTCTCTAATCTTCTTTCTTCTCATTCGGTGTGTTCTGTCAAAGCGCTCTTTGTTGCTCAGTCTTGCAACTTTCATTTTCTCCAATGCAATCCCAACATCCTCTGGCAATCTTTCAAGTTGTTGGATGCGAAGCTCCAACAGTCTTTCTCTGCTTATGTCATCTTCCCATGCAAGAAACACCCATGTGGGAATATCGACCTCCACCGGCATGATTGGTTTCTGTCCATACATTAGTTCTACAGGCATGTAACCGGTAACCGTACTGTGTGTGGTTCTATCAGCCCACAGAGCAAACGGTAGCAATTTTGACCACATCTTAGGCTTTCCTTTACAAGCTTTGACTAAAGCATGAATGATTGGGGGATGTCCCCTTTCAATCTTGCCATTGGCCTCAGGATTGTAAGCCGTTGTCAGCTTCAATTGCACACCATATCGGTTGAAAAATTCCTTGGCTTCAGCAGCATTTAATTCTCCTCTGTCAGCTCTCATCCGACCAATACTCCCGTACCGACTAAAAATGTCTTCAAGTATGAATCGGCAAACATTCACCGTTGTCTTGGTCCTCAAAGCTCTTCCTTCAACAAAATTTGAGAGTTCTTCTCGGGCCAAAACAAGGTATTTCATCCCCCACATTGCATTTGGCATAGCAACCAAATCAATCATCCATTGAAAATGGATTGCAATGGGATAGGTCGGATGCAATTCGTCTCTGTGTCGTACCTTGGATTGTAATTGGCACACCACACAACAAGCTACAAATTCTTCAACATGTTTGTATAACCCCTTCCACCAATATCTTTCCTTGATTTTTGTATAAGTGGCCCAAACTCCTCTATGACCGGCCCAAAGCGTATCATGAAATTCTTGTAAAACTTTGGTCTTGGTCTGAAAGTCTCCCACCACCCTCAATGGCATTTCACCAAGTCTTTTTGCTCTCTTCCATAAAACCCCGTCTTTCAACAAATATCCATAAGACTGATGTCTGATGTCTTTGAATGTTTTATCCACCCAGCTTTCTTGCCGTTCCATGGTACTCAAATAGAGTCCAATGTCTCTTAATCTTCCTTCGTAGATCTCACTCTCGAAAGGCAAAGCTCCGGTGGATGAGCTTTCTCCATCTGTAATCATCACATAACCTCCATGTGACAATTCTTCATCACCTTCATTAGCCATCATATCCACTTCATTGAAATACCTTGCTCTAGACAACATATCGGCAACACAATTCTTTTTGCCTTCAATGTGAACTAAAACAGGGTTCAAAGATTTGATGTAGGCTATCCACCGCAACATTGCAATGTCTGGTGAAGAACAATTTGCTATCATCCCCAGCAAAGGCAAGCAGTCAGTTTCTAACACCACCTCCGCTCCAATCAAGTAGTTTCTGTCAGCTTTTAGAGCTGTAAGAGCACCATATAATTCTCTTTTCACTTGTGGATATGCTCTCTGGCGATCTGTCAAGATTCTTGCTCCAAATCGGATAGCAAATCTCTTCCCTTCTTCATCATCTTGTCCAATAGCCCATCCAATTGCAATTGGACTTGTGTCAACAGTCATAATCACCGGTCGTCCACAATTGTAGCTCACTTGTTTAAGAACCGGTGGTGACTGTAAAGTTCTTTTCAACTCTGCCATAGCCAAATCTTGCTCAATTTGCCAAACAAACTTGTTCCTCTTGCGTAATAGCTTGTATAGAGGTTCCGATATATGAGCAAAATGAGGGATCCAAATTTGATAGAAGACACAGGCTCCTAAAAACCTCTTTACTTCAGTGACATTGCTACAGGCCATCATTCTCCCAATAGCATCCACCTTCTTAGGGTTAGGTTTCCTTCCATAAGAACCACATAAGTGTCCAACTACCAAAATCTCATCAACCCCAAACTTGGACTTGTCAATGGAGAGGGTCAAGTGCACCTCTTCAAGTCTGCTCAAGATTTTTGCCACGTCTTGTATATGATTAATCACAAAAGCTCTGCAACCATCATCTTGAACTGTTAAGTCTCTTTCTTTCTCCTCGCACCCTTTTATGGGAATGTCATCCACAAAAGGTATGGTTTTGTCAGGCACAAAGTCTCTTAGAATTTGATTCATAGCACTCTGCATATGTGCCACTGAATTGGTAGCACCTTGAAGCAATGTACACATGCGCATCAATCCAAGTGGAGTCTTCATGGTTGTCAAATCTCTGCTCTCAGCAGCTAGTTGGAATTGATCATAGCCAGAATATAGATCTCCAATGGAATATATTGCATGCCCCGCAAACACTTCTGCTACTTCATCAACAATAGGCCCTGAGCCTTTGTTTCTGATTGTTACTTTGTTTGCTGGCTGCATGTCTTGAATAAACCTCAATGCTCCTGACTTCTTTGGCACCGTGAACCATCGGTTTGAATACGGCGCCATTGAAGGCTCAAGTATGCCCATGTGCCTCTTTTCTTTGAGCAGCTCCACTAGTTTTGGAAGTAGAGCTCTAGGCACAGGTATAGGCTTTAAATCCCATGGTACGTGTGGTACAGTAAAAATAACCATTGGTGTTACAACGTTTGGTTGTACACACCCAATTTCATCTGGCGAAGAAGCAAAGGCCTTTCCATGCATAGAAAGCATGTCTTGAAATTTCTTCTTCTCCGGCTCAGTCAAGAAATCATCTCCTCCAATCTTCAAGTTTGCCAAAGTCTCTTTGGTGAACTTGTGTCCAATTCTTCTTCCTTCTCTCAAACTTGGCTCCTTCTCAGCTTGTTTGACATGTTTATCAGTGTCAGGTGGTAACTGAGTAGCCACTGGCTTCACCTTTTTGGCCACAGTTTTGTACTTTGTATAAACTGTAGCTTCTGACCTCCATTCATCAATTTTGGAATCACACAGCCTTGTCACTGCTGTAGAAATCTCATCATACATTGAACTTGTATGAACATTGACAAAGCAATGAGTAGCCGTATTCGCATCCTTGTTTGTCTTTATATCTTGCAAAGTCTGCAAGATATCATCTGGCATACCATTTTCTTCATAAATACCAGAAATGCCTTCATCTTCCTCTAGAACCTTCATTTTTTTTAGATTTTTCTCCATCTTTTTCACAAGCTTTCTATGTACATGGTCCAAGTCTTTGACATCAGAAAAGCTCACAATACCATCGTTTGTCACACTTGTAAATCCACACTTCACACCAGTATGTACAGTGGAGAATTTGTCAATCTTACTTCCCTTAGCACTCGTGGATCCCCACATTCCACGTGTGCCCTTTAGAAATCCGGGAAGTTTAGAGAAGTCGGTAGCGGAACCTCTCTGAGTTGAAGTCGATGCCTCTCATTGTCAGGCTTCACTGTTAAGAATTGCACTGACTTCTTCCCATCAAGACTCCTGATTCGGGCATAATGAGACCCGTTATCCAACACCTTGGTCTCCATTCTCGAAGCGGTGATGAAAGGTTGGCCCAAAATTACCGGATAGGCACTAAGGTTTTGAACAAAGAAATTTTTTTCAACTTCCACATCTCCAATCTTTGTGGGTATCGCAGGGCAAGCTCCATGTAATCGAGTCCGCCCGCTATTGGCTGATTTCATGATCCAGCCATGGTCTATGTCAATTGGCCATTTGCCCTTCTCATAGACATTCCGAGACATAATGTTGATCTCAGAACCATGGTCAACAAGGGCCAAAACATGTTCATCAAGCCCTCCCAGCTTCATTTTTGTCTCAGTGGTGGCTCTGGCCCAAAATGGTAGATCATACTCAATTCTTTCTTCATTTTCTCTCATGTTGGGAAGATCATAAGAGCACTCAAAAGTCTGTGTCTCATGGCCTTCATCCTTTGGAACTTCTTCTTTTTGAGTCACCTCATCACCCATCATGACAAATACTTCACCAATCTCCATCTCTTCCTCTTCGGTCATGTGGGTGTCTAAAGCTTTGACCATCACAGCCTCAGCTGTCATTTGTCTCTTCCTCTTGATGATGTCAATGATTAGATCATGAAAATCTTTCTTTGCTATGCCAAGTGCTTCCCTCAAGGTGAATTCGATCTTGGCATCCAAGATCCTTTCCTCTAATATTCCCTTCATGTCAATAGAGGTCTCAATGTCTGACAGGAGCTTGTAAGTAGGCACTCTCCCCTTTGCCTTGCCAGAATCTCCTTTCTCTTGGCCCTTTTTGCTATCACTGGACTGCCCCCAATCCTTCTCAGGTAGTGGTGCATCTCCTGGATGTACAGTGCTAGGGCTTGCTGTCTTTGAGCGTGTAGGAACCCTCTTCCTCATTTCTGTATCAGGATCATTTTGTAATTGAATTCTCCTCTTTGATACTGGCTCCTCACTATTCTCAGCGTCAAGTCTTCCACGTTTCTCTTCAACTGAGGCCTCATGCAGCTCATCAGTGTCCTTCCCTTCATTCATAAATGCTCTGATGCTACTAGCATCTACTGGGTCTTCCCATCCAGTTGCTTTCCTGATGGCTTGAGCCCCTCTCTTCATCAGTACGTTTTCTTGAATAGATGAAGCACTAATTGAATGCTCCTCTATCTCAATGTGGTATGCATCAGCTTCATGCACTTGCACAGAGCTAGATCTTGCCATCCTTTCTTCCACAAGCCTCTTCATTCCTCCTCTCCCAAAGTTGGTTGCCAACGAAGAGCCTGTAGAGGCATCATGAATCTTCCCATCTTTGTAGAAGACAAGAACATTCTTGAGTGTCTCTTCATAGGATTCACACCCTCTCAGAGTATGTTCAGTCTCCTCATCACACCAAACACACCTCCTTGCATATTTTCTAGCACCTTCAGATGGTTGTGAAGGAGAAGCTCCTCTGGCCTTCTTCAATTCACTAAACTCCACCCTTAGCTCTCGAAAACCCTTGATAAGCTCCTCAAGGGCATTTCCTTCAGTGCTCTTAGCAGCCTTGAAGGTGCTTCCCGAACTTGTTGACGGTGTCGGAGCAAAAGACACTTTAAGAGGCTTTGGTATCTGAATAGGCTCAGTATCACTCCTCCCTTCAACACCTCTTGACCTTACACGCTGTTGTTTGGCCAAAAGAACCACGGTTTCTTCAACCCTCCTCCAATCGTTGGTGAAACCACCTTCCGTGGTACGATCTCCAAGTAGTAGAAGAAGTCTGTCTTCCAATGCAACATCAGTTGCTTGGAGGAAAAGCTCAGCCTTCCTGGAATCTAGAAGGCGTCTCTCTGCCATAGGTAATTGGCCAAACTTCTTCTCAAAATCTCTCAACAGCTCATTGGGACCCATCGTGTTTCCCGGCCGTTGCTCCACCCACTCAAGAAAAGATCTCTTCGTCATCCTCTCTGAGTCTTCATCAAAATACTCATCACGGAGCCGTTCAGCAAACTCCACCCATGAGACAACAGCTTCACGGATCTCTTGCACTCGGTCACGGATATAAGGCTCAACCGCCACATCAAAAGTGTGCATCATCTGATTGTCATCAGCCTGATGCACTTCCATCTCACAAACGTAGGTTCGCAAGAACTTAGAGATGTTCTTGCCATCAAACCTTCCAATCTTGGAAACAACAGCCTTGAGAGCCTTGGTGGCACCTTGTCCACCCTGAGTTGACCTCTGTTGCTCCATAAACAAGGCCAATGCCCCTAAAATGTTCTCCATCGGAAACTGCACTCCAACGGTGGCGGCAGTCTCTTCACGGTCTCCCATAGCAACAATCTCACCAGTCGCCTCAAAGCTCTCTCAGTGGAAGCACCAATATGTCGGGTAGAGAGGAGCGCGCTCTGAGAATTCGCGGGGAATCTGGCTGCGACACGATGACCAGATAGCTTGGGAGATCGGTCTTGTCTTCAATTCTTGTACTCTTCAAATCTTCAAATCTCTTCCCAGTCCTATCCTGCAATGGCTCTAAAAGGTTTAAGGGTAAGGGTGGGGTAATAAGAAACCACGGGCCTCGGACGGGTAAAACGGGACGGTCAGACCACGAGCTGAAACCGTCCGAAAGATGGTTCCTAAATTTCAAACCCACGGTGACCAGCAAACGTGCCTCACCGGTGGGAACAACATAAACACGACCGTGTGGGTGATCAATCCCACTTCGCCGCAACAAAGTTTACAAAACAAAATTGAAAACAACTAGCCTCCAAAACCGGCTGGGAATAACAATAAAAAACAACGAGCCTCCAAAACCGGCTAGGAACAACAATAAAAGACAACGAGCCACAAGCCACAACACACAAATGTTCTCGTCTTCTTGTCTTGAAGTCTTCAAATCTTCTTCCTTTAAAGTCTCAAAGTGTTTAAAAACACAAAGAAACCTTCAAGGCAATCTTCTATTGTGGCTGCGAGCTTCTAATTGATGCTACAGATGGCTCAAGTCTCCAAAAGCTAAGTATAATAGCTTTTTGAAAAGCTAAAACAACAAACTGACACTCCTCAAAATTTCAATTGAATCTAAGTTACTGTCCAAAAGTTATAAGAGAGCAAAGTGGAAGCTTTATTTTTCTTTTGACAACCAACCTCCGCCTCTTTATATCTTCATAACTTTTGATATAAAGCTCTTACATACAAGTGCAATAGCATTTTGGAAAGCTAATGCAAACTACTACAATATGTATAATTTTTATAGAAACCCTAAACTCTGTCCATAAGTTATGGCTAATCAAAGTTTCGGTCTCTTTATTTTTAGAGAGTTTCAACTTCTCAACTTCAACACACAACAACTCCTTCAATAAAACTCCAAATAGATTGAGTGATAGCAATCTGGAGAGCTAATCTCATAGGCTATCAGTCCTGTAGATTTCAAAAGAAATTATCACAGTGACCAAAAGTTATGGTCCTCGAAGTCTTAGCTTCCTTCTTTCCAAAGGCAGTCAACCTCCACGCCTTCACACCTTCATAACTTCCTCTTCGGAACTCCAAATCATAAAAGTAATAACTTTTTGGAAAGCTATTACAATGATACATACACTCTCAAAATTGCAAAGCAAGTTGATACACACAACAAAAGTTGTGGCTCGTCGAAACCTCTGCCCTCTCAATGGACGGCCAAGGGTTTCCACAAACTTCCAACCTTCACAACTTTTGCAATACAATTCCAAATTCAACTTATAAGATCAATTCGGAAAGGTCTCATTACAAGGAACAATCTCTCAAAATTTCAATTTAAACAAAGTCTTGCTCAATGAGCTACATCAAGTCGAAATTCTGCCTCCAAAGCTCTCACTATTCACACACACAAAAAAACTCCCGACAATCTTCAAAACCCCAAGACCTCACTAAATCTCATCCAATCAAAGGTGGCGGTGGGGCACATATGCCCAAGCTCCCCTTTGAAGCTTCAAAGAAGGTACTTTTTCCCCCCCTTCCTATTCACACCTTTCAAACTACCTAATCCTTTGATGATTTAATTAAAACGAAAGACAAACTATATGTACTATTTTCATTCCGCTACTCCATTCATTGAAAATACAAAGCTTAGAGCATATATGTACACGATGGAAGCATTTCCATCACGACATGCACCCTCTCTAAACCTGCACATCCTCCGGTATGTGCCACGTTTAGCCCTCCTCGCTGTCTTGATTGTCATCAATTGCATCCTATAGTTCTTCATCTTCCTCTTCATCTTGTTGATCATCCTCTAGTTCTTCTGAATTGAAGTGTTCTTCAAGGTCTTCAAGATGAAACCTTCCACTTCTGCGAAAGATTTTGATGCGCTTTCCAGCTACTGGTATACATAGAGAAGTTCCATCTAACTCACGGAGTGAATAAGTGCCATTGAGGTGCACTTTAATCACTACATAGGGTCCAAACCATCTTTTTGCAAATTTTCGCACCGTGCTGTGTTGATGCTCCAATGTGCTATCAAATACAAGGACCCAATCACCCTCTCTAATCTTCTTTCTTCTCATTCGGTGTGTTCTGTCAAAGCGCTCTTTGTTGCTCAGTCTTGCAGCTTTCATTTTCTCCAATGCAATCCCAACATCCTCTGGCAATCTTTCAAGTTGTTGGATGCGAAGCTCCAACAGTCTTTCTCTGCTTATGTCATCTTCCCATGCAAGAAACACCCATGTGGGAATATCGACCTCCACCGGCATGATTGGTTTCTGTCCATACATTAGTTCTACAGGCATGTAACCGGTAACCGTACTGTGTGTGGTTCTATCAGCCCACAGAGCAAACGGTAGCAATTTTGACCACATCTTAGGCTTTCCTTTACAAGCTTTGACTAAAGCATGAATGATTGGGGGATGTCCCCTTTCAATCTTACCATTGGCCTCAGGATTGTAAGCCGTTGTCAGCTTCAATTGCACACCATATCGGTTGAAAAATTCCTTGGCTTCAGCAGCATTTAATTCTCCTCTGTCAGCTCTCATCCGACCAATACTCCCGTACCGACTAAAAATGTCTTCAAGTATGAATCGGCAAACATTCACCGTTGTCTTGGTCCTCAAAGCTCTTCCTTCAACAAAATTTGAGAGTTCTTCTCGGGCCAAAACAAGGTATTTCATCCCCCACATTGCATTTGGCATAGCAACCAAATCAATCATCCATTGAAAATGGATTGCAATGGGATAGGTCGGATGCAATTCGTCTCTGTGTCGTACCTTGGATTGTAATTGGCACACCACACAACAAGCTACAAATTCTTCAACATGTTTGTATAACCCCTTCCACCAATATCTTTCCTTGATTTTTGTATAAGTGGCCCAAACTCCTCTATGACCGGCCCAAAGCGTATCATGAAATTCTTGTAAAACTTTGGTCTTGGTCTGAAAGTCTCCCACCACCCTCAATGGCATTTCACCAAGTCTTTTTGCTCTCTTCCATAAAACCCCGTCTTTCAACAAATATCCATAAGACTGATGTCTGATGTCTTTGAATGTTTTATCCACCCAGCTTTCTTGCCGTTCCATGGTACTCAAATAGAGTCCAATGTCTCTTAATCTTCCTTCGTAGATCTCACTCTCGAAAGGCAAAGCTCCGGTGGATGAGCTTTCTCCATCTGTAATCATCACATAACCTCCATGTGACAATTCTTCATCACCTTCATTAGCCATCATATCCACTTCATTGAAATACCTTGCTCTAGACAACATATCGGCAACACAATTCTTTTTGCCTTCAATGTGAACTAAAACAGGGTTCAAAGATTTGATGTAGGCTATCCACCGCAACATTGCAATGTCTGGTGAAGAACAATTTGCTATCATCCCCAGCAAAGGCAAGCAGTCAGTTTCTAACACCACCTCCGCTCCAATCAAGTAGTTTCTGTCAGCTTTTAGAGCTGTAAGAGCACCATATAATTCTCTTTTCACTTGTGGATATGCTCTCTGGCGATCTGTCAAGATTCTTGCTCCAAATCGGATAGCAAATCTCTTCCCTTCTTCATCATCTTGTCCAATAGCCCATCCAATTGCAATTGGACTTGTGTCAACAGTCATAATCACCGGTCGTCCACAATTGTAGCTCACTTGTTTAAGAACCGGTGGTGACTGTAAAGTTCTTTTCAACTCTGCCATAGCCAAATCTTGCTCAATTTGCCAAACAAACTTGTTCCTCTTGCGTAATAGCTTGTATAGAGGTTCCGATATATGAGCAAAATGAGGGATCCAAATTTGATAGAAGACACAGGCTCCTAAAAACCTCTTTACTTCAGTGACATTGCTACAGGCCATCATTCTCCCAATAGCATCCACCTTCTTAGGGTTAGGTTTCCTTCCATAAGAACCACATAAGTGTCCAACTACCAAAATCTCATCAACCCCAAACTTGGACTTGTCAATGGAGAGGGTCAAGTGCACCTCTTCAAGTCTGCTCAAGATTTTTGCCACGTCTTGTATATGATTAATCACAAAAGCTCTGCAACCATCATCTTGAACTGTTAAGTCTCTTTCTTTCTCCTCGCACCCTTTTATGGGAATGTCATCCACAAAAGGTATGGTTTTGTCAGGCACAAAGTCTCTTAGAATTTGATTCATAGCACTCTGCATATGTGCCACTGAATTGGTAGCACCTTGAAGCAATGTACACATGCGCATCAATCCAAGTGGAGTCTTCATGGTTGTCAAATCTCTGCTCTCAGCAGCTAGTTGGAATTGATCATAGCCAGAATATAGATCTCCAATGGAATATATTGCATGCCCCGCAAACGCTTCTGCTACTTCATCAACAATAGGCCCTGAGCCTTTGTTTCTGATTGTTACTTTGTTTGCTGGCTGCATGTCTTGAATAAACCTCAATGCTCCTGACTTCTTTGGCACCGTGAACCATCGGTTTGAATACGGCGCCATTGAAGGCTCAAGTATGCCCATGTGCCTCTTTTCTTTGAGCAGCTCCACTAGTTTTGGAAGTAGAGCTCTAGGCACAGGTATAGGCTTTAAATCCCATGGTACGTGTGGTACAGTAAAAATAACCATTGGTGTTACAACGTTTGGTTGTACACACCCAATTTCATCTGGCGAAGAAGCAAAGGCCTTTCCATGCATAGAAAGCATGTCTTGAAATTTCTTCTTCTCCGGCTCAGTCAAGAAATCATCTCCTCCAATCTTCAAGTTTGCCAAAGTCTCTTTGGTGAACTTGTGTCCAATTCTTCTTCCTTCTCTCAAACTTGGCTCCTTCTCAGCTTGTTTGACATGTTTATCAGTGTCAGGTGGTAACTGAGTAGCCACTGGCTTCACCTTTTTGGCCACAGTTTTGTACTTTGTATAAACTGTAGCTTCTGACCTCCATTCATCAATTTTGGAATCACACAGCCTTGTCACTGCTGTAGAAATCTCATCATACATTGAACTTGTATGAACATTGACAAAGCAATGAGTAGCCGTATTCGCATCCTTGTTTGTCTTTATATCTTGCAAAGTCTGCAAGATATCATCTGGCATACCATTTTCTTCATAAATACCAGAAATGCCTTCATCTTCCTCTAGAACCTTCATTTTTTTTAGATTTTTCTCCATCTTTTTCACAAGCTTTCTATGTACATGGTCCAAGTCTTTGACATCAGAAAAGCTCACAATACCATCGTTTGTCACACTTGTAAATCCACACTTCACACCAGTATGTACAGTGGAGAATTTGTCAATCTTACTTCCCTTAGCACTCGTGGATCCCCACATTCCACGTGTGCCCTTTAGAAATCCGGGAAGTTTAGAGAAGTCGGTAGCGGAACCTCTCTGAGTTGAAGTCGATGCCTCTCATTGTCAGGCTTCACTGTTAAGAATTGCACTGACTTCTTCCCATCAAGACTCCTGATTCGGGCATAATGAGACCCGTTATCCAACACCTTGGTCTCCATTCTCGAAGCGGTGATGAAAGGTTGGCCCAAAATTACCGGATAGGCACTAAGGTTTTGAACAAAGAAATTTTTTTCAACTTCCACATCTCCAATCTTTGTGGGTATCGCAGGGCAAGCTCCATGTAATCGAGTCCGCCCGCTATTGGCTGATTTCATGATCCAGCCATGGTCTATGTCAATTGGCCATTTGCCCTTCTCATAGACATTCCGAGACATAATGTTGATCTCAGAACCATGGTCAACAAGGGCCAAAACATGTTCATCAAGCCCTCCCAGCTTCATTTTTGTCTCAGTGGTGGCTCTGGCCCAAAATGGTAGATCATACTCAATTCTTTCTTCATTTTCTCTCATGTTGGGAAGATCATAAGAGCACTCAAAAGTCTGTGTCTCATGGCCTTCATCCTTTGGAACTTCTTCTTTTTGAGTCACCTCATCACCCATCATGACAAATACTTCACCAATCTCCATCTCTTCCTCTTCGGTCATGTGGGTGTCTAAAGCTTTGACCATCACAGCCTCAGCTGTCATTTGTCTCTTCCTCTTGATGATGTCAATGATTAGATCATGAAAATCTTTCTTTGCTATGCCAAGTGCTTCCCTCAAGGTGAATTCGATCTTGGCATCCAAGATCCTTTCCTCTAATATTCCCTTCATGTCAATAGAGGTCTCAATGTCTGACAGGAGCTTGTAAGTAGGCACTCTCCCCTTTGCCTTGCCAGAATCTCCTTTCTCTTGGCCCTTTTTGCTATCACTGGACTGCCCCCAATCCTTCTCAGGTAGTGGTGCATCTCCTGGATGTACAGTGCTAGGGCTTGCTGTCTTTGAGCGTGTAGGAACCCTCTTCCTCATTTCTGTATCAGGATCATTTTGTAATTGAATTCTCCTCTTTGATACTGGCTCCTCACTATTCTCAGCGTCAAGTCTTCCACGTTTCTCTTCAACTGAGGCCTCATGCAGCTCATCAGTGTCCTTCCCTTCATTCATAAATGCTCTGATGCTACTAGCATCTACTGGGTCTTCCCATCCAGTTGCTTTCCTGATGGCTTGAGCCCCTCTCTTCATCAGTACGTTTTCTTGAATAGATGAAGCACTAATTGAATGCTCCTCTATCTCAATGTGGTATGCATCAGCTTCATGCACTTGCACAGAGCTAGATCTTGCCATCCTTTCTTCCACAAGCCTCTTCATTCCTCCTCTCCCAAAGTTGGTTGCCAACGAAGAGCCTGTAGAGGCATCATGAATCTTCCCATCTTTGTAGAAGACAAGAACATTCTTGAGTGTCTCTTCATAGGATTCACACCCTCTCAGAGTATGTTCAGTCTCCTCATCACACCAAACACACCTCCTTGCATATTTTCTAGCACCTTCAGATGGTTGTGAAGGAGAAGCTCCTCTGGCCTTCTTCAATTCACTAAACTCCACCCTTAGCTCTCGAAAACCCTTGATAAGCTCCTCAAGGGCATTTCCTTCAGTGCTCTTAGCAGCCTTGAAGGTGCTTCCCGAACTTGTTGACGGTGTCGGAGCAAAAGACACTTTAAGAGGCTTTGGTATCTGAATAGGCTCAGTATCACTCCTCCCTTCAACACCTCTTGACCTTACACGCTGTTGTTTGGCCAAAAGAACCACGGTTTCTTCAACCCTCCTCCAATCGTTGGTGAAACCACCTTCCGTGGTACGATCTCCAAGTAGTAGAAGAAGTCTGTCTTCCAATGCAACATCAGTTGCTTGGAGGAAAAGCTCAGCCTTCCTGGAATCTAGAAGGCGTCTCTCTGCCATAGGTAATTGGCCAAACTTCTTCTCAAAATCTCTCAACAGCTCATTGGGACCCATCGTGTTTCCCGGCCGTTGCTCCACCCACTCAAGAAAAGATCTCTTCGTCATCCTCTCTGAGTCTTCATCAAAATACTCATCACGGAGCCGTTCAGCAAACTCCACCCATGAGACAACAGCTTCACGGATCTCTTGCACTCGGTCACGGATATAAGGCTCAACCGCCACATCAAAAGTGTGCATCATCTGATTGTCATCAGCCTGATGCACTTCCATCTCACAAACGTAGGTTCGCAAGAACTTAGAGATGTTCTTGCCATCAAACCTTCCAATCTTGGAAACAACAGCCTTGAGAGCCTTGGTGGCACCTTGTCCACCCTGAGTTGACCTCTGTTGCTCCATAAACAAGGCCAATGCCCCTAAAATGTTCTCCATCGGAAACTGCACTCCAACGGTGGCGGCAGTCTCTTCACGGTCTCCCATAGCAACAATCTCACCAGTCGCCTCAAAGCTCTCTCAGTGGAAGCACCAATATGTCGGGTAGAGAGGAGCGCGCTCTGAGAATTCGCGGGGAATCTGGCTGCGACACGATGACCAGATAGCTTGGGAGATCGGTCTTGTCTTCAATTCTTGTACTCTTCAAATCTTCAAATCTCTTCCCAGTCCTATCCTGCAATGGCTCTAAAAAGTTTAAGGGTAAGGGTGGGGTAATAAGAAACCACGGGCCTTGGACGGGTAAAACGGGACGGTCAGACCACGAGCTGAAACCGTCCGAAAGATGGTTCCTAAATTTCAAACCCACGGTGACCAGCAAACGTGCCTCACCGGTGGGAACAACATAAACACGACCGTGTGGGTGATCAATCCCACTTCGTCGCAACAAAGTTTACAAAACAAAATTGAAAACAACTAGCCTCCAAAACCGGCTGGGAATAACAATAAAAAACAACGAGCCTCCAAAACCGGCTAGGAACAACAATAAAAGACAACGAGCCACAAGCCACAACACACAAATGTTCTCGTCTTCTTGTCTTGAAGTCTTCAAATCTTCTTCCTTTAAAGTCTCAAAGTGTTTAAAAACACAAAGAAACCTTCAAGGCAATCTTCTATTGTGGCTGCGAGCTTCTAATTGATGCTACAGATGGCTCAAGTCTCCAAAAGCTAAGTATAATAGCTTTTTGAAAAGCTAAAACAACAAACTGACACTCCTCAAAATTTCAATTGAATCTAAGTTACTGTCCAAAAGTTATAAGAGAGCAAAGTGGAAGCTTTATTTTTCTTTTGACAACCAACCTCCGCCTCTTTATATCTTCATAACTTTTGATATAAAGCTCTTACATACAAGTGCAATAGCATTTTGGAAAGCTAATGCAAACTACTACAATATGTATAATTTTTATAGAAACCCTAAACTCTGTCCATAAGTTATGGCTAATCAAAGTTTCGGTCTCTTTATTTTTAGAGAGTTTCAACTTCTCAACTTCAACACACAACAACTCCTTCAATAAAACTCCAAATAGATTGAGTGATAGCAATCTGGAGAGCTAATCTCATAGGCTATCAGTCCTGTAGATTTCAAAAGAAATTATCACAGTGACCAAAAGTTATGGTCCTCGAAGTCTTAGCTTCCTTCTTTCCAAAGGCAGTCAACCTCCACGCCTTCACACCTTCATAACTTCCTCTTCGGAACTCCAAATCATAAAAGTAATAACTTTTTGGAAAGCTATTACAATGATACATACACTCTCAAAATTGCAAAGCAAGTTGATACACACAACAAAAGTTGTGGCTCGTCGAAACCTCTGCCCTCTCAATGGACGGCCAAGGGTTTCCACAAACTTCCAACCTTCACAACTTTTGCAATACAATTCCAAATTCAACTTATAAGATCAATTCGGAAAGGTCTCATTACAAGGAACAATCTCTCAAAATTTCAATTTAAACAAAGTCTTGCTCAATGAGCTACATCAAGTCGAAATTCTGCCTCCAAAGCTCTCACTATTCACACACACAAAAAAACTCCCGACAATCTTCAAAACCCCAAGACCTCACTAAATCTCATCCAATCAAAGGTGGCGGTGGGGCACATATGCCCAAGCTCCCCTTTGAAGCTTCAAAGAAGGTACTTTTTCCCCCCCTTCCTATTCACACCTTTCAAACTACCTAATCCTTTGATGATTTAATTAAAACGAAAGACAAACTATATGTACTATTTTCATTCCGCTACTCCATTCATTGAAAATACAAAGCTTAGAGCATATATGTACACGATGGAAGCATTTCCATCACGACAACGTGGTTGGACGGTTTGGGCTGAAGAAGATCTCATCTGCTAGAATGATGGAATGACATTATCAATTTCTTGAAGCAGCGAATGTGGTTGAGAGAACCAGACTCAGAATATGTAAAAATTGCAGCTATCCAAACAACTCTTGACGTGATATATGGAATCAAATACAAGTGGGCCTGACTAAGTGCCATGATAATGAGAGATAATCTGGTCTTGATCAAGACGATCTGAAGTACGACGTACCGATAAGGACGACACAGTACTAGTCGATTTTGATCGACGAACAGGTTGTGCCAGAAAAGTTAACAGAAGCGGACCTTCCAAGCGTCCTCGACATAAATGACATGCTTTAAGAGAAGGATGAGTGTTTAAACGCGTTGTCAAAAAAACTGACTGCGTCGAAGGGTTAAAACAAAGGATTGCAAGAAGACGTTGCTCGAGGAGTCACGCGTTTTCTGCAGAGCGAGAAACGATGGACATGCCTATTGGCCAAGGCATACACAGATTTAGAGAAATTAGAGGCCCATCGGATCGAAGAGCAAAGAACTCGAGCGACGGAGGTAGAAACGAAGAAGCAAAAGTTGGTCAATCTTACTGGAGTCGCACAGAGCACGCTACTCCCTTACTAGGTACTCCATGCCGCACATTCGAAAGTAGAGAGTCGAGTTTCTCAGCCATTCTCGATAACACCCAATGGAAAAACATAAACATAGTCCATTTCTTGTTCTTCTTTGTCAATTACATTTGTCTCTTGTACATTCATAGTCATCATCTTAATGTTTTGTCTCTTTCTCTTAATAATACAAATGATGACGTTATGAAATTCACATATAGCAATCTAAAGAACTTCACTCTATGTAAATTTCACCTTGCCATTTAAAATGCGATCTTTGGATGTTTTCTTCAAATCCGTGGAGACCTTAATATCCGATTGCAACCTTTAAGCGCGACCTTTCTCCTTTCCTTTTGATGTAAAAGGCAAATCCTCCATAGACTCA
Source organism: Pohlia nutans (assembly GCA_022496805.1). Lineage (NCBI taxonomy): Eukaryota > Viridiplantae > Streptophyta > Bryopsida > Bryales > Mniaceae > Pohlia > Pohlia nutans. Next base: position 2,936,388 of record CM040086.1, read on the forward strand.
TCACGTATCGAAATCAACTCTTGTCTTACCTTCTCCGCTTTAGTGAATCTTTTTAATGGCCCTTCATCCACCTCATCTATCTTACGCTTCTCCTTCACGAGTGCTTCATGATTACCTCTTGTAATAAACGCTTGCACTGATAAATTGTCAACAGGATCGATCCAACCCGTGATTCCGCGAATAGATTGGCCTACAAGATGTAATTCATCTTTTGTAAAAACCCTGCTCCCGAAAATTTGTATAGCATTTATCCATAATGCACTTGCACAAACTGATATATCGATATTTACACTCGCACAATCATAAACAACATCAATTCCATACGTCTTTCCTTCCATATTCAAAATAGCTTAAGCTTTTGAGGTACCCTGAATTAATGCTTTCATGCCCCTTTTGACAAAATTTGTATCTAATGGCAACCCGGTGTCTCTTGCATGAACTCGTCCTTATTTGAAAAAAACAACATCATTTCGTAATGCCTCAGTGAACTCTTTACAATCTCTTCGTGAATGTTCAAAACTGTCACACCACATACAACGAGGAGGCAATCTTCCTCCTATTTGCCCAAATTTAAGGCCCTGAGGATTGTTTTGATCCCTCAGCCCCATAAACATTGCTCTTCTCTTCAAGTTTTTTCATCTTCAATTTTAATTCCCGTATGCCTTTCACCAAGTCATCCATGGCCAAATTCTCAGGTTTCAAAGGTATAGAGGGCTTATCACAAGAATTCAATGTAGGTGATACTTCGGTATTAGCTTCACTCACAATACTCTTGTCACTTTGTCGTTGTCTTTTAGTAAGCAAAGATACAACTTCCTTCACATCCTTCCAATCAGTTTTCAACCCACATTTTTCGTTACGATCCTTCAAAAGCGGTTCGAGTTTATCTTGCAACCATGAGTCTGGCGCTTGTATAAATAACTCGATCTTCTCTATCTCCAATGTCGTTTTCTCAGTCCCCGTCAACTGCACATACTCACGCTCAAACTCTTTCAACAATTCATTTGTTGATAAACCCTTGTTAGGACGTGCAACCCATTCTAGGAACGTTCTCTTAGTCACCCTCTCTGAGTCTTCTATGAAGACAACCTAGTCTAACACAATTAAACGCTCACTACACTAAACCCAAACACCAGGAGCTGTATTTTCTCGCAACTAGTCTACTACCGTACTTTAGGGGCAGCTTCGACAAAAAATAATTCCAAATAATCATGTCAGAATTTTTTTTTAATTATGCAATCAATTTGCCGGAAAACCAATAAATAAAATTAGATGAATGACGAAATATACTGAAATTCAACACATGAACGAAAAGTCAAATAAATTAAAAATGTTAAAAGTGATGACATGAAGTCCACTAGTTCCTTACGATCCCCTTACATACTTAATAATAGCCAAAAGTCAAACCCATCGTGGAACACAAGGCTGGCCGTATCCATACAAGTCCCTCACGAGCCCCTTCATACTTAATAATAGGGTGAAGCATCGTGCATCGTGGAGCACAAGGCTAGAACAAGCCAGGCTACAGTAATGCTCATCCCAACGGAAGCATCTTTCTTGCACATAACATTAGGTACGCACATTTCCACCTTTTCATTTGCAACTCTTCATCTTATGAGGCGGTCTCAGGGTTGTTGGCGGATGCTCGTTGTCGCTCGGTGCTGCAGGAGGGTACCGAGTTCAGCTCTAGGGTTTTAGACGCTTGGAAGTTCAGAATGGGAGCCGCGTGAACTGCATGTAGGTGAGGAACCCCATCGGCATTACCAAGGTCGAAGCGTTCTTGCATTTGCCTCCCCTGACCAACGAGCAGATCGCTAAGCAGGTTGACTACCGGTGCATGATCCAGCGGTAGCTCATCTCTGGCCTGCCTTGAGTTCGAGTGGTAAGCACCTGATTCCTTCTTCTGAACATTCTGTGTTTAGTTCAAGTCCCAGTGGCTAGCAATGTGTAGGTTGTGAGTGGCTTCAAGATGTGCTGAGTACCGGTAGTGTATGGGTTTTTGAAAGACCCGGTTGTGGCTGTAGGGATGTCCAGTAAGTCGGTTAGGCCCGGTTGAAGGAGGCTTTGCTGAAGGAGGCTAATGCACGCTGACAAGAGTGAAAGAGGGTGAAGGAGGGTGGCAGAGGCTGAAGGCAACCATATGCTGCGATCTGCTGCAATAGGAACGACGGAGGATGATCTGAGGCAGTGACGAAGATCTGAGGCAGAGTGGTGAGCGGCGGGGCTAAAGCGAGCGAGCAACGCCAGGCACTAGGAGGAAGAGGATCAGAGCTAAGGAGAGGAGCACAAGAGCCCGCCTTCAGCCCTCACGCGCAGCCATGTGCAAGGTACAGTACTGAAGCCATCGCCAATCCCTTGTTTTTATTTTTTGTTTTCTCTTGGTCTCTTTTCCTTCGCACTTTGCTGAGTGCCTTGTTGGTCATTTGCCTGCAGGTTTCTGGTTCAAGATAAAACAGTACAAGGATTAGTCTTGGTAAGATTTAGAATTCTAACATTCTTCTTGTTTATTAGAACATTTTTCATTTCAATATTTCAGATCTAAAATCAATCTTTTTTCCTAGGTATTTGTAGGAATGAAAATACCTTTTTCTGGCGCGATCTTTCATAGTAGTAACAGTAGATCTCTTGTTTTCTGCTGTAACATCTACAACAAGAGACAAATTTTTTTCCATTATAGCTTCAACACTCACATCTGGATCTATTTCATCTTCATTTTCCTTGGATTGTTCTTCTACATCCAGCACTTCTTTGAACAAAGAGCTCTTCATATGCTCTTCCATTGCAGTTGTCTGAAATGCTTTTTGGAATGTTTGATCTAAGCCACACATGGACCATCCTTTCTTTATCATGGTTGGTTTGTTGATGTGTTACCATGCATGATACAACCAGCCGCAGATCAAAGCACCGACATCCTTGTATCTAACTTCACATCATGTAGTTCCTTCTCATCAATCTGCTTGCCAATGTTCTCACTGGTATAATTGTCAAATTGTTGTCTGAATCCATGCTTGAATGGGCGTTGTAAGATGACGTCCACAGGTTGGAAAACACTTGTACAATTTGCGGGTACAAATATGAGTAGGATCTCTGAATGTGTCTCCTTCAACCAAAAGATAAATTCCTTTGAAATATGAACACTCTAGCAGTCCAACATCCAAATCAACTTTGAATCTTCATCTAATCCCATCTTTTGCACTTGTTTCCGCCTGTAAGGTTGTAGGATTTGTTCAACAAATTATTTGCAAGTGGTTAAATTGCTCCAATGATTACTGGTGTATGTCAAGTGCCAACCAGCATTTTCACACTCTTGGCGACCAGCATTTCGAGGAGGGAGACATCGCTCCGTGGTCCCTGTGAATACAATTTGAAGAGGTAACAAGTTTCCTGCAGCTGAAGAAGATACTGAAACTGTGATCTGCCTTTTGTCTTCTATACCAAGAATTTGGACATGTTTGGAACCCTTTTCAGCCCAAGTGCGAGCACCTCCTGTTGGCACCTCCCCGTTTGATCTGTATTGATGACCAGCTGTGGTGTGATTGAATGAGCTTTGACAAGGTAGGCCGTTCGTTGTGCCATTTGTAAACCTTGTTGCTCCCAATCTTTTGGTAGCTTTCTAGCTGCTCCAGTTCCTTTCCTAAAGCTCCAATCTAAGTTGGTTCTCACAAAATCCCGTGTCCATTCTCAGGAAACTCTAAATCCACTTTGACTTTCAAAATTTAGGAGGCTAGGCTCCCTCTTTTGAATGAGGGTTCGAATCAAGTTTCTCACAGAAGAAGCAAAGAGAGGTTGACCTGCCTCACAATGTGCCTTCGACAAAGTGATAATCTCCTCCTCTAATTCATGATGTTTAGACAAAACATATGCATGTTGAGCCCCACCAGTATAAACTGATGTTTCCTTGAAGATTGCTTGTTTTGTGCCATCTTTTAATCCCCCTGTCTTAGTGAACCACTCTCCCAAAGAACCTCTAGTCAAATCATCATAAACATTCTTGTTTTGTCCGGGCAACTTGTATTTCACTTGCAAATACCTTAAAGCATGACCAAGACTCTTATGATGTGTTACAGCTGTATAAATAGGATCCCAAAGAGATGGTACAAACCAGTTCTTGTATGGTCCCCTAGCTTTTGTGGTCTTTGGTGTTGCGTCAGGTTTCTCCACTTTGTTTGGAAGAAGTACAGCTTCGATTTGCATTTTGGGCCTGCCCACTGGACGCTTCTGGACTTCTTTCTTCATGGATTGTTCCAACTCCATCTTGACATGCAGTTGTGCAAAGTCACGTTCGACCCTATCTTCCATTTCTTCTTTGTCTATAATAGTGAACATATTGCTCAAAAGTTGTTGCTTAGCCATACTATCAATTACTCATTACCAAGACCCTAAACCTAACAAGTTCTTACAAGGACAAGTATAATGTTGCAAAGCTCTCACAAGCTAACCCCCAAGAAAAACAATGAGATTAGGGTTGATTAAGCAAAGATAAGTGAACGTTTAGGGTAAGCTAAATGAAAGGGCGGCTGCCACTTTCAAAACATGATGATAAAATAACAAACATCCAATGAAACTTCATCAATTGTGGATGAAAGTCGAACTTATAGTTATTTATTTCTTCAAAAAGTCGAATTTTAAAAAATTACTTTTTTTTACTGCCGGACACCAAATTTTGAAATTAATTAATTATTCGACCGAGGGGTGACGAAGCTGCCCCTAAAGTACGGTATACTAAAAGAACCCAACAGTAAACCAAAATAAACTAATGAATTAAAATAATAGACTAAACTAAGAGAATAGACTAAAGAGTATGCTAAAATGATAATTAAAATAATAAACTAAAATAATATACTAAGAGAACAGACTAAATAATAGGCTAAAATAATAGCCTAAAATAACAGACTATATTGGACTAATTGACTGAGAAGATAGACTAAATTAATAGACTAGAATAATAGAGTAGAATAATAAACTAAAATAATAGACTAAAATAATAGCCCAAATTGTACAAACACGTAAAATCTCACAGTTAATTGGTTAAAAATCGATAAACAACTAAAATTACTTAGACAAAAAGGCATCATAAAAAAGGCCAACCAAAACCAAAACCACATAGTACTCCATATGGAAAATTGTCTAATCAGCTAGAATGTTGAGTTTAGACAAATAAATAATGCTAAAGAAAAAAAAAAACTTTGCGATAAAGGTTTACAACTAAAGTGAACCGTATTAAAAGTACAATGTTGTATACATCTTGGTACATTATTGACTCCATGTTTCAAACATTTAACAATAATTTTTGAATAAATGTTGACAAATGGTGAATCATGAACACTATAGCAATGTAACCTTGTTGACATAGTGAGGTCCAATCTCGAGATCTTTAAATAGTTGAGACAAACTTTGATTTTTGCACAAATAGTATTTTTTGAAAATTTTAAAACTCTTCAATTTTTGTGTGAATTTTTGTATGTACTTTATGGGTGTAGAAAATCAAAACCACATTCAATCAATTCATTTTTATTTTGTTTCAAAGAGGTAGTCATTCAAAGTTGCCATAAAGGTTGATTTAACCCCTAAACGTTCTCACCCTTTTTGAATTTGGCGATTTTTCAAGGATGCATTATAAAATGCAAGTAAGAGGGATATTTTCAAGTTGATGAATGAATAAAAGTTGTACATTATGCATTTTAGATTCTATCCATACGGTTAGATTTGCTATTGCTATCACCAATATTTGTGTATAAAATTTCAAACTTAAATTTTAGAGCTCTTTGCCCGGGGAGGTCACAGTCAAAATTTTATTAAACCACGTGAGAAAAAATATAGGGTACATTTAATTCATTGGAGCAAAAATTTATACAAATTTTATGAATACCATAGCCTGGATAAAATGGCCTATACGGTACTATATCTAAAGTAGGGTAGGTGAAAAGTATAGGTAGTATTCTATTTTTATTAATAAAGTAAGGTCTCAAATATTTAAAAGAACAAAGAATTTATGTGAGTTCTAATGAAAATCCTTGAATTGAATGAGAATCGCCTCAATTGACTAAAAATCGTTGAAATTAACCAATGGCTACGAATGAACCACAAATGAAGGTTGAATTATTTGGCTTCATGGGAAAGTCTCCTCATGATGAATTTGAGCATTAAGGTCGAGGCACCTAAAACCGACCAGGTACCTAAAGCCGATAATTTCTACACATGGCTTTCATTTTAGAAAGCACATCTAGGTAGACCATAGATGGCTTATCGTTTTGGTCAACAAACAATAAAGGCTCTATGACATATTTAGGTTTGCGTTCTAAAATAAAAGCTATGTGTAGAACTTATCGGCTTTAGGTACCTGGTCGGTTTTAGGTGCCTCGACCTTAGATGACCAATGAGATTCACGAGGCTAGGGTGGGGTGGTAGTGCCGCATGCTTCCTCTCACAACATGCATTTCTCACTCAAACCTATCATTGAACATTTTAGGCACTAAGCACAGTCGTTATTCTTTGAAAGTTACGTTCATGTATTGTTGACGTTCTATTATGCCCGATAATCCAATTAAGTTAAATTTATACTGAAATTCCAGGATTTTGAGAAATGGTTCAATTTATAAATAAAATAGGGTCTATAAAATAACTTAATGGTGGAAATTATATTTACCTATAGGGTCTTGAAAAATACCTCAAAGTACCATTTTATCTACTAATAGGGTGCAAATTATTTAAGAAATTTAGATAAATAGCTCACCTACAATTAACCCCCGACCGCACGTGGTTTACAAAAGTATGTAGTATGTAACCTCCCCGTGGCTCTTTGGTAATATAATTACGGATAAGATATTGACAATCTAATAATGAAAATTTTTGGGATGGGTTGAAATGTAATACTCTAACTGTAGTGATTTTTGGAGATTTTTTGGTTGCTTAATTTTAGTAGTTGGCTTTTTTAAGAGCACTTTTAGACTAAAACCTTTGAAATTTTGGGTGGAACACTACAACATGAAATGAGGCATAAAAATTTCACAAACCTTCCCCTTTCTAATCAAATCACACATATACAAAGTTAACTTCCCATAAAAGTTTCAATACAAAATCCACACTACAAAAAAGTGCATGATGGATGAGAAATTGAAGTTCAAATTCGTACATCATGCAAAATATGCATGGTTGAGCGGTTAGGGGTTAAGAATTAAAAAGGCTTTTTAGGGTACTCTATTTTGATGGGTGCCTATTTTGAAAAGGTTTGCAGCTGTGTATGGTGTGCCCCATCTTAGCTTTATACAAAACAATTTGACTTGTGTTTGTTGTTCGTTCAAGACAACTCTTTGTTTTCTCACCTTGGCGCTTGCAAGGCCTAAGATGTCATCTTCGAGATCTCCTTTGATCTTCACAGTGTTCAAAAATTCTTTTAGAGGGGATGTGACACTTGGACTTGAGATTTGATTAAAGAGCTAAACTTTATGCCGATTAGAAATTCGGAAGCCTTTTAAAAAACAAATTTAAACTAAAGCAGAGAAGTAGGTGGTTTTTCAAAACTAAAGTGTATATAAGAAGTATTCTAGATCAAGATGGGAAGGGGGCTTGCCAAAAACTATAAAGAATACTATAATGTGGAGTAGTCTCTCTCCTTACTCTTGTATATAACTATGGTGAGCCATGGTTATTCCATGTAGATGAAGTTAGTGTTGAGCCCTCACTCATGCACTTTTAACATTGTGTGGCGCTTGTATATATTTTTTGACATTGGTTTAGAGATATGCTGCTACGGATTAATCTCAAGTGGTGAGCTCCAAAATATTGATCCTAAAGTGAAAGTGTCAAGGCCTACTCTCTAGTAATGGAGAGTTGGATATGAACTAAGTGTAATTAATCAACTTAGAGTAGTTAGTGCAAATCCCACCATCATGTACGTGGGCAATAGTTCATGCAATAGTAGAAATTCTACCCCATATCACCAACTGAATTGTTTGATTGTCTTGTGAGAGTCAATGTAAGAATCGCAATATGTTGGAGTTTGGAATTACTATGATAGATGCCAATTATAGACGAATGTAATGTGTAGTATTAGTTCTTAATTATTTTTGGGGGTGCCACTGAAAAGTGAGGCACCATCCATACACACAAGTAAACTTTATTAGGACAAAAGGGAGTGCTGAGGTCGTGACAGATGCCTAATCTATGACGATAAATTCAATACTTCTATTTTTAAGACATCTTTTACTACTATAATTGGTGCATGATATCAATTTCACATTATACCTTAAAAAATGTATGTAATATCTAATTACCATAGTTTATTCAAATTTATTGGTATTTTCTTAAAATTACTATGATTTATGAAGCAAAACAGGAATAAAAATTTTACATTATTTACAAACTATGCTCAAAACGTATGATATGTTATCAAAATTATAGATCGCATTATGTTTATCAGAGTGCTTATTGTATATATTTAGAAAGAGAAAAGAAGTATGTTTAAATAATCATCTTAGTAAAAAGAATGAAAAACCCATTACATGTTGCTGAAATTTACAATGAAGCCGTTGTAATACATCCTTCATCTGTAAGTGCTACAAATCATTCAATTTTAATAAATTCTCAACATATTAAAATGAACTGAAAACTAGACTGAATAAAATACATTTTGTTAGTTCCCCTCAAGTGCTGAAAAAGGATCATTTTGACAACCAAAATCGGGTTTTAACTATAGACAAACAAAATTTACTCAATACACTACACAATATTCATGATTTTTGGTTTAACCCTTTGACGCGCCAGCGTCCATATTCTGGACGCTGGATGAATTCCGACACGTCCCTTCACCACATGCGGTGCTATTTTTCATCCATCCAATTTTTTAATTTTATTCTTGTGCTAGTTGACTACCATTTGTACGGTATGGATCTTCAAAATAAGATACTGTGAATTTTTGAAAAATTAAAAAAGTGGTTTATGTCAAGTTTCAATCTTAGTTCAAAAAGTGAGACCGTAAACATGATTTTCCATAATAAGTAGAATCAAATAATGGAAACCATACCATCTAGTAGTGCATGTTATTCCCATTTCATTATATATTTTTTTAATTTCTTTGTATTAATTTTGGATTTTAAATTGAATTTCAAGAGAAAACCTTGCAAAATTAATTTAAAAATGTTAATAATAAATATGATGAATCCAACCGTACATATATGATCTTCACATTGACATTTACAGCTTTGCTTTGTATATCAACTCCATTTTTGTTTGTCATCAACCATTTTATAACTAGTCTTTGAAAGCAGTGTTGAATCGGGACCTTAAAGGGTTAATGATTTACGCAAATTCATGAGTGCACTATCCTAAAAAAAAAATTGATGCATATTGATTGATTCCTCATAATGTACCACAACAATATCAAAAAAATTGGATGAAAAATGATGAAATGAATAAGAATTATAAACAAGCAAAGAATAAAACCAGCCAAATTTTGGTTATTATTAACCCTTTAGCACCCGGGGCGGTTTTGGGGAAACCACAGTTTTTGGGGTGATGTTTTCTTAAAACTCTTGCTGTGAAAATTAGGGATACCATAAATAGTATCTAATCGTATGAATGTAAGGATAGCTTAATGAAACAAGTCAGTGTCGGTTAAATCTTGGTAAGATTGGACCGTTGATTGGACCGTTGGATAGGAAGATTATAGTGTATTTTTGAATCGTATAATGAACACTCAAAAATGAGATTTTGGGGGGTGTGTGACTTCAAGGTTAAATAGAATTTGGGTTAAATTTTCAAAAATAAAAGTAATGATGTTCAGCAATGACCTATGTCAACACCTCTCCATTGCAATCTTTCATGTCAAGAACGGACTCATACATATTTATTGTGAATTTTATAGGTGAGAAATGACTTATCCATGTACAGTTTAGGACAAAATTTATACGTTCAAATAAGAATGGAATTGGTACACTGATCAAGATCGGACTACATACACTATTGGAACATGAACAAGAGAATACAATCCCAAAAAAAAGAAAAAGATAACAAACCTCCAAACATAAGATATACCACATAGTACATGTGTTGTATTTGTAAGTATTTGCTGTATTTTGAGGTATTTGCAGTATTTAGGTGTTTTGTACATAGGTATTTGGATAGCTAAGAAAGTCAGATTTGAAAGTTTCTTTTTGCATCATGTGCATAATCAAAAGTTACACAAGTGAACTTTAGATACCAGACTAAGATGGTTTACAGATTTTCTAGCATTTCATTTTCTGGTGATCAAGTGACCACTTAGTGGTTACCTGGGAACTAAAGGGTTAAGGCATTTAGCTAGGGGTTTACCCCTAAATGTACCAGGGTGTCCCGGGAATTGACAATTTGAGAAAAATCATCACAAACTACTATTCAGAAGGATATTTTGGAATTGATATACAAATGAAAGTTCTAGATTTTGAATTTTAAATTCCATCCATACGGTTTGGTTCACTAATACTATCACCAATATTTAATTATAAAATTTGAAAGTTAAAATTAAAAATTCCTTCTAAATTTGATTGCAAACAAAATTTTAATATTTTTAAAGTAAAATTTGTTGGAATGAATTTCAAATGAGATTCTCTTAGACATGGTGATTCATTGAAATTTTTGTGTTTCTTAAATCTATGGCCTCATTTTTACAAGGGCACTTTTGAACTACAATCAATGCAATTCTGGCTTGGTCAAAGACTTGACATACTTCTACATTTTTAATTAATTTGTGTCGGATCTACTATCCACCTAGGGCCGTTCAAAATTGTCTTGTATCACACAACATACATGAGTTCAGAACATACCAGGTGGAAAGTGTCCAATCACACGTGTACAAAAGCAAACTTCTACAATTTTTCAACTCAAAAGACTCTAGAGCCTGAAGCCTTAGTTAACCCCTAAGCTCCCGAGCGACCATTTTCTGGTTGCTGCCCGGAAAAAACGAGCTGCCCGGAACACAAAAAAAATTTGAAAAAATAAAAAATATTTTAAAATACTACATCAAGTCTACTTTCCAACCCAATTTGAATTATGGCAATCCGAGTTAAACTCCACCCGGGAGAAATTTTCAAAGTATATCACCTCAACATTGTCTTAGTGTTACAAAATTTGCTATTTGGGGAAAGTAATGATGATTCCTCCATCGTTTCTCTTGCTTTTTTGAAGTTTACGATAGATAGCCCAACTTTAACCAATCGTACTAAATTTTGAACTCTAAAATTGAAAATTATAATTTATACAAATTTTTCGAAGGTTAATGCTTTTAAATTCATTAAAAAATGATCTAAAGGTTATTTAGGAAGTTTGACCGTACGGATAATTTGTAAAGATGATACTCTACATTTTGTCTATTGAACCAACCTTCATCAAACATATGGAAGGCACATATTATAATACATCTATGTTTTGTCCAATACCCCTCGGGCTTTTAGGGGTTAACTCTTAATTAATTCCTAACTGCCCAACCATGCATATTTTGCATTATGTACAAAAGAAAACTTTGTTTTCTCATCCATCAAGTAAATTTAGTAATGGTGTGAATTCTTTACTAAATTTTTAATGAGAAGTTAGCTTCATGCAAGTGTGATTCGATTAGAAAGGAGATGATTTGTGAAACTTTTATGCCTCATTTCATGTATCATCGATTCACCAAAAATTTCAAAGACTATAGAATAGATGTGCACTTGAAGAAATACAGTCATAAAATTAAGCAACCATAAAATCTTAAAAAATCACTACGCTCAGAATATTACATTTCTATTCATCACAATAAGTTTCATTCACAAATTATCAACATCTTCTTCATAATTGAATTACAAAACATTTTTCAATTTCATATTTCAAATTTTATACCAAAAAAATTCGTCATAGCAATCGCACATCTAACCATATGGATAAATTTAAAATTTATAAGAATGTACAACTTTTATTCATACATCAAGTTCAAAATATCCCTTTTAGATGCATTTTGTAATGCAATTTTACAAAACTGCCAAATTTGGAGAGGGGCGAGGACGTTCAGGGGGAAATTAATCCCTACAGGACCAAGGATTCATGGTTTTAAAATGACAAATTAAATTGAACATATTTTGAAAAATATAATTTAGATGGGTACAAATTTTATATGATTGGAATCAGTGAAGAACATTGCATGTGTTGATCGAAAGATGAACTCAAAGACAAACAAATTTGAATAACAAGAAGCCTACATAGGACGTATTCAAAACTGCAAAAAAAACATGAGGCCCCAATTTGGGCTTCTTGGTCCTTTACGGGTTAATCCTTAAAGGTCCAATTGAAGGGTCCTTTCCGACCAGTATTATACAACAATATTCCATTGTATTTGGTATGGTTCCACACCTCTAATGAGTTTAAGATCAAAAGTGAAGTTAAAATTCATATCAACATGATTTTAACAAGCTATTGAGGTTTGAATTTGGATCTTTCTATTTACAAAAAAATGTCAAGTATACGCCAACGTATCTACTATCCCGATTAGCCCTTTAAGGGTCAACCCCTAACCGCCCAACCATGCATATTTTGCATGATGTACGGATTTGAAGTCCGTTTTCTCATCCATTATGCACTTTTTGCACCGTGGATTTTTTATTGAAACTTTTATGGGAAGTTAGCTCCGTGCATGTGTGATCCGATTAAAAAGGGGATGATTTGTGAAATTTTTATGCCTCATTTCATGTTGTAATGTTCCACCCAAATTGCAAAGATTTTAGTCTAAAAGTGCTCTTGAAAAAGTCAGCTATTGAAATTAAGCAACCAAAAAAATCTCCAAAAATCACCACTTTTAGAGTATTGCATTTCAACCCATCGCAACCAATTTTGTTATTAGATTGTCAATATCTTATTCGTAATCATATTACAAAAGAGTGTTAAATTTTAAGTTTGAAATTGAATACAAAAATATTGGTGATAGCAATAGCAAATCTAACCGTATGGATAGAATCTAAAATGCATAATGTACAACCTTTATTCATTCATCAAGTTCAAAATATCCCTCTAGGTTGCATTTTATAATGCATCTTTAAAAATTTGCCAAAACTGAAAAGGGTGAGAACGTTTAGGGGTTAATTAGACACTGTGTTGTGGATACGACATTGGATATGACGATGCAGCTTCTGCAATTAAGTTTTCAGTCGATTGCCAGCTCCGTTGAATGCAGAGCCTGTGAAGGTTCTGCATTCAAATCTGTTTGTTTTTTTCTCACCAAAAAAGGCTAAGTGTCTGACGTGGAGACAGGCATTATAATTTATTTGGGGGAGTATAATTTTGTACTTGAGATATCATTCACTAGATAACAATCCTGTGAAGGTTGTGGGCACCAAGCAGCCACCCTCACAATTCTCTTCAATTCAATCCTCCCCATTATCTGGAACTCTGTGTGATGAGTTTTGCATGTTCCGACTCTGAGCTTCGTGTCGTGTCATCTATGATGGGTGAAGATAATTGACCTGCCATCTGAGCCTTGTACAGGCTGAGAATTTATTCCAACAGGACAGGTGAAGAAGCATTCTCCACACTAATTTCCAATCCACGGAAGAAGCAACAGTCAAACAGCATCTAGATCATGGAACCCATTTTAATATTAACTAATTTATTTATGCACTAAATTCCAAGTAATGTGTTAGCTCCATCTCATGCTTCAGTTAGATACGCTCTGATACTCTAGTGTATTCAATAAGTTATTGGTTTGTAGTGCACCGATGTAACTGGCAGTACGTGATTCAAATGCATTAATCATTCATTATTGAGGTGATTATATTTTATATATATTATTGCAAACTCAAATTTTGCCTTCCTCCATGCGTTTTGTGTGACTCCCTGGCTGGCTCCCAGTGAGACAGTATTAACTTATAGGACTGAAAAACATTACGGTACTCTGGGGATTTCCGTAGGACTGTTTTTCTTAATTAGAAGTTGTGGCCCGTTCTGTTTAGGTACCAGATTCAGTGACTTCCGTTCATTAATCCCAAAAGGACCACGAAGATCATCATGTTTTTCTTAGCAGTTTTGAGTAGGTCTAAATTGAACTTTTTTTGGTTCAAATTTGTATTTTTCTTGACTAACATATGCAATGTTCTTCACTGGTTCCGATGAAATAAAATTTGGTCCCATATAGATTATAGATTTTGCAATATGATTGCTTGAATTTGTCATTTTAAAACCACGTATCCTTCGTTCTTTGAGGGTTAAATTGACTGTGGCGCTGATGTTATTGGTTCAATACTGTATCCACAACATTCTGATGCCGTGCACCCTCATTACTGTTGATAAAAAGAATTTTCTTTAAAATATGTTCTGTAACCCTTGTCAGGGTTCACCCTTCTGCTCTCAATGCATGAAACATAAAAAATTCAAAAACGTGTAATTCTTGAGGCAGGGCTACAGGTGGACTTCAAACCCTTCATCATTCTGTAGGTAAATAATGACAAGGTATGTCCCAATATTCTAAAATCCGCTACAGCGATTCTTGTACAAGGTACGGCTCACAAGGGCGAAAGAACCTTACCCACTGCATTAATATATAGATCTGTGAGTTTTAGTAATCATGGCTAACGTCATTGTGTGGTTATTTTGAAGCGTAGAATAATTGTATTATTTGTCCTCAAAGGAAGCATAGAATGTTATATAAACATTGAAAAGAATGTGCTGTAAGTTAAATCCACGATTCTGTGCTGCTAACTTAATCCTTCGAAAGGATGTTGCGTACAGCAAAGTAGTGAGAATTTGCTTTCTTCTGTGCAGAAATCCCTGTTGTGCTCCACAAATTCGACCCTCAAAATTCTTACATCCAAAATGCGGATGCACTCTTGCAGAACTCCTGTAATCACCTCACCAACGGATTTGACTGTGAGTGGTGATAATAATAAAGAGATTCCTCTCCAGACCTATTGCTATACAATTCTTCGAAGGCTGGAACCGGCCTCCATCGTTTGCAATTAATTACCGAATTTAGCCATAAGTGTATTACTTCTATTACCTTGAATGATGAGGTTCTCACAGTTTCTAAAATATTTTGGAATTCAAGGTGTGATTGAAGGGGGATAAAACAACTGAATTTGGATTTGCATTTCAAATTAGATTCATTCCCTAACACTCTCATAATGCTAAGTCGATTGCTCAACACTAACACTGCTAGCAAAGGAATCGCTTATCTCTCAGAACAGGGTCACAATTCACTGTACACACTTGTCCTATGTGATGAATTGCACTCACCAAGTCTTGAGCGCCTGGGCAGTGAGAGTGAAGTGGCGTCAATTGATTCACCTACCGAGTGAAAAGCGACCCCTTCTCCTTGCAGTGAAATGTGACAAGTTTTCTTAGGTAAGAGGGAGAGAGCACTACTAGGATCACAAACTGTCTGTTAGCAACATTGGGGGAGTCTCTATAACAATAATTGGGTTCTTAAATGTTGCTTAAGTCTATATAGCATTGCTTGAGTTACTTCCTTGTGTTGCTAACAAACGTAGCACACAATGTATGATTTTAGTAGTGTTTAGGGTTCAATGTGAGCCCTGTCAGTGATCATGTAATATACTCTTTAACATTCTCGATTCAAAAATATTTCATTTGGAATTACACCCCATAAGTAAATTTGTAGGTCCTAACACTCCCCCAACCACCGTTGCAAGTGCTTGAATGGCCTATTCGCACAATAAAGTTCATCACCTTCCTAGGCCACAGTGAAAAGTACCAATCATGCATTCAGCAGCATTTGCACAACATGCATGTTGCAGCTACTGACAAGATTGCCTCCGTTCACTTCATGATAAGAGCGTAGCAGTCACAAAGCTTCCACAACTTACTGCACCTCGGTTGCATAATTCGTTCACACATAGAGGCAGCGGTAGACTGCATTAAAGAAAAAGGAGCTCCATTAAAGGAAAAATGGAGCATGCACTTCAGCAACCTACCGCTCAGGATGCCAGCCAGGCCACTTAGCTTCGGCAGCACCACCCATGAGTGATATACTCACTATGAGGTGGACAAATCTAAAACCACCCAATACCAAATTCCACCTCAAGTCGCTTCAAGTGAACATTTAATGCAGTCGCTTCAAGTGAACATTCAATGCAGTAAGTGATAGGTGGAATTGGGTGTAAACAACGTAGCATAACCCCTAAACGTCCTAGCATCCAGAAACTGGACAATGAACAGATTCAAAGCCTTGCAACTTTCTCATACAACCTCGGATGACTTTCATCCAAGTCACCTTTGTAAGCCTATTAAATTCTCTACCAATTACAATAGATCTCTTGTGATGGGGAACTGTTGATAATATTGGAGAGGCCTTCAACTACAAGTATGTTAAATTTGTTGGGTAGATTTCATGCTTGTAATGGTCCTCTCATGTACACCTCATGTACATATGAGTCATGCTAATATCTATTTTTGAGGCTAGAATCTACTTTTGTGCAAAGGGTTAGTACGTTTAGGAGATAATAGAGCACAGGAAGGGAGCACACTTTTCAAGGAGAATACTCACTCTTCTAAGTAATGCATGGATGCCCTTGTATCCCACAAATTGTGAGATTTTGGTATAATTGCCTTGTAAACTTAATTTCTAATCATGATTAGATTGTGGTCTTGTTTGAAAAGGGTGTCTGCTCCTGTTGCTTTGGTATGCGATGAGAGTGATTCTAAGTAAATATTTATATTTATTTAAATAATTATGAAAAAAATGAGGGTAAATTGATTTAACCATACGTTATGTAAGAAAATTACCGGAAAAACATTGTATAATTTAGAATGTGAGGAATTGGTTAGGATTGACCGGGTGATTGTAAGTTAGTGTGGACGCTGAAGAGTTCCAAAACCCACTGAAGCCCAAATTTTTAGTGTGACAAAGGCAGGCAGGCATTTGAAGGGCAGCTGAAATGATTCTGGAGATTTGCAGAGCGCGCATTAAGTTAAGAGTGAGTGAGTGAGGGTAGCCAGTGATCTCAAAACTGGCTAATATTAGCTGGATTTCTACCCAAAAAATGAGGCTGCTAAACATACAAAGAAAAAAAATGAATTTTTCTTTTGAAATGTAGCGAGAATGCTCATCATGTTATAAATATGTAGCAAGGGTATCATTATGGTATCACCATGGTATCACCTTAATATATCATTATTAAGGTATTGCCGGATATTATAGAGGTATCGTGAGTAGTACATTCACAAGGTAGCAAAAGTATCTACCGTTTATGTGGGAGGTAGCACCCTGTGCTAAATGTCATAAAGTAGTTCTGAGAGCACTGGAGGTAGCACGCACACGCCTGTTTCTGCGTACCAGCAGACATGGCATCAAATTAGTAAATTATTCTCTCGGCCCCGCCTGTCTCCAGCTTGCACCTGCCATTTGACCTCCCTCCCTCCGTCAGCCAGTCAGAATCATCCCCCACATTCAATTTCTTGCAATTTTTTTTAGTTTTTTTAAAATTTTGAAACAAATGACGAACATTTCATTGCACAAAACGAACATCACAAGAACCAGAAGGTACACCACCGGCGAAGAAGAATCAAACACCACCAAAAACCCTAACTGAAAGTTCCCACCCTCGGCTTAACCCCTAAAGGACCGGAGTGTTTTTCCACCAAAAACACTCCAATGCTGCCATTTCTACTCCCCCATGCAAAAAATCCAAAAGAATGTTATTTTTTACCTTATAACCGTAAGATCTTGTCCTAAACTATTTGAAAAACATACACAACAAATTTCGTTGATTTTGACCGCACGGATTGCAAGATAATTGCGTTTGATGGAAAAAAACACCCCAAAAAAACACATGCCCGAAAATTTCAGATGCGTTTGACCATGGCTACATCAAAAAAACCTCACTACTGAAACTTGTCGCACTTCACTTTCACATTCTATATGATGTTACTTAGTTGTGTACCAATTTTCGTTGCGTTTGGAGATGTTTAGGATGTTGAATAACACCTTGCACTTGTTGGAGGTTTAAAAGTTCAGAAAAGACTATATGTTTTTGGAATTGCAATATTTTCGACTTTCTTTATTTAAAATACGAATCCGAGCGGTGAAACACAAGTACATTCCACCCTCTACAGAATGGCGAAAAAAAATTTGAAAAAAAAAAAAATCTCCAAGTTTTAGAAGACATGTAGCACATTTTCTAAGAATTTTGGGGGTTAGGGGGGAAATAAAGGGTGGAGGAAGGGAATTGAAGTGCCAACCCATTCCAATGTTCATGACCCCACTAACTCTCAAGGTACACTGCCACGTGGCAGTCCCTCATTGGACGATTTTTATTTTTTATTTTTTTATTTTTTTATTTTTAAAAATGATTTTAATTTTCAATTTTTTAAATAATATTTTTAATTATGAAATTGAACTTTAAGTTTAAAATAATATTTTTCAGTTAAAAATAATTATTTTTATTTTTAAAAATTTATTTTTAAATTTAAAAATAAATAAATAAATTTTTTAATGAGTTTGGGAAACGGGGTGGTCTTCTGCCCCCCACAGTCCACCCCATTTTCCACACGCCGCCCATCTTGTTGCCCCTCCCTAAAATTCAACTATTTCTCTACTGCCCCGCTGCCCTGTCTCCCGAAAAATACACATTTCCCCTCATAACTTTCACATACGGTGTCGGAATTCAAAAAAAAAAGAATCCCCATTTTCGTGGCACATTGGGGAATCTACTATTAAATTTCCTTCAAAATTCGATTAAAAATGTGTTCACCGGAACCTACCCGATTCTCTAAATGTCCTAGTTAGGACACTTGGTCCTTTAGGGGTTAAGGGGATTCCATCTAACTTGCATACCTGATCTGCAAACAAAGGTACCATTTCGGCACCAAACATGGTCAAATTGATCCATGAAGAACGTCCTCCTCCTGGGGAACTGCTTGATCATAAGCTCGGTCCCATGAAAATAATTTCTTGCATTTTCAATCACTCGGTTGTGGAAAAAACAGTAGCAAATAGCTAGTTAGGGAAATATGCTACCGTCGGCTACATGCCTCACTGCTACGAATCACAGTATCACACATCATCATCTGGCCTTTGCTAAGAAAATCCTCAGTCAGTTCGACTTGTAACGGGTTCATTCTTTAACCCTTAAACGTACCACTCCTTTGTAGGAAAGTCAAACTACACAATTTACTGAATTTTTGCCTCCAAGATTTATCAAAATATATTTTGTAATATTTTTCATGCACGGAATTGAATGTTTCCTATCAGTCTTGAAATTTTCAGATTTTTTTAATTTATACGGCATTTTTCACAAATTTTTAAGTCAAATACTTCAAAAAATAAATTTTATTACAAAAAAGCTTTAAAAAATTAATATTTTTTGGGAGCATGTACAATTACAATGGAGAATCACATGATATGTTTTCCATAGAAACTTTTTATTTCAATTTTGAAATTCGAAAGTTGAAAATCCCATCATTCCTATGTAGTGTAATTCAAACCTTGACCTACAAAGCTTGCACAAGCAATAAAATACTCAATAATTGGAATTTTTAAGATTTGAAAAGTGGAGTACAAACTAGACTTAATAAACTTCATTTTCTTAGTTGGGTGTATTAGCAACAAAAGTCATCTTCAAGATCAAAATTGGGTTTGACCAACAAACATCCAGTAACTGGATGCATGGACGTTTAGGGGTTAAGACATGTTAACCTCTAAAGGGCCAAGGATTCATGGTTTTAAAATAACAAATTGAATTGATCATATTATAAAAATAATTATTTAAATGTGACCAAATTTTATATCATTGGAATAAGTGAAGCACTTTGAATGTGTTGATTCAAAATAAATAAATAAATTGAACGGAAACGGTCTACATAGGACTTACTCAAAATTGCTTAAAAAATCACAAGGTCCGATTTGAGCATCATCGTCTTTTACAGGTTCTTCTCTAAGCAAGCAAGAAGCCCTGTGGGGCCGTGTTTGATTGATTTTCAATTCAACGTTAATTTTTTATATCTAATTCCTCATTTCAAATGAAAATGGTCCTTAGTAAGAAAGTATGGGGCTACCTTCTGCTTTTAGTCCAAATTACCATTCTTCAAAATTGTTAAAATCGTGTTTGTCATAGCATTGTAAAGCTCAAAACTTTAACCCCCTAAATGCCACAGCCCTCTGCACATTGAGTTGTTTTGCAAAAATGCAACTAAGAGGGATATTTTGAACTTGATGCATGAATAAAAGTTGTACATTATGAATTTTAAATTCTATCTATGCACTTACATCTATAATTGCTATCACCAATATTTTTGTATAAATTTTGAAACTTGAAATTCAAATTTTTTTTTGTAACTCGATTACATATAAAATATTGATAATTTGTAGATGAAATTTGTTACAAATGCAATACTCTACATATTGTGAATTTTGGAGATTTGTTGGTTTCGTTTATTCTATGAGTTGACTTTTTCAAGAGCACTTTTGAACTATAATTTTAGAAAATTTCACAAATTATCCCTTTCTAATTAGTCCTCTCATGCATGAAGCTAACTTCCCATAAAATCTATAGTAAAAAATCCACACTACAAAAAGTGCATGACAAATGAGGAAAATTGGATGAAATATGTACAAAAAATGAACGCTTGGACACTTAGGGGTTTAAATTCCATTATACACTGCTAAAAAAGGATTCTATCGAATTTATTTCTATGTAAGCTCAACAAATATGCCATCTTCTCTTTGTTGTTTATTGCTGTTATTCACACTTTTCCTAAAAATAATTATACTATTAAAAGCATTTTTGTAATCACTATGATTTTATAAAGAAAAAAAGTTGAATATATTATAAGATTTATTTTTTAAATAATTATTATGAAAAAATCAAGGTAAATTCGTTTAAAATACCTTATATGAGAAAAATACCAAAAAATATAAAATATTTTAAAATACGAGGAAATGATGAGGTTTGACAAAGTAATTATAGTGTAGACGCTTAAGGATTAATCCTTTGATGTACCGACATCCATATTCTGAACACTATATGATTTCTAATGCAGCCCTTGGAAACAAACTTGGGATGAAGGAGATACAAGCCCCTGAAGTTGCTGCCATCAAAATTCACAAATCTGTCCAAAGAAAGAAACCTACTTTCATATGATCACCAAAAATTCAATTCATCTCAAATTGATTTGAAATTATTACTACACATTCCATACATCATGCGGGAAGTTTTTTTTTTTTTTTTTTTTTTTTTTTTTTTTTTTTTTTTTTTTTTGTTTTTTGTTTTTTGTTGTTGCAAAATTTCATTATATTTGGACATTATTTGCAAAAGTTAGAGCTCTTCGAAGGTGAATGTACCCCAAAACGTTCAAAATATGAACGTCAGGACGGTTAGACGTTAATGTGGGAAGTCCTTTTTTTTTGTTCAACATTTTTTTCTAACTTTCATTAATTATCAAGCATTGAGATGCTCAAGGTGCTACCAACCTATAGTATCCAGATATTTAAATCAAGTATTCAAGTATTCAAATATTCAAATGAAGTATTCAAATATTTATTTATTCAAATTAAGTATTCAAATGACGTATTCAAATATTCATTTATTCAAATTAAGTATTCAAATATTCAAATCAGGTATTCAAATATTCATTTATTCAAATTAAGTATTCTAATATTCTAATATTTAAATCAGGTATTCTAGTATTCAAATATTCAAATATCGAAATCATGTACGAAGTATAACTCTAATACTCATGTATTCTCAAGTACAAAGACGTATTCAAATTTTTTGGGTGTAGTGCAAGTACTGTACAAGGTCAGACAGTGCAAAATTAGACAAAGGCAGCGCGTCAGTACCGTTCTGGAATTCTTGCTTCCTGCAATGAAAATTTTCTGCGCCTGAACTCGTACAAGGGAAAGGCTGACGACCTGTCCACGTCTGGGAATTGCCATGAGCCGCATTAAACAAGCATAGTCAGCTGGGGACCGACGGTGTAAATGGGAACAACTGAAGTATGGGTAATAATCCTCATTAAATTAAACGAGTCAAATTTGTAGTTAAAAAGCACACCTGTTTTATTTGGCATAAAAGAGAGCAGCGTCACTAACACCTGAGAAGACAATGGACATGATCTCATCACCCTGACCCACAGGTACTATATATATATGATCAGAGCACCTCAGATTTTAACATCGTCAGTTGCCCCCAGAGCTGCAGGCCCAAGGCTCATCAAGTCTCGCTCCGGCGCTCTCAACTGAAACGTCGACATTCACACTGTTACTTAGTATTCATACAGTCTGCAGCTTCGCAACTTACAACGTTAATTTCAGCTAGTTTGTTGAATGTTTTCGAGACGATGGTCTCGGCGTTTCTGATGCATTGAGTGTCCACTCCCCCGAAGAGTTGATCGATCAGTGCCGCTTACAAAAGAGCAGGCCCGGGAGTGTGAAGGAATTTTTCGAAATGGCGGAGCTTGGCAGTGTGGTGGTGGTGATTTTGCTGACCGTGAGCTGCAGCTTAGTTTCGGGAGTGTTGGGAATTCGTGTTGGGAATTTCACGGCGTCGAAGTCCTATGAAGACCAGAGGCTAGTGCCGGCTTTGGTGATATTCGGAGACTCCACAGTCGATGCTGGCAACAACAACGACTTGATTACTGTCATCAAGTCCAACTTCCAGCCTTATGGCATGAGTTACGCAGGCCATGTTCCTACGGGCCGCTTCACTGATGGACTGCTCGTCACGGATTTCATTTGTAAGTCTTCCGCCATGGAATTAATTGTCAGCTTGCTGGGCTCCAACTTTTTGCTTTGAAAAATCGTCATTCAAGCTGCACATTGTGAGTTTGATTGTCGTCACCGAAGTTCTAGGCTATAAGTATCCAGACATTGAATGTTGCTATTGTGGAGAAATCAACTGCAGTCAAGGTTTTTGACGTTACGTTCCTTCAGCTCTAGACGCATGGCTCTAACTCGCCATGGAAATTGTCACTCAAGCTGCACTTTGTGGGTTTGAGACTGTCGTCACCGAAGTTCTAGGCTCTAATTATCCAGGCATTGACTGTTGCAATTGTGGAGAAATCAACTGCAGTCAAGCTTTTTGACGTTGCGTTCCTTCAGCCGTAGAACTGGTTGCTTTAAATAACTCGCCATGGAAAATGTCACTCAAGCTGCACATTGTGAGTTTGACTGTCGTCTAGGCTCTAATTATCCAGACATTGACTGTTGCAATTGTGGAGAATTAAATCAACTACAGTTAAGCTTTTTGACGTTTCGTCAGCTCTAGAACTTATTGCGTTAGCTCGCCATGGAAATTGTGCACATTGTGAGTTGCACAGAAGTTCTAGCCAGGCTCTATCTAGACATTGAATGTTTGCTTCCTTTGTGGAGAGATCAGCCACAGTCAAGCTTTGTGAAGTTCGTGATTCGTTTCTCTCCCTTCAGCTCTATAACTTATGGCTTTAGCTAGCCATGGCTCAAGCTGCACATTGTGAGTTTGACTGTCGACGTTCTAGGCTCTAAGTATTCAGACATTGAATGTCCCATTTGTGGTGAGATCAAGCTTTGTGAAGTTCATTTCTAGAACTTAACATTTCTTTAGCAAGTCATGGAAAATCGTCTCTCAAGCTGCACATTCATTGTGAGCTTGACTGTCGTTACCGACGTTCTCAGACATTGACTGTCCAGATCAACTGCAGTCAAGCTCTAACTTGAACTTGAACACGAGTGCCTAACTGGGAGTCTAAATATTGGTAATATTCCTTAAAATGGGGTATTTCAAAAAGCCCGAAATTGGGACTTTCAATTGCATTAAAAACCATAGATCTGAGGTTACAAAGTGCCGATTTCTGAAAACTTCGTTAATTTAACGTACATGACAATTGACTTCAGGAGTCGTGTGAATTTGATCATTATGGTACTCGTTTTGATGGTTTCAATTGGTTTCTATTGAATTAATCAATGGCGGATGGTTGCTTGCTTGCTTGCAGCTCAAAAGATTGGACTCCCATTGCAGCTCCCCTACTTGAATGCGCAAGCACACGGAGAAACCATCCTCACCGGCATCAACTTCGCTTCGTCAGCCTCCGGATGGTTTGACAACACGGCCACTCACTTTGTGCGTCTCTTCAATCTCTCACTGAAGTTACACCTACTTTGTACTTTGTACTATAATTAACAATTAATCATGCGTTACAATTGCTCCCATTGTTGCCGGTACTAACCCTGTCTCGACTGGCCATAATAGATCATTACAATAGTTCATTGTATCAGAAATTATTACCCACACCCAGACATTGATTCCCTTGTGTCTGTTCACGCATCTCAATACCCAAAACGAAATGATAGTCACCTAGGCTAGCTTATAGCTCATTAAGGTCAAGCTGGTGTAACACCTGTGAATGACAATAACTGAATGCAATTACATCACATCTAAACTTTGAAACATTATTGTAACAACAAAATTTGCTATACATTTCCATTTAGGCGTCATTTAAATACCAAAAACAACCTTAAAATGTCATTTGTTGTTCAGTACCAGGATCATACACGGATTGTTAGCAACAGTAGAGGAGTAGCTATAACAACATTACAGTATCTAAATGCTGCTTAACAAGCTATAATGTTGCTTGAGTTACTCCTGAACAAAGTGTCTATCTTATCCAAGTAGCGATCCTATCATAATTTCAACGTCATTCTTTGCATTAAAACCATGTCCAAACAATGTTATAAAGCGAAGCCTAGGCTTTTGAATTTGAGTTCGTATGACGGGTATTGTAAAGGTGATTTAAATGGAGCTGCTACCGATGAGAATGTGAGTTTGGGTTTTATGAGGAGCCCTGTGGGTGACAGAATGGTGTGTGTGTGTGTGCAGAATGTGAAAGATCTGACAACGCAGTTCGAGTGGTACAAGAATTGGAAGGCCGAGGTTGTTAGCCTTGCCGGGCCCGAGAAGGGCAATTACATCATCACCAATGCCTTGTATGCGCTCAGCACGGGAACTAATGACTGGGTCAACAATTATTACATCAATCTCAACCTCCAGCAGAAGTACCCTGTTTCCAGTTACATCGACATGCTTGTCGGAAACATTCGCAAATACACCATGGTATGATCCTTTCTACACTCACAAACTCTTTTATATCACCCTTTTGGTAATTCAAATACACGAGTTCAGAATTTGTCATGTGGAAATCAATGGCAGATATTCTCTGCGGATACTGGAATGTGATATTAGAGGGGGTGCTAATAACCAGTACATCAAACTGTCTGCTAGCTTTCCAAATGCCATATTCGTTATATTGAGACGTTATATACTTTCCGTAAAGTAGATTTGATTATCCTTGAATGGGGTTTGATTTAGAGCACCAAAACTGTGATGTAGACTTAGCTCTAAAAACTCGGACTGGTAGAAATTTTGCTTTCTTTCCTATTTCGATGAAGTATCCATCAAATGGATTTCAGAAGTACACTTAATCTCATGGATAGTCATGAAGAAAAATTGTGTAATTTAAATCAATGGAAAGCTAAAAGAATTCCCGTGCTGAATCAATGACATGTATCATTTGGAAAAGTTTTAAAAATTATGTATTATGATTGGCAGGAGCTGTATGGTATGGGCGGTCGCAACATAGCCATTTTGGGCTTGCCACCGCTAGGCTGCATTCCGTCGCAGATTACCCTGCACGGCGCAATCGGGGAGAAAACTTGTGTGAAGTATATGAACGACGTCGCTCTCGAGCAGAACCAAAAGACTATTGCCGCGATTGAAGACATGAAGAAGACGACCCCCGGAGCAAGGCTAATCTACATTGACATCTACTACCCCATCTACAATGCCTTCCAAGACCCTGCAAAATACGGTAATAAATCATGCACATGATAATTTACTCTAGCCCTCAAATGAACACTAGAAGGAAATGTGTCGTTTTTCACTTACTATAAATGAAAAAGAAATGAAACGACATGGACTATGTTAGTGCCGATGAGTAGTTTTGGTCACAAGAAGACATTAACGTAAGTATAATATTCCGCCACTCTTCCCTGTTCTCACGAAATGAGGAATGAAAAATGATAGGTTTGCTACTAGTGGAATCACCTCAATCATTCTCATTAACTGTAGAAATCTTGTCTAATGTAATCATCATTCTCACTAACTGTAGAAATCTTGTCTAATGTGATAGGTCTATGATGACTAAATGTCTATAACAACATGACTCAAAGTGGTCATTCAAGACCTATCACATTAGACAAGATTTCTCCCAGTGTAAAATGGCTTGATTGATAACACTGCACAGAAAATGTACAAAACTGAGTGATTGCACCAGAAGGAAATGTGTTGTTTTTCACTTACTATAAATGAAAAAGGAATGAAATTGCGTCAGGCACATGGGTTGTATTAGTGTTGGATGTGTAGTTGTGGTCACAAGAAGACAAAAATATAGGTATAATATTTCGCCACTGTTCACTGTTGCCACAAAGTGGGGAATGAAAAACAACAGATCTGCTACAAGTGATTGTTCAGTTATTTTTCTTCTACAGTCTTGTGTTTTTTAATCGTTTTGTTTTGGGTTTTCTCAGGGTTCAAATACGCAAGAGATGGGTGCTGTGGAACAGGAGACCTAGAAGTAGCGGTTTTGTGTAACAGAAATCTTGTGTCAGCTTGCAGCGATCCTTCTGAGCATATTTTCTGGGACAGTTTTCACCCGACCTCCCATTTCTATAGCCAGTTAGCCGACTACATGTACGCCCTTGCCAAACCTGTGATTCTGGCACCGCCCAACCCTTAATAACTTAACTTTAGCAGCAGCCCATTCAAAGTCTATTAGAGATCAATAGAACACTATCTTGTGTTGGAATAACTTTTTTATGTGGGATAGAGATCAAACTCAATTGGTTTTAATCTCCTCCTACAGTAAGTCTACCATGATTCTTTTTTAGCACTGCATGGTCAAGTAATTCAGACCGTGATATATGTTGTGGCACAAGTCAGCTAGAAAAGATAATTATTTATTTAAATTAGCTTATTGTTTCTTTGTGAAATCAGGAATTTATTTATTGTGTACTATGTTCAGCTCTGCAATTGGCAGTGAAGTTGATGTTTCTTTACAATTGAGTTAGTTGACTATTGAATAATTTATATTCATGTACCGTCCGGATGGAGAAAAACTTTTTTCCCCTGCTATCTCTGCCCCTTGAGATTAGAAAATTTCTGGTCTTTTTATTTTCCTTCTCTTTTTAAATTGATTTTGAGTTTTTTGATTTTGTGGTTTTTCACTAGAGTGGTTCCAAAAATTTTGTTCGATCTCTGAATTTTGAGTAGTTTAGTAGCTACAAAACAAAATTTGAGTAAAATTTTTTATTTTAATTTTTTTTGGGGGGGTTGAAGATGTGGCTTGGAACTAGATGCTCATGGATTTAAAAAACATTGTTGAAATCTGGCGATATGTAGTCAAAATAAATAAATGATTGGACTTTCTGGTATCTGACCTCTCGGAATTTGGCAAATTAGAAAACATAAATCCAAAACGTCCCTTAGGCAGCATGTGTATGACTACTCCATAGTTTCTTGTATGTTGTAGTAATTATGATTGTGTATTCAAATATGTTGTATACTCAAGTACAAAGGGGATATATTCGTGTAGTGAAATATAAAAATAATCATACAAACTATAAAAAATATAAAAAAATAATCATATAAAAATATATAATCATACAAAATATAAAAATTACATACAAAAAATACATTGTTGCAATGAAACTTCAAGTTTTTAGGGGACTTTACAATATGAATCACTCAATAATTTTTATTTTTACATTAGAATTATTCTTTAATTCAACTTCTTTAAACCTTGTGCATGAAATCATACTTCATCCTCCGGTAGAAATATTATGAACGGTAAAAATAAGGAGTTTTGCATATTAAAAATGGGAGTTTGTTCAAGGACTTAATTTTCCTAAATGGAGAAGAACAAATTGTAACAAGATGAAGTAATTTCATATTTTTAGCCCTTGCAGATATTTAAAATAAATAAATAATGGGCTAACCCAACATTCTACCCAAAATAGAGCAAATGGAAGAAACCAATTGGTTGGTAGGCCGAATTTTCCAAAAAAACCAATTAAAGTCGTTCATTTCGTTATTTCAATTGTTTTCTACTACCCCATTATAAGGTAGGTAACCGTTTACGATATTTCTACCTTACTTTCTTATTAATCCATGTTCAAAAGTGTTCAAATCTTGATGATTGAAATCTTGCACCATCATGAGGTGTGGAACTTGTGACCTCCTCAATGCTAGAGAAGAGTTCCCACACATTCCCCCAAGCCAAGAGCCCCAACCATGGAAATTGTTCATGAACAATAATTGTCACAAATTCTAATTATACGAAGAGAACTCCACTTGAACTCCGCTTGAAAACCAGTTCTGCTTTGCCACATTGTTCTGAGTTCTAATGGAGAAGGGAGAAGGTTCTGCGAGGGCATTGAAGAGTAGGACAATGTGACGAGAGTGACAAAGGATGACACAAGGACAAAAGCATTTGATGATATAACCTTCCTCGTTGTCAATTTCGACATAAATTAATTCATTTTGTCATAAGAGTGCCACATGTCATCTTGTGATTGGTTTATGGGTGACATAGACCTCTCAAAATCTGATGTGGAAATTAGATTTCTACACAATATTGTCCGAATTTGATCCTCACATTCGGTATATAATATAATCATTCTAAAATTCCCCTTGACTCTATGATAGGAGCAATCAATTTTTACCAACAAATAGTTTTGTGGAAAAGCTCCACTCATAGTCGCCAAAAAAAGGATGCTTGAGCATTCAGGGCTAAAGAGGAATGAACACAATAATATTCATAAATGTTTTCAAACATCAGTGCAGTAAAAAAAGACTTCCTTTTGGAGAAATCCTATGTTGCACACAAACATATGTTAGTGTCTGCTTTATAAATAACATGGATTGTAACTAATCACATTTCAAAAAGTAATCTACCTCTCTCATTCAATCTGACTGTTGAAAATTGCCAATGCATCAGTAATTGTTGAACTAACTTAATCATGAAGAGTTCTCGCGATCAATGTTCTCTGGAATACAAATATGGTCTCCTGAAAACGCCAATTGCATCACAATTTGTCAGGCTGGAATAATCTGTATATAAAACCTCACAATATAAACCAAAAGAAGAGTTCATCAGTTCACACAGACATCTTTCAACTGGTAATATTTAACCCCTGAAAGACCAAGAAGCCCAAATTGGACCTTGTATTTTTTTAGCAGTTTTGAATAGGTTCTATGTGAACTTCCTTTTGTTCAACTTTGTTTGTTTCTTGACCATCATATACATTACTCTTCACTGATTCCAGTTATACAAAATTGATTCCAGTTATACAAAATTTAGTCTCATCTAAATTATATATTTCACAATATGATTAATTAAATTTGTCATTTTAAAATCATGAATCCTTGGTCCTTTAGGGGTTAAGCAGCTACCCATCAACAGTCTGTGTCCCTTTGATAGTAACTACAAACCTACAAGCCGATTTGTAGCATACTTTAGTGTAGTTGTAGCTAGAGACTAAGAGCTGATTTTTCAAGTAGCAACAAACACTATACATAAGAACCTATTCCAACATTCCCAGGGGTGCACTGTAAACACGTACAAGTATACGTGAATGCACAGAAGGGGAATTAATTTGAACATTGTTGTATTACGTATATATACAATAAACATATTTAGAGCTAAAATATTGACATATACTTACATTAAACATATATTTAAGACAGAATAGATCTATATACAAAAGTTTTTAGACATATAACCCCTCGAGAGGTTTTTAGAGAGGGTCATGAACGCAAGTGATTCTCAAACATAATGTAGGGTGCATTCCCAGGCCAACATTCTCACTTCAATCGCTGCAGATGTAACTTAAGTTCATGAAATGAATTCCAGAGCCAACAAATCATTTTTACTCAACCCTCTCTAATTGCGTTCCCCAGGGAGAAAAATATATGCACTCTGACATTAAGTTCAATAAATGAAGAAACGGAAATATACATACCTTCATGAATGAAATTTGGGTCGTCAAGTCCATTTGCTTCCTGAATAGCTTCAATACTTACGCCAAACTGCTTCGAGATGGAATACAGAGTGTCACCCTGCGGTCAACACCAATTGATGCTCTTTGTAAATGCAAGAGTCATGTCAATACTGGACTTAGAGAGGTCTATTATACAGGAGTTCTGTAAGGTTATTTAATAACATTTTAGTACTAAGTCTATATTCAGTTGCAAGACACGGAAACATCATCTCCAACTGTGAGGTGAAAAAATTACTCATAAAAAAGCTATTTCAAGAAAGTGCTCAGTGCTAATCGTGGTATAGCTCGAGTAAAAGTAATTACCTTCTTAATCTGATAGGTCCGCGGAATCCAAATCTCCTGTCCAACATGTAAATTGTGGGGATCTTCGATTCCATTTGCCTACACAGAGCCAGTTGCCATGTCAGCTCATGCAAACAAAACCCTTCAGGATGTGACAAAAACCACATCGTAGACCTCAGTAAGTGAATACATGCCTTCTTCACTGAAAAATATGTTAACAAATGTTTTATCTTACAAACATGACTGAGAAAACCGCACAGGAAGGAGACATGAAAATTCAGTCATTCATCATTTCTAGGGCTACAAGCGATCTAATACGGGAGAGAATATTGAAGGTTCTGTCAATATTACCTCCATAAGAAGCTCGAGAGAACAGCCATGTCTATCAGAGATTGCATGTAATGTATCTCCTTTCTCAACCGTGTACAACATATCACCTTTAGGCTGGTCACAACCAACCCAACTCTGTTAGTCCAGTCTGAAAGGTGGTAACTCACTTCATGTGAAAAAATGTACTCCGTACTTCACAATTATATCACCAATTACTCAAAAAGAAAAGTAAAATAGCATTGATGCATTGGTTTCAAATTTAACACAGAATGGAGGAGTTGAAGACTTGGGCAGATACCAAATTCTTCTCTCTCTGTATTCTCTTGTGATCCTGGAAAAGACTGTCCTTAAAATTCTGGAAAAATCTGAAGGGGTTGGGTCTGCCATCATATCAAAACCACACATGACAACTCAGTGCCAAACCGACTGCAAGTTAGAGCTCAAAATGTAATGTACAAAAATTAATTGCTCTTTGCAAAATCAAAGAAAAGTCATGTTTCCATTCATTTTCTTGAAAAACTCTTAAAAGTGGAACCTCTTGCTACGAACGCAATGTTACGTGAAAGTAGATCCTTATTATGAGAAAAAGAATGCCGAGTGGGAGGGATGTTATATCCATGACAAGGCTCTACTTTCACCTTAACCTCAATGGTTAATTCATGCTCTTGAATCAATGAAGGAAACTAAAATGCTAAAGAAAGCCACAGCATTATGATATATAGCGATGCCGGGAGAACCCTTAAAAGGACCAAGGATCATAGCTTAATGAAAAATTCAGATAGGCCCAGATTTTATATCAGTGAAGAACATTGCATGTGTTGATAGAAAGAAAAAAACGAGGTTAAATAAAAAGGAAGTTAACATTGGACCTATTTAAAACTGCTATAAAAAGACATGAGAATCAATTTGGGCTTCTTGGTTTTTTAGGGTTTAACTTACCCCCCACCACCACCTTCGTTGCGATTCTCAGGCTCACGTCCTTCAGCCATTTTTCGTGCCTCCTTGGGATTCAGCGGCAATCTACACGTCCTCTGCTGGTATGCATTTCACCGACAAAAAGATTATCAGTAAACAAGACGAACTCAAGAAACACGAGCACTTAAACCCTAACCCATGAAGTAACACTCTCTCGCCTGCTCGACACCGACACAACTACTAACTTATTGCTTCGTAAACTGCACGAGAAATCACACAATAAACCCAATTGCACATAAGTCAACTACTACTTCATTCCTGAAGCTCAAATGAATGGAAAAAAGAAAAAGCATTGCAGGGAAGATGTCCGTCTTACCAGAGGTGCTGTGCAGAAGAATTGCCAGAAAGAAACAGAGCACTGTCTACAGTAGTTGTACCGAATTCAAACCACATTCAACGGCATAAACACTTGATAAACTCCTTGTAATACTGTTTTATTGATGATTCTCTGTTTTTATTTGTTTGGAGAAGTCGGAATTAAGTTAAGTTATATGTGGATGCAAAATGCCAAGCGGCGTAGACTAGTTTCTGTGGTGGGGCTGACAAGTGGCCTGGCTCTGCAATGGATGGCTTTTGCCAGGTGGTGGATTTAGCTTGCGCCACGTGTCATGAACTCTGCTGTACACATATCCATTACCATCCATTCAACAATTCTGCCCACAGTGCAAGTTATATTTGTGTTCTAGAATGTATTCTACTAGTACATGAGGGTGGAATTGGGTGTTGGGTGTTGGGTGTGTACACCTATTTTTGCTTGGGGTTTGCTCCAATTGAGCATCAGAAACTTCAAGGCATGGGAACATGGTGCCATGATGGTGCACTAAAATGCAATTTAGATAATTTGGTGCCAACCTCCATACCAACCTAATATGAACAAAATGACACTAAAATGACATGTATGCGGCCTTTGGTGTCAAAATGGCACCAAAATAGTATGGCCCAACTTTTCTGATGAGGGGTTAGAGTCACAAACGAAAGCAAGTTTCATTGCAAAAAGAAAACTATATAACTCATTTTTTTAGAAATTTTAGAAATTTTAGAAGTTTAATAAATATTCAATATATATATATATATATATATATATATATATATATATATATATATATATATATATATATATATATATATATATATATATATATATATATATACTGCCGAATTTATTTATTTTAATTTAAAAAAATGTGTGGCTAATAATAACCGACACATTCTAGGTACTAGGACATTTTAAGGCCATTTGTCATATTCTAAAAACAAAGGCAAGGGTCGACTTGACGACTATAGGTGGAAGGTAGGGTCATCTGAAAATATTTCAAAAAATGAATACCAAAATGTTTGGAGATTATTTTTCAAAAATAAAGAAACTTTCAGGATATTCTTCAATATTGCATGTGTCAAATGGTAGCATAATCTCCACAATAGTTCTATAAAATATTAAGGGATGATTGTGATAGGAGATTTCAATTTTACTTTCTACACTAGACCCAAAGCAATTCTGAAATCAATAATTGCGTGCAAAATACTATAATCAATCCTTTGTAAGCGTTAAATCCAAAATAAAAATAAATAAATTTTTAAATGTTATATTCTTTACTCATGTGCGTAATGAATGAAACCTAAATGTCTCTAGAATGTTGTCCAAGTGAAGATGATTCCACCTAAAATATCCTACTTTATACATAACATTCTTTAGCACCTCCATTGTACAGTACACTCTTGGAAATCAACATTGCATGCCAAAATCATTGTATGCTAGAATCGTAATCTTATAGAGAATCAAAGCCATCTCTAACTAATGATGGTTTGTCAACTCAACAAACTTCTGTTTTTTAATAGTTTCTACATGTTTCACATCATTAATTCCTTATTCATATGTTGATTCTCCGCACAAGCAAAATGATGTGCTGCAATACTAGCTAAAGAATGTTATGTACTCCTTCCGTTTCATAATAAGAGTCCACTTTGCAAAAAAAATTGAGATTTAAGATAGAAATAGAGCCCAATCATGTTGAAAGGAATGAAACGCAATATTGTTTTAAAACCATGTGTCTTGATGGAAAGAGAAGGAAACGTAGGAAGGAAACACGATAAATGTGGACTTTTAAATTGACGCAAAAAAATATGTGGTTTTGAATTCTTATTATGAAACAAACATCTACGCTACGAGGAGCTCTGACCGAAATTGCATGGATGACTAACGAAAATACAATTCAATGGAATCATGAACAGAATATATTTACTACATTTACTACAGTTGTATTCAATCCAAGAAAATGGGTGTTCCTACGGTCAGAGCCAACAAAGGGAGCACATTTAATTTGAGTCTCGTTTTCAAATCCCTGCACAGGAGTTGCGAGCTCTGACACTGAGAACACAGAATGTGATATTAGAGAAAGTGATAATAAAGAGGTATAACACAGAACTCCCGGCATCGTTGCATGGGAACCATCGCTGGATTGCATCGTTCAGTTCTTGTGCGCGCAGTTTGTGGTTGGAGGTAAGTTAAGTGCAGATCATTTTCAAAATTCTGTAATCGCAAAGTAGTTTGATTGAAGCAAGCAGCATTGATTACCTTAGGAAATTTCAAGATAAGAAATTCCAACAATAGTAACGGTGCTGTTGGGAGAGGTTTAGGGTTTACTGTCACCGATTAGCTCACAATTTAAACGACTCCGCAGCTTTGTTATAAAAATCATCCTCTTCGCCGAACGAATGAATGTCTCCTCGCATTTTTCAGCCAAGTGATGGTCCTGCTCATCATCGTTTTACTTCTTGCTTGAATTCGACATTGTTTGCAAAAGATTGACAGAGTTTAGTAGGAAAACCCTAAAACTGTGTTCCAATGTGACAGTTCTAATGCTGAGATTCTCTTCCCTTCGGAGTAGGCTGCTTCCAAGCCAGATTTGCGGACTTCATTCGTTACCAAATTCCAGAGCCCGAGTCCTGCGTGGAGTTTGGGAGCAGCCTTCAAGTACTCTCTATTCTGTCGTTGGTACGAGCTTCAAATTGTATGTACACGATTAGGGTTGTGGTGGAATTCAACAGAACTCAGTGTGTTGGTGATCTTTTTTAGGGATCCATAAAGTAAAGTAACGAGTGCTTAAATCTCTCAGGCTCCTTTTCTTTGCGTAAAAAACACATGGAGTGGATTCTCTTGCAAAGATAACAAAGAATGCATAATTTTTGGAGTTTCGTAGCATTAGTTATGATTTTTTGAAGTGAGCTTCCTATTCTTGTTCACTAGAGGGGCTAAACCTCAAGTCTTAGTGTTCTTAAATTGATGGCGGGCATTCACACTCTGAATTTTTTGGATCCATATCTATTTCTT
The DNA here is from genome assembly GCA_022496805.1 of Pohlia nutans. Taxonomy (NCBI): domain Eukaryota; kingdom Viridiplantae; phylum Streptophyta; class Bryopsida; order Bryales; family Mniaceae; genus Pohlia; species Pohlia nutans. Next base: position 2,971,340 of record CM040086.1, read on the forward strand.
GGTAACTGTGCATACTCTCCACCCTTTTTAAAAGATAAAGAAAAAACATATAATCAACATCTTTGAATCTAGTTTCAACCCCATGCATCCTTATGTGTGCACCGTGAATGTGTCTTAATAAATTCTTATGTTGTTGGTCTGCCGTTCTGCTTAACCCCTAAAGGACCAAGGATTCATAGTTTTAAGATGACAAGTTTAAACAAGGATTCATAGTTTTAAGATGACAAGTTTAAACAATCATATTGTGAAACTTATAATTTGAATGGGACCAAATTTTATGTCACTAAAATCAGTGAAGAATATCACATATGATGAATTAAAAATTAAAAATAAAAAAACAAAAAGAATCTACATAAAACCGACTGAAAATCACTGAAAAAAATAGGAGCCACCTGGTGGCCTTATGGTCCTTTAGGGGTTAACATATCCCCATGCATTGTGGTAATGAGGGTTTGGACCTTAGAGAAAATAACAGAAAGCTCTGTGAAAAGCTCTTTAGGTTGCTTAGGAATTAATGTGTTCTATTTACGCTGCAACGTTGATGTTGGGTGTTAGAAGGACAAGGCTCGCCCAAAACAATGGCTTCCCACGATGCGCCTCATGAGATGTCGGAACAGGTTTGCTACCACACTCTACTTACAGGTCAAAGTAGAATACCTGCACTATATATATATATATATATATATATATATAAAATTTATTTATTTATTTTTATTACATCTTTATTTTGCATCTGTCGTTCCTATCAGTGGCTTTTGTTTTTTTTCAATTCTGCATGTGTTTTCGGTTGTGGGTTTGCTTGTATATATTGACGTGTATTAATAAAACAAGAAATGCAAGATAACCTCTTAACAGAAAGAGGTTATTTCACAAATTTTGGAAATCCTGGATGTTCCTGTGACTTGTGTCAACATGATCTGCTGGTATTTTTGATCTTTTTATCTACAAGCTTTCTGGTTGACCTGGCAGGCTGAGAAGACATTCTACTTTGGGAAGTACAAGATAGACCCCACGGAGGTGTTTTTGATTTCACAACACTCATATGCCTTTGTGAACCTCAAGCCTGTTGTTCCTGGTATGGCCTGTTTGTCATCATGATACCTCTTTTGCGTCTTTTTGAAATGAGATTGCTATTCTTCTGATATTCAAGGGAGGTGATTATATGTGCCACTTATAAGATTCTTACCGGTTGCTACCTAACACGCAAGTAAGACAATTACCAGTGGAGAATGATTCAGTGTCCAAATGCTTGTGTAAATATCTAAAGCAACTTTGTTGGGGGTGCATTACTGGCGCAGGTCATATCCTTTACACTGAAAGAGTTCTGTAAGATCCGGACCATCCTGAAAGTGATTTATAATAGAAAAGATAGCGAGGTGGAGCTCAGAACTTTCGAACTGGCAGTTTCCACTTATATTGGTGAATGGGTCAGGTTTCATTTGGTGGTACTTCTGCAAGCAGAAATTTTTAAATTGTCAAACAATCTAGCAGAATACTGACCCTAACTACCAACCGTATGAACAGTCTCCTTTCTTTTCTTTTTTTCCGTATTTCCTGAGGTATTCTTCTGGTGTGTAGAGTGCTTTTGGTTTTTGCCTTGACGCGTAAAAACATGTGTTGGTCAGTCCGAAGAGAGTAGTTCATAGGTTCCTCGATTTGAGCCCTGAGGAAGCCTCTGACTTGTGGCTTACGGCTCAGCGAGTTGGCCAGAAGATTGAACCGTTCTTCAAAGCAACGTCGTTGACATTCGCTATCCAGGTAGGCTGACTATTCCCCATTACCTCCCTGGACCACCTCATTACATCTTTAACCCCTAAATGCCAAGAGCCCTCTCCAAATTCAGCAGTTTTGCAAAGATGCACTATAAAATGCAACCTAGAGGAATATTTTGAACTTGATATATGAATTAAAGATGTACATTATGAATTTTAGATTCTGTTAGATCTATGATTGCTATTACCAATAATTTTGTATAAAATTTGAAACGTGAAATTCAATATTATTTTGGATATTGACAATTTACAGATGAAATTCTTTGTGATTGGTTGAAATGTAATACTCTAAGTGTAGTGATTTTTGGAGATTTTTTTGGTTGCTTAATTCTATGAGTTGACTTTTTTTAGACGACTTTTACATTGAAATCTTCAAAATTTTGGGTGAATCACTACAACATGAAGTGAGGCATAAAAATTTCACAAATCATCCCCTTTCTAATCGAATCACATATGCATGAAGCTAACTTCCCATAGAATCTATAGTAAAAATTCCACGCTGCAAAAAGTGCATGACGGATGAGAAATTATGGATGAAACCTGTACATCGTCCAAAAAATGGACACTCAGGCAGTTAGGGGTTAACCCTTAACTGCACTTTGGAAGAAGCTAATAGCTGATTTTAGTCATTTCCAAACCATATTTCTATTGTTCCAAAATGCAGGGCATGATTTCTTCTTTCTATTGGTATATTTGTTATTTTCAAGTGAATTATTTCAACCCCATGGAAGCGGCCACTTTTGGTTAACTTCTGTAAATGTTGGGGAGGTTATCTCAAGCAATCAGTGCAATCGAGACATTGGCTTTTCTCTCAATTGATAATATTCTAGGTTTCATTGAACTATACAGTTTTATTGTTATTGTTCCAGGATGGTGCACAGGCTGGGCAAACTGTACCACATGTTCATGTCCACATTCTTCCTAGAAAGAGTGGGGACTTCGAGAATAACGATGAAGTGTATGATGTGGTAAGATCATGACATTCATTTGGTATGCTCTCTTATCTGCAGTAGGCAGCAGCTGTTTTTTCGCAACCCTTCAAGCCGCCTGCAAGGTTAGACCAGTGTGGAGCAAGCTCTGCACTAATAATGATATTTTTTGTTACTGACTAGTTATGAAGGAACGTCCACCGCCCTACTGTTGTTGTAATGAACAGTGTGGCCTATAGATAGGTTTTTCAGTAGTAATAGTGTGGTGGTGAAGTAGTAGACTTTGTATGAGATTTTTGGCATCTTCTGTTTGAAGCGTACTTTCAATCTATGATTGGTGTTTGGTAAGGATCTTGTGTGCATATCTGGATGTCTCAACCATCTTGATCAAGTTTGTGTTGAGAAATGTTGTAGATTGATGAGAAGGAAAAGCAACTCTCGGAGAAGCTGGATTTGGACAAGGAACGGAAGGATCGAACTTTTGACGAAATGGCAGCTGAGGCTGCTGAGTTGCGAGCCCTTTTCTAAGTCTTATCTACACTAACAGGTTTGAAGCTCAAGTTTGAAGCATCTCAACCTCACCTTTTCTGTAACCTCGAGTTTTTTCACAGTTGGTTTCTTTGCAGAGTTTAGTAACCGCGACCTGCACAACATTTTAGAGAACCCTTGTTGAGCACCCTCTGATTTGGTATGACAAGAAATCCCTTTTAAGTGTGAGATTCTCAAATCAACTTCACGAATGAGAGTCTGTCAAAAGCCATAATTTCACTTCATTTTTCTCTGATTTGACACGACTTTACTCTAAATAACTTACTTCCTAGCTGACATCGTTTTCAAAAGTGCCATGCCACTAGTAAAGAATGTTGTGCACAGCTGCTGCAATACTTTTACTTTCTGCAAGAAGAGCTGATTATATGATTTTTTTTATGTAGGTTGTGTGGATGTCTACAACAGCGATCTCTCAAATTGTGCAGGTATCAAGAGAAGCAGTTACCATGGCTGAAAATTTTAGGTAGCATCGTTGTTGCTGCAGAGTGTAGGTGACAGATCTGGCACCTCCTTTTTCTTTCCACAAGTTTTTCAATAGTTGATAGCTATCAAAATATCCATGATGTGTTTCTGGTACGTAAGACATTGAAACATTCAGTTCTCGGTGGGCTTCATAAATTTATGAAATTTTACACAATGCATTAGTTACATAGGTCTAGATGATTGTGAAGATTAAGCAACAAATTTGTAGGTACTGCATGAAATGTGCACCTATGCTGTAGCCATATGCAGAGGATGATTTTGATGCGTTCGTAACTGCAAATGAAGGCGTTTGCAAGTTAATTGAATCAGAATTAGATACACATCTTCCTGGTGACATACAAAAATCCACAGCAGTACTGCAAAGTAAAACTCTGGACTTGGGACTCCAGTCTCAATCAGCAGGAAGATGTAGATTACATGAACTTCTGAATTCAAAAAAGGAAACTACACCTTGTTGCGACCCTTCCCAAAATTGACCCGTATGGATTCTTACCTAAATGTACCGAATATGAGATCCTAGGGTCAATTTCGGATATATCTATTATTACTACTCTCAAATTATTAGTTCGTTCAAAAAAATATACACTAAGATGCATTGGAATTGCCTTTCAATGATGCTTGATTAACCGCTTTTAGTAAAGATTTCCTTTCAATTGCCAACCAAGACTCCACAAGCATTAAGGCAGTCAGACAAAATAGTAACAATGCTCAATATGCCTATTTAAATGCTTTTATGTGTACATACCTTATGCTCACCATCACATAATCTTGAAGATTCATTCCTCCATATGTAAGAAGACATTTATCACACGAAGACGAGCAGAAGTTGTCAAACGTACAGATATCAGTGGAACAGAACAAGTTCAAGACAGACACAGAAGTGGGATGATTTCAGTTCGAAGCATCTGACACGTCTCAACACTTTCTCAATACGTCTCAATACAAAGATAATAGCTGTATAAGTCAAACATGAAATAGAACAAGTCAAAGAAGTGGGGTAATTTCAATTGGAAACATCTGATTGTCTTCGCAAGCTATGATAACAATTTCTACTCAGAAATCCTAAATGATCTGATCTAACCAAACAGACCCCCACCTCCAAGGTCTGACTTCTTCAGCATCTCCCGTTTCCTTTGTTCCTCCAATGGATCAGGGCTCTTCAGAAGACGCCGGTTCCTTCTATCATGCTCGCTTCGAGCAGGGAATGTGGGCATGAACTCTTTTGCCTTGGGCAAGGGGACTTCCCGGAACCATTCGTGGTTGAGCGCCTCGTCAGCTGTGATGCGCTTAGAAGGATCATAAGTGAGCAATTTATTCAACAAATCAAACCCCTTTTCAGACAAGGTTGGCCTTCCAGCAAATGCCGTTGCTGGGAACTTCTCCCTGAGCCTGTTGAACGGCTGCTTGGTAAAATTACACCTTACACCAGGGAGCTTCACGAAGTCAGGCCAAATCTTCTCATTCGGAGTGCCCAGAGTCTTGAATATTTTGTCCACCTCATCAAGCACCGACTTCCCTGGAAATAACGGCTCTTTTGCGAGAAACTCTGCCATTATACACCCTAACGACCACATATCAATGGCCGTGGAGTACTTCTTTGCTCCCAGCAGAAGCTCAGGCGCCCTGTACCACAGAGTAACCACTTCATGTGTATACTCCTTCAAAGGATCACCATATTGTCTTGCTAAACCAAAATCACAAATCTTCAACTCTCCACGATTGTTCAGCAGCAGGTTTGATGTTTTCAAATCCCTGTGCAACACCCAGTTGTCGTGTAGGTACTTCACCCCATCAAACAACTGCAGCATCAAGCACTTCACCTCACTCTGACTAAACGGCTGCTTCATCGTCTCCATCAACCCCTTCAGGTCGTGCTCCATATACTCCATAACCATGAAAATATTATCAAGCATGTTCCCAACCACAACCTCCTTCACATCAACAACGGAAGGATGATGAAACGACAACAACACGTTAATCTCCCGCAACGAAGTCATGGGAAATCCACCTTTCTCCTTCTCCATCTTCACCTTCTTCAAAGCAACAAGCTCACCTGTCTTCTTATCTCTGGCACGGAACACAACACCGTATGTTCCCTCATCGATCTTATTCAGCTTCTCGAATTCATCTACAGATCTACAACCCTTCAACATATCAATAGCTCGATGCTGAGGACCATTTCCGATAGGTTCAACTTCGGGTTCAGATTCAAGCTCAGGCTGCTGGACCTCCCTGTCCTCACTTCCACTGTCCTCATCAAGCTCCTGCAACTCCTTCTTGTTCAACTCTCGCTCATACTCTTCCCCATCCTGGCTACCTTTGTCCACGTTGCCACTTCCCTTCTCTTGCCTGAACTCTCCAGGCTCAGGTGAAGTGCTTGGAGCTCTACCCTGTTCATCACTGTCTGCGCTTTTGGACCTCTGCGCACGAGCATTCTTTGACGCTCGCAACGAAGGGGAAGAGTTTTGCTCAGGAGAGTGAGGATCTTCAGCCCACCGTGACCTAGCTATGGTGATTGGAGCTGGAGTACCACCACCGTCTTCTTCCTCTTGTCTGCTTGCCAGCATTGGGCTGTCGAGCACTTGACCCGGTTCAAGAGTATCCTCTGAATCAGGTGTCCCATTAACCCTTCTCACATCCTGCATATGCACATCACCACTTTGCACATCTCTCACACTTTGCGGATCTCTCCCTCTCTCCTCATCATAAGTCGAAGACGGTGAAGATGACGAAGATGGAGAGTTTGCCATCTTTCCATTAACAACAGCAGCAGCTGGTGGCGAAGCAGACACCCGCTCACTTGATCTGTTAATCTCCATAGCTCTATCACTTGGAGAGGAAGATGAGTGCTTGCCCATCACACGAGCCACAGTAGGGGAGACGGTAGCCTTACCCCTCAGCCTCACTTGGGGGGACACTCTTCCCATTGCAGGAGATGATTTGAGAGATGATGAAGCATTCGCATCGGCATTTGGCGGCGAAGGTTTAAGGGATGCAGGCGAACTTGGAGAATTTGGACCGAACCTGGACGAAGGATGAGGAGGCCCTGCCGGTTGTTGCGATGTTGAAGCTTGCGTTCCCGTGCCACCTTTCGAGTCGTCTAAGTCCCAAACAATTGGATTGAACTTCCGCTTCTTCTGTGGAGAAGAAGCACTATTATTTCTGCCTCCACTATCCGTTGTCGTATTACGAGCATTGTTTGGTGGAGCATTTCTGTATTCTCTCACATCGATTTCTCCATCTTCTCTTCTGCTTGAGGTTGTTGTAATTTCGCCAGGTTCTCGATCGGCCTCTTGAGCTCTCAACCGAGCTCTCCTATCCCTGTCCCGTTCTCTTTCCCGATCTCGTTCTCGTTCTCTTTCCCTCTCCCTCTCCCGTTCCTTCTCAATTTCTCGGTCTCTGTCCCGTTCATTGATGCGATCCCTGTCTCCTCTTTCTCTTTCTCTGTCGCGTTCACGGTCGCGGTCACTGATCCTGTCCCTGCCTCTGTCGTTCCTCTCTCTGTCGTTGATCATACGACCTCGTGGATCCTCGCGAGCAGGCCCGCGCTCCCTGTCCCGCTCCGACAGCCGGTCGCGCACGCTCCCCGGCCGCTCCCGCTCGCGAATTGGCGACAACGGCGGCGTTCGGCTGGGAATCCGCGGGTGCGACGACGGTAACGGCATCGTGCACACGCCGGGCGCCCTCCTGCTTCGAAAGAAGCCCTAAAATGCCCTAAACTCAACACAAACTTCTCCCCCTTCAGCTTCACAAGCACCTCCTCCTCAAACCCTAATTGCCAATTCCAACGCTCCCCTAACTACGGCACCGACGAAACACTTCTGATGACAAAAGCCCTTGACAATTCCTCTAAAACGAGAATTCTCGAAGCAGTGAGCCTCGAAGCCTAAACTTCCGAAGAACACGAAAAAAACATTTGGTAACCACGAAAACTCAAGCTGCGGAAGTGTCACCAAATTTATCGCAATAGGCTAAAAATGAAAGACTAGCGTGGATGCTTCAATCCACATTCAGCTTCAAAAATCTCCACCACCTCCTCCTCGAACCCTAATCGTTAATTCTGAAACTCCACCAATCCAACTACAGAGAAAACGAAACTACTTCAAATGAAAAAAAAAAGCCTCACACACTATCAGAAATCTCTCCAAAATTCTCACACCCTCGGAACTTATTGAAGCAGATTGCTTGCCGACCAAGAGAGATTGCTTGCCGACCAAGAGAGCTCAAGCTCCGAGAAAGGCACCTAAAGGTACTCAAAGCGTAACCAAATTCGATCAGATTTGTCTCAGAATGGAAAAAAAAAAAAAAAAAAAAAAAAAAAAAAAATCCTGTTAGAAGGGAGGATGGCGAGCGAACTTCATCAGATTATTATGCAGGAAAAGGCGTCGAGATGAGAAGCTTGCGATGGCGCAGCAATGAGCTCCGACCTTCAGAGCCTCGAGAGGGACAACGACGAGCGTCGGCATTGGAAATATGTAGATTGGCAACAATTGTCATCCGAGAGGGTTCGCTTTTACGTTGGATGAAAAATGTTCCAGCTCAGAGGAATTGTGTGCCACATAGGTCAGAGGTTTCATGGGATGCATAAAGTCTGGTCATTAAGAATATTCTTTTGGTGATGACTTCAACAATAAACATGAAAAATATGCATAACGTTATCCTATATGCCGTGTGGTTGAAGGCATGATGGCAAGCGTGCTAGGACATTATAGAATATTTCTAATAGCTATTTCTAAACATATGTTTGAAAAAGTTAATTTTTTGGTTTTTACATTTTAAACATTTGATGGTCTATGTTTTAATTTTAACCTCAATTTATATCTCCTTTGGAAGAATTTGGAATAATTAACAATTACAAAACAAGGGAATTTTTTTGATGGTGGACCCACCAAATTAATGCAATGAAAAACCTGTAGAATTTACATAACCCTTTATACAAGTGTGATGAAATTCCATGGTCTCACTTACCAAACTTGGCAAGGTTTTAAGGTATGAAGTCCTATTTCTTGAAGAAAACAAAAGTACCTTGCTAGAATTGGTTTTAAAAGTTATGTCTTGTACTACATTAATAATGATTTTAAATATGTGTCATCAAATAGTGTTACTTACCATTCTCAAAAACATATTTATTTAAGTTACATTAACAAGAAATTTCTGAGCTAATCAGAGAGCTTGATAGGTGGGTTTCAACATATTGAATCCGGATGTACTTGAACAAAAATTTCGTTTAGCATGGCCAAAACTTGACATTTGTAGAACTTGTAGCAATTTACACAACCTCAATCTTATTAGTTGTTCATAAATAAAAAATTGTGAGAGTTTGCCAAGTCAGACCCATTGAATTTGGAACCATTATATGAATAAATGGAACTTTCATTTTATTCCAAATTGTTTTTACTTTCTAATCTAATATATATTCCAATTACGTAAACCACACTTTAGGTTTTCAATTTCTAGATTCGATCAAATTTGTTGAAACCATCAAAACTTGTCATTTCTCTATAGTTGACTCATTCATTACTTGCTAGTGATAATTTTATATATATATATATATATATATATACATATATATATATATATATATATATATATATATATATATATATATATATTTAGTCATGTTAAAGGTGTGGGTAGCAATAATACTAAAGTAGAGTTTTAAGTACAATTATCATAGGGGAGGTATTTGCGGTGTTCAATTATAATGTGAATTGAGATATTTCCAAAAGCTTGAATTATCTCCACAATTATATAAATATTTTTAGCTCACATGCAATAAAATCTCAAAATAATTATTTAAAATATATATATATTATAAAATAATTATCAATGATAATATCAAGGACTATTTCACATGCATTTATATAAATCATCAAATTCTGAGCTAATTATCACCTTTGAGGAAATTTGTCAAGAACTTCTCTTTAACCTCTAGATGATAGAGGAGGTAAGGGCAAAACCTAGATGTGTTATAAAACGTTACTTCTGCAACTATGATGAAGTTTGATTCAAAAAAGAAAACGAGAAGCATGATGTTTAGTAAGGGGGTCTTTACACTAGTGACCAAGGGCCGTGGCCAAGGAAAATTCTGCACTATGATTGGAGGATAAGAACCGGCCGGTCCAAGTACACTTTACACTAGCCAAAAAAGGAGGAAGTGACCAAGACTAAAAATGGATGAGAAAATGACATGGAATCCTACATGTCCAGAAATGAATAAGGATTCGTGGTCACCCGGATAATGCGGCGAGACCACCAAAATAGGTTCTCTCGCAGCAAAATCCGGGTGACCAAGAGCTGAAAAAACCCTAAACCAATGGAATTATTTTTATTTTTGGCAATTTTCTATTTTTATTTTTTTAAATTCAACTTAAATCCTATTTAAGTTTTTATCATGTACAACTCTCTTGCATTGGATGACAAGTAAGTTGTGAGTGAAGAGAGGAGAATGCTCTGTGCTTTATGCAAGTGGAGTGGAGTTGTGTCCAACAATGCATTTGGGATATGTAAACTTTGAGGTGAAGCACCTAGTTAGTCTTCATTTTTATAACACGCATAACTTTTTCATAGAGTCTTCAAATGACATAAAATTTGTTGGAGATGAAAGATTACTTGATTTATAAACTTTTCTTAGACCAACAAAATTCCAAAAAAGTTGATCTTCTATGCACAAATGAGCTCCAAAAAACTGTTATGAATGCATTTTAATTTTTTGATCTTTACACGGCTGCAATGTTTTGTCCATATCTTTTGCATTAAGACGTATTTTGACACAAAAATTGTTGGAGGTGGAAGAAGGATTGATTTATCAACTTTTTTTAGTTGGACAAATTTCTATAAAACTTCATCTTCTATGCTCAATTGGACTCCAAAAATCTGTGTACAACACATTTGAAAAGCCTCACCTAGAGGCTTGCTACTTCTTAACCCATATTCTTTGTGGACTAATGTAAGTGAGATTGATTACAAAAGGAGCACCTTCTCTCCTCTAGAATTCATAGAAGCTTCCATTGTAAGTAAAACTCTTGTGAGAAGTAAAATTTCTTACTTTTCGGCAATTTTGAAAAATAACTAATATTATATTCGGCAAAAAATGCCAATAATATTCCAAATTTTTAGGCATCTATTTTTAGAATTATTTTGTGCCGAACCTGCTATTAAACTACAGTAATTTTGTTTCGCCTCACTAAAAAAATACATTAAAAATTTCAGCCCACCTTCCCTTTGGTCCAAGTTCACTTTACACTATTGTTGGTGACCAATGGATGGGAAAGTTGGCTCTTGGTCATGGCTCTTGACCAAGGGCCGTGACCAAGAGAATTATCCATCCCGGCTCTTGGTCACTAGTGTAAAGACCCCCTAATTATATGTACGGTCAAAATTTCAAAAAAAATAATTTAGTTACTCTTTTTAATGAATTTACAAGCATTTTCCATTGAATATTCACCAAAAATTACAATTTTTATTTTAGAATTTGAAATTTGGTATGATTGGTTAAAACTAGATTTTCTATTCTAAAATGTAAAAAGGAAAAAATTTCAAATGAGAGAACATCATTACTTTCCCGAAATAGTAAATTTTATAATACCCTATGACAATATTGAGGTCTTTGTCATTGAAAAACTCCTTAGTCAACCTCGATATTGCAAATGAAATGCATCAAACAACACTACAACATGATCTCCACCCCCAATTTTGACAAAAAATCAAAACTTGAAAAGTGTCATATCCTGACGATGGATAGTCATCACTGTTTGAGCTACGACCAAAAAATGGTCAATCAGTCATTTAGGAGTTAACCCTTATCCCTAAAGGACCACGAGGCCACCACGCGGCTTCTGGAACTAAAAAGTGAGGTAATTCGAGTTGTTGGGCCGTGAATATATTGTAAAGTGACCAACAAGAGACCCTGGTTCTTTTTGAGAGCTGAATCCATGAGTACTTCCTGATCGGAATTTCATGAAGTGAGCGATGTTTGGTGATTTTTTTGAGTTGCAAAGAGGCTATTTAGACGTCACTTGAGACCCTCATATCTTCTTCCTCACTCGTCCAAATTATGTGAAATTTTTTTCACATGTTCAAAATAGTGATCATTATGCATGGTAGAAATTTCATAATTTTTGGAGCACTTTTGATCAATCCGATTTTAGAATATGTACACAATACCCCGATCGAGTTCCATCAATCTTCTCAACGGTGGCTTTTTCTCAAAAATTGTCCAATTTTGTTGATCTTTTTTTCATACAAAAGTTATGTAAGTCTTCTTTAATTTCAATGGTGTTGATTGTCAAAATTAAACCACACCAATGAGGAATTGAGCTTGTTATAAGAGCTGATCAAGAAAACAAGAGCTAAGCTACCCCCCGGTTCTTTAGGGGTTAACCCCTAACTACCTAGGTGTTCATTTTTGGACGATGTACAGATTTCATCCAAGTTTTCTCATCAATCATGCACTCTCTTTAATGTGAATTTTTTACTTTAGTTTTTATAAGAAGTTCACTTTATGCGTGTGTGATCAATTAGGAAGGGGGATAATTTGTGAAATTTTTTTATGCCTCGTTTTATGTTGCAATGATTCACCTAGAATTTCTAAAATCTTAATTCAAAATTGTTCAAAAGTGCTCTTAAAAAAGCCAACTCATAGAATCAAGCAACCATAAAATCTCCAAAAATCACAACACCTAGAGTACTACATTTCAATCCATCATAAAAAAATTCATCTATAAACTGTCAGTATTTGTTTGTAATCAAATTACAAAATATTTTTTGATTTTAAGTTTCAAAATTTATACAAAAATATTGGTGATAGCATTCATAGATCTAATTGTATAGATAGAATCTAAAATTCATTATGCACAATTCTTTATTTCTTCATCAAGTTCAAAATATCCCATTTAGTTTCATTTTATAATGCATTTTTTGCAAAACTGCCCAACCTGGAGAGGACTGTGGGCATTTAGGAATTAATTGTCTGAGGCGTCCATTTTTGGTTAGTAAAGAGGAAACTCTAAATAGAGATATTGTACGTAGTTTTTATGTTGTTGTCCTAACTTGTCACTCTTGTTGTCCTAATTTGAGAGCAATGTTATAGAACAATCTCTTAACCCTTTCAGGCGCCTGTATCCAATGTTTGGACGCTGAACTAATTTTGACTGTTCGAATTCAATCCAAATTCGACAATTTTCATCCACCAAAATTTCTCATAATTCTTGTGCAAGTTGACTATCCTTTGTACGGTTCTGATTTTCAAAATAGGTTATTATGATTTCTGGAAAAACAACACGAGTGGTTTCAAGTTTCATTTTTAGTTCAAAATGTGAGACCTTAAAGATGATTTTTCAAAATAAGTAGAATCAAATAATAGAAACCATACCATCTCATAGTGCATGTTATTCCACTTTTATCACAATTTTTTTAAAAAAGATTCCGTTAATTCATGATTTTTAATTGATTTTCAAGATAAAACCTTGCAAAATCAATAATAAAAAAATATTAAAGAAATATATGATGAATCCAACCGTACAGATGTGATCTTCACATTGACATTTACAACTTTTCTTTGTACATCAACTCCATTTTCGGCTTTCATCAAACATTTTATAACTAATTTTTGAAAACAATGTTGAATTCGGACGTTAAAGGGTTAATATACGCTAAGATTGTGATTTACTGTCTAGGACACTATTTCTCAACATGGACGCTATTTGACTTTTTGGTAGTGTCTCTATAAAAAACCTTTTTACTATAAAATTTCAAATGATAAAAACTTCAAGTACACCTTTTGGATGTAGTGTTCCAATGATGAATGAAAACTTTATAATAAATATGGTATGCTAGCTCATGTCACTCTCATCACCTAGAAAGAACATGACACTCCTAGTGAAAGTGAATATGATAAGTGACAAACTCCTATGTATTTTAGGATCACAATTTTTGCTCACCTTGGATCAAATTGTGGTAAAAGGCATCAATTCTTGTTAGCCACTAAACCACAATTTTATTGTATTTCTCAAGAGGTGAGTGAGAATAAAGCTCTCTACACAAGCTCCCATAGAAAAAACAAATGATGCATATTTGACATTTGTGGAATATTGTGCTACATATAATTTATGCATGCATAAGACAAAGGGACAAATTATCTTGAGCTTAAACCTTGAACCGACTATGATCTAAACCTTAGTCCCTCAATCTAAATCTAAACCTAAATTTAAATCCTCAAGTTCCTTTCATAACAATGATATTAACCTTTTAGTGCCCAAGGTGGTTTTGGAGAAACCATAGATTTTTGGTGATTTTTTTTTAAAACTCTCTCTGTTCAAATTAGGGATAGTATAAATAGTATTAAACCATACAAATGTAAGCATAGCTAAATCAAACTAGTTCCAGTTAAACCTTGATAAAATCTCGGATAAGATTGGACTGTTGGATTGGAAGATTATAGTATGTCTTTGAACCATATAATACGCATTTAAAAATGGGCTTTTGGAGGGTATGTGACTTCAAAGTTAAATAGAATTTGGGTGAAGTTGTCAAAAATGAAAGTGAAGTGTTCAAAAATGAAATGTCAAGAATGGACTCACACATAATTATTGTAAATTTTATAAGGGAGAGTGACTTATCTATGTACAGTTTAGGACAAACATTTATATGTTAAAAATATAAAAGGAGCAGAAAAGGAGTTGGTACACTGATCAAGATCTATATACATACACTAATAGAACATGAACAAGAATACGCCATTCAAAAAAAAACAAGATAACAAACTTCCTAACACAAGAAATACTGCATAGTACATGTATTGTATTTGTAAGTATTTTATGTGTTTTGAGGTATTTATAGTATTTTGGTGTTTTGTGCATCATTATTTTGATGGAAAATCATTTCAAAATGATTTTTTTGGTCCAACGGGTATGGTATACAATTACACACATCTAAACCTTACAACTCAATTTCAAATACCTCAAGGATTAAGAGATATGCCAACTGCAAGAGACCTAATGACCAAAATGTGGTTATCTGGCCACTAAAGGATTAACAATTTGCAATGTGGTGAACTTTTGAATTCAAAGTGAATAGCACTTACAACATGAAGATCATTATTGTAAGCAAAACCATGTTAAGCGTTCATTTCCACAAATGTGGAAATCTAGGTTACCCTGTGCTATTGTAAGATTAAACATAAATTAGTTAAAAAATGAGATGTTGAAAATCTTTTGAAATTTTGAAAGCTAAATGTTGAATGTTAAGGAAATTCTCAAGACATGGGCTACTAAACATCCCCTTAAATTTTGGCTATTTTTAATGCAATCTACTCAATGTAAAGAAAAATATTGAATTTCCAAAAATTTAGAAACTAGACAACTAAAACTCCAAGGTTCTAAAATTAATTTAGTTTGTGTTTTGCTTGCCAAATTTGACCACAATGTACAGTATTCATTTCATGGCAATTTTAATTGCATAGCAAATGGTACCAAAAAATTCTACGTATATGTCACAAGTTATAATTGTACTTAGCAATGTTCATTAAATGCTTTTAATCCTTAGTTGAAATGGTAACATAGGCTTGAAGCGAGTTGTTGAAATCGCTAAGGTGGTGAGAAATTTCGATAGATTAGAGTTATCCATAAAGTCCCTCAAAAGTGGGTGAATGGGCCATAGTTTGAGTGAATAGTGACAGTAATCCTCAAAAAAGAACGTGTGTCAGGCACTAAAAAAAACTGTGGATGCAAACTTTGAAAGCACCCAAATCGGTGCTAAAAAACTTCTCACCCAAGTTTTTATTATTCACCTTCACATATGAAGAAGGTGATTGCTAGCCCCTTTTCTGGCAATAGATTCTTGCTATACATACCTAGACCGTCCCCACTCACCAATTCTTTTGATTTCCTAGAATTTTTCTCAATAGCTTTCGTTTCTCCAAATTTTAGTCAAACTAAGGCCCACTAGACCCTTTAGTTTACGGATAACTCTATTGTCAGGACAATTTCAGCAATATACAAATAATTTTCAAGATTAACAAGAGCTCTAGCTTGTTTGATATCCTACACTAATCATCTGAAATTAGGCCTAACATCTCCTCAAAAACATTTCTAGTTTTCTTTGTTCTGGCTTGTAGTCGGGCAACGTTTTGGTAGGAAAAAACTAAATTAATTTACCCAGTTCGATGAAGACCGGTACTTAGCAAACCACTTAGTTTGTGTGTGTGAAAATTTATGAGCGTATAATTATGCTTTGTCAAATTCTGATATGACCTGATGTCTTTAAGTTGACTAAACTCATCTGCTGACCACACATTCAAGTGTTATTACTTCTTTGGCAACATGAAGCCACACGGCACTCTCGATATCAATGTCCAAATCATTAGAGTCAACTATAAATCTCAAGCTGGGCAGCTGAGCATCTGCAATAAAACACTACAGTACAGTAGAGGGCCGGATCATGAATCCAATATATGTTACAGCACTCAATACATGAGGCTACCAGTAAAACTGTTAATCAAAAAGAGTGTCTCAAAGTGAAAATTCACCTTACACTTGTTTTGGATTCAAAACAACTGTAAAACTAGTCTACACTGAGTTCCAGAATAATCTAAAGCAAGGCCTGTACCGTTGTGGAATATGAAACTCGTAACCTCCCCAATGTACTATGTAACATATTGTATGAGGCTACCAGTAAGCTATACATGAGGGATTTCTCATCCTCACTTGTAAGTGCATTAGGTTAGCAAAATATGGCTACAAAAGAGATCATTGCATGAGACTAACATTGAGGCAGAGTTGAATGAGAAAGCAAGTAGGAGATTCGAATTTCAGAGCCAGGTGACTTCTCAAATGTAAGCTCACCCATTCAAGCTCTTCTAAAATTTGTGTCACGCACAGTGGAGCTCCAGCACCTTCGCCGACTCAGTCCCCAATTGACCAATCTTCTGACCCTCGATCGACCTCACGATGACGAAATCAAACCCCTGGCAGGCAGGGGAGCTCCTGCAAGCTCTGGCACATTAAAATGTGTCAGGCTTTCATCAATACTCGGACTAAGTTAGTTTCTGCTTCTTCCTCGATCGTTGCAGCAGCCTACCACCACTTCCGAGCTTAGTTCAGCTTTTCTCTGCAGTTCTAGCCTCGCTAAATAATCCTGCTATGGAAGACCGCAAATCGCCAGCTTGCTCACACAACTTGGGGCAGTGTCTCGTCACGGTGGACTCTGTGTTCCCTTCTGACATTGACCTGCTCCTGACCGTGTAGAAATAAGAACACGCTTGTTGTGAACATGAAATCATGTTGCAGCTTGTGCATGTTAACCATGGTTAACCTTTGATAACGCCTCGTTCAGTATTTCTGCAAGCTTGTCATACCCCAGTAATGTTGGTCTCGTGAGCTCGTAGATGACCTGATCGAATAACCTGCCTTCGTCTCTTCCGTTTAGTGCCTGCCCGGCCTCTAATTTACAGAGACCATCCATACACTGTGATTGTCGGCCCGTAGCGTTGGTTGTTACCTGTAAGTTGTTTATCTTCTCTGGCGATGGATGAAGGAATGTGGGCCAAGCGAGATGGGGAGGTTTTGAGTCATTGCCAGCTTCAGCTTTACCTCTCCCTTCATGAGCCTTCTTTGTTGATAGCCGGGTCTAAGAAGTAGCGAGTACGAAGTCACCAGATGCTTGAAATATCCTCTGCAGTGGCAGAGATACTGCACGGCTTGCACTTGCCCAACATTGTCCGTCACTTCAAGAAGCAAGAACAACCCTACGGCTGCTCTTTCCAGTGCCTCCGGTCTTGAAAGCATGCTTCTTCCGTTCTTTCTCTCAGGGCTGACAAAGAATAGGTATCTGCAAGGAAGTCCAATGCTGGATGCTCGTTACCACGCCCCGACACTTAGCGTGAATTCTAAGACCCTGTGTCGAGAGCCTCGACTTCTGACGCTCTGGCCTTAATTGCTTTGACAGTAGCGACATTGGCAATGTGGTAGTTCCGGTTTCATGGCGCTAGCTCCTTCAAGGTTTACCCCCGGGGTCTGTGCATGTTCACAATGTCTGGAACAGAGCAGGCACTGGACATGTAGCGCAGCTCAAGGCCTTTATCAGACATTTGGTTCAAGAAAGAGCGTGGGCTTAGCAATTCCATGTGTCGGATAGCGGGCTTTAACGAATTGCACACATTTTGAAAACTAGGTACCACGCTCTTCCGCCGCCATGTCCATTCTTGCTTTAGCATGGACCTTCTGATCGTTGTGAAGCTTATGCTGTCATCTAATTCTTTGATTGTTGAGTTTATGTAACTCACCTGCCGTTTTGGCGCCGTAACATGGCACCCATGTTATCAGACAAATTTGGGGTTTTAGATGCCAAAGACCTCATTTATCTCTATATCGCCGTGCTATATGTTGGAAGAGACTTATATGGTGTGGTGGCCATAGCCAAACACTGAATCTGTCTTCCCCGGAGCTCACTCTAATTGATTTCCTTTGCTAGTCGGTGTATGCGATGGGGGTCACGTAGTAAATACAGCTGTAGATGAGATCTCAGGCCAGCACTGAAAGCTTTTTTTTAATAGCTGATGTCAACCAGTTCTCTCTTCCCCCCTGTCTTCTTGTTGGTGGGGTTTGACGTGCAATTACTCGACCGATTGATTGCGTTCTAACATAACTTCTGTTGTGATATAATTCTAACTTCTGACAAGTGTGGAGCATGTAGGTTGTATTTTACTGTACCTCCAGAGATTGCAAAATGGGGAAGAAGGGAACGTGGTTTAGCGCTGTGAAAAAAGCATTTCGTTCTCCTTCCAAGGACAAAGACAGAGACAAGGAGAAGGAGAAGGACATCATCAAAAAAGTTCCCGAATTTGTGAACCACGCTAGGGACTTTCCCCAAGTTGAGTTGCCAGTAAGTGTCGTCTCCTATAAGAACCTGTTCAAAATCAATACAAGTTCTTTAGTAAGTGCATTCGAATGTTGCCCTGGTATACTAATACATGATTTTGTTTCTTGCTGGCAGGTCAAACCCAAGAGCAGGAGGAGATGGAGCTTTGGTAAATCATTGCATCAACCGTCTTGCATCGAACCAAAAGCTTATGTCGCAGACAAAGTCGGTGAAGATTACAACACGCAGGAACTGCATCACCAGCGGGATCCCTTCAGGACGCCGGACATGTCTTTCGCCACCAGCTGCAGTACCACTCCAGTACACCACATGGTGGCTCACGTGTACTCTCGTGAAGACTTGGCAGCCATCAGAATACAATCAGCATTTCGAGCATACCTGGTATGCGGAAAACCATCCATTCTAGCACACTAAATTAGATCGTCCATGCTAACAATATATTTAAGGGCAGTATTTGGTTTCTGTTTCCATATGCCTTGGGCTTTTGAAAGCCATTGTCTCTTGAAGTAGTTCAGAATGCAGTACCCGACCTAATCTTACACTCTGCAGTTCCTTGCCTCAATATTCTCTCCTCATAAATTCAATGATTAGCACCAACGTGCTGACATGCTTGAGTTAACACGTCTTCCACTTGACCTATGGGAGGTTCTTTCACGACGAAATTAAAATGGAGTTCTCTTTACTTGAGGATAAGAGCATCCGCACCCATTTGAAGGGCCCTTGAACTTACACTCCCTCACCCTCAAACGCCCCTCAAACACCAAAAGTGCACATCAAATAGTCAATGGACCAATCACAAGTAGAATGTCGGATATAATCAACTAAACTTAGATCTGAATGGTCATTTGTTAACACACTAGGATCGAGAGTCAAGAGGTATTTTTGAAGGGCCCTCCTCATTTTTCATCTAGTTATTGCGTGTGTCAGACTCTTGACAGGCATGGGTGCGGATGCTCTAAGAGAAAGGCGTGTATCTCGAATATTGTGATACTATGAGCGTGCAGGAGCTCAATCAATTGGATCAAGCAGATAGTATGTAATCCAGAATCATGTGATCCGGTTTTCGTCAACTGTAGCCTAAGTTATACTTGACTTTGGCTGCTGCAGGCACGTCGAGCATTGCGAGCTCTGAAAGGCTTAGTACGATTGCAAGCCTTAGTTCGAGGACACACAGTGCGTCGTCAAGCAACTATCACTCTCCGTTGTATGCAAGCATTGGTTCGCGTCCAGGCCCGCGTTCGTGCCCGGCGAGTTCGAATGTCCGACGATGGCCAAGCTGTGCAGAGGCAATTACTGGAACGAAGGCAACAGGATTCTCGTCCCGAAATATCTACGGTAAGTGACATTGTATATAAATTTTCCGGAGTCTCTGAAACATTTGTGACACTTGCCTTTAATTTGGCTGCAAATGGTGGCCACTCTCAAGGCCATGAAATTTAATCGCCTGGTGCTCAAAACATGAATGGCAGGACGGAGGGTGGGATGACAGCATTCAAACCCCAGAGGAGATTCAAGCGAAATTGCAGTTCAAACAAGAGGCCGCATTGAAAAGGGAACGAGCATTGGCGTACGCCTTCTCACATCAGGTATACATGTATGCCATTTAGTCAGATCTAGCATTCAAAATGATGTACTGACAGCTAGTATTCACAATGATGTTCTGCCTTCTGTCATGATGCCTTCACCGCCGAGATTCTGTTCAATATTTTGAGCACTTCCAGTACATATCTTCAATGCCCAGATAGAAGTTCCTTCCCTGGGCTCTAAGGTCAATCTTTTGATGCTATCGTCTCTTGAACAATATTCATTTCCATTCAGAATCTGGAAGTAAGGCAACCAGGCCGAATTGTGCATGACCCTCTCCCAAAAGTGTTTTCTATAATTTCTCGCACAAAATGTTCATGATGTAAACATGAGAGCCTAGGATCGACACTTTGAAAATTTATAGCTTACTCAGTGTTCAAAATATGTACATATCAAGATATATTGAAATAGTCAATTAATTGCAAGCCAATAAAAACTGAACAGAAATTGAGGCTGCAGTTCAAAAATAATAGCCTGAACTGAACCATGCTCAAACACTCCTTAGGATGTTTTTAGGTGTACATACCTTATTGTGCGTGACCTTGAGACATATATGATGGGCACACGAACTTGTACTGACAGTTGTGGAAGGCGGCTCCACATATGAATCAGATGTCGCAGCTCAGGTACATCGACGGCAATGAGGCCGAGAAGCCTCATTGGGGATGGAGCTGGTTGGAGCGATGGATGGCAGCGCGGCCCTGGGAGAATCGCGTCTTCGACAGCTCAGACTCCGTCTCTAAAGATGTCTTCGACAGCCACTCCGTCAGATTAAGCCCCGCAAACATGGATCCATCTACAGTCCAGAATAAGCAAGACCAGGCTCCACTCTTGAACAAGCCATCAACGTTGCACCGGAACCAGCAGCCAGGAGTACCTTCGAATATTTCTCAAACAAGAATGAGCCTGAGAATCAGCCAGGCTGAAACTCACTCTCGCAAGGCCACCCCTCCACGTGCAAACGGCCACTACAGTCCTATGCAGAGAACAGACTCAACTCCTATAACCCCACCAGGCTCAGCCTACAAATCCAAGCCGATGCTCATCCGTTCAGCCAGTCCTCGCGCTAGCATTCGAAGAGAAGATATCGAAGAAGCTGGAAGCCAGGTCTCCACTACAGGCAAGTACTTTCAATCGTATTATATCACATGTGATCAACGTTCCTTGCTTTCAACTTCTTGCATGATACATTATTATAAACTTAGCCAGTGTCAGCTCTGAAATGGTCTTGTTAATGTCCGAGTACCTGTGCAGGGTACAGCAGCTGTTGCCAGCCCGGGCCCACGACGCCTTCTGGTGGGCGAGCTCCGTATGGGATTCGCCATAGCCACGCAGGTTCTGTGAGGAGCCGTGACGACGAAGGCTTGGCAAGCTCGCCTTCGGTGCCCAACTACATGCAAGCAACGCAGTCTGCCAAAGCCAAAGCGCGCTCTCACAGCACACCCAGGCAACGGCCCGGGACGCCAGAGAGGGACAACTCTTGGACGTCGAAGAAGCGGTTTTCTTTGCCCATCTCGCCTGAGAATGTGATCGGGAACTCAGGGCCCATTGGCCTGCAGCGGCCTTCATCTGGTGCTCCACGCAGCCCCAGCCTCCGCCTCGACCAGCGATCTGTGTCTTCCCTCGGCAGCTGTCAGGGTGATGCCACCCCGCCCACTTCTGAAGTCTCAGGCCTGAGATCCGCTCTGTACAGATAGCCAGTATAAGATTACCCTCTCCAAATGTTTCCCAGATGCCCAAGCTATAAATAGAGAATCCAATTTGGAAGCTAGTTTTAGGAACTTCAAAACATATCTCTATCACTCAAAATTGGAGTGTACATGATTTCTTTTTTTAATTGGTACATAAAGTTTCTTTCCTTGAAGCTTTCCAAGTGATTCATATCAACTCTTATTGATGTGAAAGCTTCTATTTGGGTTCTTCGGGGTATGTAATTGTGATATTTATGTTTGCAAACATAAGACAACTATGTAAAATGAACTCTTACATTGTTTTGAGTGAGAAGTGACGCCTTTGCTAGTAGTGTCGATTTCATGTCCTTGTGACATCTTCAGCTAACACTAATGGATATTCACAAAAGTAATGAAAGCTGACAACAGTCACAACATTATGTGGATTAATAGCTTCTACAGCAATTGCTCCCATCTTTTTCCTAGGTTTTACATCTTAGGACAACATAACTTGTTTTGGATGCAAGAAACTATTTCTTTCGCTTGATCGTTGTCTTTATAGTAGTTACTTTCAATCAACTTCCATAAAGCACAGTTAGATATGGAAGTTTTTAGTAGCTATTACAACAACATTAACAACATTAGTAGTTAAAACAACAACTTTAACAACATTATCAACATTAGTAATTAAAACAACAACATTAACAACATGAACAACATTAGTAGCTAAAACAACAACATTAACAACATTGAAGTCAACCCAAAATATGTTGAACATTGCTACATGAAAATCGGGAAATGGCAAGAGATAGAATACACCCGAGAATACACCACCGTCCAATCATAATTGCAAACTGGGAGATGACAGGAGGTGGCATGCATACACCACTCCACAACCACGATTGCAAATTGGGAAATGGCGGGAGGTGGAATACACCACTGCCTAGCTATGATTGGAAATTAGAAAATGGTGAGCAACGACAACATCTACTTCTCAGAACACCGGCGCGGCAAATGTACTCAGCCCCTTCTTGAAGAATTTAATTTGTTCACTTTCGTTCATCTTAATGCACTTTCATCCAGACACGCAAAGAACATTTTGTCTTGCAATCGTGGCTAATGGTGGTGTCTTCTGTCATTTCTGAGGTGGAATACACCATTGCCTAGCCAAAAAATGACAGAATTCACCACCCCCTAGCCACAATTGCAAGACAAAACGTTCTTTGCGTATCTGGATGAAAGTGCATTAAGATGAGCGAAAGTGAACAAATTCTTCAAGAAGGGGCTGAGTATATTGCCTGCGCCAGTGTTCTGAGAAGCAGATGCTGTCATTGCTCAATCTGCAGGAGGATATCAATGGTGTGTGACGAGCTCTCAGACGAGCTCCTGCTTTTTCATGACTTCACTACTACAAACAAGGACAATAATCGTGTCATAGGTAAAAAAGTTCTAGACTCCATTTCTTCTTGATTGTTAACCTCTCTGCAATCATATGTATCTAAAAGACTAATTAGATAAACATTGAGAGAATTTTTTTATGATAACCATCTAGTTAAACCTAGAGAACTCAAAAGTTAATTATACAAAGTATTTTTAACCTCAATGAAATTTATGTGACACTTAGCTTACAATCACGTGTGATTTATTATTAATTTATAAATTTTATACCTTACTTAATTATCAATTAGAG
Organism: Pohlia nutans; assembly: GCA_022496805.1. NCBI lineage: Eukaryota > Viridiplantae > Streptophyta > Bryopsida > Bryales > Mniaceae > Pohlia > Pohlia nutans. The sequence continues at coordinate 2,994,894 of CM040086.1, forward strand.
TGATTGTGTGCTGTAGGTCCATGTGTTCTCCGTGATTAAGTTATGTTTTTAAATTTTATGTTATGTTTTTTTTTAATAATTTATTCATTACATACATATACATATATTTATTGATTTGTAAATTTTTGATCATTTATGTGTATATCACAAGACTAAATTTTGTAAAACCACAAGATTGAATTTTCTAAAATAAAATTTATTATAATTTATCCATACCAGATATTTTCAAGAAGTACAAGTGCTAAATTTATTTTTAAAAATTAATTAAATATTTGACAACCTATGGCCAAATCCAATTGTAACAAACCTACCACATGTTTGCCACCAACTCTCACAGAAGTGCAACTTGTCCTTGATGTGAATATTGGTTGTAAAAGAAATCAGAGGAACTCGAGAAGCTCAATTAACAAATAACTTAAAATAAACTGAAATGGCAGAGAAGGATCGACACCTATTGCAGGGGAGACTAAATACTTCACAATACTAACAATCAAAGAAAATATGAGTTCAAAAAACTCAATATATATAATATAATAACTATAAACAAACAAGGACCAAATAAAATTTTCTCAAGCTCAACCAATCAATCATAGAAAAGAGATCACATAAGAAGTGTCTCTACCTTCACCCCCTAGCCTTATATACTAGTTTCTTTCGTAGGAAACACAAGGCAATGGTTCTTCCCAAGAAGAGAGTAGAGGACACGATTCCTTCACCATCAAGTGAAGTAGCGACTCCTGAAATGCTGAGAGGTGAGCATCGAGGGGAGCATGGAGGGTACCTCAGCATGGGGAATGATATGGCCCAGTCAGGTGGAGTGTCAGGTGTGCTTGAAGTCGAAGCTAAGAAGGTCCTTGATTTAGAGGAGGAGCCTGTACAGGCTTGTTATGAACCGGGAGTTCAACATGATTTGGAAGAGAAGGAAAAGATGGAAGAGGAGGAAGAGGAATTGACACCCTTGAACATAGAAAGTAGGTTTGGGTTTTCCATCTATGAAGAACCCAAATGTGAAGAACCTATTCGGGTAAAGAGAAAAGGAAGTTCGATGAGGAATACAGGGCTAAGTTGTGGGATTATGGGCAAAATGAGAAGGAGAAAGGAGCAGAGAATATTAGCTGACCAGGATTCTTTCCTAAAGGAGTGAGCAGGAAGGAAAGAAATTTGGTGATTAGCCTTTACAAAAGGATGAATGTTAGTTCAATTGCATTTTAACTTGTTCATGTTTTGGCTTTTCTCAGGTTATTTAGGGGCGTTGTACACACTGCCCCCTGTCATAGGGTTGGTGTTTCTATCTATCTATCTATCTAGTAGTTCCTTTTCCAAAGGAACTAGAGTTTACTTCTAGTCTTTTTATTTTTTATTCCAAACTTAGATATAAGTCATAGATCTTTCTATCCTTTACTCCTATATCTGGAGTAGTCTTATCTCTTTACCATCTAAATACGTTAATTCCAATGCACCTCGTTAACTCCAATGCACCTCATTAAATATAGAATAGTCTAATTTTAGTGCACCTCATCAGTTGAGTTGTCTAACTCTTGTACACATGTTCTCAATTTTAGGGTGGTCTAACTCCAGTGCACTATCTTCAACTAGGAATTGTTTAGCTCCTCTCATCCTCTGCTTACACACTGCCACATGTAATTAGAAGATTCATTCATCCATCAAATATCTATAGTTACTTTACACCAATCATGTACTACAATAATTTATTTTTAAAAATGAGTATTTTTTTTTTGATTATTTTGTAATCATCTATACGCACATCACAAGACTAAAACTTGTAAAATCATAAGATCAAGTTTTTTAAATAATATGTTTTTTATTTTAAAAATATTATATCCTTAATTTAATTTAGTTTTTTGGTGACAAAATTCAATTTTGAAATCTATAACTTCTACATTGTAGGTCCGAAACAATTTTGGTACATCTCTTATTGTTGAGAGCTTTTTGTTAATACCAAGAACGTGACCAATAGCCATATTGGTCTGGGAGATTCAAATCTACCGTACGTTCTCACCAATGCTTGGATGAAAGTCATTCAATTATTTGAAGATACTTCACTAAGTTGTTGTCCTATCTACTAGTTGGATTTAGTCATACTTGAGAAAATATTTTTCTAAAATTACAAATGTAAAAGTATGTCAAGTTGTTGACCGAACCAAAATTGAATTAACTATAGTTCAAAAGTGACCTTGCAAAAATTTCAAAGAATCATCTCATTTAAGAGTATCTCATTTCAAACTTATTCCAACAAATTTTACTCAAAAGATATTAAATTTTTGTTTGTAATCGAATTTAGAAGGAATTTTTAATTTTAACTTTCAAAATTGATAATCAAATATTGGTGATAGTGTTAGTGAATCAAACCGTACGAATGGAATCTAAAATTCAAAATCTAAAACTTTCATTTGTATGTCAATTGAAGAATATTCTTCTAAATAGTACTTTAAGATGATTTTTCTCAATTTGTCAATTCCACGCATACCCACGCACACTATCGAGAGTGCCATTGAGGACCGGTCTTAATACCCGCCCACCTCCAGGTAACTTATCGAGCCCTCAGGATAGGAAACATGGAAACATACCTGGCTCAAGCAGTGACAAGAGATGAGGGTGGATCAGTCTCGACGGCAACAATTCGAAGTCTGCTAGATGAGGACTCACCCGATTGCACTTCAGACTGCAACAAAGACGAAGGAGATTCCACCATTTCTCGCTTGCAACTGGAGTTCCTGTTGATCTTTCGAGGTGATTACACCCTCCCCCAAATTTCATGCAGTTTTCGTGAAGGAACGCCGTGGCGAGGCCACCATGCGCTCTGCAGGGGACTTTGATCGCTTTTGATAGTCAGGTTTGAGTTCGACATTGGACGCAGAGGTTCCGAGGTCAAAACTTCGATGGCGGCTTCCAGGTGCGTGGGGTTTGCATTGCCGGTGCAGACAGGATGGCGCAGGAAGACTGAGCTGCAAGTGAGGAGAGCGTTGGTCTTGAAATTAGGGTTAGGGCGCCATGTCAGGCCGTGGCCAGCAAGTAAGACCCTGCGTACAAGAAGAGTGCTTCCAAGAGCAAAATCCGAGAAGTATGGCGTCGTTGCTGAATCTTCGAGTAGCGGGAGAGGGGAGAAAAAAGATCAGGTGAGGCCCCTTCCTGGCTTAAATTGTTTTATGCAGGTGCAAGGATTTTAAATGGCATAAACCTTGCTCGTTTCTTTGCAATTTTCCGCTTGCTTTTGCAGACTGACCAACTCATGTTAGGCTAGGGTTTAGGGTTTAAATCACAATAGACTATTTAACTTCCAACTAACTAGCCAATGGGCCTTAACACCGCAGACAGCTAATTGGCGTTACTTGGTTGGTTAATAGCTAATCAGCATGTTCCCTGCTTGGTATACGACACGAGCCTTAAACCCTGAGGTTTATGGTGGAGATCATCGATTATTATGATTAATGAACATTTGAATGGGCATAGCAATTCAAGGAATGGAATTAAATTCCATTTTTCAGGACTTTTCTCTCATGACGTTGGAATATAATTCTTCGCCGTGCAGGTGAAATTTGCAATTGATGAGGAAGGCGATGACGATGATCCCATACCACCGGTATCACGGTTGAAGCCATTAGCTGGATTCGTTCTGGACAAGGTGTGTCAATAAATTTGAAATATGTTTGTCAATGTAATATACATAGTTGCATCATCTTACGTGTCATTTTACTGTCAGAAGAGAATTGGGGTTACTGCTTGAAAAATTAGACTCATGATGAATATTTTACTATGGATTGAGTGTGTATAATTGTCCAGACTTATTCCAGCACTTTCATATACCATTACACCTCTTCTTTTATTAATACGTTGAGCAAATAGTGGAGTATCGGCTAGTGAAGTAGTAGTAAACTTTATGTTTAGTGATGGATTTTTTCTTGCAGGCTTAAGTTGTTTTAGACCAGATTCTTTTCTTCAAGTCCCATGCATTTTTCTTGCTGGGGATTCTGGTCTCTATTAGTCTTGTGAAAACGTGGTATAGAAACTGTTTGTCGATTTTGAGAAGTTAGGAGAGGATTGACTTGAGAGTTTTCCGCAGGCTCAGCGAGCAGCGAAAAATGAAAATTTGAAGGTGGAAGAGATCACCCAAAGGTTGGGTATAGACGAGCCTCTATCGCATTACGTGGCGAAGAAAGGCAAGGAGATAAGGTCGGAGATGGTGGGCACTGCTGAATCTGTGTACAGCAGTGTAGTAGCGATATCTAGTCGGCCTGTGGTGAAGCGAAGTATCATCGGGTTTCTCTTGTTCTACGCTTTCTCTGTCGTGTGGGCTGCACGTATTTTGCTCTTTGATAAGAAGTCTGAAGAGGCCAGAGAGCGGTTTGGGCGGGAGCTTCGACTTCAGAAGCTGAGAGAAGGAGCTGAATCGGCTCCTACCGCAAGAGCCTCTCTTGACTACACAGAAATCAAAGTGAATGGTCGAAAAGTACCCTCAGCCAAGGATGGGGAGTTTCTAGACAAGGTGCGAAAAATTCAGGAAATGGCCCGTGCAGTTCGTGTCGCCGAGCAGGAAGTGTTCTCTCCATCCGAGAGCGGATTTGTGAGCATCTCAGGGAAGGGCCCAATTCCAGAGTCGGAGAAGCAGCAGTCCTCAGTCCCTACCAACAGGAAAGATTTGCAGAAGAAAAAGAAGCAGAGGAAGCAGATGCCCCTTGAAAACCAGGATGGGCTGGTTGGTTTGGAAAACAAGGTTTCTGCAAAAGTTGATGGTGTTGCAGGCAATGGGCACGCCAAGCTTGTGCATGACCCTGAACCCTCTGTAAAGTCTGAGTCCTCGATACCGGTCGTTGTGACTCCATCAGCAATTGAGGCTGAAGCTATCAAGAACGTGGATACTTTAGAAAGCCAGGTTTCTGCAATTGATGCTTCAGACTCCATTGCAGCTCGGAATAGTGATGCACAGCTTCCACTCAAAGGTGATGTGGTGCCATCTTTGAACGGTAATAGTAAGCCCTACCCTTCCCCACTGAATGGATCTGCCAAAGTCTTCACAGATGGAAAGCCAACACCATCAACTTCGCGCGAGACCAAGATGCCAAGTAATGGCAATGCAACTGTTAGTTCCAACGGTGCAGCAAGACCAGTGCCCCTTATCAGCAGTCAGCCGCAGAAGTTTAAATCTATGCGTGTTATCACATCCCCAGAGGAAGCTCGAGCTAGAATTGCTGCTAGAAAAGCCAAGGATGGGAGTTCTTCTGCGAAAATAAGCTCTGCGAGACCGAAGTTTCCTAGGATAAACGTTCCAGCTGTGGAGTCGGTAGCAAGCGATTTGGGAACTGGTTCACAACCAATAGATCAAGCCGAGTCCAAGGATAGTGTTAGTGCAGCGGATAGTCAATCCTTTAAGGAGAAAAACGTGGATTCAAAGCCCTCGTCCTCAAAGCAGGAGAAGAAACAAGAGCCGAAGTCTGCCGAGCAGGAGGAAGAAGAGGCGTGGATGGGAGACGAAGTGTTGCGAAACATTGTGCTGAAAGTTCGTGACAACGAGGAGGCCGGTCTCGAGAGTTTTCATGGTATGGACTCAGAGCAGGAGCAGAAGTTCTTCAAAGGGCTTGAACGCAAATTTGAGCGTGAAGGAGAAGCAGTGAAGAACTGGATTCAGGATCGTGTGGAGAATCTAGACTATGGGATAGGTGGTGTGGGAGTGGATGATCCTCCGGAAAGCTTTTTGGGCAGATGGAAAGAGCCAGACAGCCCAGAAAGAGCCAAGAGGTTTGCCAAGTTTGAAGAGGACCGCAAACGAATTCTTGAGAAGCAAATGGGCATATCATCAACGCCTTCTCAAACAACGGACCGCTCGTCTAGTGCATCAACGTCGTCATCGTCAAGCCCTGCTTCAAAACCTTCTCCAGCAGACCGTCCTTCTAGTGCATCAACATCTTCTCCAACGCCTGATTCTAAGACCAGCTCCAAGGACATAACCAAGAAGGATGAAGCCAAGGAGAGATTGCAGTCGAATGGGAATGCATCGGGTAGCAAGACGGTTGTCACGAGCACAGGTAAAGCAGTGAAAATGTTTTGTGCAAATTTTAGCCAAGTGGCTACAAAAAATAATTGATGCTAATTTTTACTCATTTTTGAGGGAATCAGCCACTACTTTTTAGCCAAATGGCTTCTCCCAATATGGTGAAACTAGTCAATTTTATACTGTATATAGTAATTTGATATAAGGAATCTAGAATATGTTGCCAAAATCGGCTATCAAATCTTCTCATTAATGGCAATTTTGCTAAAGAGGCTGAAATTCCTCACCTTTACTGCAGGTAAACAAGCCAAGCCTGCTCCACGACAATGGCAACACACGAAGAAGTGGGCGCAAGAGCTGCAACGGAAGTACGATCTAGAAACTGACGCAGAGCAGCGTGGAATCATGGAAGAGGTGGGTCAGGACCTGGACAGATGGATCACAGAGGATGAAATTGAGGAGGCCAGTCGGTTGTTGTCGCAAGGTTTACCAGGGGAGCAAGAGTACGTCAAAATGCATTATGAAAAGACCAGGGAGAAAATCAGGAAGCAGCATGAGATGTTTGGATCGGAAGGAATGCTCAACAAGTACGGGGAGTATAAGGAGACAAAGAAGGAGCCAGAGCTATGGTGGTTAGATCTGCCGTATGTGTTGTGCATTGGGCTCACCACCTCTTCAGAGGATGGTGATAGTAATGCAGGTTTCTATTCTTTAGATATGACTCCGGACTTCGCAGGGATGTTAGAAGGCCCTTCGCCTACGCACAATCACACCGTAGCTTTCCAAGACCAAAAAGATGCTCTCAACTTCTGTGCGTTGTTACTCTCGGAGCGATACTCGGCAGACGTCATTCCCATAGCTCCCAAGGATCTGTACCAGGACGCCAAGCAGGAGGGATTCAAAGTCACTGTGATCAAGAAAGGGCAGCTGGGACTTGTGCCTGGGCAAGCCTTGGATGATGTGGAGCAAAGGTTGATTGAAATTGGAAGCTCTATTTACTGGGAGGAGCTAGAACGGGCACGCTCCATTGACATCGATGCAGTTCTCGATGAAGGCTTGGGTTATGGCAGACCATCTCGTTGATGCTGCTGCTTTAGGAAGCGTAGGTCATAATTATCATATGTCAATTCTTTATCAACGGCATAAGCTTGATGATGTTTAACAAAGTCTCTTCTCTTCAAGTGTTGAAACCCCCCTGTTGAAGCACCGACCTCGACTCTTGTGTATTGGGATTTGGGAACACCTGACGTTTGATGTTGAGACTTATGGAATTCCTTTTAAAAATTAAGATACTGTAGTTGTAAGACCAAGAGGCTATTCCGCATAAGTAAATCCCTATATATTCTATGGTATGTAGATAATATAATAATAAGTGAACGATATATACGTGGACTTAAGTCTTTTCTAAGGTTGAGGGGCAAGTTACACTCATGTGACATAATATATTTGTCCCATTTTACACTGAGGGCCCATTGTTGATTCGACTCAAAACTTTCAAATTAGCAAAAAAAGCTAGCAAATGGGACAAAAGCCTTTAGAGTAGGGCATGACCTAAACTTCTCCTTATTCTTATTTTAAATTGAGGTTTACTTTAATCCAATTCCAAAGCTTGGATGCAAATGTTTTAGTCAATTACAAAATTTGAGTACATAAATCTACACATGATATTTAAATGTATTAATTTTGTGACAGATAATTCGGGCCACATGTAGAATAGGGGACCTCCCTTGTGCAATTGTCCCTCCTAGGCAACGAGGTCTCAGTCAGAATAGTTGAAAGTTGTAGTGTTAATTATGGGTTTGATGAATATAGTTGAAAGTTGTAGTGTTAATTATGGGTTTGATGAATAGACTAGACTGGTGTAGGTGAAGGTAGGTGCTAAAAGCATCTCTATTCTAAAAGCACAGAGTAGAATGTATCAATGGTGAAACATAATGCTTTTAGAGATCTGTCATTTTCTACCACAACAAATCACAAGAGTTTGAAAATCATGAATCAAAATCGGTTGAACACAACTTTCATTTTTATTTCAAAAAGAATTAGGCCTGAATCCCCTCAAAAAAAAAAAATCAGCCTTTACCTATCCATGATTGGATTGTGGTATTCAAAATCATTGGTGTATGTAAACTGTTCATAATATAACTTCTTTGCTTACTTACAGTCTCACAATATTTGCAAACATCTCATTGTGATGGCTGCACAACAACTTCATGACTTTTGAACCTCACTTACAGAATGTCCAGGAAAAAAGGCTTGTATTCCATATGAGGTCGGAGAATAGTTTACATTCTGCAGATCATTAGATATAATATGATCTGCAGTGGGAGTATGGATTTCGCCACACTCAAATGTGAAGATCATTGACTTGACGAGCTCTCACTAATTCAAATGGCAAACAATATTCCAACAGGGGTTCCCTTTTCAGAAGATTCTCTAAAATGTTATGACAGAAAATAATGCGTCATTTGATGGTATAGCTAAGTTGCGAATCTAAATATTCAAACTAGGAAATGTTTTGGAGCCAATAATCTCTTCCTCCAGGACTTCATACATGGCCATTTGGAAGCTCTTTGAGATTTGAGGCTTTCACTTCTCAAGTTCTGCGCCTCCCTCCTTCCACTCTAGTCCATCATGCTGGTTTTGAGAGAATTGAAGGTGGCCAAGCAGTAGCTGGGTTTAGGGTTTTAGAGCTAGCGGAGTAATGGACACGTAGAGATTGCATCGAAGATGATTGTGGTCATGTCTCCGAAGTAAGCCACAATGATCCATCGATAAAACTTGTGCTTGAGAAATTGGCAGCCTCAGCTTGGTTAAGATTTATCATCCAGCTTACTCGACCTGTTAAGTTTGCTCCTGGACCTGTGTTATTATATTCGGCATAGTACTCATGTCTGCAGACATCCATTTTACAGTGGAACTTATAAGTAGCCTACAGCACACAACCACAGTTTCTAAGGTTCTGGAGGCAATGACTTATCACCGAGATGATAGGAGGAACGACTTCAAAAAAAATTAAAATCCAAATTACCTGATTGTTGAGTCCAACAAGCGGCGTGAACTGCTGCATCAATTTTGAGGAAAAATACGACATAGTTAGTTTACCCTCAAATACTAATGAGACTCAACCGACTATCAAAAGAAAAGTGACCTCTACAGACATTCTTGTTTCTTTTGGGTTCAATATCAAGTTCCTCCGAACGGAATTTAGTTCAAAACGTGTCGTCACTAGTAACAGAACTGTTGTTTTTCATTCCCCATTTTGTGGAAACAGTGAATAGTGACGGAATATTGTACCTAGATTTTTGTCTTCCTGTGACCAAAATCACTCACCAGCATCGACGCAACCCATGTGCCTGGCGCGGTTTCATTCCTTTCTCATTTATAGTAAGTGAAAAACGACACATTTCCTACTAGTGCGTAATTTAGTAATTTAGTAGGGGTTTGAATTTGAGATTGTTTTTTCAGTGACAACTCAGAAGTTGTTACCTCACATTGGATGCGGTTGTAGGCCAGTCACTCCAACCCACCGGATTGATCACGTCGTCCATGTACGTCTCAATGAAAATAACACGCGAGTACAATCCATAAGCACGGCCCAGAATACTCTCGCCAGTGCCAGTAATGGAGCCACCCACAAACGTAAAACCAGTGGTTTGGTTTTCTGATGTCCGACCCTGTGCTGTGATGCTCCCACCGCCGGAATCACCTGCGGTAGAATTTATTTCACAATACTGCAAAATAAAATCCACCATTTCAAATCCACTGGCTTAGTAATAAATAATATGATAATTTTGTAGATTTTGAATCGCAGGACCACGAGTCCGGTCCTGAGTCCGGTTGTCTGTCTGTGTGCAAGTTCACAACTATGACAGAGTTAAGGTAGAAGCACCAGAAACTGTTAGGTCACCTATAAAAGCTCCTGTTTCAACTTTGAGGGTTCCCAATCTAGTTATCACAAGCATTAATTATGAATACCAAGTTAGCAATCTGATTGGACTCAAAATGAAAGAGTACACCTACTAACATCAATTGTGGTCTATGCATATTAAGTTTGAAAATTTATAACAAAATCATACATTGTGAAAAAATTAATTAAAAATTGAGCTTGGTTATTAAACCCAAAGTTTTATGTGCTGCAATTTTTTTATCATTGAAACTCAACGCTCCATGTAGATTGAAATGCTTAAACTCATGACAACTGTACCCCTTACCTTATTCCACGTTTTGCAAACAGAAAAATATGGTTTAGGTGGAATGATTCATGAATACCTAAGTATTACTAGAACAAAGTCCAATGCAATGTAATAGTACCATGCTTGGACTGATTTTCCCCCCACTTTGCATTTTCAAAAGGCATGAAATTGTGAAGCATAGTGCCTTCATCATATCGGATGAAAAACTATATCGATGAAAATGTGACCATCAATTTGGATGAATTCGTGACGCTGCTCATTTAATAATAATATAGATTGAGTCTGTACCTTGTATAGAGACTGTCCGTTTCCCCAGATTGTGTCAATATTCCCCTCAACGTAGCAGTCTCTGAAGTAGTGACGACCGGATTCATCACAGATAGTGTCCTGCGAGCTTACGAAACCGCAGCCATAGAAGGCTGCCATGTCTCCAGAAATCCGCAACGCAACTGCTTGCGCACCGATTTCCCCTCCTGAAGCATGTGGTGCCGAATTCTGCACAGTCATCAGCTTGTTGATCAAACAAGCTTGGAACAGAATTATATAGATAGATAGATAGATAGAAACTCCGGTCCTCTTTCAAAGGTCGCCGTGAATAAAGTGTCCGTTCGTAATGTCAATGACACAGTGCCCACCGGACAAAGGGCCATTGGAACATAGAATATATATATATATATATATATATATATATAGATATATATATATTTATATATTTATATATTTATATATTTATATTTTGCAACAAGGAATAAACGAAGAAGAGAAAGCTCGAGAATAATTAGGCACTTCAGGAAAAAGATTTTCCTGAATTGTACATACCTAATCCTGTGCCTACATATAAGTTCACAAAAAATTTCATTAATTTCGTCAATTCCAAGATATACTCAAACTAGTGGGGAGTTGTTCAAAGAGTACCCGGAATGTGACGTTCCGTGCGGTGAAATTGGCAGCAAAGACAGTGAACGTGGCGCTCTTTATGGTAGAGCCAGTACTATTGGCAGTATCATTGTATGTGATTATAGTGGAATCCCTTCCAACTCCCTGGAGTGTAATATAAGGCTTGGTAGATGGGATCGACACTTTCTCCCTGTAAATTCAAAATTAATATAATTAAACACATCAGTCAGCAACGATACATGCAACTCAAAGTATCTACAAAGGGTCCATTCTCCGAAATACGTACCACCTAAGTTGTCAACAGTGTTTTTTAAGGGTTTTTCAAGGCAATTTCAATGTGATGTTTGATTTAAATTGTAATTAGAGAGGAAAGTGATATGTCAATGTTTCTAACATGTAAATAAAACACATAGTACAAGCTGAAAGCAATATTGTAAACAATTAGCTATCAAAAGCACTAGAATACCTCTGTCAGCAGTGGTTTTAATGACTCACCAAGGACTTTTCTAATTGATAAATAACACTTTTTTGGTATAAATTTTGTGATAATTGAATGAGAATGATGATCATGTGAATGAAAATTGAAAAAAATACACTACAAAATTATTCTTTGAATGAAAATCATGACTTTCTTGGCTCTAGCTACTCTCCAGAGGACTCTCCAAAGCAACCAAAAGCAGGCAGGTTTGGTATGTGTTTCGGAGAATGGACCCCAAAATGTAAATCGTTTAATAGCTAACTTGAATCGAGGGGCAGGGTTCGAGGTACTCACGTATAAGTGCCGGAGAGAATCACAATGGTAACCAGATTCGTGTTGTCTTCTGCCAAGCGAGAAGATGCATCAGTTTCATGCACATCACTACGAAGGGGAAAATCTGTCATTTAAACAATTAGTGTAATACGTTCGAGTGATTCATCAATGAATTCTTACCTGGGACTGCATCGATAGCATCCTGCACAGAGGTGTAGATTGTTTCAGGGCCTAATGAAAAAGAGTTAGACATCACTATGAGTGTGGTACTGTTGGTGGTGGTTACTGGTGCTGCAGCAGCTGCACTGGATGAAGAAGGCGGCGACGCGGCTGGAGCAGCTGGGAAATAACTAAAACTAGGCGGAGTTGCTGGAGTTGTTGGAACGCTGCTTGGAGGTGGAGCGGTTACAGTGAAACTGCCGGGCGATGGAGAAGTGGCTGTCGAAGAATTAGAGAAAATTTGAAATCAGTACCACACAAAGCAAGGTTCACTCAACCCTGATTGCCTAGAGGGGACAAATGGGCTTCTTAATGGAATAATAGGGTGATGGCTTGATATGTTACCTCCCCCAAAACTAGTGTGATTTTTGAAAAATATCTTTAACTACATTGGAAAATTTTAAAGATTAGAGAGTGCTATAGGCATCATGACTTCATCTGTACACATGATGTTAAAGACGGAATTTCTAGCACACATAAAATGAGTTAAGACATATGAAGTCATACTATGTGAGACGCGTAAAAGTGGTACCCATATCAGACCATTCCCCAATATATGTTAATTACTTAAAATTTGAAACTTGTGTACTCAAACATGTACACAACATGAAAAATTCTCACGATATAGAAGGCATGTGTAGTTACAGAGTGTAGAAAGATGGAATTACAGAGTGTATGAACCTTGAGTGTAACCATTTGAGCTATAGTCTGTAGACGAGGGTGGAGTGGCTTGGAAATTGGTTGGGAATCCAGGCGAAGGCGGGGTGGCAGTGGAAGAATACTCTGACGATGGCGGCGTTGCTTGCGTTGTAGAAAACCACCACTGACCGTGGCATAGATACAGCGTGTTGCTCAGCATCAACACCAGTGCAGCACGGATGACATATCTGGGAATTGAAATGAAAACCCCATTCCCTGCCATTGAAGCGATCGAACAGATAAAGTTCCCTGCAAGTTGTCAGGTATAATTTCTATCTCTCAGGGAGGTCACTTCCAAATATTATATAACAACGTGCGAACAAAGATAGGGTCCAAATAAATCTTTGAAGGTAATAAAATTTTATAAATGATTTACATTAATATAGGATGCTCAAAATTGATTACAAGCAGGATTACAAAAATAAAGATGACAATATTCCAATTATATTACTAATTACAATAAGAATTTTTTTTTAAATTTTAGAGTGCTTTTAAATACCCTTTGTTCACACGTGATACTCAAAAGATACAAAGAGTGACCTCCCCGAGTTCTATCTACCACTTGCATCATCTGGAAAAAGAAGCAAAATACGAATGCTGCTATGAGGAGCCTGAAATACTAGCTCTACTATCAAACAGAACTCAGGAAGTAGAAGACTGAATTATATACATATATTGATCTCTAAAGGTTCGAGAACCGCTCAAGAGATGGAATGCACATTCAATGAGCGTGGTTGAATGAGACCCAAAGCCTACCTTAATCACTGGGAGCTCCAACTTATAGTCCATAATCATGGAGCTGCGGATAGCAACAAGAACTCCCGCATTAACAGCGTGTGAGATTAGTGTGATTAGAAGAGCTTGTTTCGAATTTGCTGTCATGATGAAAGAACTTGCCAAGTTCACACATTAATAATGCCTCTAAATTGCTCCAGAAACTCTCAATTAGTGTATCTACACACACTGTTCCAAGAAGAAATCTGTTCCAAGCACAAACCTGCTAGATTCTACGAATAAATTTAGAAGGTGCCATTCATGATCTACAGTGACTGAGTCAATAGGTGAGTTAACCTCAAACATCGAGAAAGAGTGAATCACATTTGGCAATTTTCACTAATTGCATGACATTGTCCAGCACGCACTATGTCAACCGAGATTACAAGCATCATTAATTGTAAGATCATCGCACTTCTGACACTTGGGTGAGACTTTTACTTGAACGCCTGTGCTTCTTAGCAGTTGCCAGTACCGGTAGTATACTTTAAGAGGACCACGCTTCGAAACTTTCTATCGCAGTTGCATAACAGAATTCATTTCACAACCAACGAACATGTGACACAACCCTAATCTTCGCCAGACAGTGCAAAAGTCTGCAAATCACTGCAAGATACATCAAAATTATTGGTCAATGATATACTGTAACAGTAAAAACATACGAAGAGTCAGGACATCATCAGAACTCGATCTACAATCATAAGAACTCGGTCAACCATACCTTTACAAACACACAAAAAGTACGTGAACCGTACAGTACGTAGACACTTCAGAAACGTATTAAACATTATGGGATCTTTCATAGCAACTACTGTGTAAAGCTTTAATAGAAATCTCCACGACAAATGCCTTCACCATGACAGAGTATTTGAAATCAATGATAATTATCCAATTTTTCTTAGCAGAGTTAGAATCGTTTCCACCGCTCGAAATGTAATCACTAGACCTAACATCACTTCTCTCTGTGTATTCGCATTGCGGCTTCAATACGGGTAAGACATTCACACATCCTACAATGGTCATGATATTCGTTAAAATGGCGTGTCTCAGAGGGGATTATAATTGTGACGTTCAAGTGCCCAGAACTCCAAAAACTAAGACTGGAACTCGTAGATCTGAGATTTCAGTCGAATAATTGAAACAGCACCAACTTCAGTGGAATCCGCCATTTTAACGAATATGAGGTTTACAAAACAATTGCGTACTAACCCTTTGATTCTGGGTGAGATGTATCCCCTGCGACAAAGTTATGAATCTGGTTATCAGCTTCCATCCAGCTAAGCCCTGGCGCCTCCTGCATCTGATTCGAGGCCACCATGTCTGATATATTCGTGAACTTCCTTGCCCCAATTCAAAGCTGATGGACTGGGACATGCCTTCAGGATATTTAAATAAGTAATCTCACTTGGCTACGCACCTTCTAGCTGCATGTTATTGAAAACTTCCATTGTATGATTGTGCTGAGCATAACCTCAATTTATGACGTTCCAACTAATATCATGAATCTCCTTCTTCAAAAATTCATCAGACACTTAACGTGCATATCACAACTGATATAAGTTGCTCGCTACATACATATTTTGATCCGTTTCACTCGTGATGATGCACGCGAAGTCTTTATGCTTCAAGCACCACTTCAAAACTTCTACATACATGTTAAGGTCCATAGCAGTGCTCGTTGGAGCCGATCCTTCACTTGTGTTACGACCAGCAGTGCGCGCTTTGTTAGTATGTGCACACTGTCACTCCCACAATTTTCCTTAATATCTCTCTTGCGCTAGAAGGCACAGTGTAAGTTTCCTTATGCTCTTCGAGCCTTGCTTTCACCCATGCTGGAGTTGACTAACTATGTGCTTCTTTTTCACTTTATGCTTTAAGTAAGGTAATCTAAGGCTCCCTTGTAGGCACCATCACATCTGGAAACCAGACAGACATTTAATCTGCATCCAATAGTCAACAATCAAGAGAATTATGTTCCTAAACAACTACAAAGAGTTAGGGTTTCAGGTTGCCGGTATATATACATATATAACTAATGTTCATTCTAAGCACATGATCTCATGTATTTGTCCTTCTTGTGAGGATAGAAACAATAACGTCACATTAGATTGTCAATTGCATCCTACCAGAGTATAGTCAGTGAATTAGCGCCTTCAGATATAAGAGCTTCATAGCAAAACAAGCAGATTGCTCGAAAGAAGGATCACGAGCAAACAAGCGACCGCTATTATTGCAAAGAAACCAATTGCACCGTGATCAAGAGGGTAAATTTTAAGCGACTCACGTACGTACTCGGGAACAGTAATTCTCGCCGGCGGAATACATCCATTTTGCTCGATCGCCATACCTGCTGCTGCGGCTTCGCAAGGCCAAAGAGATGGAGATGTGGCCCAATCACGAACCGCAAAACAGCGATCACAGAGTGAGTGCATTCACTCTGTATCCTTGGGAGCCTCACCCTTTGCGGAACATGACATACGCTTACTGGTATTTCAAAAATGTATGTATGTATGGGTCCTGTGAGTTCCACCGTACACATTTTCTAGAACCGTCTGAGCTTCTTTTTTTAAGTTTTTCAGTTGGAATATGGAAGGATGCTTTGGAGTTGTTGAAATTTAGGCCGACTTCATGTTTGGTGTTCGACCTGCTTGGAAGCCAACCCAATTCAATAATTAACAAGAATAAAAGGACATGTGGGTTGATAATTGGGCCTTCAAGTGCGTCCCCAATTCTACATTCTTACTAGCCATTCCAGAGTCCTTCAACAACTGCTCGACAAATTGGGAAAGGAACTCGCTGTTTGATCTCGTCGTCGCCCATGTTGAAGATATGGGGCTCCACCCACGGACTAGCAGTGAACATCAAGGTCTTCATCTGATTCTCCAACTTTAATTCAAGCTCATCCTGCGCGCATGCCTCGTGAGTACATTCAGTTCTGGGATCTTGCGTGTCTACATCATATCCGGGAAATCGATCCACACGTACACAGGCTGTAGATCGAAACTGTCGGCATGTATGCACTGGGGAAACCCCTTGAATGAATGTCGAAGCACTGAACCTCGATGTCATCATCCACGAACTACCTGGGTGTCTAAACACGACAACGAAGTAAGGTAGAGACACCCATTCCCGAGCATGTACGCAAAACCAACCACTCTAGATTCTTGCCTAATTTCTAGGTTTTGAAAGGGAAAATGTACTTCATTTGTACATTAGAGCCTATGATCGGTTTTTGATGAACCTACAACTTCCACTTTGAAAATTTGTACTTATTCAAATAATTATCAAAAAAATTAAAATAAATATGAAAACTTCTCAATTTCTTGTTGCTAAAAGAGGAAAATACTCAAAATATCGATGTATGTCTTAACCCTTTAACGTCCGAGTTCAACACTGTTTTCAAAAATTCTTTATACAATGTTTGATGAAAGTCGAAAATGGAGTTGATATACAAAGAAAAGTTGTAAATGTCAATGTGAAGATCACATCTGTACGGTTGGATTTATCATATATTTCTTAAATATATTTGTTTATTGATTTTGCAAGGTTTTCTCTTGAAAATCAATTAAAAATCATGAATTAACGGAATTTTTTTTTTTAAAATTGTGATGAAATTGGAATAACATGCACTACGAGATGGTATGGTTTCTATTATTTGATTCTACTTATTTTGAAAAATCATCTTTAAGGTCTCACTTTTTGAACTAAGAATGAAACTTGACATGAACCACTTGTGTTGTTTTTCCAAAAATCATAATAACCTATTTTGAAAATCAAAACCGTACAAAAGATAGTCAACTTGCACAAGAGTCATGAGAAATTTTGGTGGATGAAAACTGTCGAGTTTGGATAGAATTCGAACAGTCAAAATCTGTTCAGCATCCAAATATTGGACGTCGGCACCTGAAAGGGTTAAGTGGTCAAAAACGGGTGTCTCTACTTTAGGTGTCTCCGCCATGGAAACGTTTCGGGTGCACATGTCGAAGTAGCCTTTCTCGAGCTCGGGGACGAAGACGAAGACGAGGTGGCTGCTTGTCCTGGCCTTTGACTTCTATCTCTCAGAAACTCCATGCCACCAGCCGGCTAAGATTTAAGGTGGAGGTACCTATGACCGCCCATATAAGCTAAGTCTATGTTTAGAATTTTTAGAAAATTGAATCGGTAATAGTTTTGGCTAATAGGTAGATGACATTCATGAATAAAAGTGAGTATAAGGAAAAATGTAATATTTTAAACTTTAGAAAAAATTTAAAAAATAGAAGAAACTACAATGTAATTTATATGAATTTTTTAAGTGAAAATTTAATTGTACTTCATTTGTGCCATACAGTTGTTGCACAGAAAGTGCAACAATTGCATTCTAAACACCCCAATTTTGCTCACTTGTAAAAGCCTTTTAATTGGATGGCAAGTAATTGGTTCAAATTCCTTGTAGATTACAAATGATCGAATTTAAGTTCTTTGAATGATGGTTGTTGAGGGTACCTACATTGTCAAGGCTCTTTAATGATTATTTTTTTGGGAGTAACAAAAAGTCAACTACATTGTTTATCATGTTTAGTCTGAGATGCACTTTAATTGTTTTAAAGTGACTTTGATTTTTATGTGGGATGAATATTTTTACCAAATATATTTACAGATGTTTTCCTATACTGTATGAGTACTACCAAAATCTTCAATCTTGGTAAAAGTATTTGCCTTGTGTAAAAAGTTACAGCCTTCATTAAATAGTTAGTATGGCTCAAATTAATCACCGAAACTCATTTTTTGGTGTTGGGCATTGATTAATTAGTGTTGGGATATGTCATATGATGGTTGGCGTTGCTTTGGAAGTTGTTATTGTTGCTTTGGAAGTTACACTTCTGTATGGGAGTTTTTAATTTTTATATATGGTATACAAATAGATTCTAAAAATTAGTAAATGAGCCAAATTCTCATTATGTAACTCAGTCTTCATTGAAAACATCAAAGACATATCACATTAAACAAGATTTCTACTAGTGCACTAATATGTTGTTCTATATACAAATTGAGTTGTCATGGTTGGAATAATTGCACTTGATTCCAATGACAAATTTGATAGTTATTGAAGAAGATTTTCAATTTTCCTCATTTGACCACCCACGTTGGTGTTAAAGAGTCATTTAAACCAATCACCTCATAAAGACCAACATATCGCCAACATTGCATGATAATATCATATGACACATCGATCTCCCATACTTTCTCAATGATTTTTCCAACATCATAAAACATCAACCTCTAATATCGGTTATAGTGTATTGAACATCAAATTATCAATACTTTGCAATATAAGATCAATAATTCCCGAATCCAGAGGCTAATAGTCATAAAGTAGTGAATATTGATGAACAAATTCAAATTACTACTAGATTGGAGTTTTTACCACTTAATTGCACCAGTTACTAAATTAATTTGGTAGTAATCAATTTCATGTAATTATGCTTTGCTCAAAAAATTACCAAAAATTAGCATTTGCAGGCATTGTAGTAAAAAATAAATAATATTTTTAATTGTTCAAATTAATCATTTCAAATTACACATAATTATCTAAATGTACTTCATATCAAAAATTGGTACAAAAATGATGTCATTGTATATTTTAAACAAATGTTTTGGATTTCTTTAAGCATTTGGAACATATTTTGATTTTTGTACAAAAAGTCTCTTTTAAAATCTTTAAACTTGTTCAATTTTTATGTGAATTTTTTTGGTGTATTGCATGAGTGTAGGAAATCAAACTACATCCGGTCGATTCGTTTTTTATTCTGTTGTAAAGAGGGATTTATTCACTATCAATTGACGTTAGTGCTACATTGCCTAATAACTTCCAAAAAATCACAATTAACCAATCTACGTTCTATAAATTCACACCAATCACACCATAAATCAATCCCACGGTAAAAATCTTACTTTGTACTAATTATCCTACTAAATAATCATCAATAATCAAAATCTAATTACAAAATACCTAAATTAAATATTGGAAATGAAGATAAAGCACAAAACACCGCTGTAATGCTTTACCATGGTTTTTGAGCGGTTTGAACAGTTCACATGAGGCTCAATGTTTTTCACACCCTTACCATGGAATATTCATATCTTGTTCATCATGACTTTAATATAAGAAATCATGTTAGTTTCATGGTTTGTCAATTAGCTTAAAAATTGTGTAGACCTCTAAATTCATTCTTAGCCATTAGCTTGAAATAGAAATCATATTATTGTACAAATAGCTTATACTAATGACAATTTGGTGATTGAATATAAACAAAAGTCTACTAGGAAATTAATAATCTTCAAATGTTGGAAACTCGGGGGGTGCACTATACTAAACATGTACGAGTATACGTGAATGCACAGAAGGGGTATTAATTTGAACACTACCGTATTACGTCTACATACAATAAACACATTTAGAACTGAAAATATTCATGTATACTTACATTAAACGTATATTTAAAACGGAATACATCTGTATACAAAGGTATTTTAGACATATAGCCTCTCGTATACATGGGGTTTTTAGAAGGGGTCATGAACGCACGTGATTCTCAAACATAATGTAGAGTGCACCCCCCGAGGTTGGAAATAAAAGTAGATTAGGATCCAATCACTATTAACACAACATTTTTGCCTATGTCAAAACCTTTGAAAAATTGTATACATTGAGAACAAGTTTGCTAATCTCGTTATTTTGATTTGAAGGAGAGAAATATTGCCTTTCATTTAAGATATAGTAATACTCTACATTTTTTTTTATCACAAAATTGTAACATATATATGTCAACATTCTCTTGATACCAATTGTTAACATTATGCGTGAAATTCTTTTCAATCATTTATTTTAGTCAGTAGTTATAGATCACTATTGAAGAAATAATAGACAACCTTGTTTCCATTTTAAATGATAGGTTATAGACATTTAGCCATGTAATTTTTAATTACATCCAACTTGTTGGTTGAAGCCAACCTAATAAATAAATCGATCGGTTGATGTTGGTAGCAAGGGTTCATATAAGAAATGAAATCAAGTACCTAACCGTTCTTGACCTTACCTCAATATGGTATAATATAGCACCTAACATAACTCTATATAAGTAACTTTACGGAGGCTCAAGCAAGAATTGACTGCCAAGATTTACTATCCAACCCATACTCATAATTGTATTATTTTCTCGAAAATTATATTTCATACACACTCGGTAAGTCTTAAAAATGAATTTGGATACATCTTTAGACTAGGATTGTCTTACTTAACCCCTCACCATCGGAGGGGACAAAAAGTGTCCTCTCATAGTCTGGCAGTAAAATTCAAAGTGCTGTAGCTTTTGCATCCAATTTCCAAATTCAATAAAACTTGTTGGGAAAGTTGCGCATATTAGTCTAGTTTCAGTGGTAAAATTTTCAAATCAATCCAAGATGTACTAAGTTTTTGAGAGCCATTCGAAGTTCACAGGTTCAATTTGAGTTCACTTCACTGCATTATGATGGCTGCAACTTTGGGGGTTTGTATCTTTCTCATCAAATGTTTTTTTTCAATAAAAATTGTTGGGTTTTGTTCCCAATAAAGCCTAGTTATTGTGGTGAAATTTTCATGTCAATCCAAGTTGTTTTGAATGTTTGGGAGCAATTCGAAGTTCAAAATCTAGACATTTTTGCATTACAATGAACTTCGGCAGCTTATAACTTCTTCATACATGGTCCGTTTTCAATAATTTTTGTTGGAAAAGTTTTGCATACCAGTCTTGTTTATAAGATTAAAATTTCATATGAATCCAAGAGGTCATGAGTGACTGAGAAGCATTTTAGTAGAGGGAGGTTCAGACATAGATGTGATTTTTTGCTACTTTTTTCACTGTTTTTTGACATTTCAAAACAATTTTGCAGACACAATGAGTCAATTGAATGAGATTCTTTTTCACCAGTGTGTTTTTTGGTTTAAATCACTTTGTAGTTTAAATTTTTTTCATTTGAGTAGGTTTAGAAATCGAATTTCACCTCCAAATGTGTTTTTAAGAAAATTTCAGCATCTTTTTTCAACACTAAAACATTATAATCTTTCAATCTATACGGTCAAATGACCCCAAATTTTATTCACACCATCTACAATAAGCACACTATAATATTGTACGGTTGAGATTTTCATACCTCACTGAGATTTAGACTTATAGAACTTGAAAAGCAAGTCAGCTTTTACACATGTTTGGACTTCAGGCGGTGAGGGGTTAACCCCTAAAGGACCAAGTGTTCTAACCAGGACATTTTGAGAATCGGGTAGGTTCCGGTGAACACATTTTTAATCAAAATTTGAAAGAAATTTAATAGTAGATTCCCCGATGTGCCACGAAAATGGGGATTTTTTCTATTTTTTTGAATTCTGACAACGTATGTGAAAGTTATGAGAGGAAATGTGTTTTTTTCGGGAAAAAGGGCAGCGGAGCAGTAGAGAAATAGTTGAATTTAAAGGGGGGGGCAACAAGATGGGCGGCATGTGGAAAATGGGGTGGACTGCGGGGGCAGAAGACCACCCCATTTTCCAAACCCATTAAAACAAAGTTTAAAATAAGTATTTTTTAAAAATTTTAATTAATTTCTATAAATAAAAATCATTATTTTAAACTGTAAATTATTATTTTAAATTTTAAAAATTATTTTAACTAAAAGTTCAATTTTATAATTAAATTATATTATTTAAAAAACTGAAAATTAAAATATTTTTTAATATAAAAAATAAAAATAAAAATCGCCCAATAAAAGACTACCACGTGGCAGTATACCTTGAGAGTTAGTGGGGTCATGAACATTGGAATGGGTTGGCACTTCAATTCCCCTCCTCCACCCGTTATTTCCCCCCTAACTCCCAAAATTCTTAGAAAATGTCTTTTGAAACTTGGAAATATATTTTTTTTCAAAAAACAATTCGCCATTCTATAGGGGATGGATTGTACTTGTGTTTCACTGCTGAGATTTGTATATTAAATAAAGAAAGTAAAAAATATTGCAATTCTAAAAACAACTAACAGTCTTTTCTGAACTTTTAAACCCCCAACAAATGCAAGGTGTTCTTCACTCGGGGGGTGCACTCTACATTATGTTTGAGAATCACGTGCGTTCATGACCCCTTCTAAAAACCCCCTGTATACAAGAGGTTGTATGTCTAAAATACCTTTGTATACAGATGTATTCCGTTTTAAATATACATTTAGTGTAAGTATACGTGAATATTTTTAGCTCTAAATGTGTTTATTGTATGTATACGTAATACGGTAGTGTTCAAATTAATACCCCTTCTGTGCACTCACGTATACTCGTACTTGTTTAGTACAGTGCACCCCCCGAGGTTCTTCAACATCATAAACATCTCCAAAAGCAACAAAAATTGGTACACAACTAATTAACATCATATAGAATGTGAAAGTCAAGTGCGATAGGTTTTGGTAGTGAGGTTTTTTTGATGTAGCCATGGTCAAACGCATCTTAAAATTTTGGGCATGTGCTTTTTTGGAGTGTTTTTTTTTCCATCAAACACAATTATCTTGCAATCCGTGCGGTCAAAATCAACAAAATTTGTTTAGTATGTTTTCCAAATAGTTTAGGACAAGATCTTACGGTTAGAAGGTAAAAAATAACATTTTTTTGGAGTTTTTGCATAGGGGAGTAAAAATGGCAACATTGGAGTGTTTTTGGAGGAAAAACACTCCGGTCCTTTAGTGTTAATCACTCAAAAAAAAGTGTCAAACACGACATTGAAAACATTTATAGTAGACATGCCAATGATTGCACAATTTCATTGCACAATTCCAATAGAAATGTAAGGTATTGCCCAAACGCTGCACGTTGTGTAGTGAAGGGCTCCAAGTAAATTTCCATTAAAAATCATACCAAATGTGTTTAACTCCTAAACGTACCAAGGTGTCCCTAGAATTGGAAATTTGAGAAAAATCTTCATAAAGTACTATTTAGAAGAGTATTTTGGAATTGATAAACAAATGAAAGTTCTAGATTTTGAATTTTAGATTCCATCCATACGGTTTGATTCACTAATAATATCACCAATAATTAATTATAAAATTTGAAGTTAAAATTAAAAATTCATTCTAAACTCGATTAAAAAAAATTAATATTTTTTGAGTAAAATTTGTTGGAATGAATTTGAAATGAGATACTCTTAAACATGGTGATTCTTTGAAATTTTTGTGTTTCATAAATCTATGACCTCATTTTTGCAAGGCCACTTTTGAACTGCAATCGATGCAATTTTGGCTTGGTCAACGACTTGGAATACTTTTACATTTGCAATAAAAGTTATTGTACAAAACATTTTTTGAGTGTGATTTTTCAAGATGGATCCCAACTTCACATACCACAATCTTTCAAAATTTGAGACGATGTAACACATGGAACCTTGACCGATTCACTGCCAAGTAAATGGTACAAGAATGACGGTGAATTCTTGGTGAACACTTGCTAAATCGAGCAACCACTTCAATTTAGCAAGTGTTCACCAAGAATTCACCATCATTCTTGTACCATTTACTACCTGCTGAATGTGTCAAGGTGCCCTGTGTAAGTTTCTACATTGTCACGGAGAAAGATTTGAGTCATTGGCATCTCTACCTTAGTAAACCTCAAACAAAAATATTTTGAGAATATATCCTCAACATTCTAGAATATTCAGGAATATTTTCATTCAACTGAAATTGTTGAAGTGTCTAGCGTACTTGATACTCATATACCGTAATGAAAACACTTGATGTCTAACTTAATATGACGTCGAGTTCAAAAAATAGTGTCTGACATAACAACCCTGAGTGTCCTTAGGCTGAATTTAAATTGCTAACATCTCTCTTAGCACCAAGTGTGAACACACCTTCATGTACCTTACAAGGAGTTCAATGTTGGTATCTGCAGGTTGAGGCATGTTACGTACCTTAAGCGGTGATCAAGTTTGATGTCTGCAGGTTTATGCACCGATGTCATTTATCTCAAGTTGAGTTTGGTTTTGGTTTCTTCAAGAGTTCAAGTACAAATATCATAAGTACGTACAAATCTCATACTGTACATGTACAGTACAGTCAGTTCCAGTACCTGAAGTACACTTGCCCCCTGCCCCTGCCCTGCCCCTGCAAAAATTCAAAGTGATGTGATATATGCCCCCATTCATGAGGTACAAATATATGTATTCATCCTTACTGGTGGCTAACTTGGTGGCTAACTTGGTGGAACTCATGATGAGCATGTTCGAGCAGCCTCAGTCAGACTGACTTGAAAATAGGCGCACTAAAGGAATATTAGAGTTAACCGAAAAGAGTGTCTCAAAGTGGAAACTCACCTCCAGTGGTGATTTTTCACAAGGTCCCTAACATGTCCAGGGACATGTTCAGGAAAAAAAAACATTTCCAGTGGACAGGTTCTAAAAAAATGAATCAGTTTTTGGACGGGTTAAATTCACTTTGGACGGGTTCTAAAATTTTATTTATTTTTATGTAAAATTTCCAAAAAAAATAAATGGTGCAAATATCAATTACATTATGTCATATATGACATGTGAATGTAAGCATAATGGAGTCAAACCACTAATACCTAATCAAAATACCAATCTTCAAGAGCTCGATTCACCTGCACACAATGAGTCATCAACTACAATATTTAGAACCTTTGTAACACAATGTCAAAGTTTATAATTGAAGGTACACTTAGAAATTGAATAATTAATATTTTATATAAGCATGTTCAAAACTTTATAAAAAAAAAAAGAACTTACCCTTCAAACAAGTGGATGCATTCTCCTATCCTTCATGTTTCTCCAAACAAGCATCACTGCATTCCAATTGATGTTTTCAACTGGAATATTTGCACATGAAATGCGCATCAAAGCATCTAAAGTCTCCAACTTCAAGCTAGTACGTAGATGACTTTTGATGTTGGCCCTGGGCTGGGG
Source organism: Pohlia nutans (assembly GCA_022496805.1). Taxonomy (NCBI): domain Eukaryota; kingdom Viridiplantae; phylum Streptophyta; class Bryopsida; order Bryales; family Mniaceae; genus Pohlia; species Pohlia nutans. Next base: position 3,020,399 of record CM040086.1, read on the forward strand.
CCTCAGGGCCGGGTCGGGTCTTCACGCCGGGCCGGGTCGGGCCATGAGGCCGGGCCAGGCCAGCCAGGTTTTGAAGCCGTTTTTTCTTTGTTTTTTTATTTTAAAATTTTAAAAAAAATTCTAAACATTACGGGACGGGTATTTTCAATTTGCAACCGGTTTTGGGACGGTTTTTTTTTTTTTTCAACCTTTCCATGGACGGGTTGATTTTAAAATCACCGGTTTTGGGACGGGTTGCAATTATTTTTGCCTTTCAATTCAAGGTTTTTGGACGTGGATGGGCTAGAACTTTGTGAAAAATCAGCCCTGCTCACCTCATACTCACCTTCAACTAGTTTTCAGTTCAAATAAATGGCAAAATTAGTCTATGGTGAGTTGAAGAATAATCTAAAGCAAGACCATGTGCCACCATGGGGCGTGGAACTCGTGATCTCCCCAAATGCTAGAGGAGAGTTTGCATTCGCTTCCCCAAAGCAAGAGCCCCGACCATGGGCATTATTCATGAACAATGCATGTCAGAAAATTTAATTATAGAGAGGGAACTCCTCTCTTGTTTTTGGTTAACTCAATTGTCAGTGTAACTTCCAAAATGAGGGCCCTGCAAATGCAGCTAGCGCAACTAATATTTTTTTTGGTTTTCCGTTGGTAAAGCTACACATGTTGTAGGTGTTCATCTATAAAATTATCTATTATAAGGCACTTTTCATATGAATACTGGGTAATATTATAAATTTTTTGTGAGGGCTTTGGCAATTTCTTTGCTTGTTTTTTCTAGTGTAGAAATAGCCACTCCAAAAATCAAGTAAGATTATGGGGAGAAAAAAAATTGGTTGTGTTAGTATATGCACTTGGATTTTTTTGGGCTCTCCAAAATAGCCCTAACCCAACAACTTTCATCTTTACTCGTGTTGGCATGTACTGTTGGCTTTGTGATTCTTGTGATTTAACCATGCTTTTACTAATTACTTATTACTTATTTATTTTTAGAATAATTTTTATATAATTTAATTCAATTAAAATCCATAATTGAATTCGATTTTAAATCCATAACTTCTGCATTGTAGGTCCAATAGCCACGAAATGATTTTGGTGTACCCATGCTCATGTAGAGCTTTCCAACTATACAAAGAAAGTGGTTTGCGGGTGGAAGGTCGGCCGAGAGATCTCAACATTACGTACAAACAAAACAAAACAAACTACGTATAGATATTGGGCCCACTAAAACAAATGATGATTAGCATTGATTGCATCCAACGTATGTAATTTGTGATCCATTTGTGATCTTATATTGGCATTACTTTCTACTTCAAACGAGAAATAAAGGCAAATCTAAGAGTAAAATATACATTAAAGATTTCAAACTCCCTTTTTCGGTTTTTCCATAGAATGTATTGTTGTATTAGATTGTATTCATATGCAAGAGGTGCTAGGTCTTGGACTTAACCCCTCAACATGCAAGGAGCCATGTAGAGCCATGTTTGGTCATTATTCAATCAAATGTTGATTTACACCTAGTTGCTACTTTCAAATGAAAATAGTCTCACCTAAGAAAGTGTGGAGGCTATATTCTACTTTCTAGCCCAATTTACCATTCTTCAAAATTGTTAAAATTTCATTTTTACAACACTTAAAAGCTCAAACCCCTAAAATTCCAATATACACTACAAATGTTTTTCCATTGAATTTCTTATTATGTTAGAGCATCCGCACCGCGACTCGGAAAAATGGCCCGCGACCCCGGATGGCGAGCTCGAGCAGCCCAACGTCCCCCACTGGAACTCTGAAAACAGTCGGCGTGAGCGCGGCCTCACCAAAATTCTCGTCTTCCTCGCCATTTTTCCGAGTCTGTGCAATTCTCCAGCGTGCCCATAGTGCAGAATTTTCGACAGAGATATTGTCTATTTTGATCAGCCGGTCACCATTGCACGCCACATCGGCACTTCGGGCCCCGTATAGCCGGGCCACTTCAGCCCACGCGGCCAGCTCACCCCGCCTCTGCAGCAAACAGCCCCCGAAATAGCCTGACGGCCCTGATTTCCAGCAAATGGCCCTGATTTCCAGCCATGGCGCACGTCGAAGTCGCGAGTGCGGGTGAGGGACACCATTTTTCCCGAGTCCCAAGATTACTGTAGCGCCCTCGAAAGGCCATGTAGCGCGCCAGATTTAGAGAGTCCCGGTGCGGATGCTCTTAGCTCAAGAAGTGGGCCACCTACATCTTGTTGTTCATCACTATTATTTACATTTTTGTCTAGAATATTCATATTATTATAAGATTCTTCAAAGTTATTTTATTTTCTTAAAATATTCATACTAGTCTAGCATTCATAAAGTTCTTTAGAAGTTAGTGGAGTCCACCATTTTCAACAATAGGAGTGTAAACGCTTCAACAGTGTCTCACCACCCAACTTCTTCAGCTACAGATGATGTGAACTTGCCATGATTTGGGGATCTGCTACAAAGATTTGGGAATAGTGGTTAGATTGTGAGGTGTTGTGACAACCTAGAGTCTAAATCCCCCCTCGACGTTAATCCTTTAGTGCCCAGGAAACTTTAATGTGGTCACTCGATCATCGAAAAACGAATTTCCGAAAAATCCGTAAAGATTCAAGTTTAATACTTTGAGGTTCAGAGTTGCGAAATTCTTAATGTCATCTTTTGGGGAAAAAAGTTTCAATTGGATCTGTGCAACTATCAAATACCTATGAACAAAACATGAAAATACTGCAAATACTTGAAAATACAGAAAATACTTACAAATACAACATATGTACTATGCGGTATTTCTTGTATTTGGAAATTTGTTATCTTGTTTTAAATTTTTGGATTACAGTGTTCTCTTGTTCATGTTCCATTAGTGTATCTACTCTGACCTTGATTAATGTACGAACTCCTTTCATATTTTAACGTATAATTTTTGTCCTAAACTGTACATGGATATGTCACTATCACTTGTAAAATTCACAATAAACATGTGTGAGTCAGTTCTTGACATAAAAGATTGCAATGAAGAGGTGTTGACATAGGTCATTGTTGAACCTCTTCACTTTTATATTTGAAAATTTAACCCAAATTCTATTTAACTTTGAAGTCGCACATCCTCCAAAATCTCATTTTTGAAAGACTGTGCATTATACGGCTCAAAGACATACTGTAACAGTGAATTAGGAATTTTTGCACTTGGCCATATGACAATGCACTTGTTGCCCGTCGAACAGGAATCGACCTTTTTGAAGTTGCGGGAGGGTAAAATTTTGGTACTCGTAGGTTTTACGGGCCGGGAATTTAGAAGTGTTAAAGTAGGAATTTGGGGATTTCAACTTACTCCAATCATGCAAATTTGGTCGCACGTGCATTTTAAAATGTTGCATTGGTACTTCATTTATTCCAAAACAATGTATTAAGGGGGGTAGTCAAAATGGATACAAAGTTATCCTAAATATCAAGTCATTCAAATCACCCATGCACAATGAACCAAATAATACACGTTGCGCTATACTATACGGCTATTGCTGCTACGTAATGCAGCTCATAATACCATGTGTCTCATACAACGTACTAAACCTATTAATATGCATCAAGGTCATTCTGCAAACCTTCGTTGTCCATCTCTTCCAATTGTAGTGCAATATACTCCACCAAATGCGGTTTTGCTTTTGTTGAAATTTCGATCTTCGCCTCCATCAGCTCGCCATGCACTGGCAAATTGTTCTCATTTACAAGTCCACCTCTGTTCTTATCGGTGCATTTTCCCATGAACATATAGCCGCGTCTTTGACATCCCATCCGTGTCCCTCATCAGATGGCTTCTAAAATGGACCTCTGTTGGCTCCCATGAGTCCTTGATGAAATGCTTGTGTCTCAGGGAGGTCACTTCCAAATATTACGTAACAACGTGCGAACAAAGATAGGGTCAAAATAAATCTTTGAAGATAATTTTTATAAATGATTTACATTAATATAGGATGTTCACAATTCATTACAAGAATAAAAATGAGAATATTCTTGAAAACATTACTAATTATAGTAAGAATTAATTTTAATTTTTAAGGTACTTTTAAATACCCTTCGTTCACACATGATACTCAAAAGATACAAAGAGTGACCTCCCCGAGGCTTGTGTTGTACGCAAGGCATACCATTCTCCATATAAAATCTTATGTGGTGTAAAAAGGTTATACCGGTAAGTGTATTGCCCCCTGTTAGAAGATGAGGTGTAATAAACGATTTCTAGTCCCTCACATTCTCCAAATGTCTTGCGCTCACAAAGGCCTCTTTCAAAGTGAATCACCTCAACATTGTCTTAGTGTTATAAAATTTGCGATTTGAAGAAAGTAATGATGTTCCCTCCATCATTTCTGTATGAAGTTTACAATAGATAAACCAATTTTAACCAGTCAGGCTAAATTTTAAACTCTAAAAATCAAAATTACAATTTATACAAATTTTCAAAGGTTAATGCTTTAAAATTATTTTAAAAAATATATATTTATTTTTGGAGGTTTGACCGTACAGGTAATTTGTAGAGATGATGCCCTACGTTTTATCTATTGTACCAAACTTCATCAAACATATGGAAGGTACATATTATAACACATCTATGTTTTGTCTAATATCCCTCATGCATTTGGGGATTAAGTGTCTTCACTATGATTACCCGGTCAAACCTTATCAATTCTTCATATTATAGTTTTCTAGTATTTTTCTCATACAAGGTATTGTTAAACCAATTTACCTTGAATTTCACATAAATATTCATATAAAGACAAATTTTATTTGGTTTTCCAAAGTATTTTAAGAACAAATCTTAGTAATTACAAAACATCTTAGAATAGTATGAATTATTTAGTGAAAATGTAAATAATAGTGATGAACAACAAAGTAATGATGGCATGCTTCTTGAACTTACATAAAAAGAATTTTGATAGAAAAATCTTTTCTGCAGAGTATATTGGAATTTTAGGGGTTTCAGCTCTAAAGCGTTGTAGAAGGCACATTTTATCAATTTTGAAGAACGATTAATTCAACTAGAAGGAAACGTTTAACCCCAACGAGGTTGTAATCGTGTGACCGTACTTCGAACAATGAGATGTAATTTCTTCGCCACTACACATTTCATCCGTCTCGTGTGACCTGAACCAATTCCGGAGTGAATGGTTAACTATGTTGGTAACACAAAAAAAGAAAACTAAACTTTTGGAATTTTAGAATTTAAAAAAAATTAAAATTTTTACAAATACACAAATCCCAAAACACTGTAAAATTTACAACATTTAATTTACAAATTTTAAAAAGACACAAATAAAAAAATTCTACAAGTTATCAAATAAAAAAAATCAATGTTTAAAAATTTAACAATTTAATTATTTTTTAGATATCAAAGATTATCAAATTATTATTTTTAAATATCTAAAAATTCAAAAATTCAAAAATTCAAAAAAAACCAAAAAAGTTCAAGTTCAATAACTTCAAGATACAATGAAAATAAAATAAACCAAAAACATAAAAAAAGAATTGAAAATTTCAACAATAACTTTAGCGATGACAAAAAAATTTAACAATGACAAAAAAATTTAAAACCTAAAATAAATAAATTGACAATGTGAAATTAAATTAAATGTTATTAATATTTATTTTTAATTTTTAATTAATTTTTTTAAAACAATGCATACACTACAGTTAGTAGTTAACTGCTAACTGCGGTTAGCTGCTAACTGCAGCTGCAGTTAACTGCTGACTGCAGTCAGCAGCTGCAGCTGACCCTTCTCAACCCCGCGGAGCTCGGGTTGAGAAAGCGCGTCCTACAGGAGGACGCGCCAAAGGGACAAGTGTGACTTTTGAATCCCCGTGTCTATATAATGCCCATCTTCCCCAATCTACATCTCACTTTTCAAATTTTACCTCTAAAAGGTATGTTCTCACACTCTTGTTTTTTTGCAAATGACACCTACTAGGGTTGTAATGCTCAATATATAGGGATCTTAGAACACACAAGTGATATTTTTTCAGTAATTTTTTTTCAAAACACATATGTACGAAGTTTTTAACCTTTTTTTTGTGTCACTCATTTTAGGCGTGATTCATTGGAGCGAACATCATTACGCGTAACAAATAAAGGTAGGCATTAATTTTGAAAATCCGTATTGTTTTCACCTCTAATCATTTTATTTTATTTTTAAATGCACGTAGTTATGTACAATTGCATTTTGAACATCACATTTGGATCATTTAATTAGGCATCAGCTGCTAAATTTAGCATATTTAGTTCAATTTTTTCATGAATTTCTTAAATTTTAACCAAAAAATTCGTTAGGGCCCCTAAAGGTTAGGAGCGCCCAAATTTCATGTTGGGTTCTAAGATTTATAAACAAAAGTTGTTAAATTTAGCAATTTTTTTCATAATTTCTCAAATCTAATGTAAATTTGCAAAATTCAAAAGACAAAAAAATTGTTAGAACTCGTAGAGGTTAAAGGAATCCAAATTTCATGTTAGGTTCCGAAATTTATCATGAAAAGTTGCTAAGTTTAGTAAATTTTTCCATAGCTTCTCAAATTTAATATGAATTTGCATGATTTGATAGACAAAAAATTCGTTAGGACTCGTAGAGGTTAGGGAATTCATATTTCATGGTGGGTTCCGAAATTTACAGTAGTAAATTGCTAAATTTAGCAAATTTTGCCATAACTTATCAAATTTGATGTAAATCTGCACAATTTGATAGACAAAAAATTCGTTAGGACTCATAGAAGTTAGGGGAATTCAAATTTCATAGTGGGTTATAAAATTTACAGTAGTAAATTGCTAAATTTAGCAAATTTTGCCGTAACTTATCAAATTTGATGTAAATTTGCACAATTTGATAAACAAAAAACTTGTTAGGATTCGTAGAGGTTAGGGGAATTCAAATTTCATGGTGGGTTCCGAAATTTACAGTAGTAAATTGCTAAATTTAGCAAATTTTGCCATAACTTATCAAATTTGATGAAAATTTGCACAATTTGATAAACAAAAAACTCGTTAGGATTCGTAGAGGTTAGGGGAATTCAAATTTCATGGTGGGTTCCGAATTTTACAGTAGTAAATTGCTAAATTTAGCAAATTTTGCCATAACTTATCAAATTTGATGAAAATTTGCACAATTTGATAAAGAAATTTTTTGTTAGAACTCGTAGAGGTTAGGTGAATCCAAATTTCATGTTGGGTCTTGAAATTTATAGTTAAAAGCTGCTAAAATTAACAAATTTTGCCATAGCTTCTTAAATTTGATGTGAATTTGCAAAATTTGATAAACAAAAAATTTGTTAGGACTCGTAAAGATTAGGGGAATCCAAATTTCATGTTGAGTTTTAAGATTTATAATGAAAAATTGCTAAATTTAGAAAATTTTGTTATAACTTCTCAAATTTGATGAAGATTTGCCCAACTCAAAAGAAAAAAATTGATAGGAGTCTTTGAAGTTAGGGGCACCCTAATTTCATGTTGGGTTTCCAAATTTAAAGTCACATTTTTCTAAATTTAGAAAATTGTGTTATAAATGGTCAAATTTGATGCAATTTTTCGCAATCGAAAAGACAAAAAACTCATTGGTCCCTTGAGGTTAGAGGCAGCCAAATTTCATGTTGGGTTCCAAAAATTTATAGTCACAAGTTGCTAAATTTAGAAAATTTTGCCAAAATTGTTCAAATTTGTTTTAGATTTCCGCAATTTGAAAGAAAAACAATTCATTAGGGTCTCTAGAGGTCATAGGCAATCAAGTTTCTTGTTGGTTTCCCAAATTTATAGTCAGAAGATGCTAAATTTAGTATATTTTTCCATAAATGCTCCTATTTGTTGTAGATTTCTGCACTTGCAAAGACAAAATCCTCATTAGGGCCTTTCGAGGTTTAAGGCCTTCATGTTGAGTTCAGAGATTTAGAGTCATAAATTGTTAAATTTTATCAGATTTTGCCTATTGAACATACATTATGGGCCAAATGATCATAAACCCCATTGTAGTAAGATAATAATTATAGAGTGTGATAATTGTGATACAAAATGTGATAATTTGTTCTGTTTATGTTTTTCCCATCTATTCTTTTAATCTTGAATGAATGGCAATTTTCAATATAATTTAAGGACTTCATGTATTAATTGTGTGTTGATTTGTTTTCTTTATACAGTTATGGCACTTAAGACTCTCAACCAATGGAAAGAACACGGATGGTGGATTGAGGCCAAAAATGGAGCGGTAGTACAGATTGGGAAATTATGCTAGGCAGAACCCTTTGGTGTAGTATGATAGTGCAATATTTTTTATTTTGTAGTGCGTGCCTTCATTTATATATGAAATGAAGTGTTTTGTTTTGATTTTCTATTGGATAGTAATAAAAAATATTACACATTATGTTTTATTTTCTTTTAATACATGGAAAATTTGATATGAATGAATGTGTTGTTGCTATTTTGAAAATGAAAATATATAAAATTTTAGGGGAGTAAAATTTCAAAATAGTGCAAATTTTGCACCATTGTGGCCATCGGACAATGCACTTGGCCAAGTGCAAAAATTCCTAATTCAGTGTTACTATAATCTTCCAATCCAACGGTCGGATATTACCAAGGTTTAACCGGCACTTGTTTGATTAAGCTACGCTTACATTTATACGGTTGAATACTATCAATAGTTTCCATAGTTTGAATAAAGAGATTTTAGAGAAAAACCACCAAAAAAACTCTGGTTTCTCCAGAACTACCCTGGGCACTAAAGGGTTAATGCAAGGACTATTCACCCATGGACCTCATGTTCTGAAATTTCCATTTTGGGCACCTTAAGGTCTTTTTTTGGCAACTTTTTTTTGCAAATTTGGGACCTACAACCTCAAATTAGTTTAAAACGACCCCTCGGGAATTTTAGAGTGGACTCTACATGCCCAAAATAGAGGGCTATTTTGTCGTCTAGCATTAATGTCGAGGGAGGGATTTCAAGAAATATTTGAGTTTTCCACAAACTGATCTCTCTTTGGTTGGATATGATCCCCAAAAGTAGAGAAATGAAAAAGAAGGGGTGAGTTGAGGGCCATCATGGATTGCCGAGTAAGGGATCCCATGAAAAAGAAACGCGTGGCGGATGAAGTCTGTAAAAAAAGGGGTTTTGAATTGGGGTACAAAAAATTTAAAAAAAAAAAAAAAAAAAAAAAAGGCACCGTTTCTGAATCTTCAAAACTTTGCAACCCCAAATTTTTTAGGCTCCGACACATACTTTTTTGGGGGAATTAGAACTACTGTTCACACAAACTACACTCCACTCACCCACTTTCCGGATAACTCTAACTCTTATTACTTTCACAACAAACTCCCAAAATGGGAGTACACTTGCAATACAATAATTTTCAGTACAACTATATTTTGAGAGTCCACTCACTTGCAATACAATAATTTTCTGTACAACTATATTTTGAGAGTCCACTCACTTGCCATACGGTAACTTTTCTGTACTGAATGTATTTTGAGAGTCCACTTGCCATACAATTATTTGTACACAGGAATCCAAAACTCACCCCTCACAAGTAAACACTCTGACAAGCGGAACCTGACGGAGCACTGGGAGTGAATTGAATGTACCTGTAAGTTTCAATTTGGGTTCCAGACCATAACTTAAATGCTACAGGAAGTTCGATAACTTAGATTTCATGAAGCTTGCCACGTGGCGTATGCACCTGCCAAACACACCATGAAAACAAATTTGGCAAAAAATTATAAAAAAGCAGACAACTGCTGTTCCGTCAACTTACCATTTAAGTGAAGCAAATTTCATCTGGATCAGTACAGAGCCTCTGCTAGAGTTCTGGCACTCCGGCCATTGAAGGTGGGCATGAGTTAACAGTTAGCGTGGTTGCCGCTTCAATTTATGACGAAGAGCTTGACAGGCCGGCTAAAATCAGGGCCGCAAGGGGCTTCTTCAACCACACTGGCTGTAGTAATACTATAGTTACTCATTTACTGCAGTAAATGCTGACTTGGATTCGTATGGTCGAATTAGTCAAATCAGATTTCACTTGCATTCCTTCAGTTGGCCTGGCAGGCACCCTCACTGGCCCCTGCATAACTTAATCATTTGAGACAATTTTATAAGTCCACTGATGGCCGGTTCTGAGCACTAGAGAACGACGGCATCTTAGTTTGTTTCAGACGTTGGTCCAGACGTCCAGACGTCCAATGTTGCCTGGGTACCGGTAGTGTCAACTGAGGGGGCGGTTTACACTACAGTCCAAGAACTCGTCCCATGCAGCTTTAAAATCTGTGATTGTCTCCATCAATTCGTCTCGGAATGACTTGGGTTTACACTAACTTACAAGGAAAAAAGAAAAGTGATCAAAGGAGTTGAGGTCCCCAAAAAAACAATATTTAAGGCCTACATTATTCACTAACATGGTCCAACGGCTTTTTTGTTGAGAGAGGAAAAAGAGGTGGTTTGGTAAAAAAAGCAAGGGCCCATGGGAGAGAAATGCCATTATAATATTTTTATTTAATGAGCAATTTCAAAAGAAGACAAAGGATTAGTTTATTTTCCAAAACTGCCATTTTTGGAGAAATATTCTAAAAAAAACAGCATGTTTACTTTTTGGTACATGGTCATTCCTCTTGATCCACATTTGGTTTACACCTAGTGAAGTGCACATAAATCTTGCAAATTGATTTTTGAATAACTCGGACCATGGAAGTCGTCCCATGAAGTTGGACCATCGAAAATAGTCATCTTTCATCGTTCGACTTCATGGTCCATGATGTAAACCGCCCCTGAAATGCCGTTTTGTTATTTTTTTTTAAGTCCCGGTCCAAGTTCGGTTTACACTTAGTAAGAGACCCCCGGGGGGAGCACTTAAGGGTCATTTTGAGGATCACATGCGATCAAGCCCTCTTTACATGGGGGCTATGTATGTAAAAAAAGTTCATTAATGTAGCCCTATGTTTACCTAAATTTCTAAATTGTCTTAATTTCATATACCCTACCTTTCATTATACAATAATTTTTCCAGTAATTATATGTAGGCTATGTTCATTTTAAATACATCATGGAAAATTCAGACATACGCATAGAGGGTTAAGGGTGCACAAAAAATTGGTATATGGCAAAGGAGTGCGTATTAAACAGGCTACACTCTGAACATTCGTAAGCAGAGTGTTTATACAAAAACAACGCATAAGTGCAAAACCACGTCCTAAATGTGTTTATAAATACAGTAGAAGCATTTACAAAATTACAGATGTTTAGGGTTCAAGGTTTAAGGATGGGCGTTTTAGTGTTCAAGGGTTTAGGTGCACACATGCAAAACTACGGTTCAGTGTACCTGCAAAAAATGAAACCCTGAAATTGTACAAAACTGAACTACAAAACTACAAGACTATGCTATTCTGATGCTAACTATGTGGTCTTCACGCTCACAAAATTTGCGGTCTTCACAATCCTACAGACTATCATGTAAGACACGCGTTAGTATGTAATAGAATTTGCATAAGGGACAGTCATCATATGTTCAAGAATTTGCACAAAACCCAATGAATTGCTAGGTTTCAGAGTATTATCTTTGATACGTGCCGCTGGTGTCACCCACACGCCAGCCGTTTTTGCCTTTCCATCGCCTCGTACTACCAGCATCTCCTCCTGCTAACCTGCACGGATTACACCACAGAGTCGATGAAGGTCTTCGGTAGTGAGCTCGTGGAGCGGGCTGGTGTAGAAACATGCAGGGACAAGACTCTCCAGCTTCCACGATCTGCTGAACACCTCCATGTTGCTGTCGAACTCGCGTAGCACGTACATACGCTTCCTCCGAGCTGACAATCTACCCGGGATACGCTCCACATCGTAGAATGCTAGACGCAGCGCTGCGTACTGCAACGTAAATGCAAACTCACGCCGGGTCTTCATGGAGACACCTGCAAAACTTGGCAACAGCTGCAGCATAGCGGCCCGATCCACGTGCCGGCGCTCATATGCCTCCCACGGTGAACTAGGCACGCTACAAACATCGAGGACCCTAAAACCACAAGCAGATTAAAAACAAATTCTACCTAACACCCTATTGCATTTAGCCATGCATTGAACCCTAAACTAAGCTCCGTCTGCACAAAACAGACACCCCCAACTGCAGCAAACCCGGACTAATTCCTACATGAATTCATAAACAACCCTAATACCCTAAAAACACAAATCCGCATGGTAATACACGAAACCCTCACACCCTAAACCCCAAGCTCCAAGCTCTTCTCAGATAATAACATCTAGACTACAACACCCGAGACATCGTCGCTACGTATCCCTACACGGGACCCTGAACTCACGAAGTCTTCCTCCACGACCCTAAACCGGCGCTCCCGCGAAAAACGCGATCCTAAACTAATGCAGCAAACCCTGAGCAAGCACGATGTGTCTGTGCAACAAACATCATGTCTGTGCAACAAACCCTGAGCAAACAGGAACCCTCAACGGAAAGCAACAAACCCTGAGCGCGCAAGCACAAACCCTCAACGGAAATCAGCAAACCTTGAGCAAGCACGAACCCTCAACGGAAACTAGCAAACCCTGAGCAAGCACGACGTGTCTGTGCAACACGATAATGTCTGTGCAATAAACACTTAGCAAGCACGAACCCTCAACGAAAAGCAGCAAACCCTCAGCAAACACGGACCATGTGTGCAACACAATAATGTCTACAACAAACCCTGAACAGCAGAAACCCTCAACGGAAAGCAACAAACACTGCATAGAAAGGAAGCAGGCCAGCAGCCAAAAATCACCAAATTGTCATCCAATTCTGTGTCAAATGACTGATGTTCACTTCTGGATTCCCCGCCTTGTGTTTTTCATCCACCATCCAATCAGACTTCCATGCTATGGTTTTCATCTACCAGTATTCATCGTGTATGTCATTGGTTCATGAAGCATTGGATCCAGTCTATTTTAGTCCTAAAAACAAAAACACCTACTTTTGCATTATGGGAACCCTATTGTAGAATAAAAATTAGCTAAATTTTAGTATTTCCACCCACCCTTCATTATTTATAAAATTCAAATGCTCCATTATGGTGACCCTAATTTACTTTGAACCCCTTTCTAAATTTTAGGACCGAAGCAATTATAATACCCCTTCATTTGATCGCACGTAAACTTAAAAAAACCGGGGAGTGCTCCCCCTGGGAAGAGGCCCAAGGGCTTTGATATTTTTTTTGAAGTGTGACCATGGAGTTAATCCATTTTCCTTGGTCAGGGCTCTTGATCCGTACTAGTGTGAACCGCCCCTTAACCCCAATAGGACCAAGAATCCCAAATTGAGCCTCATATTTGTTTTAGCAGTTTTAAGTAGGTCCTAAGTAAACTTCTTTTTGTTCTAGTTTTTTAATTTTTAGACCAAAATTTGCAATGTTCTTTGCTGATTTTGGCGGTATAAAATTTGGTCTCATCTAAATTATATATTTCACAATATGATCAATTAAGTTTCACATTTTGAAACCTTGAATCTTTGGTTCTTTACGGGTTAAAACTTGATACAAAGTCGAATTAAATTTATTCATAAAATTAAATTATGTCTCCCATAACGTTCAGTATACTATAATTACCATATACGCCCACAATATTTACAAGAGGCTTTTCCAATAATTATTTTTTCAAAATGTTGTGGGAAATTTCATCCAAATCTGATAATTTTTTTTTCAAATGGACGAATGTACCCATGCCATTCACCTAGCCACAATGTATGGTGATTTCAATGTAGTAAACTTTGGGACTACTTTATCCTAGTGAAAAGATGAGGAATATACCTCGTCATCTTGTTGGCTCTACCATCGGCTAAAGGGGCACATGGCAAGGGTAGGAAGAACTTTAAGGATGAAGTTGGATGAAACCCTAAGGTAGCTTATGGAAGAGCTGCTGTATTTAAAACTTGATACAAAGTGGTATTAAATTAATTCATGAAATTAAATTACATTCATGATATTGAGTTGGAAATTCAAGGACCGCCTCCTCCCAGTGAAATGATGAGTCATATACCTCATCATCTTATTATCTCCATCATTAAATAAGGACGCATATGGCAAAGGTAGAGAGAACTCCAATCCTGAAGCTAAATGAAACAACAACCTAAATGAAGCCCTTGCAATAGCTAACATTTGAATGATATGCCATGACTATAGCTTGTAATGAAATATGTGTAAATATCAATTATGTGCATATCAATTGTACTATTGGTAAAATGCATAGTTGTTCCAAATTGTTTCAAAAACTCTAAACTTCTTAACCCTTAAATATACTAATTATTTGTAGAAAATCAAACTACATAATTCAGTCTTCAAGATTAATCAAAATTTATTTTGTAATATGTTTCATGCATGAAATTAAACATTTCCTATTAGTCTTAAAATTTTTATATGTTCTTGATTTAACATGACATTTTCTACAAATTTTAAAGTCAAATACTTTAAAAATTCATTTTTATTTACAAAAAGAAAATCATTTTCTTTTTCCGATCAAGAGAAATTTATAATCAAGAAACTCATGATATGTTTTCCATAGAAAGTTGTATTTAAATTTTGAAATTCAAAAGGTTAACATCTTACGTAGTGTAATTCAAATCTTTGAGCTACAAAGCCTGCAAAAGCATTAATTCCGTCGACGAGCAACTCGGAGAGGGTTTTACCCCAGAAAAATATGAAGGAAAATCGTCAGCGTCGTCGTCGTCGTGACCGTCGTCGTCGTCATGCCCTTTGGTATTATTGATCCTATTTGGTCGTAAAAAGAAGGAAGAGATCGAAGTTGGAGTTGGAAACTTGAAAGGTTTTTGAAAGGTTGTATAAATGGCAATTCAAAAGGTTATTGCAAAAGATATTTCAAATAGTATTTAAAAATCAATTGACATATTTTAAAAACAAAAGCAAAGATTGACTTCATTCATTTTTTGTGTAATTTATATATTACTTCATTTTCATATAGTCACCTTTCATTTCTTACTTGTTTGTTTTGATTTTTTTGGAATTTTTTTCACAAAGTGGTCTTTCAAATTTACACACTGCAAACCATCATCCAAAAAACAAGTAACTTTGTTTTTAACTTTACTTTAATTCTGTCGACGAGGTACTTGGAGAGGGTTTTTACCCAAGAAAATTACAAAGGAATCGGTAGGCGTAGGTGTCGGCGTTGGCGTGGTCGTCGTCGTTAGCCTGGCTCGCGACTTCCAAAATATAAATATAAATATACATTTATTTATTTACTTCTTAAAGGTGAGCAATTCAAGAGTGTAACTCACCCTCCAAACTTCTCTAGCGAGTGCCGCAATAGACGCTTCATTGTGAAATATTTTAATTTATATTCAAATTATAAAATATGGAGTTTGTACCAAAGGGCATGATAGATTATGATTTTTGTCGACGGTTGTGCGCAACATCGCGTAGCCCTAGTTTATTAAATATTTGAAACTTTTAAGGTTTGAAAAGTGATGAGCAAACTTGACTTGATAAACTTCAATTTTTTAGTTGGGTTTATTAGCAACAAAATCCAACTTCAAGATCAAAGTTGGATTTGATCCACAAACATCTAGTAACTAGATGCATCAATGTTTAGGAGTTAAGTGAATTTTTAAACCTTTAAAGAACATAGCTTTCCAAATTCCAACTCAAAATCTCTTTTAAATTTGGTTTTATTCTAAAGAAGTATAGTTGTTTTAAATATGTTTGTTCAGGCATATGAAAACCCCATTTGGTTCAATGTAATAGAATTTAAGAGCAATATTTTCCCAAAGAGAAGTACACATGTAGGTCTTAGTATGTCCTTTGACCCCTAAATGCTCAAACAACTATTTTCTGGTCACTGCCCAAATCTAACGGGCTTCTTGGAACAATTTTTTTTTTCCAAAAATAGAATATATTTTTAAATACTACATCAAGTCTACTTTCCAACACAATTTGAATTATGTCAATCCGAGTTAAACTCCACGTGGGAGAATTTTTCAAAGTAAATCACCTCAACATTGTCTTAGTGTTATAAAGATTTCTATTTAGGGAATTTAATGATGTTCCCTTCATCATTTCTTTTCTTTTTTGAAGTTTACAATAGATAAACCAACTTTAACCAATCATGCTAAATTTTAAACTCTCAAAGTGGAAAGCATAGTTTATACAAATTTTCAAAGGCTAATGCTTTTATATTCATTAAAAAAATTAAAATTAAAAGTTATTTTTGGAAGTTTGATTGCATGAATAATTTGTAGAGATGATGCCCTAAATTTTTTCTAGTGAACCAAACTTCATCAAACATACACATTAGAAGAGAAATGAGCCCTCCAAGAGGCTTTTTCGATGTTCGGGCCAAAATCTAATTTTTTATTGGAATTATTTTTTAAATGAAAATACTTTTAAAAATAAAATGTTAATAAAATAAAATAAAAAATATTATTTAATTTTTTTAGAAAATGTTTAAAAAATGTTCAAAGATTATTTGAACAATTTTTAATATTAAAAATATATTAAAAAATATATTAAATTTTAAAAAAAAATTATAAAAAAAACTTTTAATATTTAATATCCAATCTGAAATGTCGAACTCATGCCACATCAGATTTCATTTTTTAAATATTTTTATATTAATTAAATATTTTTTAAAAAATTCAAAAAGTTAAAATAAAAATAAAAACTCGAGGCCTCTTAGAGGGCTCAAATTTCTTGTAATGGAAGGCATATATTATAGCACATCTATGTTTTGTCCAATACCCCTTGGGCTTTTAGGGGTTAAGGATTAACAATGTATTGTTAATAATTTGGTGATATCAATCAAGAAATTGGTTATTAATCATTAAAAATAATTGGGATTATTTTAGCACTCAATAGGTTGTTTAATTGTCAATTCTAATTTGCCCGTCTAATTAGCCTTCCATCCAATTTCAAATTTTTCACCACATTTAACATATTTTCAAAATCTTTGAGTATATTTCCAAAATATTCCTATCAAAACCTTGATTTCCTATTTTTGATAGGGCAAAAAGACGGTATTGTCTGCTCAACGTTTGTACTTGAACAACACATTCAATGATCCAAACCCACTCAATATGACAATCCTAAACATAATTTGCAAGGTAATACATACTAAATCATTAGTCAATAAGGTAGGTAATTGAGTAACCAAAAACAAGGACTTTGTACTAAGTCTATGTGGGTCAACAATCTTATATTACCAATGTTTGACACAACTTGTGTACACATGAATAGTTCCACTTGGTCCCTTCATGTATAGAGCTATATGCTTAAGGGAACTTGTGGGAACACTCCTCTAACATTAAGGAGACTCCCCGGGGAAGTCACTGTCATGAATTTAAATAACTATGAGAGAATAAATATAAGGTGACTTTTATTCATTTGAGATAAAAATTATAAATTTATAAAAGTAATATAGGGTGTTTTAAAACCAAATTGGGAATATTTTAGAAATATTCCTTAAAATATATTGAATATTCCCTCAATATACTATAAAAATAAAATATTCCAATTATTTCATAGCCCCCCATTAAATACCCTTTGTTCACTCATATTTACCCAAAATTTACACTAAGTGACTTCCCCAAGAGAGACTCCTGCGGGCGATGTGGCAACTCTCCTCTCCTCTGTGCTAAATTAGAGAACATAATACCAATGCAAATGGAGATTTTAACTTACAAATTCGTTGGCAAAATCAAATCCAATTTTTTTTTAAATTGCTATATAATATTGAATATCTAACTATAAGATCTCAAGATCATATAATTGTGTTTTTCCTACTCTTGAAATTTATGCTGTTCATTCTACATATGCTGAAAGTTATAGCATCCAAAGTTTAATACATGGAAATTCAAACCTGCAGTTTGAGGTTATGTTTTGTTTTCCATGCTGCTGATTTATTGGCCGAGTAGTGGTTGTTGTTATTGTATGCAATTAACACTTAAAGGACATGGCTTTCTCGATTCCACACTTTAAATTTCATTAAAACTCTACTTTAAGCATGATTATCTTTTAAATATACTTTGGTTTTATTCTAAAAAGGAATGGTTGCCTTAAATATATTTGTTTTGGCATTTAAAAAAAAATCCATTATTTTGGTTCAAGTGAGTAGAAGTTATGAGCAAGATTCTTCCCCTCCCCCCCCCAAAAAAAGTAAACTTTTGAGGCTTAGTAAACTTGTTACTGGCCAAAACAAGTGTATAGAATGTAAAAAGATTTAATAAATAATATAAACTAAGCAATAAAATAATATAAATTATTCTATAGAATTCCGGAGATTCTAATAGATTCCATTTAAAATATAGAGATGTGCTAAAAAAATATCCATTTCCAATAAATTCCATTGTCTACTAAGCAATTTCACTTCAAATTTGATAAAAATTACACTTTTAGAATGCTAACGATGGGGGATTTAAAGTACATTACTTTTACTAAAAGAAATGCTTCTAATAATTATGGAGATATTCACATTTAAAATAATAAGGAGTTCAATTCTTCCCACTTTTTACTCGCTTTTAACCCCCAATTGTCCCAACGTTCATATTTTGAATGCTTTTTGAGTTACTTTCACTTCAAAGAATTGTAACTTTTGCTTACACTATTTGATTTCAATGAAAATTTGAAAAACCCCTCCTCATGATGTCTAGTTTGAGTGGGATAGACATTTCAGATCAATCAAAGATGTATTGAATTTCAAAACAAAGGTCTTTATTTTTTTTGACAAATTTTGTGCATTTTGATGGCTGCAACTTTGGGGGCTTTTATCTCTTTCATCCAATGTTTGATTTCAATAACAAGTGTTGGGTTAAATTCCCCTTGAAGTCTAGTTATCATGGTAAACTTTTCATTTCAATCCATGTTGTTTTGAATGTTGGGGAGTCAATTTATTACAGAGGTCTATTTGGACACGTTTTACTTTTCGGGACAAATGGGTCACTTTTTGGGCTACCTTTTGACATTGTAAGGCCATTTTAGGACGCATCGATTTTTTCATGAGTTTTTTTGGGTACCAATATGTTTATATGTTGATTCTGAAGTACTTTATAGTTTAATTTTTTTTCATTTAAATAGTTTTGAAATCGAGTTTCACCTCTAATGTGTTGCTAGGGAAATTTCAGAATCTTTTTTTAACACTAAACATTACGATCTTGCAATCTATGTGGCCAAATGACTCTAAATTTTATTCACATCATCTACAACATGTATACTACAAGATTGTACAATTGAGATTTTTTTACCTCACTAACATTTAGACATATAATACATCAAAAGCGATGATGTTTTTAAACCCAAAAAAATCAAAATCGCTTAGGGGTTAGCACTGCTTTGCTCATTTTGTCCACTGAACTAACATTTCTTTTTCAAATTGACGAAGAAAATTCGTAAATCTTAGTATCCTTCAATCAAATTCTTGATTTTAAAATAATTTATCTTTCTAATAACTTTTAATTAAAAAAATTGTCAAATTGGTTTTAAATGTGAATTTTTTCTCAATAAAATTTTATTTTTCCTTAAAAAAATTAGTGCTTAGCTTTATTTTCATTTTGAGAGCTTTCTTGTCATATAAATGATTATAGAATTTGGAAAAAAATGAGTATAATATGAGTCAATTATTTTAGGAATAATTGATCTCTTTTAACAAAACTGTATTTAATTATTTTCCATAATTATTTTATTTAAATAATGACGCACTAGTGACCGTGGAATGAAAAATGTTTTACAACATTATACTTTTTTTTTTTCTCAACTAAGGTAACAATACGTTAAATTGAGCATTTACCTTAAAACATTTGTATCTATTGTAGTGTGATATTCCTGAGTTGAAATGTTGCACTACAATAGATATAGATGCTTTAAGGGACATGCTCCCTTTAAGGTATAGACTGACGTGTAGTTACCTTATGACACTCTAACATGAAAACACCCACTTAAAATTATTAAAACAACATTTTTCCACTATGGTCTCCTAGTTTTTTTTAGTGAGAGAGCCTTTTTTGCTAGAGTGGCCGCAAATCAAATTGAAAAATGAAACATTATTCATTAAGCCACTTATTTTATAGGCGTTTTGGAGACCTCAATGTCCGTGGTCATTCTCTTTATGTTTAGGTAGTGTAAATCCAAGTCGTCCCAAGATGAGTTCATAAGCTAATCATAGATTTAGAGGAGCATGGGAAGACTTTTAATTTTGGTCCATTGTTGAAGGGACTACTAACATCACATACCACTAGAAGTCGTTCTATGCGCTTCTAAAATCTGCGATTGGCCTTTAAACTTGTCCCAAGACGACTTTGGTACACATCAATCCAAAAAAGGGAAATGAAATTGGGACTCAAGGTCCCACAACTGCCTATGTCGCAGCAACATTATTCACTTTGATAGTTCTGCCACTGGATTTTGCAGCAAAAGAGGCAGAAAAAGGTTCCTTGTCTGCAAAACCCAAAGACCATGGGGACTAAATACAAAGTCAGAAAAATCAAAAGTGTGATTGGGAATAATTTGAAAATTTCAAGGTAGCAATATGTGGCCATTCTAAACTCAAGTCTCTTGAAAATTTTGTGTTCAAAGTTGTATTTTGGAACTGAGATGTATAGGCACCCAAAAATTTTAAACAATTCGTTTTGAAATTTTAAGACCCTATATATGGCAAGTTACAAGTCGGAATCCAAACACTTTTACATATTTGAGCTTGTAGTAGTCTAATTAATTATGTAGTGAAGATTTTTAAATAAGTAACTAACAAAAATATTCAAATTTTTTTCCAGCTATAATAGAGTTATCCTTAAAGTCACCTTGTGTTTGAAGAAGATGCCGTGAATTTTGCTTTAATGTACTCTTATTTGTTCACCCCAAATAGTTAAAAAGTATGGAAAAGCTTGGTGGTCTATCATTGTTAGGTGTGTAAGAGCTTGGTGGTCTCTAAACTCAAAGGAAACTAGTTTAGCCGTCAAGAAAAACGGCTAAACTAGTTTTCCATGAGTTTGAAGACCACCAAGCTCTTACACACCTAATAATGAGAGACCACCAAGCTCTTACACACCTAATAATGAGAGACCACCAAGCTCTTCCATACCTTTTAACTATTTGGGGTGAACAAATAAGAGTACATTAAAGCAAAATTCACGGCATCTTCTTCAAACACAAGGTGACTTTAAGGATAACTCTATTATGTTTTTAAAAATCAACCCACCCTCTTTTTGGTGCATGGTTACTCCTCCTAGTCCAAGTTCAATTTACACCTGGCACTAAGGGACCTAAGGGCATTAAGAATTTCATTTTCTGAAGCTGTAACTAACGAAGAAATCCATTTTCCTTGCTCACAGCTCTTGGTCCAGAGTGACATAAACAGCCCCTAAAGTGGCCCTGTATGAAAAAGGAAAAACATACAGTCCTTCACCTGAAGGATGAGTTTGAGCACTTGAATCTTAAGTGCACATCTTAAAAACCAGCTTCTTGAGAGAGTGGGAAGTACAATCAACAAGTGGTAACATTAATCTTGAGTTCTAATTGTCCCCCTCTCATTCAAGCACATCAGCTTCAAAACCCTTACGTTACCAAGTTGGCATAATGTTAATTAAACGGGGGCCTAGTAGTGCTACAGTACCAGGTTCAGTTAATAACAAGATGTCAGCATCTCATCAAGGAAGAGGTCCCGTGAATTAAGGAAGCGCAGACGGTGAAGTGACGGAACGGACTGTCCTTGAATCCAGGGTTTAAATTCCTTGCATGCCATAACCGCCTCTCGATCTCTCAGTCTCTAACTTATATATACATCGATCGATCAGTCCAAGGCAATCACCATGCACTCGACCGATCTTCATTCTTCCCGGCGATAACTTTGTCTAGTGACTCACTGGAACTCTCTCATCCATCGGACAGTCCTTAACTTGAATGTGATATTCATGGTCATGGAGTTCCTGCACTAGTGCGTTCACTTGCTACCTGCAGCAGATCAGGACTGGACTCCAAGCGCGTCGCATCGATCGATTTTCAACCGACTTCGATCTGCTCATGATCAATGTGAGCGGGTAGTGAGTGAACTACCTTACATGCACGTTGCAGTGACCTGCATTGCCTTGTGTACATGTTGCAGTGAACTGCATTACATTACATGCATGCAAGTGACGGTACGTAGTAATCCAACAACGTTGGGTTATAAATTAGTGAGCATCAGCACTACAGCAGTCGTGACTGGCGTAGATCAGTGTGTATTGATCGACTGTGAGTGAGTGAGCGAGTGAGCTATGGCGACTTCCGGGGACTCGGGAGATGCGGGCAAGCCGGAGTCGATCAAGATAGCGATCAAGATTCGGAACGCGCTGCCGGACTTCCTACAGTCGGTGAAGCTGAAGTATGTGGTGCGCGGATTGACGCACTCCGTGACGCTGCACGCCGTGATCTGCATGTTCCTGATCCCCATACTCATGCTGTGCGTGCTGGAGATTTGGCGCCTGGGTCACCAGGTGACGCTGGAGCATCTGTGGAACCAGCTGCAGTACAATCTGGTGAGCGTGCTGCTGTGCTCTGCCGGGTTCGTGTTCGCGCTCACGTTGTACTTCCTGGTCCGCCCGCGCCGCGTCTACCTCGTGGACTTCGCGTGCTACAAGCCGGACCCCAGCAACGCCATCTCGAAACAGGTGCTGCTGAACTACGCGACCGCCACGGGCCAGTACAACTACGAGAGCCTGGACTTCCAGCGTAAGATTCTGGAGAGGTCCGGGATGGGCGACGCCTGCTTCGTCTTCAAACCTGCCATGTCGTGCATCCCGGTGGACCGCTCCATCCGCACTTCCCGGGAAGAAGTGGCCGCCAACATGTTCTACTCGCTCGACGAGCTCTTCAGCAAGACGGGCGTGAATCCCAAGGACATCAAGGTGCTCGTCGTGAACTCCAGCTTGTTCAATCCCACGCCCTCGCTGTCCGCCATGGTGGTGAACCGGTACAAGATGCGGGGGGACATCAAGAGCTTGAACCTGGGCGGGATGGGCTGCAGCGCGGGCTTGATCGCCGTGGACTTGGCCAAAGACCTGCTGCAAGCGCATCGAAACTCCTACGCTGTGGTGTGCAGTCAGGAGGTTCTCACGCCCAGTCCTTACTTCGGCAATGACCGTGCGAAGCTGGTGACGAATTGCTTGTTCAAGCTGGGCGGCGCGGCGGTCCTCTTGTCCAACAAGAGATCCGATGCGAGCAGGGCCAAGTATGAGCTTGTCACCACTGTGAGAACTCACAAAGGAGCCGATGACCGTTGCTACCAATGCGTGTATGAGGTAATAATCCTGATTCCAATTTTACATATCATTTGTTATTGTGCAAACCGGCCTGGCCACTAAAAAAATTATATGAAGTGAAAGCTCTCGTCATGGCCGTTGGGAATATGCAACATTTGAGGATGGAATGTGACTTTTATGTTTTAATTTATGACTATCGTATTAATAGCTTTTGGGTGTTTTGTTGGCAGGAGGAGGATGACCATGGTCATGTGGGAGTGACATTGAAGAAGGAGCTCATGAGCGTAGCAGGAGACGCACTGAAGACCAATATTACAACTCTAGGTCCTCTGGTGCTTCCCATGACGGAGCAGCTGCAGTTCTTCATCAGCTTGGTGTGCAGGAAAGTGTTGAAGATGAACAACAAGCCTTACATCCCGGATTTCAAGACGGCGTTTGAGCACTTCTGCATTCACGCCGGCGGTCGAGCTGTACTGGACGAAATCGAGAAGAACCTCAAGCTCACTGTCAACGACATGGAGCCGTCACGAATGACTCTGTACAGGTACTACTAATTAATGGCCTCTCCGTTCGAGATTGATTTCCCCCATGCATCATCTTAAATACCATTTAAACTCACAGTTCAACTATCTGAGTAATCCTGCCCCCGTTCATAATACCATGTCCGGTGTCTGACGCAGCTTTGTCACTCTCTGAGAACAGGGTTGACCCTGACATGTCAGTTCCAACAAAATCAGAATCGTCCTTGTGTGTACACGTGCGTACTTGGTCTGTATTATATAATAGTAAAGTAGGCTGACTCTTGCTGGAATTCCGCATAACAGTTTCCAGGCCAGTTTGCACAATATTTAAAAAATTGATCCTTTTCCTCAAATGTTGTACTTACGCCTTTAGATCATCCAAAAAGTGTCGATTTGGAAGTTGTCGGTATGATGAAATTCATTTTATGATTGTGGCATGCAGATTCGGCAACACGTCTAGCAGCTCCTTGTGGTACGAGCTGGCTTACTCAGAGGCCAAGGGCAGAGTGAAAAAAGGAGACCGAGTGTGGCAGATTGCCTTCGGCTCAGGCTTCAAATGTAACAGTGCAGTGTGGAGAGCGATGCGAACAATAAAACCACCGGCACTCAACCCATGGAACGACGTCATTGATCAGTTCCCTCTCAAGGAAATCCCGGAGTGCAAATTGGTGCTCCCACCTCCTGAACTCATCCCAACTAAAGCCTCAGTCAAATTGACCAGCGACTCAGCTCAATGACGGAAGACGTGGCCACCTAGCCCATTTCCAAGGCTGGCACGTCCTAATAAGACCCTCTAGAGCACTCTTCTAGTGCATTTGAACTTTCTCTAGTACTACTTTTTGGTGATATTGTTTTTTTTCCTCCCTGTAATTTAAAAACAAGCTGTAGTTGTAGGAGTGATATCATTTGCTCTTCAGACTCATCATTCAGGTCCTGAGAATGGTTTGTGGAAATTGAATATTTAACTTCCAAGTGCAATGTAAAAGACACTCGTGATGCCAAGTCCGAGTCTTGAGGCAACCGTGTCACTTCCTCGTTGCCCAGTCTTAACTCTTCTGGTGATTGGAGTACAACAGTTCTACTACATGTGAGCAGTACCAGGCTGGTAAAGGAAGGAGCAGTTTCCCCACCTCCTGTTGCCGCAGGAAATGACCATATTTCACATATTGCATCCTAACAGAAAAGGAGATTGTATGAACTTTCAATGGTTTTGAATTTGATTGAATTTTGAGCCCTATGCATTGATTCGAAGTTGCACGTACACCTGTCTCAACTATGGAATGTTGTGTTATGTATAAGTTAATTCCATATCATAACTGCTGGGAACAGTACTTGAAGGGAAGCTTTAGAGCAGCTCCAGCAGACCTGCAAAATGTGTCTGCTAGTAGTAATTTGTGAGTTCTTTGCATGGAAAAATCTGCCCCATGAGAACTGCCAATGAAACATGGGGGAAGATTACTGGTCCATGCACCTTGCTTGCTCGGTCTATGTCCCTTTGCCATTCTCTTCCTCAGGGGTCCCAAACATTTTTGCCGGGTAAAAAGTGGATGGTTTGGCCTCATTTTTTACCCCATTTTTGGAACCTTTACACTGAACATTCAAAAGTGAAGATTGGGAGTTGGAGGTCAATTTTTGACTCCCTTTTCGGAACATTTACCGGGGTAAAAGATGATTTATTAAGGTAAAACAATGGTGCTTTTGACCTGCATGGGGGCAGTAAAAAACTGTCCGGGGTAAAAGTCCCTCATTTTTACCCCCACCCCAAGTTTTAGGGTTCCCTGTGTTTTTCAGCACGACATTGTCACTTTTAGTTCAGTCTGTAGTTGTTGCCTTGTTGAAGAGACAGATTGTGAGGAGGTTCTCGTGGTGGTCGAAAAAATGTAGACTTGGAGATGGAGCCTCATTGTGCCACGTCACCCTATACCCGGGCTCCGAACTTACAGTATGATCAGCTGGGCCAGTGTGCAAGGCGCAGACGGCAACTGCAAATTACTTCTTGGGCTGTTCACTGTGCTGAAACCTGGAGTTCTTACAGTGTAAACGTATCCTGAATTTTGTGGTAGTACTTACAGTAGGCTTCCTTATAATGAAGTCAGTGACACTGATGCACGAAGACTGGTGCTCACTCGTAAAGTGAAAAGTTTGAACATGGCTCTCTTCATTAAAAAAGGTACACAGATATGGACGCTCTTGGTTCAGAAGTACAGCTTGGTATTAAGTTCATTCAATAACCTTTTCAGTTTAATTTCTACTCCAGTAGGTTCCAGACCTGTAAGTTGAATGCCATTGATTTTCAAAGGCTGGTCGAGTACAGTTGAGGTCCAATGACATCAAGCTCAAACTCTTTGGTACGATCGGCAAGCACAGCCAAGCCATCGTCGTACGCAAAGCGGTCACTCCGGTTGCGAGGGTTGACGTAGACGAGACTCTTGTCAACGAACTCCTCGCACACCTCCTCGCGCTTGTTGATGGTGTTGTGGAAGTGGTAGTAGTTCAGCGGATCCGCGTACGCCGTGGCGTTCTCGCCGATCAAGTAGCCCGAGCGGTGAATGCCCGTGGCCATCGCCTTGCGCGGTTGAATGGCGTACTTGCAGTCGTGCGACGTGCGCACCTTAATGCTCTTGAATACCAGCTTCTCAAACGTCCATTTGCTGTGTGCACAGACAGCACCCCGTATTCATTAACAATGGCAGATCTATCGAAATGGCAGGCATAGCAAATTAAGGAATCGTGAGTTGTGAGTTACAGTGAGTTGCTCAACTGAAAATTGGAACCCAACTGTTCAAACCGCATATCTAGGACTAGATTTTACAGTTTAAGCTTTCAAAACTCATTGAAAGTTCCAAATAATTTTTAAAGCTTCAGGAACTGGAAATTAAGTACCTAGTTATCAGAGTTGAATGTCTCATTCTAGCACTTTCAAGTCCTCCATTTTAACAAATTGTAGTCCTGACTATTTTAGCGAATTGAATCACATTGGAATTCATGCCATAGCTAATTTCCAAAGCTCTACGCACTCGAGAGTACTCGTTTTCAGAGTTTTTTTTCAAGAGAGTTGAGTGCTAGAATGTCACATTAATTTTTGTCACTCTAAAATCTGCGGCCAATTTAACAAATTGTAGGACTATATATTAACGTATTGTTTCTCATTGGAATTCATGCCATAGCTTGAAAAGTGTCCTAGTTTCCAACACTTGAAAGTACTCGTTTTTCACAGCTTTTTTCAAGAGTATTGAATTGAGCGCTTGAATGTCACATAATATTTTGGCACTCTGAAATCCGCCATCACTTTAGAATGCAATTGCTTGTTCAAAGCAAAGATCTAGGTACTAGTTTTCAGAGCGCTAGAATGTCATTTTTCTGGCACCCTGAAATCCGCCATGTGACCATGTTCACAATAGAATGACGTAGCTTAATGATCATGCTGGAGTTTCGGAGGATCTTACCTGCTGGTGTCGTTCATTCGAGAGGCACTGCAGAGGTTTTTGGACATGGGTTTTTGCCAGATGATGATCTGGGACTGATTCTCGTATCGGCTGACGATATCAGCCAAATCGTCATCCTCAGGGGGAGCCCAGAGGTACTCATCCACGTCGAAGAAGAAGAGCCAGCGCGCGAGGTGGCGGGCGCGGTGGAAGCAATCGTTCACCACCATGAACTGGTTGTGGTAGTACCCATCAAACGGCTCCTGCGCTCGTATGTTGTCCAGCGTCACTCGGCCGGCTTCGACCCACGGCGCGATCACGCGCCGCACCTCCTCGTGAACCCCGCCCGCGTCGTAGAGGAAGAAATGCGACCGGGGCCCGAAGAAGTGCGCGTGGTACGCGAGCCACTCCCTGATCTTCTGCGGGCTCAAGTTCCCGAACAACGGCGAGCCGCAGTAGACGTAATCGTACTGGGGACTCGGAGTGTCTTCATCATTCTCGAACGCGTCCACGGGCTCCGTCAAGGCCACGATGCGCTCCGGATTGCGAGCGTAGTGATCGCCATAGCTGGCGTACAACACGAGCTGCCCGCCTTTCCTGCAGTGATTTCTTTTTGTCAGGAGACAGTTTAGCATTGTTGCTACTTTTCCATGGCTTGAAGAGCTACCCAGGCTCCTTGAATGCTCTTTTCATGTTAATTTACACGTAATAGAGTTATCTGAAAAGAGGATTGTTTTAGCAAACTCGTGTTGAATTCCTCTTGAACTCATATTGAAATATAAATAGACCAAAAACTAATTCATGATGAGTTGAGAGATAATCTAAAACAAACCACTGTCATTATTCTTCACACCTTCTACCAAAGCTCCAAGCCTATGGCTGACAAGGGAACAATCTATGATATGACACTATTTAACCCAAGTATAGCTCAAGAAAAAGGTTAAAAGTAGAGCAAAAAGGGAGGTTAAATGGGCTTCTTTTCAGTTAACTCAAATATCAAGGTAATGCACATGTGCAACTTAGACAATACTTGGGTGATACCTAGGTTTAAAGAGGCTACACATCTCAACTTCATGTAGGAAAACTGGCAATTAAATTCTTTTCTTTTTTCCCAAAAATCCTTTGTATCAATTACAGACTTAGTCCTGAAGCCCAAATTTTATGTAGCAATATATGGCAACAAAAGTATCACTGCTTTCCTGTCCACGCCGACGTCTTGAGCGAATGTGCAGTTGATGATCACGGCGCTGTAGAGACGGCTGTACACGTTGCCGGTGTCCGGCAGCATCTTGGTGGCGGTGCCTTTGAGCGGCGCCCATGTCAGTGAGTCCGGGCCGGGAATCCAGACGCACTCGTAGGGCGGGTCGTTGTAAAGCTCTGTGGGGTTCTTCGCTTCCAACCCCACTATGGCGAACGAATTCTCGCTTCCCCTGTACGCTGACATCTTGATGAACAGATGCACTGCCACGCCGTGTGTCTCGAACTGCCGCACATTCTCCAGTTTACTTTCAGAACCATTCTGCACAGGTATTTGAACCGCCGACGCGTCATGCAATTGTCAAATTCATGGTTAGTCCAGAGAATCCCAAGCTCCAAATGGCTTGACTTCACAAATTCAAATTGATCAACATGAAATCAAATCTCCTTCAACTATCAAAACATTGAGTCGTCATTGAGCACTATCAAAATAGGGAAGAAATGGTTCCAAAGGTTGTTCAACCCATTTGACTTTTAGCTAATAAAAACATAATTGTACGACTTTAGCATACCACCCATACCTTGATTGAATTTTGAACCTTCTATAAGAATGATGATTTACGATCCATCCTAAATTTCATTAAAAACAAGACGGTCACTAGTAGCAGATCTGTCGTTTTTCATTCCCCACTTTGAGGAAATAGTGAACAGTGGCGGAATATTATACCTATATTTCTGTCTTCTTGCGACCAAAACTACTCACCAGCACTAATACAACCCATGTGCCCGGCGCAGTTTCATTCCTTTTTCATTTATAGTAAGTGAAAAGCGACACATTTCCTACTAGGGAGTGCTTTGAATCCACATCATAGTAAGCTATTCTCACTCGTAAAATTTGGTCACATACAAGATAGTTTCGTGCAATTCTACAATCAATGATTATGTGGGTGGAGTCCACAAGAAAGAAAGAAACCAACTTCAATGGAGTGTCTACTCTAGTACAATAAATGTGACGAGGAGTCTCACTACCTTGGGAGTGGAGCTGCTAGCACTGAATCCGAGAGGACTCGTGTACTTGTGATGATCTTCAAGAGCAGCAGGCAAGGGCATGGGATGCACATTGTTTTTAACGCAATTGTCACTGACAATAATTCGGTCCATGATAGGACGAGTGCTCTCGAAGTCATGACGCTTGGAGTGGAGCACATGCAAAGCTCCGAGCAGGAAGATGGAGTTCACAAGCACGAGGAGCAGCATTTTGGCCAGCGATTCGGCGCTGAGAGCTGTCCTGCAATAATTTGTAACTACGGAATTGGCTTCCACCACACTACTGCCGTCTCCTTTCCACAGTTTCTCATTGAGGCTCTCTGACTTTCTGAGCCACTGGCGAGCCATATACAGATCCTGCAAAATGTCAAACCTCCACATATACGGAACACTTGTGGCGTTGAGGCTTCAGCTCCCAAGTCAACCTGAACAGCCTTTATGCAGCGAGAGCATGATCATTTTGTTCCTACACCGAAATGATACTTTTTAGTGTGGTGTTTTTATTAGAATGGTGTGACAAGAATATTAGTATGCCCCATATAACAATGCCACACATCATGAATTGTAGAATGCCGTTCTTTAGACCATACTAAATAACTATTTTGGTGTAGTGATTGACATGCATTTGAGAGCTGCCCGGGCATCACGTGCATGGCGCTGTTTCTGTGAGAGTGGGTTGCTCACGCTTTACTTTCCTTCAGGCAAGGTCTTCCCTGTGTTGCAGGTAACCCCATGCTTGTGGCATTTGCTTGCTCAAGTCAATCTGATTAATTAATTGATTAATGAATTACTCTCTAGGGATCACAAAATCTATGATCTATCTTTCATGTAAGGTGTGTGACCGGCCCGTATTTTCTATTGAGCATGTGTTATTATTTTTAGAGTATATTTATTTTACTAGTAGAAATGGTGGAGATGCCCAGACTGCAATTAGTGCCCAATTTCACGCATGCATAGTGATTTTGCCTAAACATGTCCCTAAAGAGTGCCACCTTTTTTACTCGTGTTTTGGCTTGGTCCTTTTGGAAGTGAAAGAGAATTTTAACTTTAGTATGCATTATTTGAACATTTTATAAATGAGTTATGAATTTTATAAGTTATTGTGTATTGATGTATTCAAAATTAATCAAAGTCTCTAGTGTTCTGACTATGTACATCTTATGTAATCGATATTTAGATTTTAGGGTCACTTTTGGGTGCAAATGTAGGGGTCTCATTTTAATAGAGGTGATTCTGGGTATATATACTTGGAGTTTTTGAGCTTCTCGTGATGTACTCAGTGAATCATAGATAGGGAACTTAGTTAAAAAAAAGATAGGTAGAAGCAAGGTAGTATGGACCAAAATGGGCATCTTGTGGATACTAATTAGTATTGATAATCACTTCCAAATGCCAATAGTTAATAAGAACTAAAATGTGCCCAACTCTTAAGCAATCACTGCAATTAATATTTCTTGTATATCGTACAATATTCCTTCCACAAAGTTCCTAAACTCCGCGTTGAAAGACATTGTTGGAAGTCTAATTTGTCACAGTCACCTTATGAATAGTACTTAAGTAGTGTATTCTATCACCAAATTTAATACACTACTTCCTACCATTGGCTAGTGCTTCCAAAAATTAGTTTAGGGTTTCTTTCATTTATTTATTTTTGTACTTTCTAAACCCTTCAATGACCTTGCAACCATTTTATGGTTGCTTCCCTTTCTTTACGGGCTACCCAAGGGTAAAAATAAAAATAAAAAAGCTAAAAAAATACTTTCAAATATTAGGAAATCAATTCTACTTTCCAATCCAATTTGAAGCATGTCAATTTGAATTAAAGTCCTCCGAGGAATTTTTTTTTTATAAAAAAACCTCAATATTATTCTAATGTTATAAAAAAATTGGGGAAATTAATGATGTCTTTTTTTTTACAAAAATTTCTTTTTAAAATTTTAGAATGGAATGTCTAGTTTTAACCAATCATACCAAATTTAATATTCTAAAAATAAAATTTGTAATTTTGACAATGTTTTGAAGTTAAATGCTTCTAAATTCATTACATAAAGATCTAAAACTATTTTTTGAAATTTAACCGTACAAATGATTTCAAAACATCATGCTTTTCATTTTCTCTGTTGGACCAAACTTCATCAAACTAAGTTAAAGAGGTCACATATCAAGACACATGTCCCTTTTGTCCAATACCCCTCTGTCATTTAGGAGTTAATAGAATTTTCCAATCATGCAACTAGTAATAACCAACACTATGAATCCCCCTATGACAAAAAAATTGTTGTGATGAAGATAAATCTTGATATACTATTATTAATCAACTTTCGGAATTTACCATGCATGGAAATTTGAATGATTTATTTAACAAAATGTTTATCTTAACAGATAAGGTTTTTTTTTGGCCTTGATTTGTTTTTGGAAAACCATTGGACTTCATTAGATCAATCTATTATACAATATAGCTCGGTTTGTCTCACTCGATCGTTCCGCGCTGGAATCCGTCGAGGAGACAACCCAAGCTCAAAAACTAACGTCAATGTGCTCAACGGCACGGGTCCCACTAGTTAATTATTTAATGGATGTATGAGCACTTACTAAAATGGACATTACTTCACTTATCTATACTTTGCAAATAGGTTATTGATATAATGTATATTTATAAACATGATGTATGATTAATTTTTCCAATGAAACATATATGTGATTGATATATACTACTTTTTATAACCCTTGCATTAATTTTGTTAACACTATGGTCATTTTAAGTTGCAATGTTGTTGCATTGCGAGTGAAATTGCAATAATGGACACTACTATTGGTCCATCCAATAGTGCTTTCATTTAGATCTCTTTTAAACTCTATGCATCATCCAATAATCACTCCCATGTATATTAAAACACTCAAAGTGAAACACATAATTATTGTAGGTTAGGTGGATGGTAGGATCCGTACGTCTATGCCAAATACTTAATATTTTTGGAAAAATAAAGTTCAACAAATGAAATATTAGAAAATATTCTTCAAGATGGGTGTCCATTCATATTGTAATATGAACCACTTCGTTTGTTATTAGTGTATTTAAAGACATTTTTTTTGTTCCCTTCGACGTCCTTGTAGACTTGAGTCGTATCAAAATTATGCTTTTGTGTATGGGAAGGTTTAGGGTTGTCAATGTGAATTGTGTTTTGTGAATGTGGGAACAAAATTGCAACCAAAAGCACAAAAGTGTGTTGTCTTGAATGCTTTTTGGTTGATTTTATGGTTTCAAAATGAATGAAACGGTGAACGGATGATTTTTAATATGGATGAATGTTTCGCTGCAAAGACATCTCTTTCTTCAACCTCTTTCAATTTGATTCTTTTTTTTCCTCGTAAATAGTAGCCAATATGCATTATTTTAGTCCCCTTTACATAGATGTTGATCTCTCAATGTAAGGTTACATAGATCAAGTTAACGTATTACTTTAGTTTTTGCAAGCGCGCATATTAAAACACGCAATTCGCTAATCATGCACTTGGCTCTATAATCATGCATTTGGCCCCCATGAGCATTAAAAAATTAGTTTAAAAATTTCTTAAAAATAAAAATATTTTTTAAAATAAAAAATTAGTTTTTTTACAATCCTTTACATTTTAAACAAAAAATCTTTTTTTATTGTTATTGTTGTTTTTATCTTTTCTTTTATCTTGTTTCCTTTCTCGTCTTCATTCTTGTTTTTCTTCTTGTCTTCTTTTCTTTCTTCTACTTTTTTTTCATTCTTTTCTTTCCATTTCAAAGAGTTGTTGATGTTTATGTAGTAAATGGTGGCTATTCCCGGTGGTAGTCATTATGAGTATTTGATAATTGTGTTTGTGAATTGTGAAATCATTATTGTAGCTTGCAAATTTTCTTTCTTGAGTTTTTTACAATTAATGAACAACAGTTTCACTTCTTGTATAAACGTTTGTACACCCTTATCGTATGCTTCAATTCATATTTTTCAGGTTGATTTTTTTGGATTTGTAATGTTCTGCTAGATGTTCTCTGCAACATTATGCTCTCATATATTGTGATTTTATGAAAACTTATGTTTTCATGATAGGGCAACAATTTTGCACAAAATGCAAATGTACAATATGTAAAGCACTTGCCATTATCGTTTCATACTGCATCATTATTTATATTCAATAATTATAAAAAATGTTTCAATATATTTAAAATATAAAATTTTGGAATATTTTCAAAATAATTGGAATATTCTTGGAATGTTTTTGAACCTCTTTACACATTTAACTATCTAAGATGTAACAATGCACCTCTTCTTTCTGTCTTCTTTTTACAAAGTTGAATCCAAATGCTATGAATAATTTGAGTTATTTGTAAAGTTGGCAGCTCACTGGGCCGGATTCATGATAAATCTGTGGAAACGTAAATTTAATAAAAAAAAGTACCCGGGGAAAAAGGTTGGATGAGTGCCTTGATTTAGTCTGTGCCAATACAAAATAAGGTAACTAGTGGTTGGAGTCAGAGCTTGTCGCAGTGGAGAAAAAATATTGGTGGACAGCTTTTGGTTTTTGAGTATTGTGGGAGTGGTTAAAAATGCATTGCTCATGCTCAAGCTCGTTATTAAAAATGCACTATTCATGCTCAAACTCCAGGGCGCGCAGGAAAACATGGGTCAAATGCTTTTTAGCACCGTTTTTGGTGCTTTCAAATTTTGCACCCAACTTTTGTTTTTAGTTCTCGACACAAGCTCTTTTTTGGGGAACAAATCTATTGTTCACTCAAAGTCCAATTTAGTCACCTACTTTTCAATGACTTTGTGGATAACTTTATCGTTTCAAAATAAATTATATCAATTTTTTTCTATATTCTTATAAATTATATTTGGAGAATTATTTTTATATGCATCTTATGACCACCAAAATTTTCGAAATGAAAAAAAAAATGACAAACTCAACCTGTAACTACATATTTTGGCTGTCATATTGTAAAAACACCCAAGATTTGTGGTTATTTTTGTCAAAGTTGGTGTAATGTACTGTACAAGTACATATGCTAGCCACTACACGCTTTATATAGTGGGACATGTGGTTTAACTAAATTATTAGGGCATGTTACTCTAGGCCATGGATTCAAGCCTCATAACCCATGTCTGGAAAGAACTGACCTTTAGTTACAAATTAGTTAGTTGAAATTCATAATGGCCTAATCAAATTCAAAATCTTAAAAAAAATTGATCATTTGATCAATATTTAATCCCTATTTTTTAAAGGCCTAGTCAAGAATGCTCCAAAAAATTGGTTGGTCTAAGAGAATGTAAGATCTTCGCTAGTTAGAGCATCCTCAACGGGACCTCTAAACAATCGAGGTATATTAATTTTTTTTGATGTAGATGGAATTAGAAAGCTGGATTATTGTTTTTAGAATCACACTTTAAAATCAAATATAATAGACCCTTGATTTGTATAGAAGATGACCATGATACACCCTATTAAATGTTAGTTAACCCTTAAGCATGCACCCGGCCATGCTAGGTCGTTTTTTAGTCAAACATTAATTTTCACTTAGTTCCTAGTTTCAAATGAACATGGTTCCAGCTAAGAAAGTGTAGAGGCTATCTTCTACTTTCTAGTTCAATTTACTATCTTCTAAAATTGTTAAAATTGCGTTTTTTACAACACATTAAAGCCCAAAACCCTAAAATTTCAATATACACTACCAAAAAAGTTTTTCTGTCAAATATCTTTTTATGTAAGCTCAAAAAGCATGCCATCTATACCTTGTTGTTCATCAGTATATTTACATTTTTCCTAAAAATTTCATACTATTCTAAGCGTTTTTGTAATTACTATGATTTTCACAACGAAAAAAATCTTATAAAATCTTATAAAATTTATTTTTATTTAAATGATTATAAAAAAATCAAGGAAAATTGGTTTAACAATACCTTATATAAGAAAAATACCACAAAATATAATATATTTAAAAATGTGAAGAATTGATGAAGTTTGCATAACATTCAATAGCCTTTCAAGAGGGTGCCTTTTAGTTTCATCCACCTTTATATATGGAGTGATGAGTGTTTTGTAATTGAATAGATTATTGAATCAAACAAACAATCACAAAACACTCTTGAAATGTGATTGAGTGAGTACTTTTGATTATCAATTGGCTATTAATTTGGCTACCAATTGGCTATCAATTTGCTAACAATTGACTATCAATTTCATACCAATTAGCTATCAATTGGCTATCAATTACCATAATTGATTACTCTTGTTTAATGCCACGTGCCCACATAGCTTATTGATGTGATGTGGAATATTTAACATCATTTCATTGGGGGATGAAATGATGTGGGATATTCACATCATTCTATTGGGAGAAGGTAGCATTCACAAAGGTTACTGAATGTTATGTGACTAGGTAAGGTAGAGGCCTCCAAAACCAACAAGGTTCTAATTCCAAGAGAATCTAAATCATGCATTTATTTTAAAACACAAATCTAGGCACATCATATAGCTTTTATTGAATGTTGATCACAATGATAAGCTATCTATGGTTTACTTAGATTTTGGTTCTAGGATGTTTACTAAGCATAGATTTTCTTGGAATTAGAACCTTGTTGGTTTTGGAGCCCTATACCTGAATTGTAGTGTGCCTGAACACTTAACAATTAACTTTCAAAAAAATTAGAGGGCTCTTCAAATGTAGTCTAAAGATGCCTTAGAATGCCACGGCACACTTGCACGCATTGCACGAAGAATGCGAGCCATGGGACTGGACTGGGGCTAACTTACACGGCACCGTGGAGCGACAAAAAGCGATGAGCTCGAGCACACTCCGTCCTTCATCCCGCAAACCATGAATCAATCAAATCCCAGCAGCCACGTAAAAGTAGCTCTGGATAATCACAAACAATCCATCAATCCACAATGATGCTCTTTCTCATCAATACCCACAATAGCCACCGCTCTCTCCAATGCTACACTCAGTTCTCGCACTTTGCGTCAGTATTCTCTTCTGCTCAATCCCAACCAGTGGGTTTTTTTCAGTTTTTTCTAAGGATGTGCACTTACTTTTGAAATTGGAATTTTGAAAACTGATAGCAAATTGGTAGCAAATTGGTAGCAAATTATTTCCGATGGCTGCTGCGCGAATTGTTACTCCTCCCGGTCCCGGTTTTTCATCGTCGGGAATCGCGAATCGCTATATTGATGCCACTAGGCTGCAGACGAAGAGCGTTAGGTTTGCAAATGGGAAGAGAGGAGTGTCGATCGCTAGTAGCCATTCAAGAGGACATGCTCGATATGACAATGAAGGCGCCGTGGATAATGTACGAGAGGCTCACAGCTCTGAAGATAGAGGCGAATTGGATCATGTGCATTTGGGGCGGCGAATGTTGCTGGGAAGTGTATTCACAGCAGTGGCTTTGAGCAAGTTTGAGAAACCAGGGTTGGCGCTTTCGGAAGGAAATAATGATGCAGCCAAAGCTGATGAGAGTGAGGAAGTGGAGGTTCCCCAATTTGGGGAGAAGTGGAAATTGTCGAGGGTGTATGATGCCACGGTGTTGGGCGAGCCGGGCGCCGTGAGTGGCGATCGCAGTCGCGTGTGGGACAAGCTGTTGCAAGCGCGCGTTGTCTACCTCGGCGAAGCGGAGCGAGTGCCGGACCCTGATGACAGGGTACCCCATTGCTCATTTTTGGTGGAAGAAGAATTAGGTCTTTTTGTGTGATTAGGGTTTGAGGTTTGTCGTCTCTCATGCAGCCCAGTGATGGCTTTAGAATGAATCATGCTTCCCGTGAATGTGTAAAAACTGTATTGGCTTTGTGGATTGTCTTCTCTCATGCAGCCCAGTGATGGCTTTAGAATGAATCATGCATCCTGTGAATGTGTAAAAATTGTATTGGCTTTGTGGATGATATAGGTTCTGGAGCTTGGGATTTTGCGTAAGCTTCGTAATGCATGTTTTGAGCAGCAGCGTCCTGTGTCTTTGGCAATCGACGCGTTTCCAGCAGCCTTCCAGAGCTCGTTGGATCAATATATGAGTAAGAGGTTCGTTTCAATGCTCCAAGTTGTACATTTGCTTCTTCTTTGAAAGAACTGCCTGAACACCCTCAATGAACAGTGAGCCAAGAAAAGGAATCTGGATTCTTTTTGTGCTCAATCTTGAGCTCATGTTATAACGGGTGTAGACTTATTTATTTCCTTTCATCCAGTCCTTGCATGTGGGCTCATCTCAACTGCTTCAAAAGTGGGCGAGTTCTTCAGTATCTAGACGGTTTTGTGCTATCTGAATCCTACCCTAGAATGTTGTGTTCAGTTTTTGGTCAATTTAGGTTTTGCTTGTATATGAGGATTTCTGCTCTATTGACTTGTGATGAGATATTTCTAAATTTTCTTCTTGGTGACTTTGGTGGCAGGTTATCTGACGCTGAGCTGCAGTCCATGGTTACGTTTTGGCCCAAGGGGCTGTGGGAAGAATACTTGCCAATATTGCAGTATTGCCGTATAAGTGGTGTTCGACTCATGGCTTGTGGAACTCCCCCAGAGGTACAATGAACAGAATGAGGACCTAAACTATCAAAATGTTGACCTTACACATTGCTTGATATAGTGGTGGTCTGTCCTTTTTGGAGTGGTCTAAATCTGGTTTCGTGCATGGACTCAGGTTTTGCGCAAAATTCAAGCCAAAGGAATACAAGGGCTGAGTGAAACAGAGAAGAGAATGTATGTTCCACCGGCTGGAGGAGGATTTGGAGCTGGTTCTATTCCACTCGTCGACCAATTAGCTCTGGCTCAGGTCACTCCAAGTGCAGCAATTCCTTACGGCCCCGGCCCCTTTCAATATTCTCAAGCTCGAATTGTTGCTGACCATGTGATGACTCAGGTACACATAGGATTCTGCACGTACCCTAGTTAGCAATTTAATGAAAGAAATTTGTTCATGAAGCATAACCCTTTGTTACTCAAGTTCACTTTTAAGGGATGGGATTCATGCAAGTAAACCCACTCTAATTTTCTGAGAGTTCTTTACGTCTTCCGTTGAGAACATCTATTGAGATTCCAGAAGTTCTGTTGACTTCCATCAGTTATAAATTCATTAGCATACCTATTCTGGCAAATTGAATTTTCTCAAATGTCTGGAAAAGATCTAGAAAATTTAGGTGTTTCAAAGCCCAGCTTTAGTGAGCATTTTAGAGCTGACTGTAATATACGTTGTGTACTGGTTTCCGCTCTGTTTCTACACAGGTTGTTGAGAAGGGCATGTTGGACGGGGGATCTGTCGGGCTGTTAATCGTCATAACCGGGGCATCTCACGTATTGTATGGCGCCAGAGGAAACGGGCTGCCTGCTCGAGTCCAAAAGAAGCTGACGAAGCGAACGCAAGCAGTGGTGTTGTTGAATCCTGAACGACAGCGAATACGAAAGGAAGGCAATGTCCCGGAGGCGGATTTCTTGTGGTACTCAGCAGCCAGAGCTTGCAATCGGAATTGCTTTGACCGAGCTGAGGTTGCTCGCGTCATGGATGCTGCAGGCAGGCGTCGTGATGCGTTGCCTCAGGTTAGTGTTCCTGGGACACTCAGAACTCTTTTATATCACCCCTTTGGTTATCAACGTACATGAGTTCCGAACTTGACATGTGGAAAGTGTCCAATCACATATGTACACAATAGCAAATATTCTCTGCACATACTGAAATGTGATATTGGAGAGTGTGATAACAGAGTGTACTTATATTAGTGTAATATTGTAGACACTTAAGAGTTGCTGAATATACTTGTTAGACAGCAGGTGCTTGGTGGTACTACTGCCAAGGTGATCCCACACATGCTTCTGAAGCTCTAGATACCGGTATTTGGTTTTTATCTGAAGCTGTTTATCGGGAGCTTTTCACTATCCCAGCATGCATTCTGTGCATGGGTAAATGACTTTATGGCATTCAGTAGCAATTGTCCTCATCTTTGTGTAGTCTGAGCACGTACTTGTTAAAATGTTGTGGACGAGCAGGACCTTCAAGCTGGACTTGAGCGAGGGCTGGTAGATCCAGAAGTGCTGAAGAGTTTTTTTGAATTGGACAAACACCCGATTATGGCGGCTCTGACTGACCGTTTCCAGGTTACCTGCTCCTGCTACTTTCTCATGTGAAAAATGGAAAGAATCATTTGATATCACATTGCCATTTGGACTCTGTTCTATGCTTGCATTTTGCAATCTTCTTGTCTGATTAATGATATCATTTTATTCAGAATTATCAGGGTGGGCTTTTGGTTACAGGGTCTAAGGGAGAGATGGCTAGCTGACCCCCGGTTTCTGCAAAGGCTTGCAATTGAGGAAACAATATCCATTACAACTACTGTACTAGCACAGTATCAACGTAGAGGGGACCGCTTTTGGCAGGAGATTGAGTATGTCATTACAGACTCTGTTCGTGGAGCGGTTGTCGATTTTTTCACTGTCTGGCTACCAGCACCCACACTCTCCTTCCGGACAATGGATTCTCAGGTCTGCTATGATTATTTCATTCAACCTTACTGTGCAGGCTTGTTTTTTTTGAAATCATGTAGTCACTGAATCTGCTCATTCCTTGACAGGAACCCGGAGGATTGTTCGAAGGGTTTGCGGGTTTGCTCGGTTCTGTGCCGGATAATGCCTTTCAAAGAGCAAGGGTAGGCGAAAGTTACGATTTGAAGGCAAGGGTACTAGCGGTCTTGCTTGGTGGCGTGAAACTCTTTGGCGTTGGTGTTGTATCAAGTATTGGCACACTCTCGGTATCTAATGGGATCTGGAACCTCCGCAAAGCTATCAAGGGTGATGTGTCCCAAAAACCTTCGACCAAGCGCTCCCCAATGTTCAAGACGGCATTGGTTTATGGAAGCTTTTTAGGTATCTCCTCCAATCTCCGTTACCAGGTAAGTCGGCGGCGTGACTATTTTACTCATATCCACAGAATTATGTATCGAATCACTGTATCAACAATTACTTGGAGTGTTGCTATTGTGTACATCTCACGTTTGAGCTAACCGGGTCTTCTCAAGTGTTCCGTTGTCATCCCATGTAAGTTCTGGAACATCTTTACCGTTGCCTGAACAGAGCTGTGTTTCAAGGATCTAAGAGACTCTTATGGATGGTCTCAGGCAATTGCAGGAATCATTGAGCACTGGATTGCAGACTACTTCTTGGCTTCCCAACCACTAGCAGGAAGTGCGCTATCATTGACTGCACGAATCGCAAATTCGTACTGGGCAACTGGGGTATGTCGTCCAACGCTTTTTCTTGACCTTCTTTTCGCGATCTGAGTTTGTTATACTTCCTAAATAGTCATCTGGAACTATTTGTTTAAAATAGTAAATCTTGACAGTGCATTTGACAGTAATTCTGAGCTGACCCATGTCGTAATATGTGTACGTATGAATGCAGCAATGGGTAGATCTTGCTCGCTGGACTGGTCTTCAGTCCTCGGAGGATGAGGGTCCTCCTCCATCCCAAGTTCTTGAAGAACAGGAAGCCAAGGTTGAGGACTCGCTTGAGGCCAAAACCTCAGCATGGGAACAGCCTTCTTCACCACCGGAGGATACGGATGGAGCGGAATTGAAATAAGAGTCAACAAGAGCACCTGTCACCATTGTGATATTTTATTTGTAAGTGTGGTCGATGTTTCAGGACTCACATAACCCTCTCCTGTTGCTTTTATCGCCACTCGGCTGGGGATTATCTTTTTCCTTTCCCGCGCGCTGAGAGCTGTAGATCTCCAAGATCTGACGTTCCTGATTTAGTCCAAGGGAGAGGGTTTATGTCTGCTGGCCTCCCTGCCCTCACTTGGTTATCTAGTACATATCCATAGAAACAGTACTTGATCAACACACTAGGGTTTGTACCTAATTCTTCGTTGTACCATTGAACCCTCTACATTCTTTACCGACAAGTACGAATCGTTTTTATACAACAAGGACGAATTGATGCAGGTGATCACTGCTGCAGCGGCCCTGATTTGAGAGCTTTGGAAAAGAACGTGGTGAGTTGTGTATTTTAAGACATTTCTGCT
Source organism: Pohlia nutans (assembly GCA_022496805.1). Classification (NCBI taxonomy): domain Eukaryota; kingdom Viridiplantae; phylum Streptophyta; class Bryopsida; order Bryales; family Mniaceae; genus Pohlia; species Pohlia nutans. The sequence continues at coordinate 3,061,835 of CM040086.1, forward strand.
TCTGCAGTTAGTAGCTTTTCAAGTGGTTCACATCCAACTGTAGATTGATTATTAGAATCAAAATATATATTAGATTGTAGTTCTGTGCTTGCAGGTATTGATTCAGAACTGCAAGACACAATGTTAGTAGTGCCTCCCAATTCTACTCCATTCACATAGAGTTTCACATCATTCATCAAGGTGGTCTGTCATTGATCAGCTTGAATTTGTACTGAGAAAATCTACAGGTGTGTTTCACACACTTTTGATGACATCATTCATTATGGTATGTAAGAACTTGAATTGTGCCGTTGGAATCAAAATACATCTTTGATGTTGTGACGCATGCGCATGGGTCACGATATTATTCAAACCTGACTGATGACTGTCACAAGCAACACCAGTGGTTGCTTAGGAAGCCTCTGATTGTGATCGTTTAAGTAGCATGTTCGTTTTAGACAGGAATAATCAGTACTGACAGAGTACAGTACAGGAATGCGCAGGAATTGGACCATGCCGTTGAAAATTGGCAAAAGAGCACAGGAACTGTGGCAAAATCCTGACATTCTTGTGGAAGTTGATGCCTGAAGAGTTGGAGTCATGGAGTCTATCTCTGACAGGAGGCATAGAGGGTAACGGCACTTGCTACCTACACCCATGTGGCATAGTTAGCAAAACTCCCAACAGACTCTTTATTCAGATACACCGGAATTCAAAACATGATGGTAATAGGTTGGTGTATCTCAATGATGGTCCTAGGTTCGAGGATCACTGTTACTCTTCTTCTGTGAGGTAACTGCCCTTTTCCTCTAGATTTGTGTTTTGGTATACGAGGTCCCTGATTGCTGTGAAAACGTTACTTTAGTTTGTAGTCAAAAAGGTACAATGTGCATTCCTAAAAAAACTGACAGTGATGTACACTTAATGGTATCTATTCTAATGTGTAGCACTGTGATAGGGAGATATGAGACAAACTCATGCTAGCTGGCTGTTCTAAAAGCTTGCACTATCATATTGTATGTTGATTGATAGAAAAGAATTATAAAATCTATGGCTATTATGCATGGTACTATGATCTTCAAAAGTTGGTTTTTATGAAGATTTTACACTAGGAAAGACTGTCATGAAAAGTACAGTACATGCATGGGATGAGACGAGGATGGTGTTTCATGACAGCTCAGATGAGGAGGGCCCCAATTTGTGAGAAAAGGTTTTAACTTCGGATACCCCAAGATGGAGCTTCCTCAAAGGAGAGCAAGAACGCACAGTTATTTGGCCAGTTGGCCATTTGGTGGCCACTAGAATGGTGAATGCTGTCTTGGGAATCTTTAAAAGAAACAGGTGAGCCTGGCTCATTTGGAACAGACTCTGCCGGTGCCTTCTCCACCTGGAACACGTCTCATCAGGCTGTGTTTTTTTTGGGCAAATGGATTTCACCAGGTGGTTTTTTTAATTTTTAACTGTTTCATCACTTTACATACTGTAGGTGAAGGGCAGTGTCGGTGGGAAATATTTCTAAAAATAAATTTTTGTGAAATTCTTTTTTCAAAAGAAGTTTTTTCTCATGGTGGAAAGAGAATCTTCATAATATTCACAAATATTTTATCTGTCAAACCTTACTTTTGAAAACATTTAAATTATTTGGTATAGATGTGTTGATCTTGCCCTCCACGTGAAAAAATATTGTGAAAACAAGAAATTATTTGTTTGGTGAATGTTGGATTTTTATTTTTTGAAACTATATCATGTTAATTTAAAAGCATTGATCTTAGAATTATCATCAAATCATCCCATAAAATGTTGTTTTATGGTATTTGAATTTTAACATGATTGGTTATAATGGTTATAATTGTGTAATGTATCATTTCATTTATTTTTTAAATAAACTAGGGCTCTGCTTCTCTTCGCACCACTACACTAAATAGTGTATTTAGTGTGAGGCACTGTAATTGCGAACATCACTCTAAATATCAAAAAATCTACTTTTGTAAAAACACTAAATGTGAATTCTCACACTATTTATGAAGAATAGTAACGTTTTGACATTGTGATCTTTTGAGATATGGATATTTAGTGTGAGTAAGGAATGAAATTTGAGATGAAAGTTTAGATGGAAAAACTGAAATTTCAGAAATGTAATGAATCAAATTGGATGATAACCGCCAACACTAATTACCCACAAATTGACAATTAGTGTTAGACAAGTAGTAGGGGTAAGCACATTATTCATCACCTCACACTAAATACACTATTTAGTGTAGTGACGAAGTGAAACATTTCGAGTGAGGGCGGAATGGAACATTTTAGGAAGACCATTCAAGGATGTGAATGGTTAGGTTATATCATAGAATATCTGCCTTAGAACTATCAACTCACAGCTTGTCTGTTCACTTACAAATCTTACAACTGTTGAAAAGCCACAAGTGGAACCTATAAACGTCAATACCATTTTTTTAAACCAACTCCGACTTTTATAGTGAAGTCATCACTGGAATTAATACAACTTCCAATGCATATCTTCTATCATTTTTTGGATGTGTTTTTTAGGGCATAGGCTATTTAAGTTAACCAAAAATGACCTTAAATTATCGAAATGGTGGGACACATGGTGGGACTTATGGTCAGGTTGATTTTACTCTATGTCATGGCAATGCCTTTGAACATCCTTCTACCTTGTATTTGATGAGAGATTGTGGTTGGAAAAATCCCAAAATTTGGATTAACATGTGTCATTCTTGGAGTAATATGCCGACACACAACCTCTCTAACATTTGCTACAGCTTAAGTGAATTAAAATAAATTGATAAAAAATTTAAAATTTAAAATTACTTAAATTTTTTAAAGGTTATAATTATCCATATCCTACATCACGGTCAATTTTGACATTAATTATTTATTTTTTGTCAAAAAAAGTGCCACGTGTCACAAGCCAATTGAACAAGAATCTCCCAAAATTTGGCATAGCAACTCTATTTCAATACGAGATTGATCTTCATGTATGATATGTCATGGTGGTGCCCGTGATACATAACATAATAGAGCAATGGGAGCCATCGCCTTTTGCAATGAAACCAGAGCCTAATTACAATTTAAAACTATGTGTACATGGCAGTCCCACAATTCATGAATGGGACACAACTATGTGTACAAATGGCATTCCCTCATTCCTTAACCCTTTAGTGCCTAGGGTACTGTAGCAGACAGCTCTGGATTTCAGTGGGTTTTTCCACTGTGGTTGAGACTACCAAAAATAGAATGGGTTAAATTAGAAAGTAACCGTACAATTCTATTCTCAACTCAAGAGAACACATTTTATTAAAATTTGAGAATCATCCGATGGTGGGATCAGAAGATTATAGTATGTATTTGAACTGTATAATGCACGCTCAAAAACGAGATTTTGGGGGGTGTGTGACTTCAAAGTTAAATAGAATTTGAGGTAAATTTTCAAAAATAAAAGCAAAGACGTTCAGCTATGCCCTATGTCAACACCTCTCTGTTGCAATCTTTCATATCAAAAATAGACTCACACATAATTATTGTGAGATTTGTAAGTGAAAGTGACTTCTCCATGTACGGTTTAGGACAAAATTTTATACGTTGAAAATTGACAGGAGTGGGTACATTAGTCAAGATCGGATTACACACACTAATGGAAGATGAAGAAGAGAACACAATCCAAAAAAATAAAACCAGATAACAAACTTCCAAACACAAGAAATATTACACAATACATACGTTGTATTTGTAAGTATTTACTGTATTTTCAAGTATTTGCAGTATTTTGCGTTCTGTTGATAGGTATTTTGATAGTTGTACAATTCCAAATTGAAAATTTCTTTTTCTGGAAGGTGCGTAATGTATGTGCGCAAATCTGAACTTCAGAACTGAAGTTCCAATTCTTCACGGATTCACTGTTATTTGCATTTCCGACGTTGCAGTGACCATAATCTGGCTTGCTAGGCACTAAAGGGTTAATAAAGTGGATCTAATTCATTTGATGTTATGGTAAGAGAGCGAATGGGTTGGGGACTTCATTCTCTTAGTTTGAGCTGATGTTGGAGATCAGTGTGAATAAAATGTGGGTTGGAGACAATTATTGGTTGTGAAGTACAGCCATAAAGCATTTCAAGAGCAACTTAAGCAGCCATCAACTTGGGGGCGGGGACCAGAAGAGTCAAGATTAAGTTGACATAACTTCCCATACCAAATTTTGGTCAACTACTATTCCGGATTTTTGACTGGCAACTGAACTGAAGGCAGTAAGTTATCCAACTTCAACAGGACCACACCATGTGAGCCTGTAACTCCCCATGGGGCATGGGTCACAAATGTATACCAGTAGTCAAATTTTGTGTCTTGATTGACATTTGACATGGGTAATACTAGGGGTTGTTCCCACTATGTCCGAAGGTCGAGAGTATGTTGAATTCCATTAATGATATGATTGTAAGAAAGCCGGAAAATTGGCCTCTCGGGCTGCACACTAGAGGTCAAAGTCCAAAAGTTGTCACTCTCAAAAGTACCTATATAACAACATTTCTTTGTGAGTTTTGGTGTTGATGCAAAGGACTCTTGAGGGAGATTTAGTCATCCAAGAATGGAAACCCAATTCTCCCTTAAGAGGCCATTGATTTAATTTTATAAAATAATCAAAATCTAACAATTTGTACATTTTACTATATATTTTCAGTTCAAGACTCTGGACTCTCGACATGAGTTGGGTTTGGATGGGATGGCCTTGTGAGCCTGCCCTTAATATGATGGTAATATAAAGCATGTAGAATATGCGATTTGTATGTAATGTTACCAAGTACGAACACAAATTTAACAAAGATAAGGGACACCAACCTATTACCACCATGTTTCCAATTCCACCCTCATGTACTAACAACACACATTTTTGGTTTGGAATGTACACCATCCGAATATGAGGGTGGAATTGGAAACATGCTTGGAAACATGGTGGTAATAGGTTAGTGTACCTTACTATAGCTTTAATTGTCAAATTTTCAGTACCCTATATAATATCCTTCAGAACCCTAATCTTGCAAAAAAAAAAAAATCAGATTATTTTTACAAAGCATCATTGATTTTTTAGTTCATTGTTGAAAGCTTTGTTCACTAGTAGAAAAAGTGGCACTTCCGAGGGAGATGCCCAAGCAAGTAGTGCTCAATTCCACACATACATGGTGATTTTGCTTCGGCATCTCCCTGGGGAACGCCATCTTTTTTACTAGTGGTCAATATTCACAAATTCAATTATGCACATCTCTCATTCAATACATATATGTAACATCGTGACTCCCTTTTTTTTGGTTTATAGCCCAAAAAAAATTCCATTTATACATAGTAGTTTCTTGATGGATGATCGTCTTACATGTTATACTCAAGTTGTCACACATTACTAGCTCCTAAACGTCCACGCATCCAGTTATTGGATGTTTGTTGGTCAAACCCAATTTTGATCTCGAAGATGATTTCTTTTGCTAATACACTCAATAGAGAAATTGAAGTTTATCAAGTCTGGTTTGCACTCCACTTTTCGAATCTTAAAAATTTCATGTATTGAGTAAATTATTTCTTTTCCAAGCTTTGCAGCTCAAACTCTAAATTACACTACATGGGATGTTTACTTTTTGAATTTCAAAATGTAACTAGTTTTTTGTTATGGAAAACATATCAATGATATCATGTGATTCTCTATTGTGATTTGCATCTCATTCAAAAATTAATCAATTTTTTGAAGTCCTTTTTGTAATTAAAATGAATTTATGAAGTATTTGACTTAAAAATTTGTAAAAAAGACATGGTAAATAAAACAAATATGAAAATTTCAGGACTCATAGGAAACACCTAATTTCATGCATGAAAATATTACAAAATATACTTTGATTATTCTTCAAGGCTTAATTCTGTATAATTTTGTAGTTTGACTTTTCCAGAAAAGACTGGTACGTTTAAGGGCTAGACAAGGGGTGTTTTAACTTTCAACGCCCCGATTCAACATTGTTTTCAAAGGTTCGGTTTAAATTTATGATGAAAAATAAAAACGGAGTTGATGTACAAATCAAAGTTGTAAATGTCAATGTGGAGATAATAATTTTTTTTTTAAATTAATTTTGCAAGGTTTTTTTTTGAAATTCAAATTAAAATCCAAAATTCACACAAAAAATCAAAAAATGTTTTAATGAAATTTGAATAACATGCACTACAAGATGGTATGGTTTCCATTATTTGATTCTACTTATTATGGAAAAACATGTTTAACCCCTAAAGGACCATGCTCATTCCTAAAATTTTATCACTTTCTTGTGATTCTTTCAAAAAGGCAATTGTATCTCTTGATTGGTATTCATGTAGAAAACTTCACCGTTGAAACTCAAAGAGAACTTAGTCATGAGACTGTACATCAATTTTCAGAACAATCTACCGTATATATTACATGATTATAAGATTTGATCGTAAGTTGATTTCTTAAAATTTTGAACAAAATCAACAGGTCATTCATTGCAAGCTTTCTAATAAATTTAAAAACCATGATTAGCATTTGAAAGTTTAGGAGCATACAAAGATGTACTATATCTAGGTGCTCACAAAAAATGGTGTTCTACAACCAAATACAACAACAATGATCGATTCTCAAAGATTTACGTTTAGATGAAGTGACTTGTTGGTGACTCGTTGAGCCGGTGTTTGTGATCATTATTAACTTTTACATTGCAATTTTTTTTTAGAGAATTCAAATATATATTTGGAATATTCAAAAATATTCCAAAATAATATAAAATATGTAGAAAAGATTCCGTTTTAAATATATTTAAACATTTTCCATAATTATTATATAGTGTTAATGATGCAGTAATGGAAGATATTTTACATATTGTACCACTTTTTTTTTTTACAAATGTGACATCTAAGTGTGAAAACGCCCTCCAAGTCATCAACCGCCCTAACTACTTTGTCCCAAGTTCACCTACGTTGGCGTTTTAGTTTTTTCCCGATAAATTGATCAACATAATTGCAAATCTTGAAGGATTTTTGTGTTCTTGTAACGAACAATTTCAATTCTCTAGTTTACATCGAGTCAAAATTATGGAATCCAAACAAGTTATTAAAGTAATGAAATTATTCGTGGACACAATGTGTCCACCCGGTCCTTTAGGGGTTAAGGTCTCACTTTTTGAACTAAAAATGAAACTTGACATAAACCACTTTTTCTTTTCTTTTTTCAAAAATTAACATTATCTTATTTTGAAAATCCATACTGTACAAATGGTAATCAACTACACTAAATAGGTAGATTAGTGTTAGATAATTATAAGATTTGAAAATACTATAGATTTTTACTCTCCACAAAAAAAATTACCAAAGACATTGATTCCAATACTATTGAAAGATCTCCATCTTGACCGATATAGAGGGTAAAAAAATTGGTCAACAGTAAAAACTTACAACATGTTTATGTAAATTAGCGTATCTAACACTAATCTACCTATTTAGTGTAGCACAAGAATCAAGAAAATTTTGGATGAATAAAAAACATCACAATATGTGATGAAGGGAGGCGTCAGAAGTCATCCAGCGTCTAGAATATGGACGCTAGCGCATCAAAGGGTTAATACAAGGAAGAATTTACGCATTTCTATCTTGTAACAAAAGCACTCACTTTCACAATTTTCACAATTTATTTTACTTCTTTTCTAAATTACAAATGGAACAAATATTTAAAAATCATATCAATAACATATGAAATTGTTTTACAGTTCATTTATAATCCTATTTTAAAAAGTGTTTCATGTTTTGTTAACCTAAAAAAACTAGATAGTATTAAGTCTATCTTTAATAAAGATATGTAGTTTTTAGGTTGCTCTCATTATCCTATAGGTAGTGTTAAGGGATCTTAACCCCTAACTGCCTAAGCATCCATTTTTTGGACAATGTACTGATTTCATCCAAAATTTCTCATCCGTCATGCACTTTTTGTAGTGTGGAATTTTTACTGTAGATTCTATAGGAAGTTAGCTTCATGCATATGTGATCCGATTAGAAAGGGGATGATTTGCAATTTTTTTATGCCTCGTTTCATGTTTTAGTGATTCACCCAAAATTTTGAAGATTTCAATGTAAAAGTGCTCTAAAAAAGTCAACTCATAAAATTAAGCAACCAAAAAATCTCAAAAAATCACTACACTTAGAGTATTACATTTCAACCAATCACAATGAATTTCATCTGTAGATTGTCAATATCTTATTCGTAAGTGAATTACAAAATAATTTTGAATTTCACGTTTCAAATTTTATACAAAATTATTGGTAATAGAAATTATAGATCTAATCGAATGGATAGAATCTAAAATTCATAATGTACAACTTTTATTCATATATCAAGTTCAAATTATCCCTCTAGACTGCATTTTATAATGCATCTTTGCAAAACTGCCAAATTTGGAGAGGGCTACAGGCATCTAGGGGTTAAAGGAACAACTCCTGAAATAAAATGTTTATAACCAAGAGATTTTATGAATTTTCGAGTGTAATCTTGAGCACTTTACCTTGTCACATTCATGGTGTAATTTATGAGATTCTAACCCTTTAAGGTCCCAATTCAACACTGTTTTCAAAGAAACGTTATAAAATGTTAGATGAATACCCAAAATGGAGTTGATGTACAGTGGGGTCCAAGGTAGAATGGCGTTTTGGGTTTCGCAGTGAGAAATTTTTTAGTACTGCCAACTTTGAAAGCCTTCCGAGAGCTCAAAAATTGGTATTTTACCACAAATGTTTTATTGAAGACTTTTCTTTACGTTAATTATATGTATGCCACATTTCAAGGCCAAAAGATTCACCAAAATAAAGTTATTTAAAATCTACCAACATTGGTAGTTATTTACTGCTGCCAACTTTGACAGCCTCCCAAAGATTGAATTGATTAATTTTTTCCATGAAATTCTCGGAACAAAAACCTCTTTATGTTAATAACATATGAAAAAAAATTCAAGGCCAAAAGATTAATACAAAAAAAGATATTAACAATCTACCAACATGTGTAGTTGTGGGAAACAATGGGGGAAACATTGCTACCAACTTTGACACCCTCCCAACGGTTGAGAAATTGTCTATTTACCATGAAATTTTTGGCACAACATGCTCTTTATGATAACAACATTCATGCCAAATTTCAATGTCAAAAAATCTATACAAAGAAAAATATTTACAATCTACCAATGTGTGTAGTTTCCCCCATTGTTTCCCACAACTACACATGTTGGTAGATTGTTAATATCTATTTTTGTATTAATCTCTTCGCCTTGAAATTTTTATCATGTGTCATTAACGTAAAGAGGTTTAGTTTCCTAGAATTTCATGGCAAAAAACAATTAACTCAATCTTTGGGAGGCTGTCAAAGTTGGCAGCAGTGAAAACATTTCCACACCTACCAATGTTGGTAGATTTTGAATAACTTTTTTTCGGTGAATCTTTTGGCCTTGAAATTTGGCACGCAGATAATTAACGTAAATATAAGTCTTTGATAAAAATTTCGTGGTAAAGTATCAATTTTTGAGCTCTCGGGAGGCTTTCAAAGTGAGCAGACTTGAATTGTTTTCCACTGCGAAACCAAAAACGCCATTCTACCTTGGACCCCACTGTACAAAGCAAAGTTGTAAATGTCAACGTGAAGATCACATCTGTACGTTTGGATTTATCATATTTTTTATTAAGTATTTTTAATTATTTTTGCAAGGTTTTCTCTTGAAATTCGATTAAAAATCCCGCATTAATACAAAAAAAAAAAATATATATTGTAATGAAATTGGAATAACATACTCTATGAGATGGTATGGTTTCCATTATTTGATTCTACTTATTTTGAAAAATCATGTTTAAGGTCTCACTTTTTGAACTAAGAATGAAACTTGACATAAACCCATTGCATGATTTTTCCAAAAATCACAATAACCCATTTTGAAAATCCAAACCGTACAATACATAGCAAACTTACACAAGAACCAAGAGAAAATTATGTGGATGAAAATTGTCCAATTCGGGTGGGAATCAAACAACTTGAATCTGTTCATCGTTCAGATACTGGACGCAGGAGCGTCAAAGGGCTAAGCAATAGAGTTTTCTGCAAACTCATCGGCTTTCAGAGCCTTACTTTGGCAATTTCTTGAGTATACGAAAATTGGCCCGTGGTGGGCTGTCAGGGGCTGTCAGTTACTGGTTTTTCTATTTCAGTGAATAGACCCACTCCAAAGACCCACTCCATGTAGATACGTGTCAAGCCAAGGAAGCCCATGTGACAGAGCATCCACGAGAATAGAAACTGAGGTTGGGAAGTTTTTGAGCACCGTTTTTGGTGCCTTCAAACTTCAGACCTCTAGTTTATTTACAGCATCTGACATGTCTACTTTTATTGTCTTCTCAACCTCTCTTTTCACAATCTGCGATCCAGTCACCCAACTGTAGAGGACTTTGCGGATAACTCTAATGTCGTTCTTGAATTTATAAGATTTTAAGCACAAACCCCCCGAAATTTATGATTTTGATAGAATATGAGATAAAATAATTATTTTGCCTAATCTGGTGGGAATGCTCTCATCCGGCCTGCTTTCATGCTTAATTGGATTTAATTAATCTCTACAGGAGTAACACTTTTTTGAAATTAACGGTCAGTACAGTAAGATCCTTCTATTGACCTTTGACCAGTTCAACGCCATGACCCCCTTCCACGTTGCCATAAGTACAGTTGTACACAGCCTCCACGTGCGACGCCCTCATTCGCCAGACCCGCAGCCATTTGCCAACTCCTGCACAGTAATCTCAAAACTGGCTAAAATTAGCTGGATTTCTACCTTAAAATGGGGCTGCTAAACATACAAAGGAAGAAAATGAAAAAAATTGAAATGTAGTGAGAATGCTCATCATGATATAAATATGTAGTACCTTCATGAGGTGATATCCGCAGATATTATCATAGTATCACCTTAATATATCAAGGGTATTGCCGGATTTTATAGAGGTATCATGAGTATTGTATGCTGGGTAGCAAAAGTAGATGCCATTTTTGTGAGCCCGTATGTGAGAGGTCGCATAATATTCTAAATGTCATAAAGTGGTTTTGAGATCACTGCTCATGCACCTTCGCTGCCTTCATGAGTTAACTGATGTATTATTAACCTTTAAACGTCAAGAGGACCCTTGGGCGGGGCAGCCCGGAAGGCATTTAAATTTTTGGAGGGGATAAAAAAACAAAAAAATAAAAAATGAAAAAAAGGCTCTACTAGCCATTGACGAGCACTATAACACTGCGGCAGTTTTCAAGAAACAACCTCAGTTGTCCCAACCTCAATTCCTGTTCATTTTGATAACTTTGATTACTTGCCAATGTTTCCACAATCTCCCAAATGAGGCGCAAACTTGGAATCTAAATTGATTTTTCAGTAGCTTTCTAACGCACCAATCCTCACTTGATTTGGTTGAGAATATTCACTTTTCTCTTCATTATTCTCTCATTTCACAATTCAAAGTCCAATTCAAAATTCAACTCAAGTTCACAATTCAAAATTCAATTCTTCACGGATTTTCCGTTATTCGTGTTACCGACACATCGGAGACCACAATGTGATTGCTTGAACACTAAAGGGTTAAGCTCAACTACGATTGAGTTAGTTGCTTCTCGCCAATGATAGTCCATTGAGTCCATACTCCATGACACTTACAAGATTTGTTAGAAAAGAATACTATAGAGCCTTGATGATTTCCGGATTCTGTATTACAAAAACAACTATAGATCCACAGATCGAGAAGGAAGTGTTATCTCCTAGCTGCTAAAGAACCTTATGCTACATTCGGTAAAATTACTGCTATTGTATATTTCTAACGACCGTGACGGCACTCCCTTGCTTATTTAGGGATATCTCTCTGCAATGTGCTTCCAAATCTAAACATGCTTCCAAATCTGAAACAGTGATATATAATATTTCTTCTCAAAAATCCTCCTTCTACAGATGCAAAATTATCCTGATTTGGTTTCAAAAATAAATAAAATTATCCCGATTTGAGAAGCTGATTGAAAGCAGGGTCACACAAGGCTGGAAACTGACTGTTTGGCTGGTAGACTATTTCTGTAAAAGTGGGGTGAATATTTAAAAAATTAAAAGGTTTTAGATTTGGTATGCTTGCACTGAAAGTAGTTTGGGTTCTCGATTGTTTTTGTGTTCTTCAAATTAGCAGTTGATTTTCTTAAACCTCAGTCCAATTTTTGAAATGTCGGTTGGTTCAACGATTCTTGCCTTAACCCCTACAGGACCAAGTGTCCTAACTAGGACATTTAGAGAATCGGGTAGGTTCCGGTGAAATTTGATTGGTAAAAACTAAATAATTTCTAATCGAAATTTGAAGGGAATTTAAAAGTGGATTCTCCAATGTGCCACAAAAATGGGAATTTATTTATTTTTATTTTTGAATTCGAACACCATATGTAAAAGTTATAAGGGAAAATGTGTTTCCTTCTAGAGAAAGGGCAACATGACACTAAAGAAGTAGTTGAATTTATTTTTATTTTTTATTCTTTTTTTATTCTTTTTATTTTTTTGTTTGGGGGGGGGGGGGGGCAACAAGAAGGGTGGAGTGTGGAAAATGGGTTGGAGTGTAGGGGCACAAGTAAACGCACGAAAATTGATACACAACTAAGTAACATCATATAGAATGTGAAAGTGAGGTGCAACAAGATTTGGTAGTGAGGTTTTTTTGATGTAGTCATGGTTAAACGCATCTGAAATTGTCGGGCATGTATTTTTTTAGGATGTTTTTTCAATCAAACGCAATTGTCTTAGAATCTACGTGGTCAAAATCAAAGAAATTTGTTGTGTATGTTTTTTAAGTAATTTAGGACAAGATCTTACAATCAGATGGTATTTTTGCATGAAGAGTAAAAATGGCAGCATAAGAGTGTTTTTGGAGGAAAAACACTCCGGTCTTTCAGGGGTTAAACAAAATTAGAGTCTTAAAGACTGTTAAAACAATGTTTTTGTCCATAGAATCAAGAACATTAAATTTTATATTAAACCTAAGGTCTTCATAAAAAGTGGAACCCTAAGATGACATTATGCATTTTTCACAGGCAGTGCACTCTCTTTTCTTTCCCCTCTGGCACAAGTATGTGGGGAGCTCTCTTGTATGATGTCATCTTTGGTGGTTACCGCCGCATTTTGAGGTTTAAATCCATCTACAAAGCCTATGTGGCCTTGGTATGGTTAGATGAGTATAGCATAGTTGTGGTAGCTAGAGATGTATATTGGCAAAAGTGACACTTTTTTTTGTTGGCTATCAATTTTATGGTTTTTTTTAATAATAATATATAAAAATTTATAAGAGAATTAGCAACGTCAAAAAAATTCTAATCTAAGTACGTTGTTTTTTTTAATTTTCAAACACTTGGGTAATATTTTAGAAATTTTAAAGTTAAAATCTTAGGACATTTATAGATAGAAACTCCGGCCTTTTTTCAAGGCCGGCGTGAATAAAGTGTTTGTTCGTAATGTTAATGACCGAGTGGCCAACGGACTAAGAGCCATTGAAAAGACATCTATACATGATACTAGACTCTCTAAATGAACATTTTGGAAGCTTAAAGTACTTCAACTTTCATTGATTGCCTCAAAGAACTTTTCAATTCTAGTGGTTACTTCAAAAAATTCTTCAATTCCTATTGACAACTCGTAAAAACTTGTGTCAATTTTGGACTTAATAGATTCATTCAAATTCGTTTTTTACATGCTAAAGAACCGGCAATAAATATTTCACATTTGGATGTAGTGGTAGTATGAACTCTAGTCCTTTTAAAGGCCGGCGTGAATAAAGCCTCGAATAAAGTGTTTGTTAGACCCACCTAGACCCACTTGTGGTTCAATGTCCACTAAGCAAAGGGCTATTGGTGCATGACAATTTCCCCCCTCTCGAGGATAAACACTCATAGTAACCAATAATCAAGTAACCGTGAATCTGAGTAACTAAATAACTAAGTAAGATTGAGTTTGGGTCCTAAAGTCATAATCGTGTTTCTTCCCGTCATTGAGGCTATGACATCCAAAAGAATTATAACCGTGTTTTTTCCCATCTCTTTAAAGCATGAGTCCAAAAGTCATAATTGTGTTTTTTTTTTGAGTTAGGTTGGTGGGAGGGTTAGCGTTAGTAGCGGCTAGCCGCCAAGAATTAGGGTTGTTGGGAAGGTACTTAACGGGAATCTAGGTCTCTATGTCTTTTGCTCTTTTTGCTATGGGCTAGAATCTTACTCTAAGTCTCTTGGACTCGGGATAAAAGCTTGTAACTTTCATTCTTTTGAGGAACTTCTTTCACATTTGAATGTACATGTTTTAACAAAAATGTAATGAAGGCTCTTCTACCTCAAATATTCAATAGTACCAAATACACTAAAATATACTAGATTTATCAGTATTTTAGATTCACATATTTGAAAAACTTGAGTGGGTAGTTGTTACCACTGTTGGTCTAGTATCGAAAGGGTCTAAAAAAATCCACATCAAGGACCTCAAACGGATATCTAAAATTTGCTTTTGATTAGGAGTTCACTATGCCATAATAGTCCAACACTGGTTGTTACCCCTGAAACTTTCAAACTTCGTAAACATTCTAGAACCCCACACAAAAAGTAAAAAAGCTTGCTCTAATAGACGCTTTTATTCCATTCCCCCATTTAAATGTGCTAAGCGAGAATGCCTTCTGTGGTAACCTTGCAAGTGGCATGAAGATTCAACTAAGGTGATACAGAAGACAGGGAAAAAGGTTCATTTCATTGACCCGGGGAGGTGGAATTAGGGAGAAAGCGAGAATGTTGATGAAGACTGGGAACAAAATTAAACGTGGAGTTACAAGCATCGATAGAGTACCGTAGTTCCATTGACGATGAGCAAGCCGGAACTGATCGACAGAGCTGCTTTTGATCGATGCAGGCATGGCTTTTAAAGAGATCGCTTACCCGACCGACGCTGACAAGAGACTGGCGGACGCAGTGCGCATTTCATCACCTGGTATGGCAACTTTGTAGTATTAAAAAGGAAAAAACAAAGTATTAATTTTCTTACGTTTCTACATTTGTACAGTACTTTACCAGCTCAGCCTGGATGGCTCCAGGCAACCTACAGAAAAGCCCCAAACAAGGCGCTGCGCTCGTAACGCCACACGTGGCCCGGACCAGTTCATACTGGTGGTGACGAGGGTGGTATCACGGCACTGCTCGGAGTGATCGAAGAGAGCCAGAGCTTAACTAGGACAGGAGAGTGATCGAGAGTTCGAAGGGTAGGCAAGTACGGTGACGGTATTATATATCAGCTGGGTTTTTGCACACCGACGAAGCAACGGGACATTTGTTTAATTTAATGAATTTCTCCTGTCGACAATCGGTACTAGCGATGTGACTTTCTTGGCGTCGTTCGTGATCGAAGCTTCTGATTAGCTCAGTGTTTGCTCAACACGAGAGGCTTATTACAATTATAGGTCTTCATGGATTGCCGATAATCGTCGTGCTTTTAGCGGACTCACGAAGCTTTAATTTCATGGTTTTGCTTTTGAGGAATTAGCGTAGGAATGGGATTCTTCGGTGAACAATCTTCACCTAATGGTGCAAGAGAATTTTTGCGGGACTGCATGAGCTAGCTAGAGGCAGGCGACTAATTTTGTATAGTACATGACGTGATTGTTTGATGAGCTTGCGCTGGACGAATATTTGTTTGATGAGCTTGTCGTGATTGTTCGAAGAGCTTTCGTTGATTAATCAGGTCGTAGCGACGAGTGAGGATTCTTCTTGTAACCTCAAGAATGAAGGATTTCAAGCAGGGAAGGGAGACAGGGAGAGTGAAACAGCAGGAGAAGCTGTGGTCGAAGGAACTCGGCTGCCAAGCCGCCGTGAAGTTCCGCATGACGACGTGCTCCGACGTGCGGATCAACGTGGTGTACGCGCTCGTGGTGGGCTGTGGGTTCTTCCTGATCCTGGCGCAGCTGCTCACACGCAATTTTGACACGACAAAGATACTCTGCACGAATTCAAACCAGCTTCCCAACGAGATTCTAACGCAGCCGCGTTCGAAGCCCCTTCTCGTGAATATCAACATATCGGCCATAGACGTGTCCAAAGGGGAGCGTCGTGTGTTCACGCCGCACGGGCTCGCCACGCACTTGTTCATCGAAATGGGCGCGTACCGCGGCGGCCCACGCGAGTTTTCCATCGTGGGTCTCGTGGCGAAGCCAATTCAATCGTTCCACGCACCGCCGTATGACTGCGAGTGGCTGCCCAGGGGCGGCGGCTCCCGGCCAGTCAAGGGGAAGGCGTACAAAACGCTCCCGGACTGGAACTACGGCAAGCTGTACACCGTGGTGGTGATAACGTGCAAGTTCCGGCAGGACGTGGGGGCGAAGAGAGAGGGCGGGGAATTGCAGTTGCAGGTCGGCTATGGCGATCCGTTCCGAGCCCCGGAACGATTCGTCGTGGTGACGGAGAATCCGGGGGACTACAATGCGACGAAGTTCAGTCCGCCGTACCCTTACGATTACGTCTACTGCGGCTCCTCGATTTATGGCGACGTGAGCCCGCAGCGCATGCGCGAGTGGCTGGCGTATCACGCGTATTTCCTTGGCGAGCGCTCGCACTTCATGTTCCACGACGCGGGCGGGTTCCATCCCGACGTGTGGAAGGTGCTGGACCCCTGGATCAAGACGGGGCGCGTGTCGGTGCACAACATCCGGCAGCAGGAAATTTATGATGGGTATTACCACAATCAGTTTTTGGTGGTGAACGATTGCTTGTTCCGGTCGCGGTTCATGGCCAAGTGGACGTTTTTCTTCGACGTTGATGAGTACCTGCACGTCGCGAATTCCACTACCCTGGATGCCGTTCTGAGTGCCAATCCCAACGTCACGCAAATCACGTTCGAGCAGGTTCCAATCTCCGGGGAGCTTTGCGTCGCGGACAACACCACTGTCGACGGCCACGCAAGGTACAGTCTACCCTCCATGCAATGACGATATTATTGTTTCAACCAATACACATGTGACAAGTCATTTCTGTAACTAATTCATACCTATGAGTAATTCATACCTGCCACTTTGAGATTAGGCTTCCCAGACATGTCATAATGGAGAGGGACAACTGTATGCCTCGTTCTTGGGCCCAAGGGTTTAAGCTCATCTTTCACTCTTTTCATTTCAATAAACTCCTGGGGTAGAGTTTTCAGTTTTATAAATTCTGCTTAACTTGCTGAAGTAACAAGAGTGGAAGCCATTGCTCTTCTCGTTGTTTTTATTTAGGGATCAATTGATAATTCACAAGTTCCTCTTCCGCTAAGGTTCATCAAACAAGCTAGTCGCGTAGTCTCTGCCTAGATATTTACCCTAGATTTACTTTTACAGTTTGATTATACTGTTCAACCATGTAACTCCTTGAAAATGAAGAGTTTTCTTAGTCACTTCTCTAGTGCGGGCAAAGACAGTAAATTTTATTATGAGGTGGAATTACCACCGCAAAATCCCAGTTGAATGGGTGCCGACATAGTGCACTGTGTTGCGTAGTGTGGATTGTGCCGTCATTGGCGCCCCCCCCCCCCCCCTTGCACAGTTGGGTGGAATAACCGCAATTGGGTGAAAATAACTGACGCCCACAGTGGTTATTCCACTCAACCGAAAGTTATTGTAAGTGGTAATTTAGGTTTCATTTGAATGTGAATAGCCCCTTCTTGATGATAGACATAACATGGACATTTATATGTAGAAAATGCATTTTAATTAAAACGACATGTTTTCCTTTTCTCCTTTCAAAATTTTGAATGAGATAAATTGGATCATCGTTCATGTTTTAATATGCTAGAATGCTCTGAGGAATATTTGCACAGAGGGATAAATGTAGTATTAAAAATAAATAAAATATATTTTGAATTTGCACTGAGGAGTTATGTGAGGGGTTATACAGTAGTAGGATGTCTTAGTGGTAGCCAAGGGATAGTGAAATGAAATGAATTGTTAACGTCCACTGCGAGGCCCGTGGCCCAAGAGACTAGTAGACGCGGCGAATAAGGTGAAATGATAGGGTGAGAGAATGAAATGCTCCCAAAAATAAATAAAAATTAAAAAGACTGTAGATTTTGCATGAGGGACTATTTGACCCTGTAGCACTACAGGGGTTAAGTTATCCCACGGTGCACTGATGGTGCAAATAGCATGGGATCAAGGAAGCTGCAACGCTAACCCTAACCCTAACCTTGTTTGTACAAAGGTGTTGGAAGTATGTGCACGTCGGTCTGGCTTCATTAGAGGACTGGAGTTTCTATCTATCTATGTTGAAGTATGTGCGGTGACTATGGTGCAGGAAATGGGCATTCGAGAAACTGGTGTACAGGAAAATATTGCGAAGAGGAGTGCGCTACGACCGGAAGTACGTGGTGCAAGCACGACACGCAACGGCGACGGGGGTACACATGTCCATGAACATGCAGGTGGGGAAGAACCATTATCCCAAAGGCGACAAGCTCCGGTACTACCACTACCACGGCACGATCAACCAGCGGCAAGAGCTTTGTAGCGAGCTCGTCCGGCCGGAAAACAAAACCGGAGTGCAACGGCTGCGCAGCCAGCTCCACCGAATCGATGAAACCTTGGCCACGACTGCGGACCGCGTGAAAGCGTATGAGCTTCAAACCGTGGGTGCGTTGCCGTTTCTCTTGTAGCTAGGGTGAGAGCACCAACATTCAGTAGCTAGTGCTACCTCTTCCTTTACTTCCAAGGAGAATGTACAGCATATTCCTCATCATCATCCATGGCCCATCAATAGCTACCCATTTTTCCAGACGGGTGGAAACTTAGGTGAGTGTGCGGTTTAGCAACAAAGAGGGAGGTGGAGAGCCCATGTGTTGTAAATTCATCCTGAAGACCCCAACTCGTGGATGGATGGAAAGGCAAACCTCACACTCGCTACTGAATGTTATGACATCCAAATTGTGGACGGCTGGAGGTTCATCCGGGGCCGAGATTGAGGGTTGCTTCCATGGACATTCTCTACAACACTTGTTGCCAAAACTTTGTGCTGTTGGGTGCCATTTGTGAAGGCTTCCCTTTGATCATGGAATTCAAGAGATGGACTGCAATAAGCTTTGTACAGGTAACGATCGAATTGAAGTGCTAAGATGATTTATTAGATTGTTCTGAGCAGAGAAGACCTAAAAAGGATGATTCTCTGCTTTTCTCGGAGCTCCATATATTCCATCGGTGTCGTAACTATAATTTGATGTTGCATTCACTTGGCACACCAGGCCTTTTTTTGTACTTAACTCACTCACTGAATGAGAGCCGTTTGCACCGTTTGTGTGCTGACTGTAGGAATTTGTGTCCCTGTTTGTCATGAGGCCCTTTTGAGTTTTTTTTTTTTTTTTTTTTTGACACAAACAAAGGGAGACCCTTTATTGCGAGAAAGAAAGGCCCTTTTGAGTTTTGTACTGTATGTGTAGATGATTTGAAACTTCTCAACAGTTACTTGTCCCTAGAAGGAAATGTGTCGTTTTTCACGTACTATAAATGAAAAAGAAATGAAACGGCGCCAGGCTGTGCCTGTGTTACTGCGGATGAGTAGTTTTGGTCACAAGATAGAAAAACGACAGGTTTGCTACTAGTGGATAAACTGTAGAATGATGTTTGTTCAAGCCCATTGGGAGAGTCCTGTGAATAGAGGCCATCGACGGTCCATGAAAGTTATTAAATATTGGAGGAGAGGTAAATTTGCCTCTCATTCTGTGGAGCCCTCCTTTCATTGAATTCAGCCCATACAATCTGAGGGTCATTAGAGAAATTCGCAAACTCTGAGGTCCACTAGTCCAGTCATACATCCTGCATCCCGTATATTTGAGTTATCCGGAATGTCAAGGTCACAAGCTCAAAGAAGGTGTGTTGGGCTAACATTGGGAGTCCACAAGGCTCTTGGGGGTCACGAGGTCCAAGGTTCAAACCTTGGCGGCCACTATTATTTGACCGTGTGGTGCATTAATGGGCGGGCCCCAACGGCATACTCGGTGGCGCGCCTTGATACGAGAGCAAACTCACTCATCCTACTTAACTTACTGGAAAATATAGGTTCCAAAAATAAAAACTGGATGAGTTATATTTCCGGTAAGTAAAGTTGGGTGAGTGAGTTTGCTCCCGTGTCAAGGCGCGCCACCGAGTATGCCGCCGGGACCCGGCCATTAATGCACCACATGGATCAATAATAGTGCCCGCCAAGGTTTGAACCTTGGACCTTGTGGCCCCCAAGAGCCTTGAGGACTTCCAATGTTAGCCCGACACACCTCTCTTAAGCTTGTGCCCCAAACTTTCCGGATAATTGAAATATACGGGATGCGGGATTCAACTGTGGATCACTGGTCCTCTTAGTTTGCGAATTTCTCTTATAACTCATCCGGTTTTTATTTTTGGAGCCTGACACTCCTACTTTTAATGTCCTGCGAGCCTGAATTTTTATTGACACAGTATCGGAAGCCTGAAATTTCAGGACTTCACGAATTTCTCTATTGAATCCCAATTGAAATGAGGGCTGCAGGTCCTATGTACGGAATACACGTTTAATAACCCTTTAACGCTTTTGGTACTGTAGCTGGGTTCACTGGTTTTCACTGGGTTTTTCCACTAAGGTGGTTACCCCATTCCCAACTGAATAAGAAATACGGATATGAGGCATTGATATTATTTAGTATTATTATTTTTTAGAGGTATGCAAGAAGAAATAGATTCCAACACAAGTTGAAACATAATTTTTGGATGAAGAATGAATTAGTTATAAATTTTCAAAGTTGAAGTATGACGCATCCCATTCACGTCATATAGATACACCTCTTTCTGTCTAAAAAGGATTTGTATTGCACACACTATAGATGTTTAAACCAACAACAACGAATCCATAACCACACTTACATGTACTAAAACCAACAAGAGAGAACCCATTACCAACTGTACTTCATACTACAACCAACACCATTGGAGCATTGATTGTGGATAATGCCCCTAGCTATTGGTAAAAAGAGCCAGTTGGGAATGGGGTAACCACCTTATAATTGATTCTGCCAAAATAGAATGGATTAATCCTTTAACGTCCCAATTCAACACTGTTTTCAAAAATTCATTATAAAATGTTTGATGAAAAATAAAAATGGAGTTGATGTTCAAAGCAAAGTTGTAAATGTCAGTGTGAAGATAACATCTGTATAGTTGGATTCATCATATTTGTTATAAATATTTTTTAATTAATTTTACAAGGTTTTCTCTTGAAATTCAATTTAAAATCCAAAATCAATACAAAAATCAAAAAACATTTCAAGGGAATTGGAATATCATGCACTACAAGATGGTATGGTTTCCATTATTTAATTTTACTTATTATGGAAAATCATGTTTAAAGTCTTACTTTTGAACTAAGAATGAAATTTGACATAAACCACTTTTGTTATTTTTCAAAAATTCACATGATCTTATTTTGAAGATTCATACCGTACAAATGGTAGTCAACTAGCACAAGAATCAAGAGAATTTTGGATGAATGAAAACATCACAAAATGTGTCGAAGGGACGCGGTAGAAATCACCCAGCGTCCAGAATACGGACGATGGCGCGTCAAAGGTTTAAATTAGAAAGTAACGGTACAATTATATCCTCATATGGAGTGCAAACATTTTGCCAAAATTAGAGAACCATCCAATGGTAGGATTGGAAGATCATAGTAAACTATGTTTTTGAATTGTATAATGCACACTCAAAAATGATAATTTGGAGGGTGTGTGACTTATCCATGTATGGTTTCGGGGAGGGGGGGGGGGGTAGTAAGAACGGAATTAGTGGAAACAAAATTGGGGTGGAAACAAAACATGGTATCGGTGGATACAAAGAGCTCTGGTAGTATCTGTTTTTGATTTTTCTTCACAATTTTCTTTTTTCAAATTCAAAAAGAAATTATTCCAAAAAAATTAAGAGTTTATAAATAAAATTAAAGGAAAGAGTTTGTCAAAGTTGTTTTACAAAGAGGTGTATTTGTCATTTTGTACAATGTGAGAGAGAAGAATGAAGATAGCCGCAACGGAAACCTTGAGACTGAGACAACTGAACCAGGTAAGTTGAAACCCAAAAGTGTTCATTCCCAAGAGGGGAGAGTGGTTTTGTTCCAATGGCCCTCTATCCAATGCGCACTGGGTCATTGACATTACGAACGGACACTTTATTCGCGCCGACCCCAAAAAAGAACCAAAGTTTTTATTTATTCTATCCATCTATCTCCCACAATTCAAATATACCGAACCAAACCTAATAATGGATTTATCCTCAAGTCCATCAAATTTTGAAGAAGAGACCATGATTTTTTCTTTATTATACTCTTATTTCTTCACTCCAAATAGTTAGAAGGTGTGAAAGATCTTAGTGGTCTATCATTATTAGGTGTGTAAGAGGTGTGTAAGAGCTTGGTGGTCTTCAAAAGTTTTCAAAAGTTTTTTAGCTCCTTTCTTGTTGATAAAAAACTTTTGAAGACCACCAAGCTCTTACACACCTCTTACACACCTAATAATGATAAACCACCAAAAAAATTCATACCTTTTAACTATTTAGAGTGAACAAATAAGAGTATAGTAAAGCAAAATTCTTTGTAGATTCATCAAACTCAAGGTGACTTTAAGAATAACTCTAATGTAAAAAAATTATACTAGCAAAATTGTCGGTTATTAGAGTTATCCGCAAAGTAGTCCCAAGTAGGGTGACTGGACTATAGTTTTCAAAAAGAGAGGTTCAGTCCTCTATAAAAGTAGACATGTCAGTTGCCTGAAAAAAAACTACAGGTCTGAAGTTTGTAAGAACCAAAAACGGTGCCTTTGGATTTGACAACCTCAGTTTTTGTCAGTCTGACAACACTAGCAGCAGGCAGCCAATCACCAGGCATATCAACGCTGACCCGGCCATGCAGTAGCTAAATCAAGGAAATTTGCTAGCCTTGCTGGCCTTGCTGCTGGCCTTGCTGGCCTTCTGACGTGCAGCTAAAACAAGAAAATTTGGCCCCCCTCCATTTGCGCAGCTGGTTTTTCGATTTCCACAAAAAAATGATTTCTGCCTGTGTCAGAGGGGATGAGTTTGCGGAAAACTCTATTGAACATGATGAATAGTCCCTGCCCAAAAGGCTCAACTAACTTAACCCGAGAAGCACCTGAGAATGAGAAGCACCTGAGAATGAGAAACACCCGAGAATCATTCCAATGGTACAAGCTTGATACCGTCTTCCTCTAGTGCACAGTTGCACAATTTGCAGGACGCTCCGTCTGGACGGAGCTGGCCGGCGCGTCCAAGCTTGTTGATCGCAACACACTTCCCTTTCTTTTCTAGCTTCAATGAAGGTAATGAATCGATCAATCAGCTGGAGTTTTTCTTGAGTTCTACCATCTGCTGTCAATCTGCTCGAGTAAGTTAGTACTGATCTCTTGAATTCCTTGGGAGTCGTAAGATCGAGCTACTGCAATTTAAGAATTAGGTTTTCCTGTTTCTCCTTTGGTCTCTCGTCGCAAATCGGAGCAATGGAGGGTTCCTGCAGTCTGGTATATGCTCAGTTGATCGATCGGTTTCTGGTTTTGGAAATTAGATTCTGTGGCTACGTTTACAATCCCTATTGCTCATTTCAAGGAGCCCTTACACATTCGTGGAGAATTGTGTTCGATCGAGCGAGCTAATGTGTGTCAGGCGCTGTTTGCCGAACCCTAATCGGACAGGGCAGTTCGATCCAAGCATCTCCTCTCTCAAAGAGGAGACCAACTATTACTGGTGAGTCCTGTCATTTAGGCATAGGGTTTCATGCACATCAGGAAGTTTAGAGTCTTTAGGTTATTGACAAGTTTTCAAATAACAGCCCACATAGAATCATTAGTTAGAATTTGCAGGCTTATTGTAATTATTTCTTTCTTTTTGGATTGCTAGAACTATTTGATGCAGGAATAAAAGAAAACAATACCTTAGAGTACCATGGCATGAGCACGTTAATTGCAGGTTCAGTTTATTCGAGACGTAGCCTAAGATTTGTGATTTATGTCCTTGTCCCCGGGAAGTCACTGTCAAGAATTTAGATAACTATGAGAATGTAGATAACTATGAGAGAACAAATATAGGGTGTCTTTTATTCATTTGAGATAAAAATTATAAATTTATAGAAGTAATATAGGGTGTTTTAAAATCAATTTGGGAATGTTTTGAGAATATTCGTAGAATGTATGTAGAATATATCCTGAATATACTATAAATAGTATGATATTCCAATTATTTCATAGCCCCCCATTAAATACCCTTTGTACACTCATATGTACCCAAAATTTACACTAAGTGACTTCCCCGAGGTCCTTGTATCAGTTTTTCATACTGGAAATGTTCGTTTTAGGTCTCCACGATTACAGTGCATTGTTTAGAGTCTGGTGATGGCGGTACTTGGAGCTTGCTGGAACGCTTATAGAGAAGAGGGAGGGAGCTGAATTACAAGAGAGAACAATCCTCCAGCTGAATATGTTGCAGTGCACCCGTCTCTGGCGACACCTCAAAGAAATCCACAAGTATTTTTCATGGAGCCTGTTCTATCTCCAACCTACATGGATCAAGTACATTCCTATCTTCAAAGAGTTCTACGTCATATTGACACGAGCGGACTCGATCAAACAGGAGTGCAGTTCGGAGCGCTCCTGGCTGGAAGCAGCCATCCTGCAAGCCCATTACAATCGTGCGTTTCGGCAACTGAATTTGGATCTCTTGTCCTGCGTGGAACTGTTTTACAAATTCTCGAATTCTTTGGGCGACATTCCTCTATCCGCCGCTTCTCGTACAATCTCGGATCAGTTTATAGAAATGGACGTGGATTATGTGGAAGATGTTATTAGCTTTAGACCTCTCTACACAACCAGCTTTAGGTGAGGAAGAGAAACTCCTAGTGCAGTATCTTCTGGAACGCGAGTATGCCAACACCGATAGTCAGGACGCCGAGCTTCCGCAGTTCTTAATGCCCAAGTGTGGGTATCCCACTCTGGGGAAACCTATTGGCCATGGTGCGTTTGGAGCTGTGTACGAGGTGAAGTGGTTAGGCATGACCTGTGCAAAGAAACACTGCTGTGGCACGGAGCATGAGGAATGGATGCCGGAGTTTTTGAAAGAGGTAAAGATTTTGGCGAAACTGAATAACCCTCACATTGTGAAGCTTCTCTGTGTGAGTTCGAAGCCCGAGGTCTCTTTTGTGATGGAGATCATGCCCATGAGTCTGGCTGATTTTATCAAGGAGCGGTGGAAGCATCACACAAGCATGCCATTTACTGTGTTGGCCGCCATCGACATCATGTTGCAGATTGCACGAGGAATGGAGTATATGCATGAACAGGACGTTGCTCACCGAGATTTGAAATCCTCCAATGTGCTCGTGGCTCCAGTAGCGGATGCAAAGCTCCGTGACGAAGGTTACGCAGATGTGAAATTGACTGACTTCGGGCTGGCCAAGATGAAGGTGGAAGACTTGGCAAATCCCAGTCGTGAGAATTTGGGGACTACAAAGTGGCGGCCACCTGAAGCTTTTGCGAAAGATCGACCCATTGACTGGAAGAAGGCTGATGCTTACAGCTTTGCAATGTTGTGCATTGAGTTACTCACTGGGAAGCCGCCGTTCCATTCTTTGAAGCACGGGGAAGTGTATGCACAGGTTAGTAGAGGAAAGAGGCCAGAGTTAC
Source organism: Pohlia nutans (assembly GCA_022496805.1). Taxonomy (NCBI): domain Eukaryota; kingdom Viridiplantae; phylum Streptophyta; class Bryopsida; order Bryales; family Mniaceae; genus Pohlia; species Pohlia nutans. The sequence goes on from CM040086.1 coordinate 3,087,589, forward strand.
CGTCGTCATGCCCACCAGATTTAGCCTCTCTCTTAAGTGATTGTTGGCATATGAGACCAAGTACTCGTCCATCTTTCACAGAGATCACGAAGTCCCTCACTTGTATGAAAAGTGGTCTTCCGATGTGTACCAAGCGGGTTAGCAAGCCGGGATTGGTTTCCCATCTGGGCGGCGCAGGTCTGATGGCGGCCAGAACTTTTTCCGGAATATGGCGATATGTCACTAGTTAGTCAATTTTCATGTTATAATCTGAGCTCAAGAGTGAAATTCCCAGTTGATTGTATTTGATTACAATGACTTATCTGAGAAATGCTCAACCGGATTTTCGGTATCTTACATCTCATATTCATCAACGTAATACTGAATTCAAGGGCATTGGTTCTGCTCTCGTAAGGGTGATGGATCTTACTACTTCCAGCTTCGTGTTGACTTAAAGCAAGGGCTTCATCATTTGCAAAACGAGAAGACAATCTTACTGCAACATGAGGTGTGCAATCACTTATCCACTCTCAGGAAATTGATCATATAAGAATGGCAATAGTGTGCTTGATAAGTGAATATCTACTCAAAGAGAACATCATGTCATTCACAAAATTAGGTCATTCAAGACTACTTGGTGGCATATATAGATTGAAGGTAGAATTCTCTTTAATGCAGGGCGAAGCTGATTCTTCTCGTGGCATTCCCTTTCTTGAAGCTTCACTCATATATATTGCAACCAAGATGTAGCCATTGATGAGGCAGGCAACGTTTTGTCCAGTCCTTTCTCAAATTTTTGTTAGATTAGAATCGTGCTATGACTAGGATCTGTGTGATATGCTATAGTCTGTAGGTTTGGTTAATCTCAATGTAGGGTGCATTTCTGCGTGTTCAAATGAAGTTTTAGCTGACAATAGAGTTAACCGAAAAGAAGCCCATCTAACATCCTTTTTGCTCTACTTCTAACCTCTCTTTTGAGCTATACTTGGGTTGAGTAGTGTCGTGTCATAGATTGTCCCCTTGTGGACCATGGGCTTAGAGGTTTGGTAGAAGGTGTGGGAGGTTTGGTGGAAGGTGTGGGAGTCAATGCGAGGTGTGGAGAATAATGACAGTGGCTTGCTTTAGATTGTCACCTAACTCATCACGAACTAGTTTTTGGTCTATTTATATTTCAATATGAGTTCAAGAGGAGTGTGCTAAAACTTTCCTCTTTGAGCTGACTTGTCGGTTACTCTATTGACATCGCTTAAGTGACTGATAACGGCCTTCCAAGAATGACCTGCAGGACCAGTCTGCAATAACTAAAGTCATTGGATGAGGTCCCGAATGAATGTTGTAACTGGTCATGGATGAAAAAGGGAACATCCGTTCGGGTGAGTGGAGCAGAGCCATCAGTTTCGGGAGTCCACAGAGCGAGCGCATAACTTAACTCGCAGCCTTGCTTGATTTCGTTCTCCGCTTGCAGCTCTGGCTCTGGCTATGGCGTCGCTCCAGTTCCAACTCCCCGGTACTCTGTCCCCGCCGCCTGCATTGTCCTCCACTCAGTCTGATTCCCGGAACAGCCGCTTCAATTCATTGCCACTTGAGCTGGCTCGCATAAATTTCAAGTCACCGGCTAGGTTGCTTTCTGGAATGCGTGCGTCCAGGTTCAGGACTAGAGCGGTTTCTGTCAGTGGAGATACTGCGCAAAAGGAACCGGACGTGAAGAAGACGTCGTATCGGCCGGTTGTGATACTCCCGGTGCGTGCAATAACTGGCTTGATGAATTCCCTGGAGTGTGCCATTCTTCTCTGGATTGTTGATCGAGAGATGATAGAATTTGTGACCTAGATGATTGATTTCTATGAATTCCGAGAAGGGCTTTCGTTAGTTTGCTTCAAATTATATCTGAACTGTCAGTAAGCGTTCGCTCGGTCGGTTTTGAGAGATTCAACACCCAAAATCGCCACTTTTTCTGCAGAGCGTGCGGAATTCCTATCATTCTAAATCTTTGTATGTTCTTTTGTGGTGAATGAAAGAGGATTCCAACGCACTAAAAGAATGCAAAAGTTACGAAGGGTCAAAATTTTATTAGAAAATCGCTGCTTCGACAATAGGTACATTTACATCTGATCAAGTGGCGCTTTTGGGGTCCCTGGGTGTCCTCACCTTACACGACGGTTGTATGTGTTCAGAGAAGGGTCTTTTGTTAAGTTTGCTACAATAGAATTCAAGTTGTATCTGGAGGAATTCGCTCAGTCCGTTTTGAAAGATCTAATTTAATTTCCTCATATGAATGCAGGGCTTAGGAAACAACACGGGTGATTATAACGAGCTTGTGGCCTCTCTTGCAGCCCGTGGATTGACTTCAGTAACTGCCAAGGTTTCTCGTCCTGATTGGCTGCGGAATGCTGCTGGACTTCTCGATGCTGCTTACTGGAAAGGCAACCTTCAGCCTCGGCCCACACTTGATTGGTGCGTAGTAGTTTTGCACATGTCCTGATTTTCAACTTGCTGTTGGAAAAATATTGGAAACCGAGACGCATTCAGTTTAGACTAATTTTAATGGTTTATGTAATGGCAGGTATTTGGAAAGGATAAAAAATGCTATTGAAGAAGCAAAGACTTTGGCTCCCGGTAGGCATTCTAAACTGCTTCCACGTTTAACCCCTAAGCGTCCCAGCATCCAGAAACTGGACCACGAACGGATTCAAAGCCTTGTAACTTTCTCATACAATCTCGGATGACTTTCATCCAAGTCACCTTTGCAAGCCTGTTAAATTCTTTACCAGTTAGAGTAAATCACTTGTGCTAGGGAGATGCTGATAATATTGGAGAGGCCTCCAAATGCAAGTATGTCAAATTTGTTGGGTAGATTTCATGCCTGCAAAGGTCCTCTCATGTACACCTAATGTACATCTGAGTCATGCTAATATCTATTTTGAGGCTAGCATCTACTTGTGTTCAAAGGATCGTTACGTTTAGGGGTTAAAATATCAGGTTATTCTAAGTCTTTTTCTCTCTCTCTTGTCATACCTTGTTTGAAAATTTCGAATCGACTTCACTGTCTGCAGAGTGCGAGAAGGTGACAGTCATAGCGCATTCAGCCGGTGGCTGGTTGGGGCGAGTGTACATGGCTGACTTTGGAACCGAAGACATCGCCTTATTCCTATCCCTGGGGAGTCCTCACTTGTATGTCCAGATTCTCAACTTGCCTGAATCGTAATGGAGTTCTCGTAACAGTTACCAGTGCTCAGCATCCTCATATCTGCTTCTATGGTGTACCCTCTCTGTAATGCCCTAGAGTCTGAATATTTAGACGGACACAAGTATGTCCGCGGTCTCCTGATTCAAGCTTGGCATTTGAATGCAGACCTCCTCCCAGGAACGTTCCTGGGGTCGTGGATCAAACGAGAGGGCTTCTGTACTACGTCGAGGAGAATAGCCCAGGTGCATTTCATGCACCTCATGTGAAGTACGTTTGCATTGCAGGCAGGTACATGTCCCCGCCTCTGTGATTCACGTCAATACCATCAGCTTCTAGGCTTACGATCCCATGGCTCATCCAGAGATTCGCAAAGCTGAGTACAGAACTGCACTCACATGGAAGAATCTTTGTCTTAAATACACGTTGTGCTAAACTTTCAAAAGCAAAACGCAGTAGGAAACTCAAAAACTCAACCTAAATACTTGTGTAAATACACGTGCAGGTACTTGAAAGGTGACAAACTTTTCCCCAAAATTGCAGCAACTGTAGCTCCTACTGGGCTCGGAACAGTGGCCTCCGCGGGTAGCAGCGATGCTATATCTGCAGCTGAAGAGGGAAAGTTGGAGGCAGGGGTTGGCGAGGTGATAGAAGATGGTGCTGTAAAGCCAGCTCCTCCTACACTACGAGCGCGTATTGTTGGACAAGGCTACAAGCAGGCACGTAGACAAACACACCAACCATGATCGTATACTGAAATTCAACCAGGCATAAAGAGAAGATTAGGGTTTAGAATCTGGTACACTGATGGTCTCATTTGTTGCCATCAAATGCAGGTTTGTGGCCAAGCCGACGTTTGGGGAGACGGTGTTGTTCCAGAGGTATCGGCGCACTTGGAGGGTGCAGAAAACCTGACTTTCGAAGGTGTTTACCACTCCCCTGTTGGAGCCTCCGCCGAGAGGCCCTGGTACGGGACCTCCAGCATTTTAGACCAGTGGGTTCATTACCTGATGGAGTGAGTAGCTGTGATATTGCTGCAGATTTGAAGCTCTTGCACAGATGCTATTGAAGTCATTGGTTGGACCTCCTGGGCATCTCTTATCTGCATGGACAAATGCATATTTCGGTGGATTATAGGTCACGACACAAGGGTGAGGACATACTTGCAGCTGAGGCTGGACGTTGTAACGAAAGGAGAGATTAGCAGAGCGCTTGCACATGGTTTGAAAGCGTTACAGATTTAAGCAGGTTTCCCTGGTTCCACAAGTGCGTATTTTGGGACTACATGATTTGCACGGTTATGACTCGGCAGTGGAGATGGGCAACCAGAAGATGATTAGGTGTATTTCTCGAAGCATTGAATCCGCTCTTCAAAGTGAGCTGTTCTGCTGGCTGGATTCTTTCAAAGTGAGCTCTTTCAAAGTGGCCAGCTACTCAGACTGGCTGGATTTTGACCACTTCAGTGTCTATGCAACTCTGCGTGGGGCTATATTGCATGCTCAAGAAGATGGTTGTGAGATTGATGTGGAAAGCTGCAAATGCGGGACGGACATACATGCATGCATGGTGCAATGGTTTCTTGGGTGAAAATACAAAGCAATTGGAAAAATAAAATAAAATGTTGAACAAATTTGGAACTATATCAGAACATAAGAACATTTTAAATTGATAAGATACTACACTTGATCTTAGCGATAAGGTTCAAAAATGTATGCTTCTCCTTTCCATCTCACAATGCTATATATCCTTGTGGGATAACTCCACTCAACCTTAATCTTGTCATGTGACATTGGCATGCACGACAATGTTTCAAAACGAAACACTACCAATCAGTGGTTTGTATGGAAGGATTGTGGTTTTACTGCAATACTGTTATGTGAAGTAGATTTGGATGGAAGGCGAAACCGGGGTGGGCCCCGCATTCAGCTAGCCTTCTCTACAGATTTTACATCTAAATGTTATTGTGAAACACTGCGAAACACTAAATTATAGTGTTACACTACAACTGTATCCTTTTTTTATTGTAAACCACCAGCGAGGGGTGAAAAGGAAAAAAATGGGTCAACGGACCCATTGTCAAGCAAGAATAAGGCGACCCCACCTTTCTACATTGCAAACATCGTTCACCTACCCGGATGGGACCGTATAACTTACCCAAGAGGTGGATCTCAAGGCGTCAATCCCCTGGAGAAAGTGGAGATGCCGGCCGCGGCCCCACCAGGCAACGCAATGGCCGAGGGATAATGACTGATACTTTTTCCATCGCAAACGTGCCTCCCCAGCTGTCCCATGGCGGGCGACGTGCAAGCCATCTTTGTCTTCCATCACGATCACGATCAGTCCCGTTCCCGCAATTCCAGTCTCCCGCACTGTCTGTCACAACACAGCAATTGCATGCGTGCTCGCTCGCTCGCTCGCCGGCCGGACGCACCTGCTTTGATCTGATTCGATCGCCAATTCTACCCACCTTTGATCAGGAATCTGGAGTTCTGGACTGATCGATCGAAGCCTCATTGCATGCATGGAAGGCCGGGCGAAGGAAACGAAGCCTCTCACTGTCGTCATCATAACTTACCCCCTGTGAATTGCATGATTGATTTCTTTTGAGTGTGATTTCTTTTCGTGCATGTGCTGCAGAAACGCGGAGTCGAATGATTCCTTTGTCGGCGGTGTTACAGTAGCCGTCTCCGAGAGACCCGGTCCATACTTTCGTCGCAACGTCGCGGCGTCTAGGATTTCGTCGCAACGTCGCAGGCAGTAAGAGTGTCATAATCGTAATCCACACGTACCCGCGTTACCTCTCAGCGTCTGCAGCTGTATGTAGTGTCCGTGATAAATTTCACAAGCAAACTCAAGTAACGAATTGCCAAACATTTTATTAGACGGTTCAAGGTTGCAGTTACCAGTTTCGAATCGAAGCCCATATATCACTTTCAATTTCCAGACAGTTCAGAAGGCGCCATAGCCTAGTGATCCTTGGCTTGTTGCCGTGAAAGATGGCCAGCAAACACAGACGCCATAGCTCATTGGACACGTTAGGATGGATGTACACGAATCGTGCCCGCGACGAGGCGCCTTCTGCACCGATGGACCGCTCGATCTCCACGCGAATTTCGAGCTTCCGCAAGGAAATTCTGCCTACCCTCAAGCGGCAATCGTCGATCCGGTTCAACCCCGGGGAGTATATCGCCGGCTGCTTTGGTCCTCGCGATTGCCCTGACTCCCAGCGCCCAATTCTCTCGGAGGCTCAACGGCCGCCACGCTCCCGCTCCATCTCGCTGGGCAACTTCGAATTCGACTTCGGAAGCATGCGCTTCAAGGAGAAGCAGGGGGATCATGATCCGTTGGCGGCGCGAGCGGCAGAGCTGAACCGGCAGGCGGCGACGCACAAGCACCGCGTGGTGCAGCCCGGGGGGCGCTGGGTGATGGAAGACGACGCGGAGTATTTCCTGCAGCCGCCGGCGTGGAAGCAGGCGCTGCGGAAGCTGCGGGCGGAGGCGAAGCGGCACGTCCACCCGGTGCGCGAGGTGAGCCCCGTGAACACTTACTACGACGCGGAAAGCTACGAGAAGAATTTCGACGACGGCGGACACGCGGCGCTCTACATGGAGGCAGACGACTTCGGCGTGAGTGCGAGAATCCGGCACTCCAAGCTGCTCACGAAGCTGCATTCGCAGCGGTTCGAAGGCGACCACGCTGCGGCACTGGTGAAGGCCGCGTCGGTGCCCGCTGTGCTGCCTGTGAAAGCTTCCAAGCCAGCGCGCGACGACCGTAGCGTGACCATTTGGGAGCGGCGCGCTGCTGCTCGCCCTATTACCAAGCTGGAACTCACACGGTCGATTTGATTCACAAGCAATTGTGTTTCTTTTTGCCATTAGAGTGCGAGCTTTCGGTTCCCAAAACTAGAAGCAATTCTGTTCCAAGACTTGAAAACTCTACGCAGCAGGGCAAGATTTCGAGAAGCGAAATCTTGCAGCACAAATTGCAAGCTCCGGCACTCATATGGGGTTCTTTCCCTTGAGGTGATGATTCTTTCATGCCCAGCATTGCTTGAGCTCCACAAGAATCGATCACGAATGAATCAAACAGGAGCTTCAGAAAGGCAGAGATTCATTCCTGTGGTGCCCAGTATCATGTGAATTCTCCGACTTCACCTCCGAAGATTGTCACCTTTGGTTCCCACTTTCTAAACCTTCAACCACCGGCATACTATCTGAATTATATGATTATGTCTCAAGTGTTCATTTGTCATTCTGGGAGGCTTTGGACAAGTGTAGCTGGAGTTACCAGGGGCTACAAAATTAGTACACTAATTAGCCTCCTTTTAATACATCAGCATTTTGGACAGCAAACTGAATATGTAAAAATGCAAATTTTTTCACCCTGGTAGGGGATTTTTGGGTTGATCATAAAATGCAACCCAGGCCATAGAGTTAAACGAACAGACTCCTAATGTACGCCAGTTTCAAAACGAGAAATTGGAGTTATTTCTTTACCTAGCAAACTGAGGAGGGGTGTGTACGCAACATGATTAGGATATAAATTCAAGCATTGAGCTCATCTTGTCAAGAGAAGTACATCAATTGGGGCTCTTGATGGGGAGCACTTCTTTAGCATGTGCTTTACTTTGTCGTCGTCAAGGAATCCATGAATTTGATTCAGCCTGGATTAGTTTGTACACAGGATGTGCTCAAGTGGTATTTTCTTGCTGAGATTTGATAAATGTTGCATGATCATCACGGTTTCTGAACCAGATACATATGCTGGCCTGCCTTATAGAATAATTGTCACACTCATGCTTTGTTTATGCTTGGGGAAATTGGTCATGTTGTTGAGGCTGAGTTCAAAGAATCTGTGCTTTATTATCCATTGAAAATGAAATTTGCATGGTCCAAGAGTTGACTGCAATCCGAACACGTCAACCTAAGAGTCGTCGACACTCAAACCTCTTTATAATGACTCCTCTACAATGACATTCTAAAATATCACTGCACACTATTGTGTGGAATATAGTTTTGGACATGACATAAACTATAATACCAAGATCAGGTTGCCATGACCAAAGACTAAGTCGTCATGACCAAAAATCGTGATCATGATCAAAGACCTAGTAGTCATGACCAAATATCAAGTGGTCATAGCCAAACATCAAAATACCATGATCAAAACATAACGTTCAGTAGCATGCACTGTCATCGCCTTGGCTATACAATAGATGGTGTGGAATATTCCTCACCCAATAGTACTTCATCAGTAGCTAAGTGGACATGAGGAGGCTCAAGGTGATGAACAGAGTGAATGAAGGAAAGGCAATGGGCATGAAGGCTACTGAATGTTATGAAAACATAAATTACATAAAACATATATTTTCTATGGAGTTGATGTACAAATAAAAAATTTAAATGACAATGTGAAGATCACATCTGTACAATTGGATTCATCATATTTTTTATTAATATTTTTTAATTAATTTTATAAGGTTTTCTCTTGAAATTCAATTTAAAATCCCAAATTAACACAAGTTCTTAAAGAAATTATTGTAATGAAATTGGAATAACATGCACTACAAGATGGTATATTTTCCATTATTTGATTCTACTTATTTTGGAAAATCATGTTTAATGTCTTCCTTTTTGAACTAAAATTGAAACTGGACGTAAACCAATTGTGTTGTTTTTCAAAAAATCACAAGATCTTGTTTTGGAAAATCCATACTGTACAAATGATAGTCAACTAGCACAAGAACCAAGAGAAATTTGGATGAATGAAAAACTATACATGATGTAGTGTTAAGAAAGGTTGCAATCTGTTCGTCGTTCATTATATGAACGCATACATGTCAAAGGGTTAAACATATTCACAGAATCCCTTTTGTACCACATGTCCAAATTTTACTTCACGATTTCAATTCCTCAATTTATGAAAGCAATTCATATGGTGTCCCACTACTTTTTGGAGTCACTGTATACTTTGTAGCATCTAAAAGAAGAGACTGTCAGTAGAAGTCAAGCCTGTAAAGTATATTGTAGCATCTTAGAAGAGTTCGATATACTTTTGTAGCATCATAGAAGAGACTGTCAGTAGAAGTCAACCTGAAAAAGTTTCAAGTGTGTTGTTGAATTTCGGCAATCTAGCACAGAAACGTGACATTTAAGCGCTCAAAACTCTGAAAACTACATCCATTTACTGTGGACTACAATAATCACAGTAATACACAGATTGTGAATATTTCAACCGAGCACTCCAAGGTATCTTTCTGTATGAAATTTGATATGTTTCTAGCTGCAAATGTGAGCTCTCTCCATATGCACCATGTACTCCCTTCATATACTAAATTTAATGTATCAGATAGAGCTGAAACATGAGAATAACTTCATTATCTGCTGAAGGGATCAATCTGGATTCCCATGTACGATGTGAACAAGAATGCTCCCCGCAACTCTGTACAAAAAGAGTCCAGAATTTGACCATGGGCATTGGTAATAGCAATGTTTACTACACCTTTTTAGGTAGGGTAGTGGGCAGCTTGTAGATGATAGGTGACGAGTTTTTCATTTTTTCAGTGTACATTTCAGTCCCTTAGACATTCAAGCGTTAAAGCAGATAAATAGAACATGCTTCTTGACATCTCACAACTAAAGTTGCACTAGTAGCAAACCTGTCGTTTTTCATTCCACACTTTGTGGAAACAATGAACAATTACTGGAATATTATACTTATGTTTCAGTCTTCTTGTGACCAAAACTACTCACCAACATTGACACAACCCGTGTGCCTGGCGCGATTTCATTTCTTTTTCATTTATAGTAAGTGAAAAGCGACACATTTCCTACTAGTGTTAGAGCAAGCCCAGTAGTTTGTCTGTGTGCACCAAGTCCACATCCAAGAGGGTGTGAGAGTATGCCCAGCAGCATGTGTTTTGGAGGGACCAATGCCAAGATTTGGTGTAGTTATCTCCATTTGCTTCAAAGTTTGGCCCCACCAACGCTGTACACCGGCCCTAGCACTGTTGATTGCAAGCAAAATCTTTGCAGGCCTTGAAGAAAAAATAATGGCGTCCTCCTGATACTGTACAAGAGTGGTGAGTTTCCATCAGCGTCGATTTAGGGTTTCACGACACGATGCCATGCTCTTTGAAGATGACGATAGGCCTCCAGAACTGTGATGAAAGAGGATCCCATTCTGGTAGCTAAGGTAGGATGTCCTAAAACCACCACCTCCCCCAATTATGACATGTAGAACTTTCTTGGGGCCACTACAGTTGCGACTCAAAACCACCAATTTCACTATTGAAGTAGACCAATGGCATGTCAAGCATTACAAAGAAATAGTTGGTGGTTTTGGATTAGCTCATGAGCGAAATTAGGAACAACAAAGTGTGAACTTAAGAAATTGTGCATAAAATGGTCGGCAGTCTATTTGAAAGGAATCACTGAATACAGCAACCCAGAGTATGGCCCTCACATCAAGCTCATGTCACTACGAACAGGTGATCCAATTTGGGATTAATTTGGGTCCCTCGGGAGAGGGAAGGGCTGCGCCTGCCTAGGAGGTAGTGCAAGACCAAGGTGACTCGCACTGGGCTGGGCAGCAAGCTGCCAGCTGCTGAAAAATTAGATTAATATCATGGGATTCGATGAACCCCGTATCAGATATTAAACTGATAAGAACAGATACTACACTTGATCTTAGCCTATAGGCCGAGAAAGGCATGCTTCCTCATTCTCACTCCTACGATTATATGATATCCCAAGTCAAGCTCCACAAACCTTGTGGGAAGAAGTGCGGACTCCAACGACTTGCATACGAAAAGAAGTGCGGACAACTGCTATAATCTGTGTCATGGAAAATTAAAAAAAGTACGGGAAGCGACACCTCAATCAGCAGGAATTGATACAATACCGTACTGTCCAATACTGACGTTTTGTATATTAACAAACCGTTCACCACAATAATAACCTGTGTTTCTGAAATCATTGATGATGTGAACCCAGATATCATAAACTTGCTCCAAGGCCTACTTGCACTAGAAGGAAATGTGTTGTTTTTCACTTACTATAAATGAAAAAGAAATGAAATGGCGCCAGACACATGGGCTGTGTTAGTTCTGATGAGTAGTTTTGGTCACAGGAAGACAGAAATATAAGTATAATATTCCGTAACTATTCACTGTTCCCAGGAAATGAGGAATTAAAAACAACATGTTTGCTACTAGTGTTGGTGTCCGAAACATGTATCACAATGTTGGGTTAGAGTGAGATCAATGCCTGGAGATGAGACAGCTTTTGATGACAATTGATTACCCACGATCAAGTGGAAATCAGTATTCATCTGCACTTCCGGCTTCTACAGGATGGAAGGCCTATGACGATTTAAACATAGTATAGAATGCACAAGTACATTCAACGAAGGTCTCCGCAGTCCATTCCAGCAGGAGTCGACAGGACATTCTTTCACTAGTAGAAAAGGTGCATCTGCCAAGGCAGATGCCCAAGCAAATGGGCAGGTTTTGTTCAGAAGTGGGCAACATTGCTTCGACACACCCACCTTTTCGTACTAGAGAGCGGGCAGGGAGTAGCGTGTTCTGCCGTGCAAGCGGTTACAGGTCGAGCCCGGCAGGGCGAGACCTGTAGCCGCGCGCACGGCAGAACACGCTACTCCCTGCCCACTCTCAAGCATTAAACGCAAGCCAGTATGCGTAAGTACCGCGTATAAATTGATGAATACGGAAATATTGACCAATTCCGATGACAGAATCGGTACCCTCTGCCGGTTCCTCAAATTGTTGCAGATTCTGTCATCTAACAGGGACTTGAAAAAGGCAGAATAAGACTGGCTTGCGTTTAACGACTAGTATTTGGAGTCAATTTTGAAGTTCTTTGAGTATTATAAAATAATTCCAATCAAAAAATCTCACAGTAAGTTAGTTGTTTCTTGTGTAGGGTTGTTTGGAGATGTTCCACAAGAGCTAGCCACACTCCGGTACCAACATGGATGTAAGTTAGGCTAAGAGTGTGTATTTCGAGGCTTTGTTTGAATAAAGTGTTTGTTCAACCCACCCATGGTTCAACGTCCACCTGACATAGCAAAAAAGAATATTCTAAAAGATGCCCTTTACAGATCTCGAACTTGTGACCTTCGCGTTATTAGCACAACGTTCTAACCGGCTAGCTGAAAACCATGCTCTAAATGACTGAGCTAAGACACTAGTAGGAAATGTGTTGCTTTTCACTTACTATAAATGAAAAAGAAATGAAACCACGCCAGGCACATGGGTTGTGTCAATGTTGGTGAGTAGTTTTGATCACAAGAAAAGAGAAATATAAGTATAATATTCCAGTATTGTTCACTGTTTCCATAAAGTGGGGAATGAAAACGAAAGGTTTCATTGCTACTAGTGTTGATGTTGTTGTAGGTGGTTGTTGGAGTGATCAAGCATTGATTGAAATATAGTGAGTAAGTTTCATGCTCAATCACCTCCTTCTGCCAATCTGTCCCTCCATTTTCTTTGTCTTTGTGATTACGTTCTTAAAAAATATCACTCAATAGCTACACTGAATAGCGTATTTAGTGTCTGGAACACTGTTAGGGAGATATAGTGTCCTCGTAAGAAAAAAAACAAACATAGTGTTCCAATGACATATGGTAACTTTATAATAAATATGGCATGCCACCTCATGTCACTCTCATTACTTGAAAAGAACAGGGCTCAGTGAAAGTGAGAATGACAAGCACTTGGCAAATGCCTATGTAGAATTAAGGGACACTATTTCTCTTCACCTTTAAACGAATTGTGATAAAAGACATCAATTATCTCCGAACATTAATATGCCATTCAATGTAGTTGTTTTGGAGCTTAGTGTCGGCAACTAGTTGAAAACATTCTAAGACGAGTGGGTCATAAACCGACACTTTAAGCCCTACACCTATCTATAGTACTCTGAGGCGCAATGTAATAGTTTGAATGGATTAGAAAATTGATTCTAAATATACACCAAGTTAAATCATGATTTTTGGAGTTATATTGAATAAGTTATGAATTTTCAAAGTCCAAAGTCTTTAAGGTTGGTTGTTTGTTTTTTTGTTACGTTGAGGTCTCCCCAACTGTGCACCTGCTCCAAGTTGCGTTCTTGGTACCGCTGAAAAAATCTCGTTGAGGAAGGGTGCACGGAATTGGTTTTGTTGCATTTGGACCTACGATGTGAAAGTTATGAATTTTTAATGGAAATTTGTCACAATAAATTGAAATAAATTATGAAAAATGGAATATGAGAGTTATTGATGTCATTCTTGGCATCATCGGAAAGTTGTGGACAAGTAGGGGTATACCAAAGTTGTTTCATAGTTTTCGGACTTACCTTGTGAAAGCTATGGTTTTTATATAGAATTTTGTCACGATAAATTGAATTAAATTATGAATAAATTATTCAAAAAAGAAGAAGCAAAAGCACAATAAACACGGGAGCACAAAGGACATTTAGAGCACAAGAAAAAATTAGGCCAACAACACAAGGCTATACTAGTCTGATGTGAAAATGCTACATGTTACTATATGGGATTGTGAGATCCTAGGGATGCATTGTAATAAACACATACAAAGTGCACAAAAGGGGTATTAATTTGAAAACTGCTGTATGACATATACATACAATACAAACACAATAAAATAAGTAGAATCAAATAATGGAAATTATACCATCTCATAGTGCATATTATTCCAAATTTGTTATAAATTTGTAAATAAGAATTGTTAATTTGGGATTTTAAAGTGAATTTCAAAAGAAAACCTTGCAAAATCAATTTAAATATATTAATAAATAAACACAATAAATCCAGCTGTACAGATTGGATCTATACATTGAGATTTATAACTTTTCTTTATATATCAATTCCATTTTGTGATTCATCAAATATTTTATAACAAATCTTTGAAATTGGTGGTGCATCTAGAGGTTATAGGGATAAACATGTATTTAGGATGGACTAGATATGTATACAAATGTTTTTAGACATATAACCCTTTGTATGTAGGGATTTTTTAGAGGGGGTCATGAATGCATATGATTCTCAAACATAATGTAGAGTGCATCCCAAGTGTGAGATGTACTTCATATAGTTGTATAACATGCATAAATGCATATGAAATAGATTTTCCTTAACTGACCATTCATTTAAGTTATTGTGGTTGGAAAATTTTGGAAATTATCTCCCCACTACTTTTGGCATATCATATATATATATATATATATATAAAATTTATGAATAAAAGTGAACAATGAATATTTAAAAATAGAATGTAATTTATATGAATTTTGAAAGTGAAAAGATAATCATATTCCACTTGTGATATGTAGATGTTGCTTTATTAACACAAGTTTATTATGAATTGCATCCTAAAAGTCCCAATTTAGTTCACCTTCGGAAGTCCCCAATTAGATCATGAGTGATTGGTTTTAGGTTCTTTGGTGATTGAAAGTGATTGATTTTCAGTTCTTTGGGGATTACAAGTGGTTGAATTTAGGTTCTATAGATGACGATTCTTTCATTGTTTATAACAAATACATAACCAAAATGGGGGTGAGTGGTTATGGGGGCATTCCATCTTAGAGTATATCCTGCGGTTCGGCTAGATATTACCCTTGCACAAACATATTGGAGGAAGATGTATGTATGCATACAATATATAGAGGGCCTCTTAAAAGGCTTCGCTAGAAAGAGGCAAAACTCATGAGTTTGTACATTCTGCCCAATCAACAATGTTTCCCCCTTAACCTTCATTTCATTTGTGCCACATGACACCCTTACCTCATGCAATGAACTCAAAACCTCAACAAGACGCTCCAAATATAAACACTATTAGAAAGGTGCTTGTGCCGAGGCAGATTCTTAAGCAATGTTGTCCAATTCTAAACAAGTGCCTCGGGTGGGTCACTCTTCATATATTTTGGGTACCACGTGCGGCGAGGGGGTGTTTTTTTGGGGGCTATTTACCTCTTAGCTGAAATTAAAAGAACCCCTATGATTACTTAATGGGAAAAAATGGCTTATATTATGGACTCTATCGTTTTTTATAAAACGGTGACCAATGCAATTTTTTATATGCTATCTTCCTTGTAAAGGCTTAAATGTAATATAAAAGTAACATGACTTTAAAAATTTGAGAAAAATGGCGTCAAGAAAATGACCAAAACTTAACCTTCTTTTATACATTCTCAAAAATGTGCACCCTAACCCTAAGTACCTTCAAAACCAATGGCAACCTTAAATTCAGGTGGACAGAACTGAGCTTTCATCCACTTCTAGACCTACTTTTCGTCCACCGCGCAGCTGACGCCCTTTCCTACCAACTGTGCTCCAGATGTTTCCCCTCCAAAACAGACTGTACTCAGTTTAACCCCTAAATTTCCTTGTGTTTTTGGGAGCTTGAAACCTCAAAACTGCGATTTTCTACCTCTATGTACTCCCGGGGATGTGAACCAAGTTTTTTTACTTCTTTCTTTATTCCAACCGTAAGATCTTGTACCTAAGCCTATTCACAGCTACTATTTCAAAAATTGACCGTTGGATGTTTATCATTTGCAAGATCGTAACATCCAAAGTTTGTGAAAAAGTTTTTCGGGGCATTGCTTGGGAGGCATTGTCTCCATAGTGCAAAGGGGGACTTGAAGATTGTTACTCCAAACATTTTGCTCATATTTTTTTCCATGTAGATAACTAAGTTGGGTATGCTCATGCAAAATTTTAGAGACTAATTACGCGTTTCAAACCTTCATCCAAATTAATTTCCGGAAGTAGGTATAAAAATGGCAATTTGGTGAAACATGCATCACATTAATTGTATTTGATTTTTGGAAAAAATGAACGGTGATTAGGTACCTCTATGATTTTATAAATTTTAGGCGAAATTATTTTTAAAAAATTTCAAAATCTCAAATTTTGACAAATTTCGAAAGAAATGGATGTGAAATTACAAAAAACCTTGGAGGTTGCTGTTCTTTATTTTGGAGGCTGCCCTTGTCAAGCCAAGAATATAATCAACATGGGTCACTTCAAATTCTGAGCCTAAATGTGGTGAAGAGCATGTCTCCAGAAAAAAATTGAAAAAATGATTATAATAAAAAGTTTTTTTCTGCCCCAGTTGGGCTTGAAACCAAAAGTTTCAATAAAAAAATTATAATATCCAAATTTGACTTTGTAATTTTTACCCCCACACACCTTGTATGTATGACCACGCCCACGCCAAATTATAGTCTAAAATTCTTAATTTAGACCTTCCATCTAAGCTGCCCGAAACATCAAAAAGCCATTTTGGCTTTTAAGGGCCTTTAGGGGTTAACCCCTAAACGTCCTCACCTATGTCCAATTTAGGCAGTTTTGCAAAGATGCATTATAAAATGCAATTAATATGAATATTTAGAACTTGATTTTTGAATAAAAGTTATACATTTTTTATTTTAGATTCTATCTATACGGTTAGATCTATGACTGCTATCACTAATCTTTTTTTATAAATTTTGAAACATAAAATAAAAAAATATTTTGTAATTCAATTACGAATAAGATATTGACAATATGTGGATGAAATTTGTTGTGATGGGTTATAATGTAGTACTTTAGGTGTAGTGATTTTTTGAGATTTTTTGGATGCTTGAAGTTTTTTTTTTCAAGAACACTTTTAGACCAAAATCTTCAAGATTTTCGGTGAAACACTACAACACAAAATGAGGCATAATTTTTCCAAAAATTATTTCCTTTTCGATCGAATCACACATACATGAAGCTAACTTCCCATAAAAAATTCAGTAAAAAAATCACACCACAAAAATTGCATGACGGATGAGAAAATACGGATGAAATCTGTACATCAGGCCAAAAACGCCTGCTTGGGCAGTTAGGGGTTAATGCATTGGATCCCATTTGCAATCCCCTAAATTACATGTACTAAAATCATAATGGACCAGAATTGTGGTGTACCTAAATTATTTATAATGGCCTGTACTCTTTCATTGCATTCTATCTTATTTGTAATTTTTTTATAAATTCTTATAAATTTTGCCTATGATGAATAAAACCCATGCTATTTTCTGCCGCACGTTGTTTGTAAAATGCAGTAAGTGATCCACCCGAAACAAGTGCTGCCCATTTGCTCAACACAAACACCTTTTCTACTGGTGGAAGAGCCGCTTGGCTATTTATGATGGCTATATTGCACCATTTCCCTTATGAAGTGACTATTGAACATTTGACTAGTGCCCCCTATCCATGCGGAAATAATGCCAGTTGCCGCTATAACGCTATTCTCCCAACTGTAGTAGGAAAAACTCTTACAACTTTGGTAAGAGCATCTCCACTAGCACTCTAGATTGAATACCACTTTGGTTATGGAAAAATGGATGAGATTGAGTTGGTGAACAATTTACTTGGCTTGTGACACTAAATAATTCATTAAAAATCAGGGCCCTTAGCTCAAAATCACTCTTGATAGTGTATCTCCTCTTCTTAATTGCATATCATAATTGCACAATCCATGCATGGTGATTTGTGAGTGGCTCACCTACTATTTTCAAGAGTCTGATTTAAGCAGTTGCACTGTGCGGGAGCCCTGCACCCACGTTGGACCCCACTGGATGACCCCATTGTTGTCCCCGTGTCAGTCCTTGTCTATCCTGTAGTATTAGCCTTATTGCTTCTCCCCAGACCACCTATGGCTGAGGTTGTATTTGATCTCTTTTTGCAATGAAATTTCTTCATTTGTCTCCAAAAAAATAAAAATAAAAATCTAATTTAGTGATGTTGATGGGGGAACTACATGGTATCAAAGTCTGACTTTTTGGATGACCTTCAGAGTGCAATCCAGAGTACTAAGTTAGTGGAGATGCTCTAAGGGCATCCTCAATCTTACCTCGGTAGAGTGGGCCGCCACCCGCATTTGGCGGGGCTGTTTTGGCTGCGGGATGCCAATTTTTTTTTTTTGCCGTTGAAGCGGCCCCAACCCTGCAGCGCTCCTGAATCCTCATCCTGTGCTCCTGCGCTTCTCGATTGACGTACCCGGAGATCGTGCGCTCCTGCGCTCCTCGATTGACGCTCCTGCACTAGTTGACCTGATGTACCGTGGAGTTTCCAGCTCCGGGAAAGAAGCCAAAAATACCGGCCGATGAGCTTCATTTGGAGGGGCCGCGCAGGTACCTTCGACATTTACGGTGGGATTGGGGCAGGTAGGAGGCTCTGCTCCGGGAAAGTGCTGTTGGCGGGCGACCTTGGCGTGAAGATTGAGGATGCCCTAAGAGCATTTTTATCAAGGTCCTCCAACAGTATACAGTGCCAATGTACCCTTTCAACAATGCCAAGGGTCAGAGGCCTGCCTAAGAATTTTTTCTTTTTTCGTTTTTTTTTTTTTTTTGAAACAGAGGCCTAAGAATTCTTCACTGCAGCTTTTGTGTTTAAAAATGTACGATATTGCAAAAAAATAATTCTAGTACCATTGTGGTGGCTTGCAAGTTGCTAAGTCTACACATGTGTGCGATCAATGCTTGTGGTTCTCTAGGTGAAGGAATTAAATCCCCAAGCAACTAATGACCAACTACTTCCCATCATTGCCAAGGCCTCCATTCTAGTCAGCAAATTTTTTTGGTATTTCCGTTGGTACAGCGACACGCACCCCACCCTGAATGTATCCAGGTAAGGAAAAACTGGATATGATCAAACATATACACATGTACGTACGTATGTAAAGATATATAATTATTTATTATAAGGCACTTTCGTCCAAATAGTGATGATTTTAGTATTTATTTTAGAAGATTTTGGTAATTTTATGTACTCTTTTGCCCAATTATTCTAGTGCAAAAGTAGTCACTCCCAAAACCTAGTAAGATTCTTGTGAAAGTTTGCCAATTTGTTTTGCTTGATTCTAATTATTAGGACATTGGCAATTTTTGCCATTACTATATAACTAAAAACCCACCGTGACAAGCACCGAGCTTGTTTATCCTAGGTGATCTTTTCTACATGTGTACTTTGTATGTAAGGGAAGGGGTACAGTTGCCGTCAGTTTAATCATTTCAACTTACATGAAGCGTTGATTTTCAATGCTAAAAAAATTGCAGCATATAAAACTTTGGGTTTAATAACCAAACTCAAATTTTAATTAAGTTTTTCACAATGTCTGATTTGTTATAAATTTTCAAACTCAATATGCATAGACCACTATTCATGTAAGTAGGTGTAATTACAACTGTTTTTCATTTCTAGTCCAATCAGATTGCTAACTTGGTATTCACAATTAATGCTTGTGATAACTAAATTAGGAACTCCTAAAGTTTAAGCATGTGCTTTTATAGGTGACCACAATTGGTACCTAATAGTTTTGGGTGCTTCTACCTTGTGTTAGTGTAAAATGGCTTCTTCGTTGGGAATAAGGAGTCCTACTCAAGCACAAAATAGGAACAAGTTTTCACTGTGGGAATCCACATGCATGCACTTGGAAAATGCACACGTAGAACTGCTGGCTAATTATCCCGCTTTATTTTTCCTGCTTCCATCAGTATTGTTGCTGCCGTGCTGACCATGTCCCAGTCCATTGCACATGTTCTAATAAATTCAAAAGATTGACAGAGGCAAGGGCTGCCGTAAAACCCTAATCCCTAAACCCATGGAGAGTGCCATGAAGACTCTGTATGAAACGTAATCACTTGGCAGAATGCCACTAATCGTGCTGACTGCTGACATTAGAAAATAACTTTTGAATTTCATGCAGAAGAGAGCATGCACCACAGTTCCATGCCCCGGGTGCACTCTAACTTACATTATGTTTGAGAAATGTTCATGACCTCCTCTCAATTAAAAAAAAGCTTATTTGTCTAATTTTTTTTGTATACAAATCTACTTTGTCTTAAATATATGTTTAGCCCCTAAACGTCCCATGGGATAGTATATACGCTGTCGTATAATTGGGATTTTTTACTGACAAGAAACTCCAAATGAAGATCTCAGTAACTCACTAGAACCGGATCGATTTAAATTTCTACTTCTTTTTTGAACTCAAACTCATTGAAGGTGTGGATTCATTCCAAATACAACCATAATACAACGTATTCTATAGCCGCAAAGGCACGTTCAGACGTTTAGGAGTTAATGTAACTATGTAGGTATTGTATACAAGAATCTTTTCAGCTCTAAGTGTGTTTATTGTATGTACACTTTGTACAACAATGTTCAATTTAATACCTAACTCTTTTGTGCACACACCTAAACTTTCACAAATTTAACATAGTGCACCCCTGGGAGTTTGGTGATATCACCTCAACAAGTATATTTTTGTTAAAACCGGCGTATGTGAACCCAAAATTGACACTTATTTCGGTGGAAATATGCAATTTGGTTTTACATAATTAGATCATTAGCCTCTCAAAGAGAAACCCAATTTAAGTCAATGAATTGTCATTGTCAACACTTCATTTACATTTTACAAATTTTCAAGAATGAAATCAGAAGATGCCTACCTATGCATGATAATAAATACTCCTTAAATGAAAATCCTTGAAGTATAAAACTGTTTCAATTCTCATTGGTTGCATCAAGTCAGTGATGAATCTCATCAAGAAGGTCCACCCACCATCTCGATGAGATTTTAGTGATGAAAACCCGCGATTTCCTCTTGTTGTGTCACATGGAACTAGCGAAGAATCATGCCGAGGAATTAAGGGGCTCGTCTAGTGATGTCATTGTCCATTGTGAATATCCCTAAGGTGGTTATCCCATTCCCAACTGGCGCCTTAAACCAACAGCTAGAGGCATTTTCTGCAATCAATGTTGCAACAATGTTGGTTGTAGCATGAATTATAGTTGGTAATGGGTTCTCTCTTGTTGGTTTTAGTATATGTAAGTGTGGTTATGAATTCCTTGTTGTTGGTTTAAGCATCTTTAGTGTGTGCAATACAAATCTTCTTTGTGACGTGAATGGAATGTGTCATATTTCAACTTTGAAAATTTATAACTAATTTATTCTTCATCCAAAAGTTAAGTTTCAACTTGTGTTGGAATCTATTTCTTCTTGCCTAACTCTAAAAAATAATGATACTAAATAATATCAATGTCTCATATCCGTATTTCTTACTCAGTTGGGAATGGGGAAACCACCTTAATGACATGTAAGAGCATGCCTAGCAGCAGGTGTTTTGGAGGGACCAACGCCAAGATTTGGTGTTGTCATCTCCATTTGCTTCAAAGTTTGGCCCAACAACTACCCACTAACGCTAAAATATAGTTTTTGGAGCCAAAGTTTGGAGTTTCTCCGCCATCTACAGAAGCTTTGGCGTAAACAAATTTCTCACACCATGCAAGCATCTTTGCTCAATCAACAATTAAATAACGAGCTTGAAGACTATTCACTAGCCCGTGCTTCAAGGTCATCAAGTTACTTTCATAAAATCTTCTTTTTATAAGTTGCCTTGGTGTTCACACAAGGAGTGTTGCTGGACTACTTCTTGCTTATTATTCCTCTAAGTTAAAAATGGCCTTCAAGTTGATGTTCGGCGGACATATTTGGTCTGGAGCTGCTAGGCATGCTCTAAGGATTTTTGCGTGATCTTGTTCTAGCTGTACCAACTATACTTTCAGTGGGACATTTCAAGTCCAAGGGAGTTCACAGTGTGCAGGTCTTAAAGCATGCCCAGCAGCATCTTTTTTTCCCTCACCAACGCTATTTTTGACTGGTAAAGTGCCTCTCATAGTTTGGAGTTTGATATTTCAACTCCAAATATTGTTCATATGGTGGAGGTGATTTCCCCATCAAGCACTTTGTCCTACTATGTGACAAGACCATGCTCCCACTTTATGAAGTTAACTTTAGTAAACTTATTCTCCATCATTATGATTGTCTCAAGTAGAGACAAAAGTAGTAATTTAAAATTGATTGATGACCTCTATTCTAAGCATGCTTGATGTTTGATTTGTTGCTCGGAAGTTCCTAATTTTCTCACGCCAACTTGCATGTGGACTTGGTGCACATTAACGAACTGTTGGGCTTGCTCTTAAGGCTCCTCCCATTGAACAAGCAAGATTGTCAAGGCAAACTTGGACATCCTGCACTGAGGGGCGGTTTACACTAAGGACCAAGAGCCATGACCATGGAATTCTAAAATCTGTGATTGGCCCAAAAGGAGCTCTTGGTCCCATTTGACTTTACACTACCTTGAAAAAAGGAGAATGACCACTAACTTTGAGGTCCCATAAAACTACTAAAATCTGCCATTTGGATAATGTGCCATGGTCCAACGGGTTTTCCGTTGAGTCGAGGCAAAATGCTCGACTCAACGGAAATCAAGGGAGCCGTAAGGCTGAAAATCAGCCATTGGCCGAATTTTTTTTAAATATTTTTTTTTCCCGATTTTTTTGAAGTTACTGTAGATCGTTGGAATTTATATTAAAAAAATCAGCCCAAAGTTGTCCCGGTCCAAATCCACTTTACACTACAAGAGTGACCAAGCCACTCAAAAATCCATTTTTGATTTTTCATGGTCACGGCTCTTGGCCAAGAGCCATGACCATGAAAATGATTTAATTTTCTTGGTCATGGCTCTTGGTCCTTAGTGTGAACCGCCCCTGAGTGAATACCCCTAAGGAATCCCCTTATTGGATTACTGCATTTGGAAAGGGCCATTAGTGCTCCCGTAGTGGCTTGTCATTCTGCACGCCAGCATGTGGACTTGTTGCCTAGATTTAGAAGTCACTGCAATGCATGCACCTTTCGTTTGTACATCCATTGATTAACCCTTAAACGTCAAAGCAAGCCCCATGGGCTTAGTATAAAGGAATAATTGGAGAAAAAAGTTTCATTTCTCAACCAAATCAAGCGAGACTTGTTGCGTTGGAAAGCTACTGAAAAAGCGATCTAGATTCCAAATTTTCGCCTCATTTGAGAGATTGTGAAATCGTTGGTAAGCAATCAAAGTTATCAAATTGAACAAGTTTTGAGGTTGGGGCAGCTGAAGTTCAGCAGTCCCGCAGTGCTACAGTGCAAGCCAGCAGTGCACTGCAGAGCCGTTTTTGCCCAAAAAAAAAAATTTAATTTAATTTAATTTAATTTTTTTCGCCTCCAAAAATTTAGATTCCTTCCGGGCTGCCCCGTCCAGGCCCTCTTGACGTTTAAGGGTTAAGGTGGAGGCACCTAGAATCGCCCATTTATGCCTAACAAAATTAGCCTTTCTAGAGTAGCATAACAAAATCACTTCATATTCCTACACAATAATTTTATAAACCGATAAGAAGGCCATATTTGCTATATTGAGACTTTTTGTAGATTTTGAGACGGTATGTTAGTTATTCAAAAATTCATTTTAAAAATAGTAATTAAAACCAAAAAGCATTAATGCAAAATAGTGATTCTATAATGAAATTCTTAAAGTTGGTGATGTTACTTATTTATAAAAAAGAACTAGTAAAGAGATAAAATGGTTTATCTTTGAGCCGAAAATATAAATGAGACTGCAAAAAGTCTCAATATAACAAATACGGCCTTTAATTATCACTTTCACGTGACCTCATTCCTGAAATTGAGTATACTCTTTTCAAAACAATGACAAAAAAGCCAAATTAATTGCACAAATGGAAGCTTTGAAATGTGTCACAAATAGTTACATGTCATTAATAGACCATAAAAAAATACCAATATAAGAAAACAAATATTGAAACTTTCATGATCTAGTCTAGCATACTCTCTAAACTAGCAAAAAAATAAATAAACCACCCAAAAAAATCAAACCATTTACATGATCACACAAGACCAACTAAAACATACCACATTTCTAATACACTACTTTTTGCTAATAGTGAGGGTGGGTTCAAAATAAGGGAGGCACCTAATTAGTCAAGGCGACACTGTAAAAACAATGCGAAACGAAGATTTCAGGCACGCAGAAAAAATCTCAGTCCTTGCCAATTTCACAATTTTGCAAAATAAAGCATGTCTTTGAAAAGTTTACCACCCGGGGAGGAAGGATCCCCGGGCGCCCTTATAGGTGACCGCAATTGGTACCTAGCAGTTTCTGGTGCTTCTACCTCACATAGGCAGGCAGGACCGCAGGAGGTTCTATTCAATTCAATCTCTTGCACGTCTAGATCACACGTGACTCATACAGAAATCTACCTTAAACGGCAAAATGGTCGAGAATGAGGTACTCCAGCATTTTGATCAATCTGGTGCGGTATAAATAATTAAATCCTTTCACAGTGATGGTCTGATGGGCTCACTCAGGCTACTCTAAGCTCAATGCCTCAGTCTGAGCAATTCTTCCGTCTGCAGTAAGTTGCAGCTGCACTAACTTAGTATTTAATTAGAGCATCCTCAATGCTCTCTCAGCATTTCCTGTTTGAAATCCTCTTCCGCATCAGCTTCAAAACTCTGCCAGGTTTCCTTTGTGTCTTACTGGCTTGTGCCTCCTCCCCGGCCACTTGTGGCTGGGTTGGTGTTTTCTGTTCCTTTGCAATGAATTAAATTCATTTGTTTCAAAAAAAAAAAAAAAAAAAAAAAAAACTCTACCAGGTTACCATTATGAACAAATCAATGCAACAGACACCAAAGTCATGCAGTATATATACTCCTGTTTGTAGAGTACGGAAACTATACTTCTGTTTATACTTAAACAAACTTACTGTACTGCACGTATCTAGGCTGCATTAGTAATAATTCACTCCCAATGAAAAACAATCTCGTTGCAGCACCAAAAACAAAGTGGTAGTTCGTACATATTAATGGCAACTTGTCAGTCAAGACGTCATGACGATCTATCCTGAATTGGATCGTTCCCACAAGAAACCGTCAGCCGCTACAAGAAAAAACAAGTAATAATACAATGCAGAATTGCAGACTCAAGTAATGACGCAGTGGAGTGGTGGCACAACGGTACACTGGAACTTTACTTCACCTCATCGTACGTCGAGATCACACGTGAGACGAATACCGTAGGCGCGCAGCTCGGTCCCATTTGCGTACAGTATGAATTCATATAATGTGAAGGTGCTCCCGAAAGTCCACCTTTTCGATCCTGCCAAATGGCGATGGCGCGGTACGCACTACCTCCGAAGCCTAGTCTAGTGTTGACTTCGTGGTCATGTTAGATGAGAGCCATTATTCTTTCACAATGCCGACATGAACCATCAAATAATTCTCGGATCGAGCGGGGCTATATATCTCCCTGCCAATTACGCAACCTGGACTCACACCGTTCGGAAGATCATCCTACTTTGCAAGCTCCAAAGGTTTTCAGATCCCTGAATCAAAGGCGAAACGACATATCGATCAGTCTCGATGGCTATCCTGTGAGTAACTCAGTACTATTGCAGTTTTCAGTAATTGGGGTTCCACTGATTGCTTCGTTTAATTTGTTACAGGGGAGCACGTAGCTATAACAAGATTACGGTTTAACATTGCTTGATATTACTCGCCTAAGTTGCTCACTACAGTATATGATTCTAGTACTAGACAGTGTTCACATGGAGACATACAGCGGTGATGAATATGTGTGTGCTGTTCAAGAGTTAGTTAGTCTGATCAAGAATACTACTCGTCTGTGACATGCATGGACCACTGAATCCTGTTTCGCTTCACTGAATGAACACCAGGGTCTCATATGCGATCGTCCCTGCGAGTCTCACTTTTCCCACTGAGTCTCGAAGCTACTTATTCACCAGTTTAATGTTGACTCACCTGTTTGTAAAAGGAAAGTTCAACGAGTGTCAACACTTGAGACTTGGTGGAAAAAGTGAAACACACACAGGGAAACCATTATTCATGAGCTCCCTGTGGAAGCCAGTCTCAAACAGCGAGTAACGTCTTCATATGGAGACGTACATACAGCGGTGATGAAATTATTGTGTGCTAGCTAAATGGAGAGATCGATCATGTGGTGTGCAGGTGGTATGACAGGGCGCCGAACATGGTGGTGTTCTTCTTCTCGATCGTGGTGGTGACGAAGGGGCTGGAGGCGGCGCTGACTCGCTACTGCGCCGTGTACCGCGAGCACATGACATTCGCGCAGCGGCGCCGGTTCATCTCGCACATGTGGGGGGTGGCGGTCGACATCACGGGGCTGACCTTGCAGTGCGTGGCGTACATGCCGGCGCTCTTGACAGGGGCCGTGGTGGGGTTTCACAGCGCGAAAATCCTCGCGGGGCTGCAGTGCATGATCATGGTGAGCTACATGCACGACCTGTCGTACACGGTGCCCAGCGGGGAGCTGCTGTGCCACCACCTCTCCGCCGTGGTGGCGCTGGTGATGATGACGTTCGCGCTGGACGCCACGCACAACGCGCAGCTCTTCATCATGTTCGCCAACATCATCATCCTGTTCGAGACCCTGAGCGCGCCCAGCCACTTCGCCATGCTGCTGTATCGCCTCTGGGCGTCGCCTGTCAGTCACCCCGTCCGTCACGTCTGGGCCGGCCGCTTCCTGCTCTTCACCGCCTGCTGGTCCGTCGTCTCCAAGCTAGCGGTCCACATCTTTGCCATCGTGCGCTACATTCAGGTCAGTGATTCTCTATCTTGCTAAATTTACCGACATAAATTTTGAGCTCACATAACATTCAGTAGCACTGCCTGGCCCAACAGTAGATGGTGCAGCATATTTCACATCCAACATCAACAGCACTTCACCGTAGCTAATTGGACAGGTGGAGTCCCAAGGTGATGAAGGAAAGATAGATGACATGAAGGCTACTGAATGTTATTATGGCAAATGGATACAAAGGAATTTTGAATTAAAAAATTTCACCCATGTATTGCCATAAGATTCGGTAAAACTGAGACAATCCGTAGTCTCATATTATCTTTGACTTTACATTTGGATGATAATTAGTGTTTGATGTTGAATTTTTTTTAGTAAAATGAGACTTTAATATGTTGATACACTCACAAACCTTTGATTTTATAAAGGATGATATATTCAGGAAAAAATTATTTGTCTCAAATAAAGGTCTCAAATAACAGGGAGCTGTCAAAGTCTCAAAATGTCATTTTTGTCTCAGTTTAACGATTATGGTCATCGAAGTAGTAGCACGTGTATTACTCTGATAATACCTAGATGTATTAATATGATTCAGGAGCCTGGATTGCTCCGTCATCAAGCCACGGAAAAGTACGTAGCAAAAATGCACATTCAACTGTCTTCTGACACAAAATAAAAAAATAAAAAATATCACTGATTGATTCAGGTGGCGCGCTTGGGCCCGGGCGTGGGATGGGCCGCGTTGGATGCGCCGCCGGTGTCGCAGCTGCACGGCGAGACGTGGTTCAAGGTGATGGCGGTGCTGTTCCCGTGCATCTTGATGGGGTTCGCGTACTCGCACTTCCACACCTGGATCATGATGTTCAAGCTCGGCATGCGCTACCGCCGCACCAGCCCCACCGCCTACAGCAACAGCCCCACCGACAGCCCTGCAAAGGTACCGGCGGGCTCACTCGCTCTGCAGCACAATGTATAATATCATATAAATCTACAGCATAACGACGTCAGTACCTTGGAGCTAAGTCTGTAGATAATTCGTGACTGTAAGTCTCAGCAATGGCTTGCCAGAATTATGGATCAATGACATCCTCCTGTTACCGACATGCACTTCTTTCATCTAATTCACATGAAGATCGATCAAGACTTCACTATCCTGTTGATTTGCTTACAGTTCACTTCTGTTCTTATGTGCACACTTGAATCACACTGCATGTTCTTGAATTTCACTGATATTAACCTAGGATCAATGATATCCTCTTTCTTTCACATATGTTACAGTTTTTCGTCTAATTCACATGAAGGTCAAGACCTATCCTGTACGTTGATTAGATTGTTCACTCCTGTTATTGTCCATTGAGTCTTCTACACTTGAGGCGAGTGTTTAAAGGTTAAGAGGGGGGGTTGTTGAACTGTACATAGCTCTTGTTTTCTTGACTAGCACTTGTAGCAAGCTCAATTCCTCATTGGTGTGGGGTAATTTTGACGATCGGCAACGTTGAAACTAAAGAAGACTTACGTACATTTTTTGTGAAAAAAAGATCAACAAAATCGCACAATTTTTGAGAAAATGCCACTTGTTGAGAAGATTGGTGGAACCTATTTGGGGTATTTTGTACACATGCTGAAATCGGATTGTTCAAAAGTGCTCCAAAAATTCTGAAATATTTATTGTGAGTAGAAATCATCATTTTAAACATGTGAAAAAAATTTCAAGTAATTTGGAGTTGTGAGGACCCAATTTCCAACCGGGTTCAATTCCCAACCATTGACAGGGCGTACATTTTAGGTCAGACCTCGAAATTCTCATGTAGCCAGTATGAACATTTTAGGGATGGACGGTTTTTGGTACCTCTACATCTCTAACTTCAAAAATTCATAAGTAATTCAATAATAGTCTGAAAAATATGGTTCAAGTTGGATTGGGCTTGTACAAACTCTGCACATATTTCTGAATCATTTTGATAGCCACTCCAAAAACAAAACTTGTTGAACCTGAAATTCGGACGGGAATTGGATCTGCTACTTTACCCACTGTGCAACTCAAAAAAATCACCAAAAATTGCTCACTTGATGAATTTCCAATCAAGAAGTACCTATAGATTTGGCTCTCAAAAAGAACTAGGGTCTCTTTGTTGCTCATCCTACAATTCAAAACCTAAGAACCCAAATTTCCCCACTTTCTAAATCCAAAAGCTGCGTGCGGCCCTTACGGTCCTCTAGGGGTTATATCCTAAATGCCTGGGCCTATGACCATGGAATCATGCTTTATTTGTCACACTCAATTTCACTACTAAAAATAATACAAGAATTCAAATTTATATTTTTAGTAGATGAAGTGACATGTCTACTACAAATCATGAATTTTTCATAAATTTTGGTGAAAATTTGAAATTACTTTGATTTTATGAAGTGATTGTAAAGAAAATTCATATAAATTACAAAATGTACTAGAAAATTCCGATTTTTTTACCTAAGTGTAAATTACAATGAAGAAAAGTTTAGTTGATGAAAATCATCCGTGTATCTAAATTTTGAAAATTTTCTACACTTTGGTGATACCTACTGAACTTGCAACTACAATACAAAAAACTCAAATTTCAAATTTTTCCAAAAATTCAAAGTGGAGTAGAAACTAGACTTGGCAAGCTTCATTTTGTTAGTCAAGCTCAAATGCAATGGAACTCATTTTCATGGCCTAAATTTAGTTTAACCCCTAAGTGACCGATCAACCATTTTATGGTCGCTGCCCTTTTTTACGGGCTGCCTAAGATGAAAAAAAAATCTTTTTTAGAAAATAAAAAATATTTTCAAATAGGAAATCAAGTCTACTTTCCAACCCAATTTGAATCATGTCAATCGGAGTTAAACTCCATCAAGGAGAAATTTTCAAAGACAAACACCTCAACATTGTCCTAGTGTTACAAAACTTACTATTTCGGGAAAGTAATGATGTTCCCTCCTTCTAAAAAAATTCTTTTTTGAACTTTAGAATAGAATGTCTAGTTTCAATCAATCATACCAAATTTCAAATTCTAAAAATAAAATTTGTAATTTTGGTGAATATTCAACAACAAATGCTTCTAATTTTTTTTAATGAGTATCTAAAACATTTTTTGAAAGTTTGACCGTACGGATAATTACTAAACATCGTGCTTCTCATTTTCTCTTTTGGACCAAACTTCATCGAAGTTGTAGAAGCAACATTTTATAACACATTTAGGTTTTGCCCTTACCCCCTGTGTCATTTAGGGGTTAAGTAGAACAAGCAAAAGAATTCAAAATACACTACACGGTGAACTGTTTTTACGACTCTTTTGTAGTTGGAACCCCATGTAAAATCTAAAAATATCTTGAATGATTTGAATTTAACTTGAAGGGGTGGCATCACCAAACAAAGCCCATCACATAAAGGATTGGATGGAAATCATCCACACAGCAGTTGGAATTGAATAGGGGATTTCATTCATAAGCCATTTTTTGGTCTGCCACGGAGTTAGGGGTTAAGGTGGATGATCCAATAACCAACGGTGTACTGTGAAGGTGTTTATTGAAAGTTTCAAATTCTATATCAGTACTAGATTTGTGCGAAAAGTGTCCGATTATGGGCCATCCACTATATAACCCTCTTCCTTTCAATCATTCAGAGAAAATTTGACACGGTTGTTTCGATGAACTGCTCCATGTAGTATTGTGTAGATTTTAGAATCATGTGAATATATAATTCATGAATAAATTGTGGATTACATCTTAACCCATAACCCTTTGACGAGCTTGAATGTATCCACATAGTGCATGATGAACAGATTTAGATTA
Organism: Pohlia nutans; assembly: GCA_022496805.1. NCBI lineage: Eukaryota > Viridiplantae > Streptophyta > Bryopsida > Bryales > Mniaceae > Pohlia > Pohlia nutans. Next base: position 3,118,066 of record CM040086.1, read on the forward strand.
TTCTCTTGACTACATACATGAACAATTTTCATCCATCCAAATTTCTCATGGTTCTTGTACCAATTGACTATCATTCATACAATATGAATCTTCAAAATAAGATATTGTGATTTGATTTTAAATTAACAAAATTGGTTCTTGTCAAATTTCATTTTTAGTTCAAAAAGTGAGACATTAAACATGATAAGTAGAATCAAATAATAGAAATCATACCATCTTGTAGTACATGTTATTTTTAATTCATTACAACAATTGAAATTATTTTTTGGTTAAATTTGGGATTTTTAATTGAATTTAAAAGAAAATCTTGAAGATTTAATTACAATTCATTAATATAAAATATGATAAATCAAATTGTTTAGATGTGATCTTTACAATGACACTTAGAACTTAGCTTTATAGATCATCTCCATTTTTATTATTCATTAAACATTTTATAATAGATCTTTAAAAGTAGTGTTAAATTGGGATCAGGATCCGGACGTTTAAGGGTTAAGAAACCACTCATCTAAATAGTGGATGCTTGTTGATCAAACCCATTTTTGACCTTGAAGATGTATTTTCTTGCTATCATATCCAATTAAGGAAATGGAGTTTTTTTGCACTTCACTTCTCACATCTTAATAAATTTCAAATATCAAGTATTTTATTTCTTTTGCAAGCTTTGTAGCTCAAGCTCTGAATTACATAGGATGTTCAATTTTTGAATTTTAAAATTTAAGTAAAAAATATTTCTATCGAAAACATAATATTATCATGTGATTCTCCAATGTGACTACTACATGTTGTGAAGAAAAATAAATAAATAAATATATTAAAAATGTTTTTTATTTTTATTTTTTGTAATTAATATGAATTTTTGAAGTATACGACCTAAAAATTTGTAAAAAGTTCATTTTGTATCAAAAAAAACTTGAGTTCTTTAGAACTAATAGGAAATATAAAATTTCATGCATAGAAAATATTGAAAGGTATAGTTTGATAATTGTTGAAGGGTTAAATTGTGCATGAAAGTGTGGTTAGATTTTTGTACAACAGATTAATGGCACTATGTCAAGGGACAAATGGCTTCTCTGCATGTGTGAACAATTGATATGTGGAAGTTGTCTAATCATATGGTAAACAAATTCTGAAGATAACCATAACCACACTTATACATACTAGAACCAACAAGAGAGAACCCATTACCAACTGTAACTCATGCTACAACCAACACCGTTGGAGCAGTGATTGTGGATAATGCCCCTACCTGTTGGTAAAAGGAGCCAGTTGGGAATGGAGTTACCACCTTAAACGTCCCAGCGTCCAGAAACTGGATCACGAACGGATTCAAAGCCTTCTCACGTTCTCATCAATGCTTGGATGAAACTCATCCAATTTTTTGGAGATTCTTCACCAAATTGTTATCTTATCTAATGGCTGGATTTAGTCATACTAGAGTACATATTTTTCTAAAATTACAAATGCAGAAGTATGTCAAGGCGTTGACCAAGTCAAAATTGCATTGACTCTAGTTCAAAGTGGAATCGTGAAAAATGAGGTCATAAATTTAAGAAACACAAAAATTTCAAAGTATCACCACATTTAAGAGTATCTCATTTCAAACTCATTCCAACAAATTTAACTCAAAAAATATTGAAATTTAGTTTGTAATCGAATTTAGAAGGAATTATTAATTTTAACTTTCAAATTTTATAATTAAATATTGGTGATTGTATCAGTGAATCGAACCGTACGGATGGAATCTAAAATTCAAAATCTAGAACTTTCATTTGTAAATCAATTCCAGAATATTCTTCTAAATAGTAGTTTATAATGCTTTTTCTCAAATTGTCAATTCCAGGGACACCCTGGTACGTTTAGGGGTTTAAAAAAAAAAAACCTTGGTTTCTACTTTCATTTGAAAAAAGAAAAGAAAAAAAAGAACCCTGTTTGAATGTGAGACCAACTAAGTGTATTACAGTCAGCAAGTGCAGTGCAGGATAAGGTAGACGACCTGTTTCCGATCACCTTAAGCAATTCAGCATACTTCCGGTGGAGTAACAAATAGGCAAATAATTTTGCAGTGTAGGGAAATAGATTTGAAGAAGGTCACATATTTTTGAACAAATTTTCGGGCAATATTGAATTTACTACGAATTTTCAAAGTGAAGATTCTTTCCAACCCGTTCTCGCAATATAGGCTGACCTATTTCCGAGAACTGTAAAACTAAATTTCAAGAACACATGATATCATACTAACTCGGTAACAAATTTCTATTCTCGGCACCAACCATTCCATATTAAGAAGAAACATGTTTCCGTCACCGTTTACGAATGAATTCGAAAATTATGCAGGCTGCTTCACGGAAATAGGTTGCCCTATATTGCGTGATTGGGGGTCTGATCGGAAACAGGTCGTCTACCTTATTGTAGAATGTCGATCATGCAAGTACATTGCAGGTTAGTGTACAGTAGAATGTCGTCAGGGTCATCATAAAGAGGTGTCAGTGTACTGTCAAGCAGTCTGTAATATGAGATAAGGTGACAAACAGATACATTCAAACTGGCGTTTCTAGTAAGGACGGGCTTTCCATGTAGAGCCTGAATCCGCAGGCTTTCCATGTAGAGCCTGAGTGAATCCGCAGGCTTTCCATATAGAGCCTGAATCCGCAGGCTGATGTCATGCGCAGGCTGATGTCATGCAGAGCGAAATTCAAGGTCCCTCATTAATACTTCTACCATGTCGCATTACATATTTGGTGCGGCAGGCCCTTATGCATAGGATTTCAACTATTACCGGGCTTATAAATCAGAAATGCAAGACCAGAACACCTGCATGTCAACTTGAATGACTATTATTGCATCAACCTTCCTATTGATATGACGTCACATTTGCAGGTTCACGCTCTACATAGACAACATTGCTTCTTGATTTAAAAACTTGTAGCAAAAGACTTAGTTTTGTGACATATTGTCGTGATTTTTATATGAGGGGATTATTGGCAATGGTTGTTTGTTTTCTACACTTCTTTTGGTGAGTATATTGCATTGAAGATATTTAATAGCATTTGTGTGTATAGCTTTGAGTGCTTTCCTTAAATTGACCTTGAGTTGTACATTGAGGGTGTGTTTGATGCCTATGTATTGCACCACATGCTCTGGCAATAATTACAAGGAGAGTGCATATTTCGTTTCTTTATTTGTGATGCTTTCAGGTGAGAACATGACATTGCACTGTGAATTCTATGGGTGTGGTTCAGTTGGGTAGGGTGCATTGTGGGGGTGCATTGTCAAGGCAAAGTTTTGCATTACATTAGCATTGTTATGTGACACATGTGCATGGTATTATTTCAAGTACATACACGTGGCCCCAAAACAATCAAAACTCCAATCCGGAAGACGCCAACTCTAATCACTACACACTTTTACTCCAATCTATTCAATCTTTTCACTCCAGTCTAGAGCAGCGCTACTGAAGCATCCCTGTTGCTCTTTGTACCACAAGCTTTCAAATTACGCATCACAGGCAGTCACGGAGCTCAACCTGCATGAAGGTAAGCATGTCCATACAAATCCTAACCAGCATCACGTCCATACAAATCTTGTTTTAATTTGCTAATCAAAACAAAAAAACTCCATATTATGCTCAGCAAACAAATCCTATGTAACTCGCAAGAAGAAGATGCCAGAGAGTCTCAACTAAAGAAACGCCGACATATGAGATGTAGAGAGAGCACATTACTCCAGGTCAATAACAATGCATGTCAATTGGAGCATTTATGAATAATTTCAATCAGAGTCATGCCTGTGTTTTGAGAGAGCTCCCTCTTCTGCAAAATCAGTTTGATCGACCATTTCCCTTGAGCTAATATTCTCTGGCTCGAGCGCTGATTTGACGAATATGAACGAGAACACCCCAATGTCACACACTCGGCATGATACCCCAGGCCTTAACCCCTAACTGCCCAACCATGCATATTTTGCATCATGTACAGATTTCATCCGTTGTTTCTCATCCGTCATGCATTTTTTGTAGTGTTATTTTTTTACTGAATTTTTTTTATAGGAAGTTAGCTTCATGTATGTGTGATCCGGTTGAAAAGAAAACAATTCTGAAAAAATTATGCCTCATTTTGTGTTGCAGTATTTCACCCATAATTTTGAAGATTTTGGTCTAAAAGTGTTCTTGAAAAAATAAACTCATAAAATCAAGCATTCAAAAAATCTCCAAAAATTACTGCACCTAGAGTACTACATTATAACCCATCACAACAAATTTCATCCACATACTGTCAATATCTTATTCGTAATTGAATTACAAAATAATTTTTTATTTTATGTTTCAAAATTTATAGAAAAAGATTAGTGATAGCAATTATAGATCTAACCGCATACACAGAATCTAAAATTCAAGTTGTATAACTTTTATTCATACATCAAGTTCTAAATATTCATATTAGTTGCATTTTATAATGCATCTTTGCAAAACTGCCTAAACTGGACATAGGTGAGGACGTTTAGGGGTTAAGCACCAAATTCAGAGCCCTTGATGGCAACTTAAAGAATGAGCAATGAAACAATTGAACAGTACTTACTACACACCAATTCATCGACATGCCTGGGAGGTGAAACTCCAAGCGATTTTCCTACTAAGAAATTTATACAAGCAAGGGCTATAATACCCTTGGATCCTGCAATGAAAGAATAGTTTTATGCGGACCAGGATCAATCTAATACAAGAACCACTTTCCCAGTTGTCTTGCCACTTTGAAAAGTACGAAGGGCATCCACGGCTTTCGAGAAAGGGAAAGTGTGGCCTACCAATGGTGGCCGTAGATTGAGGCTTTGCAAGCCTTCAAAGAACCTTTCCATCTTCTCCACTTTGTCAAACATCCAAATCAAGTTAAAGGCCTGCCAAATGACGTCCAGGGATATAATCAGACCCTGACAGTGGACATTCTTACACTCTTGTTCTTCCGTATCGCTACGATAAGAAAATCATATCAAACTAAAAAAAAAATTATCAGTGCTGGGTGAAGGCCTGATATGGGTACCCCCTCCAAAAATACTGTGATTTTTGAGAAATATCTTTTTGGTAAGAAAAAAACGTTGGAAAATTACAAAAATTAGAGAGTGTTATAAACACCATAGCTACAACTATATACATGGTGTTAAAGACGGAATTTCTAGTACACATAAAATGAGTTGGACATAAGTCACACTATGTGAGACGCGTAAAAGTGGTACCAATATCATGCCATTCCCCTGCAATATAAACAAAGGGGCTAGAAATAGATTTAGGAGGAAATATAATTTGCTCTTACCATTACACTTTTGTTGTCTGACATCATCTCCATGGGATCGACGACAGGCCTGCGTATGTACTTCCACGCTAAGGATAACCAGTTGGGCTTATCTCCAGTGGGAGTGAAACTTGATGCTCCGTATACCACATGACGTCCACCTCGTGTCAATGACTCATAGCCAGGCTTGAAATAATCGCCAGCTACAGCGTCAATGATGCAGTCGAAACCGTCCACCCTAATGAACACAACGCAAGTATGCGTCCATCAAACACATAGTGAAAGTGAAACACTCAAGAAGAAAAAACTGATATACACATCCACAACATTCTTGAGGAGCTCCCTCAACACCCTTGGAAATCAATGAACAGTAGGAGAAGAAAAAGAACCATTGCAATCTTGAGCTCATGTTATGTTTGCAAAGGCGGGTGCAGCTCACATTAGAACTGTTTATTTATTTCTTTGGTCAGCATGTGAGAGTGATTTCATGTCTGGCAATGGAAGAGATTGCTTCCAAAGTGAGCCAGCTCTTCAATATTTCAGTGCTCTTGATTGTTTTTGTGCTACAGTGTAAAAGGTGCAAGCTGTATACCACTCAATAATATTATGTCTTCCCCAAAGGATGTGTAAAGAGCAAAGTCTCTATGGGTTGTACCATTTACCTCAAGGTTGATAGACTGGCAGCCAGTTGGTCTTTGAAAATCTTTCCACCTCCTTTTCGCACAATAATTTGCTCATATGGTAGGAAATCACTTCCCCAGTAATCAACAAGGTACTTCACCTGTCATTTCCACAAAGAGGAAAATCAAATGACTGAAATAATAGATTTTCCAAAAAAGGGTCTGCAATTATAAAGTTTGCATTTCGTACAAAATGATAAAGGAAGCCACCGGGAGCTTACCTTTTCCTCGCTCCCAACAGTAGCGACGACTTTAACCTTCAGCTGCTTACAAATACCCAGTGCAAATGTACCACATCCGCCAGCTGCAGAGTGAATAAGAACCGTTTGGCCTTCTACCACATTTCCAAGCTCCCGTAAAGCATAGAACATAGTCAGCCCCTGGTGTTCAGCAATGCGTTACAAAAATCCAGTTTAGAATCAAAATGGGAACCCCACGTCTTTACATCAAACTCAAATGCTTTTATTTCACAATGGATGAGTAACAGATGTAGTAATGATACCTGCACTGAATATGCAGCTGCTTCTGCAAAAGACCAGTCACTTGGAAATGAACGCACGTACTTAGGGGAGACGTTAATGTGTGAGGCATAAGCCCCAAACCTAGTCAAGCCAACCACTCTGTCCCCTACTTTCACACTCTCCACATTTTCACCCACCGCTGCGACAACTCCAGCAAACTTTATGCCACAGAAAGGTAGTCAGAAAATGCATGATAATTGTTGGACAGACGTAATTCATATGTCGAATGGACTAACTAGTTCAAGTTTAGTTACAGTAATCTGCACCAAAAGAATTTCAGGTTACCAGAATAGAAATATATCCACCACCCCTTCCTTGACTTTTAAAAGCTTTGGAACTGCTTGAGCTTTGGTACTGATAATATAAGAGTTTTACGAAAATGAATGCAACAAGAAGGTCGTTACCATGGAAGAGAAATGACTTCTACCTCAAGGCCAGGCGTGTAGACACCTTTGGGAGATGCAGAATACAATCCCAAGCACGTAAACACTAATTTACACACAAATTAACTGAGTCAGAACGTATTAAGATACGTTACCAGCATCTGCAGATAGCAATCAGCAATGTAGAAAACCAGCTAATAGAAGCCATCCTCCGGCCAACCCTAAGAGGTATTCTAGAAAACCCTAACTGCATTAAACCCTGCTAATTGTAACGCCATTTAACGTAAACTCTGCAAATTGCCATCTAGAATACGTCTACGGGTGGGTTTTCTAATAAACCAAAATGGCTATAAATTAGTATGGCGCGATAATTGCCCAATCTAACAACCCACCACTGCACATCACGAATGCTACAATGCCATCACCACAACTGATGATAATTAGTATGTTGTGGTCATAAATACTTTAGACCATACTAATAACCATTTTGGTGTAGTAAACTTCACATCCAAAAGCGCAAAATCGCCATACCCAGATAGGACTTCAGCCAAAAATTAGGGTTGCTGATGTACCATCAGCGAAGTTTAAGCCCACGGCCTTCACTGCTACTTGAACCTCTCCAGAAGCTGGTGCTCCGAGCTCATCCACCACCTATCACAAAAACCACAATTGATAACATTCAAGTCAGCCTTAACACAATTCAAAACGTCATGAACTAAGGTAGAGATACCTTATTGAGACACGTATGTTAATGCTGACACCCTACATGTACACCATCTTAACATAAGGACTCAATGTTGGTTTTAGGTCATCTACCAATAAAACTTTAAAACTTATGCATACTGTCTCCAAATAACGCATTCTTTGGTTCATTGGAATCCTCTTTGAGTTGCCAACAAAAATGTATAAATTTTTTAACTATGCTCAGTCTAGCTTTGAAGTGTGGTTACGTTGGTCAGCAGAATGACTTCGCAATGTGGTAAGAGTCTGGACAGTACTCCCTCCGTCCCAAAGTTATAGTCCAACTTGTTTGCTTGGTATTTCTTTGAGCCAATTTCATTGATCATATTGTAAGAAACATGATTAAAAAAGGTTCCAAATTATGTCACTAGAATGATTGAAGAACATTGCATGTGTTCATTGCAACCTAAATAAAATTAGCCACAAGGAAGTATTTTTTTGACCTACTTAAAAAAGCACTTTCAAACATGACTTTCAAACATGACAATAACTTTGGGACGGAGGGAGTACTATTCAGCACATGCAGGAGTACACTCACCAGTTTTAGGTCGGATATTTTCCCAGGGTTGTCACCCCTAGTGTTTCCAACATTCACAAGATATCAGTACATTAAACAACGGATATGTATAATTCATAGACAAGTGCACTTTTGATGCTGGACATAGAGCCTATGCACATATCCAAAAAATAAACACGCCACTGTCTACACCCGAAGCATTCTCAATTCAGATACTCTAACGGCTCCAAAACTTCGCTTCGAGAAAGTACCACATTGTGTGAAACTAGGAAATTACAAAGAGTCTTACATACCGCCATATTTGCCTTGTGATGGACCTGTTGCTATCCATGGTTTTGAGACCTGCCTGCACAGACGAAAAACAAAACACTCCTTAACCCTTAGAGGTCTAGAGAGCCCTTTCTGACCCGTATTATACATCAATATTCTATTGTATTTGGCATGATTCCACACCTCTTATGGGTTTAAGATCAAAAGTGAAGTTAAAATTCACATTGACATGATTCTAATGAGCTATTGCGATCTCAATTTGGAACTTCTATTTTAAAAAATGTCAAATATACGCCAACGTATCTACTATCCCCATCAGGCCTTTAAGGGTTAATCACAATTACGCTTCCAAATTCAACTCAATTTTTCCCAAAACCACGGCTCAATAATATACACCTTTTTACTCCTGAATTGAATGTCTTCCTTGGGCTGATTCAAACTACCCACAAAACAAAAATCTGAATCAAAATGGTGCAAAAGAGATTGAGGTTGCGAAAAGAAACGGAGGTGGGTGTAATAACGTCACTTACATTCGTGTGGAGCTCTTGATGACACGCTACTGCCGTGTTCTTTAAAATGCGCACATGATCTCTGCCATTGCTCCACCTGAGGAGTGTGGGAATGCTGTGACGATTGAAGAATGGCGCAAGTGGGGGATGATTTCCACGGCAACAAGAAGCACCGGCGATGAGGAAATTGGTGGAGACGAGCGTCGTACACTGAAACCGCATCGTCCTCGACGCTTGGCCAGCGACCTCACCGACGATGCTTCTCCGTCGTCAGCTTCCGTTTGTGTGTTCTTCGTACTATTGGGGCTTTCTTGGCAATGGCTATACCGTAGGTTTTAGTGTTTAGGGTGTAGGGTTTAGTGCAAATGTCGAATTTTTTTATATTTTTAAAGTGTTTTTTTAGGGTGTAGAAGAGAATATTGAATAGTATTTATTTACTATTCCATGTGTCAAAGCTTTTTTTTGTAATGAATAAATTATTTGGTATAGAAGTGCCGACCTTGCCTTGCCTTTCAGCAGTGGTGCTGTAGTGTAGGTGGGGTAGGATTGATATGAAATATCTTTGAAATTGAATGCCAAATTTTTTGAAATTTTTTTTTGAAAAAAATTAAAATTATATGGTTAAAAATAAACCTTGAAAAATATTTGTGGATTTAGCATATATCAAACCTTGTTTCTTATGTATTAAAAAATCATTCAAGATGTGTCAACTTTGCCTCTCATTATTTATATCTAGAAAGAGATAGAAAGAGATGTTACTCTAATTATTATAAGATTTGTACATACGTTGTTAGTCCAAACTCTAACAATAGTAATAATTTTTGGTTCAATTTTTTTTTCATTCAGTAGGGTATTCGTAAAGTTTAGCAAAACTATACTACAAGATTGAATATAAGGAAAAATAAATTAAAAAAATAGCTTCAAAGGCTAAAAAAGAGTGTTGTTTTGTTTTTTTAAATCAATGAGGTTGCACCGCATTATCAAGGAGAGTTGATCCGGCTATCACCTCTTGGGTGCTAAAAAAGCTCCTCCAAACCTCTCTTAAGTTCCCATGAAGAATCCTCATTGTCCCCCGATCTAGCCTCAAGCTCACCCTAAACAAGAAGTTGGTGGCTTGTGGTAGGTGTTCATACAACACTTTTCATCAAATTCCAAATCAATATGAACAGTCATGAAGTTCACACCAATTTTCAAAAATAAAAACAAAAATTGTGACTTTCTTGTATTATCCATAGCCAACCAACTACCTAATATTAATTTTATCTTAGTTAATATCCCATGATCTATTTCTAATTGTAAGAAGAAAAAAATTCTCAATTCTGACTATTCTTCTTATCAGAGGCTCTTCAAATTTAAACATTTGATACAATTGCACAATTAGACATTCCCATATATTGATCCACACTATAATTGTGTTACAAATAAATAAGGTTGAATAACCTATTACCACCACCACACCTAAAACCACCAACTTCTACACCCCTCTTTCATTTCAAGAAGGAAATGTAGACTTTCATTACATGACTTATGTATGAATTGCTCAAAAGGTAAGTCATGTACCAACAACTTACAGTTCCTCCCTAAAATGAAGGAATGATGTAGAAGTTGGTGGTTTTAGGTTCGTGGTGGTTTTACGTACCTCTACCTTACCCCACATGAGGGTCAGATTCAGACAGCCTGCTATCCAAATCGAATTCCCAGTTTCCCTCATCAGATTCTAAGGAGCCACATCACCTTTAAGCAATCACAAGATGACACGGAGCACTTTTTTTTTCCTAAGACTGGCCACGACATAGGGTAGGTCCAGCACATGAACTCAGATGGGTTACCCAACTCCGTCCAGAACTTCTTTCTTGTTAGAGCATGATCACCCATACTCTCCTAGAGTCTCTCACACAGTAAAAGTAAATAAAAAGTGCCAAGGGCCTTTCAAAAATACCTCTTGACTCTCAATCCTAGCATTTTAATAAATGGACCTTTAGATCACTATTTGGTTGACTATATCCTCACACTCTACTTGTGATTGGTCCATTGACTATTTAATCTGCACACTCCTAAGGTGCATAGGTGGGAATGCTCTTAAGAAATAATCCATGAAAAAATAGAACTCCTGAAATCAAGGATAGACCAAGGATAGAAATCAATTGCTACGACAGAAATTCCCATATCAGAATCAGTGGGGACACATCACCCTTAAACCAATCGCAAGATGACACATAATTAGCATTATTTTCATATATGTGTGTATGTATGTGTGTATATGTGTGTCTGTCTCAAAACTGACCATAAGTCCAGCACATGGATCCACAAGGGTCAAGGGCTGCCCAACTCAAGAACTTGTTTCTTGTTAAGAATCCGGCCATGAAATGGTGGAACTCCTGGAAATTATACAATTCTACAACAGGAACTGACGACAATGCTTGCCAAGGATTTGAAACAAAATTAAATAGAGAGGAGCAAGAGAGATCGAGCTAAGGGTTGATCTGCAACGCGGAGATAGCTTCACCAGGGTGATGAAACGAGAGCTCAACTTGCACGAGAGCTTCGGGGACATTCAAGAGTCTGGGAATGAAAACGAAGTTGGTGGACCGTTTGTCCTCCTGCAGGATGCTTCTGGGGACGCTCTCCATGGTCAACCGCGTCTGCCCGGACTTCACGCCGAGGTGGTACGAGAAGAACTCCTCGCGGTGAGGAGCGCCAAAGAACGTGACGTACACGATGCTACCCAGGGCCTCCTTCTCGCAGTGCAGCAGGAACACCATGTTGTCCGCCTTGAGCACCACGTGCAGGTCGGTGCTGGGGTTCAGCACCACCGTGAACCACACGTCGTACTGAAACTCCAGGGTCCGCGTCTGGTGGCACTCCAGGAAGTGGTCCGGGATCGACTTCGCCGCGCCGGAGAATGTGCACTCCGGGACCGGGCACTTGAACGGCGTGTATGGACAGCACGTCTCGTGGGATCTCTTCTTCGTGAACTTGAGCATCTTCTGGCACCCGTAGTCCGCGTACCGGCAACTCATGTGCAGCGACTCGATCAGCTTCTCCATCGCCAGGCACCGGATCTTGCCTGTCGGCTTGGAGCACGACGCGCAGATGTTGCTCAGTTTCTGACAGCAGCTTGAACAGGCGATGTGGCCATTCGAACACTGCCATTCTTACTCACCCCTCAATCAACTTACACTTGTACATATAACCTCAATTCAAGTAACTGTCAAATGTTTACAATTGGAAAAGCAATGGCTGTCGGTAAAATTGTACTGTTGCAGTCAACCAGTGATCTCAGAACCACTTTATGACATTTAGAACATTATGCGACCTCCCACATAAATGGTATCTACTTTTGCTACCCACTGCATACAATACTCACGATGCCTCTATGATATCCGGCAATACCCTTGATATACTAAGGTGATACCATGATGATATCCGCGGATATTGCCTCATGAAGTTGCTACATGTTTACATCATAATGAGCATTCTCGCTACATTTCCAAAAAAAATCATTTTCTTTCTTTGTATGTTTAGCAGCCCCATTTTTTGGGGTAGAAATCTAGCTAATTTTAGCCAGTTTTGAGATCACTGTTACTCACTCAGGCCTCAATCAACTTACAGTTTTACATATAACCTCAATTGCAACTGTCAAATGCTTGGACCAAAGCATTCCACTACTAGCAAAGGCGTTGCATCTCACTCAAAACAGTGTTAGAATTACTAGCAAAGGCGTCACATCTCACTCAAAACAATGTCAGATTTACTAGCAAAAGCATTGCATCTCACTCAGAACAATGTCAGAGTTACTAGCAAAGGCGTCGCATCTCACTCAGAACAATGTCAGAGTTCGTTGTACACACTTGTCCTACGTGATGAATCGCACTCACCAAGTCTATGAATGCGTTCAAAGTGGTGCCGTTCGACTCACCTACTAGTGCAAGGGGATGCCTTCTCCTTGTAGTGTTCATTCTTGTACCAGTGGGGAAATCCAAAATGTCTCAAGAAGGAATTCATGGAGGATTACATACTAGGGAAATTCGAAATTGGACAAAAGTCCTTCTGTTTATACAATCGAGTATGGAATCCTCCATGAATTAAACTTGAGACATTTCGGATTTCCCCGGTGTTGAGTACTAGTGGCATGTGTCAACTGAGAGTTGTTTATTTGGAGCAAAGTCATGCGAAATTGAAGCAATTTGACCTACTCTCACATTGGCTCATTGGCTTTGAAGCTCTAGCTCACTTATTCGAATTCAGCTCAATTTTGCAAAACTAAGTGTCCAGGATTCATGCCAATTCAGAGCATGGGAATAGTGCCAACTAAAAGTTACTTAAAGCAAAGTCATGTGAAATTGAAGCTTTGACATACTCTTACAATAGCTCATTGGCTTGAGAAGCTCTCACTTGTTCAAACTCAACTCAAATTTGCAAAATCAAGTGTCAACGATTCACCAATTTGCTAAAATGGTATATCTTTGCATAAAAATGAAAAGCGCGGATGTGATACCTGAAAGATGGGTGTTGAGAGAGCCTCCATACAAATTTGGCAATCGAGAGTGTCAGGATCAAATGTAGCTGCCGGTTGGTGCTCTTGTTCTTGCAGCTGCAAAGGCACTGGTAGCGAAGTGGGAAGCTCTACCAAAGGCTCATTGCGTGACCTTTTTGTTGGTCTTTGATGAGGAGACTCAGCTCCCAATGCTTGCATTGCAAATCGCACCATTCTTTTACTCTTCTTCACAACTTGACCCAAAAAAAACTTTCAACAAAAATTTCAAAACCCTACTTCTCCCAAACCCATCGCCATTGTTCCACTCTCATTTTGAGTCCTTTGCTTTTTTATTGTGGCTTCCAACTCTCCCTACATCCACTAACCCTAATTTGACACAAAAAACTCATGTCCAAAAACTACAAAAAACAAAACTTACCAAATCATCTACGTAATCCTTCGTCATCCTTGCGCTATTAATTCCTCAAAAGTAACCTAACACAAAGCCCTTCAAATTTCATTGAGGCTTTGACAATCATTGAAAAAATTTGATACATTTTTGGGAAAGATGTAGAAACATTATAGTAAGCTTGACAAGGAAAAACTTATGATGACCCTCAACCGCTCCTAATGAACTTATTATGACAGGTAATGGTAATGGTGAACACTATATGATTTCGTTGCAAAAAAAAAAAGGAAGGAATAAAAAAAGAGCATGTTGGTTCAATCATGAACCGGTGCATTCGTTGAAGGGTGAAAGGTCGTTCGTGTGTTTCATTGATTTCACGGTCATTCCCCTATTGTATGCTTCCTTTTTAACGATATGTTTTGTTTGTTGACCGCTACATTGGTTTATGATGTCTCATACCCATTGAAAGCATCCTGCTAGGACACTTGGAATACACCTTGAAGATCAATCAATTATATTAAGAAAGTCTCTTCTTTTTTACTGTTGCATTGAGATGTTACAAAATGTAAAGTCTATTGAAGATCATTAGGTACTAAAAAAGAATTTTCATTAAAGAAATGTATAAATTTGGTTTGCACCCAATCTGAACTTAATTTGTTCTTTTTGAATTTGTTTTAAAAAAAATTAAAAAAATTCAAATTTTAGTATAATATTCTTCATGCATGTATGGGATATTATGTAAAGAAAGATGCACTAACTTTATTTTGCAACATTTGGACCAAATTGCCAAAAATCACCAAATTTCAAAGTGTAATTTATTATTTGGTTATTACCAATAATTTACCCTAAACCAGATAATACAACAAAAAAACATTGAATTTTTTTGTAGGAATTTAAACCATGATAAGTTGTGTTCAAAGGTACAAATCATATTGGTGATTTATGATATATTAAATGCATTCCGAATTCTCATAAGACAATAAATAGTATCTTTAAAGAAATGTTCTAAACTAAAATATTAATAAAGTTGGTGCATACTAGTAAAGTTGCCTTTGCTTTTGCCTTTAAAATATAACAACTTATCTTTGAATGAATTTTGAAATAATTTTTAAAATTGATTTAAAAATATATTTTCAAAAAATATTTGAAACAACCTTCCAAACTCGAAACCAAAAAGTCTTCCATCTCTCCACCTACTAGGCTTTAGCCTTCTATTTACCTTTATTAAGGTGTACTAATAAGGGCGGGAATAAGGGTTCTTCACGTATATATGGATCTCATGCATTTCATTTTTAGCAATCTCCTAATTTACACAACGTGTTTACACATTAAACACGTGCTTCTAAAGTATTCAAATCATATCATGAACTAATTGCAAAGGGAAATCACAAGAGGCACTGTAATATAATAAAGTATATTCAAGAGAAAAATAAGTAAATTTATCTTGGGCATGTATCTTAATTTCTACATCTTTATTTTGTGCACTTAACATCTATTTTCTATATTTATATTTCATAAAATATGTTAGTCAAAAATGCACGCTCCAAAAAATGAATTGGTTATATCCTTACAAAAATATTCAACTAGTGATAATGTATCATATAAAAATAACAAGAAGTAGAAATTGACTCCAAATTTGTGACCTTGAAAAGTTTTGTGATTTTTATTTTTTAAACTTGCAAACAAAATGGTTTCATTGAATGGTTTTTCTTCTTACCTTTTGAAATTTAGAGTGCAAGTTGTAATTTGATTAAAACTCTACAAATGAAAAATATATATATAATTCAAATATGTTTGAAGATTTATTTTAAACTTCATTTTGAAATTTACACTGTAATCTCAAAATTCATAGAGTAAGTCATATGAAATTTCAAATCCATTCTCGAATCCATTGTACCAACAAGAATATCTTTCGAATGTGCATGATTGGAAATTCATTATTATTTCTTAAAATTACTACAAATGAATGCAAAATGAATTATCTATGAATTTATGCTTTATAGTCAATGATAGTGTGATAAGTTTTGAAGAAAAATTTATCTATATATATATATATATATATATATATATATATATATATATATATATATATATATATATATATATATATATATATATATATATATATATATATATATGTGGATAGATTGATATTTATTTGGTTTTATTGAAGAAGTATGAGTGTAATTCCTAAATGGTGGTATTTATAACTATGGTCACATTATATACTCAATTTGGAGACTTTAAGTGCAAATGTTTTTATTTTAGTAGATGAAGTCATGTTGATATGATGCACAATTTTTACTATTAAATTGTTGTTAGCTTTAAATTTGAAATTTTCTCAAACTTTTTAGTTGAAAATTAAAATTTCTATATATTTTTATGACATTTTACAAAAACAAAATTTCATGTTAATTACAAATCATGCTTGAAAAGCTTGAAAATTGATCTAAAAGTGTACAAGACCATGAGAAATACCACAATAACAACCTTAGGATTATGTTATTTTTCATATTAAATATTTTGATATGATAACCTACAATTATAATAAAATGTGGTAATGTCTATTCTACTTGCAATTTGAACGCTGAAGTCAAAATTCTAAATTTTAATTTCCATATACTTTATTAGGTTTGTGTTAACGATGAATTAGTAACTACCGGTAGTCTACCGATCTGGGTTTTGACTCCGGTAATTTTCCAAGTTGCCACAGAAAGTAGATGGAAGTTCAAATGGAAAAAAATTGAAAATGAAAAAAAAAATCATGCATCACTGACATTAAATACATCCATTTTACAAGGTAGATCATCCATTATTGACCACTTTCAATTTGAAATAAATAAATCTAGTTCAATTTCAATATATTTTCAATCAATTAGAAAGGATGATAGTTTTAATTAGAAATTATTTATAATCTAGTTTAATTTGTAAATTTATTGTATTACTTTATAATGTTGTTTTAAATCTATTTTAATCTTATACAATCAAATATTTTAGATTATCAAAATCCTAGTTAAATCTATCTTTTTAAAATTATCTTCTAACTAAATCAATCTTTTAAACAAATCTTATTATTATTATTTTTAAATAGAAGATAAATTTAACAATTGACGTTGGTGAATTGAGCATGAAAGGCATAATTTTGCACGTGAAACAGCACGTACAATTATATTGTAGGGCAAAGAAGGTGCAAATTTGCACTTGAGCATTCTTTACGGAAATTAAAACAACGTTTTTTTTTCCACATTCTCTCAAAGATGGAAACCATGCTCATCATCAAAATGCACATCTTCTATGTGGTGGCCATCTCTGATGGTCTCACAAAATGAAAATCTCACATTTACCCTAAGAATGTCATCCCTAAAATTCACTTGGGCGCCACAATGCAGCCAATGTCTCATGGGGAACTCCCCAAGCATCCACATGCACGATCATATCATGTGGAATGCACACGCTTACAACCAATTTGTCACCATGAATTTTTTATTTTTTTTAAGAAGATAGTTTATTAAATCTTTTCAAATGAATCCTTTTAAAATTGTCTTCTTAAACTTGTTATAAATCTATATAATTTTAGATATTTTTTCAATTATTTTTAATTTATAAGCTTAAGAAGATAATTTTGATTAGACATTGTTTCAAATCTAGTTTAATTTCAATATTTTTTTACATCTTTAATACATTTTATAGCTAACAACCATTTGTAGAATCATTTTTACATATATTTTCATTTGATATTTTCAGTTGGATACAATTAAATTAAAACTATCTTCTTAAACTTATAATTAGAAAAAATTAACTTGTAAATTATGGAAATTAAAAAATTGAAAAGATTATTTATTGTTAAAGAAATATGGCTTATGTATTCATTGTTTTTATAGTTGACAAAATTTGGATTCGAGTTTTTTAAAGATAATTGTATAGTGCAAATCAATACTTTCGATGAAATCAATTTAAATTCAACATGAATTGTAATACCAACTATTGCAGACTTGAATTCAATAATTATAATTTTATAATTTATATGCTCATAAAATAAAAATTCTAGGTATATAACATAAATTACATTTATAATAACGTGTTCATATATTATCAACTTTGTTTATTTCTAAAATAAAAATTTCTCTTAAAGATGATGACTAGATTATTTATGGTTTTTTTTAACAAATGATTATTAAAAGTTGGAAAATTTTACACTTATTTAAATCAAAGTGCATTTAATTTCATGAAAATATAATGTTTGTGCTTTATATATTAAAATTTTCACAAACATATCAAAGTATGGATTGAGATTTGATGCAATGACAATTTTATATGAAGAATATGCTTCTATAGCTCCAAAAATGTTTTCAGTTTTAAAGATAAGTTATTTTATAAACACGTATCTCAATACATTAAAATAATTAATCAAAGATTTTATATGATTTTTTTTTTTGTTGAAAACAAGAAGTACAAATATTGAAATCACATTTGACACGATCAATAAATAAATATTGAACTTAACGCAATAATTTTATTTATAAATGAGAAGTTCAACAATAGTTATTTAACCTAAAATCTAAGAATTATTTTATTTTAGCACTTTCAAAGTATTGCTAACGTGATCCTTAAAATTAAAAATTGATACCAAAACTCAAAAAAATCATGTTACGAGTACAGATGATGAGGTTGATATTGTATTTCTTTTGCTCATAACATTTATATTGAAGACTTGTATTTTGATGATACTTGTGACACTTTCAACTCTTGATGATGATTATGAATCGGCATCTCCTTTTATAACCAATCTCTTAATACGACCTATTCTTCTTATACTTATTGTAACATGCTTACAAATATTGAAATACATTCTAATAGTCTTTTTAATCAACTCATACACTAACGTTCCGTCTCTTAGTGTTATTTTATTACCGTCATTGTTTTTTATAATATTTTTATTAAGAACATTTTTATTTGCAAGTGTACTTTATCATTTGTTTTATTAAATTTTGATATATTTTGGTTTGGTTTTAATTAATGTAATAATCTTTGGAAAATACTATAAAAAAAATGTCTTGTTATGGATTTAAGTATATAAGATTGATATCACAATAAGTTTATTCTAATTATAATGCATTTTATTTGGCACATGCAAGTACGTTATATTTTGTGAATGATTTCAAATTTTCTTTTAAAACCAATCAAATTTATTTTGCTATTTTCTACAAAACTAATTAAAAAATCAATGTCAATTATATTTATTATACAATTTGTTACCGTTTTTTGCAAACTTGTGAGTATCATCAAAATCATGTTAAAAACTTAAAATGAGATAGTTATATCCAAGTTGATAAATCATCATAGATAAAAAATTCTATTCAATTCAATGTCTATTTATTTCAATAACATTTATTAATCATGTTAAAAATTCAAACAAATAATCTTTAGCTTCAATTGTTCACAAATTTGTGCCATTCATTCATTTTTATGTCATATTAATTCTAAAAATTATAAAAGCACTTAGATTAAATTATATTTTTGACCACTACTATGTATTAAACATCTTCTTCTAGTTTAATTTGTATTTGATATTTCATTTTTTTGAAAAAGAAAAAATATCAAAGATCTAAGGCAAGATTTTACTTGTATGTAATTGTATCCAATGTCCCTTTGACTGGTGGGCATCGGGTCATTGACATTACGAACGGACACTTTATTCACGCCGGCCCATTTACTTGGGTTGGTGTTTCTATCTATCTATCTATGTAATTGTAGATTTTTTTATACGATCGGAATGTGCACAAAAAAATCCACCATGCAAACATTTTATAAGAACCCAACTTTGTATTGCTCGTTGGACCATTCAATTGGCACATTGATTTTAGCGCATAAACCACTTGTAGTTAGAAAATAAATCTAGATTTATAGAAATCCTTTTGGATTGTACTACAAGATACAATGTTTTGTTTTATTTCATTTGGTGAAAAACATGGAAGATATTAAAGGTCAAATCCTAGACATGTTTATTGTTCTAACTTTGTTGAAGTATATTTTGGCCCTCAATATCTTACATATTTTTTTCACCAAATAAAATCAAAAGAACATTCCTTCTTCTAATACATCTTAACAAGATTTCAAAGAGCCGAGGCTCGTTCTCCAAGTGATGTGTGCATTATGTATACTTAATTTGAAGATTGTTTTCATTTAATTTGGAATAAAAGAAAAACTAAAGCAGTCATGTATTATGGAGCACTATTATAGGTGGAAGGTAGGTTCCGCCAAAAAATATTTAAAAGAATAAATATCAACTTGTTTTTAGAAATTATAAGGAATTTTTGTCAAACTTTGCATGACTTCTTTGAAATTGCTGAAATTTAGGAAAATTACAAATACAATTTATTTATTTTACGTTTTTTGGGTAATCAAGTGTGATGTCTAGGGAAAAAATGAACTAAATTTTTAATAGTAAATTTATTCCAAGTCACTCCCAAATGATATGGGACAAAAAGGACTTGCAAGCCCATGTGATCTCTTACTACACTTTATTTTCAATAGATTTTTATGCATAATTGTGCATATCAAATGACCTTATTTTGAAAAGTGTTCAACTAAGGAAACGTTAAAAGGTCAAGTGATCTCCCACTTTCAAAAAGAAATAGTGATTAGAAGTTTTTATGTATGAGATATAAAGAAAAATTTCAGTAAAGTTGTTGAAGGATGTGCACTAATTGAATGATAAGAAAATGTGTTGTAATCAGATTTTTGGAGCTCAATTGTATATGGTAGATCAATTTATTTAAAGCTTTTTCACTATGAAAAGTTGCACAACTTAGTTATCTTTCACATTTATGTAGAAAAAGTTTAACCAATGATTAACCCCTAAAGGTCACAAGGTGTCCCTGGAATTAGCAGTTTGAGAAAAGCCATTATAAAGTATTGTTTAGAAGACTATTTTGGACTTGATATAAAAATTGAACGTTGTAGATTTTGAATTTTAGATTCCATCTATGTGGTTAGATTCGCTGATGCTATCACCAATATATTATTATAAAATTGAAAGTAAAAAAGAACTTCCTTCTAAATTTGACTAAAAACAAACTATTAATAATTTTTGAGTAAAAAATGTTCAATTGGATTTGAAATGACATACTCTCGACATGATGATTTATATATGACTTCATTTTTGCATGGGCACTTTTGAACTAAAGTCAATGCAATTTTAGTTTGGTCAAAATTTCACATGCTTAAACGTTTGTAATTTTAGAAAAGTATGTATTTTAATAACACCAAATCCAACCATTGGATAGGACAACTTGATGAAGTATCTTTAAAAAATGTTTCATATTAAAGAGGTTCATGAGGAAGGAGATATGGATGAAAACAATCATCCATCAACTCCACAAGGGTTAGTTGGGCCTTTAAGGGTTAAAAAGTGAGATGACAAGAAATGAGGAGTTTTGCATATTCCACTATATGCATTGTTGGCACTTCATTTTGAATTAACCACAAGGCTTTTTCCTTTACATAACTCTCATTTATGAAATTTAATTCACTTGCATATAATATCTTAATATATCACTTGGTTTTGACCAAAAATCATTTTAAAATTAGAGATAAGTGTCAGAATTTAGTAATTTTACTTTTCAATGCCAATTTATTTATTTATTTCCAATTTAATTAAACATTTGACACACATCATTCCTTCCACTTATAGTATTTGGACATCTAAACATCTCTACATATCGACATCTTTACATATCAAGATACCCACATCTCCACGTATTGAGATATCCACATTTCGACATATCATTCAAGATATTCACGTTTCTGCATATCAAGATATCCACATCTCCACATATATGACCCTTTGTCCGGTGGGCATTGGGTCATTGACATTATGAATAGACACTTTATTCACGCCAGCCTCGAAAGAAGATCGGAGTTTCTATTCTATCCTATCCTCTCCACATATACAAATATATAAAATAATTTTTATTCTTATTTTATGAATGTGGGTAATGCAAATTTATATACATTTTTAACACAATAATGTTTGTCTTATTTTTGGTAGCGTATCAGTAAGTTATGAACTTTAGCCTTTTGACGCGTCTGTGTCCACTACGTTAATAAAAATAGTGTGTTGCATCAAAAATATTAATAAAAATTATGATAAATCCAACAAATGTGATGTACATGTTGAAATTTACAACTTTTCTTTGTATATCAACTCCATTTTTGTAATTCATCAAACATTTTTTAACATATCTTTGAAATTGGTGCATCATTTAGACCTCAAACGAGACTTCACAGGGTTAATCTTTAAGTGCTTGGGCGACTATATTAAGTCATCCTAAATTTTGGGGTTAAAATTAGTTATTCAAACTTAATCTTTTTGAATTTTGAATTTGAATTTGGCAAAAAGACAAAGTTAACTTCAGAAAATCTTGTTTAAATTCATTAAATAACAAAAGTTCATTTTAAAACACATTTGAGTGTCTTTATTCCTAAATGTCTATTGCGGGCATCTATAAATTTTACTGTGAAAAGTATACAAAATTCATTTTTTGAAGTTGTTATACAAATGAGAGTTGTAGATTATGAAACTTTGATGGCATTTGTATAGTTTGATCAATTATTTATGTTGAAATGCGTTTAAATTCTATTTTTGAAGATGTTATCTTCGTATTTATGTTAAAAATAAAAACCAACTCATTATTTTATGATTTTTGAAACATCCAAGACCAAAAGAGTATAATTAATAACATTGAATTGAAATAATAAGATTATTATTTACCTATTATCATGTTTTATAATTACTTTTGGAAAGATCTCACGACACTTCTACAAAACTTTAACAAATCCTTCCTCCACCATTCAACAAATCCTTCCTCCACCATGTGAACGATTTCATTATTTTTGAAACATTGTGATTTGAATCAAACATAACGAATTTCAAGTTTTAAGCATCAAAAATGTAATTTTGATGAATTTCCAATGTCAAATTTTGTAAATTCAATCAAAAATATATAAAAGTACTCCAAAATTCATGCGCGTTTAGAGGTTAATGGAGGAGCTGCATATGGGTCGGGGTTGAAAATTTTATTTCCTTTTGGGTTGAAAATAATTTCAACCAAAGGCCGTATATAGAGAGTGATTTCAGCCGTTGAGAAAAACCCTTGACAATGGTTCCCTCTCTTGAAAAATAATTCTCAACCCGAATCCCTTCATTTAATTGAAAAATTTGCATCATTGCATTTAACAAATCCTTCCTCCACCATTCAACTCAACCCAATTCCAACTCATCACAACTCCTTTAGTCATTTCAAAACATTCAACCCAAAATTAACCCTTAACCCTTTAGTGCCCAGCTGACCACATTATGGTCACTACACCGTTCGAAATGCAAATAGCAGAGAGTCCGTGAAGAATTTGAACTTCAGTTTTGAAGTTCAGATTATGCCACATACATTATACATCTTCCAGAAAAAGAAATTTTCACTTTGGAATTGTACAACTATCAAAATACCTATCAACAAAACGCAAAAATACTGCAAATACTTGAAAATACAGTAAATACTTACAAATACAACACATGTATTATGCAGTATGTCTTGTATTTGGAAGTTTGTTATCTTGTTTTGTTTTTTTGTATTGTGTTCTCTTCTTCATTTTCCATTACTGTGTGTAATCCGATCTTGACTAATGTACCCACTCCTGTCAATTTTCAACGTATAAATTTTTGCCTAAACCGTATATGGATAAGTCACTTTCACTTATAAAATTCACAATAATTATGTGTGAGTCTATTTTTGATATGAAAGATTGGAACGGAGAGGTGTTGGCATAGGACATAGCTGAACTTCTTTACTTTCATATTTGAAAATTTAACTCACATTCTATTTAACTTTGAAGTCACACACCCCCCAAAATCTCATTTTTGAGCGTGCATTATACAGTTCAAATACATACTATAATCTTACGATCCCACCGTTGGATGATTCTCAAATTTTAATAAAATGTGTGCTCTCAAGTTGAGAATAGAATTGTACGGCAACTTTTTAATTTAATATATTCTATTTCTGATAATCTCAATCACAGTGGAAAAACCCACTGAAATTCAGAGCTCCCAGCTACAGTACCCTGGGCACTAAAGGGTTAAAGGACATAAGGTAGGAAAACCAAAAACGGTGAAAATAAGGTGATTTGACCAGAAAGAATGGAGTTAGAAATTATGTGAAATTTTTTTGAGATGAAGAAGAAGAAATGATGAAGAATGCAAGTTGTTTCGTATTTTTGTTCCCCGTAAATAATTATCTACAATTTCTCAAAGTGGGAAGTTTGTCAAACCCCCTTCTTGTATACTAGACTCTTCCTTTTCTACACATGAAAGCACCTAAAACGGTTAACTAATATCACAAAAAACCGCACACAAGATTCCAAAAAAATTAGTAATTTTTAGTAAGTTTTTAGTAATCCTTGTCATGCAAAAATTCTCCATTTTCGGTCTACCACCTCCCTGCTTTTAAAAAACTCTAGTGCACGCCTTGAGGGCATTAACCGTTTTTGGTTTTCCTACCTTACTAAGCTCCACGGGGTTTTTTCTGAGGGTTTTTTTTGGAAAGAATCTTGTTTATAACTTTTATTCCGCTGAACCAAATGACGTTATTTAAATTCCAAATATATATATTTAAAGCATCTATATTTTTGTAGAATAGAACCAAAGTAAATTAACCTTTTAGTGTGTCAGCGCCCATATATCGGATGACAAACAGGTTGAAGCTCTTCAGATCTCATCTAGAATGGATAGTTTTCATTCACCAAAATTACTTCTGCAAATTGACTATTCTTTGAAGGAATTGGATCTTCAAAATAGGTTGTTTTTATTTTTAGAAAAATAACACAATTGGATTATGTTAGGTTTCATTCTTAGTTCAAAAAGTGAGACCTCAAGCATGATTTTTCAAAATAGGTAGAATCAAATAATGGAAACCATACCATCTCGTAGTGTATGTTATTCCAACTTCATTACAATATTTGAATTTTTTTTTTGTATTGATTTGGGATTTTTAGTTGAATTTCAAGAGAAAACCTTGCAAAATTTAATAAAAAATATCAATAAAAAATATGATGCATCCAACCGTATAGATGTGATCTTTACTTTGACATTTACAATTTTTTTGTGTACATCTACTCCATTTTGGGTTTTCATCAAACATTTTATAGCGCATCTTTGAAAACAGTATTGAATTCGGATGTTAAAGTGTTAAATAGAAAATCATATTTAAAATGGAGTTTGAAAGAGATCTTGCGTATGAGCTCCCTGGCTGTTGGGATGGAAAAAATCCTTATCAAAACTTTATATCCACTTGCCAAATATTATTATTTTTCACTAAATTGATGCAAATATTATCTAAGATTCTCTTTTCCATCCTAGAAAATATGTCTTTTTTGAAAAATTAATTTCCTAAAAAATTTGATATAATTATTTTCTACCAACCTTACCTTCTAGATACACTACATAAGAAATATAGATCACTACAGTTATTGCATATTAGTGTACATTCACATATCTCTTGTGGTTTACTATGGAAATGTGCTCAAAAAGATACATTCTCAATAAAACACATTGTCTATTAAGCAATTTTACTTCAAATTTGATATAAATTTCACTTTTAGAATGTTGGATTTAAGATACATTATTTTTTCTAAAAGAAATGCTTTCAACATGTAGATATTCACATTTGAAAATAATAAACAACTCAAATTTATCTCATTTTTTGGTCATTTTTATCACTCCTTTGCACATTTTGTCCATTTTTATTCACTCTAATTAATATTGCTTTTCTCCAATCAAGAAAGAGAATTCCTAATCTTAACATCATTCAATCCAACCTTTGATTTGAAAATAATTTATTTCTTTATAACTTTTAATTCAAAAAATTGTAAAATTGATTTTAAAGTTTTAAATGGGAACATTTTTTCAGTAAAAGCTTATTTTTCCTTCAAACAATGAATAGCTTCATCTTCAATATGTGAGCTTTCCAAGCATATAGATTGTAACATTTGGAACAAAATGAGCATAATAAGTCAATTCTTTTGGAAATGGATCTTTTTTGAGCCGAACTATATTTTCCAATTATAATCATCATGGCCAATATTGAATCATATCGTGAAAAAACCCGCAACAAACTATGATGCTACTCAAGCTATGATGTTGTATAAGCTATGATAGTGTTGTTGAGCATCGAATGACACTTTCCCATACATGATTTACATTTGAGAATGTAGGTTCTAAATTAGAATTTACTGAACATTTCAGACTTAGGAAGATCAGTTCGATCTTGGTTGGTGATCGCTCATCCGAATGAGCAAGAGAATCTTTCAATTATTTTCATAATTCGCAACTTCAACAATATTATCCTCAATGCCATCCTGTGAGATGTACAGTACATGACCAACCTCCTGGAAGCTCCAGAGAAAACAAGTGAAATGTAACGGTTGAAATGATATGGTTTACTAAATGATTGTCTTGTATTCATCCGCCGGGTACCTGGTTGCTAACTTAAGTTACTGCTAGGTCACCAGTGAAAGACAGTCCTTTCTCTCAGGGGATCAAATATCAGTGACCTGGGCTAAGCAAAGCCAGCAATCTATGAGGCTCAGGCACTTATATCCATTGCAAGTGTATTATAGAAGTTTAGCTAGTTAAGTGGATACGGTACACCTTATAATCTACGGTCAGAAGTAGTTGCTCCTGCTGAAATAGGAAGGCTTCAAACCTGATTTTTTGCTACTAAGTCGGTCAATTGAGATGTAAGCCTTACAAATCTACATAAGTATTGCAAATAAGTAAAAAGGGCGTTATATTCCATAAAAAAATGCACGACTGAAGGCTGTGGCTATTACTTCAGATCCAAGCAAGTCAACCAACCACTTTCCGTGAAAGGGCTTCCTACATTGGGGAAATAATGGAAAGAAACCGGGGGCAAATGCAGGGTACCTCAGGATAGCTCAATCCAAGAACATAGAGACGTCAAGGAGGCGCAATAACATCTCTCTTCAATTAAACGTAGCAGTAAGAAGTTAGAGTTGTTAAAGCGAACTGGACATCTGCACAAGCACACTTTAACAGAGCATCACAATTCAATTTTCACGTGCAACTGAAAGCAACTTCTTTGAATTGGCTCTCAAGCAGACATGTCACACAAGACAAAGAGGATGGAGATTAGCGGTATGGAGAAATATATTGCACCTTGAAAAGATTGTTGTTGGAAACATAATCAGTCTGGATTACTTCAGATGCATAGCCATGCCACAAACTTCGCTGCTGCTTCCAAGTGCAAAGACTACACCAAAGTAAATTCAGAAAAATAAAACCACAGGCAGACTTCAAAGCTGTCTTTTTACAAATCCTCAAAAGGCCATCACTATATTCTAAAAGTATTCATAAACCTGAGCAGTTACAAGCGATCCTCATTCTCCGGCAAGAACAATGATCAAGACAATGATACGTTGGAATTACAAACTATCTTAACGTACTTTGCGATCCAGAGCGTTGGTTGCCGCCCCCAAAATCAAGCAGTGGTAGCCAAGTACTCCATATAAACCTCCACAAGAGTACAACTGCTGCAACTCTTAGTAACGGTACTTGGTAGAGTAGTCCTTGGGTGAGACGACCAAACCCCTCCCCTTGCGCGCTCCTCGATACACGGTTTCCACGATATCAATGAACTCCTGCTTGTCTTTCAAGGCCCAATTGATCTTGTTATTGTTTCCAGTCCCAAGATCGATCATGATATGCTTGTTGCGGAAGAAGAACATTATCGTACAAGGATCGTACAGCTCGTACATAGTGTTGAAATCAGGGACCTCAGAAATATCGACGAGGTATATCACAGCGAAATTCTTGATCGTCTCTGCCACAGAAGCGAGCACTTCATCCATCTGCAAAATTCGCCAAAACCATATCAGCCACAACCTTCATTAAAAATTCATAGGCCACAACTTATACCTCTTCTCCAACTCAAGGGACAGAAACAGAGTAAATCAATGACCCGACGTAGAACATGCGCGTGATTTCCAAATACGAGAAAAGTGATCGTCCATCCAGAAGCAAACGAATAAGCGATCACAAAACATGAAGCCTAAGAGCACAATTAAGCAGACAGAATTAAAATATTAACAGGCCATAACTTAAAAAGGTTAAAAACCTGTCACTCCAACACGAGGGACCGAAACAGAGTAAATAGAGAGTAAGAGATGACCCGATGCGCATGTTTTCGAAAAACCGACTGCGAGAAAATCCTCCATCCAGAAGCAAACGACTTGCAAGTACCGACACATCGAATACATGAAGTGTAAGAGCAGCAATAAAAGAAAGAAAAAAGATCTAATAAAAGAGGAGAGGGAGCCAGACCTGCATGCATGTCTCATCCCAATCGTGTCCGAAGCGGATGACGACCGCGCGCTCCTCCTCCGCCAGGATGGACTGGTCCACGGCCCATCCAGAATGCAGATGCGGCAACAGGTACGACATGGCCGGAGCGTAAACAAGAGAACAAAGACAAGCGTCGAAAACCACGAGCAAGTGCAAGAGCCGGAACAGAGTGCAAGAGCCAAAACAGATTGCAAGAGAAGCGACAAGAGGGGAGCGTCGGAATAAAATCCTAATCACGAACTGTGATGAAAAGTATGCAATCTATTATACAATACAGCACGCTTTGTCTCACTCGACCGTTCCGCGCCGGAATCCGTCGAGGAGACAACCCAAGCTCAAAAACAAGTGGCTCTCAATGTGCTCAACGGCACGGGTCCCACTAGTCTATTATACCATACAGGACGCTTTGTCTCACTCGACCGTTCCGCGCTGGAATCCGTTGAGGAGACAACCCAAGCTCAAAAACAAGTGATTGTTAATGTGCTCAACGGCACGGGTCCCACTAGTCTACTATACAATACAGCTCCGTTTGTCTCACTCGACCGTTTCGTGCTGGAATCCGTCGAGGAAACAACCCAAGCTCAAAAACCAAAGTCAATGTGCTTAACGGCACGGGTCCCACTACACTAAATAGGTAGATTAATGTTAGATACACTAATTTACATAAACATGTTGTAAGTTTTTACTGTTTGACCAATTTTTTTACCCTCTATATTGGTCAAGATGGGGATCTTTCAATAGTATTGGAATCAATGTCTTTGGTAATTTTTTTTGTTGAGAGTAAAAATCTATGATATTTTCAAATCTTATAATTATCTAACACTAATCTACCTATTTAGTGTAGTTTATTATACAGTTTGTCTCACTCGACCGTTCCACGCTGGAATCCGTCAATGTGCTCAACGGCACGGGTCCCACTAGTCGAGGAGAAGACGACTGCTCTGCTCTGAAAAGCCAGCAGCCCAATCGCCGCAGCGGGTATCGGGACAGCAGGGGTATTGGAACCGGATATTATGTACCCGGGTATCTGGAGGCGGGTATCGGGAATGGGACACTCCGATTCTTCATCATCCACTTCCACATTCGCCTTCGTCCTCATCCCCCTTGACAAATTCTCGCTATCGCTAATCAGTGCAGTGAATCCCACACTGTTCAATTCTCTCGCAGTTATTTCCCTTGCGTTTTGCTTCCAGAAGCGCACACTTCATGTGCCTTTTTTTCACACAATGGAGGCCGTCGTAGGGAGAGTGGGGCAGGTGCAGTGGGCGCTTCTTGCAGGGCATTTGAATCACAAGAAGAGCTGGAATGGAAGGTTATGCGGGGGTTACGGCGCCGTGAGGAAGAGTAATAATTCAGGTGCTGTGTGGTGCAAGAGGGCGGAGGTTTTGAAGGCTGTGAGTGCGGATGGAGGGGGTGGCGAAGGCAATGGCGGGGAACGGTTTGGACGCGGTGGCGGTAACGGTGGCGACAATGGTGGCGACAACAACAGCGGTAGCGAAAACTCTGATGGCGATGGCGATGGTGTTCCACCGCAGGCTGCTTCTGGCTTATTAGCATGGTACTCTTTGTCTCATTGTTGCGGTCATGAGATGAAAGAAAAAAAAGACAAAGCAAATTGCCTTAGTCTTCATTTTATGGAATCCTAGTTCACAGTCACTGTACCCCTCGATTATATCTTTCCTTGGTTACATGATTAGGAGTAAGCGATTGTCTACCAAGAAATTCAAATTGGTGAGGGTTTAGGGTTTAGGGTTTAGGGTTTAAGAGTGACTTTAGCATGGTTATTGGAAGTTCTGTCCTTCAATATAACGGCAGTTTTATTTATTCTTCTTGAATTGGTTTTTGGAATGAAGAATGTGTTTTTCTTGAAGCATTGTTGAAGGGCGCTGGTGGGTGGTGTTCAGGTACATTGACCAAACAAATAGACATCCAGTCAGCACGAAGGCCATCACAGCTGCTATTCTGAATCTCTTAGGCGACATCTTTTGTCAGGTACTTGTCCCTCTTTTATCGTTACATTGCAATTAAATACAAAAAGAATCAGTATGATGGAATATAGAGATTTTTTTTCACTTCTTTGTTTTGAATCATCTCACCAATGAGTCTGCACTAAATGCATCCTTTATGTAGAAATTTCTATAATATTCATCTGATCTGTGCTTCTAGTTATATATCCTTGCATTTACTACTTATTTGATGACGATGTCTTGATGCTTAAGATGACTTCAACTTCTTGTGCAAATACCTCTCTAATCTTTAGCTGAATAGATACATCTGATCCACTTTTTGTGTGGCTTATTGGCATTTTTATCATGTTGCAAATCCCGTTTGGCTTGGCAGCTGGAACATATTATCATAATTGATCATTGTCAATTGGCAGTTAGTGATCGACAAATCTGAGAAAGTCGATATCAAGCGAACGGCAGTGATCACCCTCCTTGGCTTTATCCTTGTTGGTCCCACATTGCACACCTGGTAAGATACCCTATTTAACTTTGGAGACAGTGAGACTGGAGTGGTCAACCTATTTGTTGAAGGTCCTTTGTACTGGTCCGAAATAGCACTAGAATGATAGAAAATAAACACCTCGTTGCTCATCTCAAGAGCTATGGAGCCTTGAGAGTGATTTTTTGCGATCTTTGGCGCTTCACATGTGAAGGTTCTCAATGTGATCACAGGTACTTGGCTTTGAGTAAGGTGGTGACTGCTACAGGACTGACAGGTGCTGCTATCCGGCTCGTGCTTGACCAGGTAGCCAATTGTCCAGGAAAATGAATTGGAGTTCTTTTGGATCATCCTTCTGGGATGGATACCAATTGATGGAGTAGCTTTCTTTGTACATTTGATTGAGATTGTATTTTAATCTAATTCGTTCCACCTAGTTTTTATTGGTGTTTCTCAATTTAAGAAAGAATCTGATGTTAAAAGAAGATGATAAGGCATATTACTAAAGCCTTGGTTGTGGTGCAGTTTTTATTTTCACCTGCATTTGTGGCTCTATTTTTCGCTTCATTGCTGACACTTGAGGGGCGCCCCAAGGACATTGTCCCCAAGCTTAAGCAGGTTCGTTCCACTTCTTTCTTCCTCGAAGTTGTGAGAATGTACAGCAGTTTTTAAAAAGGTCGACTGTATTACCTATTTATCATTTGACTATTTGCATGACTACCATCTACAGCTGCGTCATAATTGAAAAGCGGTCGTGTCTAATTGCATGGTGTGATGCTAACATGGTATTTTGTTTCTGCAGGATTGGAAACCGGCCGTTATTGCCAACTGGAAACTTTGGATTCCCTTCCAGTTCATCAATTTCCTATTTGTACCCCAACAGCTTCAGGTGACAAACAATCTGTATTTCTATATGCTGCAATCTCATGCTGATGTCTAAATAATTATTTTAGACAAGTCTATATGGTGGACGATTTACCTCTTTTTTGCTCTCTGAAATCTGAATGATATCATACTCTGTTGGCTCAAATGAGTAGCTTCTTACTAGTTTTTTAGAGTGTAGGAGGCTGATACATGGCTGGTGATTTTGTGCAGGTGGCATTTGCTAATGTGGTCGCCCTGGCTTGGAACGTATATCTTTCTTTTGCCAGTCATAAGGCGGTTGCTGTAACCATTCCGTCGGCAACTGTAGATATTGAGATGTCTCCCTTTGAAGATGAGAAGTGAGAGTAACTTAGCCTCTATTAGATTTGAGCTTTGAGTAAAGGAACTTGAAGGCGATCCACACAGCAAGGATGGATGTCCATGTACTTGTAAGGGAAAAGTTCATTACCTCTTCGAAGGCCCACCCTTTATTTCAGGCACGCAAACTTTCTTGTAACGTCAGTTTTGCATTTTGGAACATTTTTTTCAATTTGGAATCTTCTTAGTTTAACCCCTAATGGACACATTGTGTCCAAGAATAATTTCATTACTTTAATAACTTGTTTGGATTTCATAATTTTGACTCAATGTTAACTAGAGAATTGAAAATGTTCATTACAAGAACACAAAAATCCTTTAAGATTTTCAATTAGGTTGATTGATTCATTGGGAAAAAACTAAAACGTCAACATAGGTAAACTTGGGACATGTTAGTTAGGGTGGTTGATGACTTGGAGGGCGTTTTCACACTTGGATGTCACATTCATAAAAAAAAGAAAAAGTGTACAATATGTAAAATATTTTCCATTACTACATCATTAACAATATATAATAATTACGGAAAATGTTTAAATATATTTTAAATGGAATCTTTTCAAAATAAATGGAATCTTTTCTACATATTTTATAATATTTTGGAATATTTTAAATATATATCTGAATTCTCTAAAACATTTTTGCAATGTAAAAGTTAATAACAATCACAAACATCGGCTCAACGAGTCACCAACAAGTCACTTCATCCAAACATAAATCTTT
This sequence comes from Pohlia nutans, assembly GCA_022496805.1. Lineage (NCBI taxonomy): Eukaryota > Viridiplantae > Streptophyta > Bryopsida > Bryales > Mniaceae > Pohlia > Pohlia nutans. The sequence goes on from CM040086.1 coordinate 3,150,681, forward strand.
GAGAATCAATCATTGTTGTTGTATTTAGTTTTAGAACATCATTTTTTGTGAGCACTTAGATATAGTACATCTTTGTATGCTCCCAAACTTTCAAACGCTAATCATGGTTTTTAAATTTATGAGAAAGCTTGCAATGAATGACTCTAGTTGGTTTTGTTCAAAATTTTCAGAAATCAACTTATGATCAAACCTTATAATCATGTAATATATACGGTAGATTGTTCTGAAAATTGATGTACAGTCTCATGACTAAGTCCTCTTTGAGTTTCAACGGTGAAGTTTTCTACATGAATACCAATCAAGAGATATAATTGCCTTTTTGAAAGCATCACAAGAAAGTGATAATTTTTTAGGAATGAGCATGGTCCTTTAGGGGTTAAGTCATCTTGCACATTGTATGCTTTAAAAAAGAAATTACTAAGATTTAAAATTTCTCATTGATTTAGTATAGTGTTGGTGAAAGATGTGTTCCCATTGGAATAGATTCCTCGTATGCAAATTTTGGTTCAAATCATATCAAAATTGAATATTGTTTTGGAAGGTAAGGAGATTTAGGTTAGCGTTTCCGTTTCTCCCCTTGCTTTGCTCCTTGAGAACCTTAGCAATTTGGAGAGATATTCTCCTTAGTTTTTTAATGACATATAACATGTCTCACTTTATTGAGGGTGTCATAGGGAACTTTGAGTCCCACCCTTAGTTCCAATTTATGTGTCCCGGAACATTGCCAACTTTGAAGAGGCATAAATTCTGACTCACAACTTTGATTCATGCGTTCTTTGAACCCATGGTTGCATGCTTTGACAAGGTTTCCAACTGTGTATGGCACACCCTATCTCAACCTCACACAAAAAGCTATCGTGTGTTCGTTTGGGATACATCCCCACTTTGTCTCTTGTAAGGCTTGAGATGTCACCCCCAGGCTCTCCCTTGCTCACTAGGATACTAGAGCATTCTTTTGAAAGGGATGTGACAATTATAGTTTAGAGATTTTGAATCAACATTTCCTCTTTCAATGCCAAATTATAGGAACCCTAATTAAACCATCTTGGTTTTAGCTTCAATTATGATATGTATTATTCACTAGTGGGACCCGTGCCGTTGAGCACATTGACATTGATGAAGGGCAATCACTTGTTTTTGAGCTTGGGTTGTCTCCTCGACGGATTCTAGAGTGGAACGGTCGAGTGAGACAAAGCGAGCTGTATTGTATAATAGATATGATCTTCCAAAACTAATGTACATTACATATTTGTTATATATCAAAATAATGGACATATTCGTTATACATAGTAAATATGCACTCTCATTGTATTCTTTACCGTATAAACATGTACAAATCCATATACATATTGTTGTATTTTCATTTGTAGCAAGTATTATCTATGTATTGTATACGTATTCTTGTTGCTTCACTTGACATATAACTTTTCGGTGAATTGCTACAAAATGACACCTGTCCATACAATTCTAGGCATATAGAAAAATATATATTTTACATATAATATTTTAGATGGATCTATTACCTCTCACAAGAACACAGAACACAATACGGAAACACGGGGAACATGGAAGCACGAGAAGCATGAGAAACAATTGAGCCAACGGCACAGTGGCACACTAGTATATATGAAGAATGTGCTAATCTTGGCTCAACACACCTTTGTAGTTTACACAAGTTATAACTAATTTACTCAGCTAATTTACGTAGTTTAGAAGTAGGATGGAATACAAAAAGATAAGAGGTGTAAGAAGAAAGAGGAGAGAAGGCAAAAAAAATGGTCCTAGAACTTTTAATTAGGGCCAAGAAGTGAAGCACTTTTTTAACCCTTAAACGTCAAGGTAAGTCCCGTGGGCTTATTTAAAAGAGAATAATGAAGAAAAAAGTTGATTTTCTCAACCAAATCAAGCGAGACTTGTTGCGTTGGAAAGCTATTGAAAAAGCGATTTAGATTCCAAATTTTCGCCTCATTTGAGAGATTGTGGAATCGTTGGTAAACAATCAAAGTTATCAAATTGAACAAGTTTTGAGGTTGGGGCAGCTAAAGTTCAGTAGTGCCGCAGTGCTACAGTGTTAGCCAGTAGTGCACTGCAGAGCCATTTTTGCAAAAAAGAAAAAGAAAATCCCAAAAAAAATTCAGATGCCTTCCGGGCTGCCCCGTTCAGGCCCTCTTGACGTTTAAGGGTTAAATTCCAATATTGCTTAACTCTTAAAGGACCACAACTATGTTTCTCTCCAAATACTCCAAAGTACCCCTTCTCATAAAAAGACAGATAGTTTTTGATCTAAAACCTTTTTGACTGATTCAACCGTAGGATATTTCAACCAACTTGAATTTATAACAACCTACAAATTTTCAACCGTTTAGAGTTCGTCAATAGTAAGATTATAAGCTTCAAAGTTGGTAGCACTTTTTTCTTGTTTGCTTCCCGAGTTTCAAACTTTCTGAAAATGCCCAGAATGCAAAGTTTAGTTTCAAATTTGGTAAAATAAATTTGGCAGTTGTGTATATGGGGGTGTTAGCTCATTGTATGCAAAAATCACATGTATAGCTCATTGTATGAAAATTTTCAGGAATTGCCCGCATTTAGGTTTTTCACCTTTGTATGATTGTATTTTTTGATCTATACATCACCTGCGTACGCAAACTACCATCCCATCTTTGTTACAAAGAGTAGAATCATCACAAAAAAAATCTCGAAAATTAAGGATCAATACTCATTCCACACTGAGCTGACCAAACTTGGGAAATATGCCTTGGTCCTTTAGGGGTTAATAACATGCATTTCGTTAAAACTGGATTTACGCGCGAATCCCGGACTTTTTGAGGTGCTTAGAAATGGGGAGATGAGCCAGGGGAGGTCGCAAAAATCAATAGAGAGGCCGTATTTAGAAGGAGGAATGCCTGAATTCTATTGACAGGGAGAAATCGACAATCTCATTTTCTGCGACAGGGAGTTATCTGCGGTCAGAATTTCTGCGACAGGGAGTTATTTCAATTCCGGTTCCATGCGATAGGGAGGCCTCCCCATTGTCGTTTCCAATGCTGGGGAGCCGTCCCCATCGATCGGTGTTTGATGGTTCCCGGGATGCTGTCCTTGGCTGTGATAGGGAGGTCTCCCTGCTGGCGCCTGTCCTCCTGTACCAGAAGGGCAGTAGAGAGTCTGTAAAAACTATAGGTGTCATTACACTCAAAGCATCAGATGAAAGAAAACTGTATTTCAATTCAAATCGAGTACATGGGGACATTCTTCCGCCAGAGTGCAAACTCTATTCAACGTCCAATGGCGGCTACTGTGATCGGCCTATCCTACATGCCGCTAGTCTCGACCGGCCTCGGAGGCGGCGTGAGAGGCGGCTAGAACTACCTTGGCGTTGTCTGCATCCAACTTCGGAATCTTGCGAAGCGAGCTCTTGGTGAAGTTCACTTTGGGTGTACTTCCGTAGAGGATGGCAGTGCAATCCACCCAACAGACGGCGTTGTCGCTGCCATCGCGCTCCCACTTCACATCCCAACAACTTCTATACCGCTCCTCGTCACTGAGCTCGCGGCCTCTTCGGGCGGGCCTCCAATATCGGATTTGGTACTTACCGTGATGTGCGGAGCGGGCGTCACGAACGGCCGGTGCAAGCACCCTGCCCATCCACACTGGATAGATTGCGGGGTCGTTGGGCCTCACGAGGACAAAGTGCCCGACGAGGGCGTCACGGTTGAATGCCGGTGTTGGTCGGCGGCGTAATGAAGGTTATATTCATTATATTGAGAGAATTTTCTGAATTTGAGAGATAGAAGAGCATGAAACAAAATTGACAATGACGAAAAATTGCTGGAAAACAACAATTTCCATTAAAATGAGAGTAAGAAAACTTTTCAAATTGAAACTGTTTAGGTCGAATCGACCTAAATAGATTGAAAAGACAAACAAAATTGTGACTATTTAGCTCGATTCGACCTAAATAGTCAAATTCAGTTTGTCTTTTCAAGCTATTTAGGTCGAATCAATCTAAATAGCTTAAAAAGACAAACAAAATTGTGACTATTTAGCTCGATTCGAGCTAAATAGTCAAATTAAATTTGTATTTTCAATCTATTTAGGTCAATTCAACCTAAATAACTTGAAAAGACAAACAAAATTGTAACTATTTAGCTCGATTCGATCTAAATAGTCAAATGAAGTTTGTCTTTTCAATCGATTTAGGTCGATTCGACCTAAATAGTCTCAATTAATAAGCATTCTTACTCTCATTTTAATGAAAATTGCTACTTTCAATCACGGGCACCTAAATCAACCTAAATCGACATGAGAGGTCCCTGATCTCTCAAAGTAATGAATATCATGTTAATGGACCGCACCAAGGATCGGGCACCTCGTCCTTCGGAGTTGCATTGGCGAGATCTCTCTCTCTCCGCACTTCATCTGGTGCTGGCGGAGGAGGAGGGTGAGTCGTCGTCCAATCTGTGGTCGGCAAGAATCTATACACGAGGGTCCTCGGGGCCAGCGGCGGATCCTCGGAGCGGAGTTCCGTGATAATGTCCACCCAGTACTGCATGTATGTCTCCATTCGGCCCCTGTACGCCTCGCTACGATAGCAGCCTCTCCTCTAGATGTCTACGTATTTCTAGAGCCCCGCTCGGATGAAATGCTTCTTCTCGTGTGACCTCGTGGCGTCCTCTTCAGTCACCTCACAGTGCGTGCTCGGGTTGACACCACGCTCGCATCCCCAGACGGGCTTCATCTTCACCGGGGCGGGTCACCTAAGACACACAACGAATACAAGTCAGTCACTTCTAACATGGTAGGCCTCGGGCTACAAGACTCAGAAGAACAGGGAAGGCCTCCCCACAAAGACTGCGCCTACGGTACTTGAACGACGGGTGGAGAGGCCTTTCCAGGAAGACTGCCCGTACACTCCCTCGACGACAGGTGGGGAGGCCTCTCCACGAAGACTCCCCCTACACTACCGCAAACACGGGTGGAGAGGCCTCTCCATGAAGACTGCCCATACACTTCCTCGACGACAGGTGGGGAGGCCTCTCCAGAAAGACTCCCCTACACTACCGCGACTACGGGTGGAGAGGCCTCTCTAGGAGGACTGCCCATACAATTCCTCGACGACAGGTGGGGAGGCCTCTCCAGGAAGACTCCCCCTACACTACCGCGAACACGGGTGGAGAGGCCTCTCCAGGAAGACTCCCCCTACACTATCGCGAACACGGGTGGAGAGGCCTCTCCAGGAAGACTGCCCCTACACTTCCTCGACGACAGGTGGGAGGCCTCTCCAGGAAGACTCCCTCTACACTACCGCGAATACGGGTGGAGAGGCCTCTCTAGGAAGACTGCCCATACAATTCCTCGACGACAGGTGGGAAGGCCTCTCCAGAAAGACTCCCCTACACTACTGCGACTACGGGTGGAGAGGCCTCTCTAGGAAGACTGCCCATACAATTCTTCGACGACAAGTGGGGAGGCCTCTCCAGGAAGACTCCCCCTACACTATCGCGAACACGGGTGGAGAGGCCTCTCCAAGAAGACTGCCCCTACACTTCCTCGACAACAGGTGGGGAGGCCTCTCTAGGAAGACTCCCCCTACACTACCACGAATACGGGTGGAGACGCCTCTCCAGGATGACTGCCCAAGACGGAGACCCCAGGATGTCCCGAAGCTAAGTATTTCAATCATAGAAGTAGGCAGATAGGGAAGCATCTCCATCGGACATGATGAGTAGGTATGGTAGGAAGCGTACCTGTAGGAAGCAATGGCCGACCATTGTCAATGTCACCGGTAGCTGGCCGAGGCCCCCCGTGATCTTGGTAATGACATGGAGGCGCGGAAGAGCCGTCTTCCGGCTGTCTATGCCGTCGTGAATTATGCAGAGCACATCCGACCGGCTCATGTCCGACTCGCTCCTCCAGCTGTAGTAAAGGCGCCGACAGGACTGCTGATGAGCAACATGAGCGTCATACAACCTTTGGTGGTACAGTGCCTCCGAGCTACCCTTCCCCGCCGCGGCGATGAACTCCTTCAGTTTGTTACATTCGGAGCACTTAGAGAACGGGTTGCTAGCTTTCTTGACGTCGACGTTCCTGAACACCCTCTTCTTCATGCGGCTGATCGTAGACTGCGACACAACTTCCATACCAACATTTGAGTTCACCTGGCAAAACAAATACCCGTCACGGACATAGCGTCGAACATCGAGAGAACTCCCTATCCGCGACTGCAGAGGACACCCCAGTGATGAGAGAAATGATGCCCTCCTCATCGAAGAATAGGGAGACCTCCCCAGCTACCGCCCGTTGGATAGATGGTGGGGAGACCTCCCCATAGGACGACCGTCATCTCCATTCAGGATACTCCCACAGTGGAGAGCCCACCGTACACGCGACCAGAGATGGGCACCACATCTACAAAGCAAAGGGGCCCTCCCCGCGAGTCGCGCATCGGATAAACTCTGGAGACACCTCCCAAAACGCTGCGCATTATTTCGATTCCAAGATACTCCAACTGCCGAGAGGCCCCCCTACAATACTCCCACACCCATACCATGGGGAGACCTCCCGACCTCCGAGCGCACCCGGATTAGGTTGCTGGTGCGACACCAGTTAAAAAATAGGGTGAGGTGTTAAAACAGAGGAGGGCGCAGCGTCTGCTTACATTGTTCACTTTGTCGCGGACGACCTGCCATGTGAATAAAACCGGCAGGTACTTCTGCACGTCCTGCCGACCGTTGCCGATCCCCTTCATCGTTGTTGCCGGCATGACGTTGCAATTATCATTGATGATGGCCAGTACCGTCCCTTCCGCCTGCACGGTCGACGGCCGAAGCTTACATTGCCCTAAGTTGCCATGACGTGCTCCACAAAACCCTTGCGGATATCTTTGCTTGTAATCAAAGAAGGTCCCGCGCCCAAATCGTGACGAGAGTGACCGTGGAGGCGAAGCGGTCGTCCCGAGCATCCGAGTGGGGAGACCTCCCCATCATTTAGCGCTTCACACGGAGGCCGAGGTGGGGTTGGCTGCCCACCTAGCGCTCCAGGAAGCCTCTGTGAAGCGTGACGGGGGCGACCGTAGAGGCGAAGCGGTCGTCCCGGGCATCCGGGTGGGGAGACCTCCCCATCATTTAGCGCTTCACACGGAGGCCGATGTGGGGTTGGCTGCCCACCTGGCGCTCCGGGAGGCCTCCGTGAAGCGTGACGGGGGCGACCGTAGAGGCGAAGCGGTCGTCCCGGGCATCCGGGTGGGGAGACCTCCCCATCATTTAGCGCTCCACACGGAGGCCGAAGTAGGGTTGGCTGCCCACCTGGCGCTCCGAGAGGCCTACGTGAAGCGTGACGAGGGCGACCGTAAACGCGAAGCGGTTGTCCCGGGCATCCGGGTGGGGAGACCTCCCCATCATTTAGCATTCCATACGGAGGCCTAGGTGGGGTTGGCTACCCAATCCGAGCTCTAGGAGCACTCCCAACACCGCAATAGAGGCCAGCCATGGCTGGACTGCGGTTGTCCCGGCCTATCTGGGGGAGACCTGCCTACGAGCCCCGTCTGGTGGGGAGACTTCTCCACTGGCATCCTAGGGCTCACATATAGGGTGGCCTTCCTATGGGTAAGACAAATCCGATAGGCAAATCTCCCTTCCACGTGTCAGACGGGGATGAGTGTCACCGGCGAAACAATATTTTCGTACACGATAAATGACAAAAATAAAACCCTACAATAATTAAAACGAAAAACAAGGAAAAAACATAAATGAACATAGCAGTAGGTGCCAAGAAACCCACCTGCCACGTAAGCGGCTGACGTCAGAAAGTACACGTGTCAAGCGGTGGATGCGCCACGTCGACACGACATTTAATACAGAAAGTACACGGAATTCAAGGCTTGGGTCAAATGAGCGGGCTCTCAAAATGGTTGGCCGCATTGAAATGGGGATTTATTGTAGGGTTTCAAACTAATAGTTTTCCATCGTGGCTTTCCATTGGTGGGCCTGCGCAGCAGTCGGATTGCACATATGGACATCTCAGATGGCGCCACATGTCCTGATATTTGGGAAGAAATATAATATCCCTTATACACGGCCGAGACCCGGCCTTACACGGCCAAAACTCTGGCTACTCTAGCCTGTCGTAGTGGCGCGCGGACGACCGTCAGATCTAGGGCAGCCACCCTAAACCGTCGGATCAAGCTCAAGCGGCTCCGCCGCACTATATAAGGTCTTCCCAGAACTCATTTGTCTTCACTCGCTTTTCCTGTCACCGCGAAGCGTTGCCTAATTCCGGTCTTGTTGTCCTCGACTCAAATATCTTCGTCCACGGCTATGGGGTAAGCTCCTCAACCCTACCCGATTGTGCGTTTTATCTATTTTATATTGTCTCTGGGGAGCTCACCATGGATCTCCCCATCCGTTTTGTAGAAAGGACTCCCCACACGCGCGCCTAGGGAGATCTCCCCACCTACGCTGCTCGGGAGATCTCCCTAAGCGCGAGCATGGGGAGCTCTCTCTAGGCGCGCGCGTAGAGAGATCTCCCGAGCAGCGTACGTGGGGAGATCTCCCTAGGCGCGAGTGTGGGGAGCTTTCCGCCTTTCCCAGACAGCGCGCGTAGGGAGCTCTCTCCAGCAGCGTGCGTAGGGAGCTCTCTCTAGGCGAGAGCGTGGGGAGCTCTCCCTAGGCGCGCGCGTGGGGAGCTCTCTCGAGCAACGTCCGTGGAGAGCTCTTCCTAAGCGCGAGCGTGGGGAGCTCTCCCGAGGCGCGAGCGTGGGGAGCTCTCACGGGGCGCGAGCGTGGAGAGCTCTCCCGAGGCGCGAGCGTGGGGAGCTCTCCCTAGGCGAGAGCGTGGGGAGCTCTCCCTAGGCGAGAGCGTGGGGAGCTCTCCCTAGGCGAGAGCGTGGGGAGCTCTCTCTAGGCGAGAGCGTGGGGAGCTCTCCCTAGGCGAGAGCCTGGAGAGCTCTCCCTAGACGAGAGCGTGGGGAACTCTCCGTAGGTGAGAACGTGGGGAGCTCTCCCTAGGCGCGAGGGTAGGGAGCTCTCCCTACGCGCGTGCGTGGAGAGCTCTCCCTAGGCGCGGGCGTGGAGAGATCTCTCGAGCAGCGTCCGTGGGGAGATCTACCTAGGCGCGCGCGTGGGGAGCTCTCCCCAGGCAAGAGCATGGGGAGCTCTCCCTAGGCACATGCGTGGGGAGCTCTCCCTAGGCGAGAGCGTGGAGAACTCTCCCCAGGTGAGAGCGTGGGGAACTCTCCCCAGGCAAGAGCATGGGGAGCTCTCCCTAGGCACATGCGTGGGGAGCTCTCCCTAGGCGAGAGCGTGGAGAGCTCTCCCCAGGCGAGAGCGTAGGGAGCTCTCTCTAGGCGAGAGCGTGGAGAGCTCTCCTTAGGTGTGTGCGTAGGAAGATCTCCTGAGCAACGTCCGTACGGAGATCTCCCTAGGCGCGGGCGTGGGGAGCTCTCCCAGCAGCGCGCGTGGGGAGCTCTCTCCAGCCGCATGCATGGGGCGCTCTCCCTAGGCGCGAGGGTGGGGAGCTCTCTCTGGGCGCGCGAGTGGGGAGATCTCCCGAGCAGCGTCTGTGGGGAGATCTGCCTAGGCCCGCGTGTGGGGAGCTCTCTCCAGCAATGTGTGGAGAGCTCTTCCTAAGCGTGAGCGTGGGGAGTTCTCCCTAGGCGCGTGCGTAGGAAGATCTCCTGAGTAGCGTTTCTGCGGAGAGCTCCCTAGGCGCGGGCGTGGGGAGCTCTCCCGGCACCGCGCGTGGGGAGCTCTCTCCAGCCGCATGCATGGGGAGCTCTTCCTAGGCGCGAGCGTGGGGAGCTCTCCCTAGGCGCGCGAGTGGGGAGATCTCTCAAGCAGCGTTCGTGGGGAGATCTGCCTAGGCCCGCGTGTGGGGAGCTCTCCCTAGCACCGCGCGTGGGGAGCTCTCTCCAGCAATGTGTGGAGAGCTCTCCCTAAGTGTGAGCGTGGGGAGCTCTCCCTAGGCGCGCTAGTAGCGAGATCTCCTGAGCAGCGTGCTTGGAGAGATCTCCTTAGGCGCGCGCGCGTAGGAAGTTTTCTCAGGCAGCGCGCGCGGGGAGCTCTCTCCAGCAGCGTGCGTAGGGAACTCTCCCAAGCAGCGTGCATGGAGAGCTCTCTCCAGGCGCGAGCATGGAGAGCTCTCCCGAGCAGCGTCCATGTGGAGATCTCCCTACGCGCGCGCACGGAGAGCTCTCTCCAGCAGCGAGCGTGGGGAGCTCTCTCGGACAGCGCGCGTGGGGAGATCTCCCGAGCAGCCTCCGTGGGGAGATCTCTCAAGGCACGCGCGTGGGGAGCTCTCCCGAGCTGTGCGCGTGGGGAGCTTTCTCTAGCAGCGTGCGTGGGAAGCTCTGCCTAGGGCGCGTCGGGAGTTCTCCCTGGACGTGTCGTTGGTGTTTCGACTGAACCGACAGAGCGTGGAGGATTTTTTAAATGTGAATGATCTGCCTGACGCACTGCCTGAGAACACCGGGGACAACATTTGTCCACTACATAATGATCCTCTGGATGCCGGCGGTCTCAAATGACCAAGTCGCGCGGGGGGGGGGGGAGGGCGTCGACCGCAGTCACCTCCTGCCGTTCGACAAAGGAATGGCCGGCGGAACGTAGAGATAGAGAGGGCCCCCCAGCGCATTGGTGCAAGGATTCCAATCAGCCGACGGTAAACCCAAGCATATGGCGCCCTGGACTCGTTTGACGTGGACAACCCCGTGAACTTGTCATCCGATGCATCAGTGCACAAGACGCACACAGAGCCTCGCCGCGACAGGGAACCCTGCCTATTAGAGCGCAACACGCACACCGAGGATCATGGGCGATAAGAAGAGGCATCCGTATCTCAGTTCAGCACTCACACGGAGCTTGGCCGCAGAGGAGAGCCCTTCCTATCCCAGCCCAGCATACTCAGTCCGCCTGGACTAGAGCGGAAGCCCTCCCCATCGCAGAGCAGTGCGCACAACGTGCCGGGCCGAGACAAGGAGTCCTCTATATCTGAGCGTGACACGCACAACGTGCCGGGCCGAGACAAGGAGTCCTCTATATCTGAGCGTGACACGCACACCAAGTCGCCGGCATAGGAAGCCTTCTCTATCGCAGCGAAGCACGCACCGTGTGTCTGGCCGTGACAGGGAGCCCTCCTTGTCCCCGCGCACCGCGCACATCCCTCCTGCCCTGAATCGGGATCCCTCGCGATCCCAACCCTGCACGCGCATTGAGCATTTCCAAGAGAAGGAGCCTTTCCTATCCCCGCGCAACACTCACAGTCAACTGCATATAGAAGGAGGCCTCTCTATTGCACGGTCATGCTCGACCTCATGGAGAGCCCGCCCCATCGGCCCAAGCCGCGTCTGAGTAGGTAGGCCTGGATGGGGAGCCCTCCCCACCGTCGCTGACCGAGAGAGCTCTCAAGTCCCTCCTGTATGGAATGGAGGCATCCAGCGCTTGTGGGGAGTCATCAGTGGTTGGGCAACCCTTCGCGCCTGCTGTACCAAAGTGCGAAACGGAGGATCCCCGAGTCGACCGCAGTCGACCGCAGTCACCTCCTGCCGTTCGACAAAGGAATGGCCGGCGGAACGTAGAGATAGAGAGGGCCCCCCAGCGCATTGGTGCAAGGATTCCAATCAGCCGACGGTAAACCCAAGCATATGGCGCCCTGGACTCGTTTGACGTGGACAACCCCGTGAACTTGTCATCCGATGCATCAGTGCACAAGACGCACACAGAGCCTCGCCGCGACAGGGAACCCTGCCTATTAGAGCGCAACACGCACACCGAGGATCATGGGCGATAAGAAGAGGCATCCGTATCTCAGTTCAGCACTCACACGGAGCTTGGCCGCAGAGGAGAGCCCTTCCTATCCCAGCCCAGCATACTCAGTCTGCCTGGACTAGAGCGGAAGCCCTCCCCATCGCAGAGCAGTGCGCACAACGTGCCGGGCCGAGACAAGGAGTCCTCTATATCTGAGCGTGACACGCACAACGTGCCGGGCCGAGACAAGGAGTCCTCTATATCTGAGCGTGACACGCACACCAAGTCGCCGGCATAGGAAGCCTTCTCTATCGCAGCGAAGCACGCACCGTGTGTCTGGCCGTGACAGGGAGCCCTCCTTGTCCCCGCGCACCGCGCACATCCCTCCTGCCCTGAATCGGGATCCCTCGCGATCCCAACCCTGCACGCGCATTGAGCATTTCCAAGAGAAGGAGCCTTTCCTATCCCCGCGCAACACTCACAGTCAACTGCATATAGAAGGAGGCCTCTCTATCGCACGGTCATGCTCGACCTCATGGAGAGCCCGCCCCATCGGCCCAAGCCGCGTCTGAGTAGGTAGGCCTGGATGGGGAGCCCTCCCCACCGTCGCTGACCGAGAGAGCTCTCAAGTCCCTCCTGTATGGAATGGAGGCATCCAGCGCTTGTGGGGAGTCATCAGTGGTTGGGCAACCCTTCGCGCCTGCTGTACCAAAGTGCGAAACGGAGGACCCCCGAGAGGGGGAGGCCTCCCTATCACAGAAAGGTTTGCAGAAGGGTGCGAGGAAGAGGAAGGCTTCCGAGCGCCAGCCACTGGACCCCGACAGCCAGAGGTCTGACCTCGGGGACGGTGCTACGAGTAACGTCCGTAGGTCCAGTCGGGAACGGCAGCCAGTCGTTTTCCCGGACATGACCACTTCGGCCCAGGGTCGAGCTGCTCTTGCACGGGGAAAGGGCCGGGGTGCAAAGGGAGCCCAGGGTAGCGGACCTGGAGGTGTGGCCTTTGTCAACACTGAGGGGAGTTCACCTTCTCCTTTTCTCTCCCCCACTGAGCCCGGCGGCTCTGCCGGGAGTGCCCGACGGGGTACTGGACGCGCTCGTGGGGCCTCTGTCAGCACACCTTTGGAATCGGGTGCCCCCTCCTTTGTCGGGTCTGAATCCACTGGCGATGGATGCTTCCAGTCGCTTTCTCAGAAGGCGGCAAGGCGTCCCCGGTCAAAGGCGCACACTTCCGAGGGTGGCAAGAAAGTGGGGGCCTTTGACCCCAGCGCAGAGGGAATGCTGACGAGCATGTCTGAGGCCCCTGACACTCACTTGTCTCCAGGTAGATAGGGAGGCCTCTCCTCTTAGAATCTCGGCCTGCATCTTTTTTGGCTGCCTTCAGAACAGTAATGGACCGCTTTTGCAATGCTAGTCTTGAAATTTCGATAATTGAAAATTAAAAAACATGTCTAGGTAGATAGGGAGGCCTCTCCTCTTAGAATCTCGGCTCGTATATATGTTGGCTGCTCTCGGAGCTGTAATGGACCGCTTTTGCAATGTAGGTCCTGATATTTCGATAATTGAAAATAAATAAAAAGTTTCCGAAAGTTTGCGCTTAGGGAGCCCTCCCGATCTCAATCCTGCATGTTTAGACCCTAGGATTTCATGAGTGACGCTGCCTTTATAGGGAGGCCTCCCCGTCCATTGTGTAGTATGCCATGACATGACTCGTTGTTCTAATCCACGCACGTGGTACTAACTGCTCATCGTTTGTCTCCCGCGCAGACCGGTCCCCTCTTCTCCCTCCACTGCAAATAGCAGATTTCCCGCGAGTGGATTCGCTGGCGGAACCGACCTTGTCTCCGGGCACGTGGCCAACATTCTTTCTCGTAGTCGACATGAATGGACTGTTGTGTGACTCTGACTCCGGTGGCGCTGGCGATATTCGGTGGAGGAATAACTTGCAAAGTTTCCTAAATTTCTACTTTGCCCAATTCGAGGTGGTTTTCTGGTCTGCATGTAGTAAGAAGAAATTGGCCCACTACAAGAATGGACTTCAAGATATCACCTGAGTGATTAGGAGGTCAGACCGGATTTTTGGCCAGGAAATGTGTGTTGTCTCCAAGTACAGGGATCCCTCCAACCCGGACAAGCCTATTTTCCTGAAGCCACTTGCCATGTTATTCAAAAACTGCCCTGAGGCAAACGAGTCAAACACACTCCTCATCGACGACTCACCCGACAAGAGTTGCATGAATGATCCTCGCAACTCCATCCACCCGTTTACATACCGCTCGGGTGAACCAGAGTCGTCACCCCCCGGGCTCGTGGCATTGCGCGACTGGCTGCTGAAGTTGCGTGAGTGGAGCCAACACATTCGGGAGTTTGTTGAAATGAATAGACCCCCGTGGTCGACACTACCTGTTGCAACTAACCCCGAGCGTGTGACACTCCTTCTGGAAGGACTGCCGGCTGTTGCAACCTAAAACCTAGATCAAGTACTTAGATGGTACTTTAGGAAACCTTCTCTACCCAAACTCTGGATGAACCACAGTGGTACTCAACTTATAATAAGACTTGTCGGAAGTTTGTAAAGGATGAATTTCATTATTGATCCTTCTTGTGAATGTTAATTGCTTTCTTACGTATGCTTGTTTTCTAAGAGATCGGTGGGGGTTGCGGGGAGGCCACGGGCCGCATTGTTTGATAGTCCCTCTACGTGTTTAGGGAGGTCTCTCTAAACCACACGTCCAGGGCCTTCGAGTCGGGTCTTCATGGGAAGCCCTCCTTGATCTCCCTTATAGCTTGCAGCTCTTCGGGTGACCCCTAGTAGTCGTTGGTAATCCACAATTGGTACACCTGGGCAGCCATCCCGATGCGCTTCTAGCTCTCCTCTTCGTTTTCGGTATGTGATCCACACTGTACTTGAAGTTGTTACCACCCAGGGTATCAAAAATATCTAGTTACCACTACGGGACATTCCAGTGTTTGTTTCAAACTCCCCTGTCGTCACTTCCTTGCCCCGCAAACTAAGGTATGGAGCTCACCACATCCACTGATCCTGGATAGGGAGTTCTCCCTAGCGGGAAATAGCCTGATATCCCCATAGTTGGTAGTTATGCCCCCCACGCGGGTCGAATTTTGCACACTTTAGGAAGATCTCCCTAGACACTATGCGGGTCTGCCCATTTTTCGTGCACTTGCACGCTATTGCTGCGAGCAACCACCTCTCCGATAGGGAGGCCCTCCCTATCGACAGCTGCTCTCGATAGGGAGAAATCGCGTCGTCGGACCCATCTCCCTATTCAGAAATCTTGCCATGCCTTAATTCCATACTCAAATCAGTCCAGATTTAACGAAATGTGTGTTTTAATGCTAAAGATGATCAAGACTAAGCTTTGTTGAGCATAAATTAGACCTAGAAAAAAAATCTCAACACCTATTTCACATATTGACTGCAATACTCTCGCCAAATGCTTTTTCTAATGAAAATGTATATTATTAAATGAGCAATGTCACAAAATGTGTCACAAATTCTTCCAAATTGACGGTTATGGTCTCATTCCTACAAATTTTTATTTAAAAAATGAAGGTACTATGCTTCACAATTCTATATTTTATAGTAATGCTAAGTGGAAAAAAATCAATCCAAACAGTGTACATTGAAAGCTCTATATATTGTGGCACATTGTGTTTTTGAACGGCCACACTAACAATTATTTTTCCAAAATATTCTGGTAAATTTCATCCAAATTTCATGAATTTTTTTCCAAATGAATGAAACATAGGTCAAATAGATGAGAGTTTGTCCAAATGAATGAATGTGCCCACACCAATTATTCACTCATAATATATGGTGATTTCAGTGTGCTTCACTATATTTTTTGCTAATAGTGTCGCCTACACTAAATGATTTTAAAAGGCTATAACTTTTTATGCAACATGAATATTTTTACCAACCATGCTTACAAAGTTCTTCTTACATATTTAGTTTCAATATCTTTCTTCTTGGTAAAAATGTTCATGTTGTGTAAAAATTTATAGCCTCAAGTAAATAGTTAGCATGGGTGGCACTATTAGCAAAAAGTACACTGATTATCCCATTTAGTGCATGTGGTGCTAATTCCCCAAAGCACGCACTATATTGCCAAATCTCAAAATTACTGAGGGTTGGATTAATTTACTAAGTGGCTGAAATCTTTATATCAGGCTAATTTACAGCATATTGATATTTAGTATCACTTTCACTAATTTCCCATACACACTATAAACATCACATCCCTGTATCACATCACATATCTCTCCATCACATTCCAAATACAAGTACGTCAAATTTGTAGGGTAGATTTTATGCTTGCAATGGACCTCTCATGTAGATCTCATGTACATTTGAGACATGCTAATACTCTATTTTTAAGACTAGCATCTACTTCTATTCAAAGGGTCGATACGTTTAGGGGATAATTAACCCTCAAAGGTCCTTGGGGATAGTAGATACGTTGCCGTATATTTGACATTTGGTGTAAGTAGAAAGTTCTAAATTGAGATCCCAATAGCTTTTAAGACCATGTAGACATGAATTTAAACTTCAATTTTGATATGAAACTCATAGAAGGTGTAGAACCATTCCAAATACAATGAAATACAACCGTATAATACTGGCCGGAATGGGCAATCTGGACCTTTAACCCCTAAACGTCCCATGGGGATAGTATATACAGTTGTCACATGACTGGGATTTGCTACCAATAAGAAACTCTAAATTGGGATCTCAAGAACTCACTAAAACTTCATTGATTTAAATTTCAACTTTTCTTTTGAGCTCAAACCCATTAAAAATGTGAATCCATTTCAAATACAACCAAAACACACCGTATTCTACTGACCGCAAAGGCACATTCACGCGTTTAGGGTATAACCCCTAAACGTCCCAACGTCCAAAAACTGAATCACGAACAGATTTGAAGCATTGTAACTTTCTAATACAACCTCGGATAATTTTCATCCAAGTCACTTTTGAAAGACTATTAAATTCTCTACCACTTACAATAAATCTCTTGTGATGGAGAGTTGTTGATAATATTGGAGAGGCCTCCAGCTACAAGTATGTCTAATTTTTTGGGTAAATTTTATACTTGCAATGGTCTTCTCATGTACACCTCATGTACATCTCAGCCATGCTAGTATCTACTTTTGCGGCTAGAATCTACTTTTGTTTAAAGGGTTGGTACGTTTAGGGGTTAAGGGTTAACTAGTTGGATTTTAAAGGTATGTTCGCACCTGGCTTTAGAGGTGGTCTTACAAGGGGGTCTTACATCCTTAAAAAAGTGTGTGTTCCCACCTACATTCTTTAGTAATTACCAATCCTACATGGATGTACACATGGCACACTTTTAAGAATAGGTATTAGCTAACATTTAGGAGGACAAAAAATATTTGAGCAATAGTAGGCAATTGTTAAGGGAGCACCAAAATAGGAAATATTCCCTAGTTTTGAACACTAAAGAATGGTCTTAGCTAATGTGGCACTTGAGGGGCCATTATGTAATCCCCCTACTATTAGGAGCTACCTTTCCAAACCTCATTGATGACACCTTTCCTACAAAGAAGGTATTTTTCCCAAAATTGTGGGGGTGTTAAATTTTTATCCACGGTCTTTGCAAAGGCCAAGTGCGAACAGGCCTTAACTCCTAAACGTCATAGCGTCCAGAAACTGGATCATGAACGGATTCAAAGTCATGTAACTTTTTCATGCAATGTGGGATGACTTTCATCCAAGTCACCTTTGCAAGCCTATTAAGTTCTCTACCAATGAGAGTAAATCTCTTGTGATGGGGAGAGGTCCATAATATTGGAGAGGCCTCCAAATGCAAATATGTCAAATTTGTTGGGTAGATTTCATGCATGCAATGGTCCTTTCATGTACACTTATTGTACATTTGAGTCATGCTAAAATCTATTTTTCAGGCTAACATCTACTTGCGTTCAAAGGATCGGTACGTTAAGGGGTTAAGGCAGTTGGAGTAGTAGTTTGAGCAATTAGGAAACATGAGACAAATAGTTTGAGCTATCAGGAAACATGAGACAAATAGTTTGAGCAATCAGGAAGCTTATTATGGGACAGAGGGAGAATTGCATTGCAATGGAGTAAGAATTGATTTGAGTACGGAAGAAGCCCCACCGACTGTGACTTGTGCAGGTCCTCCTCAGGTTTTGGATGCACGCGTGCAATTAGGGTTTAGGGTTGAAGGAAACCCAGGAAAACGTCGTGCAGGGAATTGGGTTTTCCCCCGCCCCGCCCCGCCATGGAAGACGACGAGGATTGGCTTCGAGTGACTCCGGGGACGCGATCGCCAGAGGAGGACACAGACACACCGCAGAGGAAGAGGCCGAAGAAAGTGGTGACCCTGGACGACATCCTGGAAGCCGACCACAAGGAGACGGTGCGCAAGCAGAAGCCCAAGCAACAGACCATCCACAACAAGCGGTTGCAGCAGAAAGCCAAGCTCAAATCGCATCTCTACAGCTCCTCCGATGGCGACAGCGATGGGGAGGATCTCCCCGTCCCCCAGCAGATGCTCGACGAGCTGGAGAAGCAGGTCACCGCTGGCGCCGGGGAGGAAGTCGAGCCGGAATGGGGTTTACCTGTTCTCGGATTCCTCGCCCAACGCCAAACCCTACCTCCGGTATGTATGAAAATCATCAATTTCAGGCTCAGAAACCCTCCCTCTTTGCACCTTCTTAGGCAAACAGTCCTGCATTCGATGTCGTTTGTACTGTTTTCTTCTTGATGATGTTGGTTTTAAACTACTCCCTCCGTCCCAAAATTATTTTCATGTTTGAAAGTCATGTTTGAAAGTGCTTTTTTAAGTAGGTCAAATAAATACTTCCTTGGGGCTAATTTTATTTAGGTTGCAATGAACACATGCAATGTTCTTCAATCATTCTAGTGACACAATTTGGAACCTCTTTTAATCATATTTCTTACAATATGATCAATGAAATTGGCTCAAAGAAATACCAAGCAGGACAATAACTTTGGGACGGAGGGAGTATGATGTTGACTTTGTCTCTATCATAAAACCAATGAGATCATATTTTAAGGAATTTCTTGAGATGGTCATTTAGTTTGCACTCCCACTAAACCAGAAGAACTCTCGAAACTTCACAACGACTCTGATTTTATGAAGTCTAGGGTGAATTCTGTGGTCTATGTGGATGATATTAACCCCTAAAGGACCAAGGATTCATGGTTTTAAAATGATCATATTGTGAAATATATAATTCGGTTTGGACCAAATTTTATATCTTCAGAATCGGTGAAGAACATTGCATGTTTGGGTCAAAAAACAAATAAATTTGATCAAGATGAAGTCTACATAAAACCTACTAAAAAAACATGAAGCCCCCTGGAGGCCTTATGTTCCTTTAGGGGTTAACTCTGGTATTAAAGAAATGATGAGTAAAACTAAATTGGTCTCAAAGAATTACTACCAGAATGTCAACTAAGTTGCTTCCTTGGAGAAATTATTTAGAAAGAAATGCACTCATACCTTTCCTTCCTGCATGTCTGACCTAGTGAGATTCCTCCATACATTGGAAAATCATAAATTTCAGGCTCAGAAACCCTCACTCTTTGCACCTTCTTAGGCAAACAGTCCTGTATTCGATGTCATTTGTACTGTTTTCTTCTTGACAAGAAATGATGAATAAAACCAAATTGGTCTCAATGAATTACTCCCTCCGTCACAAAATTATTGTCCTAGTTTTTGGCGTGTTTTAATTTAACACATTTTTTTCCCAAAAAACCCGTCTCAGTACTCGAAAAATGGTCTATCTTCAATAGTAGTATGTAGTTTTTGTCACTCTTGTTGTCCGCCTTGTTTGAAGTGGACAAAGCTCACGTTTGAAGTATAAAACATAGGACAAATATTGCAAAAAGAAATTTGCCAAAAACTAGGACAATAATTTTGGGACGGAGGGAGTACTACCAGAATGTCTCTAGAGCTAACTAAGCTGCTTTTCCTTGGGAGAAATTATTTCGAAAGAAATGCACACATACATACCTTATGTCTGATCTAGTAGTGTATATTGGTTTGGTGTTAGATCCATGGAGGTGCGGCGCCCGCTCTTGTTCGGGCGTTGCAAAATTCCAAGGACGAGGAAGGGCGTGAATTGTCGCTGGAGGATTTAGCCAGGTCGGGGTTTCTGCGATCATGGGCTCTCTGTGCAAAGAGATGCGATGAGTCTACGTTACGGTGGGCGTACCACCAAATGGCATACGCAAGTGACGAATCTCTGGAAAGGTCGGCCTGCAGGTTTTTGTGTGATTTAGTCTCGCGAATTTCTACGGTAAGAGCATGCACACCCTTCTCCCTTCAGTTCACCCTACTGCAGTATAATCACATCCAAGATTTGGTGTCAGAAGCTATCCTCTCCACACCAATGATCTCATAACCATTTTATGACATTTAGAACATTATGCGACCTCCCACATAAATGGTATCTACTTTTGTTACCCAGTGCATACAATACTCACGATACCTCTATAATATCTGGCAATACCCTTGATATATTAAGGTGATACCATGATGATATCCGCGGATATCACCTCATGAAGTTGCTACATATTTATACCATGATGAGCATTCTCGCCACATTTCAATTTTTTTTTCATTTTCTTTCTTCGTATGTTTAGCAGCCCCATTTTTTTTGGGTAGAAATCCAGCTAATTTTAGCCAGTTTTGAGATCACTGCTCTCCATACCCTTGTACTGCTTTAATCACCCTCTACCCTCTATACAGTGCGTGAACCAATCACTATCACTATACATGGGTAATCATTATTGTCCATCAATCTAGGAAACTGAGCTCTTCCTTGAATTAGCTGTAGAGGTTCTCTAGAAGCATCACTATATGTGGCCCAAAAGGCGAGGCCAATTTCCAGAGTCAAAGGGTGGATACAGGCATAGGGTGTGCATGCTCTAAGCTCTGCTTTCATCTCCGTTGATTGACTTACACTATAATTAACACGATGTAATTTGATGTGATTTGATGTTTGCAGGATGCGGAGGCGCCATTTGAGATGGCATGGCTACCAAGCCTGGCCGATCTGAAAAAAACACTGACAGTATATGGGTACACGGAATACGAAGGAGGCTCTGAAGACACAGAAACTTGCAGCATGCAGGGAATACCTGCAAAGAATTTGCGATCCGTGCTTGAATTCATCGCCGCGTGCTTTGTGAGACGGGCTGTTGTGGAACCTTATTACAAACCTATAGACGTTGTGAAGCTTTTGGTGATCATGGTACACCTTACCCTTGAGCGAGGATTGCTTGAAATATTGGACAAAATCCAAGACTGCATTCTGGTGTTGCTCCGGTATTTTAGCCCGGAGGAGTGGGAAGCGTACTGTTCGCACGATTTCAATGGGATTGCAGGCATGATCGCGGAGTTCGCAGGAAAACCTCAGAATTCTGTTTTTGTGCTTGGAGTGTTGAGTGGGCTGGGCAAGCGCTCGGTGGACTTGCAACGCCATTTGGCTCTCCATGAGCTAACGAATCTTGGGCGACGGAGAAAGCTTCTGGCAGGCTCTAGAGAGGTGGCTGCATTGTTTGAAAATGTGAATTTGAGGGCCAAGTTTGTGGACTTCAAGAGGCTCTTCTATCAGGTCGAGATTGCAGATACATTCTTGTGGGGCAATGAAGGTGACGATGCTGCCAGGTCGGCATGGCTCAAGTTCCTGGGATCATGCTCCAGGCAGATTTATATTGGTGATGAGCGTCCCTTTGCCACCCGGCTGCGGAACACCGCTTCTTTCTTGGTGCAAAAATATGAACATGACAGCGCCCCTGCCATAGCTGCTCAAGAGGACTAAGGTATTCTCAACGCCTTGATCACTTACGCAAAATGAATCACTGTTTATTGTTTACTTAAACATTCTTTAGCAGTTGTTAGAACTCACCCTTTTCCACTGTGAATGACAACCTCAAAAAAAAGACTCAAAAATTCTGCAATTCACTTCAATGTAGAGAGCATGCATGGCGCTCAGTGAATGTCTTCATGTACCTTAAGTTACCTCCCACTTGGGGATGAGCTCAAGATTTTGAATGAAAAGAATCTAGGTTCTTTTTCCAAGGGTGTTGAGGCAGCTCCTCAAGAGTGTTATGTCTTATTTTAAAATTTTAAATTCTTGGTGTTTTGGTTGAAACAGTGGATGGGGCAATTCCATAACATTCTTAAGTTGTTCTATGAGTGCACGTAGCGTACTATTCATCTGACAGCATATTAAAATTAGGATATGATTTTGATTCATTCAATATGACAGAATGGTGTGCTATAACATGGTAATTCTGTGCCAATTCAGAAATTCCTGTTAGAGAGCTATCGAAGTGATTGATGTTTAAGGGACTTCCCCAAAATTCTCGAGCTCAAGGTGTAAGAGGATTTGTGCCAAAGAAAGGATTGAAGCATCTTATTATTTCTTGAATTAGCAGATGGGCCAAAGGTGATAAGAGCTCTTTTCAAGAACTTCATGTGCACAGGTATGGATTGTTTGGATATGGTGGAAGTTGTGAAGGTTTCATTGGTAGACATCTTGAAGTCAACAGTAGGATTTGATGGTCCGGTGAACATCGAACCATGGGTGGGTTGAAGAGACACTTTATTTATTCGCGCCGGCCTCGACAGAGGACCAGAGTTCTTACTGTTAGGATTTGATGTATAGGAACCAAATCTATACTTTCTACATGAATATGTACATATTCTTTAAATTTTGGAGTAGATGAGTAATTTCTTATTGTTTTTGAGTCCTTGTTGTCTTTCAGTTGTGCCCTACCACTCACTCATTGGCAGTACAACTTTCATTTTAACCCTTATCGTTCCGATTCAACACTGTTTTTAAAGAAGCATTATAAAATGTTTGATGAAAACCAAAAATGGGGTTGCTGGTAAAAGCAAAGTTGCAAATGTCATTATGAAGATCACATCGCTATAGTTGGATTTATTCTTTTTTATTTTTTATTTTAAAATTAATTGTGCAAGGTTTTCTGTTGAATTTCAATTTAAAAATCCCAAATTAGCACCAAAAATTTTAAAAATAATTAATGAAATCAGAATAACACGTACTACGAGATGGTGTGGTTTCCATTATTTGATTCTACTTATTTTGGAAAATTATATTTAAGGTCCCATTTTTTGAACTAAGAATGAAACTTGACATAATCGAATTCAATTTCGTTGTTTTTCTAAAAATCATAATAACCTATTTTGAAGATCCAAACCGTACAAAAGATAGTCAACTTGCTCAAGAACCAAGAGAAATTTTGGTGAATGAAAATTGTCCAATTTGGATGAGAATCTAGCAGTTTCAATCTGTGTGTCGTCCACATAGTGACCATTAGCGTTAACCCTTTAGTGCCCAGGCGATCACCAAGTGGTCACTCGATCATTTGAAACTAAAATGACTGGAGATCTATGAGGGATTAGAACTTTGACAAATGTGTAACTTTTGAGTACACACCCTCCTGAAGAAAAAAAATCCGCAATCCAATTTGTGCAGCTATTGAAATACATATGTACAAAACTAAAAACTGCAGAATACGTTCAAATACATTGTAAGGAAATCCCTCCGTGTGTAAGAAGATGTCTGCGTTCTGGATGGTCTGAGGACGAGTTCTAGTTATCTGTGCATGACAGTGGTAAAGATAGGACACGTGCCAATGACCTGAGAGATAAAGAGTAGTTTGGAAGGAAACTACGAGCGATATGTATACTGCTAATCACATTGGGGGTAAAACGTTGATGTTGGTTTGTTTTTTTGTCGATCTGGATGTGAATTTTCATGATTTCAGAGGTTCAAGTTTTGCTTGTTACCCTCTGGGTGCTTGATTTTGATCACCAAGATTATTAGGCCCACCAATTCTCCGTATAAAAGCTTCTTGTAAATTGTACATTTCTGAGTATGTTTTGATTAAAAAATCGTGTAAAATCGACATATTTTTTTGTTCTGCATGTATCATACACTTTTGTGATCAAGACGAGGTACCCCATAGCTGAACTGCATCGACAAAAATTATGCAAAATTGGACTGGAATTTGTACAACATCAAAGACAACCACCCCCCAGATCATGTCTAATGTCCAACGAAATACGGTCTGTTTGGATGTTATAATATCAAAATCCCACCGTCAAATGTGAGTCTAAATTTGGGATGTCGTCTAACAACGAGTAAACTCTATTTTTATATGGTTATATTCCAAAAATAGCCCTTGTAGTTCTCTCTAGATGAAAAATAAAAACAAAAACACAGAAAACCAGTATTCTGCCCAGAACACCTCTGGACGCGAAAGAGTTAACCCTTTCAGGCGCCTGCGTTCAATATTTGGACGAGATTTTGACTGTTCGAATTCAATCCAAATTGGACAGTTTTCATCCACCAAAATTTCTCATGATTTTTGTGCAAGTTGACTATCCTTTGTGCGGCTTTGATTTTCAAAATAGGTTATTATGATTTTTGGAAAAACGACACAAGTGGTTTATGTCAAGTTTCATTCTTGACATTCTTGACACATCGTTCAAAAAGTGAGGCCTTAAAGATGATTTTTCAAAATAAGTAGAATCAAATAATAGAAACCATACCATCTCGTAGTGCATGTTATTCCAATTTCATCACAATTTTATTTTTTTAAATTCCGTTAATTCATGATTTTTCATTGATTTTCAAGAGAAAACCTTGCAAAATCAATTAAAAAATATTAAAGAAACATATGATAAATCCAACCGTACAGATGTAATCTTCACATTGACATTTACAACTTTTCTTTGTACATCAACTCCATTTTCGGCTTTCATCAAACATTTTATAACAATTTTTTGAAAACAGTGTTGAACTGGGACGTTAAAGGGTTAAAAGTCCTGATGTGGTGGAATGGTGGATGTCAGGAGTGTGTGGACCCAAAATTTGAGTATGAATACATGAGTGTAGAATACGAGTGTTTGAATACAGAAAGTACATGATTTCTCCCTTTTACCATATGTGTATGCAACAAGTGACCAATATATAGAGTATGAATGTATGCTATTGGATATGCTAAGGTGGAGGTGCAGAAAACCGTGCGGGTCAGAAAACCGTGCAGTAGGCTTCAGGGCAGGTTCCATAAATTTACCCAGTCTCATTCCAGAAAGTGTCCAAGAGTGCATTAATTCCGTTCATGCTTGGAAAAATTGAGTGCTTCTAATTGGTGCATAAGCGCTCTATTTTGAGAATCGAACCTATCATGAAAACGAGGACCCTACGAACGGTTTATGGCCACTCTATGAGTCCACACTCAAAAATTCACAAGAAATTATAGGCCTACTCGAAAAATGTGTTTTTTTGGGGGATGGATTTGCACTGACTTTGCAGACCATCAAAAAATTCTAAACTTTTTCCACCACTGTCCTAAGTAAGCAAACCTGAAATTTGCACGGTTTCTGGCACCTCTACCTTATACATGATTATGTTGCATTTTAACTGTGAGTACACTATACCCTGACATTGATATGAAGTTGTACAGTTAGGTAGGAATTGCTTACGAATTCCCACTGCAGGGAATTTTTTTTGAAAACTTTGAACACTCCGTGCGTATTAAAAAATGATCCGATTTGGAAACCGCAAAGTGCGTTGGAATCACATCGGCATGTACTACAAATTTACACATGTATTAGTGAAAGTTATACAACAAGTTAAAAACAATATACACACTATCTACCATTGAGTGCTCTCACCGTTTGCTTCAGTTACAGTGTCCATTTTAGCAAGCATATATGAAATGAGCATTTGAAATTGTTCTTGAGATACTTGGGCCTATGCTTGTAAGATAATTTGTATCGTTCCATCTTTTTCCTTCATAATCTTTTTGATTCCATGGGCCAATCATCATGATATCTACTATGGTGTATTGTATCACCATCCTCCATCAATGTGAATTGAATAGGTCTATCATGCATAAAATAGAAGGCACTCAATGTAATTTCATAAATAAGTTACACAAAATCAACTATTGATTGTTTAGTTGGAGTAATGATGACAAATGGACTTTTGTTAAAACCCATGAAAGCCTCTATACCATTACAAAATAAAAAAGTACAAATAAGACAAATGGAATAATACAAATTATCTTACAAGTATAGGCCCAAGTATCTCAAGAACAATTTCAAATGCTCATTTCATATATGCTTGCTAAAATGGACACTGTAACTGAAGCAAACGGTGCGAGCACTCAATGGTAGATAGTGTGTATATTGTTTTTAACTTGTTGTATAACTTTCACTAATACATGTGTAAATTTGTAGTACACACCAATGTGATTGCAACGCACTTTGCGGTTTCTAAATCGGATCATTTTTTAGTACGCACGGAGTGTTCAAAGTTTTCAAAAAAAATTCCCTGCAGTGGAAATTCGTAAGCAATTCCTACCTAACTATATAGTGGGGTGACACCGAAATTGGCCCCTTGTGCAATTCCAGGGAAAGTGCTCACACTGCCGCCAACTTTGACACCCTCTCGAGCGCTGGAAAATTGTTATTTATACATGAAATTTTAGACAAAAAATCATTGTTATGTTGACAACATGTGTACCAAATTTCAAAGCTAGAAGATTGATACAAAAAAGATATTCAAGATTTACTAACAAGGGGTAGCTATAAGAAATGTTTCATAGCTACCAACTTTGACACCCTCCCAAGGATTGAGGAAATTTTTTTTTCACATGGAATTTTTGGAGTAGGAACATCTGTATGTTGTTTACACATGTGAAAGAATTCAAGTCCAAAAGACCCACCAAAAAAATGATATTCCAAATCTACCAACAGGTGTAGTTGTGAGAAACAAAGTTGCTTCACACCTACGTTGGTAGATATAGAATAACTATTTTTTTGTGTATCTTTTGGTCTTGAAAATTTTCATACATGTGATCAACATCATAAAGATCATGTGACAAAAATTTCATATTGAAATAACAGATTCTCAACCCTAGGGAGGCTGTCAAAGTTGGAAGTTGTGAAGCAACTTTGTTTCTCACAACTACACCTGTTGGTAGATTTGGAATATCATTTTTTTGGTGGGTCTTTTGGACTTGAATTCTTTCACATGTGTAAACAACATACAAATGTTCCTACTTCAAAAATTCCATGTGAAAAAAAAAATTCCTCAATCATTGGGAGGGTGTCAAAGTGGCAGCTGTGAAACATTTCTTACAGCTACCCCTTGTTAGTAATCTTGAATATCTTTTTTGTATCAATCTTCTAGCTTTGAAATTTGGTACACATGTTGTCAACATAACAATGATTTTGTGTTTAAAATTTCATGTATAAATAACAATTTTCCAGCGCTCGGGAGGGTGTCAAAGTTGGCAGCAGTGTGGGCACTTTCCCTGGAATTGCACAAGGGGCCAATTTCGGTGTCACCCCACTGTACAATGGGGTTCTAAGATTGAGCCCTAAAAATCCTATCTACCAAAGAGTCATTCAAAGATACAACTTGGATAAATAATTTGAAGGTGATATGGAAACAAACCTTGTTGGTTGTGAATTTTTAATTCACAACCACGCAATTAAGTTTATGATTTCTAGCACCAATATTTTGTATAAATATCAAAATAAAAAGTAAAAAGTTCTTTTGAAATTGTATTTCAAACATAATATTGAATATTTTTTAGAGCAATTTGTTGACATGAGTTTGATAGGAGTGAAATTCTTAACATGGTGGATTTTTTGAAATGTTAGTATTTTTATGAAATAGAGAGACCTCTTTTTTGGAAAATGATTCATTTGGAAAATTACTTTTCAACAAATGCTAGTTTTATTTTAATATTCTCTAAGAGTCCTTTTCTTCCACCATAAAAACTAAAACCTATTTGAAAAAGAAAATTGCTAAAAGATTTGAACTTCGCCTTTCATGATTGACTTTTTCCCTATCCTGACAACCAACTGCAGCAGTTCCCAGTTTATGGCATCAAAATTTATGGCAAATGCATGCAATCAAGGATGTGAAGGACATTTTTGTTTAAGGCTTCTCTTCCTTACAACATATACACACAACATGACATCAATTTCACGTGGCATGGCCATGCACAGAACTGATCTTCAAGTGCTGGCAAATGGTACAATATATACCATAACACCATAGCAGGTTTGCCACCTGGCGAACGAATTTATTTATTTTTGAAAAAAATAAGGTTCGCCTCTCCAAAACTGAATTTCTCAGTTTTCGTTTTTTAGCAAAAAAATCAGTAAAAATTATCTTAGATAGCTTAGAAATAACAAAATATTGCAAAAACTAATTTATTCTATTTTCGTTTTCTGTCTTCAGAATTTTCTAAATTTAACGTTTTTGTTTTTAGAATTATTTTAGGACGAACCTGCTATGGTATTACGGTAATTGAAGAGAAGCCCACATCTTTAGGAAATTATTTTTTCAAAAAAATTCTATCTTGTATGAGGAAAAAAGAATTTTGAAAAATATTCAAAGAAATTGACATTTGTTGAAAAAGGAGTTTTCAAAAAATAAAATTCGGCATGAGATACCAACCTTGACAGCGGTGTACGGTATTTAATTAACATTGGATTATTGTGTTGTACCACAACTACATAAATAAGGCTCAAATCCATTTATGTAAATTAGTGGATATAACATTGTACAAAGATCTTACTTATACTATTGATCATAAGGTAGGAGGCTCTAAACCCGCCACTTTAAGTAAGGGCTGTGAATTTATGTGGACATATGGAGAACTGAGCATGATTTTTCATTGGAAGAAAAATCTAAGCAAAGACCAACATACTTTGAATCAAAATATTTGGATGTTCCTAAAATTAGTAATGAATTTCTGAAGTTGAAATGACATGGGTTCTAAAGTGGTGCTCTTCACCATGGGTACATCCAAAATTTGAAAATGTTCATTGTTGGTAGAGTGCGGGTTTAGAATTGTGGCACATTTAGAGCCCTCTATCTTATAACAGTACAGTTGTCCTTATTTTTTATCACATGTTTGAGACATCCTAACTTCATAGTGGATTAGTCATAGAAATGACTTGATTGTTTGGAACAATAACATCGTCATATTATGGAGTGTAGACTGTACATTACAATATCAAACCCTAGACTGTAATTTCTATCCCTACTAAAGTTTCCAAGATTTTTTGATGCTCTTAGATACTCTTGGATGCTTTTTTCTTCAGCCTAGGAAGATTTTCTTTTTCCGCAATTAAACATAGAAAAGTACCTAAAATTACTTCCTTGCTAAAAAAGGTATAAAATTTCAAGAAATAAATCAGATGAAAAAGTTAGATTTGGATGAAAATAGTATTAAAATGATTTTTAGTCCAAAACATGGATGAATGTATAAACATTTAGCTCCATCTCATAATAGTTTATGTTGCCACTGTAGCTTTTTCCAAAATATGAAAAGTAATGAAAAATGAAGAAAAAGAAACCCTATCCCCCATGTCCTCATCCACCCTCTTCATTCATCATGGTCATTATGTATCCGGGGGAACGTACATGTTGTTTCCCTCCATCATTTCTTTTGCTTTTTTTGAAGTTTACAATAGATAAACCAAATTTAACCAATAATGCAAATTAGAATTTATACAAATTTTCAAAGGTTATAGTATTTAAATTCATTAAAAAAATATCTAAA
The DNA here is from genome assembly GCA_022496805.1 of Pohlia nutans. Taxonomy (NCBI): domain Eukaryota; kingdom Viridiplantae; phylum Streptophyta; class Bryopsida; order Bryales; family Mniaceae; genus Pohlia; species Pohlia nutans. The sequence continues at coordinate 3,180,081 of CM040086.1, forward strand.
GTTATTTTTGGAAGTTTGACCGTACGGATAATTTGTAGAGATGATGTCCTACATATAGTCTATTGAACCAAACTTCATTAACATATGGAAGGCACATATTATAACACATTTATGTTTTGTTCAATATCCCTCGGGCTTTTAGGGGTTAAAGCATCTCCACTAGCACTTTGTATTGCACTCTAAAGGTCATCCAAAAAGTCAGACCTCATCATGTTATTCTTCCATCAACATCACTGAATTAGAATCTTAAAAATAGTAAGTGAGCCACTCACAAGTCACCATGCATGGATTGTGCAATTAAGGAGAGGAAATACACTAGCAAGAGTGAGTTTGAGGGCCTTGATTTTTAATGAATTATTCAGTGTTACAGGGCAAATAAATTGTTCACCAACCCAGTGTCATCCATTTTTCCATAGCCAGAGCAGTACCCAGAGTGCTAGTAAAGAAGCTCTTATAGATGTTGAGCCTTCAGGAAGAGCACCTTCAGTAAACCTGCAACTATGGCGTGGAAATATGAAGTTACAATTTTATTTGTTGGGTTTGAATGCGGTGTAGAAGTCGAGGTGGAAGTACCTATTACCATCCATTTAAGCAATATGAACATCTTGTAGGACATATCAAGTGTGTCACAAAATTTTGAAGGAAATGTAAATCTTAGTGGAGTTGAATCCAAATGAAATTATATTTTTTCGATAAAATTTGTAGTTTCTATGAAATTTTAAAGTAGTATGCCCTGAAAATACAAAACTGCCCTAAGTGGGAGCCATGACCATCCCAAAAATGCTTTGTAATCACTCAAAATTAGTCAATCGAGTTGATAGAGTTGTTACCTGATTTACATGCAAGGGAGTTACTTGATTGTGATGCTAAATTGCATCCTTCATTGTCTTAATTGCTTAATCATCACTTTGTGATTTCATTGTCATTCATTGAAGTACCTATAATCGATTTATTTGCACCCAATTCCACCTATCAGTTTATCAGTTATTGCATTCAGTGTTCACTTGAAGTGAGATGGAATTGGGTCAATCCCAAGATGGAATTGGAGGTCAATGATACAGTGCGGAATAGGGTCTTGGGTGGTTTAAGGTATGTTCATCTAAGAGCACCACCACCAACAACTTTGAATTGCACTTTGAAGGTCATCCAAAAATTACAAAATTTACTATGTAGTTCTCCACTAACATCAGTCAATTAGAATCTAAAAGAGTAACCCGTTCACAAGTCACCACACATGGATTGTGCAATCATAATGTGCAATTAAGGGTCTTGAAAAAACATACAATATCTAGAGTTGTTTTGAGGGTCCAAAACCGGGTTGTTGTATTGAGCCGGTCTCCCTCCAAAACATTGTTGACCAACCCATGCACATCCATTTTTCTAGAGCCACAGAGTTACCATCGCTATATTTTTATAATTGGGAATTTATGCCATATTGAGACTCTTTGAAATCTACAACTAGCATAGATTCAGTGGGAAAACCTATACATTCTGTAGATTTCCCAATATGACAGAAATTTCCCAATTAAATTAATATCGCGTTTACCGTATTTAGAGTGCTGGTGGAGATGCTTTAATCTTTAAACAACATATGTTTATCTGATACCACACCAAAATCTCTTTTAAAATTCATTTAAAGCATGATTCTGTTTTTAATTTACTTTAGCTCTATCCTAAAGAAGTATATATCTCTCTAAGGTACTCGGTTTGGCATTTTAAAAACCCCATTTGATGCAATGGAGTAGAAGTTATGAACAAAATTCTCCCAAAATATAACCAAACTCGTGGGACTTGCATTGTTGTTTAACCCCTAAACGTCCCATGGGGATAGTATATACATTGTAGTATGATTGAGATTTGCTACCAATAAGAAACTCTAAATTGGGATCTCAAGAACTCACTAGAACCGCATTGATTTAAATTTCAACTCCTCTTCTAAACTCAAACTCATTAAATGTTTAGATCCATTTCAAATACAACCAAAATACACTCTATTCTATTGGCCGCAAAGGCACATTCAGACGTTTAGGGGTTAAGGGTTAAGGGGGTCTTTACACTAGTGACCAAGAGCCGGGATGGATAATTCTCTTGGTCACGGCCCTTGGTCAAGAGCCATGACCAAGAGCCAACTTTCCCATCCATTGGTCACCAATAATAGTGTAAAGTGAACTTGGACGAAAAAGAAGGTGGGCTGAAATTTTTAATGTATTTTTGAAAAGAGTAGATTTGATAACTTATTTTTCTTTTGCACTCCTCTTCTTGGTCTTCTTCCCATCCCGATTGGAAAGGGGTTATAGATTGTATTGAAAGGGATTTTATATCGTATCAATTTAGTGGAGGCAACGATTTTATTATGGCTATGCTGATTTTTTCCAATGAGGGGTCCGAGCATGATATGCCTGTGGAGCCCAGGTAAGTTTATATTCACCCTCTTCCTAAGTCATCGACGTGGTATTCCTTTGCAAGATATTGGAATTGAATTAATTTGTGAGGTTAATTTTTTTTGTAAAGTACGATTTTGAAAATTCAGAATTAGTTGCGTAATGAAATTATGAACCCAACGGTATATAGCATGTAAATTTAGGAGTCATATTGCAAAAGTTACGGCCTAGAAACTGTTTCAGCATTTCAAAATCTGGCCTGAAATGTTCAGAATTGGAAGATTTTTCCGGGAAATCTTCACTAAAAATTTTCAGCAATTTTCAGAGATTTTTAAAAATTAGCGGTTGTCCAGAAAATTGTGAAAAAACTTGGAGTTGTTGGTGATGGTAAAGTCTAATAGGAAAAAAAAAGTTGGCCGATAATTCCAAAAAATGAATCCGTAATTTCAATTTCAGATTTTTCCAAATCTACCAATTTTTTTATTATTATTATTTTTGGAGTCAGTTTAGGGTTTTGGGATGATCTTAAAGACATAACAGTTTCTTTTCATCTTGGAAAGACAGGTAGCCGCCCTGCAACAGTAAAAACAGTTGAGCAAAAAAAATGTAGGCAAAAAATGTTTAAAAAATTATTAAAAAAAAATTTCCATTGGTTCTTGGCTTTTTTAGCTCTTGGTCACCTGGATATTGCGGCGAGAGAACCTCTTTTGGTGGTCTCGCCGCATTATCCGGGTGACCACGAAACCTTATCCATTTCTGGACATGTAGGATTCCATGTCATTTTCTCATCCATTTTTAGTCTTGGTCACTTCCTCCTTTTATGGCTAGTGTAAAGTGTACTTGGACCGGCTAGCTCTTATCCTCCAATCATAGTGCAGAATTTCCCTTGGCCACAGCCCTTGGTCACTAGTGTAAAGACCCCCTAAGTGATCACATGACTACAAATAGGGTGGTTTACCTAATCTCTTGTTTTTTTTCAATTCAGAATGACATGACAATCCTTCTTTTTTTTACTGCCAGAATGACATGACAATCCTACAGAATGACATGACAATCCTAATTGTATTTTTTTTCTGCCAGAATGACATGACAATCCTACAGAATGACATGACAATCCTAATTGTATTTTTTTTCTGCCAGAATGACATGACAATCCTTCTGTTTGATTTTCTGCGAGAATGACATGAAAATCCTTCCCGAGGGCACTCATTGGTCTTATCAACTTCTGTAACTTGCTTTTCCAAGGAGATAAGTTACAGTGACTGCCAAAACTGAGTACGAACACAGCTTACTGAAATTTAACAAACAATGTAGGGAAATTGGATGCGTCAAAAATGAAACCATAAATTGCACAGGATTACCATTGCAATCAGTCATACTTCCATGGGGATTGAGGTCTATTACACACATGTATGCATGTTAAAAAAAAAGTAAAGTGAAGTTCAGTCCAAAACTCAGTTTTGCTCACATTAGCTGGAACAAAGTTAAAAATTTGTCCACCTACCCTTAGCAACTATAACAGCTGCAATGCGCTTAAGCATGCTTTTATACAAGTTCTTACACTCACTGGGAGTAATTGAAGCCCAACAATCCTCAACACGCTCCCACAATTCTAACATTCCTTTGGGAGGTCTCTCATATTGGTTGAGTCGACGTTTTAAAGTTGCCCACAAATGTTCGATCGGATTCAAGTCTGGAGATTGCGCCGGCCACTTCAAAAGAGTGAATTCTTGCGAATTCAGCCAACGGCGCACACTCTTGGATGTATGCTTTGGGTCATTATCCTGTTGAAAAATCAAATTGGCAGGATCTAGATTGTATGTATGCAGTGTATGAACCAGTTCTCGCTCTAAAATTTCTCTATACATGTACTGATCCATTCTTCCCTCAATCCTACACATCATACCAAGGCCACTCGGAGTCATGCAACCCCACATCATCACTCCCCCACCTCCAAAGTTGACAGTTTGTTGCACCATTCCAGCACTTCTACTCTGTCCATCACGAAACCAACACCAACTGCGACCATCAGAGTAAAATCGGTTGATTTTTGTTTCATCAGAAAATACTACACAATCCCAATCATCATCAGTCCAGTGGCAATGACGTCTAGCAAATTCTAATTGTCCTTTAATTTGAAGAAGTGTGAGCTTTGGTTTCTTTTGCTTCACTTCACATTTCAAACCTGCTTTTCGTAACATTCTCCTCACAGTACTATCACTCATACCAACATGAAGCTCCTCTCAAGTAATTTCCAACTTTGTGTGCAGTTTCTAAGCCACCTATAGTGATTTCTCTCACACAAGCCCTGCGATCAGCTGCACTGTACACCTATGGCCTGCCACCAAAACTGCGATTCACATCACTCAACTCACTCAAATGTTGCTTACGAAATTGTGCAACCCAACTTTGGGATACTTGTAAGTCTCTAGCAACATTTCTAGTACTTTCACCCCTCCTCAACTTTTCTAAAGTAGCTTCTTCTATCTGCTTTCTATCAACAACAGAGAGAGACCTTAATGAAACCATTTTGCTCAATTTGCATACATGATGTGCACTGAATAGGGACACAATTATAAATGTGAAGGCCAAGAACATGCCCATCCAAAAAAATAGACCCAGAAAACCACTTGTGCATGTCAAATTTGTAGCATTCACCGCGTAATCCAAGTGTGAGCATAACTGAGTTTTAGAGCTAATTTACTTTGATCTATATCTTTCTCAAATCATTTTGCATTGCTGGACTTGTAATTTGGTAGCCACATCATTTACTTGAATGTATACTTGTGCCGTCAACTGATTTGGCATTAAATGCAGTAAATTATAAAATATGAATGGCTAAAGGTAGACTAAGCTATTTCGTACTCAGTTTTGACAGTCACTGTATATCTCCTCCTGATTGTACTTAGCATGGCAAGGGTGCCAGAAGGCAGCTGCAAAAGTGGTCGCAGTCACAGACTCACCGAGGAATCACATGCTCTGCAATCGCCTGGCAAGTGCACACTGGTTCTACCAACAACTCCATGATGCAACTCAGCTTCCTTCTCATCAAATCCCTGGGTTCGTAACATAAGGTAGAGGGTCATATTTCCGACCGGGTTGTAATTCCGACCCCTACTGATTGGGGGATGGGTGTCAGAAACCAACCAGCATGGTTTCAGATAGTGTCCAAGAGTGTTCTAATTTCGTCCATGCTTGGAAAAATCAGGAGCTTCTGATTGGTGTAGAAGCACTCTATTTTCAGAATCCAACCTCTCATGAAAACCATGACTCTATGAGCGGTTAATGGTCACTCTAAGCTTTCAGACTTAAAAAATCATAGAAAATTGTAGAAATGCTCAAAAAATGTTTTTTTTTGGGGGATGCCTTTGCAATAGCTTTGCAGAGCATCCAAAAATTATAAAAAATTTCTTTCACAAGTCTAAGTATACAAACCTGAAATTCAGTCGGGAATTGGTCCCACTACCTTAATAGAGCAGTTCACCTTTTGGAACTGGATCCAATGAGCATCTTTTTTAATGTGATTCAGTTTTCATCTTCTACAACGGGTAGTGGTTCTTCCTTTTAACCCTTAAAGGACAACCCCAGCCCCACGGGCTTGGTTTCAAGGAATATTGGAGACAGAAGTTTCATTTCTCAACCAAATCAAGCGAGACTTGTTGCGTTGGAAAGCTACTGAAAAAGCGATCTAGATTCCAAATTTTCGCCTCATTTGAGAGATTGTGGAATCGTTGGTAAGCAATCAAAGTTATCAAATTGAACAAGTTTTGAGGTTGGGGCAGCTGAAGTTCATCAGTGCCGCAGTGCTACAGTACTAGCTAGCAGTGCACTGCAGAGCCGTTTTTGAAAAAAATAAAAAATAAAAAAATAAAAAAATAAAAAAAATTCAAAAAAAATTAGATTCTTTCTGGGCTGCCCACCCAGGACCCAAATTGTCCTTTAAGGGTTAAGAGCCATGCTTGAAACTTCAGTTCTCCCATTTTTACAAGTCCCCATGGTAATTCACTTGTTGGAAGTTGATATTGTTCATGCTCATCAAGACAATGACCCAGGATGTAGGTAACCCTCCAATCATGGAAAAGGGGGACTTCATGAACTACTCAAATATGTTATGTTTGATGCACTGATTTTCTTTTTAGGCTTTTAAAAGCCAAAAAGCACCAAAAATAATCGGCGTGCTCTAAGCCTTCAAGAAAAAATGGATGAAAATGCCAGATTGTTCCAAATTTTTTTTTTTAAATTAGATGAAAGTTTCAGTTTTAAATGAAAACTCATCCAAATATGTGGATGAAAAGATAGTTCTATCCAAAATATAGATGAATATTACAATCTTTCATAAGGTTCTTTAGCCCTTGCAAGGGTTCACTCAATGCATGAAAGATAAAAAAAAATTCAAAACATGTGGTCCTATTGCAAAAGGTGATGACTCCCATTGCTCTATTATACTATGAACTCTCTAGCATCATTCTTTTGGTAAAGAATTACGAGAAATGTCCAATATTCTAGAATCCGCTACAACAATCCTTGTGCAACGATTCTTAATCCTGGATACAGCTTACAAGGACTAAAGAACCTTAGATTAACTACACCATTTTATTGTCTTTGCTCCATCAAGGGAGAGACTACGGAAACGCTTCATTTTCAAAGAGTTACATGGCTGAATAGTACTCCCTCCGTCCTAAAGTTATTGTCCAAGTTTTTGGCAAATTTTTTTGCAATATTTGTCCTATGTTTTATACTTCAAACGTGAGCTTTGTCCACTTCAAATAGGGCGGACAACAAGAGTGAGACAAAAGCTACATACTACTATTGAAGATAAACCATTTTTCGAGTATTGAGACCGTTTTTTTGGCAAAAAATGTGTTAAATTAAAACACGCCAAAAACTTGGACAATAACTTTGGGACGGAGGGAGTACAAACAAGGTGTAAAAGTAAATCCAGGGCAAATACTAAGACAGAGACTACGCGACTAGCCGCTTGTTTTACGTCGCCACTTGAGCAATTCTTCAAAATCCAAAAAAAAATCCCTGCTTTGATGGGATTAACTTCACTCAGTGTAAGCTGGGGACTGGACCAATACGGTATCTGCCAATCAGCACGTACTTGTGATGAATAAGCTACGTTCATGACTGGAGCTCCCTGTGTCCCCAATGATATTTCAGTCTTAATTATTTTTTTGCCATCATTCATTGGTCTCCCACTAGGTGGAATCCAAGTGCTTCCCGTACCGGTACTCTTGATGAAAAAGCCCCTTCTTCTGTGTGCAATTGTAGGCTAACCTATTTCATTCTTACAGATGGTCCACATACCAAATATCATGTTACCCACTTTACAACCTTGGAACGATACAAATCATTCTTTTCAGGCACTTGTTGTTTATCTGGTTTTTACAGTACTGTTTCTGCTGTGAAAGTATTAGAATGTGAACTTTTGAAACTACCTTTACCACCATCACTATGGTGCTGAAAATTTGAACATTCTTGTCTATACATTCACAACATGAACATGCTCAATGGGTCGTTTAGTACACTTCCTGACGACAGCCTAAATTTTTCTATATTTTAAGGTGAAAAAAGGTTGTCTTCTAGCCAGTGATCAAGTAAATGTAAACAACCCTTCAATTGCATTATGTGCATTGTAAAGGTTTGTTCTGAATCCTAGAGCAAAACACCAAATGTGCTTGTTCAAAGATTTGTTTTGGAATGGAGTTAACCCTTAAAGGTCCAGATTGGCCGGAATGGCCAATCTACACGACCGTATTTCATTGTATTTGGAATGGTTCTACACCTCCTATGAGTATTGTATCAAAAATAAAATTAAAATTCATGTCTACATGGTCTTAAAAGCTATTGGAATCTCAATTTGGAACTTTCTACTCATAACAAATGTTAAATATACGGCAACGTATCTACTATTCCCTAAATCCTTCAAGGGTTAAAACAAGTTTGTTCTATCTTTTAAAAAATTGTTGTGTTGTTTACTTCTTTTTTCCTTTTTTTTTAAACAAATGAACATTTTATTTAGTGCGAAACAAAACAAACATCAAACCAAGGGACAAGCCCCGGCGGAGGAAAAACTAAGTGTTGTGTTGTTTTCAATAATGGGGCTCAAACATGAAAGAGGAGATTTTTTATTTTATTTTTTGTAAAACCATAAAACAAAACTCCCAATACAGGGAGGGCCTAAGGTCTACAATGATATTTCAGTTACATTATCCTAGTTCCTAGCACCTTAACCCCTTGATGCGCATGCGTCCATATAATGAACAACGTACAGATTGCAACCTTTCTCTTGATTACTAGTACATCCTGTACAATTTTCCATCCATCCAAATTTCTCTTGATTCTTGTGCTAATTGACTATCATTTCTATGGTATGGATCTTCAAAATAAGATATTGTGATTTTTTGAAAAACAACACAATTGGTTTATGTCATGTTTCATTCTTAGTTCAAAAAGTGAGACCTTTGTACATGATTTTTCAAAATAAGTAGAATCAAGTAATGGAAACCATGACATCTCATAGTGCATGTTATCCCAATTTCATTACAATGTTTTTAAATTCTTTTGTGTTAAAATTTGGATTTTTAATTGAATTTCAAGAGAAAACCTTGCGAAATCAATTTAAAAATATTAATAAAAAAATATGATAAATCCAACCATAGAGATGTAATTTTCACATTGACATTTACAACTCTGCTTTGTACGTCAACTCCATTTTATTTTTTATTTTTATTTTTTGAAGCAAATGGTGAATTTATTCCATAGCCAATGTAGCAAAATAAACAACACCGCAGCACAACCAAGCAAGCCGAGGCGAGCTGGCAACCAATTTTTAGATTTTTACCTACCTGATAAGATACCAAACCCATTTTTATTTTATTTTTATTTTTCATCAAACATTTTATAACAAATCTTGAAAAACGGTGTTGAATCGGGACGTCAAAGGGTTAAACAAATAGCAAATCCACTATTGGTAGAATGTACCAAGGTGTACATTATAGAACAAGAGGTATGTTTTGGAAAAGAAGTTTTAACACATGTACCAGAACAACATGCCATAGAATGGGCAAATTTTGACCAACTCGGAACCATTTAAAGTGCAGCTCCATTTTGAAACTTTTCCATCTTACAATCCAAATAGGGTTTAACCCAAAGTCGTTATTTTTGGTATACCTGAGTTCGAGAGATATAAGCAGGAAACCGAGCATAGACAGAGAAATGGTTGTGAACAACTGACATAGGGAGTTTACGTTCAAAAAACTACAAATGGCATGAAAAAAATATAAGGTCCAAATTAAATCTTGGAAGGTAATTTTTAAAAATGAATCACATTAATATAGAATGTTAAAAAAAAATTACAAGAATAAATATGACAAATATTACTAATTATAGTGAGAATTACTTTTGTTTTTAAGGGTACTTTTTCACACATGATACACAAAAAACACAAAGAGTAATCTCCGAGAGGGAATATAGGAATGGGTTGTAAATGTATCCTTGTAATAAAGAAATTACGGATAGCTACGACCCGCAATCAAAAACACCATGATCAATTGAATCTCAGAAACAAGCTAGGCAAAGCACCGTTAACTTTGGGCCAGCTGAGAGAAAAAAGGCAAACACTACAACCGCCTGAGGAGGGCAGTAAAAAAATTATGTGTGCGCTTGGTTGTACAAGGACTCTGACGAGTCCCACACGCTTTGTACACGGCTAGCTAGCTACCTGCGCTGAGTTACGTTGGCTCCTATCCTATCGATCCACTAAGTTAGGCTGCATTTGGACAAACACAACTACGGTCTCTCTCTGTGTCCCTACCTTTCACTATGTTACAACAACATTAACATCAACACACTATCATGCACTCGAAAATCACCAGCCCCTTCAATTCTTCACATCACGTACAGTCGAGCTCCCACAACACGAAAGCTGTACATCCATGTCGTGACTTGTAATTAAAGCCCCGTTTCACACCTCAGCTTACTGATTCTCTTCTGATGTTACAGTTTTTCTCATCTTGTCATGAGCATCCCGGCGTTCGCTTCACAAATCGACCCTGCAAATCGGATGATGCCAAAAGGTAAGTGATAAATGCCACATGTCACAACATGGTGATGTAGCACTGAAAAATTTGATGTGTAAGATAGTAAGGGAAGGGATACATGAAATCATAGGGGAAAATCGTCCCGTGAAATATTTAATATTTGGGGATAGGGATTGTTTAAGAAACTATGATTGACATGTGAAGAGTTAGTTCATTGATCATTTTGATCACAGTGGAGGGTGAATTTTCATTTATGGAAAGACTACTGTAGTTAAAATATAGTGATGGTCAGTCATGTATGTGAGAATTATGAGTGAGCCTGCAGGTTTTATGCATGAGTGAATGACTGACCTTCATGCGAGGCCGCCGCTCCGCATTCAGCTTGCGAACCTCGTAGCGGATCTTCTTAGAGAATAACCGCGTCCGTCGCTTCTCTCGGTATCGCATCACGCGCGCCTCACGTCCACCATCCCCAATTCCCGGAGCTCCCAATGCTCCCCCTTGGTTGCTCAGATCCGGAACAAGACCCACATCCATATGACCCCCCTGAAAATGAACCAACATACGTCAGACCCAAAATTGAACATGTCCAAAAACAAACTGGTTACGCAACACATAACATTCAGTAGCTTGCAGTAGCTCTGCCTTGCCCCACAGGAGAATGTACAGCATCAAATAGACCTCATCAGTAGCTAATTGCATTGCACAGGTGGAGTCCCCAGAAGGAAAGGCAGAGAGCACAAAGGCTACTGAATGTTATGTAAAACTAGCTGGTTACGCAAATCATGTTAAGGTACGTAAGAAAGGAAAAATATAATATATATGTATTGCTGATGGGATTCATGAATTTGTACCGTGGCTTCGGAGTTGGAGTCATCCGGGACGGTCTGCGGCCGTTTGCCATCGGTCCACAGGCTTCGGTCGGACCAAGCGGACAGTACGTCTTCGTAGTTCAGCCTCAGCAACGAGGGCGCGGGCTTGGCGTCCTCGGAGCTTCTTAGCAGCGCCGCGATCTCCTTCTTCACGAGATCGTCAGCCGGCAAAGTGTTATATTCATTCTTCACTTTGTAAGGAGTGGGCATTTGTTGGGCGAGATGGTCTTCGTCTGCTTCGTCCGCCACGGCCGCGGCGTCCACGGTCTCGCCGCAATCTCCTTCAAAGGCGTCCCCACCCACGATGTCCGAGAAGTCCAGGGGGTAATCCTCGTAATGCTCGTCGTTCAGGTCCATGAAGGCGTTGTCCATGGAGGGGGTGCCGTCGATGGGCGCGCCGATGGCGCTCTCGAAGTCGTCCAGGTAGCCGCTGGGCACGAGGAAATCCGGGCCGGAGTCGCCGGAGCTCAGGTCTTCGTACGTGTCCACGTACACCGACGCCATGACGCGCTCCTTGCAAAACTCCGCCATGGAGATGGCGGTCGCGCTGTCGTGCGTGAACGAGATCGGCGACTCCTGGATGTTCACGGTGATAAAGTTGGGAACTTCATGGTGGTCCGATTTCGCTCCCTTCGGGTTCCCCCGCCGCGGCTGCTTGGCCGCCGCGGCCTCCACGGGCGCATGCGCGTGGGGATTTGGGCGACGCGACAAACGCGAGCGCTTGCGCGACGGCAGCGACGACGGCGGCTTCGTCGACGTCTTCTTAGTGTTGTCCACAGGCGGCTGCGGCTGCGGCTTGCTGGGAGTAGTAGCGGTCGTGGTGCCTTGCGGCGTGAGGCGCACGCGCTCGTGACGGCGCGCGAGTGCGTTCGCGGAGTGCACGCTCTGGTCGCACCGGTGGCACAGATGCGCATTGTCCGCCTCGCAGTACCAGCGCGCGCGCTGCGACCCGCACACGTCGCACGCGCGCGACGCGCGCCCCGCGATGGCCATTGCCGTCGCCACGTTACTGTGCACGGCTCCCTTCACACCCGCCATTGTCAACACTCTCTCCCTTCTCCTCTACACTAGAATTCCAGCCCTTTGGCTCCTCTACACTAGAATGATTCCAGCCCCCTGGGTCTCATCGACGAATTAATTCAGACAGAGTGGTCTCTGCATCACGACCACGGTCCCATCACGAATTGGGCGAAACGAGGCCCGCTCGCGGCGACCCGTCGTTCCTGTCCCTCATAGCTCCTGCAATCAATACTCCAGAATGGCATAAAATGGCAGAGCTTCAGTGGAACTAGCACTCCAAACTCGCAGTCAGTCGATCCACTATCTAGAGTCTAACCATGGAATATGCTAGTTGGTGTTACGTCTACAGCCACACTGAGTTATTTCGCAAAAGAGAGAGAGAGTGGAATGGAGGAATGGAGCATTGAGGAGGTCTGTAGTAAGGTAGGGAGCCAGGGGCTCAAGTGGGTGAGAAAAATCAGTGTTTGGGTCGCCGTAGTGAGTGAGCATCAGTAAGTTAGTAGCCTTTGTGACGATGACGAATGGGAAGGGCGAGCGTGGCCGTCTCCTCAGGCAATCCCCCTGTTCATCAGTTACCGCCCTTCCCTCATCCACTAATTGGATAATTCCACGTCCCCTGATTCTAGCCCTTTTCTATTGGGCTTTTTTCTTTTCTTTTTAGTGCCAATCAAAAATCTATAAATTTCATCCAATATGTTTTAGACTCAATATTAGATTGCTATAACCTATTGGATGAAATTGTTAGATTTGGATGAAACTAACATTGTCGTGACGTTTTCCCATTTTCCTTGGAAGAATTCCTGTTTTAGAGTGCAATGTGGAGGACAAGTGGTTCAAAGATCACATCAACGTGACTTTTTGTTATTGGTAAAACAGTATGATAAGAGCGTTCGTTTCTATTAAAGTACTTATTTATCGTTACAATCAGAGGGCTATTATGAAAAAGAGATGAACAGTGATGATGGAGATTCTCGATAGATAAGTAGCGCTGTCAATTAGAAGTTCAATTCTATAGCAGATTAGGAGGGGGATTCTGAAGTAGAAGTTTATGCAATAAAGACAAATCTCAAACTGTTGATTTGACTCAGCTTGGAAGATATTATTTCAATACATCACTTCAAGAATTCAAAACACAAGTTAAAAGAGCCTATCTATTATTACTGAGAGTCTTCCTTTTTCTCTGATCCATCAATACTATATATGCCTAAAATTAAATAGTGTCCGGGTTTAGAAATAGTATCCCGGGACACTAAATACGCCATATAGTGCAAGTGATAATCAACGTTTGACAAAAAAAAACCCCCCAAACATGAACCCACGTGGCTCCTTGCACACTCAGGTTATTTTTAAACGTAAGAAATTGATGGGGCTTGAATTAGTAAATGTAGTGTGGACACTTAAAAAAAAAATTCACAAATTCACATGATAATGAAATTGATGATTGTCAATCTTCTTCAATTCACAATGTAAACTTCACAAATCACATGATGAGAGGGTTGACGATTGACAATCCTATTAATTTACAGCCCAAATTCATAATCATAATTCAATATTACATGCAATTTTCACATTCGGCATGTGCACTTTTAACTAAAGTGATATTTAAATGTTGTTTTTTAACAAGATTTTAACACAAAAAAATGTTTAACCCCTAAATGTCCCATGGGGATAGTATATATACCATGTCGTATGATTGGGATATGCTATCAATAAGAAAATCTAAATTGGAATCTCAATAACTCACTAGAACCGCTTTTATTTAAATTCCAACTTATTTTTGAACTGAAACCCATTAAAAGTGTGGATCCATTCCAAAAACAACCAAAATACATCGTATTTTAGTGGCCGCAAAGGCAAGTTCCGACGTTCAGGGGTTAAATGTAAAGTTTTAGTAAAAAATAAATAAATTATTGTACATGAGATTTGGGAGCTTGAAACAACAACAGCGAGAGGAAAATAAGAAAAAAGAAAAAAGAAAGAGGTAACTCTGTAACAACTTATCCTCCAGGGTGTTGTTATCCGCCCACTGCTGTGTCATTCTCCGGCTGTCGCACGGAACTGTGTTGTTATGTACAATTCAACGCTTTCCTTGTCCAAAGGAGCCATGCACTCATGCACTCTCTTGGTGTTTACATAGCACCCCTCCCGCCTGCCTTCATTTGTTCGTACCCCTTTCTTTGTATGTGTTTTCCTATCATCATGAAGGATGCATGAAATAAAATTGGTCACAATAATGGGGACATGCAGGTTGTATGACAGGACAGTGTTTTGAACCACAATAAAAATTGAATAATAAGAAATAAAAAAATCAAACCCTAAATTTCTTTAAAAGTTGGGTAATTTTAAGTGAATAATGAAAGTCACTACACCGACATCACCATGTACTGTGGGTGCATGAATGGAGTGGCTACATTCATTCATTTAAACTAATTTTCATTCAATTTGGATGAATTTTGCTAAAATAATTATTAATAGAGCCTCTCGTAAATACCGTGGGCCACATTATATGGTGATTTCGGTGTATTGGTTTTAGCTCATGTGATTTTGTTGCAAGACAAGGGTCAAGTAATAAGTTAATCCTTCAACCATCCAAAAGTTCTTTGCAGGTGTATAGTACATTTTGTATTTGGTGGTATTTTATCAAAATAACAATGACCAAACACTTTTTTTTTTTTTTTTCTTTTTTTCTTTTTTGAGGCACACAAACTGCTTTGCAACCCGCGGCAAAGCTGACAAGTTGCTTTTGGCAACTCATCGCCAAGATTTTTCCATCCAATAGAGTGGTGATTTTACGACCAAAATCGAACCGCCAACCCCTTGGGTACCCGGCAAATACCCCTCCATCATCTGGTAGTTTAACCCTTTAGTGCCCAGCTGACCACATTATGGTCACTGCAACGTTCGAAATGCAAATAGCAAAGAATCCGTGAAGAATTGGAGCTTCAAATTTGAAGTTCAGATTATGCCACATACATTATACATCTTCCACGAAAAGAAATTTTCAATTTGGAATTGTACAACTATCAAAATACCTATCAAGAACACGCGAAAATACTGCAAATACTTGAAAATACAGTAAATACTTACAAATACAACACATGTATTATGCAGTATTTCTTGTGTTTGGAAGTTTGTTATCTTGTTTTTCTTTTTTGTATTGTGTTCTCTTCTTCATCTTCCATTAGTGTGTGTTATCCGATCTTGACTAATGTACCCACTCCTGTCAATTTTCAACGTATAAAATTTTGTCCCAAACCGTACATGGACAAGTCACTTTCACTTATAAATCTCACAATAATTATGTGTGAGTCTATTTTTGATATGAAAGATTGCAACGGAGAGGTATAGACATAGGGCATAGCTGAACTTCTTTACTTTTAATTTTGAAAATTTAACCCAAATTCTATTCAACTTTGAAGTCACACACCCCGCAAAATCTCATTTTTGAGCGTGCATTATACAGTTCAAATACATACTATAATCTTCCAATCCCACCATTGGATGATTCTCAAATTTTAATAAAATGTGTGCTCTCCAGTTGAGAATAGAATTGTACGGGTACTTTCTAATTTGATCCATTCTATTTCTGGTAATCTCAATCACAATGGAAAAAAGTAGTAAAATCCAGAGGTCCCAGCTACAGTACCCTGGGCACTAAAGGGTTAAGGTCATTCCGGACCAAGACCAAACACTTTTCAATACAAAACAAAATTATCAATACAAAATTGATAATCGTGATATTGTGTATCTAACAACATGTATAGTAAACCACAATTGAGCAATTATAAGACTAAATACAGATTGTAGAGAGGGACCATAAGGGCCTTTATTTAAGGGTTAATAGGGGTACATGGGGCCATGCATGGCCCACTCAATGACTCTCACTGAGCACTTTAATGGAGCACTTTATTCTTGCACCCATCTTCGTAATTGTCAGCCATTGGTCGGAGTTCTCTACGAAGATATTGCACCAATAAGGGAGCGCCACGTATCTTGGCTAAGGCAAAAGTACCCGCCTTCACAGTTCACACCTTTGATTGGTTTGAAACTTCAGCGATTTCAGGGACCTGTTCCCATTGGCTGATCAGAAATTCTCATAATTCCTTTGCATCCTATGATAGCGTTTGCTCAAAATTAAATTTAGTATAAATAAATGCATGCACCAGCCCAACATATCAGTCATAAGTAATAGAGCAGTGCAATCAGTGTTTTTCCTGTGTTTTATTTCTTGAAGCTTAATTGGCGACGTAAAAAAAAATGGGAAAGGAATATTTGGCGAAATCTTAACCCCTAAATGTTTGAAGATGTCTTTGCGGCCAGTAAAGTACGATGTGTTTTGGTTGTATTTGGAATGAATCCACATTTTTAATGGGTTTCAGTTCAAAAAGAAGTTGGAATTTAAATCAATGTGGTTCTAATGAGTTATTAAGATCCCAATTTAGATTTTCTTGTTGATAGCATATCTCAATCATACAACATCGTATATACTATCCCCAAGGGATGTTTAGGGGTTAAGCTTACAATTATATTTTTATAGAATTTCTCATGTTTTGGTAGTTCCCTTCACTGAATTTGGCTATTTTCACAAAGAATATAGAGATAATTTGGTGGGAAAAAAAATCAAAATTTTAGTTTCTTTTCCTAAACAAAAAGAGAAATGCCATATTTTGTAGAGAAATGTGGTAAAATATGGCCAAATGAAAAAATAAAAACAAAAAAACTTTGAGTGCAATGAAGCATTCTTCTGAAAACCAGATAAAAATAGAATATTCACTTAGATTCACTTTTATAAGTAATGAAAGAATGCCAGTTGTATTCTATGAATTTTGGGACTATCGTGTCATTCTAACGTAAACTTAGTTTCTAATTGTAATTAGATTGCGGTCCCATTGCAAAAGGGTGTTAGCTCCCATTGCTCTATTAGGCTATAAAAAATAAAATAAATTTGGGTTATTTTTTATTAAAAACATTACTGGAGGGAAAACATGGAATAGGATGTGTGAGTGCAGCAAGACTCTTCTAAGCGGTTCCTACATGTCACTTTTAGCATTCCATAGTCAAAATTGCAAGACTCTCACTACACCAAATGCCTTTTTCTTTTACTCACGGAGGTCACAAGCATGTATCTAGTGTAACCACGAGCGTTAAGAGGGTATTTTAATGAGGGCTATCACATAAATGAAATATTTGAAGTATATTCTTGAATATTATATGTATATTCCAAATACATTCTCAAATTATTCTTTATTTGAATTTAAAGTGTCCTATATTACATATAAAATTTTATAATTAGGTAGAATTTTTTTCTCCAATGAATAAAAAGGACCCTATAGTTTAATTCACGTGGTTTTCTACTTTTTGCATAGTGACCTCCTTGAGGTCTTGGAGATTGAAATCACAGGCTTCTAGCACCGCCTCTCAAGAAAACATGAGCCATGTCTTTGCTTGAATGGTTATTGCAAAAGTGCATTTTGTTTAGTACCATTAACCCTTTGTCTTGTGGGCATCGGATTAGTGGCTAAACAAACAAACACTTTATTCACGCCGGCCCATAATATGGACCGGAGTTCTTATCTATCTAGCTGCAAAAGTGCGCAAAAACTAGAGCTAATACTCACACCCTTTGATATTGCGTTATGCATTCTATGGTTTTCAGTGGATGAGTTTGTCAAATTTATACAAAAGCAAAGGAAAAAAACATAAAAACCAATTTTTTTGGAATTTTTTTTTCAAAAAATGGTAATTTTGCATTATGAAATAAGAATCTTGATAAATATTCTTAGAACATGGCATTTGCAAAAATGGAATTTTTCAGAAATAAATAGTTTATTCAAAGGGTATGTGTGGAACCTACTATGTGAATATAGAATAAAAAGAAAAAGAAAAAAAAGAAGCTTTGTTAGATTTAAGATGATATTATATTGAATGAAAATACATAAGCAAATGATTTTATTCAAGAAGAAGAACTCTAGACTTCGTTCAAGGCTAGCGTGAATAAAGTTTTTGTTCAACCCACCCTTAATTCAATGCCCACATAATAAAAGATGAGTGGTTAGGACTTCTATCATATATATATATATATATATATATAATTTATTTATTTATTTATTGCTAGTCACGTCGATGACCAAGGATTCATGGTATTAAAATAAAAAAATCTAATGAAATAACATACACTACAAGATGGTATGATTTCCATTGTTTGATTCTACTTACTTTGGAAAATCATGTTTCAAGTTTCAATTTTTGAACGAAGAACGAAACTTGACATAAACCAATTGTGTTGTTTTTCAAAACATCACAACATCTTATTTTGAAGATCCATATCGTACAAATGACAGTCAACTAGCACAAGAACCACAAAAGTATTGGATGGATGAAAAACTGTACATGATGTAGTGTTGAGAGAAGTTGGAATCTGTTCGTCGTCCATTATATGGACACAGGTGCATTAAAGGGTTAAAATGGGGACACTTTTGACACTATGAACTGAACCACTGCAATTCCATTTGCACTTTTGATTTCTCACTTGATCCTTTTTCTCTTTATTTATTTCGCCGACCCCTTTTCCTTTTCTTTTTCTCCCATTGGTGTGGAGGATTGAGTCGAAATGAGTGGAAAAAACGATTCCTCTTCACTTTTATTTCCTTTCTTTAATATTATTTCTTAATTTTTATTACTATTTTGATTTCATTTTTAAAGTGAAAGCGAAGAAAAGCCATGGATTTCACAGGTCAGTAAGGAAATGTGTGTTTGCAAAACTCTCATACTGACCACATTGGTCATGAGAGCGGCCCAATGGTGGATAAGGTGCACTCTTCAAAAAGCTTGATATTGTTGTGTAAAAGAATTTTAAATTACTTTTTTACTTATTTATTTTTTTAAAAATAAATAAATTTGTAAGTTATGCCCTTTCAGATCATCACCAACCAACTAAGAGATTCAGTCCATAGGGAAGGTAAGAAGAAGAAATTTGACTCTTTTTCTTTCTTTCTTTCTTTTGTCTTTTTTGTCTTTTTTGTTTTGTTTTGTTTTTTTTTTTTCTTCTTTTCTTTTTCTTGAAACATATGGACAATTTCCATTCATTTTTTTCAATTTTTTTTTAAGGACGGCGTCAAGTACACAAGGGTAAAACAAAAGTGGATGGAAAGTGTAAGGAGCACTAAAGAGCATGTACATTTCAAAGTGTCCAAATAAGCAATGGTATGGTTTCGATTATTTGATTCTACTTAAATAATAATAGAATATGACAAACCCAAACATATACTGTAGACGTGATCTTCACATTGACATTTACAACTTAACTTTTTACATCAATTCCATTTTCGTTTTTCATCAAGCTTTTTATAACAAATTTTTGAAAACAATGTTGAATTGGGACGTTAACTGTTAACCCTTTAGTGCCCAGGGTACTGTAGCACGGAGCACTGGATTTCAG
This sequence comes from Pohlia nutans, assembly GCA_022496805.1. Taxonomy (NCBI): domain Eukaryota; kingdom Viridiplantae; phylum Streptophyta; class Bryopsida; order Bryales; family Mniaceae; genus Pohlia; species Pohlia nutans. The sequence goes on from CM040086.1 coordinate 3,199,837, forward strand.
TGGTTTTTCCCAATGTGATTGAGACTACCTAAAATAGAATGGATTAAATTAAAAAGTAGCCGTACAATTTTATTCTCAACTGGAGAGCACACATTTTATTAAAATTTGAGAATCATCCAATGGTGGGATTGGAAGATTATAGTATGTATTTGAACTGTATAATGCACGCTCAAAAATGAGATTTTGGGGGGGTGTGTGACTTCAAAGTTAAATAGAATTTGGGTTAAATTTTCAAAATTAAAAGTAAAGAAGTTCAGCTATGCCCTATGTCAACACCTCTCCGTTGCAACCTTTCATGTCAAGAATAGACTCACACATAATTATTGTGAATTTTATAAGTGAAAGTGACTTATCCATATACGGTTTGGGACAAAATTTCATGCGTTGCAAATTGACAGGGGTGGGTACATTAGTCAAGATCGGATTACACACACTAATGGAAGATGAAGAAGAGAACATGATTCAAAAAAATAAAACAAGATAACAAACTTCCAAACACAAGAAATACTGCATAATACATGTGTTGTATTTGTAAGTATTTACTGTATTTTCAAGTATTTGCAGTATTTTCTCGTTTTGATGATAGGTATTTTGATAGTTGTACAATTCCAAATTGAAATATTTTTTGCCTGGAAGGTGTGTAATGTATATGGCATAATCTGAACATCAAAACTGAAGTTCCAATTCTTCACGGATTCTCTTCTATCACTAGTAGAAATCTTGTTTTATGTGACAAGTCTTTAGTGACTAAATGTCCGGAAAGACAAGTCCATAATGACGCAAAGACCACTTTGTGTCAATATGGACTTGTCTTTCCGGACATTGAGTCATTAAAGACTTGTCACATAAGACAAGATTTCTACTAGTGTATTTGCATTCCAAACGTCGCAGTGACCATAATGTGGTCTGCTGGGCACTAAAGGGTTAAGTGTCCCATGGAGATGGTATATACATTGTCGTATGATTAAAATTTACTACCAACAAGAAACTCTAAATTGGGATCTTAATAGCTCATTAGAACCGCATGGATGTAAATTTCAACTTCTCTTCTTCACCCAAATCCATCAAAGGTGTGGATCCGTTCCAAATACAACCAAAATACACCGTATTCTACTGGTCGCCACGGCACGTTCAGACGTTTAGGGGTTAAAGGGTTAAATTGGTCTGAAGAGCTTTATCCTAAAGTCTAAGGCTACGAGGAAAGGATGTTGGCTTCCATTACTCAATTATGCTATGTACGTGAGGGGGTAAATCATTTTTTACTGAGTTTCAATTTTAGAATCCAATTCATTGAGAGCAACAATTTTTTTATTTTTTTCTTCTTCTTCTAGCTATATTTCACCATACTTCTTTACAAAATATGGCATTTCTCTTTGGTTAAGGGAAAAATGAAAAAAACTTGATTTTTTTGGCCAGATTTTCTCTATATTTTTTTGGTGGAGATACCCAAATTTTGTGAAGGAAAACTACCAAGATATGAAGAAATTCTATCATATAATTGTAAGCTTAAGATTTTTCCAAATATTAATTTCCAATTTTTTTATGTCGCCAACTAGGCTTGAAGAGGAAAAGAACACAGGTTGAGAGTGAGATTTCAAGCTCATTGACTTGTGACGGAGTTCCGTAGCCATTCATGTGGACACTGGACAACCGTCCGATCAGAAGATTTCTACCCATTCTCATGCCACATATATCTGCCCTTTTTGTCTCATGCTTCCTTCCAAGCTTGCGGTCCAAAAACATTTTCATTACGGAATAAAGCTTCCTGTTGCTTCAAAAAAAAAAAAAAAAACATTTTCATTGTCACTTTCCACGCTCGCTTGTAATTCCTTCTTTCTTTTTCCCCCAAAATTTATTTGCACCACAAGAAATTGGAGTCTCTTTTTGGAACATTTTATAACAGTAGGGTTTCAAACCCCTAGTGCTTGGATTGAATTTTACAAATGCAATAACTTTTCTTGGAATTATGGTGAGAGAGGACCTTTGGCACTGTATGAAGGAATGAACTCTCATAAAGTGTCGATTCTTCATACTTTTTCATAAAGTGTTTGATTTTGATGAAATTTTGGAAAAAACAAACCACGTGATGTATGGAATGAGTGGTAAAAATTTCAAACCAATCCAAGATGTATTAAATATTTGGTGATCATTTGAAAGTAGGGGTCTTTTTTTTGCACAGTTTTTGTGCATTTTGGTGGCTGCAACTTTGGGGGCTTATATCTCCTTCAACCCATGTCTATATTCAATAAAAGTTGTTGGGTTGGATTTCCTTGAAGTCTAGTTATCAAGGTAAAATTCTCATGCCAATCCATGTTGTTCTAAGTGTTTGGGAGTCACTTTATTGCACGGGTTTAGTTTGGACACTTTTTTTACTTTTTGGGTCAAATTGATCACTTTTTGAGCTACTTTTTGACATTGCAAGGCCATTATAGGGCACATTAAATTTTTTTTCATGAGTTTTACTTTGATAATAATGTGTTTAACCCCTAAATTTCCTTGTGTTTTGGGAGCTTGAAACCTCAAAACTGCGATTTTCTACCTCTATGTACTCCCGGGGATGTGAACCAAGTTTTTTTTTACTTTTTTTAGAATTACAACAGTAAGATCTTGTACCTAAGCCTATTCATAGCTACTGTTTCAAAAATTTGTGCAAAAGTTTTTCGGGGCATTGCTTGGGAGGCATTGTCTCCATAGTGCAAAGGGGGACTTGAAGATTGTTACTCCAAACATTTTGCTCATATTTTTTTCCATGTAGATAACTAAGTTGGGTACGCTCATGCAAAATTTTAGAGACTAATTACGCGTTTCAAACCTTCATCCAAATTAATTTCCGGAAGTAGGTATAAAAATGGCAATTTGGTGAAACATGCATCACATTAATTGTATTTGATTTTTGGAAAAAATGAACGGTGATTAGGTACCTCTATGATTTTATAAATTTTAGGCGAAATTATTTTTAAAAAATTTCAAAATCTCAAATTTTGACAAATTTCGAAAGAAATGGATGTGAAATTACAAAAAACCTTGGAGGTTGCTGTTCTTTATTTTGGAGGCTGCCCTTGTCAAGCCAAGAATATAATCAACATGGGTCACTTCAAATTCTGAGCCTAAATGTGGTGAAGAGCATGTCTCCAAAAAAATAATTTGAAAAAATGATTATAATAAAAAGTTTTTTTCTGCCCCAGTTGGGCTTGAAACCAAAAATTTCAATAAAAAAATTATAAAATCCGAATTTGACTTTGTAATTTTTACCCCACACACCTTGTATGTATGACCACGCCCACGCCAAATTATACTCTAAAATTCTTAATTTAGACGTTCCATCTAAGCTGCCCGAAACAGCAAAAAGCCATTTTGGCTTTTAAGGGCCTTTAGGGGTTAAATGATGATTTTGAACTATTTTATAGTTGACAAGTTTTTCATTTAAGTATTTTTGAAAACAAATTTCACCTTTAACTGTGTTGCTAGGAAAATTTTAGCATCCTTTTTTAACATTAACAAACTATGATCTTGCAATCTATATGGCCAAATGACCCCAAATTTGATCCACATGATCTACAACATGTATATTACAAGATTGTATGGTTGAGATTCCTATACCTCACTTACATTTAGACCTTCAATACATCAAAAGCAACGATGATTTTAAGCCCAAAAAAAAGCTAGGGACGCTTAGGGGTTAATAAGAATCAAACAAAGAAAACGTACTTTAGATGTGAAAAAAAGAATATCTAAAAGGTCTTTTAAAAAAAAAATCCTTGAGGTATTCTAAATTGAAATATTTTGATGCAATAAAATTACCTTTGCCAATGAAAGGCACTTTTCTTTAGTCCCATTAGAGTCAATAAATGATGATTTTTTTTTATAAAAAAATCCTTACCTTTGCCTTTAAACTACCCCCAATAGATTCTTTAACCCTTAAAGGACAATTTGGGTCCTGGGTGGGCAGCCCGGAAAGAATCTAATTTTTTATTTTTTTATTTTATTTTCAAAAACGGCTCTGCAGTGCACTGCTAGCTAGCACTGTAGCACTGCGGCACTGCTGAACTTCAGCTGCCCCATCCTCAAAACTTGTTCAATTTGATAACTTTGATTGCTTACCAACAATTCCACAATCTCTCAAATGAGGCGAAAATTTGGAATCTAGATCGCTTTTTCAGTAGCTTTCCAACGCAACAAGTCTCGCTTGATTTGGTTGAGAAATGAAACTCTGTCTCCAATTATTCCTTTAAACCAAGCCCGTGGGGCTGGGGTTGTCCTTTAAGGGTTAATCTCTACAGGACCAATAAGCTTGAATTGATTCTCATGTTTTTGTTTCTTTTTTGGAAACAAATGGATATTTTATTCCATTGCAAAACATATGTTATACACTTGGTTCTCATGTATGAACCTAATGACTATGTGGAATTCATTCATTCAAATTTCTTCGTTTTTCACTAACGCATGCAACATTCTTCACTGATTTTGGTCTTATAAATTTTGGTGATATTTTGGATTAGATTTTTTACAATATGATCAATTAAATTTCTCATTTTAAAACCATGAATCCTCGATCCCGTAGGGATTAATCACGATAGTCTCTAGGTCATAGTTAGAATCATTCAAATACCATTTCATTTCATTTTTTCAGAGATCTTGGATGTATAATAACACTCAATAGCATTCATGCGCTCTACCTTTCTTTCATGCACTACGCTCATCACCTTGGGACTCCACCTCTCCAATTAACCCTTAAAGGTCCAAAGAGCCCTTTCCGACCAATATAATACACAAGTATTCCATTGTGTTTGGCATGGTTCAACATCTCCTGTGGATTTAAGATCAAAAGTGAAGTTAAAATTCACATTGACATGATTTTAATGAGCTATTTGGGCCTCAATTTGGAACTTTCTATTATTTATAAAATGTAAATATACGCCAACATATCTACTATCCCCATCAACCCTTTAACCCCTAACCGCCCAACCATGCATATTTTGCTTGATGTACAGATTTCATCCGCAATTTCTCATTCGTCATGCACTTTTTGTAGTGTGATTTTTTTACTGATTTTTTTATGGGAAATAAGCCTCATGTATGTGTGATCCGATCGAAAAGGAAACAATTTTTGAAAAAATTATGCCTCATTTCGTGTTGCAGTGTTTCACCCAAAAGTTTGAAGATTTTAGTCTAAAAGTGTTCTTGAAAAACTAAACTCATAAAATCAAGCATCCAAAAAATCTCCAAAAATCACTACACATAGAGTACTATATTATAAGCCATCACAACAAATTTCATCCCCATACTGTCAATATCTTATTCATAATCAAATTACAAAATAATTTTTTATTTTAAGTTTCAAAAATTATAGAAAAATATTAGTGATAGCAATCAAAGATCTAACCGTATAGATTGAATCTAAATTTCAAAATGTATAACTTTTGTTTGTGCTTCAAGTTTCAAATATTCATGTTAGTTGCATTTTATTACGCATCTTTGCAAAACCTCCCAAATTGGACATAGGTGAGGACGTTTAGGGGTTAAGGGTTAATTACTAATGAAATCCTGTTGGGTGTGGAATATGCTGCACCATCTACTGTTGTGGGGCCAAAGGGAGCCACTGAATGCTACTGAATGACCAGGGGTGGGGCAAAGGAGAGCCACTGCATGCTACTAAATGTTATTTTCAACTCCACACCAATTGCACAATTTCGTGCAGCCCAAGCTCAGGCCCAAGATAAGCTAGAATAGTAAATAAAAAGGATGCCTATCCAATAGCAGATGGAGAATTTTATCAGGAGCAGCGAGCCAATGGGAGAGGAGCTCCAATGGAGGTCAGAATGGATCACTTCAGAAAAAATTTAAATTTTAAAAATAAAAAATGGGTCACTTTAAGGATAAATTATTATTATGTTGGCCAATGACACTCTCTCACCAAGTTGTCCTTTATTGCCCCTCCTCTGTCCACCTGGCACCTGTTTCTGACTTTTAGATTCCTCATAAAGTGGCCCTCACGGACTTTTCTGCAATTTTTCATTTTCAAACAGCGGTGTAGCACTCTTTCATCTAGATTTTAGACAAAGTCGTCATAAGTGAATGAAAATTTTCTCAAATGGATGAAAATATGTCAATCTGCATGAATATTCTGGCAACACTTAATAAAGGAATAAATGGGGTTCAAATTTATCTATTTCTAAAAATAAATTTGCTTTTTGTTTATATTTTACCGGCTGAAAAAGGGCTACTCTAAATGGTGTATCTAGTGTCCGGAGAGAATTGATGTCTTTTACCACAATTTGTTAAAAGGTGATAAGAAATAGTGTTCCTATACTACATAGGAGTTTGTCACTTGTCATTCTCCCATTTTCCTTAACAGTGCCATATTCTTTTCAAATAATCAGAGTAACATGAGGTGGCATGCCATATTTATTATAAAGTTGCCATATATCATTGGAATACTATATTCATTTATTTTCTTACAAAGACACTATATCTCTCTAGTGTCCGGGTTGAGAAATAGTGTCCTAGACACTAACTACGCCATTTAGTGTAGTGCCCTTTTATCACCCATCATTTTACAGTTCTTTTAAGCTCTAAACGTCCTCACCCCTCTTCAAATTTGGAAGATTTCAAAGATGTAACTAAGAGGAATATTTTGAACTTGATGTATGAATAACAATTGTACATTATGAATTTTTGATTCTATCTATACAGTTAGATCTATGATTTTTGTCACCAATATTTTTGTAAAGAATTTGAAATTTGAAATTTGAAATTATTTTGCAATTTGATTAAAAATAAGATATTGACAATTTGTACATGAATTTTTTGTGATTGGTTGAAGTGTAGTGACTTTTGGAGGTTTTTTGGTTGCTTAATTTTTGGAGTTGACTTTTTTGAGAGCACTTCTACACTGAAATCTTCAAAATTGTTTGAATCATTACAACATGTAATGAGGCGTAAAAGTTTCACAAATCATCTCCTTTCTAATTGGATCACACATGCATGAAGCTCACTTCCCATAAAATATATAGTAAAAAATCCACACTACAAAAATTCAATGACAGATGAGAAAAATTTGTTTGATTTTGTACATTGTCCACTTTCTAGACGGTTGGACGTTTAGGGGTTAAAGGTTCTCATCCCTCTTTGGATTTGGAGAATTGCAAAAATGCATCATAAAATGTATCCAAAAAGGATATTTTGAAATTCATGTACCACTAAAAGTTGTACATTATGAATTTTAGATTCTATCCATACAATTAGATCTATGATTGATGTCATCAATTCTCTTGTCTAAAATTTCAAACTTGAAATTCAAAAATCTTTTGTAGTTTGATTACAAATAAGATATTACGAATTTGTGGATGAATTTTTTTGTGATGGATTGAAATGTAATACTCTCAGTGTAGTGATTTTTTGAGATTTTTTGGTTGCTTAAGTTCATAAGTTGGTTTTTTTTAGAGTACTTTTGAACTAAGATCTTTGAAATTTCTCATGAATCACTCTAACATGAAATGAGGCGTAAAAATTTCACAAATCATCTCCTTTCTAATTGGTTCACACATGCATGAAGCCAACTTCTCATAAAATCTACAGTAAAAACTCCACATTGGAATAAGCCATGACGGATGAGAAAAAATGAAAGTTGATTCTATGAGTCATTTAGAAAATGGATGGTTGAATGTTTAGGGGTTAAATGTTTATGGTCAAATGTATTATAAAATGTGGCGTCTCAAACCATAACATCTTTGAATTGCCTTGGTTTCAACTTATTTTTGTAATGCTACTATAGACACATCGTCCCTCGATAGTAAAAATAATACCTCTACATGAACATTGCAAACCTTTTGATTTGAGATTTTCCCTTGAGAAGAGGATTTGTAGAATTAGAACCAAGTAAATGAAGCTCAAGAATTTAATGCTATTTTTGAGTTTCAATTTCAAAGAATGCTTGTAAGAGATAGTGATTAAAAATTCAGAAGAAATTTGTAGAATCAAGTTTGAGGAAGATGAATTGGATATTTTTCAACAGAATATACAATTGAATATTTTTAAATTAATTATAGGATGTCAAATGGTTTGTCCTATTTGCTTACAAGACCATGCTATCACTTTATAAAGCTAGAAGTTAGAAACATTCTTCTCCTATTGTAATGGCTAGAATTTGGTTCCCAAGTGGTAGATATGTAATTTGTCCATGAAATTTTTTTGGATCATATTTGATGCTTGTTGATGGGGAATTGAGAGCTTCTCACATTCCAGTATGGCAGGTGAGTTTGGCGTGACAATCACTATTGGCCATGCTCTAATCGCTTAACTCCTGAAGGTCGGGCTTATGACCATGGAATCTTGTTTTACATGTCACTCTCAATTTTGCCACTATAAATAATACAAGAATTCAACTTTATCTTTTTAGAAGATGAAGCCATATGACTTACAAATTATGAAATAACTATGATTTTTGGAAGTGATTGTCATGAAAATTTATTACAACTACAAATGTACTCAACAATTTCAATTCTTTTTTTACCAAAAGTGTAAATTACAATGAAGAAAAGTTTAGTTAACCCTTTAACGTCCCAGTTCAACACTGTTTTCAAAGATTTGTTATAAAATGTTTGATGAAAACCGAAAATGGAGTTGATGTACAAAGAATTGTACATGTTTGAGTTGTAAATGTCAATGTGAAGATCACATTTGTACGGTTGGATTTATCATATATTTCTTTAGTATTTTTTTTAATTGATTTTGCAAGGTTTTCTCTTGAAAATCATTTAAAAATCATGAATTAACGGAATTTGTAAAAAAAAAAAATTGTGATGAAATTGGAATAACATGCACTACGAGATGGTATGGTTTCTATTATTTGATTCTACTTATTTTGAAAAATCATCTTTAAGGTCTCACTTTTTGAACTAAGAATGAAACTTGACATAAACCACTTGTGTTGCTTTTCCAAAAATCACAATAACCTATTTTGAAAATCAAAACCATACAAAGGATAGTCAACTTGCACAAGAATCATGAGAAATTTTGGTGGATGAAAATTGTCCAGTTTGGATTGAATTCGAACAGTCAAAATCTGTTCAGCGTCCAATATTTGGACGCAGGCGCCTAAAAGGGTTAATGAAAATCATATGTGTATCTAAATTTAGATTTTTTTGCTACACCATGGTAATACCCACCGAACTTGTAAGTGCAATAAAACACTCAATTTGCAAAAAAATTCAAAAATTCAAAAATTCAAAGTGGAGTAGAAACTAAATTTGTAAAATTTCATTTTGTTAGTTAAGCTCAAATGCAATAAAACTCATTTCCATGGCGTAAATTTAGTTTAAGCAAGAAAAGTAGAAAAATTCAAAATACACTACACGGTGAATTGTTTTTATGTCTCTTGTTGTAATTGGAATCCCATGTAAAATCTAAAAAGCATCACAAAGAAAAAGCCTTCACAAACAAAATTGGCTAGAAATCATCCATATAGAAGTTGGATTTGAATAGTCAATTCCATTCATAAGCCAATTTTTGGTTAGGGCATTAGAATTGACTATGGTGGCATTTAAGGGATGAACTCTTTGACATCAAACCTACTATAAGTGAGTTTCGACTTGTAGAAAAGGTGGCGTTCCCAAGGGAGATGCCCAGTCAAAAGTACTATGCCCTATTACAAACCCGATTGTATGGAAAAAAATGTACACATTTTTGTCGAATTTTCTTCTAAAAATATATTTCACCAAAACGAATGTTCTATGAAATTCCCTTACAAATTTTTTGCAAAATAATTTCCCAAAATTTTTGGCATCTATTTTTAGAATTATTTTCTGCCAAAGGTGCTACTGGGCCACGGTAACCATGTCTGTAATGCAGCATTGTACCATATGCAGTTTTATGTTACCATTGTAACCTCCATTATACATTACATGGAAGACACCACCAAAGAAACTCCTTAACATACGTCCTCCATCCCAAGCATTCCATAATCTATCCTCAAAATGTGGTTAAATAACCAAAATTGGAAATGCGGAAGCTACATTTTCGCTCTGTACTGCCAATCCATGTAAACCTTTACCTTCTTAAGTAAGGTACAGAGAGAGAAGCCAATGCCATAATCACATGTAAACATGTTTTTTAAAGCCAAAACATGCAATGTTCTTCACTGATACTGGTTATGTATAATTTGGTTTGTAATGACAAGAATTTAAAGTCCCATTCGTTGAACAGACTGTCCATCTCTTGGTAATAAGCTACAATCATTTTCAAAGATATATCACTACGACAATTACCTGGATTCACAATCGCTTTGTTCTTTGCAGCCCAATCGCTTTGTTCTTTGGCACCTTGACACATTCACCAGGTAGTAAATGGTACAAGAATGATGGTGAATTTTTGGTGAACACTTGCTAAATTGAACAACCACTTGCAAATTGCTATAAATTGCAGTTTGGCAGTAATATTTACTTGGCAGTGAATAGGTGTTATTTTTTGAATTCATATGATTGCAAAAACTCCCAAAAGTGCCTTTATTGATGGTTATAGATTCTTCTACCATATCTGCACAAGCTCGCTGCAGTCCCTGAGTTGTGGTGCGCACCTGTTTTCTCAGACCCTGTGAGTGCAGATGCAACATTTGACGATCAAACAACAATTCCAGCTTTTTTTGTTCCACTTCTTTATTACAGATCCTGTCCGGGCATGCTTCTCTGATTGTACACGTAACACCAATAATTCAAGTTAGCAAAGAATCTGAGGATCACAGGTCAAAGCAACAGCATGAAAGAACAAGAAATCTTACACCTTTATGGTGCCAAAATCATTTTTTATCCATATTACCTCATTTTCTTCAATGTCAACTTTACACTACACTAAAATTGTGATTTAGTGTTCAACAAGAACTCATCTCTTTTACCACAATTCTTTCAAAGGTGAGGAGAAATAGTGTCCCTACGTTACATAGGAGTTTGTCACTAGTCATTCCCACTTCCACTGAGAGTGCGGTGTTCCTTTTAGGTGATGAGAGTGACATGAGCTGGCATGCCATATGTTTATTATAAAGTTGTCATTTGTCATTGGAACACTACCACTTCAAGAAGTTTTAATGGGACACTATATCTCCAAAAAGTCAAATAGTGTCCGTGTTCAGAAATAGTGACCCAAACACTAAATCACAATTTTAGTGTAGTTTAAGTAAGAAAAATGACCATGATACATAACTACTACATAAGATATGCTAAAGATATTTGAGATACATCAGTAAACTTAGTAAACTTAGGAAGGGTCATTTATAGGTACATCAAAATGACACTAATGCTTACATCACCGTGACATGCCATTTTATGTCAAATAACCCTTTCTAAGTTTGTTTCAAGCTACCCCTGTTGCATTTAAGGTAACAAATGTAGAATCTAAAGTGAGCCTTAATTGAAGCAATAAGGAGGCGAATACCTCATCATAGGAGACACAATCTGGAAAGGATAGGATATTGATGTGATATGAGAATGAAAGGATGACTTGCAAGAATGACGCAGCAAGGTCATGGTGGTCCAGAGCCCAGATAAGCATAACCAGACACATCCATACCAATTACATCACTGCACACTCAGAACTCATTTCTGACAGACCTTTGGCAATTAACCACCGTAACTTAGTTCAGGACATAACCTGTGGAAACTCTCCAACCACATGTGTACACAACATCATATATCAGACTTTGATACTTATAAGAGAGTGTGAGAATAAGAGGTTCAGAATTTGATACTTATAAGAGAGTGTGAGAATAAGGGGTTCAGAGTGTAAGTAAATTCAGACCTGTTTCTACACTGTACCTGTTTCATTTTTGCAGCAAAGTCAGACAGACGTTGCATTATTATTTCCGCTCGTTCCTGCCGAAGAGACACTCACGTGTGTGCTGCAAGACGCGGACTGACGTATCTCGATATGCTGAGATAGAATTCTTGGCTTTTAACTTAGAGCAGCTCCACCGCAGCTATCCCTCGCACTCCAGAACTAAATGAAAAGTCCCAAGGGCCTTCCATAATGCCTCTTGACTCTGGATCCTAGCGTGTTAAGAAACGGCCCTCCAAATCACTATTTAGTTTACTATATCCCTACATTCTACTTGTGATTGGTCCATTGACTATTTAATGTGCACTTTTGATGTGTGAGGGGCCTCCAAGGGAGTGTAAGTGCAAGGGCTCTTCAAATGTAAATGAATAATTTGAGCAAGTCATCTCTAGCGTGTAGGAGTGGGGATGCTCTAAAATCAGCCTTTAGTGCCCACCCATGAGAAAAACCCTGGACACATGAAATGTACACCCCTGGTACATTCCTTCCATAAAACACCGACACACACATTCACTAGTTTCTGCTCACGATCAAACAACAATCGGTTGAACTGAAGTTAACTGGGTGCTACAAAAGCAAATTACACTGTAGCTTTAGTCGGGGAAAAGAAACAACTAAACCCTAATTTGACAGCTAAACCCTAATTTGATAAAAACACGGAGAGAAACCGTAAAACCGTAAAACCCACGCGATGACACAATCATTCTCTCTGATCCACAAAACTTCTGCAGAGCTCCAACCCTAAACTTCACCGGAGGATCCAAAACACTCGCAAAAGAGTTCTCGGTTTACGCGCATCGCATACGTTTCACATGTGGCCCGAGATGGGACAATATTGACACCCATACATATTTTGCTGAAGAAAATTTCTGGACATGAGAAACACGGCTCGCAATGATCATGATGCAGGTGATCGTACACGGACGAACGAAAAGTTTTTGTTGTTACGCGCTCTTCCGTCGCGTGCGGACCAAACGGACGCAGAAATTCTGAATCGTCGTTCGTCCGTTGACGGAGCTTCTGATCGTCGCCCTGCCTGCCTGCCCGGTTATCATCCTATCTGGTTGCGTAGACTGTAATTCCTCATGGATCATCGTCTCTTATGGGGGAGTATTATAAAACGAGCGGAGTGTTTGTTTGTTTGTACATTAGAGTTAACCGAAAACAGAAGAGGAAAACAGAAGAGGAGTTTCACGCCCCATAGTGGCGCAGGGTCTCTTTAGATTATTCTCCAACTCACCTTGAACTAGTTTTGTCGTTTTTTTGAACTGAAAATGAGTTGAAGGTGAGTTTCCACTTTGAGACACTCGTTTTGATCAACTCTATTATAGTATGAGTATTACGTTTTAAAGAGCTTGATGAGATTGATACAATGCAGAGGTGACAACACGAGCTCGGTTTCGCACACTTTGCAACCATGGGGAGGAGCTTCTTTCTCGCTTTACTACAATTGGTGACGCTTGTTGTGGCGATTGGCGCTGAAGAAGAGGAGAAAGGCATGTGCGGGACGGTGGTGGGCAGGACGGGGTACCCGTGCCAGGAGTACACAGTGGAGACGCAGGACGGCTTCTTGTTAGGGTTGCAGCGAATCTCGCACGGAACTGCCATTGAAAAATCCCGCAAACTTCCCGTGCTGTTGCAACATGGTTTGTTGCAAGGCGGAGATAACTGGGTGCTCAATCTGCCCAGCCAGTCGCTGGGGTTCATCCTCGCGGACGAAGGCTTCGACGTGTGGATTGCCAATGGGCGCGGTACCCGATGGAGCCACGGCCACAAGACGTTTTCCAAGCGCGACAAGGAGTACTGGGACTGGACGTGGGATGAGCTCGCGGAGTTCGACTTGCCCGCCATGCTCACGTTCGTCACCACCACCACGGGCTCCAAGGTGTTCTACGTCGGACATTCCCAGGTAACAACAAAAACCAAATACTCCCTCCGCCCCAAAGTTATTGTCATGTTTGAAAGTGCTTTTTTAAGGAGGTCATATTGTAAGAAACATGATTAAAAAAGGTTCCAAATTATGTCACTAGAATGATTGAAGAACATTGCATGTGTTCATTGCAACCTAAATAAAATTAGCCACAAGGAAGTATTTATTTGACCTCCTTCAAAAAGCACTTTCAAACATGACAATAACTTTGGGACGGAGGGAGTAAAGAATTATGCGTCATGCCAGCATGTGTTACTTCTTCGACAAATCTTTGATAAGACCGTGACATCTTCATTCGTTGACATTGCATCTTGAGTTCCAGAATTTTGTACAAGGAAGCCCTTGACAACAATCACTTCAATAGCTCCTAGATTGTTGCACACCATATAGATTGAATCCAAAGCATATCCTGTTTGTCAGATGAACAATAAGATGGGTGCACTCATAGAACAACTTCACCCCTAAAGGACCAAGTAGCCCGAATTGGGCCTCATGTTTTTGTTAGCAGTTTTGAGTGGACTTCCTTTTGTTCAATTTCTTTTTTGTTTTTTACCAACATATGCACTGTTCTTCACTGATTTCAGTGATATAAAATTCAGTCTCTGAATTTTTTTTTCACAATATGATCAATTGAATCCAAAGCATATCCCTGTTTGTCAGATGAACAATAAGATGGGTGCAGTCATAGAACTTAACCCCTCATGTTTTTGTTTGCAGTTTTGAGTAGGTTCTATGTGAACTTCCTTTTGTTCAAATTTGACCAACATATGCACTGTTCTTCACTGATTTCAGTGATATAAAATTCAGTCTCATCTGAATTTTGAATTTGTTATTTTAAAACCATGAATCCTTGGTCCTTTAGGGGATCCCGTTGAAGGTTAAGAATGTTTTAGAACAACTTAACCCCTCATGTTTTTGTTAGCAGTTTTGAGTAGGTTCTATGTGAACTTCCTTTTGTTCAAATTTGACCAACATATGCACTGTACTTCACTGATTTCAGTGATATAAAATTCAGTCTCATCTGAGCTTTGAATTTGTTATTTTAAAACCATGAATCCTTGGTCCTTTAGGGGGTTCCGTTAAAGGTGAAGAATGTTTTAGAACAACTTAACCCCTCATGTTTTTGTTAGCAGTTTTGAGTAGGTTCTATGTGAACTTCCTTTTGTTCAAATTTGATCAACATATGCACTGTACTTCACTGATTTCAGTGATATAAAATACAGTCTCATCTGAGCTTTGGATTTGTTATTTTAAAACCATGAATCCTTGGTCCTTTAGGGGTCCCTAAGAATGTTATGGCCGTTTGGGAGCCTTTGATAAGACTATGGCATTCTTGTACAGGGGACGATAATGGGGTTAGCGGCGTTCACGCAACCGGCGGTAACAGACATGCTAGCGGCGGCGGCGTTGCTGAGTCCAATTTCATATCTAGACCACATCACGTCGGCGTTCATCAACAGCGCGGCGCACCACTACATCGACAGGATGGTGAAGACGATGGGGGTGCGCGAGTTCAACCTGCGCAATGAGGTGGGCAGTGATCTCAGAACCACTTTATGACATTTAGAACATTAATATGCGACCTCCCACATAAATGGTATCTACTTTTGCTACCCAGTGCATACAATACTCACAATACCTCTATAATATCCAGCAAAACCCTTGATATAGTAAGGTGATATCATGATGATATCTGCGGATATCACCTCATGAAGTTGCTACATATTTAGGGCCGCTTCACACTATGGCCGTCCAAGTCGAGTGGCCGTCGGATTGAGAGTCCAAACTTTGTTGAGAGTCCAAAGAAATCTACTGAAAATAGGCAATAAAATATAGTTTTCATTTTTTATGAAAAGAAATCGATGGCCTCTCAACGACCATGGTGACGGGTCTTGCAAAATGTAGGACCCAAACTTCCTCTCGAGAGGCCGTCACCTTGGTCAAAAAGTGTTGCCATGTAAGCATTTTGAAGGTCCACGGACTTTGGACTTTGGCCTCTAGTGTGAAGGGTCGAGAGGCCGAAACCATGGTTTCTTGCAATTTGATTGGTGGAAACCGACTGCCTCTCGACCTTCGGCCATAGTGTGAAGCGGCCCTTATATCATGATGAGCATCCTCGCTACATTTCAATTTTTTTCCATTTTTTGGGTAGAAATCCAGCTAATTTTAGCCAGTTTTGATATCACTGGAGGTGGGGGTGAGGCTCATGGACTACGTGTGCGAGCGCGGCGACGTGGACTGCGGCGACCTCCTGGCGTCCATCACGGGGCCCAACTGCTGCTTCAACGCCACGCGCATCCCCTACTACCTGCAGTTCGAGCCGCACTCCACGTCCCTCAAGAACCTCGCGCACCTCGCGCAGATGATCCGGCGCGGCACGTTCGCGAAGTACGATTACGGCTTGCTGGGCAACCTCCAGCACTACCTGAGCTTGTCGCCGCCGGAATACGACCTCTCTCTCGTCCCGGCCTCGTTGCCCTTGTGGATGGCCTGGGGTGGCAACGACGCGCTGGCGGATCCCGTGGACGTTGCGCGCACAATTCGGGAGCTCCAGCGCGCACCCGAGATTGTGAGCTTGCCTGAATACGGCCACATCGACTTCGTTCTCAGCATCCAAGCCAAGGAAGATTTGTACGACAGCATGATTTCTTTCTTCCGAGCTCATGCAGATCGTTGCAGCGACATTGCTCAAGTCTCACTCTCATCTGTCTAGTGCTTGTGGTGAGTTTCATTTGGCAAACTACACTCTCTTCTCTTCAATCTTACTACCTTTTTCACTTTGAATGTGTGTCGTTGTGGCCTAGAAAGTCATTTCATGAAGTGGTTTGTGTGTAGATTGAAGGTCATAGCTTATGGCATTTTCAACATCTTCTATTGATCTGTCTTGTGTATAGCTTCTTTAGATGCTCCTTTTCTGGATTCAATGTTCAGATATACATGTATATATTTTCTCCACCTTGGGTAGTTGTCCTCACAACTATTACAGTGCCCCTGTTTCATATAAGAGAAAAGGTTTCACTTCAAATTCTTTTAGCACAATTTCAAAAATGAAGTTCACTTTCTACTTTTTCTACTTTCTACACTCTCTCCTCTTCAATCTTACCACCTTTTTCACTTTGAATGCGTGTCACAGTCAATGTCGTTGTGGCCTAGAAAGCCATTTCAGAGGTCATCATGAAGTGGTTTGCGTGTAGATTGAAGGTCGTTGCTTATGGCATTTTCAACATCTTCTATTGATCTGTCTTGTGTATAGCTTCTTTAGATGCTCCTTTTCTGGATTCAATGTTCAGATATACATGTATATATTTTCTCCACCTAGGGTAGTTGTCCTCACAACTATTACAGTGCCCCTGTTTCATATAAGAGAAAAGGTTTCAGTTGTTCAAATTTTTTTAGCACAATTTCAGAAATGAAGTTCACTTCTACTTTTATTCAATGAAGTGCATGTAATCTGAAATTGCCTCCTTTTGCACATGGGTCAGAAAAGGGTGATTAATTTTATTGCTCTTTATAATTGATTTTGGTGAGTAGTCATAGAAATATGGAGTTTCTTTGCCAGTTCATATTTCTGCTTTCATGATTGAAGATGGGATGTGGTAGAACAGAAAGTCATACTTCCAATGTGTAGAATGAAGTGGTCATCAAGGTCCACAAACAATAGTGTTATCTGAAAACAGAAGAGGATTTGAAGAGGAGTTTGCTCTCTATAATTACAATTTTTGACAAGCAATGTTCATGAATAGTCCCCATAGTTGGGTCTCTTGGCTTGGGGGAACTTGTGGGAACTCTCCTTTAACATTAGGGAGGTCACAAGTTTCACATACCCATGGTGGCGCAGGGCCTTGCTTTAGATTATTCTCCAACTCACCATAGACTAGTTTTGCAGTGTTTTTGAACTCAAAACAAGTTTATGGTGAGCTTAACCCCTAAAGGTCTGAATGTGCCTTTGCGGCCAGTAGAATACGTTGTATTTTGGTTGTATTTGGAATGAATTCACACCTTCAATGAGTTTGAGTTCAAAAGAGAAGTTGAGAATTAGATCGATGTGGTTCTACTGAGCTACTGAGATCTTCATTTAGAGTTTCTTATCACTAGCAAATTCCAATTATACGACAGCGTATATACTATCCCCATGGGACGTTTAGGGGTTAAAGTTTCTTTCCACTTTGAAACACTCTTTTCAGTTAAATCTAATGCCTTTAGAATTCATGTTGCATTTGAATAGGAGTGGAAATAAAAGAAGTGTATGTGACTGTGGACTTTGTAGAAAGAGATGATACTGTATATGAGGGTCGGATTTTGAAATGTCGACATCACCCTAAGCAAATTGCAAGATTACATGTAGCACTTTTTGAACAAAAATAGTTCATTTATGTTGACGAAGTAGGGTAGTTGCAAAAATTCAAAAATTGTGCATTTTCAAGAGTTACTTCCTAACTATGTGATTGAGAGTAACCTTAACCTGCCGCTAAGTTAATAAAGTTCTGTTTTGAAACTTAAATCAAAATACCAAAGGTGTCCCGCATTCAAAGGTTTGTCCTATAATTGAATCAAATGCCCTCTTGGGCAATTTTATAAGTGACCGAGCACCCCCTATGGTACAAGTGTTGGAAAGAAATGTAGAATCAAGGTTGGATACCTCATTGTGTTGTATGTGAAAAAGAAAAAAATGAAGCATTTAATTTTGTCCAAACTACCGATTGTATAGATACCTTTACACTTTTTTTAAGTGAAATGGGATGAAACATTTTTACACTTTTTTAAAGAAGATCAAGGATGTGTGATGAAGTGATCGTAAACTTCATTGAAGTTGTGTTGGTATAAGGTAGCGGACCATATTCCCGACTGATTTTCAGATTGGGATAGTTGGAATTGTGAAAGCAAAATTTTATAAATTTTGGGTGCCTTCCAAAACGAGTGCAAAGGCATCTGCAAAAAAAACAAAAAAATTCAACGTGTCTATGATTTCCTACAAATTTCTAAAGTGAACAATGTAGACTGGCCACTTGTAGAGCATAGAGTACGTGGTATCTCCACAGGTTGGTTTTCCAAAATTGAGGGCTCAATGTCCCAAACCCGGCTACCTATACGCTGTGACAAAGACCGCGTTGTTCCCAAAATAATAGTATACCTAATTCCGTCCACTATATAGTAATTTACCTCCCCGGGTGCTTCTACAAATCTGGCTGGGCAGATTTTGAGACCCAGCCTCAAATCCATAGGGGTCACCATTTAGACCCGGTCGGTTTTATGGTATGCTACCTTAACACCTCATAAATGAGCGAGTGATATCATGAAGGAGCGAGTGTACAAATCTAAAGATAACACTTTGGAAGAATATATGCTAGGAATCCCATTCAACTGAATGCAAACCCTTCATTGTCCAAGCCCAAAGCAAGAGGAAAAGAAGCAGATAGTGAAATGGGAGAACCACTTTCCATGTTGAGCATCACAATTGCGAACTGCACACATGTTTGGAGAAGTGTGAACTCTTTACTGAACATTTTTGCAACAAAGGGCAAATTAAGAAAAAGGAATCGTGGGGGGTAATGTTACAAAGGGCATGTGCCCAGCGCCCTGTCCTGACTTACACAAAGGTTGAAATGAAAAAAGGAAAGGAAAAAAAAACCTACTTTCTCTGTGTATCAAAAGTTCTACACTGGCGCCTAACCAACTCCACCTCCGCCACCGTCAGGATCCCTTGATTCAGTAGATCCCAAGTGCTCCTCAGTTGCTGTTGGAGCTCTAGACAAAGCACCTGGAAGAAAGGAGGTAAGAGCAGGATTTACAAGCATGCGCTGCACATCAGAAGGGCCAGCTCCACTATTCCATGCACTGGAGCTGACACCAGTATGACCGGCAAGATTTGGATAGTGTTGAGTAAAATACATGCCACCATCCCTTACACACTGCTGCAACAGGTCGTTCCCACTACTCAAGTGGGGTTGCGGTGCAGGTAACGAGGCAGCTAGTCCCAAAGTGGGATTGGCTTTCAAAGCATCGACAGCAACTCCATTCGCAGCAGCTAAACCCTGCCTAACAAGGTCTGCCCACTGGTGGTCGTCAAGCCGTGGCTGGCCGATGTTTGAGTGAGATTGTAAACTGCGACTTTGATGCCAATCGGCAATGGCCATCAACGCATTAATCACAGTCCGAGGCACTTGTTGGCTGTTAGCCAATGACCCAGCTGTCGGCATTGCAAACGACTCCGCCTGGCCTCTACTAGTTCTACTGGCCGTCATGGAGCCTTGGTCACTACCACTTGTCGCATGAGTGATAGTATCATTTCTTCTGTCAGGTTCAGGTCTGGACATATCTGCTGACGACAGTAGAGAGGCACCACCTCCAACTTGGTCATTCAGAGATGATCGGGGCTTATCCAAACCATGAACCATACTAGAAAGACCCTCAATTCGAGAATGCTCAAGATGCTGGATCTTATGAGTGAATGAGGGCATAGCCTGCTCCAATTCTCCATCTCGTACTTCTCGAGACATCCGGGTTTCCTGCATGCTGTGAAGCTCCGGCTCTGCTTCATTAGACTTGGGTACTGGACTCACCTGGGAATGCATACCATTCATGATGTTCCATAATCCCATACTCCCTGGATTAGCAAGTGGCGGCCATGCAGCTTGGCGCCCATCAGGCATGAAAGGAACGCCTCTGAAAGCAGATTCTTTCCCATACATTTTCGATGCTGTAGCAGCAGGAACTGACATGCTTGTCACAGGAGAGGAAGATGAGGTATACACAGGAGGCTGCTGCAAAGACACCCTGTCAGCACAAGAAACAGGCAGACGTACTGCCGTTTGGGTTGCTACAGTTGAATTCGGCTGACAGAGAAGAGACTGGCCAAACAGCTTCACATCAGCAGGTCGAGATTGCTGGGACTCCGTTGGTGGCGATTGCATTGGCCTTTGGGGAAGAGCTTGTGGACTGGCTCTCTGAACAACAGCACTCAACTGTTGCTCAATTGATGCTCGTGAAAATTCTCGTCGCTTTGAGGCTCCTCCTGATAAAATTGTACAACAGAGGTCAGTGCAACTGCAGAAGAGAACAAGGAGGACCATGAAGATGGACTCACAATGATGCTCAATTTATAACATAATAATCTGCAATTTTGATAGAATTTCTGTCCAGGCAAGGTAACTAAGCACTGGATCAGTAAACAAGTATTCATCGTGAAGGGATAGAAAAAGTACCATTGCTGTTCATTCCCCGAAGTTCTCCAATCTCCTCCTGGTGATTCGAAGCTTCCCCAGAATTACTTGATACAGCACTTTGCACACTTCCTCTGAGTAATGTTTGTGATGTTCCATGCTGCAGCTGGTCGTGCCGGTGTAGCAAACTTCCTTGCTGTAAAACAGGCGTGGATAAGGATTTGGTGAGCTGCTGAGGCAGTGGCACCAGACCTTTTGGTTTTGTGGCTACCAGTGGCTGGAGTAGAGGAGCGTGCGAACTTTGGTGTTGATGAATATGAGCATGTACTTGGGCTTGGGCCTGCGCTTGGGCCTGAGCTTGAACCTGAACCTGTTCTTGCTGATGGTGTTGAAGCTGCTGCTGCTGCTGCTGCAACTGTTTAACAGCTTGTTGAAATTGCTGAAAAAGATCAACAGTGAAAATGTTTAGAACGCCATCAGCTGCAATAAAAACCACAAAATTATAATTTCAGCAGATGCTTAAATGAACCAATGACAAGGAGCAGAGGCAGTTGAATTACATGTTGTTGCTGCTGCTGCTGAAATAACACTTGCTGCTGATGATGATGCAATTGCTTGAACTGATTTGTCACTGGAGGATTACCAACTGGTAGGCTTTGATTCCCTATTTGCTGAACTGAAGAGGCTTGCTGTTGTTGACTGGGAGCTTGCTGAGCTTGAGGATGATGTACTACCTGCTGGTTCAGAAGCTGCTGTTGCTGTTGGCCCTGTTGTAGGACCACAACCTGTCACACAAAACAACTCAGCTACAACTTTCAAGAATATAAAAAATTTCCAGAACAAGGCATGTACTTCAGATCAAGTCAAGGGTATAGATGTGTAATCAATTCCATACCTGCTGCTGTAGAGGGTGAAGCACACCCTTGTTGGTCTGGTGTTGCTGCTGTTGCTGAAGATGTGCTGCCGCTTGTTGTTGCATCATGTTTTGCAAAAGCTGCTGCTGGCTACGGGCCACCTGCAGATGAAACAATGCATAAGCATTGAGAGGCAACCTCCTGTGTTACTTCGACAAAAATTCATGGCCATTGTCTGGTATATCAAAATCTAATAAGCCCTGGGATCTTAAAAAGACAACACACCATAACAAGGTCTCAATCCCTAAAAACCTGCTCGTAAGACAGTAGTTACTGTATACTAAATACTGCTCAAAACAAGCCATGGATTACAAATGAGAGAAGTACAAATCCAAGATGTACAAACCTGGGCAGTTTGCAATTGATGTGCAGCTTGCTGTTGAAGGTTTGGTTGAGAATTATGCTGAACTCCTGCAGATTGCAAAGGCTGCTGTAGGCCAATGGACTGTGAGGACTTCTGCGACAGAGACGCTGCAAGTTGTTGCTGTAAGTTTGAATGAGGTGATCTTTGAAGTCCTGGGTTTGGGAACAAAGGCAGACCATGTTGGTGAAGAAACGGATAGAGACCCTGGGGATTTTGTGCAAATCCATTAGCATTACACATCTGGCGAATGAACTTCTGCACAGTCATTGGGTCTTCCATCCGCTGATTGAAAAGTGAGTACGCAAGGTTGTCAACTCCCACCGGGCTGGTCCCCATGCCCATAGTGCCGGCCATGCTTGGAAGGGCAGCCATTGCTGAATTCACCTTCTGAGAAGCAACATCTATGTCGGTTGGAAGAACAGAACCAGACTTCAACTCATTTGCGGTGGTCAATGAACCTACGTTATTGCTACTGGTGTCAGAGTCGTCAGCTTTGCGTTTGCGACTTCCAGCTCCCCTTCCTCCAGAGATGTTCAGACCTTCCGGGTTCAACAGACCTAGCTTTGCCTTTGAGTTCTGAAAATAAGTCTTGATCTGGGTTAAAGATTTTGCAGGCAAACAATCACGCAGTCTCGTCCAATCCTTCCCATGGTTCCTAATGATATCAGCAAATTTCTCTTTCTCCTCTTGAGTCCAGGACGTGGGCTCTCTCCTAGGCTTTGTTTCACCAGAACCGATCCTCCCAACTCTTTCCCTTACTTGTTGAGCGTTGTGTATAGACGAGGTTGTTGAAAATATAGCACCAGCAGAGTGAGACACAGCAGCAGGGACAGAGGGAAAAGAAGCTGAATCAGTGCTTGCTGACAAGGCCACTTGAGGTGACCCCGGCTCAGGCTTAACAACAACAGTAGGAGTAGGCTTAGGTTCTTCTTGATCTGCTATCAGATCGGGAACTTTGACCAGCGTAGCAACGTCGTTCTCAACACCCGCTTCTGTCTCGCACTTCAGGGATTCAACAATCTTTTCAGCGCCTTTAGGAGCTTCACGTGCATCCTCCTCCTCAAGCAACCCACTAGTTGCCAAACTAGCTGAATCACTTCCTGCAGGCAGCTCCTCAGCTTCCTCGACTTTAGGCACCTGTGGAATTAACTGTTCTTCCAAGTGATCTGACTCAGTCTTGACAAACGCTGGAGTTGATACTTCCGGCTCCTCTACACGACAATCATCCACGCTAGGAGCTGCGTCAGCAACCTCAGCTTCTGCATTCTCCACACTTTCTATCAAACAAACAGAGGTTTCAACTGTATCCTCCTTTGTGAGAATGGCAGCAGCAGCTGGCTCAGGAGTTTCCTCCTCAATTACTTCCTCCTCAATTACTTCCTCCTCAATTACTTCCTCCTCAATTACTTCCTCCTCAATCGTTCTTGAGTCTGGTAAATCCAAAGCATTTGCAATCTCCTCCTCTAGCTCATCATCTTCAGAAGATTTGTTATCCTGATTTTCCTCTTCCATGGGAGTGGACACAGTATCCTCCTTAAAGCTTGTGACCTGTGCATCTTCAGATACTGCAGGCAACACTTCCTCCATCTGCTCATCAACACATTCCAAGTTCTTCACCAAAGCAGCTTCAGCAGAAGATTTTAACGTGACCTGGTACTTCTCGACAAGCTGGTCAAGACCCAAACGCTTGCGGGTCTTACTAAAAAACGACTTGCATTGGCCCAAACTCTTCGTTGATCCAACATGGAGTGCAATACTCTGGAAATTTTTTCCAAACATGGCAACAGCCTCTGTAAAAAGCTCCCTCTCCCTGTCGGTCCACTGCGCATCAGCCTGGACAAAAAAAAGCACACAGCACCACTTTATTTCTCAAACGCTCATGCGCACGCACTTCAATACTAAACAAGAACAGCATCAATGAAGAGAACCTTGAAGTTGAAAAATCTCAAGGAAACTTTCATGAAAATGCCAAGAGATAAACTTCAATGAATCAGTACAACAACTCTGTACACAAAATTGTAAACCTGAGAACGGTTGAAAACTAGTTCAATTGTACAATGTGACGTAACAGATTTCAACTGACCTCTTCACCAGCAGATTTTGCCAGATCTCGTCGAATATGCATACTCCGGGCACCCTTTGGTCCAGATGTGTGCTGCTCCATTGGCCCACTCCTTGCTACTGAAACTCCGTTTGACATTGCCTTGACCGAGCTTCTTTCTCGACTTATCTTCACATGAGGTTGTGTTGCAGAGCTCAGACCACACAAAGCAGTGGCTGGTGAAGATGTCATTCCAACAGCGGCAGAAAAACCTGCTGCGCTAGCTGGGACTGGCGGTGTTCCAGAGGACTTGCATTCTTTACCACTGAGTGATTTCCCCAGTTCAAGAGTCGTGGGGAGACATGCAGGATCTAATGAAGAGCTTGTCCGCACGCGATCAAGAGGCTTGTGATGTATGCTACTCCTTACAGCTTTTGCGCCTACTGAGATGTGAGAAATTGTTACAACAGCTGGTGCTGCCTGTACATTCAAAGCTTCCGCACGTGCATGGGCATTTGCTTCTCTTTGCCGGCTACTAGTTGGCAAACCAGTGGCAAGGTATGATCCACGCACTCGTGAATAATCCCTCCTCTTCTTCAGCTGTTGTCTTCGCCTTATCTTTTCAAAATCCTCAGATTTCTGGTTACGGTAGTAAAACTCCACGCAGTCGGCTGTCGTTTTATACTCTAAATGTGAAGCAATCTTACTGAAGTTCTTGTTGTACACAGCAAACTTTTCCAGAAACGTCCTTTTCTCTTCAGCTGACCAAGGATTCATGCATTTTCGCTCCATCTCCACCATCACTGGATCCTCAACAAGCGCATTCTTACTCACAAATCTTCGTGCCATGCGCTCCCTTTCACCCAGAATCATAGCTGGCATTTTCAAGGCAGGCCTCAGTTGCCCCATAACTGGTTCCACCATCAGCTTCTTCATATGCTCTTCAGATACAGCCTCCAGTTTTCCCATACCTTCAAGAAAAAAACAGGAGTGCGTGAGCTGTGCCCAACTAAAGCTGGAAGTTCAATGACTGCATCACACCTGTGAACTGAATTTCTCAAAGACATCAAAATGTATTACAATATAATAATTTTAAAAAAACCCTAACGAAGAGAAAGGGTCAGAAACCTTTGCCACCAGCCCAAGATTGACGAGACCAAATAATATGAAGATCATTCGGAGGCCAACTACAGAAGGCTTAAACAATTTTCCAGAAAAGATTAGACCTACCTGGTTGTAGAGGCCTCAATCGCAGGGAAGACCGATTGCAGGGTAGTGGAGTACCATTTCGCTTCTCTAGCTCCCATCGGCGTACAGGCTTTGTACCTCTCTGCAATTGACTACCTCCAAATTGTTCCTGCCTCCAAGCGTCTTTAAGTGCTCGAAACCTCATTGTCAAAATTCTCTTAGTAAACATCAAAGACTTTTGTTGCTCTGACATCTTCTCCAACATCATCTCCTGGTTACGGTCATGTTTTTCAACATTTTCTTTCCAGACAGGTGATTCAGTAGGACAACTGTAAAGCTTTCCTTCTTGAAAGAAGTCCTGAGAGAAGAGGTGCAAAAATGATTGAGATGCTTGCTGCGCTTGCCTCTTATTTTCCTCCATCAAAGAGCTAACAACCGCCTGAAAATCTCGCATGATCATCCTATTGTTAGATTCTTCTTTGTCTTCTACCTCCGACTTTGACACGCAAATTACCTGATTCATCTGCTCGCCATTTGCCAAGTCTGCCTCAATAGGACTGGACATCAGACTCGCATCACTTTCAGAGTCATGCAATAGTCGAGTTAGCGTGACCTCTTCTAGCTTCTCTTCGTGCAATTCCCCTTCCTCAAGAGTAGCTACTTGATCCAACGTACTTCCATCTTCGCCTTCTACAGGTTTAGTGCCGAGACTATGGACTGTGTCCGCAACGGCTCCTTCTGCATGAATTTTAGAGATGCACTCGGTCATATTTGAGGAATTTCGAATTGGAGACGCAACATGAATCAACTGAGAACTTTCTCTGCTATCACGAATAGTAGCAGAAGTCTCCACTTCATCTTCGTCCATAGCCTCAGGACCATCATATGCTTGTTCTGATT
This sequence comes from Pohlia nutans, assembly GCA_022496805.1. Lineage (NCBI taxonomy): Eukaryota > Viridiplantae > Streptophyta > Bryopsida > Bryales > Mniaceae > Pohlia > Pohlia nutans. Next base: position 3,226,157 of record CM040086.1, read on the forward strand.
TATCCTCCACCACCATATCCTCGGGGGGTTCTCTATCCACATTCTTTCCATTCTCAACCTTTTCAAGTCTCACCAATTCTCTCTCCACCAGCTCAATCTCAGACTCGACTTTCTCAACTCTTAGCAATATAGCCTCCTTCGTCCAGACTGCCACATCTCCATTTGAAGAGACTTCCTGAGAGATATCCACAGCAGAGCTTTGCTCAATCAAAGAGGCCGATAATGGTGAAACTTGACAACTGCTGGGTTCTTTCAAAGTAGTAGGCTTGTCAACAGACTCAGAAGTATCAGGTTGCCGTATTGTGGCTTCCCAGGTAGATTCTACAACTGCGCAAGCATCAGATCTCCTCACCACGTTCTCTGCCACCACAGAAGGGTTCAAACAAACAACTGGCCTCTCTGTTTCATCTACAACTTTCTCATTAAGTTTCCCTACTACTTCTTGCTCAATCGATTGAGAATCCAAAGTCGACTTCGACACACCTGCAAGAAAGCAGCCACGAAATTAGAAATTGTAACGGATGAAAAGAGCAGTTCACAAAGCTTCCGATTCAAAATAAAACTATCTCACAGAAAGCACCCGGGGCATGATTCTGACACTGAAAAACTGATGCTGCAAACTGCAAAATGGGAGAAAGACAAAGTGAGGTGTGGAGCAAGGAGAGACGAAGAGTGTCGACTGTCTACTGCACAACAAGAAAGAAGCAGAGACTTGTAAGGAATGAAACGTACTTTCCAGTGCCAGTTGTAGAGGTGAAGTAGTCGGCGTCGACACAGGTAGGGTGGTAGGATTTGACACGACAGAAACGGGGCTTTCCTCTGCTGCGTGCACTTCCTGAGTTTGTAGCACTTCTGTCGTAGTGCTAGAAACAACAGCAGTGAGAACTGATCTTCCGTTTTCGGATGCTGTGCCTCCTGAAGATGGAGTAACAGTCTCGTCTGTTTCCACAACCTTCTTTTTTTCATATTTAGCAAGTCCTTGACCCCAACCCAAGCGAGGGCGCTTGGGTGGAGAAGGATGGTTTCCATCATCACGAGGGGGCTCATGCACCGTTGAGGACGGGGTCGAGTGTGGTGAGTGTTGTGGAGAGGGTAAGCTACCAGATACATCCAGACCTTGAGGTCTTACCACAGACTCCTTTGAGCCCCCATTACTTGGAATATAAGCTGTAGATCGCGACGCACTAACGGAAGAGGACCTTTCCTTCCGTCTCCAGTCCAAGCCAAGAAGTGAGTCCTTGGTTCCTCCCAGAGTATCGCCAGAAAAACTGTCACGGCTACTGCTTCCATATCTATCGAGTCTGCTTCCATCTAAATCTTTGTCCCCTTGCGACCAGTCCCTGCCTGAGTCGTATTGAGAGAATTTTCCCTCCCTTCTACTGTAAGAGTCCGGCTTTCCGGACAACCTCTCACGATGATCCCTCTCTGATCTCTGAGAGGAGTCCCAACTACCACTGCTAATCAGTCCTTTCGACCTGTCTCTTTCCCAAGAAGTGTTCTCTACTTCGGACAGCACCTGAGAGTGATATGGTCGCACAGGCTGGTCGTTCGCAACCGAACTACCACCATCCCTACTATCTCCAGAACCGATAAAAGATTCTCTCTTGTGTCTCTCATCCAGGTCTTTGGAACGGTGGTCAAGACCAGGACCGTTACTAAAGCCAGTATTTGCAACAGGACATCCTGAACCTGGATAAAAGTCTCTCTCAAATTTTCTTGCTAAACCGTTCTCGAGGGGAGGAATAGAACCAAATGGCGAAGGCTCTCCTCGATGCCCAGCAGAGCCGTAACGCCCATTCTCGGTGTGAAAGCCGCTGTGTCGTCCTGCAAGCAAAAAGGCAAGTTAACACACCAGACATGGGTTGACGATGAAAACCAACTTTCCAAAAACGAAACCAAAAGACTTCCAAACAAGGTTAAAGGACGGAGGCTAAAGGACGGAGGCTACTCTAAGGAGAGTTGGAGAAAGAAATGGTCGAAGTTGTGAATAAGAGAGTGCTTAGACGTGTAATTATCCTTAGGAGACTATAGCAACATCAAAACAGAGGCATAGAGTACAAAATGAGAGCCTCAATTCAAGACGAAAGGAGTGACTCTTATAACAAAGACTTCCGGTCAGTCTTTAGAGAGCAAATGAACAGAATACTGCATGCAAATCAGACACATGGCAGAATACTTCACTCACCGTTAACTCGACGTTTGATCTGGGGTCCAAGACTTCCATTCACAGGGTGCAACCCGCCGAAAGCTCTATGATAGGGTGCTCCTGACGAAGGCCGATCAGAATTCCACTCTCTTTTACCTCCAATAATTCTGTCCCTGTCACCTCTATCTAACCTCATGTCCCTGTTGTAAGGCTCTCTCTGCCACGCAGATGCATAATCGATAGGCATGGAAGTCGATGAGTCACGAGCATTAGGCGGCGCGGTTGCACGGGCATCACCCCTGCCAGGACTATACATCTGCCCTTGCCTCGCGCTTAATGCTGTCAATGCTATGAAAGTAAGATACTATCAATCTTGCCCAGAGTCAAATGAAACTGCGGTTTCCAAACCTCGTCACCACACATGGACCAATATTCCTCTCGAGTTCTTTTCCCGCACTGGCGTCCCCTCCTTTCCTGCAGGCATCACAATCAGTTACTCCCTCCGAGACCGTGGCACAAAAGCATGTATGCAGAACTATGCCATTTTCTACTTTTCGATACTTCGTGCACGCCACAACTCACAGGAAACATGCTGCGGAGATATGCGAGGCCTAGTCAGAAGACACTCATAACTACTCTGCCACAACACCGAAGTTCTAAAAATTCAGAGCAACGCCATCGTCGGGAGTCCTGGCCTGTGAAAGATAATGAACAACACGGACTACAGAAAAGCCCTCAGACCAGCGTCACCCGCTTCAAACCAGTAAGATCATATCCTCTCTACTCGCAGAGCCATAGATCATCCAGGAAGCACTGACGCTAGAAAGGTGTCCCTCAATGGCATCGACAAGGACGTGTATATTCACAGAACGCCTCACCTGTGAAAACAAAGGAAGCCCTCCGCTTCTCCCGTTGCAAACCATCAAGTTGGAGCGCCAAACCACCAAGCCACATCCCTCCTACTCCACACACCACTCTTCTAACGCTACGAGTCACAAAACCTCTACGACCTCGCACCAGTCGCCTCCATTCACATCCTGTCCATATCCTGCATCATGACGCACTCTGCACTCTCACACCCTGCACAAATCTTCCTGAGGCACCACATATCTTTCCGGGCACCGGCATATCATCAAACCCGCCTAAGCACTGCATCCTTCGCTCGCCCGCCCGCCCTTTTACTCACTTCTACTACACTTCCACGTGTACTCTATCCTTCTCCTTCGCCATTTTCCGGCGCTGAACACACCGTCATCCCTCTCATCATCTCTCAAAACCATCCCCGGACCGTAAAACTCTACCCCAACCTGCACCACATCATGCAAAGAAGGAAACAGCAGTGCCACCGCTCCCTTGGTGCAACGTGGACGTCACTCTCATCCAAACTGCGGCAGGCGCGGCTGCGCGTCTTGAGCCTAAAGCTTGCGCGTCGTCTCTCTGTGTCAAGATCATGAAACCAGTGGCTATGGCGAGGGTTTCCTCCTCATGGTGACGATGATTGAGGTATCCCTAACTCAGAAAATGGTGAAAAGAGAAAATGGGAAGACAATGGAGCCTCTCAACACACACACAGACACACACAGAGTGGAAAGGAAAGAATGGCGGGCTTGATGAGAACCAAGGTGCCAACCGCGCGCCCTACCGCGTGGCCTCTGCAGGGCCTTTCCTGGCTCCCTTCTTGCAACCGCACGGTTTGCGACAGCAAGGCGGGAGCGGGACGCTTTGATTCCCGGAGCGCCGCTAGAACCGCGCGGTTCGCCGCTTTGTTACTGCGCAGTTACGGCGGGTGGGAGTGAAAATGCGTGGAGGGGGAGGCGGGAAGGGACGAGCTACGTTCATCCAAATCTCCGTCCCGCCTCCACGTTCGTCGAACAAACTCACGCGGTTTCGTCTGGTCCAGGACTACATTACTCTGTAGGACTGTAGGCCGGATGAAACTCAGTCGCCCATTGCCGTGGCTTAGTTGGAGGGCCCACCCCATTCCCGTTATTATTCTTTGGGGCTCCCTTATGCCAATGATCCCTGTAGCTTCTTGGCCCCTCCTTACTTTTATGACCTCATCATCCCTCTTCATGGCCTTTCTCTTCTATTGAAAAATCCACCTCATTCTTTACCCTTCTTCTACTTTTTGCAATATTTCTTAATCCTTTTCTTTCCACTTGACTATTCCAGTGAATTCACCAAATTACAAAGATGGTCTTTTATGTATCTGTATGATTAATTTATGCCACGTAATCAATTACAAGCCCTAAATTTAATTTAATTCCCAAGCACAGTTTGCTCCTAATGCTCACAACCAAGAGGTGGGGACCAAAGGGTTAAGGCTTTCTTTTTATACATTTTGCTAAAGCTTTTTACACTAAATAGGTGTTTAAATAGGTGTTTTAATGGGACCAAACATTATAAATAACTCACCCTAAGTAAAACGCCTCATGGTAAAAAAATTGTTTGGCAAAATTAAACAAAATTTGTGATTGTCTATCTATTTGTGTCAAAAAATAAGAAAAATTTTACCGTATATTTGTAGAATAATGATAATTATTTATTTAGTATGAAATGTCGATAAATTAGTATGGGTCCCTTTAAGACCCCTATTCAGTATAGCTAGTAAATTCTTCGTAATTGCTCTTCGTGGAATCTATATTTCCATTTAATTTTTCATTTACATCCATTCAAAATACCTTTCTTGGTCTATATTTCCCTCTTGTATGAAAAATAAAAGTTTTTCACGGTCATCGTACAGAAGTGTCTGTAGAGGATTAACTTACCTTTTACCCATATTTTTTTCACTGGGCTGCCATGATTACCACCCACTGCAGAAAGGTGGGGGGAGAGCATACTCATACATGCAAAAAAGCAAAGGAAAGTCTTGACTGAATCACAAGGGCCCTACCACAGTATCATTCACGGACATCCACGGACATCCAATTCTCATCCATGCAAAGCCCTAATGTGACAAAACATGCATAAAATCCTTGGTTAAGTTAACCCCTAAAGGATGTTTGATACACTCGTGAGGCCCAGTTGCTGGTGCTTTTGCCTCAGTATCTGTGTAGACAGCAATATTTGAGTACCTTTATGAGGTATTCAGACAATGAGATTTTTTTACTAGGACGTGTCACCAGTTTTGTAGTTGCACAATTTTTTGATCAATTTTTTGAGTGATTCTTAGTTCTTCAAAAATTCCTCGTATACTGTGCAGTCTAAAAAAGTGTTGTATTTGTCTGTATTTTAGCCTTCAGCAAGGCATAGAAGTCACATTTTATTTTATTTTATTTTATTTTCTCCTTGCTGTCTTAGAAGGGCTTCATGTAGTTCACTTTGGCATAAAATAATGGAGCTTTGTCCAAGCGAGAATTTTTAAACTATCACATACGTGGCCCCTGAAACACATACGGTTGACACTGGCAATACACTGAACAACCTAGCAAACTGACATGGCAGCCATCTTTGAAAGTGACAATTTCCCAGTCACTTGCAACCTGCCTCTCACAAGTAGCAAGTCAAACTGACAAGGTAGCTACGGAGCAGGGATAAGAGAGTGACTCGCCTGCCAATCAAAAAGCCTTTAGGAGCGTGGAACCATTCAACTAACATTGCCACTGTAGGAGCATTTCCATCCATGCACGGTAGGACGAACTCTTTCAAATTATTCATTTATATTTGAACGGCCAATCAAGAAGCCTTGAGGAGAGTGGAGCCATTCAACTAACATTGCCACTGTAAGAGCATTTCCACCGATGCACGGTAGGACAAACTCTCTCAAATTATTCATTTATATTTGAAGGGCCCTTCGACTGACACTCCCCCACCCTTACATGTCCTTCAAGTATTAAAAGTGCCCACCAAATAGTCAATTGACAAATCACAAGTAGAATAGGACGATATAGTCAACTAAATCTAGTAAATACTAACAAATACATCACATGTACTATGTTGTATTTCTTGTGTTTGGAATTTTGTTGTCTTGTTTTATTTTTTGAAATGTATTCTCTTATTCATATTCAATTAGTGTATGTATTCTCATATTTATCAATGTACTAATTCCTTTCATATTTTAACATATAATATTTTGTCGTAAACCGTACATAGATTAGTCACTATCACTTATAAAATGTACTCTAATTATGTGTGAATTCGTTCTTTATATAAAAAAATTGCAACGAAGATGTGTCAACATATGTCAGCAGAAGTCACTCTCAAGAATGTAGATAATTATAAGAGAGCAAATATAGGGTGTCTTTTATTCATTTGAGATAAAAATTAGAAATTTATAAAAGTAATATAAGGTGTTTTAAAACCATTTGGAGAATATTTCTAGAATGTTCCTAGAATATACCCTAAATATACTATAAATAGAAAATATTCCAATTATTTCATAGCCCCCTATTAAATACCCTTTGTACACTCATATGTACCCAAAAATTTGAACTAAATGACTTCCACGTGAACATATATCATTGTTGTTGCATTTGCGATGTTTTGATTTTGTACGTAGAAGTTGTCATTAAGTCATTTGTTTGCAAACCCTCCATACTTTATTACAACTTCTCCACTACCTTTTTTTGTTAAAAGCTCACTTGAAATGTGGAACTTGATACCCCAAAAGTCCCTAAAAGCTTGTATTTTAGTGAGATACGGTATTGAAGATGGAATTTACACCTTCAAATAAAAAAGAAAAAGAAAAACACTAAGCAACAAGAAAAAACCCTAAACCACCATAAACCCTAAACCCTAAAACCTAAACACCAAACCCTAAACACTAAATGTGACCATAAAACTTTTCACTCTCTAGCCAACTCTTTGTAAATTTATCACTAATCCCTCGAGCTAATCTATCCCTCAAAATAGCATGATGCCTAAAGAAAGGGGAATTTTGGAATAATGCAATTCCATATTGTCCTTTTGAACCGAGTGTCTTTGTACAATGGTACAAGTCTTTCGATTTCAATAAAAGAACATCACCGATTTTAGGAATAAGGAAATAATCTAAAGCTGGAAGATAAAATTTGACTTCATTGCCAAATTCATCTCTGTCCCCTGCAATTAAAAAATTATTATTATTTAAAATTATACAATTTTAAAAACTAAAATAAAAAAATAATCATTGAAGAAAGATGTAATTCAATGATGAATTAGAACTTACCATTTGCGCCAATCCAAATGAAGAATCCAAAACTGTTGTCATGTGCATCAATGTGGGGATTACAAGAATAATCTCTTGTAATACACATTGTTGTAAATGGTGCATTACCAACTCTTGCCACGTTGATAGGCATACCTTCTTTCTCCCAAACGGCTTCCAAGTGTTCGAAAATTTGAGGAAAGATTTTCCTCAATACTTCACATAACATGGTTGCTAATTCTTCTCCATAAGAATAGCAAAGTGGATGTTTAGGTTGGCAAAACCTAAAAAAATAACAAAAATTGTTAATTCAACAAAAGTAAATTTTAATAATTTAAAAAAAATTATTAAACAATAACAATAAAGAAAATAAAAAATTACAAAAAAGATAATTAAAAATTAAAAATAAAGATTAATAGTACATAACAAGATCATTAAAAAAATATTACCTTCCAATCTTCCCATACGCATATCTGTAGCCATGAGCAACCATCTTCGTCCCTCCCTTTAACTCTCCCTCAAGAACCCGTTGTCCATTTTTTTCTATGTATGATGCCCAATTAGTCATTTCCCGCAATTGTTCATTAGAAAAATTTGCATTCATATAATGCAAAAGTAACTCATCATATCCAATTCCTCTAATCTCTGTTGGAGTTTTGATTTGTTTTGTATCATCCCAAATGTGGTCTTCTATCTTGTATTCATTTTTCCAGTAAATCTTCGGACGATCACTGGATTGGACACTATGGAGAATTTTTGGCTCTAAAGATCCGTTAAAAACTACTTTCGGTTGAGGTGGTGGAGTAGTTTTTAATGAGGACAAATGAACATTTTTAACATGACTTTCAAGCACACTATACCGTGCGTGAAGCTTCTTGGATGGATCACATCCTTGGTGATTGCAAGTGAAAAAGGGTAATTCTCCCATCCACGTCAACCCTTGATCCCGTAGAAATTGCTCGTAAATTTTAAGTTTTTCTAAACGTTTGTGCCTTTTTCCCTCAAAATGAATGTTAATACCATAGGCTTGAACTGTAATCTTACAAGTAGAACAAAAATACTCATCTCCACTCTTTAATTTAGTCTCCTTATCGCTGTGAGAAGAAATTTCTCCTGACTTTGAAGAAGCTCGTCGTCTCTTCTTGCCCATTTTGATGCCTTGAAAAATAAATAACAATAGCTATTAAAAACAAAGATGACATAATTCCATTACAATGACTATTGCAAACAAAGATCACATAATTTCATTAGAATCGCACCCCCACAATGTTCCACGGTTTTATGTTTGTCCACTGTATTTTTAGATTTGGAGATATTTCTAGAGCACAATAATTTACACATTTGGGAATTTTTTTGTATTTTTAAAATATAGTTTACAAATGATGTGAATTTTCTTTGCTTTTATCACTTTGAAAAACCATGATAATTTAAAAAATTTATAAATAATTTTGCAAAAATCATATATTGTAGTTGACATTCATTTTCATATAGAAAAAACATAAATTTAATTTTGTCTTCAATAAAAATTGTGAAAGATGGCATACAATCTCAACTTTTTCACCCTGGTGATAGGATTAAGCATTTAATGGTTAATTGTCATATTCAACTTAACGTATTGAGTATACAGAAGTGCGAAATCTGTTATCCTGAGACATAACACAAAGAGACTGCCATAATGAACTCCGAGTTGCACTTGTCTAAAGCAAATTCATACCTGTCGACAATGCTGGAGTTGACAACGATGGAGCTTGCGTTTTGTTCGCGGTCGCAATTGTTGCGTCTAATCGGAAGCTAGAAGCTGGAGATGCAGCTCGAGCAGCAGCAGGAGCTGAAGCTGCAGCTGCAGAAGGAGCTGAAGTATCGACAAGTATATTGGTTGAATTAAAAGAAAATCTAGAAAAGGCACTAGTCGTCGTCGCTGCAGCTGCTGACGATGAGACTGCGGCAGGAGTAGACTCACCCCCAAATCCAAACGACAATCCAAGAGGTGATGTTGCAGGAATTGGTTGCGACAAAGAGAATGTAGATGAGGAGGCACAAAACTGGGGATTGCAACAAGTTAGCTGAAAAATTGAAAGGCCTGGTCCAGAGGTTATGCTCGAAGGAGCTGGGGATTGTGCAAATGCAAAGTGAGATGGATAAGACGAAGCTGCTGATGTAGCTTGAGAGGTGGAATTTTCAAACAATGGAGTAGCGCGAAAGGGAGTAGCGCGAAAGGGGGAGGGGGAAGAGGAAGCTCCACTGGAAAGGCCTGTGCTTCCAAAGCCAGATGACTCAAATCCCCCGCCCGAGGAGGCAACAGCTCCTCCGAAATCAAATGCCGCAGTACTACCTCCTGCTGCTGAGGTAGAACCAAACGCCGCTAGACCTAAGGACCCTCCAAACGAGAACGACGCTGTCGTACTCTGGGAAGAAGTGTTGGATCCTGTGGAGCCCGACATTGTGGACTCAACAATGCTCGTACACTACACTTGCAAGTTTCCCTCAAGCCGAGGTATTCCTTCAACGGAGCACCTGAGACCACCAACCAAAAAAAACTTATCAGGGACAAATGGTGCATTCAAATTGCGCAAATAGTAGCTGATTATACCACCGAGTCACTCAGCATTAAAATTAGTTGCACATCATATAACCCTTTCATGAGTGGAACTTGTGGCTTAATCATAAGGATTCATGGTCTTAAAATGACAAATTCAATTGATCATATTGTAAAAAAACAATAATTCACAGAAACGAAACCAAGTTTTATATCACTGGAATCAATGACTACATGCGTTGATCAAAAAACAAATAAATTTGAACAAAAAAACAGTTTACATGGACCTACTCAAAACTGCTAAAAACAAACTCAAAACTGCTAAAAACAAACTCAAAACTGCTAAACATGTGATTGACTCGCCTATGCTCAAGTTGCTAGTGTAATGAGATCACGTATACATTTATACACACAACAAGCAATCCTTGCAGGCAGAAAGTACGCTGGGGAAGATGAAACGGACTGGTATCCAACAAGGGTATGTGAGTATGGAGCACTCATTAATAGCTATTGTCAAACTGGCCGTCTAGAAGATGCAGAAAGGATATTTCGGTGACAGACTATTGGTTTTCATTAAGCTGAGACCTGAATTTTGTTTATTGACGCTTATTGCTAACAGTTTCAGGTTAACATATATAGGAACTGTATGATTTTTGGGAGATCACTATAGAGCTGTGGAAATATCACTTTGAGTACAAGAGCTATATCTGTTGGGATCAAATTTTTATCACTACATATTAACTTCTTAAGCAATTATGAAGTTGTAGATCACTATAAGTCATAGCAAACAACTCCATTTTCATTTAGCGTAGACCACTTGCTAATATGTCCACCCTAGTGCATGAATAGATTAGCTTCTGTTGATAATAGGATTAGGTCCCTCACGGTTTCATTATCTACGTAATAGCGATGATAGAGTATGTTACTAATCTTTGTGTTAAGGCAATTCTACAAACTTCTCATCTATAGTCTCTTAGAGTAAACATGTAAGAGGTGAACTTCACCTTAAAGGATATCTGAATGAGCTGCTGGTAACTTGCTCCAAGGCTGCAGCTCGTGATTCCACAAGAGTCCTACTCAAGTGGCTCCTCCTACAATTTGACCAACTATACAGTTGATGGCAGTAAGCCTGCAAACACAGTGATATGATAGTTAATTTCGTAAAGGATCTTCCATGTCGAAAGAATATTTTCATGTACTAAACGCAACATATCAGTAGCTCCTTTGGCAAGGCGACACCGAATGTTAGTGAAGGCGGTTGAGTTCATTCCTGGCAATCATAAGTGTAAGAAAAATTATCTTAAGTCTAAATGGTCATCATAACAATATATGGCAGCTCTAAGAGCTCAGCATTGTCTACACTTCTCTACTATAGATGGTTATTCAAAAAGAAGTATTTAAAGGTTTACATTTGCTATATAGAGCATGCATATGACACTTCCATGTAGAAAACAGGAGATCATCCTTTCAATCAAATGACTAAACGGTTTATGGCTACAACTTACTCTTGGAAGGTACAGGAGTAATCACTGAAATCAATCAACTCTTGGCAGTCTTAGAATGCTTCACCAGTCAATGACCATGTCAATGTTGGCAGAGTTTTTGCATGAAATAGTGCAGCATGCCAGCTTCCTATCGCTTAATCCTTGCAGGCCCCTATATTTGCACCAAAAAACAGCAACAAATCAACATCCTCAACACTACACTCAAGCAGAGAAAAATCCAACGACATTAACCCCTAGCTAAAAGTAGAAAAGTCCACTTTGAAGACATATTTCTATCATTCAAAAATGTAGGGTGTGATTTCTTCATTCTATTGGTACATTTTGGCCTCCTAAATAATTTATTTCAATTCATGTAATATAGGGATGCAGCTACTTTTGGCCATTTGAGGACTTCAGGATTGACCTCAAAGGAACCAAGGATTCATGGTTTTAAAATGACAAGTTTAAACGATCACATTATGAAAATTATAATTTGAATGGGACTAACTGAATGAAGAATATAACATATGTTAAATACTTTTTTTTTATAGAAAACTAACAAAAAAGAATCTACGTAAAACGTACTTAAAATTTACTGAAAAATCCAAGTGGTCTTATGGTCCTTTAGGACTTAAGGACTTGTTCAAAATGTCAGATTCAATCGTTCAGATTTTAGGTTTCTGGAACATCTCAAGAGTTGATAAATTAACAAGTATACAAGCAACTTCCTTGTACTACTTTGGATACCTTACACCACTTGCTAATTCATAGAATCAGGCTTTTGTTGGTCCAATTCTATTTCTTTTCTGACAAATACATGCAACACTTTTTAGTGATGCAAAATTTACACTCATCTGATGGAATTTATTTTTTTACAGTATTGGTCATTTTTAAACCTTGATATGGGTGATTTAATCCCGCACATCTGGCCTAAATCTGCCACTCACATAATTTGTGATCTCATGAACTGTCGTTTTGATTAAATCAGTGGCACGGTCAGCAAGAACCAGTTTCTCGAATGGCATCATTTGCCGCAATGTTGGATTTCAAAGAAGGTAACCAAAAAAAGATTCTTTGTGAGGGTCTAGCGCTCTAGAATCTAGATAACTAATTTGTTAGATATTGTGCCAGTACCTTCTTTGAAATCTCCATCAGGACACGGAGCATGTTAACCCTTAACCCCTAAAGGACCACGAGGCCACCACGTGGCTTCCCGAACTAGAAAGTAAGGAATTTCGAGTTGTTGGACCGTGAATTGTAAAGTGAGCAACAAAGAGACCCTAGTTCTTTTTAAGAGCTGAATCCGTGAGTACTTCTTGATCGAAATTTCATGAAGTGTGCAATTTTTGGTGATTTTTTTGAGTTGCATGGTGGGTATTTTGGCGTCACTTCAGACTCTCATATCTTCTTCTTCTCACCTCCAAATCACTTGAAATTTTTTCCACATTTTTAAAATAATGATTTCTACTCACAGAAAAATTTCAGATTTTTTGGAGCACTTTTGATCAATCCGATTTCAGCATGAGTACAAAATATCCTGAACAAGTTTCATCAATCTTCTCAACGGTTGCATTTTCTCAAAAATTGTGCGATTTTGTTGATCTTTTTTTCATACAAAAGCTATGTAAGTCTTTTTTGATTTCAATGGTGTCGATCGTCAAAATTATCCCACACCAATGAGGAATTGAGCTTGTTATAAGAGCTAGTCAAGAAAACAAGAGCTAAGCTAGAAACACCCCCGGTCCTTTAGGGGTTAATGGACCAGAAAGCCCAAATTGGGTCTCATGTAATTTTTACAAGTTTTAAGTAGGTCTTTTATGAACTTCAAATTTCTGTTTTTTCTTGACCAACATATACAATGTTCTTCACTGATTCTAGTGATAGGAGATTTGGTTCCATCTGAATTCTACTTTTCACAATCTGATCAATTGAATTTGTCATTTTAAAACCCATGAATGCTTGGTCTTTTAGGGGTTGAGTCCAACTGTATGCTACATGCTGGATTCAGATATTTGATCTCTACGACATGGCACAATCCTTGATATGGGTGATTTTCATGAACACTCACGAGCTTTGTTTTGTTGTGATTTTAACAGAGATTGGTCGTGTTGCGGACTAACAACAGGGAACATCATCGCTTGTGACTTTCAAGATTATCCATAGACTGATCTGAGTGAGATTAACCCGCTTAAAGGACCGAGGATTCATAGTTTTAAAACGAAAAATTCTATCGATCATAGTGTGAAAACTATAATTCTGATGGAATCAAATTTCATATCATCATAATCAGTGAAGAACACTGCATGTGTTAATAAAAAGCCAAATAAATTTGAATAATTGAAACGCTACATAAGAGTTACTCAAACATACTAAAAAGCACATGAGGTCCAATTCAAGCTTCTTTGTCCTTTACAGATCAGGTTGAGAAAACTTTAACTTACCTTCACCACAATCTTGTAAAGAAGTGGATGAGGCAGCTTGTAACCAGCAAACAACACAATTGGGTCTCGGTGCAGTTCCTTGCAGCAGCTCGTCCAGACCATCCAGAATTAGTGAAGAAATTCAATATAAATTCACTAGCATATAACTCACCATCGACTGATATAATTACAACCATGTTCTTTCTTAGCATATTGATAAGCTTTTGTATTTAAACCAAAGCATGCAATGTTCTTCTCTGGTTCTAGTAACATAAAACTTGACCTCATCTTAATCAGACGTTCATGTCAAAAAAAAAATTCTTAATCTTTTATATCACCTCTTGAACCTAAGCTTCAAAAATTCGCAAGATTGATTATATGAAGCTTTACAACAGATCGTGACAGTGATTCATGTACAAGTGACAGTCATTGCAACCGTCCCCTAGGATTTGGTTTGGTGAAACGTTACAAAAGGTGATATCAAAGAGGTCTGGGTGTACAACAACGTACAGCACTAACGCACAATAGGAGCTTCTTCTTCTATTTCAATCATTGGAACCAATGAAGAATATTACATATGTTGAATAAAAATTATAGCAAATTAACAAAAAGAAAATCTACATAAAACCAGCTCAAAATCACTGGGAAAAATTGGAGCCACCTCGTGGCCTATAGGAGTTAATAAGCTTGTAAATATTGAATAGCGACTAAATCTTGAGATGTCAGAAGTACAGCTGAAAGCCCTACTTAGTACTAGAAAACTTTACTTGGCATTTGGTCATTTCATATACAAATAACAATAGTTTTAACCCTCAAAGGTCTAAAGAGCCATTTCCGACCAATACTGTGCTACTACAGAACGCATTAAGCGCATGATTATTCCTTCGGTTTTCACAAAAGAGTTTCGAAGTCCAGTTAGAAAGAACCGAATTTTTTGAAATTATTTAGTATTACCCTTATCTTAACCCACAAAGGACTAAGGATTCATGATTCTCAAACGACAAATACAATAGATCATGTTATGAAAAATATAGTTCAGATCGGACCAAATTTTACATCACCGAAATCTGTGAAGAACATTACATGCGTTGTCCAAAACAACAAATAAACTTGAACAAAAATAAGTTAACAGAGGACCTACTCAAAACTGCTTTAAAGAACAGGAGACCCAATTTGGGTTTCTTGGTCATCTAGGGGTTAAATTTGAAAACATTAGAAGTAAATGATTTGGCATCTCATTGTTTAGAATGAAACTCGTTCTGAAAATCATGCATACCGAAGTTTATGAAGTACAAGAGCAGCAGCATAAAAATTGGGAATACCGCTCTTTATCACCTGTGATTCGGACGCAAACAAGAAACGTCAAAAGTTAGGATTTTTGAAATACTAGATTACTCTTCCTCCAAATTTGAAATAGTCACAAGTCACACCAAATAAATAAGATTTTCTATTAACATCACAAACATAGAGTGGTTTTAAATCTAAAGGACAACTAACTAAAACTCAAGCAAGAATGGAAACATGCTATTTAGTGTGGCCTTGACTTTGTGCTTTGATATGTACTTAGATTCAGGTTCTGCCCACCTGCAAATTAGTTATAACCATTAATAGTCACTAAAGAGGTATTGGCTACCCCAATCAAAGGAGAAATATCCTTCAACTTCTCACCAATACATTTAGCAACATATTAAGGTTCTTAACTCAACGCATCCAGTGTACATATCCATAGGATGTGCACACCTTTAACAGAGTTAATAGATGAAACCATTTCCACTAAGTAGGCAGGTGGACAGAACCTTACTCTAAGTACATATCAAAGCACAAAGTCAAGGCCACACTAAATAGTAAGAGTACAAAGTGTAGATTCTCCATATCTAGTGATAGCTACAATTCTTAAATTGTACCTGAAGAACGCCGCAATTCACAAGAAGCAACCCACTGTTCAGGCGACGCCTGCAGCTAAGAAACTAGAATGCCGTGTACAATGTACACCTAAACCTAATCAATGCCGCAACATAGTTATCCACCTGAAAGCGTAAAACTGAGGATTCACCTCTGCACCCAAGAAACCGATGCATTAGCTCCCAATCTTTAGGACACGTACAAGCCATAAGGCAAAGAAAGAGGGGATCACCATGATTTCAAACTCTCATCCATCTGTGATCAAAAAAACCTTTATCTAAGATTTTGAGGGCATTGAGGCTGGTTCTTCACAACCTCAAAAAAACTCGATGCCATTTTTCTCTCTCCAAATTTTCGTGGCCATCAACAGCTGAAGTCAACTCACAGAGCTAATCTAGGGTTTCAAAAGCGCAATTGCGAATATTGAGAAAACGAGGGATTGATGAAATGGCATACCCCTGGGATTGATGCAATGGCGCTGATTGTACCGATCCAATCCGATGCGCTCAACTCAATCGATCCAGTACGAGAAGAATGATAATGGATTGAGGAAGAGCAATCTGGTCAAAGCGCACGGTCTTCTTTTATAAAGCAAAAAGAGCAATCTGTTGCAACAGGAGAGAGAGAGAATCGAAGACGACCGTCATTAAGATTAATCCCAGGTAGCTTTCAAGCCAATTTCGATACTCCACAAAAGCAAGGTAACCAAACAACTAGAGAGATTCCGAAGCAAGAAGAACAGAATGTGCACAAGGTCTACCCCGAGCTTGTCTATTAATGCACCAAGAATATACTTCACCAGCAGCCCAGGGTTACGTCGGATCTAGTACTCTAAATATTCTGCTCAATTAACGCAGACGGAGAAAGATATAAAGCCAAAGTAACTTAACAAAGTAAAAGACAACATTGATTATCCAAACACCAATTTCATAAAAAAAACAACACACATAAAATTAATAAAGAACACGCGATCAGAAAGTGAACACGAAAAGCACAAATTCGCAAACCACACCAACACAGCAAAAAAATGCTGAACCTAAAAACTAGGCTTTCTGGAAAGTGATGTTTCCTCACCATAAACCAGCAAAAAATGCCAATCCTGCAAATTCACAAACCGCAACAAGCGATGGTTCCTCACAAAAAGCACACGAATACAAAGAAAAATGCCAATCCTGGAAACTAGGGTTTCTGATAATCTTTGGCTCCACAATTCACCACAAACCGCAACAAAGCTGCCAATCGTGCAAAACTAGGGTTTCTAGAGAGCCATAGCTCCTCACACAATTCACTACAAACCGCAACAACACAGAAAATAATACCAATCCTCCGCAAGCGCGATTTCAAGCAATCCTGACTCTGTTTGAGCGCCAAAAAGCACGAGGAATTCGGCAATTCAAGGCTGCACTAGATTGTCTGTACAACTGAAAAACTTACGTAAAGTGCGTCCCTCTCGTTCCTCGCTGGCTTGGCTCCTGTTTAGATTGCGTTTCACCGATTCTCAACCAAATTGAGCTTCGGATTCAGGATTGAGTTCAGTAACGGGATCACTGTGGTTGCGCACCAGGCTGTGTTCTCTCCGTCTGTGATCTTCAAGAAAGCCAGGAGAACCATACAAGTTGTCAAGTAAAAAATGCTAAGCATCGAACATCTCTCACTGCAAGATGGACGACTAAAAATACAGCAGGGCTCAACAGCTTTGAAACCACAGCCGCTTATTGCATGAGGGAAGTAAACTTTAAATTCCGAGCCCATCCTCGTCCGTCCTCTTTCCGCTCACGGATGAAGAGAAATCTCTATGGCAATAGCAGATTAGGAAAAAACCGCAAGCGAGCAAAGGTGATCAAACGAGGCCGCAAGCGAGAAGGTCTGCCTCTTCTCGCTTGAGTGCCAAAATCTTCAAACAACATATGTGACTCAAAAAAGAAGTTGCTTACTTCTTAGCGTCGTTGCTTCCAAACCACCAATATTTCTTCAAGAAGGTCTGCCTCTTCTCCCCCGTTTACTGAGCGTCCTTCAAGCAACAGGGATATCCGCCCACGGACATGTAACACCAATGCGAGCGACACCGTCCAAGAAGGAAAGCGTAACAATCACGGGAGCGCAGAGCAAGCAGGACAGTCGAAAAACTGCAAGCGAGGCCGCAAGCGAGCAAAGGTAATCAGCAAACGAGGGGTGAGCTGGAACGAGCGCACAAGCGAGCGAGCAAATGGTCAGCGTGGGGACGACAACCGGGACAAGGGCGAAGGGAAATAGGCACACCAGCTGTGGCTTTTCCCGCTCCCGCCTTCCCTCATTTGAACTGCATCGGCTTTGGATACTGAATTTTTTTTGGTAAACATTTGAATTAACCCGTAAAGGTTGGGCCTATGACCATGGAATCATGCTTCATCCGCCATACTCAATTTTGTGACTAAGAGTAATAAAAGAATTCAACTTTATATTTTTAGTAGATGCAGCCATGTGTCTACAACAAATTATGAATTTTACATAAATTGAGGTAGAAATTTTTGAAACTACTATCGTTTTTTGAAGTGATTGTAAAGAAAATTCATATCAATTACAAAATGTATTAGAAAATTTCGCTTTTTCTACCAAAGTTGTAAATTACAATGACAAAAAGTTTAGTTGAAGAAAATCATCCTTGTGTATAAATTTAGAATTTTTGCCTCACCTTAGTGATTCCAACCAAACTTGAACCTACAATAAAACACTCAATTTGTAGATTTTTCCATAAATTCAAAGTGGAGCAAAAACTAAGCTTTATGGTCTCTCATGCATTTAGGGGTTAATTGAAAAGAAGGCCATTGAACTTTCCTTTTCAACTTCCTTCTAATCTCTCCTTTTAGCTATTGTTGAGTTGAATAGTGTTTTGTCATAACTTGAACCCTTTTGGTCCATGGGCTTGGAGCTTTGGTAGGTGGTGTGGGAGTCATTAATTATGAGGTGTGGAGAATAATGGCAGTCTCTTGCTTTAGATTGTCTTCCAACTCATACTGAACTAGTTTTTGGTCTATTTATATTTCCATATGAGTTCAAGAGGAGTTCAAGAGGAGTTTGCTAAAACTTTCCTCTTTGAGAAGACTTTTCGGTTAAATGTATTACTAAAAAAAACCCTCTATTTTTCCGCAAAGAAGCCATTTAAAAATGGTCCATCTTTAATAGTACTATGTACAATAGGATGTCCTAAAACCACAAACTTAAGAAACATGGCATCTACTTACAAGGCTATTTATGGAAAAAATTCCATCATTTCGAAGAAGATTTCTTATAGAATGCACAAATTTTCACAATTTAATTCGCAATATTCAAATTGATAAAAAAATTCAAAGTCAAAAGAACTTTGTCACCCAAATTAGACCTTTAGGTTTGCCGTTGTTCATACCATGTGGTACTAATTTTCACTCATAGTGATACCTAAAACCATCAACTATTTTTACGCAATGCTTAATATGCCATTGATTTATTTTAATAGTAAAATTGACAATTTTGAGTCTCAACTTTAGTGCCCCAAGAAAATTCTTCATGTCATGATTGCAGGAGGTGGTGATTTTAGGACATCCTATCTTAGGGCATCTCTCTAATTATGTCCCCATTTGAAATAGACAAGGTTCACTTTTGAAGTGTACAACATGGGAAAAATATTGCAACAAAAATATCGCCAAAAATTGGACAACTATTTTCAAACAGAGGAATTGATAAATAACATACTTGTGCATACATTGAGCATATAACTTATTCATTCCTTAGCTTTCAGCAAAGGTAATTAAAGAATGAACTGAGCATGAGCAAGTTCGAGTATTTACCAGTGAGAATAATGTCACATTTGTCCAGCGTGATAATGGTATAAATGTAAATAATAAGAACTAGGATACTGAAAAGCATGTCATTTGTATAGTATGGACCTTCAAAATAAGATATGTTGATTTTTATGAAAACAACATAATTGGTTTGTCAAGTTTCATTCTTACTTCAGAAAGTGAGATCTTCGAAAAAAATTCCAAAATCAAAAGAATCAAATAATGAAAATTATACCATCTCCTGGTGTATATTATTCCAAATTTGTTACAACAATTTTAATAAAAAGTTGTTAATTTGGGATTTTAACCCCTAAGCTCCCGAGCGACCATTTTCTGGTCGCTGCCCGGAAAAAACGGGCTGCCCGGAACAATTTTTTATTTTTTTGAAAAAACAAAAAATATTTTAAAATACTACATCAAGTCTACTTTCCAACCCAATTTGAATTATGGCAATCCGAGTTAAACTCCACCCGGGAGAATTTTTCAAAGTAGATCACCTCAACATTGTCTTAGTGTTACAAAATTTGCTATTTGGGGAAAGTAATGATGATTCCTCCATCGTTTCTCTTGCTTTTTTGAAGTTTACGATAGATAGCCCAACTTTAACCAATTGTATTAAATTTTGAACTCTAAAATTGAAAATTATAATTTATACAAATTTTCGGAGGTTAAAGCTTTTAAATTCATTAAAAAATGATCTAAAGATTATTTAGGAAGTTTGACAGTACGGATAATTTGTAAAGATGATACTCTACATTTTGTCTATTGAACCAACCTTCATCGAACATATGGAAGGCACATATTATAACACATCTATGTTTTGTCCAATACCCCTCGGGCTTTTAGGGGTTAAAGTAAATTTTAAAAGAAAACTTTAAAATTTTAATTAAAACTAATTTATAAAAAATATGAAAAATCCAACAATAAAGATCTGATCTACGCATTGAGAGTTACAACTTTTCTTTGTATGTCAACACCATTTTCATGATTCATCAAACATTTTATAACACATCTTTGAAATCCGTGGTGGATCTCAACGTAGGTTAAAAGGTTAATATATGGATATATAGTTTTGTAAGACCTTACTATCTATGTCCTAGATGCATAAATAGAACATCCTACATGGCTTTAATCTACTATAAGCTAGTTTTCATAGGTCACTTTTCAAATAAGAAGTTTCATGTCAATCAATCTAAGAGATATGGTTAATAGAAAAATTATTATAAGTTTTGCTTTATGATTTATCATTCCACGTTAAGAAAAATAATCACCTAATTGGGTTGCTTGTGATGGTGGAGCTGTAATGCTATATTTTGTTTGTTTCTTAGAACGCAATCTCTTCATATATGTTGTTGTGATAGGAAGATTCCACCTAAAATATTCCAGATTTGTTCATTTCCTATTATTATAACTCTACTGATTCTTATGTGGATTTTAGAATTAGTATGGGGATTTTATAGAAGAATTAGTAGGGTGTAGCTAATGTGACTAATGCCTTGCTAAATCTTGCACAACTCTCACATGGAGTGGCTAATTTGTCTAAAAATTTCCACATAGCTAGAAAACTATATGAGCTACCATCATGACAGATTGTTTGACCATTGAACTCTTTGATGAATTTTCACAATTTCTGGATTACATTAACCTGTAAATGCCCTCACCTATGTCTAGTTTGGGTAGTTTTGCAAAGACGTATTATAAAATGCAACGTACATGAATATTTGGAACTTGATGCTTGAATAAAAGTTATACATTTTGAATTTTAGATTCTATGCATAAGGTTAGATCTATGATTGCTATCACTAATAATTGTCTATACAATATGAAAAATAAAATAAAATAAAATTGTTATGTTATTCCATTACAAATAAGATATTGATAATATGTAGATGAGATTGTTGTGATGGTTTATTATGTAATACTCTGGGGCATCGGGTCATTGACATTACGAACGGACACTTTATTCAAGCCGGCCCTTTCTATAGGGTTGGTGTTTCTATCTATCTATGTAATACTCTAGTTGTTATGATTTTTGGAGATTTTTTAATTGCTTGATGTTATGAGTTTATGTTTTCAAGAATAGTTTTACATTAAAATCTTCAAATTTTTGCATGAAACATTTCAACATGAAATGATGCATAATTTTTTCACAAT
The DNA here is from genome assembly GCA_022496805.1 of Pohlia nutans. Classification (NCBI taxonomy): domain Eukaryota; kingdom Viridiplantae; phylum Streptophyta; class Bryopsida; order Bryales; family Mniaceae; genus Pohlia; species Pohlia nutans. Next base: position 3,247,721 of record CM040086.1, read on the forward strand.
TTTTTTCCTTTTTGATTGGAACACACATACATGAAGCAAACTTTTCATAAAAATTTCAATAAAAAAATCACACTACAAAAAGTGCATGACCGATGAAAAACTACGGATGAAATCTGTACATCAAGCAAAATATGTATGCTTGGGTAATTAGAGGTTAAATATAAAACCCCATTAAAATTTAACTCAAATGTATTTACAAATACTTTCACATTAAATCAATGCATGCTGAATATCCAAGATGTAGGCCAAACTTGAAAATAAACATAGAAAGGAAATAACTAAAGCTGTGCAACATAGCAGAGACGTGTTCCTTCACACATGTATGAACTTGACACTGGACACTACAGTCCATGTACAAGAACTAGAGTTCAAGACAAATATAACCATTTTAAATAGTTAGAATGCAGCAATTTTGTATTCAGTGTGCCCTCAAGCAAAACATGCAAGAGAATTGGAATGGTTAGCGAACTGAAGCACCAAAAGTTCAAGTCATTGATTGACAAAAGGTCCATCAAACATCAGAAACTCTAAGAAGGAGTAACGTTTGGCCTACAAAAAACCAAAAAACAAAATGGCCAAGCTACAATTGTCTTCAATAACTACGGCGACGGCTCCTTCGAGGTGGGGTGTACTCCTCGCTTCGAATTACAGAACGAACAAATGCAACATTAAAATCCCAAAACAAGCTGTTCCTGAGGGGCGCACCACCCTGCAGAAAAAAACATGCCAAATATAGAGATATCAAGCCTTGCCTTCACGTTTCAATTGAGCATGGACGGCATGATAGCAAAGCTCTTTACACATCCACTTGTCCCCACAAGCTGGGCAATACCAACATTGCAGGAAGCCGCACACGGTGCATCCTCTCTTTAGTCTTGATCTCCAGTGTGAGTGAACTCGATCCGGTCGACGATCTATTGGAGGTCGTCGTTGTTTCTTGCTTTCCCGAGCAGCTATTGCTGCTTGAACCAAATGTTTTTCAACTGCAATCTTGTAAGATAGGTGCGTAGGGATCTTCAAGCCTAGCTTCTCTAACTCCACTGCATAGACAACATAGCCATTCACCAAGCTCTGATCTACACATAGAAACATGATTTTATGCCACCATTTGTGACTTTTTAACTGAGAGGAGTAGTTGCTACGTAGTTGATCTGTAACATCTACTCCTCTCATGTATTCCACGTACTGTTTGTGCATGGGAGAGGAGGGCACAATAAGTTGCCCGTTTAAACCTCTAATTCTTCGCAAGACCTGTACATTTGGCTCCCACGGCGCAGTGGCCGTACTCAACAGAGTAACTAATTTTTTGTCTTTCCAACTAACAACCCCCATCTGTCTATGGACATGTGTTCGAATGAGCATCGTGCCACGAATCTCGCCATCAATTTTCCTGTACAATCCTCCTGGAAGGTTCTTGCTAGTCCTTCTCACCGTGCCAGTGGCCCAGGTACCTTCAACCATTAGGTGGTGGAAGAGATTGACACTAGAAAATAAATTGTCCACAACTAGACAATGCCCTCTACCATTCAGACCAATCATCAATCTATCCACTACACAATACCCTAGGCCGTGTTCACCATCCACTCCAGTCCCTTCTCCAAAATACACTTCTATCCTCCAAACAAATCGGCTTTTTGAACTTGCAAGAAGCCAACATTTAATGCCGAATCTGACAGGTTTATCAGGCATGAATTGTCTGATAAAGCAATATCTTCCTTTATAGGGCACTACACACTCATCGATGGTAATCTCGCGTTCTAAATTGTAAATTTCCTCTGATACTTTGACAAACTGCTGAACTAGCCAACGAGTTTTTGCAATACAGTCAAAGCGGGGGTCCTTACTATCTTTCACAATGTCCTGGTTATTCACGAGGTGTAAGCAACGACAAATCTGTTCCCACCTAGCAACGGTCATGACGCTACTTATCAACTTGCAATGAAGAAAGTCTTCAGAGCACATCCAATAATGACGCGATGATGGCAAACGCTTGCATCCCATAAGTATGCAACATCCCAGCCAGCCTCTAAGTTCATCTTTCGTAAGGTCTACCCATTTCAGGCCGCCTTTGGTTCGTGGTTTTTCAGTAAGATTTTTAGGATCTACATGGGGCAACACTTGTTTTGCGTATCGGTTACTTTCTACAATGATCTTAGAAAGCGTCTCATCCGACCAATACAAATTGAAAACGTTTTCTGGTTGGGGGATTGTTTCTGGCTTTGAGAACTTGAAGCCAGGTTTGGGCCCAGAGAAATTGTCTCTAGTACCGATGAGGCCCACGCTTGCAGAGGACCATGATTCCTTCCTGTAGTGTTGAGCAAGTTGATCTACATCAAGTTGGGCAGGCTTGAATGCATTTGGATCCATGCACCATTCGACGTCTGCTGAAGTGTGCTCAGACTCATCCAATAGATCAACGTCAAAATCAGAATCCAAACTTTCTACCATGTCACGGTAATCCGGGAACCACTCGGCTCCACTCGAGTCTCCATCACCGACAGGCTCTTCGTCACAGCTATCTTCTTCCAAAATATTAAATGGAACACCCAAAAAATAATCAGGTAGTGAATAGCTCACCCGAGGGAATGTAGTACATGCCGTGGAGTCCTGGGTCCCGTCTAGTGCTTCAACGTCTTCTGGCTCTTCGTAGTCGGATATGGGGACTCCTTGAGCTTGAGGTGCTCTTTGTATGTTTTCCGTCGCTCCCATTGCTTGTTGAATGTGTACTGCGATGTTGTGGTCATCATCTACTCTATTCATATACGTAGGATCCTCATCCCCATCAGCCAAGATCAAATCCTCATCCACATCATCCTCTTCAACATCAAATGGAAAGTTTTCTGCATCCACCGAGTTTTCCAAGGGCACCGTCGGACTAAAGCAATGCATGCGCCTATGCCAACCATATCCTTGGCCACCTTCACTTCCAACTGCATGCTCATGAGGTCCAGTTGCAATGCGTACGTTGCTTTCTTCCATGTGCAAGGGCCTAGCAAAGCCGCCTAACTCGCACACCACCATTTTTATACCACTGATTCGGTGTGTGCCCTCCCCTATTATATCACCTTGTGTCCATGTGGGCGTGTCTCCTGTATGGAATGACGTCTCTGAGAGGAATTTGTTTGGTACTAATACGGCCCATCCAGCTCGTTCTGTACTCCAATAATTGTAGATGGCATGCGTCCCCTCCTTTGTATGCACAACTTCATTTGGAAGTCTTTCGAAATTGCCTCCTGGATGCGTGGCATAAAAGCCAGGAGCTGGATGGATGGGGCTTGCTCTTTGCCAAAGCTGGTCGGCCACCAATGAGTCCCACATGTCCAAATTCATAGTGTCCATGCTACCTACAGAGTGTTGAGACTCTGGGGCAGAAATTTCACCAAACAACCGAAGGTCTTCTGCTTGGAAGTTGATGTCCATTTCAAGCTCCAGTTGCCTGTCTATTGCATGAGGCAGTACAGGCGTGATCACAAGGTCTGCATCTTCTTGTGCAGTTGGTTGGCCTTCAAAATGAGCCAGCAACATCTTTTTGGCTCTTGTCATGACAGCGGAAGTGTCATTCGGTTGTACCAATGGTGGGACCCAATTCTTTGGCTTCCGAGTCTTTCCCTTCAGTCCCTTTCCTTTCTCAACTCTTGTAAACCTGCCATTTCGTGTGGGTCCTGCAGCAGTGTACCAAAAACAAAGCAAACAACATTATATTACAACATTATAATGCACAAAGCATGCAACATTACAACGCAGAGAACATGAAGACACATGCTATAAAATGATGATTGTAAAATGCAACATCCTTGTAGGGAAAGCCACTAACTCGTTACGGAAGTTTCATTCAAGAAAAAAAACATTTCCTCCACCGTTCACAAACCTTAGAAGCATGAAACCGTTGTAACAAGGACTCCTCAATATACGCATGTAGCACGGACATATGTTGTATATGGAACCTCACCTTGAAAAATGTACCCCGTGGCTACATTCTACAAGGGATAATACACAGGAGGTTCCCAGTACAACATTCTAGCCTTGGAGAAAAACATAGCAAATTTGTGTCAGCAATACCTTAAGCTGTTGTTATTGGATCAGTTGGCGGTGGCCCTATGTCGTTTGGAGTCTCGATCTGGGGCATCGGAGTTTGTTGATTTGTCTCTAGAGGCTGCAACACGTTTGCTACATTCTTCTTTGCCCTTGACTTTCTCTTCGGGTTCTCCACTGGAGTCAGCAAATTTTCTAGTAGTAAAGCTCCTTCCACTGGTGTCTGTTTTTTTGCTCTTGACTTTCGTACTCGTTTCGGCTTGCCTGCGTTCTCCGGGAGCTGTTGATTTGTAGGGATATCCTGTATCACCTTCTTTGCCCGTGATTTTCGGGCTTTCTTGGCAGGAGGTTGACCTACAACCTGGAGCAAGGTCTGGCCATCAAAAACCTTGACATTTTGGTGTTAGTCTAAAACTAAGCAACTAATCATATTACAAAAGAGCTCTTTATTTTATGTTTGAAAACTTATACACAAATATTGGTGATATCAATTGCAAATCTAACCATATGGATAGAAACTAAAATTCATAATGCACAACTTTTATTCATTCATTAAGTTGAAAATATCCCTCTTAGTAGAATTTTATAATGCATCTTTGAAAAACTACCAAATTTGAAAAGGGTGAGAACATTTAGGGCTTGACGGCCACTTGTAAGACACAATTTCCAGAGTTTGTTACGAGAATAGGACTACAACTTCAAATGACATCAACTAGCTAACTTAGTTGTGTGGCTCCCGTTTTCTTCAAAATAATTGATGTTAAGAATGTGCAACTTGTGCATCGACGGTACATTCCCTAAAGTGAAGAATAATCATGAGATTCTCATGAAGAACCTTAAGGTGAAGCTGTATGCTACGAATGTGGAAAGAAAACAAGTACTTTTTGCTCAATCAAGAACCCGATCCAGACATGCCCAATTCAATCAAAACTTGATCCGGACAAGATTTCCAAGAAGACTTTTGTGAACTATCAGAGGAGATTGAGATTATTGGGATCACATTTTTTATATTTTAAAATCACACTTAATTTTAAAGAAGCGTGGGCAAATTGAAACTTACAGGCATGTTGTAGGTTGAATTCATCACTGCAATAGGTTCCGCTAGCACAGGTGCTGGAGGCAACGGTAGGATGAACTGCAACTGCACTCTTCTCTCCATCTCTAGTCGGCAAGGTCACAAAAATCTCCCTCCGCAAGATGTCTTTGACGAACTCCGGGTACTGCTTCCGCTCGCACCAGCCAAGGAACTTAGCAACGTGACGATACCAAAAATACCTACAGCGCTCTGCCTCACCAAAATTGCCTCGACGATTCCAACTGCTTGGTTGGCGCTGAGCGAGGAGGAAAGTCTTATCCAACAACTGCACAGCTCTTGCAGCCCCCTCTTGTGTGGCACCCTGACTGATTACCCAACAATGTAATCTGGCACACGATTCTTCAAAGGCCCCAACATCTGATGTACTAACTTCTCCAACCCCTCCCATGAATGACAAATCACAAGAACAACTATACGGCTCCTCACAGGCACGAATTGCTACAGTTGCAAAAGTTCTGTTTCTAGATCGCAACTCCTCCACTTCATATTTCTTCTGCTGCATGGTTTCCCCCTCAATTTTCAAAGCACTCTCGCCATGCATTAAATTCCAACGCCGCCACTCTTGGGGGCAACAATAAACAATCTGAAAATATCCTCACAGAGAAACCCCACTACTTTTGAGCAAACCCGTTGTTATACCGTGACAACTCACAGGTAACTATAAACCGGTTGGGCCGGTGAACATTCCCTGGTGACTATACAGTACGCACATGGAACTTCCCCGTCATTGTACGTACACAGGTTGGGTCCCTTCCAGAACATGCAAAATACACACTTCTCGTAGGCACAATTTCTGTATCTTTGCTCAATTAATTTTTTTCTTTTCACGGTAATTTAGTTCCCATCTCTGCAGACATTGTTGAAGAATTCAGTTTTTGCAAATACATGGTCCAACTACCCTAAAACTGGCCTGTATTGCAAACCGTAGGCCATTTTGGCTTGAGCAATCGTTTAGGGGTTAATTTACTTCCACTTAGTTCATTGAGGGAGGAATTTTGAAAGGCTGATCCAATGTTCGGGCATCAATCATGGCAAGTTCCAAGCACTAGCACAGTTTCCAACAAGTCTGAAAGTGACATGATTGACCCACAAGAACTGGGGTCCCCTTGAGTGGGTATGCTGCACATCATGCCACCATACAAATCCACTCCAATCAACCAATAACAATCCCACAGTCAATTCAAATGGCCCGGCCCCATTTGATCTCCAAAGCTCTTTACCCACCAGTGAACATTCTGAAACCTTCCGTTTGTCTCCCGGAACCACGTGCACTATACGGTATGCGCGCTGGATCGCGGATCAAGCTTATGATAGTGGGCGATAGTTACCTCTTTTTAAAAAATGTATACTAATACCCGCAAACCCCAGCCAATTGAACATGTCATGCGCATGGTTGAGTAAAAACAAAGAATTTGCCTTCGATTGATTCTTTGTCCCTTTACATGCAACCACATTCTTGTGCACTTGATTTCGGTCCGGCTTTTGATTTGAAATTTTTATATAAAATAAATATAGATAGTTATAATGTTGAACACATATGAGTTGTGTTCCCTTTTTTTTCCTAAATTTACAAAATATCGCCCCATGTCTTTATAAAAGAGGGGTGATATGATTTAGTTTCAGTAAAAGAAGGAGAGGACATATCATATGCATTTTACTGAAATTACATCATATTGCTCCATGTTTGTATAAAAGAGGGTGATGTGATTTAGTTACAGTAAAAAAAAGAGGGGACATGTCATATGCGTTTTACTGAAATTACATCATATTGCTCCATGTTTGTATAAAGGAGGGGTAATATGGTCCAGTCTCAATTAAAAAAGGAGGGGTGATGTGATTTAGTTTGAGTAAATAAATAAATAAATAAAGGGGACATGTCATATGTCTTTAACTTTATAACTAGTTTTTGATACCTCCAATGAAAAAATAATTTTATTTAAAAAAAAGAAGGATGAGAGACTAAAATGATACAGTCAAATTGAGAGAAAGAGAAACTATTAGTCTTTGATGCTTCCATAGTTCTACATCTGTTGTATTCAAATTTGATATTTTGTGATGTTTAAATTCTTGCTAATGTTGAATGCCATAATGTATTTCACTTAGTACTATATTTTTTATATAGTCTTAACAAAATAATGATGAAAATCAAATGTTTTGGAATATGGATTTATAGCTATCGGATTTATCAATAAAATTTTAGTTGTTAATGTATATTTATTGGAAAATAATCATCAACATAATTAAATGTTGGAGTTGTTCATTGGTTTATCAAAGATAGCTTTCGTAATATTGTTTGCATGAGAAGCTAAAAACAATACATGGACTTAACGTATTACGAAGTATTTTGTTGAGTTTAAAATTTGTTTATAGGTATGAATATTTGATCCGTCAATTCACTTGTCTTTTTAAGTGAGTTTGAATTGTAAATTGTTTAAATGTAAATATAAGTACCATAAAATGTATGCTATTAAATGAAGTATCATTCACAGTTGTAACAACCTTCAATTTATACAAAGCTATATTACCAATATGCGTGTAGACAACATCAATGTTCACCTCGGGGATGTTTCATTAAACAAAATAATTGTCCGCTTCTTATAATATGACATCTTTTGTAAATAACCAAATTGTAAATAACATGCATACCAAATTCAAATTCAATACAAAATTTCTCCATTACAAATTTTAATTTCTTTTGGTATACATGGCTAGTTGCTACAGCCAAACTATAGTTATAAGTAATTGAAGTGACATTATTTTGGCATTTCTTCACTAAAAATCTTCCATTTTAATTAGTGAAATTTTTTTTGTCTCTTTCATAAAGCAAGGTGATCAAACTCAAGCTACAAATATTGATAAAAATAAAACTACAATTCCTGTGGATCTAAGCAAATTCAACAAATTCAATTATCATATTGTGTAATGTTACAAAATTTGCACATAAATGTTGTAATTAAAACCTCAATAGGTGTAAAGAGGTTTTTAAACAATGTTCATAATTAATATGACCTCAAACATTTTTTTAATATCATTTTTACATACAAATACTACAAAATTGTTCCAATGTGACAAAACATTATATTATCACATGCATTTTGAATTTTTAGGTTGTAACATAACTTTTAATATCTAAGAATGTTTTTTTGAATTGTGGTATTCTCCATTAATTTTATATTTATGGATGGATTTGTAATGACACGATTATATGAAATGAATAAAAAAATAATTTTTTTTAAAGAATTTGACTTAGCAACTACTATACTAAAAAGAAATGACATCTTGGAAATGGATTTCAAAATCATAATTTGTATTTTGGTACGTACAATTGCTAATTTACACCAATGTTTTTATATGTTTAGGTCATATAAAGCCTCCAAAGGAAATTGTAATTATTTTATCAACAAGTGAGTTCTTAATAAGGATTGGGATGATGTGCACATGTAAGTATGAAATAAGCTCCCCTACATATATATGTTCTTTTGAGAAAAATTATCCTTATTATACATTTCTATTTATCACTCAATTTAATTGGATATATAAATACTAGGTAAAAGAATAGTTCACTATTAATACATACAATGTATGCGAATTTATTTAATCTGTATTCCTGTGCAATGTCTGTAAGTACGTACAAATTACAAAAGTGCACCCCAAAAAAAATCATTAAAATGAAAGTAGATATAAAAGTACATTTTACCATGCTTGAAAGTAAATGACATTGAATGACTCCACACAATTTTATTCAAATTTATTATGCATTTCAAAGCACAAACAATGCATACATTATATTCTAAAAAATTGTTAATAAAATGGTATTGTTTTTATAACAAAATTTAGCATTTGAGGCCTATAGAGCACTTTTCTTTTGCAATAAAATTAAATATTCCAAATCTACAAAATAAATTTATTTTCATAACAAAATTAAGCATTTACCAGTAACACTTATAGTGTGTAAGTAAATGAATCCATGTACACAATGCTTTTGGTTGTAACCTTGATAAATCATAGTAAATACATAAATTAATCATAAGTAATACAAGACAATGGTCACCATAAAAGTGTCCTTTGCATAAAAATACTAGCTTTCGAAGAAACAATTACTTATTTCAAAAACTCATACATCAATTCCTCTAATATAGAAATCATGAGATGCTATAGGTTAACCCTAAACGTCCGTACTGATGTTCAGTTTAGGCAGTTTTGCAAAAATGCATTATAAAATGCAATTAATATCAATATTTTGAACTTGGTGTATGAATAAAAGTTATACATTTTGAATTTTAGATTCTATCTATACGGTTAGATCTATGATTGCTATCACTAATCTTTTTCTATAAATTTTGAAACATAAAATAAAAAATTATTTTGTAATTCAATTACGGATAAGATATTGATAGTATGTGAATGAAATTTGTTGTGATGGGTTATGATGTAGTACTATAGGTGTAGTGATTTTTGGAGATTTTTTGGATGCTTGATTTTATGAGTTTATTTTTTCAACAACACTTTTAGACCAAAATCTTCAAAATTTTGGATGAAGCACTGCAACACAAAATGAAGCATAATTTTTGTAGAGATTGTTTCCTTTTCAATCGGATCACACATACATGAAGCTAACTTTCCATAAAAAATTCAGTAAAAAAATCACACTGCAAGAAGTGCATGATGGATGAGAAAATACGGATGAAATCTGTACATCATGCAAAATATGCATGGTTGGGCATTTAGGGGTTAAAAAAACATTTTCATATAATTGTAGATAGTAATCTCATACATTTACAAATCACACATCAATTTGCTATAATTTATAGTTACATTTGACTTCCATCAGAAACCATAAATACAATCCAAGTATTACATGTTTTAACCTACATTTATTTTTAGCCATTGTTTGGTAGACGTTGTTGTGGAGTTTCAAATGAACAAATGTTTAATTCATGCAAATCAATTTATTTTTTATCATAGTCATACATCTCCACATTTTGAAAGGAATTATTTTCCAATAGCCATTAATCATAGTCGACAAAGTTATGCTATTTTTAATATAATTTTATCTTTGTAAAAACACATATATCAAAGTTTGGCACACCAATTCTAGCTACAAAACCGTCTGCACAGTCACGTGTGCTTGTGTGGGTTCTATTATATAATGAATTATTTGAATAACCATCGATTATATATATATGGCCATTATTATTAAAAAGTTACAAATTATAGTTTGTATTTATTTTCAAACACCATGGACTTTACTCCAAATCAAATTACCATTATTCATTTATATTTTTTTGTTGGGAAAACAACAATATTTACATTTTGTAAGGTATTACTTTTACAACAACGGATTTAAGTATTCATTAAAATCGAAATCTATAGATAATATTTGGTGTTATATATATATATATATATATATATATATATATATATATATATATATATATATATATATTCATGAAAATCAAGCTATCACGCCAAATCATTTACTCTAAATTTTAGTTTACCAAAGGTCATTAAGGTAGAGGTACTCATTGGCAATTAGTACTCTATTACTAATGTATGGGCCTTTCAGAAGGTCCGTTTCATGAACTCAAAAGTCAACACAATTATAACTAAAAATGACTACAATTCTCGGGGAAGTCACTGTCAAGAATTTTGATAACTATGAGAGAACAAATATAGGGTGTCTTTTATTCATTTGAGATAAAAATTATAAAATTACAGAAGTAATATAGGATGTTATAAAAACAAATTGGGAATATTTTAGGAATATTTCTAAAATATATCCTAAATATACTATAAATAGTAACAAATCCAATTATTTTTTAGCTCCCCATTAAATACCCTCTGTACGGTCATATGAACCCAAAATTTATACTAAGTGATTTCCGCGAGATACAATTCTAACTAAATGCACACAATGTTGGCTAACCAAGAGCACTGCAACAACTACATGGTACAACTTTACGTATTAGATAAACAACGAGCCGCAATAGTCGAGAGAAAGTTATAACCAATTGTTCACTTTTCAATCACAACCCTTGGTCTTCAAGATCCAAGGGCATAGAACGCAAGTTGCAATGAGAAGACGTTATGAGTTGCAACTTGTGATAAACATGGAGATGAGTTGCAGCTTGTGATGGAGATAGAAATGGCTTGCTAATGGGATGGAGCCATGTTATTGTTGAGAAATCAACGACCGGTTACGATCTCGTTGTTGTTGGCTGCAAGTGCACCTGTACTATAGTACGATAATTGAGTCGCCCAAAAATAATTTAGAAATTACAAGGCTGAAAAAGGAAAACAAAATAGATTATTTTCAGCCATACATGCTGTCTCTAAGCTATTTTTGGACCATTTAAAATCGTGTTTCACACAAAAATGAAAACCAAGAGATTCACTTTTTTGAGGAACGAATCATATTTTTCAAAAAATATTAAATATTTGTTCATGGGATGGCGACCCAACTATGGTACTATGGTCATCAATCATGCTTTTCAATATAATTTTCACATAATTTATTTTGATAAATTTAATTTTGAAAAAAAAAAAAAAAAAAAAAAAAAAACAGTCTACAGTACTATGTTTCGATATAAATGAAAAGTATACCTCATCGATGCAACATTTTCCATGCGAACCGAAACACCTTATTTTCACGGTTATAGGCACTTCTACCTTATTGTCCGAGCTGGACTCGCCCATCACGCGCCACTTTCGCCCCAAAAGACACAGAATGAACGAGACGCGGTTTCAACACACATTCATCCACACGAACGGATGAAATGTTATATGGTGGCAATGACCAGGTCCAGAGTGCCAGAGAGAATAACTCCTAAATATAGCGACAGCAATATGAGAAGCAGAGATTTCAAATATGAAAGTGGGCCCTGCTATCAGGTCTCATTACTAAAGGTGACTCCACTTTTATTTGAATAGGTTATAAATAAGGCCCCCGATATGTCCATTCCTTGATTCTCGCCGGGCTTTCAACTCATTTGGCCTCTCAAAATGTGCCCTTCTCTTTGTTTTACATATCACCACCTTCTCTTCCCGTTGTGGGCCCACCCTTCATTAATTGCCCTCATGGGGTTCTATTCCCGGTAGTATCCTTTGCTTTGTCTCGAAGTCATTTTTAAAAAATTTCTTTCTCTCATTCATCATGTACTTGGGAAGCCTTTTTTTTCGTCCCTGAGTGTGTGGTCCCACAGAAAAAAAAGGTTTTCAACTTTTGAGAAACGTACAAGTAAGTTTGTACCATTAAATTAATGTACTTCCCGAAGCACGCACTATTTTATATAATCTTTATATTAGTGTGGGCTGAAATATTTTACTCATGGCCTATTCACACGTGTCACCCAACATAAAGACTTTTCGTTCGTCAAGTAAGTTGTTGGTAGCTACAATGAGCTTCCCTAATTTTGTTTAACTTGATGCATGCAAAAAGCCGATTCAATGCATTTTGGGCGCCTCAAAAAATTTGCGCTCCACTAACGCACATGCGTTAGCCAAAAGCACGAAGAGACAAAGCACTGACACCACAAGAAATTGTACATTATTTTTGAAATTTACCTTCTAGCATTTCAGGAACACAACGCAAGTGCTAGAGCTTCTTGGTGTGAATTGGCCATCAGTGGATGAAATTTTCATCTCACATTGATTGATATTTAATACCACCTTCACTAATTTCCCACACGCACTATAAACCCTCCATCACTAAATGGGATGATTAGTGTAACGTGGGGTTGCAAATACAGTTTACTCATTGTTTGTATTAGTCATCATCAGAAAAGTTGAACCAGACTATTTTGGTGCCATTTTGACACCCAAGGCCGCACATAGGTAATTTCAATGTCATTTTATCCATACTAGGTTAACCCTTTAGTGCCCAGGGTATTGTAGCTCAGAGCCCTGGATTTCAGTAGATTTTTTCACTGTGATTGAGACTATCAAAAATAGAATGGGTTAAATTAGAAAGTAACCGTACAATTCTATTCTCAACTCAAGAGCACACATTTTATTAAAATTTGATAATCATCCGCTAGTGGGATCGGAAGATTATAGTATGTATTTGAACTGTATAATGCACGCTCAAAAACGAGATTTTGGGGGGTGTGTGACTTCAAAGTTAAATATAATTTGAGGTAAATTTTCAAAGATAAAAGCAAAGAAGTTCAGCTATGCCCTATGTCAACACCTCTCCGTTGCAATCTTTCATATCAAAAATAGACTCACACATAATTATTGTGAGATTTATAAGTGAAAGTGACTTGTCCATGTACGGTTTAGGACAAAATTTTATACGTTGAAAATTGACAGGAGTGGGTACATTAGTCAAGATCGGATTACACACACTAATGGAAGATGAAGAAGAGAACACAATCTGAAAAAATAAAACAAGATAACAAACTGCTAAACACAAGAAATACTACACAATACATATGTTGTATTTGTAAGTATTTCCTGTATTTTCAAGTATTTGCAGTATTTTCGCGTTTTGTCGATAGGTATTCTGATAGTTGTACAATTCCAAATTGAAAATTTCTTTTTCTAGAAGGTGCATAATGTATGTGGGCAAATCTGAACTTCAAAACTGAAGTTCCAATTCTTCATGGATTCTCTGCTAATTGCATTTCGGACGTTGTAGTGACCATAATGTGGTTTGCTGGGCACTAAAGGGTTAATACGAAGGTTGACACCAAATTATGTTAATTGCATTTCAATGCACCATCATGGCACCATGCCTTGAAGTCCCTGATGATGAACTTGAGAACTTTTCTTTTCCTTCTACTGTAGGAACGCATAGAAAGCGCTATTCCAATTTCATTTTAAATAAAATATACAAGTGAGTTTTCGTATTCACTGAATGGGGGTTGGTTGGTAAATACAGTATAATCACTCAACAGATATTATATTTTTTCACACTGATCATGAGCTTGAGAATCCATTTTTGGTCAAAGGGACCCACAGAAGGCTAGGCTCCTTTCAAAAAGCATACAAGTAAGTCAGTATATTTTGTTTTCACACTAATTTAGGGCAGGAAGCACAGCTTAGTCACTCATATGATAATCTTATTTTCCTCGGAAAGGGGGGCCAGACGTGCGGCCCAAGGCAGGTTCCTGAAATCTACTAGTGGAATGAATGACAACTGTAGAGTGGGCGAAGGGGGATATCTTCTTGGAGCTTTATGATTTGGAACACCCATCTGTGATTGGAATTTTGGAAGTGTCCCAAAAATGGAGCCTTCTGCCGAGCCCCCCATGCTCATCACTTTGTACTGGGTGTTACTTTATGCTAATTAAAGCAATGTTATGCTAATTTTGCTAATTACAGTAAATGGGCATTTTGCTGTCAGTGGTGTAAAGGATGGAATACCACGAGGCGCCCCTTTGCCCATTTGGACAATTCCTATTATTGGCATTCTGGAACCTGAGTTTCCTGGAAGTTTCAGCTCTGATTAGGTCATCAGGTTGTGTCCTGGGAAGGTACATTATCTGTTTATTACGTTTACTGTACCGCCCTAGGTAATTTTGTTTTACAGGGTTAGAGTAAAAGGATCTTCACCGGCACTCTGGATAGCTCGCTGCCTCTCGAAATATGGATGTGCATTGGTTGGTCAACAATCTATTTGGAGCAGTGTTTTTTCTTTGTTTTTTTTCCTTTTTTTGGAAGTCTAAGTGGAGATTTTAAAAGTATTGGGAAAGACTATTTGGCGAAATCTAAAGCTTATAATCATATTTTGAAAGAATTTCTTCATATTTAGGTAGTTTTCTTCACAAAATCTGGCTATCTTCACAAAAACTTAAAGATTTTCATAATTCATTAAATCACCATATGTACATGTGCTTTCCGAAAATTTTCAAATTTTTCTCATTTTTTCTTAGCAAAAGAGAAATGCCATATTTTGTAGAGAGATTTAACCAGAAAAAAATAAAGGAAAAATAGTAATAATAACTAACTAACTAACTGATTTGGAAGGAGACAGTCAATTCAACAATCTTGTTTAGGGCTCTCAAAATGACTCAAGCTACTCCCATTATCGTCTTTACTGTAGCCTAGTAGTACCTTCGGTGGAAAACCATATTTAAAAACAGATGGTATTTTAGAGTATATTTTTTTTGGCCAAAATCTAAATTTAGAATTAAAAACTTGGCACAATAAGTGCGGAAGGTGCTACTAGACTACAGTAGTCCCCTAAATGACAAAGTTTTAACTCCTAAATGCTCGCCTAAATGACACAGAGGTTAAAGGCAAAACCCGGATGAGTTATAAAATGTTACTTTGCTGACCTTTGATGAAGTTTAGTTCAACAGAGAAAATGAGAAGCATGATGTTTAGTAATTATCCATACAACCAAACTTTCAAAAAATGTTTAAAACATTCATTTAATGAATTTAGAAGCATTCGGTAAATTTTGGAGACATAGATAGATAGATAAAAGCTCCGGTCCTCTTGTGAGGCAGGCGTGAATATAGTGTCCGTTCGTTTTGACAATGAGCGAATGCCTACCGGGCAAAGAGACATTGGTACAAGACTCCTCTCCCCTTCCGGGAATAGACTTGGAGACATAAAGATGACTCAAAGAAGAAGAAAAAGAAAAAAAATCAAAAATCAAATTTCAAATTTAAAAAAAAAGGAAAATGTAGAATTTTCAAGGAAACAAAATAATTACATAAGATGGTAATGATTCCTTGTTTGTCACTTTATTTGTCTTATTCACAGAGGTTATTTCAACATTTCTCTCTCGTAAAATTTACTACTGGGGATAAAATTGTACTAAACTCGTCACAAAAAGCAAATCAAATTGGTATCAAGTTGCACAAAATGTATCCTTACAACACATTGGGTAATTTCTACAATTTCAAATGGGATTTTGTACATTTAACTTGTACGACCATGTTTCTCTTCAAACACTCCAAAGTTGCTTTAAAGTATCCTTTGTCAAAAAAAGCAAAAGTAGTAGTTTCTTATCTAATGTATTTTTAGACTGATTCAACCATATGATATTGCAACCAACTTGGATATATTAGCACTTACAATTTTTCAAGCGTTCAAGGTTCCCCAACAATAAGATTGTAAGCTACAAAATTAGTTGTTTTTTTTCTTTGTTTGGTCTATTTGTATGAGTTTGAATTTTTTTGGAAAGACCCAAATGCAAAGTTGTGTCTTAGATTTGGTCATAAATGGATTTGGCAGTTGTATATATGGGGTGTCAGCTCATCATGTGCAAAAACTTAGATGCATAGCTCATTATATGCAAAATTTCAAGAGTTGCTCATGCCCAGGTTTTTCACCTTTACATGATTGCATTTTCCATTTACACATTACCTACGTATGCAAATTATTGTCCAAATTTTTGTTACTAAAAGTATAATCACCACAAAAAATCTCAAATTTTAGGATCAAAATTCATTCCACACGGAACTAAATGAATTTGAAAACCAGCTACGGTTCTAAAGGGTTAAGATTGTTATGGATTACAAAATCTATTTTGAGTGCTCTCGACTTGTGCACTTGGGATCAATCCATTTTTCTACCCTCCAAATTAACTTCTAATAATTCAAATATCATTTTTCCATAAAGTTTGAATTGAATTTGAGTTTAATTTTTATAAATTGGAGTGAAGAATCTGCAACTCATATATATATAAATATATATATATAAAAAAATATATATATATAAAAAAAAAATTAAAAAAAATAAAAAAATATATTTGCACCCATGTATAACTTTATAAGAGCAAGGACAAAAAATGGACCAACTTTGGCTACGTCAGCGAGATAATATATGAGTGAAACAATGACCCTTATAGTGCTATCAATTCTTGCCCCAACAACAACAAAAAAACACTGCATCAACCTTCCTTCATGCACTTTGTTGGACATTCTTTGGGATGCAATTATTTGACTATAATGTTTGTTTGTATTGTGCCACCGCACAAGGCAATGCAATGGACTAATAACAAACACGCCATCTAAATGTGTGCTAGAAGTCCACTTTTCATCTCCTCTATCAATCTATTGTGCAGACGCATGCTAGTGGCGTTATCTTTTTGCTTGTGGAGAAAGAGGAAAGGACAACTTTCAATTACTATGCTAGAAAGGCACGATGCTGGTCTTACTTTAAACACTTTATAAATATAAGCGATGAGTAAAAACTTATTACTTTGAATATGTGTAAGTAATCAAAATTTATTCAAAATTTATGCAAAATAACCAATGAATGTCCAACCAACCACATGTTGCCACATTAGTAAGAAAAATTTATAGTTTTTATTATTATAGATGGGTTGGTAAATTTTAAAGGAGGCACTTAGATTTAAAGGATGTATTTAGAGCATCCTCGACATAGCCTCTAAAAGGGCCCAATACATTAAAAGACATCTTTTAATATACAAGGACTTAGACCATAATTTTTATTTTAGTAGAAGCACATTAAAAATGCATAATGAACGTAGAAGAAATTTTGAACACTGTATGATTTAAACACATATTAATTTAGAAGGGCCTTCATAAAAGGCTAAAGAGTGACTTTTAAGCCCAAAACATGACAAAACACGCCACATTTGCTGCGCCTTTGGCTCTTTAAAAAATGCTTCCACTATATTTAAAAAATCCTTTAATTTAAAAAAAAAAAACTTATTTTTAATGAGGTTTATCTTGGTCATCTAATGTCCAAATCAAGATTTTTTAGTTACATTATATGAAAATTTTAAATGTGATTATAATAATAAAAAATTAACTTTCTAATTCCATCCACATTTAGAGGCACCATTGTTTAGAGCCCCATTGAGGATGCTCTTACCCGGGTACACAATAACTCGCACTTTAGGATTTACTCACATGATATCACACCAGCTTTTCAAAATGAATGATGAGCATTCAGTGGAAGTGACACCCAGTCAAAATCGGACACCTGGAGCCAGATGGAAAGTTCTTCGGGTCCACAGCCGAAGACTTTTAATGTCACCACAGGCAGTACATTTTCAAGCTTTTGCCCCAAATTTTCAATCCCTTTTCCACTCCATCTACGACGTATATGGATCTCACTGGTCGCCAGTCGTAGACTTGCGCGCCGTACGGTTGCCTCCATTTCACATTCAAATCCGAGCATCCTCTCTTTCGTAGATAGACGAATGCATATCTACAAAAGGGGTACATCTATCGATGAAATCCGAGACGTATGAACAGGCCATTTACTGGTAGATTTCAGTATCGAAGATTTGAGGAGACAGGGCACATCTACGTGTTTTTGGTGCGTGGTGTTGATATTTGCAGCGGGGCAGAGGAGGGTAACGCCATAGCTAGGGTTTCCAGTGAAGCTACCTTCCACGAGGGATGTAAGTTACAGGAAGGGGTGAGTAGTGAGTGAGGCACACAGTTTGAGCTCGTCATGACTTCTGTTTGCTGCCAGGCATGATGGCAGGCGCAGGGTACAATCGGATTCTTTAATGCGCCTGTTCTTAACTTACATGTCGCCTTGTTCAGGGCGAGATCAATGAATGCGCGCCTGCCTGACAGTGCAGTGCCTATTCGGTTTCACATGTTGTTTCTGGTCCTCTTCGCAGAAAGCTTTCATCACCGGCTATGGGCATGGCATGATATTACGAGGTTGGACAGTTTGAGGTCTGTTTCTTTCTGCCTGTCCTGATGAGTTTCCGCAGGTGCGCTTGAGTGGACATTTATTGTCGCTCGTGGATTCAGGAAATTTGTGTTAATAGTGTGGAGCTTTGGATAATACAACGACGAATATGTTCGGGTGGAGCAGAGCGTTTTCAATTAGGGTCAGGGTTAGTGTGGACGGGTGGCTTGAGTCAAGGTTGCAAACCCTGACCCCCTGAGGTGCAGTTATGATTCGAGTACAGGGATGAATCAAGGACTCCAGTGATGGTAATTGATTGAGGATGCGGACTGATCGTTCATGGAACCTGGTCGATAGGAAAGAGTACCCGCTCACATGGACAGTTGTGTTTTGTCGATGACAAACGATTGGCTCTGGATTGATCGCTACTACGCGCTTTGTTTCGGCGACGAGCCGGAGTCATTCGTGTTGTTGTGATTTCAGATGAGCAAGATAGATCTTTCCTCAAGTGTTAGTGCGGGTCGAGTATTTCGTGGTTCGGGAATGTTCAATTCAGCTAAACTGTTACTGATCCCGGCTCTGGTCATCTTTTGGGATACAGTTTCACGGAAGTGCGCTGTGTTGCGTTTTTCTACGGGCAGCACATCGACGCAGACTTCTTGACTTTCTTGCCTCTCTCCTTTGTTTGCTTTCGAATTACGCGAACAATCGTATGAGTAACTTTTGGTTTTCAGGCGGCTGTTGTTTCCCTCCAACGTATGACATTTTCTGGATTATGATATTGGATGCGGGAGATTGTTGTCCTTGGGAAACACATCGTACGAACTGTGAAAGAGCTTCGGGATATTCAAGGCTGGCCATTTGGTCTTTTTCAGCATTTTTTTGACGATAGTGACGTGCAGTTGAATAGCTTTCTTTAAGCTTCTCTGAGTTGGATAACTTTCTGAAGCTGAATAACTTTCTCCAAGTAAGGTCCCCACGAGTTAGGTGCCCGACCATGTCTTTTTCAGCGGTTTCCTGTTTTGAGACATTTGATGGACATTCTGCGCGACTGATGACCTGGGCACGGATCAGTATGTAGGTCTCCGGTTTCAGCAAAACGATTGTCCGTTAGCAGTCTAAAGTACATGGAGATCTTCTAGTGAGTTTTCATGACTTTACACATTGCTTATCACACAAGATTTCTTGTCACTCTGGTCGTAGAGCCATTGATCTCACGTGACTTTCTGGGCAGCAGTCGTCTACCGTTCTGTCTTTTGTAACAGTTCGTCATCTGTGGTCCTACTTCTGTGACTAGAGGATAAACATCTGTACGGTCAATGTATCTGTGGTCCATGCGTGTCTTGACAAATTTTCTGTAGAAGAGACAGGCGCGCACAGCCTGGTTGTTTCTTTTGTTGTAAAGAATATTTTGTCGAAACTCAGTGGCATATCTATCCTGCTTAATGCTTCCTATATTGTTTAGCATGCTTTGCCTCAGGGTAAGAGGCAGCATCTAGGCCGTGTTGGGAGGGTTGTGCATAGCTTACTTGCAGTGTTACAACGTATTTAATCCGGTTCACATAATCATGTTTACAAGGGTGCGAAGGTGAAGTTCAATTTTGAGTACTTGCACACTGCGAGAACTATTGTATAAACTAGAGTTGAATTATCAGTAGATTCGAAATGGTATTTGCTGTGAAAGAACTTTTATCTTGTACTCTAACACATGATCTGAGATGGCAGGTTCGTGGATTATACAGTACTTTGCGTCATGGTTCTCAGGTATGTATTGCTGATCACATGCTTGTCCTATTTTCTCAACGAAACCGGAGCATACCGGTATCGTCTGATGATTATCTCACGTGACAAACGTGACTAAGTTACACGAGGAAGACGGCGTTTTATATCTGGCTGAGGTGCCAAGATAACTTATTACGCACTAAATGGATATTAGCCTATCGCTGCCATTGCTTTTATCTTGGAGCGTCAGAGCAAGGTCTTGTTCATGAAGATACTCCATCCCTAGCGCAATCGGCAACATGATGTCGATTACTGTTGCGAGTACAATAATTCTTCCACTACTTCTTGATGATTCTAGATAGACTCATGGGTATATGTTCCTCGGCTTCCACCGTAAAACATTCCTCTGCTTGTAAATTGGTATAGAAAAAAGTTCACTATGCAAGAGATTTTAATCTTGCCCAAATGCCTATCTCCACTAAACATTCCTTGAGCTGTCTTTTGCACAGATCAGGAGGCCTTGACAACCGACAGCGTTTCATTTCAAATCAACAAGGTACTTACCAACACCATAGCCAGGTCAACACTAGAAACCTTAATCACTGCACAACTCGAACACTGAAACATCTCTATACATATAACCGCTTCTCTTATGCACTGATTATCATCCTCCACAGTCCTGTCCTATAGCCAACAGTCATTGATATTAGGGGATATCAGCGCTGCCCCGCCGAAGAAAGAGATTTTAGATCTTGCCAATTTGGTAAACAAAACCTCAAATCACGGAGCAGGAATCACAAGGTCTAACACTCTCTATTGTGTTGGGTGCGCGGATCTTAACCCCTAAATGTCCCATGGGGATAGTATATACGTTGTTGTATAATTGGGATTTGCTATCAAAAAGAAACTCTAAATTGGGATCTTAGTAGCTCACAAGAACTGTATTGATCTAAATTCCAACTTCTATTTTGAAGTTGGACCCAAAAAAAGTGTGGATTCATTCCAAATACAACCAAAATACAATGTATTCTACTAGCTGCAAAGGCATGTTCAGACGTTTAGGGGTTAACCCTTCTCACTTGATTCCAATGCTTGCTACAAAGGTGCCATACTCACATGCAGGCAAGACACTCATCATCCACAACCTTCACTTTCTAAACTTGTCACAAACATTAATATTATTTGTACACAACGGAGTTGTGCAAAAAATTGAGAGATTCTTACTTCAGCCACTGGGGGTAGCGATCTGACATATGCGAATTTGTACAACAGATTTGTCAAGTATCTGCCCCTAATTCACAACAAGTGACCTAAGAAATCTTGCTACAACACAACATAAAGACAACTGTAAGCACTAACTTATCTGTTTACAAACCCATTTTTCACAGGAAGAATATCATTCCCAAAATGTGCACTACTGCTTTGCTTAATTATATACAACCATAAAGAAGACTCTGTACTTAGCATGATTAGGATTAAATCCTCAGGAGACAGGCTACGAGTTCTTCATCAGACAATTGGCCAAAGACAGCGTGGAGGGAGACAACACCTTCAACATAAAAAACTTACAGCTTCGCATTGTATTCCAACCGTGCTAGTCACATGGGGAAAAGCTCATCCATGCTGTCATCATATTCACACCACAACAAAATTATCACCTTCAACTTGCATTTCAGTATTGAAGTGCTCAAATGGCCAAAAGTATAGTAAGTTTAACCCTTTAACCCTTTAAGTCCAGAGAGCCCTTTCCGACCAGAATAATACACCAGTATTCCATTGTATTTGGTATGGTTCCACATCTCCTATGGGTTTAAGATCAAAAGTGAAGTTAAAATTTATGTCGACATGATATTAATGAGCTATTTGGGTCTCATTTTGGAACTTTTTATTTACAGCAAATGACAAATATACACCAACCTATCTACTATTCCCATCAGCCCTTTTAGGGTTATCGTGCCTGCGTCCATATAATGGACAACGAATAGATTGCAACCTTTCTCTTTACTACATCTTGTACAATTTTTCATCCATCCAAATTTCTTTTGGTTCTTGTGCTAGTTGACTATCATTTGTACAATATGGATTTTCAAAATAAGATATTGTGGTTTTTTGAAAAAACAACAAAATTGGTTTATGTCAAGCTTCATTCTTAGTTCAAAAAGTGAGACCTTAAACTTGATTTTCCAAAATAAGTAGAACCAAATAATGAAAAATATTCCATCTCATAGTGCATGTTATTCCAATTTCATTACAATATTCTCTAATTTTTTGGTGTGAATTTGGGATTTTTAATTGAATTTCAAGAGAAAAACTTGCAAAATTAATTTAAAATTATTAGTGAAAAAAAATGATGAATCCAACCGTAGAGATGTGATCTTCACATTGACATTTACAACTTTGCTTTGAACATCAACTCCATTTTTGTTTTTCATCAAACATTTAATAACGAATCTTTGAAAACAATGTTGAATCCGGACGTTAAAGGGTTAATAGAAAGAAAAAAATCTTTCCTTACATTTTTGTACTATAGAAATCAATATTTTGAAGGTTGCTACAATCAACTACTTTACAGAAATATTTCTAGAACTAAATGCCGAAATGTTTTCCAAAAAAAGTTTTTTTGTACCGTGAATGTTGAAGAATATACTCGAACATTCCATTTCCAGAGTCTAAATAATTATTAGCTTCCACAATAGACTCTCAATTATGTTTAGCTTTGGCACTGGGATTTTATTAACCCCTAAACATCTTAGTGTCCCTTTGCAACCAGTAGAATACAATGTATTTTGGTTGTATTTGAAATGGATCCACACCTTTAATGGGTTTGAGTTCAAAAAAGAAGTTGGAATTTAGATCAATGCGGTTCTCGTGAGTTCTTGAGATCCCATTTTAGAGTTTCTTGCTGGTAGCATATCGCAATCATACAACAGCGTATATACTATCCCCATGGGACTTTTAGGGGTTAAGGTACATGATAATATATTGGGATTCTGACCCTGAATGTGATGTGTATCTGTTTGAATTCAACTGGTTAACCCTTTAACGTCCCAATTCAACACTGTTTTCAAAGATTTGTTATAAAATGGTTGATGAAAAACGAAAATGGAGTTGATGTACAAAACAAAGTTGCAAATGTCAATGTGTAGATAACATCCGTACGGTTGGATTCATCATATTTATTATTAATATTTTTAAAGTAATTTTGCAAGGTTTTCTCTTGAAATTCAATTAAAAATCCAAAATTAACACAAAAAATTTTAAAAAAATTGTAATGAAATTAAAATGACATGCACTACAAGATGGTATGGTTTCCATTATTTGATTCTACTTACTATGGAAAATCATATTTAAGGTCTTTCTTTTTGAACTAAGATTGAAACTTGACATTAATCACTTTTGTAATTTTTCAAAAATTCACATTATCTTATTTGGAAGATCCATACCGTACAAATGGTTTTCAACTAGCACAAGAATGAAATTTTTTTTTGGATGAAAAACATCCGATACCTACAGAAATCGAGCTGCTCAAATTCATCCGGCGTCCAGATTCTGGACGCCGGCGCGCTAAAGGGTTAATATCATCTTATCCTATGGTTAAAATGGTTAAATATCATCTTATCCTATACTCATAGTAAGCTTTCAACCACTGTCTGGGAAGAACCGGCGGTTAGGTACAGGTCTGCCGATTGATTTTTTGAAATAGTTGGTTGAATCTCAAGAATAGAAGCAAAACACTGGACTAAATGACTAAAAATTAGTTATATTTAGTATTCATAGACGAAATATACGAGACATATTTTAAAAAACAGGTTACTTTTGGAAAATAAAGGAAATTGACTGGTTGGCTCAAAAAGTATCCCGAACAGTGCTTTCAACATAGAAACTCACTAGGCAATGAAAATCTTCCAGGGAATAATAATAATACCTGTGACCATGAGCCTCGATGAGGTTGGTTGTAACAGTGCTCCGCTTGTGCAGAGCAAATGCGTTGGCAGCAGACTTCCGGACTAGCAAAGATCCAGCTAGTGCACCAACCATTGTTGGGTTATCAGAGATCCTGTTTCAGTGTCACTCAAGGCTTTGTAAGATTGAGGCCACAATTTACCAACCAATACGTACAAGTGTGCTTTCATTAAAAAATCAGCATAGAGCTGTGGAGATATCACTTTTGGGTACTACACCAGCCAGCCAAATACTGTTAAGATCAAAATTTTATCACTATGAAAGAAATCATTCAAATGGGAGGTTGTCGACCACAATTGATGTGATAGTAGATAACCTCATTTCCGTTCAAAGACTAATGGGCATAGACATTTAGTCAAGTCATGCTTACACCACTTGGTAATTGAAGGCCAACAAAGTGTATGAATAGATGAGTTGCTGCTGGTGACAGGGTCAGTATAAGAGACAGGTTTAAGCTAAAACTTAGCTTAAGGTGTGCTGGCACTTAGTCTTAGGAGTGGTCTCAGCAAAGTGAATTTAGCCCAATAGTGTATCTGATTTCATTTCTTAAACCTACACTAGCATCACTCTTATTCTTAACCCTTAACCCCTAAAGGACCAAGAAGCCCAAATTTGACCTCATGTTTTTTTAGTAGATTTGAGTAAGTTCTACATGGACTTCCTTTTTTTCAAATTTGTTTTTTTTTGGACCAACACATGCATTGTTCTTCAATGATTCTAGGGATATAAAAATTGGTCCCACCTGAATTATATTTTTCACAATATGATCAATTGGATTTGTCATTTTAAAACCATGAATCCTTGGTCCTCTAGGGGATAAAGGACAATGCAACTTGATAGTATTTTGGGAGAATCTTGCTCATAACTTCTACTCCGTTGCACCAAATGGGGTTTTTTAAATGCCAAACTAGGCACCTTTTAGGGATCTTTACTTCTTTAGAATAGAAGCAAAGTAAATTAAAAAGAGAATCAAGCTTAAAATGGAGTTTAAAAAGAGATTTTGGGTGTGGAATTGGAAAAGGGTTAACACCAAGTGAGAACATTCCATTATGGTGGTTTCCACATTGCAATGGACACTGAGATTCAAGGTCTTCATGGACAGTGGAACTTTTCAATAAAAAAACAAAATCAGTTGGATTGACAGAATGATGTCGACAATAATATGACAGGGTCTCACCTTTCCTGCACGTCCTTCTTGCCATCAGCATTCTCGTTGCTGAAAAACGCTTTGGCCCACGCCACAAAGACTGCAGTGCTGCATCCAAGTTGAGGTCAGGGTTAGTTCAATAATGTCAAAAAAACGGTCCTCCATATTCATGGTGTGTACGTGGAAGTGTACACACATAAAAGTGAAGGCATGAAACCATTTTTTGTTCTTGCACTGATTGTTACCTGCCAGAAAGGACATCGCCTTGGCCACCACAGCGCCGGGGAGAGCCATAATAACCTGAGCTTAGCACTGCAACACAAACACTAAATACTTCAACGTAGGAACACAGCAGAAACAATCTAAATCAACCCCTAAAGGACCAAGGTTTCATGGCTTCAAAATGACACATTTAAACAATCATATTGTGAAATTTACAATTTAAATGGGACCAAATTTTATATCAGTGAAGAATACTGCATATGTTGAATAAAAAATAAAAAAATTTGAACAATAGAAAATCTACTCAAAACTACTAAAAACACATGAAGCCTCCTGGGGGCCTTATGGTCCTTGAGGGGTTAACCCCAAAGTGCCCAAACTCAAAATAGAAAGTCCACTTTGGAAGCTAATAGTTGATTATTGCAACTTGCAAAACCAATTTCTATTTTTCAAACGTGTAGGGTGTACAAATATCCCTAATTGCGATATTTAAAAACATACACACAAACACTCAATCATCATAAATATCTTTTACAATAACCTATATCAATACAAGGTAGAAAATAACATAATTTTATTCATGTATTATATCTAGGATTAGTAGTATATTGTATTTATATCACTTACAATAGGTAGATTGTAATTTATAGAGTCCCACCACCGAAAGGTGGCAAAGAAGGGTCTGTCTAGGCTACCAACATCACTCTTACAGATGAATGGATCTTTATTTACGTTGGTTGTAGTACCGGAGTTGTATATATACTAGTGGGACCCATGCCGTTGAGCACATTGAAACCACTTGTTTTTGAGCTTGGGTTGTCTCCTTGACGGATTCCAGCGCGAAACGGTTGAGTGAGACAAAGCGAGTTGTATTGTAATAAATTATATATATATATATATATATGGTTTCTCCTTTCTATTGATGTATTTTGTTAACCCTTAAACATCAACTTAGCCCCTTGGGTTTGGTTTTTCAAAGTTTTCAAACTACTTTGACCATGAATTGCTAATAATGAAGAGATGTTTTTATGAATTTTCTTTTTCAAGCATCATCCATGACAAGAATAGTATGTACCTACATTTTAGAATGTAAATTAATTCTATATTTTGAGGATAAAATTCAAAAGGACTCCTTTCTTTCTAAATGAGGAAATGCTGTTTAAGGGTTAACTTCTTTGAAACATTGTCATCAACATTTCAACTCCCATAGATATGGAAGTAACCACTCTTGACCATTTGGCACTTAGGAATTGATGACCTTTTCACAAACACTATGAAGCTTGTATCACTTCTAATTCCTTGAACTGAGAACACTACCGTACACTCTTAACTAGTGTGTGAACGATTTTTTTCCTGCACCATCCACCTGTTTAAAATCTAATGGCTTGATGAAAATACTATTCACAAGTAGGACGCCACCCTCATTTTAGAACCCACACTAAATAGACAGAGGAGTGTGGTTTTATGGACGTGTAGGAGGCGCCCACCTGTTTTACCATCACTGATGTATTCTGTCTTTCCTTTCTGTACAATGGTGACACCTTCCATCCTGACATGCAACGAAGATTATAATCAGAATGCAACAAATGCAACAGAAAAAATGTAAATTAACCAAATCACTGCCTGATAAATCAAATCAAATCAAATCAAATGCATTTTTAATATCTACAAATTTTCTACTTTGGCTCGGTAGGAAGCACTTTGAAATCTTTCTCAACAGAAACTTACATCATAAACATATCTTTACAATTTTATTCATAAATTTACATTTTAAAAACGAGTACTTTTTAGCAAGTTCTTGCAACTGGCCACGAAGCTCTTCCTCGGATTCTTCCTTAAGATTTTCAAGGTTTCCCTCTCGAGCAATCTTTTCATTTTGAAATCTTTCTTAACAGGAGCAAATTTAAAGCCAAGAAAGAATTTTAGTCTTTTCACAACAACTGCAATAAAGAGGACGCAACTGGAAGACTATGCCTCAAGAGCCAAGGAATGACATAGCTAATTAAGTGAAAGCAACTTAAGAATGAGTACTTGTCAGCAAGTTTTTGCAACTGGCCAGGAAGATCTTCTTCATCAGATAGTTCCTTTGGATTTTCAGACTCTTCTTCATCAGATGGTTCTTTTGGATTTTCAGGATCTTCTTCATCAGATGGTTCTTTTGGGTTTTCAGGATCTTCTTCATCAGATGGTTCTTTTGGATTTTCAGGATCCTCTTCATCAGATGGTTCCTTTGGATTTTCTTCTCCAACACTCTTTGCACTTTGAAATCTTTCTTAACAAGAACAAATTTTTAAGCCGGTGAAGTATTTTAGTCCTTTACACAACAACCCCAAGAAAGGAACGCACTGAAAGACTAGCAACATAGCGAAGTACAAGAATGTTAAGAATGAGTACTTTTTAGCAAGTTCTTGCAACTGGCCGGGAAGATCTTCGTCGGATATTTCCTGGGGATTTCCAGAGTTTATCTTTGCAACAAGCCGCTTGTGCTCCATAACATTAGGAGTTAAAACGGCAAGAGGATATCCAATAATCAACTCAGGTCGGTTTGTCACCAAAAACAATCCATCCTGCACGCAAGAATTCGTTCATAGGATTATTTCCTGCCACATGGAATATCATGTTATCAATTCATGCCTCACAAACATGAAGCATTTTGAAACACACGGGCGTGAAATTTTACCCCATCTATCACAAGAGGAATATTCTTGGACTTCGCTTCCTCAATGATACCAGCAACACATTCCTGTTTCCAAGTCACCCAAGGTTGTACACAAAGCAGTGGGTGAGCATGTTCGAAGAGTCAAGCCTCAGTGACCTCCATCAGGAATTTAGGACTCCACTGATTTTTAACGATTTTCATGCGACATCCGATATTTCATGGGTTCGTACATTTTTCGCACGGATTTTGTGCTAATTCTGCACTCAATCCGCACGACTTATACATTCACTCTTTTCGTTGTCTTACACAGTGCAGAATCCGTGTGGAATCAACGTGAAATTCGTGCAAAATCTGTGCAAAAAATGTACAAACCTATGAAATATGGGATGTTGCACGGAAATCGTTTAAAATCTGTAGGGTCCTAAATTCCTGATGTTGACGAACACTGAAGATACATCAGTTGCAATAAACATTTAGTGTGACTAGAAGTATAATCTTTCCAGCAAACATACAGACTATGTAGTTGGCATTTGAGCGTACCAGGAGTATAGAATCACGACCAAGGCCTGGGCCAATTA
The DNA here is from genome assembly GCA_022496805.1 of Pohlia nutans. Taxonomy (NCBI): domain Eukaryota; kingdom Viridiplantae; phylum Streptophyta; class Bryopsida; order Bryales; family Mniaceae; genus Pohlia; species Pohlia nutans. The sequence goes on from CM040086.1 coordinate 3,276,712, forward strand.
CAATACAATCAAAACGAGGTAGCCACTTTCCTACATCTTCAAGTACTTTTTGTTTCAAATCTTCTATCTCTTGCTCCCCGATTTCCCTGCATGGTAAGATGGAAACCAAGCTTTAGTCCTGTCAGGAATTCAATCAATTTTGTATATGCGTCTGATTCCATCCTAATATGAAACAGATGACATTCCCAAGCACTACTACAGAAGCAGTAAAACGATAACAAATCATTGAAGATTCCTAGCCTTGAATTGGAGGAAGGCAAGAGAGTTTACCCTAGGTCATACGATTCATGAAGTACAGGATGCACAATCAACTCAGGACTGTAACTCTTAATAACAGTCGCAGCCCCTTCCGTGCAGAACACATGTGCTAGATCTGCCCCCTGGACCATTATCCATGGTTTTTAAACTTGACCATTATAATCCTGAGAATAATACAATAAAAAATGATACATCTAACATAGAAGAGTGACATTCACAGACGAAATCATATTCAATTTCCGACGTCCAAAAACTCTAAAGAATCACCAATCCGTTCATAATAACTGACCATTTTGAGAGCCGATATGGCAGCGAAATATGGAGCCCCGGTATACTCCCTGCAGCCTCCGACGACAGCAACTTTCCCTGCAAATCATTTTGCAACCTATTTCAGAGCATAAACTTGAATCAACTAATCAAGAGTGCTTAACAACCTCAATAACGTAGACGATACTAAACCCTGATCCTATGCTGACCCCTGTTAACAACAGCAACTCATTACACTTGGTTGGACTTCAATTAGCAAAATGAGTGTAAGCTAAATGTCTCTGGCTACTGATCTTTGAATGGAAATGGGGTTATCTACTATCCCTTCTACATCCTTCCACTTTGAATGATTGTTCATACATAGTGATAAATTTTTGATCTCAACAGCATTTGGCTCCTGTAGTACCCAAAGTGATCTCTATGAAAATACACTCCTACGTAGTGGTTAAAATGCTTATAATGACAGACAGAAAACCCTCTACCTTATTGATCTCTCTAACCTATTACTTCCTCTGGAATCATGGAATTGAGCCTAATCCGTAGATTTAGTGAAAACAACACTTAATCCATGGACTTCAATGAAAACAAGGTCTTTTAGCGGGACGGAGGGAGTTGTATGCAGTTTTTGTGTCACTCTCATTGTTTGTCCCGTTTGAAGTGGACAAAGCTCATGTTTGAAGTAGAAAACATAGACCAAATACTGAAAAAAAAAAGAACGATAAAAACTAGGACAATTATTTCTGGACAGAGGGAGCAAGCCACATCAGGAAACTGAGATAACTGGTTGATTGCTGTGCACTCTACCCCTTAACCTCGATTCATGCCTTTAAAATGATCATATTGTTAGAAATACTAAATATTATACTCCCTCCATCCCAAAGTTATTGTCCAACTTGTTTGCTTGGTATTTCTTTGAGCCAATTTCATTGATCATATTGTAAGAAACATGATTAAAAAAGGTTCTAAATTATGTCACTAGAATGATTGAAGAACATTGCATGTGTTCATTGCAACCTAAGTAAAAATTAGTCACAAGGAAGTATTTTTTTACCTACTTAAAAAAGCACTTTCAAACATGACTTTCAAACATGACAAAAACTTTGGGACGGAGGGAGTATCAGTGAAGAAGTAAGTCAATTTCTTTTTATTTTTTTCCTGAACAAATGGAAGTCCACATGTGACCTACTCAAAAAAAAGCATGAAGCCGCTGAGATTTCTACGAGGAGAAGAGGCTTACCAGCTTGTCCTTTGTGGCGGCCAGGGGCAAGAACAGGAACGACTCGTTGCAAGGCGGGCAAGATGGTCTGGAGCTCATCTGGTACAGCCATTCTAGTTTGAGCAGCGTCCATTGTTGCCGTTGTTGTGGAGTGCAGGCTCTTTCTTTCTGGTGAACGGTTGGTGACAGGCGTGAAGGAACCAGAGGAGGAAGGGGAGGAGGACGAGACGGACGAGGACGACGACGGCGAGTAACGGCGACGGTGATGATGCTTGGGCGATCGGCTCCGGCCTGGCAGCGACCTCAGCAGCTGTGGAGGATGCATCACACACAGTTGAGTGACATAATAGCCTTGACACGCCGCCTTGCGCAGTAGCAGTGAGCACCCATTCTGCATTCTAACAGCATGCCCAGCAGCTCACAGCCTTTGGGAGTTAATTTGAAGGCCACTTGGAAGTTAATTGCTACAGCCAACAACAGCATCCTTTTTTTTATCACCAAGCCAGCCTCTCCCAGTCCAACACCACATCTCCCAGTCCATAATTCAACTGTTGACCAATCATAGCCTACTCCAGGAAATCACGACCAACTATGGTAGCTTCAAATTGGTTCTAAGCGATACAGTTACAACTTGTAACATATTTTCCTATGCACACAATTTTCAAGACCAACTGTGGTAGCTTCAGATTGGTTCTAAGCTTCAAATTGGTTCTAAGCAGTAGAGTTACAACCCCAAATGTATTTTCATATCCACACAAACTTTATAGTATATTCCAAATCTTTGTAGAAAACTCCTCTTCATCTCTTTCTATTCTCAACTTTCCATAGTATACTCCAAGACATTACTAATGTCACTTCTCTTTCTATTCTCAACTTTTCATAGTATACTCCTCAAAATAAGACATTACTAATGTGTGACATGCGTCATAGGCTATGGTAGATAGAGCACTCCATGGGCTCCTATGCACACAATCCTCAAGACCAACTGTGGTAGCTTCAAATTGGTTCTAAGCAGTAGAGTTACAACCCCAAATGTATTTTCATATCCACACAAACTTTGTAGTGTATTCCAACTCTTTGTAGAAAACTCCTCTTCATCTCTTTCTATTCTCAACTCTCCATAGTATACTCCTCAAAATAAGACTTTACTAAGGTGTGACACGTGTCATAGAGCACTCCATGGGCTTGCCGTGTCGTGTAGTGGGTGCATGCTACCACCTCGTTGCTTCATGACTCAGAAATAGCATGCACCTGCTACATGTCGTAGAAGATCCCATGGAGTACTCTATTTAGTACAATAATCAAGCTTAGTGTGAGAAATCCGGACGCGCCAATGGCTTGATCCGCTGCTGGGGACATATTTTGATGACCTAATTTCCCTTCTGACCATAACAGCCTCATTTGTCACCAACAAATGAAGGCGACATAATTCACAAACCACCACCCCACCTAAGTTATTTGACCTAATTTCCCTTCTGCACCAGTAATACTCTCTCTGTCTGTGGTGTTGTTTGAAAAGTTCGGAAAGCATAAATCAAATTTTCATAACACCAGAATCAATGAAGACTATTGCATGCGTTTGTCCATTCATAAATAAAACTAAAAAAAAAAGTCCTCACTGAAAATAAATGAGGCTTAATCTGGACAAGGAGGGAGAGGGGATGCCTACAGTGTTTGTTCGCTTAAACCCTAAAAAGGATTCATGGTTTTAAAATGACCAAATTCGATTCATCATATTGTGAAAAATCAATAATCGTTCAAATTTTATATCAGTGACGAGCATTGCATTTGTTGGTCAAAATACAAATAAAAAACAGGCCCCATATGACTTACGGAAAAAAAACCACGAAACCCAATTTGGGCTACTTGGTGCAGAAATATGCCCCACATCCGGGTTTGGAAATCAGCCTATTTTGCCAATAGGAAGAAAAATCAAATAAACAAAAAACTTGACGAGTACCGTAATCGATACTAAAACGAAGGCAATTATTCTCCTCGTCATCTACGCTCGTGCCCTAATTTCAAAAACGCTTTTGAAACTAAAAAAGGAAGCAGGAAGAGATATTATTCTGTCTTTCGAGAAACGTCAACATTCCCTCTCCGTGAATTCAAAATTCCCGCAAGACAGACAGACTTCCGATTGAGTGTTTTTCCAATAAAAAAATCGCGACAACCAGCACTTGGAACTAACTCAATCTAGTTTAGGGTTGATCATCGTGATTCTCAAGCAATTAAGAAAAGAACAACCTCATCAGCTACAAGCTCCAAGCGGGTTCCTTCGAAATTATACGCAGCTCTTTCAATGTCTTCTAATTCCTTCTTGCGTGCGAGTTGCTCTTTCGTCATCACTTCCTCCGCTAACTCCTCTACACGCGACCGTTCCGCTAACTCTTCTACCTCCATAGCTCGACCTCGAAACTCCCTCAAAAAAAAAAAACAACAAAAACAAACCAAATGGCTCCACCTCACACAAAACGCATCACCATTGTAACTAACAGAGAATTGTAGAGCTCGAGATTGTCCCACCTGAGAACGACAAGACACTGCCCACGGAAGAATGAATGTTGAGAAGCTTGTGAGCTCCGAGAATGAAGAATGCAAGCGGCAATAAGAAGAATGTAAGTGAATGGGCTTGAAGTCGATTGAGAGCTCGGAGTGGCAAAGCCATGAGAGCATGGATGCAGGAGAGCAGACATGTGGATGGACACTTGTTCCCTCCATTGCAGGTCAGGAAGTTGATACCCTGCCCCGTTTCCCGGTTCTCTCAGCGGGTATGGAAATGGCTCCCCAGAACCACTTTATGACATTTAGAACATTATGCGACCTCCCACATAAATGGTATCTACTTTTGCTACCCAGTGCAGACAATACTCACGATACCTCTATAATATCCGACAATACCCTTGGTATATTGAGGTGATACCATGATGATATCCACGGATATCACCTCATGAAGTTGCTACATATTTATATCATGATGAGCATTCTCGCTACATTTCAATTTTTTTTTCAATTTCTTTCATTGTATGTTTAGCAGCCCCATTTTTTTTTGGGTAGAAATCCAACTAATTTTAGCCAGTTTTGAGATCACTTCTCCCCACATTTCGTGGCAAGTTCTGAACTCATGTATGAAAGGGGTGATATAAAAGAGTTGTGAGTGTATGAAGACTGCGTGTGAAATCCTACAGTGAGGAGTTTTGAGGTGCAGAGCATCACTACGTGGAGCGCCTTCCTTTCAACATTCCCTTCACAAAGCTTCCTTCCTGCAAGCAAATTCTAGTTTTCACGCACAACTTACAATCTGCCAAGTCACTGAATGCGGGGAAGAAGAACGAACAATGAGGAGGGAATTCATTTCAGGCATCGTGAATTGCAAACGAAGTCCCACCTCGTGAATATGGCTGAGTTTAGTTTACGATGCCCAGTTTAGGACATTAGTGATGTTGCAAGTGCAAGAATGAGCGGCATTTTCTGCTAAAACTTGAAAAAGTGCATCATTCTACTCCTTGAGTTCGCCATGGCTATGGCAGTAGCGATGGTGACACTGCCCAGCTTCCATAAATCCCAATTAGGCCCAGCTGCTCTTGCTCCATCGCTGCCTTTGAGATTCAACGGCAAGCACGTTTCAAGGCATGTGGTGCGAGCTTTGGTAGGAGAGGTTAAGGCACCTGGTTCAGCTGTCCCAGACTCTCCCCAACGAGGTCTGAATTCATTCGTTTTCCCTACGAATCAGATATGTTTTTCTGAGTAGGAATTTCTTTTGTTTAGTTTTTGACCAACAAAACAAATGCAACGTTCTGATGATCGGGTCCGTTTCAAACCCTGTGTGATCGTTTTAGGGTTTAACCCCTAAAGAACCAAGAATCACAAATCGGGCCTCATGTTTTTTCAGCAGTTTTGAGTAGATCCTGTGTGACCTTGTTTTTGTTCGAATTTATTTGTTCTTTGACCAACATATGCAATGTTGGAGAATGGCCTGATATGGGTACCACTTTTACGCATCTCACAGAGTGTGATTTATATTTAACTCACTTTTTGTGTGCTAGAAACTCAGTCTTTAACACCACGTATACAGTTGCAGCCATGGTGCCTATAACACCCTTTAATTTTTGTAATTTTCCAATTGTTTTTTCCTACTAAAAAGATATTTCTCAAACATCACACTATTTTTGGATGGGGTACTCATATCAGGCCATCACCCTGTTCTTTACTGATTCTATTGATACAAAACTTGATCCCATCTGCATATATTTTTCACAAATGTATACAATATACATCTGAATGTATTTTTCACAATATGATGGATTGAATATGTCATTTTAAAACCAAGAATCCTTGGTCGTGTAGGGGGGTTAATTACAGTGGAATTCTTTCGTGGCAGAGAAGGTGGAAGCCGATGTTGTGATCATTGGCAGCGGCGTGGGAGGGCTGTGCTGCGGGGGGCTGCTTGCACGTTACGGACACGACGTGCTTGTGTTAGAGAGCCACGACATTCCCGGCGGAGCGGCTCATTCGTTCGACATCAAGGGCTATCACTTCGATTCCGGACCCTCGCTGTTCTCCGGGCTGTCTTCTCGTGGCCCGCAGGCCAATCCTTTAGCCCAGGTAACCTAATTTTCCCATCCTCAAGTCCTCAAAGAAGATGAAAAATCATGTGGTTACAGTACAAAAATCTACTCCCTCCGTCCCAAAGTTATTGTCATGTTTGAAAGTCATGTTTGAAAGTGCTTTTTTAAGTAGGTCAAAAAAATACTTCCTTGTGGCTAATTTTATTTAGGTTGCAATGAACACATGCAATGTTCTTCAATCATTCTAGTGACATAATTTGGAACCTTTTTTAATCATGTTTCTTACAATATGACCTACTCAAAAAAGCACTTTCAAACATGACTTTCAAACATGACAATAACTTTGGGACGGAGGGAGTATAAGTGTAGACAAAAAAACTGACTGGCAATGAAACACACTGCCTCTGCATTTGTTTTAGGTCTTGGATGCCCTTGGGGAGCCTGTTGACTGTGTACGCTACAACTCCTGGATGGTTCACGTTCCTGAAGGCCAGTTTCTTTCCCGGATTGGTCCTTCTGAGTTTTACAAGGTACACCATGCCTTTCCTTGAACTATGAAATAGCAGACAGTTTTATGGCTTTGCATTATTTGAGTTTTTGAATTTCATTCGGAATGTTGCAGGATTTACAGCAAGTTGCTGGACCAGACGCAGTGGCAGATTGGCGGAAGCTCCAGGTAGGATCAGTAACCTTTTGAATGTCTAGCGTAGAGTTTGGATATACCAAGGATTCACGGTTTTCAAATGACAAATTCAATTGATCATATTGTGAAAAAATAGACTTCAGATGGGACCGATCATCAGAATCAGTGAAGAACATTGCATGTGTTGGTCAAAAATAAAAATAAAATTCAAACAAAAGAATGGTTTAATACTAGAGTTAACCGAAAAGTCAGCTCAAAGAGGAAAGTTTTAGCAAACTCCTCTTGAACTCCTCATATTGAAATCTAAATAGACCAAAAACTAGTTCATGATGAGTTGGGAGACAATCTAAAGCAAGCCACTGTCATTATTCTCCACACCTCGCAATGAATCTCACACCTTCTACCAAAGCTCCAAGCCCATGGCCCACAAGGGGACAAGCTATGACACGACACTATTCAACCCAAGTATAGCTCAAAAAAGAGGTTAGAAGTAGAGCAAAAAGGGAGGTTAGATGGCCTTCTTTTTGGTTAACTCAACTAATGGTGTTGGATTTTTTTGTGATAGGAAGCGATTGTTCCTCTGTCAACAGCAGCCATGGCTTTGCCTCCGGCCGCGATACGCACAGACTGGGGAGCTCTGGTGACTACACTAGGGCGCTATGGCCCATCGCTGCTGAAAACGTTGTGGCAATTGGGGCCACAAGGCATCATGGGAGCTGGCAAGCTGCTTGGGCCTTTTTCGGAGCTCGTGGACTCGCTGGGGGTTCAGAATGAGTTTGTGCGCAACTGGGTGGACTTGCTGTCGTTCCTGCTCTCTGGTGTCAAAGCTGACGGAACGCTTGCTGCCGAAGTGGTGAGCACTTTTCATTTTCGTATATATATTTGTATATTTGTATATATATTTGTGTATGTATTTGTGTATATATTTGTAAATATTTTTGTATATATATTTCTATAATTTTCCTCGGGGGTGCTCTCTACATCATGTTTGAGAATCACGTGCTCATGACCCCCTCTAAAAACCGCTTTGTATACAAAGGGTTTTATGTCTAAAAACGTTTGTATACAAATCTATTATGTCCTAAATATATGTTTGATGTAAGTATACGTTAATATTTTCAGCTCTAAATATGTTAATTGTATGTATACGTAATACGACAATGTTCAAATTAATACTCCTTCTGTGCACTCACGTATACTTGTACGTGTTTAGTACAGTGCACCCCCCGAGTAATTTTCATGTCTGTGCATCTGCTTTGTTCCTCCCTCAATTCCGCTCTCCATTCTCTTTGAAAATCAGCTGCCTTTTCTTCATCACTTCTCAGACACTAACATCTCATTCAAATAGATGCCCCAATTCCACCTACACCATACATCTGTAATTTCATTCAAGTAGCAACCTTAAACCAATGAAAATTGCATCATGCTAAGATTCCATTTGTGGAAAGTGCCTTGGTATTAACAAGGCTTTAAGGAACTAAGAAGGCCAGGATAAGTATAGTTTTGGTTTTAACCTTTTAATGCAAGGCTTTAAGGAACTAAGTAACTTAAGAAAATTGTTTTTGGGAAAGGTACCATATTAGTGGATTTAAAAAATTGTATACAACTTTGAAAATTATGAAGGGACTTGCATTGTGTTCCATTTGCTTTTGACAACAATCAAAATTGATTTTCATCAAGTGCACTCAGTTCAGATCGTTATGCATCAAGAATTTAGGACTTCTGTGCGACATCCGATATTTCATGGGTTCGTACATTTTTTGCACGAATTTTGCGCCAATTTTGCACTAAATCTGCACAACTTCTACATTCACTCTTTTTGTTATCAACAAAGTGCAGAATCTGTGCGGAATTAGCGTGAAATTTGTGCAGAATCCGTGCAAAAAATGTACGAACCCATGAAATATCGGATGTCGCATGGAAATCGTTTAAAGTCCGTGGGGTCCTAAATTCCTGATGCATGTGCATGGTTTAAGGGAACTGACCTTATAACATCTTGCAATGTGGCAAACTTGAACTCAAGATGGTTGGTTTTGCTACACTAGTAGCAAACCTGTCATTTTTCATTCCTCATTTTGTGGGAACAGTGAATAGTACCGGAATATTATACTTACGTTTTTTCTCTTCTTGTGACCAAAACTACTCATCAGCACTAACACAGCCCATGTGCCTGGCGCCATTTCATTTCTTTTTCATTTATAGTAAGTGAAATACGACACATTTCCTTATAGTGCTATTGCTCATGTGCATTGTTATGGCTTGACAGGTCTACATGTTTGGAGAGTGGTACAAACCGGGGTGTATGTTAGAGTATCCAGTAGGTGGCACCGGGGCTATAATCGATGCTCTTGTGCGAGGCTTGAAGAAACACAAAGGCCGGCTTTCGCTCAACTCGCATGTTGACACTATTCTCATTGAAGGAGGACGTGCTGTAGGCGTCAAGCTCAGGAATGGGCAGGTAAGTTACCATTTCACCACAACCTCTTTCTTATGATGCATTTCAAATTTCAGAAACTAGCTCCAAATGCTTCCACAGTGAAGAGCAAACAGAGTTTCCATTCGTAAATGCCAACAGAGTTTCTCGGGGAAGTCACTTAGTGTAAATTTTGGTATACATGAGCGAATGAATGGGGGGCTATGAAATAATTGGAATATTAGTATATTTAGGGTATGTTCACGATATATTCTAGGAATATTCTCAAACTGGTCAAAACACACCCTATATTACTTCTTAAAGTTTATAAATTTTATCTCAAATGAATAAAAGACACCCTATATTTGTTCTCTCATGGTTATCTAAATTTTTGACAATGACTTCCCCGGGCAGATTATGAACATACGTTTGATCATTACAGCCTGAGTTCTCATTCATTCCCTGATTCATAAAATGTACGTTTATTTCACCTTTGAGTGTTCATTTCCCTTGAACCTACAACTGTTTTTCATCCTTCTAGAAAATTAACTTCTCATGTTGCCACAATCTGATTTCAAATTTTTATCTCATTTGTACAACTTTATCTCAAGTGCTAATTGTTGTGAACTTCCTTGAATCTTCTTTGTCTCCTTTTTCTACATTTCTTTTTAATAGAGTAACCCTACTAGAGAAGAAATCATTATATAGGCTCTAAAAGAATGGTTCTCACATGAGCGCAAGAATGTTATACAGGACTTCAGATGAATTATTTGGAAGCTTCTAGAAAGAGACATTTAGTAAGTTTTCTTTACAATATTGGATGATGTCGGTGTACTTAGAAGTTTTTTTGTTCATTACATATTGTGGTTTAAAGTGCATTTTCTATTTTTAGTTTAGGCACTGAGAGGTTGGGCTTTGTGGTGTTGCAGGTTGTAAATGCCCGCAAAGCAGTGATCAGCAATGCATCAACATGGGATACAGTCCCCATGATTCCCACCAGCGACCTCCCAGGGGAGCTTCGCGCGCGGGCGGATTCCACACCCCAGTGTGACTCTTTCATGCATCTCCATCTGGGAATTGATGCCAAGGTGAGCAAACAATGCCATGCCATGTAACTCACTCATATCTCACTTGTAGGATTTTGGTCCTTTATAACTGGTCCTTTGTGACTTAAATGGTCGTTTGTGACTCAATTCTTTTAAAAAAGAGTCGTTTTGGATCATTTAAGTAACAAAGGACTAGTCAAAATTCTACTAGTGCAAGAATCTGTGCAAGAATCTTATTCTTATTTTTGCAGTCAAAATTCACTTGAATGGTCATTTTAAGAGTTTGTATTGTGCTATGTGGTATGTTTTTAACGTTTTACCCCTAAACGACCAAGAAGCCCAAATTGAGGCTCGTTTGTTTGTTTTTAGTCAATTTTGAGTAGGTCCTTTATTTTGTTCAAATTTATTCGATTTTTGACCAACACAGGCAATGCTTTTCACTGATTCTGGTGATATAATAGTCATTCCCATCAATCCTTGATCTTTTAGGAGTTAAAGAGGATTCTGAGTCACTTTTATTGTTTCCAAACATTTTTAAAACTATCAATAACTTTGATTTGAACGGCTCCATTTGACCTATTATTTCTAGAAAAAATGATTTGATCTAAATTTAAATTGATAGCATAACAGTCTTGAGCAGTTGTCTTCAACACCCTTAGAAAAAGAAGGCAGGCCAGTCACTAAACACTATTGATACTCTCTAGAGTGAACGTCAAATTTGTGAGTCTTTTTTGAACTTTCTACCTACAAGGGAGAATGGCGAGTCTTTCATCCCTGCTCAAGAATGTTATGAGAAACATGCAGTAAGTAATTTTTGTGTCATTCTCATTGTCCTGTGGACCTCAAACGAATAGATTCTTAACGTATGTCAGCTTGGGGGCTGCAGCACTGTACTAAACATGTACTACTATACATGAGTGCACATAAGGGGTATTAATTTGAACATTGTCGTATTACATATACATACAATAAGTACATTTAGAACTAAAAATATTCACGTATACTTACATTAAACATATATTTAAAATGGAATACATTTGTATACAAAGGTATTTACATATACTTACATTAAACATACATTTAAAATGGAATATATTTGTATACAAAGATATTTAGACATATAACCTCTTGTATACAAGGGTTTTTTTTAGAAGGGTTCATGAACGTACATGATTCTCAAACATAATGTAGAGTGCACCCCCGGTACTCCAGATTCAAAAAGAGAAGGAGAGTTATGGTTGATTGTCCTAAAACCACCAACTTAAGCAATCTGGCCTATTTTTGGCAGTGCTAAATTTGAAAAAAAATATGACGGCATTCAAAATAGGTTTTGATGAGGATTGCAAAAATTTGCAACATCTAATTTGCATTGGTCAATTTTATACAAAATTCCAAAGTGGAAAGTAACCTCTAACCCATACATCACATACCAATTTCCTAAGTTCACACTTTGTTGTTCCTGAATTCTGCTCATGAGCTAACCCAAAACCACCACCACTTCTTTGCAATGCTTGGCATGCCATTGATTTACTTGAATAGTGAAATTGGTGGTTTCGAACAGCTGTGGTGGCTCGAAGAAAGCTCTACATGTCATAGTTTTAGGACATCCTACCTTACTGCAGTGAGAATGATGCCGCATATAAGCGAAATAATTTGTTTTTTTTTTTTTTTGGTTTCGTGCAGAACCTGCCCAGTGACCTACAGATTCATTACATAGTGGTGAACGATTGGGCAGCAGGGGTGGACGCTGCCCAGAATGTGGTGCTCATCTCCATTCCCAGTGTGTTAGACCCCTCACTGGCTCCCCCTGGCAAGCATGTGTTGCATGCTTACACCCCTGGCACCGAGCCTTACGCCCTCTGGCAAGGCCTTGACCGCAAAAGTGCCGCTTATCGCGAACTGAAAGCCCAAAGATCTGAGGTACCTCATCTTCCTAATCTTCACTGTCAAAGTTCAATTCCCTGGGGAAGTCACTGTCAAAAATTTAGATAACCATGAGAGAGCAAATATAGGGTGTGTTTTATTCATTTGAGATAAATTTTTAGAAGTAACAGAGTTATCCATAAAGTCCCTCAAAAGTGGGTGAGTGGACCATAGTTTGAGTGAATAGTGACATTAATCCCTAAAAAAGAACATGTGTCGGGCACTAAAAAAAACTGTGAATGCAAACTTTGAAAGCACCAAAATGGGTGTTAAAAAACTTCTCACCCAAGTTTCTATTATTCACCTTCACATATGAAGAAGGTCATTGCTAGCCCCTTTTTTGACAATAGATTCTCGCTATATATACCTAGACCGTCCCCACTCACCCATTCTTTTGATTTCGTAGAACTTCTCTCAATAGTTTTCGTTTCTCCAAATTTTAGTTAAACTAAGGCCCACTCAACCCTTTAATTTATGGATAGCTCTAATATAGGGTGTATTTTGAACAATTTGAAAATATTCCTAGAATATACCATGGATATACCCTACATATACTACAAATAGTATAATATTTCAATTATTTCATAGCCCCCCATTAAGTACCCTTTGTTTGCTCATCTATACCAAAATTTACACTAAGTTACTTCCCCAAGTTCAATTCACAAACAATAGCAGAAGCTTTGTCTGCACCAACAATCCATACATGAAGTGAAAATCACATTCCTAACTTCTGCTATATCACATTTCCATAAGGATTCATGGTTTGAGAATGGCCAATTCAATGAATCATCTTATTGTGAAAATAATGGAGTTCAGATGAGGCCATATTTAATTTTACCAGACTCGGCAAGGAACACTGGTTAAAAGATAAATAATACTCCCTCCGTTTCATGATAAGAGTCCACCTTTTGGGCATGTTTCAACTTAACGCTTTCTTTGCCAAAAAGAAGTTGTCTCAATACTCAAAAAATGGTTTATCTTTAAGATTAGTATGTAGTTTCTGTGTCACTCTCATTGTCCGCTCCATTTGAAGTGGACAGTGCTCATGTTTGAAGTATAAAACATAGGACAAAAACTAGGGGAAAAAAATGCCAAAAAAGTGGACCTTTATCATGAAACAGAGGGAGTATTGCACAAAAAAGTCCTCTTCATTGTTAATATATGTGCAGGAAGAAATGTTCTAATAACGTAATTAAACAATTAGGGTTGGGGTGTCTTTTGAAATGTCTACCGTCCTGCTAGGATAGAGTTACTCCTATGTTCCTACTCCTCTTTTGTAAGAATGAATGTAGTCCTTTAAGGAAGTAAAACTGCACATATACTAACACATTTAGGTAGAATAAAGAAGCTCGAAGGGAGAATGAGAGATAGTTGAGTAAATCTCTCAGTATCTTTTTCTATGGACAGGATGTAGAGATTATGATCTAAACACGCAATGCATTAATTTTTTTAATTGTTTACATCATACTGTCATATTTGGAACATGTATCAATAATGGCTTATACGTTACGCCATTGCTACTTGTATGTTGACATGCCCCTCCTTTTCACCATATGCTTGATCTTAAGATGTGACATTGATATGCTTAATAATGGCATAAATATTTCATAAATCGTCCCCCTTTCTAATCGGATCACACATCCATGAAGCTAACTTCCCATAAAATATATAAAGCAAACTCTCCATGTTGTAAAAAGTCAATGACAAATTGCACATGCATGAAGCTAACTTCCCATAAAATGTATTGTAAAAACTCCACGTTGCAAAAAGTCTATGGCGGATGAGAAATTTGTGTTTGATTCTGTACATTGTCCACATTTTGGACGGTTGGACGTTTAGGGGTTAATAAGAGTTACGATTGTGACGGTGACCAGGTACTATGGAAAGCTGTGGAGAGAGCGTTGGGTTCAGGATTCTCGCGGGAGAGCTGTGAAGTGAAGCTGGTGGGTACACCACTGACGCATGAGAGGTACCTTCGCCGGAAGCGAGGCACGTACGGCCCCGCCATCCGGGCCGGCCACGGCATGTTCCCGATGCCGTCCACACCCATAGCAGGCCTCTACTGTTGTGGAGACTCCATTTTTCCAGGCATTGGCATTCCAGCAGTGGCTGCTAGTGGGCTTGTCACAGCCAACACTCTTGCCTCCGTCTCCGACCATACCCGACTTCTCGAAGCCATTGGACTTTAACCCCTTAGTGTCCCCCGTGTATTTTCTGTAGTGTAGAAAAATTAGAAAAATTAGAAAAATTGAAAAATCATTTGTTTGTGTGAAAATGACTTCAGTTTGACACGATCGACTCTGTCAATTTTGTAGTATAAAACAAGAGCTTTAAAATGATGTATTGCAATCAAAAAATCGAGGTAAAATGAGAAAATGTCACCGTTGCAAAGTTCAGTGATGCAAATGGTCATATTGGGCAATTTAGATGCTTAGGGGTTAACTACTAGAGATACCCTGCCATATTAAAGTACTATATGTACAAGTTTGCTATACAAAATCAATGAAAACACGGTTTAAAATTATACGGATGTGCTAAATCGGCAGGCCTAGTTGATTATGGCAGGCAACATCAGTAATTCACCTAGGTGCTAATTCTGCCAAAAAACCAGCTAAGAAATGATAAAATTATACTACAGACTGGCCCACTCTTGGCTGATTCTGGCATATTGTGAGGCCATGGGCGAGCACGCTGGTCAAGCAATATGCTGGAATCGGCCAAGAGCGGGCCATTATGTGGTGTTAAAAGTATTTACAATTTATTTATTCCACTTACATCTGGTTTATTCAAGAATTTGAAAACTATCTACAAATAAGATTTTATGTTTACAAAATTGTTGCAACAAATTTTAGTTAAAAAACGGTTATTGAGTGAATGAAATTAAATTTTAAAAACAACTAGAATGTTCATTTTCAAAACTATTTTAAGATAATGATGACAGTACAAGTAGATTTAATCTTGGGGAAGTCAGTGTGAATCTTAGGATACATGAGCAAATACAGGGTATTTAATGGGGGGATATGAAATAATTAGAATATTATACTATTTATAGTATATTTAGGATATATTCATGATATTTTCCAAAATATTCATAAAATATTCGTAAATTGATTTAAAAAATCCTCTATTATTTCTAATTTTAAATTTTTTTGTCGCAAATGAATAAAAAACACCTTATTTTTGTTCTCTCATGAATATTTTAATTTTTGTTAGTGACTTCTCCAGAGATTTAACCATATAAAGAGAATCCAAAATTCAAACTCTAGAACTCTTATTTTCACATCAACACCAAATTATATTTCAAATTAATTTTTAATATCGAAACAAAAAAATAACTTGGGATTTTGAATAATTGGCCTAATGACATACCCCGGTGACATCCCCTAGTATTAGGCTATATTTTCAAAGAGGTTTTTATGACCATATTTTATGATCATGTATTTCACATTATATGAAACTCTTTCAAAGGTGTGAGACTTTATGCCATTTTCTTTTAATAGAATTTAGTGATAAACTCTCATTCCCTCTCAACGACATCAAAAACAGTATGCAACAACATATATGTGTGAATGACTTGAGATTTTTTTTGACACTGTCCATTTGAATAACTGATACAGTACTACCATTGTGCCTCAGGATACTTCGTGCGCAGCAACTCATAGCAGCCACTTTGAGATTATTGAAGTATTTAGAAAGCATGTCCGATTCAAATTGGCTTTTATTTCAATTACAAATTCCTAGAATCTACCATAGATAGATGATAGATAGAAACTCCGGTCCGCTATCGGGGGCCGGCGTGAATAAAGTGTCTGTTCGTGATGTCAATGACCCACTGCCCACCGGAAAAAGGGTCACTAGAATCTATTATACAATACAGCTCGATTTGTCTCACTCGACCGTTCCGATCCGGAATCCGTCGAGGAGACAACCCAAGCTCAAGAACAAGTGACTTCAATGTGCTCAACGGCACGGCTCCCACTAGTCTACCACAATGTATCACATTGCATGGGTTGAAAACCTATACGCATATTGTCTACATCATGGACAACTAGATGGTTTTCTTGTTGAACGCTTCCAATGATTGAAAAATCCTCACACTCGAACATTAATAGACACACGGTATCTCCAGCGTCATTTACAGCATGGAACAAGTGTGAGGGATCAATTTCAAGATCAAAATTTGTCATATGCACCGTCATCCTCGGAAATGGCAAGCTTGAACCAGAGTCATTGTAGCAAAGATGCAACTCGTAAGCTCTTCCAGATACCTCAGGATACGCAATCTGTTTATGAAAGGCCTGCACACACAAGAGTTTTTTTTTTCAATGTTAAAACAACACACTAGTAGCAGAACTGTCGTTTTTCATTCCCCACTTTGTGAAAACAATGAACAGTGACGGAATATTGTGCCTAGATTTCTGTGTTCTTGTGACCAAAACCACTCACCAACATGGACGCAACCGCAGTTTCATTCCTTTTTTATTTTATAGTAAGTGAAAAACGACACATTTTCTACTAGTGACACGTAACAAAGTTATCAATTTAAAAGAAGGCGAGCTCCAATCAATTTAGTCTAAATTGTGATCTTGTCCACCCACACTAGTAGCAGACTTGTCGTTTTTCATTCCCCACTTCATAGAAACAACGAACAGTGACGGAATATTGGGATTATATTTCTATCTTCTTGTGACCAAAAGCACTCACCAACACCGACACAACCCATGTGCCTGGCGCGGTTTCATTCCTTTTTCATTTAGCCCCATATTCATGAAATTGGCCAATTTTATTTATATTGGCCGCCACACTATTCAAATAAAGAGAGTAAATGAACTGAAATCACACTATTTGAGCGGCCAATATAATCAAGATTGGCCAATTTAATGAATATGGGGTTATTTATAGTAAGTGAAAAACAACACATTTCCTACTAGTGCCAAAATTTAAATTACCTTCACCATGCGCTTCAAGGCCTCCTTTTCCCCCGGGGAGGCAGCCCACTTATAATCGGCAAGGCTGTGCGGCATAATAAGTCAATTTAGACTTGTTATTCCATTTATAATAACTTATAATATGCTTCTTTCGATAGAATCAAATTTTATAATAAAAAGAATCTTATTATGCTTTATTATAACTTGTACAATCAAAAGTATAACAAAGTGTATCATACAAATACATCATAGAGATCTAAAGTGTACATATATACTACCATCTTATATTAAAAATGTACCTATCTTGAAAAAAATCTGAAGTGTACATATACACTATCATCTTCTATTACAAATGCACCTATCTTGAAAGAAATATATCTAGAGTGTTGTGGAAAAGCCATCTTTCTCTGTATATGTCATGATACTTGTTGTAACATTGTAAATAAAAACAATATTGAAAGAAATATAAAGATTCATTGTATTGCATATTCTTTTGGCTATGTGCTAAAAAAACAAAGGGATATATGGATGTGTGTGAAGAACCTTACTATGCATTTATTATGCTCTTATTATAAATTTATTTTATTATGTTTATAATAAAATTTATAATATGTCTTAAAATTTAAGGACCTTCTTGTCCTCACACCCCTGCATAATAAACTATCTTATTTTACACTTATTATATGTCATATCTAATTATGGATAAACATTTTTGATATATACAAGACATATTCTGAAAGCTCTCAATGTTTACTTTCCAATGAACTATATATTATCACAATCATAAGTAATTAAGTCATAGTATTTTGTAAAATAAGACATAATAAATCTTCTTATAATAAGTGGGAGTTGCCTCCCCGGGCCTTTTCCCAACAGCTGATTGTGGCTCCCGAATCAAGGATCACTCCACCACCCCCATTCTCACGAAGTTGAAGTGATGAGTAAGGAATCTCCACTCGAAGTCCACCCACACTAATACCTGTCACATTGACATAATAATAACTTGGGTGATTTGGATTGGTAAGCAAAGGTGTATACGTTGCATTCGAATGCTCGGCCGCGTCTCCAAAGATGATTGGACTTGTTGCAGTTCCAGCAGAATACTGATCTACCAAACAATAGGAGAAGGCTTTTGATGATGTTGCTTTGCTGAGCTGCCACGGTAATGTAAGAGGCCCTCGGCCCAACCCCATCAACCCATCTTTCTGGGGGAATATGCCGCTGTTGTTGTGGCCACATCCAAACGCAACATGCGGCACCGATGAATTCCCAAGTGTGAAAGTATTGTACGCCAAATTGCCGTTGGTTACGGATCCATCCCCATACCGGTGAGTATAATCACAAGTATTTCTCGCACTGCAAGTAGAATCATTCAATTCCTGTTTACATACATGCAAATCAAATAACTTCTAAATGTCTGAAAATGCCTTTGCCGCAAGTAGAATACAACGTATATTTCTTGTATTTGGAATGGATTCACACTTTTAATGGGTTTGAGTTAAACAAAGAAGTTGAAATTTAGATCAATGTGGTTCTAGTGAGCTATTGAGATCCTAATTTATAACTTCTTGTTGGTAGCAAATGCCAATTATACAAAAACGTATCTACTATCCCCATGGGACGTTTAGGGGTTAAGTTGTGAGTTTGTTTGGATACACTTAGTTTCCTACTTCCTCTATTCCAAGATGACTATCTAGTGTTATCATTTTTCCTAAATGCATCCAAAAAAAACAATAAAACACCGTATTCATTAAATTGGGAGTTTCCATTAAATTCGGAGTCAAATTGATCTACATCACATGATCATTTCACTATCAGATCTACAACATGCATACATCAATTTGACTCCCAATTTAATGGAAACTCCCAATTCAATGAATATGGAGTTATAATTGTGTAGTACCCCGAGTGTAGTACACATGTTGCAAGCATCCTAGCTTGCAGCTCTAAATGTTAAGCATATGTGACCAGTGGACAAGCTACTAAAAGAGTACAAAAAAGTGGTCTGAAGTTGCTCTCCACTCAATCACCGGTTGTGGTTACTATTATTAAAATAATCATAAGATTATTGTTGGAAACTGGAAGAAAATTTCAACGCACAAAAGAATACATCATTTGGATATTTGTTGCAAAAGTTAAAAGTTCTGACACAGGGAGCTCATAATGGTTTCCCTATGTGCGTTTCCCTTTTAGTCTCACTTTTCCCACCGAGCCTCAAGAGTTCACACTTGTGAAACTTTCCTTTTACAAGGAACATCGGTGAATAAGGAGCTTTAAGACTCAGTAGGAAAAGTGAGACTCGCAGGGAATCACACAGGGAATCGCATATGAGACCCTGGTGTGAAGGAACAAAGTTATGGCGCTAAATGCATAAAAAAAGCAATTGTTATAGACATATCATGGAGCAGACAATCAATTTGGAAGAGCTGAAAATAATCTGAGCTGAAAACCAAATGTATAATACGAATGTGGGGTTTGATTGGTACTAACCTCACACATGAGGTCCTTGCATCCAGCATCCAAGTAGGAACTGGAGGCATTGGGGTTAAACACAACGTCAGGTTGCTTGAAACAGTGCAGGCAGGGGGTGCACTGAACCCAATTCAATCGGCTGCCAGTGTCCACCTGGGCCTGTTTGAAGGCTGTTTTTGCGCACCAGATAGGACCGTATTACCTGACATGCAACAATTTGATCAGAAGCGACGTTATTCATCAACACATCCACACTCAAAGGTCAGAAGGTTAATTTAGTTCTAAAATGGTCTTATATGGGTTCCAAAGAAGACTGGGTGATGGCATGATACGGGTACCTCCTCCAAAAATAGTGTGATTTTCGAGAAATGTTTTTTTTTAAGTAAGAAAAAAAACATTGAAAAATTACAAAAATTAGAGGGTGTTATAGACACCATGGCTGCGACTATATACATGGTGTTAAAAGAATTTTTTTGTAGCACAAATAAAATGAGTTAGACATAAGTCACACTATGTGAGACGCATAAAAGTGGTACCCATATCAAGCCATTCACCGACTAGCTGTCTTACTACTACACTGTCATTCATACTCATTTAACCACAAGTAAATAAATACAAGATTGATTCCCATTTGAGAAACGTGAACACATTTCCAACAATTGTAACTTTCCCAGATCAAAAATACACTACAATCATCTCAAGAAAGTTGCAATTGTGGGAACTTTGTCCCACTGCCCATATGAAATCCCATGAGGGAATGTCTTTATCTCTCCCTGCGAACGTATGCTAGAAATGCCGACGTCTATTATGTTGCAATTATGTTGCAATGCAGACGTGATCTTCGCGGCAGTGAAATTCACCAAAAGAGCAAACATGAATGGGGATGTGAGTGTGCATTGGAAGCTTACATTGGTCTTGTCTGCGGGAGTGGAAAGAGGAGGTGTGGGGAGCTCCAGCGTTCCATCAGCAAGGAGACTGCGGATCCCTCGGGAGCACTGAGCAACGCTCAGAAGCTGAACCAGAACTACAGCACACAACACAACGTCCCGCACCTTCAAGATGCCCATGTTGCCCGCCTCCACTCAATTCATCAACTCAATTGCCGGCGTCTAGATCGACCCTCAGTCAGTCTTCACAAGTACGTGAACTCATCAACCCTTATACAAGTCTAACCTCTTTTCTATCTGTATGTAATGTATTCTCTCCTGGCTACAAACTAGATCAAGTCGGTGTCAGAGCGTGAGTATTCGCTTGAGCTTTTGCAATTCCTGAGTTTCGGAGCAAGATAGGATCGATGTGATCACGTACTTGAACAGTTGCAAAAGTAAGTACCCTGCACGTACGTGTAAAAAGCAAGTTCTGTTTCGGTGAGATCGAGTCGATCATGCATCTCGGACCTCATAAGCTCGATCGCGCTCTGACACGGTCCCCTTGTCGATCTTTACAGTTTCAAACTAGATTAACAATGTACTGGAACTAGAATGCCTGATGGAAAAGGAAAGGAATGTTCGATCTTCGTAGCTTACGTACAGTCGTGTGCTAATTGATGCAGGTCGGAACGTACGACATCAAAGGCGGACAGGCAGGGAAGATATTCACGTCATGAGTACTACAGCATTCTATTTTTTAGAATCAGGTAGCGTTGCTATGAGGCTGGTTGCATCAGAAAAGCAATTAGAATACCATGATGAAGATTGAAGAAGAATATATGGGAGAGCAATGCAAGCGAGCTAGATCGTGAGAGAAGGCTGAGGTACCTCGAGTTCTCTATGTATGTTGCATCTGAAAACCCAATTCTATATACAAGCAAGATAACAAGAAAAAGGAAGTTATGGACTCCTTACCAATGAGGGGCTGAAGTGATCCCAGACTCCCGCAATGAAAATAAAGCAAGTTCTGGAAAGCAAGTGTTTATGAGCATGCCCACTGCTCACCAATGACGCTGATATCCCTATAATTTTCTGAACCTGATATACTAGCCCAGACCTGGATTAAATTACAAGAGAAGAGTAGTCTCGCTGGTATCCCTATTTTTTGAACATGATATATATACTACTCTAGACCTAGATTTTGCAAGAGAAGAGTAGTCTCGCTGGTATCCCTACTTTCAAATGTAATTTACGTGCTCAAAACCTAAATTTTGCTAGAGAAAGGGAGTCTCGGTGGTATCTGCCGTAAAAAATCATCTGAGTTTTATTGCAGAGTTGGATGTCATTGCACAAGGTGTCACATCCTTTTCAAATGGATGTTCGGGTCAGATGGGTCTTGCAAGAGATACAATGAAAGTCCGTGGTGAGTAAGAGGGACCCCGTAAGAGACAAGGTGAAAGTCCATGATGAGCAAAAATGAGTCTTACAAGAGTCATAGTGAAAGTCCGTGGTGAGCAAGAGGGACCCCGCACGAGACATGGTGAAAGTCTGTGATGAACATAAATGGGCCTTACAAAAGACCCTCTGTGAAATACAATAGGATGAGTTTACTATCATCGAGTAATAAAAAATTAAAAAAAAAACTTTTGGTATTTATGGAAAGGAAAATGAAATGACTATCAAATATGCTATTGATTTTTTTTAATAAACATAGATGTGACAAACAACTTGGTGGATCCACAAAGACAAGCAAGAGAGCTTCGCAGCCTTGTATTTGGTGAATATTTGGAATATTATATGTTGCCATGGCTTGGGGAGGTGAGGAGGTCACTATGCAAAAAGTAGAAAACAATGTGAATTAAACTATAAAGTCTTTTATATTCATTAGAGGAAAAAATTCTATCTAATTATAAAATTTTATATGTAATATAGGACACTCTAAATTCTAATAAGGAATGATTCAAAAATCTATTTGGAATATACATAAGATATTTTAGAATATTCCTCAAGTATTCCAATTATGTACTTGGTACGTGGTTACACTAGATACATGCTAGTGACCTCCCCAAGCGCCACAATCCACACAAAACCCTAACTATGCATAGAAGTTGTTATTATTCAAATTTAATGAACATATTTTTATGACTTAATGGCATGACAAAGCATTGGGCAATCATGACATGGTGGATTGAAGAAACTGGTCACTTTATATGCGCTTGTAGTCTATGGATGGATTTGAAGTAGAGGCAGCTTCCCGGGAAACCCGGGATTATGATTTTATTGTGTCAATTACAAATTCCTAGAATCTACCACAATGTATCACATTGCATGGGTTGAAAACCTATACGCAAGTTTTCTACATCATGGACTACTAGATTGTTTTCTTGTTGAATGTTCCCAATGATTGAAATATCATCACACCATGTCATTAACAGACACTTGATATCTCCAGCATCATTTACAGCATGGAACAAGTGCGAGGGATCAATTTCAAGATCAACATTTGTCATATGCACCGTCATCCCTGGAAAATGCAAGCTCGAACCAGAGACATTGTAGCAAAGGTCCATATCATTGAAAGCTTTTCCGGATACCTCAGGATACGCAATCCGTTTGCGAAAGGCCTGCACACACAAGAGTTTCTTCTTAATATTAAACAGTGAAAACTTAACAAGCTTATCACTTAAAAAGGAAGGCTCCAATGAATAGTCTTAAACTTTGATTTTATCCACCCAAACACTACTAGAAAATCTAACTGTTCTGTTGATTCGGACGCATTTATTAGGGACAGTGGGACACTTTTATGTTGATTTGGTTGCGTTGTTCAAATCAATAGATTGTTGTCCAAATCAACAGAAAAGTGTCCGTGATCAATGCGACCTAATTAACAGTACACTTGGATTTTCTAGTACTGAAAATTCAAATTACCTTCATTATGCGCTTGAAGGCCTGATTGCTAGATTGTTGTCCAAATCAACAAAGAAGTGTCCCTCATCAACGCGACCTAATTAACAAGAATAGTTGGATTTTCTAGTAGTGAAAATTCAAATTACCTTCATTATGCGCTTGAAGGCCTTGAGTCTCCAACAAGTCATTGTGGTTCCCGAATCAAGGATCACTCCACCACGTCCATTCTCATGAAGTTGAAATGTTGAGTAAGGAATCTTGACTTTGAGTCCACCCACACTAACGCCCGTCACATTGACGTAATACATAATTGGGTCATGTGGATTCGTAAGCAAAGGTGTATACATCGCATTCGAATGCTCGGCTGCGTCTCCAAAGATGATTGGACTTGGGGCAGTTCCAGCGGAATACTGATCTACCAAACAATAGGAGAAAGTTTTTGACGATGTTGCTTTGCTCAGCTGCCATGGTAATGTGAGAGGCCCTCGGCCCAACCCCATCAAGCCATCTTCCTCGTAGAACGTACCACTGTTGTTGTGGCCACATCCAAATGCAACATGAGGCACCGATGAATTATCGATTGTGAATGTTTCGTACGACAAAGTACCGTCGGTGCCCGATCCATCCATATACCAGTAATAATAATCACAAGTATTCTTTGCACTGCAAGTAGGCTTGTACATTGCCTGTTTACAAGAAAATTAAGTCATGAGTTTTTTTGGATAAACTTAGTTTTCCTAATTCTTTTGTTCCAAAATGACTATCTAGTGTTATGTTTTTCTTCCTAGATAACAAATCTAGTAAATGCAACAACAAGAAAAAAGTGCCTAAGTAGTACAAACTTTGCATAACACACATTTCGTTAAAATTGAACCGTATTTAGTTAAAATTGGACTACCAGACTAAAAAAGTGATAGGGAGTGTTGCCCTTGAGTTCTCAATAGAGATAGGTCCCCAATTTTTCTTCAACACTCTTATTTCACAAGTAAGAGTAGTGTAGAAAAGTTGGGGACTTATCTCTATTAAAAAGGGAAGCACTCCCCATCACTTTTTCAATATAATAGTCTAGTTTTAATAACGAAATGTAGTCCAATTTTAACGAAATGTGAGTTGCATGCATCGTTGTAGCTCTAAATGTTAAGCATATGTAGTGGACAAGCTACTAAAAGAGTACAAAAAAGTGGTCACAAGTTGCTCTCCACTCAATCACCAATTGTAGTTGCTATTATTAGACAAAAGTCAATAGTTATAAAGGATCGAAGTTTTACCAATAAATGAATCAGGAAAGTAATGTAAGTACCACATTATTCACCACGCAATCATATTGGAACCAAATTTCAGACTATAATCGATTTCAACCCACTACTAGAAAATCCAACTGTTCTGTTGATTCGATCGCGTTGATCACGGACACTTTTCTATGGATTTGAACACAAGTCTCTTGATTAATTTTGAACAAAAACGCGACCAAATCAACAGAAAAGTGTTCCTAATCAACGCGACTGAATCAATAGAACAATTGGATTTTCTAGAAGTGAACAGCTAGTGGAGGGAATATGAAAAATCATCTGAATTGAAAATAAAATGTATAGTATATGACTGGGGTTTGATTGGTACTAACCTCACACATGGGGTCGTTGCATCCAACTTCCAAGTAGGAACTGGAGGCTTTGGGGTTAAACAAAGCGTCGGGCTGCTTGAAACAATGCTGGCAGGGGGCGCACTGAACCCAATTCAAGTCGCTGCCAGTGTCCACCTCTACAACAAGTTGCTGTGGAGGCGTGCCCACAGAAAGTACCATATCAAATTCCAGATGACCATAATGCACGGGGCTTTCCAATGCCCCTCGGAGTTTTTCCAGGCGTTGACGATGGCGACTCTGGCTGTGCTTCACGGCTTCCAGCAGTTTGACAGGGCCTGTTTGAAAGCTGTTTTTGCGCACCAGGTAGGACCGTATTACCTGACATGCAACAATTCGATCAAAAGCGACGTGGTTCATCAACACATCCACACTCAAAGGTCCCAAGGTTAATTTAGTTCTAAAATGGTCTTATATGGGTTCCAGAGAAGACTAGCTGTCTTACTAATTCACTGTCATTCATAACTCAATTAAGGTTGAGACACCCATTCCCGACCAGGTACACAAAACCAACCACTCTAGATTCTTGCCTAATTTTTAGATTTTGAAAGGGAAGATGTACCTCATTTGTACATTAGAGCATATGATTGGTTTTTGGTAAACCTACAACTTCTACTTAAAAAATTTGTACTTATTCGAATAATTATCAATTTTTTTTAATTAAATATGAAAACTTCTTAAATTTTTAGTGCTAAAAGAAGAAAATAATCAAAATACCGATTCATCCATCCCAAGTATAGTACATATTGTCTTATTTGATCGGTTTTAGGTATCTCAACCTTAACCACAAGTAAATAAATACAAGATTCCCATATGGGAGACGCGGACAAATTTCCCACGATTGCAACTTTCCTAGATCAAAAATACACTACAATCATTTCAAGAAAGATACAAATTGTGGGAATTTTTGTCCCACTTCCCATATGAAATCCCATGAGGGAATGTCTTTATCTCTCCCTGCGAATGTGTACCAGAAATGCCGAACGTGTCCATTATGTCTCCATGTATGCAATGCAGACGTGATCTTCGCGGCAGTGAAATTCACCAAAACAGCAAAACATGAATGGGGATTTGAGTGTGCATTGGAAGGCTCTCACATTGGTCTTGTCTGCGGGAGTGGAAAGAGGAGGTGTGGGAAGCTGCAGCGTTCCGTCATCAAGGAGACTGCGGATCCCTCGGGAGCAGTGAGCAACGCTCAGAAGCTGAACCAGAACTACAGCACACAACACAACGTCCCACACCTTCAAGATGCCCATGTTGCCCGCCTCCACAGATCGAGCTAGTCGTCAACTCAATCGCCGGCGTCTAGATCGATCCTCAGTCGATCTGCGCAAATTCGTAACTCTTGTCAATTAGAGGCCCTGAACTCATTAATTCTAAGCAGCTTTATTCTAGCTTTGGGTTATATATTCTCTCCTGGCTTCAAACTAGAGGAGGTGTCGGAGCGCGAGTTTTCGCAGTTCATGAGATCGAGCAAGGATCGATGTGCTTTTTGTCTACAGTTGCAAATGTACCCTGCTTTTGTAAAAAGCAAAAATCAGTTGTAAAATGAAACTGCTTTGGTGAGAAAACGTACATGGATTACGTCGCAGAGTCGTCTCCTTCACAAGCTCGATAGCACTCCGACACAGTCCCCGTCTCTGCACAGTTTCAAACTATGTACTGAAACAAGAATGCCTGAAGGAAAAAGAAAAGAATGTTCGATCTTCGGATCGGAGCTTACAGCTAGTCGCTTGCTAATTGAAACGTACATCAAAGGCTTGCGAGGGGAATCGACATGCAGGCGCGCAGGGAAGATATTCACAGTCTTGAGTACAGCTTTAATTTCTATGTTATAGAATTTGCTAGCGTTCCTATGAGGCTGGTTGCATCAGAAAAGCAATGAGAATATCGTGATGAAGATGAAGAAGAAGAATCGGCTCAACGGAAAGCAAGCTCGCTAGATCGTGAGAGAAGGCTTACCTTGAGTTCTCTATGTATGTTGCATTTGAAAATCCAATTCTACAAGCTAGATTACAGTAAAAAGGAGGTTTGGGACACGTACTATGGACTCATTACCGATGAGGGCCTTCAGGAAGTGCTCCCACAATGAAAAGTCTGAGCAAGTTTATGAAGGAAAGGGTTTAAGATGACCATGCCAGTCTCGTTGGTATCCCTACTTTTCGAACCGGTCTGATATACCGTAGTTTACTAGTAGGTTAGGCACCTTTCTGCCTAATATTTAATTATTTCTAAAAAAATATTTTTAGCAAAAAAATCTTCAAAGTCCGTTTTTTTCTCATACAAAAATAATATTTTTTTGAAAAATAATTTCCCAAAATCAGTTTTAAGTATATACTTTTAAAAATTATTTTCTGCTAAACCTGCTAGTAAACTATAGTATTAGCCTAGACCTAACTTTTTCTAAGGAATGTTGATATCCACAAATAATATATCAGTCTTGAATGCTTTAGATGGCAAAAAATCTTCCCGGACCTCAAGTTTTTGCAAGATATTTTAGGATACCAATTACAAACAATAGTGGGAATGCTCTAAAGTTTTTTTCAACAATCATTAAAAACAAGTTTTGAAAAGGAAGAGTGTTTAATTTTTTTAACAACCATAAAAAGAAATTTTAGTGTTGTGGCAGCTTGGGAGAGGCAGTGCCCTCAACATCAAAAACATTGTGAAAAAAAACCGGGAAAAAAACATAGGATATTTTTCGAATACTTGGTCCGAGGTAAAAATGATATATTTTTGGGGATATATTAAAAAGTAAAGGTGCCCAATACAATGGTTGTAGAGCAAGATGTCATTTTATTGGGTGTCACATTCAATTCAAATGATTGCTCGGGCCTTGCAAGAGACATAGTGAAAGTCCGTGGTGAACAAAAAGGGCTACGCAAGAGACATAGTGAAAGTCCGTCGTGAACAAAAAGGACTATGCAAGAGACATAAACACGCAATTCCCAATTTATGCACTTGGCCAAGTGCGCTCATTTCACGAGCAAATTTGGCTTAAAAAAATTTGTTTAAAAAATTCTCTAAATTTTTTTTATTTTTGTCTTTCTACAATCACTTACATTGTAAACAAACAATTCTTTTATTAATTTTTTATCCTTATCTTTTATCTTTTTTTTATCTTTTCTTTTATCTTGTTTTCTTTTTTGTCTCCATCTTGTTTTCCTTCTTTTTTCTTTTTTTTGGTTTTCTTCTTTGTTTAGGGTTCAGCCATTGTGGCGCTGAGCCCTAAAAAAAAAATTATTTTTAGGGCTCAGCCTTTGGCTGAACCCTAAACGCCGGCACAAAAATAAAATAAAATAAAATAAAATAAATTTAAAATTTAAAAATTTAAAAAAAAATAAAAATTTCGGCTGTTTCGGTCGATAGGGTGCGCGGCCGCGCACCCTATTCCATTCTCGTCTCTCTTTTCTCCTTTCTCTCCTCTCCCTCCACTCATATATATAGGGGAGAGGGGGAGGGAGAGGGAGAAAGAGAGAGGGAGAGGGAGAAAGAGAGAGGGAGAGGGAGAAAGAGAGAGGGAGAGGGAGAAAGAGAGAGGGAGAGGGAGAAAGAGAGGGAGAGGGAGAAAGAGAGAGGGAGAGGGAGAAAGAGAGAGGGAGAGGGAGAGGAAAATGACAGAAAGAGGGAAGAGGGGAGGGAGAAGCCGAAACGGCTGAAGAAAAAAAAAAAAAAAAAAAAAAAATTTTTTTTTGGCCGCCGGTTAGGGTTCAGCCGGCGGCTGAACCCTAAAAAAATCAATTTTTTAAAATTTATTTTAGGGTTCAGCACCACAATGGCTGAACCCTACACAAAGAAGAAGAAAACCGGAAAAAAAGTCAAAAAAGTCAAAATTAATTTTTTTTATTTTTTATTTTTTTTTGGGCAGGGGTTCAGCAGCACCCCACGGCCAAGAAAAAGGGCAATTTTTTTTTTTTTTTTTTTTTTTTTTTGGTTTGCTCCCATTGTTTAGGGTTCAGCAGCCACAACTAAAGAAAAAGTAGAAGAAAAAAAAGACAACGAAGACAAAAAGGAAAACAAGAAGAAAGACAAAAAGAAGACAAGAAAGAAGACAAGAAAGAAATCAAGATAAAAAAGAAAAGATAAAAGAAAAGATAAAAGAAAAGATAAAAGAAAAGATAAAGATGAGAATAAAAATTTATTAAAATAATTATTTGTTTACAATGTAAGGGATTGAAGAAAGACAATAATCGTTGGTTTTTTGAAAATAAAAGTTAGACAAATAAAATCATGCGCTCGGGGACGAAGTGCATGATTATATAGCCAAGTGCGTAAATAGCGAATTGTGTGTTGATAGTGAAAGTTCTGTAAAGAGAAAGAGGGACCCTAAGTATAGGAGATTTACCGTGAAAATCCGTGGTGAACAAGAAGAATCCCACACTTGAGAAACATGGTGAAAGTCCATAATGAGATAAAAACATGTTTTATTAAAAACACGATGGGGAAACTTATAGGTATTCTGATAGAAAAGGATAAAAGATAAATGCTGAAATCCTCACTTGCTGGGATAATTTTGTTGAACACTTGAACTTATATTTTGATTGATTTTTGCTTGTCGAGAGACCTTGATATAGTTGCCATTTTGTAAATGTTGTAACTCCTAAACATCTGAACATGCCTTTGCGACTAGTAGAATATTTTGGTTGTATTTAGAATGAATCCACACCTTTAATGGGTTTGAGTTCAGAAGAGAAGTTGGAATTTAGATCCACGCAGTTGTAGTGAGTTACTGAGATTCCAATTTAGAGTTTCTTGTTGCTAGCAAATCCCAATTATTCAACAGTGTATATACTATATCCATGGGACATTTAAGGGATAAATCTAATTGTAAAATATGATGTAAGTGTTTGTGAGGAGTTAGAAGTCAACGTGCAAAATTTGCCAAACTTTTAGAAAGTAAAATACATTAAAGCTTGTAAAGAAATTCAGTCACAATTGATATAATTTTAATTTTGTTTTACAACCATCTCTATTAATTTGTATACATATGTTAGTGCATATGAACTTCTGTGCCCTTTTGGATTTAGTTGTTGTCTTCAATTCTTCATGTCTACCAGTTTTGCAAAAAAATTAGGAAGTTTTTTCGAACTACTTGTTCATTATCTTGCAAAACTTCCACTTTTCAATGTGCATTGCCTCAAGACACTTAGTTCTCTGTTGTAGGTTCAAGAGTAACTAATATTATGCACATTTATAGCCTCCCAAGTGCACGCTACAAAATTTGTTAATTTGTATGTATTTATAAAAAAAACATAGAGGTTGTATAATTCAACTATCCAATGTTTGCAATCCTAGGGGAGTCACTGTTTAAGGATTAGAAAAGTACCTAAGTTAAAATATAGAGTTTATTTTATTCATTGGGATGAATTTTTTTACTCAATTAATTATTATAAAATTTTAGATCCAATACAGGATGCTTTAAATTCAAATCTGGAACAGTTTAAAAGTCTATTTGGAATATACCTATAATATTCTAAAATATACCTCAAATATTTTAAATATATGATATCCTCCATTTAAATACCCTCTGCAAGCACGTGTATCCCAAATTACAAATCTCCTCCTCCCTTCCCCCCCCCCCCTCTCCCCTCCACCTCCTTTTGATAGTGTAACTAATATAAGGTATGGGAAAAGAGGGACGTTTTTGCAATATAAGTAACATTATGGCCTTCTAAAATCCCTTAAGCCCGTCAACTAATAGAAACTAGATATATAGGTGGGACCAAAACGGCAACTTTATGGAAACTAAGTAGTATAGATAATTACTTCCAATCGCCAAAGGTTAATATGAATTCAAATTCTTCCAACTCTAAAGCAATCAATGCAATCATCATTCATCATATTTATAGAAATACATTATATCATTGATCTATTTGCAAAATATATATAAGTTGAAGAATGTTTGTTTTAATAGGAGTTCATATAACATTAAAAGAAATTGAAAGTAAAGTCAAATGGTTCTCAAAAAATAAATTGACGTAAAGAACAATTTTATCTATCAAGATAGATATTTTAAATAAATGATTAAGTTTCTATATATGATGCATAGGGGAAAGGAGGGGGGGGGGAGGTTCATGATGTTGGTTATAGCATCACTTAAACCCACCTATATGCAATTAACCAAAAAATTTGTATTAGCCTAATTGGCAAATCCTATTAAAATTTCTCAAAACAATATAAATGAAAGAAACCCATTATTGATTTTTGGAGGAAGTAGTGGATTAAATTTGGTGATTTAATATAATACCTAAGTGCTATTTGTAAAGTGTGACAAATTAAACTCCCAATTTTATCTTTTCTATGGGGGAGGTGGGAGCTTTGTGCAAGGAAACCTAAATATTTCATGATATACAAGCCCGGGGTGTTGACTTATAAAAAATTATGAGGTAACGTGTGACGAATGATATGATATTTCAAATTCATGAATGGCAAGTAAAATTTTGAATTTTTTGGAGGTAATATATCTTTCATAAAATTTGAACTGAGATGTCTTATAGAACATGTGTGGTATGTAATAATGGAAGAGATTTTATGTTTTGATTTAAGATATCCTATTATCCTTTAGGATAAGTATCATAGGTAGAAGTTCATGGTAGCAAGTGAGAAATTTTGTGGTTTTATAAGAGCCTTCCACAATGGAAGAATGGGGTGCCATTTTTATATTTTATACCTATAGTAAGAGAGGGCAAAATCCCTTGGAGTCTAGGACGTCCTTGAAATTTGATTGAATTCAAAATTTAAATGGAATGAAAAAGCTCCAACTACTTGTTGTATAATGTGGAAGGACCCCAGGGGACACAAAACAAAGAAAGAGAGAAAGTAGGTTTCTCTATTCTTTTAGCATAGAGCACTGATAATGAACTCTTGGAGAACAAAGGTACCAACCTCAACAATATTAATATTAGGCGGAAAGTAGGAATGAATTTTTTTTTAAATTAAAAAAAGATGGCAATTTATTTATAAATGTTTTATTCATAAATCGATTTATGTCTAATTCATTTTTTGTGCTAAGAATTTTGTCTTTAACACCATGTATATAGTTGCAGCTAAGGTGTCTATAACACCATCCAATTTTTGTAATTTTCCAATGTTTTTTGTTACCAAAAGGATATTTATCAAAAATCACACTATTTTTGGAGGAGTTACCCATATCAAGCCATCACCCCATAAAAGAAGAGTTCAACTTTTAAACTAGGGAGCCATTATATGAATGAAAGCAATTTGAGACGTTAGTCACTTTGTTTACAGGGGTAAAAGGTGTTTAACTCCTAAACACCTTCACCTTTCTCTAGATTTGGAGAATTTCAAAGTTGTCTTATAAATGTAACGAAAAGGGATATTTTGAACTTGGTATATGAATAAACGTTGTACATTATGAATTTTTGATTCTACCCATACAGTTAAATCTATGATTATTGTCACGAGTACTTTTGTATGGAATTTAAAACTTAAAATTGAAAATTCTTTTGTAATTTGGTAACAAATAAGATATTGATAATTTGTACATGGAATTTGTTGTGATTTTTTGAATTTATGTAATACTTTAAGTGTAGTGATTTTTGAATTTTTTTTAGTTGCTTAATTTTATGAGTTGATTCTTTTTAAGAGCAGTTTACACTGAAATCTTCAAAAATTTGGATTCAAAATAACAAGGATTCACTACAACATGAAACAAGGCATAAAAATTTCACAAATCATCCCCTTTCTAATTGGATCACACATGCATGAAGCTAACTTCCCATAAAATATGTAGTAAAAAACCCACACTACAAAAAGTCAATGATGGATAAGAAATCTGTGTTTGATTCTGTTCATCGTCCATGTTCTTGATGGGTGGACGTTTAGGAGTTAAAATTTTTAATTTTTTAAAATTATGACAAATTTGGAATAATATGCACATTCAGATGGAATAATTTTCATTATTTGATTCTACTTATTTTAGAAAGTTAACAATGACAAGTTCCTTAAAAAGAAAATTTACGCTACTTTAGAAAAACAATGTCTTTCATGTGTCTTGGAAAGAATACATGTGTCATCATAATAAATTACACAAATTAGAAAATGTAGAAATGTGAAATCTTATTAGTTTATGGTATTTTGGATTTAGAGCATCCCCACTCATATGAGATAATTACATCATATTAAAAAATTGTCGCTAGTTGGGTCACTTATTTAGAGGGTAGATTGCTTGATTATCCCACCCCCAAGAAACTCACTATATTGATTTCCAACCATTCATTTGCCTTTTAGTATGCAAAATTAAATAAAAAAATCTTCATCATTTATTATCCAACCTATTAATTGGAGAAGACAAAGTAGTATTTTATGGAGTTGCACGACCACCCGCGTAGATGAACTCAAGTTGCCCAATCGCCGACATGAGAGATGTGGTCCGTCAGATTGAGTCCAGAGATCCAATGGCCAACAAAGTCCGACTTGACGGGAAGCCTGGCTGGGCAGTGAAGGGCTACAAGACTGGAAAAAATATAAAAAAAAGGTGGGTAGGATGAGGAACAAGAACGGTGCAACCGTGAGGCTCTGTCCCACATGTATTGCACACATACGTAGAATACAAATCTTTTAATAGTAAATTAAAATATCGTAATTTAATAATAGGTTTGGTATGACATATTCTGAAAATAGTTGCCTAAAATGTAGTAAACTTAAATTTCTATATGCATTTATTTTTTTTCGGTTTTTAGATTACTTGGATGAAAAAATTTCCCATCTATATCATTTCTTCAAAAAGAAAATTTGTAAAGGAAAAAAATGGATTTTATAGAATATTAGATTTTGTTTAAATCATTTTTTTTAAATAATTAAATATTAGATAGTTGGTTGTCAAAACTTGCTAGTAAACTATGGTATATTAAATACATACAAATTATAAAGTTGTATATTCATTATATATCTAACCCTTTAACATCCCTATTCAACATTGTTTTCAAAAACTTATTATAAAATGTTTACTGAAAACCAAAAATGGAATTGATGTACAAAAGTTGTAAATGTCGATGTGAAGATCACGTCTGTACGATTGGATTTATCATATATTTCTTTAATTTATTTGATTAATTTTGCAAGGTTTTCTTTCGAAAATTAATTAAAAATCATAAATTAACAATTTTTTGATTAAAAATTTGTAATGAAATTGGAATATCATGCACTACAAGATGGTATACTTTCCATTATTTAATTCTACTTATTTTGGAAATCATCTTTAAGGTCTTACTTTTTGAACTAAGAATGAAGCTAAACATAAACCACTTGTGTTGTTTTTCCAAAAACCATAATAACCTATTTTAAAGATTCAAAGTGTACAAAGGATAATCAACTTGCACAAGATGCATGAGAAATTTTGGTGGATGAAAACCGTTCAATTTGAATGAAATTTGAACAATTTGAATTTGTTCAACATCTACTATAAAGGCGCTTTAAAGGATTTAGTACTTTTATTTTATGTTGAAGATTAATATATATTTCAAAATATATATTATTTAAGAATAAATTTCTCTCTAATTTAATTACAGCTGGGCACTAATAGAGTTATTCACTAATTATTTCATTAGATCATTCATTTGATGAATTAATGACGCATTCTATTGATATTTTAATGAATATTATTTTTAATGTATTCAATACATTATAACTTCATTTAGGGACATAACCGATCATTAAACATATAGGATCTAATCAATGAAAAAAAAAATCAATTGAATTCTCTCCATTATTACATCAATTGAATTCTCTCCATTAAGAAGTAGATTTCAGAGAACCTACGTGCAAGTCATTATGGGACAGAGGGAGTATCTTTTATTAAAAAATAATTTGTATGAAGTTGATGAGGAAAATCACTATAATGGAATGTTTGCGGCTTAGATTTAAAAACAAATTAAGAATTAGTTAATGACATTTGAGATATAAGATTTATACAGCAACACAATATTAAATATCCTATAATTTCATGATAAGCGTGAAAATTAATATTCTTTATATTAATGACAATACTCTCTGTAATATTTTAATGCATTTTATTTAATGGCATATATAACATTTATGACATAAATATTTTTATAATAAATTTTCTAAATTTTCTTTATTTATAAAAAACTATGTAAAATAATATGAATGAAATTGTCTTGTATACCTTGGTAGTGTATTAGGTAATTTAAACGCACAATATATAGGTTTGTGATAGTCTGGCCAGTATGCATCGGTAACTCCATATTTGGTGTCAGTTCCAGGTATGTTTGACCAAATGTGATCTATCAAAGAATTATTTTGGGTCGTAGGTGTTGAAATTTGTTGTTTTAAGTAGTGTTTGTTCATACAATGAATTATTTGTTCAATTTCATAGTGTTGAGTTGTGTCATTAGATGCATCAACATTGAAATCGCCTAAAATAATAATTGGACATTCTAAGGGCGCTGCATTAATCAATTCTTGTAGCTTTTCTAAAAATAATGTAATTTTGGTTGAATGAGCACGGTATACAGTAATAATATATATTGCAATACGAGTGCCTAAATTAAAAGAAGCTGCTATAAATTCTGATCCATTACATACCTTTGTTTGAAATGATGCACATATCATTTGATGTTCATACATCATAATTATACCATGTTTATCATAATTATGTATGTATTTATATCTAGACGTATCAACATATTCACTTATGTCATTCGGATGATTTATTTTTGTTTCTTGCAAACACAAAATATGAGAAGTTTGCATGTTGTGATCGCATTTATAATCTAAATAATGTTTTTTTAAGGAATTAATATTGATGCTTTGTATAATTACATGTGATTGACGCATTGGCTTTAACATTGGTACAGATAAGTTCCACCTTGCATTTGTTGTTAATCTTTTCATTTCTTGAAGTACAAATGTGTCTACTTGGAAATTGGAGATTGATAATGGAGCAAGTAGATACAACTTTTCTTTGGTGCGTATACGCGATAATGCCGTATAAGCTAATCCATGCTTATTTACACCAGATGGATTAAAAGCAACATCATCTAATGACAAACCTTGAGATCGATGAATTGTTCTTGCTACAGCTAATTGAACAGGAAATTGAATACGTGTTATGAGATGAGTTTGATTTTTGCCAATTCTAATTTCTTTAGCAATTGATTCTATTGGAGTCCATGTTGTATCAATGTCTGAATTTTTATATAAATGAGAGTTTGAAAATCTAGTGGCAATGCCTACTTTTGCATTAAAGAAATCAATCCAAACATAGGATTTATTGTTAAATGATGTTGTTGTTTTGAATAAACCGTCAGCTCCATTAACAAGTCCATCAGAGATAACATAGTTGTTGCAAAGTTCTACAAGCATGTTTTTTTTAACTTTGATAATTGTATGAAGTCCTGCAGTTTTATTTGGATCATTTGGAATTTGGAAAGATGCTGGTAGTGAATGATGTCGAATATCTGTTGCTTCAAAATGAAATGTAGGTCCTTTTGCATTAATAAATACTTCATTATTGTGTGCACGCATGTCCTTATTAGTATAAAATAAATAAGGGATCATAGAATCACTAGGAGGCTGCTTTAAGCATAAGTTGTTAATTGTATCGATATCATCTAATGTATGAGTTGCTTTTCTAAATCTATTAAGTATGTTTATAAACATTAAATCACTTTGGCGCATAACAGTGTTTAATTCATAACATTTAATGTGGTCATGCCAAAAATTTGGTGCAATAGCACTAAAGCCAAAGTCAGGTCGTTGAAACACCCATTTATCTCGTACTGGGGGAGCTTGGTAGAAATCACCTGTAACAATAACATCCAAACCTCCAAAAAATTTATTTTGCACATGCTTGATTGAACGCAATCTTTGATCTATAGCATCTAGCATTCTTGCACCTACTAATGAAACTTCATCAAGTACAATAAATTGCAATTGTTCATATTGATCACAGAATTTATTGAGTGTTGCAGATGACAATTTTCCAAGATTTGAAAGAGATTGGTTAATAGGAATGTGTAAGGCTGAATGTATAGTAGTTCCGCCTATATTGAATGCAGCCTTGCCTGTAAATGCCATTAATAATGCTTTTGTTTTCAAAGGATCTGATTTTAAATCTTTATGATGCATGCGTAACAATCCTTGCACAATTGCTTGAAGAGTAAAAGTCTTTCCAGTTCCTGCTCCTCCAGTGAGAAATAAATATAGAGGTTCATCAGGATAAACCCTTTTTTTATACATAATGTCATCATAAATTGCTCTTTGTTCTTCATTTAATGATCGTAATATTTTAAAATATTCTTCATTTTCCATCAATTCCAAAATACAATTATTATATTGTAATGTACTTTTGTATGTACTAGTTGAATGGGGTTTAACAACAATGTCTGTAGCTAAGTCATATTTTTCTGCATTCATACTTATAGGCATTGATTCTCTATCTTCTATAGATGAATCATTCCAAATGCTAAAATCTTTTGAAGCTATTAATTCAGATGCATATTCTTGTAAATTTATCCACTCATAACCGCAATCCTCTGATGAAGTTGTTTGAATTTGATAATTAAAATCTCTCTTATTTTTTCTAATCGTTTCAATTTGTTCCTCATAAGCTTCTTTCCAAGTATCTTTGGCACATTTTTGAGATTCTTCTGTTCCAATGAATGGAAAATATAACAACAATTGTTCACGTGACCAATTCTCTACATCCTTAAATTGATTGTAATTAACAAATCTTATTATTTTTGACTTATTGCGAATAGACACTCTATTTTTATTATGATTGTAATTTGCTACAAATTTTACTAAACATATGTCTCTTAAGTTACTTGGCCTATCCATGTATTTGTCAATTATAGATTTGCACATTATTTCTGTAGATTCTATATTCAACTTTAGCAATTGTTGTTGCGGTTTTAACACAAATGCTCGTTCTTGTAATGGTGAAGTATTTATAAATGAAAATGAACGAGAGCAATGATATAAGGGTATAGATAAAATAAGATATATTGCCAATTGAGCAGACATTTGTTGAGCATTCAAGAAAGCATTGCCAAGTTTTAAAATTCTCAAATTTGCATCAGTTTTATCTGCAACACACTTTTGTAAAATCGATTTTAACTCTGCTGTAATAGATTTATCAACTTTTGTCATGTATGATGTACAATATGTAGCCGCCGCATATGGATCTAAACAAAATTGAATATCTGTATTAGCATACCACGTATGTGCTATATTTTTATTAAATGCATTGGTACGTATATTATTTAATGTTCGTTTTAAAAAGATCTGAGGCCTTTTTAGTTGACTACGAAGAGCTAGAATATAGGTGTCTTCATTGATATGAAATTTTTGAATAAAATCTTCAAATTTCATTTCAATTCCAATGTTCAAATCCTTTAAATAAACAAAAATCTCTTTAGCTTTATTTTGTAGAAAAGATATTTTTTTTGCATCTAGATTTTCTAAAGGTTCTAAAACCATTGTTTTTTTCATTGGAGGAAGAGGATAGTGGAATCTACATATAGATTGACCTTTTTTTCTACATGTACGTGAATGTTTGTGAGTTTGTGCTTCTTGCAAAGCTTGAGGCAATAAAGTTTTATCAGTCGTTATGTATTGATCAACAAATTCTTCAATTTCTTGTGTAGAGTTTAATTTAAACACTGGTGCATTTTTAATCCAAATGAGTGCATGTTCATGCGCACTTCCTCGTAGTTGAAATTCAGTAACAAAGAAAAAATCTGAAACTTCACCAAAAAAAGAATACTCTTTTAAAGGCAATTCCCGAAAAGCTTTTGTATGGTGATTATAATACAATGCACAAGTGACTGGATCACACCTTATTAATTCTGCAATATGAGTAGAATCTAAATCTTTTAAATTTGGCAAATTGAGACGTGTTGCATTTAATTTGTACAAAGCTTCAATCAATGGATTCCACAATCGCTCAGCACTTGTTAATGTAATAAAAAATGTTGGAGGTCCTAACTGTCTTATCATAGCAAATAAATTTTTTCGTAATCCTTCAACATAATCAAGTGAGGTTCGTAGTTTTTCTAAATCACGAAAACCTATATGTGATTCTAATATTTTTTCAAGATTAGGTTCCTTTCAAACTTGACCAGTTGTTAGTGTCCTCCCAGATAACTTTCCTTTACGAATTCGAATCCAACTAGAATTTCTAACTTTATCAATACAGATTTTGATGGCTTTGAAGAATAGATTTTGTATATTTGTAGCAAAATCATGATTCTTATGTAAAATTTCCCAACTAGCAATTTGATGATAGGAAAAGTTTTTAGTAATCTTTTCATCTCGTATATGACCATAAAATAATGTTGGGTAATTCAATTCTTCACTATGTTTGTCTTTAAAAATTCCTATAGGAGAATATTCTTGACTTGGAGCAATAGAAATCGTATTATTAAAATCATAAATTTTTTCTGAGTCCAAAAAGTTATGAACTAGTGTTTCATTAGAAGGATCCTCTGAATCTTCTTCAAAGTTGTCTACATTTGAATTATTTTCAAAGTCCATGTTTACATCTATTTTAGAACTTGATTGCATATGCAATGCAAATAAACTATTCCATTGTGGACGAATAAGAACATTGCATTCCTTATAAAGAGGCGTATCGATTAAATCCTTTAAAGCTAGCATTGTGATATTTGGTCGTATGTTTCCAGACATATAGGGAGATCTATATTCCAAACGGCGTTTCAGTAATATTCCAATTGTTGTTCCATCTTCACGTAAACGAGGAAGCAAAGATTGAGTTTGATCAATATTTGAAGGTACATTTATAATGCTTCCGTGTAATTTATATTGACCATAATTGTATAGTTTATGAATTTGTGCAAATGCAAGACGTGGAGATATTAATCTTTCTTCCAATACTGTAAGTTTGTTAACAGATGCAATAATAGAATTTCTACAGATG
This sequence comes from Pohlia nutans, assembly GCA_022496805.1. NCBI lineage: Eukaryota > Viridiplantae > Streptophyta > Bryopsida > Bryales > Mniaceae > Pohlia > Pohlia nutans. The sequence goes on from CM040086.1 coordinate 3,316,784, forward strand.
TTATTTGGAACACAATATTTAGGAATTGATCCTCTTTTTATTAAATTCAAACAAAAATTACATACATATGTTTTATCTTCTATTGTGAATTGTAAATTAAAATGCAACAAACCATTAATTCTTTTTACAATCTTTTCATTGATTAAAGTAGATTTTGAAAGAAAATTCAATCTCTCGCAACAAACACACGAATAAATAGGAGTATCATTTACTTTTTTTTGATATTCGGCAAGATTTCCTGTAGGAATTTTTCCCTTTTTATTCAAAAGTTTTATAGAAGCATTTTTTGAACAAATTTGATTTATTGTGGAACTTTTCTTGAGCTTGGATGAAATAAGTTTCATTCTTTTAAGCACTTGTGTGGGAGTCTTTTGAATATTTGGATGTTTTTCAATAAACATACTTGTTTTAGTTATAAATGTACTATGCTTGTGATCATTTAGTATAGAATTTATTGTTTCATCCATTTCTTTCCATTTAGTATATGAGCGTTTTTTATTCAAAGTACATAACCCATTGTTGCTTTTAATTTCATTACAAGCGATGTTATTTTCATCCTTAAAGATGGGAAGAGAAATGTTTTTAATTTTTCCATATTTTATTCTTTTAATATGTTGAATTACTTGATCCATTGTTAAGTTTAATTCTTTCATTTCTAACAAGAATTTTGTAGCAACTTCATTATTCGATGAGCATTTGGACATTAGTGTATGTAAAATATCATTAAGTTCAGAAGTCCAAAACATTCTTTTTTTTCTTTCTAACAACAATTTGATTCGTACTTTCTATTTTTTCATTTTTAATAATTATACTTTTTGAGACTTTTGTAGAGAAATTATTGTCTACAATTTTAGTATTCACGTTTGCTTCTTGTGTAGATTCAATATCAATTTTATCAATTATTTTTGATTGAGTATCAATTTCCTTAGATTGATAATTAGAATTTGATTTCCACGTCGATGGTGATTCTTGAGTTCTTTGATGTTTCCATGTGGTTTGTGAATCTAAAACGTTTGGCTCACATGCATCTGAATCTAAATTTATTAATTCGGGTTCATTATTTATTATAGGTAAAATTATTGATAAATTTTGATTTATTTTTTCTATTGGTTCAAAATGACTTGAACCAAATGCTAAATGTAAGGGTTCTGATTGAAACTCACACCCTTCTTTGGCTATAATCATACCACTTAAATTTGACCAGACAAAAATAGGCCTTTGTAAATAGTCAGACATCCATTTAATGGCTGTGAAATCTCCCCAAAGTCCACCTTGTGTAGCACTAATAGCCATCTTTTGTATATATTGATATTCATTCAAAACACCTTGATGTAAATCATGCAACCATTCAGGATTCAATTCAGATTGACGTGTTTGTTGAGCTTTTGGAGTATTCAAAGACAAACAATGTGCAAGATGACGCATGGAATTCATTCTAAGAGAAGTAGAAGAGATTTCATAATTTAAAAGATATGATACGGAGTCAAATAAACAATCACCAACAATATAATTATATGTTGTATTGCGTCGTAAATTGCATTCTAAAAGCTTACTATCGATATATGCCATTTTAATGCAATCGTAGGGATATTTTATAAAAGTAAACAAGGTAACTTTATATTTTAAAATATAGAAATACTTTTGAAAAATTAATTAATTTTTAAAAATAAACATCAAAAGCTAAGATAAAAATTATAATTTTATTAATTAAAAAAATAAAACAATTAGAAATGTAATAAAAAACTAAATTCAGAATACTAACTTGTCAAACAATATTGTTAATAAGAAGATTAAAGTGAATGAAAAATTACAAATCTAATTTGTATATATAAAATTCTTAAGGTAAAGCACGAATGTTAAAAAATGTATATAAAATTCACAATGTCAAAAGATTGCAAATGAAAAAGAATTTGGATGAAAAAAGATTGTGTGTGAAAAAGTCAGTGAATGAAAAGACTACAAATGCAAAAAAATGCAAATGAAAAAGATTCTCCGGATGAACGAATAATATGGATGATAATAGACTGTAGTTGATAAAATACCAAGAATAACAAACAATTATGGATGATGAAAAGAGTGTGAATGAAAATGAAATGTGGATGATGAATGATTGAAAATGATACGATTAATACATAATTTGAGATAACAGTGGATGTTAAAATTGTAAATAATACAACACTATCAATGATAAATGAGTGTGGATGATAAATGCCAATTGATGATAAAAGGCGGATGATAAAAGTCAGGAAATGATAAATGTCAGCGAATGATAAAAGTCAATGGATGATAAAACTTAGCGGATGATAAAAGTCAGCGGATGATTAAAATTACGGATGATAAAAATTACTGATGATACAAACTGTGGATGATACAAACTGCGGTTGATACAAACTGTGGTTGATACAAACTGTGGTTGATACAAACTGCGGATGATACAAACTACGGATGATAAATAGGTATGAATGAAAATTGATATTGGATGTTAAAAACCAAAGATGATAAATGATAAATGATGGTTTGATGTATTGATAGATTGATGAGTAAATGGTTTGTAAATGTAAAGAAGAATGGGAGACACGCCCCTTTCAATAATAAATACGTAATTTTATTAATAAATATATATAAATAATACATATCAATGGATTACATCTTTCTACTCTTAGTAGAAGAGGTAGTTCCAGGAGAAGCTCCTACACTATCACGGTCACATTTTCTTTTCTTGGATTGCGAAGGAGTTCCCCCATCTTGCAAGGAACTATTAGCTAATGCACTGCTATCTACGTTTACATCCATGTCTCTATCTAAATCTTCCTCAAAGCCATTCAGAAAAGACATAGGAGTTAAAGAAAAAGTTCCTTTCACACGAATGGATGAAAGGATTTTAATTTGCTGTCCACGAGCAAGGCTCAAAAATTGCTCCTCTGTCATACATACAAGTGACTGTAACCACAGACCTTCAACATAGATACTGACATTTTGAAAAGACACAGTAGAAATCTTAGCCCGTACATGCGCTTTCTTTTCAACAACTTCTTGAGTGTGACAAACATTGCAATAGTATCCTCCATCAAGTAAAATCAAATTTGACAGCTTGCACTTCGTACAAACTTGTTTATAAGGTGCCACAGTAGAACTAGTGACAGTCATTGTACCGTATACCTAGTCAAAAACAAGATAATTAAATCCTATTATTAGAATATAAAATAAAATAAAATAAAATAAAAAGTAAATATAAATAAATTTGAATAAATTTAATGAAATTTAAATATATCTAGTGAAATTTTAAAATTTTAAAATTAAATAAATAATATAACACAAATAATATTGAATGGAATAAAATATACAAAATATAAATTTATTATACTCTATAATTCTACAAATTATAATTTCAAAATAAGATAACTAGGTTATTTTAAAAATATTAAGATATTAATCTAATTAATAATATTTCATGGTATTATTATTAAACTAATAACAAAATATAAATTTACAAATATATACTTTAACCCTAGCATTAATTATTGATTAATCAATTTAATAAACAAGATAATACAAATTATACAAAAAAAATTCAATAAAATTCAATAAAATTTATATACTACATACCTCTCTAGTTGAAGTTGGTGCCGACTTACATAACTTGTTGTGAGTTTCAACAAGTTGAGAACGCGTGAAATCATCCACTACAGTAGACACTGTAGTACTAGCATTCGTGAGAAGGTATCTATCACCCTGCTGTGTTACGCCCACATTCTTGAAGAGAACCATTACACACTGTCCATTGTTAAATGCTTCAACAATCTGAGTATATTCTTTGTTGAAATGGTGACTTAGAGCGATTACATCATTGTCATTCTCAGTTTCACCATCTGCAATTAGAAGTTGTTCGTATTTTCCATACCTCCCCCTAATTCCAATTACACAAGCGGCAATAGTGGCAGTAGCCCATTGCTCGTGAGATCGTTTTCTAAATTCCTTGATAGTATCACTATGATAGAATTTAGGAATGAACTCGTTGTCCACAACATCAATAACATGTATTGAAGTTGTGGACAAGACCTTCAAGACAAAATGCATGTCTCCTTTTTCAAAAGACTTCTCAGACTTGTTAACAATCCCAAAGTTCTCAATACGGATAAAAGAACCGACTTGAAGCTTCTCCTCAAGCTGTTCAATGTTGGGGTTTGTCAAACTCACTGTTATTGTAGTATACCCTACTCTATCTATTAAATCACAATGCAAATAAGGATGCTTGGGGTTGTCTTTGCTAACATCCCAATTGCCATATCGAGAAAGAATCTTTCCTTCAAAGGCCACATCACGAATAGCAGGGCTAATATCATCTACAGCAACCACCGGCCGCACCCTAGACTTCAAAATATCAGAACTTGCCATTGCTTGAAAACAGATCAAACACTCAAACACGAAGCTACCGTGACACAACAGTGAAAGAAGTAACAAAGGGGATTAAAAGACAATGGCAGTGGATTGAACAAACTCTAAGCACAAAACAAGATTAAAGGCACTAAGAGCAAAACATCGAAAGTAGTTTAGCACTAAGCAATGCACCAATCAAGCGCTGAAAACAAAAATGGGGACAAGTGATATATATACTAGTGAGGAGCTACTTACAGCCGCTCATGATATAATGACAACTTAGGGTTACAATTAGAGAATTAAATTTACAATCTTCAAAATCCTTAACATTCTAAGTGCTTTTGAGACAAATCTATTCCCTAGCTACAGAAAGTCTTAATGACTAACTACTACTCATTAATTAGCCTTACAAATATCTTACTGTAAGGATCTTGAAGATTTGGAATTGATTTGACTAAGACTAAAAGTGTTTGACTAGTCGTTCATTGGAGAAAATTTACTTTAACTAACTGTAAGAAATGATTCTATATTATTTTAACTAACTGTAAGAAATTACTGATGTACTTACGATTACTTTAGAATTGAATAGACCAAAGAATTAGTTCATTCTAATGTAATTTTGACATCCTTATTGTAAACTCCGCATACTTTTACTTACATTTACTCCACGTACATTTACTAAGTATATTTTCGAATAGATAGGTAATTGCATGGTTTAGAATTAAGAATCAACTGCATTAAATTTTACTTTACGCAACTAGAGATTTTAGTGTGATATTTAAAGTGTATTCATGTGTGTTTTAAAATAGGACAAACTTCTCACATCTTGAAAGCATCACGTACCTTTATTTTATAATTACAATATCGAATAGTTATAAATATTCATAGGATTCATGGGAAATTGTATTGGTAAAAATGAGACGAGTATATCATTTCACTAATTACACGAAATTTTAGTGAAATATGCGATTTTTCACAATTATTAAGTCCAATATACGATTATTAAGTCCCAATATACGGTTATTCATAATTCATTTAATAATTATTTTCACAATTCATATTTATATTTTACATTTGCGATTCTAGATTGAAGTCTAGCTATTTCATGTTACTAGATTATAGTAATCTGGACAATGTCTATCTTATTTTTAAAATTTTCGTAATAAATACCACAAGAAACACTAGAGATGAAAAAGATTCAAATTTACCGAGATGAAGCCTACTTAATGATCAACGAAAATTTTGACAAGGACAACAAAATAACATATAGAATAACAGGGACAACAAAATTCATATCAATCAACATGACAAGGACAAACCTCATCTCTAATTCGCGAGAATAATATGAAGTTAGGTGAGCCCGAATTAGTGATAAAAGGTGACGAAAATCACCATTAGTGGGTTACAGATAAGGGCCAGTACAGATGCAAACAAGTTAGCGCCTCGGCACTCGTTTCTCCAGCCTGTAGAATAGATATTTAAACATCAGCTCCACCAGTAAAAGTATCCAGTAACAATTACGATTTCAACAATCATATCATAGGGAAATAACTTCTATTAACCAACAAAAGAAACTAAAAACAAACAGACTGAACCGTTAAAACCCTAGACTTGACAAGATGTTGTCACAGTTACTAACCCCAAAAGTAAATATCATTTGAATTAGCGAAGAATATTACATATGTTAAATAAAAATTAAGTTAAAAATGAACAAAAAAAAAATCCACATAAAACGTACTCAAAATTACAGAAAAATACAGGAGCCACCTGGTGGGCTTATGGTCCCTTAGGGGTTTACTGACCTCTGAGAAACAACACACGCTTTCTCCGGGGTCATACAGTACATCAAACTCTCCATTCTCAGCCCGGTTGTTCACAGTCTTATCTGTTTGAGCAGTGCCCATGTATTCAGCACGTATACCTCTTTGTTGCAACCCCATCACCTACAGTACACAGGAGTTGTTATGAATGTAGCTTACAAATGTATAATACCACAAAATGCTTAACTCCTAAAGAACCAAGGATTCATTGTTTTAAATTGACAAATTCAATTGATCATATTATGAAAATTATAATTCAGATGAGACTGATATTTATTTCAATGGAATTAGTGACGAACTGTGTATATGTTGGTCAAAAAACAAACAAATTTAAAAAACAGGAAGTCCACATGGAACCTACTCAAAACTGCTAAGAAAACATGAGGCCCAATTAGGGCTTCTTGGTCATTTAGGGGTTAATGACATTCCTAACTGATATAATAGAGAGCCAGAAACCTTGCCATCCTCAAAAGATCCCCATTAGATTGACAAGTTATTAGATAATCTAATAGGACATTAGACCACTATTAAATTTGATATGAACTTAATAGTTGCCAATGTAATATCAAGTTAATGGCAAAGCGGTTAACATTGAGTTAACACCATTAACATCAACCAACTTAACATTAACCCCAAAAGGACCATAAGGCCTCCAGGGGGCTTCATGTTTTTTTAGCAGTTTTTAGTAGGTTTTATGTAGACTTCATTTTGATCAAATTTGTTTGTTTTTTTACCGAAACATGCAATGTTCTTCACTGATTCTGGAAATATAAAATTTGGTCCAAGCCGAATTATATATTTCACAATATGATCATTTAAATGTCATTTTAAGACCATGAATCCTTGGTCCTTTAGGGGTTAAGAACTTTGTCAATCTGATGGGGGTTCCTTTAGTGATGTAAATGATTCAAGCAAAAAAGATGTATTTGAAACAATGTAAGAATGGAGAGCGTGTACAAATACCTGATCTTGCATGAGACTAAAGAGAGGGCTTATAAGTTGATAGCCAGCGGGACGTGCAGGAACCTCATCTCCGGCACTTGCGCCAGCGTTTTCCACAACATAGTCTGGCTGCCGAGTCCCAACGCCACGCCGAACGTGCCGATCGGGAACCGCAGCAACAACGGCCACTTCTCATCGTGAGGCAGCAATAGATTCTCGTTGTCCTTCACGTCCTCCAGCTCGGGCCCGGACAGCTCGTCGAAATACCTCCCCGCGCTCAACGCCGTCTTCATCCCCCCAGAATCATGTCATGTAGCAGTCCATCTCGGAACTGGGAAAAAACCATCTGCAGCAGCAAAAGCCTGCAATTACATCCCTTAGCCTATTGAAAAAAGAAAACCCTAGATCCTGAGGGTATTTCGAATGGCACAAAAAAACCTTACCTGCAGTGAAGAAACTAGCACCGGTGGGGTCGTCCGGCAACTTGAAATGCCCGCTTCTGCAGCACTTACTCCATGTCCGCAACGGAAGCTCAACCCGAAATGCTCCCAAAGAGAATAATAGCGAATTCCAGCCCTTGGGAATCGTTGTGGAGGAGACGATGAACACGGTGATAGAAGTTGGCCCACGACTGCTGGGTACGATCACTTCAAAAGAAACTAAAGAATGCAAGCTGCAGAGAAGTGCACAAGTTGAGGAGGAAGTGCGTAAGCTGAAGAGGAAGGCAAGCTAGGAGGAAGTACGCAAGCTGAGGAGGAAGCACAGAAGCGTTTGTACTTAAGCGAAGTCCTCAGATCTAGATCTGGATCTCGACCTTCGTAACAGTCACAGATGAACGAAAACAGATGAACGAAAACGTTAGATGAATGAAGAACATTAGTAACAAGCACCAATGTGAAAAGGGTTCTAGATAGCACATTGGACTTTGAGGGGCAGCGTGATGGTGGTCATTGGATAGTCTCTGTCCAGATGGACAGAGCCAACAAAAGACTCAAGAGAACAGTGGGACTTGATCAAATGTGGTCTCATATTCATTCAACCCCACTAAAGGACCAAAAAGCCCAAATTGGCCATATGTTTCTTTCAATTGTTTTGAGTAGGCACTGTACAAAATTCTTTATGTTCAAATTTATTTTTTTCAAATTCAGTTCCATCTGAAATTTATTTTTCAAAACATGATCGATTGCATTTGTCATTTTAAATCATTGAAACCAGCTTAGTCCCTTTGGGTGATCTGCCTTGAATGAGAGCAGTAGGCTTGACTGGGTTGACTGAGTTTATTGCTCCTGCCATGTCGGACTCCATTGGCCATTGGATCTCCAAACTCAATCTAATGAACCACATCTCTCCGACGGGTGACTAGACAACGTGAGTTCACCACACCTTAGTGATATGACACCATCATTACAAAAATTGGTTATTTTCCGGGGCAAAGAGAATATTTTTTATATTCAAAGGTGAACATAAAGGGACTGAAGAATGTTATGGATTGGACTAATTGAAGTTAGACAAAATTCTTTGTGATTCTTTGACAGATGCTTGAGATTTGGAAGTGCAACAATGAGCCTTTAAAGAGTGTTATGGTTGACCTTAGCGCGGGACTAGCATGGGCTTTTACTACACTTCTTTAGTTCTTTATTGGCTTAGAACACGCAATTCGCTATTTACGCACTTGGCCATATAATCATGCACTTGGCCCTCGGGCGCACTAAAAATTCAAATCCCAAAAAATTGCAAAAAAAATTAGGAAAATTGTTTTTCCCAGCAATTCCCTTCTAATAAGGATAAATTGCAAATTCATGGAGATTTTCGACGGGGGATTTCCTTTAAAGAATTTGTATTTGCATTATCTATATGTCAAATTTTTGTCCTATATGCAACAAAATTATCCTGTGATATTCATTCTGCACATACTAAACGATAGGTACGAAAGTAGGAATTCTGAATCCCTTATTTGTGCACGCACCTTACATAATCATACAAGCACATTGTATGCATTTAGATATGGGCTACAAACATACACATAAGATTTAATTATTCTTTGTATTATATAAAAATCGTGTACTTGTTCACGTTTTATAATAATAGTACACACTTTTCCCTTCAAGACCTCGACATCTAATACAGAAAACCATATACTGTATAACATATACAATTCTATTCTAGTAAGCATCTAGCTCGTTCTGCATCCTCTCGTCATCCATGCCTTCCAGCTGTAATGCAATATATTCAAGTATGTGTGGCTTTGCTTCATTGGGAATAGTTACTTGGTTCTCAGTTCGAACTCCTTATATAGAAATGAACTTCACCTTCAAATGTCCACTTCTCGTTCTTGCTGGTACATCTCTCCATGAAAATATAGCAGCTTCTTTGTCCACCCAACCATGTCTCTCACTAGATGGCTCCCAAGATGCTTCCATGTAGTTCCTGTATCGTTGTGGTTCAGAACCTGCTTCATCCGTCATACCTCGCCTCATAATAGGCCAATACCATATCACCTTCACTTTCATTGCCCATTTGCCTTGTCCAAATTCCACCACCTTCCCCACATAGAATGGTACTCCAGCCCTTACTACTTTCCGCTCTACTGTTAAAGCCACGAACTGTCCAATCTCCAAGTCCCTCGCTGGATTGAAAACTGGAAACGGATCATCTGTTGCCTCCATGGTAGCTGAAGATGATGCTTGGCCCACGACTTCCGTCCCTGTTCTTCTAGGTGTTCTCGTTACCGCTGCAGTAGATGGTCTGCCCTTTCGAGGTCCGAAGTACCCTCGAGGCTCTGGGTTCGGCATTGTTGCCATGATCGAGTCCACAACCGCATTCGTATTACTTGTCGTATTGGAGTCAACGTTATCTGTTGTTGTTTCCACCGTCGCATCGTCTCCTGTTGCGTTCACATGTGCTTCGTCAGGCCAGAACGGTAGCTTTGCATTCTCACTTCTATCTTGCAGAAGAAAATTCTTCAAATACTTAATCAGCCACCGCGCTTCCTCTATTGCCTGTATGTTCTCCTCCACGTGTTGTATTCTTTCCACACACTTCTCCTTGTATGCAATGAATTCCCCCAAGGCTTTTAACTCCTTGTCGTCCGCACCAAACAACTCTGCAAGATTTGGCTTCTCCTCTCTTGTAGGTAGAGACCGCAGACACAAGTGTCCCTCCGTAGGACCCCATACATCCTTGCTGTAATGCTTGAACTGCACTCGGGGCGCACCATTCTCCGTGTAAAATCTCATTTGATGCGGAAATGTTATGCCCGTCAGTGTATCACCTCCCGTCAGCAAATGCGGCGTAATGAATGCCTTCCAATCCCTCACGTTCTCCAAATGCCGAGCGCTCACGAATGACTCTGTATACGACGTTCCTTTCTCCACCAACTGCAACAGTTCCTTCAGAGAATCGATGTTTGATCTCTTCAACGTATGAGATATAATGCTGAACCGCTGATCGATGTCCTCGTGAGTGTGTCCTACTATAAGAAAACATACTTGTACTTCTTGGAAGTACCCCATTCCAACAAGGGCAGCACAGAGGGCAAACATGTAGATGTTCTTGTTCTCTCGGGTTGTGTTGTCTGCTTGGATTCGCAACGTAGGAGGCAACGCACCCTTCCTTCGTCTCACGTCATCTATCACATGCATCACTGTTGTAATGACTTGGTTGCTATCATGCTTGTGGTGCGAGTCTATCCACACGTCTGCGTACAATCCAATTCCATGTACGAGGACTCCACACAAGTGAGTCTTCACAAACCGCGACTCAATGTTCTTCACCGTTTGCCTCATCTTTGGAATCATGGTGGTGTTCTGGTCCATGCCGTCGACTATTAGGCACATATAGAGGTCAGGGTTTATTATAGCTGACCTTTTGAATAACCAGTAATCACGTCGTTCCTCCATTTGGTGGCGGATGTGGATGAGAAACAAATTCTTAATCTGCACCTTCGCCACTGTGTTGTTCGTTGCTTCCATCCCACACTTATACTCCCAACAATGGAAGCACTTTGAAAACCTTGAAAACGGTGGAATTTGCACGTGCGGGAACTCCACCCTCCATAGCTTTTGGAACGAACTTATCGACAACGGTTCCCCATCATGTATCCGCTTCACCTCCTCGTTCACATAATTGAACACGTCCACTTTCGTCGTGTTCATTGGCAGCAGCACTAGTGCCAATACCGAGTTATCACTCTTCCGACGTACTTGACGATGCGGTTGTGTGTATTGAAGGTAGAGAAGATTGCACAAGGCACACACACAAACACAAGGAATGCGTAGAAAGAGATGATCTTTACTCAAAGGCCTTCCACCTTAAGTAGTGTACACTAGGAGGTCACCATGGACAAACCATATGGGATAACTCATCACAAGGACACTCTAGAGATCAGCCCATGCCTAACCCCTCCTCCCACACACCATTATTTAGCACCCGTACGTCTTTGGCTTCTAGCAATACTACGTTGCATCAATTACCTCAATACTCCCACTTTGCGTAGAGCCAAAGCCTCTAAGTCCAAATGCTATTACTAATCGTTGGTGTCGGTCTCTACAAAGACCCTTTGTGAGCACATCCGCCACCATGTGCTCCGTTGGGCAATACTCCAAATGTATAACTCCCAATTCCAACTTCTCCCGAATGAAGTGGTATTGCACATCAATGTGCTTCGTGCGTGAATGATGTGTAGGGTTCTTTGCAGGTGAAATGCACCCTTGGTTGTCACACATAATCGTTGTAGCCTCACCTTGTGTGCAACCCACATCCACCATTAGTTGCCTCAACCAAATGGCCTCCTTCGTGGCATGGCTCGTAGCCATGTACTCGGCCTCCACCGTTGATGTCGCCGTCGTTTGTTGCCGCTTGCTATTCCACGACACCGCTCCCGATCCGACCTTGAACATGTAGCCCGTTGTTGATCTTCGATCGCTCGTGTCTCCCGCGTAGTCCGCGTCACAATAGCCGCTCAACACAATGTCTTTGCCTCCAAGACACAACTTCAGATCGCTTGTGCCCCTCAAATAACGCATGATCCTCTTGACCGTCATCCAATGCATCGAGCCCGGTCTCGCCATGTGTTGACTCACCACGCTAATTGGATACGCAAGGTCGGGCCGTGTCGCAATCATCGCATACATCAACGACCCCACCGCTTGCTTGTATGGCACCTCCGCCATCGATTTAGCCTCCATCGCATACTCCTCCTCCGAAAGCTTGACGAGCTTGGAGTTTGCATCCAATGGTGTTGCCACGGGCTTACAATCCTCCATCCCGAATCTCTTGAGCACGTCCATCACATACTTGCCTTGACTCATGGTGATAGTGCGTGTAGCCCTATCACGCACAAACTCAACACCAAGACAAAAGTGCAATTCTCCAAGATCACTCATCTCGTACTCTCTCTCAAGCATGCCTTTCAATGCATTCATTAAACTCATGAGGCTTGCAAGAATGATCAAATCATCAACATATATGATCACAATCACCACATGTTGCCCCTCTTGCATGAAGTAGAGACTATGATCCGCAATGCTCCTAGTAAACCCGTGTGCAAGCAAGAACGTGTCAATCTTTTGGTACCACGCTCTTGGAGATTGTTTCAACCCATACAATGATTTTTGCAACTTACAAACAAGGTGCTCTTTACCTTGTTGCACAAACCCCTCAGGTTGCACCATGTAGATGTCCTCCTCCAAATCGCCATTCAAAAATGCAGTCTTCACATCCATTTGATGCATCTCCAAGTCCAAGGCCGCTCCAATGGCAAGAATGCATCGAATGGTGGTGAACTTGGCCACGGGAGCAAATGTCTCGTGAAAGTCCACCCCATGCACTTGCGCGAACCCCTTGGCTACTAATCTTGCCTTGTGACGCACAACAATACCCGAAACATCCCTCTTTGTCCGAAACAACCATTTGCAACCAATGGGGTTGCGATCCTTTGGAATGGGAGTTAATTGCCACGTACCGTTAGCAATTAGAGAGTCGTACTCCTCTTGCATGGCGCGCTCCCACTTGACCGCATCCTCACCTTGCATGGCTTCTCGAATGGTCAATGGACCATCCGATAATGCCACATTCGCATGCTCGTCCTCCACTTGAGGGAAGATGTGGTTCTTCCACCATTCTCCAGGTGGCTTGCGCGATCTCTCGGGGTACCGCCGCTCGCTTGAAGAAACTTGCTCCTCTTGCATGCCCTTTGCGCCATTCTTGGCCTTTGAGCTCGATGGCGCTTCAACAACCTCCGTGTCGCCAGTTTCGTCATCACCGTCATCATCACCTACATCAACAACACTAGGAGACTTGGAGGGTGTGTCCACCAAAACGTCTCCACTACTCCCACTTGGACCAACCTCCAAAGGAGCCTCCATCGTAGACTCCTCACAAAATGTCACATCACGTGACCGAATGATCTTCCTCGTGTCCACCGACATGAGTCTATACGCCTTGGTACCTTCACAATACCCAAGAAACACACATTTCAAGGCCTTAGCCTCGAGTTTCGTCCTCCGTTCGTCGGGAACCTTCGCATATGCAATGCATCCGAAGATGCGCATGTGTGCAACACATGGTTGCCTCCCACTCCACGCTTGCTCCGGCGTCATGCCTTCAACCGCGCTTGTTGGACACCGATTGCGTGTGTATACCGCATTCACCACCGCTTCCGCCCAAAGGTCCAACTTCAAGTTTTGAGCGTGCAACATGCTCCTCGCCATCTCTACAATGGTGCGATTTGCGCGCTCCGCAACTCCATTTTGTTGAGGCGTGTACGGGGCCGAAGTTTGGCGTGCGATGCCTTCATTCTTCAAAAGCTCGTCAAATTTCTTGGACATGTACTCGCCGCCATTATCCGACCGAAACACCTTGATCTTCAACTCGGATTGGTTCTCCACCAATGTCTTGAACTCCTTGAACTTCTCAAAGCACTCACTCTTGGCTTTGATAGGGTAGAGCCATATCTTCCTTGAAAAATCATCGATGAAGGTCACAAAGTACTTGCAACCTCCCATCGATGTGGTCTTCATGGGGCCACACACATCCGAATGCACGATCTCCAAAACTTTTGTGGCCCGTGTCGCCCCTTCACCCGCAAATGGCAACCGTTGTTGCTTGCCTTCAATGCAACCTTCACACGTGAATGTAGAAGCATCCACTTTCAATTGATGAAGATCCATACCGCTTACCATGCCGCATAGTGTCTTCACACTCTTGATGTTCAAATGGCCAAGTCGACGATGCCACAACGCCAACTTGTCGTCCTTCAAGTTTGAATGCGCCAACGCCGCCGATTCCTTCGAATGCACCTTGGAGAACTTGATGTGGTACAAGCCCTCGTGTTCTTCAATGATGGCCACCTCATCTCGACTCGGTGACAACACATAACACCCCTTATCACTAAACTCAACCCTCAAGTGCTTTGCCACTAATTGCCTCACCGATAGTAAATTTGCCGTTAATTTGGGAACGTGGAGGACATCTTGGATAGTGATTGTCTTCACACGACCCCTCACCTCGGTGTCTACAACAATTTGGCCCTTGCCAACGGCCTCAAGTACCGTATCATCTCCCAAAATCACTCTCCTTGGATTAATGAGAGCATACGAATGAAAACAAGTTTTATGTGGTGACATGTGGCTTGTAGCCCCCGAATCAACAATCCAATCACTCGTACTACCATTGCACGATACATTGCTTGCCATGTTTGCATACTCATCACCAACCTCAATCCAATCACTCATGTTTGCATCACCCTCGATACCATCACTCATGCTTGCATCACCCTCGATGCCATCGCTCATGCTTGCCTCATATCTAGCCGTAAATGCGTACTCATCATCGTCGCGAGTTTTAGTGTTGTTTGCACTCTCCCCTTTCTCATCCCTCTTGCGTTTGAAGCAAAATTTGGCAATGTGGCCCTTCTTACCACAATAGAAGCACACCTTGTCGCTTGAGCTCCCACCGCCTCCATTCTTGGATTGCTTCGCCACGAGTGCCGCTCCATC
Organism: Pohlia nutans; assembly: GCA_022496805.1. Lineage (NCBI taxonomy): Eukaryota > Viridiplantae > Streptophyta > Bryopsida > Bryales > Mniaceae > Pohlia > Pohlia nutans. The sequence goes on from CM040086.1 coordinate 3,331,920, forward strand.
TTCTCGAGACTCGTTCTCCTTTCGCCGCGAAAGCTCGTGCAACAACCGTGAGGTCACATAGTCCAATGTGAGCTCCGTAATGGGTCTTGACTCCATCGCCACGATGAGGTACTCGTATGATGATGGAAGGCTCTCCAAAAGTGTCATCACGATGTCACCATCCGTAACCGACACGTCGCAACCGTTGAGTTGATCCGCGAGAGCTTTGACCTTGTTGATGTGCGCCAACATGTCATCTTCTTCGCCCATCTTGATGGTGAAGAACTTGCGCCTCAAAAACAAAATGTTGGCCAATGTTTTCGCTTCGTGAATGTTGCAAAGCTTGGACCATGCTTCCGCGGGTGTCTTGCACGAACGAATGTGCGCAAGTTGCGAATCCGCGAGGTTGAGTGCCAAAATGGCAAATGCCTTCTTCTCCCTCCTCGTGTACGCTTGCATGATCCTAGGATCCGTAGAAGAGAAAGGAGGTTCCTCACTACCCTCGACAATCTCCCACAACTCCTTCTCGGCCATCACCATCTCCATTTTGAACTTCCACAAGTGGAAATTCACCCCATCGAACTTGTCCACGACCTTGGGACCCTCACCCTCAAAAGATGCCATGATCCTCACTTACGTATGCCTCCCCACACAAATGAAACCTCAAACTCAAACACACAACTTTGTTTTTGTGATTTTTTTTTGCTTTGATATTGCACCTTTGTGCACCCAATGGGTTTAAAACAACCCCAAACACTAGATCAGCACTTTTGTGCTCCACACACGCCTCCCAACACTCAAATGTGAGAACCCTCACCCAAAAATGCAAAGAGGCTCACCAAAACCCCTCAAATCACTCAATGGAGCTCAAAACAACTCCAAATGCTTCAATACGACGCCTTAGTGTCCCCAAACACTCAATGCACGTCAATGACACCTTTGTGTCCTTCAAGAGCACTCACTCAATGCACATGAACTCACACAAGTCCCTCAAAACCCCAATCGCATTGAAATTGCTCAAAACCGCACCTTTGTGCACAAACTAGCTCCAAATGAAAATTTGAGCACCCCAAGAGCATGAAACACATGCAACACCTCAAAGCAAGTGCCTAATCACTAGGATCAGATGGTAGACCCTCCACGAGAGCCTTCACACCTCACAAATCACTTGCATTTACTCAAATGCTCACAATTGAACCAAACGAAGTTCCACTCGCAACGAAGAGATAGAAGAAAGAAAAGAAGGAGATCAAGGGAAGAAATTGACCAAAGAGAGTGCTCCAACATGTAACTTCAGCCCATGCACACCTCCAAGAAACACCAACGCTTCAACAAGCTCCAAAACCTCCAACAATGCTCCAAAACCGCCCGTTGCGCACCGACCTCAAAATACTTGCACAAATGCAATCTAATACTCATGAAACACACATGAGTGGGCCCATAACCTATTGAAGGTAGAGAAGATTGCACAAGGCACACACACAAACACAAGGAATGCGTAGAAAGAGATGATCTTTACTCAAAGGCCTTCCACCTTAAGTAGTGTACACTAGGAGGTCACCATGGACAAACCATATGGGATAACTCATCACAAGGACACTCTAGAGATCAACCCATGCCTAACCCCTCCTCCCACACACCATTATTTAGCACCCGTACGTCTTTGGCTTCTAGCAATACTACGTTGCATCAATTACCTCAATAGTGTGCACCCCGCTTCATCTACAAATGTAGAAAAACATTCACGTGCCGCAGACAATTTTGCCCCTTCTCTAATTTTGCAAACGTTTCCATGGACAGCTGTGATCCTCCCATACACTTGTTGAGATTGTTTCAATTCCTTGAAACGTCTCTGCGAGTAACCCAATGCTGCAGCGTAACACCCATTACAAACCGGCAAACCATCCAACTTTGTATCATATTTGTTTCGCCTCTGTCCCTCAGTAATTGTGTAAAAAGCGTTTAGCATCTGCAAAATCCAAGTCGCTCTCACTTCATACTTCTGCGCCCACGCCATGTACCGTTGTTCCAAAATGTACTTCTCATTCACATCCCTCAAACAATTACGTTTGCACCCCCCTCTTTGCTTTGCAGATCTAACGCTTGCCAATGTCACTTTCTCCATTCGTGGCTCGCCCTTCTCACGTGGTTTAGGAACTCTGCTCTTTCGATTCACCATAGAGTACGTCCTGCTCGGTCCCTCTGGAGCTAAACCTTCTACATGTGGAAGATTCCCTACGCTAGATTGTGATCTTTGCGTCATTGGAGATGACCCCTCTCGAATGTCCGACTGAACTGGCGTGGCAGAATACATATCCGTACGATTGGATTCTCCATCATCCTCATGGAAATCATACTGGGCCATTGCCGCTGTAGAGAACGAGAAATTTTGTCCCCTACCAGATGAAGGTGGAGGCTGTTCATTGCTTTGGACAACCCGCAACAGTGACCTCTGCCAACGTATGACTACGTCCAAACATTGTCCAAGATGTTCCCCGACTACCTCTCCAGTCCAGAACATTTCGTCTACAACACGTGAGACACGTACAGCAACTTCACATGGAAACAATTTCACATGATTCAGTTCCATCCCACGTTTGAAAGAACTATCAACCACTCCGAATCCGACAACGCTTCCTCCAGTCGATAGTAGTTGTACCGTCTCATTCCTCTGTTGTGTCTCCATCTGAGTACAGTGTGTTCGTACCTCTTGGAACAAACTCATGCGAACGGGACGCCCAGTGGGTCGCTCTCCTACACTAGGTCCCGGTCTGTCCACACCTCCTACAACGTTTTGCAAAGCAACAGGGCTTCCAAAGGCACTCGAATCCATCGTCATCCGTATCTCTGTTCACCACATTTACAATCCGTACTCGGTATAACAAACATTTATAATAGCTTATCGATAACGCTGCTATTAACTACGATCTATACATAAAGTACAATTGTTTTGTTATGTTTTGTTATGTTTTGTTTGTTTGAAACGGTGAGAACTCTTAATCCGAGTGCCCCCGGGCTTGACCCCAGGCCCCATGCGGTCTTAGCGATGTCCCTCGGGGCCCAAATGCTAATTCAGTGCACTTGAGAGCCCCAAACAGGGCCCCCAAGTGTTCTAGGAGCCCCCGTGGGGCCCCCGGGGTTGACCCATACCGACATGCGCTCCTAGCGGTGCCCCTCGGGGCCCAAATGGCAATTCAGCCCACTAGGGGGTTCCAAAGGGGGTCCGCAAGTGTTCTAGGAGCCCCCGTGGGGCCCCCGTGGTTGACCCCTAGCCCCATGCGGTCCTAGCGGTGCCCCTCGGGGCCGAAATGCAAAATCAGCCCACTTGGGGGCCCCAAACGAGGCCCCCAAGTGTTCTAGGAGCTCCCATGGGGCCCCCGAGGTTGTCACTTAGCGCCATGCGGACCTCGTGGTGCCCCTCGGGGCCGAAATGCAAATTCAGCCCACTTGGGGGCCCCAAACGGGGCCCCCAAGTATTCTAGGAGACCCTCTGGGGCCCCTGGGGTTGACACATAGCGCCATGCGATCCTAGCGGTGCCCCTCGGGGCCCAAATGCAAAATCAGCCTACAACTTCTACTTAATTTTTTTTTAAATTTGTTAAAATGAATTCATCCATTCCAACAACTTCTACTTAAAAATTTGTTAATATGTTGCTTACAATCAATTTTATAAGGAATTTAGAATTCTCACTTTTAAAGTTTAGAATAAAATATTTGAGATAGCATTGGTTAACCTCACCATACGGATCAAATATTCAATTCAAAATCTAAAACTATCATTCATACATCAATCGTAAAATATTATTCCATATAGTACTTTATGATGACTTTCCTGAAATTGTCACATCTGGAGACACCTTTGTACGTTTAGGAGTTTAAAATGAGCCCACTAGGGGGCCCCAAATAGAAACCCAACTGTTCCTAGGGCTCGTATGGGGCCCCCGTCAAAGTACACTTGCAATTTGCCACAGTACAGGCTGCTATTGATGACAACATTAATTAAATGTTAACCCCTAAATTTCCTTGTGCTTTTGGGAGCGTGAAACCTCAAAACTGCGATTTTGTACCTCTATGTACTCCCGGGGATGTGAACCAAGTTTATTTACTTCTTTTAGAATTCCAACCGTAAGATCTTGTACCAAAGCCTACTCATAGCTACTGTTTAAAAAATTGACCGTAGGATGTTTATCATTTGCAAGATCATAACATCCAAAGTTTGTGCACAAGTTTTTCGGGGCATTGTTTAGGAGGCATTCTCTCCATAGTGCAAAGGGGGACTTGAAGATTGTTACTCCAAACATTTTGCTCAAATTTTTTTCCATGTACATAAGTAAGTTGGGTATGCTCATGCAAAATTTTAGAGACTCATTACGCGTTTCAAACCTTCATCCAAATTAATTTCCGGAAGTAGGTATAAAAATGGCAATTTGGTGAAACATGCATCACATTAATTGTATTTGATTTTTGGAAAAAATGAACGGTGATTAGGTACCTCTATGATTTTATAAATTTTAGGCGAAATTATTTTAAAAAAATTTCAAAATCTCAAATTCTGACAAATTTCGAAAGAAATGGATGTGAAATTACAAAAAACCTTGGAGGTTGCTGTTCTTTATTTTGGAGGCTGCCCTTGTCAAGCCAAGAAAATAATCAACATGGGTCACTTCAAATTCTGAGCCTAAATGTGGTGAAGAGCATGTCTCCAAATAAACAATTTGAAAAAATGATTATAATAAAAAGTTTTTTTCTGCCCCAGTTGGGCTTGAAACCAAAAATTTCAATAATTTTTTTATAAAACCGGAATTTGACTTTGTAATTTTTGCCCCACACACCTTGTATGTATGACCACGCCCACGCCAAATTATAGTCTAAAATTCTTAATTTAGACCTTCCATCTAAGCTGCCCGAAACAACAAAAAGCCATTTTGGTTTTTAAGGGCCTTTAGGGGTTAATGCAATGGTTTAGGTATAAAGTCTTACCGGGAAGTCCTGGATTCGTTGTAGAAAGCTCCTACACCCCGCTGATCAGTACTCCACTAGTGCTGAATAAATCCTCCCACATATCTACCTTTCACAAATCAAAAGGAAATGGAATAGACTGTTAATTCAATAACAACGATGATTTATTCTGTCGATTTTATGAGATAATAGCTTCACGCAAGTTTGAACCGATGAGAAATAGGATGATTTCTGAAATTATTATGCCTCATTTCATGTTCGCGCACCCTCTTTGCCCATTTTTTGGCAAGGTAAGTGTCTCTCTCCAGCCCTCCCTCCCTCTTCTACATTCTCCTTTTTTTATAACATCAAATTGCCTTCAATTTTCGCAAAAAACTTCAAAAAAACCCACTATTTCACTTAAGCTCTCTAACACATACCATGGTCAGCTCTCCATCATTGTAATGAGAAGAATGAAGGGTTCTTGTGATATATATGAAGAACAACTCACGAAAGCACTTCATTTAAAAAGTTCACTCTTTCTCAACTAATTCTCTTTTCATGTTTGTTTCGATTCGTGACAGGAATTTGGAAGGGAGCATTAATTCGTTAGTGGGGGAGTTCCATCTGCACAGTCTATGAGCTTCAACCACGAATTCAAGACTTTGAGGTAAACGTTTCTCCCTAAACCATTATTTTATCGATCAGTTCATGCGCTGAATAGGCATCTAGGCCCGAGGGGCACCGCTAGGATGGCATGGTGCTAGGGGTCAACCCCGGGGGCCCCACGGGAGCTCCTAGAACACTTGGGGGCGCCGTTTGGGGCCCCCAAGTGGGCTGATTTTGCATTTGGTGCCCACGGGGCACGGTTAGGACCACATGGGCCTAGGGGTCGACCCCGGGGGCCCCACGGGGACTCCTAGAACACTTGGGGGCGCCGTTTGGGGCCCCCAAGTGGGCTGATTTTGCATTTGGTGACCACGGGGCACGGTTAGGACCACATGGGCCTAGAGGTCGACCCCGGGGGCCCCACGGGGACTCCTAGAACACTTGGGGGCCCCGTTTGGGGCCCCCAAGTGGGCTGATTTTGCATTTGGTGTCCTCGGGGCACGGTTAGAAGCACATGGGCCTAGGGGTCAACCCCGGGGGCCCCACGGGAGCTCCTAGAACACTTGGGGGCGCCGTTTGGGGCCCCCAAGTGGGCTGATTTTGCATTTGGTGACCACGGGGCACGGTTAGGACCACATGGGCCTAGGGGTCAACCCCGGGGGCCCCACCGGGACTCCTAGAACACTTGGGGGCCCCGTTTGGGGCCCCCAAGTGGGCTGATTTTGCATTTGGTGTCCTCGGGGCACGGTTAGAACCACATGGGCCTAGGGGTCAACCCCGGGGGCCCCACGGGAGCTCCTAGAACACTTGGGGGCGCCGTTTGGGGCCCCCAAGTGGGCTGATTTTGCATTTGGTGTCCTCGGGGCACGGTTAGAAGCGCATGGGCCTAGGGGTCAACCCCGGGGGCCCCACGGGAGCTCCTAAAACACTTGGGGGCGCCGTTTGGGGCCCCCAAGTGGGCTGATTTTGCATTTGGTGCCCACGGGGCACGGTTAGGACCACATGGGCCTAGGGGTCGACCCCGGGGGCCCCACGGGGACTCCTTGAACACTTGGGGGCCCCGTTTGGGGCCCCCAAGTGGGCTGATTTTGCATTTGGTGTCCTCGGGGCACGGTTAGAACCACATGGGCCTAGGGGTCAACCCCGGGGGCCCCACGGGAGCTCCTAGAACACTTGGGGGCGCCGTTTGGGGCCCCCAAGTGGGCTGATTTTGCATTTGGTGCCCACGGGGCACGGTTAGGACCACATGGGCCTAGGGGTCGACCCCGGGGGCCCCACGGGGACTCCTTGAACACTTGGGGGCCCCGTTTGGGGCCCCCAAGTGGGCTGATTTTGCATTTGGTGTCCTCGGGGCACGGTTAGAACCACATGGGCCTAGGGGTCAACCCCGGGGGCCCCACGGGAGCTCCTAGAACACTTGGGGGCGCCGTTTGGGGCCCCCAAGTGGGCTGATTTTGCATTTGGTGCCCACGGGGCACGGTTAGGACCACATGGGCCTAGGGGTCGACCCCGGGGGCCCCACGGGGACTCCTTGAACACTTGGGGGCCCCGTTTGGGGCCCCCAAGTGGGCTGATTTTGCATTTGGTGTCCTCGGGGCACGGTTAGAACCACATGGGCCTAGGGGTCAACCCCGGGGGCCCCACGGGAGCTCCTAGAACACTTGGGGGCCCCGTTTGGGGCCCCCAAGTGGGCTGATTTTGCATTTGGTGCCCACGGGGCACGGTTAGGACCACATGGGCCTAGGGGTCGACCCCGGGGGCCCCACGGGGACTCCTAGAACACTTGGGGGCCCCGTTTGGGGCCCCCAAGTGGGCTGATTTTGCATTTGGTGTCCTCGGGGCACGGTTAGAACCACATGGGCCTAGGGGTCAACCCCGGGGGCCCCACGGGAGCTCCTAGAACACTTGGGGGCGCCGTTTGGGGCCCCCAAGTGGGCTGATTTTGCATTTGGTGCCCACGGGGCACGGTTAGGACCACATGGGCCTAGGGGTCGACCCCGGGGGCCCCACGGGGACTCCTAGAACACTTGGGGGCCCCGTTTTGGGCCCCCAAGTGGGCTGATTTTGCATTTGGTGTCCTCGGGGCACGGTTAGAACCACATGGGCCTAGGGGTCAACCCCGGGGGCCCCACGGGAGCTCCTAGAACACTTGGGGGCGCCGTTTGGGGCCCCCAAGTGGGCTGATTTTGCATTTGGTGCCCACGGGGCACGGTTAGGACCACATGGGCCTAGGGGTCGACCCCGGGGGCCCCACGGGGACTCCTAGAACACTTGGGGGCCCCGTTTTGGGCTCCCAAGTGGGCTGATTTTGTATTTGGTGTCCTCGGGGCACGGTTAGAACCACATGGGCCTAGGGGTCAACCCCGGGGGCCCCACGGGAGCTCCTAGAACACTTGGGGGCGCCGTTTGGGCCTGTTAAGTGGACTGAATATTTATTTTCGCACTGACGGGGTCTCCGTGGGGACATTGCTATTTTTGGGTTTGAATCGTTATATGTAATCGCAAGTTTATTTTGAATATCGATGTCTGGATTGCTGATACGCTACTCTTTTATGCAGGATTTTAGACTTATTACCATGGCGCCTAATGTGGTATCCGAGTACAGGGAGCATGGTTGGTGGGTTTCGAGCGAGGACCCTTTGATGCCCATGCTGTGGATGACTGATTTTCCGGTGATGCCGGGTAGGTTCTGGACAGCACTCGGGAGGGTGATTGGTGTGGTGCTGTGTATTACCTCGTCGCCGAATGGATTTTTTTTCATTCAGGTGGAGAGCGAGGACCTGACTCCGATGAAGTACAGGTTGCAGAGGGAGTTGATAATGGCACCGGTCCCGCTCAACCTGCTTGATCGTGTTCCCGCGATGAAGATGGTGCGTTTGTTGCAGAGGGAGTGGGAGGCCATTCCAGAGGAGTTGAGGATGGCACGTGAGGCTTCTGTTATGAAGTGTATGCCATTGGGACCCGAGGAGATGCTCCTTGCGAGGCGCCGGTTTCTAGAGCATTAGGCGTATGACTTGTTGAGGGAGCGTGCCCCCTTGGAGGCTGCAGTGGAGCAGCCTCCACCTGTTCCGGAGAGTACCGACCCTTTGTATAGGGTGCTTGCGGCTCCTGTCAATGTGGATTGGGTGCCAGTGGCAGAGCGCAGGACATGACGGCCTACAGTGGGAGCACCGGTGGATGATTTGGTTCCGGAGCCCTATCCTTTACCGCAGGCGTCTGCACCACAGAGGAAGAGGAGGAGGCTACAACGAGTGTCAAGGGCTGTGACACCACCATTGCAGGCAGGTGCAAAGGACGATGCTGATGATATTGATGATGCTTCGTCAGAGGAGGAGATTGTGGAGGGTGCACGTCGAGGCATGACACGTAGGAGGAGGTTGGTGTTTCCGAAGGAGGATGAACTTTGGGCGGGTTACATTTGGGGAGCGGATGCGATATTTAATGTCCCGGTGCAGAACATCCGTGCAGTGGAGAATCCTGAGACGAACCACCGCGTGTTGACTGGAACGAGGGTGATGGACATGTATCGACGGTTGAGGGGGAAAGACAAGGAGTTGATCAGTCCGTTGACTTTGAGGCCCATCAGATACATTGTGGAGGGTACGGGGTCGCACGGTGAGAGCCGGAGGAGGGAAGTGCCATTCTCGGAGGATAATGCAGTTCGGGAGTTTGAGGCTGCGTATTTGCACTATGCAGAGGCGGTGTCTGGACATGGAGTTCTTGGTTCTAGGGCAAATTGGTTGGAGAACAACATCATTTGGGAGCCAGTGGATGGGCAACACATTGTTCAGGTTTGCATGGAGGCCAAGATCGAGTGTGATACGGGGTTACTATCAGAGGAGGAGTACCGTGAGGTGTTTGCAGTACGGAAGGCCAAGTTTGTGGTGTACAAGGATCCGCATTTGTACATCGATGCTTCAGTGAGGATCAATGCCAAGGAGTTCGAGAGACAGTTCTACACCACGATGGTGGAGGACCTCATGAAGCTCCGGGCTATATGGATTGCGTGTTGAAGACCGGATCAGTATGAGCGAGAGGACGATGAGCGGCGGGGTCGGGCGTTGATGATGGCCGTGAGTGCACTGCATCTGACTACAAGCATGAAGGACAACAAGGTGGGCTTGGCGACATTGTCGAAGCAGATGGTAGACCATACCCGTCATGCATGGCACAGGGATGAAGAGTGCTATGAGGCAGTATTGCAGGTGTGTTCGGATTACGAGAGCGGGTTCTTGTGGTTCAGCAAGGAGGACGAGAAGAAATGGAGGGATTATGCGTCCAAACACAGTTTGGATGTCACCGTGGACGTGCGAGCGGGGCGGAAGAGGATGGAGAAGAACTGGCTCAGACCATTGTCGAGGATTCCAGCTGGGCAGTATCTCCGGGTGGCGAAGGACTTGGCAGCATAGCCAGTGCAGGGAGGGAGCCGGGCTACGCAGAAGTACTACTTCAACGGCAACAACAGCCCCAATCCACCGAAGGAGACTTTGGCGTGGGTGGCTGATCGGATGCAGCGGAGGGAGGCGGTACGGAATGCGTTGAGGTGGTTGATAGTGAAGGACCGAGAGCGCCCGGTACCGACGATGGAGGAGTTCTTTGTCATTCCAGTGGGACGATATGGAGGGGAACGTGGGGAGGTCCTGCAGGAGCTTGGGGAGAATATCGAGACGGATAGGAAGAAAGCTTGGGCTAGTCCATTGGTCCGTGCGGTGGAAGCGTTGGAGAAATTGGATCCCCTCATACCTCCATTGATCAGACAGCACTACACGGACATAGCGACCGGTGGTCGTGGATACCGAGGGCATGCCCGAGATGTTGGAGATCTCGGAGCAGCGCGATGGGACTGGCAGTTTCGTTTACCCATCAGGAGGGGAGGCCATGCTTTGAGAATGCTTCCGGTGCGAGGTCGAGGGGGTTTTTTCACGGAGGAGCACCTGGAGCTTGGGGAACCATGCTTATGGATTATTGATTGCAGACGGGGATCATCACAGGGGGAGGACAAGGCTTGGGGAGATGACGATTATGCACATGTGATGGAGAGGTTGCAGAGGTGGATGACGGGTATTTACAAGTGGAACGTCATTTTTTTATTGCCACCCGGAGTGCACTTTGAGGAGCGGTTGCGCAACACCTTGCACGTACCAGAGGAGAGCCGGTGTTTTGGAGGAGTGTGGGTGTTCGAGTCAGGTGCGATCAGCGGATATGAGCATGATCTGAGACACGAGGGGAGAGTGGAGCGAGCAGTACAGGCTATTGGAGGTGTGGCAGTCGTGTTGGTGCATGCTAGCGGGTCCAGGGCATCTCAGAATGTTTGAAAGGGGACGGGGGAGCTTCCTACTGTGTTCATAGACTCCTGGACTGAGGCCAGAGCACCGTGTACAGCGGATCCATTGGAGAGGTCTCCGACAGAGTTGCAGAGGCTTGTGCAGATGTATTTGCCGGAGACGTGGGGTCTCGTGGTTGTTGGCATCACCACGGCCATACCAGACATACTGCAGGGTGATTTTGTGGGTAGCCAGATCATTGTCTTTGACAGCTCGAGCACATGTACTACATTTTTGAGGAATGCATGCGCAGGGATGTACGGGTGTGACATGGATTGGCCATCTGGTGCTGCTACTCAGCCGTGGGCTACTGCGGGCCCTTCTACAGTGAGGCCTACACGTGGGAGCACAGGATTGATGGACGGTGTAGACAGTGGGGCATGTGAGGGTTCTGAGGGGGAGCCTTCTACTATACAGCGCAGTGCAGATACTGTACGACATGTGGAGGTGTCGTTAGGCTCTAGGGACACACCAGACAGAGAGAGGACTCACGAGGACACAGCCCGTAGCGTGAGACAGGACGACAGTATCACGGGGTTGAGTCCGAGGTATGAGGTTGTTGCAGGACTGAGTCCCCAGCCAGTTGTTGGTGTAGAGAGTTCTGCACATATCGTATACTCTTCAGAGGGGCAGGACGCCACTGGAGTTTCAGGTACACGAGGAGATGCACTACAGTTCCTGGAGGTTGATGGGACCATGGAGGAGGGAGGGACTATGGAGACGGGGGACTTGAGCATCCGTCCTAAAGAAGTTGCAGAGATACTTGCAAAGTCTTTGGGGCACGAGGTGACATTCTCAAGATCAGCAGGTGTATCTACATCTCCTCTCCGTCCATCAGGAGCGATTCCAGTACCGGATTCATTAGTCTCGCGTGACATGGAGGTGTTGCCACGATCAGGGCTGATTGCGGGTGGATCTGAGGTGTTGCCAACACCAGGAGTAGTTGTGGATATTGATTCCACCCCATGTCCGTTTCATTGGGCCCTACCAGACCGAGATATGACACTTGCAGCGGACGGATTCTACTATGACGTTGATGGAGTCAGATACAGGCGTCACGGGATTGGAGGGCAGTATACGTTTGAGCAAGCGGCGTCTATCATGGAGGAAGCGTCGCCTGTGCAGCAGGTGTCATCTCCGATGGTCAATGCCATGGTGGCTCAAGCTTTGGAGTATACAGATCCCGAGACCCCTTCAGATGTTCGTGCGAGGTTGGAGGAGCAGCGTGTAGCTAGTGAGGAGGGTCGGGACGACGGAACACAGTCATCTGAGAGGATTCCGGAGACCCAGATCCCCTTCGAGTAGTAGCTTTTTTAGACAGTGTGGATTAGTGCAATTGGTTGCACTTCAGATGGCCGACTTGTACTTCTTTATCATATGTATTTTTTATTTATATATATATATATATATATATATATATATATATATATATATATATATGTGGATCCATACTTTATGTGGATACGTGGATATGTGGAGTAATGATGTCGTTGTACGAAAATGTATTGCGGATTGTATGTGATTGTAATACGAGGGGAATGGGGAAAATGCGGTTGAAAGATAGTAAAATGTTGGATATTTATTGCACTTTTGAAGGGGTTTTATGAAAGACACTTTGCAAAATTAAAAAATTGTATGAAATTCACATATTTATTATTGAAAATCCGTAATATATTTGATTAATTGCAATGCACTGCACTTTTCACCATAGACAAAAATCACACCCTTTTTAAAAAAAAAAATTTGATTTCTGAAATTTTTGGCACAATGGGGCCCCGAAATGACCGCACTTGGCCAAGTGCGTAAATAGCGAATTGCGTGTTTTAGTTAGAGAGCCGAGCCAATGAAGCCCATGCTCCCTCATTAGCCTATGCAATAACTAACAAGCAATTTGCTAACTATGCACTTGGCCAAGTGTGCTCATTTCATGAGCAAATTTGGCTTAAAAGAATTTGTCTAAAAAAATCTCTAAAAAACAATGATTTTTGTCTTTCTACAATTACTTTCATGGTAAACAAACAATTTTTTTTATCTTTTAAAATAAAAATAAAAATTCTTTCTTGATTTGTTTCTTGTCTTCTTTCTTATCTTTCTTCTTGTTTTTTTCTTTTTCTTCTATTTTTTCTTCATTCTTTTCTTTCCATTTTTGCCTCTTTTTGTCTCAGCTTTTTGTACAAGCGTGGATCACACATTTGCATCAAAGGTTAAAAATCTAAAACTAAAAAATGTTTTCTTCTTCTTTGTTTAGGGTTTAGTTTTCTGTTTGTGGCGTTGAACCCTAATTTTTTTAAGAAGTAATTAAATTCATGGTAAAGCCGTTGGCTACCCTAAATAGCAGCCAAAAGAAAATAAATTAATTAAAAAAATGATTTCTGTTTTCTCCAGCCGTGGTGTGCACAGTCGTGCACCCTATGTCACTCTCCTCTCACTCTCTCTCTCCCTCTCCTCATATATATAGGAAAGAGGGGAGGGAGAAGAAGAGAGAGAAGTGAGAGGAGAGTGACATAGGATGCGTGATTTTGCACTCCATGGTTGGAAAAAATGAAAAAAACAAAAAATTGAAAAAAAAAACTTAAAAATTTAATTATTTTTATAAAAAAGAAATTAACCTTAAAATCTTAAAATTAAATTAAATTAAAATCCCCTGCCGGTTAGGGTTTAATTGGCGGTTGAACCGTGAACTTTTTAAACTTTATTTTGGGTTTTAGAGTCACAAATGGCAAGCTCAACCCTAAACAAAGAAGAAGAAAACCAAAAAAAAATAAAAAAAATAAAAAAACTTACCCTTTGATACAAGTGTAGAATTTGCGATTGCACAAGAATAGCCAAAAATAAAAAATACGAATGAAGAAAAAATAGAAGAAAAAGAAGAAAGACAAGAAGAAAGATAAGAAGAAAGAGACAAGAAGGAAAACAACAGGAAGACGAGAAAGGAAACAAGATAAAATAAAAAAATGAAATAAAAGATAAGTAAAAATTATAAAAAATAAATAAAAAATAGTTTGTTTAAAATGTAAGGGATTGTAAAAAGTCAAAAATCAATGTTTCTTAAAAAAAAATTCAGAATTTTTTTTTAATGCTCTTAGAGCCAATTGAATGATTATATGGCTAAGTGCATAGTTATTGAATTGCGTGTTAAAGAGGGCCGCTTCACACTATGGCCATTCAAGTTGAGAGACTGTGGGATTGAGAGTCCAAACTCTGTTGAGAGTTCAAAGAAATCTACTGAAAATAGACAACAAAATATAGTTTTTATTTTTTATGAAAAGAAATCGATTCCGGAGAAGTTTACTCACAAGACCATTCCCGTCCAACCCAAACTTCCTTTCGAGGCCGTTGCCTTGGTCAAAAAGTAGTGTCACGTAGGCATTTTGAAGAGCGACGGCATTTTGAAGACATTTTGGCCTCTAGTGTGAAGGGTCGAAAGATGGAACCCATGATTTCTTGCAATTTGATTGGTGGAAATCGACGGCCTCTCGAACCTTTGCCCATAGTGTGAAGCGGCCCTGCACACTGGGAAAGGATTTCCACTTGGCACCATCCGAAGTGGCATGCGGTGGACTGCCCGTTTGCATGGGCAGGGCGGGCAGGTCCACCATTCTTGCTTTGAGTTTTCCGATCACTGCCTTCGTGTCCCGGTCACTCTGTTTTTTCTCGAACCTTCTCAAGCCTGCTACTCAATTCCAGGCTCGTCTACTTCATTCCAGGCCCTTCTCGCTCCATCGTTGCTGTGTTATATATGAGATCACCGAGGGCTGCCTCAACAAAACAGAATTTCGTGATCAGAGCGTTTATTTGCGTTGCCAGAATTATCGCTTTCATTTTTTGTAGCAGGAGTTTCATCTCGATTTTTTGAAGAAGAGCTCTAATCGAGGATAGTTTAGTTGTAGAATTTGCGGAAGGATTTGAGTTCTTTGATAGAGTTGTTGTGACAGAAGAGTATCGAAGAAGAGTTCTAATCGAGGATAGAATCTGCGGAAGGATTTCCGTTTTTTGATAGAGTTGTTGTGACAGTATGAATCCGGAGAAGTTTACTCACAAGACGAATGAGGCGCTCGCAGCTGGCCAAGAGCTGGCCACTGAGGCCGGCCATGCGCAGTATACTCCCGTGCATTTGGTTCTTGCGCTTCTCGATGACAGTGACGGTCTCTTGAGGCAAGCCGTTACGTCGGCCACAGGGAGTGAAGGCACGATTGCGTCGCTGGAGCGCGTGCTGAAGACCGCTTTGAAGAAAATCCCGTCGCAGTCTCCAGCTCCGGAGGTCTCTCCTCCTAATCCTGCGCTCATCAAGTGCATTCGGAAGGCACAGAGTTTGCAGAAATCAAGAGGAGATTCACACTTGGCGGTTGATCAACTCATTCTCGCTTTGCTTGACGATTCGCAAATCGGCGATTGTTTCAAGGAGGCTGGTGTCACCTCTGCTAGGTAACTAATTGTCGCTTTGAATAATTATGTCTTTCTTCCCTGTTTGTCTTGTTCATGAGGTTCACGTTTTGTCTTGTTCATGGAGGTTGCTGGATTTGGAAAATCGTTGAGGTTTTTGGATCGTTGTTTCTGGTGGAATTTGAATGGTAGTGTAGGTGATTGAGAGTCGGGTTGGTTGTTCTGCTTTGATCGAGTTGTCGATTTCGGAGAGGTAGTGGTAGGGTTTTGTTACGATTCTTAGAATTTTTTTGGATGCTGCATTTCAATTCGGTTTAGATCTTTCCAATTCAAGTTTGGATATGGTAGGTTGTTGTTAATGTAGCGATCGGGAGTGGCATCGTTACGGGGATTAATTCAGCTGGTAATACCGCAGTGTTGTGTTTATAATTGAGGTGCTGGAGTTTCTGATTTCAGATTCACTGTAGTCGGATTTAGATTCGGTCCCTGCTATTACGGTCTGCCTGAACCTCACTGTAGAATGTGCCTCTTTCGAGGTTTTTGAATGCACTGTTTAGTTTTGTTTCATATGTTCTTTCAATCAAATTTCCTAAGGTGAGATTCTTGCTCTTTTTTTCACAGGGTGAAGAAGGAACTTGAAGCCGTGAGAGGAACGTCTAAAAAGGTGGAGAATGCTACTGGTGACACCAATTTCCAAGCCCTAAAGACATATGGGAGAGATCTGGTGGAGGAAGCTGCAAAGTTGGACCCTGTCATTGGAAGAGACGATGAGATTCGGAGAGTGGTGAGAATCCTTTCACGACGAACAAAGAACAACCCTGTATTGATCGGAGAACCTGGTGTGGGGAAAACGGCTGTTGCAGAGGGACTTGCTCAACGAATCGTACGAGGAGATGTGCCAAGCAATTTGATGGATGTTCGGCTGGTTTCTCTCGATATGGGTGCTTTGGTCGCGGGTGCCAAATACAGAGGAGAGTTTGAAGAGCGCCTCAAAGCTGTGCTCAAGGAGGTTGAGGAAGCTGATGGCAAGGTCATTCTATTCATTGATGAGATACACCTTGTCCTGGGTGCTGGACGGACAGAAGGGTCAATGGATGCTGCCAACCTTTTGAAACCAATGCTTGCACGCGGCCAGTTACGTTGCATCGGTGCTACGACGCTTGAGGAATATAGAAAATATGTTGAGAAGGATGCGGCGTTTGAGCGCCGATTTCAACAGGTTCTTGTAGCGGAGCCCAGTGTGGCGGACACTATCAGTATTTTGAGGGGTTTGAAAGAGAGGTACGAGGGACACCATGGTGTTCATCTCTTGGATAGGGCTCTCGTTGTGGCCGCTCAACTCTCAAGCCGCTACATTACAGGCAGGTTTCTACCTGACAAAGCCATCGACCTGATAGACGAAGCTTGTGCCAATGTGCGTGTTCAACTGGACAGCCAGCCTGAAGAAATTGACGTGATGGAAAGGAGGAAGGTCCAACTGGAGGTGGAGCTCCATGCTCTGGAAAAGGACAAGGACAAAGCTAGCAAGGCGCGCTCACTAGAAGTACGATAAGAACTGAATGATATCCAAGACCAGTTGAGGCCGTTGAAGATGAAGTACCAAAGAGAGAAAGAGAGGGTGGATGAGCTTCGAAGGTTAAAGCAGAAACGTGAAGAGCTCCAAGTCAACTTGGTGGAAGCAGAACGGCGATATGACTTGGCGAGAGCTGCCGATCTGAAGTATGGAGCCCTTCAAGAGCTGGAAAAAGCCATCAGCAAGTTTGAATCTGAACTTGGAGAAAATAGCATGCTTACAGAGACTGTGGGGCCTGAGCAGGTTGCAGAGGTATGTGATCATTGCCAATTTCCACCAAAATTAAAGCTGGCAGAAAGTTTTGTTTTGAGGATTTCAGATATCAAAATTTCAACAGTTTTGAACATGAATCAATAAGAAACTAACTTGAAGTAAGATTTCATGCACTGAGTTCAAAAAAATTCGAGCTAAAAGGATAATTCTATTAATCCTTTTATTTTTAAGGCCCTTTTTTCATCCTGCAAGCTTTACATTGACGATTGTAAATGGACTTTCTGTTTTGCCAGGTGGTTAGTCGTTGGACCGGTATCCCAGTTACAAGGCTCGGCCAGAATGAGAAAGCACGACTTCTGGGTCTGGCAGAACGATTACACCAGCGTGTTGTTGGTCAGAACGAAGCAGTGCAAGCTGTAGCTGAGGCAGTGTTAAGATCACGGGCTGGTTTAGGGCGACAACAGCAACCCACTGGGTCATTCCTCTTCCTTGGCCCAACTGGAGTTGGTAAAACAGAGTTGGCTAAGGCTTTGGCCGAGCAACTGTTCGACAAAGAGAATCAGCTTGTTCGCCTGGATATGTCGGAGTACATGGAACAACATTCTGTTGCACGTCTCATTGGTGCTCCACCAGGGTAAGTCTGTCATTCTGTCATTTGCGAAGCTGTAATGTGGTTCATGACTTTTTGTTCTCTGTTAGATTAAATCTACAAAACGATGGCTGTTGAACAAAGCGTGGTTTTGTACTGAATTAAATGTTTCATCTGGTTGCTGAGCTTTGGGATTACAATTTTTTGCAGGTATGTGGGACACGAAGAAGGTGGTCAGCTCACAGAAGCGGTACGGAGGCGCCCGTATAGTATTGTTCTGTTTGATGAAATAGAGAAGGCCCATCCCTCGATTTTCAACACCCTCTTGCAGGTGTTGGATGATGGTCGTCTAACTGATGGTCAAGGCCGCACTGTGGACTTCACCAACACAGTGGTTATCATGACATCCAATTTGGGAGCAGAGCACTTACTTTCTGGCTTGACTGGCGTCATGTCTATGGAGGTAGCCAAGAAAAAAGTGATGGAGGAGGTGCGGATGCATTTCCGGCCAGAACTTCTCAATCGTCTGGATGAAATTGTGGTATTCGAGCCGGTTGCGCACGCACAACTTCTCAAGGTGGCTCGCATGCAGATGAAAGATGTAGCATTACGTCTTGCAGAGCGAGGCATTGCCTTGGCCGTCACAGATGCTGCTCTCAACCTTGTTCTGGAGGAATCTTATGATCCTGTAAGTTATCATTTAACCCTCTTCTTATTCGTTGGTATTCTGCCACAGACTTGTATTGCAAAGAATAAAAACCAAATACCATATTATTCAAGACTCTAATATTTTTTTCCTTGCAATGTGTTGCGAGTTTGTCCCTGAGCAATTGGATTTTGAACATGATTTTGAACATTAGTTTCTGATACATATTTTGGTTTGATGCCTATCAGGTGTATGGAGCTCGCCCGTTGAGAAGATGGTTGGAGCGCAAAGTAGTTACTGAGCTTTCAAGAATGTTGATCAATGATGAGGTGGACGATAATTCGACTGTATTTATAGATGCTAAGCCAGGAGCACATACTCTTTCGTACAGAGTTGAGCGCAATGGCGGATTGGTCAACAGTGACACTGGCGTTAAGTCGGACATTCTCATAGAAGTCCCTGCCGTTCCGAACCACGATGCGAAGAGGATGAAGATTGACGATCTAACCACTGATGATGCTGACATGGAGGAAGATATGTAGCAAGGGAACCTTTTGTGAGTTTTGTGGCAATTGCAGGACTTTGCTAAGCCACTAAAATGCATGCGCAAGGGGAGTGTATTATGAATGACCACTTGCCTTGCTTTTATGCAAAGATGTCTTCAGGTGTAAAGCTCGGCTGGTTCGGGGCGTACTTTTCGTTGTAGAGAATAGATTAGGGTCTTGTAAGAGGATTATTAAGGCTTGTACACGGAGCTGTTTACTACCCGCATGGTGAGGTACATATCAAAATCGAAGCTACAGTGAATCTTCCAATGTAGCTCATTTTTCCACTCAACTACCGGTATGTATAATATGAGTGGCTCGTTGATGAGCTGCTCTTATTAATCAATTTTTTCATTTAAAACTAAACAAATTTTCTTGTAATTATTGATTACAGGATGCTGAGGAATTGCTGATGTACGGACGTCCAACTTATGCAGGTCATCTATAACTTTTGCATCAAGTGTCTAAATACAACATGCTAAGTTTCGTTATAGTCTCCTTTTAATTGTTGACAAATAATTATCCTCAATCCTTTTAAGTATCTGGAGTAGGTGTAGTTACCTGACGCAGTTGTGATGGTATCTTCACGGACTACTCAAATAGCTGTGCTTGTGGGGCATTTTGTACATAATCATTTTGTGCGGTTTCATTATTCAGGGGTGATTTTAACTTCGTAAAAGCTCGTTCAACTTACAAGCACGGGGCGTGCAATTTCGGAGGATAAAAAGGTTATGTTTATATTGAAAAGTGTTACTTTTACGAGTGCATTCTCGGATTGCCTCGTTTTGCACTTGCTACAAAATGAATGTTTGAATGTCATTGTTCCTATAATGTAGGAGTACCTAAAACCAGCACTGTATTCAATTCCCATAATATGCAGACCATGCAATCATTTTATAACGTAAATCTAGGCACATCATAGAGCCCTTATTGTATGTTGACCAAAATGATAAGCTATCTATGGTCTACCTAGATTTACGTTCTAGAATGACTATCATGCCTAATAGAACTCTATAATTGGGTACACCCAAATTACAAGTTTTGGGTGCTCCTACCTTAGTATTGATCAATTTGGTATCCAATCATGGAGACATAAGTTTGATACATGCACTTGTTGCATTAGAGGTTAACTCAATGATGTGGATATACCATTCATCACAAAGGTTAAGGGAAAAAAAAAAAAAAAACTTCATAAGCAAAAAATTCACTATGAACAAGAACTATTTGACCATTCATAAGCCATTTTTTTTGGCTGTGATTTCTTTTACCAAACAAACTAATCTTGCAAGAAAGATTGGAACAATGATACATAGAGCTAAAGAAAATGTATCTATGATTCTAAAGATCGGTGCGGCGTTGCAGCGAAGTAAAGGCCAACTTGCCATCAGCGCCTTCGGTTTTGAATGAGTCGTAGCGCATAAAAATCTCTGCCAACAAAAGCCTGCCCGTGAGCGGAACGATGTCCTTGGCCGCGCACTGCTTGTTGTGCACCGAGCTCTCATCCGTCTGCCGTCCATTTGACCACACCAGATGTTCCAAAAGCTTCTCCCCCTCCGGCCCCATGAACCTGTTGTTACGGCATATGACGATATATTTATTGTTTCAAGCAATACACATGTGACAAGTCATTTATACAACTAATCTATGCTTGGAGATTTGAAGTTAGGGCTTCCCAAACATGTCGTAATAAAGAGGGACATTTGTATTTCCACGCAATCTTTAACTCTACACTCTCGATAGAAGAATGAAAGGGCTCATTTAAAAATAAAAAAACTCTTCAAGAATAAAAAGGTCATCCTAAGAATGAAAGGGCTCATTTAAAAATAAAAGAGCTCTTCAAGAATAAAAAGGTCATCCTAAGAATAAAAGGGCTCGTCATTGTAGAGCATGGATGATAAAATGTCATGGATTAATCAACCTTAAACAACTGGGAGACTAGAAAAGGTAACGTCCAAGTTCTTTTATTAAATTAAAAAAAATGCCCACTTGATGTACACTTATATGCTATGAGAAACAACGCTCTTCTACATAACGTCAAGTTCTTTTTATTGAATCAAAAACATTGAAGTACTTATGGTTGATCTAAGGGCTATAAGATATAATTCTCTTCAACCACAACAATGCAAAGTTACCTCAAAATCACCATAACTAGTAGCATTATGTTTGAGTAGGCCATATGGGGACTTTCATTTATCCAATTTTATTTTCATTACCCAATGTTCTAAATTGATTTTGGTGATGTAAACTTTCCCCCATCTAAATGATTGATTTTTCAAAATATGATCCTTTTAATGAACTAATTTAATCAAGATGATGGTCATTACAATTAATCAATTTGATCAATATGGTCATCAGAATCAATTAAGTTGATCAAGATGGTCATTTTAACCAATTAACTTCATCAAGATGATGCTCATTAAAATCACTTAATTTGATCAAGATCATCATAACAATCGATTAAGTTGATCAAGATGGTCATTTTAAATCAATTAATTTGATCAAGGTGATGGTCATTCTAATCAATAGATTTGATCAAGATGGTCATTCTAATCTTGATTGATAAGTTTTGAACTCCTCATACACCATGAAAGAGGAATCCAGGTGGAAATGAAAAATTGCATACTGCAATGGTTTAGGGTTTAGGTTTAGGGGAGGAGCACAAGAAGGCTCACCTGGTGGGCACAAATTTGTCAGGGTCGGATGTGAAAACCTTGGGATCTCGGGAAACCATGAAGTTCACCCCACCCAAGAACTCGCCCTTCTTGATTTCAAACTTGGCATCATGGGAGCTGATTGTGAAGTCTTTCTTGGCGCGCGCGTATTGGTATGGCACCGGCGGGTTGAATCGGAGAGCTGCAGCACATTCAAACAAGGACCAAGGATTCATGGTTTTAAATTGCCAAATTCAATTGATCATATTGTGAAAAATCAATAATTTGGATGAGACAAAATTTTATATCATAGAGAGTGATGGCCTGATATAGGTACCCCCTCCCAAAATAGTGTGATTTTCAAGAAGTATCTTTTTGGTAAGAAAAAAACATTGGAAAATTACAAAAATTAGAGGGTGTTATGAACACCATGGCTGTAACTATATACATGATGTTTAAGACGGAATTTCTAGCACACATAAAACAAGCTAGACATAAATCACACTATGTGAGACGCGTAAAAGTGGTACTCATATCAAGCCATTTCCCCATAACATCATACGTGCTGGTCAAAAAATAAATAAATTTAACCAAAAATAAGTCCACATTGGACATACTCAATTAAACTGCTTATAAAAAGGCCCAATTTGGGCTGCTTGGTCCTTTAATTGCAAAGGAATTTGTAAAACTGCAAGCGTTTTCTCGGGCAAACGGAAACTACAGAGAATCCTGAGTTTCGGATAATATAATTCCCACAGATTGTACGTTTTTGACACTACCAACATGATTGTTATTAAGATTCAATCTAAAATGACCATGTTCGTTAAACTGAGACAATATGTAGTCTCTTATTATTTTTTACTTCACATTTTAGATAATAATTAGTGTTTGATATTGAATTCTTTTGGTGAATTGAGACTTCAATATGTTAATACACTCACAAACCTTTGATTTTACAAAGGTCAATATGTTCATAAATATTTGATTTGTTAGAATAGAGGTCTCAAATGAGAGGGCTAAAGTCTCAAAGTGTCCACTTTGTCTCAATTTTATAAATATGGTCTTTAAATGAATGTACGAGTTTAAGTGAAATGCAGAGGAGAAATCGATTGTAGGAGTTTTTGGGGTGAATGGAAATTAAACTTCCTGAGCTATGGATGATCCAACAGGTTTCTAGCGCTACCGACATGATTGTGATGATTCAGAAGACTATTCAAATGAATGCAAGAAACTAGAATTCATGTAGATAAAAACTAGACTGGGGCCCGAGTTTTCGGAGCAAACGAAACTCCGTGGGAGTTCTATGATGATCAAACAATCCTGAGGTTTGTCTTGGGGAGTTTACTTCCAAGAAATTACAAATGGCGTGCAAAAAAAAATTAGGGTCCAAATAAATCTTGGAAGGTAATTCTTATGAATGAATTACATTAATATAGGATGCTAAAAATTGATTAAAAGAATAATTATGAGAATATTCTTGAAGCATTACTAATTATAGTGAGAACTACTTTTATTTTTAAGAGTACTTTTAAATACCTTTTTTCACACGTGACACGCAAAATAGAGGTCGTGCCAACTTACATCGGTCCTCAGAATGATCTTTTCAAATAAAGGTTGCCTGTCCTCCCTTAAATGACTCATGAATACAAAACCCAGTAGCTGGCTAAACGCTTCATCTTCCCAACTTTCCAACGCACCCACCCGCTTAACACACCCACCCGCTTAACACACCCACCCGCTTAACACACCCACCCACTTAACACACCCACCCGCTTAATCATTTTGTAAGGTGAAAACCACCCTCCAAACGCGCATCTTCTTTGCTCATTATGAAAAGTCACTGACAGCCATAAAATTTTGTACACTGTTTTCCCATGAATAGAGCTTTCCAAATATGGTTTCAGAATTAAAAACGGTTGGGTATTGTGGTTTGGGGAATTGATCATGTGAGGACCGATGTCAGTTGGCACGATCTCTATACAAAGAGTGACCTTCCGAGAGGTTTGTAGTTACGCACCTTCATAGACCGTGGAGGTGAGGAGCGGCATGTCGTGCATGACCGCTTTCATGGTTACTTGGCCGCCACTGGCAGCAGTTGCCGCTCGCACTTCCGCTGCCAACTCGGCTTGGAGCTCCGCTGTAACCACACCGATCAAATTCAGAGTCTCGTAGAATTTGCTCAGATTGTTTTTGTGAAGAGGAACCTTTGTTTACACAGCCGTTGTTGTGATTCAATGTACAGGGTCCACACTAAAACTAACCAGCACCTAATGTCATGTCCTACAGACTCGTGTTACCAACAAACTCCTGTTACGGCTTTGAATTCTATGAGAGTCTAAAGTAAATTAACCCCTAAGCAGTGATCCCAGAACCACTTTATGACATTTAGAACATTATGCGACCTCCCACATAAATGGTATCTACTTTTGCATACAATACTCGCGATACCTCTATAATATCCGGCAATACTCTTGATATATAAGGTGATACCATGATGATATCCGCGGATATCCGCTCATGAAGAACTTGCTACATATTTATATCATAATGAGAATTCTCGCTACATTTCATTTTTTTTTTCATTTTCTTTCTTTGTATGTTTAGCAGCCCCAGTTCTTTGGGTGGAAATCCAGCTAATTTTAGCCAGTTTTGAGATCACTGCCCCTGAGCGTCTAAAACGCCCAATATGACCATCTGCATCACTGAACTTTCCAATGGTGGCATTTTCTCATTTTACCTTGGTTTTCTGATTGCAATCAACATCCTTTTCAAAGCTCTTGTTCGATACTACAAGATCAACGGTGTCGATCGTGTCAAACTGAAGTAATGTCCACACAAACGGATGATTTGCAGCAGTGGGTCCAATTTTCCTACACAGTGGTTGCTTAGGGGTTAAGTAGTACCGGTATTTTCTAGCTTCGTTGTTTGAAGATTTCACATTGTTCAGGATATCAGTGCGGATACGAGTGAATTAAACACATATCCTGAACAAGTGAATCACTTTGTGCAGAGAGTCAGCTGTTGTTATGAT
This sequence comes from Pohlia nutans, assembly GCA_022496805.1. NCBI lineage: Eukaryota > Viridiplantae > Streptophyta > Bryopsida > Bryales > Mniaceae > Pohlia > Pohlia nutans. The sequence goes on from CM040086.1 coordinate 3,356,401, forward strand.
TTAGTCCTAATTCACAACAGCAGCTGTATGCACACAATTCAATGTGTACTTGTTCAAACAGACTGTAACTGTTGTTGTGATGTACTCCCTCCGTTCCAAAGTTATTGTCATGTTTGAAAGTCATGTTTGAAAGTGCTTTTTTAAGTAGGTCAAAAAAATACTTCCTTGTGGCTAATTTTATTTAGGTTGCAATGAACACATGCAATGTTCTTCAATCATTCTAGTGACATAATTTGGAACCTTTTTTAATCATGTTTCTTACAATATGATCAATGAAATTGGGCTCAAAGAAATACCAAGCAAACAAGTTGGACAATAACTTTGGGACGGAGGGAGTAGCATGCTTACGGATTCGGCCGACTTCGCGGATGACGACGGGGAGGAAGCGGCAGAAGCCGCCATGGCCATTGAGAATTAGGAAGAAGATCAAGTTGTGCACGATCTCGTCCTCGGCGAGGCCATGAGAGAGTCCCAGCGCCAGCGTCTCCTGCGCGTAGTTTTGCAGGAACGCGACCATTTTGGCGTAGCCGCCTTTGGTGAGGAAGGCGGGGATGGGCGCGACGTGCAGAAGCTCCTCCACGTAGAGCGGTGCGGCTTTCGTGTTCCCGATCGGGATGAGCTGGAACCCCACCCACTTCTGAAGCTCCGCGCACGTGGGCTTCTCGGAGTCGGGGATCTTGGGGTCGTCGAAGTCGGCGCTCGTCATGGCGTTCACCAGGAACCGGAACATGAACTCCGGGAGCGTCGGCGCCACCAGCGCGGGCTGCTTCTGGCTCAGCTTGTGCTCCCATTGCAGGAACGCCCGGGAGATGGCGCTGTGAAACTCCGGCGCCCATTTCGACGACGACAGCTTCAGAAGCTCGAAACAGTAGTTCTTCAGCTGCTCGTGCTTCTTGTTCGAGGGATCCAGGTATGCACACATCTCCTGACCGCCCGTGTAGGATGTGCTTGGCATGAACGTCCCCGCAAACGCTTTGTACTTGTCCACCTGCACATGTCAAAAAACTTCAAGCAGATTCAATCTTTGTACTTGTCAACGGGCTCCACTGTAGAAGTGCCGAATAATGTTTGTTTGAGAAGCTCCAATGCCCCACTCCAGGACATCGAGACCAGCTGTGACAGCTTCAGAGTGGTTCTAAGCAATACAGTTACAACCTGTAATGTATTTTCTATGCACACAATCTCTGTAGAAAACTCCTCTCTCATCTCTTTCTATTCTCAACTCTCCATAGATGTCGATGCCAATGGAATTGAATAATGTTTGTACAAGAAGCTCTAATACCCTACGTACTCCAGGAAATCACGACCAGTTGAGACAGTTAACCCCTCAAGGCCCCATGATATTTTGTACTATTTGAAGAAACTATACTTTGACTGCAATTATCTCTTGTATAACAATCTTAAGTGAGAATATGATTTGTACTTCAAAATTTCCCACATCAATATTAACATTGCAATGTATTTTTTTATATACATATCTTATGTAGTTTTTGAACAAAATGGGTTTAAAAAATGACCTAATGAACAAGTCAAAGGACACAATATGTCCTCTTGGGCCTTGAGGGGTTAAGCAATACAGTTACAATATGGAATGTACTTTCCTATGCACACAATCTTCGTAGTGTAGAAATCTTTGTAGAAAACTCCTCCTTGTCTCTTTCTATTCTCAACCCTCCATAGTTGGAAGTGCCAATGGAATTGAATAATGTTTGTTCGAGAAGCTCCAATAGCCTACGTACTCCAGGACATCAGTTGTGACAACTTCAGATTGGTTCTAAGCAGTACCGTTACAACTTATAATATATTTTCTTATGCACGCAATCTTCGTAGTGTATTCCAAATTTTTGTAGAAAACTCCTTCTCATCTCTTTCTATTCTCCACCCTCCATAGTTGGAAGTGCCAATGGAGTTGAATAATGTTTATTCGAGAAGCTCTATAGCCTACTCCAGGAAATCAATTCTGACAGATCAGATTGGTTCTAAGCAATACCGTTACAACCTATAATATATTTTACTTATGCACGCAATCTTTGCCAAATCTTTGTAAAAAACTCATCTCTTTCTATTCTCCACTCTCCATAGATGGAAGTGCCAATGGAATTGAATAATGTTTGTTTGAGAAGCTCTAATTATAGCCTACGTAAAGTGAGTTTCTTTACCTTATCATAATCAAATGTTCACTGTGGGACAGCTGCTCTACGTCGACACTGATTTTTGCACCAGCCAAATGTTGCAGGATCCAATGTACCATGTTAACACTAGTAGCGGAACTGTCGTTTTTCATTCCCCATTTTGTGGAAACAGTCATCAGTGACAGAATATTGTGCCTAGATTTCTGTCTTCTTGTGACCAAAACCACTCACGCAACCCATGTGCCTGGCGCGGTTTCATTCCTTTTTCATTTATAGTAAGTGAAAAACGACACATTTCCTACTAGTGTGAGTGAAGCTTGGGGAGGGAATGTTCAAAAGAGTACCTTGTCGTAATCGAACACGGTGGGGAAGCTCTTCTGGTCGAGGAACATGATGCAGCGGGAATCCGTCCATGGCCATCCGGGCGGCATGTTGGTTCGGATGACGGTGCTGTTGAGGTTCTTCATCCTGTTCTCCCAGTACTTGGGCTCGCCTTCGATGTACAACAACCGCCATCGGTTCACCAACTGCGACACGTAAGGAATCCCATACCCACCTACATCCCATTTTTGTATAATTATATATATGCCCATCATCATCTCAATTTCAGGCTCTGGCCATTACCATTAATTCTCCTAATTTCCAACACTCAGTTCCCCAAGCTCAGCTTTCTTCACTCACAATCATAGCCTACTCAGGACCAGCTGTGGCAGATTCAGAATCGGTTGCAACTCGTGTTGTATTTTCCTATGCACACAATCTTTGTAGAGAACTCCTACTCATCTCTTTCTATTCTCAACTCTCCATAGGGTACTCAAAATCATAGTATACTCTTCAAAATAAGACATTACTAACGTGTGACCTGTGTCACAGGCTATACTAGACAGAGTACTCCATGAGCTCGCCACGTTGTGTAAGGTGGTTACCCCATTCCCAACTGGCTCCTTTTACCAACAGGTAGGGGCATTATCCACAATCACTGCTCCAACGGTGTTGGTTGTAGCATGAGTTACAGTAGGTAATGGGTTCTCTCTTGTTGGTTCTAGTATGTGTAAGTGTGGTTATGGGTTCGTTGTTGTTGGTTCAAGCATCTTTAGTGTGTGCAATACAAAGCTTCTTTAGACAGAAAGAGGTGTACCTATATGACGTGAATGGGATGCATCATACTTCAACTTTGAAAATTTGTAACTAATTCATTCTTCACCCAAAAATTATGTTTCAACTTGCGTTGGAATCTAATTCTTCTTGCCTATCTCTAAAAAAATAATAACACTAAATAACTTCAGTGCCTCCTATCCGTATTTCTTATTCAGTTGGGAATGGGGTAACCACCTTAGTGGGTGCACGCTACCACTCAATCTCTATCTACCAGAACCCATGGAGTACTCTATCTAGTACGTAGCAGGTAGAATGCTGAATCGGGAACCCCACCCCAATGCATGTCACTCCTGCGTACATATTAGTCGCCTCAAATGTACTGGACATGAACAGCCATGGCCGGGGGTTCTCGATGCAGCAGGTGTCCCGTAGCATCCTACCTGCCCTGTGAATCCTAACACATTTTGTGCCATGCATACAGAACTAACTTGTTTCCCATTGTAACAAGGCTCAAGATTCCGCTCAAAACAAGCGTGTATTCATTGTTACGTACCAGGGATTTCACGGAGGGGAAGATCACTGTCGTCTCTCGCCACAGCTGGAACATCCGAATCCATGGTTTTGAGACTTGCAGCAACGGTAACAGCACCGCGCTTGTGAGTCCTCGACTGATTCTTCAACACTAACCCAGTGGCATTGCAAGAGGACAGGCTTGTTCGGTGCATGATCAAAGAAGGGAGCGCCATCACAGTGAATATCGAGCCGCGCGTGAGTAATGCAGGCTGCGCATGCCGGTGTGTAGTATATACTAAATACTGCACCTGCTCAGGATTGGAGGATGCTACGAATAGCAAAAGAGAGGATAAGTTAAATTGGGCATGTGAACAGGGCACTTAATTGGGAGTCCTTATGCACGGATTCAACGTGACGGACAAACTACGAATCGGTCGATATCAGGGACGTGCAAAAGCGACCTGGTATCGATGAACGTCGAATGAATGAAGGCAGTCAGGCTTACTCATTGAGTCGCAATCACCGTGAGTGGGATTTTTGTCGTCCATCCCAAGGTGAGGATAGGGAAGACTGTACAGTACTGGACAGTAACGTGCTTTCGGCAGATTTATTTTTAAAAAACTGCCAGTGGGGAACAGCTAGAAGAATATTCCGTTGCTTTTGTGCAGATTCTTGTGCACTGAGCATGAAGCATTTTCTCCGTTTTATCGAGCATTTATTCCGTTCTCATCACCGACCTGGAATTAGAAGAGTATTTAGGGCATCTCCAGCGGTAAACCTTCATGACGGCAAAAGAATTTGGTGTTGGATTTCGAGGGTGGGTCACTTGTAGTCATCCCACCCATGCAACTCATCTAACATACTTTCAACCAGTAGCAAATCTATTAATGATATGCATATCAGTAAACAAAAAACTAAAATATTGTGTATTGTAACTTACCGTATGTGAGGGTTAGAGTCGGACAGTATTGTGTCGAAATCTAATTTCCACATCGTATTTTGAGAGGTTCATGTCACCATAAACCAATCACAAGTTGACATGTGGCACTTTAGGACAAAAATTAATTAACTAATGTTGAAATAGACCACGACGTAGGGTAATGTACTTCCACCCAATAGCAAGTCACTTCAGTACGGTGTAGGTGAGTTGGCTTCGTACCACCCCTTGTCCTTTGGTATGAGGGTGGGTACCTTGCGCTTTAACTCATGTCACCTACACTTTACCGCGAGTGGCTGACTTTTATCTCGGGTGGCCTACAATTTTGGCTCCAAGTAAAAATGAAATATATAGTAAAAATTCCACATTGCAAAAAGTGCTTGAGGGATGAGAAAACGTGGGATGGAATCTCTACATTGTTCAAAAAATGAATGCCTAGGCAATTAAGGGCTAATGGAACTCATGCTCATCAGGACATTGGAATGCGAGGTCGTGAAGGGAGACTCCAGGGCGCAGTTCTATGAGTAGGAATTCAATAACCCATGCCCACAACCGTGAGACTCTTACCAAAACAATCACCTTTTACACAGTAATTGGGAGTTCTGCTGCATGGGCATGAGACAAGTCCTTCCTCAAAAGCTCATTGTAGAAAAGCTGGCACAAATACTCGCACTCTGACACCCCAACTGCAGGTATTGTAATAGATTATATGTGTCAGTGCAATGCGGCTGTAACAATCCAATTACCGTAACACCATAGCAGGTTTGCCACCTGGCAAACGAATATTTATTTTTTTTGAAAAAATAAGGTTCGCCTCTCAAAAACTGAATTTCTCAATTTTCGTTTTTTAGCCAAAAAAATCAGTAAAAATGACCTTAAATAGCTTAGAAATAACAAAATATTGCAAAAACTAATTTATTCTATTTTCGTTTTTCTGTCTCCAGAATTTTCTAATTTTACGTTTTTTATTTTTAGAATTATTTTAGGACGAACCTGCTATGGTACTACGGTATTGGGTTGACGCTCATTATCTGCAGGTCCTTTGGAATCTAGGCATGTCCTTACCATCAAGATGATGTGTACACAAGAGTTCTAACAAATGAAGTTATAAAATTTTGAGGCGCTTCAGTATGGTTAATCCAATAACATTTACACGTAACATAATACCTGAACAAGTGCAGAGAGCAGATGTCTTTGCCGACATTCATACATTGAACTCCACAATGCTAGAGCGCCAAACCTTCGACTGTAGGAAATTCTTTCAGGTTGGAAAACTTGGAAGAAAATATTGACCACAGAAGATAACAACTCGGACAATAAATAGATGACGGTATTCTACATCATGAAGATTCTCAACCACTACCTGCTTAGCAGAGCTTTTTTTCTGGCTTCTTGGAGCCAGACTCCAATGTCGAGGCACAGTCACAGTGGTCTAAATCTGGAGGGACCACCTTCCATTGCATGCATGGGGCATTGTTACAGTGCAAAAAAAAAAGCCCTCCTGCTTAGCAATAATAGGATTGATAACAATACGCAATCAATTGTACAAACATCCATTTTGTACAAAACCAAATAAATTCAATCCCCCTGTGGATTTTCAGGAAGATAGTCTTGAAGCTCAGAGTGAGTTTGACTGAAGAATTCTATACGAAGGCAATCAACCGTCCAAAAATTGGAACTGAAGCTAATGTACACGAAGCAACACAAGCACAATTGAAAACAGGAAGTGGTGGACTTCCCTCAACTTTGTGCACAGATGATTCAAATGGAGGACAACTCCTGAAGTCGCTTCAGGAAGGGTCAGTCATCAGGGATGTTCGAATCCGCTGCAACAATTCCGCTTTCACGTTATCGGGCACCATGGCTGCAACAGTCCGTTCCACATATGACCCTTCCATTTTCAAACAACCAAAAAATCTCCACCAACCGCCGTCTCCGGAAGTACAGTACTTAGAAAATGACTGTCCAAGCTCTACCAACGCCCATAACTGTACTGTACATGACCCTGACAGAAATCAACCCCATTCAAATGTAAGGTGAAAAAACCTCGGAATTTCTTTCGGAATTTCTTATTAGTACGAACAAGCTCATCCACAGTGATGTTGCCACGACCTTTCTTTCTCCAGAAAGCCCTGCCAACCAATAACCCCATCCAAACGAATTAAACCCCCAAAGGACTGAGGAGCCCTTTCTTACTGTTCGTAATTTTCTTGTGTCCACCAAACCTGTAAGAACAAACATGAGGTGCGGATTGGAGGAAAAGTATCATGTCTGTATAACTTTACACTCTTATTAATCAAGTTGCTCAACTATGTCAAATAATACAGTGCCCCAAATGTAGAGGCAACCATCTGGGATACCGTTCCAGATGAGCAAAGAATCACAGAGTGTATAACTTCTTTCAAAGTTTCATAATGCAAATAATAAGATGCATATGATATTCTCAAGACATCAAAATATTTCACTGCACTCTTCTGTCAGTTAGTGTGGGTTCTAATATCAGATGGGCGCCATGCTTGTCATTAAAGGATTTGGGTTGTCATCAGGTGGATGCAAGATGATTGTTGGAGTAAAGAAATTGCCTGGTGTAATGTAATCCACACCTAATAGACAAAAGAGAGTAGTTCCGAAAACCCGAGAAGGCTCACTTGCATTGAGCCTTCAGTTCATCTCTCCAGCCACATTCAATGAGTCTTTCTTGCAACAACTCCTTCAATCTCTGTTTTTCCCCGCTCTCTATCAACTGCAGCATCCGACAAATTATTGTCATACAAATTTGTTTGGTATTTCTTTGAGCCAATTTCATTGATCATATTGTAAGAAACACGATTAAAAAAGGTTCCAAATTGTGTCACTAGAATGATTGAAGAACATTGCATGTGTTCATTGCAACCTAAATAAAATTAGCCACAAGGAAGTATTTTTTTGACCTACTTAAAAAAGTACTTTCAAACATGACTTTCAAACATGACAATAACTTGGGACGGAGGGAGTACATAATACTTAGAGGATACCCAACCCTAAATATCTGTTCAAGTATCGGTTTTAGGACCTCTACCAGTAGACTTCGTAACTTTTGCAAACGATATCAAATCTTGAATCCTCTTTCATTTGCCAACAACAAGATGTAAAAAACTTGATGAGTCAAATCACTAAAGGTTCTATTCTTAGCACCTAAAGTGGCGGTAATAGGAGTTTCGAAACCACTTCAGTTCGAGCTGAAGGTCCAAAACCAACACAGTTTGGAAAAACATATACCAAGCATATCCCAAGCAAATTGCAGATGCATCATAATCTGTATCAAAGGAACAGAAATAGGGCGGAAGTTATCAACCTTGATATTTATAATTTCCTGACGAGTAGGTTCCGATTCCCTGTCTTCATCAGCATCAGGCGTGGGCGGCCTATTAACAGATGCCCTCCTGCACCATCACCGCCATTTATCAAAACCAATGTACACATCATCACCTTCTCTATTTCACGAATAAACAAGACCAGCCCTTGCAAACCCTAATCAACCAAACCCTAATCAACCAAACCCTAATCAACCAAACCCTAAAACTCACATGGCTGGAAGAGGGAGGCGTTGAACACAAACCACGGCAGCCACTGTACGTGATTTTAAAAACGAGCGGCAACAAGGTTTCGATTGTTTGTGCGCCCACGCATCACCGACGCCGAGGTGGTGATCGGGGCTCGGCGATGGCGATGGCGATGGCGGAGCTTTAAACCCTAATTATTTATAACTTAGTCATTGATCAACGTACACTTCACTAAACCTGTGTATTTTAGTACTGTAGAGTCTTGCAGGCTCATAAGTTATCAATCAGAAACTAACATGAAAAAGCAAGATTTCATGCGCAGGGTTTAAAAGAATTTGAGCTAAAATTCTGATAAACTCTGATAAGGTTGAGACACCTAAAACTGATCAAATAAGACATGTACTATACTTGGGATTGATGAATCAATATTTTGATTATTTTCCTCTTTTAGCACTAAAAAAATTAAGAATTTTTCATATTTAATTATAATTTTTTTGGTAATTATTTGAATAAGTACAAATTTTGAAAGTGGAAGTTGTAGGTTTACCAAAAAAACGATCATATGTTCTAATGTACAAATGAGGTACATCTTCCCTTTCAAAATCTAAAAATTAGGCAAGAATCTAGAGTGGTTGGTTTTGTGTACTTGGTCAGGAATGGGTGTCTCAACCTTAGAGTTATCCCCAAAATACCTACAACCTTCTCCAGATTGGGCAGTTTTGCAAAGATGCATTATAAAATGCAATTAAGAGGGATATTTTGAACTTGATGAATGAATAAGACTTGTACGTTGTAATTTTAGATTCTATCCACATAGTTGGATTTATGATTGCTATTACCAATATTTTTGTATAAATTTTGAAACTCAAAATTCAAAATTCTTTTGTAACTTGATTACGAATAAGATATTGACAATTTGTGGATGAAATTTGTTGTAATGGGTTGAAATCTAATACTCTAAGTGTAGTGAGTTTTGGAGATTTTTTGGTTGTTTAATTTGATGAGCTGATTTTTTCAAGAGCACTTATACACTTCTCAATACAAAGACAATAATCTCATTAATTATGTTAATATATGGTTAGTTAGAGAAGTTATATGGTATTTGTAAATTTTCTAAATGTACATGAAGAATAACTAAAACACTCAATTGTATTTTATGTTTGAATAAAATAAACTATCAATTAGATTGAAATGGATGTTGGGGTGAAGAACATGCTTTGTATTGATATATGATCTCTTTGACTTTGTCACAATGTTCGTCGGGTTGTACTTGAATCACATAATCATACTGAAATCGCTTCCTTTTAGGTTGATTTGAAGAACTTAGAACATGCGGAATCGTTGGAGTTGAGCACAAAAAATAAGTATATACATATTTTTCAAATATAGACTTGGCAATCCATGTACTCGAGCTCCTACTAACCAACCCGCAATGCAAACCCTTCATTCTATGTACCTCATAAACCTCTTGAAAAATTGCAGTGATATGTTATGAAAAGGTGGAGAAGGCTTTAGAGTTTGCTCTAAATGTGAGGCTAGATCCACTAAGTGGAGAATGAAACTATACAACAATATTACAAATGAATAGATTCACACCTTTAATAGGTTTGAGTTCAACATAGAAGTTGGAATTCAGATCAATGCGGTTCAATGTGAGCTATTGAGATCCCAATTTAGAGCTTCTTGTTGGTAGCAAATGTCAACTATACGACAATTTATCTACTACTCCCATGGGACGTTTAGGGGTTAAATACTCCCTCGTGTGATGTTTTTATATTAAGAAAACTGAAATGATTTTTGAGTAGGTTTTTGAGTAGTAGTTTGTCGAATCATGATCATATCCATGTGTAGCATGTGGCATGTGACATGTTTATGCAATTTTTGAGTATGATACTATATTTTTTTGAAGAGCAATTAGAGCATGGATATGCACATGAGAGCGATCAGAGCATGGGTAAGGTGGATGACCCAATAATCGACGTGTATTATAAACCAACCAACAATATCTCCAATATGTGTATATTGAAAGTTTCTAATTCTATAACTACATTTGCATAAAAAGCTTAAAGTGTTAGTTTATAAACCATCCACATGAGAGCAACCGGTTTAGGGATATATGCGAGCAACTAAAGCACTGATATTAACTAAATTATGGATATTGTAATTTTTGAGCGAGCATTAATACCGCAACTTCAGAGATTGATATTGCAATTTTGAGTATGGCTGTAAATCTTTGCCCAATAAAATAAAATAATCAATAAGAGGACATGTTTTTTAATATTATGACCATATAATAGTGAACAAGGACTTTGATAGCTCTGATTTCAGTTTTATATTGCATTGGATTCCCCATACGATTCCACAAATCCATTCAGTTCAGCGCAAATAGTAATTTGAACACAACTTTAGTTATTCGATGTTTAACCCTTTAACCCTTTAACGTCCAGATCTGCCACCAATTGCAAAGATGTGTTATAAAATGTTTGACAAATCCCAAAAATGGAGTTCATATATAAAGAACAATTGTTAACAGACAAGCGTGTGTTTACGTTGCCCTGACATTCTCTCCTTTGCTATCGAACTACAGCTGGCCATATCAGAAGCTGCGGACAACAATTCATCAAGAATTTTTCAACCAATTACTTACAGGTGACCAATATGTTCTTCAAAGCTTTGCCCTGTTTTCTAAATAATGAGCCCAAGATTGTTGGATTACAACTTCTGAAATCTCCGACTCACCACCACTATCACTAACCTGCAACCCATACTGATCACTTACCCACAGAACAAGCACGTCATCGTCCGATGGGAAGTCTTGGTCTTTTGGGACAGCCTCAAATGCAAGCTTCTCGGCTGACATCCCAATGCTGTCAAGTGTCCTCTCCGAAAATGCATGCCCTCCAGAGTGGTACAGCAAAATTACCAGCCTCATCCCCAATTGATGCACAACTGCAATCAACACCAAAACGTGTAATTACTCAACATAAGTTCAAAACTTGTAGGAGATTCATGAAACTAGTGATCTTTTGCACTTTCGTCACCATACGTTGTAGTGAATCTCTTTGTGGCCCTGTTCTGTCAAAACCCTACTTACCCCTGAAGGACAAAGGATTCATGGTTTCAATTGTGAAAATATGATTCAGATGGGATCAAATTTTATCAGTCAAGACTGTTGCATGTGTTGGTCAAAAGAAAGAAATTTGAACAAAAGAAAGTCTACTCAAAACTGCTAAAAAACCACATGAGGCCCAATTTCGGCTTCTTTGGCCTAATCTCATCCAAAATAAAAGAAAGTAGAAACACTAATTGGTTGTGAACATCCTAAAAAAAAGCTTGGACTCACCCAAGTCTTGTGCAACCTCCACTTGCCTCGTGAAGTCTCCTCCACCTCCAAATAAAGCAAATTTCCGAGTGCTAGCCAGAGTCACTGGCACCAACAGGAACACACAATTTGTCCCTGGAAAATTGTGTGGAAGTTGTAAAAATGAGAAACTATGAATTTAAACAATGCATTCACTTGCCTCAAGATTCACCATATGCTTTGTCAGAACTATTCCTTCTGCTTCGTTATTGTATACTAGCTTGACCCGTGCCGGCCACCGGCACATAAAAACGTTTAGCAACTATAAAAATTTCAATAAAAACGTTTAGCAACTATAAAAACGTTTAGCAGAATGCCAAGAACGCTCCAAGCAGGTTCCACTCCGGAACTTAATCAAATAACCACTTATTCCATGTGTAAAATGTCATGCGCGGACAGACACACAAAAAACACCCTTCTTCCTTATTATATGGATGTAAGGTTAACAGGCCTTGGAGCAAAGCATTCATGAGTATGAGCACTAACCGTTGGTAGTGGTTGAGTCCGGAGATGTTAGAATGCTTGAAAGGTCATCTTTGCTTCCCTCAAATAATGCGGCAAGCGTCCGACAAGCTTCTTCACTACTTAGTACTTGTGGATAGGAACCAAGCATGGCTGTGCTCAGTTTTGAGCTCCCTTGTCTTCTCCCACCCTTCACAGTTGCTGCAGTCACAAATCATGTTAGGGTTTGATCTTGGGTGCCTTAATCCGATTTTAGAGTAAAGCTCGAAAACAAACACCGCAAACATTGCATGTTTTATATAAACAAAGAGACAGTGCACTTACAAATAATCCAAACTGCAAAAGCTGCTGCAAGACCAAAGCTCAGGGTGACGCATAACACTAGCAATGTGGATAATATTTTGACCGACCGCCGTAATTGCTCCACTTGGAGGTCTTCCACTTCAGGTCCAACCTCGATAACAGCTTGGGCTTGAGCTCTTTCAAACCTATGACCATCCTTTCCTGGTGAGTATCAACTTCTTGTAACAGCAGAAACAATACAATTGAAACTACGCGAATATTTTTAGAGAACGTATCATACCTGCAATTACCAAGTCTTTCCTCCAACCACCTCACTCGAGTTTGTTGCTGAGTGACAGAGTCTGCACAGGAGCAGAGCTGTGAATTTTCGTTCGGACTTCGATCCACAGGCTCCTTCTGCAGGCCAGACTTCATTGCATAGGAATCGCGTTCTCGTTCTGCTTCGCATTTCGAGAGCACAACCTGTTTCTGGTAATTGCATTCATCTGTGTTTATCATTGATTGCCGGATAGCGCGACAAGCAGCCAAGTCTGCAGCCACGGCTTCTCTCTCTGCACCAAGCTTTGCTCGAAGCAAAAGCTCTTTCTCCATGCCTGCCCGTTGCAGCTCTCGTTTCTCCCCTAAAAATTGCAACCTCAGCTGTGATTCTGCTTCCACCCACTCTTCTTCCTTCTCTGCCATAGCTTGCAGGCAGGTGAGCTTGTCTTTCTTCAATACAAACACATCAGCTTCAAGCTCCAGAACATGCGTTGCAGCGTCTTGGACTGTGTCGTTGCACCAGGCGTTTAGCACACTGCGAGAAATTTGCGAATCTTTGTCTCCTGCACCAAGTAGCCAAAATCAATAAAAATAAATAAAAATGAGCTCATTCCTCATCTCCACTATCCTCGATTCAAAAACTCAAATTAGGTCAAGAACACATTAGAGAAAACTACAATGCATTATATACTTTTACCATGAAAGCCCCACACAATGTACAGGCTTCCAGCACAATCTTGGCCTTTCATACAAATCTTGGCTGTTTTCTAAAAGCTCCAAGCAGTATTCCGGCCCCACCCCAATTCTAAGGCAGAGGTTCCTCAATGAGAAACCCTAAATTATTACAATTAATTTTGTACAATGTACACCACCTTTTAGGTCATCTATCAATAAAACTTTGAATACTTATTACTTTGGTATACAATATCCAAATAAGGCATGCTTTGGTGCACTGCAATCCCCTTGCAATTGCTGATAAGAATCAATAAAAAAAACTTGGCAAGGAACTATTCTCAGCACCACTTACGCCAATCTACATCCACACCGACCTAGAACACATCAATTCAATTCCCAAAGCAAGACTGATATGCATGATAAAGAGCTAGAGTAAAGAACTCCACAACCAGGGACGTAAGAAGCAACACAAAAATACAAAGATACTCAACAAAGCTAAACAGAAAAAAATACATATATTCCAAATTTCTTGCCCGAAAGAAACATAATCCCAGAAAGCATGATTGCATTCACCTGGATTCCACAGCCGACTGATATGCACGATAAAGACCTAGATTAAAGAATTCCACAACCAGGAACGTAAGAAGCAACACAAAGATACTCAATAAAGCAAAACTGAAGAAAAAAACCATATTCCAAATTTCTGAAACATAATCCCAGAAAGCATGATTGCATTCACCTGGATTCCACAGGCGAAGATCAGAGAGCCAGCTCAAGGAATCATCGACATTGCAAGAACTTTTGCAGGTTGGGGCACCATCCAAGGATCTCACAAACACGGCGACGCAGAGAAGCAGAAAAGAATGCGAAATTGAATTATATTTCCTCGCTCCACAGCTGCGATGAATCCATTCCGCCATAGCTCCAATCGATCAGTCGCTCTGTCACATGCATCGCATCGCCGCAGCGATGATGAGGAACAATCGTCGCTTGCCGATCAGGGCTTTGCCGCCGACTCGATGCGACCTACAACCGTGCAGTGTCGGTGTTCCATTCTCTCGGTAACCCATTCCCGTGGTTTTCTGCTATTTTGGGTCACCAAGAGGAAACGAGAAGATCATGTGCAATGTCACGGCCCAGTCACCCTCGACTACATCCAGACACCTCGATCAAGACCTTGCTCGAGACCTCGTTTCCCAAGAAACCCTAATCAAGCTCGCACGATGCAAAATTGGTGGTATTGGCAATTTTTTGGTTTTGATTCGTCTGGTAGGCTGTTGTACTTTCAATGGCGTGAAAATCTCCTGGTGGTGCGATTTCATTCAATTTCTCAGGGGTTTTTGCGCGTTCAGTTGGAATTCATTCCGTGATTGTTTTGTAGAGCTTGCCGGAATGGAAAGAATGGAACGAAGGGTTTGATGTCAATTGCGCGTTGTGTGCAGGTTAGTCAAGGGCGCGTATGCTAAGGATGCCAGGTCCTGAAAGGCAGGTAACAGAGCAAGAAGAGGATCTGTTTGCGTCTACGGTTAACTTAGAAGGCTCACATTTGCAGCAAGGCTTTGACGACGGGTTTCGGGATGGTGTGGAGCTTGGGAAGGCAGAGGGAAGGGAAGTAGGGTTGAAGACTGGTTTCGAGCTTGGCGAAGAGATTGGATTCTTCCGAGGCTGTGTAGACATCTGGATCGCTGTAATAAATACAAACCCTACCGCATTCTCCCCGAGAGCTCTGCGCAACATCCGTGTGTTTGAAACGCAGCTGCAGGATTATCCTCTCCAGAACCCCCAAGACGAGAGACTCCAAGACTCGCTCGACTCTTTGCGATCTAAATTCCGTCTTCTTATGTCCTTGCTGTCCATTCAACTGGATTACAAGGGTTTAGCGAAAGTGCACCAAGCAGAGGAGTCGTTGTTCTGAGACTATGGCACAAGCTCATAGGGTTTCGGTCACTGGGACTGAGACCTTGCAGTTGCATGAGCCAAGCACATCCGAGCAGTCACAGACGGTGACTTTGCGATTGGCACCTCGCATGAAGAAGAAAGTGTCGTGGAGGGAGGATACTGTAGACAATGAACACATGCAGAAGAAGAAATCCAAAATCTGTTGCATCTTTCACAAGGATGATGATTGTGACAGTGACGACGGGGATGATTGTGCAGACAAGGGCAAAGGCAAGGAGCAAGATCATCACCATGAATGTAACCACGCCATCGATAACTCAAATGGCTCAAACGACCAGCACCCTGAACTCGGTTCTACTTCAAGCTCTTAGCTTGGATTGTACACACAAGAAGTCCTATAACTCTCGTGAGTGAGAATTTAAGATAAAAACAAAGATATTCTCTGGCTGGAGTTGGACTCAAGAGGTGCAGCGGTTTAGGGTATTGATGTAGGACTTTTCAGGTGTGATGGCGCTTGCTTCAGATGTATGGAGGGAGTCCCTGTACTCTATTGTGAACTGTAGGCTTTCAATTTTCTGGTTCCGCAAGGAGACAGTCTATGGATTTGGGGCTTTCTGGGCACATCGTTTTCTTTCAAAGGATGGAGGAGGTAGGTCAAGCATTTTGTGATCAACTATTCTGAGAAGGTATAGGATCCACTTGCAGATTGATCTTGCCACATCCTATGAAACTGATCGGCATCTGTTTATTTGAGCAGGAGGCTCAGGCTTGCAACCTAGGAAACTTGTCGATGGCTCCTTGCATATGTCAGTAAACATTGACAACTGACATGCTGCACTGGCTCTTTGTGATTGATTAAACTTTTGAACGTATACAGCTGTTTATTTGCAATCATCTGTGAAGTTATGCCTTTGTATACTGAAGATAATCATAGATCCAGGATATGTTTTTTGTATTGCTTTTTGGACGTTATCCTTGGAACAGGAAAAAATCAATCTGCTTCCGGTACGGTGTTGCATTTTGCTTGACGTGCTGCAAGGTGCTTTTCCTGAAACTCTGAAAAACAATGTTTTGAATCATTCGGTCACTGTTGGCAATCTTCATATTGTGGAACTGATCGTCTCGGATGTAGATTGGACGATCAATGGCATTGTAAAGATAAGTGAAAATGACGTTGAAGCTTAACCCTTAAAAGGGCTGATGGGGATAGTAGATACATTGGCGTATATTTGACATTTGTTGTAAATAGAAAGTTACAAATTGAGACCCCAATAGTTCATTAAAATCATGTCGACGTGAATTTTAACTTCATTTTTGATCTTAAACCCATAGGAGGCGTGGAACTATGCCAGATACAATGAAATATTGTTGTATAATATTGGTCGGAAAGGGCTCTCTGGACCTTTAAGGGTTAAACCGAGATTAGCCTGTAGACACACTTGTGTTTTGGAATTGCAATTCTTGAAGATTTCGTTTCAATGGTTGATCTTCATTTGCTTAATGGTTTGTATTATGAATTGCTAGGTTGGAACTTGACAGAACCACATTCATGCTCATTCAATCTCGACTGAGCATGAATTGAAAACATTGTAAGTTCTCACTATTGGGCAGAAGATCAATATATTACTTTTAATATTTTATTCAGATCTTCATCAAATTGAGTAAATAATCATTCAATCTTGTAAAAACTGGTGTTGACTTTCTAGAAGCTTATCCCTTGATTCTTGACGGTTTATAAGATATAAGTGTTTGAAGAGCTACTACTCTAGATTCAATGCGGTTTGTTTTTAGGCATTTTCTTACACAACTTGACACCGATTGTTTTGAATTGGATATCAAATCAAAAAGAATAAAAATTTCAAACAAACCCGGTGAGACAATACCCTAATTTAAGTATAAAAATTGTATGTGCTATGATTAATCAAAGTTAAAAATGGTGGTGATGAGAATAAGAAGCTTTGAAGCTTGCATGCAATAGGGAATTCTTCCTAACTCGAAGTGGTTATCCTAGCTCTAGTTGCTTACCACCTCCTTGATGTACCAATAGAAGGATATGCTTACATGTAAGCCGAGCGAGTGGCCGTTGCTATTCAAAGCAATAAAATAAATCAAATTTTGTCAATTCATGGGTGAGCAAAGAATCAAGATTGAGAGCTTCATCAATTTCGATATGCAATTCTATTGGTTGTGACTCATTAGTCTTAAGGGAATCCAATACGTGTCAAGTTTTCATTGATTCCCAAACCACCTATCGAGCCCACATAAAAATGGAATTGCTTTGTAGTACCATGTGTATTATCCCACCCACCGATACGTGTAGGAAGGCTCTAAGAGCGAAGTTCCATGGGTTTGAGAAGTTGTCTATGGAAGTAGACAAGAGGAGGGGAAAGTGGAACTTAGGTTTGTCTTATATCCGGCCGCTAAGTGGTGTATGTTCCATGGACTTGTACAAAGAATAAATTTGATTGGTTAGCATTAGAGAAGGTGGCGCTCTCCAACGAGATGCCTAGGAAAAATCACTATGCATGCGTGGAATTCGGCACTACTTGCTTGGGCATCTCCCTCGGCAATGCTACCTTTTTTACTAGTGTAGGGAGAAGTTGCCATGAAGTCTTGGCCTTAAAAACCCTCTATACGATACTTCATGATAACTTCTCCACTACTTTTTTCTCAAAAACTCGCTTGAAATTTACAATTGTGTCCTCCAAGTCCCTAAAAATTTGTCTTTTAGTGAGATACTTCACCCATGGAACAGCGTCACTAAGGTGCAGATCAAAGCATTGGCTCTGTGGCCGGCTCAAGGGATTCTTAGTCCTCCATTCATTGATTCGACTCCCAAGGTTGTGGTTATCCGAGGTGGCGATTAGGGACACGGGCAAGCATAGTTGGCAAACTCATGTAGATGGCGGGTCATCACGAATCCCGATACACTGGCGAGGCACGTTGATTTTACCTTTGAAGGCGGATAAAATGAATTGTTCATTGGGAGCAAGGCCATAGGAACGCTGCTTGGAGATGGGAGCAAATGTCGGCTCAAACCTGGTTTCTACAATCACCGAAGGCAATGAACAAGAGTATTTGAAGTTCAAGGGCCTCCCATTTATTTTTTCATTCGAGGGGCTAGTTGCAAGAGGGCAAAGAGTTTTTTGATACAATAGATGAGCAAAGTGGAGAAGATGAGTCTATTGTGCATAAGCACTTGGAAGGATTGGATCCATTTAAATTTTGTTCAGATCACAAATGGTATAGGTTTACTATAAGTTCCTACTCTTTTATATATAATTGAGTGTTTACAAAGTCAGCTTCAACGTACTATAGCTTCAACTTAGTGGGGAAAGCATTCGCCAAATATAAGAAAAAGACACCGTATCCTACTTGCCGCAAAGGCATTTTCAGACATTTAGGGGTTAATAAGAGGTGCTAGTGATTTGCGATACACCTCATTAGCACAAGGGCGGCTATTGATCATCCACTCGGAAGCTATCGTTTGATGAACTTTGCTTTTTGATAGCCAGATTTAGGGCGGCAAGCATTCACTGGAGTAGAATTACAGCTTGACTTTGCAACTCAAGCATTCACGGAGAATGATGCTTACTTGAGTTTCCCAACCAAGTAGCAGAGCTAATTCTTTGTTGTTGGGCAAGATAATAATGCAAAGAAGAGACCATTTTATGTCTATGTGAAATGGATGCCTGCTTTATTGAACAATGCCAGAAGCCTCAAGAAGTCGTCCTGGGTCAACTTGGAAGACCGCTTGTCCTCGTACTCACCCTCTCCCAGCACCGCCAGACATTTCTCTTTGAAGAAGGCATTCCCTTGTTGGTTGCCATCCTCCTCTTCTACTTCCATGCCATCCCCATCTGCCTTAAAATCCACCTCCATGCTCTCATCTTCAGCTAAATCGCCCAGAATGGATGGATCCACAACTGGCACCTGTGCCTGCCAAGTCCCCAGAAGTACCAATAAGTCAGTGACAAACAATCACACAACGAGCATTTACGCTCAGTGAGTAATAGAAAAAAAACAACACTTTCTACATGTCTTTTTGTTGAAATATAAGTACGTTTGAACCTGCAGAATGGCAATCAACACTGACCCCTAAAGGTCCAAGAAATCCGAATTTGGCCTCATATTTTTCTTTTTAGCAATTTTGAGTAGAACTTCCTTTTGTTCAAATATAAGATATATATGTTTTTTTACCAACATCTGCACTGATCCCGGTGATGTGAAATTTGGTCCCATCTGAATTATACTTTTCAAGATATGATATATTGAATTTTTCATTTTAAAGCCATGAATCCTTGATCCTTTAGGGTTTAACAAGGGGACTAGCCAGTGCTTGGAGAAACCAGCAACAATCAATTCAGTATGGTGCAATTACCCAAAGGGAGAGGGATAGAAAAGAAGTTTAACGTTAAACACTTCAGTGTCCACAAGAATGTGGACATCATTGAAAGCCTTAACCGTAGGATACATCTTATTCCACGAAGTCTAGAACCCTCTGTCATAAAATGAAGCATTGAACCTGTTATGATGGAAATGAATGTGAGATGCTTGCATAATTCCTGAGGTCGAGATATTGACAAAAAGGGGAGATGATTAGACTGTTTACCTCGGAGCCACTGGCCTCTTGCAAGGCTTGGAAAGTCTTGTAGTTTCTCTCAATGAGAGCGAGAACCGCTTTCTGCCTGAATATGGACCCCAACGTCTTGTTCTTGCGGTTGAAGCAGAGTCGAATGAGGCCATCCCACTCCTTGAAATTGATGGGAGGCAGAGGATTACGAGGCTCAATTCGAACTACTGATGAATCCACCTTTGGAGGTGGCCGAAAGTTGTTCTTGCCCACCTGGTTTCACCAAAACCAAGGCCCGTCAGTTACCAATCAAAACGTACTAACAAAAGGAAAATCTAAACAAAACCTCACTGGAATCAACACCTGAACCCTTTCACATGAACAGGAGAAAATGATTCTGCAACAAGTGAATCACTTGACAATGAACAACAGCTGAAGAGTAATAACCTACCCCGCTTTTACTCATCGTATGAGAAAAAAAAGGTAACTTATCCATACAATATTCAAATAACAGTGCATTGGAATCCTCTCAAATACGGGGACAAGCCTCACATTAAAATTTTCCATTCCAGTAAGAGAAACCACTCAAAACAGCTGAATGGCTTCCCTACCTTCCAAGACCTGAGGTACTACCACTATTCATATAGGGTCTAAAACGCCCAATATGGCCATCTGCATCACTGAACTTTGCAACGGTGGCATTTTCTCATTTTACCTCCGTTTTCTGATTGCAATCAACATCATTTTAAAGTTCTTGTTCTATACTTCAAGATCACCAGTGTCGATTGAAGCCATTTTCACACAAACAGATGATTTGCAGCAGGGGGTCCGATTTTTCTACACTACAGAGAATACACAGTGGACGCTTAGGGGTTAAATGACAAAAAGCTGACAGAAGCCTGAAAATTTCCTTTGGACAGAAGGGGCACCAACCTTCAAGAGATGGAATACTCGAGCCAATAACTGTGTATTGACAGAGAGACGGCAGAAGAGTGAATCTCCCGGCTGAGCAACCAGACGCTGAGCGAACTCCTTCTGAAACATAATGACAGCGCAGCGGAAGAGCGGCCGATGGGACAGCAGCTTAAAAGTGATGGGCGAAGAGATTTGATACGGTACGTTCGCAACACACACATCAAAGTAGGGCAGCTCCGTTTTCAATATATCACCTTGAATCACCTGGCATAGAAACCACCATGGAACTTAACCCCAAATATCATTTATAATTAACCCCTAAAGGACCAAGGATTCATAGTTTTAAAATGACAAGTTTAAACGATCATATTGTGAAAATTATAATTTGAATAATACCAAATTCTACATCACTGGAATTAGTGAAGAATATTACATATGCTGAATAATTTTTTATAAAAAATTAGCAAAAAAGAATCTACATAAAACCTACTCAAAATTACTTAATAAAAAACAGGAGCCACCTGGTGGCCTTATGGTCCTTTAGAGGTTAAGCCGAGGCCAAATTCTATATCCCTAGGATCAGTTAAGAACTTTGCATGTTTTGGTCAATAAACACATAAATAAAATTGGACAAAGAAAGTCCCCTGTGACTGAAAAGACATTTTTAAACCTTAAACCCTTTATTTTTTGATAAACATCGATTAAAAAAAGGGTTTCTAACTGTACTTAGCATCAGCTTTACTAATAATTCATGCTCTGGCATAACCATTTCGCTACAGGCTTGTATGAAATACAGACTTTGGAAGACAAAACCTTAAACTCTAAACCCTAAACCCTTGACAGCGAACTGGCCAAGTACCTGGAGCTTGTTTGCATAAGGAGTGCCCTGAACGCGCCGTGTGACCTCCAACACCATGCGAGGATCAAGCTCTACGGCAATAACCTTCTTACAAACCTCAAGCAGCTTCATTGTCAGATTTCCTGCAAGAAAAACAATACAATAGCACAGAAGACAAGTCTTGTTAGGGACACAGTTTGAGAAACCTTGCAAAGAATGAGCGTGTGTGCGTAGTACCTTAAACCCTAAACCCTAAAGCTTACTTGCTGTACTTCAAGCTGTGCTAAAGGTCGAGTTGTCGTTGCCTTGAAGCTTTTGGGTAGATAATTAGATGAAACTGAATCATTTTTTCACCCTCACAAGAGTATAGATGACATTACCTGTTCCGGGACCAATTTCGAGAACAATATCGGTGCTCTTCAGTCCTGCTTTTTGCACTATGGACTGCACCACCAGTGGATTCTTCAGAATATGCTGGCCCTTGCTCTTCTGAAATTGAATCCCCTGAAACCTCTGCGGGGCGGGTTTCCCCTTCACCGCTTTTCCTCCCGCCATCGCTGTGTCGTCCCACCTTTCGTCTATGCCCTGAAAATTATAAAGGAAATTTCAGACCAACCCTTGTGGTGGGATCCCTTTTCGACAAAAGAGCAGAACAAAAATAAGAAAAAGTGGATGCGCAATGAAAACGCAAACCAGTGAAACCCCAAACCTTAGAAATATTCGAGGAAGCTTGATGGAATTGAAGCCAGGATCCTGTAAAGCATGAAACAATTGTCTAGCCGAACCACTTCGTAGACTTCCAGTAGCGGCTCGCAAACACTCGTTCATACGAGACAACGGAGAAGGTACTCGCTCCTAGAAAATCGATTAAGTTTTGCAAGAATGTCACGGAAATTTCACCTCAAAAGCAACGTGGGTTCAGTCCAAACACAGGGCTCAAGATGTCAGACTTGAACTTGCATCTGGCAGTCACTTTGCACAACAATTCATGAGACAAACTTGTTCCGCAGACACAACCGAGGATCTAGGCCTCCTAACAGAATGAGGAGTTCTATGGGAACGTCACAGTGGAAAAACAACAGAGTTGAGACCTAACCCTAATTTGGGTCAATACTATAAATACAAAGGGGTTAGGGTGCGCGGTGTGAATACAGACGCGGGGATTGGGAGCTTTTTCGTTTACTTGAAGGTGAGTGTGGCGAGTAGTTGGCGATTACCCTAACTTTGCCATTTTGATCGTCTCTGCACTTGCTTTGTGTTCCTGACTCGATTTTGGGAGTATATCTGCTTGCATTTCTTCACTGGTTCGCCGGTACGTGATCTGTAAGAGCATCAGTTTTGAAGGAGCATCATCTTGTTCCACGTGTTTGTGAATGATACTTCGAGGCAGGGGTAGGGTTTTATGAGAGATCGATCGATTGGACGTGTTTATCATTCATGTTGCTCGGAGGAGTTCTTAAAAAGAATCGTTTTTTTTGGATTGTTTCTGTGGAAAAGACTTGTTATTATTGTTCTTCCTTGTTGAATAACACGGGGTAATAAAAAGCATCGCAATTCGTGATACTCCTCGTTTTTTAGGGTTTCGCGAGGGTTACAATTTGCAGCATTCTTTAGTCGAATTCGAGGTAGGGGATAAGGTTTCATAAGAGATCGATCGATTTTATGTGTTCATTATTCATGTTGCTCAGAGGAGTTCTTAACCCCTAAAGGACCGTAAGGCCTCCAGGGGGCTTCATGTTTTTTTAGCAGTTTTTATTAGGTTTTATGTAGACTTCATTTTGATCAAATTTGTTTGTTTTTTTGACCAAAACATGCAATGTTCTTCACTAATTCCGGAGATATAAAATTTGGTCCAAGCCGAATCATGTATTTCACAATATGATCATTTAAATTTTTCATTTTAAAACCATGAATCCTTGGTCCTTTAGGGGTTAAAAAGAATCGTAGTTTTTTGAATTGTTTCAGTCGAAAAGAGTTTTATTATTGTTCTTCCAAGTTGATGAACACGAGGTAAGGAAAAGTATCGTAATTGATACTCCTTGTCTTTTGGGGTTTCGCGAGGGTTACAATTTGCACTATCAGTGGAATTTTTCTTTTCGCAACTGCTTTACTTGGAGCAGTATTAGGTTTATGATGATGTTTGCTGTTCTGAGTTTTGAGTATGTGTAATTGTACAGGTGTGAGGTGTATGTACATGGGGGCTCAAGGAGTATTGGCCCTGTTCGGCGTCACCTCGTTGCTGATGTGGGGATTGCCTCTCTGGGTTCTGTACGCCTTCAACAATCAGCTGTTTCCGGGAAGCGAAGGATTGTCGCAACAGTCGACGACCTTGTGGAGCGGATTACTTGCGGTGCTTTCAGTGAACGTCGTCATTGTTGTGTACATCATCCTCGCCCTTCGAGAGAAGCCCGTCAGGGAGACTCCGCTGCCGGACCCCGCCTTCCTTTCAAAAGCAAGAGCTAGCATCGGCGCATCTCAGTCTGCTGGGAGTGCCGCCAAGACCGACTGAGTAAGCGTTCACTATTACCACATACTCCCTCCGTCCCAAAGTTATTGTCCAACTTGTTTGCTTGGTATTTCTTTGAGCCAATTTCATTGATCATATTGTAAGAAACATGATTAAAAAAGGTTCCAAATTGTGTCACTAGAATGATTGAAGAACATTGCATGTGTTCATTGCAACCTAAATAAAATTAGCCACAAGGAAGTATTTTTTTGACCTACTTCAAAAAGCACTTTCAGACATGACTTTCAAACATGACTTTCAAACATGACAATCATTTTGGGACAGAGGGAGTAATTTGCCATCGTTTCTGATTGCAAGTAGCCGATCTCTACATCTAAATATGCTCAATACGTCAATGACTCTTGTTCAGTGCAACCTCGTCAATAAATAATACTCCCTCTGTCTCATAATAGATGATGCTTTGAGAAAAAATTGTCCCAAATTACTTGATGCAAATCACTTATTCAAGTTGAAGCTGTAGTTTTACGGATTCTAACAAAGCAAAATCACAATACAAGTGCACAGGAAGTGTTTTTTTTTGTCTGTGAAGTTTGTCTTTGCTCATGTGTGGATCAGAAACAACATATGAGAGCTAACTAGAATCAATGCTAGTTTATGTTTGTTGCATCGATGAACACCCTGCAACGAACATCACCATATTGCCACATGCCACACATAGCATGTGCAGTACGATACAGCTACTCTGAAATAGAAACTTACTGTATTATGAGATTTGATGAAATCATTCTAGTTTGTGTGGCTGGATTGACTCCTTTTTTTAATCAAAAAAAATAACGGTTTTTCGTCATTTCTGTAGCCAAAAACATACATCTATATATTTTTTGTCGTTCGGTTATGTTTGATAGTAACATGAATAAGCAAAAAAAACAAAAATCCTTTTGTAAATACGCCCTGTGCTTTTCATTCTCTGGACTGTGATTGCATAGCCCAAAGGTTATGTGGCTAGCATAATGCTTAATTTTTTGATTTTTTTCAAAAGCATCGTCTATTATGGGACGGAGGAGGGAGCATTTCAAACGCTTGCTCTTACTCTATGCAACCTGTTCCAGGATCTATATCAGGAGTTCCAATGGCTCAGCAGCAGGTGGCATCGCCCACACAAGCCCCTCTACAAATCAAGGTATTCCCTCAAACTGCTCTGGTTGTCCTTGGTGGACTGATGATGCCTAGATGGTTTTAAATGTATCTGGATGTAAGACTCAATCTATCTTTCAGATTCCTGAAAATTGGGAGGAGGTTAATAAATTGAGTGCTTTCTTTAGTGCCTCATCTCTTTAGTAGTGCGAAGCTGAATGAAGTATTACAGGCTGTGCACATCACACAATTTTCTTACAATTACAATTAAAAACCTTGACTTGAAGATGAGGGTCATACATTCAAGTAGAATCATAAAGGGCCTCCTTGATTCAAACCTACACCTAGCTTCTGAAACTTAGAGCTCCATAATGTGTCCCCCTAATAATTAAGGTAGAGGATACATTGTAACAGACGTAGGAGTGTATCAATGAGCCAAATCTGTTGAGATCAACTCCTCCGCAATTTCAAAGTGGGAGGTTGGAGACCAGTATAACTGATTTTTGAAAAACCCATTTCATTGAAAGATATTTAGCGCCATAGCCATTTAGCTCAGTCATGCTCAGGACCTCTTTCCACCTGAGCCAAGGGCCTAGTCTGAAACATTCAAATCCCGACCTGTGATGGTGAAAATCTAGAAATCAGCCCCAAGGGCTGAACTCTGAAATTTATATTTTAATGAGCCGACACGGCCCTAACTCACCTAGGGGCTGTGTCAGGACCTCTCTCTTCTTCACCTCTGCTTCAAGTTGGCTTGAAGTTTGCTTGGCCCTTGGGGGCCTGTGTGGAAAGCGGCCCTTACACTCCGAACTCGTTATGATCACACTCTCAAATATCATATTCCAGTATTTGCTGTTGTGTACACATGTGATTGAACACTTTCCACATGCCAAGTTCTGAACTCATGTACGTTAGTTACCAAAGCAGGGGTGATAGAAAAGCGTTCTGAGTGTACACCACAGGGCCGAGATGTAAATGTAGTAAGGTGGTTATGCCTTAAACCAACAGCTGTGGGCATTTTTCGCAATCAATGCTGCAATGATGTTGGTTGTAGCATGAGTTACAGTTGGTAATGGGTTCTCTCTTGTTGGTTTTAGTATATGTAAGTGTGGTTATGGATTCGCTGTTGTTGGTTTAAGCATCTTTAGTGTGTGCAATACAAATCTTCTTTGGATAGAAACAACTCTACCTATGTGACATAAATGGGATGTGTCATGCATCAACTTTGAAACCTCATAACTAATTCATTCTTCATCCAAAAATTATGTTTCAACTTGTGTTGGAATCTATTTCTTCTTGTCTAACTCTAAACAATAATAATACTAAATAATATCAATGTCTTATTATTCAGTTGGGAATGGGGTAACCACCTTACTTACAACGAGGATGGCATGTGAGGACAGGATCTGAGGCCATCTGTGACAACCACGATCAACTTGACGTTTATAGTACTGGAGAAGGGGCCACTGTCAAGGATTGGTGAGCAGGGGCCTCTGGTGTCGGTGGCGTTGGTGGCGGATGCGACTGCGGCGGTGCATTTGCAGCTCTGGGGAAACGAGTGGGACGCGTTCTTGCCAGGCGACATCGTGCGTCTCAGCAACGGCGTGTTCTCGTTCCACAAGACGAATCTGGTGTTGCGCGCGGGCAAGAAGGGCACGCTGGAGAAGACCGGCGAGTTCACCATGGTGTTCTCCGAGAATGTCAACATGAGCAAGCTGCAGTGGGTGGCGGACCCTCTCAACCCCAAGGTGTGGAACCCCGTGGGCTTCAATCCCAATGCTCCCCAAGGTAACCCGTATCACTATGGCGCACTCATGGGCAACTCTCGTGGCGCTTTTCACTAGTTTTGGAGCTTGCATTTTGATATTCCTACCCTTTTTTTATTATGACTGCTTTTGGTCGCCAATTTGGTGTTTAGGTTTTGAATCTTAATAAATACACTCTGAACTCGTTATTATCACTCTCCAATATCTCACATTCCGGTATCTACGGGTAACTCACGTGGCGCTTTTTACTAGTATTGGAGCATTAGGTGCAGTGATCTCAGAACCACTTTATGACATTTACAACATTAAGCGACCTCCCACATAAATGGTATCTACTTTTGCTACCCAGTGAATATAATACTCACGATACCTCTATAATATCCGGCAATACCCTTGATATATTAAGGTGATACCATGATGATATCCGTAGATATCACCGCATGAAGTTGCTACATATTTATATCATGTTAAGCATTCTCGCTACATTTCAATTTTAAATTTTTTTTTTCTTTGTATGTTTAGTGGCCCCATTTTTTTTGGGTAGAAATTCAGCTAATTTTAGCCAGTTTTGAGATCACTGATTAGGTGTTGATGCATGCATTGTGATATACTATCCCTTTTAGCATCTGACTGCTTATGGTCGCCAATTGGTCTTTAGGTTTTCAATTTTGATAATTGCACTCTGATCTTGTTGTTGTCACACTCCAGTATCTATGGAGCACTCATGGGTAACTCACGTGGCGCTTTTCACTAGTATTGGACGAATTGGAGCATTCGGTGTTGATGCATGCATTGTGCTATACTTATGGTCGCCAATTTGGTGTTTATGTTTTCAATTTTAATAAGTACACTCTGAACTCGTTATTATCACTCTCCAATATTTCACGTTCCAGTATCTATGGAGCAATTATGGGTAACTCTTGGGGCGCTTTTCATTAGTATTGGAGGCTTCGGTGTTGGTGCTTGCATTGTGATATTCAAACCCTTTTATTATTTGACTGCTTATGGTCGCCAATTTGGTGTTTAGGTTTTGAGTTTTAATAAATGCACTCCGAACTCGTTATTGTCACTCTCCAATATCTCACATTCCAGTATGTGTAGAATATTTGCTATTGTGTAGACCTGTGACTGGACACTTTCCACATGTTGTGTTCTGAACTCAAGTTTAAAATAATTTGGGTTTGTGTTTTCTCATTTGGTGTTGGAAAGCTTTTCAGGATGTCTTTTTACTTGATATGTAAAATGTGTGGATGTTTGAAGTAGCTCAAATAATGTGGGAATCTTAACCCTTAAAGGTAGCCCAAGGGGCTTAGTTTTGAAGGAATAAAGCAAAAAATGATTGCTACTAGAGCTATTGAAAAAAGTGGGAATCATGAAGAGTATTTCGGGTTGGTTTTCTTTTTTTCAATAAGTGCTCAAAGTTGTTTCAACAAGGAGCCAGGAAGCTTGACTACCAAGGACCGTGAAGGAGATTGGCTTCTTCGTTGTTGCAAGTGGGGGCCAACTTCAAGTCGCCATGTGGCGGCCTATGAGGCCATTTGCTCGAATCAAGGCCATCTGTACACATTCTTAATTGCTTTGTACATGCTTGTCTTCGTAGAATTTGGCAAAGTTAAACCGTAATTGCTTTTTTAATCCATGCCTGCTATCAAGGGGAGCAGTCCATAGAGGGATGCCCATCTCCAAATTTTAGCTCATACTCCTTCAAGCTGCCCCTTTTAACCCCTAGGTCCTTCATGAGTTAATTGAAGTGGCCCATGGTGATATAGATGTTTTTGAATAATCTAGATTGCTCCCAATTATGAGTGACCTAGTGTAGTGTTTTCTTAAGTTGTTTTTAGTTGTAATACAAAGTGATTGTGTGGTCTACAATCGTGATCAAAGACTTTCAGAGTTGTGCATCATTATGATGTTGCACATAGCCATTTTATCATCAATAGAGCTACTTTCTCGTTACTTTACATCAACTTTTATTAGTACTTTCAGACAAGTTTTCCAAGCTAGTCTTTCAACTTTTATTAGTACTTTCAAACTATAGTTAGGTACTTTCAACTATAGTCTTCCAAACTCAATTACAGTACTCAACTATACCATAGTACCATAGTTGGGCCGCCACCCCACGAACGAATATTTAATAAGTTCTGGAAAAATAACATTCATTTCTCAAAAAAAAAAAATAATGATTTTTGTTTTTTGAGAAAAAAAGATTAAAAATGGCCCAAAATAGCTTAGAATTAATAAATAAATAAATAAAATCTTAACATAATATATTCTATTTTCGTTTTTTTGTCTTCATAATCTTCGATTTTTTACATTTTTTATTTTTTGAATTATTTTTTGGTGACCCAGCTATAGTATTACAGTAGTCTTCCAAACTCAACTATTGTTGAGGTCTTCTAAACTACAGTATCCAACTATACAGTTCTGTGTAGTAAATGAAAGGTACAAGGAAGAGGGAACGAAGACTGAAAAACTTATGAATCTCATTTAAGCCTACAGGAAAAAAGGACACGCATCAATTTTGGAGTGGAAAGAGAGCCGGCCTTCGGACATAAATTCTGCGTAAAGTGTATAGGATTGTAGCAATTCTTGTATTATTACATATACTGGAAATATAAATGAACAATTTGACTTTTAGAGTTTATGCACTACTAGCAAAGGCGTCACTTCTCACTCAGAACAGCGTCAGAACAGTGTTAGAGTTCACTATCACAGGGCACCTTGATACATTCACGAAGTAGTAAATGGTACAAGAATGATGGTGAATTCTTGGTGAACACTTGCTAAATTGAACAAGCACTTGAAAAACTTGCTATAAACTGCATTTTGGCAATAATATTTACTTGGCAGTGGATCGGTCAAGGTTCCCTGTGTATACACACTTATTTTACGTGACAAATCGCACTCACCAAGTCTTGAGCGCCTTGGCACTAGGTGCAAAGTGACACCATTTCACTCACCTACCGAGTGAAAAGCGACACCTACTCCTTGTAGTGATGTGACACTTCAAGAAAGTGTTTTCCTACATGAATCTATGTGCGAATCTTGAATGGCACTGCCGAGCTGCATTGGAGGTCCTGTATAGATCTCTAGTGCACAATGCATTAACTCTGTTTTTAGACTTTGGCATTCCACCAAAAATTGAGAGAAAATAGTACGATTTTCCTACATACACCAATGGGAAGATGGCGTTGTCTAGTGTCATGACAAAGTCTTTGAATGATCTGGGAAATTTTTGAGCATGAACAAGATCACTGTAAGCATCATGGGGTGCATGTACACAACGGGAAATTTCAGAAAATCTTCAGCAAATACACATTACCGTAGTAGGAAGGCAGGGTCGGCAGAAAATAATTCCCCAAAAAAATGCCGGAAAAATAAATAAATTTATCAAGTGTTTTGTCGAAATCAACAAAAATTGTCGACAAAAAACAAAGGAAAATGTTTAGCTGCTAGTAAAATTTAATGTTAGTTAGCCGAATACTCATTTAGTAAAATTTAATGTTAGCCGAATACTCATTTTACTAAAATTTAATGTTAGCCGAATTTTTAATAATTATTTTTGAAAGTGCTGACCCCTACTTTTTGAACTTTTATTAATTATTCGACACCAAAGTGCCGACCCTGCCTTCCTACTACGGTATATAGCCTAGCAATGTACATGTCAAATCAAGGTACTATTTTTTTTTAAGACATTAGAGTTAACCAAGAGTGACTTAAAGTGAGAAAAACCCTAAACTCATCTTAGATTTGTTTTGACTTCAAAAGACTGCAAAATGAGTCTATAGTGAGTTGGAGAATAATCTAAAACTAGGTTGTGCACCATCATGAGGTGTGGAACTCGTGACTTAACCCTTTGACACTCCTGCGTTCAATATTTGGACGACGAACAGATTCAAGATGTTTGATTCTCATCCGAATTGGACAGTTTTCATCCACATATATTTCTCTTGGTACTTGTGCAAGTTTACTATCTATTGTACGGTTTGGATTTTTAAAATGGGTTATTATGATATTTGGAAAAATCACACAATTGGTTTATGTCAAGTTTCATTCTTAGTTCAAAAAGTGAGACCTAAAACATGATTTTCCAAAATAAGAAAAATCAAATAATGGAAACCATACCATCTCATAGAGCATATTATTCCAATTTCATTACAATATTTTATTTTATTTTTTGTGTTAATGCAAAAAAATTAATCAAATTTCAAGAGAAAACCTTGCAAAAATAATTAAAAATACTTAATAAAAAATATAATAAATTCAACCGTACATACGTGATCTTCACATTGACATTTACAACTTTGCTTTGTACATCAACTCCATTTTGGTATTCATCTAACATATTACAACGTTTCTTTGAAAACAGTGTGGAATTGGGACCTTAAAGGGTTAAAGAATAGTTCCCACACATTCCCCCAAGTTAAGAGCCTGAATCATGGAGACTATTCATGAACAATAGTTGTTAGAAATTATAATTATAGGAAGAGAACTCCAATTTAAAAAACTAGTTTTGATTTTGATAACTCTATTTTTCTTGCCCAAGTTAGCTTCCGATTAATACTAGTTTTAGTAATCCAGCGGGTTGTTGAACCTCAAGTGGGTCGTGAGAAAATTGTTGATGGAAAAAATGTCTTGGGCTGTAAAGGCTTAACTATAAAAAAGTGTCTTAAAGAACTGAAAACAAAATACTTGAAATTGACTAAAACATCTCAAATCTTCAATAGAACATTCAATAGGGGGTTGTCAAACCTCATTAATTTTGCACAATAATCTCTTCTTGGATTCTCGCCCTCATCTATTGGAAGGTTGCAATTAGTGATTGACTGATTGTGAGTGGTCACAATTATATGTTCTACCCGACCGCATGGGGGTTGGTCACAAGATAAGCATAAGGATAATTGAGCGAAGGTTTTCATCATGTGGTTAACCCTTATTTAAGAGTTCACGCTACTTTTACCTGTCAAACCTTATCAATTTCTCACATTTTAAATGTATTAATTTCTTTTGGTATTTTCTCATATAATTTATCGTTAAACCTATTTACATTGATTCTTTCATAATTATTTAAATAAAAATGAGTTTTATAAGATATTACAAAAAAATCTCTTGTAATAGTCATAATAATTACGAAATGCCTAAAATAGTATGAATTTTTTAGGAAAAATGTATAGAATAGTGATGAACAACAAGGTATAGGCGGAATGCTTCTCAAGCTTACATAAAAAGAAATTTGATTGAAAAACCTTTTCTGTGTATATTGGAATTTAGGGTTTCTGAGTTCTAAAGTGCTGTAAAAAACGCAACTTTAATAATTTTGAAGAATCGCAAATCAGACTAGAGAGTAAAAGATAGCTCCCACACTTTCTTAGTTGGGATCATTTTCATTTGAAATTAGGAACTAAATGAAAATCAACGTCTGACTGATAAACGATCAAACATGGCTCGATGGAGCTCCTTGCACTTTTAAGGATTAAATGGCAAAGGAACAAAGTGAGTGGTTATTGTAGTTTAGTAAGTGCTATTTCTTATTTTTACAACGTTCTTACATTCAAGAAAGCTAGGACTTTAACAAAGATTGAAAGAGGATTCAAAGTGGGTGATATGTGTATGTGTAAGTAGGGGTCTCAAACCTCATTTTTATAAACTTATCATCAAACGTTGGATTATTTAGTAAAGAGGTTTGAGATCCTCAAGATAAATAAAAAATTGACTCTTCAAATGAAGTGCTTTTTGATCATAAGGTAGAAGGCTCCAAAACCAACTTACAGGGTTCTAATTCCAAGAGAATTTAAACACAATAATCATCTTAGAACCTAAATCTAGATTAACCATAGATAGCTTATCATTTTGATCAACATCCAATAAGAGTTTTATGATGTGCTTAGATTTGTGTTCTAAAATAGATGCATGGTTTAGATTCTCTTGAAATCATAGGTAAAAACCGGATACTGGGATTTGGTAATAAGACGGTTAATAAATTGATGGCTTTTCATTTCACAACATAAATTGAATTCTTAAAAATGTGGGAAAGCTTGCGAGGACTAGAGAGTAAAAGATAGCTCCCGCAAACATTAGAATTTTGGATTAATCTAGATTCTAATTTGCCAGTAAAACCCTGTTGGTTTTGGAGCCCTCTACCTTGATTGTTTCTACAAGGATGGATAATCGAAAATCTATCTATCGTTTGGTGATAACGGCTGTTATTACCGTTATTTGGGCGAATCTTTGATTGTCATGTTCTCACATTTCTAATTCTAGATCACGTTTGAAAGATTCGCCCATGCCAATTTCTGCAGAAGTTTTGCACTCAGTGCTATGGTAGACAGCCGTATTATTGCGCAAGAATGAAGTCAACTTGGCGTACTAGACAGAAAAAATTCAAGAAAAACTCGCCACATGCACGAACAAAAACCATCAATGACTAGAGTCAGAAAAAATTAACAGCGCACTGGAATTCACTGCATGAGAGTGCACGTTGACGAGGCCCATTTGTCCTTCCGAAATAGTGTCATTCATCAGAGAGGGTCGAGTGTCTACGTGCTTGTCAGAATGGATTATACACTAGAATGTTCTACCAGCCAGTGCTGGCAACTGGAAGTGCAGCAGCCAAATCATAACACTCTGACTGCCAAAACAGAATAAACTATACTATTTCACTCATTTCCACATTTGTCTCTACACTAAGGTAAAGTGGTTACCCCATTCCCAACTGGCTCCTTTCACCAACAGCTAGGGGCATTATTCGCAATCAATGCTGTAATGATGTTGGTTGTAGCATGAGTTATAGTTGGTAATGGGTTCTCTCTTATTGGTTTTAGTATATGTAAGTGTGGTTATGGATTCACTGTTGTGTGCGCAATACAAATCTCCTTTAGATAGAAAGAGGTGTACCTATATGACGTGAATGGGATGCGTCATACTTCAACTTTGAAAATTTATAACTAGTTCATTCTTCATCCAAAAATTATGTTTTAACTTGTGTTGGAATCTATTTCTTCTTGCCTACCTCTAAAAATAATAATACTAAATAATATGAATGCCTCATATCCGTATTTCTTATTCAGTTGGATATGGGGTAACCACCTTAGAGACCAGTGATCTCAGAACCACTTTATGACACTTAGAACATTATGCGACCTCCCACATAAATGGTATCACTTTTGCTACCCAGTGCATACAATACTCACAATACCTCTATAATATCTGGCAATACCCTTGATATATTAAGGTGATACCATGATGATATCCACGGATATCACCTCATAAAGTTGCTACGTATTTATATCATGATGAACATTCTCGCTACATTTCAATTTATTTTTTTCATTTTCTTTCTATGTATGTTTAGCAGCCCCATTTTTTTTGGTAGAAATCCAGCTAATTTTAGCCAATTTTGAGATCACTGGTAAAGGCACCCATTCCCAATCACTTAATACTTGGGATAGATGAATGGATTTTTCAGTTTTTTCCTCTTCTAGCAATAAGAAATTAAGAAGTTTACATATTTAATTTAACTTTTTTTTAATTATTTGAATAAGTACAAATTTTCAAAGTGAAAACTGTAGGTTCACCAAAAACCGATCAGAGGCTCTAATGTACAAATGAGGTACATCTTCCCTTTCAAAGTCTAGAAATGAGGCAGGAATCTAGAAGGGTTGGTTTTGTGCACATGGTCAGGAATGGGTGTCTTGCTTCGAGTGGAGCACACAAGGTGTTCCCAAGCACTAAATGTGGTTTTACAGACATGGTTCCTCTTTGTTCACTCTAGCTCAAACTGACTCCTCAAATAGCTAGAGTTATCTCCTGCATTTCCACAGATCTTGTGCAATTATGTACAAGCTGGAGCTCGTGGAAGCAGCTGAACTTCAGTCTCATTCATGCGGTTGCTAGATCTACATAGTGTACTAACGTCGATATATTCTGTCAGTTGCGTAGCGGAATCGAGAACGATGAGGACTATCTACATCTTCATGTGTGTGATAGCTGCGCTGCTCTACTGGCGAAGCCAAGCTGCACACGCGGCCTTTGTCTGTCCCAGTTACATCTACGCTTTCGGCGACTCTCTCACGGATACCGGCAATGCCCAGGCCGAGATTCCGCTCTTCAACGCCGTCACGTCGTATCCATACGGCATGTCCTACCGCTTCCCCGATCGCCCCTGCGAGAGGACGCGCTTCTGCGACGGCCGACTCGTCGTTGATTACACCGGTACACGATACATGGAATTGCTACTCATCTAGCATCACAGGGAACCTTGACCGATTCACTGCCAAGTAAATGGTACAAAAATGATGGTGAATTCGTGGTGAACACTTGCTAAATTGAGCAACCACTTTGATTTAGCAAGTGTTCGCCACTAATTCACCATCATTCTTGTGCCATTTACTACTTGGTGAATGCGTCAAGGTGCCCTGTGATCGATGTAAGTATCTCGAGTGAGTCGTTATCTAGTAGCTAGTAATGAACCAGTCATGGGCTCTTCTACGGCATGGAATGGGTGCATGCTATCTCCGAATTGTGAATTGTGAATCGACAAGGTGGTAGCATGCACCCGCTACACGGCATTGCAAATCCATGGAATATTCTATCTAGCATAGCCTACAACACATGTCACACATTAGTAGAGTCTTATTTTTAGGAGTATACTATGGAAAGTTGAGAATAAAAAGAGATGAGGAGAAGTTCTAGCTCTACGAAGATTTGGAATACAATCGTGAAGAAGACTATGTGCATAGAATTGTACATGATTAGGAGTTGTAACTGTACTGGTTAGAACCAATCTGAAGGTGCCACAACTTGTCCTGATTGGAGTGGAGTAGGCTGTGAGCTAATAACATGATTTGCCTGATTCAGCTCAAGCTTTTGGATTTCCGTTCCTGGAGCCATACTCGAGGCAGTTCGCGGATTCTGCGTACAGCCATGGCGTCGACTTTGCATACTCTGGTGCTACCGCACGCTTCGAGCCTGTTCCGTTTCCCACTTTCTTCTTGGCTCGTGAAGTCACGAACTACGTCAGTTTCAGAGCCGGATTCACGGGTACTAGCTAGCTAACCCCTCCTTCATAGCATCCTGCTCTTTTTACTCTGAGGATTAGGACCAGCATCACGACTGTCGTAAACTTGGATTTTATCAAGGATTCTAGGGTATAGATTCGATCAGTTCAGATTTGGAGACAATTCGCGAGAAGGAAATCTGTCGTTTTTCACTTACTATAAATGAAAAAGAAATGAAACGGCGCCAGATACATGGGGTGTGTTAGTGTGTTAGTGCTGATGGGTAGTTTTGGTCACAAGAAGACAAAAACTTAAGTATAATATTCTGCCACCATTCCCTGTTCCCACGAAAATGAGGAATGAAAAACGACAAGTTTGCTACTAGTGATTGATTACCAAGGTTTGTGATTTGAGATGTGCCTGGAACTGAATTACGTACTGCAGGTAATGTCAATTTGAGCACCGCACTTCATCTTATACCGGAGATTGGAGGAAACGACTTCACGTATGCTTTCACGGCCGGAACCACTCCTGCTGCAGCGGAGTCTCAGCTGATCGATCAAGTACTGGACGCCATCAAACAGAGCTTAGAGGTAACACTAGTAGAAGACCTGTCGTTCTTCATTCCTCATTCGTGGGAATAGTGAATAGTGGCGGAATATTATAATTATGTTTTTGTCTTCTTGTGATCAAAACCACTCATTGGCACTAACACAGCCCATGTGCGTGGCGCCGTTTCATTTCTTTTTCATTAACACTAAGGTAGGATGACCCAATTCCGACAGTGTACCTAATGTTGATTATTTCTACACAAGCTAGTCTTTTTAGAACGCAAATATAAGCAAGTCATAGAGCCCTTATTGTTTGTTGACCAAAGTAATAAGCTATCTATGGTATACCTAAATTTACATTCTAGAATGACTACCATGTCAAGAAATTATCGGCATTGAGTACACTGTTGGAATTAGGTGCTCCTACCTTAATACAAACCATGTGCCTCGCGCTGTTTCATTTCTTTTTCATTAGCACTAATATAGACCATGTTCCTGGGGTCGTTTCATTTCTTTTTCATTTATAGTAAGTGAAAAACGACACGTTTCCTTCTAGTGTAATCAATACGTGCCAACCTTAGTTTCCTTTCCACTATCTATTGATGCTTACCGGGATTCAATGGAAGAAGTGTGGGCATTTGAATGTTCACTCATATGTGGACATAAATGAATGGATTTATAAGTGCAGAAGCTTCACGACGGAGGTGCGAAATTTTTCTACATTTTCAATCAGCCTCCGGCGGGGTGCACTCCCTATTACCTCACACTCTTCAGTAACAAAAGTCCCAAGGACCAGTTCGGCTGCTTGTCTGCATACAACGATGTGTTCCAGAAATTGAACGTGAAGATCAAGGCGGCCGTGGACTCTTATCGCCAGCTATGGCCGGACATCGTCATCCTCCTCTTCGACTATTATGCGGCCTTATACGAAGTCATTCAAAACCAAACCAATGGTAAGTGAACAATTCCTTCGTTGAGTAAAAAGGTTAATCAATCAATGAAGTAGCAAATACAGTTTAACGTACCAGGGTGTCCCTGGAATTCACAATTTGAGAAAAATTGTCATAAAATATTATTTGGAAGAATATTTTGAAATTGATATACCAATGAAAGTTTTAGATTTTGAATTTTAGATTCCATTCATACAATTTGATTCACTAATACTATCATCAATATTTAATAATAAAATTTGAAAGTTAAAAATAAAAACTCCTTCTAAATTTGATTACAAAGAGAAATTTTAATATTTTTTGAGTAAAATTTGTTGGAATGATTTTGTATCTCAATACTCTTAAACAAGGTGATTCTTTGAATTTTTTTTGTTCCTTAACCCCTAAACGTCTGAATATGCCTTTGCGGCCAGTAGAATACGGTGTATTTTGATTGTATTTGAAATGAATCCACACTTTTAATGAGTTTGAGTTCAAAAAAGAAGTTGGAATTTAGATCAATACAGTTCTAGTGAGTTCTTGAGATCCCAATTTAGAGTTTCCTGTTGGTAGCAAATCCCAATCATACGACAGCGTATATACTATCCCCATGGAACGTTTAGGGCTTAAATCTAAGACCTCATTTTTGCAAGGTCACTTGTGAACTACAGTCAATGCAATTTTGGTTTGGTCAACGACTTGACATACTTCTACATTTTTAATAATCTTTTCTGTTAAAAAAATTTAAGAAAATATGATTTAAAAATTGTTTTAAAATTATAAAAACATAGAAAATAAATCAATGACAATAGATCCAACGTCAGGTTTATTATGTTTTATTATATTTTATTCTTATATATATATATATATATATATATATATATATATATATATATATATATATATATATATATATATATATATATATATATATATATATATATATATATATATTATATTCTTACATATAATTTTTATTTTTAGTATTTTTGTGCATGATACTCACAACCTTTACAACCTTGTTGAGGCCTCAAATTCCTTCTAATGAATAAAAAATGCAATTTTTGAAGAACTCACCCAAAACCATAGGTAGGCTTTGTCTTTTCAATTATTGCACCTTCATTCAAGTTAATAGCTATTTTTAACATGTCTGTAAGAACAGGAAACTACTTTATTGCATTTAATTGTACACCTTTTTTTTTAAGTATATGTGGCACAAAACTATTAGAATATGAACAAGTTGAGATGTGAATTTCAACTTGGAGATCGCCAACATTGGTATCATGCGATTATTAAAATTCATGTTGTGAATTAAAGGAATTTAGTAATCATCAATCTCCTCATCATAAAATTTTGCTATGTAACGTACAAAATCGGTGTGCAAAAGGGGAATGGCCTGATATGGGTACCACTTTTACACGACTCACATAGTGTGACTTAGGCTTAACTCATTTTATGTGTGCTAGAAATTCCGTCTTTAACACTATGTGTATAGTTGTAGCCATGGTGCCTATAACACCCTCTAATTTTTGTAATTTTCCAATGTTCTTTTCTTACCAAGAAGATATTTCTCGAAAATCATACTATTTTTGAAGGGGGTACCTACATGAGGCCATCACTCAAAAGTCTATGCATGTGAATTAATTCTTACCAGAAGAGGTGTCAATGGTGCTCCTAATAGAATCCAAAATCCAAATGTGAAATTGTCAATTGGGGTTGTCACACCTCTTTCTTCTCATTCTCAATCTTCAGAGAATGCATAATCGGCACTTTTCGTCTTGCATCGTGGAGGACCCATTCTTTAATCTTGCAGAAATAATGAGCATGATGATCAAGAAGCCGTGACCATTCTCAATCTTCACACGGCCTCAAGTGGATTGAGTCACACCTTCATGGAGAATGGCTAGGACTATTTAGCTCCACAATTCTCTCCCCGGGTTCTCAATCTTCAAAGGATGAAACTTCTCGGAAGAGGTGTGACGCCCCTGATGAATGTTGATCATCAGAATTGCGGGAGGATTGATGAATGTTGTTTTGGATGGATGAATGAATGTAGGAATTTCGACGGCAGGGCTCCGGGCGTGCTGTGGAGGTGGAGGGACCTACAACTATAACGTGCTGGTGCCGTGTGGGCCGTTGGGGAACGTGTGCGCTGATCCGGAGCACACACTGTTTTGGGACGAAGTGCATTACACGGAAGCAACCAACCGTGCGGTGGCCACCTTTGCTCTGTCGGGCCAATTTGTTGACGGCCCTCCCGAGGCCGTGAATTTGAAGGCCACCTGCAACTTGGATTTCACCTCCTTCAATCAGAACATCCCCAACCCTCCCGCCCCTTGTCACTGATCACACTCATACATGCGCCACCTTTATCTTGATATCATGTGATATCATTGATCAATTTATGAATATCGCCTCCATATCGATATCATTGATCAATCATTCATCACTGGTATATCATGCGAATAATTGTCCACAATGTGTTTTGTGCTCCAGCTAGGATCCAGTTGAATGGACGTTGTGATCTCTCAGCCTCAAAAGTTTCAATAAAGACTATCACACTTGTTTGTTACCACTTGTTTGTTACCACTTGTTTGTTTCCTTCTAAGTTTTTTTTTGTTTATTTGAAAAAATAAATAAAATGGGTGCTGTATTCCATTAAAAGATAACTGAGTACATTCAGGGTTTAGGGTTTTCCAACAGAAAACATATCCAGGGTTCCATAATGTCCATGAGCTTGCCATGGTTTTAAATCCAATTAGGTAAAATACAATTCTAATAGGATCAAATTTATATCACCGGAATTTGTGTGAGGGTGAGGGTGAGTGTCCCTATGACTGCTCATGGCCCATTCACACCAAGCCCTTGCCGCACTTGAATGATTGATCAATGATCCATGCATGTTCGTAGAACTACTCAACTTGGAAGAATGAAACTAATGACCTTTTTTCATATCCATGTGCAAAAAGAGGCAATTTAGATTTCATGTGCTTAAAAACATATAACACCTTGTTAACCCCTAAATGACGGAGGGGTAAGGGCAAAACATAAATGTCTTATAAAAAATTACTTCTTCAACTTTGATGAAGTTTGGTCCAGAAGAGAAAATGAGGAGCTTGATGTTTAGTAATTATCCATGCGGTCAAATTTCAAAAAATAACTTTTTACCATCTCATAATGAATTTAGAAGCATTTAACTTCAAATATTTGTCAAAATTACAAATTTTATTTTTAGAATTTGAAATTTTGTATGATTTGTTAAAACTAGACATTCTTTTCTAAAATCTAAAATTGAATTTTTTTCAAAGGAGAGAACATCATTACTTTCCCCAAATAGTAAGTTTTCTAACACTAGCCAATGTAGAAGTGTTTTTCTTTGAAAATTTCTCTCAGGTGGAGTTTAACTCGGATTGACATGATTCAAAGTGGGTTGGAAAGTAGACTTGATTCCTTATTTAAAAATATTCTTTATTTTCTATAAAAATAGTTTTTCTATTTTGGGCAGCCCGTAAAAAAAGGGTAGAGACCATAAAATGGTTGATCCGTCACTTAGGGGTTAATGAATAAAAGTAGATGTTAACTTTACTTTTGCGGATGGTAGTCAAACAAATTTGAAAAATAATTAAATTAAATGAAATAGGATCACTAACAGTTGTGAGCAATATGAGACAGTTAATTTGTGTTGGTAAATAATAAACAAAATTGGACAAATGAAAGTCCCATATGACCTATTCAAGGTGAAAAAAACATTAACATTTTCGAAAGGTGAAAAAAACGTTAACATTTGAGGCCCAATTTGGGCAACATGGTGAGTGTGGCAAACTCTGGAGGAATGGATCCCGTGAAGGCATTTTCGGTGAAGTTCGGAAGCCCCCCAACGATAGCATAGACGCTACCCATGAACTTATTGTTGGAGATGTTGAGGTGCTTGAGCTCATGGGCTCATGAAGACATGGGAAGGATTCTTTTTCTTTTCAAAAATGAACATTTTTGGGTCCAAAATCTTTGTCGTGAAAAATTGTCTAATACCACAACAATTTGTATCACATGCATGAATAATGAATAGGTGTTATTGCAGATTAAGTGCAATTGCATGCTCATTCATTATATGAGTAATCCACATCAATATCCTTGACAGTAATGGTAATAGATGATATCTATCTATGTAGCATTCAAGTAACATAACATTCTTAATAGATGATATCTATCTATGTAAGGTATCTAAAACATAGTATTCCGATCTAAAACATATCTAAAACATAGTATTTCTATAATGTGTATTTTCTGAAGATTTTTCTGAAATTTCTCGTTGTGTACATGCACCCCATGATGCTTACAGTGATCTTGTTCATGCTCAAAAATTTCCCAGATCAAAGACTTTGTCATGACACCGACAATGCCATCTTCCCATTGGTGTATGCAGGAAAATCATACGATTTTCTCTCAATTTTTGGTGGAATGCCAAAGTCTAAAAACAGAGTTAATGCATTGTGCACTAGAGATCTATACAGGACCTCCAATGCAGCTCGGCAGTGCCATTCAAGATTCGAACACAGATTCATGTAGGAAAACACTTTCTTGAAGTGTCACATCACTACAAGGAGTAGGTGTCGCTTTTCACTCGGTAGGTGAGTGAAATGGTGTCACTTTGCACCTAGTGCCAAGGCGCTCAAGACTTGGAGAGTGCGATTTGTCACGTAAAATAAGTGTGTATACACAGGGAACCTTGACCGATCCAATGCCAAGTAAATATTATTGCCAAACTGCAATTTATAGCAAGTTTTGGAAGTGCTTGTTCAATTTAGCAAGTGTTCACCAAGAATTCACCATCATTCTTGTACCATTTACTACCTCTTGAATGTGTCAAGGTGCCCTGTGATAGTGAACTCTAACACTGTTCAGACGCTGTTCTGAGTGAGAAGTGACGCCTTTGCTAGTAGTGCATAAACTCTAAAAGTCAAATTGTTCATTTATATTTCCAGTATATGTAATAATACAAGAATTGCTACAGTCCTATACACTTTATGCAGAATTTATGTCCGAAGGCCGGCTCTCTTTCCACTCCAAAATTGATGCGTGTCCTTTCTTTCTGTAGGCTTAACCCCTAAGCTCCCGAGCGACCATTTTCTGGTCGCTGCCCGGAAAAAACGGGCTGCTCGGAACAAAAAAATAATTTTTTGAAAAAATAAAAAATATTTTAAAATACTACATCAAGTCTACTTTCCAACCCAATTTGAATTATGGCAATCCGAGTTAAACTCCACCCGGGAGAATTTTTCAAAGTAGATCACCTCAACATTGTCTTAGTGTTACAAAATTTGCTATTTGGGGAAAGTAATGATGATTCCTCCATCATTTCTCTTGCTTTTTTGAAGTTTACGATAGATAGCCCAACTTTAACCAATCGTACTAAATTTTGAACTCTAAAATTGAAAATTATAATTTATACAAATTTTCGAAGGTTAATGCTTTTAAATTCATTAAAAAATGATCTAAAGATTATTTAGGAAGTTTGACCGTACGGATAATTTGTAAAGATGATACTCTACATTTTGTCTATTGAACCAACCTTCATCAAACATATGGAAGGCACATATTATAACACATCTATGTTTTGTCCAATACCCCCTCGGGCTTTTAGGGGTTAAATGAGATTCATAAGTTTTTCAGTTTTCGTTCCCTCTTCCTTGTACCTTTCATTTACTACACAGAACCCTATAGTTGAATACTGTAGTTTAGAAGACCTCAACTATAGTTGAGTTTGGAAGACTACTGTAGTACTATACCTGGGTCGCCAAAACATAATTCAAAAAATAAAAAATGTAAAATTCAAAGATTATAAAGACCAAAAAAACAAAAAGGAAAATAGAATATACTACTTTAAGCTATATGTATTTTCATTTCTAAGCTATTTTGGGCCATTTTTAATCATTTTTTCTCAAAAAACAAAAATCAATAAATTCATTTTTTGAGGAATGAATGTTATTTTTTCAGAAATTATTAAATATTCGTTCGTGGGGTGGCGGCCCAACTATGATATTACGGTATAGTTGAGTACTGTAATTGAGTTTGGAAGACTATAGTTGAAAGTACTCAACTATAGTTTGGAAAACTTGTTTGAAAGTACTAATAAAGGTTGATGTA
Source organism: Pohlia nutans (assembly GCA_022496805.1). Classification (NCBI taxonomy): domain Eukaryota; kingdom Viridiplantae; phylum Streptophyta; class Bryopsida; order Bryales; family Mniaceae; genus Pohlia; species Pohlia nutans. The sequence goes on from CM040086.1 coordinate 3,399,894, forward strand.
AAGGGACAAGAAAGTAGCTCTATTGATGATAAAATGGCTATGTGCAACATCATAATGATGCACAACTCTAAAGGGCTTTGATCACGATTGTAGACCACACAATCACTTTGTGTTACAGCTAAAAACAACTCAAGAAAACACTACATTGGGTCACTCATAATTTGAAGTAACCTACATTATTCAAAAACATCAATATCACCATAGGCCACTTCAATCAAGTCATGAAGGACATTGGGAGCAACTTGAAGGAATATGAGCTAAAATTTGAAGATGGGCATCCCTCTATGGAGTGCTCCCCTTGATAGCAGGCATGGATTAAAAAAGAAATTATGGTTTAACTTGACCAAATTCTATGAAGACAAGCATGTACAGTACCTCACAAAACTGTTCCAATGATTGGAACTTCTAGATTCAAAAGTATGTGTAAGATAAATGGATGTCCAAACTTTCAAGTAGTAGTTTGAGGCATATATTACATCCAATCTAGTACACATTTGTAAAAAAAATCTAACTAAATCAAATATCATTGAAGGAAAAATGAAAGTTAAAAACTAGTATATACATTGGTACAGTTTTGTGAGTGCTCTAAGTAAACTAGCTAATACTTTGTCCATCTTCCTTTTGAAGCTATTACAGCTTCAATCCTTTTGGGCATACTTTCTATAAGTCTTCTACAATCATGTGCAGTAATAGAAGAGAAGACTTGTACTACACGTTCCCATAATTCTATCATTCCTTTTGGAGGTGAATCATATTGATTCAATCTCCTTTTGAGGATGGCCCATAGATGTTCTATTGGATTTAAATCAGGGGATTGGGCAGGCCACGTTAGAAGACTAAAACTTTGCCTTGAAAACCATTCTTGCATCATTTTTGTGGTGTGAACGGAAGCATTATCTTGCTGAAAAATGACTTGTGTAGCATCTAATCCATATTTTCTAATTGTACCATCTATTGTCTGCTCTAAAATCTGACGATATCCATGTTGATTGAGGCGGCCTTCAACTTTGTACACTAGTCCTGGCCCATAAATGGTCATACTACCCCAAATCATGATTCCACCACCACCATGCTTTACTGTCTCTGTAACAGTGCGTGTTGACAACTCATGTGGATCACGACTCCAACACCAAGAGATTCCATCAGAGCAGAATAAGTTGATTTTAGACTCATCAGAGAAAATGACACGACTCCAATCATCTATAGTCCAATCTAGATGGGCTCTTGCAAAGTCTAAACGTGCTTTGATATTCTTGACTAAAAGACGTGGTTTTTTCTGCTTCACTTGTGATTGTAAACCACCTCTACGTAAAACACGTCTCACTGTTTCAACACACACTTGCATCACAAATGCCTCTTGCACATTTTTTGTAGCCTCTACTGCAGTACTAAGCTTACCTCTAGTCATATTCAATACACAAGACCGTTCCATTGCAGGAGTCATCTTTCTTGGTCTACCTCCATGTGATGATTCTACATTAAAAACACACTTTTGTCGGAGCCTCTGCACAGTTCCAACACCCACATGCAAACTCCTTGACACTTCTCTTATAGTGCACCCTCTTTGCAACATAGAAAGAACGTCTGACTTTTTTTGAGAAGATAATGCAGACACCATCTTTTCTACTTGGAAGCAAGAACAACAAAGTACAAAAAACTGTAGGAAAATGGTCTATACACACACTGGAACAAAGTTCAACAACAAAGAGTTGAAGGTCCATCAAGATTGACAAGCTTTTGTAAACATTTAGTTTTGGAAGAGTGCACTCACAAAACTGTTCCAGTGAATCAGATGGCTTTGAACCCTACAATTGTCACGTATAGATAGTCATGCATGTCATTGGTTTTTACATGTGGCTTCCTAACGTAGATTAGAAGCTTATTGCAATGCCACATGGGCATTTGCAATTGCCATGTAGCATCCACAGTCAACCAAAATAAGATATTTACAGCATTGGAACAGTTTTGTGAGGTACTGTACAAAGCAATTAAGAATGCGTGCAAATGGCCTTGATTCGAGCAGATGGCCGACTTGCAATTGGCCCCCACTTGCAGCAACAAAGAAGCCAATCTCTTTCATAGTTCTTGGCAGTCACACTTCCTGGCTCCTTGTTGAAACAACTTTGAGCACTTGTTGAAAAAAAGAAAACCAAACCGAAATACTCTTCATGATTCCCGGTTCTTTCAATAGCTCTAGTTGCAACCATTTTTTGCTTTATTCCTTCAAAACTAAGCCCCTCGGACTTACAATGTCCTTTGAGGGTTAAGATTCCCACATTATTTGAGCTACTTCAAACATCCACACATTTTACATATCAAGTAAAAAAGACATCCTTCAAAGTTTTTAAACACCAAATGAAAAAACACAAACCCAAATTGTTTTAAACTCGAGTTCAGAACACGACATGTGGAAAGTGCCCAGTCACAGGTCTACACAATAGCAAATATTCTACACATACTGGAACGTGAGATATTGGAGAGTGATAATAACGAGTTCAGAGCGTAACTATTTATTAAAATTGAAAACATAAACACCAAATTGGCGACCATAGGTATAGCACAATGCATGCATCCAACACCGAATGCTCCAATTAGTCCAATACTAGTGAAAAGCGCCACGTGAGTTACCCATGAGTGCTCCATAGATACTGGAGTGTGATAACAACAAGATCAGAGTGCATTCATTAAAATTGAAAACCTGAAGACCAATTGACGACCATAAGCAGTCAGATACTAAAAGGGATAATATATCACAATGCATGCATCAACACCTACTGCTCAAATACTAGTGAAAAGCGCCACGTGAGTTACCCGTAGGTACTGGAACGTGAGATATTGGAGAGTGATAATAACGAGTTCAGAGTGTATTTATTAAAATTGAAAACATAAACACCAAATTGACGACAATAAGTAGAGCACAATGCATGCATCAAAACCGAATGCTCCAATACTAGTGAAAAGCGCCACGTGAGCTACCCATGAGTTCTCCATAGATACTGAAGTGTGATAGCAACAAGATCAGAGTGCATTTATTAAAATTCAAAACCTAAACACCAATTGGCGACCAGAAGCAGTCAGATACTATTATATCACAGTGCATTCATCAACACCTACTGCTCCAATACTAGTGAAAAGCGCCACGTGAGTTACCCGTAGATACTGGAATGTGAGCTATTGGAGAGCGATAATAACGAGTTCAGAGTGTATTTATTAAGATTCAAAACCTAAACACCAAATTGGCGACAATAAGCAGTCAGATGATAATAAAAGGGTAGGTATATCAAAATGCAAGCTTCAATACTAGTGAAAAGCGCCACGTGAGTTGCCCATAAGTGCTCCATAGATACTGGAATGTGAGATATTGGAGAGTGATAATAATGAGTTCAGAGTGTGTTTATTAAGATTCAAAACCTAAACACCAAATTGGCGACCATAAGCAGTCAGATAATAATAAAAGGGAAGGTATATCAAAACGCAAGCTCCAAAACTAGTGAAAAGCGCCACGAGAGTTGCCCATGAGTGCGCCATAGTGATACGGGTTACCTTGGGGAGCATTGGGATTGAAGCCCACGGGGTTCCACACCTTGGGGTTGAGAGGGTCCGCCACCCACTGCAGCTTGCTCATGTTGACATTCTCGGAGAACACCATGGTGAACTCGCCGGTCTTCTCCAGCGTGCCCTTCTTGCCCGCGCGCAACACCAGATTCGTCTTGTGGAACGAGAACACGCCGTTGCTGAGACGCACGATGTCGCCTGGCAAGAACGCGTCCCACTCGTTTCCCCAGAGCTGCAAATGCACCGCCGCAGTCGCATCCGCCACCAACGCCACCGACACCAGAGGCCCCTGCTCACCAATCCTTGACAGTGGCCCCTTCTCCAGTACTATAAACGTCAAGTTGATCGTGGTTGTCACAGATGGCCTCAGATCCTGTCCTCACATGCCATCCTCGTTGTGAGTAAGGTGGTTACCCCATTCCCAACTGAATAATAAGACATTGATATTATTTAGTATTATTATTTTTTAGAGTTAGACAAGAAGAAATAGATTCCAACACAAGTTGAAACATAATTTTTGGATGAAGAATGAATTAGTTATGAGTTTTCAAAGTTGAAGTATGACGCATCCCATTCACATCATGTAGGTACACCTCTTTCTGTCTAAAGAAGATTTGTATTGCACACACTAAAGATGCTTAAACCAACAACAGCGAATCCATAACCACACTTACATATACTAAAACCAACAAGAGAGAACCCATTACCAACTGTAACTCATGCTACAACCAACATCATTGCAGCATTGATTGCGAAAAATGCCCACAGCTGTTGGTTTAAGGCGCTAGTTGGGAATGGAGTAACCACCTTAATACATTTACATCTCGGCCCTGTGGTGTACACTCAAAACGCTTTTCCATCACCTCTGCTTTGGTAACTAATGCACATGAGTTCAGAACTTGGCATGTGGAAAGTGTTCAATCACATGTGTACACAACAGCAAATACTGGAATATGATATTTGAGAGTGTGATCATAACGAGTTCGGAGTGTAAGGGCCGCTTTCCACACAGGCCAAGGGCCAAGCAAACTTCAAGCCAACTTAAAGCAGAGGCGAAGAAGAGAGAGGTCCTGACACAGCCCTTAGACCAAGAATTTGAGTTAGGGCCGTGTCGGCTCATTAAAATATAAATTTCAGAGTTCAGCCCTTGGGGCTGATTTCTAGATCTCCACCATCACAGGTCGGGATTTGAATGTTTCAGACTAGGCCCTTGGCTCAGGTGGAAAGAGGCCCTAAGCATGACTGAGCTAAATGTCTATGGCGCAAAATATCTTTCAATGAAATGGGTTTTTCAACGACCAGTTATATTGGTCTTCAACCTCCCACTTTGAAATTGCGTAAGAGTTGATCTCGATAGATTTGGCTCATTGATACACTCCTACGTATGTTAGTGACGCAAATAGTATCCTCTACCTTAATCATTAGGGGGGACACGTTATGGAGCTCTAAGTTTCAGAAGCTAGGTGTAGGTATGAATCAAGGAGGCCCTTTATGATTCTACTTGAATGAATGTCCCTCATCTTCAAGTCAAGGTTTCTAATTGTAATTGTAAGAAAGTTGTGTGATGTGCACAGCCTGTAATAGTTCATTCAGCTTCGCAATACTAAAGAGATGAGAGACTAAAGAAAGCACTCAGAATTTATTAATCTCCTCGCAATTTTCAGGGATCTGAAAGATAGATTAAGTCTTACATCCAGATACGTTTAAAACACGGCATCATCAGTCCACCAAGGACAAGCAGAGCAGTTTGAGGGAATACCTTGATTTGTAGAGGGGCTTGTGCGGGCGAAGCCACCTGCTGCTGAGCCATTGGAACTTCTAATATAAATCCTGGAACAGGTTGCATAGAGTAAGAGCAAGCGTTTGAAATTCTCCCCCCTTCCGTCCCATAATAGACGATGCTTTTGAAAAAATCAAAAAATTAAACAAACTAGAATGATTTCATCAAATCTCAAAATACAGTAAGTTTCTATTTCAGAGTAGCTGTATCATACTGCATGTGGCATGTGGCAATATGGTGATGTTCGTTGCAGTGTGTTCATCGATGCAACAAACATATACTAGCATTGATTTTAGTTACCTCATATGTTGTTTCTGATCCACACATGAGCAAAGACAAACTTCACAGACAAAATTGTTAGTGTTCACATTCCAAGCTAAGCTTACGTTGCAGCCTTCGCCTTTCGAGGCGTTTTGCGCTCGCCTTGCACATCACTCTGTTTCCTCTTCTTCGATTTTTTAGCTACTACAGGCTCCTCCACCACTTTTTTTGATTCTTCAGCTACAACTGCCTCCTCAACCACGTCCATCTTGTCCTCCATAACCACGTCCTTCACTGGTGCTTTTCTCTTCTTACCTTTCCCTAAACTACCCTTCTTCGAGCTTTTCTTCTCACCTTCTGCTGGTTCTGATAACCCTGATAATTCAATTTTCAATGGCATTACAGGAAGAGATTGATACAGAGGAAGTGCGGTAGAATCCAACGTCTTGAGGAAGAAAGCTCGAATGTTGGCCCACTGCTTAGGTATTTGCTGTGCCACACCCTCGAGAACTGCCTTGACGTTTTCGACAATCTCCTCGCGTGGCTGCGAAACCCTAGCAACTTTAACAACGCTGCAGGTACCACCGCTCACATAAACGTGAGTGGAGTTCAAAGCCGACGTAATCTGGCCGGTCCACTGCGCCCGCGTGAGGTTCACAGGAATAGGATGCTTCTTCTTCTTGTAAAAAGCTTTCCCAAGCAACTTGGGCAAGTCCCCGAGAATGCGATCATCCGCCAAGAAAACGTTGTACGAGCCGCACAGCTTCCGCTTGGCCTCGTAGGAGAAGTAATCCGTCTTCAGCTTGGACAGCGGGATGACTTTCGCAATTCGCAGCCCTTCCTTCTCGATCCGCTCCTTGGCCGTCTTCTTGTCCAGCTTGTGCTTCGCGGTCGCCCGGTCGCTGATGAACAAACAAACCTCGTGATTCTCCAGCTGGTACAGCGGGTGCGGGAGCTCCACAGTGTAGGCGTTCGTCCTGGCCTTCTCCGGGATCTTGTTCATCCCGACCACCACGTAAAACAGCTGGTCGTCCTCCAGCAACTGCGCTTTCTCCTTCTGCTTCTGCGCTCCGTTCCACTTCAGAATCGCGTCCACGGCCTTCTCCACCAACGCCGTGTCCACCTTCCCACTCGTCTGCGGCGCCGACGACGCTGCTGCCGCCTCCGCATCCATCATCACCGCCATCTCTCAAACTTCTACTCCCTTCTAGTCGATCCCTCTTCGGCCCTCTCTACGCAAATCGCTCCCGAAAATGCAAGAGCATTCGGTCGAAACCCTAAGGCAGATTGTATCCAATATCTCCCGTCGAGGTTCAGTTTGCTGTTAGGGTTTATGGACAGCCTAGGGCCAAAACCCTAAAACCAAACCCCCGCCCTCTCTCTCCGGAGCGTCAAGGCAGTACGCTGGATTTGGTTTTCTAAATTTTATATACCGTAGTCTCTATAATTACTCCCAACAGTTTTGGTGCCTCATTGACTCTTGTAGAAATTTCTTGCTCAACTTTACGGTTAAATTTAATGCCAAATGTCTCTCTAACCATAAGGTATGATGTCCTAAAACCACCACCTCCCCCAATTATAACATGTAGACTTTTCTTCAGTTGAGACCCAAAACCACTAATTTCACTATTCAAGTGAACCAATGGCACGCCAAGCATTGCGAAGAAATAGTTGGTGGTTTTGGGTATCATTATGAGTGAAAGTTAGTACCACATGGTGTGAACATGGGAAAACCTAAAGGTTTGATTTGGGTCACATGTTACTTTCCACTTTGGAATTTTGTATAAAATTGACAAATGCTATTTAGATGTTGCAAATTTTTTGCAATTCTCATCAAAACCTATTTCGAATGCGTCATATTTTTTTTTCGAATTTGGCATTGCCAAAAATAGGCCAAATTGCATAAATTGGTGGTTTTAGGACAATCAATCTTAGTTCCAATAAATGTTATTATATTTGTAAAATTCAATTCAAGTAGTAGGAAGTTTAGAACCCTACTACTATAATATGTTATTTTTGTTTGAGTGATCACAAAAAATTAAACTTTTTCAAAAAAAATTAATCCTAAGCATTCATTTCTTTTTAATGATGTATATAATTACTCATCATTTTTTGAACCGTGGTATTGCATTTTCACTTCAATTTATTACATGAGTGTCAAAACATGTTTAACCCCTAAGCTCCCGAGCGACCATTTTCTGGTCGCTGCCCGGAAAAAACGGGCTGCCCGGAACAAAAAAATAATTTTTTGAAAAAATAAAAAATATTTTAAAATACTACATCAAGTCTACTTTCCAACCCAATTTGAATTATGGCAATCCGAGTTAAACTCCACCCGGGAGAATTTTTTTAAGTAGATCACCTCAACATTGTCTTAGTGTTACAAAATTTGCTATTTGGGGAAAGTAATGATGATTCCTCCATCATTTCTCTTGCTTTCTTGAAGTTTACGATAGATAGCCCAACTTTAACCAATCGTACTAAATTTTGAACTCTAAAATTGAAAATTATAATTTATACAAATTTTCGAAGGTTAATGCTTTTAAATTCATTAAAAAATGATCTAAAGATTATTTAGGAAGTTTGACCGTATGGATAATTTGTAAAGATGATACTCTACATTTTGTCTATTGAACCAACCTTCATCAAACATATGGAAGGCACATATTATAACACATCTATGTTTTGTCCAATACCCCTCGGGCTTTTAGGGGTTAAATTTGATTCTAAAAAAGATTATCATTTTGATTATATAAAAAATACGAAAATACTCATCGGAGTTATTCTTAAAGTCCATTAAATTTTAAAGAAGATACCATGAATTTTTCTTAATTATACTCTTATTTCTTCACTCCAAATAGTTAGAAGGTGTGGAAGATCTTGGTGGTTTATCATTATTAGGTGTGTAAGAGGTGTGTAAGAGCTTAGTGGTCTTCAAAAGTTTTCAGAAGTTTTTTTTAGCTTCTTTCTTGGTGCTAAAAAACTTTTGAAAACTTTTGAAGATCACCAGGCTCTTACACACGTTTTACACACCTAATAATGATAAACCACCAAAATCTTCCACACTTTTTAACTATTTAGAGTGAACAAATAAGAGTATAATAAAGCAAAATTCTATATAGATTCATCAAACTCAAGGTGACTTTAACCCCTAAAGGTCCTCACCTCTTTTGTAAAAGTCAAAGCACTATAATTTGCATACTTTAAATATCACATTGAATGATTTATAATTTTTCATAGATAATCATCGACATTATGAAGGTATGACAAAATTTTCAACATGATTGAAAGGTATTTTGAATATTTACAAATTTTATGATGTAAACAAGGTAAAAATTCAAAATAAATATGTTTTTGTCAAATTTAATTTCAAAAATTATATTTAAGGTAGATAAAGGTTATATTTATTTGGAGTAAAAGATTGAAGGTGAAGAAATTAAAAGAGACTTATGATTGAAGCATCTTTAGAAAGCCCTTTGTATTTTGGACACTCAAAATTCAAAGTTCTCAACGGTGGAAAAGCTTCAAATGAAATTTATTCTCCAATCCCAACGGTCAAAAGATGTATCATAACTTAACTTAAACATTTAATGAAAACACCAACTACAATAAAGCTAAGACACTTGATTTTTGGGGCCTTTGACCAAAAATCAAGCATAATAGGGTTGATTGGTCCTTTAGGGGTTAAGGATAACTCTATTATCTGATGAAATTTGGAATGATTGGCCAAAAGTGCATAATGAACAACATTGAATCATCTTTTGCATAATGTGCACTACCTACTTCAACCTATAAAATTGTCTTTTGATTGCTTACTGTCAAGAGATTTCAAGACACCTCTATCGGACCATAATAAAACTTATGTGAACAACTTCATCACTATTGAAGCATAATGATTTCAACCAATCATAATGAATTACAAGATGAGAGTATCAAAATTGTAATTTTAGTGAATTTTCAAAAAAAAAATCTTGTAAATTCATTTGAAAAATATCTAAGCATTTATTTCAAACAAAATTGTACGGATGTCTTCTAATAAAGATGTATTACATATATTCTTTAGAATTGAAACTCAAAAAAACTTAAACAACCTTAATTTTATCATACATGTAGGTATTGGTTAACCCTTTGACGCATCTGAGCACACATAATGATCGATAAACAAAATATAAACCTTCTCTTGACAATATCTTGTACAATTTTTTATTCATCCAATTTTTCTTTGGTTCTTGTGTCAGTTGACTACGATTTGTACAGTATGGATATTCAAAATAAGATCTTGTGATTTTTTAATAAATGAAAAAATTGGTTTGTGTCAATTTTAATTCTTAATTCAAAAAGTGAGACCTTAACAATGATTTTCCAAAATAAATAGAATTTATTTATACCATTTCATAGTGCGAATTATTTCAAATTTGTTATAATCTTTTAATATTTAAAAAAAATTAGAAGTATAAAGTGAATTTCAAAAGAAAACTTTGCAAACTTAATTTAAAAAGATTAATAAAAATATGAAAAATCCAATTGTTAGTATTGATGTGATTCACACATTGAGATTTACAACTTTTTTATACATATCAACTTCATTTTTGTCATTCATCAAACATTTTATAACACATTTTTGTGATTCATCAAACACTTTATGACACATTTTTGAGATCCGTGGTGGATCTTAACATTAGAGGATTAAAACCTTTAGGCATTTGGGGTTAACAGCAGTTGTTAAAATCAAGTTAAGTTTATTTTTATTGGCTTTTTCAAGGGACAAAAACTACCCAACAATTTCTACTTTATAAGAGCCCACTTCTTATTGAACACCCTTTTCACATTCAAAAGAAGATTGTTTGTATGTTTATTTTGTATGTTAGATATAGATAGATATGAACACCGGTCCTCTTTCCAGGCCAGCGTGAATAAAGTGTCTGTTCCACTTGATAATGAGCCAATGCCCCCCGGACAAAGGTCCATTGGTACAAGACTACTCACCTCTTTCGAGAATAGACACTTTAGTGACCAAAGATAAATACTAGTAACACTAGTAAAATATGTTAGATTAAAACTAGCGCGGATATAAATTGGTGTTTGTTTTGTTGGTGGTCGCCAAGTCATGGTTCCAAGGTTGGTTGGAGAAGGGCGTTTATGTTACAATTGTACGGTCCGGGTTCGATTCCCGTGGAGTCCGTCTGAGCGATTATTGTGATATACATGACTTGGTGCTGCTAGTGAATTATTCATAGGCAGGAAAGTTTGTACCAACCAACCGGCCCTGTCCCATCTACCTGAGACAAGTGTGTACTGTGAGCTAATCAAACAAAAAATACAAAAGAAATAAGTAGTGGTCTTCACCATTACCCTCCTTTTTTTTGGTAGTTTTGTTTTATTTAGTAATGTGTTGGTAGTGGTTGGTTATTTTCTATTTTCCTTTTATGTAGAATAATTGATCCGGCATGATGTATAGCATTGGTGTTTATTTCTTTGAATGTGTGTTTAATGGCAGTTTCTGGTAATTTAAATTTTGTTTCAAGGAGTTTTATCGAGGGGATATGTGTTGTGCCTCTAGCTCCTGCCGTGATGACTATGAGTGGGTCAACTTTCCATCCTAAATTAATAATGCTGTTAAGAAATGGTTGGTATTTCTGATTTTTGATATCTATTGTTGTTTGTGGGAATCTGTCATTACAATATGTAAATTCAATAAATTGAATTGTGAGGTTGTTTGATGGATGTGATGGTGGGTCATTTTTGTATGGGATTTTGTATGTTACATTAATGATTGATTGACTAATTGCCAAGTATGGTCATGATTCAAACCTTATAAAAGGTTCATAAACAATCCCAACATGTGGGTCAATAGGCATTTACATAAATCAACAACCACATGATAGTAGAGGAGTTCAAATGATATTTTGAAGAGGAAAAATATATTATCAAAACTAATCATCTACAACTTTCATTTGTAGATGACAACCTATTGATAAATAGATGATCCGACTTTTTGATAACTAGCATTCATGCTAATTTGTTGCATTTGCAAGAATTTGTTGTACACGGCGTTGTATATGTGTGTAGATTAGGAGTTACGGTGGTCTAAATTGCATACAAATTTTTGCAATAATTAGGTGCATCTCACATTTTTTGACATCTACACCTTAGAATTTAACCCCAAAACGTCCCAGAGTCTAGAAACTGGATCACGAACAGATTCAAGGCCTTGCAACTTTCTCATACAACCTCGGATGACTTTCATTCAAGTCATCTTTGTAAGCCTATTAAATTCTCTACCAATTACAATAAATTTCTCGTGATGGGGAACTCTTGATAATATTGGAGAGGCCTCCAACTACAAGTATGTCAAATTTGTTGGATAGATTTTAGACTTGCAATGGTCCTCTCATGTACACCTCATGTACGTCTGAACCATGCTAATATCTACTTCTGAAGTTAGGATCTACTTTTGTTCACAAGATTGGTATGTTTAGGAGTTAAACTTTAGCTCTTTCATGGATTGAGAGCTATTCTCATTTATCTTCTACGAGTGACCTAAATTATATGATATGCTGGGCAGTGGAAGATTAAGTTGAGAAATGATGACAATGTCCTTGGAAAGAGGCTAGTTATCGTAGGTATCTTTGCTGTTAGTTATGGACTCATTCCGAGACTCATTCTAGAGAGTTTTTGCCTTCTTGGTACAACCTATTGTCAATTATTAGAACCAAGTCCTAGTTTTGAAACTTTGAAATTCATTGAAATTTTATCCAAGTGTCCAAAAATTATGAAAACTTCGTATATGTAAGCTCTTTACATACGAATAGATTGCATCGTAATGTAAAAATACATAAAATGGATACAACATTCTCAGGGAGATCACACTCCTTTACATTTCACAACCACGTACGATCAAAATTTGCTACCCTATATTATATGCCTTAGATAATTTCAAAATCATGATATTTTTTCTACATATACATAACCATTGATAATATCTTTTGTACATTTTTTTGAAATTTTTCGTCATCTTCATTTTTGTAGTACTTGTTTTAGTTCAATTTTGCATCAAGCTAGTTAAAAACGGTATGTTTTATTAAAAAAACATCATCAAATTTGGTTACCATTTTTTACTATGTAATAGATACATCGTATATCTACTCATGAAAAAAATTTGATAAAATTTTGGCCCGTTTTGGTGGTGTTTTTTGTAAAAAGTAGATTTTTTTATCGCACGTGGTGTTCAACTTGACAATAGAGTGCACCCCCCGAGACAACATTACAAATTTGGGATTTGAGATGGTAGATTTCAGTCTTGTACGGGTATCAACAAAAAAATTAATTAATTATTGTTGTGGGCTATGTTTTCTAAACTTGTGTGAGGCCCATGAATCCTCTATGAAGTGCGAAAATATCATTAGAAAAGTTCCAAGCCTTCAAAAGGTTGTTGAATTTAGCCAAACTGCCATGCAAAAAATTAAAAAATTAAAAAAATTAAAAAAATATATTTTAAAAACTATATATTAAATAAATTTAAAATCTAGACTGACGAAGTAAAACTTTTACCACGTTGGATTTTTTTTTGTTTTTTTTGTTTTTTTTTAATTTTTAATTTAATTTTTGCATGGCAATTTAGTTGAACTCACAGCCTTTTGGAAGCTTGAATTCTTTTATAATGACTAAGGGACTGAATAATTGAAAGAACCTCTTACATTAGTATTAATACAACATTTGCAGATTCTCCTCACAACTACTCTAACGATGTTGATAATATTGGAGAGGCCTCTAAATGCAAGTATGTCAAATTTATTGGGTAGATTTCATGCATGCATTGATCCTTTCATGTACAGTTATTGTAGATCTTAATCATGCTAATATCTATTTATGAGGCTAGCATCTACTTTTGTTCAAAGGATTGGTACGTTTAGAAGTTAAATGTGTTTCCTTCATTTAAAAAGAAAGGAGATTTTTTTAGTTCTAACCTAAAATTTTACATCTGAATTAGGATTGTAGAACCACTACTAGAAAATCATGACCAAATCAACAGAAATTCAACAAATTTATGTTGTTCGGGGTACTACAATGACCGATTTCACTGATTTGTAATTTTTTTGTAAAAGTCAACAGTTTTCTGCTTACTTTTCTGTTGATTCAAATAGTACAATGACCAAATCAACAAATTTTTAGTGAAAGTGGAATCTTTTTGGGAATCTTTTTGGAATCTTTCGTGAATCTTTTGGGAATCTTTTAGAATATTCTGGAATATATCAAAAATATTATAGAATCTATTAGAATATTCTATAATCTTTTGAATATTCTTGAACCTTTTGAATCTTTTGCACTTTATATGAGAGTTTTGTAATCATTTAGTACTAGAATGGGTGTTTTATGTAGTTAGATTATACAATTGCAATTTTGCAGACTTTCATCATCCCTAATAAACAACAGAAGACAAGCAGCTTGATATTTCCTAAATTAAAGCTAATGAGGGTGAATCTTGATACACTTCGGCTGCTGACTAACTTTTAGCTCCATCTGAAACAATCACAGGGACGCCCCAATAAATAAACCCACTTGAATGGGACAACAGTCAATCATTTGTGAACCTTTTTTTTTCTTTCTTCTCTGAATCTCTCTGTGCTAGAAACTTGGAATCTTCTTTTTGTTTCTACACAGTAATCCGGTTTTTTTAAACATTCAATCAATTGAACTCATTAACCCCTAAGTGACCAATCGACCATATTTTGGTCGCACCCAAATAGCAGTGACTGCCTATGTTTAGGAAATAATATTTTCAAATTTTAATATCTTGTCGAACTTTGGGGGGGGAAAGATCATGTTCTAGTGTTGTTTGATACATTTCATTTGCAATATTGAGGTTTAGTAAGGAATTTTTCAACGACATAGACCTCAATATTGACTTAGTGTTATAAAACTTACTACTTTGGAAAACTAATGATGTTCTCTCCTTTGAAACTTTTGCTTTTAAAATTTTAGAATAGAATGTTTAGTTTTAATTGATCATACCAAATTTCATATTCTAAATGTAGAGTTAGTACGTAATTTTGGTGAATGTCAAATGGTAAATGAATCTAAATTCATTAAAACGAGTATTTAAAACTCTTTTTGGAAGTTTGACCATATAGATAATCACTAAACATCATGCTTTTCATTTTCTCTTTTGGACCAAACTTCATCAAAGTTGCAAAAGTAACATCCTATAACACATCTAGGTTTTCCCTTACCCCCTCTGTGATTTAAGGATTAACTTAATCATTCACAATTTATTTATTTTAAAACGCAAACTTTTTATAGGCCATTTTGTCATAGTAAAACAACTTTTTTCAAAAATCTTTGAACCAAGAAAAGTTGCGAATTGAAGTTAAGTTTCATCTCCAAAAATCCGTTTGTGATTTTGAGCCTCCATTCAAAAGTTTTAGACAAAATTCAGAGTGGGGTAGCAAGGAATATTTTCATTGATATTTTCAAACACCCTCTCTGATTTTTGTCTATAACTTTTGACTGGAGGCTTCGAATCACAAACGGATTTTTGGAGATGAAATTTAATTTGATTTCCCAACTTTTCTTAGTCCAAAGGTTTTTGAAAAAAGTTAATTTACTATGTCAAAATGGCCGTCAAAGTCTGCTGAATTCCAAAACATCGAATTGTAAGTGTTTATGTAAGAAAATAATAGTTCTATGTTCATCAAATTCTAAGTGCGATGGATTGGTTAGAGTGTTGAGTGTTAAATGTAAGGTCATGAGTTCAAACCCGATTGTCAACGGAGTTGTTGAAATTGGGCTCCCCTAAAAATCCGGGCAGCTAAAAATATTTTCTTGCCCGAAAATTCCGGGCAGTAAAAAAATGTTTTCTTATTTTTTATTTTATAAATTTTATAATTTTTTTTTCTTATTTTCAGGTGACCAGATCAACAAAAAACTTCAACAGATTTCTGTTGAATAATGACCCGCTCAACGCGACCGATTCAACAGAAACCCTCAACACTTTTCTGTTGATTTGGACGGTGAATTTTCTAGTAGTGAACATGGAGGATTTAATGAGGGACAAACTAATGTGACTCTGTAGGGTACATCTACGGTTCCGTATGATGACATAATAATATAAAATTCTATAACTACCTTTGTTTCCACAAGCACGCATATTTATTGCAATTGATAAATATTACATGCTTGTACCGTAAACATAAATCCGTATATAGTATGACCATGTAGTGCATGTAATCTAAAAATCACCTTCCCATTGCCCTTCACCTCCTTCAAGGTTCCTTGGCGCAATTAGCGCAATTAAGAGGTCTCTACGTCAGCGCTGCAAAAAGTTTGTGAGTATGGCAGTTGAACGAAAAAAAATGATGGAACTTAGGTTTCGTTGCATCAAAACATTTCATTAAACGCCGCCATTTTTGTTTGATACCTCCAATTTCGCAATCCACTCGCACCCTGTAACATGTGTGCATTTTGTTGTAAGCGTTTACTGCAGTCTCATCTTGGTTCTCTTCTAACTCACGTGCCACAATGCGACGCATTACGAATGCCTTCAATTCTTGATAATCAGGGTCACCTACAATGTACCCACAATAATCATCACGGTAAGAAAAAATCACGCCAATTAGCTGCCAAATCAGAACGCTGCAACACGTTGATGTCATGGTATGCACTTGAGAAACCGACC
Organism: Pohlia nutans; assembly: GCA_022496805.1. Lineage (NCBI taxonomy): Eukaryota > Viridiplantae > Streptophyta > Bryopsida > Bryales > Mniaceae > Pohlia > Pohlia nutans. The sequence continues at coordinate 3,416,165 of CM040086.1, forward strand.
TCCACATAGATAAAAAGACCAAAATGATCTTCCACGACCAAATTGCTAATGCAATACATATTTTTTTGCTCGTTGAAGTAATAATCATGATTCTTGTCCCTCCGTGGACATCGGATTTTGACCAATGTGTCATCAATGATACCAATGTACCCCGGAATCTAATGTACGTGTGACGCTGCCTCTACTCTCTCATCTACACTTCGCCACTTGATTTCATCACGCAACGCCTCATTAGTGCACGATGATAAAAATAGTATCATCATTAATGGCACTCTTGGACCAATTCCGCATGAATGTGTCTAAAATAGTAATGTTGTTATGCTTGAGGTAAAGCAGAAAGTTTGGAAAGCGTGGTTTAGATAACAATTTTGAGGGCCGACTATACAAAATGCGATTTTAACCAATACTACGTGCATTTGAGCATCCTCACCATTCCGCGCCAAATGGGGCCTGCGATATTGTTTAGCGGACTCGGGCTCGTTTCCTCCCTCAGTTACGGGTAAGCACATCAAGGCATTCAGGCGGAGAGATAGGAGGTTTCATTCTAACGATGTAACAGAGTTTCAAAATTTTGAAAAAGATAAGATAGAAGAAGATGACTCAAAATCTGCTTCAGAGTCAAGTGACACGAAATATATGCAAGAAGACGAAGAAGTATGATACTTGGCACATACCGGAGGATATGTAGGTTTAGAGAGAGTGAATGTCGCGTTACAAATGCATATATTATGTAAAAACTTATAATATTAATATTTTGATGAGTTTTGATAACGCTTACTAGGAAAAGATATTAATAGGGAAGTTTAATGGAAAAATACTTAGTCCGCAACCTAGTATTGAAATCAATGATCACGAAAAATACAAGGTAGAAAGGATACTAGATTTGCGGCGCAAGTGGGGAAAGTTGCAGTGTTTAGTGATTGGAGCGGCTATGACATAATGAGTGAACGTGAGAGCCGACAATAAATCTAATCAATGAGCCGAAAGGGATACAGGAGTTTTAATTATAATATCCTGAGAAACTTTAACCCTTTCTAACTTCTCTTAACTTCTAGATAAAACTTGTTATCGATGAAGTTTCAATATAAAAAAGAGAAGAACCTCGCTAGGAGCATCACTTTTTTATAGTTGTTTTCTACTCGGTAGCATAAATTTTTTTGTATTGTTCAATCTTCGGGTATTCGGAGATTTGCAAAGACATGGGTCAGAGCATACAACTTCTGAACAACTGCAACTTTTACAACGTCTTGAAGAGTTAAAGAGAAGGCCAGGTAGCTCTCGTCGACGACCGTGAGAAGAAGAAACAAATGAAACAAGAAGACGTCAAAGGTTGTCAAGTATGAGATCATTGATAATTGTTTTCGAAGTGGAGCCTGTTTCTGAGAGTCGAATAGAAGCTATCTTTGCAGGTCGTTTCCACAACGAAGATACGGAGTTTCATGCATGATCTCAAGTGGAAGGTGTTGGTTACTATCGATGGCTTCAATGTCCTATGACGCATTTACCTCGTGAAAGACAACTCGAATATGTTGCAGTCACAATGCAATAAATCTTTGACTTTTTACGACTTAAAAACTTCTCATACACCCCTTGTTCTTTTCATAAGTCTTCAAGAAGCTTCTATAGTGTTTTAAAAACATCTTCTTAATATAATTTTTTAAATTTTATTTGCCTTTGATAATAGTTGAAAAAAAGAGTGAAAATTATTTTAGCCTTTTTTTCTTTTAAGTTTATGATTTAAATAAGGGCGAGGATAGAGTTATGAGGGTTTTTGGGTCATATAATAGTATTAAAGATGTCAATTAGCCTTATCTTGGGCTGATGTGTCTCTTCTTGTGGCAAGATAAGGAGGGGATATCTTCTACCGAGGTTATTCTTTTTTCTCTTCATTTCCATTGTTTGTATGTCATTGAAAAAATAAATTAAATGAGAGGTTAGGGTTTAAGGTATTTTTAGGCTTAGAGAATAGGGTAAGAAAGAAGTAAAGACTTCAAGAATTGTACTTATATTGTTACTACAGCAAAAACCTCGTGCTTTTTGAAACCAAAGCACAAACTTTACGATATATTTTTGTGAACCCGACGTGAAAGGTTTAAAGTGGTAGCATTATTTTGTGCGTGTTTAAGAGGCAGAGAGTGAGAGATGAGGGATCATGGTGGATTAAGGTTGAAGATCAACTTCAGTTAATGAAAATACTGTGAAGATGTTTGAAGCGTTCAACTTGTTTATGTGTCAACGACAATTTGAAGAACAAAGAGAGGCATTTTGAATAATAGAAAAACGAGCTTGCGAAACCCGAATCATCTCTCCACATCTTTTCGAACTGCCTTTTCTCTCTTAGCAAAATAACTTCGCTTCTCATCTTGGGGCTGATAGTTGCTTTGTCCAAAGCAAGACCACTCGAAATAAATCTCATATGTGAGTAAATAATAACGGTCGTACTAACAACCGTTCACCTCGAAATGCATATTATGAACTCTGCCTGTCGACATGTTATATATGAGCGACGATCGATTCAACACGTTCAAGTCGTTGTTGGAACCCGGTAATTGTGAGCCCTTCAAACGGCTCACGAAGTACGGTAAAGCATTTACTGTAATATTTGATGTTTTATAATCATTCCCATTATTTACTCTATGTATTTTAATAAATTTGGATTATTGGTGATATTTTCGCAGAATAATTAGCTTGAGGATATAATTTTATTATGAGATGAATTTTTTGTATGATTGGTGTGTGTTTGAAGAAAGTAGTTGGATTCCTCATGGTGTTTTGTAAGTTATTAGACAATGTGCAACTAACATGGTTGATGATAAAAGAGTTAATTTGAAGAAAGTGATGAGACTAGGAAGAGGAACCAGTTGATCAATGCCCAACCGGATGAAAAAGTAGTTGGATGTAGATTAGTTGTATGTTAGGTTAGAGGGAGCTTGGGAGAGGGGCGTATCTCTTTCTCCCTCTCTCTCTCTCTCTCTCATTATGGTAGTAGGCATAGAGGGTGTGAGAGAGAGCATGAGAAAAAGACAGTAGAGGATAATCGTCGATAACTCTTTGACCCTAACAAGGAAGGAGCTGAAATTTTAGCACAAGGTAGATCAGTATGTTAGCTTTTTAAGGACACCTCATACGCTGGATTTGGAGTTATAGTGAAGGAGGGAAGATCGATTAAGTGCGAGAAAGTTCGTTACCAGAGGATTTGAAGGTCGCTGGTTGGAGTCTTGTAACTTTTGACTGCTAAGATCTTTTTCAATGAAATTTGCGCGTGCTGGACCGGCGTCAAGTTGTCTAAAAGCTAGTCAAATCTCGTGATTTTTGGAGCTATAGCGAAGGAGGGAGGACCGATCAAGTGCGATGAGGTTGGCTGCCAGGGGATTTGAAGGTCGGCCGGTTGGGGCCTTGTAACTTCTGATTGATATGACCTTTTTCAATAAAGTTTGCGCGTGCTGGGGCGAGATGAAGTCATCTAGGCGCCAGTCTAGTTTCGTGATCTTTGAAAAGAAGACAAGGACGTAGCAGCTGATGAAGCACTAGGAGGTCTACGGCCATGAGGATTGAAGAGCACCGACTTTGGAAGCACGTAGCTTCCAATTGGTAAACGATTTTCCATTGATTCTTTCGCGAATTAATAGATAATCAAGCTAGCTTCTATTAGAAGCTTATTGGGTAAGATTTTGAGTATTCTGTAGGGAATGACGTTTGTTTTAGTGTCAGGGGGTTTGCTACCTTTTTTTTCAATGTTGATTTCTAATTTGTAAATGTGGTCAAGGTGTTCTTTGCATTCATTTATGCTTATGATCTTTGTGCTTGTGGTCTGTGCCACCTTTATCTTTGCCTATGATACACGTACGTTAAGAGTCGGTTGCTTGGAAGCACTTAAAGGTCACAATCACTCCTCGGCCTATCTTGTGTGACGCGTTGACCATCCTCATGGTCAAAGTGCTCACACAATGTGATGCGTCTGCCGGGAGGTGGTGCACTTGTTTCTCATTTTGTAGTCTAGTATTGTTTTGAATTTGCAGGTTGGATCGCCGTGGACTATTGGGAGCTCAACGGTGATTTTTATTGTGTTTGTATTTTCATTTTGCAGACAATGGGGTTGGACGTGTTGTGGGTGTTGTTTTTCTTGTGTGTAACTCACGACATTGAGTCGTGAGTGTGGAGGGGATTGTTCCACCGTTGTTGGGTGGGCACCTTTAGTGTTGTTTACCCGCTTTCTTTATTAGCCGTGGTTTATGTATGATGGTGAGGTCGGGTTAATCACCGGCGGGACCGTTTGTGTCGTTTGAAATCGGGGTGGTTGGCAGTGATGCCCTAAACACTCCGAGAGCTTGTGTTTGCAGGTTGTACCCACAGGTTGTCTTGTCCCCCGTCCATCGAGACTTTCGTGGTTATCCATGTGTTGATTTAATCGGAAAATTTAAAAATTATTGTATCTCTTGTAGACACTTTATGCAAGTGGTTAATTAGGGTTGAATGGGTGAAACCACCGCTTAAAGACCGGCACGGGGTCTCTAAGGGGATTCAACCGTAAGCCGTGCTCCACCACCGGTAAGCGCGGAGGTGTCGTTTATGTTTACATTTAATAGGTTGACTTTACTGACGACAATGTCGTTGGGGCCACCTTATACTTTTTGTGATGGGTGGGGAGCAAGCTAAGGAGTTGGCTTTGCGAATGACAAAGTTATTCGCCGCCGCCTTATAAGTAAGCTGGCCCGTGTTTTCGGTTATAGGTTAGTACCTTTTTAGTCATTTTTTGCACATTTTTCTCAGAAGAATCGTACTGGGACAACCACTATTGATTAAAACTGGTTTTAATTGAATCGGTTTTGATTATTATTGTTGAAACCGGTTTGATTAGTAGATTTAGAATCGGTTTTTGTTAGTAGAAATACAACCAATATTGATTAGTAAAACTCCTCTAGGGTTTTCGCCCGATGATGACAAGGGTAGGACACCCCGATGATTACTACCCGATTTGGTAGATTATATGGCAATCCATCTTCGATTAGGACTACTGATAGAAGAAAGAGGTGCTCGTCCCGTGTGATTGGTTTAGATTCTCTAGACAATAGTTTTAGTAGAATAGAGGCATTGATCTTACTGTTAACCATGGCTAACCCCGGAATATAGCATTCTCAATGCAGACGTGATCTTTTGATGGAGAGACAACCATAAAATCACACGCGTCTGATTTCTTTACAAAGTATTAATATCTAGGACTAACCTTATCTAGGATTGTCAAATACAAAGACCGTAACATGCGGTAACGACATCGAAAAATTTGTGGTCTGTACATTGGCTCATTTGCTTAATAATCAGACATCATGCGCGCGTGCACATCGTGTTTATGTCTATCAATGTTGGACGATTTTTCAAGACGTGACCAAATTCTTCTCGAAGTGCGACTTGAATAATCGGTTGTTGTAGCATTCAGCTTCGAAGACTCGTTAATATATAAAAAAGACCCCATAACTAACCGAGATTCACAACTTTTTTGAAAAAGAACGAAGAATTCAACTTCTTGAGTTACAAGCAACAGTTTGAGAGGTAAGACAAACATTCGAGTTCAATTTAATTCATGTTAGTGCGGAGGATTGAAAACACAAGATAGAGTTAGGTAATCGTTTCATTGAGTTGATGAAAGAACTGTTTACATTTAATAGGCCGTCATGATAGATCTTCCTACCAAAGGCTCAATTCCTATTATTCAAGGTGACGTGAAGCGCAGAAGAATGAGTTTTGGATCAAGTGCAAGGTCAATTGAAAAGAATTATAAAATTATTAATGATGCAAGCAAGGGTGGAAGCATTGCAAAGTGACCTCCTCTCAAACGTCAAAGTCATATATTGGTGTTTACATCCATACTCAAGAAGGGATTTTTTTCACGCGTATTCAAAACAATTTATAAGGTACGCATGACAAAAATAATGACTATTCGTCCGTAGTTATTATTTTGTACATTCTATTTAGGTGAATTTTATATTTTTATAAATGACATGAAAGATAAAAGAGCGCAATGTAGTTAATTTTTGAAAAATTAATTTAATTTTAAAAATTTTGCACACTATCGTTCAAAGAGTATAATAAATGAAAATTTTCTATTAAAATTTCATCCATTTGTAAGTTTTAATCCACACATCTATTTTATTTGATTTTTATATTTTTATAAGTGGTATGAGAGATGCAAAAGCGTGGTATAAATTATTTTTTTAAGTTAATTTAAATTACTAAAAATAACATCAACCTTCTGAGATAAAATATATATATTTTACTTTAAAATTAGTTAAAACATAAAATTTCATAACTTTTGTATATTTGATTCAAATTAGATGTTTTTTAGCATTTTGGAAATTTCATGAATCATATTTCTATACGTTAAATAAAATTTCGTAAAGCACTTTACTTTGTTGAGTTGATGTGCGTTTAGACGTGAGGAATGTGTATTACGCTGTAAACCGTGAGTTTTTTTTATTGCGACTTCTTTAGTAGAGTGTGAGTTCGGTGTAAGCGTGCCGAATTTGTGTAGCTATATGTGTTACGGACACGGAAATACACACAATAAATCTAAACAAGAAGTTCAGAGAGAACATGCAAGAACTAGATTGATCAGATGAGTACACAAACAACACCAAGAGAGGTGAGCTAGAGCTCTAAGAAATGCGTTGTCGAGACTGAAGAACCCTTCAGCCTCGACTCCTATATATACTACTGGATAGGAAGCTTCTCGAGATACTTCTGTGAACTAGGACGCTTCTCAAACAACTTCCACTAACCAAGAAGCTTCTCGAGCAGCTTCTTAGAATCTATTAGAATATACTAAGAATATTCTAAGAATCTTCCAGAACCTTCTAAAAGAATATTTAAAGAATATTCTATAGAATCTTCAAGGAATCTTCTAGAAGTTTCTAATGTATGTCCGTGACAATATGCCGGCATGCCGCGAGGACTGTAAGCTGGGATTTGCAAGCGGAGTGTGTGTTTGGAATCAGCCGAACAAACTTTGAGTTCAGAGGTGCTATGTATAGTGTATTTATGTCAGGTTTATTGTGTGTTTGTTTGTACATAAGGGATATTGTCGAGTGGATTGTGTAGTTTACGTAACGAGCATTGTTTCGCGGTGGCTTTATCGATCGAGACTACGATTGAAAGAGGTAGATAAGTACTGAGGCATTTAATTTTGATTGCAGGAAATGGACACTGCGGAGGTCTATGGCTCGCAAGAGATAATGGTGTTTAGCGACGCAGTCATCGGGGAGCAGGGTACTAAATTCAGAATGGATCAAGGCAGATGACTGGCATCCGTGGTATATAATAAAAATCTCATTTGCGTTGAAACTCTATGACGGATAAAAATCTCGATTAGATGTAGCGTTCATGTAGTTATAATTTTGAATTGAATTCATAGTTATTAAAAACCATTTGAAAATCAACTAAAGTATTTTCACATATTGTAATACAATTCTATACATTTGTTAAAGTTTAAATATCAAATTCAATAATCTGCCATGATAAATGTAAATCTTGTGATATCACAAGATTGAGTCTTATGCATTTTATTGTTGGATTATAAATAAATCTTTTTAAAATGAATTTAAAAAACGTTTAATTCAATCCGTTTATGTAATTTATATATATATATATATATATATATGTAATGTTTCGTTTTTATACATAAAGTAATGAGTTTTTTTTCAAAATAAAATTCGTTTTAAAGGGTTTTGCGTTTTTAGTCTTTAATTACCTCGTTTAAATTACCTCCATTGTACACAGAGCATCATGACTTAGTACTTGCGTACTTGCGTATTCATCCATCTCTTCATTGAGTGCAGCCATCAATGAGTTTTGTGGACTAAACCGGCAGTCTTTACTACGTGGACAATGTGTGGGCAGTCGCTTGACGTATTGGAATTAATTTTAGTTTTTCTTTCTTTATCTATTTCATGACAATATTGAGTTGCTCTTACTTATCTGCTTTCCTCATTGGAGAGTTGCAGATTTATCTTTCTCTCATTGACTGCTTGACTTTTGCCGTCCAGCGTGATATCGTAAAGGTTGGCAATGTGGAGTTGCGAAAGTATTATATGCAGATTCTCGAAGAATACATAACAAATGATGACATAAAGGACGTAATGTTATAAGCGTCGAAGACAAGACAATTGAAGTTGAAAGTGAAGCTTTGCTAAATGACTTCTGTAGCTAATCCAATCTACGGTGACCGAGTCTTTGTCATCTCTTTTATAGTTTTATTCTTTAAACAGAGTTCGAACATAACCAAACTTAAATCTGCAGATCGAAAGACAATACGCTCGTAATTTTCTCAAATCAGACATATACCTCGACAAGTTGCTACAACTTTCAACAGCTAAGGTCTGCCTTGAAAGAAAGATTTAGCGGTTGGTGTGTCGAAACAATTCGCTACAAACGCGTGATATGCAAAAGTTCCAAACAAACAGGAGCAAGGAGATCTTGAGTCTATGACTAGACAAGGCTTGTTAGTATGCAGTTGTGAATACTTTTTGACGTTCATTTGACTTTCATTTTTTATGAACTGTTCTTTACACGTGTATTAATTCCTTATATTTTGATCATCTCAATACATGAATGCTGCTATGTAGTCTTTTAATTCTATCGCATAAAAAGAAAGCTTTGTAATTGATTATCCGGTTGCTGATACCATCTCCGCTTACCTTGAGAATTGGAGCAAGATGTTTTGGGACATTGATTTCCTAGAAATCTTTAGGAGATCCGAATTTTATAATAGTGACAACTTCGCTAAGCACACAACGAGAAGGTTGTGTGCATACCTTTTGGTGAGGAAGGCACGCTCCAACTTCCTTTTCAATCTAGTCTCGTCTATGAACGAGGTCGGAGTGGACATTGGTTCGGACGAGTGGCTACAAAACTACACCACGAAGATTGACCTAGGAATGAACGACACCAAACCCTAGCGCGGACCCCGAGACGAGAACAAAGGTTTTTTGGCAAATTCTCACCGACGCTTGTTCTAAACCGGAAGACATTGTTCTTGACTGTCACGCCATGATTCGTGAATTTTAATCACTCTAAACAGCTTTAATTTTATTACATTTTATCGACGTCATTCTATATATCCATTAATATTATTATTTTTACATAAATTTTGCATGTGTATTCCAGACGCTTAAATTTATGCTTGCAAGAATGTCAATCGCTACATTGTGGCTTTGGAGGGAGACAAAGCTATCTATGATGCACTCATCGCTCCTTTAGTGCTTGCAAAGGTTGCCTCCTCGTCACCACGGCATTCCGCATCGAATTGCTCTCATGATCTAGACACTATGGAGATCGTACCAGATTTCTTTTATCAACCACACCACACAAATCAAGAGAAGACGTTAGAGTAAGTAAGTTTGTTTGAATTTGAATTGGCTCTCTACATGATGATATTAATTTCAAAGAACTCACAGTACTAATGTTATTCCTATGTTTTGTAGATCTTCAATTGGAATGAGCCTTCCTGGACACATGTTTTTTTAACTCTACCGGAACTGTTTGAGCTCCCTGTGTACGTGGAGCTACTTCCTAGGGCATTTGCAGAACATAGTCTAGATGACGTGGAGATGGCAGAGGAAATAGCTAATACAAGCATTTTACGATTCATGGATGTAGAAGCTGCAGAGTGTAATTGTAGTTTTTCACCTAATAGGAAATATCCAAAGAAGTCGAATTCGATCACTGGGGAGGCCATTTGCTAGGTTGTGTAATTAGGTTGTCACTTATTATCTTATAATAACTCAATTGATTGATTGAATATATAGAATTCTTCTTATAACAAGTAATATCTAATAATTTCTACAACGACATCCCGTTCTTGATTCTCCAATTGTTTTTATTTTCTAATTTCTTTTATTGCCACATTGGTTACGTTATGGCCATAGAATGCACCATGTTGGCTTTTTACCAATTGACGTTAGATTTTTCAATGAAGCACAAACTCACACAATTACTCATCAAATACACATAGTCCAATCACATTCAACTTTCATAAATAATAATTTCTATTTCTCCAAATAATTGTAATCACATCACATCACAAAGTTCCAAATCTTCAAAATAAAACTAAAAATATTTCCTTTTCCTAAGGAAGGAGCTCAAGCCTCGCTTGCTTGAAAAACTGAAAAAAACATTAGCCTTCAAATCTAATCTTATACTATGACCATTGGGTTAAGCTAGTTGAAAGTAGTTGCCGTCACACCTTTTGATATCCTAACCGCATTAATTACTTACCAATTGGAAATTCACTACCCACTAGGGCTTATTCTCACTATGGAAGCTATCAAATTGGTAATTCCTACACATTTAACCAAAATTTTATCAAATTGGACAACTTACTAAAAAACTAGATACTACACACAGTCTTCTCGCACCCATAGTTCTAGTTCTTTGTCTAGGACATCATCTTCTACACATGAGGATTCTTGTGATGATTTTTCATAGTGCAGTCTATTATGTATTCAATACTTTTTTATGACTGGTAGTGAGACTAAAAAGGCCACTACACTTATATTTTCATATCCTCATCATTCTTCACATCATTGTCTATTGTAATCTTTGATGCCTTCATCAATTTCTACATTTTCAACTAATTTCTCCTTAAATTACATCCAATCTCATCCTAAACCCTAAACCTTAAGCTAAATTTCATATTTATTTTGCACAAATCCAATACCCTAAACCCTAAATCTCTAAATCATCATTCCTAATAGTCCCTGAATCCTACCCACTAGTCCCATGGTCATAGGTATGTCCATCTGGACAGAGACTATCCAATGACCACCATCGACGCTGCCCCTCAAAGTCCAATGTGCTATCTAGAACCCGTTTCACACTAGCGCGTTCGATGAGTGTGGTTTCATCTAATAGATGAGACGTCAGTACGTTCATTCTTGACCTGACCACGATGTAGGGTACCGGTACACCTTCTCGCTCTGTTTTCCCAGCGCCGCTGCCAGCCATTCTCATCGCTTGCATTGCCCCGAGTCCAACATCGATCGGCTTAAGTTAACTTAGGGTTTCATGAGCCTGCGCTTTGTCTCCTTCACCAGCGGTAACTTATCACGCTTCTCTTGCTTGTTACAAGGGCGGCGGACAGACACGCAAGCAGAGTGTTTATCGTTAAGGCGACGGGGTGATTGGAATGGCGACGGACGCTTGTAAGTAACGCCTGGGAGACCGACCTTGCCGACGACGATGTGCGCGTGCTGGCCAAATTCCAATCCTTGTACGTTTTTTTCCACACCATCAACGTTTAGGGTTTAGGTCTCTAATTTCACTTGCATTTTTCCATATCAAAAATTGAAGGTTAGATGTATTTCTGGATTTCAAATGAGTCTCAGAGCAGATTGTTTTGGATAATGTGCATAAACCCTCGCTATAAAACCTCACGGGCAGTTCACATTTGTTGAAACGCTCCTATCTCACTTGAATTTATTCACAGGTCTCTTTTCGTAGAATTTCAGTTGCGTTTTGCCATATTAAAAATTGAAGCTCAAACTTCTTTCTCAGTTTACCTTGGTTTCAAATGACAGAATGAATCTAAGATCAGATTGTTTTGGATATGATGCATAGACCCTCATCATAACGAAGTAAACAAAGAACAAGGTGGTGGCGTTTTCTTATTCATCTTGTTTTGTTCGAATTCTGCTGGCTGTGTACCTGGAACGTTGCTCTAAATTTTTTCCATGTCAAGTCCGTTTTCTTTTGGTTTTAGCACTACAACATTTGACGAATTGATTATGGAGCCTTCAGGGGTGGTTGGTTATTTACAAGTGCTTACAACGACATAGTTTTAGCGACATCCTAATATCACTCAGTATGTCGTTTCTGAGTAGCTCTCCTCCACAATCCTGTAGCGCTTTCACTCTCAATCTGCACCTCAAAAATGGAAGATTGCAAGAAGATTATTGAACATAATGTCAAGTTGTTTTATGGCATCTTAATCGTCCTTTTGGGTTGATCATCACAGGGCTTACGTACTTTACATCGACAGATCTGACATTGAGCAATGCTATAACTTGCATCTGATGATGCCATGCATTTGATAAGAGAGTGATATAGTTGCAACAAACTGGTAAGCATGAATTCTGAATTGTTCCAAACTGCTCTCTCTACTAATTTTAGAGAGGGGTATAATATTCATGTATTGATGCAATCGGTGTCTTAGAGTTCTACACAACATGGACTCTGAATCAAAGCAGGGCTCTGTGTCCCAGCTCCGAGCACTGTTTATGCTGCTCAACGGATCCTGTTTCATAAAATTTATTTTATTTGTTTTTTTACTTTTCTTGATTGTTAGAGAAGATTGTCATATATGTTGGTTTAGATTTCTTTGAATTTGAACTCCGCTAAGAGCTCGCTTTTGAATCAACAAGTCGCAGATGGAGAGAGACTGCCTTTGGCAGTGAAAGAACTTCGAAGTTGCGACCTTTATCCTTAGGTGAGATTCTTTGCTTTAACCTTTGAAGGATTTAGGGAATAGTAGATACGTTGCCGTATATTTAACATTTGTTATGAGTAGAAAGTTCCAAATTGAGATCCCAATAGCTTTTAAGACCATGTAGACATGAATTTTAATTTTACTTTTGATACAATACTCATAGGAGGTGTAGAACCATTCCAAATACAATGAAATACGGTCGTGTACATTGGCCGGAATGGCCAATCTGGACCTTTAAGGGTTAAGCTGATGATCACATGTAATTTTCCAAATGTATTTCGGGGAGTTGTGAGCTTGATCATGTATCAAGGCCTGGTATTTGTATCTTGAGGTTACAAGGTCTAGTATAATCCAAACTGGCTTGAACATATAAAGATTTGAGCGAGAGAATTATTAGGCTTTTTCGACACTGATACCTTGAAGTACTTAGGTCCAAGTAGCTTACGTGTTCTTTATCTTTATTTTCGGAAATCTTCACAATCCTTGTACGTGATTGTGTCATTTCCATACAGAACTGGGAACACAATCCAAATGACAAGTTTGTGGTTGTGTGCGGTGATGGAGAGTGTATTATCTACACTGCCCTCACATAGAGAAACAGGTCTTTTGGCTTCGCTCTAGAGTTAGCACGGTCCAGTGATGGTGAATTTGTTGAGCGCCAGTACTTCAAACATTAAAATTTTCAAAAAATATATATCAAGTGTAATTAACTATTAGTAGTAGCAACTCTTTTCCCTTTCTTGGTCACGTATCAAGCCGCAGCTATAATCATACGTATGAAGAGTGTCGTCTATTATTGTCGTCTATTGTTGACTTTAATAATTTTTTAAGTGATTTTGTTGCTTCTTGAGTGCAATTTTTTGTAAAGCGTGTTTTTGTAAAGTCACTCACCGTTGTCTTGTGTTTGGCACATACCTGATTGCAGATACAATCGTGAGATAGCGGGGCTCCTCTTTCATCTTTACATCCGCAAATCATTTATTCATCAATCCATCAATCCATCAAACCAATCATTTATTATTTGCGGTCTATTATCATTTATTATTCGCGGTCTATTATCATCCAAAATCATTTATCATCCTTGATCGTTTATCATCCAATATCAATTTTCATCCGTATTGATTTATCATCCGCCGTTTTTATCATCCGCAGTTTTTATCAACCGCAGTTTGTATCATCCGCAGTTTGTATCATCCGCAGTTTTTTATCATCCACAAAATTTTGTCATCCGCAATTTTTATCATTTGCAGTGATATATCATCCGTTGTCTTTTATCATTCACAGAATTTTATCATCTGCAGTCATTTATCATCCGTATTCATTTATCATTCACTGTGTTTTATCATCCACATTTTTTTTCATCCATATTTTTTTCATTTATTTTTCATTCTCACTCTTTTTATGATCTATAGTTGTTTATCATCCGCGGTATTTTATGAGTTGTAGTGTATTATCATCCTAATCTTTTGTTCATTCAGAGAATCTTTTTCATCTGCAATCTTTTTGCATTTGTACTTTTTCATTCATTCACTTTTTCAAACGCAGTCTTTATTCATCCCTTCTTCATCAACAATCTTTTTACATTGTGTATTTGTAGTCTTGAATTAATAGTTTTATATTTTCACTGTCAACTGTCATTCATATATTTTATCTCAAATTTGCATCCATAGTTTTCATCCAAGCCTTTCTTGTGTATTTACAATCAACGATGTTTTGTCACAAAAATATATTTTCAAATGTAATTCTTAAAGCTTTCGTGGACTAATGAACATAGCACACAACACATCGTTGTTGATAAATACTTTTTGTAATCTTTAGCTGTCCATTTAAGCATATTTTTCCTTGATGTACAGAAGCATCAATTTTCCTCTGTTTTTTCATCCGTCATGCACTTTTTGTAGTGTGGATTTTATACTGAATTTTTTTTATGGGAAGATGGATTCATGCATGTTTAATCTGATTAGAAAAGGGATGATTTGTGAAATTTTTATGCCTCATTTAATGTAGTGATTCACATTTATTTTGGTTTAAAAGTGCTATTGAAAAAATAATGGTTTAAAAGTGCTATTGATAGAATCTAAAATTCATAATGTACAACTTTTATTCATACATCAAGTTCAAAACATCCTTGTTAGTTTCATTTTATCATGCATCTTTGCCAAAGTGCCAATCTAGAGAGGGGTGACAACATTTAGGGATTAAGACATGGCACAACATTTAGGGTGAATCAAGATATGGTTAATTCAATAATTTCTTTTTAAGCACATAATAGCATAGTGTTTACATTCTCATCCAATAATATATTCCATTATAGCAAATTTTCTTCATCAAATTGATGTAGTACAATTTTTTATCTTTAAATAATAATAATAATAATAATGAGTCCATGGAAAGATGGCAATCAACAAAATTTTCCTTGATTAAATCCTATATGCCTATGTCTAGAATACATGTGGGACAGAGCCTCACGGTTGTACCGTTCTTGTTTTTTTTAAATCTCAAAAAATCTTAGGCTCTCAGGCTCCTGCTCTTCTGCTCTCCGTTCTTGTACTCATATATTAGCACCCTTGCAAGTAAGTAGGAGCTTATTGTATTACCTCAATTTAGGAAAAAATTATACATAAATAAGGATTTATCATAAGATGAAGGAAAAACTATTTATATAATGTAAATGTCTTTTCAAACCTCTAAGGAAATTGGATGGAATATGGCATATTGTTCTCTAAAACCTAGATGAGACTCGAAGATTTATGTTTTTTTAGAGTAATGAGGAGAATAGTTTTCATTCACAGTCGAAAATTATCAGGATACCCTTTTCCATATGGAGAAATTTATCTTCAACAGGGGTATCTTCTTCATGTTGTGGCGGGGAAGGAGAGAGGCTAAAGTAGGTTAATGTGTGATTGTCAAGCTCACTCTCCCTTGCTTTTAGATTGCTACAAACTGCATTTTCACCCTAAAAGCCCTAAAAGCCCTTGGTGTCATTAACCCCTAAAACCCTAAAAGCCCTTGGTGTCATTAACCCCTACCTGCCTAAGCGACCATATATGGTCGCTCAAAAGTTTCAGAGTTTAAAAAAAGTTCAGCCCACTTTAAACGCCCATAACTTTTGCAAAAATAACAATTTTTGAGCGTAATTTTTTTTCACTTGTAGATATTGAAACTGAGCAACTTTTCCAAAAAGAAATTTTGAAAAAAACTTTTACCAATTTTCCTCTAAAGCCCTCGAAGTGACAACATCTCAAATTATCACAATTTTGAAAATCTGCTCGGAATGGAATCTTTAAGTTTTCTACCAAAGAAGATTAGTTCTAACATGAACAATGTAACCACTATATTAAACCAATGTTTTTGACCTATCATACTTGATTCCAAGTCAAAATGACTAAACATGTAGTTTTATGAATTTTCAAAGAAAAATCTTATAAATTGATTATTAAATAATTCATAGCATTTTTCCAAAATTTAACCGTATGGATGTTGTCTTACTGTTGTGTTCTACACATGTTAAAAAACTGAAGTTCATAAAAGTTGAGTAAGATGAACATTATGACACATTTAGCATTTCAAGAAAACCCTTCGGCACTTAGGGGTTAAGCACTTAGAACCACCTAGAATAGATAGAAACACCAACCCAAAGAAATGGGCCGGCGTGAATAAAGTGTCCGTTCGTAATGTCAATGACCCGATGCCCACGGGACAAAGGGACATTGGAACAATACTACTCTCCCCTTTCGAGGATGGACACTATAGTAACCAAAACAAAGTAATAGTAACAGTAACAAAGAAATGATGGGTGATTACTAGTTTGTATAAATGTATGCTTAGTGTTAAGTTTTATCACCAAGTCATGAGTTCTTTGGTTGGTTGGTGAAGGGCGTTGTATCACGATTATGTGGTCCGGGTTCGAAACCAGTTGGGCTCGTTGAGCAGTGGTGTGATACACATGGCTTGGTACTGCTAGTGAATTATTATGGCAAGAAAGTTGTACCAACCAACCGGCCCCACCTATCCCCTGAGACAAGCTGAGTTAGTGATTTGAAGAGTGGCTACCAGTGGTTTTCACCACTACCCCCCCTTTTTTAATGTACTACGTCTGTTGGTATTGTTTGATTATTTTCTATACGTCTTTTATGTAAAAGGATAGATCCAGCATATTGTATGGCAATGGTATTTATTACTTTGAATGTGTGTTTTATGGAGGTTTCACATATGTTGAATTTAGTTTCAAGTAGTTTCATTGAGGGGATGTGTGTGGTTCCTCTAGCACCAGCTGTAATGACTATGATGGGATCCACTTTCCAACCTTGTTGTATGATATTGTTGATTAGAGGTTGGTCTTTTAACAATTTTCTGCCAATTGTTTCTGGTGAAAATCTGTCATTTGTGTATGTGAATTCTATAAATTGTATGGTTAGGTTATCATCGGGGTTTAGAGGTGGTGGGCTTTGGTATGATAGACCTTTAATACATAATATATCTGGTTTGAATCTGGCATTACAATGACATCTTTGTTGATTACAAGTATATGGTAATAACCATGGAAGAACTGTATTTTCTTGTGGGTTATTGTTGAATGTGCCCGCATTCATGAGAGTGTAGCATCTTGATTTATTTGAGGATAATATTAATTTTCTTAATTCCCATACCGCTTTATTGTGTCTTTTGGTTCTTAGTGCGTGTATATGGTGTTGTTTGCATAGTAAAAGTACATGTAGCCATGTATCTGCATCTTGTGAATTACATATGGGACATGTTTTTGAGGGGAATCTTTGTATGCCGAAAATTAATTGTTTTCTCGCATTACCCATGTATTGACCGGTTCTAAATTTTAGTATGCTTGTTTTTTGTGCGTCTGTTATTTCTGGATTTTTCCAAAAGTCATTGGACATTTCGTTGTCTATGATGGAGTTTGTTGTCCATTTGTTAATGTTGGGAAAGTCTTCTGCCAGTATTTCTAGGTTAGTTTCTCGGTCATGTTTCTTTATGTATTCTTCCAAACATCTAACTGGTCCTTTGTCCCGTCTTTTGATACGACCGAGCCATGTGTCTTTTTGAAAGTAGTACGGTGTGGTATGTGCAAATTCGTATGAACTTGCTGCTTTTTGATAGTCTCTTTTCATGGTTCCTTCTTTTGCAAGTTGATCTGCGTGTTCATTCCCTGTAATTTTAGCGTGTGCTTTAACTTTGTATATTGTGGTTGGTTGTGTTCGTTCTTTTAGCATTTTTACCATATCTTCTAATATGGTTTTGTCGGCGTGGTTGTTTTGTTGGGTTGGGTGTTTTAGTTGTGTGTTTAGAACATGTATACAATTGAGGCAATCAGTAAAAATGTGTGCAGGTTCATTTATGTATTTAGTGGTGATTATTGAGAGTGTTTCATGTATGGCCATTAGTTCTGCTCTGAAGCATGTTTGTAGTCCAGGCAGTCTTTTTGATATTTGTACATCTGGTTTAGTTGAGTTGTAGATTCCATATCCAGCTTTTTTTTTTTCCAATGGCCATCATCGGCTTCTTCAGGTGGTAAAAAGGATCCATCTGTGTAATAGCTGTATTGTGGTAGAAATTTTAGTGTAGTGTTTATTTCGAAATTTGGAAGGGGATCTATCCAGGTGTTTTGTAAATTGTTGTAATGTGGGTATATTAGTTTGTTCCATTTTGTGCTTCTGTTAACTTTTGTGTTTAATGGTGTTGGTGGTGCTGTTTGTGTATGGTATTGTGAAATTTGTAGATTTTCAATTGCTGTGTTTATGGTGTTTATTTGGTTTATTGTGCCAATGTTATTGTTTTGATGATGAATGCACCATATGTGTATTGCAAGTGGTTCGTTTCGGGTTTTGTTGGGTACTAGTGGAATTGTTGGTTCGTCATATGTAATGGTGTCCGCAGCAAAATGTATAATGGCGTGCGTATCCGGGAAGGGTCCGTTGTACGGTGATAGGTTTTGGTACCAGTTGGTGTCCGGGATTGCTAAAATGGTGACGGTTTCTGGGTCTTGTTTTGCTGCTAGTCTAGCCCAATGTATTGCTTGTTGTGCTGTTTCGGCGTCATTTTTGTGAGCATATCCAATACCTTTCCATTTGTATTGAAAGGCTGTCCCTAGTGAGCCAAAAATCCTGTCTCTAGCGAATGTTGAGAAGAATTGGGTAGATTTCATGGAACATGTAATTGGTGAGGAAAAGTATGAGTGTGTTATATTAAATGTTGTTATTAGTGTGTCTAGAATGTTGGATGGAATGGTATGGTGTGGTGTTTTTATTGTATTCTTTTTGTGGTTTTTGTGTTCGTATCTTTGGTATAACCAGACTACTTCCGTTTCAAATGATTGTATAGCAGGTATTAGTCTGTGGATGTTGTATTTATTGTTGTTATATTGTTGCCATAACCATTTTATTCTTGTAGTTGGAATTGTGGTGATATATTTACCGATGTCATTATATATGTGGGTTTTATCATTTTGTGTTTGAATGGTGCACTTGTTTGTGTCTATGTCTTTTTCTGGGTTGCATTCAATTGTGGATGTTTTGATATAGGGAATTATTGTTGGGGGTGGGATGTGTCTAGTGTCTCTATTTTGTTCGAGTGTAAATTGTGTATTTATAATATTTTGATAGTGTTTGTTTTTAAGATCTGTATAGTATTTTGTAAGTAGGTTTATATTATGATGTATTACTGTTGGTAGATTTAGTGGGAATAGTTCGCGTTGTACTAACCATTTATTGTATGTTATGTGGTTTGAGTCTATCCATTGACATAGATAGGTGTTGTATTTTTTCGGTATTTTATATTTGTCTTTAGTTGTAATTGTTTTGTGGTTTAATATTGTGTGGATGGGGAATCTAATGGGATTATTTTTTATGTTTTGTGGTGGGGCTGGTTGTTGTCGTTGTGGAGGTTGAGGAACTTGTATGGGATTTATTGGTGTTCTTGGTATTATTCTGTGGTCATAAATTATATATTTTTCTTTTAGTGTACGGGGTGGTAAGTGTGTTTGGCATGGATTTGGGCAATCTGGTGTACATTTTGGTTCACAAAAGAGTTGTTCTGCTATGTTTAGTGCGCTTTTGTCTAGTTTAGTTGGATTTTGATAGTATATTTTGAAATCTTCTGGTGACATTAGTTTTCTGCCGTTAGGAAGGATGATTTGGTTTATATTGTAAATTTTGTGAGCCATTAATTTATATAATAATTTGATGGAGAGTTTCGGGTCTAATTGTGGTAAATCATTGCTGACTGCAGATCGCCATTGTCTTTCTAGTTCGGTCATGTGGAGTTGGAAATTTTCATCTGTGCTTTTTAGGTGTATTCCACATGCTATTTTCAGAAGGAATAATGTTCGTGTTGTAGGTGATGTAATACAATCTTGACGTTTAATTCTTGGGATGTCTTCGGCACCGCCGGCTTTAATAAGTATGTGTTGTATAAGTCCTTTATATATTATTCCTAGTCTTCCTTTGTCGTTGAGTGCATTTCGAAGTTGTTCACCAATGCATCTAAGGTAGGCATTTTTTAGAGAGAAGGCTTCTAGTCCAAATAAATCATGTGGTAGTTGTGTTATTATGTTTGCGGTGCTTTTAGGTAGTCCGCATATTGTTTTTTGGATTGCAATAATTTTCTTGTCAAGTTTTTTAATGGTTGGTAGTGAATATGGGACTGCATAGAAGCTGTAGGCTATGCCTGCTCTGATTACTGTGTCCACCATACTAATTCTTTGTTTGATGGTGGCAGGGCATTTTGATAGTTGTTTACATTGGTCTATTATTTTAGTAGTGGTGATATGTGTTTGGAGTTTCCATTTGAGTGATGGGACTAATTGTATTCCCAAGTAGACATAAGGTTCATTTTGATGAAATACTGGTAGTGTTTGGTCGCTGTAGCTGATTTTTTGGTTGGTCATGTGGGTTTTAAATTTGATTGGTTGCATTTTGGATTTATTTGGGCAACCGGTGACGGCACATTTTGTGACTCCCAAGTCCATGCCTGCCCATTCGCAGAATTTGTCAATTTTGTTTAGTTGTATTTGTAGTGATTTTGTATTATTTGATATAGCTGCTAGATCATCTGCGTATGCTGCGAAGCTGATTTTAATTTCTGAAGTACCAAATGTATATCCATTTTCTCCTCTTTGTAACCACCTCAAGAGTGGTTCTAGAAAAATTAAAAAGAGATATGGACTAAGTGTGTCTCCTTGTATGGTTCCTCTTTGAATCGGTATTGGTTTTGTTTTCCCAAAGTGCTCTCCAGTAAATATAGTGTTTGAGTGGGAGTAGATGTTTCCGACTAGCATTATTGCATCTGTCGGGTATCCAAGGTCTTTCATTATAGTTAGAAGTCTTGCATGGTCTAGAGAGCCAAATGCGTTTTTGAAGTCTATATATAGTAAGTATATATCTTGATTTGTAAATTTTGCATCTTCTAGTGCTGCTATGAGGAGCTGTAGTTGTCTTACTGTACTTCTTTCTGCTCTGAATCCTTCTTGACTATCGTGTAATATTTGGTATTCTTCACCGTATGCTGATAGTATGTGTGTTAGTGTACTAGTAAAGAATTTGTATATTGTGTTTGCAAGTGCTATTGGTCTGTGGTTTGGCAGTTGTGCAGGATTTCCTTTTTTATAAAGTAGTATGGTTAGACTTATTTTCCATGAGGCTGGGATTTGTTTTTGTTTGTAGCAATGAGTAAAAAATAAAAAGAGTAGTTTGTGAAAACTTTCAGGCATATTTTTTAATATAGAGTTGGGAATTTTATCTGGGCCTGGTGTTTTGTTGTTAGAAAGATGTTTGAGACACATTTCGTATATTTCTTTGTCAAAGTGTTTATGTAGTGGGATTTGTGGGTTTCCTCTTTTTTCTATTACAAATCCATCAAGGTCGTGCCCTGGGTATTGTCTAACTCCACAAGTACAATGTGATGGGTGTTCGGGTTGATAGTAGCAGGTAGGTACTGTAGGTCTATTGCTAATTGATTGTTGTATGTGGATTTCGTTTGCTATGTCTTCTGGGCTGGTTAGTATGTTGTTGTTTCTATCCAGTATGCAATCTAACGGTGGTGTCTCTTGATTTTTGAAAACTCTCTTGTTTATTTTCTTTGGACTTTTGTCGTATAATTGTCTGTATTTTAATATTGCCTTTTTTATACAATTTTGGGTATATTTTGTGGTGATTTTACGGGCCTGTATTTTTGCTGTCTTGGCTATTTCTACTAGTGTTTGTATCCATTCTTGTTGATCATATTCTTCGGTTGGGAGTGGTGGTATGATTACATTTGTATAGGTTTTTATTTCTTCCATTATTGGGTGCGTTGGCCAGTTTTGTGTATTTTTTGTTATGTAAATTGTTTTTCTAATTAGATGGTATGTAGAGAGGTGTTTTTTCCATGCTTTTTGTAGTTTTCTTGGTAAGAAGCCTCCTTGTTGGGAAGTGCGATTTGTTAGTGTTGGGAGTGGTGGTGCACTACAAGTTTCTAGGATTTTATCTGAAATTTTTTGTATCATGTGATCTAGTTTTGAACATGATGTTTGCCATTGGTCGTCAGTTAGTTGGTTATTTGATAATATTGTGGTGAGTTCGTTTATTTGCAGCGCATTTTCTTCAAAGTATTCTATTTTGAATTTTTCAATGTTTTCTTGTGGTATAGGATTTAGTATTCTAGTTGTTTTGTTTGTTATTGGTATGGGTCGCGCTAGTAGAGTGTTTGTTGGTATGTGTAATGTTACTGGTGAGTGGTCAGAATTGAGGTTGTGATCAGTGTCTGTAGTTGATATGTATAGATTATTATCTGGTGTTTTGATGTAGTATCCATCTATTAAGCTGGTTTGGTTATAGTTCTGTCCTCCTTGTCTTGAGTATGGACAGTTTGTTGGGACGTATTCTAAGTGGAGATTATTAGTAAATGTTCTCCATTCTATGTCTTCTGCCTGTGGTGGGGTTATGTCGGTTCCATTTTGTCGTCCGATGTGTGCTATATCTCTGTTAAAGTCACCACATAGTATGTGTGTAGCATTTTGGTATGTATTGATTTGTTGTGTTATATTTTGTTGGATCATTGGTATATATTGTATGTCTTCTTCATGTGATGGCATATACATATGGATAATTAGCCATGTTTGTAGTGGTTTGTTGTCTATTTTTATTATTTGTAGATAAGGTGATATTTCTCTGGGAGTTGGGATTTTATTGACATTACCGGGGTATGCATATTTGTGATGTATTAGTGTGAGGAGACCTCCTCTTGCGGGGATGTATGGTATTCTTTGTTGAATGCATCTTGTTAGGGCATGTGTGTTGTTAAAAATTAGTTTGTATTTTGGAAATAGGTTTTGTATGTATTTGGTGGATTTTGTAGCGGTTATTTTAGTTTCTTGTATTGTGATGATCGCGGGTTCATCTGGTGTGTTGGTAATTAGCTCATGTAAATTTGGAAGGGCCGTATTTAGTGATGAGGCATTCCATGTAATAAATCTTGTATTATTATTTGTTGTTTGTATTTCTTGTGGTTGTATTATAGGTATATTTGGGAGAGGTGGGGGATGATTATATTCATGTAGTGGTTCATATATTTTTAGGGTTTCTTCTAATAAGTTGATAGGGAGAAATGGGAATTTATCAATCATGTTTTGGAGGGTTATAGAATCATTGTGTTGGTGAATAAAATCGTAGATTTCTTTGTGAATGTTTTTTGGTGGGTTTATTAGGTTTTGGTTATTTTCTGTGAATTCTATGTATGGGTGTTTGGTTAAAATGTGCCTTTCGGGTGGGTTTTGTAATAGGGCCATTTTTTCTAGTAATAGAGTTGTCCAGTCAGGGTTTGGAATTTGTATTAGGAGTTGGTCACATGTTTCTTTTGATGGACTAATTGTAATGATAAGAGCGTAAAATATTCTTGGTGGTGGGTGATGTTGATTTTGATAAATATAATTTGATAAGTGTGGATAGTCATTACGGGTTTCCGCATGGTTTGGATGCGTTATATTTATGATAGATGAAAATTGTTTTGCTAAATGTTGGTATTCTGGTTGTAATTTAATCGTACTTGGTATAAAGTATGATTTGGATCTTCTTCTATGTGCGGGTGGGTGTGTTTTTAATAAGTCGGGCATAGGCCCGGGGTTGGTTTCTATGTCCCCGCATAATATTAATATTTGGTGAACAAAATTTCTTTTTAGAAGAGATTTTTGGGCCATTTTTTCTTTTTTCTTTTTTCTTTGTCTATTTTGGACAAGGCCGGTAGGCCGAGTCCATTGTTGTTGGTGTTTATTTTGGACGAGGCCGTTAGGCCCAATCCTATTATTTTGTTTGTTGGTTTTTTGATTTTTGTTGGGGTATTTATTATTGGGGTTTTTGATATTTTGTTTTGTTTTGTGTATTATGTATTTTGTATGTTGTAGAATATTGGATACCGGTCCGGGGTTGGTTTCGATATCTCCACTTAGTAAAAGTAAACGGTGTAAGGGGAATGTTTTATTTTTGAAAGGGTGAGTTTTTATTTTATACTTTGTGCTATTAATATTGGGGTTCTCAAGTAGTTTAAGTTCGAGCTTGGGGTTTCTAAATTTCCCAAGTTTAAACTTGGGATGAATGTCACCGAGGAGTAATAGTAGTAGTAGTATTAGAAATAGTATTTGTGTGTATTTTCTTTTTCTTTTTGAGAAGGGTTTTTTGCATGTTTTATTATTATTTTGAGTGTTGTTTTTATTATTTTTTTGGACGAGGCCGATAGGCCGAGTCCATTTTTGAGTTGTTGGGTCTACTATGGTAGTTCTGGATGATAGTATGTTTTGGTTTATGTTTTGGTTTAGGTGGTTTTTGTCTGTATTTTTGGGCCCCGGGTTAGTTTCAATATCTCCACTAAGTATCAGTAAAAGGTAAGGAGAGAAAGTGTTATTTTTAAGGTGGGTTTTTTCTTTGTATTTTGTGTTATTAGTAGTAAGTTGAAGGTTACTACATGGGTTTTGTGTCATACAGTTAGCTTTTTTATTAGGGGGATTATTTTTGTTTGTTTGTTGTTGTTGTTTTGTTTGTTGTTGTTTGTTTGTTGTTTGTTTGTTGTTCTTTGATATATTTTGGGTTTTTGTTGTTGGTGTGTTTTTTGAAGTGTTTATTTGTTTTTGTTTTTGTATTTTTGTTTTTGGTATTTCTAAATACCTTATTGTGTTTTGTTTTATCATGTTTTCTTCTTCTTTTTTTCTTTCTTTTTTGTTTTTGTTTTTTAATATGTTCGACATTTTTTGGTTTTTTTCTTTGATTCTTTTTTTTTTTTTTTTTTTTGTGTGAATACACATTTTTTGTGGGCAAACTGTGTGATTGTTTGTCCAATCTAGTTTTCCAACCGTGGTTGTTCGGGGGCCAAGATGGAGTCCAACGCTTGCGTTGTTCGATCAACCGCTTGCGATGTTGCAGCTAGTTGCTTTCTAATTTCTGCCAATTGGAGTTTGACATGTGTTGTTAAATTACTGGTGATTCTCTCTTCACGTACGTCTGCCTCCAAAGATACCTCTTTCTTAAATTCTCCCATTTCCTTGTGCAATTCCGTTTTGAGCTCTGTTGTGATCTCTGATTTGAGCTCTAATTTGAGTTGTCCATTTCTTTTGTCCATAGCGGTTTCAACCAATGCATCTATGTCATCATGCGTTACCATGCTACTCTTCCCTTTGCTTTGTGGTGCGTTACGTGTTGCCTCAAGTGTGTCAGCAATCGCTGTGGAGATGTCACAAAAACCAAATTTTTCTTGCTCCTCTTTGGTGGGTGGTATTGCCCGTTGTAAACTCTTCGGGTGTGGCGCAAAGGTCACATGTTTTCCAAAAATTTCTATAGTCTTGCCTACAAATTGTCTATAGACAATGGCGTTGAGACATTGGACATTGGCCGTTCCTTTGTGTAGATCACCTACTTGACCCGGGAAATAAAATGATGCCACATTTAATCCTCCAAGAACTGATTTGATGGAGTCTTTTGTATCTTCCACTTTCTTCATTTTGTAAAGGCCATACAAACATAACATCGTTGCATTTTTCTTCTTGAGTTCTTCCTCCGTGAGCCCTTCACCGCGGCTCCTTCTCTCTGCTTTGGCTGCTTGCGGTGTGATAACCTGCATCAATTCATGTTTGTATGGCACAAGGTATTGAACGATTCTATTGGCTTGTGTTGGTGTGGTTGAAATGAGCCATCCCCATGTTTCTTCTGTGACCTTTTGTACGCTAGTGATTTCGTAATCATAACCCCGCCTGAAGCTTTCAACGAGGACATCTCTCTGCAGCACACTGGAAGAGATAGAATGGAGTTTGGGATTCTCTATCTTAGCAGATAGCAGAGTGTTCCTAGCTACAGAATCATAGCATTTGCAGACCTTGCCAAGAGTAGGGATTTTATCTAATGTCAAAATGAACGGGCGAAGCCCCTTAAGCAAACCATTACCGTCTACTTTGGGGTTTTTGAGATGGATCTTAATGGTCCCCGTCCAGAATTTAATCTTACTATTCTTCTCCTTCTCTTTGCATGGGATGTAAATAGGTTCAGCCATTCCTATCCCCATTTCAATGCCCATGTGTGCCAATCTAGCTGTTGCCATAGTAAGTATCTCTGCATGCGTATAGTCCGTGGTTGGTGTGTCAAAATAGACCGCTATGTGATAGTCTAAGGAAAGTCCCGTGCCTGGGTCAACTTTTGTTTCAAGGGGCAACTGAGTAAGGTTAAAGTGTTGCCCACCTTTGCCATCTAGCCTCTCGAGTGGGTATAGAAGTTGTTTTACATGTGGAAATGCAATCTTGCGAAGTTGGCTTATCTCTTCTGCTTCCTCCTCCGAGATGCCCATATCAATAAGGTCTTCTTTCTCCATAGGTGGTCTGCAGTCTCTGGCTTTTACACCTTCCTCGATGGCAAGTTTCTCCATAGCAATAATCCCGAGCCAAAAATCACGCGGTATATCCTTCAATCCGGTTTGAAACTCGGAGTTCTTCTTCCTTTTGCTTGAACTATCTCCTCCTTTTTCTTGTGCCCTCTTGGTTTGGTTGGTCTCCTCCATGTTGATGTCCTCTGCCTCCTCCATGTTGGTGTCGCTTGGACTCCCCATAATGGCGTCGTGTACAGCTTTTCCTCTGCTTGCCATCTGTTGAAAACAATGATTGTACTTGATTTGGTGGATTTTTAAGATACTGCCTTCATCTCCTCCTCCCTTTTGCGCGTGCAATTGGGCTTTGTAGAGGAGATTAGAGCTCTTGTTATTATGGTTATAAATTTTACAAGAATTGTGAGTTACCAAAGAGAGGTTATGAAAATTATGCAAAGAAAAAACATTGGTTTTTAAAAGGTCATAGCACCATATATTATTATGCTTGTTCCATTTATTAGAGCAAAGATGGGGTTTGAGAGCACATAGTAAAAAAGATTATGAAGCTTATAAGGTTTGGTCTTGGTTATTATAGGGTTGCAAAGGAAAACAATGCTGCAAAGAATTTGAAGAGTGGATGAGTTAGGGTGCTTACCTGTGTTAGTAACGGTCGTTACTTGTATCGCTTGGAACAATGATTCTTGGTGTGTGGGAAGTTGTCGTGCTTGCATGTGTCGATGGTGCTTTGGTGGGTTGGGCGAGCACTAGGTGTTGAATTTTCACAATGACAAATCTAGTGTTGTTGGGCCAGTCTTGATTGGAGATAATCTCTGTCGATGCAGATCTGAACTTGCCTGCCAACACTCAGGCACAGGTCTATGCAGCTTGCTCAGGGTCATAGACTCTTCAAACACTAGCAACTCCAGGGACGTCACTACAATCACGCTAGCTCCCAATACAACACAATCAAATCGCACGGATTGGGATCACCCTTGACGTTCAGATTTGACTTTATCTGTCACTGTGAGCTTCAGAAAGATCGGAGCGCACACTCAATGTTGCCGAATCTGGACGTGTCTATGCGACAAAGGAGACCATTTATCGATGCAGCAATGACAGCGTAGATCTTCCGATGCAGCACCGTCAATGCAAGAACGAATCACGTCAACTTTGGCGATGCCTTCGGCGTGCGGTGAAGATGCCGGTGTAGCTTGGCGCAGCCCGGCGATAGCAGCAACTTCGGCGTTGGCCTCAGCTGCAGTTTCGGCGGTGGTCCCAAGTCCCGACTGCAGTTCTCTCCTGCAACTTCGGCGACTCTGTAACTCCGGCGGTGGTCCCAGGTCGCGTCTGCAACTCTGATTGCAACTTCGGTGCAGTCAAACGTTCTTCGGCGATCTGCGATGGTGATCTGCGTCGGGATACCTCCGACGATCCACACGGAGTTTGCGAACCACTTACCTCTGGCGACGCAGCACCTCCGGCCTGCGCTTCCGGCGATGCAGCAGTTATGCAGCAACTCCGGCGCTGCAACTTCTTCGCCGCACAACTCTCG
The DNA here is from genome assembly GCA_022496805.1 of Pohlia nutans. Lineage (NCBI taxonomy): Eukaryota > Viridiplantae > Streptophyta > Bryopsida > Bryales > Mniaceae > Pohlia > Pohlia nutans. The sequence goes on from CM040086.1 coordinate 3,444,016, forward strand.
AAGAACGCCTGCTAGACACTTACGCAGATCTGGATCTAACTCGCATCTGGCTCAAACGGAGTGGACTCACCCTTGTGCGCAACGGCTCAGACGCATCGATCGACCTGACCTGCAATCTAGAAACACAATCGCAAACACGATCTAGAAACTGGATCTGAGGTTCTAACAAGGTGGATCTGGGAGCTTGATTAGCAACACGCTCATGAAACTCCGATCTACAAGCACACTCATGCATCAACTTCTGCGGAGTTGGATTCACCCTATGCGCATGAAATCTGGTGCATCACGGCATGCTTGCAGAAGCACAAACGGCCAGTGCCCTGTCAACCCACTACGCAGCTCTCAGAGCTCTCTTCCCATCGATTACACACTCCGTCGTTGCTCTCACACACACCAACCACCTAGAATGAGATACTAAGAAATAAATGAAGTGAAGTTTTTTGAAGATTTATTTTGATATGTCAACCAATGAATCTTAAAAAGGATCATCGTGACATACACCTATGTAGTTTTGAGAATCATTCTAGGAGTAGATTGCAAGATTATGATTTTTTTCTCCCCGCATGTAATTGAAAATTTGTGCTTCAATGCTAATATCTTTTATTTTTCTCAAAGAGGTTTTTACTTTTTTGAAAAATATAATCTGAAATATTGTTAGCTATTACTACCCAATGTAACATAAATTTTGTAAATTAAGGTAGAATATCCTAAAACCACCACTTCCCCGAGCACTTCTTCCAATTATGATATGTAGACTTTTCTTGGAGCCACCACAGTTGAGACCCAAAACCACCAATTTCACTATTCAAGTAGACCACTAGCACGCTAAACATTGCGAAGAAATAGTTGGTAGTTTTGGGTATCATTATGAGTGAAAATTAGTACCACATGGTGTAGACATGGGGAAACCTAGAGGTTTGATTTGGATCACAAGTTACTTTCCACTTTGGAATTTTGTATAAAATTGACAAATTCAAAATAGATGTTGCAAATTTTTGCAATCTTCATCATAACCTATTTCGAATGTGGTCATATTTTTTTTTCGAATTTAGCACTGCCAAAAATAGGCCAGATTGCTTAAGTTGGTGGTTTTAGAACAATCAACCTTAGTTCATTGAAAAATTGGCCCTTGTATTAGATTGAAATGCAAAAAAATAACAAAACACTAAGAAATTTGATTTGGTTTATTTGTACACAAAAATAGTTTTAAAAATAAAATAAAAATCGGTGTGGGAGATGTTCATAACATTATACAATGAACATCACCGGGAAAATTTCAAAGGATTCTATGAGTATTCTAGAATATTCCAAAACAATTTGTATATTTATGATGAAAAGATTCCAAAGATTTTGAAAAGATTTCATTTTAACGTATTTAGAAAATTTCTGTAATTATTATACAGTGTTAATGGCCCAATAATGGCAAATGTTTTACATACTATACAATCAATTTTTTTGACAAATCTGACACCCTAGTGTGAAAACGTTCCTATCATTGGTTGAGAAGTTCTCATATGCACTATATGAATAAGGATTTTAAGGGGACCAAAAAAGTTAAAGGACTTATCTTCTAAAAATTATCTCATGGTAAATTCCAATCAAGTATCTCATAGCACACTGCACACATGTTACACTAATTATGTATCTCACAAATAAGTATTTCACAACACACATCTCTAATTAAATACTGAGTATTTTACATGTCCAACTAAGCATCTCAGAACACATGCAACTTTATTAGAGCTCACATGTCTATAACAACTCAATTATATGTATCACATTATACATGTAACACAATGCACAACTGCACATTTATGCATAATAACTCCAATTAAGCTAGTGTTTCAGAACACCTTAAGCCAATGTCTCACAATATGTATTTGGAAGCACGTACACTTAGCACAAAGCATACATATCTTCTTATGTTTTTGAAAACATTTTTATAGTATGAAATGTCGCGAAATTAGTATGCATCCCTTTAAAACCCCTATTCAGTGTAGAAACAATTGAAAACAAAGGCAATGCTTTCATGAATTATATAATTAGTTTATAACAGATCATTTGGAACTTAAGTTACACTGTCTATTGGAAACATTAGATGAAGAACTATCCAAAAAAAGTTATATATCAAAAAATGTTAAAATTGAACATGTAGTGGTCTTTCTGAGTACACTAGCAACCACATTGTGATTTCTTGGGACATTAGGGGTTTAACCCCTAAAGGCCCTTAAAAGCCAAAATGGCTTTTTGCTGTTTCGGGCAGCTTAGATGGAAGGTCTAAATTAAGAATTTTAGACTATAATTTGGCGTGGGCGTGGTCATACATACAAGGTGTGTTGGGTAAAAATTACAAAGTCAAATTCGGATTTTATAATTTTTTTATTGAAATTTTTGGTTTCAAGCCCAACTGGGGCAGAAAAAAACTTTTTATTATAATCATTTTTTCAATTTTTTTTTTTTGAGACATGCTCTTCACCACATTTAGGCTCAGAATTTGAAGTGACCCATGTTGATTATATTCTTGGCTTGACAAGGGCAGCCTCCAAAATAAAGAACAGCAACCTCCAAGGTTTTTTGTAATTTCACATCCATTTCTTTCAAAATTTGTCAAAATTTGAGATTTTGAATTTTTTTTAAAATAATTTCGCCTAAAATTTATAAAATCATAGAGATACCTAATCACCGTTCATTTTTTCCAAAAATCAAATACAATTAATGTGATGCATGTTTCACCAAATTGCCATTTTTATACCTACTTCCGGAAATTAATTTGGATGAAGGTTTGAAACGCGTAATGAGTCTCTAAAATTTTGCATGAGCGTACCCAACTTAGTTATCTACATGGAAAAAAATATGAGCAAAATGTTTGGAGTAACAATCTTCAAGTCCCCCTTTGCACTATGGAGACAATGCCTCCCAAGCAATGCCCCGAAAAACTTTTGCACAAACTTTGGATGTTATGATCTTGCAAATGATAAACATCCAACGGTCAATTTTTGAATCAATAGCTATTAATAGTCTTAGGTACAAGATCTTACGGTTGGAATTCTAAAAGAAGTAAAAAAACTTGGTTCACATCCCCGGGAGTACATAGAGGTAGAAAATCGCAGTTTTGAGGTTTCAAGCTCCCAAAAACACAAGGAAATTTAGGGGTTAATACAATAGTAAAAAAGTCATAGAATTATTAATAGATTTCATTTTTTGAAGCCACAATTTAATCCTTGAAGAGCCGTGAGTTTTTTTTTTCTTTTGAGCATCCTTTCACCTCTTTCAATTCGTTTTTTAATGAAATTTTCACTGGCTCTTGAAAGCTAATACCAATTTGAACATTTAAAAAAAATTAATAGAATTTTTGAACGAATTTAAAATATTTTTTTCCCATGTCTCTAGAGATGGTTAAATCAAAAAGGTCACAAATTAAATGTTGTCATATGAATATCATTTCAGTCTTCAAACGCTATAAACTTGCAATTTGTACGGTCAAATTTCATAGAAGTTTTACTATGCATTTTTTTGGTAGTCTAAAGCAAGATCCTCTAGTTAAAAATGCAAAAAAAAACCATTTCCAAGGTTTATTTTAATTCCTGCCCCCACTACCCGTTATCTCTAAAAAAACCTTTTTTTCTCCATAACTTCCATTTACAAAGTTGGAATGGAAAAAATGTAATTGAAATCCCATATTTGTATTGATACACCAAATTCACATAATGTTTTTCAAAAATTAAGATAAAAATGAAAACGTGGAAACCTACCCGGGACCTACCCAAACATTGAAAATGTTCCATTTAGGACACTTGGTCCTTTAGGGTTAAATAACTTGTATAATTGATTTGAATTTATTTGATGACACGGTATAGTCATTGAGTAACCTTTTGTAATTTTTATTGGGGATTTATGGCCTTTCCGGGGTCTTATTATATTCCATAATAAATACTATTACTCTCTTCACTTCGTTTACCTCAAAATCAAGACACATATGATGTAAGAAATATATATTACCTCCAAAAACATTATGAAAGGTAACCTTTATTCAGTTTATTGGTTGGGACGTCATAGGTTATAATTAGAACCCCATGATTTTCATGTCACCATTGAGTTCCAATTATAATCCATAGAACTCCTCCTAATGTTACATAAAAATATTACCTATATTACATAAAAATATTTAATGAAAACAAGAGGTTGAATTGTGCATCAAGTGACTTACAAGTTTGACTCTTGAGAGTCAATTTTCAAGACTCTTAGCATGTAGCATTTAGATTTTAGGCCCTCTTTACACTAGAAACGAGAAGTCATGGAGAAAACCGGTCAAGGGCCATGGCTCATTCTTGAGAAGCGAAACTTTGAATTTGACGTCCTTTGGATATAGTGTGAAGTGAGAAGGGGCCTCAAAACAAAGTGCTGATTTTTTTAATACCCCTCTCATTTCTACCCGGGGGGGGGGGGGGGGGGCTTTTACCCGGCATACACATTATGGGTTGGCAAACATTATGGGTTTACCGGCCACTTACTATGCTGTCCTCATTCTTTAGGGCCTCAAATGAGGCTCTTCCAGTTGTTTTTTGACATTTTTGAGGATGTTTTCACTATCATATGCTTGTATATGAATGCACTAATGAATTGTAATGTAACAGGACGAAAATCGGGAATGAATAGTAATAGCTGTGGGTAGAAAACAGGTCAAAAAACTGGCCATCAGTAAAAGTGGCCGTTCTGAAAAATTATTTAAAAACTGAAAACGATTGGCTGTGAGAATTTTGGCCAAACGGCCCCCCCGGATTTTGCGTCAGGCCCACCTCTTGAGGTGGGCCTGACGCAAAATCCGGGGGACTTGAAAAATGTGCCTTTTTGCTGCCACCTAGGACAAAAGTGATGTCCATGTCATTTTCTCCCCGTTTTGTCCCTTGGACTAAAATTTCGGGTGTAAAGTGACCTTCGTTGGTCTTCTCGATTTCTACGCATCCCATTGGCTGAAATTTCTTTTCTCACGGCCCCTCGCCTCTAGTGTAAAGAGGGCCTTAGACTCTTCACTCTTGTAAAGATTTGCATGTATTTGTACTTAGCATTTCGACTCTCGTAAAAATGCTCATATTGATTGAAATGCTCATTTGTATAGTAATTGTCAATCCATATTATTTTAAATTGAATTTTTGAATAATTAGCATTATGTCTCAAAATATGCGAAACATCTCAAAATGACGAATATGGCCTTTCAATGTAGGTTGAAATTAAATTAAATCCTTTTGTGCACAATGAGTCTCAAATGACCAACATGGCATGATCAATGTACAACAAGGCAAAATGAGTCTCAGATCAAGTGCTAACTTGCAGGCAAGCTGATAAGAAGACAATGACACACTGTCCAGAAGGCAGAAGCTTTCGAACTTTTAGCCCCGGGTTAAAACGGCTGTGCACTACTAGAAATGGGGGGGGGGGGGGTCAGCAACGTTCGGGCTATAGCCCCTCTTAATTCAGCAAACGTTGCTGTCACGGGGGCTGGGGCGGGCTCCGACCTTTTCGAGCAACGTTTGACTGTTCTCATGAACTCCCGGCGTTCCCAGCGTTCCTGCGTTGGAGATGTTTTTTGTAGTGCGATAAATCAGCTCCTAATTTAAGGAGTTACCACCCTCTTACTCCGTAGGCCAGCGTTCTCACCACCGCAGTAACTAGGATTTTAGGCCAGTAGTCAAAGAGCCAGCGTGATTCACCACCGTAGTAAGAGGGATTTCAGCCAGTAGTAAAAGAATTAGCTCGTTCAGGCATGGTGGGGTGATTTTTGATTTCTAATATTCGCCTCATGTCTTCTTTCAATTCCTAATCAATAATCAAATATTTTGCAAACTCCCAATCACATATGGAAAATATTTTTCATAAAAAATAAACAAATTTAATTTAAATTGAAAAATAAAGATGAGGTTGGTCCGAACGAGGTTATGCTCCCAAATTAGTAAATCACTTTAGAAAATGCAACGTTTTTGGACTTATGGTTTAATTTTCTAAATATTGCTATTGGTGTTCCTTCTGATTTTAGGCACCCTTTGTGCCGAACAAATTCCACAATGGAGTCTCGGGACTCATCGCTGCATTTTCCACATATTGCAAATCCTAGACAAAAATGATAAAGTTTCCAAAATCCCAATTACATATGGATAACCTTTTTCCATGCATATAAAACTCTAATTAGGGTATTCCCTAATGATGTTTGGCACCCACCTGTGGCAAAAAAATTCATAATGGGGTCCTGGGACTCAAGGTTGCATTTTGCACTAATTTCAGAGAACATAGAGTTAGCAAAATCCCTATAACATATGGGAAGTGGTTTTCCATATGTATCAAAAACATTTGAGGATGTTCCTAATGATGTCATGCACCCATTTGTGCAAAACAAATTCATAATTAAGTCCCGGAACTCGTGGCTGCATTTTCTACATACTGCAAATCCTAGTCAAAAAAACTCAGCCTTATCAAAATCCCAATAATATATGGAAAATTAATTTTCAAAAATAACAAAACAAATTTGAGGGTGTTCCCAGTCAAGTAAGGCACCCAGCTGTGGGAAAAAATTCCAAAACGTTGTCGAAGGACTCATGGTTGCATTTTCAACTTAAAGCAAACTCTAGTCAAATCCCGGCGGTTTTACCAAAATCCCAACAACCTATAGAAAAAATTTATTCACACATACAATACATAGTTCATTGTGTTCATATTGATGTTATGCACCCATCTATGCAAAAAAAACCCAAAATGGAGTCCGAGGACTCATGACTGGATTTTGCACCAAAGTCAAAGAACAAAGACTTAGCAAAATCCCAACAACGTATGCAAAAAAAAAATTCATAAATATAATTAATGTTTGAGGGTTTTCCCAATAACACACATTTCGTTAAAATTGTACTATATTTCGTTAAAACCGGACTACTAGATTGAAAAAGCGATGGGGAGTGCTACCCTTTGCAAAAGAGATAGGTCTCCAATTTTTCTACATCACTCTTATTCCGCGAATAAGAGTGATGTGGAAAAATTGGGGGCCTATCTCTTTTGCAAAGGGTAGCACTCCCCATCGCTTTTTCAATCTAGTAGTCCGGTTTTAACAAAATATAGTACAATTTTAACGAAATGTGTGTTCAATGATGTCAGGCACCTATATGTGCAATAAAATTCCTGTACGGAGTTCCGGGGCTCATGGTTGCATTTTGCACCATAGCCAAAGAACACAATGATAGCAAAATGTCATTGAAAGATGAAAAATTATTTTTCATAAAAATCAAATCAATCGGAGGGTGTTCCTAATGTTCTTTGGCACCTCTTTGTGCCCTAAATTTCGAACATCGAGTTCCGGAACCCATGACTGCAATTTCCACTGCATATTGTAAATCACAGTCCAAAAGCATAGGGTTGGCCAAATCCTCTATAACATATGGAAAAAAAATTTTCAGAAACATTATAAAAATTTGAAGGTGTTCCCAATGAGGTAAGTCACGCAACTCTGCAAAATATTTCCAACAGGGAGTCCTGGGACTCACGGTTGCATTTTCCACATAAATCATATTATAGTATAAAAGCATAGAGTTCCCAATATCCCAATAACATGTGGAATAATATATTCGTAAATACAATAAAAACCACCGGTTGTTCCTGTTGATTTTGAGCACCCATCTATGCAAAAATTATTGCATAATTAAGTCAAAGGACTCATGGTTCCATTTTGCACCACAGTTAGTCAACATAGACTTAGCAAAATCCCAACAGCGTATGCAAAATTTTTATTCATAATTATAAAACAACTTTCATGGTGTTTAGAAGGATGTAAGGCACTCATATGTGCAATAATATTCCAAAATGGAGTTTTGGGGCTCATGGTTGCATTTTGCACCAAAGTCAAATGACATGGAGTTAGCAAATCCCCTGTTCCCTATGGAAAATCATTTTTCAAAAATATCAAAAAATTGGGATGCTGTTACTAATTATGTTAGGCACCCATTTGTGCCCAAAATTCAAACTTGGAGTCTCGGAACACATGGCTGCAGTTCCACAAAAATCGTTCAAAAAGCGGAGAGTTACCAATCTCCCCGTAACATTTGGAAAAAAATGATTTCTTACATATATTACAAATTCTGACGGTGTTCCAAATGATTGTAGGCACCCATGTACACAAAAAATTCCAAAATGAAATGTTAGAACTAATTATTGCATTTTGCACCAAAGTCAAATATTGAATTATCAAGTAGATCCCAATAACATATGGAATATAAGTTTCCAAAAATATAAAACAAATTTTAGGGTTTTCCCATTGATGTTAGGCACCCATATGTGCAGCAGTTTTTCCACACTGGAGTTCAGGGACTCAAGGTTGCATTTTGCACCAAAGTCCAAGAACATAACGTTCACAAAATCCCAATAACATCTGGAATATTATTTTTCATACATAATAAACAAAATTGAGGGTGTTCCTATTGACTTTAGGCAACCTTTTCTGCCCAAAAATTCAATCTTGGAGTTCGGGACTCATGTCTGCATTATCCACATATTGCAAATCCTAGTCAAAAGGCCTAGAGTTACCAAACTTCATGTAGCACATAGAAATATTTTTTTAAGAAATACCAAAAAAATATCATGGCGTTCCAAATGATATTAGGCATCCATTTGACCCAACAAAATCCAACATATACTCTCGGGACTCATGGTTGGATTATGCACTACAGTCAAATAAGATAAAGTTATCATAGTCGCAATAACATAGGGAAAAATGTTTTTTCCATCTATAGTTTTTTATTCAGGGTAATCCCAATCATGTTATGCACCCATCCGTGCAAAACAAAAATTAAATGATGCTTCGGGACTCGTTGCTCCATGTTCCACAATTTGCAAATTCTGGTCAAATAACATAGAGTTGCAAAATTCCTATAACATATAGTACACTACTTTCTATAAATACAACATATATATTACAGGGTGTTCCTAATGAAGTTACACACCCAAACATGAAAAATAAATTGTATATTGTGGCCCAAGACTCATGGCTGCATTTTCCTCTAATTCCAAATCCCCATCACAATGCATAGAGTTCGTAAACTCCCGGTAACATAAGGAAAATAGAATTTATAAATATATTGAAAGATTGGAGGGTGTTCCCAATGTTGCTAAGAGAGTTAACCCTGAATATTTTTCCGAAACGGAGTCGTCGGACTTATGCAATCATTTTCCTATGTCTGTAATTCCTAGTAAAAGACATAGAATTTGCTAACTGACAACATAATAAAGAAAATTGCCTTCGATAAATAAAACAATTTCCTTTAGGTGTTTTTCCCTAATTTTGACGAAACGTGGATACTTTTCTTCGTGGAGTTCTATGAACGGATAAAATAATTTGAAGTAATATAATATGTACATCAAATAGTAAATCAACTCTACTTTTCAAGCAATGTTGATTCATGTTAATTTGATCTAAACTCCTTTAACATGATTCAAATTACAATTGCACACACACCTCACCTTTGTCGAAATAATTCAAATCTTACTTATTTACATAGATTTTGTTGGTAGTTAAGTATAAGTGTGCACATTTCTGATGTGACTGCCATATGTCTATTTCAAACTTTCACATGCTCTAATGCAAATCAGAGGTACATTTCTATGCTTCATATGTAGACTGCACTGTCTACCTCATATATCTCTTGTCATTGACTAAAGCTCTTTTGTTGGCTGGTTTTCTGAAAAGAATTTAAGGATTAGGATTGCAAGTATTGAAATTGAGTTTGAAATTAGACTTGGTTTCCTTAAGCACATAAATCTTAAAAACCAAAATTCAAAACCACGTAGTCTCAAGCAACTCAAATTGCAATTGAAATACTGTGAGAAACGAGAACATTCCGTTTAGGCATTACATTGCTTCACACTTTAATTGAAACATGAAACAGGAGCTCATACCAGTGTCCAGCCAACGGTTTATTGAAAGAACTCTGTTCCCAAGAAGTAATACATAATTTTATTTAGTTCAGCCATATTGTATGATCCTCTTCCCATTGTTTGTAAAATTTTGTGCCTGCTTTTGTTGCTATTGCTAGTCTTCCAAAAACATCGACCTCATCTTGACTAGCAGTATTTAAAAAAACCAATGACAGGTGTCTTCTTGCTGACCACTCAAGCATTAGAAGATAAAATTTCACCCAGGTATTGTTTTCCATTTCTCTGCAACAAGATGAACACAATAGTCAAATCAGTCAAATCCACTGATTGTAATTGAACTGTCACGCATTTTTTGGACTTTCTTTGACCACGTAATGAACATGACGAGTGAATGAAGGCAATGGACAATTCCTACTACAAATCAGTGGGACAAAGGAATTAGTTCTAAATCTTCAACTAATACAAAGACAAGTGGATCTGTTGGAAGAGTATCAAGCAATCTAGAGATGCAAGGAATGCCTACAGAATGTGCTTGAAGAGTATATTCATTACCTATACAAACTAACCCTAGTGAACATGAGTGGGGTGATAAATTACACTAACTCAGAGAGAAGATGTCATAGAGCACGATTGACAGTCCCTACCAGCAATCGGGCAATGGTATTCGTTCTCAATCTTGAACTAATAGAAAGAAGGCAGGACCTGATCATAAGCTAACTAATAATTCTAGGGCTGCTAGAAGCACAAAGTTTCCCTTCACGCCAATTCAGAAACAAAGCATGGAATATAGACGGGACAAAGCAATAAGGAAATGGTAGCAGTCTTACTTAATCGTTCTTGTTCTCCTCGTCCACAATGGGCCGCTCACCATAGAAGCAGCGAGTTCTGCACTAGAACCAGACATCCCGGGAGCGATTACTACACTGACATCAAAAAAAATTAAATAAGGCATAAGTAGTTTAGGGTTTAGTGAGGAACGGAGTACAAACCCTGAAAGAGTCGGTGTAAAACAATTGCAGTAGTCCTTCTGCACATACGAATGACCCTGCATTCATCCAGTACTACAGCTGCAGGCTGCATCTTCCTAGGGAGCTCCCAGCACTTATTTTTCAGCGTTTTCAGTGTTGGTGTTCAAAGCACAGTTGCCAATGTCAATGCGAAGATAACATCAGTGCGGTTTGATTCGTCTTATTTATTATTAATATTATTTTATTATTTTCGCAAGATTTTCTATTGAAATTCAATTAAAAATCCAAAATTAACACAAAAAACCTTTAAAATGTTGTAATGGAATTGGAATAACATGCAGTAGAAGATGATATGGTTTCCATTATTTGATTCTACTTATTATGGAAAACCATGTTTACCGTCTCACTTTTAGAACTAAAATTGAAACTTGACATACACCAATTTTGAAATTTTTCATAAATTCACATTATCTTATATTGAACATCCATACCGTACAAATGGTAGTCATATGGGTTAAAGGGCGTCAAAGGGTTAAGTGTCACTATTTTATTTATATTTATATATATAAATATTTAGTCCACCCACTAGAACTTGTCAAAATAACTCACTTCAACCTTTTTTAAACCCCTACTGACCTCATCTGTCATGTAAAAGTCATATCACTACATTTTGCATACTTCAAATATCACATTGGGTGATATATAATTTTCCATTGATAGTCATGAGCATCATGGAGGTGTAACAAAAACTTCAACATGATTGGAAGATATTTTGAATATTTACAACTTTCATTATGTAAACAAGATAAATATTCGGAATAAATATATTTTTGACACATTTAATATAAAAATGTGAATTGAAGGTAGGTAACAATTACATTGACAAGTACTAAAAATATGAAAGTGAAGAAAAATAAAAGAGGCGTACGCTTCGAGCATCTTCATAAAGCCATTTGTATTTTGAACACTCATACTGCAGATATCTCAACGGTGGGAAAACTTCAAATGCAGTCTATTGTCCAACCCCAACGGTCAAAATATTTATCATAACTTAACTCAAACATTTAATGAAAACACCAACTACAATAAAGCTCAAACACTTCATTTTTTGTACGTATGACTAAACATCAAGCATAATATGGTTCATTAAGCACTTAGGGGTTACTCTTGAGGAATTTGTACAGTTGGGAAATAATTGGAGGACAGTCCATCATGTCTTTCCTTTTCTTGTATGTTCTTGTACATATCCCAAGTTTATCCAATCATGTCAACTTCTAATGTATAAAAGTGAAATGAAATTTTTTATATCTTCTCCAATGGATTTACTTTTTAATTATTTTAACACTTTGTGAAGTTACTTGTTGAAATTTGACTCTATAGAAATATTTGAGCAATGATCCCTTACAATTTCTCTACTAATATGTACTCCATCAAACATATGGAAGGCACATATTTTGACACATGCACTATTTCTTCACTAATCCTCGGAATTTTATATTTTAAACGAGCCATCTAAACTGTGTCCATACTATCTATATTATAATATATCTTGGTTCAAGTGGACGGATCGCATGGGAAATAATATACTCTAAATCAATGTACATTCATATGTTTGTTACGATGCTTTTGCAGCTTCGTATAAAATACCAAATCAAACATTTGAATACATTTTGAGAAATTGTTGGCCCAAATAAACAATTTGTCCCGTGTCTTCATAGACGGTTTGATTGGATTCCCAAAACTACTGCAACTTTATCTTTTCACTTCAAGCGCTATCAACTTGCATTCTTTACGGTCAAATTCCATGAAAATTGTATTGTGCATTATTTATGAAATCTATAACAACATCGTACGGTTACATATGAGGGAAAATAATTTGTAAGGTGTATTTTTAGCCTTGCCCCCAATGCTCATTCCTCCCAAAGCTGACCCCGTTTGCTCCATAGCTTCCACTTTAAAAGTTTAAATCCTAAAAACAATATATCCCCGTTTTTCTATTCATATATACAGAATTATCATAATTTATTACAAAAAATAAAAATTATAATTGACACCGTAATAACGTACCCGAACATTGGAATTTCCTAGTTAGGACACTGGATCCTTTAACCCTTTAACGTCCCATTCCTTTAAAGAATAGTCAAACTACACTTTTATACACAATTCAACATCCAATAATTAATAAAATATATTTTTTGATATTTTTCATGCATGAAATTGTATGTTTCCTATTAGTCCTAAAAAATTCTGATTTTTTAAATACAAAATGAATTTTTTACAAATTTTTAGATCAAACACTTCAAGAAATTCATATTAATTACAAAAAATCTTCAAAATATATAATTTTTTTAAAACATGTGCAAATGACAATGGAGAATCACATGATATATTTTTGTAGAATTTTTGAATTTGAATTTTAAAATTAAACAAGTGAACTTTCTATGCAGTGCAATTCAGACCTTGAGCTACCTAGCTTGCAACATAAATAAAAATTCAATACTTGAAATTTGTCAGATCCGAAAACTGAAGTGAGAACTAGACTTCATAAACTTCATTTTCTCAATTGAGAGCAATATCAAAAAACGTCATCTTCAAGTTCAAAATTGGCTTTGACCAACAATCATCCACTATTTGGATGCGCGGTCCTTAAAGGGTTAAGGGTTGAGCAAGATATGGTGCACTCCCTCTAGATTCTAGAAATATGTTTTTTCTTTTTGTAGAAAAAACTAATAATACACTAAATATGGATGTTGTTTCCAATGCCATTAGGCACAGGAGTATGTTCAAAAATTACTAACACCTTTAGTCAAAAGATAACATTCAATAAGGGTTTTTGTGCTACTTTCTCTGAGGGCTTAAAGAGATCTGCTATAAGAATAGTATAGTCCTACATCCATCCTTTCCTATCTCATGATATGCACAGCTATGTTGACTTTAGATCGGATCCCTCTCCCTTTAACCATTTACTGACCCTGCTGACATGTCATTCCCTGCAAAACATATTTAGATTCATGCACTTCTTTGTACAGGCCTCGCATGTTCCTGGATAAGACATTAATGTTTTCACTGTGGACAAATCTCATGGTGATTACCAGCCCGGTTGACAGAAAGCATACCTTTTTGGAATTCAGTGACAGTCAAATTCCCTCTTTCAATTATAGGTATCATAACTTCATTTCTGTCAAAAAAATTATAATACTATTTCTTTGAAAATATGTATATATTTTCATATATATATATATATATATATATATATACTATTATATATATTTGTATTGGTGTTTTCCAAATTGCATACTCTGGCAAGACGCAATATGAAATTCCCTAACTTCTACTCAGATATCCACGTTAATCACTGTTCACGGGTTCCCCAAGTGTATCTTCGTCCTCAATGTAGTCTTCACTTTCAGATCCTGACACAGATTCTTCTGCAACTACATGGTCTCCAATAAATCGTTGATATGTTATTCGCGGATGACAAAGTACTTCATCTGTTGCTTCTTCTGTTGCACCATAGTTTTCATCCAAGTCTGCGTCATATTCTTCCACTTCATCGGAATCACAATGTCCCATTTCATCCCCTGATTCTAAATCATCGTCTTCAAACTCCACACTGACAGCCTCCCCTTGTTGGGAGCCGCCTTTCTCCGCAATCGGTCTTTGCGGTTCAGAGTCTTCGGCATCTGATAGGGAGTCTTCAGTCCCTCCTAGAGCTGGGGTCCCCTTGTAAACTACTGGTTTAGAACGGGGATCTATTTTTTTCACTAAACTCCAACCGGGGTTAATTCTGTCCTCAACAAAGAACACTTGGTCACATTCGTTTGGATACACAAACGGCTCGTGCGTTAATAGATGTAACGGAAGATATGTTCTGGTTTTCACCCTAGGAAAACCACACTCGTCAATTACCAAGTTTGGGGAAGATCTTCTAGAAGATTTGCTATCATACCACAACCCCTTAATCAAAGTTACGGAGAAGGAGGTAAAATTAATTTGGACAATATTTTCAATCCTTCCAAAATATTCTGTTGTGGTAGGCTGTTCACCTTCGATCTGGTTGTCGTAGAAATGGGCGCTGATACTTGCAACACCCATGGGCATGAAGGTTACCGATAATAATTAGAATTATAGTCACATTTTTCCTAATACTTCTAGAAAAGAAATGGTACATAGTAATTTCATTACATCATGTAGCCTTATATCACATATCTAGGCGTTATATTTTGAACATTCACAATTAATACAAATTACACATATATTATTATACATGGGCAGTCTACGGCTACATTCGTATTTTTCGGAATACATGAAATTGAAAAAAAAAAAGTAATACAGTCAGTCATTATTTTCAAATATTCTTTACAAAATGTTTCATAATAAATTAAAATGGAGTTAATGTGCAAAGCAAAGTTATAAATAGCAATGTAAGGAGAAAATGTGTATGGTTAGATTCATTAAATTATTAATTAATATTTATTAATTAATTCAGCAAGGTTTTGTCTTGAAATTCAATTAAAATTCCGTAATTAACATTAGTAATTTAAAAAACAATATAATGAGACATGAACAACATGCACTACAATTTGGTATGCTTTTCAGTATTTTATTCGACTTATGATGAAAACTCATGTTTACAGTCTCACTTTCTGAACTAAGAATGAAACTTGACATAAACCACTACAGCTATTATTCATAATTCCTCAATATCTTATTCTTAAGATTCGTACCATACAAATGGTAGTCAACTAGCACAAGAATATTTTTGAAAAAATTGAATGAAAAACATCACCGAGCGCGGTGAAGGGACGTGTCATAATTCATCCAGCGTCCATAATCTAAACATTCTCGCGTCAGAGAGTTAAAACGACAGTGTTATGAAACTTCAATGAACGAGGTCAAACGCCAATTCTGAAATTAAGAATTTATGTTTTCGATAAATTATTCTGAGTAATATTCAAAGTGGCTCATAATGATTGATTTATGTACGTTTTTGGTGATTTTTGTGGTTGTCTTATACAAAGCATATAGGAGAAATTGATGTGCACATATTTTTTTTGCATAAAAACAGTATTACCTAGAATTTTTTTGATACTACCAAATAATTGACATTAAGGGGTCAATGATCCGTACCAACAAACTTCACTAAAACTAATTAGGTTCTAGCAGAACCAATTGCACCATTTTTCTCAACATTATATAAGTAGTCCTAATATAAGGGTCCATTTGAAAACTATATTCGGAATATAATAATAATAATGTGCTAAAAGTTGGGTTTCCGCTATCCTTGACATTGGATTCTATATACTTCACACTTTCCTTATGAAATGCGGTTTTTTCGCTATAACTCATCATGGCTCATACATCCAAGTACTACAAAAGTGGCTCCAAATTTTAACAAATGATTATTGATGTATTTCTCATGTTGATTTCATTGGGTCTCGTATTACTCAGTGTCACGGTTTTATTTATGCTTTGATCTTAGTATAACAAAATATCTTCCGCATCTTGGTTTTATACTATAATTTGAACATTTCGGTAATAAATCAATATAATGTATACACTGTTCCAAAAGAAATCTAAAAATATCAAACTCACTATGAGGTACACGACACCAGTACTTCGATCTCGTCCATTCAAGTACAGAGTTACTCATGGTTGAAAAGGATTCAATAAGTCACTTTGATTTTACATCTCTCACACTCCTTTTTCCACCCTGCATCCCATTTGTCAACATAGAAACAGTTGACTGCAAGATCCTACCTCATTGAACATTGTACTGTCCTAATCTATTTTCCCAAGCCTTCTCCAAAATGTCACTCAGT
This sequence comes from Pohlia nutans, assembly GCA_022496805.1. Taxonomy (NCBI): domain Eukaryota; kingdom Viridiplantae; phylum Streptophyta; class Bryopsida; order Bryales; family Mniaceae; genus Pohlia; species Pohlia nutans. The sequence continues at coordinate 3,460,712 of CM040086.1, forward strand.
TTCTACCCTATACCAGGTAATTACGCACGTACGTGATCCCTACAAATACGTTATTGATTTTCATCTCATGTACCTTAAGTGATAACTGATGTTTGATTGATATGATATATTTGTTACAACGATACTATGAATGTAAAACAAATAATATCTGTTCATCACAATCGCTTATACCAAACATTGCTTCCAAACCACCCTCTGTATACTACAATTTGTTTTACTCTAACATAACCTGAAATTTTGTGTACAACCTCTCTCTATGTGCAAACTTATCTCCACAATTTGTTAGTTAGAAGAAAATAAGGAGAATGAAGATGACAAACATTGACATTACAAGAACAAGGAAAACAATATAGTAAAAATTACCTGAATCTTGGGTTACTTTGCTCGATCCTTCCCTTCTGCGGATCCTAAAGAATTTCCCTTCCACCCACATGTGCAAAAAAAATTTCACTCTCTGATGGGGGCCCAATGACAAATGGTATTCCTTGTCCGACACTCAAATACCCATACTGATGAGGGCCTGAATTTGCGAAACAATCCATTCATGAAATGGAGGCAAGTTGCGAGAATCTTGGCCTTCATACGTAAACCTCCACTTTGCCAAACTAGGATCATTTCTCAATACAAAAAGATGGGCTTGGTGTAAAAATACCTTTTCTACAGGATCCTTGTTTAAAATTCGCATCTTGTGATTTTTGGGTAATAAAAAACCTGTAATTTTAGGATCCTCTTTCAAACTCCACAACTGAGGTGCTGTCGGTGATAGTCTAGTAGTATATTCGGTGAGATAGTGCATTCCCTCAAAAATAACATATCCCTCTGCCATAGAGCCTTCTGGTCGTGCTCGTTGCCTAACCCATCCTTTCATGACTTTCATGTACCGTTCCAAATAGTACATCCATCGGTAATGAATAGGGCCTGCTAAGGCCACCTCTCCTGGCAAATGCACTATCTGATGTGGCTGAATGTCAAAAAAACTAGGAGGCAAGTGTTGTTCCATTAAACACATCAACTCTGATGCCTCCTCTTCCATGTTCTGCACCTCTGATTCTAATATCTCCTTATTATTCAACCAACAAAAAAGGGCCCCCAATCGATATATTATCTGTTTCAATTCCACAGTCAAGGTGCCTCTAATTGCAATAGGCAATAAATCCAACAGGAGGTTGTGATAGTCGTGTGTCTTTACTCCAGATATTTTATTATCAGGAAATTTATATTTCCAGGATGACCCATAACCTCGTGGCGTTTTTATATCCTTGAGCACACCAATGACAAGGTCAAAATCGGTTTTAGTCAATACTCATGGCGCTGGTGCTGAAGAATATATAGAATTACCTTTGCCATCCATGCCTACACGTTCCGCGTGTAAGTGTTCCATAATGCCCATGCTCTCCATCTCCAACCGTTGTTCCACTGAATTTGCCTTTGTGCCTTTAGCGTTTGTGATAGTCTTAAAAAGTGCAGAACACACATTTTTCTCAATATGCATTGGGTCTAGTAAGTGAGGGATTAAATGATCCTGCATATACGCAACATTCCAGCGATAAGTGTAAAATTCAAATTTTTTGCTCTCAAAACCTGTATACATATCTAATCATGAGCATTCAAAGCAGAAATTGTGGGACATTGTAGAATACTCACTGCCCAATACTCGAGTTCAAAGAATATACTCAATCCCTTCATTCCAGACTCCGCCAAGGGCACTGTACCTTCTTCCACTTTAGTCCACATCGCGATCCATTCCCACCCAGTCCACCGTTTTGGTGGTTCTATACTTTCTTCGTTGAAACCACCCCACAAACCGTTGTACCGTCTACCCCTCCATTTGTGACCACGTGCCAGATACTTACGGTGCCCGTGGTAGATTATTTTGCCCAAGTGTTCAGTGGAATATGATGGCACCTCAAGTGGTCCGCAAGGGGGACAAGCATGGAATCCTTGTGTCTGCAAAGAGGATGCAATTCCATAACCAGGATAATCATGCATAGTCCACATCAAACAAACCTTTGTAACATACGTACGACGGTTGACGTTAGTGGATGACATATCTGTTACACGCACCCCTTCTTCCCACAATTTCTTTAATTCTTCCAAAAGCGGCCTGAGGTATACATTCATATCCTTAACCCTTTTTTTTCCCTGCATATACATAAAACATGAATATCGATTAAAAGGTATATGCATATGTCGTGAACCGAAGTGCCCATCTGTCTTGGTAGTAAATACTTTGGAATTTCCTCCTTACTGTCATTACTTTATTAGCTTATTCTAAGTATTTGAACTGCTTCCAAAAGAAGCATACAAATTAGTAAGTGAAATAATCTGGGAACCCTCCTTATGGTGTTGGAGTTCACAGTGATTGTGATTATTGAAAGTTAGATAAATTATATATCCTTCATCATAGAGGTACAAAGTATTAATAGTTTTAGAATGACAAGTTTAACCCCTAACTGACATACGGGTTCTGTGCAGAGCATGAATGTGTTAGAAAAGACTACTTCTTGAACTGTGACTGAGATTGGTCCAGAAGAGAAAAGGAGCAGCTCGATGTTCAGTAATTATCCGAGCGCAGTGAATTAGACATATATAGCGTTTCATCATCTCCTATTTTATTTAGAAGCATTGAACTTCAAATATTTATCATAATTACAAATTATAGTTTTAGCAATTGAGATTTTGTGTGGTTCAATAAAAATATACATTCTTATCTAAAAGTAGGGAAAATTTATAGTAGAGAACATCATTAATTTTGCCAAATACCGTTAGATCATATCAAGTTTGCCATCTGACGAATGAATAAGCTTTTTGTAATGAAGTTATAAGGTTTGCCACTCAGAAACTGATTTTCTCAATTTTCGTTTTTTAGAAAATAAAAACCAGAAAAAATGGCCTTAAATAGCTTACAAATAACATAATATTGCCAAAACCCATTTATTCTATTTTCGTTTTTCTATCTACAGAATTTTCTAACTTTTACGTTTTTTATTTCTAGAATACTTTTACGTCGAACCTGCTATGGTACTACGGTAGTAAGTTTTCTAACAGTGACTGTTGTAGAAGTGTTTTATTTTGAAAACTTCACCCGGGTGGATTTTAACTCGAATTGACATGATTCAAATTAAGTTTGAATGTTGACTTCATTATGTTTTATGGAAAAAAAAAAAATTCCTTAAAAATAAACAGTCCTATTTTTGGCACCCCGTAAATATCGGGTTTACGGTATACAATGGTTGATACGTCATTTATGGGTAACTCATTCGTATAATGGAAATTAAGATTCATAAAGGACTAACTTTTTAATCATCATATTCAATAAAAAATTGCATGTGTTCACCAACAACACAAATCATTTTGGATAGTAGTCAATTCACCTAGAACCCACTGCGTACTACATAAAAATCTTTGACTTCACTGTTTGCCTTTTGGTCCTAAATATATAACATACCGGGTTCCGAATAACCCAATTCCAGGAAGGGAAAAACATGTGACCACAACACGAAAATGGGCATGTTCAGCTGATATTTCTAGAAACTGCACCTCTATCTAATAATTGATTTATTCACAATGTACACTTATTGTACAATACCTCACTTATTGAAGTCAGTGTTCGATTATATAGGTGGTGAAAATATCAATATCGTTTTATAATTTTTGCATTTTACTATCGCTACAACAATATGAAATGTCTATTTGAAGTACAGAAAACGAGTGTAATAAGAAATATAGGTACGAGTAGGTACCTGGAACTATGGAAGACAGGATGATGTGCGTTGGTTTAATTGCCAACCACGGAGGAATGTTTAAATTGACAAGTGCCATTGGCCATGTGGAGTGGGAAGTTGCATTATTACCAAACGGATTAACCCCATCCGTTGCAAGACCCAGAAATACCGAACCAAACCGAGCGTTCAAAATTGGATATTTCTTCAACACATGCTTCCAGCCCATGGAATCGGATGGAATCCTCATAATTCCATCTTTACTGACTTTGTCATAGTGATGCGTCATCAACCGGGCTAGTGCAGGACTGCGGTATATGGCTTGTAATCTTGGCGTTATCGGAAAGTAGTGCATCTTCTAAAGTGACATAAAAAACAAAAAATTCAGAAAATTAGCAATAACTGGAAGAACTCTTAATAAACATTCATTGCATTATTCAACATAAGGAAAAAATACAACAAATGAGATAACTAACCTTTTTTGGGACCTTTTTGCTAATAAGCCCTTCTCGATAGCGCGACGCATTGCACTTTGGGCAAGAGTTTAGGTTGTCATTTCTGTGGCCAAAATAAAGAAAATCATCACAGGGGCAGGCGTGTATTGTATCGTAATCTAGGCCAATTTCAGTAACCACTTTCCGAGCTTCAACTCGTGTCTTAGGCATCTTTGAATCCAACTTTGGATCAATGATGTGGTTGTTAATAACATTAAGAACATCATCAAAGCAAACATTGGTCATACCCGGGTTTTTTGCCTGAATCTTCAACAAGATCATAATGATTGCCAATCGATTGGTTGAAGCTCCTGTGTAGATGGGTGTGGAGGCTTCTTTCTCCAAATTTGTAACTTCTTCCTCCTCGAACTCCTCGAACTCAAACTCAAGAGGTACCGGCTGGACACCCACGTGGTGCAATATAAAGTCTGCCATAACAACGTCTGGGTCCTCTCTTTCATCATCATGTATAGTGTCCATGGCAACTGTGCTGGGCTGGGAACTAGAAGCATGGTTTTCATCCAAAACACTAGGTAGTAAGGGGCGTTCACCCAACCTAGCCGTGTAAAAAGCCTGTCCACACAAACCCCATGGTATACACTAGTATCAAAAAAAAAATGGACATGTTCTAGAATATATCCTCATTTACCAAGATAGAATTAATATCCAAAATATTTGTACAGTGTTTGGTAGTGCCGTGGCAATTGAAAAAAACATGTTCTCTTATATATCCCCATTGAACATGACAAAATTGGTATCCTAACTAGTAAAAAGTTTTTGGCAGTGCCGCAGGTAATGATAGTGACTACACTAAATAGGTACGGTAGATTAGTGTTACATAATTATAAGATTTGAAAATATCATTAATTTTAATCCTAAACCCAAAATAATTTATCAAAGACATTGATTACATTACTATTGAAAGATCCCCATCATGACCAATATAGAGGCTAAAAAAATAAGTGAACAATAAAAACTTACAACATGTTTATGTACATTAGTGTATTTAACACTACTCTAACTATTTAGTGTACTGCCTATTGCTGTAAGACACCCCTTTATAACCCCTAATAAAATATGTTTCGTACCTTATGGGTGCACGCCATAAGGTTTACATACTTTCTCTTAAAATTATTCAGTAATTACAGTATTTAATTATGTAAATTTGTATGAGGTATTTTCATTATATATGTGAAAATCTACACATAGGTCATAAGAGTCAGTGGTGGTAAAATACACATGTACGTACTAATATATAAAATATATTGTAGTGGCCAAAAATAACAATAAAAAAATGGGTATACCCCAGACTAAGCATTTTTTATGAAGTTATCAGAACTGAAAGAAACTTCTCTAGCCCCTAACCGCCCAACCATGCATATTTTGCTATATGTACAAATTTCATCCGTAGTTTCTCATCCATCATGCACTTTTTGTAGTGTGATTTTTTTTTGGAATTTTTTATCGGAAGTTAGCTTCATGTATGTGTGATCCGATCGAAAAGGAAACAATTTTTGAAAAATTTATGCCATATTATATGTTACAGTGTTTCACCCAAAATTTTGAAGGTTTTAGTCTAAAAGTGTTCTTGAAAAAATAACCTCGTAAAATCAAGCATCCAAAAAATCTCCATAAATCACTACACCTAGAGTACTACATTACAAGCCATCACAACAAATTTCATCCCCATATTGTCAATATATGATTTGTAATTGAATTACAAAATATTTTTTTATTTTATGTTTCAAAATTTATAGAAAAATATCAGTGATAGCAATCAAAGATCTAACCATGTTGATTGAATCTATATTTCAAAATGTATAACTTTTATTCATACATCAAGTTTCAATTATTCATGTTAGTTGCATTTTATAATGCATCTTTGCAAAACTGCCAAAATTGGACATAGGTGAGGACGTTTAGGGGCTAGATAACTTACATGTATGATAATTCTTGTGAAAATATTTAGACATGGTTGAGTATTTCGTAAAAACTATAATACATTCTGTGGTCTCATTTTAGGTACATCTAAAAGTGACCAAACATCCCAGGGATTACTGTTTTTATTTATCCAACTTAAAAGACAGCGATCTTGGCCCCTCACATGATAAAACCGTGACTGGACCAACAAACATTGGTCATAGTTATCAAGCAATTAAGAGTTGTAGACATTCTATGAAGATACCTCAATAAATTACGTACTTACACGTCCCATCAACATTTGTCTGTATCGCCCAATTCATGTGTTCATAATTTTGTATAGCCCAATAATTAGAATTAACCCTCCATAATATAAGTTGTGTTGAGAGCCTATTTGGTTATTCAAGCAAGGTACTTAATGTTCGGATAATCTTGGTTCTGATGTTAAAAATTAACTTCACTAAATTAAGTGCAAAGTAAGTAAGTCCATTGTCGTAATTCCATAAGTATATTAAACATTCACCTCATGATAATATAATCTCAATCATATGGCATGATAAGGACAACCACCCATGGGCGTGATATTTATGTCAAACCCCATTAATGATGTATTTATGTCAAACCCCATTAATGGTAGGTGTGAATTGTACTCCAATAATTTGATTTAGTGTACAACATGATAGAGTCATTCAATCATGTCCACATGCTTAGTGAACCACTAGTTTGTAATAAGTATGTCAATTCCAATCAATAACATGTTGATGAGATATTATAATTGTAAATTTTTTATTACTATTGTTGTTATTGTTGTTATTATTATTATTATGTATTTGACACAATAAATGGTAAATTTCAGAGATAGTAGAGTAATGTATGTGAATTCCGTGTTATGAAAAAAAATCTCACACGTTATCAGAATGCTAATATTACGTTTTATTTTATTTTATTTTAACTTGCACAAGAATGTACTAAATAACAAGAAACTTAGAAATCTATCCCATTGTTCCTAAATGAACACATTAATATATAGCATAAATATATATGAACTGCATATGGTCACTATACATACAATCATAAACAAGGCGGGCACGAGTTTATTACAATTGTTATTTCAAGGAACAAAATACCAAAAGAAGTACCTCATAAGTGGGCGCTGTGCCATGTGCTTGTATATGGTGCCCAATTACAGACATGAATCTGACGGTGGGCCGAGGTAAACGTGCGCACTTTCGACATGGACATACATTGTGGAAGTCCGCCTCTGCACCATCTTCTTCTTCATCACTAAATCCCTCTCTGTCTTCACCATGTCTTCTAGGACGTTGATTTCGACGTTGAGAATGCCTAGACCGTCGATCCAACTCTACTTGTGCTACAAGGTCTACTGACCGGATTGCCCCAATATCCCTCTTTTTACAGGGCATTGTAAAAGTAGAGCATAACCCAAATTACCTATGTACATCAAAGTAAAGTGTTTTAGTGAAATTTAGTAAACCTTACTATTGCACGATTAAGTCGTAGTGGAAAAAAAAATTGCCAAAAAATCTCCATATGATTAAAAATTCACTAACAAATCGTCCAAGATCAATTTCAATTAATATGTACCAATTATTCATTGATTAGGCAAGGACAAATAATCTATAGATGGCATCGATTATCATTGATCTACCAATTATTAGATAATGAAGTGTAAAGGAAAAAAAATCAAATCTTCACGAAGTTGTTATCATACAAACACAGGTTTAGGGGGTCTTTGTAATTGGTTTTAGGGTCCAAAAGCTTATTGCCATTAATGGTAGGTGGCAAGGTTTATGTATATACATGTGACATGGAAAAAAAAACTAACAAACTAAAGCTAACTACCCTAATTCCTTACCCTGTCACACTGCCCCCAAGCACAGAGCCGTTCCCATGTCATTGGCTTTGACATTTCTCTTTGGATCTGGGCCCTTCATCCCTTTTGCATCTGACGGCCAACACATCGGGAGAGGGGGGGGGGGGGGGGGGGTTTTGGCTGCGCGTCTCTCCCTCCTGGAACTCAGTTCACTTGTCAATTTTTTTAAGCTCCGCTCTCTTTTCCCTTCGACCTGCGCTGTCCCTCACCTGGAGCTCTGTAGAATTCCGTTAGATTGTGCTGCTGCCGTCCCCATTCTTCAAGCCTCAACTGCAGTGCTTGTTGTGCCAGTGGGGATTACATTGAGCGTGGAAATGTAGGTTTTAGTTCTTTTTTTGTCTTCCCTGCGTCGCCTTTCCACTACTCCTGCCTGCTCAAGTAGTATTAGACATAATAGCGTTAGAATGCTTAGATCAGAACACAAAGGTTCCATTGTTGATAGCGCACTAGTAATGTAGCAAATGCATGTATCGTTAGGTTGTGATAGTCGTGCTAATATTCTTGTTTGTGAACTCGGCAGCCGAGCAGAGAGGTCGTGCTCTGCGTCGCAAGGAAGAGAGCAATTATAGGCCGCTTCTAAATCTCAGGTATGTAACCCTACCATATAAACCGCATGAAGAAGAGATGATTTCATTGCTCGTCAATACCATTCTTAAACCCTTGCACTGTAGCTCTGCTTAGCAATAAACAAAATGAATGACATTAGGGTAGATCCACTGGAATATCTTAGATTAACCTGTTCCTTGTGATGTGCATCTTACGGGTTTAGTTATTGTGCACATACCTGACTCTTTGGGGAAATTTTCTCGAGTTGCAGTTGAACTGTTAAGGAGACTATTAGCTGCAATGCCGAAATCCACGCGCGAGAAGAAGAAACGGAAGGTACTGGAGGCATAGAAGACAGGCACGGTCAACAAGAATGGAGGGGCCGGACTTGTGCCGTCAACAAAGAGGGTCCTGGCTTCGCAAGGAGGACCGCCGATGTCTCCCCTCCTCAACAGCAACGCGAAGAGTAGGCGGGTAGCGGAAATATCAACCCCACCAACCGAACGCGCGCCCCAAGTTGTGACCACGAACGCGTTGGAAGATAGAAGAAGGCAGGAGGACAAAGGGCCAGGGGGGAGTACGCCCTCTCCCTCTAAGAAGCGATCGTTGGGAACACACTGAAAACCCAGATCCCGCCAAGAAATCTAGGCTGCTTGAAGGTTCGGGAAAACAGCGGGGGACGGGTCGAAAACAGAAAGGGCGGAAGGAATGCGCCGCTTTAAAAGAGGTTCTCGGCGAGGTTAAGGCGATGGCGAAAGTGTTCAAAGATGCCAGGAGCCAAGAGAAGAACGACATGCCCCCTGTCACTCCGAATCCACCTGCACATCCGCCTCACACTTTCGGTACTCCTCCACTTTCGCCCGCTAGTAATGTGAACATTAACGTGTACGTATCTCCAAGACAATTGTATGCAGATCCTTCCCTTCCGTCGTCCCCTTTCCACTCGCCTACTGTGCACGTCACAGGAGTGCCTTTGTTCTTTGAAGTAGTTCCCGAGAGTCAAAGTCTAGTTTGTGGACGCCTAGTACGCAATAATTTAGCAAGAAGATGCTTAGTTCCAGAATCTGCCACCCCACAGAACGTAGAAAACAACACTAATGATCAAAGAGACGGAGATGTGTCTAATATTGGACGAGCACACGAAGTAGTGGCCGATCCAGTAGAAGTGGAAAATGTAGAGCCAGTTTTGGGTACTTCAGATCCTGTAGTGGGAGAGGAACCACAAGCCGAAACTGCTGTCCTGACTGCAGCAGTTGTAGAGCCGGTAGTCCCAGGAGCTGAGGCCGTTGTACCCAGAACCGTTGCTACTGTAGTCTCTGTAATCCCAGAAGTTCCAGTGGTAACTCCCGAGGTTCCAGTGCTTGGAAATGTAGTCTCCGTAATCCCCGAAAATCCACCCGTAATTCCGGAATTCCCAGTCGTCGACACTGCACTGCCAGTGACAGGAGATGAAGACGTACCTGTGACTAAATCTCAGCCTAAGCACAATGAGAATTTACGCAGCAAAGCACCTATTGCACCCAAGGACATCGTATTTGATTAGTTTCTTACCCCCAAACGAGAGAGAAGCTTTCTTATTCTTTCATCCTCAGGTAGAATTGCTAAGCACAGAACATGAGAAACTCCCCATGAATGGTAGCAATTCATATAAGAGCCATGTAGAACCACCGAGTCACAACTCCACCAATACCGAGTCCACGCAAGGAACCCAACACCCACAGAAAACATATTCCCAGAGGCGTGGTGAATGTGCGGCAACTAGGGCGGATTTTGCAAGGCGTCACAACCTTGGTGTGGAGACGATTGACGAGTACAGGAGGAAGATGAAAAGCGAAGAGGCCATTGCCCAAGAATCTGGCACTCCAATGGACAAAGGACCGGGCCAAGAGAAGACAGTGGCTGAGGCAGGCCCACCGAAGAATCAGGGTGAGGAGAACTTAGAGGGGGTGGAGACTTGCAAGGCCAAGGACAAGGGCAAGGCTGCGGCCATGGAAGACGGTGAGGAGGGACACGAGCAAGGGGAGGAGCATCAGGCCAGGGAAAGGAAAAAAAAGAGGGAGAATGAGAGTCGTGGGAAGAACGGTGAGAAGAGAAGGAAAGGGAAGGGGACAGGAGGGAAGGGAAGGCAGGAAGAGATCCCATTGGCCCTGCATGTGGGGGCAGCAGTGGAAGGGGAGGGCTCAAAGACTGTTGGGTAGGATGAGGAGCCACTTGCAGCCACATGCAGCGGTGAGCAGATTCCCTCGGTACACGAGGCAGAAGGTGTGACACCTTCCAAGCCTCGTCGGAAGCACAGAAGGACGAGGTCTGTAGAAAATTCCGCGGATGGTTCCTCCAAAGCTGCCGACTCTACTGGGACTCAGTCATCGCCAGGGAATCATTCGAACTGCGGCAGGAGAGGTGGACAGTCTATAACAGAGGCTACGTGGGGAATGCCAACAGATATTCCTCCCTTTGAGGTAAACACATTAGCTGCGCCGACCGGAGCATTTGGGGAGCACATGCGGGCTTATGCATTCGATCAAGCCTCTAAGGAGTTCCCATGGCACAAGAACTGGAACCGCCAGTGCCCGGAATTGAAGGCTAGATTCACTATGTTGCTAAGAAAAATCTACCCAGGACCTTGGGAGCCGAAGACCATCCTTGGGGCAGTTGGTGGTAACTTGCGAGAGAGACGGTGCAGGCTGAAAAAAAAATTTGAAACATACAAAAATTGGAAAGCGGTTCCAAGACCGAGTGGGTGCACAAGGGAGTCTTGGTTAAAAATTTATGAAGACACGAAGAATGAGCTGAAGCGCAAAAAGTCCGAATTGTGTAGGGCAGCCGCAAATGCGCGAATGGCGGAGGTGGGCTGCAGTCACAGATGTGGCCCTCTTGGCCTGAAGGGAATTGGATTGCGATATGTGAGTACCCCCCTCTCCCTAGTGAAATTACTCATGAGAATGTAGTTGCTGAAATTGTTTGCGTATTCCCATTCAAGTAGGATAGATTATCGCACCCAAATAAAGTATGCTGAATTTGTTATCGTTGTGAGTGATGCGGTGCTGGATTATCTGGGCTGTTTGAAGTGATGGAGTGGTAGTATTCAATCTAGAGTCAGTCCCTCACGTAGTGAAGTTATAGCATTATCAAGCACGATTTATTGAGGTTTGCCCAATGTAGTTCGTATGACTACTGTGAAAGTTTTGTATGTGTTTCTTAGTTTTTTCGGATTTCATTTTTATTTTATATTAGGGTGTGGTATCGTGTATTAGTTAATACAAAGGGCTCACGCTGAATTTCCGCTCCATAACGTAACTTGTAAACATTGCCAAAAACATAGAGTCAGTAAACAGCCTTAATCATTAATGACCTTGCGCAGCATGTTTTGCAATCCCTGAATTTTGGTGACAATTGATTAGTTTTCATAGGAAACCAATATGCATGTAACAATGAACGATTTTGTATGAAGTTTATTATCACCTAGGATGTTCAGAATGTCATATTATACAAGATGTAGGGGCTGCAGTGGGGGCTAACATGTCAATGTTATTGGGCAAACGAAGTGGGTTACGGGCTGTACTCATGGCTTCTGTTGGGTTAATGTACACTGGAAGACAAAGTAGAGGTAGAGTAGCAAAATTGTATTTTGGTATATTCAGTTTCTTCTAAATGCGTAGTAGTTACATCAGAGCATAAGTGAAGTATTGAAACCAGATGTACCGTAGTCCACTGTGATATTGCAATTGTGAACTACTAGTGACTGACTTTGGTTTGATTGGATGTGGCAACTAGTATGAGACATTCACAGAGAAGCAACTGATGAGGAGCTCAGTTACGGGAAGCGCAATGGATATGCAGCGCTTGAGGAACCAGTGAACAATGCTGCGTTAAATGGTGACACCCCCAATAATGCTGCCTTGAATGGTGACCCCCCAAGCATCAAAGACATTCTGGAGGCTAAGGCCACAGCAATGAAGGCTAAGGGCAGAGCATTGAGATCAAGGGGCCGTATGACCGAGGAAGTGCCATCAGAGGAGGAATCCATGTCATCTGCCTCGGGAGACAGTGAGGAAGACGAATCCAATGGTGGATCTTCAGATGACAAATCCAGTGGTAGCGAGGAGTAGATATGCGTGTCATGTGAATGTTCCATTCTCACATATGGTTGTGGTATTATGCATGTAGTATGGACTTCATCACTTTAACAAGTACTGTCATAGTTGTACACTTTGTAGAAAGTTTTACATGTTTTTCAATGTGTAGTATAGGAATGGCCAAGGGTGCGAACTTTAAAAAATACAGTATGTATTTAGCTTAAATACGCAGCCGTGAAGACATTTTATAGACATGGACATAGAACCTATATGTCTACTCATAAACTGTGGGGGGATATGCATATAACATTATGCAATAGAGCAAAATAAAAGGCACTGTATAACTCTATGTATTTCAGTAGTGAATCCTTTTAATGTACAATACGTACATATGTGAATCTAATTTTTCAGTATATTTGCTATGAATATTTTGAATTGCGTGATAGGCCAATCTAATGAGGTGTCATCACACTTATCACTGTACCACACTAAAATACATACATCCGTCCATAATCCGGATGAATGAAGCAGAAAAGCATATAAGATGATATCTATTAATGTTAAATACACATTAAAATCCGCAATTGAAGCGAAGATAAGAACCTATGCGGGGATGTACAAATGTCCAGAAATAAGTTTTTTAGACTCTAATTCTGAGCATGGAGTGCTCGCAAATTCCATTAAGAAGTCGACACGTGGCAGTAAAGGATAAAACTTTCTTACTAACAAAAGTCTGATTTCCTTATGTTTACATTTAATTCGGACGCCGAATACCCCGAGGACCCATGTGTTCCCAATCCAAGAAGGACAGGTTGCACTCGTCAATCCACAAGTTTTATAAAAAATATCCCGTGATATTTACCTTCAGAATTTCCCCAGACACTAAAATAAGATTTACTGGAGTGGGGAAATGTCAAAGTAAAATCACATATTACCGTTCTACTCTCAATTACTTCTCACTTAAAATTTTATGACTATAACTAAAAATACTTTTCACCAGCTGTAAGTGTGAAGTGTAAAAGCATCGTGGGAATGTGAATAGTTCGCAGTAAAATTGTGTGCAAGTTAGTAAGTGTAAAAGAACCTCGGCTGAAAATAGAGAAGTGGGCCCCGTTCATTTAGTTCGCGAACCCAATAATTCTGTGTTCCCTTGGAGAGAGACGAGCCCCCACAAACGTTGTAAATGCATGTTCCAAAACGTTGCTGCTTTACAACAACGTTTTCAAAGTTGTTCCAGTAACGTTTAATTCGCCCCGAGGGCTCAACCACTCTAGTGTTAAGAGCAACGTTTGCAGCGTTGCTGACCCCCCCCCTTTTCTAGTAGTGGTGGGGGGTCCTGTCTAAATTCGAATTTCCCTGCAGTTCCTGTTCGACCATCCTTTTTAGCCCCGGTTAATTTGTGTTTTAGTCCTGCCTAATGGTACAAAAAGGGGCTAGTGGTACAAAAATTTTAGCCCCCCATTTTTCACATATTAGTGCTCAGGAGGGCTAAAGAGGGCCGGGGCTAAACTACCTCAGTTTAGCCCCGGCTAAATTGATCAAAGTTTCCAGTGACAGCATATATACATGCATCTCTACCAGTGAGAGCTTCTCCCATCAATCGTCCAATATTATAATGATCTGCTGATCAGCTAACATTTCTTGAGACATTTACTGCAGCTGTTCGCCCTGTTTCGCAATCGCGTCAACATGTGCCTACATCTAGCTCCTTCGATCTCTGTTGTCAGCAACAACAGCAAGCTTCGAGTTACCATCATTGTCTATACAACCAGTTTCAGAAAACGTCACTATAATTAAATTCGACTGGTCACAGCTCTTTCGGTAATTAAGCACTTGACTGCTTACAGGAAACCATAGTGTACTACTTTTAGAGTTGCGAAAGACGTAAATAATATAGAGCCCCATATTCATTAAATTGGCCAATTTTATTTATATTGGCCGCCACACTATTCAAATAAGGAGAGTAAATGAACTGAAATCACACTATTTGAGTGGCCAATATAATCAAGATTGGCCAATTTAACGAATATGGGGTTATAGATGATGTACATAGTACTTAAATTAGAGACTTAACTATATTTGTAACGATGATTCAGATATTAGCATGAAAACGTTATATTCTTTGCAGGGGGGTGATGGCCTGATATAGGTACCCCTCCTGAATTAGTGTGATTTGGGGAAAAAATCTTTTTGATAAGGAAATAGTATTGAAAAATTACAAAAATTAGATAGTGTTGTAGATGGCATGGTAGGAGCCGCGTATATTGTCGCTGTGTTAAAAACGGAATTTTTGGCATGCATAAAATGAATTACACACAGTCACACATAAGGTTATACGTAACCAGGGTACCCATATCAGACCGTTAACCAGGGCTTGAATTTAGATGAGATTCCAAGTTATACCTCCAGCAGCTCGGGAAGTTGCTGCTGCAACTCTTGATGCATTGCCACAGCTCCAGCCAAAGTTTGCTGAGCCGCTTGCTGGTCCGGTAGCTTAGAACTGCGAACATCGATCAATACAACCATATATATGGAAGTTAAACATAATCGATTCTCACTGACTAGAACTTCTGAACCGAAAAACAGCACAATCATGCCGAGAAAGATTGAAATAGTCGGAATTGAGAATATCAGAAAACATGCAGGGTCTGGAAACTCAGGGTCTCGAAAGCTTACGAAGATGCTACAGTCAATCCACATCGTTGTCGCTTCGAACCCCGCATTTGTGGCAGCTGAGAACCTGCGCCAGTCAACATGTACCAAATGAATTGAAGCTCAGACACTGTAACTAATTCAGGAATTTGGAGTTTGCAGACCTGGATTCTCTCATGGCGCTACCAAATCTTTCGGAAGATGGGATCTTCAGTGCAGTCATCAACCCACCGTCAAGCAGTGAAGAAGTCGGGGCCGGGGTCGAAGATCTCCCAGACTGGTGTTTCCAGCCCGATGACGTGGAGCAGAGGACCCCGACCCTCACTTCAGTGAGAGTGCACCACGATACAATCAACGCGTTGGAGTCGGTGTGCCGTAACAACCCGGTGGAGATGCAGAGTATAGGAATTCGGAGCCAGGCGGAACTGCAGCCAGTCATGCGTAAACGCCGCCACAGAGCAAATCGACTGACCAGATTTGAAGCCCCACTCTTGGCCCGCTCCAGTACTGCCCAGGTACTCGAATTTGCCAAGAAATACTCGAAGCTTCTGTATCCCTTCAAGCTTCCAGGCATTTCGGACGCATTTTGTAATGGAGTAGTTCAGCCCGAACGGCCTCACATGGAGCCGGGACCTCTCGTGCTTGACTCTGTGGAGTATCCATCGATGCCACAGTTGTTGCTTCCATCAGCAGTTGCCCCGGAAGTAGAGCAACCCGAAGCAATTGCAATTCCTGCGGTAGCCGATAAGCTTTCTATTGCAAGACCGCAGCCAACGTTTACAGTACTGCCACCCGTGGAGAGTTCCACCGCTGTGACGACCACCATTGCAACACCCCAGCCAACCTTTGTGCCACCCTTGGAGAGTTCTACCGTGGTGACGACCACCAGGGACGCGAACTGGGCCTATCTTGACGAGGCTGTCTCAAAAATGGAATTGACAGAAATTACGCAGGTGAGAGTTTCCATCAGGTGAGCCTACAATTGTTAGTTTAACTGTGAGGTAGAATGCAAGTCGGTAATAAATCCCTGCTTTGGAGTGTACCATAACTTTAAACACTTTTGAGGGGCTAGAATTAATGTTGTATCGATCGGGAACCTCCAATTGAGGAGTTCGCCTGACGGAATCTTATTCTCACGAGTTAGGTTGTTGTCCAAGAATCTTCTGTGGTTCGGAGTTTTGACATCTTTCAATTAGCAGCTAGCTCCGCTTCTTGGTGTGATTTCTTGGAAAATCTGTCAAACATCGTTTACTTTGCTTGTTGGCATGAAGGACAGGCACAGACTAAGCGCCTGTTCGTGTTGTCGCGTTGACTTGATAGTTCTCTAGACATGCTTCTGGCAATGAGCGCACGTACTGCATTAGTGTAAACTACCTGTTTAAAACTATCCAAAACAGATGATTTGCTTCAGTGAGTGCTGACGGTGGTCAGTGAGTGTGAAATCAAGAGCATGCGAGCACAAAACTTGTTCCAGCGCTAGCATATTATAGTAGAAAGCGATAATTATGTATAGCCTTAGTTGTATGCACATGACTACCGCCATATAGGTTAAATTTGCCAGTCAGTCCCTCTTATTTTCAGTCTACTCTTATTTTTAAGTGTAACTTGTTACACTTGAAAATAACAGGGATTGGTCAATCTAATCAATATGGCGTATGTAGTGTATGTGAGCTAAGTATTGTTTGTTTCTGTCAGTAGCGGGTGGAATTATGAGACATGGATGTGTAACATCATGCATGAAATCTGTCAAAGTGAAGCAGAGGTGGAGTTAACAACCCCCAGCTCCCCCACCATCCATGATCTCGTTCATTTGTCGTCACCGACCATGACAGCTCCTGCAGGTCTAGAAGTTTCCTTGACTTCATTCACCCCACAGGTAAGTATATTAAACCGTGTTGAGCCGCGGCTTGCCACACCGCGAGGGGCAATTATTGTGCAAAACCAGTCAGAACCAGATACATCTCTCACTGCTTGTGTATTGCTGCTCCTTCTCACGAATTATTGAGCTTAGTATGCTTCTAAGTGTGCACATGTTGATTAATCTGTTGCAGACGCTGGCGATTTCAGGGGCCATACCGGTAGCACATGAGTTTGATTCGGAATGCCAATCGAATGGCTCTGGTACATGGTCACAGATGTCAGACTGGCTAAGCGACTGGTCCAAGGCCATTGATCACATGGTAGAGATCCCTCCACCTGATACGATGGACTCCCCAAATTCATTTGTGGTGACGCCATTTGAGAGTCCGGAGGTGATCATGAGGTCCGAAACTCCATCTATGGTGAGATCATTTTTGCCCTGGAGATCTCAGTTATTCATGCATGAATTCCCATGTTTTCTCAGTGATGAGTCTGAATTCTGGAGCATTTTACAAGTTCATTTTCTAGTCGAGCGATACTGAACTAAATCATGTACTCATCATTGTGTTCGGCGTGATGAATCGTGAGCAGGAACCAGAGCTGGTGCAAATAGTACCGGAACTTCCTAAAACGACCCGCAGAAGGAGCAAGAGGAGCGAGATGCACCATTTACTTAAGCCCTTGTTGCCATCCTTGGAAGCGACTTTCGCACCCCTGGGAAAAAGGAGGCGCCAGGCCGGTAAGACTAAGAAAAATCGAGTAGCAGGTCCGTGCACGATCATATCAAATGAACTAGAAACCTGCGTCATTTAAATAATCGTATGTAAGTTACTGTGGCTACTTTGAGTACTTTCATTGTGTGAAAATGTGACATCTTTCGAATTGCTGAAGAGTAGGACTTTCAAGTGCTCTGATGGATTTTAGTTCCCAACTGGAATCTCACGGCTCTAAAGTCTACGTTGCTTAAAAATAGTAAGACTGATGATTTCAGATAACGATCCGTCCCTACTTGAGATCCTTTTTCCGAAACCGCAAGATTTTGTTGATTTTACGAGGTGGTTACAGATTTGAGACTTCAGACGAGTGTCTTAAACCGCACTCAGCTCCAGTTTCAGTCTTATATATGCAGACCTCCTGTTGAAGTTACATTGAAAAAGAAACCTGGGAGGTTGCTTAATTCAACATGAGATATCAATTGTGATTTTCAACTACAAAACGCTAGCTGTCTCGTCAATGTTGATTCAGCAGTGGGGTCTTGCAATCGAGAATCTAGAAAACTGTCTAGTACTTGTAATTTTGTTTGAAAGCATTTGTCAGCAAAGTTATACCTGTAGCACGTACTAGCAGGATCCAAGGATCGGATCCTGTGCTGCTTTGTATGAATAGACCATCCATCAAATATAAATTCATGCTTTCTGGTATATCATTGCTTGAACTTGAGTACGTAGCTAACTGTGGACAAGTACATATGACATCATGGTTGATCAGGAACATCAGTTGAGAAACCTCGCATAGTGTGGAGGAAGGATCTAAAAAGGAGGTTTAAGGACGCAATTACACAGCTTGGTGGTCTTGCAGGCAAAGGTTCATACATAGAACCCTGCCTTCATATGAATAGGATATATACATTCTACTCTCACTGCCACTTCGTTACAACACAACCTGGAAATATGAATAGCTAGACCCTGGCGCATGTCGTTGATATGTCTGAATTACTTACAGGATATATGAATAGCTAGACTATGGCGCATGTTGTTGATTTCTCTGGATTACTTACAGGATTTTATGTTCTATACAAGTGGGTTAGAAGTTTGACGAATGAAATATATTTAACGATTATGTAATACGTAATCTTCATTGGGAAGTTGGGGTTATGGGTTCTAATCACGACCCCAGTGGTGTTCGGGGTATGAGGGGGTTCTGTATAACCGGATCCGATTATAACCCAGAATTAAAAGAGATAGACTCACGTACTCTCAATCACCAACCAATTTCTTGCCCCAAGAGGAAGATACTTTGCAGCACTTGGTTAGAATGTAGGTTTGTGAAGTATGTAGACATTTAGTTGAGCAAATTCTCTGGACTAGGTCATACCAAGTGCTACCAGCTTTTATCGATTCTTAGTAACGTGTCATGCATGTTTTCTTTAGTTAAGAGAGAAATGATTATTCCAAATGAAAATCCTACCTAACATACATTTCAGACTCTACGCCAAAAAACATTCGCACCGTCATGAACTGCAAGTTATTGACACATTATCATATCAAGAGCCACCTCCAGAGTTCCAAGACCAGTCGGCATCACTACGAATATAGTTCAAGCGAGGGATCCTCTGACGGTAAGTAGAATCCCAACTCTATTGAATATTACAGTCATAGTTACAGGAACAAACATTACATTTGTATTCATGAATAAGCTGGTAAATAATACCTGCGATTAATTGACAGTCGTAAGTTCTAGCAAATTATGCTCCAATTTAGTAACTATGCTCTAACGTCGAATTCTGTAACAATCCAGCATGCAACAATCCAGCCCTGAGCAACAAATCCAGCATGCATGCGGGTCAAAGCCCGCTATGGGTACCATAAGGAATGTTTCACTAGAACATTATCATTTTGTATGCCGTAAAACTAACTAGTTTACCGATTCCAGAATTTGTTAAGTTGAGAGCTTCATTTGGTACATATATTGACTGGTGCAGATTCTCAGTTGCCAACTATGAGGGGTGCACTGCGGGTACTTCGTAAGCAGCGAATACAATGCGGTTCGAGAGCCTCTTCGTAAGCTTTCGAGAGCCTGAGTTTGCCGATCCTGCATTTTTTGAAATCTCAACTGGTATTGTTTCAGTCCAACTCCTGGCATGCATGATTGTGCAGTTCAGTTGTACGGTTCACAGTTCAGACCGTGCCATGGTTGTACTGATGCCTGCAGTTCTGAGAAAACGGACCAGCAAGTGGCTCACGAAACGTTGGCTGGAACTATTGCAATGCATCAAGAGATGCAGCAGCAACTTCCAATGCTAGTGGAGGTCTATTTTGGAATCTCGTCTAAATTAAAGCCCTGCAATGAATATAATGTTTTCACGCTATCTGTATCATCATTCTAGCGACTCTAAAAGTATCATGTATCTTCTGTATCATGTCTTCAGCAACTTTGAAAGTAACATGATTTCCTGTAAGTAGTTTCAAGTGACTTACTGAAAGAGGTTTCACAAGTCAAATTTCTAATTAAATAGACTTGACGTGTACTGAACCTGGCTGTCTAGACAATCGTGGTAAGTCAAATTAAGCTTGATAGTCGTTGGTGTGAACAGAGATCGAAGGAGCTCGAGGCACAGATTGACGTGATGGCGAAACAAAGCAAAGAGCTGGAGCAAATGTCCCGGCAATTGATCGCCAATCAGCAGATCATCATTTTGGACGACGACTAATTAATGGGAGAAGCTCACTCAGGAGTCAGCATGCATGCTGGGTGTTTTGATCACTTGCCTCATTGCAAGCACTTGATGTGAGACTCTATTTTGCGCACTGCTGGCCACTAATGTTCGTAACGTTGGAATTTCGGACTGTATGATGCATCTTGTATTGTGCTCAGGAAGGACCTACTGTAGCTAGTACTTTGCATTCAGCATTAGGAAGAAGTCTGGATAGGTCCTCTTTGGAGGTATTAGATGTATACGTTCATCTGTTTCATCCAATGGATGAATGTTGAATGACAGCAGTCATAGGGTTTCATCCTCCTCATCGTCTTCAACAAGATATACTCTGTTCTCCAGAAGGTTTAGTATCCTGTTGTGTAGATGCGTATGAGCGTAGGAGAAGAATAAGAGCACTGTCTTTGAAGATACATTGACTGTCGTCTACGAAAGAACGATCAATTGTTTGCAGTTACATTGTATTAATAAAGTGTGTGATTATTTAAAGAATGTTTGCTTAGAGTTGATTAATAGAATGAGAAATACTAGAAAATCTATTTAAATTAGATCGGCTTGAATATAGTATTTGTTCGGCCTATCCCAGCCATTCGTGGTTCCGAATATCAACGAGGAAAGGTACTACCGTACTACATATGCACTTATGGACGAGCTTTTGGTCAAGTGAGTCCCTAACCGTTAACCTTTAAGTTTCCAAGAGATATGACGAATATGGTCTTATTTTATTGTTGTTGCCCATTTTCCCGGGTTGCCTAGCACCCTAGCCTCAAAAAAATTAACTTCTTTTCAAAACATAATATATGATGTCATAAGTAAACAAGTCTTCTTTCTAACCCAATTGGAATTATGTACATTCCATCAAAACTCCACTTAGGGGAATTTTTCAAAAAGGAACGCCTCAATGTTGAAAGGCAATTTTGACACTTTTGATAGGTTTGCCAAAAAAAAAAGCTATTGAGTTTCATTGAACACCTCAAAAGAACTTTTTTTAGATAATATGGGTTGCATGCCACGAGTTGTGAACTCTTTCAGTTAAATGAGAATTA
Source organism: Pohlia nutans (assembly GCA_022496805.1). Lineage (NCBI taxonomy): Eukaryota > Viridiplantae > Streptophyta > Bryopsida > Bryales > Mniaceae > Pohlia > Pohlia nutans. The sequence goes on from CM040086.1 coordinate 3,482,355, forward strand.
TTCAAAGGAAAAATCTAATTTAGTCCAAATCTTCTTTCTTTTTGCTTCATACCGCCTACCTAATACAAGGTCTTTGAAAAATTGCTAATAAATTGAATATTTTCTCAAATTGAACCGTGCATCTTGTTAATAAACTACGTCATCTTAAAGATGGTCAAAACCGATACATCCTTTGAACTTAAATTTTCTTAGGGTTTGAGAGTTGGTCAAAGCAATGAGCTTGCTTGTATTTATTCGGGTATTTATTAGGGCCCGAGATTTCAAAATCTCAACTCTATTTACTATTAATAAAAGTAATATCTTGACATTTGTAGAGTTAAATGTTTTGAAATTTTAAAAGATGGTTTATAAAGCCTAGGTGTAGGACAATGGCATGATTGGGGTATCCCAAAAGATTTTCTTTGATTCTAAAATGAGCCTTGTAGCAACTTTGAATGAGTGGACCCCTCTTTAAAACAAAATAACAATTAAAGGAACTGACCAAATGTGGTTTTGATTTTCTACACTCATGACATTAGAGGATATTTGAGCTCTAAAAAGGGCCCTTAAGGATTGACAAAGAACCCCATTTTATTGATGACTGTAGGCTTAGCCTAAATGAGTACCAATGGATCCGTCTCTATCTTGTACTTTGAATCATAGTACCATACCACGGAGTACATGGGCACAAATAGGAGAAATGTTCTCGTCGTTCACCTTTGAAGTACTAATTTAAATAAAACCCAAGGTGCCCAACACAAGCTTCTTAAGGGCCCTATTTAGAGCTCAAATATCCTCTACTGAGTACTCAAGAAATTTTTGAAGTCAAAATCAAAGAGTTTTAAAGATTTAAAAAGTGACTTATTGTACTTGTAAAGATTATAGTTTCCAAAACATTTATCCTAAATATCAAATGACATCATTTTGGTACCAATTTTTTATATGAAGAACATCTAGATGTGTGTTACTTTAAATGATTACTTTGAAGGATTAAAAATTACATTTTTTTGATAGTACAATGTGTCAGCCTGCAAATGTTGATTTTAGGCATGTTTTTCACGAAGCATTAAAAATATGAAAAGGTAATTTTGTCAATTACGAAGTTGAATTTGATTGAAAGAATTTCATCGCATCTAGGTGTGGATATTTTTTTAATCAAAAAATAATAACTTTCGTTAACTGAAACGAAAAAATTCAATAAATTTTGAAAGTTCAAAAGAATAATTCACCTACTTGTCATGTCAAAAGTAGGATACCCCAATCGTATCATTGCCCAGTACAAGATCTTACAATTGGAATGTGAAAAAAAGGTTTCAAAATGCATTTAGAGATCATCAGAAACCAATGTCCAAAATGAAGTAGACAAGTAGTTTTGGATAGGAGGTCCCTCTCGACATGTGTTTAGGAGTTAAACGTGTGGTCTATAATCACAAAAATAATCATGATTTACCTGTCACACTCAATTTTGTCACTATAATTAAGTTAGATAAGAATTTTGGCACTAAAAATAAAATGCTTCACAAAATGAATTAGATAAAATCAATCCATGTAGCAATTGGAATTGAATAGTGAGTTGCATTTATAAGCTAGTTTGTAGCCTCTCTAAACGTTTAAGATTTAGTTGAGTTAACAAAAAACAAACAGCTCATGAGCTCATCCTACTGAGATGATGTAGAGTCTGCCACCCAATACTATCAATTTTTGACAATGTTTATTTATGAATAGTTATTTGGTCCCTTCATGAATAGTCTACTAGGCTTAGGGGAACTTGTGTGAACCCTCCATTAGCATTGGGGAGGTCACAAGTTCCACACCTATAGGTAGTGTAAGGTTTTAGATTATTCTCTAGCTCACGTTAGACTAGTTTTGCAATCTTTGTAAACTATAAAGGACCGTCTACGGTGACTCAATGAGAATGAGGTGAGTTTGCACTTTGAGACACTCTTGTTGGTTAACTCTAATGTTCCCAATAGATTAGATGTAGAGAAAAAACAACTTTAGTCTCTTTTTGAAATTGGCATACTTTGAGAATATTGAATGTTAACTTTGTTTAATTCCTAAATGCCAGAGAAGATAAGGCTAAACCTTGATGTTTATAAAATGTTACGGTCTTTGGCTTGTATTAGCTTGATTGGACACTTAGGTGTTTGTCTTTGAAAAATTCTTCAGTGGACCTCATTATTGCAAATGAAATACATCAAACAACACTAGAACACGATCTCTACTTCCAATTTTGACAATAAATCAAAACTCAAAAAATGTCATTTTCTCACAGTGGGCAATCACTGCTATTTGGGCTGCAACCAAAAAATGATCAATTGATCACTTAGGGGGCAAGGCTCTACGAGACGGTAAGGGAGACATTAGAACTACAACATATCCACCCTCTTGAGGGTAGACTTTGTATTACACTATATATTTTCATTTGTAGTTTTCTATACATAGCGTGTGTATCATTTTTCCTAACTGAGGTGTTCAAACTTCAAAATAGATACTTCATTTGAATCATTTCAATGATTGATTTTTTTTTTTAAATGTTATGACAAAATTCTAAAACGGAATTGCATAACCTTTAATAGATCTTCAAATTTTTACAAAATTATTAATCTATTACAAACAATTTGAAAAATATGACCCTCAGAGGTGAACTTAGTGTGCACATTCCACATCATGTGTCATGTGTGTCTATGACATTGTTGAGTCCCTTCAAAATATCTATGTATAATTTTTTAAATTAGACATTAGAAATATTCATTATACGTACATATAGTACAATTTAAAATATAGATATAAATATGTATACACGGTAAAAAACAACATAATAAAATTGATAACATAAATATATAACAATTTGTTTAAGTGAAATAATGCCCCTTGCCATTTATTTATTACTTCTATTTTAATTTATAATAAGTCGAGCCCCTTCTTTGATTACACATGGGTACATTCACAGTAACACGACCCAAGGAAATTGTAACCAGTGATTAATTTAACGCATTGTTAAGCAACAATCTTATCATATGAATTAATAATGCAATATAAAGTAGTAACTACATATAATATATGTCATTATACAATATACTAAAGTTTGACGATGTTTGGGAAGTTATTGGTACTCCAAAACGACTAAAATATGGTTGTAACCAGTCGTTAATAACGACTAAAATGTGCTAAAATGTTCAAAAAATGTTGCAAAATGTCCTTAATTTTTTCTAATATCTACATAAATTGAAGATATTATTTTCTAAGCACTCATCAAGAGTCGTTATAACCGGGCGGGGTTGGGTCGTGTTACTGTGAATGTACCCACATAATGAAGAGCAACTAAGCTGGGGTGGAAGAATGAAATTTGGAAGTAACGGCGACTTTAGACCTAATCACTCCACAGACACATGAATGAAGATTCTTGATATTTCTAATGAACTTTAATTATAATTTATCATCTTAATTTCATCCATCCTAGGCTTAAAGCATTAAATAATGCTTCTAACCCTTACCTCTAGCTTACCCTACTAGCATGTATTCTCAATATTCATAAATGCCTATATGAATAATTATCTATTTTCTCATTGGAATATGATATGCCTAATATATTCATGTATAATTTTTATATTGATGTCCTAATTAATTAATACCCAATCATTTTTTGCACTCACATGATGTAATGTAAAAATATTGGGTTCAACCCCCGTGATATGACCAAACTACATTTAAGACAAGTCAAACAACACTGCTTTGTTTTATCATCAAACAATATCATCAATTATCAACTAGGTTGATAGAATATCCCCGCTATCAACTTTCAGCCATAGTGTGAAATGTGAACCGCTCCTAAAAAGCAAGTTCTAGATATGTCATATGTGTGGAGTTAAAAATTTGAGATAAAAATATGAACTTACACTACTATACAAGAAATTTTGTTTAAGATGACATGCATTTAATCAGACTAAATATCAATACATTCAACATGTCTAATGTCTTTAGTAGTTTAGTGACTCAAAATTGATTTTGAGTCAATTACTTAATACATGTAGTAATGTAGTATTGATATTTAGTTGTTAAAAACATATCACATATTTAGACAAGATTTCTACTAGTAAGTATTATGATCAAGATAAGACCCTAGGTACACAACTTTCATATTATATTGAGGGGGCATCGACATTGAAATCTGCTTTTGTAAAAATTATAATTATCAAATAAAATAAAATAAAAAAGACCAAAAAGTTAGATGAAGGTTTATGAAACTAAACAAAATGAAATGTAGAAAAATAATCCTCATCTTTGATTTAAAGGTGCTTCATGCAGATTAATATCATTCACATTAATGCCAATGGGTTCATTAAAGCAATTGTTGGTTCATTGAGCTTCCCTATGTCAAAGCCAACAAATGCACGGCTAAATCACATTGAACACTTTACTTTGGCCAACAATAGAGGGCAACACTAGTTATTCTTACAAAAATACTAACACTCCAAGGGCACGCGTGCATAACATTTAGTAACCTTCATGTTCGTTGCATTTCCCTCATGCACTTTGCTCATTACCTTGAACCTCCACCTATCCGCTTACCTATTGATGAAGTACTATTGGGTGTGGAATACTCCCAATCTAGTGTAGAGCCAAGGACTATTGGGTGAGGAATATTCCCAATCTACTGTCAGTAGAACCAAGGACTATTGGGTGTAGAATATTCCCAATCTACTGACAGTGTATGCTAATGAATGTTATGTGAGTCAGTGATGGATTGGAATCTTGGCCCAAGGGCAGAAGAAAAAAAAGCAGCAAGAGCCCAAACGGGCAAAACCTTCAGTAGAGCCTCAAGGTGCATGGACCTGTCAAATCTTTATCTTTCCTTTCGCAATTGATTTGTTTCAATTCATGCCCCAAAAAAAAATAAAAAACTGTCAAATCATATAATTAGTGTGCATTAATATTTAATATCACTGGAGTTACTGATGTGGGCATGTGGCAGATCGAGTGGTCCCACATTGACCGGAGGACTTGCAAAACCTTGATTCTTCGAGCCGTCTTCTCACACTAGTAGCAAATCTGTCGTTTTTCATTCCCCACTTTGTGGAAATAGTGAACAATGATAGAATATTGTGCCTATATATCTGTTCTTGTGACTAAAACCACTCACCAGCACTAACACAACCCATGTGCATGGCGCCGTTTCATTCCTTTTTCATTTTTAGTAAGTGAAAAATGACACATTTCCTAGTAGTGTCACTCTGAAAGGTAGCTCTCCAGTAGAAAGTCAAGCAGACAGTGCGTGCCTTTGCTCACCCCGACCCTGGCTAGCCTGCTTTTCACGCATTGCAGCTTTTTGATTGTGTGAAAATGCCATGGCGTTGTTCACATCGCCAGATTAGAAATGGGGGTGACTGCATGATACCCTGTAGTAACTCCCTACCTAGACCCTGCGAACCGTGATGCCCTTCTCCTCCATTAGAAAACAAAAAGCAGAAATAGTGAGCCCGGTTGGAAGTTCATGTAATTGTGTGTGCAGGCCCTAGAGGGAAATCTGTTCCTAGAGGTCACGAGTTGAGATTGACAGGACTCTGCAGGGTAGGCCAATGCTGTGTCTACGTACAATTACTACCTTTAATCGCCCTCTTCGATTTACAAGTGTACAATGCACTTGGAAATCATGCTTACCTTGCAAGACATTGTTATCAAAACTCCACCATAATAGCTTGAAGCAAACAATCAGTTAGTCACTTGCACTTGTTACTACCAAGTGGTCAGATTGCGCTAGCTACACCAAAAAGGTCATGAATATAAGAATATTCGTTATATTGAGACTTTTTGCAATCTCGTTTTTATCCTCAACTTAAACATAAACCGTTTGATCTCTTTACTAGTATTTTTTTATAAATAGGTAACAACACCAACTTTAAAATTTCATTATAGAATCACTATTTGAACATTGTTGTATTTTGGTTTCAATTACTATTTCAAAACTATATTTTTGAATAACTAGAATTTCATCTCAAAATTTGTGAAAAGTCTCAATATAACAAATATGGCCTTCAAATATCTTATCTAGTTCAGCTTAGAACAACACTAGTAGAAACCTTGTCCAATAGGACACGTTTTTAATGACCAAATGTCATTTGTGGCATGTGTTCATTTTTCAATGACCGAGTCAATGACTCAAATTTAATTTAGTGAGATTTTGATTCACTAAAGACATGTCACAAATGACATTTAGTCAATAAGGACATGTCCTGTTGGACAAGATTTCTACTAGTGTAATAACAAAAACTAGGACTAATTGCGCATTTAAAAAAATAAATTGAGTCAAAGTAATTGTGATAATTCATAGGAATTGTTGTAATGTAATACTTTAAGTATAGTGTGGTCTATACAAAATATACTTATTAATATTAATTTACCTTGGCATATTACTAATAATTAACCTTGCCATATTATTATTAATTTACCCTTAAACAAAGAACCTTGCCGCTTATTATTCTTACGACAATTGCTGTGTCCTATGCCACTTATTATACTTACGACAGTTGTTGTGTCCTATACTGCTTATTATTCTTATGACAGTTGTTGTGTCCTATGCCGCTTATTATACTTACGACAATTGCTGTGTCCTATAATGCTGCTTATTATTCTTACGACAGTTGCTGTGTCCTGTGGTTCTGAGTTTTGACATCTCTCAAATATCAGCTAGCTCTACATCTTGACCGTCTGTTTTCTTAAAGAATCTAACAAACATGGTATACTAGTTCTCATTAAGGACATGCCCACAGTAAGTGCCTGTTCTTGTCACAAGGATGTATTCATTGGCTTGGAAAGTTGTTTAGACACAACACTGACACGACTTAGGTTATTGTCCAAGAATCTTCTGTGGTTCTGAGTTTTGACATCTCTCTGAAAATATCAGCTAGCTCCGCTTCTTGGTGTGATGTCTTGGAGAATATGCTAAACAAGGTTTACTAGTTGGCATCAAGGACATGCATAGACTTAGCGCATGTTCCTGTCAGGTTGTCACAAGAATGCACTGTCGCGTTGGCTTGAAGGTTCTTGGCTTAAAAGTTCTCTACACATACTTCTGGCAGTGAGCACACGTACTGCATTAGTACAAACCACCTGTTAAAAACTATCCAAAACAGAGGATTTGCTTTAGTGAGTGCTGACGGTGGTCAGTGAGTGTGAAATCAAGAGCATGCGAGCACAAAACTTGTTCCATTGCTATCATGTTATAGTGGAAAGCCATAATTATGTTAAGCCTTAGATGTAAGCGTATGACTGTATGGCCAAATTCGTTAAATTGGCCAATCCTCTCACTTTCTACTGTAAATTGTAACTTGTTACACTAGAGATTAATTAACAAGAATTGGCCAATCTAATCAATATGGCGTTGTGTATGCAAGCTACGTGTTGTACGTTTCTGTTGTGGGTGGAATTATGAGACATCCATGTGTAACATCATGCTTAGAATCTGTCAGAATGAAGCAGAGGTGGAGTTAACAACCCCCAACTCCTCCTCCATCCATAATCTCATTCATCTGTCGTCACCGACCATGACAGCTCCTGCAGATCTAGAAGTTTCCTTCAACCCATTCAATCCACAGGTAAGTAAGATTGAACCATGTTGAGCCGTGCCTTAACTTGCCACATAGTGAGGGGAAATCATTATTTGTGTATAACAAGAACCAAATACATCTCTGATTGGTCTTGTCTTGACAATGTTTACGAATTATTGAGCTCGTGATGTATGCAATATAATTTTAATTAAATGTGCACATGTTGATGGGGTTTTCAGGGGCCTCATCGGTAGCACATGAATCTGGTTTGGAATGCCAGTCGAATGGCTTTGATACATGGAAGTCAAATTTCTAATTATAGACTTGACATTTACTGAAACTGGCTGTGCAGACAATTATAGTGGTAACTCAAATTAAGCTTCTTGTTGTTGCATCTTGTATTGTGCTTAGTAAGGACCAACTGTAGCTGGTACTATGCATACAGCATTAGTAATTAAGAAGTCTGGTCCTCTTTGGAGGTATTAGATGTATACCATCATCTAATACCTCCAAAGAGGATGAATGTTGAATGACAGCTTCCTACAGTAGGGTTCTAGCCATCCTCCTCGTCATCTTCAACAGGATATACTTAGTTTGTTCTCTAGAAGGTTTAGTATTCTTTTGTGGAGATGCGTGTTAGCGTAGGAGAAGAATAAGAGGGTCCATTCAAGCTAGTACGAGTCAAAGGTGTCTCGTTTTGACTGCTTTGGAGAGTCCTTTGGAAAGTAGCTAGAGACAAGAAAGTCATGATTTTCATTCAAAGAACAATTTTGTAGTCTGTGTATTTTTTTCAGTTTTCATTCACATGATCATCATTCTCATTCAATTATCCCAAAATTTATACCAAAAAAGTGTTATTTATCATTTAGAAAAGTCCTTGGTGCTCAGTCATTAAAACCACTACATGCTGACAGAGCTATTCTAGAGCTTTTAGTAGCCAATTGTTTACAATATTGCTTTCATTTTGTACTATGTGTTTTATTTACACGTTGGAAACATTGACATATCACTTTCCTCTCTAATTACAATTTAAATCAAACATCACATTGAAAACGCCTCCAAAAAAGCACTGAAAAAGCACTGCTCACAACTTAGGTGGTTCATATCAGCTTGAATGGACCCTGTAAGGGATAGAATTCTAGAAATGTCCGGGAGTGATTCATTTGCATGGTGAGGTTGGGAAGTACTTGTCTACTTGAAGCCTGGGCATCAGAAACAGTGAGCCCGGCAGTCAGTCCTGTTCATGAAGTTGTGTATTTATGTGAGCATGGTCAAGAGATCGTCAATTTTTTTCCAAAAAAAATAAAAATAAAACTTCTTGCCCAGGCTATAGGAATTTTTTTTCAAAAGCCACGCCAGTTGAGTCGATGTGTGCCCTGCACGATGACTTGAGATTGACAGGTCTGTCAATTCTAATCCTCACCTTCGTCTCATGCTTTCTTGCCTCTGGTCACTTGTAACTAGGGTTTTAGGGTTTTACAGTATTGCACCTTTATTTGCAATGAATTATTGAACATTTCATTTGTTCTAAATAATCTTCACCTTTGATTTGCAGGTGCTCTGCTCTGATTAATATCAGGTTAATGCCAATGGGTCCATTAAATTAAATGTTGGTTCATTACAATACGCTTGGACATCACTCTTACCCTGCACGACATTCTTATTGATTTAATTCCACTATAGCTCAAAGCAAACAATCAATTAATCACTCGTGCTTGTCACTAGCAAGTGGTCAAAATGCGCTAGCTACACCAATTATCTTATTTAATTTGACTCAGACTAAAATTAGTAGAAATCTTGTAAAATGAGACATGACGTTAATGACTAAATATCATTTGTGATAAGTCTTTACTTTTCAATGACTCAATTTAATCAATTTTGATTCTCTAAAGACATGTCAAAAATGACATTTATTGATTAAGAATGTGTCCCATTAAACAAGATTTCTACTAGTGTAATAACAAAAACTTAGATTAATTATAGATCTAAGATAGAGTAATTGAGATAACTCATAGGAATTGTGGTAATTTACTTACTAATGTAAGTATACTATCTATGTTACTAAAAACTTACCATGTCAAATAAGAATAGAATATTCTAAAATTAATCTTTTATATGTTTTGAAATCTAAAATATTATCCTCTAAATAAAATAATGTTACTATATAATATTATACTCTCGAACTAATCTAGATAAGAATTACTACATTTAGTTTGAAGATTTTATAAATTATACAGCTCCAACTAACTGTGGATCTTACAGTAAATAAGATAATGGATGTAGCTACCGTTTAGAACTTTAGATTTTTCTACAGAGTCACCTCTTGTGATCATCACCTTTGCATCATTAGTGTTGGACCAATTCAAGATAATACAATCCAAAGGTGCCTGATTTTGAGAACTTTGGAGAGTCCTTTGGAGAGTAGTTAGAGACATTCAAAAAAAAGTCATGATTCTCATTCAAAGAACCATTTTTTAAAGTATTGGTTTCAATTTCCATTCACATAACTAACATTCTCATTCAATGATGCCAAAATTTCTACAAGACCACATTTGTTAAACAGAGACAAAATGGACATTTTGAGACTTCGGCCTTTTTATTTGATACCTTTATTCTAACAAATCAAAAATTTATGAACATATCAACCTTTATAAAATCAAAGGTCTGTGAGTGTATTAACATATTGAAGTCTCAATTCACCCCAAAAAATCAATATCAAACACTAATTATCATTTAAATGTAAAGTCAAAGACAATATGAGACTACATATTGTCTCAGTTTAACAAATATGGTCATCCGTACCAAAAAAGTGTTATTTAAAAAAGACCCTAGAGAGTCATCAAAACCAATAATGACATAACCATATTACTACTTGTAATGGCCATTTTTTTACAATACTGCTTTCATCTTATATTATACTATCATGCATTTTATATACATGTTGAACACATTGACATATCACTTTCCTCTTTAATTACAATTTCAATCAAACATCACATTAGAAATACTGTCTTCCAAAAAGCACTACTAACATAAAACTAATGTGGTCAGTATTAGCTTGGATGGACAGATTCACGGATGTCAGCTAGTGGGTTTATTCCAAATAATAGTCAGTTGTTTCGGAGAATCGTGCTTCTGAAACAGGGAACTTAATGTTCAAATGATCCACTAGCAGGGCACTCCTGCAATGATCCACTACTGTCCGGAGCAGACACTTGTACTTTCTTACTAGTAAGCGGTTGCGCGCGACTCGATCTATTGGCGTGATTTTCGTTTCTCTGTACTAGCTCATCATGCACTGTACACCATCTGTCCTGCACTAGCTCGTGCTAGTACTTCAGCTTTTGGAGCTCCGCTCTCGATAATGTATATAGTTGCGTACCCTTGCCTGGTTCCCATCTGTGTCTAGATACTCCTGAAGGTATTGTCTCAATTCTCTATCTGTGGGAGAGAGGACTACACAAAATAGGTAGATTAGTGTTAGATAATTATAAGATTTGAAAATATTATAGATTTTTACTCTCAACAAAAAAAATTACCAAAGACATTGATTCCAATATTATTGAAAGATCCCCATCTTGACCAATATAGAGGGTAAAAAAATTGGTCAACAGTAAAAACTTACAACATGCTTATGTAAATTAGTGTATCTAACACTAATCTACCTATTTAGTGTAGTTAGTGCAGTATTGTCAAGTTGCTTATACAGTCAAGTTGCTTATATTGTCAAGTTGCTTATATTGTCAAGTTAGTCTCTTTCGATGATACATATAGTTGAGTACCCTTGCCTGGTTCCCATCTGTGTCTAGTTACTCACGTATTGACTCAATTCTCTATATAGTTGCTGTGCGAGAGAGTAGTAAAGAATTGTCAAGTTGCTTATATGCTAGATTCTTTTCCTGCGATTCAGGAGAGTTTGGTGTTTGGAGACCTGGATTCAGTCATGGCGCTACCAAATCATACAGAAGATGAGATCTTCATGAGAATCATGACCATGGCAATGCATCAAGAGATGCAGCAGCAACTTCCCGTGCTGCTGGAGGTCTAAGTAACTTGGAATCTCATTTAAAATTCTAAATTCAAGCCCTGCAATGAATATAATGTTTTCACGCTATCTGTATCATAATTCTAGCTACTCTAAAAGTATTATGTATCTTCTGTATTATGTCTTCAGCAACTCTGACAGTAATATGATTTCCTGCAATTAGTGACTTACTGAAAGAGCTGTGAAAAGTCAAATTTTTAGACTTGACGTTTACTGAAATTAACTGGCTACAGGTGTAGACAATCGTGGTAACTAACTCAAAGTAAGCTTGAGCTGTTGTTGGTGTCAATTTTAGAGATCGAAGGAGCTGGAGGCACAGATTGACGTGATGGCGAAACAAAGCGAAGAGCTGCAGCAAATGTCCCGGCAATTGATCGCCAATCAGCAGATCATCATATTGGACGACGACTAATGGGAGAATATGAAGCTCACTCAGGACAGTATTTTGCATACATACAATTATACTAACTGGTACTAAGAATAAAATATCTGTTCGGCTCCGTGGTTCGATGTCCGGTGGACACAGTAGATAGATAGATAGAAACTCCGACCCTATTACAAGGCCGGGCGTGAATAAAGTGTCCGTTCGTAATGTCAATGACCCGGTGCCCACCGGACAGGGGGACATTGGGGCAATACTACTCTCCCCTTTCGAGGATGGACACTATAGTAAAGGTGGACACAGTACTAAACATACACTAGCCTCTGAAAAGATCATGAGCCTAAGGCGGAGTGAGTCCTTACAGTATGTTCCCGACAGATTAAATGCAGGGAGAAATAACTCCAATAAATCTCTTTTTGAGATTAATTTGGCATACTTTGAGAGTCTTGATTGTTTGTTTAACCCTTAAAGGACAATGCAAGCCCCACGGGCTTGATAGTATTTTAGAAGAATCTTGCTTATAATTTCTACTCTGCTGTACCGAATGGGGTTTTTTCAATGCTAAACTAGGCACCTTTGACTCTTTGAGCGATCTTTGAGGGATCTTTGAATCTTTAGAATAAAACCAAAGTAAATTAAAAAGAGAATCATGCTTAAAATGAAGTTTAAATAAGATTTTGGGAGTGGAATCAGGAAAGCATATGTCCTTCAAAGGTCAAGGCTCTGAAATATAGTGAGAGTGACATTAGTCAAAACTATAGTATATCCACCCTCTTGAGGGTAGACTAACCCTTAAATGTTCCATGGGGATGGTATATACATTGTCGTATGATAGAGATTTGCTACCAACAAGAAACTCTAAATTATAGCTTACTAGCTCACGTGTGAACAAAGGGTATATAAAAGTACCCTTAAATTAAAATTATTTCTTATTGTAATTAGTAATTTTGAGAATATTCTCATTTTAATTCTTGTACACATAGAGACCGAGAGGCCATCACCCCCGGGGTAATTTGCATGGTGATATACGAATACCCTCCCCCTCGACCTACTTGTTTAGAAAGTTTGGCGGGGTAAATCTACATTGGCCTCCAGGCTACCCCTAGGGATAATGGCCTCCCGGTCTTCTTGAAGTAATCAATTGTGAGCATCCTATATTAATGTAAATCATTTATAAAATTTACTTTCAAAGATTTATTCGAACCCTATCTTTGTTCGCACGTTGTTACATAATATTTGGAAGTGACCTCCCCAAGTTTGATGGTTTGTCCATCAAATATAGAAGTTAGTTTATGTTGGTATCAAAAGTTTAGTAGGTCAAAGTGGACTTATAATGATCTTAGTGATCATGTCATGGTAAATCAGTAAGTTCAGAAGGGCAATGGCACGATATGGGTTCCAAAAAGGAACGTCTCCCTAAAACAGTGTCATTTTGTGACTATTCAACTTGGGCTAGAAATTACGCATTCTTTATTTACATGAATTTTATGACAAATTCATGAGAAAGTTGTAATGCTCCATCCAAAATACTATTGAGTAGGAAAAATTGAACAATTTTGATATTCCTTTTCATTCTTTTGTTGTCAAATCCGGAACTCTCTCAGTTCCGGATTTGAGGCAAAAGGAACAATCCGGAATACCAACTTATAAAGAAATTGTTTGTAAACATGAAAATTAGTTGAAACAATGTTTGAGCCATATCCGTGTTTAATTTTAACTCTTAATTTGACGTATTACTATATTTCCTTATTTATGAGAACTTTCACAAATCACATATTTTTACACAATTTAAAAGGACTGTGATTTCATAACATCTTCCTCCTAAAACCATATGATATACTTAAATACAAATTTAATGGGGTGCATGCCTAATTGTTTTAATAAAAAACCTCATAATTATTTGTAGTCCTTTCACTACTATAATGTGGACAATTGCTGAATATGTTAAATTAAGAAAAAAATCAATTTTTGAATTTGACCTATCTAGCACATAATTGTGAAGTACCAACATGCCTTCTATAACACCATGTAATTTTTATAATTTTCCAACATTTTTTTCATTTCGGGAAGGACATTTTTCTAAAGTCCGGAGAGTCCGGGAAGTGATACCCATACTGTGCTTGTACCCAGAAATAGTAAAACGATGCATTAGATAACATGACTTATAATCCTCAATCAAATTGGGAATTAAACATGTCTAAATTACATATTAAGGTGAAAATTCTTCAATGGTTTTTTAAATGAAAAATAAAAATTTGACCAAAACAAAACTGCAAAAGGGGGTTTTTATCAATTCATTTAATTGTTGTACATTTATGCTATAGGTCTAGTTTTTTAATTTTTTCACGTATGTGGTAGCACGTGGTACCGGATACTCCCCTAGAGCGCACTTTTTCGTATTAAAAATGCTCGTAGAGGTGATTTCCGGGTTATCGTTCCGCGGAGACTCTGTGAAGTAGGAAGTTTCCGGAGACTGACCCGGGTTGGTGACCGCTCTTTCCCGGTCACCAAATAACTCCCTTTTTCCGTACAAAAACCGGATCTGCTCTACTGACTGACCCGGCTATGGCTAGATCCGGTTTCTGTACGGGTTGGAAACTTAACCAACCCTACTCTACCCGATCTAACCCCAGCTACTAAATCTGATTTTCCATTAACCTCTGTTTTCCCTCAGAGGGTTCTCCATTTGCATTTTTAAGGATGCTGGATCTAAAGTCACACCCTCCCCTACTGATTTCCGTGACAGGGGATTCACCGCTTCTTGGTCATCCAAACTCCACTCTCTAATCCGGGTACTCTCCGGTTTGCTCTTCAGCTATGGACTTGTCCCAAACCCACAGCCGGTCACTCAAGCGCAACTCGGTTTCCCCCTAATCCCCAAAGTACTACAACGACTTGTTGACCGGAATGGACAGTAGCCGGGGTGTCCGGAAGAGATTGAATACTTCAAGACTCGTTTTACTCTAACTTTCCCACACTCTACAGTTGCAAGATCTGCCCGGGTGCTCGAACCTCTACCGAACTACCCGTCCAGGAGTTCTGAGAGAACCGGAGTACCCCCTCTTGCTCTCCCAGCCACTAACCCGGGTTTTCACCTACAACCGGACACAGGAAACATCACCTTCAAACGCTCCTAATTCCTCCAAATCTCCTATCCGGTCTCTTAACTGACTTCACGTCCGAACCTAGCTAATCCATCCGGTCACCAAAGGACTAGTTGCACCACTGTTCCGGCAATACACAAGCAAATACACATATGCACACACACACACACACAGGTTGTGCAAGTAATATGCGTTTCTACTCATTTACACGGAACAAAGGTACACAAAAAGATCCAAGGAATGAAGAACATCCCTTGATAAAAAGCCAACCCGAAGCTCAGATCCGGGAGATCCTCAGATCCTACATTCCCGGGATCCGGAAATCCGGGGAGCTTCCTCCACGGCTCAATTCCTATCTTAAGCCGCCATCAACATCAAAATCCTAGAAGTCATTTACATCAAAAAGGCTTCTACCCTACCTACTCAAAAAGTTCTATTCTAAGTGGCCGGATTCACTAAGTCCGGGCCACTCATTCCGGACGCCGGTAGTCCCGGGCAGCTCTTAGTCTTCCTTCGACTGCTCCTCCTCATCTTCCGAGCTCCCCACCACGATCGGATCCGCCAACCGATCTCCTCGCATTCCGTGCGCCGCCGGCTGTCCCACCTGTGCTCCCTTCCGCTGCTTTTCCGCCCTGTCCGGTTGGACATCCATTGCCTCCATACCCTCGCTCAAATCCCGGACCTCCTCTGGACTTACTCGTGCGGGTCTGACCATGTGGATTGGTTCCACGTCCAGCGCGGTCCGGGAGGTATGTTCCTGTGTTGAGCTCTCCTTCCACATCAACCGGTTGATCTCTCCCTCTTGAGGAGCATCTGCAGAGATGTTGAACACACCCTGCAGCACATCCCCGGAACCTACCTCCTCGCCACGGTTGGTGGCTTCTTCCTGATCCGGTTCTTCCTCCGAAGAGCTCTCTCTCATGCACTCCGCCAGTACCCAGAACTCCACCAAATACGCTTCTACCTTGTCCGAGTACTCCCGGACTACATTCTTCGTCCGGGCTACTCCCTCCAATCCCGGCTGGATTACCCGCTCGTCGTACAACCGGGCCTTCATCTGTGCCTCCCCATCCGATTGGAACAATCCCGACAGCTTGGTGACGTACTGCCGGCTTGTCTCTGCTACCCTCCGAATGATATCCTCCTGCTCCCAGATCTGCAACTCGTTTCTTTGTACGTGTGCCTCCATCTTCTTGATGTAGGCTACCTTCCGTTGCAGCTCCTCCTCCAAACCCTTCAAGAGAGCCGCGGATTCGCCTTCTGCCTCCCGGATACCCTGCAGTTGTCCGGTCAACTCGTTCTCCCTCTTCCTGCTCCGGATGAGTTTCCTCTGGAGTTTCCGGACCCGCGCCGGATACTCCAGGGCGTCGCCTGTCCGGAGAAGAGTCCCTGTCTCCCGGAGCGCAGTGAACATGGAGTTGTACTGCTTTGTCACCATGTCCAGTGTCATCCAGGTTTGCAGAAGCATGTCCTCCACCCGGAGCAGTTCTCCTCGTTCCCTTGGCACATATCCGGATGGGCCTGCTTCCTGGACTTGTTCTACTCCCGCTGGCACTCCCTACTCTCGGTCCTCCTCGTCTCCGGTTTCCTCTTCGTCCTCCCCTGCTTCTTTGGGACGCTTGTTGAGTGGGGTCGTCTTCCTCCGGGCCGGTCCCTTCTTCTTCCGGGGTGTGGTCTCCAGTCCTTTCGGCTCTTCCTCCTCCTCAATTGTGAGGGCCAACTTCCTCTTCAGACCTTAAGGTCGCACCTGAGACGGACCCCCCTCCTGATCTGGCCGGTTCCCCTCTACCGTCTGTTCCTATGGAGCTACCGGGACAGGATCTTCCTCCATTGGTCCGGACCCCTCCACCGGTTGCTCCTGGGGCTGTGTTGGAAAAGGCCTTGTCTCCTCCTCAGACCTGGACTCCTCGACCGGGTCCACCCGAGGTTGCGCTTGGGAAGAACCGCCTACCTCCGGTTGAGGAGCTGCCTCTGGGTCCCTCACCGGCTTTTTCCGGGTCAGCCTCGGCTATGGAGACTCCTCCTCCTCTTCCTCGTCCGGATCCTCCCTTCGCTTTGTTCTCAGCTCCTGCTGAAGTCTTGCCCCACCCGGTCGGCCTAACTCCGGGTCTTTTCTCTTCTCATCCCGCTCCTCCTGCTGCGGCCTGGCGCCACCCGGTTGGCCTCTCTCCGGGCGGTCTTCTCTCCATTTGTTTCTCTACTCCGGGTTGGTGCTGGCCTCGCCCGGTTGTCCTCTCACCGGGTGGTCTTCCATGTCGTTCCTGCGCTCCTCTCCCCGGAAGCTGCTCTTTTCCGGTTGGGGTGCCGGTGGAGCCATTCTTCTCTCCTCCGGTCGGGACGACGAACCGGGTCTGTTGGTTCCCGCTTCCCCTCCCAGAAGAGACGCCTTCTTCTTGGCCGAGCTTCTGAATCCCAGAATGGGCACTACTTCCAACCTCTTCCTCTCTTCCACCGTGAGGCACCCATGTTTCTCGTACAAGTGGTGGAGAAATAGGGCCAACGGGCATCCTTTCTTGTTGTCGAGGTTCACCGCCCACTTCTGCGTGTTCTGGTGCACCAGAATCGCCCAGTTGATCTTTTTTCCCCGGAGAAGAGCGGAGTAGATGCCCCGGGCCAGCATCACAGTGAGGGTGGTGGGCTTCTCTGGACTTCGAATGGGCACTACATATTGGAGCAGCCTTTGTTCCCGAGGCCTCTTGCAATCCGCCACCTTAAACCCGTCCTTATCCGAGAGGTGGCTAAATCGCGCCTTCACCCAATCTGAGTCGCCCTTGCCTCCCGGTTCTAGATCCTCGTTTGTATCTGGGAAATCATATAGTGCCCGCCACATCTCCCGGGTCCAGCTCCCATACTTCGCCCGGATAGTCGTCCGGAAGGCATTCACCATCGGCTCGCCCTCGATTTCCTCTAGCATCCGGGAGTCTTGCACATCCCACACTCTCCCAAACAACCCCAAACACCCCATCTTCTGGAGGTCCTTCATCTAGTCGTCAAAGTCTCCATCGTATTGCGGGATATCCGGGCAAATGCGCTTCTCCGGAATCTTGGCCCCGGCCTCCCTGCGTGCCATGGCTGCGGACTCCGGACGGGATTCTTCACTCCTCCGGGAGTGGCGCAGCTCCTTCTCCGGATGCGCTCTCTCTTTTTTCGGCAAACCACGTGCCTCCCGCTCCGGACGCTTCCCTTTCCGCTTTCGTGGTGTTCTCCTGATCTCCCGGAGCCCCCGCGACTCTCTTCCCGGCTGTGCACTCAGTTTCTACCGCAAACTCCGCCGGAAATGGCGGCGCGCACTGTCCGGGTGCTCGCCTATCCCAAATTCTAATCTCGCGTTACTGTTTCTCACCGGGTGTGCAGTTTCCCTCACTTCCAGGCGCTCAAAATCCTCAAAAGCCAGTCGCTCACTGCTCTCTTCCTCTGGGCGCAAAATGGAAACCCTATCGCTCTCCGGAATTACGAAAAATGGCGTGCGCGGAGGACTGGAGGAACCGGGGAGAAATGAATAGTGAGCCGCCAAATTTAAGGCGGCCCAATTCAAATCCCGGATCGTGGCTGGGACCGGCAAAGGCCCGTCCCCCGACATCCGGCATCCCATCCAGTCTCATGTCCAATCCGCCGCCATTCCCAGGCTCCGTAGTGAACACTTAAGGTGCGCGCGAAAGCACCACTCTCTCCAAATAAATAAAGAGGCCATAATGAACGCTATTTCGTCCATTTATGGCGGCTCTAGACTACCCATTACTGCCCTACAAACCCTAACTGCCCGTTTTGGAATAAACAAGGTTCGACAACGTACACATATATATTTCTATTTTTTATAATTGAATTTGTTTGTATACCTTTTTCTCCACTTGTAAAATGATTGTATATAGGGGTATTTTAAAAGAGGTCATAAATGCACGTCATCGGCCAAGGTTTAATCCTTAAATGCTTTTAAGTTTTGTGCAATATCTAAGTGTATCATAAATTAACTAAAGGTTTTTTTAACTTTTTGGAGTTGCAACTCAAAAGAGCATATTTAAAACATCCTTATTAGATGACATTTTGCTTTTAAATTAGATATCATGAAATGCCTAAATATTTTTTAAATGATTTTATAAGGAAAAAAAATCTCTTAGATTTAAATTTTTATAATTACTCTCATTTTGTAATTCATCATGATTGGTTGAAATCATTATATTCTTCAATAGTCGTGAAGTTGATCACATAGTAAGTTTTATTATAATTCGATAGAAGTGTCTTGAGAGTTGAGATTTCTTTGTAGCAATCAAAAAATAATTTTATAGGTTAAAATATTTCATATTATGCACTTTTGGCCATGATTACCGTAGTTTAATAGCAAGTTCGGCACAAAATAATTCTAAAAATAGATGCCTAAAATTTTGGAATATCATTGACATTTTTTGCCGAATATAATATTTATTATTTTTCAAAATTGCCAAAATGTCAATATTTTTACTTCTCACTATAATTTTTTACTTATAGTGGAAGCATGTGTGAATTTTAGAGGAGAGAAGGTGCTCCTTTTGTAGTCAAGCTCACTTACATTAATCCACAAAGAATATGGGTTAAGAAGTAGCAAGACTCTAGGTGAGGCTTTTCAAATGTGTTGTACACAAAATTTTGGAGTCCAATTGAGCATAAAAGATGAATTTTTATAGAATTTTGTCCAACTAACAAAAGTTGAGAAATCAATCTTTCTTCCACCTCCAACAATTTTGTGTTAAAATAAGTCTTTATGCAAAAGATATGGACAAAACATTGCAGCCGTGTAAAGATCAATAAATTAAAATGCGTTCATAACAGTTTTTTGGAGCTCATTTGTGCATAGAAGTTATACTTTTTTGGAATTTTTTCAGTCAAAGAAAAGTTTAGAAATCAAGTAATCTTTCACCTCCAACAAATTTTATGTCATTTGAAGACTCTATGAAAACATTATGCGTGTTACAAAAATGAAGACTAACTAGGTGCTTCACCTCAAAGTTTACATGATATCCCATATGCATTGTTGGACACAACTCCACTCCACTTGCATAAAGCACAGAGCATTCTCACCTCTTCACTCAAAACTTGCTTGTCATCCAATACAAGAGAGTTGTACATGATAAAAACTTAAATAGAAAATTAAAAAAGGATTTACGCCGAATTTTTAAAAATTAAAAGAGAAAATTGCCAAAAATAAGAATATACTATTTTTAGGTGCCAAACCTACTTTTTGAACTTTAATTAAATATTAGGCAGCAAGTTGCGGAACGTGCTAGTAAACTACGATAATTCCAAAATTCAAACAATAATGAGTTCTTTTTATTTTTTATCTGATTAAAACAATAGTCTCTTTTGAAATTGGATTTGAACATATTTTTCCACTGTCACTTAATCCAATTTTATGAAAGTCATGGAAAAGCCGTCATTTATAACTATCTTCCATTTGTATGTCAACCTCAAAGAATGGATTTAGTGCGCATTTTTTTAGGTAAAAACTTTGGACCTTTTTTTGTCAAAATGAAAACTGACATGGAATGAAAGGACTTAGTAAATTCAATTTCTTTTTTTTCCTAATCTAACTTCACTCACATAAAAGTAACTACCTCAAAATTTTATTTAAATAAATAAAAGCTATAGAAACATCTTAACCCCTAAACGTACCAACCCTTTGAACAGAAGTAGATGCTAGCCTCAAAAATAGATATTAGCATGGCTCAAATGTACATGAGGTATACATGAGAGGTTCATTGCAAGCATAAAATCTACTCAACAAATTTGACATTCTTGCATTTGAAGACCTCTCCAATATTATCAACATCTCCCCATCACAAGAGATTTATTGTAATTGGTAGAGAATTTGATAGTCTTACAAAAATAACTTGGATGAAAATCATCTAATATTGTATGAGAAAGTTGCAAGGTTTTGAATCTGTTCGTGATCCAGTTTCTAGACGCTAAGAACACACAATTCGCTATTTACGCACTTGGCTATATAATCATGCACTTCGTCCCCAAGCGCATGATTTTATTTGTCCAACTTTTATTTTTTAAAAACCAACGATTATTGTCTTTCTTCAATCCCTTACATTGTAAACAAATAATTATTTTAATAAATTTTTATTCTCATCTTTATCTTTTCTTTTATCTTTTCTTTTATCTTTTCTTTTTTATCTTGATTTCTTTCTCGTCTTCTTTCTTGTCTTCTTTCTTGTCTTCTTTTTGTCTTTCTTCTTGTCTTCCTTTTTGTCTTCGTTGTCTTTTTTTTCTTCTACTTTTTCTTCAGTTGTGGCTGCTAAACCCTAAACAATGGGAGCAAACCAAAAAAAAAAAAAAAAAAAAAAAAAAAAAAAAAAAAAAAAAAAAAAAATTTATGTTTTTCGGGTTGGTCGTGGGGTGCTGCTGAACCCTGAATGGCAGCCGCCAAAAATAATAATAATAATAATAACAATTTTTTATTTTTATTTTTTTTGCCCTTTTTCTTGGCCGTGGGGTGCTGCTGAACCCTGAATGGCAGCTGCCAAAAAAAAAAAAAAAAAAAAAAAGTTTTTTTTTCCCTATTTTTAGACTACTGACGGCTGAGGGTGCACGGCCGCGCATCTTAAGCCTCTTTTATCCTCTCCCTCACTCCCTTTCCCTCTCCCTCCTCTCTCTCTCCCTCTCTCCTCTCCCTCTCTCTCCCCCTCTCCCCTATATATATGAGGAGAGGGGGGAGAGAGAGGGAGAGGAGAGAAGAGGAAAAGGGAGTGAGTGAGAGGATAAAAGAGGCTTAGGGTGCGCGGACGCGCACCCTCAGCCGTCAGTAGTCTAAAAATAGGAAAAAAAAAACTTTTTTTTTTTTTTTTTTTTTTTTTTCCGACCATTTAGGGTTCAGCCGCCGGCGGCTGAACCCTAAATTTTTTTTTAGGGTTCATGAGCCCTAAACAAGAAAGAAGACGAAAACCAAAAGAGAAAAAAATAAATAAATAAAAATAAATAAATAAATAAATAAAATTTGGTTTTTTTTCCTCCACCGTCGTTTAGGTTCAGCCGCTGCTGGCTGAACCCTAAATTTTAAAATTTTAAAATTTCTATTTTTAGGGTTCATGAGCCCTAAGCAAAAAAGAAGACGAAAACCAAAAGAGAAAAAAAAAATTTAAAAAAAATTGTTTTTTTTCCTCGGTGCGGGTGTAGGGTTTGCGGCTGCCACAAGAGGTATGAAGAAAAAAATAGAAAAAGAAGAAGAAGACAAGAAGGAAGACAAGAAGGAAAAGAAAAAGAAAACAAGAAAGAAGACAAGATAAAAGAAACAAGATAAAAAAAAGATAAAAGAAAAGATAAAGATAAGAATAAAATATAAATAAAAGAATTGTTTGTTTACAATGTAAGTGATTTGTAGAAAGACAAAATCGCTGTTTTTTAGAGAGCTTTTTACACAAATTTTTTAAGCACGATTTGCTCATGAAATGAACGCACTTGGCCAAGTGCATAAATAGCGAATTGTGTGTTTAAGACGTTTAGGGGTTAACATATGAAAATAGGATCAGTATCGTCCAAAAATGGACGCTAAAACAGTTAGGAATTAATAAAGAGTGCACCTTGGGGATTTATAATTCCTCTTAACTTAATTTTTTTATTGGTTGTTTTGCACTATAGATTTTAATAAATTAATTCTTCATGTTAAAGAACTTATTTCAAATCTAAAAGAAATTGCATGGTCTCATTCTTTAAAAAAGCTTATGTAGAATTAGACAAAAGATCAAGAAAAAATTAATAAACAATTCTGACACGGATTTTAATCCTGAAATGCCTCAAGGATAATATAATATATTAAAAAATCAATTATACCATTTTTATAGTTGAATTTTATATTTTATTTATCTTTTTAACCCCTAAACGTCCCAGCGTCCAAAAACTAAATCACGGACAAATTCAGAGCCTTGCAACTTTCTCATACAATTTTGGATGACTTTCATCCAAGTCATCTTTGTAAGCCTATTAAATTCTCTACCAATTACAATAGTTCTTATGTAATGAGTGGCAGTTGTTGATAATATTAGAGAGGCCTCCAACTGCAAATATGCGTGCAAATATGTCAAATTTGTTGGGTAGATTTTATGCTTGCAATGGTCTTCCATGCACACCTCATGTACATTTGAGCCATGCTAATATCTATCTATCTAGCATCTACTTGTGTTCAAAGGATCGGTACATTTAGAGGTTAATAAACTTTAAAAAATAGCTTAGAAAATTCACTAAAAAAATTTGTCACATTTTATCATATGAATGTTTTTATAATTTTTTTAAACCTCATTTTACATTGATTAATTAGAGAAAGGAAAATTATTCAATATCAAAAACATCATCACTTTCTTATGATAGTGTTTTTTAACTCAATTAGAATATTCAACATATTTTATTCTTTCCTCTTAACATTTTGGAGTAAACAATTCTAATGTTCAAAAATACCTATACAAAGGTAGGTTATTTTAGTACACATTAAAATTTTAAGATTTAAGAAAATACTATTGAATGAAAAAAAATTGTTCAAAAATCAAAGTTAAGCAATGATTATGTAACGGCTGCTTGAGATTTTAAGCTCGGGGGGTTTACTTCCAAAAAATTACAAATGGCGTGCGAAAAAATATAGGGTCCAAATAAATCTTGGAAGCCAATTTTTATAAATGAATTACATTAATATAAGATGCTAAAAATTGTTTACAAGAATAATTGTAAAAATATTCTTGGAATATTACATTATTACTTATTATAGTAAGAATTACTTTTATTTTTAAGGGTACTTTTAAATACCCTTTTTTCACACATGGTACGCAAAATATACCAAGAGTCACCTCCCCGAGATTTTAAGGCCTTAACATAACAATCTTAACAATAAAAATGTTGTAGCCATCAATCTGACTCTTAATATAAGATTTCCTTTTCTTTTTAAGTTTTTGAAAATTATCTTCAGAATTAGATCCTATACATTTTCTTATGAGCACGTTTTTGATTGATTGTAAAATAAAAATTTGAATCATTGACTTGTAGCGATTGTTCAAAACCGTAGACAATCTCTAAGTGTCAAATTCATAATCGTTGTGACAATCTATAAGTACATTTAATTTCGACTACAAATATTACACATGTACAATGAAACAACATTCCAACCTACACTCCGCATGCACTTTGCTCATCAAGTCTCATGCATTAGTCATGAAGTTCACCGAATAAGTACAGCTAATTTAGACACGAAGAGAAATCTGAAAAACAATAGTAGTATAGACGTCAAAATGAATGATTTCTGTGAATGATAAAGTTCCTTTGGTAGAAATGATTGCCACATGACCACAAATGTAAATCATGGAATGGTTGTGATTGAGCATCCCATGCAAATCACAACGGGATTGTACATAGACATACATAGGAATCAAAAGTCATCCCGTACGAATCACGACATGACTGTACATAGACATACGTTGGAATCAAAGGTCATCCCGTGCGAATCATGACGGGACTATACATTGACATACGCGGGAATCATGGATCATCCTGTACATTGGAATCATCGGTCAATATTGAACAGTCACTTCTAAAAACAAATTGTGGCCTGTCAAATGCAACCAATGATCTTTTCAAAATCCCTACCAACTCCACTACAATCTCAATTCCGTAAAGGTCCTTCAAGACTTTATCTACTCCCT
Organism: Pohlia nutans; assembly: GCA_022496805.1. Classification (NCBI taxonomy): domain Eukaryota; kingdom Viridiplantae; phylum Streptophyta; class Bryopsida; order Bryales; family Mniaceae; genus Pohlia; species Pohlia nutans. The sequence continues at coordinate 3,507,071 of CM040086.1, forward strand.
TATTTTTCCCAATGCAAGTACAATTAAAAAATATAAAAAAATTGTTTTTGCAAAACCCTGGCATTGCTAGAGTTTGGATCATTAGATATGCCCTCATTAGATAGAGTTCCTTTCTTCTTTTATTAAAATGGTTACTCGCGAATCATTAGAGATGCCTTCCGTGCATGAATGGACAAACATGATAGTCCCTAGTCCCTTTAAAACTAGACAAAATTCACTTTACCAAAAGTCAATGACAGTTGAGAAAAAAACATTCTGAACAGTTGGATTAGGAGTTAAATATCAAACCCAAAAAATCATATTGTGAAAAATATAATTGAAATTTTTTTATTGAAATAGTAAATGTCTATCCACAGTCTAACTACATTCTCCAAATTGTCATACCTGAAGCTAGCCATGATCGATAGTTTAGAGTACCTTGCATTGCTTGCTAGGACCAAGCAAAGAAACACTTTAAATAACATAGTGACTAATGTAATAAATTAGCTACTTAGTGTATTACCGTCTAATCCCGTTGACTAATTCTTTACACACTGAGCAGTTTTCTGGAACAGTGCCATGTCCAAAGTTAGAAAAGAATTCCACTGCCAAAAGAGATACAAATACAGGCCCCCAGCCGCCCGGGTCCGGCCAGGGAAAACAGGGAAACACAAAAAACTACAACAAAAATCTAGCATGAGGCCTTTCTTGTTCAATTCATAATCAACAACGGGTGGACTCATTCCATAACAAACAGACAGTAAAAAAAACAGAATACCGAGTTGACGGTGTCGGTAGCAAGTTGACGGATATATAGAAATGAATTGCTCACGTACGTACCCACTGTATTCTGCGACTGGAAGCTCTTCGACAGGGAGGAAGTCCGGCAGGTCGATGTCTGCAGGGAACTGGACTGGGCCACCTTCCGGCTGAACCGCTTCCTGCTGAGTGGGGCCATTGAGATCAATCTCCTGCAGTTTGCGTTTCAAGGATCTAGATGCTTCCCCATAAAAACGAGTCCGGGTCTCACGAGCTGGATCTAATGGCCCAACAGTCAGAAGTACCACGTAACTACCCCCTGGAAATAAACGTTTAAGGTTTGGGAGGCTCTCCCTTCGTGGAATGACTTGAAGCATTGTAGCTTCGTATAGGCTCACAAGGAATTTCCTGTGAGCCTACACAAAATTTCCAGGGGGCTAGTTACGCCGGGTGAGGCCCCCATCGTTGGGACTCCCGGCCAGCTCGTGCCCCTCCCTCGTCGGGCTCCCGCCCTCCTCGGGTCGGGTCCCTCACAGGCCGGGAGCCCCTTCGATGGGGGCCTCCCCCTTTACAATGTTAGCACCGTCGTCTTGAGATCCACCAAGTCCATCCATGGCAACAAAACTACAGACTGCAAATCGATCAACAAACACGGACTCAAAGATCTAGTAACTAGCTGCTCATGAGAGTGAGTTGCGACGGAGTGGTAGATTTCTTTCGTTTATATGGAGCTCTGTGTTCATTGAATTGAGGGAGTCAATCGATCATGCTTGCCGCAGATGTCAATGTCGATCATTGACAGAAATCAAAGCTTAACTGTTCGACAGAAGAATTCTTACATTTTGACAGGGGAGTCAGAGACGATAGATCCACCTCACGGTGGATCATGGCATGATACATTCAATCATGCCGCTACGAAGTGAGAACCATGCATACCATCCCGGCCCTGTTACAGCGAAAACTTAAACACAACGATGAGCATCCGAGTCATGTTTTTTTCAAAAAAAAAAACAAAGTTACTTTTTATCTAGTAGAGGACCCACCCCCTAGAGGTGTTCTAGAAATTATCCTAGCCACGTTACAACTAGTGAAAGTTCTAGAATATCTTTGGAGGCCGGGGAGATCTTCGTCTTGCGAAAATTTTGAGCATTTGATTCGTCGAATTTTGTGATTGTCTATACAGGATTGAGGAGAATAAAAGTCGAAGGGCTTACTATTACGCAACTTAGCAAGAAAAGTGACAAAAGGTTTAAGACATCCTCTCTGTAACTAATTTAAAATGATCCCTTTTATTACTGAAACACTGCATATATCGCAACCTGTGGTTGATTGAAACCTGTGGTTAATAAATTACCTACTGATTTTAACAATAGTGGATCATTGCAGGAGTGCCCTGCTAGTGGATCATTTTAACAGTGCCCTAGCTCACAAGCGTGATTCTCCGAGCTCATGGGAAACCACTGACTATTATTTGGACCAACTAGCTGACACCCATGAATCTGAGAGCAGGGTCCATCCAAGCTAATACTGACCACATTAGTTTTCTGTCAGCAGTGCTTTTTGGAAGTATTTCTAATGTGATGTTTGATTTGATAATTGTAATTAAAGAGGAAAGTGATATGCCAATGTATTCAACATGTATATAAAATGCATGATAGTATAATATTTGATGAAAGGAATATCGTAAAAAGTTGGCCATTACAAGTAGTAATATAGTTATGTCATTAGTGGTTTTGATGACTCTCTAGGGTCTTTTTTAAATAACACTTTTTTGGTAGAGGACCATATTTGTTAAACTGAGACAATATGTAGTCTCATATTGTCTTTGATTTTACATTTAAATGATAATTGGTGTTTGATATTGATTTTTTCGGGTGAATTGAGACTTCAATATGTTAATACACTCACAGGCCTTTGATTTTATAAAGGTTGATATGTTTATAACTTTTTTATTTGTTAAAATAAAGGTCTCAAATAAAAGGCTAAAGTCTCAAAATGTCCATTTTGTCTCTGTTTAACAAATGTGGTCTTAGTAGAAATTTTGGCATCATTGAATGAGAATGTTAGTTATGTGAATGGAAATTGAAATCAATACTTTGATATCTAAGTGTATTATAAATTAAGGTTTTTTTAACTTTTTTGAGTTGCAACTCTAAAGAGCATATTTAAAACATCTTTATTAGATAACAATTTAAATTTTAAATTAGATATCATGAAATGCCTAAATATTTTTTAAATGAATTCACAAGAAAAAAATCTCTTAGATTAAAATTTTAATACTCTCATTTTGTAATTCATCATGATTGGTTGATATCATTATATTCTTCAATAGTGGTGAAGTTGATCACATAGTAAGTTTTATTATGATTTGATAGAGGTGTCTTGAGATTTCTTTGTAGCAATCAAAAAATAATTTTATAGGTTAAAATATTTCATATTATAAAACAATAACCTCTTTTAAAATTGGATTTAAACATATTTTGCCACTATTACTTAATCCAATTATATGAATGTCATGGAAAAGCTGTCATCTACAACTATCTTCCATTTGTATGTCAACCTCAAAGAATGGATTCAGTGCGCATTTTTAACTAAAAACTTTGGAATTTTTTTGTCAAAATGGAAACTGACATGGAATGAAAAGACCTAGTAAATTCAATTTCAATTTTTTCCTTATCTAACTTCACTTACATGAAAGTAACTACCTCAAAATTTTATGTAAAAAATAAAATAAAAGCTACAAAAACATCTTAAGATATGAAAATAAGAGAAGTATTCTATACATCGTCCAAAAATGAACGCTTAGGCAATTAGGAGTTAATAAAGAATGCACCCTGGGGACTTATAATTCCCCTTAACTTAATTTTTTTATTGGTTATTTTTCAAAATAGATTTTTAAGAAATTAATTCTTTATATTAAAGAACTGATTTTAAATCTAAAAGAAATTGCACAATTCTCATTCTTTAAAAAAACTTATGTAGAAGTAGGTAAAAGATCAAGAAAATATTAATAAACAATTCTAACAAGGATTTAATCCCAAAATACCTCAAGGATAATATAATATATTTAAAAACTCAATTATACCTTTTTTATAGTTGAATTTTCTTTTTTCTTTTTCTTTTTAATAATTTTTATAAAAAAAATAGTTTAGAAAATCCACTAAAAAAATTTGTCACGTTTTATCATATGAATGTTTTTATAAATTTTTTAAACCTCATTTTACATTGATTGATTAAAGAAAGGAAAATTATTCAATAACAAAAACAATCATCATCACTTTCTTATGATAGTGTTTTTTAACTCAATTAGAATATTCAACATATTTTATTCTTTCTTCAGTCTTAACAACATTTTGGAGTAAACAATTCTAATTTTCAATATACCTATACAAAGGTAGGTTATTTTAGTACACATTAAAATTTTAGATTTAAAAAATTACCATTCAATGAAAAAGAAATTCAAAAATCAAAGTTAAGCAATGATTATGTAACAGATGCTTGAGATTTTAAGGCCTAAACACAACAATCCTAATAATAAAAATGTTGTAGCCATCAATCCAAATCTTATAAGATATCCTTTTCTTTTTAAGTTTTTGAAAATTGACTTCAGAATCAAATCCTATACATTTTTTTATGAACATGTTTTTGATTGTAAAAAAAGAATTGATTGTAAAAAAATGATTTTTAAAATTCTCACATCACCAATCCAAATAGGATGAATGAATTATTTTTATGTGAATATAAATATAATTTATTTAAAAAATCTTATAATATAAAGTTTGACAATTATTTTGAAACTTTTCATGATATTTTGTTTTCCCATAGTTATATATTTTGTGTTTAGGGTAGCATAATTTTAGCTTACTTTTGACCATCAACCCACAAATCAATGGTTGTTGAACCAGTTAATCTTTATTCAAGGAAAACATTTCTAGCTATTTAACCATTAATAGTGAAACCCCTCTTTGAATCAAAGATTTGTTGTAATTATTCAAAACTGTAGACAATGTCTAAATGTCAAATTCATAATTTTTCTGACAATCTCTAAGTACATTTAATTTCTACAAATATTACACATACAATGAAACAACATTCCAAACTACACTCCGCATGCACTTCGTTCATCAAGTCTCACGTATTAGTATGAAGTTCACCAAATAAGTACAACTAACTTAGACATGAAGAGAAAGTCATATACGGGATTATACATACTTAGACATACACGGGAATCAAAGGCCATCCCAAGCGAAACATGATAGGACTATACGCGGGAATCATGGATCATCCCGTCCAAATTATAACAGGACTATACATTGATATACACGGGAATCATGGATCATCCCGTGCAAATCACGACGGGACGAGACTGTACATTGGAATCACGACGGGACGAGACTGTACATTGGAATCACGACGGGATGGGACTGTACATTGGAATCATCCGTCAGTGTTGAACAGTCACTTCCAAAAACAATTTGTGGCGTATCAAATGCAACCCATGATCTTTTCAAAGTCCCAACCAACTCTAGTACAATCTTGCTTCCGTAAAGGACCTTCAAGGCTTTATCCACTTCCTTATTTTTTCCAATGCAAGTACAATTAAAACAATATTATTTTATTTCTGCAAAATCCATTCATTGCCAGAGTTTGGATCGTTAGATAGAGTTCTTTTCTTCTTTTTATAAAATGGTTACTTGCGAATCATTAGATATGCCTTTTGTGCATGAATGGACGAACATGATAGTCCCTAGTCCCTTTAAGATTGAACAAAATTCACTTTACCAAAAGTCAATGATAGATGAGAAAAACAAAATTGGACAGTTGGACGCTTAGGAGTTAAATATCAAACCCAAAAAATCATATTGTGAAAATATAATTGAAAAAAAACCAAATTTTACATGATTGAAATTAGAGAAGAACATTGTTTATATTGGTCAATAAAGAAATAAATTCAAATTACAAAAGGAAGTCCATATAGAACTTACTCAACATTTCTAAAACAAAAACATGAGCTCTTTGATTTGAGCTTCTGGGTCCTTCCTACATTAACCCTTAAACGTCAAGAGGGCCTAAACGGGGCAGCCCGGAAGGCATCTAAATTTTTTTGGGGAAAAATAAATTAAAAATTAAAAAAAATTAAAAATTGCAAAAACAGCTCTACAGTGCACTGCTGGCTAGCACTGTAGCACAGCGGCACTGCTGAACTTCAGCTGCCCCAACCTCAAAACTTGTTCAATTTGATAACTTTGATTGCTTACCAACGATTCCACAATCTCTCAAATGAGGCGAAAATTTGGAATCTAGGTCGCTTTTTCAGTAGCTTTCCAACGCAACAAGTATTGCTTGATTTGGTTGAGAAAATCAACTTTTTTCTTCATTATTCTCTTTTTACTAAGCCCATGGGGCTTACCTTGACGTTTAAGGGTTAAGTGTTTGCACCAAAGAAAAACTCTTCATCCTAATCCACTGTGGTATATGATATGGCATATGGGACATATTTTAAATTTCTTGAAGTTATATTTTACCTTATAGGATGATAATTTTTATCATATTATGATGTTTAAAAGGAACAAAGAGGGTATTCAAAATCAAAGGGAAAGTAGGATCTTTTTATCTTTTATTTGTCCTTTAAAGGAGATACCTCGTTCCTTTGTAAGAATAAACTCTCAATCTTGTATAGAATATTTTACCCTCACGACATGGGTTTTATTTTAATTTCTTTCTAGTCTCACGGGATTAAAATTTATGCCTCACATTTTCATCACTTTTGGTATGAATGCACCTTTAAAAATGAAGAGTTTGTTATCACTTACAGTGACTCACAAAAGTTGTGGGCCGCCCTAAAAATTGCTCTCATAAATTGAGAAATTAAAATTATGAAGCAAAATTTGGACATGTTGTAGTACATAAGGGAATCTACCTTCATGTGAAATTTCATTAAAAATACACATAGTTATTTGATGTGATTGTGCATTATTATTTTATTTTTTTGCAATTTATGGAGTGAAAAATAAAAATTTCAAAATCTTGGGGTCATTTTTCAATCAATAAGATCTCAATGAATAAAAACTCCAAAATTCATGAAACTTTAACATGTGACTCAAGTCAAGATGTACATTCTTCCTATAAAAAGAAATGTGACATTTTGACTTTTCACAAAAAGTTTTTTTTTCCATAGAAATTTCATTCAAATAATAATGGGTCTAAAAATAGTCTATTTAAAGTGAAATTTCACGTGAAGGTAGATTCCCTTATGTACTACAACATGTCCAAATTTCACTTCATAATTTTAATTTCTCAATTTATGAGAGCAATTTTTAGAGCGGCCCACAACTTTTGTGAGTCACTGTAGTTTGTGTTTAGAGTGATATTAGCAAGAATCAATGGAATGAGTTTAAATACATCTTTGACCTAAATTTAGTTTGCTAATGCCACTTCTAATACTAACATAGTATCCTTATTTGGAATATACAATATCATCTACTCAACGCCATCATTAAAGATAAATAAATAAATCACATTTGTATTAGTGGAATGTTATATGATCGTGTACCAACTTTTAGGCCTTTGTTTAAAAAAAAACCATATCATCTACATAATAGCTGCCAAGGATCCAAATGTTTGGTAGAAGGTAGAAGTTGCAATAAGGAAAAATATGGTGTTATAAAGATAATGGTATTCCTAGGTATTTTTGTGTTCATATACAATTCAATTTTTTTTAAATAATACCAAATTTTAGTTTAATTATACAATAAAGTAATTTTCCTACTTTTGTCACTTTTTTTGTAACACCATGTTGTCACAATAAGGAACAATATGGTGTCAAAAGAAAACGAGAAAAATGGTCAATTACTTTATTTTGTAATTAAAAAAGAAAATTGGTGTTATTTTAAAAATCTTGTATTGCAAGTGGACACAAAAATACCTAGGAATACCACTATCTTTTATAACAGCATATTATTCCTTCCTCCGACTTCTACCTTCTACCAAAAATTTAGATCCTTGTCAGCTATTGTATAGCAGATATGATTTTTTTTGAACAGAGGCTTCAAAGTTGGCAAACATGCATTATTTCATAAATTGTGCATTTCAAGGTATCAAATTTGGCCTAAAAATGCTTCATGTTCAAGTGGTGATATATGCAAAATTTTGCAGTTGGCGAACCATGGCAATGAGTGTGATAAATGTTTTAGTGTGAGGTTTGAAAGTGGGGTTACCTTACTTACTAGAGGGCACTGTTGTGAGAGCACGATACTGCTCTCTTGTTTTGTTATTGTTTATTTGTTACTTTTATGAATATAATGTTAACAAGCAATGTCATCTTGAGGTAATTTGACGAAATTTAAGTTAATTAAGTTGTGAATACAATATGCATGTTAGAGGATAGTTGTTGCAAGACCTTGGGTAGGTCGTTTGGCACTAATTTAAGCTTTAGGTTACATTTAGTGTGGAAGGACTAGGGAAGGTTTAGCCCCCTAGTGGATCCAATGAAGGATGGAGAAGGACTAGAGGAGGGAAGATCCCCCCTAGTGAATCCTAAAATTAGGAATAGGGGTAGTTGCTTAATTTAGAGTTGAGTGTTTTACCGTGGGCCTTGCGCAATTAGCTTTTAATGTTCATGTTTGTGTTTATGACGTGATTGTCTTGATTTCGTTCATTTAACTTCGTGGTGGTATTTGTGAGTTACATTCATTCGTGGAAGTGCTTCAAGATGGAGCGCCGTGGAGGTTGGAGCTTCATTCATCCGTCATTCCGTCAACGCCTTATGTTAGGGCTTTTAAACCTTAAGGTTAGGGTGAGCCGCCTTTTTGGCAGCTCCTTCTTTTGTACTTAAGAGCTTGTTTTCAAGCTTCAAAATCAATCCCTCTCATTGTTTATCAATTCATCTTGTTTCTCATTCTTCTCTCTTTGTGATGGCTAATTGATAGGAAAAGGAAGGCCTTAGGCCTCCTTCTCACTCCTCTTGATCTCCTCCTCCATTGTGTTAGTAGTTGCTTTGAACTCAAGTAGAGTTTGATGTCTTTTGTTAATCTCCATTGAAGGTCTCTCGGTTTATTCCCCATCAGTGCCTCGTTTCTCGTCCAAGTTCTTTGAGATTTCTAGGGTAGGTAGCTTGTGAGTAGAGCTTTCCATCGGTATATGGCACGTCCAATTCCGAGTTATAGGGAGTGAGATATTGCCTCCCAAAGTTGGGGGTGTCAAAGGAGTTTCCCAACCGGCGGTTAGAAGAAATAGCCTCAGTTTTTTAGCAATCAGTCCTAGGGTTTTGATCCTATGCATTTGAGATTTTGAGGGTGGATGCACAATCAACTTAGCTTTCTAAAAAGCTAAGGCACGCCTCGATCCGAGCTAGGATGGAGAAATGGCGACCTAAAAACTGAGAGGCACTTCTATGTGGTCCGGGGGGGTCTTTCCTTCTCATTTTCTTCTTGTTCCCCATCTTCTTCTTGTCTTCTTCTCTCCCTTGTTCTACTCTTCATGTAATTTTGTTTTAATAACCCCTTGTGATTGAATTCCACCTCCATGGTGGTTTTTGAACTCACAACTGTACATCCCCTTTATTGAAATATTTGTCTTTGTTGAAAAACAAATTAGAACATGTACCAATTTTCTTTTTGATACTTTGTAACTTTTGCAAATGACACATTCTTTTGTTAACAAGAAATATCAAAAATTGATTAATATAATAGTAATAAGTGTGCTAATTAGCAAAATGTAGTGGTTTGGATGTCTTCATCAGTTAAAGTCATTTGCCCCTATTTGAACTTAAAGTAATTTCTCCATTCTCGTGGCTCTTGACTATCAAGCGTTTTTACTAATATTAAATTAAAACAACAAAGTTCTGTGAATCTTCTCTTCATTTGAAAAAAAAATCAATGATCTAAAATACATGTTATTCAAATGAATTATAAACTTTTTATTATTTCAATTTTTTTAATCTGTACTTATAAATCTCCAAAAAATTGCTGACCTTGCAAGTCTTCAACTATTATACAATACAAAGTATTCAACAATAAAGTTATGTCTGTTCAACTTCTCAAAGAGTTGATTTTTTAAAAAATTATATATATATATATATATATATATATATATGTAATATATATATAATCATTTGAATTGTGAAAAATGAATCTTTTCGGATGAGATTTTAAAAAATTCAACATTTATGTTTAAACTGAAAATTTTGAACTAAAAACTTCAAAAATTAATATTTTAGTTAATATGACCCCAAAACTCATGATTTCTTGCATGTGATTCTAGAGAGGATATGTGTAATTTTTTACACTAAAAGTTTAATAAACCATAAGTAGAAAAAAAATTTATTTATACTTGTTAATTGTAAATTAAGTGAAAATTGAAGGCTTGATTTTCAAATAGAAATAGGTTTTGAAATTTTATTTATTTATCAAAATTCAATTGTATGTGTCGTTCATCTTGTGCACTACAACTCGTCCAAACTTTGGCTCCAAGATTATAATCTTAGTAAATTTTATTGAAAATTCTTTGAAAAGCTCTACAAATGTAACTTTATTATAATGGTACTTAATGGTAGTTACTACTATGTAGTACACAATTGAATTTATATATTGGCTGCCGGATATTTAATTAAATTTCTACAAATAGATTTGGCCCTATACTTTTTTGAGATTTTTCTTCTTTAAATTTGAAAAAAAGTGGAAAAAGAAATTCCTAAAATTATGGCCCTTGTTAAAATAATACTCTCGTCATTTGATAATAAAAGTCTAATTTGCATAAAATTTGAGAAATTAGATGTAAATGGAGCCAATGTTGAAAAAGATGAAATACAATGGTAACTTTTGGAACCGCGTGTCTCGATAGAAAGGGATGAAAAACGTAGGAAGTTAACTCCTAAGTGACCAATCGGCCATTTTTTGGTCTCAATCCAAATAGGAGTGACTTCCCTGTCTGCCTATGGGCAGGAAATTACATTTGATTTAAATTGGGAGTCGAGAACATGTTTTAGTGTTGTTTGATATATTTCATTTGCAATATTGAGGTTCACCAAGGATTTTTTTCAAAAACAAAGACCTCAATATTGTCTTAGTATTATAAAATTTACTATTTTAGGAAACTAATGATCTTCAATCATTTAAAAAAATTTCCTCTTAAAATTTTAGAATAGAATGTCTAGTTTTGACCAATCATACCAGATTTCATATTCTAAAAATAAAAATTGTCATTTTGGTGAATTTTAAATGGTAAATGCTCTTAAATTCATTAAATGATTATCTAAAAATATTTTTGGAACTTTGGCCGTACGGATAATGACTAAACATCATGTTTCTCATTTTCTCTTTTGGACCAAACTTCATCAAAGTTGCATAAGTAACATTTTATAACACATCTAGGTTTTGCCATTGTCCCCTTTGCCATTTAGGGGTTAACCCCTAAGTGACCAAACAACCATTTTATGATCGCTTCCCTTTTTTAATGGGCTGCCTGGAATGAAAAATATATATTTTTTAAAAATAAAAAATATTTTCAGATAGGAAATCAAGTCTACTTTCCAACCCAATTTGAATCATGTCAATCCGAGTTAAACTCCATCAAGGAGAAATTTTCAAAGACAAACACCTCAACATTGTCCTAGTGTTACAAAACTTTCTATTTCGGGAAAGTGATGATGTTCCCTCTTTCTAAAAAAATTATTTTTTGAACTTTAGAATAGAATGTCTAGTTTCAACCAATCATACCAAATTTCAAATTCTAAAAATAATTTTTTGTAATTTTGGTGAATATTCAATGATAATTGCTTCTAAATTTGTTTAATGAATATCTAAAACATTTTTGGAAAGTTTGACCGAACGGATCATTACTAAACATCGTGCTTCTCATTTTCTCTTTTGGACCAAACTTCATCGAAGTTGTAGAAGCATCATTTTATAACACATTTAGGTTTTGCCTTTGCCCCCTCTGTCATTTAGGGGTTAATGTAGGAAGGCAACACAATGAATGTAGACTCTTAACCTTTAAACGGCCCAAAAGCCATTTGCAACCATATACTATATTCTCTATTTAGTGGTATTTGATCAAAATAACAATGACTAAACATTTTTTTAATACAAAGTAAATTATTAATCATGATAATATGTATGTAATAATATATCACAATTCATATAGTAAACCATAATTGAACAATTACAAGGCTAAGTACAATTTGAACAAAAGGACCTCAAGGGCTTTTTAAGGATTGACCCTTAAATGATACATGAGGTAAAGGAAAAACCTAAATGTGTTAAAAAATATTACTCCTGCAACTTTGGTTCAAAAAATAAAATGAAAAGCATGATGTTTAGTAATTATTCGTATGGTGAAACTTTCAAAAAATGTTTTATATACTTATTTAATGAATTTAGAAGCATATACCATTTAATATTCACCAAATTTACAAATTAGAAATTATTATTATTATTTTGGAAAGTAGACTTAATTTCCTTATTTATTTATTTATTTTCTTGAATAAGAATATTTTTTCATCTTGGGCAGCATGTCAAAAAGGACAACGACCATAAAAATGATTGTTTGGTCATTTAGGGGTTAAATTGATACGAAATTAATTAAATAAGTAATAAAATTTGAACTCTTATTATGAAATGGAGGGAGCATAGTCAGTGTTGAAGCTAATCATGTACTGTACTATGGTACACATTTACTCAACACTTGATGAGTTTTAGCCTACCTACAGGAATGAAGAAGCCACGGGAACTCTTATTATGAAATGGAGGGAGCATAGTCAGTGTTGAAGCTAATCATGTACTGTACTATGGTACACATTTACTCAACACTTGATGAGTTTTAGCCTACCTACAGGAATGAAGAAGCCACGGGAACTCTTATTATGAAATGGAGGGAGCATAGTCAGTGTTGAAGCTAATCATGTACTGTACTATGGTACACATTTACTCAACACTTGATGAGTTTTAGCCTACCTACAGGAATGAAGAAGCTACGGGCACGGGGAAGCCACTGGCACGGGAAGCCACGGGCACGGGAAGCCACGGGCACGGGGAAGCCTCGGGGATGGGAAAGCCACGGGGATGGGGAAGCCACGGGAATGGGAAAGCCACGGGAACAGGGAAGCCACGGGAATGGGAAACTTCCTTAAACCCAAAGTTCTTCGGCGTCAGCTATGACTCTGCGATTTGGTGATTACGGTTGTGGAATTCATGCATTGATTCTGTACGGGTCTGTGTTGAGAATGCCTTCTAGAGTCCGGCAATTCAGATGCGGTAGTGTGCTTGTGTGCGTTTTGAAGGAGTTGGAAGATCGAGATGGTGTTTGAGCTCGTGAAGCTGGTGACGCCACTGCAAGCAGGGATTGCGGTGGTGATTTGTATGGCTCTGTCTGCTCGTCACATGGATCAGTACAACAAGCACATGGCCAAGTACGAGCCTCTCGGGGGCCTTCTCATTGACAAACGATCTCACAACAACAAGAAGAGGGAGGAGGCAGAGGACGTCGTCGGTGACGCCAAGCCTGCGGATCGCTTGGTTTAACGAAGCGGAAATTCAAAGGTCGGTGATCTTTGATGCCCCATTATGATTTCACTGACGACGTGATTTAGGGTTTAGGGTTTCGAGGACGAGGATGGTCAAACTTTTTGTGCTTTTAGAACAATTCAGAGTTAGACTTGCGCCTCAAGATGCAGGATTGTGAGTACCTTCAGTGCATTAGAAGATCAATTATTCTCACGATTGAATGTGAGGTTAGGGTCAATGTGCTCTTTTTTTATTCGTTCTAATGAATTTCTGCAGTGATGGAAAGAAGTTGAGCTTCGAGTTTCTCAGTGGCATTTATAAGACCGAGTTTGACCTAAATTCTATTGGAATCATCTAAACAACTGAAATTAGGTTTTGGTGTACCCTTTGTTCGATGAAAAACATACCAGTGTTAGAAGCGTGCCTTTTCATTTTCACTCTGACTTCTGACTTCTAGGTAGTATTCAGATTTTAAAGCCTGCTTTGTCACCAATTATGCGTGCGTGTCTATGAATGTATTGCTCTCAATTTTGTACTAAAGCTTGAGGCCTAAGCATCTTGGGGAAGCATATTTTCTTCTCCACATCTTGAGGAAATTAGGAAGTAGGGGGTGTTAGAGTGCGAGTATTTGTTCCAGCTTTTGCTCTCGAGCTTCAAGCAAGAATGTGACTCTTGTCTCCTTGAAGGGCGGTGGCAGAACTCCACAGTTTCCATTTGTGAGTAGACAGCAATTGTTTTGGTGAGAGTCTTGCAATTGTGACTGGATTACAGGATGCACCGCATAGGAATTACGTCTTAGAGTCTTGCCTCACAAGCTTACACTCTGAAACCCCTAATGACTTGTATATAACTAGTGGGACCCGTGCCGTGAGCTTGGGTTGTCTCCTCGACGGATTCCAGCACGGGACGGTCGAGTGAGACAAACCAAGCTCTATTGTATAATAGATGTTATGTAAAGCATGAAAATAGGGCGAAGTCTTCACGCTGGACTGGAACAACGCTATTAGAATAATCGAAATAGGACGTTTTGCATCATCTTGTTTTGGTGTTTAGCCCTGCACTCTGTTCAGGAAATTGTAGGATTGAGCAGCAGCATGTTTTGACCTCGTTCTCTTTGAAAAATTTGACGGTTTTTTTCCTGGATAAAGTGACATAGTTTAGAACAAAGTTACGTTGCATGCATCAGCTGAATTTTCTGTGACTGCGTGGCCATGCGATTTGACTATGATCATTTCTAACTTCAAATTTATCCTGACTCTTTATTGACTTTGAATGCTTATAATCTCTAGCCACTTGTGTCGTGGCCCTTCCAGTATGGACAGTTTCTAGTATGGGAATTTTGGTTTTTGTTTACTCTTGTTGGCCTCTCTAGGCTGGCAACAATATTGCTTCATAGCTGTCATTTTGAAACTAGGGAATTATTCTGCTTTCATTCTCTGCCTGTATGTACAGAGAATGAAGATTTTTTATAATGCACAGTTGATAAGGTGAAAGAAAACATTTTGCTTCGCTTCAGTGAAATTTTGTTCCATAGTTTGGGTTCAAAGTTTGTGAAAACCTTCAATATGCATTTGCCTTCCTCCATAGCTTCCAACAATACAAAGAATATCATGTCAATCCTACAGTTGTGTAGATCCATGGTTGTGGAGATCTACAATAAAAACCGCCCCAGCAAACAATTGTAACAGTTAATATGGTTTGGGGACTGAGGATTTGGTAAGAACCAGCAGCTACCGGTATACGTGGTCTTCTCTATTTTGAAATCATTGTCATGGAATTTGGATAAGTTGGATGTTTTGTACGATTTATGGATCCCAACCAATTAAAACGTGACATTGGTCACTTTTCATTAAAAAATATCAATATTTTTCTTAAGATTTGAAAATTCAACTACACTAAAATTGTGATTTAGTATCTGGGACACTAGAGTTATTTGTAAAGGCATCCGGTCTTCTGTCCTGCTTTTTTCATGGACCAGAGCTACTACCAGAGCATTCTGACACCACTCCTCCTCATGGTCCCACCCCACTACCCAATTCTTCTCCCTCCCTCCAAATTTTTATGAATAAAAATTTCAATCCATCCAGTGTTCTATTTTGGGTCTATAGTAAGATCATGCCGATCCTCTCCTGTCCATTTTACAGGTCAAAAAGAAGGGATTTGAGGGACTTTACAAATAACTCTACTATTTCTCGTTGGATACAAAATTCCTGCAGTCACATGCCGATTTGGATCGGTCAATGAATTAGTAATTAGAGGTCAGTTTTTCCGTCTCATTTTTTTTCTCCAGGGGCAACGGTAACGGTTTAACAATACCTTATATGAGAAAAATATCAGAAAAATATAATGTAATTTAATATGTGAAGAATTGATGAGGTAATTTTAGTGTGGACGCTTAACCCCTAAATGCCCAATCGACCTTTTTTTGGTTGCAGCCCAAACAACAGGGCAAAAAATGACATTTTTTGGGTTTTTGTTTTTTGTCTAAATTGGAGGTTGAGATCATGTTTTAGTGTTGTTTGATACATTTCATTTGCAATATTATGGTTCACCAAGGATTTTATCAAAAAGAAAGACCTCAATAATGTCCTAGTCTTATAAAACTTACTATTTTGGAAAACTAATGATGTTCTCTCATTTTAAAAAAATTCCTTTTAAAATTTTAGAATAGAATGTCTTGTTTTAACCATTCATAGCAAATTTCAAATTCTAAAAATAGATTTTATAGTTTTGGTGAATTTTAAATGGTAAATACTTCTAAATTCATTATATGAGTATCTAAAACTATTTTTGGAACTTTGACCTTACGGATAATTACTAAGCACCATGCTTCTCATTTGGACCAAACTTCATCAAAGTCGCAGAAATAACATTTTATAGTACATCTAGGTTTTGCCCTTACCCCTCTGTCATTTAGGGGTTAAGGGTGAAGGCCAATTTTACAGGTGAACGAATTAACTCGGAGTGGAGGGAAGTCAGGGAATTGCAAGAAATACTGTGAGTACATGTAAGGCTCACTGTGATAGGCACATAACTTACATCATGCTGACGGACATTGGCCTAACTAACCATATATTTCTCAGTGGCAGTCTGGCACACATTAATGTGATTACCAAATGATGAACGCTCGAGTACAGGAGCGTGCCTTACACACTTTGTCCTTGTTCTACAGCATGCACAGAATTGATACCTTCATTGGCACATTTTGTTACTATATAATGCACAGACAGGCTCTCCTCTCAGTCTGGCATTTCACGACCTTGCATCCTGGCTCCTTGTTGACCAAAGTACTTATCATTCCATTGCCTACACAGCAAGTTGCAGGGTTTAGGGTTTAGGAAAGCTTGAAAAGAAACGCAGTCTTGTAAGGTAGCAGACCCAATTTCCGTCAGGGTCCGAATGGCGACCCCTAGGGCTGGGGGCTGGGTCCAAATATGTGGACAACAGAATTTATAAAAGCGCCCAGGAAGGGGCTTTATTGTTTACTGCGCGTGTTTTTTTTGGGAAACCTCATTTGTTGACAGAGGATAAATGTGCTCGGTTTTAGACTACCCAGTATGCAGATTTAGAAATCCAACCTGTAGACATAACACGTACTCTATGGTCGAGGACTGGTCACTCTAAGAGGTTCGCTTTAAAAAATTGTAGGAAATCATAAACATGCTAAAAAAAATTGTTCTTTTTGGGGTTGCTCTGGCACCAGCTTTGCGGAGCACTCAAAATTTATAAAAAAATTGGTTCACACTCCCAACTAGCCACAACTGAAATTCAGTCAGGAATGTGGTCCGCTACCTTAAGTACGTTCCCAAGCATAGAATCTTATTAACCTCACATAATCTACCATTGAAGAAGTGGGTTCAACTACAGTTAGTACTGGCAAATTTATTCTGAAAAAAGTGCTGTAACCTGGCGGCGAAGGCAATGCAGACCCTAAACCATTGATGGTAATATTCATACTCTGAACAGCCGTTGCCGTGACCTAATTATCTCTTAGTGGGCTGTGGTGCACTTACTACTTATTCTACAGCATAAACATACATATATAGTTAGCTTCTTGCATTCTGGTCATAATCTATAATGGTGTTAATGTTCTCATTTGGTGTTAGGTAGCACTTGGTATTCTAGTACGCTTTTGGTCGTAGTGTATCAAAATGTTCAATACGTACCTAAGTCTGACACAAACCTTGTTCACATAATGCAACATGAGTACATGACCATTCAAGGACGTTATGTACTGTATATATGATTTATACTATGGTAACAGGTTACTTTGCACTTCTCCTTGCCTAATTGAATTTCCACATTTATTTGAGTGTTGGCCAATCAAGACTTGATGCACTTCAGGGACAACAGTAAAGAAAAATATACATGCCGAGCCTGCTGGAAAACCTGGACAGTATACACACTTACAAACCATACTCAAACCTTCTCGAGTAATCGCATTGCAAGTATACCCTAAGAATCTGTCAAGTAATTGCCTTGCAAATTAGAGACTGCTCCAACCTTAGTCAGCATTCTTCACTTTCAACCTGTCGTTTGTAGTCTGTACATGACTACATGCTGTCCTCCAGTGAGAGCTCATTAAAGCTGTCTGCCACATTGAATAGAGTTGAGCATTTCGTCAATGCTCCACCTTGTGTCCTTGAGATACTGTAGTTACAGTGAAGTGGACTACATGACTACATAACGTACTGTACTCAAATTGCACATTTAAATCCCAACAGCAGCAACTTGTGTATCAGGAATTGATGAATTGAATATTGATCATCATAGCTGAGCGGATTCACTCAAGTATGCACAACAGTACGTACTCACTGAGTGACATAGGTAATTCGCTGACAGCACTACCACATATACTAGTATATTCACATGAATCTGGATGTGGATATTGAGAACCTCGATCATGATATGAATGGGAAGCTAGATACTCACTGGAGGTAGGTAGAGCAATGAATCAATAGTACTACGAAAGAATCAGAGATGACGTTGGTTTTATTCCTGTGAACAAAATTGACAAATTCGGATCTAATAGAAGTTCCCTGTTACCACGGATCCCTTGAAGCGGGACCAGCAAGCAGCCCTTAAGGGATACTTGACCGGGATCCAACAATCTGATTCAGTATTAGTATCAATCAATTGAAATAAAATAAAAAAATTGAGTCTTGTGGAACTTGTGTCACTTGCGCCGTTTCACTAGCCTGTAATGCAACGCAACGAAGCTCAAAATGCGGTACGCTACGGCAAACCCGGCCATGATGCCCACATCCATCCACTTATTCTCCCGGTCCAGAAACATGGACTCCAGCACACTCTGGCCAGTGATGAAGCAGCTCCCGGCGTAAACGGGACCGAAGCATCGATCCGCGACGTGCGAGTATTCGTTGATCAGAAGCGCATCCAGCGGGTACTTGAAAAGCGAGAGGTAGTGCAGCCACAGCCATCCCTTGGGCATGTAATCCTTGGCAATGAAGTAGCCGGAGAACAGGAAGAATGCGCCCATGACGCCCGTCACGACCGTGTTGCCCATGATGAAGTCCGAGACGAGCGCGCTGCAGAAGCTCACAAACGAATTCGCCGTGACCAGCACCAGCCAGATGACGAGCAGGAAGAACAGAAATGCGCCGAATTGGGGCGCCAGCCCCACCATGTAGTACACCGGCCCTGCGTAGAGAATCGCTATAAAGAAAAGAAAAGGGAGGAACACGAGCGTGCTGGACAGCACATAACTCGAGACGCGGTACGCGCCGCGCGAGGTTTCCCGGGTGAGGATGTTGCGCTCCTCCAAGAAAATCGGCAGGACTTCGATGCTGGAAGTCAGCAGAAACGTGAGCGTGAACGCCAGGAATCCCACGCGCTTCTGCATGCCTGGAGTACCGTAGCCCATGTGCGTGTAGATGGTGCCCAAGCCCGTGCCGCACCCGAGGGCTTGAATTGTTCGCGCCATTAACAGCTGCTTGGTTCGGATTATGTTTTTGAGGAACCGGTGCGAAAGGATGGAGATTTCCTTGACGCTGGAATTCGCGAATCTCACTTTGTCCGGGACGTCGTCCTCGCCGCGGCTGGGTGACGCGTCGCTGCTGGTGGTGTCGTAAGAATTCGGCGTCATGGGCGCACGGGCGGGCTCGAGCTCGAAGAGCGCCTGGAGCGAGAGAACTGGAAGGTCGGTCTTGCCGCGCACGCTGAAGATGCTGCTCCGTTCCGTGGCGTCGAGCGTGTCAATGCTGTCGATGGCGTACTCCAGCACGTTCACTTGCGCCGGGATGTGGTGTCCCGCAGCCGCGAGCCGCGACGACAGAAGATCCAAGCTGCCGTGGTGCACCACGGAGCCTTGCGCGAGAATCAGCACTTCATGGAATTGCTGCAGAATTTGGTACCCAGGTTGGTGGATGCTGAGAATGATCGTCCGGTTGCGCGACACGGCCATGGATCGCAGCATGCTGCAGACATGCAGCGCGGCGGCGGAGTCGAGTCCGGAAGTCGGCTCGTCGAGAATCAGCACTGCGGGGTCGTGGATCACGTCCACGCCGATGCTGACGCGCCGCCGCTCGCCGCCCGAGACGCCACGGACGCTCTCATTGCCGATGCGCGACGCCGCGACGTGGGTCAACCCGAGCTCCACCATCAGAGCCTCCACGCGCGCCAGCTTCTCCGCCATGGGCACCGCGGAGGGCAGCCGCAGACGGGCAGAGTACAGCAACGTTTCGCGAACTGTGAGCATGGGGAAAAGTGCGTCGTCTTGCATGACATACCCGCTGATTCGCCGGAAATGCTGCCTGTCCATAGGCTGCCCGTTGACGAGAATGCTCGTGGATGGTGAGCTCGGCCGGATCTTGCCCGCGAGAACCTCCAGCAACGTCGACTTGCCTGCGCCGCTGGGCCCTGCAACCGCCAGCACCTCCCCGGGACGCGCATCAAACGTGATGTGCTTCAAGATGTACTGCGAGGGCTTCGCGCTGATCAAACTGTCGCCCTTCTTGGCGACGAATTTTTTCTTGCGCACGATTTTGTACGAGAGGTCGTTGAGCTCGATGGTGTAAGTCTTGGAGCCTGAGGGCGATGGCGAGGGGGAAGGAAGGATGGCCACTTGGGAGGCTTTGATGTAAGGCCGGTCGTCGCGTGACGCTTTCACTCCTGTGCATGTGCCGGTGCAGCAGCAGACGACATGGTTGCTGCGAGGTGGGTCTCTCCGTCGCTCGAAATCGGCCATGATGTCTGTCTGAGGTCGCTACCCTGTTCCCCTAAAATCTCTACAACTACAAGCTGAAGAATAGATGATCAATCACAATATTAAGACGCTGCCTTCTCGTCCGTGCCAGCCATGTCTTCCTCGATATCCTTGTCCAATGCTGCACATTACAGCTTCAATGTGAAGCCTACAAGCAGCTCGGCATTGCTGGGCTTCAGCTTTGAGCCCACATTTTGAATCTCACCGAATCTCATCCCACATTTCGAACTGAACGAATGCTGGCTGCTTCCGGAACTTATATATCAAGAAAAGTTTGCAATACCGCTCACGATGAAAACCTGTAGATGGAAAACAAGACGAAGCTCAAGTGAGTCCATGGTCATGGAATGGAACAGTAAATAAAGGAAGACAGAGGAGCTATATTTCACAAATGACGGGAGTTGAACATCAAGCGCCGGCTGTCTTCGTCACTGTAAGTATTGACACAATGCAAGAGATTAAATATACATACCAGATATCAGCTGTTCGTGAGCTCCAGGTACAATGTGGCGAAAAACGACTGAGCCGAGCTATGACGAGTCATCTCTACTGATCATAAACCGAACGGTATAACAAATGCCATGTCTAAATCAAACCGCAAGAACATGAACAATGCGGCGTCGACAATGCAGCTAGCTAGCCCAAATGTAACAAAGAGAAAGGAGTTAGCTAGCCAGCGCTCTGTGTCTCACTGCAGGTTCTCCTCCTCTACAAACCAGCTAGCTGCAGCTTAAAATGATTGATGTCAACCAGCTACACGAGCTCGGGCAACGCAACTATCATGAGGTAGAGCTCTGAAGCGGCGATGGCAACATGTAGCCAGCTAGTGACGCGCATACGCATTGACCAGCTTGCGCATTCATACGCTAGCTGGTCCCCTGTTGGAAAAAGAGGACTCGTTTCAAGTGACTGCGAGTCTACAGTAGGCTTTTTCGTTTGTGGCCTCTTTTTCAAACACGGAGTCGGTCTAAGCTGAACACGAATAATCTTCGTAAGTGAATGACTGCATACTTAGGTAATCACTCCAGGGATCGAGCGAGCCTGGATGATTAAGTTTAGCAGGAATGAGAAACACATTAACAGGGAGCTTGCGTTGGGATGGGGGGTTATTGAAGCGAGCATGAATACGGCTCTTGAGGCCTCACCTAATAAAGAGGGCCAGTAAAGGATCGACTGGGCGAGGTGGGTGACGAGGTGAACAGCGGGTCTGTTTGGTGGATCGAACGCGGCGGGCGCTGCCTGAGCTCTGACGGATCTGACGTAAGAGCCCGAGTGCATTCAATTCCCGCTTCAGCCCCAACTAAGTTAGCTGCAGCAGCAGCTCCACTCCAGTCAGTCAAGTGACCACCAGTCGCCAGCCTATAGATCTCTCTCTCTCATACACAGTCTCTCACATATGCAGTCTCCGCATACGTATACATCGGTTATACTGTACCAATTTTATACTGTAATTTTATTGATTACCGGTGTGTATGAATGTCTTGTGCAATTTTGAAGTTGGAGGGTGTGCACCGCTTACTACAAGTATGTGACAGGAGACAAGGTTCCATATTTCCATTCAAAGTTTGGTGATTATGAACATTTAGACGAGCCAACTAAGTGTATACATGCATAGAATGATGATTTCTTGTTGGTATTTAACAAAAATCAATATGGAGACGGGATTAGGTTATGGTATCTTCTACATTTCATTGGTGGGATTTCTTGCCCATCGCAAAGGGTTTTAACCGCTAAACGCACGTCACGGCATCTAGAAACTGAATCACAAATGGATTCGAAGTCTTGAAACTTTCTCATACAATCTTGGATAATTTTCATCCAAGTCACCTTTGCAAGCCTATTAAATTCTCTACTAATTAGAGTAAATCTCTGTGATGAACAGATGTTGATAATATTGGAGAGGCCTCCAAATGCAAGGATGTCAAATTTGTTAGGTAGATTACATGCATGCAATGATACTCTCATATACACCTATTGTACATCTGAATCATGCTAATGTCTCTTTTTGAGGTTAGCATCTACTTGTGTTCAAAGGATTGGTATGTTTTGGGGTTAACAAGAAATTGAATGATTGACAAGTCCAGTTTTGAGCTGTCCAACTAATAATTCAGCAGTTTTGAGTTCCCCAACTAAACTTACCTCCAATTCAACTCTCCAAGTAGCAAATTGAATCTATGCCAAATCTACACTATGCGTAGATTTTGAAGCTATCGTGGCTACTCAAAAGTCCGAGTTCTGATGTCCTAAAATTTGGCGTTGTGACAAATATGACCATCAATGTACAATACATTCTTAGGCTTAGATTTTGGACGCCCATCTAAGAGATTTGGCACTCTGAAATATATGCGCAAACATAACGAACTCTTACTAGGGTTGTTTCTTCAATATTGTATCAATTCGTGTATGTATTTCTTTCCGTATCCCTGTGCGCTGTACTGTACAGTACTGTACAGTATGTCAGACTGTGGGATACGACTGAGAACCATAATAACTGAGCATAAATCAGATGGTTATTTACTGTGGTTATGGCGCGTGACTGTATTATAAATATATAATGGCCAAGGAAAAGTACACTTCAAGTCCCTCTTGGTAGCCACTCACTGTTGTTTGATAAGTGAGGAGCAAGTTCAGACTTCTGCTGCCACTTCAAATTATGGTTGCAGTCAAGCCTGCACACAAGATTTCCGCAACTTGATTTTCTATCTCTTGTTGAGCCTGCTCAGTCTCGTCCGGTCTCCATCTAAATAATTAATCCATCTTCTTACTAGTGGCTGGAGTCCACCTAAAACTTCTAAAGTAGAGGTCAGCTCTCGCCCGGAGGTCTGCCCATCCTATTGATGATGGTGGGTTTGTGGAATTTCTTTCCTAATTCATTTATTATTTAATACTTTTTATGGTTGAAAAGGTACACCGAAGTCGCCATATCCCGCGCCATATACTGTGGGTGTGTGAATGGCGTGGGTACATTCATCCATTTAAACAATTTTTAATCCAATTTGGATGAATTCTATTATCGGGGGTGCATTCTACATTATATGTGTTTGAGAATCACGTGCGTTCTTGATCCCCTTTGAAAACCCCCATGTATACGAGGGGTTATATGTCTACAAACCTTTGAATACATATCTATTCCATTCAAAATAAATGTTTAATGTAAGTATACATCAATATTTTCAGCTCTAAATATGTTTATTGTATGTATACGTAATACGGCAATGTTCAAATTAATACCCCTTTTTTGCACTCACGTATACTTATACATGTTTAGTACAGTGAAGTAGTGCACTCTTCAGGATTCTACCACACTATTTTGAGAAAATTAATTATTGGTATTAAAGCCTTTCATAAATACTATGGGCCACATTATATGGTGATTTTGGTGTAGTCTTTTAGTAGTATTGGGATTCATTATTTAACCCCTAACTGCCCAACCAAGCATTTTTGGCTTGATGTACAAAATTGAAATTCATTTTCTCATATATCATGCACTTTTTGCAAGTAAAAAAGTACTAAAAAAAACTCTATGGAAATATAGCTTCATGTATTTGTGATTTGATTAGAAAGGAGATGATTTGTGAAAATTCTATGCCTCATTTTGTGCTACACATGCTTTTCCACCACAAATTTCTAAAACCTTAGTTTAAAAAAATCAAAAGTGTTGTTGAGAGAATCAACTCATAAAATTAAACAACCAGAAAATCTCTAAAAATCATACATTTCTAACATTACAATTCAACCCATTACAACAAATTTTATTCACACATTATCAATATTTTATTTGTAATCGGATTACAAAAGAATTTGAATTTTACATTTCAGATCTTATACAAAAATATTGGTGATTGCAATCACAAATCTAATCATATGGATAGAATCTAAAATTCACAATGTTCAACTTTTGTTCATACATCAAGTTCAAAATATCCCTCTTAGTTGCATTTTATAATGCATCTATGCAATTCTCCAAATTTGAAGAGTGTTGTAGGCATTTAGGAGTTAAGGTTGTACAGTGGGGTGACACCAAAATTGTCCCCTTGTGCAATTCGAGGGAAAGTGCCCACACTGCTGCCAACTTTGACACCCTCCCAAGTGCTAGAAAATTGTTATTTGTACATGAAATTTTAGACAACAAATCATTGTTATGTTGAAAACATGTGTACCAAATTTCAAAGCTATAAAATTGATTAAAAAAAAGATATTCAAGATTTACTAACAAGGGGTAGCTATAAGAAATGTTTCACAGCTGCCAACTTTGACACCCTCCCAAGGATTGAAGAATTTTTTTTTCACATGGAATTTTTGGAGTAGGAACATCTTTATGTTGTTTACACATGTGAAAAAAATTCAAGTCCAAAAGACCCACGAAAAATATGATATTCCAAATCTACCAACATGTGGAGTTGTGAGAAACTTTGTTTCTCACGATTACACCTGTTGGTAGATTTGGAATATCATATTTTTCGTGGGTCTTTTGGACTTGAATTTTTTTTCCATGTGTAAACAACATAAAGATGTTCCTACTCCAAAAATTCCATGTGAAAAAAAAAATTCTTCAATCCTTGGGAGGGTGTCAAAGTTGGCAGCTGTGAAACATTTCTTATAGCTACCCCTTGTTAGTAAATCTTGAATATCTTTTTTTTAATCAATTTTCTAGCTTTGAAATTTGGTACACATGTTTTCAACATAACAATGATTTTTTGTTTAAAATTTCATGTACAAATAACAATTTTCCAGCGCTCGGGAGGGTGTCAAAGTTGGTAGCAGTGTGGGCACTTTCCCTCAAATTGCACAAGGGGACAATTTTGGTATCACCCCACTGTACATCCTATTTGTGACACAATTTCTTATTTGATACGAAAAGAAAGGCACATGTGATGAATTAATACACAAAATCAAAGCAAGTGGAATCATATTTTTACGGAAAAGTATGTAATTTTTAAATACCTTTTTAAAGGGTGTTGCAAAAAACTCCAAAAGTGGCAAAGTACTATTAGGGTCTCTATATTAGGCAAAAAGATACTCCCTTTGTTTCACTAAAACATGCAAATATCTACTTTGTGTAGTAGAGTGCTTATCCGAGTGATTGTTTTAGTGGGAGAGAGGGATTTGCTCATAATGCAAATTGTCTTTGTTCATAGTTACCACAAGTTAAACTTATATTAAATAGCCATGTGTTTAATTTATAAGGGCCATAAAATTTGGATTATTTTCTACATTGGCTTAACAAACACACACTAATTTTGATACAAAGAGGGGTTAAAGACATGGATTAATAGCAATTAGTATCACATAGTAAAAAAAATTAGCTCTCTAAATCCCAAATTATTGAAATTAGTGTATGTCTTTGCAATTATTATCATGATTATTACTTCCAAATATTCCATAATGATGTGCAAACAAATAATAGGGTCCCAAAAAAATTACAATTGAATCACATTAATATAGGGTGCTCAAAATGGATTACAAGAACAAAAATGAGAATATTTGTAAATTTAATTTTTAAAAAAACTTGTATTTTATAAGACACTTTTAAATACCCTATTATGTCAAGTTATACCTAAATAATACATAGAGTGACCCCCTGTGTTTCTATGTGAGACTTGTTCTATGCACATCACTGTAGCTAGGTTTGCCATTGGGACCTACTCAAGCACAAAACCTAGGGGGTGCACTGGCAAAAATTTAGAAAACGACATGTGATAAAATATAGGGTAGGTTATATTCATCGGGAGGTAAAATTTCTACCAAATTATGAATTCTTAGATGTATTACAAGGTTGTTTAAAATCAAAATAAAGAATATTTCTAGAATATACTTAAAATATTCTCTTTAATTGTAGAATATTCCAATTATGTGATAGCCCCCAATTAAATACCTCTTGATTACACATGGTTCCCATTCAGATATATATATATATATATATATATCCCCAATTCCCCATGCACAAAACAAAGGCAAATTTACACGGTGGAACCTACACGCATTTGGAAAGTAGAACGCATGTAAAACTCCTATCCTCAAAATTCTTGCACATGATGTGATAAGGTGGATGACCCAATAATTGGTGTGTACCATAAACCTGTTATATCTCCAACAAGTGTTCATTGAAAGCTTCTAATTCTAGATTAGTAATAGATTTGGATGAAAAGCTTAAAGCGTTGGTTTATGGGCCATTCCCTATAACATAGGAATACCCTAAACCGTGAAGGTCCAAAAGTTGTGCAGTAGATTGACATTGAAATAGTTGGGACTGGGACCATAAATAGCTTTTAAGGAGATTAGTGTTGACCAATCGACTTTTTCTATTTTCTTTATTTTGAGTAGAATGGTGGATCACCCATATATTGACTTTGGTTTAATCCTAGTATTGGTTTAAGATGAGCCTATGTAAGCACAAAAGGGGTTTGAAATACTTCTCACTTTGAAAAATTGTAGAAAAATATCTATATGGGATAAAAATATGAAATCACTTTGCCTCTTTACAATTTCTTCCCTTCTATGTAGAAAAATTGAGTTCTAAGATAAAATTTTATTTCTAATATCCAAATCTCCTTATTTTCACGGTTTCTGGTATTTCTATGCTAAAGGGGAACCAGATGAGCTGAAGACGGATGGTAGAACATAACTTGGTTTTCTCTTTTTGCTTCTTTTTTTTACTATATTCTGACTGGTTCTGGTGTATGATTAGTTAGTCTGGTTGGAGGGAATAAATTGTGCATTTGTTTCAACATAAAGAAAGAGGAAAAACGGTAGAACCTCGAACACATATCCCAGCAACCCTGAGTGTCTGGTCTCCTCCCGGCATCACCTGGAGTGCAAATTAAACAATAAAGCTGAAAGTCGAGCTGGGGTTGCAACAACTGCTGTAACTTCTCATGTACCCCTCTCGAAGATTTGTCGCTGGAACGAAGAAAAATTTCACCTAAATAAGTTGCACAGCACCCTCCAACTCTCCAAGTCATCATTGGCCACAGCATAGCTGCACATCTCGCCATGCTCAAATCACATGCGCATTCAATTCACAGCTCATTCAACGTACTAACTACTAACCCCGGCGGGTGCGCTGTACTAAACACGTACAAGAATACGTGAGTGCACAAAAAAGTATTAACCCTTAAAGGTCTAGAGAGCCCTTTCTGACCAGAATTATACACCAATATTTCATTGTATTTGACATGGTTCCACTCCTCCTATGGGTTTAAGATAAAAAGTGAAGTTAAAATTCACATTGACATAATTTTAATGAGTTATTGGGGTCTCAATTTGGAACTTTCTATTTACAAAAAATGTCAAATATATGTCAACATATCTACTATCCCCATCAACCTTTCAAGGGTTAATTTGAACACTATTGTATGGCGTATGCATACCATAAACATGTTTAGAGGTGAATATATTAATGTTTGCTTACATGAAACATATATTTAGGACGGAATAGATTTGTGTACAAAGGTTTTTAGACATATAACCCCTCATATATAAAGGGTTCATGAATGCACGTGATTCTCAAACATAATATAGAGCGCTCCCCAAGGTACTAATTTGGCAATAGTGGCCAAGGTGAAAAATCTGTACTACATAACAACAAAAAAACTCCCCCAACTTACTACACCGAAATCACCATACACTGTGGGTGGGTGAATGGCATGGGTACATTCATCCATTTAGACAAATTTTCATCCAATTAGGTTGAATTTTACCACAACATTTTGAAAAAAATGTTATTAGTAAACCTCTTGTAAATACCATGGGCCACAGTATATGGTGGTTCCAGTATATGAAGTTGCATTTTGAGTTTTGAAATAATAAAAAGTAAAAAACAATTTGTTTATTGTCTTTGCTCCACGAAGGGATAGACTATATAAACGCTTTGTTTTGGGGAGTTGCTAGGAGTTATGCGCTTGGATAATAAAAAGAAGCTGTAAAAGTAAACTTGGGATAAATATTAACCCTTAACTGTCCAACCATGCAAATTTTGCATGATGTACAAAAGAAAAATTCATTTTCTCATCTGTCATGCATTTTCTGCAGTGTAAATTGTTTACCAGATATTTGATGAGAAGTTAGCTCAATGCATATGCGATTCAATTAGAAAGTTGATGATTTGTGAAACTTTTATGCCTCATTCATGTTGTAGTGTTTCACCAAAAATTCCGAAGATTTTAGTCTAAAAGTGCTCTTGAAAAAGTCAACTCATAAAATAAAGCAATCAAAAAATCCCCAAAAATCACTACACTTAGAGTATTGCATTTCAACCCATCATCACAAATTGTCAACATCTTACTCGTAATCAAATTACAAAATAATTTTGAATTTTGAGTTTCAAATTTTATATAAAATATTGGTGATAGCAATCGTAGCTAAAACTATACATATAGAACTTAAAATTATAATGTACAAATTTTATTCATACATCAAATTCAAAAAATATTTCTTTTAGTTGCATTTTATAATGCATCTTTGCAAAACTGCCTAATTTGGACACGAGTGAGGACATTTATGAGGTAAGGTAGAGACTTTGCGACTAGTGGCTTGTATCATATAACTCATGATGAGGGAGTCAGTCGTATAATTTTGTTCCTTTGTTGTTCTTTACATTTGCATCAATAAATGAACAAACAAATAAATCTGCACCAAAGAAACTACATTACAGTGTGTCAACCAGCCTGCAGAGCCTCACTCATATACTTAGACAGTACTACTTTCTCTACTTATGATTTTGGTTTTTTGTTTTTATTTGGGACAAATGAAAAGAAGATTTTATTGTGAGAAAGACAACTGAGACTGAGTACAAAAGCAATCCCTCACCAGTGAGGATATTTCACATATATCATTACTCATGCATTGGAAAGTCACTCTTGTCGATTTCACCTCTGTCTACTGCATCATGCGTAGGAAAATTGTAGATTAGATTTTTTTAGGGTTTTTAGATTTTTTTTTATATTTTTTTTTTTTTCTCATGGAAAGATCATTTTGTTCCAATGCAAAGAGGGAACCACAAACAACTGAACATGGGAAGCACAACCCACGCTCATGTGGGTTTGTAGAGACACCACCTGCGTAGACTACACTGCTCAATGGCATATAATTTAGCAGTGTTGGTATGGTATTACACGGTTCTCAGTAAAATGAATCAATCTGAGTCATTATGAGAAGTGGTGGACCTCAAACGGATATTTAGAATGAATCACCGTTTGAGGTTTCATTGTAGAAAGATGCCATACCCGACCAACACTCACTAGTAGGAAATGTGTCGTTTTTCACTTACTAAAAGGGGGGGGGGGGGGGGGGGGGGGGGCGCACAAGGAGTCCAGTTCAGTTGAGTTCAACTTAGCTAGTTGAGATTTTCAACTATCACTTGAAAGTTTTCAACTGAACTAAAGGCCGCACATGCAGTTCAGTTTAATCAATCCAGTTGAAAATTTTCAACCCAAGTTTGAATGTTTTTCAACTGTAGGCCGCACAAGAAATCTAGTTGAAAACAAAACGATGGATGAGAATTCATTATTCATCAAAGCACCTTTTTACCTTTCATTCATTAGATCATTTAATTGCACTTATTAATTAGTGTATGAACCTATGTCATCTTACTTTTAAATTTGTACTTAATTGAATAAATTATTTGAAAGCCATATTCAAATGAAAAAAACGCATTGTTATAATTTGGCATATATTCATTATTTTGGAATATAATGATATGTTTTAAAACAAATTAGATGGTTTTTTTAAAATTACAATAATTTGATACAAATTAACCTATTTTTTTATAAATTGGATTATTTAAAAAAAATAGATTAATTTTTTTAGAAATTATATTATCAAAAAACCAATTGGATTATTTTTAAAAAATTT
This sequence comes from Pohlia nutans, assembly GCA_022496805.1. Classification (NCBI taxonomy): domain Eukaryota; kingdom Viridiplantae; phylum Streptophyta; class Bryopsida; order Bryales; family Mniaceae; genus Pohlia; species Pohlia nutans. The sequence goes on from CM040086.1 coordinate 3,537,386, forward strand.
GGAGATGAATTAAAAGACCCTGGTGGAGAACATATGTATAGTGCTAGACTTAATAGAGAAGCCATTATGGACTACATTATATGGACAGGTAGAAATTGATTATTGTATAGAAATCTTGCATTATCCTACTGCCTATAGAATTTGCAATTATAATAAAATCATAGGCAATTGTTTCAATTGTTTGCATCAATAAATATGATCTTACCATTAACCCCTAAAGGACCAAGTGTCCTAACTAGGACATTTAGAGAATCGGGTAGGTTCCGGTGAACACATTTTTAATCGAATTTTGAAGGAAATTTAATAGTAGATTCCCCAATGTGCCACAAAAACGGGGATTCTGTTTTTTTTGAATTCCGACACCGTATGTGAAAGTTATGAGGGGAAATGTGTTTTTTTCGGGAGAAAGGGCGGCGGGGCAATAGAGAAATAGTTGAATTTTAGGGGGGGGGCCAACAAGATGGGCGGCGTGTGGAAAATGGGGTGGACTGTGTGGGGCACAAGACTACCCCGTTTCCCAAACTCATAAAAAAAATTTAAAATAATATTTTTTAAAATTTTAAAATTTTAAAATTTTAAATTTTAAAATTTATTTTAAACTGAAAAATATTATTTTAAATTAAAAATATTATTTTAAATTAAAAGTTCAATTTCATAATTAAAAATATTATTAAAAATTTTGAAAAATAAAATCATTTTTTAAAATAAAAAATAAAAAATAAAAATCGTCCAATGAGGGACTGCCACGTGGCAGTGTACCTTGAGAGTTAGTGGGGTCATGAACATTGGAATGGGTTGGCACTTCAATTCCCTTCCTCCACCCTTTATTTCCCCCCTAACCCCCAAAATTCTTAGAAAATATGCTACATGTCTTCTAAAACTTGGAGATTTATTTTTTTTTCAAATTTTTTTTCGCCATTCTGTAGAGGGTGGAATGTACTTGTGTTTCACCGCTCAGATTCGTATTTTAAATAAAGAAAGTCGAAAATATTGCAATTCCAAAAACATATAGTCTTTTCTGAACTTTTAAACCCCCAACAAGTGCAAGGTGTTATTCAACATCCTAAACATCTCCAAACGCAACGAAAATTGGTACACAACTAAGTAACATCATATAGAATGTGAAAGTGAAGTGCGACAAGTTACGGTAGCGAGGTTTTTTTGATGTAGCCGTGGTCAAACGCATCTGAAATTTTCGGGCATGTGTTTTTTTGGGGTGTTTTTTTCCATCAAACGCAATTATCTTGCAATCCGTGCGGTCAAAATCAACGAAATTTGTTGTGTATGTTTTTCAAATAGTTAAGGACAAGATCTTACAGTTAGAAGGTAAAAAATAACATTCTTTTGGATATTTTGCATGGGGGAGTAAAAATGGCAGCATTGGAGTGTTTTTGGAGGAAAAACACTCCGGTCCTTTAGGGGTTAATAAAGTTCATGAAAAATATCTACATATGCGTTATGTTCTCGGTTATGTTGACCCTTTTTTACACAAAATTGTAAGAATCTAGGAAATGCTCTTTTTGATAGGAACTGACTAGGTGCATACTACTCCAATTTTTGTAATTATCATTTTACGATCTCGGTTTCAACTTGTAAGTAATTTTAGAAATATTTCTACTAATTTGCGCTGAACTAAGCAACCTCTGCAATTGCAACCACAATCATCTAGCACTTTATTGCTGCATGGTTCACTTGTTGCCGAACGAAGGGAGTTTTTCCTTGAGCAGTCCTTCTCCCAAACCCACCATCAAAATGAAAAATCAAATTTAAAAATATTCTAGTTCAAAAATGTTGAAATTAAGTTACTCATATAGTAATTAAGTCACTTATAAGGGAACTGATAGACCAAGAGTCTGTGACTCCAAGTTAGTCAGAACACCAAAGTAATAGTTTGAGTATGTAAACAGACACTACTAGGACTTTAAGCTTGGCTTGGTGAGTGAAGGAGATAGATTGTGTATTGTACAAGATCTCACTTTTATGGTTGGGTGGCAAGTCACATAATAAACATTGTTTACCTTTTGTGCACATTGTCTTTTTTAATTTAACAAAAAATGTCTTGCATAAATGGATATAAATAGTGTAGGTGGTCTTATGATTAAATACATCAAAAACATAAATTTTTAAAGCTTAATATGAGCTTCCAAAATGAAGTACTTGACTTTAGGGTACAAGCTTGATATGTGTACTTGACTTCCTAGACTCACCGCACTTTAGAAAAATGTTATTTTGGAAATGGAAAAAACATTATAAAATAACGCGGTATCGTAGATGAGATTTTAGTACGCAACAATCAATCATGTGTTGTATAGGTCAAATTTAAAAATTGAATTTTTTCCTAATTTAACTAACTTAACACTTGGTGACATTGTAGTAGTGAAAGAACTATTTATTTAAGTTTTTCTATTAAAAAAACAGTCATAAACTTGATTAGTCATAAACTTGATCCAAATACGAGTTCAAATACTTCACAGGGCCTGTAAAGGGGCCACACGCCTGTGAATTGATTAAATTGAACAGTACCTGCACCTTACCATTCAATTTTCAGCACAAAAACTACCCCCCCCACCACTCCCCCCCCCCAAAAAAAATTTACAACCTGGATTATGAAAAATGGGGGGAGGATTTTCCGTAAGCGTGGAACAAAATCATCCAGAAACTTCATCCAACGGTGGGGGGAGCACCGTTGAGTTTCGTAGTGTTAATTTCAACCGTGATGTGGGGGACCACGGTAGAGAAATTTTCTCACTTGGGGGGACCACAGTTGAGAATTTTTCTCCCAATTCAACTGGGCCTCCCTATACGGCCTCCGGTTGAAATCAATCTCAACCGGAAATCACCAAATTTTCAAGTGAACAGCCCTGTGCGGTCCCCCCCCCCCCATATAAATGAAAAAGGAATGAAACCGCGCCAAGCACATGGGTTGTGGCAATGCTAGTGAGTGGATTTGGTCACAAGAAGACAGAAATTTAGGCACAATATTCCGTCATTGTTCACTATTTCCACAAAGTGGGGAATGAAAAACGACAAGTTTGCTAGTAGTGACTGGTATTTAGTATCCGTAAATAATTGATGTCCCTTACCACAATTTGTTCAAAGGTGAAGAGAAATAAACACAAAATTTGCTATTTACGCACTTGGCCATATAATCATGCACTTGGTTCCCGAGCGCAAATTTTTTTTGTGTAACTTTTTTTTAAAAAAAAAACCGACAATTATTGTCTTTCTTCAATCCCTTACATTGTAAACAAATAATCATTTTAATTATTTTTTATTCTTATCTTTATCTTTTCTTTCATCTTTTCTTTCATCTTTTCTTTTTTATCTTGATTTCTTTCTTGTCTTCTTTCTTGTCTTCTTTCTTGTCTCCCTCTTGTCTTTCTTCTTGTCTTCTTTTTGTTTTTCTTCTTGTCTTCCTTTTTGTCTTCGTTGTCTTTTTCTTCTTCTACTTTTTCTTCAATTGGGGGTGCTAAACCCTAAACAATGGAAGCAATTTTTTTTAAAATTAAAAAAAAGAAAAAAAGAAAAAAAAGAAAAAACTTTTTTTTTGACTTTTTTTTTTTGGCAGTTGCCATTTTGGAGTTCAGTAGCACTCCACGGCAAAAAAAAAAAAAAAAAAAAAAAAAAAAGTTTTTTTTTTTCTTTTTTTTTTGGCTTGCTTCCATTGTTTAGGGTTTAGCACCCCCAACTGAAGAAAAAGTGGAAGAAGAAAAAGACAACGAAGACAAAAAGGAAGACAAGAAGAGTGACAAAAAGAAGACAAGAAGAAAGACAAGAGGAAGACAAGAAAGAAGTCAAGAAAGAAATCAAGATAAAAAAGAAAAGAGGAAAGAAAAGATAAAAGAAAAGATAAAGATAAGAATAAAAAATAATTAAAATGATTATTTGTTTACAATGTAAGAAAGACAACATTGATGTTTTTAAGAGAACTATTTAACCAACTTTTTTAAAAGTCAAATATGCTTATGAAATGAGCGCACTTGGCCAAGTGCATAAATAGTGAATTGTGTGTTAATAGTGTCCCTGCACTACATACATAAGGAGTTCAATGCCACTTATCATTCCTACTTTCATTGAGAGTGCCATGAGAGTGATATGAGGTGGCTTGTCATATTTATTATAAAGTTGCCATATGTCATTGGAACACTACATTCATCTTTTTCTTACGAAAAATTAAATAGTGTCTGAATTGAGGAATAGTGTCCCATGTACTAAATATGCCATTCAGTGTAGCAAAAAGACTTGGAGAAGACTTGACATGGCAAACTAAACTAGTTGTGAGACTTTAGGGCATAGTTCTCTAATCTATTCGAACAATGTTTCTACTAGTGAAAGGACAAACAAACATCATCCCACCTACACTTTTGGTAGAAAAGATATATTGCATTGGTAAAACTCACATTTGTCAAGATTTGATGATTTATCAACAACGTACTTCCATCAAGCATAGGATGGAAAGATGACCAAAATCATCACCACCATAGTGAGTTGAGTAAACAACTTCATGGCTCTCAACTGACCATAAGTCTCACCACCTATTCTTTTATTTGGGTAATCATTTTGGACCTTTTCAAACTTTACTTAATGACAAATTGTTTTGCAATGAACTAAATTATGTGTTATAAAATGTGTTTTACATGCATAACCTCGAAATGCTATTTGTACAGTTGAATACTATTAAAATACTTTAAAAAAAATTAAATCAATTTTAAAAGGTTTTTTTTCAATATTCATAAAAATACCAATTAATTAATTAATTTTTAATTTAATTATGATTGGATATAAGTATAATGTTCATGGCATAATCATAAGTTGCCAACGTGTAGATTCTTTTATTTTGTAGAAAGACCATTTTAAATAATTGTAGGTAGAAGTGGATAAAATGAACACTTTAAGTATAGCTTATAAATTATACATCCAATTATTTATGATGAATTTTTGAAATCCATTTTGATAGAATTGAATTAAAATTCATAATCTAGAATAAGTACTATTTCTTTTGAAAACTTGATGCATTACCATACAATTTTTCAAGCATTACAAATTCAACAATTTTGTAGACTATTTCAAGCGCCCTCACCATCAACTTTCTTTTTTGTTTATAAAATTAATTAAAAATATTTTCGCTGATTCAAACACATATTTTTATAGCCTACTTAATTTTAAAAAGGTTAGGCATCTAAAACACTCAATTCAAACAGTTTGACAACCTTTTCTATTTTTAATACGATCCAAATATGGTCACTTAGGCACTTAAGGATTAAAGATCAATAATGATAGCTGTGGTGAGATCCTGATTGTATTTTTGGAGGTTGCTTCATACTAAAGTAGTTTGACCCAATACCACTCACTGACCCAAGTCTATTCAAATGTAGGCATGACAATGATTCTAGAGTTAGAATGTAAAGTTACATTATATGCTTTATTGTTTAAACATTTGGAAGTTAAGACATAAACTACCTCTTTAAATTCTTATTCTAAAATCAATGAGTGCTCTCAGGAGTACTCTACATTTGAGTGGAATTGGGTCAATATTGGGTAAAACTATCTTGAGTTTGTAGACATTTCAACCAAATCATGTCACATTAATATGTAATACATCTTTCTAAATTGGAAACCTCCACATCCATCTTGTGTGTGTAAACTAGGTTTTTTGAGCGGCAAACGATTCTTTATAAACGGTGATAATTGTGAAGGTCGAGAATATAATGGATTATCATTCAATTTATTTACCACACATAGTCACATAACAAGTCCGAACAAGTGATGGCGGAAAATTATTATTTTTGGAAGATTTCATTTTTCTAAATGTCAACTAGATACTTCTAAATACATGATTGAAAGATCATGAATAATGGTACTAGGTTTTTTAACCCCGAAAGGACCTGGGGGTTTTGAGCCTGGCTCTTGTTTTCTTCATTAGCTCTTGCAACAAACTCAATTCCTCATTGGTGTGGGGTAATTTTGACAATCGGCATTAATTATAGAAATTAAAAAAGACTTACGTAGCTTTTGTATGAAAAAGGATCAACAAAACCGCGTAGTTGTTTGAGAATGTCACCGTTGAGAAGATTGATGAAATTTGTTTGGGGTATTTTGTACATATGTTGAAATTGGATTGTTCAAAAATACTCCAAAAATTCCAAATTTTTTACCATGCATAGAGATTATGATTATCCTCATATATATAAATAATATAAATAATATGGTGTATATATATATGTACAGTGGCGACCAGAAGTCTTCGCACAGTGGCCCATCACTTCAACAGGTGTTGACTATAGCTTAGTAAGTGGGTTTACAGGAGATTTTCTGGGTTAGCATTAATTGATACACCACATGGCACCTAATTAACATTGACTCCCCAAAACTTTGCCACTTGTAGAAATTATTCATGCAAAAATCGTGAAGGGGTGTGTACAACTTAATATGCACATCAGTTGTACACACCACTATCTTCTCATTAAAATTGCACTTGTGAGGCTTTTTGTTTTGGATTTTTTTGTATGATTTGGAGAGGCCTTTGGTGATTCACTATGGCTCCTAGAAGGTCTGAGAATCAACGTAGGGCAGTTCTTGAGATGTATGAGCGAGGCAACTCATATGGCCAGATTTCTGCAGTTTTGGGCATTCCTCGAAGCACTTCTTCTGACATAGTGCGAAGGTTCTGTGAGAGAGAGAGTCTAACAGATAAAACTTCACCTGGTAGACCTAGAATTCTAGATGAACGCGGTGACCGTGGCATTGTGAGGAGATTAAATGATCCAAATACTAGCACAACGGCAGCTATAGGAAGAGTGTTACGATCTGAGGGCTTCCAATTGAGTGATAATACGGTGAAAAGGAGTCTTCGGAGGCAAGGGTTGAGAGCATGCGTGAAGACCAAGAAGCCACTTTTGACAAAGAAACATCGAGCACGTCGTTTGCAGTGGGCAAAGAAGTGCAAGCATGCAGATTGGGAGTTTTGGGCTCATGTCATTTTTTCTGATGAGTCTAAATTCAATCTTTTTGGCTCAGATGGACATCAGTATTGTTGGAGAAAGAGTGGAGATCGTCTTTTAGATCAGCATGTGCAATCTACAGTCAAACATGGAGGAGGAAACATAATGGTTTGGGGTTGTATGACTTGGGAAGGAGTTGGCAAGCTTCACCTGATTGAAGGGAAGATGGATAAATATGTATATCGCAACATTTTAGAGACGGAACTTATGGGTACTATACAGATGCAAGGTTTAGAAGAGGATGAGGTTATTTTCCAGCATGATAATGACCCAAAGCATACTGCACATTATGTTGTAGAGTGGTTGCGTGCTCAAAAATTTGAGCTTATTGGACACCCTCCACAATCACCTGATCTCAATCCAATAGAACATCTTTGGAATGAAGTAGATCGTCGTCTGAGAAGGTCTAAAAGGAAACCAACTAGTAAAAGTGACTTATGGGAGAAGATCCAAGAAATTTGGTACGGTATAGAGCCTGATGTTGTTAGGAAGTTAATACGCTCTATGCCTCAAAGAGCTCTTGATGTCTACCATGCAAGAGGTGGCCACACACGGTGGTAGTGTTTGTGAGTGCTTATGAGTTGAATCATTGAGTTATAAAGGTGTTTAGTAATTTTTAGTCTTATTTTCTATAGTTGATATGCAATAAAAATCAATTTGACCATAAAGAATTGTACAGGCTTGTTACACATTTGAATTATTGTGTGTTTTTCTAATTCATATTTTCATTGAAAACTTTGTGTTTTATGCCTGTTGCAACTATACGTGCTTGTGATTGTGTTCTTGTTATTTTATGAGAGTTCATGTAGATTTGGCAAGTATTTAAAAAAAAAAACTCCTCTTGTACAACTATTTGTGGTTGCCACTGTACACGTAATTTGGAGGTGTGAAGAGGAAGATACGAAGGTCCAAAGTGACACACATATAGCATTCTTGCAACTCAAATATATCTTCAAAAATTGCACACTTCATGGATTTAATGAGGGATTTAGCTCTAAAAAAGAGTCATGGTCTCTTTCTTGCTCATATTACAATGCACGGCTCAATAACTCAAATTTCTTCACTTTCTAGTTCCAAAAGCCCCATGGGGGCTATATTCATGGATTTTAACGCCTAAGTGATCAATTGACCGTTTCTTGGTCACAACCCAAACAACATTGATTGCTCATGGTCAGGAAATGACATTTTTCAAGTTTTGATTTTTTGTCAAAATTGGGGGTAGAGATCAAGTTCTAGTGATGTTTGATACATTTTATTTGCAATATTAAGGTTCACTAAAGAATTTTTCAAAGATAAAGACCTCGACATTGTCCTAGTGTTATAAAATTTACTATTTCAGGAAACTAATAATGTTCTCTCGTTTAAAAGAAATTATTTTTAAAATTTTAGAATAGAATGTTTAGTTTTAACCAACTATACCAAATTTCAAATTTAAAAAACAAAACTTGTAATTTTGATGAATTTTAAATGGTAAATGCTTCTAAATTCGTTAAATGAGGATGACAAACTATTTTAATTTGGAAGTTTGGCCATATAGGTAATTACTAAACATCATGCTTCTCATTTTCTCTTTTGGACCAAACTTCATCAAAATTGCAGAAGTAACATTTTATAACACATCTAGGTTTTTCCCTAACCCCTCTGTCATTTAGGGGTTAAAGGGTTAATAGACTAAGTAACATTATTGGGTGATTAATACTAAATTATATATCCTCATTATCGTAAGCCACCGTATTTATACCACAGTTTGAAAGTCACCCTATTTGTGCTACTATGTATAAGTAGTGTATATATTATAATTCACTACTAGCAAAAGCGTCGCTTCTCACTCAAAGCAATGTCAAAGTTCACTGTACACACTTGTTCTATATGACGAATCACACTCATCAAGTCTTGAGTGCCTGGGCAGTGAGTGCGAAGTAGCGTCGTTCGACTCATAGCTACCAAGTGAAAAGCGATGCCTTCTCCTTGTAGTGAAATGTAAAATAGTGATAATAAAGTGGCACAAATAGAATGGTTTACCTTAATGTCGTAGATCCAAGCAATGTGTGAGTACATCAGACTAGCACAGACCTTGTTGCATTGCAACAATGAACATAGGAGAACATAGAAAGGTGCCCGTTGCATTAAACATCAATGCATGTAGGAATGAAGTAGGATGCGTTAAACATGGTATCATCGAGTTTGGATGAAAAACAGAGGATGAAACATTCAAGATGAAAACGTGATTGTTTTTGAGACAACGAGGTTGCGTGACAATGTGCATTTACTAGAATAGATTCACAAGATGAAGAGTCAAATAATTATTAACCCCTAAACGCCCCAGCGTCCATAGATTGGATCACAAAAAAATTCGAAACCTTGTAACTTTCTCATTCAACATTGGATGATATTCATCCAATGTCACCTTTGAAAGCCTATCTAATTCTCTACCAATTACAATAAATTTCTTGTGATGAAGATCTGTTGATGACATTGAAGAGGCCTCCAACTACAAGTATGTCAAATTTGTTGGGTAGATTTTATGCTTGCAATTGTCTCCTCACGTACACCTCATGTACATATGAGCCATGTTGATATCTACTTTTAAGGCTAGAATCTAGTTATGTTCAAAGAATTGGTACGTTTAGGGGTTAAGATAGACAAGTAAGGTAACTATATTTAAAAGCGACCATTTCCTTAAAGCGTCCGTAGCCCAATCTTCCATAATAAGTAAATTTTGACACCCTGTTGTTGATGAGAATGTGCACAATCTGAACATCAGAGTTTAGGGTTGCTTTAAGGTCAACCTATAGTCAGTACTTTGGAAATTCATAACTTCTTCATACGGTATCCAAATAATGCATGCTAAAATGCGTTGGAATCCTCTTGAACTTGCTATTAAGACCCACTAAAAAATTCTCTGTTTTATGTGTGTAAATAGGCCCAGTTGGATAGGTGAACGCTTTTAGGAATAGTTACCTTACAGAAGCATACAAATTAGGAGAACAAACGCAGACATGATATATGTTCAAGTACTCACTGAACTGCACGGAGCACACTCATGAGTGAGGAAGATAATTTGTCAGCAAAGGTTCAACGATCAATCACTGCCACCGTGGCAGTTTACAAACTGCCTCTGCCAATCCTGCATCATCAGCATAATGAGAAAATCTCAAAATAATGTTCAAGCATACTGTACTACCAAATGTTCATCTTTTTCCAAGTCTGAGTCTGTGTGGGTTCACTTGGAAGGTTGAAGGTCAACTTTTGAGTACTTTGTTACAGGTGGACTTCCTCTTTCAGAGCCTTTGACACACTGTTGGTAAGCCACGGTGGTCGGTAGAAAAGATCACTGGATTGTCAAGAGAGTAAAGAGATCCAGCCTGGTGAGTAGCCATTGTCCTCCCAAACTGAAGGAATTCTTGTACCTGTCTCCAACCACAGCTTCAGCCTATATATGCTGGTGAGGGATGCCCACCAGTGGTTTGTTTTATCAGTTAAAGATAACCTGATTGCTACACTTGAAATACAGTTGGTAATTTTAATGAAGGATTTTTGAAAATATGAAAGGAAAATACAGCGAAATATTGAGGAAAAAGCTGGAAAAATGAAAGGAAATTTTTCACTGATGCACACTGCCTAGGAATTGTTCAGACTATGTTGAGGCGTTGACACCATCTTGCTTGCGTATTCACTACAAGGAGAAGGCGTCGCTTTTCACTCGGTAGGTGAGTCAAACGGCGCCACTTCGCACTCACTGCCCAAGCGCTCAAGACTTGGTGAATGCGATTTTTCACATACGTAGAACAAGTGTGTACATTGATATTTGACATTGTTTTGAGTGAGAAGTGACGCCTTTGCTAGTAATGATTGGCCCTCTCTATGAGTTTGTAAACTCAACCTCATCTGTGTGCCTGTCTTTGTGTTGGCACACTAGTAGGAAATACGTCGTTTTTCACTTGAAAAAAGAAATGAAACCGCGCCAGGCGAGTCCCAATTAAGGGGTTGTGCCAATGTTGGTGAGTGGTTTGGTCACAAGATGACAGAAGTATTTGCATATTCAGCCATTGTTCCCCCTCTTGTGAGAATAAAAAACGACAGGTATGCTACTAGTGGCACAACCCACTCACAACCAACCACTGTGGTCATGACTTAGTGTCCCACCAAATGAGAGAACAAGAACCTTATATACAAAACCGTCCTCAGTTGTCTAAAAATGTGGGCCCAATTTTACTTACTAATTACTTGGTTTCTTAATTCTTTAGTGTTCAAGAATTAGTCATGCATACACCACTCGCTCTTTCTCCAGTGAACATCAAACCACAAGCGGGGTCGAATAGACACTTTATTCATGCCGGCCTCAAAAGAAGACCCGAGTTCTTACTATTATGCCGACATAATAAAGTTGAGTTTTCTACATGTCATCGTTGGTTGAGTTCCAAAACTCAGCTAAATGAAAGAATGAAACAATCGTATTAAGTAGCCTTGAATCACCATTCCGCTTCATAGCTTGATTCATTGCATGTAGTTTCAAATGCAACTGACACTGAAATTCAATTTGTAATAGGATCTACAGTTAAGACATGGGACCAACTCAACTCAACTCAATTACTATTGAGTTTTGTTTACAATTGGGAAATCCGAACCAAAAAGTGGGCCCAAGGGGACTCATTTTCCAACTTCAACTCTCTGTGCGGGGAATGTCATTCTAATTGGATACCGTACCAGGAAGGCAGGGTTGGCACTTTTGTGTCGAATAATTAATAAAAGTTCAAAAAGTAGGGGTCGGCACTTTCAAAAATAATTATTAAAAATTCGGCTATTAATAACTAACATTGAATTTTACTAGCGGCTAAACATTTTCTTTTGTTTTTTTTTCTACTATTTTTGTTGACTTCATTTTTGTTGATTTCGACAAAATACTTGATAAATTTATTTATTTTTTCGGCATTTTTTTGGGGAATTATTTTCTGCCGACCCTGCCTTCCTGGTACGGTATTAGAATTCTTAGACCAACCACTAATTCCACATTTTTGAAATAATTAGAACAACCCATGTTCCATGGCAATTCCATTGTTTTACCAAAGTGTGGGGAATGCACAAAGAAGTCTTGACTCTCGTTTCTTCTTTTCGTTGTCACTAAAGTAAACTATAAATCCAAAGTTATGTGCACATGGCCTATGATGCCTCAAGCTCCCAATGTAAAAACCGAATTGAGAAAATAACCTAAATGGGGTACCTATCAAGCTCACAAAAATTGTGGGGCGAACGAGTATAAAGAGTTAAGGTTTTGATCAATGCAAACTACAAAAAAATTCAGTGTCACGAGTACTCCTTATGCCCTCATGATTCTTTGCAGCGTTCATGCTCGTCGAGTCTTTGTGGGATTTGGACTCATTACAGATGTAGAGTAGCCACGTGGCGAAGAGCAGCAGTGGCCGAGATTTTAAGAAATTTGAGTGAGAGTTTAAGCCCGAATTTAAAGTGAGAATGGGGCAGTTGAGTGACAAGAGAGTGCATTGAGAGTGCATTGTTACGAAACAAATGTAAGGTATAGATTGAATAAAATAAATCCAAAATTTGAAGATATCTGAACACCGAGTATAATGATTCGGAATTCATAAAACGTGAATTCCTTACTCCTTAGATCTCCACTGGCCCAGCGTAATTATAAAGAACAATTGTGAAATCCCTTCTCTGGATCCAAACCGAAGGCAAGGAGGCTTCACTTCAATGCAAAGGGCCCAAGCGGTTGGATGTCAGCTGCTTGCATCGATTTGAGTCTCCACTACCGCTGTAGAGTATGCTATCGATTTTCACCACATAAAGTAAGGTGGTTACCCCATTACCAACTGGCTCCTTTCACCAACAGCTAGGGCATTATCCGCCATAAATGCTGTAATGATGTTGGTTGTAGCATGAGTTACAGTTGGTAATGGGTTCTCTCTTGTTGGTTTTAGTATATGTAAGTGTGGTTATGGGTTCGTTGTTGTTGGTTTAAGCCTCTTTAGTGTGTGCAATACAAATCTTCTTTAGACAGAAAGAGGTGTACCTACATGACGTGAATGGGATGCGTCATACTTCAACTTTGAAAATTTATAACTGATTCATTCTTCATCCAAAAATTATGTTTCAACTTGTATTGGAATCTATTTCTTCTTGCCTACCTCTAAAAAATAATAATACTAAATAATATCAATGCCTCATATCCGTATTTCTTATTCAGTTGGGTATGGAGTAACCACCTTAGTGGAAGGGCATCACAATTGGTTAAAGAAGGACTGTCAGTGGCATTGCTGAGTGGTGTTGGTCACAACGGGACAAAATTTCTTCGTCTTTTCCCCATTTTAGGGTTGAAATGCAACGAGGTTTCGAGTAGTGCACCTTGTCTTGACAGAAATTTCACCTGTGCACGTTGGCTCTACTATACCAGGGTTTGATATTTTCTCAGATATGGACTACCGTATGTGAGGGTCAAATTCAGACAATATTGTGTCAAAATCTAATTTTTGCATCATATTTTGAGAGGTTCACGTCACCATAAACCAATCACAAGATGACATGTGGCACTTTTGGACAAAAAGTAATTAATCAATGTCGAAACTGACCATAACATAGGGGAATACCGTAGAGAATTACTTCAATTTTCCCAGCTATAATTGGAAACTTCAATACTGATCGAAGTGAACATAGAGCAAACGGACATTGAGGGTTGCATGCAGAGGCGCAGCTTTTCACTGTAGCAGAAAATATTCAAACATATTTTGAGAGATTGTCCATCGCTGAAAGAAAACTGTCAGAAAACTTATTAAAGTTTGCTAGAATTCTCAATCACGCTGCCAATCACACTCTGAACCATGACACATAGCTCCATGAAATCTTACAATCACAAATAGAATCCTATATCAATCAAGGCAAGAAAGGAGTAAAATAATCATTCCTGAATCACGCAAACATTGAGACATATGTTGACGGCAAATAAGACATTTTACTAAGTATGTCAACTTAACCTAAGCCTGTGGCTTCTCCATCTTCTCCTTGACGAGAGCCAACAACGACACACCGGACACCTTCACCACCTTGAACCTAACTCCAGAAATGCCTCCCACTGCATGTTCCTTTCTTCCGAATCCAGGCAGCAATCCGAAGATGATCTCATCCTGCACAGAAAATACACCCAAGCACAAGAACAATGACTTTACACGTCACTAATACTACTCCCTCTGTCCCATAAAAAGATGATGAAACCCATAAAAAGGTGATGAAACTCATAAAAAGGTGGTGAAACCTACTCTGCAGCAGAGTAGCTTTCATCATCTTTTTATGGGACAAAAGGAGTAGTTTTTTTGGTGTGTTAAATAGTCAAATAAGAAAATTTTCATATTACTAAAATGCCACTTCGACAAGCATTGTCCAATGATCTATTCTCTATATTCGACACAAATAATTACTTATTGTAGCTCAAACAACCATCGTTGGGGACAAAAGCAACAATTTTCTTTCTGCTCTTCATGAAGTAGACCCTTGTACACTTTTTGGCGGCAAGTTGGGCTGTCTTCCACTGCAAAAGACATAAGATTGAGTTTTATGCATCTATAAACTATGAGGTCATCACACGGTGCCACATTGGATTGTCTTGTTAACAAAAATGAATGGGAGCACAAAATTACGACGTAAGGTAGGGGGCTCCAAAACCAACAAGGTTCTAATTCCAACAGAATCTAGGCACAATAATCATCCTTGAATCTAAATCTACATAAACCATAGATAGCTTATCATTTTGGTCAACATTCAATAAGAGCTCTATAATGTGCCTAGATTTGTGTTCTAAAATAAATGCATGGTCTAGATTCTGTTGGAATTAGAACCCTGTTGATTTTGGAGCCCTCTACCTTAAATACAATGCCCTTGGCATGAGAAGAGCCAGCAAATAGGCTTCTTCCACCTGTTACCTAAGTGGCTCTTCTTGTAAGACTTGTCAACCCAAAGCTAGCTGGGCTCCTCGGTGGATCTTGAGCTTTCACCTAGCTCCCATAGTACGTGTTTTACTACAAGACACAAGCACAATTCCATCACGATGTTATTTTGAGAGAATCCCTCAACATTCACATTTGCAATGAAGATCAATCCGGATATGGATTGAAATTTCAAACATAATTCTTCGTGTTTTGTTCGTTATTCTGTACTGCGGCTGACTTGGCAAACATTTTCTCCCACCAGGAAGGCAGAAATTCAAGTATAACATATCTGATAAATGCTCCAGAGAGCCAAGCCAGAATTCAATCTACAGACTGTCTCTGGCGTCCGGGTCCAAACTCAGGAAACAAACATGCGAAATCCCTCCGTAAAGGCTAGCAAAGTTCAAACCTCTCAAACCTTAAATCTCCATCGACCAGAGTTCACCGAAACTGGTGTTAAATACATTATACAGTATCATGTAGTTAGTACACTAGATAGATACAAATTCAACAGGTGTGACTCTACATAAAGAGTCATGTCCATTTAGGAATGATCTTTGTACACAAGTATTAAAATGTAAGTGTGGGTTTTATTCCATAGATAATATAAAAACATATATTTCTCACATGGTATCAGAGCTATCTTTAACACATGAGTGAGTAAAATATTTACTCGTTGTAGAATTGCTAAAATTACAAGCTAGATTGTAATGGCACTAACAAATCAATCTATTGTAATAAAAAAGGCTGATGAAGAACTTGAAGTTCTGGAGCCAATAAGAAGCAATTCTACTTCTATAAAATTAAACACACAAATAATGTGTAAGTGTTGATCAAAAAGAAATTAACAAGTAAATACAAAAATCATTTCTAAAGCACATTAGAAATATTAAAAATGAGTCAAAAAGTAGACATCAGTCATGTCACTAAATTTGATGGTTCTTATTATAACATATGGAAACATAGACTAACATTAATTTTCAAGGCTGAAAAACTGTGGCCTATTGTAAGTGGTAGTGAAACCATACCAATAGCACCAACAGCAGCTGAAATTGCTGCTGGAACCCCAGCTTTACCTATCACAGGAGTAGGGAGTATAAGCGCATGGGTAGATAAAGATGCATTGTCTTTAACAATCATTAATAATTGCCTAGAAAATAATATAGTTTCACATATACAATCTTGTCAATCGTCTCATTTAGCATGGCAAGAATTAGAGAAATTATTTGAATCTCAAGATGCAGTGACAAAAATGTATCTTAAGGATAGGTTATACACCTTGAAAATGAGAGAAAATGATAGTGTTACTAAACACATTCATACATTTAGAGCACATCTTGAACAATTGCTGGCAGCAGGATCAGCAGTTCCAGATGATGAGGCAGTACTTACCTTAATGCGAAGTTTGCCTCCAAGTTATAGGTCCTTCATTAGCTCTTTGAGAAGACAACCTGGAATTACATTACAGTCATTAATAACGGATTTAATCCAAGAAGAAACACTCATGAAAAATATGAGTTTGACATCAGATAGTACATCAGCACTTTATGTAGGAAAGAAATTTTCAAACTTTGGAAAGAAACCATATTTTAATAAAAACTTCCAAAAAGGTTACAAAGGAGAAAGTTCAAACTCCAAACCTTATGAAAAGAAGACTACTGTTGCTGACAAGAAATGTTTTTACTGTAAAAAGCCAGGACATTTGATTAAAGATTGCAGAATAAGAATTGCTGCTGAAAGAAATAACAACAAAAGAGAGACAAATGTTGTTACTAAATCACACAAACTATATGTGGTGGCACTATTGGTTAATAAACAACCAAATTCGACATGGTATATAGATTCGGGAGCCACTCAACATATGTGTCATGAGCTAGAGGGATTTATAAATTATACTAAATATGCAAATAATCAACTTGTTTATTTAGGAGATGATTCAACATCATATACAATCCAAGGATGTGGTGATGTAAATATAAAACTTTCAAGTGGAGGTGAGAGAATCATACCTGATGTTTTACACGTACCAGGTCTTGCAAAGAATTTATTTTCTGCAAAACAATTAGACCACGCTGGAGGAGAAATAAGAATTAAAGCTGGAATATCAACACTCATAAACAAATTTGGTGAAACAATTGCAACATGTAAGCTAAGTCCTGACCTGTATGAATTAGGTCAAACTATTACCTATAATGCCCAACAGATTGCTATCCCAGCTACTACAAGTTTAAACAAAGCCAATTTGTGGCATTTGAGATTAGGCCACATAAATCAGCATAGATTAAAAGAAATACAAACCATGGCAAAAGGCATTGAATCTTTTAATGAGAAAGATATGACCTTATGCCAACTTTGTATAAAAAGCAAACAACACAAAGAGAAATTCCCTAAACAAAGTACACAAAGATCTACTGAATTATTAAGACTTGTACATTCTGATATATGTGGTCCTATGCAAGTTAGCACTCATACTGGATGCACTTATTTTATTACCTTTATTGATGATTTATCCAGATATTGTCATGTATACTTAATAAAACACAAATCAGAAGCACTTGATAAATTTATTGAGTATAAAACATTTGTAGAAAAACAAACCAATCATCAAATTAAAATATTAAGATCAGACCGTGGAGGGGAATACATGTCAAATGAATTTAAAGAATTTTGTAAGAAAGAAGGAATTAAACAAGAATTTACTACAGCCTATACACCACAACAGAATGGGGTCTTTGAAAGAAAGAATAGAACATTAGTAACTACAATTCTTGCAATGTTAGCCTATTCTAATTTACCTAAGATTTTTTGGGGTGAAGCACTCCAAACTGCAAATTATCTTCAAAACCGATGCCCTACTAAGGCTGTGACTGAAAATAAAACGCCATTTGAAATATGGTATGGGCATCAACCCAACTTGTCATACCTTAAAATCTTTGGATGCAAAGCTCATGTTTTTGTTCCTAAAGAAAAGCGAAAGAAATTAGATTCACATTCACAAGAAGCAATATTTTTAGGCTATAGTACAGAATCTAAAGCATATCGCCTAATGAATCTTAACAACAAAAGCATCATTATTTCTAGAGATGTTATATTTGATGAAGTGCCATCTCATGAAAAAGACAAGACCTTGACATATGAGAATGATGACAAGGATCTGATGGACTTACAACTACTACAAAGACCTTCTACAATCATGAAGTCTAATCCCACCAATTTACTTCATAATCAAGGTGTGTCTCTTGAACAATTACAACAAACCATAGATCTACATGCATCTGATCTACAACCAATATCTCATAGTTCTCCTAACTTAGAGAGCCAACTTCCATCCCACGATGATGTAGTTGAAGCCTTCTCTCAATTATCATTACACAATGACAATGATAGAATAACCTCACCTCTTGACGAACCTGAAGTTACTTCCATATTAAGAGAACCAAGCCCTCCACCTACTTCGTCTCGACCTAGAAGAAATATTAAACCAATCAAAAGGTTAATTGAGTCCATCCAAGGAAGACCAGAATATAAACGTAATTGTCATAGAAATCATCAAGCTAATGTTGTTCTTACCTCTACACAAGCACCTCAATCCCTTCAAGAAGCTTTAGAGAGAGTTGACGCCAACGAATGGCACGCTGCCATTACTGCAGAACTCACCGCATTAGAAAAGAATAATACATGGAGTTTAGTCCCTCTTCCTTCAAATAGAAAACCAATCAGTTCAAAATGGATTTTTAAGATTAAAACCAAAGCTGATGGTACTATTGACAAATATAAGGCTAGACTAGTTGCAAGAGGCTTTACTCAAATCCCAGGTATTGATTACACCGAGACATTCTCTCCCGTAGTCAAACTCAATTCTATCAAAGTGCTCCTTGCCTTAGCTGCTCAACACAACTTAGAGGTTCACCAATTAGATGTTAAGACAACATTTTTAAATGGATTTATAACAGAAGACATATATATGAGTATACCTGAAGGATTACCCCCTCCTAAACATACCAATTTGGTCTGTAAATTAAACAAATCTTTATATGGCCTGAAGCAATCTTCTAGGGCGTGGTATCAACGATTAGACCAATATTTACTACTCCATAAATACCAACGCTTAGAATCAGATGCTAATATCTATGTTAAGAGGGCAACTGATAATGGTTTTACAATTATTACAGTATATGTTGATGATTGTATTATCATTAGCAACCATGTTGCTTTAATTCAACAAGTCAAAGATATCCTACAAAAGGAATTTGACATGTCAGATGAAGGAGAAATACATTATACTCTAGGAAATGCAATCATAAGGAATCGACAAGAAGGATGGATAATTCTACATCAACAAAAATATTTAACAAATAAGCTTCAAGAATTTAATATGCTTAATTGTAACCCATTAAGCACACCAATGCAATCTGGGGTTCATTTGAGTAAAGACGAAGATCTGCAATCCTCACAAGACCCATATCCTTACTCTCAAGTTGTTGGCAGCTTAATGCATGCCATCGTGAACTCCCGGCCTGATTGTGCATATGCTGTCAGCAGTTTAGCACAATATTTATCTAACCCTAATATATCTCACATACAAACATTAAAAAGAACTTTACGATACATTAAAGGTACCTTAGCTTATGGAATCAAGTATCAAAAGTCTGAACAAGGAGATGAGCTTCATGGCTTTTCCGATGCAGACTGGGCAGGTGACAAGGACACCCGTCGATCTACCTCCGGTTATTGTTTCATCCTTGCAGGCGGTGTCATTTCCTGGGGAAGCAAGAAACAACAATCAGTAGCACTCTCCTCTACAGAATCCGAATATATGGCCTTGGCAAAGGCCACCGCTGAAGCAATTTGGTTACGAAAATTATTACATGAACTTGGTTTTGTTCAATCCCATCCAACCATAATATATTCAGATAGTCAAAGCGCCATTGCTTTAAGCGAAAATCCCAAGTACCACTCTAGAAGCAAACATGTAGACACCCAATACCATTTTACCAGAGAAAAAGTTCTTACACAAGAAATTCAGCTTCACTATGTTCCCACAGCAGACATGACAGCTGATATTTTTACCAAATCCTTATCTAGAGATAAACATTATCATTGTATGTCAAAATTAGGCATGAATTTGATCTCCTTATTTTCAAATCCTGCCCCAAAACCTCCTGTCCAAGCTTTAATGACTTATACAAGACGAGTCCCACCATCCCTCTTATGTGGGAGCACCTTTGATACTGATATCAAAGCCACTACATCACTTCTTCACCACTTATTTCCACCCGTAGATATTCAACCCTTCTACCCGCTAGTGCAGTGCGCAACACAAGGCTTTTCTCAGTCTTGGAGTGGGAGACACTATCAGCCTTCATGCTGTAGATTATCCAAGACTTCTCAAAGTGAACAATATTTTAAACAAAAATGTCTTAACTGTTTAAATCCTAGCAAAAGTCATAAATATAGTATTTGTTGGAACTTACCTCATCTTGCAAAACAGGTCAACATCAAAAGTAATTTTCGACCTCAACGTTGTGAGCAGCTTCTGCAATCAACCAACATTATTAGAAACATGGTTCCAGCTAAAATCGTCAACGTATCAAACAAAGAAAGACTTAAAAATAGTTTTTCTCCGAGAAATAATCAGACCAAAGGCCTAGCTAGGGAGGCCCAGTACAACAAACAAAGGGATCAGATCAAAAGCTCAAGGGCCGAGTCAAAGATCATGCATCAGGGACCAATCTTATCAAGGGACCAACACAATCAGTCAAACGCCCAGCAAATCAAGGAAGCATCAAAATCTTTTCAAAAGTACCTGGGCCCATCTCCTTATCAACCAACCAGTAGAAGTCTTACGTGCAACTATTACAAACTTCCATATTCATCTACACAATGCAAGCAAAGGCAGAAAAGCCGAAGAATCTCACCTGGATTAAGATCACGCTCATCATCACAAGTTCCACAAAACCCGTACAAAAGGAAAGAAAACAGAAGAAAGCTCAAAAACCCTTACCTGTACTTTGAAAATGACAGCGCTGGTATTGACGAACGTCGCACAAGCCACCAGATCAAGCCTCCATTATCTCAGCAACTTCCACATCAATACAGTCCAACTCACAAATGGTTCCTCGAAATAATCCAAGATCTACAAAAGCTACTATGGAAGATGCGAGTTGTATCAACGCACCTAGATCTAATGAGACAGTGGGAGAACTCAACCGCAGAGAAGCAGTGGGAGCACTTTGCAGCAACAACGACAAGGAAGGAGGAAAAGGAGACAGAAACCCTAAACCAAGCATATATGAAGAAACTCAAAATGGATGAAACCCTACGCTGGATGAAACCTTACAACGGATGAAAACTTTGCGAATGACGAAACTAGTGTACTAGTGGGAGTGTTAAATACATTATACAGTATCATGTAGTTAGTACACTAGATAGATACAAATTCAACAGGTGTGACTCTACATAAAGAGTCATGTCCATTTAGAAATGATCTTTGTACACAAGTATTAAAATGTAAGTGTGGATTTTATTCCATAGATAATATAAAAACATATATTTCTCACAACTGGCATCACAAAAAAAGAAAAAAAGAAATAGTAAGTGAGCTCAATTGCTTACCCGGATCGCAGAATGGCAGGACTCCGGCGAAGGAAGAAGAGAAAGAGTACCGTAGTCTGCTCCCTGTTTAGAGAACACGTTCTCGCCTCGTTCCCCTCGTTCGATCATATGTTCCCCTTCTCCCTATTCAGGATCCCTTAACCCTTGAATGGTCCGAAAGCCCTTTGCGGCCGTATAGTACACTCCGTATTTGATGGTATTTGATCAAAGTAACAATGACCAAACACTTCTCAGTACTAAGAAAAATTGATAATCGTGATAGTGTGTATTTAACAGTATATCACAATTTGTATAGTAAACCATATTTGAGCAACTATAAGGCTAAATACAGGCCGTATAGAGGGACCCCCATGGCCCTTTAAGGGTTAACCCTTAAAGAATTTAAGGCATAGTAGATACGTTGTTGTATATTTAACATTTGTTGTAAGTAGAAAGTTCTAAATTGAGATTCCAAAAGCTTTTAAGATTATGTGGACATGAATTTTAACTTCACTTTTGATATGAAATTGGCATAGGAGGTGTAGAACCATTTCAAATACAATGAAATACGACCGTATAATACTGGCTAGAATGGCCAATTTGGACCTTTAAGGGTTAAGCGTCCACACTAAGTTATAGGTACCCGGTCGAACCTCATCGATTCTTCATGTTTTAAAATATAAAACATTTTTCTCGTACTTCTCTCATACTGATTTACCCTGATTTTTTTTCTTAATTATGTAAATAAAAATGAATTTTATAAGATTTTTCAAAGTTTTTTCTTGTAAAAATCATAATATTTACCAAAATACTTAAAATAGTATGAATTTATTTTTAGGGATAATGGAAATAATAGTAATGAACAGCAAGGTGTAGGTGGCATGCTTCATGAGCTTGTATAAAAAGAATTTCAATATTTAGAAAAAAAACTTTTATTGCAGTATACATTGGAATTATAGGGTTTTGAGCTTTACCCGTGAAACGGCCCGATTCAACATTGTTTTCAAAGATTCATTATAAAATGTTTGATTAAAAAAAATTGGAGTTGATGTACAAAGAAAAGTTGTAAATGCCACATAATGTGAAGATCACATCTGTACATTTGGATTCATCATATATATTTTTTTACTAATTTTGCAAGGTTTTCTCTTGAAATTCAATTAAAATTCTAGAATTAACATAATTTTTTTAAATATTGTAATGAAATTAGAATAACATGCACTACAAGATGGTATGATTTCTATTATATGATTCTACTTATTTTGGAAAATCTTATTTAAGGTCTCACTTTTTGAACTAAGAATGAAACTTGACATTGCGTTGTTTTTCAAAAAACCATAATATCTTATTTTGAAGATCGGTATCGTACAAATTATAGTCAACTAGCACAAGATCCAAGAGAAATTTGGATGGATGAAAAATTGTTAGTGTATGTAGTTAGGATAATAGTTTGAATATGTTCATCGTTCACTATGTGAATGCAAACCCTTCAAAGGGTTAAAACGCAAAACTCTGTAAGAAACGTGATTTTAATAATTTGAAGAATGGTAAATTGGAATAGAAAGTAGAAGATAGCCCCGACACTTTTATAGTTAGGACTATTTTCATTTGAAATTAGAAACTAGGTGAAAATGAGCATTTGACTAAACAATGACCAAACATGGCTCCAAGGGCTCTTTGCACATTTAAAGGTTAACTGCTTATCTGTCTATTTTTGAACTTTCATGGTTTAGTAAAGAAAATTTATGAAAAGAAGAAGAATTAACCTCTAAGTGACCGAACAACCATATTATAGTAGCTACCCTTTTTTTTTATAGGCTACCCAAGATGAATCTTTTTATAATAAAAATAGAAAAAAAATTTAAATAGGAATCAAATCTACTTCCTCGCCTAATTTGAATTACATTAGGAGAAAAATGGGGTCCCAAAGGGGCCCTCTAAGTTTGCCCTTGTTAGGTGAACCGGCTGCCCAAGCACCATTTTCTATGTAAACCCATTGGTGCAGTTGCTGCCCGCTGACAGCGTCGGAAGCCGCAGTGTTAGCAGTGTTGGCAGTGTCGGCAGTGTTGGCAGCGTCGATTGGCGCGACCCACGGAACTGTGCTGCTGGCAACCACGGTGGCACCATTGGTGCCCTCTTGTAAACTGCACGGTTAGGCCTAAATTTTTCAGCATGTGCCAAAGGCCAAGGCCCCTTTGTAACTACAAATTTCTCCTAATGTGTCAATCTGAGTTAAATTCTGAAGAGGAGAGTTTTTCAAAGATAAAGACCTCTATATTGTTCTAGTGTTATTAAAGTTACTATTTGGAGAAATTGATGATGTTCTCTCCTTTGAATTTTTTTAAAATTAATTAATTATTTATTTTTAGAATAGAATGTCTAGTTTCTAAATGAGTATCTAAAACATTTTTTGAAAGTTTGAATGTATAGAGAATTACTGGACAGTCATCATGCTTTTGATTTTCTCTTTTGAACTAAACTTCATTAAAGCTGCAAAAGTAATAATCTATAACACATCTATATTTTGCCTTTACGCCACTGTTGTTTATGTGCCTTAGAAGTAGAAGGCTCACATGAAAATAAAAATCATGAAGAATGCATTTTATTCCATAATTTTATTCTAAAAATTGAAATTTCTACAAATTTTCAAAGTTAAAAGTGAGTCATTACCCAAAACCGATAATTAGACTATTCCAAATATGTGAACATATGATTTCACAAACAGACCCAAATTTTACAAATTTGATTACTTGACACATATTAAGTGGCATTGAGTTTGGTTGTAAGCCATTATAGTCAGTCTATACATTGGTTTTAGGACATTCTATCTTAGTTATCCTTCAAATAATCTTTTTTTACCCTTGTGGATGAAATCTCCCACCAGGCATGTTAATTTATTATTAGTTAGTATTCAAAATTATCGGAATTTAATCTTGAAATGAAAATATTCGGGTCCAAAATTTTTGGAGTTAAAAAATTAGCTCTCTGTTGGCCCAAAGGCTACACTATTTATTTTGTTTAGTGTATGATACACTATTTCGTACTTCCTTGAGATATTAAGAACATCATGAAATTAGTATGTTCAATATTGAATACAATTTATTAAGCTTTGGATATCATGTCAACTATAGACTTGTTGATTGGGCATTTGTTGCTTAAACCACTATAATTCATTGAAAATTTTCTTTATTGTTGTTCCAAAGTACACAATTTAACAAAAATAATTCCTTTGTTCTATTGAATAATTTACACTATTTTGGTGTTTCATTAAATCATAGTAGGCACTATAAGAATAAAAAGTGTAGCGTGAATGGAGAATCTATTGAGATAAGCTAATCTTAGGGAGCAAGGTAACTTTGCAAAGATGCCATAGTCAAAAAATGAACCAATTGACATGGCAAAGGCATAAGATAAGTCAATAGGTCAATTTTACTCTTTTAAGGCATGAATTGTTGTTGATACAATATTTTAATTTAAAATAGGATGCTTTCAATGGGGGTGAAGCTCATTCAACCAATTTTCAAATCCAAATTTTCTTATGTTTAGTATTTAGTAGACATAATCTTGGATGCACTTCCAATGATTAATGATTATTGGATGTACTTCCAATAATCTTGAGATTCAATTCTATGGAAATCAAAAGTTGCAACTTTACTTGTTGAAACGTTTTTCTAGAACCCTATAACGGGGAAAAAGCTCTTGCTTTACTTAACTTTTAGTGAACTAAGAGTCATACTCTTGTTCAAAAATGTCAATTAGGATTTTAACCCTTAAACGACAATTCCTTTTCTGATACCACAGCCCAAAATCTCTTTTAAATTCCATTTTAAGCATGATTCTGTGTTTAATTTACTTTAGCTTTACTCTAAAGAAGTATAGATCTATCTAAGGTGCTTGGTTTGGAATTTAAAAAACCCCATTTGGTGCAATGGTGTAGAAGTTATGAGCAAGATTCTCCCAAACTAAAACCAAGCCCGTGGGGCTGGCGTTGTCGTTTAAGGGTTAACAAAACTTGTTTTTTTGATTTAATGAATGGCGGGATGAATCATGAATGGAAAGTATGAAAATTGATGTTTTGAATATTCCTTGAGACTCTCTATATTCTAGGGTAGAAAGGGGTTTTTTAACAATGGTGATTTGATTCTCCACTCTTAATTTTTATTTAATTCTACTAGAGTTCATTTAATCTTGCATTAGAACAAAATTGGGGTCCTTGAATGCCCAAATTCTATCTTCAAAGCGCACCGCGTCACCAACACTACTCTCATTCTCCCTAACTAGCCGGAGAGACGAATTTCACCACATCGTGGACCTGCCCATCAATCGTGGTTCCCAAGTGAACGTACTCAACCCTCATGAAGCTCTCAAGTGGTGACTGACATGGAGCTTGATGTAACTACAGAACAGTCGGAGCCAAGGTCCGCTCCAGGCGCGGTTGATCAACAGGCTGCCAGTCCTGGCCTGCCTTCAACATGATCGTATGCATCAACGAAACTCATCTACATGATTGGCCTAAATTTAGATTTAGTAAGTAAAAGAAAACAATTCAAAATACATTACCGGTACATAGTGAATTTGTTGTCTCTGCCCACCAGGGGAGAGACTACGGAAACGGTTCGTTTTCAAGGAGTTACATCATGGTTGAACATTACAAACGAGGTGAAAATGTAAATCTAGAAGGTAAATACTAAGACAGAGACTACGCCACTAGCCGCTTGTTTTACAACTATGTTTGCGGTTGGAACCCCACATAAAATTGTATGCATCAACAAAACTCATCTACATGATTGGCCTAAATTTAGTTTGAGTAGACAAAAGAAAACAATCCAAAATACACTACACAATGAATTTGTTGTCTTTGCCCACCAGGGGAGAGACTACGTGGAAACAGTTTGTTTCAAAGAGTTACATCATGGTTGAACAGTACAAACGAGGTGAAAAAGTAAATTTAGAAGATAAATACTATGGTAGAGACTGTATTCTTGTATCGAATGGGATGGTGGTTGGTTTCTCTTGAATTTTCTCTTAGACTCTACATTCCTCAAGTAGAAAAGGACTCTTTAAACAATGAAAGCTTTGCTTTTCAACTCCTAAATTTCCTATTGCTCTCTCTTATCCTCAACCTTATATTCTTGGGTAAAAAGAGACCACTCTAACGATAAAGTGATTAGCATCTCAACTCCTAAAGCTTCTCTTATTCACTCTTACTATCTATCTACAATATATTCTTAGTGACCCTTTTAACAAAAAAGTGATTGAGTTCTCAACTCCTGAAGTTTCTCTTACACTTTATCTACTATATATTCTTAGAGACCCCTCTAACAATAAAGTGATTGGCTTCTCAACTCCTCAATTTTCTCTTACTTTCTACCTACTGTATATTCTTAGAGACCCCTCTAACAATAAAGTGATTGGCTTCTCAAGTCCTAAATTTTCTCTTACTCTTTTTTTTCTTTACCTGTTGTATATTCTTAGATAGAAAATGACCCTTCTAAAGTTTTCTTCTCAACTCCTTAATTTTCTCTTATTCTCAACATCTAGTATATTCTTGGACAAAAGGGACTCCTCTATGGCAATGGCAATTGGCATTTCAAGTTCTAAACTTTCTACCAATATATTCTTGAACAAAAAGGGACATCTTAACTATGGAAATTGGCTTCTCAACTCCTGAATTTTGTCTTACAATTACTAGATTTATAGGAAAAATGGCACCCTTGCATGTAATAATGGTGATTGGTTTCTGAATTCCCAATTTTTTTTTTTGGATTCTTAATACTCGTAGGAAAAGAACACCTTGCCAGCAATGGTGATTAGTTTTTCACTCCTAAATTTTCTCTAAGAATTTCTATGCTACTAAGCTTAGACAAAAAGAGATCCTTAACAATGGTGAATAATGTTATGAAGTAACCAAATCACCATAATACTCTTTTAGATTCTCTACATTACTAAACTTAGGCTAACAACCGTGATTGGTTTCCCAACTCCTAAATTTTCACTTAAACTCTTTAAGCTTCTAAGATTAGGCAAAAAGAGATTTTAACAATCGCAAGTAATGTTATGAAGTGACCAAATTTAAAAGTGACACTTGTATTGAATTCACATTGAAATTTGACATGAATGTGTTAGCAAATGAAAGGAAATTACAATACAAATTTTCAAAAAATTATTTTGATATATTATATGGATTTTCAATTTTGAGATTATAGAAAAACCTTTTATTAACACTAGTCTACCCTTAATTGGACATCTTTGAAGTATTAAATGCTTCAACTTTCACTAGGTGCTTCAAAGAACTTTTTAATTCCCCTTAGTTACTTTGAATTTAACTATTTTTAATTTTAGATATTATGGTCGTTGTTCTTTATTGTTAAATATAGATGCTATGGGCATTAAAGATGTTGTCTCTAGGTGCTTCAAAGAACTTTTTAATTCCCATTGGTTACTTTTGAATTTAACTATTGTTATTTTTTAGATATGATTGAATTTTTAGAGCTGCCCAAATCAATGCGATAGGGTTTGCCTGAGCGCCTATGACAACAACCAAATTCAAACCCTTGATCTCCTATCTATAAACATTTCTACTAAACCATCACAACACATCAATTTGCTTGTGCATGAGATTGGACCGAAGTTTTTGTTAACTATAAATACACATTGTCATTGAGATTTTTTTGTCATGTTAACCCCTAAAGGTCTTCACATGTTTTGTAAACGTTAAAGCTCTACAATTTGCATACTTGATATGAGCGTTTCAACCGTCGCCCATCAAAAGCCCATATGTCCGGCTAGAAAGTGGGTGAATTACAGACGCAAGCAATGGACTCCTATTAACGTAGGCGTTTGTGTGTGAGATTTTTCTAACTAAAACGGTGAAAAATAGGAAAATTGGTCTAAGCTTAAATCGTGCCCAAAAACCCTAGTTTTTAAACCCTAATTTGCCTAAACTTCTAATAATAAATTGACCCGGTGAAAATCGGGCAGCGCTTCCGCGCTAGAACCCTCACCGGACCCAATTCACCCACAAACAACACCAAAAGGGACAACTAGTTCAAAGCAATTACAAAATATAAAACTCAAAACAATTGAACAAAAATTGAAAGGATGCACACAATATTTTTGTAAGTGACTAAAATCACCAATTTCAATTATAACGTTTTATCTATTCTCCTAATGATCACAAAGATAGAAGATAATTCACACAAAACCTAGAATTAAAAATGAGAAGAAGAGGAGATGTCTCCCTCTATAATATCACTCCGTCCCTCCGTATTATCACACGGGGAGTTGCCTTCGTTTCTCTCTGCTACCGACGCCTTGCCGTCTTGCCCTCTGTCTTCACAGCCCGTCGCCTTCCGGATTCGTCTCCTAGTCTTCGTGTCTTCGTCTTTTGGTTTTCGTCGCCGCCTTGCCAATCGCTGTCTCCTTGTTGTTGCTCCCTGTCGATTGTTGTGTTTTCTTCGTGCTTCAATGTCTTTGTTCCTGACGCTACTCCGCCGTGAAATCCGGCGCCCTTGCGTCACCCAATCACCTTGTGCTCGTCGCCTTGCTCTTTTGAATCCCACAGCTCGTAGTCTTCCCCCGTAGTGATTCCACAACAAAACAAAAAAACAAAAAAACAAAAAACAAAAAATAAATAAATAAATAAATAAATAAATAAAAAAAAAAATATATATATATATATATATATATATTTCTCTTTTTCTACTTCCAATAAAAAACAGACAAAGAAAACTCTATCTCAACCTCATAATCTTTCCAACCAAAGCAACAATGTATTTCTCACTAATTTTTCCCTACAATTCTCCTAAACACACAACTAGAAAATCCTCCTTCACTTCTTTAATCCTCACATTTTTTCCAATCAAAACAACAATGTAGTTTTTCTCTAATTTCTCCTTGACTGCTGAAAATTCTCACAGAATCTCATTCAAGCCAAGTTTTTTTTGCTAATTCCCTTCACCTAAAAATCAATCCAATCAAACCAAATTCCTCAACTCCTTGCTAATCTCCAAGAACTTCACCCAGAAAACCAAAACACAGATCTAGATCTAAAAACTAACGTCTCTCTCTCTCTCTCTCTAAGCTCCTACGGCGCAGACAATGAACTGGCTCCGCAGAAGCGGCACGGTGGGATTTTGAATCCCACCAAAACTACATCCATCCACCTAGAAATATTCATCCAACTCCATCAAAACCCTAAACTACCACTTAACTACCATTTAACCCCCACTTAACCGGGAGTCCCACACTACACTAATCCACTAACATAAACTAAACTCACTCTAATAGGCTAAAGAATAAACTCAACAATAAGTTAATAAAATAAGACTAAACAATAGGAAATTAAAAGGCTAAAATAACATCCCACAAAGAATAACTCAATCAATTAATAAAATAGACTAATCAATTAGACTAACTAATGAATTAGAATGACAAGCAATAGAAATAGGTTAAAATCATCGAGTAAAATAAAAGGAAAAACGGCCCAATTGCACATAATCAATCAATCAAATTGTTAGAAGCTAATAAACAAATAAAATTATCTAGATAAAAAGGAATCTAATATTGCCAATAAAAATCGAACACTAACTGCAACCAAATCCGGGAATTTGTCTAACTGGCTAAAATGTCTCGGTTAGACAAATATAAATTGCTAAACAAATCAAAACTCTAGAAATAAGAGTTTATCACTAACGTGAACCATTTCGACGGTTCACACTTGAAATATCACATTCTATGATTTATATTTTTTCATAAATAGTCATCAACATTATGAAAGTGTGACAAAAATTTCAACATGATTGGAAGACATTTGAAATATATTCAAATTTTATCATGTTAATAAGATAAAAATTCAAAATAAACATATTTTTGAAAATTTTGATATCAAAAATCATATTAAAGGTAGATAAAAGATATGTTTACAATTAGTCAAAAAGTGAAACTAAAGAAATTAAAAGAGACACATAATTGGAGCATTCTTAGAAAGCCCTTTGTATATTTGACACTCAAATTTCAGATTTCTCATCAATGTGATATTTTCAAATGAAGTTATTTTCCAATTCCAACAGTCAAAATTGTATTATAAATTAACTTAAACATCTAATGAAAAACCAACTTCAACAAAACTAAAACACTTGAGTTTTTAGGCCTTTGACCAAAAACCATCCAATAAATGAATGGTTGGTCCTTTAGGGGTTTAAAAGAAAAATATCAAATTTTTTATTTCAGTTTTTCTGCAACAGATTATGCAGGTTTTTTTTCGTATGTATAGAAAATTCTATTTTTTTAAATAATATATATTTTTTGGATGAAATTGTGATGGCTAGGAGCTGCTTTTATTTCGCAATGGGCTTTATAACATTTTTAGTGGTGTTTTTTTTCCAATGTTTTGTACTACTAGTAGATTATTCAAGATTTTTTGTATATTTAGAAAAAATTCAAAAATTCAAAAAATCAATTTTTAATTTTTATTAATTAATTAATTAATTATTTAAAAATTGTGATGACTAGGAGCTATTTGTTTTAGCAGACTTTGGACATTTTTAGGGCTTTTTGATGACCTACATTGTAGCAATGAAAAAAGCCTATTAGTTTTTTTGTAATGATTTACATTAAGGTTCCTTTACATGTTAATTTGAGTGTTTACTATTTTAGGTACCTACACATAGAACATTATCATTACAAATGAAAAATAATCTAGAGATGAAAATGAAAATTGAACAGAGATTTCAATAACTTAATATACAAATTTCATTTATTTATGTATATTTTTTTGCATTCTTAGTGTATGTGCACTTGATCATTGTTTATCATGAGGTTTATTCAAATATTTGATTAATTGTCTAAAAATAGCTTACATAATTTTTGTTTCATTCTTAGTGTATGTGCAATTGTTCATTGTTTATCCTAGAGTTTATCGAGGAGTTTATTCAACCATGCACTTGATTATTTGTCTAAAAAAAACTTAGCAAGACTAAAAGAGTTCTATAAGGGGGTTTTTTGGTGTTCATAATGTTAACTCTTCGTTGCTTGCACTCCGACTGCTTTTTTGCCCACTTATTTTGTGTGTTGACTATGCAATGAAGATATTTTCAAAGAGTAGTCTGGGTAGACTTGACCTTCATCAAACTAACTAGATACATATTCTCCCAAGTTCCCATACAAAGAAGATAATTTTTATAATTCAAAGAGTGCATGAATCAATAGCCGCCAAAAAGTACTCCAAAACAGTGATATGAGAACCACTTTATCCGACATTTAGAACATTATGCGACCTCCCACATAAATGGTATCAACTTTTGCTACCCAGTGCATACAATACTTACGATACCTCTATAATATCCCAAAAATACCCTTGATATATTAAGGTGATACCATGATGATATCCACGGATGTCACCTCATGAAGTTACTACATATTTATGTCATGATGAGCATTCTCGCTACATTTCAATTTTTTTTCATTTTCTTTCTTTGTATGTTTAGCAACCCCATTTTTTATTTATAGAAATCCAGTTAACCCCTAAACGACCTCACCATTTTTTGCGATTTTTTAAAGCCGTTTTTGAGCGATTTTTCAATCATCCACAGCACTGCCGCCGAGTAAGTTTTTCAAGCATCCACCGTATGATTTCGAGCGTTGTGTTCACAGGAATGAGGTGAGTGAAACTTTTTGAAGTTTAGATTTGTCGATGTAAAGATATTAGCGATTGACCACGAATTTTTGTGGGTTGACTTTGGCGGGCAGAGTGGGTTTTCGGGAGTTTTCTTCAGATTTAGGCATTCAAACGACCTCAAAAAAATCGAAAAAATATTGATTCTGCTAGCTTATGAGCAACACAACAACCTAGAATTTTTTGGGTGATCTCAAACAAAAGTGGCAAACAGATGTGGTGCTTACAATATGACCCTCACGAGAAGGGCTTGTAGACGAGTTCTTGCCCAGCTGACCGGGCTAGGATGAGCATGAAAGTGAAGGGAACGCAAGAAGGTAGTTCAGCTGCCACAGAAGTGTCAGTCGAGCACATGTATTCAAAGCCAGTATGAGCGTTTTGACCGTCGCCGGTCAAAAGCCCATATGTCTGGCCGGAAAGTGGGTGAAGTATAAACGCAAGCAATGGACTCCTATTGACCTAGGCGTTTGTATGAGGAAATTCTAATTAAAACGGTGAAGTAGTGGTGAAAATTGGTCTAAAGGGGTAACTTGCAAGAAATTACAGCACATGTAAACGGTCGATTTGGACCGTTTACGAGTACCTAAATGAACCCAAACCCTTCCCAATTCACCCTAGGCACTTAGTGCACTAAATTGGGCTTAGAATTGGGGATTAGGGATTGCAATTAGGGTTTTTAGGCTTTTCACTAAAAATTACAGCACATAACTCCACTTTCACAAGGACACTAAACTCCCACTATTGAGAGTTTTGTTAATTTTCAATCTTTGCTAAAACCATTCTAAGAACAACAAGCACCTTTGTGCTCTAAACAATCGTAAATTCAACAATTAGGGTTAGTTGGTCAATTTTGGGCAACGCTTCCGCGTCGTACCCAAAACCCTAAATCCAAACCCTAAATGATACCAAAAATACTTAATTGGCCCGGTGAATTTGGGCAGCTCTTCCATGCTCCACCCTCCACCAGACCACTTAAAACTCACGATACACAATCAAAACCACAAGGTACAAAGCACCCAAATTTGATAACAAGTGGAACAAAATCATACAAAAAAAAACTCACACTCAAATCTTGGCAATTACAATTACCAATTGAATAATAAAAGTTCCTATACTAACCTCCTAATCAATCCTAAATTCGTTCGACATAATTCAAAGCCAAAATATGCAAAAAAAAAAAACAAAGAGGGGATTGCCTCCCTCTATAATAGCACCCTGGCTCCCTCCGTATTGTCACACGGGGAGGGAGAGATGGCTGTCGCTATAGCTAGCCGGCGTCGTCGTTGGTCTGTTGTCGTGAACTCGTGGTCGTCAATTCACCTTCGTGATCTCCTCCGACGTCGCTGCCGTCGTCTTTGTCTTCGCTGCCGAATCGCCCTGCGCTTGGGCCGCCTTGAATTCTTCGCTGATCGCTCGCCTTGCTCTCGGTCTGTTGTCACCCTGCTCGTCGTTGATCGTCGTTGTGGTCGGACCCTGCAGTCGCCGGATTATCCGCTGCTGTCTGCGGCCTTGAATCGCCCTGTCTTGATCGTCGTCCTCTCTTCCGAACTGGTCGTCGCCTTCGTCAATCTCGTTTCTTCGTGATCGCCGTCGTCTGGCTGTCGATGGCCGTCGTCGTCTTCATTCACAATGCAGGTCCTCCTGCCGTGAATCTTGGGGCCTGCTCGTCGTTCTCACGCTCGTGATCGTCGTCTTCCTGTTGCTGATCTTCTTCGTTCTTGCTGTGGTCGATGCAGCCCCGCGGCTGCTGTCGCCCCCCGGGAAATTCGTCGCCGTAATTCCCGGGCGTTACTCGCCCTGGTCCTCGTCGGAATTCGCCGACTGCTGGCCGCCTTCACAGGTCGTCGCGCTCCCCTTGTCGATGTCGCCGTTGCCAGAGCTTCGGCCGGCGTTGAACTCCGCCGGGAATTACGGGCGCCCTCGCTGTCGTCGCTGGTCCCGTCTCCGTCTTCTCGTTGCCACGCTTGAACAGTTCGTGGTCGCCGTCAATTCCGGGTCTCGGCACTGTTCCGTAGCGCTGGATTTTGGGCTCACAGCCCGGTCTCAAGAACCTCCCCTTTTGCTACTCAAGCCAAACCCACAAAAATCCTTCTCACAATCCCAAGGAAATAACACACAACTACAGAAAACACCACACTAATTCTTTCCTAGTTCTCTGTAATCTCACTCTTCCAAAATCCTACATTAATCTCGTTTTATTTTCTCCACAAAACTTTCAACCAAACTCTTTTCCTAGATTCAAATCCCAACCAACACTTCCACACTAATTTTTCTATGATTTTCCAAACTCTTCTTCCACAAATCCCAAATTCTAAAGTACTAGATCTAGATCTCAAAAATTGGAGCGTCTCTCTCTCTAAACTCTAACGGCACAGACAATGAACTGGCTCCGCAGAAGCGACACGGTGGGATTTTGAATCCCACCAAAACTACATCCATCCACCTAGAAACATTCATCCAACTCCATCAAAACCCTAAACTACCACTTAACTACCACTTAACCTCCACTTAACCGGGAGTCCCACACTACACTAATCCACTAACATAAACTAAACTCACTCTAATAGGCTAAAGAATAAACTCAACAATAAGTTAATAAAATAACACTAAACAATAGAAAATTAAAAGGCTAAAATAACACCCCACAAAGAATAACTCAATCAACTAATAAAATAAACTAATCAATCTAGACTAACTAATGAATTAGAATGACAAGCAATAGAAATAGGTTAAAAATCATCGAGTAAAATAAAAGGGCAAACGGCCCAATTGCACATAATCGATCAATCAAATTGTTAGAACCTAATAAACAAACAAAATTATCTAGATAAAAAGGAATCTAATATTGCCAAATAAAACCGAACACTAAATGCAACCAAATCCGGGAAATTTGTCTAACCGGCTAAAATGTTCCGGTTAGACAAATATAAATTGCTAAACAAATCAAAACTCTAGAAATAAGAGTTTATCAGTAACGTGAACCGTTTCGACGGTTCACAACCAACAGTAGTTTCGGTCAAAGGCAAAATTACAGTACAGTTCAACCACCCTGAAGTCCTGCAACTACAACTCCTAACTGCTTTGTCAACACCGTCTGCACCAATTCGCATGGATCGATGCTTATCAGTGATCGGGCTGTCTAGATTGCAGCTACTGCGCGCAAAAAGATCCGAACCCACAAATTCGCTTAGGCTGGCCTCTGCGAATGAAAAAATTGACCTCCGCGCCTACTCCGAGCACGGCGCTTCCTGGATCTCGAAAATTGTTGGCCGCGCCTGAATAGATTGGCTGCCGCGCCTCTTCCGAGCACTGCAGATCATGGGCCTCGAACATCGCCGCCTACGACTGAAAAAATAAGCCGTCGCTGCCTCCCGCGTGCACTACGCTTCCTGGACCTCAACTCGCCCCCTGCGCTTGAGAGTGCGGCCGCCACGCCTACTCCGATCACCTCCGCGCTTGCATGCTCTCAAAAACCTTCGGCCGCAGAAGTCAGGCCGCTTGATCCACAGATGGCAATCGCCCTCTCTTCTTCCGATCACTTCCCCGAGTCCTAGTTCCTGCGACAACAATCTGTAAACACACTCAAGAGGTGCTCGATGCTCAATTTTGGAATTCACACAATGCTACTGAAGCCGGCCCGAGTGCCAATGATCGATGCGGCTGGCGCTTGATGGACGCGCCTTTGAGAGTCACGGGCTGACTCCGAGGTGCCAAGTTGGGAGTGGCCGCCGATGGGCAGCAGATGGACCAGCGAGATTCCGTCTGCTGGCCTGTCCAGAATAGAGCCTGGACCGCCGATGGGCCCGGACCCACCTTCAAAGCGACATGGCCGTGATTAGGCAGGTGATTTATAGGCAATGGGCCAGCGAGATTCCATCCACAAAATTTTCAAAAATGAAATGGCATGTACCATGCCAAGCCGCACATCAAATTGAAATGGCCTCTCCAAGATTGCTCATGTGTACAGCCCATTTCCACACCACGATTCATTACATGAGGTAGTACTGAAAACTTCAAAGGTTTATGGTAAAAAAAAACACACTGCATCAGTAAAAAATTCCTTACTAAAATGTCAAAATTCCTAACTGTGGTATGAATTACGGAAATTACACCTTCTCTCATACCAAATGGTAAATTTGGCTATAAATACCATTATCACATGTTAGAAGAGTAAAAAAATGCTTAGGGGTAAAAAATCTAGCCAAGTTGTAATTCCTAGAGGCACCAACAAAAAGACACAATAAAATTAGAATGAGATAAATTGAAGACAAAGTGCTTAGGTGATCCGTACCGTCGAAGTGGAAAATGGACCTTGTAGAAACATGTCCCAAGATGGAAATACACGTCCTCACATTGTGCGCATGATAAATTAGTGAGGGTCGTAGAGTGGCACTGCCTACACACTCGCCTTTTCGGGGTCTTCACAAGTGAATGAACACAAGGGCGGCGGTTGTAAACCGAAGTGACTCCTCTTCTTTTACCCCAATTAGCCATAAGACCCTCTGCTAGATTCATGGTAAAATCGACGTGGTCAAGTGTACGCTTCCCCGCCATCTTGGAATAACTTTTGTGGATAATCCAAGAGTTGACACAACATGTGTCAATCATGAAAGACAACAAACGGTGCCACCACTTATGGCTTCTAACTTGGCAAGAATACTCTCCACGGAGTTGGTCAGACACGTCAACACCACGCATCCACGTGGTGTACTCTTTGTGAACGGGAGATGTCGGAATATTTTCCTTGCGGCCTTTGAGAGTTCGAGGCACGGTCTCCAGGTTTAGAGGATCACTTGCCACTGGGTTAGCATGTGTAGACAATAAGAGGACCGGTTTTTTATCTACCTATATTACACATGACAATTTACCGCTCACGTGCATGCGCCAACTGAGCGATCCTTGTGGCTTTGTACTCCACCTCTACTTATCGGCAAGCGCAGATGGAAGTCCAATGCGGTCCGAACGCACTGTCCCAGTACCAAATGTCCCTAATTGCGCCATGTCCATCAACAATTTCACCGAAGTGAAGAAATTGTCGATGAATACAAAATGGTTACGCCCATGCAATTGCGACATGAGATTCATGACCACTTCATAGCCGGTTTTTGCCTCACCGGGCTTAGCAGACTGCAATGAGCCTCAAACTGAAGCACCTGTATAAACCTTAAAGTCGTACACGTATTTTTTGCTAGAGTCCGCAATGCACCATACTTTCACCCCCCACTTGCAAGGTTTTTTGGGCAAGTATTGTCGAATTGGACAATACTAGCCTTTATATCTAACCATCATTTCATCCACCGTAATCATTTGTCCTAAATTCCAATTCTCTTCGCGTTTACGACGAACTTTGGTCGATAGCCACTGAAGCTTGCTCAACTTGTCATGTTGTGGATCATCCCGAGGCGGCAAGGCCCGGTCATCAACAACATGAATGCAAGCGGTAATCCTCTCAAATCGTGACCTTGACATGCACGACGAAATAACACGGCAATGCATAAATGGATCACTTGCTTTCCAATAGGCTCTATGATTGGGTAGAATTTTGACACTCATGAGAATGCAAATTCCTAACCAAGCTTGCAATTCTCGAATCGTCAATTTCCACGAATCCTTTCTACCTCTTAGGCTCTCTTTATCATTCACAGTTGCAGCATAACGGTTCGTTTCATTGCATAGTTTACCCAATGTTATTTGAGTGATAAATCTCTCAAAAATGCATATAGGTGGTGGTAGATCCTGTGGTTGCCATGTGGGTCCAGGAGTGTCACCTAAGAAAAGAAACGAGGGATGGATGTACTCTGACCTAGATTGGTCCCATGTTTTGTCGATGTCTGCCTGTGTTGTTTTCCTTCGCTTTGGCTGGCCTTGTGCTGCTGCTGCCCTTTGACCTCGCCCCGCACTGGCCCCTTCTCCGTGATTACTGTCCATGGCCCCTGCCATAGCCGCCACCTCAGAGGTTGCCCTGGGAGGCCCTTGGCCGCCCCGTCGCCCTCGAGCTCCCCTGCCCCGGGACTGTTGCGCCGAGTGGATGGCAGTTACAGCCTCGCCGCCTTCGCTTAGGCTGGCCTCGACTGAATGCTCCCGAAAATGCGCGCTTGTCCCGCCGCGCCTCCCGCTGGCCCCTCGCCCTCGAGTTGCCACATCATCACCTCCGCCGAGTTCCGTGCTGGCCTCCTAATTCTCGTCCATCGGCGCAGTATGGCCGCCGCGCCTCTCGCGTGCTCCTCGCCCTCTAGTTGGCACAGCAGCACCAATCATGAATTCGGCCCGGTCATCCAGATTCTTGCTCGTTTGCGCTTGATGGCCGCCGCGCCTCCTACATGCCCCTCGCTCTCTCGCTGGCACAACAGATCGTGGGCCGAATTCTTGGATTTCAGCCACGTTGCATGACAATTCTTGGCTGCAGATCGTGTGGTGGCCAGTTCTTCTGCGTGCAGTAACGGACCCTCATCGTCCGCGTGCAACGGACCCTCGACTGTCGTGTGTGATGGACCCTCCTGCATTGTCGCAGCCTCGGCCACGTCGCCCACTCATGCACCCCGTGCTCCTGAAGTCAACCTTGAGGTCCTCGGAACTGGCAGTTGTGTTCCTGGACCTCAATCGTGCCAAGGTCTTCATGCGTATGCTGCCCTGGGCCGAAGACTCGCCTAGCAAAGCCGCCCCGACGTCGACGCACCTCCCCTCCCCGTCGACTTCGATCCACTGCTGGCCGTCGTCAGCGATCCTTGCAGCCTCGACGTTTTCGCCCCTCGTTGCAACTCTGTCATTGGTCGCTGCTTGACCTCCAGCAGCGCTCGCTCCTCCAACATTCGCTTGAAGCTCAGCAGGTATGAAATCTCCACCTACGCCGCTCAATTCTTCGCTGTCCTTGTCGCTAGATGCTTCAGAATTGTGCCTCCCCTCATTTCGTATTAGATCTTCTAAATCCGTGTCGTTACTATCTTCAGAGCACCCATGGAGTGAATCGATCGTGCCTTGCTCGAGCATATCCGCCTCGTCGTCACTATCTTCTTGTGCTTGCGTGCTCCATAGTTGTCTTTCATCTTAAGCGACGGGGACGTTTGTGGGAGGATGAATCGCCGCCCTCTCTGTCCTATCTGGCTGCAGATGGTAAGGTTGTGGCAATCCCGTGTTGTGTGGCAGATTCGCCCTCCGCTGCAAGTTCACACTTCACACCACCATTCATTACGTAGCCAATCGTTGATGGCATTGCTGAAGCCGTGGTGCTCACCTTCTGCCCTTCGCCGCTTCCATTTGAGAATTGTTGCTGCATGGTAACGCCAGAGAAATCTAAGACCGGATGGTGTGGCTTGTCTAGTGAGACCCTCTCACGGGCTGCGCAAGTAGTATTGGTGCGTTGAGCAACCGAATTAGCCTCCGCGCTTGCTCTACACTATACCCCTCCGTTGCACACCATACCTCAATGATTCTCTTTCCTCATTCAAGTTTAGCGCGATCTAGGTCCAGTTGCATCAACATTCTCTCAGCTGCTGAAAGGTAAAAACTGCTGCGACATTCTAAAACTGTGCCTGCTTGCACTCTCAAGAAGAATCTCATTTGCCCTTTTATGCAATGATCTCCACTTTGAGGAACCTTGCTGTAACTTGAATGCAAGCCAGAAATGAGTGCGGCCGTTACATTCTTCTCGTTGGCTCAATTCAATGTGCAAAGAAATCTTGCTGATCAGGCCAAGCCAGCAGTACCGTTAGCTTCCACCAACACAGAATTGCCGGTCATAGATCCGCCGCAGCCTCTCTTCAACATTTTAGTTAGGACAGTAATTGCCCAAAACCGCCGGATCTAAATTCATGTCATGTATGAAAGTGAAGAAATTCAAATTTGAAGTTCTATGAATAAACCGGCCTCTTTGTTTATGCATGGATTCAAACTGTAGTAGATAGGCTTCAAACTTTCGAGCCAGTCTTTGCAGCACTCTGATTGTGACATGTGGCAATCTCTCGTCACCCAATGCGTATAGCAATCAAAGCTCGAATCTGCAGCTTTGTCAGGGTCAGGCCGTGACCAATGTCCACATCAGCCTCACAAGCAATGGGCAGGGGTCCTAAAAAGCTTCTGTGCGTCAAGAATGGCCGTCCATTTGACCATTGTTCATCCAAATCCATCCCCCGCATTCTCTCATCCGGTCTTCTCAAGGAAGCTCAAAAGTTTCACAGAATTTTGGAGAAAATGGAACACTATGAGCACAAAATTCACCAATCCGGTATTTTCACATAAAACTTTCACACGTGTGAGCGTAACTACCTGTAAAATCTATGGTAAAAAAATCACACTGCAAAAAGTGTCGTATGGATGAGAAAAACGGCTTCAAATCTGTACATCATGCAAATTCTGCATGGTTGGGCAGTTAGGGGTTAATTTTAGCCAGTTTTGAGATCACTGCTCCAAAACACTACCCGTACCTTGGAATCACCCCGGAGCAACGCAAGGCTCGCATGAAGAACGGATTTCTTCAATAAGTTAGAGACGAATGATGTAGACACACCAACTTATTAACTAGTAAACGATCCATCCGGCCACCAGCTCTTAATAACTTGTGCTGGTCGCCAAGAGCTGTACGCTCTCCTCCTGTCCCACCGAGGCTTGCAACAAGGACAACGTTACGAGCCATGAATCTCATGATCTCATAAAAGCCTTCAATCACTCCCTGTCTGTATGTACTCGACGGTGATGCCTGATCCGGCAGTACACGATACCTCAAAAATGAACTACCGGTACTACTGGGACTTCACTACTTCAGTTTCCAACAGTTTTTACTGTTAAAATTAAAGTGCAGTCTGTCGTAGTCTACGTGTCGTTCAAGTCTAAGTCGTCTAAAGTTGAATGTGCAACAATTTTCACTGTTCAAAGTTAAAGTGCAGTCTGTAGCTTGTT
The DNA here is from genome assembly GCA_022496805.1 of Pohlia nutans. Taxonomy (NCBI): domain Eukaryota; kingdom Viridiplantae; phylum Streptophyta; class Bryopsida; order Bryales; family Mniaceae; genus Pohlia; species Pohlia nutans. Next base: position 3,578,488 of record CM040086.1, read on the forward strand.
GGATTCTTTCGCAAAAACACTAACCTTGCTCTGTCTTTCAAATTATGATCTAGTTGTGGGGTTAATTGGTTCGGCACTCTGAGTTTTGCGCTCAAGGTGGGTACATACATAATATAATTCATCATCCAAACTGAGCAAGGTTTACAGTAATTTCGATCTTCTAAATTTGATTTAGACTTCAAGGGTGCCAATGAAGATTTAAGTAACTCACTCCCTGGCTGGCCTGGCTCATTAAACATGCAGAAACTTTGGCAACAATTAAATCATTTACAAGTGTTTCTCGCCTATGATTTCAGATTGATCAATGGACGTGTATATATATCTAATTATCAACGCCTTTTACGACATATAGATTTCTCCATCGACAGTTGCACTGCCTTCCCCAATTGCACGGCATCTCTATGAGACATTGGTCTTCTCACGGCGCCCCTTTTTGAGTTTACTCCTTTTCGAGTTGGTGGATCGTAGTACCTTTTTACTGTACTTTCATGATGACAGATGTATGGATTTCTTGGGTCCTGAAATATTCATGAGTTTGAGTTCACAGGCCATGCCCGGCAGGCCATAACTGATGAAAATTGGGTCCAATGGAGCGACAATTGTTGCAGAAAATGAAGAACCTCGGCATCTGAGTTAGTTCTATTGACGTCCTTTTTGTTTGAGCTTACAAAAGGGAAACAATTAATTATCTTAGGTTCCACAAAACTGACAGTGTTGTCGAAGTTAAAGGTCAAATTAGAGCCGATTCCAACCTTGTTTGTGAACAAGAAACTACGCCCTGCCTGATCCTTTTAAACTCTTCTTTCTATGTCCTTTTTTTCCATTTGCTTAACGAGGCCATATTCAAATTTAATTCTCCCAGTGAAAGAAACTTCAGGATGGGTGGAACTGGATTTCCAACGGGACCGCCTGCTTGTGGAAGCGCGGAAGATCCCACATGCAAAGTCTGGATCACAAACATGTCACAAACCGGCCCTCTGGTGGTGTTCGGGTTTTGGATTCTGGGATTTTTTGTCATTGTGAGCTTCCAACTGTACAGAGCAAAGTATGCAAGGACGCATCCGTGTACTCCCATTGGAGTCAGAACTCGAAGTCAGAAAACACGGGCCGCAGCAACGAATCTGAACATTGCACAATCTGTGATTGAAGTGGAAGAAGCTGAACCCATGTTGCGGTTCACAGGCTACCGAACTGTGGTTTCTGGAGAATTCTGCTGGTGGTTGCTGATCCTCACGTCTTTACATTGGATATGCCTTTATGTTCTTGTCCTGGTGGATGCATACTGGGACTGTCAAATGACAGGCATCGACAACACTTGCTTTTATGGAACCTATTTCATCTTTGGCTCTTACGATCGAAATGGCACAGTGAGTTCATCGATCAACACCCTCTTGAAATGATATTCTTACATTGCAATGTACTCCCTCCGTCCCAAAATGATTGTCGTACAAATTTGTTTGGTATTTCTTTGAGCCAATTTCATTGATCATATTGTAAGAAACATGATTAAAAAAAGTTCCAAATTATGTCACTAGAATGATTGAAGAACATTGCATGTGTTCATTGCAACCTAAATAAAATTAGCCACAAGGAAGTATTTTTTTTGACTTACTTAAAAAAGCACTTTCAAACATGACAATCATTTTGGGACAGAGCGAGTATGTTGATTCTGGTAATATAAAAGGTGGCTCCAACCGATCGAATTATATAATTTTTTCAATTGAATAATTTGCCATTATCAAATCATGAATCCTTGGGTTAATGAGTCTGTGTGATATACAAAGCTGGCTTATTACTTTCTGTAATTATAATTTTCTTGACTTCAGGTGTTTTTTGCAATATGGTGCATCTCGACCGTGTGGTTCACGGCGTTAGTGGTGTTCAAACGAGAGGTGCACAACTGGTTCAGAATGCCGTGTGATCTGTCGTGTGCACAAGTGGTGCACGTCTGGGCCCGGGATCAACAGGAGGTTCTCGCCGTCAATTCCTCTCGTCTTGTCCATGTTGTACGCAAATTCAAGGTTAGAACTCAGCTATCTTACTTCTTATTTATTGTTGACATTGCAAAAGGAATTGATCAATTTTCATGGAGCGTGTTTGATTTAGAGCTTTTGGAATGCCTGTGCTGGCAGGATACGTACAACGTCACTCGATCTGACCGCAAGGGCCACACAGAAACAGTAGTGGTCACAACAACAGAGCTTGGCACACGGTTCATTCTATTCCAAGGGCAGCGCTATCTCATCGCTAAGGATGGCTCTCTGCACTTAGCGAGCGTGGAAGTGGGTCACACATGTGCAGATTTTTACAAGGTCAGTACTTCCTTGGCTTAAAATGCTGTTGTGATTCAGGGTTTCTCCGCATTAGTGTTTACTGAAAAATTAGGCTTTTTCGTGGTTCATAGAAGAACTCTGCATTCACAGATATGGATTAGGGTTTACAGCAAAATTAGGCTTTTTCATGGTTCATAGAAGAACTCTGCATTCACAGATATGGATTAGGGTTTACAGCAAAATTAGGCTTTTTCATGGTTCATAGAAGAACTCTGCATTCACAGATATGGATTTGGGTTTACAGCAAAATTAGGCTTTTTCATGGTTCATAGAAGGACTCTGCATTAGGGTTTTCAGTAAAGTTAGACTTTTGCATGATTCAAAGAAGGGTTTCTGTACGGTCATAGTGATCAGAAGGAGGTCTCCATATTTATCGTGGAGACGAGAGAAACCCTTCTCATAAATTGTAGGGAAAATTCTATTTAGTGCTGTGAAAAATTCATGTTTTTTTTCGAAAACCCTGTTACTTGGTGGCTGATCTTGGAATGCGCAGCGAGAGGGGCTGATGCCGTAGAGAATTGATTCTTGATGAGCTACTTAAGTCACGTTTTATTAAATTTTACTTTCAATTGCCTACAGTGTTGGGGATTCATGGATTTGTGTAACTCTGCAGTTGTTAGGGGGGCTGTCCAGCCATGAAGCGCGGGCGAGGTATGACCTCGTAGGACCCAATGAAGTGCCGTTCAAGGCAGAGAAGTTGTGGGTGTCAGTTGCAGAGGAGTTGTTCACATTCTTCAAAGTGTATCAGTTCCTCATCTACTCCATCTGGCTGTGGTTCTCCTACCTGTTCGTTGGCGCCCTCCTCCTCGGCGTTGTGCTTGCTGCTGCATCCATCACCATCATCAATCGCCGCCGAGCTCAGTTTGCTATTGCTAAGGTGAGAAAGAACTTCAATGTTCAAACCAATGATCAAATCGTTGAGTGCTTTAACCCCTAAAGGACCAAGAAACCCAAATTGGGCCTCATGTTTGTTTTAGCAATTTTGAGTAGGTCCTAAGTGAACTTCTTTTTGTTCAAATTTGTTTATTTTTTGACCAACATGTGCAATGTTCTTCATTGATTTTAGTGGTATAAAATTTGGTCTCATCTAAATTATATGTTTCACAATATGATCAATTGAATTTGGCATTTTAAAACCATGGATCCTTGTTCTTTTAGGGGTTAAACCAGTTGCTGCTCAGTCTCCTTAACCCCTAAGCGTCCACTGTGTATTTTCTGTAGTGTAGGAAAATTGGACCCCCTGCTGCAAATCATCTGTTTGTGTAAAAATGACATCAGTTTGACACGATTGAACGCTCTTGATCTTGTAGTATCGAACAAGAGCTTTAAAATGATGTATTGCAACCAGAAAACCGAGGTAAAATGAGAAAATGCCACCGTTGCAAAGTTCAGTGATGCAGATGGGCGTTTTAGACGCTTGGAGGTTTTAAAATGATCTTTAATTTTTATTTAATTTTCTCGTGTACATGTGCAGTTGACAGAATATGAAAGCACAGTGGAAGTCAAGCGAGATGGCACCTGGAGAAACGTCGATTACTGTGTGCTGGTCCCTGGAGATGTTGTCAAAGTCAAGAGCGACTGGAAGTTACCCTGTGATCTCCTGATACTACAAGGTACCATGCTTGTGTATGTCTTGGCCAATCTGAATTGTCATATAATTACTCTTTTCCATGTCCATTTGAAACCTCAAATCTATAATCGTAGACACGCCAATTACTGTGCACCTTTGGCACAGTACAGTACACCTTGTTGATCGTTTTATTTGCATTGAAGTGCACAGTGGTTGGCGTTGTTTTAATGGTTTTTACCCTTCCCACACTATGTTTGAAATAAAAATTTCATATTTCACTAATTCACCATATGTACATGCATGTTAAGAAGCAAACCCATTTCATGAGTTTCATGATCTTGCACATTTTTCCATTCTTAGATTTTTGAGGCTTATTAAATATCATGAAATGGAAGGATTATAATTTTAGAAAATAATTTTGTAACTATTCAACACCTAATCACATTAGACCGCCTAGAGTTTTGAATAATGAAGTTCTGATTATATACGGTCCATTTTATGGTTATCAGCATGTCTACAATACCAGTCAGGCTAGTTTTTAGAACTTTTTGCACTTGAATGTTACATTTTGGGCGCTTTGAAACATGCCATTAAATTACCCTATAGAATATGAGGTCCCGTGTGAAGGAGTGGCAGCTCACGTCTAATTTGAGATTTTTTTGGACATGCAGGAGTGTGTGTTTGCAATGAGAGCAACCTCACAGGGGAAGCCATGCCCGTGCAGAAGTACAAGGCCCCGGACGATGACGAGGTGTATGACGCGGAGGGGCCCAAGGGAGCGCGGCACACGTTGTTTTCGGGCACACAAGTTTTGCAGGCAGGGGCAGGAGGCAGTAGCTCCACGGAAGTCTTGGCCATAGTCACAGCCACAGGTACCCCACCCGTGTTGACAAACTCGTGTAGTATTCCCAAACCCAAATTGCATGCTCATCTAATTTGAGCAAACAATGTTCACTCTTATTCATCATTCCATGGCAGGAGAGGCCATTAACCCCTAAAGGACCATGAGGCCTCCAGGGGGCTTCATGTTTTTTTTAGCAGTTTTCATTAGGTTTTATGTAGACTTCATTTTGATCAAATTTGTTTGTTTTTTGACCAAAACATGCAATGTTCTTCACTAATTCCGGAGATATAAAATTTGGTCCAAGCCGAATTATATATTTCACAATATGATCATTTTAAAACCATGAATTCTTGGTCGTTTAGGGGTTAACATATAGTTACATGATGATTTTTTCTTGCCAGGGATGAATACATCCAAAGGGAGGTTGCTGTCCACCATCCTGTTTCCCGAGCAAATGGTGTTCAAGTACGATGAAGAGCTCCCCATTGCGGTGGGAATGCTGTTGTGTTATTCACTTGTTTGCTTCGCGTTGTCTCTTCTCTTCCAGGTCAGTACATTGATAGCTTTTCCAGCCCATTTCATAACACGTTAATACCAATCTATGTCCATTCTCCGAAAAACAAACCAAACCCGCCTGCTTTTGGTTGCTTTGGAGAGTCCTTTGGAGAGTATCTAGAGACAAGAAAGTCACGATTTCATTTAAAGAACAATTTTGTAGTGTATTTTTTTCAATTTTCATTCACGTGATCATCATTCTCATTCAATTGTCCCAAAATCTATACCAAAAAAGTGTTATTTATCATTTTGAAAAGTCCTTGGTGAGTCATTAAAACCACTGATGACAGAGCCTTCTGTTGTTTTTGAGCTCATCTATGGAACTAGAGCTGTGGTTTTTGGCAGTATCGAACCGGGCAACAAAGCAGCTGGATTACAAAATGGAGCTACTGCATTGCCATAATCAGTCAGATCGTGTCGCCGTTGCTTCCAGTTGCTCTAGAAATTGGGCAAATCTATGCATCTGGACGTCTCAAGGTGAGGTCTACCGATTACCTGCATTAATTGCATCTGGTTTTTGCTCGGTAAGATGTTATTCAACCTAATTAATTTCGTGACTCTTTGGCTGGATTTTTCTCAGACTCGTGGTATATACTGCCTCAATGCGAAGAGAATAGCGATTGCTGGAAAGATACGTGTATTCTGCTTTGATAAAACAGGCACCCTCACCAACAATGGCTTGGATTTTGTTGGAATGCAAGGGGTGGAAAATAACATCAATGGACAGTTCCAGTTTCGTCCGACACAGTCCCCGTGGGAACACGATCTCATCGACGATGTCATTTTGCGAGGCTTTGCGACCTGTCATGCTGTGACGAAATTTGGTGCTCAGTTTGTGGGTAACGAAGTTGAGGTAGAGTGCCGAAAACCATGACTGGGAGATTTTTGAATGATGGCATTCTCAGGTAGAAGGTACTGCATTTTAACTCGGGGGGTGCACTGTACTAAACATGTACGAGTATACGTGAGTGCTCAGAAGGGGTATTAATTTGAACACTGCCGTAATACGTATACATACAATAAACATATTTAGAACTGAAAATGTTCACGTATACTTACACTAAACATATATTTAAAGAGGAATACATCTGTATACAAAGGTATTTAGACATATAACCTCTCGTATACAAGGGGGTTTTTAGAAGGGGTCATGAATGCACGTGATTCTCAAACATAACGTAGAGTGCACCCCCTGAGCATTTTAACAATAGAGGAGTGTGATTTTAGTGATCTTTGGGTACAAGAGCCAAATTTGATGAGATTAAGTTTCTGTCACTATATATACGTTTCTTCCTAATGCAATTACAAAGTCTGTGGGAGGTTGCAAACCACTGTAAGTGACATTAGACAACTCCATTTCCATTCAAAAATGAGTTCAGACCATAGCCATTTGAATGCTTCCAATTAATGGCCAACTGAGTGTATGAAGAGATTCAGAGTTGTTGTTGATAACAGGGGTCTTGAGTTTCTTATGCGATTACAAAAGTGGGAGGTTGTAGGCTACTGTAAGTGACAGTAGACAACCCCATTTCCATTCAAAAATGAGTGACCATAGCCATTTAACCAAGGAATGCTTCCAATTGATGGCCAATGAAGAGATTCAGAGTTGTTGATAACAGGGGTCTTGATCTTCTTATGTAATTACAAAGTGGGAGGTTGTAGGCTGACAGTAGGCAACCCCATTTCCATTCAAAGATGAGTGGCCATCGACGTTTAGCCAAATTGAAGGCCAACCGAGTGAGTGTATGATGAGATGAGTTGCTGGCTTAGATTTCAACATGGTAGGTATAACTCACGATTGCTTTGGATGACCAGGTGAAAATGTTTTCCTCGGTGGGTTGGGACCTAGCCGAGGGAGGCACTGCTGAGCAGCAGTATGCCACGGTGTTCAACAAGACTGGGGATGTGTTCACCATTGTGAGGCGGAATGAGTTTGAGCATGCTCGTGCAACCATGAGTGTCGTTTTACAAGACCACACCGGTGAGCTTCACGTCTACTGCAAGGTAAGCCACCATGTCTGCCAATGATCTCAAAACTGGCTAAAATTACCTGGATTTCTACCCAAAAAATGGAGCTGCTAAACAAAGAAAGAAAATGAAAAAAAAATTGAAATGTAGCGAGAATGCTCATCATGATATAAATATGTAGCAACCTCATGAGGTGATATCCGCGGATATCATCATGGTATCACCTTAATATATCAAGGGTATTGCCGGATATTATAGAGGTATCGTGAGTATTGTATGCATTGGGTAGCAAAAGTAGATACCATTTATGTGGGAGGTTGCATAATGTTCTGAATGTCATAAAGTGGTTCTGGGATCACTATTGTCTGCCATTTCTGATGTGGCCACTTTAGTGAGGAGCTTTATAATTACTTGCCCCGAAAATGGTATGTCTTACTGTCAAAACTGAATGCAGGGCTCTTTTGAAAAGATTCAAGAAGTGAGTACAGCTGCGAGTCTACCTCTGGACTATTTGCAGACCGCGAAGGCCCGTGCTCTTGATGGCTGTTATGTGCTGGGCCTCAGTTACAAGTACGTATTGTATTTAACCCCTAAAGGACCAAGGATTCATGGTTTTCAAATGACAAGTTTAAACGATCATATTGTAAAAATTATAATTTGAATGGGAATTTTTTTTATATCACTGGAATTAGTGAAGAATTTTACATATGTTGAATAAAAAAATTTAAAAAATTTAACAAAAAAGAATCTACATAAACCTACTCAAAATTACTGAAAAAAAACAGGAGCCACCTGGTGGCTTTATGGTCCTTTAGGGGTTGACTCCCAAAGTCGCTGATAAGTTAATTATTGAGTTGCCACCTCTTCTTAGGGATTCTTAGAATTCATACCCGTGGAGAAACAAATGGAGAAATATTTCTGAAACATTTGATATAACTCTTGTTGAGTGAAACTAAGCATTAAAGTGCTTTGTTCGTGACAGGAGCTTAGGCAAAGACATGTCCCTGGATGTGGTGAAGACGCTCTCCCGAGATGACCTAGAAACGGACCTTACTTTCCTCTCCCTGCTTCTCTTTCGGAATGAGCAAAAACCAGACACTCGTAATGTAATTGAGGCTCTCCGCGAGGGCGAGGTACATGCACAGTTTCTCTGTCTTGGTTACTAAGTTTTTTCCTTTTATATAATTGTTGTTTTGTAGGCTGAGAATTCTTAACCCCTAAAGGACCAAGAAAGGCCTCATGTTCCTCTCAGCAGTTTTGAGTAGGCTGTATGTGAACTTCCTTTTGTTCAAATTTATTTGTTTCTTCATCAACATGTGCAATGCTCTTCACTGATTTTGGTGATAAAAAAGTTAGTCCAATATGAATGATATTTTTCACAATAAGATCAATTGAATTTGTCATTTTAAAACCACGAATCCTTGGTTAATATAGTGCAGTTTGATATCTTCCTCTGACATTAACGTTTTCTTAACTTTCAATTGTATTGTTAGCTTTGGTGCACATGGTATTCAACACGTGATTGATGTGTGTATAAGGTTCGACCGTTGATGATAACCGGTGACAATGCACAATGTGGATTTTACATTGCAAAGCAGTGTGCCATGGTTGCGGCACATGTGGAAGTTTTATTAGCTGAGATCAACCATGAAGGCAGGTAAGGTCTTGGTTTCTGTGTAGCAAACACGGCTTAACCCCTAAAGGATCAAGGATTCATGGTTTTAAAATGACAAATTTAAACGATCATATTGTGAAAATTATAATTTGAATGGGACCAAATTTTATATCACTGGAATCAGTGAAAAATATTACATATGTTGAATAAAAAAAACAAAAAAGAGTCTACATAAAACCTACTCAAAACCACTGAAAAAAATAGGAGCCACCTGGTGGCCTTATGGTTAAAAATATGAAAACTAAAAAACAGTTCAGGATTAGTATTTGTTTTGGATTTCGGATTTCAAGCTCAAATGAATAACCTCTGGAAGCTTTTTGGCAGCTTGATATGGCAACCCATGACGACGACGACGACCGTTCCGGGAAGTAATGGCCAGGCCCTATCCACAGCCAACATGTGGAAAATGCACCAGAAAGGATTGGAGGGTGGCCTCACTGAGTTGGCTGTCACAGGGAAGGCGTTCAATGAGCTTTGCAGGATTGGCAGAATGCACGAGTTGCTATTATACACTCGCATATTTGCTCGGTTTACTCCCGAAGATAAGGTGCTACAATCACCCCAATGGTAATTAATAGAAAATAAATTTATGAATGATTTTTTATTTTTTTTCCCAAGTTTGTAAATTCAACAGGCTGATCATACAAATGAGCAGGTTCAGGTGATCAACATGCATAGAGACGCTGGCCTTGTAGTGGGCATGTGTGGTGATGGTGGAAACGATTGCGGAGCTCTTCGCTCTGCTCATGTGGGCCTAGCACTTAGTGAAGCAGAAGCCTCCGTTGTGTCTCCCTTCACTTCAAAAGCGAAATCCGTAAGTGCTCACCTTACTTCATTGTCCCTTTCACTTTTTGAACTTTTCCAGTGGAAGTAACAACACATCACAATCGTGAGGAGATTCATGCCTAAGTATCAATGAATAGTGAGCCAAGGAAAATAATTCATGCACTGACAATCTTTAGCTCATGCTAGTACGTTTGCTAAGGCAGGTGTGGCTCACGTTAGAATTATTTAATATGTGCTCATCTGACAGTGATTGCATGCTTGGCATTCTAATGGAATAAATTGCTTCAAAACTAGTTCAGTATTCTAGCCTCAGATCTACTTCCTCAGATTCTGTTGCAGTGGAAAGGGTGCAAGCTATAAACTGCTTACCATGCCAGTCCATTTTTTAGGGGCTTTTTAGCGCCAGATTGCACCAATAAAAAAATAGCCTGGCTACAAAAACGACTAAACACTCAATATTAGATCGCCAAAATGTCTTGAAAATTCAATATTTTATATTGAGTTTTGTAAAATATTTTGTTAAAATTTTCCAAAATATCTTCAATATTTGATCGCCAAAATATTGGATGAAATCGCCAATAACAACATTAAAATATGGATGAAAAGTATTTATATAAAAAATATGGATCTATGTAGGAATATGTGGTTCTACAATATTGTTTTGTGTCGCTAGTTTAGCACTCTCTGGAAAATGAAAAAAAAAGAAAAAAGGGGGCTATTACTTACTCTAGAATGTTATGCAGTTCATACAGAATTTAGCAACATTAATGACAGACAGTGGAGTAACTGCATGATTGTAGGTTTCATCCGCCATTGAACTGGTACGTGAAGGCAGGGCTGCCTTGCATGCTTCATTTGCATGTTTCAAGTTTCTCGTTATGTACGGCTTGAGCTTCTCCATCTTCAAGCTGACGGCGAACTGGTATTATAACAATCTTCCAGCCTCTGAAATAATGTCACTCACAGGGAACTCAATTAGGTGCATTCCCTAGCTGGCACTGTCTTGAAATGCAACAGAAGAGTAATTTGTATTCAGCCCATTAGAGTTAACCGAAAAGAAGCCCATCTAACTTCTAACCTCTTTTTTGAGCTATACTTGGGTTGAATAGTGTCGTGTCATAGCTTGTCCCCTTGTAGGCCATGGGCTTGGAGCTTTGGTAGAAGGTGCAGGAGTCATTGCTAGGTGTGGAGAATAATGACAGTGACTTGTTTTAGATTGTCTCCCAACTCATCATGAATTAGTTTTTGGTCTATTTATATTTCAATATGAGTTCAAGAGGAGTTCAAGAGGAGTTTGCTAAAACTTTCCGCTTTGAGCTGACTTTTTGGTTAACTCTAATAGAGTTAATTGCCTTGGCCCATTGCATCTGACATGCTTGGTATGATTGTGCTCTGGAGGTACGGGGTAATCGCATGCCAAATGGATTACTTTTTCATCGATGGCGTGGCAGTACTGGCCTTGGGTTACACCATGAACCTGAGCAACCCTGTGAAGACACTTCACAAGGTGAGCCTCCTTGCATTTATTAACCGTGATTTTCTGTCTCAAAATGAAAGCTGGTCAGGTACTCAGGTTGTCATATTCATGAAATTTTTAAGCACTCAGGGTCCCGGGGGGTGCACTGTACTAAACACGTGAGTGCACAAAACGGGTATTAATTTGAACATTGCCGTACTACATATACATATACATATACAATAGACGTATTTAGAGTTGAAAATAATGGCATATACTTACATTTAACATATATTTAGGACGGAATAGATCTATATACAAAGGTTTGTAGACATATAAACCCTTGTATACAGGGGTTTTTAGAGGGGGTCATGAACGCACGTGATGTAGAGTGCACCCCCCGGGACCAGGGTCCCTTTGTATCCCACAGGACCCTGGCTAGTGACGTAGAAGCGGCCACTTCAATTAAAATCTTGTTGAGGGTTATTCCATCATCTAAAGGAGGAAATCTTTGGATTATAGCACAGGAGAAATAAGGAGGGACATGGTGCAAGTATCTTGTTGTGGTTAATGTCCTAAGTACTTGCAATTTAAAAATTATACTCCCTCCGTCCCAAAGTTATTGTCATGTTTGAAAGTCATGTTTGAAAGTGCTTTTTTAAGTAGGTCAAAAAAATACTTCCTTGTGGCTAATTTTATTTAGGTTGCAATGAGCACATGCAATGTTCTTCAATCATTCCAGTGACATAATTTGGAGCCTTTTTTAATCATGTTTCTTACAATATGATCAATGAAATTGGCTCAAAGGAATACCAAACAAATTTGTATGACACTAACTTTGGGACGGAGGGAGTACTAACGGAACAGGTAGTTTTTCTCTTGTATAGAATGTTGTGTTGAGGGTCTCAGCTGCGCTTGGGATGCAGGAACGACCTACTTCCAGTTTACTAGGAGCACAAACGGTGGCATCTGTTCTGGGAATGTGGAGTATCGACCTTTTGTTCACTATAGGTGGCCTCTACTTTATGTCTACCCAAAAAGACTACGTGCAGTGGCCTGCACAGTAAGTACAAGCTTCTAATTGTTTCACAAAATAATGAGAAATTTCTTGCCATTGGAAATGAGAGCCAGGTTTGCCTTAAATTGTGTCCAGGCTCATTGTCTACTTGGCTTTGGCAGATTATCTCAAGGGAAAGATTGGTGGACGCTTGGAGATAACTGGGAATCGACCGTCAGTTTCTTCACAATCTATTTCCAGTTCATTGCCTCTGCACTTGTTTTCTCCTTCGGATCCTCATTCCGCCAACCCTTTTTCCGAAACTACCAGCTCATGGTAAGTTTCTCCAAAAACATTACAGGAACACATCAGGAAGAGAATCCTTTAGACGAGAATTTTCCCCGTGATTCATAACAAAGTCGAGAGGTTGAAGTACACTACGGGTGCTACACTTTGGGCAAAAAAATTCTATACTTTTCCATACTTTTTCAGTACTATTTAGAACTTTTTATACTTTGAGCTCAATTTCCATATCAACTAAGAGGTTTTTTTCGGTTTTCCATAAGCCATTCTAGAAAACAGTATGATGGTCTCGTAACACTAATTGATGGTTGGAAATTTGGTCTTAGTGATCATAAGGAGGCCTCTGTTTGGTCCTTGGAATCAATGAATCATGGAGAAAATTATTTTTATGACTGATAAGTCCTTATTAGAAACTAATGATGATGATCAACCTTTCTTTCGTTGTCACTTGAACACATACCAATTCTTTTTCGAACTAGATTGTATTTCACTTCTTGTCTAATTTTGTACTTCTGGGGCCGGGAATGACAAAAATTCATAGTTGGGTGCAATTTATTAATAGTGAGTTGATTATTTTTCCTAAGTGGCAGTTTTGGTCTCACTTTTGTGACAAACAAGGGACCAAATATTTTTGGCTAAAATGCGTTTGGCTCCTTGTTGTGATTGCATTTTGTTTGAAAAGCAAACACTCGAAAGAAGGCTTCAATTCCATTGGGTACATGTGTTTAAAATGGAAGGTAAAAACTCGGGGAAGTCACTTAGTGTAAATTTTGGTATACATGAGCGAACAAAGGGTATTTAATGGGGGCCTATGAAACAATTGGAATATTATATTATATATCGTATATTTAGGGTATATGCTAGAAATATTCATAAAACATTCCCAATTTGGTTTTAAAACACCCTATATTACTTCTGGCTAGGATGTTGTATCCGGAACCTCCCGTGTATTATCTCGTGTAGAATGTAGCCAGCGGGTACATTTGCTGAGGTGAGGTTCCCAATACTACATGTGTCCCATTACTTCTAACACTTTATAAATTTTATCTCAAACGAATAAAAGACACCCTATGTATGTTCTCTCATGGTTTCTAAATTTTTGACAGTGACTTCTCCGGGGGTAAAATACAAAAACTTGGTCAGTTAACTTATCAATTGAATTGTGTGTATGAATGAGAGCAGGTGGCGTGGGCAAGCATCTTCGTGGTGTGCTCTCTGGTGATTGTGCTTCCCCATTCTTCCTTCACTCATCTCTGGCACGTTGCCAGCGAACAGTTCAATGGCCCTGGTACCATCTCCCCTGTGTGGGTGACATACCAGCAACTCGGAGGAGCTCCAAGTCCCGCCATGTCCTCCTCATTTCGACTCCATTTGTGGTTTCTCCTTGTTGCCAACGTGGTTGTTGTTGCACTTTGGCAGAAGGTCAGCTCATCCTCCCTTTTCTCATTCCTACTAAGGTTGATTGTCTTAAAACCACCAACTTAACCCCTAAAAGCCCGAGGGGTATTGGACAAAACATAGATGTGTTATAATATGTGCCTTCCATATGTTTGATGAAGGTTGGTTCAATAGACAAAATGTAGAGTATCATCTTTACAAATTATCCGTACGGTCAAACTTCCTAAATAATCTTTAGATCATTTTTTAATGAATTTAAAAGCATTAACCTTCGAAAATTTGTATAAATTATAATTTTCAATTTTAGAGTTCAAAATTTAGTACGATTGGTTAAAGTTGGGCTATCTATCGTAAACTTCAAAAAAGCAAGAGAAACGATGGAGGAATCATCATTACTTTCCCCAAATAGCAAATTTTGTAACACTAAGACAATGTTGAGGTGATCTACTTTGAAAATTTCTCCCGGGTGGAGTTTAACTCGGATTGCCATAATTCAAATTGGGTTGGAAAGTAGACTTGATGTAGTATTTTAAAATATTTTTTATTTTTTCAAAAAAGATTTTTTTGTTCCGGGCAGCCCGTTTTTTCCGGGCAGCGACCAGAAAATGGTCGCTCGGGAGCTTAGGGGTTAAGCAATCTGGCCTATTTTTGGCAGTGCTAAATTTGAAAAAAAATATGAACGCATTTGAAATAGGTTTTGATGAAGATTACAAAAATTTGCAACATCTAATTCGCATTTGTCAATTTTATGCAAAATTCCAAAGTGGAAAGTAACATGTGACCCAAATCAAACCTCTAGGTTTCCCCATGTCTACACCATGTGGTACTAACTTTCACTCATAATGATACCCAAAACCACCAACTACTTCTTTGCAATGCTTGGCGTGCCATTGGTCTACTTGAATAGTGAAATTTGTGGTTTCGGGTCTCAACTGTGGTGGCCCCTAGAAAAGTCTACATGTCATAATTGGGCTTTTATTGTTTTAGGACATCCTACCTTAAATCTCCATTGATTTCTCTCTTGGTGTTAGGAATGTTGTTCACAAAATGTGTTAGAAATGGATTTAGGTGTAACTTTGGAATAGATTCACTTTGCTCACACCAAGTGTAAATGGATCGTAAGGTACATCTCGAAATTGCAACCCCACTGATTGCCAACATATTTAGTCTTGGGGAAGTCACATAGTGTAAATTTTTGTATACATGAGCGAACAAAGGGTATTTAATGGGAGGCTATGAAATAATTGGAATACTCCACTGTTTATAGTATATTTGGGGTATATTCTAGAAATATTCTCAAATTGGTTTAAAAACACCCTTTATTATTTCTATAAATTTATAAATTCTATGAATAAAACACACCCCATATTTGTTCTCTCATAGTATCTAAATTTTTGACAGTGACTTCCCCGGGGTTTCAGTTAATCATAGGTTCGTGTTTCAATGACACGAAAGCAACACAATATGGTCATTGGTTCGGTGCTATAAACAATGAATGAGTGACCATATTGTGTTGCCTTTGTGTCATTGAAACACAAACCTATAACCAATTGAAACAACACGAACCTATGTTGGCAATCAGTGGGGTGGCAAATTCGAGAAGTAGTTGGTCTTGAAGTTGTGAAATAAGAAACTGGACTTGTTTTCACATGGTAAGAATAGTGTTGCATTTTTTATGTTGTAGAAAAGTTCAAATAGAACTCAATCCAAGTTGTTACGTAAGTTTTGTACCTACTACGTTGAATTAGTTATGAAATTTTAAAGTCACTATGGTTTCAATCCAAGTTGTTTTGTAAGTTTTGGACCTACATTGAATTAGCTATGGATTTCTAAAGTCACCATGATCTCTTTCGCCTAGACTACGCTTGATTGAAGTCCTTCAAGCCTTGCCTGAGAAGATCAAAACCAAACCAATTTTCACTAATGAAATTTTGATATGTAACAGTTTTCTTTGGTTTAAAGCTGCCGTAGAGATAATTTACAATCATGTCAATTGACAGGATTGTACTAGTCAGACCTTTAAGAAGACACATTAAATTAAGGCATATATTTACTTTTAAGTAGTCTAACATGTCACATATAAGTTACCCTTCTTCTGACTTCAGGCTTTGGGATGGTTGACACAGGTGGTGGTGGAAGGCCCTGTGGCTAAGCTTGTACGCAAGAATTTTTCTTCTACGGCAAAGCTCCACTTATGACTTTGTAGCATTTTTATGGTATGTACAGTACAATATATCACCAAATTGTCTTCCTATCAGGTATTTTGTCATTGGTGTAAATTCAACATTGGAGGTACAGTAGCCTTTTTAGAGTTTTATATTGGTAGGAAACATGAGATGCCTTGTTTTGCTGCACGTTTGACATAGTGAATGTCAAGCATTGCACAATCCTCAGTAGAACAACTTGCATTCTTAGAGGAAGTCAAATGTACAACTTATTCTTAGTACTTGTAATTTCAAATATTTTCTTCAAAGTTAATGTTGTGTAGCAGTAAGTTGTGCAAATGAAGTGTTCAATTACATTGAAGCAAGCACTTGAAATGAAAACTTTTAAGAAAATGTTAGAGTGGGCTTAACATTAACTTATTGATAAATAGTTTTAAAGAGCATCTCATGATCCCAAAACTTTGGTGTTAAATTTGTGAACATTGGATCCATTGACATTCATAACATTCTTTAGCTAGTACTGCAGCACACCCTTTTGCTTGTGCAGAGAATCAGCATCTGAAATTGATGATGTGGAACATGTAGAAACTATTAAAAAACAGAAGTTTGTAGAATAGCCAACCCATTTTTAGCTAAAGATGGCTTTGATTCTCTAAAAGATTATGATTCCTACAACGATTCTGGCCTACGATGCTCATTCCTGAGGGTGAACAGTCGGGCTGCTAAAGAATGTTATATTTCTCCAATAACAAATTGTTAGATTTTTGGTTATTTTCTCAATGGCTAATTTTGTTTTAATTACAGTACGTACTACTAGTACTGACACTACTACTGCACCAATTACTGTAAGTCACAGAATTAGTGTGAGACTTTCCACCAACCCTCACACTAATTTCAGTACATACAATCATCTCAAATGTACATTATTGTAGGAATTCTCAAATACTCTCAATTACTATGACTCACACTTTTGTGCTAATACCTGTGAGAATACTGAATTACTGTGACTCACAGTAATGGCAATAACCGGTGTACTAAGTCTTGCTTGTAACTCACAAATTTGAAAAATTCCACAGTACCCAGGGGCAAATTGGTAGTACCCTCACCGACTTGATTTGTACGTGCCTTACTACAGTGGTTTTTGACCAAGTTGACTACGTTGACGAATTCAAGAAATAATAATTAAATGGAGTGACAATTTGTCAACGGGCCCACTGAGCATGCGTCAGCAAGCATTGACAATTCACCACTGTGCCGGCCACAGACTATCCTCCAGTAGTAGTCCATTGCCTAGCTGAGCTGCCTGAGCACAGCGTCGACCCACACCAAAGTCAACACTAAGTTAAGCCTGCAGCTGTGGGTTTGGGCATAAACTAGTAAGAATTTTTCACCACAGATCACGTTGTCCTCTTTGTCAACTCCACGCACTAAATCCGCAGTCACAGACTGGCATTTGGATTAACTGTAAGCTGGCACAGTTTGATTTGCCACGAGTGTATGACTGCAAAATAATCCACTGGTTTCACAAGATTATGTTTTCAAGTGATCACTGATCTCTTCACAACTTACGCGGTGGTGACAGCTGCACACAATGAGCATGCATGGTGAGGCCAAAGTTTACAGTGCTCTACTGCAAATGGAAAGGATTGCATTAATCTTTTGCCGTGTGAGTGATTTTGAACAAAACCAGCTTGTAATTAATTTAAAAATTTGGTACAAATGGAACAAAATTTTATTCCACTGCAAAAGAGAATACAACAGCCATGCGGGGCAGAGCTACTGGTCACAAATTTTAGTTTTGAACAATTACGAGCAGCCACTGTGTAATCAACATAAGCGGGGGCCCCTTCCCGAGTCAAACCTCTTAAATAGGTCCCGTAGTCTAGCGGTCAGGACATTGGACTCTGAATCCAGTAACGCGAGTTCAAATCTCGCCGGGACCTTTTTGACATCGATGAAATGCCCTCGTCGCACTGTTCACTACTTTCTTCTTTGCAAGTTTTACTACTAAATCAAGTTTTTAAATGTGTCACCAAAATAACAGAGATCGAGAGTAAATAGACTGAGCGTAAGTGAGATGGAAAGGGCTAGAATGTAGTATCGAGAACCTCCCGTGTATTATCCCCTTTAGAATGTAGCCACGGGTTACATTTGCCGTGGTGAGGGTTCCCGATGGGCCGATACTACATGTGTCCCGATGGAAAGGAATAAAATAGAAAGTGAAGGAGTTTGTCTTTCTCGTAGAGAACCAGTCACCTTGATCAATCGACAAGTGAAACTCAAGTGGCGAACTCAATCTAGCGTAGAGTGGCTGCAGAAGTCCACGGTTGCCAGTGAGAGTCAGAACTCCACAAAGGTCAACCTCTCTGATCAATCCAGTCAGCGGCACTATTAATAAGCTATAACCCGGCAGGAGAAACTCGACCCTGGGCATGCAGGTTTTAATGCTATTAGTTAACTTACCTAGAATCTGATCAGCCTGCCGCCACAAGCTTAAGCTTACGCAATCCCAAATTAAAACGCCAGGGTATCAAAAGTCAACCAGTTGTTATCCCGTACCAAGACTGATAACCCTCATCAACTTCAGAGTATATAACTCATCCTCTTCCCATTGAGTTAATCACTGCAGTCTCCTGAATCGTATCTACACCGATCCTGCCCCTGGAGTTTGTAAATGCTTTTAAAGGCCTAATTCAGCTGGGTAGGTGCCTGTCCATAATCTTAGTTCTTTGTTGATCAAACAAGTTAAGGAAGTGGTGTTACAGTACTAGCATAATTATATATCAGTTTGGAGGCTCTCACTAGAATTCTAAATTACTGGAACTGGCAGTTTGGTGCACGTCGAGCTTGAAGAATTATTTGGCCCGAATGGCAGAAGGTGGAGCTCGCCGATCACGGCTTGTGTTGGTGGTGAGCTTGATGAGTATCATACACGGCACAGCAGGCTTGAAGGTGGGATTCTACAACACTATCTGTCCACGAGCTGAAGCCACCGTGAAGGCCAATGTGCAGAGCAGGTTCAACAGGGACAAGACTATCACTCCTGCGCTGCTGCGTCTTTACTTCCATGACTGCTTTGTCCAGGTACCTACTTTCCCAAACGGCTAGCTCGAGCTTCAATAATATATCTCAAATTTCAGTATTGAGTAATCCAGGACATTGATGATGTTATGAATTATTGTTGATGAAAATGCTTCGTGCAGGGATGCGATGCGTCATTGTTGATCAACAGCACGCCAATGAATTCGGCCGAGAAGGACGCAGGAGCGAATTTGACTGTGCGAGGGTTTGATCTAATCGACACTATCAAAACTGCTGTGGAGAAGATATGTCCTGGCAAGGTGTCATGCGCCGACATCATAGCTCTGGCCACCAGAGACTCGGTTGCTCTGGTATTGCACTGACTTCACTCTTATTCTTTCTGAGCCCTTTCACTTTCATGTTAGATTCCTGAAATGATGTATATGGTTCCAACCGAGTTCAGCTCCGGTGAGCACTCAGTAAGTTGCTTATTAATCCTGAAACATGCAAGTATACATAGTTACTCTATGCAACTATATAGTTACTCAAATTTTGATTATGGTGCGCAGGCAGGAGGACCCAGCTTTGCAATGCCGACCGGTCGGCGAGATGGGCGAGTCTCCAAAGCTTCTGCTGTGAATTTGCCAGGGCCAACTTTGAGTGTGGCGGATGCAACACGGGCTTTTACTGCAAAGGGCTTGACTCAAGCTGACATGGTCACTCTTCTAGGTAAGTACTAGCTTCAATCGACATTCAGATCATACTAAATAATATGGCCTTTTTGTTTCAAATTCATCAATATATTCCGCTATTGCATGAGTTGTGATGGAATTCATAACGTTGGCTTTAATTTTGTGCAGGAGCGCACACAGTGGGCATCACCCACTGCAGCTTCTTCAACGACCGGCTGTGGAACTTCAAGGGAACCGGCAAAGCGGACCCAGCGATGGACGTCAACCTGGTGAACCAGTTGAAGAGGGTGTGTCCGAAAGTGGGGTCCGGACTGGGAAGTCCGGTGAACTTGGACCAAGGCACGCCCGCCACCGTGGACAAGAGCTTCTACAACCAGCTGCTCGCCAAGAAGGGCATTTTGCAGCTGGACCAAACGCTGGCCACCGACAGAGCCACGTCGGGCCGAACCGCCTTGTTGGCTGGACCCCGCTCTCCTTTCACCGCGGACTTCGTGGCCGCGCTTCTCAAGCTCGGGAACGTTGGTGTCATGGAAGGAACCAGGGGAGAGATTCGAAAGATCTGCAGCAAAATCAACTGATCGAGAAAACACACATAGTTACATTCATGTTGTACTAGCTACCTAGGCCAATCAAATAAATATGTGAGTTATTTGGAGACCGAGCACAATAGCTGGATATTTAAAATATATCATCAATTGCTTCAGAGTAGGGAGCTAGCACCGTCAAAGTCACACTCGTAAGACATGGCGAACAGTTTCCAAATAAGCGTGGTTGTGGCTCAGATGCCTTCTAGTTGCAGCCTGAACTTACTCCTCTGTTTCCTGAATAATGATAATGGAATTCATTGCTTTTCCAAAGTTGAAAAATATGAGTACTGATCCATAAATTCGTCTCTCTACTTCGCTAGTACAGTAATGGATCAGTTGCTACCAGTGATCTCAGAACCACTTTATGACATTTAGAACATTATGCTACCTCCCACATAAATGGTATCTACTTTTGCTACCCAATGCATACAATACTCACAATACCTTTGTAATATCCGGCAATACCCTTGATATATTAAGGTGATACCATGATGATATCCACGGATATCACCTAATGAAGTTGCTACATATTTATATCTGATGAGCATTCTCGCTACATTTCATTTTTTTTCCATTTTTTTTCTTTGTATGTTTAGCAGCCTCATTTTTTTTAGGTAGATATCCAGCTAATTTTAGCCAGTTTTGAGATCACTGGTTGCTACTGAATTGTGGTTTGAGGTTAAGTGAAGGGGCTGTTGGGCAATCGACAGTTACGCCGCACTTTACCCTTGTTGCCAGTCACCACGCCTAGAGAGCCCATTTTGAGTATGGAACCGGCAAAATCTTTGAAGAAAACGTGTTGGTCGTTGGCATAAATCTCGACAAGTTGGTTGGTCTGGCCATTGGTGGTGTGCAGAACGGCGTCCGAGTTGAGCAGGCCCTTGGCAGCTTGTAAGTTTTTGAAGTACTGGTTGTCGAAGTCTGGTGGTGAGAGTGGGTCCAGATTCGTTGTGGTGTTGCCATCTCCATTCACTGGGCAAAGCGTTTGCAGTTGCACCAGGTATGTGCTCTCCAGAAATGGCCCGGAGCCTGCAAACTGAGCGTCCGGTTGGTTGGAGTTGAGCCGTGCTTGGAAGCTGGTGCACCTTGCCTTTCCAAATGTGTGAGAGCCTGATGAAAAACAATTCATTTTTCCATTACATTATGAATCTATTCTTTTGAATACATTTGATTCACAGGGAGCTGAAAGTGGATTTCCTGTGTGATTCCGTGTGTATTCCCTGTTTAATGAAACACACAAGGAATTTGTAAAGAGTCCACAAGAGAGAACTAAGACACACAGGGAATATTCAGACACACAGGGAAAATTGAGTCATGCACAAGGAAAAACTGAGTGTTCCTGTGTCTCAGTTTTCCATGTGTTTCAATTTTCCCTGTGTGTCTCAGTTTTCCCCTCTACGATTGTACGACTCTTTTACAAATTCCCTGTGTATGTAGGGAAAACGTCAAAGGGAATCCACTTTAAACTTCCTATGATTTGGAACCTATGCAGCCAAGTTTTCCCCGAAGGAAATTAATGCAAGACTAAGCAGTATAGTCAACATTTAGTAGCCTTCATGCTCACTGCCTTTCCTTCATGTACTCTTCTCATCACTTTCACCCTCCACCTATCCACTTAGCTACTGATAATTTCACAATTTAAAAATTGAAATTACAAATTGCCTCAGGGGTGCACTGTACTAAACATGTACAAGTATACGTGAGTGCACATAAGGGGTATTAATTTGAACATTGCCGTATTACGTATACATACAATAAACACATTTAAAATTGAAAATATTCACGTATACTTACATTAAACATATATTTAAAACGGAATATATCTATATACAAAGGTATTTAGACATGTAACCTCTCGTATACAAGGGAGTAGAAGGGGTCATGAACGCAGGTGATTCTCAAACATAATGTAGAGTGCACCCCCCGAGCAAATTGCACATTAAAGAGTTTGATGATCATTGATCCCTTTCAATTCGAAACATAAATTTCAAAAACTAAGCATTGTTGATTGCCAACCCCATAAAATTTAAAGCTCAAATTCATAATTATAATTTTGTGTCACGTGCACTTTTTGCATTGCATATGCACATTTTAACATAAGGTTAGCGGTGCTAATATATTTTGTAAAGGCTTGTTGACGCATTGCATGTGCACTTTTAACAAAATTGATCTTAATATGTTTTGTTGACACATTAGAGTTATCTTTAAAGTCACCGTGTGTTTGAATAAAATGCCGTGAATTTTGCTATAATGTATTGTTATTTGTGCACCCCAAATAGTTAAAAGGTAGGGAAAAGCTTGGTGGTCTATCATTATTAGGTGTGTAAGAGCTTGGTGGTCTATCATTATTAGGTGTGTAAGAGCTTGGTGGTCTATCATTATTAGGTGTATAAGAGCTTGGTGGTTTTCAAACTCATGGAAAACTAGTTTAGCCGTCAAGAAAGACGGCTAAACTAGTTTCCCTTGAGTTTAGAGACCACCAAGCTCTTACACACCTAACAATGATAGACCACTAAGCTTTTCCCTACCTTTTAACTATTTGGGGTGCACAAATAACAATACATTATAGCAAAATTCACGGCATCTTATTCAAACACACGGTGACTTTAAGGATAACTCTATTGCACGTGCACTTTTAACCCTTTAGCGCGCCGGCGTCCAGATTCTGGACGCCGGATGAATTTCAGCAGCTCGTTTTCTGTAGGTACTGGATGTTTTTCATCCAATTTTATTTTTTTTAATTCTTGTGCTAGTTGAGTACCATTTGTACGGTATGGATCTTTCAAATAAGATAACGTGAATTTTTGAATATTTACAAAAGTGATTAATGTCAAGTTTCAATCTTAGTTCAAAAAGAAAGACCTTAAATATGATTTTCCATAGTTCGTAGAATCAAATAATGGAAACCATACCATCTCATAGTGCATGTCATTCTAATTTCATTACAATATTTTTTTAAAAATTTGTGTTAATTTTGGATTTTTAATTGAATTTCAAGAGAAAACCTTGCAAAATTACTTTAAAAATATTAATAATAAATATGATGAATCCAACCGTACGGATGTTATCTACACATTGACATTTACAACTTTGTTTTGTACATCAACTCCATTTTTGTTTTTCATCAACCATTTTATAACAAATCTTTGAAAACAGTGTTGAATCGGGACGTTAAAGGGTTAATGAAAGCAATTTTGTTTTATTTTTTGACTAGCTCTAGATAACCAAAGGCATGCAGTTTCACTAGTAGCAGATCTATCATTTTTCATTCCCCACTTTGTGGAAATAGTGAACAGTACTGGAATCTTATACTTATATTTTTGTCTTCTTGTGACCAAAACTACTCATCAACATTGACACAATCCATGTGTCTGGGGCTGTTTCATTTCTTTTTCATTTATAGTAAGTGAAAACCAACACATTTCCTTTCCTATAGTAAGTGAAGAGGTGTTAGTGAATTTATGACTTACCTGAAAGGGCGACGACATCTCTTTCATTGAGCCCCACTTTGTTGAAACTGGCCACAAGCTGAGCAACGTTGAAAGTGGGCTTGGGAATGGAATTGGCAGCAGCAGCCTTGCTGGCTGTCAAGCTGTCTCTCCGGCCCAACTTCACCTCCCAATACGGGCCACCACTCTATCACCCAAACAAACAAATCAATGCGTCAAAACCCACCCTCACCAAAAGTGGAAATTTGTAACATAAGTTCGAAGAATTCATCATAAGGCTCTCAAAATCTGGTGTCAGGCGAGTATCATGTTCTGACAGTTTTATAAATCATGCACGGACAGAGGTTGCTAGGAATTATAATTATGTTATATTATTCCACCAACAACAACACGGGCTTCTACACCAACTTCAGTCACTTCTGACATAGAATCTCACTTGAAAGAAAAGAGAGAGATTCAAGAATTGACTTTGATTCAAATTATATCAACCACAAAAGACTCTAAATCCTTCAGACGTTAATACAAGAGAATAAAAACTGCTCCGTATTTTGAACATGTAGGGGCCACTTTAAGAGATAACCCCCTCTTTCAAGGGTTTAAAATTCCCAAGGGAGTCCCCTAAACCAAATTTAGACAGTAGAACCACATTTGCACAAGGAAATTGCCAAAAAAATACATATAGGGCACAAAATTAAAAGTTCAAAAAACGGGACCCATGGGTGAACGATGCTTGCATTAACATTTGGGGGAAATTTAGAATCGGGATACCCACCAGAACAACTGAGTCCCGAGCTGCAATGGCCAAAATATCAGCACATGACACAATCTCAGGACACACAGCCTCCACTTCTTGTTTAATTTCATCAATCACTTCAAACCCGCGCGCGGAATTCAAGTTAGGAGTAGCTGTCTTCTCCCCTACAAAGTTTGGTCCATCGTCCAATAAAATGGACCCATCACAACCCTGTCATCACATCCACCATGCATATCATAATCACGCAAGGCTCCATTCTACTCAGATTACTTCATAAGGTTTTTTAACCCTTCTCTGCAACACCTCATAATCTAGGCCACTATCCCTAAATCATTATAGAAAATTTCGAATTATGGCAAGTCCACATCATCTTTAGCTAAATATTCCAGGGTGGTGAGACATTATATTTAATGTTAAAGCATCTACAGTGCCACTGTTGAAAAGAAAGGATTCCACAAAGAAAGAATTCCACAAACTGCTAAAGAACCTTATGTTCACTGAATTCACAAACAATTGTTTCCTTGAGAATGAAATTGAAATCATTAATATTATTAGTGCTCCTCTTGATTTCTATCAAATGAATAACTCATACACTCTTAACTTGACACTTCAATATCACATTCAAATATCTACATATTGTGTACACATGTGATTGGACATTTTTCCACATGTCGAGTTATGAACTCATGTGTGCACGTCGGTTATCAAAGGGGTCGTATAAAAGGGTTTTGAGAATACACTCAAACCTCTTCTAAAATATTATTTTGGAACTTCATGCTCACTTTCCACACTACTAGTGCTCACAATTATCACACTGTATTCAAATCATGTCAGTGAGATTAAAAAGTAAGTGCCTGACAAAAGACGAGAGTACTCAGTGTGCATACATTGACAAAGCAATCATGAAAGTGGAGGCGCAACAATGAAGCTGGCATGCGCTCATCACGCCACATGGCTGCCTTGACCTTGCCTTGCACTAGGCTTTGCAGGTCTGGGCATTTGGAGTCATAAAACGAGGGATGCAGGCTACACTCTACACAGGCTGCTGCCACTACCACCATGGCCAGCCACATGGTGCAAAGTGATCCCGAAGTAGCCATCACAGTAGAGCTCACACAATGCAAATGAAATCAGTGGTATGGATGATCAAGGCAGTGCGTAAGTATATGACATGCACTGTAATTGGCTTGGGCTTTTATGGGCTTGGATTCATAATTGTTGTCCTGGATTATGTGACCTCCCTTTGAGTACTTGGTCAACTCCTCGAGTCAATGGAGGCATGGGAGTCAATTAGGGTTAGAGATCAGTTTTTTGATCTGTTGTGCAACAACCAGGATCTGGCTTGCATCCTTTGACATCACTTGCTCACCAACTGGTGAATTTGACTTGCCAGGATTGTCCTTAGAGATCACATGCTGGAGTGTGTACAGTACAAAACCTTCAGCAAGCGACGGTAGAAACAGTGCATTTGGATTGTATGAAGAACATGAAAGATATGAAGAAGACTCAGTGATCCTCTTGACCATGAGCAACATGTAAATTTGCGTGAAATTGGAAAGAGAATACATGGGGAGAAGAATTAACTCCGGCTTGATTCGTTGTTGAAGCTGGAGTGCATGATGGACTACATAGCCTGTGAGTGACAGTAGTCCCGAACCGGTTTATAGGACATAATCTATTGTGCACTCATATTATCCAATTTCAGTTTTCTGATTGATCTAATGGTCCAAAAGAACAGCTTTGGTTATGAATTCTAACCCATGAGTGAATAGTCTATCATCTTGTAACACATCTGCTCAAATAATGAATATAGTAGGTTATAAGTGTGTTCAATTCAACAAAACCACATCTTTGCTATCAAGGACAGGGAGAATTGCGTAACATAACATTAAGTACTGTAGCATGCACTGTCTTTGCCTTGGTTTTGCAGTAGATGGTGTGGAATATTCCACACCCAACAATAGTTCATCAATAGCTAAGTGGAAAGGTGGAGGCCCAAGGTGAGCTGAGTGCATGAAGGAAAGGCAGTGGGCATGAAGGCTGCTGAATATTATGAAGACTACATATCCTTTCAGGAAGACTCCTTTTAATTAGGAGTAGATTCTATACTACCAATTATCTAAGCTACCATTGCTCGATAATTATGGACTCGCACAAAATAGAGATTACAAAGAATATTTGTTCGTGGAATATTTTGGTGAATGTAATAAGATTGGTAAATCTGTAATATAATACAAGACCATCCACGCACGCGCGTTCAAAAGGACGGTTTCACCACAGAAAATACCATCCCAATTATTGTCATTACTGTGAGTCACAAAATGTGAGACTTTACACCAATCCTCACACTAATTTCAATTCATACATCTCGAATTAGTAAGAGAGTGAGACTCAAGATCCGGTTTGATACAAGGTTTGAAAAACGGGCAACGGCGAAGCTTGTAGCGTGTTAACCCCTAAACGTCCCATCATCCAAAAATTGGATCACAAACATATCCGAAGCCTTGTAACTTTCTCATACAACTTCGGATGATTTTCATCCAAGCCACCTTTGAAAGCCTATTAAATTCTCTACCAATTACAATAAATCTCTTGTGATCGGGAGCTGTTGATAATATTGGAGATGCCTCCAACTACATGTCAAATTTGTTGCGTAGATTTTATGCTTGCAATGGTCTTCTCATGTACACCTCATGTACATCTGAACCATGCTAATATCTACTTTTGAAGTTAGAATCTACTTCTGTTCAAAGGGTTGATACGTTTATGGGTTAAGGGTATGTAGCACTCACCAACTGCGTTACAAAAAAGATTCGGCAATCGAGAGCAAATCAATCCACCGGGATGTCTCCCTCCAGTGCACTGCTGTAGATTTTTTGTACGTTTTAGTAATTAGTTTGAAATTTTTATTGCATTTAGGGTTTTGAGATGGTCGATGGGGTTTAGTGTACAGGTTTGATTGCGCTTCTACTCCCTCTGTCCCATAATGGTTGGCACGTAGGTTCTCTGAAATCTACCTCTTGAAGTGGATTTCAAAGAATGTACGTGCCAGCCAGTATGGGACAGAGGGAGTAACTTATTAGACAGAGCTTCAGAGTCAGAAACATACGATAACTCCACCCTCTTCTGCCATTGCTAGGGTTTCAGTGTGATTTCGTCGTTCAAGGTTGCAAATTGCAGATGCCTGGTACACGCCTTGTGTACTTGTTAATTGTTGTTTTTTCTTCAACTTGTTCCTATCAGACAATGTAATCTGTTACAGTAGCCGAACATGAAACACTAAATTGTGGTTTTCTTGAAAGTTTATTCTTGTAATTGTGAGAATTCTCAATTATCTGAGTCGCACTTTGTCACACTATCACAATTATTGTGAGAATTCTTAATTACTGTGAGTCACACTTTGTTCTAATACCACAATTACTATGAGAATATTGAATTACTATGACTCATAGTAAAGGTAATAATTGGAGCACTTGTCAGTTCCAGCATGGGCCAATCTAGTGTATCAATTTCATCACCGAACGAAAAACTATGCAAACATGTGCATTATTTAGGGCCTCTTTCTCTCCACAAGAGAAAAATTAACTCCTCAATTACAATATTAGCAAATGTATGCCCCTTAACGTACCAATTCTTTGAACACAAGTAGATGCTAGCCTCAAAAATAAATATTAGCATAGCTCAAATGTACAGGAGGTGTACATGAAAGGACCACTGCAAGCATAAAATCTACCCAACAAATTTGACACTTGCAGTTGGAGGCCTCTCCAATATTATCAACAACTCCTTATCACAAGAAAACTATGGTAATTGGTTAGAGAATTTAATAGTCTTACAAAGGTGACTTGGATGAAAGTCATCCAAATTTGTATGAGAAAGTTGCAAGGTTTTGAATCTATTTGTGATTCAGTTTCTGAACACTGTGACGTTTAGGGTTTAACTTCACGGTTCAGGGTGCCTCTACCTTAGTTTGTTGAGGAACAATGCTTTCATTCTTGAACTCAAGATGTCAGAAGATCTGTGTCATAGAATTGGAGCATCTTAGATACCTTGATTCTTCTTTGAAAGTAATGAACATGGTCGGATCCCAATGCAACTCTCTCGAAGAAAAGGGTGTACTTACACACTGAAACACAATTACTCTGCTAGACTGGATATGCCTTCCAATCAGAGTTTCTTCTTATCACCCAATAAAGCTAAACATACCCATGACCATCCATTTAACAATTCTGCCCTCATGAACCAGAGGTATACATTTGTGTTCTAGAATGTACACTACCAGTGCTAAGTGGTACTACATATGTCCACTTTATAACCCCTCAATAGTGAAAGAGGAAACCAGGTCACTAGAAAAACCTTCAAGGTTCCAAGTAAAAGCAAGGCAGTAATCATCGAGACGCCTGTGATATGTACACAACTTCTTAAAGTATATTGATACCCCATATTAATGAAACACCAGGAAGTCTAAGCGAATACCTTCACTGTCACTAAGTAGACCAAGAACGATAACATACCTGGACAAGGGCTTTGTACAACCAGCCTTGTGTGTAGGACTTCGTACAAGTGGTAACAGTGCCACCCAGATAGTCTATTCCCGGAAGGGGAAGGGGAGAGTAGTCTTGTACCAATGATCCTTTGCCCGGTGGGCATTGGCTCATTGTCAAGACGAACAGACACTATATTCACGCTGACCTCGCAAGAGGACCGGAGTTTCTATCTATCTGCCACCCAGATTGTTGTCCCTTAGAATACAACATAACATTCAGTAGCTCTTGCAGGGGTTGCCTTGGGGTTTCATCCAGCTTCATCCTGACGAGATGATGAGGTATATTCCGCATCATTTCATTGGAGGGAGGGCAGTCCCTGAGTTTACTACTGAATGTTATGAAGGATTATGTGCAAGGCAATTCAGAAGCCCGTCACCAAATCCAAAAATCAGCATAGGAGGGATGGACGCCGTTGTGCTTGATTGATCCTCTCCCCCTCCCTCCAAGTGTTGGGGATGATGATTTTCCACATTTACAGCACAGCCGGCTTTATTATTTGATGTCTGTACAGGGTCTCTACACAGTTTTCCTTTGTACAAAGATTGCTACGGGAGGCGAATGACTGTCAGGTTGGGCAAGGAGGTAGCCTGAAGACGTTCCACTGCTAGCAACGTCACCTTGCAGCCTTGCAATGCCAAGGACGTCAAGTTCGTCAATGGCCTCAGATGCTGTAAGCCCGCATTCGTAACCCTGGAATTTGCCACGTTCAGGGACACTAGATTCTTCATCCCTGCATCACCAGCCATGTCTCAAAGTCAGATCACTACACTAAATAGGTAGATTAGTGTTAGATACACTAATTTACATAAACATGTTGTAAGTTTTTACTGTTGACCAATTTTTTTACCCTTTATATTGGTCAAGATGGGGATCTTTCAATAGTATTGGAATCAATGTCTTTGGTAATTTTTTTTGTCAAGAGTAAAAATCTATAATGTTTTCAAATCTTATAATTATCTAACACTAATCTACCTATTTAGTGTAGTAGGAAATGTGTCGCTTTTCACTTACTATAAATGGAAAAAGAAATGAAACCGCGCCAGACACATGGGTTGTGTTGATGTTGGTGAGTAGTTTTGGTCACAAGAAGATAGAAATATAAGTATAATATTCCGGTATTGTTCACTGTTTTCACAAAGTGGGGAATGAAAAACGACAGGTTTGCTACTACACTAAATAGGTAGATTAGTGTTAGATACACTAATTTACATAAACATGTTGTAAGTTTTTACTATTGACCAATTTTTTTACCCTCTATATTGGTCAAGATGGGGATCTTTCAATAGTATTGGAATCAATGTCTTTGGTAGTTTTTTTTGTCGAAAGTAAAAATCTATAATATTTTCAAATCTTATAATTATCTAACACTAATCTACCTATTTAGTGTAGTGGCTCCAGTGATCTCAAAACTGGCTAAAATTAGCTGGATTTCTACCCAAAAAATGGGGCTGCTAAACATACAAATGAAAAAAATTGAAATGTAGCGAGAATGCTCGTCATGATATAAATATGTAGCAACTTCATGAGGTGATGTCCACGGATATCATCATGGTATCACCTTAATATATCAAGGGTATTGCCGGATAGTATAGAGGTATCGTGAGTATTGGTAGCAAAAGAAGATACCATTTATGTGGGAGGTCGCATAATGTTCTAAATGTCATAAAGTGGTTCTGAGGCACTCAGATCTGGATCACTCACACATGATAGAGCTTGTAACTGCATTAATTCCTATCAATCTTTTCCAACGAGGATAACGTACTCACCGGAAAGATACTGCAGGGCATTGTCTGTGAGGCGCATGTTTTGTGACAGGTTGAGAGAGGTGAGTGATGTGAGATCCTTGATGCTCCTCACCCCTGCATCTGTGATCCCACCACCGCAAAGCTCCAGGGTTTGCAGATTCTTGAAATCTGACAAAGAGATGCTCATAGGTCAGCTTCAGACAGGGTTTATTGGAAACATGCGACTTTTAGGGCATCATCCAGTATAGAAGTTAAAACCAAACAGACGAGGCTGACCTCTGTAATAGGACAGGTGATTAGAACAAGTGAATTTGAAATAGAGACACGGTGAATCTTTTGATGAACCTCAACTACAAGAAAGAGAGCAGGAAAGTGGTAACTCACGTCGAAGGCAAGCCATGCCATAATCGGTGATTTTTGCACCAAAAAGATCCAAAGTTTTCAGACCAGTCAAGCCTGCACAAGCAGCTTACCCACTGTCAGTACATGGACGAATCAAGATTGGTGGGCATTGCCAACATAATATACTAGTCAAGTGTTTTCTACTCCTCCTTAGTAGTGATCTCAGAACCACTTTATGACATTTAGAACATTATGCGACCTCCCACATAAATGGTATCTACTTTTGCTACCCAGTGCATACAATACTCATAATATCCGGCAATACCCTTGATATATTAAGGTGATACCATGATGATATCCGCGGATATCACCTCATGGAGTTGCTACATATTTATAACATGATGAGCATTCTCGCTACATTTCAATTCTTTTTCCATTTTCTTTCTTTGTATGTTTAGCAGCCCCATTTTTTTGGTAGAAATCCAGCTAATTTCAGCCAGTTTTGAGATCACTACTCCTTACCTGTCAGCGCAGCAAGGCCTGTATCAGTGATCTGCTTCGAGTCAAGGTTCAGAGAGGTTAATGACGTGATGGTTGCAATTGTGCGCAGGCCACTGTCCATGATTCCTCCTGCGAAGGAAAGGTTCAAACTCTCCAGTTTCTTCAAACCTGGCACCATCACAAAAAAAAACTGTCAACAACTAAAACTAAGACTAGAGATCCCACTTCCTCTGGAGGTTATCAATAGCCATAGGGTGATTCTCAAGATAAATATGATCAGAAACTTGTTGGATAAAGACTTGAGTATAATTGTGGGCTCAAAACTACGTGCAAGAAACACTGCTTCAATGGGGTTTCGGCTAGAAGATTTACCAGTGAGGTAACGCAAACCGGCATTCTCAATTTCTGAATCTGAAAGGTCCAGCATTTTCAGGTTCACAAGCCCTGTGACCAACACACAGACAAATGAGTGGGATATTTCGAATCATCCTCGTAAACCCTGTTTGACAACGCGTTATTCACATAATGGAGCCGAGGTATGTATGAAAATATACTGGTGTGCTTTCACAACTTCAGAAAGCCTACAGGAATAAATTTCCCAACTGTAGACGCACTACTGCATATACATGCTTGCAATTTGGTAAAGAGTGTAATATTACCTTTGACATTTTCAATCCCCTCGTCACTGATTTTGCACGAGTCAAGATTCAAACGCTCCAGGTTGGTCAAACCTACACCATCATAGAACTCGTCATGTTAACGGAGCTTTAATCTTTATGTTGTCCTCCCAGACTGGATTTAACAAGTACATTTGCAAATGCACGAGGTTGAAGTCATAAGCTGAAAACACCAAAATAATCAGCACAACTGCATGTCTAGTGATGCCATCAGCAACACCCTCTTTGATAAATCATCAACTCAATAATATATACATATACATATATATATATGTGTGTGTGTGTGTGAGAAAGGGTTTCTAAATAATTTAGGCTGGTTTATTCATTGCCCCACTGATATATTTGTGAGAAGGGGAGAAGCAAATGAATTGTAGCATATATACCTTTCAGAAAAACCATGCCAGCATTCGTGGCATTGTTATAACCCATGTTCAGCGTTCGGAGGTTGATAAGACCTGCGACAGGAAACCCCAGAAAGTAGAATTTAATATGAGTGCTGCAAACCACATCCCTGAACAAGTTTATCGACCCACCTCACAAGTAAGGTAGAAGTACCCATAACCAATAAAATAAGGTTTTTAGCATGGAAAATGTTGAAGTTTTGATGAGATCAATTTTTCTTTCATAGAGAAAAAGATACTGTAAAATGGTAATTTTTTGAAAAAAAGTTCTCAAGATTAAATTTACCATAAAAAAAATTAAGTGAAAGTTCTTTGAAACCCATGACTAATATATAGGTTCAGATATAACCGACAACAACTAGATGAATTCCCAAAAATAAAAGCAGAAATGGATACAAGGACGGAATTGGGTGTTTATACCTTACGCCCAATGCAACAAAACCTATTAAGAACCTATTAAGTCTTCAACTAGGGGCAATTTTGAATTTGGATGAAAAATAAGCTTTTAGTTCCCTTGAGAATGTCGCTCCTCATCAACATTTGGTTCGATTATAGACACAAGTAAGGGCTCGGTACGCGTCCTAGTTCATGGGTAGAAAGAAGGGTTCCAATAGGCAAACATGCTTAAACACTAAAGAACTAAGAAGCCCAAATTGGACCTCATGTTTCTTTTAGCAGTTTTGAGTATGTCTTTTTGTGAACTTTCCTCTTGTTCGTAAAGCACTCGAAAAAATTGCTCCAATACAAAGTGAGGGAGCTCACAAAGCAGAATTCCCTCAAGGAAAACAATAGAATGGAATGCCCTCGTGAGAGGGAAAATGGTGGAATGAAATTCCCTCATTGCTTTATATAGTAGGAAACCCCTCACCCTTGCAAATACCACGCAAGGAAAACCCTCAACCTTAGGCAAGCCCTTGCTCTCAGGATTTCCTTGCGCGCTAATCCCTAAGGTGAGGGCTTCCTACTATAAAAATTTCTTTGTTTCTTGACCAACACGTTTAGTGTTTTTCACTGATTCCGGTGATATAAAATTTGGTTCCATCTGAATTCTATTTTTCACAACGTGATCAATTAAATTTGTCAATTTAAAACCATGAATCCTTGGTCCTTAACCCCATAATGACTCACCGTCAAGCTTCTGGAAGCCGGCGTCATGTAAGTAGCATGAGCTGATGTTCAAATGCCTCAGCTCAGTCAGACCTGCGCAATTTCCAACAATGATCAATAAAAAATGTGGCTTACGTTGTAAATCACAAGAAAAATAGAAAGAAATGACTGTCTGAAAAGGACCAAGAACGTACCAGCAATGCTTTCCAGGCCTTTAGCAGTAACAGACTGACAACCCTCCATGCTCAGGCTCCGAAGCTTTGTCAGTCCTATCAGTCACCAAATGGGTTGACTTTTAAAATACAAGAACAAAGTGCTTAGTAGAGAGTGACGTGAGTAACAAAACTTCAGAGTTCTCGAAAATCGACATGTTGTGCCCCAAAAAAGATTCAAAAACTTCAAAGAAACAAAAACATGTCGTAACAAAAACATTCAAAAACTTGACGTATTAAAAGACCCTTCGTAAACCCCCTAGAATGGTTACAAGCGCAGGAACTCACCGGCCAACGCTGCCATGCCAGAATCGCCCACTTTGCTCCTGGAAATTTGGAGATCCTCCAGGTTCACAAGTCCTGACATTCAATTGTGAAACCGAAAACTTGAGTCTCATGTTTTTTTCGTAGTTTTGAATAGGTCCTATGTGACTCTTTTTTGTTTAGATTTATTTATTTTCTAACTGACACATGCAATGTTCACTGATTCCGGTGATATAAATTTCAGTCCCATCTAAGGGCCGCTTCACACTATGGCCGTCCAAGTCGAGAGGCCGTGGGATTGAGAGTCCAAAGAAATCTACTGAAAATAGCAATAAAATATAGTTTTCATTTTTTATGAAAAGACATCGACGGCCTCTCGACCATAGTTTGGGTTTCCATTCTCGTCAGACCCAAACTTCCTCTCAAGAGGCCGTCACCTTGGTCAAAAACTGTTGCAATGTAAGCATTTTGGAGGTCCACGGCCTTTGGACTTTGGCCTCTAGTGTGAAGGGTCGAGAGGCCGAACCCATGGTTTCTTGCAATTTGATTGGTGGAAATCGATGGCCTCTCGACCTTTGGCCATAGTGTGAAGCGGCCCTAAATTATGTTTTTCAAAATCGATTGAATTCGTCATTTTAAAACCATGAATCCGTGGTTCTTAAAGGGTTAGCATAATAAATCACGCTATGGTGATATTGTCAACTAGGGCTAATTGATACCAGCTTGAGGATTTAGTACCAGCGAGATGCTTAATATCTGAGTTCCGAACACCAATGCACCATCCCACGTTCAGCTTCTCCAAGGTGGTGAGACCTGTCAACAATATGAAAAGAACAGACACCATTAATGAGCACCAAAACGCACATCCGAATTTTACAGCTTCAAAACAACAAGAGAAGGTGATATGAAAGAAAAATGCCTTTGATTGTTATACCTTTCAGATGGACGAAACCACCCTGGATAAGTGGACACCGCTCCAGATCGAGGTTCTTGAGGCTGACCAAATTGTTGAAGTTGCTCATTCCAGCTGCAGTGATCAAATTATTGCTACGGAGACTTAGCGTTGTCAGGTTCGCTAATCCTGGATCATGAACGCAGAAAAACCAACGTAGTCAGAAATGGAAAATTAAAGCTCCTGTGAAATCAGAATTTTAGCAAACTCGACGTTCAATTACTACTCCCTCCGTCCCAAAGTTATTGTCCAACTTGTTTGCTTGGTATTTCTTTGAGCCAATTTCATTGATCATATTGTAAGAAACATGATTAAAAAAGGCTCCAAATTATGTCACTAGAATGATTGAAGAACATTGCATGTGTTCATTGCAACCTCAATAAAATTCGCCACAAGGAAGTATTTTTTTGACCTACTTAAAAAAGCACTTTCAAACATGACTTTCAAACATGACAATAACTTTGGGACGGAGGGAGTATCACTGAAGAAGCATATAGACCTATGCACAGTGATGAGAAAACAAGGAGTTCGAAGAGTACCTGACAACGCAGGGAGACCCTCGTCTGAGATGTACTCACAAGAATTCAAGACCAGGGACTGGAGGTTGGTACATGTTTCAATGAAAGAGAGCCCTTCATCCGAAACTATGGAGCTGGATATGTCTAATGCAAGAAGTGACTCGCCCTGAGAGCCTATCACCTCCAGCCAGGAATCCTCCAGTCCAGGGTATTCTGCAAGCAAAACATCCTGCTCGCACAAAATCCATTTTGTACCTTTAATGAAGAAGCCATAGTGATATATAGAAACAAACTTCAAAAGAGATGGAGCATTTCTGCAAACTAAACAGGAACCAGCAATTTGAGTTACTCATCACAAAAGACGATCCTCTTTAGATTGACAAAGTTAAGTTAATAGCATCCAGTCCTCATGTTGGATTCTTGTTAAGTTAACTCCTAAACGCCGAGGAGGCCACAAAATGGTCGATGGATGATTTCTCACAGCTCTGTATAACGGAGAAACAACAGTTTTCATCCTAAGTTCAAAAGTGGACTTGTTGTGCCCAAGATGGAATTTCTGAAGCAAGCACCTGCCACTGCATTTATGTCATACTGTGACTCATCATCCAAGCTATTCATATTCAGCTACAGTTCCAAATGGCTGCCCGTGTTCTATATTTTGAGTAATTCACTTCTAGATTGCAAGATTATTATATTGCAACCATAATCCAACTTTTCATTTTGATTGCTCGTTTTGGTTTCTAATTAGGGAAATTTTTGATAGTGGAAATTTTTTAAGTATCGTATCATTGTCTAATTGTATGTCAAATGCAGATTTCCTAACCTGCCCAAGACTGAAACTTCAAGTGGTAGCCACTGAATTTGAAGTGATTCAAATTTGGAGGATTACATTTGATCTTTTTTGAGTTACAGACTAATCATAGTTTGGATCTCCACTTCGGGTCATCATTTGACAACAATTTTATGGCATTTTAGACGCCAAATATTGCATTGAAAGAGACACCCTCGGTGACAGGTTCCAAAGACCATTCTTCACAACGGGCATAGGCCTTTCGTTTCAGGGTTACTAGGCATTAGATACATATACTCCTAATGTTGAATGAATGGTGTTAATGTTGTTGCCATTGGCATTAACTTTACATCACATTCACAACTACACTCAACCCTCTAAGTAATTGCACATTCCTAGCATGTCATAAATATCTGTCATGTTGTGTACACTTTTAATTCAACAACTTCCACATGTCAAGTTGTGAACACTCATTTGTCCCCAAAAGGCAGTGTCGAACATTGGAAAGGGTTGAGAGTATTAAATTAACATCAAGTCATCATTAACTTAACATTAATCTATTTAAAATTTAGCCATTAATAACTTTGTCAATCTAATAGGTTGATCATAAAGGCATCAAACTTCTTCAGAATACATGAGTGAAGGTGAGGAATTTCAGCCTCTTTAGCAAAATTGTCATAGATGTGAAGATTTGATAGCCAAATTCGGTGAGATATTATAGATTCCTTAATACAGTTGTAGAGAATTACTATATATAGTATTAAATTTCACCATATTGGGAGAAGCCATGTGGCTAAAAAGTAGACGCTAATTTCCTCAAAAATGAGGAAAAATTAGCATCAAATGTTTTTTTAGCCACTTGGCTAAAATTCGCACAAAAATTGTTAGTCACCTAAATCCATCGGTATACGAAGAGCAAGTACACAATAGTTACCTGGAGTGAGCAGTCAGAGAAAAGCTCCAGAGTCGCAGGACCAAGAAGTTGTCTCCTCACAAGTTCATCCAACACTTGCTGAACCAGGTCGCGTGGCACTCCAGCAAAAGACCTCTGCCTTCCAATATTCTGCAACATCCACAGTCAATTAAGTGGCCATTCCGACATTTCATGCAACTCATCACATCTCATGGCCTGATATGGGTACCCATCCAAAAATAGTGTGGTTTCTGAGAAATATCTTTTTGGTAAGAAAAAACATTGGAAAATTATAAAAATTAAAGGGTGTTATAGGCACCATGACTGCAGCTGTTAAAGACGGAATTTCTAACACACACACAAAATGAGTTAAACATAAGTCAGACTATGTGAGACGTGTAAAAGTGGTCCCCATATCAGGCCATTCCCATATACGAGGAACTTTGACAATTTCAGAATGGTTAACCCCTAAGCGTCTAAAACGCCCAATATGGCCATCTGCATCACTGAACTTTGCAACGGTGTCATTTTCTCATTTTACCTCGGTTTTCTGGTTGCAATACATCATTTTATCCCTAAAGGACCAAGGATTCATGGTTTTAAAATGAAAAATTCAAGTGACCATATTGTGAAAAATATAATTCAAATGAGACTAAATTTTATATCACTAGAATCAGTGAAGAACAGTGCATATGTTGGTCAAAGAAAAAAGCAAATTTGAACAAAAGAAAGTCCACATAGAACCTACTCAAACTTTCTAAAAGAACATGATGCCCAATTCGGGCTTCTTGGTCCTTTAGGGGTTAAAGCTCTTGTTCTATCCTACAAGATCAACAGTGTCGATCGTGTCAAACTGAGGTCATTTTCACATGATTTGCAGCCGGGGGCCCAATTTTCCTACACTACAGAAAATACACAGTGGACGCTAAACCCTGAGGCAAAAAGAATGTTCACCTTGACGATCTCCCGGACACAAATCTCCAGCAGCGATGGCGGAGCCGTGGCGGATCCCGCGAGGGTTTCCAGCGCTTGCGAAGGCGGCTTGACCGGCCATCGCAAGCTCACACTGCGACTCAGTCTCCCGGAGCGGCTACTACTGCTCTGCCCATCATGATCACCTGCTTCCACGGTGCTCTGATCTCTCTTGCGTGAACACGCACCCCCCATGGCTCCCCTTCGATCGCTTGCCCTTCAATTACTCATCCCCATCTGCACGCAATCAACAAAATCCTCCTCAGTACATATCCCTCACTCCATCCCCACCCCCCACAAGGAAACCTGACCATATCACCAGGCAGTAATGGGTACAAGAATGATGGTAAATTCTTGGTAATCACTTGCTAAATTGAACAACCACTTGCAATAGACAGTAACGTTTGAATTGGACCACAGAAGACGAACTGTAAAGAATCATAACGAACAAGAATTCAGACCAATTCAACCAAATTCAACCTCCACATTGGGAGAGCCGGCACTCACTCACCTCCACAATTGCAGGTGTAGAAAGAAAGAAAAAAGCAAACACAACCATAATTCTAGACCTAAGAGACTCCGTCATAAGTCCTAAAAGACTCCGTCATAAGTAGTTTCAGTTTGTTGCGAAAAGTGGTTACTCAACACTCTCATTGTAACTGTAAAGCTAAGCTTACACACAGTTTTGTATTTCCAGAAACCAAAAGCCAAACTTTGCATCCATAGAGTCCAATTGGGCAACTGAAACAACAACAAAACTGTGGCTTTTGTTTCGTACTTACCACACAAACCATTGATGGAGAATTGAGCTGAGAATTGGGTAGCGAATTGCAGGGAGGGAGATGGGAATCGGAAGGGGTAAGGAAGACGACACGGAACTGCGATGGCGTGACTAGTGCTGCGTGCGGGCTGGCTCTTCTCTTACTCTTCTGCCGGGATTCCGGGGCTGAGGCTCGGGGTAGGCTCGGTACCAGGCTCGGCGTATGTGCTACCGTATGTGTCCAAAGGAATTCTGTTGGCAATAGGGACTTTACTTTTGCTCTTTAGAATCCTTTTTGTTTACTGGGTCATTGACTGAGCCTCGTCAGCTGAATTTCGGTTACTTGTACCGAAACGATAAAATAATTTAGCCTTAAATTCAGTAGATTTTGCTCAGTCATCACCAAAATAATAGTGTATTTTATGGTATTAAAACTACAGCATGACTCTGCATGGGCTCTAGTATTATTTAGATATTCACCCCCATTCTCTGTTACGGCTTGGGGCTCCTTGCAGAAAGTGTTCGGAATTTGACATGCGGATGTGTACATGAGTGGAGAGATATTTTGGAACTGTGTAATTTTTGTAGGCTTGACGGAAGCCCTCATGTTAAATTTTAGCAATTTTGAGGAGGTCTTCCTTTTGTTAATTTTTCTTTTTTCCTTTTTGACTAACGGCTGAAATCCTGGAATGTTCATCACTGGTTTCAGTGACACAGAATTTGCTGTCATCTGAATTATATGTTTCACAATATGATCAACTGAATTTATCATTTTAAAACTATGAATCCTTGAATTAAATTTGTGATTGAGTGGGTATCGCTAGATTTATTTGGGTTTTCAATTTTTGTTTTTATATTCAAAATTGAGGATTTTATGAATTGAGGAATAACCTAAATATTTTGAGAGTTGTATTTTGTTTTCTACTATTGCTATGCTTTACATTTAAAGATCAATGAACTTTTTATTCACATTAGCTACAAAGTCTACTATAATTTTAAAAACAACTACTAAGGGTAATAGTTATTAGGAATGCACATATGAAGGCTTAAGGTTGGATAACCTATTACCACCAACTTAAGCAATCTGGCCTATTTTTGGCAGTGCTAAATTCGAAAAAATATATGACCGCATTCAAAATAGGTTTTGATGAGGATAGCAAAAATTTGCAACATCTAATTCGCATTTGTCAATTTACTACAAAATTCCAAAGTGGAAAGTAGCCTTTTACTCAAATCAAACCTCTAGATTTCCCCACGTCCACACCATGTGGTACTAACTTTCACTCATCATGATACCCAAAACCACCAACTATTTC
Organism: Pohlia nutans; assembly: GCA_022496805.1. NCBI lineage: Eukaryota > Viridiplantae > Streptophyta > Bryopsida > Bryales > Mniaceae > Pohlia > Pohlia nutans. Next base: position 3,619,058 of record CM040086.1, read on the forward strand.
TTCGCAACGCTTGGCATGCCATTGGTCTACCTCAATAGTGAAATTGGTGGTTTTGAGTCTCAACTCTGGTGGCCCCAAGAAAAATCTACAGGTTGTAATTGGGGGAGGTGGTGGTAATAGGTTATCTAACCCTACTAAGGCATGTTTTCGGATTTGCCATGTACGTTTTGACTTTGCCTCATCGTACTCCAACTGTGATGAACAAAAGAAATGTTTCGCCATTGAGTACGAAGGGTTTGTTTCACCTGTCTTTTTCAATGCACGTACAGCATAAAGAACTTTTCATTAAAATACGAGGCTAGCTGACAAGTTGGTTGAAGGTATATATAGACAACGACATAATGTTCCTAGCTCCTTTTGACACGACAATGCGTCTGCCAAGCTTGAGGCACCAAGGGCTTTTTGACATCATATAGGAGTTACAAGGCGATTCTGAAGTGCAAAAAAGATAGCTCTAGCCATGAGATTTGAGTCTCGTTTCCAAATGACTTCTTTTTAAAAAAATTGCTATTTGCGGCACCTCCTAATGAATGCTATTTAAATTCATATTAGTAGCTTTGTTAATAGAAATATCACTCTCCAAAACTACTCCAAAAGGCTTAAACAAGACATGTGAAGACAAAGACATAATATTTCATGTCGTTTTTTACAACGACAATAAGACCCATCAAAAACACTTTGATTACATATAGGAGCTAATGGCTTTATTGGGATTGATGTCATTAGCTAATTGGTAGAAATGTCTCCAATAGACTTAATTATTCTTCTTCTTCATATTAGACTCAAAAAGACACTATATTAAAATTTTAAACACTTAGTCAATTTACATTAGTACAAAGGAAGTCTTTGAACACCAAAAGTAGTGCCAAAATCAATATTGGCATCAAGTTAGTTGATGCCAATAGTGACCCTTAGCACCATACTTTATTGACATTGTTTCTTCATACCCAAAGACCACCTTTCTACTACTATTATTCCATTACAAAATATAACATACCATATTCCAATTTTTCTATACATATTTTTTCTTTTCTTTGTTTGCTTGCTTTTATATCTTTTTCCTTACATAGAACAAAACATATCAATGTAATCTTCAAGCGAGTCTTCAAGACAAATATCAAAAATAATAAATGTGTGGTATTAAAAGAATTGGATTTTTAAAAATCTGTTATACAATACAGCTTGCTTTGTCTCACTTGACCATTCCGCACTAGAATCCATCGAGGAGACAACCCAAGCTCAATGTGCTCAACAACACGGGTCCCACTAATAAAATATAAATAAAGAAACAAGCCACTAGTCATGTAATCTTTGCCTTAATTTTTACTTCAAATTTACTTTTACGCCTTATTTTCATTGTCCAGTCGTGCAACTCCTGAAAACATAGTTTCGTAATTTCAAGTAGAAGGACTTCCGTAGAATTACAGTATAAGTACAGTAAAATCTCATTGTAACTTACGCCAGGTGGCTGACACAGAGAGCATGACTGGATGCATGAGACCTAACAACAATCACAACGCCACTGTTCAAGGGGACCACTTGTAAAATTCTCAGAGCTTCCCAGGATTATTTTATGATTCCATGCAGGCCGACCCCTTGAGTGGGCCCTGGGACAGTTGGCCCCAGGCCCCCAGCCCAAAAAAAACATTGGCGAATTTTCACCAGAATTTTACCTGATTTTTTTTATATTATTATTTTTTACTTTTATTTATTTTTGAAACAAGAAGATGAAAACCCATTGAATTAGGGCCGCTTCGCACTATGGCCGTCCAAGTCAAGCGGTCGTGGGATTGAGGCCCTCTTTACACTACAGGCGAGAAGCCGTGGAGAAGACCTCACAAGGGCCATGGCTCATCTTTGAGAAGCCAACCTATGAACTTGACGGCCTTTGGATTGAGTGTAAAGTGAGAAGGGGCTACAAAATAAGGTATTGGTTTTAAAAAGTAAAGTTCTTACATATTTCTTAAAAAATAAAAAATGATTGGTTGTGAGAATTTTGGCTTGACGGCCCCCCGGATTTTGCGTTAGACCCACCTCTTGAGGTGGGCTTGACGGAAAATCCAGGGGCCTTCAAAAATGTCTATTTTTCTTTCCACCAAGAACAAAAGTGTTGTCCATGTCATTTTCTCCTCTTTTTGTCCCTTGGACTGAAAATTTCGGGTGTAAAGTGACATTCTTTGATCTTCTTGATTTTTAGGCCTCCCATTGGTTGAAATTTCTCTCTTCACGGCTTCTCGCCTCTAGTGTAAAGAGGCCCTGAGAGTCCAAACTTTGTAGAGAGTCAAAAGAAATCTACTGAAAATAGGCAATAAAATATAGTTTTCATTTTTTATGAAAAGAAATCAACGGCCTCTCGATTGTCCGTAGTTTGGGTTTCCATTCCCGTCCGGCCCAAACTTCCTTCCGAGAGGCCGTCGCCTTCGTCAAAAAGTAATGCCACGTAGGCATTTTGGAGAGCGATGGCCGTTGTACTTTGGCCTCTAGTGTGAAGGGTCGAGAGGACGAACCCATGGTTTCTTGCAATTTGATTGGTGGAAAGCGACGGCCTCTCGACCTTCGGCCATAGTGTGAAGCGGTCCTTAACCCCTAAAGGACCATGCTCATTCCTAAAATTTTATCACTTTCTTGTGATGCTTTCAAAAAAGCAATTGTATCTCTTAATTGGTATTCATGTAGAAAACTTCACCGTTGAAACTCAAAGAGGACTTAGTCATGAGATTGTACATCAATTTTTAGAAAATCTACCATATATATTACATGATTATTAGGTTTGGTCATAAGTTGATTTATAAAAAAATTGAACAAAACCAACAAGTCATTCATTGCAAGCTTTCTCATAAATTTAAAAACGATGATTAGCGTTTGAAAGTTTAGGAGAATACAAAGACGTACTATATCTAGGTGCTCACAAAAAATGGTGTTCTAAAACTAAATACAACAACAATGATTGATTCTCAAAGATTTATGTTTGGATGAAGTGACTTGTTGGTGACTCGTTGAGCCGGTGTTTGTGATCGTTACTAACTTTTACATTGCAAAAATGTTTTAGAAAATTCAAATATATATTTGGAATATTTCAAAATATTCCAAAATAATATAAAATATGTAGAAAAGATTCCAATTATTTTGAAAATATTCCATTTTAAATATATTTAAACATTTTTTGTAATTATTATATAGTGTTAATGATGCAGTAATGGAAAATATTTTACATATTGTACACTTTTTGTTTTTACGAATGTGACATCCAAGTGTGAAAACGCCCTTCAAGTCATCAACCGCCCTAACTACTATGTCCCAAGTTTACCTACGTTGACGTTTTAGTTTTTTCCCAATGAATCAATCAACGTATTTGCAAATCTTAAAGGATTTTTGTGTTCTTGTAACGAAAATTTTCAATTCTCTAGTTAACATTGAGTCAAAATTATGAAATCCAAACAAGTTATTAAAGTAATGAAATTATCCGAGGACACTATGTGTGCACCTAGTCCTTTAGGGGTTAATGAAGGTTCCACACACCGAAAACCAAGAAAACCAAAGGAGACTAGCCTCCCCAACGAGAATTTTTAGATTATCTTACTTGATTTTGGGAGTGACTACATTTACAATAGAAAAAAATGAATTAAAAAATTGGATGAAATTGCCAAAGTCTTTCATTAGAAAACAACTAAAATCATCACTATTTGGATGAAAGTGTTTTAATTATATGTATGAGTATACATATACATATACATACATACATACATATATATATATATATATATATATATGAATGTTTTTTTTTTTTTTTCCTTCCTTATCTAGCTACATTCCAAGGTGCATGTGGTGCTCTACTAACAAAAATCGAGACAAAAATAAATTAATAAAATAAAATAATCAAACTTTCACCAAAGTCTTGATTTTGGGAGTGGCTACATTTACAGTAGAAAAAATGGGTAAAGAATGGATGAAAGTTGTTAAAGTCTTTTCAAATAAATAACTAAAATCGCCACTATTTGGATGAAAGTACCTTAATTTTATGCATGAATATTCATATAGATCTATTTATTCCTTATCTGACTACATTCCAAGGTGCGTGTCGCCTTACTAACCCAAAAAAAATTTTAAAAATGGCTGGGTGGCCCTTGTTGGTCCATGGAAGGGGAACTGCCCCTTGAATGCTGTTTTATCCTTTTGCAATTATTCTACGAGTTCTACTAATATAATATTCTACTCTATTTGACGAAGAGCAATCCCTTGTTCCCGTCCATTCATTCTGGGAAGGTTGCTTGTTGTGGCATCATTTGGGAAATCTATGTTTTGTGCTCTTTTGGTGAAAGCTAAGTTACTGAGGGTGGAGTGACGTGGAAGCATATAGATAGAAACTCCGGTCTTCTTTCGAGGCCGGTGCGAATAAAGTGTCCGTTCATAATGTCAATCACCCAGTGTCCATCGGACAAAGGGTGATTGGAACAAAATTACTCTTTCTTCCTGGGAATGAACGTTATAAGATGTGGAAGCTCAAGCCTTGGAAATTCGAAAATGAACTTTAGCCTCTTTATTGACTCTGACTTTCTTCCTCGGAATGAACATTATAAGATGTGGAAGCACAAGCCTTGGAAATTTGAAAATGAACTTTAGCCTCTTTATTGGCTCTTACCGTAGGGAAGAGGCATTGCAAGGATACTCATTTTTTTTGGGCTAAATACTGTAGCAAATATTTCGTTTATGATTCCACTGAAATGCATTTTTTTCCTTTACCTGTTTTATTATGGTCAGAGCTTTTGTAGCGTAGTTGCTTGTTTTTTATTTGTGAGCCGGGTATGAAGGAAAAAAATTTAAAAATTTAAAAATTAAACATGTGAGTGACAAGGTGGCAAAGATGGTGTCTCATTTACCTAGCCGTCAATAAATGCACTCTCCGTCCTGCAAAAAGACCTTGTTTTCATTGAAATCCATGGATTACACGTTGTTTTCATTGAAACTCGTAGATTTCAATCCCCATAATTAGAAGGAGTATGTTGATTGTGATGCAAATCTATGGATTAAGTAAGAATAAAGGGAGTATTTTGACTGCCAAAAAGTGTAAACATGACATGAATCTATGACAATAATCCATAGTCAACATAATCAAAATCCATAGAAAAAGGTGTCACATTATGTGCAATGCTTTGAAATTGTTGTGAAGCGGGCGTGAAGCCTAATCACCAACAGTGAATGGGTGTTGTTGAGAATCATGGTTTTATTTTGGGACAAAATTTAAGTCGATATCTTGGTCTTTTGGGTTGATGGAGCAGGAGTACAATAAATGCTTACGTGGTGATTGCAATGTAGTCACCGGTTATTGCCATTAGTGTGAGTCACAGTAATTTAGTATTCTCACAATAATTGTGGTATTAAAACAAAAGTGTGTGCTACATTAATTGAGAGTATTTTGAGAATCATTACAATAATGTACAATTGAGATGTATGTACTGAAATTAGGCCCTAAAGGACCAAGTGTCCTAACTAGGACATTTCAATGTTTGGGTAGGTTCCTATGGTGTCAATTTTTATTTTTATTTTTTTGAAATAAATCATGTGAATTTGGTATATCAATACAAAACTGGGGATCTATTTTTTTTATTCCAACTTTTTAAGTGGAAGTTATGGAGCAAAAAGGGCTTTTTTGGGGAGATTGGGCAATGCGGGCAGGGCTAAAAATAAACCTCAAAAATTATTATTTTTCAACTTTAACCATAGGATCTTGTTATAGATTACCAAGAGAGTGCTTGGTAAAATTTTCTTAAAATTTGACCGTACAGATTGCAAGATTATAGTGTTGGAAGTGAAAAGATGAAATTGCTGTTTCTTTGGATATTTTTTGACCGTCTTTGAAGACATGGAAAAATTTGTTAAATTGGTTTAAAAAATTCTTAAGTTTTATTTAAATGTTTGATTTGGTAATTTCTACCGAGAAGAAAAAAAATATTCACAAGAAAATGAATAGAAAGAGATGAAAATGATGCTAAAAAACAGGAGAAATCGCGGTCTTTTAGAGGTAAGTATGAGGATTGGTGTAAAGTTTCACACTAGTTTTGTGACTCACAATGGCAATAATCGGTGTAGTAGAAAAATCGTGCTTGGGCACTATATTGATTATAGTTGTGTGTGTGACACTAATTGCAAGGACAAGCACTAATCTCAATAATTTGGAACTTACCTTCACGAGGCTGGAATTTTTACTATGTGACGCTAATTTTCATTAATCCATGTTTTTAACCCCTTTTGTATCAAAATTAGAGTGTTTATTAGGCATGAAAATGGAAGGATTCCAACTGATTTAATTTAAAGAAATTGATTTTTGTATGTAAGATTATATATAAGAGGAAATTTTCATCCAAGTCGATTCTCGCCACATAAAATGAAGTCTATAATTGGTATACAAGTAAGTTAGTCCTATACACTATTAGTCCATTGTGAATTAACTCTTAAAGGTCCACATGCTCTTTATAAAGAAAAAATTGGGAAAAAAAAGTATTTTTCAACCAAATCAAGCAACGATTGGTGCGTTGGAAAGCTATTAAAACAAACAAACTAAATTCTAAATTTGCACCTCATTTGGGAAATTGTGGATACACTAGCAAATATTTAAAGTTATCAAAATGAACAAAGATTTAAGTAGGGACAACTGAGGTCGTTTCTTAAAAAGCGTCGCAGAGCTATAGTGCTGCTACAATGTTGGCAAGTAGAGCTCTTCTTTCATTTTTTTCATTTTTTTTTCTTCGAAAACTTGGGTGCCCTCTGAGTTGCCCCACCTAGGCCCTCTTGACATTTAAGGGTTAAAGGGTTATTTATGACTCAAATATTGTAAACAAATGTTGTTTTGAACCATTTAAGTGATAATATACTAGTTGTAAAGAAGCCAATTTCTACTAGTGTTAGTTACTTTAATTGTACGTGAATCATATATATTTATAATTCAAACAACTACAATCAATATAAAAGAATCGCTCACAACCTACTATATTGTTGGTTAAAAATCAAATAATACCCTACAAATGTGAAACACTTAACAATCCAAGTTAGATTGAGTAAAACCAAGCTCTATTACTTACCATTTTGTGTTAGAGTAATGATGAAATCTTCTACACTTATTCTCTATCCATTTTCACTAAAACGTCAAACTTTCAACTTTTGGTTTATAAACTTCAATTGTATGTATAAATCTTGTGCCGTTACAAGATTTGGTCTTGTAAAGGAATTTCGGTTAAAAATTTGATATGATAAAAAATTAATTAACAAAGATTAAAAGTAAATTTTTCAACTCTTACCAAGAGAGAGAATAAGCCATCGAAGAGCTTGGAAACAAAATGGGAGGTGATTAACCACGATCTTGCCAAGTTTGTAGGTGTGTATTCGGGAAACTTAGTAGTGTGAGCGTAGAGCGGCGAGCAGAGTTTGGAGAGCGTAGATTTTCATTTTATAAAATCATTTATGGTAGGAAATATGCCTATAACCGCGAAAATTGGATTATTTTCAGCTATGTTTTCGGACATTGGACTATTTTTAGTTAATTTTAAAAGAAAAGGACCCTAAATCTATAGAAATGGGTAGAATTCTCGAAATCTTAGTTCAAAACAATACAATGGTTTTTTAATGATTTTCCACGACATTACTTACAAAAAACAATACATTTTGTTTTTGTATAGTTTACAATTAAATTAAGGTTGACATCATCATTAAAAACCATGAAAAGTGCAAATAGGGCAAGAACCCTTTGTGAACACCGATGTAAATAAATCGACATAGAAAACCTGATATAAAATTCTAATTAAACCAAAATCTAAAGAACTCAAGTCTCTTCAATCAAGAGGCCTAATAAAAGGCTAGCATTTTTTTCAACATCACTAGCCTTGCGTTGTTTAGCTTCTATATCCAATAATATGTACACCTTCCTATCAAACTTCTGGATGCAACGAGAGAGTGCTGAATCTGCAACCGCTTGCTGATGAGTAACCTCAGTGGCTTACGATGGCAATGTGAATCCCTTAGAAGGCTGCTAAACAAACTTGGATGGAGAACACGGATCGGACTTGCTTGTAGTACTATAGAAACAAGAATATAAAAGGATACAAAAGCGTTAATGAAGATAGAGAGGAGAAGAAGATGAGCAATGATATGTCAAATGAACAAATCAACTTACTTACAGTGCCTCTCGCGTCGTACGAGCTTCTTGGGAGGCTCCTCAGAATCTGATTCCTTGAGATTAACAATAGGCTAGAGTTGAGGTACGGGTTTTCGCACGGGACGAAAGATAGCCTCAAAGATCTTCGTGTCCGCATCCAACGCTACAATGTGGCGCTCACCTTCACGACATGCACTTATAAAAGTACCTAAAAGGAAAAAATGAATGAATAAAACAAACCACAAGAGATTTAAGAAATGGTAAACAAAGACAATACAAGATGGTAATGAAGTAACTTGTGGCCGCGTGCTAATCTAAGACAATGTCGTGTTCGAGGGTGAGACTGTAAATAATGATGCTCCAAATTTATTTATGCTTCTCTTGAGTCTCTCTCCATACCATTGTGTCATGTTTGAGGAGTTGGATATCCTCATCCGTGAAGTTATGAATGTGGGAATCGTCCTTAAGTGAGAAATCGAACTTCGAAATTTCCGTGACTTCATACACGGTGAAAGAGATGTCAAAGTCTCAAACACTTTGATAAAGAAGCGCTTAATCTATACAAAAAGCACATACTTAATGACAAAAAGAAGAGATTCAAAATTGAACTGAAACATGTGGATAATAAAAAAAAACTTACAAGCATCTTTGGATTTCAAGCGAAGATAAGGTGAAGGTCATTTACACCCCACCCATCCCTTGTCACACTTCATTTGTCCTCCTTGGAAAAAATTACGAAGTTCCTTATGTATATTCATAGTTTCAAAATTGAAGGAGAGCGGGACATCTTTAGAAGACGTGCTCTAACGAGCGCTCGAGTTGTACAGTGTCAAGCACCCTAAGCAACACGTTTTTGTACCTTAATCATTGAATGATCCTCGAAGACGTGCCGAGGTAATTTGATTCTGCTGATGAGCTCACAACATGACAATAAGTGAAGATGCCACCGCCCAGCCGATGAAGCGCAAACGAGAGAGCGGCGACGTTGCATTGACAGAGAGTGAAGAAGATAAGGGTGTGGGTGGTTGCATCGAGGTCGTGTTTTTGTCGAAGCGGCTGCAATGACCGACAGTTACTAAACCTCGAAAGACGACCTCAATCGAGTAAAAGTGAAAGAGGGGAGCATGCGCGTTTAAGCAATAGCGACGGCCAACATGGCCGCGGCAAGTGCCGAGAAGGCGGACGTGATGCGAGATCAAGCGGCCTTACATCTATTCGTATGATTTGCAACGTCTAGTGTTTGATTGTAGAGTTTGACGTAGTTGCATCTGGTCGTTCTTGCTCCATTTTATATTTTTGTTGAGCTTTGTGTTTCTCAATTGATTTAAATGCCAAACAATTGTGACTGAGAACGAGCGCAAAGCTTGAGTCTGTTCTCAATTCGCAAGTGTCGTTTACCAATGTCCTGATCCGTTTTAAATTGCTGTAAATTGGAACGAAGTAGGTGGATGAGATGCTAAGAACAATATTTGTATTGCAATTGAGTGGTATGATTCGTCCGTGTTTTCCATGACTTTCATTACGGTGATTACATTCATCGCTTGTACTTTAGATGTATCAAGGTCGTCGGGGTTCTTGAAGCCCAGCGGTAAACTCATCATCATCATTTCAACCATAAAGTTCGGGCCCAAGGTTCTTGATCGGGCCTAAATCTATAAGGTTTTCCCTAACACAAACATGGATTGTACTAAATGCACGTGCTCACTATCAATGACTTTCATGACCGTTGACACATCTACTAATGCCTCTAAAGGTGTGGAGATTCAAGACCCTATAATCACGAATGATGGGTTGTTTAATGATTCAAATATCAATTGTGATTGCGTGATCGGTTAACATTCGGAAGCATTGCCTCATCGCAATCAATTTCTTCCTTAAAAAAAAAAAAACCAACTTTGTTAGACACCAACCGCAAGACCTGAGAGGTTGATGTAAAAATTTCCCCCTCGGCTTCCATTTTGGAACTGGATATTTTGTCAAGGGATAATTGACTTCTGATCCCTCACATTGACCTCGGAAGGGGAGGGCTCAGTGATCTTTAATCCTAGTTTTTTCATCGCGAAGAACGGCATGATATTAATTTCACTACCATTATGAATACGGGCACCCGAGATGACCTTGTTTAAAATAGTCACATCTATCTGGAAGGCACCGTCACCGATCAATGGACTCGTATGAATCATACTTGTCATGACAATCTTTCGAGGTCTCCGAGGAATTATAGCACTTCTTTTAACTCTTTTCGCAATGAAAATGCAACTCGGATGAATTGGGTAGGGAAATATTAGCCCGGAGATTACAAAGATCCGTTCGAAAATCATAGTCTTTCGCCGGGTTAAACACGCGAGATCCCCAGGCCGTTGGCATTAAATACTCGTGGTTTTCCAATCCCATAGTTTCAACGAACTAGTGAACATCATTTTTCTCATTATTTAAAGATTCGAAATGTGCATCCTCCATTGACGGTTGATGTAAGGGTGGCTGAAAAGGGTTTTCAATTAATTAGTCCTCCAGAAAAACATCAACGGCCAGGATATCCGGTGCCTCTTTCAAGACACTAGCCTCCACGAAGTTAGACCCCGGGAGTGCATTATATGCCCGTTGTTGCCATGTTATGACCGCCACATTTTTTTTTACCCGTTTTAAATTAGAGTAAGCCGTGGCTACCTCTAGTTCAGAACGCTAACTCTAGTTCAGAACGACCGGAAAGCACGACTCTGTACGGGCATCTTGAGAAGTCTCCGGGGTGGATAAACCGACCGCCGAGGTGAACTAGGTGAGACCGGATACATTCCTATGTAATAATGAGAGCCATTGTTTCTCGATCGCAAACTTTGGTTCTACAATTGCAGTGAAGAACTAATTAGAGTTTGAGGGTACCAAGGCTATGGATGCGAATGCACGCGGTACCCTTGTGGGACTCATTGGACCGCTTTATCATTAAAGAAATTTTAGATCTCCTGGTCCTTGTCTCTTTTGCGGACGCCGACACCAGTCAGTTAGGTGGTTTCCTCCGCATCTACCACACACAATTCCGAATTCAACCGAACAAATTCTCGGGCCAAAAGAGTGCATCCGATGACACGTAAGGCATGATATCACTCTTGGTTGAGGTTGATTACCTCCCGGCGGGTTAGATAAATTTGCGCAGAGTTGAGGAGGTACATACGGACCGTAGTTCCTAGGACTCTGACAAAATTGCTCACTATGACCGTATTGATTGCAATTTCAACATGAAATGTTAGTGGGAAATTCACGATCTCGTTAGAGAGAGTTGATGCATTCGCGCTTTTAGCAGTGATTACCATGGTCAATTGGTCCCGTAGATATTTGATAGTCTTCATCATATCTATTTTGAGATTAAAATTTGCCTTTTTAAACCGATTATTAAATTCTGCCAACTGGCCCACAGTAGAGGGTTTCGGTTGTGTGTATCATTGGATTAGAGAAGCCGGTGGATTCAAATCTAGGGGGAAGAAATGAATATAACCGGGATTATATGAGGCTTAAATCCAAGATGATTACCCCGTGTTAATCCCTATTGACTGAGGGGGTATGTAATGAGTGAGATAAAAGAAGGTATCAACACTACGGTTCGATTTTACATCCGATTGTTTTCTCTTTCTATCATTTCCACGAGACGGACTGCCTTTTGGGCATCATCTATGGTGACAGGTTCCGCATTTAACACATTACAAATGATTGATTGTTCGTTCACCTCTTGGATAAAATAATACCGGATGATCTTCCCAGTTATATAGTTTTTTCACAAACCGCGTTATTATCGTATTGAACCGCCATATATGCTCCAAAATCTCTTCGTTAAGACCTTGCCTCATTCCCGTGAGAGGTACCAATCCGTTTTGTTGCCCGTTGTCTGGCCTAAATTGCCTTAGAAAGGTCGTTTGCAACTTATGACAATTCCCAAACGTTCGGAGGTCGTGGTATGAATACCAATCATATGCCGCCACTCTTAACGTGGCTGAAAACCACACTAACTGATAAGTTTCTTCGGGAATGACATAGGTCACAAGAATCTCGATATATTCCTCATTATCGTTCGAAAAATCTTCATGAGCCATTTCGAGTTGTTTGCAGCTTGTGGCACATGCGTGTTCTATTCTTGTAGAACGCACTTGTGGTAGATGTGGTGAAAATATGCTTTGGGAAAGAGATGCTTCTAGAACGGAAGGTTTTAGATAGCGATGCATAAGGCGTTGTGGAGCATTATGATCTTTATGTACAGACATTTTTTTTTCCAATTCTAAATTGTCATTGTCTCAAATGTTAACTATCATATATTCATGGAGTAGAAGTTGCGACCAAGCACAGACCATGGTTGATTCAAAAGTCACCTAGAATAGAATGGTTGATTGATACAAATTTTGTAGAGACATTTGTTGCAAGGCATTGCAAAACCAAAATATTCAGAAGAATGGAGATTCATAAGGTGTGGGGAAGATCGATGAGATTAATGAATCATAGTTTGGCGAATGAAAATATCATCTTAGTGCGCGACGTAAAGGCCGATGGATGTTTGGCGGAGTAGAGCGAGGAAACGTTGAGCACATGATTTTGGTAGCAGTGCCGAATAGAACAAAAGAAACATTAATAGCTTTGATTTTTGGACATATTGAACTTCGAACCACAATTATCTCAGATTGTTGATCAACATATGATTCAATATAATTAGGCAATTTAGTTTTCACCATATGACAGTTAATCATTTCCGATTTTTCAAAGACCCTATAACCGATGCTCATACCAATTTCATTCAGAGAACTTGGATGCATGTCAAGCGATTCCTCAATAGGAATGGCACACGCAAAATGCTATTGAATAGATATTTCGCCAAATTTATGTGGCGGCGTCGATTTCTGGTAGGATTAGTAGATCCATTTGCAGTTCTTTTGAATCATATTTATTTGTATCACCACTTAGTTCTTCTTCCAAAGGAAGAATAATTTTTCTTTCAAATAAAATCATTTCAAATTTTCTATATAGACAGTGAGTCTTCGCAATATTATGCAACAATATTCTCATTTGATTTTCTTCAAAGGGCTTTTTTTGGGAGCATTCATGTTCTGAAGCTTTCGACATTCTAAAGCAAGCACATTCGGGAGTAAACGAAGAGGGGAACAGGCGGTGCGACGAAGAACCGGACAGGAGATGAAAAAGAGCCAGTTCTAGATCACCGTAGACTCACCGCCAAAGCGTGGGAAGGCCGTAATCTTTCGCCCGCGATGCCTCAAAATCCGGTAAGTACGTAAACGTGAAATGATCATAACACTACGGAGTACAACCAATGCCGAGTAAGGCAAGCCTACACATCCCTCACGCTGATACTCACACTCCCCCACTGACGGAGAATGTTAGTCTTTGAGAAGTATGACTCAACATAATGTATTAATCTTAAAATCCTCCTTACCGGTTTAATACTAAGCAAAGCTCCCTAAATTCATCTATCTCCCAATTTAAAACAATGAAATTACGAAACAGATAATACTAATGATAATAGGGAGAAATTTTTTAATCTTATTTAAGTAGTTTGGACCTCTAAAGACCCTAAGATCGATCGGGAAAAAACGGGCAGCACACGTCAAAGGACAAAACCACCAAATTCTTTTTTGATTAAGAAAAAATAAATTCTAATACAATTATTAATTAGATGAACATAAATGGAACCCTCCGCACTCACCATTGGGGACGCTCGCCGTGAAAGTAAGCCCACTAGAGACCCCAGATCAGTCTCTAAATCGAGGTCGCAACCTTTATCACCCAATTAATCCCTTGCCTACGGGCCCTATTATAAAAAAACAATGAATTTTAAGATTTTTCACGGCTATAAATAAAGGTTGGACCACAAAATACGTGATGGACGGGATTAGGGCAACGTGTGAGTTCAACCTGCATAAACAACCTCTTAAAATCGTTGGGCAATCACTGCCAACGATTTCAATTTCAAACAACCAAAACAAACACGCCGACCATTAAACCGACCTCACCGTATACAAAAATATTTTGTTTCAAGAATGTACTTTCGTCGTATGCATTTGCATTGGAACTGTTCCATGTGGGAATCATATTCATGCTTAGAGGACTTAATGTGCCAGTAGTCTTGATGTGCCAGTATTCATACATAACACTAGTGCTAAATTTCAGTCAGCTATGGGCTCTATACTGTCTTATACAGTATAATGATGTAATGAAGAAGGAGCTTCGAGCAATTAATTTTCTAGAAAAGTTTCTCACTTTCAAGGTAGTTAACTTTGTTACCTAGTGGCAGAGGGTAATCGTTGCTTTCATATTCTCATTGAGATTTATAGTTTTTTAAGAAGGTAATATTCTGCGGGCACGTTCAAAGGGGAATCCAAGATTTACTGACTCATACGTGACTTGACAAACCATTTCAGGTCCGTAATTTGATTTTGTATATGATGATGCTTCGTTGAAGGTTGCATTCATGAACTTCATTTATTGAAGACGGTTAAGGCCGAGTATAAGGGAAGAGTCTGTAGGGTGCCTTCAACTCTAATTTTGAAGGGGAGAAGACGATTGTAAAAAAGTCAGGCTAATGCGCATCAACCGTGCTAGGGTCAATACTGTTGAAGTTGATCTTCGTATAAACAGTATGAGTGTACATAATTCCTTTTATAGTTCTCTCTACATATGAAAGTAGAAACTAGATTAAAATGGTGGTTGTGTAGGAGTATGCACAAGGCGACCACTTCTGTATCATTGAGCTGAATTTTACTATATAATATCCCTGTTTTGCATATAAAGGCCTTTCAGGTGATCACAAGTTTACTATGATCAAAATTCATACTGACAGAATTATATGCTTTACAAATTGACTTAATGAGGCGTGACATGCTAGGGCATATTCAGACGCAGGAAAGGAAGCTAAGGAATCAACGGTACTGTAGGAGTTCTCAAACTGGCAGCAACATAGTAAAATTTAAGTTAATTAAAGTGAATGCAATGAAGTACAATGCTCATGAACGTCTCTCCTTTTTTTGCTACAGATATTCAATGAGGTCATTGCGCAAACAGAAATGGTTGTTTGAATTCTCAATCTCAATGGTCTCATTCCTGAACTCTTCAAACAACAAGCCTCCACCCATGCGGCCTCCCCCAATCCCCTATCAAAAAACGACTCCAATTCCAAACCATTCTCATCTTGTATAATCATGTTGTGCACGATTATGCAAGATTGAATAATGTCATTCATCGTTTCTAGTTCCC
This sequence comes from Pohlia nutans, assembly GCA_022496805.1. Taxonomy (NCBI): domain Eukaryota; kingdom Viridiplantae; phylum Streptophyta; class Bryopsida; order Bryales; family Mniaceae; genus Pohlia; species Pohlia nutans. The sequence continues at coordinate 3,634,449 of CM040086.1, forward strand.
CCTGCCGGCAGGGATTGCGCAGAATCTTCTATCTGCCTTGAGGTATGCCGAAGGCCCTCTCAACATCCTTCTTGACCCCTTCTTGCATCTTTGCTAAACGCTTCTTCTTCACCTTCTGTACTTCATCGATCGTTTGTACAAAACAAGACCATTGTGGGTATATTCTATCGGTGAGAAGGTAATATTGAGGGTATACATTACCATTCACCAAGAAGCTCAACTGTTGACCTTCTCCACTAAGCAAATTCCTGACAATGGGAGATCGATTCAAGACATTGATATCATTGGTTCAATTTTTAACTATTTATTTATTCTTTTTTCACTTATTTTTCGATTGATTTCTAATATCCATGTGATACTTGTATAAATCATAATAATATTTGGATGATACTTAAAATACTTGAGTAAAATGGTAGCTTTTTTTCATTTGACTTATTGTTGTTTTTAGTGCTTTAGGAGTGTTCCCATTCCTAATTGTTTTTTATTTTTAGTAATTATGTATATACCCTAGAGTAGGGGAAGATTTTGCAAGATGTTCAATTTTATTTACAAGGGAATCTTATTATCTACTAATGATAACCTCCAAATTACGAAAGGATCTGATTTCCAAAATCCATTTAAAACTTCTATTTACAATGTATTGACTAATTTTTTTTAACTATTTATATATATCCCAATTCAATTGCATTAGACTAATAAAAAAATAAAAAACCCTTTTTTTTTGCGATTTCATAGATGCCAAAATGTTTTCATGAGTATACTCAAAAAGGTAATTCATTTTTCATCTGTAGCCTTCAATATTTTGATTTAATTATTGTAAAACCAAGATGTGGACATTGAGCATACAATGAATTTTATATTTTAAAGCTATCATACCAAAATATGTATATTGATAGATTTAGTTTCTTTCAAATATATAATAAAAATATCAAGACATTTTATAAAATCCTACCATTTGAATGTGGACATTTCTAGGAAACAAGAATGGTGAATGTTTGAATATTTTGAGCATATAATTGATCTCATATTTTATATCAATTGTACCAATATAAAAAATCAATTTTTATTTTATTTTATTATGTATTTTGATAGATTCATTCTCTTTCAAATGCATAATAAATTATTTCAAGACATTTAAAAAAAATTCAACTATATAAATGGCAAACTTTGATTCTTCATTACAGTCTTTCTTTATAACTGAAGTTGAAGAATGTTGTAGAATGTACTTTAAATAAAGTAGATAAAGACAATATTATCTACTTATTTAACTTTTGATTAAAAGGGGTTCTTTTAGGGAGGTCACTTGTAGAGATAAGAAAAACTAATTGTAATCTTTTAGGTCAAAATACTCTCCAATACATTTTTAATTGTTTACCCTAATTTATTAGCAGGTTCGGCAGAAAATAAGTCTAAAAACAGATGCCTAAAATTTTGGAAAATTATTGGCATCTTTTGCCAAATTTACTATATATTCTAATTCAAAATTGTCGTCAAGTGAGAAAGTGTTACTTTTGACTAGGCTTTAATTTAGTTGGTAGGCTTGAGTTAATTTCAATGGAGAGAAAGTACTTTTTTAGTAATCAAGCTCACTTACATTAATTCACAAAGAATATGGGTTAAGAAGTAGCAAGACTCTAGGTGAGGCTTTTGAAATGTGTTGTAAACAGATCTTTGGAGTCCAATTGAGCATAGAAGATGAAGTTTTATAGAATTGTGATTAGCTAAAAAAAGTTGAGGAATCAATCTTTTTTCCACTTTCAACAAGTTTTGTGTCAAAATAAGTCCTTACGCAAAAAATATGAACAAATCAGCGCAGCATTTTAAAGGTCAATGTATCAAAATGTGATCCTAGTAGTTTTTCAAAGCTCATTTGTGCATAGAAGATCAACTTTCTTGAAATTTTGTTGCTTTAAGAAAATTTTAAAAATCAAGTAATCTTTCACCTCCAACAAATTTAATGTCATTTGAAGACTTTAAGCAAAAACTATGTGTGTTATAAAAATGAAGACTTACTAGGTGCTTCACCTCAAAGTTCACATAATTATCCCACATGCATTGTTGGATACAACTCCACTCCACTTGTATAAATCACAGAGCATTCTTGACTCTTTCTACCAAAATCTTTCTTGTCAACCAATGAAAAAGAGTTGGACTTGACAACAAGCTGAATTTTAAAAAATCTAAAAAGAAAATTGCCAAAATTGTGCCAAACTTGCTAGTATTAAACTACGGTAATTGATTTTTTAGTAAAGTTTTTGCATCATCTAACCCATCTAAAAGGAAGAAAATAAATTATATAATTATTTTTTCAACCAAATAATAACCAAGAGAAAAAGTATACGAGCAGCACCGCAACCCTCCCAGAGTCCCTTGCACTCCAGAACTAGATGAAAAGTGCCAAGGGCCCTTCCAGAATGCCTCTTGACTTTGATTCCTAGCGTGTTATGAAATGGCCCTCCAAATCATTATTTAGTTGACTACATCCTCACATTCTACTTGTGATTGGCCCATTGATTATTTAATGTGCACTTTTGATGTGTAAGGGGTATGCAAGGGTGGGGGAGTGTACATAAGTGCAAGGGCTCTTCAAATGTAAATGATTTTTTTCAGCCAGTCATCTCTAGCATGTAGGTGTGGGGATGCTCTAACCACCCTAACTAAAAAATGTACAACATCGAGCAACTAAAAAATAAAAAATCTAAATATTTTTTTTAAAATATTTTTTTGTTACGAAAGAATGTGAGAATTATGAATGATCTTGCTTCCTATTGGAACTAAAATTCTTCAAGTTCACATTAAGAATGTAGTTTTTCCTTTCATATTTAAGACATCTACGACTTCATTAGAAAAGAAACAAAGTAAATTAACCCTTAAAGTATATTTGACAGTTGTTGTAAATAGAAAGTTTTAAATTGAGATCCCAATAGCTCATTAAAATCATGTCAACGTGAATTTTGATTTCACTTTCAATCTTAAACCCATCGGAGGTGTGGAACTATTTCAAATATAATGGAATATGTATAGTAGGGAGCCCCGGCCCGAGGGCGGCAGCCCGAGGCCGAGCGGGGTTTTCCTGCGCGGAAATCCCGCGGGCGGGGGCTCCCTGCTGCGTAAACCCTGACTGAAAAAATTAGATCACTTGAAACTCGGGTACCATTGGGAACCATTGGGAACATTTCCTTAAAAAGCGGGGGTTTCCGCGGAATTCCCTGATTTGGGGGATTTCCGCGTCAGAATCCCCGATTTTTCAATTACAATTTTTTCAGCCGGGGTTTACTGGTGTATAATATTGGTCGGAAAAGTGCTCTCCAGACGATTAAGAGAATGGAGCATTTTGGGTGTGGGAGTAAGGAAAGCCACGTCCTTCAAAATCTACACGCGGTCAAGATTTTGCGATATCCGGACCCGACCCTACGATAATACCCGGCGCGACGGACAGTGCTTTTCCGTCGTCGCGGCCAGCGCGCGCGTCGACTGACGGGCTCACAGGGGATCCAAGCGGACAGCGCTGTGTGGCTGCGGAGCCATATCCACAACTCTCATCGGATATCAATGGTGTGTGGCAGCCACAGGAACCACATCTCCCCACACCGCAAATTGCAAAGCAATCACACCCACAATCGCACCACATTTTCCTTCATCACCACAATCCCCCCTCAAGCATTTCCACATTGCAGCACACACACAGGAACCCAACTTCATCGACATGGCCACAGCGTCCACCGCCGCAGCGCCCGCGCTCGCCAGCGGATTAGCGTCCAAGCTCAATGGCGTTCACGCCAGCAGCAACAGCTCGTGCTTCGTGATGGTGGCCGCAGCGCCGGGGTACTCGAAGGAAGCCGTGAAGGTGGTAGCGCAGGCAGCGGCAGCGCCCAGCCGAGTTCCCGACATGGAGAAGCGGAAACTGATGAACTTGCTCTTGTTGGGCGCGCTTTCCCTTCCCACTGCAGGCCTCGCAGGTCCGTATCTTTACTTTCTCGTGCCGCCGAGCTCAGGCGGGAGCGGCCTGGGAGTCTCCGCCAAGGACGCGCTCGGGAACGACATCACCATGTCCGGGTGGCTCAAGACCCACAGCGCCGGGGACAGGACCCTGGCGCAGGGGCTCAAGGGCGACCCAACGTACTTGGTCGTGGAGAACGACGGAACCCTGGCGACCTACGGCGTGAACGCCGTGTGCACGCATTTGGGCTGCGTGGTGCCGTGGAACAAGGCCGAGAACAAGTTCATGTGCCCTTGCCATGGCTCCCAGTACAACCCCCAGGGCATGGTGGTGCGCGGCCCCGCTCCGCTCTCGCTCGCGCTCGCGCATGTGGACGTTACTGATGACAAGGTGCTGTTCACTCCCTGGTCCGAAACCGACTTCCGGACCGGCGAGAATCCCTGGTGGTCGTAGATCATTCGTTCGTATCCCTCTCTTGATGTACTATAAATTTGCACATTGAATCCGATGATTAGCCGAAACTGATTCACGCAATGTCGATTGTTGTTGGAAACTCCTAATTGAGGTAAATGAATTTGTCGATGCTACCATTGCTACTTTAGTACTGTAAACTTGCACTTCAATGAATCCGATGATTAGTCAAAAATGATTGATTCGCTGCCCTTGTGCAATGTTGATTGTTGTTGGAAACTCCTGAATTGAGGTAAACGAAATTGTTGATGTTAGCATTACTGAGTTTCATCTTTCTGTCCTGCTTGATGTTTTGTATCTGTACGAATCACATGTAAATTAGTTGTGAGTATTGAAGTTGCAGGAGTATACACAATTGATGCAACTTCGCTTGATGTTACCCTCTCTTGATGTACTATAAGTTTTCACTTCGTTGAATCTGATGAGTAGTTGAAACTGGCTGCAATGTCCATTGTTGGTGGAAACACTTGAATTGAGGTAAATGAATTTGTTGATGGTACCGTTCTTGCTTTAGGCCAGAGTATCATCTCGCCCTCCTTGCTTGATGTTTTGTATCTGTACAAAAAAGAGTTGCGAGTGTTGAAGTGGCGGGAGTAGATACGTTTGATGCCAATTCGCAATGCCCTGCATGTACGTTAGATTTTGAGCTTGTTTTGTTCTGATGACAGTTACGATTCCTTAATCCTAATTCTATTCAAAGGATCATGGAACAGTTTACTGTGTTAATTCAGGTTCTCGGAGGACATTTTTCTGTATTTATTTATTATGAGATTCTCTCATTCAGCGATTCGTTTTATAGGCCATTTAAGGCAAGATTTTGATTCTCATGCTTTTAATTCACGGGGGAGATGGAATGTTTATCTGAAACGGTGATTGAGCTTCAAAATCTGAACATGTGAGGGTATATCGGTATGCAAACCGGCCCTCAGTTGTAACCCTAAACACGTAAAGGTGAAGGAATTACAGAGAGACTATTAATCTCTCTACTTCTCCCTCCTGAAATGAATCGCCCACTTGGTAGTTAATGTGGCAAACTACATCGTCTCTGCATCTTCTGAAGCCTATCACTCAACCGTTGATAGTTACTTTCAATCTATCGATCTGCCGCATTGATAAGGCTAGTGGTGGTTGTCTGCATGCCAACTTGTTCCAAGACTTGCAGGACTTAAGGCCCGTTCGCACTTGGCCTTTGCAAAGACCGTGGATAAAAATTTAACACCCCCACAATTTTGGGAAAAATACCTTCTTTGTAGGAAAGGTGTCATCAATGAGGTTTGGAAAGGTAGTCCCTAATAGTAGGGGGATTACATAATGGCCCCTCAAGTGCCACATTAGCTAAGACCATTCTTTAGTGTTCAAAACTAGGGAATATTTCCTATTTTGGTGCTCCCTTAACAATTGCCTACTATTGCTCAAATATTTTTTGTCCTAAATATTAGCTAATACCCATTCTTAAAAGTGTGCCATGTGTACATCCATGTAGGATTGGTAATTACTAAAGAATGTAGGTGGGAACACACACTTTTTTAAGGATGTAAGACCCCCTTGTAAGACCACCTCTAAGGCCAGGTGCGAACATACCTTTATATTGTCATACAATCAGTTTCACTTTGAAATTCTGGAATGTTAGGCTTCCACTACAACCGAATGATCTTTCTCCAGCAAACTTGTAAACAAAATTTTCACCATCACTTTACAGAGCAATCACCGCAATTTATACGGTGACAGAAACCTGACCTGCACGTACTCTAGTTGAAATGCATCCATAGAAATGTCTGAATACTAAGATTTCTTTTCCTGTCCTGAGAATCTGAAGATTTTTAAGACACAACCACCTTCGCCGGAGATGGAATTTTCGGAGAAACTGAAAAGAGAGTGTAACGTGTATGAAGTGAAGGATTTCTAAGTTTCGAAAAGCGCAATCCAAGCCCTAATACAAAAACCAGAAACTTCTGGCAGAGTACAATACCTCACGCGATATACTTTTCAGGTCTCACAGATTGATGCCGACATGCATGTGTGCACCAGATTGCAGCTGGTTCAGGAGAGTAGGAAGAACAATACTGGCCGGGATAAAAGACTGTTATTCTGCGGTGACTTGTGCCGATGATAACATATTGACCATGCAGCCCATTCCTGATGGAGTCCTTATTGCACAACATTTCTTGCCCTAGTGTGAGAACCCTCGTTCTAGAGCTTACCGTCCTCCTTGCCTTCGGTTATAAAATAAAGCATGTTTTTAAGACCGATGTGGCAAAGTTTCAATGGTTGAGAAAGAGAATAAGCTTGCTTCCGTAATGCTAACCGTTTTTTCAATTGTATCTACAACCCACTATTGTGCGATGTTCCAAATTTGAAATCTGGAACCTTGACTGACCGTATGATCTTTTAGATTGTATAAATTATATGTGCGATTTACATTGGTTATGACCACGGTTATCAAAATTGATTTACGAGGTGGTACAAGTCTCCAAGTGCGAATTCTTTTTCTTAACCATGTCCTTGATGGTCGTTAAGGTAGTTTGTCCTAAAACCACCACCTCCCCCAATTATGATATGTAGACTTTTCTTGGAGCCACCACAGTTGAGACCCAAAATTACTAATTTCACTATTCAAGTAGGCCAATGGCGTGCCAAGCACTATGAAGAAATAGTTGGTGGTTTTGGGTATCATTATGAGTGGAAGTTAGTACCACATGGTGTGTACATGGGGAAATCAAGAGGTTTGATTTGGGTCACAAGTTACTTTCCACTATGAAATTTTGTATAAAATTGACAAATGCGAATTAGATGTTGCAAATTTTGCAATCCTCATCAAAACGCATTTCGAATGCAGCCATAGTTTTTTTCGAATTTAGCACTGCCAAAAATAGGACAGATTGCTTAAGTCGGTGGTTTTAGGACAATCAACCTTACGTAGTCCAGAGTTTTATGTTTGAATTGCAAGGTTCGCTCTATTACAAATGCGTGAAAAGGAGATCATTGATCAATGCACATGTATTCAATAATCAAACTGTTTTTTTTTTTTTTTTTCCTTCTCAAAATCACCGATCATCAGCTCCAACTCCAACACTAGCATTACGTGTCAGGTCGACGAGGGATTGTAAAGCTACAGAGTGACGGACTCTTCTAAAGCAAATAAAAAGTTCTGTAATAGTGTTACACACGAGTGCCAATGAACATCGGGCCAGCGTCCACATATGCTCAGCACTCGCTCTCCATTTTACAATTCACAATGAATTACGATTTGATGGGACTGAGGCGATGATTCTAGAGCATGAGAGGTCCTGCGTCGACGGTCATGGAGGCCACCAGCACCGCGGGGCGAGCCAAGAAACTGGTGGCTTTGGCGTAGAAGTTGCCGGAGCCTCGGGACCCGGAGTCCGTGAAGTAGGCGCCGTTGTCGAACAAGTCTCCGGAGCTTCGCCAGTTCCAATTCTCCCAGCCGTCGATCTTGCTCCCGTCGTCGTTGATGCGCTTCGTCACCTCCTTGGCACCGCCCGCCACGAAGTGGTTGCCCTCACTGTTGATGGTGGGACTCTCGCTGCCTCCGATGGCGTACATTTCCCAGCTGCTGTAGTAGTTGTTCACCACATGGAAGTACCCGTATCGACACCTTCACAATCATCGAAGCACCCCTCATCAGAAAACCAACACCATCAACCGAATTCAAAAGCTCAAAAAAAGATGGACACGTGGTACTCACAACTGTAGGTTCCCAATCACAGGGAGCTCATAATGGTTTCCCTGTGTGCGTTTCCTTTTAGTCTCACTTTTCCCACCGAACCTCAAGAGTCGACACTGGTTAAACTTTTCTTTTATAAGCGGTGAGTCAACATTAAACTGGTGAATAAGCAGCTTTAAGACTTAGTGGGAAAAGTGTGACTCGCAGGGAAATCACACAGGGTGTCGCATATGAGACCCTGGTGAATATTTGTGACTCTCTGTAAACATGGGTAGCTACTAATTTACTCTGTCCAAAAATGCAGCATATGATGCAAATTCGTTTGGAGCCCAGTGCTACTGAAGTGTGCAAGTTAACCCCTAAACGTCTAAAACGCCCAATATGACCATCTGCATCACTGAACTTTGCAATGATGTATTGCATCACAATGATTGCAATACATCATTTTAAAGCTCATGTTCTATACTACAAGATCAACAATGTCAATCGTGACAAACTGAAGTCATTTTTTCAATGTTCTATACTACAAGATCAACAATGTCAATCGTGACAAACTGAAGTCATTTTCACATGAACAGATGATTTGCAGCAGGGGGTTCAATTTTCCTACACTACAGAAACTACAGTGGAAATACGGTTGCTCGTTTAGGGGTGAAGTGCTGTTAGTACCTTGGGATGCGCTCCACGAGGTTTTCGCCGAAGTGATTGAAAGCCACAGTGACCTGCATTGAAGTGTCGAAGGTGTCATCGGGGTGAGCGCCCAGGAGCATCACCTTGTCGTGGTTGCTGAAGTAGTTGTTGGAGATCGTGATGGCCGTGGAGCCTTCAATGACATCGACCAAGCCGTCGGCCGCGTTGGAGAGGAAGTTGTGGTCGACCCAGATGTCTTTGCTTCCGAAGATGGAGATGGCGTCGCCGTCCGCGACGCCGCGGTGACCGAAGTGGTCGGGGCTGCTGCGCACATCCGCGGGGCCCGTCTTCTTGCAATCGTGGATGTGGATCCCGTGGATGATGATGTTACTCACGAACTGCGCCGTGATGCACGCGCCTCCCGCGACGTGCACGTTGGCCCCGCGCCCGTCCAGGGTCTTGTAGCTGTTCATCAGGAGCTCCTCCTTGAGCTTGATGTTCATGTTGCGGGAGAACACGATCCACAGCGGCTCGTTCTGAATCACGCCGTAGCGGAGCGTGCCCGGCCGCGGGTTCACCACGTCGTCGTCGCTGTCGTCACTGACGACGTAAATCGGGCCGTTCTTCCCTCCCACCGCCATCCTGCCGAACCCCACCGCGCAATCCGCCAGCTCTTGACGGTATATCCGCCAATGCGGGTCGCACCTCCAGCAGTCGTCGATCGGGTTGCCGGATCCGCACCCGGCTAGCACGCGCCGTGTGTAATTCTCGTGAGCTCCAGGTGCCTCCAGACTGTCGCTGCATTGGAAATCAACCAGAACTCGTCAGCCATAGCCCCATTCCCCCACACACAAAATGCAGCAAAATTGCCTTGAATTTCATCATCTTCAGCATCTGAAACGCCCAATATGGCCATCTGCATCACTAAACTTTGCAACGGCGGCATTTCCTCATATTACCTCGGTTTTCTGATTGCAATATATCATTTTGAAGCTCCTGTTAGACTATACTACAAGATCAGCATTTTCACACAAACAGATGGTTTTTCTGCAATTTTCGAAAATACACAATGGACACCGTTTAGGGGTAGATACCTGTCGATGACGTTTGAAGTGCTAGATTCGAGTGGCCTCCCAGCGCAACACAAAGGTACAGCGAGTGCAATCAGTGAGAACACCACCAGAGCTCTGCAGGATGCCATTCTGTGTATTACCTTGCAACAAAGCTGCAACAATAGAACAATCGTAAGAGATGAGGAGCTGTTTTTAAATTGTGAGCTAGAACGTTAACGTGGAAGTTGAGAACTCACACATTCGACAAGAAGCACTGTACCAACTCACGAAAAGAGCGAGCTAATGAATTACTTAATCACAACTGTGTCGTTACGAGTAAAGTTTTCTAACAACGATGTCATGCAGTTCTAACATGTCCTTTTTTCTGAATTACAGAGATTTCACAACTTCGTAAGCAGGCTCATTTTCGAAGAAGAACTCACAACACATGAATGATCTAAGCTGACTAGCTAGAACAGTAATAAACTCACCAGATCATCACCCAGATACGAAAGTAGAAGTTAATGCACACAACATTTGTAGCATGCTCCACCTTCCGAACGTGAGAACTGTGAATCAATTGAGACGGGAATCTAAGCACGGTAGGAGGAACTGAACCGAGAGGAGATTGAACTCGCCCGTTGGCGAGCTAGATGGAGGAAACAAACGATCTTGGTGTCTGTGCTGTACAATGCATCATGTTTATATATGTGTATGTGTGTGTGTAAGGAAACTGAGTGTGCTTACTAGAGTTTGTGCTCCACTAGTTGCGCCCGGGCGGCCTGTTGCTCTCATCATGCAGTTGAGGCAGTTATTGCAAACCTGGGTGATTGAGAGCCTAACTGTGACTGGTGCTTCCATCTTTCTAGGTACAAAGCAGTTAGTATAATTATAACACGGATTCAGGCCTAGTTTATCATAATTACTGTCGTTAACTGATGCCAAAATATGGTACTGTAATTGATTCTCCGCTAATCTCAAGGACAAACTGACGAAACTGTGAAATGAGTTAAGGTAATGTACACTGTACAGTGTGTACACCACTTAACAAAGAGCATGGTTTGTATTATTAGACTTCTTTAATGCTACTAGTTGAAAATAATTCGAATGTTTTTCTCGGACGCTGTATGAATTTTCCGATAATTGACATTATTAGAATGGGTGTGCAAGAGATTGTAGGGAGGGATCGTTGAAGTGTTCAATCATTAGAAGTTGTCGTGATCCTTTCTTAAGATCTCTCATATGTATTTATTCTTGTAATGTGATCTTGAACTTTGATGTTCTAATTGTTTATGTTTGTGGCAAGAATTTGCAATGGTACTAGTAGAATTTTTTTTCCTTTGAGATTGGTCCCTTGTGATTCAATTGCGGACCCTTATGACCATTTAAGTCACAAGGGACTAATCATTATGGACTAGCGTAGTTATCTTAAGATGTCTCACTTCCTAATGATTCTTCAAAATGAACTTTTCTAAGTTTGTAATTTCTATACTAGCAAATAGCCTATTGCAAAACAACATATAAAGTGTAGTGGATGAAGCGAATGAAAATGTGACAAATTTTGTGACACGGGGTTGTGACATTGCCCGTGACATTGTGCATTTAATTTCTATATATGTGCTACATCAGGAACTTCAAGGTATGTGAACATGGTGTTGTAATGGTGCATTCAAACGCAATTAAGATAATTTGGTGCCAACCTCCATACCAACCTAGTATGAATAAAATGACACTAAAAGGAACTGTATGCAACCTTTGGTGTCAAAATAGCACCAAAATAGTTTGGCCCAACTTTTCTGATGTACTCTGAATGAAGAGTTAGAGGGCTCCTTTTCAAAGTATTTCAGACACAGTTTGACGTTGAGAATACTACGGAACTTTTCTTTTCTTTTTTGAAACAAATGGATGCTTTATTTCCATTGAACAACAACAAATTACAATCATCACACTGAGAACGAAGAGAGCAAGTTTCCAGCACTCCCCCGCGGGCATACTACGGAACTTACAAAATCACAAAAGAGGGAGCCAAGTTTACATTGTGGAGCCAATGCACACATGGAACCTCTTTAGACACCCAATTCTTTCTTTCTCAATTTTCCCCGAATTCTGTGGGAGAAATGATCAAGGTAGTTGCTGTGAAATTTTGTAACTGGAGTGTGAGCTGTCTGAACTTTTTGCAAGATATTCTTCTCATTCCATTTAGTACATGAACGAGTTTTTTGTTGAAGTTAGTGTGAGGGTATGATAGTGTAAATGGTGTTGTTTAGCACGTATGAAACTATGAACTATGTTGGACTTTTTGATTCAGCATGTGGTGGACTTTTGGAGGGACGAGGAAGCTTAATCACGGGATGGCGATTACTCGCATACAACAGTACCTACCCACGTGAATTGCGAGGATTGTAATTGGCGAGGAGTACATTATGTAACCCCCCGAGTGCCCCCACACAGACTTCCTGTTATCATAGTTCCTAGAGTGGTGCCTAAGAGTCTAAGTTGGTACATTTTCAAATTCATGCTCTTGAAGACATAGGATTTTTTTTTTGGCTGGCACAAGACATGATGAAGGCCCTGACAAGAGTAGCAGTTATTTTGATAATATTTGATGTGTCGTTGAGGGTATGCACATCCTGCAGTGAAATAATGAATTCATGTATCAATGTGGAAAAAACCAATAGTCAATATATGTCAGTGATGACGTCAAGGATCAAAATCTCATCAGGATTTCCAATAATAGTTACACTTTTGTATATTGTGGAAGTCAAATAGTTTGTCAAATAATCAGCGTGCACGTGGACTATTTATTTTCACCACAGCCTGACACAGGGCTTCATTTTTCACTAGGTGGCTTCAAAAACTTGGTAGATCAAGCTCATTGTTTTCGCAAATTTTGCATATTGATTTTCTTGTCCTTTAGTACCCACAGTACAAATTTTGGCTTAAAATTTACATTTAATCATATTATTTTTGTTGAAAATGTGGCCAAATGACCTAGATAAAAGCTGTCAAAATCTGGTGATTTTAGCCCAAAAAAAAAACACCACCGGTGTGATGCTTCAAGCCTCTCAACATGCCATAGATTTCTCACCACTATCTAAACCTTGATAACGTAAGCAGATAGCAGTTCCGGCACCCTTGAAAAATGATGTTAGCTTTTTAGCTTTCAACCTGCCACGTCAACTCTTTCAAATGTCACAACCAATGAGAAAGAGACACGCGAATTAATTTTGAATTAATTTGTGCTGGAACTGCTATCAACCTACAGAACTAAGTCTATAAAATCAAGATTTAGAATTATTTTTTTAGTATATATTTTAATTAAAAAATAGATGTCTCAAAGTATGAGTCATCAATCAGGGTATTCTGAGAAAGTGAGAATGAATGATATAAATATCCAAAACATCATAATATCCAAAACTTCATGGCCCTTAGAGGCGATAAAATCATCAACAAGATGACACGACAAAGACGACAGGAGAAACTCAATGCAGCAAAGGACTGAGTACTTGTAGCTTGAGGCAAAGGGGGCTGTCAGGCCAAAAAACTCTGAAATTATGATATGCATCGCTACTAACAAGGTTTGAGTAGTTGAGTGTAGTCCGAGGTGTCAGAAACCCACATAATGGCCACAGCGCAAAGAGCAACGATTGATTGATGTAGTTGCTCAGGAGAGAAAAAGGGAGGTGGCCCGTAACTCCTGAAAATTCAGCTCCCTTCAATCTTTGGCTTCCTCAAAACACCACAAATCACGTTATGTCAAGTGTCCGGCTGTGCGTGCGTGAGAGGTCTTGTAGTTGTTCATTTTCTACCTGTATGCTGATTGATACAACTACACAATTATTTTTCGGCTGTCAGTGACATGGAACATGAAAGTGCAACCTAAGCGTGCAATCCACACAACCAATGTTTATATAAGACCGTATCCAAAATCACAATTGAGCATAGTTACACAATGTCACTTATTGAGTCTTGAGAGGATTTCAATGCACTTTAACATTGAATTTCAACATATGAATAAGAACTTATGAAAAAGATCAATTGATTATTTATTGGTGTATCCAAATTGACCCTAGGTTCTGATAAATTCTCGTGTTTAGAGTGTGTACATTTTATGTAACCAATTGAGTTATCCAAAAACAAAATTGGTTTTCAAGCAGAGTTCAAGTGGACGGTTCTCTTCCTATAATTATAATTTTTGACAAGCATTGTTCATGAATAATTTTCATGGTCAGGGCTCTTGGCTTGGGGGAACGTGTGAATACTCTCCTCTAGCATTGGGGAAGTCACGAGTTCCACACCCTAGAGCGGTGCATGGCCTTGCTTTAAATTATTCTCCAACTCACCATAAACTAGTTTTATAGTCTTTTTGAACTCAAAACAAGGTGAGTTTAAGGTTTTGTTCCACTTTGAGACACTCTTTTCGGTTAACTCTAATATCTAGGTTTTAGAGTTGCTTCTGTGGGGGTTGCATTTGAGACAAAGTCCATTATGAGGGTACATACCGTAAGAACCAAGTCAACCAACCGGCTTCACATTTTTGGAAAGTCATTATCTGAGTGTCACAATGGATTCTTGTCTTGTTCTGTTTGTCACAGTCAAAATTATTTTTCTAGTGACGTACACAGCCAAATTCTGTAAAATTACAATGTTACACATCCCGGCCGTCTCGCGAGTAGTAAGTTAAATTTGTAAATGCAGAGCCCTGGCTAGAATATGGTGTAGTAACAAGCCACCAGCTGAGGGAGTCAGGATTCAGAGTGAGGCAGTTATAAATGTAGTCAGTGGTGGAAGCAGAACTTGTCAGTGAGAGTGCATCATGTTGTCTATGGTTGGAACACCATTATCGTGTATGTATTGCAGCGCAGTGAGCACACGACTGTATTCTAACTTAGTCCATGGATATGAACAGCCAAAAAAAATTTGGCGAATTTTTGCCAGAATCATAAAGTAGGAGAACCGAATTCCGACAGTGTACCCAGTTTTGATAAGTTTTAGACATGGCATTCATTTTAGAATGCAAATCTAAGCACATCATAAAGCCTTTATTGTTTGTTGACCAAAATGATAAGCTATCTATGGTCTACACATATTTACGTTCTAGAATGACTACAGTGTTTAGAAATTACTGGTACACTATTGGAATTGGGTACTCCTTCCTTAACCCCTAAATTTTTGAGCGACCTTATTCTGGTCGTTCCACTTTTGGGCAGCCTCCAGGGACCTCATATTTTTAAAATTTTCAATGAAAATTTCCGTGTAGCTTCCAAAAACTACGCTCTACATGTCGCACTTCGTTTCATGTCATTCCGACAAGTATTGCAAAAGTTATAAGCATTTGAAGTTTTTGAAGCGAGATCGTGCAGCAAGATTTTTTTAATTTTTTACTCTTTTTCAAAATTTCTTTTTTGATTCATGATTGGTTGATCTTTATCTACAAATGAAGCTTTAAATCTATCCATTTTGAGCAATGGGATAAAAGGTATGAGGAGATCTGTTTTTTGGGCAGTTTGGACAAAAAAAAACTTTGAAGCTCATTTCTAAACTCAATTTTCAATATTTTTTAATGAAATAAAAGGCACTGGGTGAAAATTTCCAAGTACAACATTCTTACCGTAAAGATTGAAATTTTACAATTCCATGTCAAACTTATTAATGACTTTCTTTTACCTTTCACTTTGTACCCACTTCTAGTAATTGTTTTATGAAAAAATTAATATGAGCTTTTTTCTTACAAGATTTTATATTTGAAGACTTAACTCAATTGTTAACATGGCCTTGCCATTCAATGAATTTCTAACCCATTCAAAAAAAAGATATTAATTTCTAAAGTTCAAATTTGTCACCGGATTGAACCCCAAAAAATCTTCTTTTGCAACTTTGATCCTTATAATGGTCATAAGAATCTAATGGTCATTTTGCTCTCAAATTTTGTGCTCACATGAAAATTCAAGTTGGGTATTAGATCTTACGGTTAAATGATGAAAAAAAATAAAATAAAAACATATGATTTCTTCTGCAACTTCCAAATGCTGCGTTTTTCATGGTTTTTTGTGAGAATACGGTCCTGGTCCTTTAGGGGTTAAAGCATCTCCATCAGCAACTCTAAATTGCATTATGAAGGTCATTCAAAAATTATAGGGCATATCATGTAGTCCTCCACCAACATCACTTGATTAAACTCTAAAAATAGTAAATAAGTTACTCACAAGGCACCACAAATATATTATGCAATTATGATGTGCAATTAAGAAGAGAAGATACACAAGCTTGAGTCATTTTGAAGGCCCTCAACTGGGTTGTTGAATTTAGTGTCTCCCTCCAAATAAATTGTTGACCAAACCACGCACATTCATTATTCTAGAGCCAAAGAGCTATCGAGAGTGCTATTGGAGACACTCTTACTTGATTTTGGAAGTGCCTACTTTTACATTAGAAGAAATAGGCAAAAAAGTGGATGAAATTGTCAAAGATAGCTAAAAAAATTTACTAAAATTGTCACTGTTAAAATGAAAGTAACCTATAATAAACAATTTTATGAATGAACATATAGATATGAACGATTCTGTCCATTTTCCCTTACCCGGCTATATTCCGTCCATGATGTGTGTCACTCTACCAACGGAAAAACAAAAAATTGGTTGGGTATGAATACCAGTTGATTGATGCTTTGTGCCTTGTTGGCTGCTGGTCTTTATTGCTCACGGACAACAAAGAAACTTTTTGAGGGTTTGTTCAGGCTCCTGTATACACTCAACCCTCTCTAATGGCAAATGGGCGTTTATTACCCAGTCTTGTGCATGTTCCCTGTGATAACCCACAACAGGAGATTTTTGTGGTGAACTGAACCAAGAGAATACAGAGGCAAGGAAATTAGAGCATCTCCACTAGCACTATGAATACCGCTCGGGCTATGGAAAAATAGATGAGGTTGAGTTGGTGAACAATTAATTTGGGTTGTGACACTAGGAAATGTAATCAAATTCATGGCCCTCAAAGTCACTCAAGCAAGTGTGTGTTTTCTTCTTAACCCTTTAGTGCCCATGTAACTGCTAAGTGATCACTAAATCACTAGTAAATGAAATGTTGTAAAATTTGAGAACCATCTCATTCCAATGTTTAAAGTTCAAATGTGTAACTTTTGAATCTGCAAATGATGTAAAAAGAAAATTCGGAATCTGGCTTTCTTAGCTATTCAAATACCTATGTACAAAACACCAAAATACTGCAAATACCTCAAAATATAACAAACACTTACAAATATTACACATGTACTATGTGGTATTTCTTATGTTTGAAAGTTTGTTATCTCGTATTTATTTTTTGGATCGTGTTCTCTTGTTCATGTCTAGTAGTGAATGTAGTCTGATCTTGATCAAAGTACCAACTTCTTTCACATTTTAACATATAAAATTTGTCCTAAACCATACATGGACAAGTCAATCTCACTTATATAATTCACAATAATTATGTATAAGTCCGTTTTTGACATGAAAGATTGCAATGGAGAGGTGTTGGTACAAGTCATTGTTGAACATCATTACTTTTGTTTTTGAATATTTAACTCAAATTCTATTTTGCCTTGAAGTCATGCACCCTCCAAAATCTCATTTTTGAATGTGCATTATACAACTCAAAGAGATACTATAATCTTTTAATCCAATAGTTTGATCTTACCAAGACTTTGAACTTGAGCATGAATTGACTTTGGATTCCAACAATCTCTAGCCATAGTATACACCAACTCTAAGGTAACACAAATATGCAATAAGAAGAGAGTTTTTCATGAATTTGAGGTGGTGATAAAGTATTTTGGAATGTAACACCTCAAAGATGTAGATTAAAGCTTGGTATGTTGAGGAAGTTATCACCCAAAATTTGTGGTCGATTTGAAATTTTGAAAATGATTGGACCAACAGCTTATAAATTTGAGATTGTGGATCTTCCAATCATTTGACAATCTTAATTCATATGAACCACAAGATCTGAGTGAAAACTTCCTAGATGTATCAAACTTTAATCTAGATCTCTAAAGTGTTACTTTCAAATATACTTTATTACCCACCTCAAATTCACAAAAACCCTCTTCTTATCAACATCATGAAACGATTCAATACTAAAATTAGTGACAATACAGTTCAATGGTGGTTCTTCCTCTTAACCATAGAAGAGAGGACATAAAAAAGAGTTCTTTTTACTCCTCAGCCTAATATTTATAATTCAAAATGACTCTTAATTTTCCATACTTAGAACTAGGGTCTCAAATTATTTATAGATAAAAGATTTTGTAGTCTTTTACTCCAGTTCTCTTGAGAGAACTTACTTTTATCATCTACAAAAAAAAATTCTATTTCTTTATTTTAGTTCTATTCATAAAATTTAGTACCAACTTATGAAAAGGAATTCAGTCCTTTTACTTCAAATGAAGAGATGTCTCACTCCAGTGTATGGAAATAATTGTTTGATTTGGAGCTTTGTAAAAAATAGTGCAACCATTGACTTTTTTGACATGCTAGAAATTGAAAAGTAGTCCTTACTTGAATTCAAAAAATCTTCCTAAATTTGTAGAATTTGCTTTTTTTTCTAAGCTTGACAATTTGTACACAAAGATTAAGAATTTGAGGATTAAATTTTAGGATACCAGTTTGGTTACTGTGATTAGTCTAAACATTATATTTTTTCCAAAGTATATGAAAGAAAATTCTAATGCAATAAAAAAAATTCATCTTTTTATTATGTAGAAGTTATGAAGGATCAATGTTTCATCAATCGGTAGATTTATCATTTTGATAGATGTTATTGGCAAGATTAATAGTTAAATAATATAACAAATTGGTAAATTACACTAGTGTTTTTAACAAAATTCATACACTTTCCCTCGCCACATGATGTACTTACTAGGATTGGGGATGAGGTATATTTGTCAACATAAAATAAATACCTCCATACATATGCTTTTAAAAGATAATCATCCCCTATTATACATCTGTATCTATCCCTAAAACACCTTGTTGTAAACCAACATAGCCAAGTTTACACATATTGTGAAAACAATGTTTTTACCCTATATGCACAATATATATGAATGTACAATACACTCCAACAACAAAGCATCTGCACCCTACCACTCAAAGCAAGAGATTTTTTTGATGAAAAAACGTGTTTGTATTTAATCCTTAAATGTCCCTAGTTTTTTTGGGTTTAAAAACATCATTGCTTTTGATGTGTTATAAGTCTAAATGTAAGTGAAGTATAGAAATCTCAATTGTACAATCTTGTAATGTACATGATGTAAATGATGTGGGTCAAATTTGGAGTCATTTGGCCATATAAGTTGCAAGATTAGAGTGTTTCAATGTTAATAAAGGAAGCTGAAATTTTCCTACATTAGCAACACAGTTAAAGGTGAAATTTGTTTTCAAAATTACTCAAATGAAAAATCCTAGAACTATAAAGTAGTTCAAAATCATCATATAAACACATTGGTACAAAAAAAACTCGTGCACCAAAACGACTCCTAGACATCTATGAAAACATGAATTGACATGAACACTTTTCATGAAAATTATGATAACTAGACTTGAAGGAAATCCAACCCAATACATGTCAAACTCATGAGTTTGACATGTATTTTCA
This sequence comes from Pohlia nutans, assembly GCA_022496805.1. Lineage (NCBI taxonomy): Eukaryota > Viridiplantae > Streptophyta > Bryopsida > Bryales > Mniaceae > Pohlia > Pohlia nutans. The sequence goes on from CM040086.1 coordinate 3,653,860, forward strand.
TGAAACGTTTTTGTATGACTCCCAGACATACAAAAAAACATGGATTGACATGAAAATATGAGCACAATATAGTGATATTTGAATACGTCCCTCTATAGTTAATGTAAGGAAGGGCTCAATATTCTCGATTGATGAACAATAATGATTACTTATGTATAGTGATTATGATTGGTTTACGCACTATATAGAGGGACACATAGCGGTTCCAGGGTATGAAGAGGATATTTTGTGATACCAAATTTTGAGTGCAATAATAGCGATCGAGGGTGAATTGAAGGGAGAGAGTGCAGATGACCCAATAACCAACTTGTACTATAAACCAACAATATTCAACAAGAGTTCATTGAGAGCTTCAAATTCTACACCAATATTAAATTTACGTGAAAAACTTAAAGTGTTGGTTTATGCCATCCACTATATACCGGTATGTATCAAAAGTTTTACTCTGTAGTTTGCAGTGCGGGACTAGTGATCTAAAAATTGGCTAAATTTAGCTGAATTTCTACCCAAAAAATGGGACTGCTAAACATACAAAGGAAGAAAATGATTTTTTTTTGAAATGTAATGAGAATGCTTATCATGATATAAATATGTAGCAACTTCATGAGGTGATATCCGCGGATATTATCATGGTATCACCTTAATATAGCCAAATATTATAGAGGTATCATGAGTTTTGTATGCGCTGGGTTGCAAAAGTAGATAGCATTTATGTGGGTGGTCGCATAATGTTCTAAATGTCATGAAGTGGTTCTGAGATCACTGTGTGGGACCGACCTCAAGTTTTCTTTCACCTTAAAAAAAATCATTTTTGATTTGAAGTCTCCATGCTAAAGATATGCACAATGTTCAGAGTGGGGAAGGAAGTATGCATCCCCTACTCCTCATGTGAACATTGTGTATGCCCCCCTACTTTTCCTATTTTTCACGCACTGCTACAAACAAAAACAAATACAAGCATCATATTTTTGCATGAAGACTTTAAATCTTGCAGCACAAGTTGCAAGCTCTTAATGACTTGATGGATAAATCACGGTTATCATTTTATTCCAATTTTTTTTCATCTACTGTTACAAACAAAAGAAAAAAGACCAACATGAGATCTTTTGCATGAAAACTAACCCCTAAACATCTTACTCCTCTCCATATTTGGTGAATTTCAAAAGTGTCTTATAAAATGTAGCTAAGAGAGATATTTTGAACTTGATATATGAATAAAAGTTGTACGTTATGAATTTTTGATTCTATCCATATGGTTTGATCTATGATTGCTGTCACCAATATTTTTGTATGAATTTGAAAATTAAATTTATTTTTTTATTTTTTGTAATTTGATTACGAATAAGATATTGAAAATTTATACATGAAATTTGTTGTGATTGGTTAAAATGTATTACTCTAAGTGTAGTTATTTTTGGAGATTTTTTGATTGCTTAATTTTATGAGTTGACTTTTTAAGAGCACTTTTACACTAAAATTTTTGAAATTTTGGGTGAATCACTACAACATGAAATGATACAAACAACCACAATCAAATATATGCTGCAAAGAGAAGAATTTCATGGATACAAATTTTTAGAAAAAATGATGTATAAAAATTTCACAAACCACCCTCTTTCTAATTGAATCACACATGCATGAAGCTAACTTCCCATAAAATCTATAGTAAAAATTTCACACTGCAAAAATGTCAATAACGAATGAGAAACTGTGTTTGATTTTGTACATCGTCCACTTTTTGAACGGTTGGACGTTTTGGGATTAAATCTTGCAGCACAAATCGCAAGCTCTCTGAAATGACTTGATGGATAAATCACAATTATCCTTTTATTCCCAAATGTTCAACTTCAGTTGAATTTGAACTTCAATATGATATAAACAAAAAGATTTCAAGATTTCAATTGCATTTGGATGCCAAGAATTTGTGGTTAAAGAACAGCTCTATATAATAGTTTCAAAAACTAAGGTTGGATAACCCATTACCACCACGACACCTAAAACCACCAACTTCTACTCCATTCCTTCATTTCAGGGAGGAAATGTAAGTTGTCGGTACATGACTTAACATTTGAGCAATTCATGCATAAGTCATGTATTGATAGTCTACATTTCCTTCCTAAAATGTAAGAGGGGTGTAGAAGTTGGTGGTTTTAGGTGTCGTGGTGGTAATGGGTTATCCAACCTTATGTGTCACAAACTCACGATTCCTGTTCCATGACCATTAGTCTCTTGAATGTACAAATTTGGGAGCCATTTGTCACACAAATACCATCGGAGGCGCTAACCTTTAGTTTCTACAAAAAAAAATTGTGTACAGTTTGTGTATCATAGGTTGCGGGTCTTATGTTGAATGATTTCTGTGCTGTCCATTTTTTTTTGAATAATCGAGCTCCCGTGCAAATCAAGTTGTATTTAATTATTCTGTATTTTTTGAGGACTACCGGTACTGTGGTGGAATACCATACCCGACTGTCAAGGTTGGCAAAATTTATTTATAAGAAGAGAAGCCCAAATTTTGAAGAGATTTTTTTTTCAAAAAAATATTTTGTATAGCGAAGAAAAGAATCTTGAAAAATATTCACAAAATTTAGAGTTTGTTTCTGAAAAGAATTAATTACTGGCATGAGATGCCAACCCCAACGGTCAAGTATGGTACAACGAACTTGATTATTGAAATAAAGTCAACAACTCCACATCGTGAACACACTAACAATACTCATTTACTCATTAGATATTGAAGAAAAATCAATCATTTTATTTTAATAGCTGGTTCAACACCAATGTGCCAAATAACTATTATTTTTCATTTTTTTCATTTTGGTAGTACAAATATGCTTTGAGTTTTTTTCTTACCATATTAAATCAACCTTTTTGGAAAAAATGATTTTCAACTTTCATTTTGTGATTTAATTTGTGCAAGTCTAGATATAGTATGATTTCAACAGGTACACCTTCCATTATAGTACTTAGCCCGAGCCACGCTAACTATTTACTCAAGCTTATAACTTTTTATGCAAAGATTTTTTTCTCAAGACTGAAGATTTTAGTACAACCGTGGTACCAAAGCTGGGTTGCCACCCATTAATAAATATTTAATATTTTTTGAAAAATAAGGTTCGTTCTTCAAAAAATGGATTTCTCGATTATCGTTTTTGAGCCAGAAAATGATTAAAAATGACACAAAATGACCCAAAATAACTTAGTAATAGCAAAGTATTGCTACAAAAAATTTATTCTATTTCCGTTTTTTGGTCCTCATAATTTCTGTTTTCTTTAGTTTTTTATTTTCTGAATTGTTTTTTTGGCGACCCAGCTATGGTAGTACGGTATATGAGTGTATCGAGGCTGCTAGGGGGAGGGGAGTACAGAGGGAACCTTTGAGGATGTGACATATGAGCCACATAATCGCAGTGTATCGGATTTAGTGTTATGAAATCTCATGTCCAGCTGCAAGTGAAAATGCACTACTTGTGCTTGCACTTGCACAAGATTCGAAAGCTCCTCTCGAACACATTGTAACAAGGCCTTACAGCGGGACATGCCATTTCAGCACTTCATGTGTGCATTAGTTTAATATATAGCAAATAGGGCTCTAACTTAGTTTTCTATGCAGAAAAAATCACTCCCTTGTACCAGCTACCCATTTTGTTGACGTAGACTTGTACTGCTATCTAGCAAGCGCTAGCACGAGTAGAAAACCTGCTTATTAGAGATAACATAGATATGTCACGTTGTATGTGTTACGGATAAACAACGTTTTAGAGATAACAATCATAGATATGTCATGTTGAATGTGTTATAGATAAAAAATCTGTTATAGATGACGTAGAATGATATGTCACGTTGAATGTGTTATGAATAAATAAGATAACATCATTTTTACGTTTTCTTGTTTATATATAAAAAATTCAATGTGACATTTTTAATACCAAATAATCCCTGGAAACAATTTATTTATTTGATTTAATAATAATAATAATAATAATAATAACGATGGCTTAAAAAAAACCATTGCAAATGAAGAGTATGTTAGGAGTAGTTTGCTTATCTATGCCTCAAGGGCATGGACAATATTATATATAAAGGTGATTGGAGGAAGACTCATATTGGTATCTAGTCACAAGCAGTGAAAACACTCGTGCGGTAGCGAAGAAAAAATAAAAAGTCTAGAGAAGTCCACCGGTCAAGAATTTGAGGGAAATGGAGCAATGTGATTGGAGCAAATTTTGATCTTTACTGGTTGGGGTTTACGCATACTACAGCCAAGTCTTGTTTAGTGGAGAACTTCAAACATAAATAAGAAATGACATGACCACCAACGTGGCAACACTTTTTGCAATACTTTTGAAGTGAATTTGTTTTTGATAATCGGGCAAACCTAACTTGAGACTTTGTTCAAGTATTAGTCTGCCCATTGGAGTTGAAAACTATAGGCTCAGTTGAACCCTACCTTTAGGTTTTTATTTTATTTTTATTTTATTTATTCATATATTTTATTTTATATTTTAAGGTTTCTAGTATGGCCAGCCAAAACTCTCAAATTGGTGAGGTAGTCCGGAAGACTTCTCCAGTTCGTGTTTACACTACAACTTGTCAAGACTTCTTAAACCATTTTTTTTTTTTTTTTTTTCCATCTTGTTCGCCATTCCACTGATTGCCTCAAATAACCATATCTTGGGCAAAACTTCTTGACCAACTACCATTTGTGAAAGGCAAGATCAGCAGAAAATAATTCCCCAAAGAATGCCAAAAAATAAAATAAATTTATTAAGTATTTGTCGAAATCAACAAAAACAAAGTTAACAGAAAGCCGAAAAAAATAAAAATAAAAACACAACACTCAAGAAAAATCATAGACAAAAAATACAATAAAATTTTTAGTCGCTAGGATAAAAATTAATGTTATATATTAATAGCCAATTTCTTAATAATTACTTTGAAAGTGTCGACCTTCATTGTTTCAGCTTTTATTAATTATTCGACATGAAAGTGCCGACCATGCCTTCCACGTACAATAGTACACTTGTTCATCGTAGTCTAAATTGACCCTTGGTGCCCAAATGGTCTCCTCAAGTGCACCTTTTTACTGTGGTGCCTAAGCTAAAAATAAAAAGTTCACTGTTCCTGTTATGTTCAAAATTTGATTATATCCCCAAAAAAATAAAAATAAAATAAAAAATCACAGTTTCACTAAAATGCACAAAAGTAATCCCAAATCCTGCCCCTTGTACTGTACTGTACATGAAAAAAAATTGTTCTGAAGAAGGGTTGACTATTATATGATCTTGATTTTATGGCCTTCAACTTTACTATATATAGATACCTTTGCAAGAAGAGACTCGTCATAAAATCCCTATTAGTAGAAGGATGTAATCATAGTCTAGCTCATGGGCACCAGAGTGACACTGAGGTGCAAGATTCTTACTGGCAGGGCAAATTTGATGATGCAACTACACTAAATAGTATATTTAGTGTGAGATAATTATAAGATTTGAAAATGTTATAGATTTTTACTCTCGACAAAAAAATTTACCAAAGACATTGATTCCAATACTATTGAAAGATCCCCATCTTGACCAATATAGAGGGTAAAAAAATTGGTCAACAGTAAAAACTTACAACATGTTTATGTAAATTAGTGTATCTCACACTAAATATACTATTTAGAGTAGTGCAATGTGTGTGAATTCATGTGATCTACAATGCTTAAGATGTAGATGTGAATCATGAACCCCTAATGCATGTAACAACCTCAATGTGCTCTACTGTTTCTCACTACCGTAGTAGGAAGGCAGGGTCGGCACTTTCATGTCGAATAATTAATTAAAGTTTGAAAAGTAGGGGTCGGCACTTTCAAAAATAATTATTAAAAACTCGGCTATTAATAACTAACATTGAATTTTACTAGCGGCTACACGTTTTCCTTTGTTTTTTGTCTACAATTTTTGTTGACTTCATTTTTGTTGATTTCGACAAAATACTTGATAAATTTATTTATTTTTTCGGCATTTTTTTGGGGAATTATTTTCTGCCGACCCTGCCTTCCTACTACGGTACCACAAATTATGTACAAATCATGTACATGAAATTCTTTCACAATCTTCCGCACAAAAAAAACTCTGAAAGTTTTACAATAACATGTCTTGTAATTCTTATAAGGCTGATAGAACAATTGGCCCCATAAGACACGTTATGCTACAGTAAATGCCACATGTATGTGAATGTTCATCCCTCTATGCGCACCCGGTATGATCAGGGGCAACTTCACTTTCATTTTTCCCTTCAACCCATAAAGGACCAAGAATCCCGAATTGGCCCTTGTGTTTCTTTTAGCAGTTTTGAGTATGTTTTATATAGTCTTCAAATTTATTTTATCTTTGACCAATACACAATATGTTCTTCACTGGTTCCGGTGATTTAAAATTTGGACCCATCTTAAATGTATTTTTCACAATATAATTGACTGAATTTTACAATTTAAAACCATGGATCCTTGGTCCTTTTAAGGGTTAATTCGTCCTTTTTCATAGGAAACGATAAGCATCAATTAAATTGCAAGCAAGAAACTAATTATGGAAAACAAGATCCCGGCGAAAAAGGAAGGAAGGGGGGCAGAGTACATAAGACACCACGTTACAAATTCAGTGAAACCATTGAAGCAACGAATTACAGAGTTACATTTGAAACTTGTGTATGGAAAATATGCCATTCATACAGCATTCATGTACTCTAGACCCTAAGCCCCAAACCCTGCACAAAGTTTCGGTTTGTGTTTGCACTCCAATCCGGATAAAATACTATCTAATTCATTCTCAAGCTGATAACTTGATGTTTATCACTTGACTACAAGAGGAACCATATTATGGTTGATTTAGAATTTTGTGTGGATTGTATAAGTTGTTAGAGTTTCCTACAAATTCTCTTTGTGAATCTGTTGGAGGAATCTTTTCAGGCTTCCATGAAAGAATTGAAAACTTAGTCTTGAGGTTGTGTAGGTACTAGGCCAAATTAACATATTTCTTACCTGTCTGCGCACCATGATTTTTTATTTTTTATTTTTCTTTTTTATACCCGGTTTGCTACAGAAATCCATTGGGAGAATCACCATATGGGAACGTAATGAGAAAAATGTCACCTCATGTGGCCACCGAGGCAATGGATTGCAAGCCAGATTGGGACTTCGTGAGCGACAAGCAGTGGATGAAAAGGCCAAAATTTTGGATGAAAAAGATAGGATATATGAAAAAACAAAAACTTTTTGCCATATTTTTCAAATAAAAATATTAAATATTAAGGATCCAAGAGCCAACTTATTCACTTTCATGCGAGCTTTGTACCCTAAAGTCAGATGACCAGAAAAACCCAAAAAAAGCCCTGCTACGCACATACTACCAGAGATTCAAGTGAGATGATGGACATTCTTTCATCTTTGATATGAATTGTTTGCTACCACTCCTTACAAATGGCCATCAGGTTCAGGTCTGTGACAAATGCCTGACTCTAAGGACAGGTTGACTAAATGGCCATATTATTTGTCTTGAACAAAATTACTAGTACATATAACCCGTTGTTGAATTTTCAACGCTAAGTAAACGTGGTTCCATCCCATTGGCAACTCGTCACCATCGTTGCAACTCATAACCTTCTCTCCTTTCAACTTGCATTCTCCGCACTTGGATCATGAAAGTCAAGGGTTGTGATTGAAAACTGCACAACTCGTTATGTATGTTAACCTACCACGACTCGTCAGTTGTCTAATACATAATTGAAAGTGGTTGGTAGTACTAAAAAAACCCCGATGATTCAAGCTTCATTCTCATGGACGGACAGACCGTCATGTCTTTGAGATGTGAGTGCATGAACAATTCAATCTACGAAATAGACCAAGACAGTCAGTTTTATTATGATGAAGTATTGATTCATGAATTCATTGCCAGTGCGAGTTTTCTTGCTCCAGTGTGTGTGCGGTAAGTACCTTGATTGTTGCATCATGAAGCAGGTGGCAAGAACATGTCGAAGTCAACCTACAGGTTTCTCCGATGATCGTCTGTCCAAATTCTTATCAATGCTAAGTCTGGTTTCATGACTTTCGTCCATCATGGCTTTTCCAACCTAAAGTCCACTTTCTTGGAGTAGGTCAGATTCTTCAGTAGAAAATAGTCGAATGGGTTGTCGTAGGTCTTCACTATTCAAATAATCAACTTTACTTACACTAAAACTGTGATTTTAGTGTCCGGGAAGAATTGATGTTTTTTTCCCCAATTCGTTAAAAGGTGAGGAGAAATAGTGTCCCTTCAGTACATACATGAGTTTGTTTCTTGTCATTTTTACTTCCATTGAGAGTGTCAGTTGATGAGAGTGACATAAGCTTGCATGCCATGTTTATTATAAATTTGCCATTTGTTATTGGAAGTTTTTATCATTTTAAAATTTAAAGTAATTTTTTTATTAGAGGGACACTATCTTCAAAAAGTCAAATTGTGACTATGTTGAGAAATAGTGACCCGGACATTCTATCACAATTTTAGTGTACTGGAAGTCATGTCACATGTGTTATAGTGAGGGAGTCCATTGATGCCGTTTGGTTGAAATTGGGCATTAATAGCCAATTCTAGCCAGACATGATTTTTCATTGAAAGAATTTCAACTAAAATTATTGCTTTCATTAAAAGTGCACCCTGTGGCACAAAATTATGATTATGAATTTTGACTAGGAGTTTCATTGAAGGCCTTATTCGTTACATTGAGACAAAGTGTAGTCTCAATTTTATCGTCGACTCGAGGATAAACCATTATAACTGTTCAGGTTTGCAACTATTTGGTAATTTGAGACTTTAATATATTAATATATATAAAAACCTTTGATTGCCCAAAGGTTACAGTCTCATCTTATCGTCGACTCGACGATAAATGACTATAATTGTTTTAGGGTTGAAGTCTCAAAATGACCATTTTGTCTCAATTTAACGAATATGGCCTTATTGGGTTAGTGATCGTCAACCTCTTGTCATGCAACGTTTGAAATATATGTTATGAATTGAGGAGATTGACGTTCACCGGGCACAATGCTTTGACTCTATTTCTTGATGTCCAAAGACCACCTTTCTATTTGGTTGAAGGATCTTTAAACGTAACCTATTACTGGCCTTGAGATAGCCACAAATAATGGTCAAGTTAGAATAAACCCCCAAATCCAAAAATAACCTACATTCTAGAAATCTCTAGACAATACCTGCCCTTTACTAGTCATTACCTTTTGCTTCTCAAACTTGATGCAACTGTGTTTTTTGGTTGACTTAGCATTATGTAAGGTAGACCACCTGTTTCCGATCACGTTAAGCAATTCAGCATACTTCTGGTGGAGTAACGAATAGGCAAATAATTTTGCAGTGTAGGGAAATAGATTTGAAGAAGGTTACATATTTTTGAACAAATTTGGGGCAATATTCAATTTACTACAAATTTTCAAAGTGAAGATTCTCTCCAACCCGTTCTCGCAATATAGGCTGACCTATTTCCAAGAACTATAAAACTAGATTTCGAGAACACATGATATCATACTAACTCGGCCACAAGTTTCCATTCTTGGTGCCAACCATTCCATATTAAGAAGAAACATGTTTTTGTCACCGTTTACAAATGAATTCAAAAATAATGTAGGCCTATTCACGGAAATAGGTAGCCCTATACTGCGTGATTGGGGGCCTGATCGGAAACATGTCGTCTACCTTATATAAAGCTTTTCAAGAAGATGGAACGTGTCAGAGTTCTACATGCATGGTACATGTAGACAAGAGCTCCTCAGTTTCACTAGTAGAAAGATGGCAATGCAAAATCACTGTGCATGCGTGGAACTAGACACCACATGCCTGGGCAACTCCCTCAACAATACCACCTTCTCTACTAGTGTTTTATAATCCAATTTGTGGTTAGAATTGCACTGAAAGAAAAGTCAGTAAATAAGCTTGGGTCCTCCTCATAACATTTACTTGCACACCTCTTTAAAAAAAAACCTCTAAAATGACAATTTGGAATACCTTGCATACTTGTCACACTATCATTGAGTGTATACACTTCGTCATTGTATCATCGACTATAGCACACTTATCACACATTCAAACTATATCAGCCAATGTTTTTAGACTTCAGGCAGTCATTATAGAGGTCAAGTTGTATGCATCATTCTCTCCTTTCTCATCCAAGCACTGAAACTGAGACCAAAACTTGTAGCAGAGGCTACTGAAATTTTGCACACAGCAGAAGCAAAAATGAACAGAAAGAGGGGAACATGAGTTTTTCAGCTATGCGAAGGAACTCAATTATGCTTTATTGCATGATATTGTTGTAGCTCACCACATGCTACAAGTAGCAATCAGGCAGCTTTCGCACACCAAATGAAATTAGGCGGCAGAGATTCGGCACTGCTCAGCCCTGAATTAAATTACAATCACCTAAATTGCAGGACAAGGAATCACACTGTACGAGTAATAAATTTATGCATAACTTTGTGTACTAGATAACCATCAAGAACCAGGCACTAGTAGGAAATGTGTCGTTTTTCACTTACTAAAAATGAAAAAGGAATGAAACCGCGCCAGGCACATGGGTTGTGTCAATGCTGGTGAGTGGATTTTGGTCATAAGAAGACAGAATTCTAGGCACAATATTCTGTCACTGTTCACTGTTTCCACAAAGTGGGGAATGAAAAACGACAGGTCTGCTACTAGTGCAAGAGGTTCAGAAACTGGTTATTGGACATGATTTTCCTTGAATCTAAAACGTGCAAATATGGAACTTGATTAAAGGGCTCACTAATGTTGAACAAAAAGGTTGTGATTTATAACCTTCCTTTCTTTGACCAGCCAACGAAAGAATGACACAGTTGCTTTTAAAACATGGCATAATGTAAACTGTCAAAATTCTCTATTGGCACCAGAAGAGAACATGAATTATTCACCTCGTGAATGTCATAGTTGCAATTTTGACAGTGCCATTAATTAATTAGGTTTGTGGGAGCCAGGACTGTCCATCAATCCAGCTGAGTTCCATATATTGGGAGGCTTCATTAGGACTGAGCTCATGCGACCACGGCACCCGCTTTGATTGGTCTGATCCTGGCCCTGAACATTGGTATTGTCCATAGTAAACAGTCCTGCACAAGCCAAATTCATATTTAATTCTTAATTAAAAAAAACAAAAAACAAACAAACAAACAAAACACAGTTGCTAGCCATGAAACTTCAATCAAAGAACTTATATCGATGAATTGGGAATTTCCATCATATTGAGACTCTGAAATCTACACCTGGCATAGATTCAGTGGAAAAATCTATACCTTATGTAGATTTCAAAGAGTTCCAATATGGCGGATAGTCCAATTAAAAAAAAAATGGCGTTTTATATATCCTTCAGCTCAAAAAGTTTCTTATTGATTCATGTTAGTCTCTTATTGATTCATGTCAATTCCTTGGTTTCTTATTGATTTGTGTTAGTTTCTTATTGATTCATGTTCAAAATTGTTGAAATTTTGATGGCTGAAACCTTGAAAGCGAAGCCAGGTTCAAAGTATTTGAGATAAAGGAGAAAACTTTAAATGTTCCAAAAATACGTTCAAATTATTATTGCTGCAAAGTGGACTCACTTCTGTCTTTGAGAGCTGCCCCAATCATGCCAACCCTCAGGGATAATGATGTTATCCATGTAAGTGTTGATGTAGACGGTGCGAGAATACGGCCCCCATGCTCTGCCCAGGTAAACTTGACCTGTGCCTGTAATCTTGCAGTCTATGAACACAAATCCCGTGTCTTCATTGTTGGAGGATCGTTTCTGCGCTGTGAGAGAGCCTGAAATCATCGATTCCTGAGCCATGGCGTGAAGCTCACAATTCTGCCAGGAAAAAACCCAAAAAAAAAAAAAACAAACAAGCAACATTAAACTAAATGTCAAAATGAGAATTACAGATTGGGTGGCAACAATGAAATCATCCTTGATACTACTTAATCCTTAAACGACAATGCAAGCCCCACGGGCTTGGTTATATTTTGGAAGAATCTTGCTTACAACTTCTACTCCATTGCACCAAATGGGGTTTTTTAAATGCCAAACTGAGCACCTTAGAGAGATCTATACTTCTTTAGAATAGAGCCAAAGAAATTAAAAACAAAATCATGCTTAAAATGGAATTTAAAAGAGATTTTGGGTGTGGTATCAGGAAAGCATATGTCGTTTAATTAAGGGTTAACTCAATCAGGACATACGTCAAGGCCAAAGAACGGCCTCTTGACATCTGACATTTTTCTTTATGTCAAATTCAGACTTTTGTTCACTTAATGAACATGGTGATAAACTTGTCTTTTCTAGGTTAATTATAGTAAAGGGTGTTAAATTACAAGCCCAAGAATGGAGTTTGAAGCTCAGGAGTGGGCTCAACTTCCAAATTGGGTCTTGATCTAAGGTAACACCTCTTTTGGGTTAATATTGTTTCTTGGGCTTGGTTTAAGGTTTTTTCTCCCCTTGGGGATTCACATAGCATCGCATGTAATTAATTCAAAGTTTCATACCTCGGATTTGAAGAATCAAATGCTAATTTGTGCAAATGATTAAAAAATAACGACTTATAGAAGGGTATCTATTGAACAAACACTATTCAACAAAGGTGAGCTGCTTTCAACATTTGCTACCTAACATTATGGGCTTGGGACTAAAGGAAAGTTGAGATCAATTAATTAATAGGAACTTCTTCTTGAGCCACATTCTAAAGTACTCTCCCAAATGCAAGAACACTCACTGCAATTAGTATATTGCTAATCTGTCAAGTAAGAAATGCTTAAAATGAATAGAACATCTTCAGGAGAATTAGAGGTTGAGATTGCAAACCTTGAAGATAGACTTGGCATTGCCGAAGATGAAATCAATAGTGCCGGAGATGTAAGTATCCTTGAAGTAGTGTCGTCCAGAATAATCAAACAGCGTGTCTTGTCCTCCATACATCCCACATCCATAGAACGCAGCCTTGTCAGCTGCCAGCAGAACCGCCACAGCCTGCCCATTCACAGCCCCGGGCTCCGCAGGAGGAGCTGCATTCTGCAACAATTAAAATTTCAACACAAAATTCATTCATTTAAATTCCAATTGCCAAAATGAGATGCATTTTCAAGTGATTCTTCACTTGTAGGTTGTCCAAATCTGAACGTTCTTTTGTGATTCCTGGTTTCTTCCTTAGTAACTGTGTGTTCTGAACCTTTTTCAAAGTTTCCCAATCTACACTCAAAACTCTCTTATATCACGATCCCTTTTGTGAACAACGAAGAACTTGCTATGTGGAAATTAAGTGTGCACCATAGCATGATATGAACATCTACAGATACTCGAATTATGTGATACTGGAGAGTGTGATAATAACGAGTTCTGAGTGTAGAGAGTTCACACAATCTGATAAATAAGAATTGCAAAGAATGAATGCAACCATCGTGGGAAAATCTGGAGAACAGAACATTAATTCACGTTCTTGCTTCAAAACGAGGACCAAGTTTGAGCTTTCTGCACAAATCTTTGCCATTCATTTTAATGGAAAATCTAATTTATTTAATGATGCATGAATGCTCACCACGAAACCGATGCCTCTGGCGATGAAACTGGGAGCCCAGACTGTGAACGTGGCGCTGTCCGCAGTCCCGCTCTTGCTGGCGGTTTCGGAGTTGATGATGGTGGTAGCAGTTACTCCAGCTCCTTGCAACGAGATGAACGGCTTGTTATAAGGAATGACCACTTTCTCACTGCGGTACCATGGAATCACGCAATTGATCAGAATTTAAAATGAATCCTTTCTTGGTGCTAAAAAACTTTTGAAGACCACCAAGCTCTTACACACCTAATAATGATAGACCACCAAAATCTTTCACACCTTTTAACTATTTAGAATGAACAAATAAGAGTCTAGTAAAGCAATTTTTTTTGTAGTTCATCAAACTCAAGGTGACTTTAAGGATAACTCCAATGTTTCAGTAGAACTCTTTGACGGTCATTGGTCAGTGGAATGAACGGTTTCGCAAAAGAAATGATGAACAAAATTTAATTAATTAATTAATATGCAGTGACAGAATGTGAACTTACTGGTACACTCCAGCTGCAATGTCAATCTGAACCCACTGCTCATTGTACTCGGGAATACTGTCGATGGCAGCTTGGATTCTATTGAAATTAGCGGTCCCAGTATTGGACACATACAAGTGATTTCCGCCAGGATTTACAACTTTCGTATGATCATCCGCTCGTTTCCTCAACTGCTCAGGAGAATTTAAATATCTGCTTACACTCCTTGGTAGTCTACGCTCCGTTGCAGAAAATTTAGTGTGGCCTTGACCGGAACAAAGAGTGGCTGCAAACAGAAGCAGAAATGGCCACAGCCTGTGCAGCACTCTGTCATGGGGCGCCATGTCCAATCTACCTTAAGTTTTTAATGCACAGATCGAGCTTTAATTTGAGTGTCAGAGAAGAAAATCGAGTGTTGCAATCCCAATACAAGTATTGAGAGCCAGGGCTGGCTAAGTACTGAATTTTTTTAACTCCAAAAAGAAAAGAATACTAAACTGCAGTCGAAGCTATGGCGATGATGTTCTGTCAACACGCTGCCACTATTCATTACGACGGCTGTAAGTAGATCTATTGAAAGGGATCCAAGAAACGCAAAAGGATTGTCTGCACAGGTTTTGACAGAATGATGCCCAGCTCTGCTGCATTGCCAGAAGTGGTCAAGTACCTGTGCAAACTGCGCAAATGCAGTACTACTTCTACTTCATCGATCATCAACTTGGCTATTCAAGTGTGCAAAGAGGCTGCCTGGAGGACCCCTATAAGGTGTGAATAGTCCAGTGCCACTGCCATTATTCATGATCATTCAGTGCATGTGTGTCGATGAATGATTTGGAGGAAAGGGCTCCTGCAATAGTGGCCACGGAATGCTTGATTGGTATCCATTCCATGTGAACGCATCTTGGAATTAAATCTGATTGCGGCACTTTCACCGCCCAGTGGCAATATTCTTTGTACTCGGTAGTTGTAGTAACTGTGGCCGTTTGTACTCTGATTTGACCTGAGAGTACTATAACTGTTAGTAGCGAGAAAACTGAAGCAAAGCCACATGTGGGCATCACACAGAAAAAAACATCTTGAAGAATTGCACACTGTAATCATAGAACCGTTAATTAATTACCGTTAGTAGTACACTTGAATGCAAAGATCATGGTCCTTGTGCACTTGCCATGTTTGTTTTCTGTTACCTAAAATCACGTAATGTAAGTGCCCAGTTTCCTAGGCACCCTGTGAACTGGATCATGAGGCTCAGCTGAGTGTATAATTCACAACCAGCGCAATGATCGCCGGTCATTTTCATCTTGCACTGTAGTTGCTTTTTCAACAGTGAGGGGATCATTGCACTAGTGAATGTGAGCACCGAAATTATGCACTTTGATACAACGTTGGCAATATTATTGTCAACTGGCACTAAATACATGTTGAAGGAAAGTAGTTCGATTTCTGTAATGTTTGACTATGGAAGCTCCTGTCCGTGTCCAGATGATGTAGATTATGAGTGATTGCTGTTTTGCTGAAAATATAGCACGCTGCTCTTTCTGAATACGAAGTATTGATCACATCGAAGCTGAGTGTTGAATGATGAGCTAGAAGAACTGAACTTCTACATAAGACAACATTCAAGCAAAATCCTGTGGCTACAGTGAGTTTACTCCATCTAAGACTAGTGAGTTTCAGAGTACGTTAGGAGGTCTACCAAATGTTCAACATTGAGTGTTTTCAAACGTTGAAATTACAGGAGGATCAATAGGAGGGGGTTAAAAGTGAGAGGTACATCTTTGAAACTCCACCGTTTTTATTATAGGAAAATGAGTCTGACTTCATTGTTGAAAGCAGAGGATGAATCTTCAATCTTCAACGAGTTGAAATTGTTACCCACTTCTTTAGCTTACACTAAGGTACACCAGCGGTCTATGACCACCATAATTTTAATTCCGCCCTCATCACAAGACAACTTCTATTCAACGATGAGAACCTCCAGCAATGGAAGGGGCTACTTGTGAAATCCCTTATTGGGGTGGACCCCAATATACGCCAACTATGTCTCATTATTCTGTACATGCACTGTAGTGTCAGGTCTGTTTTGATGTTGTGGTTGTTGTGTATTGTTTGTATGATCCTGTCGTTGCTCAACTTTTCCGAGCTCAGCAGGAGGCTAGGGTTGCTTTTTGTTTTGTTTTATTGTCTCTCCTGTAGGGGAGAGCCTCCGGAAACACATTGTTTTCAAGGAGTTACATGACTGAATAGTATAAACAAGTCATAAAAGTAAATCTAAGTAAACGTAGGGTGAATGCTAAAGCATAGACTACGCGACTAGCCTCTTGTTTTGATAGAGCAGCTGATGAGCTGACTGAGCGAGAAGAATCGTACTTAGGTAAAGAGATGCAGGAGGGGCACTGTCAGTCCCAGTTGCCAACTTGATTCATTGTACTGACAAACATTTCTTGTCCTCTTTCTCTTGTGCACAAGAACGTTGGAATTCTCACTGAGTGTGGTTATAAGAAACTAGAGCAAGAATCTAGAGGAAATACAGCCTAAGTGCTACATCCCCAAATCCTTGCTCACAATCACATGATTCTCACAAAAACAACTGCCTTCTACTCACAATTTGAATTCGACCACTGGGCAGTCTTCAAGTTGACATGGGCCATGCCCTTGCTTGAAATCTTATTGCAGAAGTGCACACAAAAGCTTGGACAAATACTCGCACTCTGACACCTTGCATATATTGTCAATGAGGAAGAGTATATATATATATATTTCTTTTCAAATCATTTTACCAACTGCAGTAAGATTTGTTCCAACAACTACAATTTCTTGCTCATTAATCCTGTCTTGGGACCCAGGTATGATCTTGCTCGTACCAGGTTAATTCTTGCCCATTAGCCCTGTCTTGTTACATGTTCTCTGACAGACTCTTCTTAACCCCTAAACGTACCAATCCTTTTGAACACAAGTAGATGCTAGCCTCAAAAATAGATATCATCATAGCTAAGGTGTATGTACATAATGTGTACTGTACAGTGGGGTACCAATCAAAATGTCGTCTGCGAATTCGCAATGAGAAAAATTTCAGTATTGCCAACTTTGAAAGCCTCCCGACAGCTCAAAAATTGGTATTTGACCACGAAAGTTTCACCAAAGAATAATCTTTAAGTTAGTTATATGTATGCCAAATTTCAAGGCCAAAAGATTCACCAAAAAAGCGTTATTCAAAATCTATCAACATTGGTAAGTTTCCACAGCTGCCAACTTTAACAGCCTCCCAAAGCTTGAATTATTTATTTTTTGCCATGAAATTCTTGGAACAGAAACCTATTTATGTTAATAACATATGATAAAAATTTCAAGGCCAAAATATTAATAAAAAAAAGATTTCAATAATCTACCAACATGTGTAGTTGTGGGAAACAATGGGGGAAACTTTGCTGCCAACTTTGACACCCTCCCAACGGTTGAGAAATTGTCTATTTACCATGAAATTTTTGGCACATCATGCTCTTTATGATAACAACATTCATGCCAAATTTCAAGGTCAAAAAGCTTATTAAAAAAAAAATTTACAATCTACCAATGTGTGTAGTTTTTCCCCGTTGTTTCCCACAACTACATATGTTGGTAGATTGTTGATATCTTTTTTTTGTATCGATCTTTTGGCCTTGAAATTTTTAGCATATGTTATTAACATAAATAGGTTTTTGTTCCAAGAATTTCATGGCAAAAAATAAATAATTCAAGCTTTGGGAGGCTGTTAAAGTTGGCAGTTGTGGAAATTTACCAATGTTGGTAGATTTTGAATTACGTTTTTTTGGTGAATCTTTTGGCCTTGAAATTTGGCATACATATAACTAACTTAAAGATTATTCTTTGGTAAAAAATTCGTGGTTAAATACCAATTTTTGAGCTGTCAGGAGGCTTTCAAAGTTGGCAGTACTGAAATTTTTCTCACTGCGAATTCGAAGACGACATTTTGATTGGTACCCCACTGTACATGAGAGGACCATTGTAAGAGTAAAATGTACTCAACAAATTTGACAGACTTGTATATGGAGGCCTCTCCAATATTATCAACATTTGTCCATCACAAGAGATTTACTTCAATTGGTAGAGAATTTAATAAGCTTGCAAAAGTGACTTGGATGAAAATCATCCAAAATTGTATGAGAAAGTTACAATGCTTTGAATCTGTTCATGATTCAATTTCTGAACGCTGGGACGTTTAGGGATTAATATGACGGGCATTCTGTTGATAAAACAAAAGTTGTTGTGTATATGATTAGTCATAGCCCATTCACACCACTGCACCCAACGAGAGTGCGGCAAAGAATCTGTGTTCGTCAAATAAGTTTTGGTAGATGTAGCAAGCTCCTCTAAACCATATATTAACAACTTGAAGCACGCAAGAAGCTACTCCAACACATTTTGGGTGTCAACAAGAAACATGCACTTGCTTCTTTCGGCGACAATAATTCTCAAATACAATACAATTATCCAATTATGCAATCACAAGGGAACATCAAGATATTTGCCATGGCACTAACATATTAGTACACAATTAAATAAGTTATTGTGTCAATTCAACTACCGAGGTGAACATCTACATTTGAAATTCCAATTGACTATCGAGATCCACATCCAATATTGGCTAGTTACCGATAGTAGGTACAACTCATCCAACCACCGAGGCCATTGTGTGAAAGACTATATAAAGGATTTGTCTCCCTTTGAGATATTCATTCTTTTATTTGGCAAGAGTTTGGATTTGACTTGAGAGAGATTCATTGTAGTAGTACGAGCGTAGGACTAGCGCACTTGGTGAGAAAACTCTTTAATTTAAAGCTATGGCATCACGACAACGATTCTTTGTGGAGTTGAAAGAGGACGAAACCACAATCATTTCGTGGAAGAAGTTAATATCCGGTGCCTTGGAGACTATAGATGTGGAAGCGCCATTGGACGCTTCGATAGACTGTGCTAAATTTGAGTCATCGGCCCAAATTGCACATGGGGAAAACTCTCACGCTTCCGCTAGTACCAATGGTGTCCGATCTTGGGCTAAGGTTGATTGATTTACCTCTACGATTGAGAAGATTGAGCATCTATACAACGGAGGAGAGAGTGACGATGACAATGTACAAACCAATCCCGACGGAGATCAATACGACACTGATGATTCTTTCATTGATGATTCTGAATTGGATGACTATTTCACGGTGCAAAAGACTAAGACTAAATATTCCGGTTTTTTCATCCATAGAAGAGTACTTTCAGAGGACACAAGTATGCTAGACTCTCCAGTTGAAGTTGTGCATCCCAAAAAAAGGAAGCTAGGTGAATCACTCACAAAAACTAAAAGAAGTAAAGTGAAAGAAGAGAAGGAATTTCAAGAGCCCAAAGAACTCAAGGAGCCCAAGAAACTTAAAAACCCCAAGGCGCTTAGAGAATCCAAACCCAAAGCACCTAGAGAGCCCAAACCCAAAGCACCTAAAGAGTCCAAAAAGCTCAAGGAGTCTAAGGAGCCCAAAGAATCTAACGTGCCCAAGGAGTTTAAGGAGCCTGAAGAGCCCCAGGAGCCCATAGCACCGAAGGAATTCAAGAAGCTTAAGGAGGTTGAGGACGTGAAGGAGTCTACATACTCTATGGAGATGAAGGAAAATGGGGATGAACAAGAAGAAGATGAAAACTCGTAATTTTTTATTTTGGGTAGGGTTGGCAAATTTGTGCCAAATGTTCAATTCTTTTTGAAACATAAATAAAGTACTTGCAAATACTTTTCCGACATTGATTTTTGCACTATATAAAATACTTTAAAAGTCATGTTACAAAAAGTTGGTTTTTAGTTTATAATTTATTTAGCCAATCAGACTTGCCGTTTGCCTTCACTGTGTAAAGTTTTGATGAAGTGTCAATCATTGATTGCCAACCATGATATTGTATCACATCCACCCCCCTCTAAAATTCGCACTACACTTTCTTTATGTCATGTACGTTCAATTTTCGCACTTTATTGGTAAATATGACTATACTTTCTTCAAACGTATACATTTTACATAGCATGTGCACTTTTTCATCGCACGTGCGTTTTTAACAAAACAAGTGTTCACGGCGAATCTACTAACACAATAATTTTTTGAACAAATAAAATAAAACCCAATAAGGATACTTGAAATGCTCCACAAGTTTCACTGACCCTAAACCCTAACGCTGCCAAAGGAAGAGCAAAAGCTAAGGTCTGCAACACAATGGAAGCAATACCAACAAGGGTCAAAACTCAAAGCCCATGCCAACGAGGCCCCGAGACCACACAAATTGTCTCCACCATTTTTTCTCAAAATACACAGCACATGCGTTGATCAAAAGCAAGAAGTGGCAAAGCTATGACACCGCAAGAAATTGTATATTATTTTTGAACTTTCCCTTACAGCATTCTCGGAATGCAACACAAGTGCTGGACTTCTCGGTGTGAATGGGCCATTGTACTGCTGGTTGTGAGTCATAATGGGTCAAATGGGGTGCCTGCCTTCATTTGTTTGGGCATGTCAGAAAAATAATCTTACAGCTGAAACATTGGGTCTGGTCGTACCGATGAGTGTTTGTCTGTTGTTCAGTGGTAGATGGATGGTAGCCATTGACATATCATAGACATGATCCAAAATGAAACTAGGCAATTGAAATGGCTGGGGTCAGTCCAATGCAATTACAAATCTTGCAGCCAGGCTTCTCCCACAAGCAGTCATGTGGAAGTGCTTTTTTTTTCTTTCTTTAACCCTTAAAGGTACTAGAAGATAGTAGATAAGTTGCTGTATATTTGACATTTGTTGTCTCTGGCCTTCCAGGGGAGAGACTACAGAAACGCTTTGTTTTGAGGAGTTACCAGGATCTACATGCCTCGACAATAAAAAGAAGCTGTAAAAATAAATATGGGGTAAATACTCAGGCAGAGACTTCGCGACTAGCCCCTTGTTGTAAGTAGAAAGTTTCAAATTGTGATCCCAATAGCCTTTAAGACCATGTAGACATGAGTTTTCACCTCGGGGAGGTCACTCCCTTGTATATTTTGTATACACGTGCGATAATGACCTATTTATTTGGGGGGTTATTTTAGCTAAAAAATTTAGCAAAAAATATTATTAGGTGATGGTATTTTACATATAAAAAGCCTGAGAATATTATATGTGATGGTATTTTACATGTAAACATGTTTCACTTTTTTAAAATCCCCTATTTTACATGTACATTTTTTACAAAATTTATCTACAATGAATATATTGGACCCTATTTTTTATCGCACGTTGTTTCTAAAATTTTCGCCAGTGAACCCCCCGAGGTTTTAACTTCTCTTTTGATATGAAACTCGTAGGAGGTGTAGAACCATGGATTCCAAATACAATGAAATGCGGCCGTATAATATTGGCCAAAATGGGCACTTTGGACCTTTGAGGGTTAACCCTTTAGTGCTCAACAATTCAAATTATGGTCACTTCAGTGTTGGAAATGAAAAATAACAAAAAATTTGTGAAGAATTGGATTTTGAATTGTGAAGTTCAGACTTTTAGGTTTATAATATATATCTCCTAGCAAAAGAAGTTTTCAATTTGTAGTTGTGCAACTATCAAAATACCTATGAACAAAATGTGAAAATACTTGAAATACTTGAAAATATAGTAAATACTTACAAATAAAGCACATGTACTATGTGGTATTTAGAACACAAATTCTATTTAACCTTTAAACGTCAAAGCAAGCCTGTTGGGCATTCTTGAAAGAGAATAATGAAGAAAAAAGTTGATTTTCTCAACCAAATCAAGCGAGGATTGGTGCGTTGACTGAAGAAAGCTACTGAAAAAGCGATCTAGATTTTAAATTTTTGCCTCATTTGAGGGATTGTGGAATCGTTGATAAGCAATCAAAGTTATCAAATTGAACAAGTTTTGAGGTTGGGGCAACTGAAGTTCAGCAGTGCCGCAGTGCTACAGTGCTAGTCAGCAGTGCAGTGTAGAGCCGTTTTTTTTTTTTTTTTTTTTTTTTTTTTTTTTTTTTTTTTTTTTTTTTTTTTCCAAAAAAGTTTTAGATGCCTTCCAGGCTGCCCCGTCCTGGCCCTCTTGATGGTTAAGGGTTAACTTTGAAGTCACACACCCTCCAAAATCTCAATTTTGAGTGTGCATCACATAGTTCAAAAACATACTATGATCTTTCAATTCCACCATTGAATGATTCTCTAATTTTGGCAAAATGTCTCCACTCTAGTTGAGAATATAGTTGTATGGTTACTTTCTAATTTAATCCATACTATTTTTGGTAGGATCAATCATAGTGGAAAAACCTAGTGAAGTCTAGTGAACCCAATACCCTCAGCAATAAGGAGTTAATCCCTAAACATCCTTACCCCTCTTTAGATTTGGAGAATTTCAAAGATGTCTTATAAAATGTAACTAAGAGGGATATTTTGAACTTGATATATGAATAAAAGTTGTACATTATGAATTTTTGATTCTATACATACTATTAGATCTATGATTGTTGTCGCCAATATTTTGTTTAAAACCTCAAACTTGAAATTCAAAATTCTTTTGTAACTTGGTTACAAATAAAATATAGACAATCTATACACAAAATTTGTTGTGATTGGTTGAAATGTAACACTCTAAGTGTAGTGATGTTTGAAGATTTTTTTATTGCTTAATTTTATGATTTGACTTTTTTAAGAGCACTTTTACACTGAAATCTTCAAAATTTTAGGTGAATCACTACAACATGAAATGAGACATACAAATTTCACAAATCATTACCTTTCTAATCGGATCACACATGCTTAAAGCTAACTTCCTATAAAATATATAGTAAAAAACCCACACTGCAAAAAGTCAATGACGGATGAGAAAATTGTGTAATGAATGAGAAAACTGAATTTGATTTTGTACATCGTCATTACTAGACGGTTGGACGTTTAGAGGTTACTTGCAGTTGTTTTTAATTTGTTACATGGTATGCTTCCTTGATCCTCATCTAGACTATTAAATTAATGCATGGGTCACAAAAACAAATTTTGCTCCATAATGGTCTTGACTTTTATGGTTGTGTGACTTCTCCTTTGGATCATTGCAATCACATAAAATCTTGTTATCAAGGAACTCTACAAAAAGCAATGCAAATTGAAGATGTGTGCACATACAGTTGACGCTCTGTAAGCTTGAACTCGAGAATTAGATTTAAAAAAAATAAAATGTTCTATTCTTTACTCACATGCCCGGGTGCATGCTACATTATGTTTGAAAATCACGTGCGTTCATGACCCCTTCTTAAAAATACAAGAGGTTATATGTCTAAATACCTTTGTATACAAATATGTCCCGTTTTAAATATATGTTTAACGTAAGTATACGTGAATATTTTCAATTCTAAACGTGTTTATTGTATGTATACGTAATACAACAGTGTTCAAATTGATACCTCTTCTGTGCACTCACGTATACTTGTACATGTTTAGTACAGTGTAGCCCCCAGGCTCACATGTTTAATGAATGAAGCCTAAGTGCACCCAGAATGTTGTCCAAATGAAGATGATTTGACCTAAAATGTCTTACTTTATAAATGCTAACATCTAATATAAGTGTTACTTCCTCCGTTTCATAATAAGAGTTCACATTTTTTTTCCTAGCATTTGTCCTATGTTTTCTGTTTCAAAATGTGAGCTTTGTTCACTTTAAACAAGGCGGACAACGACAGTGACACAAAAACTACACACTACTATTAAAAAATAGCTCATTTTTTTGAGTATTGAGATGATTTTTTTGGTAATAGCTAGAAATGTCAAGTTGGAACATGCCAAAAGAGTGGACTCTTATTAAGAAATTGGGGGAGTAATAACACTTAACAAATATAAAGGATCGAGTGTAGCAAGTTTGTACAAGTTGTGGTAAGAATACATTATTTATTTGATGCTTATGTTACACATGGATAAGTAAATTTCTTCAATATATATATATATATATATATATATATGGGCATTCTCATGGTACGAGTGTCTATTTGGCCTCAAATTAAGTACTCTAGTGACGAACAAATTAAATTGAGTATTGATTTGAAACTTTTCCATTCAAACAACCATACCATCAGCATCAATGGACAAAGTTCAAAAGTGGATATACAGAAGTTGTAGTATGTGACCTATAACACATTACTGTGGAAGTTTGAAGGAAAGCTCAATTGTGTTTTGAAAGAAAGTGAATTTCAAAGTTAGTCATGTCTAAAACTTGGTTTTTTGTGCTATAATTTAGAACTACTTTCAGTTTTTACAATTTTTTCTTAGAGCTTCCAAAAACCTTTTTGTGCCTTGGCATGTTGGTATATATCATTTTAGATTGTTGTACACAAAAATTGAAGGAAGTTGATATTTATAGAATTAAAATATTCACAATTTGACAAACATGCAAATGATGTTGGTTCTCCCGATATTTGAATATTTTGTTGGAATTGAGAGCATGGGGTTGCTAGACCAAGAAAAATTTGCATCATACAACTCTAATAAATAAATTGAACGCATTCTCCTATTCAACAAATATTTTTTAGCACCCTATATTTATTTGTAATTGTTTAGACTGAGAGACTAATTTTTGGCAATATTTTTTTTTTATAAATCGTACAAGTACCAAATAGTGGATGGAATACTATAGCACTCCGAAACCAAAATCTACACTTCACCTAACCGCCTATGTTTATCCAAACCTTAAGCAAGTCTTACCCTGAAATTGCTCTACCAAAACTTGAACGAAATCCTAATCACAAAACCAACAAAGAAGAGATGAACTATGAAATCTAAACCCTAAACCAAATATATGCAAAAAAACATTGCAAAGGAAGTGGCCACTATGTAGCATCAATCTGCATGAAAAAAACCCTAGAAAATGCTCAAATTAAGCACTGCTGCAAAATCCAAAGGCTGTGAAGGAGCGCCAACACATTCTTCCCCAAAAAAAATCCCATGATATTTTCCTCTATACCAATACGCTTGATTCAAATTTGGACAAAAACTGCACACTTCTTCATCCAAGTAGTCAAACCTATAATTACTCTAGTGATTCTACTACACACTTGTAGAAGGATCCTATATTTATGACCCTATTTGTTTTCTACTTATTACTAAAATGGAGGAATTATTCACCACCCTATTTTACATATAATTATGTAGGGATATATTTTCAATGCTATTGTAGATCTAACGAAATTGTAAATTTTACCCTAAAAAAATTAAATTGACCCTATTTTTTATCTCACGTGGATTTCTAAAATTCCAATAGTCACCTCCCCGAGTTGTAATAACAATGTACAAAACTTGTTTGTCGCAAAAATTGATATTTTTATAGTTTTTACGCTTTCCACATTATTTTTGGTATATAAATTTCATGTTTCACTAAATCACCATATGTACATGTGTTTTTAGATTAATAGATTATGAAATCTCATTGCAGTTAACACATGTCTAGTTAACACATGTCTGACTAAAAAAATGCTTGTTTGATAAAAACATGAAGAACCATTCGATGGAACCATACGAAACCTAGGACTTGTGACAGACTATCTTATTTGACTATCTGATCATGGTTGAGGAAACTCCTTGATGGAGGAGCCAGACATGAACAGAGTCAAGGATTAATTAATCAAAACTCCCGCAGCTATTACGGCCATTGCAACTAATAATTACACACAGACACTCTCACATGCTCAATCTTATGCAATCAATCTTTCCAAAGTCACAAGTCAAATTCTTTCAATTTCAACACTCACTGTATCCCCACACTAAAAGCTTCAAGAAATAGCTCAAAACCCAAATGCAGCATGTGAAAGCAATGGTAGTGACAGAGCTTGAATGCAGTGAAAAGAAACTCGTGCAAGTTTCGGCGTACCATAATCCGTTTCCGTGATGGCCCATTCACATCTAGAAGCTCCAGCACTTGCGTTGCGTCCCTAGAATACTTCAAGGTATATTTTGAAAACAATATACAATTTCTTTTGGTGTCAAAGCCTTGTCTCTTCCTAGTTTTGGTCGACGCATGTGCATTGGTGGGTGGAGCGCAAATTTCTTGCGGCACTCAAAATGCATTGGAGCAGCGGCAATTTTATCTAAAATACATTTAAAATTTGAAAATTTTGACAAAAATTTTAAGGATTTTTTTGGCATCTTTAGCCAGTTTTTATTTTTATTTTTATTTTTATTTTTTACTTCTTCCTTGTGCAATCTGGAGATATTTTTCCCAAAAAAATGCCCTGTTATCATTGTTAATAGATGATGTGATTGTCCAAAGATGACAGAATTCTTCAAAGATGTCAGCATTTTTCAAAGATGACAGGATTGATAGCGGTGGTATGATGGATGTTACGCTCAAAGCTCTGGTCCTTTGGTCATTCACTTTGATAAGCACACAAGTCAGGCTGTAAGAAAAGGCACTTGAAGTCTTAGTTATCTAAATTTCTGTAGCCTGTGGTCTGACTTTATGTACGTGTAATTATTTTCATCAAAGCTCACTTGAAGTACATGTCATATCATATTGCAGGAATGCTGCCAGTTTATCAATTCCTCTTGGGAAAATAAAGATGTCCGGCCCGCCATTGTCATCAAGCTTCAGTGTCTGGATGCAATAACACTTGTCTACTATCATTCAACTCTGAGAAAATTGATATCGACTAAAATTTAATTCCCACAAACTTCATCAAATGCTTAGAACACAATCTAAAAATCTGCTTGAATGTGTGCAAAGATAAATATGTAATACATATACCTTTATTGACTGAATCAAATGTGGTGTTCAAACATGACCTCTTCTTTCTCATAAGCTGTATGCCCGGAGTTTCAGCAGGTCAGTAGATCTGAACATCATTTGCAAACATGTCACAGTAGACATGCTTTTGAGAAATTTATCTAATTCTTGTTAAATCGCGAAATTGACGCAGTTTCAGTCATCCAACTGAAACATCAGTCCAAGTTTACAGAGAGCCCTGAGCATAATTTTGTCACTCTGAAATTAAACATGCCATGTTCACAAACATGACCATGTTGCTAAATTGACATGCATGTGCGCTCAGATGGATATGATATAAGTTGCATGATGTTGTATTGATCATGAACTGGGAAATGAAACAGAGAGGTCGCCGAGGACAGCCACGTTGCCAGGCCGGGAGAACACAATCTGGAGGTCTCCGAGAGTGCAAGATTTGAAGCCCGCGGCGCAGTAAAAGAAGTAATAGTCCCAGGTGCGGATGAATTTCTCCCCGAATCCCAGTTTCAAAACCTGGCTGAGGTTTTTGTGGAAGTTTTGTTGCCACCGGAGCAGCGTCTCGGAGTAATGGGGGCCGATGTTCTCCATGTGTTGCACATTGAAGGACGAGCCAGCAGCCATGGCTGCAGTCACAGTGGAAAACGCGGGAAGACATCCCCCGGGGAAGATGTACTCGCGGATGAAGTCCGAGCTCTTCCTGTACGCGTCGTATTTCCCATCTGCTATGGAAATGAACTGGAGCACCAGCAGACCGTCCTTGGCCAGCAGACGGTCACAGCACTGAAACCACTCTTTTAAATACTCATGCCCCACATGCTCCAGCATCTCCACTGAGAATATTCGGTGGAATCTCTGGTATCCCGGCACTGCTCGATAGTCCAGCAACTGAATCGTTATTTTGTGCTCTAGACCCGCCTCCTTGACAGCAGCCTGAGTAGGAAAAAATATATATATCATTTTATTAGCAGGGAAAAATAATCCCTTCTTAGCCGGTGTATTAAACTAAAAAGCAGCCAGTATATAATAATAAGATCTGTAAAATGTAAATACACAAGTGAATAGAGCAACATTGGAACAGTGATTTCTTGTTGCTAATTTTATGGCCAAATAGCTACATAGAATTTGGACTGGCTAATTGATACAAAGGATATATGAAAAAATAAAATAATAATAATAATAGCCAGATTTTTTACGATCTGTAACCTCTTTAAACCTAGGTATCACCTAGGTATTGCTTAGGTAGCAGCTAGGTAGCACATGTGTATTATATATTAAAAAGAGCAATCAAGGAGCTTAGATTGCTCTTCACGGAGCAAAAATGTTGTTCTAACTGTCTCTTAACAAAAAAAATTGACTCCATCGGGATGTAATCCTTTTAACTACATCGTCATTTTGACACATTGTAAACAACATTTCAATGTCATTCCAACAAGTCATAACAACATTGATGTCATGTATGTTGTTCTAGCTAGCATAGAAATTATGTTGTTTTTACAATGTCGTTCTAGGCTCCTTCTCCCAGTAAGTTGTTACAATAATATAAACGTTTGGGTTAGCTGCATCATTCCAACAAATTAGATTGTTCAATTCATCATAACAGAGTGAACCAAAAAGGCAGCTCAAAGAGGAAAGTTTTAGCAAACTTGTGTTGAACTCCTCTTGAACTCATATTGACGTATTAATAGACCAAAAACTAGTTCATGATGAGTTGGGAGACAATCTTAAACAAGCCACCGTCATTATCCTCCACACCTCGCAATGACTCCCACACCTTCTACCAAAGCTCCAAGCCCATGACACGGCAATCTATGACCAGGCCTCAAGAAAGAGGTTAGAAGTAGAGCAAAAAGGGAGGTTAGATGGGCTTTTTTTCGGTTAGCTCAAATGTCTAGGAGAAAGATGATGAGATGGGCACCTGGGCAAATTCGAGCTGGGCCTGAGACAAGGTGATACCAGTGTAGTTACATCCGGTCCGCCTAACGAGCTGAATTGCAAAACCTCCCCAGCCACAGCCGATGTCAAGGACCTCATGATGGCTTTCGACTTTGCCTTTATCAATCAACAAGTTAATCTTACGCATCTGGGCATCAAACAGGGACTCCTCCGGTCCGCCCTTAAAAATAGCCGACGAGTACTGCATGGTCTCGCCCAGGAACAACGTGAACATCTCGTTGCTCAAGTCGTAATGCTGGGAGATGTTTCGTCGCGCATTCGTGAGCGAGTTCGGGCGCAGAACGTGGCGCAGGTAACTCACGGCGGACCCGAACGCCGCCGACACCAGGAACGGGTTCCACCAGCTCTTGGACAGGGACTCACGCTCCATGATGTCACGGTTCGCCACCATGAGCATCAAGAAGTCGAGAAGCTCGGTCCCTTCCCCGATGAACTCGAAGTCGCCGTCGATGTACGCGTCCGCTAATCCCAAGTCCTGGCGTGTCACGATCTTCCAGTAGAACGCCGGGTTCAGAACGCGTATCGACGATTTCACGTCACACCCCTTCTCCGGTCCGTTGAACTGGAACCGAGGTCCCCCAATCTCCTCTATCTGCACTGAACCCGTTCGGATGAACTTGCGTAGAAACGTGGTGAATAACAAACGAGCGATCGTTTCCACGTATGTCAGCGTCACTTGCTGCTTCACGTTCACTTGAAACTCTGCGTCGTCGTTCTTTGTGAATCCCATGGCGGAAGAATTAGCTTGCTGAAAAAATTTCTGTGTTGTGAAGATCGTTTAGACTGAATCACATCTGTTTTATACACTCCCTTCCATTTTGCGTACTGGAAATACTTCGCTTAGTTGCGGGCTAGGCGCTGGGAAAGCATCAGTATTGTGCGTTTCTGAGAGGTCATCATCAAACATTTGTTAGAGTTATATCCTAAATTCCCTCAAAAGTGGGTGAGTGGAAAATAGTTTGAGTGGATAGTGACAGTAATCCTCAAAAAAGAACATGTGTCGCGCAATAAAAAAAACAGTGGATGCAAATTTTGAAAGCATCAAAATTGGTGCTAAAAAACTTCTCACCAAAGTTATTATTATTCACCTTCACACATGAAGGTCATTGCTAGCCCCTTTTTTGGCAATAGATTCTCGCTATATATACATAGACCCGTCCTCACTCACCCATTCTTTTGATTTCCTAAAACTTCTCGCAATAGTTTTCATTTCTTTGAATTTTAGTCTATTAGTAAGCAACTTACTTCATCATTCACACGACATTGTAGTATATATAGCTCTTATTGAATCAAGAGCACTAGCTCACTTTTGAAGCAACTTAGGGCTTCGGTTACAGTCAAGTGTGCAATCACTTTCAAATGAACCCACACGCAAACATACCAAAGAGAATGAAGGATTCTCGCGTGAGCCACACCTACCGATGCAAACATAACATGAGCTTTAGGTTACAGTGCACAAAACGAATCTGGATTTCGTTGCTGTCAAGAAATGTTATGCATGAGGGGCTAGACTGTCGACTTAGCTAGATTTAACGATTCCTACTTTTTCCTACTCTATGTGAAGGAAAGTTGAGCCAAAAGCTATTGCAAGATTAACTAATACTTTGTACATGAATCCACTACTCAAATTGATCACTTGAACGCTAGGCAGTCCTGAGTATACAACGCCATGCTCGTCAATAGATCAACATAAAAATGACTGTCACCTTTTCACTTTTGATCAAAAGAATATTAATATTGGAAAGGGATATGAAGAAGTATGTGAGTTTGATGTACTCAGAAAACATTTGATTCCAGAATTATAGTTACCTGCTCAGTATGACATAACAGAATTGCCTGGAGAATGGTGAAACGGAACCGCGCGTCACAAGTCAAAGTGAAGACTTTATCCCTCTCGATCCTGCACGTGTTCACAACCAAGAATCCAAGTGAACTATATTTGATTAGTTACTGCAGCATGATCTATCTTACGAAGCTTTACTATGCAATCACATCATTCCAGGCAGAGAGAGCTTCAGGCTTCTTTACATAATATTAAGCTCAAAATACTACATACGCAGCCGCACTGGCTCACAATGGCTACTCACTAGTGCAAACCCCCTGTAACTCAAACAAAACTGGTTTAACCAACCGAACGCTGAACATGATATTCATCCCAATGTTGATTTTTTCAAAGTGCTGTAAACTATAGCAGGGGTTAACTTTGCACTAGTGACCGCAATATGATCCAGATAACGATGCAAATGGGTAGTCATTCTGTAGCATAATTAAAGCTCCAGAATCAAATTGTTGTGGTACTAGGGAGACACATGATCAGAAAAGAATTCCTAATGCTAAGATCGCTTGTCCTGGAGCCAACTTTTGCCAATCTAGGAAGAAACTGAGGTGCTCACGAAAACAAAATGTCAAGTACTCAGCACCAGTTTCGGGAATTTCATCTACAGGAGCTGTCCATATATGGAAATGATGAGCAGAGGGGCTTGAAACTTGAGACAATCACACCACCTGGGAATCAAGGGACTGAGCTTTATTCTGTTGCAGTTGCTGTCAACCTCCCTAGTTGTAAAGGAATCCATAATACGTATTCCACAAATTAACATCCGTCTACACAGACACTGCAGGTAAGGAATATATTGGCTCACCTGGTCGGACAGCTCTAGAGCCCACACTGCCGTAAAGAAACAATTGTTAAGAAGAAAGCAGAGACTGAGATAGGAAGAAATTCCGTTGCTGCAACCAGATCGAGGCTGCCTTGTATATATATGTATGTTGTTATGAGAGGCACAAATGAACAGATGGGCTGAAATGTCTGAGTGGTTTACATGAAGGAATACTGACTAGGTAGTTCTGACATGAGGAACCAGGAATTCAGGTGATTTAGCTACTCTGTCAGGGTGTAGATTATCATCAGCCTTCGCTAGTTAATTCGTCAGGATCCCATGTCACACAGTACATCATGCTGTATGCTTACATCATTTATTCGGTAGGCGGTCACATAAGTTACTCTGGTTTAAAAGATGCTGGGAAGTTTTTGGACTATGTCGCCAATGAAATTATTCTCACTTAGCTCCGATTGCTGCAATGTGAAGCAGCCCTTTTTTTTTTTAGGCGAAATAAAGCCAATTTTCGCTCTTAATTACTGTGCAGCGAAAATTAGTGTGTTTTACTGCGTGAATTTTTTACCTTTTTCGCCCCCTCGCCACGTCATCATTTGGAGTTGGTGCTCGGACGTGACAGAATTGACAGTGAGCGGATGAAGTTGTCACCACTCCTTCGCGATGGGATCTCGCGAGTGTTTGTCTTCTGTCGCCCAGACGCGAAGTTTTGCATCCCCCACGACCTCCACTTCGCCAGCGCTCCTTCCAGCGCCTTCTCTTAGCTGCTTCCTCATTCTGTCCATCGCCATAACTCCATTGCATTCTTTGCGGTCGCCGCTCCTCCTTGCATCCTTCGCTCTCGTTGTCCGCCTGCCATCGCCAGCCTGTGCGCTCATTGATTTTCCTTTGGCGCAGCGGCTTTTCTATTTCCGATGAGTTCGCCTGAGAAATTTGGCTATGCTCCGGATCCGAGATCTGAGATTAGGGTTGTGGCCTTGTGGGCGCCACGATTGTGTGTTGGGGTCGATTCCGTTGCTGGATGGGCGCTGGCACTGTGGGGCTCAATTCCGCTGGAGGTGGGGCGCTGGTATTTATCAGCGGTGTTTTTGTGCAATCTTCACCAGCGTCGAACTTGGTTTGTTGTCTTCAGTTGGTTTTCTTTGCGCACTTGCATTTGTCTGTGATTTTTGTTTTTTGGGATTTTCGATCTGTGCTTTAGGATTTCCGATTTGTGCTTTGGGATTTCCGATCTCTGCTTTGGGATGGAGGGCGGTGCTGTCGATCTGGTTCAGGAGCTTCCTTTCGAGGAGGTGCGAAGGCAGGCTCATTTGAAGAGGGTGATGGCAGCTACGGCGGGGAAAAGAAGAAAAGACAAGAAGGCGGTGGAGATCGACGTTGTGGAGATCAGCGCTGAGGAGATCCACGCCGAAGTGGAGAGGAAGAAGGCGGAGAGGGCAAGGCGAGCCCGAGAGAGGAAGGAGAAGCAGCAGCGTGCTGCATTTCGGGCTGAAAAGAAGCTGAGGTTGGTGCGAGCGCTTCAAGCGAAGCTCGATGCGCAGAGAGGTAAAAAAAAAATTGCCGGTGACGCCATTGCCTGCGGGGGAGTTGAAGCGGAAGGAGGCCGTGAAGCAGAAAACAATGACGGAGATGTTTTTGTTCACTGGCCGCAATCTGCTGGCTCCTTCTGATCCGATTTCTTCGAGTTCAGGATCCGGGCGTGAGGATTCAGCGTTTGTGGTTGCTAGTTCTGCACCTCAGCAAGAAGTTGTGACGGTGTCTTCAGACACTATGCTGCCTTCGGACAGTGGATCGGGGTTCACCGATTCTGGACAGGTGGGAGTTATGGGTTTGAGCTGTGAAAGTGTGGATCAACGCAAACGTAAGGCTAGCAATGTTGTGCACTTGAGCTCGGAGTCCGAGGGTCATGACTCCGATCTGCCTGAGGATCTCGATTTGAGCAACTTGCAGGAGTTGTCATTCTCAGACACTGACGAGGAAGACGATTTTGAGGACAGTTCTCCTCTTGCAAAGAAAAGGAAGAAAGACTATGATTCCACCCGGAAGTTCCAAGAGGTTTGGGCAGTGAAGCTGCCTTGGGCCGAGGGCATTTTGGGAAGCGATGGGGTTTTGCACATGGTGAAGTGCAACCCTTGCACCATTTTCAACAAGAAACCATGCATCATGGCCCCCAAATGGGACACGCTTGTAAAGCACGAAGGTCGTAGGACTGCAGACAAGGACATTCCAAAGTATGGGGTGAAGAAGGGGCAATTCTATATTGCCAAAGACTGCAAGCACCGCAAGAACATGCGGCTCTACATTGCACGAAAACCAGCAACGGTCTTGGAGATGGTGAATCATTGCAACAACGTTGAGTTCGTGAAGAAGAAGGTGCAATTGGCCACCTTATTCCACATCCTCTCTCATGGGCGCCCTCTCCTTGAGTATGAGTCCATGGCTGGGTTGTTCTCTTACCTTGAAATTCCTCATTTTCCTAGGAAGCACTGGTCTGACAATAGTGGGTGGACTTTGTCTGAGTACATGTTTGCTGAGGTGAAAACCGAGATTGTGAAACAAGTTAGCTTTGCCCAATATGTTGCTCTAACTGCAGACGAAACTAGCACCTTGGATAATGGGTCGTGGATCTCAGTCCATGGTTATGTGGTCCAAAACTGGGTAAGGATCCCATTTCTGATTTCACTTCAGCAAGTCGTAGATGGTGCCGGGGCTACTGCACTAACTGATTTGCTTGTGAAGGCTCTGTGGAATGGGGCTGGCCTTGACAAGCCAGACATTAGCACGAAACTGCTAAGCTTCGGTGCAGATGGAGCTAGTACTTTCCAGGGTGCCAAAACGGGCGTGACTCAGCAATTACAAAGCCAATACGCCCCATTTATGGTAGGGCAGCATTGTGGTGTGCACAAGAAAAACTTGGTGGTGAAAGCCTTGAGTGAGCTGCCCATTTTCGGCAGCATTGAGGAAATGTTGAGAAAAACCCGTGGCTATTTCAAACACTCCCCGAAGCGTCACTTGGAGTTTGTCAAATTAGGTGAAGTAATGGAAACAAAGGGGTTAAAACTCCTAAAGAATGTTAAGACTCGATGGGTGTCTTTGATTGAGCCACTTCGGAGGCTTTTGGCACAATACCGAGTTGTTATGGCCAAAATGGCCGAGGACATTGATGACAATAAGGATGCAGGGGTAAGTGAATTCTTTTTCTTTTTGTTCTTTTTTTTTCCTTTTTGTTTTTGTTCTTTTGAAATTTCCTTTTTGTTTTTGTTCGTTTGAATTATCCTTGTGTATCTCATACTAATGTGTGGTGCTTGTGTATGGGCAGGAAAACCTTAGTCTCTTGCTAGACCCTTACACCCTCCTCGGCATAACCTGTCTGCTGCCGCTACTGGAGACAGTTGATGCATTGGTGTCCTTTTCACAAGGCCGCGATGTTTATGTGTGCGATTTTGTTGCTGCAGTTCAGATTTGTGAAAGTCAGCTGAACAAGCTGTATGTTGAGGATACCACTGCATTTCAGGGCGATGAATTTTGGGCCTTCCTTGCACTCGAATCGTGCACCCACGAGGTGATTCATCTTTGATGGATTGAGGACTTGAATGATTCCTCGGAGCAGCTTGCTTTCATTGTGAACGGTGACAAAATTTTTGCAAAGCATGCCCAGAATGGGTCCTTTGTGGCAGCACAATTAGTGAAGAGGGTTTTGTATGCCGAGTTGATCTCCACAGTGAAAATTGAATGCAAGGGTGAGTCCACTTCTTCTATCACAATTGTTTTTCTTTCATTGATTTTATTTTCTTGCTTCCTGCTTTTTGGTTTTATTTTCTTGCTTCCTTGCTTTTTGCTTTTTGCTTGCTGCTTTTTGATTTCAAGTGTGTCTGTGAACTTGTGAAGGGGCTGCAAGGAAGCTCATGGCCGAGCTCAAGGCCCGGTTCCCGGAGCAGCATGTGCTGAATGCTCTTGGTGTGGTATATCCACAATATTGGGCCAATGGTGGTGGCTTGGATACTTTCAGCAAGCATTTGGAAATCCTAAAGGGGTTTTACTGTGAGCCAAAGTGGATTGACGATGGAACTGAGGGCAGCAAGGGAAGGAAGTTGGTGTCACCGCTGCTTGATAGTTGGAAGCTCGAGTCTCAGCAAAGCATGTTTAAGACTGCCATGCAGTCTAATTGGCAGTTGGCTTTAGAGCCACCCTTTACTTGCAATCCCCTCACTAAGCTTTGGCGGATCTTGGATGGAAATTCCTTGACCCAGCACTTGTTCTCAGAGTACCTTAAGCTTGCAGAAATTGCACTTGTCCATGTCATTGGTAGTGTGGAGGATGAGAGAACCTTCTCCACTCTCAGCTTTCTCAAAAACAAGTTGAGAAATGCTCTCAATGAGCACCTCCCTCTTGTGGTGGGGATGTATTCCCAGAAGTTGTACACTTTAGAGAGTTTCCCCTACGAGGCCGCTTTCGAGAAGTGGCTTGCTGGGGCAGAGCGTTATGGGCGCTACGGTTTGACAGCTTAGCTTCTCAGGGTTTTACTATGTTTTGTTTCCATTACTTTATGCTAACTTGATTATACTCTCACCTCTTCTCTACATGTTTGATGAATTTATGTTTGTACTTTGTATAGTATTCTTATGTTTGGCATCGGAGTGTATTTGTGTGTTTTGCAGGTCCAGTTTTCGCCACTTAGCTATATCCTTTTGCATGTTGTCGTTATCTTAGCATTTAGAACATTTACTTTGTAGCCATTTTACCACAAATGAACTAAACTTGGAGCCTACCATAACTTTACAAAAAAACATTGTATCGCCATTCAAAAATAATGTATTGCACTTGTTCAAAAATTATTGGAGACAATTCCTTCCTTTTACTTGTCAAGCTGTAGCTAGTAAAAAACTTCAAAAAAAAAATTACTTGCCTAATCGTCTTTTTCTATGAACCACATGTCGCCCTGTTGCAAAATTTGAAAAAAACTTCTAAAAGGGCTGATGTGAAGTGGTTCCATGGCCAATTTCAACATACTTAGGAAAAAATTAGAAAATTAAAAATGGGAATTTTAGACAGAATCTGTGCTCTAAGGAAGGCGTGGTAGTCAAAAGTTTAGAGCATTTCAAGAACAGTGTCTCCGTGTGTCACATTTCTAGGGTTCAACTCTCCGAATGTCAAATTTTGTAAGCTTATACAGATGACCTTCCAATTCCTACCAATTTGCATTTCAAGGTTTGGCTCGTTGGAAGAGCGGAACCCCTAACTTTCAATTTTAGATACATGTGGCACGAATAAAAAAGGATTGGAATAGAAGGAAAGTTGCAAATGTTCAATGGAAAGCTGCACTTAACTTAGCCAAGACAATGTACATCAATTCCAAGGATGTAGCCACCTCTCAGTTATTACAGCAGCAACAGAAAACTATCTCATAATGCACCTTCCCCCGGCCTAGTAACTGTAGCTCTAAAACGGACCTCTCCTAAATTTCTTAAGAAAAAAACATTGTATGCCACCATATAAAGATTTAATGACTCTCATAAGGTTCTTTAACCCTAGCTAGGGATCACCCTTTTGCTCACTCCATGAAGGATAAAAAATTCAAAACATGTGATTCTTGAAGCAAGGCTATTATAGACTTCCGACCCTCTGTGGTATGTTCGATATTTTAGAATCTGTTGCAGCGATTCTTGTGCAACGATTCTTATTCCAAGGTACAGCTACAAGGGCTAAGGAAGCTTATGCATACGAAGACTTGATTACTGTGGGATTTGAGAGGCAGGAAACGATTTCAACCGACCTGCAACTCTAATTTGTTTAATTTTCTGTCAGGTTTATCATTAGATATTTCAAGGTGGTCCGACATGCTCTTAAGCCAGTCCATGTGACCGTAAGAAAACTTGATGACTGGGGTTAGAGAGGCCGCATGAATCTATAATTCCATATACCGACCGGCTCTCACAGGATTGTAGAGTCAAGTATTGCGGAATTATTTTTCCAGAATAAACATTTTTGTAAAAGAGAATAATATTAAAGAATCCTCTTGAAGATCCCATCTGTCAAATCTTGTTTTGAAAAAAATTACTGAGTCCCAAATGACCCTAAACTCCTAAACTAGCAAGGTGATGGTGGTAAGGTACCCAAACCGAATGGAGAGGTTGGCGGCTCAATTCCCAGCTAGGTGATGGTGGTGAGTTAACCCTTAAATGTCAAGAGGGCCTGGACGGGGCAGCCCGGAAGGAATCTAAATTTTTGGAGGCAAGATATATATATATGTAATTTATTTATTTGGCAAAAACGGCTCTGCAGTGCAATG
Source organism: Pohlia nutans (assembly GCA_022496805.1). Lineage (NCBI taxonomy): Eukaryota > Viridiplantae > Streptophyta > Bryopsida > Bryales > Mniaceae > Pohlia > Pohlia nutans. The sequence continues at coordinate 3,691,581 of CM040086.1, forward strand.
TAGCACTGCGGGACTGCTGAACTTCAGCTGCCCCAACCTCAAAACTTGTTCAATTTGATAACTTTGATTGCTTACCAACGATTCCACAATCTCTCAAATGAGGCGAAAATTTGGAATCTAGATCGCTTTTTCAATAGCTTTCCAACGCAACAAGTCTCGCTTGATTTGGTTGAGAAATGAAACTTTTTTCTCCAATTATTCCTTTTAAATAAGCCCATGGGGCTTACCTTGACGTTTAAGGGTTAACCAAATCCAATGCAGAGGTTGGCGGCTCAATTCCCGACTGTGATATATAATAGAACTGATTCAAATATATTTTTTATTTTTATTTTTATTTTTTGAAAAAGTCACCGCAAGACAAAGCCAGTGAAGGGAAGGGGACTGAGGGTTTTGGGTACACCCACCTTACAATAGGATTCTTTAAGATTTGAACAAACCTAGTACCGACATTAATATGGTGGGATTGAAGAGAGGCGTAGTAGCATTCAAAGGCACGGGCCAAAAATCAACCACAGTCCCAGTCAGTCAATCGTGGGCTGGTTGTACTGGACTACAGGAGCGTGGGAGCTAATTAGCCTCCACTTCATTAGTCACCTACTTTGGTACATTGCGTTTGATTTTTTGATCAATACATTCCACTAACCTATAACTTATGTCAGCAATAACTAAGAGCCCAAATGCTGTCAGCCATTGAAAACCAAAGTCAACCATTTGCTTAAAAACGAACTAACAATAAAAGGAATAAAATAAACCATAAAAGGAATAAAATAAACCAAGTTATGCATGTATAGAACCAGTGATTTCAAAACTGGCTAAAATTAGCTGGGTTTCTACCAAGAAAATGGGGTTGCTAAACATTCAAACAAAGAAAATGAAAAAGAATTGAAATGTAGCGAGAATGCTCATCATGATATAAATATGTAGCAACTTCATGAGGTGATATCTGCGGATATCATCATGGTATCACCTTAATATATCAAGGGTATTGCCGGATATTATAGAGGTATCGTGAGTATTGTATGCACTGGGTAGCAAAAGTAGATACCATTTATGTGGGAGGTTGCATAATGTTCAAAATGTCATAAAGTGGTTCTGGGATCACTGTGTAGAACTACACTAAATAGTATATTTAGTGTGAGGTGATGAATAATGTGCTTACCCCTACTACTTGTGTAACACTAATTGTCAATTTGTGGGTAATTAGTTGTGGCGGTTATCATCCAATTTGATTCATTGTCAGTTATCATCCAATTTTATTCATTCCATTTCTAAAATTTCAGTTTTTCCATCTAAACTTTCATCTCAAGTTTCATTCCTTACTCACACTAAATATCCATATCTCAAAAGATCACAATGTCAAAACGTTACTATTCTTCATAAGTAGTGTGAGAATTCACATTTAGTGTTCTTACAAAAGTAGGTTTTTTGATATTTAGAGTGATGTTCGCAATTACAGTGCCTCACACTAAATATACTATTTAGTGTAGCGGTTGTTACTGTCTGAATCAGAACTAATTGAATGGGCGTCGGTCTGTTGAAAAGTAATAACAATATTTAACAGAAATGGTAAGTATAATAACAATTGTAATAAGATCTAAAATGACGATAGTAATAATCGGGTGCCTGAGTGCCTTGTGGGGATGTCAGAAATTTTACTGCTGTAATAAGTTGTTCAGGGGAGCCATTAAGTTAGTACCGAAATGGAAACTGAAATGGGTCATTTGCAATTAATTCGACTGAGAATTTATGGCACTGGGAGGGAGTGGATGCACTGCACTTACATTTTCCAGTTGTATTAAAAAAGAAATCCCAATCTCTCATGCAGCCCAGTTCTGTTCATACAACCGAAAGCGGTCATTTTTCAACTTTTCTGGGCTGACAAGCAGAGGAAATTTTGGAGTACAAGTTCATGATTCTCCGTAAATTTTGGGAAAACTTCGCTGGATAGATAGAAACTCCGGTCCTCCTTTGAGGCCGGCGTGAATGAAGTGCATGTTCGTAATGTCACCTTTGAGGCCGGCGTGAATGAAGTGCATGTTTGTAATGTCACCTTTGAGGCCGGCGTGAATGAAGTGTATGTTCGTAATGTCAGTGGACAAAGGCTATTGGAACAAAACTACTCTTCCATGTCAAGAATAGACACTAGAGTGACAAGTAACGATGTAACATTCTAACTAATGACAAGAGTAGTCGTAATCTAATATATGGATAGGCTGTTGGGTGTAATACGAAGTATTGTGTGGTTGATGGCTACGAAGTCATAAGTTCCTTGGTTGGTTGGTGAAGAGCGCTTTATTTCAATTGAATGATCCAGGTTCAATTCTTGATGGGTGCATTTGAGCAGTGTTGCGATACACATGACTTGATGCTACGTTCTTTAGATACTTCGCAATCTCTTCAACCTCCTCAAATTCCTTTCGTTGTGTCCTTTGGAGAGGTTATATGTCACATTCCAACAAAAACTTAAAAACCATGGTGAGGAAGGAGGACCTTGAGGGTGAAGTTCGGAACCTTGCAAGAGATAAGGTTGGGAAACTAAGAGATATAATGAATGAGCATCGCATGATAGCGTTTTTGTGTGAAGTTGAGATGGAGGCGTGCCATACATGTTAGGAAATCCTATGCTAGCACGCAACCGTGGGTTGAAAGAACGCATGAATCAGAGTTGTGAGTCTAAAGCTATCACTCTTCAAAGTTGGCATTGTTATGAAGTAAACCAAAATTTTAACTATTTATAAATCCATAGGATTTTGTTCAATCATGTTGTCATTTTTTTCAAAATGTGTTGAATGAATATTTAACTTTTTTGGTTCCATGATTTTCTAATTTTAATTTGATTCCATCATTAAAATATATTAAAAAAAATGAAAAATTAATCCTAGAAGAACATTTTTGATGACCTACTTTGTGTAATGATTTTATTTTTTTTAATAATGTGGCCAATTAATATAAGAAATTACAACTGTAGCTTCATTTTGGTATTGAGTATAATGACTGTGCTAAAAATTTCACAAAAGAATGTAAGTAAAGAGGTGAGAATTTTGGTTTAAAATGACCAATTTTTTAAAACAAAATTAAATAAATAAAAGATAAAAATAAATAAAATAATAAAAACCTATACCCTTTAACCCCTAAACGCTCAAACGACCATTTTCTGGTTGTTGCCTGAATTTTACGGGCTGCCTAGAACAAAAAAATAGTTTTTTGAAAAAATAAAAAATATTTTAAAATACTACATCAAGTCTACTTTCTAACCCAATTTGAATTATGTCAATCCGAGTTAAACTTTACCGGGGAGAATTTTTCAAAGTTGATCACCTCAACATTGTCTCAATGTTATAAAATTTGCTATTTAGGGAAACTAATGATGTTCCCTCCAACTTTTCTCTTGCTTTTTTGAAGTTTACAGTGAATAAACAAACTTTAATCAATCATGCTAAATTTTAAACTCTAAAAGTGAAAATTATAATTTTTACAAATTTTCAAAGGTTAATGCTTTTAAATTCATTATAAAAAGATTCAAAGTTATTTTAGGAAATTTGACCGTACGAATAATTTGTAGAGATGATGTCCTATATTTTGTCTATTGAACCAAACTTCATCAAACATAAGAAAGGCATACATTATAACACATCTTTGTAATGTCCAATACCCCTCAGGCTTTTAGGGGTTAAGGGGTTAATCCCTAAATGACAGAGGGGGTAAAGGCAAAACCTAGATGTGTTATAAAATATTACTTCTGCAAGTTTGATGAAGTTTGGTCCAAAAGGAAAATGAGAAGCATGATGTTTAGTAATTATCCGTACAGTCAAACTTCCAAAAATAGTCTTATTACATGAATTTAGATGCAATTACTATTCAAAATTCAACAAAATTACAAAATCTACTTTTAAAATTCAAAATTTGGTATGATTGGTTAAAACTAGACATTCTATTCTAAAACATTTACAGGAAAATCTTCAAATGAGAGAACATCATAACTTTCCAAAAATATTCAGTTTTATAACATTAGTAAGAACAATATTGAAGTCTTTGTTTTTGAAAAATTCCTTACTAAACCTCAATATTGCAAATTACATGTATCAAACAACATTAGAGCATGATCTCTACCCCCAATTTCAACAAAAAATCAAAATTTGAAAAATGTCATTTTCTGTCCATGGGCAGTTGCTGTTGTTTGGACTGCAACCACAAAATGGTCGATCGGTCACTTAGGGATTAAAGCTCATAAAGAGCAAAGGAAGGGCTTAGGAGTTCTTAGGTCCAAAAAAAGAGGGAGAATCGGAAATGCTACCTCCTAAGTTCCAAATCTTTAAGAGCCCATAACTTCCTCAATACAAGTTGAAATGAGAAAAGTGAATAGATCATTGTGATCTATACAAAGAGTAGATTATCACAAAGATTACGCACTTAGTATTTGAATAACTGAACTAGAAATTTATCTGATTAGAAGTTCGGGGTTCTCTTGAGAAGCAATTTCTATACTATGACAAGGAAGTGGGTGGTCTTCCAAAATATAAATGTATCTAGGAAGTCCATTAGACCAAGAAGATGGAGAAATCCTAGGGATAAGACCACATAGCCAAATACTACGAGAAAAGATAGTCTCCCTTCTCACTTCCGCATGACCGTGTCAATATGAGTTGCAGTGCATTTTACGGCATGATGCTAGTGTTGGGGCTTCACTCATGCACCTTTGGTATTGTGAGTTGCTTAGATTCACTTCGTGATCAACACTGGTTAGGGGATGTTTTGCTTCATACTAGACAACTATTTTGGTGTCTTGAAAGTAATGAGTTCTGCATCGTAAGTCCTATAATATGATTACTAAGGGCCTAGTAGGGAGTTTGGCATCACCTAAATGCGGTTAATGCTGAAAGTGAATATTTTTGTCGCCAAGTGTTTAGACATTTGTGGAAGTTTTGTCCCATGTCATCAAATGACATATCCAGTTGTTTTGTTGGAGCTAAATGTGAGAATCACGTGGAGTTAGGACTCGGAAAAAGTTTGGGAGCTAACATTGTGAATGTGAGGCATATGTAGTGTTAAAAAGTTGTGTTTGTTGCCACTAGAGAAGTTGAAAGCTCCATTCATATATACAAATGAGCTTACGAGTACAAAAGAGAAGTAACAAGGGTACAACATTAATGTGAGTTCAAATCTTTTGCCATTCATGTACTACTATCATAGCCTACTCACTATATGGAAGCTCCAATGAAGCTCCAAGGTAAGTTGGACACTCAATGAACCATATAGAAACAAGGTTTTTGTTTGAGGAAAAATGGGACATAAAAATGTGTTGGGAGGTCATTTCCAAATATTATGTAACAATGGTTAGTGTTTGAGACAAAAAATAAATTAGAATATAACATTTTAAAAGCATCCTTGATGCATTCTTGTATCACAGTACACTAAAGCCCACGTGTCGTGGATAATTTAGTTGTTTTTCCAAACATATAGTTGTTTTTCCAAATTTATAATTGTTTTTCCAAATTTTGACAAATTTTTCCATTTCAATTATAAATAAAAATATTCACACCTAGATGACATGAAATACTTTAATTCAAGTTCAAATTTTCAATTGAATAAATTAATTTTCATGTATTTATGCTTTGCTCAAAAAATTGCCAAAAATTAGCATTTGCAGGCATTGTTGTACAAAATAAATGATACTTTTAATCTTTCAAATTAATCATTCCAAATAACACATATCTAAATATACTTCATATCAAAAAATGGTACCAAAATGACATCATTGGATATTTTAAACAAATGTTTTGGATTTCCTTGAGTAGCTGGAACAAATTCTGATTTTTGTACAAAAAGTCTCCTTTAAAATCTTTAGACCTCTTCAATTTTTACGTGAATTTATTTTGTGTACTGCATGAGTGTAGGAAATCAAAACCACATCCGGTCAATTTTCTTTTTTATAAATTTTTAAAGAGGGACTTATTCAAAGTTGTCTTAGATGCTGATTTTAGAGTTCAAAGGGCTTTTCGGGGTACCCATATTAGACCATTGCTCCAAAATATATTATAAGAATAAAAAAGAATATTCTCAAAATATCACTAATTCTAGCAATAACTACTTTTATTTTTTAGTCATATTTTAAAATACCCTTTGTTCACAAATGCTACTCAAAAAATACAAAGAGTGATCACTCTAAGATAAATGTCTTATTTGGTGCTCACTTCCATAGTAAGAAACAATACACTAGCAGAAAATGTATTTGTACCGAGGTAAATGAAGAGGCAATGTTGCCCAATTCTAAGTAAGTGTTGCGCATTTTTTTATGCATCTACCTCAGCACATGCACCTTTTCTACTAGTGATAGTGGGGTGTTTGTATAGTGTAGTTCACTATAGCGAGGAAAATTTTGGGTTGTGCAATATTGTGGCTTTTAGTGCATTTTTGTCTAAACTTGTAACTTTTAAACTGATCACTTTAAATCCATCAATTTTTTAGAAAAGAGAAACAATTCAATTTTACCAAAAATAACACATTTTTTAATTTATAATAAAATAAAAATAAATTGATACATGTTTTTTTTTACATATTTGAACTTTGGAAAAAAATATAGCTCAAAATTTCATTCCACATTCCTTTTTTCTCCTACCTTTCAGAAATTTTGAGTGCACTTTTTGCACTGTGATGAAGTACTAGTTTTAACAAAAATTGGTAAACCGTACCATATATGTAAACATCCAATGGTACACTAATTCTTTTTAATTGTGTGTCAACTTAATAGCAATGAGTATACACTAACAAATACCAATAGTTTACATTGGTTTAATCTTCTTCTTTTTTTTCATGTGAAAACTAGAAAGACCACTCTTCATTCTGTTTTGTGTCATCTATGATTTAATGTAAGGTTACATCAATATGTGATAGAGTTCATATACATGCATGTGTCTACATAGTAGACAATGAACAAATTTCTTCTCTTGACTACAAACATGAACAATTTTCATTCATCCAAATTTCTCTTGGTTCTTGTGCTAGTTGACTATCATTTGTAAAATATGGATCTTCAAAATAGGTTATTATGATTCAAAAAAAAAAAAAAAATTAGTTTATGTCAGGTTTCATTCTTAGTTTGAAAAATGAGACCCTACATATGATTTTCCAAAATAAGTAAAATCAAATAATGGAAATCATACCATCTTGTAGTGCATGCTATGCCAAATTCATTACAATTTTTTTTTAAAAATGTTTTTGGTTAATATGGGATTTTTAATTGAATATCAAAAGAAAATCTTGAAATTTTAATTACAATTTATTAATTTAAAAAATAATAAATTCAACTGTACAAATGTGATCTTCACATTGACATTTACAACTTAGCTTTGAACATCAACTCCATTTTTGTTATTCATCAAACATCTTATAATACACCTTCAAAAATCAGAACGTTAAAGGGTTCATGAACTCGTTCTTTTTGTTAAAATTGAACCTTGGAACCACCATCATAAAACCTTTTTAGTGAATAGTAATTCACAAGTGGTCAACTCAAAATCAAAAGTAAGTAAATGGAATGCATGAATAGGTGCATTATCCTTGAGGTTTGAATCATGCAGTAAAGTTAGAAAATAGCATATCATACTCTAATTAGTACAAAGAGTGTACTTTGGTAACAAGTGATTTGCATCATGAGTTAGTAAACAGATAAAAGCACTAGTAAGAGACATGTTGTTTTTCATTCTCCATTTTAAAAAAATGGTGAAGAGTGGCTGAATATTATGCTTATATTTCTGTCTTTCTGTGACCAAAACCATTCACTGCACTAGCACTCACATAACTTAGTCCATGTACCTGGCACATTCTATTTCATTTATAGTAAGTGAAAACAACACATTTCCTACTAGTGCACTTCTTTAGAGGTCATGCAAGTCATTGTCTCCATGGCATACTAGTCCACTCTTCAATCAAAAACAGTCACTCACAGTCACTCAGACAGTTCAGTCAGTCAGTTCCATACAGGACTGGGACTGCAGAAAGAAATTGGATTAAAACATGCATAAGGTACAGGTAACTATTAATTGCAACATGTACCTAAATGTGACACGCTGATTGTGTCGGGATTGATTTTGTGAATATACACCACCGTCAGTTTTAGTCAGTTACCAAAAACACTGTCGACCTTTGTAACTTTTCCATACAGTTATTTCTAAAGGGAACTGATCTTTGCCCTCCTTTTTTCATGGAAAAGAAAATCTAAATTGTATTTGAGTGTAGTCGCAAAGTAATCTTATGAAATAAACTCACAATTTGAGTGTTTTATGGAGGTGTCAGTTGCCACAAATGGTATAAATCTCCCCAAATTTTTTTTCCACAAATGGCACAAATCTCTACTTATTACCACTACCTCCTTCATTTAGATTTGAGATCTAACTTTGAAATCCAAGTCCCTCCCATCAACCAACGTCCCTCAACTCACAACCAACGTCCTTGATACCACCACACAAGGAACTTGTGACTTGACTTGGCGTTTAGTAAAAGCCACGACAAAACTGATGTTTTGGAATTCTTGACAGCTAAATTGAGTCTTTCATGAGTTCTATTTCTAATCTACAATAAAACCCTGCCAATGGCATTGGTGACTCTGTGCTTTTCAATTTAGAGGTTACAAACCCAAGGTTTGGGGTACTTTGTGGATAACTCTAGTGTTTGACACAAAAATATATACTAGAATATAACATTTTTAAAACATCCTCAATGTATTCTCGTATTAGGGTACACTAAAGCCCATGTGCACTGGATGATTTTAGTTCCTTAGTTTTCCTATGGAAGTTGATGAGAGTGGAGACCCAATGGAGGAAGCAACAACAAGTACACTATTTGCTATGATAGTGCATTTGATTGGTTCCCATTTTGACACCACCATTGACTTAAATGCTCATGCTCTAAAGATAACTTGGACTTTGATTGTTGTGTGCCTTGAAAGACTCAACAAATTATAAAAATTTGCAGTGAGAAAGGCCAAATGTGTTGTGGCCTACACAATATTGCTTCATATAATGTCTACATTGGAACAAACACAGGTACTGAAATTTAAATTTGTCATTGCTATGCTGGTACTGCCCCTATTTATGCTTTGAAATGAGGATGCTCTTAGAAAGTTATCTCAACATCTTTCACAAAAGAATCCAGATACTTTTGAGGTCCTCTCCAGTGAGAGTTACCAAAAGTTATGGGAAGAAGATTGGCATTGACCATTTGAAGAGCACCATGCATGCTCTGTATATTGAATACATGTCAAAATTTTGGGTTGCCATCCATAGTGGAAAAGGGTAAGAGCTCACAACTGCTAATTAACCCCTAAAACATAAGAAGTTCAAATTGGGCCTCATTTTTTAGCATGTTTGAGTAGGTTCAATGTGGACTTCCTTTTGTTTAATTTTTTTTTTCTTGACCATCATATGCATTATTCTTCATTGATTCCAGTGATACAAAATTTAATCTCATCTGACTTATATATTACACAATATGATTAATTGAATTTGTCATTTAAAACCATGAATTCTTGGTCCTTTAGGGGTTAAAGAATGTTATGGTAGCAACATGATAGATAAAAAGCTTTTAAGCCGAGCCATAACCTTAAAACAAAGAATTTTCATGTAACAAAAACAGACCCAAGAAATTTTGCCAGTTGTAATGGCTGAAAGCTTTGCCTCAAAATCCTCCAGCCTTCATCAAACTATCAAAGGCTATAGAAATTGCGCCAAACTATTCACCACGGTACACTCAGAACTCTTTTAATATCACACTTTGATATTAACCACATGGTACATGAGTTCAGAGCTTGGCATGTGGAAAGTACATGTCCAATCACATGTGTACACAATAACAGATACTGGAATGTGATATTGGAGAGTGATAATAACGAGTGTAGCTGAGCTGTTGCACTAGTAGCAAACCTGTTGTTTTTCATTCCTCATTTCGTGGGAACAGTGAATAGTGGCGAAATATTATACTTACTTTTCTGTCTTTTTGTGACCAAAACTACTCATCAGCACTAACACAGCCCATGTGCTTGGCGCTGTTTCATTTCCTTTTCATTTCCTTTTCATTTTTAGCAAGTGAAAAACGACACATTTCCTTCTAGTGTTGCAGGAGAATCATGTAATGAACCCCTGCTCTCATCATGTCTGAGCAAGAAAAACCTCACCTTCTACAATTAAAAATATGATCAAATGTTGGAGCTAAGAAAAAAACCGAATCAGTAAGGGCAAAAAAAACAATCACCGGCCTGGAGGCTTGACAATATTAAGCTTGCGGGTGGAGTGAATCCACGACGCACCATCGATGAAATCCATGTTCAAGAATTGCTGCACGTCGTCATCGTTGAGCTCGTACGACCACGGAACTCGAACGGATCGCTCCGCACCGGGGCCGGAGCATTTGTATTGCGCGTAATAAGAAGTGCTGCAGAAATGCAAAAGCAACACATGAGAAACTTCAAGCACACGGGGGAACATGTATGGTCAGTTGGCAGATACATAAGGCAACCACCATATTTGTGCCACAATTCAGAAGTCATCCTATTTGTGTCACTATATACCAATAATGTACATGTTAAAATTTTAAATGTAAGACACTGATACATAGTGACCACAAAGTGGGTCAAATAATCACATGACACAAATAGGGTGGTTTACCTTAGAGGGTTCACTTTGTAGAAGAATGACTTCTCCAATGATGGTAGATAATGCAAATCACAAATTTGGTATGATATGTGCTTTAGTAGGTTGGACTGTGCGAGGATCGCTTTTCAAAAAGCCTTGGGCTAGGGATAGTGAGGAGATTATGGACTAGTTTGATAGCTTGCAGGACTTCTTTTGAAGGCTTGCTATTAAATAACTTGGCTTTTAATGATGGTAGATGGGTTATGACCAAAATCCAACAGAAGATCGCTACTAGGATCATACACTAATTGCTACAATTATGAGCAACATTAGGGGAGTAGCTATAACAAGCTACTTAACAAGCTGTAACGTTAACAAGCTGTAACGTTGCTTGGTTACTCCCCTACGTTGCTAACGAACGTACCGCACTGCTTGAATTGTGAGGCTGGTTTTTCTCAAGGCCTTCGGTTAGGTTAAAAAGAGGTAGGTAGAAGATCGTGAACCAATTTAATAGCTATGAGAGCATCTCCACCAGCACTCTAGATAACTCTCAGGCTCTGGAAAAATGGATGTGCATGGGTTGGTCAAAAATTTATTTGGAGGGAGACACTGAATATTGTAAACTAGTTCAGGGCTGTCAAAACGACTCAAGCTAGTGTATGATCTTCTCTTCTTGATTGCACAATCCATGCATGGTGACTTGTGAGTTACTTCCTTTCTATTTTTGGAGTCTAAATTGAGTGATGTTGGTGGAGAACTACATGGTATGCCCTGTAATTTTTTAATGACCCTCATAGTGCAATTTAGTGGAGATGCTCTTACGCTTGCAATGAAGAGATTGTAGGTCTGCATTTGATTCTTCATCTCAGGAAGCTACATGTTAAAGTGTTTACAGTGTGATGTGTTGGAGTTGTCTGTCTCCGGAAAGAGCAATGGCATTGTATTGTGATGTTTTTCATATCAGAATAAAACACTCTTTTATGTCCCAGAAAAGTAAAGAAAAACCAGAGCTAGGGAAGAATGAATCAATGGAGGCATGGAATTCAAGCAACGTGGAGATGTTTTCATGTTGAAAATAACATCAAAATGAATTTCTCCACATTTGATAGTATTATTAACATGAAAACATCTTTGATGTCACCTGAAATGTGTCATACAAAACATGGGTTTCTAATAGTGCTGCAAGCAACACTAACTTACTTGTGGACAGTGGAGTCGCCAAAGTCGGTCCATCCGGCGGGGATGATGATGTCGTCCATGTAGGTGCGCACGAACACCACGCGCGACGACGAGCCCCAAGCCCGCCCCAACCACACCAGCCCATGCCCCATGATGGTGCAGTCCATGAACACGAACCCCGACTGGTCGTCCGGCCTGGCCCGCGCTTGCGCTGTGATGGACCCCGTGGTCTCCGCTATCACATGAATCTCGCATCCCTACACACGCCACATTCATTAATTGCACTCTAATTATTCTTTACCCTCTCACCGCCGTTTGGGTATTACTCCCTCCGTCCCATAATAGATGATGCTTTTCAGAAAAGAATTTGTCCCAAATTACTTGAGAAAAATCATTTATTCCATTTGAAGTTATTTTACAGATTCAAACGAAGAAAAATCACAGGACAAGAGCACATGAAGTGTTTTCTTTTTTGTCTCTAAAGCTTGTCTTTGTTCATGTGGATCACAAACAACATTTGAGCTTGCTGAAATCAATGCTAGCATATGTTTGTTGCATTAAAGAACACATTGCAACAAACATCACCATGCTGCCACATGCCACATGCCACACCTTAAACCATGTGTAGTATGATACTGCTTCAACAGACATCTACTCCCACTGAACGGGGAGTTTTCCAAGGAAACCAACTAAAATCCAATATTTTACAAAAGCAATAGGTTTTAGACAAGCATCCATCCGGTTATTACCCATGTTTCACCTAGGTATCACAAATTTTATCCAGGTTTCAACCTAAAACTATTAGTTTCAACTGGTAATTTGGCAATTCCATTCAATTGATTTTACACTACCTGCCGGATCTCCTTGTACATTCTCTACTTTGAAATGCCATTCATCATGCCATGTCTATCCTACTATACAAAAGACAAATAGAAAACAACCAAACCTTACCATCTAATAATGACCCTCCATAAACTCTAAAAGATACACTCCCAACCAATATACTTTATACATATTTTCATCACATTCCATGTCATCGGTTACCATAGTGTCTAACCTCGAGAGAGGCGAGTAATCCTAACCCCAAATTCATTGTCATGTGGGCATTGAATCCATGGTAGGATGAACAGACACTTCATTCACGCCGGTCTCATCATAGACCGGAGTTCTTTATATATATCTACTTCGAAATAAAACCTTACTGTATTTTGTATTTTGTATTTTGTATTTAGAGATTCGATGAAATCATTCTAGTTTGCTTATTTTTTTTATTTTTTCCACGGCATCATGAATCTATTATCATGAATCTATTATGGGACGAGGGAGCAGCTGGCACTATGTAGAGCTTGCAAATATATCATGAGATTGACAGACCTGCACTCACCTCATAGAGCGAGCGGCCATCGCCGAAGATGAAATCGATGGAGCCTTCGATGAAGCAGTTCTTGAAGTAGTGACGACCTGCGTAATCGAACAGCGTGTCTTGCGCGCCGTAGAATCCGCAATCGTAGAACGCAGCCTTGTCGCCACAAATCACCAGCGCCACCGCTTGTTTACCCAACTCCCCCGGTTCCGGCATCGGAGCTCCATTCTGTGCACATTCAACAGTCCACCCAGGCAGCCGGAGGGTTAGCCTAAGTTAACCCTAAAAGGACCAAGGATTCATGGTTTTAATATGACAAAATTCAATTGATCACATTGTAAATTATATAATTCACATGAGGCTGAATTTTATATCCCTGGAATCAGCGAAGAACAGTGCGTATGTTGATAAAAAAAACAAACAAATTTGACGGAAGTCCCCAGAGAACCTCACTACTCAAAACCTACTCAAAACTGCTGTTAAAAAATAGAAACAAAAACTTCAAGCCCAATTCGGGCTTCTTGCATAGCATCCAGTAGCCTTTGTGACTACTGCCTCCTTCCAACATAATGATGTGGAATATCCCACATCAAATCGGTAGCTATGGGGGCACGTGGCATTAAGCAAGAGCAATCAACCATGAAGAATAGTCATTGAAAGCACTCATTCAATCACAATTCAACATTGCTTTGTAATTGTTTATTTGATTCATTTACAATTCAACAGTGTTTTGTAAGTGTTTTGTAATTGTTTATTTGATTCATTCACAATTCAACATTGTTTTGTAATTGTTTATTTGATTCAATAGTTCATTCGATTACAAATCATTGGTCACTCCATATATAAAGGTGGATGAAACTAAAAGACACCCTCTTGGAAGGCTACTGAATGTTATGAACCTCACTACTCAAAACTGCTGTTAAAAAATAGAAAATAAAACATGAGGCCCAATTCGGGCTTCCATCTTGGTCCTTCAGGTGCCGTGTTAACCACTTTCGAAGGGAACAAGCGGAAATGAAAATTGCAGAGATGGAATCAGAAACCCTAAATGGGGACTCATGAAGACGGAGCCTACGACCTCGACGACTTCGGCAGATTCACGGTGCATAAGTTACGTACCTTGAATCCCATGTCCACAGCAGTGAAGTGGTCGGCGTAGATGGCCACAGTGGCGCTCCCTTCGGTTCCACTTTGAGCCGCCGTGTCGTTGCCGACAATGATGGTGGCATTCATCCCCGCTCCTTGCATTGTGATGTGTGGTTTGTTGCTCGGTATGAGCACCTTCTCTCTGCAATCAAGGTTTTAGGTCATGAATCTTTTCGATGCTCACGGCACGGTTCAAATTGTGGTTTCAACACTGTAACTCACTTCGAAAATCCATAGAAAACACAATTATGTATGATTCCATTTGCACTTGTCTCACGTAAGCTTTCTCCACTCATTAGCATGTTCTCCAAAGCTGATTTAGGTTATGGCATACTCCCTCCGTCCCAAAGTTATTGTCATGTTTGAAAGTGCTTTTTGAAGTAGGTCAAAAAAATACTTCCTTGTGGCTAATTTTATTTAGGTTGCAATGAACACATGCAATGTTCTTCAATCATTCTAGTGACATAATTTGGAACCTTTTTTAATCATGTTTCTTACAATATGATCAATGAAATTGGCTCAAAGAAATACAAAGCAAACAAGTTGGACAATAACTTTGGGACGGAGGGAGTGGGATTTTTGCTCACTGGTAAATGCCGGCTCGGATTTGGATGATGGTGCGCTGCTCGCTATTCTCAGGCACGGCGTCCACGGCGGCTTGCACGGTGACGAAGTCGCCTCCGCCGCCGGGATCCACGCGGAAGAAGTAGGACACGTTCTTGGACGACGTCGGGGAGCCTTGGCACGGCCGCGAGTACGTCTCGTTGCTGAACACTTGCGGAATGTCTCCCCTGCGCACAGACCTTGTTGCGGGCTGCAGCAGCTCGTCATCGCCAATCGGCCTGGAGGTAAATCCGTATGATCCCAGTCGCAGACGCAGAATCCTCGCCGGCGAATGCGAGACGTGCACGATCAGGATCACCGTGGCCAGCAGGATCACAATCCACACACACGTCAGGCGGAACGGTCCCATTCCCATTTCTTACGAGCTCGTTTGCATTTGCAAGTGCAATTTTTGTTGCAATCAACAACAAAAACTGCTCACTCTATCTATTGGAAGGTGGTGCCAAGATTTCAAATCTTTTTTCCTCAATTGGTCGCCGTCCTGTGGATCCCTCCGCCATAGCTGCTACATGTTGCTGATTGATCACCTTGCTTTCCCGAATGCAGGTACTCAACTCTCGCAAATAGTGCTTAGGGTACGTGTCTTACTTTGCATTTGTAGTGTTTTTTCTGTGCCATGTTTTTTCTCCTCTCGTTTCAAATGTTGCAAATGTTTCCAAAGTTAGCACGGCATGTGTTTACAGCATCCTGGAAACCGTGTCGAAATGTGTTCCATCATGTTTTTTGTAAGTTTTTATTTCGAAGTAGACAATGTACAGGGAGATCCATCATGTTTTTTAAGGACCCAGAGGCTCAGATTTCTGTGCCATTCTCACATCATGCTTCTAGCTGCAGCTGATGATGAATCCATTCCCTAGCCTGATGCCGATCAATAGTCCTATGTTGGTGTTCTTATCACCATAACATTCTTAAACGGAGCTTCGAACATCTTGGGTCTCCAATTGACACACATTCTCTTAACCATATGATTTTTTGACCCACATTTTCTTGAAGAAGGATTCAACCCTTTATATCAATCACTTGAAAGACTCAACGACAGTAGTAAGTTTCTATATCGAAGCAGTCGGTTTGTGAGCAAGCAGAAGTAGCGTTTTCCATATTGATTGAATCCAAATCACATCCTGCTTTTTCCTATGGGAAGATGATTAAAGCACTCATAGAACGAACAGCTTAAGACTGTTATGACCATTTCGAGTTTTTCCATAATCTCATATATTAATGGTTGCAATTATGCCATGTCATTGCAGATTATAAGTACATGGAGTTGCGCCATTCAACAATTCGTGAATTACGTTCCAGTCCGCCATGAAGATCATATTAATAGTTATTACTCCGTAAGATCTTTTGAATCCACGACCTCGCCGAGGTCTGGCTTTGTATTCTGTTGACTACAAAGTTTGTCACTATAACTTGAAGCTTAGAATTTCTGACATAGCTTTTGGCGAGTGTGCATGTCCAGAAGCTACGCTGCTTATTGATTTTCCTCGTGTTATTGATGATCGGTTGCCCTTGTTTTGGTGTCTGTGGGTGCTGCTGGTGGCGAAGCTTGAGCAGAGGAGGGTGGGTGGCAAAGTTAGTTAGGCGTGCAGCCGGTTTGATACACAGCTGCACGCTGACCTTTCAGCTGATACTTGAGCACTGTCTTCTTCAACGGTTGACTCTCTCGGCTAACGTTATAATTAACCCTTAAGAGCATTCCCACCCATGCACATTAGGACTCAGGGCCTCTTTACACTAGAGGCGAGAAGTCGTGAAGAGAGAAATTTCAACCAATGGGAGGCCTAAAAATTGAGAAGACCAAAGAATGTCACTTTACACTCAAAATTTTAAGGACGAAAGGAGGAGAAAATGACATGGACAACACTTTTGTCCTTTGTGACAAGAAAAATAGACATTTTTGAAGGCCCCCGGATTTTGCGTCAAACCCACCTCAAGAGGTGGGTTTAACAGAAATTTGGGGGGCCATTCGGCCAAAATTCTCACAACCAATCATGATTTTTTATTTATTAAGAAATAAGTAAGAACTTCACTTAAAAAAAGTTGACACTTTATTTTGTGACCCCTTCTCACTTTACACTAAATCCAAAGGCCGTCAAGTTCAAAAGTTGGCTTCTCAAGGATGAGCCATGGCCTTTGTGAGGTTTTCTCTACGGCTTCTTGCTTGTAGTGTAAAGAGGGCCTCACTCGTTGAAATTATTCATCTACATTTGAAGGGCCTTTGCACTCACACCCCCATACCCTTGCATGCCCCTCACATATCAAAAGTGCGCATCAAATAGTCAATCATGGACCAATTACAAGTAGAATGTGAGGATATAATCAACTAAATAGTGATTTGAAGGCCCAATTTTTAACACGCTAGGATTGAGAGTCAAAAGATATTTTTGAAGGGCCCTTGGCACTTTTCATTTACTTCTGGAGTGTGAGACTCTGGGAGGGCATGGGTGGCCATGCTCTAAGTGTACAAGGAGCCCCGTGGGACCATGTTTGATCATTTTCCAGTTAAAAACAATGATTTTCAAATGAAAATGGTCCCAACTAAGTGTGGGAGCTATCTTCTACTCACTAGTTCAATTTGCAATTCTTCAAAATTGTTAAAATTGGGTTTTTATAGCACTTTAAAGCTCAGAGCCCTAAACTTCCAATATATATTGTAAAAAATGTTTTTCAATTGAATTCTTTTTTTTTTGTAAGTTCAAGAATTTTTTATTTTTTATTTTTTATTTTTTATTTTTTCTCATATAGTTTTTTTAATTATATGAAAAAAATACCAAAAATTATATAATAAATTAAAAAATGTGAGAAATTGATGAAGTTTGACCAGGTAAATGTAGTGTAGACACTTAAGGGTTAAGGTATGTTCCCACTTGGTCTTATTAGTGAACTTAGCAAAGCAAATTTAGTCCAAAAGTGAATGTGACTTCATTCCTAAAACCCTCAATCACTAATATTGAGTTTTTGGACTTTTTAATGCCTTATTGCACCAATAAAAAATAATTAGGTCATAAAACTACTAAAAACTCAATACTAGATCACCAAAATATGTTCAATTTCTTTTATAAAATATTGGATGAAATTGTCAAATTTGGATGAAAATCACATTAAATGTGGCTGAAAAGTATTTTCTATCCAAAATATGGATGAATATATAAATATGTGGTTCTACCATATTATTTTGTCTCTTTAGTTTATCTTGTATTTATTTTCTGGATTGTATTCTCTTATTCATGTTCCATTAGTGTATGTATTCCAATCTTGATCAATGTACCAACTCCTTTCACAATTTAAAGTATAAATTATTGTCCTTAACAGTATGTAGCTAAGTCACTTTCACTTATAAAATTCACAATAATTGTGTGTAAATCGGTTCTTGACATGAAAGATTGTTCAATGGAGAGGTGTTGACATAGGTCATTGTTGAACCTCTTTACTTTCATTTTTGAAAACTTAACCCAAATTCAATTTAACCCTTTAGTACCTAAGGTGGTTTTAGATAAACCAAAGTTTTTTGGTGATTCTTTTTTAAAAACTCTCTCTATTCAAACTATGGAAACTATTAAATAATAGTATTTATCCATATAAATGTAAGCAGAGCTTAATCAAACAAGTGCCGGTTAAACCTTGATAAGATCTTATTGTTGGATTGGAAGATTAGAGTATGTCTTCTAACCGTACAACGCACACTCAAAAAAAAAGATTTTGGAGGATGTGCAACTGAACTTCAAAGTTGAATAGAATTCCGGTTAAATTTTCAAAAATAAAAGTGTAGAGGTTCAGCAATGACCTATGTCAACACTTCTCCATAGCAATCTTTCATGTCAAGAACTAACTCATACTTAATTATTGTGAATTTTACAAGTGATAGTGACTTATCCATATATACTATATTCAAAAAATATGAAAGGAGTTGATGCATTGATCAAGATCAGAATATATACACTAATGAATCATGAACAAGAGAAAATCCAAAAAACTAAAACAAGATAACAAACTTCCAATCACAAGAAATACCGCATAGTACATGTATTGTATTTGTAAGTATTTAATGTATTTTCAAGTATTTGCACATTTCGCTCATCGGTATTTTGATAGTTGCACAATTCCAAATTGAAATTTCATTTTTCTAAAAGATATATGTTATAAGTCTCCAACTTTGAACATTACAACTCAAAATCCAATTGTTCATGGATTTTCCGTTATTTGCATTTTCTGTGCAAAGGAAAATGACAGTATGGAAGAATGCTGAAATGAAGCACATTTTTCTCTCATGCACACCATCTCCCATCCTTACTTCAAGAAAGTTGAAAAAATTGCCTAAAATCAATCTGTTCAATAGTTACATACTAACCAAGCTATCCTTAGTTTCACTTTTTTCTTCTTTTTAACAGTGTGCAAAGAAACTGTCACTTCACATTGGTTTTGAATTGTTGAAACTTTAATGGCTAAAATCTTGAAATCAAAGATTAAAAGCTTTTTGAGTTAAGATGACCCAACTTATTTGTCACAATTCAAAAGTCACCAGTACATACTAGAAGTGTACATATTAAAATTTTAAATGTAAGAAGTGATACATATATAGCGACACATACTCACATGACACAAATAGGGTGGTCAACTCTAGTAGCAATGTGGGACATTCAAGTAACAAGATGTTTAATTCACACCAATACGTGTACACATGTCATCCATGTTATTTGAATCCAAATGAAAAATATCCTGTTCTTAAAAATAATATGAATCATGGTGTGATGTTTAAAGTAAGATGGGCGCACAACTTGAGAATGTGATATACTACTAGAATAAATAAAACTCGCGTTTAAGAGAACATGACAATGATGTCAATGATAGGCAAAGCTCCCAAAACGTCAAGGTACTAGACCTAATCACACAATCAGTCTGAAAGCAGGAATTCATGTGGAATATATATATGAAAGAATGAGACCAAGTTACTAAAACTCTTCACCTACCAATGCAACTGCCTTTCTGAACTTTTCAGATCATCTAGTGAACGTATCATTTTTCTCTCTCAAAACTGAACTCCGAAGAACACTCACCGCCGGTATCTAGAGATAGATGCTTCGATTCGTGGACATAATTCATTATTAATCCATGACAGATCTAGAGCGGCCAATTAATGTGGTCCATTTACATTCAGCCGTCTAAATTGGAGACACCCCAAAGGCCACCATCGATGTAATTGAGGCTCAGGAAAGGTGCGGCTTCCGCATCAGTGAGCTCACGAGCGAACGAAGCTCTTCCAGCTTGGTTGGCACCAGCACCAGTGCACTTGTACTGGGCGTAGTACACAGTCCTGCAAAGAGATCAAAAAAATTTCAGCTTAGACTCGGTCAGTAAATAAATATCATATCATGTCAGTGTAGGCCAAGTACATATTAAGGTAGAGGGCTCCAAAACCAATAGAGTTCTAATTCCAACAGAATCTCTAAGGCACAATAATCATCTTAGAACCTAAATCTAGGTAAACCATATCTGATAGGTTATCATTTTGATCAACATTCAATAAGAGCTCTATGATGTGCTTAGATTTGTGTTCTAAAATTAATACATGGTCTAGATTCTCTTGGAATTAGAACTATGTTGGTATTGGAGCCCTCTACCTTAAGCACAACAGATTCAATGAAAGCTAGATTCATACAAACTGTGCTTTAATTAACCCCTGATTCATGGTTTTAAGATGAAAAATTCAATCGATCACATTATGTGTTCTACTCAGAACTGCTCAAAAATAACATGAGGCCCAATGTGGGCTTCTTGGTCCATTAAGGGTTAAGAGATAGCAAGGGAACGTAACTAGCTGGGAGTATGTTTACTTTCCTCTACTGTTACAGTATGTTGTACAAAATCAAGCTTCTCAACTGGGATAATACGAGTACACTACTAGGATCATACTAATGCATTATTATAGTAGCTAAATGTTGAGGGGTTGAAGAAGCAACTTAAACAACATTCAGGTATTATGATAATATGGTTATAGCTACAAAAGTGGCAAGTCTCCATGTATGATCCAAGTAACTGCGCGTGATATCATGTCTAAATGAGATTGAATAGCAGAAATTAAAGAAAGCTACTGTAGAATACAAGCAGCTGTGTTTTTAGAGGACGTAAGATATTGCTAAGAATGATGATGCTTACTTTTCTCGTGCTGGGTCACCCCAGTTGTACCAGCCGATGGGTTTGATGATGCCAGCGAGATCGGTGTATGCAAAAATTACACGGGAATAGGGACCCCATGCACGCCCCAGGTACACTTGCGGTGGCATGGAGCCAGTCACCTTGCAATTCACAAAAGAGTACCCACTGTCCTCCGCTGCGCTCATCCGCTTCTGCGCTGTCAATGACCCACCTACAGAGGGCAGCACCCTCAGCTCACAATTCTGCACCCCATCAACAAAAAAATTAATAATTAATGAAAAAAAACTATTACCACTACGGCTAGTTACTTCATCCTACCACAACTTACTAGTCATTCCTTTTATTGAATATGCATATATATATATATATATATATATATATATATATATATATATATATATATATATATATATATATATATATATATATATATATATATATGACACATGTAACCTCACCTCGGAAAACGTACCCTCTGGCTACATTCTACAGGGGTTAATACACGGGAGGTTCCCGATACAACATTCTAACCTATATAATATTAAGAGTTGAATAACTGCGTTATGTGTCACCCACAACTAGTTTCTTCATAGTATTCATTACGAAATTAAACAATAACTTTGCAGCTTTAAGTTCCATGAGTAGTTCACCATGCACGTGTCAGATAGTCATTATAAAGGCTCAAAGTTCACTCTCTATATATTTTATCATGTCTATTGTCATGCAAAACTAAAACAAATCCGGGCGGGAGTTGAGCAGTAAGGTAAGCCACCCTATTTCATTGCACTATTAATTTATTGTAGTGTACAGTTAATGACCACAAAGTGGCTAGCAAAAATAGGTACATGAGTCAAATTTGAAAGAGATGAAACGAAGAGTGACTATCCTCTGAAGATATACAGATTTCACACTGACCTTGTAGAGTGACTTTCCACCGCCAAAAATGAAGTCCTCGGTACCGACGATGAGAGTATCCTTGAAGAAGTGGCGACCTCTGTGGTCATACAGGGTGTCCTGGTGCCCATAGAAAGCGCACCCATAGAACGCATTGAAGTCACCGGTGGTTCGAAGGGCCACTGCTTGCTGCTGAGCCCCGCCATTCGGTGCTGGAGACGAGTTCTACACAGCAAGTTTCTCATCACAGTTAGAACAATTCTACATGCAACTACAATGAAGTACTACATAATAATAAGCCTGGCACTCAACTTCTTGACTTCAGCTATTTAAAGGAAAAGTTCAACTGAATCACTAGCATTTTGATTGCAATCAAAAATACATAAAAATGCTTGCAATCAAAATGCTAGTGATTTAGTTCAAAAGCATGCACAGGAAGCTCATAATGGTTTCCCTGTGTGCGTTTCCCTTTTAGTCTCACTTTTCCCAGTGAGCCTCAAGAGTTGACACTTGTTAAACTTTCCTTCTACAAGCAGGTGAGTCAACATTAAACTGGTGAATAAGCAGCTTTAAGACTCAGCGGGAAAAGTGAGATTCGCAGGGAAATCACACAGGGAATCACATATGAGACCCTGGTGATGGTTCAACTGAATCACTAGCATTTTGATTGCAAGCATATGTTTTTCAAATTAAACTAGTATCATAATCTATTAGTAAGGATGATTTCGGACCTCAAAGCTGATGTTTCTTGCTGTAAAGTAAGGCGCGCTGACACCAAAGGTAGACGACGTGTACGTGGTGCCACTGTCACCAGCTACATTTTTCTCAGTAATCTTGGTAATATCGCGACCAGCTCCTTGCAGTGTAATGCGTTGCTTAGACTTAGGAATAACCACCCTCTCTCTGCAGGCATTCCGACGATAGAGAGTTTCAGAATCAGAAACATGACCAAGTGCTTAAAAAAAGACTAACATGCACCACAACATTCACTAGAAGGAAATTGGTCATTTCTCATTGGTCACTTCTCACTTGGTGAGTGGAACTAGTCCCATATTAAGACAAAAACTAACTTCGTCTGATGCGACCAGTTGCACTCACCAAGTGAGAAGTGACCACTGAAAAAAACCTCATTCTGTTGTAGTAATTCAGTCACTTACACGTAAGTTCCAGCATTCACTTTGATTGTAACGGGATCCTTGTTATGCATCGGCACTGCGTTGAGAGCTTCGTTGATAGTCTTGTAGTTGCCAGCTCCACTTTGATCAACAACAATCACCGTTTCGCCGACTTTGCTCGCAAGATCATCCACGTTCTTTGCAGTCTTGGCCGCACTCTCGAAGGTCGCATGCTTCGCTCCCACTGTCGTCACCCAGCTCTCGAAGTCAGCAATCACTTCCTCGTTCGTCTCGGGCAATTTCTTCACCGCAAGTGCAGCGGGGAAACTGCATGACAGTGCTAACACTAACAGAACTACAGCAGTCTGAACCCGAGCCATTGCGAATGCAACTACAAGCAGGCTGAAGTTATTCACATGGAAATCTAGGTGTACATTCCAAAAGTGGCTGGAGTGAGACTTCAGTCGATGGGACGCGGAATGTTGCTTATAAACAGCAAAAGAGCAGCTGGTTTGCAAGGACGTACAATGAATGACGTCAAGGTTTCTGACCTCCATAACCATTTTTCTGCTTGACTGTGCATATTCATTGCGGAGGGTCGATGAGTCCAAAGTCCAAACGAGTGGAAGATTCATTGCAGGTAACAGTACTTTCATGGCTCTGGATTCGGCAGAGATCCTTTTTTACTCTTCGTGGAAAGATCAATTGACAGCACTTGGAAAGATCGATTTTGCCTGTACAGGAAATGGTCAAAACTCCGGTATGAATGCAAACGAAATTATTCATTCATGCAAGTTTACCTCGCAACTACAGTACCGGTACACTCAACACTCAACCCTCTCTAATTGCACATTCCAAGAATCTTTCATATTGGTACATATTTGATTGGACAACTTCCACATCCATGTCTATTCACCATGCATTTAATTTTTTAACCCCTAAAGGACGGGGGTGTCGTGTTGAGCTCTTGTTTTCTTGACTAGCTCTCGTTGATTACACAAAGTTAACATTCCTAAACCACCTAAAATTAATTTTACACTAAGATTATTTCTTTATAATTATTTATGATTTTGTGAAAATATGAAAATTGTCACTTTTAGTGCACAAGAAAAAAAAATTGGTTGACCCTACCGTGCATTTGCCCTTAACTAGCCCTTAACTAGTTCATTATATTTGGCAAAGTTGATGATGCGTTTGTGTGGGTTGAAGCCAATGGGAGTGTGATTTGCTGAGGTGAATAATCAAAATTAAACCAATTCCTAGAGAAATCTTGATCACCGGGCTACCAGTTTGTTTCAATTTGTGAACTATTCTCTTGTGTACTCATCACAAATATGACATTATTCTTTAACAATACCGGTATACTGCAATTATATTATCATTGTTGGAGTATAATCGTAGCTAGCTTGCAGATTGAAAATCAAGTAACACCTTCCGCACGGATAAAATTTCATTCAGTAGCCATGGTTGTTTCAAAACAAAATTCAAAAAAAGAATATTAACCCTTACGCGTACGCACTACATTTACCCAGTCAAACCTCATGTTTCTCACGTTTTAGAATATTTTATATTGTATTAATATTTTGTCAAATAATTTATTGTTCAACCAATTTACACTAATTTTTTATCATAATTATTTGAATGATAATACATTTTATAAGATTTTTCAAAGCATTTCTTTTGTAATAGTTATGCTTACTACAAAAATGTCTAAAATAGTATGAGATTTTAGGGAAAATGTAAATATTAATAGAGATGACCAACAAGGTGTAGGTTGCATGCTTCTCAAGTTTACATTAAAAAAAAATTGGTTGAAAAAAAAAATTGCAATGTATATTGGAATTTTAGGGCTTTGAGCTTTAAAAGTGCTGTAAAAATACATTTCAAATTTTTTGAAAAACAAGAAATTAGACTAGAAAGTAAAAGATGACTTTCACACTTTCGTAGTTGAGACCGTTTTCATTTGAAATTAAAAACTAAATGAAAATCAGCGTTTGCCTGAAAAAAATCAAACATGGCCCCACGGGACTCCACCTTGCACACTTGAGTGTTAAGGTTGGATGTCCTAAAACCACCACCTCCCCCAATTATGACATGTAGACCTTTCTTGGGGCCACCACAGTTGAGACCCAAAACCACCAATTTCACTATTGAAGTAGACCAATGGCACGCCAAGCATTGCAAAGAAATAGTTGGTGGTTTTGGGTATCATTATGAGTGAAAATTAGTACCACATGGTGTGAACATGGGGAAACCTAGAGGTCTGATTTGGGTCACGAAGTTCTTTTCACTTCAAAAATTTGTATCAATTTGAATATTGGGAATTAAATTGCGAAAATTTGTGCATTCTATGAGAAATCTTCTTTCAAATGACTGAAAAATATTTCTCATAAATAACCTTGTTAAAACGAGGCCATATTTCTTAAGTTCGTGGTTTTAGGACATCCAACCTTAAGTTGGGCTGGAAATGAAGTAAGTTACCGTATCAATGACAGAAAGTGAAGTCCAGTGACGAAGGTGCTCATTAACTTACCATCACCGTCGTAGCTAAGTTGCCATTAGTTTGTCCTACGTTCCGATTTCCAATGTCTGTCTGTCAATGCTTCAGACTGAAATGTTAATTGTCAGATTAACAGTTGTCACCAGGTAGGCACAAGGAGCAATTAAGCATGGCTCTTGTTTTCCGGTCTGAAGCACAACCCACTTGCTCTCATCCTTAACCCTTTAAGGTAAAGGTCCCAGAAACCGACCAAATTTCAGGTTTGCTCACTTGGGATAGTGGTGGAAAAAGTTTATAATTTTTGGATGGACTGCAAAGCTAGAGCAAAGTCATCCCAAAAAAAAATTCATTTTTTGAGTAAGTCTATAATTTCCTATGAATTTTTGAGTGTTCAGTCCTAGGGGGGCTACTAACCAATCATAGAGTCTTGGTTAACATGAGCAGTTGGATTCTGAAATTAGAACATTTCTGCACCAATCAGAAGCACATAAGTTTTGCAGGCATGGACAGAATTAGAGCACTTTTGCACACTTTCAGGAAACAGGCTGGGTGAGTTTGTGTGACCTAGCCCAGAAGCCTAGTGGACGGCATTTGGACCCGGGCGAGTATCTGTCCCTTTACCTTAGTGCCCAGGGTACTGTAGCTGGGAGCTCTGCTCTTCAGTGGTTTTTTTCATTGTGATTGAAACTACCAGAAATATAATGAATTAACCCTTAAACGCCCACGATGTCGAAAAACGACATTTTGGATGAAGGGCAGAAACTTTGAAGAGCCATAACTTCTTCATCCAAAGTTCGTTTTCAACGAAATGACTTGGGTTGGGTCCCAAACCAAGTCTAGTTTGTGTGGTAAAAATTGCAGACCCATAAAATGAAGTATGAATTAATGGCATGCATTTTAGTGAAGGCAGCTTTTGTTTTTGGGTTTTCAAACATAGGGCATGTTTTACCATTGCAAGCCAATTAAGTGAAATCAAATATAGTTTTTCATGAATTGTTTTTACATAATCATAATCTTAAGATGAGATCCAAAAACTTTCTAGTTGGAAGATTTTTGATCCAAATACTTTTGGTATTAGATTTGCAATGATGTTTCTATAATGAAAAAAGTGAAAAAATGGATGATTTTTGAGGAGCTATATCTCCTTCATCCACCGTTGGATTTCGACTTTATTTTTTGGGATGGATTCCAAATCGAGTCTAGTTTTAGTGGTAGAATCCTTGACTAAATCAAAGATGTTTTGAAGATAAAACATAGATTTGAGTGCAAAGGGTCTAGTTTTGGACTAATTTTCCTTTGTAAATATTTTGGCAAAAGTCACCATTGCAAGGCTATTATTTGAGCAAAGAAATTGTTTTGATGAATTTTTTTGGTTCAAGGGTATTGTTGAGATGAAGGTGAACAACTTTCTAGTTGGAGATTTTTTCATTGCAATGGGTCTATTGGTAGCATTTCCACTCTAAAGTGAAAATGATGAAATTTTGTAGTCTATTTTGAGTACTAATGCGTTATGATCTCGCAATCTATAAGGCTTCATGACCCAAACTTTGGTCCACATGATCTACAATAAGTCTACTACAAGATTGTACGGTTGAGATCTAAATAGCTTGCCTTTGAATTCATCTATGACACTTTTTTCAAAATTGTGTTTCTTGGCTTGGGACCCCCCTTGGGCATTTAAGGGTTAAATTAGAAAGTAGCCGTACAATTCTATTCTCAACTGGAGAGCACACATTTTATTAAAATTTGAGAATCATTCAATGGTGGGATTGGAAGATTATAGCATGTATTTAAACTGTATAATGCACGCTCAAAAATGAGATTTGGGGGGTGTGTGACTTCAAAGTTAAATAGAATTTGGGTTAAATTTTCAAAAATTAAAGTAAAGAAGTTCAGCTATGCCCTATGTCAACATCTCCTCCTTGCAATCTTTCATATCAAGAATAGACTCACACATAATTATTGTGAATTTTACAAGTGAAAGTGACTTATCCATATACGGTTTAGGACAAAATTTTATACATTGAAAATTGACAGGAGTGGGTACATTAGTCAAGATCGGATTACACACACTAATGGAAGATGAAGAAGAGAACACAATCCAAAAAAATAAAACAAGATAACAAACTTCCAAACACAAGAAATATTGCATAATACATGTGTTGTATTTGTAAGTATTTACTGTATTTTCAAGTATTTGCAGTATTTTTGCGTCTTCTTGATAGGTATTTTGATAGTTGTACAATTCCAAATTGAAAATTTCTTTTCTCGGAAGGTGTATAATGTATGTAGCAAAATCTGAACTTCAAAACTAAAGTTCCAATTCTTCACGGATTCTCTGATATTCGCATTTTGGACGTTGCAGTGACCATAATGTAGTCAGCTGGGCACTAAAGGGTTAACCCCAACATCCTCACCCTTCTCGAGATTGGCACTAGAAAGAAATGTGTCGCTTTTCAGTTACTATAAATCACAGGGAGCTCATTTTAGTCCCCTGTGTTATTCCCTCATGAGTGCCACTTTTCCCTGTGTTTGGGGTTTTGACATGTGTACAAAATCACATGCTTAAACTTAGTCACCTACTTGTAGATAGAAAGTTTAACAGGTGTCGAGTTCTGAAGCTCGGAGGGGATAGTGGCACTCACAGGGAAATCAACATAAGGGAACCAAAATGAGCTCCTGTGAATGAAAAAGAAATGAAACGGCGTTAGGCACATGGGTTGTGTTAGTGCTGATGAGTAGTTTTGGTCACAAAAAGACAGAAACGTAAGTATAATATTTTGGTACTATTCATTGTTCCCATGAAATGAGGAATGAAAAACGATAGGTTTGCTACTAGTGTGGGCAGGTTTGCAACTCGGGGGGTGCAGTGTACCAAACATGTACGAGTATACGTGAGTGCACAGAAGGGGTATTAATTTGAACACTGCCGTATTACGTATACATACAATAAACACATTTAGAATTGAAAATATTCACGTATACTTACACTAAACATATATTTAAAACGAAATACATCTGTATACAAAGGTATTTTAGACATATAGCCTCTCGTATACAAGGGGTTTTTAGAAGGGGTCATGAACGCACATGATTCTCAAACATAATGTAGAGTGCACCCCCCAAGGTTTGCAAAGATGCATTATAAAATGCAACTAAGAGGAATATTTTGAACACGGTGTATCAATAAAAGTTGTACATCATGAGTTTTAAATTCCAATAAAAGTTGTACATCATGAATTTTAAATTCCATTCATACAATTAGATGTACAATTGCTATCACCAATGCTTGTCTATAAAATTTGAAACATAAAATTCAAAATTCTTTTGTACATTGATTATGAATAAGATATTGACAATCTTTGAATGAAATTTGTTGTGTAGCCTGGTTCGAATGTAATACTCTAAATGTAGTGGTTTTTGGACATTTTTTGATTGCTTAATTTTGTGAGTTGTTGATTTTTTAAGAGCATATAAATTTAGACTACCAGTAGTAAAACATTCATTTCGTTAAAACTAAACAACTGGTACTGAACAAAAAAGTGATGAAGAATGTTGCCTTTCTCTGTAGAAATAGGTCCCCAATTTCTCTACAGTGCTCTTATAAGGTTCTTCAGCCTCCCGCCCCTACTGCTCACCTTACAAACAACAGAATAAGGGATTCCGTCATAGAACTGAAGCTGGAGAGTGGGTAAGCAGAGTTTCAACATTTTAATGATATTATAAGGTCAGCCCATGTACACTACCACATTAGGGAAAGGGCTTAAGAACCTTATGCTAGCTTGCAACAGTATTCATCCTTGCAAACAAACGGACAAGGGAATCCAAGATTCTCACTCGTCAGTTCATTTCAGACAGAAGTTGGTAAAGTATGCAATGCCAACTGGAAATTTAGAACTGTATAAACACATGCCGTGCTAACTTGTCCATGCCTCTGTAATCACTGTGTCTGTGCAACTATCAGGGAATCCGAAGCTTAAGCCTGAGAGTCAAGTTAAAACTGTCAGTCAAGTTAAAACTGTCAGTCAGTCTAGCTGTTGGTTGACAAGCAAGGAACTCTTCCCAGTGAGGCAGGCATTTGCTCTCCAGCAGTGATCCCAAAAACTGGCTAAAATTAGCTGGATTTATACCAAACATAATTCTTGTGCTACTAGTATGTTGTAGGTAAAAATAGTCATTAGCAAATTATTTGACAAATTTTATAAGTCAATAGACAATTTGCTACACCATTCACTTTGAAGGTAGTATCAATAACAACCAATTAAAGCTTCATAAGTATTTGGCAACCAATTTGAACTCTTCAAATATATTTTATAAGAATAATTTTATCTTTCCTTTGTTACTTCTACGTACTTGGGTAGCGTCCATCCTCGAAAAGGGAGAGTAGTATTGTTCCAAGGTCCCTTTGTCCGGTGGACATCGGGTCATTGACATTACGAACGGACACTTTATTCACGCCGGCCCTATCTTTAGGGCTGGTGTTTCTATCTATCTATCTACTTGGGTAGCAAAAATAGCTGACCTTCTGCATGGGTGGTAGCATATTGCACTAAATACCACAAAATATTCATGAGATCACTGCTCTCCAGACCTCCGTCCTCTTGCCAGCCATTTCCTCGTATTAATTATTTCCAATAACTAAGGCTATAACTTATTGGATAGTTCCCGGATAGCTCCAATTGTATTCCAGTGAACAAAATCGTAAGTTGATACGAGAATATGGTGAGCGACTGGGGTAATGGGGTCGATTGATCAGAAACTTACAGTCAGTGAGAGTGGCAGAAATTCAGAATGACAGTAGAGAAGGTGCAAATGAAAAATCCAGTCAATCCTGCAGCCAAGGATCCTGTGCCTTCGATGAATTTATGCACACTCAGCCGCCTCTGTGTTCAAATCACTTGAATTCATTGCTCATGATCTCTCCATAAAGGACCAGACTGTAAGAGCATCTCCACCAGCACTCTGGATAGTTACTGTGGATAGCTCTCTGGCTCTGGAAAAATGGAAGTGCGTGGGTTGGTCAATTGATAGCTTATTTGGAGTGTGACCTGAATACTATAACTTAGAGCACCTCCACCGCAGTGGCTTTTCAGGGCCCGTAAGCACTTGTGAAGGGCCCTGGCCAGGGTGGCCGACCCAGCGGCAACGTTTCTTGGAGCCCGTAGCTCACGGCCACTGGCTTCTTGCTTCAGGGCTCTTCACGACAGCGTTTCCTTTCATTTTTGCCAGGGCCCTCTCGCCATCAATTCTGGAGTAAAGAGTTTTGCATTGTGCCAAAGTCAAAGTGCCACGCAGGCGAATCATGCAAATCAGGCTTGCAGTTTGACCAATGTCAGTTTGAGAGGGTCGGGTATTCTGCAGCCGGTGGGGCAAAGCTTTTTGCCAGGGCCCTTGTTCTTATTTTGGGCCCGCTCTGACATGGTTCCCAGGGCCTGCGGGCCCTCCAGCAGTGGAGGTGCTCTTAGTTCAAGGCCTTCAAAATGACTCAAGCTAAGGTTAGTGTATCTTCTATTCTTAATTGCACAATTCATGTGTGGTGACCTGTCAGTGGCTTACTGTTTTGAAAGTTTAATTATTGTGTGGTGGGGAACTACATGCTATGTCGTGTAATGATTGGATGACCTAAAACTAACACTCTTAACCCTTGAAGGATTTAGGGAATAGTAGATACGTTGCCGTATATTTAACATTTGTTATGAGTAGAAAGTTCCAAATTGAGATCCCAATAGCTTTTAAGACCATGTAGACATGAATTTTAATTTTACTTTCGATACAATACTCATAGGAGGTGTAGAACCATTCCAAATACAATGAAATACGATTGTGTACATTGGCCGGAATGGCCAATTTGGACCTTTAAGGGTTAAGGGTGGGGGGCTATTAATTTCTACAGTTCAACAGTCACTCCATGAAAGAAATTGTCCAGCCGGGGCCGCCACAAAATGGCCAAGGCACTTCAAATGTGGAGCGTCCTTTTGAGATTTCAGATTTTCACCTCAGTGTTTGAAGGAAAGGAAGAATCGTTACTAACTTTGAAAGAGACTTGTGAAGGAGACTTGTGAAGGAGACTTGTGGGAGAGGGCATCGTGCAGTGCAGAGGCCCCTGCACAGCGTCGATGCAGGCCACATGCATTTGGAGGACAGGAGACGCTCTAATTGTTATTTTATATGCAGTGCCACTCCATGCTCTGGTGTCAGCCTGCACTTCATGATAAGCTTATCCATGCTTCACCTGTCATGACCGAAACTCACAATTGAAGTTAGAGTGAATATCCATAAATCTTACTCAAGGAATAAGAAGGAAGTTGTGACCATTTTCATTTGAAATTAGGAATTAGGTAAAAATTAGCATTTGATTGAAAAAACGATCAATTATAGTCTCACAGGGCTCTTTGGACACCTAGGAGTTAAGAATTTTTTAAGTAATGAACATAAATCACCACTATTCCACTAGATTCTTGTGCCTTTGATTGTGATTGTACATCTTGTGCAATCAATATGTGGTTTTAGTGACACTTTTGAGTATGAAAAATAGGGATCACTTTGTAAGATCATCTACACCCTACCTTTGAAAGCAAGAGATTTCTTTACAAACTAGATGTAAAGTGTGCATTTAATGCTTAGAGCATCCCTTGGACTGGTCATCCCCACCCTTCTCCCTCAATTCACCCATTGACCACTATCATATTGTCATAACATTTAAGAAGTTAATACTCTAATGCTATGAAGCATTATCAGTTCTAATCCCTCTCCTCTAGTCCAATTGGCAAGAAGAGGTTGCATTGTCATTATGCAATGCTCAGATGGTTCCTGCATATAGTCGGAATAAATCAGCCTCCAGATCAATAATTGGCAGCCTAGATGTTTTCATAGTTCTTCTACTGGAACAGTTTCCATATTGATGTCTTAGCAAATTTTCTCACTGCAATTGCAATTTTCAGAATTAGAAGGTGTACAATATTTCGATGGCAAGGTCTTGAAAATTCCAGCAATGAGGAAAATTAATGATGATATTGCATTTTATTTCCAAGTGCAATTCAGAGTGGTCTAAAGAATTGCAGCTGAAATCCAGTGCGAGATTTTTTTTTCCCTAATTTGTATTAGTGATTTGATGAAGTGAATGCACTTCTTGTATCTCATAAGCTCAATAATTAAGAACGTCAATTTATTGTCTCTGCCCCTACAGGGGAGAGACCACGAAAACGCTGCATTTTCAGGAGTTAGTGAACAGTGAGGAGTTAGTGAGGAGTTAGTGAGTTAGTGAATAGTGACACTCTGAGTCAAACTGTCAGAAATCACCACAATATCTTTTTTACTTCTTGTTCTTACATTTACTTTTTACCTTTTAACGATTTTTACCACAATGTTTTTACTTTCGCCTTCTCAATTTTCCCCTAAACGTTTTAACCTATTCCTACAAGTTACATAGTTGGACAGTAAAAACATTTGTTTTTAAGGCAAAGACTACGCGACTAGCCGCTTGTTTATTTTATTTTGGCACGATTCAGAGAGTCAAAACTGTGACAAATGTTCAACTACACAAAAGCTCAAAAAACTAGACAGTCACAAATCTGGTATGGTTTTTGGTTTACAGATGCCGATCAATGTCGTAAATTTCCACCAACAGTGACATAATTTAATATATTATGATCGCTAGTGATTACTAAAGTTC
Source organism: Pohlia nutans (assembly GCA_022496805.1). Taxonomy (NCBI): domain Eukaryota; kingdom Viridiplantae; phylum Streptophyta; class Bryopsida; order Bryales; family Mniaceae; genus Pohlia; species Pohlia nutans. The sequence continues at coordinate 3,724,852 of CM040086.1, forward strand.
TAGAGCTGAAAAGAACACACGTTGAAAGCTCTACGTACAAGAATTAATCTCTAAAGTAGTAAAAATATAAACAACTCGAATGATTGATTCACTACACTAAATAGGTAGATTAGTGTTAGATACACTAATTTACATAAACATGTTGTAAGTTTTTACTGCTGACCAATTTTTTTACCCTCTATATTGGTCAAGATGGGGATCTTTCAATAGTATTGGAATCAATGTCTTTGGTAATTTTTTTTGTCGAGAGTAAAAATCTATAATATTTTCAAATCTTATAATTATCTAACACTAATCTACCTATTTAGTGTAGTAGCAAACTTGTCGTTTTTCATTCCCAAATTTGTAGAAACCTTGAATAGTGGCTGAATATTATGTTTATAGTTTTGTCTTCTTGTGACCAAAACTACTCACTAGCACTAACACAGCCCATGTGCCTCAGGCACTTTCATTCCTTTTTCAATAACTTTAGTAAGTGAAAAACGACAGATTTCCTACTAGTGATTTGGAATAAGCAAGCTGCATATTTATCCATCATGGGTTTAGACTGACTCGTAAGAAAATGAATAAATATAATTATAAATCGGTAACTTACAGAGCATTCTGACGATTCATATTAATATTCGGTCTTGCTGATACTTCCATTAGTGATTTCACTTCCCATCTGCTTCTCGAACTTCCAGACTCCACGTGAAGCTCTTCACCTTCCCCTGAAGCAGACTAGCACTATTTTGAGTATAAAGAGCTTGATATTGCTCTCAGTTTATGCAACAAGAGGGAGCTACTTCAGAATTCAATCATAGAACAAGGTACTTCAATTCAGTGAATCCATTCGAAGTTAGGGTCCAGAATTTGCTTACTACACTGTAAAGTTTGCATACTAAACCTCATCCTTGGCATTGTCACAATTAAATTTCAACAAACTTCCCAAGAAAAGGGAGAGCACGAAAACCATTAAACAAGAACAGTTTAGGGTTCTCATACGATCAGTGATCCCAAAACTGGTTAAAATTAGCTGGATTTCTATCAAACAAAATTCTTGTGCTACTAGTACATTGTAGGTAAAAAATAGTCATTAGCAAAAAATTGACAAATTTTATAAGTCAATAGACAATTTGCTACATCATTTACTTTGGAGGTAGCATCAATGAAGACCTATTAAGGCTTCATTAATACTTGGCAACCAATAAGAACTCTCTAAATATATTTTGTAAGAATAATTTTATCTTTTCTTTTCTACTTCTACATACTTGGGTAGCAAAAGTAGTTGACCTTATACATGGGTGATAGCATACTGCACTAAATACCATAAACTAGTCAAGGGATCCCTGCATACGATAAATCCTAACTTGCAAAGGTAGGTTTTGCGTCGAAGGCTAACTACAGATTGTTCATTGTGAAGAATTTAATTGACAGCGCAAGCACTTGAAGCTTCAGATAATGGAGTGGCTTGTGACTGCAATATGGTTTCTGTGGATGTGTTCGGGGATGTGTTTGATCATAATCGGCTGCAGCTCCATTCCCTGCCACCATGATTCAGGCCCTGTTCCGGAAGTAGCTCTAACTCCAGTTTCAGCCCGCGTTTCAGCCCCTGTTTCAGCCCCTGTTTCAGGTCTTGTTTCAGGTCCAGTTTCGGGCGCTACTAGCCCTGTGGGTAGCGGCGATGCCGATGAGGAGCAGGAGTTGGAAGAGCCAGAGTTCTCTGATGTAGAATTGGAGGAAGAACAACAACAACTCAGGACCTCTTTTGAGGCTGGTGTCGGCCCTCGCGTGGGTAGAAACTATAGTAACCTAGAATCGGACGAGGATTTTGCACAAATCATACAACGATTTAAGCAACGGTTTTGTTAAATCTAGCGTTGTAAAATGGAAGAAATTGTCAGTATTGTAAATGCCAAAAGCTAAAGAGAGAATATGCGGGGTTTGTTGACGTTGAACTTATTAGATGTGGATGAGGCTTTTTGGGCTACAAGGTGAAACGTTCATAGCCCAGTGGCGGGACAATTTTGGACTAGGCTTTGGCGCCATTCATGGTGGCATGCCTTGACATGTGGCCAACTGATCCACCTACCTATCTTTTTTTCTTCACGAATGTATTTTATACAATAATTGTTTTTAGCTCCAAACACACCTTCTTTATGGAGTCAGACCCAATACATACTTTTCCTCAATATAACTCGAATAACCCCTCATTTCTCTACTTTGCAGATATCGTAGTTTTCATTACATAATATAATTCCTTAAATAATTCTAGGTTTTCCAAACTTCCAAACATTTTGTTGTCTATATTTTGCATGTAGAATCAAGCAATTGGTAATAGGAAAACACACATTTGAGTTAACCGAAAAAAGTAGGGGCTTCTGTTGAATATGCGGAGTCTTCGTCCCAATATTATCAATATTTAATACGGATTGTGATAAATGGTTCCTTGGTCCGTTTATGAGAGCCCCTTAGACTTAAGAGAACTTGTAGGAACTCTCCTTTAGCATTGGAGAGGTCACGAGTTTGACTTCCGAGGGCGGTGCAGGGCCTTGCTGTACTATAGACTATAGACTAGTTTTGCAATATTTTTGAACTGAAAACAAGTCTAAAATGAGTATGAAGTGATATTGAAATTGAAATTTTGAGAAGTCCACATCGCCCTAAATCGATTACAAGATGACATGTGGCACATTTTGACCCAAAAAATATTTAAAACATAGGGTATAATGAATTAGAAGCTTATCAAAGTGGTTCCTTTGAACTATTTTGGAAAATGGCTTGTGATGAAATGAACTCGGGTTTTAAAGCAATGGATTGCACTCATTTAATTAAAGATTCTTATCTTTTGCTTTTGTGATGTAACGATCAATGGCTGATGAGGTATTTTGCAAATGAAGGGTGGAACGCTATACCCTTGGCACATGTGAATTAAATCGGTGCAAAACGGAGGTTTTATTTTAGTAAGGGCCCGTCCAACCAACTTGGCCAGAATTGGTCATTAATAACCAATTCTATCCACAATATTGGCAAGATGAAAAGGTTTTCATATGATTATTGAGAGAAAAGGAAGATCAGATTTTCTTTATGACTAAAAATCCTATGTAGCATTTGTCGAAAGTTTTGGATTCTAAACATTTCCGTCCTGCTCTCCAAACTACCAATGACAAAATAACTTTCAATACTTGGAATTAAAATACCATCTCTTTCACGTTATATATTTCTTTCACAAATTTTTTAACCCTGAAATACAACATTTATAATTTACAAAATGAATGAATAATTTATATGGTGAAATTTCTCCAAGCAGTAATGTCAGTTGAACACAACATAATTATGACAGCAAAGAACCAGGGGTTGCAGACACATATTTTTTTCTCTTGACAACATGGTGCCACTCAAACTTAGATAGAGAGAACATGCTGCCACACCTTATGTTTTAGACCACCAGGTGATAACCATGTAGGCATGAACTGAAGTTAGAACATTTCCACCAGCAACTCTGAATTGCAATGTGAATCATCCAAAATTTAGGGCCGCTTTAACACTATGGCTGAAGGTCGCGAGGGCGTCAATTTCTACCAATCAAATTGTAAGAAATCATGAATTTGGCCTCTCGACCCTTCACACTAAAAGCAAAAGTCCAAAGGCCGTCGCCCTCCAAAATGCCTACATAGCAACACTTTTTTGAGCAAGGTGACGGACTCTCGAAGGAATTTTGGGTCGGACGGGAATGAAAACCCAAACTATGGTCAAGAGGCCGTCAATTCCTTTACATCAAAAATCAAAATTATATTTTATTGTCTATTTTCAGCCCATTTCTTTGGACTCTCGAAAAAGTCTGGCCACTCAATCTCACAGCCTCTCGACTTGGACGGCCATAGTGTGAAGTGGCCCTTACACAACATACCATGTAGTGGTTTCGCGCCAACATCATTCAAGTAGACTCTAAAAATAGTAAGTAAGCCACTCATGGTCCATTCACACCCAGCCCCTGTTATAGTTGCATTTGCATTCTCGAAATAGAAGAAGATAAAAACCGAAAAACAAAAAAATATTCAAAGCCTTGTCTTTTCTTGTTGCAACTTCTATTCAAGCACTGTGCAACTGCATTACAGTGCCGCAAATAGAGCCATGGTCCTTTTTGTGTTGTGTTCCTTTCTATCATGCGTTAGAGTGATTTCTAATTGCGTATTTTATATTTCTTGGTTGACAACAGATTCCCTCAACATTACCTGACGCATGCATGCGGCAACATTAGTGTGTGTGAATAGGCCATCACAAGTGACCACGTATAGATTGTTCAATCACGATGTGCAATTAAGAAAAGAAAATACCCTAATTTGAGTCGTTTTAGGCTTGTAGGGACCTGAAGTGGATTATTGTGAAAATAGTAAGTAAGCCATTTACAAGGCCTCCGCTCTAAATCCCCCCTTCCGCACTAATATAAGAGGACAAAACGTACTTGCTTCCTATTTTGTGCATGTAGGGGCCCACCCAAAAAAATTAACCCCCTCTTCTAAGGATTTAAAACTCCCGAGGGGGTCCTCCTAGACAAATTTGAAGCCGTAGGCTTTAAGGTACGCAAAACAAATTTGCCCAACTCACTCATCTACAAGAGTTTTTTATTTCTTAAAATTATCAATAATAACCCCTACAAAGTCGAAGGGGTATTGAACAAAACATTGATGTGTAATACGGTAATATGTGCATTCCATATGTTTGATGAAGTTTGGTTCAATAGACAAGATGTAGGACATCATCTCTACAAATTATAGATCTATGTGATCAAACTTCCACAAAAAAAACAAAAATAAATAAATTAAATGCATTCAAAAGCATTAACCTTTGAATTCTTTTATAAATTATGCTTTTCACATTTAAAGTTTAAAATTTAGCATAATTTGTTAAAATTAGTTTATCTATTTTCAAATTCAAAAAAACAAAAGAAATGATGGAAGGAACATGGCATTACTTTCCCCAAATAGAAAATTTTATAACACTAAGACAATGTTGAGGTGATTCACTTTGAAAGATTCTCCCTAGATGAGTGTAACTCGGATTGGTATAATTCAAATTGCGTTGTGAAGTAGACTCGATGTAGTATTTTATAATATTTTTTATTTTTTACAAACTTATTTTTTTGATCCAAGTAGCCCATTAAAAACGGGCAGCAACCAGAAAATGGTCCCTTGGAAGCTCAAAGGTTAAATGAGATATGCACATCAAAAAAATTGCATATCCTCAAGTCAGCTAAATTTTGACCATGCTAATTCCACGAGGTTTTGTCCAATCATGTTTTCTTTTTCAAAGTGTGTCAAATGAATACTTCTTTGTTTTGGTCTTTGAATTTTTAATTTTAGGCTCATTCTGTCATCCAAATTAAGGAAAAATTAGAAAACAATAGAAGCACATTTTGATGACATTCTTTGTAGCAATTTTATCAATTAAGATAATAAGTTGCATATTTTCTTTCAATTTGGTGTACATTCACAAGTACAAAGCCCCCCCCTATGTCACCAAAAGTGTCCTATTCTACCAAAGGTCTAAAATTTTGGTGAAATTGGACACTTTATAGTGGTCATTTTTGGCAGAATAGGGAGCCTTTTATTGCCATTACTGTGAGTTACAAAAATTAGTGTAAGATTTCCCACCAATCCTCAATTAGTGAATGGAAATAAATAAATTTTAGAGCTCAGATTTAACAAAATGCCATTTCTTAATTTTCTTCATTTTGAAAAATTTACTAACTATGCCATTTTAGATTTCACAAACAACTAAAGACATTCAAACAAGCTTTTATATTAAAAAAATTCTATGGTTTTTAAATATTGGTCTACATGTTTATCAAAGCTTGGACATGCTTCAAATTTTTCTTAATTGGTTACGAAATTAACTCCTACATAAGGTAATGCACAAAATGAAAATTTTCAAAATAATGAATGGAAAGTTGTAAAAACGACCTTCAAAAAGGAGAAAAATTGCGTGCCCTTTTAAGGGTTAAATGAACCAGGGACAAAGAAACCATGAAGCCATTAATTACTTATCATGACTTTACTTTAATTAATAAGTTGATTTTTAAACGTCAAAGTAAGCCCCATGCCTTGGGCTTATTCATGAGAGAATAATGAGGAAAAAAAGTAAATTTTTTCAACTAAAGTTGAAATGGATTGGTGCTTTAAAAAAGTGATGAAAAATCGAGGTAAGATCCTTGAAATACATATGATTTAGTAGATTGGGCATTCCAAAGAAATCGAAAATGTACATCGGCAGTGGGGGATGGGGGTTTGGGCAGCTTGAAACCTTGGTGTATTAGGGTCAGGGTAGCGTAGGCAGAAAGAGAGTTGACAAGATGTTCAAAATATAAGAGCATCCGCACCGGGACTCGCCACAATGAGCGCGCTACATCTGATTTGGAGGGCGCTACAGTGATCGGAGCACTCGGGAAATAATCAGTGCCTCACCCGCACTCGCCATGGCGACGCGCTCAACGGGCGAAAAGCGCTGGAAAGTCTGCCTGCCTGCTGGCAGGCTAATTCGGGACCTTGAAGTTCGGGACCTTGAAGCTGCGCCGTGACTCCGACCACGCTGCCCCGACTGTCCACCACGCCCGCGTCCCGCCATGGCCACTAAAAAAAACTCCTACCCATATCCAACCAAAAAAATAGACACAATCAATGTCGAAACTTCCGCACTACAGGCACGCTGAAGAATTGCACAGACTCGGAACAATGGCGAGGAAGAGGAGAATTTTAGCGAGGCCGCCCTCACGCCGACTGTTCCCCGAGTCCTGGTGGGGGACGTTTGGGAGCGCGGGCCCTTTATCCGGGATTGCGGGCCACTTTACAGAGTCCCGGTGCGGATGCTCTAAGAAATAAAAATGAAAAAAGCTCGAATACTATGGCCATCAGCATTGATGGCAATGCATGCTGGCGCATGGCAAGGCATACCAAGCTATTCTCAATAGTGTTTTTCCTGTTTTAAATCATTTTTTAAATTTAATGTAGAGTAGTAGAGCTGTAGGGCCAAAATCTCATTGAATTTTTGTAATTTGTTCTTGGAGTTGGCATTGTTCACTTCATTCACTATTCAAAATGGGATTGGAGGAATTCTCATTGGTTGTTCACGTTACTCATGAGGATGGTTGTTGAGGACAACTCTTTAAAACAAATTTATTCCTTTGGGCTATCTGCCCAAGACCCTCTTGAAGTTTAACCCCTAAGCTCCCAAGCGACCATTTTCTGGTCGCTGCCCGGAGAAAACGGGCTGCCCGGAACCAAAAAAATAAAATTAAAAAAATTAAAAAAATTAAAAATACTACATCAAGTCTACTTTCCAACCCAATTTGAATTATGGCAATCCGAGTTAAACTCCACCCGGGAGAAATTTTCAAAGTAGATCACCTCAACATTGTCTTAGTGTTACAAAATTTGCTATTTGGGGAAAGTAATGATGATTCCTCCATCGTTTCTCTTGCTTTTTTGAAGTTTACGATAGATAGCCCAACTTTAACCAATCGTACTAAATTTTGAACTCTAAAATTGAAAATTATAATTTATACAAATTTTCGAAGGTTAATGCTTTTAAATTCATTAAAAAATGATCTAAAGATTATTTAGGAAGTTTGACCGTACGGATAATTTGTAAAGATGATACTCTACATTTTGTCTATTGAACCAACCTTCATCAAACATATGGAAGGCACATATTATAACACATCTATGTTTTGTCCAATACCCCTCGGGCTTTTAGGGGTTAACCCCTAAACGTCCCAGCATTCAAAAATTGGATCACGAACAGATTTGAAGCCTTGTAACTTTCTCATACAATCTTGGATGATTTTCATCTAAGTCACCTTTGAAAGCTTGTTAATTTATCTACCAATTACAATAAATCTCTTGTGATGGAGAGCTCTGGATAATATTGGAGAGGCCTCCAATTACAAGTATGTCAAATTTGTTGGGTAGATTTTATGCTTGCAATGGTCTTCTCATGTACACCTCATGTACATCTGAGCCATGCTAATATCTACTTTTGAGGCTAGAATCTACTTTTGTTCAAAGGGTTGGTACGTTAACCCCTAAAGGACCAAGGCTAATTTTCCAAGTTCGGTCAGCTCAGTATGCAATGAGTATTGATCGTCAGTTATTGAGATTTTGTGGTGATTCTACTCTTTGTAACGAAGATGGGATGGTAATTTGCGTACGTAGATGATGTATAGATCAAAAGATACAATCATGCAAAGGTGAAAAACCTAACTGCGGGCACCTCCTGAAAATTTTCATACAAGGAGCTATGCATCTGAATTTTTGTACACAATGAGCTAACACCCCCATATACACAACTGCCAAATTCGTTTTACCAAATTTTAGACTAAACATTGCATTTTGGGCATTTTCAGAAAGTTTCAAACTTAGGCAACAAACCAAAAAAAAAATGCTACCAACTTTGAAGCTTATAATCTTACTATTGAAGAACCCTAGACAGTTGAAATTTTTTAGGTTGAAATAAATTCAAGTTGGTTGTAATATCCTACGCTTGGATTAGTCAAAATGGTTTTAGATCAAAAGCTATTTGTCTTTTTATGAGAAAGGATACTTTGGAGTGTTTGGAGAGAAACATAGTTGTGGTCCTTTAGGGGTTAAGGGGTTAAAGATTATCCTATCTACAGCAAGAACTGGGAACCACAAATTGACACTCTTGGAGGTCACACTCACATAGCCTGCAACTTCCTCATGTGAAGTATGAACCACTAAAGCAAAAAGCTCAATCATTTGCATCAGTTCTCGGCTCAAGTCAATGCCTGCCAATTATATAACACATGTGAGGCAACAACACATAGAAATGTTATACTCAAAAAGTTACATTATTAAATGACAGTTATAAATCATGAAGTAAAAAACGTTAACATAATTTATTACAAATAAAGCTTTGTGCTAACCTTCTTAAGAAACTAGATGTGTATAATTTATACCGTACCAGGAAGGCAGGGTCGGTAGAAAATAATTCCCCAAAAAAATGCCGAAAAAATAAATAAATTTATCAAGTATTTTGTCGAAATCAACAAAAATGAAGTCAACAAAAATTGTAGACAAAAAACAATGGAAAACGTGTAGCTGCTAGTAAAATTCAATGTTAGTTATTAATAGCCGAATTTTTAATAATTATTTTTGAAAGTGCCGACCCCTACTTTTCAAACTTTAATTCATTATTCGACATGAAAGTGCCGACCCTGCCTTCCTACTACGGTATCTTATGAGTTGCAAACTTTAAATAGATGTTGAGCACAAGACAAAATTCATATAGTTAAATTTTGGAAAAAGGTTGTGGAATTTTTTGATATAAATCATTTTGAAACAATTATTTATTAATAGCATATGGATCCAAATGTGTAAAAAAGGTGCCTTGTTATGCTTTAAATGTGTAAAGAGATTAAAAAAGATTTCAAAAAGATTTTAGGAATATCCCAAAGATTTTGAAAATATTCCAAAAGGTTTAATTTTGAATATATTTAAATATTTTGTAATTATTGGATATAAATAATGACACAATAATGATGCAGTGCTTTATATATTGTACGTTTGCCTTTCTTGCATAATTGTTGCCCTACCTTGAAAACACCCTAACATACACATAGGCCACCTATAGGTTGGATTTTATTTTATTTTTTGGAACATAAAGGGCAAGTCCAATGCTCAATCCTTGAACGTCTTGATTCAACACTGGAGCAATTATCTCCTCCTAGATTCATGCTCTTGTCCATTTGAAGGTTGCGATCAATTGGTAGTTGTGAGTAGTTATAATTATGTGTTATGTCCTACCATCTCGGTTGGTCACAAGATAAACATAACGTCAATGCAATCCAGAACTCTAGAGGTGGTAGGCAACTATTGGATAAGAAGGACAAAGTTATTTCCCATAACCAAGCATCAAAACATCATAACATCAAAACATCAAAACATAGGGATGTTTTGATGTTATGATGCCTTTCTTTTGTGACCCTTGATTTTTCATCATTGAAGAAGATTGAACCCCGTTGGCTGCAATGTACTAAACATGTACAAGTATACGTGAGTGAACAGAAGGGGTATTAATTTGAACACTGTCATATTACGTATACATACAATAAACACATTTAGAACTGAAAATATTCACAAATGTTTACATTAAACATATATTTAAAACGGAATATATAGATATTCGGGAATATAACTTCTCGTATATAAGGGGCTTTTTAGAAGGGGTCATGAATGCACGTGATTCTCAAACATAATGTAGAGTGCACCCCCCGAGATTGAACAAAATCCAACCATTAACGTTATTTTTGGTAATGTGCAAGCAACCCCGGTTATAAAAATAACATGTCTCGTCACTCCCATGGCTCAACAAGGTTATTTCTTATAACCAAGGGCTGCTTGCACATTACTTAGTCCATAACGATAATTGAGTATGGGTTTTCCTGAGATGAAGCGGCAAAGGAGCAAACTCATTTGCCATGAAAAAAAAATCGTGCGAAATGCTTGAACAACAAATGAATTGGAAGAGTTTACCAGGATTAACCGTGCAACTTATAATAATCCAGGACCTCACAAGAAGGAGGTGTCAAACCTCACATTGATAATCTCCACTCTCCTTGGTTGCTTGCATTTCTAGCAAAGGCATCGCTTCACGCTCGGAACAGTGTCAGAGTTCACCGGCTTGTCCTACGTGACAAATTGCACTCACCAAGACTTGAGCACTTGGGTAGTGAGTGCAAAGTGGCGCCGTTTGACTCACCTAACAAGTGAAAGTGAAGCCTTCTCCTTATAGTGTTGCTTTTTGTGAGTTCACTACAAGTAAAGCTAGGCGTCATTTCACACTTTGGAGGATTTCGTTCATTGTCGCTTTTCACTGTACATGCTTGTCCTACACGATGAATCACACTCACCAAGTCCAACTAAAAAATTGGTGAGTGCGAAGTGGCGTCGTTTGACTCACATAAGTAGTGAAAAGTGATGCCTTCTCCTTGTAGTGGTTGACTATCACTTATCATCAAACTGTGGTTTATTTAGCAAAGACCCCTACAAGTATTGCTCGATCTCCACAATTTTTGGGTTCTTGCTGCAAGGGATTTATGGCAGTGGGCGTTGCGAGTGTGCTTGCAATGCAGCTGATTGCATGAGAGAGAAAAGGACTGAGTGTGTTCTCTTGAGCTGAATTCATGGCAGCCAAAAATATCAGCCAATGGTGAGGCCTAATGGTACATGTGAGGCTCATGAATTGCCCCTGTGGCACTGCCATTTGATTGGGCAATCCGTTAATGTTTGTGTTATCAGTTGCTACTAAGATTCCAACATTCCTGCTCTCGCGGCCAATTGGATAATTTGCACCAAATGTGGTCACCAACTCTTTCAGAGCCCGTTTCCATTGGAGCTCCAGGAACTAGAGGTCCGGCTACATTGCGGGCAGGAATCAAAACATATTTTGAAATGTTTACTCCAACTACCCCGACTCCAAGGGCGGGCTTCCATGTATGATCAGTTCCGGTGGACTCAGGAAAACGACAAGGATTGAGGTCTCAAACTTCACCGGAAGAGGGTGAGTGGAGAAGCTGGACATAGAGTTTCACTGCTCATTGGTGGCACCTTTCATTGGCACCTTTCATTGGACCCTTTCTTTGTTGCGTCTTGCATGCAGGTATATTTGAGTGTACAGATTGGTGGGGGCCCTCTCCACCGCTGCACACGGAAATGCTTTGCAGATTTCGGTGGTGGTGAAGTCATGATTGTTTACTGCCGAACCAATCCAAGCATGGAAGGAGGTCCTAAGGCCAGGCTTCCATGTATGGGTGGCCGGTCTTCAAAAGGAGGAAGCTCTACTGAAATGGGTGAAATCAAAAAAACTCGAGAGTATGTATTTCATTTGTACCGAAATGGGTGGAATATGGGTGGTTCTTGAGACATCATTTCATGTCTTCTAGTGCTCTTTACCCAACCGATCCCCACATGGAAGCCTACCCTAAATCCCCCCCCCCCCCCCCCCTGGACATTAATGCGGCCATTGTTCATCCATAGGCCCCATTTTCTGAAATTTTCATTTTGGGCACCTTAATGTCTTTTTTTGGAAAATGTTTTTGCAAATTTAGGGCCTATAGCTGAAATTTGGTCATGAGACCCTTTAGGGAATTTTAAACCCTTGCAAGAGGGGATTATTTTTTAAAGTGGACCCCTACATATTTAAAATAGGGGGCAATATTATCCTCTTGCATTAATGTCCGCGGGGGGTGGGGGGGTGGGTGGGTAGAACCTTTTTCCAACTACAGTTAAGAAAAACTAGGTCCAATTATCCTCCAGGTCCTCCAGTAGTGCAATGTAACTTTTGCATAGCTAGAGCCTAGAAGTGTAGAACTGGAGGGGTCTAATAGGCCAACGAAATCGGGCTATCATTGGATATTTGCTCAATAGTAGGATTCCAATGGCCTACGCACAATGAAAGGTTTAGAGCCTTCTTCAACTACAGTTAAGAAAAACTAGGTCCAATTATCCTTTAGGTCTTCCAATAGTGCAGTGTAACTTTTGCACAACTAGAGCCTAGAGGTGCAGAATTGGAGGGGTTCAACAGGCCAATGGAAACGGCCTCTCATAGGATGTTTGTTCAATGGTAGGACTCCAATGGCCTATGCACAATGAACTCCCTTTTCTATGTTCTACTGAAAGTATTGGTGGTACAAAACAAGATTCCGCGAAAGGCACTGCTACATGACATGAACTATAGTCAGAGACTATGCACGAGCACTTCCATTAAATCTAGCACTGGAGTGGCATTGTTGGCTTCCACATGTACAAGGCATGAGCCATGGAGGTATTGTGTTTTCTTGTGGATTATTGTTAAATGTTCCTACATTTATGAGGGTGTAACATCTAGATTTTGTATTGATAAAATTAGTTTTCTTAGCTATCATGGTTAACTACACTAATAAAATAGGGGTATTAGAGGGACCAATGTCATGTAGGTATCGAATCAAGGGTGGCTCGAACAAACACTTTATTCACACAGGCCCATAATGAGGCACAATGTTTTTTTTTCTTCATCTTATCAAGTGGACCCATACTAATTTATCAAATTTTCTCACTATACAAATATTTATGGCTACTATACAGTGTCGTTGGAAGATGCTTTGAGGATATTGTACCCACGTTGGGACAGTCAACTTGTAAAAGAATTGGGATTAGGACACTCAACATAGCATAATAGAGCACTGTAAGAAAGAAACATATTTTTCCAAAGTGGACCTCAAGGAGAGTGTTCACTCTTCTAAGTGATATATGAATGTCACTTGCATCCCATAAACTATAGGATTTTTTTGTAATTGCCATGTAAACTTAATTTTTAATCATAACTAAACCGTGGTCCCATTTGAAAAGGGTGTTTACTCTTATTGCTCTAATATGCTAAGAATTTTTTCGAAAAGTTTTCTTTCGACACCCAAAAATTAATTTGATAAGGGGTCAATTTCTGCCTGGGTTTTGCAGTGGTGTTTTTTTAAATCTCTTTGCAATGGAATAAATCGCACAATTTGTCTCTAAAAACCAAAAAAATTGCCCGGGGCAGAACCTGGATAGCATTGGGTGGGGCTGACATCATCCAGAACACAAAGGGGCGGAGGTCGTCTATAGAAGGAAAGGATTACATGAGGAGCAGTCGGTTTTCTCGTTGAAGTGGATGACGATCTAATCATGCCCTCAATGCAAATTTAGGCGGAGCTAAGGTAGCGGACCCAATTCCCGTCCGAATTTCAGGTTCAGCAAGTTTTGTTTCTGGAGTGGCTATCAAAATGATTCAGAAATATGTGCAAAGTTTGTACAAGCCCAATCCAACTTGAACCATATTTTTCAGACTATTATTGAATTACTTATGAATTTTTGAAGTTAGAGATGTAGAGGTACCAAAAACCGTCCATCCGTAAAATGTTCATACTGGCTACATGAGAATTTCGTGGTCTGACCTAAAATGTACGCCCTGTCAGTGGTTGGGAATTGGACCCGGTCGGAAATTGGGTCCTCTACCTTAATTAATGAAGTTTCAACGGTAATCGTCTTGCACGTTCACTGAACTCACTGAATCTAAGAGCATCTGCCCTAGTCACTTTGGATTGCACTCTGAAGGTCATCCAAAAATTCAGACCTCTTTACTTCTGTAGGTTTTCTTGCGGGTTTTTTAGATTGTGGAAAATTGCTTTACCAAAAAAGTTAATGCCAGAGGTCAAGCCTCTTGGTCCACTGCACTGTCCGGGAAGAACCATCAGTTAGTAACAAGTGAGCCGATTAGTTTTTGGAAATAGCTGGTTGAACTTAAAGAATAGAGGCAAAACACCGAACTAAATGACTGAAAAATAATTATATTTAGTATTCATAGACAAAATATACTGGATATAATCTGAAAAATCCGGTTGCTTTTAGAAAATAGAGGACATTGACTAGTTGGCTCAAAAAGCTTCCCGAACAGTGGTCCACTGATGTTTGTACAGTGCTCTACATTGGAATAAACGTTCTCTGTTTCCATAAAAAATAAAAAATTCAGACCTCATCATATAGTTCCTCACTAAGGTAGGAGCACCAAAGACCAACATTGCACCTAATGCCAACATAATCTAGGTATGATAGTCATTGTAGAATGTAAATCTAGGTATACCATAGATAGCTTACCATCTGGGTCAAAATGCAATAAAGGCTCTATGATATGCTTGCATTTGTATTCTAAAATGATTGCATGGTTTAGATTCTGCAAGCATTAGGTACAGTGTTGGTTTTTGGTGCTCCTACCTTAACATCATTCAATTAGACTCTTGAAAATAGTATGTGAGCCAATCACAAGTCACCGCGCATGAATTGTACAATTATGATGTGCAATTAAGAAGAGAAGACACATTTGCGTGAGTGATTTTGAAAGCCCAGTACTCGATTACATTTTCCAATGTCACAGTCCAAATAAATTTTTCATCAACCCATTCTCATCCATTTTTCTACAGCTAGAGAGCTACCCAAAGTGCTAGTGGAGATGATCTTACTGCATGAGCTTGAGTTCCATGTTCTATTACACATCATGTAGCGCACTACACTATCCATGTTGTTTTTATTTTTATTCCATTTAGAAAATTAAAAAAAAAACCTTTTTTGCTAGGGTGGCTCTAGAAATTTGGTTCAAGCTCCTTGATATAACAAATTTTGCACTAATTTCTTAGAGTTTAGTTTAGTAAGGGTGGTCTTTGGGCATTTGAGAATATGAACTGTAAGCTTGGGGTTAATATGAGTCTTGGGCACCATGCTCTGATGATATTCCATAGTGACCAAAGACCACCCTTTTTCCTAGTGCTTCAATACAAAAGCTAGTTAACATTTTTACATTTTTTGGTTAAAAATGTGGGTATACAATTGCATTTTCTTTCTATAAGGTTAGAGCCAAATGCATGAAGATCAACACATAACATTCTTCACCCCCCCTCCCCCTTCACCTTTGAATCTCAAACATCTATCAAGGGATCAAAGAGAAAGCAAAGAATTTTCTCTAACTTTAGCTCTCTCAAGCAAAGAGGGTTGGAGAGTTGAATTATTTTATTAATAGCCTTTCTCCACAATGTTGCTACAATGTAAAGGATGTGGTCTAGCAAGATACGAAGAACGTTATGCAACTTTGTCAAATTTGATGATATTTAACCCAAATATAAATCCACTAGCATTACCTATCTATCCAATCATAAAGTTATGTAGCCCTTGCAAGGGTTCACCCTTTTGTTCTGCATGCATGAAAGATAAAATATTCAAACATGTGATTCTTAAGGCAGCAACTTTAGTTTTATTGTCTTGCTATTTCATTGTTTCTTTCCACAAACTTATGAATGAAATTGGTGTTGCACTGTTCAGCATCAATGCTACTGAGCTACAGTAAATCAACTGGCTGTTCATTGACTCTTGTGTTTGCTCCAATTAAATTAAAACATTAAAATTTCCCTCTCAGGGCCTCTTTACACTAGAAGCAAGAATCCGTGAGGAGAGAAATTTCAGCAAATGAGAAATTAGTCTTCTCAGTTTCTAAGCCTCCCATTGGGTGAAATTTCCCTCCTCATGGCTTCTCGCCTCAAGTGTAAAGAGGCCCTCAATATTAAAACTTCGCCAATAAATTTCCCTCTCAAAACTTTGACCAATTCATGTTCTCTTTTTAGTTCATTTGCCGCCTTTGAATGTTTCGTTCAATGAAAATTTCACATCCTTCTCAAAAGACCGAATATTGTAGGAATTGAGAATGGTACATAACATTCTACAATAGTTTCAGGATTTTATTTTTATTTATTTTTAATTTATTTTTAATTTTTTTAACCCAAGACGTATAAGGGTGTTCTTAGAATTGACGGTGTGAGAAAAATCATCGTAAAGTACTATTTCAAAGAATAGTTTGGAATCAATATATAAATGAAAGTTTTAGATTTTGAATTTTAGATTCTATTCGTACAGTTTGATTCACCAATGATATCACCAATATTTTATTATAAAATTTGAAAGTTAAAATTAAAAATCCTATCTAAATTTGATTATAAACAAAACATTATCATTTTTTAGGTGAAATTTGTTGGAATTGATTTAGATGAGATACTGTTAACGTGGTGATTTTTTGAAATTTTTGTGCTAATTAATTCTATGACCTCAATTTTTCAAATCGATTTTTGAACTACAGTCAATGCAATTTTGGCTTGGTCAACAACTTAGCATACTTCTACATTTGTAATTTTAGAAAATATGGACTCTAGTATCACCAAATCCAACCATTGGATAGGACAAAAACTTGATGAAGTATCTCCAAAAAATTGGATGACTTTCATCCATGCATTGATGAGAACATAAAGTGAGTTTGAATCTTTCAGTCGTTTAGAAACTGGATGCTATGACGTTTTAGGGGTTAAGTGATGAAGAAACCTTCTATCATGAATAATTCCATACATGAAGTTATTACTAACCTAACAATATGTAACTCATTATAAGTTAAAAAAAAAAGTAAAAAAAAAAAGAGGCTCTTTTCGGAATCAAAAGGATTTTTTTAATTACAAAAGGGTCTTGTCACTGTAGACTATGGGTGATGTAGAAGGTTCTTGTAGAATGTTGCAAAAAAATGAGTTTTATCATTTAACAAAAGCAACAACATTTGAAAAATTTATAACTGTATATATAAGAGTACACTAGCTAAAATCTTATCCCCTCCCATCCATTGGGTTCACCAAACAATACATTTTTATTCTCAAAAGGCAACATGGTACTTTGTTATATTGTAAAAATCACACCAAGGTCTAGTATCAAATTGAACCAAAGACATGCATTGACATAGAGCATAAATTTAGATTAAAGTCAGGTTCATTTGACCGGCAATCCAAAAAAATAGCATTAAGCTATTGGTTATTTACTAAAATTAGTATTTGTAGTAAGAGATATGCGTTGCTCAAGACCTTGCAACGGCTCTCCACCCTATTTTTGAATACCGGGTCTCAAACATTCTCCAACAACAGCTATCACAAACCTCTCATGAGCTTTTTTAAAGCCACGGCACGTGATATTTCCTTCCAATTTTAGGCACGTGAGAGAGCACTAGGGTGTAGTCAATGATATTCCCTACATGCGGAATTTCTCAACACGCTTCTAGCACCTCCGGGTCAAGAGCTTGTTCAAAGTCGGGTTGGGGCTACCTCGTGGGGGTAGACTGCATACTTGTGTGACTTTTAAGTTTTCAAACATGCACGTGACTTGCCGATCAAACGGCATTTCCGAGGTTCTGGGTTCTTTGTGAAGATGCTCTAAGGAACATAATCCCCTATGGATTTTACGGACTATACAATTTGATAGGCGCTCACTTTTGGAATTCCTACACGCGCACACATAAACTTGTGAGGATTTCTCACAGTGCTCTCTTCACAAAATAATTATGTCGTATGATGTGAGGCGACCCTCCACATCGGGCTCCCGCCCTCCGTGTGGCCCTCCGTGTGAGACAACCTTAGAGCATCCGCACCCCTGCGTGTCATACCCGGCCAGGCTCTGATTTTGCGGGCCCAGGCATCAGGAACTCCTCCACTGCAACTCGGGCAACAACTCGATCTCCTCCGGGCTCCTCAAATTCGTCCCCTACCTTGCTATTTTGACGAGTGTGAGTTTCCTGGGCGCGCCCAAAAGCCGGGAGATCTTCTGGAATCTTCGCAGTCAACTCCTGAAATTGCAGGCTTTGTTCTTGATTGCCACCTCCGCTCCCACCTGGACACATGGAACCCCCCAATTCATCCAATGTGGCTGAGTGGCCGTGTGTGCAGAATCGTGATCCACTAGTCGTCGCCGAGCCTCTAAACACGGACCGTGTTAGCCAGGACGTGATTACAGGAGATTACAACATGTTTGAGGAGCCGGAGTGAGGGTCTTTTTCTTTTCCCGAGTCACGGAACCCTTGTGGAGCCCTCTACTGACCCTTTCCTGAGTGCTGGATAACGCGCAGGAATGCGGATGCTCTTACATCCTAGGAGGCCCTCTTGCAAGGGCCTTCCCCTAAACATATTGCTGTTTACATGAAAGACAGTTGAGCTACCAGGCCACATGTGGCTGGTGGTGTTTTGTTTCTGGTCTCCCTTGCAATGAAATTCCGTTTCATTTGTTTCAAAAAAGAAGAAGACAGTTGAGCTATCCTAAACAGACACTTGGGCAGTATAGTAATAATTTACTTACTGCCTCTCATTTCTTTTATTTATATATAATCAATTTAAACACAAGAATTGAACACGTCAACACATGTCATTCTCACTTACAACGCATGTTTGCTAGGCAAGCCAACAACCAAAAGTCATTATGAAAGCAATAGTGGCAATACTGGCCACTTAGTGAAGGGTAATTACGCCATTTATTTCTGCCAAAACCAAAAGCCTCACGCCTCACCGCCTCACCGGCGTGGTCACTGCAACCAGTTACTCGTGCGGCCCTGAAGTATAATTACCAAAACAAACCCGGGAAAAGAATACAAAGCCCGAATTGAATACAAAGCCACTGCAGCCCGGCCTGCATCAAATACAAAGCCACTGCATCAATTGCAAAGCCACTGCATCAAATACACGGGCAAGTACTGTTAGGAGTGTCAAAGCCAAAACACTCCCATTCAATGATTGTAGTGCATGATCATGTGGAGAGGGTAATTAGTTACCCCACCAGGGCAGCGATGAATGCCAGTGAATCCGAGATTGCCCTGCCTAGCCAAACCGGGCCCGTCATAACTGCGTCGTGTTGGCGCCCCCGCCGCTGGCGCTGCCCAGGCAGCGTCCCCTGCACGTGATGGCGTGATTGGCCACCAAAAATCGGCTTCTGCGCCAATCCGGCGGCATTTTTAGACCCCCTAAGACTGTCGATTTCGGCTGCCCATTCTCATTCTCTCATACAAGCCCCGGAACTGCAGTGATCCACCCGAGAGCCGTTGATCAGTTTCTCCACTCCTCTAAGTTGATAATACAGAGCACAGTACGTACGTAAGTCTATCAAGCGCCATTCCGTAGCGCCATTCCGTAGCTAGCTCATTGAACTTTGATTCATGAACATATATATTTCGGCTTGTTCCTCGAAACTGGAATTGATCCCTTTGTTGACGCTTATAATAACGTCACGCGTAACCTTTGGAAATTATTTCATTGGAATTCTTCGTCAGTCTGATAATTTTGGAGTTTCTTCGAGTGTAGACTACCCCAAAGTGGCTGTGTATTGACAGTTCGGTTCTCTTGTGGACGCTTACAACAACGTCACGAAATTATTTCATTGGAATTCTTCGTCTAATAGTTTTGGAGTTTCTTTGAGTGTAGAATACGGGTCCCAAAGTGGCAGTGTATTGACAGTTTGCCAGGCGTTCGATGAATTGGCGCAGATATCATGAGGGTGTGGAGTGGCATTGCAGATAGTGCGTGACAAAAGCTGTGTTCTCTTTTTCATTGTGAATTGTGATTTGGAGAACTTGAGTATGCCAGGGAAGTTGGATAGTACGATGGGTGTATACAAATTGAGCTATGATCCGAACTCGGACAGTTTTGAGTCGACTCCTCCGAAGCCGAAGTCCAGCTTCATGGGTCGCCGGTTCAACACGAAAGTGCAACCCACGCTGCGGAGTTTTCTGGAGGCTCCGGAGCTGGAGCATTTCGACCCCAGTATTTCTTGCAGTTCCGAGGACGACCGCAGCTCGGTGTTCACGGCCAGCTGCAACACGCTCTCCTCCGACGACGATGCGTGCCTGCGGGAGCTATCGCTCCGGGGATCCCTCGACAGCTCCGCGTCCGTCCTGGCTCGCCACAGCACGGCCTGCTGCACGGACTCCGCGCTCCGGCAGGAGCTTCGGAAGAAGTTCCACGTCGAGGAAGACGAGGCCCATCGGAGCAGCAGCTTCGCCATCGGCCACAGCTTCCGGCGCAAACTGGAGACGGCGGAGGATCGCGTCGAGAGCTTGGCCTTGTGGGAGGAGACCGAGACCACCGGTACGTCCCGTGATCGCGTCGTCAGGAAGGACGTCACGAGCAATCCGCATTCGTGGCACAGCGAGTCCTGGGGCTCCGGGAAAGCTCTTGATAGCCTGTTCCGGAAGCCCAAGAAGGCTACGTCGTCGTTCTTCACTGGATTCTTCTCCGGGTTATCGTTCTCCACGTCTCGGCGATCGAGAAAGTTGTAGCGCCCGCACTCGGGATTGTAGAAATATTTGTAGAATTTTTTGCTATAATTTTGTGATGACCACTAGCTCTTTGAAAGTTAGCCATCTCTGGGACGAGTGCTGCTCAGGCGACACCAAATGTGCATCTCGGGTACATTAGAATACTCTGCGTAGAATAGACTTTCACGTGGTGTCTCCTGAGCAACACTCTACCGGTGACTCTCGCCTGTATCCAGCTGAAGAGATACTGGCCTTGTACATTTCACACACGACGAACAAATGCAATTTAATTTAGCTTCGGAAGAGATCAGTTGACATCGTTAGTCAGTGTCGTATAACCGCTCACATGAGGTTTATTTTCTTGTGTTTTTCTTTTCTTGGTTGAAAGGATGGTTTGCATTTCAGGGAAATGGAAATAATCAGCCAGAGGTTTGTTTTCATGAATGATTTGCAACGATGTTTGCATTAAGTTGCTGATTAGCGACGATGTTTGCAGTACAGGACTTGGATCTTCCACTTAACTATGTTACTATTCATTTAGGGTACTGGAACTCAGGGAATGCTGTGTATGTTTCGCACGGTTTGGGTACCCATGTCCGGTCTGTGCACGTGATTTCCATTTGCTTAATTAGTATAATTTTCTTTGTTGTAGACAGACTGTAGTACTAGTGTTACGGATCATCACTCTTGGTGATTGTCATCGAACTGTGGCTGTGTGAGATTGTTTTGGCCATTGAATGCTGAGAAATGACTCACTACAATTCAGGGCTAATGTAAGTGCCAACTTAATTAATCACATCATGGAACCCCACTCGCTTGTACAGTTACGCCATAAAATTTGTACGTGTTTAGCACACTGGAATAGAGGCTCCTTAAGAACTGATTATTGCAGGAAGGTACATTGTCGTTAGGTCGTCACTAACTTCTCTGTTCAGAGATTTATGTTACTGTAGTGGATCATTCGAACGGCTGTGAAGGTCTTTACGTAATACACCAGCTGGGTTGAGGGTTTAACCCCCAGAAGCCCAAATTGAACCTCATGTTTTTTTTTAAAGTATTTTTGGGTAGGTTCTACGTGGACTTTCTTTTGTTCAAATTTGTTTGTTTTTTGACCAGCATATGCATTGTTCTTCATTGATTCTAGAGATATAAAATTTAGTCCCATCTTAATTGTATTTTTCACAATATGATCAATTGAATTTGTCATTTTAAAACCATGAATCCTTGATCCTTTAGGGGTTAAAGAAAGTTAGACTAAGCATCCGCACCTTTGCATGCTAAAACCCATGTCATGCTGAAATTACAGATTTGTATTTAAAGAGTCTTTCAACTTGACCATTGCGCACCTAATTTGTTCTTCAAACAGTCTATGGACCATTCTCAAGTAGAATGTGCTCTTAATCACAAGGAGATTATGTGGGTGTCTGATATGGGAAATAGCTTGGTTTTCCATGTGATTTCCCTCTTCCAATTAAACTTGTGAGGAAATGTGGCCATCTCAGAAAAAATAGACAGTTCCCTTACAGTGTATGAGGATCTTTTGATGCATAGAAGATTTGCTAAGGGAATTGAGAACAAATGAATGATATGGGGATGCTCAAGGTACCTAAAATCAGGAGAATTCAATCCCTATAAACAGTTTGAGATCCGTTTTAAACTCCATTCCTACATGCGAATTTGCGTGAATTTCCCCTCTTCTTTAAGGGAATCCCAAAGAATCTCCTTCTGAATCTCTTTAATTTAAAAATAAAAATAAAAAAACGCTGAAGATGAACACTTGAATTAATGTGCTCTTAATCTCTGAGAGTGATCCATCAAACTCGTGAGTCGTCACGTTCTTGAAACGATCCTTTCAAAAGCAGTAAAGAGAAGTGCATGCATTGGAAACCACTATTTCCGAAAGTAGAAAAGGTATGAAATGGGAGCCAAAAGATTAGTGCCCTGAAGTCCAACGGATAAGTTAAACTGATAATTCTTGGTGAATTATGAGAAACAAGACACAAGCATTTATGAACCAGCAACGCATTCTAAGATACAGCTTACCCAATTTGATGGTTAGCAGACCTATCTGCAACCAGGATGAAAGTGCAATTTGACATAAATGGTTGGACCTCACAAGTCACAACATGTGGTGTGAGTGCAATGCATCTTTAATAAGGAAATTGAACCTAAAGGAGACAGCATCCTTAACCCGTAAGCGAATCTCCATGAAGAGCTTGTGCCCGCTCTCATAAGCTGGGCTTCACAAGTAATAACCTTATATTAGTAGGTGCTTTGGATTAAAGAACATGTGCTCTTGATGGGTTGAATGGGCTCGCCACTTCCTCAGATAGATAGATAGAAACTCCGGTCCCTTTTTAGCAAGGGGCCGGCGTGAATGAAGTGTCCATTCGTAATGCCAATGACCCGATGCCCACCGGACAAGGGGAAATTGGGACAATACTACTCTCCCCTTTCGAGAATGGACACTATAGTGACACACTATGCTACTAACTAACTAGCCACTAGGGCCTTGAAGATATCGGACATGGTATCCCCCCAAAGGGCTTTGAGGTACCCATACAACAAGGTCCAAAGACCCCCCACTATAATTGGGTGGACTATGGTGGTGAGCACCACGCCGACATGGGGAGTGGAATCCACAACCTCCTCATTGGGGGCCATGAGTCCTTTTCACTTCCTCACACTATACCCAGCCTTAATTTATATGAGAGCAGGGGCGGGCCTTTCATAGGAAGTGGATCTAAATGCTTAAAGGTTTTGGGCAATACCTAAATGTATTATAAAATGAGGCTTCTTTAACTTTTTCAACTTCAACTCTAAAGAATGTATGTAAGACATTCTTAACCCTACGCGTCCCTAGCTTTTTTGGGCATAAAAACATCATTGCTTTTGATGTGTTACAAGTCTAAATGTAAGTGAGGTATGGAATCTCAACTGTACAGTCTTGAAATATACTGTTGCAGATCATGTGGATCAAATTTGGAATCATTTGGCCATATAGATTGCAAGATCATAGTGTTTTAGTGTTAAGAAAGGATGCTGAAATTTTTCTAGCAATACAGTTAGAGATGAAATTCATTTTCAAAATTACTCAAATGAAAAAAAATTGAACTATAAAGTAGTTCAAAATCATCATATAAACACATTGGTACCAAAATAAACTCATGAAAACTTCAGTGTATTCTAAAATGGCCTTGCAATGTTAAAAAGTAGCCCAAAAAGTGACTGATTTGACCCAAAAAGCAAAAAGTGTCTAAGCCAGACCCCGTGCACTAAAATGACTCCCAAACATTCATAACATCATGGATTGACATGAAAATTTTACCATGATAACTAAACTTCAAGGGAGATCGAAACCAATAGTTTTTATTTTTATTTTTTTTTATTTTTTTTTATTTTTTTTAATGAAAATGGACATGGGATGAAGGAGGTACAAGCCCCCGAAGTTGCAGCCATCAAAATGCATAAAAATTGTCCAAAAAAGAGACCCCTACTTTCAAATGTTCAAAATTCAATACATCTCTGATTAATTTGAAAATTTTATCACTCATTTCGTACATCATGAGAGGGGGTTTTCCAAAATTTCATTAACATTGGATTTGTTTTGCAAAAGTTACAAATCTTCAAAAGTGAATGTACCCCCAAAAACGTCTAAAATATGGACGTCGAGACGGTTAGGGATTAAGGGTTAATTTGATGAGTTGACTTTTTCAAGATCACATTTAGACTAAAATCTTCAAAAATTTGGTGGAACAATGTTGGCATGAAGGAGGCATAATTTTTTTGCAAATCAACCCCTTTCTAATTGGATCTCACATGTATAAAGCAAACTTCCCATAAAAAATTTAGTGAAGGACTTACATTGCCAAAAGTGCATGATGGATGAGAAAATGGAGTTCAAATCTATACATCATGCAAAATATGCATGGTTGGGCAGTTAGTGGTTAAAGGTTAAATTTGAACATCTATATTCAACACTAAAAATGCTTATCAAACCTATTTGATCGTAGTTTTTGAATCAATACTAGGTGTCATCATGAATGAATAAGTTGAAGGAAATGAAAATATGGATAAATATCACAAAATAATATTTGGATGAATATGAGATGAAAAGAGAATATTGAAGAATATTCTTCTAATATTCTACCTATCATTACTCATTTATATATGTTAAAAAATGTCCATTGTGCCCTCTTCCTAGAGTGTCCAAAACCAACACCTTACCTAAATTAAATCAAAATCCTAAAATCCTAAAAAACAAGTGTATATTGATTATGAGGATGAAAACATTTATAAATTTGATATAGTGTTGGTTTTAAGTCATCTACCAATAAAGCTCTTTGAACCCTTGTAAGTTATGCATAAAGTATTCAAACAATCTTTTTTTTGGTGCATTGGAATTTTCTTTGATTTTCTAATTAAAAAAACATAAAAATTAACTCTTTTAATAATAGTAACTACCCTTACCTCTCAAAGTATCAATTTTAAGTGTACAATACCAAAAAAGGGTGATGTTGTTTACACTCTTTTTGACATTGTTTCTAACATTGTTCTTCAACACTCAAATTATGTGAACATTGTTAGTAAGAGTGTCAAAAACATCAACCTTTTCTTGGTAAGGTTGAAGCACCCAGTGTTGTCCAATCATGCCACACTATAGACTTATTGGAAACTATTTCACAAAGTACTTTAAAACCATCCCCGAATTTAGCTCTCATTGATTGAGTTTGGATTTTATAGAGTTTGGTTTCATAACAAGTTTATGAGACGATTTTAGTGGTTTAGAAAACTTCCACTTTGAAAATTCACAGCAATTACATGGCTTATCCACAAATTCTATTTTCTCTTGTAAAATCATCATTTCAATTGCTGATACCGGTACTACAAAATATTATGCCTTTGACAAAAGTGCCCCAAGTTTGTTGAATTGCATGGTTACTTTAAAAGTAAGGGCACATCAATTGTGGTGAGGGTGATGGCCTGATATGGGCATCCCCTCAAAAAATGATGTGATTTTTGAGAAATATCTTTTCAATAAGAATAAAGTATTAGAAAATTACAAAAATTAGAGGGTGTTATAGATCACATAGTTACAACTATCATACATGGTGTTAAAGACAAAAAATTTAGCACGCATAAAATAAGTTAGACATAAGTCACACTATGTGAGACGCATAAAAATAGTACCCACATTAGGCCATTCCTTGTGAGCATGAATGCTCGTAGGAATGTTTTTGCACTTTTTCATTTTTTAAACAAGTGGCAACCATGAAACAAACATTGTAGCACTTTCATCTAGAATTCACATGAAATCTTCATAATTGAATTAAAAATTTCTCAATGAATGAAAATATGTCAACATAGATGAATATTTTGACAATAAAGGAACAAGTTTCTGGTCTAAATTTAGCTCTTTCTTAGTTTCGCTTTCTGGCTAGCTGAAAAAGGGGCTGGTGGTGACAGGAACAGGAAGAAGTGTTGCCACACATGAAACGGAGATGCAAAGAAAGAAGTTGCTTCATTGTGGGGAATGATGAGCAGTACATACACATGCACTCTCTGCATCACTCCACTGCCACCAGACGTTCTTGCCACAGAGCCAGGTACAATCTTGTCATTTATTGTATCAGCAGTTCAGCACCTGACCAGAAGGAGTCAGTTTTCTATCAAGAATTGCAAATACGTATAGGGTAAGTTAGTGCATCTCCACCAGCCACTCTAAATTGCACTCTGCAGATCATTCAGATAGATAGATAGATAGGAACTCCAGACCTCAGGAGAGGTTGGCGTGAATGAAGCGTCTGTTCGTAAGGCCAATGATCCGATACCCAACCGGGCAAAGGGCCATTGGGACAAAACTACTCTCCCCTTCTGCAGATCATTCAAAAATTACTACAGGGCATATCATGTACTTCCCCACCAACATCACTCAGTGAGACCCTGAAAATTGTAAGTAACCTACTCACAAGTCACCACGCACGGATTGTGCAATCTTGATGTGCAATTAAGAACAAAAGTTACACAGCTTGAGTCATTCTCTCGGGGGGTGCACTTTACTAAACATGTACGAGTATACATGAGTGCACAACAGGGGTATTAATTTGAACACAGCCGTATTATGTATACATACAATAAACACATTTAGAGCTGAAATATTCACGTATACTTACACTAAACATATATTTAAAACGGAATACATTTGTATACAAAAGGTATTTAGACATATAGGGGGTTTTTAGAAGGGGTCATGAACGCACGTGATTCTCGAACATAATGTAGAGTGCACCCCCCGAGGTCATTCTGAGAACCCTAAACTGGGTTGTTTCTCCCTCCAAATAAATTGGATGCTCATAAACATCAGCACACTATTAGCAAAGGTGTTGTTTCTCACTGAGAATAGTGTCAAAGTTCACTGTACACACTTGTCTAACGTGACGAATTGCACTCATCAAGTATTGAGTGCTTGGGTAGTAAGTGCGAAGTGGCGCCGTTTGACTCTCCTACCAAGTGAAAAGCGACGCCTTCTCCTTGTAGTGGCAGTATCCTAAGGATACTCATCTATTATAAAAGACTTGCGCTATGATTCATACTTATGGTATTCTTGTGCATGTACTGTTGAGCATGTGTCCCTCTCATCTGGTCTTTTTTGCGTGAATGGGCATTTTCGTGCCATACAATGGGATGTTGTTTGGATGCTGAGGCCAAGTGCCATTCACACACAATGCACTAGAATGAGAGAAATGGGGGACACTGATGATAACCTACACCGCCATATTCGTTATATCGGCCGTTCCCAATTATTTTGTCCTCTCAAATAGTGTGACTTGAGTTCATTTTCTCTCCTTATCATATTATTGTGGGTAAAATATAAACATGATTGGCCAATTTAATGAATATGGCATTCTACCCTTTGCTATAAACAATTCAAATGTATCTTGAATACCACTTCTGCTAAAAGTGCACTCCAATTTTTAATTTTTTTAATTATATGATTCCACAATACGAAGATTGATGGTCACCAATTCCTTTTTATCTGATGCGTATACTTCAAAAACTGCATGGATTGACAAGAAGGTTAATGATTGCCAACCTCATGAAATTCACAATCCAAGTTTATAATCATAATTTTGTTGTGTACAGTGGGGTCCAACATGGAATGGCGTTTTTGGTTTCGCAGTGAGAAATGTTTTAGTACTGCCAACTTTGGAAGCCTCCCGAGAGCTCAAAAATTGGTGTCTTACCACGAAATTTTTACCAGAGACTCATCTTTAAGTTAATTATATGTATGCCAAATTTCAAGGCCGAAAGATTCACCCAAAAAAAGTTATTCAGAATCTACCAACATTGGTAGCTGTGGTAATTGTTTCACTGCTGCCAACTTTGACAGCCTCTCGAGAATGGAAAAAAAATTTCCTTACTTTGGGTTTTTTTTTGTAGAAACCAATTTGTGTTAGTAATATATGGTAAAAATCTCAAGTCTAAAAGATTAGTAAAAAAAAAGATATTCCCAATCTACCAACATGTGTAGTTGTGGGATACAATGGGGAAACCATTTCATTCCTACCAACTTTGAATACTGCCAACTTTGAAAGCCTCCCGAGAGCTCAGAAATTGGTATTTTACCACGAAAGTTTTACCAAAGAAATATCTTTAAGTGAATTATATGTATGCCAAATTTCAAGGCCAAAAGATTCACCAAAAAGAAGTTATTCCTAATCTACCAACATAGTAGTCAAAGTTGGTAGCAATGAAATGGTTTCCCCCATTGTTTCCCACAACTACACATGTTGGTAGATTGGGAATATCTTTTTTTTTACTAATCTTTTAGACTTGAGATTTTTACCATATATTACTAACACAAATTGGTTTCTACCAAAAAAAAACCAAAATAAGGAATTTTTTTTTCCATTCTCGGGAGGCTGTCAAAGTTGGCAGCAGTGAAAAAAATTCCACAGCTACCAATGTTGGTAGATTCTGAATAACGTTTTTTGGGTGAATATTTCGGCCTTGAAATTTGGCATACATATAATTAACTTAAAGATTCTGGTAAAAATTTCGTGGTAAGATACCAATTTTTGAGCTCTCGGGAGGCTTCCAAAGTTGGCAGTACTAAAACATTTCTCACTGCGAAACCAAAAACGCCATTCCATGTTGGACCCCACTGTACATGCATGTGCACTTTTAACAAAAGCATTGTTTTCAGTTGTGAAAGAAGAAATCCCCCATTCCACAAAGATCTTATTATCTCAAAGCATCTCTAACAGAACTCATGGTAGCTTTCTGGTTTTGAAAAAAATGGATGCGCATGCATGGGTTGGTCAACAAATTATTTGGAAGGAGGCACTGAATACAACCCAGTTCAGGACCTTCAAAACGACTCAAGTTAGTGTATTTTCTCTTCTTAATTACACAATCCATACGAGGTGACTTGTGACTCGCTTACTTGTGGCTTGCAGTTGTACTTGAAGAGAGAGCATTACTTATGTGATTATGAGAAAATTTGCAAATGATATACATGTGACTGACAACAAACTGTCCCGGACAGCGTAGGGTTGGGTAACGAGACAGTCAACCTGGATGTAAAAGCTAGCGTGCAGCCGTGCACTGTAACCAGCTGGTGATGTTCATTGTCCAACCAGAGTTACCAGACGTTGATGACCATTTTTCAGGAAATTATTTTCGCATGCTTCATTGATTTACAGTGTCCTGCGCTGGTTAATTGCAACATAGAACAAGTAGATTCCATTGACACAGAGGTCTTCTAGTTTGTGGTATCCAGAAATTAAGTCCTTCCACAATGAGTGTACGTACATTCAGCCTTTTTGAAGGAGGGAATTTAAGCCAGTGTTGAACTGTTGATGGCAAATTTTCAGACCTAGAACATCTCCACCAGACATCACAAGACATACCATGCAATTCTTTAATACCGTAGTAGGAAGGCAGGGTCGGCACTTTCATGTCGAATAATGAATTAAAGTTTGAAAAGTAGGGGTCGGCACTTTCAAAAATAATTATTAAAAATTCGGCTATTAATAACTAACATTGAATTTTACTAGCGGCTACACGTTTTCCTTTGTTTTTTGTCTATAATTTTTGTTGACTTCATTTTTGTTGATTTCGACAAAATACTTGATAAATTTATTTATTTATTCGGCATTTTTTTGGGGAATTATTTTCTGCCGACCCTGCCTTCCTGGTACGGTAGGCTTACAAAGGTGACTTGGATGAAAATCATCCGAGGTTGTATGAGAAAGTTGCAGGGCTTTGAACCTGTCCGTGATTCAGTTTTTGGACGCTATGACGTTTACGGGTTAACCCTTAACTTCCTGAACGTTCATTTTTGGACGATGTAAAGATTCCATCCATATATTTTTATCTGTCATACACTTTTTGCAGTGTGGATTTTTTACTGTAAATTTTATGGGAAGTTAACCCCTAAAGGACCAATCAACCCAATTATGCTTGATTTTTGGTCAAAGGCCCCAAAAATAGAGTGTCTTAGCTTTATTGTAGTTGGTGTTTTCATTAGATGTTTAAGTTAAGTTATGATACATCTTTTGACCGTTGGGATTGGAGAATAAACTTCATTTAAAGCTTTTTCACCGTTGAGAACTTTGAATTTTGAGTGTCCAAAATACAAAGGGCTTTCTAAAGATGCTTCAATCATAAGTCTCTTTTAATTTCTTCACCTTCAATTTTTTACTCCATGTAAATATAACTTTTATCTACCTTAAATATAAATTTTGATATTAAATTTGACAAAAACATATTTATTTTGAATTTTTACCTTGTTTACATCATAAAATTTGTAAATATTCAAAATATCTTCCAATCATGTTGAAAATTTTGTCATACCTTCATAATGTCGATGATTATCTATGAAAAAATATAAATCATTCAATGTGATATTTAAAGTATGCAAATTATAGTGCTTTGACTTTTGCAAAAGAGGTGAGGACCTTTAGGGGTTAACTTCATGCACGTGTGATCCAATTAGAAAGGGGATGATTTATGAAAAAAATTATGCCTCATTTCATGTTGTAGTGATTCACCCAAAATTTTGAAGATTGTTGTGTTAAAGTACTCTTAAAAAAAGTCAACTCATAAAA
The DNA here is from genome assembly GCA_022496805.1 of Pohlia nutans. Classification (NCBI taxonomy): domain Eukaryota; kingdom Viridiplantae; phylum Streptophyta; class Bryopsida; order Bryales; family Mniaceae; genus Pohlia; species Pohlia nutans. The sequence continues at coordinate 3,755,622 of CM040086.1, forward strand.
TTAAGCAACCAAAAAATCTCCAAAAACCATTACACTTAGAGTATTACATCTCAACAAATCACAACAAATTCATCCATACATTGCCAATATCTTATTCGTAAATTAATTACAAAAGACTATTGAATTTTGAGTTTCAAAATTTATACAAAATTTTTATTGGTGATAGCAATCATAGATCTCACCGTATTCATGAATAGAATCTAAAATTCAAATTGTACAACTTTTGTTCATGCATCAAGTCCAAAATATCCCTCTTAGTGACATTTTATAATGCATCTTTGCAAAACTGCTGAATTTGAAGAAGGCCCTAGGTTTAGGGGTTAATAATTATGTTTTTAAGAAACGAGTCACACATGTCATTTCCTCATTGATCGGAACCCCTGATTAAGTGAAGTGGACACTCACAAATAGAATCATAATGAAGGGACAAACGTCACTGCTACGATAGGGTACAGTACATAATTGTTGTCCTACAAATGCTGCGTCAACAAGATTTATTAATCCCAGTTAAGGTATCATTATATTCATCATATCACTGGATCCTTGAATCATTTTTCCGGCTCTTCCAAGTTACAACAACTGCTGTTTTATGGTACAGTGATTCTAGCATCGTGTACTCAGGGAAGCATTCAATTACGGAGGGAACTTGACTGCAGGGGAATGGTCTGATATGGGTATCACTTTTACGCATCTCACATAGTGTGACTTATGTTTTAACTCCTAAACGTTCCATGGGGATAGTAGATACATGGCTGTATAATTGGTATTTGCTATCAACAAGAAGCTCTAAATTGGGATCTTAATAGCTCACTAGAATCGCAATGATGTAAATTTTAGCTTTTGTGTTGAACTCAAACCTATAAAAGGTCTGGATCCATTCCAAATACCAAAAAAAATACACCGTTTTCTACTGGCCGCAAAGGCACTTTCAGACATTTAGGGGTTAACTCATTTTATGTGTGCTAAAAAATATGTTTTTAACACCATGTATATAATTTCAGCCATGGTGTCTACAACACCCTCTAATTTTTATAAATTTTCTATGTTATTTTCTTACCAGAAAGATATTTCTCAAAAATCTCACTACTTTTGGAGAGGGGTACCCATATCTGGCCATCACCCTGCATTGATTTTTCTTTACCAGTCCTTTGTAATGTCACACCATGCAAGGCTCCTGATCACACTGAATTGTACAATAAAGACCGGTACACTGCTCCAGGGGTCGGCAGATACCCTGTTCTTGAATGTACACATTTTGCATCTCATCTCCGACGTACTTCCCTGTAACGCAATTGAAGGACCTCCTCATCTGGAGCTCCCTGCATTTCTGACTGCACAGATATGGTAGCTGGGGAGTTACAGATACCACTCACAGAAGAGAGTCTAGGCCTTTATTTTGAGTGCAGTATTTCTGCATTTCTCTTTCAACTAGGAGGCATTTCTGACTGCACAGATATGGTAGCTGGGAAGTCACAGAAGCCACTCACAGAATTGAAGAGAGATCCCAGTATTAATTTGTGCGTTTCTCTTCCAGCTAGGGGGCTTCATAGCTAAGGATTATAGCTCCCAGGTGACATCAGAGAGAACTAGCCTCCCATTAGCTTAAAACTCTAGTTTCCAAGATAGCTATTTTCTTCGTTTTTTGTTTTGGTTAAAACCAGTAGCCTTTCATGGCAATGCAAAGAGTAACCCGATCATGTACAAGTACTAATCAGGGTCCCAAGCTTTAAGACTGGAATACGTTGCTATTCTTTGGCGTTTGCTCACTTATTGTTAACTGCTAAGAATCCCCATCGTAGTTTTAAAATGACGGTAATCAGAGATGCCGGGATGTTAGTTTTCTGTGTCTACATTTTTCTGTCTCTGTTATTAGTAAACTGCAGTAAGGAACACATGAAGGGGCGGAGCTTGACCCTGGAGGCTGAGTATGCCGACTGGATGGCAAGCGTGAGGTTGAAATATGAGCAGAAATTACGGAACCTGGATGAGCTGGTAGGGGAGCCAGGCATGGTGCAACCAGACCTGTCGGTGGATTTTCAGGGCATGAAGCAGTACGTGGATTGGGAGAGCGTTGTCACACCCTCGACATACATCGTGGTAGACCAAAACGGATTGGGAAATTTCTTGACCGTAAACGATGCTATCAACTCCATCCCCAGGAACCGATACCGACAGTACCGCATCACCGTTCAAGTCAACGCCGGTGTGTACAGGTCAGTGATCTCAGAACCATTTTATGACATTTAGAACATTATGCGACCTCCCACATAAATGGTATCTACTTTTGCATACAATACTCACGATACCTCTATAATATCCGGCAATACCCTTAATATATTAAGGTGATATCACATGTGATGATATCCGTGGATATCACCTCATGAAGTTGCTACATATTTATATCATGATGAGCATTCTCGCTACATTTCAATTTTATTTTTTTTCATTTTCTTTCTTTGTATGTTTAGCAGCCCCATTTTTTTGGTAGAATTCCAGCTAATTTTAGCCAGTTTTGAGATCACTGGTACAGGTAATGAACAATGCTTGCCCATGATTTATAAGAAGTCAAATCCGCAATTTTAACGTTGTATAAATAAGGCGTATCAGCTGATAAGATTTATTTTTTATGTGTAGCCATGGAATGCTTCGTAGTGACCCCGTTTCCGTTAAAAATGCACACCAATTTTGAACTGAAAAAACCCAAAATTGTAAAACTGCACAACAAGGAGGTTGATGATTGTCAATTCACAGAATGTTTGTAAATTGAGTTGTTGTGACCGTGTGCAGAGAAAAAGTGTTCATTGAGAGGACCAGGCCTATGATTACCTTACAAGGAATCGGCCAACCTACCATTGTCTGGAACGACACGAACTTCCTCTCAGGAAACCACACTTTTGACAGTGCCACTTTCGGAGTCGCTGGGAATTTCTTTCTTGCTCGCAACGTGACTTTCCAGGTAGGAAGCTCAGTCACCTGAAAATCATGCGGCCCAGAAATCATTTGCAATCCTGAAGCTTGCGCCTCCAATTACTTCAGTGGATGAATAATTTGTGCATATAACCCCTAAAGGACCAAGGGTTCATGGTTTTGAAGTGAAAAATTCAATTGATCATAAATTGTGAAAATTATAATTTGGATGAGACTGAATTTTATAGCACTGGAATCAGTGAAGAACGGCATATGTTAGTTAAAAAACAAACAAATTTGGATAAAATAAAGTCCACACAGAATTTACTCAAAAATGCTAAAATAATCATGATGCCCAATTCAGGCTTCTTGGTCCTTTAGGGGTTGATTCTCCTAGAATCCTGTGCATATCAATGACGTTTCATTTATTTGGCCTGAGCCCTCTCTTGCACCCCAAGAATCTGAATCCATCATTATAATGTCTGCAGTTGTATGCAAAGATTCTAGTTAAAGGGTGTGCTGTGTATGCTAAAGTTTGTATGCCACCTTAATAGGTGAAGATTCTATCAAATGTTTTGTACTTTGGATGCTAACTTGTTACCTTGCCATTAATAACAGAACAAAGAGCCAATAGGGATTCTCTGAATGCTTGTAAAATTTTGAGTTCATCATTTTAATTATATCAAATGTTTAACTGAAGTTTATCTTGCTATTGACTTCTACTAGTAAAATGACGAAGAATGAATAGATTTTTGGACCTTTTTTTTTGGTTGTGAGGCTGTGATTGGTAAGAATATATCGGTGACTGTGTGCAGAATACAGCGCCGGCACCGCCACCAGGAGCTGTGGGGATGCAAGCCGTGGCTCTTCGAGTAACGTCGGACTATGCTGCCTTCCATGCCTGCACCATCATTGGCAACCAAGACTCCCTGTATGACCACAATGGTCGCCATTTCTACAAGGACTGCTTCATTCAAGGCAGCATCGACTTCATCTTTGGAAATGGCCTTTCCATGTTCTATGTAAGTCACCACTCCATCAACAACTTATTATAAATGATATCCTTTTCACCTCCAGAAGGGTCAACTCAGACATGTAGAAGGGTGCTTTTTGGGTGCTCTGTGGAGAGCAATCAAATTTATTTCACTATGCAATTTTGAACGTACTAGGAACATAGGGAACCCTCACAATTTGAATCCAGGGCTAAACTTGGAGTGGGGGGTAAAAGTGAGGGGTTTTTACCCTGGGGCAGTTTTTTTTGGCCCCCATGTTGATCAAAAGCACCATGGTTTTACTCTGGTAAACATGTTTTACCCCAGTAAAGGTTCCAGAAAGGGAGTCAAAGTTTGACCCCCAACTCCCAATCTACACTTTTGGACACAGTGCTGAATGGGGTAAGAAATGAGGCCAAACCATCCACTTTTTACCCGGAAAAAATGTTTGGGCCCTGTGGAAGTTATAAGCTAGTGTAAGTGAGAGTAGACAACCCCATTTCCATTCAAATATAAGTGGCCATAGCGAGTTCACATCGTCTGCTACATATCGTAACATCGACGTTCATGAAAAGTCACTCTGTACACTGAATCTTCCATTTTTAACGTGAGATTCTACGAGAGTGCCAAATTCCTTTTCGAAGTGGTAAATCCGTCAACTTAATGCATGGAAACTTAGCGAATTCATACAGCTTACAATTTTTTTGCTAATTAAAGGCCAACCAAGTGTATGAAGAGATGAGTTGCACAGGAGATGGTAACTTTAGTGATGAAATGCACGAGTGTTTTACACAATTGATAGGACTTGGCTTGAGGAAACTATGAATGATCAGTCTTAAATTGACTACTGTAAGTAAACCACAATCCTGACCTACAGGGTGGAATTTCATGCATAAAAAAATGGGTTGGCGGGTGCAGAATTGTGAGCTGAATGTGATGCAAACAAGCTGGGGAGCAGTGACAGCCCAGAAGAGGCAGAACGCCACCGACAACACGGGCTTCTCCTTCCAGAATTGCCGCATCACAGGAGCTGGGCAAGTGTATTTGGGCCGTGCCTGGGGTCCCTTTTCCCGCGTGGTGTATTCCTTCACTTGGATGGGCGACGTCATCTATGCCCCTGGCTGGTTCGACTGGGGCCTTGCTGACCGACAACTGTAAGTCCCATTTCTCTAAATTCACCTCATATCATGCTACATATTTATCTTTATCTTTATCTTTATCTTTTTCCCTTTTTTACACAAATGAAAGAAATTCATTGCAAGGGATCTTCACCGTAAAATCACTTTGAATATGTACCTCGAAAGGGGTAAGGTAGACGACCTGTTTCCGATCACCTTAAGCAATTCAGCATACTTCCGGTGGAGTAACGAATAGGCAAATAATTTTGCAGTGTAGGGAAATAGATTTGAAGGTCACATATTTTTGAACAAATTTTGGGGCAAATTGAATTTACTACAAATTTTCAAAGTGAAGATTCTCTCCAACCCGTTCTCGCAATATAGGCTGACCTATTTCCAAGAACTGTAAAACTAGATTTCGAGAACACATGATATCATACTAACTCGGCAACAAGTTTCCATTCTTGGTGCCAACTATTCCATATTAGGAAGAAATATGTTTCCATCACCGTTTACGAATGAATTCGAAAATAATGCAGGCCTATTCACGGAAATAGGTCGCTCTATACTGCGTGATTGGGGGCCTGATCGGAAACAGGTCGTCTACCTTATAGTAGTTCAACGGTAACTACAACTCATTCAAGAAATGGGTGAACTAGTTCATATTATTTTAGCCAAGATTCTTATCAGCATTTATCAACACAAATGAGCATGTCCTATTTAATTTAGACACTACATAAAAGTCTTGAGGGTTGAAATCCTTTTGGATAGATGGTCATCTAAAATGAATGGTTATCTGATGGTTTTCATTCTGAACATGAGCCTTAGCTGAAGTGGCACATCTTCATCAGACTGACACGTAGCACCGGTGGTCTAGTGGTAGAATAGTACCCTGCCACGGTACAGACCCGGGTTCGATTCCCGGCCGGTGCACAAAACACACGCTTTTTTTTTTTCCAGTAATTTGCCAGACAAGTGATTTGGTGTGCACTTTTAACGGAAACGGTGTCACTATGTAACTGTGAGCATTCTATGGCTTCAAGGACTCTAATGCTTTTTAGAGTCCAGGCACCAAGGATAAACCTCGCTAGCCATGGATAGACAGACTAACAAATCAACTACCTCTTTAACCATGAACCCTAAACCCTAAACCCTAAACCCAATCAACCATCAGACCAGTCCCTTGTTAATTAAATAAGCTTGAATTAATTTAGAGTATTTATTTAATAGTGTGGGTTAGATAGAACTTCCCAGAAATAGTTTTAATCACAACACTGGCTATCAACTAGCTGTAAGCTGAGGCAGTCTTTAAGGTAGACGACCTGTTTCCGATCACGTTAAGCAATTCAGCATACTTCCGGTGGAGTAACCAATAGGCAAATAATTTTGCAGTGTAGGGAAATAGATTTGAAGAAGGTCACATATTTTTGAACAAATTTTGGGGCAATATTCAATTTACTACAAATTTTCAAAGTGAAGATTCTCTCCAACCCGTTCTCGCAATATAGGCTGGCCTATTTCCAAGAACTATAAAACTAGATTTCGAGAACACATGATATCATACTAACTCGGCCACAAGTCCCCATTCTTGGAGCCAACCATTCCATATTAAGAAGAAACATGTTTTTGTCACCGTTTACAAATGAATTCAAAAATAATGTAGGCCTATTCACGGAAATAGGTCGCCCTATACTGCGTGATTGGGGGCCTGATCGGAAACAGGTTGTCTACCTTAGTATGAAATCAACATGATCAATATTTTCAAGACCGAATGGTTTTCTCCCTTCATGAGTTTTTAATTCGGTTTCAAAATTTACTCTTAGTATTTGGCATTTTTCAACTTAACGCTTTTGTCGCAAAAAAAAAAAAGATGTCTCAGTAATCAGAAAAATGATCTATCTTTAGTAGTAGTATGTAGTATTTGGCATTTTTCAACTTAACGCTTTTGTTGCAAAAAAAAAGCTGTCTCAGCACTCAAAAAATGATCAAAATTTGATCTATCTTTAGTAGTAGTATATAGTTTCAGTGTCACTCTCATTGTCCGTACCATTTGACCAACGCACGCAATGTTCATTTGATCCCGGTGATAAAAAAAATTTGGGTCCGTGTGATTCAATGAGAGGTGAGGATTCAAATCCTCTTACACATCAAAACAAGCCTGACTTCATATGTAAAGCAGCCCTTGGACATACCTCAATGATGTAAACATACCCTTCCCCCAAAAAAAAACTCAGGGAAAAAATCTATCCATTTTTCAATATGCACAAGAACTGCTTGACCATTGATAAGCCACTTTAGGCTCGGGCAATCTTACAATGTTAGAGTGGAATCGAACCCTTAAACCCTAAACCCTAATGCCATCCCCTGTCATACTATGCACATCACTCACCAGCTCTCCAGAGACAATGATTTCTCTCTCACTCTTTGGAGATGATTCATCCTCCATAGAATTGATCCATTGTTTGGTTGAGCTTCAATAAATCGATGCCAAGTTGGAGAATCAGCGCACTTCTGTGTTCTGTTTTTCTTTTATACAAGGATGGTTGGATCTGTACAGTACAATTGAAGGATGATTTTGCCAAGGTTTGTCACCGTGGAGCCTCGAAGGTTTGTGAGGCGACCGTGGAATTGGCAGATTCTGACAGTATCCGGATGCCTGAGAAGTCAATGGTCGATTGCGTGTTGAGATCCAGAATGCGGGCGAACTGCGTGTTGAGAGCGAATTGCATGGGCAGCGGCGGCGGGCGTGGGATTTGGATCACCCCTTCCAGCATTTGCACCACCAGGGGCATCGATGGCCTTGCCAGCATGTCTTCCTGCAACCACAACGTCACTCGCGCACTGTCAGTGTTGGAATAATATTTGCTAACCCTAACACCTACATACCCCGCGGAGGATTTGTGACATAATAACCAGTGTTGCGATTTCATTACTATATGACAAGTAGGTCAATGCTACTTTAACCCTCTTCTGCATGGTAATGTACGTGAACAACTTCAAAAACATTGCTAATTATGACTTTTCACATGCTACACGATGCTAAAAGAAGCAATGAAATCATATGCTACAAGATGCTATAACAAGTAATTAATTCATACCCTACTCCAGGAAATCACGACTAGCTGTGGCAGATTCAGATTGGTTCGAAGCACAACCCATAATGTATTTTCCTACACGCACAATCTTCGTAGTGTATTCCAAATTTTTGTAGAGAACTCCTCCTTGTCTTTTTCTACTCTTAACTCTTCATAGTGTACTTCTCAAAATCAAACTCTACTAATCTTTGACATATGTCGTAGGCTATGATAGAGTGCTCCATGGACTAATGGGTGCGTTCTACCACCTCGTTGCTTCTCGACTCTGAGATAACATGCATCTGCTACATGCTGTAGCAGAGCCCATGGAGTGGGGCGATGGCCTAATATGGGTACCGGTGAGACACATCTCACTATGTGTGACTTCTGTCTAACTCATATTATGTGTACTAGAAATTTCGTCTTTAACACCATGTATATAACTGCAGCCATGGCGCTTATAACACCATCTAATTTTTGTAATTTTCCAATGGTTTTTTCTTACCAAAAGAATGTTTCTTGAAAATCACACTATTTTTGGAGGGGGTACCCATAATAGGCCATCACCCAGTGCCCTATTTAGTACATATGCTACAAGATGTTATAGTAATGACAAGCGGGATTGCAATGGAGATGATATGAAGCTCTATGGCATGTATTCAGTGAAGACATGGGAAGTTCACATATGCAAGCAGAGGAGGAGGGTATGCACTATCTCTTTCCAATCGCAGCGTGTCATGTGATATTGAGAGGGTTATGAGAATGAGCTGAGGTTCTGAGGTGTTCGAAGAGTAGGGTTGAACAGTGGAGGATTTGGGTACCTGAATGCAGACCATGGCCACTCGGAGCACTCGGTCTGCTTGCTGCAAATCGTACTCACTCAAGGGAGCGAGGCGCGCATCCACGATGTCCGCCACGCTACTGCCTTCATCCAGTTTGCGGCACGCCCACTTGGGGAAGTACTGCTTCTCCGCATCGCTCTCTTCCGGGCTGACGTTCCTGCGACCGCTCAGAATCTCCAGGAGCACCATGCCATAGCTGTACACGTCGCTCTTGTCCGTCACGGCCGAGAAGATGAGCCATTCCGGTGCCAAGTACCCCGGTGTCCCTCTCATCTGCGTCACCACCTGCGCGCAAATGGTACCACACCCCATCCACCGGAATGTCAGCAATTTTCGGAAGATTGAGTTTTATGTTTTTTTAAACAGTTTTCAGCGCACTTTTCAAACCTCCTGGAGTCCCAGCTTTTTCACCATGAAATTTTTTGGGGTTGTCACACCTCTTCCAAGAAGTTTGATTCTATGAAGATTGAGAACCCTTGGGAGAGAAACGTGGAGCCAATCGTGGCCATTCTCCATGAAGAAGGTGTGACTCTTTTTAAGGCTATGTGAAGAATGAGAATGGACACGGCATGTTAATCTTCTCCACAATTTCTCAATCTTCACAGTTTCTCAATCTTCATACCCATTCTTCACCTCCGGGAGAAAAATGAATCTTCTCAATCTTTAGAGAGTGGATTCTCCATAATTCAAGGAGAAAGTGCTACGCAAATGTTCTCTGCAGATTGAGAATCAGAAGAAAGAGGTGTGACACCCCCTATTGATAGTCTATGATAGTCTCTGATGGTGTGGCATGTGTGCAGAATGCCAATTTAGAGACACTAGTAGCAAACCTGTCGTTTTCATTCCTCATTTCGTGGGAACAGTGAATAGTACCATAATATTATACTTATGTTTCTGTCTTCTTGTGACCAAAACTTCTCATCAACACTAACACAGCCCATGTGCCTGGCACTGTTTCATATCTTTTTCATTTATAGTAAGTGAAAAAACGACACATTTCCTTCTAGTGAGAGGTTTGAGTGAAGGACTTTCTTTTGTTCAATTTTCTTTATGTTTTGATCAGCACCTGCGATGTTCTTTACTGATTCTGGTGATATAGAATTCGGCCTCATCAATTTTTCGCAATGCGATCGATCAAGTTGGTCATGTCTTTTGAAATGGTTGGTTACCTGGCTGGTATCCGAGCGGCTCATGAGCTTGGCGAGGCCGAAATCCGACACCTTAGCGTTGAAGGTGTCATCCAGCAGAATGTTCTGAGGCTTGATGTCCAGGTGCACGATCCTCTCTTGACAATCGTGATGGAGGTACGCTAATCCTTTGGCTGTTCCCATGGCAATGTTGAACCGAGTTGGCCAGTCCAGAAATCTCGTGGACTTGGGGTCGTCCTTGAACAACCACTGATCAACAGAACCGTTCACCTGTAATATTTCACCAACATGGCAAACAGTTACAACATGGACATGTATCCCTGTCTCCTGTATTGACCCAACACTACAAGCAAACCCGCAGCTTGAAATTGAGGAAACCCTTGTCCTTTATGACCAAAAGCACTCACCAACTCTGGAATGGCTTAAAATAGCAGTGAGAAGCAACCAATTTCCTTGTACATCAGGAATTTCAAGGCATGTGAACATGGTGCCATGATGGTGCATTGAAATACAATTAAGATAGTTTGGTGCCAACCTCCGTGCCAACCTCCGTGCCAACCTAGTATGGATAAAATGACACTAAAATGATCTATATGCGGCCTTTGGTGTCAAAATGGCACCGAAATAGTTTGGCTCAACATTTCAAATGTAGTGCAACAGGAGCTCATCTTTTCTAATACACTTGTTGCACTTATTGGCAACTGGTGTAAGCTTGGCTTGGCCACTCATCTTTAAATGGAAATGGAGTTGTTTACTCTCAATTAAGAGCATGCTCACCCTACACTTGCATGAGCCCTTGACTTTAGAAACTAGATGAAATATTATTGTTGTTTTTTGTAGGGCATGTGAGAGAGCCATGGAATATGAGCCACCTATAGGGATGCCTCTATAGTCCCTCTATAGTCATTTCAAGGAAGGGCTCGGTATTCTAGACTGATGGATAAAAAAATTCTAGTAAAGAGATAAAACTATTCATTTTCAAGTCGAAAATAACAATGATACTGCGAAAAGTCTCAATATAACGAATATGACCTTTAAATATGTTTATTTTATGTATACGTAATATGGCACTATTCAAATTAATACTCCTTTTGTGCACTCACATATACTTGTACATGTTTAGTGCACCCCCCAGATCCAAAGTGATCTCTGCACAGCTCTATCATGGTAATCTCCCCAGAATCACACTCCTACATTTTAGTTCAGTAACGCAAATAGTATTCTTAAATCCAAGAGGAATGGCTTGTCAACTAGATGCTGTGAAGAGGGGTACGTACCATGTACTCATACACGAGAAGTCTGTGAGCTCCTTCTAGGCAAAAACCTCGTAGCCGAACGAGATTGAAGTGATGTATGTTGCCGATAGTGGCCACCTCGGTGCGGAACTCTTTGTCTCCTTGACTGGCGCTCTGCAGGCTCTTCACCGCAACTTGGATGCCACCAGGCAACACTCCTAGGTACACTTGGCCTGAGCCTCCTTCCCCAAGTATTGTTTTGAAGCCATTGGTTGCTGTGAGTAAATCACGGTACGTGTACCTATTGAATCACACACACACACAACGCTTGCCATAAGAATCAATACAGCCATTGATTTTTTGTTGCTAATTTTAGTCAAATTGCTACATAAAATTTGGGTTGGCTAGTTGATATAAACAATTTTTGAAAAAGAAATGAAAAAGACTAATAGCCAGATTTCCTACATGGAGTCAAGATGTGTAGCCTCTTTAAACCTAGGTATCACCTAGGTATTGTCTAGAAATAGCACATATGTATTATCATGATATTAGAGTTAACCAAAAAGTCAGCCCAAAGAGGAAAGTCTTGGCAAACTCGTGTTGAATTCCTCTTAAACTCATATTGAAGTATAAATAGACCAAAAACTAGTTTATGATGAGTTGGGAGACAATTTAAAGCAAGGTAGTGTCATTATTCTCCACACCTCGCTATGATTCCCACACCTTCCATCAAAGCTCCAAGCCTATGATCCACAAGGGGACAATCTATGACACGACACTATTCAACCCAAATATAGTTCAATACACAGGGAGCCCATAAAGATTTCCCTGTGTGCGTTTCCCTTGTAGTCTCACTTTTCCCACCGAGCCTCAAGAGTTGACAAGCAGGTAAGTCGACATTAAACTGGTGAATAAGCAGCTTTAAGACTCAGTAGGAAAAGTGAGACTCGCAGGGAAATCACACAGGGAATCGCATATGAGACCCTGGTGATAGAGAGGTTAAAAGTAGAGCTAAAAGGGAGATTAGATGCGATTCTTTTTGGTTGACTCAATTACCCATGGATTGCTCTTCAAGCCATGGAACAGTAGCAAAAATGCTAAACTGTCCCCCACCCAAAATAAAACCACAGAATACAACATTCTGGCATAAGCAGGAGAAGGGGTGTATGTCAGTTACCTAGGTGGGAGTCCGGGTAAGGCATCCAGGAAAGCGTTCTCAGCTGCAACCCGAGCGTTCTCAGCTGCAATCCGAGTTTTCTGTTCTGGAGGGTCGATTCGGATGGTTTCAAGGCGCTGCAGAGAAAACCCAGGTGGAACAGCATACGGTCGTTTTGCAGGCTTCTTATTTGTGAGCTTACAGCACCAACAGACTCCCAAGCAAGCAAGGACACAGATTGCAACCATTCCAATGACCACTAGTACAACGAAGATTATCACTATGTATCCATACAAAGGGAGTGCCATTGTGGAGCTCCACTTCACAACAGAAACATGGTACTATTCTGAAAAGATGCAAATAAACACAAGCTTCTTGAGCATTATGGAAGTGTTTCAATTGGAAGGCGATTGCTAGGCTGCAAAATCGAATTCTGGAATTCCAGAATCCAGATTCAGGATTCCAAGTTGAATTCTGACCAGGATCAGGATGGCATGAAGTGTAGTCAAATTGAAAACTGGTTCTCAGGCATCGAAGTTCGGAAGTTCTGACAAGAAGGAAGTGTAAGAGTTCTCTGCAACAGCAAGAATTGAAAAATTGATTGATGCTGTTCGCCGGCAGAGAGTGAGTGACGACCGACGCCAGTTGATGGTGAAGCAAGCAAGCTGGATGGGTTGGCGCCGTGACACCTGGCTGAATAGAAAGCATCCGTCCCCCTAAAAGACGCAGGTGGGTCTTGGCTGCATAATAAGACATCTGGTGCCCGGAATGTAACTTATTTCAAGATGCTGCGGGTGAACTTCTGCCTACCTACTGCCGACCCTTGATGTGAAAATATTAGGCAGCGTAAGAGCATGCCCAGCAGCAGGTGTTTGGGAGGGACCAACGCCAAGATTTGGTGTAATCCTCTCCAAGTTTGACTCAGCAACTACCCACTAACGTTAAAAAATAGTTTTTGGAACCAAAGTTTGAGGTTTCCCGTCATCTATAGAAGTTTAGGCGCAAGTGAATTTTTCACACCAAGCAAGCAAAGATACTCAATCAACAATTAAATAACGAGCTTGAAGACTATTCACCGGCCCGTGCTTCAAGGTCACCAGGTTACTTTCATAAAATCTTCATTTTCTAAGTTGCTTTGGTGTTCGCTCAAGGAATGTTGTTGGGCTACTTCTTGTATAACATTCCTCTAAGTTAAAAATGGCCCTCAAATTAATGCTAGGCAGACATATTTGTTCTGGAACTATTGGGCTTGCTCTAAGAAGTTAGAAGTGGTTGGTTTTCACAAAGAAAATTTCAGAAAATTCATTATACATTACTTTTTTGAAATACATTCAAACAACAAGTTAACCCCTAAACGTATCAGGGTATCCCTGGAATTGTCAATTTGAGAAAAAGCATTATAAAGTACTATTTAGAAGAAAATTATGGAATTGATATACATATGAAAGTTCTAGATTTTGAATTTAAGATCCCATCTGTACGAATTGATTCACTAATACTATCACCAAAATTCAATTATAAAATTTGAAAGTTAAAATTAGAAATTCCTTCTAAATTTGATTACAAACAAAATTTTCATATTTTTTGAGTAAAATTTGTTGGAATGAATTTGAAATGAGATACTCTAAAATGTGGTGGTTCTTTGAATTTTTCGTGTTTCTTAAATCTATGACCTCATTTTTGCAAGGCCACTTTTGAACTACAGTCAATGCAATTTTGGCTTGGTCAACAACTTGGCATACTTCTACATTTGTAATTTTAGAAAGATATGTAATCAATTATGACTAAATCCAACCATTAGATTAGACAACAACTTGGTGAAGTATCTCCCAAAAACTAGATAACTTTCATCCAAGCATAGATGAAAACATGATAAGGATTTGAATTTGTTAGTCGTCCACTTTCTAAATGTTCTGACGTTTAGGTGTTAACAAACTTGAATTGATACCTATAACCAACCTTGTGGGATGCCTAAAGTATAATCCCGGGAGAAATTTAGCTTAACTACATTGAATGGAGTATTTCGTGTTTGGGACATTATTTCTCAAATTTGGACACTATTTAATTTTAGGGAAATAGTGTCCTTGTAAGAAAAATTGAATGTAGCGTTCCAATGACATATGACAACTTCAAAATATGTATGGCATGCCACCTCATGTCACTCTGTTAAATGACATCAATTATCTTCGGACACTAAAGACGCCATTCAGTGTAGCTAACATATTACAATTTCTTGGTTGACCAATGATTGGTTTTCTAGAGCATTCTCTTGGTTAGGCCATACCTTTTAGTGCTCATGGTGGTTTTGGATGAACCACAATTTTTTGTATTTTATGTCTATTTTAAACTCTCTCTGTTGAAATTAGGTATACTATCGATAATATTCAACCATATAAATATTCGGGGAGTGCATTTAAAGTGAAGATTAGGAATACACGTGAGTGCGTTTTAATAGCATACCCCCTAAAGTACTTGGCTTTTAAATAGTTTTTAAATTAGGATTTTTGGGTGCTAAATCATTACATATATATATATATATATATATATATATATATATATATATATATATATATATATATATATATATATATATATATATATATATATATATATATATATATATATATATATATATATATATATATCTATCACTTGGTATAAATTTCAGGACCAAATGTTTTTGAAATCTTATTTTAAAAAATGATAGAAGTGTGAACTAAAATGTAAAATGTGTTGTTTTCTACTTCAAAAAATGATTGAAGAAGAATTACAATTTTTAGGTGAATTTTTAGTACATACATGAAGGGGCCAAAAGTACGCACTCACATGATTCTTAGTCTCAACTCTAAATGAAGTCACTCTCGGGTATAAATGTAAGCATAGCTTAATTAAACAAGTACCAGTTAAACCTTGGTAAGATTGGGCCGTTGGATTGAAAGATCGTAGCATGTCTTTGAACTGTATAATACACTCTCAAAATGAGATTTTGGAGGGTGTGTGACTTCAAAGTTAAATAGAGTTTGGTTTCTAAAGACTAGGGGGTGCACTTTACATTATTTATGTTTGGGAATCACGTGCGTTCATGGCCCGTCCTAAAACCCCCCTTATATAAAGAGTTATAAATAGGATACATTCTTTTATGTCCTCTTCAATTTAACCCACAGTTTGACACTACACTAAGATTGTGATTTAGTGTCCAAGACACAACCGTATTTCTCAACACAGACACTATTTGACTTATTGGAGATCAATACAATAGTGTCCCCGCAAAAACAAAAACAACAATTACCGTAAAATTAAAAATCATAAAAACTTCTAGTAAACCTTCTAGATTAAAAATGGAAATTCTATAATAAACACAACGTGCCAGCCCATTTAACTCTCATCACTTGCCTGGAAGGAACATGCATAACATTCAGTAGCCTTTATACACTCTACTCATCACCTTGAGCCTCCACCTGTCCACTTACTGATGATGTACCATTGGGTATAGAATATTCCACACCATCAACTGTAGAGCCAAAGTAAGAACACTACATGCTACTGAATGTTATGATGACACTCCCAATGAAAGTGAAAATGCCAAGTGGCAAACTCCTACATACATTAGGGACACAATTTCTCCTCGCCTTTAAACGAATTGCAGTAAAAAACATCATTTCTCAGTGGACACAAAATCACAATTTTAGTGTACAGTAAGTTACCGCACTTTTCACCGCCCTTTTTCTTGAGACACCTGCATGAACTCTACTGTACCGGCAAGGGAGAGGAGGTGCTTCTGAAACATATTTTGAAATATGCTGATCTCTTGGAGAGTGCCACGATTAACTTTATGGAAGCTACCTGTCAGTAGGGTAGCTGGGATGTTCACCCTGCCCACGCTTGTGTCTCCATTCTGTTTTTGGTCACACGCATAACGTTCTTTAGCTTCCCCACTGTTCACCCAAATGGGGAATCAGCATCGCAGGAGGAATTGTAATCTTCTGGAGAATCAAAGCCATCTCTACCTAATGATAGCTTGGCAGCTCAACAAACAATTATTTTTTAATAGTTTCTACATGTTTCACATCATCAATTCCATGTTCATATCTTTGATTCTCTTCACAAGTAAAAGTATGTGCTTTAGTACTAGGTAAAGAATGTTAGGTCGTATTGTTGGCCTTCCAATCCATATTGACTTATTCTATTTGTAGGTGGCCTTTAGAGAAAGGAATGCATATGTAGAGTTAGGTTGCTTTACATGACGGGCCAAGGCCAATTTGGAGCTCTGATATGCTTGAATCCTTGAAGCTGGTTGATTGAATTCACGAAATCAAACCCAAGAGCTTTACATGAAGGAGTCAAGGTCATTCTCTAAAGTCTATATTCTAATGGGCTGAAATTAGATACTAATCTACTAAAGACAAAATTTGACACAGCCCTAGGGAAGAGAACTAGATTGAACCTAAATGAAAAACCGATTCACTTCCCTTGGCCCGTATTAGAGCTTCCTTTCTTCTTGGCTTGAGCCAATAATTCCTGTCAATTGGCCTCAGATATAATTGAAAGAGCCACTAAATATAAGCACAATATAGTGATATCTGAATACATCCCTCTATAACTAATTTGAGAAAGGTCTTGGTCTCCAAAATTGATGGACAATAATGATTACCCATGTATAGTGATTGTGATTGGTTCACAAACTACATAGCAAATCAAGTGTGTGGAGACGACAACTTGTGACACCAAATTTCAAATGCGATGATAGTGGTCAAGGGGTGAATTGAAGGGAGAAGGGTGCAGATGCTCTAAGGCAAGACTATGTGACACAAGTTCATCCCACAATCCAAGCTAAGAATCATGACTCTTACCAAAACAGTTGGCTTCTACTTGCAAATTGAAATCGTACGGTTCTTCCACCGCCAATCAAATACAAACAAGGGCTATGTCCTCACTTAAAAAGGCTTGTTGCAGAAGCACGCGCAAAACCAGGGCAAATACTCATTTAAACACCCCTAATATTCAACAGCACCTCTGTGATATTCAGATTCAGAGAAGCTTTGGGAAGCAGAACAAATCGTCAAGGCTTCGAAAAAGTGATCTCAGGCTCTTGAAAGAAAGCACACATCAACGCATGTTAATAATGAATATCGAATAAGTGAACTCATAAGAGCTCTTTCAACACCTACCTTAAAAATAAACACTAAAGGGCTCGTAATACAGATGTTGGAACAAGTAAAGCTATCCTTACTTCTACAACCGTTCCTGTCTGGAAATAGAGATCGTAAGCAACTCCAGATACAAATGGGGCAACCGGAAAATCATCGTTGTTGACAGAAGGACGGTCAGTTGGAAACACAGAAGGCAGCAGAATTGTCAGGCAGCCACTGGTTCTACCATTTGCTTCGTTTCCACTCCTTCCACTGCGCCATGGGCTTCATCAAGCTGCAGCATCGCAAAGTCAACAACGAAAAAACTTTAGGTGGCAGGTATGTAAATTTTGACACAAAAGTTCGTCTACAGGAGAATCAAGATAACCCCTAAAAGACCAAGAAGCCTCATGTTTTTTCAGCAGTTTTGGTTAGGTCCTATGTGGACTTTCTTTTGTTCAAGTTTCCTTATTTTTTAACCCAACACATGCAATATTCTTCATTGATTCTGGTGACATAAAATTTGGTCTCATTTTTTACAATATGATCGATTGAATTTGTCGTTTTAAAACCATGAATCCTTGGTCCTTTTGGGGTTCAAACGGAATAGACAAGAATTCCATTGGAGTGTACAAATGCCAGAACAATGTCATAGAAGTCAAGAGGATTACCTTCGCTGATTTAAACAGCTCATCCAACACTTCAGACAAGGTGGGGTGGGCATGCACGGCGTATTTAATCTCCTGTAGATGAAAGAGCGACCGATTTGTTAAAAAATATAATATTTGACAGCATAACACAACAGTGTCGTTTTTCATTATCATATTGCCACAGGAATGATGTAAATACAAACATGAGGAGGAGGAGGATTTGTGTTTGCCAGGGACAACAAGATTTTGCAGCAATAAATTAAAAAGTATTCATGCACTTACTTTAATGGAGGTGCCCATGGCTATAGCATTGGACGCTTCGTGAATGAGGTCGGCAGCATGGAGGCCGAGAATGTGAACTCCTAGAATTTCACCAGTGTCTGGCCGATAGATCAACTGTTGCAAACAAGGGAGTTACATGCATTAACAAAAACTCTGGAAATAGATGAAAGTACCTGAATGCTAAGGTTAGATGTAACTTACTCCTAGAGATTAGGAGAATAACGGGATCAGTTACTATTTCGGACAGAAGGTAGACTGAATTCCGACCTGCTCGTATTCTTACTCCTACATTCGTTGTTCATCTCAAGAGCTGCTATGTCATAATACTAGAATCTCAAACCTGTATTCATATGTTCGCCCTATTGCACTTTTACTCTCCTGCAGAAGGTCTGAAATTCTTCCAAAAATTCCAAGGTTGATCTAGACATATTGAAACTCCACATCTTGTGTAGTCAAAGACACAAGGGAAATTACCACTTAACCCTTAAAGGTCCAGATTGCCCATTCCGGCCAGTATTATACGGTCATATTTCATTGTATTTGGAATGGTTTTACACCTCCTATGAGTTTCATATCAAAAGTGAAGTTAAAATTCATGTTTACATGGTCTTAAAAGCTATTGGGATCTCAATTTGGAACTTTCTACTTACAAAAAATGTCAAATATATGGCAACGTATCTACTATCCCCAAGGACCTTTAAGGGTTAATGGGACGAGTACCTTAGCCAGTCCGTCACCCTCATTCTCGGCAAGAGCCTTGGTGTTGGCTTTGAAGCTAGTCTTTGCAACGCTATATTTGAAGCCCTCCTTCTCAGCTAGTGCTTTCACTTGTGGCTGCCAAGCAACAAAAAGCAAGTCGTTATCACCACTCTGCATTGATTATTGAATCTCAAAAACAAGATGTTGATCCAAAATGAGAAACAGCTAGAAACCTGATGTAATCTTCAATTCATGGCAGAGCAGATAAAATTCAAATTTGACCATCATACCTCAGTCAGACCAACCATGCTGATCTCAGGGTGCGTGAAACAAGCCGCTGGTACACTGTTATGGTTCAAAACGTTGTCTCGGCCAGATATCTGCTCAACCACTGTTCATGAAAAGCCAAGGAAACTATTAAAATGAGAACCAACAGTAAACATATCCAACTGGGGAAACAAGATCGTACAAACCCTGTAAATGAACCTTCAGAGACTGACCTCCAAACAATGTGATGAATACACGATACTGGTAGAATGACTCACCAGAAATGCCTTGGGCACTTGCTGCATGAGCAAGCATCATCTTGCCATTTGCATCACCAATGCAGTACAGATGCGGCACCTGTAATACCAGCACCAACAATCAGGTAATCAAATCAACCCCTGAGTGCTTGAACTAAAAATAGTAATATCACTTTAAAAACCCATAGTAATTTTTCCAAGTATCTATGCCACTCAATAATACTCCCTCCGTCCCAAAGTTATTGTCATGTTTGAAAGTCATGTTTGAAAGTGCTTTTTAAAAAAAATACTTCCTTGTGGCTAATTTTATTTAGGTTGCAATGAACACATGCAATGTTCTTCAATCATTCTGGTGACATAATTTGGAACCTTTTTTAATCATGTTTCTTACAATATGACCTACTTAAAAAAGCACTTTCAAACATGACTTTCAAACATGACAATAACTTTGGGACGGAGGGAGTATAGATCATTCTTTCTTCTTTCGTTGCCATATAACACGATGCTTCTTAAAAATTACGAATAGAATGAAATAGGCTTTTCAACACATTCATCATACACTGTGGATGGTTGGTTGGGGCTTATTAGGGATTAAGACATGGCGCCCATTCACACCAAATAGCCATGAGAAGAACAAAATCGCACAATTACCGCACTTGAAGGTAGAAAGTACTCACCGGCTTGCCTTCTGAGTCAAGTACTTGCATTCGCTCATCCACAGGTACAAATCCTCTCTGCGTTACTACATTGACCTACACAACCCCAAGGAATACATACCTCCATATTTATAAACAAAAAGGGACAAGGATTTGATGCAAAAAACATTCATAGCAATTCCAACACAATGTAAAGGGTAATGATATTTTATTGCGTCTGTCACCTTTTCAAGACCCAGGCCTTTGGTGAATGGAGAGCGCCCTGTGGCAATAAGAGCTGCATCAACCTGTATTATAAATCAACATTAGACACAACCATCCGATTCAAGAGAATGCGAAAAAATACACAATGAGTGCTAGAATCGATAGTGTACCTCCAGAACGTCTTTTGTCTCCTTGGTTTTTGTGTCAATAAGTTCAATTTGGACGGGCTTTCCATTTTTAGCTGGTGTAATCTGTGCAAACCACATGCCAAAACCAATGTGAGAATTGGCACATCAATTGGATTGTTACAAAGCTACACTATTCATCTTTTAGAACAAGGATACAAGAAGGTCAAGCAAAAGTAACGAACAGTAATCACCTTCTTGGCCAGTACTCCAACATGATAATCAATCTTACGAGGATTGATCAAGATCCTCTGTGCAAGCTTGCCAATCTCAGGATCAAACCCTGGCATCAAACCATCAAGCGCCTCAACGAACGTGACCTGCACAGAAAGAGGAGGGTGAGTTCTTAACCCTTAAAGGACCAAGGATTCGCAGATTTAAAATGACAAATTCAATTGATCATATTGTGAAAAATATAATTCAGATGGAACCAAATTTTATATCACTAGAACTAGTGAAGATCATTGCATGTGATTGGTCAAAAAACAATATATTCGAACAAGGGGAAGTCCAAATAGGAGCTACTCAAAACTGTTAGAAAAACATGAATGGTCACCGTGGACGCTTAGGGGTTAAGACTTGACAAATGATTAATGACACAAACGCCATACACCCAAAAAAAAAAAAAAAAAAGCATAATACCTCACTTCCAAGGGCAGTATAGACATCACTGAACTCGAGCCCAATGTAACCACTTCCAACAATCGCTATCCAGTCTGGGATCCACTCCAGCTTCAATGCGTGATCGCTGGTGAACACCGTCTTTCCTGTAAAATCATAGATTGTACTCAGGGCTTATCATTTTGACAAATGGCATAAATAAAAATTAAAAGAATAATAAATCAATTTATGAAAGGCAAGTAGCGCATCTACACATCTCTCTCTACTTACCATCGACTTCAATGCCTGGGGGAACAAACGGCACAGAACCGGTTGCAATAATAATGTTTCTTGCTGTCACGGTTTTGTCAGAGAATCCAATTCTTCCGTACTTCACCACTTGAGGAGCCTGCAAAGGACACCAACAAAATACATTACAGTCTAACCTCCGTAATATGACGATATTATTGTTTCAAGCAATTCACATGTGGCAAGTCATTTCTGTGACTAATCTATGCCTGTCACCAAACATGACATAATAGAGAGGGACAACTGTAGTCAGATCGATGGATTTGACCGGCAATACTTGTAAGGGTTAGGGTTTTAGGTTCAGGGTTTAAGGCAAGTTCGTCAATTCCATTGTATAACATGCTATTCCTGAGTGTGTTTAATCTAGAAATCATGTTTTTTCAAATAGAATCTAATCATTTACCAACAAAACCAAAGTATATAACAAACCCCACCATCTATGACTACTTGAGTGACACTACTAGTATGCTTATAACTTTAGAATTTTAATCTGATTGACGTGAAATTCGAGCCTAGGTGAATATCCCCGTTTCAGACAGCATGGTGCAGTTCTTTTTGTCAAAAAAAAAGGTTTATCTCCGATCAGAGTCATTCGATCCCTGAGTGTATTAAACCTGTTTTATAAGAATAGAATCTAATCATTTACCAACAAAACCAAAGTATACAACAAACCTCACCATCTATGGCTACTTGAGTGACTGCTAATAACTTCTAGAATTTTAATCTGATTGACGTGAAATTTGATCCCTAGGTGAATATCCCCATTTCAAACAGTATGGTGCAGCTCAGTGATTATTTCTGTTACTAATTTTAGCCAAACTGCTACATAAAATTTGGATGGCTAATTGGTACAAAGCATTTTTGAAAAAAGAAGAAAGAATAATAGCCAGATTTGCTACCTGGATTCAAGATGTCTAGTCTCTTTAAACCTAGGTATTCAAATTGCTCCATAATATTTGGGCTGGCAAATTGGTACAAAGCATTTTTGAAAAAAGAAGAAAGTATAATAGCCAGATTTGCTACCTGGATTCAAAATGTGTAGTCTCTTTAAGCCTAGGTATCACCCAGGTATTGCCTAAGTAGCACCTAGGTAGCACATGTGTATTAACCTAATATTACCAATGTATTAACATGTGAAGAGCATCCAAGATTGTTCTTCAAGATTGCTCTTCAAGATTGCTCTTCAAGTATGGAAAAGTAGAAAAATGCCAAACTGTCCCCTTACAAAAAAAAAAAAAACACTGGTGCAGTTGTTTTTGTCATTAACAATATCAGTCACTGCGAAACGGAGAGAGTGCATACCACGACGGAGCCAACACCAGTCAAAATGTCGACGCCAATGGCCTTCATGGAGTTCGTCAGATTGCCGCGGATCTTGGTAGCCAAGTTGTTCGCATGATCTGCCACGGCCTGCCTGTCGTAACTGGCAGCTGCGACCTAACCCCATCACAAAACCTTAGGGCTTGATAGCAATAACAAGAATCGGTAACAACGGCGATAATAACAGAGCAAAAATCTGTACCTGGATTCCAAGGGCCTTGAGGTGATGCTCATCTCGCAGCTCCCGCATGCGCCCACTCACAGCCAGGAGCGCTTTGGAAGGCACACAGCCACGATTCACACAAGTGCCACCCACCACGTCGCCCTCGATGATTGCCGTCTTCAACCCCTGCATTAGCAAAAGGATTATAAAAGGATTCATTAGCACTAGGCGCCTCGTTGAATCCGCCCGCATTCAAAAACTAATGTGAAGAGACAGACTAATGCGCACCTTCTCGACGGCGTGAAGAGCGGCGCCGTGGCCTCCCACGCCCGCGCCGATGATCACCACGTCGTAATCGAACTGCTGGGGCGCTGCGCCATTGCCACTCGCGGCGCGCACGCTCAAGGCTCTTGCAGCTCGGGTTTGAGAGACCGGGCGGCAGCTCAAGGTTGAGGAGGACGAGGTGGTGCCCCGCCATAGCCCATTGAAGGGAGCGAAGAAGGCAGAGTGGGAGAGTGCGAGAGTAGTGCGAGGATGATTGTTGGTGTCTGTGATGCTGCACCCGCCCAAGTTCAAGGTGGGCGTCGTCAAATTCTTGCAGGCCAGCATTGTTGCCGCCATCGCTGGAAGAATTTGCTACAATGTAAGAATCGATCAGAAGCTCACAGAAATACGGAATGGAATGGAATGGAATAGTTGGTGCGCGGGCGGACTGCCCAGAGTGTCATGTGGTTGAGGAGCCTCGGTTTCTTCTTCACCATAGAGCGGACGAACGAAACGTCACGAAACGGACGGACGGACGACGGAATCGACCAACGAAAGCTCGAGCCTATGATGATAGCCTGTAATAACTTCCTAAGAGCATCCCCACCAGTGACTGGTATCCAGCCCTTTTTATTGTCTCTGCCCCTACAGGGGAGAGACCACGAAAACGCTGCGTTTTCAGGAGTTAGTGAACAGTGAGGAGTTAGTGAGGAGTTAGTGAACAGTGACACTCTGAGTCAAACTGTCAGAAATCACCACAATATCTTTTTTACTTCTTGTTTTTACATTTACTTTTTACCTTTTAACGATTTTTACCACAGTGTATTTACTTTCGCCTTCTCAATTTTCCCTTGAACGTTTTAACCTATTCCTACAAGTTACATAGTTGGACAGGTAAAAGCATTTGTTTTTTAGGCAGAGACTACACGACTAGCCGCTTGTTTCATTTTTTGAAGAGTGTTAAACCCTCGAGACACAATCTAAGGTCCAATTTATACTTGGGGCCGGATTTAGGGCCGGCCCGAACTCTTTAAATTTTAACCAATTTCAACCAATAGCATCACTCGATTTTTTCAAATCCAGCCCAAGGGCTTTATACTAGGGTCGGGTCAAAAAGAGCAATTTTTCCTACGTGGCGTCCTATGTGGCATGATTTTGGCGTTAAATCTTTGAGCCGGTTTGATGAAATCGGGACAATGTTTGCCATGGCTCGAACTCCAAACTTGAGCCGGATTGAATCGGGTTGGCCTTCCATCTAGCCCCAGCCTGTGTATAAAGTGGGCCTAATATGGTAGAATCGCATATTTCTACATTCATTCATATTTTGGATATTTTGAAAAAACAACCTCAACCGCCCCAACCTCAACTCCTGCTCATTTTGATAACTTTGATTGCTTGCCAATGTTTCCACAATCTCCCAAATGAAGCGCAAATTTGGAATTTAGATCGCTTTTTCAGTAGCTTTCCAATGCACCAATCCTTGCTTGATTTGGTTGAGAAAATCTACTTTTTTCTTCATTATTCTCTCATAAATAAGCTCATGGGGCTTACCCTAAGGTACGGTATCCTCAAATTTCTTACTAAAAATCAAAGTCTTGATTTGACTTGGAATGAATTTTTGCAAGCTAGAATGCTCAAGAGTAGTTTATTGTTTTTCGATACCAACAAGACTCTTCAACACGCAATTCGCTATTTATGCACTTGGTCAAGTGCGCTCATTTCATAAACATATTTGACTGTTAAAAAAACCGGTGAAAAAGTTCTCTAAAAAACATCAATGTTGTCTTTTTACAATCACTTAAATTGTAAATAAATAATTATTTTAATTAATTTTTATTCTTATCTTTATCTTTTCTTTTATCTTTTATTTCATCTTTTCTTTTTCAACTTGATTTCTTTCTTGTCTTCTTTCTTGTCTCCCTCTTGTCTTTCTTTTGTCTTTCTTCTTGTCTTCCTTTTTGTCTTCCTTGTCTTTTTTTTCTTCTACTTTTTCTTCAGTTGTGGCCGCTGAACCCGAAACAATGGGAGCAAATCCAAAAAAAAAAAAACAAAAAAAAAAAGTTTTTTTTTTTTTTTTTTTTTTTTTTTTCGGGTTGGCTATAAGGTGCTGCTGAACCCTAAATGGCAGCCGCAAAAAAAAAAAAAAAAAAAAAAAAAAAAAAAAAAAAAAAAAAAAAAAAAAACTTTTTCTTTTCTTTTTTTGGTTGGCCGTGGGGTGCTGCTAAACCCTAAATGGCGGCCGCCCAAAAAATAAAAAAAAATAAAAAAAAATTGACTTTTTTGACTTTTTTCAAAATTTACTATTTTTAGGATTTGGGTGCGCGGCCGCGCACCCAAAGACCCTCCCATCTCCCCCTCATCTTCTTCTCCTCTCCTCACATATATAGAGGAGAGGAGAGGGATGGGAGAGGGAGTGGGAGAATGATGAGAGAGACCCTCTCCTCTCCCCTATAAGGTGGAGCCACCTAAAACCGACGAGGCACCCAAAGCCGATAATTTCTACACATGTCTTTCATTTTAGAACGCACATCTAGGTAGACCATAGATGGCTTATCGTTTTGGTCAACAAACAATAAAGGCTCTATGACATATTTAGATTTGCATTCTAAAATGAAAGCCATGTGTAGAAATTATCGGCATTAGGTGCCTGGTCGATTTTAGGTGGCTCGACCTTATATATGAGGAGAGGGGTGAGAGATGGAGAGGAGATGAACGTAGAGAGGGAGATGAAGATGGAAAGAAAGATGAAGATGGATAGGGAGATGTAGAGGGAGATGAAGATGTAGAGGGAGATTGAAGGGTCTTTGGGTGCGCGGCCGCGCACCCAGAGGCTAAAAATAGTAAATTTTGAAAAAAGTCAAAAAAAAAAAGTTTTTTTTTTTTTTTTTTTTTTTTTTTGGTGGGGGCAGCCGCCATTTAGGGTTTAGCAGCACCCCACGGCCAACCAAAAGAAGAAAAAAAAAGTTTTTTTTTTTTTTTGGTTGGCGGCTGCCATTTAGGGTTTAGTAGCACCTCATCCCCAACCCGGAAAAAAAAAAAAAAAAAAAAAAAAAAACTTTTTTTTTTCCCGTTTGCTCCCATTGTTTCGGGTTCAGCAGCCACAACTGAAGATAAAGTAGAAGAAAAAAAAGACAAGGAAGACCAAAAGGAAGACAAGAAGAAAGACAAGAAGGAGACAAGAAAGAAGACAAGAAAGAAATCAAGTTGAAAAAGAAAAGATGAATGAAAAGATAAAAGAAAAGATAGAAGAAAAGATAAAGATAAGAATAAAAAATAATTAAAATAATTATTTGATGACAATGTATGGGATTGAAGAAAGACAATAATCGTCGTTTTTAAAATTAAAAAATTATATGGCCAAGTGCGTAAATAGCGAATTGTGTGTTCTTCTTGTTTGGTAGAATTCAGTTATACGTTGGTATATGAGGTTCAAAAATACGCATACCAACCTTACTAGTGGGCATGCTCTAAATGCGTACAAGCTCTAAAAGAAGAACCTTGATCTTGTACAAAGTGTCATTTTTTGCTACTTTCGATGTTTTCGATCACAAGTTTTAAATTAGAAAAGTAGAAGTATTTCTTTGCATGAGGTGTAGATTCTTTCACGAGCTAAGGGGCGGTTTACACTAAGGACCAAGAGCCATGACCATGGAATTCTAAAATCTGTGATTGGCCCAAAAAGAGCTCTTGGTCCCATTTGGCTTTACACTACCTTGAAAAAAGGACAATGACCACTAACTTTGAGGACCCCTAAAACTACTAAAATCTACCATTTGGATAATGTGCCATGGTCCAACGGGTTTTTCGTTGAGTCGAGGCAAAATGCTCGACTCAACGGAAATCAAGGAAGCCGTAAGGCTGAAAATCAGCCATTGGCCGAAATTTTTTATTTTAATATTTTTTTCCCGAATTTTTTGACGTTACTGTAGATCGTTGGGATTTATATTAAAAAAATCAGCCCAAAGTTGTCCCGGTCCAAATCCACTTTACACTACAAGAGTGACCAAGCCACTCAAAAATCCATTTTTGATTTTTCAAGGTCACGGCTCTTGGCCAAGAGCCATGACCATGAAAATGATTTAATTTTCTTGGTCATGGCTCTTGGTCCTTAGTGTAAACCGCCCCTAATTATGAACCAAACAAATTGACTGTTGCTTATGAAATGTATCTTGTTCGGTATGTTTCATTAGTAATTTTTGTTTATAATAATTATTATTGATTTTGTTAGTGGTTTGTTCAAGGGGATCATTTGATTCTAGGAGTGGTTGATTATTTTCAAAAAAAAAATCATGTTAAATAATAAATGTAAAGTACACTCTAAACGAGCTATTTAGTGTCCAATGAGAATTGATGCCTTTTATCACAATTTGTTTAAAGGTGAGGAAAAATTGCTTTCCTACAATACGGTACAAAGGACTTGGTCACTTGACATTCCCACTTACATTGAGAGTGCCATGTTCCTTCAAGGTGATGGGAGTGGCATGAGGTGGCATGCCTTGTGCATGCCTTGTGTATTATAAAGTTGCCATATGTTATTGAAACACTACATTCCATTTTTTTTCTTACAAAAAAACTATATCTTCCTAAAATCAAATAGTGTCCGGGTTGAGAATTAGTGTCCCAGACACTAAATAGCCCATTTAGTGTAGTGAATAGCATTGGTGTTCATCTTAACTAGTGTTTCTTTGGCCCCTAAATGCCTAAAATCCTCTCTTGATTTGGAGAATTTCAAAGATGCATCCTAAAATGCAACTAAGACAGATATTTTGAACTTGATGTAAGAATAAAAGTTGTACATTATGAATTTTGAATTCTATCTATACAATTAGATCTATGATTCCTATCACCAATATTTTCTATAAAATTTGAAACTTAAAATTCAAAATTCTTTTGTAATTCGATTACGAATAAGATATTGACAATGTGTGAATGAAATTTCTTTTGATTGGTTGAAATGTAATACTCTAAGTGTAGTGATTTTTGGAGATTTTTTGGTTGCTTAATTTTACAGGTAGACTTTTTCAAAAGAATCTTTGATTTCCTTTGAACCAAGATCTTAATTTTTTTTGGTGAATCATTACAACATGAAATGAACTATATTTTTTTCACAAATCATCCCCCTTTCTAATCATTTCACACATGCATGAAGCTAACTTCCCATAAAATCTATAGTACAAAATCCACATTGCAAAAAGTGCATGACGGATGAGAAAACATGGATGAAATTTGTACACTGTTAAAAAAATGAACGCTTAGGCATGCATTTAAGGGTTAATGATTGACTAGTTTGGCCCTATGATGTTGACCCAAGTGTTCCCCATGATTTAGTCATGCTTTCAATCTAATTTAATTTTAAAATTAAAAGTAAATTCAATTTATGGTGACAAAAAGTACTCAAGAATCTATAACTTTTACACCATGAGTTCAAAAGCCACGAAACGACTTTGATGCACCTTTTCTCATCGAGAGCTTTTTTACTATACCGCCAAACGATTACACACTCCAGTAGGTTTTAACATAACACACAACCAAATAAAACAAAAAAATTGTCTTATTAACGTAAAGATTCTTTCATATTAACCCCTAAACGTACCAACCCTTAGAAGACTAGTCTCAAAAATAAATATTAGCTACAACTCAAATGTACATGAGAGGACCATTGCAAGCATATAATCTACTCAACAAATTTGACATACTTGCAGTCGGAAGACTCTCCAATATTGTTAACAACTCCCCATCACAAAAAAATTATTGAAATTGGTAGAAAATTTAATACGCTTCCAAAGGTGACTCGGATGAAAGTCATCCGAGGTTGGATTAGAAAGTTGCAAGGCATTTAATTTGTTCGTGATCCAGTTTCTGAACACTGTACCGTTAGAACTCAACCTCTTCACAAGCGAGGATAAGCGGCAAAGTTCAGCGCTGCAGGGCTTGATTGCAACTGTGTCACTAAGTTGAGAGAATCTCCAGTTCTCTTGTGCACAACGCAACATTGACTCAGAAGACGTGCATTAGCGATTCACGGTGGCGTGCAAACGCAGGGTCGGTAGTACTGTACAAACGTACTTAAATTTGCATGTGTTGCATCCAGCCTTGGCCTTCATCAGGAAAGCAGGGCGTACTTAGGGTTTCCTTTTGATGCACAAGTTCACGCCTAACGCCAAGATACCGAGTCCCAGTAAGGCTAATAAGATCATAGTGATCGTCTTTAGATGGTTTTGTTCTCGTTCTGTATTCGCTTCATGTGTGTTTCCCTTCAGTGTTGCCGAAGTGGTTAGTGAATTTCCAGTTAAATTGTATGACTCTCCCTTCCTGTACATCGTCAAGGCGAGCGCATCAGGACATGCTCAGCTGGATTAGCTCAGTTGGTTAGAGCGTGCGGCTGTTAACCGCAAGGTCGGAGGTTCGACCCCTCCATCTAGCGTACGGCAATCTTCTTTTCCCACTTTTGTGCTCTACTTCTAACCTTTTTTTGAGCTATACTTGGGTTGAATAGTGTCGTGTCATGGATTGTCCCCTTGTGGGCCATTGGCTTGAAGCTTTGGTAGAAGGTGTGGGAGTCATTGCAAGGTGTGGAGAATAATGACAATGGCTTGTTTTAGATTGTATTTCAACTCATCATGAATTAGTTTTTGGTTTATTTATATTTCAATATCAGTTTAACCCTTAAAGGTCCAGATTGGCCATTCCGGCCAATGTACACGACCGTATTTCATTGTATTTGGAATGGTTCTACACCTCCTGTGAGTATTGTATCAAAAGTAAAATTAAAATTCATGTCTACATGGTCTTAAAAGTTATTGGGATCTCAATTTGGAACTTTCTACTCATAACAAATGTTAAATATACGGCAACGTATCTACTATTCCCTAAATCCTTCAAGGGTTAAGAGGAATTCAATACGAGTTTGCTAAAACTTTCGTCTTTGGACTGACTTTTAGGTTAACTCTAATGATAATGAGTGCAAAACGTGACATAGGACAAGTGTCTAGTTGATTGTCGTAAAACCACCAACGCAATCTGACCTATTTTTGGCAGTGATAAATTCGAAAAAAATAATATACCATGCATTTGAAATAGGTTTTGATGAGGATTGCAAAAATTTGCAACATCTAATTTGCATTCGTCAATCTTATACAAAATTCCAAAGTTGAAAGTAACCTTGACCCATACATCACATACCAATTTCCTAAGTTCACACTTTCTTGTTCTTAAATTCCGCTCATGAGCTAACCCAAAACTACCAACTATTTCTTCACAATGCTTGGCTTCCATTGGTCTACTTGAACAGTGAAACTGGTAGTTTTGAGTCTCAACTGTGGTGGCCCAAGAAAGCTCTACATGTCATAATTGGGGGAGGTGGTGGTTTTAGGATATCCTACCTTAGAGTTCACAATGTCATACCCATGAGTGAAAAAGGTGGGATAATAACAAACATTATTTATGTCCAGAGTTGGTGTTTATTGTCACACCGAAATTGCATGTGATAATATGAATTTCGATAACATTTTGATATACAGTAGATAGTACAAATCCTTTTTTTTTTTACTTTTCGAATTATTTATTAAAACTTTTTTATGCAACTTCTCAAGTGACATAATAGAATATGACAGTGAGAATACACATTGAGTTTCGAACCCGGTACAGGACAGTATTCTATATCCGTTCCCTGTCCCCGTAGTTAACAGAGGATGTGATATTAGAGAAGGAGATATCAAAGAGGTTATCAAAGGGATCCTATTGCCGCAGAAGAACCGGCGGGTACTACTGATACCCGTCGGGTTGGGTACATGGATTTAGGGTTTAGTGGGGGTTGAGGTTTGAGGTGTCGAACGCATTGCTCGTCTTTCGACTCTCGTTTGTGAATTTGACGTTGCGTCGAAGGAGTTGCAGTGCGTGGCGCTTCGTTGCGAAGGGCAGGAAAGATGGCGCAAAGCACTTTGCAGAAGCTGAAGAATCGGTGGGCCGCGGAGACGAAGGATGAGGAGAAGCTCGCTGCTCACTTGGTAAATAAATGCTCTTCTACTTCTCGCAAACTCTGCCCTAGGGTTGCCGATTCTTCTATTGTTGATTGCTTTGAAACTCCAAAACTTCTAAGATGGTGATTTTGATGCAAGACGATCACTCTCAATTCATAGTCTCACGGTAGCGTTCTAGGGTTTACTACGGGAGGCTTGTGATCAGTACATCGCGAACGTGCTATTGAATTTTATGAATTTTCGTTGGTGTTGTTCTGGTTTGTTGAACATCGATATGGCCTTCGAAAGTGACGCCAGGAAACAGTGTTATAGAGGACCCGTCGTTCGAAGTCCTATACAGAGGTTCCTAGTGTATTTATAAAAACCAAACTCAATGAGATTAACTCCTAGAGATTTTGTTTTCTTAAGAAATATATTAGGGCCGCTTCACAGTATGGCCGTCCAAGTCGAGAGGCCGTGGGATTGAGAGTCCAAACTTTGTTGAGAGTCCAAGAAATCTACTGAAAATAGGTAATAAAATATAGTTTTCAATTTTTATGAAAAGAAATCGACGGCCTCTCGACCATAGTTTGGGTCTTGCAAAATGTAGGACCCAAACTTCCTCTCGAGAGGCCGTCACCTTGGTCAAAAAGTGTTGCCATGTAAGCATTTTGAAGGTCCATGGCCTTTGGACTTTGGCCTCTAGTGTGAAGGGTCGAGAGGCCGAAACCATGGTTTTTTGCAATTTGATTGGTGAAAATCGATGGCCTCTCGACCTTCGCCCATAGTGTGAAGCGGCGGGACGGCGTGCATGGCCTACAGCTTTTCCGGCTTTCCACAAACCTACTCACTCCGCTCCTGAGGGTTTGCGATTCATGGAGCTTTTAACCCCTAAAGAACCAAGAAGCTTGAATTGGGCCTCCTTTTTGTTTAACAATTTTGAGAAGGCCCTTTGTGGAGTTCCTTTTGTTCATTCTTATTTTTTATTTTTAATTAACACATGTAATATTCTTCACTGATTTTGGTGATATAAATTTTGGTCCCATCTGAAGTATGTTTTTCACAATATAATCGATTGAATTTTCCGTTTTAAAACCACAAATCCTTGGTCCTTTAGGGCTTAAAAGAGTAACCTGAAGTCGGGACTGGAGGAAAAACCCGTGTAGTATGTTGGTTTCCTCTTGCGGGTCCTCTGTATTACAAACTCCCTACCTTTGAGTTCAAGTTTAGAAACTGATCATTATCTGTTGTTGTTGGATGCAGAGACTTCTGCGAGCTGCGGCGATGTTCGCAGGGTCTGTGATGTTGATGCGCAATTTTGGTGACTTGATGGCAATTTAAGCCAGAATGATATGCGTGCCAGTGTTTCGCCCCTGGCCCTGTTTATTTCCCTTTCTGGAAAGTTGAGGCGTGAGGAAAGTAGTGAGGCTTGCGATGAACATAGCAAATGATTATCTGTATGCAAAATTGCGATCCACATCCGTGATCAAGATTAATTGAATTCTCGCAAGTCTTCTCGCAAGTATGAGTTTGGTTGTTTTATGTATCTAATGTGATGGTGTTTCTTGCAAGTGTTTTTGCTCATTGCTCTACATGTGAAAAGTGCTTTGTGAAACTCAGTCAGTACATTTGTGTGACCAGTTGGATAGTTTTCTGCACTCAGTTTTTTTTTAATACATATATTTATATACAACTGCGGTACTACAACCGGCGTGAGTGAATAAAGAGTTTGTTCGTCCGTTAGAGTGCTGTTGGGTGGCCCTTGTGGTTTTTTTCATACTATCTACAGTTCGAGTCATTCAACATTCTTGTGACTGACGCTGGAGTTCTGCCTTTCAGATGCCGTGTTTTAAGAACTTTTTTCAACTTGAGCCGTTTTAATCCCTAAACGTTCCAACCAACGTACCAACCCTTTGAACAAAAGTAGATTCTAGCCTCAAAAGTAAATATTAGCATGGCTCAAATGAACATGAGGTGTACGTGAGATGATCATTGCAAGCATAAAATCTACCCAACAAATTAGACATACTTGTAGTTGGAGGTCTCTCCAATATTATCAACAACTCCCCATCACAAGAGATTTATTGTAAATGGTAGAGAATTTAATAGGCTTTCAAAGATGGCTTGAATGAAAATCACCCAAGGTTGTATGAGAAAGTTACAAGGCTTCAAATCTGTTCGTGATTCAGTTTTTGGACGTTGGGACGTTTAGGGGTTAACTCCTAAAGGTTTTAGTCACCCGTTTTGTGTTGATGACATCTTTTGCTCTTTCAAATCTCCCTTCTTGTGAACATTTTCACCATGAACCGTTTTTGGAGATACTTCATCAAGTTGTTGTCCTATCCAACAGTTGGATTTGGTGTTATTAGAGTACATTATTCTCTAAAAGTATGTGAAATTTTGATCAAGCTAAAATTGCATTGACTTTCATTGCAATAAACTATGGGGCTCTTGCATTCATAGAAGTGGACTATTCTCATTACTACATACATGGAAAGTTTTCATTCATCCAAGTTTCTCTTGGTTCTTGTGATAGTTGATTATTGTTTGTACGATATGGATTTTTATCATTAGAAGAAATGTGGAATTCTACGACTACAAGCATACAACTCAAATAATGCAAAACTAGTCCATAATGACTGTCACTAGTCATTATGGACTAGTTTGAGTTGTATACTTGTAGTTGTAGGGTCCCACATTTCTTTTAGTGTATGAAATCGTTAATTCTAGGGACACCCTGTAACTTTTAGGGTTTAAATAAAGATTGTACTTGTTTGCACTTTTTCAAGACCACTCTTAGCAAAGGAAATTTGTTAAATGTGCATTGAGGATGCTATGAAGGCATCTTCAATCCATATCTCTATATTTAGATTTCAAAGTACAGTTTCATTCATAGTCTATATGTGCATGGTATATAAGGTAGACGCTTGTGAATCCATGAGGGACCAATTCCATGCCGCATGTACTGCATTAATTCATTTTAGAGGAGAAATGTAGTTTAATAGTACATGTTTTATTTGAATTCCCTAAGAGTTAAGGCATGTATTGCCAAACTACATTCTTCCTCTATAATCAATGAAGGCAATACATGTGTAATGAAATTGATGCCTCATGGTTTCACAAGCTTCTACCTTAGTTAATGGATCAATCACAACTATTACTTATTTAGAATATAGGAAAAGGTTTCATCGCATGTGCAATCAAATACAACAATGTACCTAAATTTAGTCTTAACCCCTAAAGGACCGGGGGTGTTTTAGCTTAGCTCCTGTTTTCTTGATTAGCTCTTGTAGCAAGCTCAATTTCTTATTAGTGTGGGGTAATTTTCACGATCGGCACTGTTGAAACTAAAGAAGACTTACATAGCTTGTTTATGAAAAAGAGATCAACAAGATCGCACAATTTTTGAGAAAATGCCACCGTTGAGAAGATTGATGGAAATTGTTACGGCGGGGGTACTTCGTACTTATGCTGAAATCGGATTGCTTAGAAGTGCTCCAAAACATCTGAAATTTTTACCACATGTAAAGAACATTATGACCCTCATGTGGAATTTTTTTCGTCAAATTTTGAGGTGTGGAAAAAAAGATATGGAACTCTGAAGTCTCCAAACAATGAGATATCATAGTGTATGATAGAGTGAAACCTCGACGCTAGTCTCAAAGAATGCTCTTCTCAAAGAATTCGCCAAAAATCCAATTCTTCATCATTTTCCGATCGGGAAAAACCATTGGATCCATCTCGCAAAAACAGCTAGGGTCCTCTCCCCGCAAATTTGGGCTTCTTTGGAACAATCTCATCCAATTTGCACTTTTCTACATTCAAAAGCCCCCTGGGGGCCTTACGGTCCTTTAGGGGTTAAAGCATGTCCACCCTGGCACTAAATTATCTCAAAAGTGAATAAAAGGTGATTATATTTAGAATACATATTTAGAATAAGAGAGCTACTAAATATGAGCACAACTTAGAACCCTCGATATGTCCGTCTAGAAGTTTAGGAAGATAATTTATCCTAAATTGATGGACGCTAATGATTATCCAAGTATAGTGATTGTAATTGGTTCATGGACTATGTAGAAGGATATACAGCGGTTTAAGGGAGTGGAGATGATAGTTGGTGATAACAAATTTTGGATGTAATGATAGGGGTCAAGGGGTAAATTGCATGAGAAGAGTGCGGATGTGCTTAGAGCATTTCCACCAAAACTCTAGACAATTCTTTGGCTTTAGAAAAATGAACGTGCATTGGTTGGTCAACAATTTATTTCGAGGGAAACATTGAATACAACAACCTTGTTTAGGGTCCTCAAAATGATTCAAACTAGCATACCAATATCTTATCTTCTTAATTACACAATCTATGCGTGGTGACTTGTGAGTGGGTTACATACAATTTTTAGAGTCTAATTGAGGGATGTTGGGGAACTACATGGAAAAGTCTCAATTTTTGTATGACGATAGTGCAATTCAGAGTTGCTGGTGGAGATGCTTCCAGAGGACAATCTGGAGGACTCCCCACACTCTCCAAATTATGTGACTTGTCTACTTGCCTTCCAAGGATGCTTTTCATTCAAAACACTAGGTGTTAGATGGTTTGCAGGTCTGGGTTGAGGATGTCACGAGAGCATCCCCACCAACACTTTGGATAATTCTTTGGCTATGGAAAAACGGATGTGCATGGGTTGGTCAACAATTTATTTGAACTATGACTTATTGAATATTGTAACCCAACTGAGGGCCCTCAAAAAACAGCTCAAACTAGTGTATGTTTTCTTGTTAATTGCACATGATGATGATTGCACAATCCACACATGGTGTCTTGTGAGTGGCTTACTTATGATTTTCTACGTCTAATTGTCAGTGATGTTGGTGGGGAACTACATGATAATGATGGTATGCAATGTAATTTTTGAATGACTTCCCAGAGCGCAATTCAGAGTTGCTGGTAGAGATGCTCTGAGTGCATACGGCATTCTGTGGCGGAGTCTGGAAATGTTGTCTGGGCAACTTTATCGGGGTGGTCACCCGGCGGCAGAGTACGTTCAAACACCGGCTGCTTCAATTCCAGCCAACAGCAAGCCATACATTTTCTGGTTTGGTATTCTGACTCTGACAATTGGCTCATCAGTGAATCATTTGTTTTGAGCATCGAGCTGCCTCCAAAAAAACTCGGTTGTTGGCAATGGTTGATTTGCTTGCAACTGTGACGTACGGTAGAGCACCTATTTGATGGTGCTTTTTCTTTTTTGGCGAATCAGTCAGATTTTTCCTAGGATCCTCCTTTAAAAGTACCAAGTATGAAAAGATGTGGGGTGTTCACAGTTGTTCAAAATATCCACCGGAAGGCCACTGAAAAATGGAAGTTCCAGTGAGTCTTTTGGACACACTGTGATTACCCCTATTGGAACTCAGTTGAGGTATCCTAAAAACACACTTAACCCCTCACCGCCGGAGGGGACAAAAAGTGTCCCCTCATAGTCTGGCATAGTCTGGCAGTAAAATTCAAAGTGCTGTAACTTTTGCATCCAATGTCCAAATTCAATAAAACTTGTTGGAAAAGTTGCGCATATTAGTCTAGTTTCAGTGGTAAAATTTTCAGATCAATCCAATATGTACTGAGTTTTTGAGAGCCATTCGAAGTTCACAGGTTCAATTTGAGTTCACCTCACTGCATTATGATGGCTGCAACTTCGGGGGTTTGTATCTTTCTCATCAAATGTTCGTTTTCAATAAAAATTGTTGGGTTTTGTTCCCAATAAAGCCTAGTTATTGTGGGGAAATTTTCATGTCAATCCAAGTAGTTTTGAATGTTTGGGAGCAATTCGAAGTTCAAAATCCAGACATTTTTGCATTACAATGAACTTTGGCAGCTTATAACTTCTTCATACATGGTTAGTTTTCAATAATTCTTCTTGGAAAAGTTGCGCATACCAGTCTTGTTTATAAGGTTAAAATTTCATATGAATCCAAGAGGTTAT
Source organism: Pohlia nutans (assembly GCA_022496805.1). Taxonomy (NCBI): domain Eukaryota; kingdom Viridiplantae; phylum Streptophyta; class Bryopsida; order Bryales; family Mniaceae; genus Pohlia; species Pohlia nutans. The sequence continues at coordinate 3,793,015 of CM040086.1, forward strand.
GAGTGACTGAGAAGCATTTTAGTAGAGGGAGGTTCAGACATAGATGTGATTTTTTGCTACTTTTTTCACTGTTTTTTGACATTTCAAAACAATTTTGCAGACACAATGAGTCAATTGAATGAGATATTTTTTCACCAAAGTGTTTGTCTTTTGGTCTGAATCACTTTGTAGTTTAATTTTTTTTCATTTGAGTAGGTTTAGAAATCGAATTTCACCTCCAAATGTGTTTTTAAGAAAATTTCAGCATCTTTTTTCAACACTAAAACATTATAATCTTTCAATCTATACGGTCAAATGACCCCAAATTTTTTTCACACCATCTACAACATGCACACTACAATATTGTACGGTTGAGATTTTCATACCTCACTGAGATTTAAACTTATAGGACTTGAAAAGCAAGTCAGTTTTTACACATGTTTGGACTTCAGGCGGTGAGGGGTTAACTCCTAAACGTCTGAAAATGCCCTTGTGGCAAGTAGAATACGGTATATTTTTCTTGTATTTGGAATGGATCCACACCTTTAATGGGTTGGAGTTCAACAATGAAGTTGGAATTTGAATTAATGTGGTTTTAATGAGCTATTGAGATCTCAACTTAGAGCTTTTTGTTGGTAGTAAATGCTAATTATACAGAAAAGTATCTATTATCTCCATGGGACGTTTAGGGGTTAACCTTTAAGCGTCCACACTACATTTATCCGGTCAAACCTCGTCAATTTCTCACATTTTCAAATGTATTATATACGAGATTATATATAAATTTTGGCATTTTTCTCATATAATATATCCTTAAACCAATTTACACTAAATTTTTCATAATTGTTTAAATGAAAATGAATATTACAAGATTTTACAAAGTTTTTCCCTTGTAATAGCCATAGTTATTACAAAAATACCTAAAATAGTATGAATTTTATAGGAAAAATGTAAATAATAGTGATGAACAACACTTGAGGTGTAGGTTGCATGCTTCTCGAGTATACATAAAAAGAAATTTAAATGAAAAAAAAAATTGCAGTGTGTATTGGAATTTTAGGGTTGTGAGCTTTAAAGTGTTGTAAAAATCGCAATTTAACAATTTTGAAGAACAGTGAATTGAACTAAAAAGTAGAAGACAACTCCCACACATTCTTCATTCAGACTAATTTCATTTGAAATAAGGAATTAGGTGAAAATCATTGTTTGACTGAAAAACAATCAAACATGGCCCCAAGGGGCTCCTTGCACGCTTGAGGGTTAATTAAAAGAATTTTTCTTTTTCAGTAATGGTTGTTATTGATTAAGAAAATGTACACTATGTAAAGATGGCGCTCAAACTACTCTGAAGAATAACACACTTTGCTGAAAGATTTATTGATTTATTTAATTTTGTTTAATTTTTTTTTCCATTAGTAAACGTAGATATTTAGATTAAGCAAGTGTATAGCGCACTAGATAAACTCATTAGTATTACTATGGCCCACAGTAATTGCACGGAATTTTTTTTTGCATGTCGGTGCTCTTTAGTTCCACATGGAATGAGTGTTGTTTGTTGTCTCTGCCCCACATTGGAGAGGCTACAAAAACGTTTCGTTTTCAAGGAGTTACATCGATGAACAGAAGTAAATTTAGGGTAAATACTAATGCAGGGACTACGCGACGAACAGCCTGTTTTTTTTCTTGGCATATTTGGACATGCATGTGAAGATACTTGATCTCTTTCAAGATTGTGAATCTGAACCCATTGCATGTACTGAGGTTCAACTTTTAGGGATGTGTCATGTGCAAGAGAGGAATCATGGCAGTGACAAAGAGCAACTTAGTACAATCATGACCAGCCTCTTGTTTGATGTGCAGTACAGCAGTCCCTTTGATAGTGCAACTCATCTTCAGTTACTTATGCCCTTGGGTGTGTTGCATTTATTATTGTTTTTTTTCGACACAAGTGAATTGCATTTTTTCAACCCGTCCGCAAAGTTTTTTTAATAAAGTAGTAAGACAATTTCAGAGCCGTCCGCAAAGTTTTTTTAATAAAGTAGTAAGACAATTTCAGAGCCGGGAATCGAACCGTCAACTTTTCCATTTGGTTTGGGTATCTTACCACCATTACCTTGGTAGTTTAAGGTTATCTCAAACATGGTGTGTTGTATTTAGAAACCGAAACTCGTCAATGGATGCTTTTTCTTTTGTGCTTTTGAATGACTCCAATTTACTATCTTGAATGGTCATAATGCTTGATGAACACAATCAATCTTATTTTAGCTCGTGAGATATAGTAAGAAAACGAAAATATTTTTAGAAATAGCTACAATTGGACTAAAACTTAGCCAACATATTCATCCATGTTGACATAATTTCATTCATTTGAGCAAATTCTCATTCAATTATGATGACTTCCCATGAAATCTAGATGAAAAGTGCTACAATGTTTGTTTCATTGGTGCCACTTGTTCAAAAAATGAAAAATTGCAAAAAAATCCATAAGTACAATGATAGATCCATTTTTTTTAAGGTTAAGGTGAACATACTTGAAACTACCCAAGATTCAATTCTACACCCTATCATTGACCTCCAATTCCACCTTAGGATCGGCTCAATTCCACCTTAGGATTGGCTCAATTCCACCTCACTTCAAGTGAAAATTACCAAAAAATGTAGTAAGTGATAGGTGGGATTTGGTGTAAATAGAGCTGTTTTTGGTATTTCAATGAATAAAAATGAGATTATGAAGTGATTATTAAACAATCAAGACGTCAAAGGAAGCAATTTAGCATTGCAATCAAATAGATTTCTTAGGTGTAAATTGGGCATTTTAAGATAACTTCCCTATCAACTATCAATCACTACTATTATGATTAAAAATGGATGCTGTTTTTTACACTCTTCTTCAACATTTGTTTAAATCTTTAACATTCGAACAAGATTGTCACTTAGAAAAACACCCTCTTTTAATAGTGCATCTATGCTCTAATAAACTGTGATGTCATTCAATAATCAGAAGTACACCTATTAATCTTTCAATATTCAACATTTTTTTTCTCACTTCGACACTCAACTTGACCTTCATAATTTTGCATTTTTGATTAATTTGTAACTCGCAATCACAAATAGTATATTCATAAAGATGAAACCAAATTCTTATAGTTTCCTATCATTGACCAAAATAATTTAGTGGGATCTATGGTAAGTAAGTTACAAAAAATCATTTCTCAAACTAGTTTATATTGTCTTTCAGCTTTTAAATAACAATGCGGGTTCAATATTAGACAAGATATGAAATCAAGAGGGAGTACCTTTTTGAATGTGGCCATCACTTCAATTCAAAAATAGAATTGAAAATTGTATGGCATTTCTCACGAATCGCTCAATTCATGATATGCACACGGCATTCCCTCGTGAGTTAAAAAAGAAAATTCAACTGAAGATTCCCTTGGGATGCTCTTCAGAAAAGGGTACTCCCTCTCTTTGCTCTAGTATGCTATGTGTTTCTAACAAAGAATACAATATTTTTTTGTTTTCTTTTTAAATCAAAAGTTTCAAAAGTGATGTGGCAACTCCTCAAGCATCTTACGAAGTGTCCGCCAGCATTCAACTAGTGGCAGGAGAGCACCAACCGACGTGGATGAAGTGTCCACCAACGATTCCACGACGACGACGAACGACCGACGGACGGACGAAGCTCTACGTCCAACGACCGTCTCTCTCCCCCCGGGGCTTTTACCATTTTCCCCTGTTTTTTCTTTCCCCCTCCTCAAGACTGTTCCATCGCCACCGATCATGGCCATCGCCATTTTACAAACTTACGATGATGACGCAACCAGCGAGCTCTTCGCGGTGATTCTACTGTCGCAGCTGCAATAGTTCGCAGTTTAATTTCCATCTATCAATGGCTACTCCAGGCACATCACGCGCATTCTTAGCGTAGCTGTTTCCCCCGGGCAGCGATGCCATGGCCATGGCAACCAACGCCTCTCCCGCCTCCCTCGCAGCTCCAGCTCCGACGAGGTGAGCATTTGAATCAGTACTTTGTGATTATTGACACCTTATTAGCTATGGCGAGCCAGGTGCTGGATAACTTAGGTTAGTGCGAGAGGTCTCTGCATTCTGCGAAGATTCAGGGTGAGACGCAAAGTTCAAACGGGCGAGCGTGTCCCTTTCGTTATCTTCTTTTTGCGAGGGCGACGCGCGTGTTTGGCGGCAAGCGGTCGGGCTGTGGTTGAGTGAGGGATTGGATTGGGAATGCGAGGCATAGGATCTTTTGGAGAAGCGTGGAGTGGCAGGTGGAGAAGTGTAGATTGGAAGTGATCGGTGCTCTTGCGATTCTTGAAGTCGCGAAGAGGCACTTCATGCTAGTTTGTGGCGTGTCATGAGTGATTGAGTGCCCTGCGGAGTACGGTGTTTCTTTGAGGCGCGGGTGTTACGATATCTTGGAGTGTGCAAACGGCTGGAATCGTTAATGTGTCTGAGCTTCTTCGTTGCTGTAATTGGATCACGTTTTCGAAGGTGCTGTAAAGAACAGGATTGCAGGAACTTTCGGCTCTTGTTTGTGACTAATTTGTGTTCGTATTCGGAAGTACTACGATATCGAGCTGCAGAATTTGGTTGAGTAATCCATTTGTTAGACGTGTGTTGTGAGAAGGTACGATTTAGGTCTGGAGTGCTTACTGGCCGGTTTAGGTCTCACAGATGCAGTGTTAGTTTCACGCTTTTGCGAGATTAGGTATTGTGAAGTCTTTTAGGTCTGGAGCTTGCCGATGATTTGGTTATATGTGACTTACCTGTCTGGGCATCTTTTAAGATATGTCAGCGCTTTTTCCACTGTGTCTAGTTTTCAGCAGAAGTCGGGGTCAGGGCATAGTGCTCTTTCTCTCGTATATGGACTTTAATGTATCTCAAGAGGGCCAGTCTCTTTGAGCTAGTTCTGTTGTTTGGGCTTAGTGACTGTTGTGTATTCCGTACAAGAAACAGGTCGAAAAACATTTTCTTAGGAATTTTTATTTATTGTGGTTGTTTTGCACCTGTTTATGAAGAGGATGCCTTATGGTGGAATTCTGCTTTAAGTGTTAGGTCTATTTGAAGCGTATTCAGCCATCTCGGTTTCTTCCATATGACTGGTCATTTCAGTATCACTCGACTATCCGAACTTACAACTCATCACGGATTTAGTTTCTTTTTCGCAGGTTAACGTTTGCAGATGCCCATAGTGAGGAGCTGGAAAAGAACTCCGTAATTTCTCTATCCGGGATGAATGGGAGGCAAGAACAGCAAGAGAGAGGTAAAGCTTTTTGATCAAGGGCTTAGTTTCCAGGCTCTTTTAGGATATACCACGAGAGATGACACATTTTGGTTTATATCATGAATTTTGAAAAATCATCTGAGGTTTAAAGCGTGGCGTCGAAAATAAGCTTGCGAATGAGAGCATTACGCTCATCTTCAAGAGTACATGGTGGAAAGTCCTAGTCAATCGCAGGAATTTTGCTTTAGATTTCGATAATACTGGCACTAGCGATGCTCGAGCGAAAGATGCTGCGCGAGCGGTTGGTGAGAGTATTAGGAGGAAGATACACTTACTATTTTCTCGAGCAATGTTATCCTGTAGTTACGGCACTTAAGTCTATTCTTTGAGCTCACTGTGTGGCTTGATCATGAAACAGGCGCCATATGGTTCTACACCTCCCAGAGGGTCGCCGTCTGCAAAGGTCTCACGCACTAGATCTCTTCCAAGCAGAGTGTTCACTAGGAGGCTTAGTTACGATTATGGGGGGTCTTTCAGAGGAAAGCCTCTGGTGGAGGATGCGGAGGAAATCGACCATGTTGAAGAGTTCAAAAGACTTGTGGACTTAGAAAAGTTGAACGAAAGGGATAATGCGGGTTTCTGTGGAGCAACTAAGCAAGATATTATACTCAGCTGTATCAGCCCGCTCCGAGGTTCGAGAGAAGAGATCATATACGAGGAAGAAGAAGAAGACGATTCCTTAGCTAGTGGAAACCAGCAACAGACCAAAGTAGGAAGTTTCAAAGCTAGTCCTGCATTCTCGAGAGCAGCAAGGCGCAGTAGGTTAGCATCCCAGTCGGCTCCTTGTCTTGCTGGACTAATAAGTGAAGCCGAGGGAACTGCTGCTACTTCTGAAGATCTTCTGGTCGATTCAGTTGTAGTTGCTGATGTGTCGCCTCTCGATGAGAACTATGAAAAATCTGAGGCCGAAGTATCCGCAGATACGAACGCGACGCCTCAGGAAGTTCCGCTTGGTTTAGCCAAGATCTGTGACGCCAGGCACAGTGAAGTCCTCTCAGCTACTGAATTTGCTGACAACACTCAGACTGTTGGGTCGTTGAGTGTCAATATTGTTTTAGCTCCGAATTCTGAATTGCCATGCAACGAAAATGGCTTGGATTTGCGTGAGGGCCAAACCTTGCTGGAACACAGTTCCCTCACATCTGAGGACGAAGACAGGGATAGGTCTATTGGTCATGATACTGCGGAGTCTTGTGATAGGGTATTGTCAGACATAGTTGTGAGGGAGGCTAACGATTACAAATTTCAGGCGCAGAGAAATTGTGCGGAACGTAGAACTTGGAGACGATTGAAGAGAACTATTGATAAGGAGAAAGAAATTTCTGGGTGCGATAATCTGTTTTGCGAGGGTGTTGAAAACATGACTGGTAAGGGAAAAGTGAACTTATCTTTCAACAATCCTGGAAAGCGGCAACAGGATACGCGGAAGATTAGTTTCACGGAGACCAGTGACATGGCTTGGGATTCTTCTTCTGGGAAGAAGATTAAGGATGGGGTGGGAGGAAACGAGTTACCACCCTCGGACATACAGCCTGATGCTTTTTCATGGGGATTGGTGGGTCAATCAGATCCTTTCCTGGGCTTTGATGCCTCTGGGTTTTTCGGGAAGGTTCCTGCTGGAGGAGATCAAATGAGCGGCGGTTACGTCAGAAGATCTCCAAGCAAGATCGGCAAAGGTACAGCTTTGGCTCGGAAAGTGCGAGGCCTGAGAGCTTCTCCTAAGCCCGTGTCATCTTTGGAGAGCTGTCTCAGGGCTCAGATGGCCGATACACTTGATAGAAACCGAGTCAAGTCTGTTATCCGACCGCTCAATTTCACTTCAGCAGAGGAAGGCACATCTGAGAGTGCGAGCATGACAGTGTCGACTTCAAGTGGAGGCAATGTGGTCGACGACAGCAGCCCCAAGTCCAGGCAATCTGCAGGCTCTGCTGGTCTACCAAGGCTTCCTAATCTCTCAAAGTTCTTAAAAGAATATGCAGCAAAGCTAGCTACGATTGGGAAGGTCGAAACTGGTTGCGACGGTGACGCGAACTGTGTGGGAGTTCAAGAAAGTGGTTTGGCATCGAGCAGTCCAAGTGACGGCAATCGTAAGAAGACAGCTCTAGAAAAGAAGCGAAAAGTATCCGATTCTAGGCGCTTTCTTGCAAATGGTTCTGAACAGGGACATGAAAGACCGAATTCAGAAGGTACCTTATGCGCGAAATGTGAGAGGAAACTTGTGCAATGATTTGTTGTCTCCTTAGGTCATCAATTTTGAAGGAACATCTTTCTGGATCTTGCACTTTGAGTAATATGAGAAAAAGGTAATTCGATTGCTATTGAGACGAACTAAAGTTCGCCTTCATTTCACAACAAATTTCATTTCGCGATGTTGCTAATAGACTGATCAAAAGGTGTACATACCTCTCTAACATGCATGAACTATTTTGTTTCAGGCTCAACGGTAGCTTCTTTTGAGACGCTGCTTTTCAGTTTCGGAGTTGGACTTGGGGTGCTTTTTGGTTCCGGCCCACATAAAATTGAAGTGAAGCGATTGAGCCAGCTTCTTGATGAGACGCAAGCAAACTTGGAGGCCCTGAAGTTGGAACTCGCAAGGAGGAAGAGTCCTACACGCTCAAATAGATATAACTCAGTAACGGTAAGAGACGGTCGACATTTTCCTGCCGTATATCGGAGGGTCGTTTTCACCGTACTAGAGTTTATTTCTCTGTGTGCTTAGCGGTATGGCGCCAAGGTCTTTGAATGGTTGTGGAATATTGTGGTACTTTATACTTAGCTATTTGTGCTGAATACCGTTTCCCTGATGGTTAATTTTCTTTTTGATGAATGAGCCATGCACAAGGTTCAGCACTTCGTGTGGATAAATTGTTTATGCTATTTCTTTTATTGTAGATTGCCTGTGAAGAGTCAATGCTGTCTTCGAAGAGTCGATGCTTTGTCTTCCGTGGGTTGACCTATAATTTAGTGCTGTTTGAAGACATTGTGAAATGAAATTTGGATACGAAGGCTCTAAGCAAGTTATCACTGGTCAGCAGGGAACAGATGGTAAAAGTCACTGTGAATCAGAAGATCAAATGGCTGAGCTTGAAGCGGAGTTGGAGGCTGAACTTGATCAGCTTACTGGAGGGGAGTCTGCAACGATGGAGAGTCAATATTCTGTCTTTGATGAGGTCTGACCTCTTTTCAACTTTGAGTGTCGTTTCGTAACCATACAAGACAAGCGTAACTATTGCTGTCACTCTCCTCGATTGCAATCAAGAGCACAGACACATGTTCAACTACACTAAATCAGCGTATATTGGGGTGCATGAATGCAGTGTGTATACTTATCCATTTGAACAAATTTCTATCCATTTGCAATGGGTTTGAAAAATAACTATTGACCAGGCCTCTAGTGATTACTGTGGCCCACAGTATATGGTGATTTCAGTATAGCATTATGTAACAACACATGAACACATTTGCCTGATGATGGAACTGGAAAAATCTTAGAGCTGGATGTCAAGTTTGTAGGACATTCTTCAAAATATGTGCAACCAAGTGAATTGGAATTTGTCAGTGTCAAAAGTAAATTCAGATCATTCTAGTAATTGCTACTGCATGCAGCGATTAAAGTGACGACAATGGATGTCTGCTTTAAGCTGATTGATATTGTGGCAGAAGAAATTTTAATTTGATAGCATTTCGGGTGATGATTGCTACAGCTGGAAATGGATGGTGTTGCATCGGTGGTTTATGGTGATCTAGCTCCAACAGGCCTACCTGCTAAGGTAGATGAAGATTCAGACGACAATTCAGCTCCTGCTCAACCTGCGTGCTTGAACAATTATGCAGTTTCACCGCGGCAACTCACACGCTTATTGCGGAAATTGCAGGTATGTCTGATTTATTGCACTTTTACTACTTCAGATTGTATTTTAATGCGTTGGTTCGACTAATGATTGGCCATTTCAATTTACGACATTGGGAAGTAGTTTCAACTCATGATGTCCATAGTGCTTTATTCTGATAATTAAAGTTGTACGTGTAAATACAGACAACTCGACAAGAAGAACTCATAACTGAGTTAGAGGAGGACCTTGAAGCAGCGAATTCAAAATTACAAGGGAGAGAGAAGGAGCTTGAGCTCTGGAAGGATAGAGTGAGACGCTTAACAGAGCTTGCGTTTGGTTCTGCTCAAGGTGTTCCTTCAGCCCTCTTCATGTCCAGGTTTTATTGTTAGTGCCGATATTTTATTCCAGCTGCCGCAAATATTGATCTGATTACTTTTAGACACCTTCTTGCGGTTAATTACTCTGAAAATGTAAATAAGAACAGTTTGTGTTCGTCTTACTGAATGCGTATCAGCAATGTGAAGGTGGTATTTGAAGTCTTCTCATTAAATGTAAAAGAATGTATTTGATGGACCATGGATGCAGGTGTTGAAAACACATCTGAAGGCATGGCCCCGACTGGCAGAACCTCAACTAGCAGAGAAGAATTGGCAGATTTATTGGGTGTTTCCAGATATGGTGAAAATGGTACGGCAGCTTTAGGCAATGTGGCGGGAAAAGATCTAGCAGGACCGAGTCCACACCTAGGAGCTGTATCACAAGGAGATGTGAAAATAAGCTTGCAAACCGAATCTGTAAAGCAGGTATATCTGAATGCTCAGGTCTTTGTGTAGTACATCCTTGTGCAGCGGCTACTCAATTGCCAGACAATGGTTTCTCTAAAGTATTTGTGAGTGTTAGTGGAGAGATTTTTTGCATGTACCAGTACTTTTCCTGAGCTGATGTGTCCTGTACGGTGTTTCTGTACAGGAACCTAAAGACGTGGGTGGAGACGGCCTTGAGGGTAACAGATCGCCAGTAGATAATGATGCGTCCAATGAGTTCTTACAATCAATGATCGAGTTTGAGGAGGAAGGACCATCTCAAGCTGAACTAGCAGCGAGGGACTGTAGACCAATACTGGATAATGCTCAGATTATCACGCAGCTAATTGATTCTGTGCATGGATTGGACTCATGCGGGGATCGTGCAGAGAGTGTTGAAATGGGTAGTGCCACTCCAAGTGTTGGCCATTTTTCAAGTTCAGTCTCGGTTTCAGATGCCTGGGATCAACCTTTAGAATCAGCCACTCCTGAAAGATTCAAAGGTGTGGGTACTAGAGGTATGTTGTTTCCCCGGACAAAACTTACAGTTCCCTACCCAAGCAGACGGACCTCATGTAACTCTGACTTAGGCAATCCCGTGCTTATCAGAAATCTAGAAAATGAGGATTCTTCATCTCCTCAAACAGATCACTGTACAGCTCTTGTAAGATACACCGAAGCAATGGAGTCATCAAAATCCGTTTCTGACATGTCAGAGGTAGAAAACTCAGATTATAGAATAGCCGACCCTTCTTATTCTGTCAAATACATAGATTCGACTATGAGGCCTGCTTCTGAACCTGCTAATGGCAATCCTTTATTGAGAGTTGGAGTTGGCCGGGCAGGATTGACTACACCTGTCGAAAAGGCGAGACAACAATTGTTCAAGGCGCCTCAAAGTGCACCTGTGCAGTGGCCAGGGGAACTAAGTCCGACGGTTTTAGAGAAAATAGCTCGATGGGAAGGTTTGATGGAGGGAGAGACCCCCGGTCCTGCAACAGGGTCCGATTGGGAGTGCCTATCTCGAGCATCAGAGTCAGAGCAGATGTATGCGGGGAACTCCGACTATGATGATGGCAATGTATTTAGTGAAGAGAATCTTGTGTTGGAGGCTGAGGAGATGCTTGGAAGAATGTTGATCAAGCGGATTGTTGAGAACTCGAAGCGTGGGTCTGACTCGCTTGTCAAGAAAGCACAGAATGCACTCGCGACCCTCGAGAGAGATGATGGTGTCGAGGCAGAAGTCTATCCTGGGGAAGATGCATTTATGAATGAAAGGACAGATTCTGAGGCGGATACCTCAGAAAGAACCTCTGATTTAAGGGAGGGTTGGAGTGATGACCAGCAGACACGTTCCTTGGATGCTGCTGTGCGTGAAGAGTACGAATTTTTTCGAAGATTGGAGATAATCAGCAGAGACCGAAAAGCAATGAAAAGTGTAAAGGAGAAGCCTACAAAAGAGATTGTCAACGCTGTGGATTTTAATAGGATTCCTGAGTTGGATCTGGGATCGAATTCACAGCTCTCTCCAGGTACTTATTCTATGCCGCTTTGTCAATAATGGTCTAGATTGATATAGCGGTCGCGTGTACCCTCTTTTCTAACCCTGCTCTATATCTCTCCTCTTTGCAGGTAGCCAACCTTCTGGAATTTCAGAAGCCCCAATTGTCGTTACTGAAGAACAGTCAGTGGAACCAGCTAAGACGAAGTATGCCATGCAGTTATCTGAACCTAACACTAGAGCAAGAGACAATTGGCTCCCCCGGGGTGAGGCATTCAGAGGAGACGGTCACAGAGAAATTGAAGTACGAAGTCGGAGGCGGTTGTGATATATAGAGAATATGGAGATTAGTCTCTTTCTAAGAATTGAGGTCTCACATATTTAGACGATGCGTGGGAACTGTGGCTCTGAAGCTCGTCACAACCAGTTGCAGTGGATGCATTCTGAACACTAGATTCGATGGTGCAACCACAAGTGCGATCTGGGAAGGAACCCGGCATGTTTCATGAAGAGTTGTGTTGGTCTGCTTGTGTTTTAAATTAAGATATGGTACATTCAGATCTACATATGTGAGCGGGCTGGGTCTTGGCTCTCTTTGTTTTGTTATTAAGCAGATTATGTATTTAACCTCTGCATGATTCTTTTTTATAAGGTGTAGCAATTCTTTTGCTATCTAAACATCCTTCGCATTTGAGTTAACTGAAAAGAAGGCCATCTAACCTCCCTTTTTGCTCTACTTCTAACCTCTTTTTTGAGCTATACTTGGGTTGAATAGTGTCGTGTTATAGCTTGTCCCCTTGTGGACCATGGGCTTGGAGCTTTGGTAGGAGGTGTGGGAGTCATTGCGAGGTGTGGAGAATAAGCCTAATGATAGTGGCTTGCTTTAGATTGTCTCCGTGAACTAGTTTTTGGTTTATTTATATTTCAATATGAGTTCAAGAGGAGTTTAAGAGGAGTTTGCTAAAAATTTCCTTTTTGAGCTGACTTTTTGGTTAACTCTATTGTACAACTTTTTTTCTTTTTTCTGGTTACACTACATCTGTTGCTTTGACTGGTTGGGCCATATAAATTTGATTTAGGCATTGAAGAACTCCAATGCTGCAACTCCCTAGCAAATTAACCCCTAAACGTCCCAGAGTCCAGAAACTGGATCACGAATGAATTCAAAGCCTTTTCACGTTCTCATCAATGCTTGGATGAAACTCATTCAATTTTTTGGAGATTCTTCACCAAGTTGTTGTCCTATCTAATGGCTGGATTTAGTCATACTAGAGTACATATTTTTCTAAAATTACAAATGTAGAAGTATGTCTAGTCGTTGACCAAGCCAAAATTGCATTGACTCTAGTTCAAAGTGGAATCGAGAAAAATGAGGTCATAAATTTAAGAAACACAAAAATTTCAAAGTATCATCACATTTAAGCGTATCTCATTTCAAACTCATTCCAACAAATTTTACTCAAAAAATATTGAAATTTAGTTTGTAATCGAATTTAGAAGGAATTTTTAATTTTAACTTTCAAATTTTATAATTAAATATTGGTGATTGTATTAGTGAATCAAACCGTACGGATTGAATCTAAAATTCAAGATCTAGAACTTTCATTTGTATATCAATTCCAGAATATTCTTCTAAATGGTAGTTTATAATGTTTTTTCTCAAATTGTCAATTCCAGGGACACCCTGGTACGTTTAGGGGTTAACAATCGTTGCTCTCCACCCTCTCTACCTTCAATATTTTATTAATTTGGAGAAACTTAACTATATGACTTATGTATGACTTACATATTGTTTATCTATTGATTTGACTTAGACATTGTTTAACCCCTAAACGTCCCATGGGGATAGTATATACGTTGTTGTATAATTGGGATTTGCTATCAACAAGAAACTCTGAATTGGGATTTCAGTAGATCACTAGAACCATATTGATCTAAATTTCAACTTCTATTTTGAACTCAAACCCATTAAAAGTGTGGATTCATTCTAAATACAAACAAAATACACCGTATTCTACTGGCCGCATCGGCACGTTCAGACGTTTAGGGGTTAACCCCTAAATGCCCACAACCCTGTCCAAATTTGGATAATTGCAAAGATGCATTATTAAATCAACTAGAGGGGATATTTTGAACTTGATGCATGCATAAAAGTTTTACTTACTGACTTTTAAATCTTATCCGTACAGTTAGATCTATGATTGCAATCACCAATATTTTTGTATAAAATTTTGAAACTTAAAATTCAAAATTCTTTTGTAATTTGATTATTAATAAGATATTGTCAATCTGTGGATGAAAAATGTTGTGATGGGTTGAAATGTAATACTTTGAGTGCACACTGGAATCACAATATACTCTGGGTGAGTTAATGGCGTGGGTGTCGGGTACATACATCAATTTGGACATATTTTCATTCATTAACCCCTAAATGACGGAGGGGGTAAGGGCAACACATAAATGTGTTATAAAAAATTACTTCTTCAACTTTGATGAAGTTTGGTCCAAAAGAGAAAATGAGGAGCTTGATGTTTAGTAATTTTCCATACGGACAAATATCAAAAAATAGCTTTTTATCATCTCATAATGAATTTAGAAGCATTTAACTTCAAATATTTATAAGAATCACAAATTTTATTTTTAGAATTTGAAATTTTGTATTATTTGTTAAAAATAGACATTCTATTCTGAAATCAAAAATTGCAAATTTTTCAACGGAGAGAACATCAATACTTTCCCCAAATAGTAAGTTTTCTAACACTAGACATTGTAGAAGTGTTTTTCTTTGAAGATTTCTCCCGGGTGGAATGTAACTCGGATTGACATGATTCAAATTGGGTTGGAAAGTAGACTTGATTACCTAATTAAAAATATTTTTTATTTTCTATAAAAATGTTTTTTCTATTTCGGGCAGCCCATAAAAAAAGGGCAGAGACCATAAAATGGTTGATCCGTCACTTAGGGGTTAAAACAAAATTCATCCAATTTGGATGAGTCTTACCATAGTATTTTGAAAATACGATTATCAGTAAAACTCTTGTAAAAACCGTGGGTTACAATATATGGTGATTTTAGGAGATTGTTTGGTTGCTTAATTTTATAAGTTGATTTTTTCAAGAGTACTTTTGAACTATTTTGAACTAAGATTTGGGAAATTTTTGGTGAATCATTAGAGTTATTTGCAAAGTCCTTTAAAGTTTGAAGAAGATGCCTAGAATTTTGCCATGATACCGGCAATTTTATTTGGATACTCCAAATAGTCAAAAGTTATGAAAGAGCTTGATGATCTACAAATAACTTATTAGGTGTGTAAGAGCTTGGTGGTCTTCAAAGTCATGTGAAACTTTTTTGGGCACCAAAAGAGGAGCTCCAAAAATGTTCATATGACTCGGATTTCTCTAAATCCCCCGGTGGTCTTGAATGAATGGGGACAAAAGTGCTTCCTATTTTTGTCCGGTTCAGGGCTCACCTTAAAAAACAACCCCCTCCTCCAATGGTTTTTTATTCCCGAATAGGTACCCCGAGGGTAACTTGGGACCGTAGGCCCCAAATTTGAAAAAACAAATTGCCAAAAAAAGCACCGAAGGTCCCCAAAATGGAAAATTTAGAAGGAAGGGTGCATGAACAGTGCCTCGCATTTAAGACCACCGGGCAATTTAGAGACGGGGCTTTGAAGACCACCAAGCTCGTTCATACCTTTTGACTATTTGGAGTATCTAAATAAAATTGTATAATGGCAAAATTCTAGGTATCTTCTTCAAGCTTTGAAGGACTTTGCGGATAACTCTATTGCAACATGAAATAAGGCATAAAAATTTCACAAATCAACCCTTTTTTAATAGATTCACGCATGCATGAAATCTATACCGTAGCTTCTAAGTAGCTTGATCAGAAAATAAATAAATAAAAGGTTGATTAAATTTATGGAAAACTATTGACCTAGTTTTCCCAAAAGCAATTAAAATTATTAAAAGGCTAATGGTTTGAATTTTTTTTTGTTATATGTAATGTGTTATTGTCTAATTTCTTTTTTATCTCCTAAATTTTTTTTACACTTAATTAATTATTAGATAGAAAGCTATTCAAGCTGCTAAGAAGTTATGCATCAGGATCTTCGAGGCATGTGACCATGGTGCCCTGATGGTGCATTGAAATGCAATTAAGATAATTTGGTGCCAACCTCCATACCTAGTATGGATAAAATGACACTAAAATGACTTGTATGCGGCCTTTGGTGTCAAAATGGCACCAAAATAGTCTGGCCCAACTTTTCTGATGCGGTAGTAAAAAATCCACAATACAAAAAGTGCATGACAAATGAGAAGATTTGAATGAAATCTGCAACAAATGGACGCATGGGAAATTACTGATTAACCCCTAAAGGACCAAGTGTCCTAACTAGGTCATTTAAAGAATCGGGTAGGTTCCAATGAACACATTTTTAATCGAATATTAAAGAAAATTTAATAGTGAATTTCCCACTGTGCCATATTCCTTTTTTTTGAATTCCGATACCGTATGTGGAAGTTATGAGGGGAAATGTGTTTTTCTTTTTAAAAGCAAGGGCAGTGGGACTGTAGGTAAATAATTGAATTTTAGGGGGGGCAATAACATGGGCGGCATGTGGAAAATGGGGTGGACTATTGGAACAAAATATTACCCTATTTTGCAAACTCATTAATATATATATATATATATATATATATATATATATATATATATATATATATATATATATATATATATATGAATTTAAATCATTCTTTTATAAATAAAAATTACTATGATTGTAAATTCTTATAATTAAAAATATTATTTAAAAGATTGAAAATTAAAAATTGAAAATAAAATTGTCCAATGAAGGACTGCCACGTGTTAGTACACCTTCAGAGTTAGTGGGGACATGAACATTGGAATGGGTGGGCACTTCAATTCCCTTCCTTAACCCTTTATTTCCCACCTAACTCCCAAAATTCTTAGAAAATGTGCTACATGTCTTTTAAAACGTGGAGTTTTATTTATTTTTCAATTTTTCTTTCCATTCTATAGAGGGTGAAATATACTTATGTTTCACCACTCTGATTTGTGTTTTAAATAAAGAAAGTAAAAAATATTGCAATTCCAAAAACAAAGAGTCTTTTTTGAACTTTTAAACCCCAACAAGTGCAAGATGTTCTTCAACGTCCTTATCATCTCCAAACGCAACGAAAATTGGTACACAACTAAGTAACATCATATAGAATGTGAAAGTAAAGTGCGACAAGTTTTGGTAGTGAGGTTTTTTTGATGTAGCCATGGTCAAACGCATCTAAAATTTTCGGGCATGTGTTTTTTTGGGGTGTTTTTTTTTCCATCAACGCAATTTTTTTGCAATCCTTGCGATCAAAATCAACAAAATTCGTTGTGTATGTTTTTCAAGTAGTTTAGAACAACAACTTACGCTTAGAAGGCAAAAAATAACATTTTTTTGGGTTTTTTGCATGGGGGAGTAAAAATGGCAGCATTTGAGTGTTTTTGGAAGAAAAACACTCCGGTCCTTTAGGGGTTAACTATTGGTTTAATGATTATAGTTAAACATTTGACTTAGGTACTTAGAGAAACTAAAATATTTAACATTTGACTTAGGTATTATTTAACTGCTTGTTCAATTATTGTTTAACTCCTAAATGTCTAGAGCCTTCTCCCCCGGGGAGTGCACTCTTTAAGTATTGTAATTATACACGTGCATGCACAACAAGGGTATTATTTAGAACAAGCATGTACAAAATGTATGTATCGGGGACATATTTTAATGAAGTGGAAAGTAGATATACATGGGGCTTGGAGTTTAATTCCTCAATTTTAGCCCATGTGTACATAAGGAAATGTATTTTGAGGCTGTGAGATGTGTACATATATTACTTAATTTTAGCCAAAAGAAAAATGTATACATGGGAGTTTTAATTAAGGGGATGCACGCACGTGATTCCTGGCTTTATTGAATAGTGCACTCCCTGAGCCTTCTCCAAATTCGGCAATTTTTGCAAAGATGCATTATAAAAGGTAATCTAGAGGGATATTTTGAACTTGATATATAAATAAAATTTGTACATTATGAATTTTAGATTCTATCCATACGGTTAGATCTATGATTGCTATTACCAATAATATTGTATAAAATTGGAAAAGTGAAACTCAAAACTATTTTGTGATTCAGTTACAAATATGATATTGACAATCTACAGATGAAATTCTTTGTGATTGGTTGAAATGAAATACTCTAAGTGCAGTGATTTTTGAAGATTTGTTGGTTGCTTAATTTTATGAGTTAACTTTTTTAGAGTACTTTTACATTGAAATCTTCAAAATTTTGGGTGAATCACTACATGAGGCATAAAAAATTCACAAATCATCCCCTTTTTAATCGAATCACATATGCATGAAGTTAACTTCCCATAGAATCTACAGTAAGAATTCCACACTGCAAAAAGTGTATAACGGATGAGAAACTATGGATGAAATCTGTACATTGTCCAAAAAATGGACGCTCACGCAGTTAGGGGTTTATTGTGATTATACCTGACCTAGGTTTCAAAACAAGAACTTGGTTTGGGAATTAATGTGGGTTTTAAACTTTGATTGGATGGTTTAAATGCAATGTAGTGCCACTTTTCATGGAATGGAAATGGAGGTGGGAATGTTACACGTGGTACTGGATTGTGCCATTTTGTGGAACTCCAAAATTGCAATGCCATTTGTTAGATGGAGTGCTTTTATGGTGAGCCTCAGAATTTGAGCCATCTTCACATACCAAATGAGCCATGGAACAATCAGTTTGAGAAATGGGCAATGAAGAAAGCACCAATGGTAAGGACCAATAGCAAAACTGTGGCCAAATTTTGCCAAGGCATTTGAATAGATGGAAGTGTTTTGCTGTGGGCCGTGATTATGGCAAGCTCAAAAGGTTGAATTCTTTTTCGTGGCATAGTGGCCAAATCACAAATGAAAGCTTCAACGACATTTTTTTTGGTTGCGGGGGTCCGTGGCTAATGCATCACCATGCTCTTACAATAGTTGGTCTTAGTAGTTCCTTAGTTTGGTGGACATTGAACGATGGGTGGGTCGAACAAACACTCTATTCACACCGGTCTTGAATGAAGACCAAAGTTCGTCCTGTTACTGGTCTTAGAATGGATTTGAGCCTTCATAACATTCAGTAGCATTTGTGAGTGCTGCCTTCCCCCAATAAATGATGTGGAATATCCCACATCATTTCATCCCCCAATGAAATGATGTGAAATGTTCCACATTACATGAGTAGCTATGGCGATAGGTGGCATTAAACAAGAGCAACTAACCATGGTAAACAGTAATCGAAAGCACTAACTGAGTCACAATTCAACACTGTCTCATAATTGTTTATTTGATTCAATAGCCCATTCAATTACAAATCAATGGTCACTCCATATATAAAGGTGGATGAAACAAAAAGGCAGCCTTCTTGAAGACTACTGAATGTTACCGGGTGAGCTTGTTCACCGTGCCAACGTTTCTCATTTTGTTTTGTTTTTCATTGGAGTCATTAAAATACCCCATTCACCTTTAAGAATTAAAATAGCCTTCAAGAAGATTGTTTGTTCATAACATTCAGTAGCCTACTAAGAGGTTGCCTTTCAATTTCATCCACCTAGAAATATAGAGTGACTAGTGTTTTGTAATTGAATGGACTATTAGAGTTAACCAAAAAGTCAGCTCAAATAGGAAAGTTTTAGCAAACTCGTGTTGAATTCCTCTTGAACTCATATTAGACCAAAAAACTAGTTCATGATGAGTTGGGAGACAATCTAAAGCAAACCACTGTCATTATTCTCCACACTTCACAATGACTCCCACACCTTCTACCAAAGCTCCAAGCCCATGGCCCACAAAGGAACAATCTATAACACGACACTATTCAACCCAAGAACAACTCAAAAAAGAGGTTAGAAGTAGAGCAAAAAAGGAGGTTAGATGGGCTTCTTTTCTTTTCGGTTAACTCAATTGAATCAAATAAAAAAATAATGTTATGCCATAGCTCCCAATTCCAATAACACCGACAACCCGCGAATATAAATCGATTGGTGAGGAGGGATTGAAGCGTAATGTGGTCGGTTGGGAGACGGGAAGCAGTGGCGAAGGCGCTGGTGCAAGCAAGCAAGCGCTAAGAAAGCTCCTTTCTGACGAAGGTCAACGAGAGAGGGCATTCACGGCGATTCGTTGCTTCGACGGCGGGATGCCGTCAGTGGCCATGCTCTCGCTCGCCTCCGACACACGCCCGCTCAGTCCCTCCTCACGCCGAACACACACACATAGACCTGCACTAGAGCTTGTCTCCATTCTCAATCTTCAGAGAATGAGGGCCGCTTCACACTAGGGTTGGATAACCTATTACCACCACCTCCCCCAATTATGACATGTACAACTTTCTTGGAGCCACCACAATTGAGACCCAAAACCACCAATTTCACTATTCAAGAAGACCAAGGGCATGCCAAGAATTGCGAAGAAATAGCTGGTGGTTTTGGGTTAGTTCATGAGTGGATCTAGGAACAACAAAGTGTGAACTTAGGAAATTGGTATGTGATGTATGGGTAAAAGGTTACTTTCCACTTTGAAATTTTGTATAAAATTGACAAATGCGAGTTAGATGTTGCAAATTTTTGCAATCCTCATCAAAACCTATTTCGAATGCAGTCATATTTTTTTTGGGGAATTTAGCACTGCCAAAAATAGGCGAGATTGCTTAAGTTGGTGGTAATAGGTTATCCAACCTTATGGCCGTCCAAGTTGAGAGGCCGTGGGATTGAGAGTCCAAACTTTGTTGAGAGTCCAAAGAAATCTATTGAAAATAGACATAAAATATAGTTTTCATTTTTTATGAAAAGAAATCGACGGCCCCTCGACCATAGTGACGGGTCTTGCAAAATGTAGGACCCAAACTTCCTCTCGAGAGGCCGTCACCTTGGTCAAAAAGTGTTGCCATGTAAGCATTTTGAAGGTCCACGGCCTTTGGACTTTGGCCTCTAGTGTGAAGGGTCGAGAGGCCGAAACCATGGTTTCTTGCAATTTGATTGGTGGAAACCGACGGCCTCTTGACCTTTGGCCATAGTGTGAAGCGGCCCTGAGTATGTGGCACTTTCTCCTTGAATTGTGGAGGACCCAGTCTATGAAGATTGGAAAGTTCTTTTTTCTCCTTCAAGGTGAAGAATAGGGGTTGTCACACATCCTCTGAGAATGAAACTTCTTTGAAGAATGAGAGAAAAGAGGAACCAATAGAACACATTCTTTATGAAGAAAGTGTGATACCATTTTTGTAGTACGTGAAGAATGAAAATGAAGAATAGAGGTTGTTAATTGGTCACGCATTCTTCAAGCATGGGCCATTCTCCATTATCCATTCTTCATGCCCATTCTATACCCATGGACACTAGTAGGAAATGCGACGCTTCTAACCGACGGAGAATCCGGCTTCTATTTGTCTGTCGTGTCCTCCCCGACTGACAAGCAACACTTTAATTTGTCGGTTGTGTCCTTTCCGACTGAAGAGCACCTCCAACGGCAGTCAGAAGCGTCGCTTCTCCTTCCAGTGGGAGGAGAAGGATGAAATTTCTCAATCTTCAAAGAATGGGTCCTCCGCCATTCAAGGAGAGCGTGCCACGTCCCCATTCTCTGAAGATTGAGAGTCGGGTGGAGGATGTGTTACAACCCCTTATGGGTGTGTAGAATGGTTTTGCGTGTGAAGTTTTCACTACGAAGCTTCTTCTTTTCACCTTCAATTTTGTTTTCATTCGAGTCGTCGCTCAAGAGGGTCGCGGTTTTGTGATTTTGTGTTGGTTGTGGTAAGTTTCATTTTCCATTTTCATTCTCCACAAGGAAGATAAGGATGGGTCAACGGTAAGTAATGACCTTTCATTGGTCGATGAAGGTTTAGAGATAGATAAATCAAGGTGCAGATGGAGTGACCAACATGTTCATTCAAGTTTAATTTAAATCATTCGACTGACAAATTTTGAAGAGAAATTTTGACCAAATGTAATTCAAAGAATTTAGAAGATAAACTCTAACATCCTTGACATTGGAATACACAGTAACATGTGACATTTAACCCTAAACCACTAAAACATGTAACATCCAATAACCACTTAAAAATAAAACATAGTATTGGCCTTTTTCAAAAGTAGCTTGTAAAAATTCCAAAAACTAGATCCAGTGTTTTGTCTTGCTACCCCTTATTTTAAGCATTTTCTTAAACTTTGACATTTTTCTCTATCACCTCCCCTATAGTCCATCTTTTTTAAATATGCAGCTTGACCTCAAGTTTGACAATTGAGTCTTCTTAGGTGTCAAAATCTAAACCTTTGATTTTCTTTGTGAAGTATCAAATGTCAAAACCAAACTTTGAAACTAAAACCAAATTCTAGTTCTAATGATGCCGACTAAGGTGCGTTGTTTTTAAATCATAAAGTTAAGAAATTTGGCCTATTTCTAAAAGTGCTATCTTTGAAATGAAAAATTTCCTTTGTAGGAAAATGAGGTTCATGAGGAATGCACATATTTCCATGATTTCATTCTCAACACTCCAATTAATACAACAATTCAAAGTGAAAAATACTTCACGATCCATTATCAATACTCCTTTGTCCCAAAAATAACTTTTTGTTGAAGGAAAATTGAAGAGTTAACTCCGCCATTGTAGTCCAATGGTGTGGACCCTAAGCCACTAGGAATAGTTAGTTTAAGCAAATTGAAAGCCTATTCTAAGGCATAAGAAGATGAGTATGAGAAGCTTTTTTTTTGGGATATAGGAAGTATATAAGTTCTTTATTCACACTATGTGTTACTAATTTCCACTACCATGACAATACACTAAACCACCAACTAATTCATCTAGCAAAGCTTGACATGTCATTGGTTGGCTTGCTCCTCAGCAATAGTGAATTGTGGCAAATTTGAGCAGTTTCATAAAAGGTGCCTCCAAAAAAATCTACAATGTGGTTCTCAACTTCTAGTTGTTTGCAGAGAGTCCACCTTATTCATGATACACTCAAAAGCCCTTTAATTTGACCACCTTGGGTCACAACTTTTTTCACTATGACATCATAGTTTGAATCATTAGTAAAAAAGGTGGCATTGCTGAAGAAGATGCCCAGTGATTTTGCTTGGGCACAGCGCCACCTTTTTTACCCGTGATTGAATGACAAGTGTGGTATGCTCAATGATAGTGTCAGAATGTTGTAGAATGTCAAATGTTGTAGAGAGGATCACTCTAGGGAGGGGTTGAATTCTCGTGTGCACAAGGCAGAATTGTCGTGGGGAATAGAATGGGTGAGTGGCAGCTGTCGGTGACCGATTCCAAGAGAGCAACGTTGTCAAAGAATGACAGCGCGTTGGGCCAGCTGGGCCTCACCGCTGGAGTTGAAAAGAAGTTACTGAAAGTACTTCTGTGAAGGTACTGTAATTGCAGCAGCTTTCACTTAATAATCCTCAATAATGCCGTGTATATGGCCGGGCACGGCACTCTAGAGATGCTTTCATGCCTCCATAACATTCAGTCAGTAGTTAACATTCTTTCATGCCTGTTAGTTTCATTCACTTTCATATATGGAGTGAGCAGTGATCTATAATTGAGTGGGCTATTGAATCAAATAAACAATTACAGGACACTATTAAATTGTGATTGAATGAGTGCTTTCGAGTACGGTTAGTTGCTCTTGCTTATACAAACATCTATTCAACTTCGTGAATTCCCAATCAAATTATCACAATCATTAGTTGTAACAGTTTGGTGATCAATTATGAATGCCAAGCTAGCAAATTAATTGGATTAGAAATGAAAGATGAGTATTGGTTCCCCTAATAACATCAATAGTAGTCTATGCAGATTGAGTTTGAAAATTTAGTACAAAATCATACATTGTGATAAAATTAATTAAAAATTAGGCTCGGTTATTAAACTGAAAGTTGTATGTGCTACAATTTTTTATCATTGAAAACTATTGCTCTAAATAGGTCGAAATCCTTAAACTGACAGATATTGGTGTCTCTACCTTATTCTCGACTTCTCGCCCTCACTGCAAAAGCATCACTCATGTCATTTCCATCAAATTATTGCGTGCCCACCTTCACTCCACACCGACGGAGCACTCGGAGAATGATGGAGCTCTGAGTCTATTTAAGATTAAGTCTATTATGTAATTATGATGGGTCATGATTTTTTTTGGAGCACTTTTTTCTTGTTACTAGAGTTAACCGAAAAGTCAGCTCAAAGAGGAAAGTTTTAGCAAATTCCTCTTGAACTCCTCTTGAACTCATATTGAAATATAAATAGACCGAAAACTAGTTCAAGGTGAGTTGGGAGACAATCTAAAGCAAGCCACTGTCATTATTCTCCACACCTCGCAATGACTTCCACACCTCCTACCAAAGCTCCAAGCCCATGGCTCACAAGGGGACAACTTATGACACGACACTATTCAACCCAAACATAGCTCAAGGGAGCTCAAAAGAGCGCTTGAAAGAAGGTTGAAAAGGCATGTTCCATGGCCTTCTTTTCGGTTAACTCTAATGTACCAATCATTTTTGTTTGCATTCCTTTGTAAGATGTAATGACAA
The DNA here is from genome assembly GCA_022496805.1 of Pohlia nutans. NCBI lineage: Eukaryota > Viridiplantae > Streptophyta > Bryopsida > Bryales > Mniaceae > Pohlia > Pohlia nutans. The sequence goes on from CM040086.1 coordinate 3,817,060, forward strand.
CATTGTTCATACTCTTTTGCTTCAATGATAAGTAAGGTGTTTACTTTATTTTAGACTAAATAAATAAGCGTAATAAATAGAAGAGTGTAGCTTAGATGATCGTCATGTCGGTTTGTGTGTAAAAGTTCTAATGACCTTGTTTCTTATTAGAATCAACCCCAGTGTCGAAGGTTCAAGTTTTTCATAACATGTACAAATTCATAACATATCATACTTGAACCACCTTGGCTTGGTCCTTTTTAATTTTTAATTTTTTAACATATAGTGTTATTGTAGAGGGACTAGTGGGACCCATGCCGTTGAGCACATTGACAGGCACTTGTTTTTGAGCTTGGGTTGTTCGTGAACGGATTCTAGCTTGGAACGGTCAAGTGAGACAAACCGAGCTGTATTGTATAATAAATAATAAAAATTGATGTGCATCTTCAAGATTTTTCCATGTAGAAAAGGGACCAAACCAAGGTAGTTCAAGAATATTATGCATTACAGTTGATGACCATCCCTATCATTCAATTCATAATTATAGTATGAGTACCATTGCAATTACTCTCAAGTCCAATAACACCCATGTTTCACTCATCAAACCTATTTCTGAATGATAAAGTATGTTTTATAGTGTGGAGTTTGATATTTGAGCATCAAATATTGTCAATATGGCGAGTGTTGGTTCTCACATCAAGCATTTTGTCCTATTCGTTAACAAGACCATGCTCTCACTTTATGAAGTTAAGTTTAGTAAATTTATTCTTCGCCATTATAATTGTGACAAAAGTATTAATATGTAATTGTTCGATGCACTTTATTCTAAGCACTCTTGGTGGTTGTTGCTAAAAGCAAGCCCAGCAGTTTCAGAGAAAAAAATTCCGCCAAACATCAATTTGAAGGCCATTTTTAATATGGAGGAATGTAATACGTGAAGTACTCGAGCAGCATTCCTGAAGCAAACACCAAGGCAACTTATAAAATAAAGATTTTATATAAAGTTACTTGATGACCTTGAAGCATAGGCCGGTGAATAGTCTTCAAGCTCGTTATTTAATTGTTGATTGAGCATCTTTGCTTACTTGGTGTGAGAAATTTGCTTGCGCCAAAGCTTCTCTGGATGGCGGGGAACCCTCAAACTTTGGCTCCAAAAACTATTATTTAGCGTTGCTGGGTAGTTGCTGGGCCAAACTTCGAAGCAAGTGGAGATAACTACACCAAATCTTGGCGTTGGTCCATCCAAAACACATGCTGCTGGGCATGCTCTAAGGAAGTTTTTTCACTTCTCATATTCCATCTTGAATGTGAACTTGGTGCACAATGAGCAACTGCTAGGCATGCTCTAATACTAATGTGTTGAAGGAACAACTAAAACGGAATCCTAAATGTGTAACACTCTCACATGCGTTCACAACTTGACACGTGGAAGTTGTCCAATGAGATGTGTACACAACATGACCCAAAAATGTGCAAATACAGAGTGTGCCAGACATGTGTACACAATGTGTCAGAATGTGCCAGACATGTGTACACAACGTGACAGAATATGCAATATCCAGAGATGTGTACACAGAGAAGGTGCGATTAAGGTAGACGACCTGTTTCCGATCACCTTAAGCAATTCAACACACTTCCGGTGGAGTAATAAATAGGCAAATAATTTTGTAGTGTAGGGAAATAGATTTGATGGTCACATATTTTTGAACAAATTTTGGGGCAATATTGAATTTACTACAAATTTTCAAAGTGAAGATTCTCTCCAACCCGTTCTCGCAACATAGGCTGACCTATTTCCAAGAACTGCAAAACTAGATTTGGAGAACACATGATATCATACTAACTCGGTAACAAGTTTCCATTCTTGGTGCCAACCATTCCATATTAAGAAGAAACATGTTTCCATCACCGTTTACAAATGAATTCGAAAATAATGCAGGCTAGTTCACGGAAATAGGTCGCCCTATACTGCGTGATTGGGGGCCTGATCGGAAATAGGTCGTCTACCTTAGAGGGTGTACCAGAGATGAGTACCGAACAAGGTGACAGATCCTGAGAGAATGTGCAATTACAGAGTGGCACAAATCCAGCAGGATTGGATCATGAGGTGTACAAAGTCTAGGCTATTCTGTAAACAGTGCCCTTTCTTTTTTCTTGATCAACGAATCTTGTAATGAACTAACTTTACTTACGCGGAGGAGAAGGAGGACCCCGGCCAGTGTGCATTAAAAAAGGGGTAATAACTTAACTGAAAGCAAGCCAGGAGGTTCCTCGCTCCATCTTCATGACGTCGCAGTGGGGGCAGTTTTTCTTTCTTCAAACCAGAGCTGGGCTCTCTTCCAGACAGACAGGCAGGTTTCATCTTAGCAGGTCGGACCTCCTCTTAGCATCGCCTTTTGCAGGTCTCATCGTGTCTTTTCTGTTTGTGCAGCAGGTGTTTTCCTGTCGTGTCGGTGCACTTCACTGTCGAGTACTAACTAGTGTACTCAAGCCTCTTGTAACACTCAAAGTGAAGCTTGCACTTACACTTAAGTAAGACTCTCTGGGCTCACACAGACAGACAGACAGACAGACAGAGAGTGATCTTTGTGTGTACCTTCACTCCATCTCTTGCTCAGGTCTGTGATCGACGCTTCGTAGAGGTGAAGCTTTCGCCGGCTTCAAAGAGGGCTCTCAACTGTTGTGTTGAGATATCACAAACACGCCGAGATAGATAGACTGGTTTCAGGTTGAGCAAGTTGATCGAGCTTTGTGGCTTAAGGGAGACTGAGGGCTTAACGTACCCAACACGTGAGTCTAAGCGTTTCCAATTGACTTGATGAGCAATGTAATTATATGATTCATTGTTGTATGAATTCGATCGGTGATTACGTTGCTAAGTTGTACCCTCTCTCTATTCGTATCTTTGCCTTTCAATGGCTAGGATGTTGTTTCGGAAACCTCCTGTGTATTATCTGGTGTAGAATGTAGCCAGCGGGTACATTTGCCAAGGTGAAGTTCCAGATACTACATGTGTCCCGCCTTCAATACTAGAAATTAACCTCATCGCATGTCATCCCTGCATCGCATTTTATCCCTGAAATGGGACTGTCAATTGGATCTTCTCAGTGCTGTTGTCTCGTTGTGACCAACAGCACTGAGCAGATCCAATTGACAGTCCCATTTTAGTCAATCGTGGCGCCCTTCCACTACTTTATGTGTGGTGAAAAACGACAGCTTGTTCTACTACTGCTTGCAAATGAAAAAGGTGGGAGATCAGTGTGAGTAAAGAGTCTGTTGTCGGCGTAGTTTGACTATGTAGACCTTGAGAGCAAACTAAGGTTTAATTTACTTTTGGTGTTCTCTTACTTTTGGGGTAGACTCTATGACATAATTGACAAGAGCTAGTATGCTGGGTCTGCTGCGAATTGTAAGGTATGTTTATCAAATTATGGCGTGGTTTCAGGTTGAGCAAGTTGATCGAGCTTTGTGGCTTCAAAGAGTGAGTAGAGGAGAGGGTTTAGCTCAGCACATGAGAAGCGTTTGCAATTAACTTGATGAGCAATGCATGCAACATGACATGAATTAATTCATTCATTGTTGTATTTGATGATCGGTGATTGCATTGCTTTGAGAGGCTAATTATAAATATTGCTGGCCCTGTGTTGCGGTAAACCCTCTCTCTATTCCTATCTTTGACTTGCAAATGAAACGTGGGAGCTCAGAAGACCATTGACTGTGGATAAAAGAGCCTGTTGTTGGGGTAGTTTGACTATCTAAGCCTTGAGGGGAAGGCGATCGGTGTGTGCCAGACTACTGCGAATTGTAAGGTATGTTATCAAGTTTTGTCTATCATAGGTTGCATGTCGAATTTTGGAAGTCTCAATTTATACAATATTGATTTAATGATCATGATAAAACATCATTTCAGTACTGTTTTTTGGAATTGAAATGACGCTTAAATGATGGTATGTAGCGAAAGCAATTACAATAATTGAGTTAAGCAGAATCAGAATAATTAGGTGCTTTGACTTCCAAAATATAAGGAAACCAAAGTCTATGAGTGTAACTGAAATCAAGTCAGATAGTGAACCCAACCGAACATCTACCTTCAATTTTAGAGATGATCTTTGCAAGCTAGTCCAAGTTGTTAATCAAATGAGCCACCTAATTATATATCAAGTCTGTCACATGCTTTGTCATTATCTCAAATTGAATGTAGGCCAACGCCTCCTGAAAGCCTTGACGCTATGTGAACTCACCTTAGATTAAGTTTGGCCACCTTTGTGACAGCAAATCTAGTTTACTTTCCTTTTTATTTTGAATTTTTTGGAAACCATACGAGTTTGCTTGATTGCCTTAGATACCGGTCATACTCACCTTACCTGACATGTACGGTATTCTCTCTTCTTTTCGGTTAACTCTAATGTTTTCGATAAATTTTCAAACTTGAGATGTTTTGTTGGCAATCAAGGTTTCAACTATAGTGTTGTTTCGGCATTCTTTTAATGCAAAAATCAAGGTTGAAATTATGAGAAACAACATATGATGTTCATACCGTATTGAGTGTTTATTAGTATTGTAATGATGTGGACACTATGGTATATTAATAATGAAATTTGTTGTTACAATATAATGTTTGAATAGCCTTCCAAATGGTACTAATGATGTATTGCTGGTAATCAATCTTGGAATTAGAATGGTGTGCAACATGATGCTAAGTTACTAGCTTAATTGAAGGTGATGATGATGTTTTGCTAGCAATCAATCGTGGAACTAAAGAGCCAGGTGTACAAGAGGGTGCTAGCTAGTTTAATTGAGTGTGATATGAATGTTTGACCTATTGAATTATTCACTTATTGAGATATGAGGTTTTGTTATATGGCTTTGTTTGGGCATTGATTTTTTTGATGCAAAAATCAACGTTGAAACTATGATAAATCAATATATAACATCACGTGGATGTTTTTACAATATTGTTTTTGGTATTGTTCAATGATATCTGAACGATGGTATATAATGAAGCTTGTTGTTACAACAATGTTTCAATAGCCTTCCAAATTTGAGATGAGTCTATACTTACGATGGTAATCAATCAAGAATCATTGGTGTGGAACAAGAGTTGATTGTGATATTTGACCCAATATAGAGAATTTGATAGTTTTGTGACTCGTGTTGTATTACATTCTCTATATTAAGAACTGTCTTTTTCAAATTCAAAAGCAAGATGTATTTGTGAAGACTTGTACATACCTTAGTGAACTTTGACATTATCATGGTCACGTATTAGGTTATCGACCTGTTCTTGCCGGTTACCTTATGTAACACTATTAAAAAAGGTGGCATTGCCGAGGGAGATGCCAAAAAAAATAGTGCCCAATTCCACACATGCACAGTGATTTTGCATGGGCATATCCTGGGGAGCACCACCTTTTCTACTAGAGTGACCGTCACGGCGACGGTCAGATTTGGTCGATGGTGCATACATTAATCCATATGTATGGTCCAATTGTACATTGAAAAGATAGCCTGGTAACAGATTCTGTCAGATCAGGAAAAAACCAAGATGGTTACATTTTCCCCCAACTCGGTCTCATGTCGGTAGAATTTTGCATGTAACTTTGAAAAATATGCCACTCCAGCTTCAAATAGTCTCTATTGCTTGGACAGCATGACACCTTGAGCATGATTTCATCATTTCATGCAGAGAACAGGACATGTAATGACTTCAGAGCGCATTTTTTTGCATTTTTCTTCAAATGAGTCCTGTACCCGGCTGTCAGGGTTGACATCTCATACATGCTGAATAATTGATTTTTTTTGGAATTTTTTTTCAAAAAATGTCAAATTTTATGAATATTCTTCAAGATTTTTTTTCACTTTAGAATAGAGTTTAAAAAATGTTTTGCCAATCTTGACAACCAACTACGGTAATTGAAATTTTTCCAACATAGTTTCAATCATTTGAAGCTGCACATGTGGTTGAAAAGTTGTGGTATGATTGAGAATAGTTTTTCTTCAATATGGAGTTGAATCAATAGGGTGTCAAGGAGAGGAGGCGGTTTGGAAACAAGATTCAAATCTCATGGTTGGGGCTACTACTTTTGCATGCTATTGTTGATTTTAGAATCACGTTGGGCTTGATTAGAAAGTAAAATTGAAAATTTTCATTCTCAAACTCTAACACCTCTATTATCCATATTAGGCCCAACGCGATTTTGAAAGGACCAAAGTAAAACATTATTTGCAAAAAGATCCTAAGTAAAGTTGGAGGATATCAGAAGGATGTCTTGAAATTGTAAGTTATATATTTTCTAAAAACATATACAAAAATATTTTATCTCCATGTAGCATCTGCACATTAATACCCTACACATATACTCCATATAAGATAACCTGATTGCAACCTTTACCCAAAAGTGGTCCCTATAAATTCATGCCTAAAATATGCACAATTTGAACATGATGAATTTAGAGTCAATTTTGGATACATGTATAATCCACACTTTCAAAAATCATAATTTATAATTCATAAAATGTCCAAAACACATCAAGAATTTAGTACCTCACTGGTTTTTAACAATTTCTATGCGATATTCAATATTTTATGGGTGAGTGTATTTTTCGCACGGATTTCTCTCAAATTTTGCACTAATTCTATAGTAAATCCGCATGGATTCTACATTCACTCTTTTTGTCATTTAACAAAGTGCGAAATCCATACAGAATTAGCGCAAAATCTGTGCAAAATCCTTACAAAAAATGTACAAACCCATGAAACATCGGATGTCAAACAAAAATCGTTTAAAATCCATTGGGTTCTAAATTCATAAAATCCAATGCATACATGCTAAGATGCATTGGAATTGTCGTTTCAATTACCAACAAGACACAACAAATGCTTTGAAGTGCTTTAACCCTTTAGGGTCCAGAGAGCCCCTTCCGGCCAATATTATACAACAATATTCCATTGTATTTGGCATGATTCTACACCTATAGGTTTAAGATCAAAAGTGAAATTATAAAATTCGTATCGACATGATACTATTGAGTTGTTGGGATCTCAATTTGGAACTTTCTACTTACAACAAATGCCAAATTATCTACTTTCCCCAAGGGACCTTGAAGGGTTAATAATCAACTTATTATTAAATTAAGACAATTTAATAGGAATTGTGCTCAAATGCTTATTTGGATGCTTTTGGACAATTTTGGGTGTACCTCGGTTACCTTCAAATGCAGGACACATTGTGATGTGTTATACATTCATCATGGCACAACATTCAGACCTGAGAATCAAGACGTACATATATTTAGAATGCAAGAGGTTGCCGATGTGCACACTACTCTTCACGTAGATTTCTTTACACAAACTTGCCAGAAAACATCAGCGGGGCTCTTCAGCCTGGCGTTGTGTGCCTAGAAGTAAACCCTCTTCTGTTTGAGTAGTTTGCTGACCAGTAGCTGCACACAACATAATGAATCGTCAAATGAATTGAGAGATCGAAGATTAGAAAAATAAGCAGCAGCAAGGATAATATTAGCATGCAGGACCAGAGATGAAAGAGGTCTAAGTGCAATCTGTGGCCCGGAAAAGTATTCCACTCTTAACCCCTTAAGGACCAAGAAGCCCAAATTGGCCTCATGTTTTTTATAGCAGTTTTGAATAGGTCCTATGTAGATTTCCTTTCATTCAAATTTATTTGTCTTTCAATCAACACACGCAATGTTCTTCACTGATTTCAATGATATAAAGTTTGTACCTATTTGGATTATATTTTTCAAAATATGATTGATTAAACTTGTCATTTTAAAACCATGAATCCTTGGTCCTTTAGGGGTTAAGGAGGATGAGTAAGGTGATAATGGCAGCAATTGTCAAAACAAACGTGCCTGTGACTTAGAGCCGAAGCACATCTAATGTACGCACATCTCACTCTAGTCAGATCGTCACAAGGAATTTACCTCTTTCATCTAGGTCACCAGGCCGTCCGACGGGCTGACTCTGGCCAAGGGGATTTCGTAGCTTATTCAGAACCGACCAGGACTGCAATCCTCCAACTTCACTGCTAGGCACAGGAGCTTGAGTCTCCTTCAGTCGTTTGGCTTGCGAATCTTAACCAAATGAGCACGGTAGACAGAGATGAGTCCAGAACTTCAAAAGCGAACACAATAAATATTGGTGAAACGTGAGGGACCAGAAAATCAAGTCAAGTCAGAGAAAGCACCGGATACGTTCTCTGCAGGCGGAACTTTTCTGAGGCGACTCAGGACGACACCGCTCGAATTTAGAGCACTAACGTATGGTTGCCGCTGCTGGGTGGTGATGGGATTGTCGTTATCAAGATTAGTTCCCCCTGCGTCGTAATAACTCCGTACTTGCGCCCGTCTTTCTGGTGCTTGGACAGTGTTCGTGGAATCTCCAGGAGGCCTGTTGGTTGGATCACCTGAAAACAAGTCGAGCTTTGACAAAATCTCCCGCTCCTGCTTTGAATCTGTCTTATCATATAGGAAATTCAATTGATAGAATTAATAACTTGAACCGCCAACAAGGAGAATATTGAGGCTGAGAATGTGAGAATATACATGTAGAAGAGAGAAGTGAAAAATAAAAGACTCCAAGGATACATTCCTCATCAGGGTTGTCTGCAAAGCTGGAGTGGAGGGCGTTGCCCATTCCATCCAGGATGGCTGATGTCGTCATAGAAGATTCCACGCACACAACAGCTGCTATAGCATCTGCTTGAATAACTTCTCCCCTGAACATAAGCCTAGCATGTGCTATACTTGCAAACACCACCAACTGGAAAAATTAGCAAAAGTCACAGATGGGCTATGGTATCAAACATCGTTAAAAAGACATGTTTCAGCGTGTACAACTCCATATTGACCCAAGACTCGAGCAAAGACACATTGACAAAGACAACAAGCTTCAAAATTAAATAGTTAAACAAAAAAAACTTCCTACTATATTCTAATCACTAATAAATCCTCAATGGCGAATTACATTTGAGATGTGTGGGGGAGTTTTCAGAATAAGGTCTGTACCTTGTGCTAGTCTAATCAAACTTTCCAGCATTCGAATAGTTGTCCTGGCTGCACCACTCAATTTGATAGTTGATAAAAGCAGCTTCGAACCATTGAACATCATGATTACACGAGGTACCAGGAAAATTTTGCCTTTCTTCCGTGGTTACAAGATGATGAGCAGATTCATGAAAAGTACCTGCATTGAGAGCAGCAGAACGACGCTGCAGCTGATAATAGCTGCCTATAATTCTGCTTGCTTCGGGAGTTAGGGATGGTTTGAACTCGTCTCGCACGTATCGGATATAACTGTACAACAGTCACAATACAATTATTTTCTGTTACAAGTATTTTCGTTGTTTATAGAGGGCTTCTGATTACATGTTCTGATGCCTCGTTCAAAACCTTAACAATCAGTGGCCACTGGCAGTCTGCAGTTCATTGGTGTAACATTTCTTGTATACAATCACTAAATTTTCCTATGTGGTCAACATCAATACCGATTGATCCACTACTGAATGACTCGTGCATCACACATTGACCAACTGAACATAACGTTAGAATGACACCATACCTTCGTAACATGGCCATATTCCAGATGTCAGAACTATCACTGCTGCAGTCTGATTCAGCCACGTTTGAGTGCTGGTCAAACAGATATATGATTTCGTTATGAGAATAAGTAGACAAGTTTGAAATACAAATGGGCAGAAATTTTAAATACTCACTCACTACAATCAAATACTATCTATTTTATAGTAGCCAATGATTGTGGCAATTAACCTAATCAAATAACAATGATATTGTTTAAGCCGCAACAAACTTAGAAAGAAGGCCAAGACATGAAATTTACCTCTGAGAGTATGTGAGATGACACAATCTTGTCCCATTCAGCATTCTTAGTATCCAAAAGAACGAGAACAACATCAAAACGACTCAGAAGCGGCCCAGATAGAGTTGTATTCACAGTTAGAGCTGTTTTCATTAAGGAAATGCAAGTGACAAGAGAATGACCACCAGATATTTTCATTCAAATCCTAGGACCACCCGAGAGGATACGTTGTGCTGGATCGTAATGTCCTTTTGGATTAGTGACACCAAAAACAGTTGTCCTTGTGTTGAGTGTTGTCACGAGACCTGCCTGTAATTCAAGTGAATCCAAGCCGTTACAAATCTTCCGAAATGATCAATCAGAAACATTTCCCTGCAACCATCCTCAGTTGATTCTACTTGATCAATCAGAATTAAAGCTTCCTTAAATCTTTGACTCCTGACTCACAACCAGAATAATAATAATTAGAAGCGAGACCCTTGCTCTTGCATGCAAGACAAACAAAGCCCTTTAACAACTTATACATTTTAGGTGTGAGACGGTGAAAACCGTTCAGAATGTTTAGTGGGAAGTTATAAGAGGTACCTTGGCAACACTCAATGTCTGTTGCTCCATAGCTTCATGAATAGTAGCTCTGTCAGCCTCTCGAATACTGACCAAAAAAATTTATTGGTGAACAACCAATACCAGAGAGAATTACAGCAGCTGAGAAGGTACTTCAGGAGAAAAAAGTATTGGAACACGAAAGACACCATGAAAGTATACATATAGACTCAGGACAGCGAAGGACCTTTTAAATATGAAAGCCTTTAAGAAAATAATGATGCTAACGAATGTCATACATTCCGGATGTATTCACTAATGATAAAATCATGTAAAACATTTAGCGGTGTTTAAAAAAGTTCAAACTTTCTATTCTTCGAGTAAACATACCTGTCAAATTCATCTATACAACAGAGACCTCCATCAGCTAGCACCAGAGCTCCTGCTTCCAGCATCCAATCTCCTGCTCGATCCAAAGAAAAGATTACAAAAATAGTTGCGGGGCCTGGAAGTGGCATGTATTACCTGAATATTGTTTGCGGTTCTCATCGAGTTTTACCTCCATCCTTAACAGCTGTCACTGTAAGCCCAGCACTGGTGCTACCCAGGCCGGTAGTCATTATTGATCGATGGCTCAGCTTTGCTGCGTACTTAAGAAATTGCGATTTTCCTGTTCCTGCAAGACATAGGATGAGGCACGTGATAATTTAATATACACATCTTGCATTAGGCAGGTATCGTTTTACTTCACCTACCTTCGATTGAAAGCCCCGGCAAAAACCTTTGCCATTTAACACATTACAACGTCTTTGACTGATTGAGAAACGATTTATAACTGGTTGTGATAAGCTGTGGTTACTGACCATGGATGTTGGACTCAATACACTGAATTTAAGAAGTTTAATCCTAAGACAATAGTTCAATAAGTTCAATAAAGTCAACACATTCTGTCACAAACCTGGGTCACCCACAAGGAGTAGATGTGATTCTCCTCGTACTCTTGTACCAGAAGTATCAATATGCTGAACCCCCCCTATGAGTGTCAAAGCAACTGCGTACAATCAATGCAAGTTAGGGAATCTCCAACAGTTAATTCTTCAAAAGAAAGGAAACCTGCGGAGTTACCGAACTATAAACTTACCAGCAAGCTTGACAGTAAACAGCCCATAAACTTGAGGACAAATGTTTTGCAAAATAGTGTTGCGACCTGCAGACAACAAATAAACTTTCAAAAATTGATATTCCTCATTATCTAGTAAGGTACAGATAGTCTCAATTTTCATTATTTGCCTGCTCAAGGCACTCAATGGCCACACTTTCGTCAGCGCAATTCTTTCATCCAATATCACAAATGTGCAAAACAATCTTGAAGTATACAGCCAATAGTGCAGACCTCTGAAAGGGGTGTCTGAAAAACGTTGCCAAAAGTCCTTAAATTGTTGAATCATGTGCGGAGACACTTCCACGGATGTCTTCAGCTCGTTGGCTTTCCTAAAATCACCAATGCACAAGTGGCTGGTCAATCTCATTCACTTCACATTGCATTAACCGGCCCCAAATTCAGGACCATCCGTCATACAAGCCAACTGTCTGCCTCTCTACATATTACAGTTTCTAATAAGCAACATCAAGAGTACCGCTTGCAACCACTAGAAGGAAATCACTTGAGTATTACCTGATATGATTAGCTAAAAGCATGAGCTCCAAGTCGCAGCGCGCATCTGTCGCAGGCGTACGCCACTTCGCAAAAAGCGTACCAGTCACCATAACCTCCTCTGTGTACCAGAAATCACATCTGGTGAGCAATGTCAATTTGGCCATCACACAATTTTGAGATACAAGTACAGGTCTATAATTACAACTTCAAAATATTTGCAATCTACCGAAATTTACACTTACCACCAGCCTTCACTGTATCCACTAGATCATCTTCAAGAACAACCAGTATTGAACGTGGTATTGAACCCATTCCAAGCGTTTGCATGCTTTCTTGAATCTTGATTTCTTGATAATCATGGCAAACAGGTATGGCACCCTCAACAGGTTTAAACTTTGTTCCGACACATGGCTTATGCTTCTGCACAATACAAGCACAGTCTCCATGCATGTGTAAAAACCAGAAATGTGTATCAATCTTTCTAAACTCTTAAATGAATGATATTTCTCGATTTGTTAAATTAAGAGTCCAAAAATGATAATAGATGTGTTCTGAGAGTGGACATATCTACTAACCTCCGAGGGGCAGATCGGAGGAAGCTGAATGGTGTTGCCCATATCTAGCTCAGGTTCAACCTTGAATCTGCAAAATGAGAAAGCCACGAAACATTAGCAGCCTGAATCATACGTCCTTTCACCCTTTGATTCCAAACCAGATGCACAATCCGAGAGGGCAAAAAAGATGTTTTACATCTGAGAGCTTAACCTACAAGCTAGAAGCCTTCGCCTTAAGGTTGTTTGGTTGTCAGTCATTGTGATAAAGGGGAAATTGTGATAGAATAGCCAATAAACTAAGCCACATAACGTCAAATCCTGCCTGTGTATGTTGACGGACTCCCATTTTGAAAGCAAAGCCATTGTATTCTGTCGCGCTTGAAAATAAAGCACTTAGTAGGCAGACAGTATCATCACCTGAATTTGCATTTGGTACACTCATAATCTTGCTCTCCTTCTAGTATCTTTACTGCACCTGATCGAATGATAGTTCCCTTCAGTGTGAGAAGGCGTCCAACATCCCTAACTCGTACGCGTCCAATATTAGGCCTAGTCTCTGCGACACGTCACCAATAGCGGAAGTAAGTGTCAAAATCTGCTAACACGTCGAAATCTGGAACAGTCAGTCACGGTATTCGCTTGTTGACCTCTTCTCTATGGTTTGAATGGTGACATCCTTGTCCAAAAACGGTCTGCTGCAATATCGAAATTCATTGTTTGAAACCTAATTGAATGTTTACCAGGGCACTCAAAGGCTGAGCCATGCACATTCAATCGTACATGCACGTTTTCTTTCACTGTGATGCCTCGTCTCTGCTTGTGAGCATCAAATGCAGCTATCTGCAAGCATAGATCAAATTATTGAGTAATGTCAATTACGAGATGTAAGCAAAGCCAAGAAGGTTCATCAGTAATTAGAAATATGAGGAAGCAACCTTACCTGTGCCTCACGAACTCCAGCATCAAAGAGAACTAGAAGTTTTTCTGGCTGGAAATACAAAAGATTAGCCAGTGAAGGGCTCGCGTCTAGAAATTCAGCATATCTGCAACAAGTAAACCATGAAAAACTCAAGCAATCACTGAACCGCCAAGAAGAGTTTCACATGATAATCTGTGAACCAAAACTCCGTCAGGACATTCAGAATTAAACTGCGTCTCTCTAATCTCTTTAAACGTAATGAAGCCTTGAAGCAATATGTGTATATCCCAGTGCCAGCTAAATGAATAAAACTGAGAACACAAGAAGCATTAGAAATGTATGACTTACTGCACAACGAGGGAATAATGACGATTCCCATCGGCCGCAACCAGAAGAGCTTCTATAGACTCTCCATGGTAGTTTTCAAGGAACAACTGGAATGCCCGTACATACTCAACATCGGGTAAAGCTGCAGCCTCTTCCGGATGACTGAGCAGTGCATCTTTCTGCTTTCCCATTGGTTTACGCCTCTCAAAGCACTAATTGGAACTAATCGAAAATTCTGATTCGTAAAACATCTCGGACTCACTCTGGAAAACCGTATAAAGAAAAAGGGACAAAGGCATTAATTTCTCATTCATAATTTGATCAAATTACCAATCCAGGTAATTCACCAAATCGGAAAAGTCCCGTCCATTCTCACATAAGCTACTCACAACTGCTCCTACTACAATTGAGCTCCCTAAACGCGAAACAAAACCTTCCATCACTCCTCAATGCAGCATCACCTTCGACCTACACAAGTGAAGGACTCCTCACCTGATCGTCACATCGCAATAAATTCGACCTCGAAGAAAGTTAAATTCCGCTTATAACTTGCCAATTTCGACATACTGACCACCGCTTGAACCCTGACTGTAATCCAAACCTCCTCTAACTCACAGTTCGTGTGCATATCAATCTACGCCAAACAAAAAATGGCATCTAATATATTTTCGCCAGGAAAAGAGCTGGCAGCTTCATCTTCACACGACACGGTCACTCAAACAGCCAAAGCATTCAAAAAGATGGTTTCCAGCTACACAACCCAGCTGAACGAGTCCAATCGCTTCAAACTTAGGTTATTTCAAAAATGTCTCGATGAACTCCTCTCCAAAATTCGATCATTAAATTTCCTGCCGCAAATAAATCAAACAAAAGACCGAATTCGTCAGCGTGCACATCTAGAAGAGGGATTTGAATGTAAAGGTCGAAGGCTATGGCGGTGCTCGGGCCCGGCGCCAAACCTCGCCTCTAAGGGCTCGTCAGTTAAGGGGGTCGCGCCTCCCCTGCCCGTCGAGCTCCCTGCCCGACCTCATCCCCGAGCTCCCTGTCCGCCCGCCCGAGCTCCCTGTCCCGCCTCCGTTCCCCCGACTCCGTTCCCCCGCGTTCCCGTTCTCCCCCGCGTTCCCGTTCCCGTTCTCGGCCATTCGTTGCCCCGCAGCTGCAGATCGCTCCCACGCGTTCCCGCGCCGTTCTCACGCGTTCCCGCGCCGTTCCCTCGCCCCGATACCCTCCCCGATACCATGGCATGCAAGATCCTTTGATGCACTCTGTTCGGATTTTGGGGCGTACGAAAACTGGGAGCAACTAACTGGGAGCACTTTCCTCATTCCCATACACTCCAACTCTCCCCTCTCTATACACTCCAACTCCAAGCATGCATATTCTCTTCTTCCACTTCCACATCTTGTCATTTATCTTGTCACAAGGTATGTACTTCCACTTACACTTCCGCTTCTCCATCTTGTCACAAAGTATGTACCATCAATTGCAATAACTTTAGGGTGTGTTTTATTGTCGAAAAATAGGTAGTGTTCTACACATTTGTGTAAAGAGTGTACCGTTAATGTTTGTTGGCTCTGACCATAAGGAAGAGGCATTGTAGAGACATCCATTTCTTTAGGCTAAATATCACTGTAGCAAATATATTCCGTCCATGATTCCACTGAAATGCATTCTCGTCCTTCCAGTCAAAGCTCTTCGTAGCGTAGCTGTTTGTTATTATTATATCTTTATTATAATGAATATTATTATTCTTCATTGCAAATTGTGTGCTTTTCTTTTGCATTGCTTACAAACTTGAAAATAGTCCACAAAATTTAAGAAATGTAATTAGGGTTCTCAAATTTTAGGGTTTACTCATTTATTTGCATACATAGTTCTAAAATGTGAGTGTATGTGCACACGGGGTTGTTTTTATAGAGCTTTTGTGAAGCTCTGGTATCAAGGATGGAGGATGATGGAGACCATATGGAGGATGACAATTTCTACCCTTTCGATTTTGAGGATGACTTAAATGAGTTGGTGGGCGTGGAGGAATTTCTGCAAGGTGTGCATGAAAGAAGTAACACAGATAGTGAAGATTCAACATTCCAAGAAACTTACTTCTTATCATCGAATGGGGAGTCGGATATGGATGAGGAGGAAGGAGTTGAGGAGATTTTGGAGCCTTGGGAAGACTTGATGGTAGAAGGTGTTAGCGATATCAACATTGGAACTCTAACACCTTATGAGTTCTCTTCATCATCATTTGAGGACATTCTCATTGAAACGTTTCCAAAGTATGTACATTTCACCGTCCAATCCATTACACTTATGATTGATTGCATAAGGGAGGGACATTTTCCTTCGTTTCACCAAATCCATGAAACAAACCCTCTTTTTTGTCCCCTCTCAAAGCTTCATGGACGTTCCACAATTAAGAACATAGAAACCCATACAATTGAGAGGTGGAAAAACATTCAAGGAAAATTAAAAGTTGTAGAAGTTTGTGGTGTCTTTGCATTGTCTCCTTTGAATGACACAAAGGATAGACAAATCCCACCCATCGAGTATTGGCGTTCGATTGTGCACAAAGGACATGGAAATGGAAATGGAAAACATTTGTCAATCCCTTTGACAACAAATGTCATTCGTACTCAATGGAGTACGGATATCAAAGTGGGAGGTATGAATTCTTCGTTCATACAAGATTGTGTCAATTCGTGTGAAGAGTGTCTAAAAAGTAAATTTTGAGATGAGGTAGTAACAGTTCCATTAGAGGATTTAAGTGCAACCCTTGATGCACTTTGCACAAAACACATTGTGCTAAGAAGGGGTTTAGGGTGCCGTGTGCAGAAAACGAAAACGGTGACTTATTATCGTTGTCACCGAGGTGGCAACAAAAACCGTCCTCATAGAAAAGGTGGTGATGTGAAACCCATAGATTCAAAAGAGTCTAGAAGAGATAGAACTTCTAGGTTATGTAATTGTGAGTTCCAAATGAAAGTAGTGGAACCCAAGATTTCGAATTGCTCAAGTGGTTTGGGTCACGCTACTATATATATTCATAGCAAACATAAAGGTCACAACCCGGGATCCGATGCGGATCTATTTTTTCTACTCGTGCACCCTTATGTGATTGCGTGGGTCATGGAGAAATTGAAATATATGCATTCGCCACGAATCGTAGAAACGGCATCGGAGAGGGCGCAAGACATGTTTAGAGAAAGGGTGACGGATGTAGAACGTGCGACATATAGGTTCTTCATCATAAAAAAGGAAGTGCAAATTATTGCGTATTCTTTGAGGATAAACGGTATGTTCTTTCCCGCTTTGACTTCATTTTTTTCTTGTGGTTGTAGTTGATGTTGCTTTTGATTTCATGAATCTATGAGATTCTTTATTTTCTAATTTGCATAAAATTCTTATATTTATTCATATAGATGCACTTCGTAAGGACGATTGGGATGCGGCCAATATCGAGATTACTAGACTCCAAGCCCAAGGAAAAATTTTATATTACCAACCATTTGCACCTACGGATAAGGACCCACGAAAGAGACTATTTGTGGTTATTATTCAAGATGAGTTCATGAAGAACTCGACTCAAAGGTTTTCCGGTAACAATTCTTGGGCCTTGGATTCCACTTTCTCCACTAATCAATTTGGATTGCTGCTTTATGCGGCAATTGTGTCCAATCAAGATGGAATAGGGATTCCGGTTTTTTACATGCTTTGTAGCAATGTCCCTAAACAAGGACATGAGGGTATTGCTATAGAAATAGCTTTAACTCATGTGTTTGAGTCGTTGGGGAAAATTAGGCCTTCCGCCATTGTTATTGATAAACACAAGACATCATTGAATGCAATTCAAAAAATTGTAAACAGTGATGTCCATTGTTGGACTCATCAGGGGTGCAAAGATACAAACCGGTGGAAGGGTGCTTCTGTGTCACTTCCATGTTATGAAAGCATGGTGTGAAAATTTACTCACCCGGATCCCAAACGAGGACAAGGACCGTGTATGGAGAGCCTTACACGTTTTGATGCTTTGTCCTAATGAGACTCACTTTGATGAGAATTTGAGACGATTTTGTGTTGAATTTCAACACATTCCGTCATTTGCTACATACATTAATTTCGGATGGGCCGGACTTAATGTGCCTTGGAGAAAATTGTGGCCTCGTTTTGGGAGGCTTTTTTCATATGGTGGCATGGATACAACGAACCATGTGGAACGACATTGGGAGTTGATAAAGTATACTATCCTCCGAGGAAAAGTGAACCGGTCCGTTAGAGACCTAATTGTGGCTATTATTAGAAGTACCAAAGATGGCACTCATTTGGGTCAGCCCACGATGTTGAGCCAATTCATAATGACTCAACGAATAAGTAAGTTCTTTTATCTCTTTTGTTTTTGCACAATTTTTTTTTTGATAATCATAATTTACACATGTGCGTCGTATGTGATATTAATTTGAATCTTATTTGTTTAACGTGTAGGTGACTCGGAGCGATTCATAAGAAGGAGAAATGATAAAGCTCATCGACGTCGATTAAAAGGAGGAGAGAGGATTTTTTAAGCTTATCAATCCTCTCCAATGGATGTTTTGGAGGTGGTTGACAAGGAGCATCTTCTATTCCATATCAAAAGTGAGACAAACCCTACCCTTTGGTATAGTGTGTCTTTAAAAACACACTATTGTAATTGCCCGGATATAGTATGTACGTACAAGCATATATTTGGGGTGCAATCTATAGTCAAGGAATTTTTTGAAGAGCCTAAAAACGATGAATTTGTGGAAGAAATAGTGCATATTGAATCCAACATGGAAAACATAAATGTTATGAGTCCACCTCAAATGGATGAACCAATAGAAGAGGATACTTCAAATGATGCCATGCGGGAGAAGGTGCTCCACTCATTGAGTAAACTCGATTCATTATGTAGAGCTTCTCTAGATGTTGATAATGAAGAGGAGATGAAACGGAAATTGCAAGCTCTTCAAGCTTGTATTGCCACATGTTTGGAGCCTTCAAGTTTTGAAAGGCCTATGACAATTGATCTCCCCCTCCGAGGTTCTATTTCTTCCATACAAGAGAATGTGAAGCGTACAAGGATGGGGCATGGGAAGAAACGAGTTATTTCCGAAGGTGGTGAAAGAAGTGCTCCACGGCCCCCTTTGAAACGGCCCCCTCATATGCTTATATCACACTCCAAGCAAAAAAGGGCTATTTTTCGTAAATTGCCTAAGGTCACTTGTGATATATGTGCCACAAAGACATTGGTAGAAGGAGGAGCAAATTCTATTCATTGCAAAAATTGTGACCATGAAATGTTTGTGAAATAAAGTTTGAGTTTTGGATTTTGCATTGACTATCTTATTACTTTGTATTCATATATCTTGATTTTATATGCATGATTAGTGGTTATGGACTCCTTGTTGTTGGATTAAGCATCTTTAGTATGTGCAATACAAACTTCTTTAGACAGAAAGAGGTGTACCTATATGATGTGGATGGGGTGTGTCATACTTCAACTTTGAAAATTTATAACTAATTCATTCTTCATCCAAAAATTATGTTTCAACTTGTGTTGCAATCTATTTCTTCTTGCCTACCTCTAAGATATAATAATGTTAAATAATATCAATGCCTCATATCCATATTTGTTATTGAGTTGGGAATGGGGAATGGGGAATGGCGAATGGGGAATTGGGAATGGAGAGCCTTGAAAGTGCTCCCAGTTAGTTGCTCCCAGTTTTCATACGCCCCAAAATCCGAACAGAGTACATCAAAGGATCTTGCATGCCATGGTATCGGGGAGGGTATCGGGGCGAGGGAACGGCGCGGGAACGCGTGAGAACGGCGCGGGAACGCGTGGGAGCGATCTGCAGCTGCGGGGCAACGAATGGCCGAGAACGGGAACGGGAACGCGGGGGAGAACGGGAACGCGGGGGAACGGAATCGGGGGAACGGAGGCGGGACAAGGAGCTCGAGCGGGCGGACAGGGAGCTCGGGGATGAGGTCGGGCAGGGAGCTCGACAGGCAGGGGAGGCGCGACCCCCTTAACTGACGAGCCCTTAGAGGCGAGGGGCGCCAAACTTGAAGCACAAACTACTACACTAGCGGGAACTGAAATGCCCAAAGGTTGGATGAAGAATATTTTTGCCTAATTTTTTGTTCGTTCCAGGGCTTTCAATCGCATTGAATGGATGAATACTCATAGACTTATTTAAAGTCACAGCCTAAAATGAATGTGATAATATGGAGGTCTATAACATTTGTAACAATATACGATATTGTAGCATGTAAATTGACATCAAACTGAAAAGGAGTGCCCTAACAAATTAGGTTTTTATGCAACCTTAATTCATAATGTCATCTTGAACACGAGTTTGGTTGGGCATTTTTAACCCCAAAAGGTTTGACCAACAAGTTATGATTATGCCATCATCTTAAGGTTTAACCAACTCCTTAAGGTTTGACCAATTTGTTCTAGGTTAGTGGCATTGCAATTCTTTCAAATCACCCTCCCCATGAACTTTTTCACTACGAAATAGTTTTTGAAGATACTTTATCAAGTTTTTGTCCTATCTAATGGTTGGATTTGATGTTAGTAGAGTACGTACTTCTCTAAAATTATAAACGTAAAAATATGTGACAATTTGATCAAGCCAAATTTGCATTGACTTTGGTTCAAAAGTAGCCTTTTTTAAATGAGGGTATAGATTTTAGAAACACAAAAATTCAAAAAATTCACCACGTCAAGAATATCTCATTTTAACCCCTAAATGTCGTTGCATTTAGTTTCTAAACCATTAACAGATTCAAACTCACCTTACATTTTCATGGCCCATTCACTTTTATCCAATTTTTTGAAGATATTTCATCAAGTTGTTGTCCTATCCAATGGTTGAATTTGGTGATACTAGAGTAAATATTGTTTTTATATTATGAATGTAGAAGTATGTCAAGTAGTTGACCAAGCCAAGATTGCATTGATTGTAGTTCAAAAGTGGCCTTGCAAAAATGAGGTTGTTGATTTAATTAGCACAATTCTTTTAAAGAATCACCATGTTAGGAGTATCTCATTTCAAACCCATTTCAACAAAATTTACTCAAAATATGTTAATGTTTTGTTTGTAATCAAATTTAGAAAGAATTTTTAATTTTAACTTTCAAAATTTATAATAAAATATTAGTGATAGTGGTGATAGTGATATAATAAAATATTGGTGAATCGAACCAAACGAATGGATCTAAAATTCAAAATCTAGAACTTCCATTTGCATATGAATTCCAAAATATTCTTTTAAACAATACTTTATGATGAATTTTCTCAAATCGTCAATTCTAAGGACACCTAGGTACGTTTAGGGGTTAACCGGCCTAACCACCCAACCATGCATATGTTGCATGATGTATGGATTTGAACTCTGTTTTCTCATCCATCATGCACTTTTTGCAATGTGGATTTTTTACTGAAACTTTCATGGGAAGTTAGCTTCATGCATGTATGATCCGATTAGAAAGGGGATGTTATGTGAATTTCTTATGCCTCATTTCATGATGTAGTGTTCCACCCAAAATTTCGAATATTTAAGTTTAACCCCTAAACGTCAGAGCGTCCAGAAACTGGACGACGAATGATTTCAAAGCCTTCTCACGTTCTCATCAACGCTTGGATGATACTCATCCAATTTTTTGGAGATTCTTCCCCAAGTTGTTGTCCTATCTAATGGCTAGATTTAGTCATACTAGAGTACATATTTTTCTAAAATTGCAAATGTAGAAGTATGTCAAGTCGTTGACCAAGCCAAAATTGCATTGACTCTAGTTCAAAGTGGAATCGTGAAAAATGAGGTCATAAATTTAAGAAACACAAAAATTTCAAAGTATCACCACACTTAAGAGTATCTCATTTCAAACTCATTCCAAAAAAATTTACTCAAAAAATATTGAAATTTAGTTTGTAATCGAATTTAGAAGGAATTTTTAATTTTAACTTTCAAATTTTATAATTAAATATTGGTGATTGTATTAGTGAATCGAACCGTACGGATGGAATCTAAAATTCAAGATCTAGAACTTTCATATGTATATCAATTCCAGAATATTCTTCTAAATGGTAGTTTATAATGTTTTTTCTCAAATTGTCAATTCCAGGGACACCCTGGTACGTTAAGGGGTTAAAGTGCTCTTGAAAAAGTCAACTACTAAAATTAAGCAACCAAAATATCATTAAAAATCACTACACTTAGAGTATTACATTTCAACCCATCACAACAAATTTCATTGTTAGATTGTCAATATCTTATTTGTAATCAAATTACAAAAGAGTTTTAACTTTCAAGTTTCAAATTCTATAGAAAAATATTGGTGATAGCAATCGCAAATCTAACGATATGGATAGAATCTAAAATACATAATGTACAAATTTTATTCATTCATCAAGTTGAAAATATCCCTCTTAATTGCACTTTAAAATGCATCTTCGAAAAACTACCAAATCTAAAGAGGGTGAGAACGTTTAGGAATTAAATCCATTCCAACAAATTTTATTCAAAAAATGTTAATACTTTGTTTGTAATCAAATTTTGAATGAATTCTTAATATTAACTTTCAAATTTTATAATAAAATTTTGATGATAGAATTGGTGAATTTAACCAGTCGGGTGGAATGGGCATCCTTTAGTCTAAACTTCTATATTGACACTTCATCCATACTAGGCATCCCAATCACACCCTTTATATGTGTATAGGTTATTATTAGTGAGCCAATTACAACCGTCTCTTATTTAGAATATTAATATAGGATAAGATTTCATCACATGTACAATAAAGTACAATAATCTATCTAAATTTAGAAGGTGATTTGGAGGGGTTGACACACTTCCCAAATTTCAAGTGTCTACTTGCTCTCCATGTTATTTTAGGATGCATTTCATCATAATTCTTTCAAATCGTTCACCGGGATGCATGAAGGATGTCAATGCCCTAACAATGACATTTATTGCATAATACCGGTATCATCATTTCTTCTTAAATTTTTTCTTTATTTTTAGAAAGTTTGGAACTTGTGCTTGTAGCTATGCATATACCAAATCCTTTTGTCAAGGAAGCTGCAGTGACACCAAATTGATTGTGACTGAAAATTAATTGCGGCGGTTGTAGATTCGGTTGTGGAAAAATTCAATTGTGAAATTCCAAGGGTGTCGGTACCTTTCAACGACTTCATCCCATTTGGATGAATGAAGAGCCCTATGCTTGGGTTTCTGTTCATCCACATTTTGCAGAAGCCTGGTTTTCGAAAACCTTGCTGCGGGTTTTTTTTTTTTTTTTTCCTTTTTTTTTTCTCCTTCATTCTTTCTTCCGCGCAGAACGATTCAAACGTTTTGTTTGGTTTTCGACGCCATCGCTGGATTCAGTTAGTTCCTCGCATTTTGTGAATGTAGTTGCATCGATGTTGTGCTTGAGATTTTTTTTTCTTAGGTTGTAGAATCGTTGTAATGGGAGTGGAGCTGTATTTGCTGCTGTGGGTTTGGGGTTCTGTGGTTATCTCGCGGAGTTTCCAATGCTGTTACGAGCTGCTATGAACGAAGCGAGGATTTGAAGCAGGAAGAAAGAGAGAAAGAGAGAGCTGCGACGAGCATTGCCATTTGGGTCCATGGCGGCAGCAGGTATGTGAAAATCTTCCCCTCTTCAACTTGCCTGAAGCTAAAACTGCAAGAATCTCAACAGTAATTTACAAAAGGATGAGAAACGAAGGAAGTCACAATGAAAGCATGGTCCTCTTTGCAGGAATGATTATTCTGATGCTAATGTGCAGAATTTGAGACCATCGATGAGGGCGGTTTTGTATTCAAGATTCGCAAGAGTCGTTTGGAGGAGATAGCAGCTGCTGCGGAGCCTCCTTTGGCTTTGAAGGGAGAGGAGCTTCGTGAAGCAGATCCGGAACATGTCGCCGAAGACCAATCGTTGGAGGACGAGAAGAAAAGAAAGAGGTTGCTGACACTCAAAGCTATGTAAGAAGAGGATCCCTACTTCATATTTTGAACTTGACATGCTTGGTCTTCCCATGGCATTCTCGAGAGCTTTTGATCTTTAAAAAAAATGATACTCAATGAAGAAATTCTGCCTGACATGTGCTTACGATTATTGAACATGCATGCTGCAGCTATGAAACTGAGTTGGAGGCTTGGGAGAAATTGGAAGCAGCTGCTACACCGCCGCTTCTGGATGAGCCTCCCTCGAACTCTGGCACATCACCTGCGGAGCATGATCCACGGGAAGAGTATTTGAGGGAACTGAAAATTGAGGTACGATATTTTTTTGTTTGTGAACTTTCAACTTCCAGGTTCAATTAGTCAAGGCACAAATAATATTGTCGAGAGTAGGATGAATCGGAATTGTGCCTAAACTGCAGTATTGAAAGGCATGATCCAAGGTCCGGCCAAACAATCGGTTTCCCCATCTGCAAATTATGTGGACCTTGATGTAGGTGGAAAACGTGGAGGAGTACATCAAGCTTCTGCAGGACCATATTGCGCTGGCGGAAAGCACGTACAAAATGTGTGTGAAGGAGTTACGAGAGGATGCAAACTTTCGGCCAGCAGATGAGGTAGTTCTTTCTCTCACAGGCCAAGCCACATCAGACATGGATGTTGTTGCTGCTGCAACTCAAACGCCAAGCTACATCAGACCGTCCGTCTCACTGAATGACCTCGAAAATCTCGACTAGAAGATGATGCCAACATGTGCCTGTATTGATCGTGTTGATCTCTTCTGCTCTACTGCTCCTGGTGATGTTGAAGCAGATTTTCTCCTTCAAGGGTTGCACAGAATCCCATTCAAAGCTTCTGCACTCCTTCAGAGCTCGTACATAGATGTTTGAGTTTTTCAAACAAAACCCTAGGGCCTACTTCTGTTCTGGTGAAGAACAGAGTGACTATTACTTAATGAAGGCAGGGACGATGCCAGTTGAGGCAATACAAAATGCATAGCGCCTTTAGGGCTTGTGAATGAGAGCAAAATGTACAACAGCGTCCGTTGTCTAGGTTTAGAAATTACCATTGAGTTCCTGTGACCTGAGAATCTACTGATTCATCTGTAAAACGTTTGCAATGCCATGCTTCTCATTTAAAAACATTTGTGCCTGAACATGACATCCTGTTGTTCACGGTAGCATTTTCCCTTTTTGGGAGCCAAGCAATGCGTTTCTATGAATTTTCCTTCGTTTCGTATCACCCACCGCTTGCCTTGGTGTCCAGTGAACTTGGAACATGTTCGCATTCTTTTCTGCAATCTATCGCAAATGCAACGATCCTCACTTTTCAATCCGGTCTGTCAACGTTCACTCCAGTGCTTTTCCGATATGTTGATTTGTTTCCTCCACACATCAGCAACGATCGCTCCCGCAATATTTACTGGTAGTTTTCACAACTGAGCTTTCACCAATTAGGGTTTGACTCTTCAAGCCCAAAAGGTCCGAGACGAGGGCTCTCTGTATTCCGCGTCGTCATACAGGCATGTAATGGCCGAAGCGTTCTCATGCGACACCGACAACGTGAAGGCAACGTATTTTGTGCTTGGGCGGCATCAGCTGAAGGGTTGGCGGGCGAGACTGGGGGATCTGCGGCATGTGAAAAAATTGGTGGAAACCGCAGCGGTAAAGAAGGCAAGCAGCATGGGGTTGACGCCGTGGGCGCAGCTGTGGTGGATGCTGGGAGCCGTGGTTTTCTTCCACTCTTCGGAGTTTTTGCTGGCGCTCGCGCATCATGGTCGTCGCCGTGTCAATGCTGCCTGTAAGTGCCTGTAAAGCCATCGTTTCACGTTGCTCTGAGCTGCTGAGGACTTTTGGGGATTGTTCCTCGTTCCTTTAGTATCTCCAGTTTAGTATTCGTTCATCGACATGAGCCTGGCTCGGCAATTCAAACGAAATATGTAAAAAAATTCATCGAACGACAGGTTTCAAGAGAATGCCCTAAAGAGTGAGAGCTCATGTCGAAACTGGTCCATCGGAAAGATGGAAGGATTTTTTTAGGGTTAGCATAAGAGAAAGGGAGCTTGTGCTGTGATTTTTGTTGCTACTAGAATTCTTGTGCTAAACCCATCGTTTCACGTTGCTCTGAGCTGCTGAGGACTTTCGTCTATATTCCTCGGGGATCGCTCCTCGTTCCTTTAGTATCTTCAGGGTATCTTCCTTTCAGTATTCGTTCATCGACATGAGCCTGGCTCGGCAGTTCAAACGAAAAATTCATGTGGAATTACGAACGACAGGTTTCAAGAGAATGCCCTAACGAGAACTCTTGTCGAAACCGGTCCGTTGGAAGATGGAAGGATTCTTTAGGGTTAGCATTCGAGAAAGGGAACTTGTGCTGTGATTGTTTGTTGCTACTAGAATTCTTCAGCTCCTCTCATTAGTTTGCAATCGTTCCTCGTTCTTTAGGCATCTTCAGGTTATCTTCCTTGTAGTGTTTTCTGCACACAGCAGTTCATCTTCCAAAATATCATGTGAAAATTCATGAACAATAGAGAATGCCCTAAAGAGTGAGAGCTCATGTTGAGGAGGTTGTGAATTAGTCGAAATGGATGGATTTTCTAGGGTTACCATGTTTGAGAAAGGAGCAGTTGTGTGTTGATGCACTGATTAGGCTTCTGAAATTTTCTGCTTCAGCTACTCTCATTAGTGGTCCGTACTTGGTGGCGCTGGCACTGTCGATGGTGGAGCATGCACTGGAATGTCGGTATGCGCCTTGGTTGAAGCAACAAGCGTTGGTGAGTTACACGGGATTGGCCATGGTGGTGGTGGGTGAAACTCTTCGCAAAGTGTCTGTGATGACCGCCAACAAGAACTTCACTCATGATATCAAAGTCGACAAGCGCCAAGAGCACAAGCTTGTCACTCACGGCATTTACAGGTACTCCCTCTCTCGTCCTGAGTGTGTGTTTTCCTCAATACCGTATGTATGTTTGATTATTGCATTCATTCTAGTAGCAACAAACAATCACAGCACAAGCTCCCTGTCTCTAATGCTAACCCTAAAAAATCCTTCAGTGTGTGTTTTCCTCAGTATGCTGTGATTGTTTGTTGCCTTGCCATGTGCTAGATTGAGTTCGTGGTCCAGCTTTGGTTGATGAAATGTTCAGTTTTATGAAATGCTCACCTCTGAACTATTTCATTATCAGCCAACTCTCATCCTGTTTATGCAAATCCTAACTCCTGGTTTCTTTTTCCCTTCGTTTTGTTTTCTCACCTCTATGTCTTAGGGTTTGGGAGTATTGAAGCATAACGTGTTGAAATCCCCCCCTCCCAGAAAGAAAACCTAAACCCTGCTAATTGTAACTCCATGTAAGGCAGTTTCTAATGGAAACCTTGACTAGATTTTGTAGAACATATCTAATACTGTAGTGGTTGAGATATTAGACGTGAAGATGCTGACCCCTCTTCTCTGTGTACAAGTTGTGAACACTGGCTCATTGTTTAACGGTTGAATTTTCATGGTGGTGGTGTTTTTTGCAGCTTTTTTCGTCACCCCAGTTACTTGGGGTTCTTTATTTGGTCGATTGGCACCCAAGTATTACTCGTCAACCCAGTTTGTACAGTGGGCTACACCGTTGTCACTTGGCGGTTTTTCGACCACCGCATCCCGTATCCATACATACAACTGGTAGCATTCATTAATAGCTTTTGAGAGGAATCATGTGTGTATGAATGGTTCATGTCATTTTGATTTCAGGGTCTTCTTATCAAGTTCTTCAGGTCAGTGCAGAGCTTGGCAGCGCTCTATTCACGAAACTGTAGAAACTGGTTATGTTATTGGGGCCGGGGTTCTTATTGGAAATCTATGTTGAGGTATTGTGCATGTTTGTGAGTTGCTACTGCATTTATTGTCTCTAGAGGTGGAGCAGATTCCTACTGAGGATTGCCAGCTTCATCATATACGTTTCTACCTATGATGTATGTGCTAGTGTTACCAGATTTTAAACTTTACTAGAGTGTGAGCTTTGGGTTCCAAAAATAGAGGTGATTATGTTGAGAACTCTATGTAGGGGCAAGAAACTGTGAGCTCTGACCCCCTCCTATGGTGGCATTGGCATTTTGAGTGCTCTTATTCAGTCCTGCGTGTTTTACTTAATATTTTGGCAAAGATACGAGGAGTATTTTTTACGCCGCTTCTTTGGACAAGAATACATGGAGTACACCAGCAGAGTTCCATCGGGGTTGCCCTTCATCCAATAACATTGCTGTCTGAATTTCTGCATTCTGTCAGGTTCTCCTCTCACTTTTTGTACATCATTGTTTTTGTCAACGTCTACCAATTGGTTCTTACCAGATGCCAGTGAATGATGGTGAGTTTCATATGCAGTGAAATCATGAGACAGTTAATTTCAATTTTTTGTCTGAATCTCCAGTAATACCAATGTTAAACCTTCTCATTTGCATTCTTACGGTTGAACACAATAATACGTATATTTTTGCTCTGAAACAACATTGCATTGTATATTCATATGAGTTTGAACACCCTTCGAGTGTTTTTTAAAGAGGTTCTTAACCAACCAGTGGATTCATTGTTTCTCCTTGATTTGACAGAGCTGGCCAACATCGATCTTAGATCCATGATATGCGCCGCCGCGAGGTAGTTTGGGTATACATCCTCATTCTATGGGGTAAAATTGGAGAATATCATGTGAAGATGGAATATATAATTCACCTCCAGGGAGTTCGGGTCTATCAGGAATGACAGATGTTCCAACATTTGTTTTCCATTCAAGCCGCAAAAGCACTTCACCACAAGGGACTCCTGAAAGCCTGAACATGGCTTCAAACGCAGATTCCTGCAGCACTCGGGTTAACGTGGTGGCTGTTGACCCTAGATAGTCCTGCAGTAAGATCCCAGAAAACTTAATGAGCGGACTTACTTCACACTTTTATTGAGAAGCTGTAAATTAATTTCAAATTTTAAATCAGTATGTTTTTGTTGTGCAGGTTTTCACTTTTGCGTTGCTGAGGTTATATGATTCTCGCCTTTCTTCTATTTGGTATCACCTTGAGTTCCTTTTAAGTATAAATTTTACTTAAATAGATGGATTGATTTAGAGGCCCAAAGTCTTTTTGGGTAGTCTGGTAAATTCATATTGATTCTCATGCGGAATAGAACAGTTGAATGATTCTTAAGGCCTACTCATCAGCAATATGGCTTCAGGACAAGGAACAACCCTGCCAAAGGTTTCGTCGTTCCAAACGTGTACTAGAAGCATATCTTGCCGGGCATCTTGTACAAGGAAATCAAAGGTTTCATTCCAGGTTGGATTCAAGGTGCTGTGCATAACCTGCAATTCAAAAATATAGCAAGACAATCTTTAAGCAAACTTACACCAAAATATCCAGTTTTCTAGTAATGAAAGCTGAGACACTATGCTTCATGCGACAAATGCCTAT
The DNA here is from genome assembly GCA_022496805.1 of Pohlia nutans. Classification (NCBI taxonomy): domain Eukaryota; kingdom Viridiplantae; phylum Streptophyta; class Bryopsida; order Bryales; family Mniaceae; genus Pohlia; species Pohlia nutans. Next base: position 3,846,298 of record CM040086.1, read on the forward strand.
GTAGTAACCCCTAAAGGACCAAGGATTCATGGCTTTAAAATGACAACTTTAAACAATCATATTGTGAAACTTTATAATTTAAATGGGACCAAACTTTATATCATTGGAAATAGTGAAGAATATTAAATGCGTTGAATAAAAAATAAAATAAATAAAATAAAGAAAATCCACATAAAACCTACTCACAACTGCTGAACAAAACATGAAGCCCCTCGGGGACTTACGGTCCTTTAGGGGTTAACATATCATTGATGTTTCTATCCAGTCAGTCAGGATTTGAGAGAGATATCGTAGTACCGTGGTTTTCTTCCTCAACCGTTTTTGCTTCATCATGTAGAGGACCACATATGGGTCACTCTTGCCCTGGAAATCAATGGGAAGAAGGTTTTCAGCACGCAACACAGTGATTGACAATATCCCTTGAATCAACTCCCACATTACTCCCTTGCGAGAAAACCTTCAAAGACAATCAGTGAGAGAGGATTAGTCTGCAAATCAGAACATAGATATTATTATTATTAGTCTTATGACTACGTGGATTTCAGTAAAATGAAATTGTTTCCAAAAACATTCAGATAGTTAACATCATAGGGACCGAGGCAAGATTGTAGTATTATTGTTATCATGTACCTGTCACTTAAACAAGTGCTCCTTCTTCTGTGCCAACCCCCCACGTCCGAAGCAGAGAGACGATTCGTTGCAACGTCTACAAACCCCTGAAGTTCTTCCTCGTCATAACATCGATGCACCAGCTCAATATTTACCTAGAATCAGCCCGAATCACATCACAAGTGAGCTGTTCGAATTGTGTTTGGTGTTCCTAAACTTTAACCCCTATAGGACCAAGGATTTATGGTTTTAAAATGACAAGTTTAATCAATCATATTGTGAAAATTATAATTTAAATGGCACCAAATTTTATATCACTCGAATTATCACGTGAATAATATTACATATGTTGAATAATTAAAAAAAAAAATTTAACAAAAAAGAATCAACATAAAACCTACTCAAAATTACTGAAAAAACAGGAGCCACCTGGTGCAACAATCAGCTGAAATTGTTTGATATAGATCGGACTTTCAGATAGTGGTGTAAGTGGATAGGAAGGCATAAACCCCGAAAGGACCAAGAAGCCCAAATTGGGCCTCGTGTTTTTTATAGCGGTTTTGAATAGGTCCTATTTAGGATTCCATTCATTCAAATTTATTTCTCTTTTGATCAACAGATGCAATATTCACTGATCTCCAGAGATGTAAAATCTGGTCCTATCTGAATTGTATATTTTTCACTGTAATATGATCGATTGAATTTGTCATTATAAAACTATGAACCCTTGGTCCTTTTAAGGGTTAAACACTATGATTGGTCTGACATTGATGCTTGAGAAGCAACCGCAAGTGATCTGGGAAATTAAGAGGTGGATGAGAATGATTTTATTACCTTTCCTCTGTACTTGGTTTCCTGCAAGCTTCCCAGGCATTGCATATCCTTATAAACTTTCAGCCACCGTTCTGTGACTCGTCCCTCCTCAAGTGCCTGAAATCAGTGCGATTCAATAATTACAACGTTCCTAGAAAATGAATGCGCTAATATTTTGTTACAATTGGAAAAGCAGTTATGGCTGTTGGTAAAATTGAACTGTTGCAGTCAACTGATTCACAAACAGAATCTTCTCCATGATTCATGAGACGACCAGTCTTCTTGATCAGTGTGACCGACCATATGGAGAAAATTTTCATTGTCTTAAAGTTCTTGCAACAGTCTAATTTTAACTGAAAGAAAACCTTGATGTTGGAATAGGCATAGTGATCCTCACCTGCAAGTAAAATTGACAGTATCCCAACGTCTGAAATTCTTGAGGAGCCGCTTCGTCAAACAAAACAATCACAATTTTGCCTTCCTCCAAGTCAGTAAACTCCAGCTCAAAGAGCTCATTCCAGATCGGATTCTTGTCATGTCTCTGGAGCAAGCAAGCAAGAGATGACGGCATCACTCAGTTTCGTAGTATCGTCTTCTGTTAAAGGACCAAGGAAGGAGCAAGGATTCATGGTTTTAAAATGAAAAATGCAATCAATTCTATTGTGAAAAACATATTTCGAATAGGACCAAGTTTTATTAGCGAAGAACGTTGCACGTGTCGGTCAAAAATCAAATAAATTTGAACAAAAAGAAGTCTATACAAGACCTATTCAAAACTTTAAAAGAAATCGTGAGACTCAGTTTGGACTTCTTGGTCCTTTAGAGGTTAGTGTGATTCTCATCCTGAAAGTTCTATTGTAGCAAAGAGAATGTAAGATTGAATAAAATGCTTTCAAAGGTCAAAGGGTTAGGGCGTTACATGTTCCTTACTATGGTCGTGCTCCTCCTCATATGCCCCGGAGTAGCATGGATGTACAGCACTGCAAAGGGATCAGGGGGCTTTCCTATATCCCACAAGTCCCTTCCCTGCACCAACTTTATGTCCAGGATTCCAACAAGCGGTTTTCCACCCGCCCCCGGTGCTCTAAAGATCGCTGCATTTCGTCGTGGGCACATGTGGCGCCGTAATCTGATGAACACAAGCTGGCATTAATATACATAATTATATGATGAATATATATATATATATATATATATATATATATATATATATATATATATATATATATGTATGTATATTTTTTACCTAGAAAGGATCATATATATAGAGATTTATAAATACATACATGATGCCTATTAATATATATGCCTATGTATATACATAGAGAGATATAGAGAGAGAGATATAGAGAGAGAGATATATAGAGAGAGATATAGAGAGAGAGATATAGAGAGAGAGATATAGAGAGAGATATATATTAATATATATACAGTATGATGCCTATCAGTATGTCTACTCTATGGAGCAATTACAAAGAACGATTGTACATACCTAGTAGGGTTGCCATCTGTAGGTATTCGAATTACTGGAATACAGATTCGCATAGGCCAGCTCAAGGACTCTAATACAGCAGAGTGTATCATTTCCTGTCAAACACGGATAGTTACCCTGTGCGTCAAAGAAGACTTACACATGAAGCTTTGATATGATTGTGACAAGGTATAACACAGTGCAATCTACAATGACCCGAAGCACAATAACCTTTGCTGATTGTTATATCAGGAACCTCACCTCGTCAAATGTCCCCCCTGGCGACATTCTCCAAGGGGTGCTCCACGGGAGGTTCCCGATAGTTACTACATTCTAGCCGAGTTTTGTTTCCTACTTAATGCATAATTCTTGTGATTTTCCACTAGCAATGGCCACTGTAGCCTCCTTTGCATAACTTACTTTCAAAATGCTTCTCAGACCAAAGAATAGAGATTTCTCAGCATTTCTTACGTGGAGCTTCTCGGTCACACCAGGAATATTTGTGATGTTTTCTCCGACAACCTTAACGACGAAGTCGAATTTTTTCTGGTCCAAGCATGAAGAGATATATATCAGCCAAAACTGTGTGCCTATTTCTCCATCAAGACACTGTGATTTGATGTTTGAAAACGCCCATGATTCTGTAGGCTAGCCTACAGATATTACATTCTCGTTTGCTACTATAATAGCAAATCCACTTTACAAAAAGAAAAGAAAGAGAATACCTGAACCTCTACATCAAGACCGAGAATTATTGGACTTTGGCATAAGAAACCTCAGGTCTAGAAGGTTTACGGACCTGTGTCCTGATTGAGAAGGTAACAGCTCCAAATCCAGGTAGCTCGTCCACCAAAGGCTTGAAAATGAACCGTAAGATAAACTTCAAGTGTATGTTTTTTACCTAGAAAGAAAGCACATACAATATATCAGTGGCACAGCGAGTTCAGATGCACTTCCGCAATAGTTGTGATTGTGACTCCTTGTCGATACAAAAGAGCTCGTGGTGTTTGTCGGTATAACTTGGAGGAGAATCAGTACTAGAGCCCACACTGAAACAATTCCTAAAATATGAATACCAAATCCAAACCATGATAGTTACAATTTAACTGAATAGACCGAAGCAAGGAAGGGGGAGAATAATAGTACTTACCTGAACAGGGAAAGAGACACCCATTATCGATGACACTCCCAAGATGCAGCTTGCGTTTCCAATCCAGCGCAAGTCCATGTCTATTGAAATCTCTTTTGGCTCCAAATCCAGCATTCGAAGTCCTGACATTCAGCGCCAACTGACTTAGGAACATGCATTGATCAAAACATGAATAGAATTGAACAAAAGGAACTCCACTTAGAATCTACTCAAAAATGCTAAAACAACATGAGGCCCAATTTGGGTTTCTTGGTCCTTTAGGGGTTAAAAGCGAATCTAAGGTTTCCCTGCATTTTAAAAACTAAGAACTTAGGGGTAATATTACTTTGAACGAAAGGATATTAACGTCAACATAAAATACATCAGGATACACGAGTACACACAAAAGTCTGTCAATGAGCTAGAATCCTAAGTAGGCTGGTCAACGGAAACAATTTAGGGAACTGGACACATGTAAAGAATTGGACACAGAATTTGTCCATGACCGGATTTGCAGCAATTAATCGTTCAAAGCGAAAGCCAAACCTTCGGACTGGGGAGCAACTGTGCCAAGCGTAAGCTCCTGGAAAGAGACAGAATTGGCAAAGGCAGGCTTGTAATTATCAAGGTAGGGCTGCCACTGCTCCATTAACATCTTTGAGTAAGCCTGCCTCATCACAATGACCTACCTTTAACACGGTCGAATAGAATAGAGACTTTGCCAATGAAAAATCTTTTCAGAGCAGATTCAAGACTCACTCACTTGCCAGGAAAAGAACATTCATAATCCGGAACAATGATACTCTACCTAAAAGACTTCAGAAGTTAGGCTAATTATTCTCGTGACCTGAAACTTAGTTCAGATCACAAATTATAGAAGCTCCATCAGCATGCTTTTCAATAAAATTACACTGTTTCAAAAAAATTATGGAATTTGCATGTATCATAAAACTGAGTTTCTTTGAGAAGTTTGTACCTCGTTGAAGAAGGGCCACATCTTTTTCAGCACGACATTGAACCAATCGATCTGTTGAGCAAATCGCCCTTCAACTGGGTTAGCTAAGTAAGAAGCGGATTTCAAGACTCTGGATCATGAATGAGTTTGCATTCAATACTACAAGTGTCGAATCGAAAAACCAGATGGAAGCAGAATCATTGTGAAAAAAACAAAAAAATTAGGGTTAGCTCAGTCTGTAAATCTCTGAATCAAAAGCGACACCCTTCGACAGACACCCTTCCATTCTTCTTACTCTCGTTAACAACTCAGCAAATCATTTTCTTACTCTCGTTTAACAACTCAGCAAATCATTTTCTTGCTCTCGTTACCTTCTCAAGGTCGCTGTGAAGAATCCACCGAGGAAGCACTGATGTGGGAAACAGGAACCGGAAGTCATCTTGCTTCATTTCCGAGATCGCGAAGATGAGGGCCGCCTGTGATCACATCAATCTCTGCATCATCATCATCATCATCATGGAGGTGGAGGTATCTCTCGACGCACAAAAAAGAAGAAAAAGAAAATGACACATACCGTAAGAGGCACCTACGCATGCAAGTGATCAGCAAGCTACAATTAACTGGGGTTTGGAGGCATCGGTGAAGTACTAAAGGGTTGTGTGCCATTGATTGCACAGTAGACACAAGGAGAATGATGTCCTAACCTTTGCTCGACGTTCACGAGACCGGCTGACTTGGGCATGGCTGAATGCCACGATCACTCCCAAGCCTGCAATGAAGCCTGGAATGATGCCAAACAGTAACGCCGCAGATGTACTCCCAGCTAGGAACGCTGGAACCGTTCCAACGACAAAGACGTAGACTGCTTCCCGTCCGAATCTCTCCCCGGGCGTCAGATGCGTGTAGAACGCGGTTTGCAAATCGTCCCAGAACTGTCCACACGATGCAAGCAGTGACCCCGTCCAGTTCACCAGTTTATTTGCCATGTCTTCCATTTTGATCGATCGCCGTCCTAAGCTACACCCTTCATTTCCAATCTGAGCTACATGTTGTAATTAATGGAGGCCAATATTCAATCTACGTCACTGGCATTTCCCGATTCCGTATTGCAAACCCCAACATCTCGATCACACAATGCGTGAGATCTTTCTTCTTTTTCCTTCTGTTTCAAATCTTGTCACGAAATACATCATGTAAGAATTTGTGGAACCGATATCATGGGTTCCGATATTCATGATGCGATGCTAATTTCATGAATGCACAGACAGGTCTACCCTCTTCTAAAGAATGTTGCGCAAAACCTATCGGTCGCCAGTGACCGAGCTCGTCTCGACAACATCATCTCCGACGCAACAATGGCGGTCCTGACAGAGTCCCTCGGATTGACAAGCCCTTCCAGTCATACAAACGCATACAAAACAAGAGATTTCTCGATGTGAAGGCCAACAAAATATCCTCCATGACTTCCATTCTGTTGCGATTTTCGCAGATGCACCTCACATCCAATTCGACGCAACAAAAATCCCTCATGGATGGGAGAGTTCCATGGGACGAGTACATACAGTAAGTAACTTAGTGCTGGTGCCGAAACAATGGCATCAAATCACCCTATTAGGGATCCGGACAATTAGGGATGAATGGCCACATGACCCAGGATGAACACAGAAACAGGGGTCCGTCATTCTGTTTTCTCAACTGGGATGTTGTTGTAAGTTATCAATCATAAGGAGTGTGACGCGCTGCCACGGAATTTCAGTTCCAACCGGTGAATTTTTTATTTTTCATTATTTCAAGAGAGGTGCATTTGCTATTTGGAACTTTTGAAAATTGATGGCAATTGGGTAAGGCTGTCGAATTTTTTGAAAATTGGCATTCATAATGTGTAGAATCTCACAAAAACAAAAACCTTTGAGAATTGAAATCGCGAGGTTCTCTCTCATGGATCGAGACAGGAGTCACGTCCTCGCTCAAAAGTAGCTCGTTGCAAAAGCGAGCCCTAATTGAGTTACTTGCAGTACGGTAATCGAGAGGACATGCAATTTCTCAGTCTGCAAAAGTAGTGAGAAAGATGGTATCGGCAAGAGATGAGCAGAGGCAGATGCAAGCGATGGGGTTGGTGATGGGCGTGACGGTGCTGCTGTTGGTGCTGCTGGTAGCGCGCGGGGGGCAGCAAGGCAAAGCGTGGCAAGAGAAGGAGGATTCGTCGTGCAAAGTATGGTTGGTGCAGTCGATTCCGACGGACATGCCGGAGCTTGAACGAGTGGCGGGGGTGTTGAGCACGGCGGACGTGCTGCGATGGTTAGCGGGCAACGCCACGGACGCGTTGGACATCACGGCGCAGTACTGGGAGCTTGTGGCGGAGCCGGACAATCCCCTGTCCGGTGACTACGGATTCTCGGCGCAGCAGATGGAGCAGTTCGGCGCGCCCGCGGGTCAGGCTGTGTACGCGTCGCTGCTGGCCGCTGCGGACCGAGGCGTCTCCATCCGGTGATTGTGCTCAATCTTCATGCTTGTACAAATCCACCCTATGTCACTGAAAGAAATCATAAAAGGTTACACTTTTTTTGATTTTTTTCAATCATGGGAATGTAGTCAACTCGCATCTCTACGTACTTCTTCAATTAAGATTCGTCTTTCGGAAATACCCACATTGAGAATTTAGGCTCAACCTTAGCTAATACGGAGTACTTGCATCGTCTGCGTGTAATACTTGCATCGTGTAATACTTTTCTATGCCCAATCTTCTGTGCGTGTAATATCATACTTGTCTTGTTGATCGATTTTCAATCTAAATCAGTTTGCTTCGTTTGATTCCTGAAGAAACAAAGCATTTATGGTCTTAGAATGATGGATCCTAATGTTGTATCACGAGAATCAATGAAGAACATTGCATGTGTTGGTCAATAAATGAACGAAATTGAACTAAAGAAAGTCTACTCAAAATTGCCCAATTTTCCTCTTGGTCTTTGAGGGGCTAAGTGGGATCTACAAATTACTGCTGATGGGGGTGTTTCTGTAGGTTTATTGCATCGTCTGCGTGGAATACTTGCTATGCTCAATCTTCTGTCAGTGCGTGTAATTAATACCGTAATTGCATTGTCTTGTTGATCGATTTTCAAGCTAAACGGTTGTTGGTTCCGCAGAATACTGCAGCACGAAGGGTTCTCTCCCAGTTTCGATGCCGAGTCAGCGGCTATGGCGGCAGGCAGGCCCAATGTGCAAAACCGAACGCTCCTCTTGACCAATTGGTGGGGCTCCGGCATCATTCACAGCAAGCTTTGGATTGCCAACAACCAGGATGCCTACCTCGGATCCGCCAACAACGACTGGAAATCTCTCACACAGGTAATAAATAAAATCATACTCCCTCCGTCCCAAAGTTATTGTCCAACTTGTTTGCTTGGTATTTCTTTGAGCCAATTTCATTGATCATATTGTAAGAAACATTATTAAAAGGGTCCAAATTATGTCACTAGAATGATTGAAGAACATTGCATGTGTTCATTGCAACCTAAATAAAACTAGCCACAAGTAAGTATTTTTTTGACCTACTTAAAAAAGCACTTTCAAACATGACTTTCAAACATGACAATAACTTTGGGACGGAGGAAGTATGTTTCTTCTTGGGCCTCATACTTTCTTTTGTCCAGTTTTCTTTCTTCTTTGGCCCCGTCTGAATTCTCTTCTTGATCAGTTATTTCAAAACCATGAAACCTCGGTTCGTTCAAAACCATCTGCAGAGCCTTAACCCCTAAAGGACCAAGAAGCCCAAATTGGTTTTCATGTTTTTTTTGCAGTTTTGAGTAGGTCCTATGTACAGTTTCTTTTGTTCGAGTTTATTTTTGTTTTTGATCAACACATGCAATGTTCTTCACTGATTCCGGTGATATAAAATTTGGTCCTATCTGAATTATTTATTGATTTTTCACATTATTAGCAATTGGATTTGTCATTTTAAAACTATGAATGATCCTGGGGTTAACCTAGTGCAGGTGAAGGAAGTGGGAGTGTATTTCAGAAGCTGTTCCACAGTTGTGAAACTGCTGGAAGGGTACTTCAACAATTTCTGGACGCTCACCTCGTTGAATGCATCCGAGCATACCTCTGTAATCTGGGACCAACAATGGCAACTCCAACGCACAGTGCCATGTTGGTCTCACTTTGTAGACTCCGAGGAACGTTGCCTGTACGTGAGATTCTCTTCTGATTGCATTGTTAACCCTAATAGGACCAAGGATTCATGGTTCTAAAATGACAAATCCAATTGATCATATTGTGAACAATATAACTTAGATGAGATCAAATTTTATATCACTGGAATCAGTGAAGAACATTGCATGTGTTGGTCAAACAACAGTTACATTTGAACAAAAACTCTATGTGGACTTCTTTTTGTTCAAATGTAACTGTTGTTTGACCAACGTACACTTTACGGGTTAAAGCGAGGAATGATGTAAGGTGGTTACATTCCCAACTGGCGCCTTAAACCAACAACTAGGGGCATTTTTTGCAATCAATGCTGCAATGATGTTGGTTGTAGCATGAGTTACAGTTGGTAATGGGTTCTCTCTTCTTGGTTTAAGTATATGTAAGTGTGGTTATGGATTTGTTGTTGTTCGTTTAAGCATCTTTAGTGTGTGCAATACAAATCTTCTTTGGACAGAAACAACTCTACCTATGTGACGTGAATGAGATGAGTCATACTTCAACTTTGAAAATTTATAACTAATTCGTTCTTCATCCAAAAATTATGTTTCAACTTGTGTTGGAATCTATTTCTTCTTGCCTAACTCTAAAAAATAATAATACTAAATAATATCAATGTCTGATATCCGTATTTCTTATTCAGTTGGGAATGGGGTAACCACCTTAATCTGAGCCCTCACTCTTTCCCTGCAGATCGCCATTCCCGAAATACACCAGGACCACCTCACATGTGCAGGGTTATCCTTCGTTGTCTGATCCGCCTTTCTTCCCCTTGCTGCTCCACACGCCGGGGTGGGAAAATGGGAGCGAGCCAGGAGCTTCGGCAGCTTACATTTCTCTTGCGCCCCCCGAGGTGAGCCTATGTGCACATGGCGTGAGTTTTTTTTGGAATCTTTTAGTTGTTGCCAAGAGAAAATTGAACCCAATGCAAGTTGTTTCATATGTTTTGAAGTTCTATAGAATTGTTCATGAATTTCCAAAGTTGTTGTGGAGTTTTCCCCAAAACACGCATTAATCTGATTTAACCCCTGACGGAACAAGAAGCTCAAATTGTATGTATTTTTTTTTAGCAGTTTTGAGTAGGTCCTATGTGGACTTCCTTTTGTTCAAATTTATTTGTTTTTTAATCAACACATGCAATGTTCTTTACTGATTCCAGTGATATAAAATGTGAATCATGTTTTTCACAATATGATCGATTGAATTTGTCATTTTGAAACCATGAATCCTGGGTCTGTCCCCTAAGGTCTTACATGAGAAGGCTAAAATCGAATCTTTTCTTTGGTTAACCCTTAAACGTCTGATGGGGATAGTATATATTTTGTCTTATAATTGAGCTTTTCTACCAACAAGAAACTTTGAATTGGGATCTTAAGAGCTCATTAGAACCGCATTGATCTAAATTTCAACTTTTCTTCTGAACTCACCCATTAAAGGTGTGAATCCATTCCAAATACAAACAAAATACACCGTATTCTACTGGCCGCCACGGCACGTTCAGACGTTTAGGGGTTAATAGGTTGCTACTTGAATGGCGTTGATTGAAGTTCTAGATGCATGGTTTAACCCCTAAACGTCCCAGCATCCAGAAACTGGATCACGAACGGATTCAAAGTCCTATAACTCTCTCATACAATTTTGGATAACTTTCATCCAAGTCATCTTTGCAAGCCTATTAAATTCTCTACCAATTAGATTAAATCACTTGTGATGGGGAGATGTTGATAGTATTGGAGAGGCCTCCAAATGCAAGTATGTCAAATTTGTTGGGTAGATTTCATGCATGCAATGGTCCTCTCATGCACATCTAGCATCTACTTGTGTTCAAAGGATCAGTACGTTTAGTGGTTAAGGAGCCTTCTTCTGAGATGAATTTGCTTGTTCTGTTAGATTGCGTCCGGGGACTCGTACCAGATGGATGAGCAGGGATGGCTGGACACCATTCTGTCAGTGCCTGTGAATGGAACCGTGCGCATCAATACCATGGATTGGCTTGGACAGTCCCAGTTTTTGGACGTGGATGTTTTCTGGCCCGTCTTCTCAGATGCTATCTCCAAGGTTCTCTAACCTTACCCTTTTCATAGCTACTCTTTTTTCTTTCATAGCCTGAGATTCATAGATACCTTTGGTTGCACAACACTCCAACCATCATCTCACATTGAGAATGCATAACATTCTTGAAAGAAGCTCCTCATTCATTCAAGAAAGAATCAGGCTATGTAAGATTTTCCACTCCTTTGACATGATCTTTGTCTGACTCTCATGCTTGTACATGCTGAGTTCAAGATAGAAGCCCCTGACAACAATACTCATCAGGAATTTAGGACCCCACGGATTTTAAATGACTTCCGTGTGACATCTGATATTTCATGGGTTCGTACATTTTTTGCACGGAGTTCCTGCTAATTCCACACAGATTTTGTACTTTGTTAGATAAAAAAATGAGTGAATATAGAAGCCGTGTGGATTCAGTGTAGAATTAGCGTGAAATCCGTGCGAAAAATGTATGAACCCATGAAATAGCAGATGTTGCACAAAACTCGTTAAAGTCAATGAGGTCCTAAATTCCTGATGTAGCTCCAGGATTGATACTTGTGAAGCGTGCTTTCTCATTGAATCCAAATCATGTCTTGGTTTTTATATGTTGTGTGCACTCGTAGAACACCTTCAGAATGTCATATGTGCTTTTGAATAGATAGAAACTCCGGTCCTCTTTTGAGTTTGGCGGGAATAAAGTGTCTGTTTGACCCACCAATGAATCAGTGCCCATCGGACAAAGAAGTACTTTTGAATACAATGTGTTTGATGATAGTATGGCCATGATGCTGAACTCCACCCGGTAGTCTTTTCCAAGCATGCATCGTGAATTGTCCCTAACATCAATAACTTCCTGACAATAGCTCCGGGATTCATACTTGTGAGCGTGTATTCTCAGGCATATTGATTGAATGCAAATCATGTCTCATATGTTGTCAATTGAAATGGGTGCACTCATAGAACACCTTCAGAATACGTACATTTATATGTACACCTTCATAGTATTGTACATTACATCAGGAATTTAGGACCTCACTGATTTTTTAATGATTTCTGTGCAACATTCGATATTTCATGGGTTCGTACATTTTTCACTCTAATTCTGCACTAAATCCGCACGGCTTCTACATTCACTCTTTTTGTTATCTTACACAATGCAGAATCCGTGTGTAATTAGCGTGAAATCTGTGTAGCATCCGTGCGAAAAAAGTACAAACCCATGAAATATCGGATGTCGCACAGAAATCATTTAAAATCCGTGGGGTCCTAAATTCCTGATGTATATTTTGAATGATGGTGTCACTAGTAGAAATCTTGTCAAATGTGACTTACCTTTAATGACTAAATTCCGTTGTGACTTTTCCATAGTGACTGAAAGTATATGGTTGAACTCCACCAGGTAGTATTTTCCAAGCACGCCACGGTGAAAGTGATGGTGGCACACTGGAGGACGACGCTGGAAGGAACAAAGAAGTATTTGTTGTATCTGAACGCCACGAATGCGCTCTGCAAGTCGTCGGTGTACAACAGCTGCAAGGGGAAGGTGGAGGTGAAGAATTTCGAGGTGCCGGGGTGGGACGCAACGGGACCTGCAACGGTGAGGGGCAACAAGTATGCAGGTTTCGCCGGCGTGAACCATGCCAAGTTCGCGGTGAGCGACGCGAGGGCGCACATTGGCACCAGCAACCTGGTGTGGGACTACTTCTATGCCACGGCCGGCGTCAGCTTCGGCACATACGATGCTCGCATCGTCTCCCAACTGCAAGCCATCTTTGATGCAGACTGGACCTCTCCGTATGCCATTCCCTTGTGAGCTTCCCTCCCTCCCTGCAACAATTCCTTCTGACTGGAGTATCAAGCGCAAGAAAAGGTTAGCCTACCGAGCTCTTCCTTTTCTGCACAGTTGGGTGCCTAACATCGAAAGGAACACCCTCCAATTTTTGTTTTATTTATGAAAATATTTTTCTGTCAATGTTCACTACAAGGAGAAGGCGTCGCTTTTCACTTGGTAGGTGAGTCAAACGGCGCCACTTCACATTCACTACCCAGGCGCTCAAGACTAGATGAGTGCGATTCATCACATAGGACATGTGTGTACAGTGAATTTTGACACTGCGACGCCTTTACTGGTAGTGGTTCGTCATTGAGTATCCTATTAGATGGGGGTGTTGAGTATGTTAGACAATTTGGATGACAGACAAGGTCTGTTGAATGTTTTCGACGTCTCGTCGATTGGTCGGACAGGAGTCCAACCCAAACCTGCACACAAACTCAACTCTTGGTTGGGAGCATTCCCATTGCTATCCTCAAATTTCTTGCTAAAAATTGAGGTGTGCCGATTTGAATTTTTGTCACCCAAACCACTCTGCTTGACTGGTGTTTTCCTTCTGGATAGCAGCTAGACTGCGCTTAGAGCATTCCCAGCGGTGATTGGTATCCTCAAATTTCTTGCTAAAAATTGAGGTCCCGATTTGGCTTGGGAAGATTTTTGCCACTCAGAGCGTTCAAAGCTGGTATATTGCTTGTGGATACTAGCCAAACTCCTCTTCCGTGGCAAAATTTAGATCTAGGCTGGTATACAAGGCTATCTCAAAAATAGAGATACCAGCCTCACTGGTGGGCTTGTTCTGAATAGGCTTTCGACAGTTCTCAATCATTGCATTAGTTGCAAAGTTAATTACTCCATATTTTACTGAAGTTTTTAGAGCAGTGGTTTCACAGCTTGGAATTTCAACCTTTTCATTGCGGTTAGCATTGACTGCACTTGCATGGATGAGTATCAATGCTTTTGTCTTTGAAATCAATCTGTGAAGTTTTGTGCCCAAAAAAAAGATGTTAGAGAACATAAGGTTCTTTAGCTCTTCTCTGCAACAATTTAGAATCTGGTCACTATTCCCGAATCACTGTAGCAGATTCTTGAATCATGGCAAGTCCACATCATCTTTAGCTAAAGAAGTTGGGTGGTGAGACATTGTTGAAGCGTCTACACTGTTACTGTTCAAAAGGGTGGACTCCACTAACTGCTAAAGAACCTTATGAATTGATGTTGCAATTAAGTTATTCTTTGGTAATTAATTGAACTAAGTCTATGGACTAAGTATAGGCAATAAAGAGGTCGATGAAGGAGAAATACGGTAGTTGAGTTGAGTGGTGATTTACACTTTCACTTTCATATATCTCCAACAATTGCAACAATTGGAGCATGTTACATGTTGTAATTCTTTCTTCAACTCAAGGTGTATGAAGATCCTTTCAAAAATGTGTCAATGTCTGGTGTAAAGGACCGGTTATGCTGCTCCAAGTCTAATCAACTTCTTCCAGTTACCACGAAAGGATGGGTTTAGGATGTCTTGAAATTGGGTTTAGGAATTGTGTTGGTTCCAAATAATTATTTAGTGATGCATTCATATAATCCTTCTTATAATTTAAATTTAAATTTATCTTAGGTAAAAAATCTCTCAATTCTTTTTGTATTTTGGCACCTGTATTGGATTGTAACCATTATGCAAACAAGTATATTTTCGTCATCTTCTTTGTGCACAAATGTTTTTCAAATGCAAATGCATATCTAAAAGCCTTTTCCAAGTAGGATATGGCATATTTATGTTCACCAAATATGTGTGCACCATCGTTCATAATCTCAACATCTTCTCGATTTTTATGGTGACTACCTGCAGCACCAAGTTCACTGGAGATCCTTTGCAGGAAGCTTTCTCCACAATCACCATGGTTGGTATCATTGGGTTGCTCCTCTTCGGTGGCACTTGTCATTTAGTGGTACATGGCTCAAATTCTTCTCTTTCTTAAGTTAGTTTCCAGATCATATGTCGACTCTTTTTGCAATGGGATATGTGAGATTTTAAAAAGCATATCGTCCAAAGTTCAAACAATTTTGTTATACTTTAAAAACAGTTATTGGATATAATGTGTGTTTCCAATCGCCGACTTCTTCAAATGTTTGGGGAATAGCAACAATTCTTTCTTATTAAGAAAGATCCAGAGACAAATGAGAAAGCGTACTTAATTATACCAACATCAGATTGTGTGAAATCAAACTCTATCCAATATCCTATATGATTTACGATTCATATAAAAACCCCTCCTAACTCTTAAGATGATACCCCTCACAGAACCTATGACTATAAAAATCTCTCCCTAAATTTCTAACACAACATCCTACATGCACTTTAAAACTGCAAAATTGCTCATTGGATTTCTAACACAATACCCCTCACTTACCTTAAAACTTAAAAACTCTTCTTTGGATTTTTAGTACAATATCCCTCATAAATCTTAAAACTAAAAAAATCCTCTTTGTATTTCCCCTCACAAATCTTAATTCCACAAAACACCTCCTTGGATTTTTAGCACAACATCCCTCACAAATCTTAAAATTGCACAATTCCTCCATGGATTTAGCGCAATATCCCTCATAGACTTGAAAATTGCAAAATCGATCTTTTAATTTTTAACGCAATATCCCTCATTGGCTTAAAAATCTTAAAACCCCTGGCTCTTTGAATTTTTAGCCCAATGTCCCCTCATGAAATCTTAAAACCACAAAACCCCTCTTTGGATTTTTAACGCAATACCCCCCCCCCCCAATTGACATTAAAACCTTAAAACTCCTTCCTTGGATTTTTAGCGCAATACCCTTCATAAACTTTTAAAAAATCGCAAAACAATTCTCTAAATTTTTAACAAAATATGCTCATTAATCTTAAAACTTTAAAATCCTCTCTCTAATCGCATAGCGGACATTGAAACCGCAAAATCCATCTTTGAATTTCTAATGCAATATCACTCATGGACCTAAAAACCACAAAACCCCTCCCTGGCTCTTTAGTGCAATATCCCTCTCAAGCGTTAAAACCTCGAAAACCCTCTCTGAATTTTTAACACAATATCCCTCAAAAACCTTAAAACCGCAACTTCTTGTTTTTGCATTTTTAAAGTAAACAAAATCAATAATCACTATAGAAGTAGTAAATTGTCACATATTTTTTTGTTCTTTTTCAAATACTCAAAAGTTAATTAGACATAGCATTTAATAGCTTTGCTGAGATTTACATGATAATTTGCTTACAATGCGTGATTTGTTATTAATTCATAAGTTACTATACTTGATTACCATTTCATGTGGTCCATTGTTGTTAATCTAAATATTTCCCGTGATTCATCCAAAATCTCCAAAATCCATTTCAAAAGATTCATCCCCCTTTCAAAAAAATTGTGTACGTGCTGTTACCTGTTTTTTACATTTGTTGCAGAACTTATTTAAGCTATGGATTAATCTTCACTACAAGAAGGCACGAGTCGTTGACGTTGGAATATGGTATTTGAATTGCAAGCGGGTGTGGAATGCTCTAACGGGGGATGAACTTTGCTCATTTGAACACAAGCATATAGTTCATACTTAACACGCAATTTGCTATTTATGCACTTAGCCAAGTGCGCTCATTTCAGAAGTATATTTGACTTTAAAAAAAAATTGTTAAAAGGTTCTCTAAATGACATCAATGTTGTCTTTCTACAATCACTTAAATTGTAAACAGACAATTATTTTAATTATTTTTTATTCTTTTCTTTTATCTATTCTTTTATAATTTCTTTTATCTTTTTTTTATATCTTAATTTCTTTCATGTCTTCTTTCTTGTCTTGCTCTTGGCTTTCTTCTTGTCTTCCTTTTTGTCTTCCTTTTCATCTAATTTTTTCTTCTAGTTTTTCTTCAATTGTAGCTGTTGAACCTAAACAATGGGAGCAAAGGAATAAACCAAAACAAAAAAAAAACAAAAAAAAAAAGTTTTTTTTTTCTTTCTTTTCTTCTTTCTGGTTGTCTATGGACTGCTGCTCAACCCTAAATGGCGGCCGTCTAAAATTAAAATTAAAATTAAAAAATATTTTTTTTCTAGATATAATGTTAAAAATATTTTAAAATTCGATCTTATCATATTACAAGTTCCAATCTTGTGATATATATAAAGATGATCACAAAATAAACAAATACTGTGTATACAATTTTTTAAATGCAAAGAAATTATTATTAAATAGCATTAATTTTATTTTAGGATATTCAATCTTATGATATCATTGATGGTGCTCATTCCCTTAGAGGTTAGCAATAGTATTTGTAAAATTTTCATTTTTTAAACCCTAAAGGGAAAGTGAATGTATAAACTTATAGGTGGTAATTTTAGTAGGATATTATGTAAAATTTCATAAGTAATCAAAAACGATTCATGCTCCAAAATAAATTTCTACACAAGATGGATTTTTTTTCTAAAGTTTGTTTATACACTTGATTAATTATTTCATTGCAATAAAAAGGTACTCCAAAAATCTCACACTTCTTTTTTTTTGAGTATAATTAATCTTTTCTAAAATATAAAAGTATTTTCTACATGCTTCTTGCATTTATAAAAGAAAAAATAAAATAGAAGATAAAGATAAGAATAAAAAACAATTAAAATATTTTTTTGTTTACAATGTAAGGGATTGAAGATAGACAATAATCGTCGTTTAAAAATTAAAAAAAGTTAATCAAAGAAATTTATGCGCTTCGGGACCAAGTGCATGAGTATATGGCCAAGTGCATAAATAGCGAATTGTGTGTTACTTGTGCATTTTCTGAGGTACTCTGCACCTAGATTTACTAGATTAATTATCTTGTCCCTTCACTTTCTTCGAAATAGCGTGGGCTAAACCTTACATTCATCTTGTTGCGTCCCTGAAACCATTTCAAAGATGGTATTCTTATGCCGCTGCTAATGAGCTTTAAAGCCCCTCCCTCTGTGCAACACCCCGCCACTGTCAGCACCTCTAAGGATCGTCACTCGTCTCTGAATAGCAAGCAACAACAAGAAACTAATAAAACTAAAGTCATTTCATCACCCCTGCACCAATCTATCATTAATGTTGCGCTTCAAGCTAACTTACTGGTTCTTCCTGCTCTCATTGTGCATTCATATTGTTTTGCTTGTATGGAAAATTTCATGCCTGCGATTTAAGTGTCATTGGTTAAAGATTAATTTTTTTCAAATTTTTCACTATGACCTCAAAATTGAAGGTGATACTAAATATCATTATGATGTAAAATTAGCGTGATATAAAGGTTTTAGCTACAAATTTAAATTTCACCTCTCACTAATTTTTGATTTGGCAAAACACTACGTGCTTTGTGAATTAGTACCACACGCACTATATGGAATAATCAATGTAATTAATACCCATACATTTAGAACAATTTTCAAGGTCCCGAAAACATCAATTCTTGAGTTTTTTATACATGTTTATGTTGAGTAAACTATTTTTAGGAAATTGCCATGACTTGTTATGAATATTATAAACAATGCCAAAATTACATAATTTGATAATCCTCATAGTTATGAAGCATTTAGAAATTCCACAATGTATAAGATAACATATAGACACTATAATATACTTTACAAAATAGCCAGTTTGCTTCAAAGTGTTGGCTATTTTCAAAGTCTCATGTCTTCTTTGCAAAATAGACGGTCATCTTATGTCTATTTTTTCTATTTAGTCTCACGTTTATTTTGTCTGTTTTTGTGTTCTCTATTTTGTATCCTCTCTTGTTTATTTTGTCTCTTGTCTCATGTCTTTTGCCTCTTTTATCTATTTTGTCACCTTTCCTATCTATTTTTCCTCTTTTCTATTTTGTCTTATGTATCCTGTCTCTTGTCTATTTTGTCTTGTGTCTCATGTCTCTTGTCTATTTTGTCTTGTGTCTCATGTCTCTTGTCTATTTTGAAACGTCTCCAATCTTCTTTTGTACATTATAATTTTATTCACAAAAAATCTCAAGTAGCAGGGACATATCGTCATGGCCTGCGCAACTGTACATGAGCTGCCATTTTTTCAAGGACCCACTTTCAGTTACCATTCAATTCTTGTGAGCTCTCACTTAAAATAAGATAATATTAATGAAATAAAGTTTCATTGTCGACAAATGGTTAGAAACATTAGCTAGGCCCCCTTTAATACTATTATATTCCCATTAGTTTCTTTGAAAGGCCAATGCACCCATATCACAGCTAACAAGCCTCTCAACTTCCCCTTCTCGTATATGCACTTTCAATCAAGGGAAGTTTATATATGGGACTTTGAAAAAATAAACTCTTAATCTGTGTTGGCACATAAACTGATTTTTTAGCAAAGTAGAAGGAATTTAGAGAGTCAATTTGAATGAAATATAAAGAAATATAAAGTCCCTACATATATTTTAGGGGCAATAAAGATATTTTTGGAACTATCAAGGTTCAAATGAGTATATGACTTTTCCACTTTTTGTCAAATCAAGGAATTATATGATACATCAATGCACGGGAGCTTGTGCACAAAAAAACTGTAAGCCCTGACAACCCAGATAATGATGCAACAACCACATGTAAATATCCATTCCCTTTCCATCAAAGGATTGTTATTTGGTTTGTGGAGAAATGCTAATGTAACAATAGAGTTATTCGTAAAGTAAGCTTGTGTTTTGACACATTTTGAGTGCACTATTCACACAAACCCATGGAAACGCAAAGTAAGGTCTTGAATTCCGGGGCATAATACACAAGGCCAGGATTTAGTTTCAGAGTTGGTCTGGTTGTTTTTGG
This sequence comes from Pohlia nutans, assembly GCA_022496805.1. NCBI lineage: Eukaryota > Viridiplantae > Streptophyta > Bryopsida > Bryales > Mniaceae > Pohlia > Pohlia nutans. Next base: position 3,866,143 of record CM040086.1, read on the forward strand.
GTGAGAGAATTTTTTTACCCCTATTCGTGGTTGAGGCCGTCATGCGTGTTTGCTGATTTTGGGCGTGCATGCAGAATTTGTAGAGCCTCGTGTAGAAGAATCGGCGAAAAAAGCGAAGAAGGGGCGCCGTTTAGTCCCCGTGTACATGGACTTCGTGCGTCGTGTACAGCAAGACAACCTATTCGTGGTCCAGGGCCTGGTCTCTCTGGGTGTTCAAGGAGCGCTAGCTGGAGATTCTCAAAGTTGGCATCTCGTCCCCGCGGTTTTAGCCCCGCCTGGTTAGTCCATCAATTAATCCTTGTTGGTCAGCGGATCGATCAATCTTGCCTTGAAAAGGTTCTTGCCTCGTCAGCCCTTGCCAACCCAAGTCAAAGCGGTCAATCAATCCTTGCTGGTTCTCTGGAGAGAGTTAGTCAAAGCATCTTAGCTGGTCCTATGCAGAGAGCTAGTCATAAGCTGATCATGGAGGTTCAGAGTTGGTCATGGAAGTTAGGGTACAAAATGAAACCTCCAGTTCAAAAAGACCAGGATTAGGGAGTGTGTAGCGACATGTTCACTTGTGATGTACATGGCAGCTTCATAAACATTCAGTCACTGGATTGAGTAGAGGGAGTGGGAGGAGTAGCTTAGAGCTTGTCTAGATCGTGGCACTAGTTGTTATTTGTGTTGTGCACGTGATTTAGGGATTTAGTACTAGTATGGACGACTCTTCCAATAGTGACATGGAGTTGTTTATGTCTTCTTCAAGTAGTAGTACCGATGACAATTTGATGGAAAAGATGGAAGAGGAGGCTTCAATGATGTTCCATTGTGCATTGGCGGTGTCAAATTTGTTCAATTTGTTCCATGGAAATGAATGGGAGGAAGGAGGTTTCAATCGGTAAATCCCCACGAATGTGTGAGAGACGTGCTCACGACCATGCATTCTACACTATCACTCTTCAAGGGTAACACAAATTTCACACTCCAAGAATTTGACAAAGAGACTTGTACTGCACAACAAACTGATCACTGATTCGCATCCTCACTTCAAACACAGACAACTCTTTTCCTAGCAAGAGCACAGTACAAATCGGAGGACAGTCCAAGAGGACTCATTTAAAAATAAAAAACCAAACACATTCTAAATTGTCAACGCTAATGACTGATCCAAAATCACAATCACAAGTACATTCTGCATTTTCAATGCTTGTCTAAACTATGACTCATTTAAGAATCACAAACTAAGCACATTTTGCATTTTCAACGCTTGATTAAAAAACGACTCGTCCAAAATCACAATTCCGCATATTCAACGCTTGTTTAAACAAAGCCTCATCCGAAATCACAATCATAAGCACATCCTGCATATATTTTCGATACTTGTCTAAACAATGACCTATCCAAATACATCTTCCAAGAGCACAGTCCAAAAAAAATGCGAATTCGGGTCTATTATGTAAAGCTGGCGATTGTGAGAACTCCCATCAAATGTCATTGAACGGTGGACAGATCATCAAAGATGATGCAACCTCCACGCTAGCTAGTGCAAAAAATAATATAAGGCTGCACAGCAAAAAAACCTACGAACTCCTAGTTTGTTGATTGAGCTCAAGTAGTTGCTTCTATACAGACACGATCTGCAATAAGGTTTTACTTTGTCTTACCTAGAGCTGTCAGAGAGGATGTGCGGCTGTGCACCCTCCATCTCCTAGGGCAAGTAAAAAAAATTAAATTAAAAAAAAACTTTTTTTCTTTTCTTTTTTAATTCGCTTTAGGGAATAAAGGATGCGCGGCTGCGCACCTTCTACTTTCTAGGGAAAAACAAATAAATAAATTTTTCCTTGAAGTGAGGAAAGGGCACGCGGCTACGCATCCTCTCTGACGGCCCCGGACAAGGCCTTGACTTTGTGACCGCAAACCCTCCACTTCCTAGAATGAATAAAAAAAATCTTAAAACTAAAGAATATTTTTATTTTATTTTATTTTATTTTTTGGACCCTAGAGGGCATGCAACCGCACACTTAGTCCCCGGGGAAGTCATTGTGAAAAATTTAAATAACTATGAGAGAACAAATATAGGATGTCTTTTAATCATTTGAGAAAAAACTATAAATTTATAGAAAAAATATAGGGTGTTCTAAAACCAATTTGGGAGTACTTTAGGAATATTCCTAGAATATAAATGGATTATACGCTAAGTATACTACAAATAGTAGAATATTCCAATTATTTCATAGCTCCCCATTAAAGACCCATTATTCGCTCATATGTGCCCAAAATTTACACTAAGTGACTTCCCCAAGACTTAGTCTGATGACCCAAGCCAAGCTAGAGTAAAGCCTTTGACTTTGTGGCTACACACCTTCCACTCCCCAAAGCAAACGCAAAACATATGAGAATAAATAAAATAAAATAAATATGAGTAAATAAAGAAGTAAAGGGATTGGTTGGAGAGTTACTAGTCAAATTTGTAGACGAAAAGAGTTACTAGCCAAATGGGAGATGTATGTTTGAAAATCGTGTGTTGCAATTGCTACCCAACAACCGTTCTCCATCTCCTCTTCAAAAAAATTGATACTCATTTGCCTATGAATTGTTCCAAAATGGATTTCACAAGAGAGATTTGTTGCATATAGAATCAAATTATGAAATACCCTAAATGCAAGTAATGGTTTTTTCAAAAGAAAAAAAACTCAACAATTTCCAAGAATTTGCAATATATCCTTTTTACAACCAAAGTTGTGGAAAAAGAAAATTGGCTAAAATTTTCATACAATTTCTACCGGACTAAATTGCATGTTGACATTAACTCATTCTAATAAGACTCACTTAGGTCGCCACTTTTGGTTTAGCGCCACCTACTAAATTACTTGGGAGGACCAACGAGAATAAGAGAAAAGATACCTTAGTGACCATATGCCTCACGAAGTATTTCAGCAAAGGTAGTTAGGTTACTTGTGACTCTTCGTTGTTCAAAATTTAATAGATATTTGAACTTAAGACTTATGAACTGACAAACTTCCCAAAACTTGTCCTCATTAATAGCATAAGATCAAGAATCTTGTCCCGAAATCTTCTTGTTGAAAAGGAGAGTTACTAGTCAAATTTGTAGACGAAAACCAAAAATTTCCTTTGCATTTGCTGAAATGTACTTGTATCTCCATATGCTTCAATATGGAAGTAAAGGTTCCTTCGGTGTGTCAAGGTACTTAATTTGGGGTCATGTCACAAACTCAGCAGAATACATTTGATCAGCCACAGTTTCACAAAACTCTGCCAATTCGGAAGCAACTTCATTCACCGCTTGGTCAATAAGCTTGTCAGCCAGCCTGCTTGGACATCACATACACGCGTTATTGGCTGAATCTCAGAAAGGTAAGGTAGATAGAAATGATTGACTTTCACAAAAGAAAGTTCAGAAAATTCATTATTAATTTATTTTTAAGAGAATAAGCAAACAACCGAACTTGAGTTGATACTTATATCCAAGCCTTTAAAGTAGTGTAATTGAAACCATGTAAAGTATTTAAACTTCATTGGTGAACGTCTAAGAATTGCATGTAGGTTTACAACCTTGAGGGGACCGTTTAAATGCACTGTAGTGGCACTTTTTATGAAACAAAATTGGGGGAGGGAATAGAGTAAGGTCTCTACCTTAGTAAAGGGTGATCAATTTACAACTGAACACCTACAAGACCCAATTTGGACTTCATGTTTATTTAGCAGATTTGAGTACGTAACATTAACCCATGCAATTCGGGTGTGTTTGTTGAACAAATGTACATATGCCAAATATAGCTTAGTGTCTCAAATTGCTTAACGTTTAAACTATGACAAAGAAAAAATATATTTTGCTTCTAACCATTTATTGGTTATGTAGGGGAGCCTTATGACTCTCTTAATAATGTTATGCACTCTGTACATCATATGAAGACTTTCTTTTGTCCAATTTAATTTGTTTTCGTCCCATCTGAATTATATATGATCAATCAAATTGGTCAAGAACATGAACCCTTGGTCTTGTAGGGATTAAACCAATGGACTTCTCAGCACACAATGTAATTGCAAAGGAGTATGACTTCATTAACCCCTAAGCATCCACGGTGACCAGAATGGTCACCATGTTTATTTTAACAATTTTGAGTAGGTATTTGAACTTTCTCTTGTTCGATTTTTTAAAATTGTTTTAGCAACAAATGGAATGATCTTCACTAGTTCTAGTGATATATAAGTTGGTCCCATCTGAATTATATTTTTCAAAATATGATCAATTGAATTTGTCATTTTAAAACTGTGAATCCTTGGTCCTTCAAGAGGTTAGGTAGGTTTCATGTACCTCTCAATCCCTCGTTGCACACGGAAATTGGGCTGATTCCTCATGTTCCTTTTCTTTTCAACTTCACGTTGCTCATTGTGAACGTCAACCGCAGGTGCTGTTTGAAAATCTTCCTGTAAGTTAGCCTGGGGCAGTGTAACACCAGCTTGAATATCCGCTTCCCCCAGTGTCTTCATCTGCTGGTGTAAGCTGAGGTTAGACTCTTTCTCTGGCTCTTGGAATTGTGTCATAATTCCGCATACTTGGTCTTCAAGCGGTGTGATCATTCCACATACTTGGTCTTCAACCATGTTACTGATACGTTGAATCCCACACTTACTATGCTCTTGTAGTGCATGAAGCCCACCATGCCCTGCTTTGTAATTTTTCACATTTGATCGTTCCAAGTCAGTCAGATTTTGGCAATGTTTGTGCAATTTCTGAGATCCTTCCCTCTTTTGACCGTGTTCTTTCGCTGTCTGATGACTCTTCCTGTAGCATTAGGAGAAGAGAAGGTCAAATATAGATTTCGCGTCATGCATTGAGTTCCCCGGGAAGTCACTCTCAAGAATTTAGATAACTATGAGAGAACAAATATAGGGTGTCTTTTATTCATTTGAGATAAAAATCATAAATTTATAGAAGTAATATAGGGTGTTTTAACCCCTAAATGACAGAGGGGGTAAGGGCAAAACCTAAATGTGTTATAAAATGTTGCTTCTACAACTTCAATGAAGTTTGGTCCAAAAGAGAAAATGAGAAGCACAATGTTTAGTAATTATTCGTACGGTCAAACTTTCAAAAAATGTTTTAGATACTCATTAAACGAATTTAGAAGCATTTATCGTTGAATATTCACCAAACTTACAAATTTTATTTTTAGAATTTGAAATTTGGTATGATTGGTTGAAACTAGACATTCTATTCTAAAGTTCAAAAAAGAAAATTTTTAGATAGAGGGAACATCATTACTTTCCCGAAATAGTAAGTTTTGTAACACTAGGACAATGTTGAGGTGTTTGTCTTTGAAAATTTCTCCTTGATGGAGTTTAACTCCGATTGACATGATTCAAATTGGGTTGGAAAGTATACTTGATTTCCTATATGAAAGTATTTTTTATTTTCGAAAAAAAGTTTTTTTTCATCTCGGGCAGCCCGTAAAAAAAGGGCAGCTACCATAAAATGGTTGATCGGTCACTTAGGGGTTAATACCAATTTGGGAATATTTGGGAATATTCTTATAATATATGTTGAATATACCCTAAATATACTCTAAATATACTATAAACAGTAGAATATTCAAATTATTCCATTAAATACCCTTTGTACGCTCATATGTACCCAAATTTTACACTAAGTTACTTCCCCGAGATTGAGTTTCAAAAGTATCCTGCACATTTAGAAACTAAACATAGATTTCGAACCTTGGTGGTAAACTCAGTGGTGGTATTAATATCTGTCCAGCCCGCTTCAGTGAATCTGCCATGGATCATCCATTGTGTCAGCTTATCATGTAGAAGTCTGTACAAATTGCCTTGTAAACTTGACCTAGAGCATCTTAGGCTTCATTTCGTAGTGTGAGAAACTAATACTGTAAATTTGACTTTCAGATTGTGGAATGCTCTTATCAAGAAGCTATCAATGTAGTAGAATTGTCATATACAGTAGCCCCCTTAAATGGCGTACTTTTTACATATGAAGTCAAACCATGATTTTCAAAATGGGATTTGAGGCACAAAAATGATCAGAATCCAAAACCGCTAAGTGCATTGGGTAGGTATTTGAGTCTGCTATCAAGAAAAGACAAATTTTGGGACATTTTAGAGAAGAATCACGTTTTGCCCAATTTGATAACAAGCCTACGAATCACGGAGCAGAAATCGCAAGGTCTGACACTACTGTACTCCCTCCGTCCCAAAATTATTGTCATACAAATTTGTTTGGTATTTCTTTGAGCCAATTTCATTGATCATATTGTAAGAAACATGATTAAAAAAGGTTCCAAATTATGTCACTAGAATGATTGAAGAACATTGCATGTGTTCGTTGCAACCTAAATAAAATTAGCCACAAGGAAGTATTTTTTTGATCTACTTAAAAAAGCACTTTCAAACATGACTTTCAAACATGACAATAATTTTGGGACGGAGGGAGTATCAGCCGAAGTCAAGGTATGAGATTACCATCGTCTTGTTGAGCCATGCATTGGTTTCCTCTGGTCTCCGTTTCCTGTGTCTTCCTTCTCTGGGATTTGTTGCTAGACTGTGTAGGAGGGCGCCTGGCATGATACCCCGAGAATATCTTTGAAGGTGACTTCCTCCTGTTGGCCTTGGCTGTGTCCTCCTTCTTGCGCATCAATTCAATGTCAGATGCGCTGTAAGGACGTCTCAGTGCTGGCCACCACTCAGGTTTCTTCGGTTTCTCGGCCGGGATCTGTTCCCGTTTCACCTTGTTACCCAGGAGCGTTTTAGGATCATAGACTGAAAACATGCTCAGCTCTTTTGTTGTGTGGAGGGGTTTATCAGTTGGCCACCACTCCACAAGCTTGCGGGTCCTAAATCCTGGAGCAAGATACTCTGGTTTCGCCTTGCCATGAAGAGATCCAGATGCTGCTACCCTTGCTCTATGAAAATGCTGTTCATAAGGATCCCGCAACTCCGGGTTCGTAAACCCCGATTCGCGGGTTGCAAAGTTCTCTTCATTTGAACTGTCAAGGACTCCATCGTGTGTGAGCTCTGGTCTTGATGCCACCAATTTTCTGTTGGAAGAAGGTTTACCAGGTTGGGATGCCCAGGAGTTGGCTGCTACCCTTGCTCTATGAAAATGTTGTTCATAAGGATCCTGCAACTCTGGGTTCTTAAACCCCGATTCGTGGGTTACAAAGCTCTCTTCATTTGAATTGTCAAGGACTCCATCGTATGTGAGCTCTGGTCTTGATGCCACCGATTTTCTGTTGGAAGAAGGTTTACCAGGTTGCGTCTCGACTTCGTCTGAAGATCTCCTTTGCCTTTCTGTCTCTGATGTCTCATAAGTAAGTGATTCTAAGTCACCTGTTTGGGCTCCAGAATTGGATGTTGTCTCTATTTCTTCAGGGTTCAGCCACTTCTCCCGAAGCTGCTGTTCCTGAAATTATCACCGGCCTCCAAGTTAACAACAGACTTCGCCACAAACTCTGCTAGTGATTGATTTGATTTGAATTGAAGACGACTTTGCATCCCATCTCATATGCAGGTTGTTGTTTATCAGCAAAGCATCACGAACTGAACTGGTGTAGTATCCGCATGAATGCGCTCTTATACGATTATGTATACACACGGGCACATCAGGCATACAAAACTTTCAAGCTTAAGCAGGCTTAGGTGCGTAAGTAGGCTTACAAATTTTTGAAGAGTAGTGAGATATTGTTCCAGAGGCTCTGCCCAACGTTCAAGAACGTTTATTGTGGTCTCTTCCCGTTGCTTCTCAATGTCGTCAGGCTCTAAATCATCTGCCCTTGTGGGTTCCCCCCTTGAAGAAGCCTGTGGACCACTCAAATGACGGTTTGAAATATTATGATTGATGGAACATCAAGAATAGAATCATATCAGACTAAGTAATTATGGAGAGCATGGATCGTCATATTCGTTAAAATGGCAAAGTTTCAAGAAACTAACTTTTCTAGTCGCCTATTTGGAACCTCAGATCTAGTTTTTAGAGCTTTACACTCAAAACGAATATTACCATGTGGTCTACATTTTTTTTAATTTTTTTAGGGGGGGAACGACAATTCTCAAGCTTTTTCAAAAGGAATGCTTCAGTTGGCAGGGAAATGCTTCTGGTTTCATTCACAATTACGCGAGATGACTACGTGAAAGTTACAATGGTACTGAAGTTTTGGAGCAACGAATTAATTACCTGTGCCGAATGATCAGTGAGCAGTCTCCCTGCTGCGCTACCAAATTCCCAGCTCTGATTTCGTGCTTTGTGGTTGAGCTTTGAAGCTTTGGGTAGGATTTTTTGCGTCTGTATCGCAACATCCCTGCACACACCTTCTTCGAAAGGTTCTTACATCAGCTTCGTGAATGACACTGTCAATATCTCAAACCACATAATTCTCCGAGGTCAGCAATGCTCCACGGTTATAAAGAAAATGATATCAGGTAGATGATACTAAAACCGTGAAGGACTTGATCACGTCTATACCAACCTCTGTTACCGACGCCAACACATTCATTCACTTGGTTGGACTTATTAGCAAGTGGTGTAAGCATGACTTGACTAAACAGTGTCTATAGCCACCGATCCTTTCAATGGAGATGGGTTGTCTACTGTCACAGTGATCTCCAACTTCCCACTTTTGATGTTGCATAAGAAATTCAACACATTTGGCTCCAAAGTGATCTCTCCACAGCTCTATACATCTCCACTCCTAAAGGACCAAGGATTCATGGTTTTAAAATGACAAGTTTAATCAATCATATTCTGAAAAATATAATTTAGATGGGTACAAATTTTACATCATCGGAATCAGTGAAAACATTGCATGTGTTGATCGAAAAAACAAAGAAATTTGAATAAAAGGAAGCTTACATAGGACCTATTCAAAACTGCTATAAAAACACGAGGCCCAATTTGGTCTTCTTGGTCCTTTAGGGGTTAAAATCCGCCACCTTGGTATATGACCACACCTACATTTCCCCGCTGTCTATTGGAAAAATGTGGGACGTAAGATTGTTATGGTGTCACCTAAGAAAACCTAATGCAGGAAAGATGGAACTCAACTCACTCCGTCACCCGCCCATCTCAAATGTGGCTTGCCACATAAAAACACTGGTTATCGCATTATTTTGGAGGTCGTGCCATATTCACACATGTTACGTGCATTCCACGTATTAAATCAGTACGAAAACAAAACCTATCAATAACATACCATTTCTGTAACGCTATCAACATTTTGGATATCATATTCGTGCGCTTAAAGTACATAAACCATACATAAAACATTGTAACGACACTGTATTTTGCATCAAACGTGTGGTAATACATGCGAATATAACACGAACTTATGAAATAACATAAATCGTGTTGTATCCGCACGAACCTATGAACCTTGTAAATTAGAGATAGGTATTGTTTTCGCACTGATCGGGGAAGTTGAGAGAAAGAGTGTGCTGTCGATTACCATCTTGTGCGTCCAGTTTGGCACACCCTCCCCTGGGCCGGCTGGAAGAATTCGTGAGCCGGCACGAAGAATGGGATGGCCATGGGGCAGCACGGGAGCTTGAGGACTCCTCGGTGCTGAATTTCTCATTCTCACGAACTGACTTTGAGGAGAATTGTGTCCATTCTCTGAAGCTGCATGGACTTTCCTCTTCACTCAAAGAAGTCCTGCGTCGAAGCTGTCTAGGCTGGTGGTGATCAATTGGCTGCGAACAGATTTCCTGATCATCGCATTTGCGCCCTTCCTTCTGATCCTTCTTCTTCGTCGTCTTCATAGATTTATGCTTTGTAATCGCCTCCAGTAGCAGTTTCTGAAGGTCCATATCCTGTTACAACTCGAACTGTTTAGAACGAAAAGCCCAAATTAGGATTTTCACAAAGTACTTTCTTTTGACTGATTCTGGTGTTATAAAATTTGGCCCGATCTAACACATGGTTTGTCAATCGAATGGGACATTTTTCAGGCCATGCGTCGTTGTGCTTTAGGAATTAGGGTCTTCATGGAATTATGCTTTGTAATCGCCTCGAGTAGCAGTCCATATCCTGTTGCAACTCGGATTGTTTAGCCGAAAAGCCCAAATTAGGGTTTTCAGAAAGTTCTGAGTAGGACTTTCTTTTGCCCAATTTTGTTTATTTGTTGACTGATTCTGGTGATATAAAATTTGGCCCGATCTACTTCATATTTTGTGACGTTTTCAAACCACGAGTAGTTGGTGCTTCAGGAGTTAGGGTTTGGTACCGACTAACGAGAGATACAAGAGTGCGAGAAGTACCAATGTCGAGAAAAATTTGAGGAGGTCGCTCAACTCGCTACCACTGGAACGAGCCATATCGTCAATTCCGCGGCAGGAATAAGGTCTCCTGCTGTTGCTGGCCTTTGCGCCATCCGCAGTATGTTTGTTCTTTTTCTTCTCCTTCTTTCGCAATATGTTTGTTTCCGCAATTATATGTTTGTTTACGCCAGGCGGAGCCGGCGCCGATGCAGCCAAATCAGGCCTACGCTCCGCCAGCCATTCGAGGCGATCAATATCGCGCCGCGCCAGCATTGCGACCGACGAAAGCTCCTTGAACCTCTTGTCCATCTCATCGCGCACAACGAACGCTCCTTCCCAATGCCGCTGCATTGTATTATAGTCGCGATCGATCGATCAATGCTACTTACCTGACATGCTCCAAACAAGTGCAAATTTCATTCACTACAGATCGATTCGAATATGCTACCTCGGACACTAAACATCGTAATGTGACCTCTCGCAATCGTGGAAATGCAAATTAGGGTTTCATTGATGCACGTTAGGGCTTTGGGTGGAAATGCACATTAGGGTTTCATTGATGCACATTAGGGCTTTGGGTAAACAGTTGGGAGCTCGAAAACAAGTGCCAATTTCAATCGCTAAAGATCGATTTGAATATGTTACCTCGGACACTAAACATCGTAATGTGACCTCTCGCAATCTTGGAAATGCACATTAGGGTTTCATTGATGCACATTAGGGCTTTAGGTAGACAGTTGGGAGCTCGAAAACAAGTGCGAATTTCAATCACTAGAGATCAATTCGAATATGCTACCTCGGACACTAAACATCGTAATGTAACCTCTCGCAAATCGCAATCATGGAAATGCACATTAGGGTTTCATCAATGCACAGTAGGGTTCTAGATGGACGGTTGAATGCTCTCTGTTCACCTCAAGTATGAGCTCTTGTGTATAGCCTTAAATGATCCTATTGAAATGCGATCTTTCTACTCAAATTTAAATAAATCTAGACCTGAGGTCACATGTCAGTCAAGTAAGCCATTGGGCCATCTGTAGAGACGCCTACCTCTCTAAATTATTCATAGAAAGATGTTCAGAAGCACTGACAATCACTAAAAAAAACATCTGAAATCCTCTTCAAAAGGTTCAAAACAGATAAAAATAATTTAAAAACCGACTGAGGAAATAGTCTAGAAATAGTTAAATGGACGTCCTCTCGCTCTTGGCTCGTCGGTGAAGATCAACTCCCTCGGCCCACAGCTGAGCTGAACGAATGAGTCGTGCACAAACTTTGCACACACCCTCACTGCAACAATCGAAGAGAGAGAGAGAGTTGGGTCAAGAAAAGTTTTTCTTGGGCTCCGGATCTAGCAAGAAAAATCCTAACCCTAACCCTAACCCGACGGGGTTTGTCGTTCTGAGGCCTGTCACGGAAATTCAAAACTGACGTGAAGTAACTGCATACATATAGATGTGTCCAATTGTACACAAAACCAATGTGAAACAGCTTATTATACAGCAAGAGGATGGTGTGCATGTGGTGAAATGGTCAGTTGAAACAACAGTGCGAATGCTTGCAAAAGGTAACCCTCTGGTCTGTATTCAACGCTACTATTGGGAAGGAACTTACAATTCTGGCGACTCATTGCCGATGAGTGAGGCTTCACAAAACAAAAAAGAGAAAAACGCATCTAACCTAATCCGTTACATTTACACCACCTGGGCCGAAAACTCTGTATTTCACAATCAACAACTGAACCTCTTCTCAAACAGAACCAGCAGCAGGACCACCTGATCCATTCACGTGCACAACTGCTGCTGCAGAAGGACTAGGACTAGTTACTGCTGCAGCAGCAACTTCACCCTTGCCACTCTTATTGTCACCATCAACACCACCTCTAAGCTCCACCAAGACGCTTTTGGAAAAGGAACTTTTCGTGGTCCGCCCTGAAGCGTCATCAGGAGCAGGATAGTCTTCTTCAGGGGGCCGCCTCCACAAATAACACGCTGCATCCACCCATCTGGGGTGCACCAGGAAAACCCCCTGCTGTTCCTTTGCCCACACTGCTTTGTCTGTCCTTGGATCCAGAGCCACCACATGTGTGGTGGTGTGGTCACATGAAGTGCTGCATTGCGCACCGAGCTCAGATGGCAACTGCCAGAAAGGATGAATTTCGGGTCCTAATACAATGTTGCAGCCTGCCAATAGCTTGGCACGAATTCTCTGAATGACCTGATCATGGAAATTGAACAGCTGTTAACCCCCAAGGACCAAGGATTCATGGTTTAAAATTCACAAACTCAATCGATCATATTGTGAAAAATATAATTTAAATGGGACCAAATTTTATGTCAGTGGAATTAGTGAAGAATATTACATATGTTGAATTATAAATAAATAAACTTGAAGGCCCCTTGGAGGCCTTGCGGTCCTTTGAAAGTTAAAATTGCTGCAAAGAATGAAACATGAGAATCGGATAAATTACAAGGTCATTCATGCAAGGAGAGAGAGGTACCTGTCGAACATCGGGAGAATCCGACAAGGGCTTTCGCTTCATATTCTGAGACTCACACAACGCAATTGTTAGAAGCGAAAACCAACTTTCATGTTTCCATTTAAGCGTATTAATCAGTGAAACCTGTGACATAAAGTTCAACCCCAAACAGTGTGAAAAGTTTTGAAACTCTACTCCTGCCATATAGTAATTGACTAATCAAAGATACTGCACTCCATGCTGATAATACGACTGACATCTAAAACAGGCAGTTTCGTTGTGTGCGTGCTTCATCTCTTCAAGCAACAAAATCTAGCGGTTCTGGAAAATGTAGAAGGGTGGGGCTGCAATAACGAAGGTAATGCAAGTAGAAAACTAGTTGAGGGAAACCATGCTTTTAAACAAAAGCATCGAACATCATTCTCAGCAGGAAACGGATCACGGTCCTGATGCAAATAATAGATCCCAACATTTCTACAGACTAGGAGCAATGACAGGAGATTGAGCTGTTTACCTGACCCACATGTCCATTGAAGTACTCATGATGTATTGAACGTAAAATTCGGAGAGTTGTTGCCAGGCAGCCCTCAGTTTCACTTTCATCTCTATGTAGTTGTGCCAAAGAAGGCGCCTTCACCCCAAATTGAACACAACTTGATGTGAAGAAGTGGTACCGTTCCATCAAGAGCAAATTGGGCCTATGATTGGGCCACACCTGTATATCAACACCAACACCGTCTCTTAATCTCAAAGACCAAGAAAGTACTTGACACAATAACTATGAAACAGCAAAAATAAACAGATGCATGAGGCTCGCTAGGTAATATGCACACACTAGGACGTGATAAGGCGAAAGAATACCCCTTCAGTGTCGTCAAGAATCACTACTGCAGATTCTGCTCCAAGGACGACATCCAGATCCTTTGTCAATCGCTTGGTGCTGTCAGTCTGCGAAATAATGCGGTCTCCAAACAATTGACCAGTGGGATCCAGTAGTGATGCCATATTCAACGCATATACTCGTTCACCCATGGTGTAAACATACATCTCGTACAATTTGCTAGCCTCCTCCAAAAACTTATGTGCGAAGGGCCTCAGCTTTGTCCACATTCCTAACTTACTTAACTGGTGTAGACTGCTCCCTCTTCCTTGCTGCTCACCTGCCCACCAAAGTCCGGTAAGGATTCGTATCAACAATGGCATGGAAAAATGAATCAACGTCAAGAGATTTCTGTTTCAGGTGACAGTCGATAATAAATAAACCAAGATGAAGCTGAAGATAAAATTACATACCAACTGTTTTTTCACTGCTATTCACTGATTTGGGTCCTCCAAGGTAAGTAGTTGACAAGTAAATCCTTTCCTCTGGAGGTACTTCTGAAAACCGAGCAGAGTTGAGCACGGTGTGATCAAGGTCAACAACCAGCAATAACTTTTTCTTCCCAGTAACACGCTTCAGCTCAGAATCCCGCACGCGTGTTGCCTCCAGTTCTGAAACCTCTAAGCCCTAAAATACAACGCAAGGAACCCCACGTTTTCTCAGTACCTACTTACATTAATCACATATCTCTCCACATGAACATCCTAGTCGGATTTAGATTAAGACAAGGTTTGCATTGCAAGATTTATTTTCAAAATCGAATATTAAAATAAACTAGTGTTTCCACCCACGAGAACACTCGATTGTAATCAGCATCAATTACATTACCTCATGGATATATCGCAGCCCTACATGAGTCCGGATTGGATCATTTGTTGGTGTTGTGGACTTCCTCTTTCCACATTTAATGCAAATATTCCATATGTACCCTGGGTGTGGCGGGCAATCTTTACTGGGTCCTGTGTATGCTCAAAATCAACTCATGATTATTAAAAAGGAGGGAAAAAGATTAAGAATAGAAGTTTATACATAGTTGCTTGTCCTAATTCCTTTATTACAGCCAACAATCATTACGATTTTCACATAATCCTTCAAATCAAGATGAATCTTACATCCTTCAACCCAATATTAAAGAAGCTACGACGATCCAAGCCAATTCTGGTCATCAGACCCTCTTATTCTTCAAGCACCTCTATACACTCTATTCTTGAAGTAGCATATCCATGCACAAAGCAATAAGTATCACCACAAGTGGTATGCTTTCTCAAATGTGAAGAAACAGCAGATGTTGCTTGTAGGCATTACACAACAAGAAATCCCTAACTAAAAAAACTATTGCTCAAGTTTGTCCAGATATGTTTAAAAGAGACGTTAAAATATTACCTGAAACAGTTGGACTCTCAAGATCATCTTCGCGTCTTCTTTTCCGGCTTTCATCATCCCAACTAGACATCAAACAAGTTGAGAAGATACATGAACATATTGATTAAGCTAGATAAAACCCCATATTGCAACGACTTGACCCCCAAAGGACCAAGAATTCATGGTTTTAAAATGACAAATTTAATTTATCATATTGTGAAAAATTGTAATTAAAATGAGACCAAATTTCATATCATCAGAACCAGTGAAGAACATTGCATACATTGATCAAAACATGAACAAAATTGACCAAAAGAAACTCCACTTAGAATCTACACAGAAACGCTAAAAAAAACATGAGGCCCAATTCGGGTTTCTGTGTCCTTTAGGTGTTAAGCATAAATATCATTCTGAGAGCTAATAAATCCTACAAGTAATGATTAAATACTTCCCCACCCCTCTCCGAGACCTTCAAAATGCATAATTTCACAGAAAGTGTTATTGTGCCCAATAATCTGCTTGTGTAAGTGAACAAACACAGTACATGCATAACACTCGTCATGAAGACTATAATGTCCAATTCAAATTTACCTCAATTCCTCCGCTGGATCCCCAACACTTTTACCGTTTAGTTGTTCTCCTTCTTGATCCTCACCGATGTCAACATCAGATTCCTCTTCCTCTTCCTCTTCCTCACTGCCTACTTCACTGGAATCCTCCTCCAAATCAGCACCGTTATCAATTCCAGGTGATCCTAAACCTCCGTCTCCCAGCACATCAGGTGATGAATGGTTGTCTGCAAGAAGCTCCGCATCAAGCAAAGCCGCAAAATCATCACTACTGGATGATGGTGATGGCGATGGTGTCGGAGCCGGTGACTCTGACCCGTCTAAGCTCATCTCTTCATACCATGCCTATGCAGAAGATTCTCACAAAAAACCTCCCTCTAAATCTCCAACGCTCCTGTAATTCAACCAAAAAATAAACAACTTAAAACCAATACAAACCTCCTCAAAATCCAAAAAAAATTAAAACTCTCCCTAAAATCCTAAAATAAAATAGTCCTAAATCTCCAACACTCTGAAATTCAACCAAAAAATAAACCCAATGCAAACCTCCACAACAACAATAACAAACCTTACCGACACTCCAATCAAATCCCAAAAGAACTACACACTGGAAATAACTACACAATTTTGGGGTCACAGTGTCCCAAGTGTATTTTGGGATCAGTAGTATTTTGTGGTTTTTTAATTAATTATTTAGTTCCAGCCTCCAGCTTCGAATAATGAATCACTTGGAGTCCATGTGGCAACTCGTGGGCACACCTCCGTGTAAAATACACCAAAATTCAAAAAGTTCACCAAAATGTACAATACTTCTATGAACACCAACCCATCCTTCCATCTCCTCAAAAGGTTCAGCATACAAAAGCCTTGTTGAAACCCTAACTAACAATCTTCAATCTTAAAGCAAGGATCTTCAATCTTCTGAAAATTCCTACTTCCAGATCCCGTTTCAACTTCACCGGGCCAAATTTCAACACTCCGAAGCTTATCAGAAGTGTGACACCGAACATTGTAGTGTGATTCCACAGAGAAAAAACAGAGAAAAAAAACCCTAAAAAACCAGAAACTGCAAGAACTCCGAAAACACCAACAGTCGATCACCGCAAAAGAGCCAGGTAAACATCAACACAGCTGCCAAATTGATAAGAAGAAGAAGAAGAAGAAGAAGTGATACCTCTCGGAATCGGCAGAACACGCAGCTTCGTCAGACAGAGAGAAAGAGGAAGGCAACAGAATGGAAACAGTAGAGCAATGGTGGCAGGCCGAGGGGATCAAAGACAGGCAGGGCAAGGCACTACTCCAACGTGACCGATCCACCCTAACAAATCAGTCCGAAGCCACAACCCATGCCCTACGTACAGGTTTACTGAGTCCTTAAATTGTACATGGAACAATTGCAGTGTGCAGCAGGCATCGTGTGGAGCCTCGTGAAGACATTCTAAACAACGTCACAAACACTTCAGATACTTGTGCGCTTCATCGACGACAATGTACTGCCATGTCTCTTTAGCAAGTTCGTTTTGATCTCTCATCACCATCTCAAAGCTAGTCAGAAGGACCTGCAGCAAAACCGCATTGAAAGTTAATTCAGGCCAACCTTCCTGAGGTTCCCGTTGACTGGTACGATTACATGAGGTGTATGCACCATTAGCCTGAAACTTCGTGTAACACCGTGAGATGCAAGTAAAGCACAGAAAACTGTAAATTACTGCGAGCATAAAGTCTAATTTTACTTTAGGCGAGGATACGCACGTTAGATTTCAGCGCCTTCATTCAGGACGAAAGGAGAATCTAGACTCGTCGTACATTCACACTTCAATCACATCTCCACCTCATGAATGAATAGACATGCGTGATCATCTGTGTCAAGTACGCTAATTAATACCCTAAAAGCCCCGTTAACAGTAACTAAGACTAAACTGACGATTACTCTAAAACAAAAAGGTCGTTCATCAACATGCAAACAAGTGACTCAATTCTATCTTGTAGTAACTTACCCCCACAGAGTAACAAAGAGAAGAAAGTGCCACAGACTGAGTTTTCAATTAATAAATTTGTGCAGGATGCCAGGATGCTACGTGTCCGTGTGTGCAGGGCCCGACAATATTTTTATTCAGATCAAACCCCAGGCGAGGATCGTAGTTCGGTTTCATCTTATCCCTTGGGTTCTTTTCACTCACTTGCAAGACCTGAAAATATGGTTATGAACTTCAGGCGTTCCTCAGGCCAAACTTCAGAGGAGGACTGTTGTTCTGCCCCGCCTTTTTTCAAAGCTCGGCCCTGGAGAAAGATAGCTTATAGTATGGACATCTAACCCTAATGAAGGCCATATACCAGAAATATACCTCCATGAAGAAAGCTATGGACAAACCTCCCATCAAATTAGGGTTATGTAACAGTATTGCATGGTCGTCGTAATCAATAGTTCCTAATTCTCCTTAACGCCAGTTACAAGAGATTCAAACTATGGATCCACGAAGGAGCAGATACGAAGGAGGAGAACAAAGAGCTACCAATTTGGCACAGCTAAAGATTAACACTAAACCTAAATAGGAACCACATTCATACCAGAAATCCGTCTCCATGAAGAAAGAGCTCAGGGACACCAAATTAAAATTAGGGTTATTACAATTTTAAAAAATGAAGGGGAATGATCGGACCTTAAGAAGGACGAGGGCAAAAAGCAAGCCGCACTTAACCCTTCCTAACGCACAGTCACCGTCCTTCCGCAATCACCGTCCTCCTTCACCAAACCCCAGGCGTTCCTCCGCAGAATTCCAGAGCACGCTTCTTTTCTCACGTCTCTCTCAGGCCCTCGTTGAAGGCGTCGGGCGCAGTGTATTTTGGGGTTCCTGCGTCTTGCGGTGGCAGAGGGCGGTAAGGTCGGGCGGGCCGCGTCAGACGGCGTCGACCTGGCTAGCGGGCGGGCAGGTCAGGCCGGGGTTCAACGGGCCGTAAGGACGTCTTTCCATGTAGAGCCTGAACCTGCATGTGTTTAACGTCATATCAACAGGAAGGTTGATGCATTAATAGTCATTCAGGTTGACACCTGTACAGTGGGGTCCAACATGGAATGGCGTTTTTGGTTTCGCAGTGAGAAAAATTTCAGTACTGCCAACTTTGAAAGCCTCCCGAGAGCTCAAATATTGGTATTTTACCACGAAAATTTTACCAGAGACTTATCTTTAAGTTAATTATATGTATGCCAAATTTCAAGGCCAAAAGATTCACTCAAAAAAAGTTATTCAGAATCTACCAACATTGGTAGCTGTGGAAATGTTTTCACTGCTGCCAACTTTGACAGCCTCCCAAAGATTGAATTAATTTTTTTTTGCCATAAAATTCTAGGAAAAAAAACTTCTTTATGTTAATAACATATGATAAAAATTTCAAGGCCAAAAGATTAATACAAAAAACGATATTAACAATCTACCAACATGTGTAGTTGTGGGAAACAATGGGGGAAACTACACACATTGGTAGATTGTAAATAATTTTCTTTGTATAGATTTTTTGACCTTGAAATTTGGCATGAATGATTTTGTCATAAAGAGCATGTTGTACCAAAAATTTCATGGTAAATAGACAATTTCTCAACCGTAGAGAGGGTGTCAAAGTTGGTAGCAAAGTTTCCCCCATTGTTTCCCACAACTACACATGTTGGTAGATTGTCAATATCTTTTTTGTATTAATCTTCTGGCCTTGAAATTTTTATCATATGTTATTAACATAAAGAAGTTCTTTTTCCAAGAATTTCATGGCAAAAAAAAATTAATTCAATCTTTGGGAGGTTGTCAAAGTTGGCAGCAGTGAATAACTACCAATGTTGGTAGATTTTGAATAACGTTTTTTTGGTGAATCTTTTGGCCTTGAAATTTGGCATACATATAATTAACTTAAAGATAAGTCTCTGGTAAAATTTTCGTGGTAAAATACCAATATTTGAGCTCTCGGGAGGCTTTCAAAGTTGGCAGTACTGAAATTTTTCTCACTGCGAAACCAAAAACGCCATTCCATGTTGGACCCCACTGTACTGTAGGTGTTTTGGTCTTGCATTTTTGGTTTACAAAATTGATAATAGAGTTAACCGAAAAGTCAGCTCGAAAAGGAAAGTTTTAGCAAACTCGTCCTCTTGAATTCATATTGAAATATAAATAGACCAAAAACTAATTCATGATGAGTTGGGAGACAATCTATAGCAAGTCACTGTCATTATTCTCCACACCTCGCAATGACTCCCACACCTTCTACCAAAGCTCCAAGCCCATGGCCCACAATGGGACAATCTATAACACGGCACTATTCAACCCAAGTATAGCTCAAAAAAGAGGTTAGAAGTAGAGCAAAAAGGGAGGTTAGATGGGCTTCTTTTCGGTTAACTTAAATAGTTGAAACTATTCAGAAGGGCTTGCTACACCAAGTATGTAATGCCACATGATAAAAGTATTAGTGAAGGACCCTGAATTTTGGGCAAAGATGCTCTGCATGACAACATTCTATGAGGTGAAGGTTGGGCTACAAGGTGGTTCCCACTTCCCCCGTGTTGGTGCGATCCCCAAACATCCGCCCCTACTCACATATCAACGCAACAACCTTCACAACCTGAAGGAGATTTTCATGAACATATTGTGGACATGCACGTACAGTACTGTGCAGCTTAACCACAGTTTGAACATTGTGGTTAAGCACCATGTATAGCTCAGGAAAGAGAATTTCAAATCAACACTCAAAGCAAAGCAAGTAGATCAGATATGGTATGCATGCTTGAGCTGAAGAATGTTTACCTCCTGTACAGACTCTACAGTTGAGGCTTTACACATTGTCAAAGAATTTGCCAGAACACTACACTAAATATGTAGATTAGTGTTAGATAATTATAAGATTTGAAAACATTATAGATTTTTACTCTCGACAAAAAAAATTACCAAAGGCATTGATTCCAATATTATTGAAAGATCCCCATCTTGACCAATATAGAGGGTAAAAAAATTGGTCAACAATAAAAACTTACAACATGTTTATGTAAATTAGTGTATCTAACACTAATCTACCTATTTAGTGTAGTGAGTTGTGAAAGACGAAGGTAAGGTAAGACGATGATATATTTGAGTTAACCCCCAAGTGCCCAAGGGTTTTCTTGAAATGCTAGATGTGTCATAATGTCCGCCTTACTCAACTTTTATGAGCTTCAATTTTTTAACATGTGTAGAACACAACAGTAAGACAACATCCATATGGTAAAATTTTGAAAAAATGCTATAAATTATTTAATAATCAATTTATAAGAATTTTCTTTGAAAAATCATAAAAACTACATGTTTAGTCATTTTGACTTGTAATCAAGTATGATAGGTCAAAAACATTGGTTTTATATGGTGGTTACCTTGTTCATGTTAGAACTAATCTTATTTGGTAGAAAACTTAAAGATTCCATTCCGGGCAGATTTTCAAAATTGTGACAATATGAGATGCTGTCACTTCGAGGGCTTTAGAGGAAAATTGGTATAAAAAAATTCAATATTTCTTGTTGGAAACGATGCCCAGTTTCAATATCTACAAGTGAAAAAAAATTACGCTCAAAAATTGTTATTTTTGCAAAAGTTATGGGTGTTTAAAGTGGGCTGAACTTTTTTTAAACTCTGAAATTTTTGAGCGACCATATATGGTCGCTTAGGCAGTTAGGGATTAACCAAAAAGAGTACCAAACTCATCTTAGGTGAGGTGATTCTGACCTTAGTCAATGACAACCAAGTGGATTGGCACTATTGCCAATAAATCCCAATGTGGGAAGCAGTTTTAACTAATTTTTGTCAAAAAGACGGCAAAACTGAGACTACATTGAGTTTTAATGTCAAACCTTAGCTAGTTCGTCGAAATGTACCTTGACAATTGCTGCCCACAAAATGTCGTTTGTAAGTCGTTTTTTAGGGCCATAGTGACAAACTCGAAAAAAAAATTAATCTCTGGCCAATCACACTTAAATTACGGGGATAAAATTCTCCATACGAGCAAAACAATATGAATGCAGAGTGAGAGCGGGAAGAGCAAGTAAATTACTAAGCACAACAGTAGTGGTGGATCAGTGCATAGGCGATGAAATGGCTTTAGATTTGCAAGCTTTTTGTTGTTGCTTGTCGTTCCAAGACGAGTAAGGGACCTTGGAGGCACTGACGACAGCAAGGTGTCGCATAGAGAGAGGGGCTTTGTAGCTCACTAGGAGCGAAATAAAAATTACATCTTTTAGAATGGTGCAAGGGACACAACGAGATGAATGTGAGTAGCTTAAGTTTGCGGATTTCGGAAATTTGATTTTGATTGTGAAGTCGGGTTTGGCACCTTCGGCAACATAGAAAACACGCTCATAGATACGCACGCAGAGATAGAGAAGACTAAAAAAGCAAGTGAGAGAGACAGACCCCTTGCCGCGGTTGTTTGCCGTTCGAAGATGACGTTTAGTTTACCATACATAAGGGTCAAAAATTGAATTTCCACGTCTTATTTCAAGAGCTCCACGTCACCCTTAAACCAATTGAAAAGTCACATGTGGCACTTGTAAACTAAAGTTAATTTATTTATGCGAAAATTGACCACAACATAGCATAGCATAATAGAGCAATGCAATAAAGCATCATTTTGAAACTTGGATCAAAAGAGACTCTTCACTTAGATTCACTTTTCTGAGTAAGAAAGGAATGCCATTTGTATTCCATAAATTTTGGGACTACCATATTGTTGCCACGTAAACTTAGTTTCTAATTGTAACTAGATTGTGGTCCCATTGCACCTAGTCTATTATGCTATGAGGGTGAGGGTGGCACATGATGAGAGTTGCTCTTTCACATTTGAAGTCCAATCTAGTGAAAGGTCTATCCAACTTACTTTTAGATTTTTCAAATCTTCTCGTTGAGAACGTGCTTGTCAATTGGAGAGGGATTTAAGCACTTTGGACTTTGTGAAAGATCTTCACTACACATGATAGTATATGATGTGGAATATATTCCCTCTCTTTATTAGACAAGATATGATATAGAGTCGAATATACTCCCTCTGTTCCAATATAAAAAGCACCTTTGAACAATTAAGCTTTTTATTTCATAGCAAAGGGAGTAATAGTAAAGAAATTATATATATATAGTCCTATGTCATCCTAAACTAATCTCAAGTTGACATATGACACTTGTAAACAAAAATCCTTTTACTTATGTCAAAGTTTGACTACTACATAGGACATGGGATATTAAAGAAATTACATGTACAAATCTATACATAAACCAGTTGAATGAATGATTCCAATAATTCCTTATTGCATACATCATAGCATCTACAAAGAGTCAAAGGCAGATATCATTTTATAATGCATCTTTGCAATTCTCCAAATCTGGAGAGGGTTGTGTGCATTTAGGGTTAATATATACTGTTATGAGTTGATATGTGGCACTTATAAACAAAAAATTGATTTATTTATGTCAAAATTGACCACAACATAGGGTATGGGATATAGTCCAAGTGAATAAATTTTCTGTACAATTCTATGTCACTTTGTCAAAAATTGACTTATGGCATTGACTTGTGGAATTTGGTTTGAAGTCTTGAATAAATGAATTATTAAACATGGTTTTCTAAAAGATTAGATTTTTATTTTTTTCAATTTTTAATTTAGAAAGAAGTTGTTGATCGCATAAACACCTTCAAAAACAAGAAGGTTGGTCCAAAATGACCCTAAACTATCCTCAAGAAGATGTAGGGGTGTTTTTTAGCACATGTGGGATCAAAATTCAAATTCCTATGTCAGTTTAAAACTTTTCAATATGGTATATTCTACTCTAGTGAAATCTTAGGAAATTCCTTGATGATTATTCCTCTTGTGTGCGATATTGAATATTGATTGTTATTGTCAAAAATCTACCCTAGTACAACCTTAGGGTGCAATCTTGAGGATCCCTTTGGAGATCATAATTACCTTTATGTGCTATGTCAAACATCAATTGTTATTGTTAATGGTTGAGTGGCTCAATAAGGAATCCCAATAGGGATCTTCTTTGAACATCAATTGTTCAATTATAGTCCCTTGTATTCCATGTCAAACATTTATTGTTATTGTCAATGGTTCAGTGGTTCAATAGGGATCTTCTTGGAACATCAATTGTTATTTTCTCTTGTGTGTTACGTCAAACATCAATTTTTATTGTCAGTGTTTCAGTGATTTAATACAAGATCCCATTGGGGATTATTCCCCTTGTTAATTGTTATTGTCAGTGGTCTAACACTCAATATATTTCAGTTCATATTTTCATCCATTCTAAATGTAGTACGAGAATATATAAAAGGAAGCTTGTGGTGTGGCTAGAATATGCATTCAACATGGTTTGCAAGCGGATTACATGACATCAACAAGAATATTCTATAATATTCCCAAAAATATAAAATATTTTGAAATTTTCCATTTTACTATATTAGAATGTTTTTGGTATTTTTCCTATTTACTGGCTTTGCAACAATCGTTGAATTCGTCTAGAAGCCATTTCAACTTGCACAACTTATCGCCGGTGACCTCCCGTGTACGTACAATATCATCAACTACATGCAAACAACAACTAATATCCTCAAACTGCCAACGCGACATAATACTCGCAAGATAATGGCAATAGAGAGTTGATTTTTTTCTCGACCAATATCACCTATGATTTGGAAGCTTTTTAATTGCCATGAGTAACGGAATTCCAAAAAACGCCTTCAACTCGTCCCATTGCAAGGGCCACCAATTGGGGCCCGCCATTGCATATCCCTTGCCTGCCATTTCTTCGCTTGCATATCGGTTGGTCTCGTGACTAATTTTGTCCAAAGTCTGCGATGACGAGAAGCGGCAAAACAATGACTCAAAATTCTCTGGAATGCGGGTGAATGCAAAGTTGGATCCGGCCGGCTGCTCACCTTTAAATTCAGTGTTGATATGGTTGAAATCAGCGTGCTCTGTGGTCCATGTGGAATCATGGAATAAATCTTTGAATGATGGTGGCCGTTGTTTACTTTTCCGAGCACGAGGTTCTTGTGATCTTTAAACATCCTCCGTCGTGGTCGTCCCTCTGGCACTAGCAGGCTGTGGACATTTAGATCCCGCTCCGATCATTCCAGGGAGATGGGTCCGATCTTTGCGTTTCTGCTGTGGTGGATGTTGATCACGGGTTGCTTCTACAGTGGTGTGCTAGACGCCGGTTCTGCTGCATAGTGGGCTTGAGACCGGAACTGGTGGAGGCGTTGCAGGGGCGCACTCTGCAGCAACTGCTGCCGATGTCTTGATGTGGGAGCTGATGCCCTTGAAATCCGCTGCAGCACATGCGTTGCTGCACTCTTCGCTATGCTGACGAGGACGTGCATCAATTCGTGATGCGCGTGCTTGTAGTCTGGCACATGGCACTTGCAAAATCGGTGGACCTTCCGGCCGTTGCACATGCATCACTGAGGACTGAACTTCATTGGCAGCAAGTGCAGGCATCAGCTCTATTGACGGGTTGTGTGCGTTGGACTCAAATCTTCCCTCACATGCTGCACTAGAACTGTGCTAACGAGATTGCCCATGCATGTCATGCGGTGGGGCCACGATACATCGGATAGACGTGGCACAAGATTGGCCTTTCATGTCCATGAGGTTGTCCAAATCGGAATCATTAAAGTCGCCACTCAAGCAAAAAGAGGACTCATGACCTTTTCCGGCACTATCTAGACCAACTTGTAAACCGTCTATTTCTGCACCACGGTCCTCATCCCTTCCCAAAGCTGTTATAACTTCTAGCACACATAGAGGCAAATGCCTAATCTCGCCATCATCACACTGGACAACGTATGTAATTTGCTGTAACTCACTAGTTGTATAGCAGTGCAACGCTAGACCGCATAAGTAATCAGTACAACAAGGATCATCAGGTTGGTATTGACTTACTGCAACTATAGGAAATCGGACGGGTAGCGGTCGTGTAATCAGTCGGGGCAAAGTCGGCACATCAGTTGGAAGTCCCATGAAGCTCAGCCTGATATGCTGTTGCCATTGCTGATATTGACATGCAAGTTCTCTAGCTGCGGCAGCAGCTCGTACGCTTCCGTTCTCCATTCGACTTCGGGCTGCGGTACTGCCTGCGACTCTTGTGGTTGTGGCTCACGTAAATGGTCGTATTGCTGTGGCAGTTGTACTCTCGGCTACTAGACTCCCTGTACTACATGCTCTGACAGTGGGATTGTATGCTGCAGGACTGCGTGATCGTGTTGATCTGGCCATGGGATTTGCTGCTGCAGGACTTCGTGATCTGCCTGATTGGGACTCACTGGGACTCTCCTTGACATGTTTGGAAGGTGACCAGTTGTTTCGGTCGATGGTGCTGGACTGTGGGCCGCTGGTCCAATCGTTGACTGGGTAGTATGGCCATGGCGTTATCGTCGACGTCGTAACGAGGTTGTCCCTGCATTCGACATCAATCGGGATTGAAGTTTGTCTGATTGTAGGTTGTACCTCGTCGTGTGTGGAAAGGGGATCTCGTACGACTTGCCTCTTCTTCTTGGCTGGTCGTCCTAATTTCTAACGGCCCTGTAGTGGAAACCCTGCCGCTGTTGTTGACATTAGGCCACAATTCTTCTCTCAAGACGCAATAGAAAACTTCTAAGAAGCCAAGAGAATGACCTACAGGTTGTCGCTTTTGCCAACGCAAAATTTGCAACGTGTGATAGTAGAATAATAATCGGAGTCCCTCGGGAGTGTTTGACCTTCTAATTCCTGATTTCACTTGTTTCTCTAAAAGATACTTCTTTTGCAATAAACGTAGGATACGTGAAACTTGAGATGGTGATGCATTTTGAGTCTGCCTTGCCCACTTTGCAATTACTATGCGTGCGCGTTGAAGGACTATGAGACGTCTTGTTAGTTCCTCGTCGGCCATTTTGCACCACTGAAGATTAAGGAATGAATGCAAACATCGTGCTCTTATACTAACTCTCATGCTTTTTTTTTTGCTTGTGAATTTGCACGTTCCCATGCATTGATAGTAGTGCATGCGTATTGCAATTCAAGCAACCGCCAGATCTAGGACGTAGAGAGGTATCTTTGATTCAAGAATAGCAACATTGGCCTAAATCACTCTACTGTGAATTGAGTTGGTACTACTTTGGCCTTCAATACTGCAGATGAAGGCTGCCGCCATTGAATTTCAAATTTGCATATTCTGTTGTTCATCCAATAACAATGTACCTAGTGGCAGTTCACTATGACTTCTCTATTCAAAATTTATCATCCGGTTGTTCTTTACAATATATATGATGACGTATGTACCTTTCAAACTTACTGGTAATTTGTTTTTTTCTCCCATCAGGGACAAGCACGTAACCGCCAAAATGGTACTAATTTTATTTCACTTCATCCGTGACCAAATTATTCCTTCATCTGCCCATATCATGGTGGGTAACATAAAACTTTCAATGCAATCTGGTATAAACATCTTCTGTTCTCCCTCACAAATTATGCACAACAACATTCACTACAAAATTGCTAGATATGCATACACAACTAGCTCATAGCGCTACAATAATTTTGGATGAACAGAAAATGTCCACACGACGGAGTTCCGAGCTTCTAAAATCATTCGTCGTCGAGTATGTGGATGCTGGTGCGCTAAAGGATTAAGACACACTGAAAATATTTTTCGTTTTGTACAGTCCCCGGCAACATGTCTTATAACCTGACGGTCTAGCACATGCATTCTCACGGTTACATCTTGTGACATTTGGGCGTGTAGCTTACATCACAGAACTGATGTCAGCATGATATTTCATGGTCATGGAAGATAAGATTTAAGAGAGATAAGTGATGATTCACCTACTTCTAAAAATAGAAACGCCATAAATGAGCACGTTCAATCTGTGGAGTTGCTTAGGTACTTAAGAAAATGCATTTGGTGATAGAATCACTCCAGAGGGCAAATTCGAGTGATTTCTCTGTTGCATTTGTGGTCGTGACGATTGGCTTGAGTGAACTCAATGATCTGTGGTTGATGTGGGTAGTCATTACCTAGACGTTTTAGTAGAAACCTTTCAGTTTTGCTCTGTGTGTATACAATACTGTTAGTCACTCTTGCTTCAAGAATTGTGTCCAATTTAGTGTGTGACTCTTTATTGACACTATGCCTGGGAAGTACTTGACTGAAGTAAAGCAAGCCACGATAGTTGGGATGAGTAAAGGTGGCATGTCTATGACTCAAATTTCAGCTGAAGTTGGGAGACCAAAAGCTACAATTTCAAGAGTGTTAAAGAGGTACCGTGAACGTGGCACATTGGGACTTGCAGACAAGTGCGGAAGACTACAGAAATTGACGGATGTTGATTTGAGAATTCTCAAACGAGATATTATGAAGAATCGTCGTATACCTCTTACCGAACTTGCAGGTAATATATCTACACAAATTTGTGTCAGGACCTTGCAGAAAGAGTTGCATGAACATGGCTTTAACAATCGTATAGCAGTGAAGAAACCATTTCTTAATGCTAAACATAGGGCAGAGAGGTTGGCCTTTGCAAGAGAATATTTGGATTGGACAGTTGAAGATTGGAATAATGTCATTTGGACTGATGATGCATCTTTTGAAGTTGGAAAGCATTTACGTACAATTCGTGTACGGCGAAGTGCTTCTGAAAAGTATCAATGGGACTGCTTAGCGCCCACCTTTAAATCTGGGAGGACTTCAATTATCGTATGGCTATTACTGGCTCTAGCAAGTGTTATTTGGTGTTAATTCCTTCAGACAAACGCACTGCTAAAGATTTTGTAGAAGTAGTGTATGAGTCTGCACTACAACATTATTACCACCACCATGACAACCATGAGTGCCTTATTTTGATGGAAGATGGTGCAGTACATCGTAGCACTTTCCCTAAACTTTGGAGGGAAGAAGTTGGAATCAGGAAACTTAAGTGGCCAGCAAACTCACATGATCTCAATCCTTTAGAGAATTTATGGAAGCAATGCAAAGATCAAGTGCAACTTAAAAATTGGCCAAGGAACAAAGACGAAATGTGAACTTCAGTGAATAGGACATGGAATAATATATCTCAAGAAGCTACTTGCAAGCTTGTTTCCACAATGCCAGATCGAGTGCGAGCTGTTGTGCAAGCCCGTGGTGGTAGTACTTGATGGTAGGGGGTACATGACTTTGGTGCAGTTTAGTGGATAATTTATAGAGAGACAGTTGAAATTGTTGTTGCAATAGGCTTCTACAAGCCAGTAGCTTTCCAATGATATGCTTAGTGCTTATTGTCACCCTAAAATTTTGAAATTATATATATATTTTTTCTTCTCCTGTGAGTGTGTTGGAAACCAGAAGTCGAAAGGTTACAAGACATGTTGCCGGGGACTATATGTGTAAATAGGCTCAATTGGTAAGGTGGACGCTTTTTGAGTATACTTACCTTAGTACTATACGGGGGCAAACGCTTTCGGGCCGTTCAAGGGTTAACAAAGTAATAGGCCCACTTGAGATTAGGGCCGGGCCCACAGAAACTAACGCCGCCAATGGCACTGATGCCACTTGGCTCCCACGAAAGCCAGCCAGCTCAGCCAGGACCGTCCTCGCAGTTCCATTCCTTTCCCATTGATATCTTCTTCTTCTTCATCGTCGGTGGTCTCTGCCAAACCCAATTTCAGATCCTCACTTGCTTCATCGATTGACGCGAACGAGCTTTTCTCATCACCATTCCCACTGCACTGCACTGCAATTCATTCAATTCATTCAACCGGCGACCACCCCGATTTTCTCACTGGTGAGCACTGCACACAATTCTCCCTTAGTTTCATTTCATTACTGCCCTCACTTTGGCCTCGTGCCCCTCAATTCACAAATCCAGCATCTTCATTCCGATCCTTCATGCCCTTTCTTGCTTTTCCATCCTTCAATTGCACGTTACGGACAATTTTATATGGTTTGTTAAGAGGATTCTGACGCACCAAAGAACTTTGCGTTAAAACATAGAATGAAATAAATTTTAATGTTTAGGTTGTGTACATGATCCTCTGAATCAATAATATGTATTCATTGGCTAAGGTTTTGAGTGTCCTTCTCCCTGCGCTTGCTTGAGGTTTAATAGCGATTTTCCATTGTGCATGCTGCCAAATCTTGTCACTGTAAGAATAGAATTTTTGCGGAGCTGCTGCTGCTTGAAATCGCATAAAGTTGCGAGAGACTTATTTACTTCTTGGCAGAGAGTTGCAGTGAGTTTCAACCAATTTTTGTGTTGTTAACCCCTAGCTTGGCATTTCTAGGGTTTCACCTTTTGAGTAATGTCTTCGTGTGGCCGGGCTAGATTCTGTTCCACTTGGGCTACTGATTTATTTGTTTATTTATTGGTGACAGGCGTGAAGGATTGGAGCTCTATATCAATGGTGGTGAAATCTGTCAATGCTAGCCTTGGCTTGCCGAGCGATTCCACGTCCACGCAGTATTCTTCCGCACGTCTCCAGCTTCGCACCCTTGAACTCAACCAGCTACCACAAAATGGATGTAAGCTTGCTCCAAACTTTCCATCCCCTTTTTTCTGGATGCTAATAAAAACCACACAGCCAGGTTTTTAACCCCTAAAGGACCATAAGGCCACCAGGTGGCTCCTGTTATTTTCAGTAATTTTGAGTAGGTTTTTATGTAGATTTTTTTTTGTTAATTTAAAAAATAGAATTATTCAACATATGTAATGTTCTTCACTAATTCCAGTGATATAAAATTTGGTCCCATTCAAATTATAATTTTCACAATATGATCGTTTAAACTTGTCATTTTAAAACCATGAATCCTTGGTCCTTTAGGGGTTATGGTGTCGAGCCTTTCTCAATAACGAGCCTCTTACACAAATCATTGTCTTGAAACAATATTATAGGTCAAATTGCTAGACTGATCGATTGAATTTGTCAAACCCTAAACCATGAATTTCTTGGTAATGGCGTGATTGGCGTGCAGTGTTTCTGGAGAAAACGGTTGCATGATAACAAGGGGCTGGTAAGCAGCCTGCGAGAGTATGGGACGATCACTTGTTCCAGAGTGGCAGATGTGATGGAGCAAATCGACCGGGGCCTGTTTGTTCCGTCAGGCGAAGGAGATCCCTACATGGACCACCCTGTGCCCATTGGATTCAATGCAACAATCTCTGCTCCTCACATGCACGCTGCCTGCCTTGTTCTGCTCAATGACCATTTGCAGCCTGGAATGCGCGCTCTTGACATTGGATCAGGTCTGTGTAATTTGCCTGCCACCCCACCCCACTGATTGCCAACATAGGTTCGTGTTGTTTTATTTCGTCATAGGTTTGTGTCTCAATGGCACAAAAGCAATGGTAACAACAATGATTCATTCAGTGCTATAACAACAATGATTGAATCAATGGCCATTGATGTAGTGCTCGGAATGTTAACTCTCCATGGTACTGGTTTGGTTTGGTTTGGTTTGGTTTGGTTTTTTTTTTCTTTCTTTCTGAAGATTAATAAGATGTAGGGTGCAGGTTCTGGATACTTGACAGCAATCTTTGCGCTTTTGGTTGGCGAAACCGGTCATGCTGTTGGAGTGGAACATATACCTGAACTTACAGAAAAATCGGTTGAGAATGTGAAAAAGAGCAAAGCTGCTCATCTACTTGCTTCTGGCAGCCTTTCACTACACACTGGAGGTCAGTATCGTCTTCATTTCTGTTTTCATGGCTACATGAGACCAAATTTCATATCACCATAATCAATGAAGAATATTATATGTGTTATCCAAAAAACAAATAAATACAAATCTAAAGAACTCCACATAGGACCTACTCAAAAATGCTAAAAGAAACATGAGACCCAATTCGGGCTTCTTGGTCCTTTACGGGAATGTCCAAAACTGCTGATTTTTGGTGAACTTTCAAAAAGGATACCTGCAATCGTCACTTCAATTGATCTTTGGCCGAGTAGCTGCTTCCACTGAGAGTTGAACTCAGGACCTCCCGCTTACTAAACGGGTGCTCTAGCCAACTGAGCTATAGAAGCGTAGGTGTTGACACTGTGCGAACTTCTAACCTATTAAAACCTTTGATTAATAATTTAAGCATGGAATTGAAACATGTCAATCCTAACAGTGACAGTGTTGTTGTTACAAACAATTCAAATCTTATGAAATTTTGATTTGGAAAAAATGTGAAAATTGAGTTTAGAAACGAATCCTAGTGTAAAGTACACGTCATATTAGTGCTTTACGCTGATCATTTTCATTGTCATAATCTTTGTATTATGAGCTAAATTAACCGTTCCAATCACAATCATTCTTGCAGTGAGTTTTTGTTTACATAATTTTGGAGCATGAAAGGGACCCGTCTTATTAGTGCTTTACGTTGATCATCTTCGTCATAACCCCTGTATTAGTGGAGCTAAATCAGTGAACCATTCCTATTACATTCTTGCAGTTTTTAAAAACTGAGTTGTGGTGTATGAATGGTATCCGTCTCATTATTGCTTTACGCTGATCATTATCTTTTTCATAATCTTTGTGTTACTGTTCTCATATCAGTGAACCATTCTTATCACATAAATTCATTAGGAATTTAGGACCCCGTGGATTTTAAACGATTTCCGTGCGACATCCGATATTTCATGGGTTTGTACATTTTTCACACTGATTTTGCACGGATTTTGCGCTAATTCCGCATGGAATCCGCACTTTGTTGATAATAAAAATAGTGAATGTAGAAGCCATGCAGATTAAGTGCAGAATTAGTGCAAAACCCGTGCGAAAAAAGTACGAACCCATGAAATATGGGTCCGGGTCTGATATGGGTTCCAAAAAGGATTCTCACTAAAACACTGTCATTTTATAATTCACTTAATGTGTGTTAGAAATTACTCATTTTCAATTCACATGAATTTAATGATAGATTCATGAGAAAGTTGTAATACTCCATTCAAAATAGTATTGAGCAAGAAAAATTGAACAATTTATATATTCCTTCTTATTCCTTTATTCTTCAAATCCGAAACTGTCTCAGTTTCGGATTTGAGACAAAAGGAACAATCCGGAATATCAATTTATAGCGAAGTAGTTCATAAACAAGAAATTTAGCTAAAACAACGTTTGAGTCATATCTATGTTTAATCTTAACTCTTAATTTGATGTTTTACTATATTTCCTTATTTATGAGAACTTTCAAAAATCAAATATTTTTACACAATCTAAAAAGACTATGATTTCATAATATTTTTGTATTAAAACTATATGATATGCTTAAATATAAACTTAATAAAGTGCATGAATATTTGTTTTAATAAAAAAAACCTTAAATACATAGTCCTTTTGCTACTATAATGTGACCAGGTGCTAGATTTGATAAATTAGGAAAAATTTCAATTTTTGAATTTGACCTATATAGCACATGATTATTGTGTACCAACATGCCATCTATAATACCATGTAATTTTTGTAAATTTTCCGATAATTTTTTCATTACCAAAAGGACATTCTTTTAAAGTCCGGACAGTCCGGGAAGGGGTACCCTAATCAGACCCGGACCCATATCGGATGTCACATGAAAATCGTTAAAAATCAGTGAGGTCCTAAATTCTTGATGTTCCGGCAGTTTGTTGTCTCTGCCCTTCTAGGGGAGAGACTACGGAAACGCTTCGTTTTTAAGGAGTTACCAAGAGTTACGCGCTTGGACAGTAAAAAAAAGGCGTAAAAATAAATTTGGGGTAAATACTAAGGCAGAGACTTCGCGACTAGCCGCTTGTTTTAAACATAGTTGTGGTGTATGAACAGACGGCAGGCAAGGATTTTCTGAACTTGCACCATATGATGCCATACATGTGGGAGCAGCTGCATCAATTATCCCACCGGCTCTGCTTGATCAGTTGAAGCCTGGAGGGCGAATGGTCATTCCAGTGGGAGATCTTTTCCAGGACTTGGTGGTCATAGACAAAGATTTACAAGGAGAGGTGAAGAAATGGGATTATACACAAGTTCGGTACGTGCCCTTGACTGACCGCCACCTACAGCTTGGAAAGGGGAAATGAAGCAAGGCCAGTCACTTTTTTAGTTTTTTAGTTTGGGTGTAAAGAATGATGTACATTACAGAGTTGTGAAGAAGTTTGGTGTTTGAAGTTGTGAGGATGTTATAAAATATTTAGTACTAGTAGCTTGCCCGAAATGTAGATTTTCACCACCAGAACGATGAGTAATGGTCCTTAGTAATGTGAGTTTTAATCTCTTACCACAACTCATCTTATGCAAGGTTGTCCACAGAGCGTTCTTTTGTGATACCCACAATAGTGTTTTCAACGTTTTGCAATGTTCATTTGTGTACTTACAAGTTAAAAGAACACAATTTGTACACTTACACGTTGTGCACAAATCTTTTGTGACTCCCGGTTACTTCCACCATAGTGTTTTGAACATTTTTGAACATTTTCCAATCTTTAATCTTTATCTTTAAAGATTAACCCTTAAAGGACGTACTAAGCCCCACGGGCTTACTTTTCTTTGGGGAGAATCTTGCTCATAACTTCTACTCCGTTGAATTAAATAGGATTTTTTAAATGCCAAAACAAACATATTTAACCCCTAAATGACGGAGGGGGTAAGGGCAAAACATAAATGTGTTATAAAAAATTACTTCTTCAACTTTGATGAAGTTTGGTCCAAAAGAGAAAATGAGGAGCTTGATGTTTAGTAATTTTCCATACGGTCAAATATCAAAAAATAGCTTTTTATCATCTCATAATGAATTTAGAAGCATTTAACTTCAAATATTTATAAGAATCACAAATTTTATTTTTAGAATTTGAAATTTTGTATGATTTGTTAAAACTAGGCATTCTATTCTAAAATCTAAAATTGCAAAATTTTCAACGGAGAGAACATCATTACTTTCCCCAAATAGTAAGTTTTCTAACACTAGACAATGTAGAAGTGTTTTTCTTTGAAAATTTCTCCCGGGTGGAGTTTAACTCGGATTGACATGATTCAAATTGGGTTGGAAAGTAGACTTGATTACCTATTTAAAAATATTTTTTATTTTCTATAAAAATGTTTTTTCTATTTTGGGCAGCCCATAAAAAAAGGGCAGAGACCATAAAATGGTTGATCCGTCACTTAGGGGTTAAGGCATCTTTACTTTTGTAGAATAGAATCGAAGAAAATTAAAAAGATTTTGGTTGTAGGAATTACAAAAGCCATGTCCTTTTAAGGGTTAAAGAACACGGCCTTTAAGGATTGCATGCAAAGAATGCTATCGCCAAGAATGAAGCTCAACAAGGTTTGAGAATGGAATATTCGTGGTCTTGGGCAACCTAGCTTAAGGTAACTATATTTAAAAGTGACCATAGCTAAATCTTCTATAATAAGTAGATTTTGACACCCTACTGTTGATGAGAATGTGCACAATCTGAACATTAGAGTTTAGGGTCGCTTTAACCCTTAAACGTACCACTCCTTTGTAGGAAAGTCAAACTACACAATTTACTGAATTTTTGCCTTCAAGATTTATCAAAATATATTTTGTAATATTTTTCATGCATGGAATTGAATGTTTCCTATCAGTCTTGAAATTTTCAGATTTTTTTTATTTATACGGCATTTTTAACAAATTTTTAAGTCAAATACTTCAAAAAATAATTTTTATTACAAAAAAGCTATAAAAAATTAATATTTTTTGGGAGTAGGTACAAATTACAATGGAGAATCACATGATATGTTTTCCATAGAAACTTTTTATTTCAATTTTGAAATTCGAAAGTTGAAAATCCCATCATTCCTATGTAGTGTAATTCAAACCTTGACCTACAAAGCTTGCACAAGCAATAAAATACTCAATAATTGGAATTTTTAAGATTTGAAAATTGGAGTACAAACTAGACTTAATAAACTTCATTTTCTTAGTTGGGTGTATTAGCAACAAAAGTCATCTTCAAGATCAAAATTGGGTTTGACCAACAAACATCCAGTAACTGGATGCGTGGACGTCTAGGGGTTAAGGTCAACCTATAATCAACAAGATTATCAGTGCAATTTATGGGAGGTTGCAAGATTGTTTATCCCCTAGAGGACCAAAGATTCATAGCTTTAAAATGACAATATGGATCATATTGCGAAAAATATAATTTAGATGGTATTGATTTCATATCATCAAAATTAGTAAAGAACATTGAATATATTGATCAAAATCAAATAAATTTGAACTAAAGAAAGTCTACTTAGGACTTACCCAAAAGTGCTAAAAAAACATGAGGTATTATTGGGACTTCTTGATCCTTTAGAGGTTATAGGACCTAACTGATGGATGGATAAAAAGTTGCGAGGGTTATTGAGAGATGTTGTTTATAAGATAAACCACCCTATTTATGTCACTATGTACTATTGTAGCCATCTGTTAAGGCCGAAAAAAATATTTATAAAAAAAGAAGCTAAAATTTTAGGAAATTATTTTTTCAAAAAAATCAATTTTCTACGGTGAAAAATAGAATCTTAGAAACATCTATATGATTTTATGAAATATTTGCATCATTTCAACAAATAAATAAATATCAGGCATGAACTGCCAACCTTGATGATCGGTAGTGAACATATCAAAATTTTAAAATGTAAAACATGGATACACAGCTACTACAAAGTGGCACATAGTCACATGGCACAAATCGAAGTGGTTTACTTTAACCCCTAAAATTCTGAGCGACCGAATTCTGGTCGTTCCACTTTTTGGACAGCCTCGAGGGACCTCATACTTTTAAAATTTTCAATGAAAATTTCAGTGTAGCTTCCAAAAACTACACTCTACATGTCGCACTTCGTTTCATGTCATTCCGATAAGTATTGCAAAAGTTATAAGCATTTGAAGTTTTTGAAGCAAGATTGGACAGCAAGAATTTTTTTATTTTTTACTCTTTTTCAATTTTTTTTTTTTAATTCATGATTGGTTGATCTTTATCTACAAATGAAGCTTTAAATTTACCCATTTTGAGCAATGGGATAAAAGTTATGAGGAGGTTTGTTTTTTGGGCAATTTGGACAAAAAAAACTTTGAAGCTCATTTCTAAACTCAATTTTCAATAATTTTTAATGAAATAAAAGGCACTAGGTGAAGATTTCCAAGTACAACATTCTCACCATTAAGATTGAAATTTTACAATTCCATGTCAAACTTATTAATGATTTTCTTTTTCCTTTCACTTTGTACCCACTTCTAGTAATTGTTTTATGAAAACAATTAATATGAGCTTTTTTACTTACAAGATTTTATATTTGAAGACTTAACTCAATTGTCAACATGGCCTTGCCATTCAATGAATTCTAACCCATTCAAAAAATATATATTAATTTCTAAAGTTCAAATTTGTCACCGGATTGAACCCAAAAATCTTCTTTTGCAACTTTGATCCTTATAATCTAAGAATCTAGTGGTCATTTTGCTCTCAAATTTTGTGCTCATATGAAAATTCAAGTTGGGTATTAGATCTTACTGTTAAATGATGAAAAAACTAAAAAAAAACATATGATTTCTTCTGCAACTTCCAAATACTGCGTTTTTCATGGTTTTTTGTGAGAATACGGTCAAGGAATTTTAGGGGTTAAATGAGCAGTTGGTTATGAGTGAGAATTAGTGATTTAATCCAACTAAAAATAGCCCAATTGCTACACTTGAAATGCAGTGGCTAATTTTGATGAAGAATTTTTGAAAATATGAAAAGAAAAATAACCAAATACTTAAGAAAAGTTACGCGAGTGGCCAAATTTTGCCTAGGCATTACCCAAGTATCACCCAATATCACCACAGTATCTTGAAAAAAGCTGGCTACCTGTGAAAATTGAAAAAAAAATTACTGTTGAGGATGCTTTGGATTCTGGGTTGACTTCCTGTTTTTATTTCAACTAACTTAACCCTTGGACGCGCCTGCATCCAGAATCTGGACGATGGATGATTTCAGGATGCGTCCCTTCACCACGCACGGGGATGTTTTTCATCCATTCAATTTTTTTTAAATTCTTGTGCTAGTTGATTACCATTTGTACGGTACGGATCTTCAAGATAAGATATTGAGAGTTTTTGAAAAATAGTAAAAGTGATTTATGTCAAGTTTCATTCTTAGTTCAAAAAGTGAGACCTTAAACATAATTTTCCATAATAAAAAGAATCAAATAGTGAAAACCAAACCATCTTGTAGTGTATGTTATTCCAATTTCATTACAATATTTTTAAAATTTTAATGTTAATTTTGGGTTTTTAATTGAATTTCAAGAGAAAACCTTGCAAAATTAATTTAAAAATATTAATAAAAAATATTATGAATCCAACCGTATAGATGTTATCTTCACATTGACATCTATAACTTTGCTTTATACATCAACTCCATTTTAGTTTTTTATCAAACATTTTATAACGAATCTTTGAAAACAGTGTTGAATCGGTACCTTAAAGAAAAACTTCAGGGGGGTGTTACAACACGAGATGCTCCTCCACATTTATAAATAAATAAATCTAGTTTTTTAAAAGAATACAATCTAATTTCTTGAAAATTTAGGAGCTTAGTAAATTGACTAGTAAGGCTTGTATGGTTGCCATAATAACAGTGATCCAACTTGCTTTCAAATTCAATTTTGACTATTCTTCCCAACTTGAGTCCCAACTTTTGTGGATTTTGAGAAAAATAATAATTCAAATCAAAAAAGCTCATTCTTGTGAATTTGTTAACCCTTAAATGTCAAAGTAAGTCCCATGGGTTTAGTTTTGAGAGAATAATGGAGAAAAAAAAAAGATTTTATGAATCAAAAACAAAAAGGATTGGTGTTTTGTTTTTTTTTTCTTGAAACTCATGGATAATTTCCATTGATAGAGGAAAAAATACAAGGAACCTGAGGAGCAAGTCCCCGGCGAAGCTTTTAAATTTTTTCAAAACCAGCAACCATCACAGGTCACAAAGCTTTTAACTATTTTCAAACCAGCAACCACAACTGGTCACAACTGAAAAACTAAGAGGAAGCGCAGCATCTTCAGGCAAAAGAACCCATCTTAGGACGAGCAAGATTCCAGCTCATCTGAAGATGGGAGCGCTTCCCAAAGAAATCCGACTGTAACCACGTATTATCAAATCGTTTGAGGAAGATGCCCGCCTTGTCAGGATACAATTCGCACAACTTGGTAGTCTTCAGCCAGGCAATCCGAGCATGATCGACAAAAGACTCCCAAAGCACAAGTTCGAGTTTCTGATTTGGCCAGGGTGTGTTGTTGAAGCAGATGGCGTTGCGATCGAGCCAAGAGAGCCAAATAACTGAACCTCTAAGGAGCGACTACATGGATGATCCCTTCTTTAAACGTCGAGGCAACTTGGAACCAAGGACACATTGTTGCCACGTAAGGGCGGGCCAACAATCATCGACGGTGGGTACCTCCAAAGCAGTATACAACATTGTTAAAGCAAAGTGCCAAGCGTACCGAGTCTTCTCGCAGTGATGGAACCGGTGGAGAATGGTTTCGTCAAGGCCAGCTTGACAACTTGTGCACACTGTAGGGATGTTCGGGGCCGCACGTTGCCGCCAACGGTGAACTGCCATGGCACAATGATACACGGACCAGAGAAATCCAGCTTCTTTCTGTGGGCAAGACTTATTCCACACCTTGCACCATCGGGGCTGGTAGTTCTCCGGGACCGCGCCATGCCATTTATCCGCCATCAGCCTAGTGAGAGTCGTGCGATTGGTCAGCAATTGGCGGCCAAGTTTTGTCGTGTATGAGTGAAGAAGGCCAGACCCGGTCCACGACCATCGACCAGGATCGAAAAACAGTTATGCAAGGATTCCCACGTACAACATCGGGCCGGCGCTTGGATGAAGGACACGAACGCGTTTAAACCATCCAGTGAAGACTTGTTCTTCTGATGGGTCAGGAGGGGGGCGAGGGCGTAACATCGATGAGAAGGATCCCACTGTGAAACTTGGATGACCTGGAGGAAGTTCTAAAGACTGTTGGTTAATGGCAAGTAGAGGTCGATACTGCGTTGTGGTTGGGAATAGTAGAGCTGGGAGGGGATCATTTTCTTGCACAAATAGCCCCAAGAATTCTTGTTTCCGCGTGACAAATCGGTTGTCAACAAGGAGGAAAATCCAATCGCGGGGAACCGAGGCTACCAGGTTAGTGTAGGCGCGGGCTTTGTTTGGCTGCATGTCGAACAAATCCCGTGCGTGAGCCTATGGTAAGAAGGAGAGAGAAGTGTCGTTCCAGATATGTTGAAGTTGCCACATCCCATTCGTCATGAGAGAGGCTGCTCGCGCCGTCGAGAATCCGTGAGCACCTCCGATGTAATGGGTCGTCCACAAAAGTGGCGTCGTGAGGACTTCGTCTCGGTTGCTTGGAGGTGTCGCGGAAATATGTTTAACAAGTTTTCGCCATGCACTAACTATACGATCCCATGCCCTGGAACCTCTGGTTGCACGAAACTTGTGAAGCAAGGCCCATTGTGGCATGGCCGGCTACGAACCGCGTGTCTGAGGTCTAAACTGGAGAAGTCTATACCTAAGGAGAAATTGTAAATTAGAGGATCCAAAAAGCATGGCTTTCAGAGCCCATTTAGCAGTCAAGGCATGTAGAGCTTCGACAGGGTCTATCAGGTTGAGACCGCCAGCACTACGTGGCGCGCAACAGTCCGTCCAGGTCGTGACTTCAAATCCCACTGTCGGCGATAGAGCCTGGGAAGCCATGGTCGGCCCCACCGTGGGTTCGGGCAATTTCCATATAGCTAAAGTGGGTAGCGAGAAAAATAATTTTTTAATAATTTTTAAATTTTAAATTTTAAATTTTAAATTTTTTTTATTTAAATGTTTTTAATAATATAATTTTGATCAAATTTAGATATAGAAAGAAAATAAAATGTAGATATGGAAAAGATGATGTCGCACGAAAAACGCAGTGAATCAGTGTAGTTTGAAAGACGATTAAAACACGACATTTGACGACTATAAAGAGTGCTGAATTCATACGTTTTCAATAGATGTATCAATCGTGTCGAATCAGTACTATATCCACTTGTACGAACATCGTGTCATATCAGTGTAGTTGCGATGAATGACGCAACGATGCGGAATCAGTGCGAAAACTGTACGAACCCTTGAAATATCGGAAATCGCATTGAAATCGTGCGGAATCAGTGCGAAAACTGTACGAACCCTTGAAATATCGGAAATCGCATTGAAATCGTGCGGAATCAGTGGGGTCCGAAATTCCTGATGTACTAGTGTGATGATGCCGCCTCGTCCCGCTCCCGGACCTAATGGGTCATTGTTGTACCCGAGACTAGCTGCTGCTGACCATGAAGTGGCTTGGTTCCCTAAAAGTTTGTCAAGGTTGTCTGATTCTAGGTTACGTAACTTGTGTTCTTGTAAGAGAATGATGTCGAGAGAAGGAAAA
The DNA here is from genome assembly GCA_022496805.1 of Pohlia nutans. Taxonomy (NCBI): domain Eukaryota; kingdom Viridiplantae; phylum Streptophyta; class Bryopsida; order Bryales; family Mniaceae; genus Pohlia; species Pohlia nutans. The sequence goes on from CM040086.1 coordinate 3,907,127, forward strand.
TATTGAAGATAGTTGCGAAGCATAAGGATGGAAGCTTTGTCGCTGATCCCTCGAACGTTAAATGAGGGAAGTTGTAAAATCATTGACGGGGGTGGGGTTGTGAGGATCTTGAAGCAGTGACCTCGACGCTTGAAAGAGAGGGAGCAGATCGGTAGCCCCAGCTATCGAAGCGAGCTGGGACAGGAGAGATCAGTAAAGGTGACGAAATGCGGGAGCGAGCAGCAGCCCGTGTACTTCGAACTGAGGATGTTAGCTCCGCGGCAGACGGTGCATGAATGTCACTTGACACTGTTGAGGATGTGGGAGGAGGATCAGGGATCTGATTTTGTCGGGTTCTGTTGGCGGTGAGGAGCCGGAGTGAACGATACACTCACTCGTTATCTCTGTCTTCAGCGCGGTTGACAGGGATTGGAGCCAGATGAGATTTTTGTAGCTCGAGTTGGGAATGAGGGTCGCATTGTGAAGGCGATGCAAAAGAGATGGCGCGTGGCATCAGAGGGGATTGTGAAGGAGCTTCTTGATTTCTGCAGGTGGCCGGGCGAACTGGAGAGAATTGCACGTTTTGTGCATCTTCAAAGGAGTCTTCATCTTGGAGAGGCGGGGCGACTTCTACTATGTGTGGGGTATCGTCATCAGATGTGTCGGTGAAGGAGATGCGATTGGTACTCGTGCCACGGACTCCCAGATGTTCCATGGTAATGCTGGCCGGTTCCAGCATTGTCGTTTTAGAAGACTAGAGTGACGAGGAGGAGGCGAGATCTTCCGAGTTAACAAGGGCGAGAACAACTGGAGATGGTCTATCACATGTGGGATGGGTAGATGGGGAGCAAGGACGCTCGGGAATGGAGGGCGGAAGCGGTGCCGAGTTACAAATCACCACACCTTGGGTCGAGTTGGCCGATTCTTGTTCTTCGGCGAGGTGTATCATGTACCGTTCAATCTCAGTTTCGAGTTCCATGTCGATGTCGTCATCTTGATCAAGGCTATCTGTGAGGTCGGTGATATGGATTGGATTGTCCGCGGGGATCATGGATGGAGCTGGTGGGAGGAGTCGAATGTCGGGAGGCGCTAGTACTGTTGCTGAAGCTTGATGAGACTGAGGTAGTGAGGTTGGTGCTTGGGAAAGCTGAAGTGGAAATTCCCGGAAGGCAGAGGTAGAAACGATAACTTGTGCGGGAACAGGAGTCGCCGGGTTGTCTTGAGAAGGTAAAGTAGCCTGAGGAAGCTCAATGTCCATTGCCGTGGGTTCATTCGAGGATGGACCCGGTAGTGGTCGGTGAGGAGGGGTGTGGCGGCGCCGCCATGGCCGAGGAGTCTTCGTACCGGTCGTGTGGGCGCGGCGCTCCACCAACGAGAAGCCTTCGTCATCTTGGACTGGTCGGCGTGGAGAGGGAGATCGAGTCCCGTCACCTGGCCTATGGCGCTGAAACCAGCTCGAATTGTGGACTTGGCGCAAAGATTGTCGGTGGCGACTTGGATCGGCGTGACGAGGAGAGATGGGAGGCAGGCTGAGAATTCCCCGGGTGGGACAGTCTGTTTCGGAATGGGAGGAGTCGGAGCAGCGGCGGTATCAGGCGTCGTTGTCTTCGTACTCCACAACGACTTCTGAAAATTGTCCTGTAATGTTGGCAACCGAAATTTTTGAAATGTAGCCACGTGCTAAGTCTATGGCCACGCAGAAGCGGGGGTCTCCACTCACCAGGACGCTCCTGTCTTCTTCAAGTACAGTGCCAATAGCTGCGGCGACGAATTTCGCTTCTTGCTGGAAGAATTCGAAAGGGAGATTCTTCAGGGTAATCCAACGGGGAACGACCAAGCCGACAGGGCGACACGGGTTGAATGCTGGAATCCATTGTTGAAAGAGGGCCGTGCCAACTCTGAGATGGCAGGGAGACAGAGCCAACACTTGACGGGCCAGCTCGACCGAAGCTAGCTTGATGAAATGAAATCCGCCGCCTGCATCTCTATGGAGCGCAACCCTAGCACAAATCTTGTCTTCCAGTTCGCGAATCCAAAAAGAATGACGAACCGTGGGAGCAAGTTCAACAACGAACCTGGCGATGACTACGTGGTGTTTGATGTAGGCGGCTTCCATGTAGAGTGCCACCATGTCGAGAGTAGAGGCGAGGACCACAACCTAGTCCCGCGCAGGCAGGCCGTTACGAGTGTGAGAAGTACCAGTTGCGACGTTGTTATCGAGGCGGTGTCTCTGAGTTTCCTGGTCGTTGTTGTCGATACGGTGTCTTTGAGGTTCATGGTCGTTGTTGTTGATACGGTGTCGCTGAGATTCCTGGTCGTCGATTCGGTGTCGCAGGTGGTCGATACGGTGTCTCTGGTGGTCTTCAATACGGCGTCCCTGGGATCTAGATGGCGTCGCTCCGGACTATCTATTGTATGGTTTCCTTCTGCGGCGCGGCGCCAGGGTGCGGTGGACGGCATCGTTGCAGGGTTCAGGGCAGAAACGTGGGTGCAGCGGCACAGTAAGATCCGGCCAGCATTGCGAGCTAACAAGTTAGGGTGGAGACGGTGTATTCGAGAAACTAGGTTTGGATAGTCAGAATCTAAAATTTCGACCATCAATCGCATGCTTGGAGCGTGAACACAAACGCTAGCTAATTCTTCATAGCTTCAGGATCATGCGTTGGACGGTGTGTCAATGTAGATCATAGCACGAAGGTGGATGCGGCGGCGGCGCGTTACTCCTGCTTTCATCGTTGAGGGATTGGTGCTTTGAAAAGCACTTGAAAAAGCGAGACTAGATTCTCAAGTTGCGCCAAAATGAGAGAATTGTGGAACATATGGAACTCATGTGAATGCATTGGGCTTTGGAGGGGAGAGTATCTGTTACAGAGTTTTATGGTGTAATAACAAAAAAAAAAAAAAAAAAAAAAAAAAACCTATACAAAGCACTTGTTTTAATGTGTTAACCCTTCGATGACTTTGCAAGCCCCACGGGCTTGATACTTCAATAGCATGTTGTACATTCCAGTAAAGTAATTATTTTGAAAATTTGTATTCCTTTCCAACATGTCCAAACTCGTGAAATCACAAATGTGCCTCATGAAAAATGTTTGTATGGTTCTAAAAACACTTACATCTTCCCCTCAATTTAACAAATGCTAAATTCCTTCTTTTATACTATGTTTACCATTTTGTGAATTGGATAACGAATTTCCTTTCAAATTCAATATCTTCCATTTTATAGGTCTAAATTGTGTGAAACTTTTAATGTGAACACCATGTTGTCTTGAGCTTTTTGGTTTGTACCATAAACAACTCCAAATACTGCCCCCACCCCAATTGTGGAGTTAGCATGAAATATATAAATACCATTGAATACACACTCCTCCTTCTCTATGCACTAATCCCAAGAAAATTTTATTAAAATTTTATTAAAAAAAATCCCTTTTTGTGCATTTTATCCACGTAGTTATTGATTCCCAATGTGAAATTCCACTTGATTTGAAAACCCTTGCCGAAGGTTGCAAGAATTATTTTTTGTGTGTAAAAAAATATAAAAATATAAACATAAAAATATAAAAGTGACTTAGTGCTAAATATGTAGATATTTGATGATTAGCCTTATAATTTTTTTTAGTTTGAAATAATTCAGTTTCAAAACACTAAATAGAAATGTGAAGGTAGTACCTGATATTACATGGGATCTAGTGTGATGAACTCATGGGTTACTTACAAGAAATTAAATGCAGCTCCCAAGCTAATTACCATGTCAATAGGGAGCTGCATTCATTGACCAGCAATTTTCGCAGCCATTCAGGAGTCTCTTCCAATACAATTGCCCAGCTGTTTACAGTCCCACTCGCTAGATTTGGTGGCATTCAGCTTTTAATTTATTCAATATTTATGGGTGAGTCAGTGAGTGACACCTACACGTCATGGTCAGTTTTGAGAAAAATAATAATAATAATCCACTGTTGTTTTAGAAGTGCCACGTGTCATCTTGTGATTGGCATGACCTTTCAGAATCTGACATGTACAATTCCGTTTTGACATTTGAGTTAACCAAAAACAAAAGAGCAATGGAATAAAGCGTCCTGTTGTTTAAAAAAAAAAAAAAAAAACAAAAGAGGAGATAGAGAGGAGTTCGCTCTTAAAAAATAAATTTTCTGATGGCCATTGTTCATGAATAACTTAGTCCTTATCGTCGGGGCACTTGGCTTGGAGAAGTGGATGGGAGCTCTCCTTTAGCATTGAGGAGGTCACGAGTTCCACGCCCTACAGTGGCTCAAGGTCTTGCTTTAGATTATTCTTCAACTCACCATAGCCTAGTTTTGTCGTTTTCTGAATTGAAAATGAGTTGAAGGTGAGTATGAAGTGAGTTTCCACTTTGAGACACTCTTTTCGGTTAACTCTATTAGGTTGTTGAATTTAATCCTCCACCGATGTGGTTATTTACCAAAAGATCCACATAAATAGAGTTATCCGTAAAGTTGAGCAAAAAAGTTTCACATGGGAGAATTGGTTTTTTTAACTTGAAAGGCGGCAAAAACAAGATTTGGCTCCCTTTTTCTTTGGCCAATCACAACGCTTTGGTTTGTCAAGGAGATATGAACCTTGTACCTTATCAAGACTAGTCAGAGAAGCTCCCCCGAGACACATTCAAGTTTCCATGGGAGAATCTCTTTGTACTCCCATGCCACCCCTCGCGCTCTCCTAAACATGGTGGTTTGGCTAATTGTGACGAATTGTGTAAGGAAAGTGTAAAATGCAAAACATAGGGTAGCAAACATGGCAATCCCTCAAGACGTTGCGGATAAATCAACTATATCAAGTCGATTTTTTGGAGAATTCTTTTCTTTTCAAAGTTTTTTTTTTTCAAATTTTTTTTTAGGTGAAAAAGGAAATCTTGAAGAGTATTTTAAAATATTCCATCCAACTATGATGATAAAGAAAATGAAGAACTCATTTTCTTTGAAGAATTAAATATTTGGTATATATGTAGTACCGTGTACATATAATAGTCTTTTCATTTATGTAGAGTTACGTTATTGAAAAAGGATAAATTGACATGTGAAATTTTACTATATAAATATTTTTTGCATACTTTTGGCCCCTATTCTTTATGTTCCAGCATTGTATAACTTTGTGTAAAATGAAAAGATAGAATAACCACTTTAGTGTGTTGTACATCAAGAAGAAGTTCAACAAATTTTTATTAAATAATTATTGATTTTGCAATGCCATTTTACAACTAATGCATATATAACATATAGAAAAATAGACTTTGACTCACTGCAGCAGACCCTAACTCATGGCAAGTCTACATCATTTTGAGCTAAAGAAGTTATGTGATGAGACACTATTGAAGCTTCTTCGATGGTATTGTTGAAAAGAGTAGACGCTACTAATTGCTAAAGAACTGTATGATCACTGTCAAAGAAAAATAGATAAGTACATTATTATTTTTTATTATAAATATGTGTGTCTATATATATGTATATATATAGCAATTTGTAAACTTCAAGTGGGTTGTATTGTAAAGCAAAATATTGTAATCTCGGGGAGTGCACTTAAAGTTAAGACTAGGAATCACGTGAGTGCGTACTTTCGACCCCCCTATGTATGTACTAAAAAATCATCAGAAAATTGTAAAACAAATATGAAGTTGTTGAGCACAATCTAAAGTTCTTGTTGTATAAATTTCAACAAATAATCACTTGTAAATATTTTTAAATTGATTATTGAAGCAAAAAACAACACATTTTAGTGTAAACTTCAATCATTTTTTTTATAAGATTTAAAAAACTTTTGGGTCTAAAATTTATACCAAATGATAGATATATACATAATGATTCAGCACCTAAAAAATCGTAATTTAAAAACTATTTTAAGGCCAAGTATTGTAGGGGGTATGCCATTAAAACACACTCAGACACGTGTATTCCTAATCTTAACTTTAAGTGCACTCCCCGAGATTGTAATTGAAGAGCAAGTTCCACAAAAATAAATTAAAAAATTAGTGATTCGAGAATAGTGGCTAGATTATGAGATATTGCATAGAAGAGCTAAAGAACTTAATGATGGTATTGGAAAACAAATACAAATATATATATATACTATATATATAAAAAACAAAAATAATAATCTAACCACCAAGTTTACATAGCAGGTTTGTCTAGCTACTTTATTCACATACCAACTCTTGATATGAGTGTTGGGACCAGTATAGGCACAAACATTACAAATCAAGATCCTTAGCAGATTTGAATTATTTTATACATATATAAGAAAATCTTAAATCTACGATGGATCATAGGATGTATTTAGATTGTGACATTCATGCCCATACTTGATTCAAAATTGGTGCTTACACCATCAAATAAACAAATACTTAATAAGAGTGCAAAAGTGAGAATGTTGTATATAATTAGCCCCTGAGCGTCCCTAGTTTATTTTTTGCTTAAAATCATCATTGATTTTGATGTGCTATAGGTCTAAATGTAAATGAGGTATAGAAATCTCAACCGTATAATCTTGTAATATACATGTTGTAGATCATGTTGATCAATTTTGGGGTCATTTGGCCACATAGATTGAAAGATCGTAGTGTTTTAGTGTTAAAAAAGCATGGTGGAATTTTCCTAGTAACATAGTTAGAGGTGAAATTTGTTTTCAAAATTACTTAAATGAAAAACTTTCTACTATAAAGTAGTTCAAAATCATCGTATAAACACATTATTACCCAAAAAAAATCATGAAAAAAATTTAATGTACCTTAAAATGGCCCTGAAATGTCAAAAAGTAGCTTGAAAAGTGACCCATTTGACCCAAAAAGCAAAAAGTGTTTGAACTATACTTGTGCACTAAAATGACTCCCAAACATTCATAACATGGATCAACATTCAAATTTTACCATAATAACCAAACTTCAAGGTGAATTCAATCCAACAAGTTTTATTAAAATCAAGCATGGGATGAAGGAGATACAAGCCCTCAAAGTTGCAGCCATCAAAATGCCCAAAAACTGTTCAAAAATAAAGATACTTACTTCCAAATGATCACCAAAAATTCAATACATCTTGGATTCATCTGAAGTTTTTACCACACATTCCACACATAATGTGTCTTTTTTTTTCCAAAATTTCATTAATATGGACATCGGGATGGTTAGGGGCTAGTAGCAACTTTTAGAATTAATAATTTTGAATGTTAATTTTAATGTTTTTTATATTTTAAATCACATATAAAATCCATTTAAAACTTCTATTTTCTAATTTTCACTTCTTGTCATCTCATTTTTAAAATCTCATAATTTAAGTTTTTTCTATTTTTGAATTGCTATTTATACAAACTTCTTGTATAGGCCTATAGTGATTTTTGAAAATCTATTGTGTGGAGGTGCATTGTTTGTGTTTTTTGACATTGTGTGAATGCACAATTGAGATACTAATTAAAGCTTCTGTATAAAAATTAAATGTATATGAAGAATGTTATATTCTATAAAAAATATTGTAATTGTATAAGTACATTTTAGAAAACATGTGCTATCATGTGTATTGATAGGATGCATTTTTTGAAGACTATGTAAAAGTCTTACAAGATACAAATTCATTCATCTCTAACATCAAATGCATCAATAGGTAGGTAGAGAACTGCCAAATTATTATCCTATATAACTATCCATTCCCATCACTTTTATAAGTTTTATTATTAATTCTTAAAGTCTTGTTGTGTTTCTTATCAAGGGTATATATATATATATATGTAGTGCAAGATGTAGTAAAAGCACAATCGGAGGAAATAATTTTAAGAAACAATCTGAATGTAGAATTAAATAAGTTATCAAATGAGCCTAAATTTATCGTGGTGAATATTCATCTAAAACAGTTTTAGTATATAAATCAAAATATGTTAGGATTTTATAAAGATCAAATACACAGGTTTCTTTTTATAATTTTTCATTGAGAATAACTTCAAAAATGAACTAAATTTTTCAATTGAAAGCAAACCATTTAACCCCTAAAGGACCAAGGGGACACATTGTGTCCACAAATAATTTCATTACTTTGATAACTTGTTTGGATTTCATAATTTTGACTCAATGTTAACTGGAGAATTGAAAATGTTTGTTTCAAGAACACAAAAATCTTTCAAGATTTGCAATTACATTGATTGGTTCATCGGGAAAAAACTAAAGCGTCAACGTAGGTGAACTTGGGACATAGTAGTTAGGGCGGTTGACGACTTGAAAGGCGTTTTCACACTTGGATGGCACATTTGTAGAAAAATAAAGTGTACAATATGTAAAATATTTGCCATTATTGCATCATTAACACTATAAAATAATCACGGAAAATGTTTAAATATATTTTAAATGGAATATTTTCAAAATAATTGGAATCTTTTCTACATATTTTATATTATTTTGGAACATTTTGGAATATTCCAAATATATATTTGAATTCTTTAAAAAAATTGCAATGTAAAAATTAATAATGATCACAAACACTGGCTCAACGAGTCACCGACAAGTCACTTCAACCAAACATAAATCTTTGAGAATCAATCATTGTTGTTGTATTTAGTTTTAGAACACCATTTTTTGTGGGCACCTAGATATAGTACATCTTTGTATGCTCCTAAACTTTCAAACCCTAATCATGGTTTTTAAATTTATGAGAAAGTTTGCAATGAATGACTTGTTGGTTTTGTTCAAAATTTTCAAAAATCAACCATGTAATATATACGGTAGATTGTTTTGAAAATTGATGTACAATCTCATGACTAAGTCCTTTTTGAATTTCAACGGTGAAGTTTTCTACATGAATACCAATCAAGAGATACAATTGCCTTTTCGAAAGCATCACGAGAAAGTGATAATTTTTTTGGAATGAGCATGGTCCTTTAGGGGTTAACCCCTAAATTTCCTTGTGTTTTTGGGAGATTGAAACCTCAAAACTGCGATTTTCTACCTCTATGTACTCCCGGGGATGTGAACCAAGTTTTTTTTACTTCTTTAAGAATTCCAACCGTAAGATCTTGTACCTAAGCCTATTCATAGCTACCATTTCAAAAATTGACCGTTGGATGTTTATCATTTGCAAGATCATAACATCCAAAGTTTGTGCAAAAGTTTTTCGGGGCATTGCTTAGGAGGCATTGTCTCCATAGTGCAAAGGGGGACTTGAAGATTGTTACTCCAAACATTTTGCTCATATTTTTTTCCATGTAGATAACTAAGTTGGGTACGCTCATGCAAAATTTTAGAGACTCATTACGCGTTTCAAACCTTCATGCAAATTAATTTCCGGAAGTAGGTATAAAAATGGCAATTTGGTGAAACATGCATCACATTAATTGTATTTGAGTTTTGGAAAAAAATGAACGGTGATTAGGTACCTCTATGATTTTATAAATTTTAGGCGAAATTGTTTTTCAAAAATTTCAAAATCTCAAATTTTGACAAATTTCGAAAGAAATGGATGTGAAATTACAAAAAACCTTGGAGGTTGCTGTTCTTTATTTTGGAGGCTGCCCTTGTCAAGCCAAGAATATAATCAACATGGGTCACTTCAAATTCTGAGCCTAAATGTGGTGAAGAGCATGTCTCCAAAAAAAAAAATTGAAAAAATGATTATAATAAAAAGTTTTTTTCTGCCCCAGTTGGGCTTGAAACCAAAAATTTCAATAAAAAAATTATAAAATCCGAATTTGACTTTGTAATTTTTACCCCACACATCTTGTATGTATGACCACGCCCACGCCAAATTATAGTCTAAAATTCTTAATTTAGACCTTCCATCTAAGTCGCCCGAAATAGCAAAAAGCCATTTTGGCTTTTAAGGGCCTTTAGGGGTTAAGATCGTTTGGTGACTTCAAAGAAGGCATTGTACACAATTTCAAGAAGAAAATGAATAAATAAAAGAAAATGATTTTGAATAGATATGCACTCTCCTTGAATGTTCTCATTCCAGAAAAATCACACATTTAAAAAAATTCAAAATAAAACGACAAAAGGTGACCAACAAATCCAAAAATCACTTTTTGGTTTTCTCGTTGGTTTTAAGGGATGTTAAGGTTTAAGATTAGATATTTGAATCTCATTGATAATTCAAAACATATGTGAATGTATTTAAATATGTATTGTTTAAATATCACTAAAAAAAATTGTATTTGATTATAACATCAATTCCTTATATGTCTTAGATTCGAATTTCATGTAATCTAATTGTAAGTCAAACTATATCTAATAAATTATTTTAAAACATAATGAGACTATATTTTTGGTAAATTGTAAAGACCAAACATCAATGTTTTTTTGTTTAATTTTTTTAATAAGTGGCTAAAATGAAAGCTTATAAAGTTGAGGTGTTTGTAGTTTACATCATCATACGTAATAGAAGATCTATTTACGAGATTTACAAACATTTAGCTTCAACAAATATCCAAGTAAATTTATTTCGATGACTTGGTATGTTGTTGAAATTTATTTCAACCACTTGGTACATTGTTCAAATTTATATCAACCACTTGGTACATTGTTCAAATTTAGTATCAAAGTAGATAATTTAGTTTCAAAGTTATTTTGGTGTATTACACTAATTCTCATACAAATGTTCATATAGGCAATATGTTTTTATTGAATTCTTTTACATTTATACATAAAATGATTCTTCAAAGAGTTCAAACACCTTGAGACAAACTATGTATTAAAAAAAATGGTGGTATACAAGATGCTTAGTTATTTTCTAACATCCTAGTGCACCTTAAATTTAATCTCTAAAAGACTAGATGTTTATTGAATGTGCTTTTGTCCTTTTCTTTTCTATTCATGTTCGACGGGACATTGCTATCATACACAATCTGGGATCATTGTACGGAGGAACTGATTTAACCCCTTTTAGCATAGAACGTGATTTGTCAAATAGGTTCTACACTAGGCGGTTTGAAGTGTAACTTGACTCTTGGAGAGGAAGTTGACTTCTTTCCTTACAAAAAGAGCATTCTGCAAAATGTCCTCATAGCTTTACATAAAAGCATATACACTAGTCAATGTTGGTGACGTCAACAATGGCACGGAATAAGAACACGTTCATAGGAGGAAATTTAGGAATACATCGTATCAAAATGGCTGTATCATAAGGAGAACAAAGCGTATCTAACTCCATATTCATTGAATTGGGAGTTTCCATTAAATTGGGAGTCAAATTGATGTATGCATGTTGTAGATCTGATAGTGAAATGATCATGTGATGTAGATCAATTTGACTCCCAATTTAATGGAAACTCCCAATTTAATGAATACGGTGTTATCTTTGGAAGAAGACAAGGTTGAGGTTTACAATAGCAAAGGCACTATCAAGTGTAATTGTGACGATAACGAAGTACGAACAAAAATATGAATGAATGCTCAATATTTCAAAAAAATTGAACATGTTTTGGTGAATTTGAATGAATATATGACCCTCTAAAAATTTAACAAAGGACATAATCGAGTTAAAAAAAACCTAGTATTGCAAAGCCAACACAATTTTTTTTGGCATTTTGAAGGCAGTGTCAATCAAGTCATATATAACCCATATAATATTGTTGGAAGTTCAAAATTGATTAAAGTTCCATAATGTCAATCTGTAGTGGTTGTTTAGAAATTATTTTTAAAAGTATTAACCTTGCCAGTGGTGATATTATTATTTTCTACCAACAAAAGTTATGTTGTCTAAAACATTTCAATTGACATGAAAATAAAAAAATTAAAATGGGAAATTTCAAGAAATAATATAAACATCATAGTATAGAACCAATGTTGTCTTGTCTGACACTTTTCTAATTGGATGTTTGGCATCAAAGGTCTTATTAAACGCTTATTAAATATATTAAAATCCCTTACATAATACATTCAAATATTCTAAAATATACCAATAATAATATAGAATATTGGAGTATATTCCATATATATTTTGAAAATATGCATATAATTATGATAGACATTTGGATCTACTAGATTTCATCAACGTTGTATTTAACAATTTGTAGAGTGATTGAGCAAGAAAATGCTATATTTATATAGAAATGCTTTTATTCTTTTTATTTTGAATAGTTATGAGAAGGTTATAAGGAACCTTGTTTTGAAGATAATTGAAGCATTTTTTGAAAAAAACTATATACAGTTAATTTCAAACTCTATTTCACAATTTAAAAAAAATCCATTGTTGACTAGAACATTTTTACCATTATAATTGATATGTTTCAAGTTTATGTTGAAACAATCTATAATTTAGTTTCTTTTTTCTATCATATATTTCTACTATTTTTTTTAAAAGGAAATTTAGTATTTTTATTTATTATTATTATTTTAAAAGTAAAATCATAGATTTAAAAATCAATTCTTCATTATAATCTCAACCGGATTTCAACTACCTCGTTTTTTCATAATAAAATAGACTTAAGCCAAAAGAATTCAAAATTTCTTAACTGGAGTTGGCAAGGTTAAAAATAACATCTTCTTTTACTTCAAATGCTAATATCTTATGATCTATATATACCTTAATTTGAAAACTAAACTACTATAAAAACATGTAATAAATACATTAAAAATATTATAGTAATAAAATATAACAACGAAAAGGTTTATAAATATAAAAGTAATAGAAATACATTAAAAATAGTGAAGGGTTCAAAATTATAACAAAAAAAGGTTTTTTAATTTAAAAAAATACAATAAATATATTAAAAACAGTATAGTAATAAAATTATAACGGCAAGTTTTTTCACGTGATTGAGGGTCGCGTGGCTTGGAAACCGAAGGTCAGTGAGGCACATAGAGGTCTTTTATACAAAATCCAAGTATATTTGTATATCCATGTACTATAATTCCCAGTGACCTAGTTTTGTGGCATTTAATGTTGTAAGAAGAGGGATTTCATTTTACTGTCTTGAAATTTTAAAAATAAGTAGTAAGTGTTTCTATTCATGGATGCCTCACTTCATGTATAGAGCTACTCCTATTATCTTAATATTTATTAACATTTTTTTCTTAGCAATGAACGACTTTCTATTATATTATGGCAGGGCTTTGAAGTTCACAACACGGTGGTGGGGAAAAAGGCATAAAGGGTAAATAACTGTGGGGTCGAGATCCGGGCTGTTACAAATGATAGATTGACATAGGTGGTTATGTTTTAGTAAACCTATACATGGTGATGCTGAAGTTCTCTGTTTATTATTACACCAAAGAGTGCCAGTGAATGTAAGTGATTTAATTTCCTGATCATTCTTCTTTGAAAAAAACTAATCATGATACTCTATGTTAATTCCAATGCACCTCATTAAATATAGAATAGTCTAATTCTAGTGCGCCTCATCTTGAGTTGTTTAACTCTTGTACACATGTTCTTAATCTAAAGTTGTTTAACTTCAGTGCACCTCATCTTGAGTTGTTTAACTCTTGTGCACATGTTCTCAATCTAAAGTGGTCTAACTCCATTGCACTAAATATGGAGTTGTTTAACTCCAATGCACACGTTGTCAATTTGAAGTTGTCTAACTCCAGTCCATCCATCTTCAACTAGAAGTTGTCTAGTTCCTCTCATCCTTTGCTTACACACTGCCACATGTGCTTAAAAAATTCATTCATCCATCAAATATCTATAGTTACCTTGCACATACATTTAATGACATTATTTGATCTTATTACATGGATTATTTTGTTGATATTTAATTGTTATAATTAATATTTCATTGTTTTATTTAGAGATTTTTAGTTCACTAAGTAAATAGTAAATAGCATTAAATTAACGGATTCATTTTAAAATATTTGATTACTTTGATTATATTTATCTTCATCTTATAAATTACATGATCTTATGAACTCACAAACTTCAATCTTATGCACATAATCTTATAGAAATACTAGATTGAATTATATATGCATATACAATTAACAAAATTTAGATGATAATTTCATTAGATATCATTTATAAAATAAAATGAAACGTGTAATTGTACTTAAATTTTTGTTTTTGCTCATTAACAAATTGTAGTATCTTGTACAAAACTATTATGTAAACATGCGGTAAAATTTTAACATAAACTACATAGATTACGAGATATTAGCATTTAAAGTGAAGATAAACATTTTTTGAATACCTTGCTAAACTAAGACAATTATAAATTTATTTATTTTTAAGTAACTTTGAACCTTCTTAACTTAATTTTTTTGCTCTATGGGATTTGACAGTTTAATTCTTTATGATGAATAATCGAATTGAGGATCAATTTTTTGTATTTCTAAAATCAATTTTTTTTTAATTTTTTAATTTTTTTTAATTAGAAATATGTACGAGATGAAAATAAATATTAAAAAATCAATAATTTTAACATAGAAGTGAAACATGTCAATGAAAATACTAAGATTGTTATAGCAATCAATCTAAACTCTACATATTTGTTATTTCAAAATGAAAACTAAAATTGAGTCCAACATTAGAGAGTATTTGAGCCCAAGAAGTGCCCTCCAAATTTGGTATTACGACAAAAATAAAGTGTCTTCTTCGTGGTACATTGTCAAAACCTATTGCGCATGTGTGAAGTGGTTGTATCGTAGAGAACACAATAGGGCCCGAATATGCAAGTATTGGCCAGACAAACGAAGGCATAGAGAATCACGGAATATATTTAAATTGAGGCGTGTTTAATTGTTCACATGACTAACTAATAAGTCGATGTAATAATAGATCTTTATACATATATTGTAGCTTGAGGGTTCTCTTGAAAATATCTCTGCCTTAGCTCTGATTCAACGCTGTTCTCACTTCTAGTTAGAGTGGTATTATATTTCGAGCTCTTACGGCTTAAGTTAGGCGTGAACTAAAGAAGGGGTGTCAGTCAAGATCTAAATCTCACTTCATGTGCAGAAATCGTCACTTCTTTACCTTAAAGGTGACGTTCTTGTTTTACTGCAAACGGAAATGGCCACGAGTATTAAGCTAGTATAAGTAATTCCTTCGTTGTAGATGTTAATAGAAGTTATGGAGATTGTATCACACTTTGGACTTGCTCTTGCATTCAAATGAGTACCCACTACAACTGCTATCAAATTATTGAGAATTTAGAAATGTATCACACTAGATTCACTGAATCTATTGCTATCAATAACTATGCATGTTTTGGTGTCCTTGAGAAACCCGTTGAACTACCTCAATCAAAAAATGATACATGGCAACGACTATGTTAATAATAGGATTGTAGATTTGTTAGTCTAATAAACAGAAAGAAATAAACTAACTGTGAGATTGAGAACCCAATTTCAAAAGATTTAAAAGCAAAATTAATTTGACTGAAAATTATTTTATACATTTTCACATGGTTCCAAAATATCCATACACTATTATGTAGGAAATTGAAAAACTTTAAGTTACAAAGTATACCATCACATACTAGTAGGCGATCTCAATGAAGCTGAAAATTATCTGAAAACATATCTTATAAGCTATTTTAAGAAGAAGTATTAATTGCATGCAAACAAAAGCCTTCATAATGTTCATACAAGAACTTATTCAAAAAAAATGGATCAAATCTTTCCGTGTGTATTTAATTATAATTTATGAAAACTAGTTTTTTTTTTAATATTTGAGATTATGATATTTGTTTTGGTAACTTATCAGTGTTAACAAAGTTGTGCTGAAGGCAACATAATTTTTTTCCTCAAGCACCGGTTGAAAAAAAGAAGTTATACTCCGACGAAGCTTGTTCATTTTCTCACCTTTTAAAAACAAATTCAAAAACTTACACTAAAATTTGACTTCATAAGTACCTATCCAAACTCTCAATTGTTTCATGAACATACCATGTCAATTTAAGCAAAGTTAATCATTATATAATTCATTATGAAGAAACCCAAATTTAATAAAGTATACTCTATAAACACCAATTTTAAACTTTGATATCCTTTAAATATATAATAAGAAATAAATTGAAATAAAATCTTGTCATAGTGTAAATACAAAAGCTCTCCCTTCTTTATAAAATTAAGATTTCAAAAACATTTTTGATAGTTCATACGTCTCGAAGTCAGAAGTTTGTTTTGCCACTTGACCTCTTTGGATCACAAGCCATGGCCGCCTCAACCCAAGTGTAAATAAGAAGGTTTTGAGAATCTCTCCTTCAAAACAAGGTCTTTTATATATATCCAAACATCAATCATGGGAATCGGCATTCAGTTGATAATCCCAAGGCGCGGAGCTCTGCCGTTTAATTTAGTACTAGAATTTTAAAAACAATAAAATTTCAACTACAGTTGAGTAACCTCCCCGAAGAGATACCTTGCCAATGAAGGATTTTCTGATTGATCACAGGAACTCAAGAAATAATAATAACAAACAGTAAATTTATACAAGAAAAAAAGCAGAATGAAACAGGAATGATCCCCAAAGGAGCACATGTGCACCAATAACGTTTTTCCCTCCAACCAGGGCGCGCAAACGTTCTGGCGATTCCGAAACCGAAGCCAAAGTGTCAGAACCGGAGCTAGAAATAGAGGCAATGCGATCAGGCGATGCTGGAATCTGGGGGTACCGCTAATAACAGTCACCGACAGAGCGGCGCCCTTATAGCTCTGAGGCGTATGTGATGGATGCATCACTTGTGCAGTGCCTCCGGCAGTGACTACCCAAGAGCTGCGAGCTCACACTCTGGCCCGGAACTCTGGCATCGTCACGCGTCCTGTTTGCTCGCTCGCTCCGCTCCCACAATGCTCGCGAATGGCGCCTATTTTCTGCTGATCAAGTACTTACTGCACACAGCCTCCGCCTCTACCGCCCCTGGCTCTTGCTGCTTCCTCAGTAGACCTCGCATTCACACGAAGAATATGCCCCACGAGCTCGGCGCGGCGTACAGTTTGCATTGCTGCAGGCCCGCGTTAAGTTCTGTACAAAGTTGCGCGGTTCATCGATCAGTTCTCTACTTCCAGCCTGATCGGCGAGATCGACGACTGGAGTCACCTTGTCGATTGTCGCGATATATCATTTGAATATACAGTCCGTGATTAGGGAGCAGGTGAGTACGTGCTTTGATTGAATTCCAGTTACGTCCCACATTGATAAAGTGTAGCTTCGACTTGATCCGGGCGCACGAAGAGCTCTTGTTGTAAGCTAGCTGGAGCGTTGCGGTGTGTTTAGTTTGCATTCAAGATGATTAGAATAATGTCGTTGTAAGCATAAGTAACTTAAGAATAATGTCGTTGTAAGCATGAGTAACTCAAGAATAATGTCGTTGTGAGCACGTTAGAATAACATTGTGAAGTTACCGCATTATTGTGTCGTAGTGCTCACTTGTGATCGAGACTCATGAGGTGCTGCAGGTGATGTATGTTTGTATTTGTCATGTAAGGTAAGGGGTTTTCGTTATGATTGTACGTAGTAGAGAGGGGGCGAGATCAATATTGTAGGTTTTGATCGTTGTTGTTTGAAAGCATAATGGTAATGGTGATCGCGTGGTGTGATCGATTAGGGCAGCGAAGGTGGTGAAGTGCTAGGAAGTGGGAAAGCAGGGAACCCAACCGACTGGGCAAGATGGTGTGGAAAGCGAGGGAAGACGAGGCGGGGTTGTACGACGGTCACGACGGGTCCTCAGTCTCAGAGCATGATCTGGTATCACGCGCTGGCACGCAGAGCTCCAGTCGACGCAAATGGGTGGTGGTGCTGTTATCCGTGGCGCTGATCGCGGTTCTTCTGGCCATCATCATCCCGGTCACCCTGAACATGCAGAACCGTAAGAACGACGCCGCCTCGTCGACATCCAACACGGCCGTGAACGCCGCGTGCCAGGCCTCGCAGTACCCGCAAACTTGCAACGCCGTGCTCAACAACCAAACCATCACGAGCGCCAAGATCTTCACCCAGACCACGGTGCAGGCCGCGCTGGCCGGGGTGAACGCCTCCCTGCTCGCGGTCCAGAACTCCGAGACGCCCCAGAACGCGGCCGCCGTGGAGGTTTGCATCCAGAGCCTCGACACGGCCCAAGTAGAACTCAACGACATCCTGGTAGCGCTCAACACGTCTGATCCCACGGCGTTGCAAGCGGCGTTTGATGACCTCAAGGTGCGGCTAACCGCGGCCATGGAGTTTCACACGACGTGCGCGGACGCGCTGGCGGAAATGAACGCGAATGGCCAGGCACCGATTTCGCCTACAGTCCAAGCCACGCTGGAGCACACGAACGAGCTGTTCAGCGTGTCGCTTTCGTTTCTGAACGCATTCTCCGCGTACGGGGACAACTTCGCGGCGTGGGCGAAATCCGCAGGGCTGGATCTCTCGCAGCTGGGTCTCAACCGGCGCCGGCGACGCCTGCTCCAGGACGACGAAGGTGAGGAGATTGTCGGTGACGAGACTCCGGAATGGGTTAATCCTAATCTCCATCGCCACCTGTTGCAATCGAAGCCCCTCCTGTTCCCCATCAACTCCGTTGTGGCGGCCAGAGGTGGCAATTACAAGCGCATCATGGACGCCGTAAAGAACGCGCCCAAGCACAGCACGAAAGTTTACGTGATCTACATCAAAGCTGGTGTGTACTACGAGCAGGTTATCATTCCGTCCGGGTTGACCAACATCATGTTCATCGGCGACGGCCAAGGCCAAACCGTCATCACCGGCAGTCTCAGCGTCGCTTTGACCTTTAACATGACCACCTTTCTGTCTCCCACACTGAGTAAGCCCCCCTCACGAGTTCCATGTTTTGCCACACCTGAATCTCTTTTCACAATGTAATGGTACAAACTCTACCCGTGACGACTAGAGAAACATGCCCACAACTAGTCAAGTTCGTCACGTGGGGTCTCTTTTCGCCAGTCGGAGTTTCTTTTCGTGTTTTAAAGCCTGGCGATGAAATTAACTCGGTCTGTAACGTTGGATCTGATCACGATGCAGTTGTGGGAGGACAAGGCTTTCTCATGAGGGACATCACGGTTCAGAACACGGCGGGAGCGAACGGGCATCAAGCGGTGGCGTTGCGGGTAAGCGCGGACCAGACGGCGTTCTACAGATGCACGTTCGACAGTTTCCAGGACACGCTCTACGCGCACAGCTACCGACAGTACTACCGCGAGTGCATCATCTCGGTAACTATAGTCTATTACCAACATACGTATTAATGTTCTGCATTGCTTTTGATGACATAAACTCTAATCCCATCTGGATCATATTTTGATTAAATCATTCTAAAACCATGGTCCATTCAGGATTTCTACATAATCACTACTAACAGAATTTGTACAAACATTTGCTTCTTAAGAATTTAAGCCCATATTGAGTCTCTTGTATCGTTGTATGTACAGTGTTCAATGTATACATGTATCTTAAAAGCTCTGTGACTGTGATTTTGTGGATACAGGGCACAGTGGACTACGTCTTCGGCAACGGCTGGGTGGTGTTCCAGAACTCCCGAATGATTGCAAAGAAATCCGGGCTGGTGGGGCAACAGAACACGTACACGGCGCAGGGCAAGACGGACAGGGGCATGACCACGGGCCTGTCGTTCCAGAGCTGCACCTTCGAGGCGACCCAGGACCTCATCAACAACGTGGCGATTTACAAGACGTATCTGGGCCGGCCGTGGAAGCCCTATGCCACGACCGTGCTGCTGCAGTGCACCATCGGCGGCCACGTCGACCCCACGGGCTGGTTGCCATGGAACCTATCCTCCTTCGGCCTGTGGACCTCCTACTTCGCGGAGTTTCAGAGCAACGGCCCCGGCGGGTCGCCCAAAGCGCGCGTCCCGTGGAGCCACCAGATCACCGACCCCAAAGTGGCGAACAAGTACCAGTTGCCCAACCTCATCCAGGGCCGCACTTGGGTCCCCAACACCAAGTTCCCCTACAACGGCGCCTGGATCGTCTGATCATCTTCAATTTCCTTCTTCGTCTTCCTGTTGAGAATAATTGTGTCCGGTTGGCACAGATCATTGCATCATGCATGATTCCGATCGTTTGATCCATTGCATGGTTCGGATAGTTTGATCCTCTGTCAGTCGGTGATTGTTGGTTGTTTCAAGGAGTCCCTGTTTGGAAGGGATTCATCCATTATAGATCAGATTGAACTAGCTTGCGCTTGCAACGTGTAGGTGATCATCGACGATACGTCGTCGTTGACATTCAAGCGTGTGCATTAGAAATCTAGTGGCTTGTAGAACATTTTTTTCCTTTGCAGGTTGCGCTGGACATTCTTGCGTGATCCTTTGCTGTATCAATTGTTTTGATTCGTGAATACATTAATTAATTCTTGCACCAAAGGTGCCTTCATTACAGCAATTGCTTGACAAATATATCAATTGTTGCATTCGGATAGTTTGATCCTCTGTAGGTCGGTGATTGTTGATTGTTTCAAGGAGTCCTTGTTTGGAAGGAATTCATTGATTATAGATCAGAACTAGCTCAACGTGTCGGTGTTCGACGATACGTCGTTGACGTTCAATCGAAAAGACGTACATTAGAAAAGACCTGTGGCTTGTAGAATGTTCATTCCTTTTTTCGTCATTTGCAGGTTGCGCTGGACATATAGTGAAAACAATGCAAACATCAGATTATATTGCTCTTCCCCTGCGTGTTCTTTTCCCTGTTCTTTTCTCAGCGTGTACGTGTCAATTCACAAAATGTGATACAATGACATTACTTGATTTATTATTAACTTAACTTGGTTAAACTTCAGAACCAATCCAAATGCACCGACCTAAGACCGAAACATTTTCAAAGCCACGCTGACCAGCTAGAATGAGACTCAGAGAGCTCTAGAGACAGAATAATCTTGATTCTTTTGGCCTAGTACATTGATTTACAATCCTCTCGATAATCTTCAA
Organism: Pohlia nutans; assembly: GCA_022496805.1. Lineage (NCBI taxonomy): Eukaryota > Viridiplantae > Streptophyta > Bryopsida > Bryales > Mniaceae > Pohlia > Pohlia nutans. Next base: position 3,927,932 of record CM040086.1, read on the forward strand.
GCGTACCATGTATTACTAGAATATTACTTCTTTCTGCACACCAATAACCTGCAAGAGGGTATTGACTTTGACCTCCGAAAGTCAGAATTACATAAGAATTTGGATCCATGGAAGATTTTTGATACACTTTATACAGCAGGATCGGGCTGCTATCATCACAGCGTCGAAGGAAAAATCTCAACATCGATTCTCAAACTCTGAAGCGGAGAATCGGTCGAAAGAAAATAAAAAACTAATTCAAAAATCACAAAACCAGCAAATTGTCTGTCTCAGCATAATTATCGCTAATCATGATGATTAGACAGTTTTGTTAGCTGGTTTGCTGGGTTTACTCATCAATTCATAACGAGTTGGTTTAAACAACATTCCAATGTTGTTTTAAGTTGCTCTACCCACTTGTATCTTTATCTAGTCCATGTCATTGGTTGTTTTGTACTTGATCAGCTGTTGTACAATTAATTAGCTCGTGTTGGCATTTCATTCCTTGTGGACTTTCATGGCCAATCAATGGAATTGGTTCAGGTGCTTGCACGCAAATCACTAGCATTGTTGGTGGTTCGGGCTGAAGCATAATTGGAGGAAGACGTAGAGACTCGGCAACAGGTGATCATTCTGTTTGTTCTGGGAGAATGTGATCTTCAGTGAATTTGATCACTAGTTTCGATGACTATTTGTGGGTGTAGATCTCCGGGATTTGAATGATGTCTTCGAGGAACTTTGCTAGTTTTCAGACCATACAGACACTCAAACAGATTACATTGCCATTTCTGTGAGTGTTCGAGAAGCTTGGTAAGCCTAGTTGTTAATTGGAATAATCATTCTGTAGAATGTATTTGACCTGATTGACAAATCAGAATAAGTAAGTTGTTTTGTCGTCCAAAAATGTCACACTGACCTAAAACCGCCCATACTTGTCTCAGAATGTTCATCATTTTATAAAATGTACAGCATTTTTTGACCAGAGTATCGGTACGCCATTCTTTGTTCTATGTAATTTTCTTTCTGTTATTCAACCCCTATGTCGGAGTACCTTAGGTTTATCGTATTGCAGCACCCGAAATTTGGGCTGTCTGGTCTCCGGTAATTGGATTAACTCTAATTAACAATCAGACATATGTTGACCGTAATAGGTGGATCAACAAACATTACATAGCGATCATAAGATCCTGGGGTCATCTATCAGGGGATTCATTTCGCCTCTAATCTTCTTGGGGGTGGTGGCGCAGTTGGCTAGCGCGTAGGTCTCATAGCTAAACGAGAGATCCTGAGGTCGAGAGTTCGAGCCTCTCTCACCCCAATGTTTTGGTTTTTCTTCGAAATTTATCTCGGAAGAGTTGAGTCCATCTCTTGATTATGCTGAGGATCTCTAATGTTCACGATTCATGAACTGGTTTACAGCCACAGGGCCACAATAGGGGGGTTGTCATTCTGACTAATGAGACCAAGTGAGTAATGACCATTGAGAAAAGACTCATTCTGCCGTAGTGTTTGGTGCGATTGTGAGTCTCACGAATGTGAGTCTGGCGATTGTGAGCGTTGTTTACTTGGATGATTACAGGATGCTCCACATAAGAACCGCTTCGCAGACTCTTGCCTCACAAGTTTGCACTCTTGACACCCCCTTAATGGGAACTAATGACATCAACTCCCAAATATCAAGAGCTGATGTCGTCACTCTCTTCGACTGAATTCTACTTTGGTTGACTTTGAGTGGGCAATTCAAACCTCACAATCCAGTCAATAATGGCCGGAGATCGGTTTGCACACAGGCAGCTGCCTCGATCCTACACTTCACCCACCTCAATTAGAAAACTGTGTAATCGACAACTCATCAAGTTCTTGCTTCTCGATCATCATCTGGTCACAGGAAGAAAGTTAGCTAACTGTCGATGCTCGGAAGCTTGAATCTGTCGATGCTCGGAAGCTTGAATCTGTCGATGCTCGGAAGCTTGAATCTATCGATGCTTGGAAGCTTGAATCTATCGATGCTTGGAGGCTTGAATCTCTTGATGCGCGGAACCTTGTGTCCATGTTAGGGTTGGCGTAAGTGTGCCAGGGGATGAAGCCCCTGTCCCATGTGATGCAGAAAATCAGGTGACTTGAGAGTGTACACCTAAATTTCGTGCAGCAGGATCGAGGAGCTTCAGAAAGAGTTGCTACTGAAACTGACCAGAGATTATGGCAACCATATCCTACTGTATAATTAGTACCGTCCTGCTCCTGGTGGGCGTTTCCTCAGCGAGTACTCCTGAGCCAACGAAATCGTTCGAGTGGTGGTATGCAGTGGAGCAGCCGCCACGGCTACCGTTCGACGCAGTGCAATCGGTGGTGACGTTTCCACCGGGCGGCTTCGTAGCACGCCACACCCATGGCGGGCCATTGTACGCCGTCATGCTGCAGGGCACGATCACGCTCTGGATAGACGGCGAGCCTGCTAAGACATCCTACCAGGGCGACGCCATCGTGGAGCCCTACCGGAACATCTCCTCCGCTGCCAACCCCAGCGCCACTCTGCAAGCAAGCTTGCTGGCCACTTACTTGATTCCCGTGGGCGCCAACTTGACAACGTTCGAGCCCGGGTCCGTCCTGGGGTCCCCGGGTCCGTCCTCGCAGTTCCAGTCACGGATGCGACTGGACGCGGCGCCAGCTGAGCCCTACAAGGTTCATGTGTATGTGCTCTCGTACGCGCCGGGCGCGTGGGCCGTGGCCGAGGTGGTGGCCGCGCCGCGTCTGTCGACTGTGGTGTCCGGGGAATTGTTCAATGGCATCCAAACGTTCAAAGCTGGGGAGTTTTGGATTGAGAGACCTGGTGATAGCTCTCGTGTCACGGGAAACGTTGGTGATGAGACGGCCGTTGTGGCTGTTTCCATTGTGCCGGTGTGAATTTGGCTACTGCTTTTGTGGAGTGAGGGATTGATGATCTGCTGAAAGCGATTCTGCTCAGAGGACCAGATTCGGAACTCTTGTGAGCAGTGATCTCAAAACTGGCTAAAATTAGCTGGATTTCTACCCAAATAAATGGGGCTGCTAAACATACAAAGAGAGAAAATGAAAAAAAAAAATTGAAATGTAGCCAGAGCGCTCATCATCATATAAATATGTAGCAACTTCATGAGGTGATATCCGCAGATATCATCATGGTATCGCCTTCATATATCAAGTGTATTGCCGGATATTACAGAGGTATCGTGAGTATTGTATGCACTGGGTAGAAAAAGTAGATACCATTTGTGTGGGAGGCCGCACAATGTTCTAAATGTCAAAGTGGTTCTGAGATCACTGCTTGTGAGATGTTCAATTGAGGGAGTAGTCAAGATGTCAAGTTCCTCCTCACCATGCACTTATTAGTGCCGCCTCCATTCCTTTTTTTTGGTCTGTTCTTTTTCGTGTGATGGAAAATATTGTGATAAGAATTTGGTTGATGAGGAAGAAATTAACTAATGAGCCATTTGGAAGATCGTGCTTCTAGGATGAAACCATGTGTGGGTTTATGAGAACGATAGAGAGAATTCAATAAAACAAAACAATCAAATGACGTAAGAGAAACTGAAAGAGAATTTATACAGATAAAAAAAAAAACTGTATACGTATGCATAAAGTTTTATTTAGGAGATGTCAAATGTTGCTTGCAAAAGGAGGGAAATTCAGAACCACAATGAACACAATGTGGTCACAGACCTAGCCTGCAAATCGCAATTTGTACGGTTTAGTCACGCCTTTGTACGAAATGGTATCTAAGGCTCAATAGTGTTTACTGTTTAGACATTGTTTTACTTGCTGTTTTTCGTCAGACAATTGAGAAGTCACCTTGAGTTTGATGAATCAACAAAGAATTTTGCTTTACTATACTCTTATTTGCTCACTCTAAATAGTTAAAAAGTGTGGAAGATTTTGGTGGTCTATCATTATTACGTGTGTAAGAGGTGTGTAAGAGCTTGGTGGTTTTCAAAAAAAATTAAAACTTTTTTAGCACCAAGAAAGGAGCCTAAAAACTTTTGAAAACTTTTGAAGACCACCAAGCTTGTACACACCTCTTACACACTTAACAATGATAAACCACCAAGATCTTCCACACCATATAACTATTTGGAGTGAAGAAATAAGAGTATGATAAAGAAAAATTCATGGTATCTTCTTAAAAATTTGATGAACTTTACGAATAACTCCATTGGAAAAGTGCCTCTTTTGGGAGTGAACAGTACAAGTGCATCAAAGAAAAGTTGATGACTTGTTTGCAAGATTCAGATGATTCGGACATGCATTTGCTATAGTCACTATTGATGATACCAGGCTACACACTATTTCAACACTCTTTATGCAGCTGCACATAGTGTACAAGAGTTTCAAATTTTGCATAAACGGTGGTAACATCATGCCATTTGAGTACAGTTACGTGGAACTGGACATTGAATTGACACTTCCAATGCCTACACAAGCAGACAACATCTCTCAGTCAAAAGATGCCCAAACATGCTTTCCATGCTACCGTTGTACTTGACTCAGTACTACTGCCCAGGAGCCGGCCTGCAAAAGCTGGATAAGGCTAGCTAGTATTGAACTTTTGGTAAAAGCAGAATACCAGGAAGAAAAGTCTCATCAATTCTACAGAAACATGAGACACCAACATCCCAACTGAGAACAAAAAGAACACCTCACCAAAGCATACTGCTGGATCATTCAACTTTCGCAACGGCTATTCACTGGAAAATTTTCTACAAATCGTATATTAATTCATAATTACCGGATGAATGAGCATGTACACCAAAATGCAAACTAAAAGCTCCTCAAATTCCTAACCAGCTCATGAAAGTTTAGAGCACAAAACTTCATGGTCACTCCCTGATCGATAACGCCGGTACTAAATGCACGCGCTGTGCATTCTACAAAAAAAGAACGTCATAATTCTCGACATCCACCTGATCGATCTCAACTAAGTAGTTAAGCTCATGGAGTAGACAGGCGACATGTTGGGGTAATACAAACCCCAGTTCTGCTCCGTGAGCTTCCCAGTCTTGAGATTCTCATTGAAAAGCGAGAACACATACGTGGGCGTCGCCACGCCAGGTCGCAACGGAGTCCCTACAGGCGGATCAGCGAGCACCAGTTTGACCAAATTGTTGTTATAAGTTTGCGCGTTCGCAACACTGGGACCGACCTGCGTGGATTCACCAAGCGACGGCCACCCGGACTCGGTGACAACAATGGGAATATCAGTGTGCCCCAGCGACGCCATAGCCGCAACAATCGCGTCAATCTGCGCGTCCCACAAATTCGTGTACACTTTCCCGTTCCCGGAGTCCGTCACAGCGGTGGCGTTCGCGTTCAGGAGCGCGTAGTCAAGACTGATGGTGTTGTAGTTAAACGTGTAGCTGAAGTACGGGAAGATGTTCACCATGAACGGGGCGCCAGTCTGCGCAAGGAAATCCAGCAGGGGTTTCATGACCGAGGTAGCGTACGCGGGGCGGAACACGCTTGCTGACGGCGGGAAGGAGACGTTGAGCACGCTGAAGGCGTGAGGCGTGGAGACTTTGATGGTGGAGTCGAGGTTCGCCGTGACGAGCGCCGCGTGCAGGTTCAGCATCGCGGGGACAAGGTAATTCGTGTCCGCGGTGTCGCTGGTAAGAATCTCGTTTCCCACGGCGATGGTGGTGATGGTGGTGGCGGGGACGAAGGGCTGCAAGTTGTAGATCACCCAGTTCTGCGTGAACGTCATGTCCGTCGCCATGTGGATGATGTCGCCGTTGGGCACTGTGATCGATACGTCCATTCCGGAATTCGCAAACGCCCGGATCACGTTCGCGTCCGTGTTGTAGATCTTCACCTTCGTCACGTTCAAGGACTTGAGAAACGTCACCACTGTTGATGGCGGTGGAAGGTTGTCTCCGCTCGTGCCATAGCCTATCCCAATCGTTCCTGCACCTGCACGTATTCGATCGCCTACAGTATTAGCAACAATAACACTCACTGTAACAGAAACTGCAGCTACCGTAACATACATGACTAGGTTAACCCTGAAACACCCAATATGCCCATCTGCATCACTGAACTTTGCAACGGCACTGTGGCATTTTCTCGTTTTCTGATTGCAATACCTCATTATAAAGCTCTTGTTCTACACTACAAGATCAGCAGTGTCTGTCGATCGTGTCAAACTGAAATCGTCATGTTCATATGCAACAGGGGGTTCAATTTTCCTACACTGTGGACGCATAGGGGTGAACAGAAAACCTAAAAACTAACCCTTGTAATCAGCCGTCAATTCACTAACAATCACGGAAACGACATCCCTAAAATTCCACTTTCAGAACTGGAACTCTAGGATAATGGAAAGTAAGAGTCTTCAGGAGATATATGAGCTAGCTGCTTACCTGTTGTATCGCAAACCAAACTGCAGCTGATCAAGATGCACAAGACTCCTATGACATGAGCTTTGCGAAACGCACAGACGGACATCTTCATCTTCATGCTCATGAGTTAACTAAAGGCACTCCGCAGCTCAAGAAAAATATATCAATTGAAAATCACAGCTGCAAAAGTGGATGAAAAGAGACACGGATTAACTTCATGGACCGACTGGAGCTTTGTCAACTCAACTGTAATACAATCCAGGGACCCACTAATACGATGATACTGAATTTAGGACTGGATTGAAGCAAAAGGAGGAGACTGAGAACAGTGGGGCCAGTCTGTGTATGAAAGCAGACTGAAGCAATTTACAGTGTGAGATGCGAAAGGAAGGTGTCATGCAGAAGCTTTGATATTGAAGAGGCTGAGTGACGGTGGGTTATGTAGGCGGGCTGGCTATGGCGTCAGGAGCATGGCGACGGCTGCGAAGTTACTGCGCAGTTCAGAGAGACGTTGGAAACGGGCTGTTGGCGCACTTGGCACTCAGCCCCTGCTGCAGGCTCTCAGTAGTTAGTACCCCAACTCCCTATGTACCAGTACACATGAACACTTTGCACAACTCCTTATTATTATCATATTCTCTAATATCATATAATTTCCGTTTCTGCATGATCATCCCACTCTCCAATATCACATTTCAGTATCTGCATAGGGTGCATTCGTGATAATAAGAGCCACCATAGGTGTAACTAGTGCTTAATTTTATGAATTGTTAACCCTTAAATGGTTGATGGGGATAGTATATACTTTGACGTATATTTGATATTTTTTGTAAGTAGAAAGTTCCAAATTGAGACCCCAATAACTTGTTAACACCATGTTGATGTGAATTTAACTTCACTTTTGATCCTAAACCCATAGGAGGTGTGGAATTATGCCAAATACAATGGATTATTGGTGTATTATACTGGTCGGAAAGGGCTCTTTGAACCTTTAAGAGCTAAGCAAAACTTTTATCATTTGAATTAATAATGAAATACAAAATATTTCCTACATATATTATATGTCATTCTAACATATACCAAATTTTGACAATGTTTGAGTAATTATTCGTACTCCAAAAGGATTAAAATATGCTTGTAACTAGTTCTTGATAAGGACTAAAATGCCCTTAATATTTTGCAAAATGTCCTTAATTGTTTTCTAATATCTACATATAGTGAAGATATCACATCCTAAGCACTCATCAAAAGTTCTTAAATTTGAACATTGTTGGCTCCTATTACCATGAATGCACCCCATAAGGTTCTTTATCTCTTCTCTACAGGTATTATTATATTCTTTAATATCACATTTCATTATTATCACATTCTCTAATATCACATTTCAATTTTGCATGATCATCGTACTCTCCAACATCACATTTCAATGTCTACATTATTATCACACTCTTTAATATCCCATTTTGATAGTTGAATTGTTATCACATTCTCTAATATCACATTTTAGTTTTTGTATGATTATCACAATCTTTAATATCACGTCCCAATATCTTGTGAGAATATTTTCTATTGTGTGCACATGTGAATGGACACTTTCCACATGTGAAGTACTAAACTCATGTACGTTGGTTACCAAAGGTGTGATAGAAAAGAACCAGGAAAAGAACTTTAGTTATATATATTTTTCCTTTAAAGTTTATCCATCATTTAAAATTATATATTCTTTATAGATAGATAGATATAGATAGATATAAACTCCGGTCCTCTTTCAAGGCCGGCGTGAATAAAGTGTCTGTCCGACCTGACAATGAACTAGTGCCCACCGGACAAAGGGTCATTGGTGCAAGACTACTGTCCCCTTTCGAGAATAGACACTTTAGTGACCAGAGATAAGTATTAGTAACAATAGTAACATTGAGTGGTTAGATCTTGTAAGGGTATAATTTGGTGTTTGTTTTGTTAGTAGTTGCCAAGTCATGGTTCCTAGGTTGCTTGATGAGGGACGTTGTATTACAATTATATGGTCCGGGTTCAATTCCCGTTGAGTCCGTTTGAGCAGTGATGTGATATACATGACTTGGTGCTGCTAGTAAATTATCATAGGCAGGAAAGTTTGTACCAATCAATCGGCATCGTTCCATCTTCATAAGACAAGTGTTTACTTTGAGCTAATCAGAAAAATACAAAAATAAATAAGTAGTGGTCTTAACCACTCAATCGGCATCGTTCCATCTTCATGAGACAAGTGTTCACTTTGAGCTAATCAAAAAAATACAAAAAGAAATAAGTAGTGGTCTCAACCATTGCCCCCCTTTTCTTGTTAGTTTTGCTTTATTTAGTAATCTATTGGTAACGGTTGGTTATTTTCTATTTTTCTTTTATGTAGAATAATTGATCCGGCATGTTGTATAGCAATGGTATTTATTTCTTTGAAAGTGTGTTTAATAGAGGTTTCTGGTAGTTTAAATTTTGTTTCGAGTAGTTTCATTGATGAAGCATGCGTTGTACTTCTAGCTCCGGTTGTGATGACTATAAGTGGGTCTACTTTCCAACTTAGATTAATGATGCTACTAATAAGTGGTTGGTATTTTTGGTTTTTATTTTCAATTGTCTATTGTGGAAATCTGTCGTTACAGTATGTAAATTCAATAAATTGAATTGTGAGGTTGTCTATTGGATTTGATGGTCGGTCATTTTTGTACGGGAGTCCTTTTACACAAAGAATGACTGGTTTGAATCTATCGTTGCAGTAGCATCTTTGTTGTTCACATGAACATGGTAGAAGCCGTGGGGGTACTGTGTTTTCTTGGGGGTTGTTGTTAAATGTTCCTGCATTCATAAGGGTGTAGCATGTAGATCCTTCCTCTATACATTGAAATCACCATATACTATGAATGCGTGAATGGTGTAGGGTTTAGGGTTTAGGTCATCTGTTGTATTTGTATGTGTTTTCTGTATTTTGGTGTTTTGAACATAGGTATTTTGACAGTGGCACAACTCAAAATTGAAACTTTCGTTCTTTAGAAGATGTGTATTATAAATCTCTAAATCCAAACTTCAAAATGTGAACTCCAACACTTCACGGATTTTCTGTTATTTGCATTTTTGACACTCTAGTGACCAAAATGTGGTCAGCTAGGCAGTAAAGAGTTAAAGGACATACTAAACTCCATGGGCTTGCTTTATTCTTAGGAGAATCTTGCTCATAACTTTCACTCCATTGAACCAAATTGGGTTTTAAAATACCAAAACAAACATATTTAAAAGATCTATACTTCTTTAGAATAGAACCAAAGTAAATTAGAAAAGAGAATCTTGCTAAATCATTCAATGCAGGAAATATCCAATTAGTGTCCAACAAATACATAATAGAAACAACCATTTGAATATCAATTTAGATCATTTCTTCTTTCCTTTCTTTCCTTTTTTTCCTTTTCGTCCTTTGCCTTTGCCCTACAGTCACCCATCCATGCACACCAAACTTAAATGTTTTGGCCTTAAAAGAAGAAGAATGACTATTGTGAATAAAGAGTATATTGAAATATTTCTACTAGCAAGCTACATGGATTTAAATAGCAAACACTACAAATGATGAGGGTGCATTCATAGTAATAGGAGCCAACAATGCCCAAATCTAAAGACTCTTGATGAATGCTTAGAATATGATATTTTCAATATATGTAAATATAAAAAAATAAAAATTATGAACATTCTGCAAAATATTAAGAACATTTTGGTCCTTATTAAGAACTAGTTACAACCATATTTTAGTCCTTTTGGTGTACAAATAATTACTCAAACATTTTTTTTATCAAATATTTGGTGAATGGAGACCAACATGCAATGATTACCTTCTTAGGGGGAGGTGGGTATTTTCGAATCTTATATCTCTTCCAATACCTTTGTATACGTTTAGCAGAATAGTGTGGCAACCACTTTCTTCTTCTCTTTTCCTTTATTTTCAAGTGAATGAAATATAAGTGGTATAGAAAATGAAATATTCAAAATTCAATATTGTGGTAAAGCCCAATATGCTATGTAAACTTTCAATGTGCCTAAGTTTTTTTTACTTACAACATTTTCCATTCTGGCTAATCTTTCCAATTCTTCTTTGATTGCAGCCTGCCATCAATTGCACAATTTACTAAATGATAATTTTTAATGACATTATGTAGCATTCTCTATTACAATTCTATCGTGAAGAAGTAAGAAAGATTTTCAAAGGTGCATGAGGAGTTCAAATCTTTTCTTTTAGGTCTCAATTTTTTTAAATAATCCAAATAATAAAACAAATCATAATTTGGTTTTATTGATCAACATACCAAGCGAGCTTTCTCAAAGAAATAGTGGTGCATTACATAAAATCTTGCTTGAAGTTCTTTCAATTCAACCTGTCCATCTCAATTTATTTATCTTTATTAATAAATTTCATAATTAGAGAACAATGATATACTACAGGGCTACTACTGTAGTACCATAGCTCGTGAGCAAAATATTTATTATTTTTGAAAGATAAAGCTTTTCTTCCTCAAAAAATGAATTTCTAGATTTTCATTTTTGAGCTAAAAATTATTTACGGTGGTCCAAAACGGATTAGAAATAGCTAAGTATAGCTAAATATAATTTATTCTGTTTTCATTTTTTTGTCTTCATAATTTTTATTTTTAATTATTTTTTGCTGACCGTGCTATGGTACTATGGTAATCAAATTTCAAAGTGGTGTTTTAGTTGAGGCATACGGCTTGCTCTTGGAGTTCTATAGTCTTGCGTTTGATGTCATCTTCAAATACCCACATCAAATCTTCAACTTCTTCTATACTTTGCCCTTTCTTACCCCGTTGTTGAAGCTCTTTATCTCGGTCTCTGTTCTGTAATTGAAAATTCCATGAGAAATTAATGAATAAATGCTTCAAAATATGATACTTTAGGGGAAAAAAATTCTACAATGCATTACAATAAGATAATCCACACTAGTACAAAAGGTGCTTGTGCTGAGGTAAATGCTGAGGCATTGTTGCCCACTCCTAAGCAAAAGTTGCCCATTTGTGTGGCCATTTGCCTCGGCACATGCACCTTTTCTACTAGTGCCATATCAAGAAATGCAAGTACTTATATGATTAAGGACTACATATAATGAAAACTAAGGTCGAGGCACCTAAAACCGACCAGGTACCCAAAACCGATCTGGCCTAATTTCTAGATTTTGAAAGGGAAGATGTACCTCATTTGTACATTAGAGCATGTGATCGGTTTTGGGTCCTGAAGTACTTTTCACTTTGAAAAATTGTACAAATTTCAATATTGGGAAATAATTCATGAAAAAATTTGCATTCTCCGCGAAAACTAACTTCCAACCCGGGAAAAATATCACCCTATTAATGGCTGGTCCAAAAATAGTGCATATAGCTTAAGTTATCGGTTTTAGGTGCCTCGACCTTATAGTAGCTATAGACCTTGAATCATGTAACTTTGTCAACAAACCTGTAACTCAAACAATGTCTCCCAATTTTTATCGTTTTCTGCTACTAAAACATCATTCTATCCATCACAAAACAAAACACGAGGTTCCCATATCAGTTTACAAATGATTTCTATAATCCCGGGGTGCATTGTACTAAGCACGTACAAGTGTACATGAGTGCACAGAAGGGTAATTAAAAAAAAAATAAAAAAAATAAAAAAATAAAACTATAGACCTGGATATTAAAAATTTATCAACATTTAAAAATATAATTGTTCACCTCGGAATTGAATACTGCGACCTCTTGAGCTTCTAACGTTGCACAATCTGCAACTAATTTGTCCTCCAATTGCTTGGCCAGAATTACAGAATTGTCCTTGTCTACTTTTGCCATGCAAATCCACTCCGTCCCACAAAATTTCAATATCATTTTTACACCAAGTTACAATGAATTTTAATTATAAATAAATAAACCTGTGATAGAACAAAAATTACATAGCATAATAGAGCAATGCAATGGAGCACCCTTTTGAAACGTGAATTGAAAGAGAATCTTCACTGAGATCCACTTTTCTATGTAATGAAGGAATGTCATTTGTATTTCATAAATTTTGGGACTATTGTGTCATTGCCACGCATACTTAATTCCTAATCGTAACTAATTGTGATCCCATTGTAAAAGGATGTTGGCTCTTGTTGCTCTACTATGCTATGTATCTTATCAACATTATAGTTATTTTGGGTATAAAATGTTTGTTACGTTGGATAAGCTTCTCATCCTCAAGATAGTGATTATAATCATTTATGCGTAGTTCTCTTGCTTCTTGAAGTAAATTAGCATTTTTATATTCTTCCTTTGAACACTGCACCCTTCTTCAAATGCATAATTCATCATTTATTCTCGTATTGCATTCATGATTTCAAACTTAATAAATGGTGATTTTATATATATATATATATATATATATATATATATATATATATATATATATATATATATATATATATATATATATATATATATATATATATATGTATGTATGTATATATGTGTGTATGTGTGTATATGTAAGAAATATCAATACCAGCTCCTCAATTTCAAAAATGCCTTGACAATAGTTCACAAGGGCTTCATCTTCTACAAGAGTTGTGGAAAATCGTCGTTTCGCAATTTTTTTAATCTACATCACAACTATAACAAAGGTTTTAAAATCAACTAAAAATGTCATTATAGGCTCAATTAACCTCTAAAGTACCAAGGGCTCATTGTTTTAAAATGACAAGTTGAATTGATCATATTCTGAAAAAACCAGATTTCGTATTAGCGGAATCAGTCAAAAGCATCATATGTATTGGTCAAAAAACAAATAAATTTAAACAAGAGGAAGTCCACAGAAGAGTTATTCAAACTGTAGAGGCATAATTCATGCTCTTTGGTCCTTTAGGGGTTAACATCTTATATAAGTAAACTATTTCAATGATTGTGTTTGCTTCAATCTTCGGGGTGCACTCTTTTGTGTGTGTAAGGAATCAAGTGAATGCACAAGACTGAGGGGATTAATTTGAACACTACCATGATAAGTATACATGCAAGATGCATAAAAATTGGGTTGTCTATTTACATTATACATATATACATACATGAACAAATAAGAATGTTTTAACTGTACAAGGGATATTTAAAAGGGGTCATAAACGCACGTGATCCCAAGGTTTAATAAAAAGTGCATACACCAAGGCTTCAATTCATATACAATTGTGTAAAAATGAACATTTCAAATAGAGGGTTACCTTTTCAAGACACTCAATTAGGTAAGGATAAACTGGATGCACCTCATGTCCTAATTGTTCTATTTGATCTCTGGCATATTCTCGATTCTGATCTCCAAAATATCATCAGTATGGTTGTTAGTGAAACAACACAATAAATACTAACTTGTTGATAATTAATTATTTATTCATTTAGCTTACTAATTCAAAATCTATTTAAATGAGATTAACATAATTTCAATTGACATAATTAACGTAGAACATAATCTCAATGCAGCCTCTTCTTGCCATTATGTCAATATACCATTAGACTAAAGGAAAGAGATTAGAACCAATAATGCTAAAAGCATTAACTTCTTAGCAGGTAGTATTACTTCTTCATCAAGAAGGAAGCTTGACTCATTGTTTGGACTCTATATGCATGTTCAACTTCACTTTTTTCTTTACTTTATTGTTCAACAACCACATTGATTTTGGGATCCAATGGCTTATAATGACTTGCATGGAGATTATATCCTATAAGAGACAATCGCAGACTAGTACTTCCCTTGACTTGGTAGGTCCTGACTTGCAATTATACCCCATAGTCTTGCCTGCTTTTGAATTACCTCGTCCAAAATATGATTAAAAAAAGAAATTGAGTATACTACCAAAACCATGAGTTCACAATGTATACATACATTACATAACAAGGTTCGTGTTGAGGAACCTTGAAAGACATCTCACAAGTAAGTAGCATGCAAGAAGCCACGCAGAAGCAATGAGTGTCTTCTCGGTGGCCGGTATAATTTCAACTCCCTCGACCTCAGCATTCACACCATTGTCAGGGATGTGAACAACATGAGAAAACTTTGATAATCCTGACAAACTGTCATACTCCTCCTTCCACAACCTTGCCGTATCCGCAAAAGCCATCAACCTTGCCACCAATTCCTCCGCATCTGGCTATCATAACAATCACCATAATCCATGCACCATTTTTAGTATACCATACCCACATAGCAAGTTTGTACAAGTTGTGGTAGATAATTTAATTATTTTGGTGTCATATAGACTAATTATTTTGCAGCATGCAGCCAATACACTAGTAGAAACACCACTCACGCAGACTAGCAAAAAGACCCACAAAAATCAGACCTCACATGACAAACTAAACTAATAAGTTGAAGATCTTTTTGTTTGGCATGATTCTCTTGTCTGGCGGTATTCTACTAGTGATACTAATATAATCCATGACAAAATAAATTTAATCAAACTAAAAAATAATGATACTTTTGTATAGACCTACACAGTATAAATTTCAAGCAAGTCATTACATGTACAAATGCTCAATGAATTTTCACCTCTCAAAACTTTCATTTACTTTAACTTCCACTACAATAGTAGAAACATCGCTAAAAGACACACAAGAAGACCCTACATGACAAACTAGACTAGTTGTGGGTTTTTTTTTAACATGCTTCTCTAATTTACACGGGCAGTGTTTCTAGTGGTGTTTCTTGAGAATGTTCCTTGTGATCATTACTACTACAAGAGATAGTTAGGAGGGACAAACATAACATTCAGTAACCTTCATGCCCACTGCCTTTCTTTCATGCACTTTGCTCATCACCTTGAGCCTCCACTTGTCCACTTAGCTACTGATGAAGTATTGTTGTGTGAAATATCCCACACCACCTATTGTAGAGCCAAGGCAAAGACAGTGCATGCTACTCTAAATGTTATGAAAAATTGCAATCACTTGAAAGCTCTCAAAATCTCTCGCACACCCATTTTAGTAACGTATGAATGGGTGAATGCTTACATCAATGGGCTCAATTTTTTCGCCTTCTTCATCAGTGGGCATAAGTTTTTCACTGAGCTCTTCAATTCCGGGATAAATGAGCTCTTCACCAGCATGTGGGTCTTCTTCTTCATCTACTGTTTTTTCTTCATCTACATTTTTTTCTTCATCAACTTTTTTTTCTTCATCTACTTTTTTTACTTCATCCTCTTTCTTCTCTTCAACTGGTTTCTTTTCTTCACTTGATTTTTTCTCCTCAGCTGACTTGATTTCTTCAACTACTTTTTTCTCCTCAGCTGGTTTCTTTTCTTCACTTAAATTTTTCTCTCCAGTTTGTTTCTTTTCTTCAACTACTTTTTCCTCCTCTGTCGATTTTTTCTTTTCATCTTTGGTTTTGGCATCACTTGATTTGCCTGCGGGCTTTTTCCTTTTAGCTGATTTTTTCTTGTCATCGAGCGGTTTTTCCGCATCATCAGCATCCTCATCATCTTCTTCCTCTTCAATTGGAATCCACTCCCAACGTAAGAACTCTTGTGTTATCATACCTAAGTACCTAATAACAGCACCCATGATTTAGACAAAAATAAAATAAAATAAATGTGAATTACCGTCATTCAATAGCATTTTATTTCATGTCCAAAATCAAAGCTACATCACTTCAAATTTTTAATGTCACACCCAAAACTATTTTTGATGATTTAATGTAACAAAAAAAATTCTCAAAGAATTAATGATTTTATTTTATTTTTTAAATTGAATATCTTGGAACCACCATCAGAAATTCTTTTAGTATTCAACACCAAATGCAATGTTTTAGTAAATGGTGTTTATTAATAGTTGCTACATTAATTCTTAAAATCCCTAATATTTTTCAGAACTCAAAATAGTGCAATCCTTAGATTAACCCCTAAGCTTCCAAGAGACCATTTTGTGATAGCTCTCCATTTTCTTAGACTACTCTGGCCCAAAAAAGTAATTTCTTTATTCAAATAATAAATATAATGCGACAGGTAAACAAGTCATCAAAGCAAGGCTACCTAGATTTTTGAGGGCTTGAAATTTCAAAATCTCAACTTCATTTGCTATTATCTTGACATTTGTAAATCCAAATGTTTTGAAATTTTAAGGGACGGTTTATAAGGCTTAAGAATACAAGACCCTACAGTTGGAATGTGCAAAAAGAGGTATTAAAAAGCATTCAAAGATCATCAATAAAAATGTTTGTAATGAGGAAATTTGGGTGGGGGACCCCCTTCATGCGTTTAGGAGTTAACCCCTAAGTTTCTAATCGAACATTTTCTAATCGCAGCCCATCCATGGTCAAGAAATGACATTTTTGAGTTTTGATTTTTTGTCGAAATTGGGGTTAGAGATCATGTTCTAGTGTTGTTTGATGCATTTCATTTGCAAAATCGAGGTTCACCAAGGAATTTTCCAAAGGCAAACACCTCAATATTATCCTAGTGTTATAAAACTTTCTATTTCGAGAAAGTAATGATGTTCTCTCATTTGAAATTTTTCTTTTTAATTTTAGAATAGATTTTTTATTTTTTACCAATCATACCAAAATAAAAATTCTAAAAATAAAAATGTAATTTTGGTGAAGTAAATGCTTCTAAATTCATTAAATGAGTGTCCAAAACATTTTTTTAAAAGTTCGACCGTATAAATAATTACTAAACATGATACTTCTCATTTTCTCTTTTAAACCAAACTTCATCAAAGTTGCAAAAGTAACATTTTATAACACATTTAGGTTTTACCCTTATCTCCTCTATCATTTAAGGATTAAGAACTAAAGGTGCTTTTGGAAGCACTAGTGACCCTTTGTCAAATGGACATTAACTCATTGTCAAAACAAGCAAACACTTTATTCAAGCCGGCCTTGAAAGAGGACCGGAGTTTCTATCTATCTACCTTTTGGATTTTAACAATGAATTTTATTTCTAGGAATTAGTTATGTGAGTAGCCACTAACCACATGAATACTTTACGTTGCACTAAACTTGTGAATCCAACATAGGTACACCTAAAAAACTTGTTTGTTTAATATTAATAAGCTCTAACAATATGTAGAGCTCTTTTACTTCCCTTCTGTTTTTTCTCCTCTAAAAAACAGCATTTTGATGTGTTAAATAAAACAAAGAATTTTTTAGAAGATTCTATTTTGACAGATACCATATGATTTCTATGAACATTCTTCAAAGATTTTTTTCATCACACAAAAAACCTGAAAGAATCGTTTTCCCAAAATTTTATTTATGATTATAGAATCAGTTATCTTTTTGTTGACCTTCAGCTTAGAGTATAGAAGAATGATCACTCGTAACACTTCAAAAGTGCAGGGATGAATGTACCATAATTGTCCTAATTTTTGGCTTTTTTTTCCCACATAATTATTCTATGTTTTATACTTCAAACTTAAGCCTTGTCTGCTTCAAGCTTCAAATGATGCAGACAACATTCAAGTGACACAAAAACCTACATAAAGGTAAGGGGTACAATTGCCGTCAGTTTAACTCCTAAAGGACCAAGGTTGATTTTCCAAGTTCGGTCAGCTCAGTATGGAATGAGTATTGATCCTCAATTATTGAGATTTTTTGTGGTGATTCTACTCTTTGTAACGAAGATGGGATGGTAATTTGTGTACAAAGATGATGTATAGATCAAAAGATACAATCATGCAAAGGTGAAAAAACTAATTGCGGGCAACTCATGAAAATTTTCATACAATGAGCTATGCATCTGAATTTTTGTATACAATGAGCTAACGCCCCCATATACACAATTGTCAAATTCATTTCGCCAAATCTCAAACTAAACTTTGCATTTTGGGCATTTTCAGAAAGTTTCAAACTTGGGCAACAAGGCAAAAAAAAAAGTGCAACCAACTTTGAAGCTTATAATCTTACTATTGAAGAAACCTGAACAGTTGAAATTTTTTAGGTTGTAATAAATTCAAGTTGGTCAAAATACCCTATAGTTGGATCGGTCAAAAAGGTTTTAGATCAAAAACTATTTGTCTTTTTATGAGAAGGGATACTTTGGAGTGTTTGGAGAGAAACATAGTTGTGGTCCATTAGGGATTAAGCATTTCAACCTACATGGAGCATTGATTTTCAATGATAAAAAATTGCAGCACATAAAACTTTAGTTTTAATAACCAATCTCAGTTTTTAATTAATTTTTTCACAATGTATGATTTTCTTATAAATTTTCAAACTTAACATGCATAGACCATTATTGATGTTTGTAGGTGTACCAATAACTGTCTTTCATTTTTAGTCCAATCAAATTGCTAACTTGGTATTCATAATTGATGCTTGTGATAACTAGATTGGGAACTCCTGAAATTGACAGAGCTAGTGTTTGTCTCCTACACAAAGACTTCTTCCACAGTTTTCTCTAATACACTTCCCACTTCAGATAAAATTGTACAAGGTGAAATACAATTTTGGAATCAAACTGGAATCAAGTTATGCACTAAAGTGTCTTTATGGCACACATTGGTGATTTCTACGGAGTCCCACGGGGTAAGTACCGAAGCATAGTCATGGCGTCGTTGAGAAGGTTGATCAATAAGTGACAGCTTATAACCGAGGGGTCAGCTTTTATAGTCCGAGGAAAAAAGACTTCTTCCTCACCCTCGTCCTCCGCCTCTGCAACCACCTCTTCCACAAGCTCTTCTTTGGACAATTCATCGACCTGCTCTGGCTCAGGTGGGGATACCTGATCAATCGTCCATCCACACATAAGCCTGACATTCTCTTCTCTTTCATGATACACTGAATCAAGCTGAGCCATCCTAAACTGTCAGAGAATTTGTGACCTCGTGTAGAACCCCAAAACCTGCTCTGATTTGGAAACGCTGAAGTCAGCTACTGCAATTCAGAAAAGATAAATCATAAAGACTCTTCAAAGCCAGGCCACCGATGAAAGCTCTAATAGAGAGCAGTATTATTCCTGTCGCACATCAGTATTAAATATTGGCAGTTCACTCTGCCAAACGGACAGAGGATTTCGGTGACATGGGAGTTCGAAGCTGAGTGGTTTAAAAGGAAACGGTTATGGAAGTTAGCCGGTCCTTGCAAGTGAACCACTAAAGTACTACCTTGAAGACCAGCTATGTTCACACTTTCTTGAAGTCGAGTCGTCGGGGTCTGAAGAGAAGCGACAATTGACAGGCAATTGTACTTCATTCTTTGAAAGGTTCAGAGTATCAACAACCTGCCGTGATCAGGCAGGTCGTTGAAAATCAGGTGACATGATAAAATACTCTTAATCAAGTATGTGAGTCCAATCTGATCCTGCAACTAAAGATACAATGGCGTTGACTCCCTCCCCCCCTATTCCTTTATATCATCCTTGTCGAAGGAAAAAAATTGTGCTCTAGTAAGGATATACTCTGTCCCCCGAATCCACACACTTAATGGAGCCCATTGAACTTCTTCCCATGCCAAACCTTCTTCCAGAACCTACACAAAAATGTTCACAACCCACATATAAGATGGTGGGATTCGAAACTTCACAATCCTGAAAAATTAGAGTGAAGGCAGAGCCCCGTCAGAGACTAAACTGTGTACGTAAGAACAAACCCACACGTATTTGATACTGAAGTACGTACTTCATTGAGAAGCTGAAAACGAAAGAGAAATTCATCGCATAGAAAGGGTCAAGACATGACACCCACCTCCACAAAGTCTTCCGGCAAGGGTACACCCTTCTTTTTCATGGATGATAGTGACAGAGGTCGTTTGCACTTGGACCACCGATAGCATTCATGTGGCTCGCCGTTATGGTGCATCCCACTATGACTCTGGTGACCACCTGTTTGTCCATTGCTTGGGTGATTTCCGTGCGACTTCTCTCCATTGTGGGTATGCAAAATTGGTTCTTTTTCACTGACTACCAAGGCTCGTTCAGTCAAACCCCACTTTTCTTTGCCCTTTTCTGTGCCTGAAGTGCCTTGAGGGAAGGAAGATGTAGCTGTAGTTGCACCATTACACGTTGTACGTTCTCCATCATATGCCAATTCATACCTGTGTGAAGTTGAAATGGTTATAAACTCATGACTGTACATCAGCACAGCTAAGGCCCTCAAATTTGTAACTGCTCAAAGGAGCTAGAGCTCGAAGCAGAAATACGAGAAATCACATAAAGCTACCTCTAATTATAGAACTGTCGAGATATAATTCCACAACGTGTCAAGAACTTTAGTGTAAGAGAAAAGCTAGAATATGCCAAAATTCACTCTGGATTCTACGTGCAATCGCAGGCTACAAAGATCTTCTACCTAGGTTATAGACAGTTGACAGCGTGAGTAAACTAACCGATGAACGTGGGTCTCCACATACAGGACTTCCCCCTTTTTGAGTCGGGCAGACGTAAATTGAGATTTTTTTAATCCACGGTCGGCCACAATGCTCATGTGGTACTTAGCCCTGCAAAGGAGTTATAAAAAAATAACTGAATTAGTGTAATCAACTGAAACACACAGGTTCACCCTCACAGGAGAGTTCCTGCTTGGTGGTTCACTACATCGGTGCAACATTGTGGCGTCCATACAGAAAATTAACACATTAAAAGATCTTAAACAGGGAGCCGGTGAGTGCGGAACTGCAATCTGGGAAATCGTACGTAGATAAGAAACATTAACCGTTACCTTTCCCACGAAGTCATTATTTCTTACAAATAGTGACGGACAAAAGCTTCAAAGGAAGTGAGTAGCATGCTAGAAACAAGTGCAAACACGTCTCATTGCATGCTATGCACACCCTTAAAAAGTTTCATCTCAAAGTGTTATCAACGGGGAAAAGTATGACGCACCAGGGTTCATTGCAAAGATTGTACTGTATCGTCACTTCCTGCATAAATCTTTGCTGTCGGTACGCACTCTGCATGTCACGTTACACAGTCTGATAATCAGAAAACAAACTAGCATTTCAAATTTCCAACGCTCAGTGCAGTTGTTAATTTGTAAGATGTAGAAGTTGAAACATTCAGCTGCAGCTTATCGAAGTAATATCAATCCAACACAATCTGTAAAACCTTATGCAAAAAAAATGGTCATAAAACTCGCAATATCCCCAACATTCCTGAAACAGTGTTCCATGTGTGCATGCTGCTGAGCCCCCAACAATTTCTACACAAACATCTTAAGAACTTGAGAAAATGAGGACATAAACGCAGTGAGGAGTTGAGCGTTACAGATGATGCAGCTCTTGTGGTGACTGTCCGTTCTGATGCTGCAGGTGCAAGTGTCGGAGCAACTTGGGGATTGCGAGTCAAGCAAGGCTCCAGCTCTACAGTGCCCCCTCCTTGCTGCACAACATTTAACTCGTTGAGACACCTTGCCAGGAAAGGAAGCCATTGTGTCTGAATTCTGAAAAAATCTTACTTTCAACATACATTCTGACGCTAACTACTAACAAATAAGACTTCTCCAAATCTCCATGTTCTACAATAGCTCATCGGAAAAAAAAATTAAAAATTGTTAGCAAGCTTTCTTGCAAGTCTGACCTTCATGATTCGGCACCTCTCAATGCTGTAACTGCACCCGCTTCCACCTCCCCAGGCCCGCGATCGAAGACTGTTCCTTAATGTAGACGTGTACACTGCACCAATAAGCCCCCATGAATAATTGTTCCAGATCAAAGACTTCGTTGAAACATGATCTTGGTACAAATGTTCGAAAAATAACAAGCAGACAGGAAATGGCAGATATTTATATTTTCCCAAAAGGCCACTTTAGTCAGACATACGTACTTGTTTGAGATTCAAGGATCCGAATGGTGGCTCGCAACTCTGATATTGAATTTGGCGGAGGGCTGGCTGAAGGCGAGAAGTATCCTGTGTGCATTAGAACTGCAGTCGTAACAAAGAGACACCTTAGAAAAGTGCGATAACCCAAATGTCTACTTTAGTGCAGCATTATCCAGTAATTCCAGCTAGACAAGATGGCTAAAACAAAAAATGTCATTTCATTTTCAGGTTCATATTCGACAAAGCAGTTTGTTCTTAGATTAGGTCATTTAATCTGTCTCAACATTGCTTCTGAGTCATTTTCTTCGTAAGTGTGTTCCAGTATGCTCTTATAAAATAAATTTGACTTAAAAGACGAGCTGCATCCGTCCAACATGAACCTAACATTAAAGCAGATGACAAACACCCAAGAATCAAAAATACACAAGCTCGCCACCTGTTTAATGGCACCACCATGCCTGAATGATGTCACCTCTTGATAATAAATGTACAAAACTTACAGGCATTCTAGGAAGCCCACTATAGCAAAAGTCCAGCTTAGCTTACTCTAATGGACTTGCATTGAACACATACGTCTAGCTTGGGGATAAATATCAGTCTCAACCCCTAAAGGATCCTACCCACCTCCCAATTTGAAGATTTGCAAAAATCCATTGTAGTATACAATTTAGAAGGATAATTTGAAGTTGATGTGTAAACAAAAGTTGTAGTTTTTTAACTTTCGACTATATCCACATGTTTAGGTTTATAGTTTCTATCACCAAAAAAATTATATAATTTTAAATTTTCAAAATTCAAAATTCAAAATTCAATCTAAATTTGATTACAAAGTACTAACAATTTTGAGTGAATTTTATGAAAGAGATTTGGAATGTGACACTCTTAATGTGGTGATTTCTTGAAATTTTTATGTTGCTTAAAACTATGAACTCAATTTTGCAAGATCACTAAAATCTTTGAAATTTTTGGTGAAACTTAGTTCCAAGATATTCATTATAGGAAATTCATACCAAGTCGTCTTGAAAATCAAATTGTCCAAATAATCAACAACCAACTAAAGATATTTTTGAAGATTTTAGATGGATGAAAAACTTGATTAGGGGTTTACATTGTATTAAAGAAACAAAATATCTTTGTTCTGATCATACCTGCAACAATATCCGAGTCGTCTGTATATATGTCTGTGCCCCATAATTGGCTCCCTCGAATCTGACATACAAGAGAAATTTTAAAACGTGTAGGCTTGAGCATCGATACAGGGGTTGTACACGAGAAACAACTATAAGAAATATTTTGCTATACTGTGAAAACGAAAATCAGAAGGCGAGTCTCTTGAAACATCTCTAAAAAAGGGCACAAGCGTATGAACTCGAGCATTCTCATTGAGGCATGGGGAATGCAAGCTTCAGAGAGAGCGCTAAGCCGATACCTGGCGGTTGGTAGTAGTGGCGAGCTCAGCAGGAATGCGAATTTCGACAGTGGGACCCGACCCATTAGTTGAACTGTTCCTTTCTCCGGAATCTACGTACTCCTTCCGAAGTTTTTCGAGTTCAGGCATTCCTTCCCCAACTCTGTAAATAATAGAAGTACTTTCTGCCCTACCTGTCACATAAAAAACAAACTTGTAAGAGAAGCACTGTCTTTAAAGAAACATAAAAAGACAAACAATCGTCTCTGGTGTAATGTCCTATTAAAATCTGACGAACTTGATACTATAATCTTCCATATATGTCAGATGCCATTCACGGCACTTAATCTCAGCACAATCAACTTTTATCTTCCCATACTGACCTACATGTAGTTGTCATACAGTGGTAGTTAATATGGTTGTTACAAAATCAGAAACACTACTGCACGTATAGATATGCTTAGACGAGAATACATAGAATCTAGTGCATTACAACGTGTTGTAATTAAAGCCTTCAAACCAAGAGTAGAGAAATAGGGCACAAATAGTTTGGGTTTTACACAGTTCTATAGGACTTTGCTACGATATATACAGTGTAAATTGATCAAGATGACAGCCACAAAAAGTAATAGAAAGGTTCAATCAGCCCAGCATATATTTCTCTGCTTAAAAGTGGCAAGTTGGATGCAAAACCCCATCGTCGCGATGTAGAATTCAAACTAGCACAAGCATGCAAAGAAGAGTACGCCATACCAACCTTGAGTCCTGCATTACATAAAAAACTTCGTCAGTAGGCTGCACAACCAGTAGGATGGGAAAAAAAATCCGTTTCAATGAACTTTTACCAGAATAACGTCACCTCCAATTGTGGACAAGGAGCGATAAACTGAAGACGATACAAAGCAGAAATCATCCTCTGCCATCTCTAATTTCCCGTAACAGTTCACACTTAAGATTTGCGAAGACGTAACAGAACGATTCACAAGTACACGAATACCTTATTCACAAACTAGGGTAACCGCTATGTGGAACAAGGGACACAGGAACGAGAGCTAATCGAATAATTGATCGGATGATGCAATTCGATACAAAAGCCCAGCGAACTTCCTACCCCAAAAACCGAAGAAAAACATGTTTGAGGTAACGTCGATCTCCCACATGTGATTCCTAACACAATGAACAGTCGGAATGAAGTATTCGGGCAGAAAGGAAAATGTTACTAAACATGACCTTCGATGCATCATATCCCAGAAGAAAAAATCTTACCCTTCATTGTCTTTGGGCCGAAAACGTGATCGAGAGTCTCTGTTAGCAGGGTTGGACTGGCCTCTGGGACGCAACATCCGCTTGCGCTGCTGCACTCCATAGCCATGAACAGCATCTTTGTCCTTCTCTCCAGCAGCACCTTCAGTGTCCATGGCATTATTCAAGGAATCTCGGTCTTTCTCCTGCTCCCGACCCCGCTTCTTTCGCTTCTCGCCCTCCCCCTCTTCATCCTTCTCCTTGTCTCTATGCTCCCTTTCCCTCACACGCTCGCGTCCGTCCTTTGTCTCGACCAATTTCCGGTCATCAACAGGCTTTCTATCCATCTCCGGTTCCACCTTTACCTCCACCTTCTCCAGTTTATCGACGAGGCTGTCCTCTCGCTCCTCTCGCCGATGCGAATCCCGATCCCGTTCCTTCTCTCTCTTCTCTCGCTTCTCAGAGCGTAAAGCAGCCTCTTTCTCTCTGTCACGTGACCGCTCCCGCGGCCTCTCTTTCTCGCCCTTGTCTCTCTCCACCTCATCCTTCTCATTCTCTTTCTCATTATTAACATCCGAATGCGGTTGCTGCAGTAGTACCACATCCTCTTTCCGCTCAATCCGCTTCTCATCCTTCTTCTCCTTGAGCTCCTCCCTCTTCACATCCATCGGCACCACATCCTTCAAGAAATTTTTTCCCTCCGGGCTCTTCTTCCGCAATCCCTCAGAATTTCCCTCGCCGCGATCCAATTCTTGCGCAACTTCACCAGTCACGCCAACTCCCTGCAACTGCAACTGCTCCTCCCCCTTCACATCAACAACCCTACCAAGAAGCACGCTCTCCTTCACCACATCCCCGTAATCCTTCGAATCCATCCGCCCGGGATCCACCCGATCACTCTTCAAACCATCCGCACTACTCCCAAACTCCCGCACTTTAATCTTCACAACGGGCCCGTCCACCTTGCCACTGTTCCCCGGCTCAGCCTCATCCCTCCTCATGCTAATGCTAAAAAGCTCAAGCTTCTCCTGATCATTATGACGCGCCACTTTAGCGGGACGCGACTCCGCGCCTCCAAATACAGTAGTAGCGGGCTCCATTACCATCCCGCTCGCACCTCCGACATGCTGTTGTTGTTGTTGTTGTGGCTTCCCCTCCACCGCCGCCGCTGCCACTGGCGTCGTCTCCTCGTGCTGCCGCTTCACCGGAAGACTCATCTCATCTCTTCACACAAAACGGAAATTTAAAAACCTCGTCAATTGTGAAAGCTAACCAAACGAAAAACTTCCAATTCTGCCGCGCACAAAAACCTAACCATCACATTACACCAAAACCGTTATCCCATGCTCAATCCCCTAGCTCTGGATCCCTACACTCAAAATCATCTCAGTGCTCGCACGTACATAGAACAAACAGGCAGCATAATAATCAATGATCAAGCGAGGCTCCGTGGTCATGGGAAAAGCAAGCAAGCAAACGAACTAATGAGGCGCAAAGGAAAACATAACATTCTTGAAATATTGATGTCGGAGCGGGATGAGCGCCGCAATGAAGCAAATCGCCAGAACTTCAAAAAAAACAGAGGAGACAATAGAAAATACAATACGGAGAAGTGTAGGCTCATTACCTCCAAGAAAGTGCGTGGGAAATATGGCGAAATGGAGGCCAGAGTGAAGAGGCTCCGGAAGGCAAGTGAAGAGGAGAAGTGACGAGAAGAGAAGAGAGAGACCTTGGCTTGCCTTGGTTGCGTTGGCTTGGTTTCCGTCTGCGACGTCAAACCCGACGTGACGGACGCAGGCACCAGGACGATGACGACGGCAACTCAGTGTCCCGGTGCGTGAGAATATTAGTGTGGGAAAATAATTAAAGTGGTTACCAATTGTTTTAACCCCTAAGTGCCCAATCAACCATATTATGCTTGATTTTTGGTCAAACGTTCAAAAAATCAAGTGTTTAAGCTTTATTGTAGTTGGTGTTTTCATTAAATGTTTAAGTTAAGTTATGATACATCTTTTGACCGTTGGGATTGGATAATAAACTTCATTTGAAGTTTTCCCACCGTTGAGAAATTTGCAATTTGAGTGTCCAAATTACAAAGGGCTTTCTAACGATGCTCCAATCGTAGGTCTCTTTTATTTTCTTCACTTTCATATTTTTACTACTTGTCAATGTAATTTTTATCTACCTTAAATGCATTTTTTCATATTAAATTTGACAAAAATATATTTATTTTGAATTTTTATCCTGTTTACATAATAAAATTTGTAAATATTCAAAATATCTTCCAATCATGTTGAAATTTTTGTTATACCTTCATAATGTTGATGACTATCAATGAAAAATTATAAATCACCCAATGTGATATTTCAAGTATACAAATTGTAGTGGTTTGACTTTTACAGAATAGGTGAGGATATTTAGGGGTTAAAGGGGTTGACGGGTGTCTAGGGCATTATGCCTTGAACTCTTTATTGTTTAGCCCCTAAACGTCTGAACGTGCCGTGGCGACCAATAGAATACGGTGTATTTTGGTTTTATTGTCTTTGCTCCTCTAGGGGAGAGACTACAGAAATGCTTCGTTTTTAAGGAGTTACATGGTTGAACAGTACAGACAAGGTGTAAAAGTAAAATTAGGGTAAATACAAAGGCAGAGACTACGCGACTGGGCGTTTGTTTGAACTGAATCCACACCTTTTAATGGGTTTGAGTTCAGAAAAGAAGTTGAAATTTAAATCAATGTAGTTTCAGTGAGCTATTAAAATCTCAATTTGAGTTTCTTGTTGGTAGCAAATCTCAATTATATGACAACGTATATACTATCCCCATGGGACGTTTAAGGGTTAGACAAGGACTATATATCTTGCTAATATAATCCTTTTTTCACTATTAGGTTTTGGTTTAGGATATTTCGGAATATTTTTGAAATATATTTTGATTAAACATAGATTATTGTAGTACATGATTGGCTTCAACACTCATTGTATTAATTTAATAAGGACTAAAATTTTACAAACAAAATTCACCTTTTTTTTCAAATTTAAAGAAGAAATTTTTCAAAAGTAAAAGTGTCGATTTTTTTTTAATATTGATTATGTATTTGGCTCCCAAAAATATGAATCCAATCATATACTACAATATAGATCATGTTAAAAAAAACAACGCCTTTTGTTAATATAATCCATTTTACACTATTAGGTTTTGGTTTTGGATATTTTTGAAATATTTGAAATATTTTTTACATCTTATTTTTGGAATAGTTTTAAACTATTGTAGTTTTGAAATGTTTTTTATTTCTTATTTTAAACTATTTTTTGAATGATATTTTTTGAATTTGGAGACAAGAAAATTGTAAGGAAAAAACAAAAACAAATGTTATTAGAGCCCTTTTTATCTACCAATACCATGTCACCGTACCCAATTGTCAAGTTTCGCAAAAATTAAATAAAAAAAAAGCCCGGACAATTGTATTTAAATTTTATATTTGTTTAGGCGAGAAAGGGAACTTTAAAAAATATTCATATCATTTTGCTCTTCAAGACTATTTCATTTTGTGCAATAACTTAAACTGTCACGTTCAGTGGATGGGCGTTCCAAAAATGTTTCACTTTGTCCTTCATGGTTCATCATTTCATTTTGTCTCTATCAAAGTCATCGGTATGTACATCAACCAAGTCTTTTCGTCCCTTTCACGACCTTTCATTTTCATGTCCTTGTACACCGCCACTAGTCGTGCAAAGGAAAGTCCACCGATAGTTCCAAAATCAATTATATTATTTTATCACTTAAATAACTAATTTTGATAACGTCTTATAATTTTTGTACTAGGGCTCCGCTTCCCTTTGTACCACTAGTTACGACCTATGAAACTGGATAAGACATGAAAGGCTAGGCTACTGTTCACATAATGGTCTTTGAGGGTAGAATGGAACAGTCATCGAAAGATCGTCGACGGATGTAAAAGGCTGAATCCCATCATAGAAAACCTTACTTTAAAATTGTCGATTGCCGACTTGCAACTCACTTACAAACCCTACAAGTATTAAAAAATCACAAGTAGAACCTATAGTTATCAATACCATTTTTTAAATCAGCTCTTTGACCTATGGTAGTTACCTCATTAGAATTAATATACTAGTATGTTATTTAATTTTATTTATTATTGTTACACTATTAAAAATTAGGATTATATCTATTCTAAACATAACACAACTTTATAAGGTGTATACACCACTAATTGTTACTAAATAATAGCAATTGGACATATTTATAATTAATAAATGACAGTTCTTTTTATTGAGTCATATTAGCAAATAAGAGAGGATTCCAACATACTTTAGAATGCAAAATTACACTGGAACACTATATGAATAAGCTATAAATTTTCAAAGTATTACCTATAGGAGTAACCAAAGACCATCCTAAGCTCTTGTAAATTCTCGTGTTGTGATTACACTGGTATACATCTTGAACAATCAATATTTATGTTTTATTATTGTTTTTGGGTTCAAATAAAGGAATCGTTTTTGTGACACAATTCATTATGGTTGTACATATTTTAGCAATTTTCTCCATGAGACGTTTCTGGCGGACATGTTGTCTATATATTATTGTACAACTTCATTATTGCAATACATTTTTGCGCAACC
The DNA here is from genome assembly GCA_022496805.1 of Pohlia nutans. Lineage (NCBI taxonomy): Eukaryota > Viridiplantae > Streptophyta > Bryopsida > Bryales > Mniaceae > Pohlia > Pohlia nutans. Next base: position 3,957,350 of record CM040086.1, read on the forward strand.
AAACTTCCGTGGTCTTAAACCTTAAACATCTTTAAAGCCCCACAGACTTGTTTACATCAGAATAATGGAGAAAATAGTGGATTTTCTCAACTAAATTTGAAACAGATTGATGCTTTGGAAAGGTGATGAAATAGAAAGGCTAAATTTAGCAAATACACCTAAATTAAACAATTGTCGAACAATCTATAATCAAATGAAAGAATAGAGGGAAGGAGAGAGCTATGATTGGGCATAAATTGTGGAAGAAGACAATTTTTTTTTAAATCAAATGAAAGAATAGAGGGAAGGAGAGAGCTATGATTGGGCATAAATTGTGGAAGAAGACAATTTTTTTTAAAAGAGCAAAAATGTTAGACAACGTTGATGGCAAGCTGGAATTCTTTTTTTGCAAAAAAACCCCCTTTTGTCATATTACATCAGGAGAATCAACAACCCAAATAGTGGACCCACATCAAAATAGGGTCATAAATATTTTTCTATTCATATTTAAATTGACAACAGTCACCAAACATCTTTAAAACTCTTATTTTCATTGAATGGGTTTGTGAACCACCCAACCGGTTCACATACCACGGTCAACGATTACCGTGGTGTTTGGTATTCTGTTCTACTACCTTTATTCATAGTATTTTACTTAATTGAAATGATTGGCGTATTTTGGCAATCTATTATGTATTTGTATTTAGAATCTTGCCTTGTATTAGGAGTTCTACTTGAATTTCATAAATAGAGTTTTTTGACTTTTTAATCGTGGGTTTTTGGTGATTTTGTGCCGCTTGTTAAATATTTAGAAGGCTTGGTCAAGTAATGCTCTTAATAGGGTTTTGGCGTAGTATACTTTGAATTATGTCTAAGTGCTAAAATTATAGATGAATGCATTCTTGGATGAATGAAGTGAGGATTAAAATTTCAAATCTTCTTCTTTGTAGTATTTAGGGAGTAGTTTTTGCCGCTAAAAGAGAATTCGTACATTAGCCTTGCCGGTGGGAAGAGAAACGATCAAGTAAAGTAGCAAGAATTTGTCGATTAGTTGGGAAGATTGAGTGACTAGTCAGCGAGTATCTGGCGTCGAATACTTGTTGTGACCATAAAGGCAATCGGTTGGTGAAGGCGCAAAGTTAGCTGTAAGGCTCGAGAGCAGCTCACAACGAGCTTGAGCTCAAGTTGGGGTGCGGATTGCATGTGGCGAGCCTATGGGCAACACGGCGCAAGAGGGTGAACGTAGCGGCGAGTGCCCTGCGTGGCAAACCAACAAGGCGACAACACACTAGAAACGGGATGCAATGGTGGCAATCCTACAGGCAATCAAGCTAAGACGAGCAGTATAAGTAGCAAGACGGAGGTGCATGTTCGAGGGCATGGCGATAAGCACTAATCGGTGACGGGGATGGAGTCAATTGCTAAACAACGCGTCGATCATGGCATGGGGTCGGCGATTGCATGAGGGCAGCCATAGTTGTCCATCGTGTCGTGCCGAACAAAAATCCCGGCACAATATTGTGTCATGCCGAGATTATGCCAGATCATGTCGGGATCATGTCGCCTCTGATATTTTTATCAAATAACCTTTTTTTACTTTTACCTTGTATATTGACACGTCAATATCTGATGTGGACTATTTGATGATGTGAATTATTGGTAGAATTTTTGGTCAATCGGTCCTTAGGTAACTTTTGATGTTTTACCCCCGTTTGCTTCTCCCGTTTGCCCCCCCCTCCCCCGTCTATCTCGCATGTCTGCCTCCCTTTGCTTACCCTCGTGGCAACTTGAAGCTTCCTACAAACCAAAGAATTGAAAAGGGGAAATCAACTAAAGGCGGTCGGCATGTAGGAGTTTGGAGTTGAAAGGGGGCATTTGGAAGTTGAAAGGGGGCATTTGGAAGTTGAAAGGGGGCATTTGGAAGTTGAAAGGGGTAATTAGGTAAAAACATTTGGGAGTTAAAAGGGGGCCGTCGGTAGAGGCAGTTGGGAGTTGAAAAGGGGCATTTGGAAGTTGAAAGGGGTACAATCAGTCCTCGATAAGTGTTACCTCGATAAGTGTTAAAACTCTATATGTATTATGGAGATTTCCGCTCGCTTAAAATTAAAACTACCAAGTGTTATGGAGTGTTATGTGTTAAGTGTTATGCAATGTGCGCTCCCAAATTTGTTAATTTTACCTCGGTAAGTGATAAGTTTCAAAAAAAAGGCTTTTCGTAAAAGCCATCGCTTGGGGGGAGATAATTTTGAGGTAAAGTAATAGTTTCTAGTTGCAAAGTCACCCCGGGGAAGTCACTATCAAGAATTTAGATAACTATGAGAGAAAAAATGTAGGATGTCTGTGATTCATTCCAGATAAAAATTATAAATATATAGAAATAATATAAGGTGTTTTAAAACCAAATTTGGAATATTTCAAGAATATTCCCATAATACTCCTTCTCTCCTATATTCACACCTAAGCTCCTTTGAAAATACCTTTCCAATAGTATATTACACGTCAAAGTAGAAACTCGCCAAATTACTATTGATTCATTCTTTTGACGGACTTAGATGAATAATGAATCAATATTATGTAATTTCATAAATGTTATGTATTTACCTTTTTAATTCTCCTAAGTGTTATTTTTTATAAATGTTACAAATCATCGGCATGACCCTCTATAAGTGTTATGTGTTACTAGTGTCTAAGTGTTAACTAAAATTATGCTTCCAACCTCTAACACTTATCGAGGTAAAAACATTTGGGAGTTAAAAGGGGGTTGTCGGTAGAGGCAGCCAGTTAGAGAGGCAGTTGGGAGTTGAAAAGGGGCATTTGGAAGTTGAAAGGGGTAGTTAGGTAAAAATAGTTGGGAGTTAAAAGGGGGCCGTCGATAGAGGCAGTTGGGAGTTGAAAAGGGGCACTTGGAAGTTGAAAGGAGTAATTAAGTAAAAACAGTTGGGAGTTAAAAGGGGGCCGTCGGTAGAGGCAGTTGTAGAGGGTAGAGGCAGTTGGAGGAGTAGGGAGAGGCAGTGGGGTAGAGGTAGTTAGGTAGAGGCTTGGGAGTTGAAAGGAGATGTTTGGGAGTTGAAAGGGAACGTTTGAGAGTTGAAAGGGATAGTGATGGTGAAAGTACATAGTTGAGAGATAGTCGGTTAAAGGTAGTTAATTAGAGGGAGTCGGAAGTTGAAAAGGGATAGACAAGGTAAAAGCAATCGAAGTTAAAAAGGGGTATTTGGTTAGAGGCAGTCAATTAACCCCTAAAGGACCAAGTGGACACATTGTGTCCAAAAATAATTTCATTACTTTAATAACTTGTTTGGATTTCATAATTTTGACTCAATGTTAACAAGAGAATTGAAAATGTTCATTACAAGAACACAAAAATCTTTCAAGATTTGCAATTACGTTAATTAATTCATCGGGGAGAAACTAAAACGTCAACATAGGTGAACTTGGGACATGGTAGTTAGGGCGGTTGATGACTTGGAGGGCGTTTTCACACTTGAACGTCACATTCATAAAAAAAAAGTGTACAATATGTAAAATATTTGCCATTATTGCATCTTTGACACCATATAATAATTACGAAAAATGTTTAAATACATTTAAAATGGAATCTTTTCAAAATAAATGGAATCTTTTCTATATATTTTATAATATTTTGGAATATTTTGGAATATTCCATATATATATATGAATTCTTTAAAACATTTTTGCAATGTAAAAATTAATAACGATCACAAACACCGGCTCAATGAGTCACGAACAAGTCACTTCATCCAAACATAAATCTCTGAGAATCAATCATTGTTGTTGTATTTAGTTTCAGACACACCATTTTTTGTGAGTACCTAGATATAGTACATCTTTGTATGCTCTTAAAATTTCTAACACTAATCATGGTTTTTAAATTTATGAGAAAGTTTGCAATGAATGACCTGTTGGTTTTGTTCAAAAATTTCAGAAATCAACTTATGATCAAACCTTATAATCATGTAAATAATATATACGGTAGATTGTTTTGAAAATTGATGTACAGTCTCGTGACTAAGTCCTCTTTGAACTTCAATGGTGAAGTTTTCTACATGAATACCAATCAAGAGATACGATTGCCTTTCTGAAAGTATCACAAGAAAGTGATTAAATTTTTAGAAATGGGCATGGTCCTTTAGGGGTTAAAGGCAACCAAAGAGGGAGTCGGAAGTTGAAAACGGATAGGCAAGGTAAAAGCAATCGGAGTTTAAAAGGGGTATTTGGTTAGAGGCATTTGATTAGAGGCAACCAAAGGTAGTCGGGGGTTGAAAAGGGGGATTGGTAAAATCAATTAGGAGTTAAAAGGGATCGGGAGTCGTCATAGTATCATTTGGGCTAAAGAATGTATCATTTGAAAGGAAGCAATTGGACGCTCAAGAGTTAAAAGGCAAATCAAGAGTTCAAAGTAGTCGGTCTAAACGCAGTCGGGCAAGAAGGCAGTCGGGAGTCAAAGGGGGACAGTCATGCTTGAAGCAATATAACTTGGTTGGGGTGGATGGATTAGACACTACAGTGGATAGTCTTGGCGTTCAATTCCCCCGTCTAATGCAATTTTTGTGTGTTTATGTTTGTTGTGTACGTCCAAAGTTTTTGTGTATTTTTGTATATCTCCAAGGTTTTGTGTATGTTTTGTATACGTATGTATCTGTTTATTGATTTCATTGCTCAAAGCCAAGTGTAGCCAAAACAACCTCAAGGAATGCAAACACGGAGCCTGAATTGAACACATTGGAGCCCATAACTCGCCATCAGAATTGCAACATAACAATTCATCACTCGCCACTTTAAATTAACCCGAAAAAACACTGGAGGCCACTTTTTCAAGCTACACTTGACCCTAAAGCCAAAAAAACTAGTTGCCAGAGGAAAAGCAGTGCCACACTGAATGTGTATAGTGCAAAAAGGACTCAATTCACCCCCCGTGAATTTTAAACATAAAGATTGATCCCTCCCCACCAATTTTCTTTCCAATTTCCTTGAAATGTACAATTAAAGCATGTATATTTTCTAAATTTATCCTAACTTTTTCATCACCTTTCCAAGACATCAATCCATTTCAATTTTGGTTGAGAAAGTCAACTTTTTTCTTGATCATTCTCTTATAACAAGCCCGTGGGACTTTTTGGACGTTTAAGGGTTAAATAAAATCCCTTCTCAAGAATCCTAGAGAGAAATATTTTCACCCTCTTACTAGTGAAATATCATAGAAGATTTTTTTATTTTATAGATTGTTATATAGTTAGTCAAGATGAATATTTTATCTGAAATAAATATTTTTTTCTTAAAAATTAAAAATTAGGTTTTAAATATGTTTTGTTTTTAAAAAATTAATAAATTGAGACTCCAGTCCTCTTTTAAGACCAATGTGAATAAAGTGTTTGTTTGACCCACCCATAAAACAGTGCCAGCTAGACAAAGCTCTAAATTTTTAGTATATTATTAAAATAGCAGTAAATTAAATTTATTTGAAAATATTTGAAAAATGTACTTCCATGTACACAACCATACAACGAAGTCAAATGGAATAGAAGTAATGGTTTACTTTTAATTTCAAAAGTTGACTTAAAAAAAATTCAATCAAAAAATGGTTGAAGTTGCAAGGTGATGTGAAATACACAATGTTAAGTTTGGAATTCTTTATAGAACCATATTTGTAATCACATACATGTAGATAAAAAAAGAAAAAAGAAAACACAACACACTCTATGTTACACAACACACTCTATTTCTGAAGTAAATTTCATTCCAAAGTATTTTAGAGTATCAGTATGCCTTATGACCATGATTTAAAAAAATTATGTTCCAACATATAGTAGATTAGAATGGTATATGCAAAACACTAGCTAGTACTAAATACACCAAAATGTGCAATTACTTGTAGTAATATATCATATTTTAATTTCAAATGCTATGAAACAAACTATTTTTAATCATCACATATGTTTAAATTAATGGAAAGCAGAAAAAAATCAACAATAATTTTCCCGAAAACAATTGGTGTATACCAAGTTTGTAAAACATCTTGTTTTCAGTTCAAATACAAAGATTACCTTGTATTATAAAACCGTTGATACAAACAATTTCGTATTGAATATTTCAATTTTGAAAACCCTAATTTGTTTTGAACATTGTAAATGTTTATGGATGTCCTCAATAGACAACAAATCTAAATGCCTAGTCAAGTTTTGTGACATGTGCCATATTTTTTATGTTGAGATACATAAATACTATATGTAGTTCCCCCTAATTTTGAACAATTTTAAATTAACTTGATGCGGTTTATTTTATTTTTATCCAAAATTTTGAAATAAATTTGTATTGATTTCAAAAAAGTTATTTTTTACTACCAAAAATTATATAACATCACTTGATGGTAGAAAAAAAATAGAAAAACACCTACTATAAATAACACGCAATTCGCTATTTACGCACTTGGCCATATAATCATGCACTTGGTCCCCGGAAGTATTAAAAATATTGTCGTAAAAATTTCTCTAAAAAACAACCATTTTTGTCGTTCTACAATTAGTTTCATTGTAAACAAACAATTATTTAATTTAATTTTTATTCTTATCTTTTATTTTATTTTTTCTTTTATCTTTTCTTTATCTTGTTTCATTTATCTTATTTCTTTCTTGTCTTCAATTTATTTTCCTTCTTGTCTTCCTTCTTGTCTTCTTCTTTTTCTTCTATTTTTTTTCATTCCTCTTGTGGCAGCCGCAAATCCTTCGCCCGCACCAAAGACAAAAAAAGAAAAAAAGAAAAAAAGAAAAAAAACCTTTTTTTTTTTTTTTTTTTTTTTGTTGAGTTCGTCTTCTTTTTTGTTTGGGGCTCATGAACCCTGAAAATAGAAATTTTAAAAAATAAAAATTTAGGGTTCAGCCGCCGCCGGCTGAACCTTAAACGGCGGAGGATGCACAAAAAAATAAAAATAAAAAATAAAAAATAAAATAAAAATAAAAATAAAAATAAAAATAAGGAAGACAAGAAGGAAAATAAATTGAAGACAAGAAAGAAATAAGATAAATGAAACAAGATAAAGAAAAGATAAAATAAAAAATAAAATAAAAGATAAAGATAAAAGATAAAGATAAGAATAAAAATTAAATTAAATAATTGTTTGTTTACAATGAAAGTAATTGTAGAACAACAAAAATGGTTGTTTTTTAGAGAAATTTTTACACAAAAAATTTTAAGCAAGATTTGCTCATGAAATGAACGCACTTGACCAAGTGCATAAATAGCGAATTGCGTGTTAAATGACAACAACAATGACGGGTATAAGTGCCATTAGATGACATGCCGCTTTATAAAAACTACTAGTATATCCAGTGTTGGTTGAAGTTTGAAGGTTTACAAAGGCTTTTATTGTACGAACGATGGATGAATGACTGAATTGGAATACAATGACAATATGTGATAATCCTCAATTACAGGCTAATGTTTCCACTACTTAAAGGGGCTAATGCTTGTTGTTGGGCATTTAGATAGTAAGTATTAGACTTGTAAGACATATTATAGTTGAGTATAGAATTATGAGTAGTGGCTAAACATTATTGTTTTGGTTGTCGCCATGTTCTAGAGTAAAGAATCAGTATACTGGTGCAAACTCTTTATACAAGTATGAGTCTTATAAGTGTCAAGTCCATACTCAGTTGTGTACGTGTTGGTTATAAGTTTTTTTGTGGAGCTAGAATATACACTTGATGGCTATTAATACTCTCTAAGTACAACTATGGAATCAAACACTTAGTCACTTCTTCCTCTCTCTCTAGCTCAATTTATTCATAATCTTTAGTCAAGTACCAACCAAACCCAACTAAATCAATACTTGCTCACAACCACTATCAAAGCATTACAATATAGTACAACTAGCTTACTATAAGAAATGATGCTTAACTTCAAAATCACAATGATGTGAATATTGTGTTATTTTTGTGTACATTTGACTTTAAAAAAAATAAAATTACATGATTTATATTGTGAATCTTTTTTATAAAACATTTATAAAATGTCTATAAATGCATATGAAATATTTCTAATCAAATGTTGAAATTGTCTATATAGGGTGGTTGATTGTATCCAAAATCATATCCCGTAAAACTTCTTTTCATGTATAACATATAACACTTGTTTCGTTAAAAGTGCACATGCTACATAAAAAGTGCACATGCTGAAATTTTCTACGTTTAAAAAAAAATTAGTCATATTTTACCTATAAAGTGCCAAAACTAAATGTAAGTTACATAAAAAATAATGAAATGCGAATTTTAGAAGAGGGTGGGTATGTTCCCACCCTCTTCTTAAAATTAAAAAAAAATGTAGCGCAAATTTCAAAGGGGATGCAGGTATATTCCCACCCCCCTTCTTCTTTTTAATAAAAAAAAACGCAGTGCACATACCACTAAAAAATAATGCACATGGCTATGTGCACTTTTGACAAAACAAGTGTTGTATGTACCTTTTTTAAAATTAAATCTTTTAAAAGGTTTGCAGAGTTCTTCTTGCAAGCCTCATTTGCACAAATTCACTTGGTTGATTGTGTCATATAAAATAACTTCTACAAAATCTTGGCTCCCAAAATCGTTGCCCTCCAAAAGTGGTTTTTGAGATGTAGTTTCAAAATTGTAAATTGGATAAAAATAATATGAAGTCTAGTAATGTACAAAAGTTGAAGAATCTCAATTTACTCACGTTTCTTTTGGAAAATTATAAGCAAAGCTTCAAAATATTGTAACTTATTCATGTAATATCTAAATAATACATATTTACTATGCAAACTTTAAATTTGAAGGGCATCTTTGCTATTTTCTATGAATTCCAAACTAAAAATTTGTTATTTGAAATGGCATTCTAATCCAAACTTTCGCGTGTTTTAGGTGAAAGGCATCAACAAATTATTTTTTCTCATTTTTACTTAAAAAAATTAAGGAAGTTGACATGTATAAGTACAACTTGATTAAATTAACATGACACTCCAAAATTAAAATTAAAAACGAATAATTGAAGACTATGTATAAATTATAAGAGCTTAATTTTTGAGTTATTTCTTTTAAATATCCCAAAGGTATGAGAATTTAAGTTCCTACCTTTGATAAACTACTGTCCTTTGAATTGTGATTCCATGTTGCCATTATGATATTGAATGTTATACAAAGAGCAAGGAAGGGTGGAAAGCTTTAAAAGCAAAACATCAAAATCGATTTTAATTTTAATTTTGTATATTTTATTTTTTACTTAAAACTTGTATTTCTTTCACCCTTTCTAAAAGAAAATTTGATATTTATTAAAGTACAAATGCTTGGAAACTAAGGGCCAAATCAACATCAAATGTAAGACATGTTAATGTGTTAGAATCTTCTTATAAATAGAGACAAGATGTGTTTTTTAGTATCAGTAAGTATACTCAATGCTTGTAACCCACGGGAGTGAGATAATTGCATTAGCAAACATACTGTAGCTTGCAAAGGGCAGGTTTGGCACTAAATATTAAAAAATAAAACAAGAAGCTGTTTTTTTTTTTTTTTTGGAAATTATAAGTACTTTTTTTCCTAGGTTTCACATAAATTACTTATTGAAATAGTTAAAATATAGAAAAATTACCAAATATCTTCATATTTTCAATTATTTTTTGGAGTAATCAAGTGTGAGTTGTAGGGGAGGAAAGAGTTGGTCTAGTAAGCTCAACTCCTAAGCGTCTCCAGCTTTTTTGAGCTTAAAATCATCATTGCTTTTGATATGTTATACATCTAAATGTTAGTGAGGTTAAGGACTCTCAACTATACATACTTGTAATATACATGTTATAGATCACGTGGATCAAATTTGGGATCATTTGGCCATATGAATTGCAAGATCATAGTGTTTTACTGTTAAAAAAGGATGTTGAAGTTTTCTTAGCAACACAATTAAAGGTAAAATTCGTTTTCAAAATTACTCAAATGAAAATAATGGAACTATAAAGTAGTTCAAAATCATCATATAAACACATTGATACGAAATAAAAACGCATGAAAAAAATTAATGTGCCCTAAAATGGCCTTGCAATGTCAAAAAGTAGCCCGAAAAGTGTAACTTAACCCAAAAAGCAAAAAGTGTCGAAACTAGACCTGTGCACTAAAATGTTTTTTAAACATTTAGAACAAAATAAATTGACATAGAAATTTTACCATGATAACTAGACTTCAAAAGGAATCCAACCCAACAATTTTTTTTTTATTGAAAACGGACATGAGATGAAGGAGATACAAGCCCCCAAAGTTGCAGTCATCAAAATGCACAAAAAATGTCCAAAAAAAAGACCCCTACTTTCAAATGATCACCAAAAATTCAACATATCTCGGATTGATCTGAAATTTTTATGACTCATTCCATACATCATGCGAGGGTTTTTTTTAAAAAAAACTTCATGAAAATTGGACGCTTTTTGCAAAATTTACAACTCTTCCAAAGTGAATGTACCCAAAAAAGAATGTCCAAAATATGGACGTCGGGATGGTTAGGGGTTAATCAAATTCATTATAAGTCACTCCCAAATGATAAGGGATAAAAATAACTTGCAATTCCATGTGAATTTTTATCAAACTATATTTATTAGTAGATTTTGGTGCATAATTGAGGATAGCAAATGATCTTATTCTGAAATGTTCTCAACAAAAAAAAGGTAGAAGGCCAAATTACTTTTGACCTCCAAAAATAATTTTGCAGTTTGAAGTTTTTATGCATGAGATATGAACGTCAAAATTCAAGAAGGTTGTGAAGAATGTGGATGATTATAATGATAATAAAATGTGTTGTCATCACTTTCAAGGCTCAATTGTGCATTTTAGACTAACTTACTTTGAGTATTGTACAGTACAACCAAGAAACTTGCACAATCAAATAATCTTCCACCTTCAATTTTTTTTTTTGTGATGTGAATTTTGTATGCTTTACCCCTTTATAATTCACATTTATGAAGTGTAATTCATATTCATACATTTTTGATATAGCACTTGGTAATGGTTGAAATTCCTTTTGAATTGGAGAAAAAAAGTTGAAATCGGACAAAGAATAGTGATGTAGAACTTGGATCACAAGATGACATGTAGAAAATTAAGTGCTAAGTAAGTTGAAATTAATATGCTAGGTGATACGATTTTAGAGATGGTTACCAAAATTACCACTAACTTCATTATTCAAGTGCTATTTCCGGTAATCCACCTACAAAACTGCATAATTACCTAATTCATAAACATAAACATCCAAACACGGGGTCACTATTAAAATTTTTAAAAAATTAAAATTAAAATACAAGATTCATTTTATTCATCGGGAGGTAAAGTTTCTACATGATTATAAAATTTTAAATGTAATATAGGAATAATTCAATAATCGAGTTAAAATATTCTAAAATACACTTCAAATGTTTCAATTTTGTGATAACCCTCATTCAAATACCCTTTGATGCATGTGTATCCCAAATTACAGAAGGGTTGACCTCCAACATTCAAATGTGTGTTTCACTGGTTGAGACAACCATTGATGAAAGAACAAGGTTGAATGTAATTATGTAAAATTAGTACAATATATGCTTGCTCTTAACCCTTTGACACGCATGTGTTCACATAATCGACGATAAACATATTCTCATTATTCTCTTGATTAGACAATGTTCATCCATCCAAATTTTCCTTGGTTCTTGTGTTGATTGACTATCATTTGTACAATATGGATCTTCAAAATAAGATATTGTGGTTTTTTAAGAAATAACATAATTGGTTTATGTCAAGTTTCATTTTTAGTTCAAGTGAGACTTTAAACATAAAATGCACATTTTGTTAATAAAAACTAAACTACCATACTGGAAAAGTGATGGAGAGTGATGCCCTTCTCCGTAGAGATAGGTTCCGAACTTTTTCTATAGTACTCTTATTCGTGGAATATGAGCACTCTAAAAAAATTAGGGACCTATCTCTATTGAGAAGGGCAACACTCCCCATCACTTTTCCAGTCTAGTAGTTTAGTTTTGACAAAATGTGTGTCATGATTTTCCAAAATAAGTAGAATCAAATAATGGAGACCATACCATCTTGTAGTGTATGTGTGTGTACATGGGCATTTGTGTGGTAAAATCCACTAATTCTTGTTGGTGAGTTAACTACATTTTGGTGCACATTAGTGCACTTTGAGCAATTTGTCTAAAAGGCTAACTTCCAAACCAATTTGAAAATTATGTAACAATGATACAATGAAAAATGAATGAACCAACTTCTAAATTTATGTACATATCATTCAAAAATAAAATTTTGGAATGTTAAAATACTTTTCTGTTGCAAATTTTGAATATCAAAACTCCCATCTTAATAACAATTTTACCAATTTTTGATCAAGCTTTGAATGAAAATATAATTCGTATTTGATTCTACATTAAAAAATCTAAAAATAAACCAACTTGCATAATTTCATTCTCAAGTACTTTCAAAAAAGAAATCCAATTTTTCTTTTTTAAATAGAGAAACATTTCATTCCTCCCAAACATAACACATTTAAAAGTTTGAAACTTTAATCAATTTAAGAAAATTGGAAAAATTGGAAGATATTTTTGTTCACATATTTAAACATTAGAAAAATTCATAGCTCAAATTTCCATCCACAACCCTCTATTCTCCTTCTCTTTTAGAATTCTTTTAGAGTGCACATTATGCACTATAACAATGCACTAGTTTACCCTTTGTTTCATCCTCAACTTAACTATAATGCCGAATTTTTGATTTTCTACCAATTTTTTTTCTTTATGGATACACTCTATCCTACCACTTTAGATTTCAAAAAACTATTTTTTCTCTCTGAAATGGATTTTTTAATTTTCAAAATCCTCAAGAGAATGCATATTGACAAGAATTCCAGTGGACCGTACCGTACAAATGCCCCCTATTCCAAATGCATCAGAAAGATTTTGATTTTTTTTTGTTTAATATGGGATTTTTAATCGAATTCCAAAAAAAATCTTGAAAAGTTAATTGCAATGTATTATGAAAAAAATATGATAAATTGAACTGTATAGATGTGATCTTCCGGTTAATATTTGCAACTTAGCTTTGTACAATGAGGTCCAATTTGACTACGAATTCATCTCTTCAGAAAAAAATTCAAAAACTTTAAACAGTGATTGTTATTGAAAAATAATCCAATTTAGAAACCACAAAGTGTGTTGCAATCACATTGGAGTGAACTACAATATCATTCCAAATTTATACATTTATTAGTAAAAATCATAAAACAAGTTACAAATATTATATGCACTATCTATCATTGAGCGTTGTCACCCTTTGTTTCAATTACAATTTTTTTCTAGCAAACATGTTTGAAATGAGCGTTTGAAATTGTTCTTGAGATATTTGAGCCCACACTTGTTGAATGATTTGTAGCATTTCCTCTTTGTCCCTCAAAATCTATTTGATTCCATGGGCTTGTCTCCAATCATTAGAATACTTACTAAGATGTATTGGAGCACCATCTTTCATCGAGGAAAGTTAAAAAGATCTATCATGCATAACATAGAAGCCGCTCAATGTATTTTCATAAATAAGTTCTACAAAATCAACTACTCCTTGTTTAGTTGGAAGAGTGAAGTGCGTCAAAACCCGTAAAGCCTCAGGGAGGACACTAGCGAAAATTGTAGAAACAACGTGCGATAAAAAAAAAAGGGTCTAATATATTCATTGAAGATAGATTTTGCAAAAAACGTATATATAATACAAGGGGTTTTAAAATAGTGAAACATGTTTACATGTAAAATACCATCACACATATTGGCCTCTTTTATTTAGTCAGTACATGTAAAATAGGATGGCAACAATTACTAGGGGTAGTGGGTCTAAGATAGGGTCTGTGCTAGTAGATGAAAAGAGGTAATTTTTGGTTGAAAATGCTTGGATGGATGATTTTGCAGGTTGATTGGCTTGAATGTTAATGAACCAACGTATTTAATGTAGAGTTAATGTTCTCTACCTACATGCCGGGAGGGAAAAATGGGGTGTAAGAAACAAAATGTGGTGTAAAAAAGATAAATGGACAACAGTTGGGCTCCAAAATACAAAAAGGTATAGTCAAAAGAATTGATTACTTGGGGTATAAGAAAAAATGTAGTATAAGTAAAATAGGGTATATTTAAATGATTCCCAGAAAAATTATAATTACTAATAGGGTGTATTAAAATACAAGCATTTACCATTATTTTGAAAAATACCATGCCTTATACTTTTTCTGTTAGGTAAATAGCCTACCAATGAATAGGTCCCGAATGCACGTGCATGCAAAATATAAGAGGGGGTGCACTCCCCCAGGTGAAAGCCCCTACACCATTACAAAAGAGAAAGTTATTAAGGAGATAGATCAAATGATTCAAAGTATTCAATAAGTATGAGCTGAAGTAATTCAAGAAAAATTTCAAACGCTTATCACTTATACAATAGTGCATGGTTTGTCTCACTCGACCATTCCGTGTTGGAGTCCGTCGAGGAGACAATCCTAGTTCAATGTGCTCAACGGCATGTGTTTGATTAGTCTATTATACAATACAGCTGGGTTTTTTTTAGTTGACCGTTCTGTACTGGAATTTTGTCAAAGAGACAATCGAAGCTCAATGTGCTCAGTGGCATGGGTCTTACTAGTTTCAGACATGTTTGCTAGAATAGACATTGGAATTGATGCAAATGATGACAACACTCCGTAATGGATAATGTATATAATATTTGCAATTTGTTGTATGATTTTCACTAATACATGTATAAATTTGGAATGATAATTTAGGTCACTCCAATGTGATTGCATTGTACTTTATGGTTTCAAATCACATCATTTTTAAGTACATACGCATTGTTCAAAGTCTTTGAAATTTTTCCTCCAAAGGGGACCGTACATCAACTCCATTTTTGTTATTCATCAAACATTTTACAACTCATCTTCAAAATTAATGTTGAATTGAGAAGTTAACCCCCAAAAGTCCAATTGTTCAGAAATTGAACAATGTACAGAATCAAACACACAGTATACTCATCCGCCATTGACTTTTTGCAATATGGATTTTTACTATATATTTTATGGGAAGTTAGCTTCATGCATGTGTGATCCGATTAGAAAGGGGATGATTTGTGAAATTTTTATGCCTCATATCATGTTGTAGTGATTCTTCTAAAATTTTGAAAATTTCAGCGTAAAAGTGGCACTCTTAGAAGTCAACTCATAAAAGTAATCAACCTAAAAACCTCCAAACATTACTACTCTTAGAGTATTAAATTTCAACCAATCACAACAAATTTCATGCTAAAATTGTATTCGTAATCAAATCACAAAAGAGTTTTCAATTTCAAGTTCCAAATTTTATACAAAAATACTGGTAACAGCTATCGCAGATCTAACCGTAACTAGATGGATAGAATCAAAATATCCCTATGGGTTGCAATAAAAAACTGCAGAACTTGGAGAGGGGTGACAGAGGACGTTTCCGGAAAGGAACAATTTCTAAAGAAATTACATAACATAACGAGGGCAGCCCATGTCCAGTGTATCCATTCTGTACTTGAAACGGAAAGCAAGAAATGTACAATCCGGGTGAATGACATGCAAAATGAAATTTGCTAGTTAAGTTCTTCAACCAATTCTGCATCGGACCATTCCCCTATAAGTCTCCTGACTATTTCCACAACTTGCTGTGGGCCGAAACCAAAGTTGGGAGGAATGCCGGAAATGATCACCGTGTCTGCCGGACTCGATTCTGATGGGGTTAGCTCTGCACACGAACCGGAAATGTCGCCAACAATTAGACTTAGAGATTTCGAATTTTATATAGCTTGAAGCAAATGCAATATACGTAAGTAATAGAGTTAACCAAAAAGTCAGCCCAAAGAGGAAAGTTTTAGCAAACTCGTGTTGAATTCCTCTTGAACTCATATAGTCATATTGAAATATAAATAGATCAAAAACTAATGACTAGTTTATGATGAGTTGAGAGACATTTTAATGCAAGGCATTGTCATTATTCTTCACACCTTGCAATGACTCCCACACCTTCCACCGAACACATGGAGCTCATAATTGTTTCCCCGTGTGCGTTTCCCTTTTAGTCTCACTTTTCCCACCAAGCCTCAAGAGTTGACACTTGTTAAACTTTCCTTTTACGAGTAGGTGAGTTGACATTAAACTGGTGGATAATCAGCTTTAAGACTCAGTGGGAAAAGTGAGACTCGCACAGGGGAAATCACACAGGGAATCGCATATGAGACCCTGGAGAAAGCTCCAAGCCCAAGGTCCACAAGGGGACAATCTATGACACGACACTATTCAATCCAAGTATAATTCAAGAAAAAGATTAAAAGTAGAGAAAAAAGGAGGTTAGACGGGCTTCTCTTTGGTTAACTCAAATATCTAAGTGCTATCAAGCGGAAGAAACGCAGTACGTAGTACAATAACCAGAGCCAGTGTGAGGGACTACCCAGATTTGCTAAACATATCACCATTTTGGAAAATTACGTTAACCAATATCAAAAGAAAAATCTCAACTGTCGGTGGTACCAGACTGACTTAACTTACCCATGTTATGGTTAACCCACAGCGAGGTCGTCAGGTTTGTCATCTCTTCACCGGGAACTCCTCTTAGATTGTTCAGACGAATCGGCGCTATAATCTGCGCATGCTCCAATTGCAAGGTGGAGAACTCGCGAGTGTTGGAATTAAATGTGTCCTAACATAGCGAGATTAATCTCGTGGATATAGCATGAGTAGTAAGAGGAAATGAATAGTAGGCTATCTTGATATAATATACGCAGCCGGGCAGGTTCGTTTTGCCTTTGTTTACAACAAGTGCACGTACTAAAGAAACCTGTCCAGATCACAGTTCAATCACCAGGCATAATTAACATACCTTCTCATGGGGCCGTTCTGCCATTCGCTGAGCATTGTATGGTGGATTACGATTACTCATAGCCTCCTGCAGTCAGTCGGTGTCGTTAGTTGCCGATGGGCATGATTAGTTGCTCTACCCTCGTATAACTTCGAATAAACAAACAACAAGATTGGAAAGAGCACACATCCAAACGATTATCTCACACGGTACTGACATTAGTGTCGAAGACGAAGTTGAAGCCTTGCATGATTTATTGCTGGAAATCAGCAACTGGATCGCTAGAAGCTGGGAAATCTACCACAGATGGACTTGATTGTAACCTCACGAAGTGTCTCAGTGGGACTTCACAAGCTTGTAAAAGATAAGTTTTACTCAATGCTCACAGCCATATATATACCAGCTTGTGTGCAACGTACTACAACGTGAGGGGCAGACACGGCCGGGGGGCAGACAGACAACGTGAGGAGCAGACACGGGGGGCAGACAGACTGCGATTGCGTTCCAGCTTAAAACTGCCCTTGAGATCATCTCTCCAGTTTCTGGGAAGTAAACAAAAATATTCAGAGCCGTAGCGATAGCAGGAAGGATCTTGAGTGTCGGCCATGTACATGCTCACAAATGGAGTTGAAGCAGGTGCATAGAACTACATCGTGAGCGCCAGACACGGTAAGCTGCAGACGTCTGCAGAATAACATGCCACTGTAGTTCTAAGTTGCTCTTGAAACCCTCGTGTGTGATTTTCTTGGACGTTGTGGATACATGTCTGTCCCCGGCGTGTCTGCATCGAAGCCACGAGAAAGTCATGACGTACGTCTTCACCACTTCAATTCCCCTCAGGTCATTAGTTCCGAACTCTAATCGATCGATTTCCAGAGAGTTCGCCAAATCATGATTATGTGTGGCACTCTTAAAATCAGTCGGCAAGTAGATAACGCGGGGGGTCGATCGGTCACGCGTGTAGACCTGTAGTTGTCGGCACGTCATTGATAGAAACGTGTATCCACAGAGTCCGAAATAATTAAGCTCTTTGCGGCAACACTGATGCGGTGGGTGCCGTGTCGGCAGTCGGCTGGATAATATAAGTTGACCGAAGTTCTGCATGGCCCGTGGCTGCAAGGAAGCCAGGGACGGCCGACATTTCAAAATGTAGCAAACGCGGAATTGAATGTATGTACGTTTTCCACTTGCGCAGAAACTTAACGGAAACAGTCGGGGACTTGAACGGGTACCTGGAGATGGCGGGCCGGGCTCCAAGGACATGGGAAGGAGCTAGCTGTCGGTGTGTTTGGGTTTGAACGATGGAGGGCAAGAGAGCAATGGTGTGAGAGCATCTCCAATTCTGGCTCTTCAAAGGGCCGGGCCGTGTGTTTTTACTTGTGTCCTTTGTGATGTTCCCTTTGATTGAGCTTGTAGTTGGTTTGGAAATTGTTTCTTTCATAACACACCAAGAGCCAAAGCAATGGATGTGGATCTTAGTGACAAGTGAAAGAGTGTCAAAAATCATGAAAAGACAAACCATAAAGTGGGAATTTGAAGAGCTAGGTCTTCCTTTTGGCAAGCCCTTTGAGCAAGCCCTTTGATAGTTGGTGATCAAGTGGCCATATTTACATGAGCCCCACCACATTTATGGAGGACTCATTTATAGAGACATACTTTAATCGTGAATCGTAACTGGTTTATTTATGAGCAGAGCGTCTGTTTATAACCTAAGCAGGTTTTCATTCAAAAAGTAACCTGCCACTTTTCATCTATGAGGAACTTTTATCTATGAGGAACTTTTTATCTACAAGCAACTTGGTTGAATCCTATAACCTTGAGTGTTACTTCATGTTGCCCACTTTAGTGAATGGGTAAGCAAAGGAATGTTATTTCATAATTTGTACCTCCAAGGTCCCAACTTTGAATCCTTCTGGGTGAATAATGAATCATTTTCCACTTCCAAGGTAAGTTTTGAAATTTGTGGCACATGAGTGAATAGTGCTCATTCAAGACTCCCAATCTAGTGTCAAAGTGCTCTCATTGGTTGAATTATTACTATCCAAACTCAAAGTGAAACTCCAACAAGCTCCCATTGGTTGAATTACTATACCCATTTGAACTCCTACTTGAACTCTAACGTGCTCTCATTGATTGAGTTATTAACATCCAAACTCATAACGTACTCCTTTTTGAGTTTCACCATCACTTCCTGCAGTTTCTGCCTTCTTCGGGCAGCCTTTGACTGAAAAATCCGAAAGCTCCTGGTTTTTCAAATTGTCCGCAGTCTCTTCCTAGCAACTGAACCCCAAATTAATCAAGATCTGGAAGATAATTGTATTATGTATCCACGAGTCCTGTGCATGAGCAGACAGACATGGCACCCACAGACTTTGACTTTCAGTTACAAACACTCCGTGGGCAGACCAAATAACGCATCGACTGATCATCATATATTCAGATTTAATCAAAACGGTGGCCACACGTATTCAATGGTTTGGCAAACTAAATCCATCGATTTGAGGGACGGACCGGGGAATCGCAGGGTCAGGGGCGGAGCGAGCGGCCACGGCGACGAGATTAGAAATTGCTTCGTGGCATGCATGCCTGCGCGCAGACACGGCGACAGACATGAATGGAGTATCCACAACAAGATCACATCTAGGTGGGGTAGCTGGCAACTTACATTGAACGACAGTACGTGGGATGTTATTTGAAAGGCATTTCGATGTCGTTCCAAGTTCCACACGACGTTAGAACGAGATTGAAACTTTGTTCTAGAGTGTTGAACAGTATTGCTAGCCCCATATTCATTAAATTGGCCAGTTTTATTTATATTGGCCGCCACACTATTCAAATAAAGAGAGTAAATGAACTGAAATCACACTATTTGAGCGGCCAATATATTCAAGATTGGCCAATTTAATGGATATGGGGTTGCTGTAAGTGTTGTTCTAAGTACCTGCTCTCATTTGCTAGAACAGTAGGCAGACATTCAAGCTCGCTACGGCTCTTATCATTTTTATATATTTTCCAGAAACTGGAGATCGAGATAATCTCAAAGGCAGTTAGTTCTAAGCTGGGACGTAATTGATCGCAGAATCCGTGACATACAGGAAGGTCGAGAAGGGACGTCGATCGGCAGTCCTTTCGAGTTTCACCCTGGCTGACTTCCTGCTCTGTCTACTTTGGGCAGCCATTGACCAAAAAAATTCGAAAATTCCTGGTATTTCAAATTGTCGGCTGTCCCTTCCTAGCAACTTAACCCCAAATTAATTATATGTATCTACGAGTCCTTTCTGTGAGCACCCAGCTTGACTTTTGTGCACCGATCCGACCGACTCCGTGGGCAGACCAAACGACTTGTACCGACTAGCCTAGTACTGCAGTAAGTCCCGCGTCGTTGACTGGCCACCGACTGGTATTCAGATTTATTTAATCATAATAGAGGCCACACTCAATCGTTTGCCAAACTCTGGCAAGTTGGTCGATTTGAATTCACAAAGTCTAATGACTTGAGGACTGGGGAATCGAAGGGGAGGGGCGGAGCGGTCACAGCGAAGAGATTAGAACTTGCTTCACGTCATGAGCTTCTTGTGGCATGCATGCCTGTAGACACGGCGACAGACATGTATCCTCAACAAGATCTGTCTGTCCACACAGGTGGGGTAGGGCAACTAAAAGCATCTCCAACAGGGCTCTTTAAATGAACCGTCAACGGTTGTGAAGTGGCTCTTGTTGAATAGCACCTTCAATAGCCACTTGCCAGGTGTTGTGTCAGGTGTTTGAAAGGCTCGCTAAAAGATCACCATGGCTCTCCAAATTTCCACTTAGCTTCTAGTTAGGCTTACCAAGCGCTTTGTTCATCTCCCAATCTAATCTTTTCATTAGTTTTGATCTTTATTCTAATCCTTCACATGTCACATAGTGTCACATCATCACCATTCAACCTTGGCTCTTGACATATCGTGGATGGGGCAAAAGCCACACCAACCATGAGCCGTGAACAGAGGAAGAAAGACCACACTATTTAAAAGGCAAATGGCGCATCCTTTTAAGAGCCATGATTGAAGATGCTCTTACATTGAACGACAGTATGTGGGACGTCATTTGAACAGCATTTCGATATTGGTTAATTATCGATTAATTCCAACTTACAATTATCTAGAACGAGATTGAAACGTTGTTCTAGAGTGTTGTACAATAATATATGTTGTTCTGAGCACTTGTTCTCATTTGTGAGAACAATAGGCAGACATTCAAGCTCCGATCCTTCCTGGCTCTAATCATTGTTATTTATTTTCCAGAAACTGGAGAGATGATCGCAAGGGCAGTTCTAAGCCAGAACGCAATCTATCGCAGAAGCCGTGACGTACACAAAGATCGAGGAGGGACGTCTGCACTGAAAGTCCTCATGTCTGCAACTATTTGCAACTAAGTTACGTCAGAGTCAACATTATATTATATATTGTCTGTCTGCCCCCAGTATCTGCCCCACCGTCCCTTACAATATATGGCGATCGACCACCCAGACGTAATTTCATATGCTGCAACTGATGTGTAAGTATGGTTTCCTGCTGTAGGCACTGACTAATTAAAGGTAGGTTCTCTTTCACAAGCTTGCTGGAGACGAGCCCCATTGAGGTCTACTCTTCGTGATCGAGCTTCCAATATCCAGTTGTGGTAGCTGTCCCAGCAACATATCCAGTTGCTGATTAATTTCCAGCAATTCATAATGTCGCGATTGGCGTCACCATCGGAGCCTGAAGGCTTAGGCCCTAACGTTAGTGAGATCGAGAATCGTTTCATTTTGTTTAGATCATGTTCGCTCTTTCCAATCGTTTTCTTTGTTGATTTACGTTCCGATCGATTAAGTGTATGCGGTCTTTCAATCCGAGCGCTCACTGATTATCACCGACACTGACTGCAGGAGGCTATGAGTCGTGTTCCTTCAGAGTACATCGCTGACGAAATGCCAGAACGGCCCAACAGTAAGGTACGTTGAGCCTGATTATTGAGATTGATTATTGAAATTGGATTGAGGAGAAGAAATTATGATCGATCACTACTGATCAATACGTTTCGATCTCCTCCTTGCAGTCCGGATGAGCCTCGAGGATACATTGAAAATTTATAATCTGGGATCCAAGATGAAATTGTTTCTCAAAGTTTGCAATAAACTGGCGACTGATCGATGCATGTGCAGATCCGTGTGAGGATTCGTCTCAATCAGAGACGTGCCCCGGCCTCTCCTGAGGAGGCGTTGGAGTCTCATGCTGACATGATTGAGGAGCTGAGGGAGTCTCACAACATGAGTACCGGTAAGTTTGCTATCACCGACAGTTGAGATTTTCTGATATTGGTTGATATAATTTTCCAAACCGGAGATATGAGTCAGGCTAGCAATCCTGGCTGGTTCCTCAAATTTGTTGGGTAGATTTTATGGTTCTCTCATATACACCTCATGTACATTTGAGCCATGCTAATATCTATTTTTTAGGCTAGCATCTACTTCTGCTCAAAGGGTTGGTAGGTTTAGGGGTTGAAGAGAATGGCTTTAGCTCCTAAATGTCCCAACATTCAGAAACTGAATTACAAACAAATTCGAAGCCTTGTAACTTTCTCATAGAACCTCGGATGATTTTCATTCAAGTCACCTTTGAAAGCCTATTAAATTCTCTACCAATTACAATAAATCTCTTGTGATAGGGAGCTGTTGATAACATTGAAGTGGTCTCCAACTACAAGTATGTCAAATTTGTTGGGTAAATTTATGCTCACAATGGCCTTCTCATGTACATGTGAGCCATGCTAATGTCTACTTTTGAGGGTAGAATCTACTTTTGTTCAAAGGGTTGGTACGTTTAGGGGTTGAAGTGATGGCATTTCCCCTTTCCTGCTATTCAGGTGGTTTTTAAGAATTTCACGCATTTACTCAAGATAAGAATATTTGACACTTAACTATTGACCAACTTACTAATGCATAATTATGTATAATTTCATTGATTTGTTTCAAATCCTAAGTGATGATAGTATTGCCTGTTTGTTTGTGTACAGATTTAGAACCAAACGGGGACATCGTGTGCATTTCCGGCATTCTCCCAGACAATAATTTCAATCAACAAGAGGCCCTGGACGTCGTCAGGAGTTATGCACCAAATGCAACATTTGCTTAACTTCTAAAAGACATGGCTTTTTTTATTCCCACATTCAAAATCTCTTTAGAACTACCACCATTTGCTTTGATTACAGCTTGCATTCTTGCAGACACGTTAGAAATGTTAGACTCGTTCATTTTAAGTATGATTCTCTTTTATATTCTCACAAAGTATAAATGTTCTAAATATGTTTTTTTTCTGACATTTTAAAAACCCAATTTGGTTCAACAGAGTAGACTAGTTAGGAGCAAGATTCTCAAAACAAAAAAAAACAAAATAAAAATAAAAAAAAAAAAAAAAAAAAAAAAAAAAAAAAAAAATCCCTGGGGCTAGTATGTCCTGTAAGGGTTAAGAGCTCCTTGCGAATTTTACTGTATATTCAGTACAGTATGCTATGTATATTCAGTCTGTATTTATGTATATAATTCATTCATACTTCATTCCAGGCCCTAGTTTGATAATACTGTTACAGTAGGTTCTCATTCATCCTTTATGTTACAGTTATTCATTCATCTGTGCCAGGCTATACAATATTTCTTGTGTTTGGAAGATTCTTATTTATTTTTTTATTTTTTATTGTGTTCTCTTATTCAGGTTCCATTTGTGTATGTATTCCAAACTTTATCAATGTACCAACCCCTTTCATATTTTAACGTGTAAATTTTTTTCCTAAAGCGTATATGGATAAGTCACTTCAACTTATTGCAACGGAGAGGTGTTGATATAGGTCATTGATGAACACCTTTACTTTTTTTTTAGAAACTTTTACCCAAATTCTATTTAACTTTGAAGTCACACACCCTCCAAAATCTCATTTTTGAGAGTACATTATACAATTCAAAGCATACTATGATTTTTCATTTTGATTGTCCGATCTTACCAAGGCTTAACCGACACTTGCTTGATTAAGCCGGGATCAAGCTATACTTACATTTATACAATTGGGTAGTATTAACAGTATACCTAATTTCACCAGAGAGAGTTTTTTTTAAAAACACCAAAAATTTATGGTTCTTACATATCCATACTAATCACTAAATGGTTAACTAAAGTCCCGTTCTGGCTCCAAATTCAAATGCTTTGCTCCAAATTCAACTGCAATGGTCAATCATATTCATATTTTTTGGTCGTATATAGAAACCCCAAAAGTTAATTGAAAAGGTTGCGGTTGTACGTATCAACTCAAATTTATTGGTTTGGATATTATAATAATAAAAAATTAAACATAGTGAGTTTTTTGAAATTTTTTGATTTGTGAAAATCAATCATTTCTAATTTCTTATGATCCCTAAAAGTTTCAAATTTATTACATTCGTTCTAATGGTCAAAAATCTTTAAAGGATCAATATAATTGGGTTTTCTCTATTTTAACCTTGAAAGGAGATACCAATCCCCTTGTGCTTAGTTTTCTCAATTTTCAAACCACTATAAATTGTTATTAATGGAAAAATGCATTTATAGAAAAATACATCGAGCATCATCTGTGACAAGAAGGTGCAATATCAAAATTGATGGAGCACACAACATTTATTGACATCCTCTATAGTTCAATGACCTCAAAAAATCAAGGTAAAAACAAGAGCCTTCAAAAGTACAACACCAACATAGGGGTAAAAATGGGTATATATATATATGTATAAAATTTTATTTTTGTGTTTATTTATTTTTTGGGCATTTTAGCCATACGGTCCCCTTATATTGCGTCTATGTTCAATCTCCTTTTCCAAGGTAGTATGAAGTGAACTCGGACCATGACGGTTATTTCAACCAAACACAATTTTTCAAGCCGGCGTCCTGGTCAAACTTCATGCTCCAAAGTGTGAAGTGGCTCTCATATTTAATGAGGTTGTTCATTAAAGTCACATAGGAGCAACTCATTGCACTACATCGAGCAGGAAAACATATGTTGCAATTTTGAAATTGCATTACAAATTTATTAATAAATTAGTTGCATAAATTGTCTCTTACAATGCATCATAAAAGATGCATTTAAGTTGTTTACACATATTACAGTTCACCTATAAATTATGAAATATCCTCGGGTGGGTCACTTACTGCATTTTACAAACAACGTGTGGCAGAAAATAGCATGGGTTTTATTCATCATAGGTAAAATTTATAAGAATTTATAAAATTTTACAAATAAGATAGAATGCAATGAAAGAGTACAGGCCATCATAAATAATTTAGGTACACCACAATCCTGGTCTATTATGATTTTAGTACATGTAATTTAGGGAATTGCGAATGGGATCTAAGGTATTAAACTGAGTACAATCTGTTTTGGGGGGGGGAAACAGCTGGAGCACAGTTGGTAGGAAAAGGCGGTTAGCTGCGCGGTGGACAAAAAGTAGGTCTAGAAGTGCATGAAAGCTCAGTTCTGTTCACCTGAATTTAAGGTTGTTGTTGGTTTTGAAGGTACCTAGGGTTAGGCCGTTAGGGTGCACATTTTCCAAAATGTATGAAAGAAGGTTAAGTTCTGGTCATTTTCTTGAGGCCATTTTTCTCAAATTTTTAAAGTTATGTAACTTTTAGATTATATTTAAGCCTTTACAAGGAAGATAGCATATAAAAAAATGCATTAATCACCGTTTTATAAAAAATGATAGAGTCCATAATATAGGCCATTTTTTCCCATTAAATAATCATAGGGGTCCTTTTAATTTCAGCTACGAGATAAATAGCCCCCCAAAAACACCCCCTCGTCGCACGTTGTACCCAAAATATATGAAGAGTGACCCGCCGGAGGAAATATCACCTAAAGCTACAAGAACATTTGCAGGGTATGATCTACCGATTCCTTAACAAATTTTTGATGCACTTTAATGCATTTTAAAAAAATCCTTAACTTTTAAATTAATTCTTTAAATACGTAGCACTAATACAATGAAAAATTTAAATTAATCACCTTCTAAAATTATGAAAATCTTAACTATGCAATGAATTTTAGTTTTAACCCCTAAGCGCTCAAACGACCATTTTCAGGTTGCTGCCCAAATCTAACGGGATGTTCAAAACAAAAAAATTAATAATTGAAAAAATAAAAAATGTTCAAAAATACCACATTAAGTCTACTTTTGAACCAAATTTGAATTATGTCAATCCGAGTTAAACACCACCCGGGAGAATTCTTCAAAGTGAATCACTTCAACATTCTCTTAGTGTCACAAAATTTGCTTGTTAAGAAAAGTAATGATGATCTCCCCATAATTTCTTTTTCTTTTTAAAAATTTACACTATATAGCCCAACTTTAACAAATTCATACAAAAAATGATCTAAAATTGTTATTGGACGTTTGATCGTACGGATAATTTGAAGAGATGATACTCAACATTTTTTCTATTAAACCAAACTTCATCAAACATATGGAAGGCACATATTATAACACATCTATGTTTTGTCTAATACCCCTCAGTCTTTAGGGGTTAAAAGATATCAACTATCGTGAAGATTGTGAGTTTTAAGAATTTATTTTAATAATATTTTAATCAAGTAATGACCAAAATTTTATAATAAAAATGACTATTGAACTAAAATATGAAAAAAAACTCATTATAATTTGTGTATCAAAATCTTAGGGAAGAGAGAATTAAAATCAACTTCAACAATCAACTATATATATTAAGTTCAAACATTGCTCTATCTTCGAATCACCAATTTGTTTTAGATTGGGAATTTGGGAACAAAATTTATTATAGGATTTGCTACACTAATCTTACTTGCTATAACTTAAACCCTAAAGGTCTTCACTCCTATTCAAATTCAGTACTTTTGCAAAGATGCACTATAAAATGCAACTAAGAGGGATAACTTAAAAACTGCTATATGACAAAACCTTGAACGTTATACACTTCACATTCAACCTAAAAGTAAAGTCAATGCTTGCTTTCACCAAAACTTTTGTATAAACTTTGAAACATAAATTCATGGAATTTGATTATGAATAATACATAAACAATGTAGAAAGGAATTTAATTCCAAACGAGTGAAATGTATTAATGTAAATATAGTGAATTTCAAAAAAAAATCTCAAAGCTTTGTACAATAAAAGGACTTTATCAAAAGCAATATAAGACTAAAATCTTTGGAATGTATCAAAAGAAAAAAAAGAAAAAAGTCCTTTACATAGTCTTTCACACAATGGCCTTGGTGGCTGGATGACTTGTACCTACTACCGGTAACTAGCCAATATCGGATGTGGGTCTCGATAGTCAAGTGGAATTGGAAATGAAAATGATCGCATCCGTAGTTGCATTGACACACTAGTTGATCTAATTGTGTGCTAGCTAATGTTTTGGTGTCAAATATCTTGATGTTCCCTTATGATTGCATGATTGGATAGTTGTGTTGCACTAGAGATATCATGTCGCCCGAAAGAAGTCATCGGTACTTTGTGAAGAGATGTTAGAGACAACTTGTGTGGTCTCGGGGCCTCGATGGCATGGGCTTCGAGTTTTGGTCCTTGTTGGTCTTGCTTCCATTGTGTCGCGGTTAGCTTTTGCTCTTCCTTTGGCATCGTTAGGGTTTAGGGTCATTAAAGTGGAGCATTCTCGGGGAGGGCACTAGCGAAATTCGTAGAAACAACGTGCAATAAAAAATAGGGTCTAATATATTCATTGAAGATAGATTTTGCAAAAAACGTACATATAATACAAGGGGTTTTAAAATAGTGAAACATGTTTACATGTAAAATACCATCACACATATTGGCCTCTTTTATTTAGTCAGTACATGTAAAATAGGATGGCAACAATTACTAGGGGTAGTGGGTCTAAGATAGGGTCTGTGCTAGTAGATGAAAAGAGGTAATTTTTGGTTGAAAATGCTTGGATGGATGATTTTGCAGGTTGATTGGCTTGAATGTTAATGAACCAACGTATTTAATGTAGAGTTAATGTTCTCGACCTCCATGCCGGGAGGGAAAAAATGGGGTGTAAGAAACAAAATGTGGTGTAAAAAAGATAAATGGACAACAGTTGGGCTCCAAAATACAAAAAGGGTATAGTCAAAAAAATTGATTACTTGGGGTATAAGGAAAAATGCTGTATAAGTAAAATAGGGTATTTTTAAATGATTCCCGGAAAAAATTATAATTACTAATAGGGTGTAATAAAATACAAGCATTTACCATTATTTTGAAAAATACCATGCCTTATAATTTTTTCTCCTAGGTAAATAGCCTACCAATAAATAGGTCCCGAACGCACGTGCATGCAAAATATAAGAGGGGGTGCACTCCCCGAGGTAAAAGCCCCTACACCATTACAAAAGAGAAAGTTATTAAGGAGATAGTTCAAATGATACAAAGTATTCAATAAGTATGAGCTGAAGTAATTCAAGAAAAATTTCAAACGCTTATCACTTATACAATAGTACATGGTTTGTCTCACTCGACCATTCCGTGTTGGAGTCCGTCGAGGAGACAACCCTAGTTCAATGTGCTCAACGGCACGTGTCCGACTAGTCTATTATACAATACAACTAGGTTTTTTTCAGTCGACCGTTCTGTACTGGAATTTTGTCAAAGAGACAATCGAAGCTCAATGTGATCAGTGGCATGGGTCTTACTAGTTTCAAACATGCTTGCTAGAATAGACATTGGAATTGAAGCAAAAGATAACAACACTCAATAATGGACAATGTATATAATATTTGTAACTTGTTGTATAATTTTCACTAACATATGTATAAATTTGGAATGATAAATTAGGTCACTCTAATGTGATTGCATTGTACTTTATGGTTTCAAATTAGATCATTTTTAAGTACACACGCATTGTTCAAAGTCTTTGAATTTTTTCCTCCAAAGGGGAGTGTACATCAACTCCATTTTTGTTATTCATCAAACATTTTACAACTCATCTTCAAAATTAATGTTGAATCAAGAAGTTAACCCCCAAAAGTCCAATCGTTCAGAAATTGAACAATGTACAGAATTAAACACAGTATTCTCATCCGCCATTGACTTTTTGCAATGTGGATTTTTACTATATTTTATGGGAAGTTAGCTTCATACATGTGTGATCCGATTAAAAAGGGGATGATTTGTGAAACTTTTATGCCTCATATCATGTTGTAGTGATTCACTTAAAATGAAAATTTCAGCGTAAAAGTGACTCTTAGAAGTCAACTCATCAAATTAAGCAACCTAATCAGAAAACACTACTCTTAGAGTATTACATTTCAACCAATCACAACAAATTTCATGTTCAAATTGTCAATATCTTATTTTGTAATCAAATCACAAAAGAGTTTTCAATTTCAAGTTTCAAATTTTTTACAAAAATATTAGTGACAACAATCGCAGATCTAACTGTAAGTAGATGGATAGAATCTAACTGGGTGACAGGGGACGTTTCCAGAAAGGAACAATTTCTAAAGAAATTACATAACATAACGAGGGCAGCCCATGTCCAGTGTATCCATTCCGTACTTGAAACGGAAAGCAATATATGTACAATCCGGGTGTATGAAGTGCAAAATGCAATTTGCTAGTTAGGATCTTCAACCAATTCTGCATCAGACCATTCCTCGATAAGTTTCTTGACTATTTCCAGAACTTGCTGTGGGCCGAAACCAAAGTTGGGAGGAATGCCGGAAATGATCACCGTGTCTGCCGGACTCGATTTTGATGGGGTTAGCTCTGCACACCAACCGGAAATGTTGCCAACAATTAGACTTAGAGGTTTCGAATTTTGTATAGCTTGAAGCAAATGCAATACGTAAGTAATAGAGTTAACCGTACAAAGTCATCCCAAAGAGGAAAGTTTTAGTAAACTCGTGTTGAATTTCTCTTGAACTCATATTGAAATATAAATAGACCAAAAACTAGTGACTAGTTTATGATAAATTGAGAGACAATCTAATGCAAGTCACTGTCATTATTCTTCACACCTTGCAATGACTCCCACACCTTCCACCAAACACATGGAGCAAGTAACAGTTTCCCCGTGTGCGTTTCCCTTTTAGTCTCACTTTTCCCACCAAGCCTCAAGAATTGACACTTCTTAAACTTTCCTTTTACAAGCAGGTGAATCAACATTAAACTGGTGGATAATTAGCTTTAAGACTCAGTGGGAAAAGTGAAACTCGCAGGGAAATCACACAGAGAATCGCATATGAGACCTAGATGAATGCTCCAAGCCCAAGGTCCACAAGGGGACAATCTATGACACGACACTATTCAATCCAAGTATAATTCAAGAAAAAGTTTAAAAGTAGAGAAAAAAGGAGGTTAGACGGGCTTCATTTTGGTTAACTCAAATATCTAAGTGCAATCAAGCAGAAGAAACGCAGTACGTAGTACAATAACCAGAGCCAGTGTGAGGGACTAGCCACATTCGAACATGGGGTTTTTATCAAATTTTTTTTTAAAAAACGACAAATTAAAATACAAGATTCATTTTATTCATCGAGAGGTAAAAATTCTATATGATTATAAACTTTTAAATGTAAAATAGGAATAATTCAAAATTTGAATTAATATGTTCTAAAATATACTTCAAATGGTTCAATTTTATGATAACCCCATTCAAATACCCTTTCTACACATGTGTATCCCAAATTACACAGGGGTTGACTGCTAGGCGTCCAAATGTGTGTTCCATGAGTTCAGACAACCAGAGATGAAAGAACAAGGTTGAATGTAATTATGTAAAATTAGTAGAGTATATACTTTCCCTTAACCCTTTGATGCACTTGTTTTCACATACTCAACAATAAGCATATTCACATTACTCTCTTGCTTCTACATACATAGACAATGTTCATCCATCCAAATTTTCCTTGCTTCTTGTGCAAATTGACTATCATTTGTACAAAGTACATTCAAAAAAGAAATCTATCAAATTTTTTAAAATAGAGAAACCTTTCAACCCTCCTAAAAATAACACACTAAAAATTTTGAAACCTTCATCCATTGAAGAACATTGAAAAAATTGGAAGATATTTTTCTTCACATGTTTGAATAGTAGTAAAATTCATAGCTCAAAATTCTATCTACAATCCTCTATTCTCCTTTTTTTTAGAATTCAAAGTGCATATTATGCACTGCGACAATGCACTAATTTACCCTCTGTTTCATCCTGAACTAAAATATAATGCCAAAATTTTAATTTTCTATTAATTTATTTTCTTGATAGTTACGGTCCATCTTGCCACTTTAGATTTCAAAATAATATTTTCTCTCTTTAAAATGGATTTTTCCAATTCTCAAAATCCTCAAAAGATTGCACATGGACAAGAATTCTAGTGGACCATACCATACAAACGCCCTTATCCCAAATGCATTACAACAATTTTTAATTTTTTTGGTTAATTTGGGATTTTAATCTAATTTCAAAAGAAAATCTTGAAAATTTAATTGCAATTTATTATTAAAAAATATGACAAATCCAATCGTATAGATGTGATCTTTACATTGATATTTGCAACTTAGCTTTGTACAGTCAGGTCCAATTTGCTTACAAATTCCCCTCTGTAGAAAAAAATTCAAAAACTTTGAACAATGCACGTACTCAAAAATGATCCGATTTGGAAACCGTAAAGTGCGTTGCAATCACATTGGAGTGACCTACAATATCATTACAAATTGATACATGTATTAATGAAAATCATATAACAAATTACAAATATTTTGTACACTATCTATCATTGAATGTTCTTACCGTTTGCTTCAATTACAATGTCCATTCTAGCAAGCATATTTGAAATGAGCGTTTGAAATTATTTTTGAGATATGTGAGCCCATACTTGTTAAATGATTTGTATCATTTCCTCTTTGTCTTTCGTATTCTATTTGATTCCAAGGGCTTATCTCCAATCATTAGGGTACTGGCCTACTACAATGTATTGGAGCACCATCTTCCATCAATGTGAGTTGAATAGGTCTATCATGCATAAAATAGAAGCCGCTCAATGTATTTTCATAAATAAGTTCTACAAAATCAACTAGTAATTGTTTAGTTGGAGGAATGATGCCAAGTGGACTTTTGTCAAAACCAATGAAAGCCCCTACACTGTTACAAAAGAAGAAATTATAAAGGAGATAGATGAACTGAATGATACAAATCTTTTAACAAGTATAGGCTCAAGTATCTCAAGAATAATTTCAAACACTCATTTCAAACATGCTTGCTAGAATGAACACTGTAATTGAAGCGAACGGTAAGAACATTCAATGATAGATAGTGTACAAAATATTTGTAATTTTTTATATGATTTTCACTAATACATTTATAAATTTGTAATGATATTGTAGGTCACTCCAATGTGATAGCAACGCACTTTGTGGTTTCCAAATCGGATCATTTTTACTACACATGCATTGTTCAAAGTTTTTGGATTTTTTCATGCGGAGGGGAGTTTGTAAGCAAATTGAACTTGACTATACATCAACTCCATTTTTTTTATCCATCAAACAATTTACTACACATCTTCAAAATTAATATTGAATCGAGACGTTAACCCCTAAAAGTCCAACCCTTCAAAAATTGAACAATGTACAGAATCAAACACAGTATTCTCATCCGCCATTGACTTTTTGCAGTGTGGATTTTTTACTATATATTTTATGGGAAATGAGCTTCATACATGTGTGCTCCGATTAGAAGGGGGATGATTTGTGAAATTTTTATGCCTCATATCATGTTGCAATGATTCATCCTAAATTTTGAAAATTTCAGTGTTAAAGTGACATTGATAGAAGTCAACTCATAAAATTAAGCAACCTAAAAACCTCTAAAAAAACACTACACTTAGGGAATTAAATTTCAACCAATCACAACAAATTTCATGTACAAATTGTCAATATCTTATTTGTAATCAAATTACAAAAGAATTTTCAAATTTCAAATTTTATACAAATATATTGGTGACAGCAATTGCAAATCTAACTGTAACTATGGATGAGATCTAAAATTGATCATGTACAAGTCAACTACAACTACAAGTTCAAAATATCCCTATGGGTTACATTTTATGACGCATCTTTGCAAAACTGCTGAATTTGGAGAGGGGTGACAGTGGACGTTTCGGGAAGGAACAATTTCTACAGAAATTACATAACATAACGAGGGCAGCCCATGTCCAGTGTATCCATTCTGTACTTGAAACGGAAAGCAAGAAATGTACAATCCGGGTGAATGACGTGCAAAATGAAATTTGCTAGTTAAGTTCTTCAACCAATTCTGCATCAGACCATTCCCCTATAAGTCTCCTGACTATTTCCACAACTTGCTGTGGGCCGAAACCAAAGTTGGGAGGAATGCCGGAAATGATCACCATGTCTGCCGGACTCGATTTTGATGGGGTTAGCTCTGCACACCAACCGGAAATGTTGCCAACAATTAGACTTAGAGGTTTCGAATTTTGTATAGCTTGAAGCAAATGCAATACGTAAGTAATAGAGTTGACTGAAAAGTCAGCCAAACGAGGAAAGTTTTAGCAAACTCGTGTTGAATTTCTCTTGAACTCATATTGAAATATAAATAGACCAAAAACTAGTGACTAGTTTATGATGAGTTGATAGACAATCTAATGCAAGTCACTGTCATTATTCTTCACACCTTGCAATGACTCCCACACCTTCCACCAAACACATGGAGCAAGTAATGGTTTCCCCGTGTGTGTTTCCCTTTTAGTCTCACTTTTCCCACTAAGCCTCAAGAGTTGACACTTGTTAAACTTTCTTTTTACAAGTACGTGAGTCGACATTAAACTGGTGAATAATCAGCTTTAAGACTCAGTGGGAAAAGTGAGACTCGCAGGAAAATCACACAGGGAATCGCAAATGAGATCTTGGTGAACGCTCCAAGCCCAAGGTCCACAAGGGGACAATCTATGACACGACACTATACATTCCAAGTATAGTTCAAGAAAAAGATTAGAAGTAGAGCAAAAAAAGAAGGTTAGATGGGCTTCTTTTCGGTTAACTCAAATATCTAAGTGCTATCAAGCGGAAGAAACGCAGTACGTAGTACAATAACCAGAGCCAGTGTGAGGGACTAGCCAACATATCACCATTTTGGAAAATTATATCAACCAATATCAAAAGAAAAATCTCAATTGTCGGTGGTACCAGACAGCTGGCTTGACTTACCCATGTTATGAGTCCACAGCAAGGTCTTCAGCTTTTTCATCTCTTCATCGGGAACTCCGCTTAGATTGCTCAGACGAATCCACGCAAAAATCTGCGTGCATGCTCCAATTGCAAGGTTAAGAACTCGCAAGAATGAAATTTATGAGTGTTGGAATTAAATGTGTCCTAGCATAGCAAGATTAATCTCGTGGATATAGCATGAGTAGTAAGAGGAAATGTCTATATAGTAGCTATCTTGATATACAGTATACATATACGCAGCCCAGTTACATTTGCCTTTGATTACAACAAGTGCACGTACTAAAGAAACCTGTCCAGATCATGTTCAATAAGCAGGCATAATTAACATACCTTCTGATGAGGCAATTCTGCCATTTGATGAGCATAGTATGGTGGATCAAGGTTACTCATAGCCTCCTGCAGTCAGTCGGTGTCGTTGAGCATGATTAGTAAATTCTACCCTCGTATAACGTCGAATCAACAGACAACGAAAGAGCAAACATCCAAACGATTATCTCACACGATACTGACATTGTTGTCGAAGTCGTGGTTGAAGCCTTGCATGATTTATTGCTGGAAATCAGCAACTGGATCGCTAGAAGCTGGGAAACCTACCACAGATGGACTTGATTGTAACCTCACGTACGAAGTGTCTCAATGGGACTTCACAAGCTTGTAAAAGATAACTTTTACTCAATGCTCGCAGCCATATATATTCCAGCTTGTCTGCAACGTATAACAACGTGAGGGGCAGACACGGGGGGCAGACAGACAATGTTGAATCTGACGTGATTTAGTCGCCAATCTGTAGCAATGGTCACTGCCGGCCTCCCTCAGGCTCTTCATGTCTGTCACGGCTTCTGAAGTTTCTGGAAAGTAAACAAAAATAATAAGGGTCGTAGCTACAGGAGGAAGGATCTTGAATGTCGGCCACATGCATGCTCACAAACGGGAATGAAGCAGGTGCATAGAACTACATCGTCAGCGCCAGACACGGTAAGCTGCAGACAAGGGGGGCGTCTGGAGAATGACATGCCAGTGTAGTTCTAAGTTGCTCTTGAAACCTTCTTGTGTGATTTTCTTGTAGGTTGTGGATACATGTCTGTCCCCGTGTCTGCATCGAAGCCACGAGAAAGTCATAACGTACGTGAAACAAGATCTAATCTATTCGCCGCGGCCGCTCCGACGTACGTCTTCACCACTTCAATTCCCCTCAAGTCATCAGTTCTGTCTACACCACCGCAGTTCCGTCCCCGGGGAGGCAACCCACTTATAATCCACTTATAATCGGCAGGCTGTGCGGCATAATAAGTCAATTTAGACTTGTTATTCCATTTATAATAACTTATAATATGCTTTTTTCGATAGAATCAAATTTTATAATAAGAAGAATCTTATTATGCTTTATTATAACTTGTAAAATGTCCAAAATACACTCAGAGTATTACAGTGCAACCATTACAACAAATTTCATCCACATTATCAATATATTATATATCTTATTCATAATCAAATTACAAAAAAAAATAAAAAAATCTTAAGTATCAAATTTTATACAAAAATGTTGGTGTTTGCAATCATAGATCTAACCGTATGGATATAATCTACAATTCATAACGTACAACTTTTATTCATACACCAAGTTAAAATTACTCTTCTTAGTTGAATTTTATAATGCATCAAAATATCAATATCTTATTGTAATCGAATTACAAAATAATTTTGAATATTAAGTTCCAAATTTTATACAAAATATTGGTGATTGCAATCATAGATCTAACCGTATGGATAGAATCTAAAATTCATAATGTACAACTTTTATGCATACATCAAGTTCAAAATAGCCCTATTACTTGCATTTTATAATGCATCTTTACAATTCACCAAATATGGAGAGGGTTGTGTGCATTTAGGGGGTTAATAAATGATAATACTTTCTATATTAAGTTATATTTCTTTTGTATTTTTACAGAATGAATAATATATATTCTCTAAATTTATCTAGAGTGTTGTGGAAAAGCCATCTTTCTCTATATATGTCATGATACTTGTTGTAACATTGTAAATAAAAACAATATTGAAAGAAATATAAAGATGCATTGTATTGCATATTCTTTTGGCTATGTACCAAAAAACAAAAGGGATATATAGATGTGTGTGAAGAACCTTACTATTCATTTATTATGCCCTTATTATAAATTTATTTTATTATGTTTATAATAAAATTTATAATATGTCTTAAAATTTAAGAACCTTCTTGTCCTCACACCCCTGCATAATAAAATATCTTATTTTATACTTATTATATGTCATATCTAATTATAAATAAACATTTTTGATATATACAATACATATTCTGAAAGCTCTCAATGTTTACTTTCCAATGAACTATATATCATCACAATCAAAAG
Organism: Pohlia nutans; assembly: GCA_022496805.1. Taxonomy (NCBI): domain Eukaryota; kingdom Viridiplantae; phylum Streptophyta; class Bryopsida; order Bryales; family Mniaceae; genus Pohlia; species Pohlia nutans. The sequence continues at coordinate 3,993,873 of CM040086.1, forward strand.
TGATTAAATCATAGTATTTTGTAAAATAAGACATAATAAATCTTCTTATAATAAGTGGGAGTTGCCTCCCTGGGGTTCCGTCTTCACCAGTTCAATTCCCGTCACGTCAATCGATAATTTTCCAGAGTTGCCAAATCATGAATGTGTCTGGCACTCTAATTAACATCAGTCGGCAGGTAGACAATGCGGATGGTCGATCGGTCACGCGTGTAGGTTGAAGCAGAAATTAAGCTGTTTGTGCGTGGCGGTGCGTGCCGTGTCGGCACACGGCTGGATAATATAATTTGACCGAAGTTCTGCATGGCCCGTGGTTGCTAGGAAGCTAGGGACGGCCGACATTTCAAAATGTAGCAAACGAGGAATTGAATGTATGCACGTTTTCCACTTGCGCAGAAACTTAACGGAAATCTAGTCGGAGATTTGAACAAGTACCTGGAGATGGCGGGCTCCTGGCTCCAAGGACAGGGGAAGAAGCTTGCTGTTCACTGGAAGCTTTCGAACTTTTAGCCCCCGGGCTATAACAGTTGTGGGGGCTAAACCACAACGTTTAGCCCTAGCTAAACACGAATCTCTTTGCAGTTCTTTATTGACCATCCTTTTTAGCCCTGGCTAATTTGTGATTTAGCCCTGGCTAGTGGTACAAAAAGGGGCTAGTGGTACAAAAAAATTAGCCCCCCCTCATTTTTCACATAGTGCTAAGGACGACTAAAGAGGGGGCTAAACTACCCCAGTTTAGCCCCGGCTAAACTAATCAAAGTTTCCAGTGTTTGGTGTGTTTGGGTTTAAACGATAGAGGGCAAGGGAGTAATGGTGTGATAGCATCTCCAATTATGGCTCTGCGATCAAAGGGCCGAGCCATGTGCATTTACTTGTGGCCTTTGTGATGTCCCCTTTGACTGAGCTTGTTGTTGGTTTGGATTTTTTCCATTTATAACACACCAAGCGCCAAAGCAAAGGATGTGGATCTTAGTGACAAGTGAAAGAGCGGAAAACCAATCAAAACCATGAAAAGACAAAGGGCGTTTGGCGAGTTTAGCCACAAGGTGGGAATTTGGAGAGCTAGAGCTTCCTTTTTGGCAAGCCCTTTGATTAAGCCCTTTGATAGTTTGTGAGTGGCCATTTTTACATGAGACCTACCACATCCGTTGAGGACTCATTTATAGAGCCCCGTTAGAGACACACTTTAACGGTGAATCGTAACCTCTTTATTTATGAGCAGAGCATCTGTTCATAACTTGGGGAGTGCACTTAAGGTTAGGATTAGGAATACACGTGAGTGCGTTCTAATAGCATACCCCCTACAATATTTGGCCTTTTTAAATAGTTTTTAAATCACGATTTTTTAAGTGCTGAATCATTATGTATATATCTATCATTTGGTATAAATTTCAGACCCAAAAGTTTTTAAAATCTTATAAAAAAAATGATAGAAGTTTACACTAAAATGTGTTTTTTTTTGCTTCAAAAATATATTTAAAAATATTTACAAGTGATTATTTTTTGAAATTTATACAACAAGAACTTTAGATTGTATTTAACAACTTCATGATTTTTTTTTATGATTTTCACATGATTTTTAGTACATACATAGGGGGGTCAAAAGTACGCACTCACGTGATTCCTAGTCTTAACTTTAAATGCACTCCCCCGAGGTTCATAACCTAAGTAGGTTTTCATATAAGAAGAGTTATCATTCAAGAAGAGTTATAACCTCCCACTTTTTATCTATGAAAAACTTTTTATTTATAAACAACTTGGTTGAATCCTATAATCTTGAGTATTACTTCATGTTGCCGACTTTAGTAACGGATAAGCAAAGGTATGTCATTTCATAGTTTGTACCCAACTATGAATCCTTATGGGTGAATAATGAATCATTTTCCACTCCCAAGGTAAGTTTTGAAATTTGTGGCACACGAGTGAACAGTGCTCATTCAAGACTCCCAATCTAGTGTCAAAGACTCAAAGTGCTCTCATTGGTTGAATTAATGATACCCATTTGAACTCCTAATGAAACTCTAATGTGCTCTCATTGGTTGAGTTATTAACACCCAAACTCACAGTGAAACTCTAGTGTACTCCTTTTCGAGTTACACCCTCACTTCCTACAGTTTCTGCCTTCTTCGGGCAGCCTTTGACTAAAAAAACTCGAAAATTCCTGGTCTTTCAGATTGTCGGCAGTCTCTTCCTAGCAACTGAACCCCAGATTAATTAAGACCTGGGAGATAATTGTATCATGTATTCACGAGTCCTGTGCATGAGCAGACAGACATGGCACCCACAGACTTTGACTTTCAGCTACAAACACTCCGTGGGCAGAACAAATAACGCACCGACTAGCAAGCACTAGCTGTAGGAAGTACGTCCCGCGTTGTTGACCACCGACTGATCAATATATATTCAGATTTAATCAAATCAGTGGCCACACGTATTCAATGGTTTGGCAAACTAAATCCATCGATTTGAGGGACGGGCCGGGGAATCGATCGAAGGGGTAGAAGCGAAGCTAGCGGCCACGGCGACGAGATCAGAAATTGCTTCGTGGCATGCATGCCTGCGCGCAGACACGGCGATGTTATTCGATGTCGTTCCAAGTTCCACCACGACGTTAGAATGAGATTGAAACTTTGTTCTAAAGTGCTGTACAGTATTACTGTACGTGTTGTTCTAAGTACCTGCTCTCATTTGTGAGAACAGTAGGCAGACATTCAAGCTCGCTACGGCTCTTATCATTTTTTATATATTTTCCAGAAACTGGAGATCGAGATGATCTCAAAGGCAGTTAGTTCTAAGCTGGGGAATTACGTAAATGATCGCAGTAGCCGTGACATACAGGAAGATCGAGAAGGGACGTCGATCGGCAGTACTTGTGAGTTTCACCCCCACTTTGCCTTCGCTGGGCAGTCTTCGAGAAAGAAATTACACGAAAATTCCTGGAATTACAAATTGTCGGCAGTCCCTTCCTAGCAACTCAATCCCAAACTATTTAAGACCATAATAATTATATGTGTCTACGAGTCCTTCCTGTCAGCACTGGAAACTTTGATCGGTTTAGCCGGGGCTAAACTGGGCTAGTTTAGCCCCCTCTTTAGCCCTGCTTAGCACTATGTGAAAAATGAGGGGGCTAATTTTTTTGTACCATTAGCCCCCTTTTTGTACCACTAGCCGGGGCTAAAACACAAATTAGCCAGGGCTAAAAAGAAGAGATTCGGGTTTAGCCGGGGCTAAAAGAGAGAGATTCAAGTTTAGCCGGGGCTAAAAGCTCCAAAGCTTCCAGTGCAGTTTGACTTTTGTGCCACCTATCCGACCGACTCTGTGGGCACACCAAACGACATACCGACTAGCCTAGTACTGCAGTAAGTCCCGCGTCGTTGATTGGCCACCGACTGGTATTCAGATTTATTTAATCATAATAGAGGCCACACTCAATCGTTTGCCAAACTCTGGCAAGTTGGTCGATTTGAATTCACAAAGTCTAATGACTTGACGACCGGGGAATCGAAGGGTAGGGGCGGAGCGGTCACAGCGAGGAGATTAGAACTTACTTCACGTCATGAGCTTCTTGTGGCATGCATGCCTGTAGACACGGCGACAGACATGTATCCTCAACAAGATCTGTCTGTCCACACAGGTGGGGTAGGGCAACTAAAAGCATCTCCAACAGGGCTCTTTAAATGAACCGTCAACGGTTGTGAAGTGGCTCTTGTTGAATAGCACCTTCAATAGCCACTTGCCAGGTGTTGTGTCAGGTGTTTGAAAGGCTCGCTAAAAGATCACCATGGCTCTCCAAATTTCCACTTAGCTTCTAGTTAGGCTTACCAAGCGCTTTGTTCATCTCCCAATCTAATCTTTTCATTAGTTTTGATCTTTATTCTAATCCTTCACATGTCACATAGTGTCACATCATCACATTCAACCTTGGCTCTTGACATATCGTGGATGGGGCAAAAGCCACACCAACCATGAGCCGTGAACAGAGGAAGAAAGACCACACTATTTAAAAGGCAAATGGCGCATCCTTTTAAGAGCCATGATTGAAGATGCTCTTACATTGAACGACAGTATGTGGGACGTCATTTGAACAGCATTTCGATATTGGTTAATTATCGATTAATTCCAACTTACAATTATCTAGAACGAGATTGAAACGTTGTTCTAGAGTGTTGTACAATAATATATGTTGTTCTGAGCACTTGTTCTCATTTGTGAGAACAATAGGCAGACATTCAAGCTCCGATCCTTCCTGGCTCTAATCATTATTATTTATTTTCCAGAAACTGGAGAGATGATCGCAAGGGCAGTTCTAAGCCAGAACGCAATCTATCGAAGAAGCCGTGACGTACACAAAGATCGAGGAGGGACGTCTGCACTGGAAGTCCTCATGTCTGCAACTATATGTTTGCGACTAAGTTACGTCAGAGTCAACATTATATTATACATTGTCTCTCTGCCCCCCATGTCTGCCCCGCCGGCCCTTGTTGCACACAATATATGGCGATCGGCCACCCAGACATAATTTCATATGCTGCAACAGGCACTGAGTTAAGGTAGGTTCTCTTTCACAAGCTTGCTGGAGACGAGCCCCATTGAGGTCTATTCTTCGTGATCGAGCTTCCAATTAAGTCCAGCTGTGGTAGCTTTCCCAGCAACATATCCAGTTGCTGATTAATATCCAGCAACATATTCATAATGTCGCGATCGGCGTCACCATCGGAGCCTGAAGGCTTGAGCGCTAACGTTAGTGAGATCGAGAATCGTTTCATTATTTTTAGATCATGTTTGCTCTTTCCAATCGTTTTCTTTGTTGATTTACGTTCCGATCGATTAAGTGTATGCGGTCTTTCAATCCTCCGAATGACCACTGATTATCACCGACACTGACTGCAGGAGGCTATGCGTCGTGATCATCCAGAATATTTTGCTGACGAAATGCCAGAACGGCCCAACAGTAAGGTACGACGTTAATTAAGCCTGATTATTCAAATTGGATTGAGGAGAATAATTTATGTAATAGCCAGCCAGGACTGATATCGATCACTACTGATCAAAACGTTTCTCCTCCGGATGAGCCTCGAGGATACATTGAAAATTTATAATCTGGGATCCAAGAAAAAATTGTGTCTCCAAGTTTGCAATTTAACTGGCGAGCGAATGATGCATGTGCAGATCCGTGTGAGGATTCGTCTCAATCAGAGACGTGCCCCGGGCCTGGCCCCGGCCTCTCCTGAGGAGGTGTTGGAGTCTCATGCTGACATGATTGAGGAGCTGAGGGAGTCTCACAACATGAGTACCGGTAAGTTTGCTATCACCGACAGTTGAGATCTTTTGATATTGGTTGATATAATTTTCCAAACCGGAGATATGAGTCAGGCTAGCAATCCTGGCTGGTTCCTCAAATTTGTTGGGTAGATTCTATGCTCGCAATGGTCCTCTCATGTACACCTCATGTATACATGAGCCATGCTAATATCTATTTTTGAGGCTAGCATCTACTTCTCCTCAAAGGGTTGGTATGTTTAGGGGTTAAAAAGAATGGCTTTAACCCCTCAACGTCACAGCTTTCAAAAACTGAACTACAAACAAATTCGAAGCCTTTGGAACTTTCTCATACTACCTCGAATGATTTTCATTCAAGTCACCTTAGAAAGCCTATTAAATTCTCTACCAATTACAATAAATCTCTTGTGATGGGGAGCTATTCATAATATTAGAGACTTAGAGTGGCCTCCATTTACAAGTATGTGAAATTTGTTGGGTAGATTTTATGCTTGCAATGGTCTTCTTGTGTACACCTCATGTACATCCACAGGAAGAACAGGAGGGGGATACCCGGGGGGTACACGGGAGGCCAATGCAGATTCACCCCCCCCCTCCCACCTACTTGTTTAGAAAGTTTGGAGGGGGTAAATCTGCATTGGCTTCTCGCGTACCCCCCGGTATCCCCCTCCCGTTCTTCCTGTGATCTGAGCCATGCTAATATTTACTTTTGAGGCTAGAACCTACTTCTGTTCAAAGGGTTGGTACGTTTAGGGATTAAAATGATGACATTTCCCCTTTCCTGCTATTTAGGTGGTTTTTAAGAATTTCACATATTTACTCAAGATAAGAATATTTGACACTTATCCATTGACCAACTTACTTATGCATAATTATGTATAATTTCATTAATTTGTTTCAAATCCTAAGTGTCGGTAGTATTGCTTGTTTGTGTACAGATTTAGAACAAAACGGGGACATCGTGGTCATTTCCGGCACTCTCCCGGACAATAATTTCAATCAACAACAGGCCCTGAACGTCGTCAGGAGATATGCACCAAATGCAGCATTTGCTTAACTTCTAAAACACATGGCTTTTTTTTTTATTCCTACACTCAAAATCTCTTTTAAACTTCATTTTAAGCATGATTCTCTTTTTAATTTCTATTCTGACAAAGTGTAAATGTTTTACACATGTTTTACAGTAGTTTTTTAATTTAAAATTAAATTAAATTTATTAAGAAAAAAATTAAAAGAAAAAAAAAAAGAGAACAACCTTGTGGAGCTAGTATGTCCTGCAAGGGTTAACCCTTTACTGCCTAGGGCAGTTTTGAAGAACCAACAGTTTTTTAGGTGATGCTTTCTTAAAACTCTGGCTGTCAAAATTAGGGATACCATAAATAGTATCCAACCGCATGAATGTAAGCATAGCTTAATGAAACAAGTGTCAGTTAAATCTTGGTAAGATCAGACCGTTGGATTGAAAGATTATAGTATGTTTGAACCGTATAATGCACACTCAAAAATTAGATTTTGAGGGGTGTGTAAGTGTGTAACTTCAAGGTTAAATAGAATTTGGGTTAAATTTTCAAAAATAAAAGTGAAGATGCTCATCAATGACCTGTGCCAACACCTCTCCATTGCAATCTTTCATGTCAAGAACGGACTCATACATATTTATTGTGAATTTTATGAGTGAGAGTGACTTATCCATTCACGGTTTAGAACAAAATTTATACATTAAAATAAGAGAGGAGTTGGTACATTGATCAAGATCGAACTACATATACTATTGGAACATGAACAAGAGAACACAATCCCAAAAAAAATACAAGATAACAAACTTCCAAACATAAGAAATACGACATAGTACGTGTGTTGTATTTGTAAGTATTTGCTACATTTTGAGGTATTTGTAGCATTTTGGTGTTTTGTACATAGGTATTTGGATAGCTAAAAAAATCAGATTTCAAAGTTTCTTTTTGCATCATTTTCATAATCATTGATCAAAAGTAACACAACTGAACTACTTCAGACACCGAACTAAGATGGTTCAGAGATTTTCTAGCATTTCATTTTCTGATGATCTAGTAACCGCTTAGTAGTTACCTGGGCACTAAAGGGTTAAGAGCTCCTTGCAAATTTTACTGTATATTCTGTACATATGTTATGTATATTCAGTCTGTATTTATGTATATAATTCATTTATACTTCATTCCAGGCCATGCTGCCCTAGCTTGATAATACTGTTACAGTAGGTTCTCATTCAGCCTTTAGTATGTTACAGAGTTGTTCATTCATCTGTGCCAGGCTGCACGCCTCACAGTGGAGCAACCTGAACATCTCTGGTCGCTCAAATGACCATTTTCTGGTCGTTGCCCGATTTTTTCGGGCTGTATTGAACTAAAAACTAGATTTTGGAAAAGAGAAAACATATTTTAAAGTGCCACATCAAGTTTACTTTTCAGTTCAATTTGAATTATGCCAATTCGAATTAAAATCCATCCAGGAGAATTTTTCAAAGTGAATCACCTCAACATTGTTTTAGTGTTATAAAATTTGCTATTCGGAGAAAGTAATGGTGTTCCCTCCATCATTTCTTTTCCTTTTTTGAATTTTACAATAGATACACCACTTCAAAGTAACCATGTTGAATTTTAACCTCAAACAGTGAAAATTATAATTTATACAAATTTTCAAAGGTTTATGCTTTTAAATTCATTTAAAAAAATATCTAAAGCTTTATTTGGAAGTTAGATTGTAAGGAAAATTTGTAGAGATGATGCCCTCTTGGATGCCCTACATTTTGTTTATTGATCCAAACTTCATCAAACATCTGGAATGCACATATTATAATATAATTATCTATGTTTTGTCCAATACCCCTCGAGCTTTTAGGGGTTAAAACTTACGTGTACAAATACACTTATTTGTTGTCTTTGCCCTACAAGGGGAGAGACCACAAAAACACTTTATTTTTAAGAGTTACATACTTGGAAAATAAAAATAAGCCGTAAAAATAAATCTAGGGTCTATATGTCTAGCCACTTGTTTATTTATTTATTGAGAACATTGCTTGATGTGAACATTACTTACATTAAGAGAAAGGAAGCATCAAGTAGAACCAACGCTTTGGTGCATGAAGCCATATGTTCAACATCTAATAAGAGTATAAGACGTTTGACAAGAGTGTAAGATATTCAATGTCAAATGTCCAATATAAATATATAATATCAAATTGGTCAAACAAGACAACGTTGATTCTCTTTTAATCCTCGAGTACCTTTAGTAACCACTTTGTGGTCTCTAATGTGTTGAAATACAAATAACAGAAAATCAGATAACACAAATTGAATTTTGAATTGTAAGGTTTAGGTTGATAGATTTATAATACACATCTTAGAACTTGAAAAAGAAAATTTCAATTTGGAGCGTGCACTATCAAAATACCTATAAAAAAGTTATAAATACTATAAATACTTGAAAATACAGTAAATACTTACAAATACAACACATGTACTATACAATATTTCTTGTGTTTGGAAGATTCTTATCTTTATTTTTATTTTTATTGTGTTCTCTTATTCAAGTTCCATTAGTGTATGTATTCTGAACTTTTTCAATGTACCAACCCCTTTCATATTTTAACGTGTAAAATTTTGTCCTAAACCGTATATGGATAAGTCACTCTAACTTATAAAATTCACAATAATTATGTGTGAGTCCGGTCTTAACATGAAAGATTGCAACGGAGAGGTGTTGATATATGTCATTGTTGAACATCTTTACTTTTGTTGTAGAAACTTTTATCCAAATTCTAATTAACTTTGAAGTCACACACCCTCCAAAATCTCATTTTTGAGAGACAATGCATTATATAGTTCAAAGCATACTATGATTTTCCACTCTGATGGTCCGATCTTACCAAGGCTTAACCGGCACTTGCTTGATTAAGCCAAGGATTAAGCTCTGCCTACATTTATATGGTTGGATATTATTAATAGTGTACCCAATTTCACTAGAGAGATTCTTTTTTAAGCAACACCAAAAATTTATGGTTCTTACATAACCATACTAATCATTAAATGATTAACCAAAGTCCCGTTCTAGCTCAATATTCAAATGCTCTTCTCCAAACTCAAATGCTCTGCTCCAAATTCAAATGCAATGATCAATCATATTCATATTCTTGGGTCGTGTATAGAAACAGGAGAAGTCACTGTCGAGAATTTAGATAGCTATGAGAGAACAAATATAGGGTGTCTTTTATTCATTTGAGATAAAAATTATAAATTTATACAAGTAATATAGGGTGTTTTAAACCAATTCAAGAATATTCCAAGAATATTCTTAGAATATACCCTATATATTACTATAAATAGAAGAATATTCCAATTATTTCATAGCCCCCTATTAAATACCCTTTGTACGCTCACATGTACCCAAAATTTACACTAAGTGACTTCCCCAAGATATAGAAACTCCAAAAGTTAATTGAAAAGGTTGCGGTTGTAGGTATCAACTCGAATTTATTGGTTTGGATTCTATAATAATAAACAATTAGACATAATGATTTTTCTGAAATTTTTTGATTTGTGAAAATCAATCATTTCTAATTTCTTATGTTCCCTAAAAATTTCAAATTTATTACATTAGTTCTAATGGACAAAAATCTTTATAGGATCAATATTGAGTTCCTCTACCTTAACCCAAAAAGGAGATACCAATCCCCTTGTGCTTAGTTTTCTCAATTTTCAAACCACTATGAATTGCTAATAATGGAAAAATGCTTTTATAAAAAAATATAGAAGGCATCATCCGTGACAAGAAGGTGCAATATCAAAATTTATGAAGCACACAACATTTATTGACATCCTCTATAGTTCAATGACCCCAAAAAATCAAAGTAAAAAACAAGAGCCTTCAAAAGTACAACACTAACATAGGGGTAAAAAAGGAATATATATATATATATAATTTTATTTTTGTATTTACGTATTTTTTGGACATTTTAGCCATATGGTCCCCTTATATTGTGTCTATGGTCAATCTCCTTTTCAAGGTAGTATAAAGCAAACTCGGACCATGACAGTTATTTCAACCAATCACAAATTTTAAAGCCGCATCCTGGTCAAACTTCATGGTACAAAGTGTGAAATGGCCCTCATATTTAATGAGGTTGTTGATTAAAGTCACATAGGAGCAACTCACTGCACTACATCGAGCACTACATATGTTGCAATTTTGTTGTTGCATTAGAAATTTATTAATAAATTAGTTGCATAAATAGTCTCTTACAATGCATCATAGAAGATGCATTTAAATTATTTACACATATAAGGGTTCAGCTATAAATTATGAAATACCACCTGAAGCTACAAGAACATTTGCAGGGTATGATTTCCTTAACAAAATTTTGATGCACTTTAAGGCATTTTTAAAAAATCCTTAACTTTTAAATCAATTCTTTAGATATGTAGCAATGTTACAATGAGAATAATAAAATTAATCACCTTCTAAAATTATGAAAAACTTAACTATATATTGAATTTTAGTTTTAACCCCTGAGCGCTCAAACAACCATTTTTTGGTCGCTACCCAAATCTAACGGGATGCTCGGAACAAAAAATTATTTTCTTGAAAAATTACTAAAAATTAAAAAAATACCACATCAAATCTACTTTCCAACCAAATTTGAAGTATGCCAATCCGAGTTAAACACCACCCGAGAGAATTTTTCAAAGTGAATCAGTTCAACATTGTCTTAGTGTCACAAAATTTTCTATTTGGGGAAAGTAATGATGATCCCTCCATCATTTCTTTTTCTTTTTAAAAATTTACAATATATAGCCCAAATTTAACAAATCATACTAAATTTTGAACTCTAAGATTGAAAATTATGATTTACACAAACTATTAAAGGTTGATGCTTTCAAATTCATTAAAAAAACGATCTAAAGTTGGTTTTGGATATTTGACCGTACGGATAACTTGTAGAGATGATACTCTACATTTTGTTTATTAAACCAAACTTCATCAAACATATAGAAGGCACAAATTATGACACATCTATGTTTTGTTCAATACCCCTCAGTCTTTTAGGGGTTAAAAAATATCAACTATCGTGAAGATTGTGAGTTTTAAGAATTTTGTATCAATAATAGTTTAATCAAATTATGACCAAAAATTTATTTTAAAAATGACTAATGAACTAAAATATAAAATAAAAACTCATTATGATTTGTGTATTAAAATCTTAGGGACGAGAGAATTAAAATCAACTTCAATAATCAACAATTTCTATTCTGTTCAAACATTGTTTTATCTTCGAATAACGAATTTGTTTTAGATTGGAAATTTGGGATCAAAATTTATTACTGGATTTGCTATACTGATCATATTCACTATTACTTAAACTCTACATGTCTTCACTCCTATTTAAACTCATTAATTTTGCAAAGATGCAATATAAAACGCAACTACGAGGAATATCTTAAAAACTGATGTATGACTAAAACGTGTACGTTATATACTGCACATTCCACCTATAGGTTAAACCTATGATTGCTTTCACCAATACTTTTGTATAAACTTTCAAACTTAAAATTCTTGGAATCTGATTAAGAATAACAACTTAACAATGCACAAAGGAAATTATTTTTAAAAGGCTGAAATACGGTACTCTAAATATATTGATTCTCAAATATATTTCTCGTAGCTTTGAACTATAAAAGGACTTTGTCAAAAGAAATTTAAGACTAAAATCTTTGGAATCTTTCAAAAACCAAGAGAAGCAAATCTATTAAACATTCTTTCACACAATGGCCTCGGTGGCTAGATGTCTTGTACCTACTACCGGTAACTAGTCAATATCGGATGAGGGTCTCAATAGTCAAGTGGAATTACAAATGAAAATGTACTTCTCGGTAGTTAAATTGACACACTAACTTATCTAATTGTGTGCTAATGTTTTGGTGCCAAATATCTTGATGTTCCTCTATGATTGCATGATAAGATAGTTGTATTGTACAAAGAAGTCAGTACTTTGTGAAGAGATGTTGGAGACAACTTGTATGGTCTCGGGGCCTCGATGGCATGGGCTTTGAGTTTTGGCCCTTGTTGGCTTGGGGAGTTTACTTCCAAATAATTACAAATGGCTACAAAAAAATATAGGGTCCAAAACAAATCTTGGATGGTAATTTTTATAAATGGATAACATTACTACAGGATGCTAAAAATTAATTACATGAATAATTATGAGAATATTCTTGAAATATTACTAATTAAAATGAGAATTACTTTTATTGTTAAGGGTACTTTTAAATACCTTTTTCCACGCATTATACGCAAAATATACAAAGAGCGACCTCCCTAAGCTTGTTGGTGTTGCTTCCATTATTGTGTTGCGGTTAGCTTTTGCTCTTCTTTTGCCATTGTTAGGGTTTAGAGTCATTGAAGTGGAGCATTTCCAGTATCCATATTGGATTTATTCAAAAATTTATTGTATTAGTAAATTCGCCATGAACACTTGTTTCGTTCAAAACGCACGTGCTATGTAAAATGTATACGTTTGAAGAAAGTATAGTCATATTTTACCAATAAAGTGAAAAAATTGTGCTTACATGACAAAAATTGAACTTACACTATTTATGGCTTATAATCCTCATACTATAATTTCTACTCCTCTATAGTATCTTGCTTGCTAATTCATGAACATTGAGCATCTAAGGAACCCTGTCCTAAGCCGCTCATGATGAAGTCTTCACGCCACTACTCAGCAGGGCGTCCAAATATTGCGTCCATGGCGAGCTTCGTTTCAACATCCCATTTGCCAACCCTACCCAAAACAAAAAATTGCGAGCTTTCATCTTCTTCTTGTTCATCCTCATTTTCCTTCATCTCCATAGAGCATGTAGACTCCTTCCCGTCTTCAACCTCTTTAAGCTTCTTGGATTCCTTTGGTGCTATGGGCTCGTTGGGCTCTTCGGGCTCCTTAAAGTCCTTGGGCACCTTAGACTCCTTGGGCTCTTTGGACTCTTTGGGCTCTTTAAGCTCCTTGGGCACCTTAGACTCCTTGGGCTCTTTGGACTCTTTGGGCTCTTTAAGCTCCTTGGGCACCTTACGCTCCGTGGGGACCTTAGACTCCTTGGGCTCCTTAAACTCCTTGAGCTTTTTGAACTCTCTAGGAGCTTTGGATTTGGGCTCTCTAGGTGCCTTGGGTTTGGATTCTCTAAGCGCCTTCGGGTTTTTAAGTTTCTTGGGCTCCTTGAGTTCTTTGGGCTCTTGAAATTCCTCCTCTTCTTTCACTTTACGTCTTTTAGTTTTTGTGAGTGATTCGGCTAGCCTCCTTTTCTTGGGATGCACAACTTCAATTGGAGAGTCTAGCATACTTGTGTGCTCTGAAAGTACTCTTCTATGGATGAAAAAACCGGGATATTTAGTCTTTGTCTTTTGCACCGTAAAATAGTCATCCAATGCAGAATCATCGATGAAAGAATCATTAGTGTCGTATTGATCTCCGTCGGGACTAGTTTGTACATTGTCATCGTCACTCTCTCCTCCCTTGTATAGACGCTCAATCTTCTCAATCACAGAGGAATCCCATCAACCTTAGCTCGTGTTCGGACATCATCGATATTAGCGGAAGCGTAAGAGTTTTTCCCGTCTGCAATTTGGGCCGATGACTCAAATTTAGCATGGTCTACCGAAGCGTCCAATGGCGCTTCCGCATCTAAAGTCTCCAACGTACTTTTGGCACCGGATATCAACTTCTTCCACGAAACGATTGTGGTTTCGTCCTCTTTCAACTCCACAAAGAATCGTTGTCGTGATGCCATAGCTTTAAATCAAAGAGTTTTCTCACCAACTGTGCTAGTCCTCCGCTCGTACTACTACAATGAATCTCACTCTAGTCAAATCCAAGCTCTTGCCAAATGATAGAATGAATGCCTCAAAGGGAGGCAAATAGTCCTTTATATAGTCTTTCACACGATGGCCTCGGTGGCTGGATGACTTGTACCTACTACCGGTAACTAGCCAATATCAGATGTGGGTCTCGATAGTCAAGTGGAATTGGAAATGAAAATGATCGCCTCGGTAGTTGAATCAACACACTAATTTATCTAATTGTGTGCTAGCTAATGTTTTGGTGTCAAATATCTTGATGTTCCCTTATGATTGCATGATTGGATAGTGGTGTTGTACTAGATAATCACCGTCGCCCAAAAGAAAGTCAGTACTTTGTGAAGAGATGTTGGAGACAACTTGTGTGGTCTCGGGGCCTCGATGGCATGGGCTTTGAGTTTTGGCCCTAATAACTACATTTAGCCACACAAACAATGATTTAAACATTAATAACTTAAACACACAATCAAAAACATAGAATATACACAACTCATAATTCATTGCAACAACCAAAATATAATAAAATAAATAATGTGCAATCACAATTACAATTGTTAAGGTTAGAAAACAAGGAGTTGAATACACATTGATAGGTGTTCCAAAAATCCTTCCAAGTAGCTCTTTCCAAATTATCACCATGCCCATTTAGTATTATCACCAAGAAGGTCACCATTAAATCGTGAATTCTTGGATCTCCAATTTGGTCGTCCGCTTCATTTTTGTGATTGAATACTCCTCGTTGCTGTCATCTTGCTTGAATTGTCGGAGCCTTTAATCGTCGTATTGTGACATCCTTCGTCGTCGTCGCGTTGTCAGTGTCTCTACGTTGCTCTTGATCATGCTTTTAGAACTCGGCTTGCCATGCCACAACCACGCAAGGATTTACCAAGCACGCCAAAAATCCAATGTTGATTTCTCTCCAAATCCCAAAATACTCAAAATCAAAAGTGCACCAATGCTTCCACTTAAACCCTAATGCAGCATTGATTTCTCTCCTTCCAATGCTAGAGATCTAAATCCAATTGTCAAATTTCTACCTACACCTTAGAATCAAGAGATCACGGTTCCACCCACAAAAACCATGAGAAGAGAGAAAAAAAGAAGAGACGGGAATGAGCGAGATAAAGGATTCAAATTCTCTCAATTAAAAACTACATCCATCCATTTACCCAACCCTATCCGTCTAAATCATCCATTCATCCAAGCTCTACAATTAGTTTAACTCTTAGTTAACCCAACCTTCTTTACTGGATAACTTCTGCATTCACCCATTGTTTTAATCTCTACTCATCAAACACCTACTAGTCCAAGTTTCTACTCACCAACATAACCCTATGTTCTAATTTATATCAATCAATCAAGCACTTTCCACAAATCAAACATATACTTGTTTTGATTTCTATTCAAAAAATAAATTGTTATAATTCGAAATCCTACCTACTAATTAAATGGCTACTCTAAACGATCATCAGGAAATAACTACATAAAATCAAACAGAGTTAAAATCAAAATCACATAATAGATTGCAAAACCCACAATTCATCAATTTAACTTCTACAAACCGCATACAAACCACACAAAAAATCATTCACAACGAAACTCTAACGCATACTAAATACTCTACTAAAATATCATCAAATCTACAAATCTAATAAAATACATAAAATAACTATTAGGAATGTATAAATATCACCAAATTCTACAATAAATGCTTTATTGTGTTTTGTGAACCGTTTGGATGGTTCACACTACACCTCCAAGAAGATTAATCTTAAGGAAAAGAAAATTACATCAAACTTTTTCCACAATAGGATGTCAATCAAAAAATACATACTTCCACACAAATCGTCAGTTGGTCCTATATTTTGAGAAGGTTATCAACCTATCAGGGTGTCGACAATTTGAGAAAAATCATCATAAACTACTGTTTAGAAGAATATTTTGGAGTTGATATACAAATGAAAGTTCTAGATTCTGAATTTAAGATTCCATCTGTACAATTTGATTCACTAATACTATCACCGATATTTAATTATAAATTTGAAAGTGAAAACTAAAAATTCCTTCTAAATTCGATTACAAACAAAATTTGATATTTTTTGAGTAAAATTTGTTGGAATGAATTTAAAATGAGATACTCTTAAACATGGTGATTCTTTGAAATTTTTGTGTTTCTTAAATCTATGACCTCATTTTTGCAAGGCCGCTATTGAACTACAATCAATGCAATTTTGGCTTAATCAATGCAATTTTGGCTTGGTCAATGACTTGACATACTTCTACACTTGGAATTTTAGAAAAATATGCAATCAAGTATGACTAAATCCTATCGTTAAATAAGACAACAACTTAATATAGAATCTCCAAAAGAATGAATAACTTTAATTTAAGCATTGAGGAGAACGTGAGAAGGGTTTTGAATCTGTTAGTCGTTCACTTTCTAAACGCTCTGACATTTAAGGGTTAACCGTTTCAGGCGCTTGCGTCCACATAGTCGACACTAAATAGATTCAAATTGTTCAAATTCAATCCAAATTAGAGAGTTATCATCCACCAAAATTTCTCATAGTTCTTGTGCAAGTTGACTATCCTTTGTACGGTTTGGATCTTCAAAATAGGTTTTTATGATCTTTGGAAAAACAACACAAGTGGTTTATGTCAAATTTCATTCTTAGTTTAAAAAGTGAGACGTTAAAGATGATTTTTCAAAATAAGTAGAATCAAATAATAGAAACCATACCATCTCATAGTGCATGTTATTCCAATTTTATTACAATTTTTTTTTTCTAAATTCTGTTGATTCATGATTTTAAATTGATTTTCAAGAGAAAGCCATGCAAGATAAATTTTTAAAAATACTAAAAAAAATATATGATAAATCCAACCGTACATATGTGATCTTCACATTGACATTTACAGCTTTGCTTTATACACCAACTCCATTTTTTATTTTCATCACACATTTTATAACGAATCTTTGGAAATAGTGTTGAACTGGGATGTTAACCCCTAAGCTCTTTGCGACCATTTTCTGGTCGCTGCCCGGAAAAAACGGGCTGCCCGGAACAAAAAAAATCTTTTTTTGAAAAAATAAAAAATATTTTAAAATACTGCATCAAGTCTACTTTCCAACCCAATTTGAATTATGGCAATCCGAGTTAAACTCCACCCAGGAGAATTTTTCAAAGTAGATCACCTCAACATTGTCTTAGTGTTACAAAATTTGCTATTTGGGGAAAGTAATGATGATTCCTCCATCGTTTCTCTTGCTTTTTTGAAGTTTACGATAGATAGCCCAACTTTAACCAATCGTACTAAATTTTGAACTCTAAAATTGAAAATTATAATTTATACAAATTTTCGAAGGTTAATGCTTTTAAATTCATTAAAAAATGATCTAAAGATTATTTAGGAAGTTTGACCGTACGGATAATTTGTCAAGATGATACTCTACATTTTTTCTATTGAACCAACCTTCATCAAACATATGGAAGGCACATATTATAACACATCTATGTTTTGTCCAATACCCCTCGGGCTTTTAGGGGTTAAAGGGTTAACTTTGATACAAATCAACACTTGAGAGATGAATCAAATTAGTGTAATTTATAATACGGAAAAGTCTGTCTAGGCCAGGGGGTCTACCAACAGCACTCTTACGGACAAACGGGCTCTTTATTCACGCCGCTTGTAGTACCGGAGTTCTATATATGATTTATAATACTTGATCTATTTACGACTATCACCTTGCATCTTGCAGGGAAATAAGGAGATGTATTTCAACCTCACTAGCATTCACTTAGGGGGTTGTATTTGTAGAATCAACATTGAACAGTCCTTGTACATCTACACTTCAATTTCATAAGCAGAAAATAGAGCTACTATTGACAATTTTGGTCATTTCCTCCACCAAACTTCATCAAACATATGGAAGGCACATACTATAACATATCAATGTTTTGTGCAATACCCCTCATTTTTTACGGAATGAAGTGTTTCTACCTTGCTAAGACATAGAGGGTGACACTCTACATGTATGAGGCTTTGTAGGTAGAACTAACTTCAACAGACTCTTTCTTTCTTAGGAAGAACATAACTCCTTGCCAGCAAGCTAAATGTCACATGGGGTCTTCTTGTGATGTGTTCTTGCTTCAATTTCTTTTAACACCTAAATGATATTGGGGGTAAGGGCAAAACCTAAATGTGTTACAAAATGTTACTTCTGCAACTTTGATAAAAGTTTGGTTCAAGAAAGAAAATGAGAAGTATCATGTTTGGTAATTATCTATATTGTCATACTTTCAAAAAGTGTTTTAGATACTCATTCAATAAATTTAGAAGTATTTATCCTTGAATATTCACCAAAATTACAAATTCTGTTCTTAGAATTTGAAATTTGGTATGATTGGATAAAAACTATAAAAAATTATTCCAAAATGATAGATGACAAAATTTTCTAAGGAGGAAACATTATCACTTTCCCCAAATAGTAAGGTTTATAACACTAGTTGTCTGGGCTGACCAGCAAATGGTCAATCGGTCACTTACAGGTTAAATACAACATATTACATACAGCATACCGGTTCTACCACAGCATGAATGTTCCAACACCAAGTTCTCCACTCTCAATGGCAGTTCTTCAACACCGTGTACCAATCGTGCTATTAGATTTGTGTACAGGGCATCTAAGAAAGTTATTTAAATGATCCTTGCATCTGCCACACAAGTTACACTTATGGGCAAGTGAAAGACCACTGAGCTTGACTGATTAAAGCCACTAAAGCTAGATTGCGGCACATCAATTAGGATCATCTCAATCTGAACTCAAGTACAAAATTGTCCTATAGTACAAATAAAGCCCAAAGTGTTTTTTTGGGGCCAACCACCCTGATCATCTGACCAAGCCCTTGTACCAGCTGAGAACCTGAAAGCCAATAGGACACAACCTGTCACTAGATGTGTATTGAAAAGTGCAGTGAAGGATTGCTCCTGTTTAGTGAACTAGAACCTCACATTTAGTTAGCTATGCAGTGTCTCACTCTCTAGGCTCTGAGATGTTGAACTGGCACAAGAGCCAGAGAGGCTTGTTGTGGTGTTAAACTGTGATTGGCGAGTGAAAATACCACTAGTGAAAAATGAGTTGCTCTAGGCGACAAAACTCTATAACCTAATCTCCTTTATTAATAAAGCCCTGCTTTCGGCCTTCAAACCCAGGCCTCGCCAGCTTCTTTTCTCTCTGCAACACAGTACCATGCAGCATTTCAAGTCAGAGGCCAAGTAAAATGGATTGACCCCTAATGGCCGAAAGTGGCAGCCTGGTTGAAATAACAATTCGTTCAAGAAGCTTCAAGGTAACAAAATGCACCAATGGACAGAAGAAATTACATCAACAATACAAATATGTTTTAAAAGTTGCTCAAATCTATTTTCTTCCAACACTAGTTGCTTGATTTTTAGGCAAAATTGACTCCATGCCATAGTAGATTAGACTACAACTGCAGCAACCTAACTTACAGGACCTGCACAGCACGATGTATCAATTAACAAACTGACCTTGGAAATGGATCGCTCCTTCTTCTCAGTTGCCCGTTGCTGTATGTGTTCCTTCCGGGTGTTTTGCTTCACTTGTTGACCCTTTTTCTCCATCTCTTTTCTTTCTTGCCTGCACGTCAGAGGAACAGATTTAAGCTACAACACTAAGATAGACAAGTTACTGCAGCAACACCACAACTAAAACAATCAAAACCTTACCATTTCTTGGTACTCTTATTTCGCAATCCTTCATCTCTCTTGATACTCTTCTTCAAAAGCTTTGGGTTATCTAGAACCTGCACAAATCAAGGTTTCGGTAGATAGAAGTCAGCTGCTGTTGACGGCTTTTCAAAACTTTCTCAACCCGTTCCAGAAAATACATTAAATTACAACACTGTTTCAATGCACTGAGATTCACCTTCTCGCCAGCAGCTCTGCTCACTGCAGCACTCCATGCATGCTTTGATGCAACCTCCTGTAAACAATTCAACCACGTTCAAAGAAAGCTTCACACTAAATGTAGACAAAGATCCATGACATTGAACCACATATCCAGGTCTGAGATGATTATTTTACAGCCCTTGCAATATAGCATCAGAAGAAGCAGTTGAGTACCTGTCCCCTCTCTGGATCTTGCATGTCACTTTGCAATGCTGTCGCCTGCAGATGAACAGAAAACAATATTAGAATATATTATTTTGAATAAAAGCATAGAGTATCCCTTCAGCACCTCAAGAATGACATATCCCCTCAATATCTACCTCCAAACATTTCACAATCTCGTTATACACGTAATAGCGTTATAATAATTTCAAAGACACTCATAACATTCTTGAGCAGCCCATTGAAAAAGAAGACAAACCACTCACTAAGTACCATGCATCACTCTACAAGTGAATGCCAGACTTTTGAGTCCCTTTCTTTGGTTTCCATGTACTGAGGAGAAAGGTGAATTCTCACAACTGCTCAAGAATGTTGTTATACTGCACGACAAATATATCCAAAAAGGTGAAACCTGAGCAAGAAGTTTTTCTTTCGATGGTCTTTTCTTCTTCAATTGTCCAGAAGAAGCTCCAATGCCCATCTTGACGCGACTGAATTCCAGCTCCTCTTCAACGAAATCAGAAGGCGTCTGCATCATACCAGTTCAACGAGGTTCAGTGTAACCAAGCAAGAAGTCTCCGAAACTTTTGTTGATAAAACACAAGGAAATTAAATTACACAAACTCTCACATCCCAATTGACAGAGCAATTGCAGAGTTTCAAAGAGGGTGCACAAGACAAACTAAAAAGAAGGAATTGCATACTTGTGTTCAGCAAGGGTTAAATAATCCTTCAACTGAGTAATCCGCCAGCCTAGAAATGACATGTGGATTGAAGTGCCCATTTACTTACTTGTTTGGACTCAAGCTTAGGTCGCTTAGCTGCAGGTCCTGCAGTCTCGCGATCTCCAGCTTCAGGATCAACAGCTTTGCTCTTCCGGTTCCTCGTAAAAGAATCGTTCTTCTTTTGGTCTTTCCACTCTTTCGCCACTTTGATGTGCTGGCTGGCATTGCTGGCAGCTTCATCAGCGTGTCGCTTGGCACGAAGCATTTCGATTCTCTTGTGCAACCTGTCGCGCAACTCTTCGTAAGTGACTGTCCTGGGATTCTCTGCTTCATCACCTGTTAATCACATTTCAAACCAATGTGATTACAAAGAATTAATCCACAGGCCGATTCCACAGGGTATGATCACATATTAGACTTCAGTAAATCCAACCACCGCTTTGACGTCGCAAATCCAAAAATAAATAAAATGCAGACCTGCAGGTTCGGATGGAATGTCCTTCGTCTTCTCTTGTTGCTGAAGTACCTCCAAGGTAGTTCTAGCGGTCTCTGGGTCCAGCTATTACACACAAGAATTCTTATCAATTCTTAGAGGTGATGATTCGTAGAAATAACACAAAAATTATGTAAGGTAGGTCTTTAATGCTACAGTGGAAAGGGTAAGGGCCCAACACTACTAAAGAATGTTGTATTTCAGTGTACCTAATTGCGACACCCAAAATCGTACATTGATTGATTTTGAGAATGTACACCACCTCAACATCAGAACTCGTGTCGGTTTCAAGTTACCTACCAATGAAACGTTGAATCCTTATAAATTTTCCATACGGCATTGGAATAATGTATTCTGTACTGCGTTGGGATCCTATTTGATTTTCTAACCAAAATGTTTAAAAGTGTGATCTAAGAATAGTAACTATGATCAGTGCTTAAAGTCGGCTTAAACAGGTGAACCTTCGCTAGCCTCAAAAGGTCTCTCTGGAAATATTCAGCCAGCACATAAACCACCACTAGCAAGGTGAATAATAAATGAGGGGCATCCAGAGAAACTTACTCGAGCCCGTTTGGCTTTCTTCAAATTCATTTTCGTCTTCCTCTTCGATTCAGCCCGTGCTTTCTTGCTCATGCCATGTACCTAACCCCACCTCCAATTCCCCCACGTCAGCAGAAAATCACAAACAGATGGTGCCCAACGTTCAACCAAAATCTAATTTTGTTTTCTCTCCGGTCTTAAGAGCCAAGTTCCATAGGTGAAGTATCTCACTAAAAACTTGGGGGACCAAGTTCCACATTTCAAGTGGGCTTTTGAGAAAAAGGTAGTGGAGAAATTGTCTTGGAGGAAGTGTGGAGAGTTCTCAAGCCCAAGACTTCACAGCAACTTCTCCCTAACAGATCAAATTAGTTCATGTTTCACTTTATGCAAGTCCATGGAACGTGCAGAACTTCATTGCCGGGTATGAGACAAACCCAAGTTCCATTTTCCCAGCCTCTTGCCTACTTCCATGGGCAACTTCTCAAACCCATGGAACTTGGCTCTTACTATTCCGTCTTCGTAATACTAAAAAAATCCTTCACGGCGGACATCACAGACTGCCAACTTCCTACTGCAACCCTAACTTACCCATTGATCGGTAGGATTGTCCTTGGCGACATAGATATTGGCAGGAATGGTATCCACCAGCCGGTCAAAGACTGCCACCAACAACAACCACCGCTCAGAAAAAACACCTCAATATCATGCTGACAAGCACATGAACTCATGCACAAAAAGAAGATGGGAAACACAGAGAGTTGCTAGAGGTTGAATTATGTGTTGTTTGCTTCTGAGCCATGTTCGTAAAACATGAATGGTTGAAAGTATTAATTGAATGTTGCAGAGACAGAAATTTTGAAGAAAACTTGCCATCACCAACTGGTATCATCGTTGGAAATAGTTAAGCTCTCATTGTCAGCCGAATAAGAAAATACTTCTTTTTAATAGAAAATAGGAACACGCAGAGGGGGAAGTGAACAACTTACACAGGGAGTTTGAGTGAATAGAGTCCTTGAGCTCGGCATCGAGCTCGGCAGAGCCCATGACGATATCCATGGCGGTGCGAAGATGGAACCTGGAGGAAGACGAGAATTTCAGGCTAAGAAACTCCTAACAGGACAGCATACAAAGAAACTGCGAACATTTTCATACACAAAAGACCTCACACGATCGGTTTTAGCTGTAAAAAGAAAAATCCTCAGAAATTCTTAGGAAAAGCCATAGCGGTATCTACAATGCAGGAACCATGATACCGGATTAATGCGAAACAAGATAGAAAACCTAAACACTGAGAACGAAAGAGAGCACACTTCGAAGTGAAATCCTTTCTTTCACTCCAGGCTAAAGAGCTGGACTCCATGCTGATTCTCAAGCAAAAGATGGCCGTCAAAATCCCGGAAAAACAACAATAAACCAAATGCAAGAAACCTTAACCTGAATGCTACGATAGTGCACCAATCTGCTCCAAATTGCTCGCAATTTGCTTGCGATTTCGCACAACTTGCTTGGGATTATTCTTGACAGATGAGAAGCGCCGGCAGCGACTGATCAATCAGGCGACTGAACGGGCCATCCCTCCGTGTGCACGCGTGAAACTTCCCGGCCAAACCCTAAACCCTAAACCTCGTCCATAAGTACTCTTGTATCCGCCTGCTGCCCTGGAGGAGAAACTTTTTTATCTGCCCGCCTGCCCTCACTGCCCGCCTGCCCCCACTGCCCGCCTGCCCTCACTGCCCGCCTGCCCCCACTGCCCGCCCGAACCCAGTGGTCTTTCCATTGCACCGATTATTGGCACTACTGTGAGACACAATAATTGTTTTGAAATGGTTGCATCTTTTTACACGAGGTGAACATTTTTACGAAATATGTTTATGAGCATTCTATTACATCAGTAGTACCAATATTTTCAACTTTGAGCAAAAAATATTCCCTTGTGTAAAAATTTATAGCCTTGATTAAATAGTTAGTGTGTCTTACAGGAATGGCAATAATCTGTGTAATTTAAATTCATTTAGTTGATTTTTTGGGATGGATATTTTTAAAACTTTTTAACATATTTTTATTTTTATTTTTTGTTAAATAGCTTTGAAAATTTTCTCCCTCTATTCAAAAATAACCGTCTTAGTTTTTGGCATATTTTAACCTAACGCATTTTTTACCAAAAAAAGTTGTTTAACCCCTAAAGGACCATGCTCATTCCTAAAATTTTATCACTTTCTCGTGATACTTTCAAAAAGGCAATCGTATCTCTTGATTGGTATTCATGTAGAAAACTTCACCATTGAATTTCAAAAAGGACTTAGTCATGAGACTGTACATCCATTTTCAGAACAATCTACCGTATATATTACATGATTATAAGGTTTGATCATAAGTTGATTTCTGAAAATTTTGAACAAAATCAACAGGTCATTCATTGAAAACTTTCTCATAAATTTAAAAACCATGATTAGCGTTTGAAAGTTTAGGAGCATACAAAGATGTACTATATCTAGGTGCCCACAAAAAATGGTGTTCTAAAACTAAATACAACAACGATGATTGATTCTCAAAGATTTATGTTTGGGTGAAGTGACTTGTTGGTGACTCGTTGAGCCGGTGTTTGTGATGACTATTAATTTTTACATTGCAAAAATGTTTTAAAGAATTCAAATATACATTTGGAATATTCCAAAATATTATAAAATATGTTGAAAAGATTCCAATTATTTTGAAAAGATTCCATTTAAAATATATTTAAACATTTTTCGTAATTATTTTATAGTGTTAATGATGCAGTAATGGCAAATATTTTATATATTGGACAGTTCTTTTTTCTTACGAATGTGACGTCCAAGTGTGAAAACGCCCTTCAAGTCATCAACCACCCTAACTACAATGTCCCAAGTTCACCTACGTTGACGTTTTAGTTTTTTCCCGATGAATCAATCAACGTAATTGCAAATCTTGAAGGATTTTTGTGTTCTTGAAACGAACATTTTCAATTCTCTAGTTAACATTGAGTCCAAATTATGAAATCCAAACAAGTTATTAAAGTAATGAAATTGTTCGAGGACACAATGTGTCCACCTGGTCCTTTAGGGGTTAACACTCAAAAAATTAACTATCTTTAATATTAATATGTAATTTTTGTATCAATCTCATTGTTTGCCCCATTTGAAGTGAGTATGCCCTACGTTTGAAGTATAAAACACATGACAAATATTGCGAGAAAAAAAATGCCAAAAATTGGGACAGAGGGAGTATTCCATGCTCTCTGAACAACAGAGAATTATAAAAACTTTAAATACAAACATCGCCCACAACCACATCACATGTCCACCAAAACATAGTGGCAAACACAGATTCACCAAGGTAATTATTTCTGCATAAAATCTTAAATTACAGAGCACTGTGTAGACAACTATGTTGAGTGTGTACAAACAATTAATGTAAACATCTTTTGCACTACCATATTAAATTCCTCCATATGTCTCCCTTTCACAAAACAAACAAGCGGCTAGTTGCGGACACTTTGCCTTAGTATTTATCCCAAATTTATTTTTACGGTTTTTATTTTATTTTATATCCAAGTGCATAACTCCTCCTAACTTCTCAAAAAAGAAGCATTTTTGTAGTCTCTCCCTTAGTGGGGCATAGACAATAAAACAAGGACATTGTCAATTCCCTATAAAAATAGGCATACAACACCCAACCCATAACATTCAGTAGCTTTTAAGCCTTCAAAGAGGCTGCTTTTTAGTCATCCACCTTTAAAGATGGAGTGACCAGTGATTTGTAATTGAATGGGCTATTGAATCAAATAAAGAATTACAAAACATTGTTGAATTATGACTAAGTAAGTGCTTTCCATTATTGTTCACCATGGTTAATTGCTCTTGCTAAATACCACCTACCCCCATAGCTCCTCATGTGATGTGGAACATTCCACATCACTCACAGAGGCTACTGAATGTTATGGCCTAGTCTCCATCTACAAGCAGCTTGCCCTAATCATGCTAGATTCTATATAGTGGACGCATTCTACAAGTTTTCGGCAGCGGACAAGGCAAAGGTTTTATTGCTCTAAGAGACAGTTTACACTACGGACCAAGAGCTATTGAAGGTAGAGAAGATTGCACAAGGCACACACACAAACACAAGGAATGCGTAGAAAGAGATGATCTTTACTCAAAGGCCTTCCACCTTAAGTAGTGTACACTAGGAGGTCACCATGGACAAACCATATGGGATAACTCATCACAAGGACACTCTAGAGATCAGCCCATGCCTAACCCCTCCTCCCACACACCATTATTTAGCACCCGTACGTCTTTGGCTTCTAGCAATACTACGTTGCATCAATTACCTCAATACTCCCACTTTGCGTAGAGCCAAAGCCTCTAAGTCCAAATGCTATTACTAATCGTTGGTGTCGGTCTCTACAAAGACCCTTTGTGAGCACATCCGCCACCATGTGCTCCGTTGGGCAATACTCCAAATGTATAACTCCCAATTCCAACTTCTCCCGAATGAAGTGGTATTGCACATCAATGTGCTTCGTGCGTGAATGATGTGTAGGGTTCTTTGCAAGTGAAATGCACCCTTGGTTGTCACACATAATCGTTGTAGCCTCACCTTGTGTGCAACCCACATCCACCATTAGTTGCCTCAACCAAATGGCCTCCTTCGTGGCATGGCTCGTAGCCATGTACTCGGCCTCCACCGTTGATGTCGCCGTCGTTTGTTGTCGCTTGCTATTCCACGACACCGCTCCCGATCCGACCTTGAACATGTAGCCCGTTGTCGATCTTCGATCGCTCGTGTCTCCCGCGTAGTCCGCGTCACAATAGCCGCTCAACACAATGTCTTTGCCTCCAAGACACAACTTCACATCGCTTGTGCCCCTCAAATAACGCATGATCCTCTTGACCGTCATCCAATGCATCGAGCCCGGTCTCGCCATGTGTTGACTCACCACGCTAATTGGATACGCAAGGTCGGGCCGTGTCGCAATCATCGCATACATCAACGACCCCACCGCTTGCTTGTATGGCACCTCCGCCATCGATTTAGCCTCCATCGCATACTCCTCTTCCGAAAGCTTGACGAGCTTGGAGTTTGCATCCAATGGTGTTGCCACGGGCTTACAATCCTCCATCCCGAATCTCTTGAGCACGTCCATCACATACTTGCCTTGACTCATGGTGATAGTGCGTGTAGCCCTATCACGCACAAACTCAACACCAAGACAAAAGTGCAATTCTCCAAGATCACTCATCTCGTACTCTCTCTCAAGCATGCCTTTTAATGCATTCATTAAACTCATGAGGCTTGCAAGAATGATCAAATCATCAACATATATGATCACAATCACCACATGTTGCCCCTCTTGCATGAAGTAGAGACTATGATCCGCAATGCTCCTAGTAAACCCGTGTGCAAGCAAGAACGTGTCAATCTTTTGGTACCACGCTCTTGGAGATTGTTTCAACCCATACAATGATTTTTGCAACTTACAAACAAGGTGCTCTTTACCTTGTTGCACAAACCCCTCAGGTTGCACCATGTAGATGTCCTCCTCCAAATCACCATTCAAAAATGCGGTCTTCACATCCATTTGATGCATCTCCAAGTCCAAGGCCGCTCCAATGGCAAGAATGCATCGAATGGTGGTGAACTTGGCCACGGGAGCAAATGTCTCGTGAAAGTCCACCCCATGCACTTGCGCGAACCCCTTGGCTACTAATCTTGCCTTGTGACGCACAACAATACCCGAAACATCCCTCTTTGTCCGAAACACCCATTTGCAACCAATGGGGTTGCGATCCTTTGGAATGGGAGTTAATTGCCACGTACCGTTAGCAATTAGAGAGTCGTACTCCTCTTGCATGGCGCGCTCCCACTTGACCGCATCTTCACCTTGCATGGCTTCTCGAATGGTCAATGGACCATCCGATAATGCCACATTCGCATACTCGTCCTCCACTTGAGGGAAGATGTGGTTCTTCCACCATTCTCCAGGTGGCTTGCGCGATCTCTCGGGGTACCGCCGCTCGCTTGAAGAAACTTGCTCCTCTTGCGTGCCCTTTGCGCCATTCTTGGCCTTTGAGCTCGATGGCGCTTCAACAACCTCCGTGTCGCCAGCTTCGTCATCACCGTCATCATCACCTACATCAACAACACTAGGAGACTTGGAGGGTGTGTCCACCAAAACGTCTCCACTACTCCCACTTGGACCAACCTCCAAAGGAGCCTCCATCGTAGACTCCTCACAAAATGTCACATCACGTGACCGAATGATCTTCCTCGTGTCCACCGACATGAGTCTATACGCCTTGGTACCTTCACAATACCCAAGAAACACACATTTCAAGGCCTTAGCCTCGAGTTTCGTCCTCCGTTCGTCGGGAACCTTCGCATATGCAATGCATCCGAAGATGCGCATGTGTGCAACACATGGTTGCCTCCCACTCCACGCTTGCTCCGGCGTCATGCCTTCAACCGCGCTTGTTGGACACCGATTGCGTGTGTATACCGCATTCACCACCGCTTCCGCCCAAAGGTCCAACTTCAAGTTTTGAGCGTGCAACATGCTCCTCGCCATCTCTACAATGGTGCGATTTGCGCGCTCCGCAACTCCATTTTGTTGAGGCGTGTACGGGGCCGAAGTTTGGCGTGCGATGCCTTCATTCTTCAAAAGCTCGTCAAATTTCTTGGACATGTACTCGCCGCCATTGTCCGACCGAAACACCTTGATCTTCAACTCGGATTGGTTCTCCACCAATGTCTTGAACTCCTTGAACTTCTCAAAGCACTCACTCTTGGCTTTGATAGGGTAGAGCCATATCTTCCTTGAAAAATCATCGATGAAGGTCACAAAGTACTTGCAACCTCCCATCGATGTGGTCTTCATGGGGCCACACACATCCGAATGCACGATCTCCAAAACTTTTGTGGCCCGTGTCGCCCCTTCACCCGCAAATGGCAACCGTTGTTGCTTGCCTTCAATGCAACCTTCACACGTGAATGTAGAAGCATCCACTTTCAATTGATGAAGATCCATACCGCTTACCATGCCGCGTAGTGTCTTCACACTCTTGATGTTCAAATGGCCAAGTCGACGATGCCACAACGCCAACTTGTCGTCCTTCAAGTTTGAATGCGCCAACGCCGCCGATTCCTTCGAATGCACCTTGGAGAACTTGATGTGGTACAAGCCCTCGTGTTCTTCAATGATGGCCACCTCATCTCGACTCGGTGACAACACATAACACCCCTTATCACTAAACTCTACTCTCAAGTGCTTTGCCACTAGTTGCCTCACCGATAGTAAATTTGCCGTTAGTTTGGGAACGTGGAGGATATCTTTGATAGTGATTGTCTTCACACGACCCCTCACCTCGGTGTCTACAACAATTTGGCCCTTGCCAACGGCCTCAAGCACCGTATCATCTCCCAAAATCACTCTCCTTGGATTAATGAGAGCATACGAATGAAAACAAGTTTTATGTGGTGACATGTGGCTTGTAGCCCCCGAATCAACAATCCAATCACTCGTACTACCATTGCACGATACATTGCTTGCCATGTTTGCATACTCATCACCAACCTCAATCCAATCACTCATGCTTGCATCACCCTCGATACCATCACTCATGCTTGCATCACCCTCGATGCCATCGCTCATGCTTGCCTCATATCTAGCCGTAAATGCGTACTCATCATCGTCACGAGTTTTAGTGTTGTTTGCACTCTCCCCTTTCTCATCCCTCTTGCGTTTGAAGCAAAATTTGGCAATGTGGCCCTTCTTACCACAATAGAAGCACACCTTGTCGCTTGAGCTCCCACCGCCTCCATTCTTGGATTGCTTCGCCACGAGTGCCGCTCCATCTTCTCGAGACTCGTTCTCCTTTCGCCGCGAAAGCTCGTGCAACAACCGTGAGGTCACATAGTCCAATGTGAGCTCCGTAATGGGTCTTGACTCCATCGCCACGATGAGGTACTCGTATGATGATGGAAGGCTCTCCAAAAGTGTCATCACGATGTCACCATCCGTAACCGACACGTCGCAACCGTTGAGTTGATCCGCGAGAGCTTTGACCTTGTTGATGTGCGCCAACATGTCATCTTCTTCGCCCATCTTGATGGTGAAGAACTTGCGCCTCAAAAACAAAATGTTGGCCAATGTTTTCGCTTCGTGAATGTTGCAAAGCTTGGACCATGCTTCCGCGGGTGTCTTGCACGAACGAATGTGCGCAAGTTGC
The DNA here is from genome assembly GCA_022496805.1 of Pohlia nutans. NCBI lineage: Eukaryota > Viridiplantae > Streptophyta > Bryopsida > Bryales > Mniaceae > Pohlia > Pohlia nutans. The sequence continues at coordinate 4,024,172 of CM040086.1, forward strand.
GAATCCGCGAGGTTGAGTGCCAAAATGGCAAATGCCTTCTTCTCCCTCCTCGTGTACGCTTGCATGATCCTAGGATCCGTAGAAGAGAAAGGAGGTTCCTCACTACCCTCGACAATCTCCCACAACTCCTTCTCGGCCATCACCATCTCCATTTTGAACTTCCACAAGTGGAAATTCACCCCATCGAACTTGTCCACGACCTTGGGACCCTCACCCTCAAAAGATGCCATGATCCTCACTTACGTATGCCTCCCCACACAAATGAAACCTCAAACTCAAACACACAACTTTGTTTTTGTGATTTTTTTTGCTTTGATATTGCACCTTTGTGCACCCAATGGGTTTAAAACAACCCCAAACACTAGATCAGCACTTTTGTGCTCCACACACGCCTCCCAACACTCAAATGTGAGAACCCTCACCCAAAAATGCAAAGAGGCTCACCAAAACCCCTCAAATCACTCAATGGAGCTCAAAACAACTCCAAATGCTTCAATACGACGCCTTAGTGTCCCCAAACACTCAATGCACGTCAATGACACCTTTGTGTCCTTCAAGAGCACTCACTCAATGCACATGAACTCACACAAGTCCCTCAAAACCCCAATCGCATTGAAATTGCTCAAAACTGCACCTTTGTGCACAAACTAGCTCCAAATGAAAATTTGAGCACCCCAAGAGCATGAAACACATGCAACACCTCAAAGCAAGTGCCTAATCACTAGGATCAGATGGTAGACCCTCCACGAGAGCCTTCACACCTCACAAATCACTTGCATTTACTCAGATGCTCACAATTGAACCAAACGAAGTTCCACTCGCAACGAAGAGATAGAAGAAAGAAAAGAAGGAGATCAAGGGAAGAAATTGACCAAAGAGAGTGCTCCAACATGTAACTTCAGCCCATGCACACCTCCAAGAAACACCAACGCTTCAACAAGCTCCAAAACCTCCAACAATGCTCCGAAACCGCCCGTTGCGCACCGACCTCAAAATACTTGCACAAATGCAATCTAATACTCATGAAACACACATGAGTGGGCCCATAACCTATTGAAGGTAGAGAAGATTGCACAAGGCACACACACAAACACAAGGAATGCGTAGAAAGAGATGATCTTTACTCAAAGGCCTTCCACCTTAAGTAGTGTACACTAGGAGGTCACCATGGACAAACCATATGGGATAACTCATCACAAGGACACTCTAGAGATCAGCCCATGCCTAACCCCTCCTCCCACACACCATTATTTAGCACCCGTACGTCTTTGGCTTCTAGCAATACTACGTTGCATCAATTACCTCAATAAGAGCCGTGACCAAGGAAAATGAATTAATTCCATGGTCACACTTCATGGTCATACTCCATGGTCACACTTCAAAAAAAACACAATTTTTAAAGGCCTTCGGCCTCTCACTAAGTGTAAACCGAACTTGGACCGGGACTTAAAAAAATAATAAAACGGCATTTCAAGCCCATGTTCTCCTCGTTGAACAATGAGAGAACCCTTTTTGCCTCTCTCACCACAAAATCCGGGGACCTTTCAACATTATCCACTATGCCTATTTCTAGACCTTTTGAGGACCTTAACTTCTTTGGTCACTTTTCTCTTTTCCTTGTAGTGTAAACCCTAGTCATCCTGGGACGAGTTGATGAAGCCAATCACAAATTTTAAGCTGCATGGAACAAGTTCTTGGTCCATAGTGTAAACCGCCCCAAAGACATCAACTTCAATTATATAACCAAGTGCTATGTACACAAAAGTCAGCAAAGACAAATTCCCAGCAAAATCTATGATACCATATGGGCTTCTTTTTTTACAATTGAGTTCTGCTGACGGGTTAACTTCCATGGTACCTGACGGATTGATTACGCTCTGTCAACATAACTTAATTATAAAAAGAGAAGCCCAATTTTTTGGGAATTTTTTTTTTTAGTTTTTTTTTTTTTTTCTATGGTTAGAATGAGAATGCTAGGCAATATTTGCATCGTTTCAGTAAAAAAGATTAAACATTAGGCGTGAGCTATCGAACCTCCATAACACAATAGAGCAGTGCAATAGAGCACCCTTTTGAAAACTCAATCAAAAGATAATGTTCACTTGAATCCACTTTTTTAAGCAACGAAGGAATGCCATTGAATTTTGGAACTACCTTATCATTGCCATGTAAACTTAGTTTCAAATTGTAATTAGACTATGGTTCCTTTGCAAAAGGGTGTTGGCTCCTGTTGCTCTACAATATTATCCTACTCCCTTTGTCCTATGTTAAGCTTCCTAATTCCCTTGTGATTTTTTCCCATAGGAAGCTTCATATTTGTTTAAACTACTATTCTTGTTGGTCGAGAACCCGCAACATTGTACCCAAAGTCCACACTATTGGACTGGTCAATGCTTCTACTTTGAGGGTTGAGGAAGCTTAACCCCTAAATGTCCAACTGTCTAGAAAGTAGATGATCTACAAAATCAAACACAATTTTTCATTCAACATTGATTTTTGCAGTGTGGATTTTTTACTATATGTTTTAGGAAGTTAGCTTAATGCACGTGTGATCCAATTAGAAAGGGGATGATTTGTGAAATTTTTATACCTCATTTTATGTTGTAGAGATTCACCCAAGAATTTGAAGATTAGAATGGAAATGTGTTTTTTTTTTAAAATTCACTCATAAAATTGAGCAACCAAAAAATCTCCAAAATCACTACACTTAGAGTATTACATTTCAACCAATCACAAAATAATTCATGTACAAATTGTCAATATCTTCTTCGCAATCAAATTACAAAAGAATTTTCAATTTCAAGTTTCAAATTTTTTTACAAAATATTGGTGATAGCAACCTCATATCTATTAACCGCATGGATAGAATCTGAAATTTACAATGCACAACTTTATTCATACATCAAGCGCAAAGTATCTCTCTGGGTTGCATTTTATGATGCATCTTTGCAAAATTGTTGAATTTAGAGAAGAATGAGAACGTTTAGGGGCTATTATGGAACAAAAGAGTATAGTGAATTGTTCGTAAACCAACACTTTAAGCTTTTCATGCAAATCTTATATTGATATAAAATTAGAAGCTTTCAATGAACATTTGTTGAAGATATTGTTCGTTCATAGAACACGTCGGTTATTGGGCCATCCACCTTATGTGCCTTCGGAGTAGGGTATGCCATGAAAACGCTTGTACGAGCACTCCCCCACTTTGGCCAGTCACCATCCTCCACGTGTCCACAGCATAAATGTTACCACGTGGCTGCAAAAGTCCACCGAGCAAAGCAAAGGCTCGATAACCACGTCGCCCAAGACCGCGGCAGCCCTATGCCCGTGTCCCGTGAACAGCTCGGCGCTCACTCGCACAAACCTCTCTCTCGCATCTCGAGTGCCGTGTGGGTCTCATTTGCATCGCAAAATCCTCAGGCTCTCGATCCGTGTAATCGAAGCTTCTCTGGTTAGCCTTTTTTTTTTTTTTGTAACAAACGGTTCTCGGGTTTACAATTCCAGCAGCGATGGCAGGCAAGGAGGGTCAGTATGGCACGTTTCAGGGGATGCCGCAGCCCGTGCCCCCCAGCCAAGCTCCATACTACAACCAGGCCGGCTACAGCCAATCTGTCACAGGTGCCCCCCTGCCGTCGCAATTCTTTCTTGCCATTCCAGTTTGCGGTCAGTTGCGTGTTCGTTAAGTCATCAAGCTTCCATGGAGATCTGCTGCTGTCGGCCATAGAGAACATCATAAGAAAGAAGGTTGAATTAATTCTTTAACGATAGCTTCAGAGCGTTAGGTTTGAAGAGGGGTTGGGGTTGCGGTTAGGGTTTCATCGGTTACTGATTCGGTTTGCGGTTGTGTGTTTGTTAAGTCTTGGTTAGGTCATCAAGCTTTCTGCTGTATTTCTATCATAGAGAACCTCATAATAAAGAAGGCTGAATTTATTCTTTAACGGTTGCTTTAAAGGGCTAGGTTTAAACAGGGGTTTGGTCTTGGTTTTGACGATGTGTGTGTGTTTCAGGATATCCCATGGAAGAGAATCACAACAGACGATCATACGATTCGGATCCTCTGCCCTTCTGTGGTCTTGGCTTTGGCTGGTTCTTGTAAGTGTCGTGTTGGAATTAAATTTTTTGTGGTGTGAGTAGCTTTTAAGATTGTGTTCTTAAATCATTATGTGATTGGTTTTTTTTCTTTGTTATTTGGGGCAGGTTTATTCTGGGCTTTTTCATTGCTTCAGTGCCATGGTACGTTGGAGCTTTCATCTTCTTCTGTCTCAGCTATGACCATAGGGAGACGACGGGGTTGACGGCTTGCGCCATTGCGGTACTTTTCTACCTTTTTCATATAAATTTGATGTCTTCTGTGCATATGTTACATTTGCAGAAATCACTTGACGTAATGCACTTGACTATATGGAGTACGGTAACATTGTGACAATATGGTCTTACATGTTAAAGCGACATAAAATTACTTTGGGTTTGTATAACTGAGGAAGGGGTTCTGGAACCCCTTTCACACTAGTCGAAATCCTTATCATCACATGTTGTGAAAAAATAGACTGTGATAGTGAGAGTCTAGAACCCTTTCCGCACCAGTGGAACTCTTTATTACCGTATCTCATTTGTAAGGAACTTTTTGACATAACAGTGTGATAGTGAGGGTTCAGACTGCGATAGAGAGGTTGCAGGCTGTGATACTGAGGGTGCAGAGTGTGATACAGTTGTCCCTCTCTATTATAACATGTTGAGGAAGCCTTATCTTTAAGGTTGCAGGCATGGATTAGTCACAGAAATGACTGGTCACATGTGTATTGCTTGAAACAATAATATTGTCACATTATGGAGGGTAGACTGTAGTGAGAGTACAGAGTGAAAGGAAGAGCACAGTGATAGTTTTGAACTGGGTAACTTCGTTGTACAGGGGTTGCTGTCAGACAGAGGATGTGATATTAAAGAGGTTTGGGTGGAAAATTGTCTCCAGTGCATTTGTAAAAGTTGCTGGATAAATTTGGTTGTCTGTTTCCAGTGAGGATTGTGAATAAACTATTCTTTTGTTTGTTGTTTGCAGGCCTTGGTGTTTATGATATTTGGAGGATCACAGGTGGCAAATCACAACCTGGGGTTATTCTAGCAACCTAGCATAGGTGTTGGGAAATGGTTTGTAAACGCATTGTACCTTTTCGTCATAGCTTTGTACATAGTTCTATTGTGCCAAATGTGGCTAGTAAGTATTGAGTGGAAATTAAGTTGTGCAACTGACAGTGTTTCTTATGTTTTAGTTTAATAAGATCCAACAATAAGATCAGCATTTCTTTGAGGCAGCTATTGTGCTCCATGGACATTGTCAGAGCCCTCTAATTTTATTTTATAACTTAACGTTCTATTTCCATATTTGTACTTGTAGTGGTCTGCACTACACCATAATCACCATATACTGTGGCCTACTGTATTTACGAGAGGCTTTACAAATAATTATTTTTCCTAAATATTGTGCTAAAATTCATCCAAATTTGATGAGAATTTGTTCAAATGGATGAGAAATTGTCCAACTGGATTAATGTATCAATGCCATTCACCCATCCACAGTATATGGTGATTTCATTTCAGTATATGGTGATTTCAGTGTAGTAGCATAGTCGATCGGGATTGGAAAAAAAAAAAAAAAACACTTATAAAATGAAAATCTCAAATTTTTAGGAAACCGTTTTAAAAAAAAGTATGATGTAAACGAGAATTTTGGTGAGTATTCCTAGAAGTTGACATAATTTTCTTAAAACGTAAATATTCAGCATAACCTGATGGCTAAATATGGTAATTTTCTTTTGATAAGAAAATATTCCCCTTAAAAAACTTTGAGTTCTCCTTTTCAACACTTTGATACATATGGGTTGACATGCTAATTGGGTCGGGCAATTACTGGCATGCTGACATGCGTAAGAAAACTTGAGTTGCCCTTGCTGATAGGCTGGGTTGTTTTTAACACATGGAAAGCTTCCTGGTTGGGTTGCTTCTTTAAAATAAAATAAAGATTCCTTTAGGCAACTCGGATTTGATGCCTTGTCCCTTTAAGAGTTACTTGCCTCACAAAATGTGATGGTATCAAATTTTCATTAATCTAATTGCACCACAAAAGACAATGGCATCGAGATTTTAGAATTAAACTGAATAAATCTTGTAGACGTGTCTTAATTAGGTCAACAATTATGATAACACATTTGTTTAACCCTTGAACGACTAAATAGGAGTATAAAGGGAAGCAACCCGAGGGAATATGAGCGATAAATTTAGATTCCTTCATGCGTTGCCCCCCCCCCACCCCCTCTAGATATCAAGGAGGGGTTCTAAAAGCCTGCTTACAAAATGTGAGAAGAGAGGTGAGTTTATCGGTCTCCCATGTGACCTATTTGTAAGAAGGGGAGGGCATTATGTCACCTCTTACAAGACACCACGTGGCCGAGTCAAGCCTCTCTCCTCCTAATCAAACTGCTTATGAGAAACACATGACACCACGTGGCCGAGTCAGGCCTCTCTCTTCCTAATCAAAGTGCTTATGAGAAACACATGTTTGACATTCTCATTTGGTTGCTTCTCGTCAAGTGCCCGTGTTAACTGGGCTTGAAAAACATAAAAATAAAAATAAAACTCATGTTTTTTCATTGATGATTCCATGTGGTTGAAGTTGGGAGCACTTTGATCATTGCTTTGGAAGAGTATTAAATTGCAATTCCTTTACCTTTTGAATGGACCAACTCTCACATTTTCTAGTGGACTATTTCTAAAAAGAAATTAAAGTAATTCCTTCAAAACTAAACTCCTTGGACTTATTGTATCCTTTCAGGGTTAGGATTAAAGTATTTAATATTCTGCTCAAGTCATAAAGGTCAAAATGCTCTTGCTTATTAATATTATGTATTCTTTAATTTATTTTTGATGTAACTTGTTTATTTCATCATTAAATGATAAAAATGAATATTACTAGTAGCATACAAATTTGAACTTTTAGTTACGTAAAGGATTAGAATGGAGAGAGGAATTATAGATTATACAATCATCTTTTTTATCCATAAGTTTGATTCAATAAATAAAATGTACGGCATCATCTCTACAAATGATCCATATAGTCAAACTTCCAAATAAAATTTTAATAAAATTTTAATGAATTTAAAAGCATTAAACTTTGAAAATTTGCATAAAGTATGATTTTCACTTTTAGAGTTTGAAATTCACATGATTGGTTTACCTATTGTAAAATTCAACAAAAACAAATGAAACGATGGAGGGAAGATCATTACTTTCTCCAAATTGTAAATATTGTAACACTAAAACAATGTCGTGGTGATTTACTTTGAAAAATTGTTGTCAATGGAGATAATAGGAAAAATAAAGATAAGGACAAATAAATAAATAGTTTGTTTACAATGTAAGGGATTGTAGAAAGATAAAATTTGTTGTTTTTGAGAGATTTTTTTAACAAATTTTTCAATGCGCCCGAGGGTCAAGTTCGTGATTATATGATCAAGTGCGTAAATAATAAATTGCATGTTTTTATTGTTGTATCCGATACCCTATGTCATGGTCAATTTTGACACAAGTAAATGAATTTTTGTTTACAAGTGCTACATACCAACTCACGATTGGTTTAGGGTGATGTAGAATTATATATTCTTTACTACTACGATACTCCCTTTGTTTTGAAAAAAAAGAAGCCCAAGGGAACATTGCTTCAACTGTTAAATGCGTTTTTTTTATCTATGAAATTAGAATCCCCTATGACATTAAGAATGGATGAGAGTATAAATTGAAATATCTTAGAGTGTTGTACGACACTGGTTAACAATTGACAAGGGGAAATCTCCAATGGGATCCCCTATTAAACCATTGATAGTAACAACTGATGTTCAAAGTGGCACACAAGGGACAATAACATTAGGGATTAAGGATCCCAAGGATTTTGAATGATTTCCGTGCGATATCCGATATTTCATGGGTTTGTGCATTTTTTTACGAATTCCATGCTAATTTTGCACTTAAGCCGTACAAATTTTGCATTCACTCTTTTCGTTATTTAACAAAGTGCAAAATCCATGCGGAATCAATGTGAAATCAATGCGGAATCTGTGCGAAAAATGCACAAACCTATGAAATATTAAATGTTGCATAGAAAACGTTGAAAACCTCTGGGATTATAAATTCTTGATGAACAATTGATGTTCCAAAAAGATCCTATTCAACCATCAAACCACCAATAATAAAAATTAATATTTGATGTGGCACACAAAGGACTATAAGTGAACAATTGATCTTCAAAGAAGATCCCTAACGGGATGCCTTCTTGAACCACTCAATCATTAATAAAAACAATTAATGTTCGACATGACACACAAGGGGAATAGTCCCCAAAGAGATCCCTAGGATTGCACTAGAATGGATTATATTGTATGGAAGAGTTTTTAACTGGCATGGAAATTTGGATTCTTAATCTCACCAGTGCTAAAAAACACCCCTAGACCTTCCTTAGAGTAGTTTAGGGTCATTTCGGACTAGCCTTTTTGTAATTGAAGATGCTTATGCAATCAACAACTTGTTTCTAAATTGAAAAATTGAAAAAATAAAAATTCAACCTTTTAAAAAACCATCTCAAATAATTCATTTATCCAAAACTTTAAACAAAATTCCACAAGTCAATGCCACAAGTCAATTTTAGACTTAGTGACGTAGAACAATACAAAAAATGATTTACTACTATATACCATACCCTATGTTGTGGTCAATTTTGACATAAATAAATCAATTTTGTTTACAAGTGCCACATGTCAATTTACGATTGGTTTAGAGGTGATGTGGAACTATATATAAAATTTATTAATTACTATATCCCATATCCTACATTGTGGTAAAATTTTGACAGAAGTAAATGAATCTCGAGTTAACATGTTTAAAAATGTCACATGTCAACTTGAGCTAAGTTTAGAGTGACACGCCGGGGTGACACGAGAGTGACGAGACCATACATATAATCTATTTTCTGTACTATGGAATAAAAAGCATATTGGAACTTTGCTTGAGTGTTCAAAGGTGCTTTTTATTTCACAACATAGGGAATATATCCCATACTATATCATATCTTGTCCAATGAAGAAAGGGAGTATATCCCATATCATATCCCATCATGTATAATGAAGAACTTTCACAATGTCCAATATGCTAAAATCCCTGTCCAATTGTCAAGCAAGTGCTCAACGTGAATACGCTAAAATCCCTGTCCAATTGACAAGCAGGTACTCAACGTGAAGATATGAAAAATCTAAAAGTAAGTTGGACATACCTTTCAATAGATTGAACTTTGTGAAAGAACAATTCTTGTCATGTTCCACCCTCACCCTCATACTTAGCATAATATTGCAATGGTAGGCCACACCCTTTTGCAATGGGACCACAATCTAATTACAATTAGAAACTAAGTTTATGCGGCAATGACACAATAATTCCAAAATTCATGGAATACATATAGCATTCTTTCATTACTTAGAAAAGTGAATTTAAATGAAGATTCTTTTTCAATTCAAGTTTCAAAAGGGTGCTCTATTGCACTGCTCTATTATACTATACTATGTTGTGGTCAATTTTGACATAAATAAATTAACTTTAGTTTACAAGTGCCACATGCCACTTTCCAATTGGTTTAAGGGTGACGTGGACCTCTCAAAATAAGACCTAGAAATTCAATTTATGATGTTCAAGTACGGTAAGTTAAACATCATATATGAATGACAAACAACCGCGGTAAGGGGTCTGTCTCTCTCACTTGTTTTTTTTTGTCTTCTCTCTACATGTGTTGTTGCAAGTGCCAAACTCGACTCCACAATCAAAACGAAGCCGGACCAAATCTCCGAAATCCGCGAAGCTCCTCACATTCATCTCGCTGCGTCCCTCGTACCATTCTAAAAGATGCTATTCCTATGCCGTTGCTAGTGAGCTTTAAATCCCCTCCCTTTATGCGACACCTCGCCGCCGTGAGCGCCTTCAAGGTCCGTCACTCATCTTTGAACGACAAGCAACAATAAGAAGCCTGCACAACTAAAGCCATTTTATCGCCCTTGCACCAATCCTTCGTGCTTGGTAACTTACTCACTCTTCCCGCTCTCACTTTGCATTCAAATCACATGGAGAATTTCATCCCCACGATTTAAATGTCATTAACTAGAGGTTATTATTTTATTTTTTCGAGTTTGTCGCCATTTTCGATGTGTGGTTATTTTAAGATTTGATTGGAGCGTTGGTAATTGTTGTTGTGGAGGTTTATTTTTTGGTTGAATTTCTAAGTGTTGAAGATTTAGGACTATTTTATTTTAGGGTTTAGGATTTGATTGGAGCGACGGTAAAGGTTTGTTGTTGTGGTGGTGGTTTGCACTGGTTTCCTTTTTCATGTGTTGGAGATTCGGGAATATTTTCTTTTAGGATTTTAGGGAATGTTTTGTTTTTTCCGGTTTTGTATTGGTTTTTAAGATGTTTAGTTTTTGGTTGAATTCCAGGAGCGATGGAGATTTAGAGGGAGGATTTTTGTGAGAATCTTTTGCATAGTATGGAAAGATCGGGGGTGTGAGAGCGAGAGTGTGAAATCGGCGGAGGCGGGTAACCTCTTCGCGATGCTCATTTTTCATGCACCGGTTCTCATCACAAACGTGAGGGACCAGTTTTGGACAGTACTATTGCTGAATGCGACTCCGGTAGTAGTCAAGTAGGACAGCAACGCTACTTTGTTTTGTTTTTTTTTTTTTTTTTTTTTTTTTTGAAACAACAGGACAGCAACGCGACTTTGCATTGGCAGAGTTGTGCATCGAGAGATGCAGCGGTGCACGAGAGGATTACAAGCTAACCAAGCCTTGCAGAACTTACAATTGAAAGGTGTACAGCTACTACAGATGGAGCGCTTGGCAAGCTCGGCAATGGCTCGCTTTCTGTACAAGGGGCCCGGTCGCAGCAGCGCCATGGATGCGCAGCAGTCCTCAATTTTGCCGCAACCCGCGAATTCCTCGCCGGTGTCGAGGGCCGCCGTGAGCCGTGGTCAGGGTTTCTGCAACTTCATGCGACGTGGATATCTGAGTGGAAGAAGCTCCCTACGCATTGTTAGTGTCAGCGGGGCTCAGGGGCAAGGCTGCAACGGCTCCGATCGCGAATCTTCTGACTCTTCTTTCTTTGGTAAAGCAGTCCCCTGGATATTCTTTGTATCATAATATTTTTCTTATTTTGATGCTGCCGCGAGAGAAATCCTGAAGACATCTCTTGCTGATTTTTTCCTTTAAGAACTCTATTCACCTGCCGGAGACCGCATGCTTGAGATCAATTCGGGCTTTGCAAGGTTTAGGGTGCGACCTGCATTAGGGTTCCAGGATGCATACATAATCATGGTTGTCTGTTCGCGTACACTAGGTATTTCGAATCTGTTGTGGCGATTGGAATGCGTAGACAGATAATTGGAAATGAAATTTTTTCAAACTTATGTATGCCGGTGCTAGTTTCGGCATTTTGATTGTGAAAGAGTGCACTTTAAGTAAATACCATCCTTTGTCAGTTCTTAATAGTAATGGATGAATATATCTGGACAGTTCCAACATACCTGTGAAATTGCTTCCAAAAGTATATGCCTATTTTGTAACGTGGAGGACCTGTACAATGACAGGAAACGGGCCTTCCCACGGAGATGATGTGGCTGCCTGGAATAAATGGAATACTATGCTACCAGAAAATGAAGGGGATCAACCGATTCCTGCTGCTGATATGTTCCGAGTAATCGAGAGCTCTAAGGACAGCAAGTTTGACATTGACTATTTGGGGGAGAGCACGAAAGGGGACATGAACGTAAGGCCTGAAGCTTTTGAGTATGGCGATTCTCACTTGCAAGAAGTTGCTGCATCATTGGATGAATCTCTAGAGGAAATTGCAAAAGCAGAAGCTAAGGAAGCGGAGGCATTGCTTGATGCTTTAAAGATTCCGGTAATTCTTTTCTAGTTGTTCCGGTCATAATACAGAGCAGAGCAGTAATAGCGCCTCTGACTGTTTGAAAGATATCTCAGTCTCTGGTTGTGATGGATCGTTAAGAGGGTCGTGGGAGAGTTGATTACGCCGAATCTGTTGATGATGTCTCCACCTTGTATTGCAGGAATTGTATAGAATGTATTGTTAATCACGTTTGAGAATCGTTATGTGGTACTGCAGAGACGCTTTCCTCATGGTGTTGCTTCTAGGGGTATATTCTGCAGCCGCACTTTAAGCTTACGGTCCATCACTACTATTGGTTACGATATGGATTACACTCTCATTCACTATAATGTCCATGTAAGTAACTCCTCTTGTGGAGCTCCATCATGTCTGGTTTACATATTTCTTTAAAAGCGTTATTTGGCTCACCTTGCTCGTCTGCTTGAGGTGTGTATTTATACCTGATATATGACTGATCAACGTACAGGCTTGGGAAGGGAGGGCATATGAGTATGGGATGAACAACCTTCGTTCAATGGGCTACCCCGTTGATGGCTTGAAGTTCGACCCAGAGCTGGTATGTATTTGTTGAGATAAGATGGTGGGCATGCTCTTGACTTTGTACCAGGTTGTGTCTACCGGCATGAGTCGGTGGAATGACTTGATAATCTTTACTCAGCTTATTCGAGGGTTTTTTTTTTGTTTGTTTTTGATCTTCATTTCTTTGTGCGCGACTACTGAAGGCTAGGATTGCTCCTGGTCGTATTATGAATCTGCCATTATAGAGTAAGTATCGCATGGTTCCAGTTAGTCAGTTTATGTCATGTAGACACAATTTGGGTCTTCTCGCAGGTCATTCGAGGATTGGTGCTTGATAAACAAATGGGAAATCTAGTGAAGGCTGATCGCTTTGGCTACATAAAGCGAGCAATGCATGGGACCAAGATGCTGTCGAATCGAGAAATCAGGTGTTTGTTTTATGGTCGTTTGGTGTCATCCATGAAAGTTTTAGCTAGTGTTGAGACATCTGCACATCAGTTTCTCCAATCTATGAGTTAACATTGTGCTAATTACGAGAATGTCGAGCGAAATTGATGAGAAAGTTTAGAGAATAACATAGGTCAAAGAGACAGTGAATTTCGGTTGCAGGGTTCTTTCTGGGGGCTGTGGCAATTCCCAAAGAAGCTGGTAGAATTTTGGGGCCTAGAGTCTTTGCTATATATATGTGAACGATTTGATCTAACTCGGCAGGGGTTTTTCAAATGGTTGCAGCGAACTCTATGGTCGGGAACTAGTGGATTTGCGAAATGAGGGCCGTTGGGAATTTCTGAATACTTTATTTTCCATATCTGAATCAGTAATGTTTATGCAGGTGAACGCTTTATGACTTGTTTTTTGCATTACAATTGTCTCTAAGGTAGGTTGAGATCCAATGTCAGATAACGAGACACTTAGAATGTACAATGCTAAATATGCTTCACTTGTGGTTAACATAGTGTTGACTAGGAATAAAAAGCTATTCTAGAGCCACTCTTGGATGTAAGTGACCCCACTGCTTATCGTAGGATTAATTGTAGCTCCTATGTGGTCCTTCTTTCCCTCCCGCATCTCTCTCCTAGCAGCCACCTTCCTCTTTGATGATGCTCAAAGTCTACTCTTGCATGTTTGATAAAAGTCTACAACATCTATCTTTTGTGCAGAGTCCGCTTCCATGGCTTCACTCGTTTATCTAAGCCAATACTGGTATACCGCTGGTAATCATGATCTCAAATTCCTAATGGCTGTGCCTTTATTGATTGCAGATGGTGGAGAGGCTTGACGAGGGCTCTTTACCTCCTGAAATAGGCCCATTGGATTACAAAGGCTTGTATGCGGTACCTTTACACACTTCACTTCGCTGGAAATCACCTTAGTCTGACATGTCGTCCAGTGCGGCGGAATTGAGTCTCGTAAACCATTTATGGATATCTATTCGTGCACGCATTTGGCATAGCAATTGTAATAATCGTTTGCAGATGCGAATCCCTGAGCATTTTGACCAATTTTGTCCCTTTCCGCAGGTGGTGTCAAAGTCGCTTTTCAAGGCTCATGTCGAAGGTCAGTTGAAGGTATGTTTGAAGTCATTGAACTCTCTGGTGTTGGCCTTTCGTGTTGTCCCCGTATTTACATGATGGAAGGTTTTATTTTTGAGGACTCCGAAAAAAATTCATCAAGCACTCAGGGGCACAGACACACGGATAGATGTAGCTCTGCGAGGAATTCTGGGCGACTTGGGGATTTGGAGGTCCCTCTTTTGATGAGAGAAGTTTGTTGGGTAACATTTTTATTTCTGTTTCTGCAGGCAGAGATTATCAACAATCCAGAGTTGTTTATTGAGCCTGATCCCGAGCTCCCATTGGCTCTATTAGATCAGAAGGAGGTTCGAACTCTACCTTGCTTTGAGAGCATTTTTCCGTTAGATTTGGACCACGTCAGTTGCAAGACTTGTCAAATATGGTGGTTTCACTTATCTGCGAAATCTGTGTTTTTTCAGGCTGGTAAGAGACTATTGCTCATCACAAATTCGGACTATCTCTACACCAACAAGATGATGCAATACGCTTTTGACAAATATCTCCCGGACGGCATGAGCTGGCGGTCTCTTTTTGATATGGTACGGTTGTCTAGCTAGAGTTCGTCATTGCGAGTTAGTAAAAGGATGTTGCATCGAAGAATCGTTTGTCATCTGATTTACTTACGTTCTGCAGCTCACAAGGGCTTCCTATCAACGTTCTAGATGAAAGTTGTTTACTGTTGAGATATTTTGTTATGACTAGAACCATTTCTGTTTGAGTTTTTCACTCTTCTAATATCCCATCTGCTACCTTCTCGCACATTTATACTTGTAGAGCCGTCCTACGATTGAACCCGGTATTGCACACATGTTTCAGGTTATTGTTTCTGCCAGGAAACCTGATTTCTTTCAAAAGTCCAATCCTCTTTATGAAATAGTGACGGACGACGGTCTAATGCGTCCTTGCTTCAAGGCCACATCAGGTACAGGCAATCACTAGCCGTTCTTGAGCAAGTTTCTGTTGGGCATAGTTGCAGTTGGAGTCGGATGCTAATTCAGTTACATATTGTTGACCTGCAAAGTAATCTCTGTATTATTTTCTGGTAAGCCATTTTCAAAAGCTTTGGAACGATATGAGGATCTTGTTGCTTGTTGCACAGTGTCATGTCTAATTGTAGTAATTTGTGTCACTTTCCAGGTGGACTTTATTGTGGTGGTAGCGCCGTAATGGTGGAGAAAGCACTTGGCTTTCATGGCGATGAAACACTTTATGTTGGTGATCATATCTACACAGATGTGAGCATGTCTAAGGTGCATTTAAGATGGAGGACAGCTCTTGTCTGTCGAGAGCTTGAGAAAGAGGTACATTACCTGTCTTAGACTGTGAGACGAGAAAGTATCTGCACTGAAAAAGTTGTTCATGTTCTGCTGGTCAGTGAGAGGGTTGGATGTAGTGTGTAGTCATGTAAAGACGTTTTATTCGCTTTGCATCACCCTTTCAGAAAGCTCCTCCATTAGACTAAGTTGTTGTCTAGAATTCTCAGGGTAGTTCCTTAGGAAAAGGAGAATGATGAATAAAGTGTGAAAGTTGTTATCTTATGTATTCAGGTTTCTTATTCATCTGTTGTTTTGGTGCTTGCAGGTGAAGGCTTTGGCATATGGAAGGGATCATAGAACCAAGTTGATAGAGCTGATGAACCAGAAAGAGGCTGTTGGGGATGTCTTTAATCAGCTCCGGCTTGCATTGCAACGTCGTACTGCTGGAAGACCAGCCCAGGTTTGTCCTTTGCTAACCATGTCATTTATTTGAAGTGCTGGCCACGAGTTCATTGACATATACTCACTTGGTCTGGTATACTTTGAAGACGTATGTTACATCTTGTCACCCTTTCATGCAAATTTGGATTTATTCATATCCTCAATCTTTATCTTGCTTTCATCACTTACGGTTATATCAATATGGACCAGTATGCTTTGTTTCTATTCTAGTCGGGTGGAAGTGTCTTCCGCTGCAGTCTACATATCATGAAAAAGTCACTTATGCCTACAGACTGATAATACAACGAACATGGATGCACGAGAACTTGCCGAGAACATGCAGAAGTTGCTTGTGTTAATGAGCAGGCTGGATCAGAGAATTGCTCCTATGTTGGATGCTGACGGAGAGTACTTTAATCAAAGGTACATTCTGTTCTAAAGACGCATAAGTGACTTTAATTCATCTTTTTCCAACTGAAATGTGCACAACTGCCAAGAAGATTGTAACGTGCTATCTCCTTCATTCAATCTGGATAAGTAATCTGGTCAAAGCATGGATCTGATGAGCTAAGACATTTTACTAGGGAAAGAGAGCATTAAATCTAGTAACCTTGATAATGATAGTAACAATGGCAGTTACTGCACATAAGCTCTAGCTCTAAATTTTTTTTTGTATAGTCTGTAGAATTGGGGTTAGAATCGTGGACATTGTGCAAGTATGTTCACTGGGTTGCTTTTGCAGGTGGGGTTATTTGTCTCGAGCAGGACTTTGGGACAAAAGCCATCTTACTCGGCAGATCGAGAAGTAAGTGTTTTAACGAGTGAAAAAAGACGATGTTGGGTGTTTTGAATGAATTTGTTGTGCACGAGTCCCTACTAGAATTTCGCTAACCATGATCCTGCATCCCTCTGTTTATGGACTGCTGTTTTTTAGTGTAGTCATTATTCCTCAGATATCGGTAATAAAAGCAATGGAATTTGAAAGTTGTATTGAGAAATTAGGATTCCGTGGTTTGGGATCTGGGTTATGAATCATATTCTTCTGCCGGAGTTATTATCCAAACAATATCCATATCTCCTCAAGGAATCTTTGTTTACGACGAGTTGCTTATATTCTCCAGTGGCAAGTCGCGTAGATTGTAAGCCTCTCCATTTTCTTTATGATGTGAGTAATAATTACTGACAGGGGCTGCTATTTCACAGGTATGCAGACATTTATACATCGCGTGTTTCCAACTTCTTACGATACTCTCCATTTATGTACTTTCGGTCACAGTCTCAGGTATGGATGACTTCCTCTACTATCATAAAACCACTGGGGTTTCTGTTGTATGGTCTCACACCTTACAATTTAAATATGTCTGTGCGAAACTACTCTTATATGACATCATTTACAGGTATTTCTGGAAACGTGAACCTAAATCTGTGGCTGTCCTGAAACACATTGGCTGAAGTACTAGCACTGGCTTTGGAGTTCAGGATGTTATGTCAGATATGTACATTTAAGTACTGGAAAGTGAGACAAGGAGAAAAATGAGCTTATATATCATGCTGAGTAGCGAACAGTGTGTGAAGCTGTTGTGCAAAGGGCTGTGTTGAAGTGCAACATGTCTTCGTGCATGTGTATTATGAAATATGATTTTGAGGTAATGGATTGAACAGGGCTCATGTGAGCTGCTACTGCAGACATGTGCAGCTGGAACTTCCCTTTCTTATGCATATGAGTCTCCTACTGGTATTAGGCTGGGTTAAAGATTAGGTGGATCCACAAGGTCCAACTGGCCTCTCATCAATATGATCTTTATGCGGTATTATTTCAGGTAAATTACAGCTAACTTTTTCAGTACACCCTAAACCTCTGAAACTGAGTCTAATGTTTGTCGTGCTTGACAGACATTAGCACATGACTGTGAAGCTGAATCACATGGATTTGAAGCCGGTGAAAACGACCTACCAGCTATGAGCTACGGGAGCAGTCCTGGGGGTCTTGAGAGACTGGTGAAGTCATCCGGGTCAGTAACGCCGGGTAGAAGATGATGGTCCCGTTTGCAGCATTTATGTCAGTTCAAATTGACGCCACAGTGCATCACTTGTGCGAATTTGGTATGCTTAGAAATCTCGCTGATACTAGAAGTTCTCGGCGCATCTCAAGGAGTTCTATATATGAAATGCATTGTAAAATTTGGTGGAGATAGTGCTGCGCTTCATGATCACTGACGATGTGAATCCTCTGGGTCTGATGTGATCACGTTTTGTAGTTCATTGAGTACCTACCTAGTGATTCAGAGTGTCTGGATTCAAATGTGCCCTGCAGATACAAGCCATCGTAATTTCTGACCTTGCGGTCCATATTACAGTGAGTACTGATATTGAAGCATATTCAGTTCTTCTTTTGGGTACCGTATACGATATACCTCATGTAAGTTGCGAAACCTTGAAGAGGTAATCCATACTCTTGCAGCTTATCGTTTTTATCCTCCATTGATACAGTGTGCAATCAGAGTTGCAATATCTTGTTGTTATGCTGCTACTGAGCTTCAACAATTTGAAGGTTAAAGATTGTGCTCTTCCAATCTTGAGAGGTGCAGTTTGAATCTTCTTGGATGTATTAGGAGCAACCCACTGACTTATTACAGCCTCAATTCCTGTGCTCCGTGACAAATTTTAGTTTTAGTACATATTGTGTGTTTGTCAGTGTGTTTGAAGTTAGCAGATGAATTTCTAACATGCGTGCAAAAGGCCTTCAGTAGTTGTTGAAAGAATGTTCAACCCCGAAAGGACAAAGAAGCCCGAATTGGGTCTCGTATTTTTCTTACGAGTTTTTAACTTGTCATATGTGGACTTCCTTTTGTTCAAAATTATTTGTTTTTTGACTAGCACATGTAATGGTCGTCAGCGATTCTGGTGATATCCCATCTGAATTATACTTTTCATGATTGGTTGAATTTGTCATTTTAAGTCTCAATTCAACATTATTTTCAAAGATTGTCATAAAATGTTTGATGAAAAACGAAAATGGAGTTGATGTTCAAAGCAAAGTTCTAAATGTCAATGTGAAGACCACATTTGTACGGTTGGATTCATCATATTTTTTATTAATTAATTTTAATTAATTATGCAAGGTATTCTCATCAAATTAATTAAAAATCCCAAATCAATACCAAAAAAAATAAAAATATTGTATGAAATTGGAATAACATGCACTATGAGATGATATGGTTTCATTTATTTGATTCTACTTATTTTGGAAAAGCATGTTTAAGGTCTTAATTTTTGAACTAAGAATGAAACCTTGACATAAACCAATTGTGTTGTTTCATACATAAACCAATTGTGTTGACATCAAACATACCTTGTAGAATGAAGTGACTTTAAATTTGGGGTGGGAGAGAGAGAGAGAGCAAGGGAATCCATATCCTTGGGAGCTAAAGCAGATGCATCCAACAGAACACGCCATTTGTTAGCATGTGCTTGCGACATCCATTGATAAGAGTACTTGGTTCATGTGACTCGACCGAACGGGGAAAATGAATAATCACTACTAGCAAAGGTGTTGCTTCTCACTCAAAACACTGTTGGAGTTCACTGTACTCACTTGTCCTACTTGATGAATCACACTCACCAAGTCTTGTGTGCCTAGGCTGTGAGTGCAAAGGGCACCATTTGACTCGCCTACCGAGTGAAAAGCGACGCCTTCTCCTTGTATTGAATCCCCTTGGCAGTCTGGTCCTTCGATCTTATCTTGTACCTTATATTTCAAATCAGGAGCAGAGATTTTCAAGTTGGGCCCCTTGGAGAATGCATTCATGATCTTCTCCTTCTAGGTCTTCCCATCCAGCTGACAGCATCACTCTCATAATCATACACTGTCAACAATCTGTTATTCACATTTGCTAGCGCCAGAGCGAAACGTTGCTTCAAAAGAAATTGCACTCGCTGGCCAGGGAGAACCAGTGATCTCAAAACCACTTTATGACATTTAGCACAGGGTGCTACCTCCCACATGAATGGTAGATACTTTTGCTACCTTGTGAATGTACATTGGGGAGTTTACTTCCAAAAAATTACAGATGGCGTGCAAAAAAATTTAGAGTCCAAATAAATCTTGGAAGGTAATTTTTATGAATGAATTACATTAATATAAGATGCTAAAAATTGATTAAAAGAATAATTATGAGAATATTCTTTAAACATTACTAATTATAGTGAGAATTACTTTTATTTTTAAGGGTATTTTTAAATACCCTTTTTTCACACATGATACGCAAAATATACGAAGAGTGACCTCCCCGAGGAATGTACTACTCACGATACCTCTATAATATCCGGCAACACCCTTGATATATTAAGGTGATACCATGATATCCGCGGATATCACCTCATGAAGTTGCTACATATTTATAACATGACGAGCATTCTCGCTACATTTCAATTTTTTTTTTTCATTTTTTCTTTGTATGTTTAGCAGCCCCAGTTGTTTTGGTAGAAATCCAGCTAAATTTAGCCAGTTTTGAGATCACTGGGGAGAAACAAACACAATGAGCATCGAAAACTGCGAGGAAAACAACATGAAACAGTCATCACGTGCAGCAAGTGAGGAGACTAAACTAGTTGTGGATGAGTTTGAAGACCACCAAGCTCTTACACATCTTATAACAAGAGGCCACTGAGCTCTTTTACATCTTATAACTATTTATAGTGAACAAACGAGAGTATATTAAAGCAAAACACATGATATCTTGTTCAAACACAACTTCTCTTTTAGGATAACTCTAGTCAAGCTAATTTCTAACAACTACTTCTGAAACATCTTCTTTTTTCCTTGAAATAACACTAGTAAAAGATCTGCCACTTTTCATTCTCAATTTTATGGAAATAGTAAACATTGGTTGAATATTATGCTTATATTTATGTCTTTTTGTGACCATAACCAATCACACAACCTATGTGCATGGCGTGATTTCATTCCTTTTTATTTATAGTAAGTGAAAAACAACACATTTTCTACTTGTGTAACTACTTCAGTAACATCACCCAGAAGGTGTGACCGGGTTGCAAACTCATGAGTGCTTTGTGACAGCGTGGCAGATATGCCTGAGGATAATTATACCGTATATGTGAACAAGTCGTGCGTACATAGGATCGTAATATATGGGAACAGCTTGTCATACGAGCCCAAGTGCAAAACACACCCAAAAATTCCATCCTTCAATATTAGCCATTTAATGATGTTCTTTCCTGAAGCCAGTGTGTGAAGGCAGCTTCATTAACCCCTAAGCTCCCGAGCAACCATTTTCTGGTCGCTGCCCGGAAAAAACGGGCTGCCCGGAACAAAAAATCTTTTTTTGAAAAAATAAAAAATATTTTAAAATACTACATCAAGTCTACTTTCCAACCCAATTTGAATTATGGCAATCCGAGTTAAACTCCACCCGGGAGAATTTTTCAAAGTAGATCACCTCAACATTGTCTTAGTGTTACAAAATTTGCTATTTGGGGAAAGTAATGATGATTCCTCCATCGTTTCTCTTGCTTTTTTGAAGTTTACGATAGATAGCCCAACTTTAACCAATCATACTAAATTTTGAACTCTAAAATTGAAAATTATAATTTATACAAATTTTCGAAGGTTAATGCTTTTAAATTCATTAAAAAATGATCTAAAGATTATTTAGGAAGTTTGACCGTACGGATAATTTGTAAAGATGATACTCTACATTTTGTCTATTGAACCAACCTTCATCAAACATATGGAAGGCACATATTATAACACATCTATGTTTTGTCCAATACCCCTCGGGCTTTTAGGGGTTAACTCCTCAAGGACCCAGTGTGTGAAGGGACCTTCATTGACCCCTCAAGGACCCAGTGTGTGAAGGGACCTTCATTAACCCCTAAGTGACGGATCAACCATTTTATGGTCTCTGCCCTTTTTTTATGGGCTGCTTGAAATAGATAAAACATTTTTATATAAAATAAAAAATATTTTTAAATAGGTAATCAAGTCTACTTTCCAACCCAATTTGAATCATGTCAATCCGAATTAAACTCCACCCGGGAGAAATTTTCAAAGAAAAACACTTCTACATTGTCTAGTGTTAGAAAACTTACTATTTGGGGAAAGTAATGATGCTCTCTCCATTGAAAAATTTGCAATTTTTGATTTTAGAATAGAATGTCTAGTTTTAACAAATCATACAAAATTTCAAATTCTAAAAATAAAATTTGTGATTCTTATAAATATTTGAAGTTAAATGCTTCTAAATTCATTATGAGATGATAAAAGCTATTTTTTGATATTTGACCGTATGGAAAATTACTAAACATCAAGCTCCTCATTTTCTCTTTTGGACCAAACTTCATCAAAGTTGAAGAAGTAATTTTTTATAACACATTTATGTTTTGCCCTTACCCCCTCCGTCATTTAGGGGTTAAGAGCATCCCCACTCCTACACGCTAGGGATGACTCGCTCAAATTATTCATTTACATTTGAAGAGCCCTTGCACTCACACTCCCCCACCCTTGGAGGCCCCTCACACATCAAAAGTGCACATTAAATATTCAATGGACCAATCACAAGTAGAATGTGGGGATTTAGTCAACTAAATAGTGATATGAAATGCCATTTCTTGACACGCTATGATCCAGAGTTAAGAGCCATTTTAGAAGGGCCCTTGGCACTTTTCATTTACTTCTGGAGTGCAAGGGGCCCTGGGAAGGTTGCGGTGGAGCTGCTTTAACCCCTCAAGGACCTAGTGTGTGAAGGGACCTTCATTAACCCCTCAAGGACCTAGTGTGTGAAGGGACCTTCATTAACCCCTCAAGGACCTAGTGTGTGAAGGGACCTTCATTAACCCCTCAAGGACCTAGTGTGTGAAGGGACCTTCATTAACCCCTCAAGGACCGATGCTGATTTTCCAAGTTGGGTTAGCTCATTCTTGAGATTTTTTGTGGTGATTTTACTCTTTGTAATGAAGATGGGATGGTAATTTGTGTATGTAGGTGATGTATAAATCAAAAGATACTATCATGCAAAGGTGAAAACTTAACTGCAGCTAGCTCCTCAAAATTTTCATACAATGAGCTATGCATCTAAATTTTTGCACACAATGAGCTAATCCCCCCATATACACAACTACCAAATTCATTTTACCAAATTTGAGACTAAACTTTGCATTTTTGGCATTTTCAAAAAGTTTCAAATATGGGCAACAAACCAAAAAAAAAAGGTGCAACCAACTTTGAAGCTTATAATCTTACTATTGAAGAACCTTGAATGGTCGAAAATTTGTAGGTGGTAATAAATTCAAGTTATTTGAAATATCCTACGGTTAAATTGGTCAAAAAAGTCATAGGTAAAAAACTATTTGTCATTTTATGAGAGGGGGTACTTTGGAGTGTTTGAAGAGGAACATAGTTGTGGTCCTTTAGAAGTTAACCCCTAAACGTTCTCACCCTTTTCAGATTTGGCAGTTTTTCAAAGATGCGACATAAAATGCAACTAAGAGGGATATTTTCAACTTGATGAATGAATAAAACTTGTACATTATGAATTTTAAATTCTATCCAGAAGGTTAGATTTGCGATTTCTATTACCAATATTTGTGTATAAATTTTCAAACTTAAGATTTTGAAATATGGTTACAAATAAGATATTGACAATCTAATAATTCCAGTGACGACGAAAGTCGGAGCTGGTTTAGCCTGCATTGGATGGTAGGTTCGTCGTCATGACAATTCTATTTCATCACCATGACTGTTCTATTTCGTCTCGTCACCAAGACTGTTCCAATATGCCTATAAGACCATTACAAGAGCCACACGTGACTTACAGTGGGCGTTCTAACTGCCTCGCGTCAGAGGATGCTCGAGCGTCAATTCTTCTAGGCTCGGGCCGCGGCCGGATGACTCGAGATGCACATCCGCTCCCCGACCAAAATCACTGTCGTATTTATACAGACACAATGCAGCTGCTGCCAACAAAGCATGTGGGATAAACAAAAATGAGATCGTGGGAGCTGGGCCTTCTATTGCTTCGGTAGCGGGTCTGCTCCGGCCAGGATTTAGGATTTACCTTGCGCTTCAGAATTGCGTTGGAACCACATCGTCGACGGCCGTTTTGGTCATCGCTGTTGCAGGGTAGGATTTTTCCTGCCGGTGATTCCATTTGGCTACACAGAAGTGAGTTATTTTCTTCGATTTGTGATTTAAAAACCCGTTTTTTTGGAGATTTTTGTTGAGCTTTTTGGATTTCTCCGGAATTTCGTACGACGAGCCCTAATTTTATTAGAACTATTGGTTGTTTATCTAAAAGGAAAATCCCCTTGAACAGAAATCGTAGTTAGCCAGGCGCAGATGGCATGTTTACCTGTGTTGTACGAAATTGATGTCTATGTGAACCAAATATCTAGGGTTTGAGAGCACTTTGGTTTTATTGATATTTTTCATTCGGAAATTTGTGGAGTTTCTTTTTAGCCGTTTCGGAAACAAAGATGCTGTAGGGCTTTGAATTTCCAGGGTATATCACATTTGTTTACATTCAGTTTTTCTCTGTGAGTTGGTTTTCAAGCATTGTGTTGTTGCTGGTTTTTGAGGTGCTATTGAGAACAAGATATATCTAGAGTAATGTTGTGGTCGTTGCCAAAGAGCAAAGAATACTTGTCCAAGTTCATCCTTTGCTTTGAGCAGTCATGTTTGATTATACATTACTGCGATTTGGGGTGGTTTCAGAGTTCTTATTTTTTTGGCAGCCAGGACGCTGTGTTGTTCACTATTATTATAACAGTTTTTCCATCAAAGGCGAGGCGTTCAATTTGGAAATTATCGAGTGAGCACATTCCCTTTTGTGTTGTTTTTACATTGAAATGTTTGGGATCCTTGGTACCGTAGAATAGCTTGCTATTATTCATTTTAATTTATTTTTTCAAAAATCCTTTGTATCAGTCAGCCTGCCCAAATTTTATGTAGCAATTTGGCTAAAATTAGAAACAAGAAAAATCACTGGTGCTATTGTTTAGATAATGACTTTCTCAGTACGATTGGTGGCAGAGGCCACATGCAATGGATGCAGTCACATTAGTTTTAATTGGAAATGTGAGAGGCGGATTGTTTGATGCAGTCACATTAGTTTTAAATTACGGACATTTAGACGTAACTTGCATTCAGAGAATATTTTATTTTGTTTGTTGATGGTTTGCTTCATGTTCTTTTCTTTGTATGCAGGTGACTTCTTGGTCTACCTGACTCGTCTGAGTGTGAATGGAATTAAATATCAGGTACGTACAAGTACGGAGGAGGAAGAATTGTAGCTTCTTTTTGCAAATTTGAATTTCTGATCAGGGTAGGGCGGCAATGGGAATTGATGTACCAATCGATGGAATAATTTTTCTCGATTTCTGATTTATAAGAATGGAACGAGTTTGTGCACTATGACAGTTGCATGGAAGGAGGAGCTTATGTGCTGACCACTGAAGAAAAATAGTGCTTTCTGAGTCCAAAGGTACTTAAGACAAGTGAAAATCTGTCTGAATGAAAAAAGAAATAGGTGCAGAAAACTAAACTGCACATTGAGAATTTAGCCAGAAGTTTTGGCTCAAAGGTCTTCAAATCAAAGTCGGAGTAGCTATTGTTTAATTTTTTTAAAGGAGGTGTATGTTGTCATGTTCAATAGATTCCAATTGGAATCTAATATATGTCAAAGAAGAAAAACTACGCTTGTACTTATTAGTGCCAATATTTTACGCCTTCATTTATACATCAATGTAAATTAATATAACAATTTCATGGTTTCTACTTTTGAATGTATCATAATATATCATTTGAATTCAAAAGATTGTAGTACTTTTCCAATGTAGGGAAGCTGTGCATCATTCGGGTTGTATAGTATGGTTATAGATTATGAGGCAGTTGATAAAGAATTGGCTGAACCTGAAACAATTGAACATTCAAATCGGATTTTGAAGAAGAATCTCTATGCCATATCTTCGTCGTATTGTAGTAGTGTCTAAACGCAGTATGTTTTCTCCTTTGCAGTTCTGGAGTGGATTGTCGGTTGTGGCTTGCCGTGACTTGCTACGCATCGCTGCTATTATATATATACATACCACTATTAAATGTATTATATAATATCATATATACCAATATATGTACCAATGTATCATAAGATATCGATCGTCACTGGTAATGCGAAGAGCAGCGAAGCCCTAGTGAATTTTTTTGGGATGGGTTGTAATGTAACACTTTAAGTGCAGTGATTTTTGGAGATCTTTTGGTTGCTTGATTTTAGTAGTTGACTTTTTCAAGAGCACTTTTAGAATAAAATCTTCAAATTTTTTGGTGGAACACTACAACATGAACATAGGCATAAAAATTTCACAAATCATCCCCTTTCTAATCGGATCACACTTGCACGAAGCTAACTTCCCATAAAAGTTTCAGTAAAAAATCCACGCTGCAAAAAGTGCATGATGGATGAGAAATCAGAGTTCAAATCCGTACATCATGTAAAATATACATGGTTGGGCGGTTAGGGGTTAAGACAATGTAAATTATCCCTAGAACAAGAAGGATTGGTACATGTTTCTATGGCGCCAGCAATTGGTCTAATAATAGCAACGCTAATTTTCACGTTGATTGTTCTTCTCATGTACATGCAAACTTCCATTGAAGTCATTGCTCTTTCTCTTGTATCACCAACCGTGCATTTTGGGAATGAATGAATGTCTTGTGTAGGGTAAATAAGGATGAGTTAACTTGAAATGCTTCAATGGGCATGGAAAGA
The DNA here is from genome assembly GCA_022496805.1 of Pohlia nutans. Taxonomy (NCBI): domain Eukaryota; kingdom Viridiplantae; phylum Streptophyta; class Bryopsida; order Bryales; family Mniaceae; genus Pohlia; species Pohlia nutans. The sequence goes on from CM040086.1 coordinate 4,050,731, forward strand.
AGCGTCCATCAAGACATTTGATGTGTTCATTTTTAGTATATTGCCTTTTCATATGGAGGTTGCATCAATGCTCGTGGTGGTAGCACTAGGTGGTAGATATTTTACCTTAAAAACCTCTATTCATATGAAATAGTTTCTTTAAATTTTCAAACTTTATTATTATACCATGAATACAGAGTCTATTATCTATTTAATACACTTTTCGATTCCCAAATTGAGAGATTTTTGAAAAAACAAGTGCAATTTTGAAATTCTCTATTTTGTCATCAGTTTGAGAAGTGACCAATAATTATTAGAGGATATTACACTTTACTCTATAGTGCTTTAACAATAAAATTGTTGCATGTCACTCATAGCTACAAAATTGGTACTTATTCAAAAACAAGCCATGTAACCGTTCTTTTGTGATTTTTCATGAAATTTTAGGGTATCAAGTTTAGTTTTTGGTCCATTTTCTGATTTTTTTCAAAAATTTCTAATATTGAGCACTTTGTTGCATTTTCAAATATTGTGGGTCAAAATCAAACTATCATCCTACAAAACAAAAGCCTATCAAACCCTCAAAATAATATTTTGAGGAGATTCTTTTTGCACAATATGGTTTACAATTGTGAAATTCACCATCTACCTAAAAAAACTGATTTGAAGTTATTTTATGGTTACAATGATTTTTTATCTCACCTATACCTCAAAAATCACAAGAAAAAATATCCACTGGAATTTTCAAAGATTACCATAGTCAACTTTAACAAATACAGATGACTCCCAATCGATGAGCCATAAACCATTAATGACTCATTGACATGACCCCTGATTAGAGAGCCATAAACTATTAGCAACTCATTAACATAACCATAGCAAATATAACATGAACTTAAAAACATCAAAATATTTTGAGAAGTTAAAATGGCCTCCAAATTCAACCTAGTTGAGAATGTTTAAAATATTCTCATAGATTCCTGTTCAACATGGTCTAAGTATTGCTCGAAATTTGAAGCCGAGGCAAATTCTAGAATGCCACTGGATTTTGATTTGTGAAAAAAAAAATCCTCAAAGTGTGTCGTTTTATGCCTTTTACATTGGAAGAAGTGATCAAAACAAGAAGTGGATACACATGTCGGTAGATTGGTCAATTTTAGTGATCATTAAATCACTTTTTTGTGTAGAAGTATAAACAATCAACTAGTTGTAAAGCTTTAACCCCTAAACGTCCTCACCTATGTCCAGTTTAGGCAGTTTTGCAAAGATGCATTATAAAATGCAATTAATATGAATATTTAGAACTTGATGTATGAATAAAATTTATACAATTTTAATTTTAGATTCTATCTATACGGTTAGATCTATGACTGCAATCACTAATCGTTTTTTATAAATTTTGAAACATAAAATAAAAAATTATTTTGTAATTCAATTACGAATAAGATATCGACAATATGTGGATGAAATTTGTTGTGATGGGTTATAATGTAGTACTTTAGGTGTAGTGATTTTTGGAGATTTTTTGGATGCTTGATTTTAATAGTTTTTTTTCAAAAACACTTTTAGACCAAAATCTTCAAGATTTTGGGTGAAACACTACAACACAAAATGAGGCATAATTTTTTCAAAAATTATTTCCTTTTCGATCGGATCACACATACATGAAGCTAACTTCCCATAAAAAATTCAGTAAAAAAATCACACCACAAAAAGTGCATGACAGATGAGAAAATACGGATGAAATCTGTACATCATGCAAAATATGCATGGTTGGGCAGTTAGGGGTTAAGTAGTCATGTGTAATAAGCAACAATCAAAATATAACCATGTTTTTATTAAAAAATAAAATAAAATAAAATTCTCTTCTAACTACAATTTTTTTAATTTTAATGTTTTTGACTACAATGTTCATTTGGAACTTGAAGATCTATCATAAATCATTTTAAAATGAATTTATAAGGTCAAACTCCAAAAACACTTAAATTTTTCACCAAATATTAACATTATATTATTTTTAAATGAAAATTGATATGGATTGAATATAGTGGTGTTACATACTTAGCATAATAGAGCAATGGAAGCCAACACCCTTTTGCAATGGGGCCACACTCTAATTATATTTAAAAACAAAGTTTACATGGCAATCACACGGTAGTCCCAAAATTCACGGAATACAAATGGCATTTCTTCATTACTTAAAAAAATGAATCTACTTGAAGACTCTCTTTTGATTCAATTTTCAAAAGGGGGTGCTTCATAGCAGATAAGAGTGTATTTTGATTTTTGTTTTTTAAAAAATACCAATTTTTTATTTATTTAAATCAATTTTCTCATTGATAAGTAGAAGAGGTGATAATCTTTTTGTTAGAGCGTTGTCCAGGAGAAGGAAATGCTGACGTCATTTGATGGCTTGTTCACACTGTTGCCGGTATGAGTGGGCTTCAAATGTGAAGGCTGAGTTTCAAAATGCGGCAATCCACTGATTGGCTTAAGATTTCTGGCACCTCAAATAATGGACATTGAAGATTGAGTGAATTATGAAGATTAAGTGAATTTTGAATATTGAGTGAATCATGAAGATTGGGTAGATTTTGAGGATTGAGTGAATTATGGAGATGGGGTGGATTTTGAAGATTGAGTGAGTTTTTGTGTGCACATAATCTAGTTGCTTAGGGGTGGTTTACACTAAGGACCAAGAGTCGTGACCAAGGAAAATAGATTAATTTCGTGGTCACATTTCATGGTCACACTGTCTTCCATGGTTGCACTTCAAAAAACTGTAATTTGTAAAGCCTTGGGATTCTCACTAAGAGTAAACCGAATTTGGACCGGGACTTAAAAAATTAACAAAACTGCATTTCAAGCCCATGGTCTCCTCGTTCGGCAATGAGAACCTTTTTGCCTCTCTCACCACAATATCCGGGGGACCCTTTAACAATATCCACTAGGCCTATTTCTAGGCCTTTTGAAGACCTCAACTCCTTTGGTCACTTTTCTTTTTTCCTTGTAGTGTAAACCCAAGTCATCCCGGGACAAGTTGATGGAGTCAATCACACATTTTAACCCCTAAACGTCTGTAAGTGCCTTTGCGGCCAACAGAATACGTTGTGTTTTGGTTGTATTTGGAATGAATCCACACCTTCAATGAGTTTGAGTTCCAAAAAGAAGTTGAAATTTAGATCAATGTGGTTCTAGCGAGCTACTTAGATCTTAATTTAGAGTTTTTTGTTGATAGTAAATCCCAATTATACGACAATGTATATACTATCCCCATGGGGCGTTTAGGGGTTAAAGCTACATAGGACAAGTTCTGATCCATAGTGTAAACCGCCCTTTAATTGTGTTTCATAGTGTCTTTTGTAAAATACTAATCACTTATGAACATGGCATTATGAAAATTGGCTTGTTTACATAAGGTTCTTAATCCTTTAGCGCTCAAGTCCCCACTTTATGGCCCCTTACATGTAAAAACGGGAATAACAAAAAATCCGTGAAGAATTGGGTTTTGAATTGTGAAGTTCATATTTTGAGACTTATAATATGCTGTATTTGTAAGTATTTATTGTATTTTCAAGTATTTGCAATTTTTTTGGTATTTTGTTCATAGGTATTTTGATAGTTACACAACTTCTAATAAAAAAATTCACAATAATTATGTGTGAGTCTGTTCTTAACATGAAAGATTGCAACGGAGAGGTGTTGACATAGGTCATTGTTGTACATCTTCACTTTCATTTTAGAAAATTTTACCCAAATTCAATAACATTTAGAGGCTAAGTAGTTGAGTAGCCCTAACTCTACGCCCTATGACACAGATTTACTACATTGAAATCACCATATACTATGGCCTACGATGTTTTTGAAAGGCCACACTAATAATTATTTTCCTCAAATATTGTGGAATAAATTCATCCAAATTTGATGAATTTTTTTAAACAGATAAGAATTTGTCCAAATGGATGAATGTACCCACAACAATTATCCACCCACATAATTCTTCAAGAAGGAAAATTGAAAATTAGCCATTCTTTCCTATAGAAAAAACGTATAAAAGGCCCACACCCACTACATCATGTATCAGTCGGGATATGCACTTCCTACTATTTGGCTTGATTTTTACTCATACAATAACTTTCCTTGAAACTAAATTGAAAGATGACATTTGCCATCCTATGAGGGAATTTAGAAGGAGTCAAGCAAATAAGACAAACTTAAGATGCGAAACAAAGAGGGCGGCATCCAAGAGCATTGGAGAAAGTCTTCAAAACTTTAGTAGGGATATCAAGTCTAAGGCCTAAGAATGTTATGCCCACTCACCGACCCCTGATAACTGGATTATTTGTCTTTAGTTTTTTATTAAACAAGGGAAAAAAAAAAAAATATTTGAACTTGGAATATGTGTGGGGACATTTCCTCTGTAAGTTCCAGCTTCAAATTCCAATACCAATGACCATGGCTTCAGGAATAATAATGATACAAGTCTAACCCTTGTCCAACTTATTCAGAGCATAGACCCTCTCAAAAGGCTGTCTCTACCCCCAAAAGGATCAAGTATTCATGGTTTTAAAATGACAAATTTAAATGAGCATACTGTGAAAAATATAATTTAAATAGGACTAACTTCTATATAACTGACATTAGTGAAGAATATTACATATGTTGAATAAAAATACTTGAAATTGAACAAAATAAAATCTACTTGAAATCTACTCACAACTACTTAAAAAACACATGAGACCCCACAACTTTAGGGGGTTAGTTCGTGATTATCTGAGGTCTCCAAATTTTTTGGGTAAATTTTGTTCAAGTGAAATGAAGTCAGGATTTTCAATTTGAATTTGATAATCTCCAAAAGAAATCATGGAACTCCAAACATTATATAACAATTTTAAGGCTCTACTTTTTGCTACACTCAAAACATATATCATATTACCTATGATCCCATGCATGATCAAAGTAAGGAAACTATTCATCATCCTTGATACCATGCATTTAAGTTAGAATGAGCTAAAACCAAGCACCCTACTAAATGCATGTTTTGAAATTCTTAACAATAAGTAGTTATTTATTGCAAAACGCACAATTATGAAACATCACGGATATTGAATACGATATCTACTAATGGAACTTTGAATTTATAACTTTTGCATACAATAGAGTTATTCAAAAACAGAAAAGAAGTTTTCAAACTTATATGGTGTGTTTGTGTGCCAATATAATCAATTTCTGACAACCATTGTTTATAAATAATCCTTTGGTCCCTTCATGAATAAACCTTGGCTTTAGTATTGCGGAGGTCATGAGTTCCATGTCCCACGGTGGCACATGACCTTGCTTTAGATTATTCTTCAACTCACCATATACTAGATTTGCAATCTTTTTTATTTTATTCTCACTAATATTTCTTAATTTCCGGTGAAAAAAATCAATTATCAGCAGTCAAATTTTTACTACTCAATTGTGAATTAAGACCCCTGTGAGCACATTGTACAAGCAAAAGTTGTCAACATAGACAGTAACTAAGGTAGAAGCACCAAAAACTGTTAGGTAATTGTGGTCACTTATAAAAGCACATGTTTCAACTTCATGAGTTCCCAATCTAGTTATCACAAACATTAATTATGAATACCAAATTAGCAATCTAATTGGACTAGAAATGAAAGACAATTATTGGTACACCTACTAACATCAACATTAAGAATCAACGCTCCATGTAGATTGAAATGCTTAAACTGACGACAACTCTACCCCTTACTTTACACATTCCATCTACAAAGTGAATGAAAAATTGATGAAAAACAGTTTCCAAAGCACTTTCTGTACCCTTTTCTTCATGTGTCAGACGATAATTGTCCCTACCGGCATTTCAGGGTTAAGGGCCTCTTTACACTAGAGATGAGAAGCTGTGAGGAGATAAATTTCAACCATCGGGAGGCTTAGAAACCGACTAAAGACCAATTTCTCATTGGCTGAAATTTCTCTCCTGCTTCGTACCTCTAGTGTAAAGAGACCCTAAGGACATATCTAGCACAAGAAACTTTCAAAAGAATTAAACAAACTGGAGCGTGAAGCATGCTCCATTGCTAAAACCATCCGTACAGTTCAGTTGTCAACTGAAAGTCTGAGCATGCGCCGTCCTCTTGCACCCTGCACTTCCCTAGACTAAGGTACTCTTGTAGATTTGATAAATTTTCAGATCTTCACGTCCAGAACATGCTCATCAGTTGGACACTTGGTCAACATTTTAGCAGGTTGGACTGGCATTTCAGCTAGTGTAGTAAAATTAGGATTCGTCAAGTAGGACAAGCTTATACAGTGAGCTTTGAGATTCTAGCGAGTGACCAGCGACACCATAGCTAGCAGTGTATGCGATGAGCATGCAATCGTAGCTTCGCCAGGGAAACTGCGGAGCTAACTTCATTATCGTCGATCTTCTTCAGGCGTTTTTCTCCCGAAGTACATTTCCAAAGATGTCTTTGCAATTGCGCTCCATTCTTCATTAGGTTGTGTACAAGTGTGAAGTCTGTCTATCTCTGTGTGAGAATGCAGGATTGGAGCCAATTTTAGAGTTTGCAAGGTAACCACTGTTCACTCGTATACATCGTATTCAAAGAACTTTTCAGTATTTCAAGTATTTCAAGTTGTGCTCAGAGGTTACCATATCTGAATTCGACCCCAATTCTGTTGGGATCTAGCAATTTGAGCATCAGCTAGCTGTAAGTTTTGTTGGATCGATGTGTACAGAGCTAGATCATTAGCTTGTACTTTGAAAAGGGGTTGGTGGAATCAGTACGTTCCAATAGCGTAATGAGTACTAACACACCGGCCAGTTGAGAAAGTTGGAACGCTTTTGTCGATCGTCAGAATATGCGTGTGTGAGCTGGTTGTTATTACTCTGTGGTGGACGTTTGGTTGTCGATGATCTATCAGCTTGTTTTGGTAGAGTCTTGACAGACGAGGAATTGGGCGGGTAGCGAAGATGGGAGTTCCAGCGGCGGTGAAGCCGGTGCACAAGCCACTGGTGTTTGCTCTGAATGGGCAGCGCGTGGAGCTTTCGTCCGTGGATCCTGCCACCACTCTCCTCTCCTACATTCGCAGCGAGACTCGCTTCAAAGGCCCCAAACGAGGCTGTGGCGAAGGTACAGAACTACTGCCATGTATATAATTTGAACTCCTCACATTGCATGAAAATGTGACCTCGAACCGTGTCTGTGATCTAAAGAGTTCTGCTCACTCGATCACTGGAAACAGAAATGAGATAGCCTGTGTCACAATTAGAGCAGTTACGGTCTATGGTTTCATTTTGAAAGTTAATTTCATTCTTCTTGAAAGAAGAAAATAAAAAATTGCTTCATTCCTTCCGTGACTCACAGAGAAGTGTTGATTCTAGAGATCGTTTAGTCTGGTCGAAAAGAAGCCCATCATAGCTTGAACCCTTGTGGGCTATGGGCTTGGAGCTTTGGTAGAAGGTGTGGGAGTCATTGCAAGGTGTGGAGAATAATGACAGTGACTTGTTTTAGATTGTTTCCCAACTCATCATGAACTAGTTTTTGGTCTATTTATATTTCAATATGAGTTCAAGAGTAGTTCAAGAGGAGTTTGCTAAAACTTTTCTCTTTGAGCTGACTTTTCGGTTAACTCCAATGACAAGGAAATTTTAACGCAATTTGAGGTTCGAAGTTATTTTGGTACATGACCTAAAATGGACACAAGTTCTGATGTTGATGTGTACATTGTGCAAAATCAATCAATGTACTCATCAGCGAAGTGACGTGTGGTTAGGTTCAAATTCTGGTTATCAATTGCAAAATTGTGACTCGCATGATTATGGGTTGCAGGTGGCTGTGGAGCATGCTTGGTGATACTAGCAAAGTACAACGTGGAAACGAAAGAAGTGAAGGAAAGCTCAGTGAACTCGTGCTTGGTAATGCTATGCTCGATCGATGGCTGCGCAATCACCACCACAGAAGGCTTGGGCAACCAGCGCGACGGCTTCCACGCCATCCAGAAACGCCTCTCAGCCTTTCACGGCTCCCAGTGCGGCTTCTGCACCCCCGGCATGACAGTGGCCATCTACGGCCGTCTCAAGCACGAGCAACAGCAACAATGCAACAATGGCCCGAGCGCCGAGACCATGGAGCGAGCCATTCAAGGCAACATCTGCCGATGCACAGGCTACCGACCCATTCTCGACGTGTGCAAGTCGTTCGCATCCGACGTCGACCTGGAAGATCTGGGCCTCAACACATGCTGGACGGAGAAATCCCAAGCGAAACCCGAGAATCTCCCCGCGTACGACCCCAGTTCCGACCCCGCATTCCCCCAGTTCCTCATTCAGTATCTCGAGTCAAGCAAGGAGAACATTCTCGGTGGCATTGCAGGTCCCGACGGTGACGAGGACCAGTTGGACGTGAGGTTTAGCTCCCCGGAGCGGTCGTGGGTTTCCGTCACGAGTTTCCAGGAGTTGAGTAACGCACTGAAGCATCTGCACGGGAAGAAACGCAAGCTCGTGGTGGGCAATACGAGTTCCGGGCTGTACAAAGAGATCGATAGCATCGACGTGTTCGTGGATATCAGCCAGATCCCTGAGCTGCTCCTTGTGGAACGAAATGCGCACAGTTTGAACGTCGGCGCAGCAACGCGAATCGCCGAGCTCATGGACCACCTGGAAACTTACGCACACCACCCCGTTGCTGAAGGCCTCGTGAATCACTTGACGAAACTGGCCGGGGGTCACGTCAGAAACTGGGGCAGCGTGGGCGGCAACCTCGTCATGGCGCAACGATTCGCGTTCGAATCCGACGTCGCCACCATCCTCGTGGGCGCCGGCGCGTCAGTCAAAGTGGTGACTCTGAAATCAGGCACGCAGATCAATTCTAGTCACCGTCCAGTTTTGCGTTTGTCTCATAATGAAAACATGGTTTAGGTTTCAATTTTTTAAAACCATCTTCTTGCTCGCTGAGTTAACTGAATATTTCTCTTCTTATCAAAACGTTTGATGCATTAAAATTCCATCTTTTAAAAAAGAAATATGGTTCATGAGATGGAATACGGTTGAAATGTGGCTCATGAAATGGAAACCAGTGTCTACTCCCTCTGTCCCGTAATAAGCCTCCTGATTCCCTTTTCAATTTGCCTCATAAGACTTAGCTTCTCGTTTGCTCAAACTACTAACTTACTCCTACTGGCTCAGGGTCCTTACCATTTTGTTGAGGGTCTACTCATCAGGAACTTCAAGGCATGTGAACATGGTGCCATAATGGTGCATTGAAATGCAATTAAGATAATTTGGTGCCAACCTTCATACCAACCTAGTATGGATAAAATGACACTATAATGACCTGTATGCTGCCTTTGGTGTCAAAGTGGCATCAAAATATTCTGGCCCAACTTTTCTGTACACCAAAATAGTCTCACCAAAATGCTCATGTATATTGTAACACCATTGGATTCTTCTGTTTTGAGGGTTGAGGTAGCTTATTATGGGATAGAGGAGTCTTCAACATTGCAATGATGTGAAATCAACAATATGGAGTCCTTTCATGCTGACAGAGTTTGCAGTCACCGAGATGCCTTTGGAGCAGTTTCTGGCGACGGGGACTGTGGGTCACGAGGAAGTTGTGCTGCAGACGGTGTGCATTCCGCTGGGCGGTGGCGGCACGGTGTTCAGGTCGTTCCGTGGCGCGCCGCGGCCTTACGGGAATGCGGTGTCGTACGCGAACGCCGCGTTTCTGGCGGTGATGGACGACGCGCGTAACGCCATTGCGAGTGTCCGGTTGGCGTTCGGGGCGTTCGGAACCAAGCACGCCATTCGCGCCGTGCAAGTGGAGAAGCTTCTGACGGGGAAAGCGTTGACTCTGAGCTTGGTGAAGGAAGCCGTCGAGGTTCTGAAGAAGGATGTCGTGCCGAGTCCAGGCACCAGCAAGAAGGAAATCCGAGTGAGCCTTGCCGTGGGCTTCCTCTTCGACTTTCTCTCGTCCCTTCTTTCCAAAGAGCCCATTTTGACTCCCACCCACCTCGTGAGTAACAACACTCGTCCTTGTCTATTCTGCAATAATATGAAACCAATCTTTGTTAACCCCTCAAGGACCAAGGATTCATTGTTTTAAAATGACAAGTTTAAACGATCGTATTGTGAAAGTTCTAATTTGAATGGGACCAAATTTTATATCACTGGAATAAGTGAAGAATATTATATATGTTGAATAATTTTATTTTTTTAAATTAACAAAAAAAATCTACATAAAATCTACTCAAAATTACTGAGAAAAACAGGAGCCACCTGGTGGCCTTATGGTCCTGTAGGGGTTAAAGAACAGCTTGAAAACAGCAATCAAAACGCAACCAAAAAACTGTGCGAACGAGAATATTCCGTTTTCCAGTATCAAACATTCGTGGCATGGCTCTTAAAATGAATTGGCAATCTGGATTGATCCTAAGTTGCACGTCGAATGAACGCAGAGCTTCTTCTTTATGAGAAATAACATCCAGGCTCGCCACTCCCAGGATATTATTTCATTACCGAACATAACCTCAAGCTTAAAATGGACACCATAATGCTAAAGATGAACATAATAACCATATCCAATGCTTCACAGAAATGGGCTTCATTCACGAGTGGAGTTTTCAACTTTGCTTGACTTATTGAAAGTAATTGAGTTAACCAAAAAGAAGCCCATCTAACCTCCCTTTTTGCTCTACTTCTAACCTCTTTCTTGAGCTATACTTGGGTAGAATAGTGGCGTGTCATAGATTGTCCCCTTGTGGGCCATGGGCTTGGAGCTTTGGTAGAAGGTGTGGGAGCCATTGCGAGGTGTGGAGAATAATGACAGTGACTTGTTTTAGATTGTCTCCCAACTCATCATAGACTAGTTTTTGGTCTATTTATATTTCAATATGAGTTCAAGAGGAATTCAACGCGAGTTTGCTAAAACTTTCCTCTTTGGGCTGACTTTTCGGTTAACTCTAACGTGATGAGTTTTGCAGTTCCCGCATAGTGGAAAGCAAGATATCACAGTCACTGATGAGCAATACCCTCTGTCTCAACCTACCGCCAAGTTTCTATCCCAGCTACAAGCATCTGGTATGTAAATGTCAGAACTCTTTAACCCCTTTAGGAGTTCGAACTCATGTTTTGTTTTAAAGCAGTTTTGAGTAGGTCCTATGTGGACTTTCTTTTCTTCAAATTTTGACCAGCACATGCGATGTTTTTCACTGCTAGAATTTGGTTCCATCTGAAGTTCTATGTTTTTTCACAATATGGTTGCAGGAGAGGCAGTATACGTTGACGACATTCCTTCCCCTCCTCATTGCCTTTACGCGGCCTTTGTGAACAGCACTGAGCCTCTGGCAAAGATCAAAGGCATGGATACCACGGCGGCACTGGGTTCAGTTGGTGCAGTGGATTTCGTTTCAGTACACGACATTCCCAAAGGGGGCAAAAACCTTGGAATTATCACCCCTTACAGTGGTACCACGGAGCCTTTATTTGCTGAAGACCTGGTTGGATATGTGGGTCAACCGTTGGCATTAATGGTAAACCTCTTCCTCACTTCTCAAGTCTGTTACTCCCTCCGTCCCACTAAAACACCTTGTTTTCACTGAAATTCATGGACTAAGCATTGTTTTCATTGAAACCCACGGATGAAGCTTAATCCCATAATTACAGAAGTATTTTGACTGTGATGCAAATCCATAGATTAAGTGAGTACAGAGGGAGTATTTTGACTACCACAAAGTATACACATGATCAAAATGCATGACAATAATCCATGATCATCATGATCAAAATCCATGGATTTCGTTGTCAGATTGTTTGCAATACCCTGAAGCAGTTGTCGAGCGTGAATGAGTACAATTGAAAATCCGGGTTTTTGTTTTGGGACAAAATTTAAGTCGATATCTTGATCTTTTAGTGAGACAGAGGGAGTATGAGTTTGACACTCTCTCATTTGCCGTTTGAGAATCATAATTCTCTTCATGACGTTACTACCGGTAGTTAATTCTGCTTGGAAATCGATGGTGTTTCAAAACCAGGTTGCAGACACATACGACCATGCAAGATTGGCAGCTGGGAAAGTGAGTGTGGCTTATGACACCGAAAGTGTTGGAAAGCCAGTCATGAACTGCCACGAGGCTGTTGCTCAAAATTGGACTCATCCTATGCCTCCCCCTGCGCCGTACAAAGTGAAGCATCCCATCGGTGATGTCGGCAAGGCTCTTGCTGAGGCCGAATTCAAGTTTGATGGGAAGGTACGAGGTTTTGTCTTTTTATAGGATCATAGCTGTCCCTATTATTGCTCACCACAATACTATTGCCTCCATTTCATATGTAAAAAAGAAAAATTCCAAAAAATATTTCACCATCATCGCTGGCTAAAATCAGGTTCACTTCTACTTTTATTCAACAAGTGCATGTAATCTAATACTATTGCCTCCTTTTTCACCTGGATCATGAAGTTTAATGTTTAACCCTTAAAGGTCTGATGGGGCTGATGGGGATAGTAGATATGTTGCTGTATATTTGACATTTTCTATAAACAGAATGTTCCAAATTCAGACCCCAATAGCTCATTAAAATCATGTTGACGTGAATTTTGACTTCACTTTTGATCTTAAACTCACAGGTGGTGTGGAATCATGCCAAATACAATGGAATATTGTTATATAATACTGGTCGGAAAAGGCTCTCTGCACCTTTAAGGGTTAATTTCGTTGTTTCTACTATGGCTCAAAATTGATTTTGGTGTGCAGTCATTTACCAATGCTCTGAATTCATTGTTACTGTACTGATTTTATGGGCTTTAAAACGTTCCACAAAACCATTTTTCACTTGCGCATTTGTGCTGCAGGTGGCAACGAAATCACAAAACCATTTCTACATGGAAACGCAGACCAGCTTGGCAGTGCCGGACGAGGACGGGTGCATCACCATTTACACGGCCGCCCAGGGAGTAGATCCTGTGCAACAGATCGTTGCTGCTTGTCTCGGCATTCCTCTCAGCAAAGTCCGCGTCATCACACGACGACTTGGAGGAGCCTTTGGTGGCAAAGCCATGCGTAACGTCCAGGTCAGAGCTCAGTTATTTTCGCCTGTATATCACCCTGTATCAAAATATCAATAATTTCATTAGATACATTACACTATGTACTCTGCACCACAGAAATCACAAGAGACCACATCATTAATATCTACGCTTTTCAAATCTAGTGCGATGCTTTTAAAAGGCCACAATCCATTATGTAACAATAGAGTTAACCAAAAAGTCAGCTCAAAGAGGAAAGTTTTAGCAAACTCCTCTTGAACTCATATTGAAATATAAATAGACCAAAAACTAGTTCATGATGAGTTGGGAGACAATCTAAAGCAAGCCACTGTCATTATTTTCCACACCTCGCAATGACTCCTACACCTCCTACCAAAACTCCAAGCCCATGGCCCACAAGGGGACAAGCTATGACACGACACTATTCAACCCAAGTATAGCTCAAAAAAGAGGTTAGAAGTAGAGCAAAAAGGAGTTTAAGGTAGCAGCATCTAAAATGGACAATGACCCATTGTAGCCAGCTACTTTTGAACCAAAAATGAACCCTGATAAGTTTGAAAGCTTCCAGCAGCTTCCCACTTGTTGCTTCACAATTGATCCAGTTTAATGTTGCTTCACAGTTGGTCCTCTATTTCTTTTGAGTAAGTCTACAACTTAGAATAGGTGTCTACAATACCCTTGCTTCAAAAATTCGTGTAAAATTGCTCATGCTTCCAAAAAATATAATTCCAAGGCCCAACACTTCCTCCTATATTTGCTAAGACATTCATGGTTTCATTCCATGTTGCCTGCACTCCCAAGGTACCACATCTCTTATATTGTCATGAATAGGTGTCTCTCCCTTAGATGGACTTCTTTTCGGTTAACTCAATTGACAAAGACTGAGAACGGATCCTCGTGCTATGGGCCAACCTAATTTTATATAAGTGTCGGTATGTATGTAAGTGTCGGTGGGAATATATTGTATGCATTGCAGATAGCGACAGCGGTGGCATTGGCGGCGTACAAGCTGCAACGGCCGGTGCGAGTGTCGCTGGACCGCAACACCGACATGCAGATGATTGGGGGCCGGTTTCCCACGGAGGCCAGCTTCAGCGTGGGCTTCACGGCGGCGGGCAAGATCACGGCGTTGAAAGTGGCCATGCTGTTGGAAGGCGGATGGTTCCCCGATGCCAGCGGCGTGCTGTACAACCTGATCAACACCAGCATCAAGAAGTACGACTACGGCACCTTCGACGTGCACTACACTCTGTGCAAAACCAACAACGTTCCCAAGACCTCGGTCCGCGCACCCGGCGATTGCGAAGGCTCCGCTGTCGCCGACGCCATTCTCAACCAGGTGCGCACACTATGATCTTACTTTAGAGACTCGTGATGAAGAATCACACTTTTATATCGATCACACGCACTTTTGGTAACCAATGTACAGTCAGGTACAACATGCTTACAATTTCTTTTCGTAAGCATTGAAAGTAGGTAGATCCTATATGAAGTGGTCATATTGATTCTGAAGATTGCAAATATGGTAAGAAAAAATTCCTACCAGTAAAGGACTAGAGTAGGAATGTCCCTTTCAATTTGTAGGGTCATGGGTGCCATATCAAGCACATTACAATTTAGGAAAGGGACTCTATTTTATGAAAGAGGAGTCAAAAAGTTTGTAAGCTGCAACTTGTACCCGACTGTACATGGGTTTGAACAGAACTTGCCTTACGGAAATTAAGTGCCCATAGCATTCAGTAGCCTTCATGGTCTTTACCTTTCCTTCATGCCCTCTGCTCATCACCTTGGGACTCCACCTGAATGTCGTAGATTGAAACTTGAACCTATAACCTACTTGTTCATTAGTTTCACACGAGACCGGCGAGGACAGGTCTAGATTACAGTTTTGTGCAGCTGCATGTTTTGAGTGAACAATGGGACTAGTTTGGGAGTTCCTCGTTTTAGAGCTTTTAGGACTCCATACCCTACTGCTCATTAGTTTCACAGGCAAGGCGAGCACAGGTCCAGATTACAGTTGTGTACAGCAGCACAATTCTAAGATGTAAAGCTGAGAATGGCCTTGAAATGATTCATGGTAACGTACGTACTCGGACGTTGAAATGATCAGGTGGCGTCGTACTTGGGCATCAGCGGCAACAAGGTGCGGGACGAGAATTTGCACACGCCGGAGAGCATCAACCGGTTTCACGGGGCGCACGGCGTGGGCGGGGAGGCGGGGTTCACGCTGCCCGCCATCTGGGAGCGAGTGAAGGCGCGGTCGCGTCTGGAGGAGCGGGAGAACGAGGTGGCCCGCTTCAACGAGCAGAGCCGGTGGCTGAAGCGCGGGGTCTCCATCGTGTCCTGCGTCTACCATGTCACCGTGTTCCCGTGCGCCGCCCCCGTGAGCATCTTCCAAGACGGCTCCATTGTTGCCGAAGTCGGTGGCGTGGAAATGGGGCAGGGCCTGTACACCAAAGTCCGCCAAGCCATCGCCTTCTCTCTCAGTCCCCTCTGGAGCAAGGTACTTCGACTTGCCTCTCCTTTTCCATATCTGGTTGCCAGAGCCGGAAGCTTCCACTCTGTATTTTCTGAGAATTGGACCCCCTGCTGGAAAGCATCTGTTTGTGTGAAAATGACTTCAGTTTGCCACGATCAACACTGTTGATCTTGTAGTACAGAACAAGAGCTTTACATTGATATATTGCAATCAGAAAACCCAGGTAAAATGAGAAAATGGCACCGTTGTAAAGTTCAGTGATGCAGATCATGGCCATATTGGCCGTTTTAGACGCTTAGCCGGGTGGAGGTATAAATAATTTAACCCTTAAAGGATTTAGGGCATAGTAGATACATTGCCGTATATTTAACATTTGTTGTAAGTAGAAAATTCCAAATTGGGATCCCAATAGCTTTTAAGACCATGTAGACATGAATTTTAACTTCACTTTTGATATGAAACTCATAGAAGGTGTAGAACCATTCCAAATACAATGAAATACGACCGTATAATAATGGCCGGAATGGCCAGTCTGAACCTTTAAGGTTTAAGTATCACCCACAGGTGGGTCGTCCATCCTTGCAATGAATTGAATTTAATCTTTTCTGGTTGACCATATACTCACTTCATAACATTTTTTTAAGTGTCCCTTCAACAGCAGACAAGAGCCTTTTGATTGCTTATTTCAAGAAAGAAAGCTTGTTTTCTATGTGGCACCCAGCCCTAAAGACCAAGGATTCATGATTTTGATCATAGGGGTTGTCGCACCTCTTCTGAGAAGATTGATTCTCTGGAGACTGAGAACCTTGGAAGAGAAACGTGGAGCTCCACAGCTTCTCAATCTCCACACCCATTCTTCACCTCCGGAGGAGAAGAAAGAAATTTCTCAATCTTCAGAGAATGGGTCCTCCGTTATTCAAGGAGAAAGTGCCACATACGCATTCTCTGAAGATTGAGAATGTGACACCCCTATTGTCAAATTCTCTTTCACCAGAATTAGTGAAGAACGTTGGTCAAAGAAGAAAGAAATTGAAACACTAAGAAGTGCTAGGACTCAAACCTACTGATACAAAGAATCTGAGACGGTCCAATTTGGGTTAAATGACAGAAGTTACAGATCATTCATAGTGTTCACCAAGTAAGTATTAGGTTCCAGAAATATTAGGTATGAATTCGCCATTGATCAGATAACTTGAGATGTGCTGTCGATCTTCTGGTTGCAGGCGAAAGATGAGGACTTCGTGTCAAGGATCCGGGTCCTTCAACAAGACTCACTGAGTTTGCCAAACACGTTTGCGGACGGCGGGAGCACAACGTCCGAGGGCTCCTGTGCAGCGGCTCGAGATGCCTGCGCAGTTTTGGTGGAACGCTTAAAACCTATCAAGCAGAGGCTTGCCAACAATCAAGGAGAAGTGTCTTGGGAAACTCTCTGTTACACGGCACGTCCTTCCTAACATTTCTAAACTGCCACGTAGTGCTGGTCAATTCAACAAATGATTTTCATAAATTCTCACGTTTCTGTGTTCGTGCTGCAGGCCAAAAAATCCTTCATAGATTTGCAGTCTCACACGATTTGGGCTCCACCCATACATGAATACCTTCTATTCGGAGCAGGAGTAGGCGAGGTGAAGTTCATTTGCTAATAACCATGCATGATTCCATCGTGTATATATATATATATATATATATATATATATATATATATAATGACTTGGTTTTGATTCATTTGCTGAAAGTGGGAGTGAGGCTTTAATTTGGAAATTGAATTTAAGCAGATGTCACAGAATTAAAGTGGTTACCCATTACCAACTAGAGCCTTAAACATCCAACTAGGGGCATTTTCCTCAATCAATGCTGCAATGATGTTGGTTTTAGCATGAGTTACATGTGAAAATGGGTTCTTTCTTGTTGCTTTTAGTGTGGTTATGGATTCGTTGTTGTTGGTTTTAGCATCTTTAGTGTGTGCAATACAAATCTTCTTTAGGCAGAAACAACCCTACCTATGTGACGTGAATGGGATGTGTCATGATTCAAGTTTGAAAATTTATAACTAATTCGTTCTTCATCCAAAAATTATGTTTCAACTTGTGTTGGAATATGTTTCTTCTTGCCTAACTCTAAAAAATACTAATACTAAAAAATATCAATGTCTCATATCCGTATTTCTTTTTCAGTTGGGAATGGGGTAACCACCTTAGTTTTTTGTTCTTCAGTAGAGAAAGGAAGCTTCCAGCGTTGACCATGAAGATTCAACTAGGCTCACTGTTTCTTCATCTGTAGGTGGAGGTCAACCTTTTGTCAGGAGAAACAAGAATCTTGGCAGCGGATCTTGTCTACGATGCTGGAAAAAGCTTAAATGCTGCTGTTGACGTGGGGCAGGTGAAGAAACGCAACCTTTCTCATGAATGCTTTTGCGTTTCAGATTTTTTGATTTTTTTAGGAAAGGAATTCATTGGTGAATTCTGTGAATAACAATCACAAAAGAATCTCTGGACACATACCACTGGTAAGGTGAGTGGGCCACAAACTGACACTTTAAGCACTGTGACTATTTATAGTAATCTGCAGTGCAATGTGGTAGTTTGAATGAATTAGCAAACTGATTCTAAATCTACTTCAAGTTGAATCATAATTTTTGAAGCTATATTGAATAAGTCATGAGTTTTCAAAGTAATTATAGGATTTTGTTTATGGTCGCCATCGGTTTATGGCCCACTCACCTTAGTTCGTTTTCGAAGTCTGTTGAAAATGGATTTCCGACCAATATATGAATTTTCATGAGTTTTTTGCAGGTAGAGGGTGCATTTGTGTTTGGCTTGGGGTTCTTTTTGACAGAAGACATTGAGAGAGATGCCAAAGGCAAGCTGTTGTCAGATGGCACGTGGACATACAAGCCACCTACTATTGACACTATTCCTCAAAAGTTCAACGTGGAGCTCTTCAAGAGCCCCGCTCACAAAGAGCGTGTCTTCTCTTCCAAAGGTGAGTTTCTCCTCTTCACTATTCACTACTCCCTCTGTCCGGAAATAATTGTCTTAGTTGCTTGCTTTTTTTTTTTTTCCAATTAAGTTGTCTTATGTTTTACACTTCAAACGTAAGCCCTGTCCACTTCAAACGGAGCGGACAAAAAGAGTGATACAAAAATCATATATGTACTACTATTATAGATATCTATACCATTTTTTGAGTGTTAAGTTAAAACATGCCAAAACCCGAGCAAAGCCCACAAACTAGGTTGTTGCTAATAGCATTATTCCAGAGTAGTGACGATCGTTCACCTTTTTCATTGTAATTGCATTGTGGATGGCAGTAACTACACTGATTTATAGTACTTAGTTAAATATCAATCAGTTTGAACTCAAGATGTGAGAAAACATAGTGTCTAAGGAAAAAGTTGTTAGCATCCTAGCCCCTGAAGAGCCAAGGATTCATGATCAAAATGATCATATTGTGAACAATACAATTTAAATGAGGTCAAATTTTATATCACCAGAATTAGTGATGTCCGTGTATGTTTTGGTCAAAACACAAATGGATTTGAACTAAAGGAAGTCCACATATTACTTGCTCAAAAATGTTAAAAAAACATGAGGCTCAATTCGGCTTCTTGGTCCTTTAGGGGTTAGAGACTTTTATTCTTCCTTGAATTAGTAGTGTTAGGGTCCAAGGTTTGGGGGTCAACTACTGTGTGGTCCGGAATTGGGGGTGCGGAGTGCACGGGATGCAAGTTCTTGGGTGCAAGTGCGGTATATTCATAGAATATTTCCATAATATTCCTTGAAGTCAACAAAAATGTTTCCTAAACTCCAAATTTTGAACCCTAAACCCTAGAAATTCCAAACCCTAAACTGCCATATGGCACTGCTGACATGGTAGAATATTCCAAGAATATTTTGCACCCACACCCCCATACCCCTAATTCTGCACCACGGAGTAGCCGGCCCCAAGGTTCAGAAATGTTATGATTGATGTGTCTTGAATGATATATTTTCTGAATAACATGGCCAATTGTGTCATGCAACGTACAGCGGTGGGCGAGCCTCCACTATTGCTAGCAGGCTGTGTATACGCAGCAATTCACAGTGCTATTGCGGCGGCTCGGAAAGACTACAATGGAGCCAGTGCAGGAGGTCATGAGGTCCTTGAGTTCAACCCTCCTGCCACTCTAGAGAATGTCAAGAGCTTGTGTGGCCTTGATAATGTGGAGCGTTATTTGGAGTCCGCATTGAAAACACCCAAAGTGCCTCATGGAAAGCTTCTGTAAATTAATTTTGACGCGAGCTCCAACCGCTGGATCATGTTAATATCCCAGGTTGTGCAAGCACTTTACTCCACGAAAATGTATGTACAGCAGTGCTTTTTTTGGAGTGTAGAACTTGAAATATCAATACCAAGCCCAATACTGTCGGTGGAGAGCATTGACTTTGAAGGAAGTATAGTTGATCATGCCATGTACATGTCTCATATGAAGACTTTTGTTATGTTATGTTATGAACAAATGCATATATTCTGTGTTTGCTTTATTTGAAAAATGTGTATTTGCACCCAGCTCTTCATGTATGCATCAGGAACTTCAAGGCATGTAAACATGGTGCCACGATGGTGCATTGAAATGCAATTAAGATAATTCAGTGCCAGCCTTTATACCTACCTGGTATGGATAAAATGACACTAAAATGACATGTATGTATGCAGCCTTTGGTGTCAAAATGGCACAAAAATAGTTTGGCCCAACTTTTCTGATGTGGTACTTTTAGGGTAGAGATTCACCAGAGTAACACGTGCTGATATGAGAGTCACTAGTAGAAAAGGTGGTGCTCCACATGGACATGCCGAAGCAAAATCACTGTGCATGCGTGGAATTGGGCACTACTTGCATGGACATCTCCCTCGACGATGCCACCTTTTCTGTTAGTGAGTTAATAGGACATATGTGTGAGTTAGTTTGGTCTATCTTATGCAAACTCTGAATTACACGGAGAGTCCATGTTGTCAAACTAGTATGGACTAGGGAATGTGCAAGCACCCCTTGGTTATGAGAAATAACCTTCTCAAGCCACGAGAGTGGTGAGACAGGCTATGTTTGTAACTAGGGGTTGTTTGCACATTACCGGACATAATGTCAATGGTTAGATCTTGTTCAATCTTCTTCAATGATGATTAATCAAGTGTCACAAAAGAAAGGCATCATAACTTCAAAGTAGCGTTTGGTTATGGGAAATAACCCGTTGTCCTTATCCAGTGGTTGTCTGCATCCTCTACAGTTTTAGAATGCATTGACGCTATGTTATGTAATTGTATTGTCATTGCTTTCTTGGCATGCTTTGAAAACATACCCTTTAGTTTCGTTATTGGCATATCCTTTAGTTTTGTTATTGGCTCCTGTGTAGGTTGACCTTAGTGCAATTAGTGTATCAGTTAATGTAGTAATGATATAAAACAATCTTTGGATGGCATTTTGCTTGCTTATGGATGGATACTATCTACTATTATTGTTTCATGAGTACCTTGTAGGTTTGTTCTTTTAAAGTTAAGCCTTCAACCCCTAAATGTCCTCATCCCTCTTTAAATTTGGCAATTTTGTAAAGATGTATCATAAAATGCAATGGAGAGGAATTTTTTTGAATCATATGGAGTTTTCTCATCAATTGCTTTTAATATATCTTTTGATATATTTTTAATAAATGTAGACATATCTATAATACAATACAGCTCGGTTTGTCTCAGTCGACCGTTCCGCGTTGGAATCCGTCGAGGAGACAACCCAAGCTCAAAAAGTTCTTAACATTAAACTAACGTCAATGTGCTCAACGGCACGGATCCCACTACTGTTTCCTATTGATCCTCAATTTTTCAGGAATTTTTAATGTGGTATACATTTAATACGATTTTTGACGTAAAATACACAAAGAAATTCATATAAATTACAAAATTGTTCCTAATTTTTACCAATTTTTTATTATAAAAGGTTCAATTCACAATGAAGAACCATACATGAAAATTCAATTTAAAATATATTTTCTAAATTTGCAAATTTGATAATGACATATGCTTTGTAGTCTGTGTAGTTTTGATTATGACCTCTTGACATTGCAAGTGCAATAAGATACTTAATATTATGATTTTTTTAAATTTACAAAGTGAAGTAGAAACAAAACTTGATAAGTTTCATTTTCTTAGTTGGACTTGAAAACAAAAATAATTACCTTTGAGGTTGAAATCGAATTTGACCAACTACCATGCACTATTTGGATATTTGGGCATTTAGGGGTTAAACTACACGAGGTTCTTGACGTGTATTGGTTTGAATAGAATAGAGCATTTTTTAGGAATATGATTTCTTTTTAATCAAATTTCTTTATTTAACATATTGGTACATGATAAAACTTAAGATTCTATAATGTATAAAATAGATATATAACGATGTTTCAAAAGTGACTTATCTATAAATAAATAAAATTATGAATGCATTCATATAGTAGTGTGGAATGTTGAAAAAATACTAAGATGTACGAGAAGATATATTATGCAATACAAGTGTGCAAATGATACAATACTTTCACTTCATAAAACACAATTTGTTCCAGGAAAAAGTCCAATTGCTTCACAAAGCTACTATGCGGATTGCTTCGTTACACAAATAGTTTGTCAGAAGACAATTAACGGATGATATGCTTCAAACCATTGTGAGCTATCTAAGGTAGGATGTTCTAAAACCACCACCTCTTCCAATTATGACATGTAGACCTTTCTTGGGTGATCACAATTGAGACTCAAAACCACCAATTTCACTATTCAATTAGACCAATGGGATGCCAAGCATTGCGAATAAATAGTTGGTGGTTTTGGGTATCATTATGAGTGAAAGTTAGTAGTCTTGCACCAATGACCCATTGTCTGGTGGGCACTGGCTCATTGTCAAGACGAACAGACACTTCATTCACGCCGTCCTTGTAAAAAGGCCCGAAGTTTCTATCTATTTATCTGAAAGTTAGTACTGCATGGTGTGAACATGGACAAACCTAAAGGTTTCATTTGGGTCACAGGTTACTTTCCACTTTGAAATTTTGTACAAAATTGACAAATGCAAATTAAATGTTGCAAATTTTTACAATCCTCGTCAAAACCTATTTCAAACGCGGTCATATTTTTTTTTTTGGAATTTAACACTGCCAAAAATAGGCCAGATTGCTTATGGCGATTTCGGTTTAGTAACTTACTAGTTACACCTGCGTTACACCTGCCTTACGTTGCTGCTGCTCTCGCTTTTGCTCTTTGATTCTAAGTGGAGCAGAACTCCAATACCCAAGGTCGCCTTCTCCACTCTCGCTGAGTTCTCCTCCTTCAGTACTGTCGTGCATTCGAAGCATTCTACGGGGAAATAAATTAGGGTTTCGTCTTGATTTCTACACTGCCTTTAGCCTTAATTTTGGAGCTGAATCCTTCTTTACTCTATACGTTCGAGGGGCGTCTTTGGAAGCTTTTTGAGCGATCAGGCTCTACTCGCATAGCCAAGGGTTTGCTGTTCGTCTTTCTGACGCATTTAGGGTTTCTCTCACCCTATTCTTTGCCACTTCGTTTTCACCAGGGTTAGGGTGACGCCGATATGGCGAATAGGAATCGCATGCCGGTGCTGAACGCGCGCTCCGGACACCCGAATGGTGTTGGCCGTCCCGGTCCCTACGGTCCTGTTCGACCGCAGATGGGAGGCCCGCCTCCTGTTATGCAGGGGCCTCCTATGCCGGGAATGCTAGAGCAGAAGATGCAAAGCCAGCACGAGGAGATTCAAAGCCTTCTCACGGCCAATCAGCGCCTTGCAGCCACACATGTCGCTCTCCGCCAGGAGCTTGCTGCAGCTCAGCAAGAGATACAACGCCTCAATTCCGTCATTGCAGGTGACAACTCTAATGATCAGATATTTTCATGATACCTAGTCGACGGTTTGGTCTCTGTATCAGAGTTAACCGAATCCTATCAAGCTCATCGTTGAGTTTAGGGTACTTTATTTTCAGTCTTTTTTGAATTCTCCGTCTTGCACCAGCTTTCCGGGTTGGATACCGATAAGGAGAGACCTTTAATTTCTTGTTTTGAATGGTAGAAGGACTGATGCATTCCTGTGTTTCTAGAGTTATTCGACCTTTTGCATATTATGACTGTATAACTAATTTTGACAACTTCATTCGGATACCGACAGGAGAGACCGTCAGTTTCTTGTTTTGAATGTTACAAGCAGTGATTTTTTATTTTTTTATAAATTTTTGTCAGTAGACAGTTTAGCATTTTTGCTACTTTTCCATGGCTTGAAGAGCAATCCAGGCTCCTTGGATACTCTTTTCATATTAACATACAGGTAATATCAGGGTGATACACATGTGCTACTTAGGCATTACCTGGGTGACACCTAGGTTTAAAGAGGTTTCCATATAGGAAATCTGGCTATTATTTCTTCTTTTATTTCCCCAGAAATCCTTTGTATCAACTAGCGAGCCCGAAATTTATGTAGCAATTTGGCTAAAATTAGCAACAAAAAAGCACTGGTTACAAGTACTGATGCATTCCGGTATTTCTAGAGAATCGTTTGTCATTCGACCTTTTGCATATGATGGCTGTATGACCAACTTAATTTTGAATCATTTGACTAGTTTGTGTAATTTCTTACATAGAACTCTCCCAATTATCAGGCATATCTTCAGAGAAGGACGCTCAAATAAGGTCCTTCATAGAAAAAGTTGCCAAGCTAGAATCGGATCTGCGATCGACAGAAGGTATCAAGCAGGAGCTTCTTCAAGCCCGCGGAGATTGTCAGAAACTGCATCTACATTCTCAAGACTTGAATCAACAAGTTCGGAATACTAGCCAGGAGCTTCAGCGAGCTCGAGGAGAGTTGCAGCAGGTTCCTGCCCTGCGAACAGAGGTTGACAATCTTCGCGCTGAGTTACAACGAGCCAGGTGACATGTCTGCCCTAACTAGTTAGTGCTTTGTTGTATGCGTGTTAGCGTGTTGGTGGAGAGTTATGAATAAGGTTGTTGAGGTATTTTGTTCGCTGTAGAGCTGACAGAAAACATTTCTGTTCTTCAACGGTTTTATGACCTTAGATGAAATAACTATTCGTGAGAAGTTTTTACCTTAAAGTGATCATATCGTTAAGGTGCCTGGACATATACTTCATAAGCAATGGCCAGTTCCCCTGGCTGGTTTTTGTCCATCTTTTAATTTCAGTTCTTTCCTTTCCTTTGATCTTTTGCAGAAATGCGTTTGAGTATGAGAAAAAAGCGAATGCCGAACAGTTGGAGCAAAGGCAAGCTATGGAAAAGAACCTTGTGGATATGGCAAGAGATTTAGAGAAGCTACGAGCAGAGGCTATGAATGCTGAGAAGAGGGCACGTCTTCATCCAGGTAAGATTATCGCACTTAGCTGGAACTCTTCACGTCTCTAGTGGTCATTAGTTGTGTACTTGTAATTCTACGTTGCAGGTACTCATTCGTCATCTTCTTTTTTTAGAGTTTTCTAGTCTCATTGTATTCTAGACGCTTCAAATCTTCAAAGTATTTCAGGATCGATTTTCATTGGTAATATATTTGTTGCTTTTGTCGTAGATATGTGGACTTGTCATCAGGTGGGTATCCATAGTGTATTGCTGGGTTGCTTGAAAGTCTTGAATGCTAGGAGGCTGTGAGTGTGTCGTCGACCGGATGGTTGGTACGGTTGAATTAAAATTGTATACATCAGGTGGTGCATACAATGGAGGATATCCTGGCCCAGAGGCTTCGTCTGGTCTGATGCAACCACAGGTTTATGGAGATGGTTATGGCATGTACCCCCAGGTATGCATTTGGATCGAATTCTGTCTTCATTTCATATTTCCTGAGAAGTTGAACTATATTTTGTTCCCTCAGTTTTGAATATCGGGATGGACGTCTTTCTAGCTGTCGATGTCGTAATTTCTCGTGTCTGAAGTATTTTCTTACTTCGGCCATAGAACTAGAATTAGTTGCAATATGAGTATTCGACATCTAGTACGTTAATGGTACCCGGAATGCGACCTTGTCATTTCTTCTGTCTGTCAAATGGATCGAAACCTCCACTAAGGTGCAGGTGTTTTCAGAAGTCTATTGCAGTGTTTGTGCCACCTAATTTTGTTACCAGCATTTGCCATAGACCTTTGGATGTAGGACCGGAGTATAGCAGCTGGTTTGTTTTTGGTCGTTCGTTCGTTTTCGCATTTATGTGGGGGCTTTTGTAGATAATTGGAATTTCTCTAATGCTTAGTTTGCATCTGCACTTGACATCGTATGTACGAGGCTGGCTCTCTTTCGCGTATTCCCGTTTATCCAGATAGTACCAGCCTCAAATGAGAAGACTTTCAAGAACTAGAAAAATTCGATGAAGTAATGCCGCGGTCACTTTGTAGAAGTCATTTGTAATTAAATATCGTTTTCTGGTAGGTGCCCTAGTACATTGCAGTAGTCATTTCCATCAGATCGTTGCTGTCTTTCATAGTCTCAGTAATCGGTACGCTGCAAAGACGTAGGGGAGTGTGACGTGTTGGTGCTTGCATGCGTGTAATGTAGCAGCTATTTTTCGCGATCTCATATTTAGCTGATCAAATAATTATACGATATCATAATTATCTAGCTGTCACTTCGTTAATTTTGAAAATAAATCTTAAAATGCGGTAGTCGTGAATTCGATGATGCAGTTTAGTATCCTTATTAATTGTTGTATCTAGATGTTAATGTTAGATCTGCTGGTTAAGTTCGTAATGAGGTAGCTGCGGCCCTATTGCCGGGAGTAGACAGTAGTGGTTATTTTCTAATGAGTTTAGAGGTTTATTGGTCCAATTTTTGAATGATATAATCGTAAACCTGATTATATGTAAGTTAGATTTTTGGCTCATAGCTCCTTCACTTGCTACCACTCAGATGCCGTATGCTTTGGAGAGTGCGGTTGGGTATGGACCCAGACCAGCCCCGACATGGGGAGGACCCCCTTATAAAATGCCACGTAGGTAGACTTCTGGATATGGGTAGATGGAGGTTTGCTGTCGTGGAAGTCAATGTTCCGACGAGGTGTATTTCACGTCTCCAGATTATGAAGTATCTTCTCGCTTTTCGGCGTTCAGCGGAAGATCCTATTGAAGCTTTCTATCCTGAGTAATTAGAGTATGTCGTGGATTATAGACACTTAGGAATGTTCTGAATAACCGTAGTCATTGAGGATTTTCTTAGGATTATATGTTGTCAGTTAACTCATTCTCTCTCAAGAGAACTGGTCTCGTTGTGCTTGTTAGTTACTCAGTTACTCCCGGTTCTAAAAGTGAAACTGTAAGAAGTTTTGAAGTAGTTATTAGAAGTGAGGCGATATGCTGGATATTATTCATTCACCTTGTTAGAAGATGCGAAATCGGGAGTAGATTTGTACACAGTATACCAACTTGATACTGTAAATATTTATTGTAATTGCTCCACCAAAGAAACGTCTTACAGATACATGTGGTGCTCTTTAGCCTTGTGTTGCCAGAGGGTCCTAGTAACGTCGATGCAGTATTCAGTACATGTGAAATCACTGTCGGCATTTAGTGGCGAGCTGGTTCAACATGTGATTTGAAAGTTTACTAATATGCTTGTGGAGAGGTCGAATAAGAATGAAATTAAGACTGTTCAGTTGCACAAGTCTTTACCTGGAAGAAGCCGGGTTTTTCACGAAGTCATGGACTTGTTTTTCTTCGTACAGAATGATGTGCTGAGATGTCCCTCGTTATCTCAAGCAACCCCCGCCCTTTCTTTGGTTGTATTTATCACTGAGAAGCATATACGACCTGCATACAGGTTTACAGAACATAGGTAGTTGCGTTTTAGTCTGTATAATTTTAGTTGAAATGAAAATTTGTACAGTTATGGTCTTTCGCTTCTTCGTGATACAATGCTGAGAAATGATCTCTGACCTACTCAAATGGGGCTGCACCGAATAGTCAAATGAAAGTAGTAGCTTGGTGATGTCACTTGCATGTGTCCTCTTTGTGTATACATCACATTTAATTTTGTGTTGTCCACTGAAGTTTGATGTTCTTCGTTTGTACTGCATATAGTTCTACAGGGTTATGCATCATTAGGGTCTGCATATAACTACAGTGGAACGCGATTCATGGTTGATTCAAGTCTAATTATTGTTGACTTGTGTTGATTACTGAATCTTAGACGTCTGATTCACATTGTGTCTGAACTTAGAGAATGTCTTGAACGGATTGGTATGTAGGAGGGTTTTGGAGTAATGTATTGTGTGCTAGACTAATTGTTTTCAATAATTCTGTAACTAGACCTGAAGTTGTGCGAATAGTTTTATTTTATCCTTTCATCGGAGAAGCACTGGTGAACATTATTATCACGTTACATTTTAGAATGCGTCTGTGTAATTTCATGTGTCTGTAATCACTAGAGATGGTGTCTAGCTCACACTGTTCAGTGGGAGCATTTTGACAGTCTCCAAAATGTGCATGTAGCCTCTTGAATCTGTGATCTTTTGTGCATATTCGTTATAATATCTCTGGTGCAGGAAGCTGGTCCAGCAGCAAATGGCCATCTTTCAACCAATACGAGTGAAAATGATTATGGAAAATCTCTTGTGGAGGCTGCAAAGGCTAACTCAGGACAGAACGCCAATGTGGGTTATCCTGCTCAAGTACAGGATGCTAGCCACAAAGCAGCTGCTGATGTCAAAGCTACGGAAGAGTGGGCTACCCATGAAGCGCCAAATGGTAAACCGTTTTATCACAACTTGATCACAGGCGCAACACAGTGGGAGAAACCAGCCGCACTTGAGACCCATAATTATCCTCAGGTGACGCACATTTTTATTTTTAATAAGCTCATATTGTGAAGGACTTCAGTGATTCAGCTGTCCTGGTAGAAAATCATTGTAGTCGTGCTGCTGGAAAGTTGCGAGACTGAACCTTTGTTGTGGTGGAGTTGTGGATGACAGGCTCACATACAGGCAGGGACTAATCAAGCTGCTTCAAGCCAACCTCCGAACCAAGTCTTCAATGGACAAGTTCAGCAAAATCCTCTCATGTCTCATGTTCCTGGTGGGGTAATTCAAACTGCACAGCAACCGAACCAGAGTATCATTCAGACCCCGCAAATGGCTCCTGGACATCATCCAGGAGGTTACGCACCTCACATGGGAGCTTCTTTTCAACAACCTGGCATGTATGGTCAGCCTCCAGGGCCATACATGTCTCAGACAGGTAATGATTGTTTTCTGGCAGATAATCTATCCAAGCCTTTTAATTAATGTTTCAGCGAATGAAGCTTTTTAATTGTACATACATGTTTATTCGATCCTGGAGTTGTGCAACGTTATCGTTAACCAACACACTGCATGGACAGGTACCTACATGTACGGGGGATCTCAGTTGCAACAACCTGGTTCTTATGTCCAACCGTCTGGAATGGCTCAATTACAACCAGGGCAACCGCCACAGCCGGCAGGTCCAATGCAGAGTCCATACGCGCCTGCGCCCTTACCGGTCCAAGGACAACCGGCAGGGGCCACAACACCTGCTCCCATGCCCCACCTCGTGCATGGGCATCTTAGTTACCCGGCACCTGGAGCGGCTCCACACCTTGAGCGGGCTCAATTGCCTCCTCTTATGCCAGTTCCCTTGGGACAACCACCATTGTTGCAGTCACCGCAAACCCAGCCCAACCAGCGCCCTGGAGGCTACCCTTCCAACATCCAGCAGCAGCAACAACAAGGCCAGCAGACAAGCTCACAGCCCTCACCTAGACAAGCTCAAAACCAGTCTCGAGCATCCTCTCAACCCTCTCCATCACCATCTCAGGTCCAAGGTCAAGCGACAAATGCACAAGCAGGGCACTCTCCTCATGGTAATTGATCTCACTTCAATGTCAACTTATCCAAAATGATCTGACATCTTGAAATTTTTTTGGTTGTCCTTCATATGATAACATGGATGTTGAAGGATTGGCCTAGATTGTGTTCTGGAGAAATCCCTTATCATTTAACTTGGACATGCTGGTTATGCACATGTTATGAGCTCTGTAGTTTGAAATGTAATAAATATAAGTACACATCTGATCTTTGGTGGTGTATTGAGCTAGAAGTGGTGAACTGATGTGATTCCCATCAACGATTCATGCAATGTGCTTCTGGATTGACCTGTTTTGAATTAGTGCTCTTTAGGTAAGGATATCTGGAATATGTTTGTTGAAATTCTTCTGCATAGATTTGCATTTGTAGTACAAAGATATGGTCCAAGGGTGTAATTCGTGTCTTTTTGTTGGTTGATGCCTTAGTGTCTGCGCCTCCTGTTATCCATCCACGACCATCTGTTTCCGAAACTACTACCCCTGTTAAATCGACGCCAGCACCACCACCTCCTACTGCAACTAGTGGCCCTCAAGGTGACCGGCAGTAACTCGTATATGACAACATTAACATCTTTCAATATGTTTCAGTATGCTAATTTTGTAGTACTGATTACGGAAGAATCACTTTCGAAGTGCCTAAACGACTTTGGTTTGGTTTGCTTGTTGTTTTTTAGACTGTGATTTTTCTTTACCTGATCTCGAAATGTACTCTTCTTGGTCGGAATCGCTTCTTGAGAATATTTCATTCCAGATCAGTAGGATTATTGATAACCCATAACTGTCCTTGATTTTCTATGAACTGGTTTTATTAATTGCTTGCAAAACGTTTCTACTTGTACCAGGAGCCAATCTCTTTATATTTGGTATTCCTGAAGATATGGGTGATAAGAAGCTGGCAGATCTGTTCACTCCTTATGGTACTGTTATCTATTCAAAAGTTGGCGTCGAAAAGGATACAGGTCGAAATCGAACTTATGGTATGACTCCCTTCTATCTTGTATTTTCTTAAATTTCTCATCTTTACGTTTCAGATACAGTACTAACTTCTTTGCTCTCAACTTTCGTATTGAGTCACTTTATGATAAATACTACTACAGAAAGGGTCTCTTTTTTCTGCTTTGTTGAGATTTAATTTTGTTCGTTTTGCACTTCTGCCAACATCGTTGCATTGGGCAATTGTCATCAGTTGGGATTTGGATTCGGATTCGCTCTGTTGCTATGTGCGACTCGCTTCTAACGATCAATTTTATTATTCTGGGTGGAGAAATGTCTTCTGATCCCTTTAGAATTAAAACTTACAGACCATCCAACCTTCATGCGATTTCTTTACTTTGGATATCACTTGCCTTAAGCGGCTATTAAGTTGTTCTTTCTGCTTGCTTGAGTTGTAGAGATATGTTAGGGACGCTAGCATCATAATGTTTTGCTTGGTGCTTGGGGATTGAGTTTTTCGTTGTCTTCTTTTTGTTTTTTTATTTAAATCATAGTTGCATAAGATATAATGATTAAGAATCGGTGCCCTCTGTAGATCCGCACATGGCTTCTTCAGGTTGTATAGCGCTTGTGACGACAATCTGCTCTGAATTAGTATGTGGCAATCCTTGCTGTTTGAAATGTATTCTTTACCTTACGTATCTAAAAGAGTAGTTTACCTTGAAGTTTTTGTGTTAAGTAGCCTCAGACTGGATAACTACCGGTACACAGTACTTTGAAGTACTACAGAGTAGTTGGGCATGGAAGTCATGCTCGTTTGATCTCTCTTCCTACATTCCGTTGCTGTTCGATTCTGGCCTAGATTTTTGAATCAGAAAAATCGAGGTGATATACCGCTGGATTATTTGCAGTCCTGGGTGAAATAGCTGCGGCAGAAGTCAGTTCTTCATCGTAGACTTCTTAGATTTTCCATCGATTACAACTTTCACATTTTTCCAATTAAATCTTTCCTGGCCTCTCCTACATGTCTGAGGATGCTTCCTTAGTCGGATTGATTTACGCTTGGGTTCCTGAATTTCTTATATAGTTCATTTTTTCTTTATTCATTTTCAGAATCAGATGTTCGGTAAACGTTATTAAGTCGTTTGACAAAAGGGGCATTGTTTTGCAATCGATGAGCCTGACTAAGTAGGCAATAAATAGCTAGGGTTCTCTGAGAGATTTTGGAAATTTTTGCCAAGAACGGGAACTACTTGGCAATTGTAATCATTGTTTTCCTTTGGTTGGTTACTTGCATTCCATTCCAGTCTGTTGTTTCTGGGTTTATAACAATATTGCTCTTCTGTATCTAATATTATCTCGTGAAGTAGTCGTAAGGCATTAGTACTCCGTCATTAAAGACACTAAAAGTCTTCTGGTTGTGGTGCCAAGAGGTAACCAAATTTACAGTATACTCTGTACTTTATGTTCAATGCCTTGCACCTTTTGTTGTTGTGTTGTATTGGTTTTCTTGTAACCATTCTCTCAACAATCGCTTGTGATAGACAAGGTCCTTTTCCTTAAAGTTTTACTACGTATACTAGCAATGGTTATTTTAGTTGAGTCATTTCTTGAAATTTGGTCACATGGTTCCCTTATTTTATTCTCCCAAACAGGTTTTGTGTCTATGGATTCACCGCAGTCTGCTGAAGCAGCAATTCAGCAAGTCAATGGTATTCTTATCTCTGGCAAACGCATCAAGGTGGAGTTGAAGAGGGGTGACAACGAAGGTCAAACACACCAACAGCAAAATCAGTCGCATTCGCACGCACATCACCCTCATCAACACCAACCTCCATCTGGACCCGGTCCTACAAGATGGAATCCGAATCACAATGCAAACTCTGGCTATCGGCCTTATTGAGCTGATCTTCCCAAGAGTTCACTTCTATGGTGCGTTCTTGATCATTTTGTAAATTCTTCGCTCGAATCATCCTCTTTAGTAGAGGTGTCTCTTTCTGGAAGACCTGGTTATGAATTTTTCCACATGGATTATCTTTGGAAGTCGTTATGGCTTCTTTGATTTATTCAAGACTTGTAATGGGGTTCAAATGTGTAGAAGTCTTGTGCCAGGCTTGACGAATTTGTGACTAGTTTTTCAGGTAGACGTTAGAAGCGAATGTAGATGCAAGTTCTGAGTACATGCCACTCTACTTCAATACTTTATCTTCTGCTTTTCAGTCATGGTGTTTTCAAGAATTTAACAACATTTTGCAGATTTATCCCCAGAAACTGAATCTCTATTTAGTCCTTCCTGTTCTTCGATGTATTTTTCCTCAAGCACTCATAGAATTTCCCGTTAGTTCTCCCATGAATATGTCTAGCCTTACCAAGCTCTCCTTTATAATATGTTCTTTTGACTGCTGTCTGATTTTCGGCTATTCTTGAGATAGAAACGTAGTATTTCATCTTCATTTCCTGGACATGGTCAGGTGCTGGACTTTCTTCGTTGTTCCAGGAAAAGTGTTAATTGTACTAGTGATTTACACTTACCTTAGCTTTTCATTGGTCAATGTTTCCTAAGCAGCTGGGTTTCTATTTGCTAAGTATGAGCTGATCCATTTTCTACGTAGCTTCATTTCTGCTTTTTATATGGTTTACTGCTGATGCGGAAACTTGGACCACCGTTTATATTCAGCTCCTTGGATCATATCGATGTGCTAGTTCAGTGGAAACCGCTACTCATGGATAATAAAGAGATTGGATCGAAAGAGTTAATATTGAGGTTTTATATTCCAATGCAGTACCTTGTGTTCCTAGAAGTATATCAGTACACCTTGCTTCAAGTTTCAGGGCTGCTTCGCAGCTCTTGCCGTGTGTTTTAAGCTGGTTGCGTTGAGTAAGGTAGTCATATTTATTTGCTGAGGTGAGGATTGGCAGGATATTTCTTTTTCTCAGGGACAGTAATATTTTTGCACTTTGATTGCACTATGGTGTTGTTGGATAACAGCAACATCTTTATGTTGTTGACTCTTTCAAATAACTGCAGCATCTTCTCTGTTATAAGTGACCTGATCTAGGCAGCCAGAATGATCTCGTATATCATGTTATGTGACTTGATCCTACTCTTTGGAACACTGACGTTGCTGCTTTCCAGCGGGTTTGGATGGGTTTTGATGGATAGGAGGTATAGCAGGGAAGACTGCTGAGTATATCAAGGTATAGGTCCTCATTGGTAGGGCCTCCTTCTGCTCTGGTTGTAAGGAGAGTACTACTGTACTTGATTGTTTTATTGTTCTAATTTGCCCCTGCCTGCTAATTAGTTAGCTTGTCCCTGAAGGCCTGTTAGTGAACTAATGGCGAATGAGAGTTTTCAGGGACAAGGTTCGCTGCTATTTGGTGCGGGTGGGGTTAACACATCAAACCATTGGTATGGGTGCAATTCGTTTACTTGTCCAAAGTCTGGATTTAATTAATGGAAATGAATGTAAATTCAGTACCAGTTAGTTAGCGGGATTGAGCACCAGTTCGTTAAATGACGCTATTTTGGCAGTGCGGATAGGGCCTAATTGGGATCGTGCTTGTCTTTGAAGTTAGAACAGCATCTTCTTTTCAGTATTGTGGTGGCATGGTCACATGTACGTGTTACTTTGTCGTATACTTTTGCGAGTCAATATCACAAACTGTGAGAAGTGGGGAATTGAGCATCACATAAATGTTGTAGATGATGTTGCTGCTGAAGATACTGGAACTTGATCACTTTATTAGCAACAAGGCTTTCCTAGTTTGAGAATTTATTTTTTCTCCTGCTCAGTTATCCGCAGCAACTATGAAGGCGCTACAAGAAGTTTCACTTTTTGTTATAACTATGCCAGAGTCTTAGTCATGGCAAGTACCGCATACCTATCTTTGTCCGGTCCTAAGTTTAGAATATATTCAGATTGTTACAAGTTCACTCGGCTTAGAGGTGCGTTCTCAACGTTCACTCTATACTACTACGGTATGTGCAGTGTACTACCAATTAATCAGTTAACGTGTAGACTTGCTTTTGGTTAATTCTTATATCTCCTTTTCATTTGAATTGCTGGAGAGCTTTTTTCGGTCGCTGGAGAGTACTAATCCTGTACTTATCTGTTGCCAGTTACCTCAGATTCTCACCAATGTGATTTGGTTCTTAAAGTAACAGAATCCAACTTTTAGGTTGCTGCTGCTGGTAACCAAATTAACTGCCCTTTTCTTACAATTTGGGAAAAGCAGGATTCAAATTAATTTGAACTGAATGGTACTAGGTTCGATGGTTCATCTACTCTAGTTGTACTTGAATGTGGTGAATCCGGTTACTAGGGAAATGTTTCGTGTTCAATATCAAGACTAGAATGTGCCATCACGGTAGCTATTTCATACCTTATGTGCACATAACTCACGAAGGGTACATAGTGCTCATATTGAAACCTCATTAGATATGATCTAGTTCTATACGAAACATCCTTTTCAACTGTTTTGATTACAGATGCTCATGATATTATTTGTTTATACAGATATGACATTAGAAGCTGGATTTGTGCGATAATGAATTTCGTTTGTGATGGTGGAGATCTGATGATGCTGCCAACTACACTTTTATGTCCCTTGCCTTGAGATGCATCTACATGTTCTCATGCTTTGCTTGTAAGACTTAAATTATGTCACGAGAGTCATCAAGTGAAGGTTCTGCTCATATAGTAATGTAAAAGTTTATTATTCGTCAACAAATGTTTGTTAGTCCTGAATCTTCTCGAATTGTTTTTCACACTTTGTTGTCAGTGTTATTCAGAACCTGTCTGTGGAGATGAATGCACTGGAGCAAGCTGCTGCCTAATGCTGATCCAGAGTACTCAGTTTCAGGTATGTTTTCTCTCTATTCAATTCCAACTCTTTTACAAGATAGTGATTTCGTGCCTGTTCCTTTCTTAATTCTTGATTATGATTTGAAGGTTTAAACCAGTGATGGGCTGGGTATTGCCAAAGGTAGCTGAAATCTAGACCTCTTAGATTTCAGATATACTACCTGTGGGTATGGGTAATTGAAATCTAGGTGTGGTCTAAATTCAAGGTACGCTTGCCATTTCCTGGCCCATCACTGGTATAAACGCCTAATTACTACGATGTTCACCTAATTGTGACTTGCTTAGATCTCTTAGTGAATATGAACACCCTTGCTAGATTGTAGTATTGCAATTGAGTGCTTCTACCTTAGATTTGATTTTCATTCAGTCTTCAATTCTATTGAATGCATTTGCCAATTTTTACAATTCATTCATGCGGCTGCTCTACAGCATTTCCCTTAATGTCAGCAATGATTATGGATTTCTCTTTACAAGTGGCTAATAGATATTGGATGGTAGAGAAAACGTCCATAGCATGCTGTTTGTTTGCAGATACCTGGATGTACTACTTACATTCATACATGACTTGACTCCAAACCATTGGGCTGAAATGGTTTGGCTACAAAATGGGTTGAATGGATTTTGTTCTCTTGCACAAAAATCTATAGCATTACTCCCAGTAGTTGGGCATGCTTTTGCTTTAGATCATGTACACAACTTTTACCTAGATAGTAGCATGAAGTGGAAACATATCCTGCAGATCATAACTTGATAGAATTTGTAGTCTTGACTTGAAGCGAAGTAATAAAAAAGTTGATGACCTCCAAAAATGTTTGCCCTTTTCTATGACCAGTTACAACATGGACTTCTGCTTAGAAATGGGAAGAGATAGCTTAATCCTCTGATGTGCCTGCGTCCACATAGTGGATGATGAACAGATTCAGATTATTCTCGTCACTACACACATTGATTTCTTGATTCTTCTTAATTCTTGTGCAAGTTGACTATCATTTGTACAGTATGGATCTTCAAAATAAGATATTAAGATTTTTCTTAAATAACAAAATTAGTTTATGTCAGTTTCATTCCTAATTCATGAAAGTGAGACCTTAACCCTTTGACGTGTCATCGTCCATATTCTGGTTGCTGGATGATTTCTGACGTGTCCTTTCACCACATACGGTGATGTTTTTCATCCATTCAAAATTCTCTTGATTCTTGTGCTAGTTGACTACCGTTTGTATGGTATTGATCTTCAAAGTAAGATAACCCTTAGACGTCAAGGTAAGCCCTATGGGCTTATTTATGAGAGAATAATGAAGAAAAAGTGGATTTTTTCAACCAAATCAAGTGAGGATTGGTGTGTTGGAAAGCTATTGAAAAAGCGATCTAAATTCCAAGTTTGCGCCTCATTTGGGAGATTGTGGAAACATTGGCAAGCAATCGTAGTTATCAAAATGAGCGAGAGTTGAGGTTGGGCAATTGAGGTCGTTTTCTAAAAAGTGCCGCAGTGCTACAGTGCTGCAATAATGTTGGCCAGCAGAGCCGTTTTTCCAAAACAAAACCAAACTTTTTTTTCCTCCAAAAATTTAGATGCCTTTCGGGTTGCCCCGCCCAGATCCTCTTGACGTTTAAGGGATAATGTGAGTTTTTGAAAAGTAAGGAAAGAGGTTTATGTCAAGTTTCATTCTTACTTCAAAAAGTGAGACCTTAACCCCTAAGTGTCCAAGGGTTTTCTTGACATGCTAGATGTGTCATAATGTCCATCTTACTCAACTTTTATGAGCTTCAATTTTTTAACATGTGTAGAACACTACAGTAAAACAACATCCATACGGTTAAATTTTGGAAAATTGCTATGAATTATTTAATAATCAATTTATAAGAATTTTCTTCGAAAATTCATGAAAACTACATGTTTAATCATTTTGACTTGGAATCAAGTATGATATGTCAATAACATTGGTTTTATATGGTGGCTACCTTGTTCATGTTAGAACTAATCTCATTTGGTAGAAAACTCAAAGATTCCATTCCGGGCAGATTTTCAAAATTGTGACAATTTGAGATGCTGTCACTTCGAGGGCTTTAGAGGACAATCGGTAAAAGTTTTTTCAGAATTTCTTTTTGGAAAAGTTGCTCAGTTTCAATATCTACAAGTGAAAAAAAATGACGCTCAAAAATTGTTATTTTTGCAAAAGTTATGGATGTTTAAAGAGGGCTGAACTTTCTTTAAACTCTGAAATTTTTGAGCAACCATATATGGTCGCTTAGGCAGTTAGGGGTTAAACATGATTTTCCATAATAAGTAGAATCGAATATTGAAATTCATACCATCTTGTGGTGCATATTACTCATGATACAGGCCCAATCAATCCTCAACTTTACGGATAACTCAAATTTTGTATATTTGCCATTTTAGCTTTTTAATATAATTCTGGTGCCAGCACATTTCCCTCCACCACACACGATGTCGCCATGACTCCGAAAACATAAAAGTCCATGGTGCAAATCTGGTGACAAGCAAAAAGGGAAGGAAAAACAGGGAAAAAGGAAAAAAAATTAAAAAAATGAAAGCACTGTCCGCCTGCTCCTGCCTGCACCAACATGTGTAAGAGCATGCCCAGCAGCATGTGTTTTGGAGGGACCAACGCCAAGATTTGGTATAGTTATCTCCACTTGCTTCGAAGTTTGGCCCAGCAACTACCCAGCAACGCTAAATAATAGTTTCTGAAGCCAAAGTTTGAGGTTTCCTCGCCAAACAGAGAAGCTTTGGCGCAAGCAAATTTCTCACACCAAGCAAGCAAAGATGCTCAATCAACAATTAAATAACGACTATTCACTAGCCCGTGCTTCAAGGTCATCAAGTAACTTTATATAAAATCTTCATTTTATAAGTTGCCTTGGTGTTCGCTCCAGGAATGCTGCTGGGATACTTCATGTAATACATTCCTCCATATTAAAAATGGCCTTCAAACTGATGTTTGGCGGAAATGTTTTCTCTGTAACTGCTGGGCTTGCTCTAAATGCACCTTGTGCTGGAGACAGTCTGCGAGACTGTGATACGTGTCCAGCAACCACAATATGACAGAATAGATGACGTGGTATTAGAGAAGTGAAATTAAAGAGGGAAAAATACCGGTTGCATGGGTTAGTGTCCATGTCAGTCCATTGCTGCGACCCTCAAATTTGAGGTCGTATGTGTCAAAAATAAAATAAAAATAAAAAAAAAAATTTAAAAAATTTAAAAAAATTTATTATTATTATTAAAGAGGGGAAGGTGCCGTCGTGCATTCATGGAAATTTGTCAGACCAGTCAGGCTTCATATTATTTCATTTCAAGCTAACTTAGCTAGGCGACAAGCTTAGCCCTGTGGAGACTCGGCGACGAAAAATCCAGTCTACAGTAACAAAATGCAAAATGCGTGTCCACCCTCTTCTAGATTTTCAAATCTCCACGTTAAGTGCGTGCCAGTGATCTCAGAAACACTTTATGACATTTAAGGTTGAGACACCCATTCCCGACCAGGTACACAGAACCAACCACTTTAGATTCTTGCCTAATTTTTAGATTTTTAAACAGAAGATGTACTACATATGTACATTAGAGCATATGATCGGTTTTCGGTAAACCTACAACTTCTTCTAAAAAAATTTGTACTCATTCAAATTATTATTATTATTATTTTAATTATATATGAAAACTTCTTAATTTCTTTGTGCCAAAAGAGGAAAATAATCAAAATATCGATTCATCTATCCCAAGTATTGTACATGTCTTATTTGATCGATTTTAGGTGTCTCAACCTTAGAACATTATGCGACCTCCGACATAAATGGTATCTTCTTTTTGCTACCCAATGCATACAAATACTCACGATACCTCTATAATATCCGGCAATACCCTCAATATATTAAGGTGATACCATGATGATATCCGCGGATATCACCTCATGAAGTTGCTACATATTTATATGACGATGAGCATTCTCGCTACATTTCAAATTTCTTTTCATTTTCTTTCTAGCAGCCCCAAACAAATTTGGGTAGAAATCCAGCTAATTTTAGCCGGTTTTGAGATCACTGGTGCGTGCTCGTCAGTTGGAGTGGCATTTAATTTTCGTACGTGTCGATGTGGATGTCGATGCTCGACGCTGCCACACTCTGTCTGATTGCACCCAGTAATTATCAGAACATCGATCCTCTGCCTCATTGGACCCAAACAAATCCCCAGGAGCCTCGATCATTCAATGCGTGACGCCTGACACGGCCAGCAACTCATCAGCCCATCGATCGATCGCGCCGGTGACACGAGTATCGATCTTTTTGTTGCCATCTTGTTGTTCCAATCTCCCACTCATTTGTTTTATTACCATCTAATCTTGTTGTTCCAATCTCCCTTTCATTTGTTTTATTACCATCTAATCATTACTGTAACCATGCACTCCTGAGCCTTGTAGATGGAAACAAACTGTTCACTGCCGACTTTCTCGATCCAACCTTATCTAGATTGCCTGTAATGTCAATCCTAACAAGCAACTACGCCACGATGAGCTCCGACCGGAATAGAATAGGTGAAGAACGAAAACGGTGAAGGACTAGAATACATTAGAATACATTTTTAGTGGAATCATGGACGAAATATATTTGCTACAGTGATATTTAGCCCAAAAAGATCCCAAATAGATTAGTGTCCCTGCAATGCTTCTTCCCTACGGTCAGAGCCAACAAATGTGGAGAGAAGCTTAGGGGTAGAATGTAGTATCGGGAAGCTCAGGCTTGGATTGAACACCATGCTTCGAGTGAAGAGATGATTGATAGACTAGAGCGATTTACGATCATGGCGAAATCGATGGACATTCCTGCACGAATGAGTCGCAGTGCTTCAGCAGCGCACTTGTCTGTGTCTCCCGTCTCGTCGTTCCCATCGCGAGGTGGCTTCTACCGCGCTCACAGAGTCATGGACTTCCAGGCAGAAAAGCGGACCTCAAGTAGTTCTGATTTGGCGGAGCCGCTAATTCTCACAGACGACACGAAACTTGGAGGTGATCAGGACGTCGAGCCGGCCGTGAATCAGCTGAGACAATTGTCGTTGTCGCAAGAGGTGGTTCGGCAGTGCTGGATCGCAGGCCCGATGATTGGTGTGAACCTGCTGCAGTATTCCGTCACGGTGTTGTCCGTCATGTTTGTGGGTCACCTCGGAGCGCTGGAGCTTGCCAGTGCCTCCATCGCCACGTCGCTGGCTGGCGTCTCGGGCTACTACGTCTTGGTGAGCAACTCCAACTTCCTATGAATTATATGAATATCATGTATGCAGTTGAATATGTACAAGATAGAGTACGAGGTGGTAGCATGCACATGTGGCAAGCCCATGGAGTACTCTATCTAGCATACGATACTAATGTCACACATTAGTATTTGAGTTTTATTTTGAGGAGTACACTATGGAAAATTTAAGAGAATAAGAGTTTTCTATAAAGATTCGAAATACACTACAAAGATTGTGTACATAGGAAAATACAAAGATTGTGTACATAGGAAAATACATTACGGGTTGTAAGTGTACTGCTTGGTTCCAATCCGAAGCTTCCACAACTAATCTTAATTTCCTGGAGCAGTCTATGAATATGAATATGTATGAATATGTGTGAATGTGTATGCAGTTGAATATGAATATGTTCAACTGTTCTCCAAATCAGTTATTTGGTTACATGCGGAACATGAGATGGTTCGCCAGGCTGGCTATGAGTATTTTGAAGCATTTCAATGATTATCTTGACATTGTAACACCACAGGGAGCTCATAATTAATCGTTTCCCTGTGTGCGTTTCCCTTGGTCTCACTTTTCCCACCGAGCCTCAAGAGTTGCCACTTGTTAAACTTTCCTTTTACAAGCAGGTGAGGCAACATTAAACTAGTGAATAAGCACCTTTAAGACTCAGTAAGAAAAGTGAGACTCGCAGGGAAATCACACAGGGAATTGCATATGAGACCCTGGTGTTTCCGTGTTTGATTTCCATCTCCCTTCATATCTAAACTTGCTTCGTGTTGATTATGATCCACTGTCTCATTGTATGCACTACTTTGCAACGTCAAGGTTCCAGATGCATTGAAAGCCTGCAATTTATTTAATTGTTGATGATTGAGGTAAAGAAGAGATTCATCATGGGTTATATTATTATTATTATTATTATCATATGCAGTTGGGAATGGGAAGCGCGCTGGAGACGCTGTGCGGGCAAGCACACGGGGCGGCGCAGTACCACAAGCTGGGGATCTTCCTACAAAGAGCCATGGTGGTGTTATTCACAACCTGCATCCCACTCTCGTTCGTCTTTCTCTTCATGGGCGACATTCTGAAGCTGGTGGGGCAGGACGCGGAGATCGCGGAGAAAGCAGGCGAGTACGCGCTCTTTCTGCTCCCCAGCCTGTTCGGCGCGGCGCTGGTGCAGCCCGTGGTGAAGTTCCTGCAGGCGCAGAGCGTGGTGATCCCCATGCTCGCGTGCTCGGCCGCCACGCTGCTGCTGCACGCCGCCCTTCTCCGCACCTTCATCTTCACTCTCGGGTGGGGGTTCCGCGGCGCCGCTGTGGCCACCAGCTTCTCCTTCTGGATCAATGGCCTCCTGCTCTTCCTCTATGTTTGGTTTTCTGCGGCGTGCCGGGAAACGTGGCGGGGATTCTCCCGGGAGGCTTTTGTGGATTTGTATCCGTTTCTCCGACTTGCCGTTCCTTCTTGTGTTATGCTATGGTAAGCCCACCGCTAGTAGGAAATGTGTCGTTTTTCACTGAAAAAGGAATGAAACTGCGCCAAGCACATGGGTTGTGTTTAGTGCTCGTGAGTGGTTTTGGTCACAAGAAAACAGAAATATAAGTATAATATATAACCACTGTTTACTGTTTCCACAAATTGGGGAATGAAAAATGACAGGTTTGCTACTAGTGCACTCATCCATGTCATGTCCTTGAAGCATAAATAGTTTCCAATGTCCGCGGAACCAACCTTTTGTTGAAATTCAAAATTGCCTAATTGAATTCAAAATCGATCATTTGAGAGGAAAATCAAAGAGTATTTTGTATTTTTTTAAAGCCTAATCGACAGAATGCTCCAAAAATTGGTTGGTTCAAGAAATGTAGAATCTTAGCTTGTTAAGCTAAAAATTCTCTCCGGAGTGAGGGAGATGAACTAAAGTAGAATGACCCTAAACCACCAACTTCTGCACATGTTTTTCATATCAAGGAGAAAATCTAGGTTGTCAGTACATGGCTTAACTTTTAAGCGATCCATGCATAAGCTATGTACTGACATCCTACATGAAAATGAAGCATGAGTGTAGAAGTATATTGT
The DNA here is from genome assembly GCA_022496805.1 of Pohlia nutans. Classification (NCBI taxonomy): domain Eukaryota; kingdom Viridiplantae; phylum Streptophyta; class Bryopsida; order Bryales; family Mniaceae; genus Pohlia; species Pohlia nutans. Next base: position 4,093,251 of record CM040086.1, read on the forward strand.
ACTTGGCCCTTGACCCAACCGTCAAGGTTAGCAGTTCATGCGTAGTATTTTATTTTATTTCCGAAACGATGCAATTATTTTCTAAGATTCTCTTATTCACCATAAAAAATAAATTTGTTTCAAAAAAAAAATTCCTGAAAATTTGGGCTTCTGTTTTTTATGATTATTTTTATCCAACCCTACAAGTATGGTACAAGCTTACAAGTCACTCTTTGCACCCAACTTGAAGGCCCAATTAATTGTATTGGAAGAACTTAATTCAGAGTTGTTGGTAATAAGGGTCAGTCAATAGGAGTCGCAAAGTTTTAGTATCTTGAAAGTTGATCAATTGCTCTTTATCAGTTGGGTTGAACTTCAATTCTTGCTTTCTTGCTTCCATTCAAAGTGCACATGAGATGTGAAAAGTGCACATCACAGAAATTGATGATTATGAAACAATTGAGTTGTGAATTTCATGAGGTTGACTGTTACCAACCCTCGAGTATTGAACAAGAGTATGCTATGAATTGAAGGGGATTGACGATCATCAATCCCCTTTAGTTGTCATGCAACTCTGGAATTCTGTTTTGTTTTAACTACTTCACTTTTAACAAACCTCCCCAAAGTACTTGATCAATTTGAGTTATCCATAAAGGTAACATAGAGTAGCCTATTTACTGCCTTGTGATTTTCATCTTCAAATAGAAATCTCTGTCATTGATTGTCATAAGAAGTTAAGCCGCTTGGTTTGGGAGAGCATGAGGTTTGTGTGAGCACACCTAGAGACTCCACCATAGGAACGCAATTGCGGTGTGGGGGAGCTTCTCTTGCATTGGGGAGGTCAAGGTTCGAATCTCTCTGACAACCCAATGCGTTGTAATTGGTTGAAAAAGAAGGGGCCAAAACTCATTTTCGCTGCCTTTCAAGCTAAAACCCCAGTTCCCCCTTGTCTTTCCTCTTGTGAAATTTTTTTCCTCGACTTTCGGATAACTCTATAATTAATTTTTTCACTTGCAGTTTGGAGTATTGGTGTTTCGAAATTCTCGTACTGTCAGCGGGGCTTTTGCCAAACCCCCAGCTCGAGATCTCCGCTTTGTCGATCTGGTGAGCCTGTCTTCAATTCCTAACAAAAATTTGGATTCCAAGATTAATTTTCCAAGGGTGTTGAGGCAGCTCCTCAAGAATATTATGATTTACTAACATCCTCTGACGCCACTGATTGGTATTATTTGTGTTGCAGTATAAGCATGACCACATTAAACTACATGATACCTTTTGGACTCAGTGCTGCTGCAAGGTACAATCTACCCTCCATGCAACTCCATAATATGACAATATTATTGTTTCAAGCAATACACATATGACAAGTCATTGTCGTGATTAATCCATGCTGAAGGCAGGGCTTCTTAAGCATGTCATAACAGAGAGGGACAATGATTGTATGACTCAAGGTTTTCCAAGCTTGTGTTGTCTCTGTTTTCTCATGTTGTGCATTGTCCTTGTCTGTATGTATCCCAAAATGGCAATATCCTCAAGTCTTAGACACCGGGATACATATTGATTATAAGGATGTACACCACCTAAATTTCTGCTCTAGTATTGATTCTAGGTCATTTACCAATAAATTCCGAACCTTTGTAACTTTTGCATACAATATCTAAATGATGCATTCTTTAGATTCCTCTTTGATTTGTTAACAAAAGGACAATCATTCAAAAATAAATAAAATGGACCATTCTAATACACTCATAATTCTTTTATACCACCCTTTTAGTAAGCAAAAAAGTTGCATATATATATATACATGAATTCAAAAGTTGATATATGAAAAGTGTACACAGTAGAAAATGATATTAGAGAATGTGATAATAATGAGTTCATTGCTTATTGCTTAACCCCTAGAGGCCCAAGGAGTGTCAAAGTGTCCCCCAAAAAACATTTGAACGCAAGCTTTGAACATTATAATCTTATAGGCTAGACGGTCGATTCTTCCAATATTTTGCACAACCCTAAGCATTGCAGATACAAATAGTACTCAACAAGAAATTCTTGCGGATCTCATTTCTTAGGCTAGAATTGCATTTTCTTTGACAAGGTGTCTATTTTTGGGGGTGAAAATTGGGGGACCTTAGGGGTCAAAGGGTGTACATACATTCCTGCTGATGGACTTTGGATGGTTGCAAACTGCAGCACCCGGGTGGCCAATGAGCTGGGAGCCGGAAACGCACGAGCAGCCAAGTATGCAGTCCATGTAGCCATGAGCATGTCCGCATGTCAAGCCACTATCGTAGGCTGCATACTTGTGGCTCTGCGCTTCCACTGGGGCTGGGTGTACAGCAACGACGCTCAAGTGGTACACTATGTGGGAACCCTCATGCCTTTCATCGCTTGCGTTGCGCTCTTTGATGGAATCCAAGGCGTTCTTTCCGGTACGTCGAGATCAATTAACACTAGTAGGAAATGTGTCGTTTTTCACTTACTAAAAATGAAAAAGGAATGAAATTGCGCCAGGCACATGGGTTGTGTCAATGCTCGTGAGTGGTTATGGTAAAAAACAAAAAAATATAAACATGATATTCAACCACTATTCATTGTTTCCACAAAGTGGGGAATTGAAAATGACAAGTGTGCTACTAGTGTAAACCCTACTAACAGGGCCAAGGAGTCATTTGTAGTTCTAAATAACAAAATCAATGAAAAAGATAATTCATATGGGACCAAATTTGATATTACAGGAATTAACGAAGAACATTGTATGTGTTGACCATGTCACGAAATAAATATTTTTAAACAAAAATAAATCCACATAGGACCTACTCAAAAATGTTAAAATAAAAACACATGCCCTTTAGGGGTTAACTACTGATTAGTAGTTGAAATGAATCAAGGCAGCAAAATGAAGTCTAAGAAACCATGTCCTACAATTTTCAAGCATGGAAGTTATATATTATACACTCAAAACTCTTGTATATCACCTCTTTGGTAGCCAACATACATGAGTTCAGAACTTGGCATGTATACAATATACCTAACATTGGAATGTTATATTGAAATGTGTGATAATAACGAGTCCAAAGGGTAATTGAATATGAGCTTCCAAAGTGGACTTTTTATAAATGAAAAGTTCAGGTTAGTCACTAAAGGGTTACCTCTTAAAGGTCCCTTTGGGATAGTAGATACGTTGACGTATATTTGGCATTTGTTGTAAGTAGAAAGTTTCAAATTGAGAACCCCCAATAGCTCATTAAAGTCATGTCATCATGAATTTTAACTTCACTTTTGATCTTAAATCTATAGGAGATGTAGAACCATTCCAAATACAATAAAATATTATTGTATAAAATTGGTCGGAACGAGCTCTGTAGACCTTTTTAACCCTTTAGTGCCTAGGGTACTATAGCTCAGAGCCTTGGATTTCAGTAGATTTTTTCACTGTGGTTGAGACTACCAAAAATAGAATGGGTTAAATTAGAAAGTAACCGTACAATTCTATTATCAACTTGAGAGCACACATTTTATTAAAATTTGAGAATCATCTGATGGTGGGATCGGAAGATTATAGTATGTATTTGAACTGTATAATGCACGCTCAGAAACGAGATTTTGGGGGGTGTGTGACTTCAAAGTTAAATATAATTTGAGGTAAATTTTCAAAAATAAAAGAAAAGAAGTTCAGCTATGCCTTATGTCAACACCTCTCTGTTGCAATCTTTCATATCAAAAATAGACTCACACATAATTATTGTGAGATTTATAAGTGAAAGTGACTTGTCCATGTACGGTTTAGGACAAAATTTTATACGTTGAAAATTGACAGGAGTGGGTACATTAGTCAAGATCGGATTACACACACTAATGGAAGATGAAGAAGAGAACACAATCCAAAAAAATAAAACAAGATAACAAACTTCCAAACACAAGAAATACTACATAGTACATATGTTGTATTTGTAAGTATTTACTGTATTTTCAAGTATTTGCAGTATTTTCGCGTTCTGTTGATAGGTATTTTGATAGTTGTACAATTCCAAATTGAAAATTTCTTTTTCTGGAAGGTGCGTAATGTATGTGGGCAAATCTGAACTTCAAAACTGAAGTTCCAATTCTTCACGGATTCTCTGCTATTTGCATTTCGGACGTTGTAGTGACCATAATGTGGTTTGCTGGGCACTAAAGGGTTAAGGGTTAACAAACTTGCTTTGATCATTGCGATTATGAGATTCTTTCATGGATATGGCCGGGGTTGTAATTTTAAAAAGTTTCAGCTGGCTTACCAAGGAAACTGAACAGGTGTTGCAAGAGGTGGTGGGCGGCAGGAGTTGGGAGCATATATCAACTTGTGCACATTTTACGTCATAGGAATTCCAATTGCTCTAGTTCTCGCTTTTTATTTCAACTTGGGTGGCCGAGTAAGCTTCTCCATCCACATCTGCTTTGTGCTTTGAATGCTCTAGAAATTGCTGTGCAGGTAGAAAAGGCAAATACCGGTAATGAATTACCGTATACGGTGGGTGTCCCTATATGTTCCCATGGCTGCAAAACCCTAATCAATTAGGAGCAGTAATAAGAACTGACAATGAAATTTTGTGCTTACCAGAACCAATTATGAGCTATAATAGGAATTGACATAACCATTCAGTACAATACTTTGTCAGTGCCTTGGTTCTACAGTAGATGGCGTGGATTATTCCACACCCAACAACACTTCACCAGTAGCTAAGTGGACAAGTGGAAGCTCAAGGTGATGAGCAAAGTGCATGAAGGAAAGGCAGTGACCATGAAGGCTACTAAATGTTATGGACAATGAAATTCTATGCTCACCAATATCAATTATGAGCAATATTAATACAAACACTAAAACTAAATACCCATTATGCAAAAGGAGGCAACTTTAGATTACATGAATTTGTAAAAGGTTACACATTGTCAAATGAAAGTAGAAGTTAACTTTGGTTTTGAGATGGTGGTGAAATTTTCTTTATATGATGTGCAGGGCCTCTTCATAGGTTTGCTTTGTGGATTGGGCACACAGATGCTTACACTCTCCATTGTTACATTGCGAACTGACTGGGATAAACAGGTAACTCGGCTATAGCCAATTTCTTGTTGCTCTAATTGATCTCTTGCACTAGGTTAGGTTTTTTTAGCAAGGAATGAAGAGGCTGTTTGAGCTGAGAGTTTATTTTGTCTAAGTATGTTTCTGGGACTCCCACAATATGCCTAATATGAAATTTTCTAAGGTCGTATTCAAAAGTACAATAGGTAGTCTGTACCTCATTTGAATAAGGTAGTTCGTAGTACGGCATTTGACTATTTGTGACACTTACCAAGATCCCAATTTGTGTTATTAACTTATTTTTTCACCAGCACTTTAAAAGAAATATGGAAATGGAATGTCAAAATGGCAATATAAGAAAATGATTCAATTTTGTCAAGCCAATGAAAAACACTAAGTATCCAATACATGTGGCCATTTTGGGTTAAACATAAGGTTATTTTAATATAAGATTTGTAGTAGTTACGAACAAAGACAATGATCATTAAAGCTAGGTTGCCTTTTTTTCTTAATATAGGGGGCTCTAGTGGCACTTTTGGAATACCGTGTAGCACCCTTCAAGAATTTATAAAAACTACATATTTTGTCATAACAATCATATGGTTCCACTTGATATAACTTTGTGTTTCCAATTCACATGTTGGAATTTTTTTTAAGCTCCATTACCTTTCTAAAGTGTCAAGTCAAAAATTGTGTTACAAATAGAGCGAACTACCTTATTTGCTTTTAAATGTTTAAAAAAAATAATCATAAAAATCATAATGCTAGCTTGAAGATCATCGCAATTGGTGAGCATAGAATTTCATTGTCAAGTGTAATTTTAGAAAAATAGAGTTGTTCAGTTGGAGGTAGTTTGTCCAGCCATCCTTCACAAGCTTAGTTATCAAAGGTGGTCTCGTCTCGAAGCTAGATAGACTCTATGGCTTGAACTAAAGTCAATAACCAATAGCAAGGAATGTTGACGAGCAAATCACAAAGGCTTCATAGACTTTGTGCACTAAAAAAATTATTACGACACTAGATTTTGGTAGTGAAAAAGGAATTGGTGTAGTTTTTTAACAGGATGTCTATTGTAAACACCAGATGGCATCTTTACATGTACTACATGATGAGCATGAGAAATTGGAAGGCTTTGAAAAGGTTCCGAATGACATCATTTAAGGTAAGTGACCCTTATCCAAAATAAACCTTTACAAATTCTTGTCTAGAACAATTTTTGAAACACTTAGTCAACACTCAACACTTTGAAATTTCATAATTATTCATATGGTATCTAAAAAGTTGATGCTAAGAGGATTTAGAGTTCTTTCTTAATTGACATCGAGATCCAACAAATAGTCTAAAGACAAATTAAAAATGGGAACCATGCTCAAATGCTTAATTGGGTGATTATAAGTCATTTACCTTGGTTTTTAACATGCAGAGTGGTTACTAATGAAGAGACCAAATATCACAAGTGATGTGTTTGGAAAAGGAGTTGCTCATGAATCTTACAACGATGGTCTATGCACTTGGAGAGCTGAGCAAAATTTGAGCAAAATTCAAGAATTGATTTCACTTAAATTGCAAATGACGTTCGGATTAATTTGTTGAAGAAGACGATTTGAATATACTTGGGGACCATTGAACGGGGAGAACTTAGCTCTAGTTACAAAGTGGCCATTTAAAATTGAAAATAATCAAAAAAGAATTATGAAAAGTGACACGTTGTATCTGAATTACTTACTGATTCTTTCCAAATCTTCTCCAAACCCTTTTGAGAAGTGAGGTGTATTTCTATGTGCGGAAGTTGGTGATAGGTGGTAGAGATAAATTCAGTACTACTTAGGAAGGCTAACCCTAAGTGTAGAACTTCCAAAATCAATTTGGTTTCAGGTGGACTTCCTAGAATCATACATCTATATTAGTCCTAGTTTTTAAATCTATATCAATCCTAGTTTTTAGAGCTTTGTATAGTTCAATGTCACAATTTTGGATCCAATACAAAGTGTTCATTGATGAGTTGTCAAACAAAGCTTTGAGTCCACAAGTTCCAATTACTAGTTGTATTAGCATGTGTACAGTACGCAAGAATATTACGAAATGAGAAAGCTATGGTACTGTAGTAGTCTAGCTTCTAAAATCATGTAGTTATTCACTTGAAAATCAACATAGATGATTTTATGTATATTGTGAACAATGTTTTTCATTTTCTTAGATACTAGAAGTTATACAAGTATTGGTTTACATACATTGAAGTTACATGTAACAATCTATGGTTACCAAGGCCTTTTATACCTAGTGTTCCAGTTTACCTAGGAAACCACTTATCTACTTTACAATTCAAAGTAATTGATGGTTGCACTCAAAATTTCAAGTAGAATCCAAAAGAAATTTAGATGAAATAATCTAATCTTGGACGAATGATCATCTGATTTTCAATTTTGAGATCATACCAACAGATTAGAGTGCACTGGCTAGAGTTTCAAAAGCTCCTGTCCCAGATTAATGCAAGCAGCCATTGACATGCTTTGGATTGTAAACTAGACAGGTGAATATCTCAGCATTGATGAAATCCCTGCACAAGGAAATATCCCAAATCAACGAGTACAATCATCCTGATAGTATGTCAGTAGTCCACATGCATGGCAATATTGCAAACATCCTTCTTTCACTCCAAAAACTGGAGGTTGGCTTATCACCATGCATTACTTTGAAGTCCATAAATTGACAGAGATGTCAAAGTACAGATCAGTTGTAAGTCATTCCAAAGCAAGAAGCAAGAACCTCATATATAAACTCCAGTCCTCTTTCAAGACCGACGTGAATAAAGTGTCCGTTCGTAATGTCAATGACCTAGTACCCACCGGACAATGAACCATTGGGACAAAACTACTCTCCCCTGCCAGAAATGGACACTTTAGTAACTGCGAGAACCTCACATTTATTAACCCCTGAACGTACCAACCCTTTGAACAAAAGTAGATCCTAGCCTCAAAAGTAGATATTAGCATGGCTCAAATGTATAGTGGCTAGCATAAATAGTTGTACATAGGAAGCTAAGTGAAAGAATTTGCTACCATTCTTACAGATTACATCATAAAATTGAATGTAAAAGTGTATAAGAGCATATAGTTGCAACAAATATATAGTACAACTTTTGAAGTTGAAATGTGAACCCAAAAAATTTAGTTTAACCCCTAAACGTCCCAGAGCCCAGAAACTGGATCACGAATGAATTCAAAGCCTTCTCACGTTCTCATCAATGCTTGGATGAAACTCATCCAATTTTTTGGAGATTCTTCACCAAGTTGTTGTCCTATCTAATGGTTGGATTTAGTCATACTAGAGTACATATTTTTCTAAAATTACAAATGTAGAAGTATGTCAAGTCGTTGACCAAGCCAAAATTGCATTGACTCTAGTTCAAAGTGGAATCATGAAAAATGAGGTCATAAATTTAAGAAACACAAAAATTTCAAAGTATCACTACATTTAAGAGTATCTCATTTCAAACTCATTCCAACAAATTTTACTCAAAAAATATTGAAATTTAGTTTGTAATTGAATTTAGAAGGAATTTTTAATTTTAACTTTCAAATTTTATAATTAAATATTGGTGATTGTATTAGTGAATCAAACTGTACGGATGGAATCTAAAATTCAAGATCTAGAACTTTCATTTGTATATCAATTCTAGAATATTCTTCTAAATGGTAGTGTATAATGTTTTTTCTCAAATTGTCAATTCCAGGGACACCATGGTACGTTTAGGGGTTAATTCAAATATACAACTAAGATGTACAATTCTTTTTGCAAGAACTAGAAACATTGTGCATTACTTGTATAAAATGAAAGTACAAGCTACAAAATGACTTTACAACTCAAGAATGCAATGTCTAAGCAATCCAAATGACTACCACCGAGTATAGCCACCTTTTAATTTATAAACATCAGTAGCTCGTTGAGGCATAGGGCATATCAACTTCCTAACAACATCAACTTCAATACTATACCAAATTTCTTGTATCTTCTCCCATAAATCACTCTTGCTAGTAGGTTTCCTCTCAGACCTTCTCATGCAACGATCAACTTCATTCCAAAGGTGTTCTATAGGATTGAGGTCGGGAGATTGTGGTGGATGCCAAATAAGCTTGAACTTCTGTGCAAGCAACTAATCTACAACATAATTTGCAGTATGCTTTGGATCATTATCGTGCTGAAAAATGACACTCTTCTTCTAAACCTTAGCATGCGTAGTCTCCATAAGTTCTGTCTCCAAAATCTCTCGATATATGTATTTACCCATCTTCCCTTCAATCAAATGAAGCTTACCAACTCCTTCCCAACTCATGCAACCCCAAACCATTATACTTCCTCCCCCATGTTTAACTGTACATTGCACATGCTGCTCTAAAAGACTTTCTCCACTCTTTCTCCAACAATATTGCCGTCCATCTAAGCCAAAGAGGTTGAATTTTGACTCATCAGAGAAAATGACAAAACTCCAATCTTCCCAAGTGAAACGATTACACTTCTTTGCCCATTGAAAACGTCGTGTTCGATGCTTCTTAGTCAAAAGTGGCTTCTTGACCTTCACACGTGCTTGCAGGCCTTGCCTCTAAAGACTCCTTCTAACTGTATCATCATTCAATTGCATGCCCATAGACCTTAACTCTCTTCCTATAGCTGCACCAATACTAGTACTTTGATTGTTTAACTTCCTCACAATATCACGATCATCGCGCTCATCAAGAATTTGAGGTCTACCAGGTGAAATTTTGTCTTTCACACTCCCTCTCTCACCAAATCTTTGTACTATATCACTGCAAGTACTTTGAGGAACACCCAACAGTGCTAAAATTTGACCATAGGAACTGCCTCGCTTGTGCATCTCCAAAACCGCCTTTCTCTCACTCTCACATCTCCTAGGAGCCATTATGAGTCACTAGAAACCTCTCTCGAACTCTGAAAGTTGTTGCACATGAAATCTTGAAAGCAATGTTAGCATTGAGATGGTGGTGGTGTGCACAACTAGTGTGCATATTAAGTTGTACACACCACCTGCAGATATTTCGTATTGGAGAGCTTCCATGTGGCTAATTTCGAAAGATATGCTGCAAATTAGATGCCATGTGTTCTTTGTCATTAATGCAAGCCAAACAATCCCCTACAGGTTGACTTTTTGATCACTGCTCTTTCTATTTCGGGAATATCACTCGCTGTTCGAACACTTGTGCTGACCACTGTACATGAGGTGCATATGAAAGGACCATTGCAAGTCTAAAATCTACCCAACAAATTTGACATACTTACAGTTGGAGGGCTCTCCAATATTATCAACAGCTCCCCATCACGAGAGATTTATTGTAATTGGTAGAGAATTTAATAGGCTTACAACGATGACTTGGATGAAAGTCATCCGAGGTTGTATGAGAAAGTTGCAAGGCTTTTAATCTGTTCGTGATCCACTTTCTGGACGCCGGAACATTTAGGGGTTAAATTACCAATAATCTCCACAAGAGCAGACTCCATCCACAAAATGATGAAAGCGATGTGCATCTCTTGCAACGATCTCGCGACCAACAACCTTGGAGATGAACTTTGTGGCAGTATGGCAATCACCACACACTCGAAGGTTCTTCACAATGCGGATGGGCGTCCCCGGCGGTGTGCTAATAAGCCCATAGCTGATGGCTAGCCTTTCACTGTGAGAGCAAAGCAGGCGCTCCTTCTGCAACTCATCCATGTCGTGCAGAACAAAACTAGTGTCTGGCACATACCCCACCTGCTTGATCTGCTCAGTTAGCCTGTTGAGCTCTGCGTAAATCGCCTCGTTCTGCGGATGGGATGTATCCTCCACATGAAACACATGCGTGCGGCCGTTGACCTCGATCCAGCTTTGGCCTGGCTCCTTCACAACAGCTCTGCTATCCATAACATGCCGTACTTTCTCTGCGTCTTCGTGTCTGCCCGCAGCCGCGTAGATGTTTGATAGAGCAACATAAGCTCCAGCATCTGTAGGGTCCAATTTCAAGACATTCTCGGACGCGCGTTCACCCCTTTCTACGTCGCTGTGTACTCTGCAAGCACTGAGCAAGGCACCCCAGACTGAAGCGCCGGGTTTGAATGGCATGCTCAAAATAACGTTCTCTGCCTCCTCTAAACGACCTGCACCAGTGATCTCAAAACTGGCTAAAATTAGCTGGATTTCTACCCAAAAAATGGGGCTGCTAATCATACAAAGAAAGAAAATGAAAAAAAAATTGAAATAAATAGGAAGCGAGAATGCTCATCATGATATAAATCTGTAGCAACTTCATGAGGTGATATCCGCAGATATCAACATGGTATCACCTTAATATATCAAGGGTGTTGCCGGATATTATAGAGGTATCGTGAGTATTGTATGCACTGGGTAGCAAAAGTAGATACTATTTATGTGGGAGGTCGCATAATGTTCTAAATGTCATAAAGTGGTTCTGAGATCACTGACCTGCGCGACCCAGAAGATCTACGAAGCAGCTGTAATGCTCTCCCATGGGTGCGATTCCGTACTCTACGAACATGGAGCGAAAATGCTTGCGTCCTTCCTCCACCAGGCCCACATGTGTGCAGGCCGAAAGAACACTAGTGAAGGTTACTTTGTCAGGTTTTATTCCTTCTTTCTTCATCTGTTCGAAATATTCTAAAGCTTCTCTGCATCGTCCATGCTGTGCACAACCTGGGCAAAACCACACCATGTAATTTTTATAACAAGCTAATCATCTCAAATCAGCTGTTTCTTACAACAGGTGCCTCACACGAACATTTGAATTCAGCTTTCAAGACATCCTGCAACAGATATATATACCACAACTTTACCCATGCTGAACAATCTAATTAAAGTAGAGGTACCTAAAACCATCACGACACCTAAAACCACCAACTTCTACACCCTTCTTTCATTTCAGGAAGGAAATGTAGGCTTTCATTACATGACCTATGCATCAATTGCTCAAAGTTAAGTCATGTACCGACAACTTACATTTCCTTCCTAAAATGAAGGAAGGATGTGGAAGTTGGTGGTTTTAGGTTCGTGGTGGTTTTAGGTACCTCTACCTTAGTCTTGAGAGCATAACGGTTCTTGTTGAACAACAATTGTGCAGGAGCATGTTCATAATACAATACGCCCTGGTTGTACCATAATTCCACATAAATGAAAAGACAAATACAAGACCTTGCATGACAAAAGAAGTGCCCACCGAAATTGGTAGGAAAGGTTGGAACGAACGAACAAAAACATAAGAAAGCCGTAGCCAACCTGTGATTATTGCCGTCCATGCAACGACGTTGCGTTCACTCATCTGATCAAACACCTGTTGTGCATCCTCCATACTTCCGCACTTGGCATACATGCTGACAAGGGCACTTTGCAGATATACGTCCAAATGGTATCCGGTGCGAACGAGCTCCTGGTGGAACTTCTTGCCTTGGTCCAGGAGTGCAGGACTTGAACAAGCCGTCAAAACACTTGTGAAGGTCATCTTGTCCGGCTTAATACCTTGCTGTTGCATCTTCTGAAAGAGATCAATGGCCTCGCCATGAAAGCCTTGCTGCGCGTAGCCTGTAACCATAGCTGTCCACGAAACCACGTCCCGATAAGGCAGACCATCAAACAATCTGCGCGCTTCGTCCAATCCTCCACACTTACAATACATGGTAATAAGTGCATTCACGACCCAGAGGTTATTCTCGTAACCCGACTGAATGATGTAATCATGAACCTTCTTGCCGTGCTCGAGGGCCGCGGGGCTTGTACAACCTTGAAGAATACTTGCATACGTGATCTTGTTCGGTGGTACGCCTTTTCGCTGCATCTCCTGCAGAAGCTCGTGCGCAACAACCACTTGGCCCTGCTGTGCATAACCTGCAATGAGGAGAGTCCACGTGACCACGTTTTTTCCTGGCATTCTGTCAAAAATCTCCTGTGCCTTGGAAACGTCCCCGCATTTCGCGTACATTGCAACAAGAGAGGTCCCAACGCGGGGCTCCAACTCCAGACCAGCTTCGACAATCTCGCCGTGTACGCGCCGGCCTTTCTGCAGGAGCTCCGGGGTGGTAAACGCATTGAGGAGGCTCACAAAGGTAACCTTGTCCGGCTCGAATCCTGCCTGCTTCATCATTTTGTAGCAGTTGTAGGCCTCCAAGTTCTGGCCTTCTGCAACAAAGGCTTCAATCATGGCAGTCCAGGAGATGATGTTCCGGTCCCGAATGGAATCAAACACTTGCTTGGCATCCTTTAAACTTCCGCACTTGGCATACATACTCAACAACGTGTTCTCCAGATACCGGTTCGGTTCGATCCCGGAGTTTATGATTGCAGCATGGACTTGCCGGCCTTCTTCCAATGCTCTCAGCCTTGCACACTCTTGCAAAAGACCCCGGAACACGTCAGAGTACACTCGAGTCCCCTGTTGAATCAACGAGTTCAACGTCCGCAACGCGTCTTTCAAACGCCCTTGCTTGCACAGGACACTCACATCCCGAGCGCTCGCCATGGCCACGATCTTCCGAGCCTCTACTGCCCCTGCCAATCGATTGCTGGACACCGGGGACGAAATAGCATCGGATACCAGGGTCTTCCCAAGCTGCAACCGCATCAATCTGTAAAACAAAACAGGCATGAGTAGCTAGAATTCCCTGCAGATTTTGAATCTGTCCTCAAAACCCAAAAAATTCAGTCGTTATCAGGAAAGTCAAGATTCAATTTTGTGGTAATTTTGTGATATAGCAATTTTGTGGTACTAATGCGTCGGAGAGAAATTGCAGCCGAATTGGAATTACCTCCTATAGAATGATCCCAGTGACTCCCTAAATTAATCCCTAAAGACCATAAGGCCACCAGGTGGCTCCTGTTTTTTTTCAGTGATTTTGAGCAGGTTTTATGCAGATTCTTTTTCTTTCTTTTTTTAAATTTTTAATTCGACATATGTAATATTCTTCGCTAATTCCAGTGATACAAAATTTGATCCCGTTCAAACTATAATTTTCACAATATGATCGTTTAAACTTGTCATTTTTAAACCATCAATCCTTGGTCCTTTATGGGTTAATTCATCTAACTGAACTAATTCCAAAGAATTAACGCCTCGGGAGTCGTTGAATAAAATGAGTTAACCCCTAAGCGTCTAAAACGCCCAATATGGCCATCTGCATCACTGAACTTTGCAACGGTGGCATTTTCTCATTTTACCTCGCTTTTCTGATTGCAATAAAGCTCTTGTTCTATACTACAAGATCAACAGTGGTGATCGTGTCAAATTGAAGTCATTTCCACACAAACAGAAAATTTACAGCAGGGGTCTAATTATCCTACACTACAGAAAAGACGCTTAGGGGAATTCCATATTGCATAGGAAAATTTTCCAAATTGGACCCCTTGCTGCAAATACACAGTGAACGCTTATGGGAATGCAATTTAGGGTTTCCGGGGGGTTTCCGATTCAAATACGCAGAGTGAGAAACAGACGCACCGGGAATTCCATATCAGCCAGGGGAAGAAGCGCATGACTCCTCGTCACTGAACCACAGACGGGGAACCACATGTCGTCCACAACCCGCGCAGTGAGGCTCACACCGCAAACCTCTTTTCCCCTGAACCAAGGCAACAATAAAAAAAAGGAAAAATTTAGATAAACAAGGCCGAGTGAGGGCGAGAACACGACAGATCCAGCGAGTGTAGGATCCCAATCTATCAACAAATTCCTGCCAAATGCAGACAGACGTCGGTAGGACTCTGCGCTAAACCCGCTTTAAACCCTAAACCCTAGCGTCCTCACTGAACAGATGAAAGACGATCAAATGAACAGAATGGATGAAAAATGAACGGATGGTCTCCGGGTTTCTAGGCGGCACTGAATCTCTTGCACTCCAATTCAATCCTTGTCTTCATTCTCATTCTAGGCCATTTCATACCCTGCGAGATAGCGAGCTTCAAATAATGATCTAGAGTACCAGCCTGTTCCTTCTTTCTAATGGTCAATTACCATTCGGCTTTGGATTCAGGGTTTATGCGGGCTTTTGTGGACGGAGACAAATCTTTTGGAGCTTCCCCAATTTCGTTTAGGAATTCAATGCTTGAATGTGATTCATAGGTTTTTTTCCTTGTTGAAATCGCAATGGAAGCGCTTCGTGTTGCTTCTTCTTTTTCACTCAATGGGAGGATTAGGGCTCCAATGCAGCATCATAGGCTCTCAAGGCCAAGTGTTATGTATAGCCTATCTCTTGCACAATGCAATATAGATGGGACTCGCATGATTAATGATTTAGGGCAAAGAAGAGAGCGTGTGAATTATGCGGTTGCAGCGTCGCCGTTTCTGACATCCGATGACGATGAGCCTGAGATGATTCCAGCCAGAGTGAAGATGTTGCAAGATGCCGTTGGGCCGAACAAGATTGTCCTTGAAGCACAGGCACGTGTGTGTACTGGACCTACACAAACACGACCCTTGGATGAAGCTCAAGCTTTCCAAGTCCTCAATACTATTCTCCAGTCAGGTACCCTAATCCCCTCCTTATTACTCCCTCTGTCCGGAAATAATTGTCGTATTTTTCTTTTGCAATCTTTTTCCTATGTTTTGTACTTCAAACATCAGTCCTGTCCACTTCAAACGGGGTGAACAATGAGTGACTCAAAAACTACATACTCCTGTTAACCACTAAAGGACCAAGGATTCATGGTTTTAAAATGACAAGGTTAAACGATCATATCGTGATAATTATAATTTGAATGGGACCAAATTTTATATCACTGAAATTAGTGAAGAACATTACACATGCTGCATAATTTTATTTTTTAAAGAATCTACATAAAACCTACTCAAAATTACTGAAAAATACAGGAGCCACCTGGTGGCCTTATGGTCCTTTAGGGGTTAAAGATACACTGCTTTTTGAAGTTATTCAGGTCGAGGATTCTCTTTCCGTCCCTTTAACCACTACACTCAGAGCTCTTTTGTATCACACCTTTGGTAACCAACGTGTACACATGAGTTCAGAACTTGGTAATTGGAAAGTGTACACAATAGCAAATATTCTCTGCAGATACTGGAATGTGATATTGGAGAGTGATAACAAACGAGTTCAAATTGTATGTAAGTTCATTGGGAGATCATTTAATAGAGAGATCTTTCACTTTGGGTACAACAAGAGCCAATTGAAACTCTCTTAAGATCCAATTGTTTTATCACTATGTATGTATGTATGAAGATTTCTTGCGCAATCATTCAAAGTGTGGGAGGCTATAGTATCCTCTAAATGCCGTTGTTGCCGATGCTTTGTCCCATGTTGGCTTCGTTTGATACTGAGTATGCCAAATTTGGCAGACTGATATGAAAGGTTGAAGTGCAGTTTCAAGGTCCAGCTCTAGAACAGAGTATATTATCATGTCCAGTAGCCCTCTCAAAGATACGTAATTTTTACACATGAAGTCAAGCCATGATTTTCTAAATGGAATTTCATGCACAAAAATTATCAGAATCCATAACCGCAAAGTGCATTGGGTAGGTATTTGAGTCTACTATCGAGAAATGACAAGTTTGGGACATTTTAGGATGAAATGCTAAAAAAATAGAAATCCACTTGGAAATTGGGTAGTTTTGCATTGATAACTTTATATGTGAATATCTTAGTCAATAAGACCTCAAAACGCATGATTCTTTTTCACATGATGCAATGGCGTGTTGATGGATGAGTATGAGTGTGTGAGTGACTGCAGCGAAGGGAGAGCTTCCGGACTCTGAAAAAGTGTCCAAGGCACAGATGGGGGCATTTTTCGGTGCCATGACGTTGCGAGCAAACTGCTTTGCTGTGCCAACGCAGTGGAGTGAAGGCGAGAAAAAGGCGATGGCGGAGCTCTGGCCTGCTCTCTGCGAGTGCCTGCCCGAGGAGGTTCTGTTTCTGGCAGATCCCGAAGGCACCATCATGTCTTCTGCTTCGAATGCTGTAGGACCGATGTTTTCAGGAAAAACAGACGCAGATGCGCAGTTGGTGAGTGCTCTTCGAGACCTCGTGATGGGACGACACTTACATCATGAGCGACTGGCCTTGCTACTCAAATGCGTTCTTCCCCTTCAAGGGCCCAAGGGCGATGTCAGCGATGCCTTGCTTGCGGCTTTCCTCATCTGTTCACGCATGATTGGCGAGACCGACCGCGAATTGGATGCTTATTGCATGACCTTCGATGACGAACTCGGTGATTCATTCTTATCCTGTCTTTTGAGCCTATGTGAACTCTAAAGTCTAACCAAATTGGACGTCATTGTGTTTTTCCCTTTGCAGTTTTGAGTACTATTTTTTTGGTTCCATTTTATATAATATTTTGACCAATACATGCAATGTTCTAAAACATGGCCTCATAACTCATCTAGATTATTACTCCCTCCGTCCCAAAGTTATTGTCATGTTTGAAAGTCATGTTTGAAAGTGCTTTTTTAAGTAGGTCAAAAAATACTTCCTTGTGGCTAATTTTATTTAGGTTGCAATGAACACATGCAATGTTCTTCAATCATTCTAGGGACATAATTTGGAACCTTTTTTAATCATGTTTCTTACAATATGATCAATGAAATTGGCTCAAAGAAATACCAAGCAAAAAAGTTGGACAATAACTTTGGGACGGAGGGAGCAATATTTTGACCAATACATGCAATGTTCTAAAACATGGCCTCATAACTCATCTAGATTATTATATTATTTTCCACATTATGATGAATTGAATTGGTCATTTTCCAACCGTGAATCCTTGGTCTTTTAGGGTTTAAGGTTCAGGGCTTGGAACACCGTTGGTTTGAATGCAAACAAACGCTGGAGTTTGGAGAGGTTTGAAGTCCTAGAGATGAATTATTCTGAAGCAAAGTCTGTCACTTGTTCTTGAAGCGCAGGCTCAGTGCCAATTGCAAAAGTGAAGTCATTGACACATTACGGTGAGCCATACGATGGGAACACGCGGTTCTTTCGGAGCTCTCTTTTTGTAGCAGCTGTACGTGCCAGCTATGGGGAGACCTGCCTTCTGCATGGAGTTGATTGGATGCCTCCTAAGGTAGGCTGTAAATTTTTGTAAAATTGGAGTGGTCTTGTCATTTGGGATAAGTTTTATTGAATGGGACAAAGTTAAATGTCTTGTTTTCTCAGCGTTTAATGTGATTATTACAGGGTGGGGTTACAGAGGAGCAGATGCTGAAGCTAATGGGTGCTAATACCACCTTGACACCCAAAGAAGCAGTGAGACTTCTCGAGGTTTGTGTCAATTGCACTGTGAACACCACTTTCATTAAAAGTGCACTTGTAATGTGAAAAGCTTGTGCACGTTGCACAAATTTGGATTGTAAACTTAATAAGGTTGGTGATTGTCAACTCTTTTATCATGTAGTTTTGAAATTTATCATGTAAATTGAAAGAGATTGATGACCATCAACCACATTGTTTTAAATTTATGCAATTTCAAAAAAAATTAATGACAAACTCGTATGTGTACTTTTAATGGAAGCGGTATTTGTGTCTGTCTACAAATGTCTTCTATTCCGCATACTGTGATCAAGTTTCTAGGATTTGATCAGCATAATTTTTTCATTGTGTGATCCATCTTGGTCCTCTTTACTCGGTACTCCCTCCGTCCCAAAGTTTTTGTCATGTTTGAAAGTCATGTTTAAAAGTGTTTTTTTAAGTAGGTCAAAAAAATACTTCCTTGTGGCTAATATTATTTAGGTTGCAATGAACACATGCAATGTTCTTCAATAATTCTAGTGACATAATTTGGAACCTTTTTTAATCATGTTTCTTACAATATGACCTACTTAAAAAAGCACTTTCAAACATGACTTTCAAACATGACAATAACTTTGGGACGGAGGGAGTAGATTGAAATATTGAGCAGTTGCATTAGTATTATAATCTGTTCACTTGTTGCTAGTGATCTGAGTTAGTTATTCTCTGTGGAACAGGATAAAGGCGTGGGATTTGCCTACATCAGCCAACGAGAAGCTCGACCGTCACTGTAAGTGTTCTGCAATACGATGTTTGCTTTCTCCTTTTTTGAGTGGAGCTGAAATGATCAGAATATGAGATACTTGCTTACCTACGAACGGAAATCAACTACCTGGACTAGGCATAAAATTAGAAATTGCGAGTTCAATATCTAAATGCGAAATTGAAATATTTGGATTGAAAGCTTACAAGTTTTGGTTCATGCAGATATTCTCTGGTAGATTTGAGGGAGCACATTAAAAAAAGACCACCTATTGCAACCACTGAGAAAGTGCAACACTACATTAAGGTGCATTTTTAAGGACTTTATTTCAACATGGGCCCAAGTATTTTCCTTAAGCCTGCATCTAGCTTAACTGTACATCTCTCCATCATATGCATATTAACCCCTGAAGGACCAAGTAGCCCCATTTGGGCCTCGTGTTTTTTAGCATTTTTGAGTAGGCTCTATGTGGACTTGCTTTAGTTCAAATTTCTTTCCATGCAATGTTCTTCACTAACATTGAATTTGGCCTCATTTGAATTATTGATTTTTCCAACGTGATTGAATGAGTTTCTCATTTTAAAACCATGAATCCTTGGTCCTTTAGGGATTAATGTGGTTTTCTTTGCAGGGCATCGGTCGCGAAGCGATGGTAGCTAGCTTCTATCACGAGGGCTATGAAGATCCTCTCTTAAAGCTTATACGTAGAAGAGGAGTGCAGGCTGGCCTGGTCGTTAAGGTGCGTGTAATGTTTCACGAATATGGACCCCAACGATAATTATCCTCTTTTTTAGTTCAATAATATTAACTAATGATATTTATTTTTTTATCCTTCTCTTCCCTGCTGCAAATGATAACCCCATCAGGAGCCTGACATTCCACCATTTGATTGTTGAACATCTTAACCCCTAAAGGACCATAAGGCCACCAGGTGACTCCTGTTTTTTTCAGTAATTTTGAGTAGGTTTTATGTAGATTCTTTTTTGTTAATTATAAAAAATAAAATATTCAACATATGTAATATTCTTCACTATTTCCAGAGATATAAAATTTGGTCTCATTCAAATTATAATTTTCACGATATGATCGTTTAAACTTGTCATTTTAAAGCCATGAATCCTTGGTCCTTTAGGGGTAAATATTTTTTTTATTTTTTTTATTGTTATTGTTTTGTGTAGGGGTCTTACATATCATGACGTACTCTTTTTACTATACCAAATTCCACCACTTTTGAGTGATTCATTTACTTGAATGTACTGTACATGACAGGGAGAGGAAGGGGCCTTGTCTCTCACAACGAAAGACAGATCACTGGATGCTGTGGTGAAGGGCAGACCATTGAATTATGTGGCTGGATTCAGACCTCAACAGGCTCCCCTTAGCGATAACACACAAGGTAGGCCTGCCAACAATCTCTCATGTAAATTGTGAGTCGATCATTTCAAGTCTAGAAAAGACCATTTATTATTCATATTTTCTACCGCTAATTCTGATTAAATTCCGAATCTTAATCCTGCAGGAGATTTGAGTGAAGCCTTCACCCTTGAGGTGGATGCCAAAGATTACGGATTTGCTCCATCATATACCCCACGAACTGATAGATCGGTAGGTACAAAAGTGGCTCTCTTTCAAGTTATAATAAGCTTGTGAAATGCAACAGTTCTAACTGCATCTATCCATGCATGCTTTTCTCTTAAAATTACTTTGTTAGCATTTGGCTCTGAAACTTGGCTTAAATAAATATATGCAGGCTGCGAAAAACGTGGAGTTGGGGATGGCAGCACTTCGAGGAGAAAAGGGACCTGCATATGATCGTATTGTTCTTAATGCAGCCGTGGCAGACCATCTGCTTGGATGTGAGGGTGCAGAAAGTCCTCTCATTGCAGTGGAAAGAGCAAAAGAAGCCATTGATAGTGGGCGGGCATTGAATGCGGTGTTGAATTATATTGACAGAAGCAAATGGTATTAATCCAAACCTTACGTTCCTTCAAAATTCATCATAGAACAGACATTTAATTAGTTGCTAGCTAATCCGAATTCCTCTTGAACCAACTTCAAACTCCCTTCATTGACGCCAAGTAAGGTGGTTACCCCATTCCCAACTGGCGCCTTAAACCAACGGCTAGGGGCATTTTCCACAATCAATGGTGCAATGATGTTGGTTTTAGCATGAGTTACAGTTGGTAATGAGTTCTCTCTTGTTGGTTTTAGTATATGTAAGTGTGGTTATGGATTCGTTATTGTTGGTTTAAGCATCTTTAGTGTGTGCAATATAAACCTTCTTTAGACAGAAACAACTCTACCTATGTGACGTGAATGGGATGTGTCATGCTTCAACTTTGAAAATTTATAACCAATTCATTCTTCATCCAAAATTTATGTTTCAACTTGTGTTGAAATCTATTTCTTCTTGCCTAACTCTAAAAAAAAAATACTAAATAATATCAATGTCTCATATCCGTATTTCTTATTCAGTTGGGAATGGGGTAACCACCTTAGTGAAACTTTACACTTGTAACAAAACTCTACTAATGTACTGGTTTTTGGAGATGCAGGCCATCCGGCACACCGTTGCCATCGACCGATTGAAGATCGTACCAAAGTAAAATTCCGGTATTTGACAATCTCTCTCCCACATAGCTACTGTGATTGAGACTTAGCTGACAAAACGAGAGGAATCTGGATGTCAGGTCACTGAGCTTCCTTGAGTATTTCACAAGCTGCTACTACTTTAGTCCTCTTATGTAGCTTAAGCTAAGCTAAGCTAGTGGGTAAAGACAGAAAAGCAAGTCTTGGGTGAGGCGCTTATCTTTCCCACTTGCAGCCTGATATTTTTCCTCTTCATTTGAGTTGGGATGCACACCAACATGGATTCGTCTAATAAGTAAATGAAGTCCCACCCAGTGAGTGAGTAGTTTCTGTAAAGTGAATTTATCCAACTGACAAGAATAGTATAAATTGTCTTTTGGCGAGTTTGTACAGTGAGTAACTTTTAGTTGTGTCAAGTTTAGTAGTAGTACTGAAAAAGGGATTCATTGAAGTAGAGCCAACCACCTAAATTAAAGCAGGTTGCCTAAGATAGGTTGTAGGAACACTAAAGAGGAGCTGCAGCAATTCAGTAGGAAATCGCGCCTTCACTTTGAGGAGAGATGCTGCCGGAGTATAAGGATTGGGGTGGTGGTACTTTTTCCTATCTGGTCCCCAAAAAGGCGAATAGGTCTTGGCTCCGTTTTGCAACCAAAACCGGATACCAACAAAACGCTCTTTTGGAGTCACACGGCGTTGCCCTTGACAAGCCCTCCGGAAATCTCGCAGTAAGACAAACGCTGCCCTCATTTCCATGGATGGCTAGGGATGCGTTTTCTTGTTTTTTTGGGCTTTTTTGAAACACACAGCGTAGTAGATCTAAGCTTAGCTTAGCTTAGCTTAGCTTTGCCAAGACTCAGCCTCAGTGTTGTTTCCCAGTCCAAAAGGGGGCTGTTGTGTGGAATTTCTGTGTCAGCATGATCTTCTTGAAACTCGCCAAGTCCACGTAACAGCAAGCCAGTCTACAGTGCTACTGCTTTGAATGAATAATTATAATAATCATAATGTTGTAGGTGATGAGAATTTAGCCATTGATAGGGATTACCTAGGCAGCTGCGGTGATGACAAGGCATTCTAGGTCTGTCTCTTGTTGTAATTTTGATGATGGTTGTTGTCTGTTCCCATGCAGGGTTTTTTGTAAAACCCAGGCATTTAACCCCTCAAGCACCAAGAAGCCTCATTAAGGTTGGATAACCTATAACCACCAACTTAAGCAACCTGGCCTATTTTTGGCAGTGCTAAATTCCCAAAAAAATATGACTGCATTCGAAATAGGTTTTGATGAGGATTGCAAAAATTTGCAACATCTAATTCGCATTTGTCAATTTTATACAAAATTCTGAAGTGGAAAGTAACCTTTTACCCATACATCACATACCAATTTCCTAAGTTCACACTTTGTTGTTCCTAGATCCGCTCATGAGCTAACCCAAAACCACCAGCTATTTTTTTGCAATTCTTGGCATGCCATTGGTCTTCTTGAATAGTGAAATTGGTGGTTTTGGGTCTCAATTGTGGTGGCTCCAAGAAAGTTGTACCTGTCATAATTGGGGGAGGTGGTGGTAATAGGTTATCCAACCCTAACCCCTAAAGGTCCTCACCTCTTTTACAAAAGTCAAAGCACTATAATTTGCATACTTTAAATATCACATTGAATGATTTATAATTTTTCATAGATAATCATCAACATTATGAAGGTATGACAAAATTTTCAACATGATTGGAAGATATTTTGAATATTTACAAATTTTATGATGTAAACAAGGTAAAAATTCAAAATAAATATGTTTTTGTCAAATTTAATATCAAAAATTATATTTAAGGTAGATGAAAGTTATATTTACATGGAGTAAAATATTGAAGGTGAAGAAATTAAAAGAGACTTATGATTGAAGCATCTTTAGAAAGCCCTTTGTATTTTGGACACTCAAAATTCAAAGTTTTCAACGGTTGAAAAGCTTCAAATGAAATTTATTTTCCAATCCCAGCGGTCAAAAGATGTATCATAACTTAACTTAAACATCTAATGAAAACACCAACTACAATAAAGCTAAGACACTTGATTTTTGGGGCCTTTGACCAAAAATCAAGCATAATTGGGTTGATTGGTCCTTTAGGGGTTAATGTTTTTTATTGGCTTTGACCGTAGGGAAGAGTTATGTGAGGACACTCATTTTTTTGGGCTAAATATCACTGTAGCAAATATATTCCGTCCACCAAATATATTCCGTCCACAACTGTAGCACATATATTCTGTCCATGAAGAGGCTTTGCATGGACACTCCAACTTTTTGACTAAATATCACTGTAGCAAATATATTCCGTACAATAATAGAATTTCGTCAAAAATTTGAACTTTTGTCGAAAATGATATCATCACAACATGCCAACAAAAGGACCGAAGGAGCCACTTAAAACTCCTCACTTTCCTCATAACAAAAGGACCAAAGGAGCTACTTGAAACTGTTTACTATCCTAACATTCCACTTCCTCATGTTCATCTTAAGAATAATCCGCCCAATAATCATCTTTATCATAAACAAGGTGGTACCAAAAACAACACAAAATTTCATTGATAGCCCTCTTGTAAACTCCTAGGCAATACCAATCATGGAAACTTTCTCTTGTGAACTCCTCTCTTGTTATATCCCTCATAGGCAATACCCATCATAGAAAGCTTTCTCTTCTAAACTCATCTTTGGTCGTATTCTTCATAGCCAATAACCCAACACCCATCATGAAAAACATATTTCCAAAATTAATCTCTGGTGGTATTATTCATGGGAAACACATCTCCAAAACTTATCTCTGGTTGAATTTCTTATAGGCAATACCCATCATGGGAAACACATCTCCAAAACTTATCTCTAGTTATATTTTTCATAAGCAATAAACATTATGGAAAAATTCTCTTCAAAACCCCTCTATGGTTGTATTTTGAAATATTTGATTAAAATTTGATAGTATTTTACAAAGACTTTAAAAGTAGTTGGTAAAAAAATTAGAAATTCTCAACAAACATTTGAGAAAAAGTTGAGAAATGTTAAAAAATATATTTATAAGTTTTAAAAATCTATTTTACAAATATTCCATAAAAGATTAATTATAGGATTTTTAAAATGAATAAATATAAATAAACCTAAAAACTCAAAAAAAAAAAAAATCATTGGATTTTTAAATTTTTCATATTTATAAATATCCATAAAATTATTAAAAAAATTACAAAATATTTTGGTAGTTCTTCATGTTTACAAAACCTCTTGCATGACAGTCCTTTAGGAACTAAAAGGCCTTTCATTTCCAAGCATGTTACAAGAGTGGTATTACAAATGTTTTTTAAACTTCATAAATGAATATCATAAAAATACATTATGAATTTAAACTTGGAAAAATAATCTTTCTATTGTTGCATAAATAAATGTTGTAGGTTTTGAATTCAGACTATATATGTTATATAATCTATACCTATGAACACCAAATTTTTTGTATATAGTTTACATTTTGAATTCAATTTTTTAATAAATGTATTATAAATGAAATGTTTATAATTTGAAGGCTAATTTTGAGGTGATGACTTCAATTGTAAAATTTCAAAAGCATGCTTTTTTTTAATATATAATGATTCATTAGAACAAATTGGTTTTAAAAAAATTGAATTCTTAGTGTGAACATATTTATGCATGATTCAATCTTATGGAATATATGACATGGATACTTTGTCTTATTAGGCCAATTATTAGCATAGTAATGTGTGCAAACACTTAGCTAAATGTGTTGCTTTTTGGATATGTGTCTTATTCTCCTATATCCACCTCATACACGAATCTTTTATATATATTTAGTTTTTAAATATTCCTTCATTTGTCTTTTGTCATTTAATGTTTGTTTTATTCAAGTGACTTTTTCTATGACTTATGAGCAACATATTTTTAGATCATGTGATGTGCTCCTCATACTTTTTGAGTATATATATTATTGCTTCATTCTATTATTCACTTCCACTCTCACTTATGCACTCTCTATACGTTGGTTAGGCTCTCAAGTTGCACCAATTTAGTTTTTTCCCCTCACTTGTTAATCAGAGGATTGGAGGATTGTACTTGTGCATTACTTCTCGTTGAGGTGTGATATTGTACATTTGAATTGTGTTTTTTTTAGATTGTATTTGTGTATTTCATTTTTTTCATTAAGAGTTTGTTATGGCTTCTTTTGCGAACACACAGAAGAGTCCTTGTGAATGTTGATGAGTTGAACCAAGGACTATAAGATGTAGCTTTTGAGGCAAAAGTCATGTGATGTTATGGTACCTTTGATGCGATAAGCTCAAGGAAAATGAAGTATCCGGGTTATGCTTTTTTGTATTGTGATCTTTGAAATAGAGGAGGGTTTACTACGATCACTTTGATGATCAAATTTCCTTTGATTGAGGAGCATGAAGCTCACTTGCGCAAGCAAATGTATGCAAGAGTTTTGGTTTGGAGAAGAGAGCCAATTTTTTTCAAAAGGGTGATATGGCAATGATGATATGGTGATCGCCACTTGAGAGCTCAAACGTGTACAATTTTTGCTCAAATTGTTGAAGAAGATGTTCGTGCAAGGCTGCTTGATCTTCACAATACAATCACGGGAAACCAACTTCTAAAGAGAGAGGTATGTTTAATTGCATTTTTTCTCAATTGATTTTTAAAATTCATTGAAAATAATTCAAATAAAAATCATAATAGAATTCATTAGAATTTTATTTACTTTATACATTCCATGAATATAAAATGTAATGTAAATTTTAAAGATTTGTATTTGATTTTTCTTGTTATGTTATAGAATATATTCAATAAAAGGATTTATTAAATGTATTGTCATTTGGCCATTAGTTCAATTTTAATATGTTCACAAAATATTATTTATATGGCTCCATGATATTTATTCAATTGAGATGCAAGTGGTTTCAAGAGTATTTTTATGATAAACATCATTTAAAATTTGAAACTTCAATTGATAAAATGTAAAATAATTAGAAATATATAATGTTAATACATTAGATGATTGATTTGAGAAGTTTTAAAATTATATATTTAAGTAATAATATAATGAAGATATCTGGATGTAATATGTTTGTACTTTTAGGTGATTAGAGTTCTTACCATTACTAGTCCAACTGCTCCGCTATTTCAAAAAGTTTGTGAAACTTGTCATCAAGTTGATAAAGATTTTGCAAACTAAGATTCCTATTGCAACATTTGTAGAGCTAAGATAACCTCTATCAAGAGTGTTTTTGTTCGTGACATATATAATAGTTGTTTCATTGATAGTATTTCATACAATAGTTACGGAGTTACGATTTACGGAAATGCGATGTATGGAAATACGATGCGCAGAAATATAATATACAATAGTACGATGCACGATATACGATAATACGATGCACGATATACGATAATACGATGCACAATATACAATAATACGATGTACGATAATACGATAATACGATAATACGATTATATGATTATACGATATATGATATATGATAATACGATATACGGAAATATGATTTACAAAAATACGATTTATGGAAATACGATTTATGGAAATACGATTTATAAACTTATGATTTACGGAATTACAATTTTATGGATTCACATATTTTTGGTCTTTCATAATTTTGCAATAGCATGTAATTACAGATGAATTGACATTTGATCCCACCATTGTTACAAAGCATGAATTAACATACACAACTTTATTACGTGTACATATTAAAGAAAAATTATACTTATTGGCACCGCTTCAGAGTTCAAATTTTCACGTAGATGAACGTCTCAAATTAGAAATGCCTAAATTAACAACCACAACAAGGTGGCATCCAATGGTTCCGAATTTAAAAAGAATCAGCATTTTCATGTAATCATACAAGACCTCAACACAAACTCTTTTTGTCAGCATTTTCAAGACATTTTTAATAACTATAGGCTTGAAAGTTCTAACATCTTATGCCTCATAGAAACTAGGTTACAATCTTCACCAAATTTTCTTCCAATATTCAAAAGTTAACTAGTATATTCCTCATTTCTATAAATATAAATACAACAAGATATCAGAAAACAAAAAATTTAGAAAACAACGTTTGCAATTTTGTGAAATACGTACATAAATTATATTTGTGTTGGGATTTTGTTGCCAAGCCATGAGCTCAATTGTTGATTGAAATAAGAGCAGTTTCATATAACTGGTCCGGGTTTGAATCCCGCCGGACTCGTTTCGAGCGGTTCTGTGGTACACACGGCTTGGCAATGATAGCGAGAAATCAAAGGCAGGAAATTATGTAAGTTGTACCAATCAGCAGTGCCCACCTAAACACTTGAGACTAACAATAGTTAAGTCATGTGACAATATGTTCTAGTGGTTGTTATCACTACTCAATAAAGGCGGTAGTTATGACTACCCCTTTTATTGTTTATAACTTTTTTTGTGCAGTAGGAAAATTGATGTTTTTTATAAATATTGAATATCACTTAATTCTTCTCAAGTGTATATTGATATTTTGTTCTCTCATTTCTCTATTCTCTTCTTTTGTTGCTTTATTTTCTCACTTCTTCACTCTTTTGTTCTCTTATCAACTCAAGAGAACACTATGTTTCATGTCAAATATATGACATCATTAGAGCTAGTTCTATAGTAAAGTCTCATCACTGACAAATAGGAGTCACCTACTTAAACATAGTCTTTCATTGGTTTAGTTTCATTTTGAATCTTTTGGAATTCCTTGAACCTTAAGTATGTCCAACTATAGAGTTTTTATGGACTCTCAAACTCCTGAACCTAATCTTGAGCTTGAACTCTCTTTATCGCAATTGCCAGATCCACCATTTCGACTTTCGCAATCATCTTTTGGTCATCCTCAAGATGAAGCTGGACCATCTCAACGACGAAAGCGACCACGCATGGAGCAACGTTGGCATGGAAATCTCCAAGAAGAAGCTTGAGCTTTGGTGATCTTATTGCAAGTTGGCAGTGTGGAGCCTAGAGGTCATGATGTCATATTCCATGGACATTTTCAAGGGCTTAATTCTGACCAATATCGAGGAACAAATCCACCAAAAGAAGGAGACTCTGGTCATCACCGCTATTTAGACGGACATGTTTATCCTTTGGCAAAAGATCAACGTGCAGTCTTTGTTGCATCAACTCTTCAACGCATCCTTGAATTTCTAGAGATGTGAGAAGATATTGGTTTTTTTTGTTCTCTTCATAACTTGTTTTACTTGAGGAGAAGTGAGTGTAGTTAACATATTGTTGATTGGATTTGCATAGAAAGTTTGGTAGTTTCTTATTATGTTTGCGTAGAATTTTTGTGATTCTTCATACGTTGAAGGGCTTGTTTGAATGTCAACAATCCTTGTTATTCCAGAGGTCAACTATTATTATTTGTTGTAGTTGGATAGTATATAGTCAAGGCAATTTGAAAATCTTGCTAAAACAAGCTTTGAAGCATAATAGTTGAAAATTGTCTTCATAGTGTACTTTTGAAGTTAATTCAAGTTACTGGAGTTATTTTGGATTTTCATAATCTTGAACACAAATTGTTGATTAAATATAGCAATAAAGAGACAAAGTGTATAAATCTTACATCGTAGTGGGAGTCTTAGATTGAACAAGAGAGTATATCGTGGTACAAGGGGAGAGAAGATGAATAGTACTTCTCTCCCATAGGTTCAAAGTTGGAGTATCTTATCACTAGTGAGTCATCTAGGTACTAGTACTAAGGAGAGCGCATGTGGGAATTTTATATCTCAACACTCCTCGCTCGACGTAGTATCAGAAAAATAAATAAACCAAATACACTAGTACAGATACGGCTGAAAGCCAAATAAGATCGCCAAGTCGTGGACTTGGTCGACTGTATAAAGACTTCAGTGGTTAACTGACCGGTCTGAGGTTCGATCCCCGTCGGGTTCGTTGACTTGTCGGAATAACTCGCGGCTTGGCATGCTAGTGAGGCAGGAATAAACAGTCGACCCGCTCATCCACCGTACCCCTGAGCTATGACAAGATGCAAAGCACCCCGAGATAGCTAACAAGCTCCATGCATTGATTCCTAAACCGTGGTTCTCACCACGACCCCCCCCCCCTTTTATTTGTTGCCTCGTTAAAACCTTATTAAAACCTTGTAGGGATTTTTGAAATCCCTACAATTTTTTTTACCGAAGGTCAAAGCCTCTCGTAGCGTAGCTGCTTGTTTATTTTGGTTTGTCGCAATTTTGAGTAGGTCCG
Source organism: Pohlia nutans (assembly GCA_022496805.1). Lineage (NCBI taxonomy): Eukaryota > Viridiplantae > Streptophyta > Bryopsida > Bryales > Mniaceae > Pohlia > Pohlia nutans. The sequence goes on from CM040086.1 coordinate 4,123,127, forward strand.
ATGTGGACTTTGTCATATGCAATATTCTTCCTTGATCCCAATGATTTAAAATTATGTTTTTCATAATATGATCAATTGAAATTCTCATTTTAAAACCATGAATCTTTTGTTTGGCAATCCCATTCTTCAGCCTTGGGAATCAACATTCCAAGCCAAAATAGTTGTAGAAGTTGTAATCTTTTGAAGAATCGAAGCTATCTTTAGTTCAAGATGGCTTGGAAACGCAACAAATATGTTTTTTAAGTAGTTTTTGCATGTTCTACGTTATCAATTTTTTATTCAGATGTTAATTCTTTGCACAAGCAAAAGGGTGTACTACACAACTACACTAAATAGGTAGATTAGTGTTAGATAATTATAAGATTTGAAAATATTATAGATTTTTACTCTCGACAAAAAAAATTACTAAAGACATTGATTCCAATACTATTGAAAGATCCCCAACTTGACCAATATAGAAGGTAAAAAAATTGGTCAACAGTAAAAATTTACAACATGTTTATGTAAATTAGTGTATCTAGCACTAATCTACCTATTTAGTGTAGCTAAAGAATGTCAAGTGGGTTAAATCCTTAAAACACCCATTTCTTTTTCTTTCTTTTTTAATTTCCTTTCTACAAAAGGTGCCATAGGGGGAGGGTGGGGTCGACACATTTGTGTTAAATAATTCTTAAAATTCAAAAATAAGGTTCGGTAGATGGAATTTGTAAAGATTCTCTTACAAAAAATATTTTACTAATGAATGAAGAGAAAAAAATTGGCAATTTTTTAGAATTTTTTTTCTTTGACCCTACGGTATCAAAATTCAAGAAAAATTTGGTTGAAGAAAGCGAATGTCAACTAATGATTGTAAAGAATTAAATGATGAAGTTAGGTTTAAATGAAAAGAGTATTAAAATTGTATGAAAAACTATTTCATAGATGAATGTATAGATGTTTTAGCTTTTTTGTTACATTTTATATTGTCATCCTAACTTTTTTCCTTCTTACTCTTTAGAAGCCATTTGTAATTTATAAGCATTTGAAAAGAGTTTGCTCTTATTTTACCACAATATATTTTTGGACAATTTCATGTTCAATTTGATACCAAATGTTTTGAGTTGAATATCAATTAAAAGATTTTTTGAATCAAATTTAACGTAAGTATTCATTTTAGTGATAAGCGGTTATTGGTCAAAAGGTCCATAGATGTAGTCTTCCATTGTATTTTGAAACGCCTAGGGATAAAAGTATAGTAAAAGGAAGTCCTAAAATCCAAGTGGACCTACATACTAAAAATTTATGGTCAATGTTTATCTATTGTTGGACTATAATCAATATTTTATTTCATTTTAAAATTCAGTAATTAAAATTATTTTTCTTTAGAAATGGAGGTAGTGCTGCTATAATTAAAGACCTTACTTACAAACTCTCCTTAACTTTCCATAGTCACTGAAGTCAAAGTTCATATTGTAATCAATTAAGGCATACTTTTTTGAATTTAATGTGGTAGGAGCATTGTCACCCTTGGCGTGAGAGGTGACGCCAACATGCTCTAACGCGCTCAATATCAATGTGACAGGGACAAAAGGATACATGGAGCAACGCATCCTTTCAAGTAAAAAAATCGACGTCTTGAACCTATGTTATTGGTCGTTATTTATCTTCAAAGATGTTGAAGAGCGAATATGGGTAGAGACCAACATTGGCTAGCACCACAACAACATTGGCTTAGATTTCTTTAATCAATGAAGTTAAAGATCATTTTGTAATCAATGAAGGCATAATTTTTGAGTTCTTAATGTGCTAGGAACATTGCCACCCTTGAGTCATAAGTAACGCCAACATATTCTAAACGCACAAAATATGAATATGACAATGACAGAACGATACATACAGTAACGTGTCCTTTCAAGAAGGAATCGTGACTTCTTGAACCTATGCTATTGGTCATTATCTATCTTCAAAGTCATTGAAGACCAAAAATAGGTAAGATGCAACACTAGTTACGACAAGACACACTTAGTCTAGTAGGATTTTGGTCCTTTACAACTAGTTCATTGTTACTCAAACGGTACCTTGCAACTAAATTCTTTCAAAATTAAGTTGTTTTGGACACCTTTAGTCACATTAAACTAGTCTTAATGGTTCAAAATCCTACTAGTCACAACACTAGCTTAGTTTTCCTTAGTCACTGAAGTCAAAAATCATATTGTAATCAATGAGGGCATAGTTTTTTTGAATTTTTAATGTGCTAGGAGCATTGCCACCCTTGGCGTCGTAGGTGACTCCAACATGCTCTAATGCGCCGAATATGACAGCTTTGAAGTTACGCGTCCTTTCAAGCAAGAATCTTGATTTCTTGAACCTATGCTATTGGTTGTTATCTTTCTTCAAAGTCATTGAAGAGAAAATATGGATAGGAAGCAACACTAGCTAGTGCCAATAAAACATTGGCTTAGTTTTTTATACTCACTGAAGTTAAAGATCATATTGAACCAATGAAGGCATAGTCTTTTGGATTTTTAACCTTTAAACATCAAAGCAAGCCCCATGGGCTTAGTATAAAGGAATAATTGGAGAAAAAGTTTCATTTCTCAACCAAATCAAGCGAGACTTGTTGCGTTGGAAAGCTACTGAAAAAGCGATCTAGATTCCAAATTTTCGCCTCATTTGAGAGATTGTGGAATCGTTGGTAAGCAATCAAAGTTATCAAAGTGAACAAGTTTTGAGGTTGGGGCAGCTGAAGTTCAGCAGTCCCGCAGTGCTACAGTGCTCAGTGCAAGCCAGCAGTGCACTGCAGAGCCGTTTTTGCCAAAAATAAATTTTAATAAATAATAAATAATAAATAAATAAATCGCCTCCAAAATTTTAGATTCCTTCCGGGCTGCCCCGTCCAGGCCCTCTTGACGTTTAAGGGTTAATGTGCGAGGAGCATCGCCACCCTTGGCGTCATAGGTGACGCCAACATGCTCAATATAACACCTTTGACAAGAGGATACATAGAGCAACGCGTTCTTTCAAGCAATAATCTTGACTTCTTGAACCTATGCTATCTGTTGTTATCTATCTTCAAATTCATTGAAGAAAGAATATGGGTAGGAAGCAACACTGGCTAGGACCAAGTCAACTCAAAATCAAACACGCCATCATGCTCATGGCATCATCGTTGGCACCACAAGGGTAGAAATGTTCTAATATGTTTTTTTTTCATTATTAACAGTCTAAATCTTCTATAATGATAGTGTAGTAATATTTAGTTTCGATCCATTGTAGATTATAAATTTGTCATGTTATGATTAAGAAACTATGGTCAATATAGCCCATAAAATCTTGAATTGTCAACACACAATATTACAAATGAAGGGTGGAAAAAATTAGGATCACAAATATTATTGTTCATTGCACTTATCTTCATACACATTAAATAAATCTCTCTATTGCACCTATCTTTACTCACATCAACTAAATGTTACTCTAAAATTCCAATCGCTTTAAATAGTATTGATCCATCCAAGAACAAGTAAGCATCGAAATGTTATTACTATTTATCATAGATTTTTTTTACATTTACTAATAGTTTGGCCTTTTGCCGTTGGCCCAAGTGTCCCCCATGATCATTGCTTCTACCTCTATTTTATTGTAGAATTTAATTTATTTTATAAATTCAAATTCAAATTCAATTAAAACTCATAACTTTCACACATTAGATCCAAAAGTCACGAAAGGACTTTCCTCTTATCAAAGAGATTTTTATCACAATATTCCTTTATCAAAGAGATCTTTTGTTAAAACTTTTATCTCTTGGAATTAGGGATATTGTTAATAATATCCAATCTTAAAAATGTAAGCATAGCTAGATGAAACAAGTATGGATTCAATCTTGGTAAAACAGACCATTGGATTGAGATATTATGTTATGACTTTGATCCGTTCAATGCACACTCAAAATTGAGATTTTGGAAGGTGTGTGATTTCAAGTTAAATAGAATTTAGGTTGAATTTTCAAAAATGGAAGTGAATTTGTTCAGCAATGACATGTGTCAACACCTCTCTATTGCAATCTTTTCATGTCAAGGAGATACTCACATAGTTATTGTGAATTTTATAAGTGACAGTGACTTATCCATCTACAATTTAGGACAATAATTTATACAATAAAATATAAAAGGAGTTGGTACATCAATCAAGATTAGAACACAATTCAAAAAATAATAATAATATAAATAACAAACTTCCAAACCCAAGAAATTACCGCATATTACATGTGTTGTGTTTGTAAGTATTAATTATTTTTCAAGGTATTTGCAGTATCTCGATGTTTTGTACATAGGTATTTTGATATCCAAGAAATTCCGATTTGAAATATGTATTTTTGCATCATGTGTAGAATCGAAAGTTAGGCCTTTGAACTACAGACACCGAATTGAGATGGTTCACAAAATTTACAGCATTTCATTTTTAAGTGACCCAGTGACCAATTTCTAGATTACCTAAACACTATAGGATTAACCCATGTACGCCTCGACCCTTTGAACACATAAAGATGCTATTCTCATAAATAGATGTTAGCATGGCTTAGATGTACATGGGGTGTATATGAGAGGATCATTGCAAATATGAAATCTATTCAAAAAAATTGACATGCTTGTAGTTGGACACCTCTCCAATATTATCAACGTCTCCCCGTCACAAGAGAATTACTTTAACCCCTAATCGTCCTCACCCCTCTCCAAATTTGAAGAATTTCAAAGATGTCTTATAAAGTGTATTTAAAAGGGATATTGGTGACAAAGTCTAAATAAGTACAAACAATCAACAACATAGAAACAAACACCGTAGCATTGTCTTTCATTTAGATTTTCAAATGAAGTCATCATGATTGAATGAGAAATTTGCTCAATTGTACCCTACATCCTAAACATGAATGAATATTTTGACGATAAAGCCGAATGAGTTATTAGAATTATCTAGAAAGTAACACAAGGCCTAGCTTTTATTTTTGTGCTTAAATGAAGACGACAAAACAACACTGACATGAGCAACTAGCCCGGTAGCATTAGGTGAGCACGGGGACACTCAATGATTTCTCCATAGGAACGCTAGTGCAGTACGGGGAGCTTCCTTGGCATTGAGGAGGTTCAAGGTTTAAATCTCCTTAACAACACAAAGCATTGTTATTAGTTGAAAGAAATAAGTCCTACACTCGTATTTGTTGCCTTTCAAGATAAAAAACTTCGTATAAGGTAGATGTACCTTACCTTGTCTTTCCTCTTGTGAATTTAATTTGCTTGACTTTCCGGAGAACTCTACTGATCTAAATTTAGCTGGATATATTTCGCCAGCTTAAAAATAAAAAAAGGCTACAGCCAAAAAGTGATGAGCTAAAAAGTGATGATTCAATAATTATCGTCTGCTAATGTGAAACTGAACAACACAGAAGTCAAGCAGTTTCTAATCGGGGCGGTTTCCTAGCTATGATACACGCTTGTGTACATACTCTCTTCATCATCGAGGTGGGTGCTCTTCCCGACACAGCCACCCCGGTAACAAGCAACAAATCTTGCGTTAGGTAAGATGTGATTAGCCATGCGGCCCCTTTTCTGTGCTGGAAACAAGTACGTTACAGGCAGGGTTTTTTGTTCTGGCTACTTGGAGCCAGACTCCAATGTCATGGCACATTCACAATGGTCTAAATCTAGAGGGAGCACCGTCCACTGCATGCATGGAGCAATGCTACAGTGCAAAAAAAACTGCATGGTTTCAGGACTTTGTAAGTAAGGTAGTGGGACCAATTCCCGACTGAATTTCAGGTTTGCATACTTAGACTTGTGAAAGAATTTTTTTATAATTTTTGAATGCTCTGCAAAGCTATTGCAAAGGCATCCCCCAAAAAAAAAACATTTTTTGAGCATTTCTACAATTTTCTATGATTTTTTAAGTCTGAAAGCTTAGAGTGACCATTAACAGCTCATAGAGTCATGGTTTTCATGAGAGGTTGGATTCTGAAAATAAAGTGCTTCTACACCAATCAGGAGCTCTTGATTTTTCCAAGCATGGACGAAATTAGAACACTCTTGGACACTATCTGAAACCATGCTGGCTAGTTTCTGACACCCATCCCCCAACCAGTAGGGGTCGGAAATACAACCCGGTCAGAAATATGACCCTCTACCTTAAACCCTATTGTCAAGGACCAAGAAGCCCAAATTGGTCACATTTTATTTTTAACAGTTTCGTACCCTACTGTTAGGGTTGACAAAAAATAACTTATAAAAAGAGAAGCCCAAATTTTTAGAAAATCCCTTTTTTTTTATTTAAAAAAAATCAATAAATTTTGTTTGGTGAAAAAGAGAATTTTAAATAAATATTCATAAAATCTCATAGCTTATTTGCATCATTTCAACATACACTTTCATTTTTATTTTTATTTTTATTTTATTTTATATTATATGGACTTCATTTTTCTCAAATTCATTTCTTTTTTGACCAACACTATTGTATGTAATGTGTTTTCATTCGGATTCCAATGATATCAAATTTGTTGAATTTTTCGTTTTAATATCATAAGTCTTGGTTCTTTAGGGGTTAAGGGGAACCACCCTATTTATGCCACAATTTGAAAGTCAACCTACTTATGTCACTATGTACTTCTAGTGTACATGTCAAAACTTTAAATGTAAAATAATGATATATAGTAACACAATCATTCACATGTCACAATTAGGGTAGTTTAACCAAATCACTTGACAAAGCATGCCTTGACACACTCCACATTTTCTTTTCTTTTTTCGATATATATGCAAGGGTAATATATTGCTATATTCACTATCAGAAAATTCAATTAATCTGTTGATTCGGTCCCTTGATCAGGAACACTTTTTCGTTGATTTGAACAAAAAATCAACCAAATCAACAACAACAAAAAGTGTCTCTGATCAACGCGCCACCGAATCAACAGATTAGTTGGATTTTCTAGTAGTGATTTTGACTGAAAAAAAATTATAGTTTGTTCATGAGCAAAAAAATGTCACTACTATCCCTATTTTTTGAATTTAATATACCGGCCCAAACTTGAAAGAGTAGTTTGGCTAGAATCCACGAACAATATACGAGCCTTGAACGCTCAAAGTCAAATTGAGACCTCGAGTTTGTAACAACAAATTTGGGAATACTCGTAGCAGCTTCATCATTTCAGCAACGACAATCGCGACTTGCAGTGCCTTAAAAATATTGAAGAAAAAAACGACATGAACACTGGATCGACACTCACAGAGTTGCTGGATTGTGGGAGATACAACTGCAAATTTCTCATCTGGACGACAAGAAGTGAGATCTGCATCATTGTTGGTAATTGCAAAAGAATGATGACTTGATATAGCCCAGTTCCGTTCAGTAACTTACATGGCAGACTACTCACTCACTCCCTGGGCTATTGGTTGGGTGATTGAGAGTTTGGTAATTACTCTGACACGCCAGGCTTGGCACTGTACTGTACATCCATCATGTACATTACTCATATTGTACACTCCCAGTCAGGCCAGGCTTGGCCAGATTTTTTCATTTTTTACTTGGAAGATTCCCTATTTTGGTAGAACCACCAATTCCTCAGTGACTATTTTGAAGAATCTTTAAAATTATTATAGGATCTAATTTGAAATATGATATATAACTATATAATAATATATTTTTAAAAAATCATAAAAATAATAAAATAATAATAATCAAGAGATTTTATTTCCCTAAAAAAAGAAAAGAAAACATTGCAGTGAACGTGAGAATTTTTTTTGGTACAACTAATTTTCTGAAGCTCAAAGATAAAATCATAACCCCAATATAATGTTTCATGGGTGTAAACATACGAGGTAAATATGTCAAAAGGACAAAATTGTATTTGTAATCATTGCTTATTTGGATAAACTAAAGACTTATTAAGAACTAATTTGGATGACTGAGCATTAGAATATGTCTTTAAGAACTCTATTAAGGATTACATAAGGGTGTGGGTTGGCTCATGAACTGGTGCTTCTACATTGTATTTTACTATTATTATACCAAACATAAGGTTCTTTAGCCTTTACGAGTTGTACCTTGGAATATGAATCGTTGCACAAAAATCGTTCTAGCGGATTCTAGAATATTGGACATGCCGCGACATTGTTTACCTAGAAAATGATGATGGAGGGTTGAAAGTCCACAATAGCCCCGCCTCAAGAATCACATGTTTTGAATCTGTTATCTTTCATGCGATGAAATCAAAAGGGTGAACTATGGCAAGGGCTAAAGAACCTTATGAAAACATTGAAAAAAATGAAGATAAAAAATCGTATCTATTTCAGAAATAATTTGCTTTATAAACCCAAGGTTCTTTGGTTACCAAAAACTATGACGTCACACAAGTAGAGCTCTCAATACACTTGTGTCAGAGAATAACAAATGATGCCGTGTTAGGGTTTTGTCTTTTATACAAGGACCATACCTGGCTGTCATGGTAAGCATGTCATGTTGAATAGTTGAATTTTTTTGTCCATATGATAAGAATATTCTTTAAGATTATGTGGATATTCTCTACAATTCTCTTTTTCAACATTGGAAATTTAAAAAAAAAATCCCTAAAGATTTAAGCTTCTCTTTTACAAAAAATTTGCTAACCTTGATGATTGAGTACAATATTGTTTGAGTCTCTGTGATAAACATTGTGTTTGGTTCCATGTCCCATGGGCACTAGTCTTCATGCTCGTACACACTAGTAGAAAGGTGGCATTGCTCAAGGATATGCCCATGCAAAATTATTATCCATACGTGAAACTAGACATACTTGCTTGGGCATCTCCTTTGGGAGTGCCACCTTTTCTACTAATGCAATGACATACTGCCATGCACTTACATTTCAAGAATAAACATATGCATGTCAAATTACATGATTTTGTGTTTTTACGTCAATGGAAGGTACTGCAATACCATACTCAAATCTCTCCTCATATTTGACAGAAATTAATCAAATTTTAATATGCTAAAACAATTCAAAAAAATTAAAGGGTAAAATATTGAAAATATTGAAAAGTATCGAGAAATATTATCTTATTTTATTTTATTTTTAAATTTGGAAAAAATAAAAGTAATAATATTTTCACATTCATGAAATCACACAACAAATTATGAACTTTTGGAAATGGTGAAGAAACCACTCCATTGTTAAGAGATGATGAGGATAAGTTACAAAAATGGAATGCAGAGAGTGTTCTTCCATAGCTTGACAGAATATTTTGGATCTAAATATGCTGAAAATTAAAATTGAAAAAATTAATTAAAAATTAAAAAATTAAAAAACCTAGTGTAATGTGCCTAAAGGACTTAGGGATAAAATTATTCCAATTTGCCTTTATTCCACCAAACCAACGAGAAGCGTACCATATGTGAGAAGCGCTACACTTAAAACTCTTTTATGTCACACCTTTGACATCCAAGTTGCCCTAGTACATGGGGAGATTCTGCATTCACATGTGTACAAAACATTCAATATTCCATGCAAATATTAAAATGAGATACTAGAGAGTATGATAAATTAAAAAATTAAAAAAAAAGGAGTTTAGAATGCAATGAATATATTTTTGCTAAGGTGAATGACCCTATAACCGACGTGTACTATAAACCAACAATATTTTCAACAAGTGCTCATTGAAAGCTTCTAATTCTATACCAGTAATAGATTTGTGTGAAAAGCTTAAAGCATTGGTTTATGGGTCATCCACACTAGATGCTGGAATAGATAGTTCAACCGAAATTCTCCAATTTTTAATTTTTCTTCGAAATGAACCATATCAATTAAAAACAAAAAAAGGGGAAAAAATACAAGTCCGCCAGGCTCAGTAGGACAAAACCTAAGGAACCAAGCAGCAAGAAGTAAGGTACCATTTTTTCGGGCGGTCTAAACTCTATGGCTCTCCGACGTTTCTTCCACATTCAAGAAAATAAGTGAGAATGTGGTTAATACTGGGTTATACCCACAAAAAGGGGTATGACTTCAAGCCTAAAAGGCTAATTGGGACCTAGTATGTCTTCTCTTTTTCAAATTTGTAAGGTTATTGAAACTTTATTATAACAATATGTTTTACTACATATCATTGTTTAGGCATTGTTTCAATACTAAAAACACATTAAAAACCTACCCGATCAACATCGAATTTTCACTACTGGTAGTAGGAAAGGAGGTACTTAGGCATCAAAAAATAGTCCTTGAGCATGGTGCTCAAGGTCCATATTGACATGTTTATCTTGAACATTGTTGCGTCCGGATTATGGACACTGAATAAAAATAAAAGGCTCCTACAATCTCATTCAAGTGTGGATGACTTTCATACAAGACTTGTTAAAATAAGCGTCCGGATTATGGACACTCAATAAAAATAAAAGGCTCCTGCAATCTCATTCAAGTGTGGATGACTTTCATACAAGACTTGTTAAAATAAGCTTGAAGTCCTATGTCTTGTGTAACAACTTGAATTCAAAATTGATCTTTTGATGATTTTATAAGTGGAAATGAATCAAAGCATGTTTGGACTCTTCAAAAAAGGAATATCTTTAGATTTTTAAAAAATTGCATGGTAGTGTGTTTCTATTGCATAGATGCTAAGTCATTATTATTGAGCGTCAAACATTCAAGGGTTAATACATTCCTTATTTGTGTTAAAGACGGAGGCCTGTAAAATCATTGTAATTCAATCACCTTAACCCCTAAACGCTCAAACGAACATCTTCTAGTCTCTACCCAAATCTAATGGGTTGCTCGGAATAAAAAATACATGTTTGTGAATATATATATTTTTAAATACTACATCAAGTCTACTTTCCAACACACTTTGAATTATGTCAATCCGAGTTAAATTCCACCCAAGAGAATTTTTCAAAGTGAATCACCTCAACATTGTCTTAGTGTTATAAACTATACTATTTGGGGAAAGTAATGATGTTCCCTCCATCAATTCTTTTTCTTTTTCAAAGTTTACAATAAATAGACCAATTTTGACTGATCTTGCTAATTTTAAAACTCCAGAATTGAAAATTTTAATTTATACAAATTTTCAATGGTTAATGTTTTAAATTCATTTAAAAAAAATCTAAAGTAATATTTGGAAGTTTGACTGTACGAATAATTTGTAGAGAAGATGCCCTAAATTTTGTCTATTGAACCAAACTTCATCTGAAAGGCCCATATTATGTTTTATCCAATAGCCCGAGGTTAAGAAATCCATTTCCAGAAGCATGCAGGATAAATCGCCATAAATCTGCGTGAATTCATCTACCTTACAAGACTTACCCTGAAACATGTGTAACACCCAACTCATTACGTCGCTTTCAAATTGGCTTTTTAAGCCACTTGAACATGCATTTGCTCAAATCATGAAAACGTGAAATCAAGCCACACATTCATATTGCCACATAACCAACTACAAATAATTAAAAAAAAAAAGAGGCCTCTTGTACATCCTGAGTCTCGGCCTGAATCCGTGATCATCGTGGCTTCTCCTTCTCTGTCTTGTTGAAGAGTTTAGACATGACACACCAGACACCACTACCAAAAATGGGTGTTGTTTTTGACACTCTTTTCAATATTATTTTGTCACTTTAGCAGCATCAAAAAAGATGTCGAAAAGAGTGTCAAATTCAATACCCTAATTTATAAGTTTGGTGCATATTCAACTCTAAGAATATCTTGAATACCGTCCTTTGGACCACTTGCATCTCATTACATTCTATAACAATAGAGTTCTGCACCTCCTACTACCTGGTTTGATTTTTACTCATAAAAAAACTTTCCTTGGAATACAAGTGAAAGATGACACTTACAAGGAATTTAGTAAGAGTCAAACAAGTAAGACAAACTTAAGATGTGAAAACAAAGAGCATCAGAGAGAATCTTGAAAACTTTAATAGGGGAACAAAATCTAGGACTTAACAATGTTATGTTATTGCTCATTTGTTTTATTGCATAAGATTAATTATGCACTTCAAAGAACTTCATGGCATTTAAAAACATGGTCTCTCTTTTTCTTCCTTTTTCTTTTTTATATACTTGAGTAAAAAACCATATCAATTAAAAATATGTTCTCTCTTCTGGAGCTTCAGTTCGTTGAAGATATTTATAGTGAATATGGATTGCTACAATAATCTCCTAGTGCATGTTTGGCAAAGGAACATCATTATTATTCTTACTTGGGCCTTGGATTTGAAATTAATTGTTTTTCATAATATCAATAATAGAAGAAAGTATGTCATATATTAGAGTTAACCAAAAAGAGTGTCTTAAAGTGGAAAAAAGTCTTCAACTCACCTTATACTTGTTCCAAAAGACGGAAAAATTAGTCTATGGTGAGTGAGTTGGAAAATAATCTAAAGTAAGGCCATGCACCGTCCGTGGGAGTGGAATTCATGACTTCCCCAATGCTAAAGGAGAGTTCTCACAAGTTCCCTTAAGCCTAAAGGGCTATTCATGAAAGGGACCAAGGAATTGTTCATGCACAAGTCGTGCCAAATATTGATATTATTAGGACAGAGACTCCGCATAGACTCAACAGAACTCCCTTGTTCTTTTTTATTTTTGAATGACAAATACATTTTTAAAACATTTACTATCATTATCTAGCGTGATTTTAAAGATTTTCTTGCCTTTAGTTTATGTACTTACATGTTAATTATAATATTTTGGACTTACAACTATTCAATTGTTCTTTGGGAAAAAAAATTTATCTTAGGTAGTGATTGCATTAGAAAGACCTTTGGAAGAAACCTTTGTTTAGGTGACATACTACCAAACAAACAAGGGATTTTACATCAATTTTGTTCATGCTTTTGTTGTCTATTTTGTTTTCATCTTTGAATCTTCTTTGTTTCTTTTGCCTCTAAACTTCCACATTTTTCTTTAATAAAGTAACCCCATTAGATAAGAAACTACTTGGTAGTATTACTAAAAATAATAATGTTTTTTGCACTAAGAGAGATTTAAAAGAATGATTCTTGCACTATTGAACAAGAATGTTAGACCATCCGCACATGCCCTCATGTTCTACTGCACACGCAATAACTAGATGAAAAATGCTAAGGGCCCTTCAAAATGCCTTTTGACCCTCAATCCTATCACGGGTCTTATTGTCTTAAGAAATGGCCCTTCAAATCGATTATATTCAACATTCTACTTGTGATTGGTCCATTGATTATTTAATGTGCACTTTTGGTGCTTGAGGGGCGTTCCAGGGTGGAGGAGTGTAAGTTCAAAAGCTTTCCAAATGTAAATGGATAATTTTACCTAGTCAACTTTAGTGTGCATGGGTGTGGATGCTCTTATGATGTTGAGAATAGAGAAATTAGTTACCACTGAAAGGTGGATATTGATATTAATAAAATAAAAATATATTACAAGTGAAAGTTGAACATGGTTTAAAACTTTAGTAAAATCTTCACATGCTTATATCAACGGCAATAATCTCAGAACCACTTTATGACATTTAGAACATTATGCGACCTCCCATATAAATGGTATCTACTTTTGCTACCCAGTGCATACAATACTCACGATACCTCTACAACATCCGGGAATACCCTTGATATATTAAGGTGATACCATGATGATATCCGCGGATATCACCTCATGAAGTTGCAACATATTTATATCATGATGAGCATTCTCACGACATTTCAATTTTTTTTTCATTTTCCTTCTTTGTATGTTTAGCAACCCCATTTTTGGGGTAGAAATCCAGCTAATTTTAGCCAGTTTTGAGATTACTGATGTGTGTATGGCATCTTTCGCATGAAATGAACGCAGCCTGAACAAATCAAGATTCAAAATCAATGTAGTTCCAAATCAAGATTCGTTTATTTTTAATATTTTTTATTAGATATGCACCCAACTCTGGTATATATGTGATACCTCAAAACCTACTCACCGGCTGATGAATATGTGCAAATACCAAGGTGAGTACCAACATTGATATTGAAAAGAGTGATACCCTTGTATCCAGGTACCAATAGTCCAATACCCGACGTGTGTACCTATACCCCGCACAACACGGTGTACGTACCTTGCTTCTAAGTTATCACGCTCACGTCATGGTGTAAGAGCATCGCCACTTGTCTTTCAAAATAGACGAGGACGACATTTTTTGAATGAAAAGCAATAAATTAGTGCTTGGACAATCCAAAATATCATTTTTGCCCCCAACAAATAGCCAATTTTTGTTGTGGTTGTAACTAAAATTTTGCCAAAATCTTACTCCCTCTATCCCATAAAATCTGTCCCGTAGGTTCTTTCAAATCTACCTCTTGAGGTAGATTTGAGAGAACCTACGGGACAGATTTTATGGGACAGAGGGAATACTTGATTATGGGAGTTGCTACTTTTACACTAGAAAAATGGGCAAAAAAAGTGGTTGAAATCGTCAAAGTTTTTTTTTTTTAAATACTACAATTGTCAGAAAGTGCCTTATAATAGATAATTTTATGGATGAACATATGTCTAAATGATTATATCCATTGTTCCTTATGTGGCTACATTCCAGGGTGTTTGTCGCTCTACTAACCAAAAAAAAAAAAAACAATTGGTTGCGTGGTTGTGCAATCCTGACAAATACTACTTTTTTTTTGCAGTTAGTAGGTTGAATAATAAACTATAGAGATTCTTTTTCCTTTTGCACATTAGGAGACAAGTAATAAGCTAAAAGTTATATAGCAAGTTGCACATGTGAGGTAACAAAGTGACTTGCTCTCTAAATAAGTGCACACACCCCACCCCCCAACCCCCCCCCCCCCCCCCCCCCCCCCCAGTGATGAAGTTTTAACCCTTAAAGAACTAAGAAGCCCAAATTAGGCCTCATGTTTGTTTGTTTGTTTGTTTTTTTTAATTCAACACATGCAACATTCTTCATTGATTCTGGTAATATAAAATTTGGTCCCATCTAAATTATATTTTTCACGATATGATCAATTGGATGTGTCATTTGAAAGTCATGAATCCTTGGTCCTTTTGGAACCTTAACCCCTAAAGGACCGTAAGGCCCCCAGGGGGCTTCTGGAACTAGAAAGTGGGGAAATTTGGGTTCTTGGGCTTTGAATTGTAGGATGAGCAACAAAGAGACCCTTGCTCTTTTTGAGAGCCACATTTGTAGGTACTTCTTGATCGAAAATTCATCAAGTGAGCGATTTTTGGTGATTTTTTTGAGTTGCACAGTGGGTATTTTGGCGTCACTTCAGACCCTCATATCTTCCTCTTCAAGCCTCCAAATTACTTGAAATTTTTTCCACGTGTTTAAAATGATGATTTCTACTCACAATAAAAATTTCAGAATTTTTGGAGCACTTTTGAACAATCCGATTTCAGCATGTGTACAAAATACCCCAAATAGGTTCCATCAAACTTCTCAACGATGGCATTTTCTCAAAAATTATGCGATTTTGTTGATCTTTTTTTCATAAAAAAGCTACGCAAGTCTTCTTTAGTTTCAACAGTGCCAATCGTCAAATTTACCCCACAGCAATGAGGAATTGAGCTTGCTACAAGAGCTAGTCAAGAAAACAAGAGCTAAGTTCAACACCCCCCGGTCCTTTAGGGGTTAATGTGATGAAATTTTCCTGCAATAGTGGAGATGCTAGAAGGGTTGGTTTACACTGGCAAAGTCGGGCCCATGTTGATGTGTAAAAGGGCCGAGAAATTCCTTGCTTCTTATCGCTTGAAAGCCTGAAATTGGGCCCAACTCCTATACCCTATGAATCAAGCCCAATGCAGCCAAAACATTTTTTACACAAGCTCTTACACGGGCATAACTCAATTGATTGAATCCACCAAACATGGAATCCCAAACTTTAAGCTTGGGCCCGAGTTCAAATTTCATTAAAAACTGAAATCTTATTACATTGAGTGCTTGAGGTTGGGCCTAAGGCTAAGATGGACTGATTTTTTTTTGTTGAATTGGGCCGAAGGACGGCCCAATTCTTAAGTGTAAAGCGGCCCTTTACTTACATCAGTGGCATGTGTGAGGCTGGGCCGGCAAGAATGCCTGCAGGCCGGCCCTTGGGCACGCAGCTCGGAAATTGGCATTTGGGGGCCGCAGCTGACAGGATGGCCCGGCGGAGCAGATGAGTAACTTAATCGCAGGGACGGAGCTGCTGCACTGCAGCAACAGAACATGATGAAGTCAGAGTCCATATGCCTACAACCAAGCCAGGACCCCGGAGGGCCATAGAGTTCCAAGCCCGGTCCGTACGCACGCTTTGTCCATCCTTGGGTCATGTATGGACAACGCCCTTCAAGAACCTCACCTTACCTTACAGCAAAAGGGAAAAAGAATAAATATTTATTTATTTATTTAGTTTAAAAAGTAAATAAAAAAAGACACACCAATAAGCACCATTTAAATGCCAAAATGCACCCCCAAATTTTTTTCATGCATCAAGCCTTAAGGAATAAATGGATGAAGACATCCAAGCACTACAAGGAAACAATGTCCGAATTGACAAAATCATGTCCGAATCAACACGAATCAACACGTCCTTATGACAGATTTTTATCACTTTGGACACATTTCTATCAATTCGGACATTTTTTGTCAATTAGGACATGTCAATTCGGACACTATTTCCTTGTAGTGAATTGTTTCAATTTCGAAAATAAATAGGATGGAATCGTCAATTTTTAACCCCTAAAGGACACAAGGTTCATGATATTAAAATGACAAACTCAATCAATCATATAGCAGAAAATATGATTCAAATTGGATCAAATTTAATATCACCAGAATTAGTGAAGAATATTGCACATGTTCGTCAAGATACAAATAGATTCAAAGGAAAGGAAGTCCACACAAGACCTACTCAAAACCGCTAAAAAAAAATGTAACCCAATTTGGACTTTTTGGTCTTGTAGGGGTTAATGAAAATTATCCAAATATGTGGATGAAAATATAGTTCTATCCAAAATATGAAAATATTTGGCAACACCATTTTAATTTATTTCGCCATTTTACAAAATCCCCGATTGAAAAGAAAAAAAACATGCCTGGAGCGTTCCATGATGGCTGTATGAAGTTCGGATTTGTGCTGCAGCTAAGTTACTGAAGGGGTCATGAGTGTGTTCCTTGTCAACTACCCCTTCTGCCACCTTTGAGCAGAACTTCTGCATCTCCTCTTCGGTCCACTTTTGCGCCATGTGATCATGTTTACTGTTCACTGGCCTTGTGTTGTTGGCATGACAGTATCATTCTTCTTCCATTTCTTGGCGTTTCTCCAAAATCATTGGTCTCCAATATACCTTCAAGCAGTTTTCAAACTAAAATTCCACACCCCTCACGTAGAAATACAATACAATAGTAAGTTAGAGTTATCTGCTAACTCAACTTCAGTTTGAATAAGATACCATGAGTTTTGCTTTAACCCCTAAACGTCTGAAAGTGCCTTTGCGGCTAGTAGAATACAATGTATTTTTCTAGTATTTGGAATGGATCCAAACCTTTTATAGGTTTGAGTTCAACACAGAAGCTGAAATTTACATCAACGCAGTTCTAGTGAGCTATTGAGATCCCAATTTAGAGCTTCTTGTTGATAGCAAATGCCATTTATACGGCCACGTATCTACTATCCCCATGGGACGTTTAGGGGTTAACCCCTAAACATACCAACCCTTTGTACAAAAGTAGATTCTAGCCTCAAAAGTAGATATTAGCCTTGCTCATATGTGCATGAGGTGTACATGAGAAGACCATTGCAAGTATAAAATCTACCCAACAAATTTGGCATGCTTGTAGTTGGAGGCCTCTCCAATATTATCAACAGCTCCCCATTACAAGAGATTTATTGTAATTGGTAGAGAATTTAATAGGCTTTCAAAGGTGACTTGGATGAAAATCATCTGAGGTTGTATGAGAATGTTACAAGGCTTCGAATTTGTTCGTGATTCAGTTTTTGAACGCTGGGATGTTTAGGAGTTAACCCCTAAAGGACCAAGGATTCACGATTTTAAAATGATTTATTCGATTGATCATGTTGTGGAAATTACTATTCAAATGAGATTGAAATTTATATCACTGTCAGTGAAGAACAACACATGTGTTGGTTGAAAAACAAAGAAACTTGAACAAAATAAACTCCACATAGAACCTATTTAAAACTATTAAAAATAACATGAGGACCAATTTGGGCTTCTTGGTCCTTTAGGAGTTAATATACTATTATTTCTTCACTCCAAACATAACATTCACTAGTCTTCATGCCCACTGCCTTTCTTTTGTGCACTCTACTCATCACGTTGAGCCTCCAGTTGTCTACTTAGCTACTGATGAAGTACTGTTGGATGTGGAACATTCGACACCATCTATTGTAGAGCCAAGGCAAGGACAGTGCATGCTATTGAATGTTATGAATAGTTAAAAGGCATGGAAGAACTAGGTGGTCTCTTGTTATAAAGTGTGTAAGTGCTTGGTGGTCTCTAAATTCAAGGAAAACTTTGTCAAACCTTGAAACCGATTCTTGAACTCTTCAATGACCAAGTATCATGATAGACAATTTCGTGCAAGGAATCACCCAAAATACGTAGGCCATTATGCCCATGAATCATGCCTATTCAACTTCCAAATTTGCTTAGTTTCAAAAAATTATCACACCTTGCACCTAGAACCGTCATAGTTGTCATACAGTGGGGTACCAATCAAAATGTCGTTTTCGAATTCGCAGTGAGAAACATTTCAGTACTGCCAACTTTGAAAGCCTCCCAAGAGCTCAAAAATTGGTATTTTACCACGAAATTTTCACCAAAGAATTATCTTTAAGTTAATTATACGTGTGAAAAATTTCAAGGCCAAAAGATTCACCAAAAAACAGTTATTCAAAATCTACCAACATTGGTAGCTGTGAAAATGTTTTCACTTTGACAGCCTCCCAAAGATCGAATTATTTTTGTTTTGCCATGAAATTCTTGGAAAAAAAACCTCTTTATGTTAATAACATATGATAAAAATATCAAGGCCAAAAGATGAATACAAAAAACGATATTAACAATCTACCAACATGTGTAGTTGTGGGAAACAATGGGGGAAACTTTGCTACCAACTTTGACACCCTCCCAACGGTTGAGAAATTGTCTATTTACCATGAAATTTTTGGCACAACATGCTCTTTATGATAACAACATTCATGCCAAATTTCAAGGTCAAAAAATTACACAAAAAAAATATATTTACAATCTACCAATGTGTGTAGTTTCCCCCATTGTTTCCCACAACTACACATGTTGGTAGATTGTTAATATCTTTTTTTGTATTTATCTTTTGGCCTTAAAATTTTTATCATATGTTATTAACATAAAGAGGTTTTTTTTTCCAAGAATTTCATGGCAAAAAAATAAAATTCAATCTTTGGGAGGCTGTCAAAGTGAAAACATTTCCACAGCTACCAATGTTGGTAGATTTTGAATAACTTTTTTTTGGTGAACCTTTTGGCCTTGAAATTTTTCATGCATATAATTAACTTAAAGATAATTCTTCAGTAAAACGTTCGTGGTAAAATACCAATTTTTGAACTCTCGGGAGGCTTTCAAAGTTGGCAGTATTGAAATTTTTCTCACTGCGAATTCGAAAACGACAGTTTGATTGGTACCCCACTATACATCCTCTAGAATGAGTGAAGAATGTCTTCGTTCAATAGAAATATACAACCTAGTTTAGAATAGTGAAGTGGTTTAGGCAAAGCCCACTTTCAAAACTCATAGCAATCATATGGCTTATCTACAAATTCTTTATGTTTTCTTGTAAAATCATCATTTCCGATTACTAATGCTACATAAATTTTCTACCCAAGAAAAAGTACCTCTGAGTATGCCAAATTGCTTGACTTGCTTAAGGGTACACTTTTAGGTGTTTCTACCATATTTCCTAATCATGAAGCATAGTAAAAAAGGAACCAAATGAATAGTCAGAGATATCATCATACCGTCCAATTTGAAACATGCATGATTTTTGAATATATGGGGTGAGTAAAAATTGAATTGAGATTCCCCAACTTGGACTCTTGAGTACGATCAACATGATTTTTTTTAATTTTTTTTTGGCTATATTTCGCCAAATCTCTTTACAAAGTATGACATTTCTCTTTTGTTAAGAAAAAAAATGATAAAATTTTGAATTTTTTCGCCAAATTTTCTCTATAAATTTTGTGAAAATATCTAGGTTTTGTGAAAAAAAAAAACTACCGAATCATGAAGAAAGTCCATCAAAATATGATTATAAACATAAGATTTTGCCAAATATTCTTTCCCAATTTTTTTCCCACGCCAATTAGGCGTGAAAAAAAATGTCTGTCAGTACAGCGACAAAGTACAAACAAGTGAGAATAGGAATGCTCCAACAAATTGGCAAGATGAGTAGTAGGCCTCTGTTGTCCCATAATAAATTAGGTGATGACTCCAGGTGATGAGAGAGCAATAGATCATCACACTTGAAGGCCTCCGTCCATCATTTGAATTTGACACATTGGTCTCCGAATTCATAAATTGGCGGGACCCTTGCAAATTACTCCAATACATCCCTTCATCCAACTTTTGCTCTTGAATGTTAACCCCTAAAGGCGACCAAGAATTAATGGTTTAAACCCCTTAAGGACCAAAGCTTCATTGCTCAATCGATCATATTATGAATAATATAATTCAAATGGGACCCAATTTTATTTCACCGGAATCAGTGTGGAACATTGCATATGTTGGTCAAAATGCAAATAAATATGAATAAAACAAGTTCACACAGGACTTACTCAAAACTGTTTCAAAAACATGAGACTCAATTTGGGTTTCTTGGTCTTTTAGGGTTCAAGGGTTAACCCCTTAAGGACCATAAAGCCCAAATTGAGAAATTCAAGGGTTAACCCCTTAAGGACCATAAAGCCCAAATTGCCAACTCCATGTTTTTTATTAAAGTTTTGAGTAGGTCCTATTTGAACTTCCTCTTGTTCAAATTAATTTGATTTTTGATCAACACATGCAATGAATTTCATGAATTCTCGTAGTTTAAAATTTGATTCCATCTAAATTATATTTTTCACAATATGATCTATTGAATTTGTTGTTTAGAAATTGTAAACCTTTGGTCCTTTAGGGGTTAATGAAAGAGATGGTATAAAACCTCTATCACATATCACAATACACCTAGTGACTGAGCATCTACATTATAAGTCCTTTAACCCTTAACTTCCTGGGCAACCCAAAATAGGTCGCTCTATTTTTAGAAATGAAAATATCTCGAGGAAGGAGTGCCCAAGTGATTCAAAATTTGGGCCAATTTTGTGTAGAAACGAGTTAGCTATCCAATGGTGTAGTCTGATTTGGAGAAATGCACATTGTCAATTTTACAAAAATCCACAAGTGTTGGGTGGTCACAAAACTGAGGAAGAAAAGTCAACAAAAGAGAGTGACGGGCGAATGACGAGCTGCCACGTATTCCAGTTGGGCAGGGCGGCTTGTCGGTGGGTGTAGCTACTAAAATGCAAATCTTGCACTTGGATTTCACCTTTTTCCAATATTCTTTTTCCTACTATATGTGTTCTTTTGTGTACTTTCAACCTACCGTGTCTGATTTTGCAATGGAAGATCAGATTTGTAGAAATTTGTAAGATTTCTCTCAAAGTCACAAGTGAACTAGTAAAAAGTGGATGTCATGTCAAGGCCTCTTTCTCACTCATTTTTTATCCTAAAAATACAAAACTTGTTGTCACGCGTAGGGAACTTGATTATCTTCAAAATTCCAGACGGCACCAGCTTTCTAAAATAGTATGTGCCCAAGAGAGTCGGTCAAAGCTCATTTTCAGCAATGAGAAAACAATGAATTTCTTGGAGTACCCTTCACTTTTATGTCCCATCCAAGCAACCTATAACTCGGATTGACACCAAACTTTGTAAAGGTGAAGGTAACTTGCATATCTACAAGATCATACAGTTGATTTTGTAAAAAAGTGAACTACATAAGTTTGAGCAACATGTATCCCTAACCAAAAAAATCAGGGTCCAAAACGCGCTTAAAATGGTTCAGGAAGTTAAGGGTTAAAATATATAAAATCCAAACAATATTTCTAATGGGACCTCCTTAATGTTGAAATTTTATTATTTTAATCCTAAATTAACACTTGTTACTTTTAATTCCAGTACCGTTTTTTGTCAAATGGCAATTGACATATGGTGCATAATTTAGTCGCTTCTCTAAATTGTCTATTTTGAAAAGATGCACATTTCATTTGCAAAAGCATGCAAACATAAATTTAAAAATAAAGTACAAGCATCATTATCTTACAATCAATGGGATTCATGATTTTGAAATTTAAGACCTACTTCAAAGAATGAACTATATGATATTATAATTTGATTAGGAAGACATACATATACATATATTTATTTATTTTTATATTTATTTTATTTTTGTTTTTTATTTTTTCCCAACCTACCCACGTCGAGAACTAGCACACATTTTGCTTCATAACTCCATGATCACTTAATCAAATTTAACTCAAATTTGCAGCTCAAATTGATACATTTGAAAGTTAGTGCAAATTGATGCAAATTAGTGCAAGGCTTAGAAGGAAATCCAAACCAAAAGGAAGGACTAAGTAGGCCAATTTCCAAGTCAATTGTATGTAGGGTGGGCTAGTGCAAATGTTCTATCCATGCTCCCAGGTAATTGACATAAGTTTCACAACCAATGGAATATTGTGAAAAATCCACCAAATGTTTTCACCATAGACAAGTGAAGCATGGATGTAGCATTAAACCTTTACTTCCTTTGTTGATTTTGGCCTTGCTAAATTTGAATATTTTAGAAATGTCAAATTCAAGTTTGTACAAAATAAACAAATGAATGAAAATAAATCAAATTATATCGTCGTGTGAATAAAAGTTCTACATACATACATTCAATTTTAATATGGTTGATTGTTCGATGTGAAGATTATATGGATTGTATAGAATTAAAGTGAAAATACATAACATTTTTTAGCAATTTGGGATCACACCCAGAGAATCAACAACATTTGTCAGGGGATCAAAAGAATCACAGAGATTTTTTTTCTAACTTTAGCTAGTTCAAGCAAAGAGGGTTGAAGAGCTTAATTATTTTATTAGCAATTTCTCTACAATGCTGCTACAATATAAAGGGTGTGGTCCAACAAGGTATCAAAAACCTTATGTATGCAATTTAGATGACAACTTCTACAAAAAATTGCACCCTAGTCACACTTGAAGTAAGTTTTTTTTAAATAACCAAATATTAGAAAGTACTCTTAAAAGATTCTAATGAGCCTAAAAATATTTTTTCAAAAATACTGGGTATTTGTTTTTTAAATGTAGAAAATTACGTAGAGTTCCAAATTTCAAATACGGGCTTTAATACACTTCTAAATTTCAAATTTGTCATGTACTTATTTTTTACTATAGACTTTACAAGAAGTTAGCTTCATGCATGTCTGAATCAATTAGAAAGGAGATGATCTGTGAAAATTTTAAGCCTCATTTCATGTTGTAGTAACTCACCAAAAATTTCTAAGATTTTAAAACAGTTCAAAAGTGCTTTGAAAAAGTCAACTCACGATATTAAACAATCGAAAAAATCTCCAAAAATCACTAAACCTAGAGTATTACAATTTAATTCATCACAAAGAAATTCATTGCTCGATTCATCGGTAGAATGTCAATATCTTTTTGTGATTGAATTACAAAAAAATTGTATCAGTGTCTTACATTTAACAATGTGAGATGTACACTATTAACTATTGATACATAGTGGCACAAATAGGGTGTCTTACATTGAGGTGTACAAGCTTAACCCTTAAAGGGCTGATGGGAATAATTGATACGTTGGCATATAATTGACATTTGTTGAAAATAGAAAGTTCCAAATTGAGACCCGAACAACTCATTAAAATCATGTCGACGTGAACTGATCTTAAACCCATAGGAAGTATGGAACCATACCAAATACACTGGAATATTGCTGTATAATACTAGTCCAAAAGGGCTCTTTGGACCTTTAAGGATTGAAAATTCAAAGTGCCTTTTTCAACCTGTATTATACACCAATATTTCATTGTATTTGGCATGGTTCTACACCTCCTATGGGTTTCAGATCAAAAGTTAAGCTAAAATTCACGTCAACATGATTTTTGTGAGTTAATGGGGTCTCAATTTAGAACTTTCTATTTACAGCAAATGTTAAAGATACGCCAACGTATCTACTATCCCTATCAGCCCTTTGACCGTTGAACGTCCCATTGGAATAGTATATACATTTTTGTATAATTAGCATTCGCTATCAACAAGAAGTTCTAAATTTAGATCTTAATAGCTCACTAGAACCACATTGATTTGAACTTTAACTTCCTTGATGAACTCAAACCCATTAAAAGTGTGTATCTATTTCAAATACTAGAAATATACCCTGTATTCTACTTGCCACAAAGGCATTTTCAAACGTTTAGGAGTTAAGGTTAACCCCTAAACGTCCTCACCTATGTCCAATTTGGGCAATTTTGCAAAGATGCATTATAAAATGCAACTAACATGAATATTTGAAACTTGATGTATGAATAAAAGTTATACATTTTGAAATTTAGATTCAATCTGTATGGTTAGATCTTTCATCTTTGATTGCTATCACTAAAAAAATTCTATAAATTTTGAAACATGGAATAAAAAATTATTTTGTAATTCGATTACGAATAAGATATTGACAGTATGGGAATGAAATTTGTTGTAATGGCTTATAATATAGTACTTTAGGTGTAGTGATTTTCGGAGATTTTTTGGATGCTTGATTTTATGAGTTTATTTTTCCTAGAACACTTTTAGACTAAAATCTTCAAATTTTTGGGTGAAACACTACGACACAAAATGAGGCATAACTTTTATAAAATGTTTTTCCTTTTCGATTGAATCACACATACACAAAGCTAACTTCCCATAAAAAAATCAGTAAAAAATCACACTACAAAAAGTGCATGATGGATGAGAAACTGCAGATGAAATTTTTACATCATGCAAAATATTCATGGTTGGGCAGTTAGGAGTTAAGGATTAACTCCTAAAATTCTGAGCGACCATATTTTGGTCATTCCACTTTTTGGGTAGCCTCTAAGGACCTCATACTTTTAAAATTTTCAATGAAATTTCCAGTGTAGCTTCCAAAAAATACACTCTACATGTCGCACTTTGTTTCATGTCATTCCAATAAGTATTGCAAAAGTTATAAGCATTTGAAGTTTTTGAAGCGAGATCGGGCAGCAAGATTTTTTTAATTTTTTACTCTTTTTCAAAATTTCTTTTTTGATTCATGATTAGTTGATCTTTATCTACAAACGAAGCTTTAAACCTACCCATTTTGAGCAATGGGATAAAAGTTATGAAGAGATCTTTTTTTGGGGCAGTTTGGACAAAAAAAACTTTGAAGCTCATTTCTAAACTCAATTTTCAATATTTTTTAATGAAATAAAAGGCACTAGGTGAAGATTTCAAGTACAACATTCTCACCGTTAAGATTGACATTTTACAATTCCATGTCAAACTTATTAATGATTTTCTTTTTCCTTTCACTTTGTACCCACTTCGAGTAATTGTTTTATGAAAAAATTAATATGAGCTTTTTTCTTACAAGATTTTATATTTGAAGACTTAACTAAATTGTTAACATGGCCTTGCCATTCCATGAATTTCTAACCCATTCAAAAAAAAGATATTAATTTCTAAAGTTCAAATTTGTCACCGGATTGAACCCCAAAAAATCTTCTTTTGCAACTTTGATCCTTATAATCTAAGAATCTAATGGTCATTTTGCTCTCAAATTTTGTGTTCACATGAAAATTCAAGTTGGGTATTAGATCTTACAGTTAAATGATGAAGAAACTAAAAAAACATATGATTTCTTCTGCAACTTCCAAATGTTGCGTTTTTCATGGTTTTTTGTGAGAATACGGTCAAAGAATTTTAGGGGTTAAGAAACACTAATCTCATAATCTCTACATGTCATTGTGACTTTGTATATGGTGGACATACTCATTGACATGTTTCAATCACTCCATGTTCTAGTGACATACATTCTAGAACACAAATGTAGATGTAAGGGCGGAATTGTTAAATGGATGCTAATGAGTATGTGGCTACCATAGACTTGATGTTGAAGTATGAATCCAGCATGTATGGCTGTGGTGCAGACGCTGTACAGTACAGTACAGTACTGTACAAAGACATAACTTTATGGAATTGCCCTGTGTTTAGTACTCACCAACTTGATAACGCTATGACGCGCGCGGCAACAAATGAATGCAGCAATGTCACTTAACTTACCTCTCGCTGTCTCACATTTTTCATCCACACCCGCCTGCTGCATAAATTCATTTTGCTATTATTATGGTGGGTTGGCCTGAAGTGAGTGGCAGTTTTTAACTCTTTACTCCATCGGTCAGCTTTTTGTGCCTGCCTGTGTACATACGGTTTTTGTCGCACAAAAGCCCCCTGTCCCTTCCTTTTGGTGCCTGCTACAGTAAATGTTACACATTTCTTTTGCAAGGACAAAGAGAAAAAGTGGGATTGCAATATAACAAAGTAAATAAAAGTAATTCCCTAAAGCATCGAGGAGCATTTTCTAGGTGTATGTACTTATTCGTATTTTTCACGTGTCTATCGGACGTACAAGAAATTCATCGTAGAAAACAATAGCAAGGACAAGCCCACAATTTGATCCCGTGGCTTTGTTCCAATCTCTTTTTTGTAAGAAATTTCAATCATTTAAAAAAAAAATATATTGAAGTAGGT
This sequence comes from Pohlia nutans, assembly GCA_022496805.1. Taxonomy (NCBI): domain Eukaryota; kingdom Viridiplantae; phylum Streptophyta; class Bryopsida; order Bryales; family Mniaceae; genus Pohlia; species Pohlia nutans. Next base: position 4,149,927 of record CM040086.1, read on the forward strand.
AATACTCCTTTTGTTAGGAAAAAAATTGTCTTGGTTTTTTGTGTGTTTTAACTTAATGTATTCTTTTGCCAAAAAAATCATCTCAATATTTGAAAAATGGTCTATTTTGTGTAAAAACCATCTCAACACTTGAAAAATGGTCTACTTGAAAACTCTTCATTTTGCATTTGAATACAAAATTTTTGGCCAGTAATGAATTTTTTTGGTTGTATAATATTGTAAACATATATGACTTTAAACATGTATGAGGTCTTGGACAAGACAAATCTAAAATCAAGTGAAAAATGAATTTGAAAAATTCAACATATATGGTATTTTATATTTGAAGGCTGTTACTAAGAGAAAAATAAAAAACAAAAAATAAAAAACTTTAAAATGTCAAATTTTGATATATAGTATAATTTGTTTAATTTTTGAAGTTTATTTTTGTTATATGAAATTATTGGTGATGATATTTGCATATTTTGGAGTTCTAACTCTACAACATTTATTGAACCTTTGTCACAAAATTTCTCTTTCAAGGATTATTTTATAACACGTTTTTCTAGATCATCAAATTTTAAGGTACCCCGTGACCCTTCAAGGGTTAAAAAAAATTAACTATAAAAATTATGTGATTCTCGGATTTTATAAACACTCAAGTATAAACTTAAAGACTATCCAAGAGCTTAGGTGTATTTTCAAGTGCTCTTTAAACTAAAAGTTGTGCAAAAATTAGATGGTGACTAAAAACAATTATTGGAGTTAATGGATACTTATAAAAACAAATAAAAGAATAAATAACTCCAAATCATTCTTTTTTAAACCCTAGCCATAAACAATGGAGTAATGAATGAGTTCAATAATTCAAGGATGTCTTGTTTTAAATTGGAATAAAAAGAAAAAAAAATCATTTTGTTGTCATTAGTGGACCTAAAATATTTTCTTTTTATTTTATGTTTAAAAGGCAAACAAATGTGTTTAATACCTACTGCAGAAATTTCTATTAGACTTATAGAACATGACGTGTGAGTTTCAAAGTATTTTTCCCATTAAAAAATACAAAAATTGAGAAAAATTGTAAAAATATAGATTTTAGAACAAATTGTGTTGTCATAATTATGGTAGCAACATATGCCATATTAACTAGTAGAGGTATGGATACTAATAAAAATAAAAATCTCAAGGCACCAAGCTACAGTGCCACAAGATCATTTGGGCATTAAGCTAGTGCCCATATGGTTATGCGGGACTATGATCTATCATTGTAGTTTGGTGTTCCACTATCAATTTTCTACTAGCAGAAGTACAATAAGTTGAAAATTGTCAACTCAACGTGCAATTATAGTTTAAACAAGATTTTTAATGAAATAGTTTTACTAAACCTATCAATATTTATATGTTGGCAATATTATAATTGACTAAATTGGCCCATGTTGAAGTCCGGCTCAACAATTCCAACAACGGAACCATCATCGTCTATGTGTATCCGTTGTCTATATTACATTATAATGAGATTGGTAGATGACAAAGTTTGGCACGACAATTCCAAATGACCATCGTTGCATGCGTGTACGGTATGTATTACCGTATATCATATAGATTGGGTGGGGCTTGGAATGACTATTTTGCCATAGAAAGTGTGTGTGCGTGCAAGCACCTAACATTATATAATAGATTGAAAAAAATAACTATCGTATTTTTTAACATGTATTAACTTAATGCTTCCTCCCCCCTTCCCCCCCCCCCCCCAAAAAAAAGAAAAGAAAAAAAGTTGTCTCAATACTCAAAGAATGTTCTATCTTTAATGTTAGTATAAGGTTTTATGTCACTCTCATTGTCTGCCTTGTTTGAAGTGGACAAAGCTCACATTTGAAGTACAAAACATAGGACAAATATTGTGAAAATACAAAAAAATGTAAAAAACTAGGACAATTATTTATGGACACATGGAGTAGTTCACAAATTGTAATGAACACAAAGCGATTCATTTAGGCAAATACTGAGTACAATTTGCCAACCAGAGGGTTGAACATCTCTACATTGTACGCAACCAATTTCAGAGTGTCTAACCTCAAGAGGGACGAGTAGACCTAACGACTGACCCTTTTGTCCTGCGGTCATCGTGTCAAGGGTGGGTCATGGTCCATTCACACCAAGCCCTCGCCGTACTTGCATCCACGTTCCCAAAATGAAAGGAGGTAAAACTAAGAATAAAAAAATATTCAAAGCCTTGTCTTTTCTTGTTGCAATTAATGTTGAAGCACTCTGCAAATGCATTACAATGCTGCAAGTAAAGCCATGCTCCTTTTTTGCATTGCGTTCCTTTATGTCATGCATTAGAGTGATTTCTAATTGCGTATTTTATATTTCTTGGTTGACAACAAATTCCCTAAAAGTTACGTGACGCATGCATACAAGCGGCAACATTGGTGTATGTGAATGGGCCATCAAACATACGCTACATTCACGCTACATTCACGCTGGCCTAGGAAAAGGACTGGAGTTCTTCTCGTAGTCTTCTTATACACAGCCACAAAAAATGGATGAAAATTGCTAAAAAGCTCATGGAAGATTTACATGAGAAATGATGAGAATTTGCGATTCCTTTGGGTTTTGAATATGCATAGCCTACTACATGGAAGGTTTTATCATTGCGATTCCCTTAAAAGGAAAGATGCAAATTCTTTGAAAGAATGATTGGCAAGTGAGAAAAATGATCAGAGACCCAACAGGCAACTTTTTATTATAAAATTTTGCTAAAATACTACATACATGCCTGCCTGAAACCAACCTCTTGTTGGTCTGGAATATTTTTGATACCGATCAGGCTGTCGCCAATTCGTCATGAGTACCTGAGTGGCATGTAATTAGTTGCACTCATTGGGAGTCTGTTGTGTTTAATATGTCTTTATGCCAACTGCATATGAAAGAATTTATATACTATACTATATATCAATGTTACTCAAAACCATCAATTGCCATTTCTCAGCCAGGTCTGAAACTCAGGGCCGCTTCACACTATGGCTGTCCAAGTCGGGAGGCTGTGGAATTGAGAGTCCAAACTTTGTTGAGAGTTCAATTATTTTTTACTGAAGATAGGTAATAAAATATAGTTTTCATTTTTTATAAAAAAGAAATCGACGGTCTCTCGAGCATAGTTTGGGTTTCCATTCCCGTCCGACCCAAATTTCCTTTCGAGAAGCCGTCGCTTTGGTCAAAAAGTACAGTCACATAGGCATTTTGGAAAGCGACGGCTGTTGGACTTTGGCCTTTAGTGTGAAGGGTTGAGAGGGCGAACCCATGGTTTCTTGCAATTTGATTGGTGGAAATTGACGGCCTCTCGACCTTGGGCCATAGTATGAAGCGGCCTTTATTTTGTTCTAAGGTGCATGACCCAATAACGGACGTGTACTAAGGTAGAGGGCTCTAAACCCGCACTCTACCAAGGACGAACATTTGGAAATTTTGGATGTACTCATGGTGAAAAGCACCACTTTAGAACCCATGTCATTTCAACTTGAGAAATTCATAACTAATTTTAGGACCATCCAATTTTTTTGATTCAAAGTATGTTGATCTTTGCTTCGATTTGTCTTTAAGTGAAAAATCATGCTCAATTATCCTCGTGTCCTCATAAATTCACAGCCCTTAAAATGGTGGATTTAGAGCCTCTTACCTTAACTAAAATGATAAGGGCTAGAGAATCTCTATGCAAATTTCATTCTTTGTTTCAACATTTGATGAATTTGGTTTCAGCAAGAGTTTGATTTCAATTTTTGCAGACAACAGCGAGACAACATCGAAACTTGGATTCTTGTCTTCTAGCAACTTTCACCGGCCCAATGCTCACATGGAAGCCTGGCCGTAGAAGGCATGAGTCATCAATCTGAACAGTGGAAGGCCTGGTGCACTTGAAAAGTAGCTGAAATCCCTCAATAAAGTGAGAGCCAAAGAGCATCTACAAAATATTATTCCTGGCTGGCTTGAAAGGTAAAACCATCCAATTCTGGGCCACCTCAAAATCCAATCCTCTCTGCTTTGCTTGCCTGATCTGCTGGCGTGTAAAATGGGGATAAAATAGCCGTCTTTTTCATTCATTAATTCATTCATTCATACCCCGGCCATTTGCCCCTCTTCACTTTATTACCTTGTGGGGCATGGTAAAAAATAACCCCTCGTTTTCCTTTCCTCTAACCGATTTCTGATACATTTTGTTGTCCTGTCCACGCTAATCGTTTTGTTTCTGTTAACCTCTAAAGGACCAAGGAACATGATTTAATACACAAATAAATTTGAACAAAAGAAAGTTTATATGAGACCTACTCAAAACTCCAAAAGAAAAAACAAAAACATGAGATTCAATTTTGGGCTCCTTTTTTCTTTAGGACTTAACTTCAAGGTCCATTCTACTTGCAATGAATTCCTCTTTTGCTCATGAACTTAGGGTTTGGTTCAAATATTGCAAGAAGAAAATTTTCAAAAAAATCACTTGTAGGGAGAGCATTGCAATGCTTTGTTCGTTTGCAGTGTGATTTTGTAATATGTTGTTGTGCAATGGAAATAAAACATCCATTTGAGTTAACCAAAAAGAAGAAGAACTTCGTACAAAGTCTATGTAGAGGCAACAATTTTATATAAGCGATTACCGATACAACTCACATGAATAATCTCTTGGTCCCTTCACGAATAGAGCCATTGGATGAAGGGGAACTTGTAGAAACTCCCTTCTAGCATTGGGGAGGTCACGAGTTCCACTACCATGGGCGGTGCAGGGTCTTGCTTTAAATTATTCTTCAACTCACCATAAACTAATTTTGCCATTCTTGTTAACAATAAACGAGTTGAAGGTGAGTATGAGGCAAGTTTCCACTTTGAGACACTCTATTTGTTTCAATTTTTTTTTCCTTATTTGCTTTCCGTCCAAGAAAAAAAAAAAAACAAAGCCTCTCGTACAGTTTTTAACTTGTGGGTTGTGTAAAAAAAAGTCTGTCATTTTACTTCATGGCTCGTGCCGGGCTGGGCACGCACTGACTGGGCCGGTGCTCACCTCCTGCACTTGTACTGACCAAGGCAGGCAAGGCAAGGCAGGCAGGCAGGCGGGTGAGTGCTTTTATTGCTCCTTGTTACACAGTTTGTACTTTTTAAGTAAAAAAGAAAACACAATCCTTTATTTTTTGATTTTCCACAAATCAAACGGTTTGTACATTTCACTGCCACCATGATGCCAGAGAGAAAGAGGGAGAGAGCGCTTCAATCCAAAAGGTTTTGTACCTACCTACTGACCTACCTACCTACTTAGCCCTGTCTGTCATGATCATCCCCCCTGCCTGTGGGAATAATAACATAACCCTGCCAATGAAAATTGAAACAACCACAACGGCAAAGGGAGGGTTAATAAGTAAAGCCAGGATCTAATTAAGAGGAGTGATCAATTAGCATAATCATCAGCCCCATGATTGCCCACATAGCTAAAGCCTCTCCAGGCTTTTTGTAGTAGAGCGCCGCCACCATCACCATAGCTTTTTCCTCCACCTCTCACCTCCTATCTTCCTTATATTAGAATACCCACAGAACAACAAAAAGAAAAAAAAATCAACAGTGAGTGAGTTTGTGGAGTGAATAAGTTAGTGATGAACTGAAAACACACAAACAAAGCAATCCAACTCTCTCCTTCAAACAACAACAACGAACCGTAAGTTGAAATACTACCCCTCTTCTCTCCTTTACCCCTCATCATCACTATCATTGCAAACTGTTTTTTTTTTGTGCTTGTGATTGTGGAGTTGACTCTGGCGGAATTGGCGGTGAGAGAGAGGCCATCTTTGTAGATCAATGTGTGGTTTTTTGTTTTGAGTTTTGGTTTTTTGTTTTTTGTTTTGAGTTTTGGTTTTTTGTTTTTTGGAGGTTTTGGTGTTGATGGAGATGGGATTTGATTTGATGGTGATGGTGAGTGAGTGAGTGGGGGAGCAGTAATAAGGCTTTGGTAAGGTTAACATGTCAACATGAAGTGGGGGGAGGGGGAGGGGTAAAGGAGTGAGAGTGCAAGCTGGCATCAGTTAGTGTTGGGTTTGCAGTACTACACCACTAAGTTACAGGCGGTCTGTCTCTCTTTGTTATTGTTAGTTGTGGTAGTAGTGGTGGGGAGCTTCCGGCGATGGCGACTTGTCTGATGGAGAATCGTTTCGTGAGTGTTTAAAAGCCGTTTTTTTGAAGCAGCTTTTGGTGTTTTGTGTGAGTGAAGGGATCCAGTGGCGGTAGAATTCTTTCTTATGATGACGAAATCTATGGCGTTGTTTTTGAGCATGTTTCTGTGGTGTTCAGTGCCGAAGACGCAAATGTGATGAAGCTCTTGTCGGTGCCATTGTAGAAGAAGAAGAAGAGCAAGCTTAACAGAGAGAGACTGATTCTTGGTTAGGGCTTTGAAGATTCTAGAACTTTCATTTTTGAGGTTGGAAAAGTAGAGAGAGCAAGATTTTTGTTGAGGCTGAGATTATTAATGCAGAAACAGCTTAGACTAGCTACACTTGGAGAAGATGGAGTTGAATCTGGGAATCAATGGCGTGCGGCACAAGAAGCTCAATTGAGCTGACTGTGTAGGGATTGCTCATCGAAAACTTCATTGCACAACTTTGATAGGTAGGTGACCGTTTTTGGTTCTTGATGGATTAATTTTTTTTCCCATTCTGTAGTGGTTTAGGTTTCTGAGAATATTCTGACCTGATCAGGACGAAAAACAGCCTCGATCACTCACACCAGTGAGGTGGAAAAAAGAAAGAATCATGGGTGAGAATTTCGTTATCTTCAGAAACATAAAATCATGTAGTGTTGAGTTTGTGATGACGAGATCCCAGTTTTTCAAACTGCGGTTATGTTATGTGGGGTCAGATCTGAATATCCCTTTTTTATCATTTCACTATTATTCTATCTATTGTTTTTTCCCCCTTTTCGGAGGGGATTGTTTTCGGCCAGTCATTCGTTGCCATGTTGTGCTCGATACTTTGACGAGCTTTACAAAGTTGTTTTTGTTTCGGCTACTTTTGAACCTGGCTTTTTCAGCTTGTGGAACACAATTTTCATGGAATCACGAGAATTGGGATGTGATAGTTTTGTTGACCGACCGAGAGAGGGAGAGAACTTTCACAAGTGTTTGTGTGTCTGTTTGTGATAAGAGACTGGGTTTGAAACTGAGCCAAACTGCTTGATTATTATTTTGTGTGTGTAGAATCACCGTGGAAGGAGCAAACAATGGATGCTTCAGGAAAATACGTTCGCTACACAAATGAACAAGTGGAAGCCTTGGAAAGGGTGTACCATGAGTGTCCCAAACCAAGCTCCATTCGGCGCCACCAGCTGATCAAAGAGAGTCCCATCTTGCAGAACATTGAGCCCAAGCAGATCAAAGTTTGGTTCCAGAATCGACGGTAACTAGGCTTTTTCTCATCTTCACTCCCGAGGGATTTTCATGTTCTTAATGACTGCCCCTGTATAATGTACCTTTAGTAATTACATTGCAGTATTTTCCTTGTTTCGTAATCAGTAGGATTTTACATTCCTTAATTAAGTGGCTAATCTCACCAACTTTTTTCCATCATGACAAGTGTCAATGATCCTGTGACAGAATGTCATTTTAGTGTGGCAAGTGTGTGCAGGATATTCTAGAATCTCATTTTAGAGAAGTTAAATCCTTTTTTAAAGTGTGCTGTAATCAATGATAGCGTGGCAGAATATTCTAGAATCTCATATTAGCAAAGCTCATAACATTGATTAGAGGTTTGAAGGATACAAGTTTTATTTAAAGTGTGAGCCCTATAGTATTGCAAGTGTCCAGTATATTCTAGAATGTCATTTTAGAGAAGCTCATAATACAAGTTTTGAATTTTTCTAAAGTGTGCTACAGGCAATGATAGTGTTGCAAGTGTCCAGTATATTCTAGAATGTCATATTAGAGAAGCTCATAATAAAGAGGTATACAAGTCTTGAATTTTTCCAAAGTGTGCTACAGGCAATGATAGTGTTGCAAGTGTCCAGTATATTTTAGAATGTCATATTAGAGAAGCTCATAACAAAGAGGTATACAAGTCTTAGAATTTTTCTAAAGTGTGCTACAGGCAATGATAGTGTTGCAAGTGTCCAGTATATTCTAGAATGTCATATTAGAGAAGCTCATAATAAAGAGGTATACAAGTTTTGAATTCTTCTAAAGTGTGCTATAATTAATGATAGCGTGGATGTCATATTAGAGAAGCTCATAAAAAAGAGGTATACAAGCTTTGAATTCTTCTAAAGTGTGCTATAATTAATGATAGCGTGAATGTCATTGTAGAGAAGCTCATAATAAAGAGGTTTGATCTTTTGTGTGTGATATTTTTTGGGCCTTTTTCTAGATGCCGGGAGAAGCAGCGCAAGGAAGCCACAAGGCTGGTGAGTGTGAATGCAAAGCTGACAGCTCTGAACAAGCTTTTGATGGAGGAAAACGAGCGTCTAGCGAAGCACACATCGCAGCTTACTCTTGAGAATCATGCCCTTCGGCAGCAGCTACCCAGCCTGCCCTTGTCTGATGGAAGACACCGAGTCGCATCTCAGGTAACTTTGGACTGTAAAAAGAGATGTAATGCACTTTTTTTTAATCCTAAACTCAGGTAACTTTGGATGCTCTATACTAACAATGCTATTACTCTAATTGTATTGTGAAGAGAGGTATAACGCACTTTTTTTCCTTTTTGATTGATTAAGGCTGGGGAGGTGAATGACTTTGCAGAATGCTTTGAAGAAGGAAGGGGCAGTGAATGGAGGAGATGAGAGCTCGACGCAAGGCGGTATCTGTGTCAAATTGCATGGGCAGGCTGGTGTGGCCTCCACAGATACCAGCTGCGATTCTGCTATCACTGGGGGTCTTCCTCATCGTCTCACTCCGCAACATTCACCTCGTGATGGTAGTGCAGCTGGGTGAGCTCACAACTTTTTATTATTATTATTATTATTATTATTATTATTATTATTATTATTATTATTATTATTATTATTAACCTTATTATTGTTTATTAGCCTGTATCTGCAGCGTTAGGAGTATTTCTGCTGGTGTTTCCAAGACTGACTGACTAACTTTTCTTCCTTTGAATCCTGGATGTGCAGGTTGTTAGCCATTGCTGAGGAGACTCTAACCGAGTTTCTGGCTAAGGCCACAGGAACGGCGGTGGATTGGATTCAGTTACCTGGTATGAAGGTATGTCATGGTGAAAACTGATCTCGACTTAACCCCTGAATGGAAAAAAACAACAGTGTCCATTTCCCGAACTTCAAATGAATGATTTGGAAGGTTCTAAGAAGGAACCTGTAAAGATATTTTATTAGTTACATGCAATAAGGGGTTATACCAATGTAAAGAGGAAAGTTTACTCTACAATATTGAACTGTAGAAATCTCCTTCTTATTGAGGTTTTAAGTTCATGCACTAAGTGGCCATTATTTACTGATATAGGAGTGGAAATAAATCATTCCCGAGGACTGGTAGGTAACAAAATATACTCCCTCCGTTTTTGGCGTGTTTTAATGTAACACATTTTTTTGCCCAAAAAACCGTCTAAGTACTCGAAAAATGGTCTATCTTCAATAGTAGTATGTAGTTTCTGTGTCACTCTTGTTGTCTGCCCTGTTTGAAGTGGACAAAACTCACGTTTGAAGTATAAAACATAGGACAAATATTGAAAAAAAAAATTGCCAAAAACTAGGACAATAATTTCGGGACAGAGGGAGTAACAAAATATACCAACAAAGAGAAGAAATCACAGTCTACGTTTTTAAACGATAGAAATAAGCATTGAAAGTTACTATGAGCTTCTATTTGTAGCATGGGGTTACATACACAGGTCTTACTTACCATTTTCATTTTCAAAGGTCCTCAAAATTGAGAGAGATTCATGTGGACAAGAGAAAGAATGATTTTCTCTAATGGTGAGGGATGACTGTCTGTGTGTGCAGCCTGGTCCGGATGCTATTGGCATCATTGCTATCTCCCACGGTTGCGTGGGAATAGCAGCGCGAGCTTGCGGCCTAGTGGCCCTTGATGCTAGCAAGGTTACAGAAGTGCTCAAAGACCGTCCAGCTTGGCTCCAAGACTGTCGACGCATGGACATTCTTGGGGCTCTACCCACAGGAAATGGGGGCACCATCGAGATGTTGTACACGCAGGTACCTTCCATAATATCACGATATTGTTATATTGTTTTCAAGCAATATATGACTAATCCATGAAGTTAGGGCTTCTTCCCAAACCTGTCTTCATAATGGAGAGGGACAAGTGTACTTTTTTGTTTTGGGGTCATAATCATTGTTTTGTGGAAGTACTCTCTCATGCTCTTGCTTCCTGACTACTGGATGTACTCAAGCTTGATGGCTTTGCTCTGACTCAGATGTACGCCCCGACAACATTGGCTCCTGCACGGGACTTCTGTACTTTAAGATACACTACGATTCTGGAGGATGGAAATCTGGTGGTAGGTCATGCCTCAGTTGTTGGAGCCTCTTTTGACTTTTTGTGTGAGTTGGGAATTTCATGAGTAAATAATTTAGATGGCACCAAATTTTATATCACTGAAGAGCATTGCATGTGTTGGGGTCAAAATACGAATAATTTTGAACAAAAGGAAAGTCTATGTTGGACCTGCTGGAAAATACTCCCTCCGTCCCAAAGTTATTGTCATGTTTGAAAGTCATGTTTGAAAGTGCTTTTTTAAGTAGGTCAAAAAAATACTTCCTTGTGGCTAATTTTATTTAGGTTGCAATGAACACATGCAATGTTCTTCAATCATTCTAGTGACATAATTTGGAACCTTTTTTAATCATGTTTCTTACAATACGATCAATGAATTTGGCTCAAAGAAATACCAAGCAAACAAGTTGGACAATAACTTTGGGACGGAGGGAATACACAACATGAGGCTTAATTCGGGCTTCTTGGTCCTTGACTTTTTGACTTTTTGTGTGAACACTGAGTGTTGGAACTCCATGAGTAATAATTTAGATGGCACCAAATTTTACATCACTGAAGAGCATTGCGTGTGTTGGGTCAAAATATGAATAATTTTGAACAAAAGGAAAGTCTACGTTGGACCTGCTGGAAAATACACAACATGAGGCTCAATTCGGGTTTCTTGGTCCTTGACTTTTTGTGTGAGTTGATGTTCTGTGCAGATCTGTGAGCGGTCGTTAGCTGGTCATGGACCTACAGTGCCGCCAGTGCAATCTTTTGTGAGAGGGGAGATGTTCTCCAGTGGATACTTGATTCGACCGTGTGAAGGAGGCGGTTGTATCATTCATGTTGTGGATCATTACGACAATGAGGTTGGTTAAGCTTACCTTTTGAATCTAAGGACCAAGGATTCATGGTTTTAAAATGACAAATTTAAACGATCATATTGTGAAAAGGGAATTTTTTTTATATCAGTGGAAATAGTGAAAAATATCACATATGTTGTATAAAAAATAAATAAATTTGAACAAAAGAACATCTACATAAAACCTACTCAAAACTACTAAAAAGAAACATGAGGCCCCCAGGAGGCCTTATGATCCTTTAGGGGTTAATACAGGGATCCAAGTTTCTTTTTACGCTTGGTTGGTTAGAACATATTATACTGAACCATGTGGGGGTCTATTTACAGCCTTGGAGTGTGCCTGAGGTACTTCGCCCTTTATACGAATCGCCTGCTGTTCTTGCTCAGAAGTCTACTATTGCGGTATGTATGGCAAAACTTGCGTGTATGTATTTTACTAATTTATTTATGTTCCAAGTACACCGTTTTTCCTATTTAGTGTAGGATACACTAGCTCGTAGTTTTTGAACATAATGTATTAGTGTACCTATTGATTGGAACACCATTTAGTTAGCTTGGTCACGCTGTTCACTGTCTGCTTCTTAAGCTATGTACACTATGAAACAAAAAAAAAAGGCTCATTTCGTCTATAGGACTGTATTTTGGTAGCACAATGACAGTAAATGGAGTAGTACCGTCAGTGATATAGTAGATTGTTATCACTATAGCAATTTTTAGTTCATTAAGTGAAATAGAAGGTCAGATTCAACTTACTTGGTTTATTCTAATTACTGTCTATTCAATTACATCTAGTCTATTCATTGTCCCATCTATTTGTTTTCCATTTTACATTTCATATATATAGCTCTCTCTCTCTCTCTCTTGCTAATCTTCTAAGCCCATAGTACTTTCCCTGATTAGTTCTTTCATATCATTGAGAAAATCAACCATTGTCTGATTGTGTCCTCTTTCCTGAAGGCATTACGGCATTTGAAACGGCTAGCAGCAGAAGAAAGTGGTGAGGGGGTTCCTAGAAACGGACAACATCCAGCAGTGCTTCGCGCTTTAGGCCAACGCCTCGCCAAGTGGGTCTCCGGATTCATTGTTTTTTGTCTTCTGTCTTGTTAAATTGTGACTCTTGTTTTCTTTTCTGTTGGGGAAACTGATGCTGGAATTAATGCCTTGAGAAACGTATGAAAATGTTGGTGCTGTGTTTTTTGCTTGCATTGCAGGGGCTTCAAAAATGCGGTGAATGGATTTGTTGACGACGGCTGGGTGTCGACAGTGAGCGATGGCTTGGATGATGTCAGTGTGATGCTCAACGCCACGCCCAAATCCATGGAGGGACAAATTGCATCGGACAAGCTGCTCTTTTCTTTGGGTGGAGGCATACTCTGTGCAAAAGCCTCCATGTTATTACAAGTAGAGCCTTCTCTCTCTTATATGACTACTCAACTGTGTGTGTCTGGTTGCAAATAAATACTACACCCTAAAGCACTCTGACCTCCTTAACCCCTAAAGCACCAAGGATTTATTCATGATTATAAAATGACAAATTCAATCGATCATCTTGTGAGAAACCAATAACTCAGATAGAATCAAATTTTCTATCACTGGAATCATTGCATTTGTTGATCAAAAAAGAAATAATAAATTTGAACAAAAAGAAGTCCACATCAGACCTACTCAAAACTGCTACGAAAAACAACACGAAGCCAATTCAGCTTCTTGGTCCTTTAGGGGTTAACCCCTAAAGGACCAAGAAGCCCAAATTGGGCCTCATGTTTTTTATAGCAGTTTTGAATAGGTCTTATGTAGACTTCTTTTTATTCAAACTTATAATTTCTTTCTTGAGCAACACATACAAAGATTCCAGTGATAGAAAATTTGATTCTATCTGAGTTATTGATTTCTCACAAGATAATCGATTGAATTTGTCATTTTATAATCATGAATAAATCCTTGGTGCTTTAGGGGTTAACGAGTAGTATTGAGTTTTGTTGTTAAAGAACATATTGATTTTTCTTTGATTACTTGACTAAATGTTTTGGGGTTGGAATATGGAGGAATGGCGAGGCTAATTGGTCGCTTGCTCGCAGAATGTGCCACCATCGCTGCTGATTAGATTCTTAAGAGAGCATCGGTCAGAATGGGCAGACTACGACATCGACGCCAACGTGGCCACATCGTTTCGAAGCAATGGCAATGGCTATGCTCCTCATAGAGGTGGTGGCGTATCTCATGTGCAGCTACCTCTACCTTTGGCTCATTCGGGCGAACATGGAGAGGTAATAATTCACAAAATTCTCTTAAATTGATTATCTTACCTTTTTCTTTGTTGTAGATGTTTCAAAATAAGATCATATGTAATGCACCATTGAGCACCAAAGTATATTAAAAACACGGTTTAGTAAAAGTGTACATAGTTTTATCGGTTCTTCTTAATCCATATTATGTGGAGATGACTTAGATTGAATTTCATAAGCCTGAGGCGATATGAACTGATATCACAGCTTTTAGAGATTGAGCAGTTAGTTGTTCCTTCTATTTTTTTTGTGACCCTGAAAGCCTTTGTGCAGATTCTGGAGGTGGTGAAGCTGGAGGGTCACAGCTCAGTGCAACACATGGTGCTCTCCCGCGACACGTTCCTGCTTCAGCTGTGCAGTGGAGTGGACGAGAGTGCAGTCGGTGCCAGTGCACAACTTGTCTTTGCTCCCGTGGACGTTGCTCTAACTGAAGACATCCCTCTTCTTCCATCAGGCTTCTGTGTTAGCCCTATCGACACCGGCATCGTGGTACGCTCTCAAATCTGATTTTGAGTCACTATGGACAAGTCACAACAGAATTTAGTCGTTAAAGACCGCTCACATTTGACCCGATTTCTATTTAACACAATCCTACTGTGAAAAATCAATAATTATGATGTGACCAATTTTTTTTTCCACCAGAATTGAATTGTGAACCAAAGGAAGTTCTACTCAAAACAGGATCCTTACTTGATCCTTTAGGGGTTAAGATGACCACTTTATGAACGAATCGTTTTGTATCGTCAGAATCAGTGAAGAATATTGCATATGTTGGTGAAATAAAAGAGAATATAGAACAAAAGAGAATCCATATATTTCTACTAGTGGGCCAACATTCATGATTTTAAAGTGACAAATTCAATCAATCCTATTGTAAAAAATCAATAATTCAAATGCTACCAATTTTTTTTCACAGAGAAACAAATTTGGAAGTCCTACACAAAACAGGATCCTAACCTGATCCTTTAGGGGTTAAGATGACCACTTTTATGAACAGAAAGGACGAATCATTTTGTATCGTCAGAATCAGTGAAGAATATTGCATGTGTTGGTGAAATAAAATTAGAATATAGAACAAAAGAGAGAAAAAAATGCAATAGGTGCTGATGAGGTTCATGCAATGGCGTTTGCTTGAATTTTTTTTCATTTTTGTTTTCAATTTTCATGGTTCAAGCTCTAACATTCATTTAATGATACTTTCAATATCGCTATGTTATGTACAGCTTAGATTTAATATTAATTTTGAATGCTTGAGTATCATCAACATCAATGCTATAACATTATTTTACGTTCTATTGTGCAGGATGGATTCGACCTCGACCGCACGCTGGATCTCGCGTCGACGCTGGAAGGAGGCAATGGGGACACAAAGGCCAACAGTAATGCGGGGCAGATGCGGTCGGTGCTGACCATCGCCTTCCAGTTTGCATACGAGGTGCACACGCGGGACACTTGCGCAGCGATGGCTCGTCAGTATGTGCGCACGGTGGTGGCCTCTGTGCAGCGCGTGGCTATGGCGTTGGCTCCGTCTCGCGGCGCTCCCCCGCCTCGCCATCTGCCTAGTAATCCAGACGCTCTCTCGTTAGTACGCCATGTCCTCAGCAGCTACAGGTATGTTAGAACCGCGGTTTTCAAATGACAAAGTCAGTCCATCACATTGTGACCAAAATAATTCAAATGGGACCACATTTTATATCACTGGAATTAGTGAAGAACATTACATGTGGTGATCAAAAAAGAAAAAAATTTGAACAAAAGGAAGTCCACATAGGACCTACTCCAAAATGCTAAAAGAATCATGAGGCTTGGACTAAAGATTCATGGTGATTCAAATGACAAAGTCAGTTTGAACAATATAACTCAAATGGGACCACATTTTATATCAATGGAATCAGTGAAGAACACTACATGTGTTGATCAAAACAGAAAAAAATTTGAACAAAAGAAGTCCACATAGGACCTACTCCAAAATGCTAAAAAGTCATTTGGGCTTCAGGGGTTATACTAATCCAGACAATCTCTCGTTAGTACGCCATGTCCTAAGCAGCTGCAGGTATGTAAGGACCAAGGATTCAAAACGACAAAGTCAGTCCATCACATTGTGACCAATATAACTCACATTTTATATCACCGGAATCAGTGAAGAACATTACATGTGTTGATCAAAACAGAAAGAAATTTGAACAAAAGGAAGTCCGCATAGGAGCTACTAAAAATGCTAAAAATATCATTAGGCTTTAGGGGTTATACTAATATTCGTACACACTGTTTGGGTTGATGCAGGTTGCACTTGGGGATGGATCTCATGAGGCTAGACAATGGAGGTGATGAAGCTCTGTTCAAGGCATTTTGGCATCACTCAGATGCTATCGTGTGCTGTGCCTGGAAGGTGATTGACTGTTTTTTTTTTTTTTTTCTCTTCTTGTTACAGTGATATATTTATAAGCTTCAACAGCTTCAATGGGGTATTAGAATTTTTACAAAGAAAAGAGAATTGATCACCATGGGTTCTTCTTAGTACACATTGATGATAACAATTTCGTGCTTTTGGTTCCCAGGGATTGCCGGAGTTTGTATTTGCCAATCGGTCAGGCTTGGAAATGTTTGAAACCACGTCGAACTCCTTGCAAGACCTGGACTGGGAGAAGACTCTCAACGAGAACGATTGCAAGTTATCCTATGCCACTTTCACTCAAGTTTTGCAACAGGTGGGGCTTCACTCTTGACTCTTGATAATTCAATTTCGTCAACTTTCATAGATATTCCTTCGACTGGTGATTTTTGTACAAGAAAATACCTCTGCAACTGGTTTTAGTTTTACAGAACCAATGAACTATTGTGAAAATTTTGATTTAGATGGCACCAAATTTTATATCACCGAAGAGCATTGCCTGTGTTGGGTCAAAAAACGAATAAAAGGAAGTACTCAGAACTCAACAGGAGGCTCAATTCTTGGTTCTTGCCAAATGTGTTGGTAAGGAAAGTCATGTGATTAACCCCTAAATGTACCGATAGGTGTACATGAGATGCTAGCCATATAAATAGATATTAGCATGACTCAGATGTACAATAGGTGTACATGAGAGGACCATTGCATGCATGAAATCTACCCAACAAATTTGACATACTTGCATTTGGATGCCTCTCCAATATTATCAACATCTCCCCATCACAAGAGGTTTACTCTAATTGGTAGAGAATTTAATAGGCTTGCAAAGGTAACTTGGATGAAAGTCATCCGCAATTGTATGTGAAAGTGCTTTGAATCCATTCGTGATCCAGTTTCTGGACGTTGGGACGTTTAGGGGTTAAGGACTGAGAAGCCCAAATTGGGCCTCATGTTTTTTGAGTAGGTCCTATGTGGACTTCCTTTGGTTATGTTCTTCACTGATTTATGTCCTTTGGTTATATATAAAACTTGGTCTCATGTGAATTATTGATTTTTCACAATATGATTGATTGAATTTGTCATTGTAGAATCATAAATCCTTAGTCCTTAAGGTGTTTAACATTTTTTTGGGGGGTGCTTTTGGAACAGGGTTACTGCACCCTTCCAGCAGGGGTACGTATGTCCAGCACAGGCCGAACGACGACGTATGAGCGTGCCATTGCATGGAAAGTGTTGGATGACAATGAGGCAGTGGAGTGCATAGCCTTCCTTTTCATGAATTGGTCGTTTGTCACTTAACCGAAACTGAAGCAACTGAAACTGCACAAGACTCAAATTTAGGCCTTTTTTGGAAAATTATTGAACTCGTTCTTGGAAAGTGAGCCTTTTTTTGGCTCGCAAGGTCATGATTTTGAGAGTAGTAAGTTACCTCTATTCCAGGCTGGTAAGGTTGCATGTTTGATGCTGCATATGGTGTGGACTGCACACACTTTTGGTATTATTTATGAAGCTATATTATGCACAGTAATCCAATTCAATCGCTCTTGTGGTTGTATTGGTTAAGTTAGAACCCACCTACTGTACACCAGTGAGACTATGGTGCCAATATATATTGTTTCTTTTTTTTCATGTTTATTATGTAAAACTTGGTGCAAAACTTGTTTGGGTGTAGAATTGGATATCAGATCTGGTATTACTATGTGATTTTCCTGCATGGTCCTCAGTTTTGGAGGATGAGGAACGAGGCACTCTGTGGCAATGTTTGGAGAAAATTGTCATTGGAATAACTGTGAAGATTTGTAGTATTTTTCTTTTAGTATATAATGTAAGAGCTGAAACCAACGATCTGTGCAATGGAACACCCTTTCTAAAACTGGATCAAAAGAAAATCTTCATTTAGATCCACTTTTCTAAGTAATAAAGAAATGCCATTTGTATTCCATGGATTTTGGGACTATGAATCGTGTCATTGCCATGTGTACTTAGTTTTTAATTGTAATTGACTGTGGTCTCATTGCAAAAGGGTGATGGCTCCCATTGCTCTATTAACTTATGCTATGTGGGTTCTCACCAAGGTGTCACTCAATTATCTATTATGTAAGGTAGGGTGGTGCACGTATGTTCCTGTGACGATTCGTGAGTTGTAACGGTCGTGCGAGAGTGCCTCTAGCAGAAGCTCACCTAATTTATTATATAACGCAGGTTGATGTGTGCAGACACACATGCGCCCCACGATACTTATGCCATTGAATTGGTTTTGCGGGAGTGACTCTGACCCACCTAGTCTATTATATAACGTACAGTGGTGCACATTCTCCACTAATGGTTTCACCAAAGCAATTGTTTCGGAGTCACCTTGGCATGGGCCATTTAGTCAATTATATAATACAAATCATGCACTTGAGGACGGTTCGATTGGAGGAAATGTGGTTTCAAAGTCTGGCATGGGCCAAGCTAGTTTATTATATAACACAAAGTGGTGCACATATGTACACTCTCCACGATGGTTTTGTTGCCGGAATGGTCATGCCAAACTTTTGGCAAGAGTCAATCTAGTTTATTATATAACATAGTGGTGCACGGACGAACACATGTACACCTCCTGCGGTTATGTTGACCTTCGACACAAGCCAAACCTAGTCAATGGGATGGTTTCCAATGGTCTAAACAACTTCTACTTTAAAAAAATTATAGCAATTAGGTGACTTGTTCCATTTTTAATTTTAATTTTTTTTGTAGAAACATCATTTTCAATTGCTAATGCTACTAAAATATTCTATTTTGAAAAAGTGCCTCCAACTATGCTAAATGGCTTAAAGTGATTATTTTAATTGTTTTAATTGTTTCTACTTTAAAGCATGCCCACCCTACATTGAATTCTCGAGATCCTTTGAAAAGTGAATGAAATATAGGATGAACATTTAGAGAAAGTGAGAGAGTCATTGAATGTGAGCACGATATAGGCACCACAATACATCCCTCTATAATTGATGAACAATAATATTCACCCATGTATAGTGATGATGATTGGTTCATGGACTATATAGGGGGACACATAGCGGTTTAAGGGTGTGGAGACGATAGCTTGTGACATCAAATTTTTTAATGGTAGTAGTAAGGTAGGCTTCCATGTATTGGTGGTGGGTACTGAAAAGCTAGAAGATACCGATTCACCACCAATTGTTTGTCATCCCTACCAAAATAGATGGAGCATGCGGGTGGTTCTTGAGACCTCATTTCTGGTCTTCTAGAAACTTTCACCTGCCCGATTTTCATATGGAAGCATGCCCTAAAGGATTGAATTAAGGAAGAATGCTCTTAGAGTAGGCTTCCATGTGAGCATCGGGAGGGTGGAAAACAAGAAGTGAGGTCCCAAGAGTACCAATTGTCCACCCATTTCGGTGAAATTAGAAAGCATACTCCTCAATTCTCCTCAAATCACCCATTTCGATGGTGAATCGGCAGAGTTCCACCGTCTAAATACCGATGACCGATACATGGAAGCCTGGCCAGCCACCCTACTTCACAAATGTACAGTAAAGTAAACCAATTCCCCAAAAATTAAGCACAGTTTTACAGGGGAATGGCAATGACAAGTTTATTGTCAAATGATGAATGTGTGCTTTTCCCAATGATCAGCATTGATAGGCGTAATAGCAATCTGGATGTTACTCTACAGATCTAACTTAAGAGCATCCACGGCCCTTTGCACCCTAAAAACGCCCTCCATCAGGACCCGGCTACATTTACCAATAAGTCCGTGACACATCAAACATTAGCACAGACTTGGCCAAACACCAACTAATCAATAGCAAATTCAACATAAGAGCATGCGCATCCTTATCCCTTCAATTCACCCACTAAGGATAGCAAATTCAACACAAGAGCATGCGCATCCTTATCCCTTCAATTCACCCACTAAGGATAGCAAATTCAACATAAGAGCATGCGCATCCTTATCCCTTCAATTCACCCACTAAGGTAGGATGTCCTAAAACCACCACTTCCCCAAATTATGGCATGTAGAGCTTTCTTGGGGCCACCACGGTTGAGACTCAAAACCACCAATTTCACTATTCAAGTAGACCAAGGACATGCCAAGCATTGCGAAGACATAGTTGGTGGTTTTGGGTTAGCCCATGAGCGAAATCCAGGAACAACAAAGTGTGAACTTAGGAAATTGGTATGTGATGTATGGGTCACAGGTTACTTTCTACTTTGGAATTTTGTATAAAATTGACAAATGCGAATTAGATGTTGCATTTTTTTGCAATTCTCATCAAAACCTATTTCAATTGCGGTCATAATTTTTTTTGAATTTAGCACTGCCAAAAATAGGCTAGATTGCTTAAGTTGGTGGTTTTGGAACAATCAGCCTTAACTACTATAATCAAATCCAATATTTGGTGTTACAAGCTATCGTCTCCACACCCTTGAATCACTATAATCACCCTTTGTATAGGACGTGAACTAATCACAATCATTATACATGGGTAATCATTATTGTTCATGAATCTAAAATATTGAGCCACCTTCCTTGAATTAGCTACAGAGGGACTATAGAGACATCACCCTATATACAGCTCATATTCCGTGGCTCATACAAGGGTAGGGTGCACATACTCCACAACATACTCTAAGAGAATGAAATGCAGCTATGATCTTCTTTAAAAAGCACATGTTTTTATCTTTTGCCTTGATTTATGAACACAACGAGAACATTGAGAGCCATAGAAGCCTGCCATACCAACTTCATTTTTGTCATCTCTTGTGGCTACAATGTAGAAAATTGCTTCACACTAACATCTGAAATGAAATTGACGACAAAGAAATGAGACTTTTGTCTACTTTAATGTTTTTTGAAAATTAGTTTTACCTTCTAACTATTTTTTACCACCTAAAAAAGCTGTGTGTTTACAAAAGCTCACAATATTTTTCATTTTTAGTGTGGTTTTGAAGACAATGATGTATCTGTCCAGTGTAAGTTTGAGCATTTCACTATGTGAAAATGACACATACGTATCGGGAGCTGTCAAGGTTGGCAAAATTTATTATAAAAAGAAAAGCCTAAATCTTTGCAATTTTTTTTTTTCCAATTTTTTTAACTTTAGAGAATATTCATAGCATTTGAGCAAAAATAATAATTCTTCAGCATTGCATGTTGACCCTCGCGGCTAAATACGGTATTCATATGGGAACATGCCTATGTCTCCTAATGCATGTACCATCAATTTTTATTGATTATTGTCCGTGTAGCTAACTTAGTAGGACTATTCTAAGAAACTTTTTGAGAGGATGTGTTTATAATCATGACATGAAGCTTTAATAATTTTCATCTTCTAAGCTTCATTTCACTAGAACTAAATTATAAAAATACACACATATATATACTTACAAACATACATATATATTTTCTTTTTCTTTTTCTGGAAGAGAAAGTGAAAAAAAATCATATCAAATACCAAACACACTAAACAACTTAAAATTTTCACCATTGGTATATGTTATATAGTAAAGACATCATAGTGTAAACTGAATTTAGTGTCATTATATTTTGTTTTTTTAAAAGGAGGTTGTTATTTGTTGGCTAAAATCTTGACAATATACATTCATTTTGTCACATGTATAGTGACTTATATTTCACTCAATTTTAAGTAGCATTTAATTTTTGGAATTTTTTCAAATTGAATTAGAAACCACATTTGGAAGGCTTCATTTGATTGGTTGAGATCTAATGTAAAAGAAATCATTTTAACCCTTAAAGGACAAAGGGTTTTGCCATGAACAAAATGTGTTATAAAATGTACCTTGCAAGTATTTCTTTTATAGAACATGAAAGTTGTGATGCACAACCTTTATATCCTATCTATGCAATTAAATACTTCTAAAATACTATAGAATTTTTATAAATAAATTTTAAAATATTTGTTTTGAATATTCATAAAAGATACTAAATTTTTAATTTTTTTAAAATTAATCATGATTGGCTAAAAGTATAATGTTCATAACATGGTCATAACATGTTCATAAAAAAATTAGGATCCTTTTTTTTTAAACACCAATTTAAAATAATTGCACGCAAGAAGTGCATAAAGTGAACACTTTAAATGAGATGAAGTCTACAGAACATTTAAGCATCTTATTAGTCTTATAATTTTAGCCAATCATAATGATTTTTTAAGACATGATTATTGATTTTGTATTTTTTATGAATTTTAGAATTTCTATAGCTTATTAATTGTACATCTAATTATTTAGGGCAAATCCATTTTTGATAGAATTCAATTAAAATTCATAATCTAGAATTAGTCTTTATACATAAAATTCTTTAGTAAATAGTGGGCCCACCCTTTTCAACAGTAGCACTATAGAAGTTTTAACATTAAATACAATGTCTCACTACCCAATCTTTAACCAAAAATGATGTGGATTTGCCATGATTCGGGTAGAGTAATTTGGGAATAGTGGTAAGGCGTTCTAGAGTGGGGCTAAAGAACCTTATGTACGTCTCTGCAAAATTGATGCATAATGATGCATTCTTTTTAAACAATTACACATTTGATAATTTTGTAGACTACTTCAGGCACCTTCACCACTAGCTTTCTTTATTGTTTATAAAATTAATTAAAAATATTTTCACTGATCCAAACACATATTTTTATAGCCATCTTGATTCTAAAAGGCCCTGCTTTTGAAACACTCAATTCAAACACTTTTAGCATGTTTTACAACCATTTTTATTTGTGAAACGACCCATTTTGGGTCATTTGCCCTTTATGGATTAACCCTTAACTACCCAACCATGCATATTTTGAATGATGTACGAAAGTGAACTCCGTTTTCTCATCCATCACGCACTTTTTGCAGTGGGAAACTTTTACTAAATTCCCGATACGAAGTTAGTTTCATGCACATGTGATTTGATTAGAAAGTTGATGATTTGTAAAACTTTATGTCTCATTTCATGTTGGAGTGTTTCATCCAAAATTTCAAAGATTTTAGTTTAAAAGTGCTCTTGAAAAAGGCAACTCATAAAATTAAGCAACCAAAAAAACTCCAAAAATCACTACACTTAGAGTATTGCATTTCAACCCATCACAAAAAATTTCATCCACAAATTGTCACTATCTTATTTGTAATCAAATTACAAAATAATTTTGAATTTCAAGTTTCAAATTTTATAGAAAAATATTGGTGATAGCAATTGTAGATCTAACCGTATGGATAGAATCTAAAATTTATAATGTACAAATTTTATTCATATATCAAGTTCAAAATATCCCTTTTAGTTGCATTTTATAATGCATCTTTGCAAAACTGCTCAATTTGGACAGGAGTGAGGACGTTTAAGAGTTAATAGCTAAAATTGAGATCGAGAGTAAGAAATTAAAAGTTAGAAGTTGCTAAAATGCAAGGCACCACGGGCCTTGGATTGGTAGTTGGAACTCATGGCCCCCAATGAGGAGGTTGTGGGTTCTATTCCCCATGCCGGCGTGGTGCTCACTACCATAGTCCACCCAACTATGGTGGGGGGTCCTTGGACTTTGTTATATGGGTACCTCAAAGCCCTTTGGGGGGATACCATGTCCGGTATCTTCAAGGCACTAGTGGCTAGCTAGGTAGTAGCTTAGTGTGTCACTATAGTGTCCATCATCGAAAGAGGAGAGTAGTATTGTCCCAATTTCCCCTTGTCCGGTGGGCATCGGATCATTGGCATTACGAATGGACACTCCATTCACGCCGGCCCCTAAAGGACCGGAGTTTCTATCTATCTATCTTGCCGAAATGCACTAAATACTGAACCACTGATGAACTATTTAAAATCAAGACTTTGTGTAACTTCTTATAACAGATTAACCCCTAAACGTCCCAGTGTTCAAAAACTGGATCACGAACGGATTAAAAGCCTTCTCACGTTCTCATCAATGCTTGGATGAAACTCATCCAATTCTTGGGAGATTCTTCACCAAGTTGTTGTCCTATCTAATGGCTGGATTTAGTCATGCTAGAGTACATATTTTTCTAAAATTACAAATGTAGAAGTACGTCAAGTTGTTGACCAAGCCAAAATTGCATTGACTCTGGTTCAAAGTGGAATCGTGAAAAATAAGGTCATAAATTTAAGAAACACAAAAATTTCAAAGTATCACCACATTTAAGAGTATCTCATTTCAAACTCATTCCAACAAATTTTACACAAAAAATATTGAAATTTAGTTTGTAATCGAATTTAGAAGGAATTTTTAATTTTGACTTTCAAATTTTATAACTAAATATTGGTGATTGTACTAGTGAATCGAACCGTACGGATGGAATCTAAAATTCAAAATCTAGAACTTTCATTTGTATATCAATTCCAGAATATTCTTCTAAATAGTAGTTTATAATGCTTTTTCTCAAATTGTCAATTCCAGGGACACCCTGGTACGTTTAGGGGTTAAACTACCAGATCATGGAGAGGGGTACCCTTAAGGTGTTGTCGGGGTACCCAAGGGGTTGGCAGTTCGATTCCAGCCGTAAAATCACTACTCTACCAAATGGAAATTCTCCGGCAATGGGTTGCCAAAAAGCAACTTGTCAGCTTTACCGCGGGTTGCAAAGCAACTCGTGTGCTCCAATAAAAAAAATTAAAAAAATTGAGACTCCATTTCATCTTTCATTGCCCCTACTATGATAACATCAGAGCAAAACATTGTTATTTATTGGAGCACACGAGTTGCTTTGCAACCCGCGGCAAAGCTGACAAGTTGCTTTAGAGCAAAACATTTTGATCTTTTCACTCCCAACACAACGAAAAATCTGTAGAATTTTCTCACATTTAATTGTCACAAGCTAACTGGTAAATTTTTAAAGTATGCCGCTGAGTGCTAGGTGCTCATCTGAGCGTTTGCAAAGGTAGATGTACCTTAACCCTTAAACGTCAAGAGGGCCTAAATGGGGCAGCCCGGAAGGAATCTAATTTTTTTTGGGGGAATAAATAAATAAATAAAATAAAATAATAAATTTTTATTTATTTATTTATTTTTTGGGGCAAAAACGGCTCTGCAGTGCACTGCTGGCTAGCACTGTAGCACTGCGGCACTGCTGAACTTCAGCTGCCCCAACCTCAAAACTTGTTCAATTTGATAAGGTAGGAAAACCAAAAACGGTTAATGCCCTCAAGGCGTGCACTAGAGTTTTTTAAAAGCAAGGAGGTGGTAGACCGAAAATGGAGAATTTTTGCATGACGAGGATTACTAAAAATTTACTAAAAATTACTATTTTTTTTGGAATCTTGTGTGCGGTTTTCTGTGATATTAGTTAACCGTTTTAGGTGCTTTCATGTGTAGAAAAGGAAGAGTCTAGTATACAAGAAGGGGGTTTGACAAACTTCCCACTTTGAGAAATTGTAGATAATTATTTACGGGGAATAAAAATACGAAACAACTTGCATTCTTCATCATTTCTTCTTCTTCATCTCAAAAAAATTTCACATAAATTCTAACTCCATTCCTTCTGGTCAAATCACCTCATTTTCACCGTTTTTGGTTTTCCTACCTTAACTTTGATTGCTTACCAACGATTCCACAATCTCTCAAATGAGGCGAAAATTTGGAATCTAGATCGCTTTTTCAGTAGCTTTCCAACGCAACAAGTCTCGCTTGATTTGGTTGAGAAAATCTACTTTTTTTTCTCCAATTATTCCTTTATACCAAGCCCGTGGGGCTTGCTTTGACGTTTAAGGGTTAAACCACCAAGACACCTAAAACCACCAACTTCTACACCCCTCTTTCATTTCAAGAAGGAAATGTAGGCTTTCACTACATGACTTATGCATCAATTGCCCAAAAGTTAAGTTATGTACCGACAACTTACATTTTCTCATCAGCCATGAGCCTGTGGACATTAACAATTTATTTCATCAATTACGATTGTGTATAACTTTTTTAATAAACAAAATCTTCTTAACTATTCTTTCGAATTTACTGGAGAATTGTAAATTTTTCTATTTTTTTCAAAAAGAAATTCTCAGAATTAAATTTGTTAAAAAATAATTAAGTGAAAAGTTCTTTGAAACCCATGACTAATATATATAGGTTCAACTATAACAGGCAACAATGAGATCATTTCCCAAACATAAGGCTACCATGAGATCATTTCCCAAACATAAGGCTACCATTGTTGGTTGCTTTGCACCGTGTTGCCTTTTGGGTACTTACATGAAACACAGTAGTTTTTTTTTTTTCACAAATTGAAAGGATCAATCGAAGGAAGGAAAATACTGAGTCCCCACTCCCCACGGCAGAGGCCACCACGGGGCGGAAAGGAAAAGAACATGAAACACAGCTTTCAAGTTAAGAGGTCTACAGATTAGGTGTAGGTACATATCGGCTATGGGTACCTTTAGCTTACAGGTTCAGTTCCTAAAAACAACATGAAGCGATTAGTGCATAAATTGGTGCTGCCAGACAAGCCAAAAGGCATAATGAATACCGGTATTTCTGAGGGACCCATGGTGTAAAACCCAACTTGAACACTATCCAAAACCACACCGACCAAACTAGGCAATCCAACACCTAATAATTCCAATCTTATCCCCAGCCTCCTCACCGACATTTCAGGGCTGACTAATGACCAATACTTGGAACGCATTCAATTGCATGCAAATCGGTACAGTACTCTCACAAACGACTCACCTCCAGCTCAAAACACAGTCCACTCCTTGTTGAATGATCCATACATTCATCGCAAACAAGCATTAATACTAAGTGCAACCTGCAAGCAGACCCAAAAAACAACAAAAGAAAAAGAAAAAAAGGAGGGAGAGAGAAATCTTATGTGGAAAAGATGTAAATAACAAAGCAACAACTTGCACAGGTTCACCAAAAATATATAATCTATAGCTGCTGCACTATGCGTTCAAATCATGACAACTGAACGATTTGCTGTTCCACAACTTGCAAATGCTACAAAAGAGAGAAAAGGCACTAAAATTCTTGATACAAAACAAAACAACGAAACAAAACAACGAAACAAAACAACGAAACAAAAGCATTAATACAAAACAAAACATTAACTGGTATACAAGCATTAATACAAAACAAAACAACAAAACGGAAAAGAAAAAAGAGAGAGAAATCTTATGTGGAAAAGATGTAAATAACAAAGCTACAACTTGCGCAGATTGTGACTAGAAATATAATCTATAGCTGCAGCACTACTACTCGTTCGGTTCAAATCATGACAACGATTTGCTGTACCACAATTTGCACATGCCCCAAGGGCACTCACTAAAATTTCTCTCAACAGTGAAGTTTCACCTCTTCGAAATTCGCGAAGAATGAATCAAAGAAAAGCCCTGACTGAGCTTCAGCTTCTTACAGTATCACACACACAGGATACTACGATACCGACACAATTTTCTCATATGTGTGTGTCGGTGTGAGTAACAATTCATTACCAGTCCTTGCGAATCTCAAACGAGTAATCCAAGTCCAGGTACACTCTGCCGTCATCATCGATGAAACGCTTACGAGCTGTGTACGCACCGCGAGCCAGAGACCCCGACGGCGTCACCTCCTCCTCGGCGATGTGCACATACGGCTCACTCTGCGGCGCAAAAGTGCCCATCATGTCGCGCGTCTGGTCCACCTGCAATGCTTTTCGGTTAACTATCGCCAAATTGCTACTCAACTTTGGGCTAATTGATTTTGTGAAAAAAGAAAGAAAGATGAATAATAGCCAGATTTCCTACATGGAATCCAGATGTGTAGCCTCTTTAAACCTAAGTAGCACACATGTGTATTACCCTGTATATTAATATGAAACGAGCGGGACACATGTAGTATCGGGAACCTGACCTCCGCAAATGTACCCGCTGGCTACATTCTACACGAGAGGTTCCCGATACAACATCCTAGCCGAAAAGGGCTCTTCAAACCATGGAAAAGTAGCAAATATGGAGTTATTCTTGAAGTCCATCAAATTTTGAAGAAGATACCATGAATTTTTCTTTATTATACTCTTCTTTCTTCACTCCAAATAGTTAGAAGGTGTGGAAGATCTTGGTGGTTTATCATTATTAGGTGTGTAAGAGCTGGGTGGTCTTCAAAAGTTTTCAAAAAAAATTTAGCTCCTTTCTTGGTGCTAAAAAACTTTTGAAGACCACCCAGCTCTTACACACCTAATAATGATAGACCGCCAAGATCTTCCACACCTTCTAACTATTTGGAGTGAAGAAAGAAGAGTATAGTAAAGCAAAATTCTTTCCAGATTCATCAAACTCAAGGTGACTTTAAGGATAACTCAATTAATATGAAGAGACCATGGAAAAGTAGCAAAAATGCAAAGATACCGACCTGGAAGCCCGCCTTCCACACCGTGTTGATACACGTCAAGCCGGAGACGATGTTGTTGCGGACGGTAAAGACGTATTTCAATGAAACGGTAGATCCCTCTTTGAGGGAGAATGTGTAGCCTCTGGAGTTTGTTCCAAGCGGTAACGGGAAATGGCTATCCGGGCGGCCCTTGGAGATGACGCCGAGCGCCGTGACGGTGACTTCCGGCTCCACGAATCCGTCGCCGGCGTCCGGCTCGTCGCTGGCGACCCCGAGCAGCTGCGCCTTCCAGCGCCGCAGGGACTCGTCCTCTTTGTCTTTCTCCAGCTGCTCCTTGAGTGAAACCAGCGGCCCTAGCTCCGCATTGAACTCGGGATCGTCCTCGGCTTCATCCTCTGATTCGAACGAATTCGTTGGGTTGATCGGGAGCGAATCGCACTTGGTGAGCGCCTTGGGTTCCTCGTTATTCTCCTTGTTATTCTCCTTGTCTTGCTCCGAGGTCGTTCCCTGTTTGTTCAGCTCCTTGCTCATCGACTTGCTGTGCGTGCGCCCGAACCACCCTGCTACTGTCTTTGACATCTTGATGCCCCAACGGTCAGTTCGTGATCGCCGTGATCACCTACAGGTGCATTGATTTCGTGATATCAATCCGGTTCCTGCACAAAAAGCACACCCCAGACATAATTTTTAGTGCTGGCAAGAATGCCGACAAGCCATATTGTACGTTCAAATCCTGAAGGGACAGAAAATCAGAAAAAAGTCACAGTTATACCACCATGAGAGGACTGAAAGCTGCAATACGATCACCGACATGGGAGAACTCAGTAACGGAATTACATTCTCAAAATTGGCTCCGTTCGGTAGGATCAGCTGAAGCGGGAAATGAGGATCTTAGAAAAATCAAGAATTCTAGGTTAATCCCTGAAAAACCGGGAGGGGAGAAAAAGCAAAGTTGTTGAACGCACTTACTGATCTCCAGCGAGTAGCAAATTGTAAAAACACTTCCAGTCGTCGAAGAAAGAGATCCAAGAGCTTCAGTCCTATCGTCCAAAAGCAGAAATTTCACTGCTTCCACACGCCCCGAGCAGGCACATCAAATCGGCAGCCGGGCGCACGCACGCACGCACAGTCACACACAGCTAACGCGCACCGCAGTCTTCAATGCGCTTGAAAAAAAAAAGCAAAAAAGGAGGAGGAGGCTTCGGACAACATTCAAAACCTCATAATGGGAAACTGGCGCCGTACGGGACTCAAACGGTCGCTTCTTCACAGTAGCGCGAACCCCAAAACGAACGCTTGATTCCGTGGGTTGAGTGAGGCAGTGAGAGTGTGGGCATATAGAAGAAGCGAGTGAGTGAGAGTGGAGGTGTCAGAGAGATACACTTACTCTCACATGGCTGGCGCGGGCGGGGGTGACAGAAGAGAAAGGAAAAGAGAGATGGGTTATCAGCGCGGGGGGTGGCGAGGGCGAGGTGGAGGGATGAAAGGCAAGCAGGCCGGTGGTGGCGGAATAAGAATGGCCCGTGAAAGCGCGCTGCGCGTGACAAGTTCCGAATGCCAAGGCGGATGCGCTGAACTCTGTTGTTAAGTTAGCGGGATGCCTGCCTCCCTTGCCTTCAGTTGCCCCCTTTCCTTTCCTTTCCTTTCCTTTCCTTTTTCCCGTTTCCCTTTCCCGATCTCACTTGCACAGAGCTCGATCGATGATGAGGAGTCCCGGAGCCATCTCACTCATCTAATTGATGAGTGCCTTGCGAATCAGATGCTCGTTGTCAGTGCATCGATCCCGAAGCTCCGGATTTTACTTGTGTGAAAACAGCATGATTGTGAAGCTCCCGGTTTTCCATTTACTTGGGTGAAAAGCCAACATGTGTCGTTTTTCACTTACTATAAATGAAAAAGGAGTGAAACCACACCACGCATATGGGTTCTGTTAGTCCTAGTGAGTAATTTTGGTCACAAGAAGACAGAAATATAAGTATTTCACTTACCATAAATGAAAAAGGAATGAAATCGCGCCACGCATTTGGGCTTTGTTAGTCTTGGTGAGTGGTTTTGGTGACAAGAAGACAAAAATATAGGTGTAATATTTTGCCACTATTTATTGTTCATACAAAGTGGGGAATGAAAAACGACTGATGTGCTACTCGTGTAAGCAAGGTAGATGATGTGCCCATTTGCTTTTGGGCTTTTGTGCACCAATAAAAAATAATATGGCTGCAAAACGATCAAGAACTTAATATTAGAGAGCCAAAATGTTTTTCAATTTTATTGGATGAAAATCGTCATATTTGGATGGAATACACATTAAAACGTGGATGATAAGGTGGAGGCACCAATAGTTGTTAGTTTAAGGATTTTGACCTATATAGAGCAATGGTTTTCTTTTTTTCTTTTTTCTTTTTTTTTTGAAACGAGCGGAACACCTTTATTCCACTGCAAGAAGGATCAACAACAGCCAAGCAGGAAGGTCATGCTGGTCAAAAGAGCAATGGTTTTCAATGATGAAAGATTGTAGCATACAAAACGTTGGGTTTAATAATCAAGTTCAATTTTTAATTAATTTTGTCACAATGTATGATTTTTGTTTTGAATTTTCAAACTTAATCTGCATAAACCACTATTGAAGTACGGGAACCAATACTAGTCTTTCATTTTTTAGTCCAATCAGTTTGCTAACTTGGCATTCATAATTGATCACCAAACTTCTACAATGTGATAATTTGATTGAATACTCATGAAGTTGAAACAGGTGCTGACATAGGTGACTAGAATTGGTCCCTGACATATTTTGATGCTTATAATTTTACTATTTTTCTATTCAAAGTATATACGAGTGTAAAAATATGTGGTTCTACCATATTATTATGTGTCGCCAATTTAGCACTCTCTGAGGGAAAAATGAAAAAATAAAAGGGGCGGAGCTGATGTGCATCGATTTCCCAGTCGGTTCAGGCAGGCAGGGAGTCAGTGAGTCAGTCACTGGATTGGTAGTTTGTGAGTTTTTTAATATAGTTTTTGAAAGCGGTATGGTGTTACTGTTGTCATTTATGATTCTTTGGTCACACTATTAGTCTTTAACGGTCCAGTCATCCCGATCCCAGGCGTTCGTCGGTTGTCTGTCATCTGAGTGAGTTCTCCTTGGAGTGAGTTTTACTCAAAAACTTTTGCCGAAGCGAAAAAGTCAATTCTAGTGACACCGTAGGTCAAGAAAAATGGTATTGACGACTGTAGGTTCTATTTGTGGCTTTTCAACAGTTGTAGGGTTTATGAGTGAGTCGAGAGTCGACAGTTGACAGTTAGGGCAAGGTCTTTTATGATGTAACCTTTTTATGATGTAACTTAGCCTTTCACATTCTTGAATGATCTTTTCATGATTGTTCCAT
Organism: Pohlia nutans; assembly: GCA_022496805.1. Taxonomy (NCBI): domain Eukaryota; kingdom Viridiplantae; phylum Streptophyta; class Bryopsida; order Bryales; family Mniaceae; genus Pohlia; species Pohlia nutans. The sequence continues at coordinate 4,181,616 of CM040086.1, forward strand.
TCTGCCCTCAAAGATCATTATGTGAAATAAGTTAGTCTTTCACGTCTTATTCAATTTCATAACCTTTTCACTTCGTCAACGGTGTTGCGAAAGAAACAATGCCCTAGTTTGTTTTTAAAATAATTATATGATACTTTTCATGTCAATAAAAAGTGATTTGAAATTTGGTAACTCGGAAATTAATTACAGCTTACAAGAGCATGACCGCCAAGTGGCACTCAAAGCTTGAATGTGGAGTGGCACTTGGAGAGTTATAGAGAAAAGAACTCCGGTCCAAAAGATGAGGGTTAATGAATGAAGAGTTTATTGGGTGAAGTGTTACCAAATTGGTCACCAAGACCAAGATGGTGTTTGGAGTGTGACTATAAGAGCGTCTCTTGCAGAAGTTGTATGCAATGAGTTGTGGGGGATTTTCCAACATTCAATAATCACTACATAAGGGAAACGATTCATGACCATCACAAAACGACCAAAGCTCTTCAAATTTGAAACGCCCTTTTAAGGTTTTTAACTCATTACATGTAGAAGAGGCTTCGTGTAGTACATATGAAGTGAAAGAAGGCAGTATACAAGAACAAAATACATAAGTCTATGGGCTCTACCTCATACTAGCCAAATCCTCCACATGTCGAGTGGTTGGGCCCATGCAACTTCTTTGTGCAAAAGTTATATTTAGCCAAACTATAAGAGACGCTCGAAACCAAAGCAAAATGACTCAACAAATCATCCCTCTCCAACTACCATCTTTACAACTGTAAAAAGACGGGGGGGGCTTCGAAAGTTAGTTTCATTGCTACACAAACATTGTAGATAACAAAGTCCAAAAAATAATTCAAATATTGTTGCTATAATGCTTTAAAGAGGCCCTCCAAATTGTCCATATATAGGATGCAGTAGAGGACTTATAGAGAGCCCTCATGTATTATAGATTGTAAAGTCATTGGTGTGAAAGCAATCAATGCTACAGTTCCATTGGAGTGTTTGTTGTAGTGACTAGTAGCTATGCTCTAACATTCCTGCCTTAATGTGAGAACGATTCTTTTAGAGCCTAAGTAATATCTAGTAGATTCTTATTTAATGGGGTCATTTTACTATAAAAAATGCAAAAGTATAAAGACAAAAAAGGGGAAAAAATAAATAAGAATAAAAGAAGTTGATGTCAAAGGATTCAAAGGAGACAAAAGAAATAAAGAAGATATAAAATTCCTTGTTTGTCTTGTTGTTTATTTTCTACACAAAGATTTGTCTCGCACTATTTTTTAATAAAAAAAAACTACTTGAGATAAAATTGTACAAGGTGGCTTAAAAAATTAGAATTGAACTGGAATCCAATTGTGCGAAAAGGTGTCTTAATGGCGAATTGAATAATTTTTTACAAAGACGAGATTTTGTAGGATCAAAGATATCATGCAATCGAGGTTGTTACATCAACTTTGTATAATTTTAAAGAGATGTGTGAAAATGAATAAGTATTAAGTTGTGGGAAAAATGAATTTTAAAAGATGATACTAACCTTTAGACTAGTATGATATATTGTATTGAACCTTTTGTGTAAAGTTATGTTGAAAATTTCATAATTTAGATTCAAGGTAAAAGATATTTTTTATTATTGAATATTAGTGTACACCTGACACTTTAACGTTGTGTAATTAGTGACCATACAAAGTATCTAAACTTCAAAAATAAAAACTTCATTGGTCGATTTATTTGGATTTACAACTACAAAGGAACAATGTAGATTTAATTTTAATAAAATGGCATTCAGATTGGGAATATAAGTACATTGAGCTAAAACAAATTGATAAAGGCGGGCAATTTTCTTAAAACTGCAAATGAGATTATAAAAATATACATAGACAATCTTTTCAAAACTAGAACATGTGTGCATATACTCGCTTTGTACTAAATCTCAAAAATAAAAAATAAAATGGTATGATATAATTTTATTATACTAGGTTGGGAAAAACAAAATTAATTAATTAATTTTGTATAAAAAATTAGCAAATTCTCCCAAATTTCACTCTCTTCGCCAAGCACATTTATTATTAAAATAATCGTTTTTTATACTTTCTTGTTGGCAAATGAAAAAAGATTCAACGCACCAAATAATGCATATTTTGGATCTTGTATGCAAAAGCTATCAGGGATGAAAGTTTTAGATTATTTTTGCAACAAAGGTACTTTGTAGATATTAATTACAGATCTATCGCATGATGCGGCATCAAGTACCAAGTTGCATCATAGGATATGATTTACTTAGTCTTTGTTAGAGAGTTTTTCATTTGGCCATTAGAGACCTCTTTGTTAAGTTGGCATTTTGTTAAAGTTAGTAAGGGTTTAGGGTACAAGTTTAAATGAAAAAATTTCTTCACTTGGAATTCTATAAATAGAAATCATAAATCCCACATAGCATAATAGAATAGTGTAATGGAGAACCCTTTTGCAAACTAGATCAAACGAGAATCTTCACTTATATTCACTTTTCTAAGTAATGTCATTTGTATTCCATGAATTTTAGGACTACAATATCATTGCACTACGTGTTCTTAGGGCTGCATTACATGACGGGCCAAGGCCAAAGCCTATTCACAAGAAATAGTGATTGAGGCCAAGAAGAGAGGGAGCTCTGACATAGCCCCAATGAAAGTGATTTTGGGTCCATTTTTGTCAACCCAATTCTCTTCTTTGGAGCCGCGTCAATTTTTGTCTTTAGTGCATTAGAATATAATTTCAGTCCATTAGAATATGAATTTTGAAGAATAACCTTGATTCCATCATGCAAAGGCCTTGGGGTTGATTTCATGCATTAGACCAATCACATACAAAGATTTACACTTCAAATTGGCCTTGGCCCGTCATGTAAAGCGGTCTTTAGTTTCTAATTGCAACTCACTATGATTCCATTGCAAAAGGACATAACATAATAGAACAATTCATAAAGTCCCCCTAGTTTTCATAATTGGCATGTTACGTGCATTCAAGGTCATTGTCTTCATGAGCATGGTTGTGAACATGGGCAATGTCAACTTCCAGAAAGTTAATTACCACGACGATCTACAAAAATGGGAAGAACTGAAGTTTTAGGTATGGTTTCTATAGGGAGGACTACTACCATACGTGGAAGGCAAGGGTCGGCACTTTCATGTCGAATAATTAATAAAAGTTGAAACAATGGAGGTCGGCACTTGGAAAAGTAATTATAGATAAATCGGCTATTAATAGCTAACATTAAAAAAATCCGGAGGCTAAACGTTTTATTTATTTGTTTATTTGTTTTAGGATTTCTTTTTAGTGTACTATTTTTATTTTTTGACTTTTTGTTGACTTATTTTTGTTGATTTCGACAAAATACTTAATAAATTTATTTATTTATTCGACATTTTGTTTGAAGAATTATTTTCCGTCAATCCTGCCTTCTACGTACCGTACTTGCCAATGGTACAACCTGTTGCAGAAAGTGAAGATTGGATCTTATTAGAAAGTGCTCATTTGATCCAATTCTAAAAGGGGACTTCCTAAATTGCTCTATCATGTTATAGGTGTTGGCTCCAATGGCTTTATTATGCTATGCAATTCTGAATACAGTCTTATTTATTATTAAAACTAAGGGCCACTAAAAAGATGAAAAACAAAAATGAGACGTCCTTGATCATATCCAGCCAGCTTGATTGGAAAATTACACCAACCATGATTTTTCTAACAAGTTTCACAACTTGCAGCCCCCGGCCAATTTTCAGTTAAATCTAAATTAATTGAAGGACTAACTAATCGCTGCCCAAAAAAAGGTGTTAGTTTTTTATACTATTTTTGACATTGTTTTGGCCTCTTTACCCTAAACCCTAAATCACTGAATGAATGTCCCATGACTGTAATTTTAATTATGACTGGACATTCAGTTTCTGTAACTTGCTCAAAACACAAATTAGCGGCTCCTGTGTACATGTTTCTACATCAGGGCGTTATTTGGGGCGAAATAGTGCCAAATTGCACTATTTCTAGGGATAAAAAAAAATGAGAAAAAACCATGAAGTTTTTTGAAATTTGAAGTTTTTTGCCAAAAAAATTCAAATTAAAAAAATGTCTTGGATGAAATCACCATATTGTGAATGCTTTTTTATATGAATATGTGATATTTTTTATCCAATATGTGGATGAATGTTGACGTACGGAGCACCACTATAACACTTTATATCACAACTTCGGCACTTCATAAAAAATGAAAAGAAATGTTTGGCTACTTGGTATGCGGTGGATATTATGAGCAACAAAACCTACATTCCTATGTTTGCAATAACTTAGAATTGAAACTATTCCGAGAAACTTAGCATGAGCCAAATAATAAATAAATAAAAATGATTGGTAGAGCTAGGTTAGGAAAGAATGGATAGAATCATCCATCTATATACGCTCATCCATAAATTAATTTACTATAAGGCACTTCCATTCAAATACCGTTGATTTTAGTATTATTATTTTAAAAGGATTTTAATGATTTCATCTACTAATTTGCTCATTTTTTCTACTGTAAAGGTATCCACTTCTAAAATCAAGTAAGATTTTGGAAAAAATTGGCACAAAATAATTGGTTGTTTATATAACATAATAGAGTATGTGAGGCAATACACTTTTGCAATGGGACCACAGTCTAATTACAATTAGAAATTAAGTCTACGTGACAATGACGTGGTAGTCCCATTAAAATCCATAAAATACAAATGGCATTCCTACATTACTTAAAAAAATGGATTTAAGTTAAGATTAGTCCCATTAAAATCCATAAAATACAAATGGCATTCCTTCATTACTTTAAAAAATGGATTTAAGTTAAGATTCTTTTTTTATTTAGTTTTCAAAAGGGTGTTCCAATGCATTGTTCCATTATGCTATGTAACTTAGTACACTCACCTTCAAGTACTCACTTTCTACTAAAAGTGATTATAGTTTTTGCCCTCCAATCAACGAAATTTACTGCTTCCTTTTACACTCTAGTATGACACTTTTGAGAAATAAAGAAAATGTTGGAATATGGAAGTGTCACATAACTAGGTAGGCATGTGATGTAACAATTCCAATGGCGGGATTGTTATGGCCAGTGTGCTTGCAGAGTCTATTTATTGAATAATTGAATGCAAAGTGGTGAATGCATGCACACCATGGGTACTACTACGTGTTAGATTTTAGAGGTGAAATTGGAGTGAAGAGAGTGCCGCAAAGTTGGTACTGTGAACAAGAGTGCTAGCTTCTCCAATATAAGGTTGTGTAATAAAAATATTTTAAAATTTTAATTAATAAATTAATTAGTTTTATAATATTCAAATAATCAATTAAATCATTCACAAATAGTTTAGAATAAGTTTTTAAATATATTCATACATTATTAATTAAATATATATATATATTTATAGACTTTAAAATTTTCAACTATTTGCTTTTTTCTTATCATTGTGAAGTGTGCTTTTTAAATACTTTGACACTCTAATATTTATTAGTTTTTAAAGTGTGCTTTTAAAAAGGATGTGTAGAACTCCTCTTACTCTTGTTCTCTCTTCATTACATATTGAACCCCTTTACAAAAATTGCATAACTCAAGCATAAAAACTTAAAATCAAAAAGTTTTTTTTCGAGGTGAAAGATTACTTGATTGTGAAAGTTCATTTCGTTGAACAATACTCAAAATGAGTTATTCTACTATGCACAATTGAGGCTTAAAAGTTTGATCACAACAAATTCCTTTTCACATTCAACTCATGTACATTATTCACAACCTCACTAAATTTTGCCCATACTTATTTCAAAGTTCATTTTAAAGGTTATTCAAAATATCAATTTTAAACCTCAATGTTGTTCATTCTGAAAACATGACAATTATAAATACATCGAGTTCTTTTTTTAAATTGAGATTTATTTTGAATTTTTTGATATATATATACATAACTATATTAGTATACATTTTCAGTCCAAGACTTTGAGCTCTTGACATGAATTGGTTTTGGATTGTGATGTCCTCTCATGCTTTTAGAGGAGCTTGTTGCAATAATGTTGCATGGTTATATATTCTCCATTATGTAGAGACGTATCATCACTAGGAGTGATCGTAAAACAAAGAGTCTTTAGACTTGGCCATTGCATTTCATGCCATACGTCACAAATTTTAAACCCTAAACCTCATATTCAAAACCTTAAGTCCTAATCTCTTAATCCTAAGCCCAGATCTTGAACCCTAACTATAAATCCAAAACCCTAATTCTAAGTTGCCACGTGGTAGTGCTGATAAGACAAAATATTCAAAGAATATTCCACACCTACCTCTTACATTCCACACTCCTGATTTTGCACCTTGTAGTAGCTAGCCTCACCATGACACAAAGTTGTAACCAAAAACTTGGTGTTTGGATGATTTCAAATGAATGGTTTTTGTACCGTAACTTCCTATTAGTTTGGGCAACTTTTTTCCTACTACTTAATTAAAGTGTACAAAATATTTGGGCAACATGCAAAATAATATATCAAAATCAGGCAGTAACATATAAAATTAATATTAAACCGTTGGCCTTTTAATATTCTTTATTTTATATTGAACAAACTAGGGTCAGTAGTTTCCTATAAATTTAAGCACGCTTTCAATTTAATTTAATTATGACCAAGGTCCTAGGAATGGTATGGGATGGCTTTTTTTACATTTGAATCAATAAGTTTATCTTTTTTGAATAAGAGTTGAATTAGCAAAATGAAACTTAAACCCTCTCCAAATACTTACTAACCCTCTCCAAATTGGGCATTTTGCAAAAATGCATTAAAAGATGCAATTATAAGGGATATTTTGAACTTGTAGTATGAATAAAAGTTGTATATTATAAAACTTAAAACTCAAACTTGAAGATTATTTTGTAATTCAATTGCAAATAAGATACTAACAATTTATGAATAAAATTTGCTGTGATGGATTGAAATGTAATACTCAGATGAGCGTTGTGATTTTTGAAGATTTTTTGGTTGTTTAATTTTATCAGTTGACTTTTTCAATGGGGCTTTTGAACACTTTTTAACTTAGATCTTTGAATTTTTAACTGAATCACTAAAACATGAAATGAAGCATACAAATTTCTCAAATCATCTCCATTCTAAATGTTTCTCGTATGCCTGAACCTAACTTCCCATAAAATCTACACTAAAAATCTCACACTTCAAAAAGTGCATGACGAATGAGAGAACGTGGATGAAATCTGTACATCATCCAAATATGGACACTTGGAAACCTATATAATTAGTTCCTACTTAAACTTGAATATTTGAAAAAAATACAAGGTTAATTTTTTTTTGCAACTTGAAGTTTAGAGGGTATAACGTTGGCCCAATGATTTACTAAATATGAAATGACATTGAAAATTAATTTTACATTACAATTTCCTATGCAATAATATACTCCACTAGTAGGAATTCTTTATTTTACATTAACCCCTAAAGGCCCTTAAAAGCCAAAATGCCTTTTTGTTGTTTCGGGCAGCTTAGATGGAAGGTCTAAATTAATAATTTTAGACTATAATTTGGCGTCGGCGTGGTCATACATACAAGGTGTGTGTGGTAAAAATTACAAAGTCAAATTCGGATTTTATAAAAAAATTATTGAAATTTTTGGTTTCAAGCCCAACTGGGGCAGAAAAAAACTTTTTATTATAATCATTTTTTCAATTTCTTTTTTTGGAGACATGCTCTTCACCACATTTAGGCTCAGAATTTGAAGTGACCCATGTTGATTATATTCTTGGCTTGACAAGGGCAGCCTCCAAAATAAAGAACAGCAACCTCCAAGGTTTTTTGTAATTTCACATTGTTTTCTTTCGAAATTTGTCAAAATTTGAGATTTTGAAATTTTTTAAAAATAATTTCGCCTAAAATTTATAAAATCATAGAGGTACCTAATCACCGTTCATTTTTTCCAAAAATCAAATACAATTAATGTGATGCATGTTTCACCAAATTGCCATTTTTATACCTACTTCCGGAAATTAATTTGGATGAAGGTTTGAAACGCGTAATGAGTCTCTAAAATTTTGCATGAGCGTACCCAACTTAGTTATCTACATGGAAAAAAATATGAGCAAAATGTTTGGAGTAACAATCTTCAAGTCCCCCTTTGCACTATGGAGACAATGCCTCCCAAGCAATGCCCCGAAAAACTTTTGCACAAACTTTGGATGTTATGATCTTGCAAATGATAAACATCCAACGGTCAATTTTTGAAACAGTAGCTATGAATAGGCTTAGGTACAAGATCTTACGGTTGGAATTCTAAAAGAAGTAAAAAAACACTTGGTTCACATCCCCGGGAGTACATAGAGGTAGAAAATCGCAGTTTTGAGGTTTCAAGCTCCCAAAAACACAAGGAAATTTAGGGGTTAAAGCCAATTTTTTGTCTTACGCAAGTTTTCTATACTTTGTCAAAAATCAATAGCAGTTTCAAATCTTCACCAAAAAACTTGAAATTTGATTTTTTATTAACCCCCAAACGTTTTCACCCTCTTCAAATTTAGCAATTTTTTAAAAATGCATTATAAATGCAACTAAGAGGGATATTTTCAACTTAATTCATAAAACTTGTACATAATGAATTTCAGATTTTATCCATGTGATTAGATTTGGGATTGCTATCAACAATATTTGTATATAAAATTTAAAACTTAAAATCTAAAACTTTTTTGTAATATGATTACAAATAAGATATTGACAATCTAATACTGAATTTCTTTGTCATGTGTTGAAATCTAATACTCTAAAAGTAGTGACTTTTAGAGATATTTCAATTGCTTAATTTTAATAGCTCTCTTTTTTAAGAGCACTTTTAGACTAAAATCTTCAAAATTTTGAGTAGAACACTTCTACATAAAACGAGGCATAAATTTTTTACAAATCATATCCTTTCTATTCGGATCACACATGCACAAAGCTAACTTTTCATAAAAATTTCAGAAAAAAACCCACGCTGCAAAAAGTGCATGATGGATGAGAAACCGGATTTCGAATCTATACATCATGCAAAATATGCATTGGTGGGCGGTTAGGGGTTAAAGACATGTGGTTTTATTCTTAAATTGCTTTTTTATTCATATATAGTGGCAAAATGAAGCATACAAAGTGAAACATGTAGAATTTGAATATAAGTTTGCAAGAGCATCTTGAGTTCAAATGTTATATGGACTCCCCGAGAGGGACTCTTTATTAGTATTCTTGTGGTGGGAACTCCAATAGTCACCACAATGTAATTGAAAGCATGCTTGTCACTTCTGCGGGCTCTTTATTTTTTCCCCATTTTGCGTGCCAAATTACCAATGTTTGATGAGCTCTTTATTCAATAACTCAAGCCTTCTTTACACTTGGGTTGAGAGGTCATGGAGGATTATAAGTTACGACTAGTTAGATTGAAGTTTCAAGGTATGGCATGTGCTCTAAAGGCTTGGTTTGGAGGACAAATTTAATTCCTAACAATTTTTAATACATTTTCTAAACTAAACTTGAGTGTTATATTAAAAACTAAACTTAAAAAGGTCCTCTAGAATTTGCAATTGATCCACTCCTTTTGCTAGGCTTGATGCAAATTCTGAATGATAAAAATGTTGTACAATTTTGTTGTCACAAAGGACAAAATTGTTGTTCACATCTTATTGCCATTCCTTGCATTGAAAATGTCACGTACAAAGGAACATTCCTGGAGACATTCCATAGTCTTCTTGGTTTTAAGACTCTCATTGGCTGAAAATATGATGTCTACGGCTTCTAGTTTCTAAAAACAAAACCAAAAGAAACAAAAAACAAAAAAATCACTCATGAAATGTACTACAAAATATTTTTGTGAGATCATAAATGCATTGAAGACACGTCGTCATATTGAAAATAGAATAAGATGACCATATCCAAGCTTTTTAAACATTAACAAATAAAAAATTGGACATTCATTTTGTTCCATCATAGGGATGCGGTCTGTTGAGTTTTTTTCCTCGTTTTATTACCTTCAATGTTTATAAATTTGTAATTAGTTATTTACAATAGTTTTGTAGTACAGATTTTGATCATATTTATATTTTTCATATTCCGTATTTTGAACTATCGCAGCACGTTGATAATGCAACAATTACATACTAAATGTCATGTTAATAATGAAAGAAGGGTAAATGTTGCTAACTATGTCTTGGAGGCACATATAGAAGCTAAACTACTCCAACAAATCCTTTATTCATAATGGTTTGAAGGTCAACATGATCCAAGGGTTTTGGATGCAAGTTGAAGGGAGAAAAAGTTATAAGTTGCAACTTGTGATGGCGATGGTGATGGGTTACCAATGGTGACGGGTTACGGATGGTATAAAGCCACAACAACCGGTTATGATTATTCCTATTAATAGTATATTATGCAATGCATACACACAAGGATGATTCGTTGCCCGAACTATCATGTTGGACTCTAACATGTGCCAACGTAGTCTATTATATAATAGTAGTGGAACCATACTGAAGCGATTACTGCACGAGAGAACTTCTATTATATAAGACTAGTGGGACCATGATGTAGCGACTGCTACACAATACAGCCTCTATGATATAATACTAGTGGGACCATGCTGAAGGGACTATTGCACAACACAACCTCTATTATATAATACTAGTGGGACTATGCTGAAGCCACTACTGTACAACACAACTTCTATTATATAATACTAGTGCGCCCATGCTAAGGCGACTACTGCACAACACAACCATTCCAACAATGAAACCATTATGACAGTGTGTGTGCGTGTGTGCATACATTCACCACTTTGCATTCAATTATTCAATAAATAGACTATGCAAGCACACTCGCCATGACAATCCCGCCATTGGATTTGTTACATCACACGCCAACCTAGTTATGTGACACTTCAACCTAGTTATGTAACCTAGTCAATATTCCAACATTTTCTTTATCTCCCAAAAATGTCATACTAGAGTGCAGAAGGAAGCACTAAATTTTGTTGATTGGAGGACAAAAACTATAGTCGCTTTGAGTAGAAAGTGGGTGATGGTGACTGTACTAAATTACATAGCATAATAGAGAAGTGCAATAGAGCACCCTTTTGAAAACTAAATCAAAAGAAGATCTTAATTTAAAATTCATTTTCTAAAGTAATGAAGGAATGCCATTGTATTCCATTGATTTTAATGGGACTACCACGTCATTGTCACGTAGACTTAGTTTCTAATTGTAATTAGACTATGGTCACATTGCAAAAGGGTGTTGTCTCACATACTCTATTATGCTATATAAACACTACTAGAAAATCATGACCAAATCAACAGAAATTCAACAGATTTATGTTGTTCGGGGTACTACAATGACCGATTTCCCTGATTTGTAATTTTTTTGTAAAAATCAACAGTTTGCTGCTTACTTTTCTGTTCATTCAAATAGTACAATGACCAAATCAACAAAAATTTAGTGAAAGTGGAATCTTTTTGGAATCCTTTAGGAATCCTTTAGGAATATTTTGAGAATATTTTAGAATATTCTAGAATCTATCTAAATATTATCAAATATATTGGAATATTCTAGAATCTTTTGAATATTCTTGAACCTTTTGAATCTTTTGCACTTTATATGAGAGTTTTGTAATCATTTAGTACTAGAATGGGTGTTTTATGTAATTGGATTATACAATTGCAATTTTGCAGACTTTCATCATCCCTGACAAACAACAACAGAAGACAAGCAGCTTGATATTCCCTAAATTAAAGCTATTGAGGGTGAATCTTGACACACTTCGGCTGCTGACTAACTTTTAGCTCCATCTGAAACAATCACAGGGACGCCCCAATAAATAAACCCACTTGAATGGGACAACAGTCAGTCATCTGTGAACCTTTTTTTTTCTTTCTTCTCTGAATCTCTCTGTGCTAGAAACTTGGAATCTTCTTTTTGTTTCTACACAGTAATCTGGTTTTTTGAAACATTCAATCAATTGAACTCATTAACCCCTAAGTGACCAATCGACCATATTTTGGTCGCACCCAAATAGCAGTGACTGCCCATGGTTAGGAAATGATATTTTCAAATTTTAATATCTTGTCGAACTTGGGGGGGGGAGAGATCATGTTCTAGTGTTGTTTGATACATTTCATTTGCAATATTGAGGTTTAGTAAGGAATTTTTCAACGACATAGACCTCAATATTGTCTTAGTGTTATAAAACTTACTACTTTGGAAAACTAATGATGTTCTCTCCTTTGAAACTTTTGCTTTTAAAATTTTAGAATAGAATGTTTAGTTTTAATTAATCATACCAAATTCCATATTCTAAATGTAGAATTAGTACGTAATTTTGGTGAATGTCAAATGGTAAATGAATCTAAATTCATTAAAATGAGTATTTAAAACTCTTTTTGGAAGTTTGACCATATAGGTAATTACTAAACATCATGCTTTTCATTTTCTCTTTTCAACCAAACTTCATCAAAGTTGCAAAAGTAACATCCTATAACACATCTAGGTTTTTCCCTTACCCCCTCTGTGATTTAAGGATTAACTTAATCATTCACAATTGTTTTTTTTAAAACGCAAACTTTATAGGCCATTTTGTCATAGTAAAACAACTTTTTTCAAAAATCTTTGAACCAAGAAAAGTTGCGAAATGAAGTTAAGTTTCATCTCCAAAAATCCGTTTGTGATTTTGAGCCTCCATTCAAAAGTTTTAAACAAAATTCAGAGTGGGGTAGCAAGGAATATTTTCATTGATATTTTCAAACACCCTCTCTGATTTTTGTCTATAACTTTTGACTGGAGACTTCAAATCACAAACGGATTTTTGGAGATGAAACTTAACTTGATTTCCCAACTTTTCTTAGTCCAAAGGTTTTTGAAAAAAGTTAATTTACTATGTCAAAATGGCCGCCAAAGTCTGCTGAATTCCAAAACATCGAATTGTAAGTGTTTATGTAAGAAAAAAATAGTTCTATGTTCATCAAATTCTAAGTGCGATGGATTGGTTAGAGTGCTGAGTGTTAAATGTAAGGTCATGAGTTCAAACCCGATTGTCAACGGAGTAGTTGAAATTGGGCTGCCCTAAAAATCCGGGCAGCTAAAAACATTTTCTTGCCCGAAAATTCCGGGCAGTAAAAAAAAAAAAAAATTAAAAAAATTTATAATTTTTTTTTTCTTATTTTCAGGTGACCAAATCAACAGAAAACTTCAACAGATTTTTGTTGAATAATGACCCGCTCAACGCGACCGATTCAACAGAAACCCTCAACACTTTTCTGTTGATTTGGACGGTGAATTTTCTAGTAGTGAAAAAACCAATTGTTTTCTGCCAATTTTTTTCCAAAATCTTACTTGATTTTAGAAACGCATGGTGGACGGGGATCATCTGAAGTGAAGAAGGATCAATCACAAAGACAAAGTAGGGGGTGCTACTCATAACGGCAGTCTTCAGCAAGTGACAAGGAGTCCTAGCAAGATCCAAATATAATACTCAGACCTCGTAGATGGGAGCGGCCACAAATTAACATTTTATGCCACATCCTTCATGCATTACGCCGTTGGGTATATCTAGTGAACAACCAACATACATTCTAGGGAGGTCTACCAAGATTGCAAGATACCAAGGGCTTCAAAGCTAAATCCACAAAGAAAGACAAAACTATTCTATGCATGACTTTTGCCATGGAATTGATTAGATACTACTAGAAGGGCTTAGTGATGAGGAAAGGAGATCCATCTATGATTGGTCCTTTTTAGAGGCAAACATTCCAAAACGAAGTAATGACAAAGATGATAGTAGAGAACAACCTAACACAAAGGCTGATAATCTCACTACAATATGAAGCATCTAATGCCAAAGGAGATTAATGAACAAAAAGGCTTAGAGGCATCTATATTCATGTATAATTTATTGTTGAAGTTTGGGGTATAATTCAAACAAGTAAAATGGTCTACAAATGTTCACATTCGTTCATTACTTTAAAAAATGGATGTAAGTTAAGATTCTTTTTTTATTTAGTTTTCAAAAGGGTGTTCCAGTGCACTGTTCCATTATGCTATGTAACTTAGTACAATCACCTTCAAGTGCTCACTTTCTACTATACGTAATTATAATTATTACCCTCCAATCAACGAAATTTACTACTTCCTTTTACACTCTAGTATGACACTTTTGAGAAATAAAGAAAATGTTGGAATATGGAAGTGTCACATAACAAGGTAGGCATGTGATGTAACAATTCCAATGGCGGGATTGTTATGGCGACTGTGCTTGCAGAGTCTATTTATTGAATAATTAAAAGCAAAGTAGTGAATGCCTGCACACTCTCATAATGGATTCATTGTTGAAACGGTCATGTTGTGCAGTAGTCGCTCCAGCATGGACCCACTAGTATTATATAACACACTACGTTGGTACGTGTTAAAGTGCAACAAGATAGTTCAGACAATGATTCACTCCAGCATGGTCCCACTAGTTATATAATAGACTACGTTGATATGTCTTAAAGTACAACATGATAGTTCAAACAACGAATCACTCCAGCATGGTCCCACTAGTTATATAATAAACTACGTAGGTATGTGTTAAAGTGCACCATGATAGTCCTGACAACGAATCATCTTTGTGTGTATGCATTGCATAATATACTATTAATAGGAATAATCATAACTAGTAACGTGGCTTCATAATATTGATAACCCGTCACCATCGCCATCACAAGTTGCAACTTATAACTTTTTCTCCCTTCAACTTGCATCCAAAACCCTTGGATCATGTTGACCTTCAAACCATTATGAATAAAGGATTTGTTGGAGTAGTTTAGCTTCTATATGTGCCTCCAAGACATAGTTAGCAACATTTACCCTTCTTTCATTATTAACATGACATTTAGTATGTAATTGTTGCATTATCAACGTGCTGCGATAGTTCAAAATACGGAATATGAAAAATATAAATATGATCAAAATCTGTACTACAAAACTATTGTAAATAACTAATTACAAATTTATAAACATTGAAGGTAATAAAACGAGGAAAAAAACTCAACAGACCGCATCCCTATGATGGAACAAAATGAATGTCCAATTTTTTATTTGTTAATGTTTAAAAAGCTTGGATATGGTCATCTTATTCTATTTTCAATATGACGACGTGTCTTCAATGCATTTATGATCTCACAAAAATATTTTGTAGTACATTTCATGAGTGATTTTTTTGTTTTTTGTTTCTTTTGGTTTTGTTTTTAGAAACTAGAAGCCGTAGACATCATATTTTCAGCCAATGAGAGTCTTAAAACCAAGAAGACTATGGAATGTCTCCAGGAATGTTCCTTTGTACGTGACATTTTCAATGCAAGGAATGGCAATAAGATGTGAACAACAATTTTGTCCTTTGTGACAACAAAATTGTACAACATTTTTATCATTCAGAATTTGCATCAAGCCTAGCAAAAGGAATGGATCAATTGCAAATTCTAGAGGACCTTTTTAAGTTTAGTTTTTAATATAACACTCAAGTTTAGTTTAGAAAATGTATTAAAAATTGTTAGGAATTAAATTTGTCCTCCAAACCAAGCCTTTAGAGCACATGCCATACCTTGAAACTTCAATCTAACTAGTCGTAACTTATAATCCTCCATGACCTCTCAACCCAAGTGTAAAGAAGGCTTGAGTTATTGAATAAAGAGCTCATCAAACATTGGTAATTTGGCACGCAAAATGGGGAAAAAATAAAGAGCCCGCAGAAGTGACAAGCATGCTTTCAATTACATTGTGGTGACTATTGGAGTTCCCACCACAAGAATACTAATAAAGAGTCCCTCTCGGGGAGTCCATATAACATTTGAACTCAAGATGCTCTTGCAAACTTATATTCAAATTCTACATGTTTCACTTTGTATGCTTCATTTTGCCACTATATATGAATAAAAAAGCAATTTAAGAATAAAACCACATGTCTTTAACCCACTTGTCTTTAACCACAAGCAATTTTGCTAATTGAATTCTTATTCAAAAAAGATAAATTAGTTGATTCAAATGAAGAAAAAGCCATCCCATACCATAGCTTTCTAGAACCTTGGTCATAATTAAATTAAATTGAAAGAGTGCTTAAATTTATAGGAAATTAATGACTTAGTTTTTTCGATATAAAATAAAGAATATTAAAAGGCCAACCGTTTAATATTATTTTTATATGTTATTGCCTAATTTTGATATATTATATTTCATGTTGCCCAACTAATTTGTGCATTTTAATTAATTGTTAGGCAAAAAGGTGCCTAAACTTCTAGGAAATTTCGGTACTAAATCCATTCGTTTGAAATCATCCAAGCACCAAGTTCTTGGTTACAACTTTGTGTCATGGTGAGGTTGGCTACTACAAGGTGCGAATTAGGGGTGTGGGATGCAAGAGGCGGGTGTGGAATATTCTTGAAATATTCCTGGAATATTTTGTCTTGTCGGCACTGCCACGTTGTAATTTCGGATTAGGGTTTTGGATTTAGGATTAGTGTTCAAGATTTGGATCTTAGGATTTAGAGATTAGGACTTAAGGTTTAGAATATGAGGTTTAGAGTTTAGAATATGGAGTTTAGGGTTTAACCCCTAAATGTCCTCACCTATGTCCAGTTTAGGTAGTTTTGCAAAGATGCATTATAAAATGCAATTAATATAAATATAAAGAACTTGATGTATGAATACATGTTATACATTTTTAATTTTAGATTCTATCTATACGGTTAGATCTATGATTGCTATCACTAATCTTTTTCTATAAATTTTGAAACATAAAATAAAAAATTATTTTGTAATTCAATTACGAATCAGATATTGACAATATGTGGATAAAATTTGTTGTGATGGGTTATAATATAGTACTTTAGGTGTAGTGATTTTTGAAGATTTTTTGGATGCTTGATTTTAATAGTTTTTTTTCAAGAACACTTTTAGACCAAAATTTTCAAGATTTTGGGTGAAAGACTGCAATACAAAATGAGGCGTAATTTTTTCAAAAATTATTTCCTTTTCGATCGGATCACACATATAAGAAGCTAACTTCCCATAAAAAATTCAGTAAAAAAATCACACCACGAAAAGTGCATGACGGATGAGAAAATACGGATGAAATCTGTACATCATGCAAAATATGCATGGTTGGGCACTTAGGGGTTAAATTGATTAGTAACTTTACAAGAGATTGGAAGTTACTTTATGTTAATTATAAATATACATTGTCATTGAGGATGTTTTTCCATGTTAAAAATAAAATAAAATAAAATATTTATTTCAATCTTTTTAAATATATAGAAAAATATAAGAAATTGAATAACTTTTTTATGGAAAAAATTGTGATGGTTGGAGGTGCTTTTATTTTGCAGCGGACTTTGGACATTTTTAGTGGTTTTAAAAACTTTTTTTTCATTTTTTTGTGGTAGATGGTGTAGGCTTTTATAAAAAAAATTGAATTGATTCTTTTTGTTTTTTTATTCTTTTACAAAACCGTGATAGCTTGGAGCTGTTTTTATTTGCAATCTGAGGACATTTTTAGCAGTGTAAAAAAAATATTTGTATTCAATCATGCAAACTATTTTTAGTATCTAAAATCTTCAAAAAAAATTGAATTCTTTTTTGACAAAATGGCGATGGGTGGGAGCTGTTTTCTTTTTGTAGCGAACTTTAGGCGTTTTTAGCATTTTTTAATGACCTACATTGCAGCAATGAAAAAAACTTGTAAATTTCAACAATTAAAGTAATAAATGACATATTTTGATTCATTTTGGTGTACAATATAATCTAGAAGGAAAAGGTCTCCAAAGAATGAAAGGAAAATATCAAGATTAGTTGTACCTATAGTCAAACCTATAACAAAATTTTGTTTTGTGTGCAATTTTGGCATCCGTTTGCAATTTTTTTAAAGTTCTTCAAACTTCTTTTTGAACTCAAGAATATAAAATTATTAGAATATAGAATAATATAAAATTTGGTGTATATTTCCTATTATAACTTTTTCTTTTTTGGAATCTGCATTTTCCAATTCCATTTTTGAAAGTTTCCTTTCAACTTCTACCTCTTTTTGTTTAATATTGTATTCAAGAATGAATATGAAGTATTTATAGTTTCATTATTCTATGTGCATTTTCAGCTTTAATTTATTAGCACGTTAAGATTGTATTATATTCTTCTATACATACATACATACATAAATACAATTTAATCTATATATATATAAACACACTTTGTAAGATGTGCATATTTTAACATAAAAGGTTTGAAAGATAGAGCTTCACTTTCGATAAGGGTTTAAAAAATTGGTTTTTTAAGTTCAAGCGTTACAATTTTCATTTGGTAAGAATTTTTACTCTAAAATTTAAAAATGGCTTGCTTTATCATATTAACTAAATGATTGTATAGTCGGATCCATCAAAATATAGAGAGAACAAATATATTTCCATTGATTAAAGAAAGAGTGTTTAAAGGCAAATTTCGATTGTAAGAGGCTATGCTGGTATTGTAAACTAAAATTATAAGGTTATCAACATGATACAATAAGTTTGTTAAAATTTTATACAATGCGTTCAAACGCTTGATTCTTTCTATAAGAAATAAACAATGTTTGGAAAAAGTAAATATATAAATTTACTTGTGGTTTTGGATTTTTCACAAATAAAGAGAACATATATTCAAACATCATTAGTAAAAAGCTAACTCCTTTATAAATTTGTCCATCTCCAATATATCCAACAACAACATCGCATTTACTGTTCAAACAAGAACGAAATAGGAATTTAAGACATGGCTTTAAATCTATTTTTGCTATTCCTCACTTTTGCTAAAAATTAATGGAATTATATGCATATGTCTTATTTAACATTATATTGGCAAATATGCCTATATGCTCTTGGGAACAATTTTGTCATAGAAACTGTCAACAATACAAGCCAACATGATAGATTTAGAATCCAATCGCATCATGTCGCTTGTCACTTATTGGCAACCATCCAACTAATTTATGTCTAATCTAACATGTAAATACTCTTATGGTCAAAGAAATTAATTAAATAGGAATTTTTTGTCAACACTAGGATTCTTTTAATACAAGTAGATCAAGAATCATTCATAAGTTAAGTAAGTGTCATTGATATATGAATGATATTCTTTAAAATTAATAAATGCAACAATGCACAACACTTGGAAATTTGAAATCTAAGCATGACTACTCGTAGAGTCACCTATACATGTTGTTTGGTGAAGATAGTTGAGCTTTCAATTCTTTATACACGGTACTTTCCTACCCTAAAAGCGTCTCCACCAACAAGACAGAATCGCACTACGAGGTCATTCAAAAATTACACAGCATACTACTTAGTTGTCCACCAATATATTCAATTAGACTAGAAAATCGTAAATATGTCACCACACATAGATTGTGCAATCAATAAGAAGATACGCCAGCTTGAGTGGGTTTGAGAGTCCCAACCAACTTACATTATTCAATATCACAGTTGTTCACCAACCCATAGACATCAATAATTCCAAGGCCAAGAGAACTATCCAAAGTGATGGTGAAGATGCTAAAACTTGTAGTGTCATGCACCGAAAGTAGCGAGAAATGACGTTTTACCCTATGGTGTCATTGTCGTTCTTCTTTTGCTACATGGTATTTCTTAGAGAAGATTATAAGAGAAAAATCTTACTCCCTTTGTCCCAAATTAAAACCATATTTTCCTTTGTACAATCTTAAACGGTCCCCCCTCCAAAAAAATAAAAAATGCACTAATACCGGTATTCATTGTATGAGAAACAATAATGAAAAAATGATTTTTGACACAAATATGAGTATCAGAAACAAAACTTTAAAAAATCATAAGCCTTAAACAAAAAAGAAGACAAAAACCAAAAAAATAAAAAAATAAAGAAATGAATTTTTTTCCTTTGTAGAGTGTAGAGTTTGCGGCTGCCACAAGATGAATGAAAAGAAAAGAAAAAAAAAAGCCAAGAAGGGAGACAAGAAGGAAAAGAAAATGAAATTAAGAAAATGAAGACAAGAAAGAAGACAAGAAAGAAGACAAGAAAGAAGTCAAGGATGAGATATGATAAAAGGAACAAGATAAAAGGAAAGATAAAATAAAAGGAAAATATAAGAATAAAAAATAAATAAAATAATTTTTTGTTTACAATGTAAGTGATTTGTAGAAAGACAAAATTGCTGGTTTTTTTTAGAACTTTTACACAATTTTTTAAAGCAAGATCTGCTTATGAAATGAACGCCCTTGGCCAAGTGCATAAATAGCAAATTGCGTGTTAATGGTGTTTGAAGGCAAATTTTGATTGTAAAAGGCTGAAGAATTTTAGGCTTTATATTTTAGTATCGTAAATCAAAATTATAAAGCCATCAAAATGATACAATAAGTTTGTTAAAATTTTATACAATGTGTTCCAAGGCTTGATTTTCTCTACGTGAAATAAAAAATGTTTGAAAATGCTCAAGAACGATTTCGTCATTGAAAATGTCATCAACACAAGCTAACATAATATATCTAGAACCAATCACATGATGTCACTTGACACTTTTTGGCAACAAACCAACTAATTTATGTTTAATCTAACATGTAAATACTCTTATGATCAAAAATAATAATTAGAAGAGAGTATCCACAAAACCATAGAGAATATTTGCATCACATTAACGATTTTTTAAATTATTTGATATGAGCCACTGATCTCGATGTCTAAGAGAGTAACTGAAATTCAAGGGATAATGTGTCTCAATCATCACATCAAACAATCATGTGCAATCCTGGAAAAATCAGATCTAAGAACCAGTGAACTACTCGAGGTGACAGTCTTCATGGCAGGACACTCTGCAGCCACGACCACAACCGTTCAATTTCTATTCGTACTGATGTGTAGTATAAATACATCCAACCACTTGATTCGACGGGGAACCAAACCTCCCAGTCACCCTTTGTGAAAACGCCATAACATATTATTTGTAGCTCAAATCGGATCTTTGAGTAAAGTCGTTTCACATTAATGTGCCAAAATTTGAGCAATCCTAACAGTGAATAAATTTTACTTTTCTCTTGGTCGAGCGACATACACCCTGTAAGGAAAAAAAAAGAACTAGCAAAGTAGGAGTCTTGATTACAAATTCATTGATTTAAAAGCAAAACTTAATGAAAGAAAACATAAAAATGTAGGGTGAAATTTATGAAGCTCTATGAAATTTATAATAACCTATAGGATGGATGAAAATGTACAAAAGTAGAATTGTTAATAAATATAGAGTTCCCCAAAGACATTGACACGAAGTAAATCCCCTAAGACTTAGCATCTTCGCCATCACTTTCCATAGCTCTATTGGCCTTGGAATTATGCATATCTATTGGTTGGTAAACGACTGTGATGTTGCATAATGTCAGTTGGCTGAGGCCCTCAAAACCACTCAAACTAGCATATCTTCTTTTGTTGATTGCACAATCCATGTGTGGTGACGTGTCAGTGACTTACTATTTTCATAGTCTAATTGAATGATATTGGTAGAGTATTGGTGTATTATACTGGTCAGAAAAGGCTCTTTGGACATTTAAGGGTCAAAGGGCTGATGGTAATAGTAGATACATTGACGTATATTTGATATTTGTTGTAAATAGAATGTTCTAAACAAAGACCCGAATAGCTCATTAAAATCATATCGACCTGAATTTCAACTTCACTTTTGATCTTAAACCCATAGGAGGTCTAGAATTATGCCAGATACAGTGGAATATTCGCGTTTAATACTAGTCAGAAAGCGCTATCTGGACCTTTAAGGGTTAAAAAAATAAAAACAAAAGTGATTGAAAACAAGCTTGGTTTATCCTTTAGCCTTTAAACGTCTCTATGATGACATTGTCGTTGTCTTCTTCTACACAATATTTCTTAAAGAAGATCATAAGGAAAATCTTACTCCCTCTATTCCAAAATAAAACCATATTTTTCTTAGTCCCCAAAAAATAAAAAATAAAAATGCACTAACGGTTGTATTCATTGTATGAGAAGCAATAACGAGAAAATAAATTTTGACACAAAAATGAACATTAGAAACAAAACTTTGAAAAATCAAGAAGAAGAGGAACTCTGTTTCGGAGGGCCAGCGTGAATGAAGGATCTATTGGGGGAAGTGTTGCCTCCCTACGAAAGTATTGGGGGATTTGAAAAATCATAACTTATTCATATGATATTGAAACAATACATATTTTATTACGTTAAAATCCTCAAGAAACAAACCTACAATATTTACTAAAATCTACACATGTGTGAAAGATACCCTTGTAATGTGGGATCCAAGGGGAATATACTAGAATCGATCCTTCAGATTCACTAAGTTGCTTTTGAAGAAGCATTGATTGACAAAGGAATATTGTGTAAAGACCTGGTCCACTTTGATGTACATGTGTACCCCAATCCAGCTCAGCAGATAAGTTTACTTTATTAAGTCTGCATGGGCCTCAATCCAACGGCTGACATGCCAGATCTGAGAGGACACGTGGAGGGCTTCCCACTGCATTGAAGGGGATCATGTGGGAGAACCACAATCTCGGTTCTATGAATTTCATCCACGGCTGTGATTGTGCAGGAGATCCATCGGACGGTCCTGTCCATTATGTGGAATAGTATATTCTATAATAGTCAAGTTCAGGATCATCTTTGTAAACTGTAAATAGCCCAAATGCACCTCACTTTCAAATCTCACACTAAAATATCTATCACACTAACTAAGGTAGAGGGCTCTAAATCTTAAAACCCGCACTCTACTAAGGACGAACATTTTGAAATTTTGAATGTACCAATGGTGAAGAGCATCACTTTAGAACCCATGTCATTTCAACTTCAGAGATTCATAACTAATTTTAGGAAACTTCAATTTTTTTGATTCAAAGTATGTTAGTCTTTGTTTGGATTTGTTTTCCATTGAAAAATCATGCTTAGTTCTCTTTGTGTCTTTCTAAATTCACAACCCTTAAAGTGGCGGGTTTAGAGCTTCCAACTTTATAAACCATCACAATAAGGAACAATATGGTGTCAAGAAAAAACGAGAAAAAGGTCAATTACTTTATATTGTAATTAAACCAAACTTTGGTGTTATTTTTTAAAAATAGAATTGCATGTGGACACAAAAATTCTTAGGAATACCATTATCTCGTATATCACCATATTGTTCCTTAGTGCAACCTTTACCTTCTACCAAAAATGTGGATCTATAATCTCTATTTCCTAATTTTAGAGTAGAAAACTATGAGCTCTATTTCCTAACCATAGGGGGTTGGTATAGACTTTCTAGTATTCTTGGACCAGTGTAATCGTCTCCTGTAATCTATCACATACATAAATCATTAAAACTATTCTAATGCAAAGATAAAAAATAAATTAATAAAATCTCTCTAATCTTGTGTTTTTGACTGTATTAATCTTTGGATAAAATGTTGTGAACATAAACTACTCATTGTGGGCCCTAACCAACCGAGATATGATGTTTGGCGCCGACGGCTTCTACAATCACCATGATCGAATCAGATACAAGCGTCATGGTCTTGCAGGGTAGTACACGTTTGAGTAGGCAACGTCTATCATAAAGATAACATGACTTGTACACGATGTGTTTTTTCCCATGCACAGGGTAGTACACGTTTGAGTAGGCAACGTCTATCATAGAGAGAACATGACCTGTGCACGATGTGTTTTTTCCCATTACTGAAGCTATGGTGACTTTAGCATTAGAATATGCTAATATGGACACTCTTTTAGATATTCATGCCAAATTGGAGGATCAACATGTAGCTAATGATGAAGGTCAGGATGAGGGAACATTGTCATCATAAAATATTCTAGAGACCTCTAGGTAAAATTTTAATGTGGAAATCGACGTTTCTTTCATTTTTTTTGGATGATTTTTCTTTTGCACAACTAGCTAGGTCCCAAAATGATTGCACTTGGCCAAGTGCAAAAATAAGGAATTGGGTGTTTCAAAGGAAAAATAATAGCAAGAAAATGAAAATAATGGCCTTCTTATATAGGAATTATTGGTTTAAAGTATACAATGAACAACATTGAATTAAAGAAATTCCAACCTATTAGTTGGTCTTTTAATAACTTTCAAAAGGATTTCAAAATACCTCTACTAAACCACTATAAAATTTGTGTTAACAACTTGTACATTACTTTTGAAACATTATTATTTTAGTTAATATTAAAACCTTGTAAAAATCAAATTGTAAATTTATTAAAATTCTAATGGAAATTCATTTGAAAATTATTCAATGACTTCTTTCAAATTTGATTGTAATGACGTCGTCTAAATACCATGTCTTACAATTGGGTTTTGAAGTTGAAAAGAAAAAATTAAAAAATTAAAAATCTTCATATTACAATACATTTAGATTATGCCAAAAAACCTCATACTGCATATGGAGGCTAACTCCTTAGTGCTTGAATTAAAAACCAAAACATATTCGAACCTCAAATTCTATTTACAAAAAAATTCAGAGTACATGTACACCATTCAATATTGTAGAAAAAAGTTTCTTCTATCTACTAGTACTGATATATTTAATGTTATTTTTAGAAACATACAAATGGTTTTTTTATAGTCCAATAGACATGAAAATTAAACATGAAAATTAAGACATTTTATTTTGTTTACTTTGGATACTATAGAAAACAACCTTCACAAGAGTGATGAATTTCTTCACATCTATGAACATGGACGAAACATTTAAATAATGGATGAAAAACATTTATTCATTCAAAATTAGTACAATCATTAAAAAAATATATCATGCCAAAATGTGTATTTCAATCACTAAAGGATTTCATTCATTAAAAAAAGGCATCATATTGCCCCTTGGGACATTACTACTATTGTATTAGAAAACTACGTACAAACAATTATAGAATGATTTAAAAAAAAAACGGAAACCATATAAAACTTAATTTTAAGAGTATATTAAAAATATGTTGGAAACAATTTTGTAGTTTTTAAAAATGATTAGAATACGGTAAAGTTATATATTGGTCAACACTAATGTATAGAACAATTATTATCTATGGGTTCTTCATTTGGTACTATAGATATTCCTCAAGATTTTTGTTTCATCATATTAAAAGAACACTTATTAATAAAAGGAAATAGTACTTATAATTTTTTTAAATTAATTTGTGCAAAACCAATTAGTAAGCTAAAAGAATACCCAAGTTATTTATAGCTTCCAAAAAAATGTTTTTTGTTGACATAATCATATAAGAGACATCGAATAAAGTTTACCTTTTAACAAAAACAATACTCCTCTATCTTTGTTCTTAGGACAATGAACTTTTAAAAACAATCAACCACTTTCCCCTTTAATAATCCAACAATAACTTACTTCTTTTAATACACTATTAAAAGCTACAACTATTGTTCTCCTATATTCTCACAAAAGTAACCAATGCGCAATCAAGCATTTAATAATATATTCGCAAGTCTTAGCTAAGTAGTATAGAGTTCATTCCTAATAGGAGAATGTAGTTTTTGTGTCACTATCATTACCATTTGTACCATTTGGGACTTGACATGAAACTTTAATCAAACAAATTGTTAATGTAAAGCCTTCTACTAATTTAGTTCTCGCTAGTATTAAAAAGAAAACAAGGGTTATTTCTCTTAAGACAATAATATACAAACCTTGAAGGAAAAGACTCATGATTAACGCCATTCCGTGAAAGAACAACATTCTTCTTCTTATTAAAATATTGCCAAATTAATTTCAAAACAATTGTATTGATGCTATCAAGGTGGAAGTATGATTTCTATTTTTAGTTCAAGCACGAACAAAAAGGCAAGAAAAACATCGTAGTCTACTTCAAGAAATCAAAACCAACTGAACTCAAGCAGTTTCAAATTAGTTCGAAGCAATATAATTACAACCTGAAATGTATTTTCCATTGCACACAATCTTTGTAACGTATTCCAAATCTTTATAAAAAACTCCTCTTCATCTCTTTCTATTCTGAATTCTCCATGTACTCCTAAATTAAGCCTATGAATGTGTGACATGTGTCGTAGGCTATGCATGGAGTACTCTATCTAGTATGAAAATTTGGGATCCAAAAGGCCACCGACAACCACTTTCATCAAACGTTTTGCGTGTTCCGCCGATGAATTCGTCGCTCGCACGCTCATTTCACAGGATTTCCAATTCCCGAGTCTAGTTTCTGTACAAAAAGTGATAATCTAGTGCTCGAGTATGTCGTTTGAATGCTCATGTTGACATTTTTTTCAATATAATTTTAAAAGTTTTTGGTGCAGGGTAGAGAATGGCACGATTACAGCTACAGCTACTCAGAAGGATCTGCTCTTTCGCAAATCCATCACGGTCGGTTGTGGAATGCCGGGGTGTTGCTGCATTTCGTGGCAAGGAAGAAGGATTTAGGGTTTGCAAGGGTTTAGCAAGAGGGGATTTGAATCGTTCAATAATTCGGACATTGACTACTGAAGGGGAAGGAAAAAATGGAGATACTAAACATACCAAAATTGATGGAGGGAAGAAGTATAGTGTTGTACAGATTGACAGTGATGGCTCCTGGCGCACGGTGTGGCGCAATGCTGTTGAGCTTGTGCGTACTCTTAACCCTAATTACAAAGCCCTTCCCTCTTTTGATTTCTGCAAATTTTAAGTCACTTATTAGTTTAGGGGAAGTTTGATCGGGTGGACAATCAACGTTTAGGGTTTTGGAAGGCTCTAAATCCTAAAACCGTATACTCATGCTTGACAACAAGAAATAGTTCGGCAGAATGGCAACAAGAATGAGGCAAAGTGCAGTTGGATTTAGAGCATTGCAAATCTCTAACTGGATTTAAACCAATTTTATTTATTTTAGTGGCCAACTTGCTATGTTCTTCTCTAATTCTGGTCATATGAAATTTGGCCCCCATCTGGATTCTCTTCTTTTCACAATATGATTAATCGAATTGGTCATTTTAACCCCTAAACGTCCCATGGGGATACGTGGCTGTATAATTGGCATTTGCTACCAACAAGAAGCTCTAAATTGGGACCTCATGGGCTCACTAAAACCACATTGATGTAAATTTCAGCTTTGTGTTGAACTCAAACCTATTAAAAGGTCTGGATCCATTCCAAATACTAGAAAAATACACCGTATACTACTGGCCGCAAAGGCACTTTCAGACGTTTAGGGGTTAAGTTACCATTGCTTCTTTGAGGGGTTAATAATAATAATCCTTCCATTTCATAATAAGAGTTCACTTTTTTTGTCATTTTCTTTTCCTAGTTTTTGTACTATATTCAAACGTGAGCACTCTCCACTTCAAAACGGGGCGGACATTGAGAGTAACACAAAAACTACATACTACTATTAAACATAGCCCATAAGATGACTGTTTTTTGGCAGAAAAAAACGTCAAGTTGAAACATGCCAAAAAAAACATGCCAAAATAGTGGACTCTTATTTTGAAACAGAGGGAGTACTGATTACAGGTTGTGACTGAAGATATTGACGGTCTGATGAGAGTCGTGCTTTATTTTGCAGGGCGTACATCCTCGAGATGTCAGCATTCTAGCATCTTCAACTCCTTTTATATCACAGAGGTCTACCATAGCTGTGCATAACGAGATGGTAAGGCGGGAATTGATCAACTCTGTTTTGATTCAGTGCTGTGCAAGCAATATATTTTTGTTTCATTAGATTTTGAATCTGGCAAGGGCCTCATCACGATCACGTCAACCTTTTTTTCTTCTTTCCAGATCATGGTGCGCATGGAGAATGCCAGAGCTCTGCTGTGTAGGGATCACGTCTTACTTTTCGAATCTCGACGCCCACGGTAGATAATCATACACAGCTGTGTTTTTTACTGTTGGTGTCAGCAATAGAGCTCACATGCGGCAATTATTTGATTTTGCAGAAAAATTCTAGGTTTCAACTGGTAAGGTTTAGTGTCATATCTATTGATTAGATATTCAGAGGTTGCTCCGTAACCAGGCTGGTGTAAACATTTCATTACAACTTTCCAGCAGGGATCTTGTGTTTTGGACTTGGTGAAGCTGACGAGTCATTTCAGGGATCTCACTTGGATATTCTGACCATCTTGCAGGTCATTCAATGACCGTAATATTGTGGGAGCAGCTCCTTCCATTGCAGAATGTCAAGAAAAAGCAGCGCAAAGGTTTTTGTCTAGCCTTCTGTGTGATCGTGATGATTTTTCTCTCCATACTCATTTCTAATTTACAAGGTTTGTAGGTTCGTGCGAATACAACACGATTTATGGGATTTCATAGGTTCATGCTATATTCGCACGTATTACCACACGTTCGATGCACAAAACAATGTCGTTACAACGTTTACTAAAATGTATGGTTCATTTACTTTAACTCCTAAATGTCTGAACGTGCCGTGGCGACTAGTAGAATACGGTGTATTTTGGTTGTATTTGGAATGGATTCACACCTTTAATGGGTTTGGGTGCAGAATAGAAGTTGAAATTTACATCAATGCGGTTCTAATGAGCTATTAAGATCCCAATTTAGAGTTTCTTGTTGGTAGCAAATCTCAATCATACAACAACGTATATACCATCCCCATGGGACGTTTAAGGGTTAATCGTGTGAATATGATATTCAAACACTGATAACGTTGCAGAAATGGTACGTTATTGATAGGTATTGTTTTCGCACTGATTTAGTACATAAAATGCACATAACATGTGTGAATATGGCACGACCTCCATACACACAAAAACAATGCGATAACTAGTGTTTTTACGTGGCAAACCACATTTGAGATGAGTCTGTGTATGACAGGTCTGTCGAATTCCTCTTAGCATTCTGTTACATTGTGAATTACTTCAAAAATTGCAGGGCTCGGGAACTGTTTGCAGTTTACATGTCGCAACAAGCTCGGGAGCCGATCAGCCATGTGCTGGATGCGATGCCCTTTCATTTGCGAATGCTGGAGTGTTTGCTTGACGACACAAGCACTTTCTTTTACCAAAAAACTGAAAGGTGATCCAGAGGTCCCTGCTCAAATATTGAATTAGAATTAGCAGTACTTCCCACCAAGTGTAGAACTGGACCTTCTGAATTGCAAATTCAATAAGAGTAGATCAACGTGCAATGGTTGAAGTGGTTTGTTCTACATTGAGGAGAAAGTAGGAATAAAAGCTTACAAAACTGTGGTAAACACATAAAAGTCTCGTAATTAAGTTTTGAAGTGAAACTCAAAACATCTAATACCTCGCACTGTAACCGAATCACCGGAAGGAGCAGACTTGAAATTTTATCATCTGGAATATTCTGTGGGTTAGATATAGTGGAATATCTGATTGATATTCAGATTTATGTCATTTACTATTTGGAGTTTATGTCCCTGCAAAACTTTAGAAAGATTTACAACAACTTTTCGATGGGGTGACTTTAAATATGGTGTTCTGCAAGGTTGAAGGTAGTTGTGGAACGTATGCTGGAAGAGCTCACCGATGACGTCAATATGGGCGGGTACTATCTTATCCCAACCATCAAATTTAATTAGATGTGGGGATACATAGTGATTTCATTGATTTGTGTATGGACAGCCAATCTTTATACATGCTCCCAAGTTTTCACCTCTTACTTGATCTGTACAATATGCACATGATTTTGTTCGTATGAAACTTACAAGGGCTTTATACTGTTTAGTTGCAATAATACCTAATACAATTGTATTGTTGTGGTTATAAGTCGTTATTTTGAATGTTGTTTTGATTTCTTATCATGGGATCGTGTTAGTTACGATTGGGTTTTGATCGTCAGGCTTCAACGCTTGTTACCACTGAAAAGAGCACTAACAGAAGTTGAGCATGATGTGAGGGACACACATGATGCGTTGGAAGAGGTAAAGAGCCTAAGGAAAATACACCTATTCTTTTAGTTGAGTATTCAAATATGATCATTGGTGAATGCAAGTTTAGCTTGGTTTGGTTGTAAACTTACAGTGAAAGTTAAGGGCTTTAGATTCACCACTTTAGACTTGCAAGCATTTCGGATACATTGGGACTTTGAGATATGACTCAGATTCATCTGATTTTATTCAGGTACTCAGCAATGACGAGTTGTTGGAAGCAATATGTCTTAATAAGAAGGACTTGCAGTGGTCCTTTCTCAAGAGCTCCGATGCGGAAAGGTGCGTTGAAACATGTTGCCAAATGCATTGCATTAGCAGTCTGGAGCCTTTCTTCTGTTCATAGTATGCATCATGTGTTTATTGAATGAGTCTTTCTTTCTGCCTTGTGGATGTTCCTCACTTCAAGTGCCTCAATCATGCCCAGTCTGGGTGGTGGTTATTTAACAAATTATGTCTTGATCTGTTATTCGTCAAGTGAGAATGATGACTACAATCGACCAACATTGCGTCAAGCAGTAGCTGACATGCTCCTTACTTATCAGCGTCAGGCATGGTTTTGACTCTTTACACAATGATTGAATTTATTTCACATAATTTACTATCTTCTCTGTAAAGACCATAGAGTTTGTGCGTGGAAGATCTCAGAACCTGATATTGCGAATATAGTTTCTGAATGTTAGTGCAGTGAGGTCACATAGTCCTTTATAATTTCGCATGAGTGTGATACTGTTTATTGCATCGACACTGTGAGTTAGGGTTGATTGTAGTGAAGGTTTTACTCTTTTCAAATTCACTTTGTGGTTGATTTGATCTCATGGAACATTGTGTAGATTGATAATGCTGGCGGTGCCCTGGAGGAGCTCAGGAAAGACATTGATGCCACACAAGAGGTTGGTGCAATTCAATGACACTTAAAGAGGATAGGCTTAGTTAACCCCTAAAGGACCATAAGGCCCCCATAAGGCCTCATGTATTTTAAGCAATTTTGAGTAGGTATTATGTAGACTTTGTTTTGTTCAAATTTCTTTCCTTTTTTACCAACACATGCAATGTTCTTCACTGATTCCAGTGGTATAAAATTTGGTTCCATTCGAATTATATTTTTTCACAAAATGATCACTTAAATTTGTCATTTTAAAACCATGAATCCTTGGTCCTTTAGGGGTTAAAATTAGATGCATCAGGGCATCAAATTTTGCCTCAAGTAGGTAACTACCTACTGTACAGCCTTTGAGTTGTTTTCCTGGTGGTGGTGACAGATTTGGGAGCTGGGACTGGACACCACTCGGAACCGAATCATCCAAATGGACTTGCTTTTCAACTTGGGAACTTTGTCGCTGGCCGTGTAATTCTCTGCCTCTTCCAGGGCATTGTGAACATACACCTAAGGATAGATAGTTGGTTTTAAGAGACATGTATGAAACATTTTTTTAGTGATAAGCTGAAGCTTGTAAGCTATTCGTTCGACCTAATCAAGGCAGCCTGGAATGTTGATAGTTTACTAATTATACTTCGTGCTTTTGGATGATATATGCTGGGGGTTTGAAATCTCCAGGGCTGCACTTGTAGCAGGATACTTCGGCATGAATCTACCCAGGTACGTCTTTCAGTCAAATATACATTAGTCTGATTTAACTTGAGTCATATTTGTAGTAATTCTCGTTAAAAGAGAAATAATTCTTGTTATTGGAAAAACAGTTAATAAAAGACCCTTTGGTGACCCACGTTTAGAGAAATTAGAAGCTACAAACATACTGGTAAGTCATTTACAAAAATAGAGCCCAAATTATTCTGCTAGATCATGTAATAATTTAAATATTAATTTGGTGTGCTTGTAAACTGATGGAAGTGCCTCTGGTGCAGTGGATTCGAAGAAAATTCATCTGCCTTCTGGTGGGTGGTTTTTGGGTCAATGGGCTTTACATTTTCCATTGGTACCTTACTCGTGTTTGTAGTCCGAGTTTGGCCTCGAGTTGTTGACAGACGGCGAGCACGGGTTAGTGAGGCACACTCATACTCATTTCTTATTATTTTGGCTGTTGAAATGGTATGGTTTTTGAGTACTGATGTTGGAAAGATGTTATTCACGCAGGAACTAGCTGGATTACGTGAGCTCCTGCAACATCTGGATGATGTTGATGACATCTTTCAAGCTGTTGCACGTGAAGGTTAGACTTCAATTCCACATTCATATAAATTAAAGAACAACAGTTTATAAATGAGTGTACAGCTAGCTTTGAGTAATGGAGTGTGTGCCAATGCTATCCTCCTCTTGCCATTCGAGTGGGCTAAGAACCAGTGGTCTTATTACTTTGTTTGTTTTGGTGTTTCTACGGCCCTGTTGCCAAGGAACTATATCATTAACGTGAAGTAAATTATACAAGAACTGATAATACTTTCCACTAATGCTTCGTATTATTTGGTTGCTACCTACAGTGGCAGGCAAGGCGGTGACTGCAAAAGAATTCAAGAAAATTCTGCACTCACACCCTACTGCAAGATTTATGCGCCAGGTCTATTACCGACTTTTCTAGCCAAGAAATGTTTCATATTGTTCCAATGTTAACCTCTGAAGCACCAATGATTCATAGTTTTCGAATTCTATTTTAAAACTATAATACAGATGGGGCCAATTTTCATATCATTAGAGTCACTGAAGAATATTGCATGTGCTGATCAAAAAACAAATAAAGTTGAACAAAAAGAGTCCCCAATGAGCTACTCCAAACTGCTAAAAGAAGCATGAGGCTCAATATGGGCTTCTTGGTCCTTAAGAGCTGCCAGAACTGGTTTTCAGTGGTCTACAATGATATCCTTGCCATGAAATCCATCACTGATGTTATGTGTGTTGCGCTTTCCCTCAGAGAGAACTCGACATGATGTTCCGAATGTTCGACACTGACCGTGACGGGTTCATGGAGGTATTATATTCACTACATCTTCTCATGTTTTCGAATTAGTTTGAGCTTGTTAGCCAGCATGTTGTGATGCAAATACATTCTCCCTCCCTGAATGAATCAGTTGTAGGTTATCATGGAATGCTTTGTATGCACACGTGCAGGATACTGAATTTCTGGGGAAGGAGGGAAAAAAGGATCACAAAGACGAGATTCCTAAACACCGCGGAAGTTTGTAATATCGTAAGCAATTCAATTTAGAAGAGCTGCCTATTCTGTGGCGGATTCGTATACCATTTGTTATGATTGAACTGCTTTTAAGGTAACGATGACACATCCACTGCGTATGAAGATTTCATGTATACATTAATGAGCTCCTCCTGCTTCGACTCTCATCCTGCTTGAGCATGGCAGAAGATGGATCCACTGGAATTCATATTAGCTGTAGACTCGTCTCTGATAGCGAATTACAGTACTGTACAGTAGCGATTTCTTTTGATACCTGAACTACTGCAATTGTTCATTTCTTCCTTTCTAGTGGATCCACTTTCTCCAGAGCTGGTGAAGTTGAATCATTTTAGTTCAGATCATGCATATATTAGAGTTAATTGTAAAGTCATCCCTTGTTTTACCATCTTGTGTTGGACGAGAAAGTGAAAACACTGTAAGGAATTTAACCCCTAAACGTACCAACCCTTTGAACAGAAGTAGATATTAGCCTCAATAATAGATATTAGCATGGTTCAGATGTACATGAGGTGTACATGAGAGGACCATCGTAAGCATAAAATCTACTCAACAAATTTGACATACTTGTCCCTCAATATTATCAACAACTCCCCATCATAAGAGATTTATTGTGATTGGTAGAGAATCTAATAGGCTTACAAAGTTGACTTGGATGAAAGTCATTTGAGGCTGTATGAGAAAGTTACAAGGCTTTGAATATGTTCATGATCCAGTTTCTGGACGCTGGGACGTACAAGGGATGACTCTCTATTGGGTGTTCAGTTACACAGCTTTGTTTTTCTCAAAATCAATTTCGGCATTGCTTTGTTGAGATTATTGTCACTTTGTTGAGATTATTGTCACTTTGTTGGTATGCTAACTACCAGTACTCCAAGTGTCCAGATTTGACCTCAGTAGTTTTGAGGTCGTACTAGGAGTCCTTCCTTTTGTCAGATCTTATTTTATGTTTTGATGAACACATGCAATGTTCCTCAAATTTGAATCACGCTTTTCACAATATGATCAATGAATCCATTGGCGTCAATCGTTCTTGTATAAACAACACTGTGGACTGTATTTGTTTCCAGACACAGTGACTAGCAGATAAGTACCCAGAATTGCGGATTACAAGTGATCCGTGATAGTATATGCTAACTTAGTATCTTATCTTGTCTTGCTGGAGTTATGTTGTAAGGATATAACACATGAAGTGAGTCAACCTTATTCTTGTGTAGATTCTTGGAGACTTTGAGGGCAGAGTGGAGCAGGTGTCACCATGCCACAACCACAACCCAGAGCTCCTTCAACAGTACCAAACCGGCTGGGTTTAGTACCCTATGGGATCCCAACATTAAGAATGGTAAATTATGTGGATCGGTTAACCCCAAAGCGTCCACACTACATTGCATAAGGTAGGATGTCCTAAAATCACCACCTCCCCCAATTATGACATGTAGAGCTTTCTTGGGGCCACCACAATTGAGATTCAAAACCACCAATTTCACTATTCAAACAAGCGGCTAGTCGCGTAGTCTCTGCCTTAGTGTTTACCCTATATTTACTTTTACACCTTGTTTGTACTGTTCAACCATGTAACTCCTTAAAAACAAAGCGTTTACGTAGTCTCTCCCCTGGAAGGGCAAAGACAATAAACCAATGGCATGCCAAGCATTGCGAAGAAATAGTGGTGGTTTTGGGTTAGCTCATGAGTGGAATTTAGGAACAACAAAATGTGAACTTAGGAAATTGGTATGTGATGTATGGGTTAGAGGTTACTTTCCACTTTGGGATTTTGTATAAAATTGACAAATGCAAATTAGATGTTGCCAATTTTTGCAATCCTCATCAAAACATATTTCGAATGCGGTCATTTTTTTTTCTTCAAATTTAGTACTATCAAAAATAGGCCAAATTGCTTAAGTTGGTCGTTCTAGGACAATCAACTATAATAGAGCATTGGGAGCCAACACCTTTTTGCAATGGGCCCACAGTCTAGTTACAATTAGAAATTAGTCCCAAAATTCATGGAATATAAATGGCATTCCTTCATTAGTTAGAAAAGTGGATCTAAGTGAAGATTCTCTTTTGATTTAGTTTTTAAAAGAATGCTCCATTGCACCATTCTATTATGCTATGTACTTTTGCTTGTTCAAATCTCATCAATTTCTCACATTTTAAAATATATTATATTTTATGGTATTTTTCTCATATAAGTTATTGTTAAACCGATTTATCTTAATTTTTTCCATAATTTTTAAATAAAAATGAACTCTATAAGATTTTTCAAAGTTATCCTCTTGTAATAGTGAGAGTAATAACAAAAATACTTGAAATAGTATGAGATTTTAAGGAAAATGTAAATAATAGTGATGAACAAGAAGGTGTAGGTGGCATGCTTCCTAAGCTAACGTAAAAGAGATTCGATTGAAAAACTTTTTTTACAATGTATATTGGAATTTTAGGGCTCTGAGCTTTAAAATGCTGTAAAAAAACGTAATTTTAACGATATTGAAGAGCAATAATTGAGATAGAAAGTAGAAGATGCCCCCCCCCCCCCCCCCCCCCCACATTTTCTCAGTTGGGGACATTTTCATTTGAAATAAGGAACTAGGTGAAAATCAACGTTTGGCTGAAAAACAACCAAATGTGGCTATATTGGGCTCTTTAGACACTTAGGGGTCAACATACACCATTGATCATTCTCGTATTCTCTAATAGTTGACGAAATTGTGTGCCGTGGCCAAGTTAGCAACACTTCCTCCAATAAACTCTTCATTCATGTTGGCCCTACGGGTGAGAATTTATGTATCTCTCTCTAGTGATCTATGTGCGTTTTTTTGGCACGTTGTAAGAAGAACAATCCTAAAAAATCACCCACGAGAGAGTATTGGCATGTGCTCACTTTGTGATTTTTTTATTATGCAATGGAAACAAGCAGCTAGTTTCAGTGAAATAAAATTGTTTCACTTGTACCAAAAAAAAAACAAGCAGCTAGTCGCGTAGTCTATGCCTTAGTATTTACCCTAGATTTACTTTACACCTTGTTTGTACTGTTCAACCATGTAACTCCTTGAAAACAAAGCGTTTTTGTAGTCTCTCCCCGGGTGGGGCAGAGACAATAAAACATCCATTTGTTTCAAAAAATAAAATGAAATGAAATAAAATTGGTTATACCAATCTGTATGGGCGGCATCATATTAATGGCCCCATTCAATAGTTTCTGTTTTGTAGTGCTGGCATAAGCAACGTTTTCTAAGGGAGTCTATCAACACACAGTACATTACTCCCTTGAAGAAGAGCCAGCATCAGCCGGCTGGAACATTGATGAATGAATGGATGCACCAACTGCAGTAGTACTACAGTTCCTCTTGAATTACTAACTAGACCGACACCGGGAAAGACGTGAGTTGTGGTCCTCGCAATCCCAAATCCGCCTCCTGACATGAAAAACTTGCAATTGAAGATCCTCGTCAAGATCATTTCAATCCCAACAAACTCCTTGATCTTCCTTCACCACGTATATACATACACCGAGTAGGAAATTTTGTATACCAAACTTTGCAAACACCCCCGGAATCGCCCGGATGCAGTGTACTAAACACATACAAGTATACCTGAGTGCACAAAAGGGGTATTAACTTGAACATTGCCATATGACATATACATTCAATAAACATATTTAGAGCTGAAAATATTGATGTATACATACAATAAACATATGTAGAGCTGAAAATATTGACGTATACTTACATTAAACATATATGTAGGACGATATAGATATGTGTACAAAGGCTTTTAAACGTATAACCCCTCGTATTCATGGGGTTTTTAGAGGGGGTTAAGAACCCACATGATTCTCAAACATAATGTAGAGTGCACCTCCCGGGCAAACACCACTTCTTTTAAAAACTCCATGTGATACGATGTGAAAAGTTCATGTGACACCAAATTATAAACTAAATATTTGGTGAGGGACATTAGTTTCGAATCAATTATGGGATATAACCTATTGTACCCTTCTTTTTTTATTATCAAGACTGACTAATTTCAGTTTCCTTGTTTGATCTAGTGGTTCAAAAGAATAATTTTGGTTATAAGTTCTAACCCATGAGTGAACATACTATTATCTTGTGACACATTTGCTCGAAAAAGGCGGCACAATAGGTTATATTTATGAATCAGAACTATGAATTTCATACGATTGGCGATCGCCCAACCCTTGCTTTTAATATACAGTTTTTGGAGTTTATGTTGTGATTGAAGCGGATTGACAATCTCCTTATGATGCAATTTTATTTTTTAACTCCTAAAGGTCCAACTGTGCATATTTCTCCACGATGTACAAGATCAAAATTTGTTTTCTCATCCGTCATACATTTTTTGCAGTGTGGATTTTTTTTATTGTATATTCAATGGAAAGTTAGCTTGAAGCATGTGATGTATGAAGATATATAGATAGAAACACTGACCCTATTGCAAGGCCGGCGTGAATAAAGTGTCCATTCGTGATGTCAATGACCCGATGCCCACTGGACAAAGGGACATTGATTTTAAATGGATGCAGCACCGAGACTTCCCGGGAGGTCACCCATCCCAGTACTATTCCGGCCCAAAGGCGCTTAACTTTAGAGTTCTGATGGGATCTGGTGTAGTAGCCTTGGTATGACCACATCACCTGTAATGTATGAACCAATTAGAAAGGGATGATTTGTGAAAATTCTAGGCCTCATTTCATGTTGCAATAATTCACCAAGAAATTCTAAGATCTTAGTTCCAATGTGTTCTTGTAAAAATCAACTCATAAAATTAAGCAACCAAAGAACCTCCAAAAATAACTACACTTAGAGTATTACATTTTAACCCATCACAACAAATTTCATCCACAAATTGTCAATATTTTATTCGTAATTGTATTACTAAATCATTTTGAATTTTAAGTTTCAAATTTAACACCAAAATATTGGTAATAGCAATCATAAATCTAACCATATGCATGGATAGAATCTAAAATTCATAAGGTAGACAATTTATTCATACATCAAGTCCAAAATACCCCTATTAGTTGCAAATTTTATAATGCATCTTTGCAATTCTCCAATTCTAAAGAGGGATGAAGACCTTTAGGGATTAAAGTGCAAAATCGATGTGCACATTACACATCCTCTTTTAACAAAAGTTATGCTTAGAATTGAATTTACCTTGACTGAATATCCTACACACGGTAACACCGAATTAGGAATTTTTGCACTTGGCCATATGACAATGCACTTGTCGCCCGTCGGATGAAAATTGACCTTTTTCAAATTGCTGGGGGGTATAATTTTGGTACTCGTGGGTTTTACATGCCGAGAATTTAGGAAGTGTTAAAGTGGGAATTTTGGGGGTTTCAACTTACTTCAATCAAGCATATTTGGTCACACATGCATTTTAAAATGTTGCAATTGGCACTCCGTTTATTCCAAACCAATGTATTAAGGGAGGTAGTCAAAATGGATACAAAGTTATGGACATTTTTCTACCAAAACATCAAGTCATTCAAATCACTCATGCACGTTCAACCGAATAATACATGTTGCGCTATACTATACAGCTATTGCTGCTACATAATACAACTCATAGTATCATGTGTCTCATACGACGTACTAAACCTATTAATATGCATCAAGGTCATTCTGCAAACGTTCATTATCCATTTGTTCCAATTGTAGTGCAATATATTCCAGTAAATGAGGTTTTGCTTCTGTTGGAATTTGAATCTTTGCCTCCGTTAGCTCGCCATGCACTGGCACATTGTTCTCATGTACAAGTCCACTCCTTGTTCTTATCGGTGCATTTTCCCATGAAAATATAGCCGCATCTTTGACAACCCATCCGTGTCCCTCACCAGATGGCTCCCAAAATGCTTCCATGCAATTCGTATACCTCGCTCTACTAGAATCCCGCTCGTCTTGCATTCCCCGTCCTCTCATGGGCCAATACCACACAACCTTCATCTTTGCAGCCCATTTGCCTTGTCCAAACTCCAACACCTTCCCCACATAGAACGGTACACCAGCTCGCACTTCTACTGGCTCCACGGTGAGAGCCACAAAGTGCCCAACTCTGATGTCACTTTCCGGATTGAACGGTGGAAAAGGATCTTCAGCTCCTACAGTAGATGTTGTGGTTGTTGCTCCATCCATAGCAACCACAACTCTTCTCCTCGGTACCGTTGTCACGGCCACTGCCGATGGTCTCCCCCTGCGAGGACCAAAGTACCGTCGAGCTTCTGGATTTGGCATAGTTGCCATGATCAAACCAACCTCCGTATTCATTGCATTTGTGTTATCGTCCCCTTCAACCATTCCATCCGGTTTAGTGATCACATTTGAATCTCTTCCCGGCTCATCCACCCAGAATGGTTTTGCCCTCTCATCATCCCTGTTAATATTCGGAAACTCTTGTAGATATGAGGCCAACCATTTCACTTCCTCAATGGCTTCCAGATTCCTTTCTACATTCTGTAATCTCTCCACACATCTTTCTTTGTATCCAATAAACTCATCTAGAGCTTTCAACTCCCTTTCATCCGCACCAAACACCTTCGCCAGATCAGGTTTCTCCGACACGCTAGGCACGGAACGTAAACACAAATGCCCCTCTGTTGGCTCCCATGCGTCCTTGCTGAAATGCTTGTATTGTACGCGAGGCACACCATTCTCCATATAAAATCTCATGTGGTGTGGGAAGGTTATGCCGGTGAGTGCATCGCCCCCTGTTAAAAGATGAGGTGTAATAAACGATTTCCAGTCCCTCACATTCTCCAAATGTCTTGCGCTCACAAAGGCCTCTGTATATGATGATCCTTTCTCCACCAGTTGCAGAAGCTGTTTCAATGAGTCAATGTTTGTTCTCTTCAACGTGTTTGATATGATGCTGAAGCGCTGATCAATATCTTCGTGTGTGTGGCCCACTACAAGAAAACAAAGTTGCACCTCCTTAAAAAAACCCCAATCCCACGAGTGATGCACACATGGCAAACATGTAAATGTTCTTGTTCTCGCGGGTTGTGTTATCCGCTTGAATTCGCAATGTCGACGCCAATTTCCCCTTCCTCTTCTTCACGTCAGCAATCACATGCATCACTGTCGTAATCACTTGGTTGTTGTCGTGCTTGTGGTGTGCATCTATCCAAACATCAGCATACAAACCAATTCCGTGCACAAGTACCCCACACAAATGAGTCTTCACAAATCTCGACTCTATGTTCTTCACCGTCTGCCTCATCTTCGGAACCATAGTCCTGTTCTGGTCCATGCCATCCACAATCAAACACATGTAGAAATCAAGAGTTATCATTGCCGACCTCTTGAACAACCAGTAGTCACGTCTCTCTTCCATTTGATGATTGATGTGCACGATGTACAGCTTCTTGATCTCCACTCTTGCAGCTGCATTAGTAGTTGCTTCCATTCCACACTTATATTCCCAACAATGATAGCACTTTGAGAATCTAGAGAATGGCGGTATTTGAACGTGTGGAAATTCGGTACTCCACAATCTATGAAATGAAGTGATTGAAAGCGGTTCCCCATCAACCAGCTTCTTCACCTCCTCGTTCACATAGTAGAACACATCCGCCTTTGTTGTGTTCATGGGCAGCAAAATCAGAGGCACGATGGTATTGTCCAGCTTCCGTCGTATCTGTCAATGCGGTTGTGTACAACCGGCTTCTCTCACAAACTCCCCGAAACACTCACGTGCTGCAGACATCTTTGCACCTTCTCTTAGCTTGCACGTGTTTCCATGCACAGCTGCAACTCTTCCGTATACTTGGTGAGACACCTTCAATTGCTTGAACCGCCTTTGAGAGTATCCAAGTGCTTTTGCATAACATGCATTGCATACGTCCAAGCCGTCCAACTTTGTCTTAAACTTGTCCCTCCTTATCCCATACGTCCAAGCCGTCCAACTTTGTCTTAAACTTGTCCCTCCTTATCCCATCCGTTTGCGAGTAGAACGCATTCAACATCTGCAAAATCCATGTCGCCCGTTGCTCATACTTTTGACCCCATGCCATATACCGTTGGTCTAGTATGTACTTCTCATCCACATTCCTCAAACAGTTTTGTTTGCACCCCCCTTGCCTCTTTGCTGCCAAAACACTATCCAATGTAACTTTTTGGCCCAGTGGTTCTCCCCTCTCACGTGGCGTTTGTACTCGCCTCCTGCGGTTTTGCATATGATAACGCCTTGTTTGGGTCTCCATTGGTAAACTGTCAACACGTGGGATCTCTTCAGTGCTACAACGTGAATCCTCTGTCAAAGGAGACATGTTCCATATAGTATCAGAGTCCTCTAGGGTGTTTGATACACTATTAGAGTGGTTGGAAGGCATAACTTCATCTTCAAACTGAAATTGCGATGCTACAACTGCAGGAAATGAGAAATTTTGTCCTTCGCTTGATTGGCCAATACTAGTTGACGTCTCCTCTACAGTACGTACACGTGCCTTCTCCCATCGTATGGTAAGACCCACACATTCGC
The DNA here is from genome assembly GCA_022496805.1 of Pohlia nutans. Taxonomy (NCBI): domain Eukaryota; kingdom Viridiplantae; phylum Streptophyta; class Bryopsida; order Bryales; family Mniaceae; genus Pohlia; species Pohlia nutans. Next base: position 4,223,186 of record CM040086.1, read on the forward strand.
TTAAGCGTTCTCCAACAAGTTCCCCTGTCCATATAGAGCCATCATAGACATGCACAACACGGATAGCAACTTCAAAAGGACATAATTTCACCGCATTTAACTCCATTCCACATTTGAGGCTGTTGTCTATCATTCCTGTCCCAACAACAATGTTGTTTGCATTTAGAAGCTCCACAATGCCTCTTTCTCGGACCTCCGTGCCTTGTTGTGTCGATGGACAAGGTTCTTGAAATAGTCGGATGCGAGTAGCTCGGATTATTCTCTCTCCCACACTTCTTGGTGCACATGTGGTTGCATTCACCGCTGCCACATGACTTCCAAATGCTCTCCTGTCCATTTTTTCTTCCACTCCAAATAAAATGGCCACTCAAACTGCAAATCCATTCATTCATTTTACTACAAAAGCATTCAATAATTTCACATTTAAAAAATAGAATAACATACTATAGTAATGGGCGGCAATACCCTTATGCAATGAGACTAAAATGAACTTACAATTAGAAACTAATTATGTGTATGGGTATTTGAAAATGTATTCTTTCACCCCTAAGCTTCCAAGAGACCATATTTTTGTCGCTGCCTGATTTTTACAAGCTACATAAAACAAAAGAAATGTATTTGAAGAAATAAATAATATTTTAAATTTCTTCCTCAAATCTACTATTCAACCTAATTTGAATTATATCTATCCCAGTTCAACTCCACCGGGATTTTTTTTTAAAGTGAATCACCTCAACATTGTCTTAATGTTATAAAATTTGCAATTTTATGGTATTAACGATGTTCCCTCCCTCACTCCCTCAATCATTTCTTTTTTCTTTTTTGAAGTTTACAATTGAAAAACCAATTTAAACCAATCATGATAAATTTTGAACTCTAGTTGTGAAAATTATAATTTACACAATTCCTTATAGGATAGTGCTTTTAAATTCACTAGAAAAATATCTACAATTTCCTTTTGAAGTTTGGCCATGATATGAACAAGCTGTAGAGATGATGTCATACATGTTGTTCATTGAACCAAACTTCATCAAACATGTGGAACGCAGTCAAGGCACATACTATAATACATCTATGTTTCGTCCAATACCCGATGGGTTATTTTGAGGTTAACTATTAAATGTCCTCACTCGGACACTTCAAAATTTGAGAATTGCAAAGACTTTAAAAAAATTGTAGGTGAGAAGGATATTCTGAACTTAAGATATGAATAAAAGTTGTACATTATGAATTTTTCATTCCATCCGTACGGATCGATCCATGATAGTTGTCAAAAATATTTTTGTATAAAAATTGAAACTTAAACTTCACAAATATTTTGTAATTTGATAACGAATAATATATTTTCAATTTGTACATAAATTCTTTTAGTGATTAGTTACAATGTAATAATCTAAGTGCAAGTTGTTTGGACGCTGCTGCGTGGACATTCACGTCTCAATGTCCAACACCTTAGGAAAATTGGGTATTTTTACCAGCGAGGTTGAAAGATGGCACACCCGTTTTGCCACTGCAAAAGGCACAACGGACACCCGAGACATTCAATTTTTAGACCTTCGGAAGTTTAGGGGTTAATTGTATATCAAATTAAAAAATAATAGCATGTTCAAATAGGTTTGAGGTACACCTCAAGCCTACTTCGACACGCTTTATTTTAAAATAAAATTCACATGAAAAAGTAAGAGCGTGTTGGGGTATGTTTGAGGTACACCTCAAGCCTACCTCAACACGCTTTATTTTAGAATAAAATTCACATAAAAAAGTAAAAGCGGGTTGAGGTATGTTTGAGGTACACCTCAAGCATACCTCAAAACGCATGTACTTTTTTGATTCACCATTCAGATGAACTGTAACTAAGAGAGATATTTTGAACTTGATATATGAATAACATTTGTACATTGTGAATTGTTAATTCTATGGATACATTGAGATATATGATAGTTGTCAACAATATTTTTGTATAAAAAATGAAACTCAAAATTGAAATTTCTATTGTACTTTGATTACAAATAAGATATTTACAATTTGTACATGAATTTTTTTGGCAATTGGTTGAAATATAATAATTTAAGTGTAGTGACATTTTGGAATTCTAAAGTTGCTTAAATTGTGAAGTGAAAAACTTCAGAGCACTTCCACACTAAACTCTTTAATATTTAATTTAAATCTCTACAACATGCAATGAGGCCTACAATTTTCACAAATCATTCCCTTTTTAATCAGATCGCGTTCATAAAGCCAAATTCCCATCGAATATATACTAAAAATCCAACTTCACTATGGATGATAAATCTTCGTTTGATTTTGTACATCATCCACATTCTTCTCTGTTCGACATTTACAGGTTCATCATAAGAAGCTGCTACCATTTACCGTTATATATATCCCAATATCTAATTTTCATACTATTAAATTCATTGACTAAAATTCAAAAAATTCATTGACTCTAGTTCAAAATCGCAATGTGATAATGAATTCATACAATTACTGAAAAAATATATAAATTTTGTCATGTCAAAAGAACCTTTTTAACCCCTAACTGCCCAACCATGCATATTTTGCATGATGTTCCGATTTGAACTTCGATTTCTCATCCATCATGCACTTTTTGCAGTGTGAAATTTTTATCAAAACTTTTATGGGAAGTTCGCTTCGTGCATGTGTGATCCAATTAGAAAGGGGATGATTTGCAAAAAAAATATGCCTCATTTCATGTAGTAGTGTTCCACCCCAAATTTGGAAGATTTTAGTGTAAAAGTGCTCTTGAAAAAGTCAACTATTAAAATTGAGGAACCAAAAAATCTCCAAAAATCACTACACTTAAAGTATTACATTTCAACCCATCCCAAAAATTCTCATTTATTATTAGATTGTCAATATCTTATTAGTAATCATATTATAAAAGAGTTCTAAATTTTAAGCTTGAAAATTTCTAGACAAACAGTGGTGATAGCAATAGCAAATCTAACCGTATGGATAGAATCCAAAATTCATAATGCACAACTTTTATTCATTCATGAAGTTGAAAATATCCCTCTCAATTGCATTTTATAATGCATCTTTGAAAAACTGTCAAATCTGAAAAGGGTGAGAACATTTAGGAGTTAACAATTCATTCCAACAAATTACTCTGAAAGAATGTTACTATTCTACTTTATATACAACATAGGTGAAATTGTTTTACCGTACCTCACAAAATGAGATGTGTTTTTTTCGCCACTTCAATTTTCATTCATCCCATGTGACCTGAACAAATTCCAAAGTACATGGTTCAATAAAACCCTTCTCTTTAAGTGTGTACTAGATGAAAGATAAGAGAATCAGAAGACAAGAGAAGATAACAAATTTTGAAGTGAAGAGAAGAGAAATGAGCGGAAAATTCAAAACTTAATTTAAAACAAACAATGTTATAGATTCAAAAAAAATTGCGTACTACATATAAGAGAAGAAAATAAAATAGAACACAAGATAAGTAAAAGAAAAGAGAAGAAAAGAGGAGACGAGAGAAGAGATGAGAAAAAAAAATATTTAAAAAAGAATAGAAGAAAAGATAAGAAAAGAAATGCATTTTGAAGAGAATAGAAAGAAGAGAAAAAAAATATTAATTTGTTTTTAAAAAACATACAATTTAAAAAATTCAAGACCATTTGTGTACTAGAGAAAACAAGAAGAAACAAAATTTAAAGAGAAGAGAAAAAAATTAGAAGACAAGAAAAAATATACTAAAAATTAGAAGTGAAAAGGAAAAAATGAAAAAAAGAAAAACTGAAAACGATTTTTTTCTTATATAAACTTTTCTTTTAAAAAATTTTGAAATTTAAAAAATTTAAAAAATTTACAATTTGAAAAAAAATTAAAACTTAGGAAATGTAGGAAATTGAGGATGTTTAACCCCTAAATGACGGAGGGGGTAAAGGCAAAACATAAATGTGTTATTAAAAATTACTTCAACTTTCATGAAGTTTGGTTCAAAAGAGAAAATGAGGAGCTTGATGTTTAGTAATTATCCATAAACTCAAATTTCAAAAAATAGCATTTTATCATCTCATAATAAATTTAGAAGCATTGAACTTCAAATATTTATCAAAATTACAATTTTTATTTTTAGAATTTGAAATTTTGTATGATTTGTTAAAACTAGACATTCTATTCTAAAATCAAAAATTGCAAATTTCAAAGGAGAGAACATCATTACTTTCCGCAACTATGAAGTTTTCTAACACTAGCCCAATGTAGAAGTGTTTTTCTTTGAAAATTTCTCCCCGGTGGAGTTTAACTCGGATTGACATGATCCAAAGTGGGTTGGAAAGTAGAGTTGATTTCATATTTAAAAATATCTTTTATTTTCTATAAAAATAGTTTTTCTATTTTGGGCAGCCCGTAAAAAAAGGGCAGAGACCATAATATGGTTGATCCGTCACTTAGGGTTAAGAAATTTAAAAAATTTAAGAATTTGACAATTTTGAAAAAAAATTAAAAATTAGAAATAAGACATTAAAAATCTTAAAATTAAAAAATAAAAAAATAAAAAAAATAAAAAAAATAAAAAAAACCAGAAAACAGCAGCAGCGGCTGCTGCTGCCTTGGCCCGCCCGCTGCTGAGGCGGGACGGGGCGGGTCAAAGGCCGGCCGACCCCCGGCCTGGCCGGTTGGCCGGGCCAGGCCCTGCCTAGCCCAAAGGTGGGCTGGCCTTGCCAACCCCGCAGAGCTCCGCGGGGTTGGCAGGCGCGTCCTATGGAAGGACGCGCCCAAGCATCAAATGGCTTTTTTTAAAGCCATTTTCTAATTGTTCTAAAATCTAACTACTAGTTCTAATTACATAAGGCCACCCTCCCACCTAAAACACCACATTTCACATATTTCCTCTCAAAGGTATTGCTCTCACCTCTCATTTTTTTGCAAATGATACTAGATTTGGTTGTAATGATTGATATATAGTCATTGTATGGCATATAACCCTAGTTCTTTTCATCAATTTTCTTAAAATGCATGATTTTAACATGGATTTCTTCAAATTTTTGTAGGTGTCATTTATTGGAGAGAACATTGTGACTCATTACAACTGCAAGTAAGCTATATTTTTTTATAATTGTATGTTTTCAAAAACTTATTGCATAAATGTTCAAATGTAACCACATTTGAAGGACAAAAAATTCGCTATGACTTGGGGCAGCCAAATTTGATGTTGGGTTTTCAAAATTATGGTCACAAGTTGCTAAATTTAGCAACTTCTTGCATAAATTCTCAAATTTGATGTATTTTTCCACGATTTGAAGAACAAAAAACTCGCTAGGGCTTGCAGAGGTTTGGGGCACCCAAATTTGATGTTGGGTTTTCAAAATTAAAGTCACAAGCTGCTATATTTAGCAACTTTTTGCATAAATGCTCAAATTGAATGTATTTTTCCACAATTTGAAGAACAAAAAGTTCGCTAGGGCTTGCAGAGCTCTGGGGCACCCAAATTTGATGTTGGGTTTTCAAAATTAAAGTCACAAGCTGCTATATTTAGCAACTTTTGGCATAAATGCTCAAATTGAATGTATTTTTCCACAATTTGAAGAACAAAAAGTTTGCTAGGGCTTGCAGAGCTCTGGGGCACCCAAATTTGATGTTGGGTTTTCAAAATGCAAGCCAATATCTGCTATATTTAGCAACTTTTTGCATAAATGCTCAAATTTGATGTATTTTTCCACGATTTGAAGCACAAAAAATTCGCTAGGGCTTGTAGAGGTTTGGGCCACCCCAATTTGATGTTGGGTTTTCAAAATTAAAGTCAGAAGCTGCTAAATTTAGCAACTTTTTGCATAAATGTTAGAATTTGATGTATTCTTCCACGATTTCAACAACAAAAAATTCGCTAGGGCTTGTACAGGTTAGGGGCACGCAAATTTAATGTTGGGTTTTCAATATTGAATTCTCAAGCTGCTAAATTTAGCAACTATTTGCATAATTGCTCAAATTTGACGTAATTTTCCACAATTTGAAATACAAAAATTTTCCTACGGCTTCTAGGGATTAGGGGCACCCAGATTTCATGTTGGGTTTCCTAAAGTGAAGGCAACATGTGCTAAATTTAGCAACTTTTGCATAAATGCTCATATTTTATGAAAGTTTCGACAATTTGGAAAGACAAATAATTTGCTAGGGCTTGTAGGGGTTAGGGGCACCCAAATTTGATGTTGGGTTCCAAAATTTAAGACAAAGCTGCTAAATTTAGCAACATTTTGCATAAATGCTCAAATTTGATGAATGTTTCTACATTTTGAAAAACAAATAATTTGCTAGGGCTTGTGAGGGTTAGGGGCACCCAAATTGGATGTGGGGTTCCCAAAATTTAAGACAAGAGCTCTTAAATTTAGCAAATTTTTGCATAAATGCTCAAATTTGACGTAATTTTCCACAATTCGGTAAACAAACAATTCTTAAAGGCTTGTAGAGGTTAGGGGCATCCAATTTTGATATTGGGTTCCCCAAATTTAGATTTGAATTTGCTAAATTTAGCAGCTTCAAGCAGAAATGCTGAAATGTGACGTATTTTTTCATAATGTAGAAGACAAAGAATTTGTCAGTGATTTTAGAGATGAGGGGCATTTCGATTGTAAAGTTGAGTTTGGGGATTTGTTGTCAAATGGTTGTCATTGTAGCAGATTTTGCCTATTGAGCATAACTTATGTGTCAATTGAATGTCTCGGCCTCTTATTTTGTTAGTGTATGAAGTAAATTATAGAATGTGATAATTGCTGTTAGATTGAATTGTAGTTTAGAAGGTTTTATAAAAATGTAAAAGAAATTACTTTAGAGAAAAATAAAAGACTTTTATTTTAAATTGTTAAAGTTCTTTTAGTTTTTTATAATTGATATCTTTTACTTTGGAGAACTATTTTTTTACTTGAATGTAAAATAATGGGATTAAAAAGGCATGTAGGAATTGTATATAATTAAACTAGAAGGCTATTAAGTTATATTGTTTGAAATCTCACTATTATGATTTGTATATTGTGATTATATTAAGAAGTTTAAGTAATTTTTTTTTACTGAAGAGAATTTTAATTTACAAATCTAAGATTTTTTCGATTGTATAAATCTACTAAGGTAATTATTTTCTTTTTGAATCATTATTTGTTGTGTTTATGTTTTTCCCACCTATTCTTTAATCTTGAATGCATACGAATATCGAGCAATGTTCAACACAATCTAAAGGCTTGAAGTAGTAATTGTGTTTTGATTTGTTTTCTTTGTACAGTTATGGCGCTTAAGACTCTAAACTAGTGGAAAGAGCATGGATGGTGGATTGAGGCCGAAAATTCACTCAAACCCATGTTGTGGATAACAGAGCAGGCTATACTAGAGGGAAGACGTTGGGCAACGTTAGGTACGTTGTTTGGGCAAATACTATCTATTGGTACCGCACCGAACGATGTTTTGGTATTCTCAGTGAAAGCAGAGAATGAACCCATGACAAAGATCAGGTTGCAAAGGAAGTTCCTGATGGCCCGTGTTCCGGAGGTGTTGCTTGAGGTTAATCCACCATTGAGGGGATTGAAGCCTCTAAAGGTGCTCTGGTCCACTATGCCTGAGAACCTTCGTATAGCACGTGAGACGTCTGTGGTGAAGTTCAAAGAATTTACCCCACAAGATGTTACAAAAGTTCGGAAGGCTGTTCAGGAGCACACAGCATACGAGGAGCTGGCAAAGGAGTTGCCTCATAATCCAGAAGATCGTTCTCCGTTGCAGGAACCAGAAGAAATCGATCCAATCTATAGGATTCTTGCATCAGCTGTGAACGTGAATTGGGTACCGCCGCAAGTAGAAGAGTCTCGAAGGCGCCCGACACCGGCACCCGTTCAAGATACTGTGGAACCTACACCACCCACGACTAGTGCATCCCGCAGGGTTCGGAGTAGGACTGATGAAGCACCACTAGGAGCATCAACCGATCGTACTGCATCAGCACCAGTACAAACACGGGATGTATCTGCACGGAGGATAATTTCTTCAGCGAGAGGACCACGGTTGTCATCTTCTTCTACGGGTCCAGAGCAAGGAAGCGGTGTCCTACCAAATGTAGTCCCAAGGGAATCTTCGGCAGTTGAGCGTGGAGCAAATTTATCAGAAACAATGGGTTCTGAGAGATTTGAGAGGAGGACGTCAGCTCGGATGGAGACACTATCTCAGCCTCACGTTCCAAGGGCTATGACAGCTCCGGTAGCCGGTACTCAAAGGAGCGTTCCACGAAGACAACATGTTGGAAGGGGTCGGGGCAGGAACGAAGAGGAAGCCGAGGACATTGATGTGGTCCCTCATGATGATGAAGGTCTTCATATTCCAAGAACTAGGACAGCAAGAGGAAGAGTGCTATCATTTCCCTCAGACGAAGAGTATCGGGCTGGGTATATTTAGAGAATAGATGCAGTTTTTGATGCTCCGATTGACCACATCCGTTTAGTAGAGAATGTGGAGACCAACCATCGTTGTTTGTTGGAGGAACGAGTGAGGCTTATGTATCATCGATTAGCCGGGCCGGATGAGCCTCTTGTTACGTGCCTCACACTTCGACCCATTGCCTGCATAGTGGAGGAGCCGATTGGTTTAGATGGTCAGAGGCAGCAGAGGGAAGTGAAATTCCGAGCGGACCGTGCTGTGCAGGAATTCGAGGCTGCTTATTTGCGCTATATGATGGAGGATCGAATTGTTGGCAACATGCGTAGGATGGATTGGTTACGGAACCACATCATTTGGGAGCCGGTGGACGGTCAACACATTGTAGCAGCTTGTAAGCATGCACAAACGGAGGAGCGGAATGGACTTTTGTCCACTGAGGCTTTCAAGAAAACATATAAGCAGCGGAAGGCACAGTTCATTGTATTCAACAATCCACAGCTGTATATTGAGGCATCGGTGAGAATAAACGCGAAGGAATTTGAGCGACGCTTCTATACGACATTGTACGAGGATATGGTGAAATTGCGGGCCATTTGGAATGCATGCGGTAGACCGAATCCTCAGATTCGATCAGATGATGCTCAGAGGGCGAGGGCGGTTGCAATGTCAGCGAGTGCATTACATTGGACTGTATCGCTTGTGGGAAAGTCTGAACCGTTGGGGAAGATGGCAAAGCGGATGTTGGAGATTACTCGACATGCTTGGCATGAGGATGATGAGTGCTACCAGGCTGTCCTCCAAGTGTGCAAGGATTATGAGGAGGGATTGCTTTGGTACAGCAAGGAGGATTATAGGAAGTGGGAGAAATATGCAAAGAAGCATTCGTTGGATCGCAACGTGGACGTGCGTCAAGATCGAAGAAGGATGGAGCGGCTTTGGTTAAGACCTTTGTCTAGGGTTCCCCAGCAGCAGTACCTGCGTCTTGCTCGGAGTATGGCAGCACGAGCAGTTGTGGATGGAACCAGACCAAAACAAAAATATTACTTCAACAAAGCTTCAAGTGCAAAGCCCCCAAAGCAGACTTTAGCGTGGGTGGTGGATCGGATTCAGAGGCGAGAAGCAGTCCGAAATGCAGTGCGGTGGATGTTGGTGGAGTCTGGGGAGCAGCAGCCAAAGTCAATGTCGGAGTTCTTCGCCATTTCGGTAGATAAGTTTGGAGGCGGAGGGCATCGTCAGTTCCAAGTGTTGGGTTCTGACATCGACAAGCCCATGAAGATTGCGTGGGCCGCTCCAGTGGTGAAGACTGTGAAGTCGTTGAAGAAGTTTGAACATCTCATACCTCCAATGATCAGACAACATTATTCCAACATTGTTGCCGGAGGTACAGGATATCAAGGATATCGGAGAGGAGTTGCAAACATTGCAAGTGCTCGATGGGATTGGCAAGTACAAGTGCCGCGTGCTATAGGAGGAAACAATATGGGTCAACTTCCTATTCGATGTAGGGGAGGTTTTTTTTAGGAGGAGGTCGTGGAGATAGGACAGCCTTGTTTATGGATATTTGATTGCAGGCGGGGAGGCATGGGAGGAGATGATGTATCATGGACAGATGTGGACTACAGGAGGTCTTTGGAGCAGCTACAAAAGTGGATGGCCGGAGTTCATCGATGGAATGCGGTGTTCTTGTTCCCTGTCGGAATAGACTTTGACGAGAGGATGCGGGACTTGATGGTGATGCCTCCAGAGAGCACTATACGACGAGGCGTATGGATATTTCAATCAGAGACGGTGCCGACGAATGTGCGTGATCTGGTGCATGGTAGGGAACTGGAACGTCGTATGCAGCCTATTGGAGACGTGGGGATCCTGATGCAGTTTCCAAAGGATTCTAGTGCTACACCAAATCTATGGCATAGTACAGAGAACTTGCCTTTGGCCTTCGTTGACACGTGGAATGAAGAGAGGATGCCACAGACTACAGACAGATTTGAGAGATCGCCATCGGAGTTGTGTAGGCTCGTGAAGGCGTATTTACCAGAGGAGTGGGGGCTAGTGGTATTGGGTATTACGACTGCGATAGCAGACATTGTGGAGGATGGTTTTGTCGGTGATCAGGTGATTCTCTTTGATAGTTCATCCACTCGTACACGTTTTGTGTACAACACTTTACAGGAGGTATTCGGTTCAGAGTTGCAGATGATACGCCGCGATGATATTGGAGATACTGCAGGGCCATCGACCACAGTTCCTACTATCGGTGTTGAACGTGCTTCTATCTCTGTTGTTCAACCTAGAGACGAGGAGGCCGATGAAGAAGAGCAGGCAGATGAAGAAGAGCTGGGAGAGGAGTCAGAGGGTGATTCTGAAGATGAGGCAGAGGATGGTTCTGAGGATTATTCTGAGGATACGATATCTGAGTTCTCAGATAGCGATGACGATAAAGAGGAGGATGACGAAAGTTTGCACTCCGAAGATACACATGAGAGATCATGGGAGTACATGGCTTTTGGTGAAGGAGACGATAGTGCAGAGGATGAGGATTATGATCCAGGGAATTCATCTGACGTAGAAGAGGAGTCATCAGCCTTGAAGGATGTGAACAGTTCGGCTGAGGAGACCAAGGAGCGTTTTGACAGGAATGAGGAGTGCATTGTAGCACAAGAACCAGGAGTTGGAGTTGTCGGGGTAGGTGCTACATTCCAAAGTACTCCGTCTGGTATTTGTGATGTTCCAGAGGTACGCGAAGAACCTATGGAGGCAACAACTTCTTTCTCAGATGTAATTGTTGCACCGAGCTCAGTAGTGTTACCTTCACATGGAGTGACTACTGGTACGGAGTCTACGACGCTTTCATTTGCATGGGCTTTGGCAGATCATCATATGACACTTGGAGATGACAGATTCTACCATGACCTCGAGGGGGTGAAGTATCGTCGTGTGGGAGAAGAGGGTAACTACACATATGAGCAGGTCGCCTCCATTTTAGAGGGTGACTTGAACGCGGGTAGCATTCCTTCTCCGGTGGCGGAAGCCATGGTGACGAGAGCATTGGATTATGCTGATCCCGGAACCCCTTCCGAGATTAGAGCACTGATGAGGGAGCAACAGTTGGAGAGCGAAACAGGAGAGGAGGTAGAAACTCAGTCCTCTCAGGTGATTCCTGAGACCCAAGAGATGGAGCAGTAGTAGAGATTGGGAAAGGAATGTAGGTGGAACCCTTTGATGTAGTAGGATAGTGTAAATATTATTTACTTTGTAGTGCGTGCGTTCATTTATATGTGGAATGAAGCGTTTTGTTTTGATTTTCTATCGGATAGTAAAAAACAAATATTCCACATTATGTTTGATTTTCTTTTAATACATGGAAAATTTGATATGAATGATTGTGTTGTTGTTATTTTGAAAATGAAAATATATGAAACCTCAGGGGAGTAAAATTTCAAAAAGGTGCAAATTTAGCACCGCTATGGCTATCGGACAATGCACTTGGCCAAGAGCAAAAATTCCTAATTTGGTGTTCGGTACTTTGGGATATTTCCATTCAAAAAGCCTTGGTACAAGAATTCAAGTGATCAAAGTATAAAAGTGTAAACACAAAAGTTATATTGAAAATTTATTATTAAAAAATGAAGCAAAATGTAACCATAGTTAAAACTTGCTAAAATAAAATTTCAAACAGTTAATAAGGCATTACACAAATTGAATCAAATTTTGATGTCTTAATAAGAAAATTGTAAATTGTTTCATTAGGTTCAATTGGAGATTCAATTTGTGTGGGATCGATGGCTTTAGTGCAACATCATGATTATTATTGAATGCCAATGGTGAAAAGTGAATGCACAACTACAAAATATAAATTACATCAATTAATTTTTCCAAACATTAAGATTTCAATCCAATGATTTTTATAGCAACCTATAGATTATTTTGGATTTTGAAGAGATTCTAAACCTTTGATCCTATTAATTATAATCAAATGAAATTTATACAAAAGTCATTTGTAGGTTTTAAGTATCTTAATATTTTTCAAATGTATAGAGGTAAAATTAAAACAAATTTAGTAGAGGTGGGTTTCAAACAATGTATTAAAATATGTCATTCAAGATACATGGCTAATTTTGTAGCATTACTAAAATAGTTTTAGAAAAAATTAAGCACTTTCACAAATAAAATTGAAACGTAGTTCAAATGGAGTGGCCAACTTTGAGATTCATAAACTTTCTAACCATGATTGCATTTTGCTTCAATTTTTGCAAAAGTATATAGTACTCCATATTCTACAACTTTTTGTTTTCACTCATATAGTTTGATCATCCACTCTTGTACTACAGCTTTTTGAATGTGAACATTCCAAAGTTTGAATCAATTATAAATATCATTGTATGCCATTAGGTAAGGAATGGGGGCTTCTAGAGCCTGTTCATTTTTCACCTAATGTACAAATAAAACGATAAGCACTTTTTTACAATTCTCACTATGCTACAAAGCAAAAATATTGTAAAAAATATCACTTACAATGAAAATAAATATTTTTTTATTGCCACAAATTTTATGTATACAGAAGAAATTCATAATTAAAAATAATAATTGCATGATTTGAAGGTTTTTCATCTTGCAATATGTTTGTGGCCTAGTAAACATTTAGGATTACATTAAATAGACTTTTTAGTGAAGAAGATATAGGTGGTTTTGGCAAAACTACATGTCACTATAAAAAAATCAATATGAATTGTAGAAGTGGTGCTATATTATTAGCATATTTATAACATATTATAGTATTCATATGTCAATCATATAATGTTGTGATCATATGATATTTTCAAATAATTACTATAGTATATGGTATGTTATTTGTGGGTGATTGCATGAACACTTGTACTATCTTGGTTCAATAGAATACTTGGAGATTAGAAAATTAATTTTACAAGAATAAAATAGAACAGAACTAAAAAGAGAAAAATCTCAAGAAAATGGATACAACGACATTTAAATCATTAAAAAAAATCTGAAAAGCCAAAAATTCAAAAAATTGTTTGAGAGAAACTTTTGAAGAAAATATTTCAATAAAAAAGTGGAAAATAAGTGATTTTCAATGTTCACAACTGCACAAGCAAGGGAGCCTTATTTGCATCTTTGTGAAAAGAAATATATTTTTTATTTTTAATTGTTTTCCCTTGCACCATATGTATATGAATGTATGAAGAATATACCCTAATAAACTTCTAGATTGTTAATTTTTGGTAATCGAAAGTCCTAAAAAACATAAAACTATCAACGTGACAAATTGGCAAACACTTGCATTACCTAGTCCAAAAGTATATTGAATACGGATTGCAAGCACTAAATCAACAAAAAATTCAACCCAAGGTTGATAGCATCCTTACATGTATAGGTGGGTGGGTGTATTCGTCGATGCCGGAATCTGCAATTCACTTCCTTGTGTCAATGAACAATGTGTTTCATTTTGGAAGATTCAATCGTAGTGAGTTACCTATCTCCACGCTCACCAATGATAGATGAAGTCACTCTTGTCTTTTAGTGCTTCTCTTCACCCATCGGGTTTGCATATAAGTCCACTCTAAGATCCTCCTTCCATGTATTGGTAGATGGGTGTGTTCACCGATGCCAGAATCTACAATTCACTTCCTTGTGCTTGTGAACAATGTAATTCATATAGGAATTGGTGGTAAGGTAACTATATCTAAAAGCGACCATTTCCTTAAAGCATCTACAGCTCAATCTTCCATAATAAGTAAATTCTGACACCCGATTGTTGATGAGAATGTGCACAATATGAACATCAGGTTTAGGGTCGCTTTAAGGTCAGTCTATAGTCAGCACTTTGGGAATTCATAACTTATTCATACGGTGTCCAAATAATGCATGCTAAAGTGCGTTGAAGTCCTCTGGAACTTGCTAATAAGACCCACTGAAAATATATTATGTTTCATGTATGTAAATAGGCTTAGTTGGTAAGGTGAACACTTTAAAGTATAGTTACTTTAGGGCATCTACATCCATGCTCGCTCAAGGTGATTTGCTAAAATTATTCATCTATATTTGTATAGCTCTTGAAATGACACTCCCCCACCCTTGAACGCCCCTCAAGCTCCAAAAGTGCACGTCAAATAGTCAATGAACCGATCATAAATAGAATATGAGATTCAGTCAACTAGACTTAGATTTGAAAGGCCATTTCTTAACACGCTAAGATTGAGGGCTAAGATGCATTTTTGAGGGGCCCTTAGCATTTTTCATCCACTTATTGCATGTGTTAGACTCTTGGCGAGCATGGGTGCGGATGCTCTTAGTGAGTGAGCGGTTTCTGCGCTCAAGTCACTCTTGACTTCTAGGGCTTCTCTTTACCCACCGGGTTTGCATGTGAGTCCGCCCTGAGACCTGATTCAGAAATGACTTGGATTAGAAATGAATCTCACCGGAATATGGGCAAATAATATGATAGATTACTTCTGACCAGACACAACTCACGAATGTGCCGATGACGTGGGAACGGAGATATAGGCTTTCCCTAATTTCTGCTGATTCTCAATTTTCTGTTTATACCGAGTAATAAATAGGCTTACTGCTCAGTTTGGGTATGTTGAGTGGCTCTTCCTTCCGGCACCAGTTTTTTCTTTCGAGTCAAATGGTGAAAATTCCACTGCAAAGAGTAAAAATACAACACCTCTGCAAAACCACATAACATTCAATAGCACACACTAGAGAAATTCGTAAAGTCCTGAAATCTCAGGCTTCCGGTACTGCGTCAGTAAAGATTCTGGCTCACAAGACAATAAAAGTAGGAGTGTCGGGCTCCAAAAATAAAAACCGGATGAGTTATATTTCTGGTAAGTGAAGTAGGGTGAGTGAGTTTGCTCCCGAGTCAAGGCGCGCCACCGCGTATGCCGCTGGGCCCGCCCATTAATGCACCACAAGGTTCAATAATAGTGGCCGCCAAGGTTTGAACCTTGAACCTCGTGGCCCCCAAGAGCCTTGTGGACTTCCAATCTAAGACCGGCACACCACTTTTGAGCTTGTGTGAGGACTATTCGGTTATCTCAATATATACGGGATGCGGGATTCAACTAAGGAGCACTGGTCCTCTTAGTTTGCGAATTTCTCTACTATCTCTGCCTTGGCTCTACAATAGATGGTGTGGAATATT
This sequence comes from Pohlia nutans, assembly GCA_022496805.1. NCBI lineage: Eukaryota > Viridiplantae > Streptophyta > Bryopsida > Bryales > Mniaceae > Pohlia > Pohlia nutans. The sequence goes on from CM040086.1 coordinate 4,238,733, forward strand.
TCACATTTAATAGTACTTCATCAGTAGCTAAGTGAACAGGTGGTGAGCAGAGTGCGTGAAAGGAAGGCAATGGACATGAAGGCTACTGAATATTAGAGCATTCCCACCCATACACGCTAGGACTAACTCGTTGAAATTATTCATCTACATTTAAAGAGCCCTTGCACCCACCCTTGCACGCTCCTCACATATCAAAATTGCACATCAAATGGTCAATGGACCAATCACAAGTAGAATGTGAGGATATAATCAACTCTTTGGTGATTTGAAGGCCCATTCTCTAACACGCTAGGATTGAGAGTCAAAAGGTATTTTTGAAGGGCCCTTGGCACTTTTCATCTACTTCTTGAATGTAAGAGACTCTGGGAGGGCATGGATGGCCATGCTCTTATGCGAGCAAGAGATGAATGACCTACTTCTAAGAACACTTTATCGTAGATTCCTAATAGCTTGGGTAGCTTTTAGGGTTTAGGGTGGCTGGAACATGCATTTGGACCTTGGAAATCAAGACCTTGTATTTGAAGCTGTATATTTTTTTATTTTGATACAAAAGGGTGTGAAAAGCTTTTGCTTACAAAGAATTCACGAAGCAGTCAAGGTCAAGGAATTGGTGCATGTCGAATCAAAGAGTTGCACTTGAAATTAAACGGTTCCTTCGTAGGTCCAAAGGGGATCAACCAAGTTAACAAGTAGGATCATTTGGGTAGTTTAATGTCATTTGGGTAATTAAACCTCACATGGGTAGTTTAATGTCATTTTGAACCACTTGTACTTTTGTTTTACAATGTCCAAATGGAATGCTTTGAGAATGCTATCAATTCAATGCATGACACTCCTAATTTTTTTATGTCATAATATGATATGTGGATATTTTTTAATTATATGTGTACACAACATTCAATGTTCCATGTAGATACCACAATGGGGGACATCAGAGTGCAAATATTCACCCAAGATTTTGCGCGAATTTTTACAAACAATTTTTAAAGTGAGCTTTGAAGTGAAGACATTGTGGCCTATATTTCCTTGAAAGGTAATCACAAAAACCCGCAGTTTCAATTCACATGTAGAAGATAATTATTTTAGTGAGAGTCTTGCAATTGTCGGCATGGATTCACAAGAGATTCACCTCTAAAAGATCAAGAAACCCAAAATGAGTTTTATATATATATATAGTTTTTAGTAGGCCATATATGGACTTCTTTTTGTTCAAATTTTTATTGCTTTCATTTCGTGATGTAAAATTTGCTTTCATTTGAATTATATTTTATACAATATGGTCAGTTGAATTTTTATTTTAAAACCATGAATTCTTAGTCTTTTAGGTGTTAACCCCTAAAAGCCCGAGGGGTATTGGACAAAACATAGATGTGTTATAATATGTGCCTTCCATATGTTTGATGAAGGTTGGTTCAATAAACAAAATGTAGAGTATCATCTTTACAAATTATCCATACGGTCAAACTTCCAAAATAATCTTTAGATCATTTTTTAATGAATTTAAAAGCATTAACCTTTGAAAATTTGTATAAATTATAATTTTCAATTTTAGAGTTCAAAATTTAGTACGATTGGTTAAAGTTGGGCTATCTATCGTAAACTTCAAAAAAGCAAGAGAAATGATGGACGAATCATCATTACTTTCCCCAAATAGCAAATTTTGTAACACTAAGACAATGTTAAGGTGATCTACTTTGAAAAATTCTCCCCGGTGGAGTTTAACTCGGATTGCCATAATTCAAATTGGGTTGGAAAGTAGACTTGATGTAGTATTTTAAAATATTTTTTATTTTTTCAAAAAAATATGTTTTTGTTCCGGGCAGCCCGTTTTTTTCCGGGCAGCGACCAGAAAATGGTCGCTCGGGAGCTTAGGGGTTAACCCCTAAAGGATTGGGGTGTTGAACTTAGCTCTTGTTTTCTTGACTAGTTCTTGTAACAAGCTTAATTCCTCATTGGTGTGGGGTAATTTTGACTACAACACCGTTGAAATAAAAAAAAGACTTAGGTAGCTTTCAAATGAAAAAAGGATCGACAAAATCGCACAATTTTTGAAAAAATGCCACTGTTGAGAAGATTGATGGAACTCATTTGGGGTATTTTGTACATATGCTAAAGTCGGATCATTCAAAAGTGCTCCAAAAATTTTGAAATTTTTACCATCCATAGAGATCATCATTTTGAATATGCGAAAAAAAACATTTAGGTAATTTGGAGGTGCAAGGAGGAAGATATGAGGGTCTGAAATGATGCCCATATATGCATCGTTGCAACTCAAAAAAATCACCAAAAATCACACACTTCATGAATTTCCGATCAGGAAGTACTCACAAATTCAGCTCTCAAAAATATTCTTATCCTACAATTCATGGCCCAACAACTCGAATTTCCTCTTTTTTTAGTTCCAGAAGCCACGTGAGGGCCTTATGGTCTTTTTAGGGGTTTTGGAATGCCAATGCGTATGAATCACATTAGAGGGCCAGTTTAGACTACAATCCAAGAATTTGTCCCATGCCCCTCTAAAATGTGTGCCTGAATGCGACATAGTGAATCATATTTCATTCCTCAAATGATACAATATATAGACTATTGGACTCACAATGTTGCATTGAGATATTGTTTCATTCATCAATTTCAACCAATGGCTGCTCCTAGGCATGTGTTGTCCAATTTTTTTGGCAAATGTTTTGCCATAATTTTACCTCATTTTGGGAGTGGTTACTTTTACACTCTAAAAAAATGGGCAAAAAGTTAATGAAATTGCCAAAGTCTTTTGATGCGCCAGCGAGCTTGGGGAAGAGCTACAATAAAGGTCGATGCAAATGGGGGCGAACCCGTGCTAGCCACACAATCCGTTTAAGGCATGCTTCCTCGTGAACCAATGGGAATGCTCTAAGGGCCACTTCGCACTATAATCAAAGGTTGAAAGGTTGTTGAATTCCACCAATCGGATTGTAAAAAATCAAGTATTCGGCCTCTCGACCCTTCACATTGAAACCGAAGTTCAAAGGCCGTCGCCCTCCAAAATGCTTATATGGCAACACTTTTCAGCAAGGCAAGAGACTCTTGAAGGAAGTTTGAGAATGAAAACCCAAATTATGATCGAGAGGTCGTTTATTGTTTTTCATAAAAAATAAAAAGTTATATTTTATTGCCTATTTGCAGACCATTTTTTTGGACTCTTGATAAAGTTTGGTCACTCAAGGCCGCTTCACACTATGGCCAAAGGTTGAGAGGCCGTCGATTTCCACCAATCAAATTGCAAGAAACGGTGGATTCGGCCTCTCGACCCTTCACACTAGAGGCCAAAGTCCAACGGCTGTCGCTCTTTAAAATGCCTACCTGACAATACTTTTTGACCAAGGCGACGACCTCTCGAAAGAAAGTTTGGGTCAAACGGGAATGGAAACCCAAACTATGGTCGAGAGCCCGTCGACTTCTTTTCATAAAAATTGAAAACTATATTTTATTGACTATTTTCAGCCTATTTCTTTGGACTCTCAACAAAGTTTGGACTCTCAATCCCACGGCCTCTCGACTTGGACGGCCATAGTGTGAAGCGGCCCTTAGGGTTATGGATGCCGTCGTTCAGTTGTTGTATGAGTAGGGAATAACACATAGGCTTTGAATTTGCACGTAGAGAGACAACTCTAGTTAGTAGAGTTGTTGGGAAATATGTAAAAATGGCATTGACCCCACCCTACACATCTGACCCGTCAGTCTCCTCTGAACAAGGGAAGTCTGCTTGACACACTCTGCAACAACAGCAGCACAGTCAGCTCATGGCGGGAAAATCAACCGTTGTCTGGCCTTCACTGTCCAGACCTACTTTTTGGGCTGCTCTTCTTCAACTTTTCATTTTTTTGGCTGAAAATTTTCTTTTTAAACAAGCGGCTAGTCGCGTAGTCTATGCCTTCATAGATTCACTTTTACACGTTGTTTGTACTGTTCATCCATGTAACTCCTTAACCCCTAAACGTCCCAGAGTCCAAAAACTAGATCACGAACAGATTCAAAGCCTTGCAACTTTCTCATACAATTTTGGATGACTTTCATCCAAATCACCTTTGTAAGCCTATTAAATTCTTTATCAGTCACAATAAATCTCCTGTGATGGGAAGTTGTTAATAATATTGGAGAGGTCTCCAACTACAAGGATGTCAAATTTATTGTTTAGATTTTATGCTTGCAACAGTCCTCTCATGTACATCTGGGCCATGCTAATATCTATTTTGGAAGCTAGCATTACTTATGTTCAAAGGGTCAGTACGTTTAGGGGTTAAAACAAAGCATTTATGTAGTCTCTCCCCTGGTGGGGCAAAGACAATAAAAATAATTATATATACAACAAACAATTCAAAAATTAGTTGCTTTCCGCCTATGATAATCCATTGAGACTATGCTCCCCGACACTATCCGGAATTTTTATGAAAGAATATTGTAGAGCCTCGATGATTTCCAGATTTTTTATTAAAAAAAACTATTGTAGAGTCTCACAGATCGAGGAGGGTGTGATCTCACAATAGCTAAAGAACCTTATGTTCAAAAATTTCCTACGGATTTGCCTAGAATCATGGACACGTTTGAATAATTGTTAGGCACTTTTTTGCCCAACCTGGAGTAGATTACAATAGTAGAAAAGATGGTTTATAGGCACCAAATAATAGTGTCAAAATACGGTGTTCAAGGTTCGTATTTAGCACTAGTTTGGATTAGCAATAAGGGGAAACACCGTCCCATTTGACAAACAACTCCTTCTCATGATGCACTTTTCATGTTGCAACCACTTTTGGGTTGCATGTAAAGTATAAAAATCTAAAGGGCTTCAATATTGCTGCAATATACACATGGATACTTGGATACCACATTCTTGTTTTTTTCTCATTTTTTTGGGCACAAAATATCCTAGTAAATCATGTGCAATACAGTATTCCTGATTGACTTCTATTGTATGATAGAATCTGCTGACTATCTTTTGAGTTTACTTCCATGCAACCCCTGCACTGGGTGGTTTGTTTTTTTAAATGAAAAGGGTCACTGTTTGTTGAAAATTTATGAAAAATAAAAATAAAAAACACAGGCATGTAGCCCATTGGTCATGTAAGTCCTCATAAGTTAGACTAATTTGGATTGGCAATAATGTCCGAGTTTAGTTTGTGGAATGTGGAATGATATCTGCATCATTAAGAGCATCTCCAACGGGCTTGTCATTCCAAATGCAGATGAAAAATGCTAAGAGCATCTCCACCAGTTGAGGGCCCGCACTGACCTTATGGAGCCGCTTGGAGTGCGTCCTGTAGCCCCCCATGCGAATATACAACTTGCCTCCCCACCAGCACCACGTGAAACAGGGCATCGACATTCTTGAGTCAAAAGGTTCAAAAACACCCAAGAAAAGAAAGAATAAAGTTGCTACAGTGGTTTAGGGAGGCACGCCAAAGGCTGCCCTTTTTTCAGTGCCTCTCCAAATTTATGGAGGCCCTGACTGATCCGGCCAGTGTAGAAAGTTGTTGGTGTGGCATTCCCTCAATGAACAGGAGCCCGGAAGGCCGGTTTCAATGCCCGGAGCACTACTGGTGGAGATGCTCTAAGAACATCTGTTCCCATATACGCTAAAGTTGACTCGCTAAAATTATTCATTTACATTTGAAGAGCCCTTGAATTTACACTCCCCCACCCTTGAACGCTCCTCAAGCACCATCAAATAATCAATGCACCAATCACAAGTAAAATGTGGAATATAGTCAACTAAACTTAGATTTGAAGGGCCATTTCTTAACATGCTAGGATTGAAGGTCAAAAGGCAATTTTTGAAGAGCCGTTAGAATTTTTCATACAGTTATTGCGTGTGTCAATGAGAGGGCATGGGTGTGGATGCTCTAAGGGCCCTTCCTAAAAGCTTCTTGCCCCTCTATAATATCGTGTGTGAAAGATGCCACTTCAAATCTAAGTTTAGTTGACTATATCCGTCACATTCTAGTTGTAACTAGTTCATTGAATATTTGATGTATACTATTGATGTTTGAAGATCGTTTGTGGGTGGGAACTATAACCCCCAAACGTCCACACTCCTCTCTAAATGCGGCAATTTTGTAAAGATGTATCATAAATTGCAATTTAGAAGGATATTTTGAACTTGGTGTATGAATAAAAGTAATACATTATAAATTTTAGATTTTATTCATACGATTAGATCTGCAATTGCTATCACCAATATTTTGTATAAAATTTGAAACTTTAAATTGAGAATTCTTTTGTAATTTGGTTACAAATAAGGTGTTGACAATTTGTACATGAAATTTGTTGTGATTGGTTGAAATGTAATGATTTTTGGTGATTTTTTGGTTGCTTAATTTTATGAGCTAATTTTTTTTGAAGAGCACTTTTTCATTGAAATCTTCTAAATTTTCTTAAAGCAATTCTTTGATCCATTCATCACACTCATCAACACAATTGTCAAATTCATTTTACCAAATTTGAGACTAAACTTTGCATTTTTGGCATTTTAAAAAAGTTTCAAATATGGGCAGTATGCCAAAATAATGTGCAATCAACTTTGAATCTTATAATTTTACTATTAAAGAACCCTAAATGGTTGAAAATTTGTAGGTTGTAATAAATTCAAGTTGCTTGAAATATCCTACGATCGGATTGGTCAAAAAAGTCATAGATCAAAAAATATTTGTCTTTTTATGAAAAAGGGTACTTTGAAGTGTTAGGAGAGGAGCACAGCTGTGATCCTTTAGAGATTAAAATAAAATAAAACTAATAAATTAAATAAAAATCCACTGTGAAAATTTCTAATCAATTATGTGAACTTGTTGAAAACATTTGTTATTGAGATTACAATTGTTATATCGAGATTACAATTGTTATTCAATAACATTAAAGTTCAATAACAAAATAATGTAGTTGAACTTTATGTTACAAATGGATTACGACTATCTTTTCAGCTTCAAAATTTGAATAAATTTATTTTTTGAAATCTTATTTTGGTTTTTTGGATTATTTGTAAAAAAAATGGTTTTTTTTTGTATTTTATTCATAAATCTTATGTATATACTAGTTTAAATATATTCTTAGGTTGATTTTTTTCTAGGCACAAGAATTTTAATAGTCGATTTAATCCTTAGAAGACCGTTGTCTTTTAGAGGGACAATAGAAGGTTTTGGTAGGTTTAGGTAATAGACTCAAAACCTTCAATTGGGTAGATTTGGGTAATTGACTAAATTAGTTTATAATCATATTTTTTTGAATGAAATGGATAGAAAATTTCATTTGACACACCTTGGGAAAAAAACTTGATAAGACACAAGCTCATAAACTTATGGATGGTTAAAGTTTTATTGATTTTGGATAAAGCTCCAATTTTTATGTTTATTTCTTACTCAATATTGACTATTTTCACAAATAAACAACTCCATTACATAAATAATGCATTCTGAATAAATATTGCAACTCAACATATTGGTTAAAAATGGAATATTGAGGTACTAGATTGGGATTTTTGTCCCAAATGACATTTTCCATCATCATGGATGTTCGAGGTTTAAGAATTAATTTAGGTGAAATCTTGTACTTGATTACACATGCGATGGGATCTTGTAATATATTCTAAATACAACTTTTGATTGGTCTATGGACTATTTATAAGACATGCATAACATGCAAGAATGAATGTGTGAAATTTTGAAATATGGAAAGTCAGAACTCTACTTTGAAAAATAATTAAAATAAATTATATATATTGTTGTAACATTTTTGACCTTACATGATCCCATCCTTGTGAAATATATGATTACTCAATGGGCCATTAAGATATCTCTTTGCACAACATAGTATCAATTTCATTCTAAAGTTTTATTTCAGCTTGTACAACTTTATCTCAAGTGACAATTGTAACAAAGAGAAGTGTAGAAAAAATCTTTATATAGAAGACAAACAAGGAATTTTACACCCCATTCTCCCTCTTCTTTGTTTTTGTTTCTGAATCCTTGGTTGTCACCTTTGTCTTCATATGTGTCTTCTAAACTTCTATATATATCATTAATGAAATAATCCTACTAAACGAGAAACTACCCAGTACTGCAATTTAAGCTTTAGAAGGATGGTTTTCACACCAAGACAATAATATTATGATATATTGCATTAGGAGATGTCAAAGTGCAAGTATTTGCTCCAACTTTTGTGAGCACTTTTGCAATTAATTATTTGTACGCAAGGATGTGGCCCATGTCTCCTTAAAGGGGCCGTTGTGGTAGGGAGAATCCCACAATTTAAAGATGGCAATTGTTTTAAAGAGAGTCTCACAATTTTTTAGCATTGATTGTAGAAGGCAACATGTAGAGAAGTTTGGCCTAAAAAGCTTGTACTTTGACACCCCGTAGGACTGCTTGATACTAAAATTTGGGCCTAAATTGATGTGCAAATGGGTCGAAATCCTTGCTTTTTCATTGGTCGAATGCCATTCTTTAGGGCCGACCCCTTTAACCCCTAAAGGCCCTTAAAAGCCAAAATGGCTTTTTGTTGTTTCGGGCAGCCTAGATGACGGGTTTAACTTTACTATTTTGGGTTGAAATTTGGTGTAGGTGTGGTAATACATACATACTATATGTGGTAAAATTTGGGCAGCCAAATTCAAGTTTTAGAATTTTATTATGCAAAATTTTGTTTTCAAGCCCAACTGGGGTAGCAAAAAAAAAATTAGTGTTTTTTTGAGTTTTTTTTTTGGAAATATGTTTATAATAATACTACTACACACATTTTAAAAAGAAAGTTTTAACAATTTTACATGGGCAACCTTCAAAATTTACAAGAGCAAGCTTCAAAGCTTTTTGTAATTTTACATTTTTTTCTTTCAAAAATTGTCAAAATTTGAGATTTAGGAATTTTTCAATTTTTTTTTTTCTAAAATTCACAAACTCATAGATGTAACTTTTCACCGTTCACTTTTTTACAAAACCAAAAACCTTTAACGTTATTCAAGTTTTACCATATTGTGGTTTTTGAACCTTCTTCTGGAAAATAATTTGCATGAAGGCCAAAAAAGCATAATGAGTCTCTAAAATTTTGCATAGAGGTGCCTAACTTAGTTACCTACATGGAAAAATTTATGAGCAAAATGTTTGGAGTAATAATCATCAAGTCCCCCTTTGCACCATTTAGACTATGCCTTTTGGGTAAAGCCCAAAAAAACTTTTGAATCAACTTTGAATGTTATAAACTCACAAATGGTAAAGATCCAACGGTTGAAATTTAACATGGTGTTAGTGCAAGTAGTTGGGTTGAAGATCTTACGGTTGGAAGTACAAAAAAAATTAAAACATATTGAAACATACATCAACTTCCACAAGGTGCTCAAAAATCGCAGTTTTTGGTTTTGGAGGTCCCAAAACACCTTGGGCCTTTAGGGGTTAAACTAAGAGTTAAGCTCAATGCAACCAAAACATTTTTTACATTGGAACTGACAAGCTCTTACACGGGCCCAACTCTATTCTTTAGGTCGACCAAATATGAAGGCCCAAACTTTGGGTTTGAACCAGTGTGCACATTTCATCGATTTTTCATTTTATTTAAAAAAAACACGTTTTTCAAAGGCTAACATAGGCTAAAATTTCCAAAGAATATATACAAAGGGCCCAATTATGGGGCCTAATGCCTTTACATTAGTGGTTGGGCCAAAAAATGTATACAATAGATCCAACTCTTAGCATCGGCCTAACCCCTTTACATATGGGGAAATGGGCCTAATTATTATCTTATTATTTTGCGTGCTTAACCCCTAAACGTCTCAAAGTGCCTTTGCGGCAAGTAGAATATGGTGTATTTTTCTAGTATTTGGAATGGATCCAAACCTTTTATAGGTTTGAGTTCAACACAAAAGTTGAAATTTACATCAATGCGGTTCTAGCGAGCTATTGAGATCCCAATTTAGAGCTTTTTATTGGTAGCAAATGCCAATTATACAGCCACGTATCTACTATCCCCATGGGACTTTTAGGGGTTAAGGCTAAGTTTAAGGCTAATGTAGGCTGAAATTTCGTCGCATTGGGCCCAAAAACGATAGGTCTAACTCCTAAATTAAAAAAAACGACTCTTAGGACAAAATCGAAGTTATCTATAATTCAACCAGACACAAGTTTTTTGTTTGTTTTTGTTTTTTTGTTTTGTTTTCGGAAACAAACTAAATGACTCCATTGATAATTTAATACATAAAATAAACACCATTTAGGTGCTGAGAGCAGCTCCACCATAGCCCTTCCAGAGTCTCTTAGACTCTAAAACTAAATGAAAACTGCCAAGGGCGCTTCAAAAATGCCTCTCGACTTTCAATTGTTAAAAATGGCCCTTCAAATCACTATTTAGTTAACTATATCCCCACAATCTACCTGTGATTGGTCCATTGACTATTTAATGTGCACTTTTGATGTGTGAGGGGTGTGCAAGGGTGGGGGAGTGTAAAGGCCGCTTCATACTATGGCAATTCAAGTCGAGAGGCCGTGGAATTGAGTGGCCAAATTTTGTTGAGAGTCCAAAAAAATGGGTTGAAAATAGGCATCAAAATATAGTTTTCATTTCTTATAAAAAGAAATTGACGGCCTCTCGACCATAGTTTGGGTTTCCATTCCTATCTGACCCAAACTTCCTTTCGGGAGGCTATCTCCTTGGTCAAAAAATGTTGCCATGTAAACATTTTGGAGGGCGACGGCCTTTGGACTTTGGCCTCTAGTGTGAAGGGTCAAGAGGCCGTGGTTTCTTGCAATATGGTTGGTGGAAATCGACGGCCACTCGATCTTCGGCCATAGTGTGAAGCGGCCCTAAGTACAAGGGCTGTTCAAATGTAAATGAATAATTTCATTTCTAGCGTGTAGGAGTGGGGATGTTGTGACTAACACTAACTGAAAGTGTCCTTCGATTTTTTCGTTGAAAGTGACGGATGAAATTTTCTTTTTCTTTTTTTTGGCACAAATTGAAAGAATCAATTGCAAAGAGAAATAAAATACAAAGCCACCACAGCTGGACGGATGAAATTTTCATTTCGTCTGAGGGAGTGTGCCAGAGAATGATTAATGAATTAATCGAAATTAGTAGTAATCATAATTAGACAAAACATAAGATAAAAAATTCCAGCAAAGGCATCTTGGGGAGCACATCTGGGAACATGATCACCGAAAGGGCATCTGACATTATTATTCACAATAGCTGCGTGCCTGCCTGTTTGCCTGCCTGCCTGCATTGGAGTGTAGCAGTGACGTGGCACTGCATGATCATGGTGACAAGGCCAGAGTGGCATCCAACTGAAATGCCCAATTTGTCAAGACCGACCGGCCTGGGATTGAGGCCACTTTTGACCTTTGATTCAAAAAGTTAAAAGTAATTAACCTTAAAATACCTGCCATGGAATCGTGCTTTACTTCTCACACTCAATCCTGTAAATATTTAATTTTGTGTTTTTAACCCTTGAACGCGCTGTCGTCCATATACTGGACGACGAACAGATTCAACCTGTTCGGATCTCATCCAGATTTGAGAATCTTCATCCACAAAATTAATCTTGGTTCTTGTGCAAGTTCACTGTTCTTTGAACGGTTTGGATCTTCAAAATAGGTTATTATTATTTTTGTTAAAATAGCACAATCGATTTATGTCAAGTTTCATTCTTAGTTCAAAAAGTGAGACCTTAAACATGATTTTTCAAAATAGTTAGAATCAAATAATGGAAACCATACCATCTCGTAGGGCATGTTATTCCAATTTCATCACAATTTTTTGAAATTTTTTTGTGTTGATTTGGGATTTTTAATTGAATTTAAAAAAAAAACCTTTCAAAAATAAATAAAAACTTTTAATAAAAAATATGATGCATCCAACCGTATAGATGTGATCTTTACATTGACATTTACAAGTTTTCTTTGTACATCTACTCCATTTTAGGGTTTTATCAAACATTTTATAGTGCATCTTTGAAAACAGAGTTGAATTGGGACCTTAAAGGGTTAAATAATGGAACCATGTGTCTACTACAAATCATGAATATTACAAAAAGATTGGTGAAAATTTGAAATTGATATGATTTTTTGAAGTGATTTGAATGAAAATTCATATCAATTACAAAATGTTGTAAAAAAATTTCATTTTTTATTACCAAAGGTGTAAAATACAATGAAGAACATTTTAGGAAATGAAATTCATCCATGTATCTCAATCTGAATTTCTTTTTTCAACACGATGGTGATACATGTTGAACTTGTAACTCGAATAAAACACTCGATTTGCAAACTTTTTTAAAGTGGAGTAGAAACTAGACTTAGTAAACTTCATTTTGTTGGTTAAGCTCAAATGAAAAAAAACTTTAGTAGAAAATGAAAAAAAAATTCAAGATACACTATATGGTGAACCGTTTTTACGACTCTTTTTTGTAGTTGGGACCCCATCTAAAATCAAAAAATAGCTTGAATGATCTGAATTTAACTTCAAGTGACATGATCAACAAAAATCCTTCACAAAAAAATTGGATGAAAATCGTCCATGTAGGAGTTGGAATTGAATAGCGAGTTACATTTATAAGCTGGTTTTTGGCCTCCTGGGTGTTTAGGGGTTAACCCTTAAACGTCAAAGCAAGCCCCACGGGCTTGGTATAAAGGAATAATTGGAGAAAAAAGTAGATTTTCTCAACCAAATCAAGCGAGACTTGTTGCGTTAGAAAGCTACTGAAAAAGCGATATAGATTCCAAAATTTCGCCTCATTTGAGAGATTGTGGAATCGTTGGTAAGCAATCAAAGTTACCAAATTGAACAAGTTTTGAGGTTGGGGCAGTTGAAGTTCAGCAGTGCCGCAGTGCTACAGTGCTAGCCAGCAGTGCACTGCAGAGCCGTTTTTGCAATTTTATTTTTTTATTTTTTTGCAAAAAAATTTAGATTCTTTCTGGGCTCCCCCATCCAGGCCCTCTTGACGTTTAAGGGTTAATGTCTCCATTCAACACTAATTTCAAAGATGCGTTACAAAATGTTTAATGAATAAAAAAAATGGAGTGGGAGTTGATGTAAAAAACCAATGGACAATTTACATGACAGGCGAAGGTCAATTCCAATTCACACGAAATAGTGGTTCATGCCAAGAATAAGCAAGCTCTGACATTGCCCAAAGGGAAGTGAATTAGGTTTCCAATTTGGTCCAACTCAATTCTCTTCCCTCAAGCTAAGTTAAATTTTGTTCTTTAGTGCATTCAAATATAATTTCAGCCCATTAGAATAAGAATTTCAAGGAATGGCCTTGACTCCATGATGCAAAGTCCTTGGGGTTGATTTTGTGAAATAGACCAATCACATACAAGTATTTACGTGTGTCATAGAAATAAGTTGGCTTTGGCATGTCATATAAAGCAGCCCTAAGTTGCAAATGTTAATGTGAAGATCACATATATACTATTGAATTTATCTTATTTTTTTTAATAAATTGTAATTAATATTTCAATATTTTCTTTTGAAATTCAATTAAAAATCCCAATTTAACCAAAAGGAAGATTAAAAATTGTTGTAATGAATTTGGAATAACATGCACTACGAGATGGTATGATTTCCATTATTTGATTCTACTTATTTTGGAAAATCATGTTTAAGGTCTTATTTGTAGAACTAAGAATGAAACTTGACATAAACCAATTATGTTAGTATCTAAAAAATCACAATATCTTATTTTGAAGATCCATATTGTATAAATGATAGTCAACTAGCACAAGAATCAAGAGAAATTTGGATGGATGAAAATTGTCATTGTCTGTAGTCAAGAGAATAATCTGAATGTGTTCATCATCCACTATCTGAACGTAAGCGCGTCAAAGGGTTAGTTGAGTTTGCATGAGTGTTCAAGATCATATTGAACAATTTATTTGCTACACTATTGTTTTCTATTAGTGAGGGAAGGTAATTAGTGAAGGTGACACTAAAATGTAAAATCAGTGCGAAACGAAGATTTCAACTAGTTAGTTGCAATTTGAGCCCTGGTCAATGTCATGATTTTGCAAAATAGAGCATGTCTTTGGAATTAGTACTATACGCGCTATTAGCAAAAAAATAGTGTACTAGACCCCTATTTGCACCATCGCACAGACAACAACAATGTGAGAGCATCCTCATCCATGCCCTCAAATAATGTGACACTCGCAATAACTAGATGAAAAATGCTAAGGGCCCTTCAAAAATGCCTCTTGACCCTCAATCCTAGTGTGTTAAAAAATAGTCCTTTAAATCTAAGTTTAGTTGACTATATCCCACATTCTACTTGTGATTGGTCGATTGATTATTTGATGTGCACTTTTGGTGTTTGACATATGTTTCAGGGTGGGGGTGTAAGTTCAAGGGCTCTTCAAATGTAAATGAATAATTTTAGAGAGTCAACTTTAGCGTGCATGGGTACGGATGCTATGAGGCGCTTGTAAATTGTTGAAGATGTTTTTGTTTTTGTTTTTTTACATTAAAGTGTCAAAAACAACATCCTCTTTTTGTATTGTCAGTACATTTTTGGACTTCCTTGGCTTGATCTTTTTCCTACGATGTTTCCATTTCTCACATGGTTGATTGAGTGTTCCGAGAGCCTCTACTATATTTGAAGAGGTAATGGTGATAGCAAGAAGTCATGTTAGAGGGTTTGAACCATTGACATAGCCAAAGGACCAACCATCAAACTATGGGCTTGGTGCTTTTCTCTCAGAGAGTTTCTATATACAAGTCACATATCGCTTTTGAACCCCAAATCAATGTGTACCATTAGGGGAAATCTGTAGTCACAAAGGGGCCCTGGCCATTGTCACGTGCTGAAAAATTTAGGCCAAACCGTGCACTTTACAAGAGGGCACCAATGGTGCCACCGTGGCTGCCAGCAGTGGAGTTCCGTGGGTCGCGCCAATCGACGCTGCCAACACTGCCAGCATTGCCAGCACTGCGGCTTCCGACGCTGTCAGCGGGCAGAGACTGCACCAATGGATTTACATAGAAAATGGTACCTGGGCAGCCGGTTCACCTAACCCGGTCAAGCTTATAGGGCCCCTTTGGGACCCCATTTTTCCCCTAATGGTAATATCTACAACACTAGTAGTTACACCTAATGTTGTTCCAACTCTACCATGGCAATTACAATTATCTAAAATCTTAATTGATTACAATTGACCACATGTACAATTACACTCACTAAATACTCCAAATCTAACATTTTTTTAATATTTATAATATAGGATGGAACCTTGTCTCTACTTGGTGCGTGAACAATTTTTTTTTGCACTAGTAGCATCTACCTTGTAAGATGGAAGTTAGCTCCTACTTTCACAGTTGTCCCGCCCTTCCTTCGGAACATGGGGTGATATTTTTTTTCTCTTTTCTGCACTTAATTCCATGGCTTCCATCTTGCAAAAAACCATAATATATAGCATGGAACCTATTTTTGAAAAGAGGTATATACTTTATAAGTCGCTCTTGTCTTGTAGTCACGTCGACTTTCATGTGAGTCCTTGAATGATCATGCTTTTAATTCATGCCGGTCCACATGAAGGACCAAAGATCTTCTTCTTAAGTAACCAATCAAAAAATATATACATATATATAATGTATATTATAAAATAAAATAAAATAAAAAACATTAAAAAAATAATAATAATGATAAATCGCAGTCTGACGTGGTAGACGGTTGTTCATGTCAGACTTTGATTTTTTTTAATCCCGGCCAGCTGATTCAAATTCGAGGCCTTCTTGAAGCCCCATATCTCTTCTAATGTTGATCATAAATGAATGATTAAATAAATCGTTGGTTACAAGATTTTCTTTCCAAAAATACAAACTCACAATCTCTAACGGATATCTCGTTGTCATTCTAATAAGAGGATTTTTAGAGTATATCATAATACTTAAAAAAAATCACAACATTTGGAACTATTATAGCAATATGATAAACATTCAATAATATTTGAATATGGATGTTTAACACGATTAATGCGCCTCTAACAAGAAATTAGATATCATAAATTCACAATGATAAAAAATGAAGAAAACTTTACTTTGTGATGAGACTAGTGAAAATTTTAATGTTGGTCTTAGTTTAACCCTAAGCAACGGATCAATCATTTAATGGTAAGTGCCCTTTTTTTACACAATGTTTGGGATGATAAAAAAAATTATAAAAAATAAAATATTTCCAAATAGGAAATCAAGTCTACTTTCCAACCCAATTTGAATCATGTCTAGTTTTATCCAAGCATACCAAATTAAAAATTCTAAAAATAAAACTGAAATTTTGATAAAATTTTGAAGTTAAATGCTTCTAAATTCATTAAGTGGAGACCTAAAAGTATTTTTGGAAACTTAATCATATGGATAATTTTAAAATATCATGATTTTCATTTTCACTATTGTACAAGACTTCATCGAAGACAAAGAGGTCACACATTATAACACATCTATGTTTGGTCCAATACCCCTCTGTCATTTATGAATTAACCCCTCAAGGCCCAAGGAGCTTGTTTTGAGCCTTTGACATGTTCAACAGGTCAAATTTTTTACTTGATTTTCCTACATTCTCAAAAGTATATCTAAGTGAATTTCATATTCTGATATACATGTTGAATGGGGAAGTTTGAAAGTGCAATTGTCATCGTGTAATAAGCTTGATGTACAGTGGGGTGACACCGAAATTGTCCCTTTGAGCAATTCCAGGGAAAGTGCCCACACTGTTGCCAACTTTGACACCCTCCCGAGCGCTGGAAAATTGTTATTTATACATGAAATTTTAGACACAAAATCATTTTTATGTTGACAACATGTGTACCAAATTTCAAAGCTAGAAGATTGATACCAAAAAAGATATTCAACATTTACTAACAAGGGGTAGCTGTAAGAAATGTTTCACAGCTACCAACTTTGACACCCTCCCAAGGATTGAAGAAATTTTTTTTCGCATGGGATTTTGGGAGTAGGAACATCTTTATGCTGATTACACATGTGAAAAAATTCAAGTCCAAAAGACCCACAAAAAAATGATATTCCAAATCTACCAACATGTGTAGTTGTGAGAAACAAAGTTGCTTCACAACTACGTTGGTAGATATAGAATAACTATTTTTGTGTGTATCTTTTGGCCTTAAAAATTTTCATGCATGTGATCAACATTGTAAAGATCATGTGAAAAAAATTTCATATTGAAATAACAAATTCTCAGCCCTAGGGAGGCTGTCAAAGTTGGAAGTTGTGAAGCAACTTTGTTTCTCACAACTACACATGTTGGTAGATTTGGAATATCATATTTTTCGTGGGTCTTTTGGACTTGAGTTTTTTCACATGTGTAAAAAACATAAAGATGTTCCTACTCTAAAAATTCCATGTGAAAAAAAAATTCTTCAATCCTTGGGAGGGTGTCAAAGTTGGCAGCTGTGAAACATTTCTTACAGCTACCCCTTGTTAGTAAATGTTGAATACCTTTTTTTATATCAATCTTCTAGCTTTGAAATTTGGTACACATCTTGTCAACATAACAATGATTTTGTGTCTAAACTTTCATGTATAAATAACAGTTTTCTAGCGCTCGGGAGGGTGTCAAAGTTGGCAGCACTGTGGGCACTTTCCCTGGAATTGCACAAGGGGACAATTTCGGTGTCACCCCACTGTACAGTCAGGTACTGGCCGTTAACGAATTACAGAGGGATTTTTTCTGAAAACTTTGAAAATTCATTGTGAACTCAAAAATGATCAGATTTGAGAACCGTAAAGTGTGTTGGAATCACATTAGAGTGTACTATAATATTATGATAAAACATCAATTCCTTTTTGTGCTATCATATAACATATAACAAGTATTTTATATACCATTTACCATTGACTACTCCTAAGTCAAAAACTACTTCCTCCAAGCCAAAAACCAAACAAGCTATATATCAATGATACCACAAATATGTGCTCAAGTATCCCAAGAACAACTTTGGAAGCTCATTCCAAATTTGCAATTGAAATTTACATTGTAATTGAAGCAAAAGATAGGAGTAGTCAATGGTAGATAGTGTATAAGGTAATTGTATTGTGTTGAATGATATTACAAAAAGAAACTGATATTTTATCATAATATTGTAGTATACTTTGATACGGTTCCAACACACTTTACGGTTTTCAATTCTGATAATTTTTGAGTTCACAATGAATTTTCAAAGTTTTTAGAAAAACTCCCTACAAGAAGGAATTCGTTAACGGGTAGTACCCGACTGTACAATGCATACTGCCAATCAAAGTTCAAACCTGTGGAAAAGTACAGAAACTGCTTGGGCCTTGAGGGGTTAACTCAAAAGCATTCAAAATCAATATTTGCAAAAATTGCTTTCACATTCAATTATTAAATGATCTATTGGGTCAACTAACTCATTTATGACATTTAAGAGTTAAATACATGAAATTAGTGCTCTTAAAAAAGTATGTTTACTACCGCAATGGAAATGAAAGATTGAAACTATGTGAAGATATCAAGATTGTCATTATAGAGGTGATTCCCTCATTTGAAAAGTGATTCAAAATTTACAATTTATCCATTATTCTTTTCAAATCGATTTGATAAAATTTTATAACATATATTTAGAATTTTTACAATTCAAATCTATAATTTTGATTTTTTGTGACAAATACTATTGGTATACTTTATAACTTTGACAATTAACCCCTAAACGTCACAGCGTTCAGAAATTGGACGACGAATGATTTCAAAGCCTTCTCACGTTCTCATCAACGCTTGGATGAAACTCATCCAATTTTTTGGAGATTCTTCACCAAGTTGTTGTCCTATCTAATGGCTGGATTTAGTCATACTAGAGTACATATTTTTCTAAAATTGCAAATGTAGAAGTATGTCAAGTCGTTGACCAAGCCAAAATTGCATTGACTCTAGTTCAAAGTGGAATCGTGAAAAATGAGGTCATAAATTTAAGAAACACAAAAATTTCAAAGTATCACCACACTTAAGAGTATCTCATTTCAAACTCATTCCAAAAAAATTTACTCAAAAAATATTGAAATTTAGTTTGTAATCGAATTTAGAAGGAATTTTTAATTTTAACTTTCAAATTTTATAATTAAATATTGGTGATTGTATTAGTGAATGGAACCGTACGGATGGAATCTAAAATTCAAGATCTAGAACTTTCATATGTATATCAATTCCAGAATATTCTTCTAAATGGTAGTTTATAATGTTTTTTCTCAAATTGTCAATTCCAGGGACACCTGGTACGTTAAGGGGTTAAAAGCAATTCAATGACAAATATGGTATTTCAAGTTTGACTGCACAATTTATTTCTAAAATAACCATCTTGTTTGTACCATGTGATTGTTTGTACCATGTGACTGCATGTGCCACTTTGTGATCACTATGTACACTGATAGTACATTGTGACACAAATAGGGTGGTCAACCTTATTCATCATCTATTGCAAACATTTGATATATAGATATAGATATATGTATAAACAAGGCAAGTGAATGACTAAGGCAGTATATCAAGTTTGACCGTGCAAACATTTTATATTTTTTATTAAGTAAACTTCAACAAAAGTTGTTAAAAAGCACATGTCATGTAAGTTTTTTTTGTGTAAGATTGTATTTTTTTGGTGTAAAATTGTTTTTTGTGTTTTATGTGTAAAAAGCACAGGCCAAATTGTGTCATTGCAGCACAAATGTCACATGTACACAGAAAGATAGCCCACTGTCCACTATAGGTCGGTCAAGCAAGTATAGAGAACACCATTAAGTAAGCATGTAACAACCTTTCAACAATCAGACCACAAAAATCCAAGCAAGGAAGTAGTTATGATACACCAGAATCTGGAAAGAAAAGGGAGGACAATGATGGCTTTTTATTCAAAAAATGGGATCAACGCAAGCTGATACTCCATGTAAGTTACAGCCCCACTTGAGAAAATATATCTTACAAGGGATCGGCTCTGCCGCTGGTAACCCCTGCCTCACGAGAGGCCTCAACAATTGTGTGCTTTGGACAGGAATGGAAAAAGGAAAAAAAGGGAAAAAGTGATTACACCGACTCTCAAAGTGCAATTTTTTCCACTGTAGTAGCTCGATCAAAATGTACAAAATTTATGCTCTGGTAAGTACTACGACTATTAATTTTCCAAAGGGGACAGTCAAACTAAAAATCAATGTAACTTTCTGTGAAAGAAACCCTCCGTCCAGGGCATGCATGCAGGCCAAGTTTTTAAAATAAATGTCTGTTTTTTTTCTGATAAAGCCCCAACCTGTACTGTACAAGCTTCAGCAAATCAAATCATTGTTTGTTTTGTGTGCTTTCAAACGGGTCCCTGGAGTGTGTGTGTGTTCGCAACCCAAAAAACGGAATTGGTTTTAGGATCATGAACATGGTGAGCATCATCATCATCATACAAGAGAGATGGGGTCATGTGATGGCACATCATCTCAAAAAGAATCTCTCGTGTCGCTCACCGCCGGTTGCAGGGTGAAACTTGTACGCGTTCGAGAGATACTCCAGCCATGTGAACGGGCGGTACCGCTGCGGCCGCTCGGCCGTAATAAGCTCCTGGGGAGCAGCCACGGTCGCACTGAGAGGCGGGTTCAAAAAGCACGCGAGCGATAACCGCTTGGACGTTGCGTTCACCGCCGCGCGGTGCAAAACACTCTTGTACCGAGTATTGCTCAACACCTACACAACAAACAAACAAAATAACTTAGAACATGCATCGACATAAAAAAGCGCACATACATACATACACTCTTAAAAAAGCAGAATTGGTTGCTACCTGGAAAAGGTCACCGATGTTGACGACGAAGCAATCAGGGCGAGGCTTAACAGTGATCCACTGGTCATCAATCTGCACTTGCAAGCCAGCCACTTCATCCTGATGCAGAATGGTAAGCAGATGCGGGTCTGTGTGCGCGCGTAGCCCGATCGCGAGCTCCGGTTGCGGACACGGCGGATACAAATTGAACCGCATGGACATCATGCGCTCTTTCTCCACATAGTGATTGAACCGGTCCGGCTCCAATCCCAACCCCTCTGTCAGAAGCTCCAGAAGCAACCTCGCAAGCTTCTCAATCTCTGCCATGTACTCTTCCACCGTCGAACTGCAACATCCCAACATCCCATTTAGTAATTTCTTAAACCCCGAATCCTCCACAAAAACCTCCTCCCCTGTGCACAACATTCAGTACATGGTGCAACATATTCCACACCCAACAACAAGACCAAAGTGGACAGGAAAGGCAAGGCTACTGAATGTTGTGTGAGGGTGTTTCTGGAGCTTGAGAATGGGGAGAAATTGTGTGATTTCGGCGAAACAGGGGAATTGGCGTACCTGAACTTGGAGGGGTCGGATTCGGAGAAGAGCTTGGCGGAAAACTCCCGGATGTTGGAGGTGGGGTGGAGTTGCATGTGGAAGCTTTCGGCCCAGTGCATGACGGTCTGATTGACCCAAGTATTAGCGCCATAGCCAAAGGAAGTTCCGGGAGGGCGGTGGACGCGTTCCTTCACGTCGAGCGGGAGCTCGAACATTTCGTGGGCTTCGCGCTCGCAGCGCGCGATGAGCGCCGCGTCGACGCCGTGGTTGACGACCTGGAAGAACCCGAACTTCTCGCACGCGCCCGCAATGGAGGCCACGAGCTCTGCGCGCGCGCCCGCGTCCCGCGACCGCAGCGAGCCCAAGTCCACCACAGGAATTTGGCACTCGCTGGTACTGGAATCATCGCCGCAATCCTCGTCGACATCCAGCCCCCGCGCGGGCCGCTGATTCTCCTCCCGGTCCACGAACATGGGCGGCAGCGGCGCCGTGGAGTTCAGCAGCGCCGTGAGCAAACTGGCGTTTCGAAGCGTGGTGTTGGCGTTCGCAAGCACCGCTGCCAGATCCGCTGCATTGTGCCGAGGCGGATGTGCCGCCATCCGGAACCAATCCTCTCTCAAAATCCTCGATTCAAACCCAATTCTCACCCGTAATCGAAATTGCCTGCTAGCGAATCACTACCCTCTTCTCTATCTCCATGGTGGAAAGACCGAGCGAGCGAGAAGACGATCAGATGATGATCGTCGTGGCAGAAGAAGGGACAGACTGAATTATGGCGTGAACGAACCCGGCACGCAACGAACAGGAAGTTGCGGGGCCAGAGTAAGTTACTACGTGGTATCAAGGCCGACCAAGACCCGTTCGCTGTGGTGGATGCCGCAGCTGCTGCAGCAGCAGGCTAGCAGCACGCACACCCAGACACGCTGTTCCCGCAATACAATGCCACAAGTATTCAGCCACTGTTGCACATACATACCCACCCGGGTATATATCACTGTTCTCACTAGCTACTGAGTATCATTCAGCAATCCAGACAGCTCACATGCATCCCATGCAGCGCGAGCAGAGACACCACCAGCGACTGTAGCAAGCGCAATATATCCGAGTGCGGAGATCGAGCGGGTGATGAGGAAGGAGACTACGAGTACTACTGTGCATGTGATGGGGATGAATAGGAGGAATGGGAGGGACGGAGTCGTGGTGGGGATGGTGGTGAATGGAGTGTCGAGAGTGAGTGGGAATTGGGAATGGCGAGAGAGGCGGAGCGTGCGACGCATTTATAAGCGACAGGCAGGGCTCCGGCGACAACGCAGTGAGCTGTTCCCGTCGCCACCACTTCGCCCGCTTTTCGCTTGTTGCCTCTTTTGCCCACAACCCTGGTCTACCGTCTATTATTATTTTATTCTTATTTTTAGTGAGCCCCGGCCTGGTCGCCCGTGCCTCCCGGAACTCAGTCCCTCCCCTGTTCCCATCCCTCCTCATCAATCCCCCCCTCAGTCTCACTTTCACCACCCTCGGCTTACTTTGCTTTTTTACTATCCTATACAATAGAGTTAACCGAAAAGCAAGACCCTAAACGTCTGTAGACACTTTTTTTTGGGTTAATCCCTAAACAACACTCTTTTTGGTTAACCCCTAAACATTTGGGTTAACCAAAAAGGACGTCTGTAGACACTCTTTTTTAGTTAACTCTAACGACAATACAAAACACGGTTTTAACTTCTAAATACAATACAAAAGACTTAACCAAAATGAACGTCTATAGACACTCTTTTTTGGTTAACTACTAAACGTCCCATGGGGATAGTATATACGCTGTCGTATGATTGGGATTTTCTATCAACAAGAAACTCTAAATTGGGATCTCAGTAGCTTAGTAGAACCACGTTGATTTAAAATTCAACTTCTCTTTTAACCTCAAACCCATTAAAGTTGTGGATTCATTTCAAATATAATCAAAATACAATGTATTCTATTGGCTGCAAAGACACGTTCAAACGTTTAGGGTTTAAAGTAGAAACTCACCTTCAACTAGTTTTCAGTTCAAAAAAACGACAAAATTGGTCTATAGTGAGTTGAAGAACAATCTAAAGCAAGACCATGCACCACCTTGGAGCATGACCTCCCCAATGCTAGAGGAGGGTTCCCATCTGCTCCCCCAAGCCAAGAGCCTTGACCATGGGATGAACAATGCTTGTTAGAAAATTTAATTATAGAGAAGGAACTCCTCTGGCCAACTCTTGTTTTCGGTTAACTCAAATGTATTTTGTGTAATTAGGTTGCATACCATAATGGAGCATTGGGATATTGCATCACCTTTTGCAATGGGGACCATTAGAAACTAAGTTTACTTGGCAATGACAGGATAGTCCCAAAATTCATGGAATACAAATGGTATTCCTTTGTTATTTAGAAAAGTGGTTTGAAGTGAAGATTCTCTGTAGATTCAAATTTCAAAGGGTGCTCCATTGCACTGTTCTATTATGCTATGTGCCTCTCACTAATTTCTCGACGTTTGATACTGTATAAATGTTTATTGTTACTGTACAAGAATGCACTACTTTTGAATTAGATATTGATGTGCTTCAGACGCATGATGTGTAGAAATGGAAATATCTGTTGACTTTGATGGCTTGTGAAGCAAATTTCAGGCAACCCAATTGCACTATTTAGTGTAGATTATAATGTTAAAAACCACGTTGTTGAAGTTGAAGGCCATGTTGCTATAATCAAAGATTGTAGTACCATAAACGATGATCATAACCTTCAGTAACATGGTCTTTGGCTTTAGCAAGGTGGTTTTTGGCATTGTGATTGTAACAAATTGTCAATATTCTTGTTTTTCTTGCAAGTCACACTTACCCCCTCAAGCGCTCAAGATAATTCATTGTTTTAAAACCACAAACTCAATCGGCTATACTGTGAAAAAATAATGTCATCCCTATGAACAGTTCAAATGTTACCTTCTAAAGGACCAAGAAGCCCAAATTGAAACTCGTGTTTTTTTACAAATTTTAGCAAGTCCTCAATATATAGAGTTCCTTTAGTTCAAATTTATTTGTGTTTTGACCAACACATACAATGTTATTCATTGATTTTGGTGATATACAACTTGATCCCATTTGAACTATATCTTCTACAATATAATCGATTGAATTTTTCATGTTGAAACCATGAATCCTTAGTCCTTAGGGTTAACTAACTTTAAATTTTATATCGTTGGAATTAGTGAATAACATTGAATGTGTTGGTAAAACAAATGACGTTCATTTGGACTTTTTGATACTTTAGGTTCCATTTGGACATCGTATGAGTAATTTATGGTGACTACATAACTAGCAATGGACAACAATCCCAAGCCAATTATGGTACATAACCTACAACATATGATTAACACTTTTTGAACCAAAATAGGAAGAAGTTGTGTGATGGAGAGAAGTGGAAGTCAACAAGGAGGTTAAGAAGTTATGGAAAATAAATTTGGAGAATGCATGTGTAGCCATTGATATACTGACACATCTATCACGCATTTATTGTAGTAGGTTATGAGATTTTAAAGTATTGCCAATATGTGTAACAAAAATCGAGCATTTATTGTAGTAGGTTATGATATTTTAAAGTATTGTCAATATGTGTAACAAAAATTGCGCAACCTATACGCTCTTATGCATACATACATGTTGTGTAGATTAATCAATATTTATTTTTTGGGGTTGCTTTTGGATCAAAGATGATTGTTATTGTTTATACTTAATACCATTTCCATCAATGTTGTCAATATTCACCTCAGTCTATGTATTATTGTATTTGAAATATAGTGGCAAATAGTTTGTAGTACCCATCCCGCAAAACGAGAAACACACTTTATATGATCTTGTAGACCAGTCACAAGACTTGCTATAGGTGCCAATCATTACGACTAGGTGTTTTCATGTTAAGGCAACCACTTTGGCAAAAAAATTAAAAAATAAAGAAGTGAATATTGGTGGTATGTAAAAATTTTCCATTACTACATCATTAGCACTATATAAAAATTACATTAAAAAATTTAAATGGAATATTTATAGAATCTTTGGAATATTTCAAAATATTTTATATTTTTTTATATTTTTTTTGAATTTTTTTTACATGCTATACATTGTAACAATCAATAAAATTAGACATTTGGATTCAAATGTTATTATAAAAAAATGTAATAATTTATATAATAGGTTTTGACATCTTTCATAAAAATTCTTTAACCTCATGAATAAAATATTTTTTTAAACAAATGCTAAAATTCAAAAACTCCAAAAATTGCAACTTGTAACTATATATATTTTGATTGCCCTACCGTAAAAACACTCGACTATTGTATCCATATATAGCAAGTTGAAGACATTACCATTGAATTTTTAAATATTCCATTATGATTAGTGTCATATTAAGAAAATATTCTTCAAGGTTTCTTTTTTTTCAAACAAAAAGAATTTAATGAATGACTTTCTATTATTTTGATTTCTATTTCTATAATTATTTACTTATATTCCACGCACAAATCGTGTGTGGACTATGGTTTTTTTTAAACTAGAGTAACCAAATATTTGTTGATTCTTATAAACATTTTCAAAGGTATTCCAATGCATCAAGATACATGCTTTATTTAGATCATGTAGTATAGGTGAAAGATAGGTTCGACAGAACCTATCCTTCACCTATACTGCAATTTTTTTTAATGGAGTACAAGAGAATTTCGAGAGAATATTTTATTTCTTGGACCTTTTTCTTTTAAAAGAAGTTAAATACTTGGCATTGATATACCAATCCAGGGAGGGCGAACCAATCCCCTTCTTGTACCAACCATTTTTGTGGTTTTCTCATTTTGATTGTTTAGGTGATTTTTTTGGAAATTTTAATCCTATTATTGGAACATGAGACACCAAATTAGTCTAAGTAGACCCACCATGTCCAAAAATAAAAACAAACTTTTGTTTTAATTTTTTTACCTCTGGGGGTTAATTTGCCCAATCCGTACCAAGACTGCCCTCCAGCAATGGCATGCAAAAGCTAAAGAATCCAAAATTTTATTGGTAACAGTAAGCTCACACACTAACCCAATGTTAAAGTGGTATATACTCGCAAAATCGACATACACTAGATTTGAGGGCATCGCAATTAAGTACCATATGTGAAGGTCAGATTAAGACAGACTGGTGCCAAAATTGAATATCCACGGAACAAAGCGTCCGGTTGTTAAATTAATAATAATAATTGGATTTCCACATCAGATTTTGATAGGTCCATGTCACCCTGTACCAATCAAAAGAGGACACGTGGCATTTGAAACGTGTGATATTTAATGAATGGGGAAACTGGCATCTATCTCTGCCTTAAATTTTCCTTGTTGGTAAAGTCAGTGGATGGCCATAGCTGTAGTCTGGGACCGTTCTGGAGAGGGCGTTGTACTGTAGGGAGAGTGCTGGTTTGCGGGGATGGGCAAGCGAGAGAATTTTCAATGTCAACGACAAGGTGACATATATCAAGTGAAGGCATCAGCTTGCATGGAAGTTCCCACCAGTGTTGGAAGCTCCACTCCATGACTGATTGTCCAAGGGTTCGTGGCTTGGGAAATTCTTTCTTTCTTTTAAATTCAAAATTTTGGGTGTTTTTTTTTTTTTCAATGTGATTCTAGATATATAGAAACTCCGGTCAAAAGATTGGCGTGAATAGAGTGTTTGTTTGCAATGTCAATGACCAAGTGTCCACCACAAAAGGGCCATTGGAACAATATGCTTGCACATTTAGGAGCATGGCCTTTCATCAGTTCAATGTCATAACAAAGTTGGGTGTCATAACATTCAGCTTTGCACATGAATTTGAGTTGTTGTGAATAAAAGGAAGGAGAATTCTATTCCAATTGTTGTACATTTATAGTTATTTGTAAAGTCGAGCAAAAAATAAATTCCAGAGGGGAAAGTCAAGGCAAAATTTTGAATCACAAGAATCAACGAAGAACAAAATTGCATGTGTTGGTCAAGAAACAAACAAATTTGAACCAAAAAAAAATCACATATGGCGTCCTCAAAACGACTAAAAATAAATCATGAGGCCCACTGGCTTTTGACACCTTGGTCCTTTAGGGGTTCAGAATGTGTTTGTTTCACAGAGTGATACAAAAATTGCGTACTCATGTGAAGGGTAGGCTCAATACTATTTAGTATTTTAAGATTACATAGATATGAATACCATATAGTCCCAATACGTCCCTCTATAACTAAGTTTAGGAAGGGCTTGATATCCTAAATTGATGAACGATAATGATTACCCATGTAAAGTGATTGTAATTGGTTCAGAGACTATTTTGGGGGACACATCTATTATACAATACAACTTGCTTTGTCTCACTCGACCGTTCAGCGCTGGAATCCGTCGAGGAGACCATCGAAGCTCAAAAACAAGTGGCTTCAATGTGCTCAACGGCACGAGTCCCACTAGTAACTATACAGACAATAGCTTGTGACACCAAATTTTGAATGTGATGATAGTGGTCAAGGGGTGAATTTGAAAAGAGAAGAGCGCAGGTGCTCTTATGACATGGAAAGTATTCAATCAAGATGTGTACACAGTAGCAAATATTCTCTATAGATTCTGGCTGATTCCGGCCGATTCCGGTTGGGGTGGCATTGTAGTTTATTTTCTTTGCAATGGAATTTGTTCTATTTGTGTCAAAAAAAGAAAAAGAAAATCTCTATAGATATTGGAATGTGACATTACAAAGTGTGATAATAACGAGTTCAGACTTCAGAGTGTCAACTATAACTTAATTTAATTTCAGCTGGAGACTAGGAGGACATGAATTAAATGTCATGTCAACATAATAAGTTTGTGGCCGGTCCTTGAGCATTGCCCTTTCAATATCAATGTGTACCGCCTCCAGCATTCAATTTTTCTCTTTTGCATTCATTCTCAAATTGACTGGTTGATGACCTCTTAAATTTTTTGTCAACAGTGCCAAAGAATGATTTGAGCTGCCTTGATTATTTTATCAATATTCATAAACTAAAAAATTATGAAAAAATCGAATTAAAAGAACATTTGATTTCGATGTGAAACATCACAAAATAACGTCAAAAAAGTAGCCACTTTTATTGGTCAAAAGGCATGAGAACATCTCAAGTGAAAATTCTTGATGTTAAAATAAATAAATAAATAAATAAATTTAATTTAAAAAAAATTAAAAATTAAAAATTAAAAATTAAAAGAAAAAAAGAAAAAGAAAAAGAAAAAAAGAATCCCTAATAACTCTAAAAACAAAGACTTTGAAGATAAGCTCTACAAGTTATCAAATTAATTCATAGTTTTTTTCAACCTACTTATGACTCCTTTCAAGTCTTCTTATGACTCCTTTCAAATATTTGGAAAAATCTTTCTCACACATGGTTATCTAGCTTACATATCTTATTGAATTTTTGAATTACCATATTTAATCCTTTAGTGCCCAGGTAACCACCAAGTGGTCACTAAATCACTAGAAAATGAAATGCTGTAAAATCCGTGAACCATCTCAATCTAATGTTTGAAGTTCAAAAGTGTAACTTTTGATTCTGCAGATGATGCAAAAAAGAAAATTTTGAATCTGACTTTCTTGGCTATCAAAATACCTATGGACAAAACACCAAAATACTGCAAATTCCTCAAAAGACAGCAAATACTTACAAATACAACAAATGTACTACGTGGTATTTCTTGTATATGGAAACTTGTTATCTTGTATTATTATTATTTTTGGATTGTGTTCTCTTGTTTATGTTTCATTGGTGTATGTAGTCCCATCTTGATCAGTGTACCAACTCCTTTATTATTTGAACGTCTAAACTTTGTCCTAAATCATACATGAATAAGTCACTCTCACTTATGAAATTCACAATAATTATGTATGAGTCCGTTCTTGACGTGAAAATTTGCAATGGAGAGGTGTTGGCACATTTCATTGTTGAACATCTTCACTTTCATTTTTGAAAATTTAACCCAAATTCTATTTAACCTTGAAGTCACACACCCCCCAAAATCTCATTTTTTAGTGTACAGTATACAATTCAAAGACATACTATAATCTTTCAATCCAACAGTCCGATCTTACCAAGATTCAACCAGCACTTGTTTCATTAAGCTATGCTTACATTTATATGGTTGAATACTATTAAAAGCATCTCTAATTTCAACAGAGAAAGTTTTAAGAAAAACATCACCCAAAAGAAATGTGGTTTATTCAAAACCACTATGGGCACTAAAAGATTAATATCATTATTGTAGTACCCTTCCAATTTCCACACCAAATTTTGAATGTGATGATAAGGTAAAAGCATCCATAACTGACAATGCACTCAAAACCAACGTATTAACTGATCCACAATCGTTAACAACCAAACTCAATGCAACTCGTGTAGAAATTTCTGTCAACTGATCAACTTCTTGCACTACTACCTATATTAGTCAATTATAGAAAACAACTTGGGCAAGTTTGTGAAATCACGTGTTCACATATTTCGGATAGTTTAATTATCGGCTTTAGATGATGACTAACTTTTCACTTTAAAATTTTGTAGATATTTTTTTAAAGAATAAGATTATGAATTTATTTGCATTATTGGTGATTTTTTATTTTCCTATGAAAAAAAATACTATTCTAAGGTATTTTAAAAACCCCATTTGATGCAATGGAGTAGAAGTTATGAGCAAGATTCTCCCAAAATATAATCAAGCCCGTGGGGCTTGCATTGTCGTTTAAGGGTTATCGATCATGGGTGCTTCTACCGAAGGGAGAAGGGTGCGGGTTTTCTAAGTTAGTAATCTGCAAAGGAAAAGCCTGACGTTGAGCTATATCCTTGGGATATGGGATAGATCTCTGTCGTTCAATTGGTATAGAGAAGAATATGTTTATATTATATATATTAATACAATATATATATACACATACATACAGTCAATCCAGACTCCAGAGAGGAGCACACTAATTTTGGTATTTGTGTCGGGGCTAAAATAAACAAAGTTAAAAGCAGTGAATATTTTGAATCAGCCGAATATAGGTCTTCTATGTGAAGTGGATATTTGAAACAAAATAGATTGTGAAACAGCATTTGTTTTGAAACACAATGGAAGGAAGCTACCAATGCTTAACTTTTTAACCCCTATGGTTGATTGTCCTAAAACCACGGCAACTTAACCCCTAAAATTCCTTGACCGTATTCTCACAAAAAACCATGAGAAACGCAACATTTGGAAGTTGCAGAAGAAATCATATGTTTTTTAGTTTTTTCATCATTTAACCGTAAAATCTAATACCCAACTTGAATTTTCATGTGAGCACAAAATTTGAGAGCAAAATGACCATTAGATTCTTAGATTATAAGGATCAAAGTTGCAAAAGAAGATTTTTTGGGGTTCAATCCGGTGACAAATTTGAACTTTAGAAATTAATATCTTTTTTTTGAATGGGTTAGAAATTCATTGAATGGCAAGGCCATGTTAACAATTGAGTTAAGTCTTCAAATATAAAATCTTGTAAGAAAAAAGCTCATATTAATTTTTTCATAAAACAATTACTAAAAGTGGGTACAAAGTGAAAGGATAAAGAAAATCATTAATAAGTTTGACATGGAATTGTAAAATGTCAATCTTAACGGTGAGAATGTTGTACTTGGAAATCTTCACCTAGTGCCTTTTATTTCATTAAAAAATATTGAAAATTGAGTTTAGAAATGAGCTTCAAAGTTTTTTTTGTCCAAACTGCCCAAAAAACAAATCTCCTCATAACTTTTATTCCATTGCTCAAAATGGGTAGATTTAAAGCTTCATTTGTAGATAAAGATCAACCAATGATGAATCAAAAAAGAAATTTTGAAAAAGAGTAAAAAATAAAAAAAATCTTGTTGCCCGATCTCGCTTCAAAAACTTCAAATGCTTATAACTTTTGCGATACTTATCGGAATGACATGAAACGAAGTGCGACATGTAGAGTGTAGTTTTTGGAAGCTACACTGAAATTTTCATTGAAAATTTTAAAAATATGAGGTCCTTGGAGGCTGCCCAAAAAGTGGAACGACCAGAATATGGTTGCTCAAAAATTTAGGGGTTAAGCAACCTGGCCTATTTATGGCAGTGCTAAATTTGAAAAAAAATGATTGCATTTCAAAATAGGATTTGATGAGGATTGCAAAAATTTGCAACATATAATTCGCATTTGTCAATTTTATACAAAATTCCAAAGTGTAAAATAACCTCTAACCTATACATCACATACCAATTTCCTAAGTTCACACTTTGTTATTGGCCTAGATTCCGCTCATAAGCTAACCCAAAACTATCACAATTTGTTTGCAATGCTTGGCATGCCATTGATTTACTTGAATAGTGAAATTGGTGGTTTTGAGTGTCAACTGTGGTGGCCTCAAGAAAGCTCTACATGTCATAATGGGGGAGGTGGGTGGTTTTAGGACATCCTAACTTCACTGCCCAACTATGCATATTTTGCACGATTTACGGATAGATAGAAACACCGACCCTATTACAAGGCCGGCGTGAATAAAGTGTCCGTTCGTAATGACAATGACCCGATGCCCACCGGGCAAAGGGACATTGGGACAAAACTACTCTCCCCTTTTGAGGATGGACACTATAGTAACCGCAACGAAGTAACCTAAACAGAGAAAATAGTAAGGAATTGGAGATTATGTGTTAAATTGTATAAAGGTACGTTTTAATTTAAATGTTATCACGAAGTCATGAGTTCTTTGGTTGGTTGGTGAAGGGCGTTGTATCACAGTTATGTGGTCTGGGTTCGAAACCTATTGGGCTCGTTTGAGCAGTGGTGTGATACACATGGCTTGGTGCTGCTGAGTTGTCATGGCAGGAAAGTTGTACCAACCAACCGGCCCTACCTATCCCTGAGACAAGATGAGCTAGTTGTTTGAAAAGAGTGGCTAGGAGTGGTTTTCACCACTACCCCTCCCTTTTAATGTACTGCGTCTGTTGGTATTGTTTGATTATTCTCTATACGTCTTTTATGTAAAAGGATAGATCCGGCATACTGTATGGCAATGGTATTTATTGCTTTGAATGTGTGTTTTATGGAGGTTTCGCAAATGTTGAATTTTGTTTCTAGTTGTTTCATTGAAGGGACGTGTGTGGTTCCTCTGGCTCCAGCTGGAATGACTATATTAGGATCCACTTTCCAACCTTGTTGTATGATGTTATTAATTAGAGGTTGATATATTTTTTAAAATCTGCCAATTGTTTCTGGGGAAAATCTGTCGTTTGTGTATGTGAATTCTATAAATTGTATGGTTAGGTTATCACCGGGGTTTAGAGGAGGTGGTCTTTGGTATCGAAGGCTTTTAATGCATAGTATATCTGGTTTGAATCTGGCATTACAGTGACATCTTTGTTGATTACAAGTGCATGGTAGTAGCTATGGAGGAACTGTGTTTTCTTGTGGATTATTGTTGAATGTGCCCGCATTCATGAGTATGTAGCATCTTGATTTATTGGAGGATAGAATTAATTTTCTCATTTCCCAAACTGCTTTGTTGTGTCTTTTCGTTCTTAGTGCGTGTATATGGTGTTGTTTGCATAGTAAAAGTACATGTAGCCATGTGTCTGCATCTTGAGAGTTACAAATGGGACATGTTTTTGAGGGGAATCTTTGTATACCGAAAAATAATTGCTTTCTGGCATTTCCCATGTATTGACCGGTTCTAAATTTTAGTTTGCTAGTTTTTTGTGCGTCTATTATTTCTGGGTTATTCCAAAAGTCATTGGACATTTTGTTATCGATGATGGAGTTCGTTGTCCATTTGTTAGTGTTGGGAAAGTCTTGTGCCAGTATTTCTAGGTTATTTTCTCGGTCATGCTTCTTTATGTATTCTTCCAAACAACACGATCTACGGATTTGAAGTCCGTTCTCTCATTCATCATACACTTTTTGCACTGTGGATTTTTTATTAGAACTTTTATGGGAAGCTAGCTCTGTGCATGTGTGATCCGATTAGAAAGGAGATGATTTGTGAAATTCTTTTGCCTCGTTTCATGTTGTAGTGGTCCACCCAAATTTTCGTTGGGGTTGATTTTATCGGATTTCTATCTGAAAAAGGTCTATCAAAATCCAAAATTTTATTGGGGCAGGAGGGCAAAAGAAAGATTGTAACACTTCTTTGAAAACAATGTTGAATCAGGACGTGAAGCCTTGCAATCGATTCTTTCAATTTGTGCCAAAAAAAAAAGAAAAAAAAAAGAAGTGTCATAAATTGTTTGATGGAAATAAAAAATGGAGTTGATGTATAAAGAAAATTGTAAATGCCAATGTGAAGATCACATCTGTACGGTTGGATGTATCATATTTTTTATTAATAATTTTGCAAGGTTTTCTCTTGAAATTCAATTAAAAATCCCGAATTAACACAATTTTTTTGAAAAGCATTGGAATGAAATGGGAATAACATGCACTATGCGATGGTGTGATTTCTGTTATTTGATTCTACTTATTTTGAAAAATCATGTTTAAAATCTCACTTTTTGAACTAAGAATGAAACTTGACATAAACCAATTGTATTATTTTTTCAAAAATTATAATAAGCTATTTTGAAGATCTACACTGTTAAAGGATAGTCAATTTACACAAGAACTAAAAATAAATACAATTGGTGGCTGAAATCTGTCCACTTTGGATGGGATTCAAACAACTTTAATATCTTTGTCATCCAATATATGGACATTGGCGCGCTAAAGGATTAACGCTTAAATGACCAAACGACCATTTTATGGTCGCTGTCTTTTTTTATAAGCTACCCAAGATGGAAAAATATATTCTTATAAAAATAGAATAAATTTTCAAAAAGGAAATCAAATCTACTTTCCAACCCAATTTGAATCATATTAATTAGAATTAAACTCCATCGAGGTGAATTTTTCAAAGACAGACCTCAATATTGTCCCAGTGTTATAAAATTTACTATTTCGGGAAGCTGATGATGTTTTCTCCTTTGAAAAATTTCCTTTTTTATATTTTAAAAAAGAATGTCTATATTTAACCAATCATATCAAATTTTGAAATTTAAAATTAAACTTGTAATTTTGGTGAATATTAAATGGTAAATGTTCCTAAATTCATTAAATGAGTGTTTAAAACATTTTTTGAAAGTTTGACCATACGGATAATCACTAAACATCACGCTTTTCATTTTTTTGTTTGAACCAAACTTATCAAAGATGCACAAGTAGCATTTTATAGCACATCTAGGTTTTGCCCTTATTCCCTTTGTCATTTAGGGATTAACCCTAAAATCACATTTTATGTCCTCGATGGGCAACTCGAGTATCTCTGAAAGAACACAAATTATATATTAACCCTTAAACGACATATGTTGTCCTAATACCACACCCAAAATCTCTTTCAAATTCCATTTTAAGCATGATTTTATTTTTAATTTACTTTGGCTCTATTCTAAAGAAATATAGATCTCTCTAAAGTGCTCGGCTTGGCATTTTAAAAACCCCATTTGCTGCAATGGAGTAGAAGTTACGAGCAAGATTCTCTCATAATATAACCAAGCTGAGAACCAAGCCCGTAGGGCTTGCATTGTCGTTTAAGGGTTAAGGCCGGGCATGGGTTCAAGACCAATCACAACAAAGAAATAAGCATATGAGGAATCACTTGGGAAATTGGGCAATAATCAAATGATTGTCCAATACCTTTGATTTAGATATTGCGAACAAGCATCGAAGAATTTATTGTTGTAGCTAAGTACATCAAATGCCTCACCTTGTCGTGCATGGAGTGATCCATGTCTGATTAGGAGTTGAGTAGTTCTCCTCCTAAAAGCAAGATTCCTTGAAAATCAAGCCTGTTGGAAAAAAATTGGTATATATTACTGGGTTGGCCCTCTTGGGGCATTGGTACACATTATTTTAAAGTGCTTTTATTTGTGGGACTTAAAATTTTGAACTTTGAAATTTAAAAAAAATGAAGCTATGTCAAGTTTTAGAAATAGAGTAATCACCCGAGTAATCATAGAAGTTGACATAAACAATAAACATGCAAAGAAAAAAATTCATTGTTTGATATATAGCACATAGTAAATTTAACTTTCTATACATGGAGAGTAGTAAAAACAATGTGTTTCATAAATATGACAATAAAAATGATGCATTCCATGCATATGATAGTGAAAATAGTGTGTCTTATGAATAAAATAGTAAAATAGTGCATCTCGTGCGTAAAATATTGGTAGTATAAATAGTGCATCCATATATATAATAGTTACAATAGAGCATCCTATGCATCAAGTATTGAAAACAGTAACATAAAACAAAAATTTTGTGTCTTGGGTTTAGTTTGAGCAATTGGACATGGCCATCTTGCAAAAAAGTGTTGCCATATGAGCATTCATATCATATTTTGAATCATTGCCTCAATTTCTTGTCTCATATTTCTCTTTTCAAATAAGACAATGTAAATCTTTTTAGAACAAGTTCTTTCAACTTGTAATCAACTACATTATCAAATTTCTTAGAACATGGCTAAAATGTCTTGTTATCAAAACTTGTTCAGAAAAAGTAAACCCATTCTAAAAGCTTCTCCACAAAGCATTGCAAAGGGTTGTACCAAAGTGACCAAGCCTTCCATACTCAATACAATGACTTTTGAAGAATGGAATTGTAAAGTACAGGAATGACTTTCTACTATCTTAGAGCAAGCCCACAAATGAGGTGAATATCTCTATTTTTGAACTCAGTATATATCAATACACACTTAAATTTTGGCAGCGAAGAGAAATTTGGTTAGTATCAAAAAAAAAATATCAACTTCAAGTTGAAATTTAATCGGCACCTCAATATTTAACAAAAAAATAATGTGAGGATATTAGTCAAGTGGGAATGCTATTAACCCTTTAGTGCCCAGCAAACCACGTTATGGTCACTACAACGTCCGAAATGCAAATAGCAGAGAATCCGTGAAGAATTGGAACTTCAGTTTTGAAGTTCAGATTTGCCCACATACATTACGCACCTTCCAAAAAAAGAAATTTTCAATTTGGAATTGTACAACTATCAAAATACCTATCAACAAAACGCGAAAATACTGCAAATACTTGAAAATACAGTAAATACTTACAAATACAACATATGTACTGTGTAGTATTTCTTGTGTTTGGAAGTTTGTAATCTTGTTTTATTTTTTTGGATTGTGTTCTCTTCTTCATCTTCCATTAGTGTGTGTAATCCAATCTTGACTAATGTACCCACTCATGTCAATTTTCAACGTATAAAATTTTGTCCTAAACCGTACATGGACAAGTCACTTTCACTTATAAATCTCACAATAATTATGTGTGAGTCTATTTTTGATATGAAAGATTGTAACGGAGAGGTGTTGACATAGGGCATAGCTGAACTTCTTTGCTTTTATTTTTGAAAATTTACCTCAAATTATATTTAACTTTGAAGTCACTCACCCCCCAAAATCTCGCTTTCGAGTGTGCATTATACAATTCAAATACATACCTATAATCTTCCGATCCCACCCTTGGATGATTCTCAAATTTTAATAAAATGTGTGCTCTCGAGTTGAGAATAGAATTGTACGGTTACTTTCTAATTTAACCCATTCTATTTTTGGTAGTTTCAACCACAGTGAAAAAATCTACTGAAATCCAAGGCTCTGAGCTATAGTATCCTAAGCACTAAAGGGTTAACCCCTAAGCATTCAAGGAGCCTCGTGGGGTCATATTTGGTCGTTTATTAGTCAAACGTTGATTTTCACCTAGTTCCTAATTTTCAATGAAAATGGTCACAACTATAAAAGTGTGGGGGCCATCTTGTACTTTCTATTCCAATTTACCATCCTTCAAAATTCTTAAAATTGTGTTTTTAAGAGCGCTTTCATCTCAAAACCTAAACCTTTTCAATCATATTTCTTTTTAATATAAGTTGGTAGCTCCCCTTGGTAAGAACCTACTCGGTAATCATTACCGGGGGTTTACTAGCTACCGAGGAGAAGGAAAGTAACCGAATGGACAGCAGAATACTCAAGGCTAAGTCAGTGATCACGAAACTACGGGAAGACAAACTGACCAGAACAACCAATAGCATACAGAAAGTCACTCGGTAGGGAATAATTCGGAAGACGATACTTTGAGTACAAGACAATAGTTTGGGAAAATGGAGCATGCCAATGAGGTTGGCTCTATTGCTTTTATACCACAGTACAACCAGATCTGACAGTTAGGTCAGATCGGTAAAAAAAGTGTTTCCTAGATCTACCTATTGGGGTAACTTGGAAAATTACCCAGGTAAAACTCAGATCGGTAGACCTACCGATACTCCTATTTTACGGTTAACACTATCCCCCCTCTAAACCAAGTTCACACCTGGAACTTGTTTTTTGCACTTGGATATACCGGAGGGATTTCTATTCTGTGGGACCGATATGTCTACTGACGGTACGGACAGCTCGAAACCCTTCTTCCTCAGAGTCGGAAAGCTCCTCGGTATTCGGTGTGTTGTGCCGAGGGTGGTGTGGGGTCCCGGTTTCCGGTGCACTAATATTACCCTGTGTCTGGGGGCTAAGTAATTCTCGGCCATCAAATGAACCCCCGAACATGGAGTCAAAACCCTCCGTCGGTAAGGGAAGAGCTAGGATGGGACCGTGTTCCGTCGTGGCCGGGTTCACAATTTGGGTGTCGGTAGAGTCTGGTGATGGAGGGTCCGGAACGAAATTCGGATGTGCTCTTTGGTACTGGTTGAGCATCCGGTAGGTGTTGTTGAGTGCCGTCTCGATCTCTTGGCTGCGAATGTTCAGTGCGTCGTAATCGGTAAGTAGGTGCTCTATTTCGGTAGTGATGGTTGCGCGGAGCTCTGTCTCGGTCCGGAAAGTCTGTCGGAGTGTGTGGATGATGATTTGATCTTGTGCTCGATCGGCTCTGAGCTGCTCTCGTTCTGTTTCCATAGCAGTCAAGAGAGTCGCCTGGGCTTGTACCTGCTGAGTTAGGTCCGCGACTTCGGTATGGGCTCGTTCACGTTCCGCTTGAACTCGAGCAAGGTTGGTAGCATGCTGTTGGGCTTCGGTTTGGGAGGTGTCGAGTTGGCCCTCCAGCTCGGTAACACGCTTTTGGGCGTTCTCCAGTTGGCGCTGATGTGCTTCCGGGTCCGAGATGGTAAGTCGTTGGACTTGCGTCTGGACCTCAGTGAGTACGTGAGACAGTGTGGCTGTCGTGCTTCGAAGGAAGCATACATTCTGCAACAAGTTCCGAGGTCCATGGAGCAGAATATTGGGCGGTTCGAGACGCTCGGTGGGGGGAGTTACCGAGGTCAGGGGTGGTGCCATCTGCACAGAGACTTGGATACCGGTAGTACGAGTGACCTCGGTAGTGTGCATACCTGAAGTCTGGATTGGCTGTGGTGGTGGATTTGCGCCAGTGATCTCTGGTGGTGTCGAGGATTTGCCGCCATGTGGTGACTGGATCGGTGGTGGAGACGGAGTGCGTTGAGATGATCGGTGAGTTGAGGAGGATCTGCCGCCATGCTCGGTTCGGCGTCGAGGATTCCTGCCAAATTCGTTCAACGCGTCGGTGAGGTCAAATCGGTTCTTGCGCTTGGAAGTCGTGGGTGCTGGTGTGATGCGGCTGCGAAGTCGAGACGAGATCCCCGAGTCGGGTACCGTGGAGAAGAGGGGCAGTGATGCTCGCCGCTTCGGTAGTTCGTACCGATGGACGCGTCCTGGTGCCGGAGAAGGTGGAGTGCGGGTGCCGGTGCTCGGTACTGGTCCCGGTGCGGCAGTCGTAGTTGTGCCCGGTACGGTTATCGGTGCTGCTGGTTCGGTCGTTGTGGTGCTGGGTTCTTGTCCTCGGATCAGCGTGTCCCAAGTTTCCGCTGAGTGGCACAGCGGAGAATGGCCTCCTTTGATGACTCCGAGTTCCTTCTGAAGCTGCGCGAGCATAAAGGAAGCCCAATTCCAAGATGCTCCGGTATCGGTAAGGGACAGTTCGTCTGCCGTGAGTATCTCTCGGAGGCATAGCTTGGACGTGTAGGACTGTTTCCTTTTGAAGTAGAATGCTTGCAGTATGCCGTACTTCCGAGGTCGTAACTCCTCGGCTCCCAGGGAAACGCTGTAGCCGTCGGTATCGGGTCGGTGAAGGGCTTCATGACCGTTGGGACCAATGCTCCAGTATTTGAATTTCTCCGGGTCCGGTTTCGGGTTGACCTCGGTAGTTGTCCCAGTCGGGAGTCAAAGAATATTGGTGATGTCTACCGGGGTGATGACGTATGTCCGCCCCATGACTGCTCCGATGATTGACTCCTGTTTGCTGCTTTGGGCGGTGTTGATGAAGTTCTCCACGACATCCTTGCGGATCGGTTGTCCCCACGGTAAGTTGACGAAGCCCTCGAGGCCTACCCGTTGAATCCATGCGCGTTCCTCCGGATGGGCGGCGGCGTAAGATTTCCAGGCCACGATGTGTTTGAGCGGTAGGCATGTGAATTCCCGCCATTCCGATCCTACCGGGTTACCTCGGGAAGAGCTTGGACGGCGACTGTCGACCGCGGTCTTCTTTTGGCCTGTCATCCTGCAAAAACAAACACGGAGATTGCCTCGCTTTTTCTCTCGAGAAGTGGAAGAAGGAGTGGCTACCAAGCTAGAAGGAGGAAGAATTCTAATCCGCGCTATTCGCCTCGGTCGATTGTGTCGGTGACACTGAACGGTAGCTACCGGCCGTGGCAGCCGTGGAAGAAGAGAGGGAGACAGAGAAGGAGGACGGAGACGGAGAGCTAACTGGGAGGGGGAGAGAATCGTGTCGGTGGACGGCGGCATGGTGAGGAAAGAATAAATAGAGGCGGAGGCGGACAATGGAGTGAATGAAGAGGGCGGTGGAATAAAGAGAGATGGAGTTGGTGGGTGCGAACTAGGTTGGAGGAGTGGCGGCGCGTTAGGGTTGGATCCTGCCGAACCTGTCAGTCGGTACGGTTTTTGCCTCGGTGCTACCTAGATGTTCGGTCCGGTATGCCGGAGCGGCAGCGTTGGTGGCGGCTGGGATGCTGTTGTGGCGACTGTGCTGTTGTGGTCGGTTACCGAGGGTAGTGTCGACAACTCCATCGGTTTGGTATCCAGGTAGGACTCGGTATCCCGAGCTGACCGAGGGACAATTTCCACGGTGATGCAATTGATGGGGATGGATTTGTCGGTATCTTCTGCTTCGTCTTCCTCATCGTCTTCGGTTGCGTCTTGGGTGTCCTCTTGGTGAAGGATGGTACTTTTATCTGGGGCGGTTCGGGCGGCTTTGTATAGCTGATC
This sequence comes from Pohlia nutans, assembly GCA_022496805.1. NCBI lineage: Eukaryota > Viridiplantae > Streptophyta > Bryopsida > Bryales > Mniaceae > Pohlia > Pohlia nutans. The sequence goes on from CM040086.1 coordinate 4,279,378, forward strand.
GTCATTGAGAAATTGGTAGGGTTTTAGTTTGTTGATGTTGACTATAATCGGGTCGGGATCGAATTTGTCAACGGCCACGAGTAACATCGTATTGTTCGGTAGTGGGTATTGAACTCGGTAAGGGCCAAACCATTTGTTCTTCAGTTTACCGGGGTGGATATTAGCACCTTTGGGGTACCAGAGTACCGGGTCGCCCAGTCGGAATTGATGGGTTGGCCCCGTGGTGTTAGCCCATTGAACACGGTTCCATTGGGATATCCCTTGTGTCTCGAGGGCTTGATGGCGAGATTCGTCCAAACGCTCCAGATCCGCGGTGCGGGCTGCCAAAACCCGACTGGGTGAAGGGTCGGTAGTGGTGGGCTTGGTTGGTACCAAGTATTCGGTAGGCATGAGGGGAATGATGTCATATAAAAGTTGGAATGGTGTATGACCAGTACAAATTTTAAAAGCCGTGCGGTAAGCGAATAGGACGGTCGGTAACTGACGATCCCAGTCAGTTCGGTTGTGATTGACCAATTTCTGAAGGAGTTGGACAATCACTTTGTTGGTAGATTCCGCTTGACCATTGCCTTGAGGGAAATAGGTGGTGGATGTCGTGTGGCGTAGTAAGAAGTGCTCCATGAGGGCGTAAATAACCTTGTTGCTGAAATGTACTCCTTGGTCGCTAACGAAATGAAGTGGGCAGCCAAAGCGGGTGAGGATGTTGTCATATAGGAACTTCGCCGTGTCTTTGGCGGTGTTGTCACGAAGTGCAACTGCTTCCACCCATTTGGTGGCATAGTCTGTGGCCACCAGGATGTATCGGTTGCCGGTGACTGTGCGTTTGAGGGGACCTACAAAATCGAGTCCCCATTTCATAAAAGGTTCCGTGGGTAGAGTGGTAAGTAATTTACCGGTTACCGCTTTCTTGAGTCCTCCTACGCGTTGACATTCATCGCAGCTCCGACAGTATTCAAAGACATCTTTATGGAGGGATGGCCACCAATACCCGGCGTCGAGAATTTTCCGAGTAGTGAGTTCGGTAGAAAAATGTCCTCCCGAGTTACCGTGGTGTAGCTCCCTGATAATCAATTTGGTTTGGTTGTCGGTAATGACCTTCTGTAAAGAGAAATTCTTGCTTTGTCGATACAAGGTGCCATCGACTAACTGAAATGGGAGGGCTCGGTAGGCTAACCTTTTCTTGCGCTCGGTACTCCAGTCGGCAGGGAAGGTACCAGTTTTGAGGTAGTCGTGTACTGTCGTGAGCCACTCCGGTAGTACGTTGAATAGCTGGGCATCGGACGTGGTATCGGTAATCCCTGTGGCCAGTTCGGCTACCGTGTTCCGAGAAAGGGCGTCGGCAATACCGTGTGTCTTGCCTGGTTTGTAAACGACTGTGAAGTCAAATTCCAGAAACAATAGTAGCCATCGAGCAATGCGGCCGGAGACTTGAGTCTTATTGACCAAATAGATCAACGCCATGTGGTCGACGTAAAACACAAACCGGTTACTGATGAGGTAGTGTCGAAATTTGTTGATGGCGTAGACCATGGCTAAAGCTTCACGCTTGGTAGTTGTATAATTCTTCTCTGCGCGGCTCAGTAGTCGGGAGGCGTAGACAATGGGTTGGTCGATTTTTCCGGTAGGGTTCTGCGCCAGCATAGCTCCTACTGCAATATCCAAGGCATCCGTATGAATGTGAAATTCCAGCTTCCAATTGACTGCGATAAGGATCGGGGCGTTAACATAACGCTTTTTTATCTCCGTAAATGCTTGGTTGCACTCGGTAGTCCAGGTAAATGGTTTGTCTCTTCTTGTAAGTAAAGTGATGGGCGCCATAATCTGGGCGTAATCGCGGATGAAACATCGGTTGAATTGGGCAAGGCCATTGAAAACCTGGATGTCCTTGATGTTCCGAGGGTGTGGCATTGTGACGAGAGCTTCGATTTTCTTTGGATCGGGGAATTTTCCCTCTGCAGAAACGGCATACCCAAGAATCATGCCGAAGCGAACTAGAAAACAGCATTTTTCGGGGTTTAGACTGATACCGAACTCACGGCATTTGGTGAAGCACTTTCGGAGTTTGTCGAGGTGTGTCTCGGTAGTACTAAACACAGTGAAGTCGTCGAGGAAGAGCTTCATGAAGTCACCGAGGTATTCCTTGAAGGCTTGGTTGACTGCTCATTGGTACGTTGGCGGAGCGTTCTTCAAACCGAATGGCATGACTACCCAGACGAAGGCTCCCCAGTCGGTAATGAACGCCGTCTTGTGTCGGTCCTCGGGTGCAATCTTGATCTGGTGATAATCGGAGAAGCCATCGAGAAATGAGTACATCTCGTTGCCTGCTACCGAGTCGAGAACCTCATCAGTAAACGGTAGGGGATACGGATCCTTCTTTGTTGCCTTGTTGAGACGCCTGAAATCAACACAAATGCGTAGTTTGCCGTTCTTCTTTGGTACCACGACGATTGGTGATAACCAGGTAGCATGGTCCACAGGTTTAATAAATCCTGCCTGCAAAAGTTTATCAAGATCGGTTTTCACCGTTGCCGCATAATTTGGATTCATTCGGTAGCGTACCTGATGGGTTGGAGGAATGCTGGTATCCAGTTCAATCTTGTGTTGAGCAATGTGTTCCGGAATGCCACGTAGGTCCTGGTATGACCATGCAAACACATCTTTGAAAGTGCGGAAGTGATCTTCAGCCTCCGGTAGTAGGGAGTCTGGAATAGAAGTACCGATACGGATAATGTTGGGGTCGGTATCGGTTCCGAGGTTGAGGTCTCGTAATTGTTCTTCCTCCGTCTGCAACCATTTTGCTACCGAGATTTTTTTTACCTTTTTCCAAATCGGTATTTCATCAATTGGCATGGCACCTTCCGTATGGGTTATGGTTGGTAGGGTGAGTTCGGTAGTGTTTACCTGGCACAAGTCGTCAATAGCTAATGTTCCAATAGGGAGGAGGAACTCTTCTGCCTCGAGTAGAATGAGTTCTTCTTCGTCGGTAAAGCCGTCCACGTAGTTGTAGCAGACGAGAGTATCGGGAGTTGTGGCTTCAAAACCTAACTCCCGGTTAATTCGTACCGTTCGGATGGTACCGTTACCCATGATCTGGATGTGGTCGTTAGCCCAATCGTGAATGACTCGGGCGTCCCTGAGCCATGGTCTACCGAGCAACAACGTATAAGTTGAATTGACATCTTTACAAGAAATAACGGTGAGAATAATGACATAGGGAATACCATGAATGAAGATCTTGATGTTCCGGAGCAAGCCCAGCGGTTGGACAAGGGAACTATCTGCCATTCTCAATTTAAAAGGTGCCGGTGTTGGGGTCGGTAGTCCAAGCCTACGTCGTTCGGTTTCGGTGATGACATTTACCCCCGATCCCCCATCCAATAGGACATCATGTAATTGATGATTCCCAATTTTGACTGAGATAATTGGCATGTGCCGGTCGACTGCTACTACCGAATGCACTGCCACTGTGGGCGGCTCGGTAACCGGGATGGTTGTCGAGGTTGTCTGACCGAGTCGGCGGTGGATATGTTTAGTAATACTAGGTGCAATAGTCATAAGGTTTTTGAGACTTACCTGGATTGTCTGTGATTCGATTTGTTGAAGAATGGTCTCACAGATATCCGTGGTGCTGTCCGGAGCGGTTGGAGTGACGCGGGATGATGGTGGCTGTAATGGCGAGAGGTCTTGTAATTCACGGACCGTCTTTATCATTTCTTCGCGCAGCTGCTCTTCGGCTTGCCAATCAAACGCCTCGGTTTGTCGGGCTGCTTCGGTAGCTGCTGTGGGATTGTTCGGGACTACCGAGTCTGGATGCTGTGTCTGACCCCGAGTGCGAGGACCGATGTGAGAGACATCTACAGTATGTACATCGGTGATGACTACCGAGGATCCTGAGTGGGCAGGTAGTTTGTTTTTTATGGCTTTTTTAACATCCTCATCTAATAAAAGTGGACAACGATGTCCCGGATGTTCAAAAGATCAACATTCATTGCATGGGTACCGTTGTACCGGGGTCATACTGCGAGAAGTACGGCGGTTTTTGGTACTTACCGGAGTTGGTGCTTGCTGAGTTTGAATCTGATGGACGGAAGCCGTATCGGTTTTCTTTCCATAGTCACTTGCCGGGTTGCGGTAGCATGTCCCCCATTCATGACCCATACGACCGCAGCCGGTACACTTCAGGTTACGTCGGGGGTTGTCTCCGGTACTGGTCGAGGGAAGGATCGGTTGCCGTGATTTGGGTAGACCTTCCTCTGCAGTGCGTGCCGAGTCCACGGCTTCGGAAAATGTTTGACGTTGAAGGCCTACCGTGGCTACCTGGAGATACTCCAATAAGCCAGCGCGAAAATTGCTCAACATGAACATATCATCCGGAGGTACGGTTAGATTTTCCGCGAGTTGTTGGAGACGTTCAGCGTAATCATCGACCGATTCCTTCGGTTGCTGATTGATGGTACGGAATTGGATGTACGTTTGGTCGTCCGTTTTGATGGTTCGGTAGCGTCGTTTGAATGCGGAAAATACTTCCTGCAGTGTATTAGTAGGATGAATGCGTCTATGGTACGCAAACCAATTTGACTCTTTTTCGGTAAGAGTGTTACCGAATAATTCTAACTGTACTATGGTTTCTGTTTCGCCATTTAATCTAATAGCAAATTCGAACTTGCGACAATGTGTCTCAGGGCACTTACCGGTTTTGTACTCCGGATACGGTACCGCTTTCCGAGCGGTCGAGGTAGGGCGTCGACCCGTGGGTTGAACGCTTGGGTCTCCGGCAGGTCGGTAGGTTGGAGTCGGTACTCCGGTAGTCATAATGCGGCGTGGTTGGGGAAAATTATAGGGACAGGAGGTAGAAGGGTGGTCGGTATGGCCACAAAACGTGCAAAACCGGAGAGGAGGTCTAGGACGAACTTGGTGGAGGTGATGTGGAGAAGGATATCCGAAAAATTGCTACTGTACCGGGTATTGGTGTCCCGGGATCGGTTGTGGGCGTACCGTGTGATGCCTGGATGGAGCACGTCCTTGATTTTGTCGAAGCTGTCGTAAACGTAGATTGGGTAGTTGTAAACGGGATACAGCTAGGTCGAGGTCCAATTGGGGAGTCGGTTCCAAGGCTACAAGAAGTTCTTGGTCTGTTGCGTCCTCTGCCGGTAGTTGTTGGAGTCGGTGTTGGATAGCCGAGGACTGCAGAAATGCTTGGCTACGAAACCTGTCGCGTTCTTCGTCGGTGAGGTGTAAGTCATCTGCAGTAGCTGCCGGGTTGTGGAGTACCGAGTCGGAGGATGGCCTCTGCCAAGTGGATGAATGTGGGTGTCGTGCAGTTTGGAGTTCTCACAGGGTCGGTAATTCGTCCTGTGTGAGTAAAGGTTGAGGCCGTCGTGTCGGATGAGTAGCTGTTGAGGGAGCTCGGAACATCGGTGACGGTAGCAAATCCTGTAGGTTCCGGTGCATCCGAGTGTTGGAAATTGTGAGAGCCTCGAGGTCGAACTCGGGCGGTGGTCCTGCGGATCGAGTGTGGCGCCGGGCCATGGGAAATTCTGGGCACTGGAAATTAGCTTGACAACCGGACTGATCGATTCCGGTAGAATAGAAAGAGGGCGCGGTGTCACACTAACGAAGTGATACCAGAGTACCGGGATCGGTGACTCTGTGATTTGAAGTAATGGAGTTCTAGAATTCGAACACTAGATGGTCGCCAAATGGTAGCTCCCCTTGGTAAGAACCTACTCGGTAATCATTACCGGGGGTTTACTAGCTACCGAGGAGAAGGAAAGTAACCGAATGGACAGCAGAATACTCAAGGCTAAGTCAGTGATCACGAAACTACGGGAAGACAAACTGACCAGAACAACCAATAGCATACAGAAAGTCACTCGGTAGGGGATAATTCGGAAGACGATACTTTGAGTACAAGACAATAGTTTGGGAAAATGGAGCATGCCAATGAGGTTGGCTCTATTGCTTTTATACCACTGTACAACCAGATCTGACAGTTAGGTCAGATCAGTAAAAAAGTGTTTCCTAGATCTACCTACTGGGGTAACTTGGAAAATTACCCAGGTAAAACTCAGATCGGTAGACCTACCGATACTCCTATTTTACGGTTAACATAAGCTCAAGAAGCATGCCACCTACACCTTGTTGTTCATCACTATTTATTTACATTATCCCTAAAAAAAAATGCTATTGAAAGAGTTTTTAATTACTATGATTTTTTCAAGAAAATTACTTTGAGAAATGTTATAAAATTCATTTTTATTTACATGATTATGAAAAATTCAAGACAAATTGGTTTAATAACAATTCATATGCGAAAAAAATACCAAAAACTACAATTATCTTTTAAAATGTGAGAAATTGATGAGGTTTGACTGGGTAACTATAGTGTGGACGTTTAACCTCAAAACGTACCAACCCTTTGAACAGAAGTAGATGCTAGCCTCAGAAATAGATATTAGCATGGCTTAGACGTACATGAGGTGTACATGAGAGGACCATTGCAAGCATAAATCTACCCAAAAACTTTGACATACTTGTAGTTAGAGGCCTCTCCAATATTATTAACAAGTTCACATCACAAGAGATTTATTGTAATTGGTAAAGAAGTTAATAGGCTTACAAAGGTGACTTGGATGAAAGTCATCTAAGGTTGTATGAGAAAGTTGCAAGGCTTTGAATCTCTTCATGATTGAGTTCTTAGACGCTGTGACGTTTAGGGGTTAAGGGTTAAGATAGACATATTCATTACCATCCATTAAAAAAATTTGTCCTCATGTACCAAGGATATACATTTGTTTTGTAGAATGTTGGTCTCCAATACATAAGGGTATGGGTATGTCTACGTTGATCAGGGTGTGACTATAATGGGATTGACTTGGCATGGATCAGGAAATTCTGGTGGTCATGGGTTCAAATCTCCATGTCCTCAACTGAGGTGAAATATATGCACAATGGCCAGCCAGCTTCAATGCCATACACTGACTCTGGTTTGTTCTTGCTGGTTGTGCCATGGAAACAATCACTCAAGTCATGGATAGCAGAAAGTCACACTAAAATTTGCTCGTTTCATAACAAAAATCTGATTATTACCTTTAATACATACATTTCTAATGCTCGTTAATTTCATCCAAGCCTCTCACAGTGACCTTTACTCTCTAAACTTGTTACAGTACAGTGGGGTGACACCGAAATTGTCCCCTTGTGCAATTCCAGGGAAAGTGCCCACACTGCTGCCAACTTTGACACCCTCCCGAGCGCTGGAAAATTGTTATTTATACATGAAAGTTTAGAAAAAAAATCATTGTTATGTTGAAAACATGTGCACCAAATTTCAAAGCTAGAAGATTGATACAAAAAAAGATATTCAACATTTACTAACAAGGGGTAGCTGTAAGAAATGTTTCACAGCTGCCAACTTTGACACCCTCCCAAGGATTGAAGAAATTTTTTTTTCGCATGAGATTTGGGGAGTAGAAACATCTTTATGTTTTTTACACATGTGAAAAAATTCAAGTCCAAAAGACCCACATAAAATATGATATTCCAAATCTACCAACATGTGTAGTTGTGAGAAACAAAGTTGCTTCACAACTTCCAACTTTGACAGCCCCCCTAGGGCTGAGAATTTTTTATTTCAATATGAAATTTTCGTCACATTATCTTTATAATGTTGGTCACATGTATGAAAATTTTCAAGACCAAAAGATACACACAAAAATAGTTATTCTATATCTACCAACGTAGTTGTGAAGCAACTTTGTTTCTCACAACTACACATGTTGGTAGATTTGGAATATCATATTTTTTGTGGGTTTTGGACTTGAATTTATTCACATGTGTAAAAAACATAAAGATGTTTCTACTCCCAAAATTCCATGCGAAAAAAAAAATTCTTCAATCCTTGGGAGGGTGTCAAAGTTGGCAGCTGTGAAACATTTCTTACAGCTACCCCTTGTTAGTAAATGTTGAATATCTTTTTTTGTATCAATCTTCTAGCTTTGAAATTTGGTACACATGTTGTCAACATAACAATGATTTTTGGCCTAAACTTTCATGTATAAATAACAATTTTCCAGCGCTCGGGAGGGTGTCAAAGTTGGCAGCAGTGTGGGCACTTTCCCTGGAATTGCTCAAGGGGACAATTTCGGTGTCACCCCACTGTACAATATCACATACCAGTATTTAGAAGAGAAATATGTGCTAAGTTAACTATACCTTCAAGGAAGCATTTACCTTACAGCGTGCGTATCTATTAGAGTGTGACATTTCACGTATCTGAAATGTCACACTCTATCGGATACGCATGTTTTAAGATAACTGCTTCTTTTTAAGGTATAGTTACCTTATTGTGTACATTTGGATATGTTGGTTACTAATGGGCTCGTATAAAAGAGTTCAGAATTAATGTACTGTAAATCCTCTAAGTATGACTGGTACGTATTATTATGAATTGAGAAGAGTATTTGACTGCTGAAAGAGCACTTTCTGGCCTTTGAGGTTTTAAAATTATGACCAAGTTAAATTTGCATTGCAGATTAAGGAACAATGAATGGGAAGAATCGATGCGGAAAAAATCGACACTTGATCAATTGAATTTCAAAACCTCAAGAAAATATTATTTTTTTAATGAAAAGTGACACGGACATGGTCATGTCTTAACACTAGTAGAATATGGTGTTGTTTTCCACCACGTTGTCAGTAGTTATGTTGAGTGTTGTGATAAAAGTTTCTTGTCGTTGTCTTTATCCTATTTCAGGGGTGAAATGCAACGAGATTTCTAGTAGTGTAATTGGTTGAGAATCTTTAAAATAAGTAGGTAAAACAACAGTTGATACACGTAGAGCTTATGGCCGAGTTATTTCAAAAGACATAACATTCAATAGCTCACTACCTTTCCTTCATGTATCATCTTGGGACTCCACCTTGTTGGAATTAAGTTACCCATGTGGTAATTAAGTTACTCATGAGGGAATTGATAGACCAAGGGTCTATGACTCCAAGCCTTAGTTAGAACACCAAAGTAATAGTCTAGTTAGTCTTTACATATTCTAAGTATATAGACAGACGATACTAGGACTATAAGTGTGGCTTGGTGAGTGAAGGAGATACCATTGTTTATTGAACAAGATCTCACTTGTATGGTTGGGTGGCAAGTCACATAATAAACATTGTTTACCTTTTGTGCACATTATCTTTCTTTATTTAACATGGTATTAGAGCTAGGTTGATTAAAGGAGAGAGATTAGAGAATTGAATTGGGCTTTGGTTTGAATTCATAGTTAAACCTGGGATTGGCCCCCATAGTCTCAAAGTTGTTATTTGCATTCACGAATGCAAGTTAGCATGGCTAGTACTAGCAGTGGAACTAGTTTCTTGGACAAGTTTGGTGGTCATGGATTCAATTCATGGAAATTGAGGATGATCGATCTTTTGAAGAGGGATGGGTTGTGGAAGTTGGTATGTGGTGAAGAACCAATGCCAAGTAGCACTACAAGTGACACACCAATTGGAATTGTCCAAGGAGAAAGTGGAGAAGGGGAAGCCAATGTTGGTACTGTTATTGATAGCAATATGACTAAGTGGTTAGAACGTGATCAAATAGCTCTCTCTACTATTGCCTTTTATCTCTTAGATGAACCACTCCATCAAATCACTCAATGTAACTCCGCAAAAGAAGCATGGGATGAACTTTGTCACATTTATGAGAAGAGTGATATGCATTCAAAAAAACTGCTCCTAAAGGAGTTTTGGTCCTTCAAAGTGGATAAGTCTGAGAGTATGGCAAATGCCAGAGCCAAATTTAGATCATTGATTGATCGTTTGGAAGGAGTGGGAGTCATTTGTAGTGACGCAGATAAGATTAATGTGCTTTTAAGTTCTTTCCCAGATTCATGGCTGGGTTTCACTAACATTTATAGTAATAACTATTGAAGGTTAGATTAGAATACCAAAGCCTCACACAAACACTTGGAATGCATAGGAAAGAGATGATCTTTACTCATGGGCTGCCCCTCTTAAGTAGCACACCCAAGGGAGTCCCCTTGGCAAACCATATGGGACATCAGCCCATACTCCACTCCTAGTACACTAGGATCAGCCCATATCACTTGGGAGACCCAATTCTCATTACTTCTAACTAGTACCACTTCTCTAGTTGCAAGTCTAGCTCATTTGCATCATCTACTCTAGCTAATGCGCATGGCTATGAGCAACTTCAGCCCACGCAATCATCCTACTTCAACACTCCCACTTTGCGAATAGCCAAAGCCTTCGAGCCCAAATGCCACCACTAGTCTTTGATGTCGATCTCTCGCAAGAGCCTTTGTCAGCACGTCCGCCACCATGTGCTCCGTTGGACAATACTTCAACTCTATCACCTTCATCTCTAACTTCTCTCGAATGAAGTGATATTGCACATCAATGTGCTTTGTACGTGAGTGATGCGTTGGATTCTTCGCCAACGACATACTCCCTTGGTTGTCACACATGATTGTTGTAGCCTCCTCTTGAGTGCATCTCACATCCGCCATTAGTTGCCTCAACCAAATGGCCTCCTTCGTACTGTGGCTCGTCGCCATGTACTCCGCCTCAACCGTTGACGTGGCCGTGGTTTGTTGGCGCTTGCTATTCCATGAAACGGCCCCCGATCCAACTTTGAACATGTACCCCGTGGTGGATCTACGATCATTGGTATCACCCGCATAATCCGCATCACAATACCCACTCAACACAATGTTGTCACCTCCAAGACACAACCTCACATCACTTGTGCCTTTCAAGTACCGCATGATCCTCTTGACCGCAACCCAATGACTTGAACCCGGTCTTGCCATGTGTTGACTCACAACGCTGATTGGATACGCAAGGTCCGGCCTTGTTGCAATCATAGCATACATCAATGACCCTACAGCTTGCTTGTATGGCACATCCACCATAGATTGAGCCTCTAATGCATACTCCTCATCGGTGAGTTTCACGAGTTTGGAATTCACATCCAATGGAGTGCCAACCGGTTTGCAATCCTCCATGCCAAAGCGTTTGAGAACATCCATAACATACTTGCTTTGATTCATTGTTATGGTGCGTGTTGCTCTATCTCGCACAAACTCAACTCCTAAACAAAAGTGCAACTCACCCAGATCACTCATCTCGTACTCGTTCTCAAGCATTGCCTTCAATGCCTTCAAAGAGCTCATACAACTTGCAAGGATGATCAAATCATCCACATATATGATCACGATGACCACATGTTGCCCCTTTTGCATGAAATACAAGCTGTGATCAGCGATGCTCCTTGTGAACCCGATATGAACAAGAAACGTGTCAATCTTTTGATACCATGCGCGTGGAGATTGCTTCAACCCATACAATGACTTGTTCAACTTGCAAACAAGGTTCTCATTACCTCGTTGCACAAATCCTTCGGGTTGTACCATGTAGATGTCCTCGTCCAACTCGCCGTTCAAGAACGCCGTCTTCACATCCATTTGATGCATTTCCAAATCCATGGCAGCCCCGATGGCCAAAATGCATCGAATAGTGGTGAATTTCGCCACCGGTGCAAAGGTCTCATGAAAATCAACACCTTCGATTTGTGAAAAGCCCTTTGCCACCAATCTTGCCTTATAACGAACCACATCACCCGTTGCATCTCTCTTTGCACGAAATACCCACTTACAACCGATAGCGTTGCGATTCTTGGGGAGGGGAGTCAATTCCCAAGTGCCATTGTCCATCAACGATTTGTACTCCTCTTGCATGGCTTGCTCCCACTTGTTTGCATCATCACAACTCAACGCTTCACGAATCGTCAATGGAGCATCTAAAAGTGCAACGTTTGCATGCTCCTCCTCACCTTGAGGGAGAATATGATTCTTCCACCACTCGCCAAGTGGTCTACGATTTCTCTCTGGATAACGACGATCGCTCGAGGATGCATTGTCTTCAACCGCCGTTGCTTGTGCCTTTTTCTCGCCATTCCTCGTCTTCAAAGGTCGCTCCTCAATATGTTCCTCATCACCACCATCTTCGTCATCTTCGTCTTCATCAACAATATCAATAACGGGAGATTTGGAAGATTGGTCCACAATCGCTGGTTTATCGCCACTTCTCCCACTTGGACCATCGTCCAAATTGTCTTCAACCTTGGAGTTCTCGCAAAATGTCACATCACGAGCTCGAATGATCTTCTTGGTCTCGAGCGACATGAGCCTGTACGCCTTGGTACCTTCACAATATCCAAGAAACACACATTTTGTTGCCTTGGCCTCAAGTTTGGTTCTTTGAGAATCGGGTACCTTTGCAAATGCGATGCATCCAAATGTGCGCATGTGCTCCACGCGGGGTGGCCTCCCACTCCACACTTGCTCTGGTGTCATGTTTTGAACCGCACTCGTCGGGCATCGGTTGCGTGTGTACACCGCAGTCATCACCGCTTCCGCCCAAAGGTCCAAACCCAAATTTTGTGCATGCAACATACTCCTTGCCATTTCCACAATTGTTCGATTTGCACGCTCTGCAACTCCGTTTTGTTGTGGTGTATATGGCGTTGTGGTTTGTCTAGCAATGCCTTCTTTCTTCAATAACTCTCCAAATTGGTTGGACATGAACTCGCCGCCATTATCCGATCGAAACACCTTGATCTTGTGCTCGGATTGCTTCCTAACCAACGCCTTGAACTCTTTGAACTTCTCAAAACACTCGCTCTTTGCTTTGATCGGATACAACCATATCTTCCTCGAAAAATCATCAATGAACGTCACAAAATACTTGCAACCCCCCATAGACGTGGTCTTCATTGGACCACACACGTCGGAATGCACAATCTCAAGAACCTTGGTTGCACGAGTTGCCCCATCAACTGGAAACGGTGAGCGTTGTTGCTTGCCTTCAATACAACCCTCACATGTGAATGAACTAGGTGCGACGTGTGATTGTGCAAGATCCATGCCACTTACCATTCCACGCAGTGCTTTCACACTCTTGACATTCAAATGCCCGAGACGACGATGCCACAACGCCAACTGGTCTTCGTTTGAACTCGATTGCACCAACGTTGCCGATTCCGCCGCGTGCATCTTGGAAAACTTGATTTGGTACAAGCCGTTGACTTCGTGTATAATGGCCACCTCCTCACGACTTGGGGACAACACAAAACACCCTTGGTCGCTAAATTCCACTCGCAAATGCTTCATCACCAAATGTCGCACCGATAAAAGATTTGCCTTCAACTTGGGAACGTGGAGGACATCATGGATGGTAATTGTCTTCACACGACCCTTCACCTCGGTGTCTACGACGATGGATCCTTTACCCACGGCTTGAAGAACCGTATCATCACCCAAAATGACATTCTTTGGAGATATGACGTGATATGATTGGAAACAACTCCTAATGGGCGCCATGTGACTCGAGGCTCCCGAATCAACAATCCAATCGATCACACTACCATTGCATGACACGTCACTTGCCATCATTGCATACTCGTCCCCGTCATCACTACAAGAAGAGACGCTAGTCATAAATGCGTACTCATCACCTGCATCGTTGACCTTTGTATTGTTGGCACTTTCCTCTCTCTTGCGTTTGTAGCAAAATTTTGCCAAGTGGCCCTTCTTACCGCAATAGTAGCATACCTTGTCTGTAGAGCTCCCACTCGCACCGCTCTTGGATTGCTTCGCCATAAGCGCCGCGCTATCGCCACGAGTCTCGTTCTCTTTGCGCCGCGAGAGTTCATGCAACAACCGTGATGTCACATAATCAAGAGTGAGCTCGCTAATGGGCCTACTCTCCATAGCAACGATAAGATACTCGTACGACGGCGGCAAACTCTCGAGGAGCGTCATAACGATATCACCGTCCGTAATGTTGACGTCTGCGCCGTTGAGCTGATCCGCAAGAGCCTTGACTTTGTTGATGTGCGCCAACATGTCGTCGTTTTCTTCCATCTTGATGGTGAAAAACTTGCGCCTCAAAAACAAGATATTGACCAAGCTCTTTGCCTCATGAATATTGCAAAGCTTGGCCCATGCCTCGGCGGGAGTCTTGCACGACCGAATATGAGAAAGCTGGGAATCAGAAAGATTAAGAGCCAAAATCGCAAAGGCCTTTTTCTCTCGCCGAGTGTACGCAGTTCGTACCCTAGCCTCGGCGTCGGACGAAGGCGGTTCCTCACTACCCTCAACTATCTCCCACAATTCTTTTTCGGCCATGACCATTTCCATCTTGAATTTCCACAAGTGGAAGTTGACGCCATCGAACTTGTCTACAACCTTAGCACCTTCACCCTCAAATGTAGCCATATCCTTGATTGAAGGACGTACGCTCACAAAATTCAGCCCCTAGAAAGCTAAGAAAAATTGTTTTTATGATTTTTGACAATTTTGTGATTTGTGAAGCAAATTGCACACGTATGTGCTTCTAATGCCTCCAAACTAATTCCAAACACTAAATCAGCACCTTTGTGCTACACATCAACCTCACAACACTCAATCGTGATGGTTCTTAGTGAATTTGCACAAGATCATACCACAACACCCTAACTAGGAGAATTGCGCACTCGTTGGCTCAAATCCACTCAAATCAGCACCCTTGTGCTTCACAACATGTAATGCACCCTATGCACACCCTTGTGCCTTCCAAGGACTCTAAATCAATGCAAATTCAGCCCCTTCAAGTCCTAATTGCATTGAAATTCATCAAATCAGCCCCGTTGTGCATTCACTAACCCAAACTCTAATTTTGAGCACTCCAAGGGCATAACTCACATTCCAAACCCTTGTGCCAGAATTGCAATACCAAAATCAGATTGTAGACTCACCCCAAGAGCCTCAAAGCATAAAAGTGCCTTGCAACAACACAAGTGCACAAATTGAGCACAAATTGAGCCAATAAGCTCCAATAAGCTCCAATCAGCTCCAATATACTCCAACAAGCACCAATAAGCTCCAAAGCTCCAATTCAGCCTTTATAGACGTGTATAAACTCCAAAAGTGCTCCAAAGTGCTCCAAAAGCTCCAAATCAACAAATGATAGCTCCAAAGTGCGAATTCAGCCCTCCAACACGTAGATCAAAGGTAGGAAGATTGTAATACCTCCCAATGTCGAAATCAGCCCACCAAAGCTCGAATTCAGCCCTCCAAAGTTCCAAATCAGCGCTCCAATACTCCAAAATCAGCGCTCCAACGCACGACCTCCACACAATGAGCAATCTAATCTTTGACTCACGCAAAACACATGAGTGGGCCCATAACCTATTGAAGGTTAGATTAGAATGCCAAAGCCTCACACAAACACTTGGAATGCATAGGAAAGAGATGATCTTTACTCATGGGCTGCCCCTCTTAAGTAGCACACCCAAGGGAGTCCCCTTGGCAAACCATATGGGACATCAGCCCATACTCCACTCCTAGTACACTAGGATCAGCCCATATCACTTGGGAGACCCAATTCTCATTACTTCTAACTAGTACCACTTCTCTAGTTGCAAGTCTAGCTCATTCGCATCATCTACTCTAGCTAATGCGCATGGCTATGAGCAACTTCAGCCCACGCAATCATCCTACTTCAACAATAACAAGGCTCTACCATATCTTATTTGTAAGATACTGCAGAAAGAACAAAGACTGGGAGTTTTACCTATCAAGTCACTCAAGAGGAAATTAGAGGACTTAGAGTGATACTTAATTATGTTTTTAGTAAATAATGTGGCACTACATTATTATCTACTAAAGGTGGTTCTAACTATGGGGCGGGGGAGTGCTGGAATTAAGTTACTTCTTTGGTAATTAAGTTACTCATGAGGGAACTCATAGACCAAGGGTCTATAACTCCAAGTTAGTTAGAACACCAAAGTAATAGTCCAGTTAGTCTTTACATATTCTAAGTATGTAAACAAACGGTACTAGGACTATAAGTGTGCCTTGGTGGGTGAAGAAGATACTATTGTCTATTGAACAAGATCTCACTTCTATGGTTGGGTGGCAAGTCACATAATAAACATTGTTTACCTTTTGTGCATATTATCTTTCTTAACTTAAAATATCCTGTTAGCTATTGATTTGGTGTGGAATATGTTGATCCATCTAGTGTGGGGCAATGCAGAGTCACTACAAGCTACTGAATGTTATGGAGACGCAGAGGATGACTATTGTTGGTTCTTCCCAAATCCTCTCCAAAAAGGCCCTTGGTCTATCCCCAGGCCGATTCCAATTGGGGTGGTCTTGTATTTTGCCCTCTTGCAATGGAATTCGTTCTATTTGTGTCAATTTTTTTTTTTTTTTAAATTCTCCCCAAAAACGTGTGGGGAAGGAAACGGGACTCATGATGACTAAGGTGGTTACCCCATTCCCAACTGAATAAGAAATACGGATAGGAGGCACTGAAGTTATTTAGTGTTATTATTTTTTAGAGATAGGCAAGAAGAATTAGATTCCAACGCAAGTTGAAACATAATTTTTGGGTGAAGAATGAATTAGTTACAAATTTTCAAAGTTGAAGTATGACGCATCCCATCCACGTCATATAGGTACACCTCTTTCTGTCTAAAGAAGCTTTGTATTGCACACACTAAAGATGCTTGAACCAACAACAACGAACTCATAACCACACTTACTCATACTAGAACCAACAAGAGAGAACCCATTACCAACTGTAACTCATGCTACAACCAACACCGTTGGAGCAGTGATTGTGGATAATGCCCCTACCTGTTGGTAAAAGGAGCCAGTTGGGAATGGGGTAACCACCTTAGAGGAGAGGCCAGTGAGCATTGGTCAGTGATGTTGGTGTAATACCCTGCAGTCTCTGCGAATTGTCAGCGGAAATTCTGTCACATGAACACAAGTTCTGGCACTGGAACCGCTGATAGCATGTATCATAGATCTCCTTCATTATCGCAGTTGAAAACAACCTCTTGAAGCGGAAAAGGAATGGGACTCTGCAAGCCAAGCAGACCGCAGTACAGTTTGCTGTTCTGTATAGAAAAACATGATCATGAAAAACACGACTGTGGGTTCATGAATGATTTTTCTATCTAGCATAACACAAAGAGCTTTGCATAATTGGAGATGCCAGTTCCTACCACCATGTGAAATTTATGCATACCTTCCCAAGTGGCAACACTCCATAAGCGTAACACAAGGCGGAACACACGTTTTGCCAGTGGAATCATATGTAATCCTGCCAGCTTGATTGCCGAACACAACACTGACACAGGTGCATTTGATCATCCTTTCACCTCATATATCGCTCGATGGGACTTTGCGGTTGGTAAATCTCAAAATCTAGGTTAACCCCTAAAGGACCAGGACCATATTCTCACAAAAAAAACCATGAAAAACGCAGCATTTGGAAGTTGTAGAAGAAATCATATGTTTTTTAGTTTTTTCATCATTTAACCGTAAGATCTAATACCCAACTTGAATTTTCACGTGAACACAAAATTTGAGAGCAAAATGACCATTAGATTCTTAGATTATAAGGATCAAAGTTGCAAAAGAAGATTTTTTGGGGTTCAATCCGGTGACAAATTTGAACTTTAGAAATTAATATCTTTTTTTTGAATGGGTTAGAAATTCATTGAATGGCAAGGCCATGTTAACAATTGAGTTAAGTCTTCAAATATAAAATCTTGTAAGAAAAAAGCTCATATTAATTTTTTCATAAAACAATTACTAAAAGTGGGTACAAAGTGAAAGGATAAAGAAAATCATTAATAAGTTTGACATGGAATTGTAAAATGTCAATCTTAACGGTGAGAATGTTGTACTTGGAAATCTTCACCTAGTGCCTTTTATTTCATTAAAAAATATTGAAAATTGAGTTTAGAAATGAGCTTCAAAGTTTTTTTTGTCCAAACTGCCCAAAAAACAAATCTCCTCATAACTTTTATTCCATTGCTCAAAATGGGTAGATTTAAAGCTTCATTTGTAGATAAAGATCAACCAATGATGAATCAAAAAAGAAATTTTGAAAAAGAGTAAAATATTAAAAAAATCTTGTTGCCCGATCTCGCGTCAAAAACTTCAAATGCTTATAACTTTTGCAATACTTATCGGAATGACATGAAACGAAGTGCGACATGTAGAGTGTAGTTTTTGGAAGCTACACTGAAATTTTCATTGAAAATTTTAAAAATATGAGGTCCTTGGAGGCTGCCCAAAAAGTGGAACGACCAGAATATGGTCGCTCAAAAATTTAGGGGTTAATGTGGATGTCGTATCGTAACTTGGAAACAAAGCCGGCACCCATGGAGTTTCACATAATATTCAGTACACTACAAGGAGAAGGCGTCGCTTTTCACTCCTTCTGTGAGTCAAATGGTGTCACTTCGTACTCACCAATTTTTTGGTTGGACTTGGTGAGTGCGATTTGTCATGTAGGACAAGTATCTACATTGAAAAGCAACAATGAACAGTGAGAAACAACACCTCCGTTGGTTGTGTTGGCTCTAATAGTAGATGGTGTGGAGTATTCCACAACCAAAAATACTTCATCAGTAGCGAAGTGGACAAGTGGAGGCTCTAGGTGAGGGGCAATTTGCATGAAGGAAAGGGAGTGGGCATGAAGACTATTGAATGTTGGCTTTCCTGTCGTCCACGTCCTCTTTTTCATGGGTCACAACCAATAAGAAAGCTACAGGTGGTACTTTTTTTTAATAGAAAATTGAAATAATAATTTTTGCCAGAACTGCTAGCAACTCATGGTATTATGCCAGGACACGACTTGTCTATTGTTTGCTATGGCCAAAGTGCGTCACATGTGTAATTTTATTTATGGCATACAACACTAGAATTTTGCAAAGTTGGAGATCCCAGTTCCTACCACCATGCCCGACAATGTATAAGCGTAACACAAGGCGTAACACAAGTAACAGATTGCGCAGAAATGGTCGAAGTAGTGGCTCACATTGAAGCCACGTCAGTAAGGCATACTGGCAGTATACTGACCGTAGGAGATTTAAATTTTGCAAAATGCTGCAACGATCAACCAACTGAAACCCTTTCATCATAAAATGGGAAAAATGATTGCCTACCAGTGACGACGCTATAACCAACCAAATCTGCAACTTACACCAAACTAAGCCAGAGTCAGATTGAGCTGCAAAAAACTTCCAGCGGGGAGATTGACAATAAAGCTGGTCTGGATTAACTTACACAGGAAAATGCAATGGCAGTGGTGATTATGAATGCCAAGTGTACTTGCCAGTTGTTGTATCAGCCTTTGAGTTCTCCCACTTTTGAAGCCCTGTTTCAGAGAGCCTTTCTTTTGCAAAAGTTCTTTGGAACCTGTAAGTACTCCTGTAAGGCCGGTGTGTATTTAGTGCTGTTTGAGAATCGGTTTTCATGCAAGAAAAAACAAACTGGGAAGGATTACTAGACTATGGAAGAGTGGCTCAGAAGAAAACGAGGGAGAAAGCTGATAATGCTAGACCACAGGATCAAGCTGGGATCCTCAAACAATTCGATTCCAAATGGGCCTTATGTAAGGTGATTTGTAGTAGGATTGACCTCCAGGTTCGGTGGCAACTTTGACCCCCAAACATTTAGTGGTAAATTTGTTATTTGTTTCCCCCCGCCGCCTCTGGAGGGCTTGCCTTCTGATGAAGGGTTGGTTGTTCTCTCTTTGCAATGGAATTTACTTTCATTTGTGCCAAAAAAAAAAAACAAATTAACTAACTAATTGGTATGTTTTGGTTGATCGTGGGACCATGATTGAAGATTTCAGGCTCTTGATTATTCATGAATATGAAATTTAATTGCAAGGAAATAAACAACAACCGGATCAGGAGTAGAGAGACCACTAGTAGCAAACTTGTCGTTTTTCATTCCACACTTCGTAGAAATAGTGAACAATAACTGAATATTATACTTATATTTTTGTCTTCTTGTGACCAAAACCACTCACCAAAACTCACACAACCCATGTGCTTGGCGAGGTTTCATTCCTTTTTCATTTTTAGTGAGTGAAAAACGACACATTTCCTACTGGCAGACACAGACTAGACTCATGACTTTGTGAAACAATTGCACAACTTATCTATCTTAACTTTGGAAGTTTGTGGAATTGATGTTTACAATCCCAAGAACAAGAAATTATTCTGTCGTCCTCCTACCAAGCTTTAGAGTAAACTCTTGTCCACTTACTTGAAGATGTAAGATTAACTGTCCTATTTGTGCCACAATTCCGAAGTCCCCATAGTAGTGTACATACATTAAGTAAACCCCTTACGGACTGCGGTTTTTCATGCTTTTGAGCATCATTTTCACCTCTTTTTGTTCATTTTCTTGTGAATGTTTTTTCTCTCTTTATATTAAATACCAAATTAAACATTTAAATAAAATTTAAGAATTTTTTGACTAATTTTACAATTTTCCTCATGACTTCAAAGACGGTCAAAAATTATAAAAAAAGATTGCAATTTCTTCTTCACTTCAAACGCTATAATCTTGCAATTTGTGCGGTCAAAGTCTATGGAAATTTTACCATGCACTCTTCTGGTAATCTAAAACAAGATCCTATGGTTAAAATTGAAAAATAATATTTTCTGAGGTTAATTTTGAGTCCTGTCCTCACTGCCCATTCTCCCCCAAAAAAACCCCTTTTTGCTCCATAACTTCCACTTAAAAAGTTAGAATAATAAATAAATAAAATTCGATGAGGATCAACGTTTTTTGTTTTTGCGATTATTAGCTTCTGGCAGCTGCTTCCAAGGAGCTGCCTGAAGCGAGGCCTGAAGCTATAAATTGCGAGAAAATAAAACACTGGATGGGATTGCAGTTGTACAGTGGGTTTGCAGTCGTACAGTGCCAGAGTTAAATAGTGCGGCAGGTCTACCTGCGTAAAGCACGGAAATGGTGGAGAGAGTCCATTGGCACGACCAAAAGTGTGCGACAGTTTTCTTGATCGTATAAGTGCAGAGCTGAGTTAGAGCTGGACGATGAGATGAGACGAGACGAGTCAGAGAGAGCGAGCAAGCTTGCTTTACCAAAGCTGTCTGTTGGACATGACACCAACCTGCGCAGGCAGATCTTCAGACGAAAAGCGTTTGCATGCCACTCATGATACAATGCCAGGGTCGCACTTACATTTCGTGGGTTAGAGCATCTCCACTAGCACTCTGGATCAACGACTTTATTTTTTGGGTCAGGAGACAGTTTAGTGTTTTCTTTTGCTGTTTTTGCATGGCTTGAAGAGCATAAGGTTCTTTAGCCCTTGTAAGTTGTACTTTACGAGAAGAATCATTGCATCAGAATTGTTGTAGCAGATTTTAGAATGTTGAACCTCTCTTGTAATTCTTTATCTATAGAATGATGGTGAGGAGTTGGAAGTCCACAGGAGTTCCACCTCAAGAATCAATTTTTGTTTTTATCTTTCGTGTAGTCAGAGCAAAAGGGTGAACCTTTGCAAGGGCTTATAGAATCTTATGAGAAATCCATGCTCCTTGGATGCTCTTTTCATATTGTTATACAGGTAATATCAAGGTAATACACATGTGCTACTTAGGCAATACATGGGTGATACCTAGGTTTAAAGAGGCTACACATCTTGGCTCCATGTGGGAAATTTGGTTATTATTATTTCCCAAATTCGTTTTTCAAAAGTTCTTTGTATCAACTTGCCAACCCAAATTTTATATAGCAATTTGTGTTGTTCTAGTTGAAAAAATTACTGCTCTGGATAGCTATCTAGATGCGGAAAAATGGATGTGCATGGTTGGTGAAAAATTCATTTGGAAATGTGACACTTGAAAATGTAACCAAGTTCAGGGCCCTCAAAACCACTCTTGCTAAATGTGTAACTTCTCTTCTTAATTGCACATCATGATTTCACAATCCATGTGTGGTGACCTGTGAGAATCTTACTCACTATTTTCAGAGTCTAATTGAGTGATGGTAGTGGACGACCCCATTGTGAGGTCTCAATTTTTGGATGACTTTCATAGTGCAATTTAGAGTTCCTGGTGGAGATGCTAATATGGTTAGCCATCAACCATCTCCTCTAACCATGTTGGATATATGTCCACTTATAGTACGAAAAAAGGGTGTTGTTTTTTTATACTCTTTAAGCTAAAATGTACATGGATTTTTCTTTTTTTCTTTTTCTTTTTCAAACATGTGGCACCACTAAATATATTGTGGTACTTTAAATTGGAATTTAGAGGAAGTCGTTCTGATTGAGTGAAGATCTTCTCAAATGGATGAAAATATGTCAACATGGATGAATAGTTTGGCAATAAAGGAATGATCTTTGGTACTAATTTAGCTCTTTTTAAAAATAAATTTACATTTTGGCTATGTTTTCTAGCTAATAAAAGGCTAGCTAGAAACACGCAAAACCAAAAAAATTGCATATTTGGAGGCACCTTTTTCAAGGTAGACTATTTTGTAGTAATAGCACCTCGATTAGCACTATAATAAAATTTGGTTAAAAAAAACTGCATAAGTTTTTCATGTGCACATAACGTTCTTTAGAGGTGTACTATTGGACATGAGACATGTGAAGGATTTACATCTACAATGCCTTAGAATGGTAAGCACTTTCGAGGATCTAAAATAACTTTAGCTAAGCCAAACAAAGAAGATTGTAGAGTTGAATTATTTTATTCGTAGTTTACATTGTAGCAAAAATGTAGAGAAAGGGCGTGGTCTAGTAAAGGTTGAAGAACATAATGCAATTCTTTGGACCACCCTTAACACGCAATTCGCTATTTATGCACTTGGTCAAGTGCGCTCATTTCATAAACATATTTGACTTTTAAAAAAACCGGTGAAAAAGTTCTCTAAAAAACATCAATGTTGTCTTTTTACAATCACTTAAATTGTAAATAAATAATTATTTTAATTATTTTTTATTCTTATCTTTATCTTTTCTTTTATCTTTTCTTTTATCTTTTATTTCATCTTCTTTTTTTCAACTTGATTTCTTTCTTGTCTTCTTTCTTGTCTTCTTTCTTGTCTCCCTCTTGTCTTTCTTTTGTCTTTCTTCTTGTCTTCCTTTTTGTCTTCCTTGTCTTTTTTTTCTTCTACTTTTTCTTCAGTTGTGGCCGCTGAACCTGAAACAATGGGAGCAAACCCAAATAAAAAAAAAAGTTTTTTTTTTTTTTTTTTTCGGGTTGGCTATAAGGTGCCGTTGAACCCTAAATGGCAACCGCCAAAAAAAAAAAAAAAAAAAAAAAAAGAACTTTTTTTTTCTTCTTTTGGTTGGCCGTGGGGTGCTGCTAAACCCTAAATGGCGGCCGCCCAAAAACAAAAAAAACAAAAAAGTTTTTTTTTTTTGACTTTTTTTTGACTTTTTTCAAAATTTACTTTTTTCAGGCTCTGGGTGCGCGGCCGCGCACCCAAAGACCCTCCCATCTCCCCCTCAGCTTCTTCTTCTCTCCTCACATATATAGAGGAGAGGAGAGGGATCGGAGAGGGAGTGGGAGAATGATGAGAGAGACCCTCTCCTCTCCCCTATATATATGAGGAGAGGGGTGAGAGATGGAGAGAAGATGTACGTAGAGAGGGAGATGAAGATGGAAAGAGAGATGAAGATGGATAGGGAGATGTAGAGGGAGATTGAAGGGTCTTTGGGTGCGGTCGCACACCCAGAGGCTAAAAATAGTAAATTTTGAAAAAAGTCAAAAAAAAAAAAGTTTTTTTTTATTTTTATTTTTATTTTTTTTGGTGGGGCGGCCGCCATTTAGGGCTTAGCAGCACCCCACGGCCAACCAAAAGAAGAAAAAAAAAGTTTTTTTTTTTTTTTTTTTTTTTTTGGCGGCTGCCATTTAGGGTTTAGTAGCACCTCATCCCCAACCCGGAAAAAAAATAAAAAAATAAAAAAATAAAATAAATTTCTATTTGCTCCCATTGTTTCGGGTTCAGCAGCCACAACTAAAGATAAAGTAGAAGAAAAAAAAGACAAGGAAGACAAAAAGGAAGACAAGAAGAAAGACAAGAAGGAGACAAGAAAGAAATCAAGTTGAAAAAGAAAAGATGAATGAAAAGATAAAAGAAAAGATAAAAGAAAAGATAGAAGAAAAGATAAAGATAAGAATAAAAAATAATTAAAATA
The DNA here is from genome assembly GCA_022496805.1 of Pohlia nutans. Taxonomy (NCBI): domain Eukaryota; kingdom Viridiplantae; phylum Streptophyta; class Bryopsida; order Bryales; family Mniaceae; genus Pohlia; species Pohlia nutans. The sequence continues at coordinate 4,303,432 of CM040086.1, forward strand.
ATTATTTGTTTACAATGTAAGGGATTGAAGAAAGACAATAATTGTCATTTTTAAAAAAAAAAAGTTAGACCAAAAAAATTATGCGCCCGAGAACCAAGTGCATGATTATATGGCCAAGTGCGTAAATAGCGAATTGTGTGTTCCTTACTGCATATTTTAAAATGTGTAGAATCCTCATTTTCTGGATCACCCTGACTGCATATTTTAAAATGTGTAGAATCCTCATTTTCTTGCTACAAGTGTAATTTTTGGAATAAAGAGGTATGTAGTATACTATTAGAAGCACCTTTTGGAGACCTTTCCAATGGTATATTATGTGCCTTCTAATTCCAAAAATTGCACTCACAATGCTGAAATGAAGATTTTGCACATGTTTTACATTTGCAGTCCGGGATGGTATAAAAACTACACTTGACAAACTTATGTAGTTTCTTTTAATCAAGTTTTCTTTTATAGTATGCCAATTGAAAATGATGATTTTACAAGGAAAAGAAAAAAGAATTTGAGGATAAGTCATGTGAATTTTCAAACTAGAAGTTGTTTAGACTGCTTAACTCCTAATGGCCCACAACTCTTTCCAGATTGGGTACTTTTGCAAAGATGCATTATAAAATGCAACTAACGGGGATATTTTGAACTTGATGTATGAATAAAAGTTGTGCATTATGAGTTTAAGATTCTATCCTTGCGGTTAGATATATGATTGCTATCACCAATATTTTGTATAAATTCTGAAATTTAAAATTCAAAACTATTTTGTAGTCCGATTACAAAGAATATATTGACAATTTGTAAATGAAATTTGTCATGATGGGTTGAAATGTAATACTTTAAGTGTAGTGATTTTTGGGATTTTTTTGGTTGCTTGATTCTACGAGTCAACTTTTTCAAGAGCACTTTTGAACACTTTTGAATTGAGATTTTAGAAATTTTTGGTGAAGTAATGCAATATGAAATGAGGCATAAAAGTTTCACAAATCATCCCCTTTTTAATCGGGTCACACATGCACGAAGCTAACTTCCCACAAAAGTTTCAATAAAAAATCGACACTGCAAAAAGTGCATAATAGATGAGAAAACGGACTTCAAATGCGTACATCATGCAAAATATGCATAGTTGGATGGTTAGGGATTAATGGATGTAGTTTTCATTCAAACAATACATGTGCATAAGAGACACATATATACAAATATACATATAGTTACATTTTAAACTAGAATTTGATATTGTTTAACATTTATAATTGTATATGTATTAACCCCTAAGCTCCCGAGCGACCATTTTCTGGACGCTGCCCGGAAAAAACGGGCTGCCCAGAACAAAAAAAAAGTTTTGAAAAAATAAAAAATATTTTAAAATACTACATCAAGTCTACTTTCCAACCCAATTTGAATTATGGCAATCCGAGTTAAACTCCACCCGGGAGAATTTTTCAAAGTAGATCACCTCAACATTGTCTTAGTTTTACAAAATTTGCTATTTGGGGAAAGTAATGATGATTCCTCCATCATTTTTCTTGCTTTTTTGAAGTTTACGATAGATAGCCCAACTTTAACCAATCGTACTAAATTTTGAACTCTAAAATTGAAAATTATAATTTATACAAATTTTCAAAGGTTAATGCTTTTAAATTCATTAAAAAATGATCTAAAGATTATTTTGGAAGTTTGACCACATGGATAATTTGTAAAGATGATACTCTACATTTTGTCTATTGAACCAACCTTCATCAAACATATGGAAGGCACATATTATAACACATCTATGTTTTGTCCAATACCCCTTGGGCTTTTAGGGGTTAAATAATCTCATGTTTTTTTTTGTATAAAAGAGTCGCATATACTATGAATAAACCGGATATTGGTTACTCGGGGGGTGCACTGTACTTAACATGTACGAGTATACGTGAATGCACAAGAGGGATATTAATTTGAACATTGCCTTATTACGTATACATACAGTAGACATATTTAGAGAAGAAAATGTTGACGTATACATACATTAAACATATATTTAGAATGGAATAGATCTGTATACAAAAAGTTTTAGTTATATGATCCTTTGTATACAAGGGGGTATTCAGAAGGGGTCATGAACGAACGTGATTCTCAAACATAGTGCACCCCCCGAGATTGGTTAGTAGCTATTGTTTTCGTAGTACCATAGCTGGGTCGCCAAAAAAGAATACAAAAAAAAAAAAAAAAAAACGTAAAATATTGGAAATCATTGGGACCAAGAAACGAAAAATAGAATAAATCATTAGAAGCTATATTTGGCTATTTTGGACCATTTTAAATCATTTTTTGCTCAAAAACAAACACTAGTAGAAAAGGTAGCATTGCCGTGGGATATGCCCAGGCAAGTATTGCCCAATTCCACGCATGCACATTGATTTTGCATGGGCATGTCCATGGCGATAGCCATCTTTTCTACTAGTGAAAAACCAAGAAATTTATAAATTGAGGAACGAACCTTATTTTTCGACAAATATTAAATATTCGTTCGTGGGGTGGCGACCGAGCTATGATACTAGGGTACCACTTTGGCACTTCATAAAAAATGGCCTGGCACGAATATCTGAGAACAAGCAAAGTGGCGGCAAATCACTCAACACGTACTGATCGAGTCCTGTCCAATGCTGCCGACTCTACTGTACTGTACAGCTGCAGCTACTGCAACGACTGCAACTGGCTATGATGAAGATATGGCAGGCCCTGCACATTTTATGCTATGTAACTCGTATCAGTTTGCTTGCTGTATCATGTACTCCCAAGCAGAAACAGTTTCTGATCATCTAGATCTTGAAGATTTTGTTCATACACTCTCACTCACACACTTATTGTGCACAATTACTCACTTGATTATTTGACCCAATTTATAAGATCAATGTGCGTAAGCTTAACAATCAATTTGTACAACATTCCAATCAGTCAATAGGAATTTCAGTTTCTCAGTGCAGCCCCGCAGACCGACGTGCAGATCCGCAGCTTGATCCTACTTTTCGTCTCAGATTTTAACCCCCAAAAGGACCAATGCTTTATGGTTTTAAAATGATTAACCCCTAAACGTACCAGGGTGTCCCTGGAATTGGCAATTTGAAAAAAAGCATTATAAACTACTATTTAGAAGAATATTCTGGAATTGATAGACAAATGAAAGTTCTAGATTTTGAAGTTTAGATTCCATCCGTACGGTTTGATTCACTAATACAATCACCAATATTTAATTATAAAATTTGAAAGTTAAAATTAAGAATTCCTTCTAAATTCAATTACAACCTAAATTTCAATATTTTTTGAGTAAAATTTGTTGGAATGAGTTTGAAATAAGATACTCTTAAATGAGGTGATACTTAGAAATTTTAGTGTTTCTTAAATTTATGATCTCATTTTTCACGATTCCACTTTGAACTAGAGTCAATGCAAATTTGGCTTGGTCATACTTCTACATTTGTAATTTTAGAAAAATATATACTCTGGTATGACTAAATCCAGCAATTAGATAGGACAACAACTTGGTGAAGAATCTCCAAAAGATTGGATGAGTTTCATCTAAGCATTGATGAGAACGTGAGAAGGCTTTGAATCCATTCGTGATCCAGTTTCTGGACTCTGGGATGTTAAGGGTTAATTCAAACCGATTATAAATTAACTAGTAACTCTCCTTTTTACAAGAAGATTCAGCTTATTCACCGGGCGGTGACCCGGATTCATGATAAGCTTTGGGAAGTTTGTATTTTCATAAACTTTCTTAAGTTCAAATATCTATTGATTGAATTTCGAACAATGAAGAGTCACAATTAACCTAACTATGTCACGGATATTGAATAGACCTTGGATTTTTTAATCTTGAAACCATGTGTATCGGGTGTGTATCTCTTTCTACCAACCACGTTGCCTCAAGTACTCTCAACAAATCCCTAATTACATATCACTAGAATTTGGATAGAACATATAGGGGACAAGATGAAAAAAAAAAAAAAATTCATATTGAAAAGATTCCCTCCTCTCTTTTCATATGGGAAAAATTATTGGGAATTACTTTTCATTGACAAGAATTTTGTCTTGGGACAAGCTTATGCCTTAAATTCAATCAATCATATTGTGAAAAATTAATAACTCATATGGGATCAAATTTTATGTCACTAGAATCAGTGAAGAACATTACATGTTTGGCCGCACCTGTATAATTGATTTTCACAATATGATTGATAGAATATCATTTTAAAACCATGAATCCTTGGTCCTTTAGGAGTTAACTTACTAATGAGCAGGTTTCCTGCTTTCTCGCCTGCTTTGAGGACATTCACATGATGTTTGCCCTAGTCAACTCCAATTTTCATAAGTTTTCTTGCATTCCACAATTCACATCATTCAACTATAAGTGGATGAAAGTCTCCCTGTGCAAAAGGAAAAAATATCCCTCCAAAGATGCATGGGGTGAGTTCTACTTCACCTCTAAAGGACCAAGGATTTGTAAATTTTAACCCCTAAAGGACTTGGGGGGGTTTTTTTGGCAAATTGACAAATGTAACAAATTGTATTTTGAAAAATATAATGTAGATAGGACCAAATTTTATATCACTAAAAAATATTGCATGTATTGGTCAAAGAACTAAAAAAATTGAACAAAAAGAAGTGTACGTAAGACATACTCAAAATTGCCAAAATAAAAATGAAACCACCTTGAGATTTTTGGTCCTTTCGGGACTAAATTCTTGCTATTGGTTGTGGGGCTCCTATATCCCTCCAAGAAACTTTTGATTTTTGACCCTGGTACAAAAGGGACCTTGCTACAAAAAGATGTAGAATGTTATGACTCTTGATCTCCCAATGAACCCATATTGCATTGTTCTTGTTTGATCACTTGCCATTACATGTAGCAAAAATGATTAAATTCATTAATTTATTTCTTTTTTAACCCCTAAGCTCCCAAGGATCATTTTTTGGTTGCTGCCCATTTTATTAAGCTGCCATGAACAAATAAGAAGTTTTTGAAATTTAAAAAATCAAATCAAATACTACATAAAGTTTACTTTTCAACGCAATTTGAATCATGACAATCTGAGTTAAACTCCACTAGGGATATTTTTTCAAAGTGAATCACCCTCAACATTGTCTTAGTGTTATAGAACTTGCTATTTGGAGAAATGAATGATGCTCCTTCCACCATTTCTTTTGCTTTTTTGAAGTTTACAATAAATAAACCGATTTTGACTGACCATGCTAAATCAAAATTCTAAAAGTGAAAATCATAATTTTATACAACATTTCAAAGGTTAATGCTTTTCAAATTCATTAAAATTTTATCTAATTTTTTTTTTGAAGTTTAACCATATGGATAATTTGTAGAGATGATGCCCGACATTTTGTCTATTGAGACAAACTTCATCAAAAATCAAAAATCAAAATCATTATAACATATCTATGTTTTGTCCAATACCCCTTGGGCTTTTAGGGGTTATGATTCTTACAATAGATTTTTAATGTTTGTACAATATAAATTTTCAAGATTCCTTTCTATAAATATTCTAAAGATCTAAGCGTGTAAGTCATTGTGTTTTATGTCAAAGATGACTCTTCTGGTTCAAAAAATAGCTCTCTATAAATGAATTTAATAAATAAGTGAAACAAAAGTTTTTAAAAAGCACTATCAATGATTAAAATTTTGAATTTCAAATTCTTAGGAAAAAAATCGTATGAAATCACATAACATACCCGACTATTAGGGTCGGCAAAAACTAATTATAAAACTAGAAGCCCAAATATTTAGGAAATCATTTTTACAAAAAACATTATTTTCTACGTTTAAAAAAGAGAATCTTAGAGAATATTCACAAAAATTAACATTTTTTGAATAGCATTTGAACAAAAAAATTGGGTGGATATCACCAAAAACATAACATGAGGTGAATTATTTGGCATGATCTTTTGACCATGACGGCCGGGTTCAATCTACAATCAATTTATTGGTCTTGAGAGTCAGAAATGTATCACAAGAGAAACAACAAAGAAAAAACAAAGATACACCAATCTATTACCACCATGTCTCCAATTTTGCCTTCATGTATGGAAGGTACACTTTTTTGGCTTGGAATGTACACTACCAAAACATAACATGAGGACAAAATTGGAAACAAGGTGGTAATAGGTTGGTGTACATGACCTATTCTATGGTAGAACGCGGCTCAAGAGTCCCATTGTGATTATAAGTAATGTCTCAAGTTTAAGCTACTTCAATTTTTTTAAAAGTACCTAAGACATTAACCACAACATGATACTTGGACCTTGTCCTCGGTCAATGTCCCTCTCTATTCTCTCTTGTATATATAGGAGACACTGCAAAATAATTTTATGGTAGAACCAATTGTGTCTGGATTAAATTTAGATTAGTTCCAGTTTTATAGGGTTTATATTAATGAGTGACAAGAAAAGTGAGTGTGAAGTACTATTTGATTTTAATGAAATTATTAGATTTAGTACTATTAATATAAAAGGTTCTATGTACCAACATCTTAAACTTTAAAAATTGAAGTGCAAAAAAAGTGTATTGTTGCTAAATATAAATTGAATATTTTTATGGTAGTCTCTTATACCTGGTATATTTGAAAGCCACATCGTACTTGAAGTTGAGATCAAGGAATTGAGTAATTATATTGGTAGAGAGTTTTAAACAGGTCCTTATAGCTTTACACTAGGAGTTGGAAGCAAAACGTGTTAGAATGAATTAGCGCCTATGTGGCACACTTTTGGCATCAAATGTTTTCAGTCTAACATGAAAATATCTCCATACAATTCTTCAAATCAAAACCCCCTTCCAGAGGGTGCATTCTTTTATTAAACTTTGGAATCAAGCACATTCATGCCCTCTTTAAAATAGCCCTTGTTCATGTATATATGTATAATGTAAATACACAAACCTTTTTTTAGCAATATGCTTATTATATGTATACATAGTACAATAGTATTTAAATTAATCCCCTTCTTGTGCACTCATATGATTCTTGACATATAAAAAAATACACTCCTTCGAAATCCCCTCTTGGACTCAAGGTGCACCTTAATAATTATATATATATATATATATATATATATATATATATATATATATATCTATATATATATATCTATATATATATATATATATATATATATTTGAAGCATTCCCATTGCCCAATTACTTCTCTTTTCTTCCCTTCATCTAAAAATATACTCAAATATGCTCAAATATTTTGAAAATATCATGAGAGTTGCTTGAATATGTTTGAATTGCTTAAATATACTTGACGAAAGCCCAAACAAAAGAAGCATAATAAGTAAAGAGGAGGTATATATACGAGCCAAATTTGCCTAATGACATTAAAAGTTGGACTCACTATTGATTCCAAGGTCTTTAGACTATCGTGATGTATAGCAGTTTTAGCACCTTTAGAGTTCCACAGTAACTTTTCTGCCATCCATATCTTCATTTTCATGGGCCACAACCAATAAGAAAGTGAGACATGAATTTTTTTATTTTTTGAATTAATTCGTCGTAACTGGTAGCGGCTTTCGGTCAGACTAAGGACCAATAAACATATTAATTATTTAATACCTTCTTAACTCCTATAGTAGGTTCAATATGGAGTTTTTTGCACCTAGACTTTAATGGTCATTACTCCTAATGTAAAGTGGCCCAAAAATAATCAGAATAGCTTCAACAATGGCATCGTTCAATCCTCTATAATAGTTTATAAGGTCCTATTTCTTTGATTTCATTAAAAATCTCTAAAAGCACTTCAAACAGATATTCTTCACATTCTATTAAATTTTGTATACGTTTCGAAATATTTATTCCAATATTTTATAAATCCATATGTCGAATAGGTTTTAGTTGATGAAAATAAAGACAATAAGAGATATTAAAGATGTTGTGACTTGAAGTAGCAAGCATTCATAAAATTTTGAGTGTTCTCTAAAAAGGTCAAAAAATCAAGTCTATATACATAATCACATATAAAATTACATTTATTACATAGAAAATCTTGTTCATAATGTATAACATAAATATATGAAGTTCTCACATTATTTGTATTATCTACAACACAAATGAAGTGACATGTTGGTGTTCTTTTTAGCAATGTTTTCTATTAGTGAGCATGTATTGTACTCAAAATTTTTGTTCTTTTTTAGCTTGTTCGTGTACGTTACATTCTATTATAGCTTTTGACACACTGTGTGGAAAACAATGTCAATAGTTTTATTACTCTTCTAAGAACTCCTTCCATTTCTAAGACCCCTAACTATTTTATCTACTAATCATTCACAACAAGAATACCACATCCAAAATGACTTAAATTTAACAGCTTTTTGTCAATTATAACGGCACAGGCCTTTTCAAAGCATGCTTTGAGGTACTCAAAGATTTTTATTTTTTTAATTGACATACTTAGTTTGTGTATTTTATTTTTGTCAACGCATGTGAATTCTCATTACACATTTTTCAATACATTTGGGTGCACAATTGAGCATAGAAAATGATCTTATTTTGAAATTTTCTCACCAATAAAAAGTTAGAACACCAAGTCATCTTCCACCTACCAAAATAAATTTGTGATTTGGAGTTTCTATGCATGAGATATGAACAAAGATTACCGTAGTAAGGTTGTGAAGAATGTGTATGAGTTGTTTGAGAAAAAAATGTGTTGTGATCAGACTTTTGAGCCCCAATTGTGCATAGTAGACTAGCTTATTTTGAGCAATTTTCAACTAAGAATACTTGCACAATCAAATCATCTTTCACCTCCAACACGAATTTTGTGATTAGAATTAATTATGCTTAAGTTTTATGCATTTTTGTAAAATAGTTTAACTTGTGAATAAGAAAGAAAAATGGGAAGAGTCCTACATGTCCCATATTCATAGTCAACACTAGTGCACTGAATTTTGTACAAAGCACAAGAGTTCATCTCCTCCTCCATCCACAATTATGAACTAAAATTCACATTTATCCATTCTTGACATGCCACTTGGAAATGGGCGAATTTTACTTTAAATATTATTTAAAAATGATTTTTTAATTAATTATAATTTTTAATGCTAACGGTGAATAATTGACTATAGTAGAAAGATTGGTCCAAAAAAGTAATTTACTTTAGGGTATTAGAAAAAAATAGGGTTTGTATAAATTACCAAGACCCGCTTATAATTCTAGCGTGTCATCCACCTAGAAGGCATGTGGAGGCCAAGTGTCACAACCGTAACTTCCTTCATGAGCCACCAAAGTTGAGAAAATTTGTACAAAACTAAATGATGTCATCTTGGACACAGTTCTTATTGTAGTGATTGTAAGAAAACTTCATGGTTATAAATTGAAAAGTTTTCAGGCACTATAGAGTGCTACAATTGCTTAAACCCTAAAAGACCATCAGGTCCACACATGTCTTCTGAAACTAGAACGTGAGGAAATTCAAATTCTTGGTTTTTGAATTGTAGGATGAGCAACAAAGAGACCCTGACTCTTTTTGAGAGCTAAATTTGTAAGTACTTCTTCATCAAAAATTCATGAAGTGTGCAATTTTGATGATTTTTTGAGTTGCAAGGAGGCTATTTAGGAGTCAATTCAGACCCTTGTATCTTCCTCCTTACACCTTTAAATTACGTGAAATTTTTTTCACATGCTCAAAATGATGATTTCTTTGCACAGTTTAAAATTCAAAATTTTTGAAGCACTTTGAACAATCCACTTCAACATATGTACAAAATACCCCAAACAAGTTCCATTAATCTTTATCAACGATGACATTTTCTCAAAAATTGTGCGATTTTTTTAATCCTTTTTTCATACAAAAGCTACGTAAGTCTTTTCTAATTTCAACAGTGTCGATCATCAAAATTACCCCACATCAATAAGGAATTGAGCTTGTTGCAAGAGCTACTCATGAAAACAAGAGCTAAGTTCAACACCCCCCGGTCCCATAGGGGTTAAGAATGTTATGCAATAGGATCATGTGAAACATGAAGAAAGGAGTGACAACCTTCATAACCTCGTAACTACAAAGTTCTTGTTCTTACATTATGGCCTAAAATCTACTTGTCATGGCATGACTCAAAAGATGAACTAATTAATCCTTAAAACGTCACAACATACAACATACCCTTCAAACTGACTTTTTTTTTTTATGTATTTTGAAAATGTGTGATGTTTAAGTGTTGATTCACAAGGAGCTTAAATGCAGACGTACTACAATGCAGAGAGCTCTAAACCTGTCTTGAATCATTGATCCCATCCCCGACCCCATTTTTTGGCTATGGCCAGAATGAACCTTTCTGATTCAATGCCCGTGGTGGGTTATCAAAATCAATGCCTTCACTGTTCTGTTTCTGTGGCTCTCACATTAAGTGAAGCAATTATAGAACCCTTTTACAAGTTCATTTTTCCCACAGTAGTTGAGTTCATGAAAAGTCGCTTTCCGTACTCTAAATTTACCATTTTTAGCATGAAAATTTACAACCAGGCTACATACTGTGGAACTACATGTACTACATCTAGCACATGAACTCTAGCACATCTCGCCATTTCTGGCAGCCATGCTACATACTATTGTGAGCTCAAGTCCATGTCATGAATTGCTTCCTGTATTCCATTTCGTACTCAAATTTCTGCCTGGAATTTCACATTAACTTAGTTCCACACTTGTATCAAGGGTTAGCAAGTCAATAACTTGAATGCATTGCGTTGCTGAGAAATTAAGGATTCTTTGTCCGATTCTTAACGGGACTCTAAAAGGACTTGCAGGAATTACACTTGGCCATTCAAGCTTTGTGGTCCGATGCCACTACAGATGAAAATCAAATAAATAGAAAATAAATAATATTACAATTAAAGCAGAGTAGGTGTAGTTGACAACAATCGAATGATAACTTTTCTCCCAAGAGACACATGTTTCAATTATTGCCATTGACTGCATTTAGCTTGTATTTTCACTGTGGAGGATGCTGTTCATTGTCATTTTTCACTATGTACACGCTTGTCCTAGGTGACAAATCACACTCACCAAGTTCAACCAAAAAATTGGTGCGTGCAAAGGGGCGCCGTTTGACTCACGGGAGTGAAAAGCAACGCCTTCTCCTTGTAGTGTTTGGTTTAAACAAACAATTACATTGTGGACTAGGTAATGTGCAAGCAACCCCTGGTTGTGAGAAATAACCTTCTCGAGCCACAATGAGCTATTTTCATAATCAGGGGTTGCTTGCGCAATACTGGACATAAAATCAATCGTTGGATCTTGTTCAACTTCTTCATTGATAATTAATCAAGGGCTCGATCAAGGGTCACAAAAGAAAGACTTCATAACCGAGATCATTACTTCAAAGTAGCCCTTGGTTATGAGAAATAACCTTGTCCAATGGTTGCTTACCACCTCTATAGTTCTGGGCTGCATTGACGCTATGAGAAGTTTTTTTTGTCCCTTTTCTTACTCCCTTTCTTAATACAGCTCCAAACCTACAACTTATTTCATAGTGTAGTTCTAGTGATGTAGCTTATTTCGTGTTAGGAATTAGGGTTCAAATTTTTAGCACCAACAAACTATAGTACTCTTGAATGTAGATTGTGTTGATGCAATGCTTTCTCCAAGTCCAATAAGTAGAGCAGAGAGGTGTTTTTTAAGTCTACTTTGGATGGGAGAAATCAAGGATAACACTTACTACCTATGTGATGTAAACAACGTAGCCAACTGTATGCTACAGCATATACACAAACATTTGTTTTTCGTCTATGAGGAGGATGGACTAGATCTTCATCCGCAAAGAACACAAACTAAAGTGTGTAGAACTACTGCTTCGTGCTAATGAAAAAATCGATACATAGATACTTTTCTATATGCAATTGGCTATGCACACTAGTACTGTGGTTCTACACCACCACATATTGATGTGGAAGGCGTCACAATTGATTAAAACGGGGTTGTCAGTGGTTCTGCTCAATGGTTTAGATCACCACGGGACAAAATTTTCTGGTCTTTTCCCCATTTCAAGGGGTGAAATGCGATGAGTATTCTAGTAGTTTTGTGAAGCTCTAGTTTTACTACAAGAACCGGAGCTCACTAAGATATCTGAAGAATGTGTATGATTCAGACGTTGGTCCTCATCACAAGACATCAGTAGTAGGAAATGTGTCATTTTCACTTACTATAAAAAAGAATGAAACCACGCCAGGCACATGGGTTGTGTTAGTGCTGGTGAGTGGTTTTGGTCACATGAAGATAGAAATATAAGCATAATATTCAGCCATTGTTCACTGATCCCACAAAATACAGAATGAAAAACGACGAGTCTTCTACTAGTACATGGAGCTCATAGTTGGGCTCTGATTATTGTAGTAGAATAAGAATTGTCAAAGTGTTGAAGCTTTAGTTCCAAAATTAGAGGCAGTTATGTTTTGTTTTGAAATTTGAAAACTCTGCATGAATCAATTATTTTTGGGATTTGATTTTTGGGGCTCAAATTTATGCAAGGTCAAATTTGGAAAGAGAGTGAAATCTTGCAACACAAATCCTCTTGATGCACTATAGAAACGTCCAAGAATGAGCAGGCTCAACAGCATTATCAAACATATTGCCAAGTTGTCTTATTCAATCAACAATGTCAAGAGTTGTACTTTTTATTACACAATAGGTGCACATCCATAAGGTTCTTTAGCTCTTCTCTGAAACACCTCATAATGTAGCCACAATTCCCGAATTACTATAGCAACCATCCCCGAATCATGACAAGTGCCACATTGTTTTTAACTAAAGAAGTTAAGTGGTGCTAAAGACATTGTTGAAGCATCTACAATGCTATTGTTGAAAAGGGTGGACTCCACTAATTACTAAAGAACCTTATTTTTGTTGGTCGGCAGTCCAGTTCATCGATCTGGGCCCAGAAAAACAAAAAACAAAAATCAAATTTCATTTTTGAATATCTTTTGCTGTAGCACGCTAAGGCTTAATTGTTTTCATGGTGGGAGGGGAAGAACCGGGGCAATTTGCAATTCAGTTGACTGTATGATATGAACTCCAGATGATGGCTCTGGTATGTCCTCTTTGGGTTAGGCCAAGAAGCCCTAGAGTGCAATGGGTGCAACCAATGGAGGCTTGGTGTGTTTCACATCAAGGTCGACCGATTAGGGGTGTCACGGCACTTTCTTCCCATTCTCAATCTTCAAAGAATGCATATTATATGGCACATTCTCCTTGAATTGTGAAGGACCTATTCTCTGAAGATTCGAAAGCTTCACTCTTCTCCTAGCCTCGTGAAGTGAAGAATAGGGGTTGTCACACCTCTTCTTAAAAGATTGCTTCTATGGAGATTGAGAATCTAGGGAGAGAAATGTGGAGCCAATCGTGGCCATTCTCCATAAAGAAGGTGTGACTCCCCTTCTCACCGTATGAAGAATGAGAACGGACACAGTTTGTTAATCATCTCCACACCTTCTCAATCTTACCGTTTTTTAAATATTCAACCCATTCTTCACTTCCAGAGGAGAAGAATGAAACTTCTCAATCTTCATAGAATGGGTCCTCCACAATTCAACGAAAAAGTGCCACATACGCATTCTCTGAAGATTGAGAATGGGAAGAAAGAGGTATGACAACCCCTAATGGGCGTGAATTTGATTCTCCATGGACAAATTTTCATCCTGGTCACTAGTCGCACGTTCGCGTTGAGGTGAGGTGCGGCATTGAGGTGCAATAAATTCCCCAAGTTCGCTATTGTTCTCAATCTTCACATGTATTCAAGGGGTGTCACAGTCTCATTCGTGAAGAATGGCCACGATTGGCTCCTGAATTCTCTCCCCAGGTTCTCAATCAGATGCAAAGAATCAACTTCTCGAAAGCGCTGTGACACCCCTATTCAAGGATGAGCATCCACTGGTGACCGTCATGTGCAACTCTTTGACCAGCAAGTGAGCGGAAACAAATCCCTATGAATGATCACAGTGGCCTCACAAATGGCTGGAATGTTACAGTGTCAATTCCTACCCAAGAACTGCTGTGAATTATGTGCTTTCGAAAGACAAGCTCGTTGTGCTTCATGGCTTGAGGCAAGATGAGGAGGAGCGATATGAGTCTGTCGAAGAAGCAAGCCCCACATATCACAGAGGACACACATAACACTACAAGCAAACTGGTTGCATCTCACTTCATATTTTGAGCCATTCCAAAGTTGGTGAGTGCTTTTGGTTACATACGACACGGAATTTTATTTTATTTTGTGATTTCAGTCAATGAACACTACAAGGAGAAGGCGTCGTTTTTCACTCGGACATACATCACAACTTCTATTCATTCAAAGCTTAGTTTCTGGATGTGAGGGATTCCTTTTGGCCTCAATATAGCCCTGTCCTTGACCTTGCACATCTGTGAGGTTTGTCCAACAGGAAATGGCACAACATTTTTTCCAGCCATGCCACAATACATGGCACTCTGATGTTATAATGTGTGAGAGCATCCCCACCAACACTCACCAGGGTCTCATATGCGATTCCCTGTGTGGTCTCCCTGCGAGTCTCACTTTTCCCACTGCGTCTTAAAGCTGCTTATTCACCATGTTGACTCACTTGCTTGAAAAAGGAAAGTTTAACAAGTGTCAACTCTTGAGGCTCGGTAGGAAAAGTGAGACTAAAAGGGTAACACACAGGGAATCCATTATGAGCTCCATGTGACTCTAGATAGCTCTCTGGCTCTAGAAAACGGATGTGTATGGGTCGGTCAACAATTTATTTGATGTGACACTGAATAATGTAACCTAGTTCACGGCCCTCAAAAAGACTCAAGCTCGTATATCTTCTCTTGTTAATTACAAATCATGATTACACATGCGCGGCAACTTGTGAATGGTATTCTTCCTATTTTCATAGCCTAACTGAGTGAAGTTGATGGAGATCGAACTATATGGTATGCCCTAAATTTTTTGGATGAGGTCCCTTCAAAGTGCAATTAAGAGTTGCTGATGGAGATGCTCTGAGGATGCCTTGCCCTAAAATGGATCTCATTCATTGAGGTCCCAGAATCCAAAACCTGTGACACATTTTGTATAAAAAAAGAAAAAAAACTTGAACAAAAGGAAGAAATCGTGTCACGAATTTTTTGAGGAAGAACGAAATAAAAAAACAAGAAAGCAATGGCATGTGAATGGAAGAGAGATTGCAACAAGCACGCTCACCAGCATTTCGACCTTGCAATCCCACCCGTGTTCGGAACTCCAATCCATTCCACGAAGCATTCGAGCGCCCCAAATGTGTCGAGGTTAAGGAACCGAAAACTGCCTGCGAGCACAAAGACGACATGACGGTGTCCTCTCGCAGCTACATTATCATCAAGACACAGAGCTATCCCAAATTCTGTTCCGCAAAGCAGAGATGCGTACAAAACTATGATTCAGCTCGCAAATTCTACCACACACCACTGCTTGAAAACTGGCTCGTCCACCGAAACCTTGAGAACACTTGAATCCGGTGCAGAATAGCCGTGGCCAAACCTGCCATGGCTTTGCCTGTTCGGGAGAGACAGAGTTATCTTCTTCTCATCTACGTTTTGCTAAGATATGGCACTGATTTTCGTAGATCATCGAGATCCTCCTCGCAGCTAGATTATCGATCATGGTTCTGTGTTGGTCTGTTATGGGAAGGGTCTATAAAAATCCACGCTCTGAGTACATTTGGTTATCATAAGGACCTCAAACGGATATCGTTTATGTTGAGGAGTTCATTGTAAATTGATGCCATACAGTCAGACATCAATAAGTGTTAGGGGTTGGGAGCATACATTTAGTTAACACTTAGACACTAGTAACACATAACACTTATAGAGGGTGATGTCGATGATTTGTAACACTTATAAAAAATAACACTTAAAAGAATTAAAAAGGTAAATACATAACATTTATATAAAAAAATGGATGAAATTACAGAATATTGATTCATTATTCATTTAAGTCCGTCGAAAGAATGAATCAATAGTACTTTGGCCAGTTTCTGCTACACGCCAAGATTCTACTTCCTTTTCTAATGCTTCAATATTCCTAATAGATAACATGATGTCATTAGGTCTTTGCTCCAAAAACTTCTTCACAGTTTGAAGAGCACTATCTACATCTTTAAAGCCTACAACCTCTTCTACTATATCGTGACGATTAGTTTCATCAAGATCACTATCTTCGTGTTCACTACCTTCTTGTTGAGATGAAAGCATTTCAATAATATTTTCATCAGTGGGCTGATAAGGGTTATTCAAATCAAACTCGAGCTCATAATTTAAATACTCTTCAACATTCATGTTAGGGGTCTCACTCTCAGAGGATATCAAACTTAGTTGTTCCAATACAGCGGCAACCTCCTCTACCTCTTTCCTTTGCTACTCTTGAATGACTTCATTTTCTACAAGAACTGAAAGAAATCATGTGTATCTCCAACAATTTTGAATTTTTGTTGGAGTCGCTCCGTTACGCCAAGCTCTTATGAAAAGCCTTTTTTGGAAACTTGTCACTTACCGAGGTAAAATTAACAAAGTCGGGAGCGCGACATTGCATAACACTTCACACATAACACTTACTAGTCTTAATTTTAAGGGAGCGGAAATCTCCATAACACATATAGAGTTTTAACACTTATCGAGGTAACACTTATCGAGGTCTGGCTGTACTAGTCCAATATTGGTATGGTTTGTGATGAGTAATCGCTCCGGTATTGTCAAGGCTAGTTGAAATCTAGATCACTTATAGATTTGATATATTCTTATAAAGGATAAAGTATGTAAATTTGAAAATAGTATAAACTTTAACTATTTGATCCATCCAATTAGTGGTAACTCAATCAATGAATGTACTTATGACAAACTTGTAAATATTTTGAACAGTGATGGACAAGTATTGGTCGTAGATATGTAGAATGAAGCCCTTTAAACACTTGATTCGTTAAAAGTGCACATAGCCATGTGCACTATTTTTTTTGGTTAATTGTACCATTGACTCAATATGATGTAAAAAAAGAGCCTATATTTGTGTATACTAGTTTTGTTTTTTTGAAAGCATCAAATGTAAAGGAATCCAATGCAAAGGTGTGTACATATTGAAAATAGTTAGCGAATTTGAATTTCACTATCTTTATTGTAAAATTCAGCAAAAAATTGATTATTTCATCTTGTCTTTTTGAGTATTAACCCTTTAATGTCTCGATTCATCATTGTTTTCAAAGATTCGTTATAAAATGTTTGATGAAAAACAAAAATGGAGTTGATATACAAAGCAAAGTCGTAAATGTCAATGTGAAGATTGCATCTGTACGGTTGGATTCATCATTTTATTCAATTAATATTTATTAATGAATTTTGCAAGGTTTTCTCTTGAAATTCATTTAAAAATCCAAAATTAACACATTTTTGTAAAAAAAAATGTTAAGGAAGTTGGAATAACGTGCATTACAAGATGGCAGCAACTTTAAGGGCTTGTATCACCTTCATCCCATGTCCGTTTTCAATAAAAACCTATTGGGTTGGATTTCCCTTGAAGCCTAGTTATCATGGTAAATTTTTTAGTTCAATCTGTATTGTTTAGTGCACGGGTCAAGTTTGGACACTTTTTGCTATTTGGATCAAATGGGTCATTTTTCAAACTATTTTTTGACATTGCAAGGCCATTTTAGGGCACACTGCATTTTTTCATGAGGCGTTTTTGGTACCAATGTGTTTATATGATGATTTTGAACTACTTTATAGTTCAAAGTTATTTCGTTTGAGTAGTTTTGGAAAGGAATTTCACCTCTAATTATGTTGCTAGGTAAATTATAGCATCCGTATTTAGCACTAAAACATTATGATCTTGCAATTTATATGGCCAAATGACCCTAAAATTGATTCACATGATTTACAATATGTAACTTACAAGATTGTACGCTTGAGATTTCTATACCTTAAATACATTTAAACCTATAACACATCAAAAGCAGTGATGATTTTAAGTCCAAAAAAGCTAGGGACCCTTAGAGTTTAATGTTTTACGTTGAATTTTACAAGAGATCTTAGTATCAAAATCAAATTCATTTGTTTCTAGTTACTTTAATTTGCACAATACACATTTGATGACATCAAATTATATGAAGAAAATATACTCATATATGCAATTTATTTATAATAAGGTGCACATATACAAGAGAAGCAAAATCATTACATTTTCTCAAGTCTTCTATATGTCAATAACATTATATTCACTTCTTAATATATACTATAGTAACTAACAAATTCTTCTATTTTATTCTCCAGACTCAGAAAGGCCTAACCCTAAACTATAAGGGTCACGAATAGATGGATGCACTAATGCATTCTCTGCAAAATTCGTAGCTATAACCACACTTGCATTTACTTCGTTCACCTCCGTTGTTGTCAAATTTTTCCCATGAGTTGCCGTTTCTGGTACTTGTTGAAAATCTCGTATATCTGTAGCAATATATTTGTATGTAGGTTTTCAACCTATAATATCACTCGTAATTTCCTCTCGAATGTACCATGCCATACCGTCATTCCAACGATCTAAGATGGCATTATAATAATAGCCATCTTCGTTCAATTCTGATATCTGTTGCGTGGGCGGAACATGATAGGAACCAGGACTTGAAAAATCCATAGGTTCATTGTCTTCATCATCTCTTTCATCACTCAAATGCACTCCTAATTTTTCTTTACCCTTAGATAATGGAATCTCGGAACGCATTTTCTTTTGAGGACCGCTATTATCATCATCCTCATACCCAGAACCCCGAGAGTCTCTCGTAGACTCGGAATGGTCATCATCATCATCAGATTCAGTCAAATCTCCCTTTGGATCTATCGGAGGATTTTCCCATAGTGGTTCTTCATCATCATCACCAACCAATCCATCAACAGCTCTTTCTTTCCACCTTCGAAGCCATATTATCATATTTTCATCACGCTCAAATATTACGAGCTCTTTTGTTTGTCCACATAATCCATGTGTCATATGCGTAAATCCGATAGCCACAATCATCCATTTCTGAGGACGAAAATAAGATCTGATAATCTCATCCACAACCCCTGGGCAACGTGCCTCGTGATATTTTGTACACAAGTCCCAACCAGCTGCAGGCTCCATGCATACTGAATCACAAATTTTCACACCCTCTGCAAAATTCTCCATTACATCAGCCGTACGAGGATATCGCATTACAATAATGATGGGCCCCACTGGTGTATAAGTTGCTACTATTTTCCCCCCTCCCTTTATCACTTGACCTTTTGCGCCCGATTGTGGAGCAAATACATAAGTACCTGTGATAACAGTCCAGCCTGATTCTGCTGGAATATTTAGCAAACGAATCACAACTTCTGCAATTTCTCCAGCTGGCAACATAAATATAGCGTTCCAACGTTCTGTATCACACATCCATGTTTCTATTGTGTGTACTATGTCTTTATAATCCTCCTCTGACCAAAATCCTCCACTGGACCCATTTCTACAATCAAACATCCACAACGCAGGCCGTGCAAATTTCCCTTGTACCGCTTGAGATAAACAACCTCCCACTTTCACTTTTGTTTCTAGTCCAAATCCTTTTTGTCCAGCATACTCAAACTCAAAATTCCACAATCCCTCATTTTCTTGAAAAATTTCTTTCCCACCTGCAAACAAACCCAATTTTCCTTCCATAATTAATCTGAAATGATTGAAGACCTTGGTAGGGATAAATGATTTGTTCTTCAACATAGTATCAAACCCGGTCATAGCTTTTACGGATACCCAACTTTTCCAAAATTCGTCCGTGGCATCTTTTCCAAGAAAATCAAGCGTTCGATTGTCTCCGAATTTCTCAACATTCCTCATCATCCAATTTCTCTTATCAGTAAAGCCACCCGCAGCCTCTGCATCCAACCACTTCAGAGCATTGTGAACTCCTAAACGAATTTTAGTCTTTTCTGACCATGCTTGCAACGAATTTGTTGAAGAACAACTTGAAGAAGTATGAAAATAGACTTTTTGATCTTTGTCCTTTGAGTCTACAGTTGCAGCTTCACATAAAAGAACAAATTCTGTTGGACTGGTTCCTTTCAGTGGTTTCAACCAAGTGATTGACATCCGTTTACGTTCATGTGTAGTCGACTTCTTTCCACTCTCCTTGAGCTCTTCTTTTTTGTCCTTCTCAGAAAAGAAAGTGAGTCCTTGGTCATAAGCATCACACATAGCCTTCAATGCCGACCATTGTATCTCTGAAACAGTAGCAATAGACAACCAATCTCGATATGTCACATTCATTTTCTTCATTGACATAATATTGTTATCTTTGATGTCTGGTTTCATACCAGTAACACTAGGTAGACACTGTAAAAATTGCCGCCTTCTCTCAATGTTGTCAAACCTTGTTTTACTAAAAGCAGCTAGTTAGGGTTTCTAGGGCAACTAGGAGTAGTCTTTCCTCCATAAATAAGAGGAGTAGTGGCCATAATGGTCCAGTTATTTATTTAGAGAGAAAGTACCATCCGGGCGCAGCCTAGGGGAATTATTACAGGACTAGACTGACAGCAAGTTCCGGTGGGGAACCGGATGGCAGACCGGATAGGAGAGGACGGGTCTCCGATGGACCCGGTCACGGTCCGAGCATTGAAGTGGGCCGCTCTAAATTGGGCGACCCACTGTTCATTCACTCTCTACAGTTCCAGTTGTCCGCGCCAACAGAATTTCGAGCTTCCGGATAGCCGTAGAATTGATAGTGTGGGACCGGAAGAAGAGAGCGTTGAGCGACCGTATTGTGCAGATTCTGAGAGCCCGGGAGTGAGGGAAACTGAATACCCGGTGATAGATAGTGACGCAAGGTTAGAGTTCGAAGTAGGCAAGCCTCCGGACAGCGCGCACCGCCATTTCCGGCGGAGTTTGAGGAAGAAAGGAAGTGCGCAGTCAGGAAAAGGGTCGCGGGGTCTCCGGGAGGTTAGAAGAACTCCCCGAAAGCTGAAAGGGAAGCGCCCGGAGCGCGAGGCGCGAGGTTTACCGAGGAAAGAGAAGGCGCATCCGGAGAAGGAGCTGCGTCACATCCGGAGGAGTGAAGAAGCACGCCCAGAGTCCGCAACTATGGCACGCAGGGAAGCCGGGGCCAAGATTCCGGAGAAACGCATCTGCCCGGAGATTCCTCAGCACGAGCAAGACTTCGACGAGCTAATGCAGGACCTCCAGAAGATGGGGTGTTTGGGATTGTTTGGGAGAGTGTGGGATGTACAGGACTCCCGGATGCTGGAGGAAATCGAGGGCAGGGCAATGGTGAACGCCTTCCGGACGACCATCCGGGCGAAGTATGGCAGTTGGACCCGGGAGATGTGGCGGGAATTGTACGATTTCCCGGACACCAACGAGGACCTGGAACCGGGAGGCAAGGGCGACACGGACTGGGTGAAGATGCGGTTTAGTCATCTCTCGGACAAGGACGGATTCAAGGTGGCGGATTGCATACTGCCCCGGGAGCAAAGGCTGTTCCAGTACATAGTACCCATCCTCAGTCCAGAGAAGCCCACCACCCTCACTGTGACGCTGGCCCGGGGAATCTACTCCGCCCTTCTCCGGAAGAAACGGATCAACTGGGCGATCCTGATCCACCGGAACACGCAGAAGTAGGCAGGCAACCTCGACAACAAGAAGGGATGCCCGTTAGCTCCATTTCTCTATCACTTGTACGAGAAACATGGGTGCCTCACGGCCAGGGAGAAGAAGAAGTTGGAGGTAGTTCCTATTCCGGGGGTGAGAAGTCCGGCCAAGAGGAAGAAGGCGCTTCCGAGAGAAGGAGCGGGGACCAGCAGAACCGGCTCGTCGTCCCGACCGGAGGAGAGAAGGATGGCTCCACCTGCAGCCCAACCGGATAGGAGCAGAGTCAGGGAAGAGGAGCTCCGGAAGGAGAAGGAAGACCAACCGGTAAGAAGGCCACCAGATGATTCCAGCCCCAATCCGGAGACCAGGACCAAGAGGAGAGAAGACCGCCCGGAGGGAGGCCGACCGAGTGGCACCAGGCCGCAACAGGAGGAGCGGTAGGAAAGGGAGAAGGAACCCGGGACTAGAACGACCGGGTAGAGCGAGACATCAGCCGGAGCAGAGAGCAGAGGCCCGGGAGGGGAATCCGGATGAGGAGGAGGATCCTCCACAGCCGAAGCTAACCCGGAAGAAGCCGGCGAGAGGACAAGAGGCAGTTCCTCAACCGGAGATGGGCGGTCCTTCCCAGACACAACCTCGGGTGGATCCGATCAAGGAGTCCAGGCCAGAGGAGGAGATGAGGCCTTCTCCATCCCAACCCCAGGAGCAACCGGTAGAGGTACGCGGACCAATGGAGGAAGATTCTACCCCGGCGGCTCCACAGGAACATATGGAAGAGGAGAACCGGACAGATCAGGAGGGAGGTCCGTCTCAGCCGCGACCCCAGGGACGGAAGAGGAAGTTAGTCCTCCCGGCTGAAGGAGAGGAAGAACCGGAAGGACCGGATACCACACCTGGAAAGAAGAAGGGACCGGTCCGGAGGAAGGTAACCCCACTCAACAAACGTCCCAAGGAAGCAGGGGAGGACGAAGAGGAAACGGGAGATGAGGGGGAACAGGAGCAGGAAAGGCCAGCAGGAGCAGAACCGGTCCAGGAGGCAGGACCATCCGGAAATGTGCCAGCAGAATGAAGAGAACCGCTCCGGATGGAGGACATGTTACTACAGACACGGGTGGCACTGGACCTGGTTACGGAACAGTACAACCCCCTGTTCGCTGCTCTCCGGGAGACAGGGACCCTTCTCCGGTCGAACGACATTCTGGAGTATCCGGCGCGAATAAGGAAGCTCCAGAGGAAACTCATCCGGAGTAGGGAGAGGGAGAACGAGCTAACCGGACAACTGCATGGCATCCGGGAGGCAGAGAGCGAATCGGCGGCTCTCTTGAAGGGATTTGAGGAGGAGCTGCAACGAAAGGTAGCCTACATTAACAAGATGGAGGCCCACATACAGCAGAAGGAGCGGCAGATCCGGGAGCAAGAGGATACCATCCGGAGTGTAGCAGAGACAAGCCGGCAGTGTGTCTCCAGGCTATCCGGATTGTTCCAATCGAATGGGGAGGCCCAAACGAAGGCCCGGTTGTACGACGAGCGGGTTCTTCAACCGAGATTGGAGGGAGCAGCTCGAATGAAGAATGTAGTCCGGGAGTACTCGGACAAGGTAGAAGCGTTTTTGGTGGAGTTCCGGGTACTGGCGAAATGCATCCGGGAGAGCTCTTCGGAGGAGGAGTCGGAACAGGAGGGACCTACCTCCCGGACCGTGTTGGATGTGGAACCCATCCACATGGCCCGACCCGCAGGAGTAAGCCTAGAAGAAGTCCGGGATCTGAGCGAAGGTATGGAGGCAATGGATGTCCACCCGGACAGGGCGGAAGAGCAACAGGAGGGACAGTCGGCGGGGCGCGGAATTCGGGGAGATAGGCCAGCTGATCCAATCGTGGTAGGAAGTCCGGAAGATGAGGAAGAGTAGCCGCCGGAGGACTAGTGGCTGCCCAGGAGTCATCGGAGGCCCGGAATCAGTGGCCCGGTCTTCGTGGGTCCGGCTGTTTGGAACGGGACTTTTTGAGCAGTAGGGTAGGACTCTGTTTGGGAGTTAGTTTTTAGGATTCTGATTTTAGGTTGCAGCGTAGGATGAGAATTAAATCGTGGGGTAGTCCCCCGGTTTTTCCGGATCTGCGGGTTTCCCGGATCTGGTCGGCTTTGTGTTTTCTTCTTATCCAGGGATGTTCTTCATTCCTGGGGTCTTTTGTGTACCATTTTCTCTTTGTAAATGATCATAGGCATACTCTTCTACAGACCAGTGTGTGTGTGTGTGTGTGTGTGCGTGTGTGGTTACTACTTGAGATCGTGGTCCAATTAGTCCCTTGGCAACCGGAAGGGTTGATAGGATTCTGTTGTGGATCTAGTTGTTTCATGCTCGGTTGCAAGGTTTGATCCGGGTTAGCGGCTGAGAGGATAGGAGGGGGTACTCCAGTTCTCTCAGAACTCCTGGACGGGTAGTCCGGTTGAGGTGCCAACACCTGGGTAGATCATGTGACAGATGAGTCCGGAATGGCTAGAGTAACCGGGTTCTGTTGTAGATCCAGTTAAGAGTCTGGGTATTGGGAAAACTCAGAGATTGTTTGAAGGTGGGTTGTTTCGTGCTCGGTTACCAGGTATAATCCGGATTAATGGCTGAGTGAATAGGAGGGGGTACTCCGGTTCTCTCAAAACTCCTGGACGGGTAGTCCGGTTGAGGTGCCAGTACTTGGGTAGACTAGGTGATAAGGAGAGCCGGAAGGATCAGAGTAAAACGAACAAATTAGGAGTCCAACCAATTCCGGATACCCCGGATAAGGGTCTATCCCGGTTATCAAGTCGTTGTAGTAATCTTTAGAAGGGGGAAACCCGGGTTGCACTTAAGTGACCGGCTGTGGGTTTGGGATGAATCTGCAGCTGAAGTGCAGTACGGGAAATTACCCAGATTGGGGATTAGGAGTTTTTGTTAAGATAACCGGAAGGTAGTGAATTTCCCATCACTTAAATCAGCAGGAAGGGTGTGTCTTTCAATCCAGCACCACTAATGTGAATGGAGAACCCTCTGAAGGAAAACAAAGGTTAAATATAAACCGGTTTGAGTTGTCTTGATAGACCGGACAGAGTACGGTTGGATAAATTCCCAACTCGGACGAAAACCGGATCTAGTTGTAACCGGGTCAGTCAGTGGGAGGAGACCCGGTTTGGTAGGAAAGAGGAATTCAGCTGGTGATAGAGAGAGTGAGATCACCAGTCCGGGACCATCTCCGGAAGTTTTCCACTTCACAGAGTCTCCGCGGAACGATAACCCGGAAATCACCTCTATGAGCGCTCTTAATACGAAAAAGCGCGTTCTAGGGGAATATCCGGTATCACGTGCTACGACAAATGTCTTCATCTTTGAAGGGACTCGGGCATTGAAATTTGGTCCAAACACTTCGAATTTTTTTCAATGTCTCCCCAACTGTGCTATGGTATTTTCGTATAGAGGTTTCTTCATTTCGCTTACTAGAAACCACCAGATATTTGAAATCTTCGTCATAAACCACCACTTGTGCCGGACGTTTCACAAAGAGTTTTTTGTAAGTTTCCTCGGAGAGAATCCTACATGTTCGGTCCAATGGAGCCAATTCTTGACAAGCATATAGAATATGTTGCCCATCTACTGGTTCCCAAGTTATGAGTGGAAGAATGACGTCTCTTTTCTGTGCAAACGTACTTCCCGGCATTTCATCAATGCATTTAAGAAAATCTTCGCAGCTTTTTAAAACATAAGGCTGCGCGTTTTCTCCATTGACATTTCCAAGCGCTACATACTCCATGGGCCGTAATGTCAACGTATGCATTTCTAAAACTTGAAGAGATTTCATCCTTTGATAAACGTTTTTTGCATTTTGGATGTTCAAAATCCGTTGATTTGTAAACGGATCAGAAGGTGGTCTTACCTTTTCAATTTCCACTGTGAACCGAAAGTCCTTTCCAAATATGAATCCCATCTCAACTTCATCGGTAGTGGGCAAAGGAATCAAATCATTCTTTGCAGATGTATGCAAAGCTTGTCCTGCAAAAACAAGTCGGTTGTTTTTTGATCGTATGTGTGTAGATGGTTCTGGACGTTCCTCAAAGTCATACAACGATAATGCAAGATTTGTTGTTTGTGAAGTGTTGTCACGTTGAGTTGTAGAGGATCGTGAGCCTTTCTTTTTCTGTGTAGAAGGTGTAACTGAAGGAACTGGGGTTCGAAATTCTTCAACATCTCGTTCTTCAAATTTGGAGATTAGCACTAAAGAATGCCCGTATTTTACAACTTCAGGCAAATCTTCTGGTGCATTTCCAACTCCATTCAAGTAGCGTTCGTATTGAGTCATGTAAATACGCAGACTTTCAAGCTCCACTTGATCAAGCTATGAAGCATTGATAGATAGATTTTCACGAAGATTTTGTTGAGCAGCGTTCAATTTTGCCCACCACTTCACATATTTTGGCAAACCTGTACATTTTGTAGGTGTCAAATCCAAAAACCTCATAATATTGCATTGCCTCAGAAGATAGCTCATTGGAGGATTCTGTTTTGAGGCACGCATGATGATTTCACACAATCCATCTTCAGAAGATGATTGAACCTCCGCCATCTTTGTTACAGTTCCAACAATATGTGACATCCCACACCAAACTCCATTCGGTTTCCATGGAAAATCTTAAATGCACAAGACTACGTGTTTATCAGTCTTTGATAACCACCACCCATAATCCAAAAAACTATCCATACTTCCAGGATTTCCAATACAGCAAAAAAACAGAAGAATCACATTCCACCTGCCAATAACAAATGCCATATAAAAGTTTAGGACACAAATTCCATCCATATCTATCCACTATTAATGCAAAACACATGTCTACTTCTTACTAAAGCTAAGAGAAGAAATAAATTGGTCATCGAGGTGGGTATCTGCTCATTTTCCTCCAAATTTAAGAAGAAAAAAAATAGTTGACGAAGGAGGTGGACATGTGTCCACCTCCCTACAAAGTCAAGACAAAACACTAAATGATGAAGGGGGTGGGCATGTGCCCACCCCCTTCTAATGTGAAAAAAAAATTAAATGATGAAGGGGTTGGGCATGTGCCCACTCCCTTCTAATGTGAAAAAATCAATTAAATGATGAAGGGGGGTGGACATGTGCCCACCTCCCTCCAAAGCTAAGAGAGAAATTAATTGAAGAAGGGGGTGGGCATGTGTCTAGCCCCTTCTAATGTGAAAAAAAAATTAAATGATGAAGGGGGTGGACATGTGCATACTCCCTTCTAATGTGAAAAAAATTAACTAAATGATGAAGGGGGTGGGCATGTGCCCACCCCCTTCTAATGTGAAAAAATCAATTAAATGATGAAGGGGGTGGGCATGTGCCCACCCCCTTCTAAAGTGAAGAAAATTAAATGATGAGGGGGGTGGGCATGTGCCCACCTCCGTCCAAAGTTAAGAGAAAAATTAAATGATGAAGGGGGTGGGCATGTGCCCACCCCCTTCTAATGTGAAAATATTTAACTAAATGATGAAGGGGGTGGGCATGTGCCCTCCCCCTTCTAATCTGAAAAGAAAATTAAATGATGAGGGGAGTGGGCACATGCCCACCTCCTTCTAAAGAGATGAGAAAAATGTAATTTATGAAGAGGATGGACATGTGCCCACCCCTTCTGAAATGAAAAATTAATTAATTGATGAAGAGGGTGGGTTTGTGCCCAACCCTCTCCAAACTAAGAAAAGATGGTAAGGTCAGAGCATAAGTCCACCCTTTTTAAATTTATAGAAAAATAAATTGATAGAGAGGATGGGCATTTGCCCACCTCTTTCAAAGTGAAGAGTAAAGAATTGTTGATGAATGGGGCATATAGAATTAAGAGTAGGATACATTAATTGAATTGTTGGACATGTGATGACACCTTATCAAAAAGAAAATAAATTGATGGTATCTGCTCGTTTTTTCTCAATAAAGAAAATTAATTGATAATGGAGTTGGACATATATCCATCCTCCTTGAAAAGTGACTAAAGTATTGATGAAAAAGATAATTTTTCATAATATATCTAATAATAAATATCTATATGATATGTTGCACATAGTAGCCTGCAAATGCAATTTTTTCCCCATCTTCGAGATTTGAAATAAAGCTTCTCCATAGGTGAAAATTACCAACCTTTTGTACTAACAATTTCAAAAATAGATGTCGTTACTGCTGCCTTTGGAAATAGTTCATAAAATTGTAATATCCAAGAGAATATGAAATAAACTTGCCATATGTCAATGTGTCAATGTCTATCTTCAAAATGTCTTCAAAATGAATAAACTTGTATGATTTGATGTGCCGACCAAGTGAAAGCCTTGTACTTGTGAAGGCCCATTTCTACCTTGAAAGAGTCGCTTCAAAGAGTTGTCAATTTGATGCACAGACCACGATAAAAGGCTTCTTCAATTCAATTTCTGTTGAATTACATTGTGACAAAGATTTAGTAACTATTACCAATTCCCCTTCAAAATCACTAATTTGCTACTAACAAATCTGTCTTGTAAACCACTGATGTCTTTGCTTTTAATTAATCCGATGTCAATGAAATTATCTCACCTCACTTTAAAATCACTAATTAAAATCACTAAAATCACCCATTCTGCCATTGAGATACCCTAATTCATGACTCGATGCTTCACAGACCACAACCAGAAAGTAGCCACTTGCACCTGGTGCTTCAACAGGAGGTCACGAAACCTTGACTTAACGATAAGAAAACAAGGTAGTGCTGTCCGAGCTGAACAAAATAATGCAAAGGCCAATGCAAAGGCCAATGTATTTGCATAGTGAGAAGGGGTTGGGGAGATATCAAGATTTTTCAGAAACCTCACATCGATAAACTTGTAAGCTTCGTCCTCATTAGTAGGCCATTTAGTAAGCTTCGTCCTTATCAGTAAGCTTCGTCCTCTGCTTGATCTTGAGTGATCCAGAGATAAAACCTAATTACTCTGCCTTCACTGCTTCAGCAAAAGAAGCCCTGGTACTGCCGACTCCCGCCTGACCATTCGCATACCCATACGCATTCAACCACCTCTCCAGCATATGAAGCACCATATGAACGAACAAAATTCAAAGCTCTAAAATGTTACTTAATTATGCAGAAGCAACATTCAGAATCAACAAGAGTACATTACCCACCAACTGACGTGATCAGCCGTGAAATATCTTCTAAACATAACTACCCTACAATTGAGAAAAATCAGTTTCAGTAAAATTAAGCGCACCTCGCACTTCAAAAGGTTTGATTTCCTTGTGCCATCTTTCTAAAACTTCGAACTTGCTAAACTCACAAAAAGCAGACCCCCCAATGACTATCGCAAGGGAACCTAACAGGTGAATATACTAATGGGGTCCTTGATCAAGAATGTAAACTCAGCCGATGTGGATCTACAAGAACCTTAATTTGCAGTGCTAAACCTATAATCCCATGTGCACAGCATTGTTAAAAAACCGAAACCGAAAATCGTTAAGGTATAGCAGGGAAAAGCTTCACAAGAAACTCAAACCATACAATTAGTGATGTGGTTTCTTAGAACCATACAATTACTGCTACTTGTGTCAAATCGTAATTCTAGATACCCTAGAACAACAAATAGTCTAATCGTAAGCAGGAAGCTAGTAGTCTAATCGAAAAGCAACAACCTACACTAATCGAAAGGCAGCAACCTACACTAATCGAAAGGCAGCAAAGACTAATTGAAAAGTAGCAAACTAGTCTAATCGTAAGAAAATTGAAGAAATTGAAGAGCCTCTGCAAAGAAACTGAAGAGCCTCCGAAAAATAGTGGGTGTCATCAGGATCATAACGTGAGTCATAATAGTGAGTTTCTGTTGGATCATAATAGTGAGTTTCCGTGGCTTAAAATCCTAACCTTAGCTTAAGGAGAACAACGACTTACTTTTCCTTTGTATCATCGGTCAGAGAGAAACAATGCCTTCGAACTCAAGCTCTTCTTGAAGCAAAAGGTTCAACTCAACAGCAACAACACCATGTCTCTGTGCCCACTCCTCCGTGCACTTCCTGCTCGCAAACCTATCCAAGTATCTCCACAGCCACCGTAGCACATAGTATTCTCCTTCCCGTATCGTATGAGTTCCCACAGCGCCAAACTCTGTTGACCACAACCCAAAGCTTGAAACCGCCTCGACAACAAGAGAACTCAGCAATCTCTAAACAAGAAGAGAACTTAGCAATCCTAAAAAACGATGCACACGAGAACAACTGAAACGCGAACTTTGAAACCCCGATAGATCGCACTCACCGCACAGAAACGCCGCATGCACAACTTTCAGAAAGCCACACGTAAACGCCGCAGGTACAGAGTCTAGAAACTGACGAAGAAGAGGGTAAGAGAGCAAGAGAGAGCGCTCGAGAGAGCAGTGGTGTGAGACCTTGAAAGAACAAGGTTTTAACCACACTA
The DNA here is from genome assembly GCA_022496805.1 of Pohlia nutans. NCBI lineage: Eukaryota > Viridiplantae > Streptophyta > Bryopsida > Bryales > Mniaceae > Pohlia > Pohlia nutans. Next base: position 4,333,468 of record CM040086.1, read on the forward strand.
GACCGCCATCATCAAAAGCACCTTGTTCAAAGCTTCGCACAAGTTTTGGCTGGCGCGCGTGAGTCTTGCCTTGCCAGGAATATCATGCCAACTAAGAAATGGACAGAAAATGGTTGGCTCCGTTGCTAGTTGTACATCCAATGTATATTTTCAAACATTAGGGTTCAGAGTTAACCTAATAGAGTGGCGGCTACCAACCAAAAGGAGGCTGTCCAAGGTCTACATAATTGCCCTACAAACTCTGATATAAATGTAAGCTTTCAATCCTCCTATTTCTCTCTTCTAATGTGGAGTGACGATTTTAACCACGATGTAGCAAGCTTGGAGATATTACATTGAACTATGAAACATCTTCCACAAACACTGTTGAAGATATTCAAAGGTGAGTCATACATTCAATCTCTAAATTTATAATAATTATAGTTCAATTTCAAATGAATATGCATACATTTATTTGTCTACATCTTTAAAAAAAAATTAAAAGGTGAAAATGTGCCCAACCTCCTCTAAAATTTCTATTAAATATTTAACAGCTTTAAAGTGGGGAAAATGGGAAAATGCTACTCCCTTCTAAAATTTGCACTCGTTTTTTGTAAAATTAAAAAAGGGGGGGGTGAAAACATGCCCACTTTCCATTAAAATTTCCACAAAATCATCATTAATTTTAAGAGGGTGGGAACATGCCGACCCCTTTTTAAAACTTGCATTTGATTCTTTTGAATCAAAAGACGAGGGGTGGGAACATGCCCACCCCCCTTTAGAATTTTCACTTTATCTTTTTGAATTTGAAGGGGGTGGGAACATGCCCACCCCTCTTTAAAATTTTCACTTTATCTTTTTGAATGTGAAGGGGGGTGGGAACATGCCCACCCCCTTTTAGAATTTTCACTTTTGTTTTTTTTAATTTGAAGGAGGGTGGGAACATGCCCACCCCCCTTTAGAATTTTCACTTTATCTTTTTGAATTTGAAGGGGGTGGGAACATGCCCACCCCTTTTAGAATTTTCACTTTTGTTTCTTTGAATTTGAAGGGGGGTGGGAACATGCCCACTCCCCTTTAAAATTTTCACTTTATTTTTTTGAATTTGAAGGGGGTGGGAACATGCCCACCCCTCTTTAAAATTTTCACTTTATCTTTTTGAATGTGAAGGGGGGTGGGAACATGCCCACCCCCCTTTAGAATTTTCACTTTATCTTTTTGAATTTGAAGGGGGGTGGGAACATGCCCACTCCCCTTTAAAATTTTCACTTTATTTTTCTGAATTTGAAGGGGGGTGGGAACATGCCCACTCCTCTTTAAAATTTTCACTTTATCTTTTTGAATGTGAAGGGGGGTGGGAACATGCTCACCCCCCTTTAGAATTTTCACTTTATCTTTTTGAATTTGAAGGGGGTGGGAACATGCCCACCCCTTTTAGAATTTTCACTTTTGTTTCTTTGAATTTGAAGGGGGGTGGGAACATGCCCACTCCCCTTTAAAATTTTCACTTTATTTTCTGAACTTGAAGGGGGTGGAAACATGCCCACCCCTTTTTTAAATTTTCACTTTTGTTTTTTTGAATTTTAAGGGGGGTGGGAATATGCTCACCCCCTTCTAGAATTTTCACTTTTGTTTCTTTGAATTTGAAGAGGGGTAGGAACATGCCCACCCCCCTTTAGAATTTTCACTTTATCTTTTTGAATGAAAAGGGAGGTGGGAACATGTCCACCCCCGTTTAGAATTTTCACTTTTGTTTCTTTGAATTGGAAGGGGGTGGGAACATGCCCACCCCCTTATAAAATTTGCACTTTTGTTTTTTTGAATTTGAAGAGGGGTGGGAACATGCCCACCCCCCTTTAGAATTTTCACTTTATCTTTTTGAATTTAAAGGGGGTGGGAACATGCCCACTCCTCTATAAAATTTGCACTTTATTTTTTTGAATTTGAAGGGAAGTGAGAGCATGCCCACCTAGCTTTAGAATTTGCACTCCTTTCATAATTGAATTATTGCAAAAGAATGTGGGCGTTTAAAGTTTTATTGTAAAATTGTTTAATTATTTATTTGGTGGATTGCAGGATTTTGTATGCATTTCAACAAATATGAGTACTCAATTATGGAGTGGTAAAAAGCCTGATTTGAACAATTGCGGAGCCATTTAAAATTAAAGACAAAGGGTCATTCCAATCACATTCTTTGGAATTAATTGGAATTAAACAATGGAAGTGGCTCTCTTTAATATCGATGGGATTGTGGTCGCCAAAGGGGTGATTAGAAAAATGCCTGTGGGATGCATTATTGGAGGTCGACCTTTACGTGCGACTGATGAAGTAGTTTATGTAAAAAGCGTCGAAGACGAAAATGCACATGTGTATGAATTATACATGTGTAAAATGGGAGAGTGTTTGGACAAAATCATTTGCTGGCCTCGGAATAATATTGAAAAAATCACACAAAGTGATTCACATGTGTCTATGGGAAATTCATCTCAATCGCCTCTTTCATCCCAAAGATCTCTAGGAAGTACAAGTGGAGTTGGGAGCAACAACACTCGACAAAGTTCGCATATAATCCATACAATGGATGGTGTGCCTTCATTTCAGACAATGGATGGATTGCCTGCATCTCCTCCAAGGCGTTCTTATATACATAAAATTCGTAATAGAAAACCACCTATGGGTCCCCGGGTCCTTGGAGTGAGAAGGAAGGATAAAGTTACCTTGACAGCAGTTATAGATGCAAAAAGTAAAAAAATTTGTTCCAAGAGATGTTTACAAAAAATCACTACATTTGATTTGTTATCTTTGAGGTACGAAGCTTGGAGAAGCAAAGATTACAAGCATCGGGCTTCTTGGTTGGTGACTATGTTACGGGCTTTTATAGTCGCAAGGGAAAACATGCAAGACAAATGTAAATTTGAGACCAAGATTTGTGGACACATTGTTTGCAACGCTTGTTTTGCTTTGGGAATTGGTTATTCTTTAAGGAGATTGAATACAATCATCTCTGAGATCCGGGAGAAAGATTTGTACAATCCCGTTCATGGTAACACAAGTAATCGTAGGGAATCACCGCATATATCAATGGCAAAAGCTAAATTTGAATCATATATAAAAGCTTTGGGAGAGACTCAACCGCATCGACAAGTCCGTCGTATGTGTGATGGAGCAATTGTTCCAGTGATTTGTTTGCCAATGAGTGTGCGTCGTCGCGAAGTTTGGACGGTTGTGAATTCCTCGCTCTCAAGGATGGGAGAGAAACAAATTGGGTTCTCTACATTTTCGAAGATGTGGCGAAGCGAATTTACAAATGTACATGTTCCATCAGAGTCTAGGTTTTCAAAATGTCAACATTGTTGGGAGTACAAAGAAGCAAGAAAATCTATGCCCAATGAAGCAATGAAGAATGCAGTGGATGCTGCATATTGTCTACACTTGGATTTAAGCGTGGAGGAGCGAAAGGATTATAGTCGAGCAAGAGAAGCTGCAATTGAGACTCCTGATGACTGTATGAGTATTATTATAGATGGTATGGACCAAAACACAACGTACGTGCCCAAAATGAAGCAAAGTGTGAAAGGAATAGAGTCTCGGTATGTAAAGACTCATCTTTGTGGAGTTCTAGTACACGGGATTGGATTATATTGCCATGTTTGGATTGATGCACATCACAAACATGACAGCAACCAGGTTGCTACATCAATTGTGAAGGTGTTGCAAGATGTGAAACGACGAAAAGGGAAATTAGCTCCTATCCTTCGCATTCAAGCAGACAATTGTGGGAGAGAGAACAAGAATGTGTACGTACTTGGATCATGTGCAACATTGGTGGCGTTAGGATTTTTCAAAGAAATCCAGTTGTCATTTTTAATTGTGGGTCACACGCACGAAGACATTGATCAACGATTTAGTTTTATCTCCTCTGCATTGAAGCATGAAGATATTGATTTTCTTCCGGAGCTATTAGAGAAAATTCGTGAGTGTCCAACACATACTGAACCTTTTGTTCATGTCGAACGTTTGGAACACATTCGGGATTGGAAGAAGTTCATTACGCCGTATTTGAGAATGGATGCATTTGTTGGCATTAGTCAACCGCATCACTTCCGTTTCTACATGAATAATAATAAGCCACATGTTCAGTATAAACCATACTCAAGGTCTCCAACTTGGAAGCCAGAGCATGGACATGAATGTCTCCAAAGAATTCCTAGTATTGATTCTCAAGTAGATTTAGCAAGCATTGCACAACCGGATGGAAGGGAATTGCGGGCATTGGAGGATTTCATTTTATTGAAAGAGAGGCATATTGCTCGACATATAAATATAGAGAAGAGTTACAAGGCGATTGAAGAAACTTCAAAACTTATAGCATATATGCATGAGTTTCCTTTGAAGGATAGGACCGAGGAAAGGAATGTGCCATTTTGGCCACATGTACACGATGACATTCATCCGAATGATGCACTTAGATCTGACAGAAATGGACATGATTACGCAATCTGCAATGTTCTTCAATCTCTCCCTCCAGTTTTGGTTACAGATTATTTTGGACCGCGATCCCACATGCCAAAGAATCATAGAGTGCGCAAAGTGGGCCATACTCGTGAACGAGGGAAGGAACAACGTCAAAGTCAAACCAATGCGATGAGGACGCATGCTATATCTAGTGCAACAAATGCAATTGCAACATTGGATCCTCATAAGGAAGTTGAGATCGGGATGTTTGTTGCAATGGAAACTAGCGATGAAGATATGGATAATGGTATTCCATTTTTTATAGGGAAGGTATTGAAAACAGTTGCACAAACAACTTCTGATGGCGAAGCACAAGTTTTGTGGTACCAACCAAAAATGCCTTTAGGATTGAAGGACGATGTTGGAAAATTCTTCAAACGGTATCAGAATTGCATAGAGCGGATGTGGGAGCCCTCAAGGGAATGTAATGATTTTGTGCCGATCAAATCAATCTTTGGTGCTTGGAAGAATACTGTGGGGACAAGGAATGTAACAAGTGTATTAGGAATACGTACAGAAAAAGAGATCAAGATCCCAAATGATCAAAAAAATTCAATCTATCACCATTTGGAGGCAATAGAGTGGCAGCACGTAGGATTTCTTGATACACAAATGACAAATATTGCTTGACCTTTCAATAAATAATGTTGTTATCAAATTATTGTAATAAAGGCTCCAAAATTTTGTGGTTTATATTTTACCAATTATCCAATGTACTTGTGTGTTTTTTGTTTCATTGATTGCATGAATTGGAATGTATGCAAATGAAAGTGACATTCAATGATTTGTTTCATTATAAACATGCATATATTAAACTCAATTGATAAAATGTATGTAAAATTTATGTACATTCAATTTTGGCACTTTATAGGTAAAATATGACTATATTTTCTTCAAACGTACAAAAATTCAACATGTGCACTTTTAATATGGCACGTGCACTTTTAACGAATCAAGTGTTTTTATTGGATTTGAAACTTTATCGTTATCTCATCTTACTTGCAAGTATATCAAATCTAGTTGGAGGCTACATTTAAGATATATGTTGACCAATCCCTTGTCATCACTAAATTTTCCATTCATATAGCATATGAAAGTTTTTACAATAAACAAGTAATTTCTTTAGTTGTTGAGTACTTGGAGAATGAGAGTTTTATAATAAAAAATGGTTGCCACTGTAGTTGATGTCATCAACCTTTTAATAGTATCCTATCACAATGGTATTAATATCATTTCAATAATATTTCAGTAATACTTCATCGTGATACTCCAATATTAATACATTTTCAATAAAATCCTTTAAATAATATTTCAAAGCTATACAATTAAAAGCATATTATTGAGAGGATATTATCTTCAAATAATATTATTTTGTTCTAAAATGGAACAATAAACAGATACAATAATGAACAAAATGACAACATGAAATGGTACTATAAATGAAATGAACAAAAAATAGCCTTGTTTGAATTGTTTAGAGCATCTGCAATCCTTGCACGGCAACCAATACATAGAAACTCTATTGCAGAGTAGAGCCAAAACCGAGACGTTGTGTTCTATGATGTGCAGACGGCATCTACCACGTGATCCTTCTAGGCAACAACCATTGACATCAAAACGCAACGAAAAGAAGTTGAAGGTCGAACCTTGCCAACGTTGTTTTGTGTCTGCAATTGTTAGTCCAAAGGCACTACCAAATGTCCCCATTTCTCCTACCACACTTGCAAGTTGCAGTAGGACATGATCTTTGGTTATCTTCACCAACTTGCCATTGCCCTAAACCCTAAATCTCACCCTAAACTTTAAATTAGATACTCTAACAAGTTGAAGAATATTCCAAATGACACAATATATTATGACTTTCATTTGAGGCCTAAAACATCAAATGGAGTTATTGTTATTCTTACTCTTACTTCTACTTACTTTCAAAAATTTAGTCAACGAATGTGCTCGCAAACGTGTGTAGCAATGTATAACCCTAGTGATTTGATTGAGAGCATAAAAATAAAGTACTCGTCTAAAACTTAGCTTAACTAATTTTTAAGTCAAACCAATTGAGGGATATTAATGTAAATTGGTTTGGCCTTCTGTCGTCGGCCTAAATGTTCTTTGTGTTCCACATGTTCCATGTGCTACCCGTATAATTCTCGTGCTTCCTGAATTTTGTGTCTTCTCCATGTCCCCATATATTGATATGTTCCTTGTTCCTCCTGTCTTTGATTTGTTCTTTTTAGAACGATTTATCTATAAACTAATTCAATTTGTTGTGACAAAATTTGATTGAAAATCCATAACTTTTACACCCTAAGTCCAAAAACCACAAACCAAATATGGTGTACTCCTACTTGTCAAGAGCTTTTTGAAATGCCAATAATGACATCAAAACTATTATATTCCATTTTTCATAATTTAATTTGATCCACGATGAAGAAATTCGATTAAAAATGCATAACTTTCACACCACAGATTCAAATGCAAAAAAAATAATCCGTGCACACTTCCTCGACAAGAGCTTCCAATAATATCAAGAACACAACCAAGGACACACGGTTAGGACATCTCAACCTAAAAACCAAACAAAACAAACAAACAACATTCCTCAATGTTTAGAAATTTTAAACCATATTTCTTTTAAATTATGGGAATAGTGAATACTGTAGTAAAGGAACGAGAAATTGTTATATTTTATAATAACGAACATAGAACAAATATGTTTTAAAGATCAATTTGTAACTGATACGAATTCTCTTTACAATCACTTCCAAAAATCACACACATTTCAGATTTTCACCAAAACTTGTGAAAAAACCACGAGATCTTAATAGACACATGGCTTTCATTAACTAAAAATAAAACAAATAAAAAAATAAAAATCTCACTGGTAGTTGCGAAATTCAGTGTGGCCGACAGGTACAACAACTTGACTCCGTGGTCATGGGCCCGACGCGCAACTGAAGGATGAACAAACGTTCACTCCGTCTGCGATTCGAAGTTCAAACTTTGAATCCATAATGAGAAGTGGGACGGAAGCCCATTCTGTCCGCCCGGGATTGATACCCGGCGGGACGGGACGGTACGGTCGCTCACTCACTCGCGAACTTACTTACGAATGCAGTTGAAACTTACGACGGACGGACAGTTCTGTGCAGAGCGGGAACTCACTCCAATGGCGACGGCCCGTCGCCGGTCGCCCCCCGGCAGGCCCCGACCCGGGGCGACCGGGAGCGGCGACGAGCGACCGGCCCCGCCGGTGCCCCCAATCAGGGGTCGTCTCCCCCGGGCCATAAGGCTGGCTGTGCACTTCTTGCAGCTGCCATAGCCGCAGCGCTGCACCATTCTCACTTCTTGGAGGCGTCTTCGTACACGCCTACCTCGAAGTTTTCTCAAGCTCTCTCGCCTCCAGCTCTCTGCGCGCTGCTTCCAGTGAGTGTTTCGGTGTCGCGTTTGCCCCAGTACCGCCCCCGATCTCGCCATTTGAGCCCTTGCGGGCGCGTGCGTGAGTCCAGCCAGCGACAATGAGAGAGTGCATCTCGATCCACATCGGCCAGGCCGGTATCCAGGTCGGCAATGCGTGCTGGGAGCTGTACTGCCTCGAGCACGGCATTCAGGTGCGTGACGGTGTCTTTCTTGATCTTTCTTGGCTGCAGTTTTCTTTATTTTCGAGCTCGGCGAGTTGTTAGCTCGTGCGCATTGCGCGTGGTGAAGTGTCAATTTCTCGGAGGGGCAATGCAGGTGTCAAATGTGGCGCGGCAGGTGTGTTGGTTGGAGTTCTGAGCGGTTTGTGTGTGTTGTTGCGATTTGCAGCCCGATGGCCAGATGCCGAGCGACAAGTCGGTGGGAGGAGGCGACGATGCGTTCAACACGTTCTTCTCGGAGACCGGCGCCGGGAAGCACGTCCCCCGCGCGGTGTTCCTCGATCTGGAGCCGACGGTGATCGACGAGGTGCGGACCGGCACGTACCGGCAGCTGTTCCACCCCGAGCAGCTGATCAGCGGCAAGGAGGACGCCGCGAACAACTTCGCCCGCGGTCACTACACCATCGGGAAGGAGATCGTGGACCTGTGCCTGGACCGCATCCGGAAGCTGGCGGACAACTGCACGGGTCTGCAGGGGTTCCTGGTGTTCAACGCAGTGGGAGGGGGGACGGGATCCGGTCTGGGAAGTCTGCTGCTGGAGCGCCTGTCGGTGGACTACGGAAAGAAGTCGAAGCTCGGATTCACGGTGTACCCGTCCCCGCAGGTGTCGACGTCGGTGGTGGAGCCGTACAACAGTGTGTTGTCGACGCACTCGCTGCTGGAGCACACCGATGTGGCGGTGCTGCTGGACAACGAGGCCATCTACGACATCTGCCGGCGGTCGTTGGACATCGAGCGGCCGACGTACACCAACCTGAACAGGCTGGTATCCCAAGTGATTTCGTCTCTGACGGCGTCGCTCCGATTCGACGGGGCGCTGAACGTGGACGTGACGGAGTTCCAGACCAACTTGGTGCCGTACCCCCGGATCCACTTCATGCTGTCGTCGTACGCGCCGGTGATCTCGGCGGAGAAGGCCTACCACGAGCAGCTGTCGGTGGCGGAGATCACGAACTCTGCGTTCGAGCCGTCGTCCATGATGGCGAAGTGCGACCCGCGGCACGGGAAGTACATGGCGTGCTGCCTGATGTACAGAGGCGATGTGGTGCCGAAGGACGTGAACGCGGCGGTGGCCACGATCAAGACGAAGAGGACGATCCAGTTCGTGGATTGGTGCCCGACCGGGTTCAAGTGCGGCATCAACTACCAGCCACCGACGGTTGTCCCGGGCGGCGACCTTGCGAAAGTACAGAGGGCTGTGTGCATGATCTCGAACAGCACCAGCGTTGCAGAGGTGTTCTCGCGCATCGACCACAAGTTCGACCTGATGTACGCGAAGCGCGCTTTCGTGCATTGGTACGTGGGCGAGGGCATGGAGGAGGGTGAGTTCTCGGAGGCCCGTGAGGATCTCGCGGCTCTGGAGAAGGACTACGAAGAAGTGGGTGCCGAGTCCGCCGAGGATGGTGGCGAGGACGACGGTGAAGAGTACTGAATGTCTTGATTGGTTTGTGTAGGCTCTGGTATCCATCTGTAATGGGTGACAGTGGTGCTTGCGTGCAGAACTGGTTTTTGTAAATGACCCTATCATAATGTCTTGACTTTTCACCCCATCATCTTTGCAAGCTTGTCGTGACTGCTGGTATATGTGATACGTATGTACGCTTGTTTGATAATGATCGAGGGATTAGAGTGCGATGCGAGCAGTATCGCGAATGAGCGACGGTATTTGGCTGTGAATTTCTTGGCTGTGGTTGCGGAATTGAAGCAATGTGATGTCAGGATCATGAGACTATGCGAACGATTCACGAGCTCACTACACAAATATTCTAATCAATATGGTGCTCCATGCACGTGGCCTCTGTTGTAGTGGTTATGGTCTTTACTGGAGCTCGTACATGATTGGGTTTGCCGTTGTTGAATAATCAAGATATCTGTTGTAATTGTCGGCCAACATCCGTTGCATTGTTCAAAATTTAGGACTCGAGTCTGGTATAGCTTGGCTCTTTTACCGTGGTTCTCATTATGGTATATTGAGAATTCCGTTGCATCAAGACACTGCACACCCTTCCGAGATAAGAAGCACCTTTGAGAACTGGAGCGGAGTATACCTTAACCCTTTAACGTCCCGATTCAACACTGTTTTCAAAGATTTGTTATAAAATGGTTGATGAGAAACGGAAATGGAGTTGATGTACAAAACAAAGTTGCAAATGTCAATGTGTAGATAACATCCGTACGGTTGGATTCATCATATTTATTATTAATAATTGGAAAGTAATTTTGCAAGGTTTTCTCTTGAAATTCAATTAAAAATCCAATATTAACACAATTTTTTTTAAAGATATTGTAATGAAATTAGAATGACATGCACTACGAGATGGTATGGTTTTCGTTATTTGATTCTACTTACTATGGAAAATTATATTTAAGCTCTTTCTTTTTGAACTAAGATTGAAACTTGACATTAATCACTTTTGTAAATATTCAAATATTCACATTATCTTATTTGGAAGATCTATACCGTACAAATGGTATTCAACTAGCACAAGAGTGAAAAAAAAAAAAAAAGAGGATGAAAAACATCCGGTAACTACAGAAATCGAGGTGCTCAAATTCATCCGGCGTCCAGAATCTGGATGCCGGCGCGCTAAAGGGTTAAACTGACAGAATAAGGGAATTGGTAACCGGGGAGTGCAAAAAGCATGAAGTGAAGCCATGAATGTGCTCCTGGATCAACTACCACTCCTCGTAATGACCTAAACCACAGATCTCGGAACTTGCAATACTGGTCTATTCTTTATTTTCAAGAATCAAATAACTACTTCTGGAAGAAGTATTACACATAGATGTGGAATTTCAACCCAACAATCAAAAAACTAGTTATCGATAATCTCTACTTTCATGGATTCTACTCTTCAACTCTATCAACTATTCGACTTTAAGTCCAATGATACTTCCACTCTAGCAGCTTGATGAAGAGAGAGGAACTGTAGCCCGAGAGGTCAACTTGAATGAAGATTTTATCGGAGGAAGTGCTACCAACTTGACCACGAGGACCATGTTGGAGCGTGCTACCCTTGACTCGATGAAGACCAAAATATGACAAGATCCATTGCGTGAATGCAACAGAAAATCTAAGAAGATTTGCTGACAACCTTTAGAAATCACAAACTCCTGCAATTTCAATTAGACCAATGATGTTATTAAGCACTTGTAATTTGTACACTTCCAAGTTATAAATTTGTGCAGAAGAGGTCAAAAGTTAACACAAGAAGTACTATATATTACAAAATTAGAGCTTTTTGAACTTCAACGACAATGAGTGTGATCTACTAGAATTTACATACCTGGAATTCAGAAACGCTTCTTAAAGCACGACCACATTCTTCCTGTATTCCTTCAAATGAAGACCCATGTAATCTTCCAATAGAAGCGTAGTACCAAAGATGTTGGCTTTAGGGTGCTCTCAGGATGAGTTTCATTCATCCAAGTACAGACTCCTTCATCTGGTATATTCATCCGGGTATCTCTCCACTCTGTATATATGTTCCTCCTGCTTATTAATTCACTCTCTCAGTTTTCAGTCTTTGGGTTGAGCAGCTGTCAACATGGTATCAGAGCTGCGAGGATACTGTTAGGCACTATTCGTAGTGCGTTGTAGTAGTCGTATTAGTAGTACGTTGTAGTAGTGAGCTATGCTCCTACATTAGTTGGTTTATACTAAGTGAGCTCTGCTCCTTATTGTCTGTACAACTAGTATTAAAAGATAGAGAGAGAGAGTCAATCATTATGGCAGAATAGGGTAGTCATGGTAGTATGTCTGTGGGTGATGCCAACAAACTCGGTGGCTTAGACAACTATTACATATGGCAGCTTAAGATGATAGCTATATTTCGTAGAGAGAACATCTGGGATCTGACTGAGAATCTTGTTCAACCTCAAAATTTCCCAGTAGTAATCCAAGGCACTCAATATACAGAACAATCACTGAAGATGGCAAAGAATCTTGCCTTATCTGTGATACAGTTGTCAGTTTCTGACTCCCTTCTTGGTTTTGTTGCCAGTTTTTCAGATCCAGCACTAAAGATGACTGAAGGGAGCTCTATGGAAGCCTACGTCAACAAGGCAACGGACATTTGAAACAAGCTTCTTTCCATGGGAGAACAAGTCCAAGACAACACCATTTGTCAACTTCTTCTTAATGGGCTACCAATGAGCTATGAAGGAATGGTCATGACTCTTTCGAATCTGGACACTGTTCTCACCTTTGATCAACTCACCACCAAGCTACTGAGTGAAGCAGCAAGACAAGCTCAACGGACTGCACAACTTGGTGATGAAGAAGCTCTTGCAGCATACTTCAACCACTACTAGGAGAGCATACGAAATATGACTGGGGTTTATGACTAAAAACGGGCATAAAATGACCTTATGACTAATACCATTTTCAGTCATCAATCCAGTCATAGCGGACAACAAAAATTACTAAAAATACTCTAGTCATATCTGCGGTCATACGTTCGCTGTGGCGTGTTCCCAAATTTTTTTTGGGACCTCGATTATGGGCAGCCCGATAAATGTGACTATATGTGACTAGGAATAGTCAGAAAAATCTGACAAGATTTAGTCATAGACGTCAACCTAATGACTAAAATGGCATAATTTTATGACGTCATTACATGACTATCATTGGTTGCAAAATATGGTAGTGATGACTAGATTTAGTCATCATTTCGGTTTAGATATTCGTGAAGGCTCGTCAATCATTCACATCTGTATGACTAGTTGTAGTCAGAACTTTAGATACATTCAAGTTTACGCCCAACGATATGACTGAATAAAAGCTTTATTTTTTAACAAAATTGCTTAGAAACTGACTATGCATAGTCATTGCTTTCAAACACGTGACTACAGCTAATGACTACATATAGTCATTTTGGTTCACATATCATAGTCATGAGATCCAAAAAGTTAAGGAGACTAAGTGACTAAATATAGTCCGCTGATAGAAATCAATGACTACAATCAGCGTCAATGTCTAATATCCATATTGTTCTAACCGCATTGAACAGTGCCCTATTTTAGCCAACGCAATTGCTCATGGATGCCTTAAGAATTGGGTAGGCCACAATATAAAGCTATCTACTACTTGTCCCATCTTCGTGATAGAAGGGTCGTCCAATTCTACACTGGAATAGAAAAGGTAGTCGTCGTTGTTGCTCTTCTGCACCTCCACAGAGACACACCCTTCTGAAATTGTGACCCCATGCAATCTGGTTCCTTCCAAGTCAATCACCTTCCCAATTCCAACCACCTGTTCTTCTTCCCCGTCTGCAACACCCATGATTTCCACAACATCGCCTTTGCTAAATTCCGAAGGCGATGAGGCTTCGTCCTTTTGTCCACTTGTCTGCAATTCCACAAACACTCGTAAATAATGGAATGAGGATTGCCACAAAAACTAAGCATGTAGTTTAAGAAAGAACCAAGTGGGTAGTGCTTCGGCTTTCCTTACTTTTGATGTGCTCTTGTCCTGATGAGCGCCTACTTTGTCTTCCTTACTATCTTTTGCCACGACAGTAGGATTCCTTGATTTCTTTTGTTTCCCACTCTTTCCCAACTGGTGTCTTCCTCTCTTGAGCAATGGGGGATCCCTTCTCTGTCCTCATCTGCTCCTGCTCATTAGGGGACCCCTTCTTTCTCCTCTTGTAAATGCTGGCGGTACCCTTCTCTGTCCGGGGTATCTTCTGCTCACCCCCGTTGATTTCCAGCTTCTGTACCTCAGTAATCCTCTTCTTCTTCTCACCAGCTGGACGATGCTTCGGCAGGCGATAGTAAGGCAGTGTCCGCCTTGACTTCCTTCCCTTCGCTGACTTCTTCCATCTGCACATCGTCTCTTCCTTCATACTCATGTTTATTCCAGTATAAACAACCACAGTCAGTCATGAAAACATGTAGAGTTAAAGGGGACTTCTTCACTAATTCTAGTTAGCAATGTATAGAACGTGACTAAATTTAGTCATAAACTCCATAAGCATGACTAGCACAAGGCATTTCGATCCTAAACCCTAAACTCTAAAACCACCCTCGCAGCTGCTGTCGACGGGGCCGCTGTCTTCGCAGCTATCGATTTCTCCGCGACCTTCGCCTCCACGTCGCTTTCTCCGCTGTCACTGACTGCTTCCTCCTTGTTGTCTTTTTCTGCATCAGGCTCCTCCACCGTAGACGACAATACGGTATTGAGATCTAACTTCGATGAGGACTTTGCCGCCTCTGCCTCCGCTTCGGATTCCTCGCTGCTGTTGCTTTCCTGCTCCTCATCAGACTCTTCCTCCTTCGACTCTTCCTCCTGAGACTCTTCTTCATTCGATTCTTCCTCCTTCGACGGCTCGCTTTCCAGCACCGTGGGCTTCTTCGATTTTTCCATGGGGACAGAGCTTCCAAGTGCGACGACAAGATGCAAGTGAATTTTGAGCAGTCATCTCTATTTTTCAAATTTCAGCAAGGATAAGGTCAATCTAAGTACAACAATCCTATACAATGATGATTGAAGAGGTTGGCTCAGGGAGTGGGGAAGTGGAGCTGTGGAGTGAAAGTGAAATTCAAACCACTTAGGGTTTTGTAATCAATGGGTGGCGGCTGCGTTTAGGGTACGGAATTATCGCCGCCGCCGCTGCCACGTGTTTGTAGCCAGTGTAGTGCTATTAATAGTTCACCGTTATCCATCGATGACTAGATTTAGTCACCCAGTCAACAGTCAGGAAAGTGAATAAAACGACTAAGTATAGTCACCATTATGGAAAAGCTGACTGACAGAGCTACGCATGAGGTTGTATTCTAACAGTTTAGGAAAAATAACGGACTCGAGGTGATGTGTATATTGCAGGCGGTATGCGAGTGAAATGAGTCAACGAGAAGAGGCCTGAAAAGAATTCTGAAGACAAAGCAGGAGAAGACTTCTAGATTATCCCATAGATATACGAAGGAATCTTTCAATACGTGGTTCAAAAATGCTGCATCTGAAGACGTTGCGATGGGGAATGATGTCTCTGGGGATATACTCGCACTGTTACTGCCTCCTAGATAAGAAGCAAAGGGATACAAGGCGATGTATGCATACGGCAATCATATACGAGTACGCGAAGCAGAAGCAGATATGTCGACATATGACAGTGGAGTTGCGGCTACGTTTCTGCAATCTTGTCGCGCTAGTTCTAGTGACAGGAACATGACGACAACAAATCTGGAGTATGTGGGGTAGGTGGACAAAATTATCAGCGTAGACTACGGGAAATTTGAAATGGTGGTGTTGTATTGCACATGGGCCCAAACAAACAAGAGGGGAGCTCGAGCTACAATGAAATGTGACGAATATGGATTCACATTGTTCAGATTTGATTGATTGATTCCATATTCAGCGGACTTCTTTGCATTTCCTCTTCACGTACAAGAAGTTTTTTATATAGACAACGAGGACAACAGTGGATGGAAGATTGTATTACGACAACAGCCGCGTGGCGCAAAAGTCGAGTCAAGTGATGGCGTAAGACATGATCTACAGTTAGGTAGAGACGAGGAGCATGTAGGCCTACGGCCTGAATACACTACCGTGGAAAGGGAATTGGACACTCCTGATTTGAGAGGATGTAGGAGACTAACCACAAAAGATGTAAACCAAGCTTTGGTCGCTGTAGAGGAGGATCAAGAGGTGGGACATAATGTGCTATCACAATAGGAAATGAGGTCAAATGCATGGCATAGCCCATTGTATTAGTAGACCAAGTACGAAACATACTATGATATGCAGTAGCTTTGGTCTCGGTAATCTTGATGACTACACTTAGTCAGTGATTCTACATGCACGACTAATATGAGTCACTCGCTCGACATTACTGTCTACAGTGTCTAAGAGTATTTTTTGAACTGCAGCCAATAGCCAATTCCACATTGCTAATTCTACATTGCCATGGTATACAAAAGGATTTGCCCTATAAATATCTTCAACATCACTGATTGGCGCTAGAACATGCATGCGCACTACCCTCGTGGGGTACACTGTACTAAACATGTACGAGTATACGTGAGTGCACAAAAGGGGTATTAATTTGAACATTGCCGTATTACGTATACATACAATAAACACATTTAGAACTGAAAATATTCACGTATACTTACACTAAACATATATTTAAAACAATATACATCTGTATATAAAGGTATTTAGACATATAACCTCTCGTATACGAGGGGGTTTTTAGAAGGGGTCATGAACGCACGTGATTCTCAAACATAATGTAGAGTGCACCCCCCGAGGCACTACCTCAAATTATAATTCAAGATGAATACCAAAGCAACACTAAACCAGTGATTGAGAAAAAATTCAGCATGGACGTGAAACGGGCACAAATTGAAAGAAAAAGCTGATAAAAAAGAGGGAGAGGTAGAGTAAACAAAAGTGGAAAGAATACATGAGGAGAAGAAGCACTGTAGTCAAAATAAAACTATCCTAGTCAAAAAGAGAAAAACAATACATCAATGCAAAGTAGATAAATGACAAGTATTTGAACAAGGTGCAAAGAGAACTGCAGTGACTGTAGACAGTAAGAAGGGTATGTGGAAAAAATATCCATGACATCTGAATTGCAAAAATGATATAAAAATGTAAGAAGAAAAAAAATTATGGAATGAAAAAAAAAACAAAAAAACAAAAAAACAAAACACGCTAGTTTGTTTTTAATAAAAAGTTAAAAAATACAATATATAAAATGTTAAAACCTCGAAGGAACAAAATAAATTCGAAAAAAAACCCTAAACTGAAGGAAGAAAAGTCAAATTGAAATAATAACTCGAACATAAACAAAGGATATAAATTTGAATTAAAACCATGAAGGCCCCACTCTAAAACCCACTTACAAATGGCTGCCCAAAACTATAGTCACATTACTATTAAATCTAGTCATATCGCTGTCCACGCAAAAAGTCATATGGCTGCCCACGGAAGAATACGTTCCCCAACTACGTTCCCATTGAGGTTCCGTGTAAATATGACTAAAATCATAGTCATGTGATGACTACAGACTGTTCTAGTCATCAAAGTAGTTACTGGTGAGTCATATCCTCCCGATAGTCACATCTAGTCATATGGCCGTAGTCATATTTCGTATGCTCTCCTAGTAGTGAACCGTGGCCAGTCCTCAAGAGGAGCTCAATTGAATTTCACTGCACCACAACTGCGTGGTCAGTTTCCAAGAGGTAATGCTTACAGAGGGCGTGGTTTCTTTCGTGGAAATCAATTTCTGAGAG
Source organism: Pohlia nutans (assembly GCA_022496805.1). NCBI lineage: Eukaryota > Viridiplantae > Streptophyta > Bryopsida > Bryales > Mniaceae > Pohlia > Pohlia nutans. The sequence goes on from CM040086.1 coordinate 4,350,840, forward strand.
GCAGAGGCTTTGGACGCAGTCAGCCAAGGAGTCAACAGTTGATTTGTTACAACTGTGGTCAACCCGGTCACATAGCTGCGCATTGTTTTAGCCAGCCCCCAGTACAGGCAGGCAGAGGTCAGATTTATCGTAACACTTATGCAAATTCACTACACAACCTTGAAGTAGCTTTGTCAGAGCTTTCTAGTCATTTTCATAGCCCCCAGCCCTGGTACATGGATAGTGGAGCTACCACTCATGTAACAGGCTCACATGCAAATATCAGAGAGTTCGAAGAGGGAAGCTCTAGTAGCAACATTCGCACTGCAGGAGGCGAAATCCATGTAGTTGACGGGGTTGGACGTGCAACTGTACCCACTGACTTTGGTGAAATAAACATGCAAAATGTTTTGTATGTGCCTAGTCTCAAAAAGAGTCTTATCTCAGTAGGTCAAATTGTAGATTTGGGAAACTTAGTCATCTTCTCTAGCTCTTGCTGTTGGGTCCTAGATAATACTGGCAGTAAAATTGTTATAGCTATTGGATACAGAGACCCAGTTAATGGTCTTTACCGGTTTGGAAAAGAAACCCAGATAAATAGTATTGATAGGATTCAAAGCAGTGACCTATGGCACCGTCGATACGGGCATCTAAGCCACTATGGACTCACTCACCTCGTAAAAAATCATCGTGTTGTACGCTTGCCAAATATAGATCACCTTCACTCCGTTTGTCAGAGTTGCCTAGCTAGAAGGCAACATAGAGAGAGAGCACCACGACAGTCAGAAACTAGAGCCTCAGGACCAGCAGACTTAATCCACTCAGACCTAGTTGGACCCCTAGCAAATAGATCCCTAAGTGAGTCTTGCTATTTCATAGTGTTTGTTGATGATTTCTCCAGAAAAAGCTGGATATATTTCTTGAGTAGTAAAGACCAATCCTTCTCCAAGTTTAGAATCTTCAAAGAGTTGATCGAGCGAGAAACCAGCAGAAAAATCAAGATATTAAGAACAGATCGTGGAGGCGAGTTTACCTCGAACGAATTCAATGCGTACTGTCAAAATCATGGCATTCGGCGGCATCTGACTCAAGCTTTAACACCTTCACAAAATGGAGTGGCTGAGAGAAGAAATAGGACTGTGGTGGAAAGAGCAAGATCACTAGTGGACGACACCAACTTGCCCGGCTATTTGTGGACGGAGGCGGTGGCAATAGCTAACTATCTAGTGAATCGCAGTCCCACAAGATCAAACTTTGGAGTAAATACTGAAGAAAAATACTCAGGTACAAAGCCTCATGTTCACCATCTCCGAATATTTGGTTGTTTGGCTTATCTGCATGTTCCTAAAGAGCAACGACGAAAATTAGAAAGTAAAACAAAAAGGTGCCTATTCTTGGGATATGACGAACAACGCAAAGTGTATAGGGTTTTTGATCCTGAAACGAGAAAGGTTATACTTAGCAAGGATATTATCTGTGACGAAGCAAAAGTAGGCTATCAACACCTTTTGACCTCTATTCCAGTGCCAGAGGACATCTTTCCTCCACTTGCTCCAAATTTAGAAGCTTCTGACGAGACCAACCTCCTTTACCCATAAATCTACTTGACCAGCCAACAGAGTCATCACCTGAAAATAGCATCCTTCCTAGGTCACCGTCACCAGAACCTCTACAAAGTACACAGCTAGAAAATGCTAATCCCCCACCTTTAGTGCCCCAAGAATCCCTTGAACTAGCTGGACCTAGATACCCTAGAAGGCACAGATCACCGTCAAAGAGACTTAAGGATTACTTTTGGACTCTTTCATCTGAAGTTACAGAAGAACCTAGATCCTATCATGAAGCTAACACTGATGAACGTTAGACAAAAGCTATCCAACAAGAAATTGATTCCATCAAGAAAAACCACACTTGGGATGTAGTTGACAGACCGATCAACAAAACTCCTATTACTGGAAAATGGATCTTCAAAACCAAAAAGGGACCTTCAGGAAAGATAGAAAAACTGAAAGCTCGTATCGTCGCTCAAGGTTTTTAGCAGACTGCAGGAATTGACTACTTTGACATCTTTGCGCCTGTTGTTCGTTGGTCCACCATTAGGGCTATTCTAGCTATAGCAACAAAGAGACAATAGAAGGTCAGAAAAATGGATGTTAAGACTGCTTTTTTGAATGGCCATCTATCAGAAGTTTACATGGAAATTCCAGATAGCTTTGACGGTGCTGGAGATCCGACTAAAGTATGCAAGCTAAACAAGGCGCTATATGGATTAAAGCAAGCACCCAAGGCTTGGCATTCTAGAATTGACTCATGGCTTACACAACAGGGTATGAAGAAAAATACGGCTGATCCCAACATGTACTACAGAGAAATTGATGGAAAACACACAGTCGTTCTTCTATATGTGGACGATCTTCTTATCACAGGAGACAACGAAAAGGAGATCAAGAAAATACAAGCAGCACTCACAGAAAACTTTGAAATGACAAACCTTGGCCTAGCAAAACTATACCTGGGAGTTGAGTTTGAGTACACTCCATCAGGCATCTGGTTACATCAAAGAGCCTATATTAGAAAGCTACTCAAGCGATATGGCATGACTAATAGTGCCCCCTGTAAACTACCCATGGATCTTGGACTTCAGCTATAGAGGGAAATGAGAACAAAACAAGTAAATGCAGAAATGTATCGCTCTTTGGTGGGCAGTCTCATATACATTACAAATACCCGCCCTGATATTAGCTATGCAGTTAGCAGTGTGAGTAGATACATGAGCAAACCTGAGGAGGCACATCTTCAAGCAGCAAAACAGATATTGAAGTATTTAAAAGGGACAGCTGACTATGCATTGCATCTATCAACACAAGGTGATGAGATTTACTTCACCTTTGGGGACGCTGATTGGGGTCGTGACTTGGACACTCGACGATCAACATCAGGAATCGTACACAAATTTGGAGAATCAACAATCCATTGGAGTAGCAAACTACAAGATGTTGTCTCTCTCTCCACAACTGAGGCGGAGTATCGTGTCTTATCTGATGCTGCTGCTGGAATCCTGCATCTGCAAAAGCTTTTTGAAGAATTGAAAGTAAGCAACCTCAAACCTACCACACTTTATAGTGACAATCAATCTTGCATTAGACTTGTAGACAACCCTATTCTCCATGAGAAAACCAAACATATAGATATAAGAGCCTATTTTATTAGAGAAAAAGTACTAATAGGGGAAGTAGAAGTAGACTACATACCAACTTCAACTCAACAAGCTGATTTTCTGACTAAACCAGTAGCTTCCACCGGTTATGCTATCAACCGAGAAGTCTTAGGTATAAAACCGTTACCCAATATACTATCGTGCAAAGCCTGAAACATTCAAAATCCTAAAACCCAAATACAACTCAGCCTCTTCTCGAGACTTGAATGCCCTATGCTCTGCACCACTGAAACCCTTAACCTGCCGCTCACACTCCTCCCATGAACTGTAAATCCCAGGTCGAAATCCTTTCCTTACAGCATACACCTTCCTTCCTCTCAAAGCTATAAATCCTCCTCCCGACGTTTCTTCCCTCATCAGCACTGATCCTGATCCGAGAACTTCACCTGTGCCACCGAAGTCTCGACCTCCTATCTCAGCGCGCTGCTCGTTTTGCTTCAGCAGGTGCTCCTCAGCTTGCAGGTGGTTGTGCTGACCAGGATACGGCATCACTTGTTGTACATAGCTCGTAGGAGCGCCAGAGTAGCCTGGTTGCTGAAACCCTAGCATTGCTCGACCTGCGAGTTCCCGGTGTCCGTCAAGGAGTCGTCGAAGACCCAGAATGCGGTGGGGCACTTGAACGCTGCCGCTGCAGGGATGGGCATGAGCATCACAATGACACAACTCCGTGCCAGCACCACCGTGAGTCTCTCCAGTGACATCGAATTCTCGACCTTCTGTCTCCCGCGAAGCATCCTCCGACAACGACCCTACGGCAATGTCGTCTCCCTCCTTCAGCGATTGGGTCAACCGATTGAAGAGTGTACCAAGTACAGAATCGCACAAGTGCCGAACAACGATTGCAAACAACCAAACGGACACGAGTACAACCTCCCACTGCAACGACATACAAACTCACGTTAGGGCACTGTAGCAACTTACAATTACACAATAGCTTAAGAATAGAATAGTCAGTGATTGATTACCGTTGTCAGTGTTTCAATCTGTCTCCGTAGACCCTCCACAGCTTCTGCAGGCAAAAATCTGACACGCGACATTATGAACAAATGCTGCTGAGAGCAAGAGAGGGTGTTGGCTTTAGGGTGCTCTCAGGATGAGTTTTATTCATCCAAGTACAGACTCCTTCATCCGGTATATTCATCCGGGTATCTCTCCACTCTGTATATATGTTCCTCCTGTTTATTAATTCACTCTCTCAGTTTTCAGTCTCTGGGTTGAGCACCTGTCAACAAAAGAGTCAAGAGCTCTAGAATCTAGATAATACCGCTTAATGCTACTGAAGCAATATTTACAAGAGGTATACTCTACTAGACCAACTACAAACAAGCGATGATCATACAAATGATCAGAAAAAAAGAATATTATAGTCGAATGAATGTATTCATCCGAACGATTTCTTCATAGCAACCATCTTCCAAAGAACCAACAGCTTGAACCTCCATAACACTAAAAGAGAATAATGTTGACCTCATTCCTCCAAACCACGCTCCTTTTGGATGGTTGCAATATTAAAAACCTTGAATGTCGTACAATATGTCTTTACTGACTGCCAGATCCATACTTAGTCTTTTGAAAAAAACACCTAAACAAAACACCTATAGTTTATTAGCATATACCTATATTTATTGTTCACTACTAAATCCACTTCAACAGCTGTGACTGAGTAAAGTCCGTTGCAGCTAATCAAATACTTCGAAGTCTGACAAGCACATAGGTCTCCACATTGCCTGCGTCATCACCATCGTCTCAATTTCACTCTTAAAAGCAAAATTGGAAACTGTGGAATTGGTCTCCAAGACTACACACTCAGAACATGGTCACTTCTAATTCAACCACTAATTACAAAATAGAGTAGCAAAATTGCACTACATGTCCACTACCGTCCAAATAAGAGTATATGCCAACCGAACACACTGTTGGACCCTATACAGTACAATAGAACCACTTTGTCAGATCCCGTGCGAAATACAGTGAAACGACATGGTAATCTTAAAAAGGTTCAGTACACAACTCTCGACACAGGAAAGCTTGTATGCGAGCGGAGAGCGGAGAGCAGAAAGTGGAGAGCGGAGAGCGGAAAACTCAAATTCAATTATTCAAACTTGGAAAAAAAGGGACCCCTATGACCACGGAATTTTGAAAATTGGATTAAAAAAATTTGAACTTATTCCAAATTTAGCCGTATAAATTAGTCTAAATTTAGGGTTTAAAACCTATTACCGTGTAGCCATGTGACCTTGTGACCGTGTGACCTTGTTTCCCGCAATCGAGCGACCACGTGACCTTGTGACCGAGTAATCATGTGACCGTGTAACTATCGGTTCTTGTGACCGTGTGAGTTACAAACCGCATAACCGAGGGAATTGAAAACATTATACCGTGTACTTATTAGCCGCATTGCTGAGTTTACCATGTTATAGTTACCAGCTGCAGGAACTCATTACCTATAAGGTAACTAGTGAATTGATCACATCGAATTTGATATTTTAAATCTCTTCACATGATTAATATAGCGTAAATCTTTGACTGTCACTTCAACTAAATTTAGCTACGGTACATGGCTATACCTCTCGCCCTTCGCCCCTGTCCTTCACCTCTCCAAATTTAGTGCGTCAGTCCGCCCTCCTCGCATTTGCACTCGATCCTCTGCTTTTTGGCATTCTGGCATTTCATCAACTTAGGATGGCTCCCTATTTCGCAGAGTTGATGGAGTTGTTTTCTGAGGTGTGGGTGACACCGGAGGTCGCAATGAACGTAGTATTCTCTGACATAATGCCTGAGACGCATCCGGAGCGAATGGAGAACAGCGATTGGTGTATTGCGTACATTGAGGTCCTGGAGAACCTGAAGCAGCGTGGATCGAATTGGGCTGCGTTGATTGAAACCATGTCAACGTGGTCCGCATATTTAGTGGCCCATAGAGAGATGAACTTGGCAAGGAAAGAGAAAAGTGAGCACGGAACAGGGATGTTTTTCACATACTCGGCAGAGGCGTTGACAATGTTTATGACTACTCGAGACATTCCATTTGAGATTGATGAACAACTTGTGAAGACGGATTTGCACTTGCTGTCACTGCAGCAGAAAGTTCTGCTCCACGACCATCTGAAAGCAAGTGCTGAGTTTGACCTAATGGGACCGACTAAAGGATTCAGCATGAGCGCAAGTTCATCCAGCAGCGCGAAATGTGGAAGACAATGTAGGTACTGGGCACCTCGAAGAGTCTACGTTGGCGACCTGGAGTGGCCAATCGGAGCAAAGGTGTGCCTCGACGCAATCTTCGGAAGACCCTCGGACGCCTGGCGTGATAGTTTCTTTGGCTAGCGAGGAGTCGGAACAGGGATTTGAGATGGACAATAACTAGTAAGACAACAAGCTCTCGTTGTGCAGGAATAGGAGGAACGTATGAGGCACAGGGTTGTCACTTCGGACGTCTTTGGAGGAAATCGCGTCCGGTTTGACGTCGGGACGTCCGGACATCGCGTCCGAGCGGCCGGACGCCAGCGTCCGCTGGGTAAACTGTGATTTACTTTATCCGCTGCCGTTTTTACTCTGCGGACGGCTTAGCGGACAGCGTGGAGGACGGCCTGGCGCTCGTCTGTCCGGACGGCTTGACGGACGGAGTTTGATGGCGGACGGCAGAGCGGACGGCCTAGCGGACGGCGGGACGGACGACCGGGCGGGCGGACGGCACGCGGACAACTAGAGGACGGCCAGGCCGGTTTAGGGGTTCTCAAGGACTAAACCCTGAACACTTCAGGCCGTTCTAGGGTGATTGTAATGGTGGAAAATATAAATTAAAATCTCATTAAGTCACTGGAGCCTCATTGTAATAAAAATATAGCGACCTTGTTTAGGGTTATAGCCACTCTCGTTCTAACAACATAAAACATAAAAATAGTGTCATATATTATATTTCGCAGGTAAACAAACATTCCATAAAGGGAACGTCAACAAAATATTGCCATCTATTCATGTACGTCATACATATCACTACAGAAATATATACTTATAAAATCTATCTCCTGTCCAAACAACTACAATTACTGAATACTAGAATATCTTATAAAAAAAACTCTACGAAAATACATAAATGCTATTGAGTTTTCAATCTGCCTTGTAATTAGAATCTCCTTTCACCTCTGCTCCGCTACTGTCCTCTGCATCATATGACTCGTCGTCACTGTGAGAGTAATACTCGTTTTCCTTTCTCTCCTTCTTTACTGGTTGGATACTCTTCATTTTCCATGTGGATCCACTTGCGTCAAGGGGTGTTTTAACTCGTCCTGGCTTTGGCGGAGAAGCAGCAAATGGTTGCATGAGCCTTTTTTGTTTAGCGCTGCCGTTTCTAGTTGCGCCAAATTTCTCTCCACTCGATGGTATATGTTTCGGGCCCACAAGTGTCTCCTTCACCGTCATCTTCTGCATTGGCCGTTGATTGTGCCTTGGGGGCACACCTGATGGCTTCTTTATTATAGCTACTGATAAAGGCAAATTTCCGTCGCTTTCCGAATCTCCATCCGATTCTCTCACACGTTTATTCACCGCTTTGGAAAGGGATACCAATCCCGTTGAAGATGCAAGTGGAACTTGGGGTGTTGGTGTTTTAGAATTATCAAATAAGGCTCTAGATGCAAGGGCGGTCCTCTGCATTTGGTCCTCAAGACGGGGTCCACGAGGAGAATCTCTCTCTCCAAACTTCAACGGACTCTTACTGATTGGACCAAAATTTTCCTCTATGCCTTTCCATTTGGAGTGGCCATTGTTCACCGTTGTGGCCTTTCGTCCAGGAGAAAGCTCCAACTCAGAATCTTTGGGGTCCTTCAAAACACCCTCCTGCACGGTGTCAATCCTTGTGCCACCATCTTCACCACGTTTGTCCCCCTCTTCTTCACCCAACGCCGGAATTGAATTGTCCTCTTCTCTGACATTCACACCGGTATTGTCGGCATTTGATGCTTGCACGTGATTGCCCTCCTCTCCATCCTTAGCAAACTCGTATACATCGTGGTTTGATCGACCAGATCTTGCTGGAGACGAATCCGGCCTTCGTGGAGAGAGTTGATCACTCCAATCGTCAAGAGGCACATCAGCCCAGCGATCATCGTCTGATGCATGATTACCCACCCAATCGCCTTCATCATCTCCATCCGATTCTTCTGAAGCGGAATCCGAATCCTCTGATGATATATTTTTGTCGTACCACTTCTTCTCATCCTTTCTCTTAGCCTTTGCGAGGAGCTTTGAATTTGTGTACACGTACACTAAATCTTCAGCCCTCTTTTGTTGGAGGCGATTCCGAGACCTGTTGTGCACGAAAGAATAACTACTCCAATTGCGTTCGCATGATGACGATGACACGGTTTGGGCTAGGATTCTCCGTGCTATTGGTGCGATGAGCTTTCCGCATGCCCCTTCCAAATCCCACCATGCATGAGGCGAACACTTCTGTTGTTTCGGATCCAACATATTGTGGAATGGCGGTTCCTTGTGACGGATGTCACGGACATAGAACCTTGAGATGGGTATTGCAAAGACTAGGCCTTGAAGCCAGAGATATGTTATTGTTCAAGACTAGTTCGTGATGGGTATTGCCGTAGTTGTCCAGAGATAAGTTATTGTCCAAACTAGTTCGTGATGGGTATTGCCGTATTGTCCAGTGATAAGTTATTGTCCAAACTAGTTTGTGATGGGTATTGCCACCGACATAGAACCTTCTAGAATACTTCTAGAAGTTCTATAGGTCCTTTGAACTTTTAGGATCTTTCTAGATACTTCCTAGGGACTCTCATAGTCTCTAGGAAGCCCCTTTAGAAGCTTCCTTAGTACTAGTATATCTAGGGGACGAGATGAGGGACTCCTCACTCTCGTCAACACAAGTTTAGGAGCACCCTTGAGTGTGCCTTGTCTTGTATCTTGTTCAACTATCGATTAGTTCAATATACTTTCTTGAGAACCACTCTTGTGTACTATTGCACTTCTTGTTCTTGGGTCCTTATTCATGTTCTTGCTCTTGTTCTCTTGTTCTCTTGTTCTTGAGTTCTTGTGTCCCTGACAGTTTGACGAGAGTGACATTGACAATACTAGAGCTTGGTCTTTCTTGATAAGAGTGGATTACCCCTTTCTTGAAAGTACTAGAGCATTCTAGAGGTTGCGGATTACCCTCCTCTAGGCTAGTATTGTTGTATGTTGTAAAATTCTTTCTTGATCAAGAGCGGATTACCCCTTTTTCAAGATTGGGTTTTAACATTTTTTGAAGGTTGCGGATTACCCACCTTTAAATTGTGTCTACTCATCATAGAACTCTTTAGTTTCTTTCTCTAGAGTGATTTCAAGATGTCGGGAGTTGTAGATACGAGTATAGCAGTCTTAGCTGAATCAAAGCTAGACGCCGTTCTCAAAGCCATCGAAGCCTTGTCTATCAGGACCAATGAGATCGAGAGCTTTGTTTTTAGACTTCACAACGACCTCGGGGCTGGACCTTCACAAACGAGTCCTGCGCCTCAAGTTTTTCCATCCGGAGAACCATCAATTCTTCCAATTCAAGAAGAGAATCCATCTACTCAACATGTCGAGACTTTGAGGATCAAGGAGCCTCGGATCAGCCTTCCAGATAAGTTCGATGGCACACGCTCAAAGTTTCGAGGGTTTGTCAATCAAATCCAACTTATTACATTTCTTCAACCCCAACGCTATCCGACAGACAAATCGCGAGTAGGTCTAGTTGGAACCTTACTTACGGAGCAAGCTCTATCTTGGTTTGCTCCTCTGTTTGAAAAAAGATCACTGATCTTGAATAACTTCGAGATGTTCTTAGCTGCATTTGGAGAGGCTTTTGGAGAACACGACAAGATCCGTTGGGCAACAACCAAGATTCGTTCTTTGCGACAAGGATCGCGATCTGCATCTCTGTATGCATCAGATTTTCGACAATTAGCATGCGACATCAATTGGGACGGAAAAGCACTCATGAGTCAATTTCATTGGGGACTACGAGATGACGTCAAGGACCTGTTATTATCTTTGTCTGATCCTCAAACACTCGGTGAGGCAATAAGTCAAGCCGTGAAGTGTGACAATCGATTATTTCAGCGACGTCAAGATCAACGTTCTTGGACTTCATCAGAACCATATAGAAGTCCTTCTCACTCGGCTGCTTCAACAAATATTTCAGGGAGTCATTCAGAAGTAGAAGACATGCAAATTGATGCGGTACGATTTAAGCCACTTACGCCACAAGAGAAGAAACGACGATTTGAAGAAGGTTTATGTTTGTATTGTGGAGAACCAGGCCATAAAGCTGACAGTTGCTCCAAAAAGCAACACCGCCATACTTTCAAGACACGGAGCACGTTCGTGGAGGACCATCAACAATCAAAAAACGAAGAGTCCCAGCCACAATAGAGACCGTGCGGTTGGACAAGTTCAAATCACAAGGTCTCTTCCTTTCCGGTCAACCCTCTCGTTGTTTTAATGTACCTTTATCTTTTATTTGTTTGAACCTTCAAACATCCGCCTTGATAGATTCAGGAGCCTCTGCTTGTTTCATAGATGAGGATTTCGTAAAACTTCACAATATTTCTTTAGTTAAAAAACCATATCTTGTTCCTCTAGAAGTAATAGATGGACGACCCTTAGCCTCAGGTCATGTCACCCACGAAACTATTCCTTTAGAAATAGAGTTAGAAGGTCATAATAGTTTTCTTGTTTTTAATGTCATTAAAACCCCTACAAGCTCTATCATACTAGGACTATCTTGGCTTAGAAAATACAATCCCAATATAGATTGGAGTACCCTCAAAATCAAGTCATTTCCTAGCACTACGATTCCCCAACACAACCAACTAGGTTCAGAATTCGTCACCCTAAACCATTGTTCATTGGAGCAAAGGCTTTTATGAGAGCTGCAAAACACAGCAATCCGTTTGCTATTTATGCAACTCCGGCTCGTGATGAAGCAACTATAGTTACGAGTATTCCGGATCAGTATAGTGATTTTCAAGATGTTTTTGAGAAGAAAAATGCTGATATTTTACCGGAGCATTGACCTTATGACTGCACGATTGATCTGCAAGATGGCGCGCAACCACCTTTTGGCCCGATTTACAACCTCTCGCAAAACGAACTCGTAGCGTTGAAGGAATATATTGAAGAAAATCTCGCCAAAAACCTCATCCGTCACTCGAAGTCTCCAGCTGGTGCCCCAATACTCTTTGTCAAGAAGAAGGACGGCTCTTTACGAATGTGTGTTGATTATCGCGGCCTGAACAAGATTACTGTGAAGAATCGATACCCGTTGCCGTTGATATCTGGACTTCTAGATCAACTTGGACAGGCCAAGATCTATACAAAGATTGATTTACGCGGAGCTTACAACCTAGTACGCGTTAAAAAAGGGGACGAATGGAAAACTGCATTTCGAACAAGGTATGGTCATTTTGAATACAATGTCATGCCTTTTGGACTTACAAATGCACCTGCCATATTTCAACATTTGATGAACGACGTCTTCCGGGAATTTTTGGATAAGTTTGTCGTGTGCTATTTGGATGACATCTTAATCTATTCCAAGAATGTTGAAGAACATGAAGAACATGTGAAGCTTGTATTACAAAAATTACGAGATGCTGGATTATACGCAAAAGCAGAAAAGTGCGTATTTCATCAACCGCAAGTGGTGTTTCTTAGGTATATTATTTCCAATGAAGGCTTATCTATGGATCCAAAGAAGATTGAAGCTATCACGAATTGGTTAACTCCCCGAACGGTACGTGATGTACAATGTTTTCTCGGATTTGCTAATTTTTATCAAATTTTCATCCAGAATTATTCTCAAATTGCTGCTGCATTGAATCGGTTGACATGCAAAGACAAGCTTGATTGGGGACTTGAAGCGGAGAATGCTTTTCAAAATCTGAAGACTGCTTTTACAACGGCTCCAATTTTGATTCATCCAGACTTCTCAAAACCATTTTACATGGAGACTGATGCATCAGACTTTGCATTAGGTGCAGTATTATTGCAAAAGGGAGATGACGCAAAACTTCATCCAGTTGCGTTCTATTCTAGAAAATTCTCTGCTGCAAAAATCAACTACGAGATCCATGACAAAGAACTACTTGCTATAGTGGACTCGTTTCAAGAATGGCGTCATTTTCTTGAAGGCGCTTCGCACCAGGTGACTGTATACACAGATCACAAAAATCTTGAATATTTTATGTCAGCTCGTGTATTAAATCGTCGGCAAGCTCGTTGGAACATGTCATTATCTCGTTTTGACTTTGTCATCACATATCGACCTGGAAGACAAGAAGGATTATCAGATGCTTTGTCTCGAAGATCCTATCTTGCGCTTAAAGAAAGAGAAGCTGCGTATGACCAACAACGAACAATTCTTTTGAAAACCGAGCAATTTCGAGTTCATGGAGCGACTATGACAATGCCTGTTGACTCATCATTTCTTGACCAAGTTCGTGCAATATCAGCAATGGACCCTCTTGTTCTTGACATTCAGCGTCGCCCTGCTACTGATCGCGACAATTTCAAGTTTGTGGATGACCTCTTGTATTTTGAGGAGCGCTTGTATATTCTAGAAGGTTCTACACGCCTTCGAATTCTTCAAGCCCGTCATGATTTTCCTGCAGCCGGACATTTTGGGTTCAACAAGACGTTAGAACTCATTTCTCGAGATTTTTGGTGGCCTCAGATGTGGAAGACTGTCAAAGACTATGTCCTTTCTTGTGACACTTGTTCTAGATCGAAGAATCCACGACATCGTCCGTATGGACTCTTGCAGCCGCTGCCTATTCCAAAGCAGCCATGGTCTTCTGTTTCTATGGATTTCATCACCGATTTACCTCCATCGAAGTCATTTGACACCATATTCGTGGTTGTTGACCGATTGACAAAAATGACACATTTCATTCTTTGCAAGAAGACAATCACCGGAGAAGAGACAGCAAGATTATTTTTGGACAACATTTATCGATATCATGGATTACCAGATGACATTGTTTCAGATCGTGGACCGCAATTTGTCTCTAAATTTTGGAGATCTCTTTTTGAAATCTTGAAGGTGTAAATCAAACTCTCTTCTGCTTTTCATCCTCAAACTGATGGCCAAACGGAGCGTTTAAACCAAGTATTGGAGCAGTATTTGCGTTGCAACATCAACTATCAACAAGACGATTGGACTTTGCACTTGCCATTGGCTAAGTTTGCATATAATAATACCGTTCATGCATCGACTCAACAAACGCCATTCTATGCCAACTATGGATATCATCCAAAATTTGACATGTTAAAACCGACAGAGAATGAGAATCTGGCAGCAGTCGACTTTGCAACATGATTATCAGAACTCCATGCGTTGTTGAAGATTCATTTAGGAGAAGCCCAAGATCGCTACAAAGGCGCCGCAGATAAACTTAGAAAGGAATCACCGTCATTCCTAATTGGCGACAAAGTATGGCTTATTCGGCGCAATATCAAGACTACAAGACCATGTGATAAGTTGGACTATCGTCGATTAGGACCATTCTTTATTCAGAAACAAGTCAATCCGGTGGCTTTTCGGTTGGACCTACCAGCATCTATGAAGGTACATCCTGTTTTTCATGTGTCACTGTTAGAACCATACAAAGAGTCGAATATACCAGGAAGAAAGCAACCACCACCGCCCAGCATTGAAGTTGATACCCACGAGGAATATGAAGTTGAAAAAGTACTTGATTCGCGGCGAAGACGAGGCAAATTAGAATATCTTATACACTGGCGTGGTTACGACATCAATGAACGGACGTGGGAACTAGCAATAAATGTCGTTGGCGCGCCTCAAAAGGTACAGGAATTTCATCAACGTTATCCTGATAAGCCAGGACCTATTCGATGATAACTTCAACAAGAAGCTCTTCCGTTGAGAGCTGTATATAAAGAGGGGAGAGCAATCAAAGAGCAACACAGCTCTCAACCTCAGAAACATCTTCTCTTGTACTTCTTTTCTTCTCAATATGTCTAATTGGAAGGTATTCCAAGACTCTTTAGATTCTGAATCGCAACCGGAGTCTGAGCGTGAGCTGCCTTTATCACAATTGCCAAACCAGCCTGCAGATCCTTTGCCACCACAAGAGCCTCGAAACGAAGCTGGACCTTCTCAACAACGAAGACGGCCTCGAAATGAAGAACCTCTTGAACCACGGCAACGTCGAAAAATACCCAGTAGCAGATCGTTGGTGATTGTCATCGAAGTAGAACCTGCTTTTGAAGGTCGCCCGGAAGTAGTATTTGAAAGACTTTTTTGCAACGAAGAGACAGAAGTCCAAGCATGGTCTCAAGTAGCGGGCGTCGGTCACTATCGCTGGTTGCAAGGTCCCTTAAACCACTTAACTCGCGCTAGACAACTTGAGTATGTCGGAGAAACCATGGGACATATTTTTTATTTTCTTCGCCTCTGATCGAGAGTCCACAACAACATTCCTCGTGAAGACTCGTCGCTAAAGAGGGTGGTGATGTCACGGACATAGAACCTTGAGATGGGTATTGCAAAGACTAGGCCTTGAAGCCAGAGATATGTTATTGTTCAAGACTAGTTCGTGATGGGTATTGCCGTAGTTGTCCAGAGATAAGTTATTGTCCAAACTAGTTCGTGATGGGTATTGCCGTATTGTCCAGTGATAAGTTATTGTCCAAACTAGTTTGTGATGGGTATTGCCACCGACATAGAACCTTCTAGAATACTTCTAGAAGTTCTATAGGTCCTTTGAACTTTTAGGATCTTTCTAGATACTTCCTAGGGACTCTCATAGTCTCTAGGAAGCCCCTTTAGAAGCTTCCTTAGTACTAGTATATCTAGGGGACGAGATGAGGGACTCCTCACTCTCGTCAACACAAGTTTAGGAGCACCCTTGAGTGTGCCTTGTCTTGTATTTTGTTCAACTATCGATTAGTTCAATATACTTTCTTGAGAACCACTCTTGTGTACTATTGCACTTCTTGTTCTTGGGTCCTTGTTCATGTTCTTGCTCTTGTTCTCTTGTTCTCTTGTTCTTGAGTTCTTGTGTCCCTGACAACGGAATGCCAAAAACTCTAGTACCACATCCGGATATGTTTCTGGAGAACATAATTTCCCAAGCACACGCTTGCATGCTGTGATGGCATCTAAATCGTCTGCGAGTTCCTTATCGTGTAGCAAATACGGATTCAAAAGTGCACCCGCATCGTGTAAATCCGTTCTGACCAATGCCCATCGGTCGCGGAAGTGCTTCTCCACATCAATGCTTTCTCCACCGTCCAATGGAAAGATTTCATCCTTCACCCTTTCAATGTGTTTCTCCACATTGTGAAAGATGTGTCGAATTTTGCCCATACCAGGTTCCCCACTGTCAAAATCCCGCAGTGCATACATCAACGGTGCAACCACCTCCTGAAAGTTAGTGCATCTTTGCCAAAAGTGATCACCCAGTATATACCTTCTCACATCTCGAGAGATAGTGCGCGCTTTGATCCCCCCCCCGCTTGTCTCGGAGTGTGACGACATAGGACGTCCACTGTTCGTCCACAATTGACTGCTCTAAGGCTTGTCTGACCTCGAGTAATCGATCCACCATCATGAAATTTGATCCAAATCTAGTTTTCCCTGCCAATACTAGGCTGAACTTCTTCTCGTGCTTTCGAAATACTGCAGGAGGCATGTGTCTCTTCTTTATAAACGTCACGATCGTCCGGGCCTTCTTCAACACATGAGCTATCCAGTTTGCCTTCGCGATGTCCCCCAATAACAGGTTCATTGCGTGAACAGCACATCCTTGGAAGTATATGTGGTCATATTTGTTCGTCACGAGATCCGCTGCTGCCTTCATGACAAATGCGTTGTCCGTTGCAATTTGCACCACGTTCTGCGATCCAACGCCTTCAATGAACTTCTCTATGATGGTCGCTTGGTACGTTGCTGTCTTCGAATGTCCCGAAGTGTCTACCGATCCAAGAAAGTGTTCTCCTACCGCAGACACTATCATGCAATTGAATAATGGTTGGTTTGTGCACGAGCTCCATCCATCAAATGTCAACGTGGCTCCAAACTTGCGAATGCTATCTGCCATTTTACCTTCCAAGACCACCCCTAGCTCATTCTTGGCCTGCATCAAGAGTTTCTTCCGTAAGTCATTGTAAGAGGGTGGTGTGTATGGTCCCCGAAAAGCAGAAGTCCTCCGTACGGCCTCTTTGAAAGTTGAATTCCGTGCTATCGCAAAAGGGATATTCGCCTCGTAAAAGAACCTTGCCCACATCTTGTCTAACTCCCTTCATTTGTCTTCCTGAAAACCCTCTGGTATTCCTGCTTGTCGCAATGGACGGGCGGCCCTGCCAGCTGCACTGTCACGTTCCGTGGATGGTGGTCTGCTCGCGGTAGTTTCATTTGTATTAGAACCTGACCTCTTATTTGGAATCTCTTGTGGTCCATCGCATGACTCTCGATCTAGCGATTGCGGTGTGCAAAGCTCCATTATGTCCATATTTCCCGCTCTCGGAGTGCGACATTCATCAGATAGATCTGGATTTGGACGCTTAGGAGGATCTCCTCTGCAATTAAGAAAGAGCCCTTTAATCTGCGGTGTGAGTCTCTTGCATATACCGACGCTAGTGTCACGGTTTCCTGATGCGTTCTGGTATCCAAGGTGACTCAACATCCTCGCCGCCTTCCTTGCAAAAAGTGCTGCACATAGTAAGCACTTCACTTTTCCGGGGGCTATATCCACATACCAATCTTCCCAATCGCTGGGCATCTTGAAAGGTTTAAGCGGGTTTAGGTTCCGCTACCCAATAGTTTTAAGTGACGGCGTGCAGTACCTCGTGATCGCGCGACGAAAAAATGTATCCTGTATGTAAAATACAGTAGTTGTCAAATTCCGAACGGAATTTGACAATCGCGCATTCAAACTCGGTAATGGTCAAGCAAGGGATACCAAAAGGTTGCCCACAGCCCTTGACAACTGGTGAGTTCGAATGAACTCACCAAAACAAAACCTTCATGCTTTATACTACCATCTGCCGCACTAGCCGTTGGACAGCCTGGCTGGTCCGTTCTGCCGTCCGCTGTGCCGTCCGATATGCCGTCCGATCGATTCGGGCTGGATCGGACGCACTGGAGGGACGGTCCGGATTGGCCGGGTTGGATCGGACGGGCTGGACCGGACGCGCTGGATCGGACGGCAGAATCGGACGCACCAAGACAGCGGACGCCTTAGGGTTTTGCTTTAGGGTTTACGGTCCGCCGCCGCCACCCCATCGGACGACGATGATCGGACGGGCAGCACGCTCCGGACGACAGATCGGACGGCAGGCCCGGTTCGGACGGGCGGACAGGCTGGTTCGGGCGGACGGGCTGGTTCGGGCGGACGGCAGTATAGAAGGCCCGTCCGGCCCCATTTCCTCTCACTTCTCACTCCTAAATCAGGTTGCTGGCAATTCCCTTTGTGGACTTCTTGGCCTTATTTACTACAGGGGTGAGAAGTCATATGCTTATTGTGACCAATCACCGGTTGGTCACAATAAGCATCTTACACACTTTATTCATATCTTCGCGGTATTTTCACACGGACGGGTCACTTACATTATTGCGGTTTTCTTACACAGACGGTTCTTACACATTTTCGCGGGGTTTTTACGCAAACGGTTGATTCACATTATCGCGGGATTACATCACGGTTTAGGGTACACGATCGATTCACCTCGTCGCGGCATTCTGTCTCGGTAATTGCACACGGTGCATTCACACATCGCTAAGCAATGGCCGATGACCAACGTGAGGGTCACGTTCCGAATGCTAATGCTGGGCCTAGGAGGAACAAGCCTAAAGGGGCCCCGCATGCGATCGATTACGCCGTATTGGACGACCCAACTATTCTAGCCGCACCACGATGGGAAGAAGTTAAGGACGAATATTGGTCTGCCACGGATTGCAGAAATTATGTCAAACTGTCCCACATTGGTAAACTGTGGCCGAGGGATCAATTACCAATGATGGCAAGAACCTTTACTGCCAAACCAAACTTGTGCAAAGATGATCATTTCTTTCACCGAGCGGAAGAGGTATGGAGGGCATTGTTTGGAGGTCGTTCGAAGTCAAAGGGAACATTCAACTACAACACACTGGCAATGGTCTATGTGGAATTAAGGTTGGAGCGCAAGGTGGATTGGAGTACATACCCTGCAATTAAATCGATGCCAACTCAGTTGGCAGACGGGCAGCGAGATATTCCTGATTTGTATGATCCAGCATCTACAAGCACAAAAGAGATGTTGGTCTCTTTAAAGAAACCGGGCACGTCGACTACAAGCAGCTCAGGTCGAGACACTCGAGTGGAAGTCAAACCAAAGACCGCTAAATTACCAGTACTGCCTATGGCCGCTTTGGACAATTTGGATGCAAGTGTGGAAACCGAAGTCAATGCTGAACGGGAGGAAATAGAAGTTAAAGTTGAATGGGACTTAGAAGACAAAGTCAAAGATATTGCAACTTCTCCGTCTCGATCGGTACCGTGCAAGGAGGGCGAGGAACTGTTGCCGCATAACCCATCCACGCTAATTCAGGGAACTACGGAATCAAAGGGGAAACAGAAGTTGAGGTCCGATACAATTACCACGGAGGACCGCCAAGAGAAGTATAACTTTGGAACGGACTGGGCGGTTTGGGTGGAAAAGGGCGGTCCAAGCAATCCAAGTTCCTCAACTCCGAGCGAGAAACGCGCATGTCCGGATGACACGGATACACTAATTCGGGATCCAAATGGACGTTGGGGAAATTGTGGGATTTGTGAGGCAAAGAGAATGCCTATTGAGGATCTAATGATTTCGTACGGGCAGTTGGCGGAGAAAGTTCCCAAGGTGGGTGAAATTGCAGAAGCAGAGCAGTGAGAACTGTCCGACGAGTTCCCTGACTTGAAAAGTGATCTAGGTTCATTGAAACCTCTTTCGAAGAACGTGTACGTGAACTTGGTAAAAGCCATGGACGTAACAACTTTCCTTCGTACAATCGCACCACAGCTCGCTAGAGATGTCCAATCAATTGAGAAAAAATTGGGCCGTTGGGGGCGAGTCATCGAAAAGGCGAAGCGTGTTGATGAGCTCACGAAGAGACTAAAATAAACAACGGAATGTGCAAGGGATTTGAGCGCTTGGCGAGAGAAACCATAAAGCAACTGCAGTCGACCATCATAAAGAACCATTTGAAGACCCTGCATATCCAGATGATGAATTGGCAGTTGATAGAAGAAGTAGAGAAGCTGCGAGAAGAAACTACAAAGAAAGAAGCATTACCTCAAGAATCTCACGTCCCTTCGGAGCAGCTCGCTATTCCGTTGAATGCCAACACTTCGAACGCAGCAGTACTTGAAGAAACTCTTGCCCCATCGGACCAGTTGTCTCTTCCATTGGATGCGCAGGTTTTGGACGGAGTAGTACTTGAAGAAACTCTTTCCCCATCAGACCAATTGTCTCTTCCATTTGATGCCCATACTATGGACGAGACAGTAGTTGAAGATACTCGTGCTCCATCGCACCAGTTGCCCTTTCCTTTGGATGTCCAAACTTCAGACGAAACAGTGGTTAAAGATATTGTACCGCCATCGGAGCAGTTGCCCCTTCCTTTGGATGCCCAAACCTCCGACGGTGACCTCGACAATGAACAGAATCCTTCGAATTCGCTAGAGCGGCCAGGTGTAGCGGAGGTATTCGTGGCGGTTGATAGGATGCAGGAAGAACCTTGGAAAAGGCCACCAACCGAAGCCGGTGAAGCCAGTAACCGTGAGATCGAGACGTTGAGACAACGATTGCATCAAGCAGAGATTGACAGGGATATAGCGAGGTGTGAATTACTTTTCTGGAAAAGTGACAAGGAGATGCCCATACCACCTCGTGAGCAAAGCCTGCCTTGGTTGAATTATGTCCACCAATTAAAGGATGTGGATGAATTGGTCGCGCGTGAGTTGTATTTGATGTTCCAGTACGAGGAGAAAAAAAGTGGGAATCTCTCTTGTATGCTAGGAAGTTTGAGGAGGGTGCAAGAATTATTTGATCGACAAGCCACGCTGCCTGGAGCACGTACAAGGACTACGTTTACGATGTGGGGTGATGTTGACGTGATGATGACACGGGCACATGGGATTTGTGGTTCTCTGGAAATAAACAACATGGATTGGGCTTCGGCGATCGAAGAAGGGTGGATGCCATATAACGTGTTTTCCTCGCATTTGTTGGAGAAGGAGAAGACGGTGGTTCATACATGTAATCCAGCTCCCGACTTTCTGAAAGAGACATGTTGCTTGTGTCAATATGGGTTTGGTCCAGAAGGAGCGATCCAACTAGGACAATGTCAGCATACCTTTCATATTAAGTGCGTTGCGGAACATTGCTTACGACGCTCTTGGTGTCCCCTGTGCAATGCTCCTATACATGTCAGATTCTACAAAATGATGGGCCTTCGCGCCTTTATGCCATCTGGTCATGAATACAACCAGTGGAACCTTCCTCTGGACCAAAAACCGAAGAAGTTTCTAAATTACAAAAACTGGGGTCAACCATTGGTATGGGATGTTAACTTCAACTGCCATGACTTGTACCATTTGCACGCAGAAGGGTCTGAGGTAGAAGATTTTATGGACAAGGACGAACTTTTCTGGATGACCCGAGATTACGAGATCGAAGTGCGAGCACGTGCAATTGTGAACGAGGCGGACCGGGAGGTGTTTTGCCGCAACTTTGGGGGACATTGGAGCGTACATCACAAAAAGTTCTTCCGATTCCCAAAGAATGAAGTAAAAAAGAGAGATGATAACACGTGGTACGAGGCGTCCGGTCCCGTCTTAGGAGAACAACACGGAACGTATGACCGTACGTTGATTGGCAGAGCTCTGGTCCTTTCAAAGTTGGAGGAGGCGGCTAGGCTTCGTGCCACAACGACCGAGGACATGTTCATTGATGAGGAGAATTCCTATGCGGATGTTGCAGGTGCATTTGATAGGAGGATCAATGATGTCATCGAAATGTGGCGACGTCATATGTTGACATCGAACTGATCAACGATATTTGGGGAAACTGAGCAAACTGTAACTCTTGTTGTCGGTCGTGTGAAGAAGTACATGGAGGTTTTTAAGGCAAGAGAGGTGGATATGGATCGTTCTCGCAAGGGGAAACGAAAGGCCGACGAGGATGACAATTGGGAACCATCTCAAGACAACGTTGAAAAGAAGCTTGCGATAGATTCAGAGGTTGAGGCAGGCGGTACAATCACTCATGACAGTCAGCGTAGACGTACTCGTTCGATGAATATTGATATTGCATGACTGTTTTTTAGCCATTTGGCTACTATATGAATATATATAACTCTATTCACGTTTCCATTCTTGTTGACTTCCATGTAGAATACTTTTTCCACACTCGGTTTTCTTTCACTTCTCTATTTATACTTTTTACAAAACTCATAATAATAGAGAATTCGCATGACAATTTTTTCATTTCAAGGACTCCCACAAATGCAATTTATTTTTTATCGTGTTATAATTTGAAAAAAGAAACTGGGACAACAATGTAGGCATTTAGAGGTTTACCTAGTCAAAGTAGCTGATCAAAAGACGTAATGAAGGAAGGACTCTTCCTCTAAGCCAATTTTTTTTTTTCACTGCCGCCGTCCGATGCCTGCCGTCCGCTTCTGGCCGTCCGCTGCTCGCCGTCCGCTCCGGGGCCCAAAATGCCGTCCGCTTGACAGTGTCCGATCCGCCGTCCGATACAGCCGTCCGATTCGTCCGTTCGGACCGCCGATAGTCAGATTTCATGACGTTGTTCAACTCAACTACTTCCCAGAACGGATTAAATGCCATGACGAATCCAATGATCGTGATTAAGTGAGCCAAAGAGTCCTCTTAACCCCTAAACGTTCGAACCCTTTTCAGATTTTGCCGTTTTTCAGAAATGCATTATAAAATGCAACTAAGAGGGATATTTTCAACTGGATGAATGAATAAAAGTTGTACATCATGAATGTTAGATTCTATCCATACGGTTGGATTTGCAATGGCTATCACCAATTTTTGTGTATTAATTTTCAAACTTCAAATTTAGAGCTCTTTTGGAATATGATTACGAATAAGATATTGGCAATCTAATAATGAAATTTTTGTGATGGGTTGAAATGTAAAGCTTTAAGTGTAGTGATTTTTGGAGATTTTTTGGTTACTTAATTTTAGTACTTCACTTTCTCAAGAGCACTTTTAGACTAAAATCTTCGAAATTTTGGGTGCAACACTACAACATGACATGAGGCATAAAAATTTCACAAATCATCCCCTCTCTAATCGGATCACACATGCACAAAGCCAACTTCCCATAAAAGTTTAAGTAAAAGATCCACACTGCAAAAAGTGCATGATGGATGAAAAATCGGAGTTCAAATCCGTACATCATGCAAAATATGCATGATTGGGCCGTTAGGGGTTAACCCTTTGAGGACAACGCAACATGTTGGTATGGTGAAATCGATCACAGGATTTGCATATTTGAAATATCACATTGGGTGATTTATAATTTTGCATTCCTAGTCATTAGCAATATGAAGGTATAATAAAAGTTTCAACATGATTGGAAGATATTTTGAATATTTACAAATTTTATTATGTAAACACGACAAAATTTCAAAATAAATATACTTTTGTCAAATTTAATATCAAGTTTTTTATTTAAGGTAGATAAAAGTTACATTTACATATAGTAAAGGTATGAAAGCAAAAGATATAAAAGAGTCCTATGATTCGAGCATTATTAGAAAGCCCTTTGTATTTAGGACATTCCAATTTCAAATTTCTCAACGTTGGAATAACTTCAATACATTTTCTACTTTCCAATCCCAACGGTCAAAAGATGTATCATAACTTAACTTAAACATCTAACGAAAACTCCAACTACATAAAAGCTAAAATGCTAGATTTTAAGGACGTTGGACCAAAAATCAAGCATAATATGGTTGATTGGGCACTTAGGTTACACATATGAATTTTAGATTCAATCCATACTTTAAGATCAACGGTTACGAATACCAATTTAGTTGTATGAATATAAAATGACTTGGGATTCAAAAAGAAGTGAATTTCAATGGTTGAGATCATATATGAATAGTCACTAAGTGAAGTCATTTTAACAAATGTTGCCACACAACAATATAACATGCATCACTTCTTGTTAGAAGTCCCAAAATGTAAATCCACCAACCTTTTACACAATAAACAATAACATGGCACCAAGATCGTTCCATTTTGGAACTATTTCATTTTTGCTGATAACAAATTTCAGAGGATATTACGGGCTCCATTATTCAAAGAAGATGATTCATACATTCGCACATGCGTACACAATATATTTATATTCTGTTCATATAAATTTATGTATACATAAAAATACATGTGCATATATACGTATATATATATATATATATATATATATATATATATATATATATATATATAGATATATAGATGGATGTGTCGACCATTTATAGATGTACATATTAATATAAACCCTAAACATGCATGCACATACGCATACAATAAGATTTATTTATATATATGTAAATATAAAGGTACATACATGTGTATTCAATATGTTCAACTATAATTTAATTTCATATATACTATTCATATGAACATGCATACAATAGGTTCAAATCTAATTTAATTTCAAGTTTTCCCCTCTAACTAGGTTTGTAAAGTATAAATTGTTACATATATTGTGTGATAATTTGTTTATGAAAATTGACGTGGTCTTTCCCTCTTAAATTATGTTTGTGAATTCATTGAATGAAGTCACTCTAGTAGGTTCGAAGTAATGTATGCATAAAAAATTGCTAACTCTTATGGAATTCAAATTGGAACGCAATGCTTCATTCTATTGCCTTTACATTTGAATATTTTGCCTATTTATTCAATTGGAAAGTAATTACAAGTCAAGTCATGAAATTGACCAAAAGTGAGAGGGAGAATGAACAAAGGAAGAAAGGGAGAAGGGTAAGGTGGGGGGGGGGGCAGAGTTAGTTAACAATGGAGAGGTAAGAGACATCATGAAAGAGGTGGTCCGGACCGCTCTCCTAGAAGTGAAGCACTACAAGAATTCAATGCGAAGGACAATAAATGTTGGAACATTCTTTGACCGTACTCAAAATAGTCCTCGAAGTCCGCGAGGATTCTTGAAGTGCGTGTAGACCCAAGGAGTTGGGCTGGAGGAGGAGGAAGGGAGAGAAACACCAAAACTCAATACTTTGGAGAAACCCCCTGGGCTGCTCGCGCACGCCGTCTGATCTTGCCGTCCGCACTGCCGTCCGATTCAGCGTCCGCTCCGCCGTCCGATGCGGCGTCCGCTCTGCCGTTCGATGGATCGAGCGCGCCTGTCCGTCCGATCAATCCGTCCGGCCGGCGTGGGCCGTCCGATATGGGGACCCGGCGCGGGCCGTCCGATTTGGCCACGCGATCGTGCGCCCCTGCCCGTCCGATTCGAGGGTCAAAACGTACGCGCGGACAGCGGCTGTCGGATGAAAATGTCCGCACGCACGCCGTCCGATGGATCTGGTACGGTCCGATCGAGGCCGTCCGATCGGGCAGGCGTCCGCTGTACGCTTCGTCCGCCCTAGGCGGACAGTATAAATGGCGGACGGCTTTCTTCGTCCGCTCAGAGAGGCGGTGGGCATGGTGAACGTCCGCGTGCACCTGCATCAACTCTGTCACGTGTTTTTTGAGTCACTGCGTCACGCTGTACGCACGTTTGACTTTATTTGAGGACGTCTGCACCTCGTTGCGCTTCTACCTTCCACGCGGTTTCTTGGCGTTGCTTTGACTTCCCACGATGTCCCAGCGAAGCAGCAGTAGTAGGAGATCTTCACAAGGGACTCCTCAAGTTATAAACTGGGATCAAGTCGATGACCCCAATTGTGTTGCGGAGCCTGGATGGGACACGGAGCCGGCGAGAACGTGGACTTTAAAAATATGCAAAGAGTACGTGAAGATGACGCATTTAGCCAAGATTTGGCCACGAGCTCAAATGATAGTCTCTGGCCCTCGTTGGGAAGGCCCAACTACGACGTGCCAGAGCAACCATTTTCGACAACGGTATTGAAAGGTGCACGATTTCGTGGGGTTGCCTAACTCCAAACCAACCATCATGAAATATGGCCTCATGTCAATGGTTTGGGCTGAGATTGTACTGCACAAGGATGTGGATTGGAGTACGGTGAATGGAAAAAACGTTGAACGTTTGAATCGTTCACAAAACTTTATTGCCACCAATTGGACTGGACTGAGTGATTGTGTGCCGCAATCGTCTAATCGTACAGCGCATGCGACAAACGTTGATGTTCCTGATGACGACACCTCGCAATGGGAAGTACGTCCACGCAATACATATCGGGAACGCGACGTTGAGAACTATCCCGTGACGTTCGGAACTGCTCCTCAACATGGCTATGAAAATTATCATGGAACTTCAGATCCAGTAGGCAGGGGATATCAGAGGGGTGCTAGCCATGGCTACGATGATAATGCATACGCGGTACACCATGATGAACGGGTTCCATATCTGGACAGATACAATACTCCACGAGCATATTCTCCTGAGAGGACTCACAACGATTTTGGACATCATGGGTTTCAAAGCCATACTCCTATTTATTCTGGCCCCGGCGAAAGCTCAGGAAGCGGTGCACCCGTGAGTTTTGGTAGGGATATGTATAGTGCTGCAGACGGCCCCCCTGACGGATATGCTTCTGGGCCATCCAGTCAGTACCATCGAGATGATGAGTATGAAAGAGATCTTCAAGAAGCAATAAGACGGAGCGAAGAAGAAGAGAATGAAAGGCGGCTGATAGAGCAACGCTTTTATGAGCAACAGGGGGACGCGGAACGTGGAACATTTCGGGGACATCCGCGATATTAGGCGGATTTAACAGGACTATCCATGCTCAAGTGGAAGTTGAAACCTAGCCTAGACCGTAGAATCCAATGACTTGAATTTTGCTTTGTATAGACCAAGACATGTCCTTAGTTTGAATTTTGTTTGGATGCTACAAACTTTGGATATATTGTAGGGTGCTAGCGCTAATGCTCTAGGCTTATAAAGTATGTATGGCTCATTGTGTGAACATTATTGGCATAAATATTTATATATATATAAATATATAATCTAATCACGAAGAGTGAACTGGTCATGAGTACATAACGCACCGTTATTTCCATTAACAAGAGATCGAGTTCATGACTTACAAAAAGATATATAAATTGGTTTGGTGTCGCCTTGACTTTTATTGCAGACGTTACATACCTGATTGAAAACAATATGAGTTTAGTTCAAATGCAATGGAGGGGCTAGAAGCTTATCTTAGAACTTGGTTGTGCACAGCACAGTTGACTTTCCAAGAAGGACTCCCATCACATTCTCATTTCCTACTCCTTTTATAATTACCTTGTGCAAGGAAAACCTCCTTCACGAATGAAGTTATTCATGAAAAACATCTTGTCTCACTATCTTGAGAAGTCCATGGCGGCAAACGAACCACCAAAAGTGCACTTTATTGAACCCCTCTTTATGTTAGGTCCTTGCTACACACTTTCCACTTGAATTAAGTGGCTTCCCGTATTTACTTTTGGCCGAATACTTTCTTTGAACCGTCTTCATCATCGAACAACCTCATGAGCTTCTGTGCTTCAAGTGCAGTTCGGCAACATCAGATCTCACAGAAACGCAATCGTGAAGATCGTAACGAACACCTTTGAAGTGCATACTCTCGCAACTTGAGATCCAGCCAGTCTAAACCCTAAACTTCACTCCCGATTGAAACACTTGAGATGATATTGCCTATTCGCCCCCAGCTTTGTGGATGCATGCTTTGCTTTTTCTAGAAACAGATGAGCATGCAATTTATTAAGTCACTCATAAGCAAGATAAACACACGTAGTTTGCGAAGAGGTAAGCTAGTCTCGCACACACTCACCTTCGAAAGGCTCTACTAGAAAAATATAAGCATTCTAGGGTTTCTAAGGCTTTTGTAGCATGCGGCTTTAAAATGAGGTGACAACCAAACTCCAAGAGACATGCCGCAAGATTGACAGTTGAATACCTTCCTCATAGAGTTCATCCAAGTCTTAGTGGTGCCTAGTCCTCCCTCATGTGCTATGATTGTATCATAGTACTACATTCTAATCTGACTTTAGACACCGTGTCCCGTGACACCCTAAACCCTACTAGTGTTAGTATCATATTGAGAATTTGGAACGATACATAGAACATTGCCCTATGTAGTCAAAGGCTGTAGTCCTATGGTAGGGTGTCGTACTGTAGGACTATCATGGTGCATGAGGGAGGACTAGGCACCACTAAGGCTTGGATGAAGTCTACGAGGAAGGTATTCAAGTGTCGATCTTGCGGCATGGCACTTGGAATGAGGTTGTCACAAGGGCAACAAGGCAATACTGTGAACGTAGAAAGTTAGCATGACATTTGAGTTTTCATTTTTTGTGTGTAAATAGGGTTCTTAATACTCTTAGTTTTAGAGTTAGTGTGAACTTCTTTGAGTTTTGATGTTAAAAGTAGTTTTAAACGGTTAGGAAGTTGGGATGGTTAGACCGGTTGTGGAAGTTGCTTTGAGCTTGCAATTTAGTATTAAAGGAAGTGTGTTTTCCTTCTTCTCTCTCGTTGTTTTCGAGCTTGGGGCAGTAGCAGATGTGAAATCTGGCTCCAATTTCTTTTTGTGCAAGTTTACTTTGTTCTGTGCAAAGACTAACATTTTGTAATAAGAAAGCTTGAAGCAATTATTTTGATACAGTCGGTGTGTTTGTGAAGTTGTTTAAAGTCCCAGTGATTGGGCAAGTGGTTGTATTTCCTGTGAAAGGAATTGTTAAGTCAATCAATGCTTAAAGCCATTTTGTTGTTTCAGTGCTCAAAGCAATCTGTGTATGTGTGCTTGATAGTAGTTGAAGTCTGCTTAAAGCAACAGTTAGTGATTGTATGTGCTTAAAGCCATTCAGTAATTAGTTGCTTAAGGAAAGTGTCATAGCTCCAAAGCAGCATTTATGAATGTATGTATGCTTAAAGCATTAGTTTAAGTCAATAGAATATGTGTATGTGTGTACCTATGCTGGTCTTGTGTACAACAGTGATTGAAGCTTTGAAGCAATTAATTTAGTAGTTGTAACTGCTTAAAGCAACTGTTTAGCATAGTTAGAATACATGCTTTAGCAAAAATTGATGTGAATGAATGATTGAATGCAATGGTCTTTGCAATGGTTTTATAAACTCCAGAGTTGAAGCAATTGAAGAAGAAGGAATTATTTGGGTAAACCTGTGGAATGAAAGCAGGTTAATTAAAGCTAATTGTAGTCTGTTAGTGCTATAAGCAACAAGCTTTGTTGATGTACTTCTGGTGATTGAATTGGTCAGGCTTAAAGCAAATAAGTCTTTAGTGTATACGGAAAGCTTTGTATACAGGTGATTAAGAGCATTGAAATCTATAACCTGGTGTTGTTAAGCCTTGAGCAAAGGAGTAAAAAGAATGCTATAAGCAAATTAATATAAGAACTGTCTTAAGCAATAAAAGGAACAACATGCTATAAGCAATACTTGGACACTTGAGTGATGAATGAGTGATGCTACAAGCAAAACTTTGTGAGGATATGCCTTGAGCAAATGCAACAGGAAATTGTTACTTTTGTGCCTTGAGCTATATGTTTTGTAATCCCTTCAGGCTAAAAGCTGCCTTTGTTTATAAGCCAACACACTAGGATAAGGCAGGGACTGCATAATTGTATTGTTGCATCCATAAGTCGTGGACAGGAATTAGAGATAGGCTAAAGAATATACCTTAATCCTCATATCCAATGGGTTAATTCATCCATATCCCTTGTAATAATCTAACTACAATAGAAAACTACCTCATAAGTGACCTTAATTACGACACAATAGACTATCTGACCTTCCTCAACCAAAAGAACCCCCATTATACGTTTCCTTGGGTGGTTTGTCCACCAAGCTTTTTCGACCAACATTTTGGCGCCGCTGCCGGGGAAGGTCTGGGCTAATTGGTGATTAAGAATGAGAGGTAGATAAATTAAGAAGTAGTTCTTGGGAACTTCATAAAAATAAATAAGCAATTTTAAAGAATAAGATATGTGTTTTCCTTAGAAGAGTTTTTGAAACCTTCAAACGGAAAAAACCGGTATTCTTTATTTAATGCTTGTTTGTGATAATTTAAATTGGGTAGAAGTTAATCCGATTAAAATTAGGGTAACCCTCTTTTTATGATTAAGGGGAGAAACTTTCATCTCAGATGAAGTTTTTGAAGTAAGATGGTCTGTCATCCTAAGGTTAGTGATGAGATTATAGATGAAATTTTGAGTAAAATATTCCAAAATAAAACTGGGAACATTAGGACAGCTTATAGGATTCCATATAACCCTAGTAGATTACCCCATAGAAGAATTGGAAAAGTAAAACAATTCTCGACCGAAACGGTACGAGGAGTCAATTGTTCTCCTAGAATTACCAATCAAAGAGAATATTTGCCCAATCAAATTAAAAATAAACATATCGGTAACCATTGTAATTTTTGTGGGGAAATTGGTCATTATAAAAAGACTTGCCTAAAGAAACAAATTTTTGATGATCAAAAGAAACCGCGTATACCTACGTCAATAACTTTTGAACCAGAATTTTTGAGAACAGTTAAACTTCTAAGATCATTACAAATTAATCTGGTGTCTATACCTGAATTACTCCAGCTTAGAACCATCATAGACACCTTAATTTATTTCAACCCATCTAATAAAAATATATATTATAAACCCAGCAATTAGCTATTGCTAAAAATAGATGATAAATGAAAATTTGTCAGGGGAAAGAAGAAAGAAATAATGCTCGACACACAATAACAATCATACAATTAATTGTTAATAGTTGGAGTTTGAGACCTTTGATTCCCCAATTTGATAGTATAATTGAACCTTTGATAGAATATATAGATACACAAAATTGGACCCTACTTTGTAAGACAAGTTTAGTAAAACTTACAAGTATATCGGGTACCGCTAATTATTATAGACAATTTTTGAATAATGGTAATTCAAGAACTTGAATTATTTTGAAAAGCAATGACTCTACTATTTCCATGGGAAACTCCCGAAATTGTAGAGGATCATTTTTCGGGACCTTGTCTATTTATGGCATTTTACAGATTATATAAAAATGCTTATTTTGGACAAAGCTTTCAATTAAGTGGGACCTTTATTCAAGATAAAATTCTCAAAGAAAGAATAGACAATTTACCACTCGATATAAAAAGAATTATATTTACAAAAATTTGGAAAAAAATAGAACCTAGTAGGGCGTTTATAGTTCAACGTGGGGACTTACTTTTAGATTTTTCTTTACATTATTTCCTTGTCCAATACAGCAAACTTAAATCACGAACCAAGAGTAAAGTACCTCAAGGTTATGCTTGTTGGACAGGTTATAAAGTTTCAAAATCGATTTATAAATTTGTGTATGGTCCAATGAATCCCTCTATAACACCTTTTATCCCAGATTTTATGTGTCAAAATAAGATAAGCCCAATGGCTCCATCCTTTAGTTTGGTATGTCCAAACACTTTTGCTTATATCAAATTTTAAAGGATTTAAGGGCAGAGTTAAAATTTTGGATAATTTAATTCTCCTTTCCTAGGTTAAGCCATAAATTGAAAGAAGATATATATATATATATCCCTTTTATTTAATAGAGTTATTTTCCTTAAGGCCTTTGTAAATGTCTCATCAACATTCTCACGATTCCTCTAAAGAATCGATACAAAAGTTGCAAAGAGACGAGAGGGCTCGATCTAGGGAAACTAGGAGAAATGTCGCCACGTATATAAATCCGTTTTATTCTCCTCGAGTACCCCCAACGAGTCCTTCTGAATCTACCAATTTGGATTCATCCTTGGGAAAATTTCAAAGATTAGTTACCTCACAGTTAAATTTAGAAGGAACACCTAATGAACTCACTGAGCCTAGATCTCAAGTAGGAACAAGTTCGGGTTCAGGAGAGACCCCTCAAATAGCTAAGTCAAGGGACCCCGAACAACGAACTCCGGAACGTTCAGAGGCGACTTCCGTATATCAAACAATTTCTTCTCCTTTGACCAATCCAAGTCCTCAACGTACACCTACTCCTGTAGAGTATCTCTTCTCACAGCCCCAAATTTTGGATTTTGGGACAATAGTTAATACTTCTAATTTAGACCATTTAAATGAAACTTGGAGTATTCAAGACCGTTTAAATCAACTTTTACATCCTAGGGAAGATCAATTAGAAGGATTAGCATCCGGATCTCCAATTCTAGAGGAAGATAATTCCCCCGTACATTTGGAATTTTCTACTGGCCATTTCCTACCATCCTATTCTAGGGAGGATATTGTAAGTAAAACTTCCTTATCTACTGATTCTTCAACAAGAGATCCATCTTCAAACTCTGAAGGACCAGATTCTAGACTAATTCCTCAAATTCAAATGGCGCAACCAAGACCTCTAAATTTAGTTCAGTTACCCCAATTTCCGGGCCATCCTGGTACTGATCCAGACCAACATATTGCTAGATTTGAAATAGTGTGTGCAGCAAATCTAATACCGCAAGCTAGTTTTCTGCACACTTTTCCAGCAACTTTAATTGGGGCGGCTCAAGAGTGGTTTAGAACCCATGGACCGTTTGCTGATTGGAATGCATTAAGAGATGCCTTCTTAGCTCGTTTTCGTCCTCTAGCCTGTAAAGAAAGTCTACAGGAACGATTGAGAACTATTAGAATGGCCCTTGGAGAAAGTGTAGATTCTTATTATGGAAGAATGGAGTATTTGCTACAACGGTGGCATAATCATCAAATGCCTGATGATTATCTCACCAGGATTTTTATAGGAGGCTTATATCCCCCAGAATTTCGAATAGCAATTAAGGAAAAAAGTCCACCCGACCTCGCTACTGCTTTAAGATATGCTAAAAGCTATGAGGAGGCTAGGATAAGTGATGATAGACAACTAACTATGGTGGATCCAACCATTTACCCACCATCATCGTATCCTCCGAACTCTATGTATAATTCTAACCCCGCTCCTAATATGTCGTATCCTTCACAAACCCAGAATTATTTGAATCCGGTCTTATTGCAGATGTCTCCCATATTACCACCTACTTCAAATTTTCAGCCTATTAAGAAATCTGAAGTAGAACCTCGTAAAGTAGACCATTTTCAAGATGAAATAAGCAAATTTACTAATGCTATGCATGAATTGAGAGTTCAAGTGACTAATGCTCCTTCCAAACGTCAAAAACCCACTAATACCCGAACAAATGTATGGTGTACCAACTGTAATGGACAAGGACATTTGCCTAACGAGTGTCCATCACCTCTTGGTAGCTATGAGAAACCATTATGCACTTTTTGTGGAGGGAATCATACTACCAACAAGTGCTGGAATTTAAATGCTGTAAAAAAGGATTTGAATGTAGTTAAACAAGTTTTGCAAATAGATGCTAATAAACCATGGATAAATAAAGGGAATCCGAATAAAAGACCTTTTACACGCCCTAATGTTGGTCCTCCATACAAACCCAATGATAATCGACCGCGGTGGAACGATACCTATAATGCTCCACCGGTTTGGAAAGGTCCACCTAGTAATCCAAATACTCACAATTATGGACCCCCTCAACGTGGTAAAATGGTAGTTTGTTATCGATGCAGTGAATTAGGTCATTATGCAAGTGAATGTCCTAATCCCCGCAAACCAGTTGATTATAGTCCTTTTTGTAGTAAATGTAGACAACAAGGACATTTAACTCAAGATTGTGAGGAACCACCACGTACGTTTCCTCCCTCTGAGAGAGATTATCCTAAAAAGGTTCAATTTCGTGAAGAAAATACTTCTAGAAATGTTAATTATATCACAGGTAGCATGGAACCGCAGTCTATAAATTCAAAGGATGTTTTTGTTATGACAAGAGCAACAAAAACAAAAATAAATAAAGAATTGGAAGAAATTCAACCTCCCTCAAATAGTCCACAAATTTCTGATAAAACTTTATCAGACAATAGCCAAGAAATTATGACAAAATTAACTCCACAACCTCCTGTTGATGTTGTACAAGAACCACCAAAAGATTCAAATGAATCTCAAAAATTTGGTTTACCACCCCAAAAGATTATATTTCCACAAAGAACTTTACCAAGCATAACCCAAACTGTTCCACCTAATCCCTTTAATTCTATTCCAATGGGAAATAGGCAAAATAATAAATTAAAAGACCAACGAATGAGTAGTATGAATATGAGAAAAAATCGAACTAATCACTCGATGCGTTTAGCTATGGGTATGGAACCTTATGATATCTTAAGTAATTTGGATAAAATACAACCTCAAATTACTTTACGCCAACTTTTAGCCATTGCACCTAAGTGTAGGGGGGAATTAAGTTCTTCTCTTATAAGAAAACGTGCAAGGACTGTTGACGTAAATGATATTTCTTTAGATCCCGGCGCACCTACTATAGAGGTGATGATTGATGGATCTCTAATTTATGGAGTTCAAATTGATAGTGGGTCTAGTGTTAACCTCATGAATCATGATACTATGGAGGAATTAGGTTTAACTAATATGACTCCTACTCCCATTATATTAAGAATGGCAGACCAGAGTAGAGTAAAACCTCTCGGGTTGTTTTCTCAAATATCAACTATTGTAGGAGGGATAGAATATAAGGTAGACTATATTATCTTCAAAGTTACAGAATCAATATCCTCATACCCTATTCTTTTAGGACGACCTTGGTTATATTTAGCTAAGGCTAAAGATGATTGGGGAAAAGGTACTCTTACTATTGGGAAAGGTAAAAATAAAATTGTCCTCCCAATGTATCCTCCAATTTATCATGGGGAAACCCAAGAAGAAGATTCTGATGTTACATCTCAAGATTCTTATGGATCTGATTACGAAAGTGACAAAGATGAAATTATTAAACATGTAACTAAGGACGGTTTACCTTCTTTTAAATGTGTAGGACTTGGGGAATATTTCACACCCCTTGTAGAGATAGATGATTCTGATGATGCCATTTTAGCTTGGGAAAACTCAAGAGTTTTTAATATAAGCGTTGAACCTGGAATTGAGTCTGACTTAGAACCAGGTATTGGATCTGAGTCACAAGAATTAGAAGATAATTAAATGAATGATGATTCCACACCCCTATATAAAGAATCTCTCCATACCCCTTTAAAAGATATGAATTTGGGCTTGGACCGACACCCTCAAAATATAAGAGTATATGCAAACATAACCACCGAAGAATGGAGACATTGGTTTCACTTCTTTGGGCGGTATAAAAGTGTGTTTGCATGGACTTATTTAGATTTGCGAGGTGTGCCAGCCGAGATATGTGAACATCAAATAATTTTAGAAGATAATGCAAAGCCAATAAGGCAACGTCAATATCGTATGAACCCTAAATATTCCTTAATGGTTAAGGAAGAAATTGATAAATTACTTTCTTGTGGGTTTATATTTCCTGTACCCCATAGTGAATGGGTGTCTCCTATCGTTATAGTACCTAAAAAGACGGGAAAAGTTAGAATCTGTCAGGATTTTCGTAAATTTAACAGTGTAACTAAAAAGGATTACTTTCCTTTACCTTTTACTGATATCCTTTTGGATAGTGTAGCGGGCCATGAATGCTACTCTTTCCTTGACGGATTTTCAGGATATAATCAAGTCAAAATTGCAGAACCTTATAAGCTTTTAACTGCCTTTACAACCGATTGGGGTATTTTTGCCTATAACGTAATGCCTTTTGGCTTATGTAATGCACCGGCTACTTTTCAACGTTTGGTAATTTTTGTATTCT
This sequence comes from Pohlia nutans, assembly GCA_022496805.1. Taxonomy (NCBI): domain Eukaryota; kingdom Viridiplantae; phylum Streptophyta; class Bryopsida; order Bryales; family Mniaceae; genus Pohlia; species Pohlia nutans. The sequence goes on from CM040086.1 coordinate 4,385,978, forward strand.
AAGATTTACTTCGTAAATTTATGGAAGTTTTTCTTGATGATTTTTGTGTTTTCAGTAATCAAAAAGATCATGCTCAGTGTTTAGCTGAATGTTTTGATCGATGTATGAAATATGGAATTTCAATTAATGCGGCTAAATCTCAATTTTATGTCCCATTTGGACGTTTAGTTGGTCATATTGTTTTTGCTCAGGGAATAGCAACTGATCCCAATAAAATTGCTGTTATTCTCAGTTTACCTCAACCTAATACAATCTCGGAAGTCCGAGGTTTTCTAGGCCATACAGGATATTACCGTCGATATATATATAGGTATGCAGTCATTGCAATTCCCTTAACTAAATTAACAAAGAAAACTAATGAACCTCCTGTATGGACAACGGCTTGTACACAAGCCTTTGAACAATTAAAACGAAAATTAACTACTGCTCCAATTTTAATTCCTCCTAATTGGGATAAAGATTTTGAAGTATATGTAGATGCTTCAAATGTAGCCATTGGGAGTATTCTAAGTCAAAAGGATGAGAAGGGACATGATAGACCTATATATTATGCTAGCCGACAATTAGTTGCCGCTGAGAAAAATTATACTGTCACAGAACGAGAAGCTTTAGGGATGATATATTCGGTCCAAAAATTTAGACATTATTTGTTGGGATATAAATTTACTTTTCATGTTGATCATGATGCCCTCAAATATATGATAAATAAACCTCAATTGAGTGGTCGTATTGCCCGATGGGTACTACTGCTTCAAGAATTTAATTTTACAATTCAAGTTAGACCAGGGAAACGTCACGCGAATGCTGACCATCTTTTCCGGTTAAGTGAAGAAGTAGGACATGAACCCCTCGATGATAACCTTCCTGATGCTAACTTATTTCAGGTTGACATCATATCTAAAGAATATGCGGATATTCTTCACTATTTGTCTACTAATCAATTTCCTTTAGATTATAATGAAAAACAAAAACATCGCCTAATGTATAGGTCTAGTCCCTATACTATAATTGGTGATGTTCTTTATAAAAAGGGCAAAGACGAAGTTTTGCGTCGATGCATTTATCAAGGTGAAGTACCTTTAATTTTACAAAATTGCCATACTAATGCATGTGGGGGACACTTTGCCGGCTTTGTTACTGCTCAAAAAGCCTTACATTTCGGTTATTGGTGGCCCACCTTATTCCAAGATGCCATTAAATTTGCTAAAAGGTGTGATCCTTGCCAACGGGTGGGAAAACCTACACCCTCTTCTGCTATGCCTCTTACCCCTATCCTAGCACAAGTCCCTTTTGAGAAATGGGGTATTGACTTTGTTGGTCCTATTAAACCTCCTAGTCGTAATGGAAGAAAGCGCTACATATTAGTTGCTACAGAATATGTAACCAAATGGGCAGAGGCCCAAGCGACACGTACGGATGATGCCAATACTGTAGCAAAATTCCTCTATGAAAATATAATTACACGGTTTGGGTGTCCTAAAGAATTGGTCAGTGATCGTGGTACTCATTTTATTAATTCTATAATAGCTAATCTTACCAATAAATATTCTATAAATCATAGGAAATCCACACCTTATCACCCTCGAGCCAACGGGCAAACAGAGAAAACGAATGGGATTTTATGTAAAATTATTACTAAAATTGTGCAAGGCGCTAATACAGATTGGGATGAACGACTTTTTGATGCTTTATGGGCTTACCGTACTGCTTATAAAGTTACTACAAAAAGTACCCCTTTTCAACTTCTCTATGGCCAAGAAGCCATTTTACCCATAGAATTGGAAATTCCTTCATTACGAATAGCCCTTGATCATCGCTTAGATGATGCCCAATCCCTTGCACATCGTTTGAATATACTTGAACAATTAGATGAAGTCCGTGCTCAAGCCTATTTGAACACGATTGCTATTCAAAATTGCCGTAAAACTTTTTATGATAGTAAATTAAAACCTAAAATTTTGAAACCTGATGATTTAGTGTTGCTTTATGATAGCCGCTTTCAGAAATTTCCGGGTAAATTTCGTATGCGATGGTTTGGCCCTTATAAAATTTTACATAGTTATCCCAATGGTTCTTTTGAATTACAGGATTTTGAAGGAAAACTCCATTTAACCCGCTATAATGGCAACCGATTAAAATTTTACCATACTGACTTTGAGGACAAGTCAGATAATAAAGTCGAGGGGGGACAGTTAAAAGTTATTTGAAGCTATTTTTAAATTTTGTATATAATACGTTATTATTCATTTAAACATAAATAAAATAACTATATTTAAAAAAAAATATATATATATATAATAATTCAAAAAAAAAGAAAAAAAAAAGAAAAAAAAAGAATAATAAAAAATAATAACAAAATGCTTAAAGCAGGAAATGACGGCTTTTAGCTTAAAAGCTGTAATGAGTACCAGTGGTTTAACCAGAGGATGAAACACCACGATGGATGATATTCATCATTTGGCTTTATCTCGCCAAGAAGATTCAGCCGCCGCCATTTGCAAAGTTTTCATGAGAGTGGTAGCCGCTTTTAGCAAAATTTAGACGATGAAGCTTTAAGCTGTCAAGAAACCATTAGGGTTGCGCTTGTACATGCATAACTGTTTTAGAGAGCGCTTAAAGCGAGGTAGTTGCCGAGGGAAGAAAGGTTTGCTTGAAGCAATTTGTAAACACAGTGTGAACGCCAGGTCTGCGGCGGAAGTGGAACGCACAATGATTGTAGATGAGCGCTTGAAGCAATTGGGTTTCTTTTCGTTCTTGGTGAACTTGTTGAGTGTTTTCTTTGCTGCTGCACAAAGCTTCAAGCTGAAAGTTGTTAGATTGAGTTGCTTATTGCTGATAGAAGATTAGGACACATGCGCATCAGTAAAAGTATATAGTGTGATAGTAGCGCATGGCGGAGTTTTAGGGTATAGCTTTAAGCAGTGAAGCGGTTGTTAGGGACGTAGTATAGAAGCGTCAGAGTTTTGTGAAAAACAATCGTTGAGAAGAAGAAACGCTTATAGCGAAAACCTGAGGGAGTTGTGCGACAAGGGAGGAGTTTTGCTGTGAAGCATTGAAGACCATCGAGAAGCTTTGAACCTGTGATGAGAAATTTTTACATTATCGATGTGGGTGGAAAAGATTATGATCTGTTGCTGATGGCTGATTGTCTAGTACCTGGTTTAACCAATTGTGTGATGGCAACACATTGTAACCGTTTGTATACTTGAAGTTTGTATTGAGAAGAGCTTAAAGCCGGAGTAATATGGACATTATGCTTCAAGCAATTTTAAGAATGAAAAAAAAAAAGAAAAAGTTATTGATATTGTTGAATGCGCAAGAACGAATGAGAAAACATGATTGTATCTGTTTAGACATAGTTAAACAAGACAAAGCTTGAAGCAATGAAGATGGTGAGGTTTAACCGAGCTAGTAATTAGGCGAGTGCTGTAAGCATAACTGTTTTGAGTGTTTTTAATGCATCTCATCGCATGATTTTTTATTTTAATGAGTGTTAAACAAAAAGATAAGAGTCAGGCTTTGTAAGCACATCTAAAAGTGAATTGCTTGAAGCAAAGAAAAAGAATACCAGCCTGCTTAAGCAATGTTAACATAAGAGGGTTAAATATAAAACCAGTCAAAAGATAGGTAGATATAAATTATTTTGCTTCAAGCTGATTAAGAGTGTTATATAAGAAAGATCTGTTATACAACGAACAGTAAAGAAGAAGCTTGAAGCATGAGAGAACATAAATAAGATCAGAGAGACTGAAATAAGGAATGTATAAAGCTTTTAAGCAGTTATCTTTAGTTGTGTCTGCACTTTGAAAAGGAAATAAGGGAACAGAAGCTTAAAGCCGAGTGAATGTAAGCCATTGAGCGTTTTAAAATTGTTTCATAGTAAACTCAATACATTGATTAAGCTTAATAATATTTCAAAGGAAATTAAGAGTGATATCTGTTAACAAACTTCAAGTTTATGGATGAGAGATTTGTGAAGCTTTAAGCTAAGTGTATAAGAATATTACAGATGAAAGAGAGACAAGTTTTGATCAAAATGAAAAATGAAAAATGAAAAAAGAAAAAGAAAAAGATTGTTTTACTCCAAGAAAGAAGAAACATATGAAAAGAAGGTTGATTGTAAAGGTGATCTGCTAAAAGCTAATGAAGTAATGGAGTAAAGCTTGAAGCTACATGATAAAAGAAGAATGATGATTGATACACACTGTAATGTTGAAGATTATTACCTATCTTAATAATATTTTTAAAGAGAGATTAAGGTTAAGTAATTACCTCAGTAATTAACTATAAATGAGAGATTTATAAGCTTTGGAACTTAGTAAGAACTTAAGGAGTGCCAATAAGTGACTAATATTGAAGGTAGAGAAGATTGCACAAGGCACACACACAAACACAAGGAATGCGTAGAAAGAGATGATCTTTACTCAATGGCCTTCCACCTTAAGTAGTGTACACTAGGAGGTCACCATGGACAAACCATATGGGATAACTCATCACAAGGACACTCTAGAGATCAGCCCATGCCTAACCTCTCCTCCCACACACCATTATTTAGCACCCGTACGTCTTTGGCTTCTAGCAATACTACGTTGCATCAATTACCTCAATACTCCCACTTTGCGTAGAGCCAAAGCCTCTAAGTCCAAATGCTATTACTAATCGTTGGTGTCGGTCTCTACAAAGACCCTTTGTGAGCACATCCGCCACCATGTGCTCCGTTGGGCAATACTCCAAATGTATAACTCCCAATTCCAACTTCTCCCGAATGAAGTGGTATTGCACATCAATGTGCTTCGTGCGTGAATGATGTGTAGGGTTCTTTGCAAGTGAAATGCACCCTTGGTTGTCACACATAATCGTTGTAGCCTCACCTTGTGTGCAACCCACATCCACCATTAGTTGCCTCAACCAAATGGCCTCCTTCGTGGCATGGCTCGTAGCCATGTACTCGGCCTCCACCGTTGATGTCGCCGTCGTTTGTTGCCGCTTGCTATTCCACGACACCGCTCCCGATCCGACCTTGAACATGTAGCCCGTTGTCGATCTTCGATCGCTCGTGTCTCCCGCGTAGTCCGCGTCACAATAGCCGCTCAACACAATGTCTTTGCCTCCAAGACACAACTTCACATCGCTTGTGCCCCTCAAATAACGCATGATCCTCTTGACCGTCATCCAATGCATCGAGCCCGGTCTCGCCATGTGTTGACTCACCACGCTAATTGGATACGCAAGGTCGGGCCGTGTCGCAATCATCGCATACATCAACGACCCCACCGCTTGCTTGTATGGCACCTCCGCCATCGATTTAGCCTCCATCGCATACTCCTCCTCCGAAAGCTTGACGAGCTTGGAGTTTGCATCCAATGGTGTTGCCACGGGCTTACAATCCTCCATCCCGAATCTCTTGAGCACGTCCATCACATACTTGCCTTGACTCATGGTGATAGTGCGTGTAGCCCTATCACGCACAAACTCAACACCAAGACAAAAGTGCAATTCTCCAAGATCACTCATCTCGTACTCTCTCTCAAGCATGCCTTTTAATGCATTCATTAAACTCATGAGGCTTGCAAGAATGATCAAATCATCAACATATATGATCACAATCACCACATTTTGCCCCTCTTGCATGAAGTAGAGACTATGATCCGCAATGCTCCTAGTAAACCCGTGTGCAAGCAAGAACGTGTCAATCTTTTGGTACCACGCTCTTGGAGATTGTTTCAACCCATACAATGATTTTTGCAACTTACAAACAAGGTGCTCATTACCTTGTTGCACAAACCCCTCAGGTTGCACCATGTAGATATCCTCCTCCAAATCGCCATTCAAAAATGCGGTCTTCACATCCATTTGATGCATCTCCAAGTCCAAGGCCGCTCCAATGGCAAGAATGCATCGAATGGTGGTGAACTTGGCCACGGGAGCAAATGTCTCGTGAAAGTCCACCCCATGCACTTGCGCGAACCCCTTGGCTACTAATCTTGCCTTGTGACGCACAACAATACCCGAAACATCCCTCTTTGTCCGAAACACCCATTTGCAACCAATGGGGTTGCGATCCTTTGGAATGGGAGTTAATTGCCACGTACCGTTAGCAATTAGAGAGTCGTACTCCTCTTGCATGGCGCGCTCCCACTTGACCGCATCCTCACCTTGCATGGCTTCTCGAATGGTCAATGGACCATCCGATAATGCCACATTCGCATGCTCGTCCTCCACTTGAGGGAAGATGTGGTTCTTCCACCATTCTCCAGGTGGCTTGCGCGATCTCTCGGGGTACCGCCGCCCGCTTGAAGAAACTTGCTCCTCTTGCGTGCCCTTTGCGCCATTCTTGGCCTTTGAGCTCGATGGCGCTTCAACAACCTCCGTGTCGCCAGCTTCGTCATCACCGTCATCATCACCTACATCAACAACACTAGGAGACTTGGAGGGTGTGTCCACCAAAACGTCTCCACTACTCCCACTTGGACCAACCTCCAAAGGAGCCTCCATCGTAGACTCCTCACAAAATGTCACATCACGTGACCGAATGATCTTCCTCGTGTCCACCGACATGAGTCTATACGCCTTGGTACCTTCACAATACCCAAGAAACACACATTTCAAGGCCTTAGCCTCGAGTTTCGTCCTCCGTTCGTCAGGAACCTTCGCATATGCAATGCATCCGAAGATGCGCATGTGTGCAACACATGGTTGCCTCCCACTCCACGCTTGCTCCGGCGTCATGCCTTCAACCGCGCTTGTTGGACACCGATTGCGTGTGTATACCGCATTCACCACCGCTTCCGCCCAAAGGTCCAACTTCAAGTTTTGAGCGTGCAACATGCTCCTCGCCATCTCTACAATGGTGCGATTTGCGCGCTCCGCAACTCCATTTTGTTGAGGCGTGTACGGGGCCGAAGTTTGGCGTGCGATGCCTTCATTCTTCAAAAGCTCGTCAAATTTCTTGGACATGTACTCGCCGCCATTGTCCGACCGAAACACCTTGATCTTCAACTCGGATTGGTTCTCCACCAATGTCTTGAACTCCTTGAACTTCTCAAAGCACTCACTCTTGGCTTTGATAGGGTAGAGCCATATCTTCCTTGAAAAATCATCGATGAAGGTCACAAAGTACTTGCAACCTCCCATCGATGTGGTCTTCATGGGGCCACACACATCCGAATGCACGATCTCCAAAACTTTTGTGGCCCGTGTCGCCCCTTCACCCGCAAATGGCAACCGTTGTTGCTTGCCTTCAATGCAACCTTCACACGTGAATGTAGAAGCATCCACTTTCAATTGATGAAGATCCATACCGCTTACCATGCCGCGTAATGTCTTCACACTCTTGATGTTCAAATGGCCAAGTCGACGATGCCACAACGCCAACTTGTCGTCCTTCAAGTTTAAATGCGCCAACGCCGCCGATTCCCTCGAATGCACCTTGGAGAACTTGATGTGGTACAAGCCCTCGTGTTCTTCAATGATGGCCACCTCATCTCGACTCGGTGACAACACATAACACCCCTTATCACTAAACTCAACCCTCAAGTGCTTTGCCACTAATTGCCTCACCGATAGTAAATTTGCCGTTAGTTTGGGAACGTGGAGGACATCTTGGATAGTGATTGTCTTCACACGACCCCTCACCTCGGTGTCTACAACAATTTGGCCCTTGCCAACGGCCTCAAGCACCGTATCATCTCCCAAAATCACTCTCCTTGGATTAATGAGAGCATACGAATGAAAACAAGTTTTATGTGGTGACATGTGGCTTGTAGCCCCCGAATCAACAATCCAATCACTCGTACTACCATTGCACGATACATTGCTTGCCATGTTTGCATACTCATCACCAACCTCAATCCAATCACTCATGCTTGCATCACCCTCGATACCATCACTCATGCTTGCATCACCCTCGATGCCATCGCTCATGCTTACCTCATATCTAGCCGTAAATGCGTACTCATCATCGTCACGAGTTTTAGTGTTGTTTGCACTCTCCCCTTTCTCATCCCTCTTGCGTTTGAAGCAAAATTTGGCAATGTGGCCCTTCTTACCACAATAGAAGCACACCTTGTCGCTTGAGCTCCCACCGCCTCCATTCTTGAATTGCTTCGCCACGAGTGCCGCTCCATCTTCTCGAGACTCGTTCTCCTTTCGCCGCGAAAGCTCGTGCAACAACCGTGAGGTCACATAGTCCAATGTGAGCTCCGTAATGGGTCTTGACTCCATCGCCACGATGAGGTACTCGTATGATGATGGAAGGCTCTCCAAAAGTGTCATCACGATGTCACCATCCGTAACCGACACGTCGCAACCGTTGAGTTGATCCGCGAGAGCTTTGACCTTGTTGATGTGCGCCAACATGTCATCTTCTTCACCCATCTTGATGGTGAAGAACTTGCGCCTCAAAAACAAAATGTTGGCCAATGTTTTCGCTTCGTGAATGTTGCAAAGCTTGGACCATGCTTCCGCGGGTGTCTTGCACGAACGAATGTGCGCAAGTTGCGAATCCGCGAGGTTGAGTGCCAAAATGGCAAATGCCTTCTTCTCCCTCCTCGTGTACGCTTGCATGATCCTAGGATCCGTAGAAGAGAAAGGAGGTTCCTCACTACCCTCGACAATCTCCCACAACTCCTTCTCGGCCATCACCATCTCCATTTTGAACTTCCACAAGTGGAAATTCACCCCATCGAACTTGTCCACGACCTTGGGACCCTCACCCTCAAAAGATGCCATGATCCTCACTTACGTATGCCTCCCCACACAAATGAAACCTCAAACTCAAACACACAACTTTGTTTTTGTGATTTTTTTGCTTTGATATTGCACCTTTGTGCACCCAATGGGTTTAAAACAACCCCAAACACTAGATCAGCACTTTTGTGCTCCACACACGCCTCCCAACACTCAAATGTGAGAACCCTCACCCAAAAATGCAAAGAGGCTCACCAAAACCCCTCAAATCACTCAATGGAGCTCAAAACAACTCCAAATGCTTCAATACGACGCCTTAGTGTCCCCAAACACTCAATGCACGTCAATGACACCTTTGTGTCCTTCAAGAGCACTCACTCAATGCACATGAACTCACACAAGTCCCTCAAAACCCCAATCGCATTGAAATTGCTCAAAACCGCACCTTTGTGCACAAACTAGCTCCAAATGAAAATTTGAGCACCCCAAGAGCATGAAACACATGCAACACCTCAAAGCAAGTGCCTAATCACTAGGATCAGATGGTAGACCCTCCACGAGAGCCTTCACACCTCACAAATCACTTGCATTTACTCAAATGCTCACAATTGAACCAAACGAAGTTCCACTCGCAACGAAGAGATAGAAGAAAGAAAAGAAGGAGATCAAGGGAAGAAATTGACCAAAGAGAGTGCTCCAACATGTAACTTCAGCCCATGCACACCTCCAAGAAACACCAACGCTTCAACAAGCTCCAAAACCTCCAACAATGCTCCAAAACCGCCCGTTGCGCACCGACCTCAAAATACTTGCACAAATGCAATCTAATACTCATGAAACACACATGAGTGGGCCCATAACCTATTGAAGGTAGAGAAGATTGCACAAGGCACACACACAAACACAAGGAATGCGTAGAAAGAGATGATCTTTACTCAATGGCCTTCCACCTTAAGTAGTGTACACTAGGAGGTCACCATGGACAAACCATATGGGATAACTCATCACAAGGACACTCTAGAGATCAGCCCATGCCTAACCTCTCCTCCCACACACCATTATTTAGCACCCGTACGTCTTTGGCTTCTAGCAATACTACGTTGCATCAATTACCTCAATAACTAACTGCGGCGAGCAAATGTCAATAGTTTTAGCAACGTCTATTAAGAGAGTAAGAATGCTTAGAGCGTAAAGCCATGATCATGCTTGATTTGTCAGAAAGAATAACATATTTCCAAATAAGAGAGTACTGTTTTTTTTTTATGAGTAAAGTTAGGTGCAATCAGATTGCTTAAAGCGAAAATTTTGAAGGCCTGATGAGCGATTTTTGTAAGCACGAATTAATGTCATACATAAATCAAATTAATATTCCTAGTTTTAAAATAATAATAATAAAATAGAAAATAGAAAGGCTTAAAGCTGAGTTAACAGAATATAACTCTTAAGAGTGGATTTGTTATTTTGAAATTAGTTTATAATTTAGTTTGGGCCTGTTATTGAGAGCTTTTAGCAATAGAATAAGTATAGTTAGAGGCTGAACCATAGTTTGTTTTGGTGAATGCTTTGTAAGCTGAAGAGATGGTTAAAAGAAACTTGCTTAAGGCTTAAATTGATTTGCTGCTTAAAGCTTGTAAATTATAACTGCAAGTGCGGAGTTATCTTGACAAAGAATTTGCAGCTTAAAGCACTATGATGCAGATTTAATGAAATACCAGTAGAAGTGCGTGAAGCCTGTTATTCTTTGCAAAAGGCTTGAAGCTCCTTGTGTTGTTATGATTCAGCATATATTTGAGAAATGGCTCCACCAGCAAAGGAACTGCCTCCGACCCACTTTCGCCAGCTTTTAGCCCCTTACAAGGATGAATTGGTTGCTGCTGGAGTTTGGAATTTTGTTACCTACCAGCGCGCTCCAACGGATTTCCGCGAGGATGTTGTTCTTGCTTTCTTGCACACTGCCTCGGAAGACTATGATCGGTTTACCGTAACAGTTCATGGTCACAAACTATTGATTACGAACGAGCTATTAGCTGCAACATACAATATTCCTGGACTTGCTGAAGCAACCCCTCTGAAGAACATACAGGAGCCCACTAGGAAGACTTGGAATATTATCTTTCCCAAGGGTAAGGCTGATCATTTTAACCCTGATACTCAGACATGGGAATTCATAGGAGCCAACGCACCCTATAACGACTGGTTCTCCTTCGTGAACACCCATTTTTGTCTGGAGCGGCATCCGTTGGAAATGACCCATGATGAAATTAGCATGGCAATAGCTGCTTTCGAAGGGACTAAAGTAAACTGGTGTGAGCTACTCAGAACTCATCTACATCGTGAGATTATGCGGGCAAGAACCGATAGGCCGGTTAATCAAGCTATGTGCATGATCACCCGGCTCTTTAACTGTGCTATGAGCAATAAGCTTGCCATTCCGGTTCAACTGATTAGTAGCCCTGGGGAGCCTTCAGGAGAGCCACCTGTTGATGACACCGCCCGACTTGTTCGCTTAAAGCGGCCTCAACCAACTTCGGACCCAGAGGTTTTACCTGCCTCCACCAATACCCGTGCAAAGGGAGCTACTAGCAAGAAGGCTAAAACTGGAGTTAAAGATGCTCCGGAGGATATTGCTCGGATGCGAAGTCTTATTGTGGAACTTACCAAGAAAATCGAGAGTGACAGTGGAGATTTATCTCGTAATAGTACCAAAGCTTTAAGCGAACGCTTGGACAAATCCAGGAAGGAGGTATGTGAAGGTTAGATTAGAATGCCAAAGCCTCACACAAACACTTGGAATGCATAGGAAAGAGATAATCTTTACTCATGGGCTGCCCCTCTTAAGTAGCACACCCAAGGGAGTCCCCTTGGCAAACCATATGGGACATCAGCCCATACTCCACTCCTAGTACACTAGGATCAGCCCATATCACTTGGGAGACCCAATTCTCATTACTTCTAACTAGTACCACTTCTCTAGTTGCAAGTCTAGCTCATTTGCATCATCTACTCTAGCTAATGCGCATGGCTATGAGCAACTTCAGCCCACGCAATCATCCTACTTCAACACTCCCACTTTGCGAATAGCCAAAGCCTTCGAGCCCAAATGCCACCACTAGTCTTTGATGTCGATCTCTCGCAAGAGCCTTTGTCAGCACGTCCGCCACCATGTGCTCCGTTGGACAATACTTCAACTCTATCACCTTCATCTCTAACTTCTCTCGAATGAAGTGATATTGCACATCAATGTGCTTTGTACGTGAGTGATGCGTTGGATTCTTCGCCAACGACATACTCCCTTGGTTGTCACACAAGATTGTTGTAGCCTCCTCTTGAGTGCATCTCACATCCGCCATTAGTTGCCTCAACCAAATGGCCTCCTTCGTACCGTGGCTCGTCGCCATGTACTCCGCCTCAACCGTTGACGTGGCCGTGGTTTGTTGGCGCTTGCTATTCCATGAAACGGCCCCCGATCCAACTTTGAACATGTACCCCGTGGTGGATCTACGATCATTGGTATCACCCGCATAATCCGCATCACAATACCCACTCAACACAATGTTGTCACCTCCAAGACACAACCTCACATCACTTGTGCCTTTCAAGTACCGCATGATCCTCTTGACCGCAACCCAATGACTTGAACCCGGTCTTGCCATGTGTTGACTCACAACGCTGATTGGATACGCAAGGTCCGGCCTTGTTGCAATCATAGCATACATCAATGACCCTACAGCTTGCTTGTATGGCACATCCACCATAGATTGAGCCTCTAATGCATACTCCTCATCGGTGAGTTTCACGAGTTTGGAATTCACATCCAATGGAGTGCCAACCGGTTTGCAATCCTCCATGCCAAAGCGTTTGAGAACATCCATAACATACTTGCTTTGATTCATTGTTATGGTGCGTGTTGCTCTATCTCGCACAAACTCAACTCCTAAACAAAAGTGCAACTCACCCAGATCACTCATCTCGTACTCGTTCTCAAGCATTGCCTTCAATGCCTTCAAAGAGCTCATACAACTTGCAAGGATGATCAAATCATCCACATATATGATCACGATGACCACATGTTGCCCCTTTTGCATGAAATACAAGCTGTGATCAGCGATGCTCCTTGTGAACCCGATATGAACAAGAAACGTGTCAATCTTTTGATACCATGCGCGTGGAGATTGCTTCAACCCATACAATGACTTGTTCAACTTGCAAACAAGGTTCTCATTACCTCGTTGCACAAATCCTTCGGGTTGTACCATGTAGATGTCCTCGTCCAACTCGCCGTTCAAGAACGCCGTCTTCACATCCATTTGATGCATTTCCAAATCCATGGCAGCCCCGATGGCCAAAATGCATCGAATAGTGGTGAATTTCGCCACCGGTGCAAAGGTCTCATGAAAATCAACACCTTCGATTTGTGAAAAGCCCTTTGCCACCAATCTTGCCTTATAACGAACCACATCACCCGTTGCATCTCTCTTTGCACGAAATACCCACTTACAACCGATAGCATTGCGATTCTTGGGGAGGGGAGTCAATTCCCAAGTGCCATTGTCCATCAACGATTTGTACTCCTCTTGCATGGCTTGCTCCCACTTGTTTGCATCATCACAACTCAACGCTTCACGAATCGTCAATGGAGCATCTAAAAGTGCAACATTTGCATGCTCCTCCTCACCTTGAGGGAGAGTATGATTCTTCCACCACTCCCCAAGTGGTCTACGATTTCTCTCTGGATAACGACGATCGCTCGAGGATGCATTGTCTTCAACCGCCGTTGCTTGTGCCTTTTTCTCGCCATTCCTCGTCTTCAAAGGTCGCTCCTCAATATGTTCCTCATCACCACCATCTTCGTCATCCTCGTCTTGATCAACAATATCAATAACGGGAGATTTGGAAGATTGGTCCACAATCGCCGGTTTATCGCCACTTCTCCCACTTGGACCATCGTCCAAATTGTCTTCAACCTTGGAATTCTCGCAAAATGTCACATCACGAGCTCGAATGATCTTCTTGGTCTCGAGCGACATAAGCCTGTACGCCTTGGTACCTTCACAATATCCAAGAAACACACATTTTGTTGCCTTGGCCTCAAGTTTGGTTCTTTGAGAATCGGGTACCTTTGCAAATGCGATGCATCCAAATGTGCGCATGTGCTCCACGCGGGGTGGCCTCCCACTCCACGCTTGCTCTGGTGTCATGTTTTGAACCGCACTCGTCGGGCATCGGTTGCGTGTGTACACCGCAGTCACCACCGCTTCCGCCCAAAGGTCCAAACCCAAATTTTGTGCATGCAACATACTCCTTGCCATTTCCACAATTGTTCGATTTGCACGCTCTGCAACTCCGTTTTGTTGTGGTGTATATGGCGTTGTGGTTTGTCTAGCAATGCCTTCTTTCTTCAATAACTCTCCAAATTGGTTGGACAAGAACTCGCCGCCATTATCCGATCGAAACACCTTGATCTTGTGCTCGGATTGCTTCCTAACCAACGCCTTGAACTCTTTGAACTTCTCAAAACACTCGCTCTTTGCTTTGATCGGATACAACCATATCTTCCTCGAAAAATCATCAATGAACGTCACAAAATACTTGCAACCCCCCATAGACGTGGTCTTCATTGGACCACACACGTCGGAATGCACAATCTCAAGAACCTTGGTTGCACGAGTTGCCCCATCAACTGGAAACGGTGAGCGTTGTTGCTTGCCTTCAATACAACCCTCACATGTGAATGAACTAGGTGCGACGTGTGATTGTGCAAGATCCATGCCACTTACCATTCCACGCAGTGCTTTCACACTCTTGACATTCAAATGCCCGAGACGACGATGCCACAACGCCAACTTGTCTTCGTTTGAACTCGATTGCACCAACGTTGCCGATTCCGCCGCGTGCATCTTGGAAAACTTGATTTGGTACAAGCCGTTGACTTCGTGTATAATGGCCACCTCCTCACGACTTGGAGACAACACAAAACACCCTTGGTCGCTAAATTCCACTCGCAAATGCTTCATCACCAAATGTCGCACCGATAAAAGATTTGCCTTCAACTTGGGAACGTGGAGGACATCATGGATGGTAATTGTCTTCACACGACCCTTCACCTTGGTGTCTACGACGATGGATCCTTTACCCACGGCTTGAAGAACCGTATCATCACCCAAAATGACATTCTTTGGAGATATGACGTGATATGATTGGAAACAAGTCCTAATGGGCGCCATGTGACTCGAGGCTCCCGAATCAACAATCCAATCGATCACACTACCATTGCATGACACGTCACTTGCCATCATTGCATACTTGTCCCCGTCATCACTACAAGAAGAGACGCTAGTCATAAATGCGTACTCATCACCTGCATCGTTGACCTTTGTATTGTTGGCACTTTCCTCTCTCTTGCGTTTGTAGCAAAATTTTGCCAAGTGGCCCTTCTTACCGCAATAGTAGCATACCTTGTCTGTAGAGCTCCCACTCGCACCGCTCTTGGATTGCTTCGCCATAAGCGCCGCGCTATCGCCACGAGTCTCGTTCTCTTTGCGCCGCGAGAGTTCATGCAACAACCGTGATGTCACATAATCAAGAGTGAGCTCGCTAATGGGCCTACTCTCTATAGCAACGATAAGATACTCGTACGACGGCGGCAAACTCTCGTGGAGCGTCATAACGATATCACCGTCGGTAATGTTGACGTCTGCGCCGTTGAGCTGATCCGCAAGAGCCTTGACTTTGTTGATGTGCGCCAACATGTCGTCGTTTTCTTCCATCTTGATGGTGAAAAACTTGCGCCTCAAAAACAAGATATTGACCAAGCTCTTTGCCTCATGAATATTGCAAAGCTTGGCCCATGCCTCGGCGGGAGTCTTGCACGACCGAATATGAGAAAGCTGGGAATCAGAAAGATTAAGAGCCAAAATCGCAAAGGCCTTTTTCTCTCGCCGAGTGTACGCAGTTCGTACCCTAGCCTCGGCGTCGGACGAAGGCAGTTCCTCACTACCCTCAACTATCTCCCACAATTCTTTTTCGGCCATGACCATTTCCATCTTGAATTTCCACAAGTGGAAGTTGACGCCATCGAACTTGTCTACAACCTTAGCACCTTCACCCTCAAATGTAGCCATATCCTTGATTGAAGGACGTACGCTCACAAAATTCAGCCCCTAGAAAGCTAAGAAAAATTGTTTTTATGATTTTTGACAATTTTGTGATTTGTGAAGCAAATTGCACACGTATGTGCTTCTAATGCCTCCAAACTAATTCCAAACACTAAATCAGCACCTTTGTGCTACACATCAACCTCACAACACTCAATCGTGATGGTTCTTAGTGAATTTGCACAAGATCATACCACAACACCCTAACTAGGAGAATTGCGCACTCGTTGGCTCAAATCCACTCAAATCAGCACCCTTGTGCTTCACAACATGTAATGCACCCTATGCACACCCTTGTGCCTTCCAAGGACTCTAAATCAATGCAAATTCAGCCCCTTCAAGTCCTAATTGCATTGAAATTCATCAAATCAGCCCCGTTGTGCATTCACTAACCCAAACTCTAATTTTGAGCACTCCAAGGGCATAACTCACATTCCAAACCCTTGTGCCAGAATTGCAATACCAAAATCAGATTGTAGACTCACCCCAAGAGCCTCAAAGCATAAAAGTGCCTTGCAACAACACAAGTGCACAAATTGAGCACAAATTGAGCCAATAAGCTCCAATAAGCTCCAATCAGCTCCAATATACTCCAACAAGCACCAATAAGCTCCAAAGCTCCAATTCAGCCCTTGTAGACGTGTATAAACTCCAAAAGTGCTCCAAAGTGCTCCAAAAGCTCCAAATCAACAAATGATAGCTCCAAAGTGCGAATTCAGCCCTCCAACACGTAGATCAAAGGTAGGAAGATTGTAATACCTCCCAATGTCGAAATCAGCCCACCAAAGCTCGAATTCAGCCCTCCAAAGTTCCAAATCAGCGCTCCAATACTCCAAAATCAGCGCTCCAACGCACGACCTCCACACAATGAGCAATCTAATCTTTGACTCACGCAAAACACATGAGTGGGCCCATAACCTATTGAAGGTTAGATTAGAATGCCAAAGCCTCACACAAACACTTGGAATGCATAGGAAAGAGATGATCTTTACTCATGGGCTGCCCCTCTTAAGTAGCACACCCAAGGGAGTCCCCTTGGCAAACCATATGGGACATCAGCCCATACTCCACTCCTAGTACACTAGGATCAGCCCATATCACTTGGGAGACCCAATTCTCATTACTTCTAACTAGTACCACTTCTCTAGTTGCAAGTCTAGCTCATTCGCATCATCTACTCTAGCTAATGCGCATGGCTATGAGCAACTTCAGCCCACGCAATCATCCTACTTCAACAGTATGGGATGTGCTTCGCGCCAATGGGAAGCTGCAGAGCATCAACACAGCTTTAGAGCTTGATCTACAGCAATCGCGTGAAGCAGTAGTGCTGCATTGTGACCGCATCGAAGGTTTAACCGGGGAGCTGCATCAAAAGAATCAGCTTCTAGCAGAGAAGGAGATGAAGCTTGAAGCATGCCAGACTCAACTCAAGGATCAAGTAAGTCAGCTTCAAGCCACGTTTAAGGAGGAAGCTGACCGCAGGCAGAAGGAAGCTTTAAGCAAAGTAGAGATCGAGCTGAAGCTAATGCAATCACAACTTCAACGTGCTGAACAACGTCATCAACAAGCTCAAGAGGAGGTGCAGCGATTGTCCGTCGAGCTGAAGAAACTTCAAGTCCAGGACAAGCTTCAGCCACTTCCCCTTGCAACAATGACGATTACTCCACCTCGGATTCCTTCTTCTCAGCGCAAAGCATATCTTCACCAAGGCACTCAGACGAAAGCGGAATCCGTGATTACTTCAATCCCTGAAGACCTTAAGGTACAACTTTGGGAACGTGAGCGCATTTTGCCCCCTTCTCAGTCCCTTTTCGACACATACAAGAGTCAACGGGATTTATTCTTCATACTGGAGCGATTAAATCTGTGTCAGCTGTTAGCTACAAGCACTTTTCAGCGTTTATGGACTGATGCTGCTGTCACGCAAACTCAACCTTTGTTAGCGGAAATTCTTGCTCGAGGCGATTTATTGATTGGAGATCTGGCTCCTCTTTTGCCTCTAGTGGGTGACTTTGAAGCTCAATCACTTCGATATTATTCTGAGCTTGAAGCGGAATTGCACCAGAGGAGAACGGTTCAACCGAGCCCTGGACCACGCCTTCCAACTTTGCAGCGTTACCTTCCTGAAGTGCGAATTGCTTTAAGCAGTATGACGTGGGATCAGCTTAGGCGATGGCAGATACTCATGGAGCGTCAAGCTGTCTACTTGAGCAACGAGACTCAGCTTAAAGCGGTTAACGACTACAGCATGCTGCACCAAGCCATGAGTAATTATAAAGAGTTGGGGCCCAGTCATTATACCACCAGCTTCGCTTCAGCGCGTAATAGGATTTATCAAACAGTGGGGCCGCTTTGAGCACTCTAAAAGCCTCTCACATATGAGATCCAATCGGAGCTTAAAGCGGATTTTGACTCTGCTTTTGTACCTATGGAGCTACCTGTGCACATGCCTTTGAGCACTGATTGGCAGCTCTTGGGTGTTTATAACAATCTATTTGATCACTTAAGTGAAAAACCCCTTATCAGCTGGAAAGCAATTGACTGGGTACTTAAAGATTATGGGCTATCCTATGTTTTGACCAAGGCCTCCGATAAGGTATTACGGGCAAAAAGTGATGCCTCTGACTCTTTATGGACAATTCATCCTCCTCCCTCAGTGTTAGCAGATTCACGTTATTGTCCTTGCGAGCGGCGTTATCGTTGGGATCCTGCGGCGACGATTGACAGTCTCGACTACAACTAGCCACGCATTCCAGGGCCCTTTTATACACACGAGGATTGCACGAGGGCCTACTCCCGTTTCTTTGAGGAGCACTATACCCACACCGATCCGGTATGTTTTCGTGCCGCCATTTTTGCAGCAGTTTTGGCGCATTGGTGCAAAGAATGGAAGGTCTCTTTCGATACCAATCGTTATTTCTCGGGTAATAAGGAGTTTTGGTTTATGGTAAAGCTTCAGTATCATAGTACTCGTCATCTACGTTTGCTTGAAGCTATGGCTATTACAAACTTCATTGCTGGTGTGCATCCCTCTTTAGTTAATGAAGCTGCTATACGCTATGGGCCAGTTCAGAGGTTTTTCCTTTACCAGGGTAGACACCACCTAGCAGAGCTTAAAGCTGATGAACAGATGATGCGAGGTTTAACCCATGCTAGGGAATGGGAGAAGAAACGTAACCAGGAGCAGCGTGGTTCACGTAGTTAGATTTGACAGGGACGTCAAAACGCTTAAGTGGGGGGCTATGTGAACGTAGAAAGTTAGCATGACATTTGAGTTTTCATTTTTTGTGTGTAAATAGGGTTCTTAATACTCTTAGTTTTAGAGTTAGTGTGAACTTCTTTGAGTTTTGATGTTAAAAGTAGTTTTAAACGGTTAGGAAGTTGGGATGGTTAGACCGGTTGTGGAAGTTGCTTTGAGCTTGCAATTTAGTATTAAAAGAAGTGTGTTTTCCTTCTTCTCTCTCGTTGTTTTCGAGCTTGGGGCAGTAGCAGATGTGAAATCTGGCTCCAATTTCTTTTTGTGCAAGTTTACTTTGTTCTGTGCAAAGACTAACATTTTGTAATAAGAAAGCTTGAAGCAATTATTTTGATACAGTCGGTGTGTTTGTGAAGTTGTTTAAAGTCCCAGTGATTGGGCAAGTGGTTGTATTTCCTGTGAAAGGAATTGTTAAGTCAATCAATGCTTAAAGCCATTTTGTTGTTTCAGTGCTCAAAGCAATCTGTGTATGTGTGCTTGATAGTAGTTGAAGTCTGCTTAAAGCAACAGTTAGTGATTGTATGTGCTTAAAGCCATTCAGTAATTAGTTGCTTAAGGAAAGTGTCATAGCTCCAAAGCAGCATTTATGAATGTATGTATGCTTAAAGCATTAGTTTAAGTCAATAGAATATGTGTATGTGTGTACCTATGCTGGTCTTGTGTACAACAGTGATTGAAGCTTTGAAGCAATTAATTTAGTAGTTGTAACTGCTTAAAGCAACTGTTTAGCATAGTTAGAATACATGCTTTAGCAAAAATTGATGTGAATGAATGATTGAATGCAATGGTCTTTGCAATGGTTTTATAAACTCCAGAGTTGAAGCAATTGAAGAAGAAGGAATTATTTGGGTAAACCTGTGGAATGAAAGCAGGTTAATTAAAGCTAATTGTAGTCTGTTAGTGCTATAAGCAACAAGCTTTGTTGATGTACTTCTGGTGATTGAATTGGTCAGGCTTAAAGCAAATAAGTCTTTAGTGTATACGGAAAGCTTTGTATACAGGTGATTAAGAGCATTGAAATCTATAACCTGGTGTTGTTAAGCCTTGAGCAAAGGAGTAAAAAGAATGCTATAAGCAAATTAATATAAGAACTGTCTTAAGCAATAAAAGGAACAACATGCTATAAGCAATACTTGGACACTTGAGTGATGAATGAGTGATGCTACAAGCAAAACTTTGTGAGGATATGCCTTGAGCAAATGCAACAGGAAATTGTTACTTTTGTGCCTTGAGCTATATGTTTTGTAATCCCTTCAGGCTAAAAGCTGCCTTTGTTTATAAGCCAACACACTAGGATAAGGCAGGGACTGCATAATTGTATTGTTGCATCCATAAGTCGTGGACAGGAATTAGAGATAGGCTAAAGAATATACCTTAATCCTCATATCCAATGGGTTAATTCATCCATATCCCTTGTAATAATCTAACTACAATAGAAAACTACCTCATAAGTGACCTTAATTACGACACAATAGACTATCTGACCTTCCTCAACCAAAAGAACCCCCATTATACGTTTCCTTGGGTGGTTTGTCCACCAAGCTTTTTCGACCAACAAATACCCTCTCCTGCATTTCAATCGAGATTAGAGTTGACGTTAGGCAAAGTGGATCTCAAGCTACGATAGCATTCGCTTCAAAGGTGTGCGTTCCGATCTTCACGATTGTGGTTTTGTGAGATCTGGTATTGCTGAACAGCACTTAAGCAGAGAAGCTCGTGAGGTTGTTTGATGATGAAGAGGGTTTGAAGAAAGTGCTGGGCCAAAGGTATGTATGGGAAGCCACATGATTCAAGTGGGGAGTATGTAACGTGGAACTAAAATGAAGAGGGGTTGAAGAATGTGCACTTTCGGTAGTTCGATTGTCCTATTGAACTTCTTACTATAGCGAAGCAAGATTCTTTTTCAGAAATAACCCTATTCGTGATGGACGTTTTCATTGTACAAGGTAGTTATGGAAGGGGAGGAAATGAGAATGCGGTGGGAGTCCTTCTTGGAAAGGCCTTTGTTCTATGCACCACCAAGTCATAGGATCAGCTCAGACCCTCCAAATTGCATTAAAGGTAAAGTGAACTCATTTTGTAGTCAACCATGTATAGAAGGTCCGATAAAAAAATGGAGAGAACACCAACGAAATTGATATATCTTTTAATGAGATACGAACTTAATCAATGACCAATGGAAATAACGCTTGATTAGGTACTTAACGAGGTTTACAATTTGCGAGACGGATTTTTCAATATTACCTTGAGTTATTGCAGGGTGCGGATCTTTCAAAACAAAGGGCATGGTCGTTAAATATTTAGTACCTATGGTCACTTAGTGGCGGACCAGGCCGTGTATCACATCAGTGATCACACGTGCTCGAGTAATCTCGAACTTTGGTCTCAAAGTCCTGACATATAGTCATAATTTACCCCTAAGTGCCGAACCATGCATATTGTGCAAAATGTACAGATTTCATCTGTATTTTCTCATCCGTCATACACTTTTTGTGGTGAGAGTTTTGTACTGATTTATTTATGGGAAGTTAGCTTCATGTATGTGTGATTCGATTGAAAAGGAACTAATGTTTGAAAAAATTATGCCTCATTTTGTGTTGCAGTGTGTCACCGAAAATGTTAAAGATCTTGGTCCAAAAGTGATATTGGAAAAAAAAAACTATTAAAATGAAGCATCCGAAAAAACTCCAAAAATCACTACACCTAAAGTACTACATTATAACCCATCACAAAAAATTTCATCCACATATTGTCTATATCGTATTCGTAATTGAATTACAAAATAATTTTGTATTTTATGTTTCAAATTTTATAGAAAAATATTATTAATAGCAATCATAGATCTAACCGTATAGATAGAATCTACAAAAAAAAATGTATAACTTTTATTCATACATCAAGTTCCAAATATTCGTGTTAGTTGCATTTTATAATGCATCTTTGCGAAACTGTGTAAACTGGACATAGGTGAGGATTCTAGGGGTTAACCAACAAGACCGTGGGATTTGATGATCATACGCATTGAATATTTGATAGTATTCTAAAACAAAGATAATTTGGTTAATGTGTCTGGTCTGCCGTCCGATCTGCGGTCCGTCTCGCCGTCCGATCTGGCGGACTGCGCGACCCGTCCGATCGCCGACAGCCGGTCGATCGGACGACGTGTGTCCGATCGGGTGGCGGACGGTGCGGGCCGTCCGATCGGGTGTCCGACCTAATCGGACAGCACGTCCGCCTATAAAGCCGTCCGACCAGAGCGGACGGCTCACTTTTTCCTCCCTACTCACATTATTGTGAGAGTAGTTACGGGTTGCTGTTGGCAGGGTTATCCCATCCTCTGGCTCGTCACTCGGGGAGGAAGAAGTCAGCGTTGCAGGGGGGTATATTTTGCCAATTTTTTAAACGATTCCGGAGCTCCGTCACCATGCCGAAGGGAAAAAAGCATAAGATAGGTAAGACGACAGAACAAAAATCTCTTGAAGACAGCCCTTACATGCCGTCGAATGCGTGTAAGAAGTTTCTCCAGCAGTTCACGGTGGATTTTTACCGAAACAACACGTTTATGGCGTTGGAGAGTAAGTTTGTTTGGTACAAAGAGCAGAGTGTGCAAAAATTTCAAGACGACATGGCGAATAATATGTTGCAGGCTCTTCGGGATGGAATTTGGTACCGGGAGATGGAAAAGCGTGATTTCTCAACGTGGTTGGGGTGGAGGGTGAAAGATTCTTTGTGGAATATCGAGGGAGTATTAACCAAGTATGGGAAGGACCACAAGCTGCTTGAGGACAATACGTATATTGAGGAAGTGATGAAGAAAGCAGACACCTTTGCGAAGTTGATGAAACCATGGAGCTTTGGACGCCAGCGCAATCAAAATATCGGTTGGTGGAGACACGTTGCTGGTGGATCCGAGGAGTTAATGAAGAATAAGTTGGTCCACGCATTGCCTGCTACGGCCAATGTCATTGAAGTGGAGCACACATCACTCAAGGGTGCATATGCTACGGTGAAGAGGGTTCGAATTGAAGGAGCCCCAGGGTTTGAACCTTATT
Organism: Pohlia nutans; assembly: GCA_022496805.1. NCBI lineage: Eukaryota > Viridiplantae > Streptophyta > Bryopsida > Bryales > Mniaceae > Pohlia > Pohlia nutans. The sequence goes on from CM040086.1 coordinate 4,409,128, forward strand.
GGGAGTTTGCGGCGAAGCTTTCCAAACAGTGGAAGACAAGACCGGATCTTGCAAAATTGGAACACCAAAATGAAACGATGGCCGTTCGAATTGACCATCCAGGTATTATACGGTATGTGGCTATTAATCCTTCGAAATACGAGGGTTACGCATATTGGTGGAATGGTGGGACATTGCGACAGATGCTGAATTTAGACAACACGTACGGAGACGATATCTACGCGCGTACGTTGCATACAACTATGTCAGCAGACGATGTCGTCAAAGCAAGTTATCTGAGGCGGTTCCGTAAAAAAAGAACGGAGTTGGCGTGGGCATTGGTGATTATCATGATGGAAGTACACATGACCGACAACCTGCACAATGATTTATCTCCTGATAATATCCTTTTTCATTTCCCTGCGGACGAGACGTGTGTATACATCGGGGTATGTGACTGGGGCATGTTATCCTTTGCGAGTGAGCCGATGAAGTCACTATATGAGTTCAACAGTACAGAGGAAATGGAGAAGGATCTTGCAGATCGGTACTGGGTGGATCCTACGATTGCTTATGTACGTAAGCCAGATGCAGATGTGGAGATATGCCCGCTAGTGACGAAGGCAACTGAGGCATATGGAGTTGCAAAACTTGCGTTGCGCATCAACAAGGGCAACATGTCGGAGGATTACTGGAAGTTGCAGACGCCTGGGGAAACTTCAGTTGTTTATAGACAACAGGAGTTGGCAGATGTGTTCGAGAGCTATTTGAATCGATTGTGCAGCCCGAATCGAGGAAATATTGGAGGTTTAACTCATTTAGTGACACGTTTTAGGATGACGTACCATTAGCCAGTACCGTTCGAGCATTTTAGACATGTGTATTAGGCAAAACATAGTGATATAGTTCTTCTTGTTTTAGAGTAGTAGTAACGGTATTGAATTGTTCTATGGCTATTGTTGTGTGCTTATGTATAGAACACGTGGACTTCTGTCCGACTATCAGTAAAACATTTTCCTTGTTGACATTTACGGAAAAAATAATTCCATATGTTTTATTGTTTTTGGGATTTTGCTATCTCTATATTCATTGATATTTGTGGGTTTTGCAGCCATCAGTCCCGAGACTCCAATTTGGAATTTGTTTGCACACATGGGTACCTAACGTTATTAAAATTTAGAAACACCCTCGATTTTCTTTAATATTTTGGAAAATAGTTCTTCCATGTGTTATTGGAATTTTGCTAACTCTATGGTTTTTGACTATGATTTGCAATCGGTGGATTTGTGTTCACCGTTGGGATTGGAGAATAGACTTAATTTGAAGATTTTCCACCGTCGACAAATTTGAATGTTGGGTGTCCATTGTCCAAAATACAGAAGTATTTCTAAAGATGCTCGTATCATAGGTCTCTTTTAATTTCTTCACTTTCAGGTTTTTACTCCTTGTAAATATAACGTTGCCGTAAACCTTAAATATAAGTTTTGATAAACTCATTGACAAAAATATATTTAACCCTTTAGCGCGCCGGCGTCCAGATTCTGGACGCCGGATGAATTTCAGCAGCTCAATTTCTGTGGTACCAGATGTTTTTTCATCCATTTTTTATTTTTTTTCATTCTTCTGCTAGTTGAATACCATTTGTACGGTATGGATCTTCCAAATAGGATAATGTGAATTTTTGAATATTTACAAAAGTGATTAATGTCAAGTTTCAAACTTTCAATCTTAGTTCAAAAAAAAAGAGTGACCTTAAATATGATTTTCCATAGTAAGTAAAATCAAATAATGGAAACCATACCTTCTTGTAGTGCATGTCATTCTAATTTCATTACAATATTTTTAAATTTTTTTGTGTTAATTTTGGATTTTTAATTGAATTTCAAGAGAAAACCTTGCAAAATTACTTTAAAAATATTAATAATAAATATGATGAATCCAACCGTACGGATGTTATCTACACATTGACATTTACAACTTTGTTTTGTACATCAACTCCATTTTCGTTTTTCATCAACCATTTTATAACAAATGCTTGAAAACAATGTTGAATCGGGACGTTAAAGGGTTAATTTGAATATTTCCCTTATTTGAATAATAAAATCTGTAAATATTCAAAATATCTTCAAATCATTTTGAAAACTGTGATCGGACGTCCACTGCAACGTCCGATCGGGCACGTTCTCAGTCGTCCGATCTTGGAGCCGTCCGATCGCGCCGTCCTGCCGTCCGACCCAATCATCCGTCCGATCCCACCGTCCGCCATTCTAATCCCACTCGCCCGTCCGATTGGGCACATTCTCAATCGTCCGATCGGGCAGCCGCTCGCCCGTCCGATCGAGCACCCAAACCCTCGTCCGACCCGTAGATGGAGACACCAAATTCATAGATTTCTTCGATTTCAGTGAATTATAATCTGCCCAGCACGAAAATGGGACTAAAGATCTCGTAGATTGCGTCGTAAACCTTAAACAACCGTCCGCCGTCCGGATAAACATTGCAAAGGGATTTTACCTCGCCGTCGGACATGGGCGTCCGACCTGTCCGCCGTCCGATTTGTCCGCCGTCCGACCTGCCCGCCGTCCGACCTAGCAAAAACCGCCGTCAGACCTGTCCAGTCGTCCGATCGCGCCGTCCGCCGTTCGAACGCCGTCCGCTGAGGTAAAACCCCCGTCCGCTGTAGTAAAACCGCCGTCCGCTGTGGGTTTTTCAAAGTCACCGGACGCTGGGATGGGAACGTCTACGTCCAGCGGACGTTCGGACGCGAACGTCCGCGTCCCAGCGTCCGAACAACCCTGATGAGGCAGATAAGGGCTTCAGATTTTAGTATTGCGAAGCTGCATAATCCAGTATGACAATTTTGAGACTCTAGGAATCAGAGCGCGTTAACAATTGTAAAGTATTTTGTGGCTTAAACATAGATGTGCGAGTTCTATTGTGACTAAATCACGTGTGTCTCATATTGAACATGCATACATAAGGTCGAGCGTAAGCTCTCGGCACCTACAGGATATAGAGATGAACACGAGCCCGAGAATACTTAGCTTGTTCCCCAGCACACACCCCAAGAACCTGACCCCGACTATCTCCCCGAGCCTGTCGCAACACGGCACCTCTCGGCTCCGACAGGCTACAACTACGCATCCACCGGGGACGTCGCATAGGGTACATCGACGCCATTCCATGCCACGATGGGCACGTCGCCCTTTAGGGTTCTGCTCCGAGAGAGCATCGCGTCGGAATTGACCAGGTATCATCACGCTACGTTGCCATAGGAACACATGGGCATGATACAATCAAGAGGCAAGAATAATACGGTTTAGGGTAAAACAAACATGACAAGGATGTTACCAAGTGTAATACAAGATCGACTTAGCCTCAAACAATTATCAAACATGGAATTCAAGTAAGCCTAGTGAAGTGAAATGAAATTGAGCTTGAAGTTCCAAGATTGTGCCTTCATCTCAAAGAGGTCTCTCAGCCCTTATACATGCAGGTTCAAGAGCACCAGACTTGGAGATTACTATTGCAAGAAACACCATGAGCTAATAGTCTTTAATCCAGCATGGTTTGTAATTGCCCAAGTCAGTGTCGTAGTTAGCACCACAACCAGCGTCCCATTCATAGCACTCCGGATTTGGATAAGCTTCTGCAGGCTCCATGCAACGAGAACATTTGCCGCACTCCTTCCATTCATAACAAGCTTCCACGTCGCCGACTGGATCGACCTCATCCTCAATTGGATATGAATCAGCCCCAGAGCTGTCGTCGTCCTCAGATCCGTCTCTTTCTCTTTTGGACCACGCCACGGACCATCTGCGTTTACTGTAAGCGTCTCCGTGACCGTAAAATTTACAATCGCGTCCTGTTTGCACAAATCGATGGATAGACTGTGCAGCTCTTGGGAAGCTCTGAAATCGAATTTGGAATGCCTCGGCGTCTTGTCTGCTTGCGGGTGGGTGCAGGCAGTGTGCACCAGTAGGGCCACTTTGAACATGCTCGTGGTGGAGCCTCGAATCCTTGCAGACTTCAAGCACATTCGGTTAACGCCAGTCCAGTCCTTAAACACTTTGAAGCCGAACGCGGGGAAATACAACTCAATCTCCTTACGAGTTTGATCATTATCATCACTATAGATGAAGAACACGGCCCCGTCGTCGTGAAGGTACTCGTCAGCGAATTGGAATAGGTTTTTGAAGTAGTCGCGAGTTCGAGTGTTCCACTCCGGCACATTGTCCTCGGGATGTGAGACACCCGGCACCGGCAGATTGTCCGGGACATCTGCAACCACAAGGTCCACATATGTGCTCTTCGCAGCATCCTTCCCAAGAACAGTGCAGCGCTTGCCCCGGTTAATTTCCGTGGAGAATACAGAAATCTCGTCAAACATGTTGACATGCAGCTCCTTATTCAGGACAAGCTGCCTACACCGACGTCTCTGTCCAAGCTTCGTTTGCAACATGGGTGCGGAAGGAGCACGGATCGGGTAGGACAGCGATGGGTGAGTTGAGAACACCGACTGCGAAGGCTGAGCGGACATCTGGGTCGAGAGCATCGGCCGTCCCCTCTCACGTTCGCCAGTTATATCCTCAATGTCGGGGTCATCCTGCCGTTGCATCACACAAATAGGTGGCTCTGATGCAACAGGAGCATCGGAAGGTGCCGCTGCCAAGGGTGCTGACGGTGTGGAGGTGACAGTTGTCTGTGTTGCCTCTTGCTTCTTCTTCTCGCGCCTCAACTTCGCAGCGAGGGCCTTCTTCTCCTTAACTGCCTTCTCCTTCTCTTCTCTTGTCAGCTCCTTTGCGGGTGTCTGGGCTACAGGCTCATTGCTATCTGCCGCCATCGGAACTTCGCCGTTGAGCCGCAGCTTAGTGGCCTCCTCTTCTGGACTGCAGAAGTTCTTCGGGCACTCAAGGTACCAGCAATTCTCCTCTAGATGTGCATAGCTGTAGGTCTTCTTCTGGTGATTGGTGAAAATATAGTTCTGGTTAGTTGAGTCACACCATGCAGTCGCCTACGGCGGCATATCCTTCAGAGCCCCTTTACGAAGAAGCTCGTGTCTCATGTATCTGCACAATGTCAAATATATACTCATCATTCAGAATTCTCATGGCACATTAAGAAATCGAAACTAGAATGCTATGTTGTGGAATGAGTTGCCCAGTACCAATGAACAAGCCGCATGGCAAATCTTTTGTGGGCTGGTCAATCCTCCCACTTCGTTGCTCGACTGAACTGCGCCGAGCCGGTGAAGTTACCGAAGTAAGCCTTCTCCCAAACCTTGCACCGCCATTTAAGCAAGTACGTTGGCAGCGTGTCAAATTTTACCGGCTCAAGATCCAATGACGGTTTAAGGTCATCCAGTACCTTTACCGCCCCATCTTCTAACTGCAAATTACAAGAAACAGGACGAAGTAAGTCGATACAAGAAATGATGCTACATGAGTTACATCGAATTAGAGAATTTGAATACGATTGGGGATGAATGTTTACCCCCGCATAGAAGGAGGCGCGGTTCAACCACGCAAGTGACGCAACGAGCTGACTCTCAGGACATAGAGGCCTTGGAAAGAAGTACGTGTCTCGAATCGCCGGTCCACTGTTCCACCACTTGAGCCACATAATCTTGTGTTTGGCGGCAACAGGAGTTGTTGATAGCACCTGGAATTTGTCCAGGTGCATCTGGATCCGTTCGGAGTGCGTTGACCCATAATGCTTTCGAATCTGCCAAACACCTCAATCAGTAAAATGATATACGTGTGACGGGTCCCAAGGGCGTGACGGGCACGACTGCCGCGACACCGAGCAGCGGGCCGTGGACACGCACAGGTAGCCCGTCGGCTTCGACAGGGTACTATGGGGCGTGGCCAGGGCGTGACGGGCGGGCGTGACGGGTCCCAAGGGCGTGACGGGCACGAGTGCCGCGACACCGAGCAGTGGGCCGTTGTCGGGTAGAGAGGAGCGCGCTCTGAGAATTCGCGGGGAATCTGGCTGCGACACGATGACCAGATAGCTTGGGAGATCGGTCTTGTCTTCAATTCTTGTACTCTTCAAATCTCTTCCCAGTCCTATCCTGCAATGGCTCTAAAAGGTTTAAGGGTAAGGGTGGGGTAATAAGAAACCACGGGCCTCGGACGGGTAAAACGGGACTGCCAGACCACGAGCTGAAACCGTCCGAAAGATGGCTCCTAAATTTCAAACCCACGGTGACCAGCAAACGTGCCTCACCGGTGGGAACAACATAAACACGACCGTGTGGGTGATCAATCCCACTTCGCCGCAACAAAGTTTACAAAACAAAATTGAAAACAACTAGCCTCCAAAACCGGCTGGGAACAACAATAAAAAACAACGAGCCTCCAAAACCGGCTAGGAACAACAATAAAAGACAACGAGCCACAAGCCACAACACACAAATGTTCTCGTCTTCTTGTCTTGAAGTCTTCAAATCTTCTTCCTTTAAAGTCTCAAAGTGTTTAAAAACACAAAGAAACCCTCAAAGCAATCTTCTATTGTGGCTGCGAGCTTCTAATTGATGCTACAGATGGCTCAAGTCTCCAAAAACTAAGTATAATAGCTTTTTGAAAAGCTAAAACAACAAACTAACACTCCTCAAAATTTCAATTGAATCTAAGTTACTGTCCAAAAGTTATAAGAGAGCAAAGTGGAAGCTTTATTTTTCTTTTGACAACCAACCTCCGCCTCTTTATATCTTCATAACTTTTGATCTAAAGCTCTTACATACAAGTGCAATAGCATTTTGGAAAGCTAATGCAAACTACTACAATATGTATAATTTTTATAGAAACCCTAAACTCTGTCCATAAGTTATGGCTAATCAAAGTTTCGGTCTCTTTATTTTTAGAGAGTTTCAACCTCTCAACTTCAACACACAACAACTCCTTCAATAAAACTCCAAATAGATTGAGTGATAGCAATCTGGAGAGCTAATCTCATAGGCTATCAGTTCTGTAGATTTCAAAAGAAATTATCACAGTGACCAAAAGTTATGGTCCTCGAAGTCTTAGCTTCCTTCTTTCCAAAGGCAGTCAACCTCCAAGCCTTCACACCTTCATAACTTCCTCCTCAGAACTCCAAATCATAAAAGTAATAACTTTTTGGAAAGCTATTACAATGATACATACACTCTCAAAATTGCAAAGCAAGTTGATACACACAACAAAAGTTGTGGCTCGTCGAAACCTCTGCCCTCTCAATGGACGGCCAAGGGTTTCCACAAACTTCCAACTTTCACAACTTTTGCAATACAATTCCAAATTCAACTTATAAGATCAATTCGGAAAGGTCTCATTACAAGGAACAATCTCTCAAAATTTCAATTTTAAACAAAGTCTTGCTCAATGAGCTACATCAAGTCGAAATTCTGCCTCCAAAGCTCTCACTATTCACACCCACAAAAAAACTCCCGACAATCTTCAAAACCCCAAGACCTCACTAAATCTCATCCAATCAAAGGTGGCGGTGGGGCACATATGCCCATGCTCCCCTTTGAAGCTTCAAAGAAGGTACTTTTTCCCCCCTTCCTATTCACACCTTTCAAACCACCTAATCCTTTGATGATTTAATTAAAACGAAAGACAAACTATATGTACTATTTTCATTCCGCTACTCCATTCATTGAAAATACAAAGCTTAGAGCATAAATGTACACGATGGAAGCATTTCCATCACGACACCGTGGACACGCAGGGGTAGCCCGTCGGCTTCGACAGGGTACTATGGGCGTGGCCAGGGCGTAACGGGCAGGCGTGACGGGTCCCAAGGGCGTGACGGTCACGAGTGCCGCGACACCGAGCAGTGGGCCGTGGACACGCAGGGGTAGCCCGTCGGCTCCGATAGGGTACTATGGGGCGTGGCGAGGGCGTGACGGGCAGGCGTGACGGGTGCCAAGGGCGTGACGGGCACGAGTGCCGCGACACCGAGTAGTGGGCCCTGGACACGCAGGGGTAGCCCGTCGGCTTCGACAGGGTACTATGGGGCGTGGCCAGGGCGTGACGGGCAGGCGTGACGGGTCCCTAGGGCGTGATGGGCACGAGTGCCGCGACACCGAGCAGCGGGCCGTGGACATGCAGAGGTAGCCCGTCGGCTTTGACAGGGTACTATGGGGCGTGGCCAGGGCGTAACGGGCAGGCGTGACGGGTCCCAAGGGCGTGACGGTCACGAGTGCCGCGACACCGAGCAGTGGGCCGTGGACACGCAGGGGTAGCCCGTCGGCTCCGACAGGGTACTATGGGGCGTGGCGAGGGCGTGACGGGCAGGCGTGACGGGTGCCAAGGGCGTGACGGGCACGAGTGCCGCGACACCGAGCAGTGGGCCCTGGACACGCAGGGGTAGCCCGTCGGCTCCGACAGGGTACTATGGGGCGTGGCCAGGGCGTGACGGGCAGGCGTGACGGGTCCCTAGGGCGTGATGGGCACGAGTGCCGCGACACCGAGCAGCGGGCCGTGGACATGCAGAGGTAGCCCGTCGGCTTTGACAGGGTACTATGGGGCGTGGCCAGGGCGTAACGGGCAGGCGTGACGGGTCCCAAGGGCGTGACGGTCACGAGTGCCGCGACACCGAGCAGTGGGCCGTGGACACGCAGGGGTAGCCCGTCGGCTCCGACAGGGTACTATGGGGCGTGGCGAGGGCGTGACGGGCAGGCGTGACGGGTCCCAAGGGCGTGACGGGCACGAGTGCCGCGACACCGAGTAGTGGGCCCTAGACACGCAGGGGTAGCCCGTCGGCTTCGACAGGGTACTATGGGGCGTGGCCAGGGCGTGACGGGCAGGCGTGACGGGTCCCTAGGGCGTGATGGGCACGAGTGCCGCGACACCGAGTAGCGGGCCGTGGACATGCAGAGGTAGCCCGTCGGCTTTGACAGGGTACTATGGGGCGTGGCCAGGGCGTAACGGGCAGGCGTGACGGGTCCCAAGGGCGTGACGGTCACGAGTGCCGCGACACCGAGCAGTGGGCCGTGGACACGCAGGGGTAGCCCGTCGGCTCCGACAGGGTACTATGGGGCGTGGCGAGGGCGTGACGGGCAGGCGTGACGGGTGCCAAGGGCGTGACGGGCACGAGTGCCGCGACACCGAGCAGTGGGCCCTGGACACGCAGGGGTAGCCCGTCGGCTCCGACAGGGTACTATGGGGCGTGGCCAGGGCGTGACGGGTCCCAAGGGCGTGACAGGCACGGGTGCCGCGACACCGAGCAGCGGGCCGTAGACACGCAGGGGTAGCCCGTCGGCTCCGATAGGGTACTATGGGGCGTGGCCAGGGCGTGACGGGCACAAGTGCCGCGACACCGAGCAGCGGGCCGTGGACACGCAGGGGTAGCCCGTCGGCTCCGACAGGGTACTATGGGGCGTGGCCACGGCGTAATCGAAGATCCATTGACCTGATTACACGCACCAGTAACCTTTAGAATCTCTCCTGAATGCTAACTTTATGACAAATGTTCTACAAATATTCAAATATCGACGAATGAGGGCACTACGTATCACATCAACAGTCAATATCTTTACTCCCGCGAGGGTTTGAGATGCGAGAACGTAACCTGTCGGCACCGACGGGCTACGGAGGTATGATATTCGTTCGCAGTCCCCTGAGCGAATTCAACATCGACTGCTTAGAGTCAGGATGGTTCCATTAAAACAAGCAAGGATTGAGACTAGCAAGGAGTAACCTCTCGGCACCGAGGGGCTACAAACCCATGTCACTCGATCACAAATACCGCTCCGAGCACATGGAGTGGATTGACCTAGGAATCACCTCTCGGCACCGAGGGGCTACAAACCCATGTCACTCGATCACAAATACCGCTCCGAGCACATGGAGTGGATTGACCTAGGAATCACCTCTCGACACCGAGGGGCTACAAACCCATGTCACTCGATCACAAATACCGCTCCGAGCACATGGAGTGGATTGACCTAGGAATCACCTCTTGGCACCGAGGGGCTACAAGCCCATGTGACTCGATCACAAATACCGCTCCGAGCACATGGAGTGGATTGACCTAGGAATCACCTCTCGGCACCGAGGGGCTACAAACCCATGTGACTCGATCACAAATACCGCTCCGAGCACATGGAGTGGATTGACCTAGGAATCACCTCTCGGCACCGAGGGGCTACAAACCCATGTGACTCGATCACAAATACCGCTCCGAGCACATGGAGTGGATTGACCTAGGAATCACCTCTCGGCACCAAGGGGCTACAAACCCATGTGACTCGATCACAAATACCGCTCCGAGCACACTCAGTGGATTAACCTAGGAATCACCTGTCCGCACCGAGGGGCTACAAACCCATGTCACTCGATCACAATCTATGAAAGCTCGACATCGACAGTGTAGCTCTAGAAATCATCGATTGGATCGACGTCAAAGAATACATACCTCATCCATGAATTCTGGGCCCATAATTGGATTGGCGATCGCCTGCATCTTGCTGAATTTCCCCACCAGATCCCTCTTTAGCTTTGTTACCGCGTCATCCACAGCATCTCGGTGGCCCCTCACCGTCTGATCCTTCAACGGTGTGTCGGCCTTGTATAACGCGGACGCCTCCTCCGCCTTCGCTGCGATTTGGTCCTATTCACAACGCAACGTTGCATGATTACTCTTTACCACTCAGCATGACTGCAATCAGCTCATAGAGTAATTGAAGTTGCGGGACATTCAATACCGCATATAGGAAACAGATCATCATGTCCCCGGTCAGCGGGTACCACGTCTGGCTCTTCGCCTTCTTGCTCACGCAGTCCTTATACTTTGCCTCGCTGATGAGGGGCTTGTAGTACTCTATAGTCTGGCTTCCAAATCAGTTTACACGGTCTAGCTCGTTTCACAAGTTTGTCTTCACGTGCGCGACCTCATTTGCCCTGTATTCAAACGAGTGGTTATAAGCTGCAATCACTACTAGAGAAACTGTGACCGCCGCAATACAAATGTAACAGAAAACAGTTGAGGTCTTCTGTGGTTTTGGTCGCGTTGTGGGGGTCATTCTGCAACACAAATCTGTTGTGTGAATTCTGTTGAAACGGTCATTTCTGAAGCCTTTCTCATCCTCCGTGGCATGCCACCTCAGACAGTGAGTGAGCACTAAGAAATCTAGTTGGCAATGTATGCCACGTCAAATGATGAAATTGGAATTTTACTTACATTGTTGCAAACAATTTTTTACTTTTTTGCTCCGTTTTACCCGCCGCGGTTTAAAGAATTACTGTCATTAGTTACGGAGATTTGTCGTTTTAGTGATTTCTAAACTTATCTTATCCCCCTTTTGCATTAAATTTTTAGGAGTCTTTATAGGGTGGTGTCACGCTTCTGATTGTCCACTGGACGTGTAGTAGTTGCTTCAGCTGGTTATTGGGTATACATAGCTTACATGTCCTCATATGATAGGTCAGGTACTTCGAAGGCATCTCTAGGATTTAGAGTCCAGCAACTCCATTCCCCGTGCTCAAACCCTAACCATGCTGGAGTTTCACAATGAACAAAAAATCAAAACGAACATCAGAAATCAAACCCCAAACCAAAAACAAACACCAAAAAATCAAAAACCCTACTCTGCGCCCTCAATCACCACTCAATCAAAGACGCCTCCACCACAACATAACGACGAAAACTCTCGCCATTGTAACCAATCCAGAGGGGAAGGGGAAAAAGAAAGAGAACAATCCGCACTCTCTGCTCAAACCCTACGGTAGCAATGTACTTACAAAAAATGAAATCGAATCAAAAAGACTCCTGCTGAATCTGGAGCAACAAAGCACGGCCAGCAAAGCAAAGCAACGCATCGAGAGAGGCTCCACCAGAAGTGTTTAGGTATCAAAACCGCCGGAAACAACAAGCGCGGCGACGACGCCAGAGCAAGGAAGGAGACGAGAGACAAGCAAAACATAATGAATAAGGGAGAGAGCCAGGCAGCAGCGCGGCTGACGATTGAAGGGGAGGACGGCGGGGGAATTAGGGTTTGGCGCTCATAATTTTTAGCTGCCCTTGCCAGGCCTGATTTTCCCCTCTCATCGTTGGTTGCAGACCGAACCCCTCTAACTCTGTCATTGCTATTTATGGCCATGGTCAAGTTGGGGACTCCACCTCTGCCCACCTGTATTTTATCCACCCAGATCTATATTGGACGTTTAATCATTTTTCTTCCTTTTTCCCAAATTTTCAACTCAATGGCAGTTTCAATTCAAATTCACTACAGCAGTAAAAAAAAATTATAAAAAAAAATTAACTAAATAATAATAATAAGAAAACTTAGAGCCTCTTTACATTACAAGCCAGAAGCCCTGAGGAGAAAGATTTCAGCCAATGAGAGATTGGTATTCTTTGTTTCTAGGCCTCCCATTGGCTGAAGTTTCTCTTTTCACGGGTTCTCGCCTCTACTGTAAAGAGGTCCCTTACAGATAATATGGAAATGTCATGCAACATTTTAGGTATATTGTACCTTACAAGCAAAACTTCCAAATTCTGTGTAAATGTAGTTTTATTACGCGTTTAACCCCTAAGTGACCAAACGACCATTTTATGGTCGCTGCCCTTTTTTACGGGCTGCCCAAGATGAAAAAAAAAATTAAAAATGTTTTCAAATAGGAAATCAAGTCTACTTTCCAACCCAATTTGAATCATGTCAATCTGTGTTAAACTCCATCAAGGAGAAATTTTCAAAGACAAACACATCAACATTGTCCTAGTGTTACAAAACTTACTATTTCGGGAAAGTAATGATGTTCCCTCTTTCTAAAAAAAATCTTTTTTGAACTTTAGAATAGAATGTCTAGTTTCAACCAATCATACCAAATTTTAAATTCTAAAAATAAAATTTGTAATTTTTTTGAATATTCAACAATAAATGCTTCTAAATTCGTTTAAGGAGTATCTAAAACATTTTTTGAAAGTTTGACCGTACGGATAATTACTAAACATCGTGCTTCTCATTTTCTCTTTTGGACCAAACTTCATCGAAGTTGTAGAAGCAACATTTTATAACACATTTAGGTTTTGCCCTTACCCCCTCTGTCATTTAAGGATTAAGGGTTAATGCACGGTCTTTTAGGGGTTAAATTTGTGAATTAAAAAGCATAACCCTGAGGTGAGTTTCTCGAGGGATTTGTGAGAAAAAAACAAGGTAAAAACAAGGGCAAAATTTGGCGCAAGCACATCACGCACCCACAGCACGCAAACCTCCTGCCCTATGGGCAAGCCGAAAATAAGTTGATCGTTCCACAGCCCAAAATACCCAAATCAAACCAAATGTTTACTTCTGAGAATATGTTTACTTTTGTGTTGAAAGTTATTTACTGGTAAGTATAAGGATCTCAGTATAAATATAAGCGGTGACATGATCTCCAAGTTAAATTCTGGCCGTGACAGTGAAAACTAAAATGTAGTGAATGGCAGCAAAGTAGGAAGAAGTTACTCGTGGAGGTAACATTTGAAGTGACGCATAGATAATGTTAGGGGCTTCAGTATGAATTACCTCCGTAATTAGAGCTAAATAGGAGATTAAGTTACTAAAGATGAACTTGGATTCCATAAATGAAATCACTCAGAAAACGTGTCCACTGGAAAACCAAGAATAGAAATATGTATAGGCTACTATGTAGCCCAGTCACAAATAGCCGTTGCCATGTCAGCACGCTCTTTTACTCAATCCCTGACTTTAGCTAGCTTAGGACAATACTATCAAACTCAACCGAAATCATGTACGAATTGTTGACCATTTAACACAAATCTGTGGAAGACGCCAAGTGGTGACCGCAACTACCTAAGTCAACAAAAATCTGTTGAATTTCTGTTGTTCTGGTCACTGTTTTCTAGTAGTGAATGCATTAGCATATGATCTGACAATTTCTCAGGGAAAGAAATCCGTCAGGAATAATGAGAAATGTGAACTCACGAGTTTATATCGTGCATCGCGGTCTGAATTGGGGACACGCCGTGAGGTGGAATGTCCAGTACCACACAGTCGGGGTTTCCACTCTCGCCATACCACATGTCGTAGTTCTCGTGTTGGGCGGCAATCACTTGTTTCCAAGCTTCAAGTCGATGATTTCCATCCCACACGAAGAACATGAGACCACTCACCTGCTTGAGATCGGAGTCTTGATTGAGGAATGACTCAAACTTCTTGTTCTCGGCTTTCCATTCCTCGTTCCAGGTTTCCGCGATCTCGGGAGATACACTCCTCCTGCTCCCATCAACGTTTGTCAAGCCTACGTAGAAGCACGCGGATCCCTGTCGGTATCCGAACTGAAACTCCCGCATCAATCGCTCGATCTCCCTCTCCAACGTTACCCTGACCACAGGCATTGAAACCATCCTACACAGTGGAATCTTCAACTTGCTAAATTTTTCAATAGGTGTACGGCGCATCAAATTCACACAAGCAAACGAATCCCGTCGGTACTCCCTCTTCATTAGTTCCTCCGCTGCCGGGATGCTCTCGGGGAGCTCCGATTCCGACTCCTCGTCGCTCATCGCCTTGCCGTCAGTCTCGTCGCCCTCCTCGCTGTCTGATTCGGCGTCACGGTCTTCTGCTCCGACATCGTTCACAATATCCCCAGCGACACTCCCAGCCGCACCACCTTCCTCATTTGCAGTTCTGCCGACACCTTTGTCATCACTATCGCCTCCGTCATCACCTCTGTCGTCACCCTCGCCTTCACTGTCTCCGTCGCCTTCTTGCACGAGCTCAAGGTCACTGCGCCCGCCCTCACTACGCGACGTTGCCACGGTCGATGAGATCAAACGCCGACTGCGCCTGACACCGCCTTCGTTGACCGCCAAATCCATGCAAGGCATGGATAAAAGATATGATGGCCACGTGTGGACCAAGACCATGACCACTAACATTTCGAATGACATGGGGCTCGCATTTTGATCGTCTTTGTGTGTAGGGCACTTGCGGTGCGCAAACAAGGATTGTGACTATTTGAAGCGTGCCCACCGGACGTCTCCGGTTAACGAAACGGAGTTCGAAGGCTCTACATGGAAGCCGTTCTCTGTGGGTCAGCAACCTCCAAAGGACTCCACCTTGGTGTGCAGAGTGTGCAAAGAGCCCCCCAAGTGTGTGAAGGATTGTTGTGGCAGAATTTTCTACGTGCACGGCGGGGCAAACATGACGAGGGCGTGCATCCACCTCGGATTAAGAGATGCACAGCGTTGGGCCAGAGTCACCGGTGATCCTAGAGTGCTTAGGGACGCCATGTTAGGCATGCCAGGTACTGATGATTTCTGCATCCGCGACCCTCACCTCGAAGGAGAGGAGGTTTTTGGCTCACTCAAGAGAAAGCCGGACGTGCCGCTTGGGGCCGATGGTGAGTCGCACAGGCCGGATACAGTAAACTACTCTCACCCGCGCGGTTCGAAAAGAGCTGCTCTGGCTTGAGTTGTGTCACTGCCTATCATCACAGAGGAGGAAGAGGACGAGGTCAAAGAAGATGCCGCCACAACCGAGGTCGCCCCCGTATCACCCGCTCTAGAAGGAGGTATTCGACGAATTACATCTGTTTAAGAGACGAAGGTCGATGAGCGAACCTGGCATATTGCACGGTTGCCAAAAGAATCTTCCAAGGCTTGCTGGGCTCAGAGAGCTGTGACAAAGAAGAAGTGCTCCGCGAAGATTGTTTGGAACGCGATGAGCACCCCTGCTCCGACATACACCGGTGAATGGCTTAACCTGCGGCTGGGCAAGGAAGTGACGATTCCAATCTTTTTTTGTTGTGATGATATTGAGAGGTGTGTAAAGGGCACACGACGCAAGTGGGTTACTCACTACTCCCCTACTGAACCGAGGCCGCCCGTTCCCGACGTCTGGCCTGTGAAATTAGGGACGAACCTCAAGCGGAACGAGATCCGGGCCCTCGAAGCGGCAGGATTCCAGCTCCCACAGAAGCAGCAAATATCGCCGAGGAGACTATTCTCAAACGCAACTCTTCCACCATATCTTTCCCATGTCCCTGTACCTGACAACGCCGATCGATATCCTGGAAAGAGGAAGTCCAAGAAAGTTCGTCGTCAAGCCAATGTACCCACCAACAAGCAATGTCTAAACATTGACTCTGCACGGATTCTGAAAGCTAGAATCCAGAAGGTAACGATGATACCACAACCCGGATATGGTTGCATCATTGCTCTAGACTTTGGAACACCACCAAAGGTTACGAAGTATCAGATTACTGTGAGCTCCCTCCCGGAATGCACATGTCCTGTATTCAGACAGACGATGGCAAAGTTTGGAAAGAGAGGAGGATCCTTCACTTACTGCAAGCACGTTTACTATATATTTATCAACGTCTGTAAGCGTGATCCCAATGCTGACCTTTTCATCCACGCACCAACGTTTAGCTTCAACGAAATCAAGCTCCTCCACCAAAATGGACCTTCTTCCTCCTGTGTCATCCTCTCGCGCATCGGCCATGACCAGGTGTCGTCCGCGATTCGCCATGGCGTCGTTTCATCCACTTTTTGTCCACATCCCGTCTTCATCTTGTCCGCTCCGTTTCTGTGTTGATCACTGCATTTCCAATTGCGAATGTTTCACCAATCCACCAATCCACCAGGGTGACTATTTTTTGATTATTTTCATAACTGAAAAATACATTGAACATACTCGACTTGCGAGTGTATATTAGATTCAACCATATAGCCTATAAGTCCCTCCCCTATCTGGATTGTAGGAACCCGTGTGCTTAGCCGACTTGTTTTGAATAGAAAGTCCTCGCCGAGGCAGCCTTAACACTCTTGGACCAGGTTGAGGTTGTAATGTAGCGCCCGAGTATGTTCCCGGAAGGAGGTTTCCAACCTTCGAGTATACATGGGGGACCGAGCACGATGTATCGTTCTGATCTTCAGGATGCTCAACTTCCTTCTCTCCTAATTCTTCTGATTCAAGTCTAGCTCTATGCGTTTCTTTGTCAATTCGGCTGTGGCAATCTTTGCTATGCTCCATATCCAAGAACGGCTCAAATGGCCAAGTATCCTCGCTCAAAGAAGCGACGTCGGCATGCCTATCCCGTCTACGTGACACTTTTGCACTTGAGCTGTCCCTTTCTAGTCTCTCCATGTTGCCTCTCAGTCTATCACTAACTCACTCAAATCATAGAGGATCATACCCTCCGAGTCACCCCATTTATGTGTGACTGATGAAGTCTTGGCTCAGCCTTGTCTGACACCTTTTCGTGCTGCGTGGGACCCGTCAATATCATCTCATACTCGTCATCTCATAGCTGTAGCCAGCCAAATATGCTCCATTTCGAGGTGACCCTAAACCCTAAAAGTTAATCCAAAAACGGTAATAGGTCCCGCGGAAATAGGTCAAAAAAATTTCTAAAAATATATAATATTCGAATATTCTATAGAATATTCGAATTTTCTAAATTTATTTTCTAAATTTGGTAAAAAATTTGTATATTTTTAGACTCTAACCTCTTTTTTCCGCTCTCCGCTCTCCAATTCTCCGCTCTCCGCTCTCTGCTCTCCGCTCACCGCTCGCACGGTAGCTTCGTTGACTCTCGACACAACTATAATGAGGAAGACTTACTATGGACAGAATCAACATCCCGGAACAATGTACATTATTGATGCTCCACCACTGCCATAATGTACAAAACTTCCAAAATATGTCACCCCACCAAAGAATTTGATTCAAAGCTCTAACATGGCAAAAGAGGCATGTCAACATGAATGACATGACTGCCATCCAAGAACGACATCTTGTTGTACCTTCGTCATCCAACCAAAATCATCACTGTGTACAATAGCTTGGTCCCTCACTTGAGGTAGGCCGACACTTGACTGCGTCCCCTTCAATGCTCAATGAGCTCTAGAATTAGGTGCATGTTGACCAGTGCGGCAAGCAGGACGCCGTAATGCTTGTTTTGCCCGTTTCTGAACTTCAAGCATCTCCTTTGTTGCCTTCCGGGCTTGTCTCTCTGCTTGTTTGCGCTTTTTTTCCAAGTCTTTTTGTTCTTTCTTCTTTCTCCGCTCAACCTTAGTATGATCTGCTTCTTCTTCTTCTCACGCTCAGCTTTGGCTAATTCACGTTCGGTCGCCTTCTGTTCCATCACAACAATATAATCAACAGAAGTCATTATTATTGATTTGCTGAAATCAATTAGTAGTTGATGTGTGCACTGTTTCTTTTGTTGGTGGAGCATGTGGCAGTTCCAAGAACTCATTGATATATGGCAAGGGTTGCTCACAAGCTCTATCGTCGCCTTCTTGGCTGCAACTCCACTCGTCATCTCTCGTCACAACAATCTCATCAACATAGAAGCTCTGGTCTGCATCCGCAATGTGAACATAATATCTCTGATGTCTTTGTCCCTCGTCATTGCCATCACCTTCAAGATCGTCTATGTTCTCAACATCCAGAGATCTAAAAGTGCACTATTGTCTTTGGGTTCTGGATCTTCACTTGCATCATCATTGGTATAGCACTGACTTGGTTGAAGCATGTCGTTCACTGCATCAGCTCGCAATGGCCATATGCCAACTGCATGGAACCCTGTTTGAATGTTTGGAGGTGAGAAGGTCTTCTTCAGTGCCATGGAAACCTAAACTCCAAGGTTTTTTTTTTTGCACTGGCCTACCTGTGCGCTGAACACTGCTTATGTCTTGATAAACGCGGAATGCAGTTTTGAACGGCTCGAAGATGGACACATCCAGCGGCTCCAGTACGTGATTTGTATCGAATGGAAGTATTACGAAGTCCAGACCAACATTGTAAGCTTTTTCGACAACCTCGATTGTGACATGACTGTTATGTTCGTCGAGAATTAGAAGATGTCGATTTTGTGGGTGATATACTCTAGCATTGGCCAACGCATTAAAAGAAGTGAGAGAGCCAGCTGAAGAACAAAAAGCCCATCATCCAAGATTTTGCTTGCATTGCCATAGTAGAACCAGCTTTGCAACGTTCTATGTAATTTCGATGAAAACGTTTCCCATGGAATATGTAGAACGTTGGTATTGATTGTCCAACAACATTGCAGCATGCGAACAGAGATAACCATTCCTTCTCATTCGACATGACAGAGTGGACTGTTTTTGAACTTTTTCTGGCATGATGGTTGCACCACCTACATGTACAGTTAGACCTTCATAAGTGTTAACTCGATAAATGTTAAAACTCTATATGTGTTATGGAAATTTCCGCTCCTTTAAAATTAAGACTAGTAAGTGTTATGTGTTAAGTGTTATGCAATGTTGCGCTCCCGACTTTGTTAATTTTACCTCAGTAAGTGACAAGTTTCCAAAAAAAGGCTTTTTGTAAGAGCCATCGTTTGGGGGGAGATAAATTTGAAGTAAAGTAATAGTTTCTAGTTGCAAAGTGACTCTAGATATTCATTCTAGAAACAAATTGAGACTGAGACCCCTAACATGAATGTTGAAGAGTATTTAAATTATGAGCTCAAGTTTGATTTGAATAACCGTTATCAACCCACTGATGAAGAAATTATTGAAATGCTTCCATCTCAACAAGGTAGTGAACACAAAGATAGTGATCTTGATGAAGCTAATCCTCACGATATAGTAGAAGAGGTTGTAGGCTTTAAAGATGTAGATAGTGCTCTTCAAACTATAAAGAAGTTTTTAGAGCAAAGACCTAATAACACCATGTTATCTATTAGGAATATTGAAGCATTAGAAAAGGGAGTAGAATCTTGGTATGTAGCAGAAACTGGCCAAAGTACTATTGATTCATTCTTTCGACAGACTTAGATGAATAATGAATCAATATTCTGTAATTTCATTTTAATAAATGTTATGTATTTACCTTTTTAATTCTTCTAAGTGTTGTTTTTTATAAGTGTTACAAATCATCGGCATCACCCTCTATAAGTGTTATGTGTTACTAGTGTCTAAATGTTAACTAAAAGTATGCTCCCAACCGCTAACACTTATCGAGGTCTGACTGTACTCCAGTTTCATTACAATTCCAAATATGCATATACGTGGCAATTATATAACTCTTTTAGATTGGTGTAAAACAACTCCACTCCTAGACACAAGCCTTTTGCGTGTGCAGCATCTAAGCCTTGCGTTTGTCGCAAAGTCAGCTTTCGATGACGTCACCAAAAGCCTTCCACTCAACCTTTGCCGGGGACACCATTTTTTAACGGATTGTACATATTTTGTATGATCTCACCAACCTTTAGCTGCAACTGCAAAATATTGTGAAGATGCCCATACTCTTGCATTTTTAGGAGATACATATTCAGTTCTTCTTCCTCATCTAAAGTTAACACAGTTTGTGGCCCACGCTTTCGACCTCTTGTTCTACCATAGACGTGATCACGTAAAGAAGAAGCGGGTATATTCATTGTTCTTGCAATGTTGGCAATCTGTGTTCGATCATCAATAGCTGCAATTGCTTGTTTCAGATCTTTGTTGCTCAAATTTCCAATCTTCTGCAGAACTCTCCGTACTTGCTTAACTCGCTCGTTCAAAGTCTATGTTCTGAGTGGTGGTACAAAAAGATCAAAGGACCACCAGATCTGATGTTGTAATGCCTAGTTGCATATTTTATCGCGAGATATCACATGACAACCAAATCTTCTCACGAGTTGGCCATATGCAAAGTCCGTGGTTTTATGGGGTGGTCGGAATGTTGATAGCTAGAATGGCGCCTCACTTGACGCTACATCTACGGTGACAGAGGTCGGACTGAACCTCCACAACGCTTGTCTTCACATTCAATTTCAGCACAATGCCGGGGTGAAACTTTGAGACATGAAGATCAAAACTCCATGTTGACGATAGTGAAAGTCGGCCTCTTTGATGCGAGGTACGTCACTCACGGTCCAATGCAAGAGTGGTGGTCGCATTTTCCTTGACGGTGGTGTCAACGGTGGTGAAGGCATTGCAGAGGTTGTCGTTCTGCTAACAACTTTCACAACGTATGTCGTCGTTGTAATTTCATGCGCTACCTCCATATATAATAAAAGAGGGATCGGTTATGCATGCGTGCCTATTGTGCAGACCGAGATTTTCTTCCGAAGTAGGTACCACCAACTGCTGATTGTCAATATTCATAGATTTAGTCTTACTGACTACATCGTTATAGAGAACATCTTCGTCATTTGCAGCTATAGTAACCATCACAATCTTTGCAATTCCAGAAAAGTAATTGTCAAAAATCTGCAACGATGGTCTGGTGGTCCCTAATGCACAGTCACGGAATTCCCATGACAGCCGCCTCGACTGTTGCAGTCAAAGTCCACGGCCCTCTCAGTATTCATGTGCTTTGTTAACTGTTCCCGAGACTGTTCCACACGCCACCTAGGTCCACTCTACATGCGGATCATTTGTATGCCTACTTGGAACAATGTACATCAGGAATTTCAGACCCCACTAATTCTGCACGATTTCAGTGCGTTTATCGTTAAACACTGATTCCGCACATCATACGTGCATTTAGAAGTGTCGTTATGGTACGGAAGTGACATACATTACTAAGATGTCGATGCAATGTCTTTTCAATGATTATCAAAAAAGCATTGTTTCCGCACGAAAGTCGTGCTTGACGGAATCCGTGCGTTAATCGTGTATCTACATTATATGGCTAATAAGACACGGGTAATATGCGATTGCTTTGAATGCGGATCTAGTATCGTATACGTATCATATCAACGCCTTTTATTACATTCGTGCGATTTCAGCATCTATCATAATGCAAATTATTTTCGTACGACATCTGTGTACAATATTTTAATATTTTTGGAATCTTTTGGAATCTTTGAAAATATTTTATATTAATTTGGAATATATTGGAATATTCCAAGAATCTTCTTTAAATTATACTTACGATTTAATTTCTCAAAACATTTTTAGATCTACATTTATAGAGTTTAGAAGCAATACACATTAAAATTTCAAAGAAATAACATTTTATACTTTTAGAATTCAAATTTGGTATTATTGGTTATCATTGTACTTTTCATCATAGGAGCAAAAAAAAATAGCTCACAACCACCACGATTTTGGCAAAAAATTAAAAAATTAAAAATATAATGAAAAAAATCCTAGATACAGAAAAAGTCCTGCATAATCTAGTGCAAAAAAAAATTTGGAAAAAAAGTTTTTTTCACATAGTTAAAAACATTCAAAGTCCGCTGAAAAAAGAAACAGCTCACAGCCATGATCTGCCATCACAATTTTGGCCAAAAAAAAAACTCAAAATATTCTGAAAAAATTTGTAGATGTAGGAAAAGCCCTGCATGTTGTAGTGTAAAAAAAAATTTGAAAAAAGAATTATATACACATGGCAAAAAATTGCCAATGGTTTCATTCTTTTATAATTACCAAAAGAGTTCCTTTCTATGCATGAAGAGTTTGAGGTGGTTTGGTGGTTCGGAGCTTGGTTGGCAACCGGGAGGTCGTGAGTTCAAATCCCACCGTCGGCAATGGAGCTTGGGAAGCTATGGCGGGTCCCACCGTGGATTCGGGCAATTTTCGTGTAGTTGAAGTGGGTAGCGAGGAAAATAATTATTTTATATTTTTTCATTATTTTATTTTATTATATATTTTTAATAATATTATTTTGATCAAATTTAGATATAGAAAGAAAATAAAATCTAGATATAGAAAAGATGATGTCACACGAAAAACGCACTGAATCAGTGTAGTTTTAAAGACGATTAAAACACGACATTTGACGACTATAAAGAGTGCTGAATTTATACGCTTTCAATAGATGTATCAATCGTGTCGAATCAGTACTATATCCGCTTGTACGAACATCATGTCATATCAGTGTAGTTGCGGTGAATGACGCAACGATGCGGAATCAATGCGAAAACTGTACGAACCCTTGAAATATCGGAAATCGCACTGAAATCGTGCAGAATCAGTGGGGTCCAAAATTCCTGATGTATTCAAGCAACTTATCTCACACACTTGCTATTTTTCTTCTAAACTGTATCTCTTTCAAACAATGATTCAATATTAATTACACACTCACACCTTCTTGCACAAGATTGTGAGCCAACAAGCCGCTACCTCAAAAAATCTATAGTCACACTCACATTTGCTATTTGCATCTCCAATCACGATGAACTCAATCACGAATTTGACTCACTCAAACTGATCACACTCACGTTTGCTATCGTGAACTCACCAATTTGTTACTCACAAATTTGACTCAATAAAACTGATCACACATTCACACGTTTTTTTATCTGTTCACTCACAAATTTGTCTCACTTATTATACACTCACAGGTAGGTTTACGCACATTAGGCAATTACTAATTACCAATTTGGAAGGTTCAATATATTGACACATGTTTAGTGCGCTTGATGCAAAAGGCGGCTATTTGCATTCAACACGTCACATATTACCATCGCATTGAATACATAGCAGCGCTACATACTTAATACGTACAATCCTTCTTAGACAACAATTTGCATTCAATACTGATTGCCACATGTTTTCCAATACAGTCATTTACCACAAATACATGCCCAATTACCATCCATTCTTTACAATAATTTCGTGAAAAATTTGCTAAGTGCGGTAGTCAGGTGTTGTTTGCTGGAATATTAGTGTTTTAGTAGGGCACGGTGTCGTGATGGAAATGCTTCCATCGTGTACATTTATGCTCTAAGCTTTGTATTTTCAATGAATGGAGTAGCGGAATGAAAATAGTACATATAGTTTGTCTTTCGTTTTAATTAAATCATCAAAGGATTAGGTGGTTTGAAAGGTGTGAATAGGAAGGGGGGAAAAAGTACCTTCTTTGAAGCTTCAAAGGGGAGCATGGGCATATGTGCCCCACCGCCACCTTTGATTGGATGAGATTTAGTGAGGTCTTGGGGTTTTGAAGATTGTCGGGAGTTTTTTTGTGGGTGTGAATAGTGAGAGCTTTGGAGGCAGAATTTCGACTTGATGTAGCTCATTGAGCAAGACTTTGTTTAAAATTGAAATTTTGAGAGATTGTTCCTTGTAATGAGACCTTTCCGAATTGATCTTATAAGTTGAATTTGGAATTGTATTGCAAAAGTTGTGAAAGTTGGAAGTTTGTGGAAACCCTTGGCCGTCCATTGAGAGGGCAGAGGTTTCGACGAGCCACAACTTTTGTTGTGTGTATCAACTTGCTTTGCAATTTTGAGAGTGTATGTATCATTGTAATAGCTTTCCAAAAAGTTATTACTTTTATGATTTGGAGTTCTGAGGAGGAAGTTATGAAGGTGTGAAGGCTTGGAGGTTGACTGCCTTTGGAAAGAAGGAAGCTAAGACTTCGAGGACCATAACTTTTGGTCACTGTGATAATTTCTTTTGAAATCTACAGAACTGATAGCCTATGAGATTAGCTCTCCAGATTGCTATCACTCAATCTATTTGGAGTTTTATTGAAGGAGTTGTTGTGTGTTGAAGTTGAGAGGTTGAAACTCTCTAAAAATAAAGAGACCGAAACTTTGATTAGCCATAACTTATGGACAGAGTTTAGGGTTTCTATAAAAATTATACATATTGTAGTAGTTTGCATTAGCTTTCCAAAATGCTATTGCACTTGTATGTAAGAGCTTTAGATCAAAAGTTATGAAGATATAAAGAGGCGGAGGTTGGTTGTCAAAAGAAAAATAAAGCTTCCACTTTGCTCTCTTATAACTTTTGGACAGTAACTTAGATTCAATTGAAATTTTGAGGAGTGTTAGTTTGTTGTTTTAGCTTTTCAAAAAGCTATTATACTTAGTTTTTGGAGACTTGAGCCATCTGTAGCATCAATTAGAAGCTCGCAGCCACAATAGAAGATTGCTTTGAGGGTTTCTTTGTGTTTTTAAACACTTTGAGACTTTAAAGGAAGAAGATTTGAAGACTTCAAGACAAGAAGACGAGAACATTTGTGTGTTGTGGCTTGTGGCTCGTTGTCTTTTATTGTTGTTCCTAGCCGGTTTTGGAGGCTCGTTGTTTTTTATTGTTGTTCCCAGCCGGTTTTGGAGGCTAGTTGTTTTCAATTTTGTTTTGTAAACTTTGTTGCGGCGAAGTGGGATTGATCACCCACACGGTCGTGTTTATGTTGTTCCCACCGGTGAGGCACGTTTGCTGGTCACCGTGGGTTTGAAATTTAGGAGCCATCTTTCGGACGGTTTCAGCTCGTGGTCTGGCAGTCCCGTTTTACCCGTCCGAGGCCCGTGGTTTCTTATTACCCCACCCTTACCCTTAAACCTTTTAGAGCCATTGCAGGATAGGACTGGGAAGAGATTTGAAGAGTACAAGAATTGAAGACAAGACCGATCTCCCAAGCTATCTGGTCATCGTGTCGCAGCCAGATTCCCCGCGAATTCTCAGAGCGCGCTCCTCTCTACCCGACATATTGGTGCTTCCACTGAGAGAGCTTTGAGGCGACTGGTGAGATTGTTGCTATGGGAGACCGTGAAGAGACTGCCGCCACCGATGGAGTGCAGTTTCCGATGGAGAACATTTTAGGGGCATTGGCCTTGTTTATGGAGCAACAGAGGGCAACTCAGGGTGGACAAGGTGCCACCAAGGCTCTCAAGGCTGTTGTTTCCAAGATTGGAAGGTTTGATGGCAAGAACATCTCTAAGTTCTTGCGAACCTACGTTTGTGAGATGGAAGTGCATCAGGCTGATGACAATCAGATGATGCACACTTTTGATGTGGCGGTTGAGCCTTACATCCGTGACCGAGTGCAAGAGATCCGTGAAGCTGTTGTCTCATGGGTGGAGTTTGCTGAACGGCTCCGTGATGAGTATTTTGATGAAGACTCAGAGAGGATGACGAAGAGATCTTTTCTTGAGTGGGTGGAGCAACGGCCGGGAAACACGATGGGTCCCAATGAGCTGTTGAGAGATTTTGAGAAGAAGTTTGGCCAATTACCTATGGCAGAGAGACGCCTTCTAGATTCCAGGAAGGCTGAGCTTTTCCTCCAAGCAACTGATGTTGCATTGGAAGACAGACTTCTTCTACTACTTGGAGATCGTACCACGGAAGGTGGTTTCACCAACGATTGGAGGAGGGTTGAAGACACCGTGGTTCTTTTGGCCAAACAACAGCGTGTAAGGTCAAGAGGTGTTGAAGGGAGGGGTGATACTGAGCCTATTTAGATACCAAAGCCTCTTAAAGTGTCTTTTGCTCCGACACCGTCAACAAGTTCGGGAACCACCTTCAACGCTGCTAAGAGCACTGAAGGAAATGCCCTTGAGGAGCTTATCAAGGGTTTTCGAGAGCTAAGGGTGGAGTTTAGTGAATTGAAGAAGGCCAGAGGAGCTTCTCCTTCACAACCATCTGAAGGTGCTAGAAAATATGCAAGGAGGTGTGTTTGGTGTGATGAGGAGACTGAACATACTCTGAGAGGGTGTGAATCCTATGAAGAGGCACTCAAGAATGTTCTTGTCTTCTACAAAGATGGGAAGATTCATGATGCCTCTACAGGCTCTCCGTTAGCAACCAACTTTGGGAGAGGAGGAATGAAGAGGCTTGTGGAAGAAAGGATGGCAGGATCTAGCTCTGTGCAAGTGCATGAAGCTGATGCATACCACATTGAGATAGAGGAGCATTCAATTAGTGCTTCATCTATTCAAGAAAACGTACTGATGAAGAGAGGGGCTCAAGCCATCAGGAAAGCAACTGGATGGGAAGACCCAGTAGATGCTAGTAGCATCAGAGCATTTATGAATGAAGGGAAGGACACTGATGAGATGCATGAGGCCTCAGTTGAAGAGAAACGTGGAAGACTTGACGCTGAGAATAGTGAGGAGCCAGTATCAAAGAGGAGAATTCAATTACAAAATGATCCTGATACAGAAATGAGGAAGAGGGTTCCTACACGCTCAAAGACAGCAAGCCCTAGCACTGTACATCCAGGAGATGCACCACTACCTGAGAAGGATTGGGGGCAGTCCAGTGATAGCAAAAAGGGCCAAGAGAAAGGAGATTCTGGCAAGGCAAAGGGGAGAGTGCCTATTTACAAGCTCCTGTCAGACATTGAGACCTCTATTGACATGAAGGGAATATTAGGGGAAAGGATCTTGGATGCCAAGATCGAATTCACTTTGAGGGAAACACTTGGCATAGCAAAGAAAGATTTTCATGATCTAATCATTGACATCATCAAGAGGAAGAGACAAATGACAGCTGAGGCTGTGATGGTCAAAGCTTTAGACACCCACATGACCGAAGAGGAAGAAATGGAGATTGGTGAAGTATTTGTCATGATGGGTGATGAGGTGACTCAAAAAGAAGAAGTTCCAAAGGATGAAGGCCATGAGACACAGACTTTTGAGTGCTCTTATGATCTTCCCAACATGAGAGAAAATGAAGAAAGAATTGAGTATGATCTACCATTTTGGGCCAGAGCCACCACTGAGACAAAAATGAAGCTGGGAGGGCTTGATGAACATGTTTTGGCCCTTGTTGACCATGGTTCTGAGATCAACATTATGTCTCGGAATGCCTATGAGAAGGGCAAATGGCCAATTGACATAGACCATGGCTGGATCATGAAATCAGCCAATAGCGGGCGGACTCGATTACATGGAGCTTGCCCTGCGATACCCACAAAGATTGGAGATGTGGAAGTTGAACAAAATTTCTTTGTTCAAAACCTTAGTGCCTATCCGGTAATTTTGGGCCAACTTTTCATCACCGCTTCGAGAATGGAGACCAAGGTGTTGGATAACGGGTCTCATTATGCCCGAATCAGGAGTCTTGATGGGAAGAAGTCAGTGCAATTCTTAACAGTGAAGCCTGACAATGAGAGGCATCGACTTCAACTCAGAGAGGTTCCGCTACCAACTTCTCTAAACTTCCCGGATTTCTAAAGGGCACACGTGGAATGTGGGGATCCACGAGTGCTAAGGGAAGTAAGATTGACAAATTCTCCACTGTACATACTGGTGTGAAGTGTGGATTTACAAGTGTGACAAACGATGGTATTGTGAGCTTTTCTGATGTCAAAGACTTGGACCATGTACATAGAAAGCTTGTGAAAAAAATGGAGAAAAATCTTAAAAAAATGAAGGTTCTAGAGGAAGATGAAGGCATTTCTGGTATTTATGAAGAAAATGGTATGCCAGATGATATCTTGCAGACTTTGCAAAATATAAAGACAAACAAGGATGCAAATACGGCTACTCATTGCTTTGTCAATGTTCATACAAGTTCAATGTATGATGAGATTTCTACAGCAGTGACAAGGCTGTGTGATTCCAAAATTGATGAATGGAGGTCAGAAGCTACAGTTTATACAAAGTACAAAACTGTGGCCAAAAAGGTGAAGCCAGTGGCTACTCAGTTACCACCTGACACTGATAAACATGTCAAACAAGCTGAGAAGGAGCCAAGTTTGAGAAAAGGAAGAAGAATTGGACACAAGTTCACCAAAGAGACTTTGGCAAACTTGAAGATTGGAGGAGATGATTTCTTGACTGAGCCGGAGAAGAAGAAATTTCAAGACATGCTTTCTATGCATGGAAAGGCCTTTGCTTCTTCGCCAGATGAAATTGGGTGTGTACAACCAAGCGTTGTAACACCAATGGTTATTTTTACTGTACCACACGTACCATGGGATTTAAAGCCTATACCTGTGCCTAGAGCTCTACTTCCAAAACTAGTGGAGTTGCTCAAAGAAAAGAGGCACATGGGCATACTTGAGCCTTCAATGGCGCCGTATTCAAACCGATGGTTCACGGTGCCAAAGAAGTCATGAGCATTGAGGTTTATTCAAGACATGCAGCCAGCAAACAAAGTAACAATCAGAAACAAAGACTCAGGGCCTATTGTTGATGAAGTAGCAGAAGCGTTTGCGGGGCATGCAATATATTCCATTGGAGATCTATATTCTGGCTATGATCAATTCCAACTAGCTGCTGAGAGCAGAGATTTGACAACCATGAAGACTCCACTTGGATTGATGCGCATGTGTACATTGCCTCAAGGTGCTACCAATTCAGTGGCACATATGCAGAGTGCTATGAATCAAATTCTAAGAGACTTTGTGCCTGACAAAACCATACCTTTTGTGGATGACATTCCCATAAAGGGGTGCGAGGAGAAAGAAAGAGACTTAACAGTTCAAGATGATGGTTGCAGAGCTTTTGTGATTAATCATATACAAGACGTGGCAAAAATCTTGAGCAGACTTGAAGAGGTGCACTTGACCCTCTCCATTGACAAGTCCAAGTTTGGGGTTGATGAGATTTTGGTAGTTGGACACTTATGTGGTTCTTATGGAAGGAAACCTAACCCTGAGAATGTGGATGCTATTGGGAGAATGATGGCCTATAGCAATGTCACTGAAGTAAGGAGGTTTTTAGGAGCCTGTGTCTTCTATCAAATTTGGATCCCTCATTTTGCTCATATATCGGAACCTCTATACAAGCTATTACGCAAGAGGAACAAGTTTGTTTGGCAAATTGAGCAAGATTTGGCTATGGCAGAGTTGAAAAGAATTTTACAGTCACCACCGGTTCTTAAACAAGTGAGCTACAATTGTGGACGACCGGTGATTGTGACTGTTGACACAAGTCCAATTGCAATTGGATGGGCTATTGGACAAGATGATGAAGAAGGGAGAGATTTGCTATCCGATTTGGAGCAAGAATTTTGACAGATCGCCAGAGAACATATCCACAAGTGAAAAGAGAATTATATGGTGCTCTTACAGCTCTAAAAGCTGACAGAAACTATTTGATTGGAGCGGAGGTGGTGTTAGAAACTGACTGCTTGCCTTTGCTGGGGATGATAGCAAATTGTTCTTCACCAGACATTGCAATGTTGCGGTGGATAGCCTACATCAAATCTTTGAACCCTGTTTTAGTTCACATTGAAGGCAAAAAGAATTGTGTTGCCGATATGTTGTCTAGAGCAAGGTATTTCAATGAAGAGGACATGATGGCTAATGAAGGTGATGAAGAATTGTCACATGGAGGTTATGTGATGATTACAGATGGAGAAAGCTCATCCACCGGAGCTTTGTCTTTCGAGAGTGAGATCTACGAAGGAAGATTAAGAGACATTGGACTCTATTTGAGTACCATGGAACGGCAAGAAAGCTGGGTAGATAAAACATTCAAAGACATCAGACATCAGTCTTATGGATATTTGTTGAAAGACGGGGTTTTATGGAAGAGAGCAAAAAGACTTGGTGAAATGCCATTGAGGGTGGTGGGAGACTTTCAGACCAAGACCAAAGTTTTACAAGAATTTCATGATACGCTTTGGGCCGGTCATAGAGGAGTTTGGGCCACCTATACAAAAATCAAGGAAAGATATTGGTGGAAGGGGTTATACAAAGATGTTGAAGAATTTGTAGCTTCTTGTGTGGTGTGCCAATTACAATCCAAGGTACGACACAGAGACGAATTGCATCCGACCTATCCCATTGCAATCCATTTTCAATGGATGATTGATTTGGTTGCTATGCCAAATGCAATGTGGGGGATGAAATACCTTGTTTTGGCCCGAGAAGAACTCTCAAATTTTGTTGAAGGAAGAGCTTTGAGGACCAAGACAACGGTGAATGTTTGCCGATTCATACTTGAAGACATTTTTAGTCGGTACGGGAGTATTGGTCGGATGAGAGCTGACAGAGGAGAATTAAATGCTGCTGAAGCCAAGGACTTTTTCAACCGATATGGTGTGCAATTGAAGCTGACAACGGCTTACAATCCTGAGGCCAATGGCAAGATTGAAAGGGGACATCCCCCAATCATTCATGCTTTAGTCAAAGCTTGTAAAGGAAAGCCTAAGATGTGGCCAAAATTGCTACCGTTTGCTCTGTGGGCTGATAGAACCACACACAGTACGGTTACCGGTTACATGCCTGTAGAACTAATGTATGGACATAAACCAATCATGCCGGTGGAGGTCGATATTCCCACATGGGTGTTTCTTGCATGGGAAGATGGCATAAGCAGAGAAAGACTGTTGGAGCTTCGCATCCAACAACTTGAAAGATTGCCAGAGGATATTGGGATTGCATTGGAGAAAATGAAAGCTGCAAGACTGAGCAACAAAGAGCGCTTTGACATAACACACCGAATGAGAAGAAAGAAGATTAGAGAGGGTGATTGGGTCCTTGTATTTGATAGCACATTGGAGCATCAACACAGCACGGTGCGAAAATTTGCAAAAAGATGGTTTGGACCCTATGTAGTGATTAAAGTGCACCTCAATGGCACTTATTCACTCCGTGAGTTAGATGGAACTTCTCTATATATACCAGTAGCTGGAAAGCGCATCAAAATCTTTCGCAGAAGTGGAAGGTTTCATCTTGAAGACCTTGAAGAACACTTCAATTCAGAAGAACTAGAGGATGATCAACAAGATGAAGAGGAAGATGAAGAACTACAGGATGCAGTTGATGACAATCAAGACAGCGAGGAGGGCTAAACGTGGCACATACAGGAGGATGTGCAGGTTTAGAGAGGGTGCATGTCGTGATGGAAATGCTTCCATCCTGTACATTTATGCTCTAAGCTTTGTATTTTCAATGAATGGAGTAGCGGAATGAAAATAGTACATATAGTTTGTCTTTCGTTTTAATTAAATCATCAAAGGATTAGGTGGTTTGAAAGGTGTGAATAGGAAGGGGGGAAAAAGTACCTTCTTTGAAGCTTCAAAGGGGAGCATGGGCATATGTGCCCCACCGCCACCTTTGATTGGATGAGATTTAGTGAGGTCTTGGGGTTTTGAAGATTGTCGGGAGTTTTTTTGTGGGTGTGAATAGTGAGAGCTTTGGAGGCAGAATTTCGACTTGATGTAGCTCATTGAGCAAGACTTTGTTTAAAATTGAAATTTTGAGAGATTGTTCCTTGTAATGAGACCTTTCCGAATTGATCTTATAAGTTGAATTTGGAATTGTATTGCAAAAGTTGTGAAAGTTGGAAGTTTGTGGAAACCCTTGGCCGTCCATTGAGAGGGCAGAGGTTTCGACGAGCCACAACTTTTGTTGTGTGTATCAACTTGCTTTGCAATTTTGAGAGTGTATGTATCATTGTAATAGCTTTCCAAAAAGTTATTACTTTTATGATTTGGAGTTCTGAGGAGGAAGTTATGAAGGTGTGAAGGCTTGGAGGTTGACTGCCTTTGGAAAGAAGGAAGCTAAGACTTCGAGGACCATAACTTTTGGTCACTGTGATAATTTCTTTTGAAATCTACAGAACTGATAGCCTATGAGATTAGCTCTCCAGATTGCTATCACTCAATCTATTTGGAGTTTTATTGAAGGAGTTGTTGTGTGTTGAAGTTGAGAGGTTGAAACTCTCTAAAAATAAAGAGACCGAAACTTTGATTAGCCATAACTTATGGACAGAGTTTAGGGTTTCTATAAAAATTATACATATTGTAGTAGTTTGCATTAGCTTTCCAAAATGCTATTGCACTTGTATGTAAGAGCTTTAGATCAAAAGTTATGAAGATATAAAGAGGCGGAGGTTGGTTGTCAAAAGAAAAATAAAGCTTCCACTTTGCTCTCTTATAACTTTTGGACAGTAACTTAGATTCAATTGAAATTTTGAGGAGTGTTAGTTTGTTGTTTTAGCTTTTCAAAAAGCTATTATACTTAGTTTTTGGAGACTTGAGCCATCTGTAGCATCAATTAGAAGCTCGCAGCCACAATAGAAGATTGCTTTGAGGGTTTCTTTGTGTTTTTAAACACTTTGAGACTTTAAAGGAAGAAGATTTGAAGACTTCAAGACAAGAAGACGAGAACATTTGTGTGTTGTGGCTTGTGGCTCGTTGTCTTTTATTGTTGTTCCTAGCCGGTTTTGGAGGCTCGTTGTTTTTTATTGTTGTTCCCAGCCGGTTTTGGAGGCTAGTTGTTTTCAATTTTGTTTTGTAAACTTTGTTGCGGCGAAGTGGGATTGATCACCCACACGGTCGTGTTTATGTTGTTCCCACCGGTGAGGCACGTTTGCTGGTCACCGTGGGTTTGAAATTTAGGAGCCATCTTTCGGACGGTTTCAGCTCGTGGTCTGGCAGTCCCGTTTTACCCGTCCGAGGCCCGTGGTTTCTTATTACCCCACCCTTACCCTTAAACCTTTTAGAGCCATTGCAGGATAGGACTGGGAAGAGATTTGAAGAGTACAAGAATTGAAGACAAGACCGATCTCCCAAGCTATCTGGTCATCGTGTCGCAGCCAGATTCCCCGCGAATTCTCAGAGCGCGCTCCTCTCTACCCGACAACGGTTTCAGAACCCTCACGGGAATACCCATCTCTACCTCATCATCTTCTTTCTAACACATGCATGAAGCTATCTTGCCGGAAGGTATTTTTTCCTTGGCTATTTGAAGCCAGATTCCAATGTCATAGCACAGTCACAATGTTCTAAATGTGGAGGGACAACCCCCATCACATACATAGAGCACTACTACAATGCAATAAAAAACCTACGTCCTGCCATAGAATTTAGTAGTATTTTTTTTTCTTGCAAAAAGTGGCTTATTGAATGAAATCATATTGAATGGCTTAATGAATGAACTGAAACTTAAAATTAATCATTCAAAATATGGACGCTCGGACCTTTGGGCGTTAAGGACTAGTCGATTGTTAGTGTGGTCGATTTCCATTGAATCTATGTGCTACGTACATAATGAATAAAATTGAAACTAGAAAAATTACCCAAAACAATAGAGATGCATGCCCAAGAGATAAAGCGATTGGCGTTGATTGCCGTGGAATTGAAGCCATATAGTGTGTAAGATTAATAATAAATATGATGAATCCAACCGTACGGATGTTATCTACACATTGACATTTGCAACTTTGTTTTGTACATCAACTCCATTTCCGTTTCTCATCAACCATTTTATAACAAATCTTTGAAAACAGTGTTGAATCGGGACGTTAAAGGGTTAAGGTATACTCCGCTCCAGTTCTCAAAGGTGCTTCTTATCTCGGAAGGGTGTGCAGTGTCTTGATGCAACGGAATTCTCAATATACCATAATGAGAACCACGGTAAAAGAGCCAAGCTATACCAGACTCGAGTCCTAAATTTTGAACAATGCAACGGATGTTGGCCGACAATTACAACAGATATCTTGATTATTCAACAACGGCAAACCCAATCATGTACGAGCTCCAGTAAAGACCATAACCACTACAACAGAGGCCACGTGCATGGAGCACCATATTGATTAGAATATTTGTGTAGTGAGCTCGTGAATCGTTCGCATAGTCTCATGATCCTGACATCACATTGCTTCAATTCCGCAACCACAGCCAAGAAATTCACAGCCAAATACCGTCGCTCATTCGCGATACTGCTCGCATCGCACTCTAATCCCTCGATCATTATCAAACAAGCGTACATACGTATCACATATACCAGCAGTCACGACAAGCTTGCAAAGATGATGGGGTGAAAAGTCAAGACATTATGATAGGGTCATTTACAAAAACCAGTTCTGCACGCAAGCACCACTGTCACCCATTACAGATGGATACCAGAGCCTACACAAACCAATCAAGACATTCAGTACTCTTCACCGTCGTCCTCGCCACCATCCTCGGCGGACTCGGCACCCACTTCTTCGTAGTCCTTCTCCAGAGCCGCGAGATCCTCACGGGCCTCCGAGAACTCACCCTCCTCCATGCCCTCGCCCACGTACCAATGCACGAAAGCGCGCTTCGCGTACATCAGGTCGAACTTGTGGTCGATGCGCGAGAACACCTCTGCAACGCTGGTGCTGTTCGAGATCATGCACACAGCCCTCTGTACTTTCGCAAGGTCGCCGCCCGGGACAACCGTCGGTGGCTGGTAGTTGATGCCGCACTTGAACCCGGTCGGGCACCAATCCACGAACTGGATCGTCCTCTTCGTCTTGATCGTGGCCACCGCCGCGTTCACGTCCTTCGGCACCACATCGCCTCTGTACATCAGGCAGCACGCCATGTACTTCCCGTGCCGCGGGTCGCACTTCGCCATCATGGACGACGGCTCGAACGCAGAGTTCGTGATCTCCGCCACCGACAGCTGCTCGTGGTAGGCCTTCTCCGCCGAGATCACCGGCGCGTACGACGACAGCATGAAGTGGATCCGGGGGTACGGCACCAAGTTGGTCTGGAACTCCGTCACGTCCACGTTCAGCGCCCCGTCGAATCGGAGCGACGCCGTCAGAGACGAAATCACTTGGGATACCAGCCTGTTCAGGTTGGTGTACGTCGGCCGCTCGATGTCCAACGACCGCCGGCAGATGTCGTAGATGGCCTCGTTGTCCAGCAGCACCGCCACATCGGTGTGCTCCAGCAGCGAGTGCGTCGACAACACACTGTTGTACGGCTCCACCACCGACGTCGACACCTGCGGGGACGGGTACACCGTGAATCCGAGCTTCGACTTCTTTCCGTAGTCCACCGACAGGCGCTCCAGCAGCAGACTTCCCAGACCGGATCCCGTCCCCCCTCCCACTGCGTTGAACACCAGGAACCCCTGCAGACCCGTGCAGTTGTCCGCCAGCTTCCGGATGCGGTCCAGGCACAGGTCCACGATCTCCTTCCCGATGGTGTAGTGACCGCGGGCGAAGTTGTTCGCGGCGTCCTCCTTGCCGCTGATCAGCTGCTCGGGGTGGAACAGCTGCCGGTACGTGCCGGTCCGCACCTCGTCGATCACCGTCGGCTCCAGATCGAGGAACACCGCGCGGGGGACGTGCTTCCCGGCGCCGGTCTCCGAGAAGAACGTGTTGAACGCATCGTCGCCTCCTCCCACCGACTTGTCGCTCGGCATCTGGCCATCGGGCTGCAAATCGCAACAACACACACAAACCGCTCAGAACTCCAACCAACACACCTGCCGCGCCACATTTGACACCTGCATTGCCCCTCCGAGAAATTGACACTTCACCACGCGCAATGCGCACGAGCTAACAACTCGCCGAGCTCGAAAATAAAGAAAACTGCAGCCAAGAAAGATCAAGAAAGACACCGTCACGCACCTGAATGCCGTGCTCGAGGCAGTACAGCTCCCAGCACGCATTGCCGACCTGGATACCGGCCTGGCCGATGTGGATCGAGATGCACTCTCTCATTGTCGCTGGCTGGACTCACGCACGCGCCCGCAAGGGCTCAAATGGCGAGATCGGGGGCGGTACTGGGGCAAACGCGACACCGAAACACTCACTGGAAGCAGCGCGCAGAGAGCTGGAGGCGAGAGAGCTTGAGAAAACTTCGAGGTAGGCGTGTACGAAGACGCCTCCAAGAAGTGAGAATGGTGCAGCGCTGCGGCTATGGCAGCTGCAAGAAGTGCACAGCCAGCCTTATGGCCCGGGGGAGACGACCCCTGATTGGGGGCACCGGCGGGGCCGGTCGCTCGTCGCCGCTCCCGGTCGCCCCGGGTCGGGGCCTGCCGGGGGGCGACCGGCGACGGGCCGTCGCCATTGGAGTGAGTTCCCGCTCTGCACAGAACTGTCCGTCCGTCGTAAGTTTCAACTGCATTCGTAAGTAAGTTCGCGAGTGAGTGAGCGACCGTACCGTCCCGTCCCGCCGGGTATCAATCCCGGGCGGACAGAATGGGCTTCCGTCCCACTTCCGTCCCACGTCGGGGATGAGAAGTCATTATTATTGATTCAGTTGTGGATTCAAAGTTTGGACTTCGAATCGTAGAGTGAACGTTCACCCTTAGCTAGACGTCGGGCCCATGACCACGGTACGTGTCACAGTGAATTTCGCCACTTTAAGTGAGATTTAACGATTTTATTTTTTATTTTTTTAAGTAATTGAAGCCATGTTTCTACTAAAAGCTCTTGAGTTTTTTCACAAGTTTTGGTGAAAATCTGAAATCACTACGATTTTTGGAAGTGATTGTTAAGGAGAATTCGTATGGGTTACAAATTGATTTTCAAAATTCCAGTTTTTTTACCACTTGTGTAAACTACAATGAAGAACATCATAGGAAATGAGAATTACCCATGTATTTTTTTAAATTTTTTTTCTACACCTGTTCCTTTATGTTTGCTAATACATATCAAACTTTTAACTTGAATAAAGCATTCAATTTGTAGAGTTTTTTGAAAACACACGGTGGATTTGAACTTAGACTTGGTAAGCTTCATTTTGTTAGGTAAGGTCGAATGCACTAGAGCTCAATTCCATGGATTAAATTTAGTATTAGGAGAAAAAACAAAGGTTTCCAAAATACCCACACGGTGAACCATTTTTACAACTCTTTGGATGAAGTTTGGTCCAAAAGAGAAAATGAGATGCATGATTTTCGGTAATTTTTTATTGGGTCAAACTTTCAAAAAATGTTCTAAACACTTAGTTTACAAATTTGGAAGCAATTATTGTTGAATAGTCACCAAAATCACAATTTTCATTTTTAGAAGTGGAATCTAGTATGATTTGCTAAAACTAAACATTCTATTCTAAAATTTAGAATGTATAATTTTCAAATGAGAGAACATCATCAGTTTCTCGATATAGTAAGTTATATAACGCTAGGACAATGTTCAAGTGTTTATCTTTTGAAGAATTCTCCTCGGTGGAGTGTAACTAGGATTGACATGATTCAAGTTGGGTTGGAAAGTAGACTTGATTTTGTGATAAAAAGTATTATTATTTTTATAAAAATATTATGTTTGTCTTGCATGGTCCGTAAAAATAGGGCAACGACTATTAAATAGTCGTTTCGTCACTTAGGAGTTAATCACATGCTTCCTTGTCGTTCATTTTTTGGGCATTGTACAGTGGGGTGACACCGAAATTGGCCCCTTGTGCAATTCCAGGGAAAGTGCCCACACTGCTGCCAACTTTGACACCCTCCCGAGTGTTGGAAAATTGTTATTTATCCATGAAATTTTAGACACAAAATCATTGTTATGTTGACAACATGTGTACCAAATTTCAAAGCTAGAAGATTGATAAAAAAAGATATTCAAGATTTACTAACAAGGGGTAGCTGTAAGAAATGTTTCACAGCTGCCAACTTTGACACCCTCCCAAGGATTGAAGAAATTTTTTTTTCACATGGAATTTTTGGAGTAGGAACATCTTTATGTTGTTTACACATGTGAAAAAATTCAAGTCCAAAAGACCCATGAAAAAAATGATATTCCAAATCTACCAACAGGTGTAATTGTGAGAAACAACCTCGCTTCACAACTACATTTGTAAATATAGAATAACTATTTTTTGTGTATTTTTTGGCCTTGAAAATTTTCATACATGTGATAAACATCATAAAGATCATGTGACAAAAATTTCATATTGAAATAACAGATTCTCAGCCCTCAAAAGGATGTCAAAGTTGGAAGTTGTGAAGCACCTTTGTTTCTCACAATTACACCTGTTGGTAGATTTGGAATATCATTTTTTTCATGGGTCTTTTGGACTTGAATTTTTTCACATGTGTAAACAACATAAAGATGTTCCTACTCCAAAAATTCCATGTGAAAAAAAAATTTCTTCAATCCTTGGGAGGGTGTCAAAGTTGGCAGCTGTGAAACATTTCTTACAGCTACCCCTTGTTAGTAAATCTTGAATATCTTTTTTTATCAATCTTCTAGCTTTGAAATTTGGTACACATGTTGTCAACATAACAATGATTTTGTGTCTAAAATTTCATGGATAAATAACAATTTTCCAGCGCTCGGGAGGGTGTCAAAGTTGGCAGCAGTGTGGGCACTTTCCCTGGAATTGCACAAGGGGACAATTTCGGTGTCACCCCACTGTACATATTTCTGTTTAACGTCTAAATGCCCACAACCCTCTCTAGATTGAGCAATTCTGCAAACTTTCATTGATCAGTCTCTAAAACCCACCGATTTGTTCTATTGACAAGTACAAATTAAAATAATTGCTTGTTGTTTTAGTATGCAATGTGTGAAAATTAGTTTGTGTACGGATAACACTATTTTTATATTTTTTAAAGCTATAAGAAAACTTGTTTACAATATACATATTATTTAAAGTTGGAAATGGAGGGTTTTCACTGTAATTTTTTTTATATTTTAATTTTTTGTCAGCAGTAGAATACCTTGAAAGCGTAACATGTAAACCAATTTCAAAACATGCCTCGAAGTGCAACAATTTTTTTCAAAGCGATTTTATTCCAAAATACAAGTTCCAACAAAAGACATCTCTCGTCTACAAGGCTATACAAAAACAAAAAATACAACACATTTTCATTCATAGAACTTGCATATTTAATATAAAAAATCTAGCATGACACTCTAATTTAAGTTAGATTTGGGGGCTCATTTTTGTATTAACCTTCCCATCAAAAATGTCGATATCTGTGATTGAAGCCTACTCCGTAGACCGTTTTGGTCGTTCGGCTCCTATAAGGGTTAAAGAATATCTTAAATGTAGTCTCCTACTGGATTTGAGATATTCACAAACCCGATAAAAATAACGATAAGATTTCAAATCTCATAATGACGTTCATTCTTCATATCTACGAACAACACTTGTCCATCATCTATCAAAATATGTCCAAATTTACCGGTACATTCATGGATTGAGTCGCCACTACACTAAATAGGTAGATTAGTGTTAGATAATTATAAGATTTGAAAACATTATAGATTTTTACTCTCGACAAAAAAAATTACCAAAGACATTGATTCCAATACTATTGAAAGACCCCATCTTGACCAATATAGAGGGTAAAAAAATTGGTCAACAGTAAAAACTTACAACATGTTTATGTAAATTAGTGTATCTAACACTAATCTACCTATTTAGTGTAGTTGAATGGCCAAGTAGCTGAAGTACACCCTATTTTTGAATTTATATACCTTATCCTTTATGACAATATCTGAGATCTAAAAGCGATCTAGATTCCAGCTAATACCCGGATCATCGCTCCACGATCAATAATCTAGCTCCCAGCAGGATCTCGCTAATCTACGAAAATGACTGTCATATCTTGGAAATGCGTAGATGAGAAGCAGATAACTCTGTCTCGCCCGAGGAGGAGCAACAGGCAAAGCCATGGCGGGTTTTGCCACAGCCCATTCTCCACAGGATTCAAGTGTTTTCGGTGGACGAGCCAGTTTTCAAGCAGTGGTGTGTGGTCGAATTTGCGAGCTGAAAGAATCATAGTTTTGTACGCATCTCTGCTTTGCGAAACAGAGATTGGGATAGCTCTGTGTCTTGATGTTAATGTAGCTGCGAGAGGACACCGTCATGTCGTCGTCTTTGTGCTCGAAGGCAGTTTTCGGTTCCTTAACCTCGACACATTTGGGAAGCTCGAATTCTTCGTGCAAGGGATTGGAGTTCCGAACACGGGTGGGATTGCAAGGTCGAAATGCTGGTGAGCGTGCTTGTTGCAATCTCTCTTCCATTCACATGCTATTGCTTCCTTGTTTTTTTATTTCGTTCTTCCTCAAAAAATTCGTGCGGTCATGGGGTTTAGGGCTTATGGTTTAGGGTTTACAGTGTTTTGTGTCCCTCGCCATTAGCATTTGGAAATTTCTGTTGCAATTTGTTTGAAAGCATCTACAGAATGACCACAAGCTCTCTTTGAGAAGCTTCCTCGTTCCGGTTTTAAAAATTTCCTTTCAACTACAGAATGAGGCATTTCTGAATGTAGTCAACGTGGAGAATATTACAGATTTTTCAATGTCTTTTGACGATATAGTCAAAAACCTAAGTTTAATGTCAAAATC
Source organism: Pohlia nutans (assembly GCA_022496805.1). Classification (NCBI taxonomy): domain Eukaryota; kingdom Viridiplantae; phylum Streptophyta; class Bryopsida; order Bryales; family Mniaceae; genus Pohlia; species Pohlia nutans. The sequence goes on from CM040086.1 coordinate 4,449,699, forward strand.
TAACTCTTAGAAACGGAATTTGTATTTTTGTGATTATTCAAAAATTAATGCTTCTAAATCGAATTAATTTTATTCTAAAAGAATTCAATTGTAGAAATTCTCATCACTATGTTGCGCAGTTTTTCTTTTAGAGGAAATTTCATCAAAGTAATAGAGATTCCTAATTTTTGTTCGTCCTTTACGGGTTTAAAGATGAGCTTAATAGCAATTAACGTTGACTTGCTTAAATTCTCCTTCTCATGCATTCTAAGTTTTTGTGCCGATTTGTTGTGAGTGGGTTTACAAGTCTCAAAGCGTGATTGCCTGTCATTTTTATGTTTGCAGGGAATTTGTGTCTAAGATGCACAGCCCTACATATGCAGGATGGCTCTTCTCTGTCGAAGAATCCCCGTAGACATCCTCCTAGTACTGAGGGTTACCAAAAAAAGGATACCAAGCCAAAGCTTCATCGTGGTTGGTATCCTGGTCAGAGAACCCAGGCACCTCCTGAAGGCAGTAGCACCTCCACCATCAAAGACCATGAAGTGAGTATCAAAGACCATGAAGTGAGTGAACTTCCTTTCCTTCGAAAACTTGTGTCAGGTGAAGAGACGACGACCAGAAATCAATATTACAGGCGGCCAGGGAGCAATCAGAATATAAAAGAGCCAATCCAACAGAGAGAATATTTGTTTGATGCCGAGGATGACGATGAGTTTCACAGCGATGATGAAGAAGAAGAAGAAGAAAGTGATGATGAACGTTTGGATGAAGTTGAGGACAACCAATTTCTAGCCGAACGGAGGGACGAATTTTTAAGAAATCCAGACACAGATTTAAATTGTAAACACTTCTCCAGGTATTCATTTTACTCCCTCCGTCCCAAAGTTATTGTCATGTTTGAAAGTCATGTTTGAAAGTGCTTTTTTAAGTAGGTCAAAAAAATACTTCCTTGTGGCTAATTTTATTTAGGTTGCAATGAACACATGCAATTTTCTTCGATCATTCTAGTGACATAATTTGGAACCTTTTTAGATCATGTTTCTTACAATATGATCAATGAAATTGGCTCAAAGAAATACCAAGCAAATAAGTTGGACAATAACTTTGGGACGGAGGGAGTACAATCTTTCTGGTTATAAAGTCTAGTGTTAGATATAGTTGTGATTGGTCCATTTCCGTTGTGTGTTTTATTATCTATTCACACTCTCTATCCACATGTTATACTGTGTTACTAAGATATCGAATTGCCTATTACTTGCATAGTTTGTACGGGAGTGTGAACGTAAATGCTCAAGCTAAAAATAGAAAGTTCGCTTTGGAAGTTAATAGTTGATTACAGTAATTTCAATACATATCTCTGTCGTTCAAATCTATAGGTCATGATTTCTTCTTTCTATTGGTACTTTTTGTTACTTTCCTATATGATTTATTTTAACTCATAGATATGAAGCGGCTGCTTTTGGCCACTTGGGAACAGTGAATGAACAATTAATGTCAAAAACTGAGCTCTGTGATGGCATGAGTTCACCGTTCCTTTTGGTGATGGGGTGCAGGTGCTCTGGTTGTGTAATAGATGTGGGTCTAGACCAGCCGCCCATAATGAATGAGGCCAAAGCATTTTTTGCGGGCCGTGGTGTACCAAGCTTTGCCCTTGCTCCCGGGCCTCTGGTAATATACCGTTTCCTTCTTGGGGTAGGAACTTGTATACTTGGGCATCTTGTTTTTAACCCCTAAAGGACCATAAGGCCACCAGGTGGCTCCTGTTTTTTTCAGTAATTTTGAGTAGGTTTTATGTAGATTTTTTTTGGGTTAATTTAAAAAAATTAAGTTATTCAACATATGTAATATTCTACACTAATTCCAGTGATATAAAATTTGGTCCCATTCAAATTATAATTTTCACAATACGATCATTTAAACTTGTCATTTTAAAAGCATGAATCCTTGGTCCTTTAGGGGTTAAGAATATACCATGTGCTGTTAGTTGGAGATTGGCATTTGTCACGGTATATTGACTTGTCCACTTTACCATGGGTTCAATAATTGTGAAGGGAACTATTGTTTTTCTCGTTTTTGTTCATTCTTTTTGCATGCCAAGCTCTCCTATCTTGACCCTACCAACCTTGGTTTTACTCATATGGGTGAGATTGCCTGTTGTCCATTTTTTTTAAAGAAGTTGAACTGCTTTGTGTGTACGGAGGTTGCTCACATTCAAAGATATGCAGGTTGAGTGGAGGTGTCGAGCGAAATTGGCTGTGCGTGGCACTTCAGAAGATCCTCAGATAGGACTCTTTGAAGAAGGAACTCACTCAATTGTCAACATTCCATCCTGTCGCAGTACGTTCCAATTCTATACAGTACTTAAAGCTTGTTTTACCTCTATCATGCAAGATGAAGGAACTTTTGTGCAAGAATTGAATATTTACCGTACGCATTGGTCTGATTCAATTTCCGTATCATATTTGAAGAGGCTACAACCAATCACATGATGACATGTGCCACTTTTGGCAAATATAATTAATGTATGCCACGTAATCGTTGTGAGTACTAATATATTATTCATCCAATGAGGAAGGGTAGTTTATCATGGACCTTCTGTAGATATCAACCAGATAGCCGTATTTTTCACCTGAAATTTTTCCCACCATTCTCAATGCGTATTACTCACTGTTTTCATGTTGGCTTGGGTATGGTATTTCAGCTCATCATCCTAGCATTAATGACGCTGTGAAGCTTGTGAAACAAGGTAACTCCCACTCCCAGTTTTTTTGTTTTGTTTTGTATATGTAATTCTAAAGCTTTGCAGCTTTTAGAATTCGTAGAAGAAATCAGCTCCTTGCTTTGGCGTGTCCATCTTGAAATATATTTTTTCTGGTGCAAATTATATAAAATTGATACCGGAACATTTCATTTTTTGACTTCTTTCTAGGTTGCTCAGTAGTGTATAGAGTGCAATCAGGCCTTACTGCTGTACTGTAGAAAGTGCATGACTTGTGTTTTGAGATGAAACCCTTGTACTCAAGCCGTGTATCTGGTGTGCTGCAGCAATTCGGGATCTTGGTGTTCAGCCTTACAATGAGGACAGGCACACTGGTGAACTCCGCTATGTTCAGGCAAGTTCTTGCATTGCCTTTCAGCTACTCTTTGTTTACTGAGCTCATTAATGTTCCAAGTTGATGAAGAACCTTAATTTTGATTTGATCTGGACGTTCGCACTTTGTTCATAACTTCACCTGTGAGGCACTAAGATTTGCTGGCGTATGTTCGACTTTGACTACAGGTTGAGTACATTTGAACCACCTATCCTTTATTCTGCTGCATTTAACTGCAACTTGTGTGCAGATGGTGGTAACAACATTCAATACCTCCGTACCTTCAGCATCGCGATATGCACAAGGTAGGTACTTACCCAGCCTGTCATTGGTTGCCATATTTTGATTATGGTTTAATAGACGCAATTCTGGGTGAAAGGAGCAGATTTGTCAATACTCCTAATATAGCTTGACATGGAAGGAACACAGGAGGAGGGTGCCGTGTGCATATTCGAATTCCGTAGCATCTGTTTACAGATAAAGTATTCATGTTTAAAGATCTGGTTGTGGCCAGCTAGGTCCTCTAGGGTTTGTTTATCTCTCTGTCTTGGCGCATGTTAATTAGCAAATTTAGCTCTTTTCAAGAAGAGGTTTAGTTCGTAACTTAATGATATTGTATATACTCCCTCCGTCCCAAAATTATTGTCATGTTTGAAAGTCATGTTTGAAAGCTCTTTTTAAAGTAGGTCAAAAAAATACTTCCTTGTGGCTAATTTTATTTAGGTTGCAATGAACACATGCAATGTTCTTCAATCATTCTAGTGACATGATTTGGAACCTTTTTTAATCATGTTTCTTACAATATGATCAATGAAATTGGCTCAAAGAAATACCAAACAAATTTGTATGACAATAATTTTGGGACGGAGGGAGTAGTATTGTGTGACTGAAGTACCGACTCGTGACCTGCGTTTGACCTGCGTAATTATTGTTGCAAGCCTGATCTAGAGCAACTTTTTCTTGTTGTTAGGTAAAGTGCAAATATCTCTGGTCTGGAATGCAAGAGATGAGGACTCTGTTCATGATGACAAACTACGCAAAATGGCTGAGGTGATTCACCTGCTTAGCTTCTTCTGGACAAACTGTTTTTATGTCAACTTTCTCTTTGTCTGTTCAATTTACTCCCTTTGTCGTTTCATCATCATCTTCTGAAGCTAATGGCGGACATTGTCATTCTCGTGATTGCAGATGCTATGGAGGAGGGGTAACCCGAAGACTGTCACTCCCGTTCTACACTCAGTGTGGGCTAACTTTCAGACCACACGGTCTAATGTACTATATCTGGATACTCGTTTTGTTTAAGTTTTTGAACTAATTGTACATTTTATTCTTTCTCTTTCCTTGCATCTCACAGTTGCACTCTCAAGGTGTTTAAGGGTTCATTTAACGTACTTCAAGGTATTCAGTGTCGTGAAGAAGTACTTCAAGGTTCCTAATACATTATGTAAATTCAAATGAGCCAAAATACTATTCTCTCCGCATACTGCGTCACTTATTAACTAGGGATTTTTATTATGCCCTAATATCATGGTTGTTGATTTATTTTGTTCAGGTAATCTTTGGTGGACGATGGAGGCATTTAGTGGGAGAGGCTGAGTTTTGGGAGCGTGTTGGGGGTGTTGATATTGCATTCACACCAGCCAGCTTTGGGCAAGCTAACACTCAGGTTCTCATTTTTCTGACGTAGTAATTTTATGCATTTCGTCACTTCTGGTTCGTAAACTAATTTAAATACTGTATTAGGAACCTTGTAGAGTGTCGTGTCTTTATACTTTCTGGTACAATGGATCTTTTTCCATTACCATCAAGGTGATGACGGTAGTTGTTAGAAGACTAAATTGTTGACCATGGTCTTGACAGGCATTTGAAGCGTTGTTAAGGAGGCTGCAGAAGGTGGTTAAAATAGGAAGCAAAGTGGTGGAGCTTTATGCAGGCGTTGGCGCCATTGGTCTCAGCTTGGCTGCTGTTCGAAAATGCAGGTATAAACTCTCCTCCAATGACTTAACCTTGCTGTTCCATTCGAATTGCTTGGCAAACCATCAAATAATTATTTGGCGAATTACTGAGTGTGTATCAAGTTGAGGTTTTCTGTAGTGGGGTCTAATTAAGTCTTTGGTTTCCCGTTAAGATCTAATGGCATTTGGGTTGTCACAAATGATTGTGCAGGATAGTGAAATGTGTGGAGGTTAACAAAGAAGCTAGAGCCGTTTTTGAGAGATCCTTGGCCCGGCTTCCTGCTTCTGTCAATTCTGAAATCAGTTGGCATTGTGCTGATGTCTCTGTGGTGAGTTAATATGCTTTTCAGAGTTTTGTTTCACAAGAGCTATTGAGAGGTTTTCACTGGGCAGAAATTTTTACCTTCACTGGCCACATTGTTAGAGAAGGGCAGATTGGGAGCATTTGAAACCTTTTTGGGGTTTATCATAGCCACGGAGTTGCTAGTGGTTCATGCACAAGGTTTTTTTTTCTCTCAATTCCAATTGTTTGTCTTGAGATTCCTAGCAAGATTTGATTCTGATATTCACTTTATTGTACTTCATATATTGCAGTCACCAATCAACTGGTTACAGGGGTCAGATGTTGTAATTGTGGATCCTCCTAGAAAAGGCCTCGATGAATCTGTACTAGAGGCCTTGCGACTTGCTTCATCCCGGGGCCTTGGCAAGAAGAAAGCACCTTCTTCAAAAACTACTGATAAGTAGGTTTTAAGTCTTTACTATTTGTTCTCGTGAAACGATTGCTTGTGTTTTTTTCGTATGAGCATGCTTGGTTATTGTTCTCTTATTGAATCTTAGTAGATGCAACAGCATTAAGGACGGTGGATATTGTTTGAGTATGTCTTGTTAGTACTTTCAAACGAATTTTGAGAGCTCATTCCGAAATACGATTGATGATTGTTCTGTAATCTATCGATCTTCCTTGCATGAGTTTGGATTGGAAGCTTTTTGGTTGTCGTTGACCATGTAGGTTAACAGCAAGGCACAGTTTTAGACCCCATAATCAGTACTTGCTGGATCTGGGCTGATTTGGTGATTGATGCATGCAGGGTTGAAAAGCGTCCTTGGATAACACGAGCTAAGCAAAGTGGTGTGCTCAAGGAAGGCACATCAGACTGGGAAGAGGAGGACAACGTGTGGCCTGGCACGCTCCTTTATGTCAGCTGTGGATGGCAAGCGTTTAAGCTGGTATGAAAACGTACCACTTCAACTTGAATGCATGCATGTCTCTCCTAAATAAATTAGAACCACCTGCTCTTGTGAGGTTGTTACACGCATCTCTAATGAATTCCTACACTAGAGTTCCTCCAAGGTAGCCCTTTGAATGAGTCATATTTGGAATTTCTTGCTCAAAGATTGTCCATTCACTTCCAGGGTACTAAGGTAGGGAATTCTGTAACGTGCGAGATCTTGTGCTGTTGGGGTAGGTCATAAGTATAGTAAATGTTAGGGACGAGTGCATTTTTAGAATTGAACGACAATGTACAAGGGCTTGAGAGTAAAAGCCTACTTGCTGTTTTACTCACCCTATGAGCAAAGCTTTGAATTTTTTTAACTGATATCCAAATAAGTGTGTTGGAATCCTCTTGAAAATGAGGACAAGATTCACTTCACAACCATAACCAAGTCTTACATTTAACCTTCTGATGCAGTACCACTAAGTCTGGTATTGGAAAAAAGTCTCGTTCTAGATTCAAGAGTCTGGTTTCTAGTTATGAGGGTTGAGGGCAGTGATTTCAGAACCACTTTATGACATTTAGAACATTGTGCGACCTCCCACATAAATGGTATCTACTTTTGCTACCCAGTGCATACAATACTCACGATTCCTCTATAATATCCGGTAATACCCTTGATATATTAAGATGATACCATGATGATATCCGCGGATCTCACCTCATGAAGTTGCTACATATTTATATCATGATGAGCATTCTCGCTACATTTCAATTTTATTTTTTCATTTTCTTTCTTTGTATGTTTAGCAGCCCCATTTTTTTCGTAGAAATCCAGCTAATTTTAGCCAGTTTTGAGATCACTGGTTGAGGGATGGAAAGCTCTACTGACAGCATCGTCACTTACTGGATTGATTTATTACAGGATCATGATGCTCTGGTGGAAGGGAACACGTGGCACCTTGACACTGCTCATGCCTTTAATTTCTTCCCGGGTACAAACAGGTGAAGCTTTCTCATCCAACACTTCACCACAGTTACTGCTCTATTATCTATTCATGCTTGTGGTGCTCTGAACTGAAGTCTCTCAAGTTGAGCACTGTTCTAAATTCTCTTCTCATTTTGTTTCATTGTGTGGGCTTTTACAGTATTGAGGTACTGGCGGTTTTCAAGCGTGGCAAAAAGCTGCCAAAGAAACCTGTGAGGAAAGGATCAGGGGTACGGTCGAAGTCAGCCAAAAGTTTAAGGTTTACGAAAGCAGGGAAAAGATTAGCCCATCTCAACGAGAGATTAGGACATAACTAAATTAGTTGGGGATGTTGGGTTTAATTAGAAGGAAATTATGTACGGCGGCATGAAATGAAGGAGCTACTTCCATTCTCTATTTCTTTTCTGCGGTATGTCATGTGTTTTTATGCAATTGTTAGATACAGACCTGCAAATCTGCAATAAGTTAGATGACCTGAGATTGTATGAGGCCATTGCCTGGAGATGTTAGTAGTGGTTCTCATGTTAGAATGTTTTCATTACAGTGTCTGATCTACGGTCAAACCTCTTTAAAGGTTATGCTTCGGGAGTACCAAAAAGTTAACCAATACACGAGTTAAATAATACCCCCCTCCGTCCCACTAAAAACACTCAAAAGTCGTGATTTGGACTTACAAATTAAAGTCCACTTAACCCCTAACTGCCTAAGCAACCATATATGGTCGCTCAAAAATTTCATAGTTTAAAAAAAGTTCAGCCCACTTTAAATGCCCATAACTTTTGCAAAAATAACAATTTTTGAGCGTAAATTTTTTTCACTTGTAGATATTGAAACTGAGCATCTTTTCCTAAAAGAAACTTTGAATTTTTTTTTACCAATTTTCCTCTAAAGCCCTCGAAGTGACAGCATCTTAAATTGTCACAATTTTGAAAATCTGCCCGGAATGGAATCTTTAAGTTGTTTACCAAATAAGATTAGTTCTAACATGAACAAGGTAACCACCATATAAAACCAATGTTTTTGACCTATCATACTTGATTTCAAGTCAAAATGACTAAATATGCAGTTTTTATGAATTTTCAGAGAAAATTCTTATAAATTGGTTATTAAATAATTCATAGAATTTTTCCAAAATTTAACCGTATGGATGTTGTCTTAATGTTGTGTTCTACACATGTTAAAAAATTGAAGCTCATAAAAGTTAAGTAAGATGGACATTATGACACATCTAGCATTTCAAGAAAACCTTTGGGCACTTAGGGGTTAAGTTTCAACCCCTAACTGCCTAACCAAACCGACCATATTTGGTCCATCAAAATTTCAAGATTATCAAAATTTCAGTCAATTTTAAATGTCCATATCTTATGCAAAAATAATAATTTTTGAGTGGTTTTTTTTCCCTTGTAAATATTCAAATTGATCAACCTTTCCAAATAAAATATTAATTTTTTTATTTTATTGATATCCTCTAAAGCCCTCAAAGTGACAGTATCTCAATTTGCCACAAATTTGAAAGTAATCTTGGACTGAAATCTTTAGGATTTTTATCAAATAAGATTACCTCTAACATGAACAAGGTAACTACCATGTAAAACCAATGTTTTTGACCTATCATACTTTCAAAATGACCAAATGCACATTTTTTAAGAAATTTTAAAAATAATTCTCATAAATTGATTATTAAATAATTCACAAGAATTTTTCCAAAACTAAATTGTATGGATGTTGTCTTATCGTTGTGCTTTACATATATTTAAGGTTTGTAAATCATAAAAGTTGAGTACGATGAACATTATGACACGTTTAACCCTTTAAGGACCACTCATCCAAATAGTGGATGCTTGTTGGTCAAAGCCAATTTTGACTTTGAAAATGATTTTATTTGCTATTGCATTCAATTGAGAAAATGAAGGTTATTGAATCTAGTTTTCACTTCTCTTTTTGGATCTTATAAATTTCAAGTATAAAATATTTTATTTCTGTTGCAAGCTATGTAGCTCAAGGTCTGAATTACACTACATAACATGTTCACCTTTCGAATTTTAAATTTTAAATTTTAAAAAATTACAAAAATATATATCAGGTGATTCTCCATTGTCATTTGCACATGTTCTAGAAATTTTATAGTTTTTGAAGATTTTTTGTAATTAATATGAATTTCTTGAAGTATTTGACCTAAAAATTTGTAATAAATTCATTTTGTATTAAAAAAATCGAAATTTTTTAGGACTAATAGGAAACATACAATTTCATGCATGAAAAACATTAAAAAAATATTTCAACAAATCTTAAAAGCTAAATTGTGTATAAAAGTGTAGTTTGACTATTCTACAAAGGAATGGGACGTTAAAGGGTTAACTTCTTAAAAAAACCCTTGGGCACCTAGGGGTTAAGTTGAGGGTAAAGAAATGAAAAAATTAATTTTAAATTAAAATAGATTAAAAATAGATTTTATTATCAAAACTCAATTATATATGTGGCTCATCTATGCACTACACTAAATACACTATTTAGTGTGAGGTGATGAATAATGTGCTTACCCCTACTACTTGTTTAACACTAATTGTTAATTTGTGGGTAATTAGTGTTGGCGGCTGCATGTGTCGTCACCTCTCTTCGCAGCCGCCATTTGCTTTCTGCCCTATTTTCATCTCAAGTTTCATTCCTTACTCACACTAAATATCCATATCTCAAAAGATGACAATGTCTAAACATTACTATTCTTCATAAATAGTGTGAGAATTCACATTTAATGTTTTTACAAAAATAGGTTTTTTGATATTTAGAGTGATGTTCACAATTACAGTGCCTCACACTAAATACACTATTTAGTGTACAACTTATCCGAATTTCACTGAAAGCGTAAACTTGTTGGTGGAACTGTAAGGAATATCAACCGGGTATAGATTTGGTATTTAGGGCTAGGGTTAGGGTTTGGCCGCCGTCTCTGGCACCTCAGCGTCTTGCTTTCGTGGTGTATATAGTCCGCGCCTGCCTTCTCTATCTCGCATCTTCCGTTTCTTTTGCCTCTTGTTCAGTACGTGGGCTATTCTTTCTGTTCTTAGATTTATTTTCGCTTGATGTCGAGGTGGTTGGAGATGAGGATACTTTCCCCAAATGATCGAAGCTGATTCCATTCATGCTATTTAGCTCGAAAGAGCCAAGCCAGAAACACTGATCCTTCCACGTCTTCGCACGTTTAATTGTTTGAAAGCCGCAATCCCGTGTGTACAACTCTGTGGCTTGCATCTACACACAGATAGTTGAATGGTGGATTTGCAAGAGTGCAGGGGAGAATGGGCAGTTAGGCAGACGTGTATGTCTGGATTAACAATCAATCATTGGCCCTAGATTTAATTTGTGAAGCTGTGATGATGTAAGATACCAGTATAAGCCAGTTCTGCTACTGAAAAATCCGTGAATGAGAAATTGGTAACGACCTGAGCTTAAGTGTAGGTGATGATGTGTGCGTGGTTGTGGTGTTCGCGGTGATGACACGTAAAGTTATGTCAAGCTCAACAGACTTGATACGGGGACAGAAACCTTTGGTTTCGCATCCCATATGATAGTTAACCCGCTGATCTGAGTGAACACTATGTGTGGGTTGGTTTGGTTTTGTTTAGAGTGCCAGAGTCGGAGATGATAAATTTTTAGGCTTGTTTCTGAAACATTCGCAGTGGCCGCCTAAAGCTTTCGCTCTGCCGGGCTTGAGAGCTAATGCAGCTTCCAATCTTCCTTGGATATCTGAGTCTTTGGCACGTAGTTTAGGTTTTTTTTCGGAAGAAATGAGGAGCTTTTAGTGCAGGCTTTCAATTTGGATCATATCAACTACCATCTATGTGCACGGGTTTGTCTCATTAGGAGTTCATGCCGTCTTTACTACCGGAGTATCAAATGGTAAATTGCTAATCTGGTGTGTCTACTGCAGGCCCCTTGTGGTAACGCAGCTGGAATATCGTGAACACTACCATGGTTATTATGAAAATTAAGGCGATTTTTTCTGCTTCGACACTGCTCAGCTCTTTTTATCAAATGACCTTGATGATTAAGAACCCGACATTAATTGAAGGCTTTACTACCTATGTGGGTGGTTGCCGAGCTTCTAAGCAAACATTTACGGAAATATTTACTCCAGTTTTGTATGTATGGCTGGTGGAGCCTGGTTTGGCATATACATTACAAGGCAAAGGCTGTGCTTTTTACTCTTTCTGTGAGTCAAACGGTGGCGCTTTGCACTCACCAATTTTATTGGACTTCGTGAGTGCGATTAGTGACTTCCTTTGGGACGAGCGTGTACTTACCAATTTTTTTGGTACGATTTGGTGAGTTATGACTTCTTGGGGGACGAGCGTGTGCAGTACTAAGCAGCGTTTTTTTTTCTGGCGAAAAAAAGTTGCTGGCAGATGCTTGGAAGCAGCTGCGAAGGAGCTGCGAGCAACTTCTTGTTAGTACTACTTCTTGTTAGTACTACTAAGGCAACACGCTCTATTTATGTTCAACCATCTCTGAGAACCTCATAATTATAGAAACAAATACAGGTACTTCTATGAATTAAATCATCACGAAAAAATCACCATGTTGACACCCAAAATGCAAGTACGAACAGTACTAATTACTCCCTCTGTCCCATATTATCAGTCCCGTAGGTTCTCTCAAATCTACATCTTGAGGTAGATTTGAGAGAACCTACGGGACAGATAATATGGGACAGAGGGAGTACCAAGAAAACAGTTTCTTGCATTTCAAGGAGAAGGCGTCGCTTTTCACTCCCTTGTGCCACTTCACACTTGCCAATTTTTTAACTAGGCTTGGTGAGTGCGATTCGTCCTGTTCGACAAGCATGTACAATAAAAAAAAGGCAGAGAAAGATCCTCATGAGTGAGAAATGATGCCTCTCCTTGTTGAGTCTACACAAATCTAAATAAAAATCTCAAAGCAACCACGTACAATTGAAAGTCTTCAAATGCAACCCATGCGATACGTGAAACGCACACAATTTGCAGCATTATTTGCCTCATCATGTTTGCTCTCACGACACCTTCCGTGGCATGAGCCGCTGTTGTAGGGTTGTGGATGCTCTTCTGTAAACATACAAAACAAAATCGCAGTGAAAGCATCCACATCCATGCACGAAGAAGGTGTGACACCCAGCCAAACTCTATCCATGAGAAATTATGCTGAATGATCTTGCAAATAGCCTCCAAAGTCTGAATCCTATCGTATCAAGCCAGAGCCCTTTCGATCTAAATTTAGTTGAATATCTTCCACTGTACATTCTCCTTACAAGTGATTGATCCGCATTTTACATTCTATGTGGAGAACAAATTTGGTGGGGAACGCTAACTTCAAATACATGGATAAAACATGTTCCGTAATTTCAATTGAGCGTGTCAGTTTCAGCGTGGGTGCAGAGACTCTGAAGACGCACAGAAGCACAGAATATCTACAGATTTAAAGTCCGGAATGAACAGCAGATTGAAAAAAAGGCTTTGAATTATCATGAATATGGCCACTCCGCATACCCAACATCGATAGGCAGAGTGTCCATGGGCGAGTATAACGTGAGCAGTGGGCTCCCTTGCTAGCACGACTATACTTGAACAGGATCTGTTCTATAGTGCGTACATCTGATCTGTGATCTCTTTCATAGACAAGTGTCCCAACCCGGACGATGAGTCATGGTCCTCCTTCCAGAGCGCGATTGCCGCAGCTCCTTGCAGGATTTCCTCGGAGCTTGCAAGTGGCGTGCTAGAGGAACGTCCCGCCTGCCCTTCCGCAGGCGGGGTGAAGGAGGGAGGGCGTTCTGACGGGTACAAAAACTCATCTTTTGTTTTTCGTGCAAAAACCGTTCCTTCTTAGTATTTGAGGCATCAGGCATGCATAAGTCTTCAATGCTATATAAGCCATTGCGTTTCTTCAACTGCTGTTGTTAACCGTTTGTTTTATGGATAGTACGCATTTTCTTGTTCGCGAGGCAGTTGATCGATGATATCACGAATTAAGCGTGTCAATCTCCTGACCAAGTAATGACTTCGAAGTGTGTGTGCATGGAGTGTGCAGCTAAATAAGGCTAAAAGCTACTCCCTTCGTCCCAAAGTTTTTGTCCAACTTATTTGCTTGGTATTTCTTTGAGCCAATTTCATTGATCATATTGTAAGAAACATGATAAAAAAGGTTCCAAATTATGTCACTAGAATGACCGAAGAACATTGCATGTGTTCATTGCAACCTAAATAAAATTAGCCACAAGGAAGTATTTTTTTGACCTACTTAAAAAAGCACTTTCAAACATGACTTTCAAACATGACTAACTTTGGGACGGAAGGAGTAATACAAGTGAGGCTAGAAGCTAATACAAGTGATCGATTCAGCTAGCAAATTAACATATTGAGCACAGGCCTAGCTCCTCGCATATATCTCAGTTCGGCAACTGAAATCTAGCTGCAAATTCAATTGGTCCGGGTGAAGTTGCCCGGCGTGATTGAGAAATTATGGATACAAGTGATCGATTCAGCTTGCAAACTGGGATCGACTTACCGTTCGCAATTTTATGGAGGACATGTCAAAGCAATTGTTGCACGAGGTGACGAACCTCACAAATCTGACGTTGCTTGATTTCGTGGATGAGCGTGTAGTGTATGAATGGATGTTCGTATGAATGTCGGCACACTTTTAGTCCCCTTGATTTTCTTGGATCTCAGTTGTGACACCACAATCGAGAAATTCAAGGGCTAGAGCAATCTCTCCACTTCATTGCACTTGGCTTATTCGGAAGTATGTTGTGAGCTAGCTTCACAAATTGCCCACTCTTGCCCATTTTCAACAACTTGAAAAAGCTGTGTATCGGTCCGGCCACAGACTCTGACCGAGTATGACATGCCTTGGGGACTTGAGGAATTCCATCCACTAAGAGATTTTTGCAACTTTGGAGAACACAACGTAAATTAATTGTTGGACATTGTCATGGTCTTCCATATGCATAGCCATTGATAAATACTCTGCTAACTTACGATCAGGTGAAATTTTCAACCAAAGTAATTGCAAGCATTCCAACCAGTCACAAATATATTGTAATTTGTTCATTTTCTGTTTGCAGTGTTTGTACCCAAATGATAAAGAAGGCATTTGCAATGTACAGTATGTGATCCGCAAGGATGGGACTAGATAAATGAAGAAATGCAAGGCACACACGCTTCCAATCGGAGAGAAGAGGTTCATACGTTCACATGGCTGGTCAACACTCCTGGTATTGGAGATATGAGAGGTTTCGATCAGGATGTCAAGAATATGAAAGATATCTTATCATTCATCTCCAGGTATGACGTGTTGGATGCTATCTGTATATAATTACTAAAACCGGATGAAGGGAGGCTTACAATTAATATCCCTCAAGTATTGTATTATCGAGTTACTTGCTCATCTTCACAATGATGCTTCCAGCAACATACTCTTTTGGTTTTACAAACTCGAAGCGAACCTTTTTCCGTGCGTCTTCTCACGGAATTGTTATCACGCTCATCCAAAACTGCAGGCATCAAGCTTGATGGGCACACAATGTACCATTTTGACTTTGAAGGCTTCAAATCCCTAGAATCGGCGAATTTAACTGGTGTCGAATTCTCAGCGGTTGAGGCCAATCACAGGGAGCCTTGTCCAATTCACTGGGAAGTAAACATTACTGCCAAACTGCTGTGTATAGCAGGTTTTGGCAAGTGGTTGTTCAATAAACTGTAGCAAGCGATTACCAAGAATTTACCATCATTCTTGTACCCATTACTGCCTGGTAATATGGTCAGGGTTCCTTGTGAATGCTTTTGGAGATGTGCACAAGACACAAGGCCGTGTGCAGAACGATTCAGTCAATCGCTGGAAATCGCAGGAAATTAACGCAAGCGTCAGCCCGATGGCTAACGAATTGTTGACGAGAGGCAATCGACAATGCGCGCAACAAAAAAGAAGCCCACATACAGGGAATCAGTGAAGAAATTGGAAGTCAGAAGAACTGTAGCGAGACTTGCAACTAATCTAAACAACATGCATTAGGGTGTGACAAACTTCCGAGAACCAGTCGAAGTCAAGATGGTGCATTTCAACTCTTTTTCTGGATTCGCGATGTGATTGTAACTATGCTCCAGGGACCCTGACGATCACCCACAGATCAGCCAGAAACGGAAAAAGCAACACGATTTGCAATGGGCACAAGAAGGCCGCAAATGCGATGACTCCCCACAATGCAGCAAGCAACCCGGAAGGGAGACCATGCTGCGAATCCAAGAATCCTAAACCATGCTGCGATAAAATTTGGCAACACAAGAAGATCGACAGGAGATGCAAGTGAAGACAGGAGAGGGAGGGGAGGAGTCTGGCGGCCTTGTGTCTTGAAGCGACAATGAACAGAGTGGGAATCTATGCCTGTTATTATTATTATGTTCCGGCTGGGCCTTAACCTCACAGAATGGAGAATCCAACAACGCCCATGGCATTAGCTAGAAGCAACTAACATGCAAACTCGTTCAAGTATGATTACGAAGAATGCGCTCACAAAGAAAATAAATGTTGGAGGGCGTTTCGTCAGGAAGATGCGAACTGAATTCAAAATCATGTTCAGAAAAAGACAGAGAACGAAGTGGTCGTTTCTACTAGCATTCAAGATTTAAGAATGCAGACCCGAAATGAGCAAAACACATGCTCTGGAGGAGTCCGTGAGGACGACTAAGCAATTCAAGAACCAGACAGTGGTGTTGTAGGAACTTGCTTGCTTAGGGCCGCTCCACACTATGGCTGTCCAAGTCGAGATTGAGAGTTCAAACTTTGTTGAGAGTCCAAAGAAATCTACTGAAAATAGGAAATGAAATACAGTTTTCATTTTATATGAAAAGAAGTCGACGCCCTCTCAACCATAGTGACGGGTCTTGCAAAATGAAGGACCCAAACTTTCTCTCGAGAGGCCGTCACCTTGGTCAAAAAGTGTTGTCATGTGAGCATTTTGAAGGTCCACGGCCTTTGGACTTTGGCCTCTAGTGTGAAGGGGCCGAAACCATGGTTTCTTGCAATTTGATTGGTGGAAATCGACGGCCTCTCGACCTTTGGCCATAGTGTGAAGCGGCCCTTAGATTTAGGTCCATTAAGTTAGTTAAGGTGTCCTGGTCCTTGTCCTTGCTCGCTGTATTTGGCAGATCGGGTTGTATTGTTGTCTCTACCCAGCTAGCCCCGCCGCGACCAAAAGATGGCTTATGACTAAAGTCGACTGTTCACTTTCAACTACTGCTTACTACGTGGATGATTTCTATCCAATTTTTTATGTGTAGAGCTTTGTTTGGTGATGCTTTGCCCGTTCAAGTTAAATTCAAATCATTCAAGCTATTTTTAAATTTTACATGGGTCCCAACTACAAAAACGGATCACCGTGTAGTGTACTTTGATTTTTTTTGCTTGTTCTACTTAAACTAAATTTAGTCGTGAACCTACTTTAATCCATACTTGTATTAGTGGTAAACAATGAAAATAAAAACTTGCCCTTATTTTTAAACATGGTGTGTCTACCTAAAATTACAAATTACCTAAAATTTATATCTAAAATTAAAAAACACCAACACCCCTAATATGAGAAATTCACCCCTAATATGAATATGAGTGTAGTTTCGCCCTAGGCCCAACCTTACTTGGAACAATCGTGTTAGGGTTTTTTTGGAATGACTTTCATTAGTTGAATAATAATGCAACCCATCGAACCAGCTTACCAGCAAGACCCGGAAGATCGGATTAGGGTTTTGGTCGCCGTCTCTGGCACCTCGACGTCTTTGCAACCTAGTGTATATAGTCCGCGCCTGCCTCCATCGTCCTTCATCTTTCCTTCCTTCCACCTCTACTTCCGACTCTTCTGTCTTTCACCTCCTGTTGCTATTGCAGTTCTCCTTTTGCTTCTTCTGGATTTGAATATAATTTTTTTGTGCTTTGCCGGATTTCCTGTTCTTTCTGTGCTTAGTTTTATTTCCGCATGATGATTGCACTAAGTCGAGGTGGTTGGAGATGAGGATACTTTCCCCGAATGATCGAAGCTGATTCCATTCATGCTATTTAGCTCGAAAGAGCCAAGCCAGAAACACTGATCCTTCCACGTCTTTGCATTTTTAATTGTCTGAGAGCCGCAATCCCGTGTGTACAACTCTGTGGCTTGCATCTACGCACAGATAGTTGAATGGTGGATTTGCAAGAGCGCAGGGGAGAATGGGCAGTTAGGCAGACGTGTATGTCTGGATTAACAATCAATCATTGGCCCTAGATTTAATTTGTGAAGCTGTGATGATGTAAGATACCAGTATAAGCCAGTTCTGCTACTGAAAAATCCGTGAATGAGAAACTGGTAACGAGCTGAGCTTATGTGTGGGTGATGATGTGTGTGAGTGTGGTGTTCGCGGTGATGACACGTAAAGTTATGTCAAGCTCAACAGACTTGATACGGGGACAGAAACTTCGGTTTCGCATCCCATATGATAGTTAACCCGCTGATCTGAGTGAACACAAGTTGTGGTTGGTAGGGTTTGTTTAGAGTGCCAAAGTCGGTGATGATAAAGTATTAGGCTTGTTTCTCAAACATTCGCAGTGGCCGCCTAAAGCTTTCGCTCTGTGGGGCTTGAGAGCTAATGCAGCTTCCAATCTTCCTTGGATATCTGAGACTTTGGCACATACTCTAGGTTTTTTTTGGAAGAATTGAGGTGCTTGTTGTGCAGGCGTTCAATAGGTCTTTATGTACTATTAACATCTGAGTACGTGTGCATGTTCCTTTGGCAATTTTTGTCTTCTTTGCTCGAGCTTTAAATGACATGGGTCACGAACCCGATATGTTCGCGCGAAGGCGCAAGACAATGCAGCTAAAAAGGTCCGATAATGAGAATGAAAACAAAGGAAATTTCCGGTACATCGATGCTTAGAAGACACAGCAGATAAATACCCTTGTCTTCAGAACAGGTGATCCTAATTCAGAAACCCTAACATTAACTGACTGTGCAACGTTCTGCTGGGACATATGAACGGTTGTTGAGCATTCAAACAAGAACTTGTGAAAAGGGGTTATGCTACGTCGATCAGTCCCGCGATCAGTACTCTTCTGTGAAGTAATGTTGGATGTCCTAAAACCACAAAAACCACAAATTAAAGAAACATGGCCTCATTTGAACAAGGTTATCTATGAGAAATATTTTTCTGTCACTTTGAGAAGATTTTTCAGGGAATGTGCAAATTTTCTTAGTTTCATTCCCAATATTCAAATTGATAAAAAATTTGAAAGTGAATATCAATGTATGGAGGAATATTTTGGAGGTGATATACAAATGAAAGTTGTAGATTTTGAATTTTAGATTAAAATTTTGAATTTTTGAATCCATATGGTTAAATTTATCAGTGATATCATCAATAATTTATTACAAAAATTGAAATTAAAAATTAATTTTCTTTTAACTTGAATACAAACTAAATATTAATAAATGAGGTACTTTTGATGTGGTGATTTTTTAAAATTTTTGTGTTCCTTTAACCCTTTAACGTCCCGATTCAACACTGTTTTCAAAGATTTGTTATAAAATGGTTGATGAAAAACGAAAATGGAGTTGATGTACAAAACAAAGTTGTAAATGTCAATGTGTAGATAACATCCGTACAGTTGGATTCATCATATTTATTATTAATATTTTTAAAGTAATTTTGCAAGGTTTTCTCTTGAAATTCAATTAAAAATCCAAAATTAACACAAAATTTTAAAAATATTGTAATGAAATTAGAATGACATGCACTACGAGATGGTATGGTTTCCATTATTTGATTCTACTTACTATGGAAAATCATATTTAACCCCTTAACGTACCGATCCTTTGAACGCAAGTAGATGTTAGCCTGAAAAATAGATTTTAGCATGGCTCAAATGTACAATAAGTGTACATGAAAGGACCATTGCATGCATGAAATCTACCCAACAAATTTGACATATTTGCATTTGGAGGCCTCTCCAATATTATGTACCTCTCCCCATCACAAGAGACTTACTCTCATTGGTAGAGAACTTAATAGGCTTGCAAAGGTGACTTGGATGAAAGTCATCCCACATTGCATGAAAAAGTTACCAGACTTTGAATCCGTTCATGATCCAGTTTCTGGACGCTGTGACGTTTAGGGGTTAAGGTCTTTCTTTTTGAACTAAGATTGAAACTTGACATTAATCACTTTTGTAAATATTCAAAAATTCACATTATCTTATTTGGAAGATCCATACCGTACAAATGGTATTCAACTAGCACAAGAATGAAAAAAAAAAAATGGATGAAAAACATCTGGTACCTACAGAAATGGAGCTGCTGAAATTCATCCGGCGTCCAGAATCTGGACGCCGGCGTGCTAAAGGGTTAATCTATGACCTCATTTTTGCATCGCCACTTTTGAAGTAAATGCAATTTTGGCTTGCTCAAAATTTCACATACTTATACATTTGTAATTTTAGAGAAGTGTGTACTCTAATAACACAAATCCAACCATTGGATAGGACAACTTGATGAAGTATCTCTAAAAAATGTTTCATGATGAAGAGGTTCATGAGGAAAGAGATATAGATGAAAACAATCATCCATCAACTCCACAAGGGTTGGTTGGACCTTTAAGGGATAATGAGCTATTGGGGTCTCAATTTGGAATTTTCTACTTACAACAAATGCCAAATATACGTCAATGTATCTACTATCCCCGAGGGACCGTTAAGGGTTAAGAATTTTAGACTGAGCATGCATACACCTAAGGAGTGTTCCGTGGCTAGAATAGTCATGCTAAACTCCGGCACAGGCCAACCTAGTCTATTGTTTATTGAGTGGTGCATATACGCACACTTTCTACAATGGTTCTGCTGTCAATACTATGGTGCCAAACTTTGGCATGGACCAACCTAGTCTATTATATAACGTAGACCGCACATGCACACAAAGACAGTTCCAATTGTTGAACTGTGGCGCTACGCCATGGCACGGGACCAACCTTGTATAATACAGACCTTGAGGTTCTGCCGCTGAAATTGAAATTGTTGTGCCGGACTTCGGCACAGGCTAACTTAGTACCTAGATATTTCACATTCAACTACGAGTGCTTTTCAAGGCTGATTTGGTAGGTGAAGGGGTCTCAAGGCACCAACCTTGAGTCTATTTTACTTCGAGCAATCTTTTAGAGATAATGGGTATTTATATTTGTTCCTATGATGGTAGGGGAGGTGTTGTCTTGACAGCAAAATGGCTCTGACCGTAACAAAACTCCTTTGTTAGACACTGAAGGATCCCCCATCATGTTCTGGTTTGTGACCACATTCAAAATCAAGATGCACATACGCCCGCTCCACTTCTGGCAAAGCCTCCAACTTATTTTGCAGTGATTCTCCGATGTTGTGTGCTTCTCGCAATAACATATCTTCTGGTAGTTCTATGTCCACCTGGTCAGAAAAACTGTGAGTTGAATCATCATGGAATTTGGTTTTGGATGCAAAATAGTTTGTGCAATTGAATTCAGACGACAGACCTCAATTCAATCAACTGAGTCTCACCTCCACAAAATATAGACCTCCAAGCATATAAGCCCGAATAGTGTCCAACCGGCGGATCTTTGGGTGGTGGTTGTAAGCTACATACGTCACTAGCTGTAGAAATTCTGGTGAGGCCGATTGTCCCACCAATGATCCTGAAAATGATTGAAACTTCCACATCAGATTCATCGAATAAAATCCCAGCTCACGAAACACATGCAAATTGTAGGTTGCAACCCTTTCATCATCAAGATTAGTCACCATTCTGCTTTAAGATATGAAAACACTTTGTAGTAACCGAGACGAGAAGATATCCTAAATCAACAATCACGAGACACATTACAGAGAAATACGTCCCGAGGTGGTTTAGTAACAGACAAGGAGTACCTGCATTCTCAATCAATGTTTTCCCCCAGTTGGAAATGGTGTACATGGCTATCAGTATGGCACCAACTGGATCTATCCACCACTCCGACCAATCGGCAAGTAAGGCAGCGGCCAATCCCACGGAATTTGTCAATATGTCAAGTTTGTGATCCTGGAGCAGACAGTAACTAGACATGGTCAGATACTGTCATGAGAATCTCTTTGGAAAATTGATGGCTGCAATATTTAAATACTCAATTTCTTTGAGTCGATCTGTTTCAAAATAAAGACAAAAAACGACATATTGGTTATTTCGGCCAATCCCTGTTATTTTCTAGTGCAACCTGTAACCTGTTACACTAGAAACTACAGGGATTGGACAATATCACTAATATGGAGCTAAAAACAAAACCAATAGAGACATAATAAATGTTTAATGCTGTCAAGTTAAAGCAATGATTACCGTGGCATAGGTTTGCACAATTTCACTTCGAAAGGTGCGGCAGTAGAGGAAAAGACCTAGCTTGCTGACGATAACAGTAGACATCACTGATACAAGCCATGCGAGCTCCCGAGTAGTTAAATTATAGTCGCTGTTCGCTTCAATCAACTCCTGTATTCCTGTGAGCATTACTTGCATCCCTGTGGCCAAAAGATTCTTGTTGTCAGGAACACAATGTTACATGAAGATGGCCATTCCCTTACGTAGCAATGTACGCTCATGGATAGCTGCTTAAGGATGAGCCTTGAAAATTTGATAGACGGACAACTCAGTCCCAAAATTACTGTGACTTCTCCCCGCGAGTCGAAAGTAAATTTCGGGTTCTTCTATGAATTGAACATCAAAAGTACTTGCAGGGTAACCATTTGGTCGCGTCACTAATGAGGATGAAATTTATTCAATGATTCTAAGAAGTTGGAGAAATCAAGGGACCAGGTCAACCATACCGAGAGTTGCCATGATTGCTGCAAATACTACAATTCCGACTGGCTGCATCCGGGATTTGCCGATAGGGTACTTATACTTGTTACGGTGCTGCATGGACCACTTTGTAAACCAAAGAATGGCACCAGCCAGCAAGTCTAGCAGGGAATCCAGTGCAGATGCTACAATGGCCAAAGACCCGCTCCTTACAGCCGCAATCACCTATCAATTGCACATCGAACAGGTTTACATTTTCAAGATATAAGTTTCAAGGTGTATGAAGAATGTGCGTTCTCTTGTGCGAGATGGCTATAGCAAAGATGGGAAAGACAGGATGCCTGACGAGGATAATCTCCAGGCACCAAAATATAATCATTGAGAGCTGTGTGTGCGAGGTGACAAGTTTTCCGAAGGGCGAATACATTTATGAATAGCAAAGTTTATAAATTTTCATGTACCTTGATGATGAAGAGAAATAGATTCGTGAGGTACGAAAAATTGATAGCAAAGCTTTCATGATGCTCTTCTTGACCACTCGAACTCGTGGTTCTTCTTGATCCAGGTGACATAGAATCAATTTCGTGAAACCGCGCAAGCATTTCCCTCTGCTTCCTGTTGTAATCCCGTTGCCCTGCATCAATGTACCGGTACGCGATAAGGGCAGACCAGTTAAAAGAGATACCAAGAAATAATCGTAACCGGAATTATCACCATATCAGTTGAGAGATATCAGAGGGGTAGGAATATCGGATGTCCTTTGAAAGTCTCACACAGGATTCTTTCCAGCATTTGGCTGCTCTTTGCACTTTATGACGCTCGAGCCAAAGCTTGATGTAATTATCTAATTCTAAGATCGATTGCTTCTTCTCACTCATAATTGCATATGAATAAACCAAACACCTCGGCAAGAAAAACACAATGATGTCGTGGTAAAAGTGTAAGCTATTGTGTAAATCCACAGAATTATATACAGTGCAGCAGCTCTTGTGCTGGATTTCACAACGCGAATTCTCCACCTGCTATAAAACCTGTTCATTAAATTCTACCCGTAGCCAATCTCAATCAAAATCGCAACACTAGGTGTGATTTTTGTTCGAAAGTCAGAGTGCTCGAACTACTGAATTGATCGCAAAACTTTTTAAATCATAGAGCTCTCAGAGTGCTTCCTCTCAACGTCATCGCATCGAAAACTTTAGGTGTTGCTCAATGCTGGTGAAAAAAGCTGCATACCTTGAGAATGATCGTGCGATTCACAAAACTCTTCCCCTGACAAGACGCAATGATACTTGAATTTCCATTTGTCCGAATTGCTTGATAGTATTGGAGCTGCATCGAGATCGTGATTACGAGTGACAGAACCATCCCTATCTATCATAATTTTATCATTGCATTGTAACAGAGGCTCGTGAACACTATTATTTTCCTCCATCCCCCCGAATCCTAGCTAAATATCGAACAGAACACCGCCGCAGCTCCTACTAATTATACCTTGATATTTGCAATACAACAGCCTCAACTACTTAACCATTTAATTTCTTAGGGCTTGAAGGCACCATACATAAAATATTCATATCCATCTCAACAATATATATTCCTCTTAGTTTCTCCGTTCAAAGAATTCTCCAAAAGTTCGAACTACATGTTCAGTTCGACACCATCAAGAAAGAAAGCATTGGAGTTCCTCTCAACAATATATATTCCTCTTAATTGCTCCGTTCAAAGAATCCTCCAAAATTTCGAACTACATGTTCAGTTCGACACTATCAAGAAAGAAAGCATTGGAGTTCCTCTCAACAATATATATTCCTCTTAATTGCTCCGTTCAAAGAATCCACCAAAATTTCGAACTACATGTTCAGTTCGACACTGTCAAGAATGAAAGCAAATCAATAGCGGTCGGTAGAGTCTTGGCGTTTCTCACTTATCAAAGAAAAAAATAGAATCAAGCTCTGAGCATATGTCTACGACGTACAGTATGTTCTTGAACTTCAGATTTACCAGTTAACAAAAGGATCATTCAGTTCGCAACGATCGCTTCATCCGATCGATCGAACAGTAATGAATGAGCGTCGTAATCAATGAGGAGAGCTATAAATTCAAAACTAAAAATAAAATTTAGAAGCTCCTGATGAGACGGGAAAGCCGTGCAAAGATCTGATCGGAGTACATGAAGCGTGGATGCAAAAGGTTAGAGCTAGCTCGGAGCTCTGAAGCCTGCATGGCTATGGCGAAGAAGTCGACGGCTATGGCGAGGCAGGACACGCGTAGCGTCACGAGGAACCTGGAGTTCAAGATCTGGGGAGATGGACAGCCGTCCGCGCGACAGATGGCACGGAACGGTTGGTCCCCACGAGGAATGTTTGATTCTTAGTTGGAATTCTTCCCCTCGTCATATAAATCTTCATGAACCCTCACCGGCAAGGAGCAGTGATCTCAGAATCACTTTACGACATTTAGAATATTATGTGACCTCCCACATAAATGGTATCTACTTTTGCTACCAAGTGCATATAATATTCATGATACCTCTATAATATCTGGCAATACCTTTGTATATGTGATACCATGATGATACCCGTAGATATCCGTGTAGTAACGAAAAGTTCAATAAGGCTTTTTATTCTAAAGAACTTTCCTGGTAGGGTTCTTTAAGGGGAAAGATGAAAGCGTTTATGGATAATTCACTAAAGTCACTTATAAGGTTTTAAGATTATTTAACTCAATCACCCAATGCTAATAAAACTCGGTTCATGTTAGAATGTGGTGGAATCACTTGCCTATAACTAATTCCAGTCAGTTAAATATGTGTCCGTCTTGTCTTAGCCTAAAGTCAAATAGTCATCACAAAGAGCACCATTCCTTTTTGTAGCTGGCAGAGTGAGTCAAATAGACGTGTCAACCCTCATTGCTTGTTATAACTCAAGGTTCATTTCTATTCTAAAGTAAGGAAGAATACTTATCTTATAGAAATCTTTTCACTTTAAGCTTTGTACTCCCACGTTCTCCATTAAGGCATTCCTTAATTATTTCCTTAACTTAATCACTACAACGACATTGCTTTTATTATATCCTGCAAGAATCTGTATTACCAATCAAAAGCAAAGTAATTAAAGAACAAGTACTCCTTAAAGATGGCCAGCCTTTGTGGATTCACTCTTTAACACCATAACTTGCTAGTAATATCGATTTCTCAAGATAAAACACCTAAGGTCAAATTGATTTCATATATTCTAGTTGTACAACTCTTTTTAAATAAGATTCGTTTTGAATCTCTAATTTTCCATGGTAATAATCTTACAAGGCAATGTTCCACAGCGGAGTTTGAAACAATCTAGTTTGACATACTAGCTATCAAATCCCTTGGTAACACTCCTAAATATACACAGTCGTCACCATGTATATATTTATATACTTACAGGAATTCAATCTTGACTGAATTACTATCTTCTAATTCATTCTTTCTAATACACAATGTATACTTTCAGTCAAATTGACAAACCCATACAATCTGTTTTAATCTATACTTAGTACTTATAATTTTATATAACTCCTAGTATACTCTAAAAGAGTCAAGTAGACAGTTACTGAGTTCTATCAATATTCTATTCAATATTCAGAGCTTGATTAATTGTTCTAAGTCAAGTGAATCAGTTGCATTGTCAAATTTTCACATTCTGGCATGTACTCAATAGACAATGGATCTCAGTATAGTCAAATAGACACAGTTTGAGAGATTCATTCAAGTGGACTTATTGCTCAGTATCATATATCCAATGTCAATTTGATCATAGTTCACCAATGTCCAATTGACTATATCCAGTTACCATTTCCCAATGCTCTCAACATGTGTATATCATTATTGAATGCAACATCCACTGTGATACTTATATCAACTTGACTGAGACTCTCTACAATGCATTATTCCACACTCATGCAATCTCCAATTATAAACTTAGACTCCATCAAAATCTGTCAAATAGACCATGTATGTATGCAAAATTCAATTAGACAAACACACAGCCATACACCATTATCACACACAAGCATTCAGACAGAGTCAAATGGACATCCAATAATCCATTCAGTATATTTACAAACAAAGACAAGCAAACAAAAAATAAGCAATTCAAGTTACTTTACTTCTCTCTGTCAACTGGACTGTGAGCATGGAGACTAAAAATATTTACAAATAAAAAACAAACATAGAGTAATATTTAGACTAACACTCCCTAATGGTGTAGCGAGGAAGACAACGTGCTATCATCTCTCATATATACCATGAATCCTAACAGTTACACCCATTAGAATCTCTATTCAAGTCTAATTGACTGTTTGTATCTTCATTCACGCACCATTTCCTTTCTAGTCTATTAGACACTACATATTCACACATAAACTGCATTTAGAGTTCAACAAAAAACAGATTCACACTACAATCTGCTCATGAAGTTGCTACATACTTATATCATGATGAGCATTCTCTCTACATTTCAATTTTTTTTCAATTTTTTTCTTTGTATGTTTAGCAGTCCCATTTTTTGGGTAGAAATCCATCTAATTTTAGCCAGTTTTGAGATCACTCGCAAGGAGTTCATAGCATAATAGAGCAGTGTAATGGAGCACCCTTTTGAAAATTGGATGTAAAGAGAATCTTCACTTGGATTCACTTTTTAAAGTACCACAGGAATGTCATTTGGGAATTTCATGGATTTTGGGACTACAGTGTCATTGTCATGTAAATTTAGTTTTCAATTGTAATTAGATTGTGGTCCCATTGCTTTATTATGTAATGTTTATTTTTTCTCAAGGAAAAGTGAGAGAAATGGTTGGTAGGAAGAATGATTTTGATTATTATTGTGGTTTGCGTTTTGGGCATAAAAACCCTAAAACCTAAACATTAATTTGATTCATTTTGTCACTAGCATTGCCTCAAGTGTTCCTCGTGATTTAGCTATACTTTTGGTTTTCATTTGATTTTTAGATCATAATTGAATTCAATCAATGCTGAAAGAATTCGATTAACCCCTAAAGGACCTAGTGTCCTAACTAGGAAGGGAACACGTCGGGAGAGCGATGGCGCTCTGAGATCTGTGGGGTTTTGAGGAAAACGATGGCCGCTTGCGCTTCTGCAAGGAGATCTTAAGCACAGCTACTCAACGAACGAGGGTGACTCCTTCTCCGTAAGGTACTGATGCTAGATTTCAGCTGCGGTTTTCGATTTGTATCGCTTCCGCAGCCGCTTGCAGAGTACGATATTCACGAGCGCAGATCGACAGTAGTTGTGTAGAGCAAGCTTTTGGCGCATATGTCTGTAGATCGGATGCTTGCAGGTGGTCGTAGATCCTGTTTACAAGTTTCGGCACCTGTGTTGTAGATTCGTTTGCAGGATCAGATGCTTGCAGGTTTTTTGTAGATCGGACCCTTGCAAGTGTGAGAGAGCTGTAGATTTCGCCGTGAGTCGTGGACTTGCAGTTGTGAGATCGGAGTCCCGCCGAGTAGATCTGCTTCTGCAGTGTCGTCGCGCACCCTTTGACCGCCGCCGTGAGCTGTGGAGGCTCGCCATCGTGAGATCAGGAGTCCCGTTGCACTGTGTAAAGATTAGTTGGCGTGAGTGCCGAGGTTCTGCCGCCGCATATGCTGTGAGCTCGTCGATGTGATCTGCTGTGTAGATCTGTAAGCTTTGATCAGTGCAGCCGGTGTGAGATCTAGGGTTTCGGTATCTGGATCGGCGTCGTTTGATCTAGTCTCTCCGAGATCTGTTCAGTGTTGTGGTCACTGCCGGTGTGTCTGGAGTGAGAGTTTCCGTTTGCTTGCTAGAGAGCGGGTACCGCTAGGTGTGAGAGACCGAGGTTTGTCCAGTGCAAGGAGATCGAGGAGTTTCATGCAGGCTGTAGATCGTTGGTAAGGCGGAACGTCTGCGAACAGTTCGCTTAGGTGTATGCAGAACGTGCACCGCTCGCAAGGGTTTGCGTTAGACGTCGTTTGTGCAGATCGGCGTTCTGTGAAGGCCAGAGATTGCATGCTGTCGAGCAGCTCGTGTGCGGCCATTGATGGGCAAGCGAATATAGATCATGCTTACTGTTGAGCAGAGTCTGTACCCCCCGTCCACCAAGACTCACACAGCTCGGCCGACCTTGCATCGACGGATTAAGCTTTACTCCGACTTGAACAAGCCCTGCATCGTCATACTGCCAGTATAGTACTGCATCGCCAACTTTGCACCGACCTGCCCTGCGTCCACACAGCAACCACTCGCCTCGGTTGACCCTGATCTACTTTATAAGAACCAACACTCACCTACATCTACAGTTTGTGAAGTAGCTCGTGTAGCACCGTATTCTGCACAGCACCGCCGGGCGTTACAGTTAGGAAACTTATGTGGTTATAGCTTAGTACAATCAGACCGGTAGTGAATGGTGTGTCGACCTTGATGCTGCAAGATTCCGTACAGTCGATAAATCTTCAGGAGCATGTTGGGTGGACTTGGCTAAGTGTTTGGTAGACCAAACGGATCTTCTAACGTCTAGTCTTTGCACTATCCAAACCCGGCTCCGATTGTACTAGCTTAGCCACCTTAAGTCGCGGAGGCCAGAGTTTGTCCTCTTCTCTTCTACAACAAACAAGACATCATCACCAACGCAGCAGACCAACATCGACTATACATCTCCAATTATCGCAACATCATCAGTGTGTCATCATCAACAGCATTTTATAGGGCCATCATCTTTATCAGCGAAGAGTAGCAGTCCAACACCCTTCATCAAAGCAGCAGCTTGAGGTAATATCTTTAGCAAAGGTACACTTTCCCCCTCTTGCAAATCATTAATTTCTCTCTGCATTTGGTAGATAGTAAAGATGAAATAAAAGCCAAAAAAACAAACACAAATGTGCATTTAATTCATAAACTCCTCTACTACAAAGCCCCACTACAGTACTACACGCGTCAGTGGAAAGTAGAGGAACAACACCAAAGCAACACAACAACAACAATAACTCAAACCAATTGGCTATCTCAAATATCTCTGCTATGCTAACCAATTCTAACCTAATTAATTTAATTTGTGCCATATTTTATAGATACAGGATGGCAGGACAAGGAGGAGGCAAAGGCGCTGCTCGAGATCTCACAGACGACCCAGATTATGTGATGATGGACACAGAATCTCCATCCCAAGGACAGAAGAGGAATGGAGGCAGCAGAGCATCATCAGCGGAGAAGAGGAGCAAAGCATCGTCAGCTGAGAAGAAGAGCAAAACATCATCAGCAGAAAAGAATGGCAACTCAGCATCCAAGGAAAAGACTTCACTACCTCAATGTTTTTGGCTTGGATTTGAGGCGATGGAGAAGCTAGTCATTGACGAAAAAGCACCGGAGAGCTTCGAACTAGTCCCACTCCAGACCCTTGTGAAGAAAGGCCTCTCAGAAAAAGAAGCAGTAGAGCTCCTTATCTCGGTATTCTCTTACCCTCATGTCAGTCAAACTCTTTTTCCAATGATCCGCTCAGATGGCATAGAAGGGCAGCATTTCAACATTACGCAGCTCCCATTTGAGGTTGAAACGGACCCAGACACTGGCCTCTCATATGACTATCATGTAGCCATTTATTTCCAAAAACCAACCCTACAATACACTCATGAGGAGGTTCTAGCATTAACCCAAGCGCGTCTGAAAGATATGAAAATCTCGCTAGGAGCTAAGATAGCAGAGCCCATTGCAGTTCTTTGTAGGAATGGCTCTACACGGCATTGGTCTGGAACGATCAAATTGCATTTAAAACATCCTGGGGTGGATGGAATAAATCTACTCAGCGGAGTAAGGCCTTTTATCCTCACCTTGGACACCATTATGACAGTTGGAAAAGTCTGCAAAAGCTACAACACCATAGCTAGAAACAATATGCTCTCTGTGAAGATTAACAGTCTCTCTCTTGGGAATGTCACGGGTCACAGCCTTTTCAAAGAGGTAGTTGTAGAAAGCTTCAAGAGGGGGCAAGAATTAGAGATCACGGGTGTGCAGAAAAACACTACTGAAACATGGGCATGGTTGGTGGCACCAACTCCTTCTCAAGCAGTGAAAATTGTGCAGTTCAAGGCTACCTTTCGCAATGAAATTATAGCACCCACCATCAAAATTGGGGAGAGACTTTCTACAACTCAACTGGCCAAGAAGAATTGTTTGATGTTGGTTTTGCAAGGTTTGAAGCTCACAAAGACTACAGAAGAAACACTTCACGAGATTAAGGAGATTATGGGGCCCAAGAATGTCTCCTCCAGTTTCTTTCCAAAGCAACGCGACAACCTACACAGCGGATCAGTCAACATCGAATGCCTCAACCCTACTATTTATCGTCAGTTTGTCAACAAGACACACAAGATTCACAACTCCCACGTGACTTTCACTCCACACCTGAAGAGCTTAGAAGGAACACTGCCACCATCAGAAGAGCAATAGAAGCAATTCGGATTTTGCGACATCAGCACCGCCCTCGTGAACACCATAGAAGCGATTCAGAATGCACCAAGCAGCCAAGGGAAGAAACCAAGAGCAGAAAAAGAAGTCATCATCGAATTCAAAGAAGAATTGAAGACAGAGTTGAAGAAGGAATTGAAAGCAGAGCTCACGATTGAGTTCAAGGAAGAATTGGCAACACAGAAAGCAGACATCATCACCACTACCAACACCTATGCCCAAAGACTCAATTCCAACTTGCACGAGATAATGAGAAGGCAGATGGTAGAATTTTCCAAAGAGGTCTCAATAGCAATCATGGGTAAAGAAGGAGGATCCGAGCTCTTAGCACTTCCGCCTCCATCAAACAACCAGCCAAACATGTGAAGAAAAAAAACCCTATAGCTACACCAGAGTTTTTCTCTCTAAAGTTCTTCTACCTAATAGCATTATTCAACGCTAAAATATTAACTCATCAAAAACAAAAAAACAAAAAAACAATACCAAAACACCAAAAAAATACAAAAAAAAGCTTAGAAAACTCTAAACAAACAAAAACAACTAAAACCTTAAAAAATAATAAAGAGGAAGCATTTTTTAACGCTTTCAAACAAACAAAACAAAAAACAAAAAACAAAATATATAGCCCAAAAAACAAAACAAAACACAAAAAGAGGCTCCAAAAAAAAACTCTAACAAAAAAAAACACCTAAAAACACAAAAAACAATAAAGAAGCATTTTTTAATGCCTTTACCCAAAAAGAACAAAAAACAAACAAAACAAAACACTCAAAAACAAACAAAAACATCAAAAACCACCCTACAACCCTCAAAAAACACCTCTTCAAAAATAACACTTTCTCTCCCCGCCTTTTACTACTACTTGGTGGAGACATTGAAACTAACCCGGGGCCCAAAAACATAGACAAAAACCACCTAAACCACAACATAAACCAAAGCATATTATCATTCAAAACTACCATAGTAGATCCAACAACTCAAGAACAACAAAAATGGACTCGGCCTCCCGGCCTCGTCCAAAGAAATAATAATAGCAACACTCAAAATAATAAAAAAACACGCAAAAAAAAAAACCCCTTCTCAAAAAGAAAAAGAAAATACACACAAATACTAGTTCTCATATTACTACTATTACTACCCCTTAGAGACGTTGACTCCAAGTTTAAACTTGGGAAATGTAGAAATCCCAAGTTCGAACTTGGGCTACTTGAGACCCCCAAGCTCGAACTTGGGCTACTTGGAAACCCCAAGTTCCAACTTGAACTACCGGGAACCCCAAGTTCGAACCAGGGACAAAAACGAACACAAGACAAACAAATCACCAACTTAATAAAAACTCTAACATCAACAAAACAAAACCCAATATCAATAACACAAAGTACAAAGTAAAAACTCACCTTTTCAAAAATAAAACATTTCCCTTACATCGTTTACTTTTACTGAGTGGAGATATCAAAACCAACCCGGGACCGGTATCCAATATTCTACAACATACAAAATACATAGTACACAAAACAAATAGAAATATCAAAAACCCCAAAAATAAATACCCCAACAAAAATAAAAAAACCAACAAACAAAACAAATGGACTCGGCCTGACGGCCTCGTCCAAAATAAACACCAACAACAATGGACTCGGCCTACCGGCCTCGTCCAAAATAGACAAAGAAAAAATAAAACAGAAAAAATGGCCCAAAATCTCTTCTAAAAAGAAACTTTTTTCACCGAATATTAATATTATGCGGGGACATAGAAACCAACCCCGGGCCCATGCCCGACTTATTAAAAACACATCCACCCGCACATAGAAGAAGATCCAAATCATACTTTATAACAAGTACGATTAAATTACAACCAGAATACCAACATTTAGCAATACAATTTTCATCTATCTTAAATATAACACATCCAAATCATGCGGAAACCCGTAACGACTATCCACATTTATTAAATTATATTTATCAAAATCAACGCCATCCATCACCAAGAATACTTTATGCTCTTATCATTACAATTAGTCCATCAAAAGAAACATGTGATCAACTCCTAATACAAAC
Source organism: Pohlia nutans (assembly GCA_022496805.1). Lineage (NCBI taxonomy): Eukaryota > Viridiplantae > Streptophyta > Bryopsida > Bryales > Mniaceae > Pohlia > Pohlia nutans. Next base: position 4,482,301 of record CM040086.1, read on the forward strand.
TCCAAACCCTGACTGGACAACTCTACTACTAGAAAAAATGTCCCTGCTACAAAACCCACCTGAAAGGCACATTTTAACCAGACACCCATACACTGAATTTACTGAAAACAACCAAAACCTAATAAACCCACCAAAAACCATTCACAAAGCAATTTACGATTTTATTCATCAACACAATGATTCTATAACCCTCCAAAACATGATTGATAAATTCCCATTTCTCCCTATCAACTTATTAAAAGAAACCTTAAAAATATATGAACCACTACACAAATATAATCATCCCCCACCACTCCCAAACATACCTACAATTCAACCACAAGAAATACAAACAACAAATTATAATACAAGATTTATTACATGGAATGCCTCATTACTAAATACGGCCCTTCCAAATCTACATGAACTAATTACCAACACACCAGACGAACCCGCCATCATCACAATACAAGAAACTAAAATAACCGCTACAAAATCTACCAAATACATACAAAACCTATTTCCAAAATACAAATTAATTTTTAACAACACACATGCCCTAACAAGATGCATGCAACAAAGAATACCATATATACCCGCAAGAGGAGGTCTCCTCACATTAATACATCAAAAATATGCATACCACGGCAATGTCACTAAAATCCCAACCCCTAGAGAAATATCACCTTATCTACAAATAATAAAAATAGACAACAAACCATTGCAAACGTGGCTAATTATTCACATGTATATGCCATCACATGCAGAAGACATACAATATATACAAATGATCCAACAAAATATAACACAACAAATCAATACACATCCGAACGCCACACACATACTATGTGGTGATTTTAACAGAGACATAGCACTCATCGGAAGACAAAATGGAACCGACACAACCGCACCACAACCGGAAGACATAGACTGGAGAACATTTACTAACAATCTACACTTAGAATACATCCCAACAAACTGCCCATACTCAAGATAACGAGGACAAAACTACAACCAAACCTAAACACATCCAATAATAGAAGAATTAAAAACCTATACAAGTGTAAACATACCACCACTCCCAACCGTAGAACATGATCAACAAGAATGGATACAATCACTAGTAGAAATAGCCAAGACAACAAAAATACAGGCCCACAAAATCACTACAAAATATACCCAAAACTGTATAAAAAAGACAATATTAAAATACAGACAATTATACGACAAAATTCCAAAGAAAATAAACAAGAGAGTTTTCAAAAATCAAGAGACACCACCATTAGATTGTATATTGGATAGAAACAACAACATACTAACCAGTCCAAAAGACATAGCAAACGAAATCCACATACAACAACCAATTAGCAATAGACCTACAGTACCTACCTGCTACTATCAACCCGAGCACCCATCACACTGTACTTGTGGAGTTAGACAATACCCATGGCACGACCTTAATGGATTCGTAATAGAAAAAAGAGGAAACCTACAAATCCCACTACATAAACACTTTGACAAAGAAATATACGAAATGTGTCTCAAACATCTTTCTAACAACAAGACACCAGGCCCAAACAAAATTCCCAATTCTATATTAAAAAATATGCCTCAAAGTTTTCACAAACTACTCTTTTTATTTTTTACTCATTGCTACAAACAAAAACAAATCCTAGCCTCATGGAAAATAAGTCTAACCATACTACTTTATAAAAAAGGAAATCCTGCACAACTGCCAAACCACAGACCAATAGCTCTTGCAAACACAATATACAAATTTTTTACTAGTACATTAACACACATACTGTCAGCACACGGTGAAGAATACCAAATCCTACACGATAGTCAAGAAGGATTCAGAGCAGAAAGAAGTACAGCAAGACAACTACAACTCTTCATAGCAGCACTAGAAGATGCAAAATTTACAAATCAAGACATATATCTACTTTATATAGACTTCAAAAACGCATTTGGCTCACTTGATCACGCAAGACTACTAGCTATAATGAAAGACCTTGGATACTCGACAAACGCAATAACGCTAGTCGGAAACATCTACTCCCACTCAAACACTATATTCACTGGAGAACACTTTGGAAAAACAAAACCAATACCAATCCAAAGAGGAACCATACAAGGAGACACACTTAGCCCATATCTCTTTTTAATTTTTCTAGAACCACTCCTGAGATGGTTACAAAGAGGGGAAAATGGATATACATTTGGCACATCAGAAATTAAAATCAACTCTGCAGCATACGCAGATGATCTAGCAGCTATATCAAATAATACACAATCACTACAAACACAACTAAACAAAATTGACAAATTTTGCGAATGGGCAGGCATGGACTTGGGAGTCACAAAATGTGCCGTCACCGGTTCCCCAAATAAATCCAAAATGCAACCAAACAAATTCAAAACCCACATGACAAACCAAAAAATCAGTTACAGAAACCAAACACTACCAATACTCCACCAAAATGAACCTTATGTCTACTTGGGCATACAATTAGTCCCATCACTCAAATGGAAACTCCAAACACATATCACCACAACTAAAATAATAGACCAATGTAAACAACTATCAAAATGCCCTGCCACCATCAAACAAAGAATCAGTATGGTGGACACAGTAATCAGAGCAGGCATAGCCTACAGCTTCTTCGCAGTCCCATATTCACTACCAACCATTAAAAAACTTGACAAGAAAATTATTGCAATCCAAAAAACAATATGCGGACTACCTAAAAGCACCGCAAACATAGTAACACAACTACCTCATGATTTATTTGGACTAGAAGCCTTCTCTCTAAAAAATGCCTACCTTAGATGCATTGGTGAACAACTTCGAAATGCACTCAACGACAAAGGGAGACTAGGAATAATATATAAAGGACTTATACAACACATACTTATTAAAGCCGGTGGTGCCAAAGACATCCCAAGAATTAAACATCAAGATTGTATTACATCACCTACAACACGAACATTATTCCTTCTGAAAACAGCAGCTGGAATACACCTAAAAAGCACGGATGAAGATTTCCAACTCCACATGACCGAACTAGAAAGACAATGGCGATCTGCAGTCAGCAATGATTTACCACAATTAGACCCGAAACTCTCCATCAAATTATTATATAAATTAATGGCTCACAAAATTTACAATATAAACCAAATCATCCTTCCTAACGGCAGAAAACTAATGTCACCAGAAGATTTCAAAATATACTATCAAAACTCAACTAAACTAAACAAAAGCGCACTAAACATAGCAGAACAACTCTTCTGTGAACCAAAATGTACACCAGATTGCCCAAATCCATGCCAAACACACTTACCACCCCGTACACTAAAAGAAAAATATATAATTTATGGCCACAGAATAATACCAAGAACACCAATAAATCCCATACAAGTTCCTCAACCTCCACAACCACAACAACTAGCTCCACCACAAAACATAAAAAACAATCCCATTAGATTCCCCATCCACGCAATATTAAACCACAAAACAATTACAACTAAAGACAAATATAAAATACCGAAAAAATACAACACCTATCTATGTCAATGGATAAACTCAAACCACATAATATACAATAAATGGTTAGTACAACGCGAACTATATATTCCCACTAAATCTACCAACAGTAATACATCATAATATAAACATACTTACTAAATACTATACAGATCTTAAAAACAAACACTATCAAAATATTATAAATACACAATTTACACTCGAACAAAATAGAGACACTAGACACATCCCACCCCCAACAATAATTCCCTCCATCAAAACATCCACAATTGAATGCAACCCAGAAAGAGACATAGACACAAACAAGTGCACCATTCAAACACAAAATGATAAAACCCACATATATAATGACATCGGTAAATATATCACCACCATTCCAACTACAAGAATAAAATGGTTATGGCAACAATATAACAACAATCAATACAACAGCCACAGACTAATACCTGCTATACAATCATTTGAAACGGAAGTAGTCTGGTTATACCAAAGATACGAACACAAAAACCACAAAAAGAATACAATAAAAACACCACACCATACCATTCCATCCGACATTCTAGACACACTAATAACAACATTTAATATAACACACTCATACTTTTCCTCACCAATTACATGTTCCATGAAATCTACCCAATTCTTCTCAACATTCGCTAGAGACAGGATTTTTGGCTCACTAGGAACAGCCTTTCAATACAAATGGAAAGGAATTGGATATGCTCACCCAAATGACGCCGAAACAGCACAACAAGCAATACATTGGGCTAGAGTAGCAGCAAAACAAGACCCAGAAACCGTTACCATTTTAGCAATCTCGGACACCAACTGGTACCAAAACCTATCACCGTACAACGGACCCTTCCTAGATACGCACGCCATTATACATTTTTCCGCGGACACCATTACATATGACGAACCAACAATTCCACTAGCACCCAACAAAACCCGAAACGAACCACTTGCAATACACATATGGTGTATTCATCATCAAAACAATAACATTAGCACAATAAACCAAATAAACACCATAAACATAGCAATTGAAAAACTACAAATTTTACAATACCATACACAAACAGCACCACCAACACCATTAAACACAAAAGTTAACAAAAGCACTAAATGGAACAAACTAATATACCCACATTACAACAATTTACCAAATATGTGGATAGATCCCCTTCTAAATTTTGAAACAAACACTACACTAAAATTTCTACCACAATACAGCTATTACACAGATGGATCTTTTTTACCACCTGAAGAAGCTGATGATGGCCATTGGAAAAAAGAAAAAGCTGGCTATGGAATCTACAACTCAACTAAATCAGATGTACAGATATCAAAAAGACTGCCTGGACTACAAACATGCTTCAGAGCAGAACTAATGGCCATACATGAAACACTCTCAATAATCACCACTAAATACATAAATGAACCTGCACACATTTTTACTGATTGCCTCAATTGTATACATGTTCTAAACACACAACTAAAACACCCAACCCAACAAAACAACCACGCCGACAAAACCATATTAGAAGATATGGTAAAAATGCTAAAAAAATGAACACAACCAACCACAATATACAAAGTTAAAGCACACGCTAAAATTACAGGGAATGAACACGCAGATCAACTTGCAAAAGAAGGAACCATGAAAAGAGGCTATCAAAAAGCAGCAAGCTCATACGAATTTGCACATACCACACCGTACTACTTCCAAAAAGACACATGGCCCGGTCGTATCAAAAGACCGGACAAAAGACCAGTTAGATGTTTGGAAGAATACATAAAGAAACATGACCGAGAAACTAACCTAGAAATATTGGCAGAAGACTTTCCCAACATTAGCAAATGGACAACAAACTTCATCATAGACAACATAATGTCCAATGACTTTTGGAAAAATCCAGAAATAACTAACGCACAAAAAACAAGCATACTAAAATTTAGAACCGGTCAATACATGGGCAATGCCAGAAAACAATTAATTTTCGGCATACAAAGATTCCCTCAAAAACATGTTCCATATGTAATTCACAAGATGCAGATACATGGCTACATGTACTTTTACTATGCAAACAACACCATATACACACACTAAGAACCAAAAGACACAATAAAGCGGTATGGGAATTAAGAAAATTAATATTATCCTAAAATAAATCGAGATGCTACACTCTCATGAATGCGGGCACATTCAACAGTAACCCACAAGAAAATACAGTTCCTCCATGGTTATTACCATGTACTTGTAATCAACAAAGATGTCAATGTAATGCCAGATTTAAACCAGATATACTATGCACTAAAGGTCTCCCATACCAAAGCCCACCGCCTCTAAACCCCGATGATAACCTAACCATACAATTTATAGAATTCACATACACAAACGACAGATTTTCACCAGAAACAATTGGCAGAATTTTTTTTAAATACCAACCTCTAATTAGCAATATCATACAACAAGGCTGGAAAGTGGATCCCATCATAGTCATTACAGCTGGTGCTAGAGGAACCACACACCTCCCCTCAATGAAACTACTTGAAACTAAATTCAACATATGTGAAACCTCCATAAAACACACATTCAAAGCAATAAATACCATTGCCATACAGTATGCCGGATCTATCCTTTTACATAAAAGACGTATAGAAAATAATCAAACAATACCAACAGACGTAGTACATTAAAAAGAGGGGGGGTACTGGTGAAAACCACTGCTAGCCACTCTTTTCAAACAACTAGCTCAGCTTGTCTCAGGGGATAGGTGGGGCTGGTTGGTTGGTACAGCTTTCTTGCCATGATAATTCACTAGCAGCACCAAGCCATGTGTATCACACCACTGCTCAACGAGCCCAACTGGTTTCGAACCCGGACCACATAATCGTGACACAACGCCCTTCACCAACCAACCAAAGAACTCATGACTTGGCGATAATAATTAACCCAAAACACACCTTTATAATATCCCGCACCCAACAATCATTAATTTGATTTTTTTTTTTTTTTTTTTTTTTTTTGTTACTGTTACTGTTACTTTGTTTTGGTTACCATAGTGTCCATCCTCGAAAGGGGAGAATAGTATTGTTCCAGCGTCCCCTTGTCCCGTGGGCATCGGGTCATTGACATTACGAACGGACACTTTATTCACGCCGGCCCTTTTTATAGGGTCGGTGTTTCTATCTATCTATCTGTCCTAACTAGGACATTTCAATGTTCGGGTAGGTTCCCATAGTGTCAATTTTTATTTTTATTTTTTGAAATAAATCATGTGAATTTGGTACATCAATACAAAATTCGGGATCTAATTTTTTTTGATTCCGACTTTTTAAGCGGAAGTTATGGAGCAAAAAGGGCATTTTTGGGGAGAATGGGCAATGCGGGCAGGGCTAAAAATAAACCTCAAAAATTACTATTTTCAACTTTAACCGTAGGATCTTGTTTTAGATTACCAAGAGAGTGCATGGTAAAATTTTCATAGAATTTGACCGTACAGATTGCAAGATTATAGCGTTTGAAGTGAAAAGATGAAATTGCTGTTTGATTTGGTATTTTCTATCAAGAGGAAAAAAAATCTTCACAAAAAAATGAATAGAAAGAGGTGAAAATGATGCTCAGAAACAGGAAAAACTGCAACCCTTTAGGGGTTAAAAATCCAATACTTCTACACTGTAGGTTCAAAAACTACGAAACGACTTTGGTGCACCCCTTCTCATCGAGAGCTTTCCAACAATATCAAGAACACGGCTAGTGGCTTCACGGTCCGAGATCTTAATGTAACATACAAAACATACAAAACATATAAACAAAAAAACAAACAAACAAACAAACAACTACTTTCCTTAACCTCCTAAATGTCTTCATTCCTCGCCAAATTTGGCAGTTTTGCAAAGATGCATTATAAAATGCAACCAAGAGGAATGTTTTGAATTTGATGTATGAATAAAAGTTGTACATTATAGATTTTAGATTCTATCTATATCCCCTAAACGTCCACGCATTTAGTTGTTGGATGTTTGTTGATCAAACCCAATTTTGATCTTGAAGATGACTTTTGTTGCTAATACACCCAACTAAGAAAATGAAGTTCATTAAGTCTAGTTTGTACTCCACTTTTCAAATCTTAAAAATTCCAATTATTGAGTATTTTATTGCTTGTGCAAGCTTTGTAGCTCAAGGTTTGAATTACACTACATAGGATGTTCACCTTTCGAATTTCAAAATTTAAATAAAAAATTTCTATGGAAAACATATCATGTGATTCTCCATTGTAATTTGTACCTGCTCCCAAAAAAAAATTTAAATTTTAAAGCTTTTTTGTAATAAAAATTATCTTTTGAAGTATTTGACTTAAAAATTTGTTAAAGAGGTTGTATTAAATCAAAAAAGTCTGAAAATTTCAAGACTGATAGGAAACATTCAATTCCATGCATGAAAAGTATTACAAAATATATTTTGATAAATCTTGAAGGCTAAATTGTGTAGTTTGACTTTCCTACAAAGAAGTGGTACGTTTAAGGGATATGTATAGAACTACGATTGCTATGAAATCTGTACATTGTTCACAGAATGGACGGTTGGTCCGAGGGTTAGTCCTTTAGACGTTAATGTGTAGAGAGATAGATGTTCGATACGCCTAGGTAGAAAAACATATTATTGGCGTTTCTATTTAAAAATTAATTTTTTTAAAATTAACCAATGGCTCAAATTTGATAAATTGGTCTAAAAGGCTACACACTAGGGCCTCACCGCAACTTCTCATCCTACCATAGCTTCCTAGCAGCTTGGGCATCTTTCTACCTAATAATTAATTAGAGTGTAAAAAATAGCTAGGCAACACGATAAAATATATGTTTAATTTGAGCAATAACCAAAAATTAAAAAATCAAAAAATCAAAAAATCAAAAAATATATATGTATATATATATGTATATATATGTATATATATATATATATGTATATATATATATATATATATATATATATAAATAATTGACACAATTTGGTGCCTAAACTTTGGGTTGGCCCAAAAAGATTGCATTGAGATTTTCCTTAGTCTCAAGTTCACAACTTGAACCCAAACACCTCGAATGCACTCTCACTGTTGTATCTCACATCTTTACCATCCGTATATTTATTAACCCTTAAAGGTCCACAGAGCCCTTTCCAACCAATATTATACACCAATATTTTATTGTATTTAGCATGATTTCACACCTCCCATGGGTTTAAAATCAAAAATGGAGTTGAAATTCAAGTCAACATGATTTTAATAAGCTATTGGAGTCTAAATTTGAAACTTTCAATGTCAAATAAACACCATCAATGTCAAATAAACACCAACGCATCTACTGTCCCCATCAGCCCTTCAAAGGTTAACCCAATTACCTAGCGAACAGTCAGATCAGGCCCTTTATGTAAAGTAGGCCTAGAAGTATAGAAGTAGTACGTGCACAGAGAACAGGAGATCATGGGAGTGCCACAAGTGGCATTCCTTCACAGCCCACGAAAGAGGTCCACGTGGCCGTCCACATCACTCAATCCGGACGTGGCATTCGCACAGTCATCTACTCACTAGTAAATCCCTCACAGTTGACGAATTCACTAACTTAACCCCATCCTTCTACATCCTCAAGAAAAGTTAATTAAACAAAACTCCAGGTTCTTGGACCTTCCGTCGGCTACAGTAATCAAGGTATTGCCGAATGCAACTTAAGCCATTTTGTGCGGGATACCTTCTTCTTGAGGTCGGCACCTTCCATTTCCTCGCCAGGAAATTTGAAATCGCTGCATTGTTACGGTAGAATTATGAAACCATTGTGCTCTTGTGTTGTCATGTCGCCGTTTTCTTGTTGTTGCAAAGGAATCTTTTCAAAATAAAGAGAACTCCGGTGTTTTGATCACCTGTAGGTTGACTTGGTGTGACTTGATTGCCGGCCGTGGAATTTTAGGTCTGCGATGATTCTGTTTTGGGAGTTGCAGCGATCTTCTTGAAGAGGAGATCTAGTTGATGTTCACGTGGTTTTGAAGCATTTATAGTAGCGGAATCGAGAGAGTTGTTGCATTCTAGAGTTGTAATTTGTTAAGGTGAGTTTCCTGTTGTGGTTTTCAATGAAGTTGGTAAGCTGACGCTCGCAGTTGGAATTTTGCTGTGTAGAACTTTTCTTGGCTTTGGTGACCACGTTTGAATTTCGTATGTGGGAGCGCTCATCCTAATTCTTCACTATTTTTTGTAGAAGTTTTGTTTTACGCTCAATTCGATGCGTCTTTGTTAAACTCAACAACGTTTTCGCCGCTCTTCGTGTTGGAAGAAATCCGCTTCTGTTGCGTATAGATGCCAGTGAATGATCAATTTGAGGTCACCAATTACAGGAACGGGCTCTCTACCGTCAAGACTCAAGAATGTGTGTACTTTCCTTCACGGGCAGCAATTTATGGAAGAATATACAGCAATTATCATAGAGGATTAATTTGTGCTGTGCTGATATTCTTGGTCTAATACCCTACTGTTCTGATGTGATCGTGCAGACCTTGAAATTCTTCAACATACAGGCATTGCAAGAATTTCATGCTGAGGAAGCTAGAGGAATTTCATGCTGTGGAAAATATGGAAAGATTCATTTTGTGTCACACGCAAACATCGGCATTAGTCATTCTCCTGCTCATCGGCACAAGCGTTGCGCTTACGGATCCGGGCGGTGATGAGTTAAGTTCACACACTGAGCAACCAGCATTGAGTCTGCAGCATTTTCTTTCGAGGGCATTTTCTTTCGAGGGCGATGGGAAAGACATGTATTGGCCGAAGCTAGAAATGAGCTGGAGGTTGGCAGCAGCCGTTGTGTGTGGCGCATTGGGAGCATCTCTGTGCAGCGCCGGGGGTGTTGGAGGAGGTGGATTGTTCATCCCCCTATTCAATCTCCTCATCGGCTTCGATGCAAAGTCAGCAGCTGCTCTGTCCAACTTCATGATTCTGGGAGGTTCTCTGGCGAATGTAGGTTGGAATGTTCAGCAGGAGCACCCTTTCCTGTCTGGCCACCCCCTGATTGATTTCGACGTCGCGTTACTCTTGCAGCCCAACATGCTGTTGGGAATCAGCATCGGCGTTATATGCAACGTTGTGTTTCCATCCTGGTTCATCATTATCGAGTTCATCGTCACCTTGGGGTACATCACCAGAAGAAGCTTTAGAAGTGGGTTGCTCAGATGGCGGAGCGAGACTAGGTTGTTGGAACAGGAGAAAGGGAACTCGGCGTTGTCCATTGATGCACGAGAACGAGGACAATTGCTAACTAAGGAGAATTCGAGCATGTTCAATGTTCTCACAGGCAAGATATATTTAGGTTCATTGATTCATGAAGTCAGTACCGATAGAATTTTTGTCTTCAGATGATGGTTCGGTATGACCCTTAGCTGACGGCCCAAATTTTTCCCTACGATTGCAGGCTGTGTTCTTGAGGAGTCTGATGTGGCATCTCCAGAAGTGTTGAAAAGGTTGGACTCGAGAAGATCTCGGCAAGATCTTCTTCAACGATCTTCCAGCCTCAGAAACAAGGGAGGTGAAGCAACTAAGCCACTGCTAGACAATCTGGAGCGGCAGAGTACTTTCCCATATGGCAAGCTATTGATGCTTACTTTGGTGTGGCTGGCCTTTTTCGCTGTTCAAATTCTGCGGGGAGGAAAATCTGGCGCTGTAAGTCGTCTTCTCACGTGCCATCTCTTCCGAGTCATTCTCATTGCAACTGTAGATTCTCTCTGTGTCCTTTCTCTTGCACAGTTTCTGAATTCGTATTGTTACATGCCCTCAAAGTGCTTTCGCCCTTCATAGCCATGGCCAATTCAATTCAACCTGTTTCTTCAACATGCTACAGAAATGTTAAGTATCCTTTTACCTACATGAATACCTGAAAATCTAAAGTTTACAGTTGTGGATTTAATCTGTAGAGTATTCTAAACTTGGAGCCTTGTGGGGGAGCCTACTGGCTGCTGACGATTACGCAAGTGCCACTCGCCTTTCTTCTCACGGGATGGTCTGCTTGGCACTTGCATCATACACCCGCCAAGAATAGTTCCCCAGAGCTTCAGGTAACGACTTGACAACCTCGTCACTTGTTGCAGTTTTGCATTGCTATTTGCGTGATTATTTGGCTTATGGTGTTATGTTTCTTTTGCACATATCAAGCCGGAGGAGTGGGACTTAATTGGGCCCAGGGCATTCGTCATTTTTCCGAGTATGGCACTGCTGGCGGGCTTCTTGGGCGGCATGTTGGGGATCGGAGGAGGCATGATTATCAATCCCCTCCTCATTGAAATCGGAATGCATCCTCAGGTTCGTTTCCATGCCAATTTCCTTCCATACTAATTTTTGTCAAGTCTCAACATGATATCCTCTCTGTGGTGTCAAGTTCAAACAGGTTAGCATGCAGCTTTCTTTCCCATCTCAAATTCTCAATCCATTCTTAATTTTTGTTCAATCCGTTCTCAAATGTCGTCGTTGATGTGCAGCTGACGGCAGCGACCACTGCTTTCATGGTGTTCTTTTCCTCCTCCTTGTCAGTGCTGCAGTTTTGGCTACTGGGTCGGCTACCGTTGGACTGCGCTTTGTTGTTTGCGGGCATCTGTTTCGTCTTCTCCCTAATCGGTCTCCGTGTCGTCCAACAAGCTATCACGAAATTTGGGCGGCCTTCAGTCATTGTATTCTCTGTTAGCATTGTGTTGGGCGTCAGTGCAGTTTTGACAACTATCTTCGGAGGATTAAACGTCTGGAAGGAGTATGCTCATGGTGAGTATATGGGATTTCATAATCCTTGCTAGACACAGAGTTTCTCATTTCATGACTCTCATAAGTACTTGGGTACAGGAGCTCTCTTGTAACGTAACAGCCTTCGATTTATGTTCATTAGAGTCAGGTTCAAAGGATAGTCATATTTAAGATTTTGTATAAATTCAACATGTCAAAGTGCCATTTGACATTTTATATTTCCAGATTCCCTTTGAAGTGCAATTCAGAAAAAGGCTTTTGAGCTGAGACGACTTTGCAGGTTCGATCGTTTCCATTTTATTGAACAAAATAGACACGGCCTAGAATGGGGCCGCCTTCCAACTCACAATGTAAGTCTCACCTTACGAACTATCTTACTCTATAATTAAATAAATACTTCCATAGCACTTGATGGGAAATATAACTCAACTAGAATAAATTAGTTTCTTCTTGGCGTTCAAATGGTGAAATTCTCCTTACGGAGCCTCAGCCTTGTTGCCCAAGACCAAGTCAGCTCCAACAAGAATAAACCTAATAAGATTAGTAAGTCTGGATCTGGGTTGGCAATCTTTGATTGATGGTTGCAGGTTGCGCACACTGCTGTGATTCCTCTAGTGTGCCCCTGTGCGAGACTTCCCTCACTGAGGAGCAACAATCGGTGTACAATCTTGGTGTACATACAGGTACTCTACGGCTTCTTATGCTTCTTTGTCTTGATCTTCTTGCCAATGTACTTCTTCAACCAAGTTTTCCCGTTGATGAAGTGCACAGACAGGAAAGGTTTGGCTTCCTCGGTGGTAAGCTCACGCACCCACTTCACTCTCTCATTGCTCATTGCTCCCGGACCCTTGCAATTGTACTGTGCATAGAACACCTTCCTGTAATAAAAACCAGTATAGTACACAATAAATCAGATACTAACAGTACTGCAATCACCTAATACACGTACAGCATGGGAGAAACAGATTGACAGATCAGTGCAGGGTTTATCATTACTTCTGGCGATCGGCGAAGCCGAAGTCTGACCAACCGGGTGCGTACACAATGTTGTCCATCCACGTGTAGGAATACACTGTACGAGAGTAGTTCCCCCATGCCCGTCCCAAGTAGATGGGACCAGTGCCAGTAAGAGACGCATCCACAAACGAGAATCCGGTGTTCATGTGGGACTCGTTCCTCTTCTGGGCCGTCACCGAGCCGAATGTCTTCGCCTCTGAGTGCAAATGGCAGTTCTGCACAACAACGTACCCATACCCAGCTCATCAACAACTGCTCAAATTCCATAAAATCTACGTAAACAGCTCTCAATGTAATGTGATAGACAAGGTTGGGCTGCAGTTACACTTGTAGGAAATGTGTCGTTTTTCACTCACTAAAAATGAAAAAGGAATGAAACCTCGCTAGGCACATGGGTTGTGACAATGTTGGTGAGTGGTTTTGGTCACAAGAAGACAGAAATATAAGCATAATATTCAGCTATTGTTCACTATTTCCACGAAGTGTGGAATGAAACGACAGGTTTGCTACTAGTGTTAGTATTAAAGCTGCAAATTCATTTACCTTGTACAAGCTGCGGCCATTGCCGAACACAAAGTCGATGGAGCCTTGGATGTAGCAATTCTCGAAGTAATGGCGGCCCTTGTGGTCGTACAACGTGTCCTGGAATCCATAAAAGGAGCTGTTGTAAAACGCTGCTCGGTCTCCGGTTATGCGGAGAGCCACTGCTTGCCGAAGTACTGCTCCTGGCTCTGGTTGGGGTGCCGTATTCTACACAGACAGGTACGTAAGTCACATGGATTGAGGTAACTATACCTTAAAGCGTTCACCTTACCAACTGAGCCTATTTACACACATAAAACAGAAAATATTTTCAGTGGGTCTTAGTAGCAAGTTCAAAAGGATTCCAACGCACTTTAGCATGCATTATTTGGACACCGTATGAATCGGTTATGAATTTCAAAAGTGTTGACTATATATTGACCTTAAAGCTACCCTAAACTCTAAAAGCGATCCTAAACTCTAAAAGCGACCCTAAACTCTGATGTTCAGATTATGCACATTCTCATCAACAAGTAGGCTGTCAGAATCTACAAAGATTGAGCTATGCACGCTTTTAGATATAGTTACCTTCTGTCATAAATCAAACAAGAGCCACATTGGAATACGGTATTGATGCAAGTTCTCTTACCCTGAACTGGATGTTTTCAGCGATGAAGTACTGGGAGTTCACTCCGACCGTGGCACTCTTGTAAGTCTTGAGCAGCTGGTCGTCGTCATCGAAGTCACCCGCTTTGTCACCCCACTGAATGATGGTCTTGTCTTGGCCGTCACCAATGAAGGAGATGTATGGCTTGGACGCGTTGATGAAAATCTTCTCCTCGTAAACGCCCTCCCGGATGTGGATGACTGTCCGGTGCTTGGTGTGCTCGGGGATTGAGTCGAGGGCTGCGTTGATGGTGGTGAAGTCGTCTTTCCCAGACTTGGACACCGTGATCTTCTTGCTCTTGCCGTGCGGCTTCGGAAACTTCACGAACATTCCTGCACTGGCTCCCTCGGCCACGTAGGAGTTTCCGTAGTTTGTATCCCCGCCATCGTTGTCGTCGTCGTCTTCTCCGTCGTCTTCTCCAGAGTACTCTTGGTCGGCGTCTGAACCGGAGGTTTCTGCCATGAGCTTCAACCATGAGTTCATGCTATCTTCTTCTTCTTCAGCTGCAACGACATTGAGGAAACTCAAACAAAACAGAGCCACCAGGAGAAACAGAAGCAGCGATTTTCCGCAATGAACTCCCATTGTGGCAACCCTGCAATTAACCAACAATACACGATGAATACATTGACCACTGATTTCAAGCTAAATCCAAAAGATCGGATCTAAGACTGTCTCGCTGTAATATGACTCTGATCATATCTAAAAGTGCTCATTCAATTTTTTTCGGATCAGTGTTCACGTTTTTGGCACACACTCGGTGGGTTTAGAAACTCCAATGTCAGCACTGCTGTTTGATGACACTGAAAAAATGAAATTGGTTAAATTCAGTATCACAACAATGTAGGAGCTCTAGGGTCTGATTCTCCTTTTCTTATTCGGACATTGAGATAAAAGATCAACACACCATTCATTTCGAGATTACTAATGTCAATCGTGTCTACCACATTGATCATTTTCAGAGCATTCTCATTTTGTGCTGATTCTCACAGTTACTTGAAGTGGGTTATGAGTTCATTACCTGCGACAGTTCCATATACAAAACATCCACTTTACAAAAACATAAATCACTCTGATAAAACCAATGTTACGCAATACTAACGATCCATAGCTAGCGATTCTTCTCAGGTCACTTGAGATTCTATATAACAGGATTGCTGAACAAAAGAAAAGATGGGCTCTCAGGCATTGTGTAGACCAGGAATTGCCCGGCAGTCCAGAAAGCAAGACATGAAATTCTAACGAGAAATGCACCTGCAATCAACAGACAGAAACAAACGTCTGCAAAAAAATAGCCATGGAAGTATGCCAACCTGCAGATAGAAAGAAGAAAATTTCTCACTTGAGAGGCTCCAGGCTTCTTCCTTCAGGTGAAGGAGGAGCGGTGTTCGGCAATTGACGAAGGACCCGGCGGAGCCTTTAAGCTTCTCCCGAGGAAACTGTGCACATCAGAACCAATTATAGTATTATTTTGATTTCCTTTCTCAACTTCAGTAAAAAAGTTTCTAGCCAAAAGACTTTTCATCATGATCAATACATTGTAACTCCCGGTTCCATACCTTCTGGTAAACGGCAGATTCACAATCTGTGTTTGTTGGAGTGGGTGTTTCTATAACAAAACCTACTTATCAAAGCCTGAGTAGCCTTGGCTCAAAAACATGTACTGAAGTACCTTGAAAATGAGATCTCACATATCACATTAATTGTAATTGATCTTCAAGAGGATTTTGTGTATTTGTAGTATTGTAGAGCAAATGATAATTATTCAGTTGTGAAGATGTGCATGTGCATAGTGCATAAAAAGAATAGAGGGAAGGACAGGATGGCAGCTGGATAGTATTGAACAGCTCAGGGATGTTACCATTACCCATGTTCAATAAGTTAATGATCGCGCTGAGGTTGTAAACCGTATGATTGCTCCCTGCAGGCCATTTTAGCATGTCATAGGTCCTGCAGGACAAGAGAGAGACAACTGAGTCAGTGATAATGCAAAATGTTTTGGTGACAGCTTATGTGCAGTTCCCTTTCAAGTGTCAGAGTTGCATGGATTCATGGAAGAAAGTGGGCATAATTTAAGTGTGAATTTGGAAGAGATCATTCATTATAATTTTATCACCCAACGTTTCCAAGATGAACTTTTTCCACGTGTACTTTCTTCCTGTAAAACAGGTCAATAACAAGGTCTACACACCGACAAAATAGGGGATAAGCTTACACTATGAAGCTTAGGAAAGTTCACATAGAACTGCCCTCCTAAATGGTTTCGTATTAGTGTTCTGTTTCAGGTTATGGATTGTTAACGGTCAAGTTTAATTTTTAATTTTTTTAAAATACAAATAAATGACTACAAGTGAAATGGTCAAGTTGAAAAAAATAAGAAAATCAACTCTAATTATATTAAAGTAAAAAAAAAATTGTATTAAAGCAAACATGAATTCCATGTGGAACAGCCTTGGTGATCACACCACCCAAAAAAACACCCTCCCCCACATCAGGAACTTCAAGGCATGTGAACATGACACCATGTTGGTGCGTTGAAATGCAATTAAGATAATTTAGTGCCAACCTCCATACCAACTTAATATGGATAAAATGACATTAAAATGACTTGTATGCGGCCTTTGGTGTCAAAATGGCACCAAAATAGTCTGGCTCAACTTTTCTAATGCAATGTACAAGTAGATGTTTGTATTCAGTGTTTTTTTTCCTCGGTGATTTTTAGCGTCTAAGTAGCTGCCAAAAGCTTAAAATCGCCAGAAATAAAAACATTGGTTGTATTGATTATTCACATGGTCAAACAAGAGTTGAAGTTTGAAGTATTGCCGGTGATGTGGTTTGTTTGCTGCGGCATGTGGAGGTGCAGTTGCTGGTAGAAATAATCAATCCAAGCCTTCTTGGCGGTGCAAATGATTGTCAATTTTCTGCCTTGCCTGAATGGAGTGACTGAGTGGCATCCAGTGTTACAGATTTTTGGTTTGTTATACTTGAGTTGTACAGGAACTCTACCTCAGTTAGTAGTAGAGGCTGTATGTTTAGACTTCAAATAAATGTCTTTGTACAAGTAGAGATATTTTTTTCCCCTGGAAATGGCAGACTATGAAGGCCAGTCAGACCTCACTGGCCGGGTGTTGACAGCCATGACAATACCCAGCCTCAATTATTTGCACAGTTGTGTGTAAGGCCTTCCATTATAACATGGTTTCTCATTAATGTTTGAGAGCCTTTCAGTACCCATGAAACACAGGTCCGGAGGTGCACCAGCCGTGAAAACCATCTAACTTATATCACTTCCACCCACAACTCGTTGAGTGGTGAATAGCCGCAGCTCTGACACTCAAATAATAACCAATTTTAGCTTAACCCTAAATAGAAAAGTCCAGAGAGCCCATTCTGACCAATATTATACATCAGTATTCCATTGTACTTGGCATGGTTCTTCACCTCCTTTGGGTTTAACCTCTAACTGTTCAACCATGCATATTTTGCATCATGTACAGAAGAAAACTTCATTCTCTCATCCGTCATGCACATTTTGCACTGAGAATTTTTTACTAAGTTTTCTATGGGAAGTTAGCTTCATGCTTGTATGATCCGTTTAGAAAATTGATGATTTACAAAACTTTTATGCCGCAACTGGACGGTTAAGGGTTAATGAGCTATCAAGATCTCAATTTGGAACTTTCTACTTACAACAAATGCCCGGAAAATGTATACCAACATATCTATTGTCCCCAAATGACCTTTAAGGGAATGTTAGTACTTATTTTTGGATATTGATGTCATACTTGGGGAAGTCGCAGAGGGGTGGGTTGAAAATTGTGAAAAAACCATATCGTGAAATATATATTTCCAATGGGACCATATTTTATATCATTGAAATCAGTGAAGAGCATTGCATATATATGTTGGTAAAAAAAAGGAATAAATTTAAATAATAAGAAGTCAACATAAGAGTACTCCAAATTGCTTTAACCCCTAAACGTCCTATGGGAATATTAGATACGTGGCCGTATAATTAACATTTGCTACCAACAAGAAGCTCTAAATTGGGATCTCAATAGCTTACTAGAACCGCATTGATGTAAATTTCAGCTTATGTGTTGAACTGAAACCTATGAAAGGTTTGGATCCATTCTAAACACTAGAAAAATATAGCATATGCTACTAGCCACAAAGGCACTTTCAGACGTTTAGGGGTTAAAAGACATGAGACACAATTTGAGTTCCTTGTCCTTCAAGGTGTAATATATCATGACTACGTGTACCTACCCATGGATCTTATAATTTCATGGACATGGTTTACATGTGTGTAGAGAGTTGAATCTTGATATGACAAAAATGATGTTTGTGACTGCTTCCATACTCGTAAGTTACAGTTGAAGCTGAAAGAAAACTAAGGTCTGCCACTCACATATGACTTGAGAGACTGTGAGTCAGGCCGGGGACTACATGTGAATAAATTGAAAAATTAAAAACAAAATAAAATATAGAAAAAGGGTGATGATCCGATATGGGTACTCCTACAAAAATAGTGTGATTTTCAAGAAATATATTTATGGTGAGAATAAAACATTGGAAAATTACAAAAATTAGAGGGTTTTATAGATACCATGGCTGCAACTATATACATAGTGTTAAAGACGGAATTTCTAGCACACATTAAATGAGTTAAACATAAGTCACACTATGCGAGACGTGTAAAAGTGATACCCATATGACCATATCAGGCCATTTCCCAACATGATATTTGTTTGTCACAAAATTATTATATATAAAATCATACATTCCAAATCTTTGTGTGCCTCACCCTCTAAACCTCATTATTGAATGTTAGTAGAAGAAGAATGCAGAAATGGATATGTTGCTTCTAATTGCACTCCCAAGGTGCACTCTTTTATGTGTGAGAGAAATCATGTGAGTGCACAAGAGAGGGATTAATTTGAACACTATCGTACTATCTATACATACAAAAAGCGTGTTTAGTGCTGAAAATAGGGTTGTTTATATACATTATATATATAAAGTCAACAAATATAAGAATATTCTAACTATACAAGCGGTATTTTAAAGGGGGTCTTGAATGCACGTGATTCAAAGGGCAACTCAAAGGGGGTCTTTTAACTCTTTAGTGCCCAAGTAACCACTAAGTGGTCACTAGATCACTAGAAAATGAAACGTTGGAAAATCTGTGAACCATTAGGAGAAATCTGTAGTCACAAAGGGGCCTTGGCCTTTGGCACGTGCTGAAAAATTTAGGCCAAACCGTGCACTAAACATGAGGGCACCAATGGTGCTACCGTGGCTGCCAGCAGTGCAGTTCCGTGGGTCGCACCAATCGACACTGCCCACACTGCCAGCACGGCAGCTTCCGACGCTGTCAGCGGGCAGCGACTGCACCAATGGGTTTACATAGAAAATGGTGTTTGGGCAGCCGGTTCACCTAACCCAGGCAAGCTTACAGGGCCCCTTTGGGACCCCATTTTTCTCCTAATGCATCTCAATCCGGTGTTTAAAGTTTAGATGTGTAACTTTTGATTTTGCAAATGATGCAAAAAGAAATTTTGGAACTTGACTTTTTTAGCTATCCAAATACCTATGTACAAACACCAAAACACTACAAATACTTCAAAATATAGAAAATTTGATACAAGTCATCTGATTGCTGAACGTCTTCACTTTTCTTCTTGAAAATTTAACCCAAATTCTATTTAATCTTGAAGTCACACACCCTCCAAAATCTCATTTTTGAGTGTGCACTATACGGTTCAAAGACATACTATAATCTTCCAATCCAACGGTCCGATCTTACCAAGATTTAATCAACACTTGTTTGATTGAGTTATGCTTACATTTATATGGTTGAATACTATTAATAGTATCCCTAATTTCAATAGAGAGAGTTTTAAAGAAACATCATCAAAAAATTTGTGGTTTCTCCAAAACCACCCTCGGTACTATAAAGTTAACCCCTAAAGAACCACAACTATGTTCCTCTCCAAACACTCCAAAGTACCCCTTCTCATAAAAAGACAAATAGTTTTTGATCTATGACCTTTTTGACCAATTCAACCGTAGGATATTTCAAGCAACTTGAATTTATTACCACCTACAAAATTTTCAATTGTTCAGGGTTCTTTAATAGTAAGATTATAAGCTTCAAAGTTGGTTGCACCTTTTTTTTCGCTTGCTGCCCATATTTGAAACTTTCTAAAAATGCCAAAAGTTTAGTCTCAAATATGGTAAAATGAATTTGGCAATTGTGTGCATGAGGGTATTAGCTCATTGTGTGCAAAAATTTAGATGCATAGCTCATTGTATGAAAATTTTCAAGAACTGCCCGCAGTTAGGTTTTTCACCTTTGCATAATTGTATCTTTTGATTTATATATCCGTCACCTACGTACGCAAATTACCATCCCATCTTCGTTCCAAAGAGTAGAAACACCACAAAAAATCTCAAGAATTGAGAATCAATACTCATTCCACAGTGAACCGACCGAACTTGGAAAAACAGCCTTGGTCCTTGAGGGGTTAAAGGGGGTCTTGAATGCACATAAATCTCGTCACATGAACAGAATTTAAAATTTATAATGTACAACTTTTATTCATACATCAAGTTGAAAAATATCCCTTTCAATTGCGTTTTACAATGAATCTTTGCAAAACTGCCAAATTTGAAAAGGGCTCTAGGCATTTAGGGGTTAATAGGTACTCCCAAGGCTCTAACTAAAGTAGGTTCATACGGTTTGAATGCCTTACTCAGACAGGGACATGTACACGGAATTGTATTGTTTATTTGAAGTATGTACATGTGTACCGTGTATGTATGTACCAATCACAACAAATCATGAAATTTGCAAGTCTGGCACAAACTCTCCTTACCTTAGACTATCCCTTCACGGTCCCAACTCGCAACTGTACCCTGTCCTTGCAGACCAAGAAGCTCAAATTGGGCCTTGTGTCTTATCCCTAAAGTGTGCAAAAATATAATTCTACAATTCCTTTTCTTGAGCAACATCTTGAATTGAAGATTTACAATCTTGGTGTACAAAAGGGACCAAACCAAGGCTGTTTATAGTAAATAATAATAACGTTAAAATAAAAGACAGCACCATTGTGAACATAAAGTCTGTTTGGGGTAGTTTGTCTATTTGTACATGCCGGGACATGCGTAGCGAGGTCTATCCTTGGTGTCTCCAAGGGGTTGAAATGTTTTTGAAATACAATAGTTGGAATCTTGACAAGTCCTCCACATTAGCTATGTCACTGCTCATAAGTCCATTCTTTTTTGGCAAAATTTTGTCAAAATCTCACCTGATTTTGGAAGTAACTACTTTTTCATTAGTAAAAATGGACAAAAAAGTGGATGAAATTTTCAAGAGTTTTTTTTAAAAAAACTAAAATTGTCACTATTTGGATGAAAATGCCTTATAATAAATAATTTTGTGGATGATCATATATATGCTGATGATTCATTTTTTCTACACATTTCTATCCAAATTTTTTTTCCTTACTTCCTTACCTGGCTGCATTCCAGTCACGGATTCCAGTCACTTTACCAACAGAAAAACAAAAAAAAGTTGGTTGTTTGGCACTATATGTAAGTTACAAGAGGCTTGTCAAAACACTTACATAAAATTGTCTAAGGGTACAACAGTGTATCTTGGGGCCCAAAAACATGATCACATGTACATATATAGGGTACAATAAAATATTAAAAGATGAGGTGTAGTAGAGGGTCACACTAACTAAATGCTTTCCTTCCCACCTGCACTAATAGTGACATGAAAGGACGAATGACATGAGCTGGGGAACCAAAAAATTACATGAATAACATCTCATCAGTGTGCTTGCTGTACTGTACAGTCAGGTAGGAATTGCTTACGAATTTGAGTTGACAGGCAGTGTGTTGAAAAAACTGCCAAACTTTGGAATGCAAGAACTTGCTCAAAAATGAATGGATTTTGGAATTTCAAATTGCATTGGAATCACACTAAAGTCTACTTTATCACCAATACAAATACACATATGTAATTGAAAATCATACAATTGTTCTGATGTTTTCTATATGCTACCTACCATTTAGTGCTGCCACCATTTGTGAAAATTACAACTTGTATTTAATGGTACATATTAGAAATGAACCTTCAAAATTGCTTTAAGGTAACTATACCTAAAAGGGAACATTTACCTTAAAGCGTGCGTATCTATTACAGTGTGACATTTGAGCTCTAAAATGTTTCACTGCAATAGATACGCACGCTTTAAGGTAAATGCTTCCTTTTAGGTATAGTTACCTTAGGGATACTTGATCCCACACCGCTTGAACTACTTGTACGGTTTCTTACTTATTTTGTGCTTAAATGCAAAAAATCTTTGACTATCTCCCAAAGGTTCACTATAAAATGATACATAGTGTATAAAAGAAATCTAAATTTTTGTATGACTTGAAAGTATTCTTTTTTTACTTATCATGAAGTTGAAGCACACTTCATTGCAATTCCAATGCAATTTGCGGATTCAAGATCAGTTCATTTTTGAGCATGCTAGAGCTTCCTAAAGATTGTTGAACTTTCTAGTGAAAAGTGATTGAAAAATCCGTAAGCAATTCCTATAAAGGAAAAAGATGAAATGATATGAATCATCCAAGAAGTATGAGCTCAAGTATCTCAAAAACAACTTCAAACACTCATTTCATTTTTTCTTGCTAAAATGAACACTGTACCTGAAGCAAACGGTGAGAGCACTCAATGGTAGATAGTGTATATATTATTTTTAACTTGTTGTATAAATTTCACTAATACATGTGTAAATTTGTAATGATATTGTGGTACACACCGATGTGATTCCAACGCACTTTGCGATTTCCAAATCGGATCATTTTTTAGTACACACGCATTGTTCAAAGTTTCAAAAAAATTTGCCTGCAGTGGGAATTCGTAAGCAATTCCTACCTGACTGTACAGTACCGTGCACTAAGTAACCGTCATCTTGGGTTTTAAAAGGTTTGCCATTAAAATTGGAAATTTTGAGTCAAATTTGAATATGTTGTAAAACACAAGATACACAACACGTATTAGAGTTATCCGTAAAGTCCTTCAAAAGTGGGTGAGTGGACCATAGTTTGAGTGAATAGTGATAGTAATCCTCAAAAAAGAACGTGTGTTGGGCACTAAAATAAACTGTGGATGCAAACTTTGAAAGCACCAAAAACAGTGCTAAAATTTTCTCACCCAAGTTTCTATTATTCACCTTCACACATTCCTAGCCCCTTTCCTGACAATAGATTCTTGCTATATATACCTAGACCGTCCCCACTCACCCATTCTTTTGATTTCCTAGAACTTCTCTCAATAGTTTTCGGTTCTCCAAATTTTAATCAAACTAAGGCCTTTAGTTTACGGATAACTCCATTGTTGAGATTTGATGAAAAATGTTTTTTTTCAACCCATTTTCACTTGAAATTTAAAACTTCATTTTTTAACCCTAAATTCAAACGATAATAAAAAAATAAAAAAATAGTTACTTATAAGGTATAGAACTCTTAATAAAAAGAATGCAAATCCTCAGTAGAATCATATGCAAAAGAAATCATGATTTTTGAAAGTTTATTGACTATAAAATTATTGATTGAAACATCTTATCCTAGATTGCTCAATTTCCAAGTGAATTTTTTGCTTTTTAATATTTCATCCCAATAGTCTATTATTTTTTAGCAAAATCAAAAGTTAATGATTAGATTAATTTCCCACATGGGATTGTCATGTGCATATATATATATATATATATATATATATATGCATACACATACATACACATACATACACATACATATACATACATACATAAACTCCGGGCCTATAGGACTAGCGTGAATAAAGTGTCTGTTTATAATGTCAATAAACCATTGTCCACATGACAGAGGGTCATTGTTACAAAACTACTCTTTCCTCTTAAAAATAGACACTCTAATGACTTGTTACCGTGTACAGTACCCTCCAACATGTCTTGCAACCATTTTGTGAACTCTTGAAATTCTCTCATTCATTTTCAATATGGGAGGATTTTATCAAATTTATCCTATTAAATCTTTTGTGTTACGGACCCTTTACGTGTTCATAAAATGTCAATGTCAAAAAATGAAATCTCTATTTTTGGTGAATTATTTTATCTTATTCACTTAATTTCAAAAAAAATTAACTGAGAAATATATATGATGATTTTTTAAAATTTGATTGCACCAATTTATAGGATATATCATTGTTCACATTCTTGGTATTACAAAGATGCACACTATGTAGGTAAAATTCTCCTTTATGTGGCTCTAAAGTATTTTCATAGTTTCCATTCATTCATATTCTAGGCTAAGGAAATCAAACTCATATATTAAATCAAAATTTGATCAAATAAAGTCAAATAAGGTATCATTACAAAGCTATAGTAGTATAGAAGCCTAATATGATATGAAGTTTACAATATGTCTTACTCACTCTATGATAAAAAAGGTCCTAACAACAACACAGAAACGATATGTTTGACAAACAGGACTTGTTGCACACAATTTTTCTAAGAAATGTGTACCATCAAGATGACTTGCAAACAAGTATGTGTATCTCTGGACCCTCCCAAGCTCAAACATACTCAAAATCTGATATCCCAGAGAAGAAGTGATCACATTAAGAAGGGTACCCTTTTCCAAGATTTTTAAGCATGATGGCAATTTTGGTAAGACACATGGCAATGGATGCCTCTTTATATTTAGAAAATGCATGGTGTATGAAGGTAACTGGAACACCTTCCATGATGCAAAAAATCTCATAGAGATGTGATGATTATCATGCCAACACCATCATTCTAAATCAGGCCATGGGATATGTTTTAAGTGAAAAAACAGAGTGTGTTGCAACACTTGTTACAGGGTACTGTACATTCTCTACCCTGATTGAGGTGGGTTTGAGTTCTACAAGTGTGTAGACTCCATAAACTTGCCCCTATTTTGTACTTGAGTAGCCCCTACTCCAAATGTACTTGAGTAGCCCCTACTCCAAATGGTGAAGCCATTTACATGTACAGATAGAAGAGATAGCGTCGGTGATTTCTTAAGAATGTTATGGCAAGATTTGTTTAATGTTATGTTATTGATTCTTGGCATGCACCAGCAGATTCATGATGCATTCATTGCATTGAAGTAATAGGAGTCAAAGCCCATGGTCCATCATCTACTGTAGTCCCAGGGAGTCAGCATGTGCCAGGCTCCTGGCCAGCTTCCTCAAGCTGTACCCTCAATAATGCACTTCCTTGCTGGAACATCTATGGACTCAAGAAACCAGTCATCATATTTACATGAACACTCTACTTCATTGCAAAAAAAATCACAACAAAACAAAGCACATCAAACCAAATCAGAGAAGTCACCTGAATAGAGATCCGCTTCCCAAAAAGCTAATGAAATCATACTTGTATAATGTTTGATCCATACCAGAAACTGTATGAATAACTTTTCAAATTGAAATTTGATCTCATGATGCTAAACATAATTGATGGATGTGAGAAGTGGTAACACTTACAGGGTAAGGTTAGTTGGTTGAGTCAATTCCCTAGGTTTAAATGCATGTCATACTCAACGGGATGAAGTTATCATGAGTGTCCTGTCCCAGCCAGAGAGTCCACCCAACGTGGCTGGAATTGATGAGCTGGAACATGACATGATTTCCGCTGGTATACATGATCACAAAACCTGTCCTGAACTCCTGATCCAGCAAGAGTCTTGAATAATATCAGGAACTCACGAGCTTGTTCTACAAGCTTTTGCAATGACTAAGAAAGTCGGAAAGCAACTAGTAAAGTTTAATGAACAAGCTCCAGCTAAGATCATTTCTGCTGGCTCCCAGTAACTTATTAATCGTAATTCCCATCTCCCTGATACCATACTCTGATACCATACCCTGGTACCATACTCAGCACAGAACATTTTATCCAGCCACCAAAGTTGTAAATTCCTGCGTATGAAATGGAGCGATTGAACTGGCGCAGAATGTGTCCTTCCAATGCTTCAAGAGAAACAAAAACCTAAGATATTCTAAAACCTTGTCACAGGCTTTGGTCATAGACCCGGCATGTTTGATAGTCCCCAAGAGGCTCTGGTAGTAACTGTATAATGTACACACAAAGATGGCAATAATTAGTTTCTGATAACGGCCAAGAATGCGGCCAAAACTGATATCCAAGAAACCAGCACCAGAAAACGACTACTTGCAGGAAAAGTTGAGAAGCTCACTTGAGTCCTGGAATTGATTTAGAAGTTTTGATGGTGCTTGTATGAATTGACTCAGAAATGCCGTCCACGGTTGAACTTGGTGAAAGAAGAGTACTAAACCAAGTTAGTGCCCGATACTTCCGAACTGTCCTCAGCGTTCCAAACCTTTTTCATTGAAAAGGCGAACTTGTTGCAATCCAAGGAGGTTTTTAATGTCTATCATTACACGGTAAGATCGATATAATGGAGCAAGCCCCCGTCATAGCCGTTGATGACACTCCTCGAGCATAATCAAGCTGCCAAATCATAAAAACGCCATCATGATCAAAAAACTACAGTTCTAGATCATAAAAGCGATTGTCATGAAACCGTCAATATCACCAGACCAGACTAGTGGACCAATATCACCAGACCAATCAAAAAGCTTCACTCCTAGAAAGCTGCAGATATACAGAGCATCTCATTGACAGACACTGCATGAAACCAGTCTTACATGTTGAAGAATTCAACATCTACGGTTCTGAGCAATTAAAACACATTTTTTCTGCATCGAAGTATCCGGTCACACGCATAAATAAGATGGAGGTCATGAAGAAGAGAGGCACTGGAACATTCTTCGTTCTACATCCATGTGAAGACTACGCAATGTAAGGACAGTGAACATACCGTTTAAGAAGAGAATGTGGGTTGTATGGGAACAATTTTCGTCGGTACAACCGTTCAATAGCGGCCTTCAACTGTGACAAACAATCAAGCGATTCCTTTGCCAAACCCAGAGAACTAGTTTCATGTGAGAGCTCCATCTTCCCAGGCTTGATGAAAAGTCCAGTGCAGAGCATGAGGTACCGCAGGAACAAAGTACCAGTATTCTCCGAGATCAAAAAGTCCACTAAAACCGTGGAATCATAAGATAGCGTTCGCAGGAAAGCCTGAAACAGCTCCAGTGGGCTAAGTGCAGTGGCGATGGCCAAGTTTGTGCCATCTAGAGCAAGTAACGATGATCTCAACTTCGTGAGCAACAACAAAGTTTCAATCATCAAGTCATCCTGATCCAAATATAACCCCACAAACATCATAGAAAAGTCTTCAATCCCGTCAGCAGTGACCACATCACTCTGCAGTCGTACCCATTCTTGAATAGCTGCGATTGCTTCTTGCTTCAGATATTTCACTGATGTATTCTCACACTGACATGTGATACCGTGGTTGTCAGTACCTACTGGTCTTTCAGCATCTCTGCTACAAGTACCAGACGTATTCAGGAAAATTCGCCCTTGAATTCCAGCGCTGACAAGAGGAGCACGATCCTCAAGCTCTTTTCTGTCCTCAGGATTATTTCGCTTGAGCCTATTTATTTGAAAAGCCTGCTGACGAACAGCGTGGTGTGGATCAAGTTCGTTGGCTACAAAGGACCATATCCGAAAGAGTAGGAAGAGGGCTCGGCACTGCAAGTGAGTTGCAGAACGAGGAAGGGATTCGCTGACCTGAGAGTATACTAACGATGTAAGGAAGGAGGAACGCATGAGGCTGCTATCTCTTGAAAAGGCAACATTTTCCAGCAGAGAGAAGCCAATAAGATCAGCACCTTCTTTGCGAAGGGCTCGTAAGCATAGAAGAGCAAGATCTTGCTTGACTTCAAACCACATGGAAAGCCCGATCATTAATCGCTGCACAATACGAAAACATAGTAAAATGATTCAGAATGACACCAAAGAAAACGATGAAAAAACTCATTTCATACATTCAGAAAAGTCAGTAAAGTGGAGCAAGGTATACCAGAACTTTATGTCGCAAGAAAGAAGAGGGACAATGCACAGATGGAGAATGCTTATGTGGTGACAAGGCAATCCCTGCAAACACCGGTATACAACCTCCAATCTTCTCAACCAACATCAACTGCAGTTCTGTGCTCGTAGAAGTTGAAGCCTCGGCCTCCTGATTACAACATGCGATAGCTGTGCACAAAAGTTGTAAAAGAGCACCCCATGCTAGTCCTCTTTCTGAACACAAGGAATCGCCTTGGTTGCGACACGTCATCTTCACTATATAGTAAATCTTTTCTGCCAAAAGGCCAAGAAATACTTCTGTGTGCTCATGCACAGTTACGTTCTCGTTGAGGCAAGATTTGAAGATGCCTCGAAGAATCTCTAGCCCACAAACAACCGGGCCCCAACTCTTCTTTAGATGCAATGAATCATTTACTTCACGGTCAATAGGTTGGTTCACAGAAGTCGAAGCATCCTTTTCCTTCTTGTCATCTTTTTCACTTTTACCACATTCCCGATTTAGTACATTCCAGATGTGGTGAAGGAGGGAACACCAAGACGACATCTGCATGTACAAAAAATCGGTGAGACCACACTAAAATACAAACAGCCCTTGTACACTAAAGGCGAAAATTCAACTCGAGATCAAAAGGAAAACAAAAGAAAGGCGCAAAGACACGCTCTTCCTGATATAGAAAAAGACGAATACCTGAGCCTTTAAGATGAGGTGATCTGATAACGCAATCAGAATCTTCTTCACGGAGTGCCGAACAAACTCATTATCTGCCTCTATAAGACAAACCTGCAATAGCGCCACAAGATTTAAGCAAATCCTCTACGGTAGAGTATTACACTATTTAAGCATTTAAACCAATATGTAGCAGTGTGCTTTCATTGGAAACTCAGTACAGAGACATCACTTTGGGTACTACAAGAGCCAAACTCACTTGAGATCGAATTTTTATCAATTTCTTATGCAATCATTTCAAACAATCGGAGGCTGTAGACCACCATTGAAGGGACAGTAGCCAACCTCATTTCCGGCCATAGACATTTTAGCCTAGACATGCCTACAGCCAACGTACTAAGGAAGAGATGAGTTGCTATTGGTAATAGGGGTAAGAGCGGTTTTAGGATCCTCTACCTTACTGTCAAAACCTAGTCTCGTCTATATTCAAGAACTTCAATCACTAGACCTAAACTTCATAATTTCAAGTACTCACCAGATTGGCAACATCCTGAAGGATATCATGGAGTGAAACTGACTTGCTCAAACCTAATTGTTCATCCATAGAGACACCAGCATGATCCTGAAATCTGCTTCGCTTCTTCTCTTTTCACCCCCAAGTACAGTGCTTGAATCAGTAATAAGTGCAATTAAGAATACGAAGATACAATCAAATCAACTAGTACTGAAATATTAAGCCCTTGATCAAATTCCAAAAGCCAAATGGGACGTTAAAAGTGCAGGGAGGAAGCTTACAGAATCTCCTACACCCACGCCAGTTCGCTCCAATTCATTCGCGTCAGACAAGCACGTGAAGATCTGCAACCAAAAAGGTCTTAAACATCACAACACTCGATATTGATCGCACTTTCTAAACTTGACCTCTCAAGATTATGAGGAATTTCATTTCCGCTAGAGACATCGAGCAAGAAAAAAGGAGTTTTCATACCTTGTTCAACTGTACAAGCTGCTCTTCCCAGCCATCCGAGATCTTCACCAAAAGGTCCATATCCAGTCACACGAATCCCGGGAAACGTCAGTGTGGTAGCGAGACTTTTCCCTTGCAAAAACGCGGAGAAAGATATAAACTAAGACAATGAATTGGTGCTGAAGGGATACGAGCGCTGGTTTCTTCTTCTGACATCCTCCAACTTCCTTAAACCCTAAATCCTGATCGATGGGAACTTCCCAAGCCCCATGACTGAAACGAAGCTTTGCGGTTTGCACTGGCGATTCGGGAGAGACGAAGTTCCCCAACGACGTTCCCATCTGGGTACGATGTTCACAGGGTTAGAACGCTGAGAACATTGTCGGTGTTGCCAGTTCGCCACCCTTACTCAAGGTTGCATTAACCCCTAAGTGACGGATCAACCATTTTATGGTCTCTGCCCTATTTTTACGGGCTGCCCAAAATAGAAAAAATATTTTTATAGAAAATAAAAAATAGTTTAAAATAGGGAATCAAGTCTACTTTCCAACCCACTTTGAATCATGTCAATCCGAGTTAAACTCCACCCGGGAGAAATTTTCAAAGAAAAACACTTCTACATTGGCTAGTGTTAGAAAACTTACTATTTGGGGAAAGTAATGATGTTCTCTCCTTTGAAAAAATTTCAATTTTAGATTTTAGAATAGAATGTCTAGTTTTAACAAATCATACAAAATTTCAAATTCTAAAAATAAAAATTGTAATTTTGATAAATATTTGAAGTTAAATGCTTCTAAATTCATTATGAGATGATAAATTTTATTTTTTTGAAATTTGACTGTATGGATAATTACTAAGCATCAAGCTCCTCATTTTCTCTTTTGGACCAAACTTTATCAAAGTTGAAGAAGTAATTTTTTATAACACGTTTATGTTTTACCCTTACCCCTTCCGTCATTTAGGGGTTAAGGTAGAGGACCATATTCCCGACTGAATTTCGGGTTTGCATACTTCAGGCTGTGAAACAAAAAGTTTATAAATTTAGGATGCTTTGCAAAGCTAGTGCAAAGGTGTTCCACAAAAAAACAAATTTTTTTAGGGTGTCTAGAATTTCCTATGAATTTCTAAAATACAGAGCCTAGAGTGGCCACTCGTCGTGCACAGGGTGGGTGCAAAATTCAGAGGTTGGATTTGCTAAATCAGGGATTGAGTATTCCAAATGTGAGCAAAAAAAGAGCCTGACATCGTTTAGTCTCTTGCAGCTTAGTGGCTTGCAGTTAACGTTTAGTTATTTCGAGCTACAATAATCCCAAATCTGCCCACTATGCCATAAAGTAACTACTTGGACGCTTTCAGAAATCACAGCAGGTACTTTTTGGGACCCAGTCCCGAATCATAGAGGTCGCCAATTGGACCCAGTCGGAAATATGGTCCTCTACCTTATGTTGAAGTGGAAGCTAACTGGGTGATCACACCCGGGTACTAGTAGTGTACCAGTAGTGAACTAATAGTTAACTTAATACGATCTAAAGTCATCTATCAAGACAGGGTCATTGTAATCCCCGCCCATCGAGGCAGGTCTCTCCCAGAGTTGTACACAGTTGTGTATTGCAAATGTTTTGTATCGTTCTTGTTTGTTCTTTTTATGCAAGAGTCTATCGTACTATCACAACACATTACAGTAAGAGAGGAGGCACAGAATTGAGGACTTCCCTCAATGGGAAGAGCCAAGGCATCGAGGGCGGCGTTTAGAGTCAGTCCATGGAGGGTCCTCAATGGGAAGAGCCAAGGCATCAAGGGCGGCGTTTAGAGTCAGTCCATGGAGGGCAGCCCGAGATTCAAAGTCTCCCCATAGTAAAGGAGCACAATGTTGTTAAATTAAAAAAAAAGATAATGTGTACTAAAAGTAAACAATGTTTATTATGCGACTTGCCATCCAACCATAGAAGTGAAATCTTGTCTGATAGACAATGTTATCTTCTTCACCTACCAAGCCACATTTATAGTCCTAGAATTGTCTATCTACATACTTAGAATATGTAAAGACTAACTAAACTATTACTTTGGTGTTCTAACTTAGAAACATAGACTCTTAGTTTATTAGTCCCCTCATAAGTAACTTAATTACCATATGAGTAACGTAGGCATAGACCCTTGGTCTATTAGATTTGTAACGTGTATAGTGAACTTTGTTCCAAATTCTCGCGAGTGAGAAGCGACACCTTCAGCAGTAGTGATTCTTCAAGAGCATCATTGAACTAAAGGGGGTGCCCATTGACATTCTTCATTTCACTAAACTTTGCAACGGTGGCATTTTCTCATTTTATCTCAATTTTTCTGATTGCAATACATCATTTTGAAGCTCTTGCTCTATACAACAAGATCAACAGTGTCGATTGTGTCAAACTAAAGCCATTTTCACTCAAACAGATGATTTGTAGAAAGAGATCCAATTTTCCTACACTACAGAAAATACACGATGAACATTAGAGTTATCCTTAAAGTTCATCAAATTTTGAAGAAGATACTATGAGTTTTTCTTTTTTATACTCTTATTTCTTCACTTCAAATAGTTAGAAGGTGTGGAAGATCTTGGTGGTTTATTATAATTAGGTGTGTAAGAGGTGTGTAAAAGCTTAGTGGTCTTCAAAAGTTTTCAAAAGTTTTTTAGCTCCTTTCTTGGGGCTAAAAAACTTTTGAAGACCACCAAGCTCTTACACACCTCTTACACACCTAATTATGATAAACCACCAAGATCTTACACACCTTTTAACTATTTGGAGTGAAGAAATAAGAGTATAAAAAAAAAATTCACGGTATCTTCTTCAAAATTTGATGGACTTTAAGGATAACTCTATTAACTCCCAGATATTATTCTCTCAACCTTCAACTTTGGTGTAAAAAGAGAGGACGAAGCATAAGTACAGTCAACCCTCCTTTGCTGCTAGATCTCCAAAGTAGGAGTTTTATAACATTTTGACAATTATCACAAATAACCCGTGTTCTCACCAAAACCTGAACACGAAAAAAAACAAGAAAACCTGGCCTTGTGGAGCTCGGCTTCATGCTTACATGGCCAAATTAGGCCGGGAGGTACACAGACCACGCCCCAATCTCTCCTTTCCTGTGCAGACAAAATGGCGTCACGAATGGCCACCAGGGTACAATATTGCATGGAACGAGGTCTGGCATAAGGACAGATCCATGAAGGAGGCCGGATTCATGTGGAGCCTCCTCCACAAAGCTGTTGCGGTCAACGTATGGCGACATTGTGGAAGCCGGCAAGCATCGGAGACTTGCCCATGCTGCGAAGATGGCGATCCGGAGTCGATTCGACATTGCTTTTATGCATGTCCCGGAGCAGCACGCGCCTGGGACTTCGCTATCTCCGTCATTCACCATGCTGCAGGTTACAGGAGTGACGCCCATTCCTAGACTCGCTTTTCATGGGAGCAATGTATACTGGGAGTCGACTTAGCTCCTCCCTTCAGGCCGTATCAACATCTGTGGTCCCTTATCCGAGGTTCCACACTTTGGACCATCTGGATACAGAGAAACATGCAGGTCTTTACAACTCAAAGGTGGAATCAGGATGCTCTCGAATCGGCCCTCTGGGATGTGTATCTTGACCTAGCAAGAACTGCTTGGCTCAAGATTCAGGAGATTCGCAAGCATCGTCCCGCCAGCCTCCGCAAGGCCATGAGGGAATTTCAACAGACTTGGCATTCGAGTCCTGTATTTTTTACTAGTAACGGCATCAATTTGCAATGGAACTTTGTCAGACCCACTAGGGGTAACTTCGATTAGGGTGTGTCTCATTCTCTTCACTCGCCAGCTTGGGTGGGCCTGGGCTCGGTTTCTGTGAGTGCTTTTGTCTCTTCTGCGTTTTTGCATTGGTAATAAAGGTACCATTTGTCAAAAAAAACAGAAAAAAAAAAGAAAAGAATTATGCATATTTTCTGAAGGCTTTACTCACAATTAACCCTAAACCCTCAACCACTTGCATACAGAATAGCATATTTGAGTCTTCAGTATACCATGTTATGCTCATTGCAAGCAGTTTAGGGTTTACAGTGCCTTTGATATATCATGTTATGCTCATTGCAAGCGGTTCAGGATTTAGGGTGCCTTCAGTGTATCATGTTATGCTCACTGCAAGCAGTGTAGGGTTTAGGGTGCCTTCAGTATATCATGTTATGCTCATTGCAAGCGGTTCAGGGTTTAGGGTGCCTTTGGTTTATCATATTATGCTCATTGCAAGCGGTTTGGGGTTTTGGGTACCTTCAGTATATCATGTTATGCTCATTGCAAGAAACCAGGAAACTCTCTATGCACCAGACAAATTTTTATTTGTCTTTACTCCTTCGTGCCGAGCAGAGGGTCATTTCAACGTACAAATCCAAACACTGCAACGAGTCTCGAGAATGAGTCACATTTCAAAAGAGCAGCCTTCATAAATTTCTGCCCAGAATCAGCAACCATCCACAAAGCCTGCGTAGCCACTCACGCTACTGTAGGGTTTCTGTTTTACATGGGTGATTTGGTGACAACGGATCTTTATCTGCTGTAAGTTTGAAGCATCGACTGAGAAGAAAATACCAGGAACCGCCTTCGTTATTACTATATGAAGAGCTCGTGTTATTTTCAGCTGTGCTCTCTTTGGAACAATGAACCGGGAAACACATCGGGTTAGTGAGCGATCATACGAGAAACCGATAAAGAAATATCAATTGCTGGTAGTACAAGCACATACACTCAGATGTTCATATTACACAAAGACCTATTCGAGGCCTGCAAAAAACATCTCTTCTCAACCCTAAACAAAAGTACGAGCCAAAGTCTCAGATATCCAAGGAAGATTGGAAGCTGCATTAGCTCTCAAGCCCGGCAGAGCGAAAGCTTTAGGCGGCCACTGCGAATGTTTGAGAAACAAGCCTAAAATTTTATCATCACCGACTTTGGCACTCTAAACAAACCCTACCAACCACAACTTGTGTTCACTCAGATCAGCGGGTTAACTATCATATGGGATACGAAACCAAAGTTTCTGTCCCCGTATCAAGTCTGTTGAGCTTGACATAACTTTACGTGTCATCACCGCGAACACCATAATCACTCACATCATCACTTACACGTAAGCTCAGGTCGTTACCAGTTTCTCATTCACGGATTTTTCAGTAGCAGAACTGGCTTATACTGGTATCTTACATCATCACAGCTTCTAAACATAAATGTAGGGCCAATGATTGATTGTTAATCCAGACATACACGTCTGCCTAACTGCCCATTCTCCCCTGCACTCTTGCAAATCCACCATTCAACTATCTGTGTGTAGATGCAAGCCACAGAGTTGTACACACGGGATTGCGGCTTTCAAACAATTGAACGTGCAAAGACGTGGAAGGATCAGTGTTTCTGGCTTGGCTCTTTCGAACTAAATAGCATGAATGGAATCAGCTTCGATCATTCGGGGAAAGTATCCTCATCTCCAACCACCTCGACTTAAAGCGGAATGAGCATACTAAAACAAAACCCAAAAAAAAAACGAATAAAAAAAACAAAAAGGAAAGACAGGAAGAACAGCGAGGCAAAGCAAGAGCGAAAACGTTGTCTACAAATTCTGAAGCAGAAGACGGGAGAGATGAAGTAGAAGTGGGGCAAGCGCGGACTATATACACCAGCAAGCAAAGGCGCTGAGCCGCGTTCCTGTGAGCGTAGTCGGCGGCAGGGAAGGGAAAATCTGGACCCTCAACCTGCGCTTTGCATCGTGCGGCGTACGGCGACCGAGCTGGCGGGGGTTCGATTCGCTAGGTTTGCCCTAGTTCCTCAGGCGCGGCATAACATTCAGTAGCTTCTGTGACCCTAAAACCGCTGCCTTCCTGATGTTGGATAGATAGATACAGCAGTACCATAGCAGGTTCGTCCTAAAATAATTCCAAAAATAAGAAACGTAAAAATTAGAAAATTCTGAAGACAGAAAAACAAAAATAGAATAAATTAGTTTTTGAAATATTTCGTTATTTCTAAGCTATTTAACCCCTTAACGTACCAGGGTGTCCCTGGAATTGACAATTTGAGAAAAAGCATTATAAATTACTATTTAGAAGAATATTCTGGAATTGATATACAAATGAAAGTTCTAGATTTTGAATTTTAGATTCCATCCGTACGGTTCCATTCACTAATACAATCACCAATATTTAATTATAAATTTTGAAAGTTAAAATTAAAAATTCCTTGTAAATTCGATTACAAACTAAATTTCAATATTTTTTGAGTAAAATTTGTTGGAATGAGTTTGAAATGAGATACTCTTAAACGTGGTGATACTTTGAAATTTTTGTGTTTCTTAAATTTATGACCTCATTTTTCACGATTCCACTTTGAACTAGAGTCAATGCAATTTTGGCTCGGTCAACGACTTGACATACTTCTACATTTGTAATTTTAGAAAAATATGTACTCTAGTATGACTAAATCCAGCCATTAGATAGGACAACAACTTGGTGAAGAATCTCCAAAAAATTGGATGAGTATCATTCAAGCGTTGATGAGAACGTGAGAAGGCTTTGAAATCATTCATTGTCTACTTTCTGGACGCTGTGACGTTTAGGGGTTAAGGTCATTTTTACTGATTTTTTGCTAAAAAACGAAAATTGAGAAATTCGGTTTTTGAGAGGCGAACCTTATTTTCTCAAAAAAAATAAATATATATTCGTTCTCCAGGTGGCGAACTTGCTATGGTGTTACACTTTATTCACGCCGGCCTTCGAAAAAGGACCAGAGTGATAGAAACTCCAGTCCTTTTTTGAAGGCCGGCATGAATAAAGTGTATGTTCGTAATGTCAATGACTCAGTGCCCATCAGACAAAGAGCCATTGGAACAAAACTACTCTTCCCTCTCGGGAATGGATACTATAGTTTAAAATTGATGCAACACTCGGACTTCCCCTGGAGGTCACCCATCCCAGTACTATTCCGGCCTAAAGGGGCTTAACTTTAGAGTTATGATGGGATCTGGTGTAGTAGCCTTGGTATGACCGCATCACCCTGATGTTGGATATTCCACTCACATCAGTAGCTATGGGGTAGGTGGCATTAACCCATAAACGTTCCGGCGTTTAGAAACTGAATCATGAATATATTCAAAACCTTGTAACTTTCTCATACAATTTTGGATGACTTTCATCCAAGCCAGCTTTGCAAGCCCATATGGTGGATGGAATCTCTTTTGCAGATCATGAAGTTATACTAGTCTTGCTACCGATGGGGTACAATGGTCTATCACTCCTCGCATGCTTCGTGATTTCCACGAGGCTACATCAACATCAACATCAACATCGATGGATCTTGTCTAGCGGGAAAACTTAAGTTATACAATGAGACGATCTGGATTACAGCATTGAAGTATCGCTCTTGAATGTACAATTCTCTACCGTCCTTTGTCTTTAATTGCCTCGTCCTGTCTTTGACTCTTTGTCACTGCAATTTGATCTACTTTGCCCATATTTTCAGATCTAAGTTAGTCAGAGTATTGTTTATTTATGTTGGTGTGTTGTTTCTCTTTTGGTTTGTAACTTGGTTTCAAATCCTTGCTCTGCAGAACATCCAACTCAACATTGAAGATTGCACTAGGCGTACGCAATTTCTTTGTAGATATGCGTTGTGAACATGTTGGAAGTTTGGCAAGCATTACTTAGGGTGGGATTGTAATTCCAGGAAACCTTGGCACTTCCATTTGAATTCTTTTGTAGCATAATAGACAGTCAAAGTATCGCTTTTTGTCCAAACTCTACATCCTGGTGGGTTATTGTGTTCATAAACACTCATGTAACAACCTTATTCAATTTGGTTCATTTTTTTGCGGGGTTTAGTCTCCTTAGCAAATTTGTCATAGGCTTTGCAAATTATGGGAATTGGATAATAAATTGTGTTCTACCTACGCTATGGCATAATTCATGTCTTGTATAGTAAGTGATTTTTTTGTGATGTGAACTAGCAAAGTAGGAGCCCTAATTGCACTAACTTCATTGATTCAAAAAAAAGTTCAAAAAAATATAAGTAATATAGGGTGAAGTTTATTGAGCTCTATGCAATTTATAATTACTCATAGGGAGGTTAAAAATGTACGAAATTAGAATTATTGATAAATATAGGGTCTTCTAAAAACCTTAATCTGAGGTAAATAGCTCCTCATTAACCCCTAAAGGACCAAATGTCCTAACTAGGACATTTAGAGAATCAGGTAGGTTCCGGTGAACACATTTTTAATCGAATTTTGAAGGAAATTTAATAGTAGATTCCCCAATGTGCTACAAAAATGGGGATTCTATTTTTTTTGAATTCCGACACTGTATGTGAAAGTTATGAGGGGAAATGTGTTTTTTTCGGGAGAAAGGGCAGCGGGGCAGTAGAGAAATAGTTGAATTTTAGGGGGGGGCATCAAGATGGGCGGTGTGTGGAAAATGGGGTGGACTGTAGGGGCAGAAGACCACCCCGTTTTCCAAACTCATAAAAAAATTTAAAAATAAAATTTAAAAAAAATTTTAAATATATTTTTAAAAAATTTAAAATTTTTTTTTTATTAAAAAAATTATTATTTTAAACTGAAAAGTATTATTTTAAATTAAAAGTATTATTTTAAATTAAAAGTATTATTTTAAATTAAAAGTATTATTTTAAACTAAAAGTTCAATTTCATAATTAAAAATATTATTTAAAAATTTGAAAAATAAAATTATTTTTAAAAATAAAAAATAAAAAATAAAAATCGTTCAATGAGGGACTGCCACGTGGCACTGTACCTTGAGAGTTAGTGGGGTCATGAACATTGGAATGGGTTGGCACTTCAATTCCCTTCCTCCACCCTTTATTTCCCCCCTAACCCCCAAAATTCTTAGAAAATGTGCTACATGTCTTCTAAAACTTGGAGATTTTTTTTTTTTTCAAATTTTTTTTCGCCATTTTGTAGAGGGTGGAATGCACTTGTGTTTCACCGCTCGGATTTGTATTTTAAATAAAGAAAGTCGAAAATATTGCAATTCCAAAAACATATAGTCTTTTCTGAACTTTTAAACCCCCAACAAGTGCAAGGTGTTATTCAACATCCTAAACATCTCCAAACGCAAAGAAAATTGGTACACAACTAAGTAACATCATATAGAATGTGAAAGTGAAGTGCGACAAGTTTCGGTAGTGAGGTTTTTTTGATGTAGATGTGGTCAAACGCATCTGAACTTTTCGGGCATGTGTTTTTTTGGGGTGTTTTTTTCCATCAAACGCAATTATCTTGCAATCCGTGCGGTCAAAATGAACGAAATTTGTTGTGAATGTTTTTCAAATAGTTTAGGACAAGGTCTTACGGTTAGAAGGTAAAAAATAACATTCTTTTGGATTTTTTGCATGGGGGAGTAAAAATGGCAGCATTGGAGTGTTTTTGGAGGAAAAACACTCCGGTCCTTTAGGGGTTAAATACTCCATTATTGCACGTGTATTCATAAAATAAGGATAAGTGACTTCTCCGGGGATTACATAAGTTGAGATTATACACCAAATTAGAAAGTGCATGCATTTTGGAATACAGTGAAGGTCCATTTTATTTATAATTGGTTATGCCTCAAAAACTTAGCTTAGCTTAAATCATATCATGTCAATGACTCAATGCAATGCAAAATGGAATCTCGTTTCATCTTTGCATCACATTTAATCATTTCAAGACCAAAACAAAACAAATCCAATACACATTGATTTAAAAAATTCATAGAAATTTCAAAAGGTCTTAACCCCTAAAGGACCCACTACAAGGAGAATAGTGTCTTAATTGACAAAGTTTTGGCAAAACCATGTCAACTAGCTTGTCAATTAGGAGACCCTGATTCGGTCACTTTGTTGACAGGATTTTGTCATTTCGGCTGTCATATCAAACATAGATACACGTCGGATTCACTGTCCTCAATTTTCTTTGCCACGGTGGATGTACGATGCCATGTCAACATTTACTTCACTGTAGTTTTGTATTGTAAATAGGTAAAGACTTTGGTGAATTGCGAAGAAGCTTCGTGCATGGTGAAAGTAGAATTACCCCGTCAGCGGAATTAGTGGCAGATTAAACGTAAAATTCCGTGTTTTCTTCTCGGGTTTTTCGTTGAGTTTTCGTGGGTAACTGCTGTCCCAGTTACAAGTGGCAAAATCAGCAATTGACATGTATGTTTTGGCCGAATGAAATTCCAGGGTTAATGTCGATGTGGTCATCCTCCAACCGTGCAAATTCTCATCTCCGGTAAATCTAGCGTTCTGGGTTGCTAGAAACAAGAATCTTCGACCGACCCGATCTGCCTTCACAAGATCGACATTCACAATCCTGATAACATTGAGGAGAATATGCCGTATCTGACGAATTTCTATGCAGTAGATGAAGAAGAAGAAGCGAGGCTCATGGAAGTGAAACACAATAAGGAGCAGGCTGCAAGGACTTCCAGGACACGGACCAAGTGGAGAAAGTTGGCACTAAAGGCTTCGTTAAAAAAGGACCTCAAGGAGATCAGATTTGTCCATGCCGTGGACGATACAGTGCACCGTAGGAAACAACCGGCTCGTAATGACAAGGCCTGGAGAAACGATGAGTCTGCTTTCTATGACGAGGCCACTGACATTGCAGAAAGTGCTCCTGCAGTTGTTGATCCCAATTTTGATCGAGCTACATGTTAAATACATTATACAGTATCATGTAGTTAGTACACTAGATAGATACAAATTCAACAGGTGTGACTCTACATAAAGAGTCATGTCCATTTAGGAATGATCTTTGTACACAAGTATTAAAATGTAAGTGTGGATTTTATTCCATAGATAATATAAAAAACATATATTTCTCACATGGTATCAGAGCTATCTTTAACACATGAGTGAGTAAAATATTTACCCGTTGTAGAATTGCTAAAATTACAAGCTAGATTGTAATGGCACTAACAAATCAATCTATTGTAATAAAAAAGGCTGATGAAGAACTTGAAGTTCTGGAGCCAATAAGAAGCAATTCTACTTCTGTAAAATTAAACACACAAATAATGTGTAAGTGTTGATCAAAAAGAAATTAACAAGTAAATACAAAAATCATTTCTAAAGCACATTAGAAATATTAAAAATGAGTCAAAAAGTAGACTACTGTTGAAAAGAAGACTACTTTTGCTGACAAGAAATGTTTTTACTGTAAAAAGCCAGGACATTTGATTAAAGATTGCAGAATAAGAATTGTTGCTGAAAGAAATAACAACAAAAGAGAGACAAATGTTGTTACTAAATCACACAAACTATATGTGGTGGCACTATTGGTTAATAAACAACCAAATTCGACATGGTATATAGATTCGGGAGCCACTCAACATATGTGTCATGAGCTAGAGGGATTTATAAATTATACTAAATATGCAAATAATCAACTTGTTTATTTAGGAGATGATTCAACATCATATACAATCCAAGGATGTGGTGATGTAAATATAAAATTTTCAAGTGGAGGTGAGAGAATCATACCTGATGTTTTACACGTACCACGTCTTGCAAAGAATTTATTTTCTGCAAAACAATTAGACCACGCTGGAGGAGAAATAAGAATTAAAGCTGGAATATCAACACTCATAAACAAATTTGGTGAAACAATTGCAACATGTAAGCTAAGTCCTGACCTGTATGAATTAGGTCAAACTATTACCTATAATGCCCAACAGATTGCTATTCCAGCTACTACAAGTTTAAACAAAGCCAATTTGTGGCATTTGAGATTAGGCCACATAAATCAGCATAGATTAAAAGAAATACAAACCATGGCAAAAGGCATTGAATCTTTTAATGAGAAAGATATGACCTTATGCCAACCTTGTATAAAAGGCAAACAACACAAAGAGAAATTCCCTAAACAAAGTACACAAAGATCTACTGAATTATTAAGACTTGTACATTCTGATATATGTGGTCCTATGCAAGTTAGCACTCATACTGGATGCACTTATTTTATTACCTTTATTGATGATTTATCCAGATATTGTCATGTATACTTAATAAAACACAAATCAGAAGCACTTGATAAATTTATTGAGTATAAAACATTTGTAGAAAAACAAACCAATCATCAAATTAAAATATTAAGATCAGACCGTGGAGGGGAATACATGTCAAATGAATTTAAAGAATTTTGTAAGAAAGAAGGAATTAAACAAGAATTTACTACAGCCTATACACCACAACAGAATGGGGTCTCTGAAAGAAAGAATAGAACATTAGTAACTACAATTCTTGCAATGTTAGCCTATTCTAATTTACCTAAGATTTTTTGGGGTGAAGCACTCCAAACTGCAAATTATCTTCAAAACCGATGCCCTACTAAGGCTGTGACTGAAAATAAAACGCCATTTGAAATATGGTATGGGCATCAACCCAACTTGTCATACCTTAAAATCTTTGGATGCAAAGCTCATGTTTTTGTTCCTAAAGAAAAGCGAAAGAAATTAGATTCACATTCACAAGAAGCAATATTTTTAGGCTATAGTACAGAATCTAAAGCATATCGCCTAATGAATCTTAACAACAAAAGCATCATTATTTCTAGAGATGTTATATTTGATGAAGTGCCATCTCATGAAAAAGACAAGACCTTGACATATGAGAATGATGACAAGGATCTGATGGACTTACAACTACTACAAAGACCTTCTACAA
The DNA here is from genome assembly GCA_022496805.1 of Pohlia nutans. Lineage (NCBI taxonomy): Eukaryota > Viridiplantae > Streptophyta > Bryopsida > Bryales > Mniaceae > Pohlia > Pohlia nutans. Next base: position 4,525,191 of record CM040086.1, read on the forward strand.
TCATGAAGTCTAATCCCACCAATTTACTTCATAATCAAGGTGTGTCTCATGAACAATTACAACAAACCATAGATCTACATGCATCTGATCTACAACCAATATCTCATAGTTCTCCTAACTTAGAGAGCCAACTTCCATCCCACGATGATGTAGTTGAAGCCTTCTCTCAATTATCATTACACAATGACAATGATAGAATAACCTCACCTCTTGACGAACCTGAAGTTACTTCCATATTAAGAGAACCAAGCCCTCCACCTACTTCGTCTCGACCTAGAAGAAATATTAAACCAATCAAAAGGTTAATTGAGTCCATCCAAGGAAGACCAGAATATAAACGTAATTGTCATAGAAATCATCAAGCTAATGTTGTTCTTACCTCTACACAAGCACCTCAATCCCTTCAAGAAGCTTTAGAGAGAGTTGACGCCAACGAATGGCACGCTGCCATTACTGCAGAACTCACCGCATTAGAAAAGAATAATACATGGAGTTTAGTCCCTCTTCCTTCAAATAGAAAACCAATCAGTTCAAAATGGATTTTTAAGATTAAAACCAAAGCTGATGGTACTATTGACAAATATAAGGCTAGACTAGTTGCAAGAGGCTTTACTCAAATCCCAGGTATTGATTACACCGAGACATTCTCTCCCGTAGTCAAACTCAATTCTATCAAAGTGCTCCTTGCCTTAGCTGCTCAACACAACTTAGAGGTTCACCAATTAGATGTTAAGACAGCATTTTTAAATGGATTTATAACAGAAGACATATATATGAGTATACCTGAAGGATTACCCCCTCCTAAACATACCAATTTGGTCTGTAAATTAAACAAATCTTTATATGGCCTGAAGCAATCTTCTAGGGCGTGGTATCAACGATTAGACCAATATTTACTACTCCATAAATACCAACGCTTAGAATCAGATGCTAATATCTATGTTAAGAGGGCAACTGATAATGGTTTTACAATTATTACAGTATATGTTGATGATTGTATTATCATTAGCAACCATGTTGCTTTAATTCAACAAGTCAAAGATATCCTACAAAAGGAATTTGACATGTCAGATGAAGGAGAAATACATTATACTCTAGGAAATGCAATCATAAGGAATCGACAAGAAGGATGGATAATTCTACATCAACAAAAATATTTAACAAATAAGCTTCAAGAATTTAATATGCTTAATTGTAACCCATTAAGCACACCAATGCAATCTGGGGTTCATTTGAGTAAAGACAAAGATCTGCAATCCTCACAAGACCCATATCCTTACTCTCAAGTTGTTGGCAGCTTAATGCATGCCATCGTGAACTCCCGGCCTGATTGTGCATATGCTGTCAGCAGTTTAGCACAATATTTATCTAACCCTAATATATCTCACATACAAACATTAAAAAGAACTTTACGATACATTAAAGGTACCTTAGCTTATGGAATCAAGTATCACAAGTCTGAACAAGGAGATGTGCTTCATGGCTTTTCCGATGCAGACTGGGCAGGTGACAAGGACACCCGTCGATCTACCTCCGGTTATTGTTTCATCCTTGCAGGCGGTGTCATTTCCTGGGGAAGCAAGAAACAACAATCAGTAGCACTCTCCTCTACAGAATCCGAATATATGGCCTTGGCAAAGGCCACCGCTGAAGCAATTTGGTTACGAAAATTATTACATGAACTTGGTTTTGTTCAATCCCATCCAACCATAATATATTCAGATAGTCAAAGCGCCATTGCTTTAAGCGAAAATCCCAAGTACCACTCTAGAAGCAAACATGTAGACACCCAATACCATTTTACCAGAGAAAAAGTTCTTACACAAGAAATTCAGCTTCACTATGTTCCCACAGCAGACATGATAGCTGATATTTTTACCAAATCCTTATCTAGAGATAAACATTATCATTGTATGTCAAAATTAGGCATGAATTTGATCTCCTTATTTTCAAATCCTGCCCCAAAACCTCCTGTCCAAGCTTTAATGACTTATACAAGACGAGTCCCACCATCCCTCTTATGTGGGAGCACCTTTGATACTGATATCAAAGCCACTACATCACTTCTTCACCACTTATTTCTACCCGTAGATATTCAACCCTTCTACCCGCTAGTGCAGTGCGCAACACAAGGCTTTTCTCAGTCTTGGAGTGGGAGACACTATCAGCCTTCACGCTGTAGATTATCCAAGACTTCTCAAAGTGAACAATATTTTAAACAAAAATGTCTTAACTGTTTAAATCCTAGCAAAAGTCATAAATATAGTATTTGTTGGAACTTACCTCATCTTGCAAAACAGGTCAACATCAAAAGTAATTTTCGACCTCAACGTTGTGAGCAGCTTCTGCAATCAACCAACATTATTAGAAACATGGTTCCGGCTAAAATCGTCAACGTATCAAATAAAGAAAGACTTAAAAATAGTTTTTCTCCGAGAAATAATCAGACCAAAGGCCTAGCTAGGGAGGCCCAGTACAACAAACAAAGGGATCAGATCAAAAGCTCAAGGGCCGAGTCAAAGATCATGCATCAGGGACCAATCTTATCAAGGGACCAACACAATCAGTCAAACGCCCAGCAAATCAAGGAAGCATCAAAATCTTTTCAAAAGTACCTGGGCCCATCTCCTTATCAACCAACCAGTAGAAGTCTTACGTGCAACTATTACAAACTTCCATATTTATCTACACAATGCAAGCAAAGGCAGAAAAGCCGAAGAATCTCACCTGGATTAAGATCACGCTCATCATCACAAGTTCCACAAAACCCGTGCAAAAGGAAAGAAAACAGAAGAAAGCTCAAAAACCCTTACCTGTACTTTGAAAATGACAGCGCTGGTATTGACGAACGTCGCACAAGCCACCAGATCAAGCTTCCATTATCTCAACAACTTCCACATCAATACAGTCCAACTCACAAATGGTTCCTCGAAATAATCCAAGATCTACAAAAGCTACTATGGAAGATGCGAGTTGTATCAACGCACCTAGATCTAATGAGACAGTGGGAGAACTCAAACGCAGAGAAGCAGTGGGAGCACTCTGCAGCAACAACGACAAGGAAGGAGGAAAAGGAGACAGAAACCCTAAACCAAGCATATATGAAGAAACTCAAAATGGATGAAACCCTACGCTGGATGAAACCTTACAACGGATGAAAACTTTGCGAATGACGAAACTAGTGTACTAGTGGGAGTGTTAAATACATTATACAGTATCATGTAGTTAGTACACTAGATAGATACAAATTCAACAGGTGTGACTCTACATAAAGAGTCATGTCCATTTAGGAATGATCTTTGTACACAAGTATTAAAATGTAAGTGTGGATTTTATTCCATAGATAATATAAAAAACATATATTTCTCACACTACAAGCTTTGAAAAGTTGGAAAATGGCGCTGATCCTGTTAAGGACAATAGCGAGACTGGTGATCAGGAGAAAGCACGCGATAAGCTGGAAGAGGGCAAGGGGAAAACTGCACAGAACGGTAGAAAAGAAGGGGAGGAGCGAAGCGACGGGAAGGACCAGGAAGGGGAGGTTACCAGAGATGGAGCTGGTGCGACGGCGATGACAGAGCGGAGCAAGAAAACGGGGGTGGTGAAGCAAGGAGGTAGGGTTGCTGTGGGTGTACACAGACAAGCAAGAGAAGAGGACGGGGCTCCAACAGGAGGGCGGTGGCCTTGCGAGGGATAAGACAGCGGATATGAGCAGGGCGGTGGCCTACGGTGATTAGTAGAGAAATTAGTGACTTGGTAAAATTAGTGTGTATTTTTTAAATGTTATTAATTATGGGCATGCATGGAATACTGTAAGTGGAAATAGGGATGCTCATCTTGTCCTAGTCACATTTTGTTCCCACTTTGGGTATTTGTAGGCGTTCCCTTGTACATGATTGCATTATTCTTATTGACCCATCCTTCAAATTAATCATTGTAGTACAACTTTGACAATTGGCTCCTTTTGAAATGGGTTAAAAGATATGCTAAGTATAGCGGAAGGTGGTAATTTACTACACAAAAGCAGTTCCACGTATGCAGCCTTTCACTCATTTCTTGGCAATTTAGTGAGTCCACGATGTAAAGTAAAGCGTCAATTGACAAAAAGTTGACAGAATAACCAAAAATACCCGACATGACAAGACTTTACATGGCAAATGTTCAAGTCGTCATCTTGGACATTTCTTTGTCAACTATTTGTCATTTAGACACAGATTTCCTTGTAGTGACCATGCTCATTCCTAAAATTTTATCACTTTCTTGTGATGCTTTCAGAAAGGCAATTGTATCTCTTGATTGGTATTCATGTAGAAAACTTCATCGTTGAAGTTCATAAAGGACTTAGTCATGAGACTGTACATTAATTTTCAAAACAATCTACCGTATATATTACATGATTATAAGGCGAGTTTTAAGGTTTGATCATAAGTTGATTTTTGAAAATTTGAATAAAACCAACAGGTCATTCATTGCAAACTTTCTCATAAATTTAGAAACCATGATTAGCGTTTGAAAGTTTAGGAGCATACAAAGATGTACTATATCTAGGTGCCCACAAAAAATGGTGTTCTAAAACTAAATACAATAACAATGATTGATTCTCAAAGATTTATGTTTGGGTGAGGTGACTTGTTGGTGACTCATTGAGCCGGTGTTTGTGATCGTTATTAATTTTTACATTGCAATTTTTTTAAAGAATTCAAATATACATTTAGAATATTCCAAAATATTCCAAAATAATATAAAATATGTAGAAAATATTCCAATTATTTTGAAAAGATTCCATTTGAATATATTTAAACATTTTCCGTAATTATTTTATAGTGTTAATGATGCAGTATTGGAAAATATTTTACATACTGGACACTTCTTTTTTTTACAAATGTGACGTCCAAGTGTGAAAACGCCCTCCAAATCATCAACTGCCCTATCTACTATGTCCCAGGTTCACCTACGTTGACGTTTTAGTTTTTTCCCAATGAATCAATCAACGTAATTGCAAATCTTGAAGTTTTTTGTGTTCTTGAAACAAACATTTTCAATTCTCTAGTTAACATTCAGTCAAAATTATGAAATCCAAACAAATTATTTAAATAATGAAATTATTCGTAGACACAATGTGTCCACCTGGTCCTTTAGGGGTTAAAAGAATTCTATAAACTTCATAATAGGTGAGTAATATGATGAAAAATCACTTGAAAAAACTCATTGGAGTACTTATTTTTATAGATTCTATGGCTTTCTGAATGTTGGATCTAATTGAGGGACGGACGGTGAAAAGGTTAACCTTTAAACGTCAAAGCAAGCCCCACGGGCTTGGTATAAAGGAATAATTGGAGAAAAAAGTTTCATTTCTCAACCAAATCAAGCGAGACTTGTTGTGTTGGAAAGCTACTGAAAAAGCGATTTAGATTCCAAATTTTCGCCTCATTTGAGAGATTGTGGAATCGTTGGTAAGCAATCAAAGTTATCAAATTGAACAAGTTTTGAGGTTGGGGCAGCTAAAGTTCAGCAGTGCCGCAGTGCTACAGTGCTACAGTGCTAGCGAGCAGTGCACTACAGAGCCGTTTTTGCCAAAAAAATTAATTAATTAATTAATTAATTTTTTTTCCCCAAAAAACTTTAGATTCCTTCCGGGCTGCCCCATTCAGGCCCTCTTGACGTTTAAGGGTTAACCTTTAAATGGTAAGCCAGGGTCCTTGGAGACTAGCTTGAAGAGCATCTTCAAAAGTCTAAAAGGCAATAGAAAGGAAAAAAGCATAAAAAAGGGTCAGCCATCCTTTTGCACTCCCCAGCAGGCGCTACTAGCCAACATTTTTGCTGTAAAAAAAATTTGTTGACTCTCTCTACAATTGTTGCTCAATTATAGCTCCTTCCTTTCCTCAATTCCTTCATTTGATTGTGGATTGTTCCACAATTGTTTAATTTAAGCATATTTGCTAAATCACCTTTTTAAAACACTAATACATTTCAAATTTGGTTGAGAAAATTTAATTTTTTTCTCCATTACTCTCTCGTAAATAAGCATGTGGGGCTTGCTTTGACGTTTAAGGCTTAACCTTTATATACCCACATGGACCAAAGTGACTATTTTCATATCTTAATAGTTCTCAAAGGTCCAATTGGCTTGACCTAGGGAACTCTCACAAAAATATCTCATGAACAACTTATCAAATTGGGATTTTGTAAGTTAATATGAGATCCCAATGTCAAGTTTTGGTCATGCCAAGCATCGGTTTTGTTCAAGTACATTCAAATTCAATATGTCAAAAGTCATCCATCAAGCTCTCTTTGATTGACTAAAAAATTGCTTGTTAATACAAGAATCTAGAAGGCCACTTCTAAGAGTCTAAAGCATTCTATGCTTGAAATATGATATTAAGCAACAAGGATTTTAGATATTATCTCTACAAGAAAATGTCATTAGAAGGATCAATAACTATGGCAATAGAGATAAGCAATGAATTATAGACAAGGCTCTTAGTTTATGATGTTGTATGAAAATTCTTAATTCAACAAAAATTTATTAAAAACCTTATTGTGATGATTTGGTAAATATTTGGTAGAAATCAAAATAATCATGTTGAATTCTATATGCCATGTACATCAAAATCATCATATACTATGGCCCACGGTGTTTACAAGATGCTTTACTGGTAAATTTTTTTTCAAAATATTGTACACATAGAGGAAATTTTGTCCAAATGGATGAGAATCTATCAAAATGGATGAATGTACCCACGCCCTTCACCCACCCACAATATATGGTGGTTTCGGTGTAGAATTTCAGTGATTCTTTTCATAACTTAGGTAAGATACATGAAAGCTTGTATGCGAGCGGAGAGCGGAGAGCAGAGAGCAGAAAGTGGAGAGCGGAGAGCAGAGAGCAAAAAGTGGAGAGCGGAGAGCGGAAAACTCAAATTCAATTATTCAAACTTGGAAAAAAAGGGACCCCTATGACCACGGAATTTTGAAAATTGGATTAAAAAAATTTGAACTTATTCCAAATTTAGCCGTATAAATTAGTCTAAATTTAGGGTTTAAAACCTATTACCGTGTAGCCATGTGACCTTGTGACCGTGTGACCTTGTTACCCGCAACCGAGCGACCACGTGGCCTTGTGACCGAGTAATCATGTGACCGTGTAACTATCGGTTCTTGTGACCGTGTGAGTTACAAACCGCATAACCGAGGGAATTGAAAACATTATACCGTGTACTTATTAGCCGCATTGCTGAGTTTACCATGTGATAGTTACCAGCTGCAGGAACTCATTACCTATAAGGTAACTAGTAAATTGATCACATCGAATTTGATATTTTAAATCTCTTCACATGATTAATATAGCGTAAATCTTTGACTGTCACTTCAACTAAAATTAGCTACGGTACATGGCTATACCTCTCGCCCTTCGCCCTTGTCCCTCACCTCTCCAAATTTAGTGCGTCAGTCCGCCCTCCTCGCATTTGCACTCGATCCTCTGCTTTTTGGCATTCTGGCATTTCATCAACTTAGGATGGCTCCCTATTTCGCAGAGTTGATGGAGTTGTTTTCTGAGGTGTGGGTGACACCGGAGGTCGCAATGAACGTAGTATTCTCTGACATAATGCCTGAGACGCATCCGGAGTGAATGGAGAACAACGATTGGTGTATCGCGTACGTTGAGGTCCTGGAGAACCTGAAGTAGCGTGGATCGAATTGGGCTCCGTTGATTGAAACCATGCCAACGTGGTCCGCATATTTAGTGGCCCATAGAGAGATGAACTTGGCAAGGAAAGAGAAAAGTGAGCACGGAACAGGGATGTTTTTCACCTACTGGGCAGAGGCGCTGACAATGTTTATGACTACTCGAGACATTCCATTTGAGATTGATGAACAACTTGTGAAGACGGATTTGCACTTGCTATCACTGCAGCAGAAAGTTCTGCTCCGCGACCATCTGAAAGCAACTGCTGAGTTTGAGCTAATGGGACCGACTGAAGGATTCAGCATGAGCGCAAGTTCATCCAGCAGCGCGAAACGTGGAAGACAATGTAGGTACTGGGCACCTCGAAGAGTCTACGTTGGCGACCTGGAGTGGCCAATCGGAGCAAAGGTGTGCCTCAACGCAATCTTCGGAAGACCCTCGGACGCCTGGCGTGATAGTTTCTTTGGCTAGCGAGGAGTCGGAACAGGGATTTGAGATGGACAATAACTAGTAAGACAGCAAGCTCTTGTTGTGCAGGAATAGGAGGAACGTATGAGGTAGATAAGGGCTTCAGATTTTAGTATTGCGAAGCTGCATAATCCAGTATGACAATTTTGAGACTCTAGGAATCAGAGCGCGTTAACAATTGTAAAGTATTTTGTGGCTTAAACATGGATGTGCGAGTTCTATTGTGACTAAATCACGTGTGTCTCATATTGAACATGCATACATAAGCGCGAGCGTAAGCTCTCGGCACCTACAGGATATAGAGATGTACACGAGCCCGAGAATTAGCTCGTTCCCCAGCACGCACTCCAAGAACCTGACCCCGACTATCTCCCCGAGCCTGTCGCAACATGGCACCTCTCGGCTTCGACAGGCTACAACTACGCATCGACCGGGCACGTCGCACACTTCGACGGTTCGACCTCGTACATGTCGGCTCCGACAGGGTACATCGACGCCATCCCATGCCACGATAGGCACGTCGCCCTTTAGGGTTCCGCTCCGACAGAGATCCCGTCGGAATTGACCAGGTATCATCACGCTACGTTGCCATAGGAACACATAAGCATGATACAATCAAGAGGCAAGAATAATACGGTTTAGGGTAAAACAAACATGACAAGGATGTTACCAAGTGTAATACAAGATCAACTCAGCCTCAAACAACTATCAAACATGGAATTCAAGTAAGCCTAGTGAAGTGAAATGAAATTGAGCTTGAATTTCCAAGATTGTGCCTTCATCTCAAAGAGGTCTCTCAGCCCTTATACATGCAAATTCAAGAGCATCAGACTTGGAGATTACTATTGCAGGAAACAACATGAGCTAATAGTCTTTAATCCAGCATGGCTTGTAATTGCCCGAGTCAGTGTCGGAGTCAGCACCACAACCAGCGTCCCATTCATACCACTCCGGATTTGGATAAGTTTCTGCAGGCTCCATGCAACGAGAACAATTGCCGCACTCCTTCCATTCATAACAAGCTTCTACGTCGCCGACTGGATCGACCTCATCCTCAATTGGATATGCGTCAGCCCCAGAGCTGTCGTCGTCCTCAGATCCGTCAACATCAACTTCGTCATCTGCAAATTCAACCCACTCTGATGCATCGTCTCCCTCCAAAGAACATTCATCTGGATCCTCTGAAACTGGGGGACTGCTACATCCGGCTCCGAACATGACTGTGGACACACTCATGGAAGAATAGGATGAAGCGGATGCGTGAGGAAGTGCATCATCTCTCTTCCGTTTCTTCCCACGCGCCTTGTCTGGAATCTCAGTTAACTCAGTCACCCACGAAACACTACTAAAATCTTCCACAATTGTCGCCATGGCCGAGAGTGAGGAGAAATGCAAAGGAAGGAGAGCCGGTGAACTCATATAAGTGGCGATGGTATAAATGAAGGTAGCTGATCATGATAAAATCCACCATGAGTAGGAGTACAATAAGGAAGAGAAAATAATAGAAATTGTCATGATCAGCAGCTGTCATAAAGTCTAAGTACAGATCCGCAGCCGTCATTCTTGGAATTATAATGAAAATAGGGTCTAATGAACTCAATGAAATTTAAAACGGCAATGATTAAGAATATAATGATATAGATCTCAGGGCTGTTGTACAACCTAGGGGAGAAAGTAATGATAGGTAGCAAGGACAGCAGGCCGACATGGAGTACGTAAGGACAATTAATAGCGGAGTACCCAATAAATAATAGAAATGAGATTAGAATTAACATACCTTAGGTATAAATTAGAAATAAGGTCCTTGGGATGCGGGTTGGCAGAACCTAGAGTAATCAATGTGAGTGCTTCACACTCTCAGGTACTCACATTGGCCCCAATCCCCTGGTCTGACTGGCACCAGATCTCCTGACTTCCCCTGGGAGCGAGCGAAATGACGTGAGTTGAATTCACGACTGGACGATAACTGGGACTCTAAACAACATCCACGAATAATGCCGGAGTGACAAATAATCCACACGCATGCCAATGACATAGATCATTGACACAAGAGGGGATGACAAGGTGACAAGCGGGTATATGAAAAACAATTCATTAATTCAATAAACGAGACGGGTGAGTAAAATCAACGGCCCGTACTGCGGCTAGCCGGAGTATTCTGAGTCGCTAGAATTGCCGGTAAGACAATTTAACACATGGCAATGCTCAACAAAGTCATACGAGGTGTCTAGAACTGCGGAATGATCTATGAATTGCTCTACGGCCCGGGACCGTAAAGACAACTGCTTCACCAGCGGGAGCGGAGTGATATGCATCGCAAATAGACAAGCAGTCCGCTCCGCGTAATCCGGCAAAGAGAAGGCGCGGCCTGGAGACCTGAAGGCGATTCAAATATCAGAATCTGATGCACGTAGTATCCATACAGATAGTTGGAAATCAAAATGCCATAAGTCACAGAATGGAAATGAATGAGAAATACTCACTTACGCATCGGTGAGACGCTGGCGCTTCCTGACGGGCGACGCCGGCCGAAACTGCAGAGACAACTCGAGCTCTTCATTCCTTGTCGAAGTAGATGAAACAGGTTGAGCGGGGCTAAGGAATATGTCTTGAGCTTTGGACTCCAGAACTTTATTGGCAAAGGGCCCCAATACACCGATGAAGATGTCTGAGTCGGCTTCCAAGGCAACGATGTGCCTTCCCGAAGTAACACAGGCATGGATCGAGCATCCTGCGCAATGTCAAAACACAATATCAGAATCAGAGGCATAGGATGTGCTGATGCTAGCGCTGATAGCGATTGAACTCACCTGTTGCAGCGGCAATGTCAACCACGATATTCTCCTCGTCGGTGGCAGAGAGAATGAGACTCGAGAAGAACGTTGGGTCCTTCTCTTTCAGACCACGCCACGGACCATCTGCGTTTACTGTAAGCGTCTCCGTGACCGTAAAATTTACAATCGCGTCCTGTTTGCACAAATCGATGGATAGACTCTGCAGCTCTTGGGAAGCTCTGAAATCGAATTTGGAATGCCTCGGCGTCTTGACTGCTCGCGGGTGGGTGCAGGCAGTGCGCACAGTAGGGCCACTTTGAACATGCTCGTGGTGGAGCCTCGAATCCTTGCAGACTTCAGGCACATTCTGTTAACGCCAGTCCAGTCCTTAAACACTTTGAAGCCGAACGCGGGGAAATACGACTTAATCTCCTTACGAGTTTGATCATTATCATCACTATAGATGAAGAACACGGCCCCGTCGTCGTGAAGGTACTCGTCAGCGAATTGGAATAGGTTTTTGAAGTAGTCGCGAGGTCGAGTGTTCCACTCCGGCACATTGTCCTCGGGATGTGAGACACCCGGCACTGGCAGATTGACCGGGACATCTGCAACCACAAGGTCCACGTATGTGCTCTTCGCAACATCCTTCCCAAGAACAGTGCAGCGCTTTCCATGGTTAATTTCCGTGGAGAATTCAAAAATCTCGTCAAACATGTTAACATGCAGCTCCTTATTTAAGACAAGCTGTCTACACTGACATCTCTGTCCAAGCTTTGTTTGCGACATGGGTGCGGCAGGAGCACGGATCGAGTAGGACAGCGATGGGTGAGTCGAGAACACCGACTTTGAAGGCTGAGCGGACATCTGGGTCGAGAGAATCGGCCGTCCCCTCTCACGTTCGCCAGTTATATCCTCAATGTCGGGGTCATCCTGCCGTTGCATCACACGAACACGTGGCTATGATGCAGCAGGAGCATCGGAAGGTGCCGCTGCCAAGGGTGCTGACGGTGTGGAGGTGACAGTTGTTTGTGTTGCCTCTTGCTTCTTCTTCTCGCGCCTCAACTTCGCAGCGAGGGCCTTCTTCTCCTTAACTGCCTTCTCCTTCTCTTCTCTCGTCAGCTCCTTTGCGGGTGTCTGGGCTACAGGCTCATTGCTATCCGCCGCCATCGGAACTCCGCCGCTGAGCCGCAGCTTAGTGGCCTCCTCTTCTGGAGTGCAGAAGTTCTTCGGGCACTCGAGGTACCAGCAATTCTCCTCTAGATGTGCATAGCTGTAGGTCTTCTTCTGCTGATTGGTGAAAATATAGTTCTGGTTAGTTGAGTCACACCATGCAGTCGCCCACGGCGGCATATCCTTCAGAGCCCCTTTACGAAGAAGCTCGTGTCTCATGTATCTGCACAATGTCAAATATATACTCATCATTCAGAATTCTCATGGCACATTAAGAAATCGAAACTAGAATGCTATGTTGTGGAGTGAGTTGTCCAGTACCGATGAACAAGCCGCATGGCAAATCTTTTGTGGGCTAGCCAATCTTCCCACTTCGTTGCTCGACTGAACTGCGCCGAGCCGGTGAAGTTACCGAGGTAAGCCTTCTCCCAAACCTTGCACCGCCACTTAAGCAAGTACGTTGGCAGCGTGTCAAATTTTACCAGCTCGAGATCCAATGACGGTTTAAGGTCATCCAGTACCTTTAGCGCCTCATCTTCTAACTGCAAATTACAAGAAACAGGACGAAGTAAGTCGATACAAGAAGAAATGATGCCACATGAGTTACATCAAATTAGAGAATTTGAATACGATTGGGGATGAATGTTTACCCCCGCATAGAAGGAGGCGCGGTTCAAGCACGCAACGAGCTGACTCTCAGGAAAGAGTAGTTGGAAAGAAGTACGTGTCTCAAATCGCCGGTCCACTGTTCCACCACTTGAGCCACACAATCTTGTGCTTGGCGGCAACAGGAGTAGTTGATAGCACCTAGAGTTTGTCTAGGTGCATCTCGATCCGTTTGGAGTGCGTTGACCCATAATGCTTTCGAATCTGCCAAACACCTCAATTAGTAAAATGATATATGTGTGACGGGTCCCAAGGGCGTGACGGGCACGAGTGCCGCGACACCGAGCAGCGGGCCGTGGACACGCAGGGGTAGCCCGTCGGCTCCGACATGGTACTATGGGGCGTGGCCAGGCCGTGACGGGCAGGCGTGACGGGTCCCAAGGGCGTGACGGGCACGAGTGCCGCGACACCGAGCAGCGGGCCGTGGACGCACCACTAACCCTAAGAATCTCTCCTGAATGCTAACTTTATGACAAATGTTCTACAAATATTCGAATATCGACGAATGAGGGCACTACGTATCACATCAACAGTCAATATCTTTACTCCCGCGAGGTTTTGAGATGCGAGTATGTAACCTGTCGGCACCGACGGGCTACGGAGGTATGATATTCGTTTGCAGTCCCCTGAGCGAATTCAACATCGACTGCTTAGACTCAGAATGGTTCCATTGAAACAAGCAAAGATTGAGACTAGCAAGGAGTCAACTGTCGGCAGCGAGGGGCTACAAACCCATGTCACTCGATCATATATACCGCTCCGAGCACACTGAGTGGATTAACCTAGGAATCACCTGTCGGCACCGAGGGGCTACAAACCCATGTCACTCGATCACAAATACCGCTCCGAGCACACTGAGTGGATTAACGTAGGAATCACCTGTCGGCACCGAGGGGCTACAAACCCATGTCACTCGATCACAAATACCGCTCCGAGCACACTGAGTGGATTAACCTAGGAATCACCTGTCGGCACCGAGGGGCTACAAACCCATGTCACTCGATCACAATCTATGAAAGCTCGACATCGACAGTGTAGCTCTAGAAATCATCGATTGGATGGACGTCAGAGAATACATACCTCATCCATGAATTCTGGGCCCATAATTGGATTGGCGATCGCCTGCATCTTGTTGAATTTCCCCACCAGATCCCTCTTTAGCTTCGTTACCGCGTCATCCACAGCATCTCGGTGGCCCCTCACCGTCTGATCCTTCAACGGTGTGTCGGCCTTGTACAACGCGGACGCCTCCTTCGCCTTCGCTGCGATTTGGTCCTGTTCACAACGCAACGTTGCATGAATACTCTTTACCACTCAACATGACTGCAATCAGCTCATAGAGTAATTGAAGTTGCGGGACATTCATTACCGCATACAGGAAGCAGATCATCATGTCCCCGGTCAGCGGGTACCACGTCTGGCTCTTCGCCTTCTTGCTCACGCAGTCCTTATACTTCGCCTCGCTGATGAGGGGCTTGTAGTACTCTACAGTCTGGCTTCCAAATCGGTTTACACGGTCTAGCTCGTGCCACAAGTTTGTCTTCACGTGCGCGACCTCATTTGCCCTGTATTCAAACGAGTGGTTATAAGCTGCAACGCACTAGCATGTGATCTGACAATTTCTCAGGGAAAGAAATCCGTGAGGAATAATGAGAAAAGTGAACTCACGAGTTTATATCGTGCATCGCGGTCTGAATTTGGGACACGCCGTGAGGTGGAATGTCCAGTACCACACAGTCGGGGTTTCCACTCACGCCATACCACCTGTCGTAGTTCTCGTGTTGGGCGGCAATCACTCGTTTCCAAGCTTCAAGTCGATGATTTCCATCCCACACGAAGAACATGAGACCACTCACCTGCTTGAGATCGGAGTCTTGATTGAGGAATGACTCAAACTTCTTGTTCTCGGCTTTCCATTCCTCGTTCCAAGTTTCCGCGATCTTGGGAGATACACTCCTCCTGCTCCCATCAACGTTTGTCAAGCCTACGTAGAAGCACACGGATCCCTGTCGGTATCCGAACTGAAACTCCCGCATCAATCGCTCGATCTCCCTCTCCAACGTTACCCTGACCGCAGGCATTGAAACCATCCTGCACAGCGGAATCTTCAACTTGCTAAATTTCTCAATAGGTGTACGGCGCATCAAATTCACACAAGCAAACGAATCCCGTCGGTACTCCCTCTTCATTAGTTCCTCCGCTGCCGGGATGCTCTCGGGGAGCTCCGATTCCGACTCCTCGTCGCTCATCGCCTCGCCGTCAGTCTCGTCGCCCTCCTCGCTGTCTGATTCGGCGTCACGGTCTTCAGCTCCGGCATCGTTCACAGTATCCCCAGCGACGCTCCCAGCCGCACCACCTTCCTCATTTGAAGTTCTGCCGACACCTTTGTCATCGCTATCGCCTCCGTCATCACCTCCGTCGTCACCCTCGCCTTCACTGTCTCCGTCGCCTTCTTGCACGAGCTCAAGGTCACTGCGCCCGCCCTCACTACGCGACGTTGCCACGGTCGATGAGATCAAACGCCGACTGCGCTTGACACCGCCTTCGTTGACCGCACTCTCGCCAAAAGCCACCGCCGCAGGTGCCTTCGAGGGTGTCCCGGTCCGCTGCTCGGAGGCCTCCATCGACTCCCGACCTCCTCGACCGCTTTTTCCGCCTCGATAGCCCTTCGCTGCGACCACCGTCTTCTTTCCTCGACCCTTACCTGAACTCGTGTTCTTCTCCCCGACATCCGCTGCGCTCTCCGAAACTATCTCAGCTCCCTCTTCCACTGACTCTCGAGAATCATGAACATGCGAGCTGTCCATCTCCTGCAAGTGACGTTAAGTGGATCACTCAAACCCTATCCGGCGCAACAATCAAATTAAAATGACACCCAACTTTAACGGCGGCGGCGAACACGCAACGCGGCGGCGGCCCTCGATCCCGATTCGCACCCTAAAACGTAGTCCTTGGCGGCGCAGTAGAGCGAAGTCCGCGGCGGCACTCCACTACAATGCGCTCCACTGCGCACAGTCGGCGGCGGCTCTCCAAAACGATGCTCACGATAAGACACAGTCCTCTCCGAAACTCCGAACGCTCGGTGAATCAATTAGAAATACGGCAGCGGTACGGGAGCAGATTTGGAGCGGAGAAGCGTTACGTAATACGAAACCCTAAACGTCCAGATGAAGGGCTCAATACGATGCGGGGCCGAATCGGAATGCGCTGAAGACCTTACATGCTTTCACATATATCGTGATATCAATAAATCACATCAACCACATTTCTTTGTGAATGCTTCAATACGCACCTGTGTCTCCTCCATCCTGCTTAGGGGTACGGCAATCTCCTCGAAGTCGAGATTTATGCTTGTAGTTGATGTGTGCAAGTCGCTGATCGGCATTGCTAATCGAGTTCCCTTGCTCTCTGTAAATACTGGCAGCTTTACAAATTCTGTTTCAAGTGACTTTGCTGTGTACCTCATACTACCATATCGGGGTTTGCCTCTCTGATCGTCTCTCATTCTAGATTGCTTGATCTGTTTCGCAGAACTATACACGGCTTTCTTTCTCCGTTTCTTCTTGGGTATGTCGGGTGGGTCTCCACCTTGAGACGGGGAACTGTCTAGCATCCTACACTGCCTCTCACAGACTCAACAATCCGAGAGTTCAACTGCATGTCCATAGTCTGGGAGATGTAGCGTAATCTCAACACCTGCTCTCTCATTAGTACATGTGAAAATACTTTTCTATTGTGCTCAGTTTTTTTGGTCGGAGGATTGCGGCTGCTTGCTCTAGAGCAGATTTGAATTACTTGCATCGTGCCGACGGTGTCCTAAAAAATAGACGACTGTGAATCACTCAGCTCATCGCCAATTTTGCCCTTCTGGTTGTCAATCGTGATAATATAGACTCTGTCAGTGCTGACAGATTCAAAACGGATCCATAGCCCGAAGTATAGACTCTCTAATTTTGTTGATCGCTGTAATTTGTAGTTCCACGGTTCATTACATCGCGCCCTATATAATATCGCACTTTCAATGTGCCTTGTATCAACGCCCACCTTCATATATCTTTTAGTCACTAAGTCACCATTTTCCGCTTTGGTTTTCTTCCCCTTTCTCATGGCAGGTCCTTTGTCTTTGATACCCCCGACGGGGATGGCCACCCTTTCTGGCTATGGCGTTGCTACTCCTCTCTCAATCCCAGTGACTGATGATGGTTTGGCAATAGTCTCCAGTTTGCATCTCAGCATGAAGTTTCACTTTTCCGAGTCCAGTCTTTACGTAGAGAAAGAGATATTCGATGACCTTACAACTTCAGATCCTTCTCACACCGTCATTCAGGAGCCATTTGAAACCACTGGTATTAGTAGCGTCTGGAAACTTGAGGCAGGAAAGTATTGTGTCTACGGCCTGTTTGAATCTCATGTTCTTGGTACAGCATGATACGTTACACCCCGTCAGTCTTCTAATTGCACGATTCAAACGCCGCCGCTTCCGAAGGTTAAGATCGAGCCAGGGACGGAGAAGGTGCTCAGCTCTTCGTCTACACAACACCTTCAGTCTAGATCGACCTCTTTCATTGCTCTCTCCAGTGACTCTTTTGATGACGATGCGGTTACTGTTCGGATTCCTGGTCAGTCCTTTGTGTCGATGTCTCATTGTGAGCCCTCGTCTGCGGCCACTCTTCTAGATTCACTAACACTGAGCGAGCCATCTGCACCATCCATTGGGAAGATGGTTGGTGGCAGTATTCTTGAATGCTTAAAGAAATTAACTGCTCGACCCGGGAACAAGAACATTCTTAAGAAGCTCAATGACAAGGTTGTCAAGTCTGTACGGGTTGACCATCTCCCGCCAGTGTTTGATGGTGATATCTTGTTCGAGTTCCCTCCAGTTAGTATAGCCACAGCTCACTCATCCGCCAAATCCATGCAAGGCATGGATAAGAGATATGATGGCCACGTGTGGACCAAGACCATGACCACTATCATTTCGAATGACATGGGGCTCGCATTTCGATCGTCTTTGTGTGTAGGGCACCTGCAGTGCGCAAACAAAGATTGTGACTATTTGAAGCGTGCCCACCCGGACGTCTCCGGTTAACGATACGGAGTTCGAAGGCTCTACATGGAAGCCGTTCTCTGTGGGTCAGCAACCTCCAAAGGACTCCACCTTGGTGTGCAGAGTGTGCAAAGAGCCCCCCAAGTGTGTGAAGGATTGTTGTGGCAGAATTTTCTACGTGCACGGCGGGGCAAACATGACGAGGGCGTGCATCCACCTCGGACACCATCGGCACCCGGTGAAGGTCGGAGACTACCGGGACACGAAGTTGAGAATCAACACGCTCATCGGAGAGCAAATTGAGAAGACACCATCGGCTACAAAAAGTGCAATTGTACTTGAGGCCAGCAAGGAACTCGTAGGTGAGTATCTCTTAGGTGATGAAAATGAACCGCCCAAACCATTCAATCTCGAAGAGCTCCTTCCTGTTCTTGATAGGTTCAAGGACATGGGCTCTCCCAGCATTAGAAACAAGGTAGTCATCTTTAGATATCTCAGGAGGTACGGTGTTATGGACAGTATCACGAAGCTCAGAGGACTTAGTAATTGGGCATTCGTTCAAAAGAACATGTTCCCTGGGCAGGGAGAGGATTCAGATAAGGTCTTTGTTTTTAAGATGTATGAGATTGGTCCTGCTAGTGGGGTGGATCTTGTTAAAAGAATGCAGCCCGGTGGTGATCTCGAGAGCTCTTGGATAATGTTTGATCATGTCAAGCGTGTCAAGCATTGGACAACCATGGCTTGCTATGTATACGATTCAACGTATTGCCGGGTGATGACCATTGCATGCTGCGACATGCAATCGGAGG
The DNA here is from genome assembly GCA_022496805.1 of Pohlia nutans. Classification (NCBI taxonomy): domain Eukaryota; kingdom Viridiplantae; phylum Streptophyta; class Bryopsida; order Bryales; family Mniaceae; genus Pohlia; species Pohlia nutans. The sequence goes on from CM040086.1 coordinate 4,543,815, forward strand.
ATAAGGATGCTCAAGTTGTCTTCTGGAAGAATTTGAACGCGGTGATGGAGCGACACGACGTCCCACACCCTCAATTCATGAGTTTCATGGCGGATAGTGCTCAAGCGAATTGGAATGCGGTAAAGATCATCTACGGAAACGGTAATCCTGCTGACCGTATGGAGGACCAAGAGAGGACGTGCTTCTTTCATTGGTCACAATCCTTAGAAAAGCATAATAAACAATACATAGCCGAAGAATTTCGAGATTAGCACAAGCGCCTATGTATGCAGTACAGGGACTCCACTACGATGGCTGAGGCGGAGACGAGATACTTAGCCATCCGCGCCTGGTGGGTGTCTTCCGGAGCTGCTTCGGAAACGTCGTTGAGGAGCCTTGACTTGTGGCTTGCCTTCTGGCACTTTCGATATCGGCAGTGGGGTGGCTTCATGCAATTGGTAAGTACCTACTGCAATCCTTATTTTTCTATACTATGCACTTGCATTGTCGTAGAAAGCACCTTTTGACATTCCTGGGGTTGAACTTCGACAGAACCTAGATGAGGACGAACTAGCAGAAATGCCGTCGTGCAACCTTGCAGAGACTGTGCACAACAAGTGGCTTCAATCCTCGGGCAGCAAAGGGAACGACCTATACACTGCCACAATAGACGACTACATTCGGGCATTCATGCAGGTCGTGGCTTATTACCAATTCTTGAAGGGAGACGTTGGTGGCACCGGCCCGAGTAAAGAGGAGCTCAAATTAAGAAATGCACAGCGTCGGGCCAGAGTCACCGGTGATCCTAGAGTGCTTAGAGACGCCATGTTAGGCATGCCATGTGCTGATGATTTCTGCATCCGCGACCCTCACCTCGAAGGAGAGGAGGTTTTTGGCTCACTCAAGAGAAAGCCGGACGTGCCGCTTGGGGCCGATGGCGAGTCGCACAGGCCGGATACAGTAAACTACTCTCACCCGCGCGGTTCGAAAAGAGCTGCTCTGGCTCAAGTTGTGTCACTGCCAGTCATCACAAAGGAGGAAGAGGACGAGGTCGAAGAAGATGCCGCCACAACCGAGGTCGCCCCCGTATCACCCGCTCTAGAAGGAGGTATTCGGCGAGTTACATCTCTTCAAGAGACGAAGGTCGATGAGCGAACCTGACATATTGCACGGTTGCCAAAAGAATATTCCAAGGCTTGCTGGGCTCAGAGAGTTGTGACAAAGAAGAAGTGCTCCGCGAAGATTGTTTGGAACGCGATGAGCACCCCTGCTCCGACATACACCGGTGAATGGCTTAACCTGCGGCTAGGCAAGGAAGTGACGATTCCATTCTTTTTTTGTTGTGATGATATCGAGAGGTGTGTAAAGGGCACACGACGCAAGTGGGTTACTCACTACTCCCCTACTGAACCGAGGCCGCCCGTTCCCGACGTCTGGCCTGTGAAATTAGGGACGAACCTCAAGCAGAACGAGATCCGGACCCTCGAAGCGGCAGGATTCCAGCTCCCACAGAAGGAGCAAGTATCGCCGAGGAGACTATTCTCAAACGCAACTCTTCCACCAGATCTTTCCATGTCCCTGCACCTGACGACGCCGATCGATATCCTGGAAAGAGGAAGTCCAAGAAAGTTCGTCGTCAAGCCAATGTACCCACCAACAAGCAATGTCTAAACATTGACTCTGCACGGATTCTGAAAGCTAGAATCCAGAAGGTAACGATGATACTACAACCCGGATATGGTTGCATCATTGCTCTAGACTTTGGAACACCACCAAAGGTTACGTAGTATCAGATTACTGTGAGCTCCCTCCCGGAATGCACTTGTCCTGCATTCAGACAGACGATGGCAAAGTTTGGAAAGAGAGGAGGATCCTTCACTTACTGCAAGCACGTTTACTATATATTTATCAAAGTCTGTAAGCGTGATCCCAATGCTGACCTTTTCATCCACGCACCAACGTTTAGCTTTAACGAAATCAAGCTCCTCCACGAAAGTGGAATCTTGACTTGTTCCATGGTATAGAACTCTAGTTTGCTAAGCCTATGGTTCTAACTCGGTCATATTTATATGTAGGGGTTGCCTTTGGAATTGTGTCATTCTTGTGTCGTCATATCTTCATATGATTCCCAATGACTGGGTCCAGTTCATGCGCTCCAGTCGATATCTATATCTTTAATAAACTCGACTGTATTTGCTACAATTATCCTAGGGTTGTACTGGTCAGCGACCCGGCGAACCGGTTGCGTACTCCCGCGCCACCAGCTGCGACGGAGTCACCGGTGGTAGCCTCTCGGCGCCGACAGGCTACGCCCGGCCACGCAGCGGCCAGTCGTCCGCGATTCGCCATGGCGTCGTTTCATCCACTTTTTGTCCACATCCCGTCCTCATCTCGTCCGCTCCGTTTCTGTGTTGATCACTACATTTCCAATCGCGAATGTTTCACCAATCCACCAGGGTGACTATTTTTTGATTATTTTCATAACTGAAAAATACATTGAACATACTCGACTTGCGAGTGTATATTAGATTCAACCATATGGCCTATAAGTCCCTCCCCTATCTGGATTGTAGGAACCCGTAAGCTTAGCCGACTTGTTTTGAATAGAAAGTCCTCGCCGAGGCAGCCTTAACACTCTTGGACCAGGTTGAGGTTGTAATGTAGCGCCCGAGTATGTTCCCGGAAGGAGGTTTCCAACCTTCGAGTATACATGGGGGACCGAGCACGATGTATCGTTCCGATCTTCAGGATGCTCAACTTCCTTCTCTCCTAATTCTTCTGATTCAAGTCTAGCTCTATGCGTTTCTTTGTCAATTCGGCTGTGGCAATCTTCGCTATGCTCATTGAGCTCCATATCCAAGAACGGCTCAAACGGCCAAGTATCCTCGCTCAAAGAAGCGACGTCGGCATGCCTATCCCGTCTACGTGACACTTTTGCACTTGAGCTATCCCTTTCTGGTCTCTCCATATCGCCTCTCAGTCTATCACTAACCCACTCAAATCATAGAGGATCATACCCTCCGAGTCACCCCATTTATATGTGACTGATGAAGTCTTGGCTCAGCCTTGTCTGACACCTTTTCGTGCTGCGTGGGACCCGTCAATATCATCTCATACTCGTCATCTAATAGCTGTAGCCAGCCAAATATGCTCCATTTCGAGGTGGCCCTAAACCCTAAAAGTTAATCCAAAAATGGTAATAGGTCCCGCGGAAATAGGTCAAAAAAAATTCCAAAAATATATAATATTTGAATATTCCACAGAATATTCGAATTTTCTAAATTTGGTAAAAATTTGTATATTTTTAGACTCTAACCTCTTTTTTCCGCTCTCTGCTCTCCGCTCACCGCTCGCACGGTAGCTTCGTTGAGGTAAGATATAGACACAAAATAAGTAAAAATTGAATGGTTTGAAGTTTTAAAATAGAGTAATCCATAAAGTCTTGTGAAGAGAGGGTTTAGGACATAGGTTTCACAAGAGAGAGGATCTGCTCTTAAATGTGGAAGAGGTGTCACAACTTGAAAAAAAACACATGTAAGTTTCCAACAATCAAAAATGGTCATAAAATTTTTATAGTTCATTGTTTTGAAGTGCACCTTGGGATACATGCCAACGAGGCTAACGCCTGGCCCATCGGAGCCGTGGAACTGCTAACGTGGTGAAGGAGATGGGTGGAAGCTTTTGTTTTAGAATCACTACCCACCTAAAAAAGGTTGTTGCAACAAACACAATGCCTAGCTCTGTTACAGCCACAAAATCAAAACCGCCTGGAAAGTCCACCACAACCACAGATCCTTGATTCTGTCTCCTTAAAACTGCTACGTGGAATTTTGAATGCCAAATAAGAACCGACCATCTCTGCAGATTCGGTTGAATGTGTGTAATTTGCCCGGAAATTAAAGAGTTGTACCTTGCACCCATTTCCAACTCAAACATAAGCTTCCTTTACAGATAACTCTAATACTAGTAAGATATTTGAAATGTTATAAAAAATTTCCATCCATATTGCCCAATTCTTCAAATGTTTTAAAATTATGTTAGAAATTGAAAACACATAGAATTTCTATTCAGAAATTTTCAGTCGAATGTGATCATGAATTTTGAAATAATCATAAATATCATGATGTTGATGATCACAATAACCAAGCATGTTCATGAACTTCGACATAAGTTAGTAATCCTGAATTTCAAGGTTGTATACTTAAAAAGATTCATATTTCTTTACTGCGATAACTTCATGCCAGATGACAAGCCCGGAAGTTGGCCATCGTTATTCAAGCACATTCATTAGACTAAGGAGGTAGGTTATGCTGTGAATAGATGCAGCAGAGTCATTGATTCAATCATCACCAACTACACCCAACTACGACGCAAAATCAGATGACCGTTTCGTATTGGAAGAGCAAGTTCCATACCCGGTCCGATACATTGTTGCAACATTTAAAACACGAATTCATGCAAGTCTGAGAGAAAGTGCTTATAAAATTATATGCAAACTAATATTTTACTCGATTAGTACTGTAAATGAAATGGATGTGCCCAATTCCCAGATAATACCCTCACAAGTAGGAAATAGGAAGTAGGTGATCCCTGCATGTGTTCTAGTGCACAAACTCTACTGTTCTGAACTACTCATTTGTACCAGCAACTCTTGTCAAGCATTATCTGATTGGTACAGTCCAATACCGCCTATCTAATAACAACGTCAGAACTACATTGTCTTATCAGGACTAATTTACTTTAACTTCTCCAGAGTCTACCTCTTTAACTCATTTTTTACCCAGGTTTCGCAGTAATCGTGCGAAACAAGTGATATCACCTTGACGGAGGCCCATCCAGAACATGTAAACGTTGAAGAGCTAAAGAGAAGCAAGCTACAAAGTTATGGGAAATGAAACCTGGGATTATCCGTGGGCCTTTTACAGCACCAGCAGCTTCTGCTTCGAATTCCTTGAGTTGTTGATCGATCAAATACACCGTGCTGTTGCACCTGCGCTGAAGCTTAAGATAAGCGTAAGATGTGGGACAGTACGTCCAGGTCGCCAGAGTATACCAATTATACAAATCATCAGTGAGTGTGCCTAATGCAGGCAGATAGAAACTACAAAGGTTACTTGCCAATCTATGGTACCGACTGGGGAGCTTTCTCATAACCCTAAATCTCGGAAGAGCTTCTCATAACTCTGGGCTTTCAAAATGTGCTTTGCTGTTGACGACTAAGGGCTTCGTAAGATGAGACAGTTGTACCTCCGTCATCTCTGAGAAATAGCATTTATACAATTGCAAACGTTTCAAGGACGGAGAGTTATGAGACAGAATGCCGACGCCTTCGTGGTTTAGGAGGGCGGACATCAGGAGTTAAGGGAATTCCGCTGCCGTTCGCACCGGCATATCCGCTATTCCTGAAGTCCTTGGACTCACGGCGGAGGAAGGGGTTTAATTTGCTGAACTTCTTGGATACGGTGTCGATGAAAGTTTTCCCTCCGCCACCCTTGACAATGTCCATTTTCAAGTTGGTTTGATCTCTCTCTAGCTCCGTCAGTCGCATGCGCATCCTCGCAATTTCAAGCTTCAGGTCTCGGTTCTCCCTCCTCACAGACTCGTAGTTGGAATCACTTGGTGAATGGACTACTGAATTTCCAACCGTCATCCTTTGAGATAAGTGGTGACGCATACCCGGATCTCTGCTGTTTACAGTGGCCATAGCATTGCGCAGACGCAGTTGTTCGAAGTAGAGGACCTGGACAACCACTTGGACAGGCAGCCTTTCGTTCTGCGCAGCGTGCGTACATGCATCCTGGGAAAGTTTTTGACAGTCTACTAACTTGCACAAAGTCTTGCGTTCTGTCTCGTTGACTGCTGGATGTGCCTGCATAGTGACCACGCTTCGCATCAGTGCATGCAGAGGGAGAAGCAACTAGTGTGCGGATGCATGGGACTAGGCAATGTTCGAATCAATGAACAAAGTGCACTATCTTCATTAACGAAACTTCAAGCTGATACTCTGAAAGGGTTCGACGGAGAAAAGAGGGTCTACTCCACGGCGAAAAGAGGGGGAAATATAACAAAGGACTTCTTACTGAAGGGGTGGTAAACAAAACGCAAAGAAGACACAATCGAGTTCCAAAATACCTTGAGGAATACATCGACGGCTCTGTATAACCCGTCGTCAACACTCCTCGCGTGCTCTGGCAGAATCTCGGCAAGCGCAATGAACTTATTGATTGTAAGATTTGCGTCAGGAGCAATCTCTGCTAGATAGGTATCGAGTAGTTTAGCAACTTTCATCAGTGCATTTTGTGTAGGAGATCCCTCGCCTTCGACGTCGTACATAGGATGTGTGTCCTGAAATGAGAAGCCTATCAACCGTCAGAATTTACATCAACTCATTAAGTTAATTTAGTCTACCAAGCGTGGATCGGATGATAACCTATTTTGAGTCGATTTCAGACTAATTCCTCTACGCCTGTACACTCAACTGAAATTACGACCCATTAGAATCACTGCTACTGAATTCAGTAAAATGAATTAGAACTAAAATGTCACAATACTTACGTCACCGTCTTCGGCGCCATCTTGCTGCATGAAACAATTCAAAATCCGTTGCACTGCATCTACGTCGAAAAGTGTGTCTCCATTATGGCTAACGGACGGAATCAGCAGATCGTCCAGAGTAGCTTGCTCCAGCTGCAATCCAATGCGTCGCTCAAGATCGAGGCGACAAGCTAAAGTGGTCTCCAGAACAACGGCCGCACGCAGCAGCCCAAACAAGAAGCTGCAAGAAATGGCGTTCTTCTCGGGGGGCATAATACTGACAATCGCCTCCACTAAGATTCGTTGCTCATGCTCCATTGACATTGCTGGAGTAATAACCTGAAACAAAGACTCATGAAACAAATAAATAAGCAAGAATAATAAGGGCCTTCAAAGATTAAAAATACGCTTCAGAATAGCTTACCATGACAAATTCCTTATAGTGATTTAGTGGAAGAGCACAATAAGGACACATTTAACTGGCAGTGGACCAATTAGTCTGTAACCAGCTGCTCCACCGTGCTGCCAAATAGTTATTCAGTATTCAGATAATATTTGCGAACTCAAGATAAAATTTGTAAGTGCAGGGGATTAGTTATCAATACCTGAGGTTTTGGTGATTTCATGATCTGCCTCTTGTGTATGCCTTTCAAGGCACGGTGTGCATAATGCATCACCGCTCCACCGATACTCTCGCAACGCAGGCCTTTGGTTCTCATCGCAGTAAGCACTCTTTGGAAAAAATCGAAGCGAAGGACTGCGAGATCTTCTGCCCACCATTCTACAACTGGCGCGGCCGGAGCGTCGTTAAATGAGAGCTTAACATTGTCTAAGCGCAAGGATTGTTCATAATCAGTGCGATTTAAACCGCCACCAACCTGCTCCCTGCACGACGAAGAGAAGGATATTCATGACCGTTAGATATCAAACATGGTTTTGATAGAATGTAGGATCGGGAACCTCCCGTGAGGCACCCCCTGGAGGATGTCGCCGGAAGGGACATTTGTTGAGGTGAGGTTCCCGATTCTACATGACTGTCCCAATGGTATTTCGAATATATTTGATTTTAACAAAACCTCGTACAGTCGGACTTAGAACTTCTCCAAATGCAAGGCCAGTACCAGAATGTCATCGTACCTGACTGCTTTCTGAGCTGCAGCATTTATACACCTGTTGACTAGTTTCAAATCTTCAGCAAGAGGCAGAAGGCTTTCACAATTATGCAGCACAGCAACGGATTCCGCCAGATTTTGAAGAACAAATTCGTTGAGGAATTTCTCGGTGCGCTCGACAAGGTTATTGTCACCCCATTGTTCATTCATTTCCAAATAGTCAGCAGCGCACCGGAGTAGGGCCACATTGTACGTAGTAATATCGTAGTTAATGCCGTAACAAAATTTGGCTGCCAAATCAAAAGCTTCAGATCCGCCAGGTAAATCCGTCAGCTGTAGATGCAAGATTCCGTCTGCGTCGGGTCTCTCGCAGGCAACTAACCTCCTGATTTTACCACTTCTTGCCACTAGAGGAAACTGTACAACGCACCAAGAGCCGGTCACGAAATATTTAAGAGCAATCATATAATTATATTCTACATTATGCACGACTTCCCATGTCCTTTTAAAATTAGTTGCGCGCTTTCAAGCCCCGCCGTTTTCCAGATAATAAACCAAGCTGAAGAATGAGGAAAAATTAAACTACAATGAATGATTTGAGTGCATGGGAACAACCGAATAAGTGTGTGCAGGAAAAAACCTGACACAAATACTTTTAAACGAATCATTTCGGCAGTCAGTCAAGTACTAGCTGAAAAGATACCTTGTGCAAAGAGAAGCACTGACCGCCAACCTCAACCACGATGTCAGTAGGAGTATCTGTGGAGAACCGCCTGCAACACCAGAAAACCAGCACAATTAAAATTGTACAGCTTTCTACCTACATTATTTAAACGTTCTACACGACCAGGCCTTTTGCAAAAGTCGTGGTCACAAAAGAAGTCTGACATCGATGCAATATCTCCAAATGAAACTAGTTTTCACTGGCAACGTTCGTGTTGATCTAATTGAGAATAATATTTTCAGACTTCATGACGAAGCAGAGCGCATCACTTCGCAGAGATTATTGAAATTCTAACTAAAAATCTAATCATTTGTAAACAACGGCGGACGACAGTTTATTTGACAACTAATAAATACTTCAGAATTAGACTATCAGTTCACATGATATACAGTGTCAAAGTACTGGTACTATAAAATAAAGTAATGTGGCAACTTTCACTGTCATGCCTAGATTTGCAGATTATGATACGAGAAATACCATCTCAACGAGGCAGAAGACGTAAAGGATCGATAAAACTCTTGGAAACGTTTGAAGTTGAAAACTAGGCTCTACGTTTCAGGGGAAAAAAAAAACGAAAACAATGTCGGGCTAAAAAAGTCGACCGGTTCACACAAGTACGACCGGAAGTTCAAAGTCAGTGAGAAGGTTTTACCACTGCTCATTCGCGCGCTTCAAAGTAAGACTCGACCTCGAAACTCGTTTCGAAGTAGGCATTTCAATACTCATCGATCGTCTCGCGGGGTTAAACGGCACATCAACAGTCATGGATCTTCTCCCATGGCTACTCGGCATTTCAATACTCATGGATCGTCTCGATGACACCACGGGCACCTCAACACTCATCATCGTATCCACTGCCATTTCCTCGCACAAGCACTTCAAGCCTCAACCTGACTAAAGACTCCTCGGCTCCTCAGAAAAATTAAAGAAAAGCTCTCATCTCCAAGGCCTGTGTGAATCACGTCCCCCGCTCCTCCTCCAAGAAAGCTCGAACACCGGTCTCAAGATTTTCAAAAAGCTGTTATGAAAGAACTCCTGTGCTTCTCACTTCACAAATTCTTCTCGCCTGTCCAGCTCTGCTTCCACAACTATCCAATCCTCCACAAATGCCGTGGAATTCAAGAACCGTAGTCAAGAACCAGCTCACGGTCAAGCTCGCCCCTATCATAGCAGAATTAAACGAAGTGTCACGTTAGACAGAATCTCAGAAAGGCTCATGAAAGCCATCCCGGAGAAACGGAATCCCGAGCTGGCCGTGGAGGCTATATCCACTCGTTTCCGCGCCACATGCCGCACACCGGAGTGAAACCAAGGAACAAGATAGCTACACCATTTATTGCAGCCTATAAGGGAGCAGATGTAAAGCGAAATCGGGACGGGCAAATCAAGAGAAACACCACGCCATTCATGCGCAAAGCAAACAAGCACGCAAAGGAAAGGAAAGCAAATCCCCGACCATGGAAATACACAGAGCAACGGGAGCCACAATTCCCTGTGCAAGGCTGCGGGTCCAAGTCACTAATTTAGTTACTAATTTTGGGCGGTTGGGTGACTAATCGGTGGACGCGGCCACCGGGTACCACCGCGGAGATGGGTCGCCTGCTGCCGTGGCAGGAAGCTCAGCCACTCGCTATTTCGGGTGGGGTTTAAATGCCTTCCAGAAGGGGCAACTGAACACTTTGAACTTGAATATGGCAAGTTTCTTGAGTTGGTAGAATGATGCTTCTGTGGAACCTCTAATTTATTAGGGAGTATATTATTTTTGTTTGGCAAAACTCGGGGGAAAGTGAAAAATTGTTATGGCAATGCAGAATCCACCAGCTTTTTCAGAGCATAGTTTTTGTAGTTGTCTGGCGGTCTGGCCCCCAAAAAAATTGGCCATCAGGCTGGTGCATACAAATAGCAATCCAAAATTGTTTGTTGTCCCTGCCCACCAGGGAAGAGACTACCAAAACACTTTGTTTTATCTTGGCAGCAGTGAGGGGTTATAGTGAGTGAAATGACCCACAACCGCCCAATCCTCCATTTTGGTCATGTTGGTATCCTCAACAATCACTATTCAAAGAACCTAAAACCAACCACTTGTGATCTAATGAAAGGTTTTACAAGTGGGCGAAATTGGAAAATTTATAGTAATTTTGTGTTCAAAGCAACACTACTTATATCTCACATATAGGGTATGAATATCTTTGCACTTTCAAAATTCAATATAATTATATTTTATTGGAAAAAAATCTTTATTTATTCATGAATGTTATTGCTTATCATTGATCAAAAGTCATTCTTTGGGTCCAACCCCTTTACACTAGGAATTGAGCACAATGCAACCAAAATATTTTTTACATTAAAACCAACAAGCTTTTACACGGGCTTAACTCAATTCATTAGATTCATCAAATATGGAATCCCAAACTTTGGCCTTGGACCCAAATGCACATTTCATTAAAAATTGCAATGTTATTATATCGAGTGCTTGAGGCCGGGCCTAAGGCTAATATAGGTTGATTTTTTTGTTGCATTGGGCCCAAGAACAACGGGCATGATTCCTAAGTGTAGAGCGGCGCTCAACATGAATTGGCCATGAACTCCTTTGACTTCTCGACTTAGACGGTCATAGTGTAAACCAACCCCTACTTTCATTGTTTACTTTTCATTTTTGTACCATTTATGTGATGATATTGTATTTACATTTAGAAGGAAAATAAAATAAAATTTCAGGCACATGAATTTATGACCCCTATGTGCCCTCATAATTTTGTAACGGAGTTATTGACTGACGGCCCATTCACATACACCAATGCTATCGCATGCATGCATGCATGAACAAGGTAACTTTGAGGGAATTTGTTGTCAACCAAGAAACATAAAATACATAATTAGAAATTACATTAACGCATAACAGAAAGGAACACAACGCAAAAAAGGAGCATGGCTCTACTTGCGTCAGTTGTACAGTGTTTGAACAATAGTTGTCGCAATCAAAAAATAAGCCTTTGAATGTTTTTGTGTTTCTCGATTTTACATTCCTCCATATTGGGAGTGGAGATGTAAGTGCGGCAGGGGCTTGGTGTGAATCAACCGTAACTATGCTTGTCAAGAGGGCAATGTCATAACCTTGTTTTGTACAATATCCCTAGTCTTGACAGAAAAGAAATAGGAATAAGTTTTTTGGGGAACTTTTTTCCAAGTTTATTCATTTTGTATGGTGAAAAAAGAATCTTTGAAAAATATTTGAAATGGAATCTTTCAATATTTCACGGGCAGGTGTTGATTGTTGAAGCTGCTACATGGGTAGTGGGTACAGTACAGTACCTGGGATAAGATATTGAGTAAAGAAGGAAAGAAAACAGAGGAAAAAATAAATGAAGTGAACAGTAGACGGACTTATGAGCTGTACTTAACGTAGAGTAGGTGTTGTTGGATTCTATTTCCAGATTATTTGACTTTCCGCTTGATTCCAAAAGTGACAGGTCTCATGATAAGTGTACAGTATCCACCATATTTACATTTGTTTCTATTTGTATCTGTTTATTTATTTATTTTAGTTTTGTTTATTTTTTATTTTTTATTTTTTTGGCACAGATTGAAAAACTCAATTGCAAAAAGATAAAATGCACAGCCACCACGACAGGACCGCCGCGGGACAGAAAGGTTGTTTATTTATTTTATTTTTAACAAAGGTGCAAGCCCATTGCTTAACTTAACCAGTGAACTTTTTTTTTGTTTTTGGCTAATCTTCATGTTGGCTAAGGTAGTAACACCTTAAACGGACAGAATAAGGGAATTGGTAACCGGGGAGTGCAAAAAGCATGAAGTGAAACCATGAATGTGTTAGCAAATTGGAGACGAAGTGTTGGGTCTTGGAATCAAAAATTTTGGACACATGAGCAATTTTACACGAATTTTTGAAGTGAAGGTGTTGTAGACACCTAATCAAAATTGTAGACTTACCCAAAAGAAACAGAAGGAACACATGGACAAAACTGGTCAATGCTTCCATCTCATTGGTTCCATCTCATTGGTTCTAGTGAACTTTTAGTGAAGTTGTGGTCCATTTTAGGTACACTCCCAATCACTTTGAGGTGAAATTATAGGAGGCAGGAATGGGTACTTGGCAGTTTAAGGTGTTACTACTTTATAGTGGTGAAACCTAGGATAGTCAAGTGGATTTGGTTTTTCTTTTTCTGGTGTTTATTGAGTCGTATGGATCACTGTTCCAGAAGATTTTTGAGCCAACCAGTCAATGTCCACTATTTTCCAAAAGCAACCGGTTTTTTAAGATTATATCTAGTATATTTTGTCTATGAATACTAAATATAATTACTTTTCAATCATTTAGTTCCGTGTTTTGCCTCTATTCTTGAAATTCAACCAGCTATTTCCAAAAACTAATTGGCACACTTGTAACTAACTGACGGTTCTTCCCGGGCAGTGGTATGGATAGATAGATAGATAGAAACTCCTGTCCTCTTTCGAGACCAGTGCGAATAAAGTGTCCGTTTGTAATGTCAATGACCTAGTAGAGTTATCTTTAAAGTCCATCAAATTTTGAAGAAGATACCGTGAATTTTCTCTATTATACTCTTATTTCTTCACTTCAAATAGTTAGAAGGTGTGGAAGATCTTAGTGGTTTATCATTATTAGGTGTGTAAGAGCTTGGTGGTCTTGTAGTATCTTCAAACGTTTTCAAAAGTTTTTTAGCTCCTTTTTTGGAGCTAAAAAACTTTTGAAGACCACCAAGCTCTTACACACCTAATAATGATAAACCACCAAGATCTTCCACACCTTTTAACTATTTAAAGTGAAGAAATAAGAGTATAATAATAAAATTTACGGTATCTTCTTCAAAATTTGATGGACTTTAAGGATAACTCTAGTGTCCACCGGAGAGAGGGCCATTGGAAAGTCGTATGGTTACACTACAATTATTCCTGAAAGCAATTATGACTTTATTTATTTTTGTTTTTTTGTGTTTTTGATTTTGTTTTTTGTTTTTTGTTTTTTTCTCACAGTAGAAATATGGGCTTGAGATCAAGACAAGCATTGAATATTTCGGCTATCGGAATAATCACCTTCATGCATTGTTAGCTTCATAATTTTAGCTACAAGTGAACAATTTTGGTAATATTAGAGATTAAAATCCTAGTACTAAGCACACACTTCTAAAATAAACTAGGACATCAAATATGCACCAAGGAGAAATGGTTTGGGATATCAATCATAAGTGTAGCTGGAAGCCTTGAAGATCTCCTAAAATCAAGAACTCTTAACACAACCACCACAATTTTCAAATCCAATCAAACAAAATAACTTCACTAATCATGGTTTAGGGTTTAGGGTTTTTTAACCCTTAAACGTCAAGAAGACCTGGACGGGGCAGCCCGGAAGGCATCTAAATTTCCGGAGGAAAAAAAAATGTTTTTTATTTTTATTTTTATTTTCAAAATTTTAAAAATTGAAAAATTGAAAAAACGGCTATGCAAGCTAGCATTGTTGTGGCACTGTAGCACTGTGGCACTTTTCAAGAAACGACCTCAATTGCTCCAACTTCAACACTGTTCATTTTGATAACTTTAATTGTTTGTCAATGATTTCCAAAATCTCCCAAATGAGGCGCAAATTTGGAATCTAAATTGCATTTTCAGTAGTTTTCCAACGCACCCGAATCCTCACTTGATTTGGTTGAGAAAAACTACTATTGTTCTCAATTATTCCGTTATAAATAGCCTATGGGGCTTTTTTGACGTTTGTTAAACACTCCAACTCTTCAATCTAGCACATTAACCCCTCAGGGTCCCTAACTTTTTTGGACTTAAAATCATCATCGCTTTTGATGTGCTATAGGTCTAAATGTGAGTAAGATATAGAAATTTCAACCATAAAATCTTGTAATATACATGTTGTAGATCATGTGGATCAATTTTGGGATCATTTGGCCATATAGATTGCAAGATTATAGTGTTTTAATGCTAAAAATGGATGCTGAAATTTTCCTAGCAACATAGTTAAAGGTGAAATTCGTTTTCAAAATTACTCAAATGAAAAAAATTCGATCTATAAAGTAGTTCAAAATCATCATACAAACACATTGGTACCAAAAAAGCCTCATGAAAATATTTAATGTGCCCTAAAATGGCCTTGCAATGTCAAAAAGTAGCCTGAAAAGTAACCCATTTGAACCAAAAAGCAAAAAGTGTCCAAAATAGACCCGTGCACTAAAATGACTCTCAAACATTCATAAAATTATGGATTGACCTGAAAATTTTAACATGATAACTAGACTTCAAGGAAAATTCAACCCACTATTTAATCCTAGCTAACAACTGTTTATTCAACAACCGAAAATGGTTTCACAAGGCTCCTTGCACGCTTAAAAATTAAGAAGAAAAAAGACATTTGTACACCTACATGTGTATGGTTATTTGTTTCAATTAAGGTAGAAATATGGAAAACCATGAGGAATCTACGAACCAAACTATAGATTTATACTGAACGGAGACATCTTCGACTCATTTTTGTGAATGTCTAAAACAAGTTTTTAACTAAAAAGTGTATCGGGTTTGAATTTGGTTTTTAAATCTAGATGATAGGAAATGTGATAAATACATACATATACATGTATATAATGATTTAGCACCTAAAAAAGCTTAATTTAAATACTATTTTTAGATCAAATATTGTGAAGGGGTATGCTATTAAAACACACTCATATTATACGTGTATTCCCAATTTTAACTTTAAGTGCGCTCTATAGGACTAGCAGCTTGATTCATTGATTTTGAATTATTGTCATGGATTTTGATCATGTATACACCTTATGGCAGTCTCACGTAATCCATGGATTTGCATGACATTCAACATACTCCCTTTATAATCACATGATTAAACTTAATTCATGAATCTCAGTGAAAACAACGCTTAATCTATGGATTTCAGTGAAAACAAAGTCTTTTTGTGGGACGGAGGGAGTAAAAGAAACAATATAATGTAGAAGCTTGACGTATCCAACTTATGCAAGAGCCATATAATATTGGATAAAGATGAGTTGGTGTAAGAAAATGTATAAAAGGAAAATGTGTAAAGGGCTGTTTACACTATGGCCAAAGATTGAGAGGCTGTTGAATCCAACCAATCATATTAGCCTCTCGACAACCTCTCAACTCCTCATACTGAAGGCAAAAGTTCAATGGCCATCGCCTTCCAAAATCAGCCTACGTGGCAATACTTTTTGATCATTTGGATTCCTAGGTGACGAATTTTTGATTATAGTTTTGGCCATCAAAGGCTTGAAATTTGAATTTGGCCATTCGAACTTCATTCTAAGGCCGGCCAAAGGCTTGGCCTTTGGACTTCCAAAATGAAGCTTCACACTATTTTGGCCAAAGACTTGGATTTTGGACTTGGCTTCATATTCTAGCCGTCCAAGTCAGGAGGTTGTAGATTTTGGACTTGGCCTTTGGAGGCTTTACACTATAGTCGGCCGCCAGTTTCTATATTTTATTATGTATTTCAAGCCCAAACCTTTGGACTCTCAACATCTTTTGGCCATAAAATCCCACGGCCTCTCCACTTAGGCGGCTATAGTGTGAACCGGCCCTAATTTGGGACTGGCTACTGCGTGGTGCAGAATTGAAGGTGTGGGGTGCAGGTGAAAAATATTCTTAAAATATTTTGCGTCGTTAGCACTGCCACGTGGCAATTTAAGGTTAGGGGATATATTTAGGATTAGGGTTTAGGATTTGGATTAGGATTTAGGAGTTTAGGGTATAGAATATGGGTTTGGGGTTTAGAATTTGGAGTTTAGGAAATAATTTTGTTGACTTAAACGAACATTACGGGAATATTCTACGAACATGCCGCACCTACACCTCATAACTTGCACCATGTACATCCCGTACCCCCAATTTTAAACTATGTAGTAGTTGACCCATCCTTTATCCCTTCAGTGCCCGAGTGTATGTTCATAATATAAAAAAATGTTCATAAAATACAATTTTTTTTCATACATCAAGTTCAAAATATCCCTCTTAGTTGCATTTTATGATGCATCTTTGCAAAACTACCAAATTTGGAGATCGCTCTAGGCAATTAGGGATTACTGTGCACTAACTTTCAAATGTTCCGTGACTATTTAGTCAACAGTATGCAACAATCCAGCCATATTAGAGAAATTCGCAAAGTAAGAGGACCAGTGATCCACAGTTGAATCCCGCATCCTGTATATATTGAGATAACCAAATAGTCTCTCACACAAGCTCAAGAGATTGTGCCGGACTTAGATTGGAAGTCCACAAGGCTCTTGGGGGCCACGAGGTCCGAGGTTCAAACCTTGGCGGCCACTATTATTGAACCTTGTGGTGCATTAATGGGCTGGCCCGGCGGCATACGTGGAGGCGCGCCTTCACACAGGAGCAAACTCACTCACCCTCCTTCACTTACCGGAAATATAACTCATCCGGTTTTTATTTTTGGAGCCCGACACTTCTACTTTTATTGTCTTGTGAGCCAGAATCTTTACTGACGCAGTACCGGAAGCCTGAGATTTCAGGACTTTACGAATTTCTCTATTATATAATGTTAGATGGTCTTAAAATCATATGTTTAAAATACACTTTTCATATTATTGGTAAATATTCTTTTGCATACCTTTTGCATAGTTAATATTGGTAAGTATACCTTTTGCATACATAGTTTTTTGTGTACAGTACAAGGATTAGAATAATAAACTATAAATATGATTCGGTTTGACTACTGTCGGTTTACCACTGTCATTAGAGTTTTCCGCAAACTCATCGGCTTTCAGAGCCTTACTTTGGCAATTTCTTGAATATACGAAAGTTGGCCCGTGGTGGGCTGTCAAGGGCTGTTAGTTACTGGTTTTTCTATTTCAGTGAATAGACCCACTCCAAAGACCCACTCCATGTAGATACGTGTCAAGCCAAAGAAGCCCATGTGACGGAGCATCCACGAGAATAGAAACTGAGGTTGGGAAGTTTTTGGGCACCGTTTTTGGTGCCTTCAAACTTCAGACCTCTAGTTTATTTACAACATCTGACATGTCTACTTTTATTGTCTTCTCAACCTCTCTTTTCACAATGTGTGGTCTAGTCACCCAACTGTAGAGCACTTTGCGGATAACTCTATTGTGGGTCTAAATCTATCGATTCAAATTTTGAATGAAAGCTTGCCAGTTCATGTTTCCATTCAATTTTATAAATTTCAAAAATTCAAAAAATAAGGGAATTTTTTGAAATTGTGCATATCAAAATTAAAGATGCTTTAGGTGAGATTTGACTTAAAAGTCTTAGCCAAGGACGTTCTAAATACTTGATACTAAAGTTAACTGAAAAGAGTGTCTCAAAGTAGAAACTCACCTTCAACTCACCTTAGACTTATTTTGAGTTAAAAAGATTACAAACTAATCTAAGATGAGTTGGGAAAACAATCTAAAGCAAGGCCTGTATCGCGAAGGGGTATGGAACTCTTCAATGCTAAAAGAGAGTTCCTACAAATTTCCCCAAGGCAAAGAGAGCCGACTAAGGGACTATTCATGAACAATGTGGTTGTCAGAATATGATTATATTGAGATTTAAACTCACTTTAGAAGTTTGAGAAGTGACGGCCTCTTTTTGGTCCACTCTATTGTTTCTGGCAATTACTTGCATTTTTAACAAATTTGATTTTTTATGTTTTATTTTCTCACTAGATTGGCCCGTGTCAGGATTTGCTACAATAGTTCTGATGACAATTTTTTTTTGGAAAGCATGCATACATTTGAGTTAACCCTTAAACGACATATGCTTTCTTGATACCACACTCAAAATCTCTTTCAGTAAATTCCATTTTAAGCACGATTCTGTTTCTAATTTACTTTGGCTTTATTCTAAAGAAGTATGAATCTCTCTAAGGTGTTGGGTTTGGCATTTTAAAAACCCCATTTGGTGCAATAAAGTAGAAGTTATGAACAAGATTCTCCCAAAATATAACCAAGCCCGTGGGGCTTGCATTGTTGTTTAAGGGTTAACAAAAAAGAAGCACATCTAACCTTCATTTTTCTCTACTTCTAACCTCTCTATTGAACTATACTTGGGTTGAATAGTGTCGTGTCATAGATTGTCCCTTTGTGGGCCATGAGTTAGGAGCTTTGGTGGAAGGTATGGGAGTCATAGTGAGGTGTGGGGATGTGGAAAATAATGACATTAGAGTTAACCGAAAAGAAGGCCTAGGAACATGCCTTTTCAACCTTCTTTCAAGCGTTCTTTTGAGCTCCCTTGAGCTATGTTTGGGTTGAATAGTGTCATGTCATAACTTGTCTCCTTGTGGGCGATGGGCTTGGAGCTTTGGTAGGAGGTGTGGAAGTCATTGCGAGGTGTGGAGAATACTGACAGTGGCTTGCTTTAGATTGTCTCCCAACTCACGTTGAACTAGTTTTCGGTCTATTATATTTCAATATGAGTTCAAGAGGAGTTCAAGAGGAATTTGCTAAAACTTTCCTCTTTGAGCTGACTTTTCGGTTAACTCTATTACCTTGCTTTAGATTGTCTCACAACTCGTCATAGATTAGTTTTTGGTCGATTTATATTTCAATGAGTTCAAGAGGAATTCAACACGAGTTTGCCAAAACTTTCCTCTTTGGACTAACTTTTTGGTTAACTCTATCATATGTTTCATAATAAATAGACTAGGCATATGCCGGAGTCACTTTGGCACAACTGTTCCGACAATAGAATCACCACTGACTTTGCGTTATAAAAAATAGACTATGTAGACTTGGCACGACTGTTCCAATGATGGAATTGTCTTGGGAAAAGTGCGTGCCTGCATGTGTGCCACTTTGCGTTGGATGATGGATTTTCTTAAAGATTTTTTTTGGAGATTAAAAACTTGTGATAATTCAGTTGCATTTTCCCACATTTCCATATTCATAGAGAAAATATAATTTCATGTAATGAAAATATGAAACATAAAACTTTACAAAATTGACTGTATTGGCAGGAGGCCGGTCTTTTACAGGCTTAACCCTTTAGTGCCTAGCTGACCACATTATGGTCACTACAACGTCCGAAATGCAAATAGCAGAGAATCCGTGAAGAATTAGAACTTCAGTTTTGAAGTTCACATTTGCCCACATACATTACGCACCTTCCAGAAAAAGAAATTTTCAATTTGGAATTGTGCAACTATCAAAATACCTATCAACAGAATGCGAAAATACTGCAAATACTTGAAAATACAGTAAATACTTACAAATACAACATATGTACTGTGTAGTATTTTTTGTGCTTGGAAGTTTGTTATCTTGTTTTATTTTTTTGGATTGTGTTCTCTTCTTCATCTTCCATTAGTGTGTGTAATCCGATCTTGACTAATGTACACACTCCTATCAATTTTCTACGTATAAAATTTTGTCCTAAACCGTACATGGAGAAGTCACTTTCACTTATAAATCTCACAATAATTATGTGTGAATCTATTTTTGATATGAAAGATTGCAACGGAGAGGTGTTGACATAGGGCATAGCTGAACTTCTTTGCTTTTATTTTTGAAAATTTACCTCAAATTCTATTTAACTTTGAAGTCACACACCCCCCAAAATCTCGTTTTTGAGCGTGCATTATACAGTTCAAATACATACTATAATCTTCCGATCCCACCATCGGATGATTCTCAAATTTTGATAAAATATGTGCTCCCGAGTTGAGAATAGAATTGTACGGTTACTTTCTAATTTAACTCATTCTATTTTTGGTAATCTCAACCACAGTGGAAAAATCTTCTGAAATCCAGGGCTCTGAGCTACAGTACCCTAGGCACTAAAGGGTTAACATTGAGAATGTACAAAACGGTTGGAACTGAAATTTTAGAGAGGAAAGCTGAGCAACTATGGGTGAGTGCTCTAAAATGGAGCAGGTCCAATAATGGAGCTCTAGTAATCTTCACTTACAGGTACATAATAGCTTCTCAATTCAACAGTACCATGTAATGAGCACATACATTATAGGGTGTCATTTTAGGGCACCATTTTAGAAACACCTATGAATACAACTTCAAGAAATCATAACTAATTGCAAAAGAGTCCAAAAATGATGATTCCACTTGCTCTATCTTTCCACTTACTTTCCACAAGCACAAAAATTGCTTGCACTGTTAACTTTGCTATAGATTTCCCGTGCTGAAAATTGAGCCATTATTGATCACCTTACCATAAAATCATCACCTCACACATGCATGAACTGGATTGCTTTGGATGAAGTAAAAAGTACATTCAAAGACTACATTGATTATGCCATTTAGTGTGTGTGCTACTAATTCTTGAAGCATGCATTATTTTGTGAAATCTCAAAATTAGCGAGGGTTGATTTTTTTTTCTAAGTGCCTAAAATCTTCATCTCAAGCTAATTTTACATCATAATGATATTTATCACTAAATTTTCACACGCACTATAAACCCACTAAATGGGATAATTAGTGTAAAGGGATTAGAATCTGTACTCAAGGTTATATATGAAATTAGGGGTATCACGACACTTTCTTCCCATTCTCAATCTTCTAAGAATGGGTATGCAGCACTGTCATTTTGCATTGTGAAGGACCCATTCCTTAAAGCTTGAGAAGCCTCATTCTCCTCCTCTTGAGGTGAAGAATGGATGTGATTTTGATTTTCTGTGGGTTGCAAGTTGCAGGTTTGCGTTGAGGTGAGGTACCATGTTGAGGTGCATTTAACCCTTTAGTGCGGCGGCGTCTAGATTCTGGACGCCGGATCAATTTCAGCAGCTCGATTTCTGTAGGTACCGGATGTTTTTCATCCATTTTTATTTTTTTTCATTCTTGTGCTAGTTGAATACCATTTGTACGGTATGGATCTTCCAAATTAAGATAATGTGAATTTTTGAATATTTACAAAAGTGATTAATGTCAAGTTTCAATCTTAGTTCAAAAAGAAAGACCTTAAATATGATTTTCCATAGTAAGTAGAATCAAATAATGGAAACCATACCATCTCGTAGTGCATGTCATTCTAATTTCATTACAATATTTTTTTTAAAAATTGTGTTAATTTTGGATTTTTAATTGAATTTCAAGAGAAAACCTTGCAAAATTACTTTAAAAATATTAATAATAACTATGATGAGTCCAACCGTACGGATGTTATCTACACATTGACATTTACAACTTTGTTTTGTACATCAACTCCATTTTCGTTTTTCATCAACCATTTTATAACAAATCTTTGAAAACAAAGGGGATGTCACGGCCTAGTTTGTGGAGAATGGCCACACTTGACACCTAAATTCTCTCCCCATGTTCTCAATCTTCATAAAATCAACGTCTCAAAAACGTTGTTTTGTTTTGTTTCACAGTGGAATAAAATTTTCATTTATTTCATAAAAAAGAAAAAAGAAAACTTCTCGAAAGCGCCGTGACACCCCCTATTGAAATCATCGCCTTCGTCTTTTCCTATCATGCCAGGGCCCACAAATGCATGAGATCATCACCTTTGTCTCACTATCATGCCAGGGCTCACACATGCATGAGCTGGACTGATATGGATAGAGATAGTAAAAAAATTCTTGTAAACTGGAGAGTTTGTGAAGCCGTTCATCTGGTGTTTCACTAAACATAACCTCTCCACCATTCAAGGAACGGAGTTTGTAGGAGCTGAACTAAATAAGAACTGCCAATTTGAAAAGGAACGGAAAGTTTGATTGTAAAATTTCAATAGAACTATCCTCAAACAAAAGAAGTAAATGATGCCACTTGTTTTTTACAAGCTCTGTGCTCTTTACCCCTAAACGTCCCAATGTCCAGAAACTGGATCACGAATGGATTCAAAGCCTTGTAACTTTCTCATGTAATCTCGGATCACTTTCATCCAAGTCACCTTTGCAAGCCTATTAAATTCTCTACCAGTTAGAGTAAATCTCTTATGATGGGGAGATGTTGATAATATTGAAGAGGCCTCTAAATGCAAGTATGTCAAAAAAATTGGGTAGATTTCATGCATGCAATGGTCCTCTCATGTACACCTGTTGTACATCTGAGTCATGCTAATGTCTATTTTTGAGGCTAGCATCTGCTTGTGTTCAATGGATCTGGCCGATTGTGAGGCCCGGCTTCACCCACACTCTTGCCCGGTTCGAAGGCCTCCCAGGACGTTGGCTGGAACAAAGTCTGCATCACAAATTCAGTGAAGACATCACGACTGTCATAGTAATAAGAAGCATACTACGACGGTCAATTTGCATGAACTTAGGGCTGACCATATACAGGAAAATCCATATGACCTGGTTCCCCTTGACAAGAAGTCACCAGACAGTACTGGGCTACCATTCACAGGGCTCTGAACGGCCAGGTGATGATTCCAGGTGAACGGCAACGCAAACCAATTGAGTTGCAAATATCTGCAGGTTCCAACCACAAAATGTTCAGAGGGTGAAGATTGAAGGAAGAACTAATGCAGTGGTACCATTGTGCGAAGAGTCAACCTCTGGAGCTCGACGAGGACAAATCCACGAACACTAAAACTGGAAGTACCAAAGTCAGAACAAGACGACATGTTAGTTCACTTACTATTGGTCGACTGTCTATTAGAAACATGATATACATGAATTCGTATTATTTCACATGTCAGCTACTGACATAAGAATCTCCTAGTTGCTCATGACTTCCCTCGAATTTTGACCTACCAATAGCGCACCAATGGCAACTTTAACAACCCTTACAAAATGGTACAATGGACCGGTACTAGCCCTGACGTAACGAGTGACTAGAACTAATAGGATCTGCCTACAAAAAATGATGATAAGACTCATGTTTCTCACAACCTGGGAAAATGAGTACGAGAAGCACTTTCTGTCAAAGAATCAGAAGACAGCGGTGCCTTCATAGATGTCTAAACAATTTCACAGTGCCGTCGCCGCCACAGGATAAAAATCCATCCACGGTGGGTTGGATATCAGTTACTGCCGCTTGCTGCAACCAGAAAATGGCACACATGATTAGAACTTGTTTTGAAACAATATTGCATGTTTTTCCCATTCCGTAATTGACAAATTCACTCATGAACTTTTTGTTTGATGTTTGGCCCATCGGCGATCTGAAATCTAAGGTAGAAGCACCTAATTGTGACACTCACCTAATTGTGACAAATTTTAGGAATGGTGTTCATTTCAGAACACTTTTCTACGTGAGTCTTAGATCATGGATTTCAAGATAAAGTGTCATAATTAGGTGCTTCTACCTTATACAAGACCAAGATGGTTTATCATCATCATAGTGCAGGCTAGACGTTTGACCATGACCCAATCAAGCCCTTGCATAACAACAACTCGAGACTTGAATCAGTTCTCAGGATACATCAAAGAGCTTGCCTGGATTATGGAGCCTAAGCTCCGTGAGTTCACTTGGAGAAATGTGTGTCGTTCATGCACTTTTTGCCAGTGACCCACCATTGAGCGCGTGCTCACATCCCAGAGCTTTATGTCCCCATCTTTGCTTCCTGTAAAAAAGTATGGTGTACCTGGGACTGCGGTTGCCTTTGTGACGCTTCCTGTATTCGTCAAAATCGGTCTTGAATGTTAAAATATTTCACACTTCAAATTGGAACAGAAATTGTAAGATTTCTTGTAACCTTGCTAGTCCTAATGATAAACTTCATTCCTACTTAAGACTAGATATGAACAGGTACACGCATTATCATCTTTAGTCCGACTCAGACTAATAATGAAAACTCGGACTAATTGTGGAATTAGAAGAAAGGCTGAGTCAGAGTGATTGAAATAACTCATAGTAATTGTGGTAATGTAGGTATAGTGTGGTCTATACTAATTTATTTTTATCCAAATTACTATGAATTTACCATGCCAAATATGAGTAAAATATGAATAGAATTATCTGAAATTACTATGTTAGTTGTTTGACAAAATACGATATTATAATCTTAATAATATAATAATATATTGTTATAATATCCTCGGACTAATTTGGATAGTATATACCGGAATTAGTCCGAGGATTTGTAAAAAACATCGGACTAATTGTGGCTCTCAGACTAAAGATGATAGTGGGTATAGCTGACTAGTTATTAATAGGTCCCATGTCTTCATGTACAACTCAGATTGAGAGTTACCTGCATGAGCCTTGGGGACATGCCAAAGCATGCCGTTCTTTCCAGTCTCATCAACATCAGTCTTGGAGTTTGATGCTGAAGGAGATTGAGGTCGTTTCCCTTTTTGAGACAGGATGAACCGAAAGTCGTGCACAGCAACGTCACCTCCCTTTCCTCCACTTACTATCCAAGGCGAGTTTGAACTCCCTCCAACCCCAACATCCAAAGAAGCAATACACCGGGCACCACCTGTAGTAACCATATACTTTCGTCAGAACCAGATAGTTTAAATGTTTAGTGGACAGTGCGGACTCCATACAAACGAACTTATTTGCCAAAGAGAAATATCAGTGTTCTATTCCTCTTTATCCTGCATCTATGGCCTCTATGAAATTTCACTTCTTTCAGAATAGTTTAAAATAAAAAATTCGTGATATTTCATTGTGCGTTAAACCTAATAAGAGCGAAAAACCGTTGGGTTGGCTTTTACTGCGCCCGGCAAAGTGTACAATTAATCGTCAGGCCCTACCAAGATTTTCTTTTCATTTCATTAGTAGTTAAGGGTTCGCCTCTAGAATTTTACTACATTTAAGGGTACTCATTCGTCATAATGCAAATACTATGTACTAAAACCATATTACAGCCGAGCATTTCTCCATGTTTATATATGTGCTAAGACTCGTAACATTTTCTGATACATCCTTCTCTTGCAAACCTAATATATACGTTTGTTCCATGACCAAACGAAACGACGATGAGGTGTCAAAAGCCACACAATGCAAATATAGACGAGTTCTCAAGACAAATCAGGTCATTACGGAGCAACTCAAGGAGATTGAACGTCAAAAACAGACCATAAATGTAGGTAAGAGATCATGATTCCGTAACGTACCTTCATGACACGAAATAGATTGGCGGTTTGAACTGGGGGGTGCTAAGGTATCCCATGCTATCAAGTTGTTTCCAGTGTTGGTACTTCCTGTGGCAGCTACAAGCGAAGTGCTGCCCACAACAAACGTTGCATCCCTGCCATGATGTATGTAGGGAAAAAGAAATGAGAAAGGCTTCAAACAAAGAACACCCCGTGTTACTGAATGCCAGAACTTCCGTAACAAAAGACAGCCCGTTATTGTCCTGAGATAACACACACTATCATATTGACAATCCGAGGTAGGAACCTAATCTTCATATGCATCCCGTTACAGCTGCCTCCAGGTTATGACAATGGTGCAAGATTGCCACCATCTACATTAACCCCTAAAGGACCAAGAAGTCTCATATATTTTTTTGGCCTATTTTTAAGTAGGTCCCATATGGACTTCCTTTTGTTCAAATTTGTTTGTTTTTTGACCAACACATGCAATGTTCTTCAATGATTCCGATGACACAAAATTTGGTCCCATCTGAATTATTGATTTTTCACAATATGATCAATTGAATTCTTCATTTTCAAACCATGAATCCTTGGTCCTTGAGGGGTTAAAGATACGATACGTGCTCCACATGACACGAAGTGTTTGGTCATAGAACGACACTAACTATACAAAGCACATCCAGCATCTTTACACAAAATCAACAAGGAAGCAGAATTTCTAGGACTCTCATTCACAAAGTATTTCTTACGAGGCATGGGTTCCGAAGAAGAGACAAGATTCCGTGGGGCGAACATTGCTTCGCCCTCCAACTTCAAGCTGCCACGTGGACACAGTACCGTCCATAGCTGCTGTAACGAATCGGTGCCCCCCTGAGTCAAATCGAACTGTTGCAACAGAAGGAATGACATACGGTGGTGGCATGTTGGCTGCTGGTAACACGCCATAGGTTGCTGTTGCACTTGGCTTTCCATACTGTTAACATACCATCACGACCATCAATTATCAACTTAGATACACTGAGGTAACTATATCTAAAAGCGACCATTTCCTTAAAGCTATGCATAGCTCAGTCTTCCATAATAAGTAGATTCTGACACCCTACTGTTGATGAGAATGTGCACAATCTGAACATCAGAGTTCAGGGTAGCTTTAAGGTCAACCTATAGTTAGCACTTTGGAAATTCATAACTTATTCATACGGTGTCCAAATAATGCATGCTAAAGTGCATTGGAATCCTCTTGAACTTGCTAATAAGACCCACTGAAAATATTTTCTGTGTTATGTGTGTAAATAGGCTTACTTGGTAAGGTGAACGCTTTAAGGTATAGTTACCTTATATTCTGATTATTAAGCTTGGATGGACGCGATGCACATTTCAACGAGGAGAAGCAGAAGACACTCCTGATGATACCAGAAGATGTTTGTGACATACATACCTCCCAAAGGTAGACATGTGTATTGTTCGACCCGACCAAGAAAATAGGTTGAGATGGATGAGCTGCCAATGCCTTCGTTCTCACATTATCAACAGTAGCAATTGGGTCAACGACACTATCAACATCTTCCCAGTCTTCCCAACCGCCCCAAGCACCCATGCCACCATAACCAGGCATACCAAATGAGACACCCCCCGTCTTCACAGATTCCTTTCCTGATTTCAGAGTTGCACCTGCTGCAGAACCACCCAGACTAAAACTTCTTTGGGTTTTCAGACTAGACCCTGGAGTCGCCACTGCTCCTGCCCAGCTACTTCTTGGCCAGCTGCCTTGCTCCGACATCGATTCAGAGGTCACACTGAAAGGTCCACGTGTGTGCAGATCCAGATACATGAGACCCTGCAATTGAAAATCACAATAACATCACCTCAGGGATCTTACATAATCGGTGGCAGCAAGCTTTCCCGCAACAAGATGTTCGGTGAAATCCTCTTCAAGTTATGCTCAGCTCCACGAACACATTATAGCAAGTTAAGAGGACAATTTATTACGTGCGTTCAAGGATGTAAGCCACAAACTCCAGTTCTTGCTGGTAACAGGTGCTTAACCTTAACAAGCCACCATCACGGCTGCAGCAACAGAGGATCGTGTTCTTTGAACTTTGTAGTGCCTTACTGAAAAGGAAATTCAGCTTTAAGCACTACTTCTGTCGTACCATTCATTTGCGATTTTCATGGACTTGAAAGCAGCATAATTAGATAATTCTAGTCTTCTCATGATTCTGGTAAAAGTAATATGTAGCTATCATGAAATTCAGATTAAGAGCATTGTATGATGAATCTTGAGGCAGAGCAAGATGACACCTCATAAACGTTCGTGAACGACGAGCACCTTTCACCAAGTTCTTCACTCAGATTCTGAAGTATTAGTGGACTTATTATGTTGCATAATAAGATCCAAATATCACGGCTTGTAAACTAATCAACCAAATAAAGCTAAGAACCAAAATCATGCTACTTCCATGTACAAGCTGAGCACATGGGCTGAGAAGCTTCTAACAAGAGGGCAACCCTGATTTTGTGACGGTTCGCCTAAAAGTCTCTTTAGCTTCACCGAAATGTATAGTACCACAACTAGCTAGATTTATGACGTTCGTTCCTATACATTTCTAAGTTACTGAGGTAGTTTAGACATTCTAGTGATTGGACATTTTTACTGTAATCAGCAAATCAGTCCCAAGCTTTTTACCATATCCACAGCAAACGATTGACTTCAATTGGGTTATGAAGAAGTAAAATACCTTGCGATTGGTGGCGAGAACAACTTGGTCTGGATTATACGAGTTAATACAAAATCCCTGACACAGCCCACAACAACGTGAAGGAAAATCAGGCTAGCAAGCACTTTGTTCTATTGACTCTTATCACCCCTAATAATTTTCGGACCCCCACAATACCGGTAGTAACCAATCAGAAAAAACTGCTAATTTTGAGAACATGCTCAATATACTTACAGCTGTAATGTCTAACGCA
Source organism: Pohlia nutans (assembly GCA_022496805.1). Taxonomy (NCBI): domain Eukaryota; kingdom Viridiplantae; phylum Streptophyta; class Bryopsida; order Bryales; family Mniaceae; genus Pohlia; species Pohlia nutans. The sequence goes on from CM040086.1 coordinate 4,572,118, forward strand.
AGACATGCTCAAAACAGAAAATATATTTCAGATATTTCTTTCAGATGTTCACAGAAATTTGATGGCATATCGCAGAAATAATGCATGAGATGAAAAATTCACCTCAATAAGCTCGCCACTTAAGGAAAACATAGCTTCCGGCTTCTGAAATTCTGGAATATAACGTCCCTCAAAGCCTTCAGAGTTTCGAGCAGCACCAGCAGTGAGAGCTTTGTCATCAACCTTGGTAGGAGAGACTGTCGAAGCGTATCCATCTACCTCAATAGCTGAAAGAGCGGACCTCCTCCTTGCTTCTCTCCAGTCACCCTTTTCCACCCTTATCGTGGTAGGTGTAGGCCCAAGAACGCCTTCCATTGCCAGAGTGGATCGGACACTTTCCCTCACAACTAAAAGTTTCCAGAGTTCTTTACTACATTCATCGTCTCCCCCCAACTGAATTTCTGGATAGACAACTGGCAATTGCTGCCTTCCGTCGCCGGTAATCGCTGATCTGTTCGAGGACGTTCCTGCTTTTGGAGAAATAGAATCCTCTATCTTCGAATCAGAGGGCTTTCCCCAAAGCCAAATCACCAAGGGATCACTGTTTCCTTTCACTTCCAACAAGTTTTGTAAGTGCGCAGCTAATTGCTGTTGAAGACCGGTCGCTATGCATCCTAAAGAACTAAGTAAAGATAAATAGAGATCTCCGTAATTTCTGCTTGACCTTGGACTTTCGGCCACTCTGATGCTATCTTGGTCACTTGGAGCTGAGGAACTATTAATCGCCGCTTGGGTATCATCCCGCATCTTGTTTTTTATTTCAGACCATGCTGTGGAGGAAACAGATGATGCGGATTGAATACCAAGACCCATGAAGGTGGCCACCAACCGACTCGATGAAGATGTGGAGGGGGCCTGCAAAGGGCTGACAGCACTAGTTGATGGCAGATTTGTTGAGCTTTTGGGTGGAGTTTGTTGGACTGAAACACGGCCAAACCCACTGTAACTAGTCTCCTTCCCCGTTCCTGCCAACTGCTTCTTGACATAAGCGACCATGTGAACCCAAAGAGCAACACCGGTAACTCGCCATACTTCTTCTTCGGGTAAAATAACTGCACCCATGTCCCCAGAAACTGCAAACCTCGTCAAACCATTTTGATCTTCATTAGAATGAGAGCAGAGATCTTGAAACCATTTCACGCTAGTATTTGTTTTCGGTACGTCTGGGGCCCTGGCAGGGTCGCTGATTGTCGGCCCAACCAAGGCAACGAGAGCTTTCCCATTCTTTCCTAGCCACGCAGCGCTCACGTAATATACAAATGCAAGAAGTATCATTGCTCTCTGGGTCTTTTTTTTCAGGTCTTCGTTTCCAGCATGTGCAAGGTCCTCATCTGGCTGATTCCCAGTAGAATCAGTATATCCACTCAATAACCTTGCAAGTCTCTGAAGTTCTCCTCCATAACGTACAAGTTCCTCAATCTGCTCACTTGGCATCATCGATTTCCAGGTCGGCTGCTTAGACGTGCTGGTAGCCAAACAGAAAACTGATCCACCACAAGCCAGAATCATCCGAGCGAGAGCCCAAGGGGCTTCTTTCCATATTGACCCCAAAATGTCGGATCGCAAAGGCAAACCTACTCCAGCGCTTAAACTGAACTTCTGCTCTGAGTATTTAAATCCTGCGTGCTGTGCAAGTAGCAGGCGATAATAGATATACAAGCGGTGATGATTTAAAGCCCAGGTCACGACCTGTCATCAGCAAATGGACAGATGAAATTATGAACAATAAAATGAAAAAGAATTCTCTCCATACACATCCAGGATTCAATATTTCTGAAAATTCGAAGGTCAAAAGAATGTGAAAATATCTACACAAATTAATTGCACAATCTACTGACCGAAAAAAGTGGTCCCCTTGCACTTTATCAAGGGTTCCTGAGAACACAAAGAAATCCCCAGCTTTGAAGGTTGAGCAACATACCCCCGCTACAATGGCGGAACTATCTAGAGAAAAAGTATTTTTCAACACCTCCACTCCTTCTTCAATCTTTTTCTCTGGTTCTTCTACGGTTTCAGACTCCACCTCAGTACTACTGGAAGATTCGCCACCCTCATGTATACTTGAAAGCCTACGCGCAGAGCTTTGCTGTGCACCTGCCCAATTTGAATATTCTTGCACCAGTTGTGAGATGCACTCAAGAGCAAGGTTCTGTTTTGCAACCTGTTGGACATCAGCAACTAGTTCGGGAAGAAGCCAATTCGCTCGAATACTTCCATCTTGAGAAGCCGTTTGTTCCATAAGGTCATGGTTGAAGCCCACACTGCTTGAGTAACCCTCGTGATGACCATTTTCAGTAATAGTCTTCACGCCAGAGCTAGCTGTCATAAGCTCCAGTGCTTGTAACTGTGACATCACACAATAGTAACAGGGATAGTAAATCACATTGAAATAATAGTACTTCCAGCTTGAGACCAAACAACCACGCATGCAGAGTAGAGATCTTGGATGACATTTAAAGAATTGTGAAATTCAGAATGACTACAGACATATTTCATCACTTGCAACAGTATCACACTTCAATGTTTAATGCAACTTGAACAGTATATCAATTCTCAGAGACATCACACAATGTGAAAGAACGACACTAAATACTACGATTTCCAAAGCACAGAACCTGATCCAACCACAGAAAACAGACCTAGAAAAGTCCACCACAATTCAACAGTCACAGAAAAAGGCTTTGTCAGGGATATAACAATGGATCAACAAGCACGTTTTACCAACAACAGCGCGGCCAGAAACTTACAGGAAGCCCAATTCTCCTCAGTGCTAAAGAAGCTCGCAGTGTGGCTTGCTTTGAGATGGCAGCCACTTTTTCTCTTTGAGGTTCACGAAGCAAACGGGGCTTCAATACCAGCACTGCACAGTAATCTGCAACAGCAGGATCCAAAGGAATGGAACTACTGGTTCGTTTAAGTTCAGTCGTCTTCTCCTGCATGCCTTGGGCAGATACAGAAGGCTGACAGCCAGATATGACCTCGTGCATGGTCTCGATTCCATTGCCTAATAACCACTGTATAACAAAAGCACATTCCGCACTGTTTAGAAAATGGAGCTACAAAACAAATGGTTAAGGTGTCAAACCAAATCTACATCTTATCAGAAGAAACACCTACGATCTCTATGAAAACACTGGAATATACCGAGTAGAATCATGCAGGTGACTACTGTCCAAAAACAAAACAAAATTGCAGTAAGTTTCACTTCTTCTTAGTCAGACCTATTATAAGACCTGGAATCACAAACCTGGCAAAGACTAGCAAGCCAATAATCCCCAGCCCTTACAGCCCCTGGGAGGACATGCTTGCTGATCAGTTTACGTCCAATAGGACCATCAGAGCCCTCTACAAGACGACACACAACCAACCCAAGCTGCGGATCCTCCAGGTTCTTTGTGCAGACGGAAACCGCAGAATCAATGTCTCCACCCAAAAGAAAGAATGCTGCGGCTAACTCATGCCTATGTTTTCCCATCAGAACATATGCATTCTTGAGGGCGGCTGCCTGGTTCTTCTCTTCCTAACAGCCATAATGAAGCACTGCAATTATGTTAAGGAGAGGCTAAGGACATTGAGTGCAAACGCATCCTTTGACTGGAGTGCAATAGATTGGATTGTACGACTTCCTTGAATTCAACATGACGTGCAATGGAGGATCTATCATATCATATGGAAAATGTAACGATACTGAGACAAGGTGAAAATTCCTCTGTAGAAACACATGGAACAAGCCCAATGAACAAGTATACATAATACAAGATTTGCATCTTTCATTAAAACATAACGGGCAGATAACTTACTCGAAAGTCTCGAGTCATGAAGTCAACAAGGGGTCTATCACGTTCATCTTTACTTATTTTAAAAAGACCTGCTAACATAGTACGTCGCTCCAAAGCTATATACAGCAAGGCACTGTCTTTAGCATCTCTGCTCGCCATAAATTGTAACCGAGCTACTTTCTCCATCTGCGGTTCACATCCAATGAACACCAAGTTTTAAGAATTCCGAAGTCATACATGTAACTGCCAAAATATACCCCAACACCTGTGTCATCACACTCGTGTCAGTTTTGGTAACCAATATACGTAAGCAAATGGATCTCATCTGCCACATATATAATACCAGCCACCAAGCACATCATGTAAAGATTCAACAAATTGCCATGAATTCTTCACCATCAGATCCCAGTGGGGGACCAATAAATACGTGAAGATCTGCAGCAATCTATCCAGCATAAGAATTAAACAAATTAACATATAAAGAGCTCTATGATATGTCTTCAATAGACAAATCAATCCAGCCGTAATTGCCCACGTATCACAACACAAGACAAATACACCCTCGGAATCACCCTAAACCGTATGTCACCATTTCCAGCACACAATCACTTATTTGAACAAGCTTGGAAGTGGAAATAAGATCAAATATATCTGAAATAATCGAGCAGCCTTGAGAAGTGGAATGAATAGTACAAGAATAAAGTTAACATGGCACATATACCTTCTTCCTTAGGGGCACAGCATCAGTAAACCAAAATCCAATACCTAGTGCACGCAATTCTGGCCACAATGATTGCTCAGATGCGCACACATCCAGCAGAGTTTCCTTTGTATCAGATTGTAAAGCCCACGCCAATGCATCTGAGTCCACTTGTATGCCTTGTATATCTCCCTTTTTTCCACCTGACTGGGACGCTAGTAAATTTTTGTATCGATGCGCCAGCCAAAATCTAAACCCCAATAAAGTGGAGCACATTGATCAATACCATGTTCATTATGTAGCGGATTTTCTCAGGAGAAAAGAATTAAATTAAAATGATGTGTGACTCAAGTCTATGAGCACTTCCTGTCATGAAAAATACAAAAATTTCACCTTCGCATAGTTGACTTACCTTTGTCCAGAAAGGTCAAGACCTGCACATTTTGCTGTTTGGTTAACACCATCCATCTCCCCCACCACTTCCACAAGTGCAAGAACCTGCTTAAGTTCTTCTTTGGAAAGCTGTAAAGCACCTTTTCCATCGTCTATAAACTGAATAACGGCGTCCATCTCAGTTTTGGAGAAAGGCTCTGAACCACCAGTCTTTACAACGTCTTGTGATTGAGTGCTTCGTAGTGGCTTCACCTCACTAAGTTCATCAGAAAACTCGTCTAACCACGATGAGTTGTTCAAAAATGAGTACTTATCACTAACGCTTGTAGGTCTTGACTGAGTAAATGTACTACTCATAAAATTAAAGCTTGTGTTATCTGGATTTGCTGAGGTTTGTGTCGTGCTAGAGACATCCTTTTGTAGAAGTTTGGCCAGCCCCATGCGAGGGATGCGGATGTGATCTTCGATCCTGTCGGAAACAAGTGTTTCATTGGGTCTTGCTGCTAAGTGGTGAGCAAGATGGCGAATACACGCCCGAGCTTGTGATTTATCTCCTGAAAACATTAAACCGCAATTGATCAAGATCTTTCTGAAATGGCAATTGATTTAAACAAAAGGTGACAAAAACTTTCAGATGTAAAAAACAAAAAGTCAAACCAAAATGAAAGCAAATATAGACTAACAAATTGCCCAAAATTAATATCTGAGAATATTCTTGTGTAGCATACTTTTCCAGCTTACAAGTGTCCCCCCAAATGACGTCAAAAACAATGAAGCACCAAGCATGGACAACCATGATCAAAACAGTAATATTGAAGAAGCTCTCACCTCTAAACAAGCTCCAAAAAAGCGCTCTAGGGTGATAATCTGCTAAAGGAGAAACAAGTACTTCTGCAGCTTGAAGAAGACTACATGAATTGCATGAACCTGGCTGAGGAACTCCAACTGAAGAATTACTGTTTCCAAAACCAGAATTTGATCCCAGCTTAGCACTAACCCAGGGGCTGAAGACCCATATGTGGCCTTGTGATGACAATATAGGTGAACCCTGAAAGCTCCATAAAAGATGATCTATCACAGTATTGAACGAGAAGGAGGCTAAACAGCTCCAGACGGAAGATTTTGAAATCTGGTTCTGAGAAGATCTCCGGTCTTGAACGTAAATGAACAAATCAAATTTCGTTGCAACAGCCAGGAGTACACAACCCATGCCTGCATTAATCCAATTCAATGCAACAATGACTTGTGGCAGCGTGATTTGACCCTCGAATTCAAAGTCCCCATTCTCGTTGCAGCTGTCAACCTCCCAGATCTTAACTGCTTTGTTATTTTCCGCATCTCCAACCGAGGCAATTTTCTCACCAGTACCAGTTGTAGCAGTTATAATTACTGGTGTGCTGTGAGCTTGGACAACGCCTACGCATCGCCAGAAGCACGACTCAGTTTGAGACATAACTGAGTGGGACGCAGGAGCCTGAGAGCAGATGACTTTATACAACCTAACACTACCATCTGCACAACCTGTCAACATGTCATACGGGTGGGCCTTCTCATACACCTCTAGGTGAGTTGACAAAGAGCCTTTGATCAATCCTGCAACGACAGCAGTGCTCGTCACAAACTGTCCACCATCAAAGTTGACGGACCCTATAAGACTGTCTTTAATGTAGATTCGCTCCTGAGAGGCAAGAGAACCTGCATACAGCACATATCCCGACTTTTCCAGATTTTGGAACTTGGAATCAGATGTGCAAAGACCTCCCTCAATCTCCCGCTCCATGCCGTCTTGGATACTTACGGCTGCAACCTTGTCGTTCTGTCTACTATCTGAGAGCGCAGTAACTTGTAACTGCACTACCCAGGAAGCTAAAACCCTACCCCCTTTGTCGATTCCTATGATAAGAAAGCTTCTTTCTTCAGCAACGTGCTGAACAGCATTCAATGGCATTGGGATTGCATTGAAGGCATTAAGGTGGTCTCCTTCGCTAAAAACGGGACAATGTAGGGAGTACATGTGATCGGAGATAACAGAAGTTACACTCTTCCGTTGTGAATCGCACCTGCCAACTAAAAAGCAATCGATTTTCAGGATGTCACCAGCAAGCAATATAGCTCTGCCTTCAGGTAGTGATGAAGGCGCCCATGCAATATGATGATAAGACGAAGAAGTGGAGTTCGGGAGACCTGAGATTTGACCAGCCAATTTCCAACCTAAAGTTTGTGAGCTCATAACTTTGACCTGGGGACTAGACCATGCAGAAAGATCCCACAACAGGATAACTCCCTGATCATCCACAGAAGCGGCAAGCGCAACTGTGGGACTGGGATGAAGAGCAACCTGAACAATGGCACCACGATGACCATCCAGATGTACAACTTCTGATGATACCCCCCATATACTTTTGTTTCTCCCTGTTTGTGCCCCTGAGCCGACGTGACCACCTCCAGTTCCTATGGCAGATATAGGCGGCCATAGACGCGACCATCGGAAATGTCCACTTGGAAGGGCTTCAAAAAGATCTAGAGAGGAAGGAGGAACTGCTAATGCGCCTTCAGGTCTCTGAACAACAGCCTTCATCATCAGTCGGTCCGTAGCATCATCGGCCCCTTCTCCTCCAAATGGATTCAGTGTAGATGGTTGAGCTAACACATCATCCCCTTGTTGCCAAAGAGTAACTCGTGGAGAACGATTAGGTAGTATATCATCCAGACTGTGAATAGACCATAATGCAACTTCGCCACGAGGTCCAACTCCAACCAACCACTCACAAGGTGCCAAATCCCGTCTTCTGACATGGTTGTTTCTAATTGTGTGCCTCTTCTCTTCAGAGCTACCCCCAGTCCTGCTCTCAGAAGCCCAAGTCACAAAGATGTCATGTCCCAGAACTCCTTGCAAGCACGTGTTCACATCAACCACAGCAGCCACGGAGAAAGTGGGTCTCTTCTTCAGTTCATGACTGTCTCCAAAGCAGAAACTAAAATAGCTCGGACCTTCCATGTCCAGCCATAGGCGTACAGAGCCGTCTCTTGAAGATGTAAGAAGCACAGGCCGGTAAGTGTATGGATCTTCGCCGTAACCATTTGTCGGCCTCCACTGGACCATTGAGACCTCGGAAGGGTGTTGCAACTCAATCCCTTGAGTTTCTTGCCCTTCTTGCCACCACCACACTGTTGCTTTACCACTCGATGAATTCGGAATCCTACCATCTGCTATATACCCTTCCTTAGGCTGGCTACCATGTGTATCATCTCCGGTGGCTACCAGGCCAGTAGAAGACCATGACGAAGCCGCATATGCTTGGGGTACAGTAGGCTGGACTTGCCAGAGAACTGAGAATCCTGTTTCACCCCTTGTCCACATTATGATATCTGAACCTGCAGATAATAAACCATCTCCCGACTCGGTCCATGAAAAAGTAAGAACCTGAAATGAATGTTGCAAGACCTGTTTCGTTTCCCACGCCAAAGGAATTTCTGCAGATATCAAACCAGCCTTTTAAAGACCACGTACAACAGCAGTGAAGGCAAGATCATATACTCCAGGCTAAAATTCTTAAAAAAATCAGCAAGACAACCCAGCAATTAATTCCTTGATGACAAAGAACTGAAAGGATAGCTAGATACTAACAAGTAAATGTCTAATCCGACTATACATTTCCTCCAGATCCGGTGCACACCTGCAAAAGAAGGGCAGGTTATTGCAGCCCTTGCCAACTTTGTGGGAGAATACAAGTGTATGCTTCTGCCAGCCGCAGCTGCCAGCTGACCAACAGAAGGGCCCACGGGTGCCCATCCTACACTTGTCACCAGGTTCCTTCCTTCGCAATCGGCTTCGTCAATACTCAAACGTGTTTCAAGAACCTGAAGAAACAGACCACATCTGTGAGGAAGGTTTCAATTCAATATAGACAAAGAGCTCCCGTCTGGGAAAATACCAGCAATCTGAACACGGAAGGATACCGTAGTATATCAGGAATCGTGTTCACAAGGAACTTAAAAAGTAGAGGAACTAAGGAACTAAAAACTCTAAGGAACTAGAGCTTTGAAAACAACCCCGAAAACAGCAAGGATGCTGCAGACCGTTGTCATATTGTGAAGCGCTGATTGTGAACCATAAAAAGGGCCGCGATGAACTGAAATATATTTCAAAAACACCACTTAAATACTTCAGAGAAGAAGCTGCAGTTTTGCACTAATCATCTAAGGAAGATATTAATCTTAACCAATGTAATGTACTAGAATTTGTACATCGACAAGCTATATACTTCTACGTCTTACCAAAGTACTTAAGCTCGAAAGAAACAATTGTAATTCATTTCCCCACTAACCTAGATATAATCCAACCAGCAACTCTCACACTTAGCAGTACCCGAACGACGGTAAGTTTCTAAGGCTTCATTTTCCACATTTGCAAATCTCCGTCACTGGTTTTCAACAATCATTACCTGCTGGAAAAAACGGCCGGAAGATGATTCTCCAGGATTTAACGGGGAAGCCGCAGTGGCAATCACAACTGCACTGCTAGCAGCATACGCCAACCAGCTTGAGCCTGCAAATCGGGGCAACCAATCTGCACATTGTGGCCCAACATTTGGTGCAGGGGGCAGGTCTTGCTGAATTGAGAGCTCGTACAGAGCTTCCGGCAAGGAAGAACTCATGTTTGCTATGTTTATGCATGAGAACAATCACATCTGCATCACGCCGAATACAGGCCGGAATGGAAACAGGCCAAAATGATCGACAGTTTTCTGCTCTATAAGCTGGCATCAAACATGGGAGTTCAGTCAGTGAGAAAACGAAATGAAGAGAAAATCCACTGCAAATAAGAGTTCGGAAGTCCAGTACCCCTATCAATTAAATCTTAACAAAACTGAAAAGACCAAGTAAGAGACATTGATGTAGGAATATCACTTCCTAAAATAAGCTCAAGGGGAGTGATTCATAACCGCAAAATTAAAACCTACTCGGCCTTAAACCTTAACAGACAGCACAAGATTAACCCTTCCACCACGAAGATGATTCTATTACGGCCATCTGCAAGGAAACTACTTCCATTCGACTACTGTGTTCGCATAACTAGGAGCCGGTTCTTCCCAATTATATCCTAAAACCATATGCGTAGGTGCTTCAATGCAAGAAGGCCAAGTACCAGCAAAACCCTAAAGATATTCAACACTGGTTGACAAGATACTGTCCAGCTTTGAAACTGAGAATGGAGAACCATTAATCACACTGAAATGACAAACATCTACTGGTAACAGCTAGCACAAGTAATACCTCATTCCTCTGTCCTCCAACTGCCTCTCACAAAAATTCGTTACGGCCGAACTGAATACCTTGAGAAGATAGATCTCCACCCTACAACTAAACTCGTAACCCAGACATCTTTATGAATTTTTAAACAAATATTGCGTAACCATTCGAAAAACACGAATACGAATACGGTAACAAGGGCAATATCAAGACACTGATTAAAAGAAACTGAGAAGCCAAGTGTGGTGCTCTCGGAATTTATACCACTTTCCTGACCTTCAAAGCATTTATTTACTGGAACTACACCTCGGATCGTCTTTGTTAAGGAGATCGTTCCAAATGCTTACTTTGGCAGCTTAGGACACTAAAACCTTGAGCGCCACATTCGACTTTCTGGCAGAATCACCTAAAAAAATCTCAATTTAATCAATTGGTGAACTCGATTCGCTCATACTGAGAATGCTACAATTGCTGTTCTAAGCAGAGACCTAATATTCAGGCTGTAACACAACATCCTGCATTCATGTACGCCTACTTAAAACTGAAATTACTCGTTCTCTAGCAAGGATCTACACCGCGGAAGCTCAATAGTTCAATCGACCTCCTCGTCCGCCTCTCTAAAGAATTATCTACCGTCGAGCGTAAAAATTTGCTACACTAATTGGAAAAGTGACAAGAAAGGGTAGATTAATAGCTAGGGTTTGGATTCCCTAATACTGACAATGCTCTAATTTCTGAGACATAATAATCAGGCCTTAACAAAATATCCACACCTAGAATCTACATTCATGTACACACGCATAGTCTTCGTAAAACTCAGAATTTCTCATGCAGTTCAAGTTTTCTAGCTAAGAGGCAGAGGATCTACCACCACGGAAGCTCAATAGCTCAAAAATCCGCCTCCGAAGAATTATTTGGCGTACAGCGGACGAGGAGCTTCACGGAATCAAAGACGGATCCAAAATTTGCTAAACCAGCTCGAAAGAGTAGATTGATAACTAGGGTTTGGAGAAGCTCGAACAGGAGGTACACAGTACCATTTTAGGACCAGTTTCGATGGGAAAAAATATAAAGAAAATACCTCAAAAAAAATCCGCCGCAACGCTGGACTGTTCCCCGTGGCGAGAAGTGGCGATCGGTGCCATGAGCGTCATAATTTCGATTGATACGGTGCTCCCAGATTCAAGCCTGGAGCAAGGAGGAGGAAGAAGGGAGGAGAGAAAAAGAGTATGGTAGAGTGATCTAAAATGGAGCAGGTCCCATTATGGAGCTCTAGTAATCTTCACTCAGAGGTACATAATAGCTTCCCCATGCAATAGTGTCATGTACTTACTGCAAACATTATAGGGTGTCACTTTAGGGCACCATTTTAGGAACACCTATATTTCCAATTTCAAAAATTCATAACTCATTGTAGAAGAGTCCAAAAATGATGATTCCACTTGCTCTATCTTTCTACTAATTTTCCCCATGCACAAAAATTGCTTGTACTGGTGACATCCTTGTTGATTTCACGTGCTGAAAATTGAGCCATTATTGAACACCTTACCATAAACACGGCCCGCTTTGAAAAGTGTCGAGTTGGACATCCTACGCGGCACTTCGTCCCACGTGGAACAAGGAAAACTTCTGCAACCTGGCCTCTCTAATAACACCTTCTCTATTATCACATCCTCTGTTTACGCTGTCGAATAAGGTAGAGGGCTCTAAACCCGCCATAGTTCTAAACCCGCACTCTACCAAGGATGAACATTTTGAAATTTTGGATGTACCCATGGTGAAGAGCACCACTTTAGAACTCATCTCATTTCAACTTCAGAAATTCATAACTAAGCATGTTTATTGATTCAAAGCATGTTATTTTTTGATTGGATTTCTCTTCTAATGAAAAATCATGCTCAGTTCTCCCTGTGTCCTCATAATGCCACAACCCTTAAAGGGGCAGGTTTAGAGCCTCCTACCTTATTACCATACCGTGCGTGGAAGGAAGGATCGGCACTTTCATCAATAAAAGTTGAAACAGTGGAGGGCGACACTTTCAAAAATAATTATTAAGAAATCAGCTATTAATAGCTAACATTAAAAAAAATCGGCGGCTAAATGTTTTATTTTCCTTTTTGTCTACGATTTTTATTAAGTGTTTAGTTTTTATTTTTATTTTTTTCGGCTTTTTGTTGACTTTATTTTTGTTGATTTCGACCAAATACTTTTAAAAAATTATTTTATTTTTTGGCATTTTTTGGGGGAATTATTTTTTGCTGACCCTGCCTTCGTAGCATAGTAGGGTTGCCACTTCGCAAACAAATATTTTATATTTTATAATAAATTGGGTTTCTTCCTAAAAAATTCTTGATTTTTGATTTTTGTTAAACATGATTGAAAATGGTCCAAAATAGCTAGGCACTTTTTTATTAGGGTATAAAAATCTACTCTCATCAAAGAATCTACGCTCTCTAAGTTGAATTTCACTAGATCATATTTGTCAATAATTGACTTCTTTTTTTCAAGTTGTATGATAATGCCATGATCACAATGGTTGCAATCAATGTAATTTTTTTTTTGAGGAATAATGATGTTAATTGTTTTGTATTAGAAAAAAAGAATTTGAATGGACCTCTACGATGTTGATATCTTATGAAGTTGTGAGGAATTGATGAACTAATGAAGTACATGTCCGTTCCAATATCATCTGACATTCTTTTGGGGGAGCAAAACATTTAATGTGATATTGATAAAACAATATCCAAATACTTATAAGATTTCATTTCAAAATTTGAACCGTTTTTATCAAAAATATTTTATGAACATAAACATGTTTGCAATATTATTTTATCGATATCAATATTTAATTTATTTAATTTATAAAAATAGTCGTTTTATTGTGTTGATATTTAAAAACTAATAACATTTGTCATTTTTATATTTTATATGATGTTTTTTAAATATCCTTCCTTCTAGAAATAAGTGTCCAATCATACTAATGTACAAATTGTGTTTGGAAGCAAGTGGTACATTTAACAATGTAGTAGATTTACTAATGACACATTTTCTAAATGAAGTAAAGACCAAACTTTGACCCTTCATAGCTTTAGTATATGGTTTCTAAACAATGCACTCTTTGATGCGTTGCAATCCTGTTTCAAATGCTAATAAAATAATCTTCATGTAAATATTTTAAATAGTAATAAATATTGATCAAAATGATATTCAACAATTTCAACGTTCTTATCAATGTATTTGTACCCACAGAAGACAATTTCTAATCAATTCACCAGCGGACATTGATTTAAAAAGTTTTATCTTTGGAATAAATGCAATGACTGAATCTTTATTCTTAATTAGTGCAAATGAAATATTAATTTGGTTTTGAACATGAAAGTAGACACTTATTGCGAACAAAAGGTTGTTTTATTGGTTTAGAAAACCAAACAAATAATTCCATACAAAGGAGAAGCCTGAGGAGTACAATGTACTAAACACGTACAAGCATACCTAAGTGCACATAAGGGGTATTAATTTGAATACTAATTCATGTATGATTTATATAGACAATAAACATATACAGAGCTAAAAATATTCACATATATTTACATTATACATGTATTTAGGACAAAATAGGTTTGTATACAAAGGGTTTTAGACATATAACCTGTAGTATATAAGGGGTTTTTAGAGGGGGTCGTGAATGCCTATGGTTCTTAAATATAAAGTAGAGTGCACCTCCTAGGAGAGAAGGGCTCAAAAGAATATAATTTTTACAAATACAAGACATATTTATCATTTAAAAAAATACAATAGAATAGTAGCACATGATACGCAATATTAATTATAGAGATTAACACCAAAGATTTTAGATAGGTTTAGATTTGGTAGGAGGTTTGACTCAATAATTGTTTAAAAACCTTGTAGTTGCTCTTTTAATCCCTAAATGACAAAGGGATAAAGGGAAAAATCTAGATGTGATATAAAATGTCATTTCTGCAACTTTGATGAAGTTTGGTTCGAAAGAAAAAACGAGAAGCATGATGTTTAATAATTATCCGTACGTTCAAAATTTCAATTTTTTTAGATACTTATTCAATGAATTTAGAATCGCCTATCATTTAATATTCACCAAAATCACAAATTTTATTTTTAGAATTTGAAATTTGGTGTAATTGGTTAGATTAGACGTTCTATCCTAAAATCTTATAAAACAAAAATTTACTAAATTTTATAACAGTAGGACAATATTGAGGTCTTTGTTTTTGAAAAATCCTCCTTAAGTTTGTGGACTTTAACTTAGATTGACATGATTTAAATTGGGTTGGAAAGTAAATTTGATTTCCTATCTGAAAACATTTATTTTGTTTTTTATGATTTTTTGTTTTCATCCTTAGCAACCCGTAAAAAATGGTAGAGATCCTAGAATGTTTTTTTGGTCGCTTAGGGGTTAAGTATCCACATTGATTACTAGTCCTCAAATAAAGTTTAACCCCTAAACGTCCCAACATCCAAAAACTAGATCACGAACGGATTTGAAGCCTTGTAACTTTCTCATACAACTTCGAATGATTTTCATCCAAGTCACCTTTGAAAGCCTATTAACTTCTCTACCAATTACAATAAATCTCTTGTGACATGGAGTTGTTGATAATATTGGAGAGACCTCCAACTACAAGTATTTCTAATTTGTTGGGTAGATTTTATGCTTGCAGTGGTCTTCTCATGTACAGTCAAGTAGGAATTGCTTACGAATTCCCACTGCAGGGAATTTTTTTTGAAAACTTTGAACACTCCGTGCGTACTAAAAAATGATCCGATGTAGAAATCGCAAAGTGCGTTGGAATCACATCGGCGTGTACGACAATATCATTACAAATTTACATGTGTATTAGTGAAAGTTATACAACAAGTTAAAAAATATATACACACTATCTACCATTGAGTGCTCTCACCGTTTGCTTCAGTTACTGTGTCCATTTTAGCAAGCATATATGACATGAGCATTTGAACTTGTTCTTGAGATACTTGGGCCTATACTTGTAAGATAATTTGTGTCATTCCATTTGTCTTATTTGTAGTTTTTATTTTGTAATGGTATAGGAGCTTTCATGGGTTTTAACAAAAGTCCATTTGTCATCATTACTCCAACTAAACAATCAATAGTTGATTTTGTGTAACTTATTTATGAAATTACATTGAGCGCCTTCTATTTTATGCATGATAGACCTATTCAATTCACATTGATGGAGGATGGTGATCCAATACACCGTAGTAGATATCATGATGATTGGAGACAAGCCCATGGAATCAATAAGATTATGAAGGAAAAAGATGAATTGATACAAATTATCTTACAAGTATAGGCCCAAGTATCTCAAGAACAATTTCAAATGCTCATTTCATATATGCTTGCTAAAATGGACACCGTAACTGAAGCAAACGGTGAGAGCACTCAATAGTAGATAGTGTGTATGTTGTTTTTAACTTGTTGTATAACTTTCACTAATACATGTGTAAATTTGTAATGATATTGTAGTACTCGCCGATGTGATTCCAACGCACTTTGCGGTTTCCAAATCGGATCATTTTTGAGTACACACGGAGTGTTCAAAGTTTTCAAAAAAATTCCCTGGAGTGGGAATTCGTAAGCAATTCCTACCTGACTGTACATCTCAGCCATGCTAATGTTTACTTTTGAGGCTAAAATCTACTTCTGTTCAAAGGGTTGGTATGTTTAGAGGTTAAGTGGGTTCTAAAATCAATATGAGAAATTTTCAATGCATTTGCATATGCATTAAACAAAGAATATGAATCCGGGTTTATCTATGACAACGTCCAATGGCATAAATAAATGGTTGTTACATAAATCCGGGTTTTCATATACACAAACATACTCCAATCTAAATCAGGATTACACGAATGAATGATTATGAGTTGCCGATGGCTGGATCTTTATAGCTTTGAGCTCCATCGATAATCCAATTGCAATTGATTTTTTGGTTGAAACTACAGTTGCGTTTTCGAAGTTACTAGGCATGAGGATAATCGAATATTAATGTTGATGTCTCCCATGATGCAGTAAGGTAGTGGGACCAATTCCCGACTGAATTTCAGGTTCGTATACTTAGACTTGTGAAAGAAATTTTTTATAATTTTTGGATGCTCTGCAAAGCTATTGCAAAGGCATCCCCCAAAAAAAAACATTTTTTGAGCATTTCTACAATTTTCTATGATTTTTTAAGTCTGAAAGCTTAGAGTGACCATTAACCGCTCATAGAGTCATGGTTTTCATGAGAGGTTGGATTCTGAAAATAGAGTGCTTCTACACCAATCAGAAGCTCCTGATTTTTCCAAGCATGGACGAAATTAGAACACTCTTGGACACTATCTGAAACCATGCTGGTTGGTTTCTGACACCCATCCCCCAATCAGTAGGGGTCGGAATTACAACCCGGTCGGAAATATGACCCTCTACCTTACATGTAGTCAACCACGTTCAATTGGGACCAGGCCTTGCAAATCTTTGTCATGGATGTAACTTAGTAGAGCTAACTATGAAACTCAAGTCATGAGTACGTCAGATATTAGAGTGACTTATCTTGTTCTCAGCCTCTGTCAGTTTATATGTTAGTCGTCCCACTATTAATATCTTTCCGATAATCTCAATGTCCAGCGTTCTGAGTGTCTGTCATCTCCCCAATTGTGCATGTACTTGTGCCCATTCCAATTCTATTTTAATATTCTTGTTTCAATTGCATGCATGATTATTTGGATGGGTCGACTCCATTCTGGGCATCTATGCAAGACAAAGCTAGTACGAAAACAATTATATTGTTCTTTTTTTTTTTGAAACAAGCGGAACACCTTTATTCCACTGCAAGAAGGGTCAACAACAGCCAAGCAGGAAGGCCCTGCTGGTCAAATTTTATTTTTTATTTTTTTATTTTTAAAACAAACAAACTCAACCTCTAATCAGGAACAAAAATGCCAAGAGGGGGAAGGCTGTAGTTCCATTCTACTTGGCCTCCCTCTCTCTTTGCTAAATGAGCCGAAAAGCACCAATTCTTATCGAACCGTTTAACAATTATATTGTTCATGTGCAATGTAGTACAACTTAGTGACCAATGCTGTCAGACATCCAATTCTTATGATCAGCGTTCTTTTTTCTGGCGACAAGAAGTTGCTCGCAGCTCCTTCGCAGGTGCTTCCAAGCATCTGCCAACAACTTCTTGTCGCCACAAAAAAGAACGTTGCTTATAATATTTTACTGGCAGTACGTTTCATGTCATTCTTACATTTTTATTCTTAAGACTTTGAAAAAGAACTGCACTACAGATGTCATAGAAAACAAAGAACTGAGTTCAGTCCCTAGCCTGGAAATGCACAATGTGTTATATTGGTGAATCACGTGCGTTCAAAGGGTATTTTAGGGTGTGCTATGAAGTAATGCAAATATTTTATGATATTAAAGAATATTCATGATATATTCTACTGCGAATATTCTTTTAAGATTGTTTTATAGGCACTCTATGTTATATATAATGGAGATTTTGCATAATTTAAATTATGCTATTTTACATTAAAGATTTTTCAATTTTTTTTTAATGAATTAAAATACCCTTACTTTTGATTGCGCATTGGCAACAAAAACTTGGGGAATGCATTCCGGGTCCCTAAGGTGAAGAGGATAGAGAAAACATAGGCTAATGGGAGAGTTATGAACCGGTCCCTTTCTACAGGAAAAAATCTTGAATGCATTTGAAGGTTTATGATCAATGTTCATAAGGTTCTTTTAACACACAATTCGCTATTTACGCACTTGGCTATATAATCATGCACTTCGTCCCCGAGCGCATGATTTTATTTGTCTAACTTTTATTTTTTAAAAACCAACGATTATTGTCTTTCTTCAATCCCTTACATTGTAAACAAATAATTATTTTAATAAATTTTTATTCTCATCTTTATCTTTTCTTTTATCTTTTCTTTTTTATCTTGATTTCATTCTCGTCTTCTTTCTTGTCTTCTTTCTTGTCTTCTTTTTGTCTTTCTTCTTGTCTTCCTTTTTGTCTTCGTTGTCTTTTTTTTCTTCTACTTTTTCTTCAGTTGTGGCTGCTGAACCCTAAACAATGGGAGCAAACTAAAAAAATAAATTATTATTATTATTATTATTTCGTTTTTCGGGTTGGCCGTGGGGTGCTGCTGAACCCTGAATGGCAGCCACCAAAAAAAAAAAAAAAAATTTTTTTTTTTTTTTTTGCCTTTTTTCTTGGCCGTGGGGTGCTGCTAAACCCTGAATGGCAGCTGCCAAAAAATTAAAAAAAAAAAAAAAAAAATTTGACTTTTTCTAAAAATTACTATTTTTAATCGCTGGGGTGCGCGGCCGCGCACCCAAAGACTCTTCCTTCCCCTCCTCATATATATATATATATATATATATATATATATATATACGGGAGAGGTGAGGGGAAAGAGAAGGAGTTGAAGAATGAATGAGAGAGACCCTCTCCTCTCCCCTATATATATGAGGAGAGGGGAGGGATGGAGAGGGAGGGATGGAGAGGGAGGGATGGAGAGAGAGGGAGAGGAGAGAAGAGGAAAAGGGAGTGAGTGAGGATAAAAGAGGCTTAGGGCCGCGCACCCTCAGCCGTCAGTAATCTAAAAATAGATTTTTTTTTTTTTTTTTTTTTTTCTCCAGCCGTTTAGGGTTCAGCCGCCGGCGGCTGAACCCTAAATTTTTTTTAGGGTTCATGAGCCCTAAACAAGAAAAAAAAAAAAAAAAAAAAAAAAAAAAAATTGGTTTTTTTTTCCTCCACCGCCGTTTAGATTCAGCCGCCGCTGGCTGAACCCTAAATTTTAAAATTTTAAAATTTCTATTTTTAGGGTTCATGAGCCCTAAGCAAAAAAGAAGACGAAAACCAAAAGAGAAGAAGAAGAAGAAGAAAAAAAAAAATTTAAAAAAAAAAAAAAAAAAAAAAAAGGTTTTTTTTCCTCGGTGCGGGTGTAGGGTTTGCGGCTGCCACAAGAGGTATGAAGAAAAAATAGAAAAAGAAGAAGAAGACAAGAAGGAAGACAAGAAGGAAGACAAGAAGGAAAAGAAAAAGAAGACAAGAAAGAAGACAAGAAAGAAGACAAGAAAGAAGACAAGATAAAAGAAACAAGATAAAGAAAAGATAAAAGAAAAGATAAAGATAAGAATAAAAAATAAATAAAAGAATTGTTTGTTTACAATGTAAGTGATTTGTAGAAAGACAAAATCGCTGTTTTTTAGAGAGCTTTTTACACAAATTTTTTAAGCACGATTTGCTCATGAAATGAACGCACTTGGCCAAGTGCATAAATAGCAAATTGCGTGTTTTTAGCCCTTGTGAGTTGTACAGTCTAGGAATACGAATAGTTGCACACTAAAATTGTTGTAGTGGATTTTAGAATATTGGACATGCCTTTTAAGAGTTTTTTAGTTAAAGAATGATAGTGGAGAGTTCGAAGTCCATAGTTGCCCTACCTCAAGAATCACATGTTTTGAATTTATTCTCATTCATTTAGGGAGAGCAAAAGGATGAACTAAAGAACCTAATTGTTTGCTAAAGAACTAAAGAACCTTAAATTGTTTGCTATTTTAACCCCTAAACGTCCTCACCTATGTCCAGTTTAGGCAGTTTTGCAAAGATGCATTATAAAATGCAATTAATATGAATATTTAGAACTTGATGTATGAATAAAAGTTAAAAAAATTTAATTTTAGATTCTATCTATACGGTTAGATCTATGACTGCTATCACTAATCTTTTTTTATAAATTTTGAAACATAAAATAAAAAATTATTTTGTAATTCAATTACGAATAAGATATTGACAATATATGGATGAAATTTGTTGTGATGGGTTATAATGTAGTACTTTAGGTGCACTGATTTTTGGAGATTTTTTGGATGCTTGATTTTAATAGTTTTTTTTTTCAAGAACACTTTTAGACCAAAATCTTCAAGATTTTCGGTGAAACACTACAACACAAAATGAGGCATAATTTTTTCAAAAATTGTTTCCTTTTCGATCGGAGCACACATACATGAAGCTAACTTCCCATAAAAAATTCAGTAAAAAAACCACACCACAAAAAGTGCATGACACATGAGAAAATACGGATGAAATCTGTACATCAGGCCAAAAATGCCTGCTTGGGCAGTTAGGAGTTAAAGGCATCAATTTTATTGAATGCTAAAGATGATGTCTCTACAGTAGCAGTGTAGAAAAGGGACTAACTCAAGAATGTTATGTAGTCTACTTTAGTCTAGAGAAAAATCCCATTGTTTTTTGCATCAGGTGGAGAAGAAAATTCCTCATTATTTAGTAATCGACCATGTATAAATGGAGATGCATGTTCCATTCATAACATTCTGTAGCATACATTGTCCTTGCCTTGGCTCTACAATAGATGGTGTAGAATATTCTACATCTAATAGTAATTTTTGAGTAAGTAAGAGGATAAGTCAAGGCTCAAGGTGATGATCAGAGTGCATGGAGGAATGGCAGTAGACATGAAGGCTACTCGTTGTTATGTTTAGCACACAATTGATCATAGTTGTAGTTCATTAAAATGGAATTTTTTCATGAATATGCACTTCCTTTTAGGACGTCTTTGTAGCGTCCAAAGACCTAGAAACTTGGATCTACAACAGTCCGAGAGCTATATGCACTGGAATGTTACTTCCTCTATTTTATAATAAAAGTCCACTTTGCAAAACAAAATTGAGCTTTAAGATGGAAATAGATCCCATATTGAAAGGACAATTGAAATGCAATGGCAACTTTTGGAAGTATTTGACTTGATAGCAAGGAATGAAAAACATAGGTCTGGAAGTCAATGTAGGAAGGCAACACAATGAAAACAATGAATGTGGACTCTTAAATTGAGATAAGAAAATATGTGGTTTTGGACTCTTATTATCAAACAAGGGGAGTACAATCTTAGTACTTTGAACAAGCCATTTTATCCAATATCATAGGTTATTAGGTAGAAGGCAAGTTTGGCAAAAAATATTTTTTAAAATAAATTTCAAAAAATTGTGAGAGATTCTTTTTTCAACAAAAGTATTTTCGTATTGTGAAAAGTGAATCTTGAAGGCTATTTGTGAATATTTCATGTATTGAACCTTATTTTTCAAAAAAAATAAATGTTTACTGTAGATTTGTTGACCTTGCCCTCCAGTTACGGTATTACTAGTACTAAGAAATTCTCTTTTGCATTCTTTAGTTCAATTATTGAATTCTTCTTTGGGGGCATTTATTCTAGTAGCACGTAATTTTTAATCCCTAGAATCATGCATCATGGCTCCAAAAGTAGACATCTATTTGAGGCACCTTGGGTGTATTGGTCTGCACATAAATTACAATCTGAACAACATTTCTACAGAGGGCATTTAAACAAAAAATAAAATATTTATTTGGAATTTCTAGATGGAATATATGTTTAGGGCAATGTTATGTTCTTCGTATTTCTTGTGAATACATAGGTCACCTAAATCGCTCTTCTTGGTTGTAGATTATTCTCCAAAAAATTACAGAGCATTACATCCTTTGAAGCAAATCCCCAAATAAAATTCAGCATAAGAAACAATTCCTTCATCTCTTAAGTGAGTCTTTTACAAATTCTAATGTAGGTAACCAAGCTGTGTATTTTAGCCCCACAACCTGAAGGGGTTAAGAAATTCAATTTACATAACATTTTAAGGCAATGGAGAAGCTACATCCACTTTACTATATACAATTTGAGTTTTATTTTATTTTTTATGTTCATTATACCATTATTTCCAATACCAATGCTTGAAAGACACTCTAGACTATAGAGTACATGCATTGAATGAAGAGTGGAGTATTTTAACCCCTAAGCTCCGACCCAAGATATCATTTTGTGGATGCTGTCCATTTTCTTAGACTTTCCAAGCCCAAAAAATAACTTTTTTCAAAAATAAATAAATAGTGTCATAGGTAATGTTGTAAAGGAGCTTTCTTTTCAACCCAATTAAAACTATATCCATTCAATCAAAACTCCATTTAGAGGAAATTTTCAAGGTGAAACACCTCAATATTGAAAGGTAGTTTCAACACTTTGGGTAGGTTTGTCAAAAAATTTAAAGCAATGAGATTCATTGGGCACCTCAAAGGAAGTTGACTCCACCCCACATGGGTTGCATGCCATGAGTTGTAGGCTCATCCAATTGGAGGAGAGTCAAAAGAATAATCTAATTTAGCCAAAATATCTTACTGCCTTTCATACCCCCATCCATTACAAGGTCTTTGGAAAAAATGCTAATGAATTGAACATCTTCAGTTGTCAAATTAAACATCTTGGTAACTACATCATCTTGAGGATGGTAAGAAATGGCATATAATCTTAACTTTTTTTTCAAGTTTGAGAGCCGTTTAGGAGATAACAATTGTCGATATTGACAAATCTTTCCAACATTGAAATCAAAATGTTGTGCAATTTAACCCCTAAACGTACCAACCCTTTGAACATACGTATATTCTAGCCTCAAAAGTAAATATTAGCATGGCTCAAATGTATATGAGGTGTACATGAGAAGACCATTGCAAGCATAAAATCTACCCAACAAATTTGACATACTTGTAGTTGGAGGCCTCTCGAGTATCATCAACAACTCTCCATCACAAGAGATTTGTTGTGATTGGTAGAGAAATTAATAAGTTTTCAAAGGTGACTTAGATGAAAATCATCCAAGATTGTATGAGAAAGTTACAAGGCTTCAAATGTGTTCGTGATTCAGTTTCTGAACGCTGGGACGTTTAGAGGTTAAAGAATTTAGATTCTTTTTGCAAAGCTAGTGAATATCATGGATTCGAACTAAGTAGCTTGAACTAAATTGAGCATACCTAATCTAGATTCACTGTGGACCAAAGAAAATCAAAGAGGCTTTGCATAGAAAAAACAGAAGTACCTGCAATTGAAAAGGGAGTCATTGCTACAATGCTAGACATCACATACTCCCTCTCTCTCGAAATAAAAATAAATCCGTGGGAATATTGCCGGCTTCCAGTTTTTAAAGGTGCTTTTTAGTCAGTTTCATTCATAAACCACTTTTTGATCTAATTTCAGAACAGGCAATGGGAGTAACATTTTGGAATTGTCTTAGCAGGAGTGGTCCCTTTCCTACAAGCAATTCTTTCTCTACAAGAAATTTTTATCTTGAATTGAAAATGATGTTGTGAGTGTTACTCTAGAGGCATCATTCCTCACAGTAGAAAAGGGACCAAGCCATGGCAATTCAAGAATGTTATCATAGCATAGGTGCTTGTTCTACTAGTGTAACCGTCCTGTTTATTAGGGCATCCTCAATCTTCACAGTAAAGAGGCCCGCCAACGGCACTTTCCCGGAGCAACAGCCCCTCCCTGCCCCAATCCGGCCGTAGAAGGCGACGGTATGTTCACGGCCCCGGCAATCAGACCTCATGGGCCGGTATTCTAGTCCTCTTTTCCGGAGTCAGGTTTCTCCACGGTACAAGGAGGTCAACGAGGGATATGCACTGCAGCAAGAGCTGATCCATTATATGGGCCAGATCAACGAAGAATCAAAAGGCCTATGCACCGCAGTTCGAGGCCTGTGTACCACAGTTCGAGCACTGGCTGTCAGGATGGATCGCATTTCAAGGCTACGGTGCCGGCCGGGTTGGGGCCACTTCACCTGCAAATTTTTTTTTGGTAAATCCACTCCCAAATCAGCCCCTCCAAATGCGGGTGGCGGGCCACTTTGCCGAGGCAGGATTGAGGATGCCCTTATGCAGATTACAAGTTTAACTTAGAGTTAGGGCATCACACTGACTCTGGATTCCAAGTCAGAGTCTGCAATAAATTCTCCATGCGCGATGATGAGTTCTCGTATAATTATTCCAAGCCACAACTGCCACTTAGGGTTTTTTATTTTGGCGATACGACCGACGACCAGTCAGATTCCAGTATGTTGGAGGGAGTGGCACACAATGGTTTTCGTGTAAACTGTATTGCTCAAATATAAAATCATGCTGCCACCCAAAACTTCCATAACATTCACAAGCTTGTTATTTCATAGTAGATACTGGAGCATATTCCACACTTAACAAGATCAAATCAATAGCTAATTGGACACGTGGAGTCCCAAGGTAATGCATGAAAGAAAGGCAGAGAGCATGAAGGCTATTGAATGTTATGTCAAGAGTACATTTCACACCTACTATACATCAGGAATTTCGGACCCCACTGATTCTGCACGATTTCAGTGCGTTTATCGTTAAACACTAATTCTGCACGTCATACGTGCATTTAGAAGTGTCGTTATGGTACAGAAGTGACATGCATTACTAAGATGTCGATGTAGTGTCTTTTCAATGATTATCAAAAAAGTGTTGTTTCCGCACGAAAGTCGTGCTTGACGGAATCTGTGCGTTAATCGTGTATCTACATTACATGGCTAATAAGACACGGATAATATGCGATTGCTTTTAATGCGGATCTAGTATCGTATACGTATCATATCAACGCCTTTTATTATATTCGTGCGATTTCAGCATCTATCATAATGCAAATTATTTTCGTACGACATCCGTGTACAATATTTTAATATTTTTTGGAATATTTTTGGAATATTTCAGAATGTTTTATATTAATTTGGAATATTTTGGAATATTCCAAGAATCTTCTTTAAATTATACTTACGGTTTAATGTCCCAAAACATTTTTAGATCTACATTTATAGAGTTTAGAAGCAATACACATTAAAATTTCAACGAAATCACATTTTTATATTTTTAGAATTCAAATTTGGTATTATTGGTTATCATTGTACTTTTCATCATAGGAGCAAAAAAAAATTGTACAGAAAAGGACAACATTGCTTTTTAAAAATAGAAAAATTTGTAACACAAGACAATGTAGAGTTGTTTTTTTGAAAGTTTCCTCTAAGCAAAGTTTAATTTGGATTGGCACGATTCAAATTGGGTTTGAAAGCATACATGATTTCTTGTTAGAAAAAAATTATAGTTTAATTTGGTTTTAGGTTTTTCAGTCTTGGGCAACTCATAAAAGGGGGCATTGATCAAAACATGATCTCTCAAAGCATTGTGAGTTAAATTAAGTTTAAAAACAGACTTTCTGAACGGACTGAGGAATGCACTCCGCTACTTTCAAGAAAAAAGAAGAATCTTAAGTACCAGCACTACTGTTGACCGATCCAACCGTAAGATATTCCAACCATCTTGAGTTTATTACAATCTAAAAAATTTCAACCGTTTAGGGTTCTTCAACATGTAAGATTATAAGCTTCAAAGTTTGTAGCATTTTTTTTTGGCTTGTTGCCTAAGTTCAAAACTTTTTGAAAATGCCCAAAATGCAAAGTTTAGTCTTAGATTTGGTAAAACGAATTTGGCAGTTGTGTACATAGGACCGTTAGCTCATTGTGCACAAGAATTCAGATGCATAGTCGATTGTATGAAAATTTTCAAGAGTTGCTTGCAATTAGGTTTTTCACCTTTACATGATTGTATCTTTTGATCTATACATCATCTACATACGCAAATTATCATCCCATCTTCGTTACAAAGAGTAGAATCACCACAAAACATTTCAATAATTGAGGATCAATACTCATTCCATACTGAGCTAACCGAACTTGAAAAATTAGCCTTGGTCTTTTAGGGGTTAATGGCTCTACTAACACCGTTTATTCTACATAATGTGGATGACTAAACTTATTTACATGAGGCTACATTTTCTATTGTATGAGGCCTATTTATTCTATTATTAATCTAGATAGTGTTTTACAAAATTGAAAATTTTAATTTACTACAACTAAACCCTTAAAAGAGCTCCCGAGGGTGCACTCTACATTATGTTTGAATGAGAATCACGTGCGTTCATAACCCCATCTTAAAACCCCTTTGTATACAAGAGATTGTATGTCTAAAAAATTTTATATACAGATTTATTCCGTCCTAAATATATGTTTAATGTAAATATACGTTAATATTTTCAGCTCTAAACATGTTTATCGTATGTATACGTAATACGGCAATGTTCAAATTAATACCCCTTCTACACACTCTTGTATAATTGTACGTGTTTAGTACAGTGCACCCCGGCCTCGAGGAAGAGCTAGCATTCATTGAATAGATGATGAAATTTTTTGAGAGCTTAATGATGAAACAAATGAAGTTCATCCAAATATTATGTAAATACTACTTGCGTTTACTTGTCAATGGTGTAACTAGCTTGGTCACTTGATGCTTCATGATTTTTGTACAACTCTTTTTAGAAAGTCTAAAGAAGTTCTTGACGTCAAGGTGGTTAACCCCTAAACGTACCGATCCTTTGAATACAAGTAGATGCTAGCCTCAAAAACAAATATTAGCATTGCTCAGATGTACATGAGGTGTACATGAGAGGACCATTGCAAGCATAAAATCTACCCAACGAGTTTGACATACTTGCAATCGGAGGCCTCTCTAATATTATCAACAACTCATCACAAGAGAACTATTGTAATTGGTAGATAATTTAATAGTCTTACAAGGTGACTTGGATGAAAGTCATCCAAAATCATATGAGAAAGTTGCAAGACTCTGAATCTATTCGTGATCCACTTTCTAGACTTTGGGACGTTTAGGAGTTAAAAATAATAATTTGCACAAATGAAGATTTCTCAAACCAAAATTATATTTTGCCGCAATTCTTTTTTAAATGATCTACATTTTATTAAAACATTCATTTTTGGATAAAATGAGAAAACTTTCATTTTCAGTACGTGAAACGTGAAATAGCCTCACCCACACTATCAACGTAGCCACTGTAGCAGGTACAACAAGGAGGCATTGTGATACAAATTGCTTTGGCCACTGCTCAAAGGACAAGAGACTAGAATCATTCATGCATGGGCTCCCATGACGGATGCAATGGTAAAACGAAGTACTGTTTTGCATGTAACTTTTTATCCAAAGCATTGAATCATTGTCCGTTGCTGCTGGATGACTTGAATTCTCTCTACCAAATGTGTATCATGTGGGCATACACATTACTCAATTATTGATGCTGGTAATTATCTAATTAATAAATTTGTTAGTACGGTGATAGCAATCAATGAGGTTAACTAGGGGCATGGAGAGAATATGTTGTTTTAAACGTGCTACTACATAACTCAAAACATTGCTAAACCTTAGAACTTTGTTCCCCTACTAACATTTTCGAGATTTTTTCCGATACTTTTGGATGCTCTTAGTTTTCACACATGAGTAGAAAAGGTGGTGCTTCCCAGGGAGATGTCTAGGAAAAATCACTATGCACGCGTGGAATTGGGCACCACATGCATGGGCAACTTCTTAGGCAATGCCATCTTTTCTGTTAGTGACATCATTTTTAAGTTTGTCTTACTTGCTTGACTCTTACTAAATTCCCCTCGTAGAATGGCAAGTGTCATCTTTCACTCTAGTTCCAAGGAAAGTTAATTTATTGGTATAAATCAAGCGAAGCAATGGCCAGTTTAGGATCCTACTATTATAGTAACAATTTGCTATTTATGCACTTGGCCATATAATTATGCAATTGGTCCCCGAGCGCATAATTTTGTTTGTTTAACTTTTTTTTTTAAACCGCGGATTATTGTCTTTTTTCAATTCCTCACATTGTAAACAAATAATTAATTTAATTATTTTTTATTCTCATCTTTATCTTTTCTTTTAACTTTTCTTTTATCTTTTTTTTTAATCTTGATTTCTTTCTTGTCTTCTTTCTTGTTTTTCTTCTTGTCTTTTTTTTCTTTCTTCTTGTCTTCCTTTTTGTCTTCGTTGTCTTTTTTTTCTTCTACTTTTTCTTCAGTTGTGGCTGCTGAACCCTAAACAAAGGGAACAAATCAAAAGAACAAAAAATAAAAAAATAAAAAAATAAAATTTCTTTCCTTTGGTTGGCTGTGGAGTGCTCCTGAACCCCAAATGGCAGCCGCAACAAAAACAAAAACAAAATAAATAAATAAATAAATAAATAAATAAATAAATAAATAAATAAATAAATAAATAAATAAATAAATAAATAAATAAATAAATAAATAAATAAATAAATAAATAAATAAATAAATAAATAAATAAATAAATAAATAAATAAATAAATAAATAAATAAATAAATAAATAAATAAATAAATAAATAAATAAATAAATAAATAAATAAATAAATAAATAAATAAATAAATAAATAAATAAATAAATAAATAAATATATTTCTTTTTTTTTGACTTTTTTTATTTTTTCAAAAATTTCTATTTTTAGACGCTGGGGTGCGTGGCCGCGCACCCTAAAACCCTCTCATCTCCCTCATTTCTATCCTCATCTCCCTCTCCATCCCTACCCTCTCCTCCTATATATAGGGGAGAGGTGACGGTCTCTCCCACTCCCTCTCTCTCTTCCCTCACCTCTCCCCTATATATATATAAGACAAACTTTAAAAAAAAAGTTAAACAATAATCCGCCGTTTTTTAATTCCTTTGTTTAGGGTTTAGCAGCCACAACTGAAGAAAAAGTAAAAGAAAAAAAAGACAACGAAGACAAAAAGGAAGACAAGAAGAAAGACAAGAAGAAAGACAAGAGGGAGACAAGAAAGAAGACAAGAAAGAAATCAAGATAAAAAAGAAAAGATAAAAGAAAAGTTAAAAGAAAAGATAAAGATGAGAATAAAAAATAATTAAAATAATTATTTGTTTACAATGTGAGGGATTGAAAAAAGACAACATTGATGTTTTTTAAAGAATTATTTAACCAACTTTTTTTACAGTAAAAATGCTTATGAAATGAACGCACTTGACCAAGTGCATAAATAGAGAATTGCGTGTTTATATAGAATGTAATGTTAGTTATGATCACCACTTTGTGAAAAAAGAGACTCAGTTTAGGGGTTGTTATGTCTCACACATGGGGAAGTCATTATATGTATTTCTTTTAGGTACCATTTGAGATAATAGGATATTTAACCCCTAAATGCCCGAGAGAGGTCTTCCACTCAAAACTACCTCATTTTGAACATTTTTGGTGATGATCTTTGAATGCTTTTCAAAACCCTTTTTTCACATTTCAACTGTAGGATCTTGTACTCCTAGGCCTTGTAAACCATCCCCCAAAATTTCAAAGCATTTGACCTTACATATGTTAAGATAATAGCAAATGAAGTTAAGATTTTGAAATTTATTGGTTTGAAAAATCCACGGAGCCTTGTTTTGATGGGCTCTCAAACCCAAAAAAGAAGTTGAAATGATGTGCCATTCTTGACCATTTTCAAAATGAGGTAGTTAACAAGATGCATTATTCAATTTGACAGTCAAGATGTTCAATTCATTAGCCTTTTTTCAATAAGGTGTAATAGAAGGTTACATAAGCATTGAAAAATCATAATCCCAAAATTCAAGATTGAAGTGCATAATTCTTTGCATTCAACTCATTCTCAAAAATGACAATGATTGATCAAAACGACCATGCTAAAGCTTTGAAGCTTTGGAATTATTGCAATATTAAACCTTCTTCTAAACTTTATACAATCACATCAAACTCATAACCGTCCCCTTCAACTCTTTCATTATTGCTAGTATCTATTTTCATACTCGACTTAGAAGCTATGTCTTCTAACATTTTTACAACCTCGAGCATTGATGGACGACTTGTAGGCATAGAATTAGTGCACAACATTGCAGTTTTTAGAACTTCAATCATCTCATTTTGTGAATCCATCCTACATTTGGAATCTAAGATCTCATACAAACCTTTTGATGCCACCACTCTATTATGCACCCATTGCACAAGGTTTGTTCCTTCTAAAAGTTCAAATGGGTCAATTGCACGTTTTCCGGTCACCAATTCTAAGAGCACAATACCAAAGCTGTAGATATGTGTTAACGAAATGCGTGTTAAAGTTTAGTCTCAGATTTGGTAAAATGAATTTGGCACTTGTGTATATGGAGGCGTTAGCTCATTGTGTACAAAAATTCACATGCATAGCTCATTGTATGAAAATTTTCAGGAGTTGCCCGCAATTAGGTTTTTCACCTTTGCATGATTGTATCTTAAGTTTTTATTTATACATCATCTACGTGCGCAAATTACCATCCCATCTTCGTTACAAAGAGTAGAATCATCACAAAAAATCTCAATAATTGAGGATCAATAATCATTCCATACTGAGCTGACCGAACTTGGAAAATCAGCCTTGGTCCTTTAGGGGTTAACTCAGATGGATCATTCTCAGTCCAATTAAACTGTAATCGAATTCATGACTGCCTAAACCCTCAAAAACGGCAACAGTTAAAACGAATTTAAGAAGTCACATTGACAATAGCAATATATATCTATGAAAGGAGAAACCATAATTATTCTTTATTTTTGAATGATAAAAAGTATGTTGCATAGAGTTTTGAAAACCATAATCTATGAATTGGGCTGATTTTTTGAAATCTATAAATAAGGGTGATTTGGAAAATTATGTTATCTGTAAACGGGGTAACTAACAGAATCAATTGGACTAACTTCATAAATCAATATCTGTACAATAAATTGATTTTGCAAGTCAAATTTACAAAATGTGCAATGGTGTTTCAATATGGCTGATACAACATATGCATAATTATCGGTAATAAAATTTTATGGAAAATACTAGTACTTGCATAGTGTTTCAACCCTCAGTGAATTGAGCCAAGAAGCTACCGTAGCCTCTGAAATAACCAGGTCTATTCAATTCTACATGAAAGCCTCCACAAAACAGTACGTGATAAAACCAACGAGCCAATTCAATGACAAAAATCGGTTGATGGATGCAACAGTTCACAACAATGAAATTCTTTATTCCTCTTCACAGAAGTACAAAGTCACATATAACATCGTGACAATGATAATGAGCCACTCAATCGCGACAATACTATGAATGCACTTCTAAACTCAATTAATCACTCGCTCCAGAAATTCTCATAGACATCATAAAACAAGGGCCAGCTGGTTAAATTTAATTTCCTTGCAACCTCGACGACTTGCATCGATCGATCGATCCCACCTCCTGTGCACACCAATTCGGTCTCATTAGACCCAACTTGCCACATTGCTAGCGCAAGAACCCCACACATACATATTAATCAACTTACTAAATCAGGCAGAATTAATACGTACATATATATCATTAAATAACTTGGCGATCGATTTCAAATGAGTTCCACCTGCAGTACGTACGTAGTACCTTTGAAATTCCCGGAGGTTGCACTCTACATTATGAAAGAGGATCATTTTCGTTCATGACCCCTCTAAAAACCGCAGTTGACCTTGTTTACAAGGGTCTAAAAACTTTTGTATTCAAATCTATTCCATCCAAAATATATATGTTTAATGTAAGTGTACGTCTATAGTTTTAGCACTGTCTAAATATGTTTATTGTGTGTATACTTTGTACCACAATTTATTACCCGTTTGTGCACCATGGCTTACACTTAGTTTCACAAACTTAAAATAAAACACCCCGCAGGTGAAAACTAACTAAAGTTATGTTTAGATTTCAGTATCAAGAAAACGCCAAGTGATTGAATCACCAACAAAATTCACCTGATTGATTTTCCGACTGATGTGTTGTAATCTTACGAAATTTCTTTCAATTGTAGAAACAACAAGCACGCTAACTGAATAAATATATATTGAGTTCCATATATACCTGTGGCCGGTCCGTTGCAGTGATCGATCAGTAGCCTCCGGCAGGGGGAGTCTGATACTCCGGAGAAGGCTCAGAAACGGGTCCGGAAGCGGACGGCGGTCCGGGAGGAGACGGGTACTGCGGCTCGTAAGCTGCAGCAGGGGCCGGAGACACTGCATCGCCGGGGGGGCTGTAGTAGTACGGCTCCGGAGCGGGAGCATCAACCGCAGGTGGTGGTGGGCAATCGATGAGAGTGTCGATCAGGTCGCCCAGGTTCAGCAACGCCCGGCCCTCCACCAAATTGCTGCAGCTCACAAGCATCATGGCTGCTACCACCAGGACCGCCATGGAGGTCATCGTCTTCATGATTCGGAAACTGTGGCCGGACGAGAGATCGAGTAGAATGTAAGTTGCAGGATGGCTGAAAGCAAGTTGCAGGATGGTGTGGAATGAGATTTGGGAGGCAGGGATTTATGTACCGGCTGATCGATCAAATTTTATATTATTATGGATTAATTTTGTGTATGCAGTAGGTGTGTCAGGGTTGATGGAAGTCTTCATTGGAAATTCATTTGCGGCGACGAGTTGTTGTGGAGCGGACGGCTGGGTGGGTGATCGATCAATGCTGCTGGCTTGCTTCCCAGTGATAATTTTGTTGCCAATTTTAGCCAAATTGCTGCATAAAGTTTGAGCTGGCACGAACTTAAAGAATTTGTTGGATTTTAAAAAGAATTCTCACATACCGTAGTACCATAGCAGGTTCGTCCCAAAATAATTCTAAAAATAAAAAACGTAAAAATTAGAAAATTCTGAAGACAGAAAAACGAAAATAGAATAAATTAGTTTTTGAAATATTTTGTTATTTCTAAGCTATTTAAGGTCATTTTTACTGATTTTTTTGCTAAAAAACGAAAATTGAAAAATTCAGTTTTGAGAGGCGAACCTTATTTTTTCAAAAAAAAAAAAAATTCGTTCGCTAGGTGGCGAACCTGCTATCAATGGTGTTACGGTACGTGCTTGATTGTAGACTTCATATTGTCTGGTGAGATTTGACTTTAACCCCTAAATGCCTAGGCCTATGACCATGGAATCATGTTTTATCTGTTACACTCAATTTTCCACTATAAATAAGATAAAAATTTTAACTTTATATTTTTAATAGATGGATCCACGTGTCTACTACAAATCGTGAATTTTTCATAAAATTTGTTGAAAATTTGGAATTACTATGATTTTTTGAAGTGATTGTAAAGAAAATTCCTATCAATTACAAAATATGCTCAAATTCTTTGATTTTCTAAAAAAAGAGGTAATTTACAATGAAGAACATTACAGTAGATGAAAATCATCCGTGTTGCTATATTTAGAAAATCACTACACTATTGTAATACCCACCAAACTTGTAACTCTAATAAAATACTCAATTATCCAATTTAAAAAAAATTCAAAGTGGAGTAGTTTTTAGACTATGTAAGCTTCATTTTGTTAGTTAAGCTCAAATACAATAGAACTCATTTTCATGGCCTAAATTTAGTTTAAGCAAGAAAAGTATAAAAATCCAAAATACACTTCATGGTGAACCATTTTTATTACTCTTTTGTAGTTGGGACCTCATGTAAAATCCCAAAATGACTTGAATTACTTGAATTTAATTTGAAGAGATGGCATGAGCAATGAACACAAAAAAATGCATGGAATTCAACATTCTTTCTTCATCCAGGGACTAATACTAATCATCCAAAGACCACTTTTGGGTCTCGCAGGCTGTTAGGGATTAATGAGATTTTCCTTTTATGCATTATTTCACATACAAAAATCAATTTCTTTAACCCCTAACTGCCCAAGCGTCCGTTTTTTAAACGATGTACAAATTTCATTCAATTTTTCTCATTTGGTGTGTAATTTTTGTAGTGTGGATTTTGACTATAAGTTTTATGGGAAGTTAGTTTCATGCATGTGTGATCCAATTAGAAAGGGTATGATTTGTGAAAAATTTATGCCTCATTTCATATTATAGTGATTCGCCATAAATTTCTAAGTTTTTAGTTCAAAAGTGTTTAAAAGTGTTTAAAAGTGCTCTGTGAAAAGTCAACTCATAGTATCAAGCATCCAAAAAACTCCAAAAATCATTACACTTAGAGTAGTTACATTTCAACCCACCATAACAAATTTCATCTGCAAGTTGTCAACATCTTGTTCGCAATCAAATTACAAAACAATTTTGAATTTTAAGTTTCAAAATTTACACAAAATATTGGTGATAGCAATCATAGATCTAAGCGCATCGGTAGAATCTAAAATTCATAATGTACAACCTTTATTTTACATCAAGTTCAAAACATCCCTCTTACTTGCATTTATCAAGCTGATCTTTGCAAAATTGCCCAATGTGGAGAGGGTGGTGGGCATGAGGGGTTAAATAAAATTATTTGAAATCCTTTCATTTTCACGTATAGTAAACACCACTAATTTTGATGCAAAGAAGAGTAAATGACATGGATAAATGACAATTAGCATCACATAGGAAACACTTGAGCTCCTGTAAATCCCAAATTATTAAAATTGGTGTTTCTCGTTGACTTAGGGTGGAGAAGAAGCACATTCTCTATGAGAAGACTACACTTTTGCAACTGTGGTTTTGACAGGAGGGAGCTTACTTTTGAGTTTATGTTTGGCCTACTTTCGAG
This sequence comes from Pohlia nutans, assembly GCA_022496805.1. NCBI lineage: Eukaryota > Viridiplantae > Streptophyta > Bryopsida > Bryales > Mniaceae > Pohlia > Pohlia nutans. The sequence goes on from CM040086.1 coordinate 4,606,642, forward strand.
CTTATAGTGGGCGGATGAATATCATGCACATCATTCTATAGTGTTCAAGATTTCAATGTCAGGAAATTACAAGCTGCACTTCAGACGTGGCTTTTCTTGTTGATCAACTTGGGACATAGTAGTTATCATAACGTTCATTAGCCAATGTTAGGATTCACATTTTTTTGTCTTGAACTTGTTAGGGGATGAGTGGGGATGAGTCAAAATTTAAAAATTTAATAACGAGAGCTTCGTGCTTTGTGTATTATATTGATTGGCTTTCTTGTTGAGAAATGTTAAGAAAGCAAGCCATGCTAAGTGACTTTAGTTGATCACAACAACATTTCTCCTGAGATTCCTGATTCTTATGGATTTGATTTGAATTCTTTGACGATTCTCAAAGGTGTCGAAAAGGCGGGTTGAAGAATGTTATAATAGCTTGTGCACCCAATAATTTTTTGTAGGCATTTGAATGCGAAAAAGCACCATAAATTATTGGCGTGCATATGAAAAAAAAATGGATGAAGATGCCAAATTGTTCTTGACAATATATTGGATGAAATCATCAAAATTTAATAAAAGTCATCCAAGTATGTGAACGAATATACAGTTCTATCCAAAATATAGATGAATATGAAAATATTTAGTTACACCATTATATTTTATGTTGCCACTTTAGCACTTCCCCAAAAACCCAAAAAAATCCCTGGTGCACATTCCATGCAACATATTTGGTTGCTTACCAGTTTAGTTGATCAAGTTTATTGTTGCACTTCTGAGTTTGGAGACAACACACGATCATACACTTTGATTATTTGTCTAAAGAGGACGTCTAATATGGCAGGATGAGAAATTTGGTTGCTGCAAATTTTCACGTGATGGAACACAAGCTTTCCTATTCGTTTCTATGGCGAAGGGTATGTATCTGATGACTTCCGAGGTCACCTTCTTGAGGAAAATCATGAAACTGTACCGGGCGGCTCAATTTATTATAAATGATTGGTTTGTTTCTTAGACCTACAGCGTTAGAAGCTTTACATTCTGTGTCTTTTACATTCTGTAAACGACAAAAAAGTGGTGTAAAATTCATTACTTATCTCCACAAAAAAATTGCTACAATAACCACTAGAGATAAAATTGTTCAAAGGAAAATATAAATTTGATCAAGTGGGGCAAAAAGATATCTTTGTGGCACATTCAGTAATTCTTTTCTGAAGGGTCAAGAATGTTATGTATATAGTGGTTGTGGAGACACCCTACTCCTACACCGATGCACTTGTCCACATGTAGAAAACCTCATCTCCAAATGCAGCACAAAAATCACATGTTACAAACTATCACACCTCCATACCGTCCATGAATGTGAGGCAATACCACAAGCCACTTGTGACTGAAAACCCCAACTGCAGTGTCATGTATCTAGTGCCGTATTGACGTGCTTTACAACCTTGAAAGACCTGAACATAATTGTACCACACCTCTTCAGACAGCACGGTTAACTTTCTAGAGAATCCACCTCGAAACTAGAGTACCTGGAACCTCGTCAGCCTTTCTGACCCAGTTTTCTGACTCCCTTTTCTCAAGTCTACCTGTAAAGAACTAAAACAAGTCAAAACACTTCTAAAACTATACACCAATCAAGCTTCTCGGGGTTGTCAGAGTTTGCAATTTCAGCCACACAACTCTATCATATCACAATTTGGCCACGTTGCATTGCGCAAATTGATCAAATTGTAGAGATTTCAAATTGCATTGAGCAAATCGCCTCCATTCTCAGCATCAGAAAGACTATTTTGGTGCCATTTTGACGCCAAAGGCCGCATCTAGATCATTTTAGTGTCATTTTATCCATACTAGGTTGGTATGGAGGTTGGCACCAAATTATCTTGATTGCATTTCAATGCACCATCATGGCACCATGTTCACATGCCTTGAAGTTCCTGATGAGAGCAGTTCAGAAGCTGGTTACCTCCTCTTGCAGTCATCAACAGGCACGGGAGTGTACTTGGAGCTGATCTGTTTAACTCTGCTGTGTAGTTTCGGAATGGGACTCACTTGTTTGTGGAAGGAGATCTCTTCAGAAGGAGAATGACTCCAAGTTTGAGGCTCTTGACTGACTCGTTCATTCTCCATTTTCATCCACGTACTGAAAGAGAGGCTCAAAGGTCGCCGTCTCTCCTCGGGCTTGGAGTCTGTAACTGCAGGTCTAGACTTGGTGGGGAAGAAAACCGAGTGTCTACTGCGTCCAAATCTGGGCAAGCAAACCGTTTGCGAGACTTTCACACTCTCAGTTGAGGCCTGCAGGAGGGGAGCATTGCCTTGCACTCGCATTCCTTTGTGTTGCAGGCACCGTTTCCGGCCTTTGACAGGAGGATTGTTGCAAGTTGTGCCTTGGTCAGTTACCACCCCGCACCGAAGCTCCAGAGAGGCCACTTTGACTGGACTGCGCACACTTACTGCTGGAGCCGTTTTGGATGAAACAGCAGGAGCAGCATCTTGGGGCTTTCGCAAGGCTACCTTGATGCCCACCGCATTTGTCCCACAGAAGAGATATTTCTTGCCTGCAAAGAAAGGGTAACTGCACAAGGAGCCGTTCGTCGGCCAGGCCATGAAAAGCTTGGCCAGAATATCACGAGACCGGCGGTTGCCATTGCTTCCTTTGTTCCACGCGTAGTCGAAAACCGCCAGAAGCTCTGATTCCACTTGCTCAGCTAACACCTTGCTGTCTGTCTGTCAAGAGATATTCACAAGATATTCGAAACTATCAGTGTTGCACGAAGCTCCTTTAAAGGACCAAGAAGCCCAAATTGGTTAGTAGGACTTCTTTTTGTTCAAATTTCTTTCCTTTTTGACCAACACATGCAATGTTCATCACTTGTTCCAGTGATATAAAATTTGGTCTCATCTTAATAATATTTTTCACAATATGATAAATTGAATTTCTCATCTAAAAAACCGTGAATCCTTGGTCCTTTAGGGGTTAATAACAACGATATCGATTTGTAGACACCTAATAGTGTTTCTGGAAAACCCACACTATTCATTAACATCCAGTCAAGTGTTTGGTTGACACTTAGTATTGGTAACATTTGTAGGGCCATGAGGCATTTACATAATATTGAAGGGAACTTTTGTAGAGCAGATTCATGAAAAGGAATCTTGACACATAGAAAAGAATCCTTGACACCTTGTTTTTGCTCTTTTTGAGCCTGTGAGAGAGCTCCTTAGGCCAGTGTCTTCACAAATGAGAGTAAGTCAACGCTTTAATTTTAGTTCGTTGACATGACTTTGCTCTACATAATTGGCAAAGTTTTCAAAAGGTGCCATGCTACTACTATTGAACTATGTTATGTGTTCGTCGTAATTAGTGTCACAAAAATATCATTATTAGTGTGGAGCACAAGGAACAAAATAATGTGATTTGAATTAGACTCTCGGTCGTAAAATGTATATGGATTACCTGTGCCCACCGAAAGGCAATGGAACTGCCAAGAGCAAAAACCTCCGAAAAGAGACGTGGCCCGTGATTTGATTTCTTGCTTCCACTTTCAATTGAGCTTTGTGACCCCAGACTACTGCTGCTACTGCTCCCGCCAGACACAACAGAGTCATCATCTCCTTGATACAGTTTTGTAGACAACGATCTGCAAGAAAGAAATTTTCACAGGCCCAAAACTTGATGTCACTCATCTTGACATGGCACCTTTTCGAAACAATGCCGATGAGGAGTTCAATTTCGAGCAAAGTCAATGCAAACTCTCCCATGTGAAGACAATGGCTCATCCCTCTTTGCAGCACCAGGAATTCCTTTTCATGACAATTCAGAGGGTGCTCAAAACTAGGACAAGTACAAAGCGAGGTTGGTAGCAAAAGGGTATGATCAAATTGAAGGCTTGGCCTAAAACGGAACATTTTCATCAGTGGTAAGAATGATAATCATACGCTTGTTACTTGCTATGGCTACACATCTTGACTGCGAGATTCAAAAAATGGATGTCAAGACAACGCTCCAAAATGGAAAATTAACCCCTAAAGGACCAAGGATTCATGGTTTTAAAATGACAAGTTCAAATGATCATATAATTTGAATGGGACCAAATTTTATATCACCGGAATTAGTGAAGAATATCACATATGTTGAATAAAAAACTAAAAAAATTACCAAAAAAGAATCTACTCAAAATTACTGAAAAAAACAGGAGCCACCTGGTGGGCTTATGGTCCTTCAGGGGTTAAATGAGGCGATCAAGCATGAATGAATGAATGGCATACATACCTTGAGCCTTCAAGATGTGAACCCGCCTGGCCGTATTTCTGGAGACGGAGACGGATGTTGTCCGCCTGGCCGACGTAAACGGCCATGACGTCCTCCCTCTTCAAAGTTCGTGTGCGCTGGCGGTGGGAAGTGGGAGACCATGACGGGGCTGTCACTCCCAGCTCATACACTCCGGGTCCAAAGTGAGCACCTGGCAAGTTGTGCAGATGGTACTTGTCGATGCCATCTTTGCCTGCCGCATGTTCGCTCCAATCTGAAGGACCTACCAGAATCTGCATCACCAAAACAATTTCACATACCCTTTATATATAGCAGCACACAGTGATAAAAGTAAAAACGGATGCCCTAGCAACCAAAAAACCTACAAAACCCTGCGCATCCTAATGTGAATGCCGCAAGTGTGAAACTTAATGTTTAGTGAAGTGAAAGATCACTAGGGCACTACACTCGAAACTCATTAATATGACCTTCTTTAAAATAACATTGCACAATTGTCACACTATCATTTGTCAAACGGTGTCAGGTGGTGAGATTGAAGTGCTACATTGACACTAAGGTGGATGACCCAATAACCAACGTGTACTATAAACCAACAATATCTCCAAAAGGTGTTCATTGAAAACTTCTAATTCTATACCAATACTAGATTTGCTTGAAATGCTTAAAGCGTTGGTTTAAGGGCCATCCACTATACTTCAGTTGGAAGCTCGTTGTTGCATGAGGCAAGATTAAAGAGGTTTAAGTGTACTATACCCTGGGCATCCCTAATGTGAGTGCCGCTTAATGTTTAGTGAAGTGAAAGATCACTAGGGCACTATACTCAAAACTCTTTACTATGACCGTCTTTAAAATGACATTCTAGGATAGCATTACACACTTGCCACACTACCATTTGTCAAACTGTGTGAGATTGAAGTGCTACATTGACACTACATCAGTTGGAAGCTCAGTCGTTGTTGCATGATGTGAGGTAAGATTAAAGAGGTTCGAGTGTACTACATTGAGAAACTCGTTGTTGCATGACTATCGTGCGGTAACCTAAAGAAAGCACAAGGGCACTATACTGAAAACTCTTTATTATGACCTTCTTTAAAATGACATTCTAGGATAACATTGCACAGTTGCCACACTACCATTTGTCAAACTGTTTCAGGTGGCGAGATTGAAGTGCTACATTGACACTACTTCAGTTGGAAGCTCGTTGTTGCATGATGTGAGGCAAGATTAAAGAGGTTTGAGTGTACTACATTGAGAAACTCGTCGTTGCATGACTATCATGTGGTAACCTAAAGAAAGCACGAGGGCACTATACTCAAAAACTCTTTATCATGACCTTCTTTAAAAGGACGTTCTAGGATAGCATTGCACAGTTTCCACACTACCATTTATCAAACTGTATCAGGTGGTGAGATTGAAGTGCTAAATTGACACTACTTCAGTTGGAAGCTCGTTGTTGCATAATGTGAGGTAAGATTAAAGAGGTCTGAGTGTACTACATTGAGAAACTCGTTGTTGCATGACTATGGTGTGGTAACCTAAAGAAAGCACGAGGGCACTATACTCAAAACTCTTTATTATGACCTTTAAAATGATAACATTGCACAGTTGCCACACTACCATTTGTCAAACTGTGTCAGGTGGTGAGATTGAAGTGCTACATTGACACTACTTCAGTTGGAAGCTCGTTGTTGCATGATGTGAAGCAAAATTAAAGAGGTTCGAGTGTACTACATTGAGAAACTCGTTGTTGCATGACTACGGTGTGGTAACCTAAAGAAAGCACGAGGACACTATACTGAAAACTCTTTATTATGACCTTCTTTGAAATGACATTCTAGGATAACATTGCACAGTTGCCACACTACCATTTGTCAGGTGGTGAGATTGAAGTGCTACATTGACACTACTTCAGTTGGAAGCTCAGTTGTTGTTGCATGAGGTGAGATAAGACTAAAGAGGTTTGAGTGTACAGTTACATTGAGAAACTCGTTGCATTACTACGGTGAGGTAGATAACCTAAAGAAAGAGAGAGCACACTTGATAGCATTTGTGATCATGAGGCTCCAGAAACAGGCAGGCTACCAAACATACCTTCCAATTGGAGAAGAGCTTGTCATGTTTAACGAATTCGCAATCCTCGCGTCGCAAGCGTGCCTTGCAGCCACTTCGTTGCTGGACCAGCAAGTCCTCGGAGCTACAGCTCTTGAACACAAACCCCATCCTCACATCCTACAACTCCTTCATTCTCTGCATCTCTCCCTCTCTCAATGCTCACTCACCAATTGATGTTACGGGCATGAAACCATCGTTGAATCAACGTTCTGTTTGCTCCTAAAACTCTTGCAAAGTTTCAGCTTCGGGCGGCAACTAACTGCAAAAATTCAGTGAACCAATTGATGAGGCAAGAAAAACTGGGAATCGTGGCTGGGTGATGATATAATCAATCCACTTGAATTGGGTGCACGGAGTACCAAGTGGAGGTGGAGGCTGAGTGTGTCTATTTCCATCACCGTCGTCATCAATAACGACAGGAGAAATTAAAACCCGCAGCATCATCAACTGCCTTGAAGGAGGCTATAAACGCTCCTATCATGGAAAAAATAGCAAGTTTGCGAGGAAGACAAGCAACGGGCTCTTCATGGAACGGCTTTTCCGCGCCCGTCGATTCATACCCGGTTCATACCCGGCAGTCATCTCAGAACCACTTTATGACATTTAGCACATGGTGCTCACGATACCTCTATAATATCCGGCAATACCCTTGATATAGTAAGGTGATACCGTGATGATATCCGCATGATATAGTAAGGTGATACCGTGATGATATCCGCAGATATCACCTCATGAAGTTGCTACATATTTATAACATGATGAGCATTCTCGCTATATTTCAAAAAAAAAATCATTATTTTTCTTTGTATGTTTAGCAGCCCCATAGAAATCCAGCTAATTTTAGCCAGTTTTGAGATCACTGATACCCGGCCATACCCGGATCGTACCCGGATCATACCCGGGGTTCGGTGGATTGGACGAACGTGGATGAATGATATCATCGAGAGGATGAACAGATATAGCACCGGCGGGAGCTGCGATCCCAGTCCAGTGGAAGAGACGACTCCAGCCAGCGGGCTCAATTCAGTAGTTCTGAGGATTGCAATACGAATCCAGCGATGGCGGGCCTGCTCCTGCTGCGGATGCCTACCACGGGGGCTTGTAGTCTGCCGTTGCATTCTTATTATTATTATTGCGCGACAAAGCCTCTCCCCTGCTGCAGCACCTCGTCAATCTTGTATCATCATCATCGTCATCGTAATGCCTTCCTCCGAGCTTCTACTCGGTTGGGACGTCACAACAACAACAACAAAAACAACAATGTCATCGTCCATGGAAATGAGCGGAGGTGGAGCAGTCGGCGGGCCAGTTTCCGAGCTTCGGGTAAAAACCAATTCCACTTCAATTGGGAGGTCGTCGTTTGGTTACCTGGGGTTTTGGAGCTAGGGTTTTGAAAAATCAGTGAATTCAACGCTCTCTATGCGGTTTTTTCAAGATGTATATTTTCTTCCAATACTGTATTACCCTATGAATTTCGAATATTGAATTTCGGCAATATTCAATATCCTGAGTGTTTGAAGAAAATTCACTTCTTATTTCCAAAGATTAATTTTCAATCCTTTTGGCATTTTGAACAATAGCACTCCCTCTGTCCTCGGGGGGTGCACTGTACTAAACATGTACGAGTATATGTGAGTGCACAGGAGGGATATTAATTTGAACATTGCCGTATTACGTATACATACAATAGACATATTTAGAGAAGAAAATGTTGATGTATACATACATTAAACATATATTTAGAATGGAATAGATCTATATACAAAAGTTTTAGATGTATAATCCCTCGTATACAAGGGGGTTTTCAGAGGGGGTCACGAACGCACATGATTCTCAAACATAGTGTAGAGTGCACCTCCGAGCCTCTGTCCCATAATAAGCCTCTTGTTTGTCTGCTCAAACTACTACTCCTAGTGGCTCAAGGTCTATTCCATTGTGCTCAGGGTCCACACCATTGGACTAGTTAATTCTTCTATTTTGAAGCTTGAGGAACTTATTATGGGACAGAAGATAACTTGTCCAAACTTGATAAGGTACTACTGTATTTTTTTTTTTTTTTTTTTTGAAGTAGAGTGATATTAAACGTAGCAGAGGAACAATCTTCAAATTAAAAATTGAAAACAAAATTTGGTGGATTGATTGGAATGAGTGTAGCAGCTTCGAGTGAAAGTCTGCCTCCTGTGGAACTCGGAAAGAATTTCGACTTTGCAAGCGAAGAGCGGCTTTACAATTGGTAAGTTTAAGCTCTTTCTTTCTGTATGCTTACTAGAGCTAGCTCTTCAAATGGGAATTTATTAAACACAGAAATGAGTTGACACAAAAGAATGGATTGGCAGGTGGGAGGGGCAAGGTTACTTCAAACCAGATGCTGCTGGTGCCGAAGGAGAGCCGTTTGTGATCCCAATGCCGCCCCCGAATGTGACCGGCGCTCTTCACATGGGTCATGCCATGTTCGTGACCCTTGAGGTACACGTTTTGTACTCCCTCCGTCCCAAAGTTATTGTCGTGTTTGAAAGTCATGTTTGAAAGTGCTTTTTTAAGTAGGTCAAAAAAATACTTCCTTGTGGCTAATTTTATTTAGGTTGCAATGAACACATGCAATGTTCTTCAATCATTCTAGTGACATAATCTGGAACCTTTTTTAATCATGTTTCTTACAATATGATCAATGAAATTGGCTCAAAGAAATACCAAGCAAACAAGTTGGACAATAACTTTGGGACGGAGGGAGTAACTCTTTTCTTGCTTGAATCTGCTGCTGTTAAAAAGACCAAGAAGCCAGAATTCAGCCTAATTTTTCTTTTAGCATTTCTGAGTAGGTACTATGTGAACTTCCTTTAGTTTAAATGTATTTATTTTTGACCAACATAGCATAATAGAGCAGTGCAATGGAGCACCCTTTTGAAAACTGGATCAAAAAAGAATCTTTACTTAGATCCACTTCTCTAAGTAACAAAGGAATGCCATTTGTGTTCCATGAATTTTGGGACTATTGTGTTATTGCCATGTAAACTTAGTTTGTAATTGTAACTAGACTGTGGTCCCATTGCAAATGGGTGTTGGCTCCTATTATGCTATGAACGCATGCAATGTTCTTCACTAGTTCCGGTGATGTAAAATTGGTTCCATTTGGATTATATTTTTCAGGATTGAATTTGTCATTTTAAAACCACGAATTCTTGGTCCTTTAGGGGTTATAATAAAAAATATTTCTTATCCATCGACTGGCTCAGGATATCATGGCCAGGTTTTGGCGGATGAGGGGACGACCTACCCTTTGGGTGCCTGGCACTGACCATGCTGGCATTGCCACCCAGGTACTGTTTTCTTTTACTGTTTTCTTTTACTGTTTTTTTTATCATTGGGCTTACAATTGAAACTACCACTGGGAATTGCAAAGTTTGTTGATAGGTAAGGTAGAGGATACGAAAACTGTGTTAGGGACCTGATCTTGTCTGGCAGCAACTCATGTCTTCCAATACACTTGGTTGGCCTTCAAATGACTTTAAATGGAAACGGGGTTGTTTACTATCCCTTTAATAGTGGTCTACAACCTCTCACTTTGAATGATTACATCAGAAATTCATAAAAATTTGATCTGAGGAGAGTTTGGCTCTTGTGATCCCTTCACAGCTCTATTCATCTCTTAATGAAAGCAACCGCATACATAAATTAAAATGCTTAAAGTGACGCAAATAGTATCCTGTACCTTACTTGAGTAATATGGTGTGAGCAGCTAGTGGTGGAGAAAATGCTGACTGCGCAAGGAATCAAACGAACTGAGCTGGGACGTGAAGCATTTGTTGACAAGGTCTGGGAGTGGAAAGAGAAGTACGGTGGGACTATAACCACCCAAATGCGAAGGTTAGGAGCATCATGTGATTGGAGTCGGGAGCATTTCACCCTCGACGATCAACTTAGTGGTGCGATTCTCATCATCTCAGTCGAACTTCATTTCTTGATCCTGCACAGGAACACAAACCATTGGGAGCCAGGAATCGTGTGAATCCGGGGTTCGAAAGTTAATTGAATTTACTAAAATGGCTCATTGGTAGTCCTGTACTTACGTGCCCTGAAATGCAGGTGCGGTGTTGGAGGCTTTTGTTCGTCTGCATGAGAAAGGCCTTATTTACCGCGGTAACATACCCTGTCCTACGAGTGTTTCTTGGCTAGCATAATACTTGGAAGACAAAGAACCTGTCTTATAATTCAATCATATCCAGAAACGCAGTCTTTGCGATGTTTACCTGAAGTTTCTGGATTTAAATTTTCGTGTCTGTGCAGGTAGTTACATGGTGAACTGGTCGCCGCATCTGCAAACGGCTGTATCAGACCTGGTAATTTCCAACCAAGTACTGGTCTTGCAATATTGCAACATAATAATAGTCAGATTTATAGTGAAGACTATTGTGTTCAATTTAATTGTTGTGGTGGTTTAGGAAGTCGAATATTCGGAGGAGCCCGGGAAGCTTTACTACTTCAAGTATCCGGTGGCGGGTGGCTCGAGGTACTTTCCACTTATTTTTGCGGTCCCATGTCATCGCCTGCTTGCCCAAACTTATGCAGTAATCAAATAATGTAACAAGTGATGAATAAGCCACAAACATTCTGCTGTGTTTATGCCGACTTTTGTAACAGGCCTGATGTTGTTCCTTTTTCAGACACATTCCATGAATGTTTCTTTATGGTTTTTTCACTTCCTGTAAATCAACCAGTTCTCAGTGGGAAGCCACGTCCATGGCTTACAATGTTCAAGCTTTCGTCCTAACCAGCAGTTTATAATTTGAGCAGTGAAGATTATTTGCCCGTGGCCACAACAAGACCCGAGACTTTGTTGGGAGATACTGCCGTTGCAGTGAATCCTGAGGTGTGCCACCAATTCATGCTCATCTGCTTTACTACCGTAATTCTACTGAATGGAAGCTACGTTGCCGTGTCCGCATTCAAATTTTAAAATACGTGGATGTCTTCCAGGACGAGCGCTACAAGAAGTATATTGGGAAAATGGCGGTTGTGCCATTGAGTGGAGGACGTGAGGTTCCGATCATCGCAGATGAGGTACATGTGTAGACCGCCCAATTTTCTGCTTTTTCTGCTCTTATATCTGTGCGTCATGATTATCACTCAGGGAGAAAATTAACCGTGAAATTTTGTACCTATTAAATCATTAATCGCATTGTCTCTTCTACTCTTCTCGGGACTAACTGACGCTTTTCTGTTTACGATAATCAGTACGTGGACAAAGAATTCGGAACTGGAGCCTTGAAGATAACCCCGGGGCATGATCCTAATGACTATGCAATTGGCAAGAAGCTAGGGCTTCCGTTTATCAACATCTTTAACAAGGATGCCACATTGAATGAAAATGCGGGAGATTACTGGTACATTTTCCAATCATTGGAGCTGCTGTAATGAGCATATACGTTTCAAGTGAGGGTTGGCAAATTCATATCAGATAGGTTCTTCCCTCGCCATCACATGCATCTTTTCCTGATAATCTAAGATAACATTAAGTTGATACGAGTGTTATTGTGGATGATCCGGTCAGTGGTCTGGACAGATTCGTCGCTAGAACAAAGCTTTGGGAGGATTTGGAGAAATCAGGACTTGCTTTGAAAGCAGAGCCCTACACACTGCGAGTTCCTCGATCTCAACGAGGTGGTGAGGTTGGCCTTTATACAAACTCTCATCATCTTTAATATGAGCTTGTAAATATCAAACTGAATTAGCTATTAATTGTAAGCAACTCCTGCTTGCAATATATTTGACTTGGGGAGGTGACGCAATCCTGTTCATAGTTTATCCACGGTGTGACCATGAATGTAGTAATATTCAGTTCTGTTAGCACTCAATCACTGCAGACGTCAAGGCATGGGTACTCTTGACATGTTTTGTACCGTCTTGCTGGTAATTGCAGGTGGTGGAACCTTTGGTTAGCAAGCAATGGTTCGTTATAATGAAACCACTAGCAGACAAGGCACTCAAGGCCCTGGATGATGGAGAGCTTCGTATCATTCCTGATAGATTTGAGAAGGTCTGTCCATTCTCCTCCAGTCTCATTTTTTCTTTGCTCAATATTGTCACAAGGACATTGATGTAGTGAGAGGGTCCTTATCATTTTACTTTGCTTGGACAGGATTGATTTGGTTTTGAAGGGCTTGAAAAAGGTTTAGACAAAAGTATTCAGCTAACATGCTTTGTTGGTGGCAGTAGATTTACAACTTTTGGCTCTCGAACATCAAGGACTGGTGTGTAAGTCGGCAACTCTGGTGGGGTCATCGAATTCCAGTTTGGTATGTGGAAGGGAGTGACGAGGCAGATTATATAGTAGCCCGCTGTGAAGAAGATGCTTACAAGACTGCTCGGGCTAAGCATGGGGAGGATGTGAAACTAATTCAAGAATCTGATGTTCTTGACACTTGGTTCTCCAGGTATCCACCTTCAACCTTCCGATTTGATCGATGGACTGGATGTTTACTACACACTGCTGCAATAAGGGTGGGAATCAGTACTTATGCAGGTTGCGCAGGAGTTGTGATTCAAGTGCTAGAGACTTATGTATCTTGTAGACATTTTTTCTGGAATTTCTTTTTTATCACCGATAATTCAGACTGAGGCCGACTTGGAAATGTCCTGCTGCAGTGGACTGTGGCCTTTCAGTACCCTGGGTTGGCCCAATACTTCTGCAGATGATTATCAACGATTTTATCCCACAGCCGTGCTGGAGACTGGGTGAAGTTTTCAATACTTGACTCGGTTTGGTTTTGAATTTGCAACAAAAGCAGTATGTTCGTGTGTTGTTGAACTGTGTTATCTTATGCTTAATTATATACTTATGTCGTTTGTTCATGGAGACAGGCATGATATCCTCTTCTTTTGGGTAGCAAGAATGATCATGATGGGTATTGAGTTTACTGGGAAGGTGCCCTTTTCAACTGTTTATTTGCATGGGCTCGTCCGTGATGCTCAGGTTTGTCTTACTTCCCTGTTTACTGTGAACGGTTTCATGTTTTTTATTTGATTTTTAGTTTGTTCATATATCTAATACTTTTCTTATATGATGGAGCATTGAGTTTACCGACACGATATTGTATGGTCTGCAGGGACGAAAAATGTCAAAATCGCTGGGCAATGTAATTGATCCCTTGGACACCATCAAGGAGTATGGTACCGATGCTCTCCGCTTCACGCTCGCTACTGGCACTACTCCTGGTCAGGTATATATTACTGAATGTCTAGAATTTCTGGTTGCTATAATACTTTTTCAACAAAAGTATTTCCACTGTAAGAGTTTTGACAAATTTTTGGGTTTTGTAGGTGTGAAAATTACGATCAGTAACCTTTGTTTATTCACACTTTTAATTATACTGCACGCGGAAATGTTCTTGCAATTTTTTTTCAATCAATGGTCACGTGGACAAACAGTTCTGGAAGTTTATCTATTCGAAACCGAAAGCTTATCTTCTGTCCGCTTGTTCAGGACGTAAACCTTTCAATGGAGAGGTTGACATCTAACAAGGGTTTCACCAACAAGTTATGGAACGCTGGAAAGTTCATTCTGCTTAATTTGCCACCGTCATCTGATTCTTCTGCATGGGGGCACATCCGAGAGCACAAGGTAGATATGTGAGACATCCTTTATGTCTGATGATCCCATTCTCAGATATCTCACTTGATGAGCCTTTTTAACATTTAGTTTCGATAAGGGTACATCGATGCATGCTCTATGCCATACACTGATGATAATTTTTCCGTGGCTCCCACTAGATTCAAGTAAATATGGTTATCGGCTTTGATAATATTGTTGTTGTTTTCGTCTGCAGTTTGACACTGATGTAGGAGTGGCTAGCCTACCTTTGGCTGAGCGCTGGGTGGTAAGTACCTATCTAGGGTGGTAGTATTGGCAATTTGGCTGCACTGGAGTAGATGGTAGAGAAGATGTTTATTGCAGGACCTAAGTATTTTCCTGTGATGATTCGTTGTGTCATAAGCAACTAACTAATGCTGCGACTGGATTCTTTTACACAGGTGTCAAAGCTGCATGAATTAGTGGACTCTGTAACTGTCGATTACGAAAGATTTTTCTTTAACGAAGCTGGACGAGCTATCTACGACTTCTTCTGGAGCGATTTTGCTGACTGGTAAGAAGCCTAGTGCCTTTGTGATCCTTGATACGAGTGTTTTTGTTATGTTGGTAAATCATATTCTGATTCTGAGTGCTCACTTTCACCGTGCTTGGGTTTTGTGAATATAAAGTCTTTCTGATGAGAAGGTTTGACACTAGAAAAGAGCATCTCAGGAAGGCCTCTGTATTGGAGATATTTTACTGTCTTCACTTTCCATTTAAAGCTTGCTACAATCTTTCGGGTGTGTTCAGGTATATTGAGGCCAGTAAAACTAGACTCTACAAGAACGAGGATACAGTATCCTTGTCACGGGCTCAGGCTGTTCTATCTTACGTGTTTGAAACCGTGTTGAGATTGCTTCACCCCTTCATGCCGTTTGTCACTGAAGAGCTTTGGCAGGTCATCACCTTTCCACAACTTCAAAAGTATCTTTTTAAAATTCTGCGTCAGTATTATCCCTGGAGCTTTTAGTAGACATGCATGCAGGATTGGTGCCTGGATTGCACGGTCAGAAATGTTCATTGGATTGCACTGTCATCCGATTAAATCTTGAATGTTTTGGGTTTGTCAATGTGCAGGGCATGCCACATGAAGGTACTGCTCTAATTGTATCACCATGGCCGCAATCTGGTCGTCCCAGGGACGTGAAGGCGTTGCAAGAGTTCGATAATTTGCAGGCTCTGGTATGATTCATCACATGCACTGAACATCTGATATGATTGTGAATCTGATGATATATTGTAGAACTAGAATGCTTGAGGAATACACAAATGTGGACAGCTGTTGCTATTGTACAATCGGTTGAGGTGTTACTTGTAGATTATTTAATTGTGAAATTTAATTCATGGGGAATCGGGGAAACAGGTGCGTAGTATAAGGAACGCCCGAGCTGAATACTCTGTGGAGCCAGCGAAGCGCATCTCTGCATACATTGTTGCTAGCCCTGCAAATCAACCTTTTATCGAGGTATGCCCTGAAGCTACTTTCTTATCACCTATTTGTGTACAGCATCAAGTCTACTAGTAGAGAGCCACCTCTAGAGGTGTCTAACCGCGGTACAATTCACAGGGTTTACATTAGAAAATGGCGTTACGATTGGCAGTTTCTAACTTGGCTAGTTTTCTCTGGTAGGGGATTTTTCTACGTGGCCTCCAATTCTTGCACTTATGAGTTGATCGAGCATGGAATATTTGTATTTTAAATAGATTTGGTTGTTTTTCTGACCCGAAGAATTCTTGGAGGTTATCTACAGGAAGAGAAGGCTGTACTGGTATCTCTTTCAAGACTCGACCCTGACAGCTTTCACATAGTTTCCTCTCCTCCAGGTACGATTTGCACTGGTATTCAAGTAAGATGCTTTTGTGATGAGCCTGTGCACCTGGTATATGAAGGAGCTTGACATCAGCTCTTACTATTAGCCTTTTTTACTGTAAAGAGCATGACGAATGTTTGTGCACACGCATCAGGAATTTAGGACCTCACTAATTTTTAATGATTTCAGTGTAACATCCGATATTTCATGGGTTTGTGCATTTTTCACATAGATTCCGCACACATTTTGCGCTAATTCTGCACTGAATCCACACGACTTCTACATTCACTCTTTTTGTTATCTTACACGGTGCAGAATCCGTGCAGAATTAGCGCAGAATCCATGTAAAATCCGTGCGAAAAATGTTCGAACCCATGAAATATCAGATGTCGCATGGAAATCGTGTAAAATCTATGGAGTGCTAAATTCCTGATGCACTTACCGGAGTTCGTGCAAGTCATCTCGAAGTATAACCCATAATGAATCAGTGCTCCTGTAGGATGTTTTTCAATATTGAATAGGACTTCGCTTTCATTGTTTCTATTCATGATAACATATTCTTAGGAAGGAAAAGGTCAGTCGGAAGTAGCTATGTGAAAAGGTTAGTCTGATGTTTAACTCCTAAATGTCCCAACGTCTAGAAACTGGATCACGAACAAATTCAAAGCCTTGCAACTTTCTCATACAACCTCGGATGACTTTCATCCAAGTCATCTTTGTAAGCCTGTTAAATTCTTTACCAATTACAATAAATCTCTCGTGATGGGGACCTGTTGATAATATTGGAGAGGCCTCCAACTACAAGTATGTCAAATTTGTTGGGTAGCTTTTAGCCTTGCAATGGTCCTCTCATGTGCACCTCATGTACATCTGAGCCATTCTAATATCTACTTTTGAGGCTAGGATCTACTTCTGGTCAAAGGGTTGGTACGTTTAGGGGTTAATTGCTCCTAAGTTGACATGTGTATTCTGATTGTTGTGTATTTTGGATTTCGTGCAGGGGAGGCAAATCAAGCTGTCCACTTGGTGATTGCGGAAGGTCTAGAAGCTTACTTACCACTTGCTGACATGGTAGACATCGGCAAAGAAGTTGAACGCCTCAAGAAACAAGCCACAAAACTACAAGCGGACTTCGATTCAAGCATGAAGCGGCTCTCTTCCAGCAAAGTAAGTAAAGAGTATCACCTCCATTCACTAAAACTACAGTAAGGATTAGTTGTCCTCCATTTGCAACTATGTTTTTAACCACCTCACTGATATCTCACACGTGGATGTATTTTTTGCAGTTCGTGGAGAAAGCACCAGCAGCAGTAGTGCAAGGGGTTAGGGAGCAGGCAAAGGAGGCAGAAGAGAAACTTCAGATCATAAATTCACGCCTAGAGCTTTTGAACACCATGGCTGTGGTTAGCACCTCGCAATAAGAAATCCTCTCATTTTTTTTAATCTTGTCTTGGGAGCACATGAAATAAGATTCATTGCAAAAAGAAAGTATGATGTCCTAAATCCACCAACTTAAGAAATATGGCCTCATTTTAACAAGGTTATTTATGAGAAATATTCTTTGGTCATTTGGACGAAGATTTCTCACAGAATGCACAATTTTTTGGAATTTAATTCCCAATATTCAAATTGATACAAATTCTCGAAGTGAAAAGAAGTTTATGACCCAAATCAGACCTCTAGGTTTCCCCATGTCCACACCATGTGGTACTAAGTTTCACTCATAATGATACCCAAAACCACCAACTATTTCTTTGCAATGCTTGGCATGCCATTGGTCTACTTGAATAGTGAAATTGATGGTTTTGAGTCTCAACTGTGGTGGCCTCAAGAAAACTCTATATGTCATAATTGGGGGAGGTGGTGATTTTAGAACATCCTACTTTAATCAAGATGAAATCATTCATTTAGAGCATCTCCAGCAGAACTTTGGATAGGCCCCGCCCTCTGAATAATGGATGAAAAGTAAGCTTGAAATCATCATGGGTTCTGAAAATCTCCTAGATATTCAGAGTCTTGAATTCGCTGCTGAATGTTAGGTTAAGATGAATAGTGACACAAGCTTATACATGTGGTGACGCGTGAATGGATTATCTTTAAATGCAAGGTGAAATTATTATTTGTTGTTGGGAAAGTACTGCTAAAAATGATTGTATTATTTAGAGTCCATATGTTTCGTTGAGTTGGCTCTTAGAGATGCTCTTAAGAGTAAGAGTTTTCACTGACTGCTTTAAGTATAAATTATTGTATGGATCTCCGTTTACTACTTTTTTGAACGTTTTTCAAAATAAGGGTCTAAGGAGATCGAGTTTTTTGTTTGTCCATTTTGGAGTTCCCCTAGGCTATTTTTGAATTTATCTATAGTTGCCACTATGGAACTTTGGAAGTCCACACAAATTCAAAATAGGGGCACCTTATCGGCAAGGGCCCCACAAAACCTATGTCCTAAATATGTTTGTAAGGCTAATTTAACAAAGTACTTATTGTACATCATCCTTAAGATATTCGGCTCAACGCATAATATCACTACGTGGCCAGTAACCAACAAAATAGCAACCAATAAAATAGCAACCACCATACGGTGGGTAAATTTTGGGTATATGTTGAGTTTTTGTGTAGTATGGGTTGCCAAGTCACGAATGCTGTGGTTGGTTGGTTTAACCTTTAGACATATCAACCCTTTGAACAAAAGTAGATTCTAGCCTCAAAAAGTAAGTATCATCATGGCTTAGATGTATATGAGGTGTACATGAGAAGACAATTGCAAGTATAAAATCTACCCAACAAATTTGACGTACTTGTAGTTGGAGGCCTCTCCAATACTATCAATAGCTCTCCATCACAAGAGATTTATTGTAATTGGTAGAGAATTTAATAGGCTTTCCAATGTGACTTGGATGAAAATCATATAAGGCTTCGAATTTATTTGTGATCCAATTTCTAGACGTTGGGAGGTTTAGTAGTTAATCCTTTAGTGCCCAAGGACATTCTAAAGAAACCACAATTTTCTACGTGATGTTTCTTTAAAACTTTCTCTGTTGAAATTAGGGATACTATTAATAGTATTCAACTGTATGAATGTAAGCATAGCTTAATGAAACAAGTGCCGGTTAAATCTTGGTAAGATCGGACCGTCGGATTGGAAGATTATAGTATGTCTTTGAACCATATAATGCACACCCATTAATGAGATTTTGGGAGGTGTGTGACTTCAAGGTTAAATAGAATTTGGGTTAAATTTCAAAAACAAAAGTGAAGATGTTTAGCAATGGCTTGTGTTAGCACCTTTTTATTGCAATCTTTCATGTCAAGAACAAAATTATTCATAATTATTGTGAATTTTATTAGTGAGAGTGACTTATCCAATTATGGTTTAGGACAAAATTTATACATTAAAATAAGAAAGGAGTTGGTACATTGATGAAGATCAGACTACATACACTAATGGAACATGAATAAGAGAACACAATCCAAAAAGAATTACAAGATAACAAGCTTGCAAACACAAGATATACCACATCGTACATGTGTTGTATTTGAAAGTATTTGATGTATTTTGAGGTATTTGCAGTATTTTGGTGTTTTGTAAGAGTCAGATTTCAAATTATTTTTTTGCGTCATTTGCAAAATCAAAAGTTACACATCTGAACTTTAGACATCTAACTGAGATGGTTCACAGATTTTCCAACATTTCATTTTCTAGTGATCTAATGACCACTTAGTGGTTACCTGGGCACTAAAGGGTTAAGGGGACAAATTGGGTACTTAAGGTAGGTGGCTCAAAACCCACACAGCACCTTAAACCGCTCACTAGACCTATCCAAGCAGGAGGTACATTATAGCTTCCAACCTCAAATTTCTATGTAATCATGGTGTACATTTTAGGGTGAGTGGTTTTGGGTACACCTATGAGTTCCCCTTCCAAAATTCATAACTAATTCAATATTAATCCAAAATTAATTATTCCAATTGGTCCAATTTCTTAAATACTTTGCACATCTTCCAAGATTGATTCCCTTACTAACTCCCCAATGAACATGCCAAATCTGAAATTTGAGCGGTTTCTGGACCACCTACCTTATACGGTTGCTGTATTGCTCCTTCGGATTTCGAAACAGTCCACGTGGGCGCCACGTCGTATAATTTTCGATCCCCGTTGGCAGTAAGAAACTCCCGCTATTCAACCAGCTCCTCCACACTCGATTGAACCCTCCATCGATTCGCAAAATTCTGCATTGCCTTTGCGCATCAATCCGTCGCATTCTTCGTCTTCTCCTTTTCCAGGCATTGTAAAATTTTCTTCAATTTATTTAGCTCCCAATGGTGCCGGTTTGATATTGTTAGGGTGAAAGAGCTCCCTCTTGAGCTTGAAGAAAATTGATCAAGGGAACCTCGGGAATACTGTTTTTCGTTTTCGTATTCGCAATGGCACCCGTGATGCAGAGCACGCAGCAGTGGGTGGAGAAGTAGTACGTGCTCGCCCTGTTAACTCCGTCGGTTTAATTCAGTTTTGAACCCTCTCTTTGATTTTATTTGAATTTTTTGATGAATTGCGTTGGTGCAGTCGACCGCGCAAGGTCACGGATGTGGCGCATCAGGAGGAGGTCGTAAAAACTTTGACCAATACGCTCGAAACGGGGAATGTAAGTCGGTTCTTCGTTCTCGTCTTTTGTTTGTTTAGGGTTTAGGGTTTAGGGTAGAATGGCAGGGTTTATATGGAAAATATTTGGTTGGGGTGCAGTTGCCGCATTTGCTATTTTATGGACCTCCGGGTACAGGGAAGACCACCACAGCACTTGCGATCTGCCATCAGCTTTTCGGGTATGTCATGATACCATCAGCTTTGTTCATTGTTTTTTGAGATGCAAGGGTTTAGGGTTTAGGGATTTTAGGGTTTTCTCTGTCCAGTGATCTCAGAACCACTTTATGACATGTAGAACATTATGCGACCTCCCACATGAATGGTATCTACTTTTGCTACCCAGTGCATACAATACTCACGATACCTCTACAATACCTTGATGTATTAAGGTGATACCATGATGATATCCGCGGATATCACCTCACGAAGTTGCTACATATTTGTGTCATGATGAGCATTCTCGCTACATTTCAATTTTTTTTTCATTTTCTTTCTTTGTATGTTTAGCAGCCCCATTTTTTTGGTAGAAATCCAACTAATTTTAGCCAGTTTTGAGATCACTGATGTAGACCGGAGCTCTATAAAACGCGTGTGCTGGAACTGAACGCGAGCGACGACCGTGGAATCAATGTGGTCCGGACCAAGATCAAGGACTTCGCTGGCGTTGCGGTCGGTGCTGGTGTGAGGTGATTTCAGATCTTTAACCAAGAAGCCCAAATTGGGCCTCATGTTGTTTTAGCGCTTTTGCGTAGGTCCTTTGTAGACTTCTTTTTGTTCAAATTTATTTCTTGTTTGACCCAACACGTGCAATGTTTTTTACTGATTCCAGTGATATGAAATTTGGTCTCATCTGAATTGGATTTCTTACAATATGATCAATTGAATTTGTCTTTTTAAAACCATGAATCCTTGGTCCCTTAGGGGTTAACAGTGGCACTTGAATCGAAGTTTAGAAATTAGAGCTGAAGGGTTAGCTTACTTAGCTATTCACCGCTGTTCTCAAAATTGCAGAGGGTGTGGCAGCAGTTTTGTTTGAAACTTCTGGACTCCAATTTCATTGATCATATTGAGGAAAGCATAAATTTAGATGGGTCCAAACTTTATATCACCAGTATGAATGCATTTGTTCTAAATAGAACCAGACAAAAGAATGTCCCTTTATGACCTATACTTCTCTCGTCTCCACTGTGGTTACCGATAAGTAACAGATATGAGCATTTGCATTTTGCAGCGGGTATCCATGTCCACCTTTCAAAGTTCTTATACTGGACGAAGCCGACTCCATGACTGAAGATGCCCAGGTTCTACCCAAGCTCTGGTTTTTAACCCTTAAAGGTCCAGATTGCCCATTCCGGCCAATATTATAAGGCCGTATTTCAATGTATTTGGAATGGTTCTACACCTTCTATGAGTTTCATATCAAAAATGAAGTTAATGTTCATGTCTACATGGTCTTAAAAGCTATTGGGATCTCAATTTGAAACTTTCTAGTTACAACAAATGCTAAATATATGGCAACGTATCTACTATGCCCTAAATCCTTTAAGGGTTAAACAAGTGCTCTCAGGAAGGCACATTAGTTGTTATATGGCTGGTTCATGGCTCAGCTCATTATCTTCACAATGTTTTTGATACTGTACTTCAGTTTTAACCAACACTGTTTTGAGTATTGTTTAAATAGAATGCTCTACGGCGGACAATGGAAACATACTCCAAAGTCACTCGGTTTTGTTTTATTTGCAATTACGTCAGCCGGTGCGTTGCTCTCTCCAACCATCTGAGAGTTTCTGCCCTATTTTTCTTAGGCCAATTGTAGTTGGGATTAAAGATTTTATACAGAAGGGACTCCTTGATAACCTGATTTTTTTCGGGAGCCATTTTACCATTGAAGTTTGTAGACTTGGTTTTGTTCACCAGCAGTCCCTCAATATAGGGACCTCGCCTAAGTTGCAGCAAGATCTGTTGTTGTAAGTAGGTGCTTATCCACAAGGGTTGGTACTCTTCCAGAATAATCGAGCCATTGGCATCACGGTGCGCCAAGTTCCGCTTCAAACCACTTCTAGAGGATGTCATGCAAAACCGTATCCAGTACATTTGTCAGGAGGAAGGACTTAAGCTTGATCAGGAGGTGCATGTTTCTTCAATTGCTTTTTTTTGGTTTCATATCTGTTTTTGTTTGCAGCACTTTTTTTGGCATCAAAAATGCCACTCTTGAAGGTGATCCTTATTTTTTTGGTGCATACTTGAATGTGCAGGCTCTTTCTACTTTGAGCAGAGTCTCTGAAGGTGATCTGCGGCGGGCTATCACGTGCCTTCAGTGTGCTGTTCGTCTATATGGCTCCTCTGTATCGAGCAAGGAGATCATCAGTGTCTCTGGGGTACTCCTCTCATCATAGTCACCTGGATTATTTGGTGTTTTGCTCGTTGAATTGAAAGAACTGTACTATTTGTTCAGGAAGACGAATATCATTGACTGATTCCAGTCTCCTTGTCTTGCTCCTTTTATTCTGCCATTTAGATTGACATTTAGAGATTTAAAGGACCAAGAAGCCCAAACTAGACCTCATGTTTTCAAAGAAGTTTTGAGTAGGTCCTATGTGGACTTCTTTTTGTTCAAAGTGATTTGTTGTTTGACCAATACATGCAATGTTCTTCACTGATTCCGGTGATATAAAATTTGGTCTTATCTGAATTATATTTTTCACAACATGATCAATTGAATATGCCATTTTAGAACCATGAAAAGTGTTAATTGAGTGCCATGGGTCCGTCTGGTAGATTGTGCCTGACAGTGTCCTCGAAGGACTTCTGAAAGCTTGCCAAAGTGGGCAATTCGACTTGGCGCATAAGGAGGTGAAAGACATCATTGCGGAAGGCCACCCTGTGTCTCAAATTCTCTCTCAGGTACTTCTCATTTCAGTGGTCAATTTGAAGCTTTAGTGCATTAGTGGTGAAGCTTCGATAAATTTTTTATGACCAGCCAGAAATGTTTAGAATGTTTATGATCAGTCAGAATGTTATTTTCTCTCGTAATGTACAGTCCTCTGTGTTATATATTGTGTGTTGTGGATGTAACTAGCCAAAATAAACTGAGGTGTTTTTTATGCGTTCTTCTGCAGCTGTTTGATTTTGTTGTACAGTCACCAAATATCAGTGACCATCAAAAAGCCAGAATTGCTGAAAGGCTTGCTGAAACTGATAAGGTATACTGTAAACCTCGAAGTGTATTCCTCACCTGAATTTATTCTGAAGTTTCTCTATCGAAATCAAATGCTTCCCTTTAATTTTCACTTTTGCTGTTCATGTTTGACACATACTCCTTTGTCCCATGATAAGCTTCATGCTGAAGGAAAATTCCGCTACATTTTATTCTGTGATTGGTTTATTCGGTCTACTGTTGTTTAAGTTCCAAAATCTTACAATCTTGTGCTATTGATGAATCAGTGTCTTATCGACGGGGCAGATGAATATCTTCAGTTAATGGACGTGGCCAGCAACACTATGCGTGCCTTATGTAATCAAACCCAGGAATGTGCTTACTGATCATGTTTCAGAATGTTTTTGTGCTCATTCACTTGCGTTTCAAAGGTCTTCTAGGACACGAGTAGATATTTTCACTTGCATCTGCACTGCAACATTTGTGACTATCTTGGAGATTTATTCCATGGTAACAATGTAATTTTTTTTATAATATTTTGATAGCTATGCATTTTGCATCCTACTCTCATGGAGCCAATGTACTATGGCAGTTGTATGTTTTGTTTCTTTGCTATCTTTCTTATTTTACATGAGTTAAAATGATAAAAATACTTTGAAATTCCACGATTCTTGCTAAAGTCCTGAAGCCCCTATTTGAAAATTCATTTCATGAACAATTTTACAAGGAACAATTGATTTACCCTTAACCCCTAAACGTCCTCACCCCTCTCTAACTTTTGAACTTGATGTATGAATAAAAGTTGTACATTATAAATTTTAGATTCTATCCATACGATTAGATCAGCAATTGCTATCACCAATATTTTTGTGAAATTTGAAATTTGAAATTGAAAACTCTTTTGTAATTTGATTATGAAGAAGATATTGACAATTTGTGCATGAGATTTGTTGTAATTTGTTGTGGTTGGACAAAAGAAAGATGTGTAACAATATGTGCTTTCCATATGTTTGATGAAGTTTGGTTCAATAGACAATATGTAGTGCATCATCTCTACAAATTATCTCTCTGGTCAAACTTCCAAAAACAACTTTAGATCTTATTTTAATCAATTTGAAAGCATTAACCTTTGAAAATTTATATAAATCATAATTTTTAATTTTTGAGTTCGTAAATTAGTATGACTTGTTAAAGTTGGTATATCTATTAAAAACTTCAAAAAAGCAAAAGAAATGATGGAAGGAACATCATTACATTCCCCAAATAGCAAATTTTATGAGTTTTGCATTGATAAACTATAATTTGTTCACTCGAAATAGTTATTAGGTCTAAAAGAGCTTGGTATTTTTTAAACTCAACAAAAACTAGTTTTGTCCTCTTTCATGATGGCAAAATTAGTTTTCCATGAGTTTGAAGACCGCCAAGCTCTATTATTTCTAATTCTTGTTCAGAGAAACAAAAGTCATGGTACAAGAGAGAACGAGAGGGCAAAATACATGCTATCTTGGATGACTTTAAGGACAACTCTCATGTCCAAATTAAATTTTGCCATCTTCATAGATTTTATGTTTAAATTAAATCTATGATATTTTGTTGGTCATAATGTCTAACCATCTATTTTTTGGTTGATGAACAAAATCAACCTTTGTTTTCTCATCAGCCACTTACTTTTTGCAACAATGATTCACCGAAAATTACTACAATTTCAGTGGAAACTGTAGTAAAACATTAAAAGGGAAAATTAAAAGGGAAAACGAGCTGAAAAAACAAAACAACATTTGACCCTTAGGAAATTTTCAATCACAAGCTTCTTTATAGAAATAGTCAATTGACAGAACCAAGGGAAGCTTCTATGAAACGTATCACAACTAATGAGAATGGCAGATTGCCTCAACTACAATACAGGGTGACCCTAGTATCTAATGTGTGATGGCGCTATGTACAAGAGCAGTGAGGGTCAAAGTTCCTGATCTGTAGAACCATGAGAACGAAAATGTTACGGAGTATACTACCACTAGGCACCGGTGTCAGGTTCTACAATGGTATGCTGTAAAACACTCTGGGTACACTCAGCTGTACCCTTATGAGCGCAGTATACAAGTACAATCCAAACAGAATTAGAAACATATCATTTCACTGATAAGTACCGAGATCTAACTGCAAGGACTTCAAACTCCCGGCGCATGGATCTCACGAACCGTGACAACTCGTTGCTCTTGTTCAGCGTCTCCACAAAACTCGGCGCTGCATCCACCCAGGGTTTACAATCCACCACTGCAGCACACATGACATTGTTAAACACATGAACACCGTTTATATTAAAAAAATGAGAATCATTGCAGGAATAAAAGAATGAAGTTAATCCAACAAACAGGCAATCATATGACCAGAAGAAAGGCTGAACTTACACGTCCAAGAGGTGGTGCTTTTGTCCATACGGATTGAGAAACTGAACACACGATCAGCGTCGCGGGGATCCACGTTGGTGAAGATGAACTTCACAGCTGCCAACAAAGCCCATTTTGACCTCAGTACAAACAATTCACACAAAGCAAGTCACACTGTGTCTTCACACTTATGAACTTAAGCACTTCATATGTATCATCATAAGAGCATATTTATGTCATTATGCAAACAATACATTCAAGTACCGAACCCTCTTTATACACTTGTGTCTTTATACATATGAACTTATAAGATCACAAGTTTGACTTCAGTATAAAGAAGTCACATAATGTGCTCTTTTGTATATGTCATATTATGCTTTGATCTCTGCTGCAAACTGATGCGGGCATTATCATTTAGTTTCATCTTGCCTTAATGAGTTGCTGCTTATTTCAGTTCACGCTGGGGCAAAAGATGACATATACTTACCATCAGAATACTCACAACGCATACTCAATAGTCGTTTGTACCATGCCGTAGCTTCATGCAACGCCTTCACTTTCTGCTTCTTATGACTCAGCTTGTCCGTGATCTCTGCAAACATTAGCTCCCAATTAGCTTTTATACAATGCCTTAGAACTTTCTGGTGTCTGGTCATGTGAGGAGTCAAATACACTGAAAAGAGGGGGTGCTCATGAATGTTTACCTGACATAAATTTGGAAATAAGTGCTTCTCGGTCAGCTTTCAGTTGAAATAACTTGGTGGTGTGCTCGTGGAGGTCTTCTAGGTTTTTATATATCTCAGAAGTTTCTTGCTCACACTTGCTCAGCTCTTCCTGCTGCGTATCCCTCACTACATCCCACTCACAAAATTACATACCATTCTAACTCTCTGGAAATTCCATCATCTACGGAAAAGATTTTCAAATTTTCAAATCCTGAAGTACATTCCTCGTGGTCGTTTTTCTCCCTTCATTTCGTCCGAAATGTCATCCCACAAAAACTCAAGAGAAGGCGCGAATAGAATCAAAATACTGAGGGATCAACCAAACCTTTTCTGACGAAGTGATCTTCGGCTTCCAAGCTCTTCGACCGGGCCAATAACTCCTTGGCATCCTCTACAACTCAGTAACAAGACACCTTTAGAATAACATCAGACCATACTTTAAAAATAAAAAAGATTAAAAAGCAACAAAAAAACCCCGGAGGCAATTCAACACCATTAAACTTAGGTCCGCTTCACACTATGGTCGTCCAAGTCGAGAGGCCGTGGGATTGAGAGTCCAAACTTTGTTGAGAGTCCAAAGAAATCTACTGAAAATAGTCATAAAATATAGTTTTCATTTTTTATGAAAAGAAATCGACGGCCTCTCGACCATAGTGATAGGTCTTGCAAAATGTAGGACCCAAACTTCCTCTCGAGAGGCCATAACCTTGGTCAAAAAGTGTTGCCATGTAAGCATTTTGAAGGTCCACGGCCTTTGGACTTTGGCCTCTAGTGTGAAGGCTCGAGAGGCCAAAACCATGGTTTCTTGCAATTTGATTGGTGGAAACCGACGGCCTCTCGACCTTTGGCCATAGTGTGAAGCGGCCCTTACTCTCCCTGCACCTAATTGATATCCTTACCAAAAAAGAATCCCCAAAAATTTCTTGCCTAAAATGTAAATGATATGAACAGCAAAGCCTAGAGTCGATTTTGTAATCAGCACTTTCAAAATTCATACGGTATTCAAAAAATGCCTTGGAATCGACCCGAGAAAAATTTAAGAAGTAAGATGCTCAAATGTGCTTTTAAGTGTACGCCTAAAAATAATAAAATGTCGCTCATAGACATGCCAAAGTCCTACAACAGTGTTAAATCCGAGTAAACCTAACCTTGGGAAGAAACGCGAATGGAGGCGGCAGCCGCACTGGCGTCACTCAAGACGCGCTCCACCTGCGACCTCCAAGCATCCATGCTCTTGAAAATGTTCCCGAGCTCCTTGCTGAGCTGCGCTGCGTTGAGAGCGGTGCCATTGCTCCCACTTCGTTCCATCCCTGGGATTCCCGCCCACTCAAAACCAGAGCCACACACCAAGGAACCATGCACAAATGCGCCGCAAAATTTTGTGGAGAAAGGATCGCTTCAATGCAGCAGCCGGGTTGACCTTGTGTCGTGTCGCAGCGGCAGGGGGCGATGCGTGAGACTGGCGATGGTGGTCGCGACTCGCGAGGAGCGGCGACACAACGGCGGGATTCAATTCAAATCGAGAGAGACGAAGTGGGAGGCTTATACACGGGTAGATACCCGCCTAGTTGATACCCTCGTGACTGATACCCTCCTATATGTTACCCGCCTGTATGCGTCGGTTCTCGGCCCCACTTGATCTTGGTGTGTGGTTTTGAACAAACAGGCTCTTTGTTCATGACAGCCCTCAAAAGGACCGAAGTTCTTTCTCTCCGCTTGTTATGTACATGGACTTCTGGATTCATTTGTCCCTGGGTACTAAGGGGCGGTTTACACTATGGACCAAGAGCCATGACCATGGAATTCTAAAATCTGTGATTGGCCCAAAAAGAGCTCTTGGTCCCATTTGGCTTTGCACTACCTTGAAAAAAGGAGAATGACCACTAACTTTGAGGTCCCCAAAAATGCTAAAATTTCCCAAATGGATAATGTTTTCATGGTCTCCTTGATTATAGTTGAGTCGAAGCAAATGCCTCGACTCAACTATAATCTAGGAGACCATGGGGCTCAAAAATCATTGATTGGCTAGTGTTCAATTATTTAAAGAGAAAGGAGGAAAAAGGGGAGGATAAAAGAGAGTATGATGAGCTTAAACTTGTCCCGGTCTAAATCCACTTTACACTACAAAGAGTGACCAAGTCATTTAAAATTGCATTTTTGATTTTTCATGGTCACGGCTCTTGACCAAGAGCCATGACCATGAAAATGATTTAATTTTCTTGGTCATGGCTCTTGGTCCATAGTGTAAACCGCCCCTAAAGGCCTCCTTCCATGTATGGGTGGCCGGTTCTCAAAAGGAGGAAGCTTTACCGAAATGGGTGAAAACAGGAGATATCAAGAGTATATATTTCATTTGTACTGAAATGGGTGAAAACAGGAGATATCAAGAGTATATATTTCATTTGTACTGAAATGGGTGGAGCATGGGTGGTTCTTGAGACCTCAATTCTTGTCTTTTAGTGCCTTTCACCCAATCAATCCCCACAGGGAAGCCTGCGCTAAGAGGTCATTCTTTATACTTTACGCCCACTTTATACAAAGGTTGGGGGTGGACAGAAGGTTAGCCCGATTCAATCCGGCCCAAGTTTGGAGTTCGGGCCATAACAAACCTTGTCCCGATTTCATCAAACCGGTTCAAAGATTTGGCGTCAAAATCATGCCACATAGGACGCCACGTAGGAAAAATTGCTTCTTCCGACTTGATTTTAGCATAAAGCCCTTGGACTGGATTTGAAAGAATCGAGCGATCCAAAGACTGGTTGAAATTTGAAGAGTTCGGGGCGGCCCTCAATCCGGCCCCAAGTATTAAGCATGCATTCTCAGCTAAGTATGCATTTCTCTAAACATGGACTTGCTGTGAAATATTTGTAAGGTCTTATACCATGAAAGACATTGGCAAAGAACTAAGACAGTGACGGCATTGACATGCGTTCCCTGAAATCGATTGTTCTTATTCTAGAAATCGAAAGCAAATCCAGTGTTTAAGTATGAAGAGCCACTGTACTATACTCTACAGTGAAAGAAAGGCAGTGAAGTAGCGTAAAGAAAACAGCACGCTCATGCAGTGCTCACGATTTTATTGGAAATAGAGGTCACAGCACGGGCGGTCGACACAAATGAGTCCACAATCCACCTCTGCGCGCACTCTACTGGGATTCAGCTTTTCACGAGAAGATCGTAAGCAGTCCTCAACATAGAGTTTACAAAATGAGGCTGATCACAGCTCTCCAGAAAAACGCTTCTAAATCCTCTTGTCGACTGAATGAGGAAATAGCTCAAATACATTCAAGGAGCGGGTGAATTGTAAACGAAATGCACAGCAGAAAACACCTCGGCAACCTTTAAACTCCCTTCCAATGCACAACGATAACATCCTCGAGGTCTCCAAAACTCCAAGACAGAGAGATGAATCGATCGATGCGATTATTGGGAGCTGCCAATGAAGTGGCTGGCCGCATCAGAAATTGCTGCCTTCGAAAGTCTGAGAGAACTGCCAGTCAGCGGGAGCGACGCCCATGGACACCACCGTTGCGCCATCGCTGGTGACGACCTTGAACGAGAGCTCTTGTCCCACCAGGTCGCTATTATCCTTGAACTCCCACTGCTGCCCCCAG
This sequence comes from Pohlia nutans, assembly GCA_022496805.1. Classification (NCBI taxonomy): domain Eukaryota; kingdom Viridiplantae; phylum Streptophyta; class Bryopsida; order Bryales; family Mniaceae; genus Pohlia; species Pohlia nutans. Next base: position 4,636,972 of record CM040086.1, read on the forward strand.
TTGCGCTTCATGGCGTACCAATCCGTCTTGTCACCCATGATGTAGAGCTCCTGCACGTCGCCGGCGCCCGCCACGTTCGTCACAAGAACTAAAATGAAATAGGGATTTCCGTTCATGGTGAAGCGCATACCACCGGTCTTCTGGCACGGCACTCTGTGATACTCACAAGGAAAGACGCAATGGATATGTCAATCATCAACGGAACCTACATTCGAACAGGCATTGGTCACAAGATTGTAGGATTTGATTAAGCGAAGACTCAATTAAGACGACATGTACCTTCTGTAATTAACAGGAATGACGCCACCGACTTCCTCAGCGATCTTGTCGAAAACGGGGACGGCGAGGTCGAAATGCTGCTTCGGGTAGTCACACCAGCCGCCTTCGGATCCAGAGGGACAGAAGTTGGTGGCGGTGACGATCACGGACGACTGGCCTTCGCAATACTTGGAGCCGTTAGGGTCGCATGCAAGCTCAAAGCAAGCACCACAGGTGAGCCCGGAGTTGAACAGAGCTTCGCTGAGAGCTGCGGTGTTCGTACCATAGCCTGTGCTGTAGAGGTTTCCGAATCCACACGCTCCGCCTGCATGCACAGAATCACATCATCCAAATACAATTGGTAGCAACAGAGATTAAACGAGCACGGTCATTTCGACGTCTACTACCAGAATACCTTCCGTCACAAACTAGATAAACAAGATGCTTTAGTAATTTTTTTGACTTATTTTTCTAAAGCGATTATCCATTCCTACATAGTAGACCACAGAAGTACAAGCATTGATATAGTCTACGCGCTTAAGGCGAGAGCACCACGACGCTGAAGCTAGAGCTTAAGAAAGTCATTTTCCTAAACATGCAGCACAAAAAAAAATCTCAAGCGATTATCCACTCCTACTTAGCAAACCACAGAAGTACAAGTATTGATGTAGTCTACGTGCTTAAGGCGAGAGCACCACGACGCTGAAGCTTGAGTTTAAGAAAGACATTTTCCTAAACATGCAGCACAAGTATTTTTCTCAATAGCTTATCCATTCCTTCTTAGCAAACCACAGAAGTACATGTATTGATATAGTCTACGTGCTTAAGGCAAGAGCACCACGACGCTGAAGCTTGAGATTAAGACATTTTCCTAAACATGCAGCACAAATATTTTTCTCAAACGATTATCCATTCCTACTGAGCAAACTACAGAACTACAAGCATTAATATAGTCAACGCGCTTATTAAGGCGGGAGCACCACGAAGCTGAAGCTTGAATTTAAGAAAGACATTTTCCTAAACTTCACATAAAATTAATGCGACACAGAATTCATTTTCCTGGCAGTTCATTAAATTCATAAAACTGCTGATTCTATCAAACAGCAAACAAGATCATGCAAGTACACCAAGCTAGCACGTCGTACGTCTAATGGTGAGAACAGAGCAAGGCACGCACCTTGAGTCCCGGAAGCGTCAGCTCCGCCGTAGTAAGTCGCATGCGCGGAATTCCAGCTGGACGGCGCAAAGGCCTCCACGGAAGGCGGCCAAATCGAGCAGGCGAGCATCAGTACCAGAAGCGCAGCAGCCATGGTCGTCGATTGAAGGTGAAAATGAATATGCAAAGCACAGAAGGAGATTGTAAGCAAGCAAGCGTAGCAAAAGAATCGCAAGCACGAGAGAGAGAGAGATGGTGCGCAAGCTTGAATGCAACAACTCCAGTGGCAACTGCCAATTGCCACACCGTGCGGTCTCTCCAATGCTCTGCTAAACACATGGGAATGGATGAATACCGAATGAATATCGAATGAAGTATTGAAAGTATTCATCCATTTGGTACTCCTATATTTGGGAGAATATTTTGCAGAAAAATTTCCATTTACGAGACCACATTAGAGTTATCCTTAAAGTCACCTTGAATTTGATGAATCTTTAAAGAATTTTTCTTTATTATACTCTTATTTCTTCACTCCAAATAATTAAAAGGTTAAAAGCTTTGACTGGAATAAAATAGGTGAAGGATGAGAATGCATTTTAATGGAGCATCTTGAATTGTTTGATGATAGAATTAATTTTCTTAATTCCCATAGTGCTCTGTCACGTCTTTTGGATTTGAGGACATGTATCTGGTGTTGGTTGCATTTAAGGAGTATATAGAGCCATTTATTTGCATTGTTGGAGTTGCATATGGGGCATGTAGTTGAGGGAAATCTTTGTATGTCTAATAATAGTTTTTTTTTAGGGTTACCCTTGCATTGACCAAACTTCTATTGGAAGTTTGTTTTTTTGTGGATTTGTTATTATGGAATTGGTTCAAAAATCATTAGATATTTTATTATTTATGTCCCAAGGAGTGTACTATACAGTGGGGTCTCAAAAGTGCAAGTAATCATTGTATTCGAAACCTTAGTTCATTGATTGTAACTGGCACTTTGAATGAACGTTGCTCAAAATATCCAATTTCCAATTTATCTAATTTCCACAAAACTAGTTTTGCAAGCGAGTACTAAAAGTGGTCTTTAGATCTCAAATTACACTTTAGTTAAATTCATGTGGAAGATAGAGTAAACCTCTACTTTCAATGAAGGGTCAAAAGTCATCTTCAAGTGTATTAACATTGTAACCAAATATAGCATTGCAATAAAGCCTGATTAAACTTTGACAATGAAATGGATTATTCTCCATGTAGTTTACAATCTTTAGGCAATGTACAACACTCGGAGAGTGGTGTAAGAGATTGAAATAAAGTGTGTAACGCCCATTTGACAATAACAAGTTATTTTTCAATTTTATTTTACTTTTACTAAAATTTGTTGGTACACCTCCACCATAGTACTCTACTAAGGTAATAGAAACAAAATTATGGCATGTTACATGATATGGCGAGCAAATTCACCTAACCCAAGCTCAATTGAATATGTGTGGTGAAGGTCTTGTTGCAGCGTGAATTTAGATTAAGAAATAGAGAAGGAATAATAGAGATAATGCTACAACTATGCAAGACAATCAACTTAAATGGCCATAGTACTAAATGGCCAGACTCGATTTATTTTATTAGTACTTTACATTGTGGTCCAACAAGGGTTGAAGAATGTTATGCATCTTTAGGCCAATTCTCTATTTCATATTTGAAATGAACCATATTGTTCAGCATCACAACCTCTACCTTGTACCCAAATTTTGTATTGTGAAAAGCATTTATATAACTCCTATAAACAATTACGTATTAAAAGTTAAATTTATTTTTATTTTTCCATTTGCATTCATGGTACCAAATTTTGCAGATATGTTGCTCATGAAGTTGCAATGCTGTATTCAAAACTTCATGCTCATTCAACCATTTCTATGCAATTGAGAAGTGTAGATGTCGATGACAGTACAAAAATTACAGACTTCTCGGACCCCACTAGCACGTACCATTTACAACTCCAAAACCAAAGAAAAATTGTAACATTCGTAGGAAAGATTGAAGTTCAAGCAACCAACATGCTACAAGGCGAATTGTCATGAAAGGAAATTACAAGAAATAGAAATAATATAAAGTAAAGCAAAAGGGAATATGAAACTATTTGACAAAACGATACAATTTCCAAAAGGGAACATGATACTATTTGACAAAACGATACAATTTCCAAAAGGGAACATGATACTATTTGACAAAACGATACTATTTGCAAAAGGGAATATTGAACTATTTGCAAAACTATTTGACACTGACCTCAACGCACTGATTAAAGTTTAAAATCCTACTAGAAAGAACAAAAGGGGGAAAATAAACAAACCAAAAATGGTTTTCCAGCACTCAATCAGAGTCCTCAAGCAGAGTCCCCACTTAAAACTCGATTATACTCTAGACCTGAAAAAACGACAGTAAGAATAACCACCCGTTCTTTGCCATTCCATTGAACTTAGACTGAGGAATGCAAGAGTTGTTCTTTACAAATGCACTAGTGTCTACAGGTATCTATCTATCAATCAATCAATCTCTTGAAGGAGGAGAAGAAATGGGCGACTCGTCTTTCACAATCTCTGCTCTCAAGCCGAAATGGTGGTCAAGCTCCTCGTCGTAATAGTAAGGCTCCCCGTTTACGTCGTCTGTTTTCACCATTGTCTTGGGACCAGCCAAACTCAACCACACAGGCAAGAACACCAGTCCATGTAGAGCGCCCAGTATCACCAACCCAAAATACATCCGAAAATAGTACACCTGGAAAAGATTGCGTGGATTTAGTATGGCCTAAACTAATGTGTACTTCTACTCGAAGGTATCTATTTTTTCATCCACATAAGGTAGAGGGCTCTAAACCCGCCACGGTTCTAAACCCGCACTCTACCAAGGACGAAAATTTTGAAATTTTGTATGTACCCATGGTGAAGAGCACCACTTTAGAACCCATGTCATTTCAACTAATTTTAGGAACATCCAAATTTTATGATTCAAAGTATGTTGGTCTTTGCTTGGATTTCTCTTCCAGTGAAAAATCATGCTCAGTTCTCCCTGTGTCCTCATAATGTCACAGCCCTTAATCCTCATAATGCCACAGCCCTATAGAGCCTCCTACCTTATAGGGAAATGAACGTAGGAAAGCTACTTCATAGTTTGATACTTGGAACATACATTTTCAGTAAAAACGTAATACATGATGTCAAAGAAAGAGTAAAATGACATGGGTTTTAAATGACAAATTCAATTGATCATATTGTGAAAAAATCAATGATTCAATTGAAACCAAATTTTTATATCACCGAAATCAATGAAGAACAAGAAATTAAACAAAAACAAAGAAGTTTAAACAAAAGAAAGTCCACATTGAACCTGCTTTAAAAAACATGAGGCTCAATTTGGGCTTTTTGGTCCTTTAGGGACTATCAGAAGAATAAAAAGTGTAGGGATGATTTGTCAAATGATACAATCACGAATGCAGGGGAGTTGACCAGGTTTAAGAAAGGAGGTGGATAGTGACTTACCTCAAAAATCTCAGACCGCGAGAAATAGAGCACCAAAACGCCCGCAAATTTAGTGAGAGTGATCCCACTGGAGACATTGAAATGACCACCATCAGTACTGCATGCGACTTGAATTTATATGTACAATTAACCCCAAAAGGACCAAGTATTCATGGTTTTAAAATGACAAATTTAAACGATCATATTGTGAAAAATATAATTTAAATGGGACCAAATTATTTATCACTGGAATTAGTGAAGAATATTACATATGTTGAATAAAAATTACTTGAAGTTGAACAGAATAAATCTACATAAAACCTACTCACAACTACTGAAAAAACACATGAGGCCCTCTGAGGGCCTTATGGTCCTTTAGGGGTTAAACCACATTTGCGCAGATGCAAGACTCATATTGAGAAATAGTACCTGAAGACTGAAGCTCCCATGATTACAAGAGCTTTACTTGCTCTCTCTCCCTTGTATCCTGTGCTCATCTGCACGAAAGATAGCTCACACAATTGACTTAACCCGCCTTTTACAAGATTTGGCATCGGGTTGTGATCTTGAAAAAATATTAAATTAAAATAAAATGTCACTCGTTGCATTAACATTCAAGCAGGGAAAAGAAAGAGCTGCTTACGGTGAAGGCGTGAGTGATGTGAACACAGAACTCAACAGCAATACCAATGGCCATGACCAGGTTCACAATAGATACAGCATTGAGTTGTATATCCCACACCACCATGAGACCCTGTGGATTGAGCAGAACAACCACGACAGGAAAATCAAAGAAGGAAAACATTGATGGCTCAACTACATAATGTCCAGGTTCAAATCAAGCCATTTCTTAGACATTCTTGTACTAGACAGGTTCGTTCTTGCATAGTCTGTAAAAGGATGACCATAACGGAGGTGGACAAAGAATTGTGATGAGCATGAAACTCACCATCAGATCAATAATAATCATCGCAATAACAAATACGATAGTAAAAGCCGTTGAAATGCTGCAATACAAAAATACACGTTGTCAATGGAAACACTAACACTTTGAACTCCTGAACCTGAATTAACATCGAATTTCAACTGACATAACATTGCTAGTCACGGAAAAAAATATTACTGCAAACAATACATTCAAGTGTCCAACCTTGTGGTGATGAACAGGCAGACGAAGAAAACAGCCGCTGCAGAACAAGTACAAACAACGTGTCAAATTTCACACAGGAGGACGAGATGTTCTGACATATTTCACACAGGAGGACGCTAAAAGACTGCATTCACTTACAACTAGAGCATTCATTTTCGTTGTCTGTCAAGGCTACTTGGTGTCTCCAACACAACATGAGTTAGTTGAAATTGAAATTGAGTTAGGGGTCAGCGTAAACATTGGTCACAATAACTAATTAGGCGTATATGAAAGGGGCAGCCCGTCAACTTACCCAAAGCAAGGGAGAGGCTGACTATTGTAGTATTCCATATGTCCAGATATTGCTCAAAAAATATGTAGAATACTGAGTATGGAAACACCTCAATCTGCGACACCAACCACATGACTGTGAGGCAACAACGACATTCTTATTCAAGCAAGGATCCAAGTCCGCATGTACGCAAGCATGCACATGATATATAGAAACAGATATAGTAGGGTGCTACATGATAACGCACATTTAAAGATTCAGATAATCTGCTGGTAAAGTCCCTTGCTGCTTGAAGAGAGTCAATGAAGTCGCTCTGAAACAAATCCAACAAAGATGAGCTTCAATCTTACTGCCATACCATAAGCATTCAGACATCAGGATTTATGACTTAAAAATGATTTAAAAATATTCATCCAACATGTGTCGATACAGCGGAAGGGCAAGACGAAGTATCAGACCTGCTTATTCAAAGACGTGTGATATGAACGAAATTCTGATGCCTTTATTATCCCGTTTTCGTACCCTGAAGCAACCGCCATATAAAACACAGATGGATTAAATTCAATGTTCAGAAATCTGTATCTCATCAGGAAGATTAGTCGCATAGGAACTCCCCAATTGCTGAATAGATTCCCCGTCCCAGAGATTCAAGGTAGTTGAAATATGCAATATTAAAGGGTCTAATTCGTTGCAGATTCTTTCATCGATATCATCAATTCTAGAGCCGAAATTCTAGTGGCAAAAAGTATCATTGGGAAGAGTACCCGTAAGGTCAAGGCTGGTTGTATACGCTCCATGGCCACCCTTGGCACAGTCTGCAGATGGAAGAGCGGCCAGAAACCACGGCAATTTACTCTGGAATTGTTCAGATGATGGTCTTCCTTCCAGTAAATCCGATTGTAAGAAACACTGTATAAAAAACTTAGTGTCAGTAATAGTCACTCTAATAAGTATGTAAATAGAGGATTAAGTTGTCGGCCTCAGCAGTGCCATAGTTGAATGCACTGAGTTCAGCCCTGAGAGGCGGAGTAGGAATACCGGAAAATGCAGGAAAGGTAATCAAGAGAATCTATACCCACTCAGGACATGCGTTAGCCACACTAAAATGGAAACTTAAGAACTTTGAATACTTAAGGAGGGCCCATTGTAGAATGTCAAGAACAAAGACAAGGTGGGCTGAAATACCGTTGTGCATTCACTACACGTGTCGCTTAGTCCACACTCCTCGCCTTCGGGACAGCATGGGGGCTGCATGTAAGACCTCAATATTAACATACAACTTAATACTGGATATGACAAAGGACAAAGCGGAAAACAAAAAACCTCCAAATATGACAATGTTTAACTACTTGAGGGCCCTACTTAAACCATCAAAATCTCAGTGCAGAAACATACGATAAAACGCATACTTGTATGTCAGATTCCCATTTGTTGAAAGCGGGTCTTACCTGATCGTCCGGCGGGCAATAATTTCCTTCTGGAAACTTTCGGCAGCAACCGAAGGCGTTCGGTGACAACCATACCAGGAAATCATCCAGCCACGATGCAGCAGGTCGAGAAATAAAACTAGTTTCAGGTGACAAGGCAGCTCTTGAGATCTGTAAAAATTACACAACTCACCTGTTACCGGTTGCAAAAGTACAGCAGAAGCATGTCCTTCCCTAATTACAAAATAGCGATATTATGTAAATATATGACAATAGTCCAACCCCTCTACATTTGACTTCGTTCATTGAAATTGACATGCTTACCTCATTAAGCAAGGAGTTCGGATCACACTGGCTGATGGAGCATAACTTATTTGTCTGGTTGCTCGAAATGCTGCAACAAGCCAAGAGACGTATAAGAGACCGTCTTACACGTTCTACTAATCACTTGAAAAACCTTGTCATGTGCTCATTCCTAAACAACTAATCACATTCCATTTTACTGAACATAATCTGGCATAGTAGTATCTCCAAATTTTTACTTAACGCACTGAAATTCTGAAATGGAAAAACATTGAATATATGAAAGTAAATTGCAAGAACCTGTAGTTGTAATCCTTGACAACAAAATATACAGGTGGTCCGACCCGAAGATATTCAGTTATATTGTCAAAGTAACCCTGCAAGACAATAGTTGTGCTTCCGTAAGATGTAAAAATGGAGCCATCTTGTAAAATGTTATTTAAAGATCCGAGCTGTACTATTAATTCCTGACTAAATGTTCAAGACTTCAAGCACACAAATGATAGATAAGATGTGGAGAGCATGGGCCCACCTGGAGGTAGGAATCACGTGGCAAAGCAATCTTCTGTTCCAAACCGACTGAAATACTTGGTATAATTGCCTGCAATCAAGAGCACAAGCAGAAGCAGATCACAAAAGGTTTCTTTACATGCGAAACCATTGATAATATGACTTCCCTACATCAAGAACAATGAATGGGTGCAACGACTTACAATACTGGTGAACAGCAAGCCAAAGAAGATTGCCACCACAAAGGCTTTCACAGCTGGAATTCTCAGGAACGGAGCATGATAATTCTGCAGATTACAACAAAATTCCCTTAACACCAACAAATCCCGAAAAAGAAGAGATCTCACTAGGAATGCAAGAACACGCATTCTGATTTGCAGTAATCCCACAAAACACTTGCAAGAAGAAAGTGTAAGAACGAATACCAAAAATTCTAACTAGGAAATATGCCTTGCTGAACAACGTACCTTCATGTAGTTGAGAAGAAGGCCAGGCTCACGCCTTCTTTCTGATCCTGATGTACAGAAAAATTACACTCTCAGCATCGTCTCAACTATTCATCTAGACATATATTAATAATCGAGTTGTCAGTATCAGAATCTGAGGAAAAAATCTACTTTTCTGTTCTGATTAGCTGCGCCATGGCCAAAGAATATTACCATAAGGGATATCATCAATATCTTCTGTCTCAATAGAAATACAAGGAATACAATCCACACGACCACTTTCACTCCTGCGGAAGTCAAAAGTGACGAGAGCCACAAAGGCCGTGATTTGAAGCAGGTAATCCAGAAACACCGCTACCGCTGCAATTCACAGCCAGATTGCTATCAGTGATACGAACATACAACGTGTTACACAGCAACGCATAAATATATAGAACCAATTCATGACTTCAGTTTTTCCAGGTACATCAACTGAAAGTCACCATTATGCATATGTTGACAAGATCGTGCGTTTACTGCATAGAAACAACCGAAAAGATACTGACGGCAGAGAACTCTAAAATGTGCAGTGACCAGAGACTAAGATTCAATGGTAAGAAAATGAGAAGAATATTTGGAATACCTGCAAAGAGAGAGAAGACTCTGCACGCGGGCATAGGTGTCAATGAACCCACAGCGAAAGCCAGAACCTCAGCTAAGCTGGCGAGTGTGATAGAAGGACCTACTTCCGCTAGTGCAAGCCCTACTCGAGTCTCTAGCTGTAAGTTTAGATCTTGGCGTTTCAACGCATTTACTAAAATGCACATATTGTCCACACCAACCTGCAATCACAGGAAAAGAATGTTAAAGGTACAATTAACGTTGTACAGTCTGTACTTAATTGCAAAAGAAATAAACCCTGGAATGCTTGAGAATGTTTTACTTCTGTCAACCATCACACAGCTAAGCAGATTTCCTCTTCCAAAACCCACCCAAAGGAAGATTATGATTATGCACATACATACATGATTAGCTAGAGAACAGAAGTGATAGTAGTAGTCACATACCGCAAGCACAAGAAACGGAATAACTTCTACGATAATAAGCGTTGACTTCACTCCAAAGAGGCTGCAAAGACCCATGGATCCAAGAACTGAAAAAGCAACAATGAGCACTCCTGACAATCCTAGTAGCACCTGCAGGCTCAGAAACCCAACGGTTACTCGTACAGTTAAGATATCTAATCTAATTCACAAGAATACGAGTTAGACTTCTGTTGCCGAAGCGTTGGTTTATTACATGGATTATACCCTCACACGCATCATGGGTCACCCTTGATCAAACGGTTTAACAAAGACTTGAAAAAAACTAGCTGAAGCAGAAGTAAATAAAGTGACCAGCAAGTTGTAGAGAAAATAGCTTTTTGAACAGCGGATAATGAAAAATGAAAACACAAGCCGATTTAATTTCATAGCGTAGACAGACATATATAAGAGGACCTCTGACGGAGTTAAAGTAACTTTACCTTAGAAGTGACATAAAATGGAGCAACAGATGGGTTGTAATCTCCCAATGTGATAGAGATGTAAACAAACATTACAAGATAGCTTATCTGCCAACCAGGTGCACACACAAGATGAATAAGATTTTTTCATTTTTATACTAACCAACATAGCATAAACCCCATTGATACTATGGAAGGCATATGTGCTGCAAGTACAGGGTCTAAGATTCGTATCAACCACTCCAAAGACATAAAATTCTAATTAAATGCCGGATATAGTCGATCCTCGGGAAGTGCACACACGTGCAGATATTCAAACATGGAGGAAATAGATAGCGATAACTTACAGCAATTGTCAAAACATCAGCAGTACTTTCTCTTTTCAGCTCTGTCTCGATTGAACTTTCAGCAGAATAAGAAAGTGTTAAATTGCCAGCCGCTGCCATTCCCACTAGCTCTTCCTGTAAAGCAGAATATTTTATCAGTCCTCTCAAAGCTCTTCATGCAGAAAAGATACAAACCCAACAAAACCCTCTCAAATGACTATCTCTCGTGAGGGATAAAATATAGTATCATGTGCTTCATGCTTCATAATTGTAAAAAAAAGATGCGTAGGAGAGAAATGCTGATATGAATAACCACATTTGAATTCAAATTTGAACAAATAAGTTACAAGATACCGATTCCAGGACATGCAATTAATTAGAATACAAGAAAATTCTGAAGAAGAGCAATGAAATACCTTCACAAGCCGAAGGTATTCCTTTTCCCAAGCTACGGCAGCAGCATTCCCGTCCTCTGAAACTGCGTTGACAACTGGGTACGTCACCACCAAAGCCGTCGCCTGCTCAACCAGATGACAATTACACTCTCAGAACTGGAGTAGTGAAGTAATTACTGAATCAAAGCACGAAGTAAACCAATAATCTGTAGACTTGAAATAGACAAGGCATCATTGATTTCAATTCATTCAGCAAATAGTTGAATTGAACTAAATTTTCTATTAATAGAAATACTACCGAATCAAGTGTGTACCACGAGCTCAGAATTAAGAAATAACCTGGGTATAGTTGTTCCCTGAAAAGCCGCCCAAAATAGTGGTAGGATCCATGGGTCCACCAAAAGCACTAAGACAAGCTTCTGATGACGAATAGTGCTGTCAAATCAACCAGACATAGTGATTCTGAACATGTGATTCTGATAATTAACCATAAATATAGTTGAGAGATGTAATCAAGAGATGCAGATCCTACGTCTTGCATCCTACAACAAAAATAAGTGTTAAAAGGCAAAGAAGAGATCGTATGAGTGCTACCTCAAAACAGAACTCTGCATGGGAGGCGCCCTCGTAATCATAAAATAAGTCAGGATCCATTTTGAAGTACTGCAAATACAACAGTAGGACAAGTAGGTTATTTTTCAAGGGGAAAAAAAAACGTGGACGGTAGGGGGAAAAATTGCCTGCTAAAACTGAAAACGAATAGAGGGATTCAGACCTGCAGAACACTTTGCGTAGCGCATGGTGTTCCTAAAGGCTTCAGACAGATATCCTGAAGAGAGATCAATTTTCCAGAGTGGTTTCCCCGCACACTATCCACCTGCAAACAAGGACACCAAACAAGATTATCAAAAATTATATAAAGAATACGTTTATAATAAACAATCAAGCAGGCATTAAACTCTCCGTCTTAACCACAGCTTGCAATCCTCTGGCCATGTATCCATCTGAACAAGGCAGAACGTCTAATACACGACTGACTGCACCCCAAGAGACTAGCCCATCAACTGGGCATTGAATTTGAATCTTCCAAAAAAATGTGAACATGTCCTCATCTCAAGGTATTGAACGCTTGAGCCTACTTAGCGCAAAAAGTAAACATATTTACAGAACTAGAACAACAAAAGATAGGAAATAATTATCTGTATCATACCTTCTCCTGAATATCGAAAAGGAGCTGCAAATTTTCATCTGTCACAATACTTGGTGCAGGTGAATTCTTATTTGCTGGAACAGTTGCTAGGATGAGCTGCACACAGGAAATAATTAGAGAGGAATAGAAACAATCTTTAAAACCCAGCTCAGCTCCTTAAAAATGACACAATACATAAGTGCAGACGTACTTCAAACAACAGCAATGATGACTTCTGAAAACAAATGCCAGTAGGAAAGGCAGATTCTGTATGATGTAATCTGAAACTGTAAAATGTTAAAACAAGATTTGAAACATACTAAGGTGGTTACCCCATTCCCAACTGAATAAGAAATACGGATATGAGGCATCGATATTATTTAGTATTATTGTTTTTTAGAGGCAGGCAAGAAGAAATAGATTCCAACACAAGTTGAAACATAATTTTTGGATGAAGAATGAATTGGTTGTAAATTTTTTAAGTTGAAGTATGACGCATCCCATTTATGTCATATAGGTACACCTCTTTCTGCCTAAAGAAGATTTGTATTGCACACACCAACAACAACGAATCCATAACCACACTTACATATACTAAAACCAACAAGAGAGAACCCATTACCAACTGTAACTCATGCTACAACCAACATCATTATAGCATTGATTGCAGATAATGCCCCTAGCTGTTGGTGAAAGGAGCCAGTTGGTAATGGGGTAACCACCTTAATGTGGCAAAACTTGGTGCAGGGATAGAAAGCTTAATACCTGCTCAATCCTGTAGAAGGGCGCTAAGTGACTGTCAAAGAACTCTTTCTCTTCTAAAGCTTTACTCCCAGGACTTACCCAAAGCTGCAAAGAAGCATTCCACCAAAATTATGAGATAACTATTCAATGGAATTCCCTCCCAAAATGAACACAAACATAATTGAACTCGTCAAAAACCTTCTCTGGGCGTGTCTCAACGTTGAGGCGGATCAATCCAAGACACAAGACTATTGTTATTACAATAGCCACTGCCAAGACCTTAGTCGCATTCTGGGCAACCCACTCCCCATGTGTTCTGCATATACCCACACTTAGCGTCATGGCGTAGCACTTCTAAAACCTAGAAAAGAAGTCAGACATCTGCGAACAACTTCTCAAAACAATCGTTGCTGGAAATAAGTCCGAGATACATCAGAGGATCTGAGCGGCCGAAAAGTTTCAGAGCACCTGAATCTTTCGGACAAGAAAGCCTCCATAAACGGTGGTCCTGTTGGGTTTTTAGGCCGAGACGTGACTCCATTTTCCTGTAGATAATTTTCCAACAAAAAAATTACTAAATTAAAGACGGAAGTTTCACATAGCAATCACAGGTGGACCATCTGAATTTTGAAGATGAACATGAACTGAAATCACGATTGAATCACAAAAAAGGAAATAGACAAACCTGTACTTCAGCTGGATGAATTTCAGCATCTGGGTCGGGTCGCTCTAGTTCATTATCTTCACGATTTTGTAAGAGGGGTTCTTCAAAACCCTCTTCATCCTCCGGGGCATGGAATGTCCACCACCAGCCAAATATGATGAACAGAAGGCATGCGTACAGTGTGAGCATGGTCACGGTCAAGCAAGCAACCTGAATACCATTCCATAGTTAATTATAAATGCGCAAAAATGCTTAACTTGAGGTAAACACTTGAAAGACGGAAAAGAATACACGCAGCTCCTGAAGGATAATGACATCACAACAATGATATCACAAACATGAATCTTCGCAGCTAAGCACTCACAGGTCCCACTCGAGCTAATCATAAATTATCACTAAAAATAATCAAATTCAGATGTTTAAGTGTGCATAATATACATCAAAAGGAACGGTTAAACAAGCACCTGAAGTCCAGCAATTTGAACAGAACATCCTCTATATTCAGGAGGAGCAGGCGGATTTGGCTCGGCGCAGCTACTAGCCCCAGGACAGTCTCCACATGAACATGCAAGGGAGGGATCGGAGCAGGCAGCAACAGGAGAACTGAGAGGCTCTACAGAAGTGGCCTCTTTGACATCCGTTCGAAAATTGATTGCAAAAGGAGAGCCTGGCTCATAAGAGCCAGCTTCATGACCCATGAATGTAAACCATTCTGGACACACCAAAACATGCTGCTCAGCTATAGAATCAGAGAGAAGGACAGAGTCATGGACTAAGCAGTCCCAAAATACAATTCGAGAGTTGAAATATACCTGTGTAGTTTTTCGCGCCCCCTCCAATAAAGTCCATGGCACGAGTGTTCATAGCAGCAAATTTAACATCCTTGCAGGAGTCATAAAGCCGTTGACCATATTCCTCAGTCACAAAGAAGTCAACGGCAGCAACTGTTCTTTTCGCCTGGTTCTGTGCCAATAGAAAATTAAAATTAGCTTCAATGGTGGATTAATTTAGTCCATAATATTACTGGTATGTGAGCAGCCCCTATCCACCAACAATATCGATAGTACAACAAATACTATTTGCATTAAGGAACACAATTTTCATTAATGTTAAAAATGCAGCCATATTTGGAGTTAAACTAATAGAAATAAAGAACTAGACTCACTTCATTGACAGAGGTTACGTTGATAAAGAGGCCTTGGTCGGGGGAGCAGGCAAGCTCACAGAAAAGGTTGAGAAAATTCCGCAAGCATGCAGGACAACCAGTAAGGAAAGGAACACCCTGCAAAGAAAGGTAGCCCCGTCGTATATAATATCAGTATCAAAAGAGGTAAACATCAACAACCAAGGGGCAACCCATAAGTATTGCCATAATTTCCACTAACTTCTTCATGTCAGAAAGACTCAACCATCGCCTGAGACATACGCAAAACTAATTAGATGGTAAACAACACAATAGCCCATCTTGAACAAAACAATACGTAAACATCTCCAGGAACTAGGAGTATTGATGTAATCAACATGGTAAGGAAAGAGACAGACCTGCTGAACCTGATTCCGTAAGAGGCCGAATTGAGTTGGCGTACAACACACATCTCCAGTGATCGTAGGACACAGGCTCTGAATCTTGAGTGAAAACGCTTCATCGGGCTGAATAAAGAAAGAAATTTGTCGAATCCTCACTTCCAAAGACGGTAGACACATAGTTCAATGAAATGAAAATACTGACAAAAGTCATCTTACGTGATGCCACTAAATTTACGATGATCGAACGACTACTAACAACAGCCGACTTTTCTGCAATGGCTTCAGAAGACAGATACTAAACAATGCGCAGGTCATGAAAATCACAGCTATAGCTCTCTGAAA
Organism: Pohlia nutans; assembly: GCA_022496805.1. Classification (NCBI taxonomy): domain Eukaryota; kingdom Viridiplantae; phylum Streptophyta; class Bryopsida; order Bryales; family Mniaceae; genus Pohlia; species Pohlia nutans. Next base: position 4,652,672 of record CM040086.1, read on the forward strand.
CTGTTCTACAATTACTTAATCTAAACCCAAAAAGACGAACATAGAATCTTACATTGACTGCAGGGGAGGGGTCTGGGCAGTTGAGTTCTTTCCCATCTGGTCGACTTCCACAAAGATCATACATCGCACACATGTTCTTTCCATGACTCGATCCTCTGTAACATTATTTGCACCAGATGTCCAGCTTTGAATAAGTGAACCAGTTCTCTCACAAAACAAACATTGAAAAAGAGAATGCAAACGTTAATACAATTCACTTACAAAAGCGGGCGCTCTGGAGTAGATATTATTGTTTCAAATCCTTGCACTGAAACTGCAGCCTGTAATACAATCAATCCAGAACAACCATAAGATTATACACTGCAATCCGAGTTCCACATTGAACCGTCTCCTAACCCTCAATACATGTGATTCTAATCCTGCGGCCTTCAATGCCTCTACAGGGGTTTAATCAAATTTCAAACCCTTTCATTAAAAGGCATGACACCAATCCTATCAGTTCATCGACGATGAATAACATGACATCATCAACGAGGTATAAGATCCCTCCAGAAAAAGAAAGCAAAGAGAACTAAACGTAGTGTTAAACCCTGTAGCGAATCCGACATTATTCATTCATATTACAGAATGCTTTACTAATTCAATAGACATATAGTATAATATTCAGCACAATCTTAAGAAACCTAAATTATGAGAAATAAGAACATTCGAGCCATACCGATCCCGCCCTTTCTTAAACTGTAATTCTGTCAAATTATAGCAGATTACAAAAAAATTGAACATTGCAATACAGCGATCCAATGTAGGCCGCCTCACAACTCCCTTGCTGCCCTAACGATTCCGCGATCGCGATCGAGCTACGGTCTAAAGAAAAACATAATATAAAATAAATATAAAATCTACTTGGAAATTAACATTTCTTCCGAACACGTTGCCTGGCGGAAAAAGAGAAATATTCGAACGCAATTGATAGCGGAATCAAGACCTGCATACCTGGATGAGGAGAACAAGAAGAGAACACGTAAACCAGCCGGCCTTTCCCATGATGACAGCAACGCTGTTTCTTCTTCCCCTTGGTGTCAAGAGAATCCTAAACCCTGATTTCTCCAAACCTTTCCGCATTCTCCATACTCAACTGTACACAATTTTGAGCCTCGATCCTTGAACCGCAAATACGAAAGCCCGTAGATCTTCAAAAATTTACAGGTGAAAATTGAATCACGATCCAGTGAGCCTAATTGCGACGCTACAATTAAATCCCGTCCGATGAGAATCGTGCACGAGAAAACACGCTCGGAACAGGGGCGTTCGGGCACCAAAAAAGACGAGAGAGGGCTCGTATGAAAGCGGAAGACGCGGGGGTTCAGCACCGGGGGGAGTCCGGCAGGAGTCCGATTGCGGTACAATTGAAGCTGCGAAGGAGATGATCGGGCGGCATTGATTTGCGATGTCGTAAAGTTGCGTGCGAGGACGACGGAGTGTTGTAAGATCATTCTACGGCTCATCGCAGCCAGCCAGCCAGCCTGCCTGCCGCGGTCACCGAATGCCGTGCCAACTTGTTCCCGCGGGCTTAGGGTAATTGTTCCACTGGTGTTGGAACGTGGGGACGTTTCTGCATTGTTGGAATCCTATTGGTTCGAATGAGTTGAAGTTTTTGACAAGAGAGATGAGGAACTTCACCTTTTTAACCCCTAAACGTCCAAGGGTGTCAAAAATCATTATAAAGTCCTATCTAGGAGAATAATTCAGAATTTTTATACAAATGAAAGTTGTAGATGTTGAATTTTACCTGAAAGTGTTGTATCTTTGCCATGAAGCAATAAGGAACCTTCAAAAAATTTATACCTGAAAGTTCAAATGTTGAAAATAATTTTATAAACCCTTACTAGACATATCATTCCTTATTCCCACAACCAAAATCTTGTCTAAACTCCATTTTAAGCATGATTTTCTTTTTGATTTAATTTGGTTCTATTTAAAAAATTATATAGATCCCTCACATATGCTCAATTTGTCATTTTAAAAAAACCCTATTTGATTCAACAAAGTAAAAGGTATGAACAAGATTCTTCCAAAATACCAAAAAGCTTGAAGGGCTTGATATAATTGTCTTTTAAAGGTTAAGTTTGTGCTCTTATATGACTTTGAGCCCATTAGTACTCAATGCAATATAAAACATACATTTTTCACATTTTTGAAAAGATTCATTCAAATTTTGACTTTGTCTCACTCAATGTTATCGTCAACTTCAACATAAACAAGCGGCTAGTTGCATAGTCTCTGCCTTGGTATTTACCCTAGATTTACATTTACACTTTGTTTGTATTGTTCAATCATGTAACTCTTTGAAAATGGAGTGTTTCTGTAGTCTCTCCCTTGGTGGGGCAGAAACAATAAATCATTTTTTTGTTAACCTCTAAACGCCGCCGCGACAAAAAATGGCTTAAGGCTCAAATTGATTGTTCAATTCCAACTGCTGCGTGCATGATTTCCATCCAATTTTTATGTGAAGGTGTTTGCTTGGTGATGCCACTCCTTCAAGTTAAATTCAAACTATTTTTAGATTTTACATGGGGTTCCAACTACAAAAAGAGTCGTAAAAACGGTTCACCGTGTAGTATATATTGAATTTTTTTGCTTGTTCTACTTAAACTAAATTTAGGCCATGAGTATAAATCCCATTGCATTTGAGCTTAACTAACAAAATGAAGCTTGCCAAGTCTGATTTCTAATCCACTTTGAATTTTTGGAAAAACTTGAAAATTGAGTGATTTATTGTAGTTACAAGTTTGGTAGGTGTCACCAAGGTGTAGCTAAATTTCTAAATTTAGATACACGGATGATTTTCATTAACCAAACTTTTCTTCATTGTAATTTACACCTTAGGTAAAAAAATCGGATTTTTCTAGTACATTTTGTAATTGATATAGATTTTCTTTACAATCACTTCATAAAACCATAGTAATTTTAAAATTTCACCAAAATTTATGAAAAATTCATGATTTGTAGTAGACATGTGACTTCATCTACTAAAAATATAAATTTGAATTCTTGTATTATTTTTAGTAGCAAAATTGAGTGTGACAGATAAAACATGATTCCATGGTCATAGGCCCAACCTTTAGGGGTTAAAAGTGCCTTATGTTGTTTTGAGATAACCTGAACCCCTCAAAATTTGACATGGAAGTTCAATTTTGACACCAAGGCGATGAATGTGACCTTCACGTACAACAGCCTACTTGAATTTCCAATTGTCCCTACGGTAACAACTTTCCTTTGGGAGTTAATAAAAGCAAGAATCTAACCGGGTTGCTTTCATAGAAAAAGCGATTTTTCTATGTATTGCTTTGTACAGTGTCTTGCAAAAGTGAGTCAGAACTTTGGAAAGAGAACCTTGGAATGCATTTTTCTACCAACTCATTAAATGAAATCATGGTTTTCAAGATAGAGGAGATACATCATGGAGTTCATGAACTATTAATAAAGTTTACATTGACACATACATGGGATATAATTAGAGAAAATTGTCCTAATATAAACACATGCCATGACTCAGTTTTGCATGCCATTGAGAACTCATGAGTCAAGACATGTGTTTTGCATGCCAAAAATGTATTGAAAACTCATGAGCCCAAATTGGCTTGGGTATATTGAACTCCAATGTTGCACTACTGATTCAGAGCTTCATACACATCTTGAGTGGATTTTAATTACACACCATGGTGTACTTAGAGGAGCTTTCTGCAAGTGCTCGTACAGATCTTGATAATTCCATTCTGGTGAAGTTGCAAGCTGGTAGGTCCACTAGGGATGTAGGAAATGAATTGCAGGTGTCTCAAAGTCATGTTGCAAGACTGAGAAGGAAGAGATTGTCTGATATTCCTACTAGTAGTAGTGGTAGACCACAAGCATTGACAAATACACAGAAGAGAGCATGCATTAGAGCTGTCACGTCAGGAGGGTTTGAAACAACAACACAGGCTACCAAGTATGTACGTGAGGAATGTCAAGTTACTGTAAGTGTTGATACGGTGAGAAGGGTCTTACGTGCAGCGGGGTTGAAATCAAAGGTGAAGCAGAAGAAACCAAAATTGAACGAGAGGCACATCAAGGATCGACTTGAATTTGCTAGGCGGCATGAGCATTGGACCATTGATGATTGGAAGCACGTCATCTTCTCTGACGAGACAAAGGTAAATCGATTTTGCTCAGATGGTCGCAGTTGGTGTTGGATTCGCGATGAACAGTCTTGTGATTTAAGACAAGTGAAACAGACTGTAAAGTTTGGTGGTGGTTCAATCATGTTGTGGGATTGTATGACATTCCAAGGCTCAGGCATGTTTTGTAGAATTGAAGGAAGAATGGATCAACATCAGTACAAAGAAATCTTACAAAGAGATTTGATGTACACCGTGATGGCATATGATCTTGATCCTTCAAAATTGATTTTTCAGCATGACAATGATCCCAAACATACAGCAAAAAGTGTTAGCCAATGGCTAAAATTACAAAAGTTTGATGTTCTTAAGTGGCCTGCACAATCTCCTGACCTAAATCCAATTGAGCATCTTTGGGCAGGGCTAAAACGTCGACTTAACCAATATGAAAGTGCTCCAAAGGGAATTTTAGAATTGTCGGAACGGATTGAAGAGTGTTGGGACTTCTATAGAATTAGAAGAGTGTAAGAAGTTGTATGAAAGTATGCCACGGCGAATCCAAGCTCTTTTAGCTGCCAAAGGCAAGTGGACAAAATATTAGATTGTTTCTTTGATTGAGGATGCAAAACTGAGTCATGAGACACAGTTTCCTTTTGACGTAATTTTCTTGTACATATTAATGTAAGAAGGATTTTCTTTTGCATCAAATTCTAGCTCACTAAAAGTACTATCATATACAAGTTGTAATTTGTGCAAATCTATCACCAATTTTCCTACATTAGTAACTGTATTCTGATTTACAAGAACTTGACTCAGTTTTGCTAGACACTGTATGTGTATTGGAAATTAGATGCACTTTACTTACCTCACTGTATAACTTACATGTGGAGGTTGTCACCGGGATTGAGGAGATTGAATCAGGCGATAGGAACAATGCATTATTTGATGGGATGTCATGGCCATACATACGAGTCATGTATGAGTGCATATCTTTTGGCTTTCAATTGATATACAAAGAACAAAGAACAACAAGCTTCCTGTGACAAAAGCTGAATGCAAACAAAGCGTTCACTCAACTTTCCAATACACATACAAAGCAGTTAGCACTTTACAGGTAAAAAAACCAAATCAGTAAAACCATTTAAATGGGACACTAAAAAATAAAATAACAAGTGAATGAAATAATAGGACAGTAGCTTAGAGTTCAAAACATATATATAAAGATGAAGCTATTGTCATATCTACCAAAATGGTATTGCAACCGTTGAATAAAGAATACCAAATACAAATCTACTCTTTGAGAGAAAACAATGTACCGATTCCTATCTACAAAGTTGTCTGACATGAACTCACCATTGCCACCCTACAATCTTTGGCAATGGATACATATTGATTACGAGGATGTAGATCAAGCTAAACGTCTATTACAGTGTTGGTTTAAGTCATCTACCAATAAAATTCAAAACTTTCGCATATGGTATCTATATAACGCATTCTTTGGTGCGTTGGAACCTCTTACATTTGCTAACAAGATTGACCAGACTATAAACAGGAGCTCTGCTAAGTGGCAACTTTGGGTGTCCCTTCTCGTCTTATCTCGCCTGTATGTCTTTAACACACAGTGATGAACTATAAACCTCCAAATTCCAATCCTATCAATTTGCATGTCTGTCGAAGACGTTGTTTACTATTGCTCTCTAGAAAAGCCAACTCGGTAGCTACCCTTCTGTCTTGGCTGTTTCAAGGGGCTAGAACGAAATCACTAGTACAAAACTGGCTCCCCAGAGTGTTAAACCCTAGGAATTGTAACACCATTTCAGACAGTTTCTAATGTAACCTTACTGAAACCACAATTCTCCTCAACTTCATCAGAACTAATAGCAAACTCCCCACTCCAGAAAAAAATTAAAACCCTGCAGCCATTTCTAATATGAACCTTGCCAACTCTAAGGGTTTAAGAACAGCTCTGGGTGTGCGTTTTGCTTTCTACAGCACCTTGGTAGGAGAATAGAAGGTGGACCACACCTGGCTAATTTTCTGAGCATGTGAGTAATGTACTTCAGAAGCCACCATGTGATGAAACGCTTTCTTGCACAGGAAACCAACGGCCTCACTCGGACCATGAGTTGGCTGCAAACTCCAATAGCAAACTCATATCAGAACTAATAGCAAACTCCCCACTCCAGAAAAGAGTTAAAACCCTGCAGCCATTTCTAATATGAACCTTGCCAACTCTAAGGGTTTAAGAACAGCTCTGGGTGTGCGTTTTGTTTTCTACAGCACCTTGGTAGGAGAATTCAATACCTGGCTAATTTTCTGAGTAATGTACTTCAGAAGCCACCATGTGATGAAACGCTTTCTTGCACGGGAAACCAGCGGCCTCGCTCGGACCAAGAGTTGGCAGCAAACTCCAAGCAGGGCAGATGAATGCCGGATTCTTTCTCACTCTCGGTCCACTCGGAGCCGTAGTAATCCTCTTCGGAGGCTCGGGAGGGGCACGTGACCATGCCGCCCCACTGAGGGAAGTGCAGCATCCAGAGAGGCAGGGTGCAACACAGGGTGGTGATGCCGATGTGCACGAAGCTGGAGTTCGTGGAGCTCCCCGTGTGGATGAGCAGCTGCGTGACGACGGCACCCACACTGCCCCCGGCGCCCACGAACCCGGACACCACCCCGAGCGAGCGGCGCGAAACGAACGGCACGATCCCGAACGTGGCGCCGCACGCCGCTTGCACGAAGACGGAGAATAGGACCATGACGCCCACGGACGCGGCCAAGCTCGTGACGCTGCCCATCACGATGCACAGCACGCCTCCGCCTGACTGCAGCAGCCACAGCATCCACAGCCGGCCTCGCATGCCGAAGCTGCGCGAAATCATGTCGGAGAGAATTCCCCCTCCCGGACGTGTGAAGATGTTCATCAGCCCGAATACGGACGCTATGATGCCCGCGTGGTTCAGGTTCAGGTCGAAGTGATCGTAGTAGTACTCCGCTAGAATGTTGTCTATTGTCAGCTCCAGCCCAAACGAAAACCCGTACGTCAGCGCCAGTATCCACATTCTGTAATTCGTCGTTGCCGCCTTCAAAACCTGCATGAAATCCACCCCATTCAGTCTCTTTGCAAACACATGCATTACTTCAGTCCATCAGGATGAAAACCACTAGTATGTACTCTGCGATCTAGATCTCAATTTCACAACCATTAGCATAGCTTTTTGAGTATGCTGTCTAAAAGCTCTTGAACAGGTTTAACTTAATTGTATTGAAAACTCTGTTATAGGATCGTGGATATACAGCATTGTAAATGTGTCAACACTGTGCTAAGGTAGGAGGCTCTAAACCCGCCACTTTTAAGGGCTGTGAATTTATGAGGACACAGGGAGAACTGAGCATGATTTTTAACTGGAAGACAAATCCAAGCAAAGACCAACATACTTTGAATCAAAAAAATTGGATGTTCCTAAAATTAGATATGAATTTCTGAAGTTGAAATGACATGGATTCTAAAGTGGTGCTCTTCACCATGGGTACATCCAAAATTTCAAAATGTTCGTCCGTGGTAGAGTGGGTTTAGAACCGTGGTGGGTTTAGAGCCCTCTACCTTAACGCACTTAGGTCCCAGTTATAGAAGAAAAGCTCTAATACCGTACTGAGAAAAGAGAGCATAGAGTGGAGAAATAGCTGTCACCTTTAAGAACTTGTCTGGATGTTTGAGACCACGCTTTTTCAGAACTCGGTAGTTTCCATCGGGTAAGTCGCGTCCGAGAAGCAGGATCGCAAAGCCACAGAATACATGCAACATCCCGGGTACGAAGAAGGCCAACCGCCAAGCTGTGAAAGCAGTGAAGTGCAACCTGAACGAACAACAAAGCAGCCAGTTACATGACACGCACAATTTCATCACTGTTGATATCCACCCCGACAATCTGGAAAACAAAGCTCATACTACTCAACCCACGAAGGTAGAGGATACTAAAACCATTCCCGTCTTCTATACCGACCCTGCAACATTGGCCAAGTGGTGTAAGCATGACATGGCTAAACGTCTATAGCCACTGCTCTTTGAATAAAAAAGAGGTTGTCTACTATACCTCCCCGAAATTCATAAAACAATTTGATCTCAAGAAAGTTTGGCTCTTATAACCCCTAAAGGACCAAGAAGCCCAAATGTTTTTTTAGCAGTTTTGAGTAGGTGTTTCTTTGTTCAAATATAGTTGTTTTTTTTATAACACATGTAATGTTCTTCAGCGATTCCAGTGATATAAAATATTGTCGCATCTGAATTGTACTTATCACAATATGATCAAGTGAATTTGTCATTTAAAAACCATGAATCATCGGTCCTTTTGGGGTTAAGTGATAGTGATCTCCCAATGAAAGCACACTCCTACACACTGGTTGAATTCTATGCTTTTTTAGCAGTTTTGAGTAAGGTCCTACGTGGTGTTTCTTTGTTCAAATATAGTTGTTTTTTTTTATCAACACATGTAATGTTCTTCAGCGATTCCAGTGATATAAAATATGGTCCTATCTGAATTATACTTATCACAATATGATCAATTGAATTTGTCATTTGAAAACCATGAATCATGGGTCCTTTGGGGGTTAAGTGATAGTGATCTCCCAATGAAAGCACACTCTGAATTCTATGCAACATTCTCTGCAAGGGATGCAGAGACAAGATCAGATTGGAAAGCTATCAGTACCTGTTCTTAATGACGCTGAACATGAGGGGCATCAAGAGCTGAGTCGCCCCGCCGCCCAGGTTCCCCCAGCCAGCAGCGGTGCCATTAGCCACGCCGACAATGCGGCTGCTGAACATGGAGCTGACCCAGAACTGGCACGTCACAAACGAGGCCAGCGACAAGCCAATGCAGAACCGGACCAAGACGAAGCCCGTGGCCGTTGACACTGTGGCCATGGAGAACACCGCCGGCGCTGTCAGCAGCAACAGCGTGGCGCATCCATAGCGAGGACCCACCAGGTCACACACCGTTCCCATGATCAACCGCGACAGAATCGTACCTGAACAACCCCACATTTTGGTCACAAATCCATTTGAGCAGTTTCAAGCAACTCTGTCCTGGTACACCGCTTGAAATGTAGATCAAACAACACTTGACACAATAGAGTTAACCGAAAAGTCAGCTCAAAGAGGAAAGTTTTAGCAAACTCCTCTTGAACTCCTTTAACTCATATGGAAATATAAATAGACCGAAAACTAGTTCATGATGAGTTGGGAGACAATCTAAAGCAAGCCACTGTCATTATTCTCCACACCTTGCAATGACTCCCACACCTTCTACCAAACCTCCAAGCCCATGGCCCACAAGGGGACAATCTATGACACGACACTATTCAACCCAAGTATAGCTCAAAAGAGAGGTTAGAAGTACAAAGGGAGGTTAGATGGGCTTCTTTTCGGCTAAATCTAATGCTCAATTCAAGCGCTTACTCTTGCTTTCTGTGATCAAAGAATTCTCTAAACAGCTCAAAACAGAATTCAGCGGCTCATCGAGGCTGGAAGCATATTTGTCGTAAGAGCTTGGGCATTGTTCAGCTATTCCAAGGGTTGCTATATCAGAGATTGATTCACATCACAAAAACATTTGAGCAGTTTGCAATGCTGTCCTGGTACATCACTTGACATGTAGATCAAACAACACTTGACATGGTGAAAATTATGCTCCTCTCCAGCAAGTTCAGTAGCTCATAAAGCAGTAGTTGCGCAATGCACAGTTCAAGTGATCACTCTTGCTTTCTGGGATCAAAGAATACTCAAAAGAGCTCAAAACAGAATTCTCAAGGCTGGAAGCATATTTGTAATAAGAGCTTGGGCATTGTTCAGCTATTCCAAGGGTTGACATATCAGGGATTGATTCACATCGGAAAGTAGTGCGAGCTGCAGGCAATTTGTAAGAGACTGACAAGGGCTTTTGAGTCGTACCTGAAACCGATGCGATCCCGGAATTGCTGACATCCGCACTGGTCAAGTTGAGGTTGTCGCGGATGATGGGCATCAAGGGAGGCGCGGCGAAGGTGGACACGAAGCAGGTGAAGAACGAGATCCACGAGAGGTGGAAAGCTCGCATGTGCGGTTGGCCGGCCGTCCACAATCGAAGCGTCGTCGCCTTGTGCTCCGAATCCACTGGCAGTCCAAAACAGGGCGATGACGATTCCGCCTCTTCCCGGGACTGATCTCCCATCTCTCCTTCCTTGCTCAAAAGAATCGACAGTAGCTCAGTTATGGAATGTCGAATTGCGGATTACAGCTCGCCGCCCACATCTTCATTGTCGAGGTTTCTAAACTCGAACCACGCTTAGGGTTTAGGCTTATGAAATGCCCGTTTCCGAGCTCAAGAAATGCCATCAACCAGGCCCCAAATCGAAGCAGAACAGATCCATTTGTCGTTGCTTCAAGTTAGAAGATTCTCGCTGCTCGTCACGAGCTTATCTAAAAGGTAGGGAATGATTCCCACATTCCAGGTTCAAAAGTTTCCTGGAAGGCCAAGCGGTGACCGGGTCAAAGCACTCCCAGTTGCCACCCTAGAAATAGAAGTGCCTTAAACCCTAAAAGGTAGAGAGAACGATTTTGAGTAATCTTTACGTGACGTTTTGGCGTGTGCCGAGGTTTGTTGGAGCAAGATGGCGTTGAGAGGGCCACTGGGAGCGTCGAGCGGGGAGGTAATGCGCGAGGACGCCATTCCGTGTGAACGCATGACGCGCATCTTCGCGACTGTGGCAGGAATTGGCGGTGTCCTCCTGGCGTGGCCGCTTTGTCATATTCATTACGGTCAGTTTTGCACTCGCATTCTGATCAATCACAGACTTGCATTTGCTCAGTCTGGACCTTGAGGACTAGGGCTTGAGCGGCGAATTCCATTGATTGATTTCACCAACTTTTTTTGGCCTTCTCTCTGATTGTCGATTGAGGAGCGTCGGAGAGTTTTTTAACCCCTAAAGGACCAAGAAGCCCAAATTTGCCCTCGTGTTTTTTTAGCAGTTTGAGTAGGTCTTCTGTGAACTTTCCTCTTGTTCAAATTTCTTTGTTTCTTGACCAACACATACAATGCTCTTCACTGATTCCGGTGATACAAAATTTGGTTCCATCTGAATTCTACTTTTCACAATGTGATCAATTGAATTTGTCATTTTAAAACCATGAATCCTTGGTCCTTTAGGGGTTAATATAGCTATGGGCGAAGAATAGCTTTATCTGCAACTCTTCATTTGAACCTGATCTCTTGTTTACTGCAACATTTCGAATGGGGTTCGTAACATTCTAAAGCAGTTCAGTGTCGGTGGCAGTAACGATTCACTTGCCTACAATAGTTGACGGCGATACCGACACTTTCATTCTGAACTCAAGATGGGAAAGTATTTGTACTGAAGTTTCAATTCTTTGACCAAGAAGCCCAAATTGGGCCTCATGTTTTTTTTATAGCAGTTTTGAATAGGTCCTATATAGACCCCTTTTATTCAAATTTGTTTCTCTTTTGATCAACACATGCAATGCTCTTCACTGAATCCAGTGATATAAAATCTGGTCCTATTTGAATTACATTTTTTACAATTTGTCATTTTAGAACTATGAATCCTTGGTTCTAAGGGTTAATTCACCAAAGCAGTGATGTAGTTTTAGCAAAACAACAGCCTATAGCTTCAGATAAATCATAGGATATTTGGAGGTTCTTCAATAATTTTGTAGTGAAATTAGCCAAGAATTTATTTTCTTCTAGTTCATTTGAATGAGCTAAAATTCGTGCAAATTTTTTCATTGGTTTGCAGAATTTTGACGCAATCATGGATTTTGCAGAGCTTGAACGAGCTCTCATACTTTGTTTTGTTTTTTTTTCTCTTTGTGTTTTTTCAGGTCCTCGAGTCACTTGGCCAAGAGTCTACAGGTGGCAAGTCTGTGGAGCTGTGGGGTGTGCTGTGTTCATGGGCACATTTACACGGCTGTGGGAGCCTGCCTGCGAGCCTCAAAATATAGCAGCTTATGAAAGTCGATCTTCTTAGCGACTCTACACTCTTTCTTGTTTAGGGTTTTAGGGTTTAGGGTTTAGGGTTTAGAGTTTCTCGTTGCATCACATAGGTTGTGAGTTAGATCCTGTATTAGGCATCATTTTTTCTTTAGTTAAGATGGGGTCATTGGAAGAACAGGCGTTAGTCAATGGATCTTCAGTGGACAGTGCGCCTGTAAATTCAAGCGTTGGAGCTTGGAGTCCACATCTGCGAGACTTGCACATCTTGGGCTTCAGTTTTCTCTTCGTCTTTCTGGCGTACGGTGCTTTGCAGAATCTGGAGAGCAGCATCCACGGGGTACGTTCATAATTCCTTCAAAATCAAAGGCAGGGGCCCATCTTATTAACCTTGAAGCCCACATGTTTTTCATGGCAGCTTTGTAGACTTCTTTTTATTTGTCTTCTGATCAACACATGCAATGTTCTTCACTGATTCCAGTGAAATAAAAGCTGGTCCACAATATGATCGATTGCATTTTTCATTTTTAAACTATGAATCTGCGGTCCTTTAAGGGTTAATCTACCAGATTGGGCCTTCTATTGTTTTGAGTAGGTCATATGGAGACTTTCTTTTGTCCGGTTTTATTTACCTTCTCATCAACACATGCAATTTTCTTCTCTGATTCCGATGAATTATATTTTTCACTCAAATTGGTCAATGAATCCTTAGGTATTGCGAGTTAGTTACTCATGAAACTTGGCCTGCAAACGTTCATGATTCTTTCATGCTGCCAAAATCAAAGGCAGAGGCCATCTTATTAACCTACCAAAGTGGGCCTCCTAGGTCATATGGCTTTCTTTTGTCCAGTTTCATTTACCTTCTCGTCAATTTTCTTCACTGATTCTGATGAATTATATTTTTCACAATATGACCAATCAATAAATCCTTGGTCCTTGAAGGTATTGGTCTGCAAATTTCTTTGGCTTGGATGAAGAGGAGTGCATTTCACTGTTGTGCAGGATGATGGACTAGGATCAACTTCGGTAGGCGTGCTGTACCTGTCCTTGACGTTCTCATCTCTGGTAGCTCCGCTCTTTGTGGTGTGGCTTGGATCAAAGCGTGCGCTCTTATTCGGATTGACTGGTTATTGGGCCTTTACTTCTGCAAATCTTTACCCTACTTGGTACATTCAAAGCTGACCTGTTCCCAATACGTCTTTGTGTTACTCATTCTACACTACTTCATAATTCCTATCTGAAGAGCGTGTTTTGAAGGCCTCTTGGTCTATACTGAAACTGGTTGGTTTGATAACTAGTGGTGATTTTTGGAGATTGCAGGTTTACTATGATTCCCGCTTCCTTGTTTTTGGGATTCACGGCGTCTATTCTGTGGTGTGCTGAGGTGACCTCTTCATTTTCTCCCTCACTGACCAAGTTACAATGTCATGCCTTACAAAAGTTCACACTAAGATTGTGATTTAGTGTCCGCGACACTGTTTCTCAACACGGACACTTTTTGGAGATCAATAGTGTCCCTGTTAAAAAACTGTTTAATGTAAAATCTAAAATGGCAAAATTCAAGTAAGCCTTCTAGGCTTCTATATGTAGTGCTCCAAACTTCTAATGATGAATGACAAGTTCATAATAAACATGGCATGCCAGCTCATGTCACTCTCATTACCTGGAAGGAAAGTGGAAGTGGGAATGGCAAGTGGTGAACTCCTGTGTATTGTAGGAACACTATTTCTCCTCACCTTTGAACAAATTGTGGTAAATGACATCAATTTCACTGGACACTATATCTCAAAAATTTAGTGTATCAGCCTCTTTGTATTGGGAACCCTTTTTAATTCTCTCAACTTAACTTCATGTTGTGATACTTGGGCAATGTCCATCATCATGAGAGCTCCCCAAAATATCTAAATCGGAATTTTGTTCAAAGGCGAGTAGTACCTCTAGGCTGGATGATTTCACAATTTTGTGTGGTCCGCTTTTTTTGTTTTCATAAGCATCCTGCACATCTCTACTTGGTTCTGGGACGGCATGTTATGTTATATAATTGATTTGTTCTGGTATCTAATAATAATAGTTATGTGAAATGTCGCAGGGAACATACTTGACATATGCAGCAAAGAGCCACGCAATATCCTGTGACATTTCAGAAGCGTCGGCTATTGGATCGTTCAATGGAGAATTCTGGGCTCTTATGGCTTCAAATCAGGTACTAAACATTTGGACCAAATTTTTAATCGAAATCCAGCTAGAGAATATTTGCAATAACTGTTTTGCAATTCTAGCTGCTTTATTAACTTCTGTATGAGATTGTACTATCTCTTCTATAGTTACTATCTCAAATCAAGAGTCAGTCTGACTGTCTTGTGCTGTTATCCTTAGAATTTTGTGACATAACTACTCAAATTCATATTCTCTAGTTTCTTGGTTATCGATGTTGTGGTGGTGAGTTTTACAGGTGGTGGGCAATCTTGTTACCCTTGCCTTGCTCTATTATGCAAAGGTGAGCAAGTGCATTATGTAATTGATTTTCTAGAACAAATTTTTTGTTCAGATTTACTGGTGCCTTTATGTAGCAATCGTAACCATTGAGTTAACTGAAAGCAAAAGAGGAGTTGAAGAGGAGTTCCCTCTCTATAATTAAATTCTCTAACAACCATTATTCATGAATAGTCCTCATGGATGGGGCTCTTGGCTTGGGGGAGCGGATGAGAACCCTCCTCTAGCATTGGGGAGGTCATGAGTTCCACGCCTTGTGGTGGTGCAGGGTCTTGCTTTAGATTATTCTTCAACTCACCATAGACTTGTTTTGCCGTTTTTTTGAACTGAAAAAAAATGAGTTGAAGGTGAGTATGAGGTGAGTTTCCACTTTGAGACAGTCTCTTCGGTTAACTCTAATGTTTCCTCATTTTGACGTATGGCAGGGCTCTTCTGAGACTGCATCTGGGACTACACTACTTCTCATCGTCTTCCTTGGGAGTATGGCAATAGGAACTGCTCTCGCCTTTTTCTTGCAACCACAGAATTCAAGCTACATGACTATTTCAGAAGACATATTGCCTTCCACACCAGCAGCAGGAAGTCGGGATCTCATGAAGCGAATGTTTGCTTTGTTACATGAAAAGAAGATGGTGTGGCTCATTGGGGTTCTTGTCTATACAGGCTTTCAACAAGCGTTTATATGGTGTGTTTCACTTCTCCCTGGCCCTAAATTTTATTTAGGTTACTGAATCTTTTTAAGCTACCAAGGTCAAAGACAAAATGATTTGGGCCCGGTTCACACTATGGCCGTTCAAATATATAATAATAGATATATAGAATTACCATGTTAAATTAAGAAAGATAATGTGCACAAAAGGTAAACAATGTTTATTATGTGACTTGCCACCCAACCATAGAAGTGAGATCTTGTCCAATAGACAATGGTATCTCCTTCACCCACCAAGCCACACTTATAGTCCTAGTATTGTCTGTCTACATAGTTAGAATATGTACAAACTAACTAGACTATTACTTTGGTGTTCGAACTAACTTGGAACTGATAGACTCTTGGAGCCTTCAACCTGTCATAGTGTGAAGCCTTCAAAGACCAAGCCTTTGGCCAAAATAGTGTGAAGCCCCATTTTGGAAGTTCAAAGGTCAAGTCTTTGGTCTCTTGACTGGGACAGCTATAGTGTGAGCCACAAAGGCCAAATTCAAAGTCCAAGTTTTGATGGCCAAGGCTTTGATAAAATTATAAAAAAATTCCCATTAGTTTATCAAAAGAATTCAATGGTTTCTCAACCATAGTTTGGGTTTCCATTCTTGTCCAATCCAAACTATGGTTGAGAGGCCGTCACCTTAGAACCAAATGGTGAAAAAGTGTTGCCATGTAGGCATTTCAAACTTTTGCCTCTAGTGTGAAGGGTTGAGAGGCCGAAGGCAATGGTCTTTGGGCTTTCTTGCAATATGATTGGTGGAATTCAATGGCCTCTGGACCTTCAGCCATAGTGTGAACCAGCCCTTATTTATAGTTTCTTGGTTTCAACTTGACAATGGTTCATGATTCTCGCATAAACATGCTTATGGAAAAATTTCTAGATGATGTGCTACTCAAGTTGGCTTGTTTGTTTGGGTATTTTATCAGGGGAGATTTTACCAAAGACATTATTACACCAGCATTTGGTGTGGCATGGGTGGGAGGTGTCATGGCTGTTTATGGTGCATCTGATGCTATTGTAAGTAGTGTTCCTCCTCCATTATGTAGCTCTGCTGTCATCGCACGAGTTTGCGCAGGGTACTCTTAATTCTCACCCTCCGTGGAAAAAGTTAAGTTGGCTTAAAGTAGTCATTTTGGACCCTATATTATCGAATGCAGTAAAACAATAAAATTTGATTTCTGAGCAATCTAGGAAAGCCACCCGAAATTCTATTTTTAGCCAGTTTAGTTTTTGCACGGAGGGTGAGAATTATCAAATGATAGTCATTAATTTGGCGTTAAGTTGCAGTGGTATTATTATTGTATTTCCATTTACAGTTCTATTCATTTAATGGATCTCTACTGTTTAGATGGATGTTCCATTGTTTCAAAAATTGACATTTAGATGCCGTGGTTGTTTGAAATCACAAATGGTGTGGGTGTGCACAGAGTTCCGTCATGGCAGGCCGATTCTCGACTGGATTGCCAGCGATTGCGGCTATCATTTGTGTGGGAGCAATTGCTCAGGGGATGGCTTTAGTGTTGCTCTTGTTTAAACAGCAGTGAGTCCTGATTTTTCCATTTCTTGTTACAGGAGCATCATCTTTAATAACAGCACTGCTGTATCATGCTTAGCTTTTAAAATCATTCAGCGTAATGGAGTTAACCAAAAAGTAGAGAGAATACATGTGAGGTGAGGTGAGTCTAACCCGTATCTAAGGCAGCCAAGCAAACTGGCATGGTTTCCAAAGAATCCAAAACAGAAAGGAGGTTGAACTAGTTTTGCCGTCATAAAAGTGGCAAAACTGAGACTAAGGTGAGTTCATAGAGCCAAGGCTTGGAGGCGATGGCCCTCATCCAATTTGAGATTAGGTGGCTCTGACAACTTGGACTGACTTGCAAAGCACATATCTAAAATTGAAGTTGGAAGGTGTTGGGTTCACTATTTGCTGGGATTTCAGTTACGAGGACACAGACTCTGGTTTCCTGATATTTTGGGGGTCAGATTACCTGTTCTGATTTTGGTTAACTCAAATAATATGGCCTTTTCTTCATATTCTCTTTCGTTGCATAATTGGTGAACATGCGTGGCTCTGATCCCAGGTACACGGCAGGATGGCTCGACTATTTACTCCTCAGTGGACTAGCCATCGCCTGGGGTATAGGCGATGCTGCATTAAATACCCAAATTAGCGCTCTGCTGGGGACATTTTACCCTGACGACACAGTAAGACAGCCTCATTACAAAACTTCTATTGAGTAAACACATATGTTTGTGGGTGCCTTGTAATGTAAAGAACTTTGCAACCCAAAGCTAAAAGTAGTGAGTTTACTTTGGAAGCTAGTAATAACAACTTGCAAAACACCTTTCAATTTGAGTTAACTGAAAAGAAGCCCATGTACCCTCCCTTTTTGTTCTACTTCTAACCTCTTTTTTGAGCTTTACTTGGGTTGAATAGTGTAGTGTCATAGTTTGTCCCCTTGTGGGCCATGGGCTTGGAGCTTTGGTAGGAGGTGTAGGAGTCATTGCGAGGTGTGGGAGTCATTGCGAGGTGTGGAGAATAATGACAGTGGCTTGTTTTAGACTGTCTCCCAACTCATCATGAACTAGTTTTTGGTCTATTTATATTTCAATACGAGTTCAAGAGGAATTCAAGAGGAATTTGCTAAATCTTTCCTCTGTGAGCTGACTTTTCGGTTAACTCTATAGTCCAAAAACGGTTTCTTCGTTTCTTCTTTCTATTTAGGACATTTTGTTACCTCAATGAATTATATCAACTCTTATAGATGAGACAGAAGCGGCCATTTGGGGCTCTGACATGTGTGGTAATTCTACAGGAAGCTGCATTTGCACAATGGAAGATATGGCAAAGTGCTGCGACATCGGCCACCTTTATTGTGAGCCCAAGGGTTGATTTTTTCATCAAATTGTATGTCTTGCTAGCCCTTCTTGTTCTTTCAGTGCCGGCTCTCCTCTTTGTCATAAAGCGGCACATTGGCAATGCCTCTGTAATGTTAGTTTCCTAGTTTAGACACTTCCAATTCTATATCCCGAGTAGAAGATTTGTTCAGAAGAATCAGGTTGTTTTCTCAAACAGGTTGGTTTCTCCTTTACAATGATGTGGACATTATTGATGTACCGGTTCCATTCATAACATACTTTTGAAAGGAGTTGTGAATCCTTGCGCTCAATTGCTAATGCAAAGAAGAACGAGGGTGTCCAAGATGCTTCAATTCTGTGTTATCTTTCTGACTCAACAAATTAGTACCAGGATTGGGAGAACCAAAAAATGGCTTGTGAATGAAGTCGACTATTCAATTCCAACTATTGCATGAATGATTTCCATCCAATTCTTTAAGTGAATGACTTTGCTTGGTGGTGCCACCCCTTCAAGTTAAATTTGAATTACTCAAGCTATTTTTAGATTTTACATAGGTCCCAACTACAAAAAGAGTCGCAATTCACTGTGTATTGTATTTTGAATTTTTTACTTGTTCTACTTGAACTAAATTTAGGTCATGAAAATGAGTTCCATTGCATTTGAGTTTAACTAACAAAATGAAGCTTGCCAAGTAAATAAAATGGGACTTTTGATACCCCGCCGGGTATCAAATGGAGACGCCGGGTATCGATCCCGGTACCTCTCGCATGCAAAGCGAGCGCTCTTCCATTTGAGCTACACCCCCTGTCAAATTTGGCCCCCTCCGGAGAGGGTAGGATGGGGTGAGAGAGGCTCGAACTCTCGACCTCAGGATTTCTCGATTAGCTGTGAGACCTACGCGCTAGCCAACTGCGCCACCACCCCCAGATGTCCATCGAGCTACAAAGCAGAAACTCACTTCTTCATCTTCATAAATAGAAAGGATAAGCATTCCAGTGTCCTATGATACTTTTTTGAAAATCAATTGTACAAAGAATACCATGATTTAAATCTCCCTTGAGACATCTAAGTAATGTTAATTGTCCAACATTTGTATGGCACAGATCCCAAAAGCCCTTTCTGCAAACATTCTCATGTGTACCACATGATTCAACCAGATTTCAATGTGTTGGCCTATACATGATGCCATGTGCAATCCAGTAGAATTGGCCGAAGCTCACTGTTTTAATTCTCACGGACTCAAATGGAATAACACACTGGTTTGGAAGAATAGCGAACATCTAGTGAAGCATCATTTGAGTGAGGCAGCATATTTATCAGCCGATACTACTTCAGTGAAATAATAACAATTCGTGTTGTGCTGTGATATAGCACAACTATGTCTGGTTCCAAATACAACCAAACATTATCGTAACAACCAAGTCATGTTGTTCGGACTTTCAATGAATAGAATGAATGAATGATTGAATTGCTCACAAGGGGTTCTACGCCTTTATGGCACCACTTTTTACAAGCCGATCCACCTCCACCGCAAACCTAATAAAATACACACAGAAGAAAAGGTTAACCAAGAATACCTTCCTCATAACCAGACCAATATGATGAAGTCAAACGTGACAAACGCTTTGGCGGTACTGATATCAAGATGTAATAACCGTTGACTACAAGAAAAATACCTATGTACAGGGAAACCCATGATGTTGAAATAGCAGCCATGTAAGCATTTTACGAAAGATCCTCCAATTCCCTGAATCAGTACACCCGCCAAACCCATGAAATCATAAACACAGCAAAAATTCTCAACAGTCAGCTGTTACTGATTTGCAATGCGGTTGTTATTCCCAGAAAATTCAACAATACTGACTTTTGATGTAAATCAACCCACAGATGTTTTGTTGTTAAAAATGACAGCTACTTACTTGGATGCCATATGCTCCTGCCTTATCCATAGGCTCGCCAGATGCAATATAAGCAAGTATTGCCTCCTCTTCTAGTTCGGCAAACTCCACCTAATCAGGCATTGTGACAAACCAAGGTCAGATACTGGCATCTCACAAGACTGCAGAACACAATCCAGTGTTCAACATATCTTGCAAACATTTACTTCGAACAAGCACAAAGAAGCTGAAGAGAGTACGAAAAGAATTTCATATAATCATACCTCAGTTTCTTCATAGAATGATTTCACAATAGGAGAAGCTCCCGGTGCTGGATCTGGACGTATCAACAAATTCATTATGTAATAAGTTGTGTCAAACACTGGAAACGTGTTAAAAATAATGAAGCACTGCATATTGACAACCTGCCTGGATGAAGTACAACCAAAGTCCAGGACATTACCAGAAGGATTGGGCAATACTAGCGCAACTCCTGTGTAGACTTTGTGCTTCTGCCCTGCACAGAGACTAATGTCAATACATGTGTAACATTCCCTTGGTAAGTAGAATCTAAAATTGATACTTCAGCTACGTTTTGAGAAGTGAAACCAAGCAACTCATGCTATAAAAAAGGTCACAAAACAAATCAAACATCTCACCACTTAAACTTGATAGCATTCGATAGGCATCTTCCTTGTCACGTGGTTTCTCCAATACTTGTGCCTGCACTACAGCAACCCCCGCACTAAATCTCAATCCTATTTACCGTCTTGTATAATTTACGATTGCCAAGGCTGAAACGATCTCAATCCTATTTACCGTTTTGTATAATTTACGATTGCCAAGGCTGAAACGAGTAAAAGGGGGATAGAAATTACATTAAGCTCAACAACAGTATCTGCTGCAATGATCAAATCTGCGCGTTTGCCAAAACTAGCCTGCACATTTTGCACATTACAGAAAGTCAGTCCGAGGATAATGTAAGAAATCATATCCTTAGTTTAAATTCAACTCCCTCCGTTTCATAATAAGAGTCCACTTTTTTGGCATTTTTTTTTCCTAGTTTTTGTCTTATCTTTTATGATTCAAACGTGAGCACTGTCCACTTCAAACGGGACAGACAATGAGAGACAAAAACTACACAATACCGTTAAAAGACAGCGTTTTTCAAGTATTGAGATGACTTTTTAAAAATAAAAATAAATAAAAAAGTTAAGTTGAACCATGCCAAAAAAATGGACTCTTATTATGAAACAGAGGGAGTAAATGTTTAGCAGTCCGAGGCTAGTATTGTGATCTGCTTACATGTCGCTAGTGCATTATTCAAAATAAGAGAAATTGCCCCTTGACAATTTTAGACACCAGAGCTACACGTGTATTCTCATGAGCTTAATCACACAATCGCATCTTGGTCAAATTGCCGACTACAACTGCAGGAATTTTCTTAAATCCACTCATCACTGGTAAAAATATGTCAAGTTGAGAAGCTCAGACCTGCATAGCCCTTCGAGAAACCTCAACTGCTTTGTGAGTGGCTGTTTCTGTGGCATACTCTACAATTCCAGAAGCACATACAAGAAATGAGAAATCACCGTAACCTGAAAGTACACTACAATATGGCCTTCTCTAAAATGGCATTCTGGAATATCCTGCACACTTGTCACATTCTCATTAACTGTAGCACACTTGTCATTCATTTAACCCCTAAATGACCAAGAAGCCCAATTTGGGTCTCATGTTTTTTTAAGCAGTTCTGAGTAGTTCCTGTGTGGACTTCTATTTGTTCAAATCTATTTGCTTGTTGACCATAACATGCAATGTTCTTCACTAAGGTTGAGACACCCATTCCCAACCAAGTACACAAAACCAACCACTCTAGATTCTTGCCTAATTTCTAGATTTTGAAAGGAAAGATGTACCTCCTTTGTACATTAGAGCATACGATCGGTTTTTGGTAAACCTACAACTTCCACTTTAAAAATTTGTACTTATTCAAATAATTATCAAAAAAAATTAATTAAATATGAAAACTTCAAAAGTTTTTAGTGCTAAAAGAGGAAAATAATCAAAATATCGATTCATCTATCCCAAGTATAGTACATGTCTTATTTGATCGGTTTTAGGTGTCTCGACCTTAATTCCGGTAGAATAAAATTTGGTCCCATCCAAACTATATTTCTTACAATATAGGTAATTGGATTTGTCAATTTAAAACCATGAATCCTTGGCTAGGGGTTAATTAGTTGTAAGACTTGCTGCAGGATTAATATACGTCACTCAGCACTCCGTTGACTATGCCAAACCATTACGTTCTGAAAAAATGAAAAAACCTAGAAAGAGTTCACCAACTTCAACGCACGAACCTCCAGGATTCGCAAAGGCAGACTTATCAAGATTCTCCTCGAACGTAGAAGGAAGAACCTCAACCTTCAGGCCCTGCATTCGTGCATTCATTTATTCATTCTGAAGCGCCAGATCCAATGCAGCGAAAGTAAGAACAGAATCGGAAAATGGAATGTCAAAGGTAGCTCACCAGTCCGCGCAGAAGCTCCGACCTACGAGGCGAAGCCGATGCCAACACAATCCGCTTGGTGCACAACAGAGGCACATGCTGAATCAACATGATGTCGTCGATTCTGCTCTTCAAAAGAAAGAAATAAAAAAAATGAAATTACTTCACAATACAAAAACCGCACAAAAATTTCACCTCGATAAGAATAAAAACGCAAATCGAGACAGAAACCCCAAACCCTAACCTCGACTTGAAGAATTTTCTCCCTCCAAACTTACCGAAAAAGGGATATGCCGTCGAGAAGCTTCAAAATTCGCACGAAGACTGAAGCACAATCATCGATGAAACAGAGGAAATCGACCTTGGAGATCTAGGGTTTAGGGTTTAGGGTTTCCCAAAAAAATTAACGAAAAAACAAAAGCAATGATCTATTGATACTCCCTCCGTCCCAAAGTTATTGTGTTTGCTTGGTATTTCTTTCAGCCAATTTCATTGATCATTCTGTAAGAAACATGATTAAAAAAGGTTCCAAATTATGTCACTAGAATGATTGAAGAACATTGCATGTGTTCATTGCAACCTAAATAAAATTAGCCACAAGAAAGTATTTTTTTTGACCTACTTAAAAAACACTTTCAAACATGACTTCCAAACATGACAATAACTTTGAGACGGAGGGAGTACTAATTAAGGCGATGAAGTTAGGGTATATATTAGTGTTTGGAACCACATGATAGTGTATTTTACATAATTCTAAATACGAAATGCAACAAGTTTTGCACATTGTTCTCATAAACTTCAATCAAATGTGTAACATGTTTGTATTAACCCTTAAAAGAATTACTAAGCCCCTCGAACTTAATTTTGAGGAAATATAGGAGAAACCTTTACTTTTTTCTCAACCAACAAATAAAAGGATTGGTGCTTCAGAAAGGTATTGAAAATGCTAGAGTAGATATCGAACTTGCGCTTAATTTGATGGACTATAGAGCTTATGGTGATTAAAAGAGTGCACCGGGAAATGAGGGATATTTTTGAGTAGCTAATTTTGGGCCGGTTTATGTGAGCGGGGCATGTGCGTGGGCTTAGTTTAGCATGAGGCGGGGAACGGGGCTCAGTGGGGTCGGACCGAGTTGGCAAAATTGGGCCATGTCGGTGGGCTTCGTAGGGTTCGCGGAGATTGGGTTAGCACATAATGTCCTTGAATTTCTCATAAAATGCACATCATACTTCATTAATTATATTTCTACACATTTGTATATTTATTCGAATGGAAAAACACAAAGTCCCAAACACGTCTATTTTAATCCCATTGACATAAATACCATGTGTCACTAACATCATTAACTCCAAAAATAAAGGTTATTTACATCAATCACATATGATAATTAATTTTTCAAAATAAAACTCTTTGATTGAAGCTTACTCATGTGTAATGATCAAAAACAATTGTGTAAAATCATCTTCTTGCCCAGAGTGTTTATTTTATACTTATTTTTCATGTAAACATAACTAATATACATATATATATATATATATATATATATATATATATATATATATATATATATTAAATAGACAGTTTACACGCTTTGCATTTTTCTATTCGAATAAATATACAAATGTGTAGAAATAAAACATAGTCGGCTTCAACCAGCTTGGCCCAGCCAACCGACCCAACTCGCCCTTACCCTATCACAATCCCGTCATTAAACCTTTTTTTTCAAAATTTTATGTTTTATCACAACATTAAGGCAACCTTGGAACAAATGCCCATAGAATAAAATTATTGATTTGATTCCTTCGGATTGCCCGTCATTTGAACCCATATTCTTTAATGATTAATCTTATAGCAATCTTTCAACCAAAATCTATCCTCAAACTTATACATTCTCAATTCACTCAAATCATATCATCCACGTAACTTTATTAGAGTTGATACTATATTTAGTTTTCATTTGAACGGGGAATTCACGCACAGTAAACAATTCTATTTCTACCTAGAGACATTTGTGTCACAAAAGTAAAAACACCTTTGCCACATATTTAAAACCACACAATTGTATACTTTACATAATTCCAAATAAGAAATGCCTCATGTTCTATAAGTCATTCAATCTAAAACCATGCATGCTATACTATACGTGCAAACTCAAAGTGGTATAACCAAAATCATTCCATAATATACTTCTAGTCAACTTCTATTCTGACGATGGTTTTGAACTAGCTACAGTGGCCATTCATTCCCAAATTTAGTGTAGAAGCTATTTTTGATATACAAGACCTAACATACGATGATATGCAACTAAAAAAACTAATTAGTTTCCTCGTCACATCCACAATATTCCATCTCCTTTGCTTACAATGCCTTCAAAATCTCTCTTTGTTCCTCTAGAGGATCAAAATAACGACGGCCACACTACATCTCAAAAACCAGCACTTAAGATATTTAAAATTTCTATTTTTTTTCGGAATTTGCAATATGCGTCCCTTCAACTCTTTTAAGCCGCTGCAACTCTCATTTTTGTTGTCCTCTGCTAGCCTTTGCTTCTTCTTTTCCTCTTCTTCACTTTTTTGGATTTCGCCTTATTGACAACAAAGACTGTCCCTTCCTGATTCCCGATAGGGACAACCTATTTAACATTCAACTAGTCCACGTTCTCACCTATTGAACCACCATTGGCCAGGTCTTATGGCATCTCCTCGACTACTCAATTCGACAGAAAATCAACAGAAAATCAACAGTGATTAAATGAAATCGGTCATTACAATGTTTGAAATCACTAGATTTGTCTATAACTTTTGACTGGAGGCTTAAAATCACAAACGGATTTTTGGAGACGAAACTTAATTTGATTCCCCAAGTTTTTTTAGTCCAAATGTTTTTGAAAAAATTATTTTACTATGTCAAAATGGCCGCCAGAGTATGCTGAGTTCCAAAACATTGAATTGCAAGTGTATATGTAAGAAAAAAAATTACTCTTTGTTCATCAAATTCTAAGTATGGTGAGTTGGTTAGAGTGTTAAATGTTAAATGTGAGGTCTCAAGTTCAAACCCGATTATCAATTGTGGTGGTAAAGTAGGGTTGCCCTATAAATCCGGACAACCAATAAATGTTTTCTTGCCCGAAAAATACGGGCATCAAAGAAAAGGTTTTTTTTTTTACCAGATCAACAGAAAATATCAACAGATTTCAGTTGATTATTGACCGGTACAACGCGACGAAATCGACAAAAAACATCAACGCTTCTCTATTGATTTGGACGCTAAATTTTCTGGTGAGCGTCATGTAAACTCATAGAACGTTCCAAATCCTACCTTTTCTGCCCGTGCGTGGTCATTTAGATTCTTCCAATTCTGCCAAAATTCCACAGAAATGTAAATGAGTTGAAATTTCTACTACAACTTCTTCACGATCATCATCCTCTTTGACATTTGGGAATCTATTGATGTCATCTTTTTTGTAATTGCAGCCTCTGCTAATGTCGACTCTAACTCGTTGACCCCATTTATTGGCGTCTCCATTGTATGTTGTTGCTTGGATGCTACTACTACTACGTCTTCATCCATATTTGAGTTAGACTCTTGTTGGTTCACTATTGGTGGGTTCTCACTACTCCAATCGGCTGTCGTTATCTTCTCTGGTTTCCACTTGCTCAAGCAACATTCCAGACTCCCTTTCATCTCTTGCCTCGTTCTTTCTTCTCTCTTTGGTTATTGGCACTAATTTGTACCCTCTTCTATTCTCGTTGTTCCTTTCCATATTGTTTTTTTTTCCTATTATTTCTTCTACCATTATCGCACTTACTATCTCTAATTCTAGTTTTTGGCTTTAATCACACATCGAATCTGTAAACGTTAATACTGACCCAATTAGGTCTTTTCTTGCTTACTCACTATCTTCTATTGCTCCCAAACTCCTAAGCCCCAGTTATTTTTCTTCATACTCTCGGCTCGTCATCAATCTGTTTCAACACTCTTGCATTTCCTTGCTCATCCTTTTCACAATCTCATTCTAGCTGTTGTTGTTTCTCCTCATTTTTTCTTCTCTCGACCCCACATGTACAATTCTCGCTGTCGTTTTATTGTACTACTCTAATGTTGAGCGTCACTTTCGCTATTGAGCTTATTAAATTACGTATCTATTGCTCTTTATCTTCAATCAATGTTCTCCACTACGCTTCCTGCATTGTTTTTGCCGTCAAGCTTCTCTACATTCATCTCTTCTATTCCCTAATTTGGATTTTTGTTGCAAACCAATCTTCGTGTGCCACTATTGATCTCACTCTCAATAGATCGCGCTTTCAACTCTCCGAAGGAAAAAAGAAATAAAACTTAAATTGCAGCGGAGGTATATTTGTATGTTGTCCTTCTTTCTTGATATATTTCATCCTTTCCAAATGAATTTTAGTATGCCTTCCGTTCATCATCATCTTCCTTCATCCCCTTCTTCCTTCATCCCCTTCAATGATTGTCAAGCCCATTCTGTCCTTGTTCATCATGTGAATGATTTTTATTCATTTCATGCTTTAATTGTTCTGTCGGCTCTCGATTTTTTAATAATTTTTCCAATCATTTTTTGGAATGATATTTATCATGTTGCATCTTATAATAAGTGTTTTTTCTTATACGTCCTTGTGCTTCTCAACTTTTTCTATTGTTTATTTTCTTTCTCTTTCTCTACTATCTTTTTTTTTCTTTTTTTTTCTTTTTTTTTCTTCTTTTTTCTTCTTTTTTTCAATTGCGTCATTCTCTTATTTTTTTCTGCTCTCCTTGTTATCTTCTTCTTGTGTTTTGACTAGTTATGTACTTGTTCATCCTCTTTATCTTATACCTACTGTTTTTGTCTTGTATGTGGACTATTTTCCTTTTAACGTAGAAGTTATTTCTAATGTACGATTCCTGACATACGATGATATGCAACTAAAAAACTAATTTTTTTCTTATCGCATCCACAGTATTCAATCTCCTTTGCTTGCTCCTCTAGAAGA
This sequence comes from Pohlia nutans, assembly GCA_022496805.1. Taxonomy (NCBI): domain Eukaryota; kingdom Viridiplantae; phylum Streptophyta; class Bryopsida; order Bryales; family Mniaceae; genus Pohlia; species Pohlia nutans. Next base: position 4,680,246 of record CM040086.1, read on the forward strand.
TCAAAATAACGGTGGCCACGTATCTCAAAGAGCAACGCTAAGTTTGGAAGCTACTCTTTCTCTACAACAATCCGGTATCTGAATACCAAGGTGATAGATCTAAGGGAATGTTTGGTAGAAAGTTCCCTGAACTAATTCTATCAGGGTCGGTATACAACACTTATGACTGTTACTGACCTTTACTCAATAGCTATGACAAACTTCAAACTAGACCTTCAAAAGAACGAATAAACAAACATCGAGGAGGTTGTGCTCGAAAAGACTGAAGACCACAAAAAAAACAAAATCAAAGTAGAAAAACTTGAAACTATGATTCGGAATATTGTGCTTTGCCAAAGAGTTTCGCTCTATTGCTTATATACAAAGAACAATCCGATCTGACCTAATTGTCAACGATTATAGAGAGTTTAATGAGATTCATCATCGAGTGTTCACGATAAGAGTGCAAAAACTATATATAAGAAAATTGAAATATTCAAAAAATATTTAAATAAAAAATATAAAAAAATAATAATAAAAAAATAAAAAACGTTAGGTGTTTGAAGACGAATTCACTTACTCGATAAAAGTGCCGTAACACTTTTGCATTTTCTATCTACACAAAGTGTACAATTGTGAGCAATTTTAAATAAACAAACCAAATTATGCTTTATCCTTTTTTTGGCCTCGAATAAAAAAAATGCTACAATATAAGATACTTTCACTAGTTCTTTATTCTATCAAATAATTCAAATTAACAATACTCCCAACTATTTTCCTTATTTAAAACAACGACTGATTCACAAATGAAATCTCATTCATATGTTGTAAATGTGAAAAATCCAAAAACAAGCCATGTGTACCATATGAAGACAGTTTATAGTGTTGAAGCATAACTGGATGTCATTTAAAAAAAATCCGTTGTATAAAAGACCTTTTGCAACAAATATAAAATACAACCTACAATGCATTTTAAAATGAAACAATAGCATGACAACTAATATGCTCAACACAAAAAACAAAGAATTGTGCTCAAATTTATCATCCTCTTTGCTATAGATTTGTAATAAATCCAACCTATCAAACTTCTAAACATTCATGACATGCTCATTTCCTGAATTTCCTGTAGATATTCAAATCGAGCCTCTACACTACACTTCTTATTTTGTAAACCCACAAAATACATATTTTAGAAAACAAACAACAATACAAAAAGTAATTTGCAACTTTTCAGTATTGACAATAAACTTCCAAATTTGTATTTAAAAGCAACTACTAATATCATTGTCTAATCAATTCTTCTCTCGTCGTGTCGCAACAACTTTTCTTTGAGTGAGATGTCGATTTAAACAAGATCTGTGTTTCATAGTTTCTTTAAAAAAGAACTTCCAACTCTTCTTAACCCCTAAGCTCCCGAGCGACCATTTTCTGGTCGCTGCCCGGAAAAAACGGGCTGTCCGGAACAAAAAAATCTTTTTTTGAAAAAATAAAATATATTTTAAAATACTACATCAAGTCTACTTTCCAACCCAATTTGAATTATGGCAATTTGAGTTAAACTCCACCCGGGAGAATTTTTCAAAGTAGATCACCTCAACATTGTCTTAGTGTTACAAAATTTGCTATTTGGGGAAAGTAATGATGATTCCTCCATCATTTCTCTTTCTTTTTTTAAGTTTACGATGGATAGCCCAACTTTAACCAATCGTACTAAATTTTGAACTCTAAAATTGAAAATTATAATTTATACAAATTTTCGAAGGTTAATGCTTTTAAATTCATTAAAAAATGATCTAAAGATTATTTTGGAAGTTTGACCGTATGGATAATTTGTAAAGATGATACTCTACATTTTGTCTATTGAACCAACCTTCATCAAACATATGGAAGGCACATATTATAACACATCTATGTTTTGTCCAATACCCCTCGGGCTTTTAGGGGTAAAGGCAATCTATTGGCATATTTGTTTACAATGAAATTAAGCAGTAGTCTGATATAAATATCACGAAAATTTTGAATGTTAATGAATTCTCAAAAACCAAAAAATTAAATTATCCAAATCTAATATTGGTATCTTACACTCATGTTTCTATGGTTTGAGAAGAACAATGTCAAAAATAACCATTTACAGGCATTTTAGTACAAAATAAATAACATTTTTAAATGTTTAAATTAATCGTTTCAAACAACACATATGTAAATGTATTTCATATCACAAATCAATACCAAAATGACGTCATTGAATATTTTAAACAAATGTTTTGAATATTTTTAAATAAATAGGGTTTTGAATTTTGTACAGAAAGTCTCTTTTAAAATCATTAAACTTCTTAAATTTTTACATAATTTTTTTGTGTATTGTATGAATGTTTGAAATTAAATTCACATCCGATCGATTCAATATTTTTTCAAATTTATCATAGAAGCTAATTTTAGAGTTTAAAAGGGTTTTTGCGGTACTCGTTTCAAACCATTGCAACTATTTCATGTTTACAAAATTTTAAGCAAACTCTAAACATTGTGTAGTCAAATCTAAACACAATTCATTAAAATTTAATGTGAAACGCATAGCAACTAATTTCTTCTGCGCACCTTGGTTTGAAATTTGAAATGAAAATTATGTTATTGCGCCTTTACAGCTTTCAATATTTTTTTCCAATTCCAATCACCTCTGAAGAAAAACTTTGTTTACAATTTTAAACATCTTGTTCACATTCTTGAATTTCTTTTGTTTCAACCATTTCAGATCGCACTTTGCAGGACATATGTTTGTTAATTTGCATACTCTACCACGCAGTGCCATGAAATCTATCGATTGCTCAACATTTTACTACTTTGTTTGAACACAACGTCGTTAAATCTACTACATTGTAAGTAAGTTTGGTGTCGCAAGTCTTGCAGCAAGACCCTCCGTACTTGCAAAAGGAGCCTCCATGCTCACTCAAACACCTTGCTCATATTCAATATTTAATGATTTTCTTAGCCTCGTTCACTAACTTGTACGATTTATTTATCATAATTAAGTATCGTCACAACTCTGGAAAAAATTCCCAAATATAATTTAATCAGCAATTTGAATCGTGTTTTGACTCAAGCGTCATAGCCTACATATTGTCTAGCCCACATGTATCAATTTTATTGCAGGAATATTTAATTGAAGCATAACATTGAGGTTTGTAGACTCAAAATGCTCGAGTGTATAAACTCGTAAAATTAAAAATTATCATCTATTTAATTTTGTAATTCATCAATTAATATAACTTAAATAATATATTGGGCCTCTTAGTAATCAATTTTGTTCTTCAACTCTATGATTAGTGGCTGAAAATGCATTTCATACACAATTAACGCTCTTCAGATTTCCTCACGAATACACCATTTTCTAACTACAGCTTCTTCTACTAAGATTTTCAAATTCTTTGCGAGTTTTAAAATAAATGGAGTTTTAGCAAGATCTTCAAAAGCTTGGGGTAAAGTATTAAGACATTCTTTAGTTTTTTTTTCAATATATAGCTCCTTAAAAAGTGACTAATTATCAAAATAGCCCTTTACTACAGGAATTACCAGTGCAACAAGAGACGATTCTTGCACCAAGAGAGTCTCTTGCGCTGCGTGCTTGAACTAGACACGGCATGGGATTCTCCCTTCGACATGCCTAATCCTTTTGGTGTTGAGAAGGTGAGACTTAACTTGCAACGTCTCTGCATATATGTAATTATCGTAACTCACTTTGACAAGTACAAAAAAAATAAAAATAAAAAAATAAAACAACAATATGCATTGAGATTTTTAGAAAATGCTAAAATAGAGAAATGATAAGTGAGCTTTAAAAATGTATACCGTATAATCGTATAATTGAGCTTAAAACATGTATATCTGTTTAATATGAATTGAAAGATCTTGCATATGAAGTCATTATTCAAAAAACAAAAAGTAGGCTATATACGTATTATTGCCCAGGAATATGTTTTGTTGCATAATTACTAAGACTAATAGAATTTGAACCAAGTTTCCATAGTGTGCATATTGTTGCTTGCAATTAACTGAGAATCTGCACTTTTACATTTACGTAAATATTCTCTATGCTATCTATCAATTCCAAAAAAAAAATAATGAAAAAAAAAAACATTAATTAGACTAAACAGAGCAAAATATTCCACATACTTCTTTGTAATTGTGGTAATCAAGAACTAAAGAATGCATTCATCTGTGAGACAATTCCACAATTCCCAAATATTCCCTAAATTCAATCCCTCAACACTCCCACATTAATCTTTATTATTTTTCAAAACTATTTTCCAAAATTCCCAAGTATCAAAACTTAGATTTAGATCTAAAATTCTATCGTCTTTCCTCCAAAACTCCAAGCGCATACAACTAACTAATTCCAAAACAAGTAGAGCTTATCCCTATTTTCTCAAACTTCTAGACTAATTTTTTATGATTTTCTTCAACTCCATTCAATAAAAACAATAGTATATTTCTTCCTAAAATTTCCTACAAAAACTTCATGACTCCCAAGACTCTATCACCTAGATCCAGATCTATCACCGCTAACCCACAACAACTAACTGGCAGCTCTCGAGACACATGGGTTGGATTCAAAATTCCATCCCAAAACTACATCCATCTAACTAAGTTCTTCCACGAATTGTCATCCTCAAATAACCTTAGTTCAATCACCCAATAAAGTCCCTGCACACCCAAAAAACACAAGAAGTTATAATTTTTTCCACAACAAAACAACCATGATAGAATAGAAAACCGATTAATAAACTACCATAGACTAATAGAGTAAAATAATAAACTAGACTAATAAACCAAAATAATCGATTAAAAGTATAAACCAAGGATTGGCTTAATAATAAACAAATTATAAACTACAATAAAACCTAAAATAATAGAATAAATCAAACTAATACAATGTACTAATGAATGAAACTAAAATAATGAATTAAAATAATAGATCACAATAATACATCAAAACAATAGAATAAAATAATAGGACAAACGGTTCAAACGCCCAAAATTCAATAGTTAAATAGTTAAAATAAGTAAACAACCAAAATTACTCAGACAAAATGACATCAAAAATTAGAGCAATCAAAATCAAACCTAAATGCACACAAAGCGGAAAATTGTTAAATTGGTTGAAATGTTCTGTTTAACCTTTAAACGTCAAGAAGGCTTGGACGGTGCAACCCGGAAGGCATTTAAATTTTTTTTTCCAAAAATAAAACAATTTATTTTTTAAAATTTTATTGCGAAGACGGCTTTACAGTGTACTGCTGGCTAGCACTATAGCACTGTAGCACTACCGCACTACTGAACTTCAGCTGTTCTAATCTCAAAACTTGTTCAATTTGATAACTTTGATTGCTTACTAACGATTCCACAATCTCTCAAATGAGGCAAAACTTTGGAATCTAAATCGCTTTTTCAGTAGTTACCCAACGCACCAATCCTTATTTGATTTGGTTAAAAAAAACTATTTTTTTCTCAAAGATTCCTTTTTGAAAAGGCCCGTGAGGCTTTCTTTAGGTTGAACAAACACAAAATACAAAATAAATCAGAACTCTAGTGGTAAAAATGTACTGCTAAAGTGAATCGTCACAACGGTTCACACTGCATCTTGAGTTGTTTTTATTAAGTTAAACAGTCCGATTGAATCCTCAGAGGATCCCGATGATGCATCTTCGTTACTCTTATCAAATGCCTCACGGCTCATATCCAGATCGATTTTAAAAGCTTTCTAAATAATAATAAGTGACAAGATTTCTTATCGCGGTTCTTGTCTCTGGCACGAAAACAAGTATCAAATTCGCACAATGTTCTACATGTGGCTCGTGGTATTGAATGTTAATTACTCTCACATTCTAGGACGTTTTGTACGTTGATTTTTTCTTGATTGGTTTGTAATTTATTGCGAGCATTGTAAGTTTACTTTTAGTTTTTATAATCCTAGTACAAATTAGAAGCTTAAGTGGTTTGTACTGGTACCCGAGTTCTCGCGCCTTACATATTATATTGAGTTTACTTTACGTAAACTTTTGTAGGCATAATTAGCAAAATTATCTTGTTCGGCCTTTTCAAGACGTGTTATGAATGAGTTTTATAACAATTATTGCAAACAATTCAGCTTTTAATCCAACATTCATCCTAAGTGTGTCTCTTGTCCTATATATTGTGTACGAGGTATAGTAATTCCTCGTTGTAATTTTATCATTGATGATGAGAAGATTGCTACGATTGAGATTTTCAACATGATAGTTGACACATCGTCAACTCTTCATAATGTTCGCTAAAAGGTAGACTATTCTAAATTAATAACAAGAGCAGTGTTAGGTTGTCTTTGCTTGGTTAGGATAATTCGAATTAATATAATACATTTGTAACACATGCAGTCTTGATTAGTAATAGATTGATGTAGATTTTTGTGCTTTTATCAAAAGAAGAAATTTGCTTAATTATCGATTAGAACCCGTTCAAATATTCCTCTTTCAATTCATCAATAACAGACTTGAATTTTAGTCTCATTTAGTTTGAAAATGAAGGATTTGATTGATATATCAATACCCTGAAAGCTTACGGTAAGGGCTGATAGATTTCTATCGGTTTTGCGACACTTTAGTATGGATCAGTGTCATAAAGATATATTAAGATTGTAATAGACGATGAAAACAAAGCTTGGGATAAGCTCATAAACACGCTTCTCCATCCGATCGTTTTCTTTATCAATCACTTAAACTTCGAGAGCTGTCGAAACTGCCACATCCCAAATTGCTGGTTGTGAGATTAAAACATCTCTTCTCATTGAGTTTTTATCAAAATGTTCTAAGAAAAACCGTAAATAAGAACTCGTCGCAATTTACAACCTCTTGAAAATTTACTAGGGCAGAATGCGGCGAAAACCTAGTCTAAATTGAATTTTTCTACCGTTACAGTGACGCGATAGAGCTCACCACACTTCTAACCTACATAAACAATAAGAGAGAGGATTGTGCAAACAAAAAGACAAAAATGAACGCGGATAACAATGCGAAATGAGAGACAGTTGGAAGCGCGCGGGAAAGACAAGCAAGAAAAAGCGCTCAAAGTTTTTGACGCTTTAACATGCTTTTCTAAAACAACATCCTAGTCTATAGCCAGAATTTGAGTAAAAAGATCTCCCCTTATCTCACATACAAGTTCTTAGGTGAGGCGACAAACTAATTATGTAATTAATGTAAATTTTCAAAAATCCTTAAGTTAATTTTTCACTTTAGTTTTTTGTAGTCTTTCCAGCGATGAACTTTTTTACTATTATAATTTTCTGTTAAATTTTCTTACATAAATTTAAAGTATAGTTTATCACGGTTCCGAAGTGCTAAAATACATCTAATTTGAACACATTATACAAAAGATATGATTTTTCCGTTTTAAGTGTTCTTTAAGTTCAAAACTACAATTTTCAATTTTATCTCTGGACTGCGAATGCGATTTTTTGCAATTTTAATTATTTTGAGAAATAGAGTATTCCAGGCTTTTACATATCTTATGCTATTTATAAAATATAAACTTCATAGAAAACGGATGTACGGATAAGAAGTTAGAAATGGATGAAGTTTTGTCAGCATGTTTTCATCTATTTAGCTCTTTGAAAAACAACGGTCATTCATTTTTTGATTAATTTAGTTTTCCAAAAATTAACTATAACACGCTCTTCTATATATTTTATGCTATTTATAAAAAGATAAAATTCATCAAAAAATGGATGAATATTGTTTTCGATATGGAAGGATGAAGTTTTGTTCAAAGTAGTTTATTTGTTCAAATGAAAGTTTTTAAGAATGATGAGTACACGTACGAATTTTGCATGAGTTTGATACTTCAATTGAAGTATTTTACCTTTCCTTTACGCTCATTCTACACACATGTGCTCAATTTGAAGATCCTTCACATATATACTACCTTTGTAATAATCACAATGGTATTTTCAATTCGAATACACACGTATACGTTTACACACACAAAATATACACATAAACAATTACAGACACATAACACACACACAATATCTTTTACAATCTCTTCTCAACTCTAAAATTTAGTACGATGAGAAAATAATAAGAATGAATGATTAGTTGCACTTAAAAAAATAAAAAATCAAACATCAACGAAGATAATAGTGATACCATATCCAAAAGAAATGCGATATTATTAAAAAAAATCTCTTCATTTGAGTGTTATAAAACAACTCACAAATGATGGAATTTTCAAACAAATACCAATTCATTTAAAAAATTATATCATAAACACCATCAAAAAACGACACAAACATAAAAAAACCTCACAAATACCACAAAATTTTCCAAAATGATGTACTGAAAACGAGGAGTTACAAAATTCTTACAAATCACTAATCCAACTGACCAAATTGGTAATCTTGAAAAGAAATTGAAACTCCTCATCTACAAATTGAAATGGGCCAAATACATGACCCGCAATCAAAATTACGATCAATTGCACGAGAATTAAATCTAGACCCCGGATCTACGAACCCTATATCTTTCAGAAGCTCTCAATTAACGATCCTATCATTTTTAAGTAATTGAGATCAAAAATATCAATTAAACCACAAACCTCATTTACTGCTGGATATAATATGTAACTTTCTAAATATAGATTTGCTTAACAAACGAATTTCACCATTGAAATCAAAATGCCAAAATTAGCTTGGAAAGAGTATTCGCAGTTAAAAATAAATAGTTTCATCAATTTTACCCTTAATGAGCGTTTTACTGTCCGTAGGATTTACTATCTGTCGATAAAAATAAATTTTGTTTCAATTGATTTTTCCGTTGATCTTTAAAAACTTTTTTAAGTGGAAAACGCCTTTCGTAAACCTCCAATTGGATTCTCAGTTGGTCTTGTACAATTTTCGCTGCCTTTTTCATCTTTCAACAAAATTTACTTAACCCTTTCAAAAGACATAGTTCTTTAATCCTAATGAACATTAAATTTTGTCATCTTAATCAAGGTACCTAAAGGTTCTTGTGACAATTGTTTTATCAATTGAACACCATTGATTATTTTCTATATATTTTTTAAGCCTCTTTACAGTCTATAGTAATTAACACGCAATTCCAATTTATGCACTTGGCCATATAATCATGCACTTGGCCCTTGGGCGCAATAAAAATTTTGTTTAAAAAATTCTCCAAAAAAATTCAATTTTTGTCTTTCTACAATCACTTACATTGTAAACAAACAATTCTTTTATTTATATTTTATCCGTATCTTTATATTTTCTTTTACCTTTTCTGTTATCTTTTCTTTTATCTTGTTTTCTTTCTTGTCTTCTTTCTTGTCTCCATTTTGTTTTCCTTCTTGTCTTCTTTCTTGTCTCCATCTTGTTTTCTTTCTTGTCTTCTTCTTTTTCTTCTATATTTCTTCATTTCTTACTTTTCATTTTTTTTCCTTCTTGTGGCAACCCTTAGTCCTACACTCACAACAATTTATTTATTTATTTTATTTTATTTTTTATTTTTTATATTTTTTTCGGTTCTCTTCTTCTTTGTATAGGGTTCAGCCATTGTGGTGCTGAACCCTAAAATAAATTTTAAAAAATTGATTTTTTTTAGGGTTCAGCCGCCGGCTGAACCCTAACCGGCGGCCAAAAAAAAAAAAAAAAAATTTTTTTTTTTTTTTTTTTGGCCGTTTCGGCCTCTCCCTTTCTTCCCTCCCCTCTTCCCTCTTTCTGTCATTTTCCTCTCCCTCTCCCTCTCTTTCTCCCTCTCCCTCCCCCTCTCCTCTATATATATGAGCGGAGGGAGAGGAGAGAAAGGAGAAAAGAGAGACGAGAATGGGATAGAGTGCGCGGCCGCGCATCCAATCGACCGAAACAGCCGAAATTTTTTTTTAAAATAAAAAATAAAAAATTCCTGTGCCGGCGTTTAGGGTTCAGCCAGAGGCTGAGCCCTAAAAATAAATAATTTTTTTTTTTTTAGGGCTTAGCGCCACAATGGCTGAACCCTAAACAAAGAAGAAAACCAAAACCAAAAATAAAAAATAAAAAAAATGGTTTTTATCCTCCTTTGTTGTGAGTGTGGGACTTGCTGCTGCAACAAGAAGAAAAAAAGTGAAAAGTAAGAAATGAAGAAAAATAGAAGAAAAAGATGAAGACAAGAAGGAAAACAAGAAAGAAAACAAGATGGAGACAAAAAAGAAAACAAGATAAAGGAAAAGATAAAAGAAAAGATAAAAGATAAGGATAAAAAATTAATAAAAGAATTGTTTGTTTACAATGTAAGTGATTGTGGAAAGACAAAAATAAAAAAAAATTTAGAGAATTTTTTAAACAAATTTTTTTAAGCCAAATTTGCTCGTGAAATGAGCGCACTTGGCCAAGTGCATAAATTGGGAATTGTGTGTTAATTGCGTTTTATCTCTGTAAATATGCAAAAAATCTACAACTTAATTCAGACTTCTCAGACTTTATTTCTGACCTTTTAGAAGGAATTTTACTATCTCTTTCTTCTTCCATCATTTATTAGATTAATTACCAACTACATAGAATAGTAATTAATCAGAACTCTTAATAAAATTTTGTTTTCTGTTACATTTATTAACCTAGACGGCATTCGCCCTATATAGGATCTAAAATTTACATAGTCAAGTCTTATAGTAATTTTATCACGATAGTTGATTCAACTCTTACTTTTTCATCAATGTAACTAATTTATGACTTTACATTACTAGTTTTACAATAAAAACATTAAAGTAAGTAAAAAACCCTTATTTGCTTTCCCCACTTTTTCTCTTCATTTTCTTTTACTATTTTATCCATTTATTTACACAAACACCTTTATATTTAGAAAAAATCGCAAAATCATATCTCTAAACATTAAGCGCCAACTTGGCGGCTCACACAAACCTTAACGGCTTTTCGCAAATTAATGTAAAACAATTCGACATTATGCAAGTGACAGATTATTATATTTAAAATTAATTTACATCGTATTAACTAGTGCGGTCAGACCATTAAGCTCGCTTACAAAATGTTTACAGCCTGTATTTCTGAACTTCAAAATTTTAAAACTTTAATCCCTAAATATTTTATATTGTCGCTATGAAAAATTCAAAGTTACTGCTTTTAAAAAAATACCACTTCATAGAATTTTTCTTTAGCAAAGTTCTTACGTACCAAGTACAGATTACCTTAAATTTTCGTACATATGATAATATGTCATTTGAAATCCTTAATTAATGTTTGTTGCTGATCACTCTTAAGCCTAAATTGCCTTAGAAAAATAACTTATACTGGTCGCAATGTAGCAAAAGTTCTTGCGGAATGAGATCGTTATTATTAATAGGTAATACCGAACTGAGTTGTAAAATTAAAAAAATTTAATATTCTAATTATAACTCGAAATTAATAATTTAAAAATTTAAAAAATTTCAGGCAGCCATAACTGTGGATAAATTTTCAGGCAGCCATAACTGTGGATAAATTTTCAGGCAGCCATAAGCTCATGTTTTTTGTTTGATGATATGTAGGATGAGGGTCAAAAAGTGAACCACACATAGAATAATATTCATTTACTCCATAAGAAAAGGAAAATGATACTTTTATATTTTTCTTATCATAAGTACCTGGAAAGCGAAAACATCTCGAATTTCATATCTTCAAATTTGCTAACTAACTCGAAGGATATCATGGCACAATTAACCACACGCGAACTTGAAGCGCCAAAAGCAGATTGAAAATAATCTTAGGGTCACTGGCTGACGTCTCAATCTAAAAGAAGTCTACGATGCCTCAAATAATGTGAAGCCGTGCATTAAAGTATTTAAATAAATTCGAAGGCAATCATCTAACGTTAACATGCATTTTAAAAATTCCGATGTTAAACTGTCTCGAAGATATGGTGAGGTGTCATTTTCAAAGGACAAATAACATCTTCAATATCATGTGAAAAAAATTACATAACATCAAAATTTTCTTTAGCACCAAATCAAGGGAGGTCAAAAAATCCAAAAATCTTGAAAAGAAAAGTTAATTCAAAAAAATGAATCTAAAAGTTTTGTGTAAGATTTCGTAGCATGTGGAAAATAATTTTGAAAGAAGAATAAGCAGTGATAGAACTTAGCAGAACTTAAGTGGAAGAATACAAAAGAGAAAGCGAGTACTACAGAGAGCTGTAAGTATTTTCGTACTATGAATTTTTTTTATTAAAGAAAGAGTGTGAAGAAAATCCTTATAATTATAAAGATGATATAGAGAGTTATTTGATTTCACAAAATGTGAAGGTTTACATGATGATTTTTGTTTTGCCTAGTAAGTGGTAATTATGAAGAATAAATAAATTAGCTTCGTTATGGAAGTCATATGAAGGATAAATCGTAATTGAATTGTTAATGAGGATGAAAGTAAGAAAATGCTGATGAATGTTAACAAATGTCATTGTAAAAAAAGTCATCAAAGATTCGTGAGTTTTTCTATTCATTTTTTTTTCAAATTTGAGATACAGTTCGCAAGAGTACGTGTTATGTTTTTGTCTTAATCGTGTTTTTTAATTTTTTTATGTTATTCAAATTTGTGTGGGATCGAGGAAGAGAAAAAACAAATAAGTAGGACGGTTTATTGCTTATACAAAAGTTATATTTAAGATGAAAAATTCAACATGCCTGAATCGTCTTGAAGTTCGTATACTATGTACCTAGAATAACACATGACTCTTGTATACGATAGTGTTAACGTCGATAATGATACAAATGATGATGTAAATAGTGAAACAAATGAGTAGATGAATGATTTTTAAGTTGTGTTTTTGAATATAATCTAAATTATATATTGTTATTAAAATTTATTAAAATTTGATTATGAATTTTTTGAACAATTTAATGTTTGTTAAATAATGTTAAAAATATTAATGACAGTAATTTTTTATTCTAAAATTCTCATGATACAAAATGAAAAAATTCAAAAATATTATATATGACTAACTACTTTATAGATTTAAAAAGATATATAGAAAAATAATGAAATATTTAATGTGGTAAAGACAACTATAGTAAATAATGTATGATCGTTTTATTATTGATGTTTATAAATTGACCATCAATTTTAGATCACAATTGGAATAATTATGCAATGCAATATTAAACACCTTCCAAGAAAATATTCAAATAAATAATGAACTTCATTATTAATTTCTCGAAATATATTCTTTTATACCTACATTAAGAATCTCATGAAATCGCAATATTTTCGATATCCAAAAGCTATAGAAATTTGATTAAAAGCGTTGGCTTCAATGGTGATCCTAGATCACGGTAAAGTATTTTTGATCTTTCTACACGAAGTATCCGCAATCCGTACATTGAGCTAAAAAATTAAAATTATACCTACAAAAAATTCATTTTTATAAATTGTATCCACTAAACGTTCAAACATCCAAATAACGAACGATATAAATAATCGAATGGTTTTCACATTCGTCATCAACTTTTTGTAATATGCATAATATACATATATATATATATAAATTTAATGAAAAGTTAGCTTTGTGCATAGGTGATCCAATTAGAAATGGGATGATTTTAGACATTTCTATGCCTTGTTTCATGTTGTAGTGATTCATCCAAAATTTTGAAGATTTTAATGGAAGAGAGCTCAGAAAAAAATCATCTTATAAAATCAAGGAATTAAAAAATCTTCAAAAATCTCTACATTTAGAATATTACATTTCAACCAGTCACAAGAAAGTTTATGTACAAATTGTGAATATCTTATTTGTAATCTTATTACAAAAGAATTTTGAATTTTAAGTTTCAAATTTTGTACAAAAATATTGGTGCTTAATAATCATAGATCTAGTAACCAGATGGATAGAATCTAAAATTCATAATGTACAATTTTTATCTATGAATAAAACTTAAAATATCACTCTTAGTTACATTCTATAAGACGTCTTTGAATCTCGTGCTTTGAATCTTTTGTAACATGAGCAGTGAGGACGTTTAGGAATTGATGAATTGATTCAACGGCTTGATATTCAACTTTTTTTTATCATCTTAAGTACATAATTGTACAGTGGGGTCCAAGGTAGAATGGCGTTTTTGGTTTCGCAGTGGAAAAAAAATCAAGTCTGCCCACTTTGAAAGCCTCCCGAGAGCTCAAAAATTGGTATTTTACCACGAAATTTTCACCAAAGACTTATCTTTAAGTTAATTATATGTATGCAAAATTTCAAGGCCAAAAGACTCACCAAAAGTTAGTTATACAAAATCTACCAACATTGGTAGCTATGAAATTTTTTTCACTGCTGCCAACTTTGACAGCCTCCCAAAAATTGAATTTTATTTTTTTTGCCATTAAATTCCTGGAACAAAAACCTCTTTATGTTATTGATATATGATAAAAAATTCAAGGCCAAAATATTAATACAAAAATATATATTAACAATCTACCACATGTGTAGTTGTGGGAAACAATGGGGGAAACTACACACATTGGTAGATTGTAAAAAAAATTCTTTTTATAGATTTTTTGACCTTGAAATTTGGCGTGAATGTTGCTATCATAAAGAGCATGTTGTGCCAAAAATTTCATGGTAAATAGACAATTTCTCAACCGTTGGGAGGGTGTCAAAGTTGGTAGCAAAGTTTCCCACATTGTTTCCCACAACTACACATGTTGGTAGATTGTTAATATCTTTTTCTGTATTAATCTTTTGGCCTTGAAATTTTTATCATATGTAATTTACATGAAAAGGTTTTTGTTCCAATAATTTCATGGCAAAAAAAAATTAATACAATCTTTGGGAGGCTGTCAAAGTTGGCAGCAGTGAAAAAATACCAATGTTGGTAGATTTTGGATAACTTTTTTTTTGTGAATCTTTTGGCCTTTAAATTTGGCATATATATAATTAACTTAAAGATAATCCTTTGCTAAATTTTCGTGGTAAAACACCAATTTTTGAACTCTCGGGAGGCTTTCAAAGTTGGCAGTACTGAAATTTTTCTCACTGCGAAACCAAAAACGCCATTCTACCTTGGACACTATACAATACACATAGTTGGAAGGAAAAACAATCATTGTATATTATTTGTCCCTTTCTGAAGCACTCCTAACACATTAAGATGCTTCTAATAAAAATGGTATTAATAATATAATCATAATGTTGGCTCCTAGACCATCATGAATAAACAATCAAATAAAGTGATTTGTTTATATGCCCATGTATTGAAGAGCCATGACCTCTCCAACTTAACCCCTAAAAACATGGGCCTATGGTGGTACAGTCAAATTACAATTTTTGTTCATTTAAATATTTCATGTCATCACTACAAATGAATGGTATCTCTTTTATTTTACTTTTACAAAATGAATGAATATGTTAACTGCATCTTACAAAAATAAAATTGTATTTTTTTTGTGAGGTTTCAAAATTATTGTGAGTTTTAATGATCTAATTTTTTATATTTTTATGTTAATCATAAAAAAGACAGATTTTTTTTTATTCCAATAGGTTTAAATAATAACAAAGAACATTATCCTCTAACTGTCATGGCGTCTATATTTTGGACGTTTTTTTGATTTACTTTCACTTTGAAGAGCTATAACTATTGCATATGAAGTTCATTTCAATAAAAATTTGAAAAAGCCCCTTTTATGATGTCTAGTTTGACGGTTAAAAATTTCAGATCAATTTGAAGTGTATCAAACTTTTGAGAATCATTTGAAAGCAAGGTTTTTTCTTTTCAGTCACTTTTTGCGTATTTTGATGACTGCAACTATGGGAGTTTATATTTCTTTTATCCGATGTCCGTTTTCAATAAAATATATTTTTTGCAATAGATTCCCCTCGAAGTTTAGTTATCATATACAATTTTCATGTCAAATACTCAAATCCATGTTGTTCTGAATGTTTGGAAGTCATTTTAGTGCACCTGTCTATGTCGGACACTTTTTGGTTTTTTGGTCAAGTGGGTCACTTTTCATGCTACTTTTGACATTGGAAGGCTATTTTAGGGCACATCAAAAAATTCCATGAGTTTCTTTTAACACCAATGTGCTTATATGATGATTTTGAACTACTTGATAGTTAAGTTTTTTCATTTTGTAGTTTTAAAAACAAATTTCATTTATAATAAGTTGCTTGGAAGAGTTTGACATCCTTTCTTAATATTGAAATATAATGATCTAACAATCTATGTGGCTGAATGATTCAAAATTTGATTCACATAATCTACAACATGTATTTACATATACACACACACTACAAGATTGTATACTTGGGATTTCTAATTTTCGATACCTCACTTAAATTTAGATCTATGACACATCAAAAGCAATGATGTTTTAAAAACAAGGGATGCTTAGGGGTTATAGTAGATGCAAATTATTTGTTTCCACAATATGTTAAAAAAAAAATATTCCTTAGTAAAAGGTATTGAACTTGTTATTACAATTAAATTATGAAATTTAGGAATTTTCCAAAATTAAAATATAGTGTGGAAACCAAAATTGACAAAATTCATTTTGTTTGCTAGGTTTGAACCAAAAAAAATCATTTTCATGACCAAAATTGAGATTTAACAGTAAAAAGAGTGAAAATTGCCAAAATACAATATATACATAAATCTAAAACGGGACTCCAAATTTCACACTTTGGACTTGAATCCATAAATTACCCAAAATTCATATAATTTTAAATACCCCTTCTGTTCCTCAAAAGACTATAATATCAACTTAAATTTTGTCCTATAATAAAACTCAAATTTCCAATTATATTCATTCTGCGCTAGCAATTAAAATTTGCAAATGCTTAATAATTGCTTCAGGGTATTACATACATTCTCGCACTTTAATCCATGGGCTTCGATCACACTAATTATGGATCATTGTTATAGATTGTGGTCAAGTACACGCCTTCTAGCAGTCAAAATACTCCTCTACTAAATTAGTCCATGGATTTGCATCACAGTTATCATATTCCCCTTGTAATCATCGCATTAAGCTTAATCCATGAATTTTAGTGAAAAAGGATCTTTTTGCAAGACAAAAGGAACATGTGTTTAAAACTTGATACCCTATTTACACTTGATTTTTTCAACAAAAAAAACACTAATTTTGAATGAAATCTAAGTAGTAGTTTATGATGATTTTTCTCAAGTTGTCAATTCCAGAGACATCTTGGTACGTTCAGAGGTTAAGTGTTAAGCGCATGATTGTGGTAGAAAATTTCCATCCATCAACAAAGTTGATCAAATGAAGATGAAGCCGAAGCAAATCCAACATAACATTCAATAGGCTCTGTGACTACCGCCTTCTCCCAAGAAAATGATGTGGGATATTCCACATCACATCAGAAGTTATAGGTGCAGGTGGCATTAAGCAAGAGCAATCAACCATAGAGAACAGTGATTGAAAGCACTCACTCACTCATTCACAATTCAACATTTTTCTATAATTTTTTATTTGATTCAACATCCCATTCAATTACAGATCACTAGTCACACTATATATAAAGGTAGATGAA
The DNA here is from genome assembly GCA_022496805.1 of Pohlia nutans. Taxonomy (NCBI): domain Eukaryota; kingdom Viridiplantae; phylum Streptophyta; class Bryopsida; order Bryales; family Mniaceae; genus Pohlia; species Pohlia nutans. The sequence continues at coordinate 4,697,756 of CM040086.1, forward strand.
GCAAAAAAGGCAGCCTTCTTGAAGGCTAGTGAATGTTATGAATTCTCAACCAATACGGGTGCATTTTGATCCTTTTGTAGGTGTTGGAAGTGTTGGATATATCATTAGGAGAAATCTGTAGTCACAAAGGGGCCTTGGCCTTTGGCACGTGTTGAAAAATTTAGGCCAAACCGTGCACTTTACATGAAGGCACCAATAGTGCCACCTTGGCTGCCAGCAGTGCAGTTCCGTGGGTCGCGCCAATCGACGCTGCCAACACTACCGACACTGCCAGCACTGCCAGCACTGCGGCTTCCGACACTGTTAGCGGACAGCGACTGCACCAATGGGTTTACATAGAAAATGGTGCTTGGGCAACCGGTTCACCTAAAACACGCAATTCGCTATTTACGCACTTGGCCATATAATCATGCACTTGGTCTCCGGAAGCATTAAAAATATTGTCGTAAAAATTTCTCTAAAAAACAACCATTTTTGTCGTTCTACAATTACTTTCATTGTAAACAAACAATTATTTAATTTAATTTTTATTCTTATCTTTATCTTTTATCTTTATCTTTTATTTTATTTTTTCTTTTATCTTTTCTTTATCTTGTTTCATTTATCTTATTTCTTTCTTGTCTTCAATTTATTTTCCTTCTTGTCTTCCTTCTTGTCTTCTTCTTTTTCTTCTATTTTTTTTCATTCCTCTTGTGGCAGCCGCAAATCCTTCGCCCGCACCAAAGACAAAAAAAGTAAAATAAAAAAAAGAAAAAAAAAACTTTTTTTTTTTTTTTTTTTTTTTTTTTTTGTCTTTGGTGCGGGCGAAGGATTTGCGGCTGCCACAAGAGGAATGAAAAAAAATAGAAGAAAAAGAAGAAGACAAGAAGGAAGACAAGAAGGAAGACAAGAAGGAAAATAAATTGAAGACAAGAAAGAAATATGATAAATGAAACAAGATAAAGAAAAGATAAAAGAAAAAATAAAATAAAAGATAAAGATAAAAGATAAAGATAAGAATAAAAATTAAATTAAATAATTGTTTGTTTACAATGAAAGTAATTGTAGAACGACAAAAATGGTTGTTTTTTAGAGAAATTTTTACACAAAAAATTTTAAGCAAGATTTGCTCATGAAATGAACGCACTTGACCAAGTGCATAAATAGCGAATTGCGTGTTCTAACCTGGGCAAGCTTACAGGGCCCCTTTGGGACCCCATTTTTCACATGATGTGGGAATGACATGCTCATACTCAATCAAATCTTTTAAGGTGGTTACACCATTGCCAACTGAACAAGAAATACGGATATGAGACATTGATATTATTTAGTATTATTATTTTTTAGAGTTAGGCAAGAAGAAATAGATTTTGGCCAACGCAAGTTGAAACATAATTTCGGATGAAGAATGAATTAGTTTTAAATTTTCAAAGTTGAAGTATGACACATCCCATTCACATCACATAGGTAGAGTTGTTTCTGTCTAAAGAAGATTTGTATTGCACACACTAAAGATGCTTAAACCAACAACAACGAATCTATAACCACACTTACATATACTATAACCAACAAGAGAGAACCCATTACCAACTGTAACTCATGCTAGCTACAACCAACATCATTGCAGCGTTGATTGCGAAAAATGCCCTTAGCTGTTGGATTAAGACGCTAGTTGGTAATGGGGTAACCACCTTACATGGACAACCCTATCACTGTTCCTTGCTAAATTCAAATCTAAAAAAAAAACATTGCAGAGTTTCATATCATATGCCGCAGCATGGATAGATTCCAAACAAATCTTTTAGTAGTTTTTGACATCATCTCTAAAATTGCCATACCCAACCCAAGCTACTGTCATGATTCAGTCAGCTGGGACGAAGTATTGAGGTCTTTAGGGATAGTAGATACGACGCCATGTATTTGACATTTGTTGTAAGTAGAAAGTTCCAAATTGAGATCCTAATAGCTTTTAACCCCTAAACTTACCAGGGTGTCTCTGAATTGACAATTTGAGAAAAAGCATTATAAACTACTATTTAGAAGAATATTTTGAAATTGATATGCAAATGAAAGTTCTCGATTTTGAATTTTAGGTTCCATCCGTATGGTTTGATTCACTAATACAATCACCAATATTTAATTATAAAATTTGAAAGTTAAAATTAAAAATTTCTTTTGAATTCGATTACAAATTAAATTTCAATATTTTTTGAGTAAAATTTGTTGGAATGAGTTTGAAATGAGATACTCTTAAATGTGGTTATACTTTGAAATTTTTGTGTTTCTTAAATTTATGACCTCATTTTTCACGATTCCACTTTGAACTACAGTCAATGCAATTTTGGCTTGGTCAACGACTTGACATACTTCTGCATTTGTAATTTTAGAAAAATATGTACTCTACTATGACTAAATCGAGCCATTAGATAGGACAACAACTTGGTGAAGAATCTCCAAAAAATTGGATGAGTTTCATCCAAACATTGATGAGAACGTGAGAAGGATTTGAATCCGTTCGTGATTCAGTTTCTACACGCTAGGACGTTTAGGGGTTAAGACCATGCAGACATGAATTTTAACTTCTCTTTTGATATCAAACGTATAGGAGGTGTAAAACCATTCCAAATACAATGAAATACGGTTGTATAATATAGGCCAGAATGGGCAATCTAGATCTTTAAGGTTTAACCTTTAACCTTTAAAAGTCGGGCCTATGACAATGGAATCAAGCTATTCCTATCACACTCAATTTTACCACTATAAATAAGATAAAATCTCAAATTTATAATTTTGGTAGATGAAACCATGTCAGACTCTTTACTACAAACTATGAAATTTTCACAAGTTTTGGTGAAAATTTGAAATTATTATGATTTTTTTAAATGATTGTAAAGAAATTTTATATCAATAACAAAATGTACTCAAGAATTTCAATACTTTATATTAGAGGTATGAATTACTATGAAGAATATTACAAGAAATAAAAATCATACGTGTATCTAAATTTAGATTTTTTTCCAACGCCATGGTAATACATGTCAAACTTGTACCTCTAATAAAACACTCAGTTTGCAAAGTTTTTCAAAATTTCAAAGTTAAGAAAAAACTAAACTTAGTAAGCTTCATTTTATTGGTTAAGATCAAATGCAATAGAATTCATTTTCATGGCCTAGATTTAGTTTAAGTAGAATAAACAAAAAAATCCAAAATACACTATACGGTGAACTCTTTTTATGATTCTTTTTGTAGTTGGGACCCTATATAAAATCCAAAAATAGCTTGAATGATATGAATTTTAACTCGAAGAAGTGGCATGACCAACAAAAATTCTTCACAAAAAAATGGATGAAATCGTCTACATAGCAGTTAGAATTGAATGGTGAATTACATTCATCAACCAATTTTTTGCCTCCTAGGCGTTTAGGAGCCCCGTAGAATCATGTTTGGTGGATTTTCATGCAAACGTTGATTTCCAATTAGTTCATAGCTTTAAATGACAATGGTGCAAATTAAGAAAGTGTGGGGCTATTTTCTACTTTCTAGTCCAATTTGCCATTCTCAAAAATTGTTAAAATTGCTTTTCTAATAGCACTTTAAAGCTCAAAACCCTTAAATTCCAACATGCACTACAAAAATCCCTTTTTTTTTCTCGCGAAATTCTTTTTATGTAAGCCCAAGAAGCATGCTACCAACACTTTGTTCTTCAACACTATTATTTACATTTTTCCTTAAAATGAATTATATTATTTTAATCATTTTTTATTAAAATGATTTTATAAGATCTCTTTTTTTAAAAAGCTTATAAAATTCATCCTACATTTAAATAATTATTAAAAAATCATGATAAATCAGTTTAACAAAAAATTATATGAGAAAATACCAAAAAAATATAATATATTTTAAAATGTAAGGAATTGATGAGGTAAATATAGAATGGACGTTTAAGAAATAACTGCTTAAGTGTCCATTTTTTGGACGATGTACAAATTTCATCCACGTTTCCTCATCGCCCATGCGCTTTTTGCATTGTGAATTTTCTACCGCTATAGATTTTATAGGAAGTTAGCTTTCTTGCATGTAAGACTTGATTAGAAAGGGGTTGATTTGTAAAAAAAGTATGCCTCATTTCATGTTGCAATGATTCCCCAAATATTTCTAAGACCACATAGTTCAAATTGTTCAAAAGTGCTTTTGAAAAAGTCAACTCATTAAATCAAGCAACTAAAGAACCTTAAAAAATCACTACACTTACATTATTACATTTTGATCCATCACAATAAACTCCGTCCATAGAATATTAGTATCGTATTTGTAGTCAAATTACAAAATAATTTAGAATTTTAAGTTTCAAATTTTAATCAAAAACATTGGTGATTGCAATCATAGATCTAATAATATGAATAGAATCTAAAATTCATAATGTACAACTTTTATTCATACATCAAGTTCAAAACACCCCTCTCAATTGCATTTATAATGCAACTTTGCAATTTTCTGAATCTAGAGATGGCTATAAATGTTTAGGAGTTAAACTTTGTGCCCGCTTGATAAGTGCATTCGGGCATTGCAAATAGTGATGACAGCTTAATCCATGAATTTTGATAATGTTGATCATGCGGACCATGTTGATCATGGATTTTGATAATGTCGGTCATGTTGATTATATTGATTATGGATTTTGGTCATGTTGATAGTGAATTATTGTCATAGCTTTTGATCATGAAAACACTTTCTGGTAGTCAAAATAATCCCTTTATACTTACTTAATCCATAGATCTGCATCAAAGTCATACTCCCTCTATAATTTCACTGAAAAAAAATGTTCAATTTGTGGATTTAAATAAAAACAAAGTCCTTTTGTGCGACAGAAGGAGTAACAAAATTGAAAACCAAAACTAAACCCTTCTATTTTGAAATAATTTTGTCATGGGTTCTACGTATGTGAATTGTTATGTCTATTTTAAGACATGAAATGAGTCATTTTTCACGATAATCTATTGGAATTTTTTTCTTATATCTTAAAACTCAAGCATTTGAATATCAATTTTAATCAGTAAATTTGTAGTTTTTATCATTCATTTATTCATAATTCCAAAGAATCAACCCCTAAAGGACTAACGACCTTGAATTGACTTCATATTTTCTTTAAAAGTCTCCAATTGATCCTATGTAGACTTCGATTTTTTTCTTTTTGTTTTTCTAACAAACTCATGCATTATTCTTTGCTAATTCCAATGATAAAAAAATCTTGTCCCGTCTAAATTATTTTTTTTACAATATCATCATGAATTTTGAACCCCACGGATTTTTAACGATTTCAGCGCGATTATTGTTAAACAATAATTCCGCACCTCATACGTCGATTTAGAAGTGTCATTACATCAAGAATTTTGGACCCCACTGATTTTGAACGATTTCAGTGTAATTCCCGATATTCATGGGTGCATACATTTTTTGCACTCATTCCACATCTTTGCGTTAATCATTACAACTCCACTAATATGACATCATCACTACAAGGAGCTGGGTGTCTTAATTGACAGAAACTTGACAATATTCTGTCAAGTGTCCTCTCAATTATACGCATTGATTCGATCACATAATTGACAAATTATTGTCAGTTCCGCTGTCAATTGGGACAAAAATACACGTCGGACACACGAGCCCTGTTCCTCAGTGCTATGCTGGTTTTTCTTTGCTATGTCACCATTTACACATTGGTGAGTTTTTGAAAGTGACTTGGATAAAGAATGTGCTGAATTTCTAGGAAGCTTCGTGGAGGGGAAAAATGGCCGAACATTACTGTGAGGTAAATGTTGAAATCTCCTTCTTTTGAGGGTGAACTGGCAGTTCACATCCCGTGCCTTTCGGTTTAGGCTTGAATATGAACCACCGTTGTGTTTCCAAGTGGACGTATGACCATTCAACACATATGTGTATCTGCCCAATCATTTAAATCCTCTTATTGGCACGTGGAAATTCCTAAACCATTCACATTCTATTTGCGGTTTTAGGTTTAGGGTTATAATTACAATTGCTTATTGAAAATTGGATTTTTGAGAGTTTTTCCTGGAACTATTACAGAGGTCCAAAAGTCATTTAAACACCCATTTTTTTGTAGCGCATCTTTGAAAACAAAACAGAAATCAACCGCCTTTGTCACTCTCGTCACAAAAACCCCAAACACCACACCAACCGAGTCATGTTACATATACCTACAATTAATGAACGCCACACATTCAAAACTGCAAATTAGTTCCAGTTTCAGTCTGCCTCAAACGTCATATTTGTACCAGCTTTCAGGCTCTATTCACGCCATTTTAACGAATATGTCTGATCATGATCGATGGAGCTCTATTTTGATAGAAGACTTGGACTAGAGCCGTTGAAAGATGGAATTACAACACATTTTTGAGGAGGAATGGTTTTGAATTGAAGTTCATTTACGTGCAATGAATCAATACAGTCACGTACTGGAGTGAATGAATGCAAGTGGTGCAGGAGAGGGTTTCACAAGTTTTGGAACCCAGCCTACACCAAATTCGAGACGGTGAGTGGAGAGTGGAAGAGAAGAGACACCAAACGGGAGTTTGATGCTGTGGTGAACAGACTCACGGGTCTTCACGATGATTTGCATAGCTAGAAGTCTGAACGCCCCTCCTCGTGTGGGCTCAACAGTTGAAGTAGAGAGTCTTGGCCGAAAGAGAGGAGAGAAGAAGCGATGCGTCGTGGCCAAAAGAGAGGAGAGAAGAAGGGGTGTGTTGTGGCCGAAAGAAAGGAGAGAAGAAGCGGTGCATCATGGCCGAAAGAGAGGAGAGAAGAAGTTGTGCGTCGTGGCTGAAAGAGAGGAGAGAAGAAGCGGTGCGTCGTCGCCGAAAGAGAAGAGAGAAGAAGCGGTGCGTCCTCGCCGAAAGAGAGGAGAAAAGAATCATACTAACTATGCATAGTAACCATGTACAAAAGTAGTTCCACGTATGCAATACAACCGAAATAGTAAAAAAATTATCATTAGTTCCAGCCCACTTTGCGCGTCCACGCTGTAAAGTGAAGGAAGAGTTGACAAAAAGTTGACAGAAAATTAAAATTTAACCAATATGACGGGCTTGTACAAGGCAATTGTTGCAATCGTCATCTTGGACATTTCTCTGTCAAAATCTTGTCATTTTGACACCCATTTCCTTGTAGTGCATCACTACAAGAAAACCAGCCCAATGTGACTAGGTTTTATGACTACAATAGGGCATAAACCAAAATGTGACTAGCACTGTTTGTAGTCATTTCGACTTAGTCGCTTCGGACAATCTGACTGGAGGTCATATCGGACACTTCTTGTTCCCAATGCTGCGTTCCCACAGTGTTTTGGGACCTCAAAACGGGACCTGCAGTGAGACTTGCGACCATATGACTCTAAATAGTCATACATTTATGACTACACGTAGTCATCTATATGCAAATAGCGACTGATTGGCATGACTATTTTTAGTGAGGTATGAGTCAATACATGACAGGTTTTATCACTACGCATAGTAGTGAGATGGTGACTGAATTGAGTCATACATTGAGTTGGGAGAATACGACTTTGTAGAGCCACATCGAAGTGACTATACATAGTCTCCAATGCTGAAATCATGAGATGGACATGACTAATTATAGTGAGGTATTAGAGAATATAGCAATGGTTTGATCACTACGTATAGTGATGTGGTTGTGACTGTATTGCATCATACACACACGTGAGATAATACGACGCTGTAAAGTCAAATATGCTTCACCACACAGAGTCACCCATATCATCTGATGACTGCATGGAGTCCTTGTATACTTGTTTCTTTCACTACTGGGAGTCAAATTTCAATATTAAATCGGAAGCATCTGACTAGGACTTGACTGTCCGTAGTCTAATGCAAACGTATTTCTTACGGTGCGTAATCATAGATTTCAGTTTCAGATTAGGGTGATAATGAGATCTGTTGACTATTACAAGTCAACCGTGCGGTTGTGAGCACTGCGTCAGGTCATGCAAATGATTTTCACACATTTCATTGAAATAGAAAATTCGGTGCTGAAACAGGATGCACTGCAACTGGAACTCGATCAGTCTAAACTGCTTGGGAGAAAGACAGATCAATGTCCATGAACTCTGTGGGCCACAGTACAAAGTGCCCTACTGCTTGTCCTACCAAGGTTACGGGTGGATCATCTAGATCTAGAGGTGCAAACAAACTGTAGTCGTCATCTAGGCTTTTCTGCACTTCTACAGACACGGTTCCTGCAATTATGGTTTTCCCGTGTAGAGAAGCCCCAGCTACATTTTGCACTTTCCCGAGTGCCACAACTTTATCCTCCTCCCCTTCTTCAATTCCCTTGAGTCTCACAGGGTCACCCTTCTTGAACTCCGGGTCCTCACCTTCTTGTACAACCTATAATAATAAAAAAACACAAAACAAGGATCAGTAGGGACTAAATTGCTGCTTTGATACAAAGATGTACTTCTCCAAGGCTCATGGCACTTCTTCAAATTCTATGACTGTGAGAAGTCACATATTCTAACGTCATTACTAATATCAGTCACGTATTCTAACTTCGTGACTGAATCTAGTCAAGCCTGGTCACTCGTTCCATATGAATGACTACAAACAGTCACGAACTTGGCATAATGAATTTCTAAAGAACTAAGGCACAACATTCCAGGAAGTGGCTCATGGCACTTACATGTTCACTTATCGGTGCGTTCATTTTTTTCTTTGAAACTTTGATCTGCAACAAATCATAGCCTAAACAGTCCTTAGAAACACAAATATATCACTACAATCTTTGCCATTACAATTTTGTAACTTGATCCGCCTAATACATAGATCAAACAAATCCATAGAATTATGCAGCCCAAAATCCACGCATGATGTGATTTCACCCTTAGTAGGGGCTGAAAACCTTTACTAACACACACAAATGTATACAATCCTACACTAAGACTCCTTCCACAGCACCTCTGCCCTTCTCTAACTTTCCTAACCAAGTTACAAGTGGACAAAATGAGAGAGAAGGTTCAAAAGCCCCTTAAGAAGGAGCCGCCACCCTAATCTCCTCTGAAACCCTAGCCGCCATCCTATTCCATAGCCCTAATTAGCTGCAACCCTAATCTACAGTCAATGAAATTGTCATGATGACTAACCAGAGTAAATGAAATAGTCATGATGACTAGAATCTCTTCACTTGATAAAAAATAAAGTGAGTTTATTTTAGATTTGGTAAATTCAGTTTCAACATAAAAGAAGGTTTTTTTGAGCTAAAGAGGGGGGGCGGGGGGATCAGCCTTCAAACAATGTGAACTTTCTAGCAACGAAATGTAATTTTGCAATCATTACCAATATAAGTAAAGAAAACTATGCACATGACTACAGTATTTTGCAATCACTTTGATATCTCCAAAAAGTACGGAAAGGTGATCAGTAATAGCTCATTTGTCAACATGGGAAACCAATTTTTGGACTCTCTTGCAATTAGTTAGTAATTGTTTGAAGTTGTATTTATAGGTGTTGCTAAAACGCAATTCATTACTAATTTAAGTAAAGGAAACTGTCTAGATGACTATGTTATTTTGCATTCATTACTAATTTAAGTAAAGAAAATTGTCCACATGACTACGTTATTTTGCAATCACTTTGACGTCTCCAAAAAATATGGGAAGGTGATCAATTATAGCCCAATGTGTCAGCCTGGGAAATCTAAAGCAAAGTTAAGCATACAAGGCATTTTCGTGCATCTGGAAAGTAAGTGGACAGATAGAGCAAGTGCTAATCATGATTTTTGGACTCTCTTGCAATTAGTTACTAATTTTTGAAGTTGTATTTATAGGTGTTACTAAAATGCAATTCATTACCAATATAAGTAAAGGAAATTGTGCCGATGACTATGTTATATCGCAGTCATTACTAATTCCAGTAAAGAAAACTGTCCACATGACTACGTTATTTTGCAATCACTTTGACATCTCTAAAAAGTATGGGAAGGTGATCAATAATGGCTTCTTTGTGAGCATGGGAAATCTGTAACAAAGTTAAGCATACAAGGCAATTTCGTGCATCTGAAAAGCAAGTGGAAAGATGGAGCAAGTGGAAAGATGGAGCAAGAAGGAAAAGATTTTTGGACGTCCAACCCAATTACTTACTAATTTCTGAAGGTGTGTTTAGTAGTGTTTCTAGAATGGTGCCCTAAAATGACATCCTATAATGTTTGCGCGGAGACATGGTAGTGTTGAATAGACAAGCTATTATGTAAGTGAAGATTATGGACCTACTCCTATTTTACAACACTCACCCATTGAGCCAACTAGTAGAGGACTTCAAAATCATCTGATTGAAATATATGACTACTATTAGTCAGGTTATTTACTACATGGCTGCATGTAGTCACCCAAACCAACTCTATTACTACAGTAAGACATACATAAACCATATACCCATACAATCCGACTACATTAGTATGACTACACATAGTAAGCACTCAGAGCATGACTCTGGGAACCGGGCAGGAGAACATATGTCCCGTTCCCGTAGACGTTCCCATCCAGGTCCTCAAAAATATGACTACTTATATGACTAGTCCATGACTGGACCCTCTTAGGACTGATTTTAGACTAAACCAATGACTGAGGTGACTACATAGTCATATGCGCTTAGTCACATCCGGTCACATTGGGCTGGTTTTCTTGTAGTGCATGGTCGTACAAGTGGATATAATATTGATTCAATATGATTGATAGATATATTGAAAACGTGATAATTCTTCATTCTATATAGTTGTCAAATGTCGTGTCTAATGGTCTTTAAACCCACATTGATTCAGTGTGTTTTTCGTGCAACATCATCTTTTCTATATAGAGAATTTTGTCCTAATGCAAGCAATTGAATATTTTTGATAATTATGAAGGAATATAACCATTGGCAATTTTTTTCCATGTATATTTGATTATTTTTTCCAATTTTTTTTGCACTAGATCACGCAGGGTTTTTTTTTTTTTTTTTCTATATCTAAGATTATTTAGAATATTATGAATTTTTTTTTCCAAAATCATGGTGGCTGTGAGCTATTTTTTTTTGAAGCACACTTTGGATGTTTTTTGCCTTGTAAAATAAAGTTTTCTTACAAATTTTTTTACCACAAGATCATACAAGCATTTTTCTATGTCTAGAAAAAATTCTATTTTTTAAAACTTTTTTTTTTGCCAAAATTTTCAAGGTGGTGAGCTATTTCCTTTTTTACAGCGGGCTTTAGATGTTTTTAGCAATGTCAAAAAAAAACTCGTCTGTTAAAACAAAAACAGCTCACCCCCTTCAAAATTTTCGCAAATAAAAATAAAATAAAATAAAATAATTTTTTTCTAGATATAAAAAAAGCTTGCATGATCTAGTGCAAAAATGAATTTTGATTCTTTTTCATCGCTAAAAACATCCAAAACCTGTTAGAAAAAAAAACAGCTCACTGCCATCACGATTTTGGCAAATAAAAATTTCATAATATTATAGAAAAAACTCCTACAAATGAAAAAGCCTGCATGGCCTCGCGCTGTACGCGGGGTTCTGCTGAAGTTTAACTTAGGTGGTTTGGGCTTCTGTCGACCTGTTTTGCGGTGTTGGCTCGGTCCTTTCTTTTCCTTTTTACTTTAGTTTGTGTGTCCCTCCCCAGGCCACTTGTGGCCGGAGAATTTGGTTCGTCTATCCTTGCAATGAAATTTCTTTCATTTGTGCCAAAAAAAAGAAAAAAGAAAAACCTTGCATGATCTAGTGCAAAAGAAACTGGAAAAAAAAGCTTTTTTTACATTGCTAAAAACATTCTAAGTGCGCAGGAAAAAAAAACAACTCACAGCCATCACGATTGTGGTAAAACAAATCTAAGTATATTTTGAAAAAAGCCTGCATCATGTAGTGCAAAAAAAATTTGAAAAATGAATTAATTATACACGACAAAAAATTGCCAACGGTTACTTTTATTTATAATTATTAAAAAAATTCAATAACTTGCATCAAGATTTCTAGGTGGTGTGGTGGCTTAGAGCACGGCTTGGAGTTAGGACGTCTCGTGTTTGATTCCGGCCACCGGCGATGGAGCTCACTAAAACCAAGGTGGGCCCCACCGCAGTCCGGGCTGCCCTAGTAGTTGGACTGAGCATCCCGAAATAATGTTCGGGCAGGGAAAAAAAAATTCCAGCATTTTTCATTTCCTTCATTACGAATTTTTTTTATGTTTTTTAAATAAAACTATTATAACCAAATCCAGATATAGAATGGACAAAAATATATATATAGCAAAGATGATGTTGCACGAAAACACACTGAATCAATGTGGGTTTAAAGACCATTAAGACACGACATTTGACAACTATATAGAATGAAGAATTCTCACCTTTTCAATATGTCTATCAATCATGTTGAATCAGAATTATATCCGCTTGTACAAACATGATGTCATATTAGTGCAGTTGTAATGAATGACGCAAGGATGTGAAATCAATGTGAAAAATGTACGCACCCATGAAATATCGGAAATCGTTCAAAATCAGTGGGGTCCAAAATTCCTGATGATAATTATTTGGATTCATCATTATAAATACTTAATCCATTAGGGGCTACCATTACCATTTGTATTCATAAAATTGAACATACCATTAATCGAGAATGACCTTAAACTACTAGATGATAGATAGGGATGTTCCTAAGGTGTTGCATGAGTATTTAACCCTTAGACGCGCCTGCGTCCAGAATCTGGACGATGGATGATTTTGGACCCGTCCCTTCACCACGCAGGGGATGTTTTTCATCCATTCAATTTAAAAAAAAATCTTGTGCTAGTCGGTTACCATTTGTACGGTACGGATTTTCAAGATAAGATATTGAGAGTTTTTGAAAAATAGCAAAAGTGGTTTATGTCAAGTTTCATTCTTAGTTCAAAAAGTGAGACCTTAAACATGATTTTCCATAATAAGAAGAATCAAATAGTGAAAACCATACCATCTTGTAGTACATGTTATTCCAATTTCATTACAATATTTTTAAAATTTTTAATGTTAATTTTGGATTTTTAATTGAATTTCAAGAGAAAACTTTGCAAAATTAATTAAAAAATATTAATAATAAATATGATGAATCCAACCGTATAGATGTTATCTTCACATTGACATTTATAAATTTGCTTTGAACATCAACTCCATTTTAATTTTTTATTAAACATTTTATAACGAATCTTTGAAAACAGTGTTGAATCGGGACCTTAAAGGGTTAAGGGGTTGACGATTCGATTTCGGCTATAAAATCACCACTCTACTAGATGGAAATTCCAACAACGGATTGCCAAAAACAACTCGTCAACTTTTCCGCGGATTGCAAAGCAACTTGTGTCTCTCTCAAAAACAAAATCAACAACAAAAACAACAACAATAATAATAATAATAATTTTTATTATAACAACAATAATTTTTTTTTTAAATAAAATTTAACAAACCATCTCCATAGGTTCAGTTGCTGAGACACATAGGTTGTACAATCAGCTTGCATGCTCTAAAATCAGCTCACAAAAGTTAACTACGGTCTTTGGTAAATCTGAGAGAAAATTCTGGGTAAGTGGAGTCCCGGATTTGAGTAGGATCTACAGAATCTAGGCTACAGAATCTAGGCCACTTGTCGTGCTTAGGGCATCCGCACCCATGCCTTTCCAGAGTCTGACACACACAATAACTAAACGAAAAATGCTAATGGTTCTTTAAAAATGTCTTTTGACCCTCAATCTTAGCGTGTTAATCCTTAACCCTTTAGTGCCTAGGGTACTGTAGCAGACAGCTCTGGATTTCAGTGGGTTTTTCCACTGTGGTTGAGACTACCAAAAATAGAATGGGTTAAATTAGAAAGTAACCGTACAATTCTATTCTCAACTCGAGAGCACACATTTTATTAAAATTTGAGAATCATCCGATGGTGGGATCGGAAGATTATAGTGTGTATTTGAACTGTATAATGCACGCTCAAAAACGAGATTTTGGGGGGTGTGTGACTTCAAAGTTAAATAGAATTTGAGGTAAAATTTCAAAAATAAAAGCAAAGACGTTCAGCTATGCCCTATGTCAACACTTCTCCATTGCAATCTTTCATATCAAAAATAGACTCACACATAATTATTGTGAGATTTATAAGTGAAAGTGACTTGTCTATGTACGGTTTAGGACAAAATTTTAAACGTTGAAAATTGACAGGAGTGGGTACATTAGTCAAGATCGGATTACACGCACTAATGGAAGATGAAGAAGAGAACACAATCCAAAAAAATAAAACAAGATAACAAACTTCCAAACACAAGAAATACTACACAATACATATGTTGTATTTGTAAGTATTTACTATATTTTCAAGTATTTGCAGTATTTTTGCGTTCTGTTGATAGGTATTTTGATAGTTGTACAATTCCAAATTGAAAATTTCTTTTTCTGGAAGGTGCGTAATGTATGTGCGCAAATCTGAACTTCAGAACTGAAGTTCCAATTCTTCACGGATTCTCTGTTATTTGCATTTCCGACGTTGCAGTGACCATAATCTGGCTTGCTAGGCACTAAAGGGTTAAGCGTCCACACTACAATTATCCGATCAACCTCCTCAATTCCTCACATTTTAAAATATATTGTATTTTATGATATTTTTCTCATATCAGGTGTTGTTAAACCAAACAACCATGAGTTTTTTTTGTAATTATTTAAATAAAAACAAAATTTATAAGATTCACGAAATAATTACGAAAAAATAATAAAAATACTAGTAAAAATCATAGTAATTATTATTAGAAAATAGAATACTTTGAAATTTTTAGGGAAAATGTAAATAATAGTGTGAACATCAAGGTGTTGGTGACATGCTATTTGAGCTCACATAGAAATAAATTTGATAAAAATAAATAAAACATTTTCTGTAGTGTATATTAGAATTTAAGGCTTTGAGTTTTGAGATACTATTAAAAAATGAAATTTTAACAATTTTAGAGAACATTAGATTAGACTAGAAAGTAGAAGGTAGCCCCTACACTTTCTTAACCCCTAAATTTTTGAGCGACCATATTCTGGTCGTTCCACTTTTTGGGCAGCCTCTAGGGATCTCATATTTTTTAAATTTTCAATGAAAATTTCAGTGTAGCTTCCAAAAACTACACTCTACATGTCGCACTTCGTTTCATGTCATTCCGATAAGTGATGCAAAAGTTATAAGCATTTGAAGCGAGATCGGGCAGCAAGAATCTTTTTTATTTTTTACCCTTTTTCAAAATTTCTTTTTTGATTCATGATTGGTTGAACTTTATCTACAAATGAAGCTTTAAATCTACCCATTTTGAGCAATGGGATAAAAGTTATAAGGAGATCTGTTTTTTGGGCAGTTTGGACAAAAAAAACTTTGAAGTTTATTTCTAAACTCAATTTTCAATAATTTTTAATGAAATAAAAGGCACTGGGTGAAGATTTCCAAGTACAACATTCTCACCGTTCAGATTGACATTTTACAATTCCATGTCAAACTTATTAATGATTTTCTTTTTTCCTTTCACTTTGTACCCACTTCTAGTAATTGTTTTATGAAAAAATTAATATGAGCTTTTTTCTTACAAGATTTTATATTTGAAGACTTAACTCAATTGTTGACATGGCCTTGCCATTCAATGAATTTCTAATCCATTCAAAAAAAAGATATTAATTTCTAAAGTTCAAATTTGTAACCGGATTGAACACCAAAAAATCTTCTTTTGCAACTTTGATCCTTATAATCTAAAAATCTAATGGTTATTTTTCTCTCAAATTTTGTGCTCGCATGAAAATTCAAGTTGGGTATTAGATCTTACTGTTGAATGATGAAAAAAACTAAAAAACATATGATTTTTTCAGCAACTTCCAAATGTTGCGTATTTCATGGTTTTTTGTGAGAATATGGTCCTGGTCCTTTAGGGGTTAATTGGGATCATTTTCATTTGAAATTAAGAACTAGGTAAATATCAACGTTTAACAAAAAATCGATCAAGCATGACCCCAATTCCTTGCAAACTTAACCGTTAAACGTCAAAGCATGCCCCACGGGCTTGTTATAAAGGAATAATTGAAAAAAAAAGTAGATTTTCTCAACCAAATCAAGCGAGACTTGGTGCGTTCGAAAGCTACTGAAAAAGCGATCTAGATTCCAAATTTTCGCCTCATTTGAGAGATTGTGGAATCATTGGTAAGCAATTAAAGTTATCAAATTGAATAAGTTTTGAGGTTGGGGCAGCTGAAGTTCAGCATTGCCGCAGTGTTGCAGTGCTACAGTGCTAGCCAGCAGTGCACTGCAGAGCCGTTTTTGCAGAAGGTTTTTTTTTTTTTTTTTTTTTTTGCCCCAAAAAATTTAGATGCCTTCCGGGTTGCCCTGTCCAGGCCCTCTTGATGATTAAGGGTTAAGGATTAAGAAATGGCCCTTAAGATCTAAGTTTTAATTGACTATATCATGACTATACCATTGATTTTTTTGTTGCTTAATTCTATGAATTGACTTTTTCAAGAGCTCTTTTGAACTATTTGAACTAAGATTTTAGAAATTTTTGGTGAGTCAATGTAACATTAAACAAGGCATAAAAATTTCACAAATCATCCCCTCTCTAATTTGATCACACATGCATAAAGCTAACTTCCCATAAAATTTATAGTAAGAAATTCACACTACAAAAAGATTATGACGGATGAGAAAAATTGGATGAAATGTGTACGTTGTTCAAAAATTGGACGCCTAGATAGGGAGGACTTAAACCTTATAAAATTTTAATTGCATTCACAAAGTTTAACATAGAGAATCAAATCCATTACACCTACCTAAAAAAATAAAAATAAAAGATAAAATATCTAGAGTTTCTTATAGGTGTCGTTTATTCATTTAAAATTAAAATTATAAATTCATAGAAGTAATAACACGCAATTCCCAATTTATGCACTTGGCCAAGTGCGCTCATTTCACGAGCAAATTTGGCTTAAAAAAATTTGTTTAAAAAATTCTCTAAATTTTTTTTATTTTTGTCTTTCTACAATACTTACATTGTAAACAAACAATTCTTTTATTAAATTTTCATCCTTATCTTTTATCTTTTCTTTTATCTTTTCTTTTATCTTGTTTTCTTTTTTGTCTCCATCTTGTTTTCCTTCTTGTTTTCCTTCTTGTCTTCTTCTTTTTCTTCTATTTTTCTTCATTTCTTACTTTTCACTTTTTTTCTTCTTGTTGCAGCAGCAAGTCCCATACTCACAACAAAGGAGGAAAAAAACCAATTTTTAATTTTAATTTTAATTTTAATTTTTTTTTTTCGGCTGTTTCGGTCGATAGGGTGCGCGGCCGCGCACCCTATCCCATTCTCGTCTCTCTTTTCTCCTTTCTCTCCTCTCCCTCCGCTCATATATATAGGGGAGAGGGGGAGGGAGAGGGAGAAAGAGAGGGAGAGGGAGAAAGAGAGGGAGAGGGAGAGGAAAATGACAGAAAGAGGGAAGAGGGGAGGGAAGAGAGGGAGAAGCCGAAACGGCCAAAAAAAAAAAAAAAAAAAAAACTTTTTTTTTTGGCGGCCGGTTAGGGTTCAGCCGGCGGCTGAACCCTAAAAAAAATCAATTTTTTAAAATTTATTTTAGGGTTCAGCACCACAATGGCTGAACCCTATACAAAGAAGAAGAGAACCGGAAAAAATAAAAATAAATAAATAAATAAATAAATAAAATAAAATTTGTTGTGAGTGTAGGACTTGCGGCTGCCACAAGAAGGAAAAAAAATGAAAAGTAAGAAATGAAGAAATATAGAAGAAAAAGAAGAAGACAAGAAAGAAAACAAGATGGAGACAAGAAAGAAGACAAGAAGGAAAACAAGATGGAGACAAGAAAGAAGACAAGAAAGAAAACAAGATAAAAGAAAAGATAAAAGAAAAGGTAAAAGAAAATATAAAGATACGGATAAAAAATAAATAAAAGAATTGTATGTTTACAATGTAAGTGATTGTAGAAAGACAAAAATTGAAATTTTTTAGAGAATTTTTTAGACAAATTTTTTATTGCGCCCAAGGGCCAAGTGCATGATTATATGGCCAAGTGCATAAATTGGGAATTGCGTGTTTAATATTGGGTGGTTTATAACCAATTTGGAGATATTATAGGAATATTTATATAATATATAGAATATACCTTACATAGACTATAAATAATATAATATTCCAATTATTTCATAGCCTTCCATTAAATACCCATTGTTTGCTCATATGTAGCCAAAATGTACATTAAGTGACTTTCTCGAGATGCAACCAAAAAAATTTAGAACCCATATATTACACACTCCCTTTGTCGCACCAAAAGACCACGATATTAACTTAATTCTTTGTCCAAAATAAAACCAGAATTCCCAATTGTACTCATTCACTGTTGACAACTAAGCTTTGCGAGCGCTTGATAACTGCTTCAAGGCATTGTAAACAATCTAGAAGCTTAAATCATGGATTTTGATGATGTTGAGCATGGATTAATATCATGGATTATTGTCATGAATTTTGATCATGTTTACACTTTTTAACAGTCAAAATACTCCCTATGTACTGAATCCATGAATTTGTATCACAACCAAAAAAATATTGCCTTCACAATCAACAAAATCACGGGATTAAGCTTAATTGATGAATTCTAATAAAAAAATACTTAATACATGAATTTCAGTGAAAACAAGGTGTTTTAGTGGAGCAAAAGGAGTAGCCATAATTTTATATTTTAGCAACCATATCATTTTTTCATTCATGTACAAATTTCTTCACTAAAGAACTATTGACCGTAGTGTAAACCACCACGGGACAAGAATGTTACTCTCGGCCAATCATATTTCAAAATTCCCATAGAATTCATGAGCAGTGGACTTCTCCACTGTAGTGTAAAGTAGCCCTTAGATGGTCAATCCTACATGTTACCGACCTCCCGAGTCACGGTGGGATGGGTTTGTTGGCTTTGACTGTAGGAAAGAGGCATTGTGAAAACACTCATTTTTTTGGACTAAATTCCACTGTAGCAAATATATTCCGTCCATGATTCCACTGAAATACATTCAAGTCCTTCACTTGTTCTATCCGGCCACAGCTCCTCGTAGCGGAGCTGCTTGTTTTTCCTCACAATGAAAGGGTCCTTCTTTGTTTGTGTAGTACTCCCTCCGTCTCAAAGTTATTGTCATGTTTGAAAGTGTTTTTTTAAGTAGGTCAAAAAAATACTTCCTTGTGGCTAATTTTATTTAGGTTGCAATGAACACATGCAATGCTCTTCAATCATTCTAGTGACATAATTTGGAACCTTTTTTAATCACGTTTCTTACAATATGATCAATGAAATTGGCTCAAAGAAATACCAAGCAAACAAGTTGGACAAAAACTTTGGGACGGAGGGAGTAAAAAAATCACAGCATTCAGCGGAGGTGACATTTTTCATCCGGCAGCAGACTGCACATTTAATATTCCATATGCGATCGCACGGCGCGCAACTCCCCCCAACCCGGCTCGGCGTCGCTCCAAGCGCGGCCCCGGTTCGTCTGCCCCGTTCTTGTCACCCCGCCCTTTCTCACTCTGGCGGCCTTCTTCTTTGCCTTTTTTTTCCCCCTCATTCTCCACTTCATTCTTGATTCTTGCTCCTCGCTCGCTCCAGCCTGGAGTTTTCCTGAGTCTCCCTGCCTCCTTTTAGCTTTGAATTTCTCGATTTAGTGTCTCGTTGCATGAAGGATCTTGAGCCAAGTTCTGGCGGGGCGTCGTGTTTGAAATTATGCATGAACCGCTTCTTGGAATGCTGCAGGCCGTGGTGACCAATGCTGCTGATTGCCCGCGCTTGTTGACTTGCTTGCGTCTTCAGTAGGCCGGGAGAGTACGTGTTTTTGTTCCTTACTGTGAGATAGTTGAGAGAGAGAGAGAGAGTGAGATTATTGTTTCTTGTAGCCAAAATGGGAAGGGTGAAGTTGGAGATCAAGAAGATTGAGAATCCGACCAACAGACAAGTGACATATTCTAAGAGGCGAAATGGCCTCATTAAGAAGGCGTACGAGTTGTCTGTTCTTTGCGATATCGACATCGCATTGATCATGTTCTCGCCGTCTGGAAAACTCACACAATACAGTAACTGCAGGTGCGAATCTCGATCCTTCGCAAGCGTACCGATTGTGCACACTGATTTCTGAGTGTGTCCGTGTCCGTTGTCGAACGAAGCTCGTATCAGCTTTGTGGTTTTGAGTTGGTTGTGAAACTGGCGCCGGAAAAAAACAAGTTCTATCCGCTCTTGGCAATATATTTGTATTGATCACACTCTCGTCACTATCAGCCATTCGTGATGGTGATGAGAGTTTGGAACAATGAATCACCAACTTACATTACAACTCACGGAACAATCCAATAATTTTGTCACATTACGGCTGTCGTCACAGATTACAAATCTGTACGAGCTTTCGAGCTCCGATCTTGAGGCGCTGTTGTAAAATTCTTTTTCCTAGAATGCTCCGGCAGAATGCTGAGACGTTTTGGTTGTGATGCAGTATCGAAGACGTCATCAGTCGATTTGCGAACCTGCCAATGCATGAGCGAAACAAAAGGTAAGTATGCACGTCAGTGACGCCGCTGAAATTTCATACCAAGCGGCATTCGTCAATTTGAAATTTCACTGCACTGAACCTAAGCAAGTCCTTACTACAATTCTTGTGCGGTTTTACAGTTTTGAGGACATGCTGACACGGTTCGCTAATTTTCACATGATTCATGATCGAAACAAGTACAACAGGTACACACGATTAGTCAGAGTCTCTTTCCTTCATATATTGGCGTGTTTTTTCATTACTTTTGTAAATTTTTATATTAGTCTCCCTATCCTGCGTGTTCTGATCAGTGGCTCCGTGTGAATGTCTGGATTGGATCGCGTTGGCACTTTTCCAGAAAGATCGAGAATCTGGAGGTAAGGAGCTCAGTTTCGCAAATTCTAAACCCCTAACCCCTGAAAGTCCTAGAACATGGTTTTAGTTCTGAAGTAGTTTTAGTGAAAAAGTAAGTTGCCGAAGCCTGATATGGAGTCCTCCCTGTTTTGATTCACGTCAAATCACTTACATTCCGAAATTCTATCAACGATTGCAGTATCTGCACATGGCATTGAAAAAGCTTTCCGGAGAGAAGGACCTCGCTTCCAATCAACAAATGCTCACAGGAAGGTTAGGACTGCTTCTAATCCAGTGTTTAGTATTTTTGATGTACACTTGAATTTCATAATCTTTAATCAAACCATACCGGTATTGGAAGTTGATCCAGTTCATCATTGGTAGTCTTCCTCTGTTTCAATGTCACTAAAGGTTTTCAGAGAATAAGTCCCAGCGTTCTGTTCTTATTTAAACTTAACGTCCTAACATCTTCTGGCCTGTGTGCGTTTGTGTGATGTGTGTGTACCAGTAAGAGCTACGAAGTTGGGGTGAGTTCTAAACTTAAAACTTTCTTTTGTTGCTGTGGGAATGCTGCTTTTGATTCCGAACACAGCGCTAGAAATGTCCGAAAAAAGTTTGTCGAAAGTAATGTAATATATGATTTTTTCGTTTGATGCACATTTCTGGTTCTTGAGCTATAGGCTGTGATGTGTTCTTAGCGGCGTTTGTGTTTTTCCTGGATCTAATGCCTAGCAAATATGATAAACTGCGTGCTAGAATTTAACATGTGCATGGGTTTGAGCAGTTGTTGCAAGAGGAGTTAAAGAAATCACAACAAGAGAAAGAGCTAGTGCAACAACGAGCTCGACTGTATCTGGCGGATGAACAACTTCTCCAAAGTGTTACCTCCGTCCAACAATTAGCGAATATGGAAACTGAATTAGAGCAAGCGCTTGAGCGAGTGCGAGCAAGGAAGGTACGAACTCAAAAATTTAATCGCTCGGGGGCTATCACGCATCATTCTTCGTGGCTTAATTAGTGTCTCCCAAGTGTACTAGAAAACGTTTTCTGAATTGTCAACGATGCTGTGGTTTTGCAGAGTTACGTGAGCAGTGCATATCAGGCCGCAAATGCTATGCAAAGACAGCAGCACGAATTCTTGGGAAATGGTTTTCAGCAGGTGATTTTCAAGCGTTGTTACCTCAAATTATCTTCATTCGATCAACGCTTGAGCAGACTACTGAATGCAACATGGACTTCTGAATAAAGTAAATTTTGAGTAAAAAGTCAGACGAATCGTTTATTTTAAAATCTCTGCCCAATATCAAGACACTTCAAGATAATCCACAGTTATGTTATAACCAACAGTGTCCTGATCTCCTGCTCAGATGATGGCCATGCGTCAACAACAGCATCAACAACAGCACCAACAGCAGCATCAACAACAGCACCAACAGCAGCACCAACATCAACAACAGGCTCAAGCCGGCATGACAGGAACACAATCTTCTTTCTTGCAATGGTCTATGCCCGAGCGCGGGGAGGCAACTCTTCAAGATTTTATGGAGCAGCAGACCAATCCTGCCGCTGCTCTGATGCCAACACCATTAGCCAGGTATTGATATGATTGTCTAATCACCGGTACGAGCTTGCTTTTTTCCAGGTACTTCAATTTTAGTACAGGTTTGAATATACATTTCATGGAGCTGATTTCTTCTTTTTCTTCTCACAATTACAGCCGAGAAGCGCCCACCAGCAGCGAAACAAATGCCACTGGTTTCTTTGGATCTGCGGCTTCGCAATCAAACTTGCAGTCGTTGGGACATATTAACATCTTGGGCAGCCGAGGTCTGAACATCCACGACATGACCATGGATCAGCCTTCTGCTCCGTATGATGACCAGAAAAAAGCTAAACTTGAAGTGAATATGGGATTTGCCTCGTCACCTACTAATGGGACAGCTGCAGAAGCAGCCACAGAATCATTTACAAATCAATCCGACCATGCAAACGGCACCGCTTCGAATTGGCACCAGGCACATCATCATGCCCAAGCGTACACAAACGCCCAGTATCCAACGAGTTACTTCAGTCAGGTAGACATACTTTATACAATGAAGGCTTTTCGATTTTTTTGGTCGATTTCACATCTTGTACTTTGACTGTTATTTTGATTCGTTTCTCACATCTCTGTACTCATACTTCTGTGCAGAGCGCTGATGCCTGGAAGTGAATGGGTTTGCAATAGTTCGCTGTGGAATAGCCAAAGACTTCTGAAAATGTGAAGATGCTAATGCCTTTGGATCATCGGGCTGAAGCACCAACGCGGAATCGGTTTGGCTGATAAGCAAGTGGCATGTTGACATTATATAACAACAAAAGAATTTGAAATTATCTGTGGGTTGAGCTGCGGACGGCGATGCGTGAGTGTGCTTTTCGGACAGCAAGCGCGAATTAAAAGCTGTTGCGACGCTTGGCCCTCCTATCGACAGGTCAGCCAGCGCCCCTTCATGCACGGTGATCCACATCAACTCGTGCAAAGGGAATTGTAGGATGAAAGTAATAGGACAAGCTTCGACACTCTGTGGCACGACTGAGAAGGAGAAATCTCCTTGGCGTAGATTATGCTCATTCAAGGTGCCGCTGAATTGACGTACCAGGTGCACCAGACCTCAAACGAGGCACAGACTGACGTCTGGAGTGTCGAACCTTGTCCCCGCTACTGAAAACTGTAGCGGCAGCTGTTTTGCAGACTAAAAAATGTATCCTCGTATCCTTATTTCAACGTAGACAGGCTTCTTTTAACTTAGCTAGGTTAATCATTCAGTGTGAGAAGTACCTGAAGTGCCCGACAGAATGTAAAACACACGGGTTGATTCTTTTCTAATATTAAAATCTCTGACATCTTGACAGGTTTCGATGACCTTCATTAATGAGTCATGCAGTGGATTTCATTTGTGCACGTGTGGGCAGTTCTTATAGTTAACATTAATTGGACATGTACGAAACGCCTGGCAGAAGATCATCACCACTTCGTTGCTTGGTTACAGTTTCAGAAGCATTTGACACGAGGGTGCTCATCACTTCAAGAGCAAACCCAGAACTAATCCTTCGAGCCATCGTCAGATTCAAAGGAGGTAACCATTTAAATTTTGTGCCTGAGCTTCTGCTAAAGAATAGGGTCAAGCCCTCCATGCTTGAGTGGGCTGGACCGTGTCATTCGAAAATTCTCGTCTTATTACTGTAGTGTACAGTGCACATTCTTGTGCACGTCGTGTAAGTGTGGGCCACAGTATTCTCGCGCGCGCTGCGGGCATGGCGCGGTTCCGGGCCCGCCTCCCCGGCTGCTCTGTGGTTGGCAGCTCGTGGCTCCCATCGGTGGGCCGTCCAGCGCTCCCAAGTCCGCGGCTAAGCATCTGCGCTCTGGGTCCCGCGCCCCGCTGGACACGGAGAATTGATGAGGAATAGCCAAGCACTGTTCATTGGTCTACTTACGCCGAAGCATGCAATGAAGCAGGGAAAATCCCATGGGGTAACCGACTTTCGTCATAATGGGCCGAGATGATGATTATCGAGCCGAACTGCTTGACATCTGTGATTGATGCAGTACCAGGACATGGGTTTCAAGGCTCGCAATTCTTGAAGGATGGGAACTTTACTGGGACGATGAGGATTCTAGAAAGGTAGATGGGGTTGGCCACCAAGCGTCACTGTTGCAGTAACATCCAAGTGAAGATAAAAGTCAACCATCTACGTAGAGTGAAATCCTCAAGCGCTGGATCTCATCAACCCATCTGGTATGGACTGAAGTTCCACGGCAGGTGCTGGGCTTGAACCTTGAAATGTGTTGGAGCATTTCAGTCACTCTAGCTCCTGTTCGTCATGTCCCAGCTAGGTTCATGAGTCTCGTATTTTCTTGCCATGTGATAAGCATGTGAGCTGTACATAGAGTTGGCGATTTCTGAATGGAGGTGATTTGGCACTGTGTTTTATCGTCCGAATAGCTCCTATTTTCGGCGGTCCGTATTTCCTGGGTTTGGAAAACTAATTTTTCGTTTCAAAGGGCTTCATCCTAGGATATTACTGTAGTACCCCGGTGCCGGTACCAACCTCTTAAAATGACTGTTTGCAGAAAAGCGCAGTATCATCAGGTTATGCACATCGAGATGCTTCCTGATTTAGCGCCAGAATGCAATTGCAGGCCCACCATGGATCAGACACCAACATGGCCCACGGGCAGAGCGACCTCAAATTTGGGGGAATGAATGAATCATCATTAATGACAGGCCACTTGTCGAAATTTCCCCTCAGGTAATTCCCAAACTTACTCCAAATCACACCTAATTTCGGCCAAATAAGAAGGGCAGTTACGTTTTATGTCAATCTCAGTCGTAATGCCATGGACTCTGAACTCGTCATTATCACACTCTCCAATAACACATTCCAGTGTCTGAAGTTCTACACAGAATATTTGTTAGTTTACTCCTAATGGGCATATACCGAGTTCTGCGTTGGTTACTGAAGGGGTTGATATAAAAGAGTTATGAGTGAACAGTACTCGGTCCGAGCATGATTCTATTACATATATTTTTGGCAGGTACCGTATCTTTAGGGTTTGTTCAACGTTGTGGCGCGAACCCTGAGAGTGTGGACTGGTGCCGGTGCCGGTTCCAGGAACTCCAACGGTGGACTTTTGGAACTGGCGTAGTACTATAGCATTCTAAATTTACCAACCGTTATTGTCAACCATGTCTCATCCATCATCCATGCATGACCTACAGTGACAAATCTTCAGGTGTTGATTCGACACAGAATCTTAGGAATTTTGGAGTGGTCACCACCTAACAAACTACGTAATCTGATTTGTGTAGTGTGGAGCATCCTCGGGGGATGGATCAACAATCGAAGCGTGTACGCCCTTCACACCGGGCTTGCGTGTAGGAACCTCACATGAAATTTCTTTGGGTGCCCAGGAATGATGACGATGATATAAAAGAGTTTTTTATTATTTTGGCGCCGGCCCTGCACTAATACAACTGTACTGTAGTGAAGTGGGGGGTTGTACAAGGAGATGGTTTGGGAGAAGCCGTTCGGAAAGCGAGGTGGACTTTGGCCCCAGATGACCTGTGAAAGGTATAATGCTTCAAGTGGGAGTCAAGGAGCAGACTTTGCGGCACAAGCCTGGCTCTACAGGACAAAAGGTAGATGAATGCTTGAAGCTGACGCAGTCATTCTGCGTCCTTGAATGCCGCACAGTAGACTTGTAATCTTCGGGGGGCGCACACATAGGACAAGCCTGTGCGCAGGTGCACATAATGATTTCTCTGCCCAAATGCAGCATGAGGTCATGATGGACTACCAACACTGCTGCCCTAATTGTTCCTTCGCCACACCCTGAAGCCCCACTTCTGTCAGTCGCAGCGACCAGCCCGCTTCTAAAGGCTTCCAGGCAAGCACACCCTCATATTGTTTTTGTGTAATGGTCAGCTTGGGTAATTGTAATTCTATGATTGGCTTCTCCTATGTAAGGTACTGTACGTGGAAGGCAGGGTCGGCAGAAAATAATTCCCCAAATAAATGCCGAAAAAAATAAAAATTTATAAAGTATTTTGTCGAAATCAACAAAAATAAAGGAAAAAAAAAAAAGCCAAGAAAAAAATTAAAAAAAACATAACACTAAACAAAAATCCTAGACAAAAATTGGAATAAAACGTTTACCTGCCGGATTTTTTATGTTAGCTATTATTAGTCGATTTTTTAATAATTATTTTTGAAAGTGCCGATCTTTGTTGATTCAACTTCTATTAATTATTCGGCATGAAAATGCCAACCCTGCCTTCCACGTACGGTACACTGCCTTTAACCCCTAAAGGTCCTCACCGCTTTTGTAAAAGTCAAAGCACTATAATTTGCATACTTGAAATATCACATTGTATGATTTATAATTTTTCATAGATAGTCATTAACATTATGAAGGTATGGCAAAATTTTCAACATGATTCGAAGATATTTTGAATAGTTACAACTTTTATTATGTAAACAAGGGAAAAATTCAAAATAAATATATTTTTGTCAAATTCAATATCAAAAATTATATTTAAGGTAGATAAAAGTTATATTTACAAGGAGTAAAAAACTGAAAGTGAAGAAATTAAAAGAGACTTATGATAGGAGCATCTTTAGAAATCCCTTTGTATTTTGAACACTCAAAATTCAAATTTCTTGAAGGTGGAAAACCTTCAAATGAAGTCTATTCTCGAATCCCAACGGTCAAAAGATGTATCATAACTTAACTTAAACATTTAATGAAAACAACAACTATAATAAAATTAAAACACTTGATTTTTGGGGCGTTTGACCAAAAAACAAGCATAATATGGTTGATTGGTCCTTTAGGGGTTAACCCCTAAATGATCAAACGATCAATTTTCTAGTCGTTGTTCGTATCGAACGGGGTGCCCAAAACAAAAAAATATTCTTCTGAAAATATAAAGATAATTTAAAAATATTACATCAAGTTTACTTTCCATCACAATTTGAATTATTTGCATCCTAGTAAAACTCCACCCGGGAGAAATTTTCAAAGTGGATCACCTCAACATTGTCTTAGTGTTATAAAATTTGCTATTTAGAAAGACTAATGAGGTTTCTTTCAACATTTCTTTTGCTTTTTTGAAGGTTACAATAAATAAACCAATTTTAACCAATCATGCTAACTCTTAAACTCTGAAAGTGAAAATCATAATTTATAAAAAAAATTCGAAGGCTAATGCTTTTAAACCCATTAAAAAAAATCTAAAGTTGTTTTTGGAAGTTTGACTATATAGATAATTTGTAGGGATGGTGCTCTACATTTTGTCTATTGAACCAAACTTCATCAAAAATATTGAACGCACGTGTTATAACACATCTATGTTTTGTTCAATATTCTTTGGGGTTTTAGGGGTTAACCCCTAAAGGACCATGCTTATCCCTAAATTTTTATCACTTCTTGTGATGCTTTCAAGAACGTATTTGTATCTCTTAATTGGTGCTGATGTATTAGATAACCGAGGAGTTGTGGTAGCGGCAAGTTAGTTATCATACATAACCGGTTGTTCACTTTTCAATCACAACCCTTGTTCTTCATGTTTCAAGGACATAGGATGCAACTTGAAAAGAGAGAAAGTTATGAGTTGCAACTTGTGATGGCAGTGGTAACGGGTTGCCAATGGGACGGGGGCACGTTAGTGTTGAAAATTCAACAACCGGTTATGTAGAAAACTTCAGCATTGAAGCTGAAAGAGGACTTAATCTTGAGATTGTATATCAATTTTCAAGAAAATCTTCCATATATATTACATGTCTATTAGGTTTGATCATGAGATTTTTACAAACAAACTTGAGCAAAATCAACAAGTCATCACTTCAAACATTCTCATAAATTCTAGATTCATAATTGATGTTTGAAATTTCAAGGGCATACAAAGATGTAATGTATATAGGTGCTTAGAAAAATGGTGTTCTAAAACTAAACATAACAACAATGATTGATTCCGATAAATGTATCTTTCGGTAAAGTGACTTGTTGGTATCTAGTTGAGTTGGTGTTTATGGTCGTTATTAATTGTTGCATTGCATAAAATGTGTAAAGATTTGGATAAAGACTTCAAATTTTTTTTTCGAAATATTTAAAAAATATATATATTTGTAGAAATTTTTCCAAATATTGTTAAAAGATTCCATTTAAATATATTTGAACATTTTCGTAATTATTATATAGTATTAATGACACAATAATGAAAAATGTTCTACATATTGTACACTTTTGTTTTGGGCAAATCGTACGCCCTAGTGTGAAAACACCCTCCAAGTCATCAACCTCCCTAACTACCATGTTCCATATTCACCATAATTTTAATTTTTTCTAGCACATCGGTAAACATAATTCTACATCTTGAAGGATTTTTGTGTTCTCGTAACGGAAATTTACATTTTTCTAGTTAACATTGAGTCAAATTTCATGAAATCCAAATAAGCTACTATAGTAATGAAATTATTCTTGGACACAATGTGTCCTTGTGGTCCTATAGGGATTAAATTGCCCATTTAAACTAATGTACTATGGAAAAAATGAGAACATTTTTAATTCCCAAATAGATAAAGATTAAGAAATAAAATAAAAAAGATAAATACACTGTAATTTGTGTGAATTTCAAAAGTGGAAAATAGTCATACCCTACTTGTGATGTATGGACAATGTTTTTTATAATAAGAATAATAATATTGAATTGCACTCTTAAAGCCCAATTTTGTTCACCCATAGCGAATTGCTCACAAGTTTAAAATTTTTTTAACAAAATTGGAGACATTTCACTTTAACCCCTAAAGGACCGGGAGGACACATTGTGTCCACGAATAATTTCATTACTTTGATAACTTGTTTGGATTTCATAATTTTGACTCAATGTTAACTAGAGAATTGAAAATGTTCGTTTCAAGAACACAAAGATCCTTCAAGATTTGCAATTATATTGATTGGTTCATCGGGAAAAAACTAAAACGTCAACGTAGGTGAACTTGGGACATAGTAGTTAGGGCGGTTGATGACTTGAAGGGCGTTTTCACACTTGAACGTCACATTCGTAAAAAAAATGAAGTGTACAATATGTAAAATATGTGCCATTTCTGCATCATTAACACTATAAATAATTACGAAAAATGTTTAAATATATTTAAAATGAAATCTTTTCAAAATAATTGGAATTTTTTTGACATATTTTATATTATTTTGGAATATTTTGGAATATTCCAATTATATATTTGAATTCTTTAAAACATTTTTGCAATGTAAAAATTAATAACGATCACAAATACCGGCTCAACGAGTCACCAATAAGTCACTTCACTCAAACATAAATCTTTGAGAATCAATCATTGTTGTTGTATTTAGTTTTAGAACACCATTTTTTGTGGGCACTTAGATATAGACATCTTTGTATGCTCCTGAACTTTCACACGCTAACCATGGTTTTTAAATTTGTGAGAAAGTTTGCAATGAATGACCTTTTAGTTTTGTTCAAAATTTTCAAAAATCAACTTATGATCAAACCTTATAATCATGTAATATATACGGTAGGTTGCTTGAAAATTGATGTACAATCTCATGACTAAGTCCTTTTTGAACTTCAACGGTGAAGTTTTCTACATGAATACCAATCAAGAGATACAATTGCCTTTTTGAAAGCATCACGAGAAAGTGATAAAATTTTAGGAATGAGCATGGTCCTTTAGGGGTTACAGATTGAAAAATTATAATATTTTGCATCCTGCTTTGCATTCAATTTTAGTTGAGGCATTAACTTACCCTCTTGATTATGTTTCATTACTCTTATGAAGGATGTTATTTGTATTAAGCATCGCCTCAAATATATTCTTTGATATAATTTTCAAGGCTTAATAATATTCATTGTATGTGGTCTTACTTTTTTGTGATTGAATTTTCTTTGCCGGACTTGGAGGGTTGTATTTATTTCATAATATTGAGACATGCAGTTCCATCTCCACACCCAATTTTGCTACGTAGATTTACTTTGAAACCACCTTATAATACGTTTTTGAACCGTTTTCAATTTTAGCTCTAATTGATTGAGTTTGGATTTTATAAAGATTGCTTTTGTGACAAGCCTATAGATTGGTTTAAGTGGTTTAAGCAATTCTCACTTTAAAATTTCAACAAATTTGTTTTGCAGCTCTTCCTTTGACTTGGACAACTAAAAAGGAATCAACAATTGAAACCGCTACCCGACGGAGATTGGATGTCATTCACTCTCAGAGAATGAGCCAACCACATAGATGAGCCTCTTTGGTAGATGCTCTAAGACCTCATTTAGTGTCCAATTCCAACCCTTTCTATGAAATTGATATTTGTATTAGAAAATGTGCAAAGCTTGAACAACATTGCAGCGTTTCATCAAGTTCACAATTACTATCGCTTATTTTTTTTGAGCCTCAAAATTATGAGTTTTCAAGTGCATAAATTGAGAGGCTCTCAATTGGACAATTTAGAACTTAAATTTTTTCTTTGTATTAGCTGTTACAAATTTGAAGGTGCGGTTGAATACAACCATGACCAAGACCACAAAAGAGCTGGTTCAGGAGGTGTGTGCACCTAGATTAACTGAAAGATCAAACACCTTCTAAGTTGTAACAACTTCTGGCCATTTGAGATCTAATTAGTCTCACTAAATTACACTTTTGGGGATCACTGAGGTGACATAGAAATCTTGAATGTGTACAACCCACATACAATCCAAGATAGAATCAACTTTAGACAAGGATTCTAGATTTCCTCCCGCGCGATTGCAAGTGGGTATTGGCAAGGGACTAGAACATGGTCATAAGTCCCCAAGACAAATGCTCGTCCAATGGCCAATTCTTCTCTAATAGAGAGAAACTCAATTTTTCTCTTTGTGAACTGTGAATATATTTCTCTTTGTGAATTGGATTCTTCAAATTCTCAAAATCCTTAAAACAGTGCACAAGGAAAAAAATTCTAGTAGATCGTACTATACAAACGCCAATGAGAAAGAAGAATTTGAGGCTATTTGCATGGCATATTACACCAAACTATACAAGAGCCGCTCATCAACCTCCTCACCCCGACCAAATTCTGACATTGCCTTTGGTAGCATTCAAGATCGATTGTCAACTGAAATGAAAAACCCCCTTCCTGCCTCAATTCAAATTGGTGAGCTAAAGCTCGCTTTGTCCCAAATGGCGTCTGGCAAATGTTTAGAAAATGTTGGAGTTATCACGAAGTTTTATAAGACCTTGTGGCCGTTGAATGGCCAAGAGTACTTCGTGATGCTACAAAAGGCTATTGCTAATGGGTAACTTCCGCTAGACATGAATTGTAGAGTTCTAACATTAATCCACAAAAGCAACTCCCAAAGCCACTTCACAAATTGGAGATCGATAGCGTCACTTAACGTGTCTTACAAAAAAAATTCTAAGGCATTTTAGCTACGGCTCCTAATTTTCAACAGTAGCATCAGTAATAATGAGTCTATTTTTTTTCTCCCTTTGCTTCATTCCCAACAATATTATCGTAACTCAAAAGACGATAAACTACGCAGATCAATTCCACCAACCTCTAGTATTCCTTAAGTTTGATTTCTCAAAGAGTTATGATATTGTAGACTGGATTTTTTTCTTTGAGACTATGCGTGATTGCGTATCACTAGGCCTCCTATCAGAATTTATAAAGAATGCCTTTTGTCCAATGCCTTCTCAACGTTAATGGAAAACTGTCCCCAACTTTTACCATTGCAAGAGGTGTCTGGCAGGGGTGTCCTCTCGTGCCTTGCTTACATTTAATAATTGTAGAGGTTTAAAAATTTGTGATTAAATCCTATGCAAAATTTGGAGCAATTCAATGCATTCTCTTCCCGGTTGATTGCCACAAATTCTCCTTCAGTATACCGGTACCACGGCCATGAATGAGAGAGTGAGAGAGAAGATATGATGAGGAAAGCATCTGCGAGTGTGCGAGCGAGCGAGACTGAGACAATCTTTCAGCGGGTGGAGATAAGCCTTACCCTCAAGGAAGAGGAAAACAATACCCTGCTTTCCCAAACCATCCCCCGTGCCATATTGTGATTGGTCCAAGATGACGTGGACCTCTCCAGATTCGACGTGGACATAACCAGATCTGACGTGGACCTTGCCACATCTAACGTGGCAATTCCGTGCGGTGATAACCCCGTCCCTTACTTTTTGTAGGGAAGAACAATTAGTTAAGCGTCCTAAACTCCATTTTATATAATATTGTGAAGTAATGGTCGTATTGTACACTGACATGAAGTGTACAATCGAGTAGCACTATCTATTGTAGCATTGTTGTTAATATAATATTCGGAAGAAATTGTGCCACTCAACATGGATAGGGACTTCTCAACCCAGGAAAAAAACTAACTCCACTTGCCAAAGAATTTCAATTAGCTAGATCTGAGGAAATAAATATAATATATGCCACTCACGACGATTCTTGCTTTCCCATAATTATTTTGCAAACAAGCATCCAGGTCCATTTTAGCAATATTGGCCAGCGTGTGCGGCCACATCAGCCTAGTGGAACATGTTTATGTACCTCACAATACTGCGACAGTGACATCCAAGAGGCTGCCCACATCATCCAATGCACCACTACACTAAATAGGTAGATTAGTGTTAGATGAAAGATCAGTGTTAGAGCCAATAGTTACCCAAAACACTAAATATCAGTTAAAATTACAAATAGTGTTAGGGTAAGTTAAGCGCCGCTTCACTGCCGGAAGAAGTCGGAAGGTGGTAGGGTTTCTCTGGCTGGTGTTTGCTCGTGTTTGTTGGTGGCTCGTGTTTCGCTGGTGGCTCCCTCTACCCGTCGTTACAGTGTTGGACAGTCGCGCTGGTTGTCGCTCCGAAGTCCGCCTTTGAAGCTCTTGCTCACCGTAAATTCCGCCTTCGAAGCTCCTGGTGGCGCTGGTGTCGCTCCGCTATTGGCGCTGAAGTCGCCTTCAAAGCTCCTGCTCACCTTAAATTTCGTTGTCGCTGCAGGCCCACAGCTCTGCCGAGCTGTCTGCCTCGTCGTGCTCGATACAAAAACCACTCTCAGTTCCTGAATTATGTAAGTAAATTTCATCGCTCCTCCCGTTGGATGGAGCTTCGACATTTTCGTGGGATTTTCCAGTTCTTACAATGTGAAATGTTTTTTTTTCTTTTACCTCTGGATCAGAGGTTGGAAATGGTTGCTTACTAAGTTGAAATTGGTGTGGTTTGATGTTTCTAGACCCTTCTTTTGGTTCAAGATCATAGAAGCTTAGTTTGCAGTAAATTTTGAAACCATGAATTGACACATGCAATGTTCTTTACTGATTCTGGCGGTGAAAATTTTGGCCACATCTGAATTTTTTACTTATGATCATTTTGAAACCATGAATTCTTTACAAAGGAGTGACACTTTGTTTGCAATTCACTTGATCTGTACTATTCTGGATTAGCATCGTGAAGCACTGGTCCTACAAATTTTCTCTGATATTTAGGGTTTACGTTTGAATGAGCCTCAGACAACCGTGACGAGCGGCACCTCCTTCGGGGTTCGATGTTTCTGAGTTACTGGCAACGTGAATAACCCTGTCAAGCAATCAGTATATAATGTTGTAAGCAAGTCTTTCACCAGCTTTTGTTGAGTCTTGTCATCATCCTAATTGTGTAAAATTTAGAGCATGGTCAATTGTTCAGTACTTTCAAGAAAATGCTCTAATTCTTGGACTGCTAAGAGGTCCATAGCGCAGCTCTATAAGATATTTTGTTGGTAAAATGATCACTCCATAGAGATCCCCCATAACATATATACTATGTCTTGAAAGTGATGGATATTACAGCATGAGGTTCGCATTATTTTAGCATCTTTTATCATTTTAGGATTCTTATCTGAGGTAGGGCTAGCATACATCAATGAGAACCGGAGTTTGTTCATGTGCAGGATATATTTGGCAGTCTATGATTGAGGACATACTTCAATTCTGGAGAGAAGGTTCGGAATTTATGTTTCTTGACCAAGGTGTCAAAATTGGGCCTCATGTTTTGTTTTAAGCATTTTTGAGGACTGATTCCTTTGCTCATAAGCACCAATCGTGTTATGAGATTTTATGTACTCATTGTCCATTCTGTTATTCAATGTAAATAAACATGATCAGCTTTAGAGGTCTTGTACAGTGGTACTTGAAGCACCCAGCTGATTATTGGAGTTTTCTTCAGTGTGAGGATGACAGTGTGGAGGATTGGCATCTTAACCCTTTAAGGACCAAGAAGTCCTAATATGGATTCATGTTTTTTAGCAGTTTTGAGTGGGTTCTATGTGAAGTTTCTATTGTTCAAATTTATTTATGTTTTTGGTCAACACATGCAATGTTCTTTACTGATTCTCGTGATATAAAATTTGGTCCTATCTGAATCATACTTTTCATTATATGAATGATTGAATTTGTCATTTTTAAACCATGAATTCTTCGTCCTTAAAGGGTTAAGGGATGATTTGATCCCATGTTGATTACTATCACAAAGGTTCCAATGAAACATAGTATCCAACCTCTATCTAATGATTGTCATTGACAACAAAAAGTTGTGATACAGTCCTCACTTGTTATGTTTCAATTTGTAGAAGTTGATTATTTGTGTTGACTGTGCTGATTTTGCAGAAAATGGCAGCTCTACGTTTGCCGTTGGTTGAAATTCCAGAAAACATCCGTCATCTCCATCAAGTCTCTACCTTGAGTGTTCGAAAATTAGTTATCCTCTGGATGGTTGAGGATGATGCACTTTGAGGAAGAGAGGGCCTCAACGCTAGAACAATTCAGCAGTTCCCAGAGCATTTTCGAGGACAATGTCCTGCAAATTTGGTGAAGGCCAACCGTTGGTGGCAGCAGCGCCATGATTTTACGAATGAAGAAGGTACTGTTGGATCCACATCTTGCTTTTGGGGTCTTGTTGAAAAAAGAAGGCGTCTTTATCCTAAAGCTAAAGCAGGTCGCGGACAGAAACGAAGTCCATGGGTCCAATATTTGTATTCGAAGGTCCTTGACACATTTGAACAGTATAAAAAAGCAGGAGTTAAGTTCTCAGCCAAACTTCTTCGTGACTTAACATTGTCTATTCTAACAGCGCCTGATTCTGAGTATAACATTCATTATGTTGATCCTAAAGATGGTATATTGTTTGTGGCTAAGATTAGTAACAGTTGGATCCAACAGTTTATGGATTCTCTGAATGTAGTCCTTTTATCCAACGTGGTAGATTAGTATGCAGTCCATCAAAAGAATTGCATATAGAAATGCAAACTGCATACCATATGGGAGTTTTACATAGAGGATTTTTGTCAGGAATTTTTCAAGAACATCTTATAGAAAACTTAGATGAAACTCATTTTGTTGTTAATTTAGAGAATGGTAAGACTCTAGGATTTCGCGGTGACACAACCGTTAAATATGCAGATGTTGTCTCAGACGGTGAGTCCCTGACCCTTGTTGTTAGAATTTCAAGGGGGCGTCGTTCCACCATAGAAGCTCCTATGATTATTTTCACAAATGAAAATAGGAGCTATCCTATTCGGGGGTTAATTGACAATGTTCCTGGGGTCACTTATAGGTCTGGTCCTAAAGGATGGATGGATGGATAAATGTATTCTCCCGGAATTTTTTTCAGATCCTCGTGCATACCAAAGTGATCCTCATGGGCAGCAAAAAATTGTATGGTTAGATAACTGTAGCGGTCACACAATGACACCTAGATTAGAAGCAGTCTTAACTTCCAAACATACTAAATTTTGTTATCTTCCTCCATGTTCTACTCATTTGTGTCAACCTGCGGATACATTTATTATTTCCAAAACTAAAGACTCATGGACTAGGAGATGGGAAGCTAAGAAGACCGAATTGATACAAGCCAATGCATGGCAAGATCAGGCCCGTGTAGATGGCCAATGGTCAGGGAAGTTAATCAACCCTGGCAAACGTTTTTTCCTTGAATTAGTTGCTCTTTGTATTGATGATGTTAACAGAGAGGTAGATCCTGATAACATTTCATATGCTAGAAAAGCTATGATTCGTTGTGGTTTAGCATTACGGCTTGATGGTTCTTGGAATGTTACTCAGTTATTTCCACATTTACAGGAAATCATTGCAAAACACTTGCAATACTTCCAAGGACAAGATGTGCCACCATTTGTTAGGGCACCATGAATTATAGGGTTTATTTGTTTTTATATTAAAGATGCTGATATATAAATAAAGCTATGTTTTGTATTTAGTACTCTATAATTTTCTTTGTTCTATACTTAGCAAGCTAAAATTCAAATGAATGTCTCTTTTAGCATGCTAAATTGTGGTTTTTTGTGACGTTTCTCAAAGAAAATTTTCGTTGTCTTTATTTTTCATTCTCAAAGTTGAGTTCCATTAAGTTTAAATTTTGTAATATCAAATTCCTAGCATATTACATTTTCAATGAGGCTCTCATATTCTACCTCCAATTCTTCATTTGAAGATCTACAAAAAATGTCATCTAACACTAAATGCGCTTTTGTAAATATTCAAAGTTACTAATTGGTACAAATAGTGTTAGAGTTGACATTTAGTGTTCTAACACTATGAAGACAATTGACATTTAGTGTTTTCATCGACTATTAGTGTTTCCAACACTAATCTACCTATTTAGTGTAGTAGTATGCCCGTCCCTAAAAGTCATGCTCGCCATGCTGCCCAAGAGCCTCTTACAGGACCTTCCCCCGAGCCCAAATACTTTCTAATGATTAGAGCCTATAAATATGGCCTTTCCAATTTCCACTAGATGCTCCGTTTTTGCCTCACCAATTTTCAACTTGTCATGGAATTCATCTCAATTTTGGAACACCATGCGAAATGAGAGTCCGAGATCTGGAGTTGAGTTACTATTGTTTGGGTGAAGATACTACTGGAGGTGAAGTTCATCAAACCAAAATGTTTTGAAAAGGTGAGCTCTCATGTAGCTTTTGGTGGAATTGTCATGCCCCCACCATCGGAGCTAGATTATCTAAAAAATGCGCAAATGAACTTTATAAGGTTGGCATCCGATTTGTTCAAAATGTATGGCACACTACTGAGGTTTGTTCTCTGCATGTTGATGAGGTGTGTGATAGGTTTAGGTTGCGGTCTAATACTAGTAAAAAAGGTAGCACTCCCATTAGAGTAGGAATGGACTAAAGAATTGCTCCTTAGGAGCGAAGACCAAGGAGCCCTACAACATCCATTTATCGTTCAAAAAAAAATAAAGAACTGTAAGAATCTTTTATTCCCACTTAGTCAACTCAGTCCTAGGGTTCACTTTGATGTGAAATAGCAGTGCAGTGGCTATATGTGATTGGCCGGCTCCTAAGAAGGACGAATAATGTCGGGTACAACTAGATGGGGTTAGAACATATTTGAGTACAAAAAACATATTTTACGCACTTGTACTTTGTTTACAACGTGATTGACTCAAACCCATGCACAATGGTTTATGCATGTGGGGGTCTTTGTGGATTTGTTCCCTAGTGCTCTAAACATGGTCAAGACGTGAACATTATTTTCCTTCCACTATCTAGAGGAGGAAGTCTTCCAGAATTTAATGGATTTGGGGTGGGACCAGAAAGTCATTGTTGCGAGTGACATCAATCGTTGCACGGCCAGTTTTATGAGCATTGTATTCAAATATGGCATGATGGGTCTAATCCAATCTCATCTTTATTTCTGCTAGGCCAGTCCACATCATGTTCTTGTGCATAGCCTCCTAAAAGTAACAATCAAAGGATTTGTTCAACTTCTGTGTACAGCCCAATCCATAAAAATATTATGTGGCCAATTAATTAGGCTTACTGTGATTTTCATATAGCGAGATAATTGAGCCGACCAGTTACTATGATTCATATAATTCATCAAACTTTTAGGATAGAAGAGACATTGGTTTTGATTGGTTGACCCAAGCGGCTGAGGTTCAACCTCCATCTCCACAAAGAAGACCCACCGGGTATGGGTTGTTGAAATCGAATGAAGCCAACTAAAGTCAAAGATCCTTCTCTTTTGTGGTTGAATTAATATGTTAATCTTCGACCTTGATATATCAAATCATGTGGCACAACTATATGGGATTCATGTCATACACTATGAAAGTATGTCACGAGCTACTATAATGACATCACCAAATTCCAAACCTTGCACGCAAATGAACCGACATCTTATCTATCTACCATCACTAGTCTTTCAATTAACTAATGTTTAGACTCGTGATTGATCTAGGAAAGACACATGCCTTATTTGGCTATTTTGGAATTGAGGAGTTGTTGTGATCGACTAGAGAGGCAAAATCAATGGCACCATTGATTGTAATTGTCAGTCTGTGACTCAGGCACGCTCTAGACGGTTGTACATCGGTTTTGGGAGTGTGCTGAAATAGAATGTCTAATTGTGGTGCACCCATATTCTTAACAAGCTTTTAATAGCCACTTTGGAGGATGGATGCCTCGAAACGTGGCACCCGTTTCACTGAAAACAAATGTTGTCCAGCCATCACATTTCCCACCAATTTTGTTTATTGGGGTAAATCTGGAGTCTCCTTGGTGGAATGGTCATGCGGACTATTTGGCTTGCCCGAAACGATGTTGTCTTCAATGGGATTTTTTTTGGGCCAACACCAAATTCTTTTAGAAGATTTAGATCGGCCTCTTTGACTTCGTACGATAGGATTGTCTGGTAAAAGATCAAGACTCACGCTACAACAATGACCGTTAGTTGGCCCCGCTTTTGATTACATTCAAGAATAAATGGTGTTGCAATGGTGTTATAGGCAAATACGTCCTTATTGATTACAAGATTCATTAGGCCCTTTGGGCACTTTTACTTATTTTTTCTTTATCGAGGTCTTTAATTAGTCTTTGGTGTCCACCGTCCTTGCTCGTTGAAGAGGTTTGGGTTTTTATTTTGCCTTCTTTCTTGCAATAATGGGTCTCCCTTTGTTTGTGTCCAAAAAAATTAAAAAACAAAAAAATTAAAAAAAACAAAAAAAATCTATATTCTCTTGTATGATCATTATTTTCAATTGCTAGTGCTATAAAATACTCTACCTTGATAATATTGTACTCTATCCCAATGTTAGACGAAAATAAATTATTTTTACCCCATATTCTATCAAAATCAAAAATTACAAGAGGTTTGTGCCTAAAATTCATAAATTTAGGAACTACCATGCCTAGAATCACATGAGCTACACCATGGATGTGATAAGGTAAGGTGTTAAGTGAAATTCAAGATTTGCACTAAATGAATGATTTGCAATAGTCCTTTTTGTAGCAATGTGTAATTTTTAAAAATTTACTCATAAATAATGCCTACATTTTTCAAAATTTTCCTTTGGATTTGCTTAAAGAATTGAACACATCAAAATAATTATTAGGCATTTTGTTGCTCAACCTAGGGGTAGACTAAGGTGGTGCCCCCAATTATGACAAATTGCTCATTTTGACGGTCTTAGGTGTTTCTAACTTATATTTGCAACAAAAAAAACTTTCTCTCGTTGATGTCAAATTGTCAGACTTTACTAACTTAAGTTAAAGTTTTATTTCAATAATTATAATTTTAGATACTTATTTTTAAAAATATTATTTTGAATCAAATGCAGTTAAAACTACATTTCATTGCCAATAGAGTTAACTGAAAAGTCAGCTCAAAGAAGAAACTTTTAGCAAACTCCTCTTGAACTCATATTGAAATATAAATAGACCGAAAACTAGTTCATGATGAGTTGGGAGACAATCTAAAGCAAGCCATTGTCATTATTCTCCACACCTCGCAATGACTTCCACACCTCCTACCAAAGCTCTAAGCCCATGGCCAACAAGGGGACAACTGAAGTTAAGAAACTTAAATATTCAACCCAAACATAGCTCAAAGGAGAGGTTAGAAGGAGGTTGAAAAGGGAGGTTCCATGGCCTTCTTTTCGGTTAACTCTAATATTTCAACTTTGTTATAGAAATACTACAAGCCAATATTAGACATTTGAGTTAACTAAAAGCAAGCAAGAATCTGTATTGAATCTATGGGGAGTCTCCAACCTATTATTATCAATTTTTGACTCCACTTGTATATGAATGGTTCATTGGTTCTTCCATGAATAGTCCCTTAGGTTTCGGGGGACTTGTGGGAACTCTCCTCTAGCATCATGGATGTCATGAGTTTTACTCCCATGGGTGGTGCAGGGCCTTGCTTTAGATTATCCTCCAACTCACTACAAACTAGTTTTGCCGTCTTTTTAAAACCAAAAATGAGTTTAAGGTGAGTATAAAGTGAGTTTCTATGTTGAGACACTCTTTTTGGTTAGCCCCTAAAAACCCAAGGGATATTAAACAAAACATAGATGTGTTATAACATATGCCTTCGATATGTTTGATGAAGTTTGGTTCAATAAACAAAATGTAGGACATCAACTCTACAAATTATACATACGGTGAAACTTCCAAGAATAAGAACTAAGATCTTTTTTTAAATAAAGTTGAAAATTTGTATAAATTATAATTTTCACTTTTAAAATTTAAAACTTAGCATGATTCGTTAATTTTAGTTTATCTATTGTAAACTTATAAGAAAATGATAGAGGGAACATCATTACTTCTCCAAATAGCAAATTTTATAACACTAAGACAATGATCTATTTTAAAAAATTCTCTCGGGTGGAGTTTAACTCAAATTGACATAATTCAAATTGCGTTGGAATGTGAACTTGATGTAGTATTTTAAAATTATTTTTTGTTTTTTCAAATTTTTTTATTTTTAATTCCGGGTAACCCATTAGATTCGGACCGCGACAAGAAAATGACCAATCGGTCATTTAGGGGTTAACCCTATTGTGGCTGTAATTATTTTAGTGGGGAAGGGCACGTGAGGAAAACATTCCATGGTACTGTTACAAACAATACTTTCTCGAGGCTAGGGAAGTAGGAAATTCCACCCTCTCAAATTGGGCTGTATGGGCCTTATTATTTTTGGGCAGCTTGTGTTTAGCCATGATCCCACTTCGACGTAGTATTAGGCTTCAAAGTCTGGACAATCCCTGTGCCATTTGGGCTAGAAATAATAAATTTAGTATGGCTATGGGTGTTGATCCGGTTACCTTTTTAAAATGATGGAAATAACTTAACTTGGCTGAGTTCCTGTGTTGCGGGTCTTCTTGCAATAGAGTTTTATTAGTGGTGAACTCTTTTTTTTTTGTTGTTTATAAAGATATCAATTAGAAATTATAAAATATAAAAATGGCTAATTTTTCCAGCTTGTCAGGTAAATGGCGTGACGGACAAGGGAATACTGGCGCAGATGCACCGCAAATGACATTCAATATTGGAGTCAACGAAAGTCAATACTCAACATATTGACTTTCACTGCAACTTCTATAAGCGATCCGGTTATTTTTTAAAATAATTATTTTGGGTCACAAATCCGGGAGCACTCCAATATTTTCACCCTTGGGCCGGTTCACACTATGGCATGAATTGGGCTGCGGAGAGTCCAAAGTTTTGGGTTGAAAATATATAGGAAAATAAATCTTGGGGGAGAATTGGGTTTCAATTTTCGGTTGACCCAATTCTTTTTTGAGAGGTTGTTGCATTTTATTTTATTTTTGAAACAAGTGCATGTTTATTTCCATCGCACAACAACAAATTATAGGCATCATTCACACTCAGATCAAAGAGAACACATTTCTAGTGCCTCCCAGGTGGTTTTAAAAAATAAATAAATCTTCCCGCAAT
Organism: Pohlia nutans; assembly: GCA_022496805.1. Classification (NCBI taxonomy): domain Eukaryota; kingdom Viridiplantae; phylum Streptophyta; class Bryopsida; order Bryales; family Mniaceae; genus Pohlia; species Pohlia nutans. The sequence goes on from CM040086.1 coordinate 4,739,993, forward strand.
AGTTAGACTAGGTCCTAATCATTTCCGACTGAGAGCAACGCCCCCACCATAAACATGAGGTCTCACCGTCTGGGAGCGATCCCTATCACGGTTGGGGTTCCTATCAAGCTAAGAAGTATTAGCCCTTGCAATGTGCATCAAAGTGCCACCCTTGTTGGTGCTAATGAGCACACCTAATTAGTTTAAAGTCATTCCAGACCCACAAGGCAATAAATTAACCTAATAACTTCAAAAGCACACTTTACCTCAAATATACAAGTGCATTTGTATACAAGACTAAATGTATGACTTTCACTAAATCCAAAGTTGTCAGGAATTCATCAAATTTCTAAACTTCTTTGACTCTAAAACAATAAAAATGCTTCATTTTGAAAAATCATTAATGACAATCGATAACAAATATTTTTCAAGAAGAAATCATATTTTTCATTTTGGAAGTTATGTAAAAACCAAATTTGATATCGTCAACCTACACAACGGATTGATCATCTTGGATCCCTAGCTTCCATTCCTATTGACATGCTATATATAGCCTAGGCAAGTGTAACCATTTGATAAAAAGACAACTTACCCTTGTCACCATTGGCAGAAATGCAAGTAAAGAATTAGTTATATCACTCTAACCACGGGTTAAAACCTCAAGCTTACTTTAAGGGGAAAAAAGGTCAAGAAGTTACTGTAACGAACTAAACTTTCTAATTTTAGCTTACCGCGTCACTGGAAGTGAAAAGCTTCACACAAGGAGCAACTTTTGGTTCCAAGTTGCAGCGAGTGAAAGGTGGGATGAGAGTTGAGCGCCGGTAAAGTTTCAAAGCGCCAGGGCATGATTAGCTGGTTGACTTGAGAACATCACTCTCACTCCGATTTTACGGCTGTCCTGAGTAAGTAAATTCATCCGTAACTTGAATTCGTATGATGATTGTCTGATCATCACTAGTACTGACCTACAAAAAGCCGTAGTAACTAGATTTTTTCTTCAAAACTGCGCTACAGGAATGGATCACAGGGACACGACACCAAGGTGGCCAGAGGGGAAGGAAGAGTGTGGCAGGGGGCAAAGCCACGGCAACGAAAGCCGCTGTAGATCGCGTAGAATCATCCCTGCCTGTGGAAAATCCATCGTAGGCTGATGAGGAAGAAGCGGAGCCTCAACTCTATCTTGTGGGCGCTCAATTCGTCACTCACTCAAACTGTTACTGTAGAGTTTTCCGGGCCCTCCCCTCTTGACCCGGGTGCGTGGGTCCCGAGCGCTTCGTCCTCTCGAAACTGAACTTGCACACAAAACTTTTATCATCGATGCAGGATTCTAAATAAGTGCAAGTAACTTCCACTTGCTGATGCTCCTGCTGTTGCTGTTGCGCGACCCAGTTGTTGGGGTTTAAGTCTTTTGCGGAATGCATGCGCGGCGAGGATTCTGATGCCGCAAGAGAGAATGGTTTCTGATCATGAGATTGTGTAGATTGTGGCATGTCAACGCGGCTGTCTAGATTTAGATAGTGAGATAACCGTGGTTCTTTTTTGGTTTGAATCTTCCGGCGACAGCGGTCGTCGTTTTCTTTCTTACAGTTTGTTTGTTTTCGGCGAGGGGCCGGTCCGTAATAGGGGTTTGTGTCGCGATGGGGAGGGTGAAGCTGGAGATTAAGAAGATAGAGAATCCCACCAACAGGCAGGTCACGTACTCCAAGCGACGCAATGGGCTCATCAAGAAGGCGTATGAGTTGTCCGTGCTGTGCGATATTGACCTGGCGCTTATCATGTTCTCGCCGTCCGGCAAACTCACTCAGTATTGCAATTGCAGGTAGGGATCTTCTTCTTCTTACCCTGCCGAGGTCTCTCTCTTTCTTGCTTGTTTTTCAGGGCTAAGAAACATTCAAATCCATGCACGATACCAGTTGAGATCCCAAATTCCAACCCTCGTAACTTGCATGAATGACGGACTGAAAATGGCTTGTGTGCACAAACCCTCTTTCCAAGCGCAAAATGTAAAGCCGTTGAAATCCAAAGCACTAAAGCGGTTGTTGTAACTTGAGGCTTTAGTCTTCCGTAGCGAAGACCTAGAATGGTAGACCTACTTTTGGTTTTGTTTGAGAGGTGGGGTTTGGAGGTTACTGAATTCGTAGAATGTGCAGGATGTAGAGGGGTTTTTTTGTTTTTTTTTTGTTTTGTTTTGTTAAAGGTTAGACTGAAGCTTACGGCGGTTGGTTTGTGTTTACGACGCAGCATTGAAGAAGTTATCGGTCGGTTTGCCAATTTGCCTATGCATGAAAGGAACAAAAGGTATGCACATTACATGATTCTTCCCTCAATCTCCTGCTTGAATCCCCCGCCCCTTTGATGTAGCAAACCCTGCATATATATAGTGGATCAGTCAGCACGACGTTTTTGTGGTGGGGCAGTTTTGAGGATATGTTGACACGCTTCTCGAATAATCACATGCATCATGACCGCAGCAAATACAATAGGTACAGTGCATCCCTCCTCTTTCGAGACCTTGCTGAAATGGTTTTCCTTTTTTTCTTTTTTTTAAAACTCTCGGTCAAGGTTTCTGACGCCCATTCCGTGTCCTAACCAAGCATTGGTCGTTTGTTTGTTGTAGGAAGACTGAGAATTTGGAGGTATGATTCGTACTCTAAAACCTTAATAATTACACTCATCAAGAGCTCTTTTTAAATGTAGCGGTAACGGAAACCAATCTAAAGATTCTGTGACCGCGTGATGAATGCAGTATCTTCACAAGGCGTTGAAAAAACTTGTAGGAGAGAAGGATCTTGTTGCGAGTCAACAACTCTTACCCGGAAGGTCAGCTAACGATCTGAATTAATTATAGACGTCTGTTTTGACTTCGATTTGTAATGTATACGAAATCCGGTACTTACTGGTTTGTGGGCATGTTTCTCCGGGTTGCGTGGACAATTTAGCAGCAAGTCAACGTACGAGGTTGAGGTAATTGATCAATTCCCGTCCTTGTGACGTTCCAGCTTTTTAAGCGTTTGTCGGTGATCATTTTACAGTACTGCTGAATCTCCTGTCTGCTGAAGCTTCTCCAGGAGTTACGAAATGCAACTGACATGAATCTTTCCGGCAGGTGTTACAGCAGGAGCTGAAGAAAGCACAACAAGAGAAAGAATTGGTGCAACAGCGAGCAAGGTACCGTTGAACTAGACCTTCTGTTTCTGAATTAGTGCTGTCTACCAAGGGATTATTGTGTTTCTGCATAATCCCAGTGAGGTTCTAGCTGTGTCTATGCATCTCGGACTTGCTTAGGGTATCCATGTTCTCGGTCATTGTTCTCATTCGTGTGCATGGATTTTCGCAGGTTGTATTTAGCTGATGAACAGCTTCTGCAAGGTGTGACTTCCGTTCAACAACTGGCGAATATGGAAACCGAATTAGAGCAGGCGCTGGAGCGAGTGCGTGCCAGGAAGAATTACGTGAGCAGTGCGTATCAAGCTGCAAATGAAATGCAACGCCAGCAACATGAATTTTTGGGCAACAGTTTACAGGTATCCACTGCCTTTTGTCCCTCGCTGGCGGTTAACCAGTTTCGTTCCAGGTTTATCCCCTACAGCATCGAGATTTCGTGGAACTTTAAGATGATCACCACTATGGTAACTTTAAATTATACCACCAGAACCCGCGAAGCACATTACATGAGTTGCTCAAGGAGTAAATATAATTGAACCTAAAAAGAGTCTTCATATGACCCACTCAAAAGATGAAGCCCCTTGGTCTTTTAACCATGGGTTAAAACTTGTGAGTTGTGAGAGCATCTCCACCATCACTCTGTACAGCTCTCTTGCTCTAGAAAAATGAGTTAGTCAACAATTTGTTTGGAGGGAGACACTGAAAAGTGTAGCAAAGTTGAGGGCCCTAAAAGTAACTCAAGCTAATGTAGGGACACATGCAGTATCGGGAACCTCACCTCGGCAAATGTTCCCTTAGCGACATTCTGCATGGGGTGCTCCACGGGAGGTTCCCGATACAACATTCTAACCTTAATAATGTGTATTTTCTCTTCATAATTGCACAATTCATGTGTTGCACAATTCATGCATGGTGACTTTGTGAGTGGCTTACTCACTATTTTCAAAGCCTAATTGAGTGATTTTGGTGGAAAACTACATGGTAGAAATGCCCTGTAATTTTGGATGACCTTCAGAGTGCAATTCAGAGTTGCTGCTATAAAATGAAGTAGGTGTTTCCCCCTGCATCTGAATCATCATAAATTACGGGACTTGGGGCTGACATAACTGCTGGCTGTGTAGATGATGGCACTGAGGCAACAGCAGGCGCAGCAGGCGGGTCTGGCACCAACGCAGACGCAGTTCTTGCACTGGGCGATGCAGCCGGAGCGTCCCGAGCCCACGCAAGATTTTATGGAGCAACAAACCAATCCAGCCGCAACACTTATGCCAACACCACTAAGCAGGTGACGGTCCCAACACTTGATGATGAACATTGTACAGCTCGTTTTTCCCTCGGAGTGCACTATGTAAATTCGTGAAAGTATACATGAATGCACACAAAAGGGGTATTCATTTCAACATTGTATACACATGTAACCCCTAAACGTACCAACCCTTTGAATAGAAGTAGATGCTAGCCTTAAAAGTAGATATTAGCATGGGTCAGATGTACATGAGGTGTACATGAGAGGTCTAATGCAAGCATAAAATTTGCTCAACAAATTTGACATATTGGCATTTGGAGGCTTCTCCAATATTATCAATACCTCCCCATCACAAGGAATTTACTTTAATTGGTAGAGAACCTAATAGACTTGCAAATATGACTTGGATGAAAGTCATTAAATATTGTATGAGAAAGTTACTAGGCTTTTAATCTTTTCGTGATTCAGTTTCCGAACGCTGGGACGTTTAGGGGTTGAAGCTGAAAATATTAGCTTATACTCCCTCTGTCCCATAATGACTTGCACGTAGGTTCTCTGAAATCTACCTCTTGAGGTAGATTTCAGAGAACCTACGTGCAAGTCATTATGGGACAGAGGGAGTATATAATTAGGACAAAATAGATCCTTGTAGACACATAAACCTAGTATACAGGGGTCATGAACACAGGTGATTCTCAAACATAATGATGTAGAGTGCACCCGGGGATTTATTTCACTTCCAGGGCGCAAAGAGTAGTTGTGCTGATTCACCGTGACGCGCATTTTGGTATTGCAGTAGAGAACCAGGAAGCAACGGTGACGCAAGCCCGGGCGCAGGGTACAATTTTGCAGCGGCACCGGGGCAAGCAGGACTGGAGTCGCTGCGGCAGATGGGCATGGTGGGCACCAGCCGAGGATTATCCATGCACGACATGTCACTAGAGCAGCCGAATGCGCAGTACAGCAGCGACGATCAGAAGAAAGCCAAAGTGGAAACGGTGAGCATGGGCTTCGTCACCTCCAGCAGCAGCGCGGCCGGCGCCGAAGGTGCCTCCGAGGCTGCGGCTGCGGCTGCTTTCTCGCGTGACCAAGCTGACCAGAGCCACGGCAGCGCCAGTAACTCCGACTGGCCGCCTCATCCCGCCACCCACCACCCCAACGCCTTCGGTAACGGCAACATGTATTTTGGTCAGGTACGATCAGTCGTTACATGGCCCTTTTCTCTCAACTTCTTGCCTTCCTTCCAAATAATTATTGGAATCCAAAATCCTTACTCTTTCTGCCTTCCTTTCATGCACACGATCTTACGTTGATAGAGATATGCTTCTACACTCTGACATCGTTATCATCACACTCTCCAATCTCACATTGAGATCGGACACTTTCCACATGTCAAGTTCTGAACTCATGTACGTTACTAGTAATACAACACAGAATTCTGAGTGTTCAGTCGCATGTACACGTCAGAGTCTGGAGTGACACTTCGTCCAGATATTGTCACTTTTTTCCAACTTCTTGCCTTCCTTATAAAGAATTTTCGGAATCCGAAATTACTCTTCCTGCCCTCCATGGTCATAGTAAGTTCACACTGATATATGCTTCTAGATTTTGAGCTTGAAACCCACTGGCCTGCCCGTCTCGGACTTGTGATTGGCTCTCAGATAGTAGATTACTCACCATAATCCAACTACAGGTTACATTCTCGTATCAACCCGGTTAATTATATCGAGCAGACGCCCTCGACGGGCAAGCCGGTGGATCACATTATGTTATTTCATCTACTCGAGCCGTTAGGGTGGGTAATGCACTCCCCACTACCTACCTCGTGCTTTGCACTCGGTAGGTAGTGAGGAGTGCATTACCCACCCTAACGGCTCGAGTAGATGAAATAACCTAGTTTGTTATTATCACACTCACATTCCAGTATGTGCAGAGAATATTTGCCAACACTCTCCACATGATGTCAAGGTCTGAAGTCTGTTAGTTAAAATGAGAGATTCTGGAAGTCAGATTGAGAGCTCTGACTTCTGTGTCAGAATGAAACTAACGTGACTAGTTTCTGACTTTTTATGAACAGAACGGACATCATCCAGCGTGGAAATGAAAATGGATCAATCGCGTGGTGTAGATGATGTAGAATCACGTGTAGTTGTTGGAGGAGCTTCAATCAGCCAGTAAACTCCAGCACAAAAAGAGAACCAAGCTCTCTCGAGGGGGAGTTTTGGGAGAATCGGATGCAAGGTGGAAAACACTTGAGCGAGGACCCGGTTGACTGTATCTTTTGCATCCTATTCTCCCAACCTAGACTCGATCTGCCTGAGTATCCAGATAACATTTAACAGCGTAGATCAGATTTTCCAGCATTAATTGTGCGCAATTCCCATGCTGCCTGCTTGGAATGATCGGCTCGGAGATGAGTGACGACATGGGCAGGTTCTGGAGATGAGTAGAACACCAGTAGAGTAGAGCGTGATGACTTTGTCGGTGCCGGTCTTGCACTCTTGTTCAACTGCAAGTCTATGGTTTTGCAATGTACCATAATTACTACACCTCTCTCTTCCATGTCTAAGTTGACAATTGGCATCTTGTACGATGTCAATTTTTTTCACCAATCTGAAAATGGTTCAACTGAGTTTCTTGAAGCATCTGTGCGTGTGGTGAAACAGCAATCGTTAGATCAGAAATCCAAGTACTGTGGGAGCAGTTATCTTTCTCTCAAGGTACCGTTGCAATGTTCACTCTTTTTTGGACAAAGTGAAAGTGGACAAAGTTGTCATATTGAGCGGGTTTGGATTATCGGACTTGCGAAGCCACAAACGACATAACTTTTGGCCTTGTTAGAGCATGCCCACTAGTGATATTGGTATCCCTATTTCTGAACTTTAAATTTGCCTGTGAAGATGGGAGTTTTGATGGTAATCACAAGCTTGAACACTTAAGGTAGAAGCACCTAATGGTAACACTCACATAATTGTGACACATTTTAGGAATGGTGTTCATTTCATAACGCTTTTCTACGGGAGTCATAGATCACAGATTTCAAGATAAAGTGTCATAATTAGGTGCTTCTACCTTAGATTGGCACAAATTCTTCCCACTGAAAATTGCCAAATAGAGACCTTGATTTTTAGCAAGAAATTTGAGGATACCAGTCAGTGGTGGGAATGCTCTTAGGGTTTTAAATAAATTAGGGTTTTGATAAGAATATTTTGTGAACGTTTTGATAATGAAGTCTAATTGGATTGGGTGCCTGACCACCTGAGTACCTCTTGACAAAGTGACGAACTGAATAGCTTTGCAAATAGTTACTTATTTGCGAGTTTAGATCATGTAATGAGATTTGTTTTCTTGTTTTTGCGAAGCGAATTAATTGAATCCCGTCCACTACCAAAATGGGTGCCTTTTTTGGCATTATTTTTTGAAAATATTTTCTTAACACTTAAGTGTCAAAAATAATGTTAAAAACAACGTTGAAAGGAGTGTCGAAAAGAACACGTTTTTTTTTTTTGGTAGTAGTGAAGGGACTCTTCGTTTTGTATGGAGTGTAAGAGCATTCCCATCCATGCACGCTAGGACTAACCCTCTCAAATTATTCATCTACATGTGAAGGGCCCTTGCACTCACACTCCCCCACCCTTGCACGCCCTTCACGTATCAAAAGTGCGCATCAAATAGTGAATGGACCAATCACAAGTAGAATGAGAGGAATAATCATCGAATAGTCAACTCAATAGTGATTTCAAGGCCCAATTAATATTTCTAACACGCTAGAATCCAGAGTCAAGAAGCATTTTGAAAGGCCCCTTGAAACTTTTCATCCACTTCTTGAGGTCAGAGACCCTCTGAGGCCATGGGTGGCCATGCTCTAAGCAGTGGATTTTACAAGTGGATTTTACAAGGTGTTAGAGCATGACAACAGATAATATGAAGATACACTTCTTTTGTTGGAGAATTTGGGATATCAGTATTAATCATGTTGGAGTTAAGGCTTTCTCAGAGCATAATAGAGCAGTGCACCTTTTAATTGAAAACGAGATCAAAAGAGAATCTTCACTTAAATTCATTTTTTAAAGTAGTGTAATGAAGGAATGTCATTTGTATTTCATGAATTTTGGGACCACTATAAACACGCAATTCGCTATTTACGCACTTGGCCATATAATCATGCACTTGGTCCCCGGAAGCATTAAAAATATTGTCGTAAAAATTTCTCTAAAAAACAACCATTTTTGTCGTTCTACAATTACTTTCATTGTAAACAAACAATTATTTAATTTAATTTTTATTCTTATCTTTATCTTTTATCTTTATCTTTTATTTTATTTTTTCTTTTATCTTTTCTTTATCTTGTTTCATTTATCTTATTTCTTTCTTGTCTTCAATTTATTTTCCTTCTTGTCTTCCTTCTTGTCTTCTTTTTTTTCTTCTATTTTTTTTCATTCCTCTTGTGGCAGCCGCAAATCCTTCGCCCGCACCAAAGACAAAAAAGGTAAAAAAAAAAGAAAAAAAAAACTTTTTTTTTTTTTTTTTTTTTTTTTGTTGGAGTTCGTCTTCTTTTTTGTTTGGGACTCATGAACCCTGAAAATAGAAATTTAAAAAAATAAAAATTTAGGGTTCAGCGGCCGGCGGCTGAACCCTAAACGGCGGAGGATGCACAAAAAAAAAAAAAAAAAAAGGGAGAGAGGGAGAGAGGGAGAGGATGAGAGGAGGAGAGGAGAAAATGAGGCAAAGGGTGCGCGGCCGCGCACCCTCTAGCCCACAGCAGACTAAAAATAGAAAAAAATAGAAAAAAATAGGAAAAAAAAAAAACTTTTTTTTTTTTTTTTTTGTGCATCTTCCGCCGTTTAGGGTTTAGCCGCCGGCGGCTGAACCCTAAATTTTTATTTTTTTAAATTTCTATTTTCAGGGTTCATGAGCCCCAAACAAAAAAGAAGACGAACTCCAAAAAAAAAAAAAAAAAAAAAAAAAAAAAAAAGGTTTTTTTTTTTTTTTTTTTTTTTGTCTTTGGTGCGGGCGAAGGATTTGCAGCTGCCACAAGAGGAATGAAAAAAATAGAAGAAAAAAAAGAAGACAAGAAGGAAGACAAGAAGGAAAATAAATTGAAGACAAGAAAGAAATAAGATAAATGAAACAAGATAAAGAAAAGATAAAAGAAAAAATAAAATAAAAGATAAAGATAAAAGATAAAGATAAGAATAAAAATTAAATTAAATAATTGTTTGTTTACAATGAAAGTAATTGTAGAACGACAAAAATGGTTGTTTTTTAGAGAAATTTTTACACAAAAAATTTTAAGCAAGATTTGCTCATGAAATGAACGCACTTGACCAAGTGCATAAATAGCGAATTGCGTGTTTATATCATTGCCATGTAAACTTAGTTTTTATTATAACTAGACTGTGGTCCCAGTGCAAAAGGGTGTTGGCTCTCATTGCTCTATTGTGCTATGATGATATACAATCTATTATTCAATGTATGCCAAATTTCTAATGCAATTTCTTCGGGAGATCATTTTTTTTTTGTGTATTTTTTTATAAAAAATTATTTATTTATTTATTTTTCACACTTTGTGTATGATGGGTGTGAAATTAGTTCAAAGTCAAAACTGATCTTGATTAACCCTTTGTGACTTAGTACTGGATTTGGAAGTGGTCACTCCAGGTGGAGTTTTTGTAAATTATTGGAAAATCTTAACCTCTAAAGCACCAGGTTAAAATATGGGAGTTTGGGCAGGTCATTAGGGCAATGGTCGGCTTGGGGTACCCAAAAACGTCGTCTGGCTAAAATTTTAGTTTGTTGCACTGTGTCAAACGACTTCAGCTTTTAAATATAATAAAGTATGATTTCATGAAATGAGGTTTTAGCTTCCAACTCTTGTAATGTATCAAGAAAAAAAATTCATCACAATCAATGAATTTTAAGAAATTTTAATGAATTTTTTAGTTGAAAAAATAAGTTTTGTCCTTTGTACCTAAAATCCTTGAAAACAAGCATTTGGAATATCAAATAATTTTATTTTAACATCATTTTTGGATATGACTTACATTAAGTGGTCCAATGCACAAAATAATTAATTTTAGTAATAAAAATTCAATAAATTGTTTACTATGATGCTTGCAAATCCCAAAATTCAGCACTTTTTCTCACATCTATGAAAAGATCCAAAAATTTTAAATTATAAAAAAAAGACTTGGTAGGAATATACATCTTAACCATGTTGAGGCGCACAACTTTTTTTTCATCATTTTAGGATCTTCTTACTTCATCAAAATGAATAAATTAGGCAAACTTTAGAGGCTTAGGAACAAAATAACCTAATTAGTGTGTCCAAAGAAGGATACCCCACGCTGACCATTGCCCATTACAAAGTTAGTTTTAATAAGAAAATTTCACAATTTTTTTGGTACCGGTAATATATATTTTTGGGACAAACATGGGAATTTGATTTTCATCTAGAGTGGATTTACACATCAAAAACTATAGAGCCACAAAGGTCAGAATTCTAATTGTAAGAAAGAGTTGGTCAAATGATCCCAATGGCCTCTTTCTCTCAAATTCTGCACTAATGTAGGTCATCTTGTCTATAATTAAAGTATAATCTCACTAATGGCGGACTCTCAACAACTGAATTTGTGTTTTCTACTCATATTCAAAATTAGTTTGAAGATAATACGGTTGGAGTGAAGTAAATTGGCTTAAATTTACTTTTCATCACGTTGTACTTCTAGGAATTCATTTTCACAATTTTTGGGAATTCTTCTATATACACAGTGAAAATCCTTTAAGCAAAAGAAATTGTTCAAAATAGAAGTTTAGAAGTGCTTCAAATACACCAATGAATATATGCTCATTACTACAATCTCCTAGTACACAAAAGATGTACGCAACGTGTACATCATGTCTCTACAAAGGAATTACGGTGTAAACCATGTTTTAACCATTGAAATTGTGTAAGTTTGTATTTTGATCTAAATTGTTGACACTTTCAATTAATTATTTGTTTTATTGTTTCGAGACTATGACTACGATATGAATATGTGCTATTACAGTCCTTGATGTAAATCGGCTAAAAAATTTAGTGTGCAAGATTACAAAAGCCACTTGATAGATAATTATATACTATCTCCTTGCATGTAACCAAACTTTGAACCACAATGGAACACAATAATTCTTTTATTTTCATAGGAGATTGCATTGGAAAGCATTGGGATGAAAAATATCCTATTTGGAAGGTGAGTATACATGTCACATTTGGAGAGTGAGTTGACTCTTTCAAACCACCCTAGATTTAAGTAAATTTTTGCACATGTGATGGACCTTGTCCTATAATCTAAATAAGTGATAGTTGTGATTAGTGCATTAACAATATACTATGCATGTATAGAGAATGTGATTTGGTTGTTTGAAATTCAGAAGTATGGATGATACTGTACTTGAAAGTGTGAATATAGAGGTCTGGATTGAAGATTCTCTTAATAGCAAGATGATCGGTGATTGAAAGAATCGGAGGCTCTTTGAACTCCCTCTTTTGCAAGCAATGATTACTTCTCCACCTATGTAGGATTCACACCTAATTCCATTCACCAAGCCATTTTCCCATTGATGCGACAATTAACCCCTAAAGGACAAAGGACAATTCATGGTTTTTAAATGAAAAATTCAATTGATCATATTCTGAACAAAAAGAAGTCCACATAAGACCTACTCAAAACTGCCCAAAATAGCATAAGGCCCAATTTGAGCTTCTTGGTCGATTAAGGGTTAAGATCAAGAAATCATTTCAACAAGATGACACCCGAGTCAAGCTTATCGAGCGCAGATCGATTGGTTTGAGAAGAGGGCAAGCTGGCTGTTTCTTTGTACTTGTACCAACGCGCCAAAGCCAAGAAAAAACAAAGGTTTCCGGCGCCAAGACCCGCCAAGAGCCAGTAGAAATAGTCCAAGTGACATCGGTTTAGGTTGTCGACGATCCAACTACGATGAGCTGCCAAGCGGGTGATTTTTACTATGCCCGATAGGATGACACTACTCAGGAAGTTGCCAATGCCCACCGTGCTCAGAAAGATGGCAGTGCCCAAGCTTCGCATGGAGTCCGGTGCCTGGTCGTAAAAAAATTCGAGCGCCCCCACGGATGTGAACACCTCGGCTGCACCTAAAAAAATGTATTGTGGAAGCAACACAAATACACTCATGGGCACCATCTCAAGTGGACGATCCAGTAAGTTGTGCTTTTTGGCCACCTGCATAATTTATGTCATCCATTCCATCACCATCACCATCATAACATTGACCAAACGTAGTTGCTTCATATTTATAAAAGTAGTTGAAATAAATTGTTCAATTTAAGCCACGTATCAACATGTACCAATGGAACGAGAAAATCCGCATATCTGCAGTGAGTCATGTCATTCATTCAACACTACTATCAATATATCTTGCAACATATTTGTTCTTGCTATTGACCATAGGAGTGAATATTGAAAGTAAAAAGTTAGTCATATCCCACTTGTGACATAGGTGCTTTTTCTTTCAACAAAAAAAAAGCATCATAAAATGCCTTCCAAATCCCTAATTCTGTCCATTGGGAGAATCCTCTGATTCAATAACAAGTGATTAGTTTTAGATTTCTAAGGATGACAAGTGGTCAAATTTAGGTTCCTTCAATTGTTGAGAGCAGTGACAAGGCCCTTGATTTTTTGGTGACCCTTGATTAATCATTATTGAAGAAGATTGAACAAGATCCAACCATTCACGTTATGTATGGTACTACGGAAGCTAAGCAGCCGGTGGTTATGAAAATAACTTGTGTTGCCATTCCTGTGGCTTGACAAGGTAATTTCTCATAACCACAAGCTGCTTGCACATTTATTACCTAGTCCATAATGAGTGTTGATAGGTAATTCCACCTCAAACTCCGCTTTTGTTCAAAATGCACATGCAATAAGCAAAGTGTCCGTGACACAAAATTATGATCAGGCCGTATTCATTATATTGAGACTTTTCGTAGTCTCATTTTTATCCTTGACTCAAAAATAAACTGCTTTATCTCTTTACTAGTATTTTATTTACAAATAGGTAACAACGCCAACTTTCAAAATTTCATTATAGAATCTCTATTTGAACGTTATTAATTTTTGATTTCAATTATTATTTTTAAAATGGATTTTTTAATAACTAGCATTTTGTCTCAAAATCTGCGAAAAGTCTCAATAGATTAAATTTCATAGGGTCGACAAACACAAACCCTCTAATCATGAAACTTTTACTGCGAATTACACTGGATTGGCGATCGTCAACTTCAATTTTGTTTTGTAACTTACACAGGGATTTCCACATGGGATTTCATATGGGAAATGGGACAAATTCCCACATTTGTAACTTGATTGTAGTTATTGTAGTGTATTTATCATCTGGGAAAGTTACAATTGTGGGAAATTCATTCGCGTTTCCCACATTGGAATCTTGTTTTTATCTCCCTGTGTTAGTGTAGAATTGGTGTGCACATTTAATTATAGAAGGGGTACATACGCACTAGTAGCATAATTGTCGTTTTCATTCCCCACTTTGTGAAAACACTGAACAGTGATGGAATATTGTGCCTAGATTTCTGTCTTCTTGTGACCAAAACCACTCACCAGCATTGACATAGCCCATGTACCTGGGCGCGGTTTCATTCCATTTTCATTTATAGTAAGTGAAAAACAACTCATTTCCTACTACACTAAATAGGTAGATTAGTGTTAGATACACTAATTTACATAAACATGTTGTAAATTTTTACTGTTGACCAATTTTTTTACCCTTTATATTGGTCAAGATGGGGATCTTTCCATAGTATTGGAATCAATGTCTTTGGTAATTTTTTTTGTGGAGAGTAAAAATCTATAATATTTTCAAATCTTATAATTATCTAACACTAATCTACCTATTTAGTGTAGTGGGTGTGTCTTACGTACCTTGACGCGTTGCTCTTCCGTGACAGCGGCACAGACCATGGACAGAAGCGAGAGGAAAATGCCGATGCCGATGCGCTGCAACATGGAGATGCCGCGCTCATTGCCTGTCAAGTGTCGCATGGCGGGCACGAACACACGGTCGTACACGGGAATCAACGACACGATGGTGATGGGGATGAGGCTCTGCAACGACGCCGCCGGAAGCTTCATTCCCCGTCCCAGGTTCACGTCCAGCGTGTTGCCTTGGCGCGTGTAGAACGTGGAGATTTGCGCTGGCAGCGTGGCGAACAATAACGCACACACCCAGATGGGCAGTAACCGCACCACCAGCTTCACCTCCTCCACTTGTGTCACCGTCGCCAGCCTCCATGCACTGTAATTCTTATCGGACGCCGCTTCTTCTTCTAGTATCTCTTCCGGTATCACCGCTGCTCTATCGAGAAATCTACACAGATTCCACGGTCACAACAGGTCATTCAAGATTCACCGTCGTCGTTCAAAACAAAAATTATACGTAAATAACATTCTTTCTGTAGTGCGAGAATCATCATCATCCTTTTAGAGCGTATGTCGTAGTATCTTACTCCCTCCGTCCCAGAGTTATTGTCAGGTTTGAAAGTCATGTTTGAAAGTGCTTTTTTAAGTAGGTCAAAAAAATACTTCCTTGTGGTTAATTTTACTTAGGTTGCAACGAACACATGCAATGTTCTTCAATCATTCTAGTGACATAATTTGGAACTTTTTTAATCATGTTTCTTACAATATGATCAATGAAATTGGCTCAAAGAAATACCAAGCAAACAAGTTGGACAATAACTTTGGGACGGAGGGAGTATCTAATAAGGGAGTGGCCTGATATGGGTATTACTTTTACACATCTCACATTGTGTGACTTACATCAAACTCAATTTATGTGTGCTAGAATTTTTTTTATTTTTAATACCATGTATATATACTTGCAGCCATGGTGTCTACAACACCCTCAAGTTTTTGGAATTTCTCAATGTTTTTCATCAGGAATTTAGGATCCCACGGATTTTAAACGATTTCTGTGCAACATCCAATATTTCATGGGTCTGTACATTTTTTACACGGATTTTGCACGGATTTTTCAGTGAGGTCCTAAATTCTTGATACTTCTTACCAAAGAGATATTTCTTGAAAATCACACTATTTTTGGAGGGGTACCCATATCAGGCCATCACCTATAGGATTATTTTATTGAAGTGAAATATAAAAACAAAAGATTCAAAGGAGACTCATCAAAAGATTCTTGGAAGGAGACAGAAGACAAGATAGTGATGTAAGATTCCTTCTAGTTCATCTCTTACAGACAGACTTCTTTCACATTTAGAACTCTTTAATATGATTATCACTGGAGATGAAATTGTACAATATGAGAATTTTGGTATCTTCTGTGCAAAAAAAGGTATCTTTTGTGACAACATGGGTAATTTTTTAAAAGGATGAACAGTTGTACATAGGTCCGATTCAAAATGTTATATGTATTTAACTTTTCTGTACACGTTGACATGATCATCTGCAAGTAAAATGAAATACATCATCAAGATTTAAGCCTTATAAGAGATCGATATAGTAACTTTCTTCATCAGGTTAAGAGAATCAATCTTCCACAATGACCCTTATGGAAAGGATTCTCTTTATATGAATGATGTTTACAAGTCTTCATCAAAGTTCTTCACCGAATAGTTTCTGTCCATTTACTTTGAAAATACACGAATCACGACTCATGGATTTAAGGATTCTCCTGAAATAATTGATATAAGTTTACTGAAATTAAACCTGTTTTATGAAAGGGACGAGGGCAAGGAATTAGACGTACCGCATGGTATTAGTGTGAGGGATCAAGCGGGTCCGCACGGAGAGAGACTCTTTATCAAAAAGTTCGTGCAATGAGCTGGGATCGTCAGGGAGTTGGACACGGCACTTGTGCACAGCGGCCACAACGACTTGGGCGATTTGCGTGAAGGGACTGCCGGCAGGCCGTTTGTGGCGATAAAACTTCATGCCGGCGAGGTAGAGAAGGAGGAAAGCGCCCATGAGACCCGTGGGGATGCCGAAGCCCCAACCCCAGCTCACGTAGTCTTGCACGTACACCAACACCGTGGCGGACACCAGGGCGCCGATACTGATCCCAAACACCCACCAATTGAAGAACGACTTCTTCATCTGATTCTCGGTCGTATCTTCTTCGTCGAACTGGTCCGCACCGAACGCGGCGATGCACGGCTTCATACACCCCCCGCCTAGTGCCATGAGATACAGCGCAAAATAGAAAAACCCCACCTGCATTTTGGCTACAATTTTTGTCAGGAGACTTTTCGCAATCTCATTTTTGTCTTCGATTCAAAGATAAACCGATTTATCCTTATATTT
Organism: Pohlia nutans; assembly: GCA_022496805.1. NCBI lineage: Eukaryota > Viridiplantae > Streptophyta > Bryopsida > Bryales > Mniaceae > Pohlia > Pohlia nutans. Next base: position 4,756,736 of record CM040086.1, read on the forward strand.
GTATTTTTTTTCTAAATATTTAACAACACCAACTTTTAGAGTTTCATAATAGAATCACTATTTGAGCATTATTATTATTTTAAATGAATTTTTGAATAACTAGCATTCTGTCTCAAAATCTGCAAAAAGTCTCAATATAACAAATATAGCTTTAGTTTAACATTTTTGGCTACTTTTCCATGGCCGGCTTGAAGAGCCATCCACATAACATTCAGTAGCATGCATTGGTCCCACAGTAAATGGTGTAGCATATTCCACACCAACAGGCACAGGGAGAAAAAAAGACATTCCCACACAGGATTTCATATGGGAAGTGGGCTAAAATTCCCACAATTGTAACTTTCTTGGGATGACTTTAGTGTTTTTTTAATCTGGAAAAGTTACAATTGTGGGAAATTTGTCCGCGTTTCCCACATGGGAATCTTGTATTTATATCCCTATGAGGATTTCATCATTAGCTAATTGTTCAGGTGGAGTCCCAAGGTGATGGGCAGATACGTGCATGAAGGAAAGATCAAGGGTATGAAGGCTACTGAATGTTATCGGCATGGCTCCTTGGATGCTCTTTTCATATTAATATATCTAGGTAATATTACATGGTGATACACAGTGCTACTTAGGCAATACCTGGTTCATACCCGGATGATAGTTACCTAGGTTTAGAGTCTAGATAGGCAACACATTTTGACTCCATGTAGAAAATCTGGGTATCATTCAGGCTTCTTTTCTTTGTATCAATTTAGCCAGCCCAAATTTTATCATGTAGCAATTTGACGAAAATCAGCAACAAAAAGATCACTGCACCTGACCCACGCTGGCTGGGTGACAATGAGCAAAGCCCGCACTCGTGCCGTTGCAAGCAGGTGGTTTCATTGCAGGCACAGTCACTGATAATGTCAACATCACCAAGCCCTGCACACATCGATCACAATAGTAATTATCAAGAATACATGGATCGGATATATACCTGCAGAACGGGTATTTAACTGCGATCGATGCTAGCTCACCACGAAGTAGACAACTCCGAAGATGAGAATGGTCCAGAAGCGGCCCCAGAAGGCATCGGCGAGGAAGGCGCCCAAGAGAGGCGCGATGAACGTCGTCCCGATCCAGTTGTTGACATTCGCTGCAGATTTCTCCGTTCCCTCGTGTAGCACATGCGTCAGGTACGTTACTAAGTTGGCCGACAGTCCGTAGAATGCCAGCCTCTCCCCGATCTCGATTCCTGTCAAGAATGAATTGAAGACTATCAATTGCGTAGTGACTGCCAAAACCGACTGCATTTTCTGAAGCATGTGCTATGAAAAGTCTGCAGACTGCTCAAGTATAAATGAATACAATGAGGGAGTGGAACTTGAATGAAAAACTACAGAAGAAAAATAAGGTTGAGGCCGTGAGCTCATAATGGTTTCAATTCCCTGTGTGCGTTTCCCTTTTAGTCTAGCGTTTCCCTTTTAATCTCACTTTTCATAGTTCTTAAACTTCCTTTTACAAGCAGGAACATTAAACTGGTGAATAAGCAGCTTTAAGACTCATTGGAAAAAGTGAGACTCGGAGGGAGATCACACAGGGAATCGCATATGAGACCCTGGTGAGGCAAAGATTCAAGCACAGCAAACATTCAAGTAATAAGACAGAAGCGTGAGTTTATTCACTCAGTTTTGCACAGACAGTATGAAGCTCACATTCAGTATTTAGTCCACATTCAGCATTTGGATGGATGCAAGTGCTTCATCCACATGTAATTGCGAATTGAGCAGTCAACATTAATCAAATAATTATTACCGATGATGAAAGCGTTGGCTTTCAATCGGCCGGTGGTCTTTTTGTCGATGGGCTGTCCACGATAATCCACAGCTCCATCTTTGGCCAAGCTCACCGCACTGTCAAGCGCAAAGCTGGACTTGTTCGTGCTGTAGTTCTTGTGTCTGGCATTACTAGTGGTCGAAATTGGGAACACCTTGCTCTCGGTGTCCATCGCTTGTGTCGGTGGCACCTGATCCCACACGTTGCAACTCAGGTGCAATTAATATACCTCTTTGTTGTCTCAATAGCACTTTAGAACTGCATATGTACGTTACAACACCTAATTAAAACCCTTCACATGATCAGTACTACGATGCAACTAAAGGATGTCACATGGTTTAATTTCCGTGCAGACTCGCAACGACACTGTGACTTAGAAGTAGAGTCGGTCCAGACACGGAGTAACGAACGTATGCACTCTTCCTAAAAGTTTTGAAAGAGATACGTACAGTTTGCTGTTAGTAAGCAATCATACTTTATGAAATAGTTTAGAGATGCAACAAATCATGGTTTACAAGAAACTCTAGCTAGGAAGGAATTGAAGGATACCTGTATGCACAGTCCAAAAGATATACTTGTTTGCTGCAAGAAATGACACAATGAGGCTAGTTATACATGTTATGACAGATTAACTGTACAGCCAGAAGACCGGAACAGAGAACAAGTGTAAACTGGGCCATGGAGTGACTACCTACCCTGGCCCAAATGCATGATGAGGCTTCAGAGTTGCCACCCGTCGCGGGCCATCTATGCCCACATGTCTCCGTTTCTCTCATCACAAGTCTCATGGGCGCATTTGGGGCACAACAACAACAAGATTTCCTAATATTACCAGACTTATCGATCTGTGCATCTATGTTAGTACGGCTGGGCATACAGGCACTGATCTATCAAGCCCTCTCTGTTCTTTATCGTTGGAATCCCTGCTTACAACGCAAAGTGATCGATTGCCCCGGCTGATGGTGGTTGGGAAATTAACGCAGTTCTAACAGCAAAGAAGCTAAGTAGCGACTGTGACAACGTACTTACTAGTTAACTGTATTTGTTCTTGCATGGATTCTCGTTACCCTAGAACCTTGAATCGATTCCAGATGCATGCTTAAGGGCTGATGGGGATAGTAGATAAGTTGGCGTATATTTGACTTTTGTCGTAGATAGAAAGTTTCAAATTGAGACCTCAACAGCTCATTAAAAGTTAACTTACTAGTTAACAGTATTTGTTCTTGCATAGATTTTTTGCTACCCTAGAACCTTGAATCGATTCCAATGTATGCTTGCAGTTGGTTAACCTTTGGCGTATATTTGACGTTTGTTGTAGATAGAAGGTTTCGAATTGAGACCCAATAGCTCATTAAAATCACGTCGACGTGAATTCTTAACTTCAGTTTTGACCTTAAGTCCATAGGAGGTGTGAAACCATGCCAAATAGGTTGGAGATCAATCTCTGAAGCGCTCTTTACAGGACGATTCAAGTCATGTATAATTGTTTTGTTGACATGTGGCGACAGCATTCTTCGTGGATACAGTTGCAGCCGAGTAGAAGGTGTTTGCGCTTCAGAAGCTCTACATGACGGAGAATTTCATGAAGCCTGAGTTGAGTGTGCGCTTAAAACTCAAGAGTTCCATCACTAGAAGGAAATGTGTCGTTTTTTACTTACTATAAATGAAAAAGAAATGAAACGGCGCCAGGCACATGGGCTGTGTTAGTGCTGATGAGTAGTTTTGGTCACAAGAAGATAGAAACGTAAGTATAATATTTCGGTACTATTCATTGTTCCCACGAAATGAGGAATGAATAAACGACAAGTTTGCTACTAGTGCATCGATCCCTAAGATCACTATAGCAGTCGTGACGACTTTGAAGCAACAAAACTTTTGGTCACTCTTGAACCTTTTTAAAATGTCGCCTTTCATTTCCTCAATTTACATCCAGGCAATGGCTTATGCGATCATTGCAGCATTATTGTGGCATTACCTCAACCCCTAAACGTCCAACCGTCCAAAATGTGAACTATGTACAGAATCAAACACAGATATCTACTATTGACTTTTTGAAGTGTGGATTTTTTACTATATATAATTTTATGGGAAGTTAGCTTCATGCATGTGTGATCCAATTAGAAAGGGAATGATTTGTGACATTTCTATGCTTCATTTAATGTTGTAGTGATTCACCAAAAATTTCAAAGATTTTAGTATAAAAGTGCTCTTAAAAAAGTCAAATCATAGAATTAAGCATCCAAAAACTCTTCAAAAATCACTACACTTAGAGGTATTACATTTTAACTGATCACAACAAATTTCATGTACAAATTGTCAATATCTTATTTGCAATTGAATTACAAAAGAATTTTGAATTTTAAGTTTCAATTTTTATACAAATTTTATTGGTGACAACAATCATAGATCTAACGGTATGAATAGAATCCAAAATTCATAGTGCACAACTTTATTCTCATATCAAGTTCAAAATATTCCTCTTAGTTGCATTTCATGAGACATCTTTGAAATTCACCAAATTTGGAGAGGATGAGGAAGTTTAGAGATTAAACAACGTACAAATGGTGCATTTTAAGATAAATAGATTAAAAAAATATGAACACGCCCGTCAATAAATAAATAATAATGTATGTTATCTAGCAAACATTACTAGAATGTAGGGGGCTTCGTAACGTTTGTAAGCAACGTTTATAAAACTTAGCAATATTTAAGGAAATAAGCAAGATTTGAGAGCAACGTCTGTCTTTGGGCAAAATTTTGGAGGTGAAAGCAACCGGTTTTGTATTCCCAATGGCGTTCTCACGATGTTCACAAACCAAACTATTTATCCCATAATGTTTGTCAAGGGATGAATGATATTTAGGATACTTATTGTGAAGCCAGTTGTTGCATACCAAGTGTACAATACAATGCATTGTATGTACATTATACGGTATAGTATATAGTATTGTATATTGTATTATACTGTAGTTTACTAATAGGTTTGGTTGAAAATAATTCTAAAAATAAATGGCTAAAATTTTGGAAAATGATTATCATTTTTTGCTGAATCTAATATAATTATAATTCAAAATTGCCGAAAAAGTGAGGAATTGTTACTTTTCACTAGGTTTTAACTTAGTTAGGAGGCATGTGTGAATTTCAATGGAGAGAAATTGTTGCTCTTGTAATCAAGCTCACTTACAATAATCCACAAAGAATATGGGTTAAGAAGTAGCAAGATTCTAAATGAGGCTTTTGAAATGTGACTTACACAAATGTTTGGAGTTTAGTTTATCATAGAAGATGAAGTTTTATAGAAATGCGTCTGACTAACAAGAGTTGCGAAATCAAGCCTTCTTCCACCTCCAACAAGTTTTGTATCAAAATAAGTCTTTATGCAAAAGATATGAACAAGAAAAATGCAGCAGTGTAAAGGTCAAAACATCAAAATGTGTTCCTAATAGTTTTTTGGAGCTCATTTGTGCATAGAAGATAAACTTTTTTGGAATTTTGTTCAACTAAGAAAAGTTTGGAAATCAAGTAATCTTTGACCTTCAACAAATTTTAATGTCATTTGAAAACTTTATGCAAAAACTATGCGTGTTGTAAAAATGAAGACTAACTAGGTGCTTCACCTCATAGTTTACGTGTCCCACATGTATTGTTCGTATACAACTCCACTCCACTTGTATAAAGCACAAAGCATTCTAAATTTTTTACTCACATCTCACTTGTCAACCAATGAACAAGAGTTGGATTTAGCAACACGCCAAACTAAAAAATAAAAAATAAAAAATAAAATTAAGGAGAAAAGTGCCAAAATTATTAATATAATATTTTTAGGTGCCAAACTTACTTTTTGAACTTTAAATAGTTACTAGGCAGCAAAGTGTTGAATCTGCTAGTAAACTACGGTATAATGTATTGTATATATTGTATTGTATTGTATGTGACTATTGTATGTATATAATGTATATGTATACGATGTACAATTGAAAATACTAAATGGATATTTTGAAAACTAGAAAAATAAAATAAAAATAGCATGTACATCCCAAAATAAAGATGCCATTGGGAACAGTTGTTCCCAGAGATGATAAAAACGTTGCATAAGCATGTGCAAAAGCATTGCATAATTATGAACCTAAATGTTGTTTAATTACAATATAAATTTTAGCAACGTTTAGAAGAGTTTCTCATCACTGCGTTCTGGTATTAATAGCAATGTTTGTGATGTTTCAAAACCCCCCAAACCCTAATAGTGGAAGTCTTAAAAGCCTTACATTGTATTAATGCTTTTTCCATTCTAGGGGTCAGTACGTCAATACTTGGCATGAGGTTCTTTGTTTGACATTAGAGGTAGTGTTGTACTAAATCTTGCTAAGTTCTTTAATACTTGTAGGAGTGGTGGTTTGAGAGAGTCTTCAAGTTGAGGTCTCAATCTACTGGTAAATTGGTTGATGTCTTTAGTCATTGAGATTTTCATGGTTTAACTATTTATCCTTTTTTCTTGATCTATTATTCCTTTTCCTTTCTTTCGTCCTACTATTCTTCTTGTGTGTCCTACATCTATTGAGTCTATTTTTTTTATTCTTCTTCTTATTTTATAGGTTTATGAAGCTCATTATGTACAAATATTTTTAAAATAGATTTTATAACTTTATGAAACTAAGCCTAAAAACCAGAAATCCCAAGCTGTAACTACATATGTTAATACGCCCTAGGTGAAAACACCCTACTGAATGTTATAATGTTGACTCATAATCTTGCACCTCATAGTATAAATAGATAGAAACTCCGGTCCTCTTGTGAGGCCGGCGTGAATAAAGTGTCTGTTCGTCTTAACAATGAGCCAATGCCCACCAGACAAAGGACCTCATAGTATACCTTGTGTGGATCAAAGATAGTGGTTTCTTTCTAGCCCTATTCAATAAGTTTTTCAACATTTGCAACCGTAAATAATTGTAATCTAAACAACATTGCAAAAACAACATTTCTATAGAACAAACTAGAATGACATTTCAGTGTCATTTTGACTTTGTTGAATTGAGATTCAACTGTTGTTCCAACGCATTAAATTGATGTGGTTAGAACAACATTCCAATGATGTACCAAATGTCATTCTAAATTGTTGTTTTAGATAGGGTGTGAGCTCGGTTTATTGGTTATTGGTTATATCAGATCATAGAGTCTACTATATCTTTGAAAGGGAGCATCAAAGGTAGCACGCGCTAGCTAGATCCTGTGGGTCTAATTAGTAGCACTTCCCCCAATAAGCTCTTCATTTACAATGGTTCCTCGTAGCCAGAGTTACTTTTCTTCTGAACCTAGTGCCGGTGATCAACAACTTTAAAAATTGCTTAAGGATCTAGTCTTCGTACTAGATGTTTGCTATCAATGGTTCAAGTAAAATAATACACTGAGACTAGTCAATCTTTGAAATGGTGTCAACTAGCTATAAAGAACATTTACTATATTAGGAGAGAATTTGGGCCTTCAAAAGGCCCCTTCCCTTTGTCAAACTGTTGATTAGCAGTAAATCAACAACAACCAATGAATAATTTTTTATTTAAAAAAATAAAAAAATAAAAAAATCATAGTCTAACATGGCAAACGGTTGACCATGTCACACTGCGATTTTATTTTTTTGTAATTTTATTTTTTGTAAAAGAAAAAATATGCGTATTATTTTAATCTCGTCAAGTGAATTCAGCTTATCCGAAGTGGTGGCCTTCTTGAGACCCCGTATCTCTCCTAATGTTGTATCTCTCCTAATGTTGTGTACACATGTGATTGAACACTTTGCTTTGCAACTTATGTACGTGGTTTGCAAAAAGGTGATATAAAAGAGTTCTCAGTATAAATGGAAGACGTTTTCATATCCACAAGGGAGTAAATGAATGTATCGTAGCTCGCTGCTCATTGCGGCAGCTTGAACCGTTGTTGCCGTCTCGTGTCTCTGTTATTTTTTGATAGAGGAAGTCGAGCTCCAGGAATTGACCATTTGATTGCTGCACTGTTCGATTGCTCTTGGTCTTCCGGTTGCAACGAGCCTCCGCTTAATCAAAACCGTGGTAGAAACCGTCTGTGGCAGAAACTCTTCCTAAAGTTGCACTTTCATCATTCACCATGAATCTGAACTCCTTGAGTCCGAATTGCCGCCCTTGAATTGGCCATGGCTGTGCACGACTCTCGTACGCATTGGGTTTTGTAGCAAACAGGTCGGTAGTGCAGAAGTGGGAGAAAACCCAAAGCAGCATTTGATCCCCTTTTACAGCTTCGTCACAATCGGGCGTCGTCATGGATTGCTGCTTGGGTCCGGCGTCGTGGGCGCGACCTGGGAATGAATTGCTGCAACGGAGGAGCCATGGCGTGTTGTGGAGTCATGACAAATGTGCTTGGGCTAGAAACAGTAAAACCGTGCGGGTGGGTACTACGAGATGCGCGGTCGCGTGTGAGAGGCAGGCAGGCAAGACGGCGGTGATTGTAGGAGCGGGTCCAGCAGGCGCGTTGCTGGCGTTGCTGCTGGCGCGGCAGGACTGGAAGGTGGATGTGTTTGAGCGCAAGCAATGGAGCGGGGCGAGCTGGGCGCCGGGCGAACCTGACGGGTGGAATGTGATGCTGGGAGCGCGCGCGGCGTACTGTCTAGAATCCGTAGGGCTCAAGGAGGATGTGTGGAGCGAAGGCGTTTTGTGTAGCGGTCGCACTGCAGTCACAGGTACTCTCAGGTACTCTCACACACTTGAATTCCCTTTAGCAATTTCAGAAGTGCAATGTGCTTGTGCAGGTGGCGAATTGAAGCCCACGTACCAGCCTTAGGGTTTTTAGGGTTTTAGCAATTTCGCGAGTTGCAATCTGCTTGTGCAGGTGGCGAATTGAAGCCCAAGTACCAGCCTTGAATTGCCCAGGGTTTTAGGGTTTTAGCAATTTCATGAGTTGCAATCTGCCTGTGCAGGTGGCGGGTTGAAGCCTAAGTACCAGCCTGGAATTCCCCAGGGTTTTAGGGTTTAGGTTTTAGCAATTTCATGAGTGCAATCTGCTTGCGCAGGTGGCGGATTGAAGCCTCAGTACCAGCCTTGAATTGCCCAGGGTTTTACGGTTTAGCAGTTTCGTGAGTGCAATCTGCTTGTGCAGGTGGCGGATTGAAGCCTAAGTACCAGGCTTGAGTTCGCCAGGGGTTTAGGGTTTAAAGGTTTTAGCAATTTCATGAACTGTGAAATGTGCTTGTGCAGGTGGCGGATTGAAGCCTAAGTACCAGCCGTATGGATACGACTTGCTGGCCATTCCGCAACCGAAGCTGGCGTCCGTGTTGATCAACTCCGGGATGCGCGAGTACCCGGGCCAGATTTGCTACCACTTCGGCTGGGCTTTACAATCCCTGCACCCGGACGACTCCATTGCCGAGTTTGGACAAGTTGACGCAGGTTTAGACAAGTTGGTCGTGGCAGCTGATCTCGTGGTGGGCGCCGATGGCCTTCACTCTCGAACCAGAGCTGAATTGGAGCGCCAGACCGCGGGTTTCACATCCACCGTGCACTCTGTTCCTGCAGGTCGTCACATCCGGTAAGGTGTGTGTGTGTATTCATGCTTGTAGCTCTCTTTGCTTGTAGCAAAACTAGCAATTCAAGTATTTGATTGCACCAAGCGGACCTTATATTTTTTTTTGGCAGTTTTGGGTTGGTCATATGGAGACTTTCTTCTGTTCAGATTTGTGTTTTTTTTAAAAGGGTTTAGGGTTTAAGGTTTAGGTTTTAGGTTTTATTTCTATCATATACTCCCTCTGTCCGGAAATGATTGTCCTAGTTTTGACATTTTTTAATTTCCTATGTTTTATACTTCAAACGTGAGCCCTGTCTACTTCAAACGGAGCAGACAATGAGAGTGACACAAACACTACATACTACTATCAAAGATAGACCATCTTGAGCACTAAGACGTTGACACACACCAAAAACTAGGAAATTTATTTCCGGACAGAGGGAGTAATAGAATTCGAATGGGACTGAATTATATTGATCAAGGAATTGGTTGTTTTATGACCATGAACATAAATGCGTGGGCTGGTGTGCATCCACGTGCTCAAGGCTTTTCATAGTGCTTTAGTGGGTTAGTAATCATGAAAAGCTCACATAGTGATTCTTTCTAGTTTATGTTCTATTTGAAGAACTTGAGGGCTTCTTCGAACTAGAAATTCAAGTATTTGATCTTTAGTTGTTATACAGGTTTAACTCCTAAAGGACCCAGGATTCATAGTTTTAAAATGACAAGTTTAAACAATCATATTGTGAAAATTATAATTTGAATGGGACCAAATTTTATATCACTAGAATTAGTGAAGAATATTACATATGTTGAATTAAAAATAAAAATAAAAATAACAAAAAAGAATCTACATAAAACCGACTCAAAATCACTAAAAAAAAAACAGGAGCCACTGGTGGCCTTATGGTCCTTTAGGGGTTAAGAATCAAGCTCACTTTTGAGTTGTAGCCTCTGATCAATGTGGCGTTGTTGTTGTTGTTGTTGTTCTGTGTGTGTATGTATGAATGTGTGGGGGGTTTGCAGGCTGAGAGTACCTGTAGATGTGGTGGGAGAGCAAGTGGACGAAGCTGGGAACACGCATGGCCCAAGCATGCTGGTCGTAGCGAGACGGGCAAAGCTCATGTGGGGAGTTCCGAACCGGGACGGATCTATGGCGTTGACACTTCAGGGCATCCGGGGCTCCACAGCTTCTGATGTTTCTTTAGAAATGCAGGAGACTTTCCCCGAGGTACGGCCATAAATTCTAAACCCTTGCTTCACTCCTTATGAGCCATAGCAATCTGGAGAGCTTTTCTCCTTAGCTTTCCAACGACATATAACATGCCCCACTCCATTGAGGGTGTCATCGCACTACAAGAAAATTCAAATTTTCTATTGTTCTGGTTGCGTTGATTTGGTTCACTTTTCTGTTGATTGGACAACAATCTATTGATTTGCACAAAAACGCAACCAAATCAACAGAAAAGTGACCCAAATCAATGCGACAAAAACAACAGAAAATTTGGATTTTCTAGTAGTGTCGGGAACGTTGATGCCCTTTCATGAGAGTCACATCTGTTTTTCTCCATCTTGAGCCCATTCAGGGTAGCCAAGATGCTCCAATCCTTCCTTCTTTACATCTTGGGTTCCAGACGTTTGAAGAAGGAAGCTCCTAATATCAATCACTTCAAGAACTCTTTGACAATAGCAAAAGTAGCATGTTGATCTTCAGGCATATTGATTGAATCCAAATCATATCCTGTTCTAGGTTTTCTTTGTATGTTGGCAGATGAACAGTAAAATGGGTGCACTCATAGAACAAGTTTTGACTTTGGTTTAGGTGCTATGGTTCATTCATCATTTCAACAACTGAAGCTTTCTTTGATTGACACAGTTTTGGGGTTCCTGTCGTGTGTAGTTGTCAGAGTTTTTTAACGCGGATGGGGAAGCCAGTGCACGTTTAGCTTCTGCTCCGGAGCGCATGCAAGGCACGGTTATAGCAACATCGTACAACTACAAGCAAACTGTATGTTCCTGACCTCCGCTATATTGATAACCAAGTTAGACCTGATTAGGAGTTTTGAGTACGTTACATGTGGACTTCTTTTTTTTGTTCAATTTGACTTATTCTTTGACCAACACATGCAATGCTCTTCACTGATTCCGGTGACATAAAATATAGCCTCAATTGAATTCTATTATTTTCTCAATATGATCAATTGAATTTGTCATCTTCTCCTTGGTCGTTTACAGGCTAATCATCAATTATCCTCTAAAGGACCAAATTGAAGCAGTTTTGACTAGGTCCTATGTGGACTTCTTTTTGAATTCAAACTGAAAAACACATGCAATGTTCTTCACTGATTCCAGTGGTAAAAAATTTGGTCCCATATGAATGATATTTTTCACAATATGATCATTTAAAACCATGAGTCCTTGGTCCTTTAGAGGCTATGAAGTTAGTGAGATTCACAGCATGTGGGTCCATCATCTCTGCAGGTGTTACTGGGTGACGCAGCGCATTCTCTGATGAATGTCACTCACCTAGGAACAGGCTTGGCGCTGGAGGATTGTCTTGTGCTGGATCGGCTGCTGCAAGCCGCTTTACAAAGCCAAGATGCCAACAATGATGTGATGAAGTGCGTAGCCAGTGCTCTTTCAAGCTTTTCCTGTGAACGTATCCCAGAAATGAGAGCTGCTGCACAGCTGTGTTCCGATGTTTCTAGAACTAACATGTAAGATTTCCCTTCTCTGCGTGGCTGTGAAAACTCAAATGCTACCATCCTCGGCACTGTGTCAAAAGGATACTGTACCTGTCACCAAATCAGGTCTTGTGTTGTTTTTAGCAGTTTTGAGTAGATCCTATGTGGGCTTCCTTTTGTTCAAATCTCAACTTCCACACGCAATGTTCTTCACTTTTTCAGGTGATGTAAAATTTGGTCCCATCTGAATTATATTTTGCACAATATAACCAATTGAATCTGTCATTTTAAATCCATGAATCATTGGTCTTTTAGGGATGGGACTGTGCTTTCATTGGGAGATAAGTATAGAGTGTTCACTCTCAAGATCAAATTTGCATCTCTAGATGTAGGAATGTCTACCGCGACCGTTATTGAAAGGACAATAGACAACCCCATTTCGATTCAAAGTGAAGTGGTTAGTTATAAAGATTATTAGGCAACTCACCACTTGCAAATTGAAGGACAACCAAGAGTCACTAGTGGTTTTAGTATCCTTGGAAGTTGTATGGAGTCTAATTGAGTAGCTACCTTCCATCATGCAGGTTCCAAGTGGAATTGCAGCGAGCCATTTTGAGGGTTGTGACAAGAGTGTTGCCAAGAGTGCAGCCTTGGCAGAAGGCAGCCAACACACAAGTAGTATCCGTGCAGCAATTAGTGAAGTGGCGAGCCAGAGAGATTGTGATTGTGCGGGTGGCTCTCGTCTTTGCCATGATTCTCTTGCTCATGCGCGCTATTCGTTTGGTGCGACTGGCATTCAAAGCACTTCCCGCACTGGCCGGTTTTCTTCAAACATGATGTAAGAATCTATTATACAAATGCATTTTTATCGCCTTGTCACCTTTTTGTGGAATCTGTTTTTTTCCTCTAAGGTAGGGTGTGTGGGTGTCGCTATGACTGCTCATGTACTCGTGATTGCGCACCTATGTTCTCATGTATACGTATTAACCCCTCAGGGACCAAGAAGTCCAAATTGGGCCTCATGTTTTGAGTACGTTGTAAGGGTACTTGCTTTTGTTCAAATTTATTTGTTTTTTTATAACACATGTAATGTTCTTTAGTGATTGTGGTGATATAAAATATGGTCTCATCTGAATTATGATTTTCAATACATGATCAATTGAATTTATCATTTTATAACCATTGGAATCACTGGTCTCTCAGGGGTTAATTGTGTACGTTTCAAAAGAAGAGTGCTAGCTATGAGAAGTATGATACATACCGTGAACTGGTTGAGTCTAGTCCCTCTGGCACTTGTTGGGAGAAGCTGAAGCGAATGGCCTTCTGGGACTGCTCATTGAGAGATCGTAGTATTTGTCCAGGTTGGAAGAGAGTGAACTTTGCTCACTTTCAAAATGTTACAGTGTTGCACATCATAGGAGTCTGCATGACAGAGGAGTTTGTACTGGATTTATCAGCACTTATCCATTTGAAGAGCTTGGAAATCAAGGGGAGTTATCTGCACAGGCTTGTTCTTCAAGGATTGCCGAGGTCCCTTACCTTTATGAGCTTGATGACAGTGCCGCCGGACGTATGGAATGAGTCAGACTCTTCACAGAAATCCACTACACAGAGTTGGTCCCTGATAGAGTCATCGGAATCTTCACGCAATTCACGACAGTTGATAGAACAGATAGCGTGTCTGGATAGGCTGCAGTATCTACTGTTGATCACTTATGAAGGCGCGGTACTGCCGGATATGAGTAGCATGTCATCATTGCGCTCTGCTTACTTTTCCGGTTCCAAGAATGTGATCACTGTGACTGGATTAAGCTCGAAGTTGGCCACGTACTTGCGAATACTGTTGTTTGAAGACCTGCAGGAGTTGCGTACCTGCCCTGGGGTGGGTGACTTGGTTGCTTTAGAGGAACTGCGTTTTAACAGATGTCGCAAGCTAAAGATGTTGCCCAATTTACGGAAGTTAAGTAAGTTGCGGATGTTGGATATTCGTGAATGCCCTTTGATTACTGAAGTGCCCGGTTTAGATGAGTTAATTGCTCTGGAAGAGCTTTTTGCTGGGAATAGGGAGCTTACCTCTTCCGACGAAGCTTCGTACCGTTTGACATTGCCTAACATGGGGAAGCTGAGTAAACTTCGAGTACTTTTCTTCCCTCAGTGCCGTTTGGGGGCAGTGCAGGGCTTGGACCGTTTGTCCTCTTTGCAGGTACTGCAGACCGATTTTCAGGAGGCCGATTTTCGAGACTCAGAAGGCAGACTCAGTCTACGGCAATTTACCAAGTTGCAGAATATTGTGCTTGATGGGTGGAGTGTAGAAGGATTGAGAGAATTGGATAAATTTACGATGTTGCATTTTCTCGAAATTCGTAATTGTTGTGGGGTGGACGAGCTGCCTGATCTTCGGAGTTTAATACGTTTACGAGCGTTATGGATGAAGAAGTGTGAATTCAAGAACGTGTACAGTTTGAGCACTTTGGGTGCGTTGGAGGTTCTTATACTGACCTATTGCTCAAATTTGGAGATTATACCAGGCTTTCACAGCCTTACAAGATTGGAACAGCTTTTAATCGGCGATTGTCCTATAGAAGATGTGACGATCATTGGAGATCAACTGCCTCAACTGAGGACTCTTGAGCTAATGTATTGTTCGAGCTTGAGAACGTTGACAAGCAGTGGGAAATTTTTTGCGTTGTCGCAACTCGAACTTACCTTTTGTAGCAGATTGACAATACTGCCAGATCTGTATGATTTTCCAGGATTGATAAAGCTTGGCCTCCGGGGATGTTCTCAGCTAACCAGGTTGGACTGTAGCGGCCCCTTGAACGCATTGCAATTTCTTAATCTTGCTAATTGCATTTGTTTGAATGCACTACCAGATTTGGGGATTTTTCCTGCATTGGAAGAGCTTGTGCTCACGGGATGTGACGGGTTGACAACATTGAGGAGCACCGCTACTCAGTTACCTGCTTTGAAAGTGTTGTATGCGAGGAGATGCAGGAGTTTGAATTGGAATGAGCTTCGTCAATTCCAACTATTGCACTGTCGTCAAATGATAATTCACCATGAAGCACAAGCTACATAACATTCAGTAGCCTTCATCTCCACTGCCTTCCCTTCATGCACTTAGCTCATCACCTTGAGCCTCCACCTGTCCACTGATGAAGTATTGTTGGGTGTGGAATATTCCACGCCATCTAGTGTAGAGCAAAGGCAGACACAGCGCATGTTATGTATGCATGTGTATCGAAGATAACTGGTTAGCTTACAGAGTACTTGATAGTAGTGTACATACCCATAAGGTAGGCATAGCATGTTTGGTAGACTGCCACTTGTGTATTGGTGCGCAGCATGGCATTGTTCCCACTCTCTCCCTGTTGTGTGTAACCTTGGGTAGTTGGGCATGTCCATGGAATACGAGAGATGTCATAGCTGGGATGTCATACGAGAGATGCATGTGTCAAGCATTGTAACAGTGCATGCGATAATATACTCCAGTTTGCAGTACAGGAGGTGTTGGCAAGTGAATTTGGCTTGTCATGCGCTGTCATTTAGACGAGGATAGTTGATGCAAGTTTTGGAACTAAGGTAGGATGTCTTAAAACCACCAACTTAAGAAATATGTCATTTGAGCAAGGTCATTTATGATAAATAATTTTCACTCATTAAGACAAATTTATCAAAAAATGAAAAAAAAAAAAAATTGCAATTTTATTCCCAATATTCAAATTCATAAAAAAAGTCAAAGTGAAGAACTTTGTGATCTAAATCATACCTCTAAGTTTCCCCACGTCCACACCATGTGATACTTATTTTCATTCATAATGATATCCAAAACCACCAACTATTTCTTCGTAACGCTTGGCATGCCATTGGTCTACTAGAATAGTGGAATTGGTGGTTATGAGTCTCAACTGTGGTGGTCCCAAGAAAGTTCTACATGTCATAATTGGAGGAGGTGGTTGTTTTAGGACATCCTACCTTAGTTGTGTTCTTCATTAGAAACAATTTGGGGTCTCTAGAAGGCCCTTGCAGGGCAGCCGATTGGGAAGCAAAGGGACGGTGACAGCGTGTTGTGATAGGCGTTACCAGTGCTGCCATGCTGCCAATGACATAGGAATTTGTGGGAGTGCGGCCAATGAGGCAGGAGCTTGCTTCAGCCAAGGTGGAATGCATACAATGTCTGTCAGAGATTGCACTTGCTCCTTGCGAATAAATAATCCTAGTTTATTGGCAGCTCCGGAGTTGACAATGGCCTGGCACTCGAGATCCTTGTACGCTTCTCCATCGGATAATCAGTTTTAAATTCCATGATTGCAATATTATAATTGATGAATAGTCTAACTGGCCGCACTGAAGGGGACCCGTCTGCGCTGGAAAATTGCTAACTCCGCTCCACATGGAGCAACAGTCATGTGTCCGCATGCACATCAGCATTTTGCCGTTTTATTTCATAGCGAAGAAGACGGTGTTGCTGCCGAATTAGCGTTGTTGGTTTTAGCAAGGTTTATACTGTGGAAGCACGCAATCATGGTAGGGCAGAATAACCCAGCAGTTGAAGTGCAGTCCGTTGTGATTTACAACGACAAAGATGCTGCAGGAAGGTGGATTCCATTGCGGGTTGAAGTCGGCTCATGGGTTACCTTGAAGGCTGCAGTAAAGGGTCCTTGGGCGAAGGATGCTCGTGTCCACGGTCAAGAATCCTTTGTGGGCGCGCGGAAGGCACAGATTCTCCAGTTCCAGTTTCATGCCAGCACTATTCAAGGTAGGGATGTGCACAAGCTGGTAGCAATTGAGGTGCGTAGTCAGCCGTGGCAATGTGGGATTTCGTTACCATCTCGCACGGCAGGTGTTGTATATGAACTTTTGTTATGTCAGGTATAGGAGTGATGGGCAGTAGTGGGTGGCGATGGATCAGACTGTGATTCCACACATGGTCAAAACGGAGGTCGTATTCACGGGCGAAGTGCTGCCTGCGTTTGAGGTGGGCGAGTCCTGGCCTGTGTCCCAAATTCGGGACGAGATTGCAATTCTGTTGCCGCGAGTGTCATCCCCGACTACTACGACCTGGTGATCGAGCAACCTGGTCGACCTGACAAAAAGGTAGTCTTTTTTCACACATTGAAATTCAGATCGACTTGTAGACGATGGCTTTGTTATGCACTGTACGTATGAATTTGTGAATTGGTGTTGTCGCAGATAAATAATCGGATGGAACGGTGCACTAAGATTCGAGCCGTCCTACCACGTGGAGGGAGATTCAAGGTGGTTCAATAGGCATTAAGGTGCAGCAAGGCTTCGCATGCTGCATTGCTTCAGCACAGTAGAAAGTATATTCGTGAGGCTATTTGCAATTTAGGGCCGTGACATTGCGTTGTCTAGGATTTTGGTAGGGTGTAGTATATGTATGAAAAGACTTCTAAGCATATTTTAAAAGACCAGGGAAGAGTTCGACTGATTTGTAACTTTGAATTTTGATATTGACTATCAAATTGGATATTCAAGTGAGTCCGAGGGTCCACTTTAAAATATCACGCTCCTTTGGTTGTGTTGCAATATGATCAAACTTTGGTTGGCTCGTTTTTCTGAAGCTTACGTGCCACATGGAGACTTGGTAACACCGTTGGAGCAAATGTCGGTTCTAGTGGTGCATCAACGGGTGAATGCCTTAGCAGTAAAACCTGATGAAAGAAAATGAGAACCTGGAGAGGATGTCACTGATTTTGACATACAACGGAATTCAACAAATGATATCCATAACTTTTTTAAGACCTGAGTTCTGCACCCTCTACACGTTCAGTATACTTATACCAATAATATAGTACCTTTACAGTGGATTATGTGTAAAATCCCCGACAAAGAGTGATTTCAGGACATTAGGAGTATTAGTGTGCCACAATATATCAGGTCCACATCCCTTTTGCTGCCATGTCTAGCTTAGCCGTTCAAGGAAGTGCTAAGATGATCACCACACACTACTAGAAAATCTCTGTCCAGATCAACAGAAAACCAACGAAGAGGCGTTGGTTTTACCTGTTGTTTTGGTCGCGTTGTTTTAGACACTATTCAACAGAGAGGTGTTGATTGAATTTCGTTGATTTGGACGTTACCAGGTCGTTCTGGGTCGGCTCTCACTGTGCCACGTGGTTAGGAAATGCTGATGTGTATTGGACAAATAATCCGTTTGCCACCTTCACAAAACTTACTTTCTCTGCCGGCAGTTACCTCTAACGGTTTGTATTTCTGTTTCCATGTACAATAATTATATTTACTATCGGTAATTCTACAGTGTGAATGCTTTTAATCACGTAGCTAAATTTGGCTTTGTTTACTGTGTGCTCTCATTGGTTAGAGATGCACTGCACTTTCCGTGTGGATATGTAATTTTCCATTTACCATGCTGGTTAATCTTGCTCACTGAACGTCTATATATAGTACACTGCATTGCTGGGTGGCCATATAAAGAAACGGTTGTTCATGTGGATCACGTTTTGACGTTGTGTTTTCAAAAAATTACACATCCTTGTAGTCCCATTATTACATTGTCCATGGTAAACAATTTTGGTGGCAATATACAATTTTCCGCACCTGTCTGTCACTAATTATCATTGCTATCCCCTTCCTATTAATGTGACCATAACATGCTAATCACCTGCATCTGTATTGCATGTATCTTACTCCTCTACTCTAAACTATTAACACATCATATATTAAATAATATTCTATACATTTCCAGCAGCATCACTGAAACTGATCAAGGGTGGAATACTTTCGCTTAGCAAGGTTCTTTTCGCCTCGCCATGACACATGGGGCGTTCATACTTCGTCATCAATCCATACTGAATCACTCCACTTGAATGGCCTGAAGTGTACAATCCCTGAAAGTTCTAACGGTCCGGTCTTTGGATTTGCCTTCCGCTTTGTCTTCATTGGATTCCGCTTGTACTGCTGTGTGGTTGACAGCAAATCTCCCAACTACACCATGAACATCTGTACGTGTTAGTTACAAAGAAGAATAGAGACTTGAACAAGATGAAATTACTTTGACTTCTCTGAAATGATACTCGACAAGTGAATGAAGTGTGCAATATGGATGCAATGTAACAGGCACTGATTTACGTGTTGATTGAAATTCAACCGCAATTAAGTAAAGAGAGACCTGCTGTAGTAGCTGTGACAAGGCTGACCGCAATGACGACAGTTCGGTATTATCCTTGAATTTGAGAGTGATGGAGGCCTTTTCCACGGATCTTTCTTCCTCTTCGAGCTCTTTCAACGTTGAAGCATCTTGATCTTGCAATTTCTTTTATAGATGGCCCTCCCCCTCAATCACGACATCATCCTCGTGGTTGTTGTTCTCTTGGCCTGACATTTTCAAAACGAAAACTGCATTTTGATGTGAGCATTTCACCCAAAAGCTTCTGCATTTTCTTTTGATTCAGATCTAGAGGTAAAATTGGTACACATCGACACTGACATTCCAGACGGTTTAAAATAATGTGAAAAGCTGCGCTACTAGGTAAGCAGACTTGGTATACCTGTAATCTCTTAGTTTGAGAGCTGCATATCTTCAGCTGCCACTGCTTGAGACATGTAAGAAATGGGCCCTTGTCAACGTCTGACTCAGATTGCCTCATACGCATGGACACCTGCGCCCCAAGATAGCAAATATGTCATCAAATTTCATTTTACGTGAAAGTCAACAGACAGATGGTCAACATATAGTCTACCAACAGATGCCATTAGGGCTAGATTTAAAAGCACGCTATACAGTATATATGCCAAATTACTGTCTATGTCAAGTGGACTTTTTCTGTAGTCGAGCTGAACACAGATCGGATCATTCTGAAGTCACCACGTCACCACTCTTTATACGTTTTTACTGTATCACCAAACACATTTTCATCTGGCAGGACCTCTGGTGCTCGCCACAACCCTACCTTCTGTGGTGTGCGCATAATATCCCTCGGTATTATAATGGTCATGTACTCTGTCAACAATTACTGTGTGCCAGCTGCGAAAAACGCACTTACAGAATCACATCCCAAGGTATAGCTTCTTCGGTACAGAGTGGGTCGTCCATGGCATTGAAGCAAAGCAAAGGCACTGTAACCTTCGTCAAAAAGTCAGTGCTGCTGCAGCGCCTTTAATATGTATCCACATTCTGCATCCCAGTTCACAGCAAGATAAGAAGGAGCAAGAAAGGACAATGCTAATACTGAAACGCAGTTCATGAATGAGGAAAGAAAGAAATATTCCCAAGAGCTTACAAAGGAGACGATCGAGAGGTGTACTACTAAATTCTACTACTGTATATCTCAGTAAGTGATAACAAATTAAAGGGTATGGCATTTAATCTTTAAAGACGCATTCAATAACAAACCTCTAGCAGTATATGCTTAAGTAATTTCAATTCCATGTCAGTCCGCATAAATTATATCATGCACAAAGTATCTAACGAGCTTTCTTGAACCGATTACCACCTTACAAGTTCATGTAAACAAGATTGATCAGGGTGGCATCTGGCATGGCCCATTCAGCGCCAAAGAAGGGATAGAGCTGTGGACCTGTGGCAGCTCCAAATGAAGACAGTTTGAAGTTGCAATTTATGTCTTCTCCGATACATGAAGGAAAAGCTGGCACCTGAAAATATTTTCGCTGATTCACATTGATCAATACAAAAAAATTGATTTGTCTACAGACGTCCAATACCGGCACGAGGTCATATGGAAGCTATCAAGACACGAAGAGTCGTATGGCGAAATTAATTCCATACATAAAAGAAGACAAAATCTCACCTCATACTCGCCAACATGACGCGTACAATGATGATCAAAATCCTGGATCGTCTTGCTCTGTATTACAACGTCGAAGCTGTAAGTTTTTCATAATAATCGACAGTCAGGATAAATAGAAACTATTTAGAACTTCTGAATACCGACTGTCCATTCATTTATTAATGTTCCAAATACAGAATGCCATTGATCGCATGGAGCACTTACAACAGTTAAAAGCTTCCATTCAGAGACATCAGCATCACTATCCAGTATATGGAGGTGTGAATTTATTTGCAACATAAAAAACTGGGACCAAGTTCACAGTCTTCTTGCTTCCGTACCTTACTAATAAAACCCCCGTCTGCAATGTTTTCCAGCACAGTTTGGTGCCTTTAGTCAAAGATAGAATACAAGATCAGAATGAATTTTTGCAAAACAGTACTACATACAGAAGTACTTTCAAGCTTTAGGTGGATGTCATAGTACACATGAGACGGGACATGCTAATCCAAGAAGAATTAAATGAAAACAACCTATGCAGAAAATACTTATTCCAACGTGATAACTTGTATGCGAAATAGTGCAGCAACATGTAAGCGCTGAAATACTTACAACATGGCATATTATACCAACCCAGTGGTCAACACTTTGTTGTAAAGCATTTGCACCGTCTTTCTACTTATAAATCTGTCCCCACCTCCAAAATAGTTTTTTTAAGATGTTCATCAGTTTAACTACATCACATAAAACACCCTTCCTGAAATCAAAGCTAGTAAGGTCAAACCTACCAAAATATCCCATGGATTGCACACTGCGGCTGCAGCACCCACAGATGTGGAATCACCTTCTTCTCCCAAATGCTTCACCTACAAAGCAGGACTCGAAGTCTGTTACTACTCAAACTCGATACTGCAGTGCTATCAATGATTTTATCCCCCACGCTTGTCCCTCCTATTTAGATAAAATCATTTGCATCAGAAGATGAAGATTGGAAAAACGGAAGTGACATTTAAGATTATGATGTTCTGACATACTAACATTTCAATCAATGCAAATCTCCACTGGAATATGTTCTGATAAGTGTAACATTGAATGTACTGTACATGGTCCGAGGTTTCATTTGTGACGCTTCCTCAATGTCTTTGGCAGAATAGTTCAGGACTTGCTTACTCTTAACAAGTACAAAAAATTTTCGCTACATAAAATAAGAGATACGTTAGTGAAGTTATCTGTCTGTTAGCACCAATACTGGTCCCCACGGTAAATATAGGTGCTTTTGGGTATTTGCCATGAACATAATTATTAATTATCCGCAAGTCCTTAGTCCCTCCTGCAGTATAGAATTGATCTGACTAAAAAACACATCAAAAGAGAACTACATAAGTCGTCACCTACAACTATATCAGAGGTATATCTTTGCTTTCAACAATGCCAATACATAATAAATCACGATCAAAGGGTTTCCATTTTTACTATCCATTTTCAATACATGCTCACCTATTCCTCTGTACCATATACACAAACACCATGAAATATGCATGAAATTACACTATGTACTGTTCATTTTTTTTCTGCGTGATGTATGCACATGTTCAGCAACCACAAAAACTAAGGCTCCATGAGCACGACAGCGGGAGTCGGACTACTTACCGACATGTACGAGCTCTCCTTTTATGCTATAGTACGCCGTTCACTCCAATGTGTCACTGCCTCGTGAAACACCTCCTCTGCACACATACTTAACACATGCCAAGGAAGCCAACAACAATTCTATTTTATCTTAGTAATTAGTGGTACTCACATATATTTGAAAATAAAATAAGTAATATCAAACATTACAGTTCACAATAAACATCGCACATTAGGTCCTAGTCGACCTTACAGTCATGTATGTTAAGTGGTTTACACCTAACAGGACAGTCTCAGCCCAGTCATTTATATCAGTTTGTCCCTTTAGACTACTATAATTGAACGTCTATTTATAAACACCACTATACCCAAAATTTATGGAGTCAAATTATCCTCTTCAAATACGACACTGACACACACCCCGTTACTCGCTTCCTCTTCCAAAATTTCAGACATCCCACATCCCAATATCATACGTAATTCCTGTCAAGTTCTCATATATCTACGGCTCTACACTGCCGGTCATATTCTGCACCCCGGCCTTTGAACTTCCCCAACACTGAGGAGTGCCTGATCAGACGTTCACAGTCCTTCGTCTCGGTCTCCTGCATCACAAGTGAACTATTACTATGTTAGGCTGATCCTCGCTTCAATCCACTGTACTTTTGCGGGAATGTTTACCACCCTTCTCCCCATTTCGATCGATTCTGCGCTTCTTCCGTTTTATAGCACTACTGTCTACGTTTGCTTCAGTTCCTAGCATGCTTTCTAGTACACGTGTGAGCACAAGACAATTATGTGAATTCTCCACATTGTTTGATTATTGTATAAGTCCTTGCCTTCATTCATTAATCACGCTGAACTTCCTCATTTGGTGACATCCGGCCTTTCCCCTTGTCAGCCTTTAGTCGATCTATTTCAGCTTGCAGCTTCTTGATGACATCATCGCTTGATAATTTCTCGCTTCCTTGGCTGCTCCCATGACGTCTGTTAGAAACGCTTGCTCCTGTGCGCATTTCCGTCTCAACATCTTTGTCACGGACGTACTTCTCCGATTTATCCTGCAACAGTCCCACCATACATACCCTGATGAGCCCATATAATTTTGAGCCGCCCTTTTCAATGCGACTCGTATGTGCAAACAATTCAAATATACCGGTAAAAAAAGTCCAACACTACGACGTATAGGAGTACATTTTATCACCTAAATTTGAAGACATTTATTAAACTTGGATTTGATATCTATACCTTGCTCGAAGCTCTACGGTGATGTTCTATTGGCCCACCATCTCCACTGTCACTCATGCTTTGCTCCGACATACGGTTCTCCGAAAGTGACGCCATTGAGTCATCATCTAATGCTACGTCTTCGGGGTCCTTCTTCATTTTCAATATACCTTTTTTTCCTTTTTTGGCCACCAAATCCTTTGTCGCGGTTTAATTCCCTCTCCATTTCGTCAGGGTCAGGAGATCTTCCGTACTCTTGTCGTAAACGCTCCCGTACTCCATTCACTCCAATTGATCCAGTTCTCCCATATGTTTTCCTGCTGGCATTTGCTTGCCGGCCTTGCTCGGACTTTTCTCTTCTCTGTCTAGAAGCGGCTAACTTAACCAGGCGCTCCCAAACTACCCGGTCTACATGCAGTGGTTGGGGTTCTCCATTTTTAATATCGGCAATTAAGTCACCCCGTATCTTTGTGACTGCTCTACCCATCACTGATCTCAGAAAATCCTCATTCAACGTTCCTGAGTATTCGAACATGTCGTTCAATCTGGCCTTCAACGTCGTGACCGCCTCATAAGTTTGATTCCGTACATCTGTGCAAGACGGATCCAAGCCTTTTGCTAATTTTCTTATCTCACCTACCCATGCTGGTCTGCCAGAGCCATACGGTTTTCCTTCTATGTCCAAAGTCAAATAAAATGGTTTCTTACCGTCCTTCTCCCTTTGGGCCATTTCTTGTTTGCGAACAGCCTGCTTATATCGTCTTGTTCTCCTGTCCACTGCTCTTAAGAGACAAACTCCCGCGTCCTTTGCCTGCATGTCTCTCCGTTGTTCGGACACTGCACCTCCCTCTGGAGTTCGCAGCCTCGATGCAGTGGGGGAATCAGAAATAGATTTTGTGTTGCCCCTCCTGTGCCTTCTTCTTGTGGGCTCTGGCGTCAAGTACCGCTGGTAATGAGACTCAGTGTCGCCAGAGTCTGATTGATGTCGGTGATGTCTTCTTGACCTTGATGGACTGCCTCTGTAGTGGGGATATCCTGTATGACAATAATCAATTTATCAGTACTATCATAAATTCCTATGCAGTAACATGCTACTGCATTAGTCCACTACACTTTGCCGTCGGTAGTTTGGTATCTCTATAAAATTGTACATAAGTTTATAGGATTGAAACTTAACACTAACAACACATTCGTATCGTATTAGTATTTATATGTGAGGTTATATTCCACTGAATGTACCCGTGGGAGTTACAAGTCTGCCGGTCCTCACTACATACTGCATGGATATTGTCTCTTTGCATTCCATGATCATGAGCCTCAACATATCATACAGTTTATATTACATACAATTCATGCTGTTCCCAATGTTCTAATTACTCAGTACTGAATATATATGTGCGCATTTTAAGTGTTTGGAAATGGTGGGTATATAACTACCTTCATGACTCCTGCCATGGTCGTCTCCATGTTTTCGATACTGATGTGACTGCCGTCTGTCCCTTTCATATCCAGGGCTCCTCGATCTGTAGCGCGGAGGGCTTTGAGAATCATAGTGAGCATTTGACCCATACCAATGACGGCGCGGACTTCTGGACCTCCTATCCTGAGATCGCTGGCGTTCAGCTCGTCGTCCGTGTCTACGATCTTCAGGTTCCTCAATTGCCGTTTTCTCTGGATGCTGTTGTACAATGTACATTGAATCAGTACTGCAAGTCACGTGACTGTGACATAGTACTACCAACTTCAGATTCAAAGGCAACGGGTTTCATTTGTACAAAAGCATATCTTGGAGTTGTAGTATGTTGCTGGTGATCGATTGCGCATATACCTTCTCCCCTCTTCATGTCGGAGTTCAGTACCAGCAGCTTCAAGGTCGAGGTCCCCACCGGTGTCTGCCCTGGGTCTGCGCACTGATTTGTTCACTGACCTTGGTGTGGTCCGTGCACCTTGAATATCACAGTCCATGTTTAGGAGTCCAGAGATATTGGGGATATTAACCGGGTGGTCGTCCCTTAATTTTTGAATGCCCTCCAATTGTCTGCTCCGTTCTCCATTGCTGGTGCCTGTCCAAAAAGTTTTTCCACAGAACTCAGTCGTTCGTACTTCGTAATCAATCCATACTTAATAACATACCATTCTACAGTTCCGCGGGGTACAACTATGTTCACCATCATATGGGGGGAACATCAATGCCAATAAAATATGATTGAAAACAAAGTGTATAATACATATGTTGAAATCAAAATATTTGGACTCTTACACTTCGCAGGAAACAACCAAAATTGCAGTGCATTTCATTCTCCAGCTCCATTAATTAACTTGAAATCTTTTTTTCTCAATATGAATTTTTTATCATAGTGTCGCTGTATTGCCTCGGTAAAATGTTAGCAGTTAATACATTAATCATATACACATTATGTCATTTGCTATGATTGACACCGTAACCCTGATAATTGCTACTAGTAATACAAGACAAACAACCCTGTGGTCATTCTGTTACATGAATTTGGCCTACATTTCTCTACCCAAGAATTTGGCCTACAATATCAACTGTACTGCGTACAGAAGGCAGTTCCGTACCTTCTTCTCTAACGCATTACATTTTACTTAGTTCAATATGTTGTGAGCAGTGCAAACAATAAGGCTTCATGTCTTACCTGACGGACATGCACCCGTTTGTGTAATCGGAGAAGTATATGGCACGTCTTGTGCCGTGGGTGGGCACGTGCTGAGATTCTCGTCCCCACCTGCAGAAATTGACGTTGTTGTGGGGCAAGATGTTCGCGTTGCCGGCTTCGTTACGGTCTTCGGAATTCTTCCACATGCCCTTTCGTCTTCCTCGATCTTACGGTTTTGTTCTTCTACACTGCGGACTGGGTTTGCTCCTCGCCCCAGTACCACATCTGCGGTTTTTGCCGGCATTTCTTGTGTCTTCTTCATGCCCTTCCCCCGCTCAACCCCCTTTGCTCTCCTTTTCTTACGTGCTTTGCCACTTGTAGTTGGCAGGTTCGAGACAGGGGGTTCAAGGGCTTTCTCTTCCCTGGCGCTCATAGCTTTTGTTTTCGCAGATGTTCGAGTCTCTCTCGTGGTTGTCACTTTTGGTTTTTTTTTTTGGGACCACGGCTCCGGCCGATCTCCCTCCTCTAGAGCGGTAACCATAGTGGACGTCACACCCTATGACATGGCATCATGGAAAACAAGTATTTAGACATCATTACAACAATCTCATGTTACTGTACTGCTTCATCTGTATTCTCTGTTTCATTAACCGAACGCGTATTTGAAGGCAATGAACAACAAAATTTAAGGTTACTGCTTCTGAACACTATGACTCAGTTTAGAAGGCATGCCTCAGTACTCCTCTGCTTCACCTGCCACTGCTTGAATCTGATGTTACATTTCCTGAAATGCCGCTCTGGTTTACTATGGTGTAAACCGATGCAAACTTTTACATTGAGCGTCTGTTCTACGCTTTACACACTGTTTTCTATTCTAAAATACGTACTACAGTTACTGTTCATTGTGTATGCTAGTTAATGCACACAAATATCGCGTTCATTCATGACTACGAAATGTCCACAGTATCAAATTACTCCATGTTGCACAGCCACTCTATGGTTCATAATAACTCAGTCCTCTGTTATGCACTTTATTACCTTGACTTTTTCTGGCAATCTTCTAATTTCCTCGCAAAATCGGACGACTCGGTGCACCTTTATAGTCTGATCACCACAAGTATCATCAACAGAAGTCAGCGTCACTTGAAGGTTTTTGTAAAACATTGTTAGAAATGGATGATGTACATACTACATTTGCGTCCTATAGCATTTCTAATACTTATTTTATACACATGCAATCTATATTTATTTCTTAAATGAAGTGTCTCAGGGCTGAACACAGATTTAGTACTTGCCATTTCTATAAACATATGTCGGTACTTTTATAACATGCCACTTTAAGACATAATTTACCTTTTTTGCAGACCCCTCGACAATATCTGTGTTGTTTTTGAGGTTCGGGGTATTCAACTCTGGCCTGCATGCATTCCATTGTACGACGTCAGGCCCCTTTTCCTAGTCACTGGGAAGAGTGCTACTGATATACACTACCCCATTCACAAAATAAATTTGCTATACTACTATTGCTTCAAGTGGTACGTAATATATGTATTTGGAGTTGTACAATACTGCTAAATATTGAATGTGACATTTCTAGGTTCCAGTTAGTTACTGTCAATGTAATAATTCAATATACGATACGTTACCCTAACAAATCTGGGATAACTGGCGCTTCTAGATCGGACAAAGGAGGTGGTGCTTTTGGTCCTCTCTGGTGCAGTTCTCCAGTGATATGGGAACTTCCACCTCTTTGGTCCTGCAAAGCATACAATGTAGTCAGCTAATGTTATGTACCTTAAACTGATTAGCACGGTGATACTCCAAGTTCTTTGAAGATCCGCATTAAATTATTGCCTTATCAACCAATACTACAAAGGCAGAATATAGATATTTCATACGTCTGCTGTAGATATTTGCTACATATATAGATATTTGCTATAAAATATACACATGTTGTATTAACTTACGATGGGCACTGGAACAAAAGCTTTGGCACGTTTGCAGTACGCCAGAAGTGGCCTCAATTTCCCACTCTGAAAACATCATCCAGCACAATTTAGTACAATGCAGCACAAATCCTATGCCAATCGAAGTATTCGACTTCTGTAAGTGAAACCCACATATTAATCACATCACAAATAACTATCCCAACATTTATTTGCAACCCTTGGAAGGGTTCAACTTATTCGCCTATATGGACCAAGTTAATACAATAACTGTTGGACAAGTATATTAGATGTTGTTGTTTCGCTGAACCCGAACATAATATCATTTGAATGAACTCGTTATTACCCTTGGGGAGGCTATCAGAACTCAATCAGCAGGAGTGTTTTTTGCGTTTTCGATATTCAAAGCATTCCTGCAAGCGAACAAGTATAAGTTAAAAATTCATAATCAAAACAACCACGACACCAGTTACGTTACCTTGATCACCGTGAACTCTAAGTACTGAATTCATATGGCAGCATTACATACGGAAAAAGAATGTGATTGGCATAATACGATTCCTTACACACGCTGAAAGCTTGTTGTCTCCACAGACGCCTTTATAATCGACAAGGGGGCAAGTACAGTTGACTGTATCCCGTCCAACTCTTGTATAGGTTGTGACGGACCTTCTTGCACAACCTGAGAACATGAGTGGTTATTCATGGTTGTCATTGCTTCACTGACCGGGTCACAATCCCCTTCCTCACCGCACATTCTTCTACTTAACGCTGGAACTCATTGACTGTCTCCTAACATTTAATATACTAAAGTTCTATACAGACAATCTTAGCAAGAATGTGTTGTTTGCCAATTATTCCGGAAAACACTAACTGGTATGTTTTTATATTATGTTCCCTTTATAGGTTCATCTGTTAACAACAACTTCTTAGGAAAATCGAGCACAGTGTACTACGCTTTTTCTATTCCATTGCTTACTTTGTCCTCCGTCCTCTGTCTTTGTGTTTGGCCCCCCACACCTTCTGATGCTGCTTTCTTACACTGCATGTCAACAAGATTAACTAGTCTTAAGAATTGGAAAACAAAGTCAATTCTGAACAAATTTCGGGCAAGCAACAAACTCTGAAGAAGTCAAACTACTAATAAATCAGGGTATAGTGTGCATCACATTGACCTGCACCACTTACATCACCAATTTCGCAGTTCGGTCCCCCCTGTGAAGTTCGCAAACTTTCCTCCTCTTCAGCGCTCTCTTCTTCTAACTTCTCCCCACTGCTTTCGCTCGCAGTGTCGCTGCTACTATTGCTGGGCTGAAAATCTATATCGTTATCTTCTTCCGCACTGGAGCCTGACAGTAGTTCTTCGGAAGGCTTCGTGTTCTTTGATCTTCTTTCAGAGACTCCTACGTCGCCATTACACGCTTCAGAGTGCGGGTTCTTCACAACATTGTCTCCATTATCTTTGGTACCCTCCTGTTCTCCGTGGGAGTGCCCTTGGTTATCCTCCTCCGAGTCTGTAACCTGTACAGGCGAGGGACTTCTCACTCTTCCGGTCCTGTCATACAACTCTACGTCGCGGAGCACCCTCTCATTTAGTTTGTCATATCTGCATTGCAAGAGTAGTAGGAATGTGTTCAAGAATAGTAGGTCCAGTACCACCATTGCAGTAAAACTTGCCAAACAACAACAACATTTGAGCCGCAACAACAAGGTGTGTTCCTCATACATCTGGTGTTCATAGTAGGTCATACATTCTAAGACTTGGACCCATGTCGTGACCTCATACACTGAAATTAGTGCGGCCTCATCGGAGAAATTACAAATCACCCCCCCCCCCCCCCGCGGTGAAGCTACAGCGGTTCATGTTGTAAAATTATCCTCCACTTACAAACTTACTACGTAAAGCGCTTTATGCATACAATGCGCGAGAGATTCCTCACAGCAATGGGCGATATGCATAAGCACCACCACATACAGGGTTTGTAAAACCTAAATAAGGGAGAGTACGTGCTTTATGTTGTGGCGAACGAATTTCATCCATATGTCTAATTTTAGGGTTTACAGTAAGGCACGTTTCCCTAGTCACTTTGCTGCATCTCACCCATGAACTATGAATTATGCGCACCGTCAGCACCACCTGTGAGTGCTACACTGTGGACGAGCGCAAAACTGCTGAACCGTGTGAATTTTCACCGTGTCACGCGGTTAAAGCAAATCGTGGGACGAGGTCAAAAGGAAGGCGATTGATTCTACACTAGTCTATTTGCGGAGTGGCACTAAGCAGCCTTAATTTGACCGCGGCTCCGTTCTTGATGGCGGCTGCATACGACACTGAAGTTGCGCATCGATTAACTGCATATCCTGCAAGTCGCACCCCAAAAGCTACGCGGTCCTATCCCTGCACCACACGATATCATGGAGAACTATAGCATATCACGGGTCCAGCAAGGTGAACTTACACTGACTCCTTGTGGTGTAGCGTGTCGTTCAGGATCTTCTGGTTGCATTGTATTTGTTTCAAGCGTACCAACTCGTACTCGTTTGGTATCGGCATTGCGTGCAGAGTTCATCAGGGCTGTTGCGTGGCAAAGGTTGCGCTTGAACCTTCTACTTCCGTCACGACGGTCGCGCTATATGCTGTAGGCTTCCGCAGTTCCAAGTTGCAGTGCTCGCGATTGAACCTTGCGGTGTATTGCTGAAGAATATCCAGACACAAATCACTTGGCTGAGGTACGAATCCAGAGTGTTATCCAATCCTGAAAAACTGCATGCTATAAGCTAAAACATTGGTTTTGACAACATTATTAGTAAAGCATACTGCAATGATGGGCGATTAGCATTAGCTAATTTTCAGTGTAAGGTAATCTAGTATTTGAGGGTGACAACCATGCTTTGTGCAATTACTGTTCTTTTTTAGCGTGTCTACAAATTCAATTTTGGAACATTTTGTTTTTTAACATAGGGAGAACCAGCACTTCAGAGAATGGGAAATTCGGCACTTACCTGTTGCGCACTGCATCTATGCTGTACTTGATGCATCGTCGTCCATAGCTTGTGCACCAAAAACCGTCCAACACTAGTTTGTGCACCAAAACAATCAATGCACAAATTGATGAATTTTCGCTTACTGTAGAAACCACATGCAGAACTCCATGACCTCTAAATTTCTGACCTCATATTTCAGTGCGCAACATGAGCAAAACTCTGGGTCCTCTACTGAAGCAAGTAAGCAACACAAAGTCAAGTTAGGCCAAAGCAAACACAAATGAGGTCAAACTCACCACTGTTTTGTACTCCGGCCCAGCAGTGTCTCCAATTGTTGTGAACTGTTGAGCAGGAGAGTAGGAGCTTGGCGAAGGGGGTGTTACAACACTAACTGGTATCTACAGAGACTGACGGATTGTTACGCCCTATCTAATCTCCGCCTGCGCAACAAATTTGTACAGATCAAAACCACAAGCACTGCGCCTGTAAGGGAGTTTGCAATTTGCGCTACGCAGGTAGACGGATCGAGGCAATAAGCACTGCCGGAGTACGTGAGGAAGCAATTTGCGCAACTAATTTCTACGGATGCAGGCATCAAGCAGTGCGGCTGAAAGTGGGGATTCAAGTCGCGCTTAAGGTATGCAAACACATGGAATGACGATCGTTGAGGGTTTCAGTTCCATGTAAATGAATGTGCTTCCTCAACATGTTTAGTCATGCATTATGGCGGTTGTTGGATTTGACATTGCATAAATATTTGATTTTCAGTGCATGCCGTTGCAATGATGTAGATTTATTGAATCCATGTTCTGAATTGATCGGTAGGTAGAATGTCACTGAAGAAAGGTAGGTTTTTTTAACATAATAAATGTGAAGTTATAAATCGAACACTAGTATGTGCACCAAAAATTTCGCGTTTCCATGGATATATATACTTATGCACTTTGACTTATAAGTACAAAAAAAAGAGTTAATGAATACCAGTAATTTGAAAAAAACACACCTACGTGCATAATTCACAGGTTTTTACTTTGTTATTGGCGACAGCAACCATAAAGACAGAATCATTTTCCTTCAAGTTCAATACAAAGTGAAAATCTAAAAGTTCAGATATGTAGACGGTAACAGGGGTCAAATCAAATACTGTATCAGGTCCCTCACAGGTTTAGTATACTCTTCCTTATCAAACATAAGGGTGACCAAGTTCAAGTTATCCGTACTCATTAAAGTGAGGGTGATGACCTTGTTTCAGTGAAAATGTATGTAATGCAAATGTTTTAGTAATTGGGCCATATGAGTGAATTTATGTCCTTTGCTCTAATCCCATGAGGTATCTAAATAGAAACAGAAGAAAATAAAATGTTAGAAAGTAACTATGGTCCATTACAGGTTTTTGTAAAACTGTAAATACTGTTGTTTACTTGGACACCACGCCATCAGGCACCCGAATTTTTCTTAGTATAATGACCATTTTTTAATGAAGTGCATAATATAATCACTAATGTGAAATTTCTATTGCAGATTGTTTAAAGATCTAAAGTCCGACTACATCTGATTAGATGTGCATATCAAGGCCATAAACACATTGCGCAATCCAGTTGACCATGGCACGCATGCCCGCCAGTATTTCCAAAGGTAGCATTTCGAGTGATAGTTTGGATGCCGAGCCTGTTGTAGATTTGCGTTGTGAGCAACGTCATGCCATTCGCAAGCGCATGAGTGATTTTGATGTTTTGAGGAAATACTGTCCCCATGTGAATGAAAAGAAGGGAGAAGAGGCTCAAATTGCAGGCACGTCTAAAAAGATTAGAACAATATTACGACAAGGAAAGATTCTTCTAGACATGATCAAGCAGTCAAATGAAATGCTCCATCAATCAGATGTCATACTGCAGAAGGCATTAAAACTAACGGAGCAGTGTCGACTACTCCTAGATGATGTGCAGGATGACAGCAATGGACCCCCTTTCTAGGATATGAGTACTGTTCTTGAGATCAAGAAATGTGTAATGTGAAGCTCAAGTGATATGTTATGAATATACTAATAGAAATTCCTAACTCTGTGACATTCTGTGTATGGGGAACCATAGAACATATAACTCACTATGTACATGGGGTTGATATGTATATTCTCAGCCTGACTCCTCCGCGGTGTTTGCAGTTGAGTAGGAGTCCATGTCATTCAGAAGGTTCCTTCCCCGACCTTATTTCCCATATACAGTGTGCCATTAAAGGAAAGTGAAGGTACCTACTCTGCATCCGTTACCATCTACAAAGTCCATGTATGATAATGTTATACAATAAATTAATTTATGACGCCTCAACTCTTATATCAGCTCTGAGTTAGTATTATTCTGGAACTGTGCAGAGTGAATTTTTTTGTTTCAATGGCCCTTAGCCATTGAATTGGCTGTGTAACTGAAAGTTTCAAGTCTATACGAGCGGCTCATGACACTACAGCAATTGAGGAAAAGTGCAATTTACATTGAACTGGTTAGCATTTACATATCTTTATTGAATACACCTTATCATTTTGTCATCTTTAGTACAACATTTCATTGTGAACGCACAAAGTATACCCTAAACCCTAAACCCTAGTACACAGAAGTGACATTGCAATCACATTTTTGCGCAGGTGACTATTCAAGTATTAGTGCTAGCTAGATGTCACATTAGAGTCGCATTTTGAACAGCGGATGCCTTACTTGACACCAAATTCTCCGTGATTGCCAGGTGCAAGCTCAAACTTCTGCTGCCACATTTGATTTCAAAACACAATGACTGCAAAAGCCAGTAGGGATTTGGAGCCCATGTGGTCCTTTCATAGGTTCACGTCATGCCCATACATAACCAATCTTTACATTCTTGGAAATCATGGATACATTTGTGAGGACTGCAAATGTATGCGATGCGTAGTATTGCGGTGGGTTCGTACGCCAAATTGCAACTGCAAACTACCTCCCCCCCGCCATGGGCTGACATTGGATGATAGAATTAGAAAAAAACGGATGGCATGTGGGCATGAGCCAAAGTCCGTACCCATCTTCCCTCCAGAATGGTGCTTCTGTGACCATCCAGAGAAAAAAAAAACTATGATGCTATTGGCTAATCCTGAATTGAGGCGAAGTTATGACTCTTCGGAAGATAGTGATTTTTCAGAGTAGTATGTAGATTTTTGTTTCCATGGACGTTGATAATGAACACACTAGTGTATACCAGGGAGCAAGTGGGGGAGAACTTAGGCAATCAGATACATTTTATAGTGATTCTGCCAAATGTAGGTGTTTAACTTCTCATTAATCTTGTTGTTGAAAATACACTTGCATTATTAAAGATGTCGTGATTTGTACAATGCGATGCTGTGAGTATGCTAATTTCGCTTTTACATTGTTAAAATTGTCCATATTTCACATATGAAACAGGTAGTAACTGTAACTGTCCATAAAACATTGCAGTAAAACTATAGTGTATTTTTCACTTTGTGTGGATTAGAGGGCTGATAGGCAACTACAATTCGAAATTCCATACGACAGTGATAGGGTCACTATTTCAGGGGCAATAACCACTTCCAGTGTATGCTAGGTGCTCGAAATATCATAGACACAATATATGTCAAATCGATCTGTATTAGTTCAGTAATTTGGAGTATTAATTGGTGAATGTGCATTTGCATATGTGTCATGCACTGAACATGGAGATTTATCTCAGAGTTTCAGTAATACTGGGAATAAGCTACTGACACCTTTGACATTCATAACATTACGGCGTGTGATGTTTATTTATAATTTATGGGCACCCCTCCTTAAAATTTATCTGTCGTTAGCATTTTATCCAGTATATTTGATAATTTTGTAAGGGATGCTGTATGGCAGATTGACATAAGAAGTTCTTAGCACGTTGGGAATCTCACATCCCGCCAGCTTTTTGTCAGGTATTAGTCCTAAACTTAAGTGTCGCATATGAAACCTTTGTTTATAACTGAATGTATAGATACAAATTAAGCCTTACAAGATTTAGAGTATAATACAGTCGTTGTCATGTATTTTATGTTTGTTGTAAGTTGAAAGTTCGAAATTGAGACCCTAGTAGCTTTCATTTCCATGTAGACATGTGCAATTATCTTCAATTCCTACTTTTATACTCATAAGTTCAAAGTTGTAAAACGATTCCAAATACAATCACATACGGCCAGGTAATATTGGCCGGAATGGCCACTAAGGACCTTTAAGGGTTAACATTATTTTCTTAAGGACCTTTAAGGGTTAACATTATTATATTGCCATGGTAGTTCCATCTAAGTTTTGAATATAGTCCTTTGAAAAATAGTCCCTCCGTCCCAAATACATACTCATGTGTGATGGTCAAATGTAATAGAGTTGTCGACCTTTATATAGTAGAATAAAGATGTGAAGACCTTTATAATAATTCTATACGCTGGCCTTTCATTTCTCTAAAAGGAAATTTCAATGAACATCATGTCTTTGACAGCATGTGTTCATTGCAACGCCCACAACATTATGCACTACATTTTTTTATTTTGTTTTCTATCTCACATGGAGAGGTTTAAAATGTAACCAATGCATTTGCATTTGCAGTATGCGGCGAAGATTATGTGCAGCGTATCACATTGAGCGTTCAATAGCGAACAGGTTGGGACTTCCAGAATATCCATGCGCATGTAATCGGTGCAGGGGAGCGTCTATTAGAAAAGTTCGTACAGTTGCACGGCATCACATGATACATGGACGGGATGCTTATTTGGTGTACCCAGTCATGGTAATCTTTTTATTCCGTGTATCACTCTGTAACCAACAAAAGTCAATGCATCTAATTATTGGATGTTTTTTGGTCAAACCCAATTTTTATCTCAGTGACGATTTCTTCGATAATACACTCGTCTAGGAAATTAGATTGATTTATCTAGTCTCGTTTGCATGAATTTTTTTACATCTCTACAATTTAATTTATTGATTGAATTTATGTGA
Organism: Pohlia nutans; assembly: GCA_022496805.1. Classification (NCBI taxonomy): domain Eukaryota; kingdom Viridiplantae; phylum Streptophyta; class Bryopsida; order Bryales; family Mniaceae; genus Pohlia; species Pohlia nutans. Next base: position 4,792,908 of record CM040086.1, read on the forward strand.
TTCTACATTGTCATTTGCATATTATCCCATAAATTATAAAATATTTATAAGTAATTTTTTTCCAATAAGTACAAATTATTGAAGTATTTTACATAAAAATCTATAGATAAGCCATGTTAAATTTCAAATAATTCGAAATTTTACTGTACTAGAAGGAAACACTTAATTTCTCCCATTACATTATATCAAGTTATACTTTGATTATTTTGCAAGGCTGAATTCTGTATAATTTTGTAGTTTTACTTTTCCAGACCTGCCTGGTACGTATAAGGGTTGAATAAGGTGTTGGTATGGGAGCACAGGTTTTGCATATTGATATCAGTTGTGGCCATCATGTTATAGGGCAAAAATGTGAATATAAGTAGTGAAGTAGTGTAAGAGATACAGATGGGGAATAAAAAAAACCTCTCTGTAGTAGAGACTTGAATAAGTAGCTGTCCATTCTTGATTTTCCATGCAAATACCATGCTGAAATTACCATTCTGGAATTTACACTCTAGTACCATGCGTATCACCATGCTGAATGTGCTGCCCACCCTAGTACTAACCACATTGTCATGCATTCATATAGACTGTAGATGGGCAAAATGTGCGTGGCCCAGAGCGACGAAGAGTACGAAATGAGGAGCGGTACCGCCAAGAAGGACGTGACAATACCAGCGAAGGATTTATTTGGCCAGAGGCAACACGCGTTGACATTGAAAACATGGCGCGTGATGCATTTACCCAAATCGACGACATCCACAATGTCGCGGTCCACAATGGCGATCAAGAACCATTGGATGGTATCGCCATGGAGGATGACGGACAATGGAATGAAGAGAATGTGGATCGTCTGGCACGGGAATCCACCGAGAGTGTATTTGAAGGCAGCAGTCAAAACCGTCTGCAGTGCTGCATTGTATTGTTTTCCCTGTGCAGTCTTTACTCCGTGCCTCAGACGTTCTTGGATGCGCTGTTGACTTGGATAGCGGGTGATCTTCTGCCTACATCAAACTGTTTTCCACGAACATCGTACGAGGTAAAAACAATGCTTATGAAGTTGGGTTTAAAACACAAACAAATCCATTGCTGCCCAGATGGCCATGTATTGTACGAGGGTATACATGGAGAACTGCAGGAATGCCTAGTGTGTGATGAACCTCGGTATATTTTGGGATCCAACAGAGTGCCACAAAGAGTGGTGCGATATTTTGACATTATTAAACATTTGCAAAGGATGTTTAAGTGCCCAGAGATTGCAAAACACATGACATGGTACAGTTCTCATAGGTCACGTGGTGAAACCATGCGGTGTGTTTCTGATAGTCCTCAATGGAAGACTATTGATGTTTTGTACCCCGAATTTGCCCAAGTACTCACAAACCTCAGACTTGGTTTAGTTGGAGATGGCATTATCCCTTTCAAGAATAATGCCATCAAACACTCTACATGGGTACTACTCATCACCATCTACAACCTTCCACCATGGTTATTGACGAAGAAGGTTTTTATATCACTAGCCATGTTGATTCCAGGTCCGAAGTCTCCAACAGCAGAAAATATCGATATTTTCATGCAGCCATTAGTGCAGGACTTGTTGAAATTGTGGACAGGGATACCGGCTATAGACATGTCTAAACCAGAAGGGGAAAGGGCATTCAATCTACGAGGTATGTTGATCTGGACTGTAAATGATTTCCTTGCCTACGGACTTTTGTCAGGACAGCAGGTGCATGGGTACAAAGGCTGTCCATTATGTGGGCCAGGGACTTGTGCAGAGCATGCGTTGCTTCTTAACAAAATGATATACCTGGGCGGTAGACGTTATTTAGAAGGGGATCATCGGTTTAGGAGAGCCCTAGCAGCTTTCAATAACCACCCAGAGATGCGATTACCTCCTGACACACCGACAGGAGAGGAAGTTCTACGTTGGGGGACAGGAAGATCACAGTTTCTTAGCAATGGCGGGGTTGAGAACTGCAACATTGACCCTGTGAAGCGCCATGGAGTGAAGCGGAGAAGTATACTTTTTGATCTCCCATACTGGAAGGTAAGATATTTATGCACTTGAAATCTAACGGTGTATGTACGTGCTGAGATATTAAACACTTACACGTACCACTTCTTTGTAGGAAAGTCAAAGTACATAGTTTAGCCTTCACGATTTATAAAAAAAAAAAATTTAAATTTTTTCATGCATGGAAATGAAAGTTTCATATCAATCTCCCAAATTTTAGATTTTTTTTAAAAAATACGGCATTTCTAATAAATTGTTCATGCTAATACTTCAAAAAATAAGTTTTATCACAAAAAAGCTTTAACAAATCTTAATTTTTTTTTGGGAGTAGGTACTAATTACAACGAAGAATCATATGATATGTTTCCCTGAGATAATTTTTATTTAAAATTTCGAATTTCGAAAGGTGAACATCCTTTGTACTGTAAATCAAACCTTCTGCTACAAAAGTTGCACAAGCAATGAAATATTCAAGAAGTGAAATGGTTATTCACGAAAAGTGGAGTACAAACTAATCGGAATAAACTTCATTTTCTTAGTTAGATGTATTAGCAACAAAAGTCATCTTCCATATCCAAATTTGGTTAGAGCAACAAACATCCAGTAACTGGATGCGTGGACGTTTAGGGGTTAAATTACGGTATGTAATAATGTGTGTGTGTCCATTACATCAGTAACTACAAAGAAGTTAAAAACATCGAATATTAAAACCCAATGTAGAATATCACGTTTTATTATATGCGTGATCATGGAGAGTTAAATAGAAGTGTATGTGATGTTTGCCATGCTGTATGGGGTGATGACCACTGCTGTATATAACCCTGTAACAGATTGTGATAGACTTAGTGGCACACTCTGTGAAGGGCCATTTTGGAGTGTGTGTGCCATCATGTACCGAGGATGATTGTAAGTGTGGCGAAAATTATTTAAAAGTCAGACAGTAGGGTGCACTTTTTTTGTTGAAGTACATACCAGCAAAGGCCTGATGTTGCGCGCACATAAATGGATATTTTCACTGAAGATTTGATTTTGAGTTTTCTGAATTAAAAATTGGTTATCATTTCTTAATATTCTACATTATAATATGAAATTAATAAGAGACAGTTTTGAATAGGAGAAAACATCATTACTGTTTGTGCTTATGTAATCATCTAACAGTGGTCAATGTAGGAGAGTTTGTCTTTGAAATTGTCTCACAAATGGAATTGTACTCGAAATGACATGATTGAAACCTGGTTGGAAATTAGATAAGTATCCGTAATTGGGATAATTTTTTTAGACCTAATGAACTTCATTTTCTAAGTTGAGTGTATTGGCATCAGAAGTCAAATTACAGATCAAATTGGGTTTTACCAATAAACCACCATAAACTGGATGCGTGAACGTTTAGCGGTTCAAACCCAGTGAAGTAAGATATAAAATGTAAGAGGGGGGTGTAAACAATGGTAGCAGTAGGGCATGATAATATAAGTAGCTAATTATGAATATTTATCTAGTGGCTTAAATAAAGATTATTGAATGCAATATTAATTAATGCATCATTTATCTATTTCTGGAATGACCCTACTACAGAATTCACAAACTCCAGAAATCAGCGAAAATTTCTAACGGAGGATATAGAAGGATTTTGGCCAACGGAGGATCCTCCGATAGAAATCACCATACTTTCCGCCTATGGAGGATCCTCCGATGTTCTCCATTTTGTTCAACATACAGTGTTCAACACATACAATGCTCTTTGCACAGTAAGTAAACTTTGTCAATTATCCCCAAAAACAAGTACCTCTTTACTTAGCGACTTCCAATATAGTAGAAATGTTATAGTAAGGACTTCTTATATGCGCAAAGCTGAATACTAAGGACCTAAGATTGTGTCGGGAGATCCCCCGATGACAAATGAAGTGCTAAGTGCTCGTAGGCCTCTATTTGCACCTAACTATCATGCTAAATCCACTACTTCACTAGACTTCTAAAATAGTAAGACAAGTGACTTCCTAAGTAGTAAGTATATTATTTGACGAGGGATCCTCCAATGAAGTATGAAGACTAGTTCATCACTAACTATATTCACTAAGGAGTTCACATATACTAACTAACTAAAGGTCTGGACCTAACGTATTGATATCGAAGGATCCTCCGATGACATATGAACTGGTAATTGCTCTAAGGCCTCCTTCTGCATAGATCATGCTAGATCCAGTACAGACTTCACAAGACTTCTAAACATTAACGCCATAGTCAGAAGTCTGACAGAGGATCCTCCGATAGAGTATAATTGACGTGCTCGCTCCTCATTACAAACCATTCATTGAAGAAACATAGAACAACTCTTGGGGACCGAGGTTCAAGATTAAGGATCCTGCTTGTTGGCTTCAACAAGATTGGCTAAAGCTGCAATTCTATCTACCTTTGGAATTTTGCGGGTTGCAGGACTCTTCAATTTCGACCACGATGCAAAACGATGCAAATACACTGCTATAACGCTGCCAACGTGGAGCACTTCGTTCTGGGACCCACATCGCAGACCAGCAATCCTTATACTTTGCAGCAGGGGTTCGCGCACAGTTCATCGGTTCCCAAAATTGCAGCAAGAAATTCTCGAAGTTTGGATCCGCAACATCTCTGCGCACAGCAGTCAGTGCCCTCTCTAACCAGACAGGGTATACGTCTGGGTCAGAAGGCCTGAGAAGGACCCAAGATCCCTCTTTAACATCTCTCCATGGATTAAATGCATGTTTGGGCCTTTCATTGTATGGTCCACAATATGGTTCAAAGACCTCGTCTTCAGGAGTGGTGTCACCTTCTGTACCTACGAGTTGAAGGACTGGGACATTGCCTAAGTTGTGGGTACTAGGCCAGAAGCCTTCCATTAACCTGGACGGCGTAGTGGGCAATGGCTTGTCAAGTTCTCCAAGTAGGACTTTCCAATAATCCACATACGGACCGAACTGCTTCGCAAATCCCTCGCACTTGGTCATTCCGTGCTCCCAAAATTCAATATACTTCTGTAGGCCAGTTTTGATGAATGACCGTTTCTCGAGCGCTTTCTTCACCTTCTCTTGAGCCTTATCTTGATTACCGACGGGCAAAGCAACCTCATCACCCCATACGCGCTTGAACGGAACAGGACGAGGATCACCTGTCGGAAGAAGAGGGCGTCCATTTCCATCTTCTTTCCAGAGGCGCAGGGGAGGCTTGTTACGAGGGCACCAATGATCATCAGTTGCAGACTCTTTGTACTTCATCACTGGCCATCCGTCTGAATCCACGTAGAATTTAAAGAGGTGCATCTCCCCAAGGCCTATCAGTCGTGTTGCACCGTCACACAAATACCTAGAAATATAGGATTTAAAATCAGCCACCTCTTGTATAAACTCCGGCATAAACCTCATCTCCTGCGATTCCATGAAGGATTTCATCAAATCTGCTAACACAAATGTGTTCTTACTCTTCAAAGTTTTCGAGAGATGACTGAAGTACGCATCAATATCCTCGTGCGTGTGTCCAACCAACAAGAATCCAACTTGAATCTCTTTGAACACTCCACGATGTGTAAGCAAGGAGAGGAATGCCATCAAAAATTGGTTCTTGTTATCCTTTGCTGAGTTGTCTAGCTGCAAGAACAAATTCGTGGGCAATGAAATTGGAGCTATCGGAGGATCCTCCGATACAGGGGGCAAAACGTCCAAGCATCTCGATTTCCCTCTAATAGGTGCCTCAAAAAGTGAATTTGCCGGAGGGTAGGGGAAAAGACCCATGTTCTCTCTAATAGGTTGTCCCTCCAACCTTCGCAGGAGTCTTGCGATGGATGATATCGTGTAATTCGAATCTGTTGGCCAACAGTCCATCGAGTAGTGCGCATAGGCTCCATCACCATGACCGTGTGTGACCATACCGGTGACGTTGATTGGAAGTTGCCCAAGAGACGCGGTATACTTCGTGGTCACACGCATTCGAGGAATGGCAGTCTTAGTAGTGTCCATCTTATCGTGAATGATACAAAGAATCTCCGCCTTGTTACGTTTTGACTCTTCTCTCCAAGAATGATAGATTCGACGGCAGGAACTCTGGTGGCTTAAATGAGATGCCCTCTGCTTCACAAATCCCACGTACTCGGCGCTACCTTTGACGGATTTGCCGATGAATTGTTGAAGCTGGTCGCAAACTGTGCACTTCGCAAACGAACTCCCAACTGGTTTGATGGCTACGTTGTTAAACAATTCCTTCTTAATCCTGCTGACCCCCGATTGGGATACCGCCGGCAAACCATAGCTTAGATTCGTCTGCACACATCACCATCAAAAATAAATATCGTTCTGAAATATATCGGAGGATCCCCCGATAAGATTCAAGTCCAAAGTAATAACAGAGGTTGAAACAAAAAAATTCATTGCACTGTATCCTTACCTCTGTGGCCTCGGCTTGAATTCGTTTCCAGTTGTGGCCAGCCGGAAGGAATTTCAAGGTATCCATTCTTCCGGGGACCGTGCCCCGCATTTGGTGAGGCATGAGATCAGCATTCTCCTTCACAATAGCAGCAATTGTCCCCATGGCTTGAACTGTGCCTAGGCGAGGACACTTGATCCCTTTGTTTCCATGTGTTGATGATTGCACTCCCTCCTTGAACAGGCTCAGGTACGAAAAGAATGTTGAGGACGGGATACCATGAATTGTATACCACGCAACACTGCAAACCTCGGTACCAACGAGCGTCACATACTTCCTCTTTCCGCCAATGAGATCTGAAGAGTGAAGTTGCCCCCCTACGCTTATCCCATACTCTCGGCGTTCATCAAATGATTTGAGGAAGAATTTCTTCCTCAAAGCCATGGTCTCCTCTGGCTTGAAGTGACGGCAACAATGAAGCTCACAACACTTGATTAATGTCACTACGTGAATGGCTGTATCAGTGGTCTTCAGTGCATACTTTGATAATCCACGCTCCACCATTGGCTTCCTATGGATGAACCTATACGGAGCCTTCTTTCTCCCACTAAGGTGTGCATCCGGGTCGCATTCATCAGGGATCATGGAGAGGTACTCAATTGTTCTGCTGAGTGAGCGCCCGTTCGGAAATCGACATTCCAGTGTGGACCACCGCTGGTGGGTCATTAAACCATGTACGTCTCCTTCAAAGATATCAAGAACGGTCACGCCCACACATCCTTCTCCAAGAAGGCCGTCCTTAAATGGTTCGTCTGGAGAAGCACAATTGATCCTACCAATTGCTAACACAGCGCCATCAGCGCTGCAGCCCTCAATGGCCATCCCAATCCACTCCTCCACAGGGATGTAGGGTGCTCCGTTGTTTGCAGCATCAGTAGTCTCGTCATTGGCATCAGGCATCGGATGCTCCCCTATTGGATCCGCGGCATCTTCGACAGGCCAGAGTAGTGTCCTATAAACAACATCTCCCAAAACTGTAAATCCTGTCTGGGATGGAATAACCGGTAGGGTCAATGCCGACAGTTTGATGTCTGTAGGCCTCACTAGAATTAGCGAAGTCATGGTGCGCGCAATATCCACTCCAAGCCAGTGTCCCACTGGAGAGGATTCAATAATGATCCCCTTTCCAACGACTCCAAATCCACGGCGATGTAGGGACACAGTTGCACCGGCTTCAAAGGGGATGTCCAAGGGTGTCGTTCTGTGGTCCCACCCCGATGCGGAGTCCCTGTGGAAGTAATCCATGTCCGAATAACTGCCCACAGAAAACAACAAGTAAGATATCCAACTGAGAACAGCTCAATTACAGAACACTTGTTCTATCGGAGGATCCTCCGATAGAGTCCAGGCACCATCAATGTAGGGCAATAGCTCCATCAGGGGATCCTCCGATGGACGACGCATCCACTTCAAGTCACTAGCACCATCCGAGTATCCTCCGGTACAGCGCGCCTGATGTTAGTGCACTACTTCTATCGGAGGATCCTCCGATAGAAGGCCCTGCAGTGCAAGACACGAGCTGTATCGGGGGATCCTCCGAAAGAGCGCAACTTAGTTGCAACGCAATACTTCTATCGGAGGATCCCCCGATAGAGCACGGCTAAATTGCAATGCACTAGTTCTATCGGAGGATCCTCCGATAGAACGCCCTGAATGCACGACACGAGCTCTATCGGAGGATCCTCCGATAGAGAGCGACTTAATTGCAACGCAGTACTTCTATCGGTGGATCCTCCGATAGAGCAGGCCTAAATTGCGATGCACTAGTTCTATCAGAGGATCCACCGATAGAATGCCCTGCAATGCACGACTCGAGCTCTATCGGAGGATCCTCCGATAGAGGTTCCTCCAATACTAGACACTTGCCCTATCGGAGGATCCTCCGATAGAAGGCACTCACGCTAATTCTTTAGTACAAATAATAAGCCGTAATAAACTTTAATTACGTGTAATTAATAATATCCACCTATAATTAATTTCAAGTACTCGTAATTAACCTTAATTACGTGTATTTAATTAATAATATCCACCTGTATTTAATTTCAAATACTCGTAATAAACTTTAATTACGTGTAATTAATAATATCCACCTATAATTAATTTCAAGTACTCGTAATTAACCTTAATTACGTGTATTTAATTAATAATATCCACCTGTATTTAATTTCAAATACTCGTAATAAACTTTAATTACGTGTAATTAATAATATCCACCTATAATTAATTTCAAGTACTCGTAATTAACCTTAATTACGTGTATTTAATTAATAATATCCACCTGTATTTAATTAATAATATCCAGCTGTAATTAACCTTAATTACTCGTAATTAACTCTAATTACTTGTAATTAACTCTAATAACTTGTAATTAACTTTAATGCCTTGTAATTACCTTTGATTAACACCAAATTAATTTATCCTAAATAATTCTAATCAATATTACTCTGATATAAATAATTGTAACTAACTCTAAATCTCTAATACACTGTGATTTACTCCAAATACATTCACTCTAATTCACTGTGATTTACTGCAATTCACATACTAACAACATACTAACTCTAATTCACTGCGATTTACTCCAATGAATTCACTTTAATTTACTGTAAACCATAGACTGTAATTAATTGAACGAAAGGGATTGAACTTAACACCGTGTAAGGACAGAATACTTACAAGAAATTGATGTCCTCCAAGTGCTCTCCTCCAGACAGTGCTCCCCAGGCCTCCAATGCTCCAAGAATCGTTCGTCCCCAGGCCTCCAAGAACCACAGATTGAAATGAAAGAGAAAAGGATTACAATAGGGAGGATGGAGCATAATGAGGAGGAGGAGGGGGGAAATTTTTGAATGGAGGAGGGAGCCGTTTGGGAGGGAAAATCAAGGCCGGGATCCAAGAATGGGAGGGAGGGGATCAAAAAGGACGTAATCATAATAAGCCTAGGTGCCTAAGTACATGGAGTGAAGAGGGGTTTATTGTAATTTAGTGGTGGGAGGACGGTACTACACGGAGTGGGGAGTTTATTCTAACTTAGTGGTGGGAGGACGGTAGTACAACGAGTGGGGAGTAGTGAGTGGCACTTCAAGATTGAAGTACCATGATAGCGTGAGAACAAGTTGAGGATTGAAGTACCATAGGGTTTGGAGAGAGTATCCAAGGATAAAATAGAATCTCTAGGGTTTGAAGAGAGTATCTAGGGTTAGAAGAGAATCTGTAGGGTTTGGAGGGAATATCCATAGTACTAAGAGAATCTTAGGGTTAAGAGGGAATATTATGCTACATTTAATCAAATGAATGTTGGACTCGAAGTAGTCCACAAACAATATATTGAGCGCTCCCCCCATAGCTTTGTGAACAAAATAAAAACCCAATTGGACATGTAAATTGGGGGATTTCCCAATACCAAAAATATACTCAAATCCTCCAACTAAGGTTTAGGATTTCGATATATATGTTTACTATCAGTAGCACTTATTAATTGTCTTCTAAAAGTATATATATATATATATATATATATATATATATATATATATATATATATATATATAAAAATTATTGATTGTTTACTAAAAGTTAACATATAATTATAGACCGTCAAAAATGACTCTTATATTTAATTGTATCAACCCCTAAAGGTCCTCACCTCTTTCGTAAAAGTCAAAGCACTATAGTTTGCATACTGTAAATATCACATTGTATGATATATAATTTTTCATAGATAGTCATCAACATTATGAAGGTATGACAAAATTTTCAACATGATTGGAAAATAGTTTGAATATTTACATATTTTATCATGAAAATAAGGTAAAAATTCAAAATAAATATACTTTTGTCAAATTTAATATGAAAAATTATATTCAATGTAGATAAAAGTAATATTTACAAGGAGTAAAAAACTGAAAGTGAAAAAATTAAAAGAGACCTATGATTGGATCATTTTTAGAAAGCCCTTTGTATTTTTAACACTCAAAATTCAAATTTCTCAACGGTAAAAAAAATTCAAATGAAGTCTATTCTCCAATCCCAATGGTCAAAAGATGTAGATTAACTTAACTTAACCATCTATTAATGAAACACCGACTACAATAAAACTAAAAACACTTGATTTTTGGGGCGTTTGACCAAAAATCAAGCATAATATGGTTGATTGGGCACTTAGGGGTTAAACTATACAACTATAAATTCACTATACGATTATTATATATATAGTTGAAATTGATGTGTCCACTGTGTGCTTGGATATAATTGCGTAAAAACTTTATAATAGAACTCAAGAACTTTTTATGTATAAACAGTTATAATTATACTATTATTTTAGTAGTTTATATACCTATAATTAGTTCACAAAGTGTACTCATTTGTGAATTATTTTGTAATAGATAGTGCTAAAACATATATATCAGACAGTTAAAAGACATAGTCAGTGTTGTATATATTTGTATTATATATATTTATGTTTATATTTTAATATTGAAAGTTTACATGTTGAAATACGAATGAACTTATAAATAATATTTCATAATGATATAATCAAATCAGTAAACTATTTAATATATGAAATTTTACTTATATATATTTTAGCACTTTAGTTACTAACTGTTCATAATTCTTAATATATAGTGTTTGAATAGTGATTCTAATAGTTAATATTAGTATCAAACTATATATAAAGTCAAGGTTAATCTCGAGAAATATATAATTATAGAATCATTCATAATTATATAATTGTATAATATAATTGCTATATAGTAATATAATATATATATATATATATATATACTTTATATTTTCCATATACTTAGTTACCTGTGTAATATATATTGATTATATAGTAGCTAATTGAATTATTTTATGTGCAGTAAACTAAATAAGAATATATATTATATAATCATGTTTAGATGGATTCTAGCACCTAAGTATAAAATTAATTATAGTACTATACAATTCATTAATATACAAAAACTAATTTATTTATTTACCTAATATATACACTAAACCATAGATCGTTCATATTTATACATGATTGATTGTTTCATATATATTAACGGTGTATATTAACTTAATTTCATATATATTAGATTATATGTATTAACTGTATATATTACTTATATATAATTATGCAATATAGTTAATATGATTGTATAATTATACAATTGTGAATTAATAATAGTTCATATACAAATACATATATTATATATAAATTCTATATAATTATTATTGGTACAAAATATATTTCAAATTAACGTGTCAAATGTATATAATTATTAATTGTGTAACATATATGATTGCATAATTATTAACTGTACAAAAATGTATTCCATAATTATATAAATGTATATGCATATATTTATATACGAGATTGCATAGTAAACTTCAGTTCTTTTATCTATTAATAGTTCATATATATAAATAATTATAATAAACTATAAATTTATAATTAGTTGGAGTAAGTTCCTAGTATGTGCATATACTTGTGAACTTATAAAAGTTCAAATAAAATTAATTACATCAAAAAAATGTAACTATATATGTATACATTTATATGTATATATTTGTATCTGTATGTTTTAGCACGTATTAACCCCTAAACGTCCCATATTAGAGATAGTATATACATTGTCGTAAAATCGGGATTTGCTATCAACGAGAAACTGTAAATTGGAATCTCAATAGCTCACTAGAATCGTAGTGATTTAAATTTCAGCTTATGATTGAAACTGAAACCCATAAAAGTTAGTGTGGATTCAAAATACAACGTAATTATCCTACTGGTTGCAAAGACACGTTCAGGCGTTTAGGGGTTAACTACTATTAGTTTATTTATATATATACATAATGACTAATGATCATACATAGATATACATAATTATATATACCTATATAATTATACAATAAATATATACATACATATTAAATGAATACATATTAAATATATACATAAATATATAAGTACATACATAAGCATATACATAAATACACAAATAAATACATATATATACCTATAATTAATTTTAACTATGTATCTTATATATAATATTTATATGCCTATACATACAATAAATATATAAGGTTATACAAGTATAATATATATATATATATATATATATATATATATTTTTTAATAATAACAGATATAGCCTAATAATTATACATAATTGTATAATATAACCTAATTGTATACATATATATATGCATATACATATACATACATACATATATATAACATAATTGTATAATAGTTATATATATATATATGCATACACAACTGATTGTATAATAGTTGTATATATACAATTATCAAATACATGTCATATATATGTGATATACACATAGTGATATCAAATTATATATGTAATCTCATCATATATCATTTCATCCATTTTTATCCATTTTCCTGTTTTGTAAGACTATTTTCATCTAAGTATACTGAAAATTTTACAATTTCTTTCGATCAATCTTAAGTTTGCAACGGAGTCCATGTTTCTTGATCATGTTTATTTAGTTTAATTTATGTTGCATTTCAACATAAGATTTGCTAGTACGTATATATATATATATGTATATACATGTATATATACATGTATATTATATAAACATACATATACATATATATACAATTATATTAATTGTATCATATGAAACATATATATATACAAATATATATTATACAATTGTAATTTATCCAGATAATTATATACTATAATTGCATTGTATAACCTAATATGTTTATTATTTATAATAAATAATAATATAACCTAATTGTATTGTATATATAATTATGTATAACAAAATTATTTTAAATTATACATGTATATATATTTATATATATTTGTTACAATATGTATGTATATATATATATATATATATAGATAATTATATACTAGATATATAATTATAGATATATATATACGTATGTATATGTATATATATGTTAAAAATAGTATATATATATTAAACCACGTATATATACGTACACGTATATTGACTAACTGGATTTAGTCCTAGGGAAGTCACGGTCAAAAATTTAATTCACTATGATTGAGAGAACAAATATAGGGTGTCTTTTATTCACATTCGAGATAAAAATTATAAATTTATAGGAGCAATTTACGGTCGTGCTTTAAACCCAATTGAAGAATATTCCTAGAATATATCCCAAGTACACTGTAACATAGTAGAATATTCCATTTATTTCATAGCCCTCTAGTATTTAACTCGGGGGGTGCACTCTACGTTATGTTTGAGAATTACATGCGTTCATAACCCCTTCTAAAAACCCCCTTGTATTCGAGAGGTTATATGTCTAAATACCTTTGTATACAGATATATTCTATTTTAAATATATGTTTAGTCTAAGTATACGTGAATATTTGTGTGTTTAGTGTAAGTATATTGTAATTATGATGTAAATGTATTGAATGTTTTAATTATATAACTGTACATTGTATAAGTATATGATATAATTATATACGATTTAGTTATACAATTATGTAACTATATGTTATTACCATAATTATGACGAGGGTATCCAAAAATTTTGTGCCACATTTCATATTGCGGTGATTCACACAAAATTTCAAAAGTCGGACGTTCAATAGTGCTCTTGAAAGTTGAAAAGATCATTCTAATTCATAAGATTTAGAAACAAACCAAATATTTTACAATAATTCCTACATTTAATTATGGTGTATTTATTTACATTTCGACCCATCACAACACGTATGAATAAATGAATAATTTGTTTAAATATTTGTAATCAATCATATTGTTGTGAAATTTTGAATTTTGAATTTCAAACATTATACTTGGTGATAACAATCAATAATTATAAATTTGACCATATGGAAAGAATCTAAAATTAAAACATCATGTGCACATTGTATAATTCATACATCAAGTTCAAAATATCCTGCTGACTGCATTTTGTAATGAAGCGTAGCAGTACTCTAATTTAGGAATTTAGGTGAGGACCTATACTTAGGAGTTAATAACTATAATTACTATTCATTGCCTGAAAGAACTAAATGATACTGTCTAGTAAATTAAATAATAAGGTGAGAAAAGTTATGCATCTTGGTAGTGTTTCTTCTGTCGTCGGGAAGATCATTCTGAACATGGAGGGGTGTGTGGAGTTTGCATTACGTTTGGACCTACGACATCAAAGTGTTGGAATCGAAAGGGATTTTGTTACTGTTTATAAAATTAATTAAATCATGAGCAAAGCATACAAAAAAGTTACTACCGGGATGTACAAATTAAAGGAATGCATGGGAATAGATTGACTACAAGACGGCACAAAAATATAGAAACGCGGGTGTGATTTGGAACAATGGCACATGATTGGATACACTAGTATTGAACTAGCAATATTCTAATTTATTAGTATGAATATCAATTAGAATAAAAAATTTAGTCAGAAATTAGAGTATTGTACTCCGAACTGTCTAGGCAAGGTTCAGAGTTTCGCAATTTATATTATCAACTGATGGTTTAATAGGGTTTAGGGTTTAGGGTTTAGGCATCTATTTTTAAAACTTTTAAAGCGGACCTACTTTGCGGTTTAGTAAATTAGTACATGAATAAGGATTAATTAGAACAATAAAATCACTATAAATATAAATACTTAGGGTCATTGTATTATTGTATGTGAATTATAAAAAATCGTAACAAATCAGTGACAAGAATCTACTAATTACTTTGAGAATCTGCAAATCATGCAAATATATGAGTGGCCATGCATGAATGAATAATCATGACTTAGTTCCACTTGACTTCCCTGTATGTCACCTCAAGTCAAATCACTTGGCGGCGCACTGATCGTACCCATCGCATCCCGTCTCCCTTAACGGGTCGGGTCGTCTCTCCCGATGGATCCAGTTGGGGGAGGTGGTCGTGGATTTTTTTTTGCACAGTCTCATTTGCGCGCGCCTCGCTTGAGTTCCGCTGCTCTCTCTTCTGCTCTCAGTCTTCCGTTTGCGTTTACGTTTCTGCTCCGGGTCTAGTTTCTGCGTGGTTGAGTGCGTGTTTTAAGCGGTTTCTGCGTGCGTGTTTCGGGCGGGTGGCGCTGCTCTCTTCCGCCTTTCGCCGCTCTCTTTCGCCTTCCGCTGCTCTCTTCCGCCTTCCGCTGCTCTCTTCCGTTTGCGCCTTAGTTTCTGTGTGACTGTGTTATTTAAGCGTGGCTGCGTGTGTTGCGTTTGCGCCTTTCTTGGCGTTTGCGCGTTCCCTGTGCGTGCGCTGCTCGGCCGCTGCACCAATTCTTGCGATTCTGAAGCTTTCAATTGGTACGTTCTGAAAACCCACTAGTACGCTCTTATGCTTGTTACTTGCACAAGTACTGTTTGTTTTGTGCGCGTAGTTCTCCTGCTTGCTGTTTCAATGTTCAATCGGTAACTAGCTATGGGGAGAGCTGCATGCTGGGAATCTCAATGCGTAGTACTCTCTCATCCTGTCGTGAGTGAAGAGTACCAGCCCTGAATTTTTTAACAGGACCTAAATCTCTTACTAGCTTACTAGGTAACTTTGTTATAATCAATCTGAGTGACTTGTGTAATAGAGATTCAAGGTTGAGTACTCACTCTCAGTCTGCTGTTGGCCTGTTGCGCTCTATGAATCGTTACTAGGGTTTATCTATATTTATTATAAGAACGTTTAGTCTTGCCAATATAATAAAGGAATCTTCTGTACTAGACGCGTCTTCTTTGTTGGGTTTGTTACAATGTAGGACTGGTTAAGCATTCATTATTTTGCTATGATGCATGCTAGATCATTCTTTATTCATTTGTGAATCAGGTTCTGAATAATTATTCACTATTATCTTTTGGATCCAACGCTGAATGCAGGTCTTGATCTGCACAAGAGATGGAAACGCCTACTACTGATGCAGCCCTGAAGGAGACAACGTCGCAACAGCCGGGAAAGTGAGTAATCCAATCCTTGCAGACTAAAATTAGCTCTCACTAAACCTAATTAACGCTAATTAAACCTAAACTTACAACACTAATTAGAAGTATGTACTAGTGAATGCGGTTTAGGGTTTAGGGTTTAGGATTTAGTGAATGCGGTATGAGGTTCAGGGTCTAGTCTCTGCGGGTTTAGGGTTTAGGGTTTAGGGTTTCATGGAGATCTCTCCTATCAAAGAATCCCCCGATAGAGATGTTAGATGTGTGCAGCAACTGCGTTTGCTAAGTAGACAGGCCGTGTTCTAACGGAGGATCCCCCGATAGGATGGATTGCCATAGGTGTTTGGGGGATCGTTCCTATCGGAGGATCCCCCGTTAGACAAAGTAGATGTATGCAGCGAATGCGCTCCTGTCACCTTTCAGTGGGTTTCGCGTCTTCTATCGGGGGATCCTCCGATAGGACCAATTCCCACTACGTGTTGTGGGGATTTTTCCTATCGGGGGATCCCTCGATAGAGATGTTAGATGTCTGCAGCGAACGCGTTTGCTATGCAGACAGGGCGTTTTCTAACGAGGGATCCTCCGATAGGGTTTAGGGTGGCATACGTGCTGGGGGGATTGTTCCTAACTATCGGAGGATCCCCCGTTACTAGACAGGGTAGATGTATGCAGCGAATGCGCTCCTGTCACCTTTGAGTGGGTTCGCGTCTTCTATCCGGGGATCCTCCGATAGGACCTATTCCCACTATTTGTTGTGGGGATTTTTCCTATCGGGGGATCCCTCGATAGAGGTGTTAGATGTCTGCTGCGAATGCGTTTACTAAGTAGACAGACCGTGTTCTAACGGGGGATCCCCCGATATGATGGATTGCCATAGGTGTTTGGGGGATCGTTCCTATCGGAGGATCCCCCGTTAGACAAGGTAGATGTATGCAACGAATGCGCTCCTGTCACCTTTGAGAGGGTTTCACGTCTTCTATCGAGGGATCCTCCGATAGGACCAATTCCCACGATTTGTTGTGGGGATTTTTCCTATCGGGGGATCCCTCGATAGAGGTGTTAGATGTCTGCTGCGAATGCGTTTACTAAGTAGACAAGCCGTGTTCTAACGGGGGATCCCCCGATAGGGTTTAGGATGGCATACGTGCTGGGGGGATTGTTCCTAACTATCGGAGGATCCCCCGTTAGAGAGCCAGGGTAGATGTATGCAGTGAATGCGCTCCTGTCACCTTTAAGTAGGCAGTGTGTCTTCTATCAGGGGATCCTCCGATAGGACCAATTCCCACTATTTGTTGTGGGGATTTCTCCTATCGGGGGATCCCTCGATAGAGATGTTAGATGTCTGCAGCAAACGCGTTTGCTATGCAGACAGGGCGTTTTCTAACGGGGGATCCCCCGATAGGGTTCAGGGTGGCATACGTGCAGGGGGATTGTCCTTATCGGAGGATCCTCGTTAGATAGATCAGAAGTGTGTAGCTCAATTGTTATCCATCAGGGAGCTTGACATGTTGATCCTCTTGGATGTTCTAGGGAGCCAGCTGTTCAGCGATCGGATCGCCCAATTGGCAAGAGCCCAGTGCAATTGGACTGTATTGTGAGCAATTGGTGTTCGCGATACAACTGCCATGTTAAGTCATCTGCAGAATATGAGAACAAACCTGTTCCTGAAATTTTTGAATGCGACGACGCGTTGAGCTGGGGACTTCATTGGGACGAATTGGAAGGCAAGCATCCGGACATCTGCCTTGTTGCTGAATATTTGGGCAGTGATGCGCGTGTTACAATGACTCCAAGCAATGGGAACGACGTCCTGGAAATGGAGGTTGTGGATTCGTCAAAGGTCCTTCTTCTTGTGAAAGAGGGCTCAGGCGATGTGGCTTTCACATACGGTCTTCTTATGCCATCAAAGACATTGTCTAGACGATTGTGCAAGGATGTTGACGACAAGGGGTTCGTGCTTTTGAAGTCGGAGCCTGACGCTTCTACTGTGCATAGGATGTGGATGACTCTGAGTAAGCACAGGGCTGGTATTGATGACCAGCTTGCGAGGCTGGTGCGGGTTAGTGCTCCAACACCCAAGACGCCCCCAAAGGAAAGGAAGGCAAGAGCCGTGAAGGGTGCACCATTAGATGTCGTCGAGTCGGGAGAAGAGCCTGATAAGAAGAAGAGGCGGAAATCTGAAGGACCTCTGACGTTGGGTGATGTTGTACACCTTAAATCGACAAATCGAGAATCACTGAGCACGGAGAAACAGCTAGCTATCAGAAGGCTGTACGAGGCAGAGTTCAACCCCGTGTACATTTTTGGTGGAATTCCTTTCCAATCAGATCCCGACTCCAATAAAGAGATGCTAGTAGACATCGCTAAATTGTACAGGGCACCTCCGGCAAAAATTGTATATAGATCACTCATCGAAGAGAGGGTGAAGGCATTACTAGCACAGAAGCGGCTTATGCCGTCATTCCAGATGGGGAGGCAACACCTGTATTTGCTACCATTGAAAGGGAGGCCCATGAACATGGAGGGGAAGAGAGAGGATTATCCACCGGCCACCTTTTTTGAGTTGACTCCCATGAGGAACGAGATCACGGCGGAGACGTGTTTCTACATAATCGGAGGGCAGCATAATGTGGAAGCTCACAGGCGACTCATAGCGGAGGGTTGTCTATCGAAGCCTGATGCGGAAGCAGCTGCCTAATTCAAGTTTACCCTTGTTTGGGCACCGCCGTCGAAGCACGACACCTTGATGCATTTGTCGAGGGTGTTGAATCAGGATATCGCCGGGAACCGCACAGAATCGACATTCCTTGGACAGCTAGGCACCGCCTGCAGAAAATGGAAGGATATGGGCTCGCCACAGCCGGCATTGCACGGGCAGAAACATTCAAAAGAGTACCTGGTATGATTTGGATCCCGGTTGTCATTGAATAGTTGCAGTCAACAGTTGTAGTAGTCATGTGTGAATACCGACTGTATCGGAGGATCCTCCGATAGGGAGCGCGTGCTCATTTTTTAAGTTTGTATTCTACAGAACCTTTGAAAGTTGACTAACGAGGATGATACTCTTGCAGAGTTTCGTCGATGCGTTGGTGTCGATAATGACTGAGTCGAAAGTGAAAAGAATAGGCGAGACCGCCGATGCTCCTAAGATCCCCTTGCTACACGCGAACGACCAGGCTTTTCAAGTATGGGTGCATATTCAGGACGATTGGTTGGAGGGCCATCTTCCGGATTGTTTTGGCAAATACCCTTCGCTTAAGACAAGTATTGGGGAGGCGACGCCGAATGCAGCCTCAGGTGATCATACCCTCGTACGTTCATCTAAGAAGGCTGGTCCCCTTCCTTTGTCTGATTTTCAGCCGCTTTACGGATTGAGGGATTCCGAAATACTTGACCTTGCAGCGAGGGTGAAGTCCAAACATATCTCTGTAAAGTCTTTTAAGTCTAAGAGCCAGACGCCTTCGATGGACAGCTTAAAGGATGCAGCGGGTCTCATGAAGGAGATCCGACTGATCAAGAACGAGCTGATGTATTGGAAAGGCGATCATCCTCTCCCAAGCAAGGAGCAATCTTACGTCCCATATACGGATGCTGAGTACGACGCTCTTACTCAGCGGCTCCATATCACGGAAACGGAGATTAGTTTATGGCATGGCAGACTCAGTAAAACTGACGCTGGAAAGACCTTTTTCGAAAAGCGAGGACGAAACCTTAACAAGTCCAGTAACCCAAAGGATTGCCCGCAGCTCCTACACTCTCTTTGGGATGCACATGAAAGCAATACAGCAAATGTGGAGACGAGTCAGCGTAGTGCAGATGCCTTGTCTGAGAACTACTTCCACAAAGTTTCGGGAAGGGGCACAGGAAACATTGGCAATGTCCTCTATGATGTGGATGTAAAAGCATGGAGAGGGCAGGAGCGGAAAGTTGTTCTAGTCTGTCCCTTCATTGACAGAGAGTGCCAGATGCCTATCGATGTGGAACCTACGTATTTGACCATGCTGCTTAGGTCCATGGAGAGCGGAGAGGGCGATTCTCGAATGGCCCATATCCCAGGAATTTTCATCGTTGCCGAGCAAGGATTCCTGTTTATCCACGAATACTTGAAATGGATAGCACAGAATCGGAAGTTACTTGTGTGGGACGTTGTGTCCGTCATCTACCTCTGTGCAGCCAACGACAAATTATGCGATACTGCTATGCACAAGACGACGCCACTATATATAATGTTCTTGTTCGGGCAAGAGAGTGATCGGACACAATGGGCAAGATTTAGGCACTACTTCGGTGACGGAGTTCCAACACTTCTGCCGAATGTAATTGACGCCGAGGACTTCCCAGATTCACCCCGTCAGTTCCTTGACCCAGAGAAGGCCGATTTGAACATAGAGGCCATAGCGCTCGCTTTGGGATTTGTCTTCAATGATACAACAGTCCTCGTAAACATCGGTGGAGATCCCACATTCACACATCTTGGGTTGGTACTTTTGATCCCCTCTTATCCGTCCAGTTTTGTTATAGATGAATTCGCTCATTACATCAGATGGTGCCCATTTGTTTCAATTTAGTTCTTGCTCACTACGGAGTCATTGTGATGGGTTGATCCTATCAAAGGATCCCCCGATAGGATGTTGCTATCGGGGGATCCCCCGATAGGATGTTGTTATCGGAGGATCCCCCGATAGGATGTTGCTATCGGAGGATCCCCCGATAGGATGTCGCCATGCCTTCTTTGATTTTTACTACGACATTATTTGACTGGTTTATTGCCTGTGACAGACTCGGGGATCCAAAGTGCTGGAGGTGGTGGAAGATGAAGGACTAGTTCAATCAGCCAAGAAGACTGCTGAGCTCATATGGGCTAGCCGAGACGTCGACAGTGTTCCTGATGATACGGACGAACCAGATAGCAACGATTCGGATACGAATGAGGATATAGGAGAGCTCGACGCAGTAGCGGGGTCATCCGCTCAAGTTTCAGCAAAGAAGACTTTGTCCTTTGCTGGAGTTGTTTACGGTCCCCCTAAACAGCTCAAGAAGCAGAAGGATAATATCCCTGCGTCTTCAGCTGAAGAAGAGCTTCAGAACGTGCCAGGTTCTTCAATTCAAGGTGATGTTGGGGCCGCTGAGAAGCCTTCAACGAAAGATATGCCAACAGTTGTTCCCCAGATGGATTCTGCTAAGGAGAGCACAAAGAAGAAGTCGACAGATGGTCCTCCGTCTGGGGCTGAAGGAGTGCGTAGAGTGCAGCAGAAAGCAAGAGCGGATCGTGCGAGTGGGGCGGATTCTGGGACCGGGGTTGACGCACCGCGTGAAAAGAAGACGAAGTTGAACCCTGGGGCTGAGGCTCAAGCTCCTGAAGCTGAGACTGGGACTAAGACGAAGAAGAAGTCGAACCCTGGGACTGAGGCTCAGGCTTCTGAGGCTGTGCCTGAGTCTAAGAAGAAGAAGACGAAGTCGAACCCTGAGACTGAGGCTCAGGCTTCTGAGGCTGGGCCTGAGCCTAAGAAGCAGAAGACGAAGTCGAACCCTAGGACTGAGGCTCAGGCTCCTGAGGCTGGGCCTGAGCCTAAGAAGAAGAAGACGAAGTCGAACCCTGGGACTGAGGCTCAGGCTTCTGAGGCTGGGCCTGAGCCTAAGAAGCAGAAGACGAAGTCGAACCCTGGGACTGAGGCTCAGGCTTCTGTGGCTAGGCCTGAGACTAAGAAGAAGAAGACGAAATCGAAGAACAAGCGGAAGCCGACGAGTGATGAGACTGCAGATGTCGAGTTGATTGATCTTGATGCCATACCGCCGATTGGCTGCGAAGATGAGGTTGAGGGTGATGTCGTGGGAGCTGACACAGGAGGAGATCAGCACATCACGGGTGGGGGTGAGGGTGAGGGTGATGACATATTAAGGGGACATCGTAGCTCACTTGATACCGATCCGAAATTCGCTGCGCAGATTGCCGATCTTGATAGGCAACTAGACGAGGGGCCCAATGTATGTGTCAGCAGTGGTGGGCAGGATGAGCGTGGGCAAGATGAGGGTGGGCAGGATGTGGCTGCGCAGGTTAGGGGTGCGCACGATGAGCGTGAGTAGGATGAGGGTGCGCAGGTTGGGGGTGCGCAGGATGAGGACCTCGAGGCAGACCCAAAGGAAGGGCAGGATGAGGGTGCGCAAGTTGGGGGTGCGCAGGATGAGGACCTCGAGGCACACCCAAATGAAGGGCAGGATGAGGGTGGGCAAGATAGGGGTGTGCAGAATGAGGACCTCGAGGCAGAACCACATGAAGGGCAGGATGAGGGTGGGCAGGATGGGGTTGTGCAAGGTGGGGGTGTGCAAGCTGAGGGTGCGCAAGATGAGCGTGAGCAGGATGAGGCTGCGCAGGTTGGGGGTCCGCAGGATGAGGACCTCGAGGCAGACCCAAACTAAGGGCAAACTGAATGTCAGGATCCGATCATGGGCACAGGACTGGACGAGGAGGATGGCGTGAGCTCTATCGGAAGATCCTCCGATGGTGGCATGGGCACAAAGGATTACACGGGTCCTGGTCATGATTATGAGGGCAAGGTAGGTCATAACTAGCAGTTACCGATACATTTAGGCGTGACTTGTAAATTGCGGGTGGACAGGTCTGTTGTGTGATGCACATGCATGTTTTCCCCATCATGCAGGCGTCCAATACTGATATGTAGGCAGCATGTACAGTAAATGAATCTTTCGAACACTACAGTGTAAATAATGCATGTAAATTACTTAAGTTTACTTGCGAACAAGATAAGAGAATTCTAATAATTCTGTCATTGTCTTCCCTAAGTAAACGTTTAATATTGCATTGACGAAAGTATACTCTAGGATGCAGTTAATGTGTTCTATCGGGGGATCCCCCGATAAGATGCGATGCCTAATGCTTTGGAGGATATCTTGAATCCTCTAGTCTATGGTCCTTTCAGGGGACAGAAGTATCCAACAACCAGTATGTCTCCAAGGATCCACGGTTCCTCCGATCAAAGGAGTATTTCCCGGTGTCAAAGAGGAGTAACATCCCATTTATAAATCCAAGGTGGACTCCTCAATTGACCAATGAATGTTCCTACTCGCAGATGCAGGGATTAGGGTTTATGGAGCAGCAGCCTGAGTATCTGAATGAGGCCTCCGATGATCTTAGGAACAGGCAGAACGCAGATGGCATATTAGCCAGTGTAAGGAAGGCGCGCCCATCACTTCTTGACTTCAATTCTGTTGGACCTACTGTAGTCCAAGGTGGTAGAAGTGTGGTGACTCGAGTGTTCCGGACCGAGGGTGGCAACAGGGTTATGAAGACTGCGCGATTTGTGGCATGTGCAACACCCCAATCACAGGAACCACTAGAGTGCGTCAGTCTCTCTGGTGGATATGAGTTTCCTCGTGACGATGCGGAGGAGTCCAACGTAAGCGAGGCGATGACGGCATTGGCAGCTCTTACGCCAGATGTTGTCCCCACTCCACAGGTTCACTTATCGACACAGGCTTCACCAAGTCAAGCCGTACAAGTCGGTGTCCCAAACTACGGTAAAGACATGGAGGCCATTATTGAGGATGCGGCTACTGATCTCCATGCATTGAGTCCAAAAAAAGGTACTAGTCAATAGTGTTATAGTGGGTAGTGACTAGTGAGCCAATCTGTACCCAAACTGTTGATGTGGTTTGAAGACACCATTGACAGTTCATATGACTGTTTAATTTTAAGAAATTCATCAGACGTAGTCATTCTCTTTCTTTATGTCTAACACGGAATGTCTCATCGTATGTGAGTCCATCTGTTCAATGAATATGCAGAACCCATTGTACAATGCTCTATCGAGGGATCCCCCGATACAGAATTTTTACTCTACAAGCCATCCACGGAGTTTGCGGGATGGGTCCCATAATTACCTAGCGTAGTCCTAACTCATGTGCACTGGTTTTTCGCAGTGACGGCGAAGACGGCCGTTCCTAATACGCGGACATTGCGGAGTCAAAAGGTACATCCTACGTACTCAGTTGTGCTTGATTTGAATGGCCTATTAGTTCACAGGGTTTGGAAAGAGGAAACCGAATACAGGCCTGGCTATGTAGAGTTCTTAAACTGGCTGCATGAGATTGTTCACTCTATCACAATTTGGAGTGCGACACAAACGAAGAAGGTTGCAATTGTATCCATACTTATGTTTTCTCATGGACTATGTCTAGACATGTCCTCAGTGAACAAAACTGTGATTGCAGATGATTTGAGGAACTAGGAGTACAATATCTGATTTATAGTGAGAGGCATGGTTTTTTATGGAAACCATACACTGGACAGCATACAAGCAACCAAAGGCTGACTCAGGAATCAACACTCAAGCATTATATGTGGATCTGGTATGTACCTAATCGGGAACCCTTACAACATAACCATCATATGTAGAATTGACACTCAGCGATGAAAATGTTGGATGGCTTTCAAAAAAGGATTGTAGAGATGCAAATTACCGTAACCCCAAAAGCACCAATTCTTCTCCCTTGGACATATCAATGTGCACTAGATACTCATGGTGTAAAGATTGATGCTTTTTAAAAAATGAGTCATTTTGTGGTGTGTGATACAGAAATGGGAATGTAATAAGTTTGTTTTGTCGAACCCTTTTAAGTGGAAGATAAGGAAGAGAAGGTGTTTTTATAGGCTAAACCGGCAGTGCGAGCAATTTTAAACCCTATACCCTAAACTTCATAATTTTCAACTAAAACCGCAGGATATAGCTAAGTATTAAAATGAGAGTGCGTGGTGAAAACTGCTGAGGGGGTTTACAGTAGAAATTGAAGATTATATTGTTAGAGGTGAAGAAGATGAAAAAGGAAAGAATTTTGGATATTTCTGGATCGTATTTGAAGACATTGGAAAAACTGGTGACAAAACAAAAGTTATTGTTTGTAAAAGTTGAATTTGGTAATTTCTATGAAGAAGAAAGAAGCATTTAAAAAAAAGGGAAAATAAAGAGGTTGAAATGAAGCTCTAAAAAACACTAAACCACGGCCCTTTCTGGGTTAGTACATCATAAACGTAATTGCACTTGCACTGTGACAGGACAGACCACATGCAAGACCATTCAGCGACACCATTACCGAAATATGTTGGTCTGGAGGTCATCGTGAAATTAGGCAAGCCTCATATGACATCAGTAACCATGGAGCCATCCCATGAAGTGCCTCGTGGATGAAATGTTATTCTGATTTTCATAGCAGAGTAAATAGTGCTCATATTTTCAATTAGCACAGTAAATACTGCTCATATTTTAGAAAGGCTACACAGATCAGTGTATGGGTCATGTAGTAGAAGGCATGGCAGTAGGGAGCAGATTAGACATTCCAGGTCATATGTTGAAAATCAGAAGTAGAAAAAAAAATTTGACAGTGGTGGGCAGGGAAGGAATAGATAAGACATGTTTACTGTTACTGTATACAACGGTTTTACACTTCCACGTCAATGATATTGTTACATAGTACTGGGCGCCTGATTTTGCATATAGTAAGTAAACAGTAATTTACGTGAAGTGCTTTTTGTCCAGTAGATAAATGCATGAACTACAAAGTAACTTCAGTAGTTATCAAAGGAGGCAAGTGGTGAATTTTCGTGAATCAGAGTTGTAAATAACGTGCAATGTGTTCAAATTTACATGACGTAATTATGTGGACATGCCACATAAGCCAAGCAGGTTAGCAGGATAAACACGTCATTAAATGTGATTGACGAAAAGTGCACTACCTAAATCAACAGAAAATTGGCATGTAATTTGACTATGTTCACAGAAAGATCGAATTTCAGTTGTCTTGGTCAATGCACTACCTAAACCAACGGGAATCTGTTGGTTATCTGTTGATCTGGACAGCATTTTCTAGTAGTGACACTACAAGGACTACACACTGAGAGCTACGTTTGTATATCTACGCTTCGTAATTTAAGCTACGATTAACTACGTTTAAAATTTTTTCACCTGAAGGTTGGTTTGTATTCACCAGTACATAATTACAACTACGTTTAAATAGTATAAACAACATTTGCACTACGTTAGTTATAAATAGGTCATGTTCCCTTTGTGACTTCTCAAGGGAACAAAACCATTCATTTGCTACTTACGAGGAGAACGACACGTTTTCTGAAGTTTCTTAAAACCTACGCCATGATTGGCATATATTTGCACACCGTCACATTCTGAAGTAAAAAAAGAAACATACACTTTTTCACAAATTTGTCATGTGAAGTACACGGGGAATTTCATAGAACGACATGCCTGTTTCAGCGAAATCACATAACTTTTATTACATATTTTTTATTTGAACAAAATGTTCTGTATTAGGCATATTGCCGAGCTAGGCGGCCCAATCTGCCTGGGGCGGCCATAAATTTATTCATGCCTCGCTTAGTGAGCAAAAATACGTGGTGTTGGTGCATACATTCACTCATATCCACAAAGGCCAACCAAAATTTCGACACCAAGCGCATATTCAGCATATTTTGCACTTCAACAAGCCTATCTTTAACATTTTCTTTACGAATCGTAGGCCATATTTCTGCTGTGACTATATCGACAAGGATTTTGGAGAGTAGTTGCTGCCCATCGAATTCTCCATCAGGGACAAAATTGACTTCCTCATTCAGCCCTTTCATGATATCCTTTGGGTCTATCTTACTTGAACCGCCATGTATTTGGTACTTGTGACCGTCTTTAAGAATTTCTGTTCCTTCAGAGGACCTGCCGTTGAAGACTTGCATTTTCTCTTCATGCTCAAGTTTCTTTACTTCGAAGTTCATTTCATTCACTGTCGTGGCTTACCTGGAAACATAGTGCCCACAGTTCATTACCAATTGAAGCAATAATGGATTGCTCTAGTAGCCTACGCATTGCACGTTTCAATACAGGGTCCATTCAAGCTAATATGAACCACCTATATTGTCAACAGTGCTTATTCAGTGCTTTTTTCAAGGCATTTTCAATGTGATGTTTGATTTAAAATTGTAATTAGAGAGGAAAGTGATATGTCAATGTTTCCAACATGTATATAAAACACATAGTACAAGATGAAAGCAATATTGTAAACAATTAGCTATTAAAAGCACTAGAATAGTTTGTCAACAGTGGTTTTAATGACTCACCAAGGACTTTTCTAAATGATAAATAACACTTTTTTGGTATAAATTTTGGGATAATTGAATGAGAATGATGATTATGTGAATGAAAATTGAAAAAAATGCACTTCAAATTGTTCTTTGAATGAAAATCATGACTTTCTTGTCTCTAGCTATTCTCCAAAGGACTCTTCAAAGGACTCTCTAAAGCACTCAAAACAAGGCACCTTTGGTTCGTATTAGCTTCAATAGACCCTACACTGTAATGTACTGAGCAAATTCTCTCCTCATTTTTTGCTCTTTGAACGCGTACTGCGGCTTCCCTTCATTTATAACTTAGAACATGCAAATACCATATACAACTGACTAAGCTATGTTCATGAAACACTTGCAAACATATCGACATGAGAAAAACAATGCTTCTCAGGTCCACTTGCATCCTTTGCTGCTTTAGACGATCAAAGTTACGTACCTGTGCCGTGAATCACTAAGAGGCTGCAACTGGTAGAATAACTACTGTCGCAACCCTTGTTCTCTTCTCTCCACTGAAGACAGTTATGAATAAGTTTCTCACGTCTTCACACGGTGTTTACGGGAAATACATGATGGCACGGTAAATCTAGTACAACCATCGACAGTCTGATCTACTATGACACACATTGTCGAAGACGAAGATATAGTTTGGCTCAGAAGTGACAGTTCCGTCGACACTGCCATATGGAAGTGCAAGTGACACCATCTCTCCCCCGCTAATTGTGACTCCCATCCACGACGTCATCGGTGTACCATGGTGGCCGATATTCGGAGCGTGATTTCAGTGTGCATGTATTTAGTAACTTTTATCTGCCAAGAGAGGCATCCTGCCCATCTTCTAAGCGGCTAAGACACGGTACTGCACCGCCCGTGACCTACGTAAAATATCCCTGATTTTTCTGCCAATCAGCGTTTGTTTTCGTGCACTACATTTTACTGCCGCTGCTTTTCAGCAGAATCCAGACGATAGCGTTGTCCGCGTGTTTGAGTGTCCTCCAACTCCCCGTCACTCTCTATATCCTCCAATTCAGATGGTAGTATTATCGGTAAATCCTCCCGTAATTCAATTCCAAACAACTCAGGAAGCTTCATTCTTATTGAAATTTCCTCATCCTCTTCGTCTTCAGAAAATGCCGTTTCCGCATCATCGATACCAAGGGCAACAGTTCGCAAATTACCACCACCATCCAGTGCCTCGCCGGCGTCGTCATCCGCCTCAACAGCAATCAAGTCTCCTTGCCTCACTGTCGGCCCAGAATTTTGAATATCCTCCTAGGCATCTGGTCCTTCATCATAGTGCAGATTCGTTATTTTCAGACAATTTTCAGATTATCAGACAGATTCCTAGTAATTCTTAAATTTCTTACAACCCTTGCATGACAAACGTGTCGTACCTAGAACATTTCAATGTTGGGGTAGGTGTTATGGTGTCAATTTATTATTTTTCTTTCCAAATTGGATCATGTCAATGTCATATTCCAATACAAAAATGGGACTCTATTTTATTTTATTTTTTTCCTTCCATTCCTACTTTATTAGTGTAAGTTATGGAAAAGAAGGGGTTCTTCTATGGAGAATGGGTAGTGCAGGCAAGGCTTAAAATTATCCTCTAACATTGTTTATTTGTACTATAATCGTAGGTTCTTGTTAACCCTTAAACGTACCTGTCCTTTCTTGAAAAGTCAAACTACATAATTATACAGAATTAAGCTTTGAAAAATAATCAAATTATATTTTGTAATATTTTCATGCATGAAATTAAGTGTTTCCTATAAGTCCTAAAATTTTCAATTTTTTTTTTTTTAACATGACTTTTTTCCAAATTTTTAAGTCAAATACTTCACAAATTCATTTTAATTACAAAAAGGACTTCTAAAAATTGATTAATTTTTAGATGAGATGCAAATCACAATGGAGAATCACATGATATCATTGATGTGTTTTCCAATTAAAAAAATTAGTTAAATTTTGAAATTTGAAAAGTAAACATCCCTTGTAGTGTAATTTAGAGCTTGAGCTGCAAAGCTTGCAAAAGAAATAATTTACTCAATACATGTAAATTTGAAAATTTGAAAAGTAGAGTGCAAATTAGACTTGATAAACTTCATTTTCTCTGTTGAGTGTATTAACAAAAGAAATCATCTTTGAAATCAAAATTGGGTTTGACCAACAAACATCCAATAACTGGATGCGTGGACGTTTAGGGGTTAACGAGTACCAAAATTTTATGCGTAAGTTCACGTAGAGAATTAGGCTCTAAATCAATTCAAGATATTGAAAATGGCCTTACCGGTTCTTTCTGATTCACTTGAACCTTCCCCTTGGTCTCCATGCCCATTTTGTGCTCCACGTTTATAGACAACTAGATTAGATCTAGGATCTACTTTGACAATTAATTTCCAACCGTCATTAATCGGGTCATCCACATAAAACACATGTGTCACATCTTTTGGGAATACAAATGGTTCATCCTCCATTTTGTCTCCGCTGAGAACTACCGATGTTTTCACCCGTAAAAGCCCACATTCGTCTACGAGTAAGGTTGCATTAGGACCATGTTGTCGGATAATTGTATCCCAAAACCTCCCTTTGAAAAGCACGGTTTCGAAGCTGTCAAAGCTTAGTTTAACAATACTTTCAACATATCCAAAATACTCTGTTTTGTTGCCTTCAACCTCGTACCACGCTGAGAGCCCGGAGTCCATCGTGTTTTTCTTGTGTAGGTCACGGGACAATACACGAAAATGTTTTCCAAAAGCCCAACACATTGAGTAAAATTCTGCCCTTTCTCCTGGCCCGATTGCAATGTCCAATTCCATTTGGGTGATGTGTGATTTCTTTGAAATCTCACTTTGAATCATCGGTAGAATCTATTCAGTGAAGGATGGTCGCACAGACAAATTACCACATTCATTATCGTACCTCTCTCTCCATCTCTCCATACACGGAGCATTTAATAATAAGAACCGGTGTGCCTCTTCTCTAAACACTGAGCTCATTAACATATTAGTTCCACTTTTAGGAAGCACAATCCCCGTCAATTTGGCATCGTCTTCGCTGGGCTTTCTGAGAATGAGGGCTTTCTCGTGCAAACGGAGGGAATATTCATTCACGTAAAACATGGCCTCTGCACATATGTATCCTTCTGCCATAGATCCCTCCGGGCGAGACCGTTGCCTCACAAAATCTTTCAAGTACTTCATGTATCGTTCTTGGAAATACATCCACCTCACTGATACGCGACCACATAACTCAACTTCCTCTACAAGGTGCTCAATGTTGTGGAATTGCATGTCCAGAAGAGATAGCGGCAAACACATCTCAATTTCACAAAGAATTTCTGTTGCTTCAATTTTTTTTTGCCACACATCCTTCTTTGCAATTTCCTTTGAGCACAACCACTTGAAAAGAGAGGATATTTTGTAAATAATTTTTCTTATGTCTTCGGTTAATGTGCCCCGCACCGCTATAGGAAAAAGATCGTGCAATAGGTTGTGATAATCATGGGTCTTAAATCCAACAATCTTCCGGTCATTGAATTTGTGTTTAAAGGAAGAGCCATAACCAAAAAGAGTCTTCACATTCAAAAGCAAGTTAATTACCTCATCATACTCATTTGTGGTCCAAATCCAACTTGCTGGCTCATACGTCCCATCCTCTCTTGGGTGGAAATCCTTCATTAAATTGAAATGTGCCATCGACTGTCGCAACACTAAAGAATCCGCCCTACTGCCCTTGCAATTCGAGAATGTCTTTAAAAGCGCCGCACAAACATTCTTCTCCGTATGCATGACATCAAGGAGGTGGGGTACTTTCAAGTACTGCAAAACATCATATACAACAAAAAATCCCCCACAATTTTTGGTTATTGTCAACTTCGAGACAATGCTCTTTTATTTTTAAGTGACGGATCAACCATTGTATGTTGTTTGCCCTTTTTGTACGGGCATACCAAAATAGAAAATCTATTTCTATAGAAAATAAAAAATATTTTTAAATAGGAAATTAAATCTACTTTCCAACCCACTTTGAATCTTGCCAATCCGAGTTAAACTTTACCTAGGAGAAATTGTGAAATAAAATCACTTCTACATTGGCAAGTGTTAGAAAATTTACTATTTCGGGAAAGTTATGATGTTCTCTCCTTCGAAAAATTTGCAATTTCTGATTTTAGAATAGAATGTCTAGTTTTAACAAATCTTACCGAATTTCAAATTCACAAAATAAATTTTCAAATTTTGAAATATATTTGAAGTTAAATGATTCTGAATTCATTAGAGATAATAAAAAGCTATTTTTTGAAATTTGACCGTATCGATTATTAGTACACATCAATCTCTTCATTTTCTCTTTTGGACCAAACTTCATCATAGTTGATGAAGTAATTTCTTATAACACATTTCAGTTTTGCCGTTACCCCCTTCGTCATTTAGGAGTTAACAAAGATAATTACATGTGTTGCTATTGAATATAATTTCAGTACATATATAATTATTATGAAATTCATTGTTCATGCTTTTCTCTTACAATTCAATGAAAAAAACAAAATGTCTAGAAGAAACTTTACAAATGCATTTATTAGAATTGGGACTATAATGTATTATACAATACACTATGGTGTGTCTCACTCGACTGTTCCGCGCCGGAATCTGTCGAGCTTACATCCCAAGCTCAAAAATGTCAATGTGCTCAACGGTACGGGTCCCACTAGTGCTTTACAAAATGGTTTGGTTTACGGTATTTGACTCTACCTATTAAGGAAAATCATCTTTAGTATGGAAAGTCATTTTTAGAGAGTTTCATTTTAAAGTCTGATTGAAACTTGACATAAACCGCTATTGTGAGGTAAAAAAAATCTCACTGTCTAATTCTGAATAACTATACCATAGAAATATTATGTAGCTAGCACAAGAGTACATAACTTTATGGATGGATGAAAACTGTCACCGTATATGGAAAACAGATGCATGAGAAATCATTTAGTGTCCAAAATTTAGTATCTAGGCCGCAAAATGGTAACACATACTTTATTACACCTCCATAAGGCCATTATTATTCAAAATTAAGACTCCTCATACATAATAATACATCGCACATAGTGTTTCTCAATTGCCATCATAGTGAAATGCATACCACAGACATGTTGTATTTCACCACTACAACGTTGTTGCCAAGCAAATGTTTCTAATTGCTTAGGAAAAAGGCTTCACCTGGGTAGACGCTACAAATTACTATGACCACTTCGAAACGGATATTACAGTATGCTAGATTTGGAAATTTTCATCATTCACACTGAGTTTCTCACAGCATGGATACATTATCATACTGAGATTAACTTCAACTTTTCCCTACCACTTTGTTACACAGAAGCTACAATAGTTATGTCACTTCATTCTTGGACGCGCCAGCGTTCAGATTTTGGACGGTATATGATTTCTAAATATTCCTTTTACCACACATAGTGATGTTTTCTACCCAATGGTTACTTTTTAGGTTTTTATTTTATTTTGTTTTGCTAGTTCACTACCATTTGTACTGTACATACGGATCATCAAATTAAGACATTGCGAATGTTAGAAAATTAGCCAAAGTGGTCTCTGTGAAGTTTCGTTATTATTTTTAAAATAGCCTAAAAATGATTTTCCATAATAAGTAAATTCAATTAGAGAAAACTATACCATTTTGTAGTGCATGTTATTCCACATTCCACTGAAATATTTTAAAATAAAAATTTGTTAATTTCTGATTTGTAATTGAATTTCATTAAAAAACCTTGCAAAATAAATTTAAAAATATTATTAATGAATATGATGAATTTAAGCGTGATGATGTTATATTTACATTGTAATCATAACTTTTACTTTTACATCAACTCAATTTTTATATTTTATCAATCATTTTACCACTAATTTTTTAAAAATAGTGTTGAACCGTGACAACAAAGGGTTCAACATACTTTTTATATGAAGTTAGTGACTCCTACTTTTACACATCTCCAATGACTGTGTATTATTGTAGTTAAGTTTCTTTTAATCCTACGGCACAGAAAAAAATTGAATGTTTTAAAAAATATACCCAACCTTCTGGTTTGCTGTATGACCATGGAATCATGTTATCTTTTTCATCCTCAATAGCACTAATAACAACAATACCATTAATCATATTTGTATTTAATTCATGTAACATAAATCATATGTCTACTTCGACGACGAATTTCTACTAAATTTCGGTGAGAATATGAAATTACAATGGGTTTGAAAAACGATTTAACATAAGAATTTACCACTTACAAAATGTAAATGAAACTCACAATTTTCGTACAAACAATTTTATTTACAAGGCTTTTCTAAAAATAAATGATGCTGCAATTTCAATTCAACATAACAAATGAATTGAAATGCATGTTATGTCTAAGAGCCGGCAAGTAGAGGTTTCGATGGCAATGGCAGTATCACTGGGGGTTTTTTTTATCTCAGAAATTTAAGCATATCCTAACCTCAATTTTCGGTTAATAAATTACGCTGTTATTTTACCTTCAATTAGAACAACAATGCGTTTTCTGTGTACAGTACTGTGCACTACGTCAGCGTAGACCTTCACTGTGGACGTTATCTACTTTGCTCACATCATAGTCCGGAATAATTAACACAATAGTTTTAAGATTTTACTGACCTTGTAATATGGGAGACGGAAAAAAATGGATTTATCCTTCATCCCAGAGTCTTTCAAACTCAATGTCCTCTCGATAGCGACCTTCCGCCATTGCTTTAACCAGAACTTCCCAGAAGTCCTGCCAGGCTTGCTTACATTCAAGTATGACACGCCATTAAACTTGTTTTTGTTTCTATTAAGCCGATAACGATGCTTCATAGGTACATACTTTCTATGGCCAACGTAAATAACTTTCTTCAAATAGGGACACTTTTTTGATTCAAGAACATTTGGACCACATGGGGGGCATGCCTTTAATCCTTGAGTTTGAAGAGAAGAACATACCCCATAACCGGGAAAATCGTGGATAGACCACAAATAGCAAGCGTACAACTTGAAAGAACTCTGTGTATTGGCGTCGTACGCATCCACTCCGTCCATCCAGAGAGTAAGTAATTCATCCACCAATGGCTCCAGGTAAGTATTCATGTTCTTCACTTTTTTTTTTCCTGCACCATGCGACATGATATAAGAATACGTCACAACACTATAGCATATTCCTATACATGTATCTTCCAATACGGATGGGAACTATATACTTCACTTGTGATAACAATATCTGTAATTACAATGACTATATTATTAGATTATTAAAATTTGGAATTAAAATACCATATGAGTCTATTTAATTTCAAACACTGCCACGTTCTATGGTCTTAATTCAGAATTTACTAATTCGAGAATTAGTAAATTCAGAACCGTCCACATGTTTCGTCCAGTTACTCAATACAACACTTTCAATGAGATTTTAAACATCAAAATTAGAAAATATTCACAACACTGTATCATTATCTGAACATTTATAAATATATGCTAGGTGAATGAAGTAGGTTAATCACATAAACTGACATGCGCAAAAAACCAAAACCTAATAAAATAAAACAAGGATGCATTTTTACCTAGTACTATCATAGATAGTTGAATGTGGCCCTTGTGAATAGCTAGTTTAGGATTCAAGTTCAAAAGAGTTAGTGTAACCGGCCATATAGAATGGCTGGCAGAGTTGTGCCTATAGGGGTTGAGTCCATCTATTCCGAGCTCCAACCAAACACTACGGGCATCTTGCATTTGAGGATACTTCTCTTCCACAAATTACCATGCTGGACTATCTGCTGGAATCCTCATAATGTCGTCGTAACTACGATTATCTCGATGCCAAACCATCATAGGAGATAAAGTGTTGCTTCGGTAATATGCCAGAAGCCTAGGAATCAAAGGAAAATACCACATTTTTTGCAAGCATCCCAATACATACAAACTCAGGATACCAAAATAGAGTTCATAGAATAGGGGTTTGAGTTAAGCATTATTTCATAATTGATATATTGAACAAAAAATATTTAATGTATGTCATTTCAATGTATTGTAGATTACCTTTCTTGGCACATCTTTCTTTTGCGTGGTATCCGTGTAACGCGACATGTTGCACTTTGGGCAAAATTTCCAATTCGATTTTATTGGACCATAGTAAAGTGTTTGGTCACAAGGACAAGCATCGTACACCTTGTACTCAAGGCCAACATCTGCTAAAATCTTTCTTGCTTCAGCTCGTGATTTTGGCATTCTTGAATTAAAGCGACTTGGAATGACCTTCTCTGAAATGGCTTGGAAAATGGCATCCATGGCAATGTTGGATATTTTCTTCTCTGCTTGGATGCTCAGCAACAAGAATATAATTTCCAATCTGCTCACGTCAGCTCCATCAAATATCATTGTTGCTGCCTCTGCTTCTATGAAAGACAGATCTGGACCTTTGTTTTTTTCGCCTATAGAAAGCACTGGTCCGTCTTCCCCACGCAGCATTTGCATATATTCATGCAGTACAAAGTTTTCATCCCACGTCGTTACTTCATCGTCATCTGTGAGGTCCGCTTCAAATTCCACAGCACCAGATGTTGATGTCGGGGCTACATCGTGGGGGTCTTCCCAATTCACCCAATCAGGGTCAACAACCAGCATTTGAGCATTGAATA
The DNA here is from genome assembly GCA_022496805.1 of Pohlia nutans. Classification (NCBI taxonomy): domain Eukaryota; kingdom Viridiplantae; phylum Streptophyta; class Bryopsida; order Bryales; family Mniaceae; genus Pohlia; species Pohlia nutans. Next base: position 4,829,082 of record CM040086.1, read on the forward strand.
GAGCCTGCTATCATAGAAGTATGTGAGAAATCTTTCAATGAAAGCTATTGACAGATTATGCAGGCCTGTTTCAGCCTTGTCAATTGTAGAGTGGGTGAATGAAATGGAGAAAACATGTACATGTCCCTGTTATCTTTCAATCATAAATCATGTTACATGGACTTAAAGCCAGCAAAGAACATTATTTACATATTAACTCAAATTATGAATAATTTTTTTTAGTGGCGCTTTATTACAATAATTTTAAAAGGAAATATAAAACATACTTACTAACAAGGAAGCGTATCATGGATACAACTGTTTCTAATTCAATGACTCACAAAAGAAAACAATATCAGTGCACGTAATTAAAATTCTGAAAAAATCTTTACGAATAGAAAAAAAGGTAGAGATATACATAGATGTATGCATGTCTGTATGTAAGTATGTACGTATACATATATACATAAGGCTCACACATACATGCATACATATGCACACATTCACACATACATACACACATACATACATACACACACATACATATATATATATAGGTAGGTATAATAGGAATATTTTTAAAAAATATGAAATTTTCTGTATTAGTAATGTTGTAAACAAACAGTAGTATTTTTGCCGAAGTGCGTCACATGTATTTTAGTTATCACTATTTCAATTTCCCAATGTCATTGTGTAAGTACTTCATTTGTACAATTTAAGACTAATGATTCAAAAGCTGATGTATTGGTTACGCCTACATATCAATAAATTCAATATTATAGATGTGTTTTTATCTCTTAAAATGATATGCGAGTCAATATTATTTGAACCCATATGGACTAGCATCTGTTGCATTGCCAACTTCTAATCATGTGCCTATGAAGGGGAATTAGTACGTAAATGTTTGGGACAATGTGTACAACGTATTTCATAAATGATTTCTCTTTAAATTGCAATTTGCTACACCGTGATCATGTTCCCAAGTGAATAATATGGTATGTTTCGTGACATATAACTTTACATACTTTGTAAAGTACATTACTAAGATTGGAAAATATATGATTAGATTTCGGTGGATTTGATTTTGTTTCCAAACATTTACCTTACAATCTATGTGTACTTCTGAAATAACATTCGTTTAATTAACACATAGATGTTTACTTTGGAAGATAGGACGTCAGTTCCACAAGAACCCATTGTAATAGAAGTGTGATGTGTAATGTATTGTGGCACAAAAAATGACAAATATTCCAAAAGATTACAACAGAAACAACACCCTCACACGTAAACTTACACTATGTTTCTATTCGATGTAATTCCGAATAATTATATAGTCGGTGTACTTTAATACTAAATTGGTGTATTTTTCATAGAAAAGGCATAATTTCATCCAATACTACACTAAATAAGTAGATTAGTGACAAATACACTAATTTTCATAAACTTGTTGTAAGTTTTACTATTCACCAAATTTTTTACCCTCTATATTGGTCAATATGGGGATTTTTCAATAGGATTGGAATCAATGTCTTTGGTAATATAATTTTTTCGAGAGTAAAAAATCTATAATATTTCCAAATCTTATAATTATCTAACACAAATCTACCTCTGTAGTGTAGTGCATATGTTTCCGACAGAATTTTACATGAGCTTGTAACCATTCACTGCTGCAGGATTTCACATCGGTGAGGACATATCATATCATATTTTTTTAAACTCTGTGAACATATCATATTTTTTTTTAATTACACAGTTCATCCACTGTTAGGCAGGTTTCACAGCCACGTAGCCCAGATTTCTATGATAGTCATCCTCTGCGGCCTGTGACTTTTGTTTCTCATAGCGTTAATTATTTATGTATGTTGTGAAACTGGTAGATATATGACTGCAGATCACTTCACACATCTATTATACAAAACAACATAATATGTTTCACTCCACCGTTCCGCGCTGGAATCCGTTGAAGAGACAACCAAAGATATAAAACAAGTACTTGTCAATGTGCTGAACGCCCGGGATCCACTAGTATATTTTATTGTACGTTATGTAATTTGTAACGAAGAATTATTATATATTGAAATATTGGTACTATCAAAACTCCAAGAACAAAGGTATGGAAATACTAATACACATTTTTTGACCACATTTTTTGTTATTGAGTACTAGTGGGACCCGTGCCGTTGAGCACATTGAGCTTGGGTTGTCTCCTCGACAGATTCCAACGTGAACCGGTCGAGGGAGCCACATCATGATGTATTGTATAATAGATGATCATCCCAACGTCATATGTACTTAGTACACAAAATCCAAAATGTGATAGTAGTGATTGAACCTGATATCTACTTGAAGTGTTGTGCAATCGAACATGGTCTTCCACAATTTTCAATAGTCGTAGTTGCGGTTTATCTTTTCTCGCACATTTGCAGCAAGGACAAAATACTTTGTAAACAGGATTGGGGGGTATTTCTTCGCGGTCCTTATTTTTTCTTCCCTTACGCTTCTTCGTCCGTGTAGGACTGGTAGGAATAGGGGGAAGCGCAGTTGGCAATGTTGTGGGAGTTGCGGGGGTGAACCGCTCCACCCCGATCGGCTTGTAATCCCTGGGCATTGTAAGATCTCTGCAAACATTGCATAAACCATATTAGTTACTTAATCCATGAACGACAATTCCTTTCCTGATACCACTTCCAAAATTTTATTTTATAGTCCATTCTAAGCATAATTCTATGTTTAATTTACTTTACCGTTATTCTAAAGAACTATAGATCTCTCTACGGTGCTCGGTTTGGAATTATAAAAAAACTTTTTGGTGCAATGGTGTAGAAGTTATGAGCATGATTCTCCCAAACTAAAACCAAGCCCGTGGGGATAGCATTGTCGTTTAAGGGTTAATAATATCTATAGTATGTGGACCAAAAAAGAGCCCAACATAAAATCCTCATTGCTATTCGTAACTGTGGTACCGTGAACTTTTGATTCACATCAATAATTGCTAAATTGAAAAAGTAAAAAATTAAAAAAATTAAAAAAATTGCTCAATAATTTTATTAGAAATGGTTGTATTGTCGACACACCCATTTCGAGTTCGTACCCAAAACCGTTGTGGCCTAAGTCCTTTATCTAGATTTTTAAAACACAGATTGTACCTCATTTGTACGTTACAGCATATGATTAATTTTAGATACACCGAAAAATTTGCACTCAGTAAAGTAATTAAACACTTAATATTAATTCAAATTGAAAAATTCCTAGTATTTGTAATGCTAAAGGAGGAAAATAATCGTAAGCAAAATTCATGACTTCGAAGTGTAGAACACCTCTTATATGCCCGGTTATAAATGACTCGATTTCATATAAATGACATGTAATTGTAGTAAATGAGGTACAGGCCATACAAGGAGAGGCTTAGTACTTCTGTTTTGCAAATATGTAACGAAGTACAGTTTTAACAAGTTAAAATAGAACCCTGAGTGAATTTCACTACCCAATTCAGAATCATAGCCCATGTGATTACCCTACACAAATTAGCAGGGTTTAGGAAATTACGGAGGGCAAAGAGAAATTTTAGGACAAGTAAAAAGTAATTTTCTTTTTACCTACGGAGCAAAAACCCATGAGACCAACATCACTCGCGTCAGCCTTGATGACGGTTACCTAATTTTGCATGGGATGAGACACACTGGGAGATTACGATAGATTTGCTAGTCAAGTCGACATCATGGACATCAGCTACGCTTCCTTGAGCTACTCCATGTCGTCTTCTCTCTCAGTTTTTGTTCACTGTCGATGTAGTCCGGGTCCATGGCGGTAGTGTTCGCTTAGACTTTCTGCAGAAAACACGTTCAGCAAGATTTTTATGTAGTTGCGAAGGAAGCAAATTGAAATCGGTGGTCCTGAAATTATTTTTGCGTCAAGGCAAGGGGGGAGCTCTTAGTAACAGCAGGGGTTGAGGGAGGTTTAAGAATTACTTAGTAGTGGACGTCTAGAAAGTCCGTAAGTGCTTCTAATTGGTTACAGTTGCGGCGGTATGAGGGACGGAGGCAGATACGGCAAGCGCAAGTGTACTGAGCCCGAGGCGGACCAGCGGGGGAAAATAATCGAGGAGGGACATGAAGACGACTTGAACAATGTTTTGCGCGAGAAGCCTATGGTTTCTCTATACCCGAGCAAGACAATTGGGGTTGCGGCCGCACCGGCGCCAGAAGCGCAGAGTGGGGAGAAGCCGAATGCGGCTGCTGTACAAGCAACAGCAGAAAATGTGAGGACAAGCGGTACTAGTGGTAATGTGAGGACAAGCGGCGGTACCAGTGGGACGAAGGTGCACAGGACTGGCACACATTCTGCCAAACCGCCGTTGATAAGTACTGCAAGAAAGAAAACGAAGGCAGAGCAGTCAGGACCCGGCGGAAGCAAAATTAGAGGCAACACTAGAAAGTCTGCGACTCAAACTGAGGAAGCAAGGACGGCCAGTGGGAAAATGAAACGAAGCTTCCAGAAGTGCACTACACGACAAAATGGAGACGGCAACAACAATCTATCATCAGTGAGAATGTCTATTTCTCAAAATGATACATACATGAACGTGACAATTCTCTCTCCTAGAAGCCAGCAGAAGAAAAAAGGTCGAAGCAGGGGTGCGACTCGCCCAGCGGTGGAGACGTCGTCCAGCAGCGGCGATGACTCAGAAGAGGAGGAAGTCCGAGGCGGCCGGGAAGAAACGAGAACGGCATCGCAGTACGCAACTGCCGAAGAGGAACCGGAGGCTGAGGGTAATAGTGGCAGCGCCATGCAGTTGAGGAGGACTGCGGAACAGCGACACAACAGGAGTTCAAGGAGCGGCGGAACCGGACGATCGCTCCAAGCCACCCTCAGTGCTTTGCCAACGTCCAATCCGCGTGCAAAAGGCAACAGTGGAACGCCACCTAGAAGCCATGCAGTGGTCCAAACAGTGGAGTCTCCGGCACAAGTAAACATAAACCAGGCTACGCAAACTGAAGCTCCAGTCCAGCCAAGTTCGTTTTTACGCAGTGCAGTTTTATTACAGACGGAGGAAGTACAAGCCGTGGAAGAAGTGTGCATGCCCAAGTTTCCAAAAGTCGAAGTACCTGAGGTGGAGCCCAACGTATCACAAGGAGTTGCGAAGGTTGAAACTGAAGCACGACCACGTGAAGACGGAGCAACAACCACTCCACTCCAGTATGCCACAAGTAAAACAACTCCGACACTTCCACCGAAAAGTCCAAGACTAGAGAGTGGACGCAGACTTACCCAAAATCCTGCACGTAGCACTTTTCAAAGTGCAAGTCACAGACTGGGCTTGCAAACTGCAGTTGGTGCCGTCGGTGGAAGAAGTCTTCAGAAACCAAACGAATGTGCTCCAAGTAGATCACGTCAGGACATGATGAATGACATGTGGAAGGAACTTCCAGCATCAGACCAACCGAAATTACTTGAAGGAAAGAGAAAGGTATGTACAAAATGTGGAACTTGTAAATCAATTCATGTGAAATATCATTAATTAGGTATCCAATCAGTGACTTGTTATATTTAAAATGTCCTGCAATGCAAGGGGGAAAAGATAATATGTTTAAAGTGATCGTTGTATGTGACTTTGATTTACAAATTGTTCTTATTATTGGCTTTGAGAACTGTTTAAATAGTAATATATGTGACGGACGCATTGAACTTGTTAAAATATAATGTACTAAAGTAAGTGAACTAATATGAATTCTGAGTCGATCATAGTCGAAATTATCATTGATTATTGTACAAGGTAATGTGTTGTATGTATAGTATGTTACTACATGCCTGTTAGTGTTGAATTACGATTTTTACGACACTCTGATGTGACGGAGATGACACACAATTTTGTAGTCCTTCAGTACTGGGGGAGAACATGTCTTTGGTGATTTATACTTTCAGGTAGGTTGAAGTATGTAAATTTAAAGTATTAGGTATGTAATTGTCACCATGTTCCCCTGCAACATCCAATTAAAAGAAGTAACAGAAAGCTTAAGGTAATCGGTTGTATTGAATACTGTGATGTGTAATGTATTTTGTTCACTCATTTCTCCTATTCAATAGAACCGATTACAGAAACCTTAAGGTAAAGCTAATCAGTGGAATCTCTACTTCGTTTGGTGTGCAATATAATTAAATAGGTATGAAGTAAGTGTATAATAATAGTATTTAAGTGTTGCTATGAAGGGGGGATATTATTGTTTGAGTTGATTCTTGTAGAAGTGAATGTTTTAAGAATTTTTGATGTGATTGTGTTTATTTACAGTATACATACAACTGTATGTAATTGTTTGATTGTTCTAGTTAGAGTGTACTGCAGTGCCGTACACTAATCGGTCCTAGTCAGAGATTCTATTATGTTAATGTTATAGTTAATGAATTTTATGTATAGTGTTATAGTAATCGTGTGTAATTGTAGAAATATTCCATTCGTTACCATGCAGTGTAGTGAATTGTAAGAGAACATATAAAATAATTAGAGAACATTTGAAATTGAATTCGTTGATACTTGAAGGGCTTCCAGTCAATATTGTTACATGGAGGGGGGTTTCTGTATAATCAAAGGAATTGGGTCTGGAAGTATTAATTTCTTCGGTTTGCATGTACAGAATTAGTCATAGGCCGGGACAGAAATAGCTAAATTGCAAAAAAGCAGTTGAAGTAGCCAATTATTTAAGGTAAATCGAGAGGCAGGTATGTAAAAAATTATCCCAATATATACACGGCCCATTGGGCTTCGACGTACTACACGAAAGTATATACCAATCTTAGCGATGTGATTTACTTGCTTTCTCAGTTATTTGATTTGCTTACAATATTAGCTACTTGAGTTGCTCAGTATTTCACCTACTTGATTCAACTTGCTAAGACAGTTTGATAATTACTCTATGTTATTCGTTGAAACATGACCGTCACCTAACTACTTGGGTCTTGGTTTGATTTTTTATGGCTCGGTATTCATCCTGTAATTACTGTTATGTGACAAGGTACTAACTACTACTATAAATATCAAAAAGAAAGGCATGCACAAATGTATTGAGAATAATGTATTCAAATATTTAACTTCACTTGTAGCAACCATGGGAGTTAGGACAAATGAAAGTTCAAGCAATTGGAAGAGGATGTCTATCATTGGGTTTGAACGCATGTAGAAGTTACAGAGCAAACATGGTCCGACTCTCATGTGAAGTATATAGTAATTTAATATTCTTTCTTGGCTTCTTCGTTTCATCGTTTCATCTTATGTTTTCCAAAGGCTAGGAACAGTGCCTGTATCTCCAAATTGTTTTTATTTTCTCTTCTTGGATTTTTTTATTTTAATTTTTCTACAGGTACAATAGATCATTGACCAATTAAAATTAAAAAAATCCATGTTGAGATAGGTTCACGTGTGTTCAGTACACTACTGTATCTCGAATTACAAGTAATGTAATAACCATACAGAAGATACAACAACTGATTTGCAATCATTGGGGTGCGCATGTTTTTCCGTATAATGAAGCCGGACTCTGAATTTTGGAAGGGTATTCAATGTAGTTTGCGAGCTTTTTAATTCAGTGAGCTAAATTATGAACTTCTCTTCGTAAACTGTTACACTGAAATGATAATTTTAAAATGATGCTCATATTTTGAAACACGCTTGTAGACATATAAAGTTGTTTTTGTCAGTCATGCACTTAATTACCTCTACAGCACAGAAGTGGCAGATCTAATACTAGTTAGTTTATGGTTATTGCAGGAGACTCTGGAAGGTGTGAAAGGAAAATCAAGGAAGAAGATGAAGTCAAATCGACATGGTGAAGTTAGGGAGCCTTCCAAAAGAATGGCAAATACACCCGGCACTGTAGAAAGCGGAACAGCAGTCGAAGTGGAAGCCCTTAAGAGAAAGGTCATGCAGCTGGAGGAAGAGAAAAATCTACTATTGGGCACCAACAAGGGAAAACAGCGAAAGAAAACAGCATCACCGAGGGAGACAATTAAAGGGCAGTCTTCAAATCGAGCTAAAAAATCTCCAATTTTGGCCAAATTGAAGAACTTCAATAGTGGTAAGGGAGGCAACACTCGAAATTCCCATTCACTTGATTCTTGCAATTCTATGGGTGGCCAATCTATTGTAGCCCTGTCAGATCCCTATTGTATAGGGACATGGGATTCTGTGAAAGATGTCCCTGCATGTGAAACAAATGCATTAGGGCAACCCATAGGTAAATTCTGGACCCATATGCAAAGTTATTTGCATGATAGAGCACCATGGCTTTTTAAATGGCATTTGCCTTGGCCACATCAGGACCGAGAGATGGTGCGATTGTTTAAGTTGCGGGTGAGAAGTTTGTACCCTGGTGATTATGAAGAGCGATTTGTACTGTCTGAAGTAGCCAGCAATATTAGGCAACGGAGGGCTAGGGTGAGAAATCACATGAAAGAGAATGGATGCAAAGATTTTACCCCAATTGCCCATGGTTTGACAAAGGAATCATGGAATGCAATATGGGATTCTATTTCAAACTCTAACTACCTTGAAAAATCTAATAAATGCAAAGTCGCTGCCGATGCACGGACCAGGAGGATTTCATTCACGCATCGGTTAGGTGCGGGCAGAGTTGTTGGACTCATGAGCAAATTTGTAAGTTTTCTCTAAACTCAATGTCTTTTTAAATTGTGATGTGACATTGTTGTAGGCATTGAATGACTGTATTAGTTTATTGTATCCAAATTCTAATTTTTCATGTTACTATTTCTTACAGTCACTAATCGGTTCTATTGAAAAGTGGAAATGATTGAACAAAAGGAACCAGCCTTTTATGATATGAAGCTATATGTTATAGCTAGAGGAAATAAAACAATGTCATAGTATGTAATATTCTGCTGTTGTAACTTACCCGGTTGAGTGTTACCACTTGATTACAGTCACTACCAGGTTCAGTGTTACCAGTTGATTAGAGTCACTACCCGGTTGACTGTTATGGAAATAATGAATCATCACAATGAATTGCACTTTTATGTTATGAAGCTAGATGTTAGAGGGGAAAAAATTGAACATTGTACTAGTATGTTGTGATGCGGACGCTGGAGTGGTACATGTATCTAGTTCAGTATGCGCTTTGCCGTGTTGCATTAGAGGCAATATTAGAAACAATGTATCGGTAATATTAGTTTAGAACGTTCAACATATATATATATATATATATATATATATGTAGAAGTGATGTAACCCATGTATATGAGGCCTGTCCAAAGCCAGGTTATTGAGACGTATCAAATAGCCGGTATTGTGTTCAATCCAGAACATTGTACTTGTCCAGGACAGAAGGTTTCTTTGGTTAATTGTATTAATATGCTTCTAAGTTTTTGCGTGGGGTTGTTGATAACAATATTCTTCATGTATGTCCAGGAGGCTGAATTCGAGCGTCCAATAACCAATGAAGAGGTGGAATTCGCGAAGAGGGAGGGAGTGCCAAAGTTATTTGAGCGTACGCATAGGAGGTACAAGAAAGGGAAAAGCATCGAGGGAGTGGCACAACCGGGTATTGTTCAGCAGAAAATCAGAAAAAAGAATCAACCGAAAGGGATGAAACGAACGGGAGATAACGAGGGGACGAGGAAGAAACAGATAAGGAGCGCAGACGAAATGGATTTTAGTTCAACCGACGGTGAGGACGATGGCGACGATCAGTACGTAGACACAGATGTTGAGTCCAGTGACTCCGGCAGTGGCAACACAAGAACTGCGTACTCCACAGAATCTGCGGCCGAAGAGGAAGAAGGCCAGCACAATGAGGAGGATGGTGGGGAAGATGAAGATGATAGAGAAGGACAGAAGACTGGAGCAGAAGAGAGCAACGAAAGTGAAGACGGTGGAAGTGTTCATCGCAGTCACAGAAGCGACACAAAAACGCCTTCTACCTCAAACAATTGACGCATGATGATTGTGTACATGACGTAGTCTTTGTAAATATTGTATATAGTCATAGACACAGGGGACTGTCAAGTTTTTGTGAACTAAGATAGAACAGTAGACAATATTACTTTTGGTTGAAAAGGTCACGATAAGAGTGACCGTTTTTGGGAACTTCAAAAAACAATCTAGACGAAGAAATTTTGGAGAGATTCCGAAGCTATGTTGGAAACATTAAGCAGTGCATGATCACTGTGTGCTTGTAAAGAAAATCCAAAGCAATAGCTATTAATTAGTGAATCCTCTGCCACGGGGAGCCTCATCAGGGGATTCATGAACGGAGACTGAAATGTGGAAACGAATGGGCATGGTTTGGACACATGTAAAACTCTAAAAGCACTAAAATTAGAAGATCGCAACTTCCGCCGACTATGACACATATGAATACGAAATTAGTAAACTGGGATGGTCAAAAAGTCATTTAAGAACCGACGTGTCATACAATGACATGTGGCAGTAATTTTATCCAATGTCGTCTTCATGGTCACCGCTGTTTGAGGAGGAAATCGCTCCAGTTTCACGGCGGTGTGAATTAAATTACTATGCACGATGATCGTTTACTGGGGTAAAAATAGATTTTCACTGCAGTGAAAACAAGAAGGCACGGTAAAAGCAGTAAAAAACACAACAGGTAAATGAAGTTTTTACAATCGTGTTACTTGTTTGATACTTCTAGTTAAGTGCAGTTTGGACAACTGTGGGAGCACCACGTGGTGAACCTTTGGGAAGTTGGAACACAAGGGGACGGCAGAAGTATTAGAACGGAGCCGCTCCCCACCCAGATCGCAGCGTAGAAGTCGTTACGCCCGTAGCGTAGCAAAATTTAGAGCTACGTTTAGACCATCGTAAGCTACATTTTATAATTCCACTCTCAGTGTAATCCCAATGCAATAAGCTACGTTTTCGCCGTAGCAGCTAGTGTATGAACCTAGTAGTGCCACTATGGTAACTTTAAATTATACCACCAGAACCCGCGAAGCACATTACATGAGTTGCTCAAGGAGTAAATATAATTGAACCTAAAAAGAGTCTTCATATGACCCACTCAAAAGATGAAGCCCCTTGGTCTTTTAACCATGGGTTAAAACTTGTGAGTTGTGAGAGCATCTCCACCATCACTCTGTACAGCTCTCTTGCTCTAGAAAAATGAGTTAGTCAACAATTTGTTTGGAGGGAGACACTGAAAAGTGTAGCAAAGTTGAGGGCCCTAAAAGTAACTCAAGCTAATGTAGGGACACATGCAGTATCGGGAACCTCACCTCAGCAAATGTTCCCTTAGCGACATTCTGCATGGGGTGCTCCACGGGAGGTTCCCGATACAACATTCTAACCTTAATAATGTGTATTTTCTCTTCATAATTGCACAATTCATGTGTTGCACAATTCATGCATGGTGACTTTGTGAGTGGCTTACTCACTATTTTCAAAGCCTAATTGAGTGATTTTGGTGGAAAACTACATGGTAGAAATGCCCTGTAATTTTGGATGACCTTCAGAGTGCAATTCAGAGTTGCTGCTATAAAATGAAGTAGGTGTTTCCCCCTGCATCTGAATCATCATAAATTACGGGACTTGGGGCTGACATAACTGCTGGCTGTGTAGATGATGGCACTGAGGCAACAGCAGGCGCAGCAGGCGGGTCTGGCACCAACGCAGACGCAGTTCTTGCACTGGGCGATGCAGCCGGAGCGTCCCGAGCCCACGCAAGATTTTATGGAGCAACAAACCAATCCAGCCGCAACACTTATGCCAACACCACTAAGCAGGTGACGGTCCCAACACTTGATGATGAACATTGTACAGCTCGTTTTTCCCTCGGAGTGCACTATGTAAATTCGTGAAAGTATACATGAATGCACACAAAAGGGGTATTCATTTCAACATTGTATACACATGTAACCCCTAAACGTACCAACCCTTTGAATAGAAGTAGATGCTAGCCTTAAAAGTAGATATTAGCATGGGTCAGATGTACATGAGGTGTACATGAGAGGTCTAATGCAAGCATAAAATTTGCTCAACAAATTTGACATATTGGCATTTGGAGGCTTCTCCAATATTATCAATACCTCCCCATCACAAGGAATTTACTTTAATTGGTAGAGAACCTAATAGACTTGCAAATATGACTTGGATGAAAGTCATTAAATATTGTATGAGAAAGTTACTAGGCTTTTAATCTTTTCGTGATTCAGTTTCCGAACGCTGGGACGTTTAGGGGTTGAAGCTGAAAATATTAGCTTATACTCCCTCTGTCCCATAATGACTTGCACGTAGGTTCTCTGAAATCTACCTCTTGAGGTAGATTTCAGAGAACCTACGTGCAAGTCATTATGGGACAGAGGGAGTATATTATTAGGACAAAATAGATCCTTGTAGACACATAAACCTAGTATACAGGGGTCATGAACACAGGTGATTCTCAAACATAATGATGTAGAGTGCACCCGGGGATTTATTTCACTTCCAGGGCGCAAAGAGTAGTTGTGCTGATTCACCGTGACGCGCGTTTTGGTATTGCAGTAGAGAACCAGGAAGCAACGGTGACGCAAGCCCGGGCGCAGGGTACAATTTTGCAGCGGCACCGGGGCAAGCAGGACTGGAGTCGCTGCGGCAGATGGGCATGGTGGGCACCAGCCGAGGATTATCCATGCACGACATGTCACTAGAGCAGCCGAATGCGCAGTACAGCAGCGACGATCAGAAGAAAGCCAAAGTGGAAACGGTGAGCATGGGCTTCGTCACCTCCAGCAGCAGCGCGGCCGGCGCCGAAGGTGCCTCCGAGGCTGCGGCTGCGGCTGCTGCTGCTTTCTCGCGTGACCAAGCTGACCAGAGCCACGGCAGCGCCAGTAACTCCGACTGGCCGCCTCATCCCGCCACCCACCACCCCAACGCCTTCGGTAACGGCAACATGTATTTCGGTCAGGTACGATCAGTCGTTACATGGCCCTTTTCTCTCAACTTCTTGCCTTCCTTCCAAATAGTTATTGGAATCCAAAATCCTTACTCTTTCTGCCTTCCTTTCATGCACACGATCTTACGTTGATAGTAAAATAATCCAATTCTTCAACCTTCTTGCTTGAACCACCTAAAGTTAAGAGAAAATTCTCTATGATTCTTCCAATCCTTTGACATATAGTGTCCGTGTAAAAAACTTTATACTGTAAAATTTATAATGTTATAAACTTCAAGTAAACCTTTTGGATGCAGTGTTCATGGTGTGTCAGCTCATGTCACTCATCATCCGAAAAGAACATGGCACTCTTAGTGAAAATGGAAGTAACAAACTCCTATGTAACGTAAGGGCATTATTTTTCCAAGTTTCAATGTAGCCCTATATTTGGGTCGTTACCTTCATAACCACTGCAAATTTTTCACTCGACATGGCAATTTCAACGTGGATGTTGAACCCTTGGAAATCCCCCTACATTGCAAAGCATAGCAAACCTTAGCCAAATTCAACCACCAAAGTGGCAACCACCGAAATCGCACCACAAAACATGGCAAACCTCAGCCAAACTTGAGCACCAAAGTTGTAACCACAAAACATGATTAACCTCCATCAAATTCAGCCGCCAAAGTTGCAACTAGGAATCCATGTGTGATGTCATGATAAACTTTCCGAGCCTAAAGGATCTTAACTTTTTTCAAAATTTCTACAGATTACCGTCCATAATATGACACTCCATAATATTACGATACTTTTTGGTCTCTGCCCCCACCAAGAGACTAGAGAAACGCTTTGTTTTTGAAGAATTACGAGGAGTTATGCGCCTGGACAGTAAAAAGAAACTGCAAAAGTAAATCTGGGGTTTAGGGTTAAGACAGAGACCACGCAACTAGCTCTTTAAACCCTAGACTAGCCACTTGTTTTTTAAAGCAATACATGTGACCAATCCATGCCTGCCAAGTTGAGTTGATGTTAGGGCTTCCCAATCATGTCATGATAGAGAGAGACAACTGTAAGTCCACCAACTTTGAACATGGAAAACGGCACAACTTATACTGAATCTATTTAGATCGAGGTAAAATAAGCCAAAACCAAGAGTATGTGTATGTAACTAGTGGATATTAAAATTAGTGCACAGATTTAGAAAATCCACCGATTGAACTACAACTTTTGAATAGTTCAAGTTAGACCGAAAATCAGACCTCAGGGGTCAAAATCCTTTCCATGATAGATTGGACGCAAGATCTCAATATAATTAAAAGATCAAACACTGAACAACATTGAAATTAGAAAGAGATCTCAAACTATCCCAGTTAGGTACAAAATTTCAGCAAGTGCAGTTTCAGCATGGAATCTTTACTTATAATTTACATGAAACAAGTGCAGCTTCTGTAAGACTGCTGAAGGAAAAACGCACGACCACTTTATTGGACAATCCTAAGCCTGGAAACAATTAGCAGATCAAAACCCTAGTAGGATCATTTGTTTCTCGATTTCTAAAACTCTTCTCTACAACGCTCACTCACATATCTCTGTGACTTCGGCAACTACATCTTGGTAACCTGGATGGCCAACATTTCTCCTAAGAACTCTTTGAAATCCCTTCTCGGGTTAATGGTGTGGAGTACATAGGGCTGCCGAAGCAAAGTGGTGAGGAGGTATTAAGTAGCTGAAAAAGTAGGTGCGTGCAAAGAAGAATTAAAACCAAAGTCTATGTTTGAGCGAACTGAAGAGAGATTGCCTAGTAAAATTTGCAGAGGTATGTTGAGGCTAAAACTAAGCAAAACCAAGCTATTAAAGCTAATGGCATCTCTCAAATATCGTTGTCACTCTAAATGAAATTCTTTTACTTCCTTTTGACGCTCCCTGCTCTTTTGGCTTTAATAAACTTACGATTAGGTTTCGCACCTGCATCTTGCCCGGTCGCCCCAACCGCAAAGCCACCGCCACCAAAATTGAGAGGTTGTCCTGGTTGAGGAGATGCCGCGAAAGGATTAGCAGCGGTAGACTGCTGAGGTGATGCCGCAAAGGGATTAGCACCAGGGGTAGGCTGAGGCGATGCTGCAAACGGATTTGCTCCTGCAGGAGTTGCGGCAGCTCCAAATCCCCCAAACACTCCTGGTGAAGGTGTAGCAACTGGTGTAGCAGGATTACCAAACTGAAAGGTACCTGACCCTGGAGTCTGAGAAGCGCCAAACAGGGTAGTTTGCTGTTGGGGCGGAGGTGAAGAGGCCATCATTTGGCCATCATCAGCCATGGTGTCCTCCATATCATTTCCCATACCGCCATTTGGAGACGATCCAAATGCAGGTGCTGAGCCTCCCATACCAAACATAGGCGGAGAAGCAGGCTGCTTTTCACCAAAATTAAACGGGCTAGCCGGAGATGCGGCACTGGAAGCACCAAAGGCAAATGCACCAGTTGAGGTAGTGGGTGACGCTGCACTGGATCCTCCAAAATTGAAGGGAGAACCACCAGCAGCACCAAATGAAAAAGTAGTTGGAGAAGAAACAGACCCCGTGTTGGCTGGGGCTCCAAAGCTAGAAAAGACAGAAGGAGATTGTGAAGATTGTGTAGAGGACCCAAATGCTGGGGTGCTGGAAGCTCCAAACGCTGGAGTGCTGGAAGCTCCAAACGCTGGAGTGCTGGAAGCTCCAAACGCTGGGGTGCTGGAAGCTCCGAATGCTGGGGTGCTGGAAGCTCCGAATGCTGGGGTGCTAGAAGCTCCAAATGCAGGAGTGCTGGAAGCCCCGAATGCTGGGGTGCTAGATGCTCCAAATGCTGGGATGCTGGAAGCTCCAAATGCTGGGGTACTAGAGGTTCCAAAAGCAGGGGTGCCAGAGGCTCCAAATGATGGAGTACTAGAACCTCCAAAGGCAGGGGTACTAGAGCCGCCAAATGATGGAGTACTAGAAGCTCCAAAAGCAGGGGTGCTAGAGGCTCCAAATGCTGGAGTGCTAGAAGCTCCAAATGTTGTTGGAGCTCCACTAAATGACGGTGCTGCGTTACTTGACCCAAATGTTGAGCTGCCAAAAAGAGGAGAAGATGACCCAAATACACTTGAAGTAGTACCAAATGTTGATGTGGCTGGAGATGGTGTCGGTGTCAATTGACCTTCAGATTTGGAATCTGAGGATGCAGGTTTCAACCCAAACAAGGATGTAGAATTGGACGCTGGTGCTGACGAACTTGCGCCTTGACCAAACGCAGTAGTGCTGAAAGAAGCGCCTGATAGTGCTGAGGTAGAGGTAGTTGCAGCAGCAGACAATCCAAAACTAACAGTACTTGGGGCCACTGCATTAAAGGATAGGTCAGTATCACCCCTAAAGGAAACTAAGTACATTACTATAGCCAAAAAATGATTACCATTAACAAATAACAGATTAAACCTTCGCAAGTAAAAGAAAGCAAATTAGAAGAAAGAGCACAACATGATCCAAACAAACGAACTAGACATCGACCTACAAATCCCTAAAAAAGCAGAACGCTCAAGTACCTGTTGAGTCACCAGTCTTTGTTTGTTCTTCACCAAACATTCGCTTTTGAGGCCTGTTTGAATCATCTGAAGTTGCTGAAGGGGCTGTTGATGGCACCGATGCTGCTGGAGAGGGGCTGGCAGATGACCCAAATGCAAATGGTGCCTTGGTCATTCCAAAAGCAGGAGTGGACCCAAATGCCAGAGAGGGAGATGCTGTTGTGTCAGCTGAAGATGTCATAGCGCTATTCCCAAACAAACTAGAACCAGCACCAGTAGATGTCACTGTTGCAGGTTCCAAAGATGGTGATTTGCCAAAGTTGAAAAAACTTGTATCATTCTTTGAAACTGGGGTCGTTGCTTGAGCTGACGAGCTGCCTGGAGTAGGACTAGTAGTTTGACTATTTGAATTAAATATACCTGCAAAGGCTACACAAAAGCATCAGATTGCGCCAAATCGCTGACTTTACCAGCTAAACAGAAAGAAAATATAATCAACCAATACTCAAAAATCATTTCAAACACAGTAAATTCAAATATAACTTCTTGAGACACATCATACCAGGCTTAGCTCCTGCGCCAGGGGCACCAAAATTGGATAACGAGAACGTAGAGGTTGTGAATGATGTTGTGGTAGACGGCAGAGTGGAGTTTTCAGAACCCAATGTAGAAGACGCCTTTGTTGCTTCAGCTGGCTTTGTTGAAATTGGTTTGGATGTCTCCGGTGCAGACAAACTACTGCAAACACAATATGTTATAAAACAAATAATACGTGTCTTCCGCCACAAACATAGGATAGAAAAAATAACAGATACTTCCAGATCTACTTTACGCTAGTAGATCCAATCACAATAAGATAATATGATGCCAGAACCCAGAAGTGTACCTTTGTGAAAAGTCTGATTTACTATCGAGCTGATGGTTGGACTTCACTTCTGGAGTGTGTGCGTTATCAAACCCTCCATCAGAGACTGGGGCTACGGGCAATTTAAACATGTTATCAACTGAAGGACCTGTGTTATACTTGTACGCAGGCAGGCCATTTGGCTTGGGTGAAGGTCCGGTGTTGGATGGGGATGGAAATGGCTTTGGTGTTGGTGGGGCATCCAGAGAAGTACCAAAAGGATTGGACGAGGGAAACGTAAAACCCCCTGAAGCTGCAGTTGACTTTCCATCAATGGCCTCTGACACAGTTCTCTGGGACTCCACTGCAATTGGAGCACCAAACATAGGAGCAGTGATATTCAAGGGTCTGGATGAATTATTATCAAACAACCCAGCTCCGGAAGTAGTACTTTTCCCGGTGAATGAAGTTGTGCTCGTAACACTTGTGGTAAGCAAGTTAGCATTAGCACCCCGACTCTCCTCATCCGAATCCTGTAACCAAAAATGAGACAACGAAGTCCTTGTTAACATCCACAACCAAATACCATTAAAGCGGAAAATAGCAAAAGACTGAAGGAAGACCAATGTCAATAGACAAAATAAGAGCAGCATCAAATCAACGGTTCACTCACGTCAACATCAGCATTGATTTTGAATCCTTGGTTCTTTCCAACAGCCGGACTTGGATAAGCCAAACTAGACTCTGAGACCTTCAACCTAGCTGTATCCTGGAAAGAGAATGATGGTTGATCTGCAAACAACAGTTCACGTCCATAACCGGTCATCAATAGTACTTAAGCTAAATATTGATGCATTTGAGTATCCTGTTAACTTGCACCTACTAACTCTGCTACTTACCATTTAGTCCAAAAGAACAGCCACTGTAGTAGTTATATTAAACAATACCAAAAATCATATTATACCTGTCTTCTTCTCTTCAAAAGTGTGTGATGGGGTAGAAGCTGGCGCTTTTCCTTTGCCTCTAGTCTTTGTACCCTGTTCAGTCCCCTTCCATGAAAACCCAGCGGCAGAGGATAGATCATTCTCTAAATTGCGACCCCGTCCAAAAGGTCCAGCTTCTTCCGAATCTTGAGTCCCTGGAAAATCCCAAGACTACACGACCACGCTAGGTAAGAATCCTTTCTAAAACACAGACCATTAATGTCATTTGAGGCGTGGACCTTTACAAACATAGGCCACAATACAATAATTTCAGGGCAGAGGAACAGGTTAGTCACTCTACCTGCATACTTTGGCGTGCCTTATCGTTTATCATGCTTGTAGTGAGCTCCGTAGGTGGACGCTCCCGGACCAATGCCAGTTCTGTGTCCAAGGATTTCTCTTTTGGAGATGGAGTCATCATGTCCAAAGTTTCCAAAATTTTGCGAGCTGTTGCACTTGCTCTCTCAGGTACAGATGCGTTTGTACCCATGGCTAAACCTCTAGTTTCCTCCTTCTGTAGCTGAGCATTGATCACGTTACTTTTCTCATGGAGCAGTCAAACCCATTCTACTAGTGATAGTGAATCGTAAACATAATTATAGTAATAGAAACCCTTGGTCACAAGTACAATACCAAAAGTTCTGCCATTTATATACGCACTGCACCATGGGTCTAAATTAAGACCTGAGTTCAATGCATAACAACGTTTCATGATTAATGATCATAATCATCACATAAATAGAATAGCTGCAATAACTAAGGTTCTCACCTCTGTATCAGCATTTCGGTTCCACATTGTAATCGACTTTTGTTTGACATCAACAGGCGTCTGCAATATCCTTGGTGGAGGAGGATACATGCCCAAGCCTCCTCTTCTTTGCAATCCACTAGCTGGACTTGGTGTATATAACGAGGATCTGGGCCTTAATCGTCGAATAGGCCCACCTGATGAATACACACCACCATCTTCCAGAGCTGCGGCACCTCTCTTTTTGGACCCCTGCAAAAACAGTCAGGGACCTTTGTTATTGCATATTGACAGCGACAAATAATCAGAAATCTCCCTGTACTAGAACTATTGGATACAATAAGTAAAACAAAACTAACCAAAAATAATCCCAGGAGCTGCATAATAGTGTGAAATAGCTGGCAAGGTTTAAACAGATAAAATAGAGCACACATATGAACATAAGAATGCAATTTACAAATCTAAAAATAGAGAAAAAATCACCAGCATTGAAGAACCAAAAAAAAATCTTCTGTTCTTATTAACAAGATTATGAAAGTCTTGGAATTTCAAAACAAAGTAGACCTCCTGAAGCAGCCAAACCACATTCTAGACCCACCTCTCCAGGAAGTGGATATCCAATTGCCGAGCTGGGTGCATTGGTACGAGCAACAGGCAGAAGACGCCCAACTGTGCGACTAACAGGTGGAGTTCGCATATTCTCATCCAAACCCCCATCTCGATTGCGGCCTGGAGGAAGACTAGCAGGTTCATACTGAGTAGAAATGCTGGTCGCTTGCTGCTTCCTCAGGAGGTAAGGCGAAGGCTGGTAAGGTGAGAGGCGTAGTGGAGTTGGAACTTTCTCCCGAGTGAGAGTTACCCGAGCTGGTGTAACCACTCTTGTGACTCGCTCTCCCATGTAAGCTCTGGCAACATCAACCGCCGCTACCTCTCCCACCTGAAAGGACTGGCAGCCGTAAATAAATACATCTGTCCGAGGTAAGAGAACTTCTCGAATATGTCACAAAGAGAAATATTAAAAAAAAGATAATTCTTGACAAACTTCCGACTCAGACAAGTCCTTCTGTACTCCTATCGTACCTCAGAAGTTCCAGCCCCGGTAGGAGAGCCATTTTCTTTTCCAGATCCACCCAGCCAAGGGTTAGATTTCTGTTCCTGCCGAGCTTTCGTGCGCTCCTCCCTCCATCTCTGTGCGTCGGAAAGCTGTCCATTGCTTGGAGCAGACTCAAGAGCCAGAACCGGGTTCATAAGGGCAGTTCTTCTTTGTCCTTCATTGTTTACATGATCACCTTGTTCTTCTGCAGTTCCATTCTCCTTGACATACGACCTCAAACTTGCGATCAGCTTCTCAGCTTCTTCCCTGCCAGAGGGAAGACAACTATTATAATCAAAATATAAGGACATTGGCACTACAAGGACGTGAGGTCCATATGCCTGAACCGGCAGGCTGAGTTTCAATAGGCATACGATCTAAAACGCAAGTTTTCTCTGCTCCAGGATTATTGAGAGGAACATATGTGAGTGTAGCATAGAAGCCATTAGCAACCGACGAAACGCGAAAGTACCTTGGGAATGTCCTTTTCATCCAACTCTCAACTTCCGATGTTTTGTCTTCTTCGCCATGCTCATTTCCAGCTTCCCTGGATTCCTGCACAATTAGGAATCGAGAATATTATCAAGTCATTGAACGAATATTCGCAAATCCACCAACCACCTTGATGACACTTCCCTTCACCTAATCCGTCACTACTAACTAAAAAAAATGCGGGAATAATATGAAACATTCAAGGTCATAAAACTGGAGGGTTTAGCATGTGATCGACAAGGAACGCTTACAGCTTCGGCAGCGGACGGTGACAACGTATCCATCGCGCCTTCAACATTATCCCCTGGGAACGACAACAAGAGTGAGTCAAAAATTGCCTGTCTGTCCAAAATCGATCAAATGAGGAGGCAAATATTCCACTTCTCCAACAGAAACAATCACCATATCCAGTGCACAATTAAACAATGCATCCGTTACAAGCTGAGAACCGTAATCAGCCTCCTGTAAACATAAGCTACAGCACATTATGAAACTCCACATCAAAATTCAGAACCGCTCACGCGAAACGCATCACTACCCTCACCTGCAGGTTTCTCTGCGTCATTCAGAAGCAACATACCGCCACCGGCGGGGCGCTTGAAGAACGACGAGTACAGAAACGAAGCTCCAGTGGTGACAATCTTGGAAGCAGTCCCGAGCAACCTCGACCCTAACCACCCGTCCCGCTTGGCTGCCTCGCCATTCAACGTCGTATTCATCAACGCAGCCGCCTGCGGCCCCGCCGAGGCATGGCGTCCCGTGGCCGGCCGGTCGTAAGGCGTGCCATTCCGCTTCGGCGCGCGCCGGGAGCGCATCTTGCCCCCTCCTCCGCCATACGGCGACCTCTCCCCATTCTGCAGGGGAGTGTATGTCATTCCCGCCATGCTTCCCCCTTGGAAAAATCAATTGCAATCCAAAAAACCAATCCCACTATCGATTTCGAGCACCAAAACGCCTCGCAAAACGTCCAGCTCGCGTCGCGCTCGCTGCTCCGCTGCCTCCACACGGCATGATCCCGTCCAAATCCCTCCAGATTTCTGCAACGCTCCCGCTCCCTGCCCCGCTCCTTGCGAAAGAGCAAAAAGAGCCTCGCATCGGTGTCTTAGGGTTTGGTTTCAAAGGCGACCCACCCAAGGCCTGCGAAGACACCAGTACCCTCCCATGACCGTGCCAGGGGAATCGCCTACGACCGTGGCAACTCCGACCCTCTTTTGTCGCGCCAACAGCCGTCCTAGTGGCGGGCTGAGCGTCCAGCGTGGCTGCCTAGCTGGCGACCCCTGCCCGTGCCACAAACCGCCTGTTCGGGCTGCCCGTTCCACCCACTTCGTCCATGTTCAGTGGTCACATCCACCTTCAATTTGAATGAATTCTAGGTCATAAATACTGGCCAGCAGAGGACATCAGGTCTTGTTGATTTGGCCATTCAAATGGAATTCCTCAAGTCAAGTGTGTGATGATATAAGTTACATGGGACTTCATCTGAAAGTGCTCGAGTTGTTTCAGTTTGTACGATTACGACTATGATAAAAATAAATTTCCGACGACAAGATGTCTTGGAAATTAGCCAAAAAAGATGATGGTCAATGTATTTACCACAATTGGGCGTGTATTTAATAAAACTAATTAAAAATAAACGAATCTTGATTTGGGGCTATAATACATTGTAGAACATTGTTCAGGTTGAATGTGTTCATTTATGCAAAAGATGCCATACACATCCACCACTGGTAATTACCGCCCTGTTGGGCTCTATAACCAGGATGGGATTATGATTTTCTAGTGTTTGTCTTTGTATACCGGTAGTACTTTTTAAATGTCATGGAAATGCATGTATGGTAAACAAACTCATTGTTGCCCTTATGTTGTTGCACATATTTGCATTCATCATGTTAACTCTTAAAAGTTCAAAGAATCTATTTGGGGATTTAAGCAATTCTGCGTAAGTAATTGTGATACCAATTTTTTGAGCATATAGTTGAATTTTTTCATACCAATATGCATAATGAATACCTTGAATGCTAACCAATTTTTATAAAACTTTGATTAGTGATTATAAAGTTATTTCTAGTTATTTTTTATTTTAAACACGAGTAATTTGGGCAACTTAAAAATACTTTTTATCCTTCAACTTTTTTGTTTCAAAAATTTCATGAATTATGAATTTTACAAATGCATGATCATCTTGACATATAAAAATTTTACTACTCAAAATTTGAAAAAATAAACTACTTGTATATATAGGCATGCAAAAATAATTATTGTCAAACTTCAAGGGTCATGATCTTACAATGAACGGAGTTTATGGCTTTAGTGCCCACGTAATTGCTAAGTGGTCACTACATTATCAAAAAATGAAATGTTGTAAAATTTGTGAATCCTCTTAGTCCAATTGATGAAGTTCAAATGTGCAACTTTTGATTCTACATATGATACAAAAAGAAAAGTTGGAATTTGATTTTCTTAGGTATCCAAATACCTATGTACAAAACACCAAGATGTTGCAAATACCTCAAAATACAACATATGTACTATGTTGTATTTCTAATGTGTGGAAGTTTGTTGTCTCGTGTTTTTTTGAATTGTGTTCTCTTGTTTGTGTTTCATTAGTGTATGTATTCCAATCTTAATCAATGTACCAACTTCTTTCTTACTTTAATGTATAAATTATTGTCCTAAATCGTACATGGATAAGTCACTCTCACTTATAAAATTCACAATAATTATGTATGAGTCCGTTCTTGACATGAAAGATTGCAATGGAGAGGTGGTGGCACAACTCATTGTTAAACATCTTCACTTTCATATTTGAAAATCTAACTAAATTTTAATTAACCTTGAAGTCACACATCCCCCATAATCTCATTTTTGAATGTGCATTATACGGTTCAAAGACACACTATGATCTTCCAATCCAACAATCCGATCTTATCAACATTTGACTGACACTTGTTTCATTAAACTATGTATACATTTATACGGTTAAATACTATTAAAGTATCTTGAATTTCAACAAAGAAAGCTTTTTAAAAGTATCACCCAAAAATTGCGGTTTCTCGAGAACCACCACGGGCACTAGAGGGTTAAGAGACCTTTTTCAATAAATTAACTAAATGATCGTATGATTGGATTAAAAATTATCCCTAAAGCCAAAAAATATTGTGTTGCTTAACTTGTCTAGATTTTAAAACAATGAATATTTTACTTCATTATTGCATGATTGTGTCAGCATATTGTCCACAAATTATTGAGCTAATGAGCTCGCTAATGAGAAAGTAATAGAACACACATTCCTTTGATATCTCAAAAAAAAATACCAAAAATTTGGCTTTACAATGGCATGTCTAAAACTTGAAAATGACTTCTTGGGTTTTTAAAGGATAACAAAAAAATTGGAATAAAACGTCAAATCAAACAATAACTTAAAAAATGTTGAGTTAAATTGAATTCAATAACATAAACATGAATTATAGGTAGTAAAAAAATCAAGCACGGGGCTTCCGAATACGACCAAAGGATGGAGCCAATGTTGCCATGTATAATCATGTTTTGTATTCTTTAGGTCCTTCTATCACTTTGAAGAGTATCAAAAAGTATCCTTCTAGCATATAGAAAATTGATTGAAACAACGGCCAAATGAATGTGGACTATAATTTCAAAACCATCGGTTTCAACTTCAATAGACGCATACTCATTACCTATTTTGACCTTGATAGTGTGTACATGCAATAGTTTACACTTTCAACTACACTTGAATAGAAAAATAACAATGAAAATAGAAGTAGGAATTGCAATTGGATATAGTGACAACAATTAACTATATGAATACTTTTTGTCAAAAATGTCATGCTAAAATTAGTTTATTGGGAGGCTTCATCTATACCATCCCAAATCCCCATTCAACTCAGAGTTTTACCTCCTTGGAATTCTTAAGCACGGTTAGAGGGTTGTGAAATGGAGGTTTGCTACATTGTTCTTTTAAATTGTAACAAAATGTGTTGTGGATTTAAGTAAGAAGTTGTTATAATAATGCTCTACAATGATGTATGCAAAACAATTGAAAAATAAACCAATTAGGACACGTATAGTAAAGCCAATATAGAACTAATGGCATAGGTGTTCTAAATACATGCATGGGACACATCCAGTAACGCGAATGTAGAGCCAATGGCACATGGATTTTCGATACATGCTAGTGGAACACATCTTGTAAAACAAAACTATATCATAAAAGCTTATTTGTGAGATTTAAGGTTTTATAGTGTTGATTTTAATTTTGTACATTAACATTCTTGAATTATAAATGCATAAAATTTGCTATTTTTAAAACAATCTCAACCAATAGTTGATTAGAGAAAAACGTTCAGTTTCACAATTTTAAGGTGTACGCAAAAATAACAAAAATAACTAGTATACACATTACACATGCGCTTTTTACAAAAGTAGTGTTTATAATAATTACAAAAACTTTGCAAGTAAAATTTAAATGTCATTACATTGATACATTAAATATAACATTGTTTGTATGCAAATTGTTTTGGAAAATGAATAGTATCAACTTTCCACTATCAATTAATACCAATAAAAAAAAAATTATAATAGTATAGTGAATATTCCATTGACATTGATTTATTAGCTTGAATGGAATAATTCAATTTCATGGAATAGTAATCATGCCATTAACAATAATTAAACTACCAATTTTCCATTATTGTCATGCATTTTTGTTGATAGTGCATAGTAATCTTCCTAATATTATGCCATAAAGCTTATTGATTCAATTTGATAAAAATAACAAAAAAATGTTGAGTTTTTTTTGTTGAACAACAAATTGAAGCAATTAGATGGATTGATCCAATACCAATTGTTTGGCGTTCCTAGTTGAACTTTAATTTTGTGAATAAAATGTCCTTTTGAAATTGTGATAACAAATTCACAAATGAAAGAACATTATTATTTTCTTGAAATAGTAAGTTGTAAAACTCTAAGACTATATCCAGGTCTTTGTTTTTGAAAAATTCCTTAATGAACCTCAATATTGCAAATTAAATTTATCGAATTAGCACTAGAACACAATCTCTACTCCCAATTTTGATAAAATATCAAAACTTGAAAAATCTTATTTCATAACCATGGACAGCGAGGGACAATCACTATTGTTTGGATTGTGACCAAAAAATGATTGATGGGTCACTTAGAGATTAAAGCAATAACATATTATTCAACAACATCATCAAATGCAATGTATTACATTTTGGTCCAAAGACTATTTTATGCTATTTTTTTTTAGTATACATAGAATCCTAGAATATCTTTTCACAATGGTTAACGTTTTGCCAAATAACTAATTTCAATGACCTACAAAAAATATTCACCACTACATTTTTCTTGTTATCCGATATTGCCCTACACATTTTGAATGCAATGCCGTGAAAACACCCCTTTGGAGGCCCAATTTTTTCATAACCAAAGTTATATCTTGCTATATTGGAAATCATTGTGTTGTTTAATTTAAATCATTTGAGTCGTTGAATAGTATAACTTCCCACTCCTAACAACTTCTTAAAATGTCGTAGTCTATTTATTTTGTCATGCAATATGTACATAGTGGTTTATTTAACACTATCTTCATGTTAAACACTTTGAATTTTTTTTGCATAATTAATTTTAACCATAATAAATATAATCTAATACATATATTTAGAAAAGTATTTATCAAGTTTATTTGTATGGTTTCTTTCAAATAAAAGAAATTTCGGTCTCCAAAACTAATGTCTTAAATTGAACATCAACCATGAATTGTCTCTTGATTTATTTACAAGATATGGTTTTGATCTTGGTGTCACTAAAAAGTTATGAATGTGGAGTACAATAATAATATTAATAGATCTTTGAAAGGGTTAGTTGCTTGGTTAATAACGAATCTCAGACTTTTTTGATACCTCTAAATTGAGGAGGAATGATCATTCCAAAGATCAATTTTTGTAGTTATTCATGACTATTATAAAAGTATGACGACACACATGGGTCGTGACTTCATATGCTTGACACTTGTTACTTATTTCCTTATATAAAAACAATACAAATATTTCATAAACATAAATGGTGGTGTAGAAATAGAAAGTAAACGATAAGAACAAGAGTCCCTAAAATCATAAATTCTATCTTCACTTCAATTTTCTCACTTCACTCAGCTTTTTCTTTTGTTTTGTTTTGTTTTTTTTGTTTTTTTTAAAGATACAAGACCTATTATCGAAGGCCGATTTAGATTATGGATCAAAAACTCGTTTCCATGCCCCTCTAAAATCTACAATTGGCCTTTGAATTTGTCCTCAATCAATTTTGAATTTTAACTACAAAAAAAAAGAGGAGTGTGACTTTAGGCGTTGAGGTCCCTAAAAAGCCTATAAAGTGACCGAGTGGATAGTATTTCATAGTTCAAATTTTTTTGCGGCCAAGTCGTGCAAAAAAATATCTCTCACCGCAAAACTAAGAGAGAATGGCAGGAAAATGCCATTTCAGTCTCATGGAGTGCACTATTCAATAAAGCCAGGAATCACGTGCGT
This sequence comes from Pohlia nutans, assembly GCA_022496805.1. Classification (NCBI taxonomy): domain Eukaryota; kingdom Viridiplantae; phylum Streptophyta; class Bryopsida; order Bryales; family Mniaceae; genus Pohlia; species Pohlia nutans. The sequence continues at coordinate 4,856,185 of CM040086.1, forward strand.
GCATCCCCCTAATTAAAACCCCCCTTTATACATTTTTCAATAGGTAGATTTGAAAGAACCTATGGGACATATTTTATGAAAGAGAGGGAGTAGTTATTTTCGTTATGATATATTAAAAAGATCAACTCACTCTCTTTTTGGTGCTATTGAGAGCCCTGCAAGCCTTAAAAATTATGTTTTTATAAAGTGGGGTTAGACTATGGAATTGTAACCGTGAAGTGTAATTATGAGAACATTCCATTTTTCTTGGTCATGGCTCTTAGTGCATAGTCTATCACAAATTGGCCCAAAAAAATAAAAAAATAAAAAACGCTTCAAGGAGCTCTGATCGGAATCGAATAGAGAATGCATTTCAGTGGAATCATGAACATAATTTATTTGCTACAATTATATTTAGCCCTAAAAAAGAGTATCCCCGCAATACCTCTTTCCTATGGTCGGAGCCAATAAATCTTGGGAAGAAAATTGTTGCGTTCAAAGCAATCTTCTCAAAAGAAGAGACTTCTCCCTTGAGTGGCGCCTTACAGCCAGAACGAACGACATCCATCCAATCTGAGATGGCATTCATCCAACGTCGGAGAAGACGCAGAGTCACTGAATAGGCTTAGCTTCAACAATCATCTACAGAGAATGTTGATCTAGGATTTAAAAATCTATAGAGGTCGTAGATAATCGGTCTTCGCGGCAGTCGGAGGACTCTTGAACTTGTTGCCGTCTCGTGTCTCTCTTGGTTTTTTGATGGAGGAGGTCGAGCTCCAGGGATTGACCACGTGATTCCTGCACCATTCGATCGCTCTTGGTCTTCCGGTTGCAACGAGCCTCAGTTTAATCAAAACCGTGGTTTCTGTGGCAGTAAATCTTCCCTTGTTCTGTCGTTGGGAAGCGCCGTTCATCATTCACCACGACTCTGAACTCCTTGAGTCCGAATTGCTGCCCTTGAATTGGCCATGACTCATTAGGTTTTGTAGCAAATAGGTCGGTAGTGTAGGAGTGGGAGAAAACCTAAAGCAGCACTTGCATCTCCACCGACGGATCCTCTTTGTCACGTTCAAAATCATTGCCACGATCGTCGTCGTCCTCTTGCGGAAGGGCGACGTTCTTCCGAAGTCGGATGCAAGCCTTCAAGCACGAGCATTGCAGGTCTTCCATTGATTTTAGCGCCTTTTTTGTTTCCTCAGCAGTTTTGTTTTTTTCTCCAACTTGACGCCTACCAGTTTGGAAGCTACAGTGCCAAGGCTATTTCTAGCAGCTTGACATGTTGATGATTCCTGACAACGCAAGAGCGTCAAGTTCTGAAGAGGCACAAGACGTCGACCTTTCTCCATTATGAGCTTGGGAGAGGGGGGACCACTCCGCCGGTGTGAACGGTGCCCTGTGGTGTACCTTCACAGGACATTTATGGCGTCGACCGCCTACAGCCGGTGATACCCGATTTTGGCGGCGGAAACTAGTCGCTCACCGAAATCGAACCGGCTGTCACCAGTCAGCCGCAGGCGCCTGTTGCCTTTAATGCCCTCCCTCCACGGGCTAATGCCGGTCGTGGCTCGTAAAGGCCCCCTTGTCGTGGAGGTAGCGATTCTCGGCGTCGCAAATTTTAACGCTTTCATAGATAATGTTTGATTCCTGTAGATGAGATGCCTTGGTTAAGGGGAAGTGGTAGATTTGAAACGTGGTTAGTTTAGGGTGAGAGAGGTAGCGCGACGCGGGAGGGAAGGTAATCAAGTTTTGTCGCAATTGATGCTGCGCGTAGCGGTGTTGTGTGAGGAATGGCGACGATGTGTCTGTGGTGCGATCGAGGATTGTAATATCCGGCTGTCAGGGACTCCTTCCGTTGATGCTGGAAAGTCCAGGTATGGCGCAATTCTGTGTGCTTGTGTTTGGTCAGCAGCGGGGCAATTCACGTTGGTTTGCGTCGTTGGGAGAGGATGGTTGAGAAAGTAAGGCGGGCTTCGTTGTGAGAGGGTATAGGTATTTGGAGGTGCATGGGATAATTTCAAGCTCTGGAGATGATGGGAAACGGAGGCTGGTGGTTTTCGGCGACAGGGGTTTTGCCGTAATTGGAGAGTGGAAAAGATGTTTGTAGCTGTGCTTGTCGATCGTTTGCAGCAGATTTTTTGATCGTTTCCACGCTCTTTTGAACGCTAGTGACTGTCATTTTTGTTGTTTAAAACGGTTTGACTATTTCGTGCTGTGGACGCTGAAAAACAAGAAAGGTCCAAATGTTGGTGCTAAAAGTCTTGGTCCGTCTTAGTATTCTACTAGATTTTTTGTATTTTCTGGGAGTACTGATCGCTCAGTAGTACCTTCGGCAGTTTGCAACCTTAGTAAAATTGGAGTATTGGAGTTTGTGTGTTGCAGTTAGACTGGTGTGAAGACTTAGTCGTTCTGGATTGCTTATGGTTGTATCATTTTGACACAAGGCTCGTGTGTTCATTTGACACGAAGCTGGTGGTAGTTAGGGTGCTGCGTCTCTTCAGAAAGTGATGATTTTGTGGAAGTCTAACAATTTATTTATTTATTTAGAGCTTGTAAGGTAATTTTTGAAGTACTATGTTCCGTTTAGGGCACTAGTTGAGTTGGTCCAGCGTGTTTGTCTCTCTGGTATGCGTTTTGGTTCCCATAGGTGAGAGGTTTTTTCTTAGAGTGAGTCCTCTCAGACCAGAAAGTCGGATGCCCTGTTCACGTGGAAGTTGGAATTAGGCACTTCAGGTGTACAAGTGCTTGGTTCTTCTAAAATGTCTAGTGTTACTAGGAGGTCTAGCTGCCTTCTACATATGTTTCATGAAATTATGAAGTTCGCCTTGGAGGCTCATAAAAACATATTTAGAAAGTTGGTTCTGTCAGACATTATGAACTTGGATAGTTGCCTTTTTATCCAGTGGTATATCAAGCCTCTATGTATGTTTCCCTCTATGTATGTATTCCGTATTGTGGTGTGTACATCTCTTTATACCTGTGGCCCGTGTCGTAGAACAGAGTAACCCCAAAACCTCCTGTTTAGTCCTCCAACATATTTCTTTGTTATGTCGAATGAGTGGGTGGCGGATTTAAGTCATCGGTTGCGCTGGAAATGCCACCGGAGCTGAGTAGTTTTCTGCAAAGAACCATCTTTTGGTGTACCAATTTTCTCCCTTTCAAACAGTCTTGACTCTAAACCGCTGCTTCTTTACTGTGAGATGGTGTTATAGCGTGTGCATGATCAACTGACACCCGCCGGGATTATGAAATTGCAGTTGAGAAAGTGACGCGATGTTCCGCCAGGTTGCGACCTAGTTTATTCAACAAAGCCAATGACGAAGGCAGCCAAGAATGCGAGAAGCGAATGGAGAAGAAGCAGCAGGTGCCAACTCCATATTTTTTTCCTTCCTTCTAATGCATAGTTATCTTTGCACAATATTTCTGGTATCATTGGTTGAAATTAAGACTTTTCTTGTTTCGAGTTGTGATTGAAAATTGGCTGTTCTCTTGGATGAAAAGTGGTGGTAGATGGATTGAGTCGCGGTTGTATACGCCCGAAGAGCAGCAGATTCTTTTGTCTGAAGATGGTGGTCCGACAACTGTGGAGTTGGAGAAGCGAATTTGAGCTCTAAACGAGAAGGTGAATTTGTTTATAGACTATTAGTTTTTTTTTGAGTCTTTGGACTGTTTTGGTGTATGGCGTCCATTCATATAATGAGGCTCGACTTCCAATTCATTCTTTTGGAATGTCCTTGTGTTATAATCACACGATAACTAGATAACTATGTGTTTTGGTATCAGTTTTCGTATTGTTTTTCGTTTTCTCCTTTTGGTAGTACTTATTTATTTTGCCCCATACTAGTCATACTTCAGTTTGATGTCAGAAACTGACTATGAATGCATTCTTTTCGTAAACTCTAAACTCTAAACCCGAATCCTAAAACCTTAAACCCAATACCCATGTTGGATTATCATGTTCTATGAAAATAGCTGGTCATGTCTAGTTCAACTTGGGTTGCGTTCAGTATTACTCATTGTGTTTTGTATGGAAGAGCAGTTACGATTGATGGAGTCGAAACAAAGTTTTACATCAGGTACTCCAGTTACTTCTGAGCAGGCTGAGAAGATTGTGAAGTTGGAAGGTTGGCGGCAGGAGCTGCAAGATCTGGAAGCCTCACTCACTTCTGTGTAGAGTGGGAGTACCAGAGTAGCACTTGAGGTCTGACTGGTAATTTCGTGTCGCTCTTTCTGTGGACCCAGTAGATGATCTGAACTGAGATTTATATGTTGGTAGCGGAAGGAAGCTTATTACGCTTGCAGTCAAGTTTTGCTGGTGTGAGTATTCATCGTTTATTTATCTTTTGCTGCTAATTTTTTTGGTAAAACGTTTTTTCCTGATTTTTATGTTTCGTCAGCAGGTTGCTCCACAGATTATTTGCAATTTAACGGAGATAGTCAACTATGCTGGACATAGAGAAGTCTCGATAGCGTAAGCTTTCCGAGCCATATTTTGCCAACCGAATGGCATGTTACCAGCACTTCAACGCATTGGATTAAGGAGATCGAGTAAATGGAGGGTGGGGGAGAGGAAGAACCTGCAGTAGGGCACCGTTGGACTCGAACCGAGACAGTGGTTCTGGCAAATGCATTGAAGGCCAGGGAAGAAGAGGCTCATGATGTAGCTGCTAAGAGTGCAGTGGGCACTGCTAGTGACAAGTGGGAGGCCGTGTCTAAGTTCTGTCGTAGCCATGGTGTAACACGCTCAAGTGCGCAATGCAATAGCAGGTGGAGTAAAGGACTCTACCTTGACTATCGGAAAGTACGAGACTGGCAGAAAAATGAAGGTGTTGAGTCATACTGGAAGATGAAGGAGAAGAAAAGGAGGGAGCACAAGCTGCCTGGAGCATTGGATGAGGAAGTCTTTAACGTCTTACTTTCCTTTCTAGACCCTGACCTTAAGCAAACTGGAACGCCCGAGTCTGAGGTGGATAGTGACAGACCTTCACTTGTTGTACCCCCCGCACCAGGGGCTGACAAGAATGCTACCGAAACCCAGCAAGCAGTTTCTTCTGCTCCTGCTTCCGGTTCAACTCCTTCTCACCACTCTGGTATGCTCACTTTGACCCTCTACGAGTTTATTTCCCGGGATTAAAGGCGACTTCCTGATTCATATGCCGTCATTCTCTTAGGTTGAAAATCTGGTAACCTGAAGAGATTTGGAACTACAACTTTTGTAGGATCATCAAATGGAGCCGTTGGATCCATGTCAGACTTTGCGCGACTGCAGGCTAGAGCAACAAGTGGAGAGTCTTTGCAATCCCTGAAATCTCAAATAGGAGGTTAGTGTTTGCGACGTTGCATGTACTGCCATGATACTCGGTTGTGTCAGAGTTTGTAGATATTTATGGCAGTATTGATAGTCCTGACAATTATTTTAACTAAAGAGTTTTCAGCACAATATGCTTGGTTCTTGTATTTTAATCTGGGGGGCTTGGTCATGGTGAAATTTTTAATCAGAATTGATTACTCCGTATTAATGATTTGAGTCATATTTTAGACATTGGGCACAGAATAAATAGCCGAGTCAGAGGACACACGTGTCAAAAATCATATATGTTTTTCTAGTATGGAACCAGTATAATTGTTGTCGGTTGCAGTGTATTCACATCATGAGTTGCCCAATGCTGAAGTTGCCCAACGTCTGTGTTCGTTTGTCCAGTACCTCCTGGAGAGGACAAGAAACCAGTCATATCTGGGCAGAGAAGGAAACGAGCGTCTTCGGCATCTGCAGCAGCCGTACCAGCAACAGTATCATCAGACGGTAGAGCTGACAATGCTGATACCCCCAACATCAGGCCGATCCATTTTAATGTTCCGCCTCTCTTGGACATTCCCCGGTTTGGTGATCCAAATGTTGGCGAGCGGAGCAGTACACCGCACTGGGACGGGCAGCCCAATTTAGCTTCTTTAGAGGCGCGTCTTGTGGCACAAAATGAGGCTATATGGAATCGGGTGCGAATGCTCAATGAACAGGTCTGTGTCGTTGGCAAGCCTCGTTCTGCGAACCTGGTGTCCAGTGTTCCTGTTACGCTTCACCAGTTGTGTATTGAGTATTAAAGGATGACAGTAAATACTTTTCCAGAGGTATATATCGTTCTCATATGTTTCGCTCCTCTGTTCTCACATGTTCATTGTTCTGATCTAACAGGTAGTACAAGTGGTGGACATGAGCAATCAACGCTTGCTAGGTCAAATGCAGTCTTTATTTACTCAAATACGGCTACAACTACAGGTCCTTAACCAAATCTAATAATTTGACTTCATAATGTAGTTGCAATGCTCGATTTTGTTTGCCAAAGTGGATCTAGTGGGAACTCGAACAAAAGTGTCTAAGTGTTGTGGTAACACGATTTCTTTGTGTGGCATTATGGAATCCCAGGTTATTAGCGCTCAAATGCAGGCACAAGTGCACGAGGCAACTCGATCCGTTCAAGCCGAGCTCCAGACTGCCCTGAAGACCCACACTGAGCAGATCTTCAGCCAACTGCAATCACAGGGAGGTTGCCATCCTCAGGGTCAAGCTCTTCCAAAAGAGAGGCCCGTACAGGATGGGAACTGGGCTGGTGACAGGACGCCTAGACCATCACCACCTGATATTCAAGTGGACTTTTCCCAACTTCCAGTTCCACCTCTCCAGCCTGTTCAACTTTCTCGTGACAAGGAAAGGGTTGTTCGACAAAGGACTGGAGAGCACACGGCTGAAGGGCTGCCAGGTCCACAAAACAATTCAAGAATCCAGCTTCTTCCGCATATTTCCGATGTACAGAAAGCTGAGACTTTGGCAGCTAGTAAGTCACGACTCCCTCCACACATAAGTGATGTAGATAGAATACTGAGGCAACAACAGGGAATGCCTTCGCCGTTGCCAAACTGGAATCAAGCCTCGTTCGTGATAAGTGAGCTTGATAGGGTGTTGGGACACAAACCTTTGGACATTCACATGATTCCTCCAGCGCCTGGTCCCTCGAAATGCACATATGTGGTTAATGAAAATGACAGGTCTTCAATCCAGCCACAAGCCCATATTCCTGACTCTGCGTTGCTCCGACCTGGTCGATTCGACAGACAGGTAATGTAATCCACAACGACCACTTGCACATTCTTGTTTTAATTTTTTTTCCAGACAGGGTATAATTTAATTACTGATTTCTTTGATATACTCATTGATTCAGGTGCAAGTGGATGCTCCCGATGTGAAGGGAAGGACTGACATCCTGAAGATGCACGCCAGCAACAAGAAATTCGCTGATGATGTGTCTTTGGAGATTATTGCCATAAGAACACCAGGCTTCGGTGGAGCTGATCTGGCCAACTTGCTGAATGAAGCAGCTATTTTGACCGGAAGGAGAGGGAAGACCGCCATCAGCGCCAAGGAGATTGACGACTCTATTGACAGAATTGTCGCGGGTATGGAGGGTACGATTATGACCGACGGCAAGAGCAAGAGTCTGGTTGCATACCACGAAGTAGGCCATGCCATCTGCGGGTAAGAAGAGGAAACTTGCAAATCATCCAGAGTGTTTTGGTATTCTATGGCGGTCGTAAAGCTCTGAACTTGGAGCTTTGAATTCACTTTGTAATTGGTGTGAAATTCGTGCACTGATTAGACTTATTGTGCAGCACCTTGACTCCAGGTCACGACGCCGTGCAAAAGGTCTCTCTGGTTTCCAGATGTCAAGCCCGTGGTCCCGGGGGAGATCCAGCTCTGGTCTCGAAGCAGCAATTCTTTGCCCATCTCGTCGGTGCTCTGGGTGGCAGAGCAACCGAGGAGGTCGTGTTCGGAGATGCTGAGGCTACCACTGGAGCTTCCAGCGATTTGCAACAGGTTACATCAATGGCCAAACAGGTACGATAGAGATGTTCACCTTGACCTTGACTGTCACCTAATGCAGAATGGATACTCTTATTGTACGAGGTTGAAGGGCTGCGCTTGTTGGGAACAAATGGTCGACTGAATGCCCGTATTGTTCCATTGGAGTGCAGATGGTGGCGGTGTTCGGGATGTCGGACATCAGGCCGTCTTCCCAGGGAGGAGACATGATCATGCGCAGGATGGCGCGGGGCTCCATGTCCGAGAAGTTGGCAGAGGATATCAACCAGGCGGTGAAGGCGATCTCGGACAAGGCGTACGAGGTCGCGCTGGGCCACATCAGGAACAACCGCGCTGCCATGGACAAGATCGTAGAGGTTCTGCTGGAGAAGGAAACGTTGTCAGGCGAAGAGTTTAGGGCCATTCTTTCGGAGTCCACAGAGATTCCTGCCGAGAATCGTCAATCTGACAAACCGGCGGCACCTGTAGCTGTTTAAACCTATTGCCATTGACAGAGGCGTATTGTGTAGGGGGTTTGGAGCATTGGAGCTCTTGTATCAGTATTTTGTTACATATGCGAGGACCTTCATGGATGTTCTAAGTTTTGAGAAGTTGGATCATTTCCATCAAGCGGTCAAGACGTGGAGTCCACCAGCAGACATCTTGCAAGCAGTGACACCGTCGATGGGATGAAACGCAAGACTCTGGTCTGGACATGGGTGCCTCAGCTGAGAAAATGGGTGGAGGTGTTTTGAGGAAGAGCACATCACAGCCGACCTCGACTCTAAAGCCAGCCATCATCTGGAATTTGATCTAGATTCATGGGATTAGGTAGCATGTTTCTGCCATACCCTTTGCTTTTCGTTGCTACAGTGATAGTTTTGTTCTCAACCTTCGGAAGCTTTTGTACACCAGAACCTGGCTACTATACTCTTTACTCTGCTAGAAGTTGACAGATCACCACGACCTGAAGTGATACTTCATGTTTCTATAAATTTTGACTCTACACACTCACGACCATTGGTCGTCGTTCATCACACAAGTACAATTTTGTAAAAGCAGGTTCCAAGTTTCTCACATTTTCACTCCTATTATCAAATATTGTGATGCTTAGTTATAGAAGCCTACAATTCTTGACCCGTAATTTTTCAAAAAACGAGGTTCCGGTTTCTAATACTGCGATCTGATTTTTGAAAAATAGGTGTCAAAATCTCAAATATTGTCGGTTTGACAATCGCATAATTTCTTAGGGCATCCTCAATGCATCTGGCACATGAGACCAGTGTGGTAAATTATATCTTTTGGTGGAATTTGAACGTTGAATTACCGTATTGTTAGAATCACATTTAAAAACTCAATAAAATAAACCCAAGTCGATCAGGATTTGATCTAGACATTGGATGACCAAGATACACCCCATTAACCCTAAATGTATCAATTCAAAGAGTACTAACTAAAAGAATATTTTGGAATTGATATACAAATGAAAGTTCTTGATTTTGAATTGATTTTGAATTTTAGATTCTATTTGAATTTTAGGTTCTATTTGTACGGTTTGATTTACCAATACTATCACCAATATTTAATTATAAAATTTGAAAGTTAAAATTAAAAATTCCTTCTAAATTTGATTACAAACAAAATTTTAATGTTATTTGTGTGAAATTTGTTGGAATGAATTTGAAACGAGATACTCATAAACGTGGTGGTTCTTTGAAATTTTTGTGTTCTTTAAATCTATGACTTCATTTTTGCAACGCTACTTTTGAACTAAAGTCAATGAAGTTTCGGCTTGGTCAACAACTTGACATACTTTTACATTTGTAGTTTTAGAGAAATATGTACTCAAGTATGACTAAATCCAACCATTAAGGGTAGGCTTCCACGTGGGGATCGGTGTGGGTGGCCGGTCCTCGAAAGGAGGAAGCTCTAGGGCAGGTGGCTCAGAAACCGCTCAAATTTTAGATTGGCAGGTTCATTAGGGGGAGTTCTTAACCGAATCAATCTTGGAAGATGTGCAAAGTATTTAGGACATTGGACCAATTGGAATAATTAATTTTGGATTAATATTGAATTAGTTATGAATTTTGAAAGGGGAACTCATAGGTGAACCCAAAACCACTCACCCTAAAATGTACACCATGATTACATAGAAATTTAAGGTTGGAAGCTACAATGTACCTCCTGCATGGATAGGTCTAATGAGCGGTTTAAGGAACCGCACGGAAATTGGCACACCTACCTTACCGGAATGGGTGGGAAACATGAGGATTCAAGAGTAAAAATTTCATTTGTACCGAAATGGGTGGAGCATGGGTGGTTCTTGAGACCTCAATTCTTGTCTTCTAGTGCTTTCCACCCAACTGATCTCCACATAGAAAGAGGCTCTAAATAGGATAACAACTTGGTGAAATATTACCAAAAAATTGGATCCAAGCATCCAAGCATTGATGAAAACGTAGGGTGGATTTGAATCTATTAGTCGTTTAGAAATTGCACGCTGTGACGTTTAGGGGTTAAGATTAGAGATAATTGCCTATTTTGTGCAGATTAAAATATGAGGTGTGAAACAAGCGACTAGTTACGTAGTTTGTGCTGTAGTATTTACTCCATATTTACTTTTATGACTTAGTTTCACCATCTAGCCGTGTAAGAGCATCCTCACTGCGAGGGTTCCCGTTTTTGTATCTAGATGGAGTTCATCTGTTTAGCAATAAAAACCCTCGCACGGCAGTCCCGTATCGGGAAAAATTTCCAGGACTGGATCCAAATCCTGCATACTTGCTTGGTTTTCCAGGATTGAAAGTTGCTATCGACATCGCTCTTTTTACCGAATTGTTTTACTTGTTGAACCTAGTTTTCACCTCCGCGGCGATTTCGAAGTGCTGAATTAGGATGTGAAAAGGGACCATGCTAAAACATGATTTTTAGTTTTGCGGTGCAACATCTAGTACTGTATCTGGAACTCATGAACAAATTCATCCCTTTCCAGATACAAATACCAGAATTGCGGTGAGGATGCTCTAACTCCTGAAAACCAAGCGTTTTCCTAGACAACAAAGGGACTCTCAATTCATGCTGACAGGAGTTGTTTGATGATTTTCTTGGGCAGTTGCCATTTGCCAAAGAAGAAGAAGCGGCGGATTCAAAAGTTGCCAACAAACCAAAAGCGGAGATTCAAAGCCAACCAGCGGATTGATCAAAGCCAGCGTGGACACCCTGCCACTCACTCCTCCCCAATGGCACCAGCGCCCACACGTGGCACCACGCCAACCCCGTCCCGGCACTCCACGTCACACAGCGACCGTTCCACCCGTAACCACCCCTGCACAACGTCATCGCCGCGCCAGTTCCACTCAGAACGAACCCCGGAAGCCGTAACTCCCACGTCCACGGACCAGAACGGGCCACCGGCGTCGTCCACTCGTTCCTTTCCTTCCTCACGCACCTACGTTATCCTTCCTCATGGGCCAAGCCATTTCGGGGACCGCAATCTGTCCATATTACGTCGGCCACCTCCCTCGCATTGAGCTCTGTACAGTGCTGTAGAGATTTTCCGCGTGTTTTTTGACCCATTGTGCAGCATTTTTGGTTGAATTTTCGGGGTTTTGCAGGGGAGTTTGGGGTTTGGTAGCTATGGCGACGACAGCAGGCGTGGCGACGTTGCTGACCCCGGTGTCGCTTCGACGCGGCTTGGTGCCAAACGAGTTCACAGGGACGCAATTCCGGCCGCTGTATGCGAGCACCCGGAAATCCGCGCCGCGAGTAGTGAGCGCGAGCTTGAAAAAGAATGGCGAGAATGTGGACATGGGCAAGCGCGGGTTGATCAAAGGAGTAGCTAGCGCGCTGGCTGCGGTCGTGCCCGCGTTGGTTGCGAACCGCGCTTTCGCCGCGGAGGAGCAAGGCGTGGCGTCCTCCCGGATGTCGTATTCGCGATTCTTGGAGTATTTGGACATGGACCGTGTGAAGAAAGTAGACTTGTATGAGAATGGCACCATCGCAATTGTGGAAGCCGTGTCACCCGAATTGGGCAACAGAGTGCAGCGCGTGCGCGTGCAGCTTCCCGGGACGAGTTCGGAATTGCTGTCCAAGTTTCGATCGAAGAACGTCGACTTCGCGGCTCACAACGCGCAGGAGGATTCCGGGTCCGTGATTGCGAATCTCATCGGCAATTTGGCCTTCCCGCTGTTGCTCGTGGGAGGTTTGTTCTTCCTGTCGCGTAGGTCGCAGGGAGGCATGGGCCCGGGCGGGCCTGGCAACCCCATGGCGTTCGGAAAGTCCAAGGCGAAATTTCAAATGGAGCCGAACACGGGCATCACGTTTTCTGATGTTGCCGGAGTGGACGAGGCGAAGCAGGACTTCATGGAGGTCGTGGAATTTTTGAAGCGGCCCGAGAGGTTCACGGCCGTGGGCGCCAAGATCCCCAAGGGCGTGTTGCTGGTCGGTCCTCCCGGGACGGGGAAGACGCTCCTGGCGAAGGCCATTGCTGGTGAAGCTGGTGTGCCGTTCTTCTCGATCTCGGGTTCCGAATTCGTGGAAATGTTTGTCGGTGTTGGAGCTTCCCGAGTGAGGGATCTGTTCAAGAAGGCGAAGGAGAACGCGCCGTGCATCGTTTTCGTCGACGAGATTGATGCCGTGGGTAGGCAACGAGGAACTGGAATTGGCGGAGGAAACGATGAGCGTGAACAAACTTTGAATCAGCTGCTCACTGAGATGGACGGATTCGAAGGCAACACCGGTGTCATCGTGATTGCCGCCACCAACAGAGCCGATATTCTTGACTCTGCGTTGCTTCGACCCGGTCGGTTCGACAGACAGGTAACGTACTCTACTTGTACATCATTCCACATCAGTTTAAATTTTTTCCTGAATGTGCTTGATTAATACAAGGTTTAGGGACTCATTACCTAGTCATGATCATTTACACTGAATCTGCTTATATGATTTGAACCATTGGATTCGTCGTATATATGTCATGTACAAATCCATTCTCTGATTTCTGTTTTAACCCTTTCATGACCAATCAACCAAATATGGCTTCATGTTTTTTTTAGCAGTTTTGAGTCGGTTTTATGTGAAGTTTCTATTGTTCAAATTTATTTATCTTTTTGGTCAACACATGCAATGTTCTTTACTAATTCTGGTGATATAAAATTTGGTCCTATCTGGATCATACTTTTCATTATATGAATGATTGAATTTGTCGTTTTAAAACCATGAATTCTTGGTCATGAAAGGGTTAAGGCAATATTTGACATTTCTATGCTCCAATATACACTCTTTAGATCTTGGACAGGGTTGGGTCTTTTTACTGATTTGTTTTTGGTGGTTTTGTTTGGTTTAGGTGCAAGTGGATGTTCCCGATGTGAAGGGAAGGACTGACATTCTCAAGGTGCACGCCAGCAACAAGAAATTCGCTGATGATGTGTCTTTGGAGATTATTGCCATGAGAACACCAGGCTTCAGTGGAGCTGATCTGGCCAACTTGCTGAATGAAGCAGCTATTTTGACCGGAAGGAGAGGGAAGACCGCCATCAGCGCCAAGGAGATTGACGACTCTATTGACAGAATTGTCGCGGGTATGGAGGGTACGATTATGACCGACGGCAAGAGCAAGAGTCTGGTTGCATACCACGAAGTAGGCCATGCCATCTGCGGGTAAGAAGAGGAAACTTGCAAATCATCCTGAGTGTTTTGGTATTCTATGGCGATCGTGAAGCTCTGAATTTGGAGCTTTGATGATGTAAATATTCGTCTTAGTTTAATGATGTAAGTTCAATTTGAGATTACACTGCCAGTAGTTTTTTGATTGCTGCAAGACATGCCTGGTTGTGAGCGGGCGCTAATAAGACTTGTGTTTCTTTTTCTTTCCAGTACTTTGACTCCAGGTCACGACGCCGTGCAGAAGGTGACACTGGTTCCCAGAGGTCAAGCCCGTGGGCTGACATGGTTTATTCCCGGTGAAGATCCAACGCTGATCTCGAAGCAGCAAATCTTTGCCCGTGTTGTGGGTGCCTTGGGAGGCAGAGCAACCGAGGAGGTCGTGTTCGGAGATGCTGAGGTTACCACTGGAGCTTCCAGCGATTTGCAACAGGTTACATCAATGGCCAAACAGGTACAGTACTCAAATGGACCTTAATCTACAATGTAGGATGAATACTTTCTTAAACCTCAGTGCGCATGAATGAATGACTTAATTAATGAATGACTGGGAGTGCAGATGGTGACGGTGTTCGGTATGTCGGACATTGGCCCATGGGCGTTGATGGACCCGTCTTCCCAGGGAGGAGACATGATCATGCGCATGATGGCGCGAAACTCCATGTCCGAGAAGTTGGCTGAGGATATTGACCAGGCAGTGAAGGCGATCTCGGACAAGGCGTACGAAATCGCACTCGGCCACATCAGGAACAACCGTGCTGCTATGGACAAGATTGTAGAGGTTCTGCTGGAGAAGGAAACATTGTCCGGTGAAGAGTTTAGGGCCATTCTTTCAGAATACACAGAGATTCCTGCTGAGAATCGTCAATCTGACAAGCAGGCTTCACCTGTAGCTGTTTAAATTGCCATTGATAGAGAGGCCTATTGTGTAGGGGTTTGGAGCATTGGAGCTCTTGTATCAGTATTTTGTTACATATGCGAGGACCTTCATGGATGTTCTAAGTTTTGAGAAATTGAATCATTTCCAACCAGTTGCTGTATCTAGTGTTGATTCCCAGCTCTGGCTGCTAGATAGATGTCTGCTCTGGATTAAGGTCGAGGCACCTAAAACCGACCAGGTACCTAAAACCGATCAGGCCTAATTTCTAGATTTTGAAAGAAAAGATGTACCTCATTCGTACATTAGAGCATATTATCGGTTATAGGTTCTGAAGTACTTTTCACTTTGAAAAATTGTACAAATTTCAATATTGGGAAATAATTCATGGAAAAATTTGCATTCTCCGCGAAAACTAACTTCCAACCCGGGAAAATTATCACCCTATTAATGGCTGGTCCAGAAATAGTGTAGGTAGCTTAAGTTATCGGTAGCTTAAGTTATCGACCTTAGTGAGATGAACATGCTTTTGTATTATGCTCCATTCTTTTGAAAGTTACATGAGTTGATAATGAATATGCAGTGGGTCTGTACTTAGCTTTTCAGCACCTGTTTTTCTCTGCCGAAAATACACTGATGAGGTATTGCTTTGCAGATAGTTGTGCACAATCCAACTTCTGGTTTCTGTTAGCTGTTAACATTGGATCGTTCTTTTCAAAGGTGCGTTAATGAATTGCTACGTGTTTAAAGATTGAGCTCAACCTCCTTGCATGCAAAGCCATCTTGTTGCGTTGCATGTCCGAAATATTGATCTGAAGAACCTTTAGTGATCTCATGACTGCACTTTAATCACAGCTGTCCCTGCACGTGTGTAGGCAGTTTGCATACTCGTGTAGATTTAATATCTTCCATTTACCTTTCAGAGGGGAGGAAGCTCGCCATCTCTTTACCCTGAACTCTTTTACATCACCACTTTTTTTTTTGGTTGAGACACAAGTTGCTTTGCAACCTGCGGCAAAGCTGACGAATTGCTTTTGGCAACCCATCGCCGGGATTTTTCCATCCAGTAGAGTGGTGATTTTACAGCCGGAATCGAACCGCCAATCCCTTGGGTACCCGGCAACACCTTAAAGGTACCCCTCTCCATCATCTGGCAGTTTAAGGTCATTCCGGACCATTACATCACCACTTTGATGGACAGCGTATGCAAGTTTTCACTTGGAAATCTTTTATATCTCCCCTTAGGAAAGAGTACATATAGGTTGAAAATGAGGCTTGAGTGTCATGTGACAGAAATTAGTGTTCTTCCCAATTTTAATTCAGCACTCTCGGAGAGGTGTACTAACATGTGGTTGTATTTTAGATACTTATCATAATGGACATAAGGTAAAGGGTATAGTTGCCGTCAATTTAATCATTTCAATCTACATGCAGTGCCCTGATTTTCAACGACAAAAAATTGCAGCACATAAAACTTTGGGTTTAATAACCAAGCTCAATTTTTAATTAATTTTTTCACATTGAACGGTTTTGTTATAAATTTTCAAACTTAATATGCAAAGACCACTATTGATATTAGCAGGTGTACCAATGATTGTCTTTCATTTCTAGTCCAATCAGATTGCTAACTTGGTATTCATAATTAATGCTTGTGATAACTAAATTGGAAACTCTTGAAGTTGTAACATGTGCTTTTATAGGTGACCGCAATTGGTACCTAAGAGTTTTGGTGCTTCTACCTTAGAATTGCTTCTCAGTTTTCAATTTGTACGATTCAGTTATGAGGCTATGGTTCTGTTTTTAATTTGTGTGCCATGGGAGCCGGAATAAACCTGGACTTCATAATACATAATAAAGACCTTGCCCTCACAACTATGCATAATAAAATCTCTATTATACACTTATTGTGCGTTCCCATTCTGAAAACCTGAATGTTCTTCCAACCAAGTAGATTTAATAGTTATCATACATCACTAAACTTAGAAAGGGTCATCTTGATGTCAAAATGACATATGCCACGGTGATGTAGGAATTAGTGTCATTTTGAAGTCGTTTTGATGTAAGCTTCACATTCATGTGGTATAGGTCTCTAATATAAGGTTAATATGTATCATTTTCATGTTAAGATTACATCATTTTGACTTGGGGTATATTAAGTTTGCATCATTTATACATTGAAATGGCATTAATCCCTACATCACTGTGACATCGTGATTAGTGCCATTTTGACATCAAGATGACCCCACGTCATTTTGACATCACGATGACCCTTCTTAAATACATTGATGTAAGTTATTAAGTTTTTTTTAATAATGAACGTTAGAAAACTTAAGAGGGGTCGTCTTGATGTCAAAATGATATCAAAATGACATATGCCACGGTGATGTATAGGGATTGATGCCATTTTGATGTCAATTTGATGTAAGCTTCACATCCATTTGGTATAGTTCATTCTAATGTAAGGTTAGCATGTGGGTACCAATGGACCTTTGTCCGGTGGGCATTGGCTCATTGTCAAGACGAACAGACACTTTATTCACGCCTGCCTCGAAAGAGAACCGGAGTTCATATCTATCTATCTTAGCATGTGTCATTTTGATGTCAATAGATTGATAGATAGATATCATTTGACATCAAAATGCCATTATGCCATTGTTTAAGTTTACTGATGAAGGATGAGTTAACTACCCAAGCTATCGATCTCTCGTACTCCCTGATCTGATTCCACAGTAACTCTCGACTGACACTGTAAATGAATTTGTTTTGAAAGGCAGTGTAATCTCACATTGTGGTTAATGAGCTAATTAAAGTGGCTCTACTTGAAATGAAGGTACCAGAAAGTGCAATTTATCATGTGTACGGAAACTATGCCTCTGGCTTTCATTTATGTGCGGATAAACCTCGACTAGATACGTTTAATGAACCTTGAACCACCTGAGAATTGCACAAACATTAAACTTAAACAATGCAAGTCCAAGACCCGAGCTACAAATATCAAAATGCTCAAAGAGCCATCTGTGTGCCTTGTTCTGCAGTGTACACCTTAACTTACTGCAACCCTGTCTGTGCAAATCATTGGGCAGAAAATCCACTCTGTTCTGCTTTCCTCGCTCCTTGAGAACCTGACAAATGGAAGACTACAACTTCAAATGCTAGTGATTTGAATTGTCATATTCTTGCAATCATATCTCAAAATCAAATTTCTTTTTGGGACACATGAGGAACTTCAAGGCATGTGAACATGGTGCCTCATGATGGTGCATTGAAATGCAACTAAGATAATTTGATGCCAACCTCCACACCAACCTAATATGGATAAAATGACACTAAAATGACCTGTATGTGGCCTTTGGTGTCAAAATGGCACCAAAATAGTCTAGCCCAACTTTTTTGATGTATGATTCTTAAGGCTATTGTTCATCATTTATGGATAAAATTTGAGTTGAACTTTTTTTTTCACCTTTCTTCACATTGACTCAGAAAATGGGACTCCAAATTGGATCTAAAAATGGCATGAATTATTTTTTATTTTCAATTTCTTTTATAGTACATTGTAAAGTGCCAAATCTAGTACAATGTGCAGAAATCTCATTCTACGAAAAAAATTATCTTTTAAATATTTCATTCATAAAAAAGGGGGGTGGGGGGGGGGGCAACCAACTCCTTATGAGACTAACTGTTGTACTTTGATTTTGAGTTTATTCTTTTTTGCTTTGCTTACTATGCAAACTTTGTTTTCTGATGGTATTTTTTCCTAATATTTCTAGTGGAGGCCTCAAATTTTTCTAATGGGTGTTCAATTAAGGGTAGTCTAGTGTCAATAAAAAGATTTCCCGTAATTTCAATATTGATTGTCTATATCATATTATCAAAAGATGCTTTAAAATATGAATCAATTTGCATTGTGATTCTCTTCCACATATTTAATATGTAGAAGAGAATCTTCACTTCGAATTATATAAAATTTAAGATGCATTATTTTAAGTTGATTTGCTCAAATACGTCTCAAATTTTAAACTACACCTTCACTTACAAAGTGAGATAAATACTAGTGTCATTTTTAACCCTTAACTCCCAACCATGCATATTGTGCATGATGTACAAAATCAAACTCTAATTTCTTATTCATCATGCACTTTTTGCAGTGTGAATTTTTTAATGAATTTTTTATGGGAAGTTAGCTTCCTGCATGTGTGATCCAATTAGAAAGGGATGGTTTCTGAAACTTTAAACCTCATCTTATGTTGCAGTGTCTCACTAAAAAAATTGAAGATTTTTAGTCTAAAAGTGCTCTTGAAAAAATAACTCATAAAATTAAGCAACTATACAATCTCCAAAAACCTTCACACTTAGAATATTACATTTTAACCCATCACAACAAATTTCATTCACAAATTGTCAATATCTTATTTGTAATCAGATTACAAAATAGTTTTGAATTTTGTATTCCAATATTTATAGGAAAATATTGGTGAAATCAATTGCAGATCTTACCATATAGATAGAATCTAAAATTAATAGTCTATAACTTTTATTCATACGTCAAGTTCAAAATATCCATCTTAGTTATATTTTATGATTCATCTTTTCAAAATTGCCCAAACTGGACAAAGGTGAGGACATTTAGGGGTTAAATTTGGTTATTTATTAACATTTTGGTGAGATTCTAAGAGAAAATTTAGGAGTTGAGAAACCAATCACTATTAGTACAAGGGTCTCATTTTTCCCATAAATATAGCAACTCTAAGAGAAAATTTAGGAATGGAAAAGCCAGTAACTATTGTTAAAGGGGACCTTTTTTATCCAAGAATATTTCTATAGAGAATTTAAGTGAGGAGTTGAGGAGCCAATTGCTATTGTTAAAGGAGTCTTTATGTCCAACAATATTTTTATAGAGAGCTTAAGTGAGGAGTTGAGGAGCCAGTTGCTATTGTTAAAGGGGTCCCTTTTTGTTCAAAAATATAATTATAGAGAGTTTAAGAGAGGTTGAAAAGCAATCCCTATTGTTAAAAGGAGTAAATTTCTACCTAAGAATATATTGGTTGCTAGAGTTAGAGAAAATTCACAATTTGATAAGCTAATCTTTATAATTTTTATTGTTAGGGGCCCCCTTTGAGTTGAGAAGCCAATTGTTGTTGTAAAAAAGGATCCCCTTCTACCCAAAAATATATTGGTAGAGTAAGAAAAATTCAGTTCAGAAACCAATCTTTATGTTAGAGGGTTTCCTTTTTGCACAAGAATATATTAGTAGAGAATAAAAGAAAGTTCACGAGTTGATAAACCAATCTTTATAATCTTAATTGTTAAAAGTCCCTTTTTTAGTTAAGAACTAATTATTGTTAAAGGGATCCCTTTCTATTCAAGAATTGATATTGGTAGTTAGAGTAGGAGGAAATTCAAGAGTTGGAAAGCTAATCTTTATGTTAGAGGTCCCTCTTTGCCCAAACATATACTAGTAGAGAGTAAAAGAATATTCAAAAGTTGAGAAGTCTTTATTGTTAGGTGTCCCTTTCTGATCAAAACTATATCGTTAGAGAATAAGAGAAAATTGAGGAGTTGAGAAGTCTTTATTGTTAGGGGTCCCTTTTTGTTCAAGAATATACCAGTATAGTAGAGAGAAATCTTGAAAAATTCAAGAGTTGAGAAGCCAATCTTTATGTAGGAGGGTCCCTTTCTACCCAAAAAAATACCAATAAAGAGTGAGAAAATTCAAGATTTGAACAATGAATCCTTTTAATCTTTACTATTTAGGGGTCCCTTTCTACAGAATATACCAATAGAGAGTATCAAGGATTGAGAAGTCTTTATTCTTAAATTTTCCTTTCTACCTTAGAATATTCCCGTAGAGAGTAAGAGAAAAGTCAGGAGTTGAGAAGCCAATCTGTATAGTTAAAAGAGTTCCTCTTTACTTGAGGAATACAGAAAATTTGTGAGCAAATTCAGGGAAATCCAAGTCATCATTGTTAAAGGGTCCCTTTATGTCAAGAATATGCCAATAGAGAGTATCAAGAATTCAGAAGTCATTATTGTTAAAGGTCCCTTTCTACCTAAGTATATTCCGGTAGAGAGTAAGAGAAAATTCCGGAGTTGAGAAGCCAATTTGTATAATTAATAGATTCCTTTCTACTTGAAGAATACATAAAATTTGTGAGCAAATTTAGAAAAACCCAAGTCACCAATGTTAGAGGGTCTCTTTCTATCCAAGAATATACCAATAGGGAGTGTCAAGGATTGAAAAGTCTTTATTGTTAAAGGTCCCTTTTTGCCTAAGAATATTCCGAAAGAGAGTAAGAGAAAATTTAGGAGTTGAGAAGCTAATCTGTATAGTTAATAGAGTCCCTTTCGCCTTGAGGAATACAAAAAATCTACAAGCAAATTCAGGGAAACCTAGGTCACCATTGTTAAAGGGTTCCTTTTCACCTAAGAACATAGCTATAGAGAGTAATAGAAAATTCAAGAATTAAGAAGTCTTTATTGTTAAAGGTCCCTTTTTGCCTAAGAATATTCCGGTAGAGAGTAAGGGAAAATTCCGGAGTTGAGAAGCCAATCTGTATAGTTAATAGAGTCTCTTTCTACTTAAGGAATACATAAAATCTAGGAGCAAATTCAGGGAAACCCAAGTCTCCATTCTTAGAGGGTCCCTTTTCACCCAAGAACATACCTATAGAGAGTAAAAGAAAATTAAAAAATTAAAATCCTTTCTTGTCAAAAGTCCTTTTCTACCCAAAAATATTCTAGTGTCCGGAGAGTAAGAGAAAATTCCGGAGTTAACCCTTTAAGGTCCCGATTCAACATTGTTTTGAGATATTGTTATAAAATGGTTGATGAAAAACGAAAATGGAGTTGATGTACAAAGCAACGTTGTAAATGTCAATATGAAGATAACATCTGTATGGTCAGATTCATCATATTTATTATTAATAATTTTTAAATAATTTTGCAAGGTTTTCTCTTGAAATTCAATTAAAAATCCAAAATTAACACAATTTAAAAAAAAAAATTGCAATGAAATTGGAATAACATGCACTACAAGATGGTATGGTTTCCATTATTTGATTCTACTTATTATGGAAAATCATGTTTAAGGTCTCACTTTTTGAACTAAGATTGAAACTTGACATAAACCACTTTTGTAATATATCAAAAATTCACATTATCTTATTTTGATGATCCATACCGTACAAATTGTAGTCAACTAGCACAAGAATCAAGAAAAAACTCGGATGGATGAAAAACAACACGTATGTGGTGAAGGGACGCATCGGAATTGATTCATCGTCCAGGATCTAGACGCCAGCGCGTCTAAGGGTTAAGAAGCCAATTTATGTAGTTAATATAGTCCCTGTCTATTTCAGGAATACAAAAAATCTACGAGAAAATTTATAAAAACCCAAGTCACCATTATTACAAGGTCCCTTTCTACCCAAGAATATACCAATAGAGAGTATCAAGGATTGAGAAGGCTTTTTTGTCAGTAAAGGTTCTTTTTTGCCTAAAAATATTCCTGTAGAAAAAAAGAAAATTCACGAGTTGAGAAGCCAATTTGTATAGTTAATAGAGTCCTTGTTTACTTGAGGAATACAGAAAATCCGCGAGCAAATTTAGGGAAACCCAAGATTAAAGGGTCCCTTTCTACCCAAAAATATACCAATAAAGAGTAAAAGAAAATTCAAGAATTGAGAGGACTTTATTGTTAAAGGTCCTTTTCTGCCCAAAAATATTCCGGTAGAGAGTAAAAGAAAATTCAGGAGTTGAGAAGCCAAATAAATATGTATAGTTAAAGGAGTTCCTTTCTACTTGAAGAATAGAGAAAATCTACGAGCAAATTCAGGAAAACCCAACTCACCAGTCCCTTTCTACCTAAGAATATACCAATAGAGAGTAAAAGAAAATTCAAGAATTGAGAAGTCTTTATTGTTAAAAGTCCCTTTCTACCTAAGTATATTTTGGTAGAGAGTAAGAGAAAATTCCGGAGTTGAGAAGCCAATATGTATAGTTAAAAGAGTTCCTTTCTACTTGAGGAATACAGAATAATATTCCGGAAAACCCAAGTCACTATTGTGAGAGGGATTTCTCTAAATCCCCCGGTGGTCTCGAATGAATGGGGACAAAATACCCCCTATTTTTGTCCAGTTGAGGGCCCACCTTTAAAAATAACACCCTCCTCCAATGGTTTTTTATTCCCAAATAGGTTCTCCTAGGATAAGTTGGAACCGTAGGCTCCATATTTGCAAAAAAAAATTGCCATAAAAAACACCGAAGCTGCCCAAAATGAAAATTTCAGAAAAAGAAGGGATGGATGAATAGTGCCCCGCATTCAAGACCACCGGGATTTAGAGACGGGTTGTGAGAGGGTCCCTTTCTACCCAAGAATAGGGAGAGTCTAAGAGAAAACTCAGGACTGTACTCTTGCACCAAGCATGAGGAAGTGAGGTATATTCTTAACGGGCAAGAGGGAACATTGCAAGCACATAACATTGGTGCTTACTTTTCTGCAAAAGTGCTCAATGATCCTGACTTGTACTTGTGCTTGTGCTTTTCCGAAACCAGATTTGGAGGTAACAAAACAGAGTGGTGGGCTCAGTCAGTCCACGAAGAAATTTCCCGAGATTGAAACACGAGCTTGAAATCGATTGTATACAGCCGAGGGGTTGCATTGAGGTCACAGATGTGATGAAAGAGATTATCGATGCCATGATCATTTGGAGGTTTCTGGAATCGCTGCAAACTGAGGGTCTGGAAACGCTGCAATAAGCAAGCAAGTAAGTTTCAACGATTTGTTTAGGGTTTCTCACTTTGTACTTGAATCGTCGATTGCGTGTGAGTGTTCGGTCCGCCATGGCCAATATTTCCAACGATGCTGCGGCGGAACGAGTGATTGCGCCTTCGCGGCGTCCGGATGGCAGCTTGCGCAAAGAGATTCGCATTCGGGCCGGCTACACTCCGCAGGACGAAGTGGCCATTTACCAACCCAAGGGCGCTCAGGTATTCCCTCCTATTCTCGCACTGCCATCGCTTTTTTATTGTTCGTCGGGCCTGGAGCCCCAAACCCTAAACCCTTGTGGAACCCTAAACCCTTGTGGAATTGCAGTTGCGAAAGGGGCCTGATGTTCCGCCAGGTTACGACCCCGTTCCGACTTCCGCCAAGCCGAAGACCAAGGCAGCCAAGAAAAACGAGAAACGAAAAGAGAAGAAGCAGCAGCAGGTGCCAACTCCATCTCTCTTTTTCTTTGTTATGCATAGTTTTCTTTCATGCCACAATTTTCTGGTTTCATTGATTGAAATCAGATGCATTCATTCGTGGAAGAAGCTTATGTTGCTATGCAGTTAGAATTCGAGTTTGGGGGTAGATTTGTTGCAATAGAAAACCCGTGTAACTAACTAACATGGAGTTTTATATCCCTTTGTTGAACTTAGTCGGCAACAGCGAATTCACCACCCGCAGAGAGTTTGCCTGCTCAAGAGTCCCGTGCAAGTGACGGAGCCACCAATCTGTCCGAGAAGTTGAGTACTCTATCGGTATCAACAAATTCTAAAGAGCAGCAGATCCCTTCCTCTCAAGATGCTGGCTCAACAACTGTGGAGTTGGAGAAGCGAATTCGAGCTCTTAAAAAGAAGGTGAATTTTTTTCTAGAATATCTGTTTCATTGTTTGGTTTTCTTAGTCTTGCATAGCTCGCCGATTCATTCTTTTGGTTAACCACCCTATTTCTGCCATGTGACTATGTGTGCCATATTGGGATCACTATGTACCAGTGTCTTACATTTAAAGAAATTGACATATACACTAGTGGCAATATAGGGTGTCTTACACAAACAGGGGGGCTTACCTTACTACATCAGGAACTTCAAGGCATGTGAACATGGTGCATTGCAATGCATGGTGAACATGGTGCATTGCAATGCATGGCATGTGAACATGGTGCATTGCAATGCAATTAAGATAATTTGGTGCCAACCTCCATACCAACCTAGTATGGATAAAATGACACTAAAATTACATGTATGTGGCTTTTGGTGTCAAAATGGCACCAAAATAGTCTAGCCCAACTTTTCTGATGTAGTATGTGCTGGGCATTTTGGTATGAGCTGGCTTTTGTTTTTCGATTGCTCATTTTGGTTTTCCTAACCCTGATACCCGAATCTCTAAACCCTAAACCCATGTTGGCGTGTCATTCTTGCTGGTCACCTGAGTTGGGGCGAGTACGACTCAGTGTGTTTTTGTATGGAAGAGCAGATACGATTGATGGAGTCCAAACAAAGTTTGGCATCAGGTACTTCTGAGCAGGCTGAGAGGATTGAGAAGTTGGAAGGTTGGCGGCAGGAGCTGCAAGAGCTGGAAGTTTCACTGGCTTCCGTGTAGAGCTTTGAGCATGTGAGTGGGAATGAGCATTAGAGTAGCAATGTATCTCTTATATAACGCACAGTGGTGCATGCACGCACACTCCCCATGACCGTTCCAACCGTGGAACAGTCATGCCGGGCGTCAAGGCCTACCTGGTTGTAACATATTCTGGTGGACTGAATTATGTCTGTTTAGTTGGTCTTCAAACGATGCATTTTTCATCCATCCAATTCATGTTACTTGATAATCAATTGAATGGATGGATGGCAGGACCGTATGTTTTTAGGGTTCTGGAGATGGCAGGACCGTATGTTTGGTAAAAGGAAGCTTGCCCAATTTCTGGACTTGGTGTCAAGTCCATGCCAATTCAAGTCCCCGTTCGCATTTGTGGTGAAATAACTTGGAGTGAACTCCGCCATTATGCTTCACACTCGTCTCGGTGAAGATGAAATGATAATTTTTTACATTGTGAACTCATGGTTTATTGCTGCTTGTAGAGGTTGGGGTTAACCCTTTAAGGTCTAGAGAGCCCTTTCTGACCAGTATTATACAACAATATTCCATTGTATTTGGCACAATTCCACACCTCCTATGGGTTTAAGATTAAATGTGAAGTTAAAATTCACGTCGACATGATTTTAATGAACTATTGGGGTCTCAATCTGAAACCTTTAATTTACAACAAATGTCAAATATACGCCAACGTATCTACTATCCCCATCAGCACTTTAAAGGTAAGTGCCTCTACTATAGATAGATACTTCCACTATTCTCCTGAAATGTACCTTTTCTTTCCTGGATACCTACATGCAACCTAATGCTTGTTGCAAGTTCTGCCGCCCACATCAACATCCACCTAATCTCATGACTCAGCAAGAATCCTACTTGCGGTAGAAACATCCATTTCTATACCACCAGCCACGGCCCAAGTTATTACTACCTACCTCTGGGTGTGAATGGGGCAGAATTATTCTTCAGTGTATATACAAAAGGGCTATATCTAGTTTTTAAAGGATTGCTTTATCCAAAGGGATTTTTAAAATAGTCATTCTCTAAATATATCTAATGATTTGCAAAAACCATTGTTTTGCACAAGTGTAGACATTCATAATGTGCCATCATCACTGTGTTCATTACTTGACATTTCGTCATTATGTTTTTTTCGCTATTTTGGTATCTTGCTAAACTACAGTAGTTAACTTTGAAATTGAAATATAAAATAAATTCTGAGTGAAGGTAATTGTGTTAAAAATCAAATTTCAAAGTTAAAACGGAACTTGATTCTTTGATCCGGTGACTAATGTCAGCAAAACATTGTCAATTTGTGAGCAGCAACAAGTCTATGTGTCATTACAAACAAGAGAAATTTCTCTGAAGTAGGGCATCAGTCTGAGCAGCAACAAGTCTATGTGTCATTACAAACAAGAGAAATTTCTCTGAAGTTACATACATGGAAGGGAACTGCAAATCCACCCTTCTGAGCCAATTGGTACCACCGTCAACTAGATTCCTATACTACACGCTTACTGATTCATGATGATAAATCATTCAGCCGAACAAGAAAAACCTTGCCCCGTTGTTTGAGAGAGCTAACCAGAGATGGTAGGACATGCACTGGTGCTAATGGTCAAGTCAACGAGGTTGAACAATGACCACATGCATGTGTGGTGTTGAAAAGAATAACCCTTACAATCATCTATGATATAAAATAGGCTCACATTCCCCCTCACTTTCTAACTAACCTGGCTTTTGGGAGACAAGTGATTCTACTGAACACAAGGCCAGGCTTTGGAAGTTCCCCGTGTTTTAACTTCTCAGCGTAGATAGCTCTGCACTCTTGGACAACCTGTTCGCAAACGAAGTAAGATCCTCAATTAGTCTTAAGGACTTGATTGAATCTGGATCTCAAAAAATGGTATTCTTTGACACACAAGAACACGAAAGCATATGAAACAAGATTCAAAACAAATGGTTAAGATAGTGTACTTCTTTGGCGTCTTTCTTAGGAATGTCGTCTCGTAATGCCACCAGCTTCTCAACCACTTCCGGCTGCATAATTTCAACAGCAAAAACCGGCTCTCAATAATGATGACTTCAACGTATTTAAAAGACTAGTTTGGTACAGAACTTTTAACAAGCAAATTGCATATAGATATCAGCACAGAAATCCTTATCATGTGAGACTATGAATTACTTGAAAGTTCAGAGCAAGCATTATCTTACAGGGCAATCTGGGTGGTTCTCCAGAAGTTTTAAGTACGCTTCAGTGAAGGCATCTACGCTTTCTGCCGATGCAAGGTCCCGAAGCTCAGCCAGCGGTAGAATGCGCTTTTCCACTTTCTGCTTTGCGACAACACAACCAGTCATGAATGAGTATAAAATAACATGTATCTAAAAATCCGATAACAAGCATAGATAATGCTCACCACGTCATGCAAGAAAATATAAAGACTCGGAAATATTACTTTCAGAGCAGAAATCAATACTTACAGCAGGCGTAATTATCTCACGGAAAAACTCGCCAAGTACTTCTTCATCCACCTCAAGCCTCTTTAAAGTTTCCTCTTTGATGTGTCCTTTCTGCAGGTAATCTCACAGCACGTTCTTCTAAGTTTCTTTAATGGAGCATTGGAGAAATTGAATGTACTTGAAGGGATCATCTGATTTAAGCCTATTATACTCCCTTGTTCAAGCGGAAGAATCAGTCAACACCAATCACACCAATGAATTCAATTTGTAGAAATCGTGATGATTGCTAACCTGGGTAAGAAGCCGGTCAACATATAGCACAATAGTTGTTTCGAGGCATGCCTCAGCAAATCTTTTGTAAGATCTTTCTTCCACGTACCTGCAACAAGAACCAAAGGAGCTTTGCACTTTTAGAAGTCCATAAAAGGAGCATTGAACAATGCAGAAATATGAGTTTGAGCTCTTAACCCTTGAAGGACAATGCAAGCCACATGGGCTTGATAGTATTTTGGGAGAATCTTGCTCAAAACTTCTACTCCGTTGCACCAAGTGGGGTTTTTAAAATGCCAAACCGAGCACCTTTGAGGGATCTATACTTCTTTAGAATAGAACCAGAGTAAATTAAGATGAGAATCATGCTTAAAATGGAGTTTTAAAGAGATTTTGGATGTGGAATCAGGAAAGCAGATGTCCTTTTAGGATAACAATTAACCTGCTCCAATTTTAATGAAACCAATATGCTGAGTCAAGAAATGATTACTTACAACTTCACGTCTCCAAAGTAGTCAGTAAAGGTTGCCACAAGATACTCTGTTACCAAACCTTCGTACCAGTCTGTATGACAACACCACACTGAGAAACTAGAAAAACTCGGGAATTAACTCCATACCATTCGAGAAAAGTAGCATTTCAACCTCAAATTTCAAGCATGTTATGCTCAAAATGCTCTCATACAGAATGAAAATAATGAAAAACTGGGTTGTAGGACATTAACAACTGAACAAAAAGCTAACACAACTCAATCAAATTGCGAGGTGTGTTAATCCTAGCACCAAGATGTCACAAAATAAAGCCAAAAAATTTCACAATCGCTTTAGATGATGCTGCACAGAGCATTCAGAAGATACCTTTCTGATAGAGTTTTCCAATTAGTTCTTTCACACCAGGGTCCTCAAAGATCACTTCCACAGCCTGCGACAAGGCCTCCTGCAGGTATCAATACAAGCTGTAGTAAGTAGGCCTTACTTTGACAAGTGATGTGATAGAGAAGCATAGAGCCAGAATAAAAGCTTTGGTTCTGCAGCGAGGAAAATTAAAAAAAAAACCAAGGGACGCTTCTGACAGCGATCCAAGATCCTTACTAGCCTTACCTTTCCAACCTCAAGAAATCCCTTACATGTATCCTCAAAATTAACCTGCATAACCGACAAACAATGACATAAGCAACACCATGTGGTAAAATTGAGCTAAGGAACCCATACAGCTACGCTAAGAAAATTCATCATTACGCTGGGAAAAGTAGTTGAAAGTAGTTCTCACCTGCTCAGCATAGTAGGGAGTGAGGGCTTCCATGACACTGTTGCTCAGCTCTAATGCCAATTCATGGCACTTGTAATTGCTGTTCACCTACATAAACATTAGTGTCAGAATCCTTCTGTGCTGAAACTGCAATAGGTTTAGAAATACTTTGACATGCGTTTATATTTCCTATTGCTAACTTGAGGGAATAATTAACCGTCCATGATTCAAGAGCAAGGAGTTGTGTACCATTGCACAAAATGGCTCCAACCCAATATCAGCTGCTGGTTCTTCAAGTCGCTTCCGCTGTGCTGCTTGGAACTCATTCATAATCTGCAAACGATCTTCAAACTTGAGGGAGAGATCGTCACACAACTCCTAAAGACCTCAAAATCCGTTCTACACGGGGACACAAGGTTACAAACGATGGATTTCTGGTGTCTTAAGCATGAAGGGACAACAAACCTGAATGACAGCCAGAGCGATTCGATAAAGCATGACGTCAGTGCTATTTTCTTGCACGACTTGGACTTGCTCCGTGAGGATACGAAACAGGTCTACACCTGCTGGGGTGTACAGTCTCCCGTCATCACTTCTCTTGGGGGGATTTGTCCTATCTGCTTCCAGAATATTTGTATACCATTTCTGCACAGTTTTGAAAGCAGAAAGATTAGATTAGTACTCTTTTGGAAAACAGGGAGATGCTCAAAACGGCTCCTATCTGACAACTACGCATGCACAAGTCCAGCGCAATGCTGCGTGTATCACGAAGATCATACCCGCATAGACGCCTGCATTCTGTCCACATAAGCATCCATAAGTGGATCCATGGCTCCACTTTCAGCACACTGTGCTGCCAGACCTTCCTCTATACCCAGCTGTATTAATTGCTCTTGAAAGTTTACAACCCACCCTGTAACCTGTTTCAAAGAGGATATTCACAAAGTTAGCAAAACTGATCTGTCGCAAAGATAGAAAAAAGTGGTCTGATTAAGAGAAAAAATCTGCTCTTAGAAATTTTCACCTTTAATATTTTATCATTTCGATATAAAAGGATTTAAAATTCGTCCCTTCAATATTTCGCCACCTTTAGTATTGAATTCGTCCCCTCCAGTATTTCGTCATCATTCATATCAAAGGATTTAGAATTTTTCACCTTTAATATTTCAAGGTTGGATAATTCACTGGCTCTGTCACCAAGCCTGCGTAACATTTGTATAAAACGCTCTGTGTACAAATGCACACAGTACTTGAATATCTCGTATCTGCACGTATCCCTCCCATTGTAAGAACTCAAACTATTCCAAAGAGAATTGCGAGGCCTGAAACTTTGGACAGAGCTAAACAGGCAGGAAATCCAAATAAAAAGATTGCATGACACATTGTTGGCCGAGGATTACCGTGGGGGAAAACATGGAGCCACATAGTCAAAGATGTCAGGGATCTCCAGAGCAATCTGCAAATCCAGCGATTCGGGACAGCATTAGAATGTATTTTCAAAGCAACAAGAAAAATTTCAGAAGAACTTTTTTTATCATAAGCATGTGTTTCTTGGACTAACAGATTTCACATTGTCACCATTCAATTATGTGTGTCAAGCCGTTATTATTTAGGTAGAAGCACCACCTCTATCGGATTCTTGCTATATATTTGCCGGACGAGTTTAAACACATTTGATTTTTCTAGGACGTGAAATGTAAGCATTCACAAAGCCAGCGTTCAGCACCGATCAACTGTTATAATATGTACCAGACAGCTTATTATCCTATCAATAGGGTCATAATTAGGAACTAAGAAGAAAAGAATCAGGTAATTCATGAGCGGACGGTTTGTCATTATTAATTTTAGTATGCGCTGTGCTCCTCCTAATTGACCTTGCTTCTGCAACAGGTCATCATAAAACGTATTCTTCAAAGTCACTGGAATGCAATGGCCTGAAGCAATAAGTAAGATTTGCCACCTATGTGAATAAGAATATTGCTCTTAGATATAACTCCGGAAAATTCCATACGTTGTCATAGCTACACTCAAAGTGTCTCTGCAATGTACAAGGAACTTACCGCACTGGCTTCTTCCAAAGCTACTTTCAGATCTTCCTTGACAAGCTGCAGAAACATGGATGTGTATGTTAAGGCAGCAGTCACAATCAAGTAAAGAACGTCAAAGACTAGGACCCTGATAAACAGTAGTGATATAGAATGATCAAGAGAAGAAGGATATTCATTCAACGGGAAGATGAAAATAAAATACAAAACTGACTGCGGATGGAAGACATTCAAGCAAGAAGTTCCTCCCACCGTGTTTAATAAGACATCAAATCTAGTCTCAATAGACTTCCTAATCTCTTCGTAGCAACGATCCTTGTACGCTAACCCACCAACTTTCGGCTTCGTTTGTTCCTCAGGAGGCTGAGAGAGATTCTGTGACCTGGTGACAAACGATATGTGAGGAAATTGCCATGGAAGCAATCAACCAGCATGGGCACATCATCAAGTACGAAGCAGAGGGGATGCTTTTCCTTACTTGCGGATAGCTCGAGGGGCTGGGAGGTTGGACATCGGTCCAACACCCTCTGCTTCGGCAGCTTCCTCAGCTTGCTGCTGGTCAAGAATCTCCTGCATCTCCACTACCCTGGAAAAAGCGGTAACTATGAAAAAAATTGAAAAATACAACATTCCTCTGTCTGACCCCACCCATTTCTGAATGCCTAATAACCAGATCGACACCAATAATCATATACTGGACTTGAAAGTATTTCTTGTTTGCATTGAAAAGGCTCAGACCATCATGCCCACATGATGAATAAAACAACGAAGATCGATACTTGTCGGACAGACATTGTTAACGAAACGATATGAAAATAATTTCATTAAGTGACACAACACAAAACACAGCACTGTGTTTGGCATCATACCTGAGTGCCCGCACCAGGGTTTGAGGACTGCACATTATTAAAAAAAGTACATGTCAAGTGCCCGTTTGTCAATATAAAATGCCACGTGCCAAGTGTCAAAGAAATTAAGGAGGGTAACATCTCTATCCAGAACAGGAAAAAAAACTGAAGCTAATACTTACCTATCTTTTGCAAGCTGAAAAAAATTGCAGACATGGCCCCACAGGGTCTGCTCAAACTTTGCTCGGGTGTTGCTAACATCTTCAAAATACTCCCTGCAGTAAGAGAGATCGAACAACGTTCCATAAGTTTCAGGCCGAGCATGTCTTGAATGTAATCTAAAAGATGCACACGCATGTGTAGAGTCTAAGCTCACTCACGTTAATTTTCCGGCTTCTTCCCTTCGTGTTGACACTGTGGCTAGTGCAAACCGTCTTTTCTGCTCAAGTGCTGTTAATGCCTGCAGCACAAAAATCACAGAAGTGTAAGCCCACTATATCACCACCCTCCCTCACATGTTGACTCTATAAGCTCATCATCTAAGCAAAAAAATAAAATCCAAATGAGTCTTGTTTACAGCTGGACTCTTCATGAGCAAGCTTTTAATTTTAATCAGTTACCTCAAAAGTCCTTAGCAGCTCTCGTTCATCTGAAAGTGAAGCTCTTGCTTCTGCAGCTTCTGTAGATATAGACATCATGCCTTCAACATCCTGTATGAATGTGATAGAGCCACAAGGTCACGATTTCAGGAAACAGCACTGCATTTAAAAATATAGCAGTGAAAATACAGCATTAAATGCGCAAAGCACGGGTTCAGAAAGAATATAGCACCTTCAAGGTTGTGTTCAAATTGTTACGAGCATTACTAAGAAGCTTTATTTGATCGTGGTGCTCAATGAGCGTCTGGCACTCACGACATAACCTGAATCCCCGCACATAGCACATGGCACATCCCAGATGGTTAACCAACAGGTATTTCTTATTGATGATTTTCACAAAGTCTTCCAATTAAGAACTGATAGCTCCAATTTACGAAGGCCCTTGGAAATTGAATGATACGAAATAGGGAATGCAAAGAGCATATGAAGTTTCATTCCAGAAGGTCAGCGAAACACTGTTGCACTTCACAGATTAT
The DNA here is from genome assembly GCA_022496805.1 of Pohlia nutans. Taxonomy (NCBI): domain Eukaryota; kingdom Viridiplantae; phylum Streptophyta; class Bryopsida; order Bryales; family Mniaceae; genus Pohlia; species Pohlia nutans. The sequence continues at coordinate 4,888,910 of CM040086.1, forward strand.
TTGACATAAAATTGCCATCCAAGCAACTTCTCCAGTAAATTCCTCTCCCAATGTAACATGACATGCAATCTCTTATTAACATCATTGATGACCATTTCTAAGTGGGCGCACCTGTCAATGAGTTCGAAATTTTCACGAAGACCTCCAATTTTTTGCTGTGAGTCAGCAAGCGCATCAATACCCGCTCTGGCTTGCTCTACCTGTTGCATTTAGTGGCTTAATATCCAAAACACCAAGATCGGAGAAGCAGCTGCTAAAAAATGGACAGCTACCATGTGATCTTAACCTCCCAACGTCAATGCAGCGCTTTGTGACATCCGATTAGCGCATAAATGCTTTGTAAGTTATGTAATAAATTAGTCTCAAACAAAAGCTGATTGAAACGAGCAGGAAATTGTGACACTAGCAAAGAGAGAAAAATGTTTTCGAACGAAACTCGAACTAACCTGTGACATGACACTGCTGCTGAGTTGTGCATCGTTATGCTGTAAAATGACAAAGCATTGATCAGCAACGACACGAAAATTAAGAAGTAAATCATGTACACTGCGCTATTATTCCCTCGTTGAGAATAATTCATCAGTAGATAATCAAACATCTTGTTGCAAAAAGTCGAACCGAAATCTACTATAATATGATATGCATTCTACATATGAACTTGCTGGATCCCGAAAATTCAGCTGTGATAGCCCTGAAGACAGTGCAGGTGACCTAATGCTCAATACTATCCAGCTCCACGGAGAACTACTCCGGTAAAATTAGATTCCATAGATCATTAAATGATTCTTTACACAGAATGCCTTATGCGATTGCATCGGTTTCTTTGATAATAAGCGCACCTGTTTCCTAGGGTTAGAAACACAGAAGAGCGGATAATCAAGAGTAGCCAAAGAAAAAAGCAGATCAGTCAAACGGTCCCTAAGGGCAGGAAGGGAATTCCTGAAACCACTACAACTTCGTTCCTCAACATCGAGCTTCTAAAAACAAAAAGCATCCTCCCCTTGCATTGCAAATAGTCCCTAGTACCTGCTGCCGCAAAGCGTAATCAGATCTGATGCTGTTAACAGACGCCAACGAATCCGGCAGAGGCAGCAGCTTCGCCACCTCCCGAACCGCCGCTTCCTTGGCCTCGATGCCAGCATCGTGCATCATCATGATGCACCAACCTACTCACCACCGTGTTCACTCTCTCACACGCACACCAAACCCTAAACTCGACTGTCAGTCCCCTGCATCACTGTAACCCCGGCGCCTCGTACTAGAGCTACGGAACGCACAAAAACCTCCTCCACGAGAAGAATCAAAAGCAGGAAAGAAACTGTACTATCGAATCCGGCGATCGATCAATCGAGCTAAGCAGCGCTCCCTTTGGATCCCAAGGACTGAAAGGTTCGAAAAGATGCAGAAGAGGAAGGCGGAAATAGAAAAACGATAATGCACGGCTGCACTAATTGATGAATGAGTTTAAATTTGACAACGGAGGAATTGAGAGACGTTGCGAGGTAGGAAGGAGAACTGGAAGTCTTGATTCCGCGGCTCCTCTCCGTCACTGGTGCAGTCAATGCTTGAAAAACACCTTCTTGCCAGTGTGAAAGGGGTTTCGCCAGCTTTGGCGATGAGAGAGACGACCCAATGAATGTAGTCGGATGATTTATTGCTTTCTGTTAGTTCATTCGCTGCCTGACCAGTGAGTGGATGAATAGATGATATGGCAGTGGATGTCTTCAACCCCATTGGATACAAGCTACTGCAGAAAAATCATCTTGCAAAATGAAAGAACAAACTCCAAATCCTTTCTGGATTCCAGTTTTAACCTCTAAAAGACCAAGGCTTCATAGTTTTAAAATGAAATAATTTAATTGATCATATTGTAAAAAATGTAATTAAAATGGAATCAAATTTTATATCGCTGAATTGATTGAAAAATGTATTGAATACATTTGAATATATATGAATAAATGCGTGTGTTTATTGAATAGATTTGAACAAAAAGAAGTCCACATAGGATCTACTCAAAATTCTTAAAAGAAACATGAGACACAATTTGGGTTTCTTATTGTTTCAAGGGTTTAAGGAGAACTTTAATCAATATTTTTTTAAACATGCAAATTATGCACTTGAAAGGCTTTGCACTCAAATTTGTATGACTGCAATTCAAATCCTTCAAGTGTGAAATGTGAGCTGGTACAGAACAACTGAGTCATAATTAGCTAGATTGAAGAAAATTAAACTCTTTACTTTGGAAAAGTGCACCTTAAGCCCTAAATGATCGAGGGGGTAAGGGCAAAACCTAAGTGTGTCATAAAATGTTACTTCTACAACTTTGATGAAGCTTGGTCTAAAAGAGAAAATGAGAGGTATGATGTTTAGTAATTATTTGTATGGTCAAAATTCCAAAAATAGTTTTAAATATTTGTTTAATAATTTTAAATTTATTTATCATTTAAAATTCACCAAAATTACAAATTTATTTTTAAAGTTTCAAATTTTTTATGATCGGTTAAAATTAGACATTCTATTTTAAATTTTTAAAAGGCAATTCTTTTTAATGAGATGACATCATTAGTTTCCTAAAAAAGTAAGTTTTATAACAATAGAACAATATTGAGGTCTTCGTCTTTGAAAAATTCCTTTGTGAACCTCAATATTGCAAATGAAATGTATCAAACAATGATCACTAGAACATGACCTTTACCCTAATTTTGACAGAAAAATCAAAAATTAAAAAATGTCATTTCTTGACCACTGTTATTTGGGTCGCAATTAGAAAATGGTCGGTTGGTCCTTTAGGGGTTAAGGTCTCATTTCACCTTAAGTATTTGTAAATTACTTCACAAGAAAACTTAGGTCAAGTGGGATGTTGTTGAAAACTTGAAATCTACCTTTTAAACAATGGAAGTTTTACTTTAAGATTATATTTGCACGCTAACAAAATAGAAATAGTTACATGGAAATTAGAGGCCAGTGAGCTTTCTTGCCTACGGTACCTCATTTAGAAGCACGAAGCCATATGTATCTTGTAGTCGTTTAGATTGACTCAATGGAATTGATCTCGGACCACCCACTTGAAATAAACATTCACTCGCAATCAACTGCTAAGTTCATGATTTGGCAATGAAATAAAAACTTAAACTAATTAATTAATTAATTAAAAATAAAAACCTCGTACATGAAAATCATCCATGTCGAACCGAAACTCAGGCCCAATTCTACTTTGTTACTTGGTTCTTGGTTATTTGGTTATTTGGTCATTTATTACTATAATGTCTATCCTCAAGACAAGGAAGTAATCTTGCACCATTGGTTCTTTGTCCAATGGACAATGAACTATGGATGGATCAAACAGACACTAGTTATTCACACTAGCCTCAAAAGAGGATCAAAGTTATTACTACTAATATTACTTGCATGGTAATTACAATATGTACTTCTTTCAAAAATAGGTACTATACTACCGAATAGTATAATGAAGGTGTGAAGTGTCCATCAAGATTTGAACATATGAAAACCATCTAGTATATAAAGAGATGCACACCAAAATTTGCATTCATAGAATTGATCAAAATGGTTGATTGAATCTTTAATGTTATGATTTGTAGAATATGGTGATCGTATAAGTAGAAACAAGAACCATAAATGAAACAATAACATTTACAACACTTCAATGTGGTGTACTTCTACCAAAACTGGATCTTTACTTTCTTCTAGGTCAATCTCTTATTTGCAATCATTTCACCTCTCATTTTGTCATTCAGTGTCATCATTTCCTGGAGTCATACTAATGTTCATCTTCATGCAAATTTTGCATCAAATTAAGTTCTCATTTAAGTTTGAAAGCAAGTTGTTGCTATATAATGCTACACCAAGAGCCACAACCTCTTATAACTTTTTCAAAAATTCTATCACATGCATTCCTTCCATGTTACATTTCCTCAGTTACATTTCCTCAGTTACATTTCCTTTGATCACTATTTCCAACCCTCAAATGACCATACACCCAAACTGTCAATGAAATGAATGAGTTCATCAAAATCATTCGTTTATCAACCATTAAATTTTTCCACCATTCTCTTCACTATCCCTTGTATCACACCCTCGTCTACATAAGCCATTGCATGGTTTCTTTCCTAAAATGATGGACTTTCGATCTCTCCATGATCCCTGTACAGCCTACTCTTGCTTTTAAATACCAGAACTTGCAAACCATTGCTCAGTCTCCCTTTGGGGTACAGACCATAAACATAATAAGCATGCTAAATTGTTGAGAATTCCATATGGATATCCTCACTCCAGTCATGAACATTTCAAGGTACAAAAACTTTCAGAGTGTGCATGCAGTGACAACAAGTGAACATTGTCAAAAAAACCAACATCTTTCAAATGATTGGCACCAACGCAAATCTCCATGAACAGGAACGATCCGATTGTTAGATCAAAGGCATTGCAAGGATTTGACTAAACCTCATGTCAGCATTGCAGGGGGGACTAAGCTATATATCATTCAATTACTAGAGAGATTGGATTGAAATTAGGGTTGGTGCTATCGACCCACCAGCATGCCAAAGCGAATGCCCGCCATGCAGCCCAAGCCGACGAAGACAGCTACTGTACAATGACGCCACGGCGTGACTTCCAAGGAGGAGTAGAACATCCAGTAGAGCGTGGTGACGGACATCAAGCCCCCGGCGAATTCAAGCAGTTTGAACACGGCCGCGGGCGATGGCAGGGTGAAGGAGGCCACGTTGTAGCCCAAGGGGTAGGCAGCGCTGGAGACCGCCACGGCCAGGAACGTCTTCCACTTGCATTTGGTGCCGAAGTAGACGGGCACGGCCACCGCCGCGCCTAGGGTTACGAACTGCGGGGCCAGGAACACCAGGATGCCCGGGAACTGCAGCAGCCAGCGCCCGGAGTTCGCCAAGGAGAAGAACCACACGCCGTAGGCCAAGTTCCGCAACGACACCACGACTGCCGTCAAGATCCCCCCGACGAGCGCGCGCTCGCGCACCCTCGGGCCGTCGAATTCCCGCTTCGAAAGCTCGTGCAATTCGCGCTCCGTCAGCCCCTCGTCCGCCGCGTTGATCCTGTTCGGGCCCGTCGGGGGGTTGCTCGTCAGCGGCGCCACCACCAGGATGGCAATCCCGCCTCCTACCACGAACGCCAGCGACGAGAACACGCCGGCGCTTGTGTCCAGTGTGTCTGCAATCAATGCAATGGTGAGTGCACCTGCTAAAAAACTCTTCAGTATCCCGTACAGCCACGGCCTCGGTGACGGCTTGAAAACGAAAATCACCAAGATCGCGCCCAGGAGTGCGCCCAGGGTGGCGAAGTATGAGATTCCCTGCGCCACTCGGACCGCCGAGTGAGGCCGGTCCACCATGCTCACGATCTGACTCTGATATCGCCCCATCGTGAAGTCCGCACAATGCTATAGGTTGAACATGTACATTCGTTGCGTTTCTGTTACAACAGCAAAAAATGTGGCGATTAGAATTGATTCAAAAAACAGAATTAGAACTAAGATCCAGCAGCGAGCTACAGAAGTACTACTTGAGCGCATCGGTGTACTAGTGCATTGTGGACAATGTGTTCAAATCCGAGTAACCAAATTGGCAGGGATGAGTGGGAGCTTACTTGCGCGATGAGTTCTAAAACCCTAAACCCCGGCGGACTTCGGGAGGCTCAAGGGGACATGATCGACTGCGCGATTGAGGGACGCGGAGTCTGGCAGTCGGGCGCAATTAGAGAAGAAGGCGAGTTCTAAGTTGGGGCACAGACAATGTGTGAGTGAGGAAGAGTCGGAGTGAGGAGGACGATGCATGATCTGTCGGTAAGTTTGAGGAACATCGGTGCGGTTGAGGAGCCCGAAGCAACTCGCTCGCTCGCGTCGCTCGGCGCTGCTCGCACCGCGTGTTTGATTTCACAAGTTGTGCAGGCTTTTCAGGGCCAGATTTTGGAGAGCCCGCTCGTTTGCTCCATCCCCAGCGGGGCCGGGCCTCCATTCTGCCCTTGCAGCTTCTCCACCAGTGGGAAGGCAATTCCCCGAGCCTGTCAGAAGGCTCCGTCCCCTCATTCAAAGCTCCCGTGCCATGAGCCGCACCAGTCCCATTGCTTTTCAACAGTAGCATTGTAGACCAGGGATCTGTCTAAGGGCCGCTTCACACTATGGCAGAAGGTCGAGAGGCCGTCGATTTCCACCAATCAAATTGCAGGAAACCATGGTTTCGGCCTCTCGACCCTTCACACTAGAGGCCAAAGTCCACCGGCCGTCGCTCTCCAAAATGCCTACGTGGCAGCGCTTTTTGACCTAGGCGACGGCCTCTCGAAGTTCGTTTGGGTCCTGCATTTTGCAAGACCCGTCACTATGAAAATGACAAGATCTTGGCCAAATTAATACGGAGGCCCTGCCACTGTTCAAGAGCTACTGTGCCACATTCCAGCTTCTTAGGAGCAGCCCTGCCACATTCAGTAATATTAATTACATCCAGCTGCCATATCCCAGTTTAGCCTTCCTTCCTCCCACTTTACAGCGTGTCTGCAATCCCTGCATTCGAGCTAGTGACCACCCCACCTGTGGTTTTTGTTTTTTTTTAATTTTTAATCTAAACCAGTTTGACAGAGAAGGTTTGGGCTTGGCCTTTGGAGGCTTCACACTATGCGCGGCCAAAGGCTCCAATTACAATATTTTATTGGCTATTTTCAATAGATTTCTTTGGACTCTCAACAAAGTTTGGACTCTCAATCCCACGGCCTCTTGACTTCGACGGCCATAGTGTGAAGCGGTCCTAAATCCCCCCATCGAGCGTGGCTCGGAGGCCAAGTTCGGGAGGGGGTGGCAGGGGTGGGGTAAAACTTGCCCCCTATTTTTAAGTTGAGGGGGCCCTTACTTGATCTCATGGGGGATTTCCCAGAGTAGTTTAGGGCCGCAGGCCCTAAATTTAGCCAAAAAAAACCAAAAAAAGTCTCCAAGGGGCCAAAACGGGGAGGGCCAGAAAAATGAACCCCACCGAGCCTGGCATCCGAGCCAAGCTCAATGGAGAGAAATAAAGAGACCCGTAGACCAGGGCATTTTTTTTGGGCGAAATAGTGCCAGATTGCACTAAAAAAATCTAGTTAAAAAATGGCCTCAAATCATAAAGTTTTTGCCATGAAACTTTAGGGCCTCTTTACACTAGAGGCGAGAAGTCGTGAGGAGAGAAATTTCAGCCAATGAGAAATTGGTCTTCTTAGTTTTTAGGCCTCCCATTGGTTGAAATTTCTCTCCTCACGGCTTCTCGCCTCTAGTGTAAAGAGGCTCTTAGATCAAACACATATCTTGAATGAAATCGCCAAATTGTGAATGAAAAAATTTATGGATATGTGATATCTTCTATTCAATATGTGGATGAATGCTGAAATATGGAGCACCACTATGACATTTATATCGTCATTTTGGCACTTTGTGAAAAATGAAGGAAAAAAATGCCCTGTTGTAGATGCTTCAAAAGTGTTCCACTATCCAAGTTCTTTAGCTGTAGATGAGTGGGCTTGCCATGATTTGGGGATTTACTACGGTGATTTGGGAATAGTGACCAAATTTTGAGGTGTTGCAGAGAAGAGCTAATGAACCTTATGTTGTTGCAAGCATCCTCTTTCTATGTGGAGTAAGGTAGAGACACCCATAACCGACAGGTGACCAAAAACCGATATATTCTAATTTCTAGATTGTAAAAGAACAGATGTACCTCATTTGTACATATCGGTTATGGGTTCTGAAGTACTTTTCACTTTGAAAAATTGTACAAATTTCAATATTGGGAAATAATTCATGGAAAAATTTGCATTCTCCGCAAAAACTAACTTCCAACCCGGGAAAAATACCACCCTATTAATAGCTGGTCCAGAAATAGTGTAGGTAGCTTAAGTTATCGGTTTTAGGTGTCTCGACCTTAAAGCCCAGTGAAATGGTTTGGCCTTGGGGCTTGTAGCTTTTATTTGCAGGGCTCTGTATACCAGTAATCGCGATTTTGGCCATGGCCTAGCTGTATTTTTCGGAGTCTGGAAGCACCATTTCTGTAGCCGTGGAACTGGGTGGGTAGCTTCATTTCGTTCAGGCCCTGCACATGGTTGTTTATAGCATCCTGCATGGCCACGGTAGAGATACCCTTAACCCTTAAACGTCAAGAGGGCCTGCGCGGGGTAGCCCGGAAGTCATCTAAATTTTTGGGGAAAAAAAAAAAAAAAAAAAAAAACACGAAAAAAACACGAAAAAAAAAACGAAAAAAAAAGCAAAAACGGCTTTGCTGGGCACTGCTGGTGAGCACTGTAGCACTGCTGAACTTCAGCTGCCCTAACCTCAAAATTCTGTTTAATTTGATAACTTTGATTGCTTACCAACGATTGCACAATCTCTCAAATGCGGCGCAAATTTGGAATCTAGATCGCTTTTTCAGTAGCTTTTCAACACACCAATCCTCGCTTGATTTGGTTGAGAAAATCCACTTTTTTCTTCATTATTCTCTTTTAAATAAGCCCATGGGGCTTTCCTTGACGTTTAAGGGTTAACCCCTAAGCTCCCGAGCGACCATTTTCTGGTCGCTGCCCGGAAAAAACGGGCTGCCCGGAACAAAAAAAATCTTTTTTGAAAAAATAAAAAATATTTTAAAATACTACATCAAGTCTACTTTCCAACCCAATTTGAATTATGGCAATCCGAGTTAAACTCCACCCGGGAGAATTTTTCAAAGTAGATCACCTCAACATTGTCTTAGTGTTACAAAATTTGCTATTTGGGGAAAGTAATGATGATTCCTCCATCGTTTCTCTTGTTTTTTTGAAGTTTACGACAGATAGCCCAACTTTAACCAATCGTACTAAATTTTGAACTCTAAAATTGAAAATTATAATTTATACAAATTTTCGAAGGTTAATGCTTTAAATTCATTAAAAAACGATCTAAATATTATTTAGGAAGTTTGACCGTACGGATAATTTGTAAAGATGATACTCTACATTTTGTCTATTGAACCAACCTTCATCAAACATATGGAAGGCACATATTATAACACATCTATGTTTTGTCCAATACCCCTCGGGCTTTTAGGGGTTAACCCGGCCCTGAACATCCCAGCGTCCAGAAACTAGATCACGAACAGATTAAAAGCCTTCCAATTTTCTCATCCAACCTCGGATGACTTTCATCGAAGTAACCTTTGTAAGCCTATTAAATTCTCTACCAATTTCAATAAATCCCTTGTGATGGGTAGTTGTTAATAATATTGTAGAGTCCTCCGACTGTACGTATGTCAAATTTGTCGAGTAAATTTTATGCTTGCAATGGTCCTCTCATATACATCTGAGCCGTGCTAATAGAGGCTAGCATCTACTTGTATTTTAAGGGTTGGTACGTTTAGGGGTTAACCTTTTAGTGCCTAGGGTACAGGAGCTGCGTACAATGGATTTTAGTAGTTTTTTCCACTGTGATTGATACTATCAGAAATTGAATGGATTAACCCCTAAACGTCCGATGGGGATAGTATGTACGATGTCGTATGATTGGGATTTGCTACCAACAAGAAATTCTAAATTGAGATCTCAATGAACTCACTAGAATTGCATTGATCTAAATTCCAACTTCTCTTTTGAACTCAAATTCATTAAAGGTGTGGATCCATTTCAAATACAACCAAAATACATCATATTCTATTGGCCGCAAAGGCACATTAGACCTTTAGGGGTTAAATTAGAAATTAATTGTACAATTGTATTCTCAACTGAAGTGGAGACAATTTGCCAAAATTAGAGAATCGTCCAGTGGTGAAATTGCAAGATTATAGTATTTCTTTGAACCGTATAATGCACACTCAAAAATGAGATTTTGGAGGGGTGTGTGACTTCAAAGTTAAACAGAATTTGGGTTAAGTTTTACAAAATGAAAGTGACAAGGTTCAGCAATGACCTATGTCAACACTTCTCCATTGCAATTTTTCTTGTTAAGAACGGAGTCACACATAACTATTGTGAATTTTATAAGTGAGAGTGACTGATTCGTAAACAGCTTAGGACAAAAAATTATATGTTAAAAACTAAAAGAAGTTGGTACATTGATCAAGATCGGAATACATACACTACTAAAACATGAACAAGAGAACTAAGTCCCAAAAAAAAAAAAAAAAAAGAGAGAGAAAAAAAGATAAACGAGATAGCAAACTTCCAAACATTAGAAATACAACATCGTACATGTGTTTTTATTTGTAAGTATTTGTTGTATTTTGAAGTATTTGCAATATTTTGTTGCTTTGAACATAGGTGTTTTGATAATTGCACAACTCTAAACTTCACAATTCAAAATCCATTTTTTCACAAATTTTCTATTACTCGCATTTCTGACACTCCAATGACTAGAATGTGGTCAATTAGGCACTAAAGGGTTAGAGGACCAACCAAGCCCCACGGCTTGGTTTTCTCAATCTTCAACCATTTTGACCATGAATTGTTAATTATGGAGAAAATATTTTCTGAGCTTTTTTTTTCAAGCATCATCCATGATAAGAATAGTATGTACCAACATTTTTAGTGTGTAAAGTATGAGGTTAAAACTCAAAAAAATAATTATTTCTTTCTAGATGAGGAATGATGTTTAACCCCTAAAAAACCATGTTCATCCCTAAAATTTCATCACTTCTTGTGATGTTTTCAAGAATGTATATATATCAGTTGGTGTTCACGTTGAAAACTTTACTGTTGAAGCTCAAAAAAGGACTTAGTTGTGAAATCGTATATTAATATTTAGAACAATCTACCGTATAGATTACATAATTATAAGGTTTAATCTTTAGTTGTTTTCTGAAATTTTTGAGCAAAATCAACATGTCATTCACTCCAAACATTCTCCTAAATTGAAAAACTATGATTAGTGTTTGAAATTTTAGGGGCATATAAAAATGTATTGTATCTAATTTCTCATTAAAAATGGTGAGTGGTTGAGGCGGTGTTTGTGATTGTTATCAATTGTTACACTGCATAAAACGTGTAAAGATTTCAAAAATATTTTGGAATATTCTAAAACATTGTAAAGTCATATAAAATATGTAGAAAATATTCCAAATCTTATGAAAATATTTCGCTTTAATATATTTAATAATTTTTTGTAATTATTATATAGTGCTTATGACAAATGTTTTACATATTGTACACTTTTTCTGACAAATATGACACCCTAGTGTGAAAACGCCCTCTAAGTCATTGACCTCCTTGTCCCAAATTCACCTGTTTTGACATTTTGGATTTTCTCCGGCGGATCAATCAACGCAATTCCACATCTCGAGAGGATTTTTTTGTTCTCATAACGGACATCTACAATTATCTAATTAACACCAAGCCAAAATTATGGGAAAAAATTTACTAAAGTAATGAAATTATTCTTTGATACAATGTGTCATTGTGGTCTTTTAGGGGTTAAGAATTAAGCCCTAAAAGCCCGATTGCTCGAAGGATATTGGACAAAACATATATGTGTTATAATATGTGCCTTTCATATGTTTGATGAAGTTTGATGAAGGTTGGTGCAATAGACAAAATGTAGGACATCATCTTGGGCATCATCTCTACAAATTATCCATATGATCAAACTTCCGACTAAATTTTTAAATATTTTTTGAATGAATTTAAAAGCATTAACTTTTGAAATTTGTATAAATTATAATTTTCCCTGGTGGAATTTAACTCAGACTGACATAACTCAAATGGCATTGGAAAGTAGACTTGATGTAGTATTTTAAAATATTTATCATCTTTTCAAATTATTTTGGGCAGCCTATTAAAAACGGGCATTAACCAAAAAAATGCTCTCTTGGGAGCTTCGGGGTCAGTAAAATTCTCCAAAGGCATATGGCGGGAATACAATAAACTAAGAAAATAAGAAATTTTCCATACTAGGAATGATGGGAGTTATGGCAAGGACTTCTTTTTTGTAGAGAGAAATGGAACAAATCATGAAGAGGCAATACAATTCTATATTTTTTATTCCTAGTAGTGATGATTTTATACAAATTTTTAAACTAAAAAGTTTGTCAAAACTTGAACTCGTTTCCTATGGTCTTCAATAACAAAGTATTATAATAGACAATATCGTGCAAAGAACCATCCAAAACCAATAGGCCATTATATCCATCAACCATGTCTATCCAATTTTCCACCAATTGATGCCCAAATTAGCATAGTTCAATAAAATATCACACCTTGCATCTAGAATTGTCACATTTGTTAAACATTCTTGGAAATGAGAGAAAAATGTCTATGTTCACTGAAAGTCTACAATTTGGTTCATGGGGTCCTCACACTTTTCTATCTTTCTACCTTAGACACGGGGGGTTCACTCCATTGTCAAATTAAACACCACGTGTGAACAAAGTTTGTTACCCCTACATTACATGCCATAGATAATTTTAAAATTTATGATATTTTTTCTACATACACATAACCATTGATAGTATCTTTTGTATATTTTATCGAAATTTTTAGTCATTTTCATTTTTTGTAGTAATTGTTTTAGTTCAATTCTGCGTCATTCTAGTTAAAAACGGCATGTTTTATAAAATAACCAAATTATCAAATTTAGTTACCACTTTTTAGTATGTAATAGGTACCGTGTATATCTACTCATGAAAAAAAATTGATAAAATTTTGACCCGTTTTGGTGATACTTTATGTACATTTTTTACATTTTTTACATGTAATATTATCGCACGTGGTTGTTCAACTCTACAATGGAGTGCTCTCCCCGTGACCTTAGAAAAAAGGACTTGAACTACAACATTCAATCTCTTTTTTTGTTCAACCCAACAACTAGGTAGTGGGACCCTTTTAATAAAGAATTAACATAAATTTGATGTAATAATTATATATTTATATGAGTTGATCAACAAACATGAGTTGATACGTATAATTGTCTTTCACGTATGGATGTCTAACATGATTCATAAATAAAAATGTCATTGAGCAATGCTTTTGGATTTGAAAGAGATGGTTTGAAGGGAATAAAGTTGGAGTATAATGTCCATCTAGCTTAGTAAGATTGACTTTAAAAGTTCATAAGAGGTATTCACAATATTTAGAGAGGTTATAAAAAGGTATAAAAGAAAAATTTCTCATAGATTGGAAAGTGATTTAAAGAAATGGAACGAATAAATAATAAGAGTTCCATCAAAATACTTTTATCATTGATTAGTTTAGAAATCTTATTTGATTTGATTTATATTAGTAAATATTGATTAAATGAAGTAAAATTTTCAAATCATTCATTATTTACTTCATACATGGTTGAGATATTACATTTTTTTTTATTAAGACAACTTTTGACTTTTCATACCATAATTACATGAATTTTAAAGATGTCATAAAAAATCTAAACAAGGGATTAGGGCTCGGATTAGGGGGAGTTTTTTGAAATTTGATATATTTACAAAAAAAGAAATTAACTTTGAAAGAAAGTTGGTAGTTAAGGTGTATAATAACAATTCAAACTGAAAATCCTAATTTGGTATATTCATATTACTTGTTGCTTTAATATTAAGTTCCAACAACATGTAGAATATTCACTTCCTTCTCTTTGCTCATGAAAGCTTTTTGACTTGTGGAATAGTATTGAAGTATTAATGTAAAGTAAACTTCAATTTTGATAATTGGAGGAACAAAATTATTATTTCAATACTATTTACAAGGTTTCAATTTATTTTTTTGGGAATGATTCTCTAATTTAGATTTATTTGGAATTTGAGTTATAATGATCGGCATAATTCATGTTTGATGTTTGAAAAACTCATTGTTAATTTGAAGAAGTCAAGGTAAATAATTCAATTATAATTTGAGTGCAAATCAATCATATATAGACATTTGAAATTTAATACACTTTTAGAAAATTGGTATGTCAATCAACTTTCAAATTTGAATTGTGCAGCCATGCTTTCATCAAAACCTAAAATACATACAAATATATATATATATGTATTCACTGTATCTTTTTATTATCACATTTTGTTATGTCACATAATGTTCTATATAAATGTGATGATGAGGGCTTTAACATCTATTAAGAGGATTCTAAACAACATTTCCAACATATATAACGTCAAGTACTTCTTTAACCTCTGAAGATCCTCACCTCTCTCCAGATTTGGAAGATTACACAGATGCATTATAAAATGAAACTAGGGGGGATATTTTGAGCTTGATGTATCTATAAAAGTTGTACGTTATGAGTTTTAGATTTTATCCCTGCAGTTAGATCTATAATTGCTATCACCAATATTCTGTATAATATTTGAAACTTAAAATTCAAAATTATTTTGTAATTCGATCACAAATAAGATGTTGACAATCTAAGGATGAAATTTTTGTGATGGATTGAAATGAAACACTCTAAGTGTAGTTGTTTTTGGATACTCTTTGATTGCTTAATTTTATAAATTGACTTTTTTAAAAGCACTTTTGGATACTTTTGAATTAAGATCTTAGAATTTTTTTAATCACTACAACATGAAATGAGACATATAAATTCACAAATCATCTCCTTTATAATAGGTTCTCACATGCATGAAGCTAACTTCCCATATAATCTTTAGTAAAACATTCACATTGCAAAAATGCATTATGGATGAAGAAAATTAGATGAAATTTTTACATCGTCCAAAAAATGGACACTTAGTCAATGAAGGGTTAAACATCTATTAAATAATTTTAGCTAAATTAATCAATTTGAAGAATCTAAATGAAAAAAGCTTGTTTATAAAATAAGAATGTTAGTATTGTGTAGAATGGTTCATTGATCAATTTAAAATAATGCAAGTTTCATTTTTATTAATCATAATGTACATGATATACTAAACAAAGAAAATCACATGTAATTTTACAAAACATTTGAGTTCTAGAGTTTTAGAGTTGGATCCAAATGTATTTGTTGTGACTCATTTCTAAATTAAACATAAAAATGAAAATGTACAAAATAAATAGATATGTATTTAATATTTTAGTCCTAATTAAAGTAGGTTTTGCAAAATTTTAATTTTTGGTGCTAAATTCAAGTACATTTTGCCATGAATCTCATAGATGCTTATTGTAACCTATGAAAGACTCTAAAAAGTATTAAAAAGTTGACTTATTAGATAAATATGTGGTGAACTTGTTCTTGGGATTTGATAGTTCAAAAAAAATTACAAAATATAATTCAATTTTCAACTAAAACATAATCGGTATTTCCTAATTGTAATTAGCATTTTGTGATTTAAAAGAACACGTGTTTTTCATTCAACTCACAACAATTTTTTGAATATGGGGTTCTGGTTTCATATGCTTAGCAATAATAATTGAAAGTACACCATTTTCCATATTGGCCTTTACTTCATTTGAATTGGCATTTTGTGGTAAACGGAATCGACGTAAGAAACTACCACATGCACGTTCAACAAGGTGCCACTTATCTTTATGGTGCACTTCATCATTACTTCGTTGCCCGCAAATCTCAAGTGTGCTTTCTTCAATGATATGTACTTTGATATTTTCTTTCTTGATACCTTATTAAAATTTTGAGTCATTACAAAAAACAATTCAAAATTGAGTTGTTACTTCAACCAATAAGTAATTATTGATGAGTAAAAATTAAAATCAAAACAAAAATATATAAATAGGAGGTGTTTGTATTGGATATTGTTGAAATTTGTGAATCAATTAAATATATATATTTGTAAAGGTTATCTTTTGTATATTATCAAAATATTTTTAAAAACATGTCTTTCAAATATGGTGCACAAATACATCGTGTACATTAAAAATTAATTTTTTTATCATAATAAATTATAATATAATAATCCTTATATGTTGAAAGTAAATAAATTTTATGATTATTGTTAATAGGTATAAGTTTATCTCTAATTGTGAATTATATTGAGGTAATTGATGCAACGTAGTATTGCTAGAAGCCAAAGACGTACGGGTGCTAAATAATGGTGTGTGGGAGGAGGGGTTAGGCATGGGCTGATCTCTAGAGTGTCCTTGTGATGAGTTATCCCATATGGTTTGTCCATGGTGACCTCCTAGTGTACACTACTTAAGGTGGAAGGCCTTTGAGTAAAGATTATCTCTTTCTACGCATTCCTTGTGTTTGTGTGTGTGCCTTGTGCAATCTTCTCTACCTTCAATAGGTTATGGGCCCACTCATGTGTGTTTCATGAGTATTAGATTGCATTTGTGCAAGTATTTTGAGGTCGGTGCGCAACGGGCGGTTTTGGAGCATTGTTGGAGGTTTTGGAGCTTGTTGAAGCGTTGGTGTTTCTTGGAGGTGTGCATGGGCTGAAGTTACATGTTGGAGCACTCTCTTTGGTCAATTTCTTCCCTTGATCTCCTTCTTTTCTTTCTTCTATCTCTTCGTTGCGAGTGGAACTTCGTTTGGTTCAATTGTGAGCATTTGAGTAAATGCAAGTGATTTGTGAGGTGTGAAGGCTCTCGTGGAGGGTCTACCATCTGATCCTAGTGATTAGGCACTTGCTTTGAGGTGTTGCATGTGTTTCATGCTCTTGGGGTGCTCAAATTTTCATTTGGAGCTAGTTTGTGCACAAAGGTGCGGTTTTGAGCAATTTCAATGCGATTGGGGTTTTGAGGGACTTGTGTGAGTTCATGTGCATTGAGTGAGTGCTCTTGAAGGACACAAAGGTGTCATTGACGTGCATTGAGTGTTTGGGGACACTAAGGCGTCGTATTGAAGCATTTGGAGTTGTTTTGAGCTCCATTGAGTGATTTGAGGGGTTTTGGTGAGCCTCTTTGCATTTTTGGGTGAGGGTTCTCACATTTGAGTGTTGGGAGGCGTGTGTGGAGCACAAAAGTGCTGATCTAGTGTTTGGGGTTGTTTTAAACCCATTGGGTGCACAAAGGTGCAATATCAAAGCAAAAAATCACAAAAACAAAGTTGTGTGTTTGAGTTTGAGGTTTCATTTGTGTGGGGAGGCATACGTAAGTGAGGATCATGGCATCTTTTGAGGGTGAGGGTCCCAAGGTCGTGGACAAGTTCGATGGGGTGAATTTCCACTTGTGGAAATTCAAAATGGAGATGGTGATGGCCGAGAAGGAGTTGTGGGAGATTGTCGAGGGTAGTGAGGAACCTCCTTTCTCTTCTACGGATCCTAGGATCATGCAAGCGTACACGAGGAGGGAGAAGAAGGCATTTGCCATTTTGGCACTCAACCTCGCGGATTCGCAACTTGCGCACATTCGTTCGTGCAAGACACCCGCGGAAGCATGGTCCAAGCTTTGCAACATTCACGAAGCGAAAACATTGGCCAACATTTTGTTTTTGAGGCGCAAGTTCTTCACCATCAAGATGGGCGAAGAAGATGACATGTTGGCGCACATCAACAAGGTCAAAGCTCTCGCGGATCAACTCAACGGTTGCGACGTGTCGGTTACGGATGGTGACATCGTGATGACACTTTTGGAGAGCCTTCCATCATCATACGAGTACCTCATCGTGGCGATGGAGTCAAGACCCATTACGGAGCTCACATTGGACTATGTGACCTCACGGTTGTTGCACGAGCTTTCGCGGCGAAAGGAGAACGAGTCTCGAGAAGATGGAGCGGCACTCGTGGCGAAGCAATCCAAGAATGGAGGCGGTGGGAGCTCAAGCGACAAGGTGTGCTTCTATTGTGGTAAGAAGGGCCACATTGCCAAATTTTGCTTCAAACGCAAGAGGGATGAGAAAGGGGAGAGTGCAAACAACACTAAAACTCGTGACGATGATGAGTACGCATTTACGGCTAGATATGAGGCAAGCATGAGCGATGGCATTGAGGGTGATGCAAGCATGAGTGATGGTATCGAGGGTGATGCAAGCATGAGTGATTGGATTGAGGTTGGTGATGAGTATGCAAACATGGCAAGCAATGTATCGTGCAATGGTAGTACGAGTGATTGGATTGTTGATTCGGGGGCTACAAGCCACATGTCACCACATAAAACTTGTTTTCATTCGTATGCTCTCATTAATCCAAGGAGAGTGATTTTGGGAGATGATACGGTGCTTGAGGCCGTTGGCAAGGGCCAAATTGTTGTAGACACCGAGGTGAGGGGTCGTGTGAAGACAATCACTATCCAAGATGTCCTCCACGTTCCCAAATTAACGGCAAATTTATTATCGGTGAGGCAATTAGTGGCAAAGCACTTGAGGGTTGAGTTTAGTGATAAGGGGTGTTATGTGTTGTCACCGAGTCGAGATGAAGAACACGAGGGCTTGTACCACATCAAGTTCTCCAAGGTGCATTCGAAGGAATCGGCGGCGTTGGCGCATTCAAACTTGAAGGACGACAAGTTGGCGTTGTGGCATCGTCGACTTGGCCATTTGAACATCAAGAGTGTGAAGACACTACGCGGCATGGTAAGCGGTATGGACCTTCATCAATTGAAAGTGGATGCTTCTACATTCACGTGTGAAGGTTGCATTGAAGGCAAGCAACAACGGTTGCCATTTGCGGGTGAAGGGGCGACACGGGCCACAAAAGTTTTGGAGATCGTGCATTCGGATGTGTGTGGCCCCATGAAGACCACATCGATGGGAGGTTGCAAGTACTTTGTGACCTTCATCGATGATTTTTCAAGGAAGATATGGCTCTACCCTATCAAAGCCAAGAGTGAGTGCTTTGAGAAGTTCAAGGAGTTCAAGACATTGGTGGAGAACCAATCCGAGTTGAAGATCAAGGTGTTTCGGTCGGACAATGGCGGCGAGTACATGTCCAAGAAATTTGACGAGCTTTTGAAGAATGAAGGCATCGCACGCCAAACTTCGGCCCCGTACACGCCTCAACAAAATGGAGTTGCGGAGCGCGCAAATCGCACCATTGTAGAGATGGCGAGGAGCATGTTGCACGCTCAAAACTTGAAGTTGGACCTTTGGGCGGAAGCGGTGGTGAATGCGGTATACACACGCAATCGGTGTCCAACAAGCGCGGTTGAAGGCATGACGCCGGAGCAAGCGTGGAGTGGGAGGCAACCATGTGTTGCACACATGCGCATCTTCGGATGCATTGCATATGCGAAGGTTCCCGACGAACGGAGGACGAAACTCGAGGCTAAGGCCTTGAAATGTGTGTTTCTTGGGTATTGTGAAGGTACCAAGGCGTATAGACTCATGTCGGTGGACACGAGGAAGATCATTCGGTCACGTGATGTGACATTTTGTGAGGAGTCTACGATGGAGGCTCCTTTGGAGGTTGGTCCAAGTGGGAGTAGTGGAGACGTTTTGGTGGACACACCCTCCAAGTCTCCTAGTGTTGTTGATGTAGGTGATGATGACGGTGATGACGAAGCTGGCGACACGGAGGTTGTTGAAGCGCCATCGAGCTCAAAGGCCAAGAATGACGCAAAGGGCACGCAAGAGGAGCAAGTTTCTTCAAGCGAGCGGCGGTACCCCGAGAGATCGCGCAAGCCACCTGGAGAATGGTGGAAGAACCACATCTTCCCTCAAGTGGAGGACGAGCATGCGAATGTGGCATTATCGGATGGTCCATTGACCATTCGAGAAGCCATGCAAGGTGAGGATGCGGTCAAGTGGGAGCGCGCCATGCAAGAGGAGTACGACTCTCTAATTGCTAACGGTACGTGGCAATTAACTCCCATTCCAAAGGATCGCAACCCCATTGGTTGCAAATGGGTGTTTCGGACAAAGAGGGATGTTTCGGGTATTGTTGTGCGTCACAAGGCAAGATTAGTAGCCAAGGGGTTCGCGCAAGTGCATGGGGTGGACTTTCACGAGACATTTGCTCCCGTGGCCAAGTTCACCACCATTTGATGCATTCTTGCCATTGGAGCGGCCTTGGACTTGGAGATGCATCAAATGGATGTGAAGACCGCATTTTTGAATGGCGATTTGGAGGAGGACATCTACATGGTGCAACCTGAGGGGTTTGTGCAACAAGGTAAAGAGTACCTTGTTTGTAAGTTGCAAAAATCATTGTATGGGTTGAAACAATCTCCAAGAGCGTGGTACCAAAAGATTGACACGTTCTTGCTTGCACACGGGTTTACTAGGAGCATTGCGGATCATAGTCTCTACTTCATGCAAGAGGGGCAACATGTGGTGATTGTGATCATATATGTTGATGATTTGATCATTCTTGCAAGCCTCATGAGTTTAATGAATGCATTAAAAGGCATGCTTGAGAGAGAGTACGAGATGAGTGATCTTGGAGAATTGCACTTTTGTCTTGGTGTTGAGTTTGTGCGTGATAGGGCTACACGCACTATCACCATGAGTCAAGGCAAGTATGTGATGGACGTGCTCAAGAGATTCGGGATGGAGGATTGTAAGCCCGTGGCAACACCATTGGATGCAAACTCCAAGCTCGTCAAGCTTTCGGAGGAGGAGTATGCGATGGAGGCTAAATCGATGGCGGAGGTGCCATACAAGCAAGCGGTGGGGTCGTTGATGTATGCGATGATTGCGACACGGCCCGACCTTGCGTATCCAATTAGCGTGGTGAGTCAACACATGGCGAGACCGGGCTCGATGCATTGGATGACAGTCAAGAGGATCATGCGTTATTTGAGGGGCACAAGCGATGTGAAGTTGTGTCTTGGAGGCAAAGACATTGTGTTGAGCGGCTATTGTGACGCGGACTACGCGGGAGACACGAGCGATCGAAGATCGACAACGGGCTACATGTTCAAGGTCGGATCGGGAGCGGTGTCGTGGAATAGCAAGCGGCAACAAACCACGGCGACATCAACGGTGGAGGCCGAGTACATGGCTGCGAGCCATGCCACGAAGGAGGCCATTTGGTTGAGGCAACTAATGGTGGATGTGGGTTGCACACAAGGTGAGGCTACAACGATTATGTGTGACAACCAAGGGTGCATTTCACTTGCAAAGAACCCTACACATCATTCACGCACGAAGCACATTGATGTGCAATACCACTTCATTCGGGAGAAGTTGGAATTGGGAGTTATACATTTGGAGTATTGCCCAACGGAGCACATGGTGGCGGATGTGCTCACAAAGGGTCTTTGTAGAGACCGACACCAACGATTAGTAATAGCATTTGGACTTAGAGGCTTTGGCTCTACGCAAAGTGGGAGTATTGAGGTAATTGATGCAACGTAGTATTGCTAGAAGCCAAAGACGTACGGGTGCTAAATAATGGTGTGTGGGAGGAGGGGTTAGGCATGGGCTGATCTCTAGAGTGTCCTTGTGATGAGTTATCCCATATGGTTTGTCCATGGTGACCTCCTAGTGTACACTACTTAAGGTGGAAGGCCTTTGAGTAAAGATTATCTCTTTCTACGCATTCCTTGTGTTTGTGTGTGTGCCTTGTGCAATCTTCTCTACCTTCAATAAATTAATGAATAATATATTTAATGTGGTCGTTCAAATAAATGTTTATAGAAATTTTTTGTATCAGTTGTATTAGGTTTGTTTGCACCATGATAGGTTTTTATTTTTTATTAATAATTTCACATCAATTTATACCAGAAAGGTCAACTTGAAATATATGCTCAGTTGGAGTTTCTCGCCAATCAACTTGAGTGCGCGCTATTGCTTTTGCATCATGTTCAACTTGATGATGTGGTTGAAGTATAGGAGGTGATTTAGGTGTGGGTGCATTAAATTTTATAATAACATCACGACCATCATCTGTTATAATAGGGCAATCAGGATCTAATACTGCAGCAATTGTAATTGGATCCATGGTTGTTGGTTTTGCAAGAATAGTTGAAATGTCATTTGCTAAAATTGGTGCAAATGTTGTCATTGCTACAACTCTATATAAAACACAACTCCACAATTTTGAATTACATTTGATATATTAAAAAAAAAAACTTCTAAATTCGATTCAACAAACTATTAATTATGTATACAATATATGTGGATGAAAATTGGAAATATGTAAAGATGAATTATTATTATATTTATTTATTTATTGATTTCATTATTGGTTTTGTAATAAAAATTAGATCGAAGACTATTTTTAAAACTTGTACATATATTTTATAATGTTTGTTATCCATTCCATTTAATTTAATCTCTAATTAAACTACCATTTTTGAATGAATTCTAACATATTCATCGAATATCATTCATCTTAATTTCATTCATTGATTTAAATAAATAAATTGTATACTTCTCATGTATTATTAGCCCCTAAACGTCCTAGCGTCCAGAAACTAGATCAAAAGTGGATTCAAAGCCTTGTAACTTTTTCATACAATCTCGGATGACTTTCATCCAAGTCATCTTTGCAATCCTAATAAATTCTCTATTAATTAGAGTAAATCTCTTGTGATGGAGAGATGTTGATAATATTAAAGAGACCTCCAAATGCAAGTATGTCAATTTTCTTAGATACATGAAATCTATCTCATGTATTCCTTATTATAATAAATTAATAACAACAAAAATACAAATAATATTTTTCGTCTTTCTTTTTTTTCATGTTTTTTCATCTCTTTTATTTTATTTCATTTAACCCTCTAACGGTGCCCATACCATATGCGTGTTGAAGAACATTGTTACAAAACCATTACTACACAGAATGAGAGAGAGTATTAGTTCAAAATTAAGTTCGTCAATAACCAAACAATATCAGAGATTGCAATTGTGTTATTGCAATAAGTTCAAAAGTTCAAAAGTATTGCGAATCGAATAACTTACTGTGGCGGGTGAGCAAAACCATAAAGTCATCAATCATAACGGAGAGACTCTCAAATACCTCTAACTTCTTTGTAGATTGCAAAAAGAAATTCAATCGATAATTGGTCGGAACAACAATAGAATGTTTGGCATCACAAATAGTGTAGTGACATGAACCCAATGCAACACAAAAACATGGGCAACAATGAAACCCTAGCCACCATCCAAGCTGTTGGAAGCCGTTTTTTTATCCAACAATAACCTCGTCGTCCAAGTGCAAATGTCATCTAGTAGATCTCATCCAAAACTTATAGAATCCATCCTATATACTCTATTTTATATTTTAAAAAACCATAATACTTGGTATTAAATTGTACTAATATCTATTACTTGTAATATTGTTTCATACAATAAAATGGGAATATGTTAAAATATGAAATTTTTTATATTTTTTATTTACAAAGAATGAATATTACCCTATATTTTAACTCACGTGGTTTCATAATTCAAGGCAAGTGTCCTACCCATGATCCCACCCGGAATAAGAATCCTTGTTCAAACAATAATAAAAAAATTACAATAATCACAATATCAGCTCAAAGACCATTGTTAATAAAAAGGTGATTGCATGGTATTGTTCACTAACTTTTGTATCTCAATGCACAATTTTGCTAAATTTTAAAACTTTTAGAAATTCATAAATACAAATTGGTGGTAGAAGTTATAAAAAAAACTACTTTAATTAGAGCAATGTCTTCTACCAATGCCAAAAAATAGAGGTTAAAAATAAAATATATGTAATCTAAATTGATGTTTGTGTAAAAAGCTAGTGCTTTGTCACATTGCATAATATGCATTCCAAGTTTTAAAAGAGGAGGATAAAAGGGTTTCATAGATAAAAATTTCAGCTACAAATTTTGACGATGGCAAAAATTTGAGGCAAGCAGCAGGTGATAATCACATACCATACTCATCGTTTCGTGATTGGGCTTATGCCAAGACTAGGACTTGCAAACGGGGCATAGTTCTAAGGCACATGAGTCCGGCGCAATACGTAGTTCAAAGACACATGCGTAGTTCAAAGGCATATGAGCATGCATGTAATGTACGTAGTTCAAAGGGGCAAGCAGTAATTAGTTCAAAGGCACATGAACATGCATGTAATGATGAGTTTGAGGGTAAGAGGAATCACAAAGGCAAAATGTAGGAAAAAGCGACAGAGGAATGGTGATTGCTAAGCGCGTACAGTCAATCATTCCCAACCAATGGGAGTGGTTGTCTGTCCTCATTTGCGTTAACGCAACTGGATAGGCAATTCCTTTGTTCTACATATTTCAAGACAAAAGATTTAGAAAAAATTACATTAAGCACTGTGAGGTGGACGCAACTATGTCAATGCAACCGAGAGCGTGGATGACCTCTTACCTCTTTTCAGCCTACATATCTCACTTTGTTGCTTCCATCCAACGCATGACCAACATATCACCGACGCGATGCCACCCGTTTGTGCTAGATGGACATAACAATCACGTTAGAAGTTGCACGGGCAGCGAAGACAGTTGGCCTTACGTGATTTAATAAGCTTGCCTTTGCACACATCACACGTAATACAACCGCTTGATATGTCAGTTTTCAAACCATTCAAGGGGCATTTTCGTGAATATAAGGACTTTTGGATGTCACGAAACATTAACTAGCCAACTGACAAAGAAATCCTAGCTCAATGGGTTTCTTTCTCTCTCCAAAAAACCCTCTTAGAATCCAACATACAAAGTGGGTTTAGGAGGGCTAAATATTTCCGCTCAATCCTCATTTTGTTGACAACTAATTGGTGCCCTCAGAAACATATACTCATGAGATGCAATGCAGCGAGGGCCAACGAGGTTCTAATAGTGCTAGAAATAAACAGGGGCCAGGATTGACAAAGCCATTGGCCGAGGCATCGGAGCACATGCAAGCCAGTCCAAGTGACGACACGGGGGGGAGAGAGAGAGAAGACTAGTCTATACACCCCATTTCTGGGTTTTTTCTTACATTCCAAAAGTCTAGATAAGTCATTGCTTAAATTCAATTGAATCAAATCAATCGAGTCAAATCACCAGGATCTCATGCGGAAAGATAATATTCTCCAAAGCAGAAAGTGTCAAATCTCATATCTCACCAACTGTGCAATAAATTACATGCACTTATCAAGGCAGAGAAGGAGGGTGGGAATCTTACATTGTAATGTATTCTAGTTTTAGACACCATAAAGATATCCAGGTATCCAAAGCACAAAACAACTACGTGTATTTATGAATGATTATTATGTCATTCTCAATCCAATCTGTTTATCTTTTGATAAGCCATATTATATTACACATGAAGCAAAGGTTCACTGGTCTTGATACTACTCAGGTTCTTGAAAACTATCAGTTCTTGAACCGTAGTGGTTCTTGAACCCTATTGATTCTTGAAAACTATCAGTTCTTCAACCGTATTGATTCTTGAACCCAACTGTATTAGTGTCCATGAGTTAGTCAAAGATAGTAGAATAAAATGAGCAATAGAGTTCATAAGAGAAAAATGACAGTCGTAAGTTTAGAGCGTAGCTCCAATCTTAGGAAGTCACGCCTTACCTGTGCCCATGCCACCCCAACAGATAAAAATGTGTTAGAGGACATACAACAAGTGTCTTAAGCGCGACTTCACGTTGTTATCCGATTCAAAGATTACAATGCGCAAATAAACTCACAAGATTTGTATCAAATGGTATCATAAAGCAAAAAGAACCATGACATCGTCACTTGAATACAGTAAACCCTGCTCTCAAAATGGTAAGCATGTCTCTAAAGGAACATGAGTAGTCATGGCAGTGTCTATTGTTTGCCTGCGAAAGTCGCGCGTACAGAAAACTTGCTGGAACGCCGGTGCGGCAGCTTAGCATGCAGGAAATACGTCACAGAGAAAGAACTCCTGTGATTCCCCTTCCTGGCCTTAAAGGCGGGGATCCCAAGGATTGATACCCTGTACATGCAGGATGGCCTTGAAGGCGAGACTCCCAAGGGTATTTCCCATGTTCGTGACAGATGGCCATTATGTCACATGGCCTTTCCGCCTAGGCATGTGTGCATATGAATATTTCTAAGGGTTGATACCCTGTACTTGACAGATGGCCGTGCCGTCTTGGCATACGCGTTTATGAACATTATCAAATGCCCTGCTATGCTGGAATATCATGGTAGTCCGGGTGTTTGAGTATCACATGGGTAGCAAGGCTTGTATTAACAAGACTCGTATACATAAACCATATGTATGTTTTCCATGCGTATTTCTTTGTTGTATGTATATGTATGCCATATTTGTACTCGGAATATACGTATAAATATATGTATATATATATTTGCTTTCCATACATTGCTCGTAATGTTTAGATAAGAGAGAGAAGAGAGAGAAGAGAGAGAGAGAAGACATAGACTTTACACCCCAATACAGGGCGTTTTCTATCATATCAAGATACAAGTCATCTCATATATAGAACGTAACTGTAATTTTCATGCTGCAATGTAGTTAAAGCCATGCAGACAAGAAGTATCGATAAAAACATGAATATAGGTAGTGCCTTGTGCAGAAAGAAAGAATACAGTGCAGTGCTGGACTTGCATTGCAATTCTTGCAAGAACCTAGTAGAAAGTAGAAGGAAGGGTTCAAGAAACATGGAGTGTTGATGTACTAAAATTATGCTCCAATCTTGAGAGAGCAAGCCTCACCTGTGCCCATGCCCACCACAAACAAAAATGAGTGTTAGTTGGACGTGCAACAGGTGTCTTCAGCTTGCTCACACTTTGTTATCAGAGGCCTAAGATTAAAGCAAATCTACTACACACAACAACATCCTGTTTCTATCACCATTCCATCTACATAAGTATAATAGCACTTCAGATATTCACGAAGATCAAGAATACCAAGAAAAGCAAGCAAAGCCCCTCATGACAATGTAAAGGAGGAATAAATAATCCAGCAGTTATTCGAACAAGTCCAGAACTTGGGACATGTTGGAGTCCATCAGTACAGAACAAAAGCACGCTGTAAAACTGCACGCCAATGCGCCGGTCATAACGCGGAGACACGGGAGCTTGCAGACATGGAAAGACGACAAACAAAATGGTAGGGACTAGGGGGAAGAAGACTGGGACTGCCTAGGCGCCTTTGCCTTAAGGCCGGAATCCCAAGATGCTTGGGTGGCATGTATATGCCACGTCCTCAACATCCGATTAGTCATTACCTGCATGGGGCCTGCTGCCGTGAAGCGTGATTTGCTCGGGTACAGAGCCGGGTCATTTTAAAAGCCCTGTTCATGAGCTGAAAGCTCGCAAGGATGCATGAGCTGGAAGCTCCCATATCCGGGTATGGAGCCATGTATTAAGGCATACTAGGGTCTTGTATGGTGCTGCCCATGCCAAGTACATCATAGCCGTGTATCATGGTATTAAGGTTGTGTTAATGAATAACACCTGAGTAAAAATATTGAGAGTATGTACCCATATGTAGTTCTGTGCTTTGTAAAGGTGTGTATTGCTATACTCCATAGCATTACCGTATGTAACTTAGGTCAGATTTGGACAGTATTGTGTCGAAATCTAATTTCCACAACGAATTTTGAGAGGTCTATGTAATAAAGTGCCATGTGGTAAGATGCCATATGGCACTCTTCTGATAAATTGAATTAATTTATGTCGAAACTGACCACAAGGTAGGGTAACACCCCTTGAGATGGACTAGCTAAGTAAAAGAAAATCAACAAAATATTTAACTTCTTAACTAACACACCTCTAATCATTGTAATATTCCACTAAGACTAGAGACAAAGAGAGAGAGAAAAGACTAGACTCGTCACCCCATTGTAGGGATTTTTCAAGATTTTCAAGTCATGAAATTACTGTACATAGACTTAGTCAAGTACGTTAAGAACTTCTATACATCCATTGTATAAACAAGAACGTTTTCATAGCAACCATCACAGCGGATTCCAACAAAAAACCCCGAAAACCGCATCCCTGCCGTGCCTTGGAATGATTTTGTTCTATATTAAGAACAGTTCATTTTCATCCATGCAACGGATTCACTACCACTTCCATTATTATCGCATTCTCGTATACAACAAGGGTGTAGGAGAAAGATTCAGACACAGAATGCAATGCTAAAATTTGCATCTCATGAAATTACACTGCAGACTTAGTCAAACACTTTTAGTGAATCTGGGACAGTGCAGACTTAGTCAAGTCAATGTAAAGAAACTGTATACTTCACAGCAACCGTTCATTTCTAATTATGCACCGGAATAGCACCCATTTGTGGTTCATTTGTGCATTCAAATGCACATCAGCTCCCATTTGTGATTCATTTGTGCATTCTAATGCACATCGGAGGTGTGAGAAAAGACCAAACCCCGAGATTATGTCAAGAACTTACTGTAGTACTGGGATTTTTCATGTGAAGAAATTATTGCACATGCCCAATCAAACATTCTTAACATCGCAGTACCGTATGTGAGGGTCAGATACGAACAATATTGTGTCGAAATCTACTTTCCACATCATATTTTGAGAGGTCCAAGTCACCCATAAACCAATCACAAGATGAGATGTGGCATTTTTGGACAAAAAAGAATAATAATTAATTAATGTCGAAACTGACCACGAAGGAGGGTATATCCACTTGTGTGCATAAGGATGTGTAGACACAGTCTACACCGAGAGGGAGGGCGGCTTTAGTGTGTGGCTATAATAGCCATCCAGAAAGGACTAGGCAATCAACGAACTAGGCAATCAATGAACAATGAACAAGAAATGCAAACATGCATTGGCGTGGCAGAGAAATTAATCATAGAATCGGGACTTTCTGAAACTTGAACCCTATAGGCTCTTGAACTCTATAGGCTCTTGAACCCTAGAGGTTCATGTACTCTCTTGTAAACATGCACATACAAAGAAAGAGTGCGATAAGTTGAAAGAAAGGTGATAATGTAAATTGCCATAAGTTTAGAGCGTAGCTCTAATCTTAGGAAGTCCCGCCTCACCTGTGCCTATGCCACCCAAACAAACTGTGTGTTAGATGACGTACACGAGGTGTCTTCAGCACGACTTTACGTAGTTATCCGAATCAAAGATTACAGTACGCAAATAAACTCACAAGATTCGTATCAAATGGTGTCACGAAGCTAAAAAAACAAAACTATGACATCATCTCATGAAATCAGTAAACCCAGCTCTCAATCTTGACAACTTGTCTCTAATGGAACTTGAGTGGTCATAGTAGAGTCCATCTTGTCAGCGTTTTGCAAACACATGTCACACACAGAAAGTCTGCAGGAGCGATGGTGCAGCAGTGTAGCATGCAAGCAGTACGACAAAGAGCAAGGCAGGAAGAAAGAACAGACCCCTGTGATTCTACTTCTTGGCGATCAAGGCGGGATTCCCAAGAGTTGATAACCTGTGAGTGCCAGGTGGCCGTGCCTCCTCATGAACATGACCGGCTGCTTGGATACTAAGACCTCTGGATACGAGGACCTCTGCTTCGCTTGGATAGTACCACGGTAGTCCGGGTACATGAGTATCATCTGGTAATCATGCTCGGGCGGGTGGGAAGAAGCATATCAGAGGTTGTTCCCTGGTGTCCATGTGCAAACTCGTCGGTACATCAACTATGCTGTTGACTACCCGGTTGAAACAATCTGTATATCAAGCTGATATCTATAGCTCAAGCCTATATGTATATCAAACTGATATCCATTTGGCCTGGTTTCAAGCTAATCAGTTGAAATCACCGCTTAGTCATGTTAAACTTTGCTTAATCACGTTCAACACTGCATAATCATGTTACATCAGAAAAGTTGGGCATATAGGTCATCTTTAGTGTCATTTTATCCATACTAGGTTGATATAGAGGTTGACACCAAATTATCTTAATTGCATTTCAATGCACCATCATTGCATCATGTTCACATGCCTTGAAGTTCCTGATGTAATTACTTTATGTGTACCACTGCTTAATTTTCATCATTTATGTAAAATTTTGTGTGATTGTATAAACGAAGGACTATATTGTCCACTACACGTATACATATTTTCTTTTGTCGTTTTTGACAAAACATCTTTTACTGAATACCACAAATGTCAAATTCTTGACGGTACTAAGTAAAAAGAGAGAGAGAGAGAGAACGAACCTTGTAAGGTGGAGAGCCTTGACCTTGAGGCCGATTTGGGCCAGCAGCCCTCCGCTCAAACAAAGCATATTTTGTGCACGTGGATCCCTTCAACCCCGCTGCAGCTGACGAAGAGGTAGCCAATCTTGATCCCGATGTCTCACAACCAGACTCCATCACACAAATTCTCCAGCTCCCGAGTTTTGCACCGAGGGCGACCTCAAGGTGTAAGGATCGTATTGTCGATTTTGCCAAGTCTGTGATTTTTACAAGCTCCGAGTATGAGAAAGCAGCAGTGCGAGTCATAAATGCAAGGGAAAGTGCAACTCAAAAAAGGATAGACAAAAGCGCTTTTTCGATACATCTCTTTTCAGAGCATCTTAGTTCAGTGTCTGTTTTAAAACAAAATTGTATTAAGCTTAGTAAATTTATAATAAGTACAAAGCAATCCAAGGCATAGAATGCCAAAGCATGGATACAGCAATATGAGGCTACATGACGAAAAATAAACCCATAAAAAGAAATATAGGGTATGAGAGTCAAAGTAATGCATGTTAAATTACAGCATGCAAAAATCATGCGATTGAACACCAAAGCGTAAAGACCGGTAACAATAGTTTGACAAAAAAAACGAACTGTATTGCTAAAATTATAGCAAGAATAAAAACGAGAAATAGAGAACCATAAGCGTCTTGTATCATGAATTGCATGTGTGTAGTTTGTGTAGAATCAAAAAGAAGGAACAAGAAGAAGCCACCCTCACATGTACCCATACAATCCAACGCCACAAACGGAGGTTAAAATGCACATACGTGGTGTCTTCCCGGGTGTCTTCAGGTAGCTTCAGTGTGTTATTGCAGTCACAAGTCCAAAACCAAAATCATCACAATGCAAAACAACACACAAAGACCATCACATTGTAAGAAAACAACAAGCCTTGGTAACCTGACTAGACAATGGAGATTCCTCCATGTTGGGGTATGCACGCAATGAGCTCCACCAACCAACTAGATCGGTCGAACCAGTCAAGAATTTGCTCGCAGTATAGAAAACGTTTCTTCTGCCGCAAGTCGTAGTGGCACAGACGGTCACGCAAAACTCCAGTCGCCACTAATCCCTTAGCATCAGCCAATTCGTATACACGCAAATACCACTGTGAGCATTAGGACTCAGAACTCGTACGCATCACCGGAGAAAATCAGCGTGGAAGACACCTCAACTCGAGTGCATAAGCAGCGCAGTATCTAGGCAGGGAAGTGCGCACGCAAGGTGATATGCATGCAGACGCATGCACGTCAGTTATAAAGGCACGAACCCCGAGGTGGCTGCATACTAAAACTTGACTGAGCAATAAAGGCCTCCAAAGTTAAGCAACTTGAAGCAAATTAATTCATACTTAGGAAGGGAGTGGTGGGTTTTTCTAAGAACGTATCCACAACTTAATTAACTAAGGCAAATAATGACCACAGCTAGGTAGGTACATTAGTAACTTAGTAAAAGAAGCTCAAGCATTGCGGGTCCATCAACTAAAACCCAAGTGGCGCTAGATTAAAGTAACCCAAGAATGTATTGTATTGAGCAAAAATACCACGTCTAGTAACAATCAGTACAGAGTGGTTATAATACTAAATAAATACTAGTACAGGGCTAAAAATAAAAATAAAAATAAAAACTAATGACAGGGAAGAATCAAATGTGAGAAAGGTTGCAGACAGAGAGGAGAGCCTCAGCCTAAAAACGCAGTGCGGAAGAGAGGGTTGCAGTGGCCATGGAGAAAGCTGTTGCGAAGGAGGCCGCGACGGCAGCCAAGGCCACGCGCTTGTACGAGGCTGCACTCTCTCGGGCGAGGAAGGCCGCGGAGAGGGGGCATTGCGCAATGGGCGTCGCGCAGACTGCAGAAGGACATCAAGGCGCGGGAGAAGTTGGAGGCGGAGCAACGTCTTCAAGCGTGGAGCAGCGAGGCGGCTTTACGCCACATCAATACCAACCGCCCATGCCACAATTCGAAGCGTACATGCAACACATGCAGGGCGCATCGTTCCCTCAACTTCCTGGTCCACAACAACACCCACCACGCTTCTTCTGCTCTTCATCTTCAATTCCTCCCTCCTCTTTCGCAATTCGACATCCTTCCACAATCTATGAGACCCATGATGCAATTCCAACAACCAGTCCAAGTTCCTCCAATCTCGGCACAAGCACGTATTCCTTGGCACAGTCATGGCGATGAGCTGAGGGGGCTAGAGCATTGAGTATGACGGCGGGGCCAGAAAGAGTCGTTGGTGATCCACACCCAAGGACCAGCGACGGTGGAGCAGGCAACATGCACTTGTGGCATTAGCTAAGGGCCCACACGGTTCCAGACTGTTTCTTAGATTGGATTTGACAGAATCCGAGGGTGGTTTTAAGTCACGCAAGAGTCCTTCCTGTGCACTGCGCCACTGGTATTCATTCGCAACAAAGACAATTTTCATAGCCCACAATTTTGGTTTTCATTCGCAACAAGTTTGGTTTTTGCTCAAAGTAGTTTTCAATTCATGCATCATGTAGTGAGCAGATTTGGGTTTGATCATCAGCAGAAAGTAGGACCACAGAAGCTTGATCATAGGATAATAGCAAATAAAGTACGGATCACAAATCACTCTGCACTTTGGAATTTTGTATAAAATTAAGAAATGCAAATGATATGTTGCAATTTTTTGCAATCCTCATGAAATTCTATTTCAAACGCAGTCATAATTTTTTCCACATTTACCACTGCCAAAAATAGTTCAGACTGCTTAAGTTGGTGGTTTTAGGAAAATCAACCTTAGTGATTAGAGTGTAGCAAAGGAGAACAATTGCTACATCAAATTCATCGTGCTTTAGATAGTTTTGCAGTAACGTGCACCCAGAAAAAGAACAAAAAATAAGTCTGTTCCGCAAAAAATTAATTCTATTCACATTGAACTCTAGCAATAGTAATGCTGGTCGAAAAACAAAACACATTCTACGTTAGTCAAACGAATCATATGTCATCCACGTATGACCAACATAAAATAGTCCCATCATTTTCAAATTGAGACTGAAGAAAAACAAGAAAAACAAGAAAACAAGAATAGAAACCAGCCCTTCAGGTCACAGTCACAGGCGGTTCAGATTACGATCATACTGCCAAAACAACGTTGCTTAAAAACCGGCAAATATCCCGACATCAAGACTCTCCCAGACCTCAACCAGAGTCTAGATTACCTAGTCATGCACTCCACATCCCAACCACGAGCATAAAGTACACTGTATGAACTAAGTCCTATGAAAAAAGGCCAGAGTCTGCTCCGTTCACGGCAACTGTGCTCCACCACAGTCTTGTGACCCCAAGTCTCTTTGTCCATCCACTTCGATGGTTTGACCGTCCACCAAGGGAGCTGCAGCGTGTGGTTCATCTCCAAACCCCTTTCAACGAAAACCGTCCCCCATCCCTTCCTTCCGTACATGTTCAACTGTTGGTGAAGCTCGCAACCTTAACTACCAAAAAGGCCCCAGATTCCGTCGAAGAATGCATCAGTTGCCACCCAAACTGCATCGCCTGAGCAAATCACAGACCGCACCCACCACGTCCCAAGACGGGTAAAAACAAACAAAAACGAACTCCCTTTCCTACGCATCGTTCCTTTCCACAAAATTTCACTGCCATCCCTAAAACTTACCTACACCAGCCTTCCAGAATCCGTGTAAACCACCAAACCCAACCCCACTAACTCTACTTACAATTAGACACGCAACAGATGCCAACAACTTACCCACAACCAGACACATTTCTCACGCAATTTAGCATAGGAAAAAAACAGGGCAAGCACCTATCCATCCGAAACCACAGTCACGCATGCAGACAGCTGGCAGAAATTCATAGTCCCCTGTGGAAAGGTGCCAGTCTCGTGACACAAGACTCAGTTCTTCGCAGGAACTGCTTTCCCCAAAGCCCTGCAAACAACACCTCGACATATTAGCGCTTCCAAAATGCACCATCCAAAACCATCGTCATCGTCACCAGAAAAAAGGTAATCCTTGTGTTCAAAAAAAGATCAAACATTTCTCCCTGGGTATCCTGCATCAGAAGCAACATCTCAAACGGCCTGCCATCCACTGCAGACTCCACCTCTACAACCATTCTCGCACTCTTACTATGCACACAGATGCTACCTTTGGTAATATAGAACCTTCACTCCACTCCCAACTCACTGGCTGCTTTTTGACGGTGATGGAGAGCTACTACTCCGACCGCTGGGGCTGCTATTCGCCATGGCCCTGCAGTGAAAACAACCGCCAAACCACATTCACTATACACGCCATGCAATCACCATAGACATCACATTTCAGCAAAACCTTCCTCATAATTTGCTCAAACCACTCATCTCGACACTGCATCCCACTTGTGCCTCCAATCTAATTCGAAAGGTCTACTTCCAAAACCAAGAACTTGGTAGTAATTGCCCAAACAAGGTAAGCAGTGCAAATGATTGAGCAAACGTTGCGTACTTCTTGGGGCTTCGGCTCTTTGAAAATGTCTTGGCTCCACGTGGAGGAGAAGCGCGCTACAAACACCACATAGCAACCCACGACAAATCAGAAGCCCGTCATATTAACATCATACACCGCTAACTGAATTACTTACAGGACTGCCTTCCCAAATATTCTACAAATTCAATATGTCAACACCATGTATGACACTTCTGACCGCATGACCCAAGTCAACTCCCCAGACCATCAAAACCTACTCGAAGCTCAGACACCAGCCACATCATAGCAAACAACCACATCCATCTACATCCTATGAATAAACACTTGCACAGATGGAAAAACCTTCTTTGCCGGGCTTGGTGAAGACGAGTAAGAGGTTGACTTCCCGCGCTTGCCCATAGGAGAACGTGCCCTGCATATACACAACACACTTCACTGTAAGAAATTAACACATTCAGTGAACCAAAACGATTTCAAAACATTAAACAAATCCTCAAACAAAACACATATCCTACAAACCTACTCTGGACAACACCAAATTGCCAACAAGCACAACTTCACATACCTTCTTGGAGCTGAACGTGACCGTGAGCGAAGTGGCCGGCGCGGCGGTGGAGACCTGCTAGTGCGGCGTCTTGGTGGGGATCTGCGAGGCGGGGGTGACCTTGCACCTCTCCCGCGCGGAGGCGATCTGCAAACATTCATGGTTTTTAAATGACCCATTCAACTGACCATGTCCAAAACCATGTAATCCAGATGAGGCCAACTTTTAAATCACCACAATCACCCAAAAAAAGAATTCATGTCAATCACAAATAAAAATCCATGTAATGTGGAGCTACTAAAAGTAAAGTTTGCATACGACCTACTGAAATCTGCCAAAAAAAAACACATGAAACTCAATTACGGATCTTGGTCCTTCTCAAGCTAGAACTCTCAACTAATCATCCCACACTCTTTACTATCTAATCAAAAAAATATTCCATCAAAATATCCATACGTTTATTAACCTTAAACGTACGCTAGCTAGCCATAACGTACATATGCATTTACAAACCACGACTATTAGAGTCACTGACCTTCTTCTGTATGGGGGTGGAGAGCGTCGCCGTCCTACAGGGCTACCCCGTATTCTTCTAGGAGGAGACCTAACAAAACAAAACACACACAAGTACATTTCAGCACATGCTCCAGCCATCCTACAAGTCCATAATGTTTCAGATTCATGATTCAACCACCAAATAAAGACTTGGCAACCCCTATTCATGGAAGTGTCATTCGATACATTCATTACGGTCACCCCTACCTATTCACTGAAACAAGGTCAGCACCCCTACTTTGAATGAGTCTATAGATATACTCCATTCCTTCACCACAATGCACAAAACCCTCAAGGGTTTCAGACACCTCACCTGATAGGTGAACGATGGCGCCGGCGAAACGGTGAAGGAGAGCGTCGCCGAGGAGACAAAGCCACAGGAGGCCGTCTACGAGGTGGCGAATCAGCCATTCTCCTCCGCGGTGATATAGAACGTCTTCGAGGGGGAGGAGATGGCGATCGTCCCTTTCGAATTGGTGGAGCTGTCAGTTCATGTTTCATCAGTGCCAACCCAAAGAACACCACCAACTAACACACATATTTATCCTGAGACCAACAAAGCATTTCCTAACAGTACCATTCCTGTCCTTTTCAAAATCTGCCAACCAATGGAGCAGCAAACGTGAAAAGTAACACGTTTCAACCCATCTTCGAAGATCTGTTCCCAATGCCTTCACTTTCAACCACCCACCTCGGAAAATTTCCGGAAAAGTTGCAGGTCTACGCTAAAGTGCAGCAATGTTTGGCAACACATTATTCTAAGAAATGGACGTTCCAAGCATGCTAAAGATGTTATCAAGGGTCCGAGCACCCTGAAAGATTAGTTGACTTACATTCACGGCGCCGCGGACCATCCTTCAGACCCTCCCGCGGAGCCATATCTCGCCCCATCATTTCCCGCTTAGGAGGAGGTGACACGGCTCTTTTCACAGGAGGCGGGGTTGCCTTTTTCCTTGGCACCAATATGAATTGTGCACTCACGATGTTTCCATCAATTTGCCCCTGCACCATCATGCCCATGTTTGTCAGTTGCAATTTGCAAATCCGCACCAATGACACTTCGTTTTTATCACATTAATCCAGGTTCCACCACCAATGCACTACGCATCACTTTCCACAAAAAGCTACTAAACTCGTACCGACTTCGGCAGGACCCCAACCTCTACAAATGTAGAAAGATTTATCCTCCAAAGAACAAAGAAGCCAGATGGGGACTCGTGATTCTCTTCAGCACATTGAGTATACCAGAAGGGAACTTTGATGTGTAACTTCATTTGTCTTCTAAACTACACAAGAAATTTTCTTCACTGACTCTGCGGATTAGAAATTTAGCCCATCTCTAACGTAGTTTCCACACTATAATCAATCCAATTCGTGGCTTCAGAACCATGCTATCTTGAGATTGTTTAGGAACTAAGTAATTGTAGTACAAATGAAACAAAAGCAACCAAAACAATTCCATCACCATGCCCTCAAGTCAGATCACTAACCCCGTCCATGTGCGCCAGAGCCTTCTCAGCCTCCACTCTTGACTTGAACTCCACATATCCATACCCTTTCGGCAGATTCACCTACTCACCACATCACCACTGTATCATACATACTTTCCCTCTACCCAAAACACCCGAATATTGCAACATGTCTAACAAAATTTGCAACATGCATTATCTACAAACTTTTGCCTGCATTATTACTCCTACAACTGCTGCAACGCACTACCTCAAATAAATAAAACTCTACACTTGCAAACACTCTGCCATCTACGCAATCGCTTCCAAACCATGAGACAAGCTTACGAGTAGGTGACCCACATTGCGATCCATGGCCAGCTCCACATTCGCCACCTCCCCATATATGCCAAATATCTCTTTCAGATGTGCTTCATTCACGTTCCGAGTCAGACTACCCACATGCAGTACCGTAGACTCGGGAGTCGGAGTCCGCACTTTTCTGTACACAATCCCGGTACACAACAACCACATCAGCTCACACCACCATCACCATTCAAATACACCATTTCTGCCTTCAAAAACCAAACCGACACACACCACACCCACTCCCGGTCCACACCGCCCTTTACAACCTCCAACCCACCACATCACGCACATATAAACTGACCCCAACGGACCAAACTGGGACTTATGCTCTTCTCAGTAAGGTCATTTCGGGATTCTCTGTTGTTCCACTTTATGGACCAGCACATGCAACGTCGGTCACTGATTCTGACGATTTCTGACTTTCCAATTCTGACGATTTCTCAATTCTATTATCGATTTCGCAATCAGCTTTATGCAACCATGAAACCTCGGGACCTGTACGGGTTCACCAATTGCTTACTTCACTGGAGAAAGCTTCTTAGCTGGGGGCGACGATGGTCTGCTCTTCTTCGCAGCATCACTGCACCCAACACACGTACTACAACTATGAATACTGTGCATCACGGTATGCGAACAAAACCTCGTTGATAAATCATAAACAGTCTTCTCAACAGTTTTCTGCTGATCAGCAAAGATCCCCATTCAACCCCAAACTATAGGCTTCCTCCAATCTACCACAACGCAACCATCTGACCTATTCTTCCAGCCCTGCGTACACTCTTTGAATTTTGCATGACAGAAAGAGGAGTAGCACCTGGTTTTCGCAGGAGGGCTCCGACTTCTCGAGGTCTCGCTTCCCGAAGAGGAAGACGACCGCGACCTCGATCTCGAAGACGAAGTCCCCGTGTACGACGACGACCCGGTGGTCACTGATGGCGATGCCGCTTTTGGTTTCCCCGTAGGTTTGGCCATCGCTGAAACCTCACTTCCGTCTCCACCTGTTCACCTATTAAACAGCGCCCTGGAACTCAACAACAGCAGTGTCAAGACCGAAAAAATTAATTAAAAATAAATTAAAAACTGAGCGTGGTCGCGATATGCTCCTCTTCGCAGTATTAGACACATTTCCAGCACCTCCTTGATTTTGAAATGAATTCAGAAGCTACAACCTTAAACCCTATATCTCTCTCTCCTTGTGTCTCACCTAACCTAAACCTGTTTTCGCTCTTCTGTTCACGAATAGCAAGGCACTGGAACGCTCGAACATTGCCAATGCAGCAAAAAAAATAAAAATCCAAACCCTAGACTTCTTCAAAGAAACACTCGCACCCCAACTGCTGAAAGCTAGCCCGTCAATGCACACATCGGAACGACCATTTCCCGCGCTGCTTCTGAATATTTGAAATAACCACCGCCTCCGAGTCTAAAGTGGCTCATAAATTTCCCAAAGAAAACCAGTGCATACTGACGGAACCGAAATCCAACTGCCGGAGGAGAAGCATGCAGCACTGGACAGGAAGAGAAGAGTCTCTAGAGTCCCCGGGTGTGATCGAATCGACGGTCTTTGGAAGCAGCGATGCGAGAAGGAGCAGGAGCAAATTGGAGAGCGAGGAACGCACCTGCGATGGAATGGATGGACGCCTGGCGCTGGCGATGCGCGACCTGCTGCGAAACGAAAACCACAGCTCGCAACAGCAAAATCGACCAAACGCTTCCACGGAGCTCCCGCAACGCCCAAGTTAGGGCTTCGCAATTCCGTGATCAGTTGGTTTTGCGTTTTGCTGAGGTGTCGCTTTTTGATTGGCATCAAGGTCATTGAATACTGCGCGTATTTGTCGACCGTCGTTGTTGAATTTTCGGCCTACACAACAAAATTTTCGGCCCACTTTAACTTATATACAGGCTGGGCTGGATGGAAGGCCCACCCAATTCAATCAGGCCCAAGTTTGGAGTTTGGGCCAAAGAAAACCTGGTCTTAATAGAGTTTTCCGCAAACTCATGGGTTTTCAGAGCCTTACTCTGGCAATTTCTTGAGAATACGAAAATTGGCCCGTGTTGGGGCTGTCAGTTACTGGTTTTTCTATTTCAGTGAATAGACCCACTCCAAAGACCACTCCATGTAGATACGTGTCAAGCCAAGGAAGCCCATGTGATAGAGCATCCACGAGAATAGAAACTAAGGTTGGGAAGTTTTTGGGCACCGTTTTTGGTGCCTTCAAACTTCAGACCTCTAGTTTATTTACAGCATCTGACATGTCTACTTTTATTGTCTTCTCAACCTCTTTTTTCACAATCTGCGGTTGAGTCACCCAACTGTAGAGCACTTTGCGGATAACTCTAATAGATTTAACCGAAAAGAAGTCCCTTTTTGCCCTCCTTCTAACCTCTCTTTTGAACTATACTTGGGTTGAATAGTGTCGTGTCATAACTTATCCCCTTGTGAGCCATGGGCTTGGAGCTTTGGTAGGAGGTGTGGAAGTCATTGCGAGGTGTGGAGAATAATGATAGTGGCTTGCTTTAGATTGTCTCCTAACTCATCATGAACTAGTTTTCGGTCTATTTATATTTCAAAATGAAGTCAAGAGGTGTTCAATAGGACTTTGCTAAAACTTTCCTCTTTGAGCTGACTTTTAGGTTAACTTTAATGTAATCAAAGCGGCTCAAAGATTTGGCACCTAGATCATGCCATATCGGATGTTACGTAGGAAAAATTGCTTGGGCCGAATTTGAAAGAATCAAGCGATTCTATTAGTTGAAGTTTGAAGAATTTGAGTTGGCCCTCAATCCGGCCTCAAATATAAAGTGGGCCTAAATAGTGACTTTAGGGGACCAAGTTCCCCATTTCAAAAAAAAATGGTAGAAGAAAGATTTTGAGAAAAAAAGTGGTGGCAAAGTTGTCATGAAGTATGGAGGGCTCTCAAGCCTTAGACAACTTCATCCTAACCAATCAATTTTTTTCAAGCTTCACCTTCTGCAAGTCCATAGAATGTGCACAACTTCATTACACAAATATAATACAAACTGGCAAGTTCCATTTTCTCCCTTCCATGAGCAACTTTTCAAACCCACAAAACAAGGCTCTCATTGTAGCCCCACTAGCCAGTGATACATAAAAAGAAAACATTATTAGAGCCACCTGCTTCACACTCCTTGATGGCTCATTTACATACACCAAGGCTACCACATGCATACATGTGTCAGGTAACTTTGAAGGAATCTATTGTCAACCAAGAAATATAAAATACACAATTAGAAATTACTCTAACGGATGATAAAAAAAGGAGTCGTCAAAAACTTGGCAAATCATTTTTTTGAAATGTTTTATGTATGTTGTTGAGATGAACAAGGGTGATTACGTTCAACATATGTTTATCGTATAAAAAAACATACAAACCACATACTGGAAACATGAAAAAACACATCATGATAAAAATTACATGTCTGTGATATGTTCTTCGTATTTTATTTTTTACTATAAACATACATAAAACGTGATCACCCCTGTTCATCTCAACAACATATGTAAAAATATTGCAAAAACATAACTTCCTAAGTTTGTGATGGCATATCTCTAATTACAGCAATATAATGCAATTGCACAAGGTTTGAAAACCAATACTAACAGCGACAAAAGCCAAGGCTTCGAATACCTTTTTGTTTTTCGGTTTTCCATTCGCTAATAGCAAGTGCGGCAGGGGCTTGGTGTGAATCGGCCATGAACAGTTGAAAAATTCCCATTGGGAACAAAGGGAAGTTTCGACGTTCCCTTCTCAGATGAACGGTCAATAATCACAAGCAAGATCGAGCGGCCAGGAGGCAGCGTCGCCATATTCAAGCTCCCTCGTTTCAATATCATCGCCCTAACTTAGGCGATGCGGGAGCTCCGTGGGAGCGTTTGCTGAGGGCTGTGGTTTTCGTTTCGCAGCAGGTCGAGCATCAGGCGTGCATCCATCGCAGGTGCGTTCCTCACTCTCCAATTTGCTCCTGCTCCTTCTCGCATCGCTGCTTCCAAAGACCGTCGATTCGACCACACCCGTGGTCTCTGGAGCCTCTTCTCTTCCTGTCCAGTGCTGCATGCTTCTCCCCCGGCAGTTGGATTTCGGTTCCGTCCATTTGCACTGGTTTCCTTTGGGAAATTTATGAGCCACTTTAGTCTCGGAGGTTGTGGTTATTTCAAATATTAAGCAGCAGCGCGGGAAATGGTCGCTCTGATGTG
This sequence comes from Pohlia nutans, assembly GCA_022496805.1. Lineage (NCBI taxonomy): Eukaryota > Viridiplantae > Streptophyta > Bryopsida > Bryales > Mniaceae > Pohlia > Pohlia nutans. Next base: position 4,930,370 of record CM040086.1, read on the forward strand.
TGCATTGACGGGCTAGCTTTCAGCAGTTGGGGTGCGAGTGTTTCTTTGAAGAAGTCTAGGGTTTGGATTTTTTTTTCGCTGCATTGGCAATGGTCGAGCGTTCCAGTGCCTTGCTATTCGTGAACAGAAGAGCGAAAACAGGTTTAGGTTAGGTGAGACACAGAGAGAGATATAGGGTTTAAGGTCGTAGCTACCGAATTCATTTCATAATCAAGGAGGTGCTGAAAATGTGTCTAATACTGCGAAGAGGAGCATGTCGCGACCGCGCTCAGTTTTTAGTTTATTTTTAATTTGTTTTTTCGGTCTTGACACTACTGTTGTTGACTTCAAGGAAATGACCTAGTGCTGTTCAATTGGTGACCAGGTGGAGAAGGAAGTGAGGTTTGAGCGATGGCCAAACCTACGGGGAAACCGAAAGCGGCATCGCCATCAGTGACCACCGGGTCGTCGTCGTACACGGGGACTTCGTCTTCGAGATCGAGGTCGCGGTCGTCTTCCTCTTCGGGAAGCGAGACCTCGAGAAGTCGGAGCCCTCCTGCGAAAACCAGGTGCTACTCCTCTTTCTGTCATGCAAAATTCAAAGAGTGTACGCAGGGCTGGAAGAATAGGTCAGATGGTTGCGTTGTGGTAGATTGGAGGAAGCCCATAGTTTGGGGTCGAATGGGGGTCTATGCTGATCAGCAGAAAATTCTTGAGAAGACCGTTTAGGATTTTTCAACGCGGTTTTGTTTGTTTGCTGTGATTCCGTGATGCACATTATTCATAGTTGTAGCATGTGTGTTGGGTGCAGTGATGTTGCGAAGAAGAGCAGACCATCGTCGCCCCCAGCTAAGAAGCTTTCTCCAGTGAAGTAAGCAATTGGTGAACCCGTACAGGTCTCGAAGTTTCATGGTTGCATAAAGCTGATTGCGAAATTGATAATAGAATTGAGAAATCGTCAGAATTGGAAAGTCAGAAATCGTCAGAAACAGTGACCGACATTGCATGTGCTGGTCAAAGAATACGTGAAGTGGAACTACAGAGAGTCCCGAAATGACATTACTGAGAAGAGCATGCGTCCCGGTTTGGGATCGTTGGTCCGTTGGGGTCAGTTTATGTGTGCGCAGTGTGTGTGGGTTGGAGGCTGTGAAGGGCGGTGTGGACCGGGAGTCGGTGTGGTGTGTGTTGGTTTGGTTATTGAAGGCAGAAATGGTGTTTTTGAATGGTGATGGTGTTGTGAGCTGATGAGGTTGTTGTGTACCGGGATTGTTTACAGAAAAGTGCGGACTCCGACCCCCGAGTCTACGGTACTGCATGTGGGTTGTCTGACTCGGAACGTGAATGAAGCACATTTGAAAGAGATATTTGGTATATATGGGGAGGTGGCGAATGTGGAGCTGGCCATGGATCGCAATGTGGGTCACCTACTCGTAAGCTCGTCTCATGGTTTGGAAGCGATTGCGTAGATGGCAGAGTGTTTGTTATTTGAGGTAGTGCGTTGCAGCAGTTGTAGGAGTGAAAATGCAGGCAAAAGTTTGTAGATAATCCATGTTGCAAACTTTGTAGACATGTTGCAATATCTGGGTGTTTTGGGTGGAGGGGAAAGTATGTATGACACTGTGGTGATGCGGTGAATAGGTGAATCTGCCGAAAGGGTACGGATATGTGGAGTTCAAGTCAAGAGTGGAGGCTGAGAAGGCTCTGGCGCACATGGACGGGGTTAGTGATCTGACTTGAGGGCATGGTGATTGAGTTGTTTTGGTTGCTTTCGTGTCATCCCCACTACAATTACTTAGTTCGTAAACGACCCGGGGATACCATGAATATAACAGCGGTTGATCATAGTGTGGAATTTACGATGAAGATTGGGCTAGATTCAGATGGGTCTAAATTTCGGAGCCGTGGATTCACACAAGAGATTTGCTTGTGTAGTTAAGAAATGAATGAGGTTGGTAACAACATAGTCCGCGCTTGATATACTTATGACTACTAAAAGGAATCATGAGTCCCCATTCAGGCTTCTTGGTCCTTTAGAAGTTACATATGGAGAGCTTGGGGTCCCGCCAAAGTCCTTAGCAGTTCAATAGCTTTTTGTGGAAAGTGATGGGTAGTGCATTGGTGGTAGAGCCTGGATTAATGTGATAGAATGAAGTGTCATTTGTGCCTAGTTGTGAATCGCTACTGAGGAAAATGGGGACGATGGTGCAGGGGCAAATTGATGGAAACATCGTGAGTGCACAGTTTATATTGGTGCCAAGAAAGAAGGCAACCACACCTCCTGTGAAAAGAGCCGTGTCACCTCCTCCTAAGCGGGAAATGATGGGGCGAGATATGGCTCCGAGGGAGGGTCTGAAGGATGGTCCACGGCGCCGTGATTGTAAGTGAACAGATATTTAGAGATGCTCCGAAAATTTGATATAAGTCTCTAGTATGCTTGGACTGTCCATTGCCTAGAATCATATGGTGCCAAACATGGCTTCACTTATGCAGACTTGGAACTTGAGGTGGATTTATCCGAGGTGGGTGGTTGAAAGTGAAGGATTTGGGAAGGGATCATGGAAGATGACTGGGAATGTCTTACTAATAACGTTTGCTGCTCCATGTGTGAGATTTTGAAATGGATCGCAGTGGTATTGTTAGGGAATGGTATGTTGGTCTTAAGATAATCTACGTTTGTACGTTGATTGTGTTTGTTTTGGGTTGGCACTGATGAAACATGAACTTACAGCTCCACCAATTCGAAAGGGACGATCGCCATCTCCTCCCCCTCGAAGACGTTCTATATCACCGCGGAGGAGAATGGTTGATTCGCCACCTCGTAGACGGCCTCCTGTGGCTTCGTCTCCTCGGCGACGCTCCCCTTCGCCGTTTCGCCGGCGCCATCGTTCACCTATCAGGTGAGGTGTCTGAAGCTCTTGAGGGTTTTGTGCATTGTCATGAAGGAATGGAGTATATCTATAAACTCATTGAAAGTGGGGCTGCTCTCCTTCTTTGAGTGGGTAGCTTGGGGTGAATTGAATGAATGATACTGCCAAGAATAGGGGTTGGCAAGTCTTTTTGGGTGGTTGAATCACGAATCTGAAACAGTATGGAATGACGATCAGTGGAGCATGTGCTGAAATGTACTTGTGTGTGTTTTGTTTTGTTAGGTCTCCTCCTAGAAGAATACGGGGTAGCCCTGTAGGACGGCGACGCTCTCCACCCCCATACAGAAGAAGGTCAGTGACGCTAATAGTCGTGGTTTGTAAATGCATATGTACGTTAAGGCTAATTGACGTACGTTTAAGGTTAATAAACGTATGGATATTTTGATGGAATATTTTTTTGATTAGATAGTAAAGAGTGTGGGATGATTAGTTGAGAGTTCTAGCTTGAGAAGGACCAAGATCCGTAATTGAGTTTCATGTGTTTTTTTATAGCAGATTTCAGTAGGTAGTATGCGAACTTTATTTTCAGTAGGTTCACATTACATGGGTTATTTTCTGAGCTTGTCACGAATTCTTTTTTTGGGTGATTGTGGTGATTTAAAAGTTGGCCTCATCTGGATTACATGGTTTTGGACATGGTCAGTTGAATTGGTCATTTAAAAACCATGAATGTTTGCAGGTCGCCTCCACGTGGGAGAGGTGCAAGGTCACCCCCACCTCGAAGATCCCCACCTCGAAGATCCCCACCAAGACGCCGCACTAGCAGGTCTCCACCACCGCGCCGGCCACTTCGTTCACGGTCCAGATCAGCTCCAAGACGGTATGTGAAGTTGTGCTTGTTGGCAATTTGGTGTTGTCCAGAGTAGGTTTGTAGGATATGTTTGTGTTTGGGGATTTGTTTAATTTTTTGATATGGTTTTGGTGATGTGAATCACATCGGGTCACTGAATGTGTTAGTTTCTTACAGTGAAGTGTGTTGTGTAGATGCAGGGCACGCTCTCCTATGGGCAAGCGCGGAAAGTCAACCTCCTACTCGTCTTCACCAAGCCCGGCAAAGAAGGTTTCTCCATCTGTGCAAGTCTTTATTCATAGGGTGTAGATGATTGCGGTTGTTTGCTATGATGTGGCTGGTGTCTGAGCTTTGAGTAGGCTTTGATCGTCTCGACAGTTGACTTGGGTCACGCAGTCAGAAGTGTCATGTGTGGTGATGACATATTGGATTTCTTGAATATTTGGGAAGGCAGCCCTGTGAGTAATTCAGTTAGCGGCGCTTGATGTTGTTGTGACGGGCTTCTGATTAGTCGTCTGTGGTGTTTGTAGCGCGCTTCTCCTCCACGTGGAGCCAAGACATTTTCAAAGAGCCGAAGCCCCAAGAAGTACGCAACGTTTGCTCAATCATTTGCACTGCTTACCTTGTTTGGGCAACTACTACCAAGTTCTTGGTTTTGGAAGTAGACCTTTTGAAGTAGGTTGGAGGCACAAGTGGGATGCAGTGTGGGGATGAGTGGTTTGAGCAAACTATGAGGAAGGGTTTGTTGAAATGTGATGTCTATGGTGATTTCATGGCATGTATAGTGAATGTGGTTTGGGGGTTGTTTTCACTGCAGGGCCATGGCGAATAGCAGCCCCAGCGGTCGGAGTAGTAGCTCTCCATCACCGTCAAAAAGCAGCCAGTGAGTTGGGAGTGGAGTGAAGGTTCTATATTACCAAAGGTAGTATCTGTGTGCATAGTAAGAGTGCGAGAATGGTTGTAGAGGTGGAGTCTGCAGTGGATGGCAGGCCATTTGAGATGTTGCTTCTGATGCAGGATACCCAGGGAGAAATGTTTGATCTTTTTTTGAACACAAGGATTACCTTTTTTCTGGTGACGATGACGATGGTTTTGGATGGTGCATTTTGGAAGCGCTAATATGTCGAGGTGTTGTTTGCAGGGCTTTGGGGAAAGCAGTTCCTGCGAAGAACTGAGTCTTGTATCACGAGACTGGCACCTTTCCACAGGGGACTATGAATTTCTGCCAGCTGTCTGCATGCGTGACTGTGGTTTCGGATGGATAGGTGCTTGCCCTGTTTTTTTCCTATGCTAAATTGCGTGAGAAATGTGTCTGGTTGTGGGTAAGTTGTTGGCATCTGTTGCGTGTCTAATTGTAAGTAGAGTTAGTGGGGGTTGGGTTTGGTGGTTTACACGGATTCTGGAAGGCTGGTGTAGGTAAGTTTTAGGGATGGCAGTGAAATTTTGTGGAAAGGAACGATGCGTAGGAAAGGGAGTTCGTTTTTGTTTGTTTTTACCCGTCTTGGGACGTGGTGGGTGCGGTCTGTGATTTGCTCAGGCGATGCAGTTTGGGTGGCAACTGATGCATTCTTCGACGGAATCTGGGGCCTTTTTGGTAGTTAAGGTTGCGAGCTTCACCAACAGTTGAACATGTTCGGAAGGAAGGGATGGGGGACGGTTTTGGTTGAAAGGGTTTGGAGATGAACCACACGCAGCAGCTTCTTTGGTGGACGGTCGAACCACCGAAGTGGATGGACGAAGAGACTTGGGGTCACAAGACTGTTGTGGAGCACAGTTGCCGTGAATGGAGCAGACTCTGGCCTTTTTTCATAGGACTTAGTTCACACAGTCTGTACTTTATGCTCGCGATTGGGTGTGGAGAACATGACTATGTAATCTAGACTCTGGTTGAGGTGTAGGAGTCTCGATGTCGGGATATTTGCCGATTTTTAAACAACGTTGTTTTGGCAGTTTAGCACTTTTCTGAACACTAATTAGAACAGCCTGTTATTGTGTGTTGACGGCAGAGTATTGTTCTTGTTTCTGTTCATTCTTACTTAGTCTTTAAACGAATATTTTCTATGTTTTTTCCAAATTATTGCATGTGAATAGCCTCATTACTTTATTGACATCTGCATTTTGCATGCTCTGAAATCAATGTTAAATAATTGTGAGCATGGTTATTTATATACCGGACGTTGAGAACGTGCTTTTAATGTGAGGGTCACATTATGGGGAAGATGCCTTTATACATAATACGATTATATATATTTTTTAGCATGCCCATTTGTCTCTTGATATCATCAAATTTCAGTGTGAATATTATAAGGCTTAGCCCTTAAACGTCAAGTGGCCCTGGGCGGGGCAGCCCGGAAGGCATCTTAATTTTAGAGGGAATTTAAAAGAAAAAAAATGAAAAGGAAGTGAAAAACTATCTGTTGAGCAATATTGTTGCGGCATTGTAGCATTGTAGCACTTTTCAAAGAATGATCTCAACTGTCTTATCCTCAACTTTTGTTCATTTTGATAACTTTAATTGCTTGCCAATGATTCCACAATCTCCTAAATGAGGTTCAAATTTGGAATTTAACCCCTTAACATCCGAGGGTTTAGAAATTGAATCACGAACGGATTCAAAGTCGTGTAACTTTCTCACACAATCCCGGATGACTTTCATCCGAGTCATTTTTGCAAGCCTATTAAATTCTTTATGGATTAGAGTAGATTTTTTGTGATGGGGAGATATTGAAGAGGCCGCCAAATGCAAGTACGTCAAATTTGTTGGGTACGTCAATTTGTACGTCATTTCATACGTGCAATGGTCCTCTCATGTACACCTATTGTACATCTTAGTCATACTAATATCTATTTTTGAGGCTGGCATCTACTTGTGTTCAAAGGATTGGTACAATTCGGGGTTAAATTTCTTTTTCCGTAGCTTTCCAACACACGTATCGTCATTTGATTTGGTTGAGGAAAACTAATCTTTCTTTGAATTATTCTTTTCTAAAATGCTCGTGGGGCTTTTTTGACGTTTAATGGTTAATCTAAAATGGTGTCTCAAAGTGGAAAGAAAGATTAATCCCTAAGCGTCAGTGTCCAGTGTTTAGACAACTAATAGATTTGAACCCACCCTATGTTTTCATCAATGCTTGGATGAAAGTCATTCAATTTTTTGAAGATACTTCATCAAGTTATTGTTTTATCCGATTGTTGGATTTAGTGATACTTGAGTACATATTTTTTGAGAATGACAGATGTTGAAGTAACTGTGTGAAATTATTGACCAATCCAAAAATTGCATTATTTGTAGTTCAAAATTGGCCTTGCAAAAACGTGGTCATAGACCTAAGGAACACAAAAATTTCAAAGAGTCACCACGTTCATGAGTATCTCATTTCAAATTCATTACAACAAATTTTACTCAAAATATATTAAATTTTTGTTTGTAATCGGATTTTGGAGGAGTTTTAAATTTTAACTTTCAAATTTTATAATTAAATATTGGTAATAGCATTAGTGATATCAACCATATGGATGGAATCTAAATTTCAAAATCTAGAACTTTTGTATGTATATCAATCCCAAAACATTCTTCTAAGTAGCACTTTATGATGATTTGTCTCAAATTGTCAATTCCAAGGACACCTTGGCATGTTTAGAGGTTAGCCCTTTAACGTCCTCCATAGGATTGAACACTAATTTTGAAGATGTGTAATATAATGTTTGATGAATAACAAGAATGGAGTTGGTATGCAAAGGGTAAGTTGGAAATGTCAATGTCGAGATCACATCTTTACGGTTGGAATTATCATTTTTTATTAATTAATTATAATTATTTTTTCATGGTTTTCTTTTGAAATTCATTTAAAAATCCCATATTAACAAATAACATTTAAATATTTTTGTAATGAATTTGGAAGTATATGCACTCTGAGATGGTGTGATTTTCATTACTTGATTCTATTTATTTTGGAAAATTATGTTTAAGGTTTCACTTTTTGAACTAAGAATAAAATTTGATATAAACCAATTCTATTATTGATTAATCCCTAAATGATAGAGGAGGTGAGGGCCAAGCCTAGATGTGTTATAAAATGCTACTTCTTCAACTTTGATGAAGTTTGGTCCAAAAAAAGGAAATGAGTAGTATGATGTTTAGTAATTATCGGTATGGTCAAACTTCCAAGAGCAATTTTAGAGAGTCATTTAATGAATTTAGAAGCATTTACCATCAATTATCATTTTTTTTTAAAGTTTAGTATTTTATATTTGGTATGATTGGTTAAAGCTAGACATTCTATTCTAAAGTCTAAAAACATAAAAAATTCAAAAGAGAGAGGATCATCACTTTCCCAAAATAGTATTTTTTATATCACTAGGACAATATTGAGGTCTTTGTCTTTGAAAAATTCCTTAGTGAACCTCAATACTGCAAATGAAATGCATCATAATGCACTAGATTATGATCTCTACCCCCAATTTTGACAAAAAATCAAAATTCATAAATTATTAAATCCTAACCATAGGCAATCACTGTTGTTTGGATTGCAACTAGAAAATGATTGATCAGTCACTTAGGGGTTTAAAAACTTACAATATCTTATTTTGGAGATCTATACAATATAAATCATAGTCAAATAACACAAGAACCAAGAGAAGTTTGGATGGATAAAAATTGTAAGTTTTTGAAGTCAAAAGAATAATTCAAATTTGTTCATCGTCCACTTGGCGCGTCAAAGGGTCAAACTCACTTTAGATTGTTTTAAGTTCAAATAAACTATAAAATTAGTCTATGGTGAGTTGGAGGATAATTTAATGCAAGGTCATGTATAGCCCATAGGAGTGGAACTTGTGACCTCCCCAATGAAAAAGAAGAGTTCCTCGCCTCAAGTTCCCCCAAGCCTATTGGACTATTTATGATGGGACCAATGGATTATTCAATATATGCAATTTCCATCAGAAATGGATAATATTGGGTTGCAGGCTCTGCATAAACTCAGCAACAAGAACTTCTTGTTTTCGGTTAACTCCTAAAGGACCGGGTTTTTTTTTAGCTTAGCTCTTGTTTTCTTGACCAACTATTATAACAAGCTCAATTCCTCATTGGTGTGGGGTAATTTTGACGATCGTCACCGTTGAAATCAAAAAAGACTTACATAGCTTTTGTATGAAAAAAGGATCGGCAAAATCGCACAATTTTTGAGAAAATGCCATCGTTGAAAAGATTGATGGAACTTGTTCATGATATTTTGTACATATGTTGAAATTGGGTTGATCAAAAGTGCTCCAAGAAATCTGAATTTTCTACCATGCATAGTGATCATCATTTTGAACATGTGCAAAAAATTTCAATTAATTTGGAGTTGTGAAGAGAAAGATATGAAAGTCTCAAGTGACTCCCAAATAACCTCCTTGCAGCTCAAAAAAATCACCAAAAATTGCACACTTCATGAAATTTCGATCAAGAAGTACTCACAGATTCAACTCTCATAAAGAACCAAGGTCTCTTTGTTGCTCACTTTACAATTCACGATCCAACAACTCAAAATTCCTCACTTTCTAGTTCAAGAAGCCACATGGTGGTCTCGTGGTCCTTTAGGGGTTAACTCAGATATCATCAAATTTTGTGCTAAAATTTGAAGTCCCAGTCTCACTTCCTTACATTCCTTGTGAATAAGACCACTGGAGATTGACATTTTGCTTTTGGATAAGAATCGAGAGCACAAAATTGTGGTTGAGTCTTGTAATCCACGTCTCCACAATTTTAAAAGTAATCTGGGACCCTTATTCCATTTCCACTTCCAATTTTGTTCATTACAAGTGCCATTGTAATGCACTGAAAAAGTTGTTTCTTCAAGGTTGTAAATTGAAATGGAATTCACATGCATTCAATTTTTTGTTTTGAGGTGGTGTTTGGGGAGGATGATTGGTATGGTGTATCTTTTTTCCCGTTGTAACGCACTAGAGGGTGGAATTTGCAAGTTTTTAAAACATCATAGATGATTATGAAAAATCAATCTTTATGTAAAATTAATTGTACTTGGGTTAGGAAGGTTAATATTATGTTATCAGTTTCAATTTTTTCATAAAATGGTTACTCTATTCTTATAGATACATTAGACTCCTTAAAAACTTTACTTGTTGCAATTTCATGTAATCTTGAGTTGCAAACATTTCACATGTTGTAACATGTAAAAATAAACATCCTCAAAAAAATTGGAGTATTTTTAAAATTTTAAAGTATTTAAACCAAATGAATTATCATGTATTGTGAGAAAATTTATTTATTTAAATTTTCTCCTTCTTCTCTTCTTTTTTTTTTTTTTTTTTTTTTTTTTGTTTTGTTTTGTTTGGGTGTTTTTCATGACAATTCTTTTAAAAAACCAAAACTATGTAACATTTCTTCCAGGTACTTTACACTACTAGTACATAGGGTGACTTTTGAATCATGTCACAAAAATAATGGCTTACCTTATTCTAACTCTTAAATTGTTTTCCCATCAAAACTAATGTACTATCGCTGTTATGAAATAAATAGCCAAAAATTCTAACTCTAAAATTGTTTTTCCCATCAAAACTAATGTACTATCGTTGTTGTGAAATAAATAGCCAAAAAGAAATACAACAAAAGTACTCACTCAAAAAGTATTGTTCAAGAATTGTCACCCTTATTCGTGATTTCTTAATGAAAATTTTCAAATTTCAAGAATATCAAGTCTAGCAAGTGAAAATTAGTATGATTGATTATAGTAGTATTGGAAGAGAGCGTACTTTGATTTGATTTGATTTAATAAAATACCAACTTCGTGTTAGTGTAAATCAATTTTCTCATTGATGAATAGAAAAGGCAACAATCTTTGTACATATCAAAATTTCAAATGTAACACAAGGAACCTTGACCGATTCACTGCCAAGTAAATATTATTGCCAAACTGCAGTTTATAGCAAGTTTTGCAAGTGGTTGTTCAATTTAACAAGTGTTCACCAAGAATTAACAATAATTCTTGTACCATTTACTACCTGGTGAATAAGTGAAGGTGCCTATGTAAGACACTCATAAAAAATGACCACAAAGTATAAAATGATGGACCTTTACGTTAGTAAAAGAAAAAGAAGAAGAAAAGTAACTTCGTCCCCCTAGGGACTCATAGAAACAAAAAGAACATTACTTCCACCCATCCACTAGGACCGAAATAGCGCGTGCTACCCATAATGCCCCCTATTTCGAGGGATAGACCCCTATGATCCCACCTCACCTTACGTTACCTAAGGCATGCACTCCTAGCTTTTGATTCGTTGGAAAGCTCCAAGTTTGACTGGGACTCCCTATCAGAGAGCCCGGGGGAGAATGTAGTTCCCAAATTCCTGCCATTGTGATGTAGACTTCGCCTGTGGGTTCACTCAGTCTCTCACAACTACAGGACTCTGTCTGGCTTGGCAACTTCTTCGTCTACTTCTTCTTCACCTCCTTCATGCAACACACTCCTTTCCTCGGCTGCTTTTCACTCTACTGAGTATGCCAAACAGACAGACAGACAGAGTGCAGATTACGAGCTCGTGAATTCCCGAAACTCACACACTGAATCGTGTAGACTCCCTTTGATGATCGTCTCCGCAGCTTGGAATTAGTCAGACTTGGCAGCTGGGGTTGTGCTTGTGTGACTTCCATGGACAAGGTGAATCTTCACGAGGTAAAAAACACTTTGGATTGTGCACAGAATCGTTCATCTTCATCGATCTGTTGGGCGGGGTTGAATTTGACGCTGTTGTTGTAATGGCCGGGATGATGAGTGTGTCTGTGTGGGTGTTCAGTCGGTAGGGAAAGAGTCCAGCTTGCGGGGGACGCTGGCTGGGGCGGTGGCGATGGTGATGGTGTCGGTGATGGTGTTGCAACCGCGGTGGGGAGTGAACCTGAGTTGGCCGGACTGGGAGAAAGAAAGCTACCCGGCGGCCAAGGACTTGCTCATGATGCCCTTGTTTGCCGTGCTCTTCCCCACCGTGCGCTTCTTCTTCGACCACCTCATCTTGGAGGTAACAGAAAAAATCGTCATGCAATTTAATTTATAGACTCTCCATGGCTCACTTGAAATCGGTTTCACACTTTCGTGTTTCGAAAAGTCTGTCAAGGTTGAAATCGGTTTGTATTTCGAAAAGTCTGTCAAGGTTGGAGTGGACTACAATTATTTTTCCTTGAAGAATTTCTTCTTCTTCTTCACTGAAACTCAATTCCATTCAGCATTGGAGACAGCAACAACTACCCATTCCTTTCATGAATTCTGTTTCTTCTAACCCCAAGAATATCATGGGCTTACTTAGAATAATATCCTCACTTATTGAAACGCAATTCATTCCATTACTTTCTTGAATCGTGTTTCCTTCCACAGGGAGCTCATAATGGTTTCCCTGTGTGCGATTCCCTTTTAGTCTCACTTTTCCCACCGAGCCTCAAGAGTTGACACTTGTTAAACTTTCCTTTTACAAGCGGGTGAGTCAATATTAAACTAGTGAATAAGCAGCTTTAAGACTCAGTGGGAAAGGGAATTGCATATGAGACCCTGCTGTTCGAACCCCGAGAATATCATGGGCTTGGAATATTCTCCTCACTTATTGTAGTTCGGTCAAAGAAACGATTCGTTTTTCTTTCAAATCCCAAGAATATAGGAGGAATCTTCAGAAAGAAAGAATGGGATGGGTCTCAAAAATGCACTAGAGTTTTTGTGTGAGAAGAGAATAGGGTTGAAGTTTAGAGTTTTGTTTTGGCATGCAGAAAGTGGGAAGGAAGATGATATGTGGCGCAAAGCAGCCCTTCATAGAGGCAGAATCAAAAGCCGTGGAGGATTATCAACTGAAGAAACTCACCAAGTTCAAGGAGTCGGCGTGGAAGGGCATGTATTACCTCACTGCGGAGCTTTTTGCCTTGGCAGTGACGTACAATGAGCCCTGGTTTACTGATAGCAAACAGTTTTGGGTCGGCCCTGGTGATCAGCGATGGCCTAATCAAATGACAAGGTATGTGGCCCTTTTCTTGTGTTCAAATTTTTTTACCATCACATGCAATGTTCTTCACTGATTCTGGTGATATAAAATTTGCTCCCATCTTAACCCCTAAAGGACCATAAGACCACCAGGTGGCTCCTGTTTTTTTCAGTATTTGTGAGCAGGTTTTATGTAGATTCTTTTTTGTTAATTTAAAAAAATAAAATTACTCAACATATGTAATATTCTTCACTAATTCCAGTGATATAAAATTTGGTCCCATTCAAATTATAATTTTCACAATATGAGCCTTTAAACTTGTCACTTTTAAACCATGAATCCTTGGTCCTTTGATTGAATTTGTCATGAATCCTGGGTGGTTCAGGGGTTAATATCCACCACATTTTTGCCTTGAATGTTTCTGCATTTGAGATTTTCTATATCAATTCATAGTCCATACTTGAAAATTGAGGTAATTGTTTGGGTGCCAATTGATCAGGCTCAAGCTGAAAGTGCTCTATGGATTTGCGGGTGGATTCTACACTTACAGCATCTTCGCCTTGATCTTCTGGGAGACCAAACGAAAAGATTTTGGTGTTAGTATGTCACATCATGTTACCACTGTTGTCCTCATCGTTTTCTCTTATCTTTCCAGGTATTTACCCTCACTCATACCCATTATTATTATTATTATTATTATAGAGAACCTTATTGTCGCACCCTCTCAATTGAAATGAAAAAAAAAAAGGAATCCCTGACACCTTGCTTTTCAAAAGTGAGAGCTTCTCAAACCAATACTAATGCGAGGTCTCCGAGTGCATCCCGTAACCCATGCTCGCAATTGCGAGACTCTCACCAAAACACTTGCCTTCTAAGGTAGAGGGCTCTAAACCCGCCGCAGTTCTAAACCCGCACTCTACCAAGGATGAACATTTTGAAATTTTGAATGTACCCATGGTGACGAGCACCACTTTAGAACCCATGTCATTTCAACTTCAGAAATTCATAACTAATTTTAGGAACATCCAAAAAATTTAATTCAAAGTATGTTGGTCTTTGCTTGGATTTGTCTTCTAGTGAAAAATCATGCTCAGTTCTCCCTGTGTCCTCATAAATTCACAACCCTTAAAGTGACGGGTTTAGAGCCTCCTACCTTACTCGTGAATTGAAATTGCTGGGTTCTGCCACTGCCTGCCTTTCAAGGAGACAAGGGCCAAAGCTTGTTGCAGAAGCATGTGATACCCATGATACCCCTAATGAGCCATTATCTTTTACATTGGGGAATATGTCATAGCTTTCATTTGACATGACTTTGCTCTAAATTGACTCTACAGTATTCTCAAAAGGTGCCACGCTACTAGTGCTCAGGAATGTTATGTTGTATGATATTATTTTAAGTTCCTTGGTGAAGGCTAGGATTGATTTAATTTGTGTCAGTCTATCTTAATCTGAGTGTCCCTTCATGTACTTGTATTCATTCAGTCTTTGTGTCAGTCTATCTTAATCCGAGTGTCCCTTCATGTACTTGTATCTCTATCTTGTTTCATGTACTTGTATTCAGTGTTTAATTTTTACGGCAAATTAAAAACTGAGTACAAGTACATGAAAAGAAAGGGCAAGCCAGGGTGACTACCACCGCCGTGTTTGAAATCATGAATGCTGGGAAACATGAAAGCTATGACCAATTGATTCAATTTGTGTCAGGCAGAGTTAATCTTGAAGCACCTCAAAATTAAAAACTGAATACACGTACATGAAAATTGTGAGACTGAAAGGGCAAAGGGTGATTACCACCGCCATGTTATCATGAACGCTGGGAAACAGTACACCACTTATCCTATTTAGTCCGAGATGCACTAATTGTTCTATTTTTTCTACGTAGGATGAATATTTTTACCGAGTATGTTTATGGATGTTTACATGAGTATCGTATGTGAGGGTCAGATTCAGACATTATTGTGTCGAAATCTAATTTCCACATCAGATTTTGAGAGGTCCACGCCACCATAAACCAACCACAAGATGACATGTGGCACTCTTTTAACAAAATGAATTAATTTATGTCGAAACTGACGACGAGGTAGGATAGTACCAAAATCTTCAACCTCGGTAATTTTTTTTGCCTTGAGTAAATGGGTGTAGTAAATGGGTGTATTATTATTATTATTATTATTAAATCATATGGGTGTGTGTGTGTGTGAATGTATGTTTTTTTCATTGCACCAGATTTGCTCGAGTTGGTTCTGTAGTGCTGGCTCTCCATGATGCCACTGATGTGATCATGGAGTCGGCGAAATTGAGCAAGTACTTGGGCCTGGAGGTTTGCGCCAGCGCTATCTTCGTCCTGTTTGTGGTGTCTTGGGTTCTCTTGCGCCTCATCTGCTTCCCCTCGTTTGTCATTTATAGTACCAGGTAAAAACTTTTCTGCACAATTCGTTCGATGTAACAAACAGTGTGAAATCCTAATCTTGTTTGGAACTTAGACCCGGGGAAGTCACTCACTGTCAAGAATTTAGATAACTATGAGAGAACAAATTTAGGGCGTCTTTTATTCATTTGAGATTAAAAAATTATAAATTTATAGACGTAATATAGGGTGTTTTAAAACCAATTTGGGAATATTTTAAGAATATTCCTAGAATATATATGAAATACACCCTAAATATACTATAAATAATAGAATATTCCAATTATTTCATAGCCCCGATTAACCCATAAACGTCCCAGTGTCCAAAAACTAGATCATGAACAGAGTTGAAGCCTTGTAAGTTTCTCACACAACCTTGGATGATTTTCATCCAAGCCACCTTTGAAAGCCTATCAAATTCTCTACCAATTACAATAAATTTCTTGTGATGGGGAGTTGTTGATAATATTGGAGAGGCCTCCAACTACAAGTATGTCTAATTTGTTGGGTAGATTTTATGCTTGCAATGGTCCTCTCACGTACACCTCATGTACATCTGAGCCATGCTAATATCTACTTTTGAGGCTAGAATCTACTTCTCTGGTATGGTTAGGGGTTAAATATCCTTTGTTCGCTCATATGTACACACTAAGTGACTTCCCTGAGAACTTAGATCACTTTTGATCGATTCTTCAGGAGGTTGTTGAGTTGGATTCCAATTCATGAATTCAATTTAGTTGAGTTTGGAGCAAGTGAATTTTGATGAAGTCCTTGCATAAAAAATCTTTTGGTTTTATTCTGAGTTGGTGGTGGCTGGTTTCTGGATTCTTATAGCTATGAAGTTCTGCAGCTTCTGGACCGAGAGACGAACCCCACTGGCCCTGTCTTGTACTATATCTTCAACACCTTGTTGATCAGCTTATTCATTCTGCACATCTACTGGTGGGTCTTGATGTGGCGTATGATCGTCAAACAAGTGCAAGATTGGGGCAAGATTTCTGATGACATTCGCTCTGGTAAGTTTTTCTAATTTCTCTTTTGTGGTTAACCCTTAAAGGACCGAGGATTCATTGTTTTAAAATGACAAATTCAATCGATCATATCGTGAAAAATATAATTTAGATAGGACCAGATTTTATATCTCTGGAATCAGTGACGAACATTACATGTGTTGATCAAAAGGCAATTAAAATTTGAATAAAAGGAAGTCCACATAGGACCTATTCAAAACTGCTACAAAAACATGTGGGCTTCTTGGACCTTTATGGGTTAATATATACTAGCAAATATCGTGTTGCAATGCACCAACATTGCATTGGGATGGTGGAAATCAATTGGGAACATAAAAGGAACATGGGAACTATAAAGAGAACTTGGGAACATTAGGAAACATGATGGGAACATTAGGGAACATGAAAGGAAGGCTAGGGAATGTGATGTGAAGCTTTGAGGAACATCATGGGAACTGTGGAGAACGATTTGAGAACATGATGAAAAATTGAATGAAAAGTATGGATGTGAAATGTGGATGATTCTGTAAAAGTCAGGGTAGAGACATGGTATTGTGATGCTCTGTACTTAATATTATAGATATGCGTTTTACTGGCTAATGCTGTGACTTTGTAAGGAATTGAAAGTTTGGCACTCAGAAATTATTTACTCTCAGTTTCTTGTGTTGAAAACAAAGTCCATGGTCGCCATGTTGGGTTTTGATATACTCTTTTCTTGTTACCTCAAGTCACAAGTCATCATGCTAAAATTTTATAGGAGTCTTTCCCACCAATTAAGAAGAAGCCCAAATCAGGCCTCCTGTTTTTCTAAAAGCAGTTTTGCGTAGGTCTTATGTGGACTTCCTCTTGTTCAAATGTATTTGTTTCTTGACGAGCACATACCATGTTTTTCACTAATTTTGGAGATATAAAATTTGGTCCCATCTGAATTATACTTTGCACAATATGATTGATTGAACTTGTCATAGTAAAACCATGAATCCTTGGTGCCTAGACAACAAATAGAAAGTCCACTTTAGAAGCTCATAACTAATTCCAGTAACCCCAAAACATACATACTTTTGCTATTAAAGATATGGTTTAGCCTTGATTCCTTTTTTTGAAATCATTTGGTCATCCTCTTGATAGTCGGTCATAAAGTTAGGGATTTCAACCAATTAGGATGTGACGTGTTAATATTCCTAAGATTTTTTGGTGTTTTTTTTCTAAGATTTGTATATTCAACGAGTCATGTTGTTTCTTCTCGTTCATTGCGTGATTTCTTCGTTTTATTGGAATATCTTTTCTACCTTCTAAATGATTCATTTCAACTCTTAAACGTAGCCATATTTTCGGCTTCTCACTTTGTGTTTTGTCTTTCAGATTCCGAAGACGAAGGTGATATGAATAAGGACGACTGACAAGAAAATCCCCATGATATTTCACTCAAGCATAGCATTGAGTAAATATTAGTTCATACTTCCTTGTTGGGGAACACAATTGCATGAAGAGGCTTGCTTGTTAATGGGAGGACCAAAGTTCTGTACAATTTTCTGTAGATTTAGGCTTTTGGTGGAGCATCCATGTTGCAAGGTGAAGGGCAGTTTGGCAATGGAGAATCTGTATATCGATGCCGCAAACCCTAAACCTAAAACCCTAAACCCTAAACTCTTTTGCTACAGACTGGTGAGAAGTGGCAGTAGAACTTCCTGATTGTACAGTAGAGTAGATTATGTGACTAGGATACCTCACTCACAGGGGTTTGTGAACTCACGATGTCGGTACTGTTTTATAATGGAACCTCTTGTTGTTTGTTGGGAAAAAGTTTCTATTGCTCTTGCTCAATGCCTGTAAAGTCTTTGTGTGCTATTGTAGGTTAACCCTTAACTGCCCAACCATGCTTATTTTTGCACGATGTATAGATTTGAAATCCGTTTTCTCATCCATCATGCACTTTTTGCAGTGTGGATTTTTTATGATTTGTGAAAATTTTATGCTTCATTTCATGTTGTAGCGTTCCACTCAAAATTTCAAAGATTTTAGTTTAGAAGTGCTCTTGAAAAAGTCAACTACTAAAATTCAACAACCAAAAAATCTTCAAAAATCACTACACTTAAGAGTATTACATTTCAACCCATCACAACAAATTTCATTCTTAGGGTTGCTATACATTATGGTGAAGTACACCGGTCGGTGAAGAATTTTAGTCCAAGACATGGTTATTTGAGGCTAGGGATGGTATGTTGGAGAAGATGAAAAGACGATAAAAATGTCTTGAAGTTGGAGTTCTCTGAAGGCCAAGTTTCTTGTCCAAGGCTTTGAGGTTTCCCAAGAAACTTGACCTCCGGAGAACTCCCCTTCAAAAAAGTGTCGTCGCGTTGGCAATCATGTCATTTTTATAGAATTATGACATATTGATTCATTCTACCTTCTATCTTGCAAATCAAACAAAGTCCAATTGCACTCCTACAACCTCAAACCATTATTGAACCTCCTCCGTGTTTTAGTGTTTTCCTCACTGTTTGATCAGTAAAGTTCTCTATGTCTTGAGCCCAACACCAATAACAACTATATGAACTAAAACGATTGACCTTAGTCTTATCTGAAAAAACCACTTGCTTCCAATCTGTAACGGTCAAATTCTCATGAGATTTGGCAAAATCTAACTAAGTTTGAATATTCTTATGTGAAAGAAGAGGCTTTTTCTACTTCACACAAGCCTCCAAACCTATTGAATTTAATGCTCATCGCACTGTCTAAACACTAATCTCATTCGCAAATTCTTGCCTAACTAATTTGCATGCCTTTGTGGCAGTACTAAATACTCCCCTGCTCTCACACGTGCCCTCCTCAAGTGATCGGAAACCACTTTTGGTCTTCCTCCTACAGATAGTTTAGCATCAAGAAGACGTTTCTTTCATACTCTCAACACTAGATTGACTAATAGCAAGCCATTTGGCTACTTTCCGTGTGCTCCATCCCTTTTGTAGCAATGATACTACACTATTCTGCTTATCATAAGGCAATGGCCTTGTCGTAGTATGGAACAACTGAAAATGCAAGGTACTACTTAAGAAAGAGAAGAGACACTCTTGTTTTCTTACAACAATCATTGTTGAATTGAAACTCACTACTACATTGTCAATATATGAAAGAAATGGAGGTGTAGACATGCAAGACCAAAAGTGAGTGAATGAGAGACTCTTTTAAAATCAAATATCTCAATCACCTTAGCAAATTTTTCATTAAAACTTCCATGCATTAGTAGACACTTGGATACCTATCATCTACTCTTGATGACACCTCTAAATTTTAGTATATATTTCAAATTATACTAAGCATGAGCAAACACTGACTCAATTTTGTGACTCAATTTTGTGAGTCACTGTATATTTTTCACAATATGATCAATTCAATTTGCCATTTCAAAACCATGAATCCTTGGTCCCTTAAGGGTTGACAAGTGGCATGGACTCAGCTGAAACGTGACTAAACACTGTTTTGGAAAGGCCACAAAATAATGGTTAAAATAACAAAATATCAACAAGCCTAACAAAATATCCCATGCAGAAGCTTTCAATACAATTCATCAACACGTAAATTATTGACAACCGAAATGGATACTAGTAGCTAAACTTGAACAAGTTGTGGCCGTGAATCCTCCTGTGCTATTGATTCTAAGAGGTTGTCGGTGTCACGAACTAGTTCTCGAGCTGGAAGAATCATGGCAGCAATGGGTCGATCATCATAACCCCCACCCTCATCGATAATGAGACGGTTGCTCTCAAAGTGCAACTTCCCGTGGTGGCCACTGACCATCAATACTTTTTGTGCTGCCAATTCCTGTCATAACATACCATACAATCAATCATCATGAATACAGAAATCATCAACTCCCTTCAAAAAGCCACACAGGCAAATAGACGTGACACATCGACAGGTTAACCCCTAAAGGACTAAGGATCCATGGTTTTAAAATGACAACTTTAAATTATCATATTGTGAAACATATGATTCGAATGTGACCAAATTTTATATCTCTGGAATCAGTGAAGAACATTGCATGTGTTGGTAAAAAACAAACAAATTTGAAGAAAAGGAAGTTGACATAAGACTTACTCAAAATTGCTAAAAAAAAAAAAACATGAGGCCCCTTGGGGGCCTTATGGTCCTTTAGGTGTTAACTTCTGACACTATTGAATTGTAAGACTTCAGTGGTAGAAAAGGAGCTATGCTGTTGATGAGACAAAGCAATCAAATTGGGCCTCATGGAATTTTTTAGCAGTTTTGAGGAGGTTCTATGTAGACTTCTTGTTGTTTAAATTTATTTGTTTTTGCACCAACACATGCAATGTTCTTCACTGATTTTGATGATATAAAATTTGGTCCCACCTGAATTATAATTTTCACAATATGATTGATTGAATTTTTCATGACAATATTGAATTGTAAAACTTCAGTGGTAGAAAAGAAGCTATGTTATTGATGATGAGACGAAGCAACAACGGAACAGGAGCTAATTGGGCCTCATGTTGTTTTAGCAGATTTGAGTAAGTTCTGCGTAGACTTCTTTTTGTTTAAATTTATTTGTTTTTGGACCAACACATGCAATTTTCTTTGCTGATTCCGATGATATAAAATTTGGTCCCACCTGAATTGTAATTTTCACAATATGATAGATTGAATCTTTCACTTTAATCCTTGGTTTAAAGACGGGACTGAGAAGGTTAACTTACAGGAGGTGTTTTCCACACATTCATACGGCCAGCGAGTGGCTCAATACGTGGGAGCTTTGGATCCTTAGATTGCAACATGTGCATCTGGTTGAGTACCGATTCTGATTCTAGACCCGCATGAACAGCAATAAGTTTTGTGTAGCTTGTTTCTGGATCGCCTGTTGCTTCACCTTCCTGTTTCAAACAGACGTTTCATCCCATTCGAACGATTACAGCAAAGCTTGTTTATGCGACATGCCCTGGGGTACAAGCCTGAGTAACTTCACGACAAAATTTAACCCCTAAAAGACCAAGAAGTCCAAATTGGGCCATGTATTTTTTTTTAGCAGTTTTGAGTAGGTTCTATGTGGCTTCCTTTTGTTCAAATTTGTTTGTTTCTTGACCATTATATGCATTATTCTTTGCTGATTCCAATGATGCAAAATTCAGTCTCATTTGCTTTATATATTTCACAATACGATTAATTGAATTTGTCATTTAAAACCATGAATCCTTGGTCCTTTAGGGGTTAACCCCTAAAGGTCCTCACCTCTTTTGCAAAAGTCAAAGTACTATAATTTGCATACTTTAAATATCACATTGAATGATTTATAATTTTTCATAGATAATCATCGACATTATGAAGGTATGACAAAATTTTCAACATGATTGGAAGATATTTTGAATATTTAAAAAAATTATGATGTAAACAAGGTAAAAATTCAAAATAAACATGTTTTTGTCAAATTTAATATCAAAAATTATATTTAAGGTAGATAAAAGTTATATTTACATGGAGTAAAAAATTGAAGGTGAAGAAATTAAAAGAGACTTATGATTGAAGCATCTTTAGAAAGCCCTTTGTATTTTGGACACTCAAAATTCAAAGTTCTCAACGGTGGAAAAGCTTCAAATGAAGTTTATTCTCCAATCCCAACGGTCAAAAGATGTATCATAACTTAACTTAAACATCTAATGAAAACACCAACTACAATAAAGCTAAGACGCTTGATTTTTGGGGCCTTTGACCAAAAATCAAGCATAATTGGGTTGATTGGTCCTTTAGGGGTTAAGAAGGAAAGCCAAGTATACCTGTTCGTAGATCCATGATAAGTTACGCAAAAACTCCTTGTGCTTATCCGGAACAGCTGCAAT
Organism: Pohlia nutans; assembly: GCA_022496805.1. Classification (NCBI taxonomy): domain Eukaryota; kingdom Viridiplantae; phylum Streptophyta; class Bryopsida; order Bryales; family Mniaceae; genus Pohlia; species Pohlia nutans. The sequence continues at coordinate 4,952,290 of CM040086.1, forward strand.
TAGACCTGGACCAAAAAAACAATTCAACATCAAACCAAGATTGAACCTACTAAAAAACAGTTCAACGTAAAAATTACATCGTAATATAGCTCATTCATTACAGGAACAAACGGTGTACAACTTGGCTGCAATTCCAACTCTGTGGGCAAAAACAAAGACACACCTGCCCTATCACCATGTGCAACGCCATAGGACTCAAAAGTTGGACTAGAGTCGTATATAGAGCCCTGATAGGGTCCATTTCTTGTCTTGTTCCATGCTGACTTCATCTTTCCAGCCCAGCGTCGCCCCTGTACAATACCCTCAATTATTGAAACCAACACTCAAATCCAGTCTCCGCTCCACACATCTTCAGATTCATAAAGGCCCCGCTAAACCCTAAACCCTAGTGCTTGTTGAATCTTGTTGGTAATTGAAAAAATATTTTACATGTATTTTTTTAATATCACATAAATAAACTACGAATTTTCACACTGTATTAAGCAACCCTTATGTATACATTATAAGCAAGTAGGTATCACAATTAGGTCACTTACATAATCACGAAGCTTGTTGTTGAGTAAAAAGTCCTTTTATGTACACTCTGGACTCCTTCAATCACGCTTGCTTAAATGAAATCCTCTCCTATTGTAAAAATTTGTAGGAAAATGATATCTTTAATTGTAAACTCAGTCTATAGTTCCACAAGTTTTGGCAAGGGTGAGAAGATACAGTAGTCTACCCCAGGATGGGCAAAAAGGTGCCTAATAATTATTATAACATGTCCGGAATTTTTACCATAGGAAATTTTTGAAAAAGTCGACATTCTTTATGAGTCATTTTGAAAGTTTTAAGCATTGCTACAGAAAAATCGTTGTAAATCATTCATCTTTTGCAACTTACAACGATTTAGGACAAATCTTGAATCTTACTTAAACCCTAAATGTCTTAAAGTGCCGTTGCGGCCAATAGAATACGGTGTATTTTTCTTGTGTTTCGAATGGATCCAGACCTTTTATAGGTTTGAATTCAACACAAAAGCTGAAATTTACATCAATGCGGTTCTAGTGAGCTATTGAGATCCCAATTTAAAGCTTCTTGTTGGTAGCAAATGCCAATTATGCAGCCACGTATCTACTATCCCCATGGGACGTTTAGGGATAAACAAACTAATTGCCCTTACTTTGTCACATTCACGGTGTAATTTCTGAGATTCTGGACACAAACCTCCAGTAGTTTCTGATAGAATGTGGGGTAGAATAATTACTTTTTCCCTAATCTGGGGTAGACTACGGTAATATGCAAGAATTTTAAAGATTAGAACGCAATTAGGGTTTCATGATTCTCGAGAGTCAAGGAAGAGGAGAAGCTCTCTCACTTGAAGATGGATGTCCTCTTGGCCAGGCCCCGTCCACCAGCCTTCCCGCTCTTGATGCTGTTCAAACTCCTCCCAAGTGGACGAGAATTGAAGACCAGGAGACGAGGGCAACACACCTAAAAAAGCCGCGAATGCAAAATCGTGGTTACCGGCCAAGAAGACATGGCGCTGGTGCGGGTAGCGGTCCGGCAAGCTGACGAGGAAGTCGAGCACGCCCTTGGTGTCGGCGCCTCGGTCGTTGTAGTCCCCTAGGAAAATGATGGTGGCGCTCTGGAATGGGTGCTGCAGCTTGAGCTCCAAATTGCGCCACAGATTGCGAAGGCGGTCGAGGTGGCCGTGAATGTCTCCCACGCAGATGGTCACTCTCTTGCCCTCCACCATCTTCACTCGCCCTCGCCCTTTCTCTCTCGAGTAGGCAAAAACTTCACTGATGATTTGTGCGAGCAGGCAATAACTTCGGCGATGATTTGTGTGTGAGTGCGAGGAGCCACTCAGCCTGATATTTAGGAATCCTTCGAAAAGGGCAACCGACAAATAATTCAAAGAGACGGACCTCATGGCCCTTCCACATACTCACACTAATGCTGCCGCATGTAGTATGCATGCGTCAGGTAACTTTGTTGTCAGCCAAGAAATATAAAGTATGCAATTAGAAATTACTAAGGTCACACTTACCAACTGAGCCTATTTACATGCATAAAGCACAATTTTTTTCAGTGGGTCTTATTAGCAAGTTCAAGAGAATTCCAACGCACCTTAGCATGCATTATTTGAACACCGTATGCATAAGTTATGAGTTTCCAAAATGCTAACTATCAGTTGACCTTAAAGCGACCCTAAACTTTGTTTTTCAGATTGTGCACATTCTCATCAGCAGTAGGGTGTCAAAATATACTTATTATGGAAGATTGAGCTATGGACGTTTTAAAGAAATGGTCGCTTTTAGATATAGTTACTTTAAGGCACAATTGAAAGGAACTCAATGCAAAAAAGGAGCATGGTTTTACTAGCGGCACTAGAGTTAATCGAAAAGAGTGTCTTAAAGTGGAAACTCACCGCATACTCACCATAACTCGTTTTCATTTCAAAAAGATGGCAAAATTAGTCTATGGTGAGTTGAAGAATAGTCTAAAGTAAGACCCTACGTCACCAGAGGACGTGGGACTCGTGACCTCTCCAGTGCTAGAAGAGAGTATCCATCCGCTCCCCCAAGCCAAGAGCCCCGACCATGGGGACTATTCATGAATAATGATTGTCAAAAAATTTAATCATAGAGAGGAAATTTCTCTTCGACAAAAAACAAACCTTCTAAAATTCCGTACTAGTCAATATATGGGGAATGCTAGAAAACAACTATTTTTGGCATAGAAAGGTTTCCATCAATCACATGTTCGATTTGCAACTCTTTTGATGTAGATACATAGCTTCGTGTACTCCTAAAATGTAATCAACAGCACATACGTGCCCTTAGAACCAAAAGACATAACAAAGCAATATGGGAATTGAGAAAAGTAATTTTATCATCGCAAAAATCAAGATGCTACACCCTTATTAATGCAGAGACATCTAACAAAAACCCACAAGAAAATACAATTCCCCCATGTCTCCTTGTACATGTGGACAACAAAGATGCCACTATAATGCCAGATTCAAACCCGATTTACTCTATATTACAGAACTTCCACACCAAAGCGCCCCACCACTAAATCCAATAGACAACCTCACAATACAATTCATTGAATTATGATAAATTCTCGCAAGATACAATAGACAATGAAATCCAATAATATCAGCCATTAATTAATAGCATCATTTACCAAGGGTGGAAAGTAGATCCACTCATAGTCATTTTGGCTGAAGCTAGAGAAACTACGCATGCCCCCTCGATCAAAAAACTTGAAACAAAATTCAAACTATTTCAAATTTCTATTGAACATACATTCAAAGCAATAAACACTATTGTTATACAATATGTTGGATCAATCCTCCTACATGAAAGACAAATGGAAAACAACCAATCAATACCAATAGAATAAAATAATAATAAATAAATAAATATTAACAATATAAAAAAAGGTAGTGGTGAAGACTACTATTTATTTTACTCAAATAGCACGGTGTCACCGAGCGAGTAGAATAGATTTTGAGGTTAAATAGGGGTTAAATAGATAGAAATTTGCTATTTGTTTTACCAATTTTAGTTTTAAATAAGTTTTTAATTTTGGATTAATAGATGAAAACATTCTTGGATAAAAATAAAAATAAAAATCTTTAATTTTATTATTTTTTAAATTACATCTTCACAATTAGCAAAATTATTACTCAAAGTTAGCACTTCACAAAGTGCTTAAAACACTCTACTACAGGTGAACAAAAATGAGGTAGCAAAAGAGAGCTAAAAAGAGAGAAAGGGAGAAGATAAAATGAGTGATAAATCAATAAGAGATAAAAGGTTGTATAGGGAGAAAAAAGTTCATTTTGATAAGGTCAAATGACGTCTTACAATCAAATCAATCTACTGAATTGGTCCTCAAGTGTTCTTTTCATGTTAAATGTTATTCATTAGATCATAAACAGACGGTCTTTATTTTACTTGTCATGTCTCCTAAATGAAAACTCCATTAGCCAACCAATTATTGAATCATGTTTACAAATACATGATTAACATAATGATTAAATTAATATTTTCAATTAACCACGTTCGTATTGATCTAATAACAACTTGGGCTAACTAATAAGTATGAACTTTACGTTTTTAACGTGCTAATATCAAACATGTTACATGTCATTGATAAGAATATTGCTCAAACTTATTGAACACTATTAATTGTAATATTCTAATCTAAATCACAATTAGATTCATAGAATTTTTTTATATTTAACATTTCCAATACATAGTAACAAGCTTTGAGCTGGCATAATCCTATTTTCAAAATCATGAATAAATCTGTCATACAAATATCATACAAAACTGTAAAAAAAAAACATTCGTGCTTATTGTTCATTACGTAAAACTCGTTATGAAGTAATGAATGATTACTTACATTACAAAGAATTTTTATTTTTTTTAAGTTACACCACTATTTTTTACTATTAACCTAGAATTTGCTTGTAATATTTTACTCACGATATTATTAAAATATTCAAATATCAATATTAATATTGATATGTTTTTATAATAATTGTAGTCTCTTCAAAAACGAGCACTACGATGTACATTAAACATCAACTGATGAAGCAAATTCCTGGTGGATTCATCGAAGGCACCAGGGTGAGGAAAGACGGGAAGGCAACGCTTCAAAGCTTGAAAAGCGTGCGGATGATCAGTGAGGCGAAGATAGCATCGAAGAATATGTTTAATAAGCTGGCGCGGCGAGCCTTGCTTTTGCACCACAGTTGCAAAAGCTCCATTGACAGCAAAGAAACGCTCCTGAGTAGCACAAACGTAAGCAAGCCCGAGGTCATGGAGGATAATCCTCTCTAGTATAAAAGCGGCAACAGTCTTAGCAAGTTCAATGCCAGTTTCCATAATGCGAAGACACACCGGCACAATCTCGACTGCAAGCAACACATCGATCAACGCGGTGTCGTTAACGCCGACCATTGAAACCACGACGCCCAAGCTTGTCAACTCCAGCAACCGAAACGGCTGGGCCTTGTTCTCCAAGTTCAGAAATGGATACAGATACATGAGCAGCTCGACGTTGTCAAAATGGGCTTTCGTTTCGGGATGAGAAGCTACGCAATGTAGTAATGCGATTGCGTTGCAAACGCGATTCGACTCTCTTTGTGTCAGTGTTGGTGGCGACAACTTTTTGTAGATTGATGTAATCTCTTGTAGAAGAACTACAATTGTGTCATAGGAATGCCACAGTGTCGGTGCTAGCTCCGGAAACTCGTCTTTTCTCTTTGCAAGGATTGCTAGCGCTTCTTCCCTCTTCTCTCGGTGAAGAAGATTCAGTACTAAATGCATGATTTATCTAGATCTGGAAAAAGGGCTCAAATATGGACTGTCTAATTCTAGACAAGACAGGGTTTACTTACTATGCAAAGAGCATTGTATGTGTTTAACACTGTATGTGGAACATAATGGAGCACATGGGAGGATCCTCTGTAGGCGGAAAGTATGCGGTGATCTATCGGAGGATCCTCCATTGGCCAAAATCCTTCTATATCCTCCATTGGAAATTTTCGCTGATTTCTGGAGTTTGTGAATTTTGTAGTAGGGTCATTCCAGAAATAGATAAATCATGCATCTAACTGCTCTGTGATTACCATAATTGTGGTTGGAAATTGATCTAAGTGTGGCTTGTACGAACTAAATAATTGTAAATAAAAAATGTAAGAAGAGTTGAAATAATGTAAGAAGAGGATTGTTTGAACAAAGAGTTTGTATCTATCACTGCAATTTATATGAACGCCTAAAACTTCTAAAGTAAAAAAAACTCTTAAAGTAAAATTATATCAAGATTCTTTAAATTATACCTAAAATAAAAGTAAAAGTAAATGCTAAGCTTGAAGTAAAAATAATTAGAAACTGGTAGTCCTGCGCTGTTGGTCCAAATGTTCTTGTTGACTACTTTTACTTTTTTACTTTTTATTTTTAGAATTGACAAATATTTCAATATTTGTATTTATAGTGATGGATTTAATTAGAAATTCATGACTTTCACATTGTAGGTTCAAAAGCTACGAAACAAGTTTGATGCACCCCCTTCTTCTTGAGAGCTTTCCGACAATACCAAGAATAGAGTCAGAGAGATCTCAAGATAACATACAAAAAAAACGGCAAATAAACAAACTACCTTCTTTATTGGGTAGATATCAAGATGTATTTGAAGAAAATCAAATAAAAAAAAATACAGTATAAGATCTGCAAGGCTTTGTTTCAATCTTCTTTATATTTGTTGTCAATTTTTAAACAAATTTGCTTTATTGAAATATTGAAATACCATTATTAATAAATAAGTTGAAATTCTTTATTGAATCTTTCATTTTGAATTTGAAACAAGTTACTAAACTAGAATAAATAAATATAAAGTTTTTAAAAATTGTCAAAAGTTTTAGAATTTCAGTTTTGAGCAATATGTTACTATACTAAGGCGTCACGAAGCACAATTTGAAAGTTCTTACAATAAAAGAACTTTATTTTACCCTCTAATTTTACCCTCTAATTTTAGGTCAATCGATTTTAGGCAGTGAGCTTTACCGTGACTGCATTGGAGATGCTCTAATACAGGTCAGATAGGGCTCTCTGGACCTTTAAGGGTTAAGCGTTCTACAAGATTCATTACTTTTTATTAACCCCTAACCACCCAACCATGCATATTTTGCTTGATGTATAGATTTCATCCGTAGTTTCTCATCCGTCATGCACTTTTTGTAGTGTGATTTTTTTTATTGAAAAGTTAGCTTCATGCATGTGTGATCCGATCAAGAAGGAAACAATTTGTGAAAAAATTATGCCTCATTTCGTATTGTACTGTTTCACCCAAAATTTTGAAGATTTTAGTCTAAAATTGTTCTTCAAAAAATAAACTCATAAAATCAAGCATTTAAAAAATCTCCAAAAATCACAACACCTAGAGTACTACATTATAACCCATCACAACAAATTTCATACACACATTATCAATATCTTATTCGCAATTGAATTTCAAAATAATTTTTTATTTTATGATTCAAAATTTATTTAAAATACTAGTGATAGCAATCATAGATCTAACCGTATGGATAGAATCTAAAATTCAAAACGTATAACTTTTATTCATGCATCAAGTTCCAAATATTCATGTTAGTTGCATTTTATAATACATCATTGCAAAACTGCCCAAACTGGACATAGGTGAGCGCATTTACGGGTTACGGGACCCTGGCTTGAGGAGTTGGGAGACTTGTGCTTTTTCTCCAACTTCGTCATTACAGAAAAAGCTGAGCGTAAACGGAGTCATTAGAGCGGGCACATCATAATTGTAGCTCCTTGGGAGGAGGAATGTGTGAACACCTGGAACACAAGGTGAGCTAAACTGAAGACACAACCACCTACCAGTATGATCTGGCACACTCCATTTACAACACTATGACGACTGACTCCTGGAGCCAAAAGAAGAATAGCAGAAAAAGGAAAAACGAACACGTTCGAAGAATCTGTGGAGCAATTTGAGCTCATACTTAAGGAATAGTTTAGAGCAGTAAATCCATAGAGCTAGGAGAACATCCCCCATAATTATCTAATTGTTACAAAGAATCAATAAAACGGAGTCAACACCAAGAGGCAGCCCCCACATTTGATCACTTTTTTCTCAGCATGCGTTAGTACGTGGCCGTTCCCTAACCTCAGCCACTGGCACATAGACAATACGTCTCCCATTTGCAGGAAGTCCAATTCCTCCATTTCCAAAATTGTTGTCCACTTCACCGCTTCTGTCGTCATCATCTTCTACTGTTGTGGTATTCCTGGCGAATTCTTCAAGAGTTTGCTTGAGTTCTAGCAGTCGTAGCTGCACTTCATCCAATTTCTCAGCTAAATATGCGTTTGAATTGTTCTCGTTTAGAAACAAACTGGCACCCACCTGTGCTGCAGTCTTTACACCATTCGCACCCTTTGAGCTTGATGCAACCAGATGCGGTCGCTTGGAGGATACCAACCCTTTCCTAAGAGCTTGATGTCGCTGATTCTTGAACCATCCATGGACCTGTACATGAACGCAAAGAGGTTCCAATTTTCAGGAAGAGAGAATAGCAGCTTCTTTCAACTTGCAATAAAGATAGACTATCCAAACTGAAGTCCATTGATCAGGAGAGTATCCTCATGTGACACTGGATAAACTTACCTGGGCAAAGCTCAAACCAAGCTGAGTTGCCAACTCCTCTTTACGAGATTTTGAGGGCAGCATATTTACTGCCCCAACAAGTCGTAACGCCTAAGTTCAATACAAAAGGGCGTCAGCCACGGATACAATGCAAAATTGAGTGCCTCAATAATCATTAATAAGTTCAAAGCGACACAGCAAACTGCGGATTATCCAACTGTCGCAAAAGTGAATGTTTCGTAGTTGTTACTAAAGAATCAAATTAAATATTGTTCTGACTATCACGTCACCAAAAAAGACCTCCTGACACATACCCTTCTATGCAACAATCTCTCAATTTTGAGACATACCTCTACTGCAGAATCTGGTAACCGCCTCCACATTCGCTTCTCTCCTCCTTCACCTTGTGCATCAACCCCATTTAAGGTATCTCCATTAGAAGCTCTTCTACGTCGAATTCGAGGAGGTCTGGGTCTACTTGGGTCCTCCGGAATGGTTCTTCTTCGGCGACGTTGTGGACCCCAATCCTCATCCTCAGAAACAATGTCGTCATAATCAATCTCCGCGTTTCCAAACATTTCCTGCGCCAAGACCAAGATATTTGTTCAGAAAACTTCGACGATGGGGAACTTGCACAAATTAACACATGCGGAAGTGATTACAAGACGAACATGCTGGACTTCTTTATAAACTACAAAAGAACCGAGTGGATCCCTAAATCTGTCTCTTTCCAAAAGGCTGATACGAGTGACCTCATAAATACCGACACAAGTTCCAAATTCATGTCCAAGGACGGCCAGAAAAGGAAGACCTACGAGCACATACTCATGATAAAAAACCCATACAATATTGTTTCACTTAAAAAAAAATGAGCAGCATACTCGTCAGATGATTTTCAATACACCAAGTATGACATGAGTGTGCACTTCATTGAGACTTACATCATGTAACCTCTTGTAATCCACAGCTTTCCGATGTCTCTTCCCTCCTATGACCATAGCTTCCTCGTCTGACACTGATAATTCTGCTTGTGAGCCTCCACGTCTTACACCTAAATTTTCTTCTCCATCATTGAACTCGTCAACAAGAGAGACGTCGGAGTCATCACTGATGGAAACCTGTGAACCTCCACTGCCTTCCTTGCTGCTGCTATTACGTTTCCCTTCTTTAGCAAGCCGCTTTAGATTGGTTGCATCACTCGGATCCCGTTCACCTTTCTCACTCGCAGACGTTTCATTTCCTCTAGAATCACTGCCTGAATCACTATCCTCTCTATATTCCCTACCTTCACTACTTTCACCTCCACTTTCGCTAGTCGCCCGCATCTCCATTCCATCGGGATCATAGTCATCATCTTCTGAGTCTGACGAAGGAAAATCACCGTCCGCCCCGTCTTGAGTTCCACCGCCTGCAGCTATGAGAGCTTCCTTGGAAAAGAACTTCTGCGAGTGGCCGAAAAACAAGCGCACAGTTCGCACTTAGACATAAAAGAAAAAGCATACCCCGGGACGAAGTGATGTACTCGCTTGCACACGTTCTAAGGCCTACTGGAGAGAGGAGAGCATCTGCTGTAAGGTAATCCGACATTCGAAGTCTTCTAAAATGCTAAGACAGCTTCCGCCAACCATACAGCGACCAAAATCTGTACAAAATCTGTGAGTCGAAATTTATTCAACGCATAGCACTCACCTCCCAGCTGTTCTCCACCTCAAAGTTTGTACTCAAGTATGCATTAATCACTTCAACGCACTCCATCTTGCACTCACATACTGGACACAGCCATCCTTCATCTCCCGGAGGAACTACACATCCCGATTTGAAATTAGTTACATTGCATGTAATTTACAAATCTTACGTGCTCCACTTTTGATAAGAGAACGATTAGTGTGAATCATGACAGATGCTCTTACTGTTAATCGTAGCTAAAGGCGGATCTAAGCAGTACTGGTGGAAGCCTCTGTTGCAAGCCCCGTCGCACAAGATGATGTCATTGTCAAGAAGAGCTTCTTGAGACTTGCACTTGGCACAAAAAATCTGCATCCAATGTCGCAACAGCACTACAATTGAGGTAGCAACAACAAGCCAGCCTGGGAAGTCGAAAACAACTCCGAATTTTCACCAACATGCAGAAATGAACTAACTCAACCTTCTACAGTAGAACCAGAAAGGGGATTGGATTACATCCACAATAACTACAGTCTTTCTTTTGTAGACGCAAACCCTAAAACTGCTCACGCACGACAGAGATCAATTCACTGGTCACTGTGTGAATTTCCCTACTAACCCTGCATACTCGTAGCTTTTGAATGTACCTCTTCATGATAAACACGGCCCTCCGCATCAAAAGCATTTTGGTCAAGCGAACCTTCTAACCCCAAGTCATCCAGTTCATGAATAGCCTCACGAATGGCCAACTTCGAATGCAGGATCTGCGCCTCCGCACGCTGCAGTTCTTGCTCCGGCCTGATCTTCTCCCGACTTCACACAATTCCGATGTGAACAGACAATCACGAATTGGAGATTTGAAAAGGCAATTGAGACAGAACACGCATCCAGACAGAGGAAAGAAATTGTGAAAAACAAATCTAGACACGAACACGCGCAATTGACGAAAATCAGTTCTACGGCATTCAAACCGTCGTATATCTCAATGCCGTCATCCCGGAAGCGTACTGTTGAGAAAAACCTAGTGAGAAACGGACCTCTGCCCCTTCCAACCCTCGCCCGAATACGCATCCAGCAGGCTCTGGTCCACGCGCATTTTCATGAGCAAGTACTTGACGCGCCGCTTGATCCGAGTTCGATTGTCCAACACCACGTGGTCGACGTGGTTCTTGTTGGTTGTTTTCCGTGACCGACGACGACGCTGCTGCTGCTGACGTCGCCGACGTCGTTGCCGCCCCGCCGCCTGCTCGTCCACGCGTCCGCCATCGCCCGAGGCCGCGATGCTAATCTCCTTGCGGTGCCGCTTCTGCTGGTGAGCTCGCGATCGCACCACAACAGGATCGGAGACTTGCGACGGCACCATGGCTCCCGCACGCTCAAATTGGTCACACCATGGCCACGTCGTCGAAATCCATCGCTGAGCGAGCTGATCCCGGTGGGCGAGGCGCAGGGCCCTGTAGAAGAGTGTGCGGTACTCCTTGCCCGGTAGAATGAAGAGTGCAAAACGGGACAAGCAAACAGTGGAGTGGAATGGAATGGAAGGGCAGGGGAGGGGGGCGGAAAACAGAGGAGACGCCGCGAGTGATTGGAAATGCATGAGTCGTGGAGCGAATAGTCTCGTGAAGCGCATCAGTATACGTTGGCTTTCTCAGCGCCCTCCCTCCCTCCACTTACCACTCACCCCAATATTATGGACCTCTCCCCATCACAAGAGATTTACTCTCATTGGTAGAGAACTTAATAGGCTTGCAAAGGTGACTTGGATGAAAGTCATCCCACATTGCATGAAAAAGTTACAGGACTTTGAATCCGTTCATGATCCAGTTTCTGGACGCTGTGACGTTTAGGGGTTAAACGACATGTACTATCCTGATACCAAGCCCAAAATCTCTTTCAAATTCCATTTTAAGCATGATTTTGTTTTTAATTTACTTTGGCTCTATTCTAAAAATATATAGATCTCTCTAAGATGCTCCGTTTGGCATTTTAAAAACCCCATTTGGTGCAATGGAGTAGAAGTTATGAGCAAGATTCTCCCAAAACAAAACCACGCCCGTGGGGCTGGCATTGTCGTTTAAGGGTTAACCTATAAAAGGAGAATTTAGTCATCCTTTAACCCCCAAACGTACCAACCTTTTGAACACAGGTAGATGCTATCCTCAAAAATAGATATTAGCATAGTTCATATGTATATGAAGTGTACATGAGAGGACCATTGCAAGCATAAAATCTACCCAATAAATTTAACATAGTTGCATTTGGAGGCCTCTGCAATATTATCAACAACTCCCCATCACAAGAGATTTATTGTACTTGATACAAATTTAATAGTCTTCCAAAGATGACTTGGATGAAAGTGATCCGAGATTGTATGAGAAAGCTGCAAAACTTTGAATCTGTTCGTGATTCAGTTTCTGGACGCCGGGACGTTTAGGAGTTAACCTATAAAGGATAGATAGATAGAAACTCTGGTCCTTTTTTGAGGCTAGCGTAACTGAAGTGCTTGTTATAAGGTAATAACCTTCAGACAAGGGAGCATTGATCTTAAAGCGTGCGTGTTTATTGCACTGTGTGACATTTCAGCAGAAAAATGTCACACTGCAATAAACACACACGCTTTAACCCTTGAACAACCCGAAAGCTCTTTGCCTCCGTATAGTGTATTCTGTATTTGATGATATTTTATCAAAATACCAATGACCAAACACTTTTTAGTACAAAGAAAATTTGATTTTTGTGATAGTACGTATCAAACAATATATCACAATTCGTATAGTAAACCACAATTGAGCAATTATAAGGCTAAATACAACTTGTAGAGAATAACCCCAAGGGCCTTTTAACCCTTAAACGTCAAGGTAAACCCTATGGGCTTATTTAAAAGAGAATAATGAAGAAAAAAGTGAATTTTCTCAACCAAATCAAACAAGGATTGGTGCGCTGGAAAGCTACTGAAAAAGCAATCTAAATTCAAAATTTGCGCCTCATTTGAGAGATTGTGGAATCGTTAGTAAACAATCAAAGTTATCAAATTGAACAGGTTTTGAGGTTAGAGCAGCTGACGTGCCGCAGTGCTACAGTGTTGTCCAGCAGTGCCCAACAGAGCCATTTATGCATTTTTCTTCTTCTTCTTCTTCTTCTTCTTCTTCTTCTTCTTCTTCTTCTTCTTTTTTTTTCTTTTTTTCCCTCCAAAAATTTAAATGCCTTCCGGGCTACCCTGCCCATGCTCTCTTGACGTTTAAGGGCTAAGGGTTAAATTCAATGTTCCCTTAAGGTATAGTGCCTCGCGGACAAAGGGCCCTTGGAACAAAACTTCTTTCTTTTCGGAATATGAGCAGGAACCCACCTCCTCTAATGAGAGCAAAGGCAAGATCTTGAAGATTGGGACAATTTCTTGATTTGTGTGTGTCATATGTAGGATTCATAGTTTTAAAGGACTAAGGATAAATTCATGTTTTTAAACTACAAATTTAATAGATCATATTGTGAAAAATATGATTTGGATGGCGGGACCAAAGTTTATATCACTAGGATGAGAAAAGAACATTGCATATATAATTGGTAAAAACTAAATCAACTTTGAACAAAAGAAAATCTACGTAGAACCTCCTCAAAACTACTAAACTAAACACAATGCCCAATTTGGGCTTCTCGGTCTTTTAGGGGTCAAACCCCTAAAGGACCAATAAGCCCAAATTGGACTCCATGTTTTTTTTAACAATTTTAAATAAGTAATGTTTGGACTTCCTCTTGTTCAATTTTTTTGTTTTTTGACCAACAAATGCAATGATATTCATTAGGTTTGGTGATATAGAAATTGGTCCCTTCTGAATTATATTTTTTGCAATATGATTAATTGAATTTTTTATTTAAAATTGTGAATCTTTGATCATTTACAAGTTAAAAAATCGATGATGGTTATTTAGTATGGTCTAGAGTTATTGCATGGAAATAATAATATTAGTAGTAATACTAATACTAATAAAAGTAATAATAATGATGCCCCACAAGACCATCTTGAATGAAAATTATGCTAGAATATTTCATCTATGTTGCACTAAATTGCTTACAGAAGTATGCTTTCATTCTAAGAAAACCGCTTGGATAAACACCCATCCCAATAACTCTGACAATGAAAAGAAAAGCTTCTCTTTTATTTAAATTGGAGAATTTTTAGAGGAAATTAATGATGAGCAACGGTGGCATTGCTGAATTTAACTTGCTAATTTTCATGCTTGCCAATCAACCATCCATCCTAAACAACCTGAGAAATAACCATTTTACTTCATCCTCTAGCAAATCAACATGAGGGTTTCAAAGGAAAGGGGCACATCACATTCTTGTTCTTTTAGAAGTTCAACAAGGTAATGCACTTTATTCACGACATCTATCAAAGCAACGAGTACCTTGATAGCCCAACACAAGTTAGGCACCACAAATTAGTTACAATGAGTTCACTTCCATAACAAGTTAGTCATTTCATTGTGTTAGTTCAACACAAGTGAGAGCAAGTTTTTGTATTTTTTCACAAAGTATGTGCCCATTTTGAAATAAACACATGGTTGTTTAACCCTTAAAAGGTCCTTGGGGTTCCATTCCCGGGAGGGAAGAGTAGTTTTGTTCCAATGACCCTTTGTCCGGTGGGCACTGAGTCATTGACATCACGAACGGATACTTTATTCACACCGGCCTTCGAAAGAGAACCAAAGTTTCTATCTACCTATTCTATCTATCTATCCTTAGGGTCCCTCTCTACAACCCAGACTTAGTCTTATAATTGTTCAATTGTGGTTTAATTAATATATGAATTGTGATATTTATATTATCATAATTATTAATTTTACTTTGTACCGAAAAGTGTTTGGTCATTGTTATTTTGATGAAATACCACCAAATACAGAATAAACTATACAGTTGCAAGGGCTTTCGGGTTGTTCAAGGGTTAATCAAAGATTTACAACAATTATGGGCAAGGAAAAACAACAATACGAGCTACCTTTTGTAAAATAGAAGGGGCCCTGGTAGCATTTTTAGATATTTTTCACAATACTTTTAATGAATTGTATAGATTACACATGATTGATATATTTTATATGAATAATACGATTCCACTTGCTATAATTTTGGAATTTTTCTAAATCTCCCCCCCCCCCCCCCCGCCGGACGTTAATGCAAGAAGACAAAAACTGCCCCTATTTTGTACATGTAGGGGCCCACCTTTATATTTAGTCCCTCTTTCAAAGGTCTAAAATTTCCGAGAGGGTCCTGTCATATCAATTTAGGGCCATAGGGCCCAACTTCGCAAAAACAATTGCCAAAAGAAGATCCTAGGGTGTCCAAAATGGAAATTTCTCAAAGTAGGGCACATGGGTGAATAGTGCTCGCATTAACGTTTTGGGGAATATAAAGTCGGGGATAAGTTTATATTGTCATAACATTTAGTAGCCTCTGTCACTACTGCCTCCCTCCAACAGAATCATGTGGCATATTCCACATCATTTCATCCCCCAATGAAATGATATGGGATATTCCACATCACATCAGTAGCTATGGGGACACGTGGCATTAAGCAAGAGCAATCAACCATGTTGAACAGTAATCGAAAGCACTCATTCAATCACAATTCAACAATGTATTGTAATTGTTTGTTTGATTCATTCACAATTCAACAATGTTTTGAAATTGTTTATTTGATTCAATAGTTCATTCAATTAGAAATCACTAGTCACTCCATATATGAAGATGGATGAAACTAAAAGACAGTCTCTTTGAAGACTACTGAATGTTATGTAATTTTTGACATTCATCAATTTTTATGAAACTTTCAAGAGGGCGCAGCTGAAATTGACTGAAGGCTTGTCATAAAGTATGAAATATAACTTACAGACAAAACAGCACATTGATTGGAAATTCTGAAAACAACACGTGTGCAATTCGGAGAACCACACGTGTGTACCTTGTAATTCGTGTTCTTTATTCGTTAATTGTTTCAGGAAAAGTGATGATTCAATGGCAATGGTTTTTAGGCACTTATTCTTCTGACAGTCACCTACATTGCCTGAAACTCCATCATGGAAACCTCAAGCCTCCAAGAACACGCAAAAAAGATACCCAATGCAAGAAGGCTGGTGAATTCATGATTCTCCCTTCATACCACAGCAGACCATGATATCAACTTAAATTTTGTCTCAAAATAAAATCATGATTTTCAATTGTACTCATTCACCGTTGGCAATTAAACTTTGTGTGTGCTTAACCCCTTAACGTACCGATCCTTTGAACGCAAGTAGATGTTAGCCTGAAAAATAGATTTTAGCATGACTCAAATGTACAATAAGTGTACATGAAAGGACCATTGCATGCATGAAATCTACCCAACAAATTTGACATATTTGCATTTGGAGGCCTCTCCAATATTATGGACCTCTCCCCATCACAAAAGATTTACTCTCATTGGTAGAGAACTTAATAGGCTTGCGAATGTGACTTGGATGAAAGTCATCCCACATTGCATGAAAAAGTTACAGGACTTTGAATCCGTTCATGATCCAGTTTCTGGACGTTGTGACGTTTAGGGGTTAACAAGTGCTTCAAGGCATTGCAAATAATGTTGGTGCCTTAACTTATGAATTTTAATCATGCTAATAATGAATTATTATCATAGATTTTGATCATGTATACATTTTTTAACAATCAAAATATTCCTATACTCACTTAATTAATGGATTTTGCATCACACTCAACATACTCCATCGGTAATTATGGGATTAAGCTTAATTCATTGATTTCAGTGAGAGCAATGCTTAATTCATGAATTTTAGTGAAAATGGGATCTTTTTGTGGAATAGACTGAGTAGTTCTTTTAATTTCAAAGTGAGCAAGGTTCTACAAGTGGTTGGTTTTAGGTTCCTTAGATGATGATTGTTGAGGGCACTTGATCATTTCACCTTGGTCCTTGGATTCTCTCCAAAACTATGCTCTTCATTTGAAGACATCATAGAGCTGTAATTGAAAAAACTGCAGCAACTACCAACATCAATACTTTGCCAAGGAAGACCTCCTTTTTCTCCCTCTTCTACAGATCCATACTTTTTCATGGTGAATTCTCGATCTCCATATTTTCACTAAAAAATGATGGAAGCTACATAATATTTAGTAGCTACATAATATTTAGTAGCCTTCATGCGCTCTGCTTTTTCTTCATGCACTCTGTTCATCATCTTGGCACTCCACCTATTCCATTAGCTACTGTTGAAGGTCATGTTGGGTGTGCAATATGTTGTACATTCTCTAGTGGGGCTAGGCATAGGCACTGCAAGCTACTGAATGTGATGAAGGCAAAATAGACTTGCAAATTCACCCTCATGAGATTTACTATGCATAACATTCAGTGCCTTCATGCATCATCTTGGGACTCCACCTGTCCACTTAGCTATTGATTTGGTCTTGTTGGGTGTAAAATATGTTGCACCATCTACTATGGGAAAAAAGGCACAGCCACTACAAGCTATTGAATGTTATGTGAGAGAAAAAACTTGGAAGCTCTCATTTGCTTTGCTTCCAGGTTTAAATTAGGTTTCCTTGGTTAGAAGAACAAAAAAAACCCTGGAAACCCTATCCCAGAGGAGCCCTCTGAGGAATGCTCTTCCGCCTTTTGGCACGATTTTCTTTTGAAAAATGATCACTAATCCCACCTCTACAAAACTTGGAGGGGGGTTTCTTGGATCGATGAGCTTTCTTGTGAGCTGCTGATGGCCCCTCTGAGTTCAATGCAATGCTCATCAATGGTTGCGGCACAAATGTGAGGTCATGGTGTCTCTCTAAGTCTCCAAGCTGCAATACCACATTGCCAAAACTTTTCTCTGATAAGAATCGACGATGCAAATTCTATTGTGGCTCTAAGGTTGGATGTCCTAAAACCACCAACTTAAGAAATATACCCTCATTTTCACAAGGTTATTTATGAGAAATGTTTTTTTATTATTTGGAAGAAGATTCCTTACAGAATGCACAATTTGTTTTGCAATTTAATTCCCAATATTCAAATTAATACAAATCTTTGAAGGGAAAAGAACTTCGTGACCCAAATTAGACCTTTAGGTTTCTCCATGTGGTACTAATTTTCACTCATAATGATACCCAAAACCACCAACTACTTCTTCGCAATGGTTCAAATGCCATTGGTTTACTTGAATAGTAAAATTGGTGGTTTCGAGTCTCAATTGTGGTGACCCCAAGAAAACTCTACATGTCATAATTGGGGGAGGCGGTGGTTTTAGGACACCCAACCTTATATTGCCAGCTTGCTATTTGAAAAATGGGATTGTTATGTTGCTATAAGAAAAATTAGGTGAATTATATCGCCACAATCTTCCCTTCTCATTGGTATGTATACCATAGCCAAGAAAGCTATGTGATTGTTGTAAAAAAATTGTAAATTGCCAAAAATTAAAAAAATTAAAAAATGCTGTCAATATTCAAATTGTCAATGGGACTCCCGTGATAAAATGAGGGGACACATGTAGTATCGGGAACCTCACCTCAGCAAATGTACCTGCTGACTACATTCTACACGAGATAATACACGGGAGGTTCCCGATACAACATCCTAGCCGGGAAGGGAAAGGGGTTTTTAGGGTTTCAAGAGTGCCTTGCATCCCAAGGAACAGAAGCGGTAAGTGTTGTCAAGGAGGGTGCGCTCACAGCCTTCACAGAAATTGGTCCCCGCGGCTTTGGCAGCTGGCTTGGGCTGGGGGCGCTCGTTCAGAAACACAACGCGTGCACTGTTGATGATGTATGTCTGCACATTCGTGATGTCCAACACTCTCTGAATCTCGGACACACGGATCACGTCGTGGTACGAGGAGCGCCGAATCTGCAATTACACAAGAAAGGAATTGCTCTTGATCCATTCTTACAACATCTGCCCACGCACACAAGGAAACCCTAACCATATTACCAGGCAGTAATGGGTACAAGAATAATGGTTAATTCCTTACAAAACTTGTTATGAACGGCAGTTTGGCAGTAATGTTTATTTCCGAGTGAATTGGACAAGGTTTCCTGTGATGTTGATGGAGAGAGTGTGATGCGTGATGCAACAACCCCTAAAGGACTAGGGAACAAGGATTCATGGTTTTAAAATGAAAAATTCAATTGGTGAAATATATAATTTAGATGAGACTAAATTTTGTATCACTGGAATCAACGAAGAAAAATACATATGATGGTCATAGAACCTAGACTCAAAACTGCCAAAAAATATGAGGTCCAATTTGGACTTCTTGGGTTAATTAATTGATGTGGTACTTGCTTTACTTTTATTATAAAACAAAATAGTACTGGTGAACATTGTCAGCATGCATCCCTACTATCTACCACTTTAGCTCTAATAAGATTCGTCTTTTTTTCTCTCACTATATGAAAAAAATAAAATTTCCAACTCTAACTCTCCACCATCATTCTTTAAATAAAAGAATTACGTGGCATGTCCAATATTCTAGAATTTGTTACAACAATTCTCGAGCAACGATTCTTATTCCTAAGACTAAAGAACTTTATGTCAAGTAAGTGAATAATGAAACGACCTTCTTCCATGCTTTTTATACCCTCTAGGTCGGAGGAAATTCTATTGCTTCAAAGGTATTAAGAGGAAAAGGTCTATAAGTTAGCTCCACTTCACTTATAGTATTCACATGATGTGTAGTAGGAAACTCTTTAGTTAAGTAGAGTTGAACGCATAAATCCCATGAATTTTTTCCTATGAATTTTTTTTTTGTGAAACTCTTATTCCTTCCAACTATTTAATAGGAAATGAAGTTGGCGGTGGAAGAGTAAAAACGGAGATGGTGAGGCTAAGGAGATGGCAAGGTAAGTACCTGAACGACATGATGGTCTTTGTGGCCGGGAAGACAGGAAGCGCAAATACCCTCGCCCATGCACTGCAAGCAAAAAAAATTGCACTCGTTCTTATGCGAAACGAGTCTATGGATTCCGCACGACATAAAGAAACAAGTCTCAAGCAAAGGCTTCAACCACGTTGGCCCCATCACCTTGCTCTCTCTCCTACTCCTAATTTCCTCTACTTCAGGCGCACCCTAATGCAAGTTGCAACCCCGCGAAGCATTAGTAAGTTTAATTGAAGCCATATCCATGTTCACCATAGATGATCAAGTTTGAACTAATCGTATACACTTCTCTCGCCTCATTTTTACAAATGCACTAAATCGTCAAGAACTTCATTCTATAACCCTAATGTACTAGGAATTAGGGTTGAGCTGCAAGACAACAAATGTCACAGAAGCGGCATGCAAATTTTTTGTAACATTTTCTTTGTGAGCTTCATATCCACATTTAGAAGGGTTGTAATTGTGATTGCTGATGATCTCCATCATAATGAGGTGAATTCAAACTTCAATAAACATGATTTGGTGTATGGGCTACAGATGAGGTGTATTCAAACTTCAATAAATATGACTTGGTATACGAGCTACATACCAAAGGTTTTGAATTCACCATGATATTGTTCTTGTTATTGTTGTAACGACTGGTTTTATCGTGAGGTGTGCTCATATAGTAAGTCAAGTACAATGTAGCTTGCGGGTTGAGAAAGATGGCATTCGAACAGGCTCAAAACAAGAACAACAGTAGATGGCTACAATATAGAGATGTCGAAGGTGTATAGTGAGGAAGATGAAGAGAAAGAGAATATGAAAGGGAAGGGTCATTGACGATTGCAAACCTTTATGTAACTCTTATGTTATGAACCGACAACTCTATTACAATGTTTATACCTCTCTGATGGCAATCGTTGCGTCAACTCATTGATAATTTTTTTTTGAAATATTCAAAATAACAATTTCATGTAGTGATCATTTATCATACGTGACTGAGGTAGGAGCACCCAATTCTGACAATGTACCCAATTTCGATAATATCCAAACCATGCAATCATTTTATAATGCAAATTTAGACACATCATAGAGTTCTTATTGTATGTTGATCAAAATGATAAACTATCTATGGTCTACCTAGATTTACATTCTAGAATGATTAATGTGTCTTACTTTTGTCAGAATTAGATACACTATCGCAATTGGGAGATCCTACCTTAGAAGGTGACTAGGAGGCTTATAGCTACCTCTCCACTACACTCAATGGGCTATTTAGTATCATGGACAATATTTTTCAACTCATACACTATTTGATTTCAGGGAGATATAGACTACACTTCCATGTATTGGTGATGGATCATGAAAATGTGGAAGCTACAAATTTGTGACCGAAATGGGTGAACCCACGGGTATATTTTGCATGTTTACCAAAATGGGTGGACAATTGGTGCTTTTTGGAACCTCACTTCTTGTCTTCTAGTGCCTTCCACTGAACTGATGCTCACATGACATAGTGTCCATGTAAGAATAAAATGTAGTGTTCCTATAACAAATGGAAAATTTATAATAAACATGACATGCCACCTCACGACACTCTCATCACCTTGAAGGAACATGGCACTCTCAATGAAAGTGAAAATAACAAGTTACAAACCCCTATGTAGTGTCGAGACGCTATTTCTCCTCACATTTGAACGAATTGTGGTAAAAGACATCAACTCTCCCCTAACACTAAGTAGTTCATATAGTGTAGTTGTTGCTTCTTTTGCCTAATAGGTCTTCGCATGAATCCTTCAGAGAGTAAACAACGATAAGGGCCTTACTATACAATCTTAATTTGAAGATTTT
The DNA here is from genome assembly GCA_022496805.1 of Pohlia nutans. Taxonomy (NCBI): domain Eukaryota; kingdom Viridiplantae; phylum Streptophyta; class Bryopsida; order Bryales; family Mniaceae; genus Pohlia; species Pohlia nutans. The sequence continues at coordinate 4,973,865 of CM040086.1, forward strand.
CATCCACATCACTGGTAGAAAAAAAATAAGATGGAAGATGTTGATTAAACCTTCTAAGCAATGTTGTGCCACATGAGAAGGAGAATCTTTTCAACAATGTCTCACATCAACCTTATAGGTTTGGTTTAGCTTCACAAATTATATGTGAAAACTTTTGAACTTTCATTTTTGAAATCAATCTGTGTTGGACTAGCTAGCTGTTCCTAAATCATGCTCCATCAACACATTAGAGAGTAAAAATAATACTGTAAGTAGGGTCACCAATTTTCTTTTGATTGACCTCTATTTTACTGATATAGGGTCAATACCCTCACTTTGTACACTTCAATAGAATTAAAGGATAACTCTATTCCCTTGGGATTCTTATAATTGCTAAGCATATATTCCTACGTTGGTACCTAATTTTAAGCATGGAGGGTCCAACTTGGCAAATGTCATGCTTTTCAGGAGCAATAAGCCACTCAACAATTTTCTCAACTAGAGAAATTCTACACCTCATAAATAAAATTCACTTCCAAGTTCCACCCATCCACTGTATCAAATTTCTACCATCTACAATAATGTAAAACGCATTGGATGATTGCTATCACTAACAGAAGCACTGACGTCATAACCTTCATTGTGGAGCAGGCACTTAAGAAATTGTAAAAACAGTATAACAAATGGAGAATCGCAGACTTACAAATGCTTAAACTTTGAGAACTCCATCAGGCAGCTTCAACCCTGACCCTCCAGGTAAGTACTCCCGACAGGCATAGAACAATGCCTCATGAAACTTGGGTGCATTGTCCATAAATACAAAGTGACCACCCTGCCATAAGTACTGGATAACGTTAGTTACTGAACAATGCTCTACCTCCGATTGCAAAGTCTATCTAAACTCTTTTGATACTAGAGTTATCCTTAAATTCCGACCTGAGTTCTTATAATGTGTTTTTCCTTTGACCTCCTATAAGTAAGTGTATTTAACAATGTACTTCATTGACAATTAAATACACTTACTATAAGTAAGTGTATTTAATCGTCAATGAAGTACGTTGTAGCATTCTAGACTAATTGAACCCTTATGAATTCAAATTTTAAATGAGTTCAAGCATGGGATGTATAGAATAAAATATATGAAAGTTGGAATAGAAGATACTCCTTCGTTTCATAATAAGAGTCCATTTTTTTGGCATGTTTTAACTTCACGCTTTTATTGTCAAAAAAATTTGTCTCAATATTTAAAAAAATGTCATATCTTCAATAGTAGTACGTAGTTTTTGTGTCACTCTCATTGTCTGCCCCATTCAAAGTGGACAGTGCTCACATTTGAATCATAAAACATAGAAAAAAAGTAGGAAAAAAACAATGCCAAAAAGGTGGACTCTTATTATGAATCAGAGGGAGTATCTTTTATCTTTTATTCTATACATCCCATGCTTGAATTCATTTAAAATTTGAATTCATAAGGGTTTAATTACTCTAGAATGCTACAATGTACTTCATTGATGATTAAAGACACTTACTTATACGAGGTCAAAGGAAAAACACAACATGAAAACTAAAGTTGGAATCTAAGGATAACTCTACTATGTCACAGATGTGTGCGTTTCTAGACAACCTAACTGTTGCTAATTATGTGGACTTCTTCATGTCATTAGCCGTAATATTTTCAAGCATTTACCAGTAATTGAATCATAAGCATTACTAAAACATTTTGAACATGTACCTGGGGCACACGAAGAATTTCACATGGAACTCCCATCCGTTCACGAGCTGCCATTGCACCTGAGTAGTGCATCCAGTCGTCAACGCCGTATATAAATGAGGTTGGCACTTTCCAATCTGGTGCGCTGCACATATAAAAAAAAATCAGATATTTCACAACTTCTAAGTCTCAAACTGATTGAGAAAGTTGATTAAAACTGACAGCAATTTATGACTCATGCCACCTAAAAGGGTAACCACAAAACATGTGTCGATCAGATTTAAAAAGACCCAAAATTCATAGGAAAGTAGCTCCCTACATACACAAGCCTCATAATATCCATACCTGTCCACAAGTGGTGTCCGAGCTAGTGCTCCTAAGGAGAATATGTACTTGAGGCACAGTTCACCACTTGCTTTAGCTGCCAAGGTGTGGAACATGTAATCTGCAAATAAAAAGGCAGCAGTTAACGAACAACCACAAGTGACAGATAATCAGCAATGTGGCCTGATAGATATCTCGTTAAATAAATTTCATATTGTCAGTAAATCTCACAATTAGCTGGAATCCACAAATGGTGAAGCATACCAGAAAGCAACTTGGACTCTCTATCAGTTAACATTTCGCCAGATCCGTACTTGCCCCCAAATCGTGCTCCAGCATAATTTTTTACCAAGTTTGGACCCCACGGTCCCAAACCCCTGCACCCAGAAAAACCACATATGATAACTTAGCAATATCTAACATTATTGGTCTAGATACAAGGTTGCCTGAAAGAAAATGCTAACCACTGAGAACATTGATAAGCCAGGGAGCTTAGCTCATTTTGAATAAACAACTGGAATCTTGAAATTGAATGATACATGCTTGAAAACTATTTCTGAGACAAGCATATTAATTGATTTGCAAGCTTTACCTTATGACTGTTTGTGGAGTAAAATTGGATTCCCAAATGAAGTTGGCCAAAGCACCTTTCCAAGTTGACTTAAATTGCATAAGTCGATCAGAGCCAGCATTGAAGCCTGCTGGACCCACAAGTACCACATGCTTCACATGCTCTGGATACTGCACAAGCAATGAGTAAAAATGAGATGGCTTCACGCAATATCACATCCTTTCCAATTAAATATGCTTGGTTAGAAGGAACAAAACAATAAAGTAACAAGTAACAAAAGTGAGACAAGAAACAAACCTTCAGAGCGTATCGTACAGCGACATATCCTCCCAGCGAGTGGCCTAGCAAATAAAAATTATCTAGCTTTTTCACCTTCCGCCACTCTTCCAGCGAATCAATAAACCATGATTCTGTCTCTGAAAAACATCAAATATAACAAACCAATCAACAACAGTAAGCAGATAAGCAAAAGCTCACAAACCAGTTCTACAATTAAGCCAGGATGCAAAGTGAGATGCTTGTTTCCAAATTAGAAAGTGCCACAGCTTGAGTGACTCTTAACCATGAGACAAACATATCATGTGATGACCCTTTTGTGAATTGACAGACGAGGAGTGAAATGGTTGACTTTCTCCACCCATTGTGCAACAATCCATACACCCAAAAAATCCAACACGAGGGTGCAAGACATTGAGAAATAACATGGTATTCACCTTCTGTACTTTTACATGTAAAATCTGGACGGCTTGAGGCACCCCACCTGACATACAAGATAAAAAAATGCTTAGACTATCAGAACCTGCTTCTATACATCACTGACCAGTACTTACTAAAGCGTTGCGTTACCACGTGAATAAAATTGACAAAACATCATGAAAAAGTTGCATAAATTAACGAAAATAACACATTCTGAAAACAGTAGAATTAGCTCACCCAATTTGATCTAAAGCAATGACTCGGAATTTGGAAGCCAATGCGTCAAAATTGCGGAAGAAGAATCCTTGAGAAGCACCATAGCCATGCACAAGCACTATTGTTGGCGCATCGGGTTTTTCAAACGTGACTGTATTGATGAAACGAGGCTCGTTGCTAGTAGATCGAAACCACCGAACTTTAGAGCCTGGAGGACCAGATCCTATGTTCACTTGTTCCACGACATGCGGAGTCCTGCATTAGAACATGAGCTTCAAGAATATTAGCATCCAATGCTGCAACTAATTACCGTATGTGAGGGTCAGATTCGGACAGTATTGTGTCGAAATCTAATTTCCACATCATATTTTGAGAGGTCCACGTCACCATAAACCAATCAGAAGATGACATGTGGCACTTTTGGACAAAGTGGAATTAATTTATGTCGAAACTGACCACGACATAGGGTAGTAAGGTTTAGAAGGGGTTAAGAATCACAATCGCCAAGCCAGACAACCCTTGCTTCACGTGTTTTTGTTGCTTGTAATCCTGCTAAGTTCCCTCATATTTCCTCATTACGACACAGCAGTTCATTGGCTGAAAAAAATGACAGGGATTAAGGTAGGTAAAACATTTGCGTGGGGACCTACTCCTTCAAACTTCAACAACTTAATCATACGCCCTGAATCAATTTACTGCTTCACGAACGTGATACGAAAAGCACAAAACTCTCTGTGGAAGTGCCAAGTACAGCTGCCTTGAAAACACAACACATCAGTGAAGGTGAGGAATTTCAGCCTCTTTTAGCAAAATTGGTATAGACGTGAAGATTTGATAGCCAATTTTGGCGAAATATTCTAGATTCCTTAATACGTTTATACAAAGTTACTATATAGCATAAAATTTGCAAATTTCACCATATTGGGAGACTAAAAAGTACTGTAGTAGCTAATTCCCTAAAAATGAGTAAAAATTAGCATCAATTTCTTTTGAGCTAAAATTCGCACTAAACATGTTCACTCCAACACAAGGTTTACAGTTGAAGTTAAAGTAGGAAACAAATGGCACATTCACTTGTAGAGAAATTTGACAAGAAGGTTTAGAGTAAAACATTCATCATAATATTCAATAACGAAAACGTCAATTTCCACTTGCCATTGCTTATTCCAGAGACTTGGTTCAGCTAGTGTTAAAAATATCCTTACAAGAGAGAAAGAAAAAGAAAAAGAACTCACTTAACAAGAGCGAGGAGGCGTTTCTCGGATTCCAGAATGTCCTTCCGCGACGTGGGACTCCATCTCAACAAATTCTGTAAGGTTGCGAGCGCGGACTGCTTCTGCGCTTCCACCGCCACTTCCCGTGTGGCCGACCCTGACAGTCCTGCCCCGGTGCTCAGGAAACGGAGTTCTCTCCACAGATCGTTTCTCCTGAGCAGCAGCACCCTGCCCGACATTCCTGCGTTCATCATGTAGCTTCCGCCATTCAAAAAAGCCTTCTAAATTCGGTCCTGCAAAATGGACAAAGCTCGCGGAAACCCTACCCTGGATCTAGCGACTGACGATAGTGAGCTCCGAGTGAGGTGCAGCTGAATGAGAGTGTCCACGACTGAGGATGCGAGTTTGGCCAGATGGCGCAACGCAGGAAAACCCTAATTTACGAGATCAAAGGAAGAACATAACATTCAGTAGCCTTCAAAGAACATTCAAACTGCCTTTTAAGGGGGTCTTTACACTAGTGACCAAGAGCCGGGATGGATAATTCTCTTGGTCACGGCCCTTGGTCAAGAGCCATGACCAAGAGCCAACTTTCCCATCCATTGGTCACCAACAATAAGGTGGTTACCCCATTCCCAACTGAATAAGAAATACGGATATGAGGCATTGAAATTATTCTGTGTTATTATTTTTTAGAGATAGGCAAGAAGAATTAGAATCCAACAGAAGTTGAAACATAATTTTTGGATGAAGAATGAATTAGTTACAAATTTTCAAAGTTGAAGTATGACGCATCCCATTCACGTCATATAGGTACACCTCTTTCAGTTTAAAGAAGATGTGTATTGCACACACTAAAGATGCTTGAACCAACAACAACGAACCCATAACCACACTTACACATACTAAAACCAACAAGAGAGAACCCATTACCAACTGTAACTCATGCTACAACCGACACCGTTGGAGCATTGATTGTGGATAATGCCCCTAGCTGTTGGTGAAAGGAGCCAGTTGGGAATGGGGTGACCACCTTAGTGTAAAGTGAACTTAGACCAAAGGGAAGGTGGGCTGAATTTTTTTAATGTATTTTTGAAAAGAGTAGATTTGATAACTTATTTTACTTTGCACTCCTCTTCGTGGTCTTCTTCCCATCTCGATTGGAAAGGGGTTATAGATTGTATTGAAAGGGATTTTATATCGTATCAATTTAGTGGAGGCAACGATTTTATTATGGCTATGCTAATTTTTGCCAATGAGGGGTCCGAGCATGGTATGCCTGGGGAGCCCAGGTAAGTTTATATTCACCCTCTTCCTAAGTCATCGACGTGGTATTCCTTTGCAAGATATTGGAATTGAATTAATTTGTGAGGTTAATTTTTTTGTAAAATACGATTTTGAAAATTCAGAATTAGATGCGTAATGAAATTATGAACCCAACGGTATATAGCATGTAAATTTAGGAGTCATATTGCAAAAGTTACGGCCTAGAAACTGTTTCAGCATTTCAAAATTTGGCCTGAAATGTTCAGAATTGGAAGATTTTTCCGGGAAATCTTCACTAAAAATTTTCAGCAATTTTCAAAGATTTTTTAAAAATTAGCGGTTGTTCAGAAAATTGTGAAAAAAATTGGAGTTGTTGGTGATGGTAAAGTCTAATAGGAAAAAAAAAAATTGGCCATTAATTACAAAAAATGAATCCGTAATTGCAATTTCAGATTTTTCCAAATCTACCAATTTCTTCCTTGTTTTGTTTTTTTTTTTTTTTGGAGTCCAAAAAAAAAATTCAGCTCTTGGTCACCCGGATTTTGCGGCGAGAGAACCTCTTTTGGTGGTCTCGCCGCATTATCCGGGTGACCACAAAACCTTATCTAAATCCGGACATGTAGGATTCCATGTCATTTTCTCATCCATTTTTTGTCTTGGTCACTTCCTCCTTTTTTGGCTAGTGTAAAGTGTACTTGGACCGGCCGGCTCTTATCCTCCAATCATAGTGCAGAATTTCCCTTGGCCACGGCCGTTGGTCACTAGTGTAAAGACCCCCTAATTTTCATCCACCTTTATATACAGAGTGACTAGTGATTTCTAATTGAAAGAACTATTGAATGTTATGAAGTGAGAGATGGAGAATCAATATTGGATTTATTGTGTTTTAGAGCATCTCCACCGGGACTCTGGATTGCTCTATAGCTCTGGAAAAATGGTAGTGCATGGGTTGGTAAAGATAGGTAGATAGAAACTCTGGTCCTCTTTCGAGGTTGGCGTGAATAAAGTGTCCGTTCGTAATGTCAATGACAGAATGCCCACCGGTGGGTTGGTAAACAATTTATTTGGACCTAGTTTAGGGGATTTCTTAAGAACCCGGTGGTCTTGAATGAATGGGGACAAAAGCGCCTATTTCTGTTCGGTTCGGGCCCCACCTTAGAAAACAACCCCCTCCTCTAGTGGTTTTTTATTACCAAGTACGTTCCCCCGGAGTAAAATAGGGCCTTATGCCCAAATTACCAAAAAAAATTGCCAGAAAAAACACCGAAGGTGCCCAAAATGGAAATTCCAAAAAAAGAGGGGTAGGTGAATAGTATTCGCATTCAAGACCACTGGGGATTTAAAGACGGGGAGTTCAGGGCAACAAAGGTGGAGAATATTTGGCTGACTAGCAAAAAGGCTTTTGAGAAATATTTTTTCACCCTTAAAGGCAAGTGACACTTATTTTTTGTTGACTACCGAAGGCTACATGCACTATAAAAGTATGGTCAATAGGCTACAGTGGTGAATTTCATCAAGATCACACCATGCGATGGAGATAGAGAACTTTCAGTAAAATGTGACTAAGTTGCTTTATTGGCTCTGTCCATCTGGACAGAGACTAAGCCTATTCAATGACCACCATCGACGCTGCCCCTCAAAGTCCAATGTGCTATCTAGAACCCGTTTCACACTAGCGCGTTCGATGAATGTGGTTTCATCTAATAGATGAGACGTCAGTACGTTCATTCTTGACCTGCGTTCTCTAGTTTTCTAGGGTTTCTCTTTCGGTCTTATTGTCGCAAAACTTGCACCTCTGCCGCCCCGCGACCTCGCCGCATCGACACGGCGCTTTCATCATGGTCAGTATCCTCGTTTGTCCTCAATTTTCTTCACTCCTTTGTCCGCACGCCTTCCCTTTTGCCCTGCCTCGTTCGCCATAGTGAGTGCAAGAGCGCGGGTGCTTTTTCAGGGCTTTTGGGGCTAGGAGACACTTCCCCTATTCTGTCCGTGGACTGAGGTTTATGTGGCGTTTTCTCGTTTCAGGCTCGCGGTTTGGAGAAGCATTTGAAGAGGCTCAATGCGCCCAAGCACTGGATGCTTGACAAGTTTGGGAGGTGCCTTCGTGAGTTCCTCCTTGACCTAGATCCTCACTTTTGGTTTACTGAGCTGAAATACGTCCATGGGCGCTCATACCTTGGACTCGCTCCCAAAGTTCAGAAATGTGATTGTAATTCACAAAACTAAGATTTGCTTCACACAGACATGCCTTTAAAGTTCATTTCAATACGCAAAGATGCAAATGGCGACATAGAGCTTGCAGGTGTCAAGGAAGAAGTTGTTACCAACTTTGAGAGCATGATCAGGTACTCTGACCTATTTTGCGCCAGCATGTGGTCTTATTAACCCTTAAGCGTCCACACTACATTTATCCGGTCAAACCTTATCAATTTGTCACATTTTAAATGTATTATACTTTAATTATGGAATGTGATATTAGTTCTGATGTTTCGTGAGGAGTCTTCCAATTGTGTGGAAGTCTCTAGTTTAACAATTTAGTGTACTTCATATGGGAACTTTCTTCTCTTCAATTTGAAGTTTTTTTTTGGTCCAATACATGTAATGTTCATCTGACCCCATGATATTTCACAATATGAAACTGGTCCTGTTAGGTTAAATGGTTGCAGATACAATTCCTCCAGACATTTGGCTTCTTAGAAAGTTCTTGGTGGTGTGCAGTATAAACACGTAGACTAAGTGTTAGGGTTGATTTTAATGTCACGTCTTGCTCGAAGCCGGTTGTGGATAGAATGGCTGCACAATCAGGTCTGCCATCACCATCTTGTTTTATTTGTTTTGAGCATCTTATACTTAATGCTGCAGATGCTAATTTGAAGACTCGCACTAACTTTGGGTTGATTGTTACAGCCTTACAAGTCATGATCAGCCTGCTTTACTGCAGCGGAATGACCGGGTTTGTGAAAGAGAGGTTATTCCAACATCATTTCAGTTTGGTAAGTTTGCAACGTGCTGTAATACCATATGTAGTGCAGTAATTTCGTAAATTCTAGTGTTCCATATGCTGACAGTAATCTTCTACTTTTTCAGGAAGTTCATGATGCAACTATTCCAGAAGATGGGGCAGACGCCTTAACAACAATCCGTTGGGTAAGTAGGCTCAACTTTTTGACAGAATTAATGCTTGTGATACTTGAAGAAGTCAGGATTTGTCAATTTCTGTAACCCTACGTGCTCAGAGTGGCCACTTCCATGACACTTTATCATTTAGGAAGCGTCATGGAATGATATTTTTACAGCAATGACTGGTGCTTTATAGCATTGTCTGTGGCCGATATACCATTAGAATATACCAATAGAAAGAACATTCATACCCTACATTTTTTGAATGATTGGGTATGAATGTTCTAAGTTTTAAAACATTGAATGTAGGGTATAAAACGTTTTAAAACTTTCTATATATCTGCTGCAATTTTTGGAGGAGAGTGCCTGCCCTCAAATTCTGACATCGTGTCTTTGATTCAGGGTTTCCGACATGGACAACATGTTTGTACACTGGTTATACATCTGCTATTATACATCCGCTATTATCACATCCCTTATTATCACATCCCTTATTATACATCCATCAAACCAATCATTTATCATTCGTGGTCTTTTATCATTCAAAATCATTTATCATCCACAGTTTGTATCAATCACAATTTTTATCAATCGCAGTTTGTATCAATCGCAGTTTGTATCAATCGTAGTTTGTATCAATTGCAGTTTTTATCAATCGCAGTTTTTATCAATCACAGTTTTTATCATTCACTGAATTTTCTCATCTGCAGTGTTTATCAATTGTAGTGATTTATCATCCGCTGTCAATTATCATCCACTCATTTATCATCCACATTTTTTTATCATCCATAATATTTAATCATTCACAATCAATTTTCACTTATAATCTTTTATCATCTCAATTATTGATCAATAATCAAACAACAAAGCGAATAAATTATTTTATGTATTTATTAATCATTTATTATAATGTGGTTTATTATATATTTTACTATTAAAAGATTTGTATCCTACGTATGTGTCCAATACATCTGGGACAGAGTCTCACGGTTGTACCGTTCTTGTTTTTTTCTCGTTTTTTGCTTGAGATATGAATTTAGGAGATTTTAGATATAAGTTCTAGAAACTAAACACACCACAATCACCGACGGCCCGATGTGATTCTAGTGAGTATTTCTACAAGAGTTAGGATGTAAGTTAGTTGTTGGTGACTAGTGCCCTTGAAAGGAGAGTCGCAATCGACAATTTGTTGTGCCAAACAGCATGATCTAGATGTTGAAACCAATGGTTGTTCTCAAATTTAATTTATATTTTTACCATAATTTTCTAAAAGCCCTATACCAATATTGCCTTCATCTCTTTTGTAATGTGTTCATTTTTAAGAATGATTGAGAATTTAATCACATATATTTTTTATTATACAATGTGATTTCTTGAATATTTTTGTGAAATTGTGTTTATCAAAGAGCTTTGAAAGAATGTAAATATTTTTCTCAATCTATACATTAACCCCTAAAGGACCATGCTCATTCCTAAAAATTTATCACTTTCTCATGATGCTTTCAAAAATGCAATTGTATCTCTTGATTGGTATTCATGTAGAAAACTTCACCGTTGAAGCTCAAAGAGGACTTAGTCATGAGACTGTACATCAATTTTCAGAACAATCTACCGTATATATTACATGATTATAAGGTTTGATCATAAATTGATTTCTGAAATTTTTGAACAAAACCAACAGGTCATTCATTGCAAACTTTTTCATAAAATTAAAAACCATGATCAGCGTTTAAAATTTTAAGAGCATACAAAGATGTACTATATCTAAGTGCTCACAAAAAATGGTGTTCTAAAACTAAATACAACAACAATGATTGATTCTCAAAAATTTATGTTTGGGTGAAGTGACTTGTTGGTGACTCGTTGAGCCGGTGTTTGTGATCATTGTTGATTTTCACATTGCATAAAATGTTTTAAAGAATTCAAATATATATCTGGAATATTCCAAAATATTCCAAAATAATATAAAAGATGTAGAAAAGATTCCAATTATTTTGAAAAGATTCCATTTTAAATATTTTTAAATATTTTTTGTAATTATTATATAGTGTTAATGATGCAATAATGGCAAATATTTTACATATTGCATAGTCTTTTTTTTTTTAACGAATGTGACGTCCAAGTGTGAAAACGCCTTCCAAGTCATCAACCGCCCTAACTAATATGTCTTAAGTTCACCTACGTTGATGTTTTAGTTTTTTCCCGATGAATCAACCAACATAATTGCAAATTTTGAATTTTTTATGTGTTCTTGTAATAGACATTTTCAATTCTCTAGTTTACATTGAGTCAAAATTATGGAATCCAAACAAGTTATTAAAGTAATGAAATTATTCGTGGACACAATGTGTCCACCCGGTCCTTTAGGGGTTAAGGAAGTTTGTTTTTTTTTGTTTTGTTTTTTACATTGAGATCTCTTCTATTGTGCATCTGGCAATTGCATTCTTGGTACTGTTGGAAAGCTCTTGAGGAGGAGAAATGCTTGAAGCTCATTTCATAGCGTTTGGACCTACAATGCAAAAGTTATCAGTTTTTAAACAAATTACGTCATTATGAACTAAATTAAATTATGAAAAATGAAATATGGAGATTTTTTATGTCATTCTTGGCATTGTTAAAAAGCTCTCGACGAATATTTGATTGTATTTTGGTGCAAGAATCAGGGTATTAACCCCTAAAGGCCCTTAAAAGCCAAAATGGCTTTTTGCTGTTTCGGGCAGCTTAGATGGAAGGTCTAAATTAAGAATTTTAGACTATAATTTGGCGTGGGCGTGGTCATACAATACAAGGTGTGTGGGGTAAAAATTTCAAAGTCAAATTCGGATTTTATAAAAAAATTATTGAAATTTTTGGTTTCAAGCCCAACTGCGGCAGAAAAAAACTTTTTATTATAATCATTTTTTCAATTTTTTTTTTTGGAGACATGCTCTTCACCACATTTAGGCTCAGAATTTGAAGTGACCCATGTTGATTATATTCTTGGCTTGACAAGGGCAGCCTCCAAAATAAAGAAAAGCAACCTCCAAGGTTTTTTGTAATTTCACATCCATTTCTTTCGAAATTTGTCAAAATTTGAGATTTTGAAAATTTTAAAAATAATTTCGCCTAAAATTTATAAAATCATAGAGGTACCTAATCACCGTTCATTTTTTCCAAAAATCAAATACAATTAATGTGATGCATGTTTCACCAAATTGCCATTTTTATACCTACTTCTGGAAATTAATTTGGATGAAGGTTTGAAACGCATAATGAGTCTCTAAAATTTTGCATGAGCGTACCCAAGTTAGTTATCTACATGGAAAAAAATATGAGCAAAATGTTTGGAGTAACAATCTTCAAGTCCCCCTTTGCACTATGGAGACAATGCCTCCCAAGCAATGCCCCGAAAAACTTTTGCACAAACTTTGGATGTTATGATCTTGCAAATGATAAACACCCAACGGTCAATTTTTGAAACAGTAGCTATGAATAGGCTTAGGTACAAGATCTTACGGTTGGAATTCTAAAAGAAGTAAAAAAACTTGGTTCACATCCCCGGGAGTACATAGAGGTAGAAAATCGCAGTTTTGAGGTTTCAAGCTCCCAAAAACACAACGAAATTTAGGGGTTAAAGCTTATACTGTGGCCACTTCAATTTGTCTGCAACAGAGGAATTGACATCTTTTATGTACCGTGTGGACTGTGACTCATCAAGCTTTTCAAATCTAAATCCTTTGATTTATTTTTCTCCTACATTCCCCTCGTGATTCTGCTACATTCACATCAAATTTAGTGTGATTTGCGCGATATATTGCTTTATTCCTTTAAAGTACTTTCACTAGGTGCAGTTTTCGTACACACTAAATTTACGGGTTTTAGAAAAGACAAACTAGGGTATTACCTCTCAAATCAACATTTGTAGCGCTCAGCACCAAAGAATGCATTGTTTGCACATGTTTCAAGGTTTTATTAGTAGATGACCTAAAATCGACACAAGTTCAAACTCTTATATGTTAAAGCTTTGTACATTTTCAAAATCATTATGTTGTCCTCATCGTGCACGGTTTTAGGGTTTGGCATCCAGGTACGTGCCTCCATTCGGTAATGACGTTTCAAAGTGTAAAGGTTCGGTGGAGGTAGTTTGATTGACTTCTGTTTGAACTTTGAATGCCGTAGGCTGATTCTTCGATGCTTCACTTTCATTGTACTGTTGATTCAAGGTTGTGAATCGCAGGAGCCTCGTTGAAATTCAGTGCCGGAGATGCAATGAAGTTGCTGAGCTAGTTTTTCTCAGTTTGATTGAACCAGCTTGATTACTGGGATCGTTATTGCGGTCATCGAGATATATTGCGACGTTGTTTGGTTGCCATCCGCTGAATTTTTTTGGTTCAAAATGTTTCCTAGAAAGGCAGTGGAGGAATGAAAGGAGTTGTCGAAGCTTTGGAGTGGCCAGCGTTACACTTGCCTCCTGTGCAACTGGAGTTCCACGTCACGATTCACCGCCGATGACGTCGACGACTTACGAACTTACTATTCCACTGCTGCCTTCTACGTCGTCTTAAGGTTTTAGGGTTTTAGGGTGTCGGAGGTCCGATTCAATTCAATTTGCGTTCAGTTCAATTCAATCATGTCTGGAGTGCCGCAGAAACGTCCGCAGGTGGACGCGCCGTTCGTTCCCGAAGCGGCGTCGCCTGCGGAGCGGGCCGCGGGGTGGAAGAATGCGCCCTCGCGGATGCAGTTGATGCTGTGGAGTGGAAGCAAGCGTCACGTGTTTGTGGGAATGCTGGGCCTCAGCGTCATCGCCTGCATTCCATGGGTGCTTCTTACCTCAGGTACACGCTGCTTGCTTTCGGAATGCGATCCTTGCAACTTGTCGTTGATGGCCAAATTTGTGAGGATTTGAACGCACTGAAGATTTTGTTGCCCTCGTAAATGATTTATTTCACCACTTTTAGCCATGTGGACACTTACACGTGAATACACTAAGTTATGGCGTTTCTATGAATCACTGGTTTGATTCTAAAACTGGAGAGATTTGGCCACTAAAATCCTGTTTCTGAAATGGAAGACTGATATTTTTTTTCCAGAAATCGTAGGAGAGATTTTTGTGGAGTGAGACTCATTTCTGATTACACTGTGGTGGTGGTGCACAGGTGCAAAGCATGATTCACATGCTGACTACATGGATAGAGCTGAAGGAGCGCGTCGGTCTCGGTTGTCGAATGCATCAGCTGCAGTAGCCTCTCCCACATCATCTTAACTTTATTCCTGTGAGTATACTGGAGTGGAGAATGTTTTTAGGTACCCGGTACTTCGGACATTCCTGAAGCACGCATTTGTTATAGAGGCCCGTTGTGAGATTTTCAGAATGTGTTGCAGAAAGTGTAACCTTCTGGAGTTGGAAATTAATTGTGAATAGCTGGGACACCGTGTTTGTGGGGCGAATTCTTTAGACTAGACTTATCATCAGTTCCCATAGATATTGTTGCTGAAGGACAGAGAGAAAGTTATGTTTCTTGTTTTGTTTGGTATCCAGAAGTAACCCATCGTGGTGGAGTTCTGTTTTGGCGCCTATTCTTGAGTGAACGTGCCCATCGAACTGGTCCTTGTAGACCAGGAATAACTCACGTTCAGATGAGAATGATTTTAAGAATCCTTTGTTAATGATCTGGGTTTTAGATCCTCTGGAAATGCTTGTGTCTTGAAGGATGGGCTCTTTTCCTTGCAGTGGGTGTGTAATGAGCAGGCTGTCATCGACATTGTCCTCCATGTTCTTAACCGAAGTTCCAATCCGAAGTTCCATTGTGGCCATGTATTTTTGTGTATAGGCAAGTGATTGCTCCTGTATTCATTATACCACTGTATTTGAGTATGCTTTTCTACTTGAGTGAATCATGTATTTCAGTAGTCATCATACTTCAGTTGGTTAATATTCTACAAGTTTTCAAAGTTGAAAGTATAGGACACTAGACTCCCCCTTAAACAACCACCTTTGATGCATGGAATGCCTCAATATCCATTGGTTGTTCCCAAAATACTCTTCAATTCACATTGGTTGCTTTTGAAAATTTACTGTAGAATTTAGACATATAGGTTCCTTTTCGCTTGCCCTCATAACTTTTATGGAGATGTAGTAGGTGGTTCCAAATGAAAAGTGTTTATTTAGACATCTTGCCAAATCCGCTCAAAGAGGCAGATGCATCTATTATTATTAAGGAATTGGGGTTGATTTTGGGATTTGGATTAATGACAGGGATTCAAGCTCTCTTATGTGTGAGAATGGGCTTGGCTTTATATGTAAAGCGATTCTAAGAACACCAAAGTCACAATGTCAAAGCTACAAACTTACAAGAAAGACAAAATAATTACTAAATTTACAACCAAAACAAAAAACCAGTGTACAGATGAATTGTAAAAAAGCTATAACCAAATTCAAATAAACACCAAATTAAATACCCTGATTCTATATACCAGGTAGGAAGATCATATTGATAAATACAAAAAACACGTTACACTTGCAGCCTAACATACAAGATTGTGACCGGTTCTCTCAAAGAAGTTTCCAAATTGGTTATACCTAATAACCAGTGAGAGAAGCCAATGCTACTCAAAACCACTTTCTGGATGCTCTAATAGCGATTCAAAACCTTCTCATGTGGTTTCAAAAAAAAATCTTCTCATGTTCTCATCAATGCGTGGATGAAAGTCATTCATTTTTTTGAAGATTCTTTACGAAGTTGTTGTTCTACTTAACGGTTGAATTTGGTCATACTTGATTACATATTTTTCTAAAACTACAAATGTAGAAGTATGCCAAGTTGTTGACCAAGCCAAAATTGCATTGATTGTAGTTCAAAAGTGGCCTTGCAAAAATGAAGCTATAAATTTTAGAAACACAAGAATTTCAAAGAATCACTATGACTAAGAGTATTTCATTTCAAATTCATTCCAACAAATTTTACTCAAAAAAATATTAAAATTTTGTTTGTAATCGAATTTAGAAGGAATCTTTAATTTTAATTTTCAAGATTTATAATTAAATATTGGTGATAGTACTAGTGAACCAAATTGTACGGACGGAATCTAAAATTCAAACTCTAAAATTTTCATTTGTATATCAATTCCAAAACATCCTTCTAAATAGTACTTTATGATGCTTTTTCTCAAATTTGCAATTCCATGGACACCTTGGTATGTTTAGGGGTTAATGAATTTTATCTATCTATAAGCCAAAAATAATCCTGGATCAATTTAATAAAATAAATTCAAGCAACAACTTTAATTTCTAGTTTAAGGGCATCCTACCTCTCCCTAAAAATTAGTGATACCTGCTCTACCTAATACAATAACATGTTAATGGGGAATATGTATTAAGGTTGGATGTCCTAAAACCACGACCTCCCCCAACTATGACATGTAGAGTTTTCTTGGGGCCACAGTTGAGATTCAAATCCACGAATTTCATTATAATTCAAGTAAATCAATGGCATGTCAAGCATTGCGAAGAAGTAGTTGGTGATTTTGGGTATCATTATGAGTGAAAATTAGTATCATTGGTGTGAACATGGAAAAACCTAGAGGTTTGATTTTGGTCACGAAGTTCTTTTCACTTTGAAAATTTATATTAATTTGAATATTGAGAATTAAATTGCAAAAATTTGTGCATTTCGTGAGAAATCTACTTTCAAACGACCAAAAAATATTTCTCATAATTAACCTTGTTAAAATGAGGCCAAATTTTTAAAGTTCGTGGTTTTAGGACATCCAACCTTACCATGACTTCCTTTCAAATACTAAATATATTAGTGCTTTAGGGCAATGCGGATTCGAGCCGTAGACAATCTCGGTATGCAAGTTCATCCGAGTACTGCGAAACCCTAATCTCCTTCCTGGCTCCCGGAACCTCAACGCGCCGCGAACCCTAGAGCTTTATCCAGCTTACGTCCCTGCATGGACAGATCGAAGGTTTTTGAGGGCTGCACGAAGATCGGACGACGGAGATCCTGAGGCCATAGCTCGGGCCTCGAGGTTTGCACCGGCTACCCAAGTGGTAATTCACCTCGCATTTTAGGCGTCCGTCGCCTCTCGTTTGAATATTTTTGCAATCAGTTGTGGAGGGTCCCTTTGCAACTATTCAATTGCAACACATTTGCGAAGTTGAGACCCTGTGTCTGAATTTAGGGTTTGTGAATCTTAGGGTTTATGAGGGAGATGTGTTGTGTGGGAGTCAGTCCAGTGTTATGTTTTCGCGGTAGCATATTTGATGTTTGGTAATCGCATCGAATTTCGCATCGGTACCTCGGAACTGAAATGTGCACGGTCATTGGCATATCTTCGAATCCCGTATCAGGTATTAAGTGTAAGAACAGATTGATCTTAGCCAAAGATAGGTTTGCTTATCAAATCAAACCCCAAAGTCACTTAGACTCAGAGTGTCACAAATCTCATGGGACAACTCCAGGACCTGCGTCTACGGTGCATTTAGGGTTTCGCGAGCGGTGTGAGAATGTTCTGGTGGATTTGGTTTCGAAGCTTGTGTGTTGCATTTGAAGTGATGCTCTAGGAGGTTAAGATGCTACCAATCACAAACTTGTGAGCTCATCAGGCCGCAGTGATTGTTGCAGCAGCAGGCAAAACTGTAACTAGGAGATGACCGTGCTCAATCCAGGTTTTCTTCTCGCCAGGTATCTCACCATCTCTGGGCTGCCAATTTTCACTCGCAATTTTGTTCGTGAACGCATCCGTCTGGATTTAACCAATTCGTCAATTCCCTGTTGCCGGTGAATCAAATTTTGAATTCTTTTGGGTTGGTGTCAAGAGAAAATGGAACCAAATACAAGTCCTTTCTAAATCCAAACCATGAAGTAGACTATGTTTATCCTAACTCTCTCAAACAGTTTTCATTGGTTTAAGTTTGCAACTTGAATGACATTGACTGAAATTGTACATGTATGGTTTAAGGAGCCAGGTGAATTGGGACATCTACCTTAGTAAGATTAAAAATTCGACGCCATGAGAGGGATCTTATTAAAGCGGTTCTTTAAGGTCAGAGCATTGACTTCTGCGCCGAATAGTTGGCCTCGGAAACGCAGAAGTTCGTTTCCTCTGCCTCAGGTGAAGCGATTGAAATTGACTACTGCGCCCATCTTCTCACAACAAGAAATTGCTGAGGATGACTACTCTAGTGAAGAAGAAGAAGAAGATACTCTGGATGAGGATGTGCAAAGCAAGAAATTGACTACTGTGCCCATCTTCCCACTACAAGCAATTGCTGGAGATGACGATTCTAGTGAAGAAGAAGATACTCTGGATGAGGATGTGCAAAGCAAGAAATTGACTACTGTGCCCATCTTCCCACTACAAGCAATCGCTGGAGATGACGATTCTAGTGAAGGAGAAGAAGAAGATACTCTGGATGAGGATGTGCAAAGCGAGCAGAGTGTTGGTGTCAGCGAAGGTTTACCAGCGGAGCTTTCAGAGATTTTGGTTAAACCTATTAATGTTCTAGACGTTCCAAGTGCACCGAAAGAAAAATCTAGTTTATATCCGTAAGCATTCATTTCACTGGTGCTTATTTTCATAGGAGTCGCATGGAATACCATGCATTTTGAGTTCTTGTTTCTTTCCTAGCGTGGTGTTTGAAACCGTGTGTAAAAGAAGTCCTGCAATGGATTTTATAACAGATGCTGAATTTTGGCTTTTCTAACCATCTTGAATGTTGCAGATCTGTAGTTTACGAAGGCAGTGTAGCCACAGTCAAGCTTGGCGTTGGCCAGGTTTATACCTTGCTTAAAACCTCAACTCTCTGGTTTTTATTTTCCATGTGTTCGAGGGAGTGTAATTTGCATGTACATATTGAAGCAGCAGTTTTTTTGAATGGAATGGTGTGTTTTTTAAACAATGGGAGTATTTCGCTACTGAATTGTGGATCCTTTTGGCTTGACAGATGGTCATATTAGATGGATGTGCAATGGTCCAAGTCGTGGAAGGCCAGGCGTCCATGCTTGGCTACTCTTTCCCTCGTGGTACAGATGTCCTTGTTTGCTCAAGCTCTAAGCTTGCTGAAGTTATTACTATTGAAGCGCGGCATGTATCCGGCGACGAAAGATCAGGAGGGGCAGAATTGATGGATGTAAATGTGGTAGAAGGAAGTGAAGAAACCAAAAGCTTGGATGACGTGCTGGGTTGCCAATTAAGATTTGCTTCCCATAGTCTTGGTCAGAACATATTTACAAGTAGTGTGGTTCCTGGAAGAGCTTTATCCTTCAAACTGGTAAATTCCTCACTCGATGTTGGTTTTATTTGCTTGATGTCAATGGTTAGGTGTCACAGCAGCGCAAATTCGACGGTCTCGCTTATGTATAACCGAAATCTGTGAGATGTTTATGTTAGCTCAGGTTGCTTGTGCTTTGTCGCTTTGTTTGACATGGGCGTTGTGTCTTATGGCGATTTAGGAATTTGTTGGATCACTGGGCTCTTCTCTCGGAAAGAAAAGGGATAGAGAAATCCTAGATGAAGCAAATGAAGATGAGGATGATATCAATGAATTGGACAGCGAGGATGATGAACTTGATTTAGATTCAGAAGCTAGTTACTCAGATAGTGAAGATGGAGATGAGAAAGGTGATCAGATTGAAGTTCCTGTGGAAGATGTAGAACTTGCTGCCGTTCCAGAAATTGCTAAAAAGCGTAAAGGTCGTGGACTTGACACATCTAGTGCGAAAAAACGTAGGGTAGTAGAAACGTTTGACGACTACTCTTCAGCAACGAAGTTGCCATGCGATTGGAAGGAAGCCGTTGAATCTATCACACTTGGTTCCAGTGTGCCAGTAATTGCCATCTGTGGTGCAAAGAATGTTGGAAAGTCTACATTTGCTAGGTTCCTAGTGAACTCACTTCTCAACAGGTCTCGACCTATACCTTGATTATGTTCCTCTCAAGAAGCTAGCTACTATTTTTTGAACTTGTTTCAATCGATATGTGAATTCCAAGCTATGGATATGGATGCCTTTTTAGTGATCAAGGATCATTATTAAAATTGTATTTTTTTGGGGTACTTGTCCAGGTATAAGGAAGTTGCATACCTGGATACAGATGTTGGACAACCAGAATTCACGGCTCCTGGGTGTATCTCGCTACACATTCTTGACAGTCCAGTTGTTGGTAAGACCCTGTGAGATCTAGATAGCCCTTTATTCCAATATGTGTTCACGGATGTAGGCATGTGACCTTTCAGTGTTTCTTTTTCCATTTTTTCTCAACTTTAACATGTAGTATTTCGTGTAGTATTTGGATGACTGAGTGCTGAAGGAGGTTCTTGTAAATTATTGCAAGTATTAACTCTGCCCCATTGTTTGCCAGGCCCGCCAGCAATGCATCTTCGTTCACCAGAGAGGTACAAAATCTGCATTAGTTGGTTTGTCACATTTTTCGTCTAAGTTTGAATTTGTTGTCCATGAATCGGAAATCTTATTTATTGTGGCTCTTAATTATCAAACTATTTAATGATTGATTTACCCCCTATCAAACAGATTCCACACGTCTTGTAGAGCTGGAAAAGAACATCTATTTTTCTCTGTTTACTTCACTTCGAATTTAGGCGCGGAATTGTTCATTCGACATTACTTAGCAAAATCACAAGTGGTTTAATGGCCAAAAGTGTAACTAGTATTGTGTTGTTGACGCTTTGCAGGTGCTTTTTTTATGGAGATGTCTCTCCCAAAAGCAACCCGTTGATGTATAGTGAACATGTAGCTGACCTTTTCAACTATTTTCGTCAAAAGTATTCTGTCAATTCCACATCGACTATCCCACTAGTCATCAATACGCATGGATGGGTGAAAGGTAGCAGCAACTCAATTAATGGATAGCTTAAGCATTTTACACCTAGTTCTTGTCAATTATCAGATAACTAGTAGGCTAAAATTCCTTGTCTCGTTTATGTATTTCATAGAAAGAGTTTCTTAGCAATCTTCTGTCATTCAGGTATTGGTTATGATGTTGTCGTCGACATCTTGAGTGCTACATCTCCAACACACGTTGTGCAAGTGTTGGCCAACTCGGGGAAGAAGAATTTGCCACGCAACAAGTTCTGGGATGAAATGAGTACCGCGGAAACCATATATGTAGAAAGTGCAGTTGAGAAACTACCCATGTAAGTAACTCTCAGAGACTTGCAATCGAGGGATGTTTTACATGGTGATTGTTTTTGGTCTTTTTGTGTACCCTATGCTTTCTGAGACGTGTTCAAATTATTCGACAGGCATCATCGAAGTGCAAGATCAGCGCATCATCTACGAGCAGCTCGATTGCTGGCGTATTTCCAGCAATGTTTTGGAGAGAATTCAGCGCCTTTCCCGTACCGGGAAGCCAAGCTCTTTGCTCAAACCGCGATATCACTTGTGAGGGACACCCCATACGAAGTCCCATTCACAGCCCTTAAAATCAAGCATCTTCATTCTGAGGTTTGTGCCGACTTTCTTATGTTTGCATCATTCTGTTTCACTTGTTTATCGAACTAGCGTTTTCCATTCCTTTAAGAAGAAAGTCCAGCCTAAATATGCATATCAAACTAGGTAACTCTCCAAAAGGGGAGGCTGCATATAATCTAAGACGATTTCTTAGTTTGTGTTCGTATTTATGATTTCAGGTACCACCATCAGAGAGTCTTCGATGTGTCAATGCAACTATTGTGGGTCTGGGAGTGACCTCCGTTGACAAGGACAAGGACGACCTGAGGAAATCCTCCCTACCACTCTGCTTGGGCCTTGGTACGATCCTTCGATGTATTACGACAATTCTGTACGTTACAACTTTATCAGTGTTTTTTCTCACCTATTTTTGAAGCTCAACTTGGGAGGTTTTCCTCAAGTCGGTGTGTGGAACTTGGCTTTTGTGTAGGAATTGTGAAAGCAGTTGATGTGAAAAGAGGCGTGTTCTATATCAGCACGCCTGTACCTCAAGAACAGCTTCAACAGGTCGATATCCTGCTTCAGGGGCGTGTAGAGATTCCAGTTCCACTCTTGATGGTAAGCGACATTCATGTAGTTCATAGATCACGAGGAGTTTTACGTTTCCAGGTCTAGAGCATTTAGTATATTCTAAAGACTGCTTCTTGTCTGCAGCGTATGTCTGTCTTAAACCCTAAACCCTAAACCCTAAACTTATTGATGATCGTGGGACTTTGACTGCAGGCCAGAGGTTACATGTCCCCGTATCTGAGTAAAACATCACAAATCGTGGAAGGAGTTGGTGCGGCCGCAATGAAGAGTACGATGAAGCCGAGCGCAAAGAAAGTGCTGTGACGCTTGCCTGTACTCATTTTTCATTCGAGGAAACTAACCACCCGCTAAATACAATTCACCATATTTGCTAAAGCACTGTGGATCTTCAGTTTTAGATTCTATAGTTAATATAGCAGTTTCATATTTTTGGTTATTTAGATTCAGGTCCTATATACCGGTGTCAAATGCAGGCTTCTTTACTTGAGCAAATTTCTATGTAAGTGATGATTGATTGGGCTCAGCTCCTTTTGAGCCTGTGCCAAAACTCTTTGTCCAACTTGGTTAACCATTTAAATTGTGGTGTAATATATGAATTGTACTTCAATTGTGGTGTAATATATGAATTGTGATATATTCTTATGTACACATTAGAGTTATCCTTAAAGTCACCTTGTGATTGAATAAGATACCGTGAATTTTGCATTAATGTACTCTTATTTGTTCACCCCAAATAGTTAAAAGGTAGGGAAGAGCTTGGTGACCTATCATTATTAGGTGTGTAAGAGTTTGGTGGTCTTCAAACTCTTGGAAAACTAGTTTAGCCGTCTTCCTTGACGGTTAAACTAGTTTCCCTTGAGTTTAAAAACCACCAAGCTCTTACACACCTAATAATGATAGACCACTAAGCTTTTTCATGCTTTTAAACTATTTGAAGTGAACAAATAAGAGTACATTAATGAAAAATTCACGGTATCTTATGCAAATACAAGGTGACTTTAAGGATAACTCTATTATCGTAATTATTAATTTTACTTTGTACAGAAAAGTGATTGATCATTGTTATTTTAATGAGATACCACCAAATATAGAATATACTATACGGCTGCGAAGGGCTGTCGGGTCGTTCAAGGGTTAACCTTGACATAAAAATCTGTTGTGTAATAGCCTACAAGGGAGTACCCTCTGAACTGAATGTAAGTCTTTCTGATTGTCATCTACAGATTTGTTTAGAAGGGTGAGTTCTTACAATTTCTATAGAATGTTTTGAAGGTTGTAGATCACAAGTAATTTTTTTACTATTATTGAAGAAATTGGGAACCATTTTGATTTGCTATATAATACGTTGTCTTTGGGCCCTTGGGCAACTTTCACCCACATGAGAATCCCTCGATAAATATAAAAACCAATAAATGAATTTCCAACTCATTATATGAAAAAATTCATAACTTCCCCGTTCAATATCAAAATCCATAATTATCATGTCCAGAATTATTTATGAAAATAGATAATTTTGTATTTTATTCTAATTTACTTTTTACTCCCTCTATGGTCTCCAAAAACAATAAAAGCTAAAATTAGAATCTAAGCAATATTGAAATTACATGAATATTATTAGAGCCTCCTACTAAAGCGGAAATACCTAAGGTAGGAGCACCTAATTCCGACATAGTACCTAATGCCAATAATTTCTACACATGGCTTTCATTTTAGAACGCAAATCTGAATGTCATAGAGCCTTTATTGTTTATTGACCAAAACGATAAGCCATCTATGGTCTACCTAGATGTGCATTCTAAAATGAAAGCCATGTGTAGAAATTATTGGCTTTGGGTACTATGTCGAAATCGGGTGCTCCTACCTTATTACCATCCATGTAATTAATCGTTTGATGTGCCTTCGTCCATATAGTGTAAGTTCAGCAGATTGCGACCTTTTTCAACACTACAATTTTTCATCCATCCAAAACTTTATAATTTTTTTTTATATTGAAGAATAGAAACTTTGTTAACAAATGAAAGAAAGTCTTTATTTATTTTCTTTCAAATTATTAAAAAATTGTAAACATTTTCCAAATTATCATGTAAATATGCTATAAGCATTCTAATTATTATTTTTCATAATGAATCAAGGCAAAATCTCTTCATAAATTACATCATACTTATCTCACCTCCTTTCAATTACTTTTTTTTTAATGATGTTTTAAAATCAAAACACTTTAATTCCACTAAAAACCATTTTTTACTCATTTTTTGCCCATTTCTTTTAGAAAAATCTTACTAGAACAACCAATATTGATTAAAATCGGTTTTGATTGAACCGGTTTTGATTAATGTATTTAGAATCGATTTTGATTATTATTGTTGAAACCGGTTTGATTAGTAGATTTAGAATCGGTTTTCATTAGTAGAGTTAGAATCGGTTTTTATTAGTAGAAATACAACCGATATTGATTAGTAAAATTCCGCTAGGGTTTTGACCCGATGATGACTAGGGTAGGACACCTCGATGGTTACTACCCGATCCAGTGGAGTATATGGCAATCCATCTCCCATTAGGACAACCGATAGAAGAAGGAGGTGCTCGTCCCCCGTGATTAGTCCGGATTCTCTAGGCGGTAGTTTTAGTAGAATAGAGACCCCGATCTTACCGTTAAACATGGCTAATCCCGCGGATCCTATGATGGCACCTCGAAGACTACCAATCGTCATGCCCGAAGGATTAGCTTCTAGATCGATGCCCGTGCACATCCTCAAGTTTTCCGGGATGGCTCACGAGAACCCATCCAACCACATAGAGCAACACATCGAGACCCTCGTGACTAATGTCATTCCCGAGGAGACATATCGGTTAATGTGGTTTTCTACTACGCTGGAGGAACAAGCTTATGCGTGGTATCATTCGCATGCCCCCGAGACTTTTGCCGATTGACCTTCATTGCAAACGGCATTTCTTAGGCAATTTAGGCCCGAAACCGGGCAACAAAATGCGCTAGTAGCACTCATGGGGATGCGCCAAGGTCCTACAGAAGAGATCTCGGAGTACATCCGTTTTAATACGGTAGTAACGCGGTTCGTGGGAAATCAATTAACCGAGGAAACCATCCGATACTCGCCACCGTAGAGGATGCCCAAACAGCGGCACGTCACGTGGAAAGGATAGATAGGGAAAATAACCGGATGTGGAACCGAACCGTGGCGCCGATACCTTCTTTCATTCCCACTCATTGTATACCACCGCATTCGATAGAGACTAACACGGGGGAGTCATCTAGGACTCATGCTCCATATAACCCCGGTTACATTCATCCCGTTTCCCTAGATTCGAGGCCACCGGCTCCTCAAATCCAATGATACCCGCAACCGGAAACCGCTAACGTGGGCCGGTTGTCGAAATTGGAGGAGCGATTCAAAAAGGCTAATAATGATCTTAAGGTGGATATGATGAGAACGATTAAATCTGTAGGGGATCAATTGATAATGACGATCAATGCTAAAAGCACAAATGCGCCACCTTCCCCTAATGAGACCGGGAATTTTCCCACTAATATTTGGTGTAGAAATTGCAATGATTACGGTCATAGTGAGCAATTTTGCCAACGTCCTAAGAATCACGGTCCGTATGACGTATGTGCCTCCCGGCTGTTAATAATTTTTTGAGGGACCAATTAATCGGAAACCCTCTTGAGCGACCGATTGATCAACCATCAATGGAGGATGCCCATTTTGATCCCCGTGATGATGAGGAAGGTGATCTTTACCGGTTTGTAGAAACTATGGATTTGAAAAACCACGAGCAATTGATGCTAACCGCTCGGGGGTCACGGGTATTTAACCAAGCGGAGGACTATGATCTTTGGACGGATCTTTGTAGTCTCCGGACTAATATTTCTATAGCGCAACTTATTTGTGTGACACACTCATTGAGGAAGGAGTTCAAGGAAGGGGCTACAATTCCCCGGAGACTTCGTAAGATAGTTATGACCTCTAAGATTTACACGAGTCCATTGATTGATGACGGTGCCCTCGAGATTGATGTGACTATTTTAGACAAGGTCATCCCGGGCGCCCTTATTGATGGAGGTAGCGGGATTAATATTATGCCTCTCTCCACGATGGAGAAATTGGGATTGAAGGTCACCGGACCTTCCCCTTACGTAGTTAATGTAGCGGATCAAAAGCCAATTACCCCCCTTGGTGAAATTGCCAATTGTAAAATGGAAGTCGGGGAGGAAATTTACACTACATTGACCATTCATGTCTTGTGGTTAATGTCAAACAAGGCCGTTTCTCCCATTCTTTTGGGAAAAGATTGGTTGCGGCGGGACAATGCCTCGGAGCGTTGGTCCATCACGCAATCGCGGTTGACATTTGGACCGTTAGACAACTGGTCTTTTGTTACCATTGGGTCTCGAATCCCACACCGCTAGAGGCATTAGTAGAAGTGCCAACGGCCACGAAGGCCACCGGTAGTGAGCACGTGGGTTTAGTACAACCCACGTTTGTGTCGGGGAAAAAACCCATTGATTTAGGCCCGATTAAAAACCTAGTGCCGGAACTCTATGATTGGAAAGATAGTGAATTTACCGCTTGGCTTCGAAAACACCCTGAGGACATTGATACCCCTCGGGTACAAGCGGTAAATGTCATCACGACCATAAGAGACATAGAAAACCCGGGCGGATCATACCACGGGATGACAACTTTGATAGATGATATCGAATACGAGACGGTTTACAACCTCGAGATCGATGGAATCCAAAGTCTTGGTTTAGAAGGGTTAATGGATGAAGAGGAAATTCTCCCACCTCCCCTACATTTCCGGAAGACCGCCACTAATATAGAGGTGGGTCCGATTTGCTTATTTATCCCGCGATACCAAGTGATTTGTACCATGGTCTCACAAACCCGATCACAGTCCCCATCAACGATTGCCAAGATGTTGACGTGTCGTTAGAGGATGAGGAGCCCGACCCATTAAAATAGGGGCTCTATTGTCACCGGAGGAGGTAGAGAGATACAAGTCCCACGTCTTAGAGTTTTGGGACATTTTTGCGTAGTCTTATAAAGACCTCAGGGACATTCCCGCGGAAATTGCTCAACATACCAATCCTTTAGTCCCGGGGGCTTTACCTGTCCGGCAAAAAGAACGCCGGATCAACCCCGACTTTAACTCGTGGTCAAAGCCGAGTTGGAGAAGTTCAGAGGCCGGTTTCATTAGACCGGTTGAGATCACGGATTGGGTGTCCCCGATGGTTCTTGTGAAGAAAAAGAACGGGAAATTGACGTTGTGCATAGATTACTGTCGATTGAACAAGGCTACCCAAAAGGATCATTTTCCGCTCCCGTTTGTAAACCAAATTTTAGATGAAGTAGCGGCCCATGAACTCTACACTTTTTTAGATGGATACTCAGGTTACAACCACGTATCCATCCATCAAAACGACTATCACAAGACCACATTTACTACACCATGGGGGACATTCATTCATGTGGTTATGCCTTTTGGGTTGTGCAATGCACCCTCGGCATTCCAACGGGTCATGACTTCTATTTTCTTTGACCTTCTTCAGAAATCCATGTCGGTCTTCATTGATGATTTTAGCAATGAGACTAGTGCGGTAGACCATTATGCGATGTTACGTGAGTGTTTTTTGAGGTGCCGCCAAAACCGGCCTTCTTTGAACCCCGCCAAGGTTTACCTTGGGGTTCAAAAGGGAATTTTGCTAGGGTACGTGGTGTCCAAAGTCGGTAAGAAACCGGACCCCGAGAAGGTTGAGGTCATTCTCAACCTTGAAACCCCGACTACGGTCAAAGGCATTCAACGTGCACTTGGTCATTTTGGATGGTACCGGGACATCATCGCCGATTATGCCACGGCGGCGATTCTCTTTACTAACCTCACGATGAAGGAGGTTAAATTCGAGTGGACTCCCGAATGTCAAGAGGGCTTTGATGCCCTTAAGACAAAATTGACGACGTTCCCAGGTCTAGTTCCCCCTAATTGGGATGTTCATTTTCACGTGTATTGTGATACATCAGCGGTAGTCGTGGGGGCGACATTGTTGCAACCATTTGGCCCTAACGGCAAGGACCGTCCCGTTGCATTTGCTAGTCGACAATTGACTGCTGCGGAGAGGAATTACTCTACTTCCGAGAGAGAGTGTTTGGCGATGATGTTTAGCGTCAAAAAGTTTCGGCATTATTTGCTCATGAACCCCGTGGTGTTTTTTGTTGATCACTTAGCTTTGCGCTATATGGTGAACAAACCCGATCTTAGCGGCCACGTGGCCCGGTGGGTTTTATTCTTCGAGGAGTTAGATTACATCGTAGAGTACAAACCCGGCCGTTTGCACCTCCAAGCGGACCATCTCTCTCGATTATCGGATACGATAGGCACGGTAGACATTGAGGATGAGCTCCCGGATGCTAATTTATTTGCCATCACGGTGGTCCCGCATGGGACACGTATATCTCCAAGTTTTTGAGCATTTAAAAACTCCTGGATCATTTAGACGCCAACGAACGGCGCAAAATTCGGGTTAATAGCCGCCATTATGCTATCATAGCAAACCGGTTGTACCGGCGGGGCATTGATGGAGTTCTCCGCCAGTGTGTTAGTGAGCCCGAGGCCTCACAAATTATAGTAGCGTGTCACGACAACACGTGCGAGGGTCATTTTTTGGGCCGTCTCACGGCTCAAAAAGTCCTTAGAGCCGGTTACTTTTGGCCCACGATGTTTGCGGATACACACCTCCACGCCACGAGGTGTGATGCATGCCAACGGTACGCTAGGAACGACCTACATATGGCGCTCCCGCTCATTCCGTCACTTCCTTTGTTACCATTCGAAAAATGGGGCATTGACTACGTAGGTCCCGTGCACCCTACTTCATCCCGCCAAAATGCATATATTATTATCGTGGTAGATTACTTGACCAAGTGGGTTGAGGCCAAAGCGGTCAAAGTTGCAAATAAGAAGACCACGACACTCTTCTTGGTTGAGATTGTCTTCTCCCGGTTCGGAGTTTCACGGGTTTTGATTAGTGATCGGGGAACTCATTTCCTCAATGATCTCATTGAGGAACTTACCGCGGCGTATGGCATTGAACATCGCAAAACCACGTCATATCATCCTCAAATCAACGGGTTGACCGAGCGGGTCAACCAAACTAAACACGCAATTCCCAATTTATGCACTTGGCCAAGTGCGCTCATTTCACGAGCAAATTTGGCTTAAATTTTTTTTTTAAAAAATTCTCTAAATTTTTTTTATTTTTGTCTTTCTACAATCACTTACATTGTAAACAAACAATTCTTTTATTAAATTTTTATCCTTATCTTTTATCTTTTCTTTTATCTTGTTTTCTTTTTTGTCTCCATCTTGTTTTCCTTCTTGTCTTCTTCTTTTTCTTCTATTTTTCTTCATTTCTTACTTTTCACTTTTTTTCTTCTTGTTGCAGCAGCAAGTCCCACACTCACAACAAAGGAGGAAAAAAACCAAAAAAAAAAAAAAAAAAAAAAAAAAAACTTTTTTTTTTTTTTTTTTTTTTTTTTTTTTTTTTTTTGGTTTTCTTCTTTGTTTAGGGTTCAACCATTGTGGCGCTGAGCCCCCCAAAAAAAATAATTATTTTTTATTTCTAGGGCTCAGCCTCTGGCTGAACCCTAAACGCCGGCACAGGAAAAAAAAAAAAAAAAAAGTTTTTTTTTTTTGTTTTTTTTTTTTTTATCGGCTGTTTCGGTTGATAGGGTGCGCGGCCGTGCACCTTATCCCATTCTTGTCTCTCTTTTCTCCTTTCTCTTCTCTCCCTCCGCTCATATATATAGGGGAGAGGGGGAGGGAGAAGGAGAAAGAGAGGGAGAGGGAGAGGAAAATGAGAGAAAGAGGGAAGAGGGGAGGGAAGAGAGGGAGAAGCCGAAACGGCCAAAAAAAGAAAAAAATCAATTTTTTAAAATTTATTTTAGGGTTCAGCACCACAATGGCTGAACCCTATACAAAGAAGAAGAGAACCGGGAAAAAAAAAAAAAAAAAAAAATTAAAAAAAAATTAAAAAATTTGTTGTGAGTGTAGGACTTGCAGCTGCCACAAGAAGGAAAAAAAATGAAAAGTAAGAAATGAAGAAATATAGAAGAAAAAGAACAAGACAAGAAAGAAAACAAGATGGAGACAAGAAAGAAGACAAGAAGGAAAACAAGATGGAGACAAGAAAGAAGACAAGAAAGAAAACAAGATAAGAGAAAAGATAAAAGAAAAGGTAAAAGAAAAGATAAAGATACGGATAAAAAATAAATAAAAGAATTGTTTGTTTACAATGTAAGTGATTGTAGAAAGACAAAAATTGAAAAATTTTAGAGAATTTTTTAGACAAATTTTTTATTGCGCCCAAGGGCCAAGTGCATGATTATATGGCCAAGTGCATAAATTGGGAATTGCGTGTTACTATTGTTAGGATTTTGAGGAAAACCATCAAAGACAACAAGCGGGATTGGGACACCAAGCTCAATGCCGCTTTATGGGCTTATAGGACCACGTTCAAGGTCACCACGAAGCAAACCCCGTTTGCTTTGGTCTATGGCATTGAAGCCATTTTACCCATTGAGATCGAGATCCCGTCGCTACGCATTGCGATTGAGCATAGGCTCCCTATTTCGGAGTCCATTCACGATAGAGTTCTCATGCTTGAAAGGTTGAACGAAACCCGGCGCCTTAGTGCGCAACACATTGAGACCGTAGCCAGACGCCGCAAAGTGGCGTTTGACAAGCTTCACAAGAAGCGGTTTTTAGTCCGGGGAACCATGGTTATGCTCCAAGATGGAACACGGATGAAATTCCCGGGGAAATTTGATGCCCTTTGGTTAGGTCCATTTTGGGTTTTGGATGTGTGGCCAAATAACACGATGCAATTAGCTACGCTAGATGGCACTCCATTCCCATCACGCACGAACGGGGAGCGGTGCAAAACTTATCGTGTATGACCGTGTATAGCCCAACGGATTGCACTTCCCAACGGATTGCACTTGCCAACAAGCTTCGAGACTCTTGGTCCGTTGCATTTTAGCAAATGCCTCGCATATAGCCGACACCTGTGAACCGTCGAAACGGTTCACGTTAGTGATAAACTCTTAATTCTATAGTTTTGATTTGTTTAGCAATTTATATTTGTCTAACCGGGACATTTTAGCCAGTTAGACAAATACCCGGACTTGGTTGCATTTAGTGTTCGGTTTGAGTGACAATTTTAGATTCTTTTTTATCTAGATAATTTTGTGTGTTTATTTGCTTCTAATGATTTGATTGATTGATTATGTGCAATTGGGCGTTTCCCCTTTTATTTTACTCGATGATTTTAGTCTATTTTTATTGCTTGTCATTTTAGTTCATTAGTTTAGGCTAATTGATTAGTCTATTTTATTAGTTGCTTGAGTTATTCTTTGTGATTGTTATTTTAGGCTTTTAGTTTCCTATTGTTTTAGTCTTATTTTATTAACTTATTGTTGAGTTTATTCTTTAGCCTATTAGAGTGAGTTTAGTTCATGTTAGTGGATTAGTGTAGTGTTGGACTCCCGGTTAAGTGGAGGTTAAGTGGGAGTTAGGGTTTAGATGAAAATGGATGAACTTTTCTAGGTGGATGGATGTAGTTTTGGTGGGATTTTGAATCCCACCCGTGCCACTTCTGTGGCCGCCAGTTCATTGTGTTTGTGCCCGTTAGAGTTTGTAGAGAGACGCTTGTTGTAGATCTAGATCTAGTTTTTTGTGCTTGGTTTTTTTAGAAGAAATTGTGTGAAAAACAATCATAAAAACATTATTGTGCGCTTGGCTATTGGAAGTAAAGATTATCCTAGTTGCTTGGAATCGGGAGACCGGGAATTTTTGTGGTTAGGCTGTGGTTGGAAGGAAGGAGAGGACAATAAGCGAGAATTGTGTGTGGAGTTGTGGAAAAGAAAATACAAAGAGAAAAATACAAAAAGATATTGTAGAACTGGATTGAGTATTAGTGGGAAAAATTAGGAGTTTTGTGTGGGATTGAGGTAGCATTTGGGAGTGCCTGGTTTGTTCCACCGTTACTGTGGGAGAGGGCGGATTGGTAGTACGGTGAATTGCAGGACGTAAGGCAACGAGGGCGACGAGCAAGGTTCGGGGCTGCACCCGGAATTTGCGGCGGTGTTCACAGGCGGCGGAGGAGAATACGACGACGAAGATCACAAAGACCGCGACAACGGCGTTCCAGCGCCCGTAAGCACCGGCAACAACACGATCACGACAGCAGCGGATAACAAGAAGACGGCAACACGATCACGAAGGTCACCAGCACTGGGACGAGAGCGTGAACACATGAGCAGAACAAGAAGGCGACGACGAAGGAACGACGGCGATCGAAACGACGATCAACACGAACGCGGGGAGCGTCATCGAGACAGACCAAGACGAACAAGACGAGGTGACCATCGGCAGTTCAGCGAGCAACAACGACGAGCCAGAATCGAAGAAGAAGACACGGCGACGAGACCAGAGACAGTCCCATGTCCCTCCACGTGTGATATTACGGAGGGAGACCTCCTTCCCCTTGTTATTCCAATTGTTAGGCTTGTTTTATCAATCTCTTAGGTTTTAGTAGTTATTAGAAGGTTAGTGAAGAACCCAATATTTTGATTAGGTAATTTTGATTGCCAAGGATTTGTTGTATATTTAATTGGCTTTTTTCCCTATTGTGTCTAGTTGTTTAAGTTTTTGCTTGAGTTGTTGTGTTGTTTCTTTTTAGGGCTTAAAATTTAGGGTTTTTGGCACGACGGGGAAGCGCTGCCCAAAATTGCCCAAAAAACCCTAAATTATTTGGATTAAATTGTTAAGAATTTCTCACACAAACGCCTAGGTTAATAGGAGTCCATTGCTTGCGTCTATAATTCACCCACTTTCCGACCGGACATATGGGCTTTTGACCGGCGACGGTCAAAACGCTCATAGTGATGCCTTCTGCGAAGTTGTAATATACTAGCGCATGTAGTGTAACCGCCTCGTATCATAGCTGTCGATTGATCTTGACGGTCTTGACTGTGCCGTTGCCCATAATGTGGACCTCGTTGTTGCACCAATCGTGTATGACTTTGGCGTGTCGAAGCCAGAGTCGACCGAGTAACAACCGGTAGTCTAACTTGACAGTCGAGCAGTCGATGACTATAAGAGTGACTATGTAGGGGATGCCATGAATATGGATTTTGACATCCCTTATCAATCCTTTGTGCCTTGCTATGGTGCCGTTTGCCAATTTGAGGTTGAATGGTGCGGGCGAGGGCTTGGCCAGTCCCAGGCGTCGGCGTTCGTCTTCAGTGATCACATTGACGCCGGATCCGCCATCGATCAGAACGTCATCTACCATGTTTTTGCTGACTGAGACTGTGATGACCGGCATGTGTTTGTCGATGACTGCTGCAGCGGCGATCGTAACCTCCTCCGTAATCGAGTAGGGTGACTCTGTAGTCGACCATGGATCTGGATGAGTCAGTCGATCCCGAACAAGTGTGGTGAGGGTCGGTGATAACTGTAGTAAGTCGCGGATGGACACCTGTAATTTGCAGGCTTGTAGTTGATCGAGGATCTGGTGCTGGACGGTGCCAAATGCAATGCTGCCCGGGTCGACTGTGGCCAAAGTTGGTTGGTCTGGGTCGTCTCGAGGGGTGATCGTTTGTTGCGGTAATGCATCCGCGTCCCAGTCGAGTGAGGGCGATTCTCAGTCGACTTTGGGTCTTTAGTGGAAGTCGTTGTTTCCAACTCGGCTTGGAGTTGACGAACTTCCTGCATCATTTGATCACGTAGTAGTTTTTGGGTTGTCCAATCGGTCTTCTCTGTGGTCTCGTCTGGAGTCGACTACTCGGGGGTCGACTAGCTTCTGGTAATCACGGCGACCGTCAGAACACCCACTGTAGTATTTGGTAGTTCCTCAATGTTTACTGACGATGTGTTGGGCTTGTTCTCGATCTGCTGATTCAGGAATTTGACGACCTTCAGGTCGTTCAGCATAGGACACATGTGTGTCGGGTGGTCCAAGGTCTTGCAAAGAGAACAAGGGAATAGCCATCGTGGGATGCCATCCCTGGGCGGTTGATCCCTTGATTCAGATGTAGTCGACATTGGTGTGGCTGCTGCTACCGGGACTGTCGTAGTGGTTGCTGCACGCCTTTTCCTAATCTCGCTCTTTGGGTTGAGCCAGCAATCACATTTGAGATGGCCTGGCTTTTTGCATCGGTTGCAAAATGCTCGTTTGGTAGTCTCGGCCCGCTCGGTAGAGGCCGAGTCGGGTTCCTTAGGTAGTCCGCTTTCTGCTACCTTAGCTGATTTTTTGGCCTGGCCTAGTGTCAATCTCGGTAGTCCGACTGTGGCTACCAGCAGATACTTCAACAAACCAGCTCGGAAATTGCTTAGTAGGAAATTATCAGCCGGAAGGACTTCAAACTGGCTGGCCAGTTTCATCATCCGTTCATAGTAATCGTCAACCGACTCTTTGGTATCCTGTTTCATACTGCGGAAACGTAGGTAAGCCTGGTCGTCATTTTCGATATCATGGTAGTGGTGTTTGAAGGCATCGAGAATGCCGTGTAAGTCTTGGTGTGGGTAGGACGTTCGTTGAGTCGAGAACCAATTATAATTAGCCGCATCGACTAGCGAATTTCCAAATAACGCTATAGTAATAGCCGCATCAGTTTCACCATTTGAAGTAAGGGCATTGAGAAATCGATGAACATGAGTAATGACATACTTACCTTCCTTGTAGGTGGGCATCGCTACTGGTTTCCGATCAGTCGTCCGAGTCAGAAGTGTAGCTGCTGGGTAGGAAAGCTGCTGCTGAATCTGGGCTGTAGGTACCGAATAGTCTATCGACCGAGGGTTGTATAGTGCACACTATTCGAGAAGGTGACCATAGCAACCATAAAATGCACACATAGGTATGGTGGGTTGGTACTGGTTGACAGTCGGTAGGACCGATGGCTGGGAAGCAATCAGTCGACTGTAAGGGTTTTGTGGTAGAGGCCTGGTATAGGCCTGTGAAAACGATGATTGGTTGATAGTGGGAATCATAGGAATGCCTAATGCGGGCGGGTTTTGGTAACTAGGTGGTAGACTAGTCCGAGGGGTCGACACTCTCGGAGTGGTGGTTTGAGCTACCCTCGACTGATCTAGGTGTAGAATATTTGGCTCATGAGTATGAGTGCGAATATTCGGGAAAGTGGGTCGAGTTACAACCTGGTCGACTCGTTGGTTAGAATGATAGATCTGTCTGATCCTATCGACTAAGTCAGTCTCGAAGTCGTCTCGGCCAGTCGGATACTGGTTGTCTGTTCTCGGTGTCTCTAGTCGACTGGTCCGGTTGACCTGGTTGAGATTCCGAGTGTAGTTGCTAAGACGCCAAGTTCTGGCTTGATAGGAGACCGGCAAGGCAGGAGTCTAATTCGTCCCTACAATGACGTAGTTGATTTATCTCTAACTGTCGTTGATGCGAAACGATGGGAGGTTCGGTAGCGTATCTTACTAGTCTTTGATACGCATTGGAAGGTCGTTCCGGTAAGTCAAGTGGGTCGTCGGAGGCCCTTCGTGGAGAAGACGGGTTGGACATCGTCTGAAACGCCACAGTTGGACGGGTAAACTGATGAGCCGTGGTATACATGGTTGGTAGTATAGCCAAGAGTTGGGTTGAGAGAGTTGGGATGGCTCGTCCCATTGGTACAAAAGTTTCGTGAAAAATGGTACCTTCCGGGGTATCCATCATTCATTGTATGAACTCCATATAGTGTTGTAAGGATGGGTCGGTAGAGGTCGATGCTGCGACCTGCCGCCGAATCTCGTATGTCGGTCGGGGATCTATGCCCGTGGTAGTATCGTGGACTACTGTCGGTAGGATGGTCGTTGACTACAAATTTCGCCACTCTTTGTGAAAACAGGGGTTAGAGAGCTGGTTGTTAGTTACCTCTAGTTTTGACCGTCGCCGGTCAAAAGTCCATATGTCCGGCCGGAAAGTGGGTGAATTATAGACGCAAGCAATGGACTCCTATTAACCTAGGCGTTTGTGTGAGAAATTCTTAAACAATTTAATCCAAATAATTTAGGGTTTTTTTGTTCATTTTGGGCAGCGCTTCCGCGTCGTGCCCAAAACCCTAAATTTTAAGCCCTAAAAAGAAACAACACAACAAATCAAGCAAAAACTTAAACAACTAGACTCACTAGGGAAAAAAGCCAAATAAATACACAACAAATCCTTGGGCAACTGTTGCCGGCCTTCAACTCCTTCGTCGTTGCAGCTGCGGAATTCGCCTTCGCCGTCGTCTTCTCTTTGCCATCGTCGTCGAAATTTGGGCCGCACCTTACTCGCCATTGTCTTCTTCGTTTTGCTACTGTTGCCTTCCGGTCGATTGCTCGTCTCCTTGATCGCCGTCGTCTTGTTCTCTTGATCTGTTGATGCTGCCGCCGGCTCCGCCCTGTGGTCGTCGCGATCGTCTTCTGTTCTTGGTGGCCTTCTGATCTTCTGTCAA
This sequence comes from Pohlia nutans, assembly GCA_022496805.1. Classification (NCBI taxonomy): domain Eukaryota; kingdom Viridiplantae; phylum Streptophyta; class Bryopsida; order Bryales; family Mniaceae; genus Pohlia; species Pohlia nutans. The sequence continues at coordinate 5,010,464 of CM040086.1, forward strand.
TTCTTGGTCGCCGTGTGCTCCTGGACTCGTGTTCTGGTTTCGTCCTCTTGCCCGCTTGCTGCCGTCGGTGATCTTGGTCGGTCGCTCCGGCCGTCGTCGTCAAGTTGCTTGGTCGCGCAATTCTTGGCGGCTTGTGATCTTCTGTTCTTCTGGGCTCGGTCGCCCTGCCCTCGTTTGTGATCGTTGTCTGGTTGCGTTCGCCCTTGAATGCTCGCCATAGTCCGTGCTTGGTACCGCGGTACCGCCTCACAGCCTTCTCGTCGAATCCTTGTCGTGGTCTTCTGCTGTCTAGCCCCGCCGAGAATTCTGCTGCGGAGCCGCCGTGGTTCGTCGTCTTCGTGGTCTTCGTTCCCGACACTACTCCGCCGTGAAATCCGGCGCCCCTGCGTCGCCCAATCACCTTGTACTCGTCGCCTTGCTCTTTTGAATCCCACAGCTCATAGTCTTTCCCCGTAGTGATTCCACAGCAAAACAAAATCCTTCTCTTTTTTCTCCTTTTTTTTACTTCCAATAAAAAACAGACAAAGAAAATCCTTTCTCAACCTCACAATCTTTCCAACCAAAGCAACAATGTATTTCTCACTAATTTTTCCCTACAATTCTCCTAAACACACAACTAGAAAATCCTCCTTCACTTCTCCAATCCTCACACTTTTTACCAATCAAAACAACAATGTAGTTTTTCTCTAATTTTTTCTCTACCAAATTTCCTCACTTAGATTCAAATCTAAAAACTAGCGTCTCTCTTCTCAAACTTTAACGGGCGCAGACAATGAACTCGCGGCCGCATAAGCTGCAAGGGTGGGATTTTGAATCCCACCAAAACTACATCCATCCACCTAGAAAAATTCATCCAACTCCATCTAAACCCTAAACTACCACGTAACCCCCACTTAACCGGGAGTCCAACACTACACTAATCCACTAACATAAAATAAACTCACTCTAATACTAAAGAATAAATTCAACAATAAGTTAATAAAATAAGACTAAAACAATAGGAAATTAAAAGGCTAAAATAACACCCCACAAAGAATATTTCAAGCAACTAATATAATAGACTAATCGATTAAACTAAGCTAATGAACTAATCATGTCAGGAAATACAAATAGATTAAAATCATCGGGTAAAATAAAAGGGCAAATGGCCCAATTGCACATAATGAATCAATCAAATCGTTAGAAGCAAATAAACACACAAAATTATCTAGATAAAAAGGAATATAAAATTGTTAATCAAAACCGAACACTAAATGCAACCAAATCCGGGAATTTGTCTAACCGGCTAAAAATGTCCCGGTTAGACAAATATAAATTGCTAAACAAATCAAAACTATAGAATTAACAGTTTATCTTGAACGTGAACTGTTTCGACGGTTCACAGTAGCTCGTGTACGCGGTCGTTCCATACTGGTGACGCGGCAATTATCCGATCTCAATCTGGATCTGCTAGGTAGGTCGGGCTCTGAGATCTGTTTGGCTAGTCTTTTGTGCTGGCCTAGTCGGTTGCTCTTTGGCATTGTAAGCCTTGTTCACGGACTGCTCTTACAGATTCCTGGTCAGTAGCATTATCGACTGTTGACTACCTTGGCCGACTGTCACACACAATGATCTCCGAGGCTCTTTACGGCTACTCAGGCTCTGGATTTTTCTCAAGACTATGATGTTCGTGTAGGAAGCAGATGGCTGTTGTTTTCCAGGGACGTATAGCGTCTAGCGATAGTCGACACGATTGACTAGAATCTAGATCTGGAATGACAGGATCTAGATCTGGATCTGACTAGCCCAACAGAAAGACTGGTTTCTGAGCTGAACTTTGCATGGTCGCCAAATGTTAAGGGGGTTTTGTTAGGAACCGACCTTAAATGAATGAAGCTACTCCTCGCAAGACTACTCTATTCTAGACTAGTTACTAGAGATGGAGAGGAGTAGTAAGAGGTTTCTAACGAAGAAGAACGTACTGTCGACTAGGAAAAGGTACGAGTATGCTAGTGAATCGACTCCTGCATACTCACAAACTACTATAACTAACCAAGATGCGACAACAAGGGCGATACAAGAGTAGGAAATGATACTACTACAGCAGTAGTCTAACATACTAGTGCGCACATAAAGGGCTACAACAAGAATGAAATACAATGGAGGCTGCAAGTAAAGAAGATGTACAAAATGTATAGCAACAACTCTCTCAACAAGAGGGAAAGTACATATAGGAGACTGGTCTGACAGTGTTAGACTGGTCGACTGGAATAGTCGGGTCGATTAGTCTGTACTAGCCTGTACTACTGGGTATCGCCTGCACGGTCTATTTCTGCCGAGTATAGACTAGCCTACTCTTAGCCTAAGGGAATATCTAACGAATATTCGGTTAACAATACATACATTTTGTACATGCTTGTTCTAAATAATACCCTTGTTGTGCACGCACGTGTATAATTACAGTAATTGAAGAGTGCACTCCCTGGGTGTAACTCCAGAAATTATGTGGACTTGGGATCAATTTAGAATCAATTTGCTAATTCATACAAACAATCACAGTGCACCTCACATTACTATAAATAGGCAAAGTGCTTAAAGTGTCGGTTTATGGTCCACTCACCTTACTTCAACCAATTTTTTTGGACATGCTCGTCCAACATGAGTACACTCAAAACGTTTTTATGCCACACCAACGTACATGAGTTCATTACTAGACATGTGGAAAGTGTCCAATCACATTGGTACACTGAAAAGCGAATATTCTATATAGGTGCTAGAATGTGATATTAGGAGGTGTGAAATAATGAGTTCAATATTTTTAATTTATTTTTATTTTTATGTGTGACGCAAATAATTTATCAATTGTTTTGGGTTATAGCACACCTAGATGGCTATTTGAGGCAGGGTATAGTAGTTGATACCACTGGTATACCTGGGTCACTGTACGGCAAGATACATAAAAAGTTAGGCAGTTACAATAGGGATCGAAGCATTGGGGATACTCAAACATAAATGTGAATATTATGTTTAATATTTACATATGATTATATTAAATATAAATTTAGAATGAAATAGATATGTATAAATAGGTTTTTAAACATATAACCCCTCATATACAAGGGGTTTTAAGAGGGAGTCATAAACGCAAGTGATTCTCAAACATAATATAGATTGCAACCCCTGAAAAAAAATTCAAAAATCACTACACTTAGAGTATTGAATTTCAATCCATCACAACAAATTTCATAGTTACATAGATTGTCAACATCTTATTTGTAATCAAATTACAAAAAAAACAGAATTTTGAGCTTCAATTTTATACGAAATAATGGTGATAGAAATCATAAATCTAATTATATGAATAGAATCTAAAATGTATGATATAAAGTTTAAATTCAATACAAAATTTAAAATATCCCTCCTAATTGCATTTTATAATGCATCTTTGTTGTTCTTCAATTGTGGAGAGGGGTGTGGTCTTGTACGGATTAATCGTCTCATCCTATCCAATATCTGAATAATTTCCCACAAGTGAAGGCAAATACCCTTGTAGCCTAGAGATTTAAAAAGGAAAAATGTTGTTGTGAATTTTTTAAATTTAAACTATTTTTTCGTATTTTTTTTCCCTTACAACTCCTTTCTACTTTGTGATCAATGTATGTAAGGGTACGCAAGCGATCATATACATTTGTGAATACTAATATGATAAATAAATATATAAATATATATATATATATATAAGATTACTTTTATCTGTCTATTAAAGTAGCTAATGCAATAGTATCAAATGCATTGAATCACTAGTAGAAATCTTGTCCAAGAGGACATGTCTTTAACCCCTAACTGCCCAACCATGCATATTTTGCTTGATGTACAGATTTCATCCGTGATTTCTCATCCGTCATGCACTTTTGTAGTGTGATTTTTTTACTGAAATTGTTATGGCAAGTTAGCTTCATGTATGTGTGATCCGATTGAAAAGGAAACGATTTTTGAAAAATTATGCCTCATTTTGTGTTGCAGTGTTTCATCCAAAATTTTGAAGATTTTAGTCTAAAAGTGTTACCGAAAAATTAAACTCATAAAATCAAGCATCTGAAAAATTTCCAAAAATCACTACATCTACAGTACTATATTATAAACCATCACAGCAAATTTCATCCCCATACTGTCAATATCTTATTCGTAATCAAATTACAAAATATGTTTTTTATTTTATGTTTCAAAATTTAAAGAAAAATATCAGTAATAGCAATCAAAGATCTAACCATATAGATTGAACCTGAATTTCAAAGTGTATAACTTTTATTCATACATCAAGTTTCAAATATTCATGTTAGTTGCATTTTATAATGCATCTTTGCAAAACTGCCCAAATTGGACATAGTTGAGGACGTTTAGGGGTTAACCCTTTAGCATGCTTGCGTTCATATAGTGAACGCTAAACAGATTGCCAACCATTTTCAGAATGATTTTCTAGTCATAATTTCATCCATCCAAATTTCTCTTAGTTCTTGTGCTAGTTGATTATCATTTGTACAGTATGGATCTTCAAAAGAAGATATTGTGATTTTTTGAAAATCAACACAGTTAGTTTATGCCGTGTTTCATTCTTAGTTCAAAAAGTGAGACTTTAACCCCTAAATTTCCTTGTGTTTTTGGGAGCTTGAAACCTCAAAACTGCGATTTTCTACCTCTATGTACTCCCGGGGATGTGAACCAAGTTTTTTTACTTCTTTTAGAATTCCAACCGTAAGATCTTGTACCTAAGCCTATTTATAGCTACTGTTTCAAAAATTGACCGTTGAATGTTTATCATTTGCAAGATCATAACATCCAAAGTTTGTGCAAAAGTTTTTCTGGGCATTGCTTGGGAGGTATTGTCTCCATAGTGCAAAGGGGGACTTGAAGATTGTTACTCCAAACATTTTGCTCATATTTTTTTCCATGTAGGTAACTAAGTTGGGTATGCTCATGCAAAATTTTAGAAACTCATTACGCGTTTCAAACCTTCATGCAAATTAATTTCCGGAAGAAGGTGTAAAAATGGCAACTTGGTGAAACATGCATCACATTAATTGTATTTGATTTTTGGAAAAAATGAACGGTGATTAGGTACCTCTATGATTTTATAAATTTTAGGCGAAATTATTTTAAATTTTTTTCAAAATCTCAAATTTTGACAAATTTCGAAAGAAAAGAATGTGAAATTACAAAAAACCTTGGAGGTTGCTGTTCTTTATTTTGGAGGCTGCCCTTGTCAAGCCAAGAACATAATCAACATGGGTCACTTCAAATTCTTAGCTTAAATGTGGTGAAGAGCATGTCTCCCAAAAAAAATTGAACAAATGATTATAATAAAAAGTTTTTTTTTGGGCGAGTTGGGCTTGAAACCAAAAATTTCAATAATTTTTTTATAAAATCCGAATTTGACTTTGAAATTTTTACCCCACACACCTTGTATGTATGACCACGCCCACGCCAAATTATAGTCTAAAATTCTTAATTTAGACCTTCCATCTAAGCTGCCCGAAACAGCAAAAAGCCATTTTGGCTTTTAAGGGACTTTAGGGGTTAAACATGATTTTCGAAAACAAATAGAATCAAATTATAGAAACCATACCATCTCGTAGTGCATATTATTCCAATTTATTTACAATAGCTTTTTAAAAGTTGTATGTTAATTTGGGATTTAAATTGAATTTTAAAAGAAAACCTTGAAAATTTAATAGTAAAATATTAATAAAAAATATGATAAATTGAACCATACATATGTGATCTACACATTGACATTTATAACTCTGCTTTGGACATCGACTCCATTTTTGTTATTCATCCAACATTTTATTATGCATCTTTGAAATTGGTGCATCATCGTGCCCTGAAAGGGTTAATGACTAAACATCCATTGTGACATGTCTTTCAGTAACTCAAAATTGAAATTTAAGCCACTAAAAAAATGTCACAACGGACATTATTTTAGTCATTAACGTCATGTTCACTAAATTTCTACTAGTGATCTCTACTATTGAATTCACTTGTGGCCAGTAAACAATAATTTTTATCATAAGAACCAATATCTCAACCGGTTAATTTGTTTTGAAATGTACATCCTAAATATGATAAAGGTGTTATGCAAAAACATCAACACTTTTTGTTCCACATAAAATAGAAGACAAATAGAAACTTCAGCTTTTTTCAAGGTCAACGTGAATTAAGTGTTGTTCGTAATGATTATGACCTAGTGCACACCGGAAAAAAAAGCATTGAAGAACAATTAGAACACTATAAGGCAAAATCAATTTATGACCCATGCTAAAAAATAAATGAAACTATGCGCATTGTTTGTGCTCAACACTACACTTTTAGCTCGAGTTGCAGAACTGGCATATATGTATTTCAATGGTAAAGTTTTAAAATATAAATAAATAATTAAAAAATAAATAAAAATGCTCATTTTATACCTTATTTATGCATTTATGGTACTCATAACCCCTAGTTGTCCGTTTCCTAGATGATAAATCTAGAATCAAACTCTCTATTCACATTTGTCATTCACTTGTTCTACTGTGGATTTTTTACTATAGATTTTATAGAAAGTTAGCTTCATGTATGTGTGAACTGATTAGAAAGGAGATAATTTGTGAAAGTTTTATGCCTCATTTCATGTTGCGCTGATTCACCAAAAAAATTAAAGATCTTAGTTCAAAAGTGCTTTAAGAAAACCAAATTTGTCATAAAATTAATCAACCAAAACATCTCCAAAAATCACTACTCTTAGTATTTAGAGTATTACATTTCAACCGAATCAACCCATCACAACCCTAAACCCTAAACCTTGAAGAAATTTGACAAACTCTATTTGTCTTGCGACCTGCTTGACACCCGCATTGGTGATCAAGTGCTTTGAAGTCATGTGAGACTCACTATGGGGAAGTTCAATTAGTTAGGTAGGGGCTGCGGCCCTTGGTTCGTTTTACAGTTTCTTTGAAAAGTGAGAAACTAAACATTGTCGCCGGTCGCTCTGGGTCTAGGTTCATGTGTGGCTTTTTTTCTTTGCAATGGAATTTTTCTCCCTCCGTGTCAAAAAAACAAAATAAAATATCTCAGGCCCGTATTGGATGCAGTTGTACAAGTCGCTTTCTGAATTTTGGTGCACATATCTTGGTGTTATGTTGATTCCATTGTTTACATCATAACCTACTCCAAAAAATACTTGATGTGTCACTATATCAATGGCAGCTAATTCAAGATTTATTTACCATAACTTGTTGATTTTCTTTTCGACTCTCACTTCTCTCCATGCAAGTGTTGCATCATGCAACTTTCTTACTATTTTGGTTCAAAAAGTGTAAATTCCGTACCGTAGGTTATGTCCTGTAAGTAGCTTGGGACTGACTGCTGTCCCTAGCTGATTATGTAGTCCATAACTCTCTCCATTTGCAGTCTGGAAGATGGATTATACGACGACCATTTTTTAACCGCTTACTGGATCGCGGTGATTCTACAAAAACGACGTCAGAAATTTCTGCAACAACGAAATTCTGCATTTCAACAACTTGTGCATAATCCTTACCATGCTACAGTTGAGGGAGACCTACCATCCATTCTATCACTAATTACTCTGTACAGTACATCCTACACTTTTCCAGTGCGTCGTCACTCATTCAATTGGAGCTACAACGACCTTTCCAGTGGCTCGTCCGGTCCCAAGATAAGTTACTCAAATGCTTCGACCACCTCTCAGAATTTGAAACCTGGTCCCTTGGAATCAATGACGGCCTTCACCTTCCCACTCTCAAGGTAAGGAGTTAGCTTTGCAAGGTTTTCGCCATTTGAGGTAACCACAAATCGAACACCTGGAGGCTCAAGTGCTCCTGTCAACACAATCACAGCACCGCCTTCCTTCGCAGCCTTCACGCATTTGCTGCACTCTCCTGTAAAATGGCATCGTTTCTTTCCAGATTAGATTCATCACCGGTCTTCTAGCAGTTTCACTAAAATGCAGTCTGAGAGCCAAAAGGCACTCTTGTTCTTTATTGAGAACTAAAACTCCACTTCAGAGAAAGAATCGACTTACCAACAGTGTCGAGAATGACATCGTATTTGTCCGAGAGTTCCTCGAAGTTCTCATTCTTATAATCAATAACTTTGTCTGATCCCAGACTCTTCACAAAATCCAACTTGCCAGTGCTCGTCGTTGTCGCCACATGTGATGCTCCATACACATTCTTGGCCAACTACAAACATGCATTGTGGTTCAAACAGGTAGCAGGCATTTCCGCATCAAGCAGTTCGAGGCGTTGACCGCGCCTAGCTAATTCTGATCACATAAGCCGCATCATAACCGCACGGCTGTGACACCTCTGCTGAGTTAAGTGTGCAATTAAGAAAGGAAGCACATGACTGGCATGCCGAATGCAAAGAGCGAGCGGAGTCCACTAACCTGAATGGCTAGAGTACCAACACCCCCAGCTCCTCCTGTGATAAGTACAGTCTGTCCTTGCTTCAGATTTGCCCTGTCGAATGCCTCCTGGGCAGTCCTCGCTGCTTCCGCAAAACTCAGCGTCGCGGGTTTGAGAGCTAGAAGCTTCTGCTCGACCGCAGTGAATTGCGTCAACGATCCAACCTGGCGAGGCTTATTCAATGCATCTTCGGAGACATTGGGATAAACTTCATCACCCTCCTTGAACTTCGTCACGTCGGAGCCTACTTTCACTACTATTCCCGCAACAGCGTACCCTCGCACGTGCTATTGCACAAAAGCAAATTAAGTAGGAGTCGAATTCTTCACGCCAATTGACACACAAAAGGAACAACCACTGACACCTCCAAGGAACCTGCATTCTGCGAATTATATTTCCAAGGCGAGTCGAACGTACAAGCAGCTCAGAATTCGTGTTCTTGAATGTCCCCAGCCTTCGCTTGTAATCCACGTACGGGGTTTAGCGCAGCAGCCTGCACCTTCACTAGAACGTCGTCCGGCTTCACCTCCGGCACGGGAATGTCTTCCAATTTCAGCACTGCTTTTGGTCCGTACTCGCTGTAAGTCCACCCCTTCTGCGTGGTCGGCACAGCCGTCGTCGATGCCTTGGACGCTGCCTCCTCTACTGAGAGCTCATTCTCGATGTAAATCTCAGCCCGTGCACTGCCTCCTCCAACGGTGCTCTTTCTCCTCGTTTTCTGCATCAATTGCACCTGCGATCCCAAGTACGAAGACCTAAAATTACTTCTGCTCCGTGATGCTGATATCACTCCTGGCACTCTTCCCTTCTCCGAGACTGCAGCACATTGAACCGCACAGCGTTTCAATAGACGTTAATTTTGCGCCATATCCAAAGACCTCACTAACACAGTCAGGTACAAACTAACTGAATCCGCTCCTAATCATGCTCCCCCTCTACTCTTCATCAAAGTTGAGATTCAAACTCCACTAATTTCTGTCAAATCGCGCATCCACGATCAATTGAAAAGAATTTCAAATAATTTGGAGGCGTGAAGAGAAAGATATGAGGGTCTCAAGTGACGCCCAAATAATCTCTCTGCAGCTCAAAAAAGATCATTAGAAATTCCACACCTCATGAAATTTTGATCAAGTGGTACCCACGAATTCAGCTCTCATAAAGAATTAGAGTCTCTTTGTTGCTCACTCTACGATTCACGATCCAATAACTCGAAATTCCTCACTTTGTAGTTCCAAAAGCCACGTGGTGGCCTCGTGGTCCTTTAGGGGTTAAACTCCACCCAAAGTGAATCACCTCAACATTGTCTTAGTGTTATAAAATTTGCTATTTGGAGAGAGTAATGATGACCCCTCCATCATTTCTTTTGCTTTATTGAATAAATTATAACCTCGAAACGTGAAAATAATAATTTATACAAATTTTCAAAGGTTAATGCTTTTAATTTCATTAAAAAAATGATTTAAAGTTATTTTTGGAAGTTTGAGTGTACAAATCATTTGTAGAGATGATGCTCTACATTTTGTCACTGTATCAAACTTCATGAAACATATGGAAGGCACATATTATAACACATCTATGCTTTGTCCAATTATACCCCTCGGGCTCTTTGGGGGTTGAACCCTAAGCTCTGTCACCAGAAACGCAAAAATTGGGATGCCACTCCCAGGAGTTGATTCATGCATTCATTTCTCTGCATTCTTTTGAGCCAAGCAAACAAAATTTATGGCAAGATGGTTAATTGCATTCAAACCTCGTGAGACCTCGACGTCATTTCCTCCATTCTCGAAACAAAATACATTCATCTCATCTTTTGGCACTTTTGTTACAACACCGTTTGTTGGGAGTCTTGGCCTAGAAACCCGTTCTGTGACAAGGACTCCTGGTTGATAAAGTTGTCAAGGTTCAAGACAATGAAGGCTATTTGGGTGAAATGATTTGGAGTTTTTACTGGACCTAACATTGGAGTTGTCCCGGAAATTTAGCTTCTCACCAAATTCTAGAAAAGGTCCTATTAAGTACTCTCCGCCCGCATTAACCCCAAACGGACTAAGACTGATTTTTCAAGTTCGGTCAACTCAGTGTTGAATGAGAGAATTGATCCCCAATTTTTAAGATTTTTTTTTGTAGCAACTCTAATATTCTTTGTAACAACAATGGCATGGTAATTTGTGTACGAATGTAATGTATAGTCTATCAAAAGATACAATCATGCAAAGGTGAAAAATCTAACTACAAGCAACTCTTGGAAATTTTATACAATGAGCTATGCATCTGATTTTTTGTACACAATGAGCTAACACACATACACACAACTGCCAAATTCATTTTACCAAATCTGAGAAAACTTTGCATTTTGGGCATCTTCGAAAAGTTTCAAACTCGAGTTACGGGCCAAAAAAAAGAGTGCAGCCAACATGATAGCTTATAATCATACCACGGAGGAATCCTAAAACGTTGAAAATTTGTAAGTGGTAACAAATTCAAGTTGGTTAAAATACGCTACAGTTGAATTGGTCAAAAAGGTTTTAGACTGAAAATTATTTGCCATTTTATGAGAGAGGTACTTTGAGCAGCTTAGGAGTGTTTGGAGAGAAACACAGTTGTGGTCCTGTAGGGATTACACGGCTTTCTTCCTCGCTCTGGGCAATGGCAGGCTGGGACTTGGTTCTCTGGAATGGCACTGCTACTGCTACGCTGATGACCACTCCACTGACCTTGTGCAGGCGAGGTATAATCATCCTCTTCCTCGAAGGTCAGGAAGAAGTCCGGCCTTGCTGTCGACCCTCAGATGTGGAATTTTGAACTCTGCCTGATCGAATCCACAGACAACGAAGGCGGGGTTCCATCCCTTCCCAACCCCTCTCGTCGATCACATTCAAGTCCTGGAGTATTTTCTCCCTGAAAAGTCAACATCTAGGGCTCAGTAAGACACGCCTGCGGCAGGTAAGAAAATGTCTACTTGAAGATGAACGCGCCTAAGCTAGCTATGTCCATGTACTTTCATCAAGCTGCATCTAATAGGAGCGACAGGATTTCAATCCCTACCAAAAACAATGTGACACTGCCCTTAAGGTTAGTATGGTAAATGTCATTCTGATTCCTTTTGGGTCGCTCTAGCTAGCTTCTTTCTCATGCGGAAGGGGCCCTCCTTCGTCGACAATTGCCAAAAAGGTTTTCCGTCCGCTGTTGCCCACACCACTGGCCAGAGACCTCGTTCGTGAACCAATTGCTGGATTTGCTTTTCCCGATCTCTTTTTGCATGAAGTATCCCAGTGAACCATATTTGTCCTGTCGTAGCGTTCGCAGCTCAGCTGCAGTGGACTCCCGTACTGATCTGACCACTGGAAAGCGTTTGATTCTGACCATAAATTGAATCCCAGGAGTTTTCAATCCACGCATAGTACTATCCCACGAAGTTTCAATCTTTGAAGCCCACCGTGAGCAGAAGTTTGCAGCCATTGTGCAGCACATCCACACTCATCGCACCCTGCCTAGCACTTGTGACAAGCATAGTCTAGTGATTCAGCCAGGGCTTGCTGCAAGTACGAACGATTTCCAAGACGCAACAACAAGGATCGCTGTTAAAGATGATTAGCTCAGCCAGATATGTCCTGCCAGAACATCGACTGCACACCTGAGTTCCCCTCCATATTAAGATAATTATCCTCGACGGCAGGATTTCGATGCAACACAAGCGCTCTCCAGACATCCGCTGCTAGGGAACGGGTGCTTGGTTCAGAATCGCAGAGAACTGTCCGAGACTCAACATTCTCACAAAGTGCACACAAGAGTTCCGGGTCAACATTGCTTGCGCAAAAGACCAGCTTCTTGTTCGCAAGAATTCGCTGCAAGACAGCCGCTTTGTCAACTTCCTGCGATCAAGGTCCGAATCCCTCTGATGCTTCATCGGAGTTGCGGCGTAGGCTATTGAGGCTTCGAAGAAGACCATCGGAACTGCATCGAAGAGACGTATCCAGAGAGTCCTCCCCAAGACCCTCCGCCGAGGAAGTGGGCTACAAACAGAACATCACCTAGCGATTTGTTGTGACTTCTTCAGAAGAGCTTCTACATAAGGCTCCACTTGACGGCCTCCCCCTGTTGCAAGTGCCATCAAGCCCTTCCCAGCAGGCACTGCCTCCTCAATTTCATGACAAATAACTGACGCAGGCGGGAAATTCTTTTCCGAGCCTGACTTGAGGCCACTGTATCCACCGCGAGTATGCCGATTGCCAGCGGAACTGGCGCAATGGCGATGGTTCCAGAATATTCTTTCCACGGCTGCCACGGCTGCCAGGGCTCGGCTCCTCTGTTTAACGTAGATCTTCGATCATCGGGTAACTAACACTGGCGCAATGGCGATGGTTCCAGAATCTTTCTAAAGGAAATGGTACAGCGAGCACCGCGGCAATGGTGCCCTGCATGCGTTGACGCACCCAACAAAATCTCAGATTCCGCTGCCTGTAAGTTTACGTTGTTTCCTTCTGTTCCGACGATCTGCATAAGTACATATCGGATACTTCTGCAGCACTAATCTATTCCAGCTGACCAGGTTGGAACGATTGGAGCCCGATCAGGCCGCCGGCGAACGCCGACTCATGTTAGTAATGAACAGAAAGCCCTCCTCCGAAGCAGCCTGTGCATGGCACACGCAAGTTATTGCAGGTCTGTTTGCACGAGCCGGCCTAAGTTAGCTTGTGGCTTGCTACTGTGGATTTTCACCAGTTTTCAGTGACTCCTCTTTTATGTCACGCTGTCCAGACGGTTCAGCAGGGGTCTGTTGTTTCTAGAAGCCGTATTCCGGCTTGTGCAGGGTTGATTATGAACACGTTAACAGCGTTGATGCCAGGCTTTTAACTCCATCCTCGAGGACAACCGCGGTCTTTAGGAGCTGGCAGAGAAAACTTTGAAAAGTGCAGACCGTCTCCTCCCTTTTCATGCAGATTTCAAGGACCGTTAGGCATTCACTCGGGCAATTGGACAGGGTCTAAGTTAGTTCGGAGTCTAGTCTGTCGGACTATCGATTGTTGCCCTCCCCATCAACATTTGAGAAGCTCTAGGAACCGTCTCTTGTGGCGGGTAATGCATGCAGTCTGTAGTGGGCTATATCTTGACCGTGACGCTCTCTCTTGGCCTTTCTTCACAGGGTACTGGAGTTGATTATTGCACTTGTGTGGCGGTGCTGTGTGCAGGTAGCCGAAGGGGATGCTTTGAGCGGTTTTGGGCAACCATGAATCTGATCGTTTCGGTTGGCAAAAGTCACCGGGTGCTTTGAACACATTTGAAAGCTGCCGGACATTCTACTTAGTAGGAGCGTTGGGCGTTTGAGGGATTTTTTTAGAGCAGAGAGTCAGTATGGAGAAGGGGAATGGTGACGTCGCGCGGCTATGGAGGGTGACTCACCTTCTGTGTGCCGTGACCGCATGTACAGTAATGGTGCTTTCACGATGTGTGTTGGGTCTGAACGAAGAAGGCCAATTGCTGCTCGATTGGAAGCAAGGTTCTCTGCAGGATCCGGACAACAGCTTGAGCAACTGGAATGCCTCCGACGCCACTCCGTGTTTCTGGAATGGTGTGAATTGCACTCAGGGTTCTGTATCCGCAGTGGATTTCTCTCCCTTCGTGAACCTCGGAGGCCCTCTGGACACTCTTGCTTTTGGTTAGTGGCAGATTCCTGCTTGTGGCGTTAATGTACCACTTTGTGTGTCATTCAAGTGCATGTGATCATAGTGCAAGCACATTGTGTTGGGCAGTGTCTCGAGACATGGATGTACACCCAGTTGACATTAATAGTGTGTGTTGTCATGCAGCAAAGTTTGCGAATCTCACAATTTTGAATGTGGGATACACTTACATGAGTGGAACTTTCCCTACCGACATCGTGAACTGTTCAAAGCTTGTGTATATCAACTTTAGTTGGACCTTTCTTACCGGGGGAATACCAGAAAACCTTACACAGCTTCAAAGTTTGCAAGTATTCGACATGTCATCGATAGGTACTTTGAATGGCACGGTTGTGACCAGATTTGATGAACTTTTGGAGTTGCGAGTCTTGCGCCTTGATATGAACATTTTTGTGGGTCAAATGCCACAATCCTTTCTATTATTGAAGAAGCTTGAAGTATTGACTCTGTCAGGTAACAATTGGAATGTGACACTTTCGTCGTGGGACTTTTTTACACCTCAAAACCTTAAGGTTTTATGGTTGGGTTCAAACTTGGATGTTCTCAATGAAGTGCCATGGCCAAATTTTAGTTCATGGAAGAACATAGAAGATCTTCAATTAATTGGAATCAATTTCCCTCGACATTTATTTCCAACGAGTGTTTTGAAGCTGATCCAGTTGAAGATACTCCATCTTGAGAGGTGCGACATTGTCGGCCCCATTCCTAACATATTTGGAAGCATGCCCAATTTAACTTCAGTAGAGTTGAATGTTAACCATTTCACAGGGCCTCTTCCACCCTCTTTGTGGCATTGTGAATGGCTTACAAAAATCAATGTATTCTCCAATGGTTTAAACGGGGATCTAGCAGGTATTTCAAACTTCAAGGGTAACTTAACTTGGTTGAACGTTGCCAACAATAGGTTTATTGGAGAGATTCCAACTAGTTTGGGTAATCAAACGTAACTCACTTTTCTTGATCTTTCTAACAATAGTTTTAGAGGAGAAATTCCAACTAGTCTTGGTAATCTCTTGCTTCTAACAACACTTTCTTTCACTCAAAATAATTTAACTGGACAAATTCCACCCTCTTTATGGCAGTGCAAAAGCCTTACAAGTTTCTCTGTATACCAAAATAATTTGAACGGGGATCTAGTAAGTTTTTCAAACTTCAAGGGTAACTTAACTTGGTTTGATGTTTCCTATAACAACTTTACTAGAGAGATTCCAACTAGTTTGGGTAATCAAACGCAACTTACTTATGTTAATCTTTCGAACAATACTTTCAGTGGAGAAATTCCAGCTAGTTTTGGAAACCTCTTGCTTCTAACAACACTTTACATGACTCAAAATAATTTCACCGGACAAATTCCTCGTGGATTGGCTAACATTGAAGGATTGGTTAATTTTGATCTCTATGGCAATCAACTCACTGGTGAAATCCCGTATGATCTTGGAAGGAAAGCATTGAATCTCCAACACGTCGACTTGAGTACAAACAATCTTGAAGGGCGTTTACCCCCATACCTTTGTTGGGGTAACAATTTGCAATACGTCGCATTGATTGGAAATAGACTCTCTGGTACAATACCTGAATCATATGGCAATTGTTCAAGTTTAAGTGTCATGCGATTAGACAGCAATCAGCTTGAAGGGATAGTGCCGCCAGGCTTGTGGGGAAGTGAAAACCTAGTGAGGATGCAACTAAATGGAAACAACCTTAGTGGAAGTATTGATGCCAACATTGGAAAGGCAACGTCGCTTTCCATCTTGTATCTGCAAAATAATCTCTTCTCGGGTCCCATTCCTCCAGAGATTGGACAAACCAGCTTGGTCAAATTTTTAGCCAATTCCAACAAGCTCAATGGCACCCTCACTCCCTTGTTGGGAAACTTGTCAACATTGACGGAGCTTGTATTAAGTGCTAATTCTTTTAGTGGCGCCATACCTTCGAACCTCAGTAATTGCAAGGAACTTGTGCAATTGGACCTTTCCCAAAACCATCTTACCGACACCATTCCTGACGAGCTTGTCGACCTCGACAGACTAAGCATTCTCGATCTCTCAGAGAACAACCTCTCAGGAGCCATTCCCCAAGGCTTTTTCAGCATGATATCACTACAAGTGCTAAATGTGGCATTCAACAACCTCACGGGGGTCATTCCAAATCAAGAAAATGGCCCAACAATTGTGATTGTGAACTTCACCGGAAATCCTTATTTGTGCGTGGAAGGCTCATGTGGCACCAATTCATCGGCCATAAACTTGAAGTCCAAAAGTAGGAAAATACAAGCGTGGATTATACTTGTAGCGGTCATCGGAGTTGTGGCACTTGTGTTGTTTTTAGTGTTGGTTCTCACATTCAAAAGATGTAGAAGTGATTCGCGTGATATTCTACATTTGAGTGAAGATGAGAATTCGTGGACATTGACACCATTTCACAATAAAGTTTACTACGAAGACGAAATCACCACCTTAGATGAAGATAATTTGATTGGAAGTGGCGGTGGAGGCAAAGTGTATAAGGTCACGTTGGGTGACGGTGAGATTGTAGCCGTCAAGAAATTGTGGAATGTCGAGAAAGATGAGGGAACGCGTGACTATGGCTTTGAAGCGGAGGTTTGAAACTTCTACCTCAAACTTTTGTTGGCGTCAATTTCAACGTTGAGTTGATAACAAAAAAACATCTTTTTAGAAATCATGAAATAATGGGAATTTGATTTAGAAGCTCAACCGAGTTGTTTGTCTCAACCTTTTTGCAGTTAAAGACACTTGCAAACATTCGTCACAAGCACATCATAAAGCTTTTGTGTAGTTGCACTCAACGCAAGAGCAACTTGCTAGTGTATGAATACATGCAAAATGGTAGTTTGGGAGATCTCTTGCATGGCCCAAAATCTAGCACACTTTCCTGGGACATTCGCTACAAGATTGCCATAGGAGCTGCCAAGGTTCATATACCAACCCATTCATTGTCGGTTTGGAATATGGAAATATCAAAATTTAGTTTTCCGTTTAGCAATAGCGTATTAGAATCATTCATGTATTTCAAGAATGTGGCATAATTTAGGGTTTGATGTACATTGGCAGGGACTTAGATATTTGCACCACGAGTGCTCACCCCAAATCTTACATCGGGATATTAAAGCTAACAATATTTTGGTGGACTTAGAGTATGAAGCGCATTTGGCTGATTTTGGCATTGCAAAGATGGTGGAATCTACGACATCGCATGAGTTGTCTTCGGTTGCTGGCTCTTTGGGCTACATTCCTCCAGGTGAAGTGCTTCAAATATCTATGTAGCCCATTCAATGGTCATTGCAATTGATAGTGGACTTGATTTGAATGTAAGTTTCATCATTGTATGTTGCGCTTGTTTAGTTTGACCACTAGTCTCATGGAGTTGGTATGGTTTGAATCGTGGGTGGGAAATCTATACAGAGTACTCATTTGGAACTCGAGTGACGGAGAAAATAGATATCTACAGCTTTGGTGTCGTGCTCCTAGAATTGGTGACTGGAAAACCTGCAGCTAACTCATTAGAACCTCTAGAAGGAACAAGCCTTGTGCAATGGGTGCAAAATAGAGTAGTGGCGTCAAAAGGTTTGTGTGAGATCTTAGATTCCAAATGTGGGATGGATTCACAAAATGAGATGAAGGAAGTTCTAAAAATTGCAATAATGTGCACTAGTTCCATCTCTACGAGTCGTCCATCAATGCACAAGGTTGTGAAAATGTTAGAAGATATAGCTTCTAAATCAAGCATGAAAATAGATACTAGCTAGGATGAGGGAGTTTCTTAAGGGGGTTTTCTAGGAACCGACCTTAAACGGATGAGACTACTCCTCACAAGAATATTCTACACTAGGCTAGTGACTAGGGATGGAGAGGAGTAGTAAGAGGTTTCTACAAAGGAGAACGTACTGTCGACTAGGAAAAAGCACCAGTATGCTAGTGAGTCGGCTCCTGCATACCCACAGACTACTGCAACAAACCAAGATACGACCACAAAGAGTGATACAAAAGCAAGAAATAGCAGTAGTCTACCATAGTAGTGCGCACAAGAAGAGTTGAGACAAGAATGAAGTATAACTGAGGCTGCTTAGAAGATGTACAAAATGTATAGCAACAACTCTCTCAACGAGAGGGAAAGTACATATAGGAGACTGGTCTGACAGTGTGTCAGACTGGTCGACCGGAAAAGTCGGGTCGACCAGTCTGTACCAGCCTGTACTACCGGGTATCGCCTGCCGGGTCTATTCCTGCCGAGCATAGACTAGCCTACTCTTAGCCTAAGGGAATATCAACGAATATTCGGTTAACAGAGTTGAAGGGGCCTATTATGGATTTGATGTGGTTGTATAAAGCTGACGAGAAGATTCAATATTGCTGAAATTTCAAGGCTTCACATCTTGAGCATCATCATTTTGGTGAATCATTGTCATTTTTTATCAATGAATGCAATGGACAAAATTATGCACGTCGATTTGATGAATATTAGTGACTATGATTTTGGAATGTTTATAACAATGAATTAGGAATATTTCCAGTTGGGGATATGACAATGCACTTTTCATCCGTCAAACAAATGTGGACCAATTTAAGTTGTGGGGGGTGTAATTTTGGTACTCATGGGTTTTGTAATTAGAATTTAACAAGCTATTAAAGTGGAAATTTTGAAAGTTTCAACTTACTTCAATCTACTACTAGAAAATCCAATTATTCTATTGATTTGGAGATGTTGATTAAGGACACTTTTCTGTTGATTTTGATAGCAATCTGTTGATTTGAATAAAAACACAACTAAATCAACAAAAAAATGTTCATCATCAACGCGACCAAATCAACAGAATAGTCGGATTTTCCTTGTAATGATCTCACAAATGTTACACCGGTACTCAATTTTCTACAAAACATTGTATTAAGAGGGTAGTCAAAAATGGAGACAAAGTTATCTGCATTTCCTACGAAAACATCAATTCATTTAGAACACTCATGCACAATCAACTAAGTACTATACGTACTGCGTTATACTATATGGCTATTGCTGCTACATAATGCAATTCATAGTACTATGTGCCTCATACAATGTACTTAACCTATTGATATACATCTAAGTCATTCTACAAACGTTCATTTTCCATTTGAATTCTTACAATAGTAGTGCAATAGTATATTGCACCAAATGTTGTTTTGCTTATGTTAGAATTTTGATCTTTGCCTCTGCTAGTCCACCATGCAATTGCACATTGATCTCTTGAATAAGCCCATGCCTTGTTCTTGTCGGGACGTATTAACACCAAATTAGGAATTTTTGCACTTGGCCATATGACAATGCACTTGTCGCCCGTCGGATGAAAATTGACGTTTTTCAAATTGCTAGGGGGTATAATTTTGGTACTCTTGGGTTTTACATGCCGAGAATTTAGGAAGTGTTAAAGTGGGAATTTTGGGGGTTTCAACTTACTTCAATCAAGCATATTTGGTCACACATGCATTTTAAAATGTTGCAATTGGCACTCCGTTTATTCCAAACCAATGTATTAAGGGAGGTAGTCAAAATGGATACAAAGTTATGGACATTTTTCTACCAAAACATCAAGTCATTCAAATCACTCATGCACTTTCAACCGAATAATACACGTTGCGCTATACTATACAGCTATTGCTGCTACATAATACAACTCATAGTATCATGTGTCTCATACGACGTACTAAACCTATTAATATGCATCAAGGTCATTCTGCAAACGTTCATTATCCATTTGTTCCAATTGTAGTTCAATATATTCCACCAAATGAGGTTTTGCTTCTGTTGGAATTTTAATCTTTGCCTCCGTTAGCTCGCCATGCACTGGCATATTGTTCTCATGTACAAGTCCACTCCTTGTTCTTATCGGTGCATTTTCCCATGAAAATATAGCCGCATCTTTGACAACCCATCCGTGTCCCTCACCAGATGGCTCCCAAAATGCTTCCATGCAATTCGTATACCTCGCTCTACTAGAATCCCGCTCGTCTTGCATTCCCCGTCCTCTCATGGGCCAATACCACACAACCTTCATCTTTGCAGCCCATTTGCCTTGTCCAAACTCCAGCACCTTCCCCACATAGAACGGTACACCAGCTCGCACTTCTACTGGCTCCACGGTGAGAGCCACAAAGTGCCCAACTCTGATGTCACTTTCCGGATTGAACGGTGGAAAAGGATCTTCAGCTCCTACAGTAGATGTTGTGGTTGTTGCTCCATCCATAGCAACCACAACTCTTCTCCTCGGTACCGTTGTCACGGCGAGTGCCGATGGTCTCCCCCTGCGAGGACCAAAGTACCGTCGAGCTTCTGGATTTGGCATAGTTGCCATGATCAAACCAACCTCCGTATTCATTGCATTTGTGTTATCATCCCCTTCAACCATTCCATCCGGTTCAGTGATCACATTTGAATCTCTTCCCGGCTCATCCACCCAGAATGGTTTTGCCCTCTCATCATCCCTGTTAATATTCGGAAACTCTTGTAGATATGAGGCCAACCATTTCACTTCCTCAATGGCTTCCAGATTCCTCTCTACATTCTGTAATCTCTCCACACATCTTTCTTTGTATCCAACAAACTCATCCAGAGCTTTCAACTCCCTTTCATCCGCACCAAACACCTTCGCCAGATCAGGTTTCTCCGACACGCTAGGCACGGAACGTAAACACAAATGCCCCTCTGTTGGCTCCCATGCGTCCTTGCTGAAATGCTTGTATTGTACGCGAGGCACACCATTCTCCATATAAAATCTCATGTGGTGTGGGAAGGTTATGCCGGTGAGTGCATCGCCCCCTGTTAAAAGATGAGGTGTAATAAACGATTTCCAGTCCCTCACATTCTCCAAATGTCTTGCGCTCACAAAGGCCTCTGTATATGATGATCCTTTCTCCACCAGTTGCAGAAGCTGTTTCAATGAGTCAATGTTTGTTCTCTTCAACGTGTTTGATATGATGCTGAAGCGCTGATCAATATCTTTGTGTGTGTGGCCCACTACAAGAAAACAAAGTTGCACCTCCTTAAAAAACCCCAATCCCACGAGTGATGCACACATGGCAAACATGTAAATGTTCTTGTTCTCGCGGGTTGTGTTATCCGCTTGAATTCGCAATGTCGGCACCAATTTTCCCTTCCTCTTCTTCACGTCAGCAATCACATGCATCACTGTCGTAATCACTTGGTTGCTGTCGTGCTTGTGGTGTGCATCTATCCAAACATCAGCATACAAACCAATTCCGTACACAAGTACCCCACACAAATGAGTCTTCACAAATCTCGACTCTATGTTCTTCACCGTCTGCCTCATCTTCGGAACCATAGTCGTGTTCTGGTCCATGCCATCCACAATCAAACACATGTAGAAATCAGGAGTTATCATTGCCGACCTCTTGAACAACCAGTAGTCACGTCTCTCTTCCATTTGATGATTGATGTGCACGATGTACAGCTTCTTGATCTCCACTCTTGCAGCTGCATTAGTAGTTGCTTCCATTCCACACTTATATTCCCAACAATGATAGCACTTTGAGAATCTAGAGAATGGCGGTATTTGAACGTGTGGAAATTCGGTACGCCACAATCTATGAAATGAAGTGATTGAAAGCGGTTCCCCATCAACCAGCTTCTTCACCTCCTTGTTCACATAGTAGAACACATCCGCCTTTGTTGTGTTCATGGGCAGCAAAATCAGAGGCACGATGGTATTGTCCAGCTTCCGTCGTATCTGTCGATGCGGTTGTGTACAACCGGCTTCTCTCACAAACTCCCCGAAACACTCACGTGCTGCAGACATCTTTGCACCTTCTCTTAGCTTGCACGTGTTTCCATGCACAGCTGCAACTCTTCCGTATACTTGGTGAGACACCTTCAATTGCTTGAACCGCCTCTGAGAGTATCCAAGTGCTTTTGCATAACATGCATTGCATACGTCCAAGCCGTCCAACTTTGTCTTAAACTTGTCCCTCCTTATCCCATCCGTTCGCGAGTAGAACGCATTCAACATCTGCAAAATCCATGTTGCCCGTTGATCATACTTTTGACCCCATGCCATATACCGTTGGTTTAGTATGTACTTCTCATCCACATTCCTCAAACAGTTTTGTTTGCACCCCCCTTGCCTCTTTGCTGCCAAAACACTATCCAATGTAACTTTTTGGCCCAGTGGTTCTCCCCTCTCACGTGGCGTCTGTACTCGCCTCCTGCGGTTTTGCATATGATAACGCCTTGTTTGGGTCTCCATTGGTAAACCGTCAACACGTCGGATCTCTTCAGTGCTACAACGTGAATCCTCTGTCAAATGAGACATGTTCTATATAGTATCAGAGTCCTCTAGGGTGTTTGATACACTATTAGAGTGGTTCGAAGGCATAACTTCATCTTCAAACTCAAATTGCGATGCTACAACTGCAGGAAATGAGAAATTTTGTCCTTCGCTTGATTGGCCAATACTAGTTGACGTCTCCTCTACAGTACGTACACGTGCCTTCTCCCATCGTATGGTAAGACCCACACATTCGCTTAAGCGTTCTCCAACAAGTTCCCCTGTCCATATAGAGCCATCATAGACATGCACAACACGGATAGCAACTTCAAAAGGACATAATTTCACCGCATTTAACTCCATTCCACATTTGAGGCTGTTGTCTATCATTCTTGTCCCAACAACAATGTTGTTTGCATTTAGAAGCTCCACAATGCCTCTTTCTCGGACCTCCGTGCCTTGTTGTGTCGATGGACAAGGTTCTTGAAATAGTCGGATGCGAGTAGCTCGGATTATTCTCTCTCCCACACTTCTTGGTGTACATGTGGTTGCATTCACCGCTGCCACAGGACTTCCAAATGCTCTCCCGTCCATTTTTTCTTCTACTCCAAATAAAATGGCTACTCAAACTGCAAATCCATTCATTCATTTTACTACAAAAGCATTCAATAATTTCACATTTAAAAAATAGAATAACATACTATAGTAATGGGCGGCAATACCCTTATGCAATGACACTAAAATGAACTTACAATTAGAAACTAATTATGTGTACGGGTATTTGAAAATGTATTCTTTCACCCCTAAGCTTCCAAGAGACCATATTTTTGTCGCTGCCTGATTTTTACAAGCTACATAAAACAAAAGAAAAGTATTTGAAGAAATAAATAATATTTTAAATTGCTTCCTCAAATCTACTATTCAACCTAATTTGAATTATATCTATCCCAGTTCAACTCCACCGGGATTTTTTTTTTAAAGTGAATCACCTCAACATTGTCTTAATGATATAAAATTTGCAATTTTATGGTATTAACGATGTTCCCTCCCTCACTCCCTCAATCATTTCTTTTTTCTTTTTCGAAGTTTACAATTGAAAAACCAATTTAAACCAATCATGATAAATTTTGAACTCTATTTGTGAAAATTATAATTTACACAATTCCTTATAAGATAGTGCTTTTAAATTCACTAGAAAAATATCTACAATTTCCTTTTGAAGTTTGGCCATGATATGAACAATCTGTAGAGATGATGTCATACATGTTGTTCATTGAATCAAACTTCATAAAACATGTGGAAGGCAGTCAAGGCACATACTATAATACATCTATGTTTTGTCCATTACCCGATGGGTTTTTTTGAGGTTAACTATTAAATGTCCTCACTCGGACACTTCAAAATTTGAGAATTGCAAAGACTTTAAAAAAATTGTAGGTGAGAAGGATATTTTGAACTTCAGATATGAATAAAAGTTGTACATTATGAATTTTTCATTCCATCCGTACGGATCGATCCATGATAGTTGTCAAAAATGTTTTTGTATAAAAATTGAAACTTAAACTTTACAAATATTTTTATAATTTGATAACGAATAATATATTTTCAATTTGTACATAAATTCTTTTGGTGATTAGTTACAATGTAATAATCTAAGTGCAAGTTGTTTGGACGCTGCTACGTGGACATTCACGTCTCAATGTCCAACACCTTAGGAAAATCGGGTATTTTTACCAGCGAGGTTGAAAGATGGCACACCCGTTTTGCCACTGCAAAAGGCACAACGGACACCCGAGACATTCAATTTTTAGACCTTCGGAAGTTTAGGGGTTAATTGTATATCAAATTAAAAAAAATAATAGCATGTTCAAGTAGGTTTGAGGTACACCTCAATCCTACTTCAACACGCTTTATTTTAAAATAAAATTCACATAAAAAAGTAAGAGCGTGTTGGGGTATGTTTGGGGTACACCTCAAGCCTACCTCAACACGCTTTATTTTAGAATATAATTCACATAAAAAAGTAAAAGCGGGTTGAGGTATGTTTGAGGTACACCTCAAGCATACCTCAAAACGCATGTACTTTTTTGATTCACCATTCAGATGAACTGTAACTAAGAGAGATATTTTGAACTTGATAATTATATGAATAACATTTGTACATTGTGAATTGTTAATTCTATAGATACATTGAGATATATGATAGTTGTCAACAATATTTTTGTATAAAAAATGAAACTCAAAATTGAAATTTCTAGTGTACTTTGATTACAAATAAGATATTTACAATTTGTACATGAATTTTTTTGGTAATTGGTTGAAATATAATAATTTAAGTGTAGTGACATTTTGGAATTTTAGGGTTGCTTAAATTGCGAAGTGAAAAACTTAAGAGCACTTCCACACTAAAATCTTTAATATTTAATTTAAATCTCTACAACATGCAATGAGGCCTACAATTTTCACAAATCATTCCCTTTTTAATCAGATCACGTTCATAAAGCCAAATTCCCATCGAATATATACTAAAAATCCAACTTCACTATGGATGATAAATCTTCGTTTGATTTTGTACATCATCCACATTCTTCTCTGTTCGACATTTAGAGGTTCATCATAAGAAGCTGCTACCATTTACCGTTATATATATCCCAATATCTAATTTTCATACTATTAAATTCATTGACTAAAATTCAAAAAATTCATTGACTCTAGTTCAGAATCGCAATGTGATAATGAATTCATACAATTACTGAAAAAATATATAAATTTTGTCATGTCAAAAGAACCTTTTTAACCCCTAACTGCCCAACCATGCATATTTTGCATGATGTTCCGATTTGAACTTCGATTTCTCATCCATCATGCACTTTTTGCAGTGTGAAATTTTTATCAAAACTTTTATGGGAAGTTCGCTTCGTGCATGTGTGATCCGATTAGAAAGGAGATGTTTTGCAAAAAAATATGCCTCATTTCATGTAGTAGTGTTCCACTCCAAATTTGGAAGATTTTAGTGTAAAAGTGCTCTTGAAAAATTCAACTATTAAAATTGAGGAACCAAAAAATCTCCAAAAATCACTACACTTAACCCTTTAGCGCGCCGGCGTCCAGATTCTGGACGCCGGATGAATTTCAACAGCTCGTTTTCTGTAGGTACTGGATGTTTTTCATCCATTTTAATTTTTTTTTCATTCTTGTGCTAGTTGAGTACCATTTGTACGGTATGGATCTTCCAAATAAGATAACGTGAATTTTTGAATATTTACAAAAGTGATTAATGTCAAGTTTCAATGTTAGTTCAAAAAGAAAGACCTTAAATATGATTTTCCATAGTAAGTAGAATCAAATAATGGAAACCATACCATCTCGTAGTGCATGTCATTCTAATTTCATTACAATATTTTTAAATTTTTTTGTGTTAATTTTGGATTTTTAATTGAATTTCAAGAGAAAACCTTGCAAAATTACTTTAAAAATATTAATAATAAATATGATGAATCCAACCGTACGGATGTTATCTACACATTGACATTTACAACTTTGTTTTGTACATCAACTCCATTTCCGTTTTTCATCAATCATTTTATAACAAATCTTTGAAAACAGTGTTGAATCGGGACGTTAAAGGGTTAAAGTATTACATTTCAACCCATTCCAAAAATTCTCATTTATTATTAGATTGTCAATATCTTATTAGTAATCATATTACAAAAGAGTTCTAAATTTTAAGCTTGAAAATTTCTAGACAAATAGTGCTGATAGCAATAGCAAATCTAACCGTATGGATAGAATCCAAAATTCATAATGCACAACTTTTATTCATTCATGAAGTTGAAAATATCCCTCTCAATTGCATTTTATAATGCATCTTTGAAAAACTGTCAAATCTGAAAAGGGTGAGAACATTTAGGAGTTAACAATTCATTCCAACAAATTACTCTGAAAGAATGTTACTTTTCTACTTTATATACAACATAGGTGAAATTGTTTTACCGTACCTCACATAATGAGATGTGTTTTTTTCGCCACTTCAATTTTCATTCATCCCATGTGACCTGAACAAATTCCAAAGTACATGGTTCAATAAAACCCTTCTCTTTAAGTGTGTACTAGATGAAAGATAAGAGAATCAGAAGACAAGAGAAGATAACTAATTTTGAAGTGAAGAGAAGAGAAATGAGCGGAAAATTCAAAACTTAATTTAAAACAAACAATGTTATAAATTCAAAAAAAATTGCGTACTACATATAAGAGAAGAAAATAAAATAGAACACAAGATAAGTAAAAGAAAAGAGAAGAAAAGAGAAGACGAGAGAAGAGATGAGAAAAAAAACATTTAAAAAAGAATAGAAGAGAAGATAAGAAAAGAAATGCATTTTGAAGAGAAGAGAAAGAGGAGAAAAAAAATATTAATTTCTTTTTAAAAAACATACAATTTAAAAAATTCAATACCATTTGTGTACTAGAAAAAACAAGAAGAAACAAAATGTAAAGAGAAGAGAAAAAAATTAGAAGACAAGAAAAAATATACTAAAAATTAAAAGTGAAAAGGAAAAAAGGAAAAAAGAAAAATTGAAAACGATTTTTTTCTTATTTAAACTTTTCTTTTAAAATTTAATTTTTTTAATTTTTTTTTTTAATTTTACAATTGGAAAAAAAATTAAAACTTAGGAAATTTAGGAAATTTAGGATGTTGAACCCCTAAATGACGGAGGGGGTAAAGGCAAAACATAAATGTGTTATTAAAAATTACTTCTTCAACTTTGATGAAGTTTGGTTCAAAAGAGAAAATGAGGAGCTTGATGTTTAGTAATTATCCATACACTCAAATTTTAAAAAATAGCATTTTATCATCTCATAATAAATTTAGAAGCATTTAACTTCAAATATTTGTCAAAATTACAATTTTTATTTTTAGAATTTGAAATTTTGTATGATTTGTTACAACTAGACATTCTATTCTAAAATCAAAAATTGCAAATTTCAAAGGAGAGAACATCATTACTTTCCGCAAATAGTAAGTTTTCTAACACTAGCCCAATGTAGAAGTGTTTTTCTTTGAAAATTTCTCCTCGGTGGAGTTTAACTCGGATTGACATGATTCAAAGTGGGTTGGAAAGTAGAGTTGATTTCCTATTTAAAAATATCTTTTATTTTCTAAAAAAATAGTTTTTCTATTTTGGGCAGCCCGTAAAAAAAGGGCAGAGACCATAAAATGGTTCATCCGTCACTTAGGGGTTAAGAAATTTAAGAAATTTAGGACATTTAAGAATTTGACAATTTTTTAAAAAAATTAAAAATTAGAAATAAGAAATTAAAAATCTAAAAATTAAAAAAATTAAAAATTAAAAAATTAAAAATTAAAAATTAAAAATTAAAAAATTAAAAAATTAAAAAAATTAAAAAAATTAAAAAAAGCAGCAGCAGCTTGCTACTGCATTGGCCCGCCCGCTGCTGAGGCGGGACGGGGCGGGCCAACGGCCGGCCGACCCCCGGCCTGGCCGATTGGCCGGGTCAGGTCGGGCCTGGTCGGTTGGCCGGGCCAGGCCCTGCCTAGCCCAAAGGTGGGCTGGCCTTGCCAACCCCGCGGAGCTCCGCGGGGTTGGCAGGCGCGTCCTATGGAAGGACGCGCCCAAGCATCAAATGGCTTTTTTTAAAGCCATTTTCTAATTGTTCTAAAATCTAACTACTAGTTCTAATTACATAAGGCCACCCTCCCACCTAAAACACCACATTTCACATATTTCCTCTCAAAGGTATTGCTCTCACCTCTCATTTTTTTGCAAATGATACTAGATTTGGTTGTAATGATTGATATATAGTCATTGTATGGCATATAACCATAGGTCTTTTCATCAATTTTCTTAAAATGCATGATTTTAACATGGATTTCTTCAAATTTTTGTAGGTGTCATTCGTTGGAGAGAACATTGTGACTCATTACAACTGCAAGTAAGCTATATTTTTTTATAATTGTCTGTTTTCAAAAACTTTTTGCATAAATGTTCAAATGTAACCACATTTGAAGGACAAAAAATTCGCTATGACTTGGGGCAGCCAAATTTGATGTTGGGTTTTCAAAATTATGGTCACAAGTTGCTAAATTTAGCAACTTCTTGCATAAATTCTCAAATTTGATGTATTTTTCCACGATTTGAAGAACAAAAAACTCGCTAGGGCTTGCAGAGGTTTGGGGCACCCAAATTTGATGTTTGGTTTTCAAAATTAAAGTCACAAGCTGCTATATTTAGCAACTTTTTGCATAAATGCTCAAATTGAATGTATTTTTTCACAATTTGAAGAACAAAAAGTTTGCTAGGGCTTGCAGAGCTCTGGGGCACCCAAATTTGATGTTGGGTTTTCAAGATTAAAGTCACAAGCTGCTATATTTAGCAACTTTTTGCATAAATGCTCAAATTGAATGTATTTTTCCACAATTTGAAGAACAAAAAGTTCACTAGGGCTTGCAGAGCTCTGGGGCACCCAAATTTGATGTTGGGTTTTCAAAATTAAAGTCACAAGCTGCTATATTTAGCAACTTTTTGCATATATGCTCAAATTGAATGTATTTTTCTACAATTTGAAGAACAAAAAGTTCGCTAGGGCTTGCAGAGCTCTGGGGCACCCAAATTTGATGTTGGGTTTTCAAAATTAAAGTCACAAGCTGCTATATTTAGCAACTTTTTGCATATATGCTCAAATTGAATGTATTTTTCTACAATTTGAAGAACAAAAAGTTCGCTAGGACTTGCAGAGCTCTGGGGCACCCAAATTTGATGTTGGGTTTTCAAAATTAAAGTCACAAGCTGCTATATTTAGCAACTTTTTGCATAAATGCTCAAATTGAATGTATTTTTCCACAATTTCAAGAACAAAAAGTTCGCTAGGGCTTGCAGAGGTTTAGGGCACCCAAATTTGATGTTGGGTTTTCAAAATTAAAGTCAGAAACTACTATATTTAGCAAATTTTTGCATAAATGCTGAAATTGAATGTATTTTTCCACAATTTGAAGAACAAAAAGTTCGCTAGGGCTTGCAGAGCTCTGGGGCACCCAAATTTGATGTTGGGTTTTCAAAATGCAAGCCAATATCTGCTATATTTAGCAACTTTTTGCATAAATGCTCAAATTTGATGTATTTTTCTACGATTTGAAGCAAAAAAAATTCGCTAGGGCTTGTAGAGGTTTGGGCCACCCAAATTTGATGTTGGGTTTTCAAAATTAAAGTCAAAAGTTGCTAAATTTAGCAACTTTTTGCATAAATGTTAGAATTTGATGTATTCTTCCACGATTTCAAAAACAAAAAATTCGCTAGGGCTTGTACAGGTTAGGGGCACGCAAATTTAATGTTGGGTTTTCAATATTGAATTCTCAAGCTGCTAAATTTAGCAACTATTTGCATAATTGCTCAAATTTGACGTAATTTTCCACAATTTGAAAGACAAAAAATTTCCTACGGCTTCTATGGATTAGGGGCACCCAGATTTCATGTTGGGTTTCCTAAAGTGAAGGCAACATGTGCTAAATTTAGCAAATTTTGCATAAATGCTCATATTTGATGAAAGTTTCGACAATTTGAAAGACAAATAATTTGCTAGGGCTTGTAGGGGTTAGGGGCACCCAAATTTGATGTTGGGTTCCAAAAATTTAAGACAAAGCTGCTAAATTTAGCAACATTTTGCATAAATGCTCAAATTTGATGAATGTTTCTACAATTTGAAAAACAAATAATTTGCTAGGGCTTGTGAGGGTTAGGGGCACCCAAATTGGATGTGGGGTTCCCAAAATTTAAAACAAGAGCTCTTAAATTTAGCAAATTTTTGCATAAATGCTCAAATTTGACGTAATTTTCCACAATTCGGTAAACAAACAATTCGTAAAGGCTTGTAGAGGTTAGGGGCATCCAATTTTGATATTGGGTTCCCCAAAATTAGATTTGAATTTGCTAAATTTAGCAACTTCTAGCAGAAATGCTGAAATGTGACGTATTTTTTCATAATTTAGAAGACAAAGAATTTGTCAGTGATTTTAGAGATGAGGGGCATTTCGATTGTAAAGTTGAGTTTGGGGATTTGTTGTCAAATGGTTGTCATTGTAGCAGATTTTGCCTATTGAGTATAACTTATGTGTCAATTGAATGTCTCGGCCTCTTATTTTGTTAGTGTATGAAGTAAATTATAGAATGTGATAATTGCTGTTAGATTGAATTGTAGTTTAGGAGGTTTTATAAAAATGTAAAAGAAATTACTTTAGAGAAAAATAAAAGACTTTTATTTTAAATTGTTAAAGTTCTTTTAGTTTTTTATAATTGATATCTTTTACTTTGGAGAACTACTTTTTTTACTTGAATGTAAAATAATGGGATTAAAAAGGCATGTAGGAATTGTATATAATTAAACTAGAAGGCTATTAAGTTATATTGTTTGAAATCTCACTATTATGTTTTGTATATTGTGATTATATTAAGAAGTTTAAGTAATTTTTATGTAGTGAAAAAAAATTTAATACATGGAATTCTAAGATGTTTTCGATTGTATAAATCTACTAAGGTAATTATTTTCTTTTTGAATCATTATTTGTTGTGTTTATGTTTTTCCCACCTATTCTTTAATCTTGAATGCATACGAATATCGAGCAATGTTCAACACAATCTAAAGGCTTGAAGTAGTAATTGTGTTTTGATTTGTTTTCTTTGTACAGTTATGGCGCTTAAGACTCTAAACGAGTGGAAAGAGCATGGATGGTGGATTGAGGCCGAAAATTCACTCAAACCCATGTTGTGGATAACAGAGCAGGCTATACTAGAGGGAAGACGTTGGGCAACGTTAGGTACATTGTTTGGGCAAATACTATCTATTGGTACCGCACCGAACGATGTTTTGGTATTCTGTGTGAAAGCAGAGAATGAACCCATGACAAAGATCAAGTTGCAAAGGAAGTTCCTGATGGCCCCTGTTCCGGAGGTGTTGCTTGAGGTTAATCCACCATTGAGGGGATTGAAGCCTCTAAAGGTGCTCTGGTCCACTATGCCTGAGAACCTTCGTATAGCACGTGAGACGTCCGTGGTGAAGTTCAAAGAATTTACCCCACAAGATGTTACAAAAGTTCGAGAGGCTGTTCGGGAGCACACAGCATACGAGGAGCTGGCAAGGGAGTTGCCTCACAATCCAGAAGATCGTTCTCCGTTGCAGGAACCAGAAGAAATCGATCCAATCTATAGGATTCTTGCATCAGCTGTGAACGTGAATTGGGTACCGCCGCAAGTAGAAGAGTCTCGAAGGCGCCCGACACCGGCACCCGTTCAAGATACTGTGGAACCTACACCACCCACGACTAGTGCATCCCGCAGGGTTCGGAGTAGGACTGATGAAGCACCACCAAGAGCATCAACCGATCGTACTGCATCAGCACCAGTACAAACACGGGATGTATCTGCACGGAGGATCATTTCTTCAGCGAGAGGACCACGGTTGTCATCTTCTTCTACGGGTCCAGAGCAAGGAAGCGAGGTCCTACCAAATGTAGTCCCAGGGGAATCTTTGGCAGCTGAGCGTGGAGCAAATTTATCAGAAACAATGGGTTCTGAGAGATTTGAGAGGAGGACGTCAGCTCGGGTGGAGACACTATCTCAGCCTCGCGTTCCAAGGGCTATGACAGCTCTGGTAGCCAGTACTCAAAGGAGCGTTCCACGAAGACAACATATTGGAAGGGGTCGGGGCAGGAACGAAGAGGAAGCCGAGGACATTGATGTGGTCCCTCATGATGATGAAGGTCTTCATATTCCAAGAACTAGGACAGCAAGAGGAAGAGTGCTATCATTTCCCTCAGACGAAGAGTATCGGGCTGGGTATATTTGGGGAATAGATGCAGTTTTTGATGCTCCGATTGACCACATCCGTTCAGTAGAGAATGTGGAGACCAATCATCGTTGTTTGTTGGAGGAACGAGTGAGGCTTATGTATCATCGATTAGCCGGGCCGGATGAGCCTCTTGTTACGTGCTTCACACTTCGACCCATTGCCTACATAGTGGAGGAGCCGATTGGTTTAGATGGTCAGAGGCAGCAGAGGGAAGTGAAATTCCGAGCGGACCGTGCTGTGCAGGAATTCGAGGCTGCTTATTTGCGCTATATGATGGAGGATTCAATTGTCGGCAACATGCGTAGGATGGATTGGTTGCGGAACCACATCATTTGGGAGCCGGTGGACGGTCAACACATTGTAGCAGCTTGTAAGCATGCACAAACGGAGGAGCGGAATGGAATTTTGTCCACTGAGGCTTTCAACAAACATATGCGCAGTGGAAGGCACAGTTCATTGTATTCAACAATCCACAGCTGTATATTGAGGCTGTCAAACCTCGTTTTACCAAAAGCGGCTAGTTAGGGTTTCTAGGGGAGCTAGGAGTAATCTTTTCGCCATAAATAAGAGAAGTGATGGCCTTAACGGCCCAAGTTATTTATTTGGAAAGAGAGTAGCATCCGTGTGCAGCCTAGAGGGATTACTACAGGACTAGAGTAACAGCAAGTTCCGGTGGGGAACCGGATGGGAGACCGGATAGGAGAGGACGGGTCTCCGATGGACCCGGTCACGGTCCAAGCATTGAAGTAGGCCGCTCTAAATTGGGCAACCCACTGTTCATTCACTCTCTACAGCTCCAGTTGTCCGCGCCAGCAGAGTTTTGAGCTTCCGGATAGCCGTAGAATTGTTAGTGTGGGACCGGAAGAAGAGAGCGTTGAGCGACCGTATGGTGCAGATTCTGAGAGTCCGGGAGTGAGGGAAACTGAATACCCGGTGATAGATAGCGACGCAAGGTTAGAGTTCGAAGTAGGCAAACCTCCGGACAGCGCGCATCGCCATTTCCGGCGGAGTTTGAGGAAGAAAGGAAGTGCGCAGTCAGGAAAAGGGTTGCGGAGTCTCCGGGAGGTTAGAAGAACACCCCGGAAGCGGGAAGGGAAGCGCCCGGAGCGCGAGGCGCAAGGTTTAACGAGGAAAGGGAAGGCGCATCCGGAGAAGGAGCTGCGTCACATCCGGAGGAGTGAAGAAGCCCGCCCGGAGTCCGCAGCCATGGCACGCAGGGGAGCCGGGGCCAAGATTCCGGAGAAACGTATCTGCCCGGACATCCCACAACAAGAGCAAGACTTCGACGAGCTAATGCAGGACCTCCAGAAGATGAGGTGCTTGGGATTGTTTGGGAGAGTGTGGGATGTGCAGGACTCCCGGATGCTGGAGGAAATCGAGGGCGGGGCAATGGTGAACGCCTTCCGGACAACCATCCGGGTGAAATATGGCAATTGGACCCGGGAGATGTGGCGGGAACTGTACGACTTCCCGGACACCAACGAGGACCTGGAACCGGGAGGCAAGGGCGACACAGGCTGGGTGAAGATGCGGTTCAGCCACCTCTCGGACAAGGACGGATTCAAGGTGGCGGACTGCATTATACCCCGGGAGCAACGGCTGCTCCAGTATGTGGTGCCCATCCTCAGTCCGGAGAAGCCCACCACCCTCACTGTGACGCTGACCCGAGGTATCTACTCTGCCCTTCTCCAGAAGAAACGGATCAACTGGGCGATCCTGATCCACCGGAACACGCAGAAGTGGGCGGGTAACCTTGACAACAAGAAGGGATGCCCATTGGCCCCATTTCTCTACCATCTGTATGAGAAACATGGGTGCCTCACGGCAGAAGAAAGGAAGAGGTTGGAGAAAGTGCCTATTCCGGAGGTGAGAAGCTCGGCCAAAAAGAAGACAGCTCTGCTAAAAAGAAGACAGCTCTGCTGGACGGAGGAGCGGGGACCAGCAGAACCGGCTTGTCGTCCCGACCGGAGGAGAGAAGGATGGCTCCACCTGCAACCCAACTGGATAGGAGCAGAGTCCGGGGAGAGGAGCTCCGGAAAGAGAAGGAAGACCAATCGCTAAGAAGGCCAGTGGATGATTCCAGCCCCAATCTGGAGACCAGGACCAAGAGGAGAGAAGACCGCCCGGAGGGAGGCCGACCGGGTGGCACCAGGCCGCAGCAGGAGGAGCGGCAAGAAGGGAGAAGGAACCCGGAACTAGGACGACCGGGTGGAGTGAGACATTAGCCGGAGCTGAGAACAAGAGACCGGGAGGGGAGTTCGGATGAGGAGGAGGATTCTCCACAGCCGAAGCTAACCCGGAAGAAGCCGGTGAGAGGACGAGAGGCAATTCCTCAACCGGAGGTAGGCGGTCCTTCCCAAACACAACCTCGGGGGGATCAGATCGAGGAGCCCAGGCCAGAGGAGGAGACGAGGCCTTCTCCACCCCAGCCCTAGGAGCAACCGGTAGAGGGACCCGGACCAATGGAGGAGGATTCTACTCCGGCGGCTCCACAGGAGCGCATGGAAGAAGAGAACCGGACAGACCAGGAGGGAGGTCCGTCTCAGCCGCGACCCCAGGGACGGAAGAGGAAGTTAGTCCTCCCGGCTGAAGGAGAGGAAGAACCGGAAGGACCGGATACCACACCTGGAAAGAAGAAGGGACCGGTCCGGAGGAAGGTGACCCCACTCAACAAACGTCCCAAAGAAGCAGGGGAGGACGAAGAGGAAACAGGAGATGAAGGGGAACAGGAGCAGGGAATGCCAGCAGGAGCAGAACCGGTCCAGGAGGCAGGACCATCCGGAAATGTGCCAGCGGAACGAAGAGAACCGCTCCGGATGGAGGACATGTTACTGCAGACACGGGTGGCACTGGACTTGGTTACGGAACAGTACAACCCCCTGTTCGCTGCTCTCCGGGAGACAGGGACCCTTCTCCGGACGAACGACATTTTGGAGTACCCGGCGCGATTAAGGAAGCTCCAGAGGAAACTCATCCGGAGCAGGGAGAGGGAGAACGAGCTAACCGGACAACTGCAGGGCATCCGGGAGGCAGAGAGCGAATCGGCGGCTCTCTTGAAGGGATTTGAGGAGGAGCTGCAACGAAAGGTAGCCTACATTAACAAGATGGAGGCCCACGTACAGCAGAAGGAGTTGCAGATCCGGGAGCAAGAGGATACCATCCGGAGTGTAGCAGAGACAAGCCGGCAGTGTGTCTCCAGGCTATCCGGATTGTTCCAGTCGAATGGGGAGGCACAAACAAAGGCCCGGTTGTACGACGAGCGGGTACTTCAACCGGGATTGGAGGGAGCAGCCCGGATGAAGAATGTAGTCCGGGAATACTCGGACAAGGTAGAAGCATTTTTGGTGGAGTTCCGGGTGCTGGCGGAATGCATCCGGGAGAGCTCTTCGGAGGAGGAGTCGGATCAGGAGGAACCTACCTCCCGGACCGTGGTGGATGTGGAGCCCATCCACATGGCCCGACCCGCGGGAGTAAGTCCAGAAGAAGTCCGGGATCTGAGCGAAGGTATGGAGGCAATGGATGTCCACCCGGACAGGGCGGAAAAGCAACAGGAGGGACAATCGGCGGGGCGCGGAACTCGGGGAGATAGGCCGGCGGATCCGATCTTGGTGGGGAGCCCGGAAGATGAGGAATAGCAGCCGCAAGTAGACCTGTGGCTGTCCGGAATCATCGGGGTCCCTGAATTGGTGGCCCAGATTTAGTGGATCCGATTGCTTTGAAGGGACTCCTTTTTGCAGCAGTAGGGTAGGACTCTGTTTGGGAGTTAGTTTTTAGGATTCTGATATTAGTTGCAGCGTAGGATGAGAACTAAATCGTGGGGTAGTCCCCCGGTTTTTCCGGATCTGCGGGTTTCCCGGATCTGGTCGGCTTTGTGTTTTCTTTTTATCCAGGGATGTTCTTCATTCCTGGGGTCTTCTTTTGTGTACCATTTTTCTCTTTGTAAATGATCACAAGCATACTCTTCTACGACCAGAGCGGGTGTGTGTGTGTGTGTGTGTGTGGTTATTGATTGAGATGGTGGTCCAATTAAGTCCCTTGGTAGCCGGAAGAGTTGATCGGATTCTGTTGTAGATCTAGTTATTCCGCGCCCGGTTGTAAGGTGTGATCCGAAGTAGCGGCTGAGTGGATGGGAGGGGGTACTCCAGTCCTTTCAGAACTCCTGGACGGGTAGTCCAGTTGAGGTGCCAGCACCCGGGCAGATCATGTAACAGGAAGGAGTGGAATAGCTAGAGTAACCGGGTTCTGTTGTAGATCCAGTTAGGAGTCTGGGTATTGGGCAAACTCATAGATTGTTTGAAGGCGGGTTGTTCGGTGCTTGGTTGCAGGGTATAATCCGGGAAACTGGCTGAGTGAATAGGAGGGGGTACTCCGGTTCTTTCAGAACTCCTGGACGGGTAGTCCGGTTGAGGTGCCAGCACCTGGGTAGGCCATGTGATAAGGGGAGTCGGAATGACCAGAGTAAAATGAACTGTTAGGAGTCGAACCAATTCCGGATACCCCGGGTAACTGTCCATCCCGGTTATCAAGTCGTTGTAGTAATTTGTAAAAGGGGGAAACCCGGGTTGCGCTTAAGTGACCGGCTGTGGGTTTGGGATGAATCTGCAGCTGAAGTGCAGTACGGGAATTACCCGGATCGAGGAGTTTTGTGAGGATAACCGGAAGGTAGTGAATTTCCCATCACTTGAATCAGTAGGGAAGGGTGTGTCTTTCAATCCAGCACCACTAATGTGAATGGAGAACCCTCTGAGGGGAAACAGAGGTTAAACGAAACCGGATCAGATAATAACGGTAGACCGGGAGAGAGAAAGATTAGTAGAAGTCCTCCCCGGAAGGATACCGGATCTAGTCGTAACCGCGTCAGTCAGTAGCAGAAGACCCGGTTTGGTAGGAAAGAGGAATTTAGCTGGCGACAGAGAGAGAGTAGTCACCAGCCCGGGACCATCTCCGGAAACTTCCCATTTCACAGAATCTCTGCGGAACGATAACCCGGAAATCACTTCTACGAGCGCTCTTAATATGAAAAAGTGCGTTCTAGGGGAATATCCGGTATCACGTGCTACGACAGAGGCATCGGTGAGAATAAACGCGAAGGAATTTGAGCGACGCTTCTATACGACATTGTACGAGGATATGGTGAAATTGCGGGCCATTTGGAATGCATGCGGTAGACCGAATCCTGAGATTCGATCAGATGATGCTCAGAGGGCGAGGGCGGTTGCAATGTCAGCGAGTGCATTACATTGGACTGTATCGCTTGTGGGAAAGTCTGAACCGTTGGGCAAGATGGCAAAGCGGATGCTGGAGATTACTCGACATGCTTGGCATGAGGATGATGAGTGCTACCAGGCTGTCCTCCAAGTGTGCAAGGATTATGAGGAGGGATTGCTTTGGTACAGCAAAGAGGATTATAGGAAGTGGGTGAAATATGCAAAGAAGCATTCGTTGGATCGCAACGTGGACGTGCGTCAAGATCGAAGAAGGATGGAGCGGCTTTGGTTAAGACCTTTGTCTAGGGTTCCCCAGCAGCAGTACCTGCGTCTTGCTCGGAGTATGGCAGCACGAGCAATTGTGGATGGAACCAGATCAAAACAAAAATATTACTTCAACAAAGCTTCAAGTGCAAAGCCCCCGAAGCAGACTTTAACGTGGGTGGTGGATCGGATTTAGAGGCGAGAAGCAGTCCGAAATGCAGTGCGGTGGATGTTGGTGGAGTCTGGGGAGCAGCAGCCAAAGTCAATGTCGGAGTTCTTCGCCATTTCGGTAGATAAGTTTGGAGGTGGAGGGCATCGTCAGTTCCAAGTGTTGGGTTCCGACATCGACAAGCCTATGAAGATTGCGTGGGCCACTCCAGCGGTGAAGACTGTGAAGGCCTTGAAGAAGTTAGAACATCTCATACCTCCAACGATCAGACAACATTATTCCAACATTGTTGCCGGAGGTACAGGATATCAAGGATATCGGAGAGGAGTTGCAAACATTGCAAGTGCTCGATGGGATTGGCAAGTACAAGTGCCGCGTGCTATAGGAGGAAACAATATGGGTCAACTTTCTATTCAATGTAGGGGAGGTTTTTTTGAGGAGGAGGTCGTGGAGATAGGACACCCTTGTCTATGGATATTTGATTGCAGGCGGGGAGGCATGGGAGGAGATGATGTATCATGGACAGATGTAGACTACAGGAGGTCTTTGGAGCAGCTACAAAAGTGGATGGCCGGAGTTCATCGATGGAATGCGGTGTTCTTGTTCCCTGTCGGAATAGACTTTGACGAGAGGATGCGGGACTTGATGGTGATGCCTCCAGAGAGCACTATACGACAAGGCGTATGGATATTTCAATCAGAGACGGTGCCGACGAATGTGCGTGATCTGGTGCATGGTAGGGAACTAGAACGTCGTATGCAGCCTATTGGAGACGTGGGGATCCTGATGCAGTTTCCGAAGGATTCTAGTGCTACACCAAATCTACGGCATAGTACAGAGAACTTGCCTTTGGCCTTCGTCGACACGTGGAATGAAGAGAGGATGCCACGGACTGCAGACAGATTTGAGAGATCGCCATCGGAGTTGTGTAGGCTCGTGAAGGCGTATTTACCAGAGGAGTGGGGGCTAGTGGTATTGGGTATTACGACTGCGATAGCAGACATTGTGGAGGATGGTTTTGTCGGTGATCAGGTGATTCTCTTTGATAGTTCATCCACTCGTACACGTTTTATGTACAACACTTTACAGGAGGTATTCGGTTCAGAGTTGCAGATGATACGCCGCGATGATATTGGAGATACTGCAGGGCCATCGACCACAGTTCCTACTATCGGTGTTGAACGTGCTTCTATCTTTGTTGTTCAACCTAGAGACGAGGAGGCCGATGAAGAAGAGCAGGCAGATGAAGAAGAGCTGGGAGAGGAGTCAGAGGGTGATTCTGAAGATGAGGCAGAGGATGGTTCTGAGGATTATTCTGAGGATACGATATCTGAGTTCTCAGATAGCGATGACGATGAAGAGGAGGATGGCGAAAGTTTGCACTCCGAAGATACACATGAGAGATCATGGGAGT
The DNA here is from genome assembly GCA_022496805.1 of Pohlia nutans. Lineage (NCBI taxonomy): Eukaryota > Viridiplantae > Streptophyta > Bryopsida > Bryales > Mniaceae > Pohlia > Pohlia nutans. The sequence continues at coordinate 5,049,773 of CM040086.1, forward strand.
ACATGGCTTTTGGTGAAGGAGACGATAGTGCAGAGGATGAGGATTATGATCCAGGGAATTCATCTGACGTAGAAGAGGAGTCATCAGCCTTGAAGGACGTGAACAGTTTGGCTGAGGAGACCGAGGAGCGTTTTGACAGGAATGAGGAGTGCATTGTAGCACAAGAACCAGGAGTTGGAGTTGTTGGGGTAGGTGCTACATTCCAAAGTACTCCGTCTTGTATTTGTGATGTTCCAGAGGTACGCGAAGAACCTATGGAGGCAGCAACTTCGTTGTCAGATGTAATTGTTGCACCGAGCTCAGTGGTGTTACCTTCACATGGAGTGACTACTGGTACGGAGTCTACGACGCTTTCATTTGCATGGGCTTTGGCAGATCATCATATGACACTTGGAGATGACGGATTCTACCATGACCTCGAGGGGGTGAAGTATCGTCGTGTGGGAGAAGAGGGTAACTACACATATGAGCAGGTCGCCTCCATTTTAGAGGGTGACTTGAACGCGAGTAGCATTCCTTCTCCGGTGGCGGAAGCCATGGTGACAAGAGCATTGGATTATGCTGATCCCAGAACCCCTTCCGAGATTAGAGCACTGATCAGGGAGCAACAGTTGGAGAGCGAAACAGGAGAGGAGGTAGAAACTCAGTCCTCTCAGGTGATTCCTGAGACCCAAGAGATGGAGCAGTAGTAGAGATTGGGAAAGGAATGTAGGTGGAACCCTTTGATGTAGTAGGATAGTGTAAATATTATTTACTTTGTAGTGCGTGCGTTCATTTATATGTGGAATGAAGCGTTTTGTTTTGATTTTCTATCGGATAGTAAAAAAAAAATATTGCACATTATGTTTGATTTTCTTTTAATACATGGAAAATTTGATATGAATGAATGTGTTGTTGTTATTTTGAAAATGAAAATATATGAAACCTCAGGGGAGTAAAATTTCAAAAAGGTGCAAATTTAGCACCGCTATGGCTATCGGACAATGCACTTGGCCAAGTGCAAAAATTCCTAATTCGGTGTTTATTGTGATGAGAATATAGCCGCATCTTGGACAAGCCATAGGTGTCCCTCACCAGTGAGGGCTCATAAAATGCTTCCATGCAAATACGTACACCTTGTTCTACTAGATCTCTACTTGCCATGCCTTCTACGTACTCTAATGGGCCAATCTTTGTAGCTTCCTCTTGTCTACTATCGTTCAGTATATAGTACCAAGGTAAATAATACTATGATGGAATATACGTAAATCCTTTTGTCGTAGCACGTGGTACCGGATACTACTCTAGAGCGCACTTTTTCGTATTAAGAATGCTCGTAGAGGTGATTTCCGGGTTATTGTTCCGCGGAGACTCTGTGAAGTGGGAGGTTTCCGGAGACTGTCCCGGTTTGGTGATTTCTCTCTCCCTATCACCAATTAACTTCCTCTTTCCGTACTAAACCGGATCTTTTCCTTCTGACTCATCCGGCTATGGCTAGATCCGGATTCTGTCCGGGTTGGAGGTTTATCCAACCCTACTCTACCCGGTCTATCCTAACCACTTAACTCGGTTTGACTTAGCCTCTGTTTTCCCTTACAAGGTTCTCCATTTGCATTTAATGGTGCTGGATTTAAAGATACACCCTTCCCTACTGATTTCAGTGATGGGAACTTCACTACCTCCCAGTTATCCTAACTCAACTCCTCGATCCGGGTACTTTTTGTATTGCCCTTCAACTATAGATTTATCTCAAACCCATAGCCGATCACACAAGCGCAACCCGGTTTCCCCCTTCTCCCCAAAATACTACAACGACTTGTTAACCGGAATGGACTCCGGAAGCGATTGGGTTCCTAAAGACCCGTTTTACTCTGGCTTCTCCGTACCCTGCAGTTACACGATCTACCCGGATGTTGGCACCTCTACCGAACTACTCGTCCAGGAGTTCTGAGAAAACCAGAGTACCCCCTCCTGTTCACTCAGCCACTAACCCGGATTATCCCATGCAACCGGGCGTGGAAAACCCCACATTCAAACCATCCCAACTCCCCTAAATCTTCTACCCGGTCTCTTAACTGAATCTACACCAGAACCCGGTTAGCCCATCCGGTTACCAAGGGACTAATTGGACCACTATTTCAAGCAACAACACAAGCACACACACACACAACTTTGTGGAAAAAGAACATGCGTTTATACTTATTTACAAGGAACAGTGGTACACAAAAGACCCAACGAATGAAGAACATTCTTTGATAAGAAGCAACCCCAAACGCCCGGATCCAAAAAATCCTCAGATCCTACAAACCCGGGATCCAAAAATCCGGGGAGCTCTCTCCATGGTTCAGTTCCTATCCTAAACTGCCACTAACACTTGAGTCCTAAAAAGTCTATTTACAAAAGCATTCTAATCTACCTACTCAAAAACTCTACCCTACGTGGCCAGATCCACTAATCCCGGATCTCGCTCATCCACGGAGTTCCCGGGCAGCGATTCTTCCGTTCTTCTTTCCTCCACTTGGTGTCGTTCTTGGTTCTCCGGGTTCTCCACCTGGCTTGGAACGACCGGTTCGCTCTCTTGCGCACCGTGTCCCTCCTGCTGCTCCACATCCGGTTCGCCCCCTTGCGCACCGTGCGGTTGACTGTCTGGGTTACCTCCTAGCCCACCCTTTGGTCATTCCTCCCCACCCTGTTGGGCACCCATCTCCACCATGTCCTCTTCCGGGTTCAGGAAGTCAGCCGGACTTGTTCCTCCTGGGTTGACTGCCTGGTCCGGCTCCACTTCTTCCACAGACCAAGAAGTCTGCTCCTGTGTCAAACTCACGGTCCCCAGCAGCCTGTCCAAATCTCCCGCCTGAGGTGCATCCACGGACAACCGGAAGGTCCCCTGCATTTCAACTCCGGACACAGGTATTCTCTCTTCCCGGTTGTTGGTCTCCACCACATCCGGTTTAGGCACGGATAGGCACCCCAAGATTACATGCTCCGCCAACGCCCGGAACTCCACCAGTGTTTCCTCCACTTGGGCAGCGTACTCCCTCACAATGTTCTACACTTGTGGTGCCCCTTCCATCCCCGGTTGAGTGATCTTCGCATCGTACAGCCAAGCTTTGGTCTGTGCATTGTGCATTACTTGTATAAAATGAAAGTACAAGCTACAAAATGACTTTACAACTCAAGAATGCAATGTCTAAGCAATGCAAATGACTACCACCAAGTATAGCCACCTTTTGCTTTATAAACATCAGTAGCTCGTTGAGGCATAGAGCATATCAACTTCCTAACAACATCAACTTCAATACTATACCAAATTTCTTGTATCTCCTCCCAAAAATCACTCTTGCTAGTAGGTTTCCTCTCAGACCTTCTCATGCAACGATCTACTTCATTCCAAAGGTGTTCTATAGGATTGAGGTCGGGAGATTGTGGTGGATGCCAAACAAGCTTGAACTTTTGTGCAAGCAACCAATCTACAACATAATTTGCAGTATGCTTTGGATCATTATCGTGCTGAAAAATGACACTCTCTTCCTCTAAACCTTGCATGCGTATAGTCTCCATAAGTTCTGTCTCAAAAATCTCTCGATATATGTATCTATCCATCTTCCCTTCAATCAAATGAAGCTTACCAACTCCTTCCCAACTCATGCAACCCCAAACCATTATACTTCCTCCCCCATGTTTAATTGTACATTGCACATGCTGCTCTAAAAAACTTTCTCCACTCTTTCTCCAACAATACTGCCGTCCATCTGAACCAAAGAGGTTTAATTTTGACTCATCAGAGAAGATGACAAAACTCCAATCTTCCCAAGCTAAGTGAAACGATTACACTTCATTGCCCATTGAAAACGTCGTGCTCGATGCTTCTTAGTCAAAAGTGGCTTCTTGACTTTCACACGTGCTTGCAGGCCTTGCCTCTGAAGACTCCTTCTAACTGTATCATCACTCAATTGCATGCTCATAGACCTTAACTCTCTTCCTATAGTTGCAGCAGTACTAGTACTTTGATTGTTTAACTTCCTCACAATCACAATCATCGTGCTCATCAAGAATTCGAGGCCTACCAGGTGAAATTTTGTCTTTCACACTCCCTCTCTCACCAAATTTTCGTACTATATCACTGCAAGTACTTCGAGGAACACCCAATAGTGCTGAAATTTGACCATAGGAACTGCCTCGCTTGTGCGTCTCCAAAACCGCCTTTCTCTCACTCTCACATCTCCTAGGAGCCATTATGAGTCACTGGAAACCTCTTTCGAACTCTGAAAGTTGTTGCACATGAAATCTTGAAAGCAATGTTAGCATCAAGACGGTGGTGGTGTGCACAACTTGTATGCATATTAAATTGTACACACCACCTGCACATATTTCATTTTGGAGAGCTTCCATGTGGCTAATTTCGAAAGATATGCTGCTAATTAGATGCCATGTGTTCTTTGTCATTAATGCAAGCCAAAAAATCCCCTACAGGTTGACTTTTTGATCACTGCTCTTTCTATTTCGGGAATATCACTCGTTGTTCGAACACTTGTGCTGACCACTGTATGAATAGAATCTAAAATGCATGATATAAAGTTTTAATTCATACATCAAATTTAAAATATCCCTCCTAATTGCATTTTATAATGCATCTTTGAACATTGTTCTTCAATTGTGGAGAGGGGTGTGGTCTTGTACGGATTAATCGTCTCATCCTATCCAATATCTGAATAATTTCCTACAAGGGAAGGGAAATACCCTTGTAGCCTAGAGTTTTACAAAAAAAACATTATTGTGAATTTTTTTAATTTAAACTATTTTTTCTTATTTTTTTTCTTTACAACTCCTTTCTACTTTGTGATCAATGTATGTAAGGGTACGCAAGTGATCATATACATTTGTGAATACTAATATGATACAGTATATAATATGTTCTTGAATTTCCCCAGCCTTCGCTTGTAATCCACGGGGTTTAGCGCTGCAGCCTGCACCTTCACTAGAACTTCACCTCCGGCACGGAAATGCCTTCCAATTTCAGCACTGCTTTTGGTCCGTACTTGCTGTAAGTCCACCCCTTCTGCGTGGTCGGCACAACCGTCGTCGATGCCTTAGACGTTGCCTCTACAGAGAGCTCATTCTCAATGTAAATCTCAGCCCGTGCACTGCCTCCTCCTACGGTGCTCTTTTTCCTCGTTTTCTACATCAATTGCACCTGCGATCCCAAGTACGAAGACCTAAAATTACTTCTGCTCCGTGATGCTAATATCACTCCTGGCACTCTTCCCTTCTCCGAGACTGCAGCACATTGAACCGCACAACGTTTCAATAGACGTTAATTTTGCGCCATATCCAAAGACCTCACTAACACAGTCAGGTACAAACTAACAGAATCCGCTCCTAATCATGCTCCCCCTCCGCTCTTCATCAACGTTGAGATTCAAACTCCACTAATTTCTGTCAAATCGTGCATCCACGATCAATGCGATTCCACGAACAAACGGCTCGCATCCGTTGCAAGAAAGCAGATCAAGAAAGAAGATCCGCGACTCAGAGCTCAAAAAATAATATGAAAATGGAAACCGAGACGATAGACACACCAACGGAAGAAGAAGACAAAGCATTGAGAGCGCCTTGATTGAACGCGGAGACAGTCACGGCCACTGCGGCCGCCATGGCCACTTGCTGCCTCCAATGCAACACAAGACACAGATGAGCTTGAGGAAGTCAGGCGTGGTGGCTATGGCGATCTTGCAGCTCCAAGTCCTGCAGCTGGCTAAAATTAGCTGGATTTCTACCCAAAAAAATGGGGCTGCTAAACATGCAAAGAACGAAAATGAACTCTCTTTTGCATGTAGCAAGAATGCTCATCATGATATAAATATGTAGCAACTTCATGAGGTGATATCTATGGATATCATCATGGTATCACCTTAATATATCAAGGGTATTGCCGGATATTATAGAGTTATCGTGATTGTTGTATGCACTGGGTAGCAAAAGTAGGTACTATTTATGTGGGAGGTCGCCTAATGTTCTAAATGTCATAAAGTGGTTCTGAGATCGCTGGTGCTATTCGAGATATTTATATCGTGATGAGCATTCTTGCTACATTTCAAAAAAATTATTCATTTTCTTTCTTTGTATGTTTAGCAGCTCCATTTTTTGGATACAATCCAACTAATTTTAGCCAGTTTTGAGATCACTGAACACCAGTGATCTCGCAACCACTTTATAACACTTAGAACATTATGCGACCTCCCACATAAATGGTATCTACTTTTGCTACCGAGTGCATACAATACTCACGATACCTCTATAATATTTGGCAATACCCTTGATATATTAACCCTTAACCCTAAAATGTACCAATCCTTTGAACACAAGTAGATGCTAGCCTCAAAAATAGATATTAGCATGACTCAAATGTACATTAGGTGTACTAGAGAGGACCCTTGCATGCATGAAATCTACCCAACAAATTTGACATACTTGCATTAGGAGGGCTCTCCAATATTATCAACATCTCTCCATCACAAGATATTTACTCTAATTGGTAGAGAATTTAATAGACTTGCTAAAAAGACTCGAATGAGAGTCATCCGAGATTGTATGAGAAAATTACAAGGCTTTGATTCCGTTTGTGATTCAGTTTCTGAAGGCTGGGACGTTTAGGGGTTAAGTGTGGAGGCGACCTAAAAGTGGTCGTTTCCAAAATAGAAAGTGTTGTAAAATAAGCTAGGAGTGTCCAACTTGAGTGTTTTTTGGGCCTAACCTATTTAGAATTAGATTTCCTATAGGAATATGTCATTGGATGATTAGAAACGTGTTCATAAAAATTTAGAAAAAATAAAGAACATTGGGTGGTGAAGATGTTGGAACAATCTTCAAAAGTATCAAATTTGTAAATGTAGAAAATAATGCATGATAAAGTATATATTTTGTTTGGACATACAGAGATAGATTATAAGTTATGAATTTTAAATCAATCTATGCAACTTGATTCCTAAAATTTATCATATACAATTATATATATATGTATATATAATAAACTTCCAAAATGAAAAAAAAATACAAAATTATTTATTTATCTTTGGATTTTGGTATGATTGGCTAGAAGCACAAGGTTAATAAGATGCTTAAATATCGACTGGAATTTGTTTCATTTAAATTATTAATTCTATACTATTCTTACATAGTGTCGTTTAAATTGACATTGAAACAAATTATAAACTCTAAATTTTGGCACCTTCTATCTATGTGATGAACATTTTTATTTTTAAGTAATAATAATTTAATTTAGCATAAAAGATTGAATAATGTATTTTTATGAATATTCAAAGTTTTTCTTTTGAAATTTATTTATAAAAAATCTAAACGGTTTTGATAATATTCAACTTTATACTTAGATGAAATTTAGAGATTACACATCACAACTTTCATATTTGATAAACTTCAAAAATTCATAAATAACACATATTATAACACAAGTCATTTAGTTTGTCGCAATAACCCCTCAGGAATTTAAAGGTTAAGGTGAGACCATGATGATATCCGTGGATATCACTTCATGAAGTTGCTACATATTCATATCATGATGAGCATTCTCGCTACATTAAATTATTATTTTTCATTTTCTTTCTTTGTATGTTTGGTTGTTCATTTTTTGGGTAGAAATCCAACTAATTTTAGTCAATTTTGAGATCGTTGAATAGCACTTATAACGGGGAATATACCTCATAACATTCTTAAGCCCTAGACTTTGTACCCCTACTAAAGTTTTCAAGATTTTTTCCGATGTTCTTGGATGCTCTCTATTTCCACATCTTACGTTTGTTCTACTTGCTTGACTTCTACTAAATTCCCTCATGTAATGTCAAGTGTCATCGTTGAATCCATCATCCAAAGAAAGGTATTGCATGAGTAAAAACCAACCAAGCAATAGGTGGTGCAAGGCCTACTGCTTAAAAATGTTATGTAAAGCCAATGTGCAGAACGACCCAAAATGGTTAAGAATTAAACTCAATGTCACTTGTGTAAAGCTTTCTGTCAATCAATCAACTTCTTGCACTATCATCTATATAGTCAATCTCAAGAAGCAACTTGGACCTATTTGTGGAACCATATGTTCACAGATTTGGAATAGTGTAGTTATCAATTATCGATGATGACTGACTTTGTACTTTGAATATTTGTAGAAATTTCAATTAAAAACAATATAATTATGGAAAAAAATTGCACTCTACATCAATTCAATTTTCCTCCCACCCAAAAATTATCTATAGATAAGACTTGTCTCCTCATAGCATAATAGAGCAATAGGAACCAACACCCTTTGCAATGGGACCACGGTCTGGTTACAATCAGAAACTAAGTTTATGCGCCAATGACACGTTGGTTCCAAAATTCATGGAAATTCTTTCTAACAAATGGCATTCTTTCATTAATTAGAAATGTGGATCTAAGTGAAGATTCTCGCTTGATCCAGTTTTCAAAAAGGTGCTCCATTGCACTGCTCTATTATGCTATGCTCGTACACCTCTTCTTGTTACTGTACTTCTTTGCTTGATGACCTTTGTGGTTCCAAATGAGGGACAAGAAAATTGGGATGCCACTCCCAGGAGTTGATTCATGCATTCATTTCTCTGCATTCTTTTGAGCCAAGCAAACAAAATTTATGGCAAGATGGTTAATTGCATTCAAACCTCGTGAGACCTCGACGTCATTTCCTCCATTCTCTCAAAACAAAATACATTCATCTCATCTTTTGGCACTTTTGTTACAACAACGTTTGTTGGGAGTCTTGGCCTGGATACCCGTTCTGTGACAAGGACTCCTGGTTGATAAAGTTGTCAAGGTTCAAGACAATGAAGGCTATTTGGATGATAATGATTTGGAGTTTTTACTGGACCTAACATTGGAGTTGTCCCGGAAATTGAGCTTCTCACCAAATTCTAGAAAAGGTCCTATTAAATACTCTCCGCCCGCATTAACCCCTAAAGGACTAAGACTGATTTTCCAAGTTCGGTCAACTTAGTGTTGATTGAGAGTATTGATCCTCAATTTTTGAGATTTTTTTTGTAGCAACTCTATTCTTTGTAACAACAATGGCATGGTAATTTGTGTACGTAGGATACAACCATGCAAAGGTGAAAAACCTAACTACGAGCAACTCTTGAAAATTTCATACAACGAACTATGCATCTGATTTTTTGTACACAATGAGCTAACACACACATACACACAGCTGCCAAATTGAGTTTACCAAATCTGAGAATGACTTTGCATTTTGGGCATCGTCGAAAAGTTTTAAACTCAAGTAACGGGCCAAAAAAAAGAGTGCAGCCAACTTGATAGCTTATAATCATACCACGGAGGAATCCTAAAACGTTGAAAATTTGCAGGTTGTAACAAATTCAAGTTGGTTAAAATACGCTGCAGTTGAATCGGTCAAAAAGGTTTTAGACTCAAAATTATTTGCCATTTTATGAGAGAGGTACTTTGAGCAGCTTAGGAGTGTTTGGAGAGAAACACAGTTGTGGTCCTGTAGGGATTACACGGCTTTCTTCCTCGCTCTGGGCAATGGCAGGCTGGGACTTGGTTCTCTGGAATGGCACTGCTACTGCTACGCTGATGACCACTCCACTGACCTTGTGCAGGCGAGGTATAATCATCCTCTTCCTCGAAGGTCAGGAAGAAGTCCGGCCTTGCTGTCGACCCTCAGATGTGGAATTTTGAACTCTGCCTGATCGAATCCACAGACAACGAAGGCGGGGTTCCATCCCTTCCCAACCCCTCTCGTCGATCACATTCAAGTCCTGGAGTATTTTCTCCCTGAAAAGTCAACATCTAGGGCTCAGTAAGACACGCCTGCGGCAGGTAAGAAAATGTCTACTTGAAGATGAACGCGCCTAAGCTAGCTATGTCCATGTACTTTCATCAAGCTGCATCTAATAGGAGCGACAGGATTTCAATCCCTACCAAAAACAATGTGACACTGCCCTTAAGGTTAGTATGGTAAATGTCATTCTGATTCCTTTTGGGTCGCTCTAGCTAGCTTCTTTCTCATGCGGAAGGGGCCCTCCTTCGTCGACAATTGCCAAAAAGGTTTTCCGTCCGCTGTTGCCCACACCACTGGCCAGAGACCTCGTTCGTGAACCAATTGCTGGATTTGCTTTTCCCGATCTCTTTTTGCATGAAGTATCCCAGTGAACCATATTTGTCCTGTCGTAGCGTTCGCAGCTCAGCTGCAGTGGACTCCCGTACTGATCTGACCACTGGAAAGCGTTTGATTCTGACCATAAATTGAATCCCAGGAATTTTCAATCCACGCATAGTACTATCCCACGAAGTTTCAATCTTTGAAGCCCACCGTGAGCAGAAGTTTGCAGCCATTGTGCAGCACATCCACACTCATCGCACCCTGCCTAGCACTTGTGACAAGCATAGTCTAGTGATTCAGCCAGGGCTTGCTGCAAGTACGAACGATTTCCAAGACGCAACAACAAGGATCGCTGTTAAAGATGATTAGCTCAGCCAGATATGTCCTGCCAGAACATCGACTGCACACCTGAGTTCCCCTCCATATTAAGATAATTATCCTCGACGGCAGGATTTCGATGCAACACAAGCGCTCTCCAGACATCCGCTGCTAGGGAACGGGTGCTTGGTTCAGAATCGCAGAGAACTGTCCGAGACTCAACATTCTCACAAAGTGCACACAAGAGTTCCGGGTCAACATTGCTTGCGCAAAAGACCAGCTTCTTGTTCGCAAGAATTCGCTGCAAGACAGCCGCTTTGTCAACTTCCTGCGATCAAGGTCCGAATCCCTCTGATGCTTCATCGGAGTTGCGGCGTAGGCTATTGAGGCTTCGAAGAAGACCATCGGAACTGCATCGAAGAGACGTATCCAGAGAGTCCTCCCCAAGACCCTCCGCCGAGGAAGTGGGCTACAAACAGAACATCACCTAGCGATTTGTTGTGACTTCTTCAGAAGAGCTTCTACATAAGGCTCCACTTGACGGCCTCCCCCTGTTGCAAGTGCCATCAAGCCCTTCCCAGCAGGCACTGCCTCCTCAATTTCATGACAAATAACTGACGCAGGCGGGAAATTCTTTTCCGAGCCTGACTTGAGGCCACTGTATCCACCGCGAGTATGCCGATTGCCAGCGGAACTGGCGCAATGGCGATGGTTCCAGAATATTCTTTCCACGGCTGCCACGGCTGCCAGGGCTCGGCTCCTCTGTTTAACGTAGATCTTCGATCATCGGGTAACTAACACTGGCGCAATGGCGATGGTTCCAGAATCTTTCTAAAGGAAATGGTACAGCGAGCACCGCGGCAATGGTGCCCTGCATGCGTTGACGCACCCAACAAAATCTCAGATTCCGCTGCCTGTAAGTTTACGTTGTTTCCTTCTGTTCCGACGATCTGCATAAGTACATATCGGATACTTCTGCAGCACTAATCTATTCCAGCTGACCAGGTTGGAACGATTGGAGCCCGATCAGGCCGCCGGCGAACGCCGACTCATGTTAGTAATGAACAGAAAGCCCTCCTCCGAAGCAGCCTGTGCATGGCACACGCAAGTTATTGCAGGTCTGTTTGCACGAGCCGGCCTAAGTTAGCTTGTGGCTTGCTACTGTGGATTTTCACCAGTTTTCAGTGACTCCTCTTTTATGTCACGCTGTCCAGACGGTTCAGCAGGGGTCTGTTGTTTCTAGAAGCCGTATTCCGGCTTGTGCAGGGTTGATTATGAACACGTTAACAGCGTTGATGCCAGGCTTTTAACTCCATCCTCGAGGACAACCGCGGTCTTTAGGAGCTGGCAGAGAAAACTTTGAAAAGTGCAGACCGTCTCCTCCCTTTTCATGCAGATTTCAAGGACCGTTAGGCATTCACTCGGGCAATTGGACAGGGTCTAAGTTAGTTCGGAGTCTAGTCTGTCGGACTATCGATTGTTGCCCTCCCCATCAACATTTGAGAAGCTCTAGGAACCGTCTCTTGTGGCGGGTAATGCATGCAGTCTGTAGTGGGCTATATCTTGACCGTGACGCTCTCTCTTGGCCTTTCTTCACAGGGTACTGGAGTTGATTATTGCACTTGTGTGGCGGTGCTGTGTGCAGGTAGCCGAAGGGGATGCTTTGAGCGGTTTTGGGCAACCATGAATCTGATCGTTTCGGTTGGCAAAAGTCACCGGGTGCTTTGAACACATTTGAAAGCTGCCGGACATTCTACTTAGTAGGAGCGTTGGGCGTTTGAGGGATTTTTTTAGAGCAGAGAGTCAGTATGGAGAAGGGGAATGGTGACGTCGCGCGGCTATGGAGGGTGACTCACCTTCTGTGTGCCGTGACCGCATGTACAGTAATGGTGCTTTCACGATGTGTGTTGGGTCTGAACGAAGAAGGCCAATTGCTGCTCGATTGGAAGCAAGGTTCTCTGCAGGATCCGGACAACAGCTTGAGCAACTGGAATGCCTCCGACGCCACTCCGTGTTTCTGGAATGGTGTGAATTGCACTCAGGGTTCTGTATCCGCAGTGGATTTCTCTCCCTTCGTGAACCTCGGAGGCCCTCTGGACACTCTTGCTTTTGGTTAGTGGCAGATTCCTGCTTGTGGCGTTAATGTACCACTTTGTGTGTCATTCAAGTGCATGTGATCATAGTGCAAGCACATTGTGTTGGGCAGTGTCTCGAGACATGGATGTACACCCAGTTGACATTAATAGTGTGTGTTGTCATGCAGCAAAGTTTGCGAATCTCACAATTTTGAATGTGGGATACACTTATATGAATGGAACTTTCCCTGCCGACATCGTGAATTGTTCAATGCTTGTGTATATCAACTTTAGTTACACCTTTCTTACCGGGTGGATACCAGAAGACCTTACAAAGCTTCAAAGTTTGCAAGTATTCGACATGTTATCGATAGGTACTTTGAATGGCACGGTTGTGACCAGATTTGATGAACTTCTGGAGTTGCGAGTCTTGCGCCTTGATACGAACAACTTTGTGGGTCAGATGCCACAATCCTTTCTATTATTGAAGAAGCTTGAAATATTGACTCTGTCAGGTAACAATTGGAATGTGACACTTTCGTCGTGGGACTTTTTTACACCTCAAAACCTTAAGGTTTTATGGTTGGGTTCAAACTTGGATGTTCTCAATGAGGTGCCATGGCCGAATTTTAGTTCATGGAAGAACATCGAAGAACTTCAATTAATTGGAATCAATTTTCCTCAAGAATTATTTCCAACAAGTGTTTTGAAATTGACCCAGTTGAAGACACTCTATCTTGAGAGGTGCAACATCATTGGCCCCATTCCATCTGAGCTTAGAAATTTGACGCAATTGGAGGTCCTTAATTTGGGAAATAACACATTGACCGGCCATATTCCAGACATATTTGGAAGCATGCCCAACTTAACTTTTCTATGGTTGTTTGTTAACCAATTGATTGGGCCTCTTCCACTCTCTCTATGGCAGTGTGAATGGCTTACAATTATCATTGTATTCACCAATAGTTTAAACGGGGATCTAGAAGGTATTTCTAACTTCAAGGGTAACTTAACTTGGTTTGATGTTTCCTCTAACAACTTTACCGGAGAAATTCCAACTAGTTTGGCTAACCAAACGCAACTAACTTATCTTAATCTTTATAACAATACTTTCAATGGAGGAATTCCAGCTAGTATTGGAAACCTCTTGCTTCTAACAAAACTTTATATAGCTCAAAATAATTTAACTGGACAAATTCCACCCTCATTATGGCAGTGCGAAAGCCTTACAATTATCAGTGTACACCAAAATAATTTGAACGGGGATCTAGCAGGCTTTTCAAACTTCAAGGGTAATTTAACTTCGCTGGATGTTGCCAACAATAACTTTACTGGAGAGATTCCAACTAGTTTGGGTAATCAAACGCAACTTACTTCTATTAATCTCTCTAATAACAACTTTTCCGGAGAGATTCCAACTAGTCTGGGTAACCAAATGCAACTTACTTATCTTTCTTTTGCTAACAATACTTTCAGTGGAGAAATTCCAGCTAGTTTTGGAAACCTCTTGCTTCTAACAACACTTGAAATGATTCTAAATAATCTGACCGGACAAATTCCTCGTGGATTGGCTAACATTGAAGGATTGGTTACTTTAAATCTCTACGGCAATCAACTCACTGGTGAAATCCCGTATGATCTTGGAAGGAAGGCATTGAATCTCCAACACGTCGACTTGAGTACAAACAATCTTGAAGGGCGTTTACCCCCATACCTTTGTTGGGGTAACAATTTGCAATACGTCGCATTGATTGGAAATAGACTCTCTGGTACAATACCTGAATCATATGGCAATTGTTCAAGTTTAAGTGTCATGCGATTAGACAGCAATCAGCTTGAAGGGATAGTGCCGCCAGGCTTGTGGGGAAGTGAAAACCTAGTGAGGATGCAACTAAATGGAAACAACCTTAGTGGAAGTATTGATGCCAACATTGGAAAGGCAACGTCGCTTTCCATCTTGTATCTGCAAAATAATCTCTTCTCGGGTCCCATTCCTCCAGAGATTGGACAAACCAGCTTGGTCAAATTTTTAGCCAATTCCAACAAGCTCAATGGCACCCTCACTCTCTTGTTGGAAAACTTGTCAACATTGACGGAGCTTGTATTAAGTGCTAATTCTTTTAGTGGCGCCATACCTTCGAACCTCAGTAATTGCAAGGAACTTGTGCAATTGGACCTTTCCCAAAACCATCTTACCGACACCATTCCTGTCGAGCTTGTTGACCTCGACAGACTAAGCACTCTCGATCTCTCAGAGAACAACCTCTCAGGAGCCATTCCCCAAGGCTTTTTCAGCATGATATCACTACAAGTGCTAAATGTGGCATTCAACAACCTCACGGGGGTCATTCCAAATCAAGAAAATGGCCCAACAATTGTGATTGTAAACTTCACCGGAAATCCTTATTTGTGCGTGGAAGGCTCATGTGGCACCAATTCATCGGCCATAAACTTGAAGTCCAAAAGCAGGAAAATACAAGCCTGGATTATACTTGTAGTGGTCATCGGAGTTGTGGCACTTGTGTTGTTTTTAGTGTTGGTTCTCACATTCAAAAGATGTAGAAGTGATTCGCGTGATATTCTACATTTGAGTGAAGATGAGAATTCGTGGACATTGACACCATTTCACAATAAAGTTTACTACGAAGACGAAATCACCACCTTAGATGAAGATAATTTGATTGGAAGTGGCGGTGGAGGCAAAGTGTATAAGGTCACGTTGGGTGACGGTGAGATTGTAGCCGTCAAGAAATTGTGGAATGTCGAGAAAGATGAGGGAACGCGTGACTATGGCTTTGAAGCGGAGGTTTGAAACTTCTACCTCAAACTTTTGTTGGCGTCAATTTCAACGTTGAGTTGATAACAAAAAAACATCTTTTTAGAAATCATGAAATAATGGGAATTTGATTTAGAAGCTCAACCGAGTTGTTTGTCTCAACCTTTTTGCAGTTAAAGACACTTGCAAACATTCGTCACAAGCACATCATAAAGCTTTTGTGTAGTTGCACTCAACGCAAGAGCAACTTGCTAGTGTATGAATACATGCAAAATGGTAGTTTGGGAGATCTCTTGCATGGCCCAAAATCTAGCACACTTTCCTGGGACATTCGCTACAAGATTGCCATAGGAGCTGCCAAGGTTCATATACCAACCCATTCATTGTCGGTTTGGAATATGGAAATATCAAAATTTAGTTTTCCGTTTAGCAATAGCGTATTAGAATCATTCATGTATTTCAAGAATGTGGCATAATTTAGGGTTTGATGTACATTGGCAGGGACTTAGATATTTGCACCACGAGTGCTCACCCCAAATCTTACATCGGGATATTAAAGTTAACAATATTTTGGTGGACTTGGAGTATGAAGCGCACTTGGCTGATTTTGGCATTGCAAAGATGGTGGAATCTGCGACATCGCATGAGTTGTCTTCGGTTGCTGGCTCTTTGGGCTACATTCCTCCAGGTGAAGTGCTTCAAATATCTATGTAGCCCATTCAATGGTCATTGCAATTGATAGTGGACTTGATTTGAATGTAAGTTTCATCATTGTATGTTGCGTTTGTTTAGTTTGACCACTAGTCTCATGGAGTTGATATGGTTTGGATCGTGGATGGGAAATCTATACAGAGTACTCATTTGGAACTCGAGTGACGGAGAAAATCGATATCTACAGCTTTGGAGTCGTGCTCCTAGAATCGGTGACTGGAAAACCTGCAGTTGACCCATTAGAACCTCTAGAAGGAACAAGCCTTGTGCAATGGGTGCAAAATAGAGTGGTGGCATCAAAAGGTTTGTGTGAGATCTTAGATTCCAAATGTGGGATGGATTCACAAAATGAGATGAAAGAAGTTCTAAAAATTGCAATAATGTGCACTAGTTCCATCTCTACGAGTCGTCCATCAATGCACAAGGTTGTGAAAATGTTAGAAGATATAGCTTCTAAATCAAGCACGAAAATAGATACTAGCAAGGATGAGGGAGTTGAAGGGGCCTATTATGGATTTGATGTGGTTGTATAAGGCTGACGAGAAGATTCAATATTGCTGAAATTCCAAGGCTTCACATCTTGAGCATGGTCATTTTGGTCGATTATCGTCATTTTTTATCAATGAGTGCAATGGACGAAATTATGCACTTCGATTTGATGAATATTAGTGACTATGATTTTTGAATGTTTATAGCAGTGAATTAGGAATATTTGCAGTTGGGGGTATGACAATGCACTTGTCATCCGTCAAACAAAAGTGGACCAATTTAAGTTGAGGGGGGTGTAATTTTGGTACTCATGGGTTTTGTAATTAGAAACTAGGGCTTCACTGCTCTTCGCATTACCAGTGACGATTGATATCTTATGATACATTGGTACATATATAGGAAAAAGTTGGTATATTTGATATTATATAATACATATAATAGTTGTATGTATATGTTTGTGTAATGAAAATATGAATAATTTTATTATACGTAGACAAGCATACTTTTTATATGAAGATGGTTTATATATATTGTGCACGTAATATATATATATATATATATTATATATACCAAATTCATTATATCTTTTTTTGGAAATGGTATTAGTTTTAATTGTATGATGCAGTCTCTTAGATGATGTATCATATCAGATATATTGTATATTGATGTTTTAGGATTTACTTTATATGCAATGTCAGTCGCATATGCTAATGCAAACACTCCACATGATGAATTGTCATATGCTAATGCAAACACTTCACATGATGAATTGTTTTGTTGTTGCAAAACGTTTGCATATTTTTAGTGGAATGTTATAGAAGGTATGGGTTGTTTGAGTTTTTGATTTATGTCATGTGGTAACAAACAGTTTTGTTGTTTTTTTGAATCATATATTACAGCTTGGTAATGTATATTATTTGGTTGTATGAGAGCAAGTATCCAATAGTTTTCATTTATGAACAAATGTTGGAGAGAGTTTCTTGTGTATTTTGATCTTCTATGTAATGTGGCATAAGAATGTTCTTCATAACCTTGATGCTTTAGTTGATTTTCATAAAATATTTGCATTCCTGCTCCCATGTGTTCATCACTTAAGCATGATGTAAGCTCGTGATGTCATATTAATTCAAATCTAGTAATCCAAAAGTTATTAGGTAGTGTGATATCTTCAAATATTACCCAATCTGATCATATTGTGAAAAACATAATCCAGATGAGGCTAAATTTTATATCCCCATAATCAATGAAGAACATTGCATGTGCTGGTCACAAATTAAATAAAACTGGACAAGAAAAAGCCTCCACATGACCTACTCAAAAGACATGGTCCACTGAGGGTTACAATTTCCGAGCGACAAATAAACTCAACATCAGTAATTTAAAGCACAGCTGAAATTGACTAAATACTCATTCCATGACAGAAATATTACAAATTCAAAAAAAAAATTACGACTAACCTGAGGTTTGAGGTCACGGTGAATAAAATTATTATTCCGTAGAACCTGCAGCCCACAAAACCAACAGATGGTTCAACCAAGGTTTCGCTTCAAAACTCAAGAGAATTGACTGCTAAGGGTAGATGCACAGAATTGCTAACAACCCCGAGTCGCCCCGCCATCGCCACTTCGAGATGAGAAACCCAAGCTCAATGTGCTGAAGGGCACGGGTCCTACTAGTATTATGAACATTTAAAGAGCATTAAACTTCTTTTAAACTCTGAAATTTTAGATCAACCAAATGGGCAATTAGGCAGTTAGGGGTTAATCTCCACAGACATTGTATAAGTATTCTTCACCTCAAATGCTTACTATTCCACTTCAAATGATGGATTCCCAAAACTGACGTCAATGAGTAAAATATAAATTTTAAATATTCACCATAAATTTCTCAATTCAAACCTGTAACAGTATTAGTCTGATATTTAATCCACAATCAATTTCTAAAGAAATTTTGAGATTTCGACTATTATAGGTTAGTGCAATGGTAATAATAGCTACCTGAATATCATCTATGGATCAAAGTCATAGTTTACAACTTTGGATTGAAAGTCATCACCCAATTCTTTTATAGATCATAGTTTACAACTTCTGTTTGGAAGTCATCACTCAGTTCTTCAAGCAGTACTTCCTTACAGCATGCTCGCTCCAGAAAAAACACTGCCCAGTAGATATGGTCCGAAGGAGAGCCCAATATTTTCATTTCAGCTCAACACTTGATTGAAAAATAGGAACAAGAGCTGGCAATGCTCCCTTCATAGATTGGGCGTAACCAGTCAATAACTTATCTGTCACACAGACAGGGCCTGAAATTACCCTAACATGACTCATGATGGCCCACGCTATCTGCCACAATCTGTACTGAATTTTTGGACAGTACCAATACTACAGCCATTGAGGGACAAAAATTAAAGTACTCCTCTTGGTGGGGTTTACTGTCACAAAATTGTTGACGAAGGAACGATCCTACCATGAAGTTGTGCATATCGCCTCGGTCTTTTCCGATGCGGGAGTTGTATTGGTTTCTGACTTATAAAATAAAGAGTCTCAGACAGCTATTGTTGGGGTTCAGATTTCAAAAAGTGGCGTTGCAAAAGTTTGGTTATATCGAATCCAACAAATTGATCACAGTCAAATAGCTCGTGAAGAGGTTCATCACATAATATCATCTTCTTGTGTGAAGGATCCTGCAACCACAACAGAGAAATGAAAACTTGTATCAACCCCTCAATGCCCACATTTGAAGAATTACAAAGATGCACTACAAAATACTACTAAGAGGGATATTTTAAACTTGATGTATGAATAAAAGTATTTCATTATGAATTTTAGATTCTATCTATACAGTTAGATCTATTGACAATTTGTGGATGAAATTTGTTGTGGTTGGTTGAACTGTAACACTCTAAGTGTAGTGATTTTTGGAGATTTTTTGGTTACATATTTTTATGAGTTGACTTTTTCAAGAGCACTTTCGAACTATTTTGAGCTAAGATCTTAGAATTTTTTTAGTGAATCACTGCATAAAAAATTCACAAATCATCCCCTTTCTAATTGGTTCACACATGCATCAAGCTAACTTCCCATAAAATCTATAGTAAAAAATCCACATTGCAAAAAGTGCATGACGGATGAGAAAACATGATGGAATCTGTACATCATCTAAAAAAACTGGTTTAATTAAGTGCATTATTTCAGGTCCAGTAAGCATATCTCAAAAAAATGCACTTGTGATAGAATCAACTACTATTGAATTGAGTTTTCTTCATGAATGTAGATGATGATAACTTTGGTTTGAACTTGGATGGGTCACTCTTCATATATTTTGGGTACCACGTGCGACGAGGGGGTGTTTTTTGGGGGGCTATTTACCTCCTAGGTAAAATTAAAGAACCCCTATGATTACTTAATGGGAAAAAATGGCTTATATTATGAACTCTATCATTTTTTATAAAACAATGACCAATGCAATTTTTTATATGCTATCTTCCTTGTACAGGCTTAAATATAATCTAAAGGTAACATGACTTTAAAAATTTGAGAAAAATGGCGTCAAGAAAATGACCAGAACTTATCCTTCTTTCATACATTCGCGAAAATGTGCACCCTAACCCTAAGTACCTTCAAAACCAATGGCAACCTTAAATTCAGGTGAACAGAACTGAGCTTTCATCCACTTCTAGACCTACTTTTTGTCCACCGCACAGCTAACGCCCTTTCCTACCAATTGTGCTCCAGCTGTTTCCCCCCCAAAACAGACTGTACTTAGTTTAATACATTGGATCCCATTCGCAATCCCCTAAATTACATGTACTAAAATCATAATGGACCAGAATTGTGGTGTACCTAAATTCTTTATAATGGCCTGTACTCTTTCATTGCATTCTATCTTATTTGTAATTTTTTTTATAAATTCTTATAAATTTTACCTATGATGAATAAAACCCATGCTATTTTCTGCCGCATGTTGTTTGTAAAATGCAGTAAGTGACCCACCCGAGGGTTTGAACTAGAAATAACCTTTCAGTGTAGAAATATTAGCTAGTTTTCATTTTCAAAGGACAAAAAACCAAGGAAAAAACCAAGGAAGAAACCAAAAACGCGAGAAGTCCAAACTTGCAATTTATTTTCCTTGATGTAATCCCACATAAGCTTTACGACGTCAGCTCGTGAAACCATGCCATCATCTGCTCCTAAAAACCTCGATAATTGTTCTGAAATGGGACATAGGACCAAGAATCCTCTAGTCTTACCCTTCCCACCTCCACTTCCGCTTCTGTCTGTTTTCTGCTTCTTAGGTTTTGGCTCAACATCTTCTGTGTCCCTATCTACTCTTTTGACTGCACAACGATCGAGAGAAGAATGAATCAGCTAGTGCTACAAGTATTCAAACTCAAAAACATCGTAATAGGCAACATCCAAGCACAATCCTGTCAACACACAAAATTGGAGAACTACTACCTTATTTAAATATTTGTACATAGTCAAATTTTTGCCCTGTAAACGACTCACCAGCTACGGCACCCCCATTGTCGATGGGCCATATATGCTTTGACAACAACGTCTTATTCATTTCAAACATATCAGTGCTATTAGTGTTAAAAAGACTTCGTAGGGCATCATCACAGATGATTTTGCGCTTGTCACCAGGATCTTGTAGACCATGTTCCCGGATATAACTCCACAGTTGCTTCACCACCTGGTCCAATCAGACATAAAAAAATCCATAAAGAGTAAGTCAACATTTAATAAATAATAGCTATTATCTACTCTGAGGTGGTAGGAGGACATAACAAAGCGGGAGTACACGCATTCTCCTTAAGAAAACTTATCTAGAGCTATCTTACAATGCAGAAAGCATCATACTCTTGAGTTCAACAGTGAAGCATACCTGAGTTCTTGGCAACTCGGATTCGCCTATAATGGCTTGAAGCTCAGGCAAAGGGGCACACGCTTTCGTAAGACCACCTCTGGCTGCCATCTTCTTCTTTTCCTTCCCTAAACTGTGCTAACGGAAGAGCAGCCATTTCAGATACCTCTCACACACTACTTGAGCCATGTCCTCACAATAAAGTGGGATTTCTCACTGATGCAGGGATTTGGCCACATTGCCCCTCAATAGACTGTGTTAATTTGCATAGTTACACAGCAATTCGCCTAAAATGGAGAGAATAATGCACCGTTAGGTTTAGGCAGAGTCATGTAACAAACAAGAAACCAAATTAGGGTTCCAACACAAAGAAAACAAGACGCGCGGTACCTTGCTTTAATTGCACGATCAATTTTAGCATGCATCCGCTTGGATTCAGGATCCTTTGAAGATTTACTCGCTTTCTCATCCTGCTCCTCTTCTTCTTCTGCTTCACCATCCTCACCGTCATCGTCATCATGTTGTTCCTCGCCACCGTCCGCCTCATCCTGCCCTTCCTGCTGCTCCTGCGAGTGTTTCTGCAAATAAAGGTCGACCTGCTGCCGAATGAATAATTTCCTCCAACAACCCCCGCACTGCAAAATTGAGCGAGGGCACCAACAGAAACAGCAGATATCTTGGCCACCTACAAAGAAAGAGAGGTTTTCAACACAAACCATCATCACGCGACGATGCGCTCAAACGCCTGACACTCAAACGCCGAAACACTCAAACGCCAAAACGCCCGACTGCGATGAACCCGGAACGGTCACCTGAACTGCGATGAACGAGCCAGGGCACCTTGGAACGGTCCTCCAAACAGTCTAAAACAGTCTTGGTGACGAGACGAACGAAATGGAACCGTCTTAGTGACAAAACGGAATTGTCATGAGGACAAACCTACCATCCAATGCATGCTAAACCAGCTCCGACTTTCGTCGTCATTTGAATTAACAAGCTATTAAAGTGGAAATTTTGAAAGTTTCAACTTCAATCTACTACTAGAAAATCCAATTATTTTGTTGATTTGGTCATGTTGATTAAGGACACTTTTCTGTTGATTTTGATAGCAATCTGTTGATTCGAATAAAAACGCAACCAAATCAACAAAAAAGTGTTCATCATCAACGCGACTGAATCAACAGGATAGTCGGATTTTCTTGTAATGATCATACAGATTTGGTCACAAATGTTACACCGGTACTCAATTTTCTACAAAACATTGTATTAAGAGGGTAGTCAAAAATGGAGACAAAGTTATTTGCATTTCCTACCAAAACATTAAGTCATTTAGAACATTCATGCATAATCAACTAAGTACTACACGTGTTGCGTTATACTATATCGCTATTGTTGCTACATAATGCAATTCATTGTACCATGTGCCTCATACAATGTACTTAACCTATTGATATACATCTAAGTCATTCTACAAACGTTCATTTTCCATTTGAATTCTTACAATAGTAGTGCAATAGTATATTGCACCAATATGGTTTTGCTTATGTTAGAATTTTGATCTTTGCCTCTGCTAGTCCACCATGCAATTGCACATTGATCTCTTGAATAAGCCCATGCCTTGTTCTTGTCGGGACGTATCGTGATGAGAATATAGCCGCATCTTGGACAAGCCATTGGTGTCCTTCATAAAATGCTTACATGCAAATATGTATACCTTGCTCTACTAGATCTCTGCTTGCCATGCCTTCTACGTACTCTAATGGGCCAATCTTTGTAGCTTCCTCTTGTCTACTATCGTTCAGTATGTAGTACGGAGGTAAATAATACTATGAACCAATATATTGAAATCCTTTACCGAATTTGAACTCAATCCTACTGAGCTCTATTTGGTATTCAGAAGTCTAAGCAATTCAGATCATCGAAGAATAAGTAATCAAACGGGAAAAGCTTGTACGCGAGCCTTGGACAAGAGAGCGGAGAGCAGAAATTTCACTTTAATTTATAGAGGAAATTTCGAACAATTTATTTACTTCATTAGATAGAATTAGGGGAAAAAGTCATCAAAATTTATTTTTTACTCACCTAAAAATAGTTTTACAACATGGTAACTTTCCAATAATAGTTTATACACGGTAAATGTCTATTCTGTCACATTTCAGAAAATTTACCGTGGTAAAAATGTCTTAGTGTTAGCGCCGGCTAGTCCCTATACCAAGCACCGGGATTGGCCATGGCTGTCCCGCGCAGTCCCGAGACCAACCAATGGGACAGTCCGTGGACTGACCCGGGCAGTCTCGGGACCAAGCACCAGGACAGCTCCTGGGCTGTCCCGGGACCAAGCACCAGGACAACCCTTAGGCTCTCTCGGGCAGTCCCGGGACCTAGCACCGAGACAGTCCCAGGGAGTCCTGTGACCAAGGATGCGGTTTAGGGTTTAGCGCGTGCGGCAGTGTGACAGCGCGGGCGGGAAGAAGGAAGAAGCTCATCAAAGACCCTCATATGCCCTTTGCTTTTGATTGCAGCAGCATGTGCATCTGTTACTGGAATCGTTGTCAACTATTTGTAGGCGGAACTCATGAACCTTTTAGATGTCTCCATAGTTGGCGTCTCCAAATGTCTCCCTCAGCTTATTCATAATTTCCCGGCACATGTTCTTGTTGGTCTATGGTGGCTCGATTGATGCCTATAGAATCGCCCGTCTTGTCGCGCCAACGCTGCCGCCCACGCGGTATTTTTTTCACAGAGGAGGACCATAGCTAGAGGGTAAGACTTTGTCGTGAAGACTAAATTTGCTGCGGTAATTTGGATGAGGGCAATCAGTGATATGATGAACGGCGAGATATGAAGGAGTGACCATGACCAAGAAGTACGAGCACTTGATACTCTGCGTGTTCTGGACATTGAACTGCGTGAGAGCGCTTCACAGAGGTACGTAAATAATCTCATGTTGGCCACTTTTAAACAGTGATGTTTAATCAGCGTTAATGAAGATGTAAAAAAATGTTGCCTAGTGATGGTTTGTTTTGCAGAGGATACCTTTTGATGAAGGACAATTTCTTCCATCGTGATTTAGGGTCCCGTGGGCGATGTTGGTGAAAGAGAGGAGGCTTGGAAAGGCTGCCACTCGGGTATCCGGCTAGCGCTGTCCTTCAACCGTCCCGGCGCTGTAGAACGCGTTGTGGCCCGTGCTTTCCCAAAAATGTTGCCGCGTCTGTACTATAGCTATAGCTTTTTGGATGATGTTTTACAGAGTCTACAGGAATCATTGCACCTACTTGAGAACGGACATGCAATCTCATGCTTGTCTGAAGTTTCAATAGCTAAATATTGTTGAGAACTTGTAATTGAAACGAGTCACACTCATGATCATTGTGAAGTACAGTACTTCAAAATATTGGCAGGAACAACATGAAGCTGATATAATAAGTGAGTGAACATTAGCGAGTGTCGTCAAAATGAGTTTAATACACTTTTGGAATAGATAATTCACTTTGGCAAGATCATTCATACCGTTTAGATTGGTCTTGTAATTTGCCAACGTAGATCATTTCTATTCGGAGGCCTATGACCCATGTCACTGAGGCAAAACATTCTCAACTATCTTGAGCTGCTAGGGACTGTCTATCAATTAGTGTTTGATTTTTTCAGCAATTAGTGTTTGATTTTTTAATTTCTTGAGAAGCTTTTCTACTATCATGATATATCGGTTGCTGTACAATACTACATGTTCATTAATTATCTAGTTTTATGTCAGAAGGTAGCAGTGGAAATTACTCAATTTTAGGCGAATGTGAGCCTATCTCAATGAACGTGTTTCAGCCTGAAGATCGATTTTCATGTGAATGGTGTCCCAATTATAGATAGCCACCCGGGCAATGATTTAGTATTCTATTTACGAGAGTTGATGAAGCTGTTTGATTATAATTGCAGCAACAGTTGATGGGTAGGAACAACATGAAGCTGATGTCATTGAGTGGTGATGACAAGGCTCAATTGCTTCGCAAGTTGCAGGGGAGTCTTCACTTCGAGAAGACCCTCTCTGCGTCAACTGCATCACGACTCTCTGGCCATGGATTGGTTAAGGGTCGTTGAGACAAGATGATTAGTCTAAGTTATCTAGTCTCAATCTTCCCATCTAGCAGCATTGAAGACCAATGATAGCTGGCTGGAAACAAGTGTACAGATTGTAAGTCAATGTAGTATGAACAATCTTGTAGGTGCACCCCATCATGATAGGCTTTGGAGGGTCTTTGATGAGTTTCTTTGTTAACCGTAAATTAGGAGTTACCAGTAGGTCTACTGGTCTGAATTTTTACCCTGGTAATTTTCCAAGTTACCCCAACAGGTAGAGCTACGAAACACTTTTTTACCAATTTGACCTAACTGTCAGATCTGGTTGTACTGTGGTATAAAAGCAATAGAGCCAACCTCATTGGCACGCCGCATTTTCCCAAATACTTGATTTCTTGTTTGAAGTATTCTCTTCTGATTACATGCTTACCAAGCAGTTTTTGTTCGTACTTGGATGCTCTGCTCAGTTTGTCTTTTCTCGGTTTTGTGATAACCGACTTAGTTTCTAATGTTCTGTCATACATTTCGTTAAACTCCTTTCCCTCAGTAGCTACCAACCACTCCGGTACTGATTACCGAGTAGGTCCTTACTAGGAGGAGCTACCATTTGGCGACCATCTAGTGTTCAAATTCTAGAAATTGTTTGCTAAAAAACACGGAGTAACCGATCCCGGTACTCTATGATCACCTAGTATCTGTGTGACATCGCGCCTTTTTTCTGCCTTACTAAGAACATTCATCGTTATCATAGTCCGGTTGCCCAAAATTCCGATACACCAAACTTTCCCATGGCCCGGCGCCACACTAGATCTGAAGGACCACCGCCCGAGTTTGCCCTCGAGGCTCTCATGATTTCCAATGCTCATATTCACTGCTCCGTACAAGATCTGCTACCGTCACCGATGTTCCGAGCTCCCTCAATAGCCACTCATCCGACACGACGGCCTCAACCCTTACTCACTGCGGACGAATTACCGACCCCGCGAGAACTTCAAACCGCACGACATCCACACTCATCTACTTGGCAAAGGCCGTCTTCTGATTCGGTACTCCTCAACCCAGCAGCTACCGGAGAAGACTTACACCTCACAGACGAAGAACGCGAACAGTTTCGTGCCCATGCATTTCTGCTGTCCTCGGCCATCCAAGACTGACTTCAACAACTACCACAAGAAGACACAACGGATCAAGAACTCCTCGCGGCCATAGAACAGACATCTCAACTGGACCTCGATTTAGCTGCGTCTCGGCTACAACTTCCAAATTTACGTTTACGCCAGTTTTGACAAGATCAACGACGTGCCCCATCAATGCACCACACAGTCCGCCCACAACCGATTCCAGGACATCAATACCCGGTACAACAACAATTTTTTGGATTTCATCCTCGACATCACCACCACCAGGTTTATCCTAGACCTCCTATTCGGTTTTGCACATTCTGTGGCCATACCGACCATCCTTCCATTTCCTGTCCATACAACTATCCCCAACCTCGCCGCATTGTGGCTACCGGAGTACTGACCCCAACCTACCGACCTGCCGGCGACCCAAGCGTTCAACCCGCGGGTCGACGCCCTACCTCGACCGCTCGAAAAGCGGTACCGTATCCTGAGTACAAAACCGGTAAGTGCCCCGAGACACATTGCCGTAAGTTTGAATCTGCTATTAGATTAAATGGCGAAACGGAAACCATGGTCCAATTGGAATTGTTCGGTAATTCTTTCACCGAGAAAGAGTCGAATTGGTTTGCATACCATAGACGGATACATCCTACTAATACATTGCAGGAGGTATTTACCGCATTCAAAAGACGCTACCGAACCATCAAAACAGACAACCAAACGTACATCCAATTTCGTACAATCAATCAACAACCAAAGGAATCTGTCGATGATTACGCCGAACGTCTCCAGCAACTAGCGAAAAATCTAACAGTACTTCCGGATGATATGTTCATGTTGAGCAATTTTTGCGCTGGCCTATTGGAATATTTGCAGGTAGCCACGGTGGGATTGTTAAGGGGGTTTTCTAGGAACCGACCTTAAACGAATGAGACTACTCCTCACAAGAATACCCTACGCTAGGCAAATCACTAGGGATAGAGAGGAGTAGTAAGAGGTTTCTACAAAGGAGAACGTACTGTCGACTAGGAAAAAGCACCAATATACTAGTGAGTCGGCTCCTGCATACCCACAGACTACTGCAACTAACCAAGATACAACCACAAAGAGTGATACAAGAGCAAGAAACAACAGTAGTCTACCATACTAGTGCGCACAAGAAGAGTTAAGACAAGAACGAAGTACAACTGAGGCTGCTAAGAAGATGTACAAAATGTATAGCAACAACTCTCTCAACGAGAGGGAAAGTACATATAGAAGACTGGTCTGACAGTGTGTCAGACTGGTCGACCGGAAAAGTCGGGTCGACCAGTCTGTACCAGCCTGTACTACCGGGTATCGCCTGCCGGGTCTATTCCTGCCGGGTATAGACTAGCCTACTCTTAGCCTAAGGGAATATCATCGAATATTCGGTTAACATTGCCCTCCCTCTGAGCTTAGTACACTCCTGTGGACTTTAGTCTACCCTGATAGGCGACTAGGGAAAAATGGTCACGAGAAATGACAAAATTACCCGCGGTCAAGTAGTCAACCTAGACTATGGTCGACTCGTCACTGGTTGATGTCGCTGGAGTCCTGGGTCATGTTGGGTGAGCGGATATCTGGAGGCATTTCTGAAAAGTCGAACCCGAGAGAGTGTGGTGAAGAAATTACGGGTGAGTCGACTGGGGTGTTGACTACCGATGGTGTGGGTGCTGTCGTCATCTCGTCGGGTGCTAGGTGCTGCTGATCCTGCTGTTGTTGTGGAGAAGGAGGGTGTTGTGCTGCTGGATGTTGTTGCACCGTGTCTTGAGGGTTGGCTGGCGGTGTCCGCTAGTCTTCCTGCTGTTGATCTCGATCCTCGTCTTCATTGGTCAACTCGTTGTCGTCTTCGTCGTCGTCTTCACTCAATTTGACGTCGGTAGTCAATACCTCGTGGTGGTCAGTCGACTGGTTCTCCCAGAGGGAATGGTCGGGTTTGAGGTGGCTCGTATCTTTGTCTTTGTCGACTGGTGGAATCTCCAAGTCCGGGTGGTCGAGCTGAAGTTGGTCGAGTTGCCGGTGGTACATGTTGAGCTGGTGGCGGTCGGTGCTGAGGGTGTGTTTGAGAACCTTGATTTGGTTTCTTGCCTTGAGTCGGAGTCGGTACTTGCGCGCTCGAAGTTTGTGGAGTTGCAGCTCCCGACTTGCAAATTGGCGAGACTTCTCCTCGTTGTCTTGGAGCAGTAGGTCGAGTCGGTTGTTGGAGTCGACTATGTCCTTCTGAGCTTGCTGAAGACTGAG
Organism: Pohlia nutans; assembly: GCA_022496805.1. NCBI lineage: Eukaryota > Viridiplantae > Streptophyta > Bryopsida > Bryales > Mniaceae > Pohlia > Pohlia nutans. The sequence continues at coordinate 5,078,585 of CM040086.1, forward strand.
TTGGGTTGCTGCTACCTCGGCTCGTGCCGCTCCGAGTTCGTTTCATACTACCACGAACTCATTCTGGTGTGTCTACTCATGCTGTCGACTGGTGTTGAGGTGAGCTTCTAGCTGGGCAAGTCTGTTGTTGGTCTGACTCTTCTCCTCCGTGACGGTGGTGAGAGTAGTACGCATTCTTGCCAACTCGGTAGTGAGGTGGTCGACCTGTTGCTTGTAGGCTGTGGAGTCCTTGGTTAGTCGACTACTCTCCAATCGGTTGCGGTCGAGCTCGGCTTGAAGAGTGGTCTTTGCTTCAACCGCCTCGAACAAGAGGAGGTTCACTCGGGAGCCGACATCTTCGAGTCGACTTACTGATCCTTGGACGTCATCCAGGCGTTGGCGCCAGTGCATCGCTAATGTCGTGGCTCGTGATGTTGGTGAGTCGAGTGTTGGTCGATTGACCCCTGGTGATGGCGGAGGTCAAGTCGTTGGGGAGACGGGTGGTGGCTGGCAAAATTCGCCGGTTGGTGCCGTTTCATATGCCGCTTCGAGGTTGAGTGGCGCGAAGTCGGATAGTGAGGGCGGAGGTGTGTCAGGGAGAGGGGTTTCACCCGGTATTGGTGGTGGAGTCGACCGGGCCTCGCTGTCGGATGAGGTCAGGTCGACCTGTCGAGGTAGAAAGTGGCTTAAGGGGGTGAGTCGGCCTCGCTTGGCACGCTTCTCTTGTCGCTCCTGGTCCCGTTTGCGCACGTGTAAGGAGCGTGTCTCCCTTTGCTCGGTGGTTGGTTGACTCCCGGTAGTGGCTGTCGGTGCTGTTGGGTCGGGCGTGGTTTGCTGATTAGGGGGCCGGGCAGTCGATGTTTGGCTCTGGTCGACTGGTCGGGGAGGCCGAACATGGTCCTTCGATGTGCGGTCGGCTCCGAGCACGCCTTGGAAAACGATATAGTCGGGTCCTCGGGAGCTGTTTTCCGAGTTCTCCGAATGTCGATGTGGGTCATTGGTGTTCTGCTGGGCGACTGTTTGGTGTATATACTCTTGGTCAGTGCTAGGAAAATAAGACTCAAGGAGGAAGTCCAATACCTCGGCTGAAGGGCAGATCGTGGTCTTGGTGGTCTGCATCGTCTTGATGTCGATGGCGATCGAGTTGAACATCCATGTCGCCCAGTCCCATTACATGGCGCGGTCGATCACGGACTCGAGTGTACACACGACGTCGAGCATTTCTTTGGTGATGTAGGTCGTCTTGCGTTTGAACCCGAGGCCTTGAATGAACGCCGTCAGTCGCCTGTGGTGTTCGGGTTTGCAGTGGCAGATGCTGTAGCCCTCAGCAGTCTTGCCGGCAGCAGAATATTCTTCGAACCAACCCGGTGGGTACTCCGCAGGGTCGATCGGCTGTATAGTAATGCCGAATGGGAGTTTCAGGACCTCGTGAATGACAGTCGGGTCGATCGTGACTGTCTGCGTGCAGACGCGGGCGGTGATCGACTTGTAGATGATCGGTGCGTAGAGGAGGAACCGCCGCCATGCTCGGTTTGGGGCCGAGGATTCCTGCCAAATTCGTTTAGGGCGTCGGTAAGGTCGAGTCGGTTCTTGCGTTTGGAAGTCGTGGGTGCTGGTGTGATTTGGCTGCGAAGTCGAGACGAGATCCCTAAGTCAGGGAAAATAGAGAAGAGGGGCAGTGATGACCCCGCTTTGGTAGTTTGTACCGATGTACGCGTCGTGGTACCGGGGAAGGCGGAGTACGGGTGTCGGTGCTCGCACTAGTACAAAACATAGTGTTTTGCCACCAAGTTTTGCACCAATAAATTGGTGCATTTTAAATGATGCACCAACTTCGGAATTGTAATTCATTGGTGCTTTTGAACACTCTCTCGAAAAACAGAGAAATAATCCACTTCATTATGTTGATATTGCAAATCACGTAATCCTCTTCAATTTAAAAATTTTGAAATATGAATTTTTTGTGAAATTTGAATGCTGTGAAATTTGAATGCTGTGAAATTTGAATGCTGTGAAATTTGAATGCTGTGAAATTTGAATGCTATAAAATATGAATGCTGTGAAATTTAAATGCTATAATATTTGAATGTTGTGAAAGAAAAGTGTGCTGCCCAGAAAAATTTCGGGCTGCCCGAAGGTGCCACCACACCTTTGACTTTGCCCTATGTCAACGCCAAGTCCACTCATCACCACGGTCAACCCCGAAGTCAAGTCCACATCATCACATGTCACCATGGGGTTCGAACCCATGACCTCGTGGATGTGGAGAGACTACCACCACTAGCCCAAGCCACTTCTTATGAACAAAGTGTTTGAAAAATGGATAATATACAATCACCAAAAAAAATTCAGCAATTTACATTGTTTGGTAAAATTTTCAAACGGTCATAACTTTTGCAATATAACACATTTTTGAACGTTTTTTTTTTTCATGGGTAGGTATTGTAATGAGGAACGTACTCCAATTAAAAAATTTAGTAAAACATTTAGGAGTTTTTCTCTATTCAATTTAAAGTGACAGCAGAGTTAGAAAAGCATGTAGTAATTTTTAAACCTTTATAACTTTTGCAATATAACACATTTTTGAACGTTTTTTTTTTTCATGGGTAGGTATTGTAATGAGGAACGTACTCTAATTAAAAAAATTAGTAGAACATTTAGGAGTTTTTCTCTATTCAATTTAAAGTGACAGCAGAGTTAGAAGAACATGTAGTAATGTTTAAACCTTTATAACTTTTGCAATACAATACATTTTTTATTGTTTTCTTTTTTTTCATGGGTAGGTGTTGTAATGAGGAACATACTTCAATAAAAAAAATTGGCAAAAAAGGTAAGAGAATTGCTATATTCAATTTAAAGTGACAGCAGAGTTAGAAAAACATGTAGTAATTTTAAACCTTCATAACTTTTGCAATACAAAAAAATTTTGAACATTTTTTTTCATGTGTAGATGTTGTAAAGTGTTTGATGAGGAGCTCTTGTATTTTAATAATAAGAGGATGTTTTCTTGAAATTCACGTAGAACACAATTCATGTATTTTTTGTAATTTACGTAATTCCTGACATTCATGTATTTCTTGCAATTCGTGTAATTTTTGAAATTCATATAATTTTTGTAATTCACATATTTCTCAAAATTAATGTAGAACATAATTCACCAATTTTTTTGTATTACGTGATATTTGTCAATATTTGAAAAATGATGTGTATAAATTATGATACTCTGTTGAACCACGTGATGTGTATGTTGTTGCTATGTATGGGAAATTCTTGAAAAAGAATATGCAACATCATAAACATAAATTTCATACGTAGATGGATATCGTAATCCTGAATACATGATATCATTATACAAGGGTTTTTTTTGCATCGTTGAAAAATTATAAAACTATGAAAAACTAAAGTACAAATTAAACGTGAAAAAGATAAAATGTAAAGAATGAAATGAATTGGTTATGTCTCAGTTGCCTTTAAAATCCAACAATATAGAAATAATGAATATTGCATTGTTAATGCTGTCAAATCCAAATAAATTTCACGTACAAACATCAATGGAAGTAGGAGGTTTTTTTTGCCACCAATGTTGGTGTCACATTGCACCAATATACAAGTTTGGTGTTTTTTGCAAAGTTTGGTTGGTGGCAAATCACCATGGTTTGTACTAGTGTCGGTACTGGTCCCGGTGCTGCTGTTGTGGTCGTGTTCGGTATGGGTACCAGTGCTGTTGGTATAGTCGTGGTGGCAATTAGTTCTTGTTCTCGGAGAAGCATGTCCCAGATTTCCGCTGAGAGAGATAGCGGAGAATGGCCTCCCTTGATGACGGCGAGGTCCTTCTGAAGGTGTCCGAATATGAAGGTAGCCCAGTTCAAAGAGGCTCCGATATCAGTAAGGGAGAGTTTATCGGCCATGAGTATCAGGCGGAGGCACTGTTTGGACGTATAGGACTGCTTCCGTTTGAAGTAGATCCCTTGCAACAAGCTATACTTACGAGGTCGTAACTCCTCCGGCCCCAACGAAACACTGTAGCCGTCGGTATCGGGTCGGTGAAGGACTTCATGGCCGTTGGAACCGATGCTCCTGTATTTGAACGTCTCCGGATCCGGGTTGGTGTTGACTTCGGTAGTCGTGCCAGTCAGTAGTCGGAGGATGTTGGTGATGTCTACCGGGGTGATAACGTAGGTCTTCCTGATCGCTTCTCCGATAATCGACTGCTGTTTGGTGCTGTGTGCAGTGCTGATAAAATTCTCCACGACATCCTTGCGGATTTCTTGTCCCCACGGTAGGTTGACGCAACCCTCGAGGCCGACTCGGTGAATCCACGCGCATTCGTCCGGATTGGTGGCAACGAATGCTTTCCAGACAACCATGTGTTTGAGCGGTAGGCACGTGAACTCCTTCTAGTCCGGTCCTACCGGGTTGCCACGGGAGGAGCTTCCACGGCGACTGTCGACCGCGGTTTTCTTCTTGCATGTCATCCTGCAACACAGCACACGGAGAGTTCCTCGCGTTTTCTCTCGAGAGGTGGAAGAAAGAGCGGCTACCAAGCAAGAAGGAGGAAGAACTCTAATCCACGCTATTCACCTCGATCGATTGTGTCGGTGGCAGTGAACGGTACCTACCGGCCGTGGCGGCCGGGGAAGAAGAGAGGGAGACGGAGATGGAGGGCGGAGGCGGAGAGCTAACCGGGAGGGGGAGAGAACTGTGGCGGCGGAAGAAGGCATGGTGAGAAAAGGATAAATAGAAGAAGAGGTGGACAAGGAAATGAATGAAGAGGGTGGTGGAATGAAGAGAGATGGAGTGGGTGGGTGCGAACTAGGTTGGGAGAGTGGCGGCGAGTTAGGGTTGGGTACTGCCGAACCTGGCGCTCTGTACGGTTTTTGCCTCAGTGATACCGAGGTGGTCCGTTCGGTATGTCGTAGCGGCAGCGTTGGTGGCGGCTATGATGTTGTGGAGGTGGCTGTGATGCTGTGGTCGGTTACCGAGGTCGGTGGTCGTATGGGGACGGTAGGTCGGGTCAAAAGCAATATCGGTTTGGTATCCAGGTATGACTCGATATCCCGAGTTGACTGAGGAAAAATTTCCACGGTGATGCAGTTGGTGGAGATGGATTTCTCGGTAGCTTCTTCTTCATTTTCTGCATCGTCTTCGATTGCGTCTTGGTTGTCCGGTTGGTGAAAGATGGCACTTTTATCTGGGGCGGTTCGGGCGGCTTGATGTAGCTGATCGTCATTGAGAAATTGGTAGGGCTTTAGTTTGTTGATGTTGACTATAATCGGGTCATGGTCGAATTTGTCAACGGCGACGAGTAAAACCGTATTGTTAGGTAGGGAGTATTGAACTCGGTAAGGCCTAAACCATTTGTTTTTTAGCTTACCGGGGTGGATGTTAGCACCTTTGGGGAACCAGAGTATCGGATCACCTAGTCGGAACTGATGTGTCGACCCCGTAGTGTGAGGGCGGCTACCGTGCGAGCGGTGGATGGGAGAGCGTGAGCGGAGAGCGGAGAGCAGAGCGGAAAATGGAGAGCGGAGAGCGGATAATTGTCAGACTTTTTACCAAAAATAACATAATATTCGAATATTCTCTGACAGATTTGAATATTAACTGAATTATTCGAATATTCCCTGACATATTCGAATATTCTCTGACAGATTTGAATATTCCCATGGTAAATTCCCGTCAAAAATTGTTTTTTTACCACAGTAAAAATTAAAATGCAGTCATTTTTATATTTTTACTGTGGTAAATTTGAATTTCCTGGTCGAAAACATCATTTACAGAGGTGAGAAACAAACTTTTCAATAAATCTCTTTATTAAAAGTTGAGATACATGTTGTCCAACCGCACAAGGCAAGTCTGATTTAGGAATCAACCGTATGGTCTACGTTTCACATTTGCATTCCGGTTGTACGAGTCTATCAGCCTGACGGTCGACATTTTCCCAAGCGAAAAATCCCTACTGAACGGTTTTATCATAGCAGGATCAGACTTGTATCCCAGCAAAGCCTTGGAATATGTACCAGGAGGAATGCTGCCAACCTTGGAGTATGCATGATTGACAATGCGTGCATCGTCACTGTGATCTGAATGAAACGCAACCTTTGGTTCATCACACTCAATCAATTTCGGACGTTGTTTGCTGCGGTCAACGACGATAGAGCGCTGCTTGTATTGCCCATCTATCTCTACTTGAATAGCAGGCTGAAATGGTATAGCATCATCGAAGACACTGGTGATGTCGATGACCTCGTCTAACAAGCTCTCCATGATAACTGCAGATCCACCATAGACACCACGCCCATCCAACAAGACGTCTACCAATATGACAGTCTTCCAAACCGACGTATATGTGTTCTAATCTGTTAAAGGGTTTAGACTATGAAAATGCCTATGGAACTAACATCCAGATGTGTGGCCAGAAAAAGGCTCTAGTTCGACAGAAAGGCCGTCAGCTGGTCTATCTTATATTTGGGTTTAGGGTATTGCAAGGCAACATTTTTATATAGAAAGCGCCGCATAGTTGCAACATGGGCAAAGGTTCGTTGCATACAGCCAAGAGCGCCGGGTTTAGGAATTATAGTATCGTTTTGAATTTCAGTTTAAGGTGCACTAAAAATGCTAATCTGAGTGACAATGTATAAGATTGCGGCTACTAGTATTTAGGGGTAAACTTGCTGGCGATCTCCATCACGGTCCATTAGCTGCTGCAGCTGTCGTATTTCCGTCTGTCTCCATGGCCCGCATCTACGTTACAAGTCACGAGGTTCCTATGGTAGTAGAGGTGGGATGGGATAAGTACGCTCGAGTTTCGGCCCTAGATCTCGCTGTCCGTTTTGGCTTAGTAGCATCATCAATAATTGTGGAGCTAGAAGTCCGTGGTAGGAAGGGGTCCGTGGAATTTGGTGTGCTACAGACGAGGGGAGACGACCCGGAAGGATACTACTGGATGCTTTCTGCCGGTCAGTACAGAGCTTACGGCTTGTTGAACTCATCACATGGAGTTCGACAGATTGACGATTGTTTGTCAAACAATGAATGGGAAGGATTGGGCGGTAGGGACAAATCAGTGTATCCCAAAGTCACTAGGAATGGGTTCACGTTCCAGATGTAGTACCCAATTGCCTCAGTCGAGGGAGCAGTGGAATTGTGGCTGTGGGAATTTCCACATTGCAAAACTCATTGGATAGATCTGGCAGTGATGCTATTAGACAAAGATGTTCTAGATAGGTATGGAGTTCCGTGTGATATTTGGGACGACTCTCCGAGGGACCCGATGGTGTGGCGGCTGATGTGGTCACACTACATATGTGAGTTGCTAGGCCTACCGGACCCTTGCAACATCGAGGTGAACGAAGTTATTCCGAAGGAGTTATCGATTGCACTGCAGGAACACTTTGATGATGCAGACAAGGCTCCGTTTTGGGACTCAATTGAAAATAGCGAGAAATTCTAATATGTAGATGACCTTAGTGTATTGGAAGCTCAGGGGTGCAATCATACTACGTAGCGTTTGTTGCATACATGAATGTACTACAACATACTATAATAAAGTTTGAGAAGTAAGACAGTAGTTTGTAAATTTGCCCAAGCGCTGGCACCAACAAGTAGCTAAGACTTCGAAGCTACCATAGTGGATGCTGCAATTTAGCAATCCAGACTGCGATTTGCACTAGAAAAGATACAATATAATCATCACTGCTGCTGGCACGAACCAATATAGACACAACATCCGTGGTATCAAACGAAGTAGAGAGTAAAGGATTTGCGAGATAGAAGTAGACCTTTGCGGCCCAAAGCCATTATGACATAGTCATAAAAAATATCAGAGCGGATGGTCTAAGGCTATAAGGAATTGGTCCTTGTGCCCAAAAAGATGGACCCAAAAAAATGATAAAATTATCTTGAGATCAATCATGAACATCACAATTGGAAACAGTCCACTCGTGACTGTTGATAATAAAGAATGGAACAAATGAATATCGGTTTTAGCGGAGTAGTATCTAGTGTTGAACCAGGGGTGTAGTGCAATTGTATCTCCAACAAGTGCATTGCTAGAGGCCCTCTTTGGCTAACAGTCTTGCTCACACTCATTGACTATTCCCAAACAAGTGATAATGAAGCGTGAGGGATAATCAAACGTGGACTTCGTCCATATACTAAATAAGATGCCTACGAGTTAGAACGGGTCAATATTCCACTTTCGAAAAGGAGCTTGATTTCGTTGAAGCTGAAGGTCGGGGCATGAATGAATAAGTCAACGTTGGGGTCACGCTTGCACACCTTTATGAAGACGTAATAAATGTGTTTGCAATAGCTAAAATAGCCACCTTTCTTACCGAACTTGACCATGGTCTGTTTAAATGCAGGACATGTGCATGCAGGTTCGGAGCTCACTGTAATCTAGTATTGTGTCATAGCAGGTTGAGTTCCAGAGTCCAAAGCTATGATGCATCCATAGCCTGGGTGTGGAACCATTGTAACGCTGTCGATTCTCGCCTTCAGAATCCTGGAGGAATCGATGCTGAGACTCTGCTTGGAGGTGGGAACGTTGGCTTGACGACGAACTTTCTTGGACTTCCGCTTTCCTGGATACCGGTCAGCATCACTTGGAACTGGGACAGTGGACATATCTGAAGGCAGCGGTGCATTGGAAAATAGCCTCCTGGGAGACACTTGAATTTTCTGAGGGAGCTGAAATCCTGCAGCTTCGAGCGTTTGAATCTCCTTGAGCTTGAGGTTTGTTCCTAGCTTCACGGGCCACACGTCGGGAATTGGGGGCCTTGGTTCCGTGGGCGAAAAGTGAGTCACCCACTTGCGTCGAGTGCCCTTCACGCACCGCGCAATATCATCAGGGCAAAAGAAGAATTGAATCGTCATCTCCCTGCCCAACGTTACATTTAGCCATTCACCAGTGTACGTCGGAGCGGGGGTGCTAGTCGAATTCCGGACAATTTTGGCATCGCACTTCTTCTTAGTCACTGCTCTCATCGTCCAACACGACTTGGCAGATGTTTTGGGCAGCCGAGCAATGTGCCAAATTCGCTCATTCACAGTGGATTCTTGGACCGCTGTAACACGTTGAATTCCACCTTCCAGGGCAGGTGGTGAGGATGGATTCACGGGGGATATTGAAATCTCCTTGAGTGATGTGATGACCTCTAAAGCTTCGGATTCTTTCTCCTCTGCTATTGCTGGTAGAGAGGCTACTCTAGAGAGAGTAACTCGTTTCGATGCACGGGGACGAGAGTAGTTCACTGTATCCGGCCGATGGGACTCACCGTCATCTCCGAGCGGCAAGTCCGGCTTTCTCTTGGTTGAGCCAAATACTTCCTCTCCTTCAAGGTGAGGTTCACGGATGCAAAACTCATCAGCTCCAGGCATATCGAGCATTGCCTCCTTGAGCACTCTAGGGTCGCCCGTGCTTCTGGCTCGTCGTTGTGCATTTCTTAACTTAAGTTCGTTCTTGCTGGGACCGGATCCTCCAACGTCTCCTTTTAAGAATTGGTAGTATGCCACTACCTGCATGAACGCGTGAATGTAGTCGTCCACAGTGGCAACGTAGAGGTCATTACCTCTGTTGCCAGACGCTTGAAGCCACTTGTTGTACACAGTCTCGGCAAGGTTGCAGGACGGCATGTCGGCTAACGCCTCTTCGTCAAGGTTCTGTAGAAGTCCATCACAAGAAATGTCAGTTAGAGACGATTAGAAAGCAGTGCTTTAGAAAGAGATTGCAAGAGCAATGCATGCTCACCAACTACATGAAGCCACCCCATTGTCGATATCGGAAGTGCCAGAAGGCTAGCCAAAGATCCAAGTGTCTCAACGCTGTCTCTGATGCAGCTCCAGAAGAAAGCCACCAAGCCCTGATTGCTAGGTATCTCGTATCCGCCTCAGCCATGGTCGCGGAATCTCTATACTGTATGCAAAGGCGCTTGTGCTATTCTCGAAGTTCTTCGGCGATGTACTGCTTGTTATGCTTTTCGAAGGACTGTGACCAATGAAAGAAGCACGTCCTCTCTCGGTCCACCATTGGATCTTTGGGATTCCCATTTCCATAGATGATTCTAAGTGCATTCCAATTGGCTTGTGCACTATCCGCCATGAAGCCCATGAATTGTGGATTGGGAACGTCATGTCTCTCCATGACGGCATTCAGGTTCTTCCAGAAGACAATCTGAGCATCTGTGTCTTCCGATTGCATGTCACAGCATGCAATGGTCATGACCCGACAGTACGTAGAGTCGTAAACATGGCAACCCATTGTAGTCCAATGTTTGACACGTTTGACATGGTCAAACATGATCCAACAGCTCTCAAGATCTCCTCCCGTCTGCATCCTTTTGACCAAATCTACACCACTACCCGGGCCCATCTCGGACATTTTGAAAATGAAGACCTTGTCAGAGTCCTCACCTTGTCCAGGGAACATGTTTTTTTGGACGAATGCCCAATTACTAAGTCCTCTAAGTTTGGTGATATTGTCCATGACACCATACCTCCTGAGGTATCTGAATGTGACAACTTTGTTTCTAATGCTGGGAGAGCCCATGTCCTTGAACCTGTCAAGAACCGGCACGAGATCTTCCAAGCTCAGAGTTTTGGGTGGTTCGTCTTCACTGCGTAGAAGATACTCACCTAAGAGTTCTTTGCTGGCCTCAAGAACGACTGCACTCTTCGTAGCGGATGGTGTTCTCTCGATTTGCTCCCCGATGACAGTGTTGATCTTGGACTTGGTATCTCGGTAGTCTCCAACCTTCACCGGGTGCTTGTGATGTCCAAGATGAATGCAAGCCCTTGTGACGTTCGGCCCACCTTGCACGTAGAATATTTTAGCGCTACAATTGTTCACGCAAGTGGGAGGCTCTTTGCAGACCTTGCAGACCAAAGTGGAGTCCTTTGGAGGTGACCCTTCCACGATGAATGGCCTCCACGTACAGCCTTCAAACTCCGTATCATTTAATGGAGAGGTGCGGTTGGCACGCTTCAAATACTCGCACTCCTTGTTGCGACACTGCAAGTGGCCTACACAGACCGAGAATCGGAACGACAAACCCAAAGGATTGGAAATATTAGTTGTCATAGTTCTAGTCCACACATGGCCATCGTACCTTTTATCCATACCATGCAAAGTTCTTGCGTTTGTGTGAGATGCGTAATGCGTGATGGCAGGAAACTCGTACACTACGTCACCGTCGAATTTAGGAGGAAGATAGTCAACCTTGATTGTGGTGATCGTGGCGTAATCAAGTTTCTTCAGCACGTTCTTCTTCCCAGGAAGAGTAGCTAATTTCCTCAACTTGGATAAGATACTTGCAGCGGTGAGTGCCTTGGCAGACAACGAAGGATATGAACTCTCGTTGATGTTGATCGATTCAAAACTAGGACTGGCCGATTCAAGGCTATGAGCGGCATAAGACTTTGAGGACGGAGAGTCAAGAGTGTGAAGGGGAGGACGTTCAATGACCGTGTCTGCATCAGATGAATCGCTAGAGAGGGCAATGTACAAAGTTGATTCCGACTCTAGTTTAACGGAAGTGGATGATCCAAAAAGGGGAGTGCAATCCATATCTGGATCATGCTCAACCTTGACATTCCTAAGAAGAGGAGTGTGGATTGTGCATCTAGCTGACGGTTGTGGTATACCACAGCCCTTCGTTTTTGGCAGACCATAGACATCATACTTTCCAAGTCCAAGCATCCACCGACAACTTCGATCCGGGCTCTCGTGTGGCTGCTGAATAATGGTGTGAGACGGGGACGACTGGCTAGAATCATCAAAGATGTTCCTCTTGACATATAGACTAGATTCGACAAAATGAAATCGCATACTGAGATGTTTACTGGACACAACAGCAATTCCCTCGCCATTCACTGGGAATGAGACAGGAGCACTTGAGCCATACGCTGAAAGGATAGCAGTCTCCAAGGAATGATCGCAATCAGCAGTGGATGCCATGACAAACTGGACTTAGTATGAAGAATACAAGGATGGTTCAGACTAGAAGGTAGGGACAATATGTCATTGCATTCTGGATGGTAGTTTGATATTGGTCATGTATGCGTCGAGAGCAAATGATGATGAATGCGGTCATCACTGACACATTCAATTAGTTCAAACACCAAGTTAAGGATGCAGCCGAAATTCTGAGCACGCCAACTGGGCATTATCTTAATTTTGCCAAAATTCAATTAAGGAATGAATTGATTAGTTCAAGGGGTGATATATAGAACTCGCCGATTCTTTTTGAAAATGGACTTGCGGAACTTTTAGAAATGTGTCAGTATTGTACAATAATGGTAATGTCATAAAGATGAGCACATGGGGATTAGCATTAATAAGCGTATTTTGGAATAGATTGATTCCCAGCTTTGAGTATATAACCTATGCATGACTAAACAAAACCGGAGTAGGAAGCCGATGCAATGATATTGAATGTGATAGAATGAGAGAGGAAGAGATTGTTTGACGGTACACATGAAGCAAGGAGCACCATCTAAGAACGTGACACCAAAGAAGAAGAGGAGACGTGGTCAGACGGACTTTAGCGGCACCAAAGCAAAGCGACGGAAGGAAGCTAGGAGGAGGTTGTTGCAGGCAAGCCTACTTCCGAGCACTCCCAGAGAACCAAGTGTGGTGGATTCTGACGATGGAGGACTGAAGAGTAGGAAAGTATGTAGCATCAACAAACTAACGCTAGGTTCAATTGACGAGGGACTGGAAGAAGACCAAACGTGCAGAGAATTAGGAGAAACATTGCCTGTAGAGTGGACAGATCCAATGTCTGATCAAAAGCGAAGGAGGCAAGGCGATCGTAGCACTCGTTCAGAAATGAACGTTCTATCCTGGCTTGACAACAACTACAATGAAGGTCATTTCAACATTGCAAACGACGTTCTGGATATCCAGAGTAGTGACCACCGTAATGACGTAAAGTAATGGAGTTGCAAATCGACGCATGTTTGAATTGTCTTGTAGAGCGTGGTGAGATTCCAATCATGAGAATCTTAAGATAAAATTTCTTTCTAAAATAATGTTTACTTCATATCTTCATTTCCCAACTACAAGAATTGATATATTGTAGGAAAATATCACGGTTTGAATTTCCAAATCCCATAAGAAATTTGTTATTTAGAAAGTTTGGACAAAATGTGAATTCACTAAACTAAGAGTCCCACTTGAGATTATACGGAATTGAGTGTGATTGAGGGCCTGTAGCGACAATAGGTTCAAATGCGGGATTGGGGGCTTGTAGCGGCAATGGGCCCAGCGGTAATACCCTACCTTCACGACCCACGGCCAAACCCTTACTTCTGTACCACGGCCCACGGCCATACCCATTAGCTCTGTGACCATTATCTTTCTCCCCGCCATTGTACAATTCGAATTCTGAGCTCTGACGGAGGGAGGTCGTGATGCAGCAGCAGGGTCAACATTCGGCTGTGGCAATGGATCAGCACAAGAAGAGCGAGAAGGAGAGTCCGCATTCACTTCAGGGACCATCTCGTAATCTTGCTGGCGAGGACGTGTCACTCAAGTCGGAGTTTGAAGCGCTGCAGTCAGATGGCGAGTACAATTCCGTGGATGCGAAGGTCGATGCCCAGCAAACAGATGCCGATGCCGAATTGGGTGGGGGCGAGGACGAAGCACAAGAGAACGATGGCGAGGACCAGTCAGGGGAGGCAGAGGATGAAGCCCAGCAGATTGATCGCGAGGACGACTCCGATGAGGCGGAGGAGGAGGCACAACAGCTTAGGAACATGCAAGCCACTGATGACCAGGGCAGCGATGGCGATGGCTCAAACGAGGAAGGTGACCACGGAGTCGAGCGGGAAGACGTCCAGCAAGCGAAGAACCAAGGATCTCCAAATCAGGTAAGAAATCTCGAAGGTTCATCACGCAAGCCGTAGATTGTCAAACAATATTGGATCGAATTTCGGAATTTTGGTTCAAATTTGAGATCACTAAGATATTTTGAGGACAATAGAGGATCGAGTTTGGTTTTAGTTGATTGAGGGGACCTTGGATGCGTCCATGTCCAGGAGAAGGTCAGTGGCAAGATCCACTATAAGCCCCTGAGTTGTCAAACATTCTATATTTCTTGATATCCCGTATAGTATTCACGAGATTGGGGGAACTATGAGGGAACTCGACCACAAGGATGACTCGCCTGGAGATCATACGGTGTGTGGCGAGGCACTCACGCCCCGCTACTAGCCCTCAGTTGTGAATTCTTTTCATATTTCAAGAACCAGTTTGGTATAGGAACCTCGTCCAAGCGGATGACTCGCTTAGTACTCACACAATGTGACGCAAAGCACTCACCCCGTCACGAGCCCCTAGTTGTCTAACAAATATTTCTAATATCTAAAATCCAGCTTGGATTTTGTTAAAAGCCATGACCGAGGATGGATTAGGAATATTTTGAAAATCCAGTATAGTTTCTTTTGAAATGGAGGACCATGGATAGGTCCTCGTCCACGAGGATGACAATCAAGTTACTCACAGTGATTGTGGGGTGGCACTCTCACCCCTTCACGAGCCCCTCAGTTGTGCTAATTTTTTCTTAAAATTTGAACATCCAGTTTGGTTTTTTTGAAATGGAGGACCATGGATAGGTATCGTCCACGAGGATGACTTTCAAGTTACTCACAGTAAGTGTGGGGTGGCTTTCTCACCCTGTCACGAGCCCCCCATTTGAGCAAATTTTCTTTAAACTTTGAACATCCAGTCTGGTATTTTTTGAAATGGAGGACCATGGATAGGTCCTCGTCCACGAGGATGACAATCAAGTTACTCAGAGTGAGTGTGCGGTGGCACTCTCACCCCTTCACGAGCCCCTCAGTTGTGCTAACTTTCTCTTTAAAATTTGAACATCCAGTTTGGTATTTTTGAAACGGAGGACCATGGATAGGTATCGTCCACGACTATGACTTTCAAGTTACTCACACTGAGTGTGGGGTGGCTCTCTCACCCTGTCATGAGACCCTCTGTTGAGCTAATTTTCTTTAAATTTTGAACATCCAGTTTGGTAATTTTTGAAATGGAGGACCATGGATAGGTCCTCGTCCATGAGGATGACATTCAAGATACTCACAGTGAGTATGGGGTGGCTCTCTTACCCTGTCATGAGACCCTCTGTTGAGCTAATTTTCTTTATATTTTGAACATCCAATATGGAATTTTTTAAAATGGAGGACCATGGATAGGTCCTCGTCCACGAAGATGACAATCAAGTTACTCAGAGTGAGTGTGCGGTGGCACTCTCACCCCATCACGAGCCCCTCAGGTGTGCTAACTTTCCTTTTAAAAATGAACATCCAGTTTGGTTTTCTTGAAATGGAGGACCATGGATACTTCCTCGTCCACGAGGATGACATTCAACTTACTCACAGTGAGTGTGGGGTGGCTCTCTCACCCCTTCACGAGCCCCTCAGTTGTGCTAATATTTTTATTAAATTTGAACATCCAGTTTGGTGTTTTTGAAATGGAGGACCATGGATAGGTCCTCGTCCACGAGGGTGACTTTCAAGTTACTCACAGTGAGTGTGGGGTGGCTCTCTCACCCCTTCACGAGCCCCTCAGTTGTGCTAATTTTTTTTTTAAAATTGAACATCCAGTTGGGTTTTTTTGAAATGGAGGACCATGGATAGGTCCTCGTCCACGAGGATGACATTCAAGTTACTCACAGTGAGTGTGGGGTGGCTCTCTCACCCTGTCACGAGCCCCTCAGTTGAGCTAATTTTCTTTAAATTTTGAACATCCAATTTGGTATTTTCTGAAATGGAGGACCATGGATAGGTCCTCGTCCATGAGGATGACATTCAAGTTACTCACAGTGAGTATGGGGTGCCTTTCTCACCCTGTCATGACCCCCTCAGTTGAGCTAATTTTCTTTAAATTTTGAACATCCAATTTGGTATTTTCTGAAATGGAGGACCATGGATAGGTCCTCGTCCACGAGGATGAGAGTCAAGTTACTCACAGTGAGTATGGGGTGGATCTCTTACCCTGTCATGAGACCCTTAGTTGAGCTAATTATCTTTAAATTTTGAACATCCAATTTGGAATTTCTTAGAATGGAGGACCATGGATGGGTCCTCGTCAACGAGGATGACTTTCAAGTTACTCTCTGTGAGTGTGGGGTGGCACTCTCACCCCTTTACGAGCCTCTCAGTTGTGCTAATTTTTTTTTTAAATTTGAACATCTAGTTTGGTATTTTTGAAGTGGAGGACCAGGGATAGGTCCTGGTCCACGAGGATGACATTCAAGTTACTCACAGAGAGTATGGGGTGGTCCTCTTACCCTGTCATGAGCCCCTCAGTTGAGCTAATTTTCTTTAAATTTTGAACATCCAGTTTGGTATTTTTCGAAATGGAGGACCATGGATAGTGTTGAAGTAGGATGATTGCGTGGGCTGAAGTTGCTCATAGCCATGCGCATTAGCTAGAGTAGATGATGCGAATGAGCTAGACTTGCAACTAGAGAAGTGGTACTAGTTAGAAGTAATGAGAATTGGGTCTCCCAAGTGATATGGGCTGATCCTAGTGTACTAGGAGTGGAGTATGGGCTGATGTCCCATATGGTTTGCCAAGGGGACTCCCTTGGGTGTGCTACTTAAGAGGGGCAGCCCATGAGTAAAGATCATCTCTTTCCTATGCATTCCAAGTGTTTGTGTGAGGCTTTGGCATTCTAATCTAACCTTCAATAGGTTATGGGCCCACTCATGTTTTTTGCGTGAGTCAAAGATTAGATTGCTCATTGTGTGGAGGTCGTGCGTTGGAGCGCTGATTTTGGAGTATTGGAGCGCTGATTTGGAGCTTTGGAGGGCTGAATTCGAGCTTTGGTGGGCTGATTTCGACATTGGGAGGTATTACAATCTTCCTACCTTTGATCTACGTGTTGGAGAGCTGAATTCGCACTTTGGAGCTATCATTTGTTGATTTGGAGCTTTTGGAGCACTTTGGAGCACTTTTGGAGTTTATACACGTCTACAAGGGCTGAATTGGAGCTTTGGAGCTTATTGGTGCTTGTTGGAGTATATTGGAGCTGATTGGAGCTTATTGGAGCTTATTGGAGCTTATTGGAGCTTATTGGCTCAATTTGTGCTCAATTTGTGCACTTGTGTTGTTGCAAGGCACTTTTATGCTTTGAGGCTCTTGGGGTGAGTCTACAATCTGATTTTGGTATTGCAATTCTTGCACAAGGGTTTGGAATGTGAGTTATACCCTTGGAGTGCTCAAAATTAGAGTTTGGGTTAGTGAATGCACAACGGGGCTGATTTGATGAATTTCAATGCAATTAGGACTTGAAGGGGCTGAATTTGCATTGATTTAGAGTCCTTGGAAGGCACAAGGGTGTCCATAGGGTGCATTACGTGTTGTGAAGCACAAGGGTGCTGATTTGAGTGGATTTGAGCCAACGAGTGCGCAATTCTCCTAGTTAGGGTGTTGTGGTATGATCTTGTGCAAATTCACTAAGAACCATCACGATTGAGTGTTGTGAGGTTGATGTGTAGCACAAAGGTGCTGATTTAGTGTTTGGAATTAGTTTGGAGGCATTAGAAGCACATACGTGTGCAATTTGCTTCACAAATCACAAAATTGTCAAAAATCATAAAAACAATTTTTCTTAGCTTTCTAGGGGCTGAATTTTGTGAGCGTACGTCCTTCAAGGATATGGCTACATTTGAGGGTGAAGGTGCTAAGGTTGTAGACAAGTTCGATGGCGTCAACTTCCACTTGTGGAAATTCAAGATGGAAATGGTCATGGCCGAAAAAGAATTGTGGGAGATAGTTGAGGGTAGTGAGGAACCGCCTTCGTTCGACGCCGAGGCTAGGGTACGAACTGCGTACACTCGGCGAGAGAAAAAGGCCTTTGCGATTTTGGCTCTTAATCTTTCTGATTCCCAGCTTTCTCATATTCGGTCGTGCAAGACTCCCTCCGAGGCATGGGCCAAGCTTTGCAATATTCATGAGGCAAAGAGCTTGGTCAATATCTTGTTTTTGAGGCGCAAGTTTTTCACCATCAAGATGGAAGAAAACGACGACATGTTGGCGCACATCAACAAAGTCAAGGCTCTTGCGGATCAGCTCAACGGCGCAGACGTCAACATTACCGACGGTGATATCGTTATGACGCTCCTCGAGAGTTTGCCGCCGTCGTACGAGTATCTTATCGTTGCTATGGAGAGTAGGCCCATTAGCGAGCTCACTCTTGATTATGTGACATCACGGTTGTTGCATGAACTCTCGCGGCGCAAAGAGAACGAGACTCGTGGCGATAGCGCGGCGCTTATGGCGAAGCAATCCAAGAGCGGTGCCAGTGGGAGCTCTACAGACAAGGTATGCTACTATTGCGGTAAGAAGGGCCACTTGGCAAAATTTTGCTACAAACGCAAGAGAGAGGAAAGTGCCAACAATACAAAGGTCAACGATGCAGGTGATGAGTACGCATTTATGACTAGCGTCTCTTCTTGTAGTGATGACGGGGACGAGTATGCAATGATGGCAAGTGACGTGTCATGCAATGGTAGTGTGATCGATTGGATTGTTGATTCGGGAGCCTCGAGTCACATGGCGCCCATTAGGAGTTGTTTCCAATCATATCACGTCATATCTCCAAAGAATGTCATTTTGGGTGATGATACGGTTCTTCAAGCCGTGGGTAAAGGATCCATCGTCGTAGACACCGAGGTGAAGGGTCGTGTGAAGACAATTACCATCCATGATGTCCTCCACGTTCCCAAGTTGAAGGCAAATCTTTTATCGGTGCGACATTTGGTGATGAAGCATTTGCGAGTGGAATTTAGCGACCAAGGGTGTTTTGTGTTGTCTCCAAGTCGTGAGGAGGTGGCCATTATACACGAAGTCAACGGCTTGTACCAAATCAAGTTTTCCAAGATGCACGCGGCGGAATCGGCAACGTTGGTGCAATCGAGTTCAAACGAAGACAAGTTGGCGTTGTGGCATCGTCGTCTCGGGCATTTGAATGTCAAGAGTGTGAAAGCACTGCGTGGAATGGTAAGTGGCATGGATCTTGCACAATCACACGTCGCACCTAGTTCATTCACATGTGAGGGTTGTATTGAAGGCAAGCAACAACGCTCACCGTTTCCAGTTGATGGGGCAACTCGTGCAACCAAGGTTCTTGAGATTGTGCATTCCGACGTGTGTGGTCCAATGAAGACCACGTCTATGGGGGGTTGCAAGTATTTTGTGACGTTCATTGATGATTTTTCGAGGAAGATATGGTTGTATCCGATCAAAGCAAAGAGCGAGTGTTTTGAGAAGTTCAAAGAGTTCAAGGCGTTGGTTGAGAAGCAATCCGAGCACAAGATCAAGATGTTTCGATCGGATAATGGCGGCGAGTTCATGTCCAACCAATTTGGAGAGTTATTGAAGAAAGAAGGCATTGCTAGACAAACCACAACGCCATATACACCACAACAAAACGGAGTTGCAGAGCGTGCAAATCGAACAATTGTGGAAATGGCAAGGAGTATGTTGCACGCACAAAATTTAGGTTTGGACCTTTGGGCGGAAGCGGTGATGACTGCGGTGTACACACGCAACCGATGCCCGACGAGTGCGGTTCAAAACATGACACCAGAGCAAGCGTGGAGTGGGAGGCCACCCCGCGTGGAGCACATGCGCACATTTGGATGCATCGCATTTGCAAAGGTACCCGATTCTCAAAGAACCAAACTTGAGGCCAAGGCAACAAAATGTGTGTTTCTTGGATATTGTGAAGGTACCAAGGCGTACAGGCTTATGTCGCTCGAGACCAAGAAGATCATTCGAGCTCGTGATGTGACATTTTGCGAGAATTCCAAGGTTGAAGACAATTTGGACGATGGTCCAAGTGGGAGAAGTGGCGATAAACCGGCGATTGTGGACCAATCTTCCAAATCTCCCGTTATTGATATTGTTGATGAAGACGAAGATGACGAAGATGGTGGTGATGAGGAACATATTGAGGAGCGACCTTTGAAGACGAAGAATGGCGAGAAAAAGGCACAAGCAACGGCGGTTGAAGACAATGCATCCTCGAGCGATCGTCGTTATCCAGAGAGAAATCGTAGACCACTTGGCGAGTGGTGGAAGAATCATATTCTCCCTCAAGGTGAGGAGGAGCATGCAAACGTTGCACTTTTAGATGCTCCATTGACGATTCGTGAAGCGTTGAGTTGTGATGATGCAAACAAGTGGGAGCAAGCCATGCAAGAGGAGTACAAATCGTTGATGGACAATGGCACTTGGGAATTGACTCCCCTCCCCAAGAATCGCAACGCTATCGGTTGTAAGTGGGTATTTCGTGCAAAGAGAGATGCAACGGGTGATGTGGTTCGTTATAAGGCAAGATTGGTGGCAAAGGGCTTTTCACAAATCGAAGGTGTTGATTTTCATGAGACCTTTGCACCGGTGGCGAAATTCACCACTATTCGATGCATTTTGGCCATCGGGGCTGCCATGGATTTGGAAATGCATCAAATGGATGTGAAGACGGCGTTCTTGAACGGCGAGTTGGACGAGGACATCTACATGGTACAACCCGAAGGATTTGTGCAACGAGGTAATGAGAACCTTGTTTGCAAGTTGAACAAGTCATTGTATGGATTGAAGCAATCTCCACGCGCATGGTATCAAAAGATTGACACGTTTCTTGTTCATATCGGGTTCACAAGGAGCATCGCTGATCACAGCTTGTATTTCATGCAAAAGGGGCAACATGTGGTCATCGTGATCATATATGTGGATGATTTGATCATCCTTGCAAGTTGTATGAGCTCTTTGAAGGCATTGAAGGCAATGCTTGAGAACGAGTACGAGATGAGTGATCTGGGTGAGTTGCACTTTTGTTTAGGAGTTGAGTTTGTGCGAGATAGAGCAACACGCACCATAACAATGAATCAAAGCAAGTATGTTATGGATGTGCTCAAACGCTTTGGCATGGAGGATTGCAAACCGGTTGGCACTCCATTGGATGTGAATTCCAAACTCGTGAAACTCACCGATGAGGAGTATGCATTAGAGGCTCAATCTATGGTGGATGTGCCATACAAGCAAGCTGTAGGGTCATTGATGTATGCTATGATTGCAACAAGGCCGGACCTTGCGTATCCAATCAGCGTTGTGAGTCAACACATGGCAAGACCGGGTTCAAGTCATTGGGTTGCGGTCAAGAGGATCATGCGGTACTTGAAAGGCACAAGTGATGTGAGGTTGTGTCTTGGAGGTGACAACATTGTGTTGAGTGGGTATTGTGATGCGGATTATGCGGGTGATACCAATGATCGTAGATCCACCACGGGGTACATGTTCAAAGTTGGATCGGGGGCCGTTTCATGGAATAGCAAGCGCCAACAAACCACGGCCACGTCAACGGTTGAGGCGGAGTACATGGCGACGAGCCACGGTACGAAGGAGGCCATTTGGTTGAGGCAACTAATGGCGGATGTGAGATGCACTCAAGAGGAGGCTACAACAATCATGTGTGACAACCAAGGGAGTATGTCATTGGCGAAGAATCCAACGCATCACTCACGTACAAAGCACATTGATGTGCAATATCACTTCATTCGAGAGAAGTTAGAGATGAAGGTGATAGAGTTGAAGTATTGTCCAACGGAGCACATGGTGGCGGACGTGCTGACAAAGGCTCTTGCGAGAGATCGACATCAAAGACTAGTGGTGGCATTTGGGCTCGAAGGCTTTGGCTATTCGCAAAGTGGGAGTGTTGAAGTAGGATGATTGCGTGGGCTGAAGTTGCTCATAGCCATGCGCATTAGCTAGAGTAGATGATGCGAATGAGCTAGACTTGCAACTAGAGAAGTGGTACTAGTTAGAAGTAATGAGAATTGGGTCTCCCAAGTGATATGGGCTGATCCTAGTGTACTAGGAGTGGAGTATGGGCTGATGTCCCATATGGTTTGCCAAGGGGACTCCCTTGGGTGTGCTACTTAAGAGGGGCAGCCCATGAGTAAAGATCATCTCTTTCCTATGCATTCCAAGTGTTTGTGTGAGGCTTTGGCATTCTAATCTAACCTTCAATAGATAGGTCCTCGTCCACGGGGATGACAATCAAGTTACTCACAGTGAGTGTGGGGTGGCACTCTCACCTCTTCACAAGCCCCTCAGTTGTGCTAATTTTTTTTTTAAATTTGAACATCCAGTTTGGTTTTTTTTGAAATGGAGGAGCATGGATAGGTCCTCGTCCACGAGGATGACTTTCAAGTTACTCACAGTGAGTGTTGGGTGGCACTCTCACCCCTTCACGAGCCCCTCAGTAGTGCTAAGTTTTTTTTTTAAATTTGAACATCTAGTTTGGTTTTTTTGAAATGGAGGACCATGGATAGGTCCTCGTCTACGAGGTTGACATTCAAGTTACTCACAGTGAGTGTGGGGTGGCTCTCTCACCTTGTCATGACTCCCTCAGTTGAGCTAATTTTCTTTAAATTTTGAACATCCAGTTTGGTATTTTCCGAAACGGAGGACCATGGATAGGTCCTCGTCCACGAGGATGACATTCAAGTTACTCACAGTGAGTATGGGGTGGCCCTCTTACCCTGTCATGAGCCCCTCAGTTGAGCTAATTTTCTTTAAATTTTGAACATCTTGTTTGGTATTTTTCGAAATGGAGGACCATGGATAGGTCCTCGTCCACGAGGATGACATTCAACTTACTCACAGTGAGTGTGGGGTGGCACTGTCACCTCTTCACGAGCCCCTCAGTTGTGCTATTTTTTTTTTTAAATTTGAACTTCCAGTTTGGTTTTTTGTTAAATGGAGGACCATGGATAGGTCCTCGTCCACGAGGATGACATTCAAGTTACTCACAGTCAGTGTGGGGTGGCACTCTCACCCCTTCACGAGCCCCTCAGTAGTGCTAAGTTTTTTTTTTAAATTTGAACATCCAGTTTGGTTTTTTTGAAATGGAGGACTATGGATAGGTCCTCGTCTACGAGGATGACATTCAAGTTACTCACAGTGAGTGTGGGGTGGCTCTCTCACCCTGTCACGAGCCCCTCAGTTGAGCTAATTTTCTTTAAATTTTGAACATCCAGTTTGGTTTTTTTTGAAATGGAGGACTATGGGTAGGTCCTCGTCCACGAGGATGACAATCAAGTTACTCACAGTGAGTGTGGGGTGGCACTCTCACCCCTTGACGAGCCTCTCAGTTGTTCTAATTTTTTTTAAAATTTGAACATCCAGTTTGTTTTTTTTGAAATGGAGGATCATGGATAGGTCCTCGTCCACGAGTATGACTTTCAAGTTATTCACAGTGACTGTGGGGTGGCTCTTTCACCTCTTCACGAGCCCCTCAGTTGTGCTAATTTAAAAAAAAAAATTGAACATCCAGTTTGGTTTTTATGATATGGAGGACCATGGATAGGTCCTCGTCCACGAGGATGACATTCAAGTTACTCACAGTGAGTGTGGGGTGGCTCTCTCACCCTGTCATGACCCCCTCAGTTGAGCTAATTTTCTTTAAATTTTGAACATCCAGTTTGGTATTTTTTGAATTGGAGGACCATGGATAGGTCCTCGTTCACGAGTATGACATTCAAGTTACTCACAGTGAGTGTGGGGTGGCACTCTCACCCCTTCACGGGCCCCTCAGTTGAGCTAATTTTCTTTAAATTTTGAACATCGAGTTTGGAATTTTTGAAAATGGAGGACCATGGATAGGTCCTCGTCCACGAGGATGACTTTCAACTTACTCTCAGTGAGTGTGGGGTGGCACTCTCACCCCTTTGCGAGCCCCTCAGTTGTGCTAATTTTTTTTTTAAATTTGAACATCTAGTTTGGTTTTTTTGAAATGGGGGACCGTGGATAGGTCCTGGTCCACGAGGATGACATTCAAGTTACTCACAGTGAGTGAGGGGTGGCTCTCTCACCCTGTCATGACCCCCTCAGTTGAGCTAATTTTCTTTACATTTTGAACATCCAGTTTGGTATTTTTTGAAATGGAGGACCATGGATAGGTCCTCGTCCACGAGGATGACTTTCATGTTACTCACAGTGAGTGTGGGGTGGCACTCTCACCCTGTCACGGGCCCCTCACTTGAGCTAATTTTCTTTAAATTTTGAACATCCAGTTTGGTATTTTTTGAAATGGAGGACCATGGATAGGTCCTCGTGCTCGAGGATGACTTTCAAGTTACTCACAGTGAGTGTGGGGTCGCTCTCTGACCCCGTCACGAACCCCTCGGTTGTGGTAAAAAAAATTTAAAATTTGAACATCCAGTTTGGTATGTTTTGAAATGGAAGACTGTGGATAGGTCTCCGTCACGGGCCCATTTATGTTGGAATATTATTTAATTGTCGTTCTCCGTTTTGGCAGGCTGGCGCCAACGCTTCGATTTCTCCATCTCAGCAGGTGATTGATCTTAGTGACGTTGATAGCGTTGAGAGCCGTCATTGCATGTGCTCTAGTCATATTCATATGATGGCTCGCAAGGATCCAACTTCTCAATCATTCGAAGCGACATCAAGGAGCCTAAATGTTGTTAGAGCATTACCCGCCATTCCGGACCGTCTCGATGCTAGGGCATTTCGTAAGAGGCATGCTAATGCATTGACGGAGACGTACCGTAGTTCTCCTAGGCGTTCCCCTAGATTCTTGTAGTACGTAAGCATATGTTATGCAATCATGATCCTTTATATTTATGTCTTTTCATGTTTTACATATTCAGACATTGTCATTTGATTATGGCTTTTATTTCTAATTGTGTTGACCGTAATATGTTTGAGGCTCCAGATCCTCATGAGGAGGATGAGCCGCATAGTAAATGCCCGGACGATGTCACAACCACTTCGGAGAGTGAAATTCTGCACAGGAAGAACTTGAAAGTGGACACCAACGGGCTTATTAATGATCTTCGAATCAATCCAGTTAAGAAGTCCCGTCTGCAAGTTCTGTTGTGTCGGACGCTTGTGATGGACGAGGTGCGTGCTGTTGGAGAGCTAGACGTGCAGCGACTCAAAAGCGAGTTTTTCAATGGGTATCGCGAGGGTGACCGCGTGCTCTACATCTCGGCCTTCAATAATCTTGATGTGTCTTGCGACGTGACTGCTGAGATAGTTCAGTCCTGGAGCCCTATTTGGAGAAAAGTGAACAACGAGTTTGAGGAGGAGCTAGCAGCTGATGATGATCTTGCCCAACTCAGAGGCAAGATGTTCTATGTCTGGGATGGAAACCACCGTGTAACA
Organism: Pohlia nutans; assembly: GCA_022496805.1. NCBI lineage: Eukaryota > Viridiplantae > Streptophyta > Bryopsida > Bryales > Mniaceae > Pohlia > Pohlia nutans. The sequence continues at coordinate 5,103,777 of CM040086.1, forward strand.
GCATGGACTCGCCACATCACCAAATTCCATGTAGACGAAGAAGGCTGGCATTACCGGGTGCACTGCATTGTGTTGGACCCGCGAGGTTCTGTGGCTCGCTTGCTGAACGCCATGAGTGACGTCAACTGGTATAATGTTCCACCAATTCAAGTGAATTCGAATATCCTCGTTTGTGATCAATTCTTGCTCAAATTCCATGCTTTGAAATTTGGTGGTGCAGGTCCACGGAGAACGACCACGTTAAGAGCACCATTCCGGCAAAGTTGCGTCGAATCCGTACGTTTGGGGTACTCCCATTGACGGCATTCAAAGGCCTTATCACCGAGGACGAATATCAGTACTGCGAGAAGGTGAAGCCAAAAGTTAGCACGTGGTTCTCGCTAACCGTCAACGTGTTTATCAGCTTCCTATACAAGGTGAGCACTCCTCTCCATCATCTAATTTGGCACTCCTCTCAACGAACTATGATCATTCAAACTCATTCTCGATTCTTTTGTCATCATTGTAGCGGGAGATCCAACTGGCAGCTGATGACGCCGCGCGCGAGTACCACAGGAAGACGCCAGCTGAAGAGAGGTCTCCAGCCGGAGTCTGGAATGCGATGAAGGCTGCTGGTCAGCGGTTCGTGAAGCATCAAAAATCAAAGGACTTTGACAAGTACCTTGCAGCTGCAAGCCCTGTTAACGGAGACGACTTTATGAAGGAGGTATGATTTGATCTCCAAGTCCCGTACGTTGTGCTCTTCATTGCTCACCAGTCAATGATTTACATTTCAATGTTCAGATTGATCGGCATTTCAGTGAAAATTCCCCCCTAGAGATGACGATTGAGAAGCTTCAGAAGATTGCTACCTCTATTAGTGATGCGAAGTACAAGGCGCGTTGGTTACGGTGGTGGAATTCCTCTGAGGATGCTAGACGTGCCTATCGCTTTCCCATGCCAAAAGACAAGGACAACACGTGGGATCCCTGGTTAAACAAGGCTTCATTTTGGGCGGAGGTACGTTTCTACGCTACTCCAACTCTTCCTTATTTGATTGCAAAATTTTGACGGCTCACAGTTGTAACATGATTCATTAGGTTGAAGACGCAGTTGTACGCATGACGGAGGATATTATAAGGGACGAGAAGATCTCCGTCGATTGGTCAATCCCTGGACTATGAAAGCCTGGTGACTTCGTAGAAAGCTGGCGAATTCTACTCTAGGATAGAGCATTTTCATCATTCTTTGGCTCGAAGGATTCTAAGCTCTATCACAAAAAGACGAATTTCAAAGAGTACCCTGGTACAGCTGAAGCTGTCAGACGGGTTGTCTATAGGTGGATACCAAGCAATAAGATTTGTTCAAACCATTCATTCTAATGGTGTCGTGGAAGGTTGTGTGGTTTGTCGGTCCGTGGTGTATCGTATTCATATGCTGCCGCTTCCATGTGTTCAACTGCAGGTATTTCATTCGTGTCTTGCTGGCAAAGAAGGCCATTCCCGCAGAGTCCCTTCCTCTTTACTTCGAGTCTTGGATTCAGAAGGGGTCAGACTTGTGCATGTATACTTCCGATCAGCTCAAGAAGTTCAACGAGAAGCATCTAGAGTTTGGAGCGTGGTACCTTGACTGTAATCGAAATTTCACGCCCTCTACCGAGCTGGTAGTGCGACAAGCCATTGACGGTGGAGAGTTTGCAGTGAACGCCACGGACGATGTGTCGGATGAAGAGCCTATGAGCCTCCAAATCAGAAGAAGAAGCGCGAGACGAAGAAGGAGAAGGCGGCTAGGGAGAAGCTAGAGAAAGAGCAACATGCATTGGCTGAGAAGGAGGCGGCCGAGAAAGAGAGGCTTGAGAAGGAGAGAGCTGAGAAAGAAAGGGCCGATAAGCTGAATGCAGAATTGGAGGCGTTGGCTGCAAATCAGATTGAGGAGAAGGCTGCAGTGGATCACGTTGACCTTTCCGATGATGGCGAAGATGATGATGACGAGGATCGTGAAGGTCCCACGTATAGCCGTGACACTGCAGCCCCACAGGATCTTGCGCATGAAGAGTGCCGAACACCTCTGGCGCATGATTCATCTGTTTCCAATGCCGTCTATGTAACGGCGCAGCGACTTCGAAAGAAAAAGCAAGGAGTGTTTACCTCTACAAGTTCATCTGCAGTGGAGCATGAGTCTCTTCAAGTGTATCTGGAGTGCACAAATGTGAAAGACCTTCTTGAGCTTGGGGCAAATGAGATCCCGGATCCTCGTTGGAAGAGGTTCCAAGATTGCATCGCTCAGGTGATGTCTAGCCATAAACGAGTCTCATTAATCTGAAGTTTAATCCGTCTGACAGATCACTGACTATCTCGTTGAACCTTTTGTAGGCTACTACAGGGCGTCAACAGACCGTCTCATCGGCTGTTTGCAAGAAGTTCGGCCACACGGGCATTGATCTCATGATCGCAGATATTCCTGAGAACCTACCCGTCCCCGGAATCTCTACTGAAGTTCCAAGTTGGAACGTGAGATTTGAGAAATACGTGGAACATACCTTTGAGTTTGCTCACTACTTCTTGCACGATGATGGCGCGCTCGTTCTCATTCACTGTGATGATAGAGCTCTCATGCAGGACGTCGACGAATGTGCGGACCAATATGACATGCAGCTCCTCAAAGATTGGTGGGGAATTAATGAGCACCCGCTCGCACATCCTCGACAGCCATTGAAGCCGGTACCTTCAATTCCAATTCGTTCCTTTGATTCAATTTTATGATCCCGAATTGTATTTGATTTAGTTCGAATGCATTGTGTGGTCCCAGGACGGGAGTGCATTCTGGATATCACTAATTAGCAAAGTAATGTGGAATTTGACGTTTTGGCAGTCGATTCGGTTCTGGATCCAACTCTACATTCGACGAGACATTGTATCGAGGTTCTCGTTCTCTAGGAACCGCGGTGTGGGATTTGCAGGCATTCATCTTGAGAACAACGATGCTCTCTTCAACCTCACTTGCGATGATGTCACTATGAACAAAGACTTACCGTGGAGAGGTGCTCGTGAGAAGAACGAAGAGTTCTTTCGAATGCTCATACAACAGTTATCCAAGCCCGGTGATACAATCCTCGACTGCAAGGCTGCCACAGGTAATGCTAAGTGTGAGCCTACATCCATTGCACGCATAATACTTGTAATCAATGTATGATTCCCTCTTGCAATCTAAAATTCTGTGTGGTCAATTAGGTACTTCCATTAGGGCAGGCTTGGCCTTGGGATGCCACGTTTTGGCATTGGAAGATGACCGCGACATCTTCGACTCGCTTATTGCACCGTTTTCTCCTACTCCGATATCTCGTCCTCAGGCATTGGGTAGGGTCACTACACCCCCGGTGAATCCCGCCCCTGCTAAGAAGCCCAAGACCAACAGATTCAATTGTGAGTAAGTTCGGAATCTCTAGGAATGCCCAATGGTTCAGATCTCATAACATATAGCATGCATTTCTGCAGTTATCTCTCAGTCCTTACATTTTTTCTCAACCTCTTGCAGAGATATGCGATTTTTGCGACGGCGTCAAACTAGTTGCAGCCCGCCTTCTACGTTCACTCTTCCCGATTATGCAGCGTGCATAGCGGATGCTTATGCTAAGGCCTCTCCTTGCATGTATCAGCGTAAGCGTAGGTACAATCCGAGAGTCCGGAAATTCATAGATGATGAGGCAGAGCAGGGAGAGGAATTTAATATGGAGGTGTCTGCCGATAGTGAGACTAGTTCAAGTGACGGCCTTTGAGATTATTTATCTATTTATTCATATACGGATTTATTCTGCAATCCACCAAGTCGATTTGTATGTGCCCATTCCTAGTCCTTGATACTGAAGGTGCAAGACTCAATGTGTCTAATCTCTCCACTTTTATAATTCACTTGTAGCACACTTGGTATACTCAATGTAGGAGAGCCACTAGAATTCCAAGTATGAGTTGACCGTGGGTCATATACTTCAAAATTTTGTTATTTATTACCCAATATCAAATGGATCTACAAACACCACTACCACTATCTCTTTTACAGCCCATATCCAATGCTCATCAAGGTCATTGCTTGTTCTCGAAGACTGTCTTTTAAATACGACTCGTACTCAACTGACTGCTTCACCGCGCGCATCATGTCGTCTATTGTGGCAACGTACAAACACGTCCCTCTACTCTGTGACATCCGCTGCCAGTAGCTGTATACAGTCTCGCCCAGGTTGCATGAAGGAATGTCCGCAATCTGCTCTGCCGTTAGATCCTGGAAGCCACATACCAAATGTTGAATGAGTAAGACGACAAAGTAGTCATTCGGATTTGTAGGATAACATATTCATAAATAGGTATTGAAATCTCACAAGCTCATAGAAACCACCCCATTGGCGGAATCTGAAGTGCCAAAATCCCAGCCAATCATCCGGTACTCGCAGTCCATCTTCAGTGGCAGCTCCTGATGACAACCACCAGTCTCTTGTGCAATGGTAGAACTCTTCAGCCTCCCACGGGGTCTTTGCATCTCTGAAATTCGTACACAGTCTCCTGTGCATTTCTCGGAGGACTGGCCGGATGTGCTCCACCGTGTATCGCTCCAAAGAACCGGTCCATTCAACTTCATTGTATCTTTCTCTACCAACCATCTGCCTATTGGGATTTCCATTCCCGTACACAATCCTCACCGCCATCCAGTTCGCTTCGTCCACGCCTGCTACAAACCCCTTGAAGTAAGGGTTTGGAACTCCGTTTCGTTCCATCACCTTGTTGAGAGCCAACCACATGAGCTTCTGTGAATCGACATCTTCGCTCAAGATTTCGCATGTGGCTATTGTCATCAGGCGACACATTTCTGAATCATAGACATAGCAAGATATAGTTGTCCAGCCTCTTACTCTGTTGAGGTGGTCAAACATGATCCAACGTTTGTCTAGGTCCCCACCCGGTTGCATGCGCCTTACAAGATCAATGCCGCTGCCAGGTCCATCTTCTGACATCTTGAATATGTAATACCGTCCAGTTCCAAATCCAAATCTGTCGCTAATCTAAATGAAGGCGTATGGACACTCAATCCTCAACTGCTCGATCATGTCGAGCGATCCTCTCTCTTCACTAATGGTTGATTCCATCCTAGTAGCATCCCATCTGTATCGGGAATGGTACATACTGAAATGCTCAATCATAGCCAGATACATTTGTGATCGAGATGGTACTCCTGATCCATCACTATCTATTACACGTGTCGTGTCAACCTCAATAGAGGACTCGCCGGTGAAGCTCGTACCCATTTCTCTACAACAACAAACTAGACACTCAAGACATAAAATTCAAGGGAGGACACTACCATGAGAGACAAGTCGACACTCGCTGGAGAAGAGCGTTGTGAATGGCCATATATATATTTCGCATCATTATCTGTTCGTATGGGTCAAATCCAGAGTCTTCTAAGTCAATTTCTGTGCACAACTTTTTCGACCGTGTCTACCACTACAAGACTTCCATGAGTCAGAATAGATTTATTCTTATATTGGCATCACTGATTCGCCTGGATACGAACTCAATGACAGAAGGATCTAATTCTGAAATGCAAACAGATTCGACTTCCAGATTGCCAGCCGTCAATTCATTTCTAATTTGGCATTTTTGTGATTGATGCTATTAGCAGATAATGTACCAATCCTCTCGAGATTTCAGCAGAGACATTTGCACCCTTAAGACAAAACTCATCAATGAGTCCCTGTCCGCCACCAACAATGACCAATAATTAATTCTAGAGAATGAAGAGCCTGAGTCAAGGGTGGGGCGCGAGGCAAACAATCATCCTAGTAAACTAAGAAATTCCGAGTGTTTGCTTGACTTCCCCCTTAAGCGATGGCGAATACATACACGGATGAAAGACCAATTGTCGTGCTAAGCATGGCATCATGATCCACGTTTTCAAATGTTCATGCAACGTCACAAATTATTGTCTACAGAATACCAACCTAAGAAAACCGAGACAAATCACCGGGGAACGGTTCCTTGAACCAAGCACCGGGCCAGTTCCCGGGAGTTCCCGAGACTAAGCACCTGTGCTCTCCCTGGAATTGTCCTCTGGCTATCCCGGGATAGTCACGGGTGCATTAGCGTGGAGCAGTGAGGGCGGCAACACGTGCAGCGGAACGAGCAGCAACACGTGCAGAAGAGCGAGCGGCAGCGCGAGTTATTCCTATCGCTGGCAAGCCGGCTGCAATCACTCCAAGACTCCACAATTCTAAGCATTTTTCAGACCCGTTCCATCTGCACTCATCAGCCCGTGTTCAATCCCAACCGCTCATACTTTTTGTAATCATTAATATGTGTTCGATTTAGAAAACACAAGAGGCTTCATAGGAAGAACGAGCATGGAATATAATGGGGTTCACTATACTCACCCAGCACTGGAAAAGTCCCGGGCTGACCCGGGCAGTCCCGGGACCTAGCACTGGGACAGTCAATGAGCTATTACAGGCAGTCCCGGGACCAAGCTCCTGGATAGCGCGACAGCGTGCAAGCGTCAGCGCGGGTAGGAGAGGAAGGAAGAGGAAGGAAGAAGGAAGGAAGAAGCTCATCAAAGACCCTCCAATGCCCATCATGCTGAATTTTTAGCATTGCATCTAATGTTTGCCACTATTAGATGATATTGTGCCAACCTATAAGTCCATCAATTCAAACGGAATACCCAATGAAAATGCAAGCAAACAATTTCCATCAATAGATTACGTACCCTTATATAATGCGATGGTCTCTCCTTCAACACGAAAGGGTTTCCAATCTTCTTGGACGACCGTAGAGGTCCCCCGACATATTGAATGGGGAACAAGGTTTGGTGATAGTCCGCCCACACAAAGCCTACCGCAAGGTGTACGCGTGGCAGTCGGCACAGACGGCAGCGCGGGCGCGTTTGCACGGGCAGCACACACGCGCGTTTGCGCCTGCGCGCCGACGCGAGCGGCAACGTGGGCGCATCTGCCATGTCTGCGTGGGCATCTCCTTGGATAATCGAGTTCCGTGCGAGTGCACTCAATTCACAGATGGCGAGTATGCCTACATTATGGAAGGATGTTTGAACCCCTCCTTACTGCAGCAGAAGCTTGAAAAAAAATCTAACAAGAATCTGCTCTACTATTGTCAGCCCGGAGCTTGCCCTAGTGAGCGAAACACCGACGAGGTTTGCAAAGGCGACATTCAGCAGCTATTCTTCTAGGAGTGAAGAGAGAAGTGTGGGTGCACCCAGTCATGATTGGCCTTGGTGATTCTTTGATCGGTTTCTTCCTTTCCTTTCGAAGTCCATCCGTCGTTCTCACCGGCACGTGCAAGCGCATGCGCACCTGCCACCACAGTCACAAGCGCTGACATACGCACCCGCGACAGTCCGGGTTATCCTGTGTAGTCCCGGGACAAAGCACCGTGACAGTCCGGGTTGTCCCGGGCAGTCCTGGGACTGAGCACCGGGACAGTCCCTACGCTGTCCCTGGCAGTCCCGGGTGCAAGCACCGGGACACACTGGGTTGTCCTGGGCAGTCCAGGAACTACGTACTGAGACAACCTGGGTGACCAAGCGGGCAGCAGCATCTGTTCTGGATTGACGAGTGGCGATAAAACTCCTACCTTTCACTTCCGGGTTTGAATTACGAGTAGATGTGGTTTGCACGGACTCGACGACTTGTTGTCCATTTTGGTCATACTTTCCGAAGTAAGCTCTCTTTTGATCGCCGCAATGTGGCAGTCCTTAGGGCCTTCCCGGGGGTGGGTCCCGGGACTGCCCGGGACTGCCTAAGGGCTGTCCTGGTGATTAGTCCCGGGACTGCCCGGGACTACCCAAGGGCTATCCCGGTGGTTGGTCCCGGGACTGCCCAGGACTGCCTAAAAGCTGTCCCGGGGGTTGGTCCCGGGACTGCCCGGGACTGCCCAACGGCTGTCCCGGTGGTTGGTCCCGGGACTGCCCGGGACTGCCTAAGGGCTCTCCCGGTGGTTGGTCCTAGGACTGCCCGGGACTGCCGAAGGGCTGTCCCGGGGGTTGGTCCCGGGACTGCCCGAGACTGCCTAGAAGCTGTCCCGGTGGTTGGTCCCGGGACTGCCCGAGATTGCCTAAGGGCTCTCCCGGTGGTTGGTCCCAGGAGTGCCCGGGACTGCCGAAGGGCTGTCCCGGGGGTTGGTCCCGGGAGTGCCCGGGACTGCCTAAGGGCTGTCCCGGTGGTTGGTCCCGGGACAGCCCGGGACTGCCGAAGGGCTCTCCCGGTGGTTGGTCCCGGAACTGCCCGGGACTGCCTAAAGGCTCTCCCGGTGGTTGGTCCCGGGACTGCCCGGGACTGCCTAAGGGCTCTCCCGGTGGTTGGTCCCGGGACTGCCCGGGACTGCCTAAGGGCTCTCCCGGTGGTTGGTCCCGGGACTGCCCGAGACTGCCTAAGGGCTCTCCCGCTGGTTGGTCCCGGGACTGCCCGGGACTGCCTAAAGGTTCTCCCGGTGGTTGGTCCCGGGACTGCCCGGGACTGCCCAAGGGCTGTCCCGGTGGTTGGTCCCGAGAGTGCCCGGGACTGCCTAAGGGCTGTCCCGGTGGTTGGTCCCGGGACTGCCCGGGACTGCCTAAGGGCTCTCTCGGTGGTTGGTCCCGGGACTGCCTAAGGGCTCTCCCGTTGGTTGGTCCCGGGACTGCCCGGGACTGCCTAAAGGCTCTCCCGGTGGTTGGTCCCGGGACTGCCCGGGACTGCCCAAGGGCTGTCCCGGTGGTTGGTCCCGGGACTGCCCGGGACTGCCTAAGGGCTCACTTGGTGGTTGGTCCCGGGACTGCCCAAGGGCTGTCCCGGTGGTTAGTCCTGGGACTGCCCGGGACTGCCTAAAGGCTGTCCCGGTGGTTGGTCCCGGGACTGCCCGGGACTGCCTAAAGGCTGTCCCAGGGGTTGGTCCCGGGACTGCCCGGGACTGCCTAAGGGCTGTCCCAGTGGTTGGTCCCGGGACTGCCCGGGACTGCCTAAGGGTTGTCCCGGTGGTTGGTCCCGGGACTGCCCGGGACTGCCTAAGGGCTGTCCCGGGGGTTGGTCCCGGGACTGCCCGGGACTGCCTAAGGGCTGTCCCAGTGGTTAGTCCCGGGACTGCCCGGGACTGCCTAAGGGTTGTCCTAGTGGTTGGTCCCGGGACTGCCCGGGACTGCCTAAGGGCTCTCTCGGTGGTTGGTCCCGGGACTGCCCAGGACTGCCTAAGGGCTCTCCCGTTGGTTGGTCCCGGGACTGCCCGGGACTGCCTAAAGGCTGTCCCGGTGGTTGGTCCCGGGACTGCCCGGGACTGCCTAAGGGCTGTCCCGGGGGTTGGTCCCGGGACTGCGCGGGACTGCCTAAGCGCTGTCCCAGTGGTTGGTCCCGGGACTGCCGGGACTGTCTAAGGGCTGTCCTGGTGGTTGGTCCCGGGACTACCGGGACTGCCTAAGGGCTGTCCCGGTGGTTGGTCCCGGGACTGCTCGGGACTGCCTGGAAGTTGTCCGGGTGGTTGGTCCCGGGACTGCCCGGGTTTGCCTAAGGGCTGTCCCGGTGGTTGGTCCCGGGACTGCCCGGGACTGCCTAAGGGCTCTCCCGGTGGTTGGTCCCGGGACTGCCCGGGACATTCTAAGGGCTCTCCCGCTGGTTGGTCCCGGGACTGCCCGGGACTGCCTAAAGGCTCTCCCGCTGGTTGGTACCGGGACTGCCCGGGACTGCCCAAGGGCTGTCCCGGTGGTTGGTCCCGAGAGTGCCCGGGACTGCCTAAGGGCTGTCCCGGTGGTTGGTCCCGGGACTGCCCGGGACTGCCTAAGGGCTGTCCCGGGGGTTGGTCCCGGGACTGCCCGGGACTGCCTAAAGGCTCTCCCGGTGGTTGGTCCCGGGACTGCCCGGGACTGCCCAAGGGTTGTCCCGGTGGTTGGTCCCGGGACTGCCCGGGACTGCCTAAGGGCTCACTTGGTGGTTGGTCTCAGGACTGCCCAAGGGCTGTCCCGGTGGTTAGTCCCGGGACTGCCCGGGACTTCCTAAAGGCTGTCCCGGTGGTTGGTCCCGGGACTGCCCGGGACTGCCTAAGGGCTCTCCCGGTGGTTGGTCCCGGGACTGCCCGGGACTGCCTAAGGGCTCTCCCGCTGGTTGGTCCCGGGACTGCCCGGGACTGCCTAAAGGCTCTCCCGCTGGTTGGTCCCGGGACTGCCCGGGACTGCCCAAGGGCTGTCCCGGTGGTTGGTCCCGAGAGTGCCCGGGACTGCCTAAGGGCTGTCCCGGTGGTTGGTCCCGGGACTGCCCGGGACTGCCTAAGGGCTGTCCCGGGGGTTGGTCCCGGGACTGCCCGGGACTGCCTAAAGGCTCTCCCGGTGGTTGGTCCTGGGACTGCCCGGGACTGCCCAAGGGTTGTCCCGGTGGTTGGTCCCGGGACTGCCCGGGACTGCCTAAGGGCTCACTTGGTGGTTGGTCTCAGGACTGCCCAAGGGCTGTCCCGGTGGTTAGTCCCGGGACTGCCCGGGACTTCCTAAAGGCTGTCCCGGTGGTTGGTCCCGGGACTGCCCGGGACTGCCTAAGGGCTGTCCCGGGGGTTGGTCCCGGGACTGCCCGGGACTGCGTAAGGGCTGTCCCAGTGGTTGGTCCCGGGACTGCCCGGGACTGCCTAAGGGTTGTCCCGGTGGTTGGTCCCGGGACTGCCCGGGACTGCCTAAGGGCTGTCCCGGGGGTTGGTCCCGGGACTGCCCGGGACTGCCTAAGGGCTGTCCCAGTGGTTGGTCCCGGGACTGCCCGGGACTGCCTAAGGGTTGTCTCGGTGGTTGGTCCCGGGACTGCCGGGACTGCCTAAGGGCTGTCCCGGTGGTTGGTCCAGGGACTACCCGGGACTGCCGAAGGGCTCTCCCGGTGGTTGGTCCCGGGACTGCCCGGGACTGCCTAAGGGCTCTCCCGGTGGTTGGTCCCGGGACTGCCTAAGGGCTCTCCCGCTGGTTGGTCCCGGGACTGCCCGGGACTGCCTAAAGGCTCTCCCGGTGGTTGGTCCCGGGACTGCCCGGGACTGCCCAAGGGCTGTCCCGGTGGTTGGTCCCGGGACTGCCCGGGACTGCCTAAGGGTTGTCCTGGTGGTTGGTCCCGGGACTGCCGGGACTGCCTAAGGGCTATCCCGGTGGTTGGTCCCGGGACTGCTCGGGACTGCCTGGAAGTTGTCCGGGTGGTTGGTCCCGGGACTGCCCGGGTTTGCCTAAGGGCTGTCCCGGTGGTTGGTCCCGGGACTGCCCGGGACTGCCTAGAAGCTGTCCTGGTGGTTGGTCCCGGGACTACCCGGGACTGTCTAAGGGCTGTCCTGGTGGTTGGTCGAGGGACTGCCCGGGACTGCCTAAGGGCTGTCCCGGGGATTGGTCCCGGGACTGCCCGGGACTGCCTAAGGGCTGTCCGAGTGGTTGGTCCTGGGACTGCCCGGGACTGCCTAAGGGTTGTCCCGGTGGTTGGTCCCGGGACTGCCCGGGACTGCCTAAGGGCTGTCCCGGTGGTTGGTCCCGGGACTGCCCGGGACTGCCTAAGGGCTGTCCCGGTGGTTGGTCCCGGGACTGCTCGGGACTGCCTAGAAGCTGTCCCGGTGGTTGGTCCCGAGACTGCCCGGGACTGTCTAAGGGCTGTCTTGGTGGTTGGTCCAGGGACTGCCCGGGACTGCCTAAGGGCTGCCTAAGGGCTGCTCGGGACTGCCTAAAGACTGCCCTGGACTGCCCACGACCCGAGCGACGACTTCAAGTAACTTGGAGGCCATGGACCAGGCGCATCACAGGACAGGCACAGGGCTTCATCAAGAATGGGGAGCGATGTCACATCGCAAGGCGAGCGGATTCAAAACAAAGGCGAGCGGAATCACAGCGACAATGCGTGGGGAAAATGAGGAAGACGATGGAGGAACAGCACATGAGCGGTGCTTGAGAGAGACACCTAAGGGGTCCACAGCCGTAAGATCGAGTGGTGTGATCTGCATTAATCTCCACCGTCAAGAAAATCCAACGGTCGATCGTTGTCTACAAGCTTGGTCAGGACTTCTCTTGTCATGTCTCGCACGCCGTGGAAGTCCATGTCCACGCAGCCGCTTTGATTCGTTACGGCTCACCATGTTTGCAGACAACGTCGCGCTCCTTCTTCAATCTCCACACTCACCACCACGTTCAATTTGATCCCCACCTTGTGAAGAGCTACTTCCGCACCTCGAATCCTTGGAAACAGGGACAAAACCTTCATCCCTTTGGGATACAATGGCTTCATCCTACAATGAAATCAAATCCGTGATACTTGTCTATAAGCTTGATAATGACTTCCCATGTCTTGTCTCGGGCAGCAGCGTTGGCGCATCTGCACGGGAGACAGCTCGTGTGGCTATAGTGACGCAATAGATCCGGCGTCTGCAGCAAAGTTTGCGGTAAATGTTTCTAAACCGCGGTAAATGTTCACTAAACCCTAAAAATAGAAAATTACTATTATAGGAAAGTTACCATGTGGTAAAAAACTATTTTTAGGTGGGGTAAAAACCTAAATATAGACGACTTTTTTACCTATTTTATCCTAATCTAGGTTTAAAATTGTTCAAAATTTACTAGGTAAATGTGAATTTTCTGCTCTCCGCTCGCACACGAGCTTTCCCCCCCGTAGTGTTGGCCCATTGAGCGCGGTTCCATTGCAATATCCCTTGCGTCTTGAGGGCTCGATGGCGAGATTCGTCCAAACTCTCCAGATCTGCCCTGCGCGCTGCAAGGACCCAACTAGGCGAAGGGTCGGTAGTAATGGACTTGGTCGGTATCAAGTATTCGGTAGGCATTAAGGGGATGATGCCATACAGAAGTTGAAATGGTGTATGACCGGTACCAATCTTAAAAGCCGTGCAATAGGCGAATAAGACAGTCGGTAACTGTCGATCCCAGTCTGTTCCGTTGTGATTGACCAATTTCTGAAGGAGTTGGAAAATCACCTTGTTGGTAGACTCCGCTTGACCATTTCCTTGAGGGTAGTAGGTGGTGGATGTAGTGTGGCGCAATAAGAAGTGCTCTACAAGGGCGTAAATAACCTTGTTGTTGAAATGTATGCCTTGGTCGCTCACGAAATGAAGTGGACAACCAAAACGGGTGAGGATGTTGTCATACAGGAATTTAGCCGTGTCCTTGGCGGTGTTGTCACGGAGTGCAACTGCTTCTACCCATTTGGTGGCGTAGTCCATGGCCACCAAGATGTATCGGTTGCCGGTGACTGTGCATTTGAGGGGACCTACAAAATCCAGTCCCCATTTCATAAAAGGTTCCGTCGGTAGGGTGGTAATAATTTACCGGTCACAGCTTTCTTGAGTCCTCCTACGCGTTGGCATTCGTCGCAGCTCCGACAGTATTCAAAAACGTCTTTATGTAGGGATGGCTACCAGTAATCGGCATCGAGAATTTTCCGAATGGTGATCTCGGTAGAAAAATGTCCTCCCGAGTTACCGTGGTGAAGCTCCCTGATAATCAATGTGGTTTGTGCGCCGGTAATGACCTTCTGTAAAGAGAAATTTTTGCTTTGTCGATACAAGGTGCCATCGACTAACTGAAATGGGAGGGCTCGGTAGGCTAACCTTTTCTTGCGTTCGGTACTCCAGTCGGCAGGGAAGGTGCCGGTTTTGAGGTAGTCGTGGACTGTTGTGAGCCACTCCGGTTGTATGCTGAATAGCTGGGTCTCGGACTTGGTATCAGTAATACCGGTGCCCGGTTCGGCTACCGTGTTCCGAGAAAGTGCGTCTGCAATACCGTGTGTCTTGCCTGGTTTGTAAACGACTGTGAAGTCAAATTCTAGAAACAAGAGTAACCATCGAGCAATACGGCCGAAAACTTGAGCTTTGTTGACCAAATAGATCAATGCCATGTGATCGACGTAAAACACGAACCGGTTACCGAGGAGGTAGTGTCGAAATTTGTTGATGGCGTAAACCATGGCTAAAGCTTCACGCTCGGTAGTCATATAATTCTTCTCTGCGCGGCTCAGTAGTCGAGAGGCGTAGACGATGGGCTGGTCGATTTTCCCGGTAGGTTCTGCGCCAGCATAGCTCCTACTGCAATATCCGAGGCATCCGTATGAATGTGAAATTCCAGCTTCCAATTGACTGCGATAAAGATAGGAGCGTTAACATAACGCTTTTTTATCTCGGTAAATGCTTGGTTGCACTCGGTAGTCCAAGTAAATGGTTCGTCTTTTCTTGTAAGTAAAGTGATGGATGCCATAATCCGGGCGTAATCGCGGATAAAGCATCTGTTGAATTGGGCAAGGCAGTTGAAAACCTAAATGTCTTTGATGTTCCGAGGGCGCGGCATTGTAACGAGAGCTTCGATTTTCTTTGGATCGGGGAATTTGCCTTCTGCGGAGACGACATACCCAAGAATCATACCGGAGCAAACTAGAAAACAGCATTTTTCGGGGTTTAGACTTATACCGAACTCACGGCATTCGGTAAAACACTTTCGGAGTTTGTCGAGGTGTCTCTCGGTAGTACTATACACAATGAAGTCGTCAAGGAAGAGCTTCATGAAATCACCAAGATATTCCTTGAAAGCTTGGTTGACTGCTCGTTGGTACGTTAGCGGAGTGTTCTTCAAACCGAACAACATGACTGTCCAGACGAAGGCTCCCTAGTCGGTAATGAACGCCGTCTTGTGGCGGTTCTCAGGTGCAATCTTGATCTGGTGATAACCGGAGAAGCCATCGAGAAATGAGTACATCTCGTTGCCTGCTACCGAGTCGAAGACCTCATCGATAAACGGTAGGAAATACGGATCCTTCTTTGTTGCCTTGTTGAGACGCCTGAAATCAACGCAAATTCGAAGTTTGCCATTCTTCTTTGGTACCACGACTATTGGTGATAACCAAGTAGCATGGTCCACATGTTCAATAAACCCTGCCTGCAAAAGTTTATCAAGATCGATTTTTACCGCTGCCGAATAATAAGGATTCATTCGGTAGCGTACCTGATGGGTTGAGGGAATGCTGGTGTCGAGTTCAAATCTTGTGTTGAGCGATGTGTTCCGGGATGCCACGTAGATCACCGTAGGACCATGCAAACACATCCTTGAAAGTGCGGAAGAGATCTTCAGCCTCCGGTAGTAGGGAGTCCAGGACGGAAGTACCGATACGGATAATGTTGAGGTCGGTATCGTTTCCGAGGTGAGGTCTCGTAGTTGCTCTTCCTCTGTCTGCAACCACTTTGCTACCGATATTGTTTTCACCTTTTCCCAAATCGATATTTCATCAACTGGCATGCTACCTTCCGTATGGGTTATAGTTAGTAAGGTGAGCTCGGTAGTGCTTACCTGGCATAAGTCGTCAATAGCCAATGTTCCAATAGGGAGGAGAAACTCTTCTGCCTTGAGTAGGATGAGTTCTTCTTCGTCGGTAAGGCCTTCCACATAGTTGTAGCAGACGAGAGCATCGGGAGTTGTGGCTTCAAAACCTAACTCCCAGTTAATCCGTACCGTTCGGATGGTACCATTACCCATGATCTGGATGTGGTCGTTAGCCCAATCGTGAATGACTCGGGCGTCCCTGAGCCATGGTCTACCGAGCAACAGCGTATAAACTGAATTGACATCCTTACAAGAAATAACGGTGAGAATAATGATACAAGTAATGATATAGGGGATACCGTGAATGAAGATCTTGATGTCCCTCAGCAAGCCCAGAGGTTGGACAAGGGAACTATCTGCCATTCTTAATTTAAAAGGTGCCGGTGTTGGGGTCGAGAGTCCAAGCCGTCGTCGCTCAGTTTTGGTGATGACATTTACTCCCGATCCTCCATCCAACAGGACATCATGTAATTGATGACTCCCAATTTTAGCTGAGATGATTGGCATGTGACGGTCAACCGCTACTACCGAATGGACTGCCACTGTTGGTGGCTCCGTAACCGGGATGGTTGACGGGGTTATCTGACCGAGACGGCGGTGGATATGTTCGATAATACTAGGTGCAATAGCCATAAGGTTTTTTAGACTGACTTGGATTGTTTGTGATTCGATTTGTTGAAGAATGGTCTCGCAGATATCGATGGTGCTGTCCGGAGCGGTTGGAGTGACGCGAGGTGATGGTGGCTCTAATAGCGAGAAGTCTTGTAGTTCACGGACCGTCTTTATCATTTCTTCGCGCAACTGCTCTTCGGCTTGCCAATCGAACGCCTCGGTTGGACGAGGTGCTTCGGTAGTTGGTGTGGGACTGTTTGGAACTACCGAGTCTCGATGCTGTGTCTGACTCCGAGTGCGAGGGCCAATATGAGAGACATCTGCGGTATGGACATCGGTAATGACTACCGAGGATCTTGAGTGGGTAGGTAGTTTGTTTTGGATGGCTTTTTTAACTTCCTCATCCAATAGAAGTGGACAACGATGTCCCGGATGTTCAAGTGATCCACATACATTGCATGGGTACCATTGTACCGGGATTATACTATGAGAAGTACGGCGATTTTCGGTACTTACCGGAGTTGGTGTTGGTTGAGTTTGAATCTCATGGACAGAAGCCGTATCGGTTTCCTTCCCGTAGTCGCTGGTCGGGTTGCGGTAACATGTCCCCCATTCATGGCCCATACGACCGCAGCCAGTACACTTCAGGTTACGTCGGGGGTTGTCTCCGATACTAGTCGAAGGAAGGTTTGGTTGCCGTGATTTGGGTAGGTTTTCCTCTGCGGTGCGTATCGAGTCCACTTCGGAAAATGTTTGTCGTTGAAGTTCTACCGTGGCTACCTGCAGATATTCCAATAAGCCAGCGCGAAAATTGCTCAACATGAACATATCATCTGGAAGTATTGTTAGATTTTCCGCTAGTTGCTGGAGACGTTCGGCGTAATCATCGACAGATTCCTTCGGTTGCTGATTGATTGTACGAAATTGGATGTACGTTTGGTCGTCCGTTTTGATGGTTCGGTAGCGTCTTTTGAATGCGGTAAATACCTCCTGCAATGTATTAGTAGGATGTATCCGTCTATGGTATGCAAACCAATTCGACTCTTTCTCGGTGAGAGAATTACCGAACAATTCCAATTGGACCATGGTTTCCGTTTCGCCATTTAATCTAATAGCAGATTCAAACTTACGGCAATGTGTCTCGGGGCACTTACCGGTTTTGTACTCAGGATACGGTACCGCTTTCGAGCGGTCGAGGTAGGGCATCGACCCGCGGGTTGAACGCTTGGGTCGCCGGCAGGTCGGTAGGTTGGGGTCGGTACTCCGGTAGCCATAATGCGGCCCGGTTGGGGATAGTTATATAGGCAGGAAATAGAAGGGTGGTCGGTATGGCCACAGAACGTGCAAAACCGAATAGGAGGTCTAGGACGAACCTGGTGGTGGTGATGTGGAGGAGGATATCCAAAAAATTGTTGTTGTACCGGGTATTGGTGTCCTGGAATCGGCTGTGGGCGCACCGTGTGATGCATTGATGGGGCACGTCGTTGATTTTGTCGAAACTGGCGTAAACATAAATTGGGCAGTTGTAACCGAGACGCAGTTAGATCGAGGTCCAATTGAGGAGTCGGTTCTGGGGCTGCGAGACGTTCTTGATCCGTTGCGTCTTTTTGCGGTAGTTGTTGGAGTCGATCTTGGATGGCCGAGGACTGCAGAAATGCCTGGGCACGAAACCGTTCGCATTCTTCGTCAGTGAGGTGTAAGTCCTCTCCGGTAGCTGCTGGATTGTGGAGTACCGAGTCGAAAGATGGCCTCTGCCAAGTGGATGTGTGTGGATGTCCAGGGTTGTCACTTCGGATGTCTTTGGACCAAATTGCGTCCGATTTGACATCCGGACGTCCGGACGTCGCGTCCGCGAGGAAAATTCTGAATTACCTTGGCGGTCGGTTTTTTAACCGAGTCGGACGGTTAATCGGACGGATAATCAGATCGGACGCAACTCTCTTGTAGGAGGCCAACAGACGGCTAGGTCGGTTGGCGGACGGCTAGGTCAGATGGCGGACGGCCGATCGGACGCAACCCTCTTGGAGGAGGCCAACGGACGGCTAGGTCGGATAGCGACGGCTGGATCGGACGCAACTCTTTGGAAGACGGCGGATGGTTGATCGGACGCAACTCTTGAAGGACGGCGAGAGGAGGACGGGAGACGACCCGATCGTAAGCGCCAAGCGGACGGCCCGATCGGACGCGCCACGCGGACGGCGAAAGGTGTCAAGTTTTTGGAACTTGAGGATTGAGTGTTGTGTTGCTTCACCTCAACTCTAATTTTTCTCTCCAGTCAAAGTCAACATTTATTTTGAGATTCTCCACGTTTTTCGAGGACTGTCTTAAGTCCAAGACTACAAACATAGAATGTTCCTATATTTAATGTGCTTTATATTGAATTCTCCGACAACTATACTTGTTGGAATGGAACCCATCTTCATGTTGTCTCTCCCTTCTTCTCATTCTCTGCGTTTCCCTACTCCTTCTCGTTTTCCTTTGAATCCTTCCTCTTTGTTTTAAATTTCAAATTTGAAATTCTTGAAGTTCAAATTTAAAAATTAAAATATTACCATATTTCAAATTATAGAATTCTTTTTTCTAAAAAAGTAGTAGTGTATATAAAAAAATACAATAAAATATACATACATATATATATGTATATATGTATGAAATCCGGAAAAGCTATGAGTGTTTGACAACTTGTGTTGAAAAATCAATTCAAATTATGAGGAAAAGATAATAATTAAAAATAAATTTCAAATTCATTTAATAAAAATTTAACTAGTAGAAGGTACAAACGGTAAAAAAATTACAATTCATAATAATTTTGATATGAAATTGAAAAATACCAATTCCAATCATGAAACACTCTAACAAGCAAGAAATATCTTAGTTGTGTCATTGAAAATACTAAAAATTTGCATCAAAAATAAAATATCATATATTATTTAAACCATCTTTGTATGCAAAGTTTTGTTGTCATAGTTGTCATACTATTGCTAAAAATTATTGAATTATTTTTGAAAATATTTTTAAAATTTGAAATTATTGAATTCTTTTTTCTAAAAAAAGGATATATATATATTAGTAAATATATATATATGAAATCTGTAAAAGCTATGAGTGTTTGACAACTTGTGTTGAAAAATCAATTGAGAGTATGTGGGAAAAAAGAAAACTAAAATAAATTTCATGTTCATTAAATAAAAATATAACTAGTAGAAGGTAAAAATGTTATAAAATTATAATTGATTGTAGGTTTGATATGAAATTGGAAAGTGATGAGACATTCTAATAAACAAAAATATATCCTATTCTTTTAATTAAAAATTCTAAAATTTTGAGTCAAAAATAAAATTTCATACATTATTTATATCATCTTTGAATGCAATTTTTTTTGTCATAGATTTCATATAATTGCTAAAAATAAAATTATTCAACATTTTATTTTTAATGTACATCTAACCTACTTAGTAAATGTTTTGAAATTTACAATAATTTAAAAGGGGATGCTTGCCATTTCTATTTTGTTAAACGGTTTAAATTCAATAAACAAATAAATTGGAAAGGCATACTTACATCAGGCAAGTATACGCAATGAAGGTCATTCTAACACGTATTGCAAATAGTTATTTTTGTTGGTTACAATAACTTCTCTGTATACTAATTAGTGAATAAAAACATCCTCTCTATATGAACCTAAAATACAGTAAGTCACCTATTACTATTGCATAATCCTTAAAAACCCCAACGTCTATATTTTAAACAAGAAACATGAAACTATAGAAATAATAGAATAGTAATTCATCCAAATAACTCTTCATTCTTAAAGAAATTTTTGCACATAGTTTTGAAAATGTATGTTCATTGAGACTTTATCCAAGTTTGAATACGTTTTGAAGTTCGTATGGGGCTTTGAAGTTTCTGCAATTGGCCGTCAGCCGACCGCACATCAATCGGCCAGGCGCCGTCCGCCATCGCGGCTGTCCGATCTGACGGCCTGCAGGGCTTTGAAAAGGCCGTCCGAACCTTCAGAGGCCCATAACTTTGTCAAAACGTATCCAAATTGGGCTTATGAGATGTTTTCTGGCATCTACAAAAAATGTAGATGCCAAAAAACATCTCATAATCTCAATTTGGATGATTTTTGAGGAAGTTATGGGCCTCTGAAGGTTGTTTGGCGAAGAAGTTGCCCTCAAGTCGTCCGATTAGGCGGACGGCCGCCGCCGTCCGCCACATCCCAGTCGGACGGCCGCTGCCCAGGCAGCTAACCCCTCCCTCTCCTTCCACTGTCCCTTCTTTTCCCAACTTCCTTTCATCCCCAACTCCCTCCCCTCCCTAACTCCCTTACTTTCTTGGCAGAACAAAGGGTCCTTCAGACTTTCTGTTTTAGGACGTGCAATCTTGTACGCGTAGGCCAAATCGGGAAATTTCTAACACGTGCATTAATAGTCAAAAGAATGTCCGAAAGATTCTCTGGCGGAAAGGACTGGATCTACTCCAAGAGGAGCTATGGTTATGGGCATACGTTTAAACTATTGAACCTAATAGTTTCCTTTTAAGTTTTTAATTGAAATTTCGGGATGGTGGTGGGAAATTAAGTTATTAGAGAGAAACAAAGGAATGAAATTTGGAGGGGGGGGGTGGTAGATGGAAATTACAAACAAAAGATGGAACAATAATATTAAATAGGAGGGAAACTTGGAATTAAAATAAAAAAAATAAAAAAATGGGAGATAAAGAAGGTAAATAAGGCGAGGAGACAAGATTTAGAAATTACATTTCAAATAAAATAAGATGGGGATTGAAATTGTGTGGGGGAGGGGTAATATGTTGATTAAAATTGGAGGATAGTAAATTAGAATTAGAAGTCAGGGATGGTAGACAAGTATTTTACGAGGGATGGTAGATAGAAATTAAAATACAAGGGGGGGGGGGGTAGAGGAGGAACTAAAAAACAAGGACCGAGTCATATCGAAAGGGTGGAGGTTAAAATAAGGAGGTTAGATGAGGGGATGGGATTAGGAAATCATAATTTAAAAATATTAGACGGAGATTGAAAGTGTATGAGGGGGGAGGTACATGCTTATTGAAAAGGAGGGATGGTAAATTAGAATTAGAAGTTGGGGACGGTATACGAGAATTAGAAAACGAGGGATAGTATATTAGAATTAGAAGTGGGGGATGGTAGACGGGAATTGGTATATGGAGGATGGTGGATAGGATTCAAAATAG
Source organism: Pohlia nutans (assembly GCA_022496805.1). Classification (NCBI taxonomy): domain Eukaryota; kingdom Viridiplantae; phylum Streptophyta; class Bryopsida; order Bryales; family Mniaceae; genus Pohlia; species Pohlia nutans. The sequence goes on from CM040086.1 coordinate 5,124,927, forward strand.
GGAAGTTTTAGAGGAGGAATTTAGAAATGAGGTCGACAAGTTGGTTTAGAAAAATTTAAAGGTTAAAGAAGGTAAGCAAATTGAGGGGACAGGAGTTGAAAATTACATTTTGAAGATAGTACACGGTAATAGAAATTGTGGATGGCGGGGAAGATGGAAATTAAATTTGGGGGATGTTAAATTAAAACAAGAAGTATCTATATCTTAGAAATGAGTACCTACTTTGAGATAGAATGGACAATTAATTAAACATATCATTCAAAAGACATTTATGACTTATGATTCATGAAATTTTTGTGCATTCTAATATATATATAAGTATGTATCTTTAATTATTGTTTCAAAATCATTGTAGCATTTACTTGGAGAATTAACCCCTAAAGGACCGGAGTGTTTTTCCTCCAAAAACACTCCAATGCTGCCATTTTTACTCCCCCATGCAAAAAATCCAAAAGAATGTTATTTTTTACCTTCTAACCGTAAGATCTTGTCCTAAACTATTTGAAAAACATACACAACAAATTTCGTTCATTTTGACCGCACGGATTGCAAGATAATTGCGTTTGATGGAAAAAAACACCCCAAAAAAACACATGCCCGAAAAGTTCAGATGCGTTTGACCACATCTACATCAAAAAAACCTCACTACCGAAACTTGTCGCACTTCACTTTCACATTCTATATGATGTTACTTAGTTGTGTACCAATTTTCGTTGCGTTTGGAGATGTTTAGGATGTTGAATAACACCTTGCACTTGTTGGGGGTTTAAAAGTTCAGAAAAGACTATATGTTTTTGGAATTGCAATATTTTCGACTTTCTTTATTTAAAATACAAATCCGAGCGGTGAAACACAAGTGCATTCCACCCTCTACAAAATGGCGAAAAAAAATTTGAAAAAAAAATAAATCTCCAAGTTTTAGAAGACATGTAGCACATTTTCTAAGAATTTTGGGGGTTAGGGGGGAAATAAAGGGTGGAGGAAGGGAATTGAATTGCCAACCCATTCCATTGTTCATGACCCCACTAACTCTCAAGGGACACTGCCACGTGGCAGTCCCTCATTGAACGATTTTTATTTTTTATTTTTAAAAATGATTTTATTTTTCAAAATTTTAAATAATATTTTTAATTATGAAATTGAACTTTTAGTTTAAAATAATATTTTTAATTTAAAATAATACTTTTCAGTTTAAAATAATAAATTTTTAATAAAAAATAATTTTAATTTTTTTTTTAAATATTATTTTTAAATTTTTTTATGAGCTTGGAAAACGGGGTGGTCTTCTGCCCCTACAGTCCACTCCATTTTCCACACACCGCCCATCTTGATGCCCCCCCCTAAAATTCAACTATTTCTCTACTGCCCCGCTGCCCTTTCTCCCGAGAAAAACACATTTCCCCTCATAACTTTCACATACAATGTCGGAATTCAAAAAAAAAAAAATCCCCATTTTCGTGGCACATTGGGGAATCTACTATTAAATTTCCTTCAAAATTCGATTAAAAATGTGTTCACCGGAACCTACCCGATTCTCTAAATGTCCTAATTAGGACACTTGGTCCTTTAGGGGTTAATAGGATCATGTCAATCATTGTACAATAAATAAGCATACTTTTTTTTCCCATAATCTTATAAATCTCTAATTTTATAGTATGTGTCTTATAAAAAATAGACGCTTAAATTTTAAAACGCACAAATCCCTTGGAACATGCAAAGGACTCATTTGTTGTATATATCCATCCATTCTAAGGTTTATGTTTTTCTCTTACAAAATTCTCTTAACATTTACATTGGAAATTAAATATATTCATGATCCACATATATTTTATATTCAATGGAAATGGTCGCTTTTGCTCACACACTTGTATTCCAATACTCTTTTTTAAACAAAAGTTCCCATGTTGTTTATCATAAAATATAAATTCCACCTAACATCTCCGACTTTTAATTCTAGAATATACTATCCCTTCTTTTTAAATATCTATATACCATCCCCCACTTCTAATTCTAATATACTATCCCTCGTTTTCTAATTCTCGTATACCTTCCCCAACTTCTAATTCTAATTTACCATCCCTCCTTTTCAATAAGCATGTACCTCCCCCCTCATACACTTTCAATCTCCGTCTAATATTTTTAAATTATGATTTCCTAATCCCATCCCCTCATCTAACCTCCTTATTTTAACCTCCACCCTTTCGATATGACTCGGTCCTTGTTTTTTAGTTCCTCCTCTACCCCCCCCCCCCTTGTATTTTAATTTCTATCTACCATCCCTCGTAAAATACTTGTCTACCATCCCTGACTTCTAATTCTAATTTACTATCCTCCAATTTTAATCAACATATTACCCCTCCCCCACACAATTTCAATCCCCATCTTATTTTATTTGAAATGTAATTTCTAAATCTTGTCTCCTCGCCTTATTTACCTTCTTTATCTCCCATTTTTTTATTTTTTTATTTTAATTCCAAGTTTCCCTCCTATTTAATATTATTGTTCCATCTTTTGTTTGTAATTTCCATCTACCACCCCCCCCCTCCAAATTTCATTCCTTTGTTTCTCTCTAATAACTTAATTTCCCACCACCATCCCGAAATTTCAATTAAAAACTTAAAAGGAAACTATTAGGTTCAATAGTTTAAACGTATGCCCATAACCATAGCTCCTCTTGGAGTAGATCCGGTCCTTTCCGCCAGAGAATCTTTCGGACATTCTTTTGACTATTAATGCACGTGTTAGAAATTTCCCGATTTGGCCTACGCGTACAAGATTGCACGTCCTAAAACAGAAAGTCTGAAGGACCCTTTGTTCTGCCAAGAAAGTGAGGGAGTTAGGGAGGGGAGGGAGTTGGGGATGAAAGGAAGTTGGGAAAAGAAGGGACAGTGGAAGGAGAGGGAGGGGTTAGCTGCCTGGGCGGCGGCCGTCCGACTGGGATGTGGCGGACGGCGGCGGCCGTCCGCCTAATCGGACGACTTGAGGGCAACTTCTCCGCCAAACAACCTTCAGAGGCCCATAACTTCCTCAAAAATCATCCAAATTGAGATTATGAGATGTTTTTTGGCATCTACATTTTTTGTAGATGCCAGAAAACATCTCATAAGCCCAATTTGGATACGTTTTGACAAAGTTATGGGCCTCTGAAGGTTCGGACGGCCTTTTCAAAGCCATGTAGGCCGTCAGATCGGACGGCCGCGATGGCGGACGGCGCTTGGCCGATTGATGTGCGGTCGGCCGACGGCCAATTGCACAAGCTTCAAAGCCCCATACGAACTTCAAAACGTATTCAAACTTGGGTAAAATCACATTCGAACGTATATTTTCAGAACTATGTGCAAAAATCTCTTTATGCCAAGGCATGTTGTATACCAAATTTTTTTGCCCATATAATATGCTGTATTTAGAATAGTATTGACACAAATTATTTAAGGAATAAGGAAATGAATTCATTTATGTTGAAGTGAAATTTGTGTTTTTTCAAAGCAACTCAACAAGTTTTTAAGTAGTGTATATTTTGAAGTGGCATAAAAATTTATCTTTGAATTGTTCGTAGGTTATATGAAGATATATTTTCTATTACAAATTTACAAAAAAGAAACATCTTTTGAAAAAATTAACCTCTAAAGGACTATGTAGCCTCATTTGGAACTATGGAAAATTTACGGAAGTCCTAATGACTTAATTGATCTTTATGGACTTTTCGTGAATTTTTCATGAAAATTAATTGAGATAGATCATTATGCTTTATGGATAATGTTTTATTGCACGTGAATGCATCATCTCAATAAGTATTGAAAATATTATAGTTTGCTAAAAACAAATAAAATTATATGTCAAAGCGTGCATCCCTTTTTAAATTGTTGTAAACTTCAAAACATTTATAAGGTAGGTAGGATCTACATTGAAAAATAAAATGTTGAATAATTTTATTTTTAGCAATTGTATCACACCTATGACAACAAAAATCTGCATACAGAGATGGTATAAATAATATACGATATATATTTTTTGATTCAAATTTTTAGAATTTTCAATGATACAACCAAGATTTTTCTTGCTTATTCAAATGTTTCATCATTGGAATTGGTTTTTTTTCAATTTCGTATCAAAATTATTATCAATTGTAATTTTTAGACCATTTGTACCTTCTTCTACTAGTTAAATTTTTATTAAATGAATATGAAATTTATTTTTAGCTATTTTCTTTCCACCTAATCTCAATTGATTTTTCAACACAAGTTGTGAACACTTATAGCTTTTACGGATTTCATATATGCTTACTAATTTCATATATATTATTTTCATTATTTTTGTATACACTACCACTTTCTTAGAAAAAAAATTCAATAATTTGAAATATGATACGATTTTAAATTTTAAATTTAAATTTCAAAAATTTCAAATTTCAAATTTAAAACAAAGAAGAAGAATTCAAAGGAAAATGAGAAGGAGTAGGGAAATGGATAGAAAGAGAAGAAGGGAGAGACAACATGAAGATGGGTTCCATTCCAACAAGTATAGTTGTCGGAGAATTCAATATAAAGCACATTAAATATAAGAACATTCTATGTTTGTAGTCTTGTACTGAAGACAGTCCTCGAAAAACGTGGGGAATCTCAAAATAAATGTTGACTTTGACTGAAGAGAAAAATTAGAGTTGAGGTGAGGCAACACAACACTCAATCCTCCAGTTCCAAAAACTAGACACCTTTCACCGTCCGCTTGGCGCGTATGATCGGGCCGTCTGCCATCCGCCGTCCGCTTGGCACGCCTGATCAGGTCGTCCACCGTCTGCCCATTGTCATCCTCCAAGAGTTGTGTCCGATCAAGCCCCATCCGCCGTCCGCTTGGCGCGTCCGATCGGGTCATCCACCGTCCGCCCATAGTCGTCCTCCAGAGTTGTGTCCGATCAAGCCCCGTCCGCCCGTCCTCCAAAAGCAACATCCGATCCGTCTCCGTTCAACCTTGTTCCAAAAGATGCGTCCGATTGGGCCGTCCGCCATCAGACCTAGCCGTCCAATGTCCTCCTCCAAGCGTCCGATGCGTTTGCCGTCTGCCGTCCTCTAAGAGACGCGTCCGATTGGGCCGTCCTCAAAGCGGACGGTTTTTACCCTACGGCCGGACGGCCCGACATTAAGAGTAAAACATCGATATTTTTTGTAGTCATCGGACGCCGAAACCCGAACGCCTAAAACCACCAACTATTTCTTCGCAATGCTTGGCGTGCCATTGGTCTACTTGAATACTGTAGTGAAATTGGTGGTTTTTGGTCTCAACTGTGGTGGCCCCAAGAAAAGTCTACATGTCATAATTGGGGGAGGTGGGGGAGGCGGTGGTTTTAGGACATCCTACCTTACGTGCCTCCATTAGGTAAGGTAGACGACTTGTTTCCGATCAGGCCCCCAATCACGCAGTATAGGGCTACCTATTTCCGTGAATAGGCCTACATTATTTTTGAATTCATTTGTAAACGGTGACAAAAACATGTTTCTTCTTAATATGGAATGGTTGGCACCAAGAATGGAAACTTGTGGCTGAGTTAGTATGATATCATGTGTTCTCGAAATCTAGTTTTATAGTTCTTGGAAATAGGTCAGCCTATATTGCGAGAACGGGTTGGAGAGAATCTTCACTTTGAAAATTTGTAGTAAATTGAATATTGCCCCAAAATTTGTTCAAAAATATGTAACCTTCTTCAAATCTATTTCCCTACACTGCAAAATTATTTGCCTATTCGTTACTCCACCAGAAGTATGCTGAATTGCTTAACGTGATCAGAAACAGGTCGTCTACCTTAATGACGTTTCAAAGTGTAAAGGCTCGGTGTAAGTAGTTTGATTAACTTCTGCTTGAATGCCGTAGGCTGATTCATCGAATCATGAATGCCCTCATTCGTTGAAAAGTAGTCACTGTTGTTTTAGGTTGTCTGTGTTATATACAGAATGCACATTGAGATGCATCGCTAAGATTTAGGTTCGATGCTTCACTTTCATGGTACTGTGCTGCACAAAGGTTGTGAATCGAAGCTGGCACAGCGAGGTTGCTAAATAATAAAGGAGCCTCGTTGAAGTTCAGTGTCGGAGATGCAATGAAGTTGCTGAGCTAGTTTTTTCAGTTTGATTGAACCAGCTTGTTTACTGGGATTGTTATCGCGGTCATCGAGATATAATGCGACATTGTTCGGTGGTCATCCGCTGAATTATTTTGTTCAAAATGTTTTCTAGAAAGGCAGTGTAGGAACGAAAGGAGTTGTAGGATGATCTTCCATTGAAGTTTTGGATTGACCCCAGTGCAACTAGAGTTCCACGTCGACGACTGACGAACTTACTATTCCACTGCTGCCTTCCACGTCGTCTTCAGGTTTTTAGGGTTTTAGGGTGTCGGAGGTCCGATTGAGTTGAATTTGCGTTTGGCTTTCGACGAGTGCATCATGTCTGGAGTGCCGCAGAAACAGCCGCAGGTGGACGCGCCGTTCGTTCCCGAAGCGGCGTCGCCTGCGGAGCGGGCCGCGGGCTGGAAGAATGCGCCCTCGCGGATGCAGCTGATGCTGTGGAGTGGAAGCAAGCGTCACGTGTTCGTAGGAATGCTGGGCCTCAGCGTCATCGCCAGCATTCCATGGGTGCTTCTTACCTCAGGTAAATTACACGCTGCTTGGTTTCGGAATGCGATCCTTGCAATGTATTTGCACTTGGGGACACATGTAGTATCGGGAACCTCATCTCGCCAAATGTACATGCTGGCTACATTCTACACAGATAATACACGGGAGGTTCCCGATATTACATTTTATCCTTGCAACCTGTCGTTGATGGTCAAATTTGTGAGGATTTGAACGCACTAAAGAATGTTTCATTTGGATATTGTGTCCAAAAGTTACAATGATAGTTTTATTTGTACATGACTTAAAACTAGGAATAGATTGTATGTTTAGTTTAGATGGGCTACACCAATATGTATTCATTTTCTAAGATTTAGGGGTGTTGGTTTTGGGTAGACATACTTTAGTCATGAAAATTGTTGAATTTCTTTCGTTCAATTGACAAGAAGAAATTTGATTTTTTTGGGTAGAAATTGCAATTGGCTTGGCAGAATTTCTCCCCACTACTATCAATCAAGCCGTGTGCTTGGAAAGGTTGTGTCCTTGTAGCAAGTACATCGTAGAACTATTATGCTTATGGAGTACGAACCTTTTCAAACTTCTCATAGTTTTTGTCTGCTAAGTCTGCAAATTGCAAACGGAAGAAACATATGAACATCCAAATTTAATTATCGATCCGAACCAAGTCTCAAGCCAAAGCTATCTCAATTTGAAGCTATTGCAATCCAATGTATACTGCAATCCAATGTATATTGCAACCCAATGTATAGAATCTTTTGTTTTTCATATTCTTCCACAATTTCGGCAGTTCTTGTTGTCAACATGAAATCTATATAAAGTGATATGAGCAAATTAGTTTACTGTGAGTTATGAAATACACTAAGTTATGGCATTTCTACGAATCACTGGTTTGATTCTAAAGCTGGAGAGATTTGGCCACTAAAATCCTGTTTCTGAAATCGAAGACTGATATTTGTTTCCAGAAATGGAAGGAGAGATTTTTGTGGAGTGAGACTCATTTCTGATTGTATTGTGGTGGTGGTGCACAGGTGCAAAGCATGATTCACATGCTGACTACATGGATAGAGCTGAGGGAGCACGTCGGTCTCGGTTGTCGAATGCATCAGCTGGAGTAGCGTCTCCCACATCATCTTAACTTTATTCCTATTAGTATACCGGAGTGAAGTATACTGGATGTGGAATTGGGTGTCAATGGGAATTGGGTCTTGGGTGGTTTTAGGTATGTCCACCTTGAGTGTAGGTAAAGAGTAGGGTCAATATTTTTGTGTCAAATATTAAAGTTGTTTTTTTTGCACTAAATGGATGAAAATATCTCAAAATGGATGAATATTTGGGCAATGGTTTGGCTATAAAAAGGCTAGTTTAATGCTTCTATCATTTGATTCTGTATCTGGAAAGTCATTCATTCCAAGGATGAGACGAGTCTGAACAAAATGACCGCCTGATAAGGGTCATATTTTACAACCCAGAGTGGCGTATTAGTTTTGTTTTGGGTTTATAGGAGTTAACCGAGAACAAGTAGTTAGCTTTGTTGAGTCTATGCTAGTCTACCACCCAATATTGTGAGATTGTGCATGAATAGATTCTTGGTTCACTCATGAATAGTGGGAACTCTCCTTTAGCATTAGGGATGTCACAAGTTTCACTCCCATGGGTGGTGCAAGGCCTTGCTTTAGATTATTCTCCAACTCACTGTAGACTAGTTTTGTTGTTTTTTTGAACTGAAAGCCAGTTCAAGGTGAGGTGAGTTTCCACTTTTAGATACTCTTAGGTTAACTCTATTGTGTCCATCTTTGCCCGTGTGTTTACTCCTTTGGTCCACATCTGCGTAGTTGTATTTCTTGTCAAGCAATGGGTCTGTCCCTCTTATTCCAGATTATTTTAAAGAAATGAAAATGAAATTTTCTGTATCCGGGTCTGTGAGTGTCATTAGTGACAACTGACAAGCTCTGAACCAGCCGGGGTCTGAGCTTACAAATTCACATGGTACTATGAAGGAGTGGAAATCAGTTAAATCGATATATTAATGTGTGCGTCAGAATCACTACTGTAGTTTCCAACTGCCGGCCCCAGCTTTGAAGGACCAAGGACTCATTCATGACAAATTGAATCAATCCTCTTTTTTGAATAATGTAATTGAAATGGGGCCAAATTTATATCACCAAAATTCGTGCAGTATATTGTTTGTTGATAAAAATTGAACAAACAAATTTGAACAAAAATTAAGAAGTCTACATAGGACTTACTCATAATTGTTAAAAAGAGCATCAGGTTTAAGAGGGTTAGTTGTGGTTTGGTTAAATATCACACAAGCAGGTTGTAAGAGGTGTGATTATTAAATATGTAAAGGGCTTGACATACAAGAGGCACAGTCCATGGATAGATATATAAGCCTTTGCATTCTATCTAGCATTTGTGTCACTTGATGTCCCTATATACCTTCGGGGATACTTTAAAATGACACTTCAAATTTGAAAGGCCTCGATCATTTTGTGAAGTCCCCTGTTGAATCGTTTCCCTCATGCATAAATGTAGTGAGGGTTGAACATTGAAAATGGAGCTCAAATCTGGGCCTAAACAATGTCGGTAGGAGACACTTTACTAAGGTCGTGTAGTCTCTCTAATTTGAGTTTCTTGGTCCTTTTACAAAGTTAACTTTGCCAACTTGTCAAAGAGTAATGTCCGACTTCGAATAGTGAAATTTTGCAATAAAAGACAATTGTTGTGAAATATAAAGATTTCTTAAGCCCTTCACTTCATGCCACCTTCTCCCTAACTAATCACATTTGTTCATGTATCACCTTATGCAAGTACGTCCATGGAAGTGTGCACTAAGTCCCTACCACCGGTACATCTATGAAGTCAACTCGATGGAGTCAGAGCTTGTGAAGATCGATGAAACTGGAACCCGGCCTTCACTAAGACTGTGAGCCGGAATGTACATTTCGTCGATCAGTCCGGTAGTACCTTACGAAGCTAGTCCTCTCACCCACTCCATTACTTGATAACACCGCCATGATCATCAACTGCCTCCAACAAAAAACTCGTAAGAAGCCTCAGAGGTCATCGCTGCCATTAATGCACTCCTCATGGATGCCTGTGCAACATACAGTAGTGACCTGGAAATCATTAATATCACTTCATCAACTCAACTAGCATTCTTATTATTCAAATCGAGACAGGTGACTAGCTGCTGCTGAGTGCAGGTGAAAATTTGAACCCGACATTGATAACGCAACCACTGGTCTTCTCCTTCATCCCGCGGTGAGTGCTTCCGTAGCAACGTCCTCGTCGACACGTCTTCGTTGTGGCCAGTTGATCAGTTCGATACAAGAGCAGCTGCGATCAGAGAATGCTTTGTTATGAGATCGAGGACACAGTGTGAAAGTAAACCTCGTATCAACAGGGAGAGAAGATGGCTATGGCTTTTAGCTGCAGAGCGTGGCTACTGCTTGTTGTATTAGTGGGATGTTCATGCGCTAGTGGGGTGACTGCACAGTTTGTTGGCTTCTACAATACGAAGAACTGTGCGAACGCGGAGGCCATTGTCACACAAGCGGTGACGCAAGCGTTCAATGAAGACCCCAGCGTGGCGCCTTCTCTCATTCGCATGTTGTTCCATGACTGCTTTGTGGAGGTACCACATTTAGCTTGAATAAATCTACATGTAATATGTATGCCGGTCTCTCGAAGCAAAACAGACAGTGACATTTTTATATATATTTATACATGTGTGCAATGCATGCGTGGATCGACTTGCAGGGCTGCGATGGATCGCTGCTTCTGGATCCCACCCCGCAGAATCCCAACGTGGAGAAGCGGTCAGGGCCCAACTTGACTGTCCGAGGCTACGAAGTGATCGACGCCGCCAAGACGCAGCTGGAGAAGACGTGCCCCAACACCGTCTCGTGCGCTGACATCGTGGCGCTCGCCGCCCGTGACTCCGTCGTCTTGGTACTGCCCGCTTCTAACTTCCTCATTTCATGGCTTTGCAGGCTTTCCTGTGAAAGATTAACCCCTCAGCATCCACTGTGTATTTGCTGTACTGTAGGAAAATTGGACCCTCTTCTGTAAGTTATCTGTTTGTGAAATGACTTCAGTTTGACACTGTAGTATAGAACAAGAACTTTAAAAAAGTTATATTGCAATCAGAAAACTAAGGTACAATGAGAAAATGTCATTGTTGCTAAGTTGTCATTGTTGCTAAGTTCAGTGATGCAGATGGCCATATTGGGTGTTCTAAACATTTAGGGGTTAATTAAAATACTATTACGTATTATTGGCTCTGACCATAGGGAAGAAACATTGCAGGGACACTCCTTTTTTTGGGCAAAATAAAATTGTAGCCAATATATTCCATTCATAATTCTACTGAAATGCATTCTCTTCCTTCACCCATGCTATCCCATGTTATTTCGGTCAGAGCTCCTCGTTCTCCTCGTTCAAAGATGATTTAGGTCACTTTCCACGTAGGGTACATATACCTATTTGATGTGACCTTATAAATAGTTGTAAAAAGTGACTGTTCTACTGAAATGAAATATAATTGTACATATACATCATACTGTTCTTGTGTCTTTCATTTGATGTCCACCTCTGACTTCCCCCTGCAGACTGGCGGACGGCATTTCGACATGCCCACGGGACGCCTGGATGGGTTGGTGTCGAGCACCGCAGAAGCGGACGCCAATCTAGTGTCCACGGACTCGTCTGCCACAGAGCTCACGCAAAAATTCTTGGCGAACGGTCTCGGCCAGGATGAGATGATCACGCTCTCAGGCACCGAACCCTAAACCCTACCCTACCCAAATCATTTCATAGCCTACTCCAGTAAATCAGATTCAGATTGGTTCTATACACTATAGCTCCATGTATTTTCCTATGCACACAATCTTCGAAGCGCATTTCAAATATTTGCATTTCAAATATTTGTAGAGAATTCTTTCTATTCTCAGCTTTTCGTAGTATATTCCTCAAAATAAGATTGTACTAATTTGTTTACATGTACATGTTGCAGTCTATGCTGGATAGAGTACTCCATGGGCTCACCACGCTGTGTAGTGGGTGCATGCTAACACCTCATTGCTTCGCAGCTCAGAGATAGCATGCATCTGCTACATGCCGTAGAAGAGCCCATCTAGTATGTAATTTATTTTCCAATGCACTCCATCTTTGTAGTGTATTCCAAATCCTTGTAGAAAAGTCCTCCTCATGGCTTCAATTCTCAACTCTACATAATGTACTCCTCAAATAAGACTCTACTAATGTGGGACACGCGACATTGTGTAGTGAATGCATACTAACACTTCGTCACATCCCAACTCAAAGATAGCATGCATCCGCCACACGTCTTAGTAGAGCCCATGAAGTATTCTATGTAGAACATACACAAGGAACCTTGACCGATTCACTGCCAAGTAAATGGTACAAGAATGATGGTGGATTCTTGGTGAACACTTGCTAAATTGAACAACCACTTCAATTTAGCACTTGAGTGTTCACCAAGAATCCACCATCATTCTTGTACCATTTACTACCTGGTGAATGTGTCAAGAGGTGCCCTGTGATATCAATAATTCCCAAACGCCGGAAATTAAAACTCTGGGGAGCTCTGGTAGGCTGCAGGGATTAGGATTCCTGAACTTGGGACTGAGGGGATGATGGAGGTAATAAATTAAGGGTACATTCAAGCTAATAGGAGCCAACTAAAGTGTCATCAGTGCTTTTTTTCAAGCATTTTCAATATTTTGTTTAATTTAATTTGTTATTGAGAATTTAAATGATATGTCAATGTTTGTAACATGTATATAAAACACATTGTATAGGATGATGACAATATTGTCAATATTTAGGTATTAAAAGCACTAAAAAAGCCTTGTCATCAATCCTTTTACTGACCTTTTAAGTGCTTTTCAAATTGATGAATAATCCTTTTTATGTAATTTTTTGGGGATTATTGAATGAGAATGATGATTATCTCAATGAAAATTGAGGTAAATGCATTAAAAATTTGTTCTTTGAATGAAAATCATGATTTATTTTTCTCTAAGGACTCTCAAAAGGACTCTCGAAAGCACTCCAAAGGGGGCACCCTTGGCTCCTATTAGCTTGAATGGACCCTTAACGGGGCATAGATCTATGGGTGAATTGTGGATGCAGGTGCACACACAGTGGGCAAAACGAGCTGCGCGCAGATCACGTCGCGGCTGTACAACTTCCCGGGGTCCGTGAACGGGGTGGACCCGGCGCTGGATGCGGACTACGCGGTGCACCTGCAGCAGCTGTGCCCGCAGAACGGCAACCCCAACGTGATCCTGCCGCTGGATCCCGTGTCGCCAAACACCTTCGACAACATGTACTTCACCAACGGCGTCACGGGCCGCGTCATGTTCGCCTCCGACAACGCCCTCTTCCTCGACCACCAGACCGAATTCGCTTCCAACTTGAACTCCCAGAACGGAGAATTCTGGCAGGTGCGTCCGTGCTCACTTGACTGTGTGCATTCGTTCATTCATTCATTCCGCAACTCCTTCCAATAGCCCCCTCGCATGCATCAACACAGGGAATTTTGTCCAATTCACCGGGAAGTAAACATTTCCCAAACTGCTGTTTATAGCAAGTTTTGCAAGTGATTACTGCCTCGTAATATGATAACACTAGAAGAAAAGAGGGACTTGTACACTGAGCATGTTCACTCAAATGTGACCAAATTAACTCAAATGTGGCCTAATTCACTCAGAATCCCACTTGAGGCTAAGTGAACAAGTCCCTCTTTTCTTCTAATGTATAGAAGGTTCCTCGTGTAACGCACAGAGTTAATCTATTGACCAACACATACAATGTTTACTTACACTGTGGAAGCTTATGACCAACACATACAATGTTCATTGTGGATGCTCATACACTGCTAGCTTCCAGAGTGGAATCCTAAACAGTATCGTAGAAATGCCCGCGCGCTCTAGCTCTGTGTATCGACTTCCAAACATGGTCACATTCCTTAGAGCATCTGAGCGAAGTACTGTGGCCCAAGAATTAAATCTGACACGCTCAATTGCCTTCTTTGAAGAGCCTTCCAAATGAAAGTGTGGCCACCAAAGTTGACACGCCAAAATAGTTGATTTGCTACTAGTCGCTTCATACACTGTGTGCTACGTTTGGTATCAACTTATTAATGTAGGGGGCAAACTCAAGCAACGTTACAGTTTGTTTAGTATTAATATATATGAACTGTAAGGTTCCTGTAGCTACTTCCTAATGTTGCTACTAAATGTAACAATGAGTGTACATGATCCTAATAGAATTTTGAAGAGAGGTGATTAAGCTGAGGTTGATTGGACCTCTTGTTTGACATGACAAGGTTATGCTTTTGGAAGCTATTGAAAGGGCCCACATTACCACTTTTTATCCATTTTAAGCGTGTGTCGGAGCCAGCCACAGGCTTATTGGCCAAGCTCTTAATCTAAGTTGAAACAAGAAAGTCCTCTTTGATAAGTAATTAGGTAGGAGCACCTAATTTCAACAGTGTACCCAATGTCGATAATTTTTTGATATGGTAGTCATTCTAGAATGTAGACCAGAGATAGCTTATTAGTTTGGTCAACAAACAATAAGGGCTCTATGATGTGTTTAGATTTGCGTTCTAAAAAGACTATCTTGTGTAGAAATTATCGGCATTGGATACAATGTCGGAATTGGGTGCTCCTACCTTAGTGATTGACTTCCATACAAACATCTATTGCTAAAAGATGTAGGGTATGGTTTCTTGTTTCTGTTCTAGTGATACATTAATTTCTTGTTTTTGGAAATTTCCTAAATGGGCACAAGGCGTGGATGTTTGTGCAGATTAAATTTGCTAATGCCTTCGTGCACATGGCATCGAATAAGGTGAAGTTTGGGACGCCGGGATTCCCAGGAGTCAATGGTGAGATTCGCCAGAACTGTCGCTTTATGAATGCGGGATTGGCCGCCATGAAGAACACTTGATGAATTTTACCCCTAAGGACCAAGATGCTTGAAATCGGGTCTCATGTTTCTTGGTAGTTTTGAGTAGATCCTATGTGGACTTCTTTTGTTCAAATTAATTTGTTTCTTGATCAACACATATCGTGTTCTTCGTTGATTCCGGTGATATAAATTTGGTCCTATTTGGATTATTTGTTTTTCATAATATGATTGATTGGATTAGTCGTTTTAACCCCTAAATGTACTAGGGTGTCCTTGGAATTGATAATTTGAGAAAAATCATCTATAACTACTATTTAGAAGAATATTTTAGAATTTATATACAAATGAAAGTTCTAGATTTTGGATTTTAGATTCCGTCCGTATTGTTTGATTTCACTTATACTATCACCAATATTTAATTATCAATTTTGAATGTTAAAATTAAAAATTCCTTCTAAAATTGATTACAAATAAAATTTTAATGTTTTTTGAGTAAAATTTGTTGAAATGAGTTTGAAATAAAATACTCTTAAACATGGTAATTCTTTGAAATTTTTGTGTTCCTTAACCCCTAAAGGACCAGGAGCACACATTGTGTCCACGAATAATTTTATTACTTGAATAATTTGTTTGGATTTCATAATTTTGACTCAATGTTAACTAGAGAATTGAAAATGTTTATTTCAAGAACACAAAAAAGACTTCAAGATTTGCAATTATGTTGATTGATTCATTGGGAAAAAACTAAAACGTCAACGTAGATGAACTTGGGACATAGTAGTTAGTGCAGTTGATGACTTGAAGGGCGTTTTCACACTTGGACGTCACATTTGAAAAAAAGAGAAGTGTCCAGTATGTAAAATATTTTCCAATAGTGCATCATTAACACTATAAAATAATTACGGAAAATGTTTAAATATATTTTAAATGGAATCTTTTCAAAATAATTGGAATATTTTGGAATATTCCAAATATATATTTGAATTCTTTAAAAAAAATTGCAATGTTAAAATTAATAATGATCACTAACATCGGCTCAACGAGTCACCAACAAGTCACCTCACCCAAATATAAATCTTTGAGAATCAATCATTGTTGTTGTATTTAGTTTTAGAACACCATTTTTTGTGGGCACCTAGATATAGTACATCTTTGTATGCTCCTAAACTTTCAAATGCTAATCATCGTTTCTAAATTTATGAGAAAGTTTGCAATGAATGACCTGTTGGTTTTATTCAAAATTTTCAAAAATCAACTTATGATCAAACCTTATAATCATGTAATATATATGGTAGATTGTTCTGAAAATTAATGTACAGTCTCATGACTAAGTCCTTTATGAACTTCAACGGTGAAGTTTTCTACATGAATACCAATCAAGAGATACAATTGCCTTTCTGAAAGCATCACGAGAAAGTGATAAAATTTTGGGAATGAGCATGGTCCTTTAGGAGTTAAATCTATGACCTCATTTTTGCAAAGCCACAGCTAAGCTGAATTGCAATCAATGCAATTTTGGCTTGGTCAAGGACTTGAAATACTTCTACATTTGTAATTTTAGAAAAATATGTACTCAAGTATGACTAAATCCAACCGTTAGATAGGACAACTTGATGAAGAGTCTCCAAAAAAATTGATGACTTTCATCCAAGCATTGATAAGAACGTAGGGTGGATTTGAATCTGTTAGTCGTTCAAAAATTGGATGTTGTGATGTACAGGGGTTAAAAGGTTCCATGCATCCTTTGGTCTTTTAGGTTTAATTGTTATGCATACTGCATAGTGTGTGAGAGTAATATTAACCCCTAAAAACCGCGGTTTTTCCTGTTTTTGAGCATCATTTTCACCTCTTTCTATCCATTTTCTTGTAAATTTCGTTTTTGATCTTAATAGAAAATACCAAATTAATCATTTATATTAAAAATTCAATTTTTTTTTAACTAATTTAACAAATTTTCCCGTGTCTTCAAAGACGGTTAGCAAATATTAAAAAAGACTGCAATTTCTTTTTTTTTACTTCAAACGCTATAAACTTCTAATCTATATGGTCAAATTCTAAGAAAATTTTACGGTACACTCTCATGGTAATCTAAAACAAGATCCTACAGTTAGACTTGAAAAAAAAAAAATTCAAAAGTTTATTTTGAGCTCTGTCTGCACTGTCAATTCTCCCCCAAAAAATCCACTTTTGCTCCATAATTTTCACTTGAAAATTCGGAATAAAAAATTAGATCCCCATTTTTTTATTGGTATACTAGATTCACATAATTTATTTCAAAAAATAAAAATAAAAATTGATACTATGGGAACCTAACGGAACATTGAAATGTCCTAGTCAGGACACTTGGTCCTTTAGGGGTTAGAGTCTAGATAATTGAGTATGGGGTCATTTGTATGCCAAGTGGTTTTTGATCAACAAAGCTCTCAGACTTGACCATGCCAGCTAGTTTGTAAAAATTTGTCATTCCACAACTAGGAGCAATGTGTTGCAATTTGGTTGAATTAACTAAAAAAAACGACCTCAATTAACAATGTAAAATGGCTTTTAGAATGACATTGTAAGAATGCCACTTCTAGAGAATATGCTAAAACGGCATTTTCATGTCGTTATGATATGTTGGAATGACATTGACATGTTTCAATGTGTTGGAATGAACTGGTAAGTTAAAATGACATTCCAATGTTGTCAATGTCATTCAAAGTTGCTCTAACCACTTGAGTTTTTTGTGACCCTTCAGCATTAAATTGGCATGAAACTAGTCACAAAATATTGTTGTCACCATTGCAATTATATTGTTCATTGTTCAAAGCTGAGATACTTGGTTACCATAACATGCACAAGCTGGGAGATATGTCCAAGTCACTTTGGAATTTGGATTTCCTCCATACTCCACTTTTGCAACGTGAAATAATAATTGAAGATTTCATTGTTAGTTACATCTATGATTCCAAAAAATAATCACATACAACATCAATCATAAAATTTTGGATTTTTTAAATTTATTACTCTTTAATTTTAGCCTGAAATCTTTGCTTCCATTTCACATCACGTTTAATTTGCTTTGCTAATCATTCCCTTCTTAGTGAAACTTTTGGAAGTACATCGTATTACAAGGTTCATTGTTCATATTACAATGTAGAATTTTTAGAATCCCACGAATTAAGCGACAAGATTGCATTACATCACCTACAACACGTACATTATTCCTTCTAAAAACAGCAGTTGATATACATCTAAAAACACAGAAGAAAACTTCCAACTTCACATGACTGAACTAGAAAAAGAATGGCGATCCACAGTCACAAACGAACTCCCACAATTAGACCCAAAACTCTCCATCAAATTATTTTATAAATTAATGGCGCATAAAATTTACAATGCAGAAACAAATCATCCTCCCCAATGGCAGGAAACTAATGTCACCAGAAGACTTTAAAATATATTATCAAAACCCAACTAAACTAGACAAAAGTGCATTAAACATCGCAGAACAACTCTTTTGTAAACCTAAATGTACCCGAGATTGCCCAAATCCATGCCGAAGACACTTACCACCTCGCACACTAAAAGAAAAATATAAAATTTATAACCACCGTATAATACCAAGAACACCAATAAACCCCGTGCAATTCCCTCAACCACTTCAGCCACAACAACCAGCCCCACCACATAACATAAAAAATGACCCCATAAGACACCCCATTAGCACAATCTTAAACCACAAAACAATTACAACAAAAGACAAGTATAAAATACCTAAAAAATATAACACCTATTTAGGCCAATGGATAGACTCAAACCACACAACATACAATAAATGGCTACAACAACGCGAATTATTTCCAATAAATCTACCAACACTTATACACCATAATCTAAACCTACTTACAAATTACTACACAGATTATAAAAACAAACAATATCAAAATATCATAAACACACAATTTACACCAGAACAAAATAGAGACACAAGATATATCCCACCTCCAACAATAATCCCCTACATTAAAACATCCACAATTGAATGTAACCCAGAAAGAGACATCGACACAAATAAATGCACCATTCAAACACAAAATGATAAAACTCACATATATAACGACACCGGTAAATATATCACCACCATTCCCACTCCAAGAATAAAATGGTTATGGCAACAATACAACAACAATAAATACAACATCCATAGACTAATACCTGCTATACAACCATTTGAAACAGAAGTAGTCTGGTTATACCAAAGATACGAACACAAAGACCACAAAAAGAATATAGTAAAAACACCACACCATATCATCCCATCCACCATTCTAGACACAATAATAACAACATTTAATATAACACACTCGTACTTTTCCTCACCAATTACATGTTCCATGAAATCTACCCAATTCTACTCAACATTTGCCAGAGATAAGATATTTGGCTCGCTAGGGACAGCCTTTCAATACAAATGGAAAGGTATCGGATATGCACACCCAAATGACGCTGAAACAACACAACAAGCAATACATTAGGCAAGACTAGCAGCAAAACAAGACCCAGAAACTGTCACCATTTTAGCAATCCCAGACACCAACTGGTACCAAAATCTATCACCGTATAAAGGACCCTTCCCGGATATCCATGCCATTATACATTTTGCCGCGGACACCATCACATATGACAAACCAACAATACCACTAACACTCAACAAAACCCGAAACGAACCACTTGCAATGCACATATGGTGTATTCACCATCAAAACAATAACATTGGCACAATAAACCAAATAAACACCATAAACACAACAATTGAAAACCTACAAATCTAACAATACCATACACAAATAGCACCACCGATACCACCAGACATAAAAATTAACAAAAGCATAAAATGGAACAAACTCATATATCCGCCCTATAATAATCTACAAAACATGTGGATAGACCCCCTTCCAAATTTCAAAATAAACACTACACTGAAAATTTTACCACAGTACAGCTATTACACAGATGGATCCTTTTTACCACCCAAAGAAGTTGATGATGGACATTGGAAAAAAGAAAAAGCTGGATATGGTATCTACAACTCATCTAAACCAGATGTACAAATATCAAAAAGACTGCCTGGACTACAAACATGCTTTAGAGCCGAACTAATGGCCATATATGAAACACTCTCAATAATCACCACTAAATACATAAATGAACCTGCACACATTTTTACTGACTGTCTTAATTGTATACATGTTCTAAACACACAACTAAAACACCCAACCCAACAAAACAACCACGCAGATAAAACCATACTACAAGAAATGGTGGAAATGCTAAAAAAGCGAACACAACCCACCACAATACACAAAATAAAAGCACATGCCAAAATTAATGGAAATGAACAAGCGGATCAACTTGCAAAAGAAGGTACCATGAAAAGAGATTATCAATTTGCAGTAAATCCACACGAATTTGCACATACCACACTTTACTACTTCCAAAAAGACACATGGCCCGGTCGTATCAAACGACCAGACAAAGGCCCAGTTAGATGTTTGGAAGAATACATAAAGAAATATGACGGTGAAAATAACCTAGAACAAATGGCAAAACATTTCCCCAACATCAACAAATGGACAACAAACCCCATCATAGATAACGAACTGTCTAACGACTTCTGGAAAAATCCAGAAATAACGGATGTACAAAAAACAAGCATACTAAAATTCCGAACGGGTCAATACATGGGTAACGCCCGGAAACAATTATTTTTTGGCATACAAAGATTCCCCTCAAAAACATGCCCCATCTGTAACTCACAAGATGCAGATACATGGCTACATGTACTTTTAAAGTAAAACCAACATCATATACATGCACTAAGAACCAATTGCCACAACAAAGTAGTATGGGAATTAAGAAAACTAATACTATCCTCCAATAATTCAAGATGCTACACTATCATGAATGCAGGCACATTCAACAACAACCCACATGAAAACACAGTTCCCCCATGGTTGTTATCATGTAATTGTAATCAACAAAGATGTCAATGTAATGCCAGATTCAAACCAGATATACTATGCATTAAAGGCCTCCCATACCAAAACCCACCTCCTCTAAACCCTGTTGATAACCTAACCATACAATTTATAGAATTCACATACACAAACGACAGATTCTCACCAGAAACAATTGGAAGAATTTTTTTTAAATACCAACCTCTAATTAATAACATCATACAACAAGGCTGGAAAGTAGATCCTATCATAGTCATTACAGCTGGAGCTAGAAGAACCACACACATCCCCTCAATGAAACAACTAGAAACAAAATTCAACATATGCGAAACCTCGATAAAACACACATTCAAAACAATAAATACCATTGCCATACAATATGGCGGATCTATCTTTTTACATAAAAGACGTATAGAGAATAACCAAACAATACCAACAGACGTAGTACATTAAAAGAGGGGAGGTAGTGGTGAAAACCACTGCTAGCCACTCTTTTCAAACAACTAGTTCAACTTGTCTCAGGGGATAGGACAGGCCAGTTGGTTGGTACAACTTTCCTGCCATGACAACTCACTAGCAGTACCAAGCCATGTGTATCATACCACTGCTCAACAAGCCCAACTGGTTTCGAACCCGGACCACATAATCGTGATACAACGCCCTTCACCAACCAACCAAAGAACTCATGACTTGGTGATAGAAATTAACACCAAACATACCTTTATACAACTAACACTCAACCATCATTACTTCGATTTTTTCCTCTTGTTACTGTTACTGTTACTTTGTTTTGGTTACTATAGTGTCCATCCTCGAAAGGGGAGAGTAGTATTGGTCCAATGTCCCTTTGTCCCGTGGGCATCCAGTCATTGACACTACGAACGCTCACTTTATTCACGCCGGCCCATTTATTTGGATTGGTATTTCTATTATAATATTATTATTAGAATTTTTAGACCTACTTCATGAGTTAGGATCCACAAATCTCACACATTCGCTTTAATGTTTTTGGCAAAAACACAAAACACATTATTTGTGGTTATTTATGAGAAGTACCCCTACCCAACATTTTCAACACCCCAAAAACGATGGTTAATCACTAAAATGTGATCCATCTTGTTTTGTTATGGACAATTGCCAAGTAGGTTCCTACTTACTTAAGCCACACATAGATAGACAGATAGAAACTCCGACCCTACTACAAGGCCTGTCAAACCTCGTTTGACCTAGAAGTAGAGAGTTAGGATTTTAGAGTAGCTAGGAATAGCCCAAATCTCCATAAATGAGTGTGGGAGTGACCATAATGGCACATTTAGTTATTTATGTAGAGGAGGCACTCACGCGCGTGGTAGAGTTATTGCTAGGGTCCGGTTTTGACGATAGGTGTCCGGATTGGTCACGGGATCCGGATTGGAAACCGGGTAGGGGAGGGACGGGTCAGGAATGGACCCGGCCACGTTTCACGCCTTGAAGTGGGCGGCTTTAATTAGGGCGGTTCACTGTTCATTTTCACATAGTGTTTCCAGTCCACCCCTGCACCAGACTTTCGTGTTTCCGGATACTGTGAGAGAGAGGGGAGAGCGACCGGGTGGCGAGCAAGTATTCCGGGAGCTTAGGCGGAGCGCGCGAAATCAAGGGTAGGAAGTTAGGACCCGGGGAAGACCAGGAGGTAGACGGCCAACCGGATGTAGGTGACCCGGAAGACAGGACGGATGCCGGTGAGCCAGAGGAGTGCGAAGTGGATGCAGGCAAACCGGAGGAACACGAGACCCAGGAGGACGAGCCGGATGGGAGTCAACCGGAGTCTGAGGGGGAAAGTGACCAGGGGGAAGTCCGGGAGCGCCGCTCCAAGAAGATGGAGGATGCTTCTCCGAAATCTGACCAGGAAGAGGACGAGGGCTCTGAGGGCGACAGGATCAGTGAACCGGAAGGGCAGAAAGTGTAGTAGGATCCGGATTGCAGTGTAAACCGGATCAAGCTAGGGAGTAGGCATTAGGCTAGGTAGACTAAACCCGCTTGTGAATAGGACCTTGTCGTGGTAGGTTAGGTGTTTTTTCCAGTTGGGTAAGATTAGGATCTTTTGGATGAGATTTCCCTTGATTTCCGGATCACGGGTTTGTAGGATCTGGGCGGGAAATCCGGACCGGTGGCTGAGGGCCACTACTTGCCCAGGAATGCTTGGCATTCTTGGGGTCTTCTTGTATTACTGTTTTCTTGAAAGCAAACTGCTGTAGAGCATTATCCAAAATTTGTATGTGCTGTGGAGTTGTTTGTGGAATGATACAGTAGTCAAGAGTCCCTTAGTAACCGGGTAGGCCGTCCGGGTTCTCGAGTGATTTGGGTGCGAAGTCTGAATATGGTTTTTGGATGATTTGAGGACTGTTTGAAAGAGTGGTTTCTAAGTTTCGGACGCTAGGTAATTCGGGTTAGTGGCTGGGCAGGTAGGAGGGGGTACTCCGGGTTGCTCAGAACTCCTGGACGGGTAGTCCGGTTGAGGTGCCAGCACTCGGAAGGTCCAGGCGAGGAGAAATGCGGGATCACGGGAGTAAAACAAGGCGCTAGAATTCCTGAATATTAGTTTCGGATTCCCCGGATAATGTCTATTCCGGTTAATAAGTCGTTGTAGTAATTGGGAGAAAGGGGAAACCGGATCGCGCTTGCGTGACACGGCTGCCGGTTGGGTTAAACTAGCAGTTGAAAGGGCAGTACGGTAAGTACCCGGGATTAGGAGTTTTGTTAGGATAACCGGAAGGTAGTGAATTTCCCATCACTTGAATCAGTAGGGAGGGGTGTGTCTTTCAATCCAGCACCACTAATGTTAATGGAGAACCCTCTGAGGGGAAACAGAGGTTAAGCGAAACCGGATCAGATAATAACGGTAGACCGGGAGAGAGGAAGATTAGTAAAAGTCCTCCCCGGAAGGATACCGGATCTAGTTGTAACCGGGTCAGTCAGTAGGAGGAGGCCCGGTTTGGTAGGAAAGAGGAATTCAGCTGGTGATAAAGAGAGAGAGATCACCAGTCCGGGACCATCTCCGGAAGCTTTCCACTTCACAGAGTCTTCGCGGAACGATAACCCGAAAATCACCTCTACGAGCGCTCTTAATACGAAAAAATGCGTTCTAGGGGAATATCCGGTATCACGTGCTACGACAAGGCCGGCGTGAATAAAGTGTCCGTTCGTAATGTCAATAAGCCACACATACAAGAGGCTACAGTTTCAAATTCAAAATAAATGCAAAATAGATGGGAAAATTTGATTTAAAAATAAAAATAAAATTGGTGTAAAGTTGTTCTAAAAAAGGTGATGTCCATTTTAGCACATATGAGTAATTCCAATGTGGCATTCATTTTTTTTCAACTTTCTATTTTACCAATGCATGACAATATTCTTCTCTCATTTTGGTGTTGTAAAATTTTCTCGGGGAGGTGACTCTTAGTATATTTTGCGAATCATGTGTGAAAAAAGGGTATTTAAAAGTACCTTTCAAAAATAAAAGTAATTCTTACTATAATAAGTAATATTTCAAGAATATTCTCATAATTATTCTTGTAATCAATTTTTAGCATCCTATTAATGTAATTCATTTATAAAATTACCTTCCAAGATTTATTTGGACCCTATATTTTTTTGCACGCCATTTGTAATTATTTGGAAGTAAACCCCCCGAGAAAATTTTAATTACTTTTTTCACTATATTGATTTTTTTTTTTCATTTTAACCCCTAAATGACAAAAGGGTTACTTAAGGGCAAAACCTAGATGTGTTATAAAATGTTAGTTTTGCAACTTTGATGAAGTTTGGTTCAAAAGAGTAAATGAGAAGCATGATGTTTAATAATTATCCGTATGGTCAAACTTTCAAAAAATGTTTTAGATACTCAATAAATGAATTTAGAAGTATTTACCATTTAAAATTCACTAAAATCATAATTTTATTTTTAGAATTTGAAATCTAGGATGATTGGTTAAAACTAAACATCCTATTCTAATTTTTTTAAAGCAATTTTTTCAAAGGAGTTATCATCATTAGTTTCTCAAAATAACAAATTTTATAACACTAGGACAATATTGAGGTCTTTGTCTTTGAAAATTTCTCTTTGGTAGATTTTAACTCAAATTGACATGATTCAAGTTGAGTTGGAAATTAAACTTGATTTCCTATTTGAAAATATTTTTTATTTTATTTTTAAATATTCTTTCCCTCTTCGGCAACCCGTTAAAAAGGAGCAACGACCACAAAATGGTCATTTAGTCACTTGGGGGTTAAAACCATGAATGCTTGGTTCTTCAAGGATTTCACTTACTACCCAACCCACTACGGTTCAAAATCATGTTTAACCCCTAAACGTCCTCACCTCTCTCCAAATTTGGAGGATGTCAAATATGCATTATAAAATGTAACTAAGAGAAATATTTTGAACTTGATATATGAATAAAAGTTGTACATTATGAATTTTTGAATTTATCCATAGGGTTTGATTTTTGTTTGCACCAATATTTTTGTATAAAATTTGAAACTTAAAATTCAAAATTGTTTTGTAAGTTTATTATGAAGAAGATATCAAACTAGTTCGTATTCTCAAAAAGTTGTAAAGGTATGTTGTGTGCCTTGATGAAATAGGTAGATCTTTGTGCTATAGTCTTGTGACCTTTGAAATATGTAGGTAATTTTCTTTTTGGACATGGGGTTGCTTAATAATTCAAATTTAGTTCCCCTTTGATAAAATCCTTTGTAGCTAATTAATAAAGAATAGGAATTTTTTGGAGCCCTCTAGCAATTGGAGCTTTCGCTTTGTGATGATGTCTTTTATTAATGGTTGTCAATCATCTTTGCATAAAATGGTTGACCAATTGCTCTCTATTTTCTTTTAGAAGAGGGTAACGATATAAAATAGGACAATGTTGTTTAGCTTTTAATTAACAAAATAGGTGCCAAAGTCTACACAACATTTATAAATTTTTTCAATATTTCTTTGGGATAAACCACTAATACATAAAACGTGTTTGACAAAGCATTGTAGACACTATTTAAATCTCCAAACTTTTTGTAAGATGCCCTTGAGCAATACAAGGCTTTGATGCAAGGGTGTAATTTATCCCTTCCTTGCTTTTATTTTGACCATTTTGACCTTGTTTTAGGTACCCTAATTACTTAAAGCAATTTTAGTTGAATTAGTGTAGTATTTTGCAATCCACGGTGTGTTCTTGGATTATCTAGGGTATTGTCACTTTGTATGTGGGGCCCACTTGGTCCCCTTGTGCAATCCATTGGCCCATTGTCTCATTCTTTTTGGCCACAATATTTTCCTTGCGGTTGTATTATTCTGTGATAAAGTAGGAGACCATTGCTTGAAGGTGCTTAGGCTTCGCAACCCCCTCAACCCAACTTTTATTTCAAATTGCTTGCTTCCAATAGAGCAATAGTATATGATTTCGGTTGCTTATCTCAAAATTTTCTTTGATATTCATGAAATTCTCTTAGGACTCAAGAGCATAGGATAAAAATTCCTTTAAAACAAGACTAGTATAGCAAGAATCAAATGCAAATTCAATTGAAAAACCTAATTTTATACTATCAATACTCTACAATTGTGTACAATTTTTAGTTTTTAAAACCAATATTTGATGTAGCATCCGATTGTTTCAAAAACAAAAAACAAAAACCAATATATGATGAAAGATAGTAATATTTCTAATCCAAAATAGAAATTTTTGTTGGAAACTAGGGTGGCCAAGCCATTCGCTAAACAATAAAATAGCTTAGGTGCAACAACATTTAAGCTTTGAAGATGCCGCAATAAAGGGTGTCAGTGATAATAATGAATTTAGACTATACTCTATGTTATGGTTAGTTTCAACATTAATTAATTAATTTTCAATGATGCCAAAAGCATCAAGTGTCATCTTGCGATTGGTTTAGGATGATGTGGACCTCTCAAACAAATTGACATGGAAATTCAAATCTAAGAGCCTCTCCACTAGCAACTCTGAATTGCACTGTGAAGGTCATGCAAAAATTCCAAGACATATCACGTAGTTCTCCTCCAACATCATTCAATTAGACTTTACAATTAGTAAGTAAACCACTCATACATCACTACGCATGGATTGTGCAATCATGATGTGCAAAGAGATACAAACTTTAGATGCACTTTGGTGCTTGAGGGGTGTTCAAAGGTGGAAGAGCGTAAATTCAAGGGCTCTTCAAATGTAAATGAATAATTTTAGCGAGTCAACATTAGCGTGCATGGGTGCGGATCAATGTTTTTTTTTTTTTTCCCTGTTGGTAGACTAACACACACCTTGGAATGTAGCCAGGTAAAGAAAATATGGATAGAATCATTCATATTAATATGTTCATCAATAAATTTATCTATTGCAAGGCACTTTCATCCAAATTGTCGCAATTGTGGTATTTTTTTTGAGAAGATTTTGGCAATTTCATCCACTTTTTTGTTCATTTTTTCTAGTGTACAAGTAGACACATCAAAACTGAGGTAAGATTTAGTCAAAAATTCGCCAGCAATTTAAACGCTGGTGCGGATGCTCTAAAGTTTCATTTAAAAAAAAGAAGCACCGTACATGAGAAGGGCAGTACAAGATTCTCATATACGATATTCGCCAAATATATACGGTACAGTAGAATACAGCACGGGCAGCCTGAAAGAGAAAAAAAGGGTCGTATAATGGCAATTACTCCAGGGTCAGAGTAGGTGAGGCAACATGGTAGTTCAGTTGGGCACCGGCACATGAGTTGAGTTAACTTACCGGGGAGTGAAAATAGCTCACCAAATGTGGCTCCTTCTGGTTCGGTCCTGCGTCGGGTTCTTGCCCTGGCCGGTTTTCGGCCGGGGGTCATCTTGTCTCTCTTTTTTTTTTTCTCTCTGCAATTTGTTTCAAAAAATAAAATAAAAAATTGCTCACCAAATCAAATCATGTTGAACACAACTTGACACATGATGATGTTTCCAAAGATTGTACGTACAGAACATTTCCCAAAGTACGCAGAACCAAATGAGTATTGCAGCCCTAGTAAGTGCGGCATAATTTGCCCTATTGGGCATGCATGCAGACGGATGATTCCGTAGAGTTAATTATAGGCCTGGCGAGCTAGACACGGCAAGCTCCACATTGGGCGAATGAGGGCGGAGGAGCCAGGGCAGCGGCCAAACAAAGGCCTCCAAAGTGCGTCCCTTTACAGCGCCCCTTTTGGTTGCATTGGGTTTTTTTTTGTTTTTTTTTTGTTTTTGAAACAAATGAAACGGAATTTCATTGCTGTTGCATTGGATTGCGGTGGGATTGTCTGTCAGGCCATTCGAATGCTCTAATCAGACCCCCCATGATTTTACTGGCGCAGCAAAACAACCCCAGTACCCCACATCAATGAACCTAGCTCGCCTCCCAATTATTTGCATGTATCTGGGTTCACAGGACATGAAGCATCCCGCCTGACACCTGCCCCCGTAGAATCGTGACATGAACCTGCAGGAGTGAAAAAGCACATCATTCCTGCGTCAAAACCAAGAAACCAGAACCTTTTTGCAGAGTGCATTGATTTCCTGCAGTCGATCGATGGCTCCATAACTTATCTACTCAAGTTCATTTCTGTAAAGTTTGTAAAGTTCCCAGGTCCTGAAATGGCAACTGAAATGACGGATCGATGGACTAGAATGGTACTGTAGTGTTACAGTGTTTTATTACCGCATTCGGAAATCTTGCAGGCGGGTAGATCCACACTTAGCATGTACTTAAATTTATCACCGTGGTGTCGGCAGCTCATGATCGATAATTTAACGGCAACGATGGATTCCTTTTTGTCAGAAGGAAAAGATATTTAGTGTTCCGAGATCGATGCAAGTGCTCTTATTAATAAGCAAGCGAACAATTAATCCCTATCTCTGGATCCTTCTTGAAGTCTGTTAGAAGGTACGGCTGACTCACTGCTGTCCTCTCGTCGTCTGGGCGGTGGCCGGAGATCGATCGATGGATCGTTCGATGAGTATGGAAGATGGCCGGACACTGCTGCAGTTCGCGTGAGATTGTTGCGAGGTGATTGATCAAGTTAGTAAGGGAGGCCGGCGGGGGGGATGGGTCGCGGCAAGGTGGAGATTAAGAAGATCGAGAACACCACCACGCGGCAGGTGACGTTTTCCAAGCGGCGCGGTGGGCTGTTGAAGAAGGCGCATGAGTTAGCGGTGCTGTGCGATGCCGAAGTGGGGCTGCTTATCTTCTCCAGCACTGGAAAGCTCTTCGAATATGCCAGCTCAGGCAGGTAGAAATCTATCATTCATTCCCCGGCCCTGATGCAATCATCTTCCTCCAGCTAATCTCATTTCAAGCTCGCTCGCTCGCCCAGGTAGTTTTGTATACGTTTGTGTGCACTCACATTCTCTTTTCTTGACCTGTAAACTTACCTTTCAGTGGAGTTTTATTCATCACAACATTGGAGTGCTTTCTATGAAGGACCATATTAGTTAACCCCTAAGCGTCTGATTCGTCCACCTGCATCACTGAACTTTGCAACGCTGGCATTTTCTCATTTTACCTCGGTTTTCTGATTGCAACACATCATCTTAAAGCTCTTGTTCTACACTAAAAGATCAATAGTGTTGATAGTGTCGAACTGAAGTCATTTTCACACAAACAGACGATTTACAACAAGGAGGTCCAATTTTGCAGAAAATACACAGTGGGCGCTTAGGGTTAATATAATACTACGAAGGTCGGTAGTATACAATGAGAAACGAGTCTGGTACTCGGGATATCCATCGAGATATGTGAATTAGGCAATGAAGAATATGAGTCCATGTTAGGGTTTTCGTTTAGGGTTAACTTGATGGTGCTAGCTAGCAACTTTGGGCTTCCCTTGAAGCTCCAGTCGATACTAGTAAATGCCGTCTATTCTGATGATTGTTTTGTTTCTTATTTTTCTGAAACTGGTGTAGCATGCGAGGCATCATCAGTCGGTACAGGAACAGCCCGGAAAAACTCACGCAGACTGCCACCAACACCGATGTACGTCCTTTCCCTACCTAGCTAGTCAATGACAGTCACCCTTCATGAGGCAGGGGTTTGAGTGCATTTGGTACGTAATGGATCCTGGCACTGAGCTGATCGTGTACGTGTGATTTGGTAGTTCCTGGGCCGTGAAGTGGTGAAGTTGCGGGAGCAGTTGGAGCAATCAAAAGTCTCGCTGAGGTCGGTACTATGAATCCTCTGACTGCAAGTCAACGATGAGTATATATAAATTAAATTATTCGGATTTGATTTGAATTCAGTTCAGCTTTTCACACGAAATAAAATAATGCTGCGTGTCCCACGGTGGGACTTGGTGCAAGTGTCCCATGTACCAGCTAGTTCAATTTCATTTGCAAATACCTGGGACAACCTTAATCACTACAGGAAATTTGCGCCAGGTTCCAGGTCAATGCCTATCCCTGTTTTCTCATGTGAATTTGCTGGAGTATGGTGGAGGATACTCTTTCCGTCACTTTAACCAACAGTGTGCTTTAATTTCTCAATAGAGAGATCACTTTGGATACTACAGGAGTTAATCTCTTGTCCACTCCATGTGTGATGATTTGATTTCTTTTGCAATCATTCAAAGTAGGAGCTTGTAGACCACTATTGAGGGACAATAGAGAATCTCATTTCCAGTATTCAGATATTTGAGTTGACTGAATTCAAAACAGGTAATCTGACCCCCAAAATATCAAGAAACCAGAGTATGTATTCTTTGAGTGTAACCAAAATCAAAGCAAATAGTGAGACCAACACCTTCCAAATTCAATTTCAGATATGAGCTTTGCAAGTCAGTCCAAGTTGTCAAAGCCAGTTAATCTCAAATTGAATGTGGGACATTGCCTCCAAGCCTTGGCTCTGTGTGAACTCACCTTAATCTCAATTTTGAACTCACCTTAATCTCAATTTCGCCACCTTTGTGACGGCAAAACTAGTTCACCCTCCTTTCTATTTTGAATTCTTTGAAAATCATGCTAGTTTGCTTGACTACCTTAGATACAGGTCAGACACACCTCACCTAACATGTATTCTCTCTTCTTTTCGGATAACTCTATTGCCAAAGCCAAGTCCTGCTTGCACCACTTGCCAATTGAAGGCTATCCTGGAAGTATATATATATTGAAAAGAGACGACGGAGTTGCTGTTAGTCAGTCAATAAAAGATGAGATAATGGTTC
Organism: Pohlia nutans; assembly: GCA_022496805.1. Classification (NCBI taxonomy): domain Eukaryota; kingdom Viridiplantae; phylum Streptophyta; class Bryopsida; order Bryales; family Mniaceae; genus Pohlia; species Pohlia nutans. Next base: position 5,155,692 of record CM040086.1, read on the forward strand.
TTAATCTCCTCTACCTTCTGGGTGGTATAAAGATGTAGAATAGCTCGGACCTCAATGTATTTATCCAAATTAAAGATCAACCCATGCGATCAATCCTTAGGGGACGCTAAATCCTAATTGTTGTTCCGGCCTTATTACAAACCCTACTTGCTCCGGTCTGTAGGGTTTGTGATTTCTGAAGGTCCGCTATTCTGCATGCCAACCAGATATTAATCGAGAGTGTGCGCTCAATTATTTCTGCTTGCAGGCACATGTCGGGTGAGGATCTGGCAGCGTTGAAGGCCTCTGAATTGTTGCAGCTGGAGCAGCAACTTGAATTGGGTGCTTCGCGAGTAAGAGCAAGAAAAGCAAGTCTACAGGTTGCGTCTCAAGGCATATATATTTATGTATAAGAGCAGAAGCGTTGATCTCAAAAGTTGTGATGTTCAATAGAGTTATCCTTATAGTCACCTTGTGTTTGAATAAGATACTGTGAATTTTGCTTTAACGTACTCTTAATTGTTCACTCCAATTGTCTTTCTTGACGGCTAAATTAGTTTTTCATGAGTTTGAAGACCACCAAGCTCTTACACACCTAATAATGAGAGATCACCAAGCTCTTCCATACCTATTAACTATTTGGGGTGAACAAATAAGAGTACATTAAAATAAAATTCACTGTATCTTATTCAAACACAACGTGACTTTAAGGATAACTCCAATTATTACGAAGTTTATAGATAATTGGGACAACAATTTATGCATTCATGTTCACGAGGTTCCCTATATTGTCTGTCTTCATGTCCAGTTGTGCTTGAGCATTGCTGTTTCTGCTTGCTTTTGGTGCATTTAAGTTAATTTGTAGATTTACCGTGGCTATAGTTTCTGAGTGCAGAACCAACTCATTTTGGAGGAGGTCGAATGCTTGCGGAGAAAGGTACAATCGTCTAGAATCATACTCAGGGTTGTCATATTGGGTGCGTTTGAATCAATATTAAACATGTCCTTTAGGTGGACATAACGGTTCCTTGGCCTTGTTAGGGTTGAAAAATTTGGGTTTTGATAAAAATATTCTGAGAATATGCTTGAATATAATTAAATCATTTTTATAGGCAGACAAGAGACTAATCAGACCAGACGGTTAGGCTGCCTGTCACAACCCTGATCATACGTTAATTCTGGTGTGATTGATTATTTATAAATTCGGCGCTGTGATTCTGAATTCTACATGATTTTCCTCTGGCTCACAGGAGCATGAATTGATGGTTGCCAATGAGGAGCTTCGGCAGCAGGTATGAAGCAATCTTGGAAACTGTTAACCCCAAAAGGACCAAGGATTCATGGTTTTAAAATGACGATCATATTGTGAAAATTATAATTTGAATGGGACTAAATTTTATATCACTGGAATTAGTGAAGAATATTACATATGTTGAATAATTAAAAAAATTAAAATTAACCAAAAAAATCTACATAAAACCATCTCAAAATTACTGAAAAAAACAAGGTTATGGTCCTTTAGGGATTAAGCATGTTCTGGAATACATATAGAGTGGGTGTTTTAGTTGGTCACAGGTTTGTGTTTCAATGACACAAAAACAACATAGCATGGTCACTAATTTAATGCTATGATGGGTCCATTCAAGCTAATACGAGCCAAAGGTGCCTCGTTTTGAGTGCTTTGGAGAGTCCTTTGGAGAGTAGTTAGGGACAAGAAAGTCATGATTTTCATCAAAGAACAATTTTGTAGTGTATTTTTTTTCAATTTTCATTCACATGATCATCATTCTCATTCAATTATCCCAAAATTTAAACCAAAAAAGTGTTATTTATCATTTGAAAAAGTCCTTGGTGAGTCATTAAAACCACTGCTCATAGAGCTATTCTATTGCTTTTAGTAGCCAATTGTTTACAATGTTACTTTCATCTTGTACTATGTGTTAAATATACACATTGACATATCACTTTCCTCTCTAATTACAATTTAAATCAAACATCACATTGAAAACGCCTCCAAAAAAGCATTGCTGACAACTTAGGTGGTTCATATTAGCTTGAATGGACCATGACAGCAGCAATGACTGAATCAGTGGCCACTGATGTATGTAGCTTGCAGATGTCCAAGGGATTGCAGACGCAGCCACAGCTCGAGCGAACATGGCAGACAGTACAGTTCCTAGTAGAGCTGCTGTAGGCTGCACTCTCACACGAGATCTGGGTATGATCAGCTCATTGCAGCCGAAAGAGCCTCACCCTCATCCCAACCTTCGAGATGCACACAGATCCCAGACGTCGCTACAATTAGGGTACGCACTTTTCATTACACTGCACACATCCATCTTTGAAATCGCCGCCTCTGTTGATACAACGAAACTTAACCCTTAAAGGACCAAGGATTCATGGTTTTAAAATGACAAGTTTAAACGATCATATTGTGAAAATTATAATTTGAGTGGGATCAAATCTTATATCACTGGAATTAGTGAAGAATATTACATATGTTGAATAAATAAAAAAATAAAAAGTAAACAAAAAAGAATCTATATAAAAGCTACTCAAAGTTACCTTAAAAAACAAGAGGCACTTGATGGTTTTATGGTCCTTTAGGGGTTAAGGTAAAGAGGATCCTGTTCTTCCCTTAACCCCTAAACGTCCCATGGGGATAGTAGATACGTGGCCGTATAACTGGCATTTGCTACTAACTAGAAGTTTTAAATTAGGATCTCAATAACTCACTAGAATTGGATTGATGTAAATTTCAGCTTTTGTGTTGAACTCAAACCTATAAAAGGTCTGGATCCATTCCAAATACTAAAAAAATACATCGTATTCTACTGGCCGCAAAGGCACTTTCAGACGTTTAAGGGTTAAAACACATACAAAAACTCACTCTCGTGTGAGATGCTTCAGTATAGAGCTCTAGAGAGATCGTGACTTTGGGTAGTATGTACCAAGAGCCAAACTCTCTTTATCGTATTTTTTTTCATCACTGTGTCTGAATTTCTTATGCAAAATGTATTTATAGTAGCACAAACCTGTTGCATTGCAACAATGAACATAGGAGAACATAGAAAGGTGTCCATGCATGTAGGAACAAAGTGGGATGCCTTAGACCCATATCATTGAGTTTGGATGAAAAACATTTGGGATGAAAACGTGATTGTTTCCGTGACAACGGGGTGTGAGAGAACTTGACAATGTGCGTTTAATATAAGGGTGATGACTAGATATGGGTAACCTCTCCAAAAATAGTGAGATTATTGAGAAATATCTTTTTGGTAAGAAAAAAACATCGGAAAATTTCAAAAAGTAGTGAGTGTTATAGGCACCATGGCTACTACTATATACATGGTGTTAAAGACGGAATTTTTAGCACACATAAATTGAGTTAAACATATGTTACACTATGTGAGACGTGTAAAAGTAGTATCCATATCAAGCCATTCCCCATAATATATTCAAAGTGGGAGGTCGTACAATACTATCACTAGGATCATCATACACTGTTTGTTAGCAACATTGGGTCATAACTCAAGGAACGCTAAACTACATTTAGGAACCATAAGGTTGCTATAGCTAATTCCCTACCATTGCTAACAAAAGGTCGCACAGAGTGTATGATTGTATTAGTGTATTGACAACCTCAAAGATTAGTGGCCATGGACATAATTTAGCTTCAAGTCACTTGCTAATTGAAAGCATGAATAAATGCATTGTTGTTGGTAATAGGATTGGTATATAGGACACAAGAGTAGTTCATAATTTTAGTTTTAATATTGATTTGTATTTGAAGTGTTTAGAAGGGAATGCCTCAGAGCTAACGTTGATGAAGTATAAAATACAAGGTTAATTAATCAATTTGAGCTTTAGTCTGGGTAGTGAAATAGAAAACGTTAGATTATCTCATACTCCCATTCCAAGTTTGGAAACTTCTAGGGTAAACACGAGGAAAGTAGGGATGTTTAGTGTGTAGTAAAAAGGTCAATACACTGTGTTAATGTACTAAAATGATCAATTTACATGTCCCATGCAATAAAATATGTCGCAAAGTGGGTTTTTTTTATGATTTTCCTTTCTTTAGACTTTGTGAAATTGACAATTTCGTTTTGGTAATGGTTCCCTGCCGCGTTGTGAGATACACAAGAACATTGACTTAGGACATGGTGCAAGTGTTTCATTGTGGTTAATGTCCCATGTACTTGGAAAAACTCGTATTAGGACATAGACCACAATGGGACGCTTGCACCATGGGACATGTAGTTTTTTCTCGTGATAAATAGGCTACTGCCACTTTTAGGAATTTGGTCCTTCTAAACTGGTTCCTTGTGATTTAAAAGGTCCCTTGCGTGCGTGATGTGGCTTCAAATTTACAGTTGGATTTTGTGCAGCATGTTCACTTCTGAGTCGTACCTTCCAAGCTCTAGCAGCTGGCGATCCGAGCAGCAGATCCCTGTCCTTGGCTCAGAAGGTATTATATGCCTTCCAAGTCCTTCATTGTTGGATTTTTTTACATGCTTGCACCATTCCACTTTCAAATGTACCTGATATGGCCTGATATGGGTACCCCCTTCAAAAGTAGTGCGATTTTTGAGAAATTTTCTTTTGGTAAAATAAAAACATCGTGAAATTGCAAAATTTAAATGGTGTTATAGGTGCCATGGTTTCAACTATATACATGGTGTTAAAGACAAAATTTCTAACACATCAAATGAGTAGGACATAAGTCACACACAATGAGACGCGTCTCACCGGTACCCATATCAGGCCATCATAGAACTTTCAGGATATGGTACACCAAAAATCGTAATTACTGTAAGTACTCTGTCAGTGCTATTTACTACAATGATAACTGTCTATGTACATTTGTGGAAAAATTCTTTTTACTTTGTAACGCATAGTATATATTTGACTCAATAATTCCAAACCTGCAATAATTGCAATTTTTAGTGTGGTACAAACTTTTGCAAATTGTAAGATTGTTGCATCACCTACCGTGGTCTTTTCAGATTGTCTTTTTTATAATATTTTGTTAATTAGTAAACTCATAACATCATTCCAAGTTCGGTGTTCAAGGTAACCATATCACTATCTCATTGGATGCTAATGGTTATTATGAGCTTAGATCAACCAAACTGTAAAATCTTGGATGTTCTTGATGACTTTGCATTATGTCTTATTAGAGTCTTTTTTTTCGACAAACCATTGGAAGGGTTATGAGGTTTTGTTTGGGGCTAAGTGGGAAAAAGGGAGGCTAATGTGGAAAGTTTTTAGTCTCTTAACCCCTAAACGTCCCAGCGTTCAAAAATTGAATCATAAGCAGATTCATAGCCTTGTAACTTTCTCATACAATCTTGGATGACTTTCATTCAAATCATTTTCGCAAGCCTATTAGGTTCTCTACTGATTAAAGTAAATCTCTTGTGATGTTGAGATGTTGATAATATTGGAGAGGCCTCCAAATGCAAGTATGTCAAATTTTTTGAGCAAATTTTATGCTTGCAATGAACCTCTCATGTACACCTCATGTACACCTCATGTACACATGAGCCATACTAATATCTGTTTTTAAGGCTAGCATCTACTTCTGTTTAAAGGGCCGGTACGTTTACGGGTTAATCTAAACTAACATTTAATATGATGAAATTACAAATTGTGCAGGTGAAAGTACCATGAGATGGGATCATCCCCGTTTCCACAGTCAGAACAGACTCCATGCAAACACATCAGGTGCCAAGTCCGAGAATTTAACGTTCCATGTCGATCGGTAATCCACTCCACACAGATTTCAAGAATTATGTAACTGTCATAGATGGCTGTGAGCAGTAAGTCCCACTTTGATCTAACTGATCATGCAGGATTTGGTTAGTGTTTTTTTTTTCTTAAAGGGCAGAAAATGGAACTCATTTTGCTGTCTAGATGGACATGCAATCCTGCATTAAATACCATATAATTATCATACCCTCACAGGCTCACAGGCTTGATTGATGAAACTTAGTTCGGTTCGAGAACTAAAGATTTTGGGTAACTATTATAGAAGCTCTCAGGAACTGAAATTTCAGGAGGATTGCGGCAATCAGTTCCAGCTAATCTTAGATTAAGAAGAGGCTAAAAATTCTTCACGTTAGCTCTCCCTTTTTTCACATTAGTCCCTCATAGTACAAGAGGTTTTTTACCTCACAATCCTCCATAGCTATCATCCTTAGAGGATGTTTAATTTAGTGATGGTTAATGAAGGACCTGTCGGAATTGAAGCATCAGATTAATTGGGATGCACTTTTTTGGGAAATGAGGTTTTTATGCATGAGTTTTAGAGGGATCAAGTAAATTTTGTTGATGCAAGCGCACTTGATACTTTTGTCTTTGAGAGACCTTGTCAACCATCATTGGGTATTCTTCTTGACCTTTTTTATCCCCTCTCAAATGGATATGCAGCCCAAATAGACATGCTTGTCATATTGGGTGGGTTTGGATCATTGAATGTGTCCTTAGGGCCACTATACACTTTTCCTAGACCAATTTTTCCTCAGTGCGATTGCATGAAATTCCATCCCCTTTTGGGCTTGAGGCTGGCCTCAATTATGCATTATAATAAGATTATAATGGAGTCAATTCTCCCATATGTAAAGGCCTTGAGACCAAAAAGCTAGGCCAATTCAATAAATGTAGCAAATTGGCAAATTTTAGCCCCTCTTTTCGAAAGGATGGTGTAGATTTCCACATAATTCAATAGATTTAGTTCGATGAAGAAAATCATCTTTTACATTAAAAAAAAGGTTTATTTTTATTGAAATTTAACATTAGCCCGAAGGCCAAGAAGTGTCCCTCCATTTTGGGTGCACCCAATTCAACGAGCTGGAGCCATGTTAGACCATATTACCAACTTGGCCCAGGGTCTAAGTGTAAGGGGTTGGGACCGTTTTCAACCTTTTGATTAATCACAAGTGAGGATTTTAGGCCTGTTACACAACAAATTGGCCTAGTTTCTAGGTGTAAAGTAGCCTTTAGACACAGGTCGATAGGGTAATCTTTTTGTCTTATTGAGATTGAATAAATTAGAGTTTTGGCAGGAATATTTTATGAATACGTTAAAAATAATTATTATTATCGAGTGTGTAGGACGCTAATAGGATGGGCAAATTATATTGGACGGGTAGGCGGCATGTTAGGCACCATGACAACCCTACGTATAGTTGAGAGGAGAAACTCTAAATTTATTTGAATAGCTTTCTACTTTGAATTGTTATTTGACAAAAAAATTACAAATGTTCATGTATGTTAAATAGTTTAATTAGTGTACTATAAGAAGTAATGCAATCCCAAATGCAGTTTACGTTTAGCTTGAAGTAAATGGAAAGTGTAGTGCATTCATGTTGATTGTGTTTAGAGGATGACAAGTGGCTAATTCATGTTGATTGTTGTTTCAAATATTTAGTATAATGCATTGTTTGTTTGAACTTTGTGTAAGGTAAATCATCCTATTTGTGCCGGTTTGTAGTTACTATGTATTAGTTCCTCACATTTAATATTTGGATATCACACTACCGTATGTGGAAGGCAGGGTTGGCACTTTCATGTCGAATAATCAATAGAAGTTGAAACTATGAAGGTCGGCACTTTCAAAAGTAATTATTAAAAAATTGGCTATTAATAGCCAACATTAAAAAAATCCGGCGGCTAAACGTTTTATTTTCTTTTTGTCTACAATTTTTGTTGAGTGTTATGTTTTTATTCTATTTTTTTCGGCTTTTTGTTGACTTTTTTTTGGTTGATTTCAACAAAATACTTAATAAATTTATTTATTTTTTCGACATTTTTTTGGGGAATTATTTTCTGCCGACCATGTCTTCCACATAGGGTGGTTTGCCTTATAGCCAAGGAGCACTTGCCACTTAAAACCACAACCATATCCAGATAATTCCAAAGTCATGAAATAATTTGAGATGTGACAACAAATATTGAAAAAAGCATTTCTATGTGTGTTCAAGTGTATTCTTTCAAGGTTTGCATAAACTCCACAATATAAATTTCCTTATAGTTTGAAGTTGAGTAGGTCCCTCTATTTCCAATGGTAAAACCATTAACAATAACAAACGTAGAAAATATACATGTAGAAAAAATCACTTCATATACATTGAAACTACATGTTGTGATACTAATCAAATAGTATGTTTGACAAGTACACTCTACATTCTATTTAGTATATAATACACTATTTTTTAAATTTTAATATTAATTCAAACATCATAGATTAATGTACAAATTAATGAAGTCAACATTGTTTACTTGTTTTGAAATTTGTGTCGATCACCTATGAGTCACCATTTATTGAAATTTATGATAGTAGTTCTCAGGTACAGACTAAAGAAAATGAACTCATTTACTAATCATACAATAATTTGATATTATATTAAATTAGAGATGACACTATTTAACCTCTAAATGCCCACAATCCTCTTTAGATTGGGCAGTTTTGCAAAGATGCATTATAAAATGCAACTAATAGGGACAATGAAGGAATAAAAGTTGTACATAGTGAATTTTAGATTCTATCCATCAGATCTATGATTGCTATAACCAATTTTTGTATAAATTTTAAAACTTACTCAAAATTCAAAATTCTTTTGTAATTCAATTACGAACAAAATATTGGCAATTTGTGGATGAAATTTGTTATGATGGATTGAAACGTAGTACTCTAAGTGTTGTAACTTTTGGAGATTTTTTGGTTCCTTGATTCTATGAGTTGAAATTTTTAAGAGCTCTTTTGAAACTTTTGAACTAAGATTTTAGAAATTTTTGGTGAATCGCTGCAACATGAAACGAGGCATAAAAATTTCATAAATCATCCCTTTTCTAAATGGATCACACATGCATGAAGCTAACTTCCTATAAAATCTATACTAAAAAATCCACACTACAAAAAGTGCATGATGGATGAGAAAAAATGAATGAAATTTGTACATCGTTGAAAAACAGAACGTTTGCATCAGGAACTTAGGACCTCACTGATTTTTTAACAATTTCCATACGACATCCGATATTTCATGGATGCGTGCATTTTTTGCATGGATTCCACAAGAATTTCGCTCTACTTCTGCACTGAATCCGCATAGATTCTACATTCACTCTTGTAATTATCTAACAAAGTGCAAAATCCGTGCAAAATTAGTGCAAAATTAGTGCAAAAAATGTACAAAACCATGAAATATCGGATGTTGCACGAAAATCGTTTAAAATTTGTGGGGTCCTAAATTCCTGATGTGGCAGTTAGGGATTAAATAGAATGAATAACGTAATGTGATATACACTAAATAATCATTTTAGTTTAATGAAATTAGGGATATCAATACAAGAGAAACCAAATTTTAGAGGTAGAATATGAAATAATTTTCTCATAAATTCCTAACTATGGAGGTAAGGAGGTTATGTAAATAAGGTTTTAATTACCCCTTGTGGGTAAAAAAACAAAAAGGTTGTTGAGTAAAGCCCAAAGTCTCAAAATAAACTTAACAATTGCTAAAGAGGAAGTATTATTATAAACCTTATTTTGAATGGTGAAATTTTTGATTTAATTGAAAATTGAGAGGTGCACATTACACCACTAGTGCATGAGTTGCACAAGTTTAATTGCACTAGTTGCACCCAGTCCCCCACTTGGTAGACCGTAGCTTGCAATCGTCCTAGTATATATTATCTACACAACTATAATAATCCAAAATAAAATAAAATAAAAACGTAGTGTAAGTATAAAATATTCCCTGAAAATATGAAGAAGATTGGACAGTCTCTCGGTTATAAGGTTGTAAGGTACAGGTACCTACAACCACCACAGCCCCCAAAACCACCACACCCCACCAACCAGGAGGAGATCTAAAAGCGTATTGTCAGTCCAGATTTGGAGGACTAATTTGCTTACTGGTCACCTTGCTAGTGGGTGAAATCTGACAATCATAGAGTACGGTTTTGGGTTTGATGGTGAGCAAAATCTAGGATCAACATTGTTGCTCATAGGAGATTCAGAGGTAGAAATGGGTCATACATTACTTTGCACTTTGAGATTTTCTATAAAATTGAGAATTGCAAATTTCATGATGCAAATTTTTGCATTCATCATGAAATCCTATTTTGAATACTAGAATATTTTTGGGTGAATTTTTGAATTGCTAAATATAGGTCAGATTGCTTAACCCCTAAATGACGGAGGGGGTAAGGGCAAAACATAAATGTGTTATAAAAAATTACTTCTTCAACTTTGATGAAGTTTGGTCCGAAAGAGAAAATGAGGAGCTTGATGTTTAGTAATTTTCCATACAGTCAAATATCAAAAAATAGTTTTTTATCATCTCATAATGAATTTAGAAGCATTTAACTTCAAATATTTATAAGAATCACAAATTTTATTTTTAGAATTTGAAATTTTGTATGATTTGTTAAAACTAGACATTCTATTCTAAAATCAAAAATTGCAAATTTTTCAACGGAGAGAACATCATTACTTTCACCAAATAGTAAGTTTTCTAACACTAAACAAATGTAGAAGTGTTTGTCTTTGAAAATTTCTCCCGGGTGGAGTTTAACTCGAATTGACATGATTCAAATTGGGTTGGAAAGTAGACTTGATTACCTATTTAAAAATATTTTTTATTTTCTATAAATTTTTATTTTCTATTTCGGGCAGCCCATAAAAAAAGGGCAGAGACCATAAAATGGTTGATCCGTCACTTAGGGGTTAAGTTGGTGGCTCGGGGAGGTCACTCCCTTGTATATTTTGTATACACGTGCGATAATGACCTATTTATTTGGGGGGTTATTTTAGCAAAAAAATTTAGCAAATTTTTTTATTAGGTGATGGTATTTTACATATAAAAAGCCTGAGAATATTATATGTGATGGTATTTTACATGTAAACATGTTTCACTTTTTTAAAATCCCCTATTTTACATGTACAGTTTTTACAAAATTTATCTACAATGAATATATTGGACCCTATTTTTTATCGCACGTTGTTTCTAAAATTTTCGCCAGTGAACCCCCCGAGGTTGGTGGTTTTAGGTACCTCAACCTTAACCGTTCCAAGCTGAGTATCCGCAAGGGCTTGAAGGAGATTGGTGTGCAATTGAGCTTACAATTTGATCATTGAGGAGGAAACTCTTGGCTAATGATGAATTTGGATTGGAAATTTATATTTTTGTCCTCATGATGATGTATTGTTGTAGTATACAAAAATGAGCACGTATGCATTGGAATCGTTTATGCTTTGAAGACGGGAGATTAACCTTTTAGTGCGTAGGTAACCACTAAGTGGTCATTAGATCACTAAAAGATAAAATGGTGGAAAATTTATGAATTATTTCATTCCAATGTCTGAAGTTTAGAAGTGTAACTTTTGATTTTGTAGATTATGCAAAAAGAAAATTCGAATGCTGACTTTCTTAGCTATTCAAATACCCATGTACAAAACAGCAAAATATTGCAAAAATCTCAAAATACAACATATACTTACAAATACAACACACGTACAATGTGGTATTTCTTGTGTTTGCAAGTTTGTTATCTTGTATTATATTTTGGATTGTGTTTTCTTATTCATGTTCCATTAGTGTATGTAGTTTGATCTTCATCAATGTACCAACTCTTTTCTTATTTTAACGTATAAAATTTGTCCTAAACCGTAAATGGACAAGCCACTCTCACTTATGAAATTCACAATAATTATGTATGAGTCCGTTCTTGACATGAAAGATTGCAAATGAAGAACTGAACATCTTCACTTTTAATTTAAAAAATTTAAGCCAAATTCTATTTAGCCTTGAAGTCACACACCCCCAAATGAGCCCCCAAAATCTCATTTTTGAGTGTGCATTATACGGTTCAAAGACATACTATAATCTTCCAATCCAACAGTTTGATTTTACCAAGATTTAACCGACACGTGTTTCATTAACCTCTAAAGAACAGAAGGGGTAAGGGCAAAACCAAAATGTGTAATAAAATGTTGCTTATATAACTTCGGTGAAGTTTGGTCCAAAAGAGAAAATGAGAAGCACAATGTATAGTAATTATCCGTACGGTCAAACTTTCAAAAAATGTTTTAGATACTCATTAACCCTTAAAGGTCCAAAGAGCCCTTTCCAACCAGTATTATACACTAATATTCTATTGCCAGTATTTGGCATGGTTTCACACCTCCTATAGGTTTACAATCAAAAGTGAAGTTAAAATTCATGTCAACCTGATTTTAATGAGCTATTGGAGTCTCAATTTGGAACTTTCTATTTACAACAAATGTCAAATATACGCCCAAGTATCTACTATCCCCATCAGCCCTTTAAGGGTTAGAAGCATTTTTTGTTGAATATTCATCAAAATTACAAATTTTATTTTTAGAATTTGAAATTTGGTATGATTGGTTGAAACTAGACATTCTATTCTAAAGTTCAAAAAATATTTTTTTTAGAAAGAGGGAACATCATTACTTTCCCGAAATAGTAAGTTTTGTAACACTAGGACAATGTTGAGGTGTTTGTCTTTGAAAATTTCTCCTTGATGGAGTTTAGCTCGGATTGACATGATTCAAATTGGGTTGGAAAGTAGTCTTGATTTCCTATTTGAAAATATTTTTTAGTTTTTTAAAAAGTATAATTTTCATCTCGGGCAGGCAGGGCAGCCCGTAAAAAAGGGCAGCGACCATAAAATGGTCGTTCGGTCACTTAGGGGTTAAGCTATGCTTACATTCATACGGTTGAATACTATTAATAGTATCTTTAATTTCAATAGAGAGAGTTTCAAAGAATCATCACTAAAACAATTGTAGTTTCTCTAGAACCACCATGGGCACTGAAGGATTAATAGACATTTTGAGTTGTCAACCCAAGCTATAATGTTAAAGCATGGTATCACTAATTAAAATTCTTAAAAAAAACTTGAAAAGCCAAGATGTAATGCTAAAGCGTGGTTTCACTCATAGTCCCAAACGGGCATGTGGAATCATGTTTTTGGCACTATAGATTAGTACTCCAAATACACCTTTTAATTGATGCAATTTGGGTCCACAAAAAGAGATACCATACCTTCCAGGCAGTTTCATCTTTAGACAATTCAAAAAAGCCAAGACAATTTTTTTTGGAAATTATAAGTAGATTTTTCTTAATGTCATATTAATTGTTTTCGGAAATAGTCGAAATGTTGAAATATTACCATTTTCACATATCTTAACCCCTAAAAGCCCGAGGAGTATTGAACAAAACATATATGTGTTATAATATGTGCCTTCCATATGTTTGATGAAGGTTGGTTCAATAGACAAAATGTAGAGTATCATCTCTACAAATTACCCGTACGGTCAAACTTCCAAAAATAATGTTAGATCGTTTTTGAATGAATTTAAAAGTATTAACCTTTGAAAATTTGTATAAATTATAGTTTTCAATTGTAAAGTTCAAAATTTAATACGATTGGTTAAAGTTCAGCTATCTATTGTTAACTTCAAAAAAACAAAAGAAATAATGAGGGGATCATCATTACTTTCCCCAAATAGCAAATTATATATCACTAAGACAATGTTGAGGTGATCTACTTTGAAAAATTCTCTCAGGTGAAGTTTACCTTGGATTGACATAACTCAAACTGGGTTGGAAAGTAGACTTGATGTAGTATTTTTTTATTTTTATTTTTTTTCAATTTTTTTTTTTGTTCCGGGCAGCTTGTTAGATTTAGGAAGCTACTAGAAAATGGTCGTTTGAACGCTTAGGGGTAAATATTATTTTGAGAGAGAAGTGTGAATTTTTGGGGAAGAAAGAGCTGACCTTGTAATCAAGTTCGTTTGAAGTCCCTCTCAAATGATATGGGATAAGAATTTGCAAGTTCACGTGAATTCTCACCACACCATATTTTTAGTAGATTTTGATGCATAATTAAGCATACCAAATGATCTTATTTTGAAATGTTTTCAATTAAAAAAAGTTAGAAGGACTAGTTGTCTATCACCTCCAAATAGAATTTTGTGATTTGAAGTTTTTATGCATGATTTTTGGACAAAATTCAGTAAGGTTGTGAAGAGCGTGCATGAGTTGAAAGAGAAGAACATATGTCGTGATCATACTTTCGAGGCTCAATTGTGCAGAGTAGACTATCTTATTTTCAGAGTTGTTCAACTAAGAATAGTTGCGTTTTAAAGTCTGTAATCTTTCACTTTCAAAAAGAATTTTATGATTTAAAGTATTTTTACTTAAATCATTCACATTTTTGTAAAGGAGTTTCACCGGTGATTAAGAGAGAACAAGAAGTGAGAGTTCTACATATCCCACATTCATTGTTGACACTAGTATCCTAAATTTTGTATAAATCACAAGACTTTACAACACTCAGTCAAACAAATCTAGCAAGTGAAGTGATCCATGTGGTGGTACTAACTTGCAAGGCCCATTTGGATGAATGACAAAAATACAATATTATGTTTTTTCAAGAAAACGAATTTAACAAATCTATAAAAATAGCAAATGAACATGACTTTTTGAGAAATATTATATCTCGGGGGGAGCACTCCCTTGTATATTTTGCATACACGTGTGATAATGACCTATTTATTTGGGGGCTTATTTACCTTGCAAAAAATATTATAAGGTGATGGTATTTTACATGTAAAAAGCCTAAGAATATTATATGTGATGGTATTTTACATGTAAACATGTTTCACTTTTTAAAAATCCCCTATTTTACATGTACATTTTTTACAAAATTTATCTACAATGGATATATTGGACCCTATTTTTTATCGCACGTTGTTTCTAAAATTTCCGCAAGTGAACCCCCCGAGTATTAAATATTTGTTGGAAGCATGACGAAGCTATTTGGAAGGTACGGTACATGTGATTTAGAAATTAGTCCAAAATTTCTATAATTTTATTGAGTTTGTTTGATCGAAGCTATGAAAAAGTAACTATCGAGTGAGTATTTAAACTCCTAAACGTACCGATCCTTTGAACACAAGTAGATGCTAGCCTCAAAAATAGATATTAGCATGGCTCAAATGTACATGAGGTGTACATGAGAAGACCATTGCAAGCATAAAATATACCCAACGAATTTGACATACTTGCAGTTGGAGGCCTCTCCAATATCATCAACAGCTCCTCATCACAAAAGAACTATTGTAATTGGTAGAGAATATAACAGTCTTACAAAGGTGACTTGGATGAAAGTCATCTGAAATTATATGAGAAAGTTGCAAGACTTTGAATATGTTTCTGGACGTTTAAGGGTTAAATGACATGTTGTGACTCTTCAATGAATATTTCCAACTTGTTATGAACAATCATATGAAAACTAATGAAAAGAAAAACTTCCTTAAACTTGTCCTTGTGATTAGCAAAACAAAATTGAAAATCTTCTCAAAACAATCTTGTTTTGAAAAGAAGAGTTAGTCAAATGTATACCGCACTATTTGGTGCCTTCAACACTAGCCAAGGGAGCTTTAGGAGCTTTAGTTCCGTGGCTTCAGCCTTATCTGAAATCCTCTTAGGGCTCCGTCTCTCCACGCTTGTCAAGAGTCAACTGAATGCTCTGGATAAATTTCATTTGTTATTGAGCCAAGATTTGGGCCAATGATGTCGGTGATTCTGTCCAGGAATTAATATTGTTATTTTATTATTTTTATTTTTTAAATTAGTTTTATCAAATTTTGAAGGAAAAGGCAAAATAGAGTTATCCGCAAAGTGGTCTCAAGTAGGGTGAGTGGACTATAGTTTTCGAAAAGAGAGGGTCAGTTCCCAATAAAAGTAGGCATGTCAGTTGTCTGAAAAAAACTACAGGTCTGAAGTTTGGAGGAACCAAAAACGGTGCCTTTCAATTTCACGACCTCAGTTTTCTGCGCCCCAGGAGAAAATAGCTTTAGAGCTTTTATTTAGACCCGGCCATGGGGTGAGCAGTGAGCATGCAGTGAGCATGTGGTGAGCAGTGAGCCAGTTTTAGACCCGGCCCTGCTGGCCAGCTCCTGGCTGCTACAACCTCTATTTTCAGAATATCTCACTTCCCCCTTTCCGGTGCTGGATTTTCGTTTTACAAGAAATTTTTAAATCTGCGTATGTAAACCCAGATCAATTTGCGGAAAACTCTAATGTGACTCGAATATGACGCTTGCCAGCGAGTTGCCCTGACGACAGGAATATCCAAGCCCAGTGGTTCCATGCCTGCAAAATAGTCTCCAATTTTATTGATTCCTCGTCATCATAACATTTTTTAATTTTTAATTATTTTATTTTATTTTATTTTGAATCAAATTGAAGAGAATCAGTTGCAGAGAAAAAAAAAGGGAAACAAGAGAGCCCCGGTCAAAAGCCGGCGAGGGCAAGAATACTAGACCAAGAGTCGAGGGACTCAGACCTAGCTATCAGTGATATCATCATAACATTCAATAGCATGCATTGTCTTTCTCTTGGCTCTACAGTAGATAGTGTGGAATATTCTACACCCAACAGTTCTTCAGTGGACAAGTGGAGGTTCAAGGTAATGAATAAAGTGCGTGAAGGAAAGGCAGTGGGCATAAAGGCTATTGAATGATATGATCATCAAATTACAATGAAATCACTATATACTGTGGATGGGTGTTTGGTGCAGTTACATTCATCCATTTGGACACATTCTCATCCATTTTAACAACTTTTCATTCAATTTGAACAAATTTTCCTCCAATTTGGATGAATTTTAATATATAATTTTGAAAAAATAATCATTAGCAAAACCTCTTGTAAATACAGTGGGCCTTAGTATACAGTGATTTCAAGACCATAAGAACCCCAAGCGGCTTCTTAAACTAGAAAGTGAGGAAATTCGAGCTCTTGTGCTTTGAATTTTAGAATGAGCAAAAAAGAGACCCTTGCTCTTTTTGAGAGCTCAATGTGTACGTACTTCCTGATCGGAAATTCATGAAGTGTGTGATTTTTAGTGTTTTTTTGAGTTGCAAAGAGGATATCGCGGCATCACTTCAATCCTTCATATCTTCTTTCTCACACGTCCAAATTACGTGAATTTTTTTGCATATGTTTAAAATGATGATCTCTACACTCTATAAAATTTCAAAATTTTTGGAGCACCTTTGAACAATGCGATTTTAGCATGTGTACAAAATACCCCAAACGAGTTCCATCAATCTTCTCAACAATGGCATTTGCTCAAAAATTGTGCGATTTTGTTGATCCTTTTTTCATCCAAAAGCTATGTACATTTAATTTAATTTCATCTGTGCATATAGTCAAAATTACCCCACACTAATGAGGAAGTGAACTTATTACAAGAGCTAATCAAGAAAGCATGAACTAATCAACAACATCAATGAGCCAAGGACAAGCGAGGTCTACACCACATTGGCTGGGAGTTATTCCACTCCGCAAAGATCCGATTGCCACACCACAATCATCTTCTTGTAAGCATTTCTCCCAGGCGTAATCAACCATCCCGACACTAGTAACAAATCTGTCATTTTTCATTCCACACTTCGTGGAAACAATGAACAGTGGCGGGATATTGTGATTATATTTTTGTCTTCTTATGACCAAAAGCACTCACCAGCACTGACACAAGCCATGCGTTAGGCGCGGTTTCATTCTTTTTTCATTAGGGGTTGTCACACATCCTCCATTCCATTTTCAATGTTCAGGGAATGAGGTTGTGGCACGTTCTTCTTGAATGGTGAAGGTCTCATTTTTTGAAAATTGAGAGATTTCATTCTTCTCCTCCAAGGTGAAGAATGGGCGTGAAGAATGAAGAATGGCCCATGCTCGGAAGATAAGTGACCAACTAACAACCTCTATTCTCCATTCTCAATCTTTACAAACCACAAGAGGGGTGTTCCACTTCCTTCATGAAGAAGGTGTCCTATTGGTTCCTCTTTTCTCTCATTCTTTGAAGAAGGTCCATTCTCGTAGGATGTGTACAACCCCTATTTGTAGTAAGTGAAAAACGATACATTTCCTACTACACTAAATAGGTAGATTAGTGTTAGATAATTACAAGATTTGAAAATATTATAGATTTTTACTCTCGACAAAAAAATTTACCAAAGACATTGATTCCAATACTATTGAAAGATCCCCATCTTGACCAATATAGAGGGCAAAAAAATTGGTCAACAGTAAAAACTTACAACATGTTTATGTAAATTAGTGTATCTAACACTAATCTACCTATTTAGTGTAGTGGAAATGTTTCCCCGGGTCAAATGCGGTTGGTTGTAAGCTTCCCCGGGTCCCAAGTGAGTGAGTCTTTGCCGTTGTTGGAAGCTGCATTGACCAAGTCTTTGGAGCCAATCTCGCCAAATGATGACACCTCTAATCATCAACAATCAACAGAGAAGTGACGAGTGCGAATTTCATTGCAAAGAGAAGACTGAAGGCCCATTCACATATAGCAGAGCTTCAGCATCCATGGGTGCGTTAGGTAACTTTGAGGGAATCTGCTGGGAAACAAGAAATATAAAATATGAAATGAGAAATTACTCGAACGCATGACAACGCAACGCATGGAGGAACGCAACTCATGGCCGGTTCACACCAGGCCAGTGCCGCACTTGCGTTTGTGTTCCCCATATGCAGGAAGGTAAAACCCAAAAACAATTAAATATTGAAGGCCTTGTCCTTTCTTGCAGCAACTACTGTGCAAGCACTGTGCAACTACAATTCATCAACGCAAGCTGAGCCATGCTCTTTTTTTGCGTTGCGTTCCTTCTTGTGTTGCGTTCCAGTAATTTCTCATTTCATATTTTATATTTCTTGGTTTTCCACAGATTCCTTTGAATTTACCGAACGCACGCATGTTGGCTACACGAGTGGCATATGTGAACGGGCCATCAAAAAAGGAGCATGGCCCAACTTGCGGTAGTGAATTATAGTTGCACAGTAGTTGCAGCAAGAAAAGACAAGGCTTTCAATATTTTTTTGTTTTTGGGTTTTACCTTCCTCCATTTCGGGAACGCGAACGCAAGTGCGGCAGAGGCTTGGTGTGAATGGGCCATGAGAGTACAAAGCGGCACCCCTGCCACAAGTGGCCTGAGGGGACAACCAACTCAGTTCCTCAAGTCTAAATCACGAAGGTGAAACCTGTCCAGTATTTGACCCGTGTAGACTTTCCGGGAACTAGGGTGGAGTTCAAAAGGCTACGATCACAATTACGCTCTAGGTTGCGATGTAGACGACCCGCGTCACTGAGGCGCGGAAAGGCCCATCGTCCCTGTTGCCGGCTAACGGGATCGTGGCCCTTCGATCTTCATGGTGCATCTAAGGGCGGGGAGGATCCGAGCTGGCGGGGGGCACGCGGGTGGACGGGCACGGGCAGTGCGGGTGGTCGGCTGGGAAATGAATTGCCGATTGAGCACTCTTGTGGGCAGTCATGCCCATGCACGTCGAGCTATCACCGTGCTCAAAATTACCAAGCCAAGCCAAATTCAACGGTTGCAAATGAGAAATGCAAACAATCATATTCTGGAAAATACATTTTAGATGGGAGCAAATTCTATATCATCGGAATTAGTGATGAACATTCGGTGTGTGCTTCATATATGATATATAGGTTCAAAGCCTCATACTTTCATTTTGGCAATTTAAGTAGGTCCTATGTGGACTATATTTTGTTCAAATTTACTTGTTTTATTTACCAACGCATGCAATGTTCTTCATTGATTTCAGTGATATAATATTTGGTATCATAAGAATTATATTTTTCACAATACGATGAATTGAAATTGTCATTGTGAAACCATAGTTGTATAAATTTTGAAAACAACAAATGCCTAGCATTTTCGAGCATAGGTTTCTTGTTGATGTACAGTCAGGTACAACATGCTTATGAATTTTTCAATCATTTTCATTAAAAAATTCAACAATTTTTGAAACCACAAATTGCAATTGGAATTAAAATGAATTGTGCTTCAACTTCATAATAAGTGAAAAAAGAATAATTTAAAATCATACAATAATCTAGATTTCTTTTATACACCATCTATCATTTCTTAGTGAAACTTTGGAAGATAGCCAAAGATTTTTTACATTTAAGTACAGAAGGAGTAAGAAATCGTACAAGTAGTTCAAGCGGTGTGGGATCAAGAAATCTCTAAAGAAATTGTCAGAAGGTTCATTTTTTATATGTACCATTAAATACAAGTTGTAATTTTTACAAATGGTGGCAACACTAAATGGTAGATAGTATATAGAGAACATCAAAAACAATTTATGATTTTCAATTACATATGTGTATATGTAATGATGATAAAGTAGTCTTTGGTGTGATTCCAATGCAATTTACAATTTGAAATTCCGTTCATTTTTTAGCGTACATGGGCCTTCCAAAGTTCCCACAAATCTCAACTGGACCTAGAATTCGTACTCATCTTGTACCTGAGTGTACTTCAACAGTCTTGGGCTTTTCCACAATCTTGTTTGTGCATGTTAATGTATTTACAACAATGAAAAAAAACACATAAACAAAAATAAATCATTTCTCTATCTTTAAAATTTATACATTTGATATACAATTTTACTTTATATGATGTCTTAACCCATAATGATTAAAGATTCATGGAATCAAAATAAAAAATTCAATTTATCGTTCCTACCGTTTTCAAAATTTATACAACTATAATTTTAAAATGACAATTTCAATTCATCAAATTGTGAAAAATATAATTTGTCCTAGACCAAATATTATATCCCTAGAATCAGTGAAGAACATTGCATACGTTGATAAAATAAAAATTGAAAATTGAAAAAAACAAAATCCACATAGGACCAACTCAAAACTGCAAAAAGAAAAATACAAGGCCTCAATCATGTTTCTTTTAGTAGTTTTGAGTGGATTCTTTGTAGAATTCCTTTTGTTTAAACACGTATTTTCTTCGATCATCACACCGAATGTTCATCACTAATTCCGATGATATAGAATTTGCTCCCATCTAAAATGTATTTTCTAGAATTTGATTGTTTGCATTTCTCATTTGCAACCGTTGAATTTGGCTTGGCTTGGTAATTTTGAGCACGGTGATAGCTCGACGTGCATGGGCATGACTGCCCACAAGAGTGCTCAATCGGCAATTCATTTCCCAGCCGACCACCCACACTGCCCGTGCCCGTCCACCCGTGTGCCCCCCGCCAGCTCGGATCCTCCACGCCCTTAGATGCACCAGGAAGATCAAAGGGCCACGATCGCGTTAGCCGGCAACAGGGACGATAGTCCTTTCCGCGCCTCAGTGACGCGGGTAGACGACCTTGTACAAAGTAGAAGCACCCAATTCCGATAGTGTACCTAATGTCGATAATTTCTACACATGGTTTTCATTTTAGAACGCAAATCTAAATATGAGATAGAGCCTTTATTGTTTGTTGACCAAAACGATAAGCCATCTATGGTCTACCTAAATGTGCATTCTAAAATGAAAGCCATATGTAGAAATTATCGGCATTGGGTACTATGTCGGAATTGGGTACTCCTACCTTATCGAGTAATAGAATTTCTTCAAATTTTGGTAGTTTTCTTCACAAAATCAGGCTATCTTCACAAAAAATAGGGGTTGTCACACATCCTCGGAGAATGAAGAATAGGTGAAGAATAAGGGAAAAGAGGAGCCAATAGGATAGCTTGTCCATGGAGAAAGTGTACACCCGTTTTGTGGTATGTGGAGAATGAGAAGGAAGAATAGAGGTTGTTAGTTGGTCACACATCCTCCAAGCATGGGCCATTCTCCATTCTCCATTCTTCACCCGTGGAGGAGAAGAATGGAATTCTCCAATCTTCAGAGAATGGGCCCTATCCCATTCAAGGAGAGCGTGCCATGTCCCCATTCTCTAAATATTGAGAATGGGGTGGAGGATGTGTGACAACCCCTAATATTAGAGAAAATGTAGCGAAAAAATCAAAATTTTCTCATTTTTCCCTTAACAAAAGAGAAATGCCAGGTGGAATCAGGAAAACGACAAGAATTAATGTCCCAAACTTCACCAAAAGAGGGTGAGCGGAGAAGCATGACATTGACTTCTACTGCTCATCGGTGACACTTTTCATTAGCTCCTTTTTTATTGCGTTTAAGTTTAGGTGCATGGCTCAAAAGAAAGGTAATGTTTGAATGTACAGATTGGTGGGAGCCTTCTCTACAAGTGCACATAGAAGTGCTTTGCAGATTTTGGTGGTGGTGAAGTCATTGTTTACTGCCGGATTGACCCAAGCATGGAAGGAGGCTCTAAGAATATGAGACCCAGATTGGTGCAACTCACATTTCAAATTGAGAGTGGATATGACATGCACATCCCTACGATAACCTTCGAAGTCGGCAACATTTTAACCGACTGGTCATCTAGAAAGTTAGACTCTTTTCTTCTATAAGTTTTAGTATCTCTAATCCATAATTAAAAATAAAAATCACAACTATGGCCAAATTAAAGATCTTTTGAATAAAGAGTTTGTTGGAGGGAAGTTGTTCAAATTCATGCCTCAACAGCATGGGTAGTAAGATCTACCTTTAGTATTGCTTTAGGAGGTGGATTCTATGACTGGAACAATAATTAGCAGTTAATAAGTTTCCGTAAGTAGTAACCATTATTAGTTCTTATATTTGTTGTGTATTATTTTATTTTTCTATTTTTTTAGGGTGATCATTCTTTTACGTTGGACAATGATTGTGAAGAGTTAATAAGTCTGAGCTCTCTCTAAAACAATTGAAGTAGTCACCGTCAAAGTTGCATGAAGGCTACTGAATGTTATCACTCAATCCGATGGTGTAAAATTTGGTGCCATTTTAATTATGTTTTTTACAATATGATTGATTGAATCTATCATTTTTAAACCATGAATCCTTGGTCCATTAGGAATTGATATTGAAAGCATCAAAACTGGTAAGAGCAGGCCCAACTAGAGGCATTTTTCACTTACCAAACCTGTATTGGATAATAAAGTGCCCCTTACAGTATAGAATTTGATTTTTGCCCACCAAATATTGTCATTATAGCGAGAGTGGTTCTTACATCAAACATAGTTTGTTTTATTCTTTTACAAGATCATGCTCACACTTTACAAAGTTAAATCTAGTAAATTTATTCTCCACCATTATTTTTGTCCTAAGTAGTGACAAACTCACAAAAGTAGTAGTATGTAATTCAATTTGGTGGATGCTCTCTATTTTGGGCAAATTTGGTGGTTGTTACTAAGGAGGTTTTCACTTCTTACACACCATCTTGGTTGTGGACTTGGTGTACAATGAGCAACTATTGGGATTACTCTAAGGGCTTCTTCCTATGCAAAGTTGCATTGGTCTTGATGATCAACTCACCACCGATTAAAAAAACACAGACCACTTCCATTCACACCTTGGTAGATCAATCTAATAGTTAAAATTAGAAACTCTTCACAAAGCATTGATAGTATAGTGATGTAGGTAACTTTGCAAGTCCGCTTTCAACGTTCATCGAGCATGGATGAAAGTTGGAGCCTCAATTTTTGTCCTTTAGCTATACCCACTAGTCCGACTTTGTAACATGAGGTTCATGTTGTACTGGCAAGCACAAATTACTTTTTTATTTTTATTGACACAAAGGAATTAGGCACTTATTATTTTAATGATCTTTGTCATACTAACATAGAAATCATACCATCATTCTAGTGTAAACTCTGGCAACTATAGATCTAGTGTGATTTCACTGTCAAGGTCTATGCTAAATCTTGTATGATTTCAATGTCAAGGTCCATGCGGGTTTCATACTATTTTTACATCAAAATGATGCCCCTTGTTTTTATTGATGTGTACAAAGTTCTCTACCGGAAGACTCTAGGGCATAGTGTAAACCACCACGAGACAAAAGTGTCATTTTCAACTTACAATCATATTTCAAAATTCCCCTAGAATTCACAACTGGTGGACTTCCCCACTATATTGTAAAGCGGCCCTAAGAGCATGGACACCCATGCCTTCCCAAAGTCTCACACTCAAAAAGTAGATGAAAAGTGCCAAGGACCCTACCAAAATGCCTCGACTCTGGATCTTAGCGTGTTAGAAATTGGGCCTTCAAATCACTATGTAGTTGACAATATCCTCACATTCTACTTGTGATTCGTCCATTGACTATTTGATGCGCACTTTTGTATTTGTGAAGGGGATGCAAGGATGGGGGAGTGTGAGTGCAAGAGCCCTTCAAATATAGATGAATAATTTCAAAGAGTTGTCCTAGTGTGCATGGGTGGGAATGCTCTAAGAGCAAGCCCAGCAGTTCCAGAGAAAAAAATTCCTTCAAGCATAAATTTGAAGGCCATTTTTGATATGGAGGAATGTAATGCATGAAGTACCCCAGCAACATTTGTGGAGCGAACACCAAGGCAACTTATAAAATGAAGATTTTATATAAAGTTACTTGATGACCTTGAAGCACGGGCCGGTGAATAGTATTCAAGCTAGTTATTTAACCCCTAAGTGACCGATCAACCATTTTATGGTCGCTGCCCTTTTTTTACGGGCTGCCCGAGATGAAGAAAAAAACTTTTTCAGAAAATAAAAAATATTTTCAAATAGGAAATCAAGTCTACTTTCCAACCCAATTTGAATCATGTCAATCGGAGTTAAACTCCATCAAGGAGAAATTTTCAAAGACAAACACCTCAACATTGTCCTAGTGTTACAAAACTTACTATTTCGGGAAAGTAATGATGTTCCCTCTTTCTAAAATTTTGCTTTTTTGAACTTTAGGATAGAATGTCTATTTTCAACCAATCATACCAAATTTCAAATTCTAAAAACAAAATTTGTAATTTAGGTGGATATTCAACGATAAATGCTTCTAAATTCGTTTAATGAGTATCTAAAACATTTTTTGAAAGTTTGACCGTATGGATAATTACTAAACATCGTGCTTCTCGGTTTCTCTTTTGGACCAAACTTCATTGAAGTTGTAGAAGCAACATTTTATAATACATTTAGGTTTTGCCCTTACCCCCTCTGTCATTTAGGGGTTAATTGTTGATTGAGCATCTTTGCTTGCTTGGTGTGAGAAATTTGCTTGCGCCAAAGCTTCTCTGGATGGCGGGGAAACCTCAAACTTTGGCTCCAAAAACTATTATTTAGCGTTGATGGGTAGTTGCTGGGCCAAACTTCGAAGCAAGTGAAGATAACTACACCAAATCTTGGCGTTGGTCCCTCCAAAACACATGCTGCTGGGCATGCTCTTAGAGCTTTAGCAAGCGTGCAAAATCTGCAGTCTGAGAATCTGCTATAAAATAATGTAACCAGATTCCGGGATGAATGCTTATCCTGAGCATCTTCATCTGCGTAGCAGTGAATCACATTGACAGCGGCATGACTCAGCCCCACTTGCAGCCACAAAGGTATTCACAGATAAAGGTGTTCACTGTTTGCTAGCATCTCCTCATCGCCAACTAAGCGCTCACTGCAAAATCATGCCTTTTGCCGCCCCTTCTGGCCAGTGTTCGGGACCGTTTTCAGGAATGCCAGAAATTTTCCTCCATTATCAATATATATAAAGAATATAAAGAACTCTGGTCTATGGATAGACCACCGTGAATAAAGTGTACGTTTGATCCGTCCTTGATATGATGCCTACAAGACAAAGGATCAATGTTTAGAACTACTCGCCTCTTTCGAGGTTAAACACTGTTTCATTGTGAACATTCAACCAGTTTTTCACATGACTACTTCGGCTTTTGCCTTTGTTTATAACTAGAAATAGAAATATTCTTAAATTTTAAAAAAGTAGTTAGCTTGTGGGTTCAAATTTGAATAATTGAACCGGTTCACTTGAAACCAACCGCCAGTTCTTCCCGGACAAGAAGAACCTGCCCAATTCTGAAGTCCGTTTGCCACCCGGGTTCCCAGACTTCCCTGGAAGTAGGGCTTCCCAGACTCGAAGTTAGGCTTCCAAAATCAAATTGTCATTATGCAATTCTTGCATGTTGCTCCTTCACTAGGCCCATTACAGATGTACAGTACAATAAATTCAGAGCTGGTATGCAAGAGAGGCAACACCATTCCATTTAGCTCAATGGAAGTCAATTAATTAACTGCATCACTTCTCTGATTTGGAGACAACCTCCGGCCACTTGGCAACTCGGCACGGGCAACATTTGGCAGCCTAGTATCAATCAACAGTTACTGGACACAAGCTTCTTGCAAATCTAGCTCCGCACAAAATTGGCAGGTCAGACACTACACTAAATAGGTAGATTAGTGTTAGAGAATTATAAGATTTGAAAATATTATAGATTTTTACTCTCGACAAAAAAATTACCAAAGACATTGAATCCAATACTATTGAAAGATCCCCATCTTGACCAATAAAGAGGGTAAAAAAATTGATCAACAGTAAAAACTTACAACATGTTTATGTAAATTAGTGTATCTAACACTAATCTACCTATTTAGTGTAGTAGAAAAGGTGGCGCTCCCAGGGAGATGTTTCAGGCAAAATCACTCTGCATACGTGGAATTGGGCACCACATGCCTGGGCAACTCCCTTGGCAATGCCACCTTTTTCACTACACTAAATAGGTAGATTAGTGTTAGATACACTAATTTACATAAACATGTTGTAAGTTTTTACTGTTGACCAATTTTTTTACCCTATGTATTGGTTAAGATGGAGATCTTTCAATAGTATTGGAATCAATGTCTTTGGTAAATTTTTTTGTCGAGAGTAAAAATTTATAATATTTTCAAATCTTATAATTATCTAACACTAATCTACCTATTTAGTGTAGTGAGAGAATGTCTAGCAGCACTCATTCTCACACTCTGCATGCTACTTCTGAATGATAAAGGTATGTTTAACCCCTAAACATCCAACCGTCCAAAATATGAATGATGCACATAATCAAACACAGTTTACTCATCCATCATTGATTTTTTGTAGTGTGGATTTTTTACTATGTTTTTTATGGGAAGTTAGCTATGACTTTTATTTATACATCATGTTCAAAATACCCCTATGCGTTGCATTTTATAATGTATCTTTGCAAAATTGCCGAATTTAGAGAGGGGTGAGGACGTTTTGGGGTTAACGTATGGAACTTGATTTTAGTTTTGCCAAACATTTGCTCCTTGGGGAGCTTGATTTTTGCACATCAAATGGTTTGTCCTATTCCATTATAAGACCATTATGGGTTCATTCAAGCTGATACGAGCCAAGGGTGCCTCGTTTTGTGTGCTTTGGAGAGTCGTTAGAAACTAAAAAGTGATGATTTTCATTCAAAGAACAAATTTTTAATGCGTTGACTTCATTTTCATTAACATAATCACCATTCTCATTTGATTATCTCAAAAATTCTATCAAAAAGTGTTATTTATCATTTAAAAAAGTTCTTAGTGAGTCATTAAAAGTTTAAAAAAATTGATGACAAAACTATTTTAGTGCCTTTAATACCCAATTTTTTGCAATATAACTTTCATCTTGTACTATGCGTTTTATATACATGTTGCAAACATTAACCCTTTAAGATCTCAATTCAACTCTGTTTTCAAAGATGCACTATAAAATGTTTGATAAAACCCTGAAATAGAGTAGATGTACAAAGAAAACTTGTAAATGTCAATGTAAAGATCACATCTGTACGGTTGGATGCATCATATTTTTTTTATTAAAAGTTTTTATTTAATTTTGAAAGGTTTTCTTTTGAAATTCAATTAAAAATCCCAAATCAACACAAAAAAATTTCAAAAAATTGTGATGAAATTGGAATAACATGCCCTACAAGATGGTATGGTTTCCATTATTTGATTCTAACTATTTTGAAAAATCATGTTTGAGGTCTCACTTTTTGAACTAAGAATGAAACTTGACATAAATCGATTGTGCTATTTTTACAAAATAATAATAACCTATTTTGAAGATCCAAACCGTTCAAAGAATAGCGAACTTGCACAAGAACCAAGATTAATTTTTGTGGATGAAGATTCTCAAATCTGGATGAGATCCGAACATGTTGAATCTGTTCGTCGTCTAGTATATGGATGACAGCGCGTTCAAGGGTTAACATGATATCACTTTCCTTTCTAATAACAATTCAAATCAAACATCACATTGAAAGAGCTTCCAAAAAAACACCTAAAAAGCATTGTTGCCAATTTAGCCAGTTTGTATTAGCTTGAATAGACTCTGCTATCACTTTATGAAGCTAAAACTTAGGAAAATTCTTCTCTTGAACTGATGGCTAAAATTTTGTGTCCAAATGATGGTAGGTAATTAGTTCATGAAATTCATTTGGGTTTTATTTGGTGTTTGATGTCGAGGTGGTGAGAGCACCGACATCTTGAATGTGAATTTGGTGCGCAATGAGCAAGTGTTTTGCTTGCTCTCAGTAAATCTATTATATAATGCAGATTGTGCACAAAAGAATTGTCTTGAAGGAGTAACCTAGGATATTGTATAACGCAATACGCATGCAAAGACAGCTCCATAGCTAGAACTGTTGTACTAAAAGTTGACACAACTTAAGTTACTCCACTTAGTTTATTATTTAATAGAAACTACAAGCATACAAGGATAGTTCCACTGCTGGAACGTACTATCATGTTGGACTCCAATACGGGTCAACCTAGTGTTAGATGACTTGCAAATTACGCTCATTTTGGTAAGTAAAGTTAACAAGCAATCTCTAAGTCAACTAGAGAGAAATGAGTGATTTTGATGATTGTAACAAACTTGGTTGAATCCGGAAATTGAAACTCAAAGTGTGGTTTGCATAATTGAATTATATATTAAATAAGAAAATGAAAGTAGTTTGGAATACTGCGAAAGCTCCATTTTACTCATAGATATAGCCCTCCATAGTTAAGCACATTACAGTGTGGGTCATGCTTCAAGAGTTAAGTTTAGGTTGAATGATGCGAGGAATGATGTCATGTCAATGACTCAATTCAATGCAAATTGGAATCTCATTTCATCTTTGCATCACCTTTAACTCCTAAATGACAGAGGGGGTAGCGGTAAAACCTAAATACATGTGTTATAAAATGTTACTTCTACAACTTTGATGAAGTTTGGTCCAAAAGAAAAAAATGAGAAGCATAATGTTTTTGATTTGTGAAACTTTATGCCTCATTTTATGTTGTAGTGTTTCACCAAAAATTTCAGAGCTTAGTTTAAAAGTGCTTTTGAAAAAAAAAACTCATAAAATTTAGCAATCAAAAAATCTTCAAAAATCACTACACTCAGAGTATTACATTTCAACCCATCACAAAAAAATTCATTCACAAATGGTCAATATCTTATTCGTAATCAAATCACAAAACTATTTTGAATTTTATATTCCAAAATTTATAGTACAATATTGGTGAAAACAATCGCAGATCTAACCATATAGATAGAATGTAAAATTCAAAGTGTACAATTTTTATTTATACATCAAGTTCAAAGTATTCATTTTAGTTGCATTTTATGATTCATTTTTTCAAAACAATCCAAACTTAACAAGGGTGAGGACGTTTAGGGGTTAAATGCCCATGGGAACCAAAGTGTCTATTTTCATATTTTATTAGTTCTCAAAAGCATGACCACTGCGGTAAATCCCAGATTTCCAAGTCTAATGGACCCGACCTAGCAAACTACCAACAAAAATGTCTCATGATCAACTTATCACATTGGAGTTAAGTAAGTTGCTACAAGTTCCACACATGCCAAGTTTCGGCCATGCCAAGCTTCACTTTTGTTCAAGTACATCCGGATTCAATAGAGAAATTTGTGAAGTCATGAAATCTCTGGGTTCCGGTACCATGTTAGACAAGATTTTGGCATGCATGACAAGAAAAGTAGAGAGTGTCGGGTTCCAAAAAAACAAACTAAATGAGTTTTAATTCCAAAAAGCAAACTTGAGTCACCCAACATCTTCTCTCTTGAGCATGTGTCAAAGACTTTCCCGGTATAGTATCTTATTTACACAAGATAGAAAGTACAAGACAAGATAGGTGATCCAGGGACTTTGCAAATTTCTCTACTATGTCGAAAACCAACCATCAATCTCTCTGGTTGACTCAGAGATTGCTTGTTAAAAAGTTAAAAAAAACTGATTAACATTTCTGGAGCACCACATGTGCTGCCTGCCACTGGCGGATGCACTAACTTTGCTGCGGTGCTTGCCCGTTTTCCTCACTAGAGGAGGTCGGAGCTCTAGCAGGCGAGCATCAGCGGTTTAGGCTCAGTCCAACTGGCTAGATTTCTGGAAAGTCGGAAAGGCCGATATCCCAGCGCCTTTTCAGTTCGGAAACTTCGTCCTCTGTTCCACTGTTCCCTGAACTTTACGATTCTTCCTTCACGGGAGCCAGAGAGTTCATGAAATTCGTTGCTCAATTTCACATCAAACTCTTTACTACTAGAGTCTCTCTACTTCTGCGGCACCGGTGCTTCTGTCAGTTCCGAACTGCTGCGGGATTCTTGCGACCACTTGCATCAGACACACAGAACAAGTAGGATGGATTCCCTGATAGAATTCGAAACGGGGAAGTGGTATAAATTGAGCCGTTCCCAAGTAATCTCTATATTTATATAGTCTTTCCTCTTATGCCACTCTTGAGCTCCAACTCGATCAACCAAAAACTGGATCTAGCATAGACCAGGTGAGAACCTCCACGCCGGTGTTCGCAGGGTTCCTTTTGATAGCAGTGCTCAAGCTCAGGGGTAGGATATGATTTTACCAATCGGTCACTCGATATCCCAGTTTCAGTTGTAGCTCGAATTTAAGTTTGATATAGAGAGGATTAACAGATCCTGGAACTGACTGTCTTGTTCGGAATCATGCAAGTATTGAAGGTAGAGGAGACACCGGATTTTTCTCATTCCGAGGTGCAGAGAGTACTAGCTAGCTTGGGTTCAAACAGTGACGTTGATCGAAGAATTGACTTCGATGCCTGTGTTTCTAGTGATCTTAATGCTCTGAGTGAAGCACATTCAGTTGCCCCTTGTCGAAGATCTCTGGTTGGCGAGGCACCTTGAATTGCACAGATTTAGTGAGCAGCTAATCCCCATTCTAGGAGCTTCGTGTGTGCGTTGCAGTTCGGTCAAAATTTCATGCTATATTCTCCATCTCGATCCTTAAGAGTGGTAGCTAGAGATTCGAACACAAGTACTAATAAAGCATTGAATAATTTGTGGAATCAACTGCCAGGAGGAGGAAAGGAAGCGTTGATTGCAATGGCTAGAATATCATGCAGCCAAGCTGGATGGGGTCTGGCGGTATTAGCCCTGTTGCTGTGCTCGCAGGCAACCGCTGTTTCCGGCAATGGCGGTGTCCAATGCAGCAATGACATCTGCAACCGTCGTGTAAGCAACAGTCACCCCTCTTGAACGTGAAATGCTGAATCTCAAACTAGCTAGTTAATTGCAAAACTGTGTCTGACTGAGAGAGAGATCTGGTGTTGCAGTCGAACGCGCCCACGCAGGCAGAATTCATATTAGTGCACGGAATGGGGGGCGGAGCCTGGTTTTGGTTTGAGATCATCACTCTGCTGGAACATTACGGATTCTCTGCCAAAGCTGTGGACCTGACTTCTCATGGAATCAACAAAGCAGTGGCTGACGACGTCACCACCGTTGCAGAGTACACCAAGCCATTGATCGATGCCATCGCCAACGCCACCGGAAAAGTAAGCAGTCGAACAAGCTGCAACAATAACTAACCATGTTGAGAAATTATAGTTACTTTGATCATGAATCACTAGTAGGAAATGTGTCGTTTTTCACTTACTATAAATGAAAAAGGAATGAAACTGTGCCACGCACATGGGTTGCGTCGATGCTGGTGAGTGGTTTTGGTCGCAAGAAGAGAGAAATCTAGGCACAATATTCCGTCACTAGGCACAATATTCCGTCACTCTTCACTCTTTCCATGGAGAATGAAAAACGACAGTTCGGCTACTAGTGAATGTCTGTAAGCTCGCTCGTCTAACAAGATCCTCCGTCGTACGTATATATGATCGTGCAGGTGATTCTCGTCGGTCACAGTCTGGGAGGAGGGTCCATTGCTTACGCATCGGAGATTTTCCCCACCAAAGTAGCCAAAGCCATCTACCTTTCAGCAGTCACGCCCTCTTACAACCAGAGCATGTTCGGTGCTTTTCCTCCAACTGTAAGAATCTTCTCATCACCATTTACACGACTGCATGCAAACTGTTACTCACGGTGATTGAGACGACGTAGGATCCACTTTTTCTTTGTAAACTATCAACTGTCATTGAGAAGTAGCCGCAAGTTGATTACTGACTGAGATGATTCCTTCAACTTGCAGACGTTTCCCAACTTGATCAACAAAGGCTACTTGAGTTTCAACTTCGCAAACGGTCCCCCGACTCCCACACGGCAGTGATCAACATTAACACTCTTCAACAGTTTTACATGAGCGAGACACCAATTAGGGTAAGCTTAAGTACAATACAGTACTAGTACTCTTTCTTGAGTGAAATTGGCGTACTTTCAGTAACCTCAAATTATCCATATTGGTCCTAGTTTTTGAAGCTTTAGGCACTTGAAGAACCTGAGGCGCTCTGAAACACGTATACGAACCATCACTCACAGGAAGTTTAAAGTGGATTCCCTGTGACGTTTTCCCTACATACATACATACATACACAGGGAATTTGTAAATAGTCGCACAATAGTTAAGGGGAAAATTGAGACGTACAGGAAAACTGAGACACAGGGAACACTCAGTATTTCCCCGTGCATGTCTCAATCTTTCATGTGTGTTTCAGTTCTCTCCTGTGGACTCTTTACAAATTCCCTGTGTGTTTCATTACACAGGGAATACACACGGAAACACACATGAAATTCACTTTAAGCTCCCTGTGACTAGTAGGAAATGTGTCGCTTTTCACTTACTATAAATGAAAAAGAAATGAAACCGCGCCGGCACATGGGTTGTGTCAATGTTGGTGAGTAGTTTTGGTCACAAGAAGACAGAAATATAAGTACAATATTCCGGTATTGTTCACTGTTCCCACAAAGTGGGGACTGAGGGAAAAACTAGTGCATGTACACAAAAGGTGTTCAAATTGCTCAATCATAACGATGGATCTGATATGTTTGTGATGGCATTGCACAGTACATCAACTTGGCGAAACTTCTGATGACGAACACGCCCTACGCACCGGGGACGGAGGTGCTTCCCTTGACAAAAGCCAAGTACGGCAGCGTGAGGAGGTTCTACATCCGCACAGGGAAGGACATGGGCGTGCGCCCTGAAGACCAGGACGCCATGATCGCGGCCAACCCCCCGGAAAAAGTGCTCTGCATACCCGACGGCGACCACGCAGTCTTCTTCTCGAAGCCCACGGAGCTCTTCCGGCTCCTCACCTGCATCGCCAGAGAATAATTAACTAGTCGACGAGTTCATGAACCTTTTAATTAATTTTTGATTTGGTGCTAGCTTTTCGTAGTGTAGAATTGAACTGAAGGGAATAATTGGATAGATGCGAGATCTGCTTGATATCGATCTCCAGCCTGATCAATCCCTCGTGGTACGGTTTTATTCAAGTAGCATTACCGGGATCTGATTTTTTTTAGCTCGTCTAGTTAACTTTGTGGTTGTATGGTTATGTTAGTTACATTGATTTGGAGTGTGACATTCAGAGCTTTGATTCACTAAAAAATAAATCAAACTACATCGGTCTGAGGTGCCAATGAATCGACGATTTGTCAGAATACCTGTCACATGATCATGTGCTCGAAAGAGTTCAGTTGTGAGCGATGGGTTTGTGCAATTAGTCTGAGGATTACTACTTACGTATAATTAGGATTTCTCACGTGTCAGAGATGCATGGCGTGTGCATGAATCATGACAGTTAATTTTCTTGCAGGTTTCAGTAATTATGCTGTCGACTGAAGAGAAGTACGCTTTCCTTGTAGTGGGGACTAGCCGGAGTGATATTGATCTGATGGATGGGGTGGGAAGGTCGCTCTAGTGGTCTAGTTAAACAATTCATAGGGGTTGTCAGAGTGTGAGTTTTCACACGAGCTTTCGAGTGAGGACGTGGCTCCTGTCTCATTGATCAATTTGCGTGTGGAAGGCAATAGATTTGAATAGTAAGAGTCTCGTGCTTTATGGGCGTGGAGTGTCGAATGTCAACAAGTGTGATTGAACCACGTTGTATTGTACAGTGAGGTTCAATATGTTTACAAATTTCCCTTGCAAGGAAAAGAATTCACAAAACTTTGAACAATGCGTGTGTACTCAAAAATGATTTAATTTGGAAACCGTAAAGTGTGTTGCAATTACATTAGAGTGTACTACAATCATTACACATGTGTACATACATGTGTATTACACATGTATTAGTGAAAATCATACAAGTTAAAAAATATTATATACACTATCTATCATTAAGTGCTCTCACTCTTTGTGTCAATTACAGTGTCTATTCTAGCAGGCATATTCAAAATGAGCATTTAAAAATACTTTTTAAATACTTCAACCTATACTTGTTGAATGATTTGTATTATTTCGTAAGCATATTGGATCTGACTATACAGTCTCTCCTCACAAGCTTGTACTCTCACATGTCTAATAAAAACCTTTTTTAGGAACACTCTCACTTCTAGGATTTTTTAAATTTTTTTAAATTTTTTTTTGGGTGCAGGGGATTGCTTTATACACTAAAATTTAACACTAGAAAGTTCCTTCTAATTGAGTTAAACAAAGATTGTACAAAGTCTATGCAGAGTCAACAATTTTATGTAAGTGATTTCTAACACAACTTACACATGAATAGTTCCTTTGTGAAGAGAGTCATAGGCTTGGGGGAACTTGTAGGAACTCCATAGCATTGGGGAGGTGACAAGTTCGAATCCCATGGTTGATGCACGGTTTTGTTTTTGATTATTCTTCAACTCACCATAAACTAGTTTTGTTGTCTTTTTAAAAGTTCTGAAAATGAGCTGAAGGTGAGTATGAGGTGAGTTTTCACTTTGACACACTCTTTTTGGTTAAGTCTAATGCTACTTGAGTGTGAGGGCAAATGTTGTTGAGAATGAGCATCATTTAGGAACATACATAAGTAACATTTAGAAGAGTTTTTGGAAACATAAGATCTCATGTTTGGGAACTCATTGTTCTCAATGGATTTTAATTTAATGTTTATGTCACATTGGAAAATATATATTATTTTTATGAAATAATTTTTATTATGTTTAAATTTAGAAATTACATATTACATTAAGTACACATTTTATACTTCAACGTAAAAGAACCATGCAGTACTGTACTAAACACCGTAGAATACACTACAAGGGTATAGATCCTATGCCTTGAGGATGCAAGTTCCATCCTTCTAGATATACTGTAAACTCTTCATTGTTCTTGAATGAGTATACTTATGGGATAAATAGGTTTCATGGGAATAACTTTGGGAATGTATAGCAAACACCAAAGCTACATTTTTGCACAAAATCATTGTTGTAGGCTTAAAAATGGTGTTCAAAACCACAGAAATTGCCATTTTTAGTAACTTTGCTCTAGTAAGCAAAAAAATATTTACAAAATGTTGCAAAACCTCTTTGATTCTAATACTGAACCTGGCTGTTCAAATTCACCATAACTTTCTTGTTGAATATTTAACTTTTTTCCAAAGTGATACAAATGTTCTCTAAGATTCTCCAAGATTCTATTTTTTACCATAGAAAATATTAAAAAATTGAAAAAAAAAATTCTTAAAAATATGGGCGTTTGGTTTTTATAATTGTTTTTTTCCGACCTTGACGGCCCGGTAGTGTCTTCATCCGTACATTCAAACCTTTTTAATGTGATCAATTTGCGTCCCAACTTTTTCACCATAACACTTTTTGAATGTGTGACAAATTATGTGCCACTATCAGTGATAGTGTTCCAAGTGTGCAAGATACTCTAGAATGTCATTGTAGAGACGATCCTTGACGTGTGTATGATGGCCTCTTCTAAATTATTTGAATAGACACTTTATTCACGCCGGCCTCCCAAGAGGCTCGGAGTTTCTATGTATGTAGAGACGATCATTATGAAGATGTTTTGAGTGTAGTCCGAAATTAAATTGATAACAATTTTAATTAATGGATTTGTTAGAGATTGTGAAGAGAGTTAGTGTTTATTCTTAAGGGGAGAGTAGTCTTACACCAATGGCCCTCTATCCGGTGGGCATTGGCCCATTGTCAAGACAGACAAACACTTTATTCACGCCAGCCTTGAAAAAGGTCCAGAGTTTCTATCTATCTATCTGAAGAGAGTCACATCACTGACCATTGGATCATATTATTTAGTATGGTGCAAGTTCCACCCCTTAATTATTGAACACAAGAGAAAATTAAATAAGGAGGGAGCATAATTCCTGTTCTGCATCATTCTATGATTGCCAATTCCAGTCTCTCGGATTGTGTCTTGAAGCGATCTTCTGTACAGTATAGTAATGTCCTACACAATGTGCCTGCCGGGTGACACGAACTTAGAAAAGGAATTATTCGAGTAGCAGAGGGCGAGTCAGAGCGCACTACTACACCTGTTTTTTTTTTTCATTCCCCATTTTGTGGGAACAATGAACAGTACCGAAATATTATATTTTTCTGTCTTCTTGTGACCAAAACTACTCACCAACATTGACATGAGCCATGTGCATGGCGCAGTCTCATTTCTTTTTCATTTATAGTAAGTGAAAAGCGACACATTTCCAACTAGTGGCGAGTGAAAGATCGATTGCGGAAGAGACAGTTCTTACGGGAGATCAGCTGATGATCTTGGACGACTTGGATTCTGAACTGTAATTAAGGTCTACTACGCTGATTTCTTTAATTTCCTTCGAAACGGGGACCATGCCGAATTGGTCTCAAAACATCCGATGGTTTTGTACTTCTGAGGTGGGATTCCGTGCAAATTGGCTGGAATTTCACACTCTACTTGCCGCCCATAAGTTAATTGCCTGCATAATTTAATTAACTGAGCTTTTTTGGCTTCTGAGGTTTCAGCACGATGTCATAACTTGTTTAATTTCTTTTTTTCTCATGATACATGCTCTAACCTGTTCTGCTATGATAGCCAATGTTTCGTCCTGTAAAAGGTTAACATGTTAGAGAGGAACCCAAACGATAAGGTTAACATGAAGTTAATAACAGGTACACATTCAACTGTCAGAGTGGAACCCTCATGCATGCGTCAGGTAACTTTCGGGGAATCTGTTCTCAACCAAGAAATATAAAATACACAATTAGAAATTATTTCAACGCATGATAGAAAGGAACGCAACGCAAAAAAGGAGCATAGCTAGACTTGCGACATTGTAATTTGGTCGAAATTAGGTGCTCCTACCTTATATGAAAAAGCCTCATAGTCTTTGCCTTACTCTTTACCCTAGACTTAGGGCCGCTTCACAGTATGGCCGAAGGTCGAGAGGCCGTCGATTTCCACCAATCAAATTGCAAGAAACCATGGGTACGGCCTCTCGACCCTTCACACTAAAGGCCAAAGTTCAAAGTCCGTGGACCTCCAAAATGCTTACATGGCAACACTTTTTGACCAAGGTGACGGCCTCTCGAGAGGAAGTTTGGGTCGAACCGGAATGGAAACCCAAACTATGGTCGAGAGGCCGTCAATTTCTTTTGATAAAAAATGAAAACTATATTTTATTGCCTATTTTCAGTAGATTTCTTTGGACTCTCAACAAAGTTTGGACTCTCAATCCCACAGCCTCTCGACTTGGACGGCCATAGTGTGAAGCGGCTCTTACTTTTACACCTTGTTTGTAGTGTTCAACCATACGACTTCTTCAAAAGGAAGCGTTTCCGTAGTCTCTCCCAGCTAAGTTAGCACTTGCGCCCACGAGGGTTTGCATTTCCAACCTAGGATTTCTTCTCGAGGGTTTCACCTCACGATCGCCGTTTAATGGAACCCCTGTAATTCTCACACCATGTGAGTGGCGCTAGCTCTTGAGTCCTGTGAATTCCGCTCTTGAGTCCTGTGAATGCCGCTCTTGTGTGCACTCGGTAGTCCTCTTCCCACAGCTTCTCAGCATATGCTTCTAAGGTTTCTTCGTCTGTTTTGAGGTCTTAAATCACAAGCGACATCTTTCGATTCGAGCAATGCACAAGTCTGTGAGCTTTGCCGAACTTTTCTGTACTGAGATCACAATTCGTAGCGGAAGTTGGACTCTATCTGAGGTGTGTGAGATCGATCGTCTGGCCGACGGAAATTGGCACAGTACTCACCCTAACCATTGCTTACCGTTGCGTAAATTT
Source organism: Pohlia nutans (assembly GCA_022496805.1). NCBI lineage: Eukaryota > Viridiplantae > Streptophyta > Bryopsida > Bryales > Mniaceae > Pohlia > Pohlia nutans. The sequence goes on from CM040086.1 coordinate 5,193,887, forward strand.
GATATCTTATGATTCTTTAGCAAGCGTTTGAACCTCAATCTCTTGTTAAGTTTGTAATCCTTAAGATTGCCTTAAGTTGGTTATTACACACGAAGAATGGTGCTTGGTAAGATAGGGCAATCAACTGTACAAACGTTTCCAAGTTCCAACGGCTGGTCACAAAGTACTGATTGTAAGCTGTAGTGCAATATAAATGTTTTGGAGCTGATTCTCTTTCTTAAGTTGAGGAAGCAATGATCTCGTGAGCTATCTATTTCATTTGCTGTTTTCATTTCAGATACTGAAGAGATCGGCGGGAAAGATCTAAGGCAAACATATTCGACATACCCGTCGTTCCAAAGTTTTTTAGACGATGATTGATATAATCTACAGAACACGCCGACTCCATCTCCTCTGTAGCACCTGCTCTTCCCTTGTGGGTTGATCAGAGAGGAGGTAAACGATTTAAGAGAGGAGCTAACTGACTTAGGAGACGAGCTTTGATTCTCATTCACTCAAGGCTCGACCAGGAAGCTAGTTTAACAGAATTGCAACGAGTAAGTCGGTCATGGCCGAGACGAGAATCCTGCGTAAGCTTCCGACCAGAGCCAGAGAAAGTTTTATCGCAGCTGCCGGGGCAGAAGGAACTGAAAGATGAAGATGGAAATCGGCGAAGTACCCACCCTAACCAGTGAAAATTTTGGGTCTTGCAACACAAGAAATTACCATTAGGTACTTACTCTTTCATTCCCATGTTGTGCTAACTTACTCTGTCTTCAGTCTCGTGTGAGTGTTGGTAGGACTGACAAAATAACTCCCTTGCATTTGAATGTACTCTAGAGTCTAAGCTGTAGATGCATTGCTCCAGCGTCATATTATATTCTTTCCTTTCTCTTGTTATTCTATCGCCTCCAATTTGTTACAAACATAAGAACAAGTAAATCTGTCACTAAAGTTGTGATTGTGTTTCATCAATACTTGACAGCTATATTCAATCCTAAGACTGGTGGAGTCCCGATAGCGTTGGTAGTCAAGTGCCCTTGAAGGCTGGAATCATGGGCAAGGCTCAAAGTGCAACAATAATAGCCAATGTGGTGCCGGTAAGGGTCATCTACTACTTGGATGGTACAATTCAGTTTGTTATATGAGGGAAAAAATGTGTGAAGAAATTGACTTGCATGAGCGTTGGATGTTATGCAGTTGGTTTCTGGTGCAGTCAATTTGCTGCAGCGGCCGCCCCAAAAGCATAATGGTGCACTGCATAGATGGATGGTTGCAATACCGGCAGTACCGGCGGATAGAACCAGCACTTCACGGACGTTGGATGTAGTTATCAAGGAAGGCAGCTGCTCTTCAGAATGGTTGGTTTGCTTCACCACCTACCCATTCTCTAGCATTTGCTCGGAAGTAGGCGGTTGAGAAAATGAATTGATTTACTTCTCAAGTTACACGATAATCTTCAAAACATTTCTTCAAAATGAACGATTTAATCTCATGTGAATTCTGAGCAAAATGTATGATGTCTCATTTAATGTGTATGTTCATCGGTATGCTCATATGTTCAGCGAATTCCATCCCATATAGTATCCACTTAGATTACTCTCAAAATCAAGCTCTTGCTTCATGTGAATATCTAGAGTTTTGTACGGAGTGTAATATGTTGGGATTCACAGAACTCCATTGAAAACTTGTATTACTATATAAATACTAGTGGCCAACATTTTGTTGTTGTGTAGGGATGACGACTTTCATTCTATTTTTCTTAGTCACAGTGGTGCACAAAAGAGCTTTGTGGAGCAACTATGTGTGGATATCGAAAGATATGATAGATATCCATTTTTTGACAAACGTCGGGACAGTTTGCCAATTGGATGTCATTTCCCAAAAGTGATCTTTGATGCAATAGAGAAATGCCGAGTAGGTGTGGTGGTGTTGTCGGAGGAATTCTTTTCACGGTCGAAGTGGCCAATGTTAGAGTTGGTTGCTATGGTGAAGAGGCGGACTCATGATCCAAAGTTCATAATCATGCCCGTTTTTTTGCACATCGAACGTGCGGAATGTCGGAACAAAGTGAATTATAATGGATGGTTGACACAACATTGGCAAGGTTGGGCCAAGGAAGATAATAAAATAGACCTAAAGAAATGGCAAGAGGCTCTTGAAGTGTTTGGGCCTATCAATGGAGTTTGTCTCAATGATAAATTAGATGAAGTGAAGTGTCGAGGGGAGGTTGTGGAGGCTCTTTGTAAAGAAGTTCCTCCAAGAACAAGGTGGGATGATTCTCATGTACAAGGAAGATCACGAATGTGTTTGGTAAGATTTTCTTGTTTCTTTATTTATACTTCATAATAATTGAAACCCAAGCAAGAAATTTCATTTGGAGTATGGCAACAATTATGATGCTCATTGTTTAGTGGACATGTTTGAGTATGGCAGGCAATTTGCGGCAAGATTGATGGATTGCAATTGTCAAAGAGTTACGGAGTTCGGATATTGGGATTGTATGGGATGGGTGGTATTGGAAAGAGCACTGCTTGCAAGGTTGTTTGTAATGATTATTTTAAGGAGTTTGAGGGGAGAGTATGCCACATCGAGTTTGGGGTTGGAAACAAGCTATTTAGGTTGCAAGAGATTTTGAGGAGACTCACAAGAACTGAAGAAGAGCTTGTAAAAAACTTCTCTGAAGATGAGGTTTGATAACATTCTTTTGAGCTCAAGTTTTTCTCAAAGCCTTGAATTCTACAAGAGATAGAATGATAACTAAGCTTTCTTTGTCTAACAGTGATTTACATGCTATGAAGTATGATGACTTAATTTGAATAGTGCATAGTTGTGAATAAGATCCATTGGTTTTGACTAGGGGTTATGTTGTCTTGAATGCAGTGCATGGATAGGTTGAAACGCAGTTTGAAGAGGAAGGTATTGTTGGCAATCGACAATGTTTCAGATGCACAAAATATAGTGAATGAAGCGATGGATTTATTAAGAGTGAGATTTCCGGAAGGAAGCATTGTGATAGTGACAGCTCGGTCACAAATCCAATTAGGATATCTCAAAATTTCACCGGAAGAGAGTATTGAAATTCCCAATTTGGAAGAGGATGATGCAAGGTCATTATTTCTATATCATGCTGCACCTGGCTCATATTTGAAGAATGCAGACAAGGCAAATGAACATCTCTTGAAGAAATGTATTCAACGGTGTCATTTTGGTAAAGGAGATGGGATGAGTTATCACTATCATCCATTGGCATTACAGACATTAGGTGGGCAATTTGGGAATGACCCAGAGGAATGGGTTAAGAACTTGAATGAAGATGATGTTTTCAACCGATATTAGGAAGACAACAAAGACCATCCAATATATTCGATCTTGGGAATAAGTTTTGAGAAATTGAGACTCGAAGACAAATATTTATTTATAGATGCTATCATTTTTGCTCCACGATGGGATTTCGATACCCTCAATACCATTGATTGGCTTAGCATGGTACATGGGAGAAGTGTCTCTAATATCAAGAGAAGGGTAGGGATGATGTAATGAAGTATTGTATATTTCCTCATTTATTGAGCTTCTCTTTGCATAGATATTTAAAAGGTGTACATAAAGCTAGTTTAGGGTTTATGATTTAATGTTGTAATTTGGCAAATGTTCTTTAGATTGTTTATTGCGAATTCTTTGTTGGAGTACATACTTGAGCCAACATGTGGATTTTTGACTTTGCAGTTGGAAGGATTGAAGAGTAAATCGCTTTTAGAGATCTTAGATGAAGGAAGTGGAATGACTCGCGTTCATGATCTATGGCGTGGATTTGCTGCTATGAAAGTTGAAGTGAGCAAATTTGAATTGCGGCCTTGGGTGTTTGAAAAGGCTTATGCTCCACGAAGAGAAGAATCTTGCCTTTCAGGGGGTGGTTGGGAAAGCTTGCAAAGAGTATACATGAATTGTGGTACACGGAATGCACCGTATGGTATGGTGAAGGAGATAAACTTGAGTCGGTGCTCGAACTTGGAATTGTTGAAGTTGTTGTATGTAGAGATTCAGACTGGAGTGTTGGATCTGAGGTCTCTATTGCAATTGAAGAGTTTGCAATTATCTTGTATTCGTGGTCCAGAACGTTTTGGAGGAGTGTTTGAAATTCTTGGACTTAAGAGCTTGACGAATCTAGTTTACCTTGAACTAGATATTTTAACGCCATTAGTGAATTTTGTACATGAAGAGATTTGGAGTTTGACAAATTTGCAAGTTTATAGAGCAAAATGGTTGAAATGCAAGTTTGGAATGCCAAATATTGTGGCTTCGGAGAAATATGAAGCGGAATATGCAAAGTTATGGCAGCTTCAAACATTGGATCTATATGACCTAGCATTATTGGAGCTTCCCGATTTGAGTACATTCCTTGAATTGAAGAAACTTGTTATTTCATCTTGTAAGGAATTGATGGGTTTGACTAGCAGTGCCCCTTTAACTGCTTTGGAACACATTGATCTCCGTAGATGCAAGAATTTGAAAGCAATTCCAGACTTAAATCACTTTGTGGTCCTACAAAATTTTCAATTGGTTAAGTTGCCCAGTCTACAAGTTTTGGTAGCAGATTTTATCCCTTCGGAGAAACTTCATGGAGAATTTGTATATTTTCCGCAGCTTCAAAATTTGGTCATGTATCATGTAGCAATTCTAGAGCTTCCTGTGTTGAGTAATTTTCCCAAATTGCAGAGACTTGAAATTTCAAAGTGCAATAAGTTGACAAGGTTGATGAATAGCACACCTTTGTGTGCTTTGAAACACCTTAACATCTCAGATTGTAAGGGTTTTAATGTTCTACCGCACTTGAATCACTTTGTTGCTCTTAGCTATCTTAGAGTGTGGGATTGTGGAGAAGTGCAATTGACAATACATGATATTGAGATGCTTGAAGTAATGTGCGATGGGTTGCAAATGCTCTTTATGAGGGGTTGTAACAATGCATTTGTTCAGTCGGAGGGAACTTCTAGTATGATGTTGAAGACGACGTCATATGAGGAGCACGTGGAAGAGGATCCATCGCATTTGAGCACAAATAATTGCAGCCGGATTCTTGTGTCATCAGCAGACAAACTCACGACTAGGTACACAGGAGATGGTGAATCATGTGGTTCCATTCAAGCTAATTGTCCTACACCGCGGAGTTCAGGCATTTACTACTTTGAGTTGACGATAAAGGACCAAGGCAAAGACGGTCGCATTGGCATAGGATTTACGGACAAAAATTTCATATCGTCGTTGATGCCGGGATGGAAGAATAATGGCTATGGTTACCACGGCGATGATGGCAAGCTTTATTGTGAGCAAGGCAAAGGCAAGCCATATGGAAAACGTTTTACAACAGGGGATATGGTGGGCACTGGCATCAATTTTGTCATGCAAGAGATCTTCTTCACCCGAAATGGAAAAGTCCTTCCCGTTGTTTCTTTCAAAGATGGGAAGGGTTCGTACTACCCAACTATTGGTTTGGGCAGCCCTAAGGAGAAAGTCGAGGTCAATTTTGGCACGAGAAAGTTTGTATTTGAATTGGAGAGTGTTTTTGGAAGAGCAAGGTCATAGATATTATGCAGTGGAGAATTTTCCACTTTGCAAACGAGCTTCTAATAGGTTATTGCAATGTTTGCATTTGTGATTTGTGATGAACACAATTAGCTCACTTCGACTACAACGCCGTTTGACAATTATTCCAATACCATTGGCACTATTTGTACAAGTGGCCTTTAGTTATCTCTAAATCTTACCATCATATACAAGCTTTCACAACGGAGAATACTAAAGAAGAAATGAATGGAAGATCTGCTGGTGAGTATTGCTTTTTCAGTCTTAAATTTATAGTTGTAGGCTCTGAAATGGCATTTAGTTGCATGTGAAACTTATTTTATAAATTGTTGTGATAACATTTCAGATTTTGGAACTTTGATAGCAGCAACGTAGAATGGGTTGTGCCGGATTCGAACGACTAGAAGTGACATAACATTGTTGGGGATGCTTTTGACTAGGAACATACCCATACCTAGGTATTCCAAGACCTTTGATCTATGCTTGAATGTCATTAAGTGATGACTGATCTCTTTATCATGGAATCAATTTGCTAATCAACTTGCTAATCCATTCAAACTATCACATTGCACCTTATAAATAGAAACATTATAAATAGAAACAGTGCTTGAAAGTTTTGGTTTATGACCCACTCACCTTATATTTGTGTTCACTCAGGAACATAAACCACTTCAAGTCAGAAGCAAAGAAGGTGCTCCAATAACACTTTGAACTCGTTATTATCACTTCAATACCACACTCCAACATTTGCTATTGTGTACATGTGATTGTATACACATGTGATTGGACACTTTTCACATGTCAAATTCTGAAGTCATGTCAATTGGTTACACAAGGTGTGATATAAGAGAGTCACGACTGTAAGTTGGTTGTTGCGCATAAGAACGGTACAGAGAGGGCTTCAGTTCTATCTCAATAAATTCCAATTGCCAGAGAGAGTTAAATAGTTTTTTTTTTGTCAAGTTTGGATTCAGAACTTGACATGTGGACAGTGTCCAAACACAACAGCAAATATTATTCCCTGCAGATGTTGGAATGTGATATTGGTGAGTGTGATAATAACGAGTTAAGAGAGTATACAAACACTGATGCTCCACACACTCCACACTAAGATGAGTTGATCTGCTCTTCAGCTTGAGAACTAAATGTAAGGATTCCATTGCTGCTAACCAACGCGTCTATGTTCACGTCCGTCGCATCCATTGGCACTGCATCGTCCCGAATCTGGGGACTATATGATAATGCAACTGCAATGTCAACATCCCTTGTGAGAACTACAACTGGGAAAATAACAGTCACACAGGAAAAACTGAAGTACACCAAATGAATAAGGTAACTACACCTCAATTGGACACTTTCATTATTGACCTTGGACTGGCCAAAAAAAAATTAACTCTTATCAGCAGATTTTAACACAACTGAGCATGCCTTATTTAACCCCTAAAGGACCATAAAGCCACCAGGTGGCTCCTGTTTTTTTCAGTAATTTTGAGTAGGTTTTATTTAGATTCTTTTTTGTTAATTTTTTAGTTTTTTTTAGTTCAACATATGAAATATTCTTCACTAATTCCAGTGATATAAAATTTGGTCCCATTCAAATTATAATTTTCACAATATGATCGTTTAAACTTGTCCTTTTAAAACCTTGGTCCTTTTGAAACCTTGGTCCTTTTGAAACCTTGGTCCTTTAGGGTTAAACTTAGTATGCAAAAGTGTCAAACAACACCCTTTTTGTTTGGTAGTGCTCACTGAGGTAGGAACATAGAACTCAAATGGGTGGCGTGATCAGCAACAATCTAATCGACCCAAAAACATCCTGGATGACTCCACAACTCACCGAGCAAGGGGGCCTTCCATCCTTTGTCCTTGGCAAGAAGCAGATAATTCTGAAGAAAGAGGTCATAGTACCTGCATATTGGTAACAATTTAAAGTGATTAGAAATCAGAAGCAGAAATTTCCTGGTGTAAAATGTCTTGTCTATTTTAGCACCTCACACACACAAATTACTATGCCTCAGAAATCTCACACGTTTCCACAAAACAACAACAATTTAACACATCATTTCCAGTCTCTTATTACTTGTATTCCTGTCAACACGTTGTGCAGTATATTCACATGATAGCAGGCGAACATCGTCATGAAATGACTGGACATAGGTTAACTTTCAATAGGCCATATCAACAGTAACCTGAACATTTTCATACTAAACATTTCAAAATACCCCTCTGATTAAAGGACCCACATCAAGGCTCATATTAAAATGTGAAAACTTACCCTCCACCACGTCCAAGACGACCTCCCTTTCGGTCAAACGCCAATCCTGCCCAATTCAGGACCAATGTGAGAGCGAAATAACATCCCAGATCTTGTGAATCCCATAAAATCACAGGCTAATGAATTTGGCATTGTGCAACTCCTTTCAATTAAATAGTCAAGTGTAAATGCTGAATAGAACAGTGAAAGAACGGGAAGTGCCTGGCAGTAAGAGCAGGTCCAGGGGCTCGGTTGTCTGCATCACTGTTGCATGACAACATCCAGACTTATGTTAACGATATAATAAAATCATTAGGGATCTTATATTACCAACAGCACCTCCTCTGTTCATACACTTGGTTGGACTTATTAGCAAGTGATGTAAGCAAATATCTATGGCCACTGATCTTCAAATGGGGTCGTAAACAGTCAGTTAACTCCTAAAGGATCAAGGATTCATGGTTTTCAAATGACGAATTTAATCAATTATAATTGTGAAAAATGTGATTCAGATGGGACCAAATTTTATATCACCAAAATCAGTGAAGAATATTGCATGCGTTGGTCAAAACTCGGTGCACATAGGACCTACTCAAAACTCCTAAGAAAGACATGAGTCCATATTCGGGCTTCTTGGTCCTTTAATGATTTTGCTCTTGTACCCAAAAATCTCTCCAAAGCATTCAAAATTCACACTACTACGTATGTTAAAATGTTTACAGCGACACAAATAGTATCCTCTACATAAAAAAATGTAACCACAGCTATCATCTACAAGAGCATTGGGAGTGTACATTCTTTTGCAGTTCACCATTAAAAGATTTGATGTCGAAGATGTATTTTCCTTGTGTCCATGAAATTTGCAGTTCCAACTTCCTCCCGTATGCTCAAACAAATCTGGTTTTAAGTTCTACTCCCTCCGTCCCATAATACCTGACCACTTTGGATTAAAGCAAAATACTAAGGATCTGCTGCAAGATTTCCCTTCTATACAATTATAAGAAGTTTCTAAATCCAATTTGCTCTATGTACACAAGTGAGCGTTTCTTGAGACCCCGGCCAGTGAAAAATCAAAGGTTTCTAGCTACTTGCCAAAACCGCACAAATTAGAACATGAGCCTAGGTTCTTTGATGGAATGTTTGTTTGCTGCATTTGGAGAAAAAAATGTGTCGACATCCACTCGTGGAAGGAGATTTCAACCCTCAATTCTTGTACATTTGTCACCAAACGAAACAAAACAAGACTCTATCTTATACTACAACTTCGAAAGATTTCAAAGGCCTATAGCAATTTCTACATCAGAAGATTGTTTGGGAAAAATAAAATAAAAAATAAAACAAAACGGTCAGGTATTATGAGACCGAGGGAGAAATTCATTAAAACATAAAATACGCTAAATGTGAAGCAAAAGAGGCTTGTAAAAGAGCAAAAGAGAGATTCTGTAAAGCCAATACCTTCCTCCCGGGGTTTAGGGATTAGGGTTTAGTGAAGGAGTACCTTCCTCCCGGGGTTTTCCTGAGGAATTCAAAGGAGTCGGTTCCAGGATGTTCATGTAGTTGGCGATCAAATCATCGTCGGTGTTAGTGATGTGCAGCATCCGCATGTGGCTTTCTTTGTCCTCAATTCGTGGCACATACACTTTCATATCTGTCACACAAAACCATGAGCCCTAAACCCTAAACACAACCAAAAACAAAAACCACCTCTCTGCCGTGTTCAGCAATTCACATACATACACTTTTGTCAAACTGATACTCCATCCGTCCCAAAGTTATTGTCATGTTTGAAAGTCATGTTTGAAAGTGCTTTTTTAAAGTAGGTGAGAAAAATACTTCCTTGTGGCTAATTTTATTTAGGTTGCAATGAACACATGCAATGTTCTTCAATCATTCTAGTGACATAATTTGGAACCTTTTTTAATCATGTTTCTTACAATATGATCAATGAAATTGGCTCAAAGAAATACCAAGTTGGACAATAACTTTGGGACGGAGGGAGTAAATGGCTATGGCGTCACACACCTGCAAGGCGCCGTTGCTTTTCCAAAAGGTCGGCCATGATGCGCGAAGTTTCCACTTCTCGAAGACTGGCACAGCTCACGTAAGCGCAAATCCTCTTGCTGTTCTGATACCATTCCGCAGACAGCACATGCTTCTGGATTGCTTCATCTGCAGGTCCACAAACCTCCAAATTAAGGTTCCCACCAAACCCTAACCCCACATAACCGATTGCGAACGGTTTGATGGATGCTGCTCACCTTCTTGACGTTTGGACTCCGGCGAGAAATTGCGAAGCTCCCGGCGCACAATGGTGCGGAGCGCTTTCTTCTGTTGCCGCAAGGAATCCATTGCAGCGTTGTTGATGGTGAAAAACCTCCGTCCCAGCTGCGCTACAACCTGCTGCATTCGCTCTTCTGTCTCTCACTCCCTTCTTATTATTATTATTCTTATTATCTCGATCCCTCGTCTTTCGGCAGACTCGTCGGTGCCAAATAAGAAAGAAATACTATAAACCCTAAACCCTAAACCCTACTTATATAAACACCCGATTTCCACCTCGCACAATGATTGAAGCATTAAACTAACTTTAACGTTTCGTGAGATCCGAGATGAGATTCAAACCTATCGCATTTTCGAATTCGGTCATGGAATATACCTTGGTACCTTGATACCTTGGTACTGTGGAAGCATCATCTTAAACCCTAAACCCTAAACCCTTTTATCTTCGATTCGGCTTACAGTCATGTGCTTCCATAACCAGTTGCTTTACATTGTGGATGCTGTGAAAGATTAAGTGTACAGTTGGGTACAAGTTGCTTACAAATTTTTTGACTCCTCTCTCATAAAAACATGACTCCTTCCCTAAATTGTAATGTGCTCGATATGGCACATGTGGACCTACAAATTGAAAGGAACATTCCTACTCTAGTCCTCTACTCATAGGAATTTTTTCAAACCATATTTGCAATTTTCAGAATCAATGCAACCACTTGATATAGGATCTACCTACTTTCAATGCTTACGAAAACATTTGTAAGCATGTTGTACCCGACTGTACAAAACAGAAGCAACTGCAATCAGAGGCAGTTAGTTGCATTTTGGAAGGTCAATTTTGTTGTCAACAATGGAATTGGTGCTATTTGTTTCAAAAAAATTAGGAAATTGTTGTCAAAATGCTCAGCCCATCGTTGCGGCAATGAATGTGAAAGTTGGCGACTTCCCTTGAAGAAAACTCGGATGTTTTAACAAATCGGAGTAGATAACTGAACAGATCAGCTAAGCTTCTGTTAAAAAGCCGTAGAGAACTTCAGTAGACTCCTCATGAAATTCTTGTTAACAATCTTGATAGGGGGAATGGTGCAACAGGTTGTGTGTTTGTTAACCATGGCCACTTGGTATTTGATAATGATTTATTAATATTTGGCTACGGTAGCTTAGCATTTAGCATTATGGTCTATTTTGTGTCTGAAATTAATTGTATTCCTTACATCAATTTCATATTGTATTTGTACACCAGCTTAGAACATGATAATAGAGTTAGCCAAAAAGAAGAGAGAGTACATGTGAGGTGAGGTGAGTTTGATCCATATCTAAGGGTATGTTCCCACCTGGCTTTAGAGGTGGTCTTAGAAGGCTGTCTTACCTCCTTAATAAAGTGTGTGTTCCCACCTACATTCTTTAGTAATTACCAATCCTCCATGGATGTCCACATGGCAAACTTTAAAGAATGGGTATTAGCTAACATTTAGGAGGACAAAAAAATACTTGAGCGATAATGAAAGATAACACTTGCCATAATATGAGGGAATTTAGTAGGAATCAAGCAGGTAAGACCTACTTAAGATATAAAAAAAAAAGATCTCAATTCACCAAAAAAGAAATCAATATCAAACACTAATTATCATCTAAATGTAAAGTCAAAGATAATATAAGATTTCCCGGTCTTTAAAAATAAGTATTTTAAAAAACAAAAAATATTTTGAAATACCATGTCAAGTCTACAAGACCAAGTCTTATACAAACTGTACAGTACAAGACAAAATTTTGTTCTATATTTTCTATGCTTTTGTAATTCTACTATTGATTGTCTCAATTTAACGAATATGGCCACAGTTGAGCAAAATGTATATATCCAACTTGAAGGAAAATCTACATACGATGTGGTTTAAAGTTAGTGTGGATGATTTTTTTACTTTTTTGTAACAGAAATCCCTCAAGGGGTGCACCGCCGAGACAACGCCTTTATTTTGGTATGTTTTTTATTTCAGACATTTTTTCGATACATGGAGCAAAGAAATGATGTTTCAATGTAAATTATAGACTTAATTTGACTACCTCGTAACTGTGAAATGTGAATGACGGCTACTTTCGGTGGAACAACCCCTCATTGCAGGTGATTCCCTTGGCTCTCCTTGAGAAACTCACCAAATTCTTCTCTGTTGAGAGCTGTTCGCTACACAGAAGTTCAGAATTTAACTCATCAGTACCAAAGATCAATATTATGCGTATTGTTGCAGGTTTATATTTAACAATTTGTGCATTAACAAAAGTACTACAGTCGTCATGCCATATAATTATGGTGCAACAGTCAGTCCATTGATCAACTTCAAGAGTGACCGGATTAATTGTTGATTCATTGCAATTAATGGGTTGAATTTGATGAATAAACATACCAGAACATCATCATCGTCATAATTTTCCTTTGGGAAGTTCAGTGTAATGCCATCTGGATTCGCTGCAAAGGGCCTGTATTTAAGAGCGGCACGGTCCTGGGCCTTGCAGGAAATTAATGCCTCATCCAACTTGAGGACTTTATATATGATGATACAATTTTCATAGAGAATATGCAATATCATACTGACTGACTAGTGCATGATAAATTGAAAGAGATTGAGGTAGAAACATCATCCCCGTTTACCTTGCGGCTAAGCGGGCCGTGAGATAAGTTCCTGCACATCTGTTTAATGAATTTAATGATGTCATTAGTAGAAGTTTTAAGCAAAACCGCATCGCGGTATATACATACAAAAATTTACACATAGTCGATATCTTGCAACTTACAGATTCGGTTGTTCCACCGAAAGTAGCCGTCATTCACATTTCACAGTTACGAGGTAGTCAAATTAAGTCTATAATTTACATTGAAACATCATTTCTTTGCTCCATGTATCGAAAAAATGTCTGAAATAAAAAAACATACCAAAATAAAGGCGTTGTCTTGGCGGTGCACCCCTTGAGGGGTTTTTGTTACAACAAAGTAAAAAAATCATCCACACTAACTTTAAACCAGATCGTATGTAGATTTTCCTTCAGGTTGGATATATACATTTTGCTCAACCGTGGCCATATTCGTTAAATTGAGACAATCAATAGTAGAATTACAAAAGCATAGAAAATATAGAACAAAATTTTGTCTTGTACAGTTTGTATAAGACTTGTTCTTGTAGACTTGACATGGTATTTCAAAATATTTTTTGTTTTTTCAAATACTTATTTTTAAAGGCCGGGAAATCTCATATTATCTTTGATTTTACATTTAGATGATAATTAGTGTTTGATATTGAATTGTTTTTGGTGAATTGTGATACTCGTACATGTTTAGTACAGTGCACTCCATGAACTCTGGCATGATCGTTCCGAAGCAAAATTGTTGTGGGTTGTGTGCAGTCGTGAGATGTTTAACTCTTTTCTTCTTATATGATATTTGCAATCCATAACTTATTCATACATCGTTCAAATAATACATGCTAACGTGTGTTGGAGTCCTTTCTAACTTGCCAATAAGACCCAATAAATTTTTATTTTTTTTAATAATATTAAACATGTTAAATTTCTATTGGTGACAAATATAGGTTCACATATCAGTGTTAGAATTGAATATGTGTTTATGAATTTTTTGAGATAGATGACTCAATTTATCTTTAAAGTCATGTGTTAATCCAAAAACTTGTCATTCATGTCATTTCATTCTATAATAGTAGGGTTTTGCACTCCCTATTGCTTAGTTTGATTTTTACTATTACAATAACTTTTCATAGAACGAGAGTGAAAGATAACACTTGCCATTATATGAAAGAATGTAGTAGGAATCAAGCAAGTAAGACTTATTTAAAATATGAAAATAAAGAGCATTCAAGAAAATCGGAGAGAATCTTGGAAACTTCAATAGAGGTACAAAGTTTAGGGCTTAAAAATGTTATGGACTGTAGAAATTAAAATGAAACATCTTATTATAATTCGTTAATGCTATTTCACAAAACTCTAAACAAGTTTAGAGTAGCAAGTGTAGGCAGGAAGCTAGCCTATGCCAAGTGAATTTGCATTTGGGTGGCAAAATTTCAAAAACCCTATGCTTGAAAGAAGGAGTAAGACTCCAAAATAATGACACATTGATGGTCCGTGGCATCTCAAAAGTGAAAGTTCCTTTTCATCTGGCACACACTTTTTTTTTTCCCACCTTGCTTGTGACTAGGAAAATTTTCATTCTATCTTTAATTGAAATCTTCATTCTTGTTTTTAAAATAATGTATATAGGTTGAAACTTCTTGGTTTTGGTCTTTTCTTTTCCAACGCAAATTTCTAACTCTGAACATACCTTATCACACAAATTTCATTCTATTTCATATTAAAAATGTGAAGACATTGAGCAAAAAACAATTGTTCAAGCTTCTGAATGCCTAAGACTATATGCCTCTCATGCTTTTGTTGAGAGTCCAAAGAAATGGGCTTAAAATAGGTAATAAAATATAGTTTTGATTTTTAATGAAAAGAAATTGATAGCCTTTTGACCATAGTTTGGATTTTCATTCTTGTTCGACCCAAACATTTTTCGAGAGTCCGTCGCCTTACCCTTTAACCCTTTAACGTCCCTTACCCTTTAACCCTTTAACGTCCCTAAAAAGTGAAGATTTGGTAACTGTTTTTGGCCCTGAAAATAATGTAGGACTACCAAGTATAGTTGCCCACAAACACTTACAATGGGGGTTAACTGCACAAGACTGCATGCATGCACACTTCGTACATATTAATAGCATTTTGCAACAGAGAGTGACTAACTTATGAGGAGTGAAGCCTGCAAACTGTGACAAAAACTTGACTGCAAGCAATGCTGCAACCCATGTGTAATAATAATCGTGTAATAATAATCATAACGCTGTCCCCAAGACCGTCGTGAATAGAGTGAGTGCGTCCTCCTTTCGGAGATAGACTACGACTCAAACTAGTAGCCAGAATGTGTGAGTCCAAGATTGCAGAGACCATGTCTGTTGTTTCAAGCTAATTTGCAGAGTAAGTTAATGCAGCCGACATCATACAGTTTCCCACTTTGCAGGGATGGAATCACGGTAGAAGAGATTATTATACAGAGAAGCTAATTTAGTGTACTAAACTCACAGCAAGGAAGTAGAGACCTGTAGATGATGAATAACCTAGACGTTGTGTTTCAAGTTACATACAAATTTTGTGTTCCCACTCCTTCAAATATTTCGCTCTAAAAAATCACAAATCTGCTCTTCCATGTACATCCGGTCCTTGAGGCCGCGCGGCATGTGTCTCTCATCAGGGAAAACCAGGAGCTTGTAATCCTTGGAGGCCGTGGTCAGGGTGTTGATCAGGCGCGCCGTGTGCCGGAAATGTACATTCTCGTCGATCATGCCATGCACCAGCAATAGCTTCCCTGTAATCTGATACACGTGGTGCATGACCGAGCTGTATTGGTATCCTGCTGGGTTGCTGGACGGCGTCCCCATGTACTTCTCCGTGTAATGCGTGTCGTAGCCATCCCACGACGTCACGGGCGCTCCCGCCACTGCACACGAAAACGTCTCGGGGCAGCGCGCCAATGCCATGGACGCCATGTAACCCCCATAGCTCCATCCGTAGATTCCAATTCGGTTCGGAAGCGCCAGACCTTGGCTTACCAGCCACTGCACTCCTGTTTGCTGATCCTCCACGTCGACTTTCCCCATGTTGTGCTTGATTGCACCCTCAAAATCTAGACCTCTTCTTGCACTGCCTCTGTTGTCCAGCTGCACATTCCCACCACAATACAATCACAACTTCTGGAATGGTCATACAGCAAACAACAAACGTTTTCTACTGCAAATGGACGTCTGCTTACACAAAAAAAAAAATTCGATAGAAGAAAACGAACCTTCCAAACAAGGATGCCTCGGCTTCTCAGATACTGAGCACGCATATCCACTGTGTTCATCCAGGAATTGCATACTATTTGCACGTTTGGGCCGCCATAAACACTGACTACTGTTCTGTAGGGCGGGCGTCCAAACTGTTTGGAATCTGGGATGTAAACAAGGCCATGCAAGACCGTTCCGTCGCTGGCAGTGAGTGATTTGAACTCAGGAGGTGTGAGTTGCAACCTCCGGGCATGGTAAGTGGGTGCGGGTTGCTCGTATATTGAGACAAGCAACTTGCCAGTGTCGAGGGAGCGCAGCAACAGTCGGGGCGGAGTGTCTAACGAGTCGTGAATATCAACAAACTTCTTCATTTGGTGATCCAGGACCACAATGTGCCGGCCTGCCCCTTGTGTCAGCCTCTTGGGCTCCGCCAGGGGATGCGTGCAATCCAGGCTGGCGCTGTACAGATGAGATTCTAAAGGGCTATCGTACGTTCCAGTAAAGTACACCAAGCCGGCCTCTTCGTCCACGCCTGCCACTTGCTCCACCATCCAGCTGCCCTGCGTGAGCGCCCTCACGCACTGGCCAAACTCATCCAGCAGATACAAGTGGCGGAACCCGGTCTTTTCGCTGGCCCAGATGAACCCGCCTGCGAGCACGCCGTAGCATTGACGCAGAGGCGTGAAACAGTCGTGCAAGTTGACCCAGACGTCGCTCTCTTCCGTGAGCAGCACCGATCTCTTGCCCGTTAGTGGATCAAACTTCAGCAGCTTGAGCTTGGTTTGCGACCGGTTCTGCACTTGGGCTGTGAGGTAGCCATTGGGCAACCACGTGACGCGCGCTAAATACTCTTCATCGTCAGGACCTTCACCGCACAAGCCCACTTCCAGATCCATCCAGGCTACGCTACCCCCGTTGGATGGAACCACGCCTAATCGCACACTCACGTTCGCATGGCCTGCAAACGGGTACGCATGGTCTTCTTCCGCCTCCCCTCCTGTTGTCGCCTTTCCCTGGTGCATGATTCTAAACGGCGGGACCCTGGATGCATCCACCTCCGCAAACGCTATGTAGCGACTGTCAGGCGACCACCAGAAGCCATTTCGTCTGTCCATTTCTTCCTGTTGTGCACAAAAAATTCGCCTCCCATTACTACGATATCTGTTAACATGCAAGAGAATTTATAACAGAACAGAGTAGATACATAAAACTCAGAAGAGAGACTTCATTCTAACCCAACAGCAACACTATTCTCAATGCATGAAAAGCCAACAGAAAATTTCTTCAAATGTCACAGTACCTGTGCTATATACTCGGCAAGTCCATGAGTCTGCAACAAGGTCAGCACCAATGGAATGAGTCAAAGGATAAAGGACAACAGAAATCACCATGAGTTACTTACAACACAATAAAAGGTTTCTATGACTTTCTTTTATTCAGACATCACATATGGTGTAAATAGAATGCGAGTGCATTTTTTCACCTATTTTAAGAAATTAAGACTCGAGAAAAATCACAAATTACTAATACAAGATTTGTCCTAAAACCAAGTCACGATAGACCAAGATATAATCACAACAAAAAGAAGTTGATTGGAGAAGAGAACACGTTGATTCTTGACGTACAAATGAGCATACCAATGCACCAGAAAAGCAACGACCAAATGCAAGGACCAACCTTGCCAGTTCCGCGTGCACCATATGTGATTTGGACGGGATCTCCAAAGGCCACTGGAACCACATATATCTCATCATCCCGCACATAAGCTACAGAGCATCCATCAGGTGAGAGCTGGGGATCGAGAATTGGAGACCAAGACGTGCTGGCTACCCGCCGTCGCAGCTCAGCTCCCAAGCCTTCTTGGACATAAATCTGCCACCAATTAAAGTGCATGTCATAACCATATCAGGCAAAACATCAAAGGAGGCACGTCAACCCTAATTTCTCCACAAAAGAATACCGAACCTCAAGAACAACCTAACCACAAAAGTTGTTAGTCATGGTACGACAAAGACCCGGTCAACAACTTGTCACTCCACAGTATTATCAGAGCGATAACTCAAATTAGGGTGAGGTGAATGACTGCAACAGATATTAACCCTCAACAGTAATACAACGTCCTACAATGGTCTCTTCTCTGACACTTCAGAGGTGAGTAATAACTTTTCCAACTGATAGATGAGATGAGGAAAATTTGATCGAAGTGGACACAAACCCAAACACTACTGTCATCACTATTCCCAGTGAGTATATTGGAGCAAGAACTTGCCACTCTCGGAGCTACAACACCTACCTCTCAAATTAGGGCAAAGTAACTGATTGCAACAGAGTCCTAACCCTCATCAACGATACAACGTCCTTGAAACTAAAACAATGGTCTCTTCTTTGACACTTCAAAAGTGAAAATTTTCCTCATGGCTTTCCCAACTGAAAGATGTAATAAGGAGAATTCGACCAAAGTGCACAGAAAACAAACGGGTCAAATTAGGGTAAGGTGAATGATAGCACAAGAGTCCTAACCCTCATCAAGTCATCAAAAGCACAACGTCCTTGAAACTAAACAATAGTCTCCTCTCTGACACTTCAATTGCTCACGGTAAGGAGAAATCAACCACAGAGGAAGAGCAAGCATTCTACTGCAAAGATACAGGAAAGCAATGGTTGCGAGTGAACAGAGTAGAATAATTCTACAGTATCACAACATGTAACTCTCAAATTAGGGCAAGGTACACGATTGCAACAGAGTCTCAACACTCATCAGGAATAAAGAGTCTGTTCTCTGAAACTTCAAAAGCTGGAATAGCAATTGCTCAACGTTCTTGAAACTAAAACAATTGTCAATTCTCTGACACTTCAAAAGTGAGCAATAGCTCATGGTAAGAAGAATTCAACAGGAAGGCAATGGTTGCGATAGAATGATTCCACAGTATCACAACATATGACTCTCAAATTAGGGCAAGGAACAGGATTGCTCAAGCCTCATCAGGAATACAAAAACAAGGGTCCGTTCTCTGAAACTTCAAAAGCTGGAATAGCAATTGCTCAACGTTCTTGAAACTAAAAACAATTGCCTCTTCTCTGACACTTCAAAAGTGAGCAATTGCTCATGGTAAGGAGAATTCAACAGGAAGGCAATGGTTGCGATAGAATGATTCCACAGTATCACAACATGTGACTCTCAAATTAGGGCAAGGTACAGGATTGCAACAGCCTCATCAGGAATACAAAAACAAGGGTCCGTTCTGTGAAACTTCAAAAGTTGGAATAGCAATTGAGCTGAGAGGGAGAATTCAAGAGCAAGCACAGAAACAGAATGGATAATGGAAAGACATACCCCGCCAGGGAGAGGGACCATGAGCCGGGAGGGGACGCCCTTGGCCCACTCGTAGCGCGTGACGCCGAGGCCGCGCTCGCGCAGGCGCTCGCGGCGCAGCTTCTCGACGGTGGAGAGGTTGCCCTCGTCGACGCCCCCGCCCGGGGCGCTGAGCAGCAGGCGCTGCTGGCGCGCGGCGACGTCGAAGGCGTAGATTTTGCGGCTGAGAGTGCTGTCGGGGCTGTACAAGTACGTGATGAGCTTGTCGTCGGGGCTGAACTGCACCGACGCGGGCGCGACGTAGCCGGGCAGCGGGTACTGCACGATGTCCTCCACGGGGAACAGCGTGTACTCATCGCCCAGCGACGTCTGGCTGTCCGTGGTGGGCATGGTTGTGGTAGTAGTCCTCTGCTGCTGCGGAGGCGACAGCAACGGGGAGGATCCGGTAAGAACTCCTTCCTCTTGCTCGTTGTTGGTGATCGTCGGGGACAAACTGCCACCGAGCATACCACACCATCCAAGGAACGAAAATCGGTCAGCTTTATTACTCGTTCTCAAATTCTTCACGGTATCAACGCTCTTTTCAAATCCCGATTCCGCTGTCGTAACGTCCGCGACTTGATACCCCAATAGTGACATCCAGCTTCACGCACATCGCGAGGGATCATCTGCCCCCGAATGACGAATTCCTGACACCACACACACATCCCCAATTGTCAATTGATCGAGCTCACCCTAATCCCAACAGGAACGAAAATTTGCAATTACATTTACCTCCCGGGATGTCGCAATTCGGATCCCGATGCCGCGGGATCCACAAACGAATTCAGAGCTCCTCGCAAACCCAAACCCCAGGAAGAGGAAGAGACACAGGAGGCGATTGATCGCGTGCAAATGACAATCTACAAACGCTGAAAGGCTCTCTTGTAGAGAACAGAGAGAGGGCTTGTTCCGACGACGACTGGTTCAACTTTGTTGTTTTGTCGTCGTTGTGGTCGTGTTATTGTTTCTTTCTTTGCTTTCTTTCTCGGAGGCAGAAGAGAAGGGGCGAGAAGAGAAGAAAAGGATCTGTAAACTTAGTGATGTGATGTCAAAGGCTCTGGCGATGGCGATGGCCGGGTGGGTATGAGGCCACCCAGTAACTTAGCGGCATCTCCATAGCCAGCAGCAGACCGCCCTTCTTTTGCGGTCACTGGCCTGTTTCTTTTTCTCACTCTGGGATTGTGTCAGTTTGCTAACTCGAGGTGAAGAAGAGATTAGTAACTTTTCATGTCACCAAAATACTTAGGCCCGCTTTATACTTGGGAACTCTTCAAATTTCAACCAATAGGATTGCTTGATTCTTTCAAATCGAGCCCAAGGGCTTTATACTAGGGTTGGGCTTGAAGGAGCAATTTTTCCTACATGGTGTCCTATATGGCATGATTTTGGCGCCAAATCTTTGGGCCGGTTTGATGAAATTGGGACAAGGTTTGCCATGCCCCAAACCTCAAACTTGGGCCAGATTGAGTCAGGCCAACCTTCCATCCAACCCAAGCCTGTGTATAAAGTGGGCCAACCCAAGCCTGTGTATAAAATTGGGTTTGACCAACAAACATCCAATAACTGGATGCCCACTTTATATTGGATGTTTGTTGGTCAAACCCAATTTTGATCTCGAAGATGATTTCTCTTGCTACTACACTCAACAGAGAAAATGAAGTTTATCAAATCTAGTTTGCACTCCACTTTTCAAATCTTAAAAATTTCATGTATTGAGTAAATTATCTCTTTTGCAAGCTTTGTAGCTCAAGCTCTGAATACACTACATGGGATGATTACTTTTCGAATTTCAAAATTTAACTAGTTTTTTTTTTATGGAAAACATATCAATGATATCATGTGATTCTCCATTGTGATATGCATCTCATCCAAATATTAATCAATTTTTTGAAGGTTTTTTGTAATTAAAATGAATTTGTGAAGCATTTGACTTAAAAATTTGTAAAAAAATCATGTTAAATCAAAAAAATCTGAAAATTTCAGGACTTATAGGAAACACTTAATTTCATGCATGAAAATATTACAAAATATACTTTGATTATTCTTCAAGGCTTAATTCTGTATAATTCTGTAGTTTGACTTTTCCAGAAAGGACCGGTACGTTTAAGGGTTAACCCTTAAACATACCAGTCCTTTGTAGGAAAGTCAAACTACACAATTTAGCCTTCAAGATTTATCAAAATATATTTTGTAATATTTTTCATGCATGGAATTGAATGTTTTCTATCAGTCTTGAAATTTTCAGATTTCTTTGATTTAATAAGGCCTTTTTAACAAAATTTTGAGTCAAATACTTCAAAAAAATAAAATTATTACAAAAAAGATTTTAAAATTTAATTTTTTTTGGGGGAGCCGGTACAAATTACAATGGAGAATCACATGATATGTTTTCCATATAAATTTTTTATTTACATTTTGAAAATCGAAATGTGAACATCCTATGTAGTGTAATTCAAACCTTGAGCTACAAAGCTTGCACAAGCAATAAAATACTCGATAATTGAAATTTTTTAAGATTTGAAAAGTGGAGTACAAACTAGAATTAATAAACTTCATTTTCTTAGTTGGGTGTATTAGCAACAAAAGTCATCTTCAAGATCAAAATTGGGTTTGACCAACAAACATCCAATAACTGGATGCGTGGACGTTTAGAAGTCAAAGTAGGAGCAACCAATTCCAACATGGTACCCAATGCCGATAATTTCTACAAGTGGTTTTCATTTTAGAACTCACTTCTAAGTAGTCCATAAATGGCTTATTGCTTTTGGTCAACAAACAATAAAGGCTCTATGACATACTTAGATTTGTGTTCTGAAATGAAAGCCATGTGTGGAAATTATTGGCATTGGGTATAGTATCAAAATTGGGTGCTTCTACTTTGGTGTGTTGTTTAACAATTGGTTACTGTGAAGTCAAGGTGTTTTTAGAATTAAAGTTTGCAAGAAATAAACAAGCCGCTAGTCGCGGTTGGTATTTACCCTAGATTTATTTTTACGGTTTCTTTTTACAACATGCGTATAGTAACTCCTCGAAAACAAAGCGTTTTTGTAGTCTCCTCTAGTGGGGCAGAGACAATAATTCCAGTGTTTTTGGATTGGCATGTTTGTAAACCCGTTATTGCCTACAACCCTCTTTAGATTTGGAGCATTGCAAAGATGCATTGTAAAATGCAACTAAGAAGGATATTTTGAACTTGATGTATGAATAAAATTTGTACATTACAAATTTTAGATTCTATTCAAAAGGTTAGATCTATAATTGCTATCACCAATATTTTGTATAAAATCTAAAGTATAAAATTCAAAATTCTTTTGAATGTAATTTAATTACGAATAAGATATTGACAATCAGTGGATGAAATTTGTTGTGATGAGTTGAAATGTACTACTGTAACTGTAGTGATTTTTGAAGATTTTTTGGTTGCTTAATTTTATGAGTTGACTTTTTCAAGAGCACTTTTGAACTATTTTGAACTTTTTTTTTTTTGTCGATCACTGCAACATGAAATGAGGCATAAAAATTTCACAAATCATCCCCTTTCTAATCAATTCACAGATACATGAATCTAACTACTTATAAAATTTATAGTAAAAAATTCACATTGCAAAAAATGCATGACGGATGAAAAACATGGATGAAATCTATACACTGTACAAAAAATGAACGTTTGGGTAGTTAAGGGTTAAGAGTTTATTCATAGTAAAGGTGGTATATATTAAGAGTTTGTTTGTCAACAGTGAGTCAAAGTTTGTTAAAACTAAAGTATCATAGAAAAGAGGAGCAACTCAAGTGTTTTTTGACACTAGCTGGGATATGTTAAGAGTTTGTAAATGTAGGGTCTCATATAGTAAGAGCATGTTTCGTTTACAACAAATCAAAATTTGTTTCGTGCATATGTTTTTCTTCATTTTTACTAAGTTGAATGAAGGTGGGAAAAGACATTAGTGATTTTTCATGCCACCAAAATAGTGTGTTCTATAATAAATGAACTTTTTTTGTTATTATGAGTTAGTGTTTTTAGAATTAAATTATGTGAAAGAAAGAAATAACTCTAGTTTTCTTCTCGAGGTTAAGAGTTTATTCATTGAAGGTGGTATATATTAAGAGTCTACATGTATTTATTTAAGGTGGAGAAAAGATTAGTGATTTTCGCATTAAAAAGAAATGATCTTGAACAAAATGTTATACCAAGATTGGTAAATTTCAATGTGGTTCTAAAAAGTGTAGTATACTTGATTTAACCCCGGATTTAGCATTGGGAGACATAATCTACTATTGAAAGAGAAGAAAGAGAAGCTCTTTCAATGAAGACCCAATCAATAAAAATAGGAAAAACGAGTTAATTCATTGAAGGTGGAATATATTAAGAGACTATTCATTTAACCCCTAATGCATGCAACAACCTCATTGTGCTCTATTGTTTCTCACTACCACAAATGTACAAGAAATTCTTTCACCATCTTTTGTACAAGAAAAAAAAATTAAAATTTTACAGCAATACGTCTTGTAGTTCTTACAAGGTTGACAAAAACAATTGGCTTTATAGGACACGTTCAGCTACTGTAAACGTCACATGTATGCAAGTGTTCTTACTTGTATGCATATTGTATGAAAGGAGCAACCTCCTTTAGGGCTTAACGTCCCATATACTAAGAGTTTGCTCGTTAATTGTGAGTCAAAGTTTGTAAAATTAAAGTATGAGAGAAAAAGAAATAATTTGAGTTCTTTTACAATACTAGGATATGTTAAGAGTTTGTTTGTTTAAGGTCTCATATATCAAGAGTTTGTTTGTTTTCTAGATATAAAAGCTTTTAGGATTAAAGTAAGAGTCTAGAGAAATAATTCAGACAATTTTTTTATTGAGATTAACTTATATTAAGACATTATTTGTTTATGGTCCAAAATCATGTCTCACTAAAGTGTCAAGAAAAAAATTTGAGTAAAAAGCTATACCAAGATAGGTAAATTTTAATGTCATCTTAAAAAGTGTAGTTTACTTGATTTAAGCTCGGAGACACCATCTACAATTAAAAAAGAGGAAAGAGAAGCTTTTTAATGAAGAATTAATAAATTAAGAACTCAAGCAGTCAATTCATGCTTTTTGGTGAACGATGTTTCAATCCTATTCATCCAAAGATACACTAATGTAGTAGATGGTATTTGATTTACAATACCTATACAAGTTCTTGCAATAGAAGATGAATTTTTAATGGAAGTTCAAAACTAAGGTTCACCTACCAATTTTATATTTTAAGAAAATTATAAAAACATGTAGTGAAAGACATAGTTTATTGTCATCAAAATTTATACATCTTTCAAGTGTAAAAAACAATGAGAAATTGTAGTGTTTCAAAGCTATGTCGATAGACATATATTTCAAAAGGAAACCAAATTGTATGTAAACTTGATTTAGAAAATTATAATGATCAAAGAATGATTGAAGTGTTTTCTTCACCATGTATTCTAATACTAGGTTATTTTAACCTTTAAAAGTCAAAGGGTGCACGCATTTTAAAGATGTATCTATAAATGCCTTGAAAACTTACAAGTTGTAGATATTGATGTGTAGATTACGTATGTTTGGTTGGATTTTCTATACTCATTACCAATGTTTTTAAAATTCATTTTCAAAGAAATTTCACTAATATTCAATAATAAATTAAAAATAACCATTTTTTACTTGAATGTTTTGTGACTACCTAAAAAAAGATACTTAAGATGGTAAAAACATTATGATGATATTTGATTTAATTTAGGAAATTTTCCTCAAGACCGTGTTTTATGTAGTAGTGTTGATTTGCAGCACTCAACTGTGGTGAATTGAGCTCCAATTGCAAGTTAGAAACTTAAAATTTATTGAAATTGATTTTGTAGGAAAAATGAAGATTGATGGCAACAAAGCCAATGTACTTTGGATATCACTACTTGACGATATGAACGTGTTTTTGGTTCTTCCGGCACAAAGGCTAAAAGTTGTTCACATGAACGGGAAAGGGCTAATATGGAAGTTGTCAACCTCCCTAACTACTATGTCCCAAGTTCACATGTGCTAACCTTTACTTAAGTTTTCCCAACGGATTGATCAAAGTAATTGCACATCTTGAGGGATTTTTGTGTTCTTGTAACGAATATCTACAATTCTTTAATTAACATCAAGTTAAAATTATGAGATTTAAATAAGTTACTAGAGTAATAAAATTAATTTTAAACACAATTTGTCCTTAAGGGCATTTAGAGATTAACCCCTAAAGGACCAAGGATTCATGGTTTTAAAATGACAGATTTAATCGATCATATTGAGAAAAAAATTAATTTAAATGGGAACAAATTTTATATCAGTGGAATTAGTGAAGAAGATCACAAATGTTGAATAAAAAACAAATAAATTTAAACAACAGAAAATCCACTTAACCCCTAAATGTCCTCACCTATGTCCAGTTTAGGCAGTTTTGCAAAGATGCATTATAAAATGCAATTAATATGAATATTTAGAACTTGATGTATAAATAAAAGTTATACATTTTTAATTTTAGATTCTATCTATACGGTTAGATCTATGACTGCTATCACTAATCTTTTTTTATAAATTTTGAAACATAAATTTTTATTTTTTTTAAATTCAATTACAAATAAGATATCGACAATATGTGGATGAAATTTGTTGTGATGGGTTATAATGTAGTACTTTAGGTGTAGTGATTTTTGGAGATTTTTTGGATGCTTGATTTTAATAGTTTTTTTTTTCAAGAACACTTTTAGACCAAAATCTTCAAGATTTTCGGTGAAACACTACAACACAAAATGAGGCATAATTTTTTCAAAAATTATTTCCTTTTCGATCGAATCACACATATATGAAGCTAACTTCCCATAAAAAATTCAGAAAAAAAAATCACACCACAAAAAGTGCATGACGGATGAGAAAATACGGATGAAATCTGTACATCAGGCCAAAAACGCCTGCTTGGGCAATTAGGGGTTAAAACCTACTTAAAAATACTAAAAAAAACATGAGGCCTCCAGGAGGCCTTATGGTCCTTTAGGGGTTAAAGGACATGGTTTTCCTGATTCCTATCCAAGATCTCTTTTAAACTTTGTTTTAGCATGATTCTCTTTTTAATTTACTTTTATTCTATTCTAAAGAAACATAGATGCCTTAAATTTGTTTGTTTAGGCATTTCAAAATACTCATTTGGTTTAATTATTTATGAACAATATTCTCCAAAAAAATGGATGCATGTGGAGCTCAGTATATCTTTTAACCCCTAAGTGACGGATCAACCATTTTATGGTCTCTGCCCTTTTTTTATGGGCTGCCAGAAATAGAAAAAACTTTTTTTATAGAAAATAAAAAATATTTTTAAATAAGTAATCAAGTCTACTTTCCAACCCAATTTGAATCATGTCAATCCGAGTTAAACTCCACCCGGGAGAATTTTTCAAAGAAAAACACTTCTACATTGTTTAGTGTTAAAAAACTTACTATTTGGGGAAAGTAATGATGTTCTCTCCGTTGCAAAATTTGCAATTTTTGATTTTAGAATAGAATGTCTAGTTTTAACATATCATACAAAATTTCAAATTCTAAAAATAAAATTTGTGATTCTTATAAATATTTGAAGTTAAATGCTTCTAAATTCATTATGAGATGATAAAAAGCCATTTTTGATATTTGACCGTATGGAAAATTACTAAACATCAAGCTCTTCATTTTCTCTTTTGGACCAAACTTCATCAAAGTTGAAGAAGTAATTTTTTATAACACATTTATGTTTTGCCCTTACCCCCTCCGTCATTTAGGGGTTAAGGGTTAAACGATGAATTCAAAAATTAATTTGTGAGAGATAATCGAGATTTAAACAACAACATTGAAAGAAGTGTCACACATTGTTTTCAAATAAAATATTTATAAAAATAAAAATACACTAAAACATATTAATATAAAATAAAATAAAAACTAAAAATATTTCTTTAGCCTATTAAAAAGTTGAAAATCCAAACTTTACCAATTTAATTATATATATATATATATATATATATATATATATATATATATATATATATATATATATATATATATATATGTCCCTTGCTTATACACAAAAACACATCATTTTCTAAAATATATTATCATTTTGTTTTTGAAACTTCATAAATATTATCTTTTTTTATTTTATTTTTCCAAACCTACTATGTTGGTACAATAGCATTAACCCCTAAATGACGGAGGGGGTAAGGACAAAACATAAATGTGTTATAAAAAATTACTTCTTCAACTTTGATGAAGTTTGGTCCAAAAGAGAAAATGAGGAGCTTGATGTTTAGTAATTTTCCATACGGTCAAATATCAAAAAATAGCTTTTTATCATCTCATAATGAATTTAGAAGCATTTAACTTCAAATATTTCTCAGAATCACAAATTTTATTTTTAGAATTTGAAAATTTGTGTGATTTGTTAAAATTAGACATTCTATTCTAAAATCTAAAATTGCAAATTTTTCAACGGAGAGAACATCATTACTTTCCCCAAATAGTAAGTTTTCTAACACTAGACAATGTAGAAGTGTTTTTCTTTGAAAATTTCTTCCGGGTGGAGTTTAACTCGGATTGACATGATTCAAGTTGGATTGGAAAGTAGACTTGATGACCTATTTAAAAATATTTTTTATTTTCTATAAAAAAGTTTTTTCTATTTCAGGCAGCCCATAAAAAAAGGGCAGAGACCATAAAATGGTTGATCTGTCACTTAGGGGTTAAACTTATAATAAACAGAATAAATGGAATAGTGTAACTTTTGTTTTTTAATTAAAATAATGAAGAAATTTGACATAAAAATTTTGTATGAAATATTATTTATTATCTAAATATATGTACATTCACATAGAACTAAATGAATTCTTCCTCCTCAGTAGCATAAAGCATGATAGAGCAATGGGAGCCAAAACTTTTTTGCAATGGGACCACAATTTAGTTATAATTAAAAACTAAGTTTACGTGACAATGACGCATTAATCCCAAAATTCATGAAATACAAATGACATTCCTTCACTACTTAAAAAAGTGAATTTAAGTGAAGATTCTTTTTCAATTCAGTTTTCAAAAGGGTGCTCCATTGCCTTCCTCTATTATGACATTTTTTGGCAATCTTATCCACTCTAAAATGAAGAATGGTTTGCAAAATATCCCACAATTGAAAACTGGATGATATTTTCCGTCCAAGTGGCCGTGCAAAGTAAGTTTGGGGTGGATTTTTTAAACTGGTTGGAAGGATGATGATGCCACCTCACTGGGTTGTGACTGTTTGGGCCACTTGCATTGTCCCATCTCTGATCTGTACCCTCACTTCAATTCTCAGTCAGTGCCCAAGTGGTCATGTCATGACCTTTATGTCAAGATTAAAAATGAAAATCACCACAGAGTGAAAATGAAAACCACTAAAGAGTAAAGATCAAATGTAAAAATGAAAACCACCAAGGAGAAAAAATCAAGAGTAAAAATAAAAACCACCAATTGAAAAGGGTAAAATTAAGATCACCAATAAACCACATCATATTCTATACCAATAGAGTTAACCCTTAACCCCTAAAGGACCAGGTGGACACATTGTGTCCTCGAATAATTTCATTACTTTAACCCCTAAAGGCCCTTAAAAGCCAAAATGGCTTTTTGCTGTTTCAGGCAGCCTAGATGACGGGTTTAACTTTAGTATTTTGGGTTAAACTTTGGTGTGGGTGTGGTAATACATACATACTCTATGTGGTAAAATTTGGGCAGCCAAATTCAAGTTTTAGAATTTTATTATGCAAATTTTTGTTTTCAAGTCCAACTGGGGCAGCAAAAAAAAAGACAAAAAAAAGTTTTTTTCGAATTTTTTTTGGAAATATGTTTATAATAATACTACTACACACATTTAAAAAAATGCAAGTTGAAAGTTTTAACAATTTTACATGGGCAGCCTTCAAAATTTACAAGAGCAAGCTTCAAAGTTTTTTGTAATTCTACATTTTTTTCTTTCAAAAATTGTCAAAATTTGAGATTTAGGAATTTTTTTATTTTTTATTTTTCTAAAATTCACAAACTCGTAGATGTAACTTTTCACCGTTCACTTTTTTACTAAACCAAAAACCTTTAATGTTATTCAAGTTTTACCATATTGTGGTTTTTGAACCTTCTTCTGGAAAATAATTTGCATGAAGGCCAAAAAAGCATAATGAGTCTCTAAAACTTTGCATGGAGGTGCCTAACTTAGTTACCTAAATGGAAAAAAATATGAGCACAATGTTTGGGGTAATAATCATCAAGTCCCCCTTTGCACCATTTAGACTATGCCTTTTGGGTAAAGCCCAAAAAAACTTTTGAATCAACTTTGAATGTTATAAACTCACAAATGGTAAAGATCCAACGGTTGAAATTTAACATGGTGTTAGTGCAAGTAGTTGGGTTGAAGATTTTACGGTTGGAAGTACAAAAAAAGTTAAAACATATTGAAACATACATCAACTTCCACAAGGTGCTCAAAAATCGCAGTTTTTGGTTTTGGAGGTCCCAAAACACCTTGGGCCTTTAGGGGTTAATAACTTGTTTGGATTTCATAATTTTGACTTAATGTTAACTAGAGAATTGAAAATGTTCGTTACAAGAACACAAAAATCCTTTAAGATTTGCAAATACGTTGATTGATTCATTGGGAAAAAACTAAAACGTCAATGTAGGTAAACTTGGGACATAGTAGTTAGGGCAGTTGATGACTTGGAGGGCGTTTTCACACTTGGATGTCACATTCGTAAAAACAAAAAGTGTACAATATGTAAAATATTTTCCATTACTCCATCTTAACACTATATAATAATTACGGAAAATGTTTAAATATATTTAAAATGGAATATTTTCAAAATAATTGGAATCTTTTCTACATATTTTATAGTATTTTGGAATATTTTGGAATATTCCAAATATATATTTGAATTTTCTAAAACATTTTTGCAATGTAAAAGTTAATAACGATCACAAACACCGGCTCAACGAGTCACCAACAAGTCACCTCATCCAAACATAAATCTTTGAGAATCAATCATTGTTGTTGTATTTAGTTTTAGAACACCATTTTTTATGAGCACCTAGATATAGTACATCTTTGTATGCTCCTAAACTTTCAAAGGCTAATCATGGTTTTTAAATTTATGAGAAAGCTTGCAATGAATGACTTGTTGGTTTTGTTCAATTTTTTTATAAATCAACTTATGATCAAACCTTATAATCATGTAATATATACGGTAAATTTTTCTAAAAATTGATGTACAATCTCATGACTAAGTCCTCTTTGAGTTTCAACAGTGAAGTTTTCTACATGAATACCAATTAAGAGATACAATTGCTTTTTTGAAAGCATCACAAGAATGTGATAAAATTTTAAGAATGAGCATGGTCCTTTAGGGGTTAATCACCAGAAAAACCCCAAAGGCTTGTTTTGAGAAAATAATCAAGAAAAAAGTGGATTTCTCGACCAATATTGAAATGGGTTGGTGCTTTGTAAAGGTGATGAAAAGCGAGGCTAAATATAAAAAATTCACATGTTTTTAGTAAATTGTACATTTTAAAGAAATTGGAAAGAGGATTGGTGGGAAGGGAGGGGAAGGAGTCAGAGAGCTCGAGATCTCAATGGATACCAACGCTATTAACCAGTGTTTTTTATTTTATTTTAAAAAATTAAAAATTAAAATATTTTAAAAAATTTTAAATTCAGAATTGTAGAGCTTACTACAGAGCCATAATCTCATTGTATTTTTTTTAATTTGTTTTTGAAGTGACACTGCTCATAAAAGGTTTGAAGAATTCTCATTGATTGTTCATGTTACTCAAGGAGCTACTGTTGAAATCAGCTCTTTTAATTAATTTATTTTATTCATTTGGGCTACCGTTTAGGACCCTCTTGACGTTCAAGGGTTAACCTAAAAAAAAAGTATCAAAGCATAAATAATAATCTAAAAAAAAACCTTGTACCACCATGGAGTGTGGAACTTGTGACCTCTCCAATATTAAAAGAGAGTTCACACATGTTCCCCTAAGCTAAGAATCCCGACCATGGAAGCTATTCATAACAATGTTTTTCAGAAATTATAATTATAGGAAGATAACTCCATTTGAACTTTGCTTGAAAACCAGTTCTCTTCTTTGATAACTCTAATACCATGGTCCTTTTTCACGTCCTTTTTCTCTCTTCCCAAAAGCAAACCCTCCTCGTGTCAAAAGCAATCAATAAAAGTTATGATATGAAAATGAAAAAAAAAACTTTTCCTTCTTCTTTGAAAATTCAAAGCATATTCTAAATAATCTCAAAAAATCAAACTCTCACTTTACTCTAATAAGAGCAAATTTAATAAATAGAC
Source organism: Pohlia nutans (assembly GCA_022496805.1). Lineage (NCBI taxonomy): Eukaryota > Viridiplantae > Streptophyta > Bryopsida > Bryales > Mniaceae > Pohlia > Pohlia nutans. Next base: position 5,225,580 of record CM040086.1, read on the forward strand.
TTGTGTCCACTACTAAATTAGGGTTCCAAACCCTAAGATAAATCACATAACATCACAAAATGTTCACGTTCTAATCTTGGATAGAACCACCAATTCATAAGCCATCTTGGACATAGCCAATGATTATTTTAAAGAATCTTTAAAATAATCATAGGATCTAATTATAAATATGAAATGTAACTATACAATAATTTTTCATACGGAGGTAAAAATACAAGCATCATTTAAAGATAGTAAATGTTAAAAGAACAAAATTGTATTGTAACCACTACTTATTTGAATGAGTTAAAGACCCATTAAAGATTAATTTGGATGGTTAAATACTTGAATATGTTGTTATAGACCCTATTAATGACTACATAAGGGTGTGGGGTTGGCTCATAAATGGGACGGTGCTTCTACCCACTTATAGGGTAAACAAATAAATAAATAAAAATTTAATATTGTAAACAAGTCAAACAGAGGCATCCTTGTAAATACTACAAATCCTAACTGCAAGTTGCTACTTGGAATTCACTAAATCATAAACTACAATTCCCCCAACAGATTGTAAATCAACAACTACTTAAACACCAAATCACTTGAAGAAGATCAACAATTCCAAAGGAAAGCCGTATAATAGTAAAACATAGAAAATTGTAGGAAAAGAACACAACTAGCAAACAAAACTCTAGCTCCAAGTATGTGAATTGGAAATTTGAGGATTTCCCAAGAGGTGATATCTTTCGCATCTTTAGTCAGGTTTAAGTAGTACATGAGGGTTTGCAATATACCAATAGTACTTGTTATTGCATGTTCAAAAGAGAAAAATTCAAAGGTAACAAGTGCAAATTGAAAAGCAATGTTTGATGAGCGCTACATGTTGTATCTATTGTTTGCTACTATGTGATTTGGAGGCCATTACTTCACAACTCCCAATCCACTTTCAACATAATTGGAGCACCAACAACTGATAATTTACAAACATGCGCCCTTGAAAAGAGATTACATGCGGACTTAGGGTTTGCCTTTAAAATACCTCATACAAAGCATTGATTGAGTTGTTGCGGATTACAATATCACTGCTTAAAGAAATCCCTTGAGCATTGATCGTTGTTGCATCATACATGTACGGTATGATTAATGCACAAAACTCAACTCAACGCGCCGCCAATTTGGTAGGAATGTTATGAGAGTGAATTTCATAATTAATTCCTTCAAAAAAAAAATTTTAACATGAAGGGAGGACAAGGTTTCAGTAATTCAATCTCCTCTAGGAAGTTGGTACCCAATAATTAAGCTCATAAATTGAACCCAATCAATCGAAAACATTTCACTTCAGCATAAATAAGTTCAAGAATTTAATTTAGTAGTTAAGGTCACATGTACAGTTAGAGCAACAAGACATATTTGTAGGCTTAGATTTCAAGTATTAAAGCTAAATCAAAGAAAAGAAAAAAAAAAGAAAAGAAAACTTAGAGGTGACATAGTTTTGTTCTAGTAAAGTCCACATGTAACTCTGCATGTAATTTTGACAGGTCAAAAATGACATTTAGACAAGTGACGGAACACTCTGGAGACAAGTTCTTTTGTAGTTCATGATCTCAGGTTATAGATCTATAGCCTTGGAGATACCATTTTGGATGCCTAGTCATGGAAGGTCTTTTTGTGCTTGGTATAAGATTTTATGCATCTATGGGATTGTTATTAGATTTACCAAGATACTTACATTTTACTTATGTCATAGTATTGTCATTGATAAAAGTACATAGGTTCAACTTGTAGTCAAATTCCATTTTTTTCTATTTTTAATTTTATATATTTTGATAATACAAATAATTGGTATATTGAGTTTGATAAATTCAAACATGTTGAAATCACTTCCATCATTACAAAATACATGCATTCATCTAAACGTGACAAAATTGTGTTTGTTTTTTTCTTGAGATAGTTTTTCATCATTTCAAGATCTTCACTTTCTAACATAGATCACAACAATACTTATCTACACTAAAACATTAATAAAACATTAACCATTAACTTCTATGGTTTTTGTTTTTTATGATACTTTTACTTTTAATTTGGAAATAAAATACAAATTTTCATTGCATGAACTAAATATTTAACAAAACATTTCTACTATCTTATACATAACACACATTTTTTACCATTTAATGCACTATCTTTTTTAAGTCATGCATAGAAAACATTATTTTTATTCTCATGCAATGCGCTATTTTTACTCTTCTACACATGGAACGTACTTTTTTTTCTCGACTTATATAAAGGAATGCATTAAATTTAATATTGTATTTATAAAACACGTTATTTTTAATATCCTATGCATAACACGTTTTATTTTTAATTATCTTATGCTTAATTCCTAAACGTCCAATCATCCATTTTCAAGAAGATGAACATAATCATTCAAGTTCCGTTTTCTCATCCGTCATGCATTTCTTGCAATGTGGATTTTTATACTATATATTTTATACAAAGTTAGCTTCATGCATGTGTCAATTGATTAGAAAGGAGACTATTTGTGAAATTTTTATGCCTCATTTCATGTTGTAGTGATTCACAAAAAATTTCTAAGATTTTAGTGTAAAAGTGTTATTGAAAAAGTCAACTCATAAAAGTAAGCAACCAAAAAACCTCCAAAAATTACTACACTTAGAGTATTAAATTTCAACTCATCACAATAAATTTCAACTCATCACAACAAATTTCATCCACAAATTGTCAATATCTTATTTGTAATTGAATTACAAGAGTTTTGGATTTTAAGTTACAAATTTTATACAAAAATATTGGTCTTTGCAATCCCAGATTTAGCCGTATGGATAGAATCTAAAATTTATAATTTACTATTTTTATTCATACGTCAAGTTGAAAATACCCCTTTTAATTGAATTTTATAAGACATCTTTGAAATCCTCCAAATCTAGAGAGGAGTGAGGACGTATAGGCGTTAGACTATTAATAATGTTAACTTCACTATGTACTACATATCAAGTAGTGGTGATTTTTCTACCCAATTTTTTTTATACGCTTTATAATTTAAAATAATTTGTGTTTTTGTGTGGTACAAGCCAACCAAGTCACACTATATGACATGTGTCAAAATTAGCAAAATGAGTTTCTTAGTGAAGAAATTTGGCTATAATAATAAAAATTCTAGTCCCCTTGCGGGGCGGGCGTGAATGGAGTGTCTAATCGTAATGATAATGGGCCACAAATTTGGCTACACCAATGCGAAGTCGTAAAGCAACTCGTGTTATCTAAAGTAAATTTAATCCTAGGGACTTAGAGATCATATAATGGTCTTTAGTCTTATTATGGTAGCTTTTAGTAACTTCAATTTTTTGCACTGTTTTTTGAAATTTTAAACATATCATTTTTATGTCCTACTACCGGTAAACATGTCAAGCTTTTTTTTTAATGTGACTACAATAAACACTGCAATAGTTACAAGGGTTCAAAATATTAAAATTCATTTTTAAATTTAAGAAAAAAATTAATGAAAAAAATTAGGATAGATTTGTGTCTATGATGAAAGTTTTTATTCATTATATTTTGATAAGCAATGTGAAAAAAATTAGGAATTTTGTTTTGTTTGGAGTTAAAGGCATCTTTCAACAGATTTAAACAACGCATAATTGTATTTTTTTTTGCATTTAATGTTGTAATTTTCAAAAAGAATAAAAATTCATAGGGTTTAGATTTCCTGTTGTATCATTCTCACACTTGGTATTGACATTTAATCATTTCCATATATTAGAATGGTCAATATTTGGGATTTTCCAACATCATTAACCTCCTTCTACTTAACATTTTTTAAAGAATGAACACCCTTATTATTTTCAAATTATTTATTATAATTTTTAAACTCAAATTTTTATCATATATATATATATTTATGTATAAGAAGATGAAACTTAATATTTGGAAAGAACTTGAAATAAAGTTGATTTTGAAATTCAAGCATTATAATCTTGCAATCAATATAATTTTCACTTAAACTTTTCAAAAGGACATACTTTAATAAGTTAACTAAATATTATATAACTAGTGGGACCCGTGCCATTGAGCAAGTTGCCGGAGAAGGAGCGTCATGACTGCAGAAGAAGACCTAGAGTAGTTGTGATCTCTATGAGCATGGGTTGTTTCCTCAACCGGTTCTGGACCGGAACAGTCGAGTGAAACAATCTACACTCAAATGTAAAATAGATTGAATTCACTAAATTAGCAAAAATAAAGAAAAAATCAGCTTGGCTTCCGTCGACAATTTTACCCTCGCAGAATGAGACAGCCGGCAGTCGCCTGTCACCCCCAGTCATATTCTCCCAGTCATAAAAGTACCAATGTCCGATAGTGTGATTTTCTAGTAGGATTTTCCTTACTTGAGTGTTTTTTAACCCCTAAACGTCACCGCGTTCAGAAACTGAACGACTAACAGATTCAAATGCATCCCATGTTCTCATCAATGCTTGGATGTAAGTCATCCAATTTTTTGAAGATACTTCACCAAGTTGTTGTCCTATCTAATGGTTGGATTTAGTCATACGTGATTGCATATTTTTCTAAAATTACAAATGTAGAAGTATGTCAAGTCGTTGACCAAGCCAAAACTGCATTGACTGTAGTTCAAAAGTGGCCTTGCAAAAATGAGGTTAGAGATTTAAAAAACACAAATTTCAAAAAATCACCACGTTTAACCCTTTAGTGCCCAACTGACCACATTATGGTCACTACAACGTCCGAAATGCAAATAGCAGAGAATCCGTGAAGAATTGGAACTTCAGTTTTGAAGTTCAGATTTGCCCTTATACATTACACACCTTCCAGAAAAAGAAATCTTCAATTTGGAATTGTACAGTGGGCTACCAATCAAAATGTCGTTTTCGAAATCGCAGTGAGAAAAATTTCAAGACTGCCAACTTTGAAAGCCTCCCGAGAGCTCAAAAATTGGTATTTTCCCACGAAATTTTTACCAAAGCATTATCTTTAAGTTAATTATATGCATAACAAATTTCAAGGCTAAAAGATGCACCCACAAAAATTAATTCAAAATCTACCAACATTGGTAGCTGTGGAAATGTTTTCACTGCTGCCAACTTTGACAGCCTCCCAAAGTTTGAATTAATTTTTTTTTGCCATGAAATTTTTGGAACAAAAACCTCTTTATGTTAGTAACATATGATAAAACTTTCAAGGCCAATAAATGAATACAAAAAACGATATTAACAATCTACCAACATGTGTAGTTGTGGGAAAAAATGGGGGAAAACCATTTCATTGCTACCAACTTTGACACCCTCCCAACGGTTGAGAAATCTTCTATTTACCATGAAAGTTTTACCAAAGCATTATCTTTAAGTTAATTATATGTATACCAAATTTCAAGGCCAGAACATGCACCGACAAAAAGTTATTCAAAATCTACCAACATTGGTAGCTGCTGTGGAAAGTTTTTCACTGCTGCCAACTTTGACAGCCTCTCAAAGATTGAATTATTTTATGTTTGCCATGAAATTCTTGGGACAAAAACCTCTTTATGTTAATCACATATGGTAAAAATTTCAAGGCCAAAAAATGAATAAAAAAAAAGATATTAACAATCTACCAACATGTGTAGTTGTGGGAAACAATGGGGGAAAACCATTTCATTGCTACCAACTTTGACACCCTCCCAACGGTTGAGAAATTGTCTAGTTACCATGAAATTTTTGGCACAACATGCTCTTTATGATAACAACATTCATGCCAAATTTCAAGGACAAAATATTTATACAAAAAAATATATTTACAATCTACCAACGTGTATGTCCTCCTTTTGCCTCAATCACTGCTTGTAATCTAGAGGGCATAGAATGACATAGTTGAAGGAGCTTTATACTATTGATTAACCTCCACTCTCTTTGAATAACTACCTTCAAGTCATCTAAATTTTTTGGACATATTGGGCCATGTTGCACTGCATCTTTCAAATTGAGAAATGTCCAAAAAATGTAGATGAAATTTAACTTTTACTACCCACAACAATTCTGCTTTGGAACGATCATGCCTGAATCACTTTGGCATGGGCCCATCTAGTATTCAATATGCGGCTCTAATATGCTCCCCTAAGAGATAACATAAGTTGACAATAGTAAAGAAATGAGGAACTTGTCATTTACAATCCTAACTTGTCTTTCAAGCTTCCATCCTCTTATCTCTTTGATATAAAGTATTGAAAATGTGTTCGAATAATTCACCGCTGTTTAGGTTGCTTCCTTGACATGATAAAACATGACATTATATAGGATATGAAATGCCAAAGGTCTGTCAAGTTATGTTGTATCATGAATTGTCAAAGTTTATATGTCCAAAAAGTTGGCAAAAACTTCCAAAGTGTTGATTATAGATTTACCATAAAATCAAACCTAGTCTCTATTCTTTACATGGTTTTGATAGTAAATATTTTTAATATTAACATCTTTACCCAAGTAGGATTCTTTGCTAAAGGACTTTTTGGATAGCAGATTGATAGATAGAAACTCTGGTACTCTTTTGAGGTCGGCATGAATAAAGTATCTATTTGTCTCCGCAATAACTTGATGTCTACCAAACAAAGGGCCTTTGGGTAGCATTGGTCATGAGTACATACACTTTATGTCTTGTTTTTCTTATTGATGTTGTGTTGAGTTATATGATTTCATTGAATTATTTCTTGAGGTAGGATTATCCATTGTCGTCATTTGTAATTATGTATGACTTTGATACTTGTTGAAGACTTGAAGTTGGATTTTGGTGAAGATTTCAAAATTGGCACTATGTAGCAAGATGCATTCATAATGTTGTAATAGGAGAGTGAGGTTTCTAGATGTTCATTTGTACAAGAGGCAAGGTTTTTAAAGTTTAAGGTAAAGCTTGCAATTTTGTAGGATAGTAGTCTTGTAGGAGAGACAAACCCTTAGGACAAACCATGGTGGTTTTAGTCACTAACTTTCTTGATGATAAGAGATACATTGAAGTGTATTTTTTTTGGATATGAGAACAATTGTGTCAAACTTCCCAAATGTCGATAACATTGATTGACAACATTGATTGACGACATTGATTGATAACATTGGTTGACGACATCATTGTGGAAACCAATGAACATGATCTAAGCTCTCGAGGGTGCACTCTACATTATGTTTGAGAATCATGTGCGTTCATGGCCCCTTCTAAAAACCTCCGTGTATACAAGAGGTTACATGTCTAAATACCTTTGTATACAATTATGTTCTGTTTTAAATACATGTTTGATGTAAGTATACGTGAATATTTTTCAGTTCTAAATATGTTTCTAATATGTATACGTAATACGGTAGTGTTCAAGTTAATACCCCTCATGTGCACTCACGTTACAATGCAGCCCCCGGGATCTAAGCATGGACAACTCTTATGCGAAGACCATAGTTACACGATTACTCAAACAAAGATGATGAAAAGTTTTTCTTTCCCAATAGGAGCATCATTCTATGAGATTTATTTGACTTTCTACCTAAGAAGATTAATTGCCACGCTGCTGAAGTTTGAAACAACACCTGTTTGGATGCAACTCTTACACATCTCATCTCATCAAATTAAAATTTCCACACTCTACTCACACTCACGATACAAACTAAGAAGATATATGCAGTGTCACACAAAGTTGCATACAAATGTGATAATACAGAGTTCAACAAGTGACTATAGTCCACCTGCAAGCAATCCCAATGAAGTGCTTCTTAAAAGTCACTATCTCATGCAACATTATATTGTCCATTACGTTTTCCATTACAGATCAGAGGCATGATGTAAATAATAATAATAATAATAAAACATGATTTCTGATTTGAAGTTGCACTCTCCGTGTTAGTAATGCAAAACTCAATCCGACTCAGGGTCGGCATCACCGTCAACGACGTCCTGGAGAGGATCTTCGGAATCAGAGTCGGTAGTAATTTCCACGGGGTCATTGGAGAACGCAAAGGTATGATCATTCTCAGCAGCAACAGCAGCATTATACGAAGCATTGATTACCTCCGAGGGGGGAAGACTGATACCCACAGCAAACTTAGCCAAGCTCGGACACAACTCCACATTATGCGCTGGGTTGTTGTTGTCCGGAAAGCCACCTTTCACCGGAATCTCTACACACATCGAAATCGCTTCATCAGCTCGGGTCTCCCCTTGTGAGGATTCGGTCTCGTTCGGTTGCTTCTCCATGCTTTGTTGCAAACTTTGCAACATAATAGTTTCCCTTTGGTCTGTCGGTTTGTGAGTAGTCTCCCCATTCGCCTCACTTTCCAGAAGCGAGACGCCATAGCCCAAATCCTCCACCAGAATGCCGTCTGTTTCGGGGTAGAACAAACTGTCGTCACCGCCGAAATCTTCGCCGTACCCGAGCCATGTGTCCACTTCGGCCCACGGGTCCATTGCCAGTTGCCCAATCTTCAAGGTTGACACGGAAGCTGGAACTGCAAAGCCATTGTTGTTGTTGGTAGCCGCCGTGTTAGTGTTTTGCACTTGCGGTGTCGGTGCTGCTGGCATGTTGTTGTTATTGTTGTTGTTGGGCTTGCTGGGCCTTTGCATGTGCGGCACAAGCGTGGCACTCGTGGCGCGGCCTGCAGACATGCCGGCTGCGACTGCTGCAGGAGTGCCTGCCGGTGGTAAGCAGCGGGGATGGATCAGAGGCTCCAGTGCTAACAGTGCGTGTGCACACACTGCAGCCGCCTCCGTTCCTGCTTCCTGACGACCTGAGCAATAAATAAACAACCACGGTCTGAGTATCAAAAAACAAGGTTGTAATTTTTTGTTACTCCCTCCGTCCCAAAGTTATTGTCCAACTTGTTTGCTTGGTATTTCTTTGAGCCAATTTCATTGATCATATTGTAAGAAACATGAGTAAAAAAGGTTCCAAATTATGTCACTAGAATGATTGAAGAACATTGCATGTGTTCATTGCAACCTGAATAATATTAGCCACAAGGAAGTATTTTTTTGACCTACTTAAAAAAGCACTTTCAAACATGACAATAACTTTGGGACGGAGGGAGTAAATACAGGGAGCTCATAATGGTTTCCCTGTGTGCGTTTCCCTCTTAGTCTCACTTTTCCCACCAAGCCTCAAGAGTTGACACTTGTTAAAACTTTCCTTTTACAAACAGGTGAGTCAACATTAAGCTGGTGAATAAGCAGCTTTAAAACTCAGTGGGAAAAGTGAGAAATCACAAAGTGAATTGCATATGAGACCCTGGTGAAATGAGTAGACATCATATACTATCAGATAATTTATATGTTGTATTAGGATACTACGTTGCTAGATTTTTCTTAGCTTAGTTAGCGTTGTGTGAATAGGTATGTTTTGAACCATCCTAAAATGAGCGAGCAGGGTGTTCAATAGGCAGTGGAAATCGCCGGGTAAGGACAGAGTCAACACAAGTAATAAGAAGAATCACATCATTAGGGAGTGACTAAAAGCGGGAGGCAGGCAAGACTCTGCGAATTGTTGGTATCTGTAATCCTTGCCCACAACCGCGAGACTCTCACCAAAACAGTTGCCTTCTACTTGCGAATTGAAACAAAAGTTGAACCCTCTGAAAACGAATCCCTGACGTCACTTTGAGCTCAATTTGAACAAGTGAGATCTCCTCAATCCAATGAGCCATGGTTTTCAGCGGGTCGAGCTTTAACCCCTTAAAGGACCAAGAAGCCCGAATTGGGACTTATGTGTTTTTTAAGCAGTTTTGAGTAGGTCCTATGTGGACTTCTTTTTGTTCAACTTCATTTATTCTTTGACCAACACATGCAATGTTCTTCAGTGATATAAAATTTGGTCTCATCTAAATCATATTCTTCACAATAGATCAATTGAATTTGACATTTAAAAACCATGAATCCTTAGTCCATTAGGGGTTAATTTTCTCAAATTTGACAGTCATGAATTTGCTCCTACGAGTGAGTTGCACCTGTTTTTTTTTGCCACAGTTAGTAAGTACTGAAGTCTAGAGGTATGAAGCATTGGTACCGTTTCGAAAGACTGCCAGTCCTTGGGCCAAGTATGGAGGGCGATGACAGCAGGGAGAGAGGAGGGACGCCAGCAGAGCTTGATACGCGGCCACCTGAAAGTCTCCGGACGAGCAACTGGGAATGCTGGTGGCCTCCATGAAGTTGCTCTCTTCTTCCAAACTGAGACTCGCCGAGATGGACCCCGTTGCAGCAGCCATCGCCACACTGGCTAACACTGCGTCCACTTCTGCTCTCCACCGGTCTGGAAGTAAAGCCCCACCCTGTCACACGTACAGCACGAATTATATAATTGACCAAGTTTAAGACTTAACGTGTGCTGTTCAAATCCTGAGTGAGTTCAACCAGAACTTGCTCTGGCGAATTGAAACAGATTTGCCAATCTTCAGTTCTAAGCAGATCTGTATTAGCTTAACCCCTGAAGGACCAAGGATTCATGGTTTTAAAATGACAAGATTAAACGATCATTCTGTGGTAATTATAATTTGAATGGGAATTTTTTTTATATCACTGGAATTAGTGAAGAATATTACATATGGTGAATAATTTTTTTTCAAAGTTAACAAAAAAGAATCTACATAAAAAACCTACTCAAAAAATACTGGAGCCACCTGGTGGGCTTATGGTCCTTTAGGGGTTAACAGTCAGTTCTTGATCCACCAAAGAGGCCTGAGTTTGACTTCTTGTAATTGCATATATATGTCTCATCCACCATATTCTCCAAGCACTGATTCTCATAGCTTCTGACGTGACGAGAATCAAGGATTCATAGTTTGAAAACAACCAATTGGATTTGATAGTAAAATTCCGGTGAGGCCAAATTTTACATCCGTCACCATAATCAGTGAAGAACGTTTTCATATGTTGATAAAAAACAAATAAAATTTAAAATTATAAGAAAGTCCCCACACAGTTGGCCTTTCATATCTGTAACCCCTAACGAAAGCCTGACCAGGAATCCCGAATCAGGTCTCATGTGTTTTTTTAGCATTTTTGAGTAGGTCCTACGCAAACTTCCTTACTAAATTGATTTGCATTTTTTTGAATCAACACATGAAATTTTCTTCCTTGATTCTGGTGATATAAAATTTTGTCCCATCTGAATCATATTTTTCATAATATGACCAATTGAATTTGTCATTTTAAAACCATTCATGAATCCTTGATCTTTCAGGGATTAAGGGTTGAAATTCTCGAAGTGTTACAAAAGAATCATGGATTAACATATATTGATACTCTCCTTCATAAATTTCGTTTCTCTATGTGGTTAACTTTTTTATTTTTTGTAAAATGTATTTCACATGTTCAAACTTTAACTTTGTTTTGTTATAAATGTTGATTCAATTGCAGATGGGTAAGGGCAAGAGATGAGCTCAGTACTGATGTAAGAAGAGCCTCCAGTGCCTGAAGAGCGGCGATTTGAACAGCAATAGGGGCTGTAGTCCCTTCGCCTGGAGTCATGGCTGCCTCCACCATCCCACTGCCTGTGTGTTCGCCAGGCATGCCACCTGGCTCCTTCCGTTTCTTGGAACTGGGAGCCTGGGCGCCGCTCCATCCACCCGAAGCCCACACAGAATTACTGATACGAGGTCCACGCCCAAACTTGGGAGACAATATGCTCGCCCCAGAAGTTGAACCTTTCAAGTCTGAAAGTGCATTCCCCACAATGGCTGGCGCTAATCCAGACGCCATTCCTACGCCTCCAACACATACATAATTGCCATTAGTCTTGAACTTACAGACTTCTAACTTCTTAACCCCTACAGGACCAAGAAGCCCTCATGCTTTTTTAGCATTTTAGAGCAGATTCTATATGAACTTCCTTTTGTCCAAATTTCTTTCCTTTTTGACCAACACATACAATATTCTTCACTGATTCCGGTCATGTAAGATTCGGTCCCATCTGGATTATACATCGCACAATATGATCAATTGAATTTGTCAATGAGTGATGGCCTGATATGGGTACCCCCTCCAAAAATAGTGTGATTTTCGAGAAATATTTTTTTGGTAAGAAAAAAACATTGGAAAATTACAAAAATTATAGACACCATGGCTGCAACTATATACATGGAGTTAAAGATGGAATTTCTAGCACACATAAAATGAGTGCTAGAAATAAGTCACATTATGTGACACGCATAAAAGTGGTACCCATATTAGGCCATTCCCCCAATTTAAAACCTTGAAACTCATCCTTGGTCCTTTGGGGGTTAATTACAATTGATTCAACTCACAGTAGGATGATATCATTCATTACCGGCTCCCATGGCTACGAAGAGATGGCGAGCAATAGAGTAAAGCTTGATGCGCAGCGTGGCATGCACCCCTCCACAACGCCGGAAGTAGTCGGTGATCAAGCGCACAAGATCAGCAGCTCGTGGTAACAGTTGACTGTCAAAGAACCAAATTATGAATTAAAAAGCAGTGCCTAGACTGTCAGCAGTGTACGTACATCCCTCTATTGAAGTTAGGGAACAGATTAATAGACTTTTGGATACATTCACAGTATAACAACCTAAGGAAACTGTAACCAGTGATTACTTTAACAGATTATTAAGCAATAATCTTATCATTTGAATTGATAATGCAATATAAAGTAGTATCTACATATAATTATTATACGTCATTCTACAATATACTAAAGTTTGACGATGTTTGAGAAATTATTGGTACTCCAAAACGACTAAAATATGGTTGTAACCACTCGTTAATAACGACTAAAATGTGCTAAAATGTTCATAATATGTTGCAAAATGTCCTTAAATTTTTCTATTATGTACATAAATTGAAGATATAATTTTCTAAGCATTCATCAAGAGTTGTTAGATTTGGGCGGGATTGGCTCGTTATATTGTGAATGCACCCTTTTCGTGTGCATGCATGAATGATAAAGGTAGACATGATATTAGTACCTGCGAATGCCACGCAATGTTGAGGCAACGAGATTGAGAGCCGTAAGATGCAACGCCGGGAGCTCAGAACAGAGAGCAGCTTGATGTGAAGAAGGAATCGGCGGTCCTAATCGTGAAGCTGACGATAACCTGGAGCCATCCACTCGTAGGATACGCATACTGAGAGCCAGCAACGGACCCAAGGGAGCCGGTACCTTCAATCCCAATCCCCAAGTTAGACAATCAAATGAGCTTAAGTATAATCCCTTCAGCACAAATTAACCCCTAAAGGACCATAAGGCCACCAGGTGGTTCCTGTTTTTTTCAGTGATTTTGAGTCGGTTTTATGTAGATTCTTTTTTGTTATTTTTATTTCTATTTTTAATTCAACATGATATGTAATATTCTTCACTGATTCTAGTGATATAAAATTTGGTCTCATTCAAATTATAATTTTCACAATATGATTGTTTAAACTTGTCATTTTAAAACTATGAATCCTTGGTCCTTAAGGGGTTAATGTTGCTGCTATGTCATGATTGTGCAGTTTCAACATGTACACTCAAAGGATCACAACATCATAAACCATAATTTTGCATTTCTGCACCTCATGAAAGTCCTTGCCAATCGCATTATTCATGGATCATACACTGATTGCTACGTTTTTTAGCAACGTCAGGGGAGTAGCTATAACAGCGTTCATTAATTATGGTTGACTTCCTAATTGTTGCTGTAACGTTGCTTGAGTTACTCCCCTACGTTACTAACGAAACGTAGCATGATACTACTAGTGAGAATTTCAATCATGCTGTAAGTTAGATTCACCCGTAAAGGATCAAGAAGCCCAAATTGGGCCTCATGTTTTTTTATAGTGATCAGTTTTGAATAGGTCCTACGTAGAATTCCATTTATTCAAACCTATGTGTCATTTGATCAACACATGCAATGTTCTTAGTTAATTGCAGTGATATAAAATTCGGTCGTATCTGAATTATATTTTTCACAATATGATCGATTGGATAAATTGTCATGTCAAAACTAGGAATGCTTCAAGGGTTATTGAAGAGCTTACATACCGGTACTGGAAAAGGGCTTGTTAACAGGTAGTTGCAGCATTGCAGCAGATTCGAAACGCGGGGCACCAGCTGCTGCCAGAGACTTTTCCCTGGTTGTACACAGGCGTTGGAAGGAACAGCCCGGCCTCCTAATGGCCAAGGAGGCTCTTGCCCTCGTGGCAACAAGGATGCAATGGCATCCTCTGCAGTGGAAACTGTAACGAAATGGTCAGATCGACTTGTGGAAGCATGTTACTTACAGTGGAGCTTTGAAAATTTGTTTACAACTTAGTTTATATCTGAACTGTATGTCACTGTAAGGGCATCCTCAATCTTCACGGCAAGAAGGCCCGCCAACTGCACTTTCCCGGGGTGGTGCCTCCTACGTGCCCCAATCCCACCGTCAAAGGCTGCAGGAAGTTCACGGCCACTCCAAATGAACCTCATCAGCCGGTACTTTTATCTCCTTTCCCGGAGCTGGAAACTCCACGCTACAGCAAGTCAACTGGCACAGGAGCTGCAATCGAGGAGCGCAGGAGTGCAGGATGAGCGGGTACGTAAATCAAGGAGCGTAGGACCGCACGATGAGGATACAGGAGAGCAACAGGGTTGGGGTCGCTTCAACGGCATATTTTTTTTTTCCCATCTTGCTGCGAAAACTGACACGCCAAATGCGGGTGGCGGGGCACCTTGCCGAGGAAAGATTGAGGATGCCCTAACTCCACCAAAATTATGTTATTACCCACCATCTTCCATGCCTGCAAAAGCGAAGTCAAGCTCAGAGTTCGTAGCAATCAGAATGCGGCGCAATAAAGAGCTCCATGTTGTGGCGTCTCCATGAGCTTTCGGAAGCAGCGCCAATGCCTTTGCACATTTCTGTCGTCGAACAGAATGGAAATAAATAAGTACAGTTTTATTTCATTAGCTGCCCTCTCACTGTAGTGTGCCATAATGTGATATATTCAACAAAACAGTGAACATTCGTTGAGGCTTTCGTTATTAATCAATACACCATACATCATAATCCAGGACCAAACTAACTAAAACAATTACTTGTGTTTCGATTGACTTATGCACAATGGAATTGTTGCAATTTTTTCACAAATATAGGAATAATCACCATCCATGGAATATTGCTATTTACAATGGGCCGTGATGTGGGACCTTGAATGAACATACTCTTGTATACGTCAACTCCAAAAAGTGCCAAAGTTAGTGTTCTTCTCTCTCTCACTCTAGTTTTCATCAGAACGAAGTAGACAACAAATAAACTTCACTATAACAATTGATGTGTAATGAATAACGAACAAAAATAAAACAAACTATTTTGATACAAAAATGAGGATCAGCGGAGTCAGACAGAATTATGAAGAAAACATTATGCACTTAGTAGCAAAGCCATACCTGAGGAATGGTTGTATAACATTCCACATCCATTATCCGTGCCACTAACAAAGCCTCCAACTGCATAACTCACCAATTACCACACATTCATTGGTCTCTCAATAACATAATTCGAGAATTTCCAATCACAATGTGGAGTTTCCACCATCATAAAACTTTTGTGTATGAATGGGTTGTGTGCATACACTGCTGGACTGTTGACGCAGGCAGGCTGGGAAATATCGTAACAAAGCGGAGAGCAGGTCCATGGCCTCATTCTGCACAAAGAGCCATCTCAGATCCACCACAAGACAGATCGACCGCCCAACTACAATGAAGCCTACAGACGAGAATGATGCTGCAAATGAATTATTTTCAAAACAAGTGATGGATTTCAAAAAAGAATTTAAAGCAACAAGAGTTTCAGGACTCTGATAATCCATCAAACTACCCCAAAGTGTAAGCCACCCTGGGTACAAACCCAAATGCCACAAGAGTCCTTGTCCCCAAGAATCTGCAGCAAGGGTTGCACCAGCTTGGAGATGAGGTTGGCACCGTCTCGTCGTACGCCAGCAAACTCAATCAGGCCTCCCAATCTGCATCATCTTTGTGGTACACAATCTCATATATATGACCTAACCTAAAAACTCGAAACTGCCCGTTCAATGGAGAAAAAAGAAAACCAGTTTCAGTGCAGCATACCTGACAATGAGATCAGTAAGCGAAGCGCAGGCAGACGCTCTCACAAAGATAGGATCTGTCGGTTGCTGCATTATTTTGGACATCATAAATCCAGCTTACGAAGTGAGCAAACAGAGTTGAACATTTGATCATATGTAACTACAGTCATTTTTATATCAACAAGGAAAGTGGGTGCCCAGGATTACGTACACACCTTGAGAGGCAGTAACAACTTGGTAAACCACAAACTGTAACATTCCAAGAAGCGTTGCCGAGTGCACTCTTGACAAGTCACGCCAAGCAGACACGCTCCTGCCCATCTGTTCTCCGCCTGACATACTTACACCGCCTGAGTCTCTCGACTGATAAATGGTGGTATTGATTAAATTAGTGGATTCGGTAGAGTTTTGAACACATTCATCTAAAACCTTTTATCTAACCTTGTTGTAGCTTTTGCACACTGAACCAAAATATTTGGCAATGCGCCATTCGAATGAATATGAGGTTATAACTGCATTGATCAGTTCAGTAAAACATTTGACCTAATTTGCGAAAGGACTGAAAACCTCTTCAATCATGTGGATCGAAGAACTTGACGACTTGAATCATGGATTATTCACAGCAAACAGTCAGACATTTTGTTGCAAACCCTAATGAATGAAGTGGCAGGAAGCAAGGTTGAAGGCGAAGGGGGTAGTACATACTACAGTGCTGGAGAGAAGATTGAGCAGTTTCTCAATCCAAGCGTCGACAGCTCCTTTGTTGACGTCCAAGCACTTGAAATGCAATCCCGGGCCGGCGACCAGGGAGCTTTCCCACAGCAAGTGATGGCGTCGCAGCGAGGCCACCGCCAACGCCAACTGGCCCGGCGCCCGGGTGACCTGCTTGTCGTCCGGCAAATGGTTGGCCATGACCGCGTGCAACAGCCGGGGCCGCAGCGCTTGGTCGTGCATGCTGTGCAACGGCTCCTCGAACGCCATGGCTGGCATCAATCAAACCCCTGCCACACTATTGCAGCAGCTTCATCTCTTCCAAATCCACACCACCCTGATTTTCAACTACTAACAGAGCATGGATCCGATTGACAAAACTCAATCAATCAATCCATCCATCGAGAATCTCATGCTCTACTGACCATGATGAG
Organism: Pohlia nutans; assembly: GCA_022496805.1. Lineage (NCBI taxonomy): Eukaryota > Viridiplantae > Streptophyta > Bryopsida > Bryales > Mniaceae > Pohlia > Pohlia nutans. The sequence goes on from CM040086.1 coordinate 5,242,754, forward strand.
TTTGATGATGCCGCCGGCTGCGGGCGATGATGATGACAACGAGTGGCGGTACATATAGGAGGAAGGTGAGGGGATGGATGGAAGGCAGTAGCCGCCATGAGGAAGATGAAGATGAAGACACACACAAGAAAAGGAAGAAGAAGAAAAGGAACGGAAGGGGACGAGAAGCCCAACAGCTGCTCTCTCTCTTCTGCAACTGACACAGGCTAGAAAGGTAAAGCCATTTCCCAAAGCGTTTCTCCCCCTCCATCTTCCATGATTAGTCAGCCGGCTTTGCCTTGAACTTCATTCTCCATTTTCCAACCTCTCTGTAGACCTATAAACACTGTTGATCATTTTGTGGTTGTAAACATGTCGTTTCAGAAAGTTTCATGTGACCATTAGTTAATCTTCGTTAGTGACTGGTGCATGCAGACCATGCACGTACGTACTAGACTGTGTGTGTAGGATGCTCTTCTTGTGCAGATCGAGCTTTGATGTTCATCGTTCCATGGAGGTGGTGAGATTCTTGCAACGTAACTTCGGAGGCTTGCTTGCTTAGCTTGATTGATTGAGTGGTAGCCAGTTGTGTACATGAGGTGAGATTCGCGGTAACTTGACAGTCTGATCGAGCTTCGATCGATCGGCAAGCAAGTTACTCAAATCATAATTATGTGCAGATCTTTTTACTAAATGGACTGATACTGGTACTAATTGATTTATGTGCTGTTCACTGTTTCGTGTTGTGAAATGTACATTTGGTGTACGTGTGCAAGTGGAAGTTTTGAGTGAATTGAGTGAAGAATAGTTTCTAGAGCTTTAGGAAATGCAAGCAAGCTGTCGGACTAAACTGAAGCTATTCAATCATAACTTACATTTGATCATAATGTGGCACAATCTCATTGGCTCTTGACAATAAGATTGCAGCCCGTAGTGTGGTTCACATAATCTTGATAATGTACTACCTAGTTTATAATATCTTCACAATGTTCTACCTACCTAGCACCTATTTTGAAGCCCACACCAATTATGAAGCCCTGCGTTTTGCCCATCCCATTGCGGAGATGAGCAACACATTAGTTAATCGAATGAAAGCCAAGAGTGCAAGCACCAATGGCAATTATCATGTCTATTTAATGATCATTTCTCTTTATAAAGCCCCATCAGACATTTTATGAAATTAGCTTTTGTACCATTGTAGACATGATGTTCTCTTCAGGGCAATCTGTTGGTGTTGGTTTTAACGATGGAGATGTTCAAATGTTATTGATGCTGTCATGTTACCCCTTAAAAGACCAAGGATTCATGGTTTTAAGACGCCACAGATTCAATTGATTGTCTTGTAAAAAAATATAATTCAGATGAGGTCAAATTTTATATCACTGCCAAAATCAATGAAAAACACTACTCCCTCCGTCCCAAAGTTATTGTCCAACTTGTTTGCTTGGTATTTCTTTGAGCCAATTTCATTGATCATATTGTAAGAAACATGATTAAAAAAGGTTCCAAATTATGTCATTAGAATGATTGAAGAACATTGCATGTGTTCATTGCAACCTAAATAAAATTAGCCACAAGGAAGTATTTTTTTGACCTACTTAAAAAAGCACTTTCAAACATGACTTTCAAACATGACAATAACTTTGGGACGGAGGGAGTACATATGTTGGTCAAAAGCCAAATAATTTTAAACACAAATTGAGAAGTCTACACAGGACCTACTGAAAATCATTGAGAAAAACATGAGGCTCAATTCCGGCTTCATGGTTCTTTAGGGGTTAGTCTTTCTTTTTATCCTCAATAGAAAGCCCCATCTGACATTTTATATTATTAGTTTTTGTAGTATTGTCGACTTATTCTCTTCAGGGCTATCTGTTGGTAATAAAGGTTTGAACGAGGGAGATGTTACAGAGAATGAGAATGGATTTACCGGCAATTCAAGTTCTGGTAAAAAGCACGCTCTATTCACACGATTAGTCAGTCGGTCAAGTAGGACCAGTCAGTTTGCACGTTGAAAGGAGAATGGAGAAAACTTTGCAAGTGAAACATTCTTCACGCCTACTCTCTTCACCTTTGGAGGAGAAGAATGAAACTTCTCAAACTTCAGAGAATGGGCCCTCCGTAATTCAAGGAGAGAGTGTCATATCCTCATTCTCTGAAGATTGAAAAGAATGTGTGACAACCCCTATTGGTGCAAGCTTTCTACATACCGATGGACTGTTTTTTGTGCGTGTGGAGGGCACTCTGTATTGGTGGTAAATAATGGACAATGAGAAGATTTAGGGTGTTGACTGGGGGAATGGCATGATATGGGTATTACTTTTACGCGTCTCATATAGTGTAACTCTACTATATTCCACTTGGATCACATTCAACTATTATTCCAATGTGTATGAATTATTATTGGACTGGTATCTATCTTTCAGCAAAGTACTCATTTAGTGCCCGGGCACGCAATTCCCATATTATACGCGGGGGGCATTGGCATTGAAACATACGGCTTTTGTAAAAATTATACCAAATTATACAAAAATAAAAGGACTAAAAAGTTGGGTGAAGACTAAATTAAATAAAATGAGATGTAGAGAAAGTTGGGTTGTATATTTATTAAAAAAAAGACCTCCACAAGAATTGAAACACCTATTTTTTAAACCTTGTAGAGCGTCTAAGAGGGGTGTTAGAAGTAGATGATGGTATAGTATTCACAAATACTAGAGGGTTCTTTGGAGGTCTCCCTCTTTTGGAAGGAGCAGAAGCAATTACAGGTGTAGCACATTCTTTCTCCCTACCTCTACCTCCACTACATGAGCCTCTACGCTTTATTTCGCATACCACGTGTTTGTTTAAGGCATCACAATCCAATGTGTAGACATCCTTATCTACATCAATGACTATTGAAATGATGCATACAACACTCTCCAAGCCAATGAAGTCTCATTCAGTTCCTTCATAAGCTCTATATGTGTACTCCAATCCTGCAATGTGTTTGTAGTACTTTGGCAATATACTAATTTTTTCATCAGAAAGAGAAACACTTCGAGCGTAATCCACCTGGGCTCCTTTTTCTGATTTTCTCCAACATTCGTGACTATTTTCTGCACCCTTCCAATGTGCCATACCAATTTTCCCTTACCCTCATCAAACAAGAGCCCTACATCATCAAATAAACCCACATGCACTTGATCATCATCATGCACATAAGCATTTGGATCTGTGCTCTTATATCTCACACGCCTCAACCTATCCAACGGCAACTTCTCAAGGGATTGTATGTTCAACTCAGAAATTAACCTCATCTTGTACACTTGACCTTTATCTGGTACTTCAATTGTAGAGTGTTTTAAAATTGTACCATCTACATCATCACTTTGCTCAACATGTAACAATGTTGATTGCAAAACCACTGTGGCTTCTCTAAGAGGTCCATCATCAAGGAGGGCAAGAGTCAATCCATTTCTTGATGTTTGGAGTACTTCCTTCATGGAAGCTCTTTCAGCCCTATTTTGTGCCATGACAACACCCTCACGCCAAGCCTTCTTAAAATTCTCATCAGTCACTGAGGCATAATCACAAAAATTAGCAACTGCCACTTGGGCATTTGATAACCACCATATATTCTTCCTCCTTCGAGATTGAGTAAATGATATTCCGTCATCAAAATATTTAATCTGCTCAGTTCTACCAATCTGAGAACATCTTTCTATAGCTTCTAACACAAAATGTATGTTCTTCACTTGTTGTCCAAGTAGGGAAAAAAATCTTCACAACAATCCGAACCAATGTTACTTAACGGGTATGGCAAATAGGGGTAGTTATTTCTCATCATTCTAACATAATTTACAGCAGCATAACAAGCTATGTAACAATTGGTGCAAGTCTCTCTACTCATCCAATTTCTCCCAATGGTATGACCATTCTTTTTATGCAAGATATACTCGAGGATATACTCTGTCCCATAATAAAGCATATGCGTAACAAATGATGCAAGCATTACCCTCTCATACATTGTTCCACGTCCATAAAAAACCTCTAAGAATGCCCATAACACTTCTAAGTGAATGATTGTACCCAATACACATTCCTTCCTGAAAACCCCATTTACAACTACTCCGACATGTAATTTCTCCAAACATGCTCTAACTCGAGGAAATGAAATATGTTGTACAGCAGGGTAATTTTGTTTGTCCTTCACATTTATATCTTCATTGAACAAACCATGTTCATCTCTAGTAAACAACTCAATGACCAATTGCATATGATTTTTGTGAGCGAAAAAATGTCCCCAAAATATTGTCCTTCGAGGACTCAACAAAGGATTTCGAAGTTTCTTACCCGAGTGTATCGGGTCTTGTACCATGATCAATGGATGTGCATCAACAACCTCTGACTTCATTAAAAAGCCATCCTCATTGAGTCCAAATGTGCCCTTGTAAATTCTCTCCAACATGAGTTTTCTCCTCCTTGCATCACCATCACTTGCATGCCCCCTAAGAGGACCAACGGCCGCCTCTATATGTTTCTTGTGCAAAGATGCAATACGTAACCATTGCAACTTAACCTGGGCAGCGTCAAACTTATTGCACATGGTTAAAATTCCATAGATCAATCTAAGCATTCCTTTCACCAATGGATTTGCTACTAATACACAACACATGTTGCCAACCTCTATGCTTGTAAAAGCATTTGTAATTGACTCAAAACTTGCCAACCTCCATGCTTGTAAAAACATTTGTAATTGACTCAAAACTAGCAGCTAATGGTTTAGGGTCAAATGAACATTTATGAGTTTCAAAAGAAGCTTTTGTTCCACAAAATCCATCTATGAAGTCATTGCGCCTATTTAGAGTTGAAAGTGCAACACATGTGGTCTCATCTTTGGAGCATTCCGGATGGCATTACACTGAACTTCCCAAGGGAAGATTATGACGATGATGATGTCCTAGTACGTTTATTCATCAAATCTAACCCATTCGTTTTATTCTTCCTCATCTTTGCATGTTTAAGTGTCTGAGAGCCGCAATCCCACGGGTTTCATGTTTTGCGAGTAGCGTAATCGATGTTATTTTGAACATGTCAATCAGATTGCAGTGTCCATGAAGTGTGTGTAATGGTTTAGTCTGTAACAGGTTTTGGTGTCCTTTGCTTTAGTCTATGTTGGATTGTCTTGTTTAGAATTACATCTGAATGCAGAAATTGTAAGGTAGAGGATATTATATGCGCCACTTTAAGCATTTTAGCAAATGTAGGAGTATGATTTTTAGGAGCTCAGTGTAGAGCTTGATCATTATTAGTATAATTGTGGTGTCCATGAAGCGTCAGGATTTTTCTCTTTTTTGTTGTAATGGTTTAGTCTGTAACAGGTTTTGGTGTTCTTTGCTTTCGTTTATGTTGGATTGTCTTGTTTAGGATTACATCTGAGTGCAGAAATTGTAAGGTAGAGGATATTATGTGCGCCACTTTAAGCATTTTAGCAAATGTAGGAGTATGATTTTTGGGAGCTTGGTGTAGAGCTTGATCATCATTAGTATGATTGCAGTGTCCATGAAGCGTCTGGATTTTTCTCTTTTTTGTTGTGATCGTTTAGTCTGTAACAGGTTTTGGTGTTCTTTGCTTTGGATTGTCTTGTTTAGGATTATATCTAAATGCAAAAATTGTAAGGTAAAGGATATAATATGCGCCACTTAGAACATTTTAGCAAATGTAGGAGTGTGATTTCTGGGAGCTCAGTGTAGAGCTTGATCATTACTAGTATGTATGAATTTTTTAATCTTAAAGGGAGATGTTGTAGACCATTGTCTGTGTCAGTAGACAAACTCATTTTCATTCAAAGTTCAGTGGCCATCCAAGTCATACTAAACGGTTTTAGTATCCACATGAACAGTGTGCTACATGGTTTACGGTGACTATGTTGCTTTGTTGGAGGGTACCACGTGTGTACAATCCTCTGTGTACAAATTTTTGTTTCCAAATTTAATATTAAACAATCGATCTTTGGTACTGAAATAATTAATCTTTTTATTGAATAATAAATTTTTCTTCTTTTGGCAGCGTACAACTCTGAACAAAGAAGAATTTCGGGAATTTTTTATGAAGGAGAGCCACGGCAATCATCTCCAATCGACCGTCAGTTCTTGTAAGGGATATCAGACTTGTAAGAATGAATCCTTCATAAGTCATGTAATTAATAAAATCCTACATTTCTTTCCTGAATCATTCTACTAATTTATAACTATGTACATATTTATTTCTAGGTTTCCAAAGTTTCGTTGCGAATGAGGTCACCTCAGTGATCGGTAGCTCAGTGATCGGGATCTAAGCATTATCACATCTGTATTATCACATTTGTATGCAACTTTGTGTGACACTGCATATCTTCTTTGTATTGTGAGTGTGAGTAGAGTGTGATTATAGACCACCTGCAAGCAATCCTAAGCGCTTCTTAAAAGTCACTATCTCATGCAACATTATATTGTCACAATATTCCCGAACTCCATTATAGATCAATGGCATGATTTAAATAGTAGTAATAAAACATAATAATCTAATTTGAAGTTTGTGTGTGTGTAAAGAAACACAATGGTGGGGTTGATGGTTGCCAATTGTTTTATCCTGATGGGGCCAATGCTCGTAAATGCGGTGCATGTGGGTGCCACAGATCATTACATAAGCCTCCACCATCAATATCACCATCATGTTCACACAAGGTTACACAAAATTCAGTTGTCAACACCGCTCCCTCATCGTAGGGTGATATTATTCTGATTGATGATCACAATGAATGTTTGAAAGAACCTGTAACTAAAAGGTTGAAATTAAATGATGTTGTATCTAATGCCAATGTTACCCCACTTCCTTGTGTCAAGGTTAAATTGGAATTTCTTGCGGGTAAGATTAGCTTTGAGATTAGAGACACTGATGTTTGTGATAGCTTGGATGTTGATATGATTGCTATACCCAAGAAGCTACAGAATAATTGGGAATTGTTAGTCAAAAAGTATCTTGAATGTGACTTTGGTAGGTTTGTTTCACGCCTTTCCAAGAATGTTAAAAAGGGTGTGTCAACCTGGATCATTTGGTGTGATCCATGTCAAAAAGAGATGTGCATTAACCCGGGGAAGTCATTTAACTTGTTTGACTTTGAGATACATCTCCAACCCAAATCACCTCTCAAACGTGGAGTTCCTATCAATAAATCAAAGTATGAGATGGCTTTGTTAGAACAAAAGAGAGTGATTGAGTTCAATTTGGAAGCTGCTACAAGTATCGAATTTACTGAATTAAAGACGAGGTCTTGGATAGTGAAACATTCTTCTCAAAGTATCCCTTTAATTCCCTTCAATTTTGGTCGTGTTTTATATCAATTTTCAACATGGTTTATTTCAATTTCATATGTATGGTTTTAACAAAGGTGTGGGCTATGGGGTTATGTCTTAGGGGCTGTAATGATCGATGAGAATAATTGGAGATGCACAATATGTGATTACAAGGGCAAGTTTGGACAAGGAGATACAATCAATGTCCACATAAAAGGAGCTACACACATACAATCAATGAAAAACAAGAATGTTGTCGGTGCAGGAGGTAGCCAACTTACCATTGTTGCCTCCTTAGCAAAAGGGGTGAGATTAGGAGCAGCTGAGTTTCCCCCATCATTTATCCCCAACCCTATTGATATTCCACACCATGTGCTATTGAGTTACATGGAAAAGAATGTTTGTCATGGATTCTACAACAAGTCATTAGTTATCAATAATGAGGTAGTAGATTGTAGCTTGCTACTAAATGATCTTCATGTTGAAGCCTTGTGGTATCCCGACATGCATTATTTACAGTGCATAGAAAAAAATGGTAAAACTCTTAACATTAAAGGAACTTTTAGGCATGTTGATTATTCAATTATGTTTTGTAACATGTGTCCCTTGATCCCAACACTAGTTGGCTTCAAAAAAGAGTTTGGCGTTCAAGTGACATGGTTGTTCTTAGAAGAGAACAATCCATGCAATCGGGTACTCCTTTTGAATATCTTCAATGGGAGAAATTGATCACCTCAGCAAGAGAATGGGAGAGGAGAGCTGATGCATGTAGTGGCCAAGTTTTTATGTTGAATTTGGCCTTGACTAGAGCAACAACCGCCAATCAGTATCTTCACCATAAATTGAAGACCACATTGATTGAAGGTTCACTTCCTGAAATACATCAGGAATTTCCGACCCCACTGATTCTGCACTGATTCAGTGCGTTTATCGTAAAACACTGATTCCGCACGTCATACGTGCATTTAGAAGTGTCGTTACAGTACGGAAGTGACATGCATTACTAAGATGTCGATGCAGTGTCTTTTCCATGATTATCAAAAAAGTATTGTTTCCGCACGGAAGTCGTGCTTGACGAAATCCGTGCGTTAATCGTGTATCTACATCACATGACTGATAAGACACGGATAACGTGCAGTTTTAGTTAATGCGAATTCAGTATCGTATACGTATCATATTAATGCCTTTTGTTATATTCGTGCGATTTCAGTATCTATTATAATGCAAATCATTGTCGTACGACATCCGTGTACAATATTTTAATATATATTTTGGAATCTTTTGGAATCTTTCAAAATATTTTATATTATTTTGGAATATTTTGGAATATGTTGGAATATTCCAAGAATCTTCTTTAAATTATACTTCCGGTTTAATTTCCCAAAACATTTTTAGATCTACATTTATAGAGTTTAGAAGCAATACACATTAAAATTTCAAAGAAATAACATTTTATATTTTTAGAATTCAAATTTGGTATTATTGGTTATCATTGTACTTTTCATCATAGGAGCAAAAAAAAATAGCTCACAACCACCACGATTTTGGCAAAAAATAAATAAATTCAAAATATTATGAAAAAAAATCCTAGATATAGAAAACGTCCTGCATAATCTAGTGCAAAGAAAAAAATTGGAAAAAAAGTTTTTTTCACATAGTTAAAAACATTCAAAGTCCGCTGAAAAAAAAAAAACAGCTCACAGCCCTGAATCCCTGATCTGCCATCACGATTTTGGCAAAAAATTCAAAAATTCAAAAAATTATGAAAAAAATCCTAGATATAGAAAACGTACTGCATAATCTAGTGCAAAAAAAAATTTGGAAAAAAAGTTTTTTTTCACATAGTTAAAAACATTCAAAGTCCGCTGAAAAAAAAACAGCTCACAGCCCTGAATCCCTGATCTGCCATCACGATTTTGGCAAAAATTTAAAAAATTTAAAAAATTATGAAAAAAATCTTAGATATAGAAAACGTACTGCATAATCTAGTGCAAAAAAAATTTTGGAAAAAAAGTTTTTTTTCACATAGTTAAAAACATTCAAAGTCCGCTGAAAAAAAAAAACAGCTCACAGCCCTGAATCCCTGATCTGCCATCACGATTTTGGCAAAAAATTCAAAAATTCAAAAAATTATGAAAAAAATCCTAGATATAGAAAACGTCCTGCATAATCTAGTGCAAAAAAAAATTTGGAAAAAAAGTTTTTTTCACATAGTTAAAAACATTCAAAGTCCGCTGAAAAAAGAAGTTCGATAATTACCAAAAGAGTTCCATTCTATGCATGAAGAGTTTGAGGTGGTTTGGTGGTTGGGAACTTGATTGGTAACCGGAAGGTTGAGAGTTCAAATCCCACCGTTGGCGATAGAGCTTGGGAAGCCCAAGCTATGGTGGGCCCCACCGCATGTGTGGGCAATTTCTGTGTAATTGAAGTGGGTAGCGAGGAAAGTAATTATTTTATATTTTCTATTATTTTATTTTATTTTATATTTTTTAATAATATTATTTTGATCAAATTTAGATATAAAAAGAAAATAAAATCTAGATATGGAAAAGATGATGTCGCACGAAAAACGCACTGAATCAGTGTAGTTTTAAAGACGATTAAAACACGACATTTGACGACTATAAACAGTGCTGAATTCATACGTTTTCAATGGATGTATCAATCGTGTCGAATCAGTACTATATCCGCTTGTACGAACATCGTGTCATATCAGTGTAGTTGCGATGCATGACGCAACGATGCGGAATCAGTGCGAAAATCGTACGAACCCTTGAAATATCGGAAATCGCACTGAATCAGTGCAGAATCAGTGGGGTCCGAAATTCCTGATGTAGCAGAGTTATTTAGGAAGGCCGCAGATTCTGGAGCTTTCAAAAAAAGATCTAAGTTGTATAATCTCTTGTTTGACACAACCTCCAATTTGTTGTTTGTTCATAAGAATGGTGGGGATGGTCGCGGAAAGAGGTACAACCCTAGTACAGTGAAATTATTCGAGATAGTTCACAATTTTGGTGGGGCTTCCACACATAATTTCCTTTCCTCCAATTTGTTAGGGCCAGTTAGTCTGGATTTGTTGCAAAAGGCCAATATTTAAAAGTGGCACGGTCCTGGGCTCTTGTGGCTAAGCGGGCCGTGAGATAAGTTCCTGCACAAAAAATTTACACTTTAGATAGCATGAACAGAATCAACTTCGATCATTCGGGGAAATTGTCCTCATCTCCAACCACCTCGACTCAGTGGTATCATCTTACAAAGCTAAAAGAATGCAAAGACAGAACGGGAAAGCGGCCCACGAACAGAACAAGGGGCAAAAGAAACGGAGGACGTGAGTGTATGCAGGCAGGCGCGGACTATATACATGACGAAAGCTCTAATCAAACCCTACCGACCACACAGTGTTCACTCAGATCAGCGGGTTAACTATCATATGGGATTCAAAACCAAAGGCTTTTGTCCCCGTATCAAGACTGTTGAGCTTGACATAACTTGAGCTTTCGAAGCGCTACTCAACTTTAACAATGTTTCATACCTCTAGACTTCTGTGCTTACTAGTGGCAACAAAAAAAACGATGCAACTCACTCATAGGAGCTTTTTAGAGCAAATTCGTCAAAAATGGTGGTGAATTCATAGTGAACACTTGCTAAATTGAGCAACTGCTCAATTTAGCAAGTGTTCACCACGAATTCACCACCATTTTTGTACCATTTACTTGGTAGTGAATCGGTCAAAGATCCATGTGAAGGTATTCATTCTAAATTCTCCCCAAAGTAGGTTCATAAAATGCATGCACTTCGTTCATTTTTAAGGAAAATTTTAGGTACACATACCTTATTGTAGGCTCATGTAATGCTCATGAGACTGCTATTCCATTCAACCCTCTCTAATTGCACTAACCTTAGGGTCCGAGACAAATGGATTAGTAAATGCAACTTCGACACGTAGTCACAATTTGGCATGTAGGAGTTGTCCAATTAGATTTGAATACAACAAGATATAGTCATAGTTGTCACGGCGCTCGACAGGCCATCCGTTCATTCATCTAATTGTGTTTGTCCAATTGGCCTCTCGACGGGCTACCCGTTCATCCATCTAATTGTGCTTGTCTAATTAGCCTCCCGCTCGTCTCATGTCACATTATTTGATAATACAAGTCTAAATTTTAGGATGTTTAAGCATTACTTCATAGATTTTAGATGTATTTTTGTTTTCAAAACCTAATTTCTTCAACCCTAAAAGACCTATTGGACCAGATGACCCACCCTGGATATAGTATGAATTTGTAATTATCGAACTTGTAATTTTTAATTAATTTGTAGTTACAAAGTGTGCAATAAGAAAAGGCTCAATGACCCTCTTTATTTGAATTTAGATATGGACTATGTTTAAGGAGGTCCTATACACTAAAGTTACAAATTTAGTTCAAAACTCACTCAAGTGAAGAGTCATATATTAAGTTTCTACCCAATACAAGTGTAGATTTTGTCCCCATTTACCTTTTTACTCGACCTTTGAAATGGCCTAGGGAGGACATTAAATAAAAATTAAATAAATAAATAAAACCTTGCACCCAATAGAGTTAACCGAAAAGTCACCTCAAAGAGGAAAGTTTTAGCAAACTCCTCTTGAACTCCTTTTGAACTCATATGGAAATATAAATAGACCGAAAACTAGTTCAGGATGAGTTGGGAGACAATCTAAAGCAAGCCACTGCCATTATTCTCCACACCTCGTAATGACTCCCACACCGCTCCAAGCCCATGGCCCACAAGGGGACAAGTTATGACACGGCACTATTCAACCCAACTATAGCTGAAAGGAGAGGTTAGAAGGAGGTTGAAAAGGGAGGTTCCATGGCCTTCTTTTCGGTTAACTCTAATAACAACAAAATTTCCCGTCATGCAATAATAATGATAACGAGTACATGAAACTAAGAATAGAAGTCATGAAGGAGTTCCAGTCCATGAAACTAAGAATAGAAGTCATGAAGAAGTTCCAGTCCATGAAACTAAGAAGCTTGAAGACCAAGGGAGTAAGTTAAAAAAGATCTTGTAACGAGGAGAAAGCACCAATCAAGGGACGCAGCCTTTGAGCGCTTGTGGCGTGCAAGATCTGAAGGAGAATTGCAGGGAAACAACGTTTGAGCTCCACAGCCAAGGCAACGCTCTGTGACCCCCACTCTACTCACTGGCTGGAACTACACACACACACGACTACCAAGGATTGTGCAAGCAATTAAATTGTTAACAAAAGCTGCTGCATGATTTAGTAACACAAGCATGAATTCCTACGTTGTCATGCACACCAGCAAGCGTGTGAGAGCCTGGCGGCATTGAATGAATGAATGAATGAATGAATGGGACATGAGAGTTTGAGGGGCCGGAAAAGTCTATGGTCCACACTCAGCTGCAGAGCGAGCTGGTTCTGCAATGAAGAATATAATTTCCACTTACAGTACAACTCCATCATCTCCCTGGCAGTACCATGACAAGCAAGTTGCCTGTCGACTTCAACTCCGAGTTTTGGCAGAAATGGGCCAGCATGGGCGTCATTTTCCTGGCGTGTGGAGCTATGCTGTGGCAAGACCATGTCTCTCCCCGCCCTCCCAAGCACCGCGGCAAATCAGCAACATTAATGAGCTCCACCATCAACAGCAAGAAGGGCACGAGCACCACCACGACGACGATGAATTCCAGCTCCCGACGTGGGAAAGGAGCCCAGCCATTCTCCAGATACCAGATCTATAGACTCCTACTAGTTCTCATTGCCCTTGTTCTCATCGGAAGTTTTGTTTTCATTAGAAGACACAAGACTAGAGATTCTTACAATTCGCATCGGTTCAACAACATGGTGCCTCCCTCCTGAAAAATTCATCTGCTCCAAAACTCAATCAATCATCAATTGCTGGTTATGTAGATTGAACAAGCAGAGCTCCAATACTTTCTGGTATGTAGATTCCAGGCTTTACTAAAGAAATAAAGAGGAATAAATTACAAAAGCTAGCTAGCATGGGAAGTCCTGTAATTCTATTCCTGTATCTAGAACAAATTTGGTCATGGCGTTGACACTGTCTGTAATCTATAAATTTGTCTCAATTTAGCTTTCCTAGGTAAAGTACAAACAGATGCATGTCGTGCTAAATTTAAACAGTCACACCAACATGATCTGTGAAATCTACCACTAGTATCAAACCTGTCGTTTTTCATTCCCCACTTTGTGGAAACAACGAATAGTGGTTGAATATTGTGTTTATAATTTTGTCTTCTTGTGACCAAAACTACTCACCAACATTTACACAACCCATGTGCTTGGCGCAGTTTCATTCCTTTTTCATTTATTGTAAGTGAAAAACGACACATTTCCTACTAGTGTACAAATGTAAGTTACAATAAAAGCTCTACCAATGAGTAACTCGTTTAATAAACAGAGTTTGCAAAATCGAGCAAAGCTTTGTTCACTTGTTCAGGAGCCTCGTCGTGGGGACAGTGACCCGCTTGGAGGCGCACCATGGTGGCTTTGGGATACAGATTCTTGAATTGGTCGCATTTGGAAGGCCCCATCCAAGGATCCAGATCACCCCAGAGCAATAGCATGGGGCAGGAAAGCTGAGACACCAGTTTGTCGATTGTCTGGTTCGACCGCTTCAGTAATATTCGCGTCATGAGTCTGCATGCGTTCCAAATCCAATAATATTAACTCTACTATGTCAGTTTCAAAAGTTACTGTAACGTCGAGACTCTGCATTGAGAGTGATGGCCTGGTATGGGTAACTCCCTCCAAGAATAGTGTGATTTTTGAGAAATATCTTTTTGGTAAAAAAAGCATTGGAAAATTAATTACAAAAATTAGAGGGTGTTATAGGCACCATAGTTGCAACTATATACATGGTGTTAAAGACGGAATTCCTAGCACACATAAAATGAGTCAGACATAAGATGCGTAAAAGTGGTACCCATGTCAGGCCATTCCCCTTGATTGAAAAGTAAACAGCAGAAATGGACCTAAGTATTGCTTTAAAATGGAATTTTAAGTACCTATAGTAAACCTCCGCAGCGTTGGGATCTGATGTTGGTTGTACAATGGACTGCACTAAGTAATCATCCACGTTTGTTTGATCCTTGTATACCTGTCACAAACAGTGGGAATTCGTACAATGTGTGAACAATATTCATGAATTTCAACAGGCAATAGTTGACAAAGAAGGAACTACTCGTTAGTTACGAAAGGGTGACTGCGCTTACATTTTGGAGAACTGATTTGATGCGTGCGGGCTGCTTGGCTTGCCAGAAGGCCAATAGTATAGTATACTTTTGCACTAGGTTTTTAATGGGCGAGATAAGAAGTCGCTTTACTATGGACTCTTCCATTTCCACGACGTCTTTCTCCGGAGTCTCGTCACCTAGTTTCCCTTCTGAAGATGAACTCTCAAACTGCCCTGAAGCATTCAGTAACACCAATCCTGAAACCAGGTCGGGATACGCAGCAGCGGTGCTCAAAACAGTGAACCCCCCCACACTGCCACACATGCACAATCCATGAGAGAATAGAATTATAGCTCACACAACAAACCCCCCCAAAAATAATAATAGTAATAAGAGAATGGCCAGTAAAATGCCAACATGGCATGGAGTACCAGAACCTTGGCTTAAAACATTGTACTTGAAATCCAAGAGAAATTTACCTATTGCCTGCAAGAACGGCTGGCTTTCCCACCACCTCTCTCACGAAGTCCGCCACTTGATCCTTCCATACATCGGCATTGTAATCTATCAATGCTTTCTCAGACAACCCAAAGCCTAAAAGGCACATAGCATAGACTGTATGAGTTTTAGCCAATGCAGGGATGTTGTATCTGGAAAAACAAACACACAGACACACACATCATTCGGGCCTTGAACCTCTAAAGGAGCTAAGGATTCAATGACGAATTCGATTATGAAAAACATACAAGTTTTATGAAGAACATTGCATGTACAGTTAGTTCAGCAAACAAAATTGGACTGAGGAAAGTCCAAAAAACCATACCTCCAGTGAAAAGCTGATGCGCCGAATCCGTGAATGAGTACTATGGGAGGACCCTGGCCTTGTACTACATAATGCACCTTATGGCCTCGCCATGTCCAGAAATTATATCCATCTTGCTTGAATGGCAACTGTTCCAGTCCTGAGTTCAAAAAGACGGCACCAAACATTCAGGTTTCATTGTAGAATCATGTCACAGGATTAGAACAACACTGATCGGTAATTCATCAACACAGAGTTGCATGATCACCTGTGGTTGGAGATTCCCCAACAGCAGTAGTCTCCGCCATAGCTGCAGTAGTAGGTACGAGTAACCCACGTCGAAATGCTTTCCTCTGCTGCACTCTCGCCTCACCTGCAGCAAGAAACAGAATTAAAATTGAGCTCCATGCGTCATTCAAGAATTGTACTCCCTCCCGTCCCAAAGTTATTGTCCAACTTGTTTTCTTGGTATTTCTTTGAGCCAGTTTCATTGATCATATTGTAAGAAACATGATTAAAAAAGGTTCCAAATCATGTCACTAAATGATTGAAGAACATTGCATATGTTCATTGCAACCTAAATAAAATTAGCCACAAAGAAGTATGTTTTTGACCTACTTAAAAAAGCACTTTCAAACATGACTTTCAAACATGACAATAACTTTGGGACGGAGGGAGTACATAGCAGAGAGAAACGGGAGAAGAAATGAATGGCGGCGTTACCAAGAAGTAATCGCGTCGAAACCCGGAGTCGACAGCTTCGTCTGAGCGGAAGGGGTTTAATTGGCGCAAAAGCTCTCACCACAGCAGCAGCACTTGGTTTTGCATTGGAAGAGAATACCCAGGACTTAGGCAAATTGGTTGTGGAAAGGGAGGCTGTGAGCTCCATGGTTTAAGAGCGAGCGAGCGGAATGGCACCGACCAAGAGGCGTGCGGAAGAATCCTCAGAGTGAGAATGCATGTTTCAATTGATGGTTACTTTGTAGAAGCGTCTGGATTTTGTTGGAGAATTTGAAGAGCAGAAATGCGGTGCGAAGAAGGTAAGCGGTTGGCACGTTGCTGTGGGTTTTGTGTTGCGGTGGCCTTGCTGGGTGCACTCATCGTCCTCGATCCATTTGCCTATTTGGTGTGTCGATCTCCGATCAACGATCAGCTTCTTCATCGTTCTGGGCCCCCCGCGACGGACGGCACGCTTCAGCTTCGTTCAGATGAACTTAGTGGATGAGGAAATCTAAGTTACTCTATTTAGTGGATGAGGAAAATCTACTTTATTTAATGGATGAATGAGAAAATCTACTCTATTTAGTGGATGAGGAAAATCTACTTTATTTAATGGATGGATGAGAAAATTTACTCTATTTAGTGCATGAGGAAAATCTACTTTATTTAATGGATGAATGAGAAAATTTACTCTATTTAGTGAATGAGGAAAATCTACTTTATTTAGTGAATGAGCAAATCTATTCTATTTAGTGGATGAGAAAATCTACTCTCTTTAGTGGATGAGAAAATCTACTCTCTTTGGTGAATGAGAAAATCTACTCTCTTTAGTGAATGAGAAAATCTACTCTCTTTAGTGGATGAGAAAATCTACTCTCTTTGGTGAATGAGAAAATCTACTCTCTTTAGTGAATGAGAAAATCTACTCTCTTTAGTGAATGAGAAAATCTACTCTCTTTAGTGGATGAGAATATCTACTCTCTTTAGTGGATGAGAAAATCTACTATCTTTAGTGGATGAGAATATCTACTCTCTTTAGTGGATGAGAACATCTACTCTCTTTAGTGGATGAGAAAATATACTCTCTTTAGTGGATGAGAAAATATACTCTTTTTAGTGGATGAGAAAATCTATTCTCTTTGGTGGATAAGAAAATTCTATTTTATTTAGTGGATGAGAAAAAGAGTAGTCTTGCACCAATGACATTTTGTCCGGTGGGCACTGGCTCATTGTCAAAACGAGCAGACACTATATTCACTCCGGCCTCAAAAGAGGTTTGGAGTTTCTATCTATCTGGATGAAAAAATCTACTCTATTTAGTGAATGGAAAAATCTACTCTATTTAGTAGATGGGAAAATCTACTCTGTTTAGTGGATGAGAAAATTTTACTCTATTTAAGATAAACGGACCCATTACCAACATTGTTCCTATTGCCACCAGAATTGTTCATGTCGTCATCCATTACCAACATTGTCCCTATTGCCAACATTGTTCCTATTGTCAACATTGTTCCTATTGTCAGCAATAGGTATTTCTAACTTAATGGATGAGAAAATCTACCCTATATAGTAGATGAGAAAATATAGTCTATTTAGTGAACATATTGAACAAAATGAAGTCCACATAGGACCTACTCAAAACTACTAATAAAATGCATGAAGTTGAATTTGGGCTTCTTAGTCCTTTAGGAGTTACATCACAAACTTGACAAGTTATGTTTTTGCAATTTTTTACGTATGTTGTTGAGACGAACATGGGTGATTACATTCGACATACATTTTACGTATGTTTATTGTATAAAAAACATACGAAGGACATATTACAAACATATAGATTTTATCATGATGTGTTTTTTTATGTTTGTAATATATTGTTCATACGTATTTTCTACGAAAAACATACGTGAAACATATGTAGAACATAATCACCCATGTTCATCTTAACAACATACGTAAAACATTGCAAAAACATGACTTTTTAAGTTTGTGATGTAAGCTTTTGATATGACAAATTTTGCATAACTTCTTTTAGTACCAACAAACACATGGACAACAAATTATATTCATGAGTTAAAAGAAGGTGCATTTGAAGTATTTGTAATAGTTGTTTGTGAGAATTCTAGCAAATGGTAGAGTTCAAATGGCTTGGTGGTTGGCAAAGAAGGCATTTGTACGTTGTTGATAGAAAACACATTCTCTACGTCTCTTATTTACTGCAATATTCTATACACTTGTTTCATAGATGGTCGGGCCTAGGAATTTGGAAGTCAACAAAGGAGTCCTATATGAAAGAAATTTAGAACCATCGCCTTCTTGACTTCAATGTCAACATCTTTTGCTATTGATCCATGCATATTGTTGTGAGTCAAATTGTGAGAATTTAAAGAGAAATGAGGAATTTGTAGGGGGATTTGTATTGCATGTGTAGATTGATCATAAAGAGATATTGACCCAGTTGAAGATTCAAACAATCTTGGGTCTACCATATTCAAAAATATCCCTACTTCATGAGTTTGCCAAAAGACAAATAACAAGACAACATCCTCATATTCCACTACTTGTAGATTTAATGGACATCTACCACACACTACTTCCAACATCAAGATGCCAAAACTGTAAACATCTGATTATTTTGTTGTTTTGCCAATATATGGAATCTCAGGAGCCGTATAGCCAAGTGTACAGTACCCACTAACAAGTTTACGTTCATTCAACTTTTCAAAGAACTGCCAATACAAATTACAAAAATTATTAGTTTTGAGCCTAATTTGGACAAGTTGTAGTGCACAAGATGAACAATACATACAATTGATTTTTGATAATAAAAGGTTTTTTTTATATCTATTTTTATTTGAAATTAAAACCTTCATTTTTTTACTTTTAATTCAAACAACTATGAATACAAATTTTGTTACTTATGGTTCATAAAACTTTCAATGAAAAGAATGCAAATCCTCTGTAGAATCATGTGGAAAAAAAATCATGAGTTTTGAGGTCATATTTACTAAAATATCAATGTTTGAAGTTTTTAGTTTAGAAATGTTCAATTTGAGTATAAATTATACATTTTTATAATATTTGATCCAAAAATTGTTCAAAGAAGTAATTTTTCACACTTCAAATGGTTTAATATATCTTAATATTAATATTGATATTTTTTATAAATTTAATTATTTGATTCAATTCTTTGAAAAGCTGAAATGAACGTAAACTTATTGGTGGATACTGTACATGTTGCCAAAGTGATCTTCTCAAGTTTGTGGTGATGGCCGGCATGAAAACATAAACCAACAACAATCGGCTTTTGGTTTTGACACCACCTTAGCAATTGCACCACATTGCGATGTCGAATTTGGCCTAAACTAAACACTTCAACATCAAAGAGGACTTTGGCTTCCTTCGACTCCGAGAAATTGATTACTTTTACAGCAATCAAAGTGTCATCTTTTTAAGAGCCTTTGTAAACAATTCACTCCAAGCATATTTCTTTGATCAAAGTTATTGGTTGCATTTTTTAGTTCGTAATACGAGAACAACAGGGACCTATAGAATAACCTAGTGTCGTGTAATGGTGGCAACTTCTTGATGGCCTTGCAAACCAAGAGATGAAGAAGAGAATCACCATAGCTGCAACAACTGTTCCAAAAACTAATGTGGTAATTTCAACATTCATGGTTCATGATCAAATTAGATTGTTTCAAAAATTAATAATTTAGACATCGTGGATAGATTTATCATTGAGAGGCCAAATAGGAAATAAATGATGTAATTCATTAGGAGAATAGTTCATGATCTATATAGGGTTTTCCATATGATGATCTATTTGTACTTGCTAAGAAGGTGTTTATTTTGTATAGGCAACTATTTTTTTATAAAACCAAGTTTTAATTATTCCAATGGCGGCCCTAGGTCAGAGACAGTTTAAAAAAATAGTATTGATGACAGTATGTTTCACTTGTGAATTTTCTACACTTATAGGGTATGTAAGCGAGCCGACTAACTACAAGTCGTCAATCGACAGTTATAAGGTAGGGTTTTTTATGATGTAACTTAGCCTTTCACATCCTTGGGTGGTCTTCTCATGATTGTTCCATTCCATCTTCGAGGATCATTATATGAAGTAACTTGGCCTTTCACATCTTTTTGATTTCATGGCCTTTTAGAACAAAATGCTAATTTATAAAGTAGTAATTTATATTTCTAAATATGATTAATAGTTGTTAACACCTTGTATAATTTTTTTATTATTTTCACTGGTAGTGGGGAGAGAAGCCGAGCCCCAGTATAGTGATAGATAGATAGATAAAAACTTTGGAGGCCGGCGTGAATAAAGTGTCTATTAACCCACTGTCCATTGGACAAAAGGCCGTTGGAACAAAACTACTTTCCCATGTCGGAAATAGACACTTAGAGCCTTAGTATATAATGCATTTCAAAGTAACATGAAATATTACCATATCATATTTTACAAAATTCTTGTTGCGCTAAAATAAAGGGACTTTTTAATGCAATTCTATTACTTTAGTGAAATGTTATACAATGTTGAGACTCAAATTGGATTTCAAAAGTAAATTACATGGTTTTTTTCTTGGTACATGTATGAGACGCCAAGACTAACCAAGTTTTGGTAGCTTTGAATAAATTTATAAAATAAATTTTATAAATAATATGATGTAATGGTTTTTATTCAAACTTAAACCTAGCTTCATCTAACTATCTAGCTTTTGTTTTATTTTAACCTAACTTTTTTGTGCATTTCTTTTTTGCAAACTCAACATTTTCTTGCTTTTATTTTTTGTATAATTGCATATCACATGTTGGGAAACCATCTTTTATAATGCTACTCACCCTTGTATTTATATAATCATGTAAAATATTTACAAAGTGACTTTTTAACAATTTCAACAAAATGATTGGCAATGATGGACCAAATTAATTGTACATCTCCAATAGATTGATGACTTAACCCTTGACCCTTTAACATCTTGAGTAGTCATTTAGATTACCAACATTCAATTTAGTACCTTAAATCTATACAGAAAAATTCAATTATTCATCTAATGAAGTTGTTTGTTTATGAAAATGGTCAATATTGAATAAGAATTAAACATTAAAAGATTGCATTTTATCAAAAGTCAACAAACATGTGGCCATACACAAATCTATGAGGTTTGATTCAATCTTGTTGATTTTTTTTTCATCTTTGTGAAATGAAATTTTTTATTCATTGAATGCAAAATTTTCTATTTTTGAATTCATGTTGGCATCCGAATTTGAGGAAAACATAAATAGTAATAGAAAGGTGGTTTTTATGACGTACTTTGAAGTAAAGAGAAATGTGATAAATTAGTCCACTAGAGTAAAATTTGACATCTTTGGGTTCACTGATTTTACCAAGATTTAACCGAGTGTTTCATTAACTTGTACTTACATTTATACAATGGAATTCTATTAATAATATCCCTAATTTCAACAAAGAAAGTTTTGAAAAATATCACCAAAAGCACTGTGGTTTTTCCATAACCACCCAAACACTAAAGGGTTAAATCGCTC
Organism: Pohlia nutans; assembly: GCA_022496805.1. NCBI lineage: Eukaryota > Viridiplantae > Streptophyta > Bryopsida > Bryales > Mniaceae > Pohlia > Pohlia nutans. The sequence continues at coordinate 5,264,324 of CM040086.1, forward strand.
TTGCTTCGGCACCCAAAAGCTAATCATAAATTAGCTAATTTATTGGCAATGGATAGAATTTATTTGATAATTTGCACTCCTCCAACATTTAGATGGATAGATAGAAACTCCGGTCCCTTTTTAGCTAGGGGACAAAGTGTCTGTTCGTAATGTCAATGACCCGGTGCCCACCGGACATGGGGACATTGGGACAATACTACTCTCCCCTTTTGAGGATGGACACTATAATGACACACTATGCTAGTTCCTACCTAGCTACTAGTGCCTTGAAGATACCGGACATGGTATCCCCTCAAAGAACTTTGAGATACCTATACAACAAGGTCCAAGTACCCCCCACTATAGTTGGGTGGGCTATGGTGGTGAGCACCACGCCGGCATGGGGAATAGAACCTACAACCTCCTCATAAGGGGCCATGAGCCCTAACCACCAAGCCAAGGCTTGTGGTGCTTCTCTAGCATTCACATTCTATTGAACACCCTTTCACACTGGTCGCTTAAAGAATTGTTCAATTTATACTTTATTCCACATTGTTAACTAAGTGAAGAAAAAATCAATTTTGCAAGCATTCTATCATGATACAACATAGTTACGTTATCTACACATTTATGCTACCTAATTAAAAACAAAAACAAAAATGTGTTCAAATATAAAAAATATATAAAGAGGATCAACACAATACTATTTCATAGATTTTAGGGCCGCTTCACACTATGGCTGAAGGTCGAGAGGCCGTCGGTTTCCACCAATCAAATTGCAAGAAACCATGGTTTCGGCCTCTCGACCCTTCACACTAGAGGCCAAAGTCCAAAGGCCGTGGACCTTCAAAATGCTTACATGACAACACTTTTTGACCAAGGTGACGGCCTCTCGAGAGGAAGTTTGGGTCCTACATTTTGCAAGACCCGTCACTATGGTCGAGAGGCCGTCGATTTCTTTTCATAAAAAATGAAAACTATATTTTATGCCTATTTTCTGTAGATTTCTTTGGACTCTCAACAAAGTTTGGACTCTCAATCCCACGGCCTCTCGACTTGGACGGCCATAACTTAGTGTGAAGCGGCCCTTACTTTGCCTGCCCAACATACGTTTTTTGAGGTTCAAATGTGAACACAGTTATTATTAGGTCCCAAGTTTGTGTGGCTCTAGATCGCCATCCACATCCTGCGGCCACGATGCTCCCATGCCAGCCAACCAACGGTTACGGAAGCTCCACGTCCAAGTTTAAACCCAGAGCGGGCGGCAGAAGGGCCGCGGGCGGTTCTCTTGACCGGTCCCGTGGAACACCCGACCCGCGCTGGGGTTCAGGGTTTATCCTCAACCAACAGTTATAGCATTCGGGACTAGGAACAGCTCCTCCAGGTTGTTGCTTTGCACATCGCAAGCTACTGAAGGGTTCGCATTGCTACACTTTTTCATCGCAGCTCAGTTTTTTCGCAGGTGCAGGATTTCCTCGGTTGCTGGTGTTGAATTTCGAGAGGAGGGGTTTTTCCGCGTATTTTTTAGGTCATGGCGTCCGCTGCTGCCATCGCCGGTGCGCAAGGCCTTGCCGCCATCGCCAAGGTGATTTGAAACAATGCCAATCGCCTCTAGAATTCCTTTAGCCATTTTTGTGAAATGATGTACTCCCTCCGTCCCAAAGGTATTGTCCAACTTGTTTGCTTGGTATTTCTTTGAGCCAATTTCATTGATCATATTATAAGAAACATGATTAAAGAGGTTCCAAATCATGTCACTAGAATGATTGAAGAACATTGCAGTGTTCATTGCAACCTAAATAAAATTAGCCACAAGGAAGTATTTTTTTTTACCTACTTAAAAAAGCACTTTCAAACATCACTTTCAAATATGACAGTAACTTTGGGACGGAGGGAGTAATTGGAAGCAGAGACCTGGTGAAAAGAGTATACAGGAATTTATTTTTCCATCTTGTTTGATCTTATTTTCCTTGTTGCAGAGTTCGGCTTCTCCAAGCGGACTATTTTCGAGGAGGACCTCGTTTTTGCCCAGTCAAAAAGCGGCTCTGAGGTCCGCTGCGTCCATTTCTGGAAGGACCGATGGATTCAATGTGTGCTTCGTGCCGAAGTTGGCCACCGGTCGCAGTGGTATTCGATGCGAGGCAGCTGTCGCTGAGAAGGAAGCCCCTGTAGAAACGTTTGAATATCAAGCTGAGGTACATTTTTCTCGGGGGATAACACACTTCTGGAACTTTCTGAAACTGCCTGAATTGATTCCGCCATATAGCTCAAACGAGGAATTATGTTGTGGCATTCTACCTCTGCTTACCTTACGGAGTTCGTGATATCCTGCAGGTCAGCCGGCTGATGGATCTTATTGTAAACAGTTTATACAGCCACAAAGAAGTTTTCCTTCGGGAGCTTGTCAGGTAATACACTTGATAACTCGAGGAGCCCAAACCTGGTCTCATGTTTTTTTTTTCCCCTAACAAATTTAAGTGAGTCATATGGGGACCTTTTTGTCCATTTTTATTTAATTCTTTGACCAACACTGCAATGTTCTTCACTCATTCTGGCGATCAATAAAATTTGGTCCCTTCTGAATTCTATTACTTTCACAATATGATCAATCGAATTGGCGATTGAATCCTTCGATTTTTAGGGGTCATTGAATTCGATGGAATTGATCGTTTCTGTCGGCTTTTATTAATCGACAGAGAGTGACTCTGAATGCTGAACCAAAATTATCTCTCAATAATATGCACATTGGCTTACCCATGGACCTTGCAAAATTCGTTACCGAGTATGTGAGAATTGACCTAATGGCTTTTGTGTTGCTGCAGTAATGCGAGTGACGCATTGGATAAGTTGCGGTTTCTTAGTGTAACTGACCCAAAGTTGATGGAGCCCAATCCCAACCTGGAGATCCGCATCAAGGCTGACAAGGATGCTGGCACCATTACTCTCATGTGAGCGCCTGCAGCACATTGTGCACGTGGTTGAATGTTATGCTTATGCTGATCGTTAGTTTGAAGCTGTGAAGTCAAGCAAAATGTGAGGAGTTTTAGAATGAATTTGAAAGGAACTTGGCATTTGAGACTATCAAACAGTATGTTCTGTGCTTTTTTGTTGTTGCAAAAGAATGGCCTGTCTTACTGAATGCGCGTTGTTTATCTTTCAGCGATACTGGAATTGGGATGACCCGCGAAGAGTTAGTGGAAAGTTTGGGTACAATTGCTCAGAGTGGAACTGCTAAGTTTATGAAGGCGATTAAGGTGAGTCATTCAGCAGTCGGATAATCTTAGCTCATCTCATCGTAGCTCTAGGTTGGGGTGGTATGTAAGCCGACACTTATCTTCAGGGTGCAAGTTCATTCACGATGAATTTTGACGTTTCTCCCTCGGCATTAGCAATTCTTATTACAGTTGAAATTTTGCAATTTGAGCACTATCAGATGCAATTCGGGATCTAAATTATCCTTATGTCTGTGCAGGAAAGCAAGGACAACAAATCTTCTGACAACAATTTGATTGGGCAGTTTGGGGTTGGGTTTTACTCTGCATTTCTGGTGGCCAGCAAGGTATCTACTCTAAATGATCTTCAGCAGCTTCAATACAATTGTTCGTAGGTTTCACATTGGTGGTATAGCAGTCTTGATTACTGAATGCCACAAAAGATTCTGTATTTCCCATTGAATCTTTCAACGACTTTCATTTCTGCACAGTGAATACAGGGGTTAACAATCTGCGAGCTAAGATAATTGTGACAATGTTCTCTTCAGTAATTTTCCTCTTTGATTCACATCTTTGTCGTGTTTTTTGATCTTGTGGTAGGTGACTGTCTCTACTAAGAGCGCCAAGTCTGATAAGCAGTATGTCTGGGAATCAGAGGCTGATTCCAGTTCCTACATTATCCGAGAAGAGACTGATACTGAGAAGATTGTTCCCCGAGGAACTGTTATCACTCTTTACCTGAAGGTGATTTTGGAAGACACCCGTTGTATCTATTCGTGGAGTGAATATCTCTTTGGCAGGATAATTGCTGGCAATATGGAACAAGTAAAATAGTCTAATCAGTGGAATTTGTCGTGATATTTGCAGGAAGATGAGAAATTTGAGTACGCAGATGCTATCAGGATCGAGAGTCTTGTTAAGAACTACTCCCAGTTTATCTCCTTCCCCATCTACACCTGGCAGGAGAAGTCTCGTGAGAAAGAGGTTTACCCTACTCTGTTCTATTTAGAACCTGTCTCTGTTCAGGCCTGGGTGGTCTAATTTCTGTGTACATGTTTCTTTGACATGCATTGGTTTGGTTTCAGTCTTGATATCTTGCTCCTAATATTTTATCTGTCGGACAGGTAGAGGAGGAAGCTGAAGAGAGCGAGGAGGTTACTGAAGACAAGCCAAAGGTTGGTTGCAGTCCCTTGTACTACAAGCTTTCTTATCATGGCAGTTTTTCATTCCAAAGAGGAGGAATGTTGTTGTAACATTGTCTGGTAACAGTAGTTTTCTTTTCGGTTCAATAAAGTTCTTTGGATAGATTATACACTGTTAATGTAGGTGGATACCTACAACAAGCTAGTTGGGCGCAGATCAGAATGTAAAGTGCATTTGCTACGTCTTGCACACGCTATGGTCTGTTGGTACCTCGAATTACTTATGCTATCGTTTCATAGAGTATCATTTTAACAAGTAACACGTCGGCGGTGTCTGGTTTAGGAGACGAAAAAGAAAACTATCACTGAGAAGTATTTTGACTGGGAACTTGTCAACGAAACCAAGCCTATTTGGGTAAGTCTTCTGTCGGAAATATTTCTTTATTATTTCTTAGTTTTTTCAAGCAGGTGGGCGTTTTAAAATTTTGATAGAATCCTTGTGTTGTTGGTTTTGATTCTTATACTCGTTGATATGTCTGATGCAGTTGCGGAATTCCAAGGAAGTATCGAAGGAGGACTACAACACTTTTTACAAGAGTACTTTTAAGGAATTCATTGATCCTCAGGCCTACACACACTTCTCTACTGAGGTACGTCAATTGACCAGAGTTTGTCTACAGTGTTGCACTAAAGTTTTGGGTCCTTCTCTAGACAAAACATATTTTCGTGAAAATATAGAGAAGTTTGTGAGCCATCTCTGCATAATTGTGATTGATTTAAAGTTTTTAGTTTTTCAATACGGAGCTCATGAAGTGTTGTTGATCATGGTGGCAGGGAGAGATTGAGTTCAAGAGTCTACTATATATTCCAGGGATGGCTCCCTTTAACAGTGAGGACATGCTCAGCGGAAAGATCAAGAACATCAAATTGTATGTGAAGAGAGTTTTCATCTCAGATGAATTCGATGGGGAATTGGTAAGCTTTCAGAACCTTGTGTGTCATGATATTCTCTACTAGTTTCTACTGACTTTGTGACATGGCTTCATTCAATGTACGTTCTCCACTTCTCGTGCTCCTTGCTGGTGTGAAAGGTAGTTATTTCTTCATTTGACGTCTACTCGTTATTCAAGGAAGGTAGTGCTTGTGCGTGTTGGTATTGTGACATTACAGTAACTGTTGTTGCTGAATATTTGGAATGGTCTGGCAGTTTCCACGATATTTGGGATTCGTGAAAGGTGTCGTCGATTCCAACGATTTGCCTTTGAATGTATCTCGTGAAATTCTTCAAGAGAGCCGCATCGTAAGTATTTCTTTTCTCATGTACATGCCTAGAAGAGTGTGACTAAACTTGTCAGATTTGAAAGATGATTCTATGGAGCAAACGAATCGTAGACCCCGTGTTTAGAGTCTGTATGCAGTTGGAATTTCCTGTGCATTTATCCTTTGGTTTGCAATTATCCTTCCACTTGCTTGTGCTAATGATCATGACTATGATTCTGTTGTGCAGGTTCGTATCATGAAGAAGCGACTTGTTAGAAAGACCTTCGATATGGTTGAAGAAATTTCTAATCGTGAAAACAAAGAGGTACTGTATGCAGAAGAAATGTGATTTGAGGTCATGTATATTGCATCTTGTATGTGTGGCATGAATGGGGGAACATGTCAGGGATGCTTAGTGAGAGTAGCCTGATCTTCATCTGCATAGGCTTGCTGTATTGAGCTCGTTAAGTTGTTAAGCTTGTTAAAATTCTCTGTGAGTTCTGAAGACATCCGTTGTTTTTTGGTGCTTCAGGATTACAAGCAGTTCTGGACCAGTTATGGAAAGAATATGAAACTCGGGTGTATCGAGGATACTGCCAATCACAAAAGACTAGCGCCTCTTCTTCGATTCAACTCTAGCAAGAAAGAGGAGGAATTGATTAGTCTCGATCAGTATGTGGAAGGCATGAAAGAAGACCAGAAAGCAATCTATTACTTGGCTGCTGATACGATCAAGAGCGCCAAGAGTGCACCTTTCCTAGAAGAGCTTGTCCAAAGAGATATTGAGGTGGGTTAAATGGTGACCCCAGGTGGTAATACAGTTAACATTTATTTGCACCATTTCATTTCTCGAAAGATTATTCATGCTTGTATTTACAAACTTTGTATTAAATTGTTCAGGTTCTATTCTTGGTGGAACCCATCGACGAAGTTGCCATCACCAACTTACAGTCGTACAAAGACAAGAAATTTGTAGACATCAGCAAAGAAGATCTTGAACTTGGTAAGGGGTTGCGATCTATTTGGTGTAAATAAATAAATTGCTAAGAGCTTGCCAATAATATTGAATTGGATCTTAGTGACTTCCTTGCTAATATGTACAGGACCTAATTATGCGATGTAACTTTTGTGGTTTACAGGAGATGTTGATGAAGACAAAGAGAAGGAGGTCGAGAAGGAGTACAGATTACTGTGCGACTGGATGAAGCAAAATCTTGGTGACAAGGTTTCCAAGGTTGCAGTTTCCAAGCGAATCAGCTCTTCTCCGTGTGTGCTTGTTTCAGGAAAGTTTGGATGGTCCGCCAACATGGAGAGGTATGAAATTTGGCTTTAGTAATCTAGATGATTTGGCCACAAATGTGTAGATGATATTTGTACATGATCACATAATCCTGTTCTTTTAACATATTGCAGAGGGTGCACAATGTGTAGTGTGCAAGCCTACATTCCAGTTCATTTATGATAATTGACTAGAAGAAGTATTAAAACGAATATGCTTGAATTCTTGTAGGACATATCTGTAGTTCGAATGATAGAATATTTCTAATGTTTCTTATGTGCTTCGTTTCAGAATCATGAAGGCGCAAACTTTGGGTGACAACTCACAAATGGAGTTCATGAGAGGACGGCGCATTCTTGAAATTAACCCCAACCATCCCATCATCCAGGACCTAAATGTATGTTTTTCGTGGGGTTCTTATTGCAACGATGAGATCAGTTTATTGCGAGGATTTTTTAAGTTTACAGAGAAGTTTAGTGGTATATGCTGTCTCCCTTTTTATTAATGACTTGAACTGACTCTTTTTCTTCCCTTTTGCAGTCGGCATGCAAGGACACCCCTCGGAGTTCACGTGCACAGGCAATGGCAGACCTTCTATACGAGACTGCCCTGCTATCCAGTGGATTCACAGTAAGCCTCTTTCTCAAATCTTTCAAAACATAACCATACCGTAATTAGAGTTGGTTTGTTAGTGCTTAATTCTGATTCCACTCGTTGACAACAGCACCGTTTCAGCAGGTGGTTTTAACCAGTTTCTGGTTGTCGTGTAATGTCCAGCCCGCCCCTTTTGCCCTTTTTTGTTTTTTCTTTCTTTCTTTATGAAATTGTACAGCCTCTCATTGCAAATTGACTTCGTTTTGTGCAGCCTGAGAACCCCGCTGAATTTGGAGCACGTGTGTATGAAATGATGGGCTTAGCCTTGGCCGGACAAAATAATGCTGCGGCGAAGCAAACTGAGGAAGCTTCCTCGGCTGAAAACCCTTCCGAGGTTGTTGAGGCTTCAGAAGTTCTCACAGAGAATGATGCATGGCAATCATAGTAAGCCAAATTTTCATTTATAGATTAATGACGGTTTCAAAATCCAGGCCAATAGAATTTAAAGAAATTTACATCCTCTTTTTCTGGATTATGAGATAGTGAAAGGGGGCTATGGTTATCCTCCATTTATCATGAGTATGGTCGTATCACTCAGCTCAATTCTCAAATAAAATATCCGGTCTGTTACAACAGCAAGAAAAGTCTCGGCGCACGTATTTTCTGTTACCAATTGTCAGATTTTGCAGTGGTTTTGCAAATTTGTATAGTGGGGCCGAATGGCGATGGGTTTCCAGAACGTTCTATTCTAATGCACAGCGGATGTAACTTACATTGAATAAAATTGATGGCAATGATTTGGGCGTCTTGTTTCTCTTGCTGTTGAGCTACTGTACCTGATGGCGTGCAAAGACATGATGATGTGGAGCACACCACCGATGGAATCACTTCAGTTTCAATGTCCCAACGTGTGCAGGACGAAGGCCGGCTTGCGTGGGTACAAACATGAAGTTGGCACTCATCAGGGACATACCATATATCTCCGCTTCAGTTGGGCCCATACACAGACCTCTGAGCTAAAAGAAATGGACGCACCAACAACCTCATCCCGCGGAGTCCAAACTGTGCTTTGACCCACCCGCCGGCGGGGTAGGCCCTGCAAATAATAAATGCCCCCACCCACATTGTCAATCATTCACAAAGCTCAACCCAACCAAAATAATAATGGTATGTTGTAGGGCCTGATAATGACTCTCCTGGAGAACTCAGTAGTAGTCCTTATTAGGTCTGGCCCATTTTATTTATTGGCTCCGGACCCAAGACGACGCCCCCGGAGGAAGCCTTGTAGCATTAACAAAAACCACACATCAAATGTAGGGCCTGCCTTGCCCCTATGAAATGATGAGGAATATACGTCATCATCTTGTTAGCCCCTATCGGTAGCTAAGGGGCCATGTGGAAGTAAACATTGGATGGAAGCAGCCAGTCGCGGATGATGTAACCCAAGGCAACCACTGCGAGAGCTACTAAGTTTTGTAACATTCAATAGCCTTCATGCACTTTGTTCATCACCTTGAGCCTCCACCTGTCCACTTAGCAAGTGATGAAGCATTGTTTGGTGTAGAATATTCCACACCATCTATTGTAGAGCTAAAGTAGAAACAATGCATGCTACTGAATGTTATGTCATTCCAAGCTCTATTCCACTTGATCAGGTTTTTTGCAATGAGTTTCTCTTTTTTTTTCCTAAAATAGAAAAAACTAAACAATACGCTCAATGGAGAGTTTGTATAGGTTGGTAAAAGGTTGCTTGACCCAATTTTGTCCTAATGTAAACTTGACAACAATTCTAGAATCAATGAGTGCTCTACATTTGAGCACAATTGGGTCAATGGGTGGTATTGGATAAGCTTACCTTGCTTTGAATTGAATCAATTAATTCTAGTGTAGGTGCTTGTTTTCACAAATTTGTATGAGCTTATGCTATGTATGAAGGACACCAAGTTTGACTTTTCAAAAGAAGACACCCATGCAAATTTGTATAGAGTAGTTTATGGTGCTATTCAATTGATTTTAATACCTACAACACCTATTTTCCAAAAGGACATTTTTAATACTCAGGAAGCCATAGTCAATATACACAGGATTTTTTTCCAATGTTTTAAACTATTTTCTCTATCCCAATATATGCTTTTTGTAATTAATTCACTTATTAGTAATTTTTTACGATTTATCACGTATTCAGCTCTTGATAATGTATTAAAAATATAAAACTAAACGTCAAAATCTATGAGAAAATTATGAGAAAATAATATTTATTTATTTATTTATGTGATAAAGTTATTTCTCGAAGCCATCTCATGTACACTTTAGGGTAATTAGTGCATTATGTGTGCATATGTTTTCAAGACCCTTTTTAATTTGAAATTTCATAAAAAAATGAAATTTTGATTATAAATTATAACAGTAAATTATTTTGCTTTTCCTTAGCACTCTTTGTGAATGCATGAAATGCAAAGTTTGTTATTTTTGTTGAAAATTAAAAATCAATCATGTAGGTTTCACCCCTAAAAGACCAAGGCTGGTTTTCAAGTTCGGTAAGTTCAGTGTGGAATGAGTTTTGATCTTGGATTTTTTAGACTTTTGGGGTGATTCTATTCTTTATAACAAAAACAAGATGATAATTTGTGTACATTAGTGATGTATAAATTGAAAGATACAATGATGCAAAGCTGAAAAATGAAATTGCAGGCAACTTTGAAGTTATGCATCTATATTTTTGCACACATTGAGCTAACACAGTGACTGCCAAATCTATTTTACCAAATTTGAGACTAAACTCTGCATTTTTGGGCATTTTCAGAAAATTTCAAACTAGGGAAAAGGGCCCCCAAAAAAAGGCGCAACCAACTTTGTTCCTTATAATCTTACTATTAAGAAATCCTAAAGGGTTGAAAATCAGTTGTAATTGCTAATAAATTCAAGTTGGTTGAAAGATCCTACGGTTGAATCGGTCAAAAATGTTTTAGAGTGAAAACTATTTGCTTTTCTTGAGAATGGATACTTTTAGACAACTTTCGAGTGTTTGGAGAGGTATGTACTTTTATCGTGGTCCTTTAAAGGTTAAAATGAATAACATAACTTATGCAATAATAAGTTTCGGTTTCTAGAACAAACTACTCTAATAATCATCAGTTATATTGTTAATTAATTTTGAATACATATTCAATCAACCATAGTTAGAGCATCAAAAATAAATGATTTCAACTTGTACATTATAATTTCAAACACCTCAAAAACATTTAGTAATTTTTTTGTGAATATTCTCTTAGATTCTCTTTTTGTAACATATATATATATGTATTTATATACATATATACATACATACATACATACATACATACATACATACATATATATATATATATATATATATATATATATATATATATATATATATATATATATGTATAAAATTCCAAGGGACTTAGGCTTTTCTGTTAATGATTTTTTTAGCGTATCCTGATGATTGACTACAGTATATCTAAATAAGCAGTGAAACCTGCAAAATACAAACCCAACAAATAGTGTGGATAAGGTTTGGATCCACAGGTGATTGTAGTCAGTCTACAAGATTGCAAAATGTGTGATCACTAAATCCATTCTACCGGCTGATTGTAATCGTATTCATATTGGTGTTGTTAATCCCTAAACGTCTGAAAGTGCCTTTGCGGCCAATAGAATACGGTGTGTTTTTCTAGTATTTGGGATGGATTCATACCTTTTATAGGTTTGAGTTCAACACAGAAGGTGAAATTTACAACAATGCAATTCTAATGAGCTATTGAGATCCCAATTTAGAACTTTTTGCCGATAGCAAATGCCAATTAGACGGCCATGTATTTACTATCCCCATGGGACGTTTAGGGGTTAAGCAATGGGCCTCCCTAATTTTTGTTTCAAGAAAATAATAATAATAATAATATTGATGATAATAATAATCATCCTCATAATCATAATGGTAACGGTGTAGTTTTAGGCTCACGCTTCAGAAAATTGGCACCTCAATTGTAAATTTGTCTAAGTTTTCAAAGTTGTAGGCACATGAGCATTACAAGAGAAAAAAATACTTATCCTACAATGAGACACGGCGTAAATGTCCTGTTGTGGTTAACGTAAGTTCAATTTTTTTGCAATTACCAAGACATTAACCGATTTACCCTGATTTTTTTCATACTTATTTAAATATAAATAAATTTTATAAGCTTTTGTAAAACAAAATCTTGTAAAAATTATAGTAACTACAAAATTTTATTAATAGTATAAAGTTTTAAAGAAAATGTAAATAATAATAATGAACAACATGGTGTAGGTGGCATGCTTCTTGAGCTTACATAAAAAGAAAATTGGTAGAAAAACTTTTTCTATTGTGTATATTGGAATTTTAGGGCTTGAGCTTTAAAGTGTTGTAAAGAATGCAATTTTAACTATTTTGAAAAATGATAAATTGAACTAAAAAGTAGAAGATAGGTCCCACACTTTCTTCGTTGGAACCATTTTCATTTGAAATTAAGAACTAGGTGAAAATCAACGTTTTTTTTAGGAATAAAAAAACCAAACATGGCCCCACAGGGCTCCTTGCACGCTTAGGGGTCAACATTTTTCAACAATTTTATGAAAGAGCATGTTATCACTTCTACTCATAAGATTGTAGGAAAACGCCGTTAAGATGGTTACCCCATTTCCAACCGAATAAGAAATACAGGTATGAGACATTGATGTTATTTAGTATTATTATTTTTTAGAGTTAAGCAAGAAGAAATAGATTTCAAAACAAGTTGAAACATAATTTTTGATGAAGAATGAAATAGTTACAAATTTTCAAAGTTGAATCACGACACATCCCATTCACACCACATAGGTAGAGCTATTTCTGTCTAAAGAAGATTTGTATCGCACACACTGAAGATGCTCAAACCAACAACAACGAATCCATAACCAACATCATTGCAGCATGGATTGTGGAAAATGCCCCTAGTTGTCGGTTGACCCTTAAACACCCCATAGGATAGTATGTATGTTGTTGTATAATTGAGATTTGCTACCAACACAAAACATTAAAATTGGGATCTTACTAGCTCACTAGAGCTGCATTGGTCTAAATTTCAACTTTTCTTTTGAACTCAAACGTGTTAAAAGTGTGGATCCATTCCAAATACAACCAAAATATAGCACATTCTATTGGCCACTACGACACATTCTGACGTTTAGGAGTTGAGGCGCCAATTAGTACTGAGATAACCACCTTAACCCCTAAACATCCCATGGGGATAGTATATGCGTTTTCGTATAATTGGCATTTGCTACCAGCAAGAAGTTCTGAATTGAGATCTCAATAGCTCACTAGAACCGCATTGACTTAAATTTCAACTTCTTTGTTGAAATGAAACCCATTAAAAATGTGGATCCATTCCAAATACAAGAAATGTACGTTGTATTCTACTGGCCGCAAAGACATTTTTAGACATTTAGGCATTTTCACACGTTTAACCCCTAAACGTCTGAAAGCACCTTGGCGGCGAGTAGAATACGGTGTCTTTTTTAGTATTTGGGATAAATCTAAACCTTTTATAGGTTTGAGTTCAACACATAAGCCGAAATTTACATCAATGCGGTTCCAGTGAGCTATTGAGATCCCAATTTAGAGCTTCTTGTTGGTAGCAAATGCAAATTATACGGCCACGTATCTACTATCCCCATGGGACGTTAGGGGTTAACCTGATCTCTAGCTCTTTTCACACAGCAGAAAATTCTACTGTCAAGTGTGTCAGCGAATTGGAAGTGTGTAATCACGATATTAATTAGTGAAAGGACTGGTGCAGTGGATAGGACATGGAATAGTGAAGTGCCAGGAAAGCAATTCAAGCAAAGACGGGTACATTGTCTGAACTTACCATGATATATAATGGAAGCAATCTTACATACACTAGTTACCAGTTCCGCTAGTTGTGAGCACGAGAGGACAGTAACTGATGATTCCGGAAACCTAGATATCTACTGTTATTATCGATCTGTCTGTCCCTGGACACATGCACATCGTCTAGCTAGTACAGAAAATCAATGTACACGCGAGATGGACAATGAGACCGTAGATTGATGATACAGAGAGTCGGCGGTCAACTGACCTTGAGCATTGAATTACTCGACAGATCAGACAGTGAGGAGGTTCAAGCGTTGCAGGGCTCGTACTACTGCAGGCTTTGGCTCAGATCGAGCAGTCAGCTTTTGGGAGAAACCGTTGCTCTCGTGACAACACTTAATAAGAATCTCAGAGTCTCACAGCAGGTGTATGCATAATTACTTATTGTGATGATTCCAATGAGAAAAATTGTAACTGAAGGGCTATCTATGAATTCATGTAGCTAGCTAGTAAGACCAGCTAGCCCTGACTTCAGATATCGAAAGATGCTCCTCGACGACGTTGAACTGATCAATTGCTCACCACGGTAAGTTAATGGCATGGCGCGGTGCATCTATATACCGACCCGGATTAATATTCTCTGGCACAAGCTCTGACAACTTCAAGATCATGTCAGATATCTATACTTGCCGTGAGTACCAAATGGATACTTCTCCCATCGTTTGGCTCTCGTGTTGTCTCATTTTTGTTAGAACTCGCTATTTAACCTAGATTATGGTAAGCACACTTTGAAAATCACTAAGTGCAGATCGACGTAGAGATCATGAAATTAATATCCGAGTCGGGTGAGATCATACACACCGATCTTTCTAGTATCACCAATCCCAACAATATCAATACTTCAAGTGAAAACCTGGTTACCGGTTGATTGTATACATTACAGGCACAAGGGAGAGAGAGGCCATGATATTGATAGTACTGAGAATGCCACTCAATTCTCTATTCACAGATTCGTCGTGTAGGAACATTCAATTTCTAACGTCCCACGGAGGCAATAAGGATGATGATTCGTGAAAACCCTACCACTAAAAAGAAGAAAAATTAGAAAGAACAGTGGTCGGACCCTTGTAATTTAATTTACAGGAAAGAGAAAAAGGGCTTGCAACGGTGAATTTACAAGTAACTATCAGCTAAAGAATGAATAATATATGATGATCCCCGGGAGCGAGCACCTTGAGAAACTTACAACGTCGTCGTCTGTCACCATTTCACGGAGAGATGCAGGTTGTCCATGTCGTGCAAGCTGTGCCACATGGAGGACACGGCGTCGCCTTCCTCGTAGCCGCTCTTGGAGAATCCGTTGCTGGGGGTGCTGCCCTCCTCCTCGATGCTGGAGTCATGGAGCGGCGAGGACCCGTTCCGCGCCGTCGTGGTCGTGGTGGGTTTCATGTCGGCCTGATCCCACTGAACCGGCACCGGTCGGTGTCCATCGAGCCCCAGGTTGAGCAGCATGGACGACGACGGCGATTCCAGCCTGCTCGCTTGGTAATTGTTGCTCCCCACAGGCCAAAACTCAGGCTTCACGCTGTGGTCGGGCTGGAACGAGCCAGGGAAGTAGCCGGGGTGGATCGATGACGGGGCTCCTGGAGCAGCACTTGCCGGATTATTGTTCCCAAACATTGCATGCAAGTTGGAATCCGTGACGTCGGGCTTGTTGAGAACGGAGTTGTACACGCCGGGGCTCAGTTGGCTGAGCTGGTCCAGGCCGTAAGGCTGGTGCGCGACGTACTGGGCCGGCAGTGAGAATCCAGGCAACACGATCTCCTGCTGCTGCTGTTGCTGGAACCCGAACGGCCCGGCGAACGGGCCGGCCGTGAACGACGACTGCGACGTCGCGCCCGGCGAGCGCTGCGAGTACGGCTCGCGGCCGTGAGGCCGATTCTTTTTCCTGGAGCCGCCTCCCACGGGCACGTTGCGGAGCGTCCCGCCTGCAGTCCAGTAGCGCTGACATTGCCTGCAGAAGTGGCGCGGCTGCGTGACGCTGTAATTGTTGTAGTAGCAGAACTTGGTGTTCATGGACTCGCAGCGCGGGCACGGCAACACTTTCACGGGCTTCTCCCGCGCGCCACCGCCCGTCGGCGTCGTCCTGCTCGCGCCTCCGGGATCCGACCCCGGCGACGACGGGCTTCCTGGCGCCCCCGCGCCTTCATTGCTCAATTGCATCATGTGCTACTATGCCTGGAAAAAGCTTGTCAACAACGCTTGTAAACTCACCACCGTCCTATCTAGTACACGGATTCACGAAACTACGTGCACCTGAGCTCCCATTCCAGGAAACTCGATCGCTCTAGTAATCCTGTCTAGCTACTGATCGATCTCTACCAGACAATTGAGGGCTTTTCCTCAATTACTGTCTAGAAAACTACTGCACGCTCCGGCTCCCGCTAGCTGCATACACACACACACAGAGCCGCACAAACACACATACAGACGCACAGACAGACAGACACAGAAACGCCCGTCCCGGCTAGAGGGAGTATAGAAAAGCCAGGGAGCCACGGAACCGGGGGGGTAAATTCCCTGCCTGGAGCTCCAAGAAACTCTGAACTGAACCCCTAAAGCTTGGCCCCGGAGCGTCTTAAAATAAAAAGTCAAACACCCACAGGTTTTTGCTTTTTATTGCCCTTCTCTTTTTCTGAGGTGGGTGTGTGAAATGAGGGTATCTAGATTGAAGGAATGATGCTGAGTTTAAGGCCATTCATTGGCCCTTAACCCTATCGCAAAACCTGGTTAGATTCCGGCGAAGCAGCTTTCATCAACTCAGGTCTCCCTCTTAATCCTCAAATATATATGCTACTAATAATAATAATACATATGTCTTTTGCAACACCGAAATGATCGTCTGCGATATCGAGTAGGCTTTTAGTTTCCCTCCTCGCCGGTCACGGTGGGGTTGGGCTGTATCTTGTTTCTTTCTCGCAATAAAGGGTCTCCCTTTGTTTGTGTCAAAAAAAATAAAAAATGATCGTCTGCAAATCTTTCTACCGTCGAGAATGATTGAAATACAAATGCCTGCCTTCTTCAAGCATGGAATGATCCGGAAATTCCGGTGTCCGAGTGTGCTGAGCTGGATAAGCTCCGGGTATTTGGTCTAGTGGTATGATTCTTGCTTAGGGTGCAAGAGGTCGGGAGTTCAATTCTCCCAATACCCCTCAAGCTCAATTTCCATTTATGTTTTGCAACACAATAATAAATTAAGGTAGGCGTACCTTAAACCACCAATACACCTAAAACCACCAACTTTTACACTCTTTCTTCATTTTAGGGAGGAAATGTAAGTTGTTGGTACATGACTTAACTTTTGAGCAATTGATGCATAAATCATGTAATGAAAGTTTACATTTCCTTCATGAAATGAAAGAGGGGCGTAGAAGTTGGTGGTTTTAGGTACGTCTACCTTAGTTACATATTTCACGGTTGGATTACAAGTTCTATTAATCCATAAGGGACTCCTCTACATTATATTTTATTGAAGTATGGTAATGTGCTGGATACGCTTCTTTTTATTGACATTTTGTTGTTTATCAATATGAAAAAGCACGTACGTCTAGAAAAATGACTCTTTAGTCTTTTAAGGATTAAAATCGAATTTATTTGTAATAACTTTTGACAAACAATGGAAGAGTGTATTGTGAATTCTAAATCTTTACGCTTCAATGTGAAATTGTGCATTATTCACTTTTGGCCAAACGAATAGAAAAAAAAAGCAAATCAAATGCTTTCATAAGAAGAAGAGTAACTCTAGCCTTGAAGAACCAACATGAATGAACAGTCTATTGATGGAAGTGCTACTATCTAAGCCACAATGGTTTCATACTCATAATGTAGGAATTAAAGATACTCACGTGAAGTAATGGTTGTAGAGAAAATGGCTACAAGATTCTCATAAAAAAAAATCATATTTGGTACAATTTTGGCACAAAAGAACGCAATATTCATCCTTAAAAAGAGATCGTGTTTTCACAAAATTGTTCCAAGTTGTCATTTTTGTGCAATGAGTAAAATATGAAAAGAAAAAAGTGGTTTTCTTTACACCCATACTTCCTTAACCCCTAAATGACAGAGGGGGTAAGGGCAAAACCTAAATGTGTTATAAATGTTGTTTCTACAACTTCGATGAAGTTTGGTCCAAAAGAAAAAATGAGAAGCACGATGTTTAGTAATTATCCGTACGGTCAAACTTTCAAAAAAATGCTTTAGATACTCACTAAACGAATTTAGAAGCATTTATTGTTGAATATTCACCAAATTTACAAATTTTATTTTTAGAATTTGAAATTTGGTATGATTGGTTGAGACTAGACATTCTATTCAAAAGTTCAAAAAAGAAAAAATTTAGAAAGAGGGAACATCATTACTTCCCGAAATAATAAGTTTTGTAACACTAGGACAATGTTGAGGTGTTTGCTTTGAAAATTTCTCCTTGATGGAGTTTAACTCGGATTGACATAATTCAAATTGGGTTGGAAAGTAGATTTGATTTACTATTTGAAAATATTTTTTATTTTAAAAAAACTATTTTTTTCATCCCGGGCAGCCCGCTAAAAAAGGGCAGCGACCATAAAATGGTCGTTTGGTCACTTAGGAGTTAAAGGATTCTGAATCTTAAATACTGGCTGTAGAGAAAATGGCTTCTTTAAGTACTTCCTTAAAAGAATTATTTGTATTGAAGTGTAAAGATTTAGAATTTTTTTTTAAAAAAGTGGTTTTTTTTACACCCATCATCTTTACAAATCAACATTTCCCTATACTATTGTGAAAGAAGAAAAAAAAAAAAAAAAAAAAACTATTTAGCTTCATGAATTACAATATTATAGCAATCAAATGTCATACAACTTAAGTAACTTTAGTGTAATATTTTGAAATATTGTTTTATTTTTTTTAAACGATCGAAAACTTGATTTTCATCATATATGTTTTTTTTTAAATATTTAAATCCTAATCTCAAAAATCCAAAAGTTGTAATACATTTGAGGTGCTCAAACTTCCTATTTTGTTGAATCCGTTAAGGCATAACTACATAAACATTTATTATAATTAATAAAATCATTTTTGGATGAAAACATAGTATATGCACCAAAAAGTTGATTTATTTTATTGAAATTACAATGTTTTTGGTCAAAGGCTATAAAGAGCATCAATTTGTTTTTACTTTTTGGTTCTAATTTCATGGCACATTTTGTTATTCTTACAAGTACTCAAATCCAAAGTTTCAAATAAGAGTCATTAAAAATTTACTAAAAGCAATGCTCAAAACTTGATGTCTAAATCAAACTGATTTTGAGAGCAAATTTGATGCACTAAATCATATTTAACATGAATATAAATTTTATATTCATGAATATTAATTTTATATGCATTAATTTCATTGTGCGTTTGAGGGCTCCAAAGAAAGAAAATCTTGAAACAATAATATTTAATGCATTTTCAACTTTTTTACATCAACTTTTGAATTTGATTCCATACTACTTTTTCATTCTTGACTACTTCAAAGTCACTCAAAGTCTCAAACAAACAAAAATACTTATTCGAGATGAATTTTTCAAATGTTTTTGTGAGACTTTGTCAAAGATCATGCCTTTTATTTTATTAGCAAAACAAAATTTACAAAAATAATATTTGTTTTATTTTTTGACTTTGCATTGTTGCTTCTTCATAGGATCACAAGTAGTTCACTTTACCATGCTTTCACCCTTCTTGCTTCCATTATTTACCCATATTGGTGAGACTAAATTTATGTTCGCATCATCTACACATATATTAAAAATAAGGTATTTTATTTGAAAAAGCGATCTAACAACCTTGAAGAATGTAGTAAGGTAGTTGAGCATTATTCAAAAGTAAACACCTGAAAATGGTGCTTGAAACACGAGAAAAAGATGTAAAATGTTCATTTAAAGAGAATCTACTATGATGTGTAGGTATTCTATGATTTTATGTTTTTTAAATTGTTAAATTTAAATAAAGTGTTGCAAATTTACAAAATAAATTAATACATCGCCATCCATCTTCAAAGTCAATAAAGATGGCTTTTTAAGGTTGAAAAGAAAATAATTATTACTTGCACCTACCAAAATATTCTCCTTGCCCTAACAAACAACCAATTTTTGCCATGGTTGTGCAATTCACTCTAGAATTTTATTTTTATTTTATTTTACAATTAATAGGTTGAATAATAAAAAATGAAGATTTTTTTTTGTACACTTACTAGGAGACAAGTGATTGGTTGGAGATTAATGTAGCAAGTTGCATTAGTGTGGTAATCAAATGACCTACCCTCTACATATGTGGTCGCATTAATGATGAAAATTTAGTAGGGTTGTTATGTTTGACACTTGACATCGTATTAGACATTTGGTGTTGATTATCTAATTGGACATGTGTCAAATATATTAAACAGCTTGAATGAAACATTCTGGAACATCTAAGAATATTTTATGTATGTTCTAAGAATATGCTTGTTTGACATAGGGGTTTACTGTAGTAATTAGACTATTTATGGTTTGGATCACTATTTCTCAACATAGACACTTGATTCGACTTTTTGGACATATAGTACCCATGTAAGAAAAAAAATACTATAAATTCTAAATGATAAAAATTCCAAGTAAACCTTGTAGATGTAATGTTTCAATGACAAATGGCAACTTTATAATAAATATGGCATGCCACCTCATGTCATTCTCTTTACATGAAAAGAACATGGTATTCTCAATGAAAGTGAGAATAACAAGTGTCAAACTCCTATGTATTGTAGGAACACTATTAATTCCGCTCCTCACCTTTGAACGAAAGACATCAATTCTCACTGAACACTAAATAACCGCCTGTTTGAGTGTACTAGACATCTTTGGCGTTGTGTTCAAAACTTTGTCTAGTAGTTGAGCAAGACAACCTTGAGTTTTAATGTGATGAGATATCTTTGTACGAATGAAGATGCTCTTTGCTTGGATTTCTTTTTGAGAGGATGATAATAATTGATAAATTTTTAAAATTGCATATGCCTAGGGATGGTAGATTGGTAGATGTGCAAAACAAGAGTTGATTTTGGGTTCATGGAGTAGGCAATGGGAAGCGGCCCTTAGGTACAAGGCTGACCTTTTCGCCTGATTATGAGGGCCCAATTGCCTTAGGGGTAGGCCTACAGTATTGGATTCAGTGTTCAAAATGCATCATTGTCCTTTCCTAGCGACCACGTGTCACCACATCACTGGCTGCATCAAATGGCACATGTCCTGGTCACTCCATTCAACCTTCCCTTCAGAATTTTTGTTTTCATCCTCTGCACTGCATCCCAAAAATATATAAAATTCTTTTAGCGCAAATGAGGTTTCTCCTTGTTCAAATAATATTTTTATCAAGTGATAGTCATTCTTTACCTCTAAATGACAGAGGGCAAATGAGTGGGCAAAACCTAGATGTGTTAACCCCTAAGTGACGGATCAACCATTTTATGGTCGCTCCCCTTTTTTTACGGGCTGCCCGAGATGGAAAAAACCTTTTTTTAGAAAATAAAAAATATTTTCAAATAGGAAATCAAGTCTACTTTCCAACCCAATTTGAATCATGTCGATCCGAGTTAAACTCCACCGGGGAGAAATTTTCAAAGACAAACACCCTCTACATTGGCTAGTGTTAGAAAATTTACTATTTGGGGAAAGTAATGATGTTCTCTCCATTGAAAAATGTGCAATTTTTAGTTTTACAATAGAATGTCTACTTTTAACCAATCATATCAAATTTCAAATTCTAAAAATAAAATTTGTAATTTTGATAAATATTTGAAGCTAAAGGCTTCTATATTCATTATGAGAGAATAAAAAGGTATTTTTTGAAATTTGACCATATGAATAATTACTAAACATCATGCTCCTCATTTTCTCTTTTGGACCAAACTTCATCAAAGTTGAAGAAGTAATTTTTTATAACACATTTATGTTTTGCCCTTACCCCCTCCGTCATTTAGGGGTTAAGGTAACTATACCTAAAAGCGTTCACCTTGCCAACTGAGTCTATTTACACACATAAATCGAAAAATATTTTCAGTGGGTCTTAATAGCAAGTTCAAAAGGATTCCAATGCATTTTAGCATGCATTATTTGGACATCATATGAAAAAGTTATGAATTTCCAAAGTGCTAACTATAGGTTGACCTTAAAGCGACCCTAAACTATGATGTTCACATTGTGCACATTCTCATCAACAGTAGGCTGTCATAATCTACTTATTATGGAAGATTGAGCTATGCACGCTTTAAGGAAATGGTCACTTTTAGATATAGTTACCTTATAACATGTTACTTCTTTCTACAACTTTTATGAAGTTTGGTCCTGAAGAGAAAATGAGAAGCAATACATTTAGTAAGTATATGTCCCGTCAAAGTTTCAAAAAATGTTTTAGACACTTATTTAATGAATTTAGAAGCACTTATCATTTAATATTCACCAAATTTATGATTTGTTATTTTTAGAATTTAGAATTTGGTATAATTTGTTAAAAATAAACATTTTATTTTGAAATTAAAAAATAAGATTTTTCTTTTCCAAAATAGAAAGTTTTATAACACTAGGATAATTATATTGAGGTGTTTGTTTTGAAAAATTCCTTAGTGAACCTCAATATTGCAATTGAAATGCATCAAACAACACTAGAAAATGATCTCTACTCCTAATTTCAACAAAAAATCAAAACTCGAAAATGTCATTTCTTGACTATGGGCAGGCACTGTTGTTTGGGCTGCGATGAGAAAGTGATTGATTGGTCATTTAGGGGTTAACAAACCAAACCATTTTAGGAGCATTGATATCATTATTAAGCAACAATTTTTGGGTACCAAGTATTGCACATGGCCGTCAAGGACGGGAAGTCGTGCTAAATGATTATTTCCTTTGCCCAAATGATGCAAAGATTCTCTAAAAAAATATGAATAGTCTCAAAGTTTATCTTTTTCATCGTAGAAAGTAAATTTATTTTGAAAATAATTCCTAAAAATTTGGGCTTTTGGGTAAATGTTTGATAGGATCATAGGATGTACCAACTCATGAACAAAGATTTTGCTAAGATTTTTTTGTTTTTTGAATTTTTGAATTTAAAAAAAAAAAAAAAATTGAAAAAAGAGGATGAAATTCCATGGAATTAATGTTCGCTAAGATTTTCGTACACCTTAGTGCATGTTGTGCACATTGTGCATTTTTATTAAATATATTAGTTTTTAAACCAAAATCTAAAATGTGTAGCATTGGCAGAATGAAAAATAAAATGAACTACGAGTACACATTAACTATATATCAACAGCATAATCAAATTCTAGTTTGTCAAAATTGATTTATCATTAAAGAATGGTTTAACATACACAATAACTTATTTTAAATACAAAGAAAATTGAAAAAAATCCAAAAAACAATTGAGGACGTTTATTTTTACATGTTTGAATACAAGAAATTTTTATAGCTCAATATTGCATGAAATCTCATTTTTGGGTGAAATTTGAATTAAATTGGGATCTACTTGTGCATTGCAACATGCAGTGTTTTTAAGGAATTTAATGTACCTACACGAATACAATAACCATTTTATGAAATTTTTGGTGCTGATAATAGAAGATTATTATTTCTAAACCACCTAGAATTAATTTTACACTAAGATTATTGTTTTATAATTGTCTATGGTGTTTTGAAATTTTGAAAATTAACACTTCTAGTGCACAACAATTGAAAAAACAAAAAGATACACCCTACTATGCATTCACCCTTATTTTTTTATAATATGTTTTTGTTGACCCTAATGGCCGGGTATGATATACCTCGTTCGTTTCAATGCATTGTTAAAACTTTGACATTTTGTAGAATATTTTGTTTCGACTAATTAATGGGGGTAACGACCTACGCATGGGCAAGGGTCTCGTAAAGATAAGACCGGAAATTTAAGAGTAAAATATATTTCAAAAGGCACATACTACATAACATTCAGTAGCCTTACTGACTCTTGCCTCTCTCCAACAGAATGATGTGGAATATCCCACATCATTTCATCCTCCCAATGAAATGGTGTGGGATATTCCACATTAAATCAATAGCTATGAGGGCACGTGGCATTAAGCAAGAGCAAACAATCATGGTGAGCAGTATTCAAAAGCACTCACTCAATCACAATTCAACAATGTTTTCTAATTATTTATTTGATTCATTCACTACTCAACAATGTTTTGTAATTGTTTATTTGATTCAATAGTTCATTCAATTACAAATCACTGGTCACTCCAAATACAAAGGTGGATGAAACTAAAAGGCACCCTCTTGGAAGGCTACTGAATGTTATGTATGCAACTAATTGCATAGTCTGTGCCTTATATTTACTTTTACAGCTTGTTTACACTATACAACCATGTAACTCCTTAACCTTTTAATGTCTTAGTTCAACATTGTTTTCAAAAATTCGCTATAAAATGCTTTATGAAAACCAAAAATTGGAGTTGGTGTACAAAGAAAAGCTCTAAATGTCAATGTGAAGATTACATTTGTACGGTTGGATTAATCACATTTTCCTTTAATATTTTTTTAATTAATTTTGCAAGGTTTTCTCTTAAAAATCAATTAAAAACCATGAATTAACATAATTTAAAATAAAAGACTATAATGAAATTGAAATAACATGCACTACACGATGCTATAGTTTCCATTATTTGTTTCTACTTATTTTGGAAAATCATTTTTGAAGTCTCACTTTTTGAACTAAAAATGAAACTTGACATAAACCACTTGTGTTGTTTTTCCAAGAATCATAATAACCAATTTTGAAGATCCAAACCGTACAACAAAGAGTCAACTTGCACAAGAACTATGAGAATTTTTGGTGGATGAAAACTGTTCAATTTGAATGGAATTTGAATAGTTTGAATCTCTTCAAAGGATTAAAAACGAAGCGTTTTCAACTTTTCATAGTCTTTTCCTTGGTGGGACAGAGACAATAAAACAACGTGAAGACAATGAAAATCATGAAAAATCAACTGAACGATTGGGTAGGCACAAATACAAGCACACGTGTGCAAAGATATTTGTTTTGTTTTGGGACACAAATGATAGAAAATTCATTCAATTTTCACAGTACATAGATTCTTTGAACATACCTAACTTGTTGAACCAATGAGGGATGGAGGGAGGCTCTTTGCAGAAAGGACTGTACCCTCACTCCTCATGTTGAAATTGGTGGAATATAATTATGGTGCAATATTGTCAATAGTACTACTTGTGCCGTTTGGAAGACTTGAGGAGGTATATTGATTTGGTAAGTTACTTGGTGGTACGGTAACATTCCCAAATACGAAAGCACCTAATGTATGAGAAACTGCCACAACTGAAGAAATCAACATAACACAGCAGCATTCACCGGCTCTGCCTTGCCCTTGTAGAGAATGTGCAGAATATTTGACATCATCATCCATGCAAAATAGGTTGTTTTACAGGAAGATGGAGGTAATGGCAACCAGGAAGGGAAGGTCAATAAGATCTCAATGCTCCAAACACATAATACAAAAGAAGAAGATATTGTAGTGACTCAATGCTAGCATTGGAACAATATGTCCGCCAATGCTTGTTGACAACTATTTAAAAAAAATTGTTACAAAAAATTAATTAATTAATTAATTAGAAATAATTTGAAAAGCTGGATGGTGCCACACGTGCTGAGCGAGGTATTGGCAGCGTTTTTTTGGTGGTCTTTTTTTTTCCCTTTATTTTTTTCATTTTCTTTTCACTCCACTCCAACGACCTCCAGCGACCGGCTTCGTCCATCCCTTTTTTTGAATAAACTTCTATACCGTTGAATGGATGTAAAGTTAGGGCACGTGAAGGCTACTCAATGTTATGAATAGCGTGAGTTATGGTGTCATTGCTTAATTAACCCCTAATGCATGCAACAACCTCAAATTTCTCTCTACCACATTTGTACAAGAAATTCTTTCATCATCTTCTGCACAAGAAAAAATTCTGAATTTTTTACAGCAACGTATCTTGTAGTTCTTACAAGGCTCACAAAAACACTCACCCCATAGGATACATGATGCTATACTAAAAGCCATATGTATGCAAATGTTCTTCCTTGTATGCACATTGTATGAACAACGGCAACCTCCTTTAGAGGTTAATGTCATGTAAGGTAACTATACTTTAAAAAGAGCATTTACCTTAAAGTGTATATATCTAACACAGTAATATTTCAGTGTCACACTGCAGTAGCTACACATGCTTTAAGATAAATGCTCCATTTAAGGTATGGTTACCTTATAGCTCTCTCAAATAAATAAACAATAGTTTGAGTGTTTTTTATTTTATTTTGGAACAAAGGGAGCACTAACATTCTTGAGCAGCTTTGGTTTGGTCCTTAATCTACAATGTTATTGTACAAGTATCATTATTCAATAGTGAAAATAATGATTTTACAATAGGATTGTCAAACCTCGTTTTCCCAAAAGCGGCTAGTTAGGGTTTCTAGGGCAACTAGGAGTAGTCTTTCCGCCATAAATAGGAGAAGTAATGGCCATAACGGCCCAGTTATTTATTTGGAGAGAAAGTGGCATTCGTGCGCAGCCTAGAGGAATCACTGCAGGACTAGATCAATAGCGGATTCCGGTTGGAAACCGGATGGGAGACCGGATAGGTGAGGACGGGTCTCCGATGGACCCGGCTACGATCCGAGCATTGAAGTGGGCCGCTTTAAATTGGGCGACCCACTGTTCATTCACTCTCTACAGTTCCAATCTTCCGCGCCAGCAGAAGTTCGTACTTCCGGATAGCAGTAGAGTTGATAGTGTGGGACCGAAGTTAGAGCAGAAAGAGTGCTAGAAACTTAGGCGCAGTTCGCGGAGGAGGAAGAGAGTGCGTCCGGAGTCTGTAGCAATGGCACGGGGAGGAGAGAGTACTGCCGGGAACCGAATCAAGGAGAAGAAGGTGATTCCGGTAGTGCCCCAGCATCCGGGCGATTTTGAGATGCTGCGCAGCGACCTCGCGACCATGCAATGCGAGGAGCTCCTGTACCGGAACTGGGACATCCAGGACACCGGAATACTGGCAGAAGTGCAGGGGAAGCCAGTGCCACCAGCCTTCCTGGAGAGCTACATCCGGGGGAAGCGCACGCATTGGACCCGGGAGCACTGGATCCGGGCATACGACCTTCCGGACAGCGAGTACGGACTCAAGTCTGGCCAGAAGGGGGATTCAGATTGGGTGAAGGGGCGGTTCTCCGGGATCTCAAAGAAGGACGGATTCCGGGTGGAGCATTGCCGGCTTCCCCGGGAGAAGCGGCTGCTTCAATTCCTGGTACCCATCCTCAGTCCGGATAAGCCCACCACCGTCATGATCAAATTGGCAAAGGGTATCTTCTCCGCGCTTCTTTATAAAAGGACAATCGGGTGGGGAGTTGTGATACATGAAATTGTAAACCGGGAGGCCATGAAGATCGGAGGATCAAAAGGTTGTCCCATTACCCCTTTCCTTTACCACCTGTATGACAAGCACGGATGTCTCACGGATAGGGAGAAGGCGAAATTGGAGAAACCAACTTTGCCTGTAGCCGACCGGAGCCCAGCCAAAGCACGCAAACTCCGTCCGGAAGAAGGAAGACAACCAGGGAGGAGAACCAGAGAGGAAGGCGCTCAGGGCGACCAGGGTGAACCGGGCGTACCCCGACCGCTAAACGTCAGAGTTCCCCAACCGGAGGAGCGAAGGAAGAGACGGGAGGAACCGGGAGGTACCAGCCCGCGACCAGAGGAGCACCGGAAGAAAAGGGAAGACCCGGAAGGAAGGCAACCGGGAGGAAGAAGTCCACAGATGGAGGAAAGACGGAAGGAGAGAACGGATCCGGCAGGGGACGCGAAACTGGAAGGGGAGGGTCCTTCCGTACGCGCCCAGGGACAGCAGCCGCAGAAGTGGGTCATCCGGAGTGACGAAGGGGAGGACTCGGACATCCGGGAGATTTCTCCTCCCCGGGAGGACGCTTCCCCTCTCAGAAAGAAGACCCCGATCCGGATGAAGACGACTCCGGTAGACAATCGACGTGCATGTCCCACCGGAGAACCCGGTCCAAGCAACCGCAGGGCGAATGCGCAGGAGAAAGGGAAGCAGAAGATGGGGGCAAGACCGGAAGAAGAAACTGGGAAGCGAAACCGGGAGGACGCGCCAGACCGGAGAGAGGAGTCCACCCCTACAGCAGAGCAAAACCGGGAGGCACAACCGGACGTACCGATCCTCGCGAGAGCGGACGTCATGCTCGGGCCAATCCGGACAGCATTGAATATGGTGGAGGAGCAGTACACTCCACTCTACAACGTAGTGAGGGGAATTGGGAACGTCCTCAGGAGCACGGACGTGAAGGAGTTCTCGGAGATGGTAAGGCAAATTCAGCGGGAGGGAAGCCGGGCTCGCAAGGAGGTCACCGGAACGACCTAGCTCTTGCGGGAACAGAAGAAGGAGCTGAGGCAGGCGAAGCGGACTATCCGGACGACCGGACCATGGAGCAACAGGACCGGACCTGCTTCGAGACGGTGTCCCGGTTGCTCCGACCGGATGGGGAATACAGACCAAGGCGCGGCTGTACGATGAGCTGATGAGTGATTCCGAGGAGGAAGACGTAGAACAGGTAAAGAGCATCGTAAAGAAGTATACTGCCTGGGTGGAAGAGGTGCTCGTGGAATTTCGGGCGCTGGCAGCAGAGGTGCTTGCAAGGTGCTCACCCGGGCCTGAACCGGAAGCGCGGGAGACCAGCAACAGGGATGGGAGAGTCCCCCTGTCCGGAAGTGAGTTACAGGAGAACTTCCGGTTGTCCAACGAGGCACCCCAAACAGGAGATTTGGACCGGTTGTTGGGAGGGGGAAGCTCCACCCCGAAACAGACCTCCCGAATGAGAGCAGAGATGGAGCCGGTTCAGGTAGCCGAGCCAGAAGAAGCAAGTCTGGCCGGGTTTCTGAATCCGGAGGAGGAGATGGCGGAGACGGATGCCCAATAGGGTGAGGATAGAAGGCCAGAGGGCGGGCCAGGAGGCAACCCGGACGGTCAACCGGATGGTGCGTAAAGGCGCGAACCGGTAGGCGAACGGCAGGAGAACGTGGCGAGCAAGGAGCGGATCGGGAGCAGCTGCTTGGAAGCAGCTGAGTAGTTAGGTTCCTGTTTTGATGGATCCGGCCTTATGGGCCCTTGTGCAGTAGGGTAGGACTTTGTTTGGGAGTTAGGTTTTTAGGATTCTAATGTTAGTTGCAGTGTAGGAAGAGAACTGAAATGTAGGGTAGTTCCCCGGTTTTCCGGATCCCGGGTTTTTAGGATCTGCGGGTTTCCCGGGTCTGGTCGGCTTTGTTTTTTCTTTTTATCCAGGGATGTTCCTCATTCCTGGGGTCTTTTTGTGTACCATTTTCTCTTTGTAAATGACCATAGGCATACTCTTCTACGGACCGGAGTGTTTGTATGTGTGTATGGTTGTTGATTGAGATCGTGGTCCAATTAGTCCCTTGGTAACCGGAAGGGTTGATCGGATTCTGTTGTAGATCTAGTTGTTTCCGCGCTCGGTTGCAAGGTATAATTCGGGTTAGTGGCTAAGTGGATAGGAGGGGGTACTCCGGTCCTCTCAGAACTCCTGGACGGGTAGTCCGGTTGAGGTGCCAGCACCTGGGTAGACTATGTGATAAGGAGAGCCGGAATGATCAGAGTAAAACGAATTGTTAGGAGTCCAACCGATTCATGACACCTCGAATAAGGGTCCATCCCGGTTATCAGGTCGTTGTAGTAATTTTTAGGAGGGGAAAACCGGGTTGCGCTTAAGTGACCGGCTGTGGATCTGGGATGAATCTGCAGCTGAAGTGCAGTACGGGAATTACCCGGATTGAGGAGTTGAGTTAGGATAACCGGAAGGTAGTGAAGTTCCCATCACTTGAATCAGTAGGGAGGGGTGTGTCTTTCAATCCAGCACCACTAATGTGAATGGAGAACCCTCTGAGGGGAAACAGAGGTTAAACGAAACCAGATCAGGTCACAACGGTGGACCGGGGGAGAGGAAGATTAGTAAGAAGTCCTCCCCGGAAGGATACCGGATCTAGTCGTAACCGGGTCAATCGGTAGTAAAAGACCCGGTTCAGTAGGAAAGAGGAATTCAGCTGGTGACAGAGAGAGAGAGATCACCAGTCCGGGACCATCTCCGGAAACTTCCCACTTCACAGAATCTCCGCAGAACGATAACCTGGAAATCACCTCTACGAGCGTTCTTAATACGAAAAAGTGCGTTCTAGGGGAATATCCGGTATCACGTGCTACGACAAGGATTATAAACCTTCAATTCAAGATTTCTTTGTAGGAAAGGAATTGTAGAAAACAGACCAAGCCAAAATAGGTTATAATGTTAAAGGACTGCGACTATTTTGCTCCAAAAACACTACAATGCTACCATTTCTAATCTCTAGGGCACAATTTTTTTTTTTGAAACTTTTTATTTCACTAACCAACCGTAGAAACTTGTCCTCTCATACCAAAGGAATGTGCACAAAAAATTCCACAATCTTTGATTGTACATATCAGAAGATATTTACGTTTGAAGAGAGAATGTGTGAAAAAAGCAAAACTTGCCCAAAATTTTTAGATACGTGTTTTTCTTCCTATTTTGAAAAATTTCCACTAGTTACTCTTTACTTCACAATCTACACAATGTTAGTTACTTGTATACGAAATTTGATAATTTAGAGAATGATTTAACATATTGAAAACATTATCGCAAGTGGAGGAGGTGCAAACCATTGCCAAACACATTTAATTGTATTGTAAACTTGGATTTTTGTAATATCTCATTTCAAACGATAAAGACAAAGATTCTTGTCTCTTTTTGAAGTAGCAAAAGAAATTACAAAAGAATAACAAAATCCCTAATTTTTTATCTCTAAATGAAGTTAGTTTTTGCCACCTTGCCAACCATGCTAGAAAATTTTGACTCCTCTTGGAATGGAAATTTTGAACTATAGAGAGTTTTTGTTTTTTAGCATCCTAAAGAATATCACGTCACTTGCTTTTGTACAAAATTTTAGAGCTACTGGAGTAGTGTAGCATTCTTCCCTAGTTGCCCAGCCTTGCGAAAAAAAGCTTTAGGCAACATGATTTTTTCCACAAAGCTCTTCAAATTCCTCATGTTTGTTAAAAAAACACATAATATTAGACTCAAAATTGACATCGTGGAAATCTACGTGGTTTTGTAAATGTCCTAGTTAGGACACTTGGTCCTTTAGGAGTTAACATTTGAAAGACCACTGGAAGAGCTTTTTGGGTCAAAAATTTGTATTTTGAGCTTCGAAATTATATTTTAAGCAAAAAAATAAAAAAATCATCCCCCTCCACAAATTTCCAACCCATGTTTTGGAGTTATTTATTTCCTAAAATAGTCAACATTAAGTGAGATACACACATCAAAAAATTGCATATCTTAAAGTCAACTAAACTTTGACCATGTATAATTCCATAAAGTTTTGTTAAATCATGTTTTTATTTCATAGTGTGTAAAATGAATACTTATTTTTTGGTCTTTAAAATATATAATTTTTGGTTCATCCCGTCATTCAAATTGAAGAAAACCAAAAAAATGATCTCAAAAGTACTTTTGGATGACTCCTACTTTGGAGTAATGAAGAAAATTGCCACTTTGATCAATTACGATAACAAATCACATATTTTGCTTTATTGTTGTTTACACTATTTCACTCTTATTTTAATTGAATTTTTTGGTCATGTTGCTAATGGAATCACTAAATACAATGATGAAATTTTTAAATATGAAGGAGTTGGTCCTTCTACAATACTACCGTAGATAAACAATTCCTCTCCTCTCTAGTAGCATGCGTTGTTGATCTTCAATTAAAATGCCATGAAAATTTAGAGTATTTTTTTTTTTTTGTAGCATTAGAGAATAGAGAAGAAGAATTAATCCTTTCATCTTCAAGAATGTTATGATGCATGAATGAATACCTTTTGAGCATAGAATTTGTTGTTGAAAAAATCAACCCCTAAAAGACCAAGAAGCCCAAATCAGGCCTTATGTCCTTTTTAGCAGTTTTGAGTAGGTCATGTGTGGACTTTTTTGTTTTCAAGTTTTTTTTATGGACCTACACATGCAATGTTCTTAAATGATTATGGTGGTATAAATTATTATTTTATCTTAATTATAGCATTCACAATATGGTTAGTTAAATTTGTCACTTTAAAACCATGAATCTTTGATCCTTTAGGAGTTAAAAGGAATTCTAAACTCTATTCATTCTTTTTGCAAGGACGATGACATATTTATTTAAGAATGCTATCTTGTATGTATAAAATTATCAATAGTCTTTGTATATTAGTTGAAAGTTAAAAGTAAAGGTAAACTTTTGAGTTGTACATCAATGGTTCTTATAAAAATCAAAATTAAATCCAATAATTATATTTTGAAAGAAATCTAGTGTACCAAATTGACATTGGTTTGACAAATTGATAAAAAGATTATATATAGAATCTAAAACTATAGAAATGTTGCTAATATTTTTACCATCATCAGGTAAAAATAGGCTTAGATTTAAAAGAAACAAAATCTTGATTTACTTTGACCTAAAATGACTATAACCTTTTTGTTAATAATCAACTAATCAATATAGAATCACTTAAATTTTGTAATTAATTTTTGCCCTTTAATGTGAATTCTCAACAAGAAAGGTTTAAGTCACATTAGTTCAAAAATATTATAAATTTAAAAACATTAAAATTTGTTCATTCTTTAAAGTAATTTTTTAAAAATCTTGATGTTTGTTGCCTCTACAATAAAAAGAAACTGTCTGGTTTCATTTGACTAATCCATCAATAATTATTTATAAAAAGAAGTAATTCAAAGGGTTGGTGTAGAATGAAAGCTAAAAAATTACCTTTTTTTTACAGGTCTTGATTTTAATCACTTATCATGAAATTTCATGTGATTTTTAGTGATATAATTCACTTTAAATAGTTTAACACCTACTTGTAGCCTTTGCATGAAATTTTTCAAAAACATCTATTTATAAACTAGAGTATTCTTTGGTAAAGTGTTTTTTTATTAACAACCTATATAAATTAATAGGTAGTCTAGGGTCAACTCACCATATATTAACCCCTAACTACATAGGCACTTTAGAAGGTAAAATAGATTGAATTGCCAAATATATACTAATTCCATTTTGGTTGACATTGAGCCATCTTACACATCAAATCTTTGAATTAAAAAGACTTCAATTTGACGAAATAAAAAATGACAACCTTGAATGCTATTCTACACTCATCAAATCCACCCTAACCCCTTTAGGAACAAGAGAATCTAATTTCATGGCCACATAATCAAAAGCTGACCTTGATCCAAGACTAAACTCTAAATGATTTGAGTTTTGAAAACTTTTTTCATTTTTTCATTTTTCAAACAAGTAGCACTAGCAAAACAAAAATATATTTTAGCACTTTCATCTACATTCAAATGGATGAAACTATCATAAATGGATGAGAGGCTATTTATAATGGATGAAAATTAATCAAATGAATGAATTGTTGGCGATAAGCAAATGTGTTTTTGTTCGAATTTAGAAAATTCTTAAAATATTTTTGTTCTAGTTTCCTACATTTCGCCATTTATAAATAAATAAAATGAACACTCTTGAGACAAGCACACAGGCTTTTCCTTTCTTCTTCTTCATTCATTCTTTCTTTCTTTCTTATTTTTTTAATTATTTTATTTTTATTTTTTTTAATTATTATTTTTTACATGAATTGCTTTGCAACCCACGGCAAAGCTGATGAGTTGCTTTTCACCGTGACACTTGGGAACAAGAACAAATTTGAATGGAACGGGTCGACCACCAAACTTTCAACAAGTATGCTGTAATTTTCATACCTGGTCAAACAAACAAACCAACAAACCACTGACACTGAAAACACAACCAACATCATAATTCAAATGCCTTCAATTTATGTTTTTCCTTTTTGTTATTCTCCTCCCCCCAGGCCAATTGTGGTTGGGCAGGGCTGAAACTTATTTATGGCTCTCATTTGCAATGAAATACTATTTCATTTGTTTCCAGGTGCAACACTCCGCAAAGTCGTATTGTTAACTCCTAAATGACAGAGGGATAAGGGCAAAACCTAGATGTGTTATAAAATGTTATTTCTGCAATTTTGATGGAGTTTGTTCCAAAAGAGAAAATGAGAAGCATGACGTTTAGTAATTATTCATGCGGTCAAACTTTCAAAAAATATTTCAGATACTCATTTAATGAATTTAGAAGTATTTATCATTGAATGTTCACTAAAATTACAGCTTTGTTTTTAGAATTCTAAATTTGGTGTGATTGGTTAAAACCCAAAAAAAAATCTAAAATTGTCGATGGCAAAATTTTCAGAGAGAACATCATCAATTTCTATAAATAGTAAGTACTCTAAATACTATGACAAAATTGAGGTCTTTGTTGTTGAAAATTTCCTTATTGAACCCCGATATTGCAAATGAAATGCATCAACAACATTAGAACATGATCTCTACCACCAATTTTGACAAAAAGTCAAAACTTGAAAAATGCCATTTTGACCATAGGCAATCACTGTTGTTTGGGCTGCGATCAGAAAATAGTCAATCGGTCATTTAGAAATAAAAGAATGCGCATCCCTCCTCCAGAATTTATTGTGTAGGATTTTTTCATCCCATTAATTTATTTCTCCCCCACCCACAAATTGTGCTCCACCTTGTTGCACAACCCCAAACAAATATCAAATTGCCATGTGTTTCAACACAAGTCTCTAAGCTATGAATCATTGTCAAACTTGCTAATCATAGTGCCAACTTGGTTTAAAGGGGTTTATTGTGACATTAATATATCTTACAAATTTGCCGTTCCAAAAAAATGTACAAGTGTTGTCATAAACTTTTCATCCAATGTTTTTTTGTAAAAGGGTGGATACAGACATAGACTGAACAAGCTCTTGTGCACAAGAGAGACCTTAAAATATTTGGTATAGAAGCATGATTTCATGTGAGACCCATCTTTGCTTACATTTTCATTTTAATGCCTTAATTAGTAAAAAGGGTATCAAAAAATAGTTCAATAGTTTGGTACCCAAGGCCATTGTTCGCACTCAACTAATACCAATAGTAATCTTGGGCACTAAGCACGGGCACTAAGTTGTGACATTATTAATGGTGCTCAAAGATGGCCTTTCTATTAGTGTTACTACGAGTTGTTTTACACTTATCACATTAAGTTGGGTTGGGACAAGATTCACATATTGGTAGGCTCTAAAAAAGAAGGATATAAATCATCTTAAATTATTTATTTATTTATGTTAAGTTTCATTTTAAGGTTCCTCAAATTCACCCAACTCAATGTTTTTTATATTCTTGTACCACTTAGAGGAATCCCTCACTTGTAGCTTAATTGTGGAATTCATAAATTATGTCGATATTCCAAAATGTAATCCAAATTCATCCATTAAAATTGTGCACTTGTGTACCAACTACGAAGCATGTGTAAGGGCGTCAATTCGTGGAGTTACAAGGATCAAACAATCCGTCAAATAGTCAATATGTCCATATAGACAATTATTCTTCTTGATATTCAAGTGCATATACCATGAGAGCCCCACTATATAAAAAAGGAGTGCCTCTACCAAACTAAGTTTGTAGAACATGTTCAACGGGGCGTGCCATATATGCGCACCATCATTGGGTTTGGTGTGGCCCCAATAGTCTAGTTTGGTCCAACAGGGCACGGCTAACGGGCAAAAGTTGGGAGGGCTATTTTAAAATAGCCATGGACATGGCTAAATTCATTTTGTTGGTGCGGCCCTCTATCTCTTTGATTCACACATATGTGGTTCCCGATTGGCTTTTACTGAGCATTCTTTGGTGAAGGGGAAGGTGGTTTTGATAATGTGGTATGCAAACGTGACGTTTTAGAGACGGTTTCTACCTTGGAGTTGGTTTTAGCAGGTGGGTGGTATGATGTAAGTGGCTGGACCAATTTGCTCGCCAATAACTCATTGCTGACTTCAGCATTTGGAAGGGCTCGTTCAACATGCGATTGGTGCATCACCATTAGAGATGCTCTTAGTCAATCCAAGGGCGCTTTCAATACACACACAACATTAAACTTTCTAAAGTGAAAACAGAATGATACTCTTTAAATCTATTACAATCCCACCCTTCAATATCACATTTTAAGTATATGCAAAGAATATTTTATATTGTGTATTCATGTGATTGAATACTTATTATATATCAAGTTTAGAACTCAATCATGTATATCATTAGTGGGAAATTGGCTTGCAAGAGACCCTCAGAACGTCCATTTTTTAAACATGGTGTCCATTGGCATGGCCAACCACATGCTGCCATATCAAAAGTCATAAACTATGCTACAATGACATTGATACTATAAAATTAAAAAAAAAAAAAAAAAAACAATAACCCTCAACTAATCCTACCTCTGTAGGATTTTTATTTTTATTTTTCATGTTTTTTTTGTATTTTTTTTTGCTACCCCTCCTTTTGCTGATTTCCAAAGGACTTGAAGCCTTCTATAGCCGTATATTTCTTCTAATGTGGCTACCAAGGTGTGATATAAAAGAGTTTTGAGTGTAATGTTCAACAAGGTCTTTAATTTAGATGTCATGTATACAAATTTTGATGATCCAATGTAGCTTTTGTTTAGGGCTTGGTACTTGATTCCGTGAAGCAAAATCTCAACTATAGTGAGGCATCTTTGATAAAAAGATGGTATATTTTTCATCAAAAAAATGGTGGAATTCATGAAGAGAAATAAATTAGGCACCTTTTGGTCCTTTTGTCTTTCGTTGTCCTAATGGCATTAATTACTGTATACTTGGTTTGTTAAAGGGCCATCAAAAAGACTCTCATTGCTATGTATGGAAGAGCGCTTTGATGCCATGACTCCAAAAGAGCCAAGAGGCTTGTAGAATTGCAATGGATTAATGTTTTGATGTAAGAAACTAGTCCCACCTAAACTGTAATTGTTGTTATTATTATTATTATTATTATTATTATTATTATTATTATTATTATTATTATTATTATTATTATTATTATTATTTTAAATTCTGATTTTTAGATTCAAGCTTTCTACTCTTAACTCCAACGACTAAAAGTGCCTCACTAAACCTATGTTCATGACAAGATTATGAACTAAGGTTGAGTCTTAGAATATTTTGGTGGGCACTTCCAAGGACACTCCTATGAGCTAATGAAAGTTGTTTTTAATACATGAATGCCTAATCAACCAAAATCGTTTTGATGACATTAAATAGACAATAATGCCTAATCAACCAATAAATAAATAAAAAATAGAACAAATGATTGTAAATATTCAACTTATTGAACACTGCTAATGATATGAGGTTTAATTTTGACTTTTTGGTTCTTTAGGGGTGAAAGCACGGTAAATTGAACCATTAAAGTCATCCTTAGTGCTCAAATTAGAGTTTTCTTGGTCAAAGGCCATAAATTACAACTAAAAGTTCATATATTTAAGTTTTATTTTGGTAAAGCCTTCTATAGTTCTATTAGGTACTTCATTTCAAGGTTTCAAATTAAATTATTAAGAAAAGGTTACTAAGAGTAAAGCTTGAAAACATATGTTTAAATCAAATTTTGGGAGCAAATTTGATGAATTGAATCATGTTAAATATAAATACAAATTATATATTCTATAAATTCATTGTGCATTTGAAGGCTCCAAAATATTATGAATTAGGTTTCAACCAATATTGTGCATATGTGGCCCTAAATTTAGCATCTTTTAACTCCTAAAGATCTTGGACTATATTTCAAAAAAGGTACAAGATCAAGAGAACATCTACATTGTTAGTAGTTTTATCATATAATTGGCACATGCTTATGCACATGCTTAGAGTAATAGGTCTAATTGTCTCTTTTCCTGGGCTTTTTTCCAAAGTTTTGTGAAAAATATCATATCCTTGCAAATTTTGTGCGTTCCCAAACCTTTTTTAAATATAAAATAAAATAAAATAAAAATAGGAAATTGACATTGTAGAACATATCTTGGTCACAGTCAATTGTTCCTATAGGAGAAAGTTGTCTTCTCAAGATTAACGTGTTCTGCATATTATAGGGATAGTTTCAATCCAAAAAATGTCATACCAACACAACAACAGCTTTATGGAGTTTATTGAGAAAGTCAAATGAAAGAATTTGAAAAGACCACATTCACATTCATTGAAATGGGAGAATTCAATGAGTTTGTTGAAATCAATTGCAACTCCCTCTATTCTACAACAAATCTTACAATTGAATTTTTTGAAAATTTCTTTAAAGAATTGTTTTTCCTCATGAAATTCATATAAATTAATACCTAATTTAATGCCATAGAAGATTCTAACTTAGACCGCACATAAATTATTTCATATTTTCAAGTTATGTTTGTACAAGTCATTTATGCCTTAAAAAGTGTGATAGTTGTGAATTTTATGTAAAATCTCCAAAATTTTAATATCTAAACTTTTTAATAGTACAAGGTCCATCAATTTTCATAATTGAATAAAATAAACAATATCAACAAGCATGAAAGAATACACTAAAGTGACTATAGTCTTTCTATGTACAATTTGCCTTACAACATATAAATGTATATTTCAAGAATCATAAATCTCTAAATGAAATGAATCTTGTTGCAAGAGCAAGGATAAAGTTTCTCCTATTTTTTAGAAAAACATATATGCCAACTTTCAAGCATACAAATATAAAAAGCACAAAAACTCAAACCTTACATGAAAAAAGAAAAGAAAGTTAAACTTTACCTTTTTCCCTCATTTCATCAAATACAAAGTTAACGCTTGAAATCAAGAAACATAGAGTTGAATCCTTTTCATTATATATCTTTGTTCAATTATTCATGTACATTACCAGATTTTCTTTGCCTACATAATACAAGGTAAAATAAATCCAATATTACATAATAGTTGCTACATACATTCACATCACAAAGAGTTGATAGAACTATCCCACTTAATTCTTTATTCACAATGGACTTTTGCAAGTGAGTAGAGCTACTTAGAATGATGTTTGAAACATCATTAAGAGTTTGTTTTAATCATGTCATTCCAACACATTGAAATGTAATTCAATTGTGCTCTATAGTGATGTCATTCTAAGCATCAACACCCATTTGAATTCCAACTAACACATAATATTCTTGATTTTTCTTTATTTGGTCCCTTTCTATAGGAAAATCTTAAATTTAAGGTTAACTATACTAGTGGAGAGGTTTCCTTCCTATTTGTGAAGAATGAAGCCTCCACAGGAGCATCCTAATGTTATGCATCACTCTTGGAAGACTCTCATATAGCCAAAAAAAATTAGCCATTTTTTTCCAAAATGTTACATGATTTTGGGAGTGGCTACTAGTTTACACTAGAAAAAATGGTGGATGGAATCGCCAAAGTCTTTAAAAAAAAAATGTTAAAACTGCCACTATCTGGATTAAAATTCCCTATAACAAATAATTTTATGGGTGAGTATACATAAATATATGAATGATTCTATCCATTTTTTTCTTTACATGGCTAGGTTTGAGGGTGTGTATGATTTTACCATCGAAAAAACAAAAACAAATTGGTTGCTCTCACCCAACATTTAAATTTTTGGCAAGCTTTGACCATAATCTTATTTGATTTTGGGAATGACTATTTTTGCACTAAAAGAAATCGCAAAAAAGGGATGAAATCAACAAAGGCTTCTAAAAAAATATACTAAAATTGCCAATGTTTGGATGAATGTGCCTTATAATAGATAATTTATATATACCGTAGCAACATAGCATGATCGCCAAAAACTAATTAAAAAAAACAAAAAATGTAAAAATTTCAAAAATTATGAGGTCAGAAGAACAAAAATAGAATAAATAATTTAAAGCTATAGTTTGCTATTTATAAGCTACTTTGGGCCATTTTAATCAGTTTTGTTCAAAAACAAAAATCAATATTTTTTAATTTTAAGGAGGAGCTAACCTTATTTTTCAAAAAATATTAAATAATCATTCGTCGAGTGGCGACCTCTCTATGGTACCGGGCAATGGTCCACTTGGAGTTCTAGAAAGGACTGTCTGAGGAGAGTTTCAGCCTACCCCTTACGTTCTGCAACATAATTCACCAATTTCCATGATTGTGTTACCACTAAGTGAATGGTTTTTAATAAGGTATATTCTGCACTTGTACATGACAATTAATTTAAAACCAAACATAGAGGTTTTGCTTGTCCGGATTAGTGTTTTCATGCTGAAAACGGAAAACTGTCTGAATTCCATAAAAAGAAGAAAAGGAATGATCCGGACATGTAAATTTCATTTTTTAAATATCATTTTTGGATATGACTTACATTAAGTGGTTCAATGCACAAAATAATTAATTTTAGTAATAAAAATTTAATAAATTGTGTACTATGATGCCTGCAAATCCCAAAATTTAGTACTTTTTCTCACATCTATGAAAAGATCCAAAATCATAAAATTATAAAAAAAGACTAGGTAGGAATATACATCTTAACTATGGTGAGGCGCACAACTTTTTTTTCATCATTCTAGGGTCTTTTTACTTGATCAAAATGAATAAATTGGGCAAAATATAGAGGCTCAGGAACAAAATAACCTAATTAGTGTGTCTAAAGAAGGATACCCCAAGCCGACCATTGCCCTACCGTAGAATATGATTCTACCCATATTTTCTTACGTGGCTACATTCCAAGGTGTATGTCACTCTATTAAAGAAAAAACCTCAACTCTCCCCCCTGCTCTTCCCCCCCCATGTTAATGCAAGCTCCATTCACCCATAGGCCCCATTCTCTAAAATTTCCATTTTGGGCACCCCTAAGGTCTTTTTTTGGCAATTGTTTGCAAATTTGAGGCCCACAGCCCAAATTGGTCTAAAGGGACACCCTCAAGAATTTTGAACTCTCAGAAGAGGGGGTTATTCTTTAAAGTGAGCCCCTACATGTTCAAAATAAGGGGCAATTTTTTTCCTCTTCAAAATAGAGGGCAATTTTCATCCTCTTGCATTAACCCTTTAGTGCCTAGGGTACTGTAGCTCAGAGCCCTGGATTTTAGTAGATTTTTTCACTGTGGTTGAGACTACCAAAAATAGAATGAGTTAAATTAGAAAGTAACCGTACAATTCTATTCTCAACTCAAGAGCACACATTTTTTTAAAATTTGAGAATCATCCGATGGTCGGATCGGAAGATTATAGTATGTATTTGAACTGTATAATGCACGCTCAAAAACGAGATTTTGGGGGGTGTGTGACTTCAAAGTTAAATATAATTTGAGGTAAATTTTCAAAAATAAAAGCAAAGAAGTTCAGCTATGCCCTATGTCAACACGTCTCCGTTGCAATCTTTCATATCAAAAATAGACTCACACATAATTATTGTGAGATTTATAAGTGAAAGTGACTTCTCCATGTACGGTTTACGACAAAATTTTATACGTTAAAAATTGACAGGAGTGGGTACATTAGTCAAGATCGGATTACACACACTAATGGAAGATGAAGAAGAGAACACAATCCAAAAAAATAAAACAAGATAACAAACTTCCAAACACAAGAAGTACTACACAATACATATGTTGTATTTGTAAGTATTTACTGTATTTTCAAGTATTTGCAGTATTTTCGCATTCTGTTGATAGGTATTTTGATAGTTGTACAATTCCAAATTGAAAATTTCTTTTTCTGGAAGGAGCGTAATGTATGTGGGCAAATCTGAACTTCAAAACTGAAGTTCGAATTCTTTACGGATTCTCTGCTAATTGCATTTCGGACGTTGTAGTGACCATAATGTGGTTTGCTGGGCACTAAAGGGTTAACGTCAGGGGGATTTAGAGAAATTCAGCAAAGATAAAAAAGAATTTTTTTGGTTGCACAGTATAACCAATGCCAAGTGTGAACAAACGCTTGTGAGAGGATCCAGAAACAAGGAGCAGATCTGTGGCCCTATTTTTATAGCTGAGAAAAGAGAGCCAGGCGCATTTCTCAACGCAAGAGAATGATAGCACGAGGCAGAAGGTCGGTCCCTCGGTCCCCAAAGGCCCAAACCACCCACACTAAATAAGTTACCAGGACCGACCAGCCAGCGGCGTGTAGAAACGTACATTTGGTATATACATAAATATATATATTGTGTGATGGAGCAGAAACAAACAGTGTAGTGGAGGGGCATCATTCCGGGGAGCTATAGATAGGCAGGGCAGGCGGGAGCCACGGCCCAGATTAGCCCGCTTTTCAGAGCGCTCCAATCAGCCGTTTGTTTCCGAACCATGAACAGTGGCCGCGCTGCACCAGAGTGGAAAGAGGGCCAGAAAGTGCATGGAAACGCTGCACCTGCACACACTCTGCGCATGGACAAGGAACCAACAGTACCAGCCCTGCGACGTGGCCAATCTGCCCTTGCAACTCCTCAATTCTGTTGGAATTAAAGTTACCCATGTGGTAATTAAGTTACTCATGAGGGAACTGATAGACCAAGAGTCTATGACTCCAAGTTAGTTAGAACACCAAAGTAATAGTCTAGTAAGAGCATGCCCAGCAGCAGGTATTTTGGAGGGACTAACGCCAAGATTTGGTGTAGTAATCTCCACTTGCTTCGAAGTTTGGCCCAACAACTACCCACTAACGCTAAATAATAGTTTTTGGAGCCAAAGTTTGAGGTTTCCCCGCCATCCATAGAAGCTTTGGCGCAAGCAAATTTCTCACACCAAGCAAGCAAAGATGCTCAATCAACAATTAAATAACGAGCTTGAAGACTATTCACCGGCCCGTGCTTCAAGGTCATCAAGTAACTTTATATAAAATCTTCGTTTTATAAGTTGCCTTGGTGTTCGCTCCAGGAATGCTGCTG
Organism: Pohlia nutans; assembly: GCA_022496805.1. Classification (NCBI taxonomy): domain Eukaryota; kingdom Viridiplantae; phylum Streptophyta; class Bryopsida; order Bryales; family Mniaceae; genus Pohlia; species Pohlia nutans. Next base: position 5,306,636 of record CM040086.1, read on the forward strand.
GGGTACTTCATGTATTACATTCCTCCATATTATAAATGGCCTTCAAATTGATGCTTGGCGGACATTTTTTCTCTGGAACTGCTGGGCATGCTCTAAGAGCAAGCCTAGGAATTCGTCAATGTGCACCAAGTCCACATGCAAGTTGGTGTGAGAGAATTAGGAACTTCCCCAACAACAAACATCAAGCATGTTTAGAATAAAGGTCATCAATCAATTTTAAACTAGCTACTGCTTTTGTTTCAACTTGAGACAATCATAACGATGGAGAATAAGTTTACTAAAGTTAACTTCATAAAGTGAGAGCATGGTCTTGTCACAGAGTAGGACAAAGTGCTTGATGGAAAAATCACCTCCGTCATATGGACAATATTTGGAGTTGAAATATCAAACTCCAAAGTTAACTATGAGAGGCACTTTACCAGTCAAAAATAGTGTTGGTGAGTGAAAAAAGGATGTTGAGCCTGGGCGTGCTCTTAGAACACCAAAGTAATAATTTAGTAGTCTAGTTAGTCTGTACATATTCTAAGTGTGTAAAGAGACGATACTAGGATTATAAGTGTGGCTTGGTGGGTGAAGGAGATACCATTGTTTATTGGACAAGATCTCACTTCTATGGTTGGGTGGCAAGTCACATGATAAACATTGTTTACATTTAGTGCACATTATCTTTCTTAATTTAACAAATTCTTCACCGGCATCTTCGTCCGAGAATATTCCCATTACTGCATGCCACTGCAACGTCCAGTACTTACGTTTTCGATCCTTCCTTGCGTAATAGAATTCCTTGACGACCGACCGACCGACTAATGGAAGTGATGATCGATCAGTACGTGCAGGCTCTGGTTTGCAGACACTAATTAATCACTGCGTTGGTTAGTACTACTACTATTGCTGGATCTCGATCTCTGCAGTTGCTAGTATAGCCGGCATATATGTACAGCTATGGTGTAGCCAGACTATGAATCTTATAACTTGTTGGAATGCTCTCGAGATCACTTGTTCAAAAGCCTGGCTAGCTCGTACCGGCCTTGATTCTGCAAATTCAACAGTGGTCCAATGTTGTGGCCTTCATATCTGGCTCCTCGCTCATTGGCACATAATTCTGAATCTCTGCTCGCAGGGAGACTGACAGTCGCAATGATGCTATCTGTTCACGGGATAAACTGCGGAAACCAAGAAGCTTAAATATATTAATATTTGGGGGTATATACTCGGGTATATATCAGTAGTTTGTATTGAATATTGCCGAATTGGTACACTCAGAACTTACTCTTTTTTATATCATCCCTTTCGTACGAGTTCAGAGTGGACAGTGATAATAACGAGTTCAGAATGTCCATTAATATTTGACTAATTTAAGCAGACCGCGGTAAGCAAGATTATATTAATTATTTAACCGGAGATTTGTTTAGTGAGGTCATCAGTCTCCGCAAGAACACAGATTAGGAGAGAATTTGACAGAGTACTTGAGAATTGGTGGGCTCATATGCAGAATTTGACCGACTTTTGTAAACCGGAGAAAATATCATGCGTGACACTTGTCACATTCTCATTGACTGTAGCACCACACGTGTCACACATTCAACTTCTGTGATGCATGTCACTCAGTAGCTAGTACTTTTCGGAAGTGACCGACCTGGTGAATCGATCTCCTTGAATTCATTTGTGTTGTAGTAAAAAGGGAGATTGAAAAATTGAAGGAATTTAAATGGAAAAGGAAAGGCCGGAGGAAGGGCCACTAGATTATTAACGTCCTGGAATAAAAGTACTCCAGGGGTACGTACTCTACTTGTACTAACATGATGTTTATCCATCGTGCGGTACTCAACTGCAATGGCGCGGCGCTTTTGGCAGGTTCGCAGGATCATGTAGTGAATTTTTCACATCATAATTTCAAGCCCATTGTTTTTCATCGTGTTACGTAGTACTACGTACCATGCAAGTTGAAAATGAGGGAGGCCGGGGAGTGACTTACTAGCTTTACAAAATCATTACACACCGCTAGCTTGTCTGTAGTACAGTACAGTCCTTGCGCCGGGTAGGAAAACATGCGTAGAAACTGATTCGCTTGGCCGAGTGCACAAGAATCCTTGGCAGCTGACAGCAGCGGATTCTATTAATTCAGGGCCGGCCTAGCTATACTAGTTTACTCCACACGTTATTATCAAACTCAGAATATCACGTTCCAGAATCTTTACTATTGAACGTGTACACATGTCATTGGACACTTTCCACATGGCAAGTTGTGAACTCATGTACGTTTGTCACCACCTCAGTCTTTAATTACGTGATATCAAAGGGTTGTTGCCTGTCGTCACTCGTGTTCCTTTCCTCCGGGAGGCCATTGAACTACTCCGTCCTGCCTGGGATTTAATACTAAGGTCGAGGCACCTAAAACCGACCAGGTACCCAAAACCAATCTGGCCTAATTTCAAGATTTTGAAAGAAAAGATGTACCTCATTTGTACATTAGAGCATATTATTGGTTTTGGGTCTTGAAGTACTTTTCACTTTGAAAAATTGTACAAATTTCAATATTGGGAAATAATTCATGGAAAAAATTTGCATTCTCCGCGAAAACTAACTTCCAACCCGGGAAAAATATCACCCTATTAATGGCTGGTTTAGAAATAGTGTAGGTAGCTTAAGTTATCGGTTTTAGGTGCCTCGACCTTAACCCCTAAACGCCTGAATGACCAATTTTGGCTGATCAGTTTTTTGCTGCAGCTGAAATGCGATTTCGGCCATTGAAATGATGTTTTTTGAATTTGAGCTCAACTAACAAAATGTAGATTATGAAGTCTAGTTTCCACTCCATTTTGAAATTTTGAAAACTTCCTAAAATTGAATGATTTATAGCAATTACAAGTTCAAGGTCTATTACCGTGGCACCTCCACAGTGTTCCACGGTTTTAGGTTTTTCCACTGTATTTTTAAATTTTAAAATATTTTTTGAGCACGGTAAACAAAATAATGTTTTTCTTTGTAATTTACACATTTGGCAAGTTTTTTGTATTTTTAAAATATATTTTATAATTGATGTGAATTTTCTTTGCTTTTACCACTTTGAAAAATCATGATAATTTGAATTTTTCATTAATAATTTTGAAAAAATCATATATTGTAGTTGACATTCGGTTTCATGCAGGAAAAATATGAAATTTAATTTTTTGTTCAATAATAATGGTGAAAGATAGCATACAGTCTAAAGTTCTTCCACCACGCTAATAGGGTCAGGCATTTAAGGGTTAACATAACATTGTGATGAGTACGTACTGCGTGGCCATTTCCGTCGTGAAAAAGCTTCAGTTAACTTACACGAAAAAGATGAACTTAAATATGATTGTATATTTATATATATGAAAAAGCTGAACTTACATGTATGAAAAAGCTTACAAGGAAGGAAGGAGAGACAGGACGTCAGTCGGTCGGTCTGATCGATGGAGGGTCGGCGTGGTGGCGTGCATGGCGTGACGTGAGCTGCCAGTGCATCAGCTCTGACGCAGCTGGTGACTCTTCTCTTTGACCCCTGAAGGACCAAGAAGCCCGAATTGGATCTCATTCTTTCTTTTAGAGTGCCTTTTGTCTTCACCAACACGTACGTAGAACGTTCTTCACTAAGGGCCTCTTTACACTAGAGGTGAGAAGCCGTGAGGAAAGAAATTTCAGCCAATGGGAGGCCTAGAAACCGAGACGACCAATTTCTCATTGGCTGAAAATTTTCTCTCCTCATGGCTTCTCACCTCTAAGGTAGTGGGACCAATTCCCGACTGGGTTGTATTTCCGACCCCTACTGGTTGGGGGATGGGTGTCAGAAACCAACCAGCATGGTTTCAGATAGTGTCCAATAGTGTTCTAATTTCGTCCATGCTTGGAAAAATCAAGAGCTTCTGATTGGTGTAGAAGCACTCTATTTTCAGAATCCAACCTCTCATGAAAACCATGACTCTGAGCGGTTAATGGTCACTCTAAGCTTTCAGACTTAAAAAATCATAGAAAATTGTAGAAATGCTCAAAAAATGTTTTTTTTGAGGGATGCCTTTGCAATAGCTTTGCAGAGCATCCAAAAATTATAAAAAAATTCTTTCACAAGTCTAAGTATGCAAACCTGAAATTCAGTCGGGAATTGGTCCCACTACCTTAGTGTAAAGAAGCCCTAAGGTAGGAGCACCCAATTCCAATAGATACCGATAATTTCTAAACATGTTGTTTATTTTAGAATCTAAATATAAGCACATCATAAAACCTTTTATTGTTTGTTGATAAAAATGATAAGCTATCTATGGTCTACCTAGATTTATGTTCTAGAATAACTATCATGTTTAGATATTATCGATATCAGGTACACTATTGGAATTGAATGCCCCTACTTTAATTCTAGTGGTGTAAAATTTGGTCCCATCTGAATCACATTTTTCACTTTCCAATTGATTGAATCCTTCGTCCATTAGGAAGTAAGAGCATAGTCACCCATAGTCTCTCGCACTCAAGAAGTAAATGAAAAGTGTGCTAAGGGTTCTACAAAAATACCTCTTGACTCTCAATCCTAGCATGTTAAGAAATGGCCCTTCAAATCACTATTTAGTTGACTATATCTTCACATTATGCTTGTGATTGGTCCGTTGATTATTTGATGTGCTCTCAATTTTATATGTGACGGGCGTGCAAGGGTGGAGGAGTGTAAGTGCAAGGGCTCTTCAAGTGTAGATGAATAATTTTAGCTAGTTAGTCCTAGCGTGCATGGGTGGGAATGCTCTGAGGTAAAAGTATCCATGTCAATGAAATAAGGTTTTTAGAATGGAAAATGTTGAAGTTTCATTGATGAGATTGGTTTTTCTTTCATGGAGAAACAAAGATCAATTGTAGAATGGTAATTTTTTCAATTTATTTCAAGATTAAATTTATTAAAAAAGGAGTTAAAGTAAAAGTTCTTTGAAATCCATGATTAATATATAGATTCACTTATAACCGACAACAATGGGATCAATTTTTGAACACAAAGTTGCGCCATGTGGTAGCTTTTGATAAGCTATAATTGTGTTGGCTTTTGGACAACACTACATTGGCTTTTGGATCTATGAAACGCAGCTTCTAAGAGGCTTATATGTACTTATTGTTGTGTTGATTTTTATAGGTACTGACCCCTACCGTTGTGTCTTGAAGGGAGTTAGAGCCCTTTGTGGCCACACATTTTTTTTGCCTTCTACATAACATTCTATTTGATTGGCTAAGGTGGCGATGATGGTGTAGTATGTGACCGAAATGTCCATCCGACTACTTCTACCCCATTTTCATCACGTTAAAGTATTGTTCCAATGTCCCTTTGTCCGGTGGGCATCGGGGCATTGACATTACGAACGGACACTTTATTCACGCCGGCCTTGCAATAGGGTCGGTGTTTCTATCTATCTATTTGATTGGACTATAGCTCTTCTAAAACATTGATAAAAAAACTAAAAATATATGGTCAAAATAAAGAATAATCATTTTTTTGCGAGCTTAGAAGGAAATTAAGACACCTCGTTTTTTTTGGATTCTCTTAATGTTACTTTGTTCAAAAATGCTATGTGGGTTTTCATAAAGTCATATTTGATTACACTGTCATATTTGATTTTACATTTGTACAACATACACAAACAAAGTTTTGTGTTTTAGTATAGACCATGGATTCTATGGGGTTAATTGTAACACCAAAATAGTTTAAGATAATTTTTTTGTTAGTTCCCTTACCCGGGGAAGACACTTAGGAAATTTATTAAACATGGTGCGTTAAAATATAGGGTGTCTTTTATTCATGAGCAATAAAACTTTGAAATATTTAGATGTAATATAGGATGCTTAAAATTCAAGTAAGGAATAATTACAGAATATACCAAGAATATACCTAGAATATTCGAGAATATTCGAGAATATACCTTGAATATCCCAATTATGTGATAGCCTCATTTAATTACCCCTTTAACGCACGTGTTCTACCAAAGTATAGTGAAGTGTCCTCCCCGAGTTCCCTTATTAGTTATTTGGTCCAAGCACAATATGGGTATCAAAAAGCAATGTCTCATTAAAATATTGTCGTTTTTTAACTCATTCAAAGTGTACTAGAAATTACACTTTTTCAATTTGATGACAAAATCATGAGAAATTTATAACGCTCTATCGAAGATACTATTGAATAAGGAAATTTGAGCAATTTTGATATTCCTTTTCATTCTTTTGTTGTCAAATCTGGAATTGTTTTAATTCCAGTTTTGAAACAAAAAAAACAATCCAAAATGCCAATTTATACCAAATTAGTTCATCAACATGAAATTCAGCTAAAACGGCAATGTTGGAGTCATATCTATGTTCAATTTGATTGTTGATTTTATGTATTACTGTGTTTCCTCATTTATGAGAACTTTCAAAAATCACATATTTTGCACAATAAAAAAGGACCATGATTTCATAACATCTTCATCTTAAGACCATATGATATACTCAAATACTAACTTAATGAAGTACAAGACTATTTTTCAAATATAAAACCTTAAATACATAGTCCTTTCACTACTTTAATGTGGCAAAGTGCTGAATATATTAGATTAGGAAAAAATTCAAATATTTGAATTTGAACTATTTAGCACATTCAAGATCATTGTGTACCAACATCCTCTCGGGCATCCTCTCTATAACACCACTTAATTTTTGTAAATTTATAGTATTATTTTCATTTCCCGAAGAATTTTTTTCTAAAGTCTGGAGAGTCCAGGAAAGGGCACCTATACCGTAACAACATAGCAGGTTCGCCACCTGCCGAACGAATATTTTTTTTTTTGAAAAAATAAGGTTCGCCTCTCAAAAACCGAATTTCTCAATTTTCGTTTTTTAGCAAAAAAATCAGTAAAAATGACCTTAAATAGCTTGAAAATAACAAAATATTGCAAAAACTAATTTATTCTATTTTCGTTTTTCTGTCTTCAGAATTTTCTAATTTTTACATTTTTTATTTTTACAATTATTTTAGGACGAACCTGCTATGGTACTACGGTATCAGGCTTGAACCCGGACTACAATTCATTGCAATTAAAATTTGGTTGGTGTTGTTTTGAGTAGAAAAATTAGGTTTGTGGAAAAAAAATTACTTATTTGAGTTCTCATTTTTATTGACTAACTTCCTGGCAACATTATACTCAATAAATTTCTAGTCTAAATGAGAAAATTATATGAACAAAATTGTATAATAAGGTAAAATTCAATTTGTGGTTTTTGTGTTGTTGAAAGATCTCTTAACCCGTAAGTGACCAAAAAACTATTTTATAGTTGCTGCCTTTTTTAACATGTTACCCTGTATGAAAAACATATTTTTACAAAAACTGAAAACATTTTCAAATAGGAAATTAAGTCTACTTTCAACCCAACTTGAATTATGCCAATCCAAGTTAAACACCATTGAGGAGAATCTTTTAACCCATTAAGGTCCCGATTCAACACTGTTTTCAAAGATTCGTTATAAAATGGTTGATGAATAATGAAAATGGATTTGATGTACAAAGCAAAGTTGTAAATGTCAATGTGAAGATAACATTTGTACGGTTGGATTCATCATATTTATTATTAGTATTTTTTTAATTAATTTTGCAAGGTTTTCTCTTGGAATTCAATTAAAATTCCAAAATTAACACACAAAAATTAAAAAATATTGTAATGAAATTGGGATAACATGCACTACAAGATGGTATGGTTTTCATTATTTGATTCTACTTATTACGGAAAATCATATTTAAGGTCTCACTTTTTGAACTAAGATTGAAACTTGACATAAACCACTTTTGTAATTTTTCAAAAATTCACATTATCTTATTTTGAAAATCCATACCGTACAAATGGTAGTCAATTAGCACAAGAATCAAGAGAGTTTTGGATGGATGAAAAACATCACAAACTGTGTCGTAGGGACATGACAGAAATCATCCAGCGTCCAGAATATGGACGTTAGAGCGTCAAAGGGTTAAAGACAAAGACCTCAATATTGTCTTAGTGTTATAAGATTTACTATTTCAAGAAACCAATGATGTTCCCTCCTTAGAATTAAAAAAATAAAATAGAATGTCTAATTTTAACCAATCATACCAAACTTCAAATTTTAAAAATAAAACATGTAATTTTGGTGAATAGTAAATGGTAAATGCTTCTAAATTCATTAAATGGGTATTTAGAATGTTTTTCAAAAGTTTGATTGTACGGATAATTACTAAACATCATGCTTCTCATTTGTTCTTTTGAACCAAACTTCATCAAAGTTGAAGAAGTAACATTTTACAACACATCTAGATTTTGCTTTTACCCCCTTCGTTATTTAGGGGTTATAATAAGTGTAGCAATGGAGTTCAAAGTTTCTAAGGGCTAAAGGCATGGTGCCAAAACATTAAAAAAAATTCAATAGAATTGACAGAATTTAGGTTTTCCATTTTAACCCCTAAACGTCCCATGGGGATAGTAAATACGTTTTTGTATAATTGGCATTTGCTACGAACAAGAAGTTCTAAATTAGGATCTCAATAGCTCACTAGAACCGCATTGATCTAAATTTCAACTTCTTTGTTGAACTCAAACCCATTAAAGGTGTGGATCCATTCCAAATACAAGAAATATACTTTGTATTCTACTCGCCGCAAAGGCATAAAGACATTTTCAGGCATTTAGGGGTTTAAAAAAATTCACATTCATTTGTTTTAAATGATGTGCTTTCTAACACAACCAATTTGAATTTTATTTACTTTTGAAAACTCTATAATGTTGGAAGTTTTGATCAATACCCCTCTTTTACTAAAAGTTTTTAGCTCACTCATGCTCACACATTTGAAGCTAAACATTGAACTATATATAGGAAATTATATGTAAATTTTTTCTAAAATTTATCAAGAAAAACAAAACCTCTTATTTTTATGTAAGTTTGAATCAAGAACTTTACTGTGGAAAATTTCAAAAATAAATAAAATAAAATAAAATCTAAATTTTGAAATTAAAAACTTTTGTCATACAATGAGGGCTAAATCATTTTCAATTGGCAACAAAGTTTATCAAAAGTTAATGCAATTTAGAAATGGAGATCATATTCAAAACCATCTCTAGATATACATACTTGAATTATCTACTCATAATGTTGTTTAGATAATTCTTCAGTAATTATGTGACTAAATATGGCTAATTCAACAATATTATTGTACTGATTTTATCAAAAAGCATATTTGTAAGCCTCCTTATTTGTACAAAACTAATGAAATTTCTCGTCTTCTTATTAAATATTAACTAAGATGGATCCAAGCATGGGTATCAAAACTTAAGGAATGTCTCACTAAAACATTGTCATTTTTTGACTTATTTAATGTGTGTTAGAATTCACACATTTTCAATTTACATGAATTTGATGAGAAATTCATCAAAAATTTGTTGTACTCTATCCAAAATACTATCGAACAAGAAAATTTAAACAATTTTTGTATTCTTTTCACTCCTTTGTTCTCAAATCCGAAATTGTCTTGATTCCAGATTTGAAGCAAAAAGAACAATTTGGAATACTAGTTCATAGCAAATTAGTTCATAAACATGTAATTTAGCTAAAACAATGTTTGAGTCATATCCATGTTTAATTTTGTCTCTTAACGTCCAAAGAACCAAGTGTCATAACTAGGACTATAGGATCTTGTTTTGGATTACCAAAAGAATGCTTGGTAAAATTTTCATAGAAATTGACCGTACAAATTGCAAGTTTATAGATTTTTAAAGTGAAAAGTTGAAATAAAATTCTTTTCTAACCTTTTTGTAACATCTTTGGAGACATGGAAAAAATTGTTAAATTGATAAGGGCAAAACCTAAATGTGTTGTTAAATGTTACTTCTACAACTTTGATGAAGTTTGGTCCAAAAGAGAAAATGAGAAGATTTTTAATTTTTTTATAATTTGGGACAAAACTAGGATATTTACTCCAATGAGAAATGGTAATTCAAGAAAAAATTCATTGAAATTTACTAGAAGGTGTTTCCTGCAAAATTGTCAATATCATTGTTAAGTAGTGTAGATTTGCAATAAAAATATAAGACTCGATTCTAAGCATGTTTCTTTTTGACTACAAGTAAATTTAATGTGTGACGCATTCCAAACATTAAATGAGAAATATATTAGCATAGCTATAGATTTTGGAAGAGAGTTTTTTCATCCCTCAACAATGTTATGAGAACTTACTACTTACAAACAATAAGAGTTCTACAAAGACTAACATTGTATATTGTCTCGTATATTGTATCATCTTTCCAAAAAAAATAAAAAAATAAAAATCCTACATAAATGTATTTTTGGAATCATATTTCAAAGAAAAAAAAAAACCAATATTAATTTGAAGATATTGATAAAAATTAGATAAAAATTTGTATATGATGCATATGTAATTAATACTATAATTTTGGGGCATTAGTTATTTGTGGCACATTAGGAGAGTATATGGTAGTACACTGGTCAAATTTAGTCACATAATATTGTAAAGTCCAAGAAATGTAGTATTATTCCATAGCAATAGAAAATTTCAAGAGCTTTATGAAATAAGTGTTTTCAAGTTACAGTGGTACAAAATTATGATAATATTTTGACAATTGTAAACTTCAAATAACTAAATGATTTATTTCTTAGATTTTTGCAAAATCTAAATTCCCAAAAGTACTAGTTCTACAAATGTAAATATTAACCCCCAAAGGTCTTAAGATACCTTATAATTTGATGATTTGTAAATATGTACTATAAAATAATCTCTTAAAGAGAAATTTAGTGACAAGGTTTGAGCGAAAGTTGTTGATTATGAACAAAAAATTACATCCATATGGTTAAATATGAAAATATTATCACCAGTAAATATATCTAATAAAAATACACTTAATCCCTAAACGTTTAACCAATTATTTTTTGAATGATCTTTTGTCAATTGTGCAAAAAAATCAAGTGGTTTAGCTTTCCGGAGTTGATGTTTTCATTAAATGTTTAGGTTAAGTTATGATACATCTTTTGAGTATTGGGATTGGAGAATAAACTTCATTCAAAAATTTTACAATGTCCAGAGATATTAAAAATGAGAGTCCAAAATACAAAGGGCTTTCTAGAGATGCTTTAATCATCCATTTCTTTTAACCCTTAAACGTCAAAGCTAGCAAGCCCCACGGGCTTTTTATGAAAGAATATTCTTAAAAAAATTTAGTTTTCCTCAACCAAAACAAACGAGGATTGGTGCGTTGGAAAGCTACTATAAAGGTAAGTGAGATTCTCGACGTGCGCTTCATTTGGGAGATTGTGGAATCATCCACAAGCAATTGTAGTAATCAATTTGAATAGGTGTCGAGGCATCTGACTGGGCCTTTGTTCGGTCTGCGATTGGGGCCAGGCCATGAGTCTTTTTGATAGTAATATGGTGTGGTATGTGAAAATTTATGAGGTTTGGTGGCAAATTTATATTCTTTATTTGTACCATTTTTAGCTAGTTTGTCGGCTTGTTCATTTCCGTTTATATTGACATGTGCTTTGATTTTGTTAATTGAGGTTGGTTGTGTTCTACTTAGGAGCATATTAGTTATAGAGGTTAGGGTATTTTGGTCTGCATGATTTCTATGTAATGTTGGGTGTTTGATTTGGGTGTTAATGAGGTATAGGCAATTTAAACAGTCTGTAAATATGTGGGTGGGTTCGTTGGGAATTTTGTAGTGATTATTTTGAGGGTTTTGTGTATGGCGATGAGCTCGGCGCAAAATGAGGTTTGTAGTCCAGGGAGTCTTTTGGATATTTGTATATCTTGTTTAGTGGAGTGGTATATGCCATAGCCTGATTTTTTGCGAATTCAATAACCATCTTCATGTAATCTAGGAGGTTTGAAAGAACCGTCAGTATAGTAATTATATATAGGTGGGAAACAAAGTGTACAGTAGTTGGGAAGTTTGGAAGTGGGGGTGAGTTAGTGTTTTGGAATATATAATCAGACGGGTATATGAGTGCATTCCATTGGGTGTTTTTGTTTACTGGGGTGTTGGATGGGGTTTGTGAGTCTTTTTGTGTGTGATAATGTCGGATACGGAGTGTTTCAATTTGTAATGTGAATATGTCGATTTGGATGGTAGTGTATACTGGATGGTCTTGATGATGGATACAAAATATATGTATGGTAAATGGTTCAGATGATGGTTTTTTTCTGGTCACAGTGTCGGTTTGTCGTAGGTGATGGTGTCGGCAACAAAGTGGGTGATGACATGAGTGTTGGAGAATGGTCCTGAGTATAAGGAAGAATTGTGGTACCAATTAATATCTGGTATTGTGAGTATGGTAATGGTATGGGGGTCTTGTTTAGCTGGTCGTCTTGCCCAATGTGTGGCTTTTTGGGCGAGTTCTTCCGTGTTTGGATGTGCGTTTCCAATGCCTTTCCATTTGTATTGGAAGGTTGTGCCTAAGGCTCCAAATATTTTGTCCATTGTAAATAGAGGTAGAATTGTGTTATTTTCGTAGAGCATGTGATTGGTGAGGAGTAGGAGTGGGTGATGTTGAAGGTGGTTATGAGTGTATCTAGGATAGTGGTGGGTAAAGTATGATGGAAGGGTTTGTGTGGTTTTTTGTTGGAGGATGTGTCTGTATCGTTGAAACAGCCAGGCAATGGTTTCGAATGATTGTGGGGAGGGGGGGACAAGATTTTGGTTTGTGAATATGGTTTTGTTGTATTGTTGCCATAGCCATTGTAGGCGTGTGAGGAATGGTGATAAGATATCGGCTTGTGTCTGCATAAATGATAAATATGGGCATGTTCGTTTTGTATATGGATGGTAGATTTAGTAGTGAGTATGTCTTTGTCGGGGTTGCATTTGCGTATTGATATATGTGCGTGCGGTATGTGTGTGGGAGGAAGGATGAATTGAGAGCCTCGGGTTTGTATAGGTGTGAAGTTTTTATTGATGATAGTAGTGTAGTGTGCATGTTGTTGTTTTGTATGGTAGGTGGTGAGGAGTGTGATATTGTGGTTGATTACACAATGCTGGTTGTGCGGGAAGAGGTTTTTCTGTGGCATTCATTGGATGTATGTTGTGTTATTTGGTGTAATCCATTAACATAGGTACGTGGTGTACTTCTTGGGGATGTTAAATGTGTTTTTCGTTTGGACTGTTTTATGGGATATTATGGTGTGAATGGGAGATTGTGATGGATTATTTTTTATAACGGGTCGTGGGTTTATTAGAGGTGGTGTTAGTGGGTTTATCGGCGGTATGGGAGTCGCTGATTGTCGGGGGATTATGGCTTGGTTATTTGATATATCTGGCTTGGAGTGTGCGGGTTGAGAGGTGTGCTTGGCATTGTGGTGGGCAGTCTTGTGAGCAGCTTGGGTAGCAAAATAATTGTGTAGCTATGTTTAAGGCACTTTTTTCTAGTTTAGAGGGGGTTTGATAGTAAAGTTTAAAATCATCTGGGGACATGAGAGTGGTGCCATTTGGGAGGGTTATATGTTTAATTTCAGAGATGTTCCCGGGGAGGGCACTGTCAAAATTTTATTAAACCACGTGAGAAAAAATATAGGGTACATTTAATTCATTGGAGCAAAATTTATACAAATTTTAGAAATACTATAGTTTGAATGAAATGGCCTATACAGTATTATATCTAAAGGAGGGTAGGTGAAAAGTATAGGTAGTATTCTATTTTTATTAATAAAGGAGGGTAGGTGAAAAGTATAGGTAGTATTCTATTTTTATTAATAAAGGAGGGTAGGTGAAAAGTATAGGTAGTATTCTATTTTTATTAATAAAGTAGGGTCTCAAATATTTAAAGGAACGAAGAATTTATGTGAGTTCTAATGAAAATCCTTTGATAGAATGAGAATTGCCTCAATTGACTAAAAATTGTCGAAGTTAGCCAATGGCTAGGAATGAACCACAAACAAAGGTTGAATTATTTGGCTTCATGGGAAAGTCTCTTCACAATGAATTTTAGCATTAGGTGACCAATGAGATTCACAAGGCTAGGGTGGGGTGGTAGTGCAGCATGCTTCCTCTCGCAACATGTATTTGTCACTTAAACCTACCATCGAACATTTTAGGCACTAAGCACAGTTGTTATTCTTTGAAAGTTACGTTCATGTATTGTTGTCGTTTTTTTATGTCCGATCAAGTTCAATTTATGCTGAAATTCCTAAATTTTGATAAATGGTTCAGTTTATAAATAAAATAGGGTCTATAAAATAACTTAATGGTGGAAATTATATTTACCTGTAGGGTCTTGAAAAATGCCTCAAAGTACCATTTTATGTACTAATAAGGTGCAATTTATTTTTAAAAATTAGATAAATAGCCCACCTATAATTGACCCCCGACCGCACGTGGTTTACAAAAGTATGTAGTATGTAACCTCCCCGTGGAGATGTTGTGTTGTAGTAGTTTGTGTAATAATTTAAGGGATAATTTTGGGTTAAGTTGGGGGAGTTCTAACATGGCTTGGAGCATCCACTGTGTTTCAAGGTGTGTTGCGTGGGGTTGGAAGTTTTCAAGGGTGCTTTTGAGGTGCAAGTTTCCAGCTGTTATGAGGAGATACAGTGTGCAGGTGGTGGGGGAGCGAAGACAGTCTTATGTTTTGATGTGTTTAGAGCTCTAAAAGCACTCCTCATGAACCAAGTGGTATTGTCTTCACATTGTACATTTGACCATAGTCGAATACCCTACCTCTCTGGTGCCATGACCGCCCAGAGGGAATCGCTACTTGCATCCTATGAGGTAGTTTAGGGTCATTTTGGATTATATGCATAGGATTTTGAGATGTAAGGAAGTTGAGGAAGGACTTAACATGTTCCAGGCAAGATTAAACAATATTTATAATAGATTTGGGTGTTGCCTTTAGCTATCATAGCCCGTATCATAGATGGTTTTTGTATATGACAATCCATTTCAAGGAGGGCTTTCTAGGTGTAAAGGGTGAGGGTGAAGCTTGAGACCTTTGCACTCAGAGAGCCAAGATTGAAATGGATTGCCATGCATAAAGCTCTTTCAAAAAAAAAATTCTAGTATGAATAGATGGGTTGATTTGGATTATGACAAAATTTCCCAAAGACTAGATTCTGACATACTTCCCCTTGTGAAATCTCCAATGCAAGTAACAAGTTATAAGGCCACATGAAACGTATTCTAAATTTCCAAGAGTGCCTTATGGATGCAAGAAGAACCATTCTACACTCATTTGTGTCAAGCTAGCTCCAATTGTATTTGGCCATTTTGATTCCAAAATTAAAAAAAGAATTTTTAACTCTCAAATTATGTGTTTAATTTTTTTTGCAGAATCTCTTTCTACAAAACAACTCTTATACCCTAGGTTCCTAAAAAATAATTCAAATCGGAATAGGCAAAAATGGGCTCCCCAAGACTTTAGGAATAAAATGTGTTTAAGTGGAGAGGATTTTGGATGAAATTCATGTGTATAAAAAATATAATTCAACTAGGTTAGAAGTTTCTTAGTAAGATAACTCAATCTCTCTAATCTTTGAAGAAAATTTATTGGAAATGTCAAGTAGTTAAAGTCAAGATCAATTTGGGATTTAGCATTTGGATCTTGTCAAACTTAATCAAAGTTGGCCGAGGCATACAAAAATTATTATTTTTTGCAATATTTTGCATTTAAAGTTAACAAAGAAGAATTAGTAATGCCTTGTACACATGCATGGTCAACTTGAATGCATGTAGAGTAGGGTACAAGAGTACAAATTTTGGATCCAGTTGAGATTTGTGGGAACTTTGGAAGGCCTATGTATGCTCAAAATTGAACGGAATTTCAAATAGTAAATTGCATTGGAATCACACTAAATTCTACTTTATTGCCAACACATATACACATATGTAATTGAAAATTATACAATTTTTTTGATGTTTCCTATATGCTATCTACCATTTAGTGCTACCAGTCTACCACCATTTGTGAAAATCACAACTTGTATTTAATGATACATATTAGAAATGAACCTTCACAATTGCTTTAGAGATACTTGATCCCACACCACTTGAACTACTTGTATGATTTTTTACTTATTCTTTACCTTAATGCAAAAAATCTTTGACTATCAGACCATTGCCCATTACCAGTCATGTATTAGAGTAAGAAAATATAACAATAAGCACACTAGTCTTAATTTGGAAACCAATTTAGACCCTAAGTTTTGCAAGACAAAAAGAGCGTGACTAGTATTTATAAGTAAATTACCAGCCTTGAGAGCTATAGTTGGCAAGAAGTCTTTCCAAATGAAGTTGGAATCTGAATTTTTAATAAGAAATTTGAAAATAAAACCACTAGTAGGTATGCTCTTGGGGAAATGTTCTTTTAGAAACGGATTTAGAAGGGTTGTTTTTTCAGAAAGGTTGTTCTCAAATTTCTGAAAAAAAGATTTTTGTATAGTAGAGTTATCCTTAAAGTCCATCAAATTTTGAAGAAGATACCGTGATTTTTTTATATTATACTCTTATTTCTTCACTTCAAATAGTTAAAAGGTGTGGAAGATCGTGGTGGTTTATCATTATTAGGTGTCAGTGTACGAGCTTGGTGGTTTTTAAAAGTTTTTTAGCTCCAAAAAAGGAGCTGAAAAACTTTTGAAAACTTTTGAAGACCACCAAGCTCTTACACACCTAATAATAATAAACCACCACGATCTTCCACACCTTCTAACTATTTGAAGTGAAGAAATAAGAGTATAATAAAGAAAATTCACAGTACCTTCTTCAAAATTTGATGGACTTTAAGGATAACTTTAATGGCAAGCACTTCGTTTTCATATTTAGGTACCGTAGTACTAAACAAGAATACCAAAAATTAATTTTAAAAAATGGTAAAAGCTTGGAAATTATGAGGACAAAAAATGAAAATAGAATAAATTATTTTAAACTATAATTAGATATTTAAAAGTCATTTTGGGTCGTTTCTAATTATTATTATCTTTCTCATAAACAAAAACCTAGAAATTTTATTTCTGGCTAGTGGATGAACTTTATTGTTCAAAAATAAATAATATTTGTTTGCAAGGCGGCAACCTCGGTATGATACCATGGTATGTACATGGAACACACAATTCATTATTTATGCACTTGGCCATATAATCATCCACTTAGTCCCCAAACACATAAATGTTTTTGTCTAATTTTTTTATTTTAAAACCAACGATTATTGTCTTTCTTCAATCCCTTACATTGTAAACAAACATTTATTTATTTTTTAATTTTTTAATTTTTAATTTTTTAAAATATTTTTAAAATATTTTCTTTTTTATCTTGATTTCAATATTGTCTTCCTCTTCATGGGAGAGCGTTGTTTTCACCGTAGAGGATCCTATTCATAGTTGCTTTTAATTGTATATGCTTGTCGCTACATGACGAATCGCACTCACCAAGTCCAACTCAAAACTGGTGAGTGTGAAGTGGCACCATTTGACTCACAAGGAGTGCAAAATGACGCCTTCTCCTTGTAGTGATCGCTGAGGATCATTGACAACAAATGGAATGGTGCTTCCATTTCAAGAGGTGTTCACAGACACAATTAGAACTCTACCACCTTAAAGACGATGATACTTGACATCGATCGGGTATACAATGACAATCACTGGTCGAATTTGGACAAATAAATCCAACAACAAGGATTACAGAAAATCCAAAAGATGGTATGGCTCTTGGATTGCTTGTTAGTGCACAAGAGCACTTGAGGATTTCTTAGATTGGATAAAACATATGCATTCTAAAATCTTCGTGGTTTTTGTTTGAGCAAATTGTAAAAGTATGCTAATGTGATACTTCAAAGGCCCTTAAAACACGCATTCAAGAGGGCATTCAATAGTTAGACAACATATACCATCAAACAAAAAATAATAATAATGAGGATTGACTCTGTGGATTTCAAGATGAGCAACCCAAAAGCCTTGGGTTGAAAAGATTCAAAAAAGATTCAAGAGATGAAAACCATGATAGTGAAAGGATGGAATAAGACATGAATCTAAAGAGCTTAGACGGTACTTTTCAACTTTCAGCCATGGAAGCCAACATGACATTTTCACTACTTGTAGCTAGTGTGGATGTTGATGAGAATCTTGTTGATGCCAACTTCCACATTGAAAATTCATAGTAGTTACATGGCTTATCCAAAAATTCTATTTTTTCCTTCTCTTGTAAGATCATTTTCCCCTAATGGATCACGATTTCTCCTACTTTTGAGCATCAATTTCATCTCATTCTATTCATTTTCTTGTGAATATTTTTATATCTCTTCATAAAAAATACCAAATCAAAAAATTAAATAAAATTTAAGAATTTTTTTGACCAATTTAAAAAAAATTCCCCATGTTTTCAAAAACGGTCAAATTTTTTCCAAAAAGACTACAATTTGATCTTCTGACTTCAAACGCTATAATCTTGCAATCTGTACAATCAAATTCTATGAAAATTTTACCATGCACTCTTTTAGTAATCTATAACAAGATCCTGTAGTTAAAGTTGAAAAATAGAACCATCTTGGTTTTTTACTTTAAAATATTTACATTCCTATTAATAATATTTTACTTGTAAAAATAGGATGTCTTTTATATGAAAGTAAAAGACTAATGAATTCTATGTGGGTGAGCACATGCATAGACATACTAAAAAACACCTTCATCCAATGTATATGTAAATATTAACTTTCAAAACATAATGATAGTTACATACTTTTAATTGAATATTGTCACCATAATTTGGGGCATATTTTGAATTATATTATGAATAAGTTATTTATGAAGCAAAATATAAAATGAAAGATTGGCTAAATCACATAGGGCAATGACATAGGGGCACACTAGTATGTCATTACATGTAGATGTAAACGTATGAAATGTATAGGATAAAGGAGGAGTTCTATGCCATTGGTTTTTAATAAAAAAATGTAACATGGGTTGTATATGGATATGGTATTGCTATGTTTGGACTTGAGTATAATAACTTTATAGAATTTGTAGAAGGTTAGTCGTAGCCAGATGAATACAAAGGGCATAACCACCATGTTTGTATCTGGAAACAAGATATTAGAGCAAGCTCACTAGTCCAAACTTGGAAAACTAAGATTTCCAAATTTAAGTTTTCTAAAACATAAGGAGTCTAGGTGGTATTTAAAAGCAAAGTACCAATCTTGAGCACTATAATTAGCAAAAATTATTCCTGATATGGAATCTCAATTTTTAGCAAAAAATTAGAGGATTGCAGCCATTGATAGGCATGTTCCTAGAATATATTTTTTCATAAACATATTCAAAAGGGTTGCATTACATTCTATAACGGTAGGGCTTTGCACACTCTACTGTTTGGTTTGAAATTTACTGATACAAAAACTTTTTCTTGGAACATGGGGTGAAAAATGATACTTGCCATTATATGAGGGAATTTATAATGTGACCATTATATGACCTAATTCTCTCTCAACAACAACATTCTAAAATAACCAACACACTCTGTAACATATTCAAATTATGTCATAGAGAAAAGGTGGGGACCCAAAATAGTCACATTTAGGATCATGGTTTGAGTGTAGTGTGTACCAATCACTTCTTATGTTTGTTCTAAAACAAGGCTTGTTGCCTTGCTACACTACCTATATAATTGTGTCAAGGTACTTATACCAAGGCAATTATGTCACTACCTCATTGAGTAATCAAAAGAGGGTTACAATCCATAACCTATTGTGCCATGTTTTAAGCGGATATGTTACAAGATGATAGGCTATTTACTCATAATCATATTTGTTTTTTTGGACCATCAAATCAACCAAATAACTAAAATTGAACAATCTTGATCAACAAAAGGACATAGTAAGTTATGTCCCATAATAAGTTCGGGCACAACAAGTTGGTATCTTATGTCCCATAACTAGTTTGCAATTGCCATTCCTCACTAGCTATGTAGTCTCTCATAAAATTATCTACAATAGTAACTTATGAAGTTGCATTCATTCATCATTTTGTTGGAGTTAACCAATGCATAAGAAATAGCTCCCACAAGGTCCGTTCATCATTTTGTTGGAGTTGACCAATGCATAAGAAATAGCTCCCACAAGGTCTGTTAGATTTTTCAATTAGGTTCAATTCATAACATTCTTTAGCAATAGGGTACTGCTTGGAACAATAACTTTCCATGGAACATGGAATGAAAGATGACACTTACCACACTTACCATTATGAGGAAATTTAATAGGAGTCAAGCAATTAAGACAAACTTAAAATGTGAAAACAAAGAGCATCCAAAAACATCCAAGAGCATCGGAAATAATTCCACTCAAGAGATCCCACGAAAGTATATTTCACTTCGTCGAGAGTTGTCCCCTTTCTTGAGAAAGGAAGAGATGGAGTAAAACAATGTGAGTTATGTTGATCAGCCCAAAAGTACAGATATGAACATTTGTGATTGTGTTGTCTTGACTTATCCTGACTCTTTCAAAGTTCCATATTAACACAAACCAGGCGTCACAACTAGATTCGAGCCCAATAGAACATAGAAATGATAGAACAGATAAAAAGAGAGTACTTTTATTATGAAAGCCCAACTTGATGTTGATCCTCCAAAACTTCAAATTGAGTTGTCAACAAATTTTTGACCGTTGAAAAATGGTTTGATTGTTTCAGACTGACATGTTAAGAAACTGCAACTCCTCTCCGTGATTTACAAACAAACCCCGCCCGTATATCCGACATGTTAATCAACCGACTTCTAGTCTAGTCCGATATTAGAACAACCAGAATGTGGGAGACACCCTCATCAGCCCGAGTGTAAAAAGACTATTGCATGACCTAACTTTTTTCAATCCTATGGAAAACTGTGCAGGAGGGAGGAACAACTGTCCAAAGGAGTAGAACGAGTCCCCAACTGATCCAACCCTACTACTATAAATACACAAGAGGCCCAACTTGAAAGCCTCAAAACAAATGAATTCTTATTTTGAAACCAAAAAGAAAAAAAGAAAAAAAGAAAAAAAGAAAAAAAGAAAAACCCTGACCCAAGATTGTGACAGTGATTGCGAATCATGAAAACGCTTCACGCCAGCCACGTGTTGGGGGCCTTGTACGTGTAGCCTTGGAAGAAGTCAAGGTCGCTGGACTTTGGAGTCCCCGCTGGAGAGTCATCAAGTGGCATGTTTGTCCACATATCATCGAAGTTAGCAGTACATTGCTTGCCGCTAACAGCCGGAAGAAACTTTGGTGTTACCTGGCGCATTTCCAGCTTTCGCCAGTTAATACTTTTGAACCACTTGTGCTGTTTAATGTCCTCACTCCCACGAGGCCCATTTCCAAGTCGCTTATTTGGATCTTTCTGTAAGAGCTGCAAAATCATGCCAGAAGGAAGGATAATTACATATTAAGATTCCAACATACGTCTCCAAGATCAAATGGATGCATTCGCTGCCTAGTGGTTAAAGCATCTCCCAAGAAAAATTTGAAACCGATAGCAATACATAGTCCGTAACGTCTCAAATCAGGATATCAAATCTCAGTCGTTCAAAGAGAAGCAATATGATTAACCTCGAGATAAGTTCTTGGTACTTTGGCATTTCAAACCCCATGAGACATATGGTTCAAATTACTACAAGCAAAGATTATCTCCCCAAGAAAACATATCCATACCACCTAAAAATCGGTAACGAATGAAATACCACATCAGACCTGCTTAGCCTTACTGCCAATCATTTCAAGAAAACTTACCCCTTTCAAAAGGTTGTGAGCCTCGCTAGTCAAGTACGTTGGTAACTTGATCTTGTCTTTGATTATCTTCTCCTGTAGCTTCTGCTTGTTATTGTGAGCAAACGGAGGCTGCATTCACCAATTACAGAACACAAGTATTACGAATTTTATCAGTGTGGACCACAACAACTAGGGAAAGAAAAACACATTCCTGGTCTTCTGCACTCAGAATAACCCAATTTCGGGGTTAGGTTTTGAAGAACAGTTCATGGCATAACTTAGCATACCTGACCAGTAAGCATCTCATAAAGAAGGATGCCAACACTCCACCAATCAGCTGATTTTCCATGTCCTTTGTATTGAACAATCTCAGGTGCCATATATTCCATGGTCCCACAAAGGGACTTTGAGGGACTGTCTTCATTCACCTCCTTGGCTAGGCCAAAGTCAGTCAACATTACCTGTCCAACAAAAAATTCCAGTAGTTGCCCTGTATGAGAGGAGATCCAAAATAGAAAGGGCATGAAAATTACCGCCAATAATGACAAACGAGATATTAAACGGATACCACTCGTGTATTCTTATCCTCATGAACGAAACTATGATACAAAAGCGGGTTACATTTTGACTCCAATAAGAAGAAAGAATCATGGCCAGAAAAGATGTACAAAAGTATGAATAGTCACGTACATAACCGTCAGCATCTAGAAGGATGTTTTCAGGTTTCAGGTCCCGATGTATGATTCCATTCTTGTGGAGGTGCGCAAGAGCCAACACTATCTCTGCAGCATACATGCGTGCCAAATCCTCACTGCATACCAAAGCACCTTGTGTGAGTTCCATTTTAACTTGCTCCATTCCACACAAGAGACCTCTTGTCTGAAACACTAGGATCCGGATTTCAATGAGTCATACGCCACGCAATGAATTGGCATAAAAGGCAAGTCTATTCCAAAATCCTCTCCTCGAAAATTCAAGACACCAAAGTACTGTGTAACTAAAAACTTATCAAGGCTAACGATTTTCCTTTAAACTAGTAACACAAAATCCAAGAAATTATATGCAATCCTCCAAAGCAACAGGTAGAGCAACATATTCGTCGCTTAGGTGAACATCGGCCACATTTGGTTTCAGAAAACACATACTAAATAACCTAAAAAAACAAAAAGCATGCTCACATGGCTTGTGCTAGATACCCACTTGAAGGTTCCCTGTCGGTAGAGCTGGAAGAAAAGATGTCCACCATTGATAAAGTCCAGAACCAAGTAAAGCTTGGACCTTGTCTGCACTCAAAGAAGAGCTTTAGCTTTAATCCAGCTGATCCACGTGCAGTATTTTGTATTCTGATGTCAAGATTCATTGCAACAGCTCTCAAACAAACAAACAAAAAACACTTTCAATTGACAACATGAACAGTCAAACTCTCAAGCTGGGATTTTTTGGAGAATTGCAAACCTGGAAGGAGTACTGCAGCTGCACGATGAAAGGATGAACCACTTTGGTGAGAATGTCCCTTTCTGCCTTCACGTAACTACCATGGTTGCGCTTCAGAATATTTTGCTTTCGCATGACCTTCATGGCGTAAATCTCTGAAGTCCCCTTCTTCCTAACCTGAAAAACTTTACCGAAGGAACCCTGACCAACAACTCTAAGAAGCTCAAAATCCTGAGGTCCCAACTTCTCCAAACCATTTCCATCCTCGAATTCCTTTTGAACGTGATCATCTCCTTCTGGGTCACTGCCACTGTCCCCAGAATCACTGAGCGTCAGCCCTGTTGCCTGATGAGCAAGTTCGTTAACCCCCTCAGCAGGGGTTGCGGCACTAGCAGTTGCAGAATCTAGCTCATCCCATATCGGTTTACCCTGTACTCTGGTTAAACCAGGCTTTGGGGATGGCCCAACAAGAGAGTGTGATCGGGAGTAGACGACCACAGGATCTAGTCGGAGCTCAGGACACCATTCATCTGTTTCTCCGTTCTCAGCAACAGTGGGCAGCTGAGGGATAGGATGAGGTGGTGCAGGACCAAAGACGTCTGAAAAATCAAATTCTTCATCGAAACACTCGTCACGCATCTGTGTGACATACTTCCCTGGTAAGAGAAGTGGAGAAACGTGTTGCACTGCAGGGGTGTTCAGTTTTGTTGTCGTCATATCTCTGCACATCACCACAACGAAAATAGAATATCATCAATACTTGTTACAGTGCCAAAGCCCACGCGAAGAGTCAATATTACAGGGTAGCAAGCATGAACAAACATCCTAAATTCAGTAATGAATTAAATCAAAAGAGGAAATTAAATAACTGCATGTCCGTTAGTTCCGTTACTGCAGATGCCCGCGCTAAACTCACAACCCCATCTCACAAAGAAGAAAAATAAGCCAAGAAAAACACTATTGCGGAGACCTCCAAAACAAAACACAAATGACCGAAACGATTTCTGGAATAAATCATACGTTATCGAAAGAGTCAATCTTTACATATTCGAAATAGGTCATAGAAGATCCAGAAAGGCTTTAAAATAAAAAAAAACCTGTCTATGCACAATCATAACCTCATAACCTATCCTTTAAACATGTGCAACTCCCAAACAAACAATTTCCCGCAAAACCTAACACCTCCAGGGAAACTAAAAAAACAGAAAAAACAAAAAACAGAAACGTAATCTCTAAGAACAAAATATGTTAAATATACTGGACAGACTCCTCGAAAAAGTAAAAGGAAGATTACCTGGAGCTCCTTCGAACAATAATCAACTCGAACGCAATAAACACGTACGAAATCGAATCTCTAAGTTTTCAAATTAATAGTCATGCTTGCGCCAGGGCTACGAGACAGCACCACCGGCACGACGCCTCGAAACCCTAAGCCGGTCCTTAGGGCTTCACAGCACTCCACAGTTACATCGTCCCGAACTAATTTCTTAGAAGAAGAAAAGAAGGGAGTAGAAAAGCATGCGCCCGCCGGTTGACAACAACTGAACGAAAACAAAGAGACGTGAGAAAAAACCCAAAACTCAAACCCTGGCACCGACGCGAAGAAGAAGAGGCGTGAATTTCTGAGAAAGGAACGTGGCGATGCTATGAAAACTTATGAGGTGGGAAACGGCATGAGCTCCGTGACGAAAGACGGGGGCCGAGCGTGGTCATCTCCGCAGGGCCCGCTCTACTCGGCCCGCCATAGCCAGAAGTTTAGAGACCACTGGCTATGGCGGGCCCTGTAAATTTAGGGGCCACTGGCGTTCTAAATTTACAGGGCGGTGCCAAGAGGGCCACATACCCGGTCCCACGGGCGCCGGTATGTGGGGCCCTATTTCCGCAGGTGGACGATGACCTGGTGCCCGCCTGTCTGTCTGTTTTTGAGTGGCGGGGCTTTCACGCTACAGTGCCCTTGACCGTTCCCTTCAATCCCCAAGGGGGGATTTGTGGTCATTCTTTGGGAATATGCTCAAGCCCTAGTTTTTCTTTTTACTTATCAGTACCGTAACCTGGACACCTGCCGGTAGCAGTTCCACGTCACCTATCCCGCTATCCACGTCCTCTTTTTCATGGGTTGCAACTATTAAGAAAACGACATGTGGCAAAAGTCGATTTATGCCACAATTCTAGGATTTTGATAAATGCTGCAATTTATAAACAAAATTTCAAAAGGTCTCTAAAATATGTTAATGGTGGAAATTATATTTACCTACAGGGTCTTGGAAAATATCCAAAAGTACCATTTTATTGTTAATTCTAAGGCGAAAGTTATTCAAGAAATTTAGATAAATAGCCCACTTCTAATTAACCCCAACCGTATGTGGTTTACAAAAGTATATAGTATGTGACTTCCTGGTGACAATGAAGGGTAAAGACTCTCAAAATGTGTTTTAAAATTAACTTCTTGTTAATTAATGAATTGAAACAGGATTTTATGAATTTTACTTTTTTTCCCATGTCAAAAAATACAAATTAAAAATAAATAAATAAATTAGACAACTATTTTAACCTCCAAATTTTAAGGCTATTGAATATGGTCGCCCAAACGCTTAATCCTTAAACATCCAAGGTGTTTTTTCATTTTCAAGCATTATTTTTGTCCCCATGCTTTCACTTTTTTTAGAATATTTTTGTTCTTTATAGACAATATCAAAATGTTAAATCTTGGTAAAATCAGTTAAATCTTGGTAAAACCGGATTGTCGAATTGGAAGATTATAGTATGTTTTTGAACCGTATAACGCACTCTCAAAAACAAGATTTTAGAGGATGTAAGACTTCAAATTTGGGTTAAATTTTCAAAATTGAAAATGAAGACGAACCTGTGTCCATTTGAGTAATTGTGTGATAAGTTAACCATGACTTGGAGCTGCAAAAATTAACAGGTGTTTACACTCTGGCACTGTGCTAACATGAATAAATAGTGATAATTATCACTTATTTTCTCAAGGTGGATTTAGGTTTATTTGTAGAGGTTGGTTTTCTATTTTCCTTTTATGTAGTACAATTGACATGGGTGTAAATACTATGGAGTTAAAAGCGATTTCCCTTGCATTTTATTTTTTGGGCACAAATTTAAACAAATCAATTGATAGTAAATTTTGTAGATAAATAAATAGAAACTCATGTCAATGACCCAGTATCCACTGGACAAAGGGCCATTAGGACCGTAAATTTTTGTATCTATAACCATTGAAAAAATGATCAACTCTTTTCCGGTCAAAGACTATCACAGAATGTCGGGACTATTAAATAACCAGGTGAAGGTATGGAATGACAAAAGATTCCTAGTCCTTACAATGGAATTTCGCTACCAGAATATCCGTAAGCATTACATGCAGTGGAAATCTATTGTAGAAGCTGACATTTGTAGAAGCTGTTGTATAGCCTGAATTATAGATACATTGGAACAATGTTTCCATTTGTCTAATAAATAGGTAAATCTATTGGTAGATCTACCATCCCGTTTGTTTCGTCATAGATTTTCCAACAACAGCTTGCACAAATTACTATGGCAGAGATTGTGAATAAATTGGATGTTGCAATCCTGCACAATTCACTTCCTTGTTAAGTGAGATTCTGTCAATCCTGGGCATCAACAATCGTCCAAACATGCATTTTCCTCTATTCCATGCAAATCAACAAAAGCCAGTAATAAAGACTTCCGTCAATAGAGTTATCCTTAAAGTCGCCGTGTGTTTGAATAAGATGCCGTGAATTTTGCTATAATGTATTGTTATTTGTGCACCCCAAATAGTTAAAAGGTAGGGAAAAGCTTGGTGGTCTATCATTGTTAGGTGTGTAAGAGCTTGGTGGTCTCTAAACTCAAGGGAAACTAGTTTAGCCGTCTTTCTTGACGGCTAAACTAGTTTTCCATGAGTTTGAAAACCACCAAGCTCTTACACACCTAATAATGATAGACCACCAAGCTTTTCCCTACCTTTTAACTATTTGGGGTGCACAAATAACAATACATTATAGCAAAATTCACGGCATCTTATTCAAACACACGGTGACTTTAAGGATAACTCTAATGACTGAATAGTTTTGCATTAGGGCACAACAAAATAAATTCATGGCTGCTAGAAATCTTTAGTAGGAGGCATTTCATGGAGGCAAGATTTGGTACCTGATAAGATTGTAAGAGGCAGCGATATCCAGAACTCCAACTGAGGCGAGCATTTCTACGTCAATTACTACTGGCTTGTCAAAAAAAACACCTGCCGAGGAAGCAAAAGATTAAAACCACATCTCGATTAAAATTGCCTGTTACTTACAACAATTCATATTTTCATGCACTTGGTTGAACTTATGAGCAAATGGTGTAAGCATGACTTGGCTAAATTTCAATGGCCACACAATTTTGAATGGAAATGGGGTCGTTTATTGTCACTCGCATCGATAAAAAAATAAAAAATAAAATCTCTACACAGCTCTATAAAAATCACTCCTACATATAGTATGATAAAATGCTTAAAGTGACGCAAATGGTATCCTCTACCTTATATGAATCCGTCTCGATGCCTTTGCATATCATTGCTATTTAAAAGGGTTCAGTCTTGACATTTGGGAAGTGCTGGACTCCTGTTATGACCTGCAAAACACTTAGCTATCAGTTTCCTATGATCCTGACTGACCATTGCATATGCATATCTACACAGGTCCAGGTTCCAGAAAATGGTAAAAAATAAAACAACGATGCATGTCATGTAGCAGAAACACATGTCTTCTGTTCCTCTGCATTGCGTGAAGCTATCTTAGCATCTTATTAATCCTTGCTGAATTTCGGTTTCAGAACTTTGTCTCAGTTAAAACAAAGAATCTCAGAAAAGAAAAGGGTAGGTATGATTTAAAACTTACACTCTCTCTCCTCCTAGAAATAAATTTTCCACCAATTTCCGCAAGGGGGTGAAACTACTCGTTTCCGAATCTTTCGAGGACGTAACGGTCTGGCCATTTTCAACCCAAACCTTGTCAATACACACCTCTGGAGAGTAGTGTTGGAGTACGAGCACAGCTAAACCAGCCGCAAGGCTCTCCGTTCTGTTGACTAGTCTGTCTTGCTTTGTTCTCACACTGCTTACTGACAGATTGCCAATAGAATTCGGGCCGTTAGTTGATGGAGTGTCCTTGGCGGCTCCATTCTCGCAAAAAATGTTTCTCTCGGACATCACTCTAACAAAGGAGCAGAACTGTATCTCATACGCTTCAGTAAAAGCTTCTGATCCAGATCCCATCAGGCTTATCAGTACAGAGCATATCCCTTTCTGCACCGTGACTGACCAATCTTCAAAGAAACCGTCGATGAATCCCTGCCAAGGTTGTGAAGCCATGGCAAGTTTCCACCTCCAGGGAGTCAGCAACTCTTGAAGTAGAAATTCTTTAGATAAAATTGCAGCTTCAACTAAGCTCTTCCAGGTGACCGTCAACGCATGCATAATCGTCAACGAATGTCCAGAAGATTTTCTCTCTTGGAAGCTGTTAGGCTTATTGCCATTTAAGCGCACTGTTTTCTCCTCTCTGGACTTTGTGACTGAAGAAGTCAGTCCATTACTCGTAGCAGTAGGTGGCCTGCTTGCCATTTCACTCAGGTCTTCCAGTTCGGCCACATCGTGCACCAGTATCTCACCACTACAAGAATCTAGCACTACACTTGGGTCCCATAAAAGCAGATGAACTGCTAGTGCCACAGATCGCCGGACTAGGCCACGTTCCACTTGAAGCTGCAACTTAGGGTTCTTGGATGTGCTGCTAGTATCAGGGTTCGATGCAGGTTGTTCACATAGCCTTCCATTTCAAGACACAAACTTCAGAAACCTCAAGCCACAAATAAATAAGCGATTACTTATTACTATCTTGGACTGATACACTATGAGCAACGAAAAATTTGAGTACTTAGCATGCTGCAGACCTAGAATTTCCATTGATAAGACCAGCTTTAAAAGAGACAAAGAAGCAGAATCCCATAAGACCATTCGTTGAAGTGAAAATAAAGCTAAGAAATCCTGACTAATGATGGAAACATCCAGTGACTGACGACGCTCTTAAAACAATCATAGTGCAGGATTCACCTGGCCCACTGCATGTGTGTGTCCTGATTGAAGACCAAAGCATCAAATCCCCCTGCAGGCATTGCACCATAAATTCGGGAGAGCAAACCCTCCAAGGAAATGCAAATGATTGCAAGGTGTTGCCGTAGAAAGTGTCTGCTCTCATCTCTGAAGGGCTTCACTGAGCAGTAATAACAAGCATTGCTACAAGCTTCTGCAATCCTAGCAGCAAATATTTGTGGACCCGTCAACTCCCCAATTGCTGCACCATTTGCAAAAGCGTTTGGTAAATCTTCCTCGTCCATCCTGTCCAAGAGATTGGAAACCTTCTCTGGTTTCTTCTGCCCATTCTCTACAAAAGAAGATCCGGCAGACCACCTTCTGGTTTGAGCTTCCTCAACGCCGGATACTCTCAAACCGGAGGATTTATCACGCCTTGTCTGCCCATTTTCTCCAAAAGACGACCCAACAGACCACCTTCTGCTCTGAATCTCCTCGCACCCAGCTAGTCTCAGATATGACAGGCCATTTGCCAGCTTTTCTTTTGTTTCACTTTGGTCCTCAACAAGTTGCACATCGGGTACAAAGTCACTTGTTACTGCATTGACGTCTGTTTCCTCTTTGAAAGAGAAGGAGAGTTGGCGTTTGACAGCCACACCAACGCTCGCTGTCCTCATTGGAGAGCTGGTCGGAATTTCATTAAATTGAACTCCATTATAGGTGATGACACGCTGAGGATTTCCCACAGACCTGCTTTTGGAAGGTGATGTTTCATCTTCTGGGTCCCTAGAGGCAGGAATAGGGACTGATCCTGTCGTTAATAGATCAGATATACCAGAAGCTTCTTGCACAACTCCAATCTCCAATTGATCAGTGTGCTCTGCTGGAAGTGGCTGCATAGCTGATCTAGGCCACGATTGAGCTCGCATTCGCCTGGTTGTACTGATTGGCGATCCCCCACTGTCCAGCCCATGCAACAGTGCCTTCCTACGCCAAGTCTCCACATCGTCCGTGATTCTCTTCCTGACCTCTCCAGATATACTCGCCAGAGCTTTCTGACAAGCTGCCTGTCCTGCAGTCTCAGCTGCAATACCTGCAGAAAATATTTTGAATAACTGCAAGTTTCAGACCTCATCTATGGAAGACTCCCATATTCATACACAAAACGAATGGATCAATAACAGCCAGAACTCCATAACAATGTGGTTTTTGCAATATTCTGATCAACGGTCATCAATAGACACCTTATGATTTTGTAACAGTGCTGACTTTTGAAAGGTGAAAAAGACCAGAGATGTTATGTACCTGCAGCCACACTGAGCACAAAGGAAGATTCCTCAGGATCAGAAAGAGCCGCCAAAGCTTCAGCAGTTCTATCTGCAGCATGGCCCTTAGCATAGTCCAAAGCAGGACCAAGGAGCTGATGAATTGTGGTTGTGATTATCTGTATACAAAAGAAACCGCTTCACACTGAGATAATCATGTTACAGCCTCAACCAAATTCTGTAACAATATGCAGCGGCAAAGGATTGGTAAGTTGAGACCATTTATATGTTCCTGAAACATGTCTGATGTAAAGCTCAATTCGCTGTTGAATACACCAAGTTTGCCAATATACATATTACACTCACATGTTCAACAGCTGTCTCCACTTGACTGCCTTTGCTAACGCTCCACGGTGAACCAGTTGCTGGAGATGTATCTCCCCCATTGCCTCTAAGCACCATCTGCATGAGGCAATCCAAAATCAATTAAAAAATTTAAACATCACCATGATGATTTATTCAAGACAGGGAAAAACACAACATCGTTGAGCACGAAACCTTCATGGTATCCAGTTCAACTGAGTGAATGTTCAGAATTAGTTAGCCTCTTATTTTGAGCTAATATGAGGTGAGTTCAAAGACGTAATTAAAAGCAAACCTGTATTTTCTCCTGGGCGTTTTGAAGAGCAGGGGGTACTACTTTCAAAACAGCAGCACGGGCTGCATTGCTAGCTGCAGTGTCGACAACAAAATCAACTACTCTTCTCAAATGTGGCCGTTGTTCCAGAAACGTGCGCTGCGTACCAATCCACCACCAAGCACGTCAATAAAGCTATGATAAAATCACCTTCGCTAGTGAAAATAACCCCAGCCGAAATCAAAATCAGGAGCATTCTGTGTATACACAGCAAGTATCCCAAATCTTCCTTACCATGGTAAACAAACACCCATACAATACCGGCCCCTACTATAGAAATCGTGTCCATACCTGCAGCTTCAACTTAAGGTGATCATTCTGTGAATCAGAGCCATGATCTGCGGCAACTTTCTCCCCAGAAGGCAAATTGCTTGAGATATCCATGGACTGAGAGGGCCCTGGACGCTGCACGGGGGTTATTTTGCGCACAGTTCGTGCTCGAGGTTGTCCAGGGCTGTCAGGCCAATTTGGTTCCCGCTGCCTCTGCCTTCGCTTTTTCCCCTCCACTAGCACCCCTCTCAATTCCTGAAAAAAACCAAAGTGCGCTACTAAAACTGAGCCTGCTGTTAAACTTCAAGAATTGCTTGATTAAAACACTTCCTGGAGCATAAACACTATCGGGTTCATTAGCCAACTGCCCATGTTGCGTTCCTTGACGATCCTACGTGCTTAAATACAACTTCGGAAAACCCACTTTTTCACAACGTCATGTAGAAAAACAAGATATGACGAAGTCTGCTCTAGTTGGAATTAAGTTACTCGTATGGTAATTAAGTTACTTATAGACCAAGCGTCTATGACTTAAGTTACCAATATGGTAATTAAGTTACTCATGAGGGAACTGATAGACCAAGCGTCTATAACTCCAAGTTAGTTAGTTACACCAAAGTAGTAATCTAGTTAGTATTTACATATTCTAAGTATGTAGACAGACAGTACTAGGACTATAAGTGTGGCTTGGTGGGTGAAGGAGATCACAACGTCTAATGGACAAGATCTCACTTCTACGGTTGGGTGGCGAGTCACACAGAGAAAATACTATTTACCTTCTGTGCACATTATCTTTCTTAATATTACAGTTCTGACCCTCACAGCACTCTTAAACAGAGTTCTCTTCTCCCAATAACTCACCATTATCAAGGGGCAGCAGTGCTGGATGTACCGAGAGTCAATGATTCCCAACATTGTGTCCAGGCCATTGAAAGCAAGCGGCCGTTCTTCTGCTTGAATCTCAGATAGTCTTCTTGTATCCTCACTTTCTACGCCCAGGCCATCTCTGTATTTAACAGGACTTAGGTTTGATTTAGATTTTTTGGACCAATCGCCATTGCAAGGGGTTAAGTCCATGTACTCAAAGAATGCATCCAAAGCAGCCAAGATGCAGATGCTTCCCACCTGTAGCACTTCAAATTGTTAGTACTAAAGTGTAGTCATCAAACAGAACATTTCTTGGAAAAAAGACAGGTCCTAACTGAATAGCAGAGAAGTACCAGGACATTCACAAGTAACTAGCACCCACCAGAGATAAATAGTTTTAAAACTGGATATGTTGTTTCCTACATTTTCCAACAGTTATAGAGGCAAGGTGCAATTTCATATGAAGATCTTACCCCAAACTGCTCGCTTGAAGGATTCAGCATCGGCAACAAATACATATCTCGAAGAGATGATACGATAGTCTGAAATTGAGGATGAGATAGTGCTAGCCAATCTGCCTGTATACACAGATAAAAAGGATGTAATAATGGACTGAACACAATCGTACGTTAAAAAGAGAATATCAAAAATCGTCAGAGCCTGCATGTGTATTTGATGCATTCAAATCCTCTATGCATTATGGAAGACAGTTGCATACCTTGAGCAGGCGCAGAAATTCCAGGACCCAGGGGAGATTAAGAAGAACAGATCCTTCCATCTGGGCTTTCAATAAAACAGCAGGCACATTAACAGGCGGTTCTGATCTGGCCACATCCCATAGCGTGATCCCTATATTATCATGGACACCAGGGCCAGGTACAGGAGGTCGTGCGCCAGCACCTGGAGAAACAAACAGATACCTGAAATAGCACGAGGTCAGCAACTGTTCTGGCTTGCTTCGTTAAGCTCAAATCAATACTTGGTTCATAAGTCCAATTTGAAAAATCTTACCCAAGAAGTCCAGCAAGTGCCTTCAATGCAAGTACCCTCTGGGTAAAGCCCGAACCAATGTCAGCAGCATCTCGAGAATAAGGAGGCAACCTGCAGCGGGTGAAGCGACGGAGTTAACGAAGGGCACCAATAATATTGCATGAACACATTAATCTTTCCATAAGTGTTCTGTACCAAATAAGATATTCCTTTGTATTTTCACGGCTCTACAACCATTTCACGGTGTTAGAACCCTACAGGTCATGTTTAAGAAGAACAAGAAAGCCCAGTCACTTATCAGTAACGATAGATAAGTTCCCATGTAGTTGCATCGATCCTATTCAGAATTACCAGGGGGAGGTGGGGAAAATGTAAACAGACTTTTGTAAGGTGCAAAAGTTCCAGACTTACTGTGTCAAGATAGTGATTTTTCCATTTATGCTCCACATCATTTGAGTATTCAGCCGATGGCTATCCGCCGCCTCAAGAAACCAAACATAGACACACAAAGATTGTGGGAAATAGCTTGAAAATTTGCTCCCAACATCAGGATTCCAAGTAGACCTCTCCCTGCTGTTTCCTAGACTGTTCCGGCCCTTGTTCAAGACCTGCACTTCATATACAGTGCCCATACAATTTTCCGTCAAAACCCAATACACCAGTGATATTCTGTGCAATGCAGTAATTTATTACTCCAATTCATTAGCGTACAAAGGAAATGACAAACATTGACAACACAACGCTTGGGCAGTTTCAAAGACGACATTAGGACAGCTGCAGGACAGTTTCTCATAAACTCTAGCATTCAAGGTTTAAACTGAGGGCAAAAGTGACCTTCTCATATCAATACTAAGCCTGTTAGGCTATATGTAGAGAGATAGGCAAGAGCTCGACAGAAGACGAGTCTCACCTGCACGTTATTGGTAGAAAATTCAGTGTGTGTTCCATTTTTTTTTAACAGTGACATCTGTTCTGTGGTTTTCACTTTGCTCCAAGGACTGCCAGGAGAAAGCGCAAGCCTACTATCTCCATTTCCCAGCAAACTGCCCCCTTGCTTCTGTGATGCTGCAGGGAGGCGACTAGTGTTGGTGGATGTCAACCGATCATGTAGACGTTGAAGCTTCGCTGGATCCTGTCTAGCGAGGCTAGTGACCTCTGGATCCGTTTCTCCACAATTCGAAACCTGGAACATGAGATGCAACAAACGCCCTGAACTCTTACCATCACTTAAATTAGAGATCACGAAATCACAACAGAAAGTTTCGAAATACCATGAAGACCATGCTGATCCTAAGTGTAGCTTCAGCGATCAGACACTTTGACAAAACATTTAGAGCCTCTAAACTCTTGGGAGATTGTAATAGATACCTGCAAAACTTGTTCCAAAAATAATTCTGCAAGAACAACAGCAAACTATTAGTGTGCCTTAGCTCGGGTTCTATGCTCCATGTTCTGTCTTGAAGTTAAGAATGTGAATCGAAGTATTCAACTTGGTAGTCAACTACTGATTACATCATAAAAAGAGTAACATACATGATAGATAATGGACTCATACCAGCAAACCAGGGATAATTCTCCACCAGCAGAACTTGCAGAAAGCTCCTCACTGAATCCTTCATTTTTAAGTACCCATCCCCCTCGGCACCAGTCGAGATCCAGCCAAATGCACTGTAAGCAGAAGCAGCCTCCCTTATGATTGCGTAAAATTGGTCGCGACACTGTTCCCTGTTATTGTAAGCCCTCTGCTCTTCCTACAAGATGTAAACAATTGAATCAGTATTATTGAAAGGAACAAAGAGAGACCTTGCTACCATTAACACTAGGTTTGACACGTTGATACAGCTGAGAGTCTTACTAGGAAACACAACTAGTACTGTTTTCCATGGATGTATTTAAGAATGCAGTTGGCAACCTGTGTTTTGTAAATATTGCGGGAATCCCGGGCTGCTTGAAAGGGAAGGGATACAGGGAGGCCAGGAGTTAGCCTGACTGTACCCGCCGTAAGTGACTGCTCAATCACACCGTTGGTACGGCTAGCAGTCTCATAGGCCTTAAAACTTCTAAGCGCTGCAGCTTGCTGGTCTGCAAGGGAGGCTTTCAATCGTACCAAAAGTGTTGCAGAGTGCCGGGCTATGGCAGGTTCCTCAATCAGTGCAACCAGAATCTGTTCTCCAACTGCGCATATGATGAAAAAGGAGATATTGCTAAGTAAGATGCCATGTTAGTGACGTTTGTCTCCCAGTCCCTTCAGACTAATAAATACATGTGCGCTGACGACAATAAGAAAAATACATGCGCAAGTATGCATGGTGCAGCGAGACTCTTACCACAATCCAATATTCGGCCTGCTTGTTCCAATACTGCTGTTGCATAGCCAGCGCAGTCATCCCCATTTGCAAAGAGAGGCACTTTCTCCTGGTTAATCTCGGCTATCGAATTTAGCGCACTCTTGGCACCACCAGGGCCTGCTCCAAAAACTGCAGGCTCCAGGCTCAAAAGTTGCAGAAGGAAATGAAGCTCTTCTAACAAGGAAGGTACCAATTTGACAACCATAAGAGTTGCATGCACTGAGGCAAGGTTGGTCACTGTGTGGGACAAACAATGTAAGGGCAAGCATTCTGTAATGGAGCTTCTAGAATCTGCAAATGCCCGTTGCTCCTTGTCCGCTATTGTTGGACTTCCAGGATCAGGTAGGACAGTCTTTGTGATTGCATATCTGGGGACCTGCAACAATTGACAATCGTAAAATGAACTTTCCTAATACAGTGACTGCGTCCAAGACCCCACAGACGCATTCTTGAAGAAAAAAACCCTAAGCCCGATCCAACAGTACAAAAATGAAGGGTACCTACAGAATTAGCCGCATCAAATTATAAGCCTGCTAATGGAGTAGAAACACAAACTTAATTTTTTTTTGCTTAAACAAAAAATTCCAAAGATTTGAAGTAGAAAAGGTCGAAATCTGATCGTATGACAAGAAACAGCACAGCATTGAATCGTCAACTGAACTCGATGTTAATCCACTGATGCCTACATGCAGGCAGAGTAAATGGAAGGTAATGCTTACAATTTGAGTAATAGCAGGAAAGGCACTGCCTTCAGCATGAGCATCGTCTGCAAATTTTACTTCGGTACTTGAACCTACAGCTGATTTATTATTCGAAGAGAGCTCCTGACTGGAACTTGTTCCTAGCCGTGAATCTAATTTCTCCCAGCTCCAGGTTTTCATACTCTCCTTCTTTGGAGCCTCTGGTTTTTCTTTTTGTTTTTGTTTTCGAGTTTTCTCGCACCTTTGCATGAGGATATCCATGTCCACTTTCACTGGTCCTGCACCAGGTAATTTGGATTTGTTGACATGATTTTGCTGAGCAGTAATTGGTAACTCCACCTTTGCTAAAATGAATGTGCTATCCACGACAGGATTCACCATTGGGGTGGGAGTGACCCTCCTTTTCTGGGAAAATGAAAGACGTCAAAATAGTGGAAAATCGTCATACCTCAACACACAGCATCGATTAGTGAACTCATAAAATTTGAAAGCCATCTGAAAAGAGAAAAATATAAATGAAAATGCATTAGACTCGCCAAAAGACAATAAGACATGTATGCAAAGATATGTTGGTCTATGACCGTGAAGACAATTACCTGCTTTGATTGAGTAAGATTTTTCTTTGCGTTCGAGTTTGGCGCATTTCCCAGAGCAGGAAAATCATCATCATAGACTGGCATCTGCAAATGCTTTGGCTCTTGAATGGTTTGTAGTATTGTGCCCGTAGACTTTCGCTTATCCTTTCCTCCCCTGTTCCCAACCAAAGGTGAAACATTCTCCATGCCGCTCCTTGGGGCCTCCGAAACCGCATTCACACCAGACTTCTTTTCTGGCTCTTTTGTTTGATTTGTCTCCGGGGGTTTGACCGAAGACTTTACAACCGCATCCACGGCAGAATCTGCAACTGCTATGAGAGGTTGCACTTCGGCTCTGACGTAATTCAAAAAGGTCACAGCAAAAGACTGGGGAGTAGTCATTGCTAATTGCTCCCTCCATTGCTGATGAATCATAGAATCGTCGGGTGGACCTAACGGATTCTGTCATATTCAAAGATAATCGCATCATCAGCCCAAACATGCGATATCCAATTCCAGTCAGTTGAACAAAAGACAAAGCCTTCGAAAAAGTGGACTTTGACTTTAAAATAGATAAAGTAAAATTCCATGGCAAGCTTTCAAAGACGATTAATTTATTCACCAGGGTTCTTCAATAGTGGTTATCAAACATCAATTATGCCTTCACCGGCATTAGGATTATTGATCTCCCTGAGTAGGAAAAAGCAAGGGTTACGATTGGTTGCAACACCATAATCCATGAGTTGATTATGATATCCAGCCAATCTCTAACTTCGCTTTACTAGGGTTTTAGAATATTCGTGGGATCCACCAGAAAGAGTGTCAAACGTCCCTGAATAATCTTGGCTCCTGATTGGATACTTTTCCAAAACCAGATTATATTCACCAGCAGACAATAACTAAAAGTTTAACAACTACTAATGTGAAAAGCAGAAGTTCATCAACCTTATTCAATTGCAAGTCACTTGAGTGATACCTTGCTGGAAAACTAAAAGCTTCCAATGAATTCCAGTCCCAAATATATGCTCACATCAACATGAAATGCACCCCGAAAGAATCTTGCCTCCTGATTGAATACTTTTTCAGAACCGCCAGCAGACGACTACTAAGGTTTGACAACCACTAATGCGACGTTGAAGTTAATCCACCTTATTCGAATCCTTTTCAAGTGCAACTCAACTAAAAACCTCCAATGAATTGCAATCCCACATCAACCTAAATTTAACACAAGGCGCACCATCATGCGATCAACCGAGAATTTGTTTCATAGATCTACAGAGTGCTGTGTAAATCGAATTCAAACTCCAATTCCACGAGATTGCAAAAAAAACACGAAAAAGAATTTGAACAACAGGAAAAAGAAAGAAGAGAAAAATCCAGCCCTAGACGATGAGCGATCTAAGGCGAAGAGCGAGCACCTGAGCGAGGGAAGGCGGGCCGGGGCCATGGTGAGCGTGGAGCCAGTGCAGCAACTCCGACACCGGGATGCGATCCTCCCGGAGCAACTGCAGCAAGCGGGCGTCGTGCTGCTCCTCCGGCTCTGACAGCATCGTCATCGTAGATTAAAGCGCCAAAACTGGATTCAAATCGTGCGAAGATGATCAATCCTCGGTTGAGGCCATGAGGCCGCAACAACAACAACAACAACAAGCATTGCGGGTGTAAAAGAAAGGCCAAAGTGAGCGCAGCTGCAATTGTTGCGTCAGTGCAGGAAAAATGAATGCGAGCATTGGATGCTCCCGAGAGATTGTTGCAGATTGATCGTCGTCGATGATCACTCTCTTCGCCTTCTTCCTCTTGAAGAGGAATCGCAACGGAGCCAGAGTATAGGGCAACCGCGGCCATGGGTCCCGCGGCGATCAGTGCTGCCGTGTGGAGGCGAGTTTAGGGTCTGCACGCCGCTCCGCCACCTTTATCTTTGTTGCCCAAATGCCCACCACCGAGGACCAAAACTGGCTTAAATTAGCTGGATTTCTACCCAAAAAATGAGGCTGCTAAACATACAAAGAAAGAAAATGAAAAAAAAATTGAAATGTAGCGAGAATGCTCATCATGTTATAAATATGTAGCAACGTCATGAGGTGATATCCGCGGATATCATCATGGTATCACCTTAATATACAGTGACTCACATAAGTTGTGGGCCGCCCTAAAAATTGCTCTCATAAATTGAGAAATTAAAATTATGAAGTGAAATTTGGACATGTTGTAGTACATAAGGGAATTTACCTTCATGTGAAATTTCACTTAAAATAGACTATTTTTAAACCCATTATTATTTGAATGAAATTTCTATGGAAAAAAAAACTTTTTGTGAAAAGTCAAAATGTCTCATTTCTTTTTATAGGAAGAATGTACATCTTGATTTGAGTCACATGTTAAAGTTTCATGAATTTTGGAGTTTTTATTCATTGAGATCTTATTGATTGAAAAATGACCCCAAAATTTTGAAGTTTTTATTTTTCACTCCATAAATTGCAAAAAAATAAAATAAAGATACACATAGTTATTTGATGTGATTCTGCATTATTATTTTATTTTTTTGCAATTTATGGAGTGAAAAATAAAAATTTCAAAATTTTGGGGTCATTTTTCAATCAATAAGATCTCAATGAATAAAAACTCCAAAATTCATGAAACTTTAACATGTGACTCAAGTCAAGATGTACATTCTTCCTATAAAAAGAAATGAGACATTTTGACTTTTCACAAAAAGTTTTTTTTTTCCATAGAAATTTCATTCAAATAATAATGGGTCTAAAAATAGTCTATTTTAAGTGAAATTTCACGTGAAGGTAGATTCCCTTATGTACTACAACATGTCCAAATTTCACTTCATAATTTTAATTTCTCAATTTATGAGAGCAATTTTTAGGGCGGCCCACAACTTTTGTGAGTCACTGTATCAAGGGTATTGCCAGATATTATAGAGGTATCGTGAGTAGTACATTCACAAGGTAGCAAAAGTATTTACCATTTATGTGGGAGGTAGCACCCTGTGCTAAATGTCATAAAGTGGTTCTGAGATCAGTGCTGACGACCACACTAATTTATCCTACAGTATTAGAGTTATCCTTAAAGTCACCTTGTGTTTGAATAAGATACCGCGAATTTTGCATTAATGTACTCTTATTTGTTCACCCCAAATAGTTAAAAGGTAGCGAAGAGCTTAGTGGTCTCTCATTATTAGGTGTGTAAGAGCTTGGTGGTCTTCAAACTCACGGAAAACTAGTTTAGCCGTTTTTCTTGACGGTTAAACTAGTTTCTCTTGAGTTTAGAAACCACCAAGCTCTTACAACATCTAATAATGATAAATCACCAAGATTTTCCATACTTTTTAACTATTTGGGATGAACAAATAAGAGTACATTAAAGAAAAATTCACAATATCTCATTCAAACACAAGGTGACTTTAAGGATAATTCTAGCGAGGGCAGAAAATCAGAAAATTATCATAGGTGGGTTTTATTTTATTTTTTGAAATTAGAGACATCATAAATTAGGGTATGTGGTGTACATGTCCCATGTATCTGTCAATTTCTCATTATTTTATTTATTTTATAATTTATGTATTTTCATGCACTGTTTTTAATACATTGAAGGAGAGAGAAATACGCAATAGTTTTTTTTTTAATATGAAAATTAGTGCATTATATTATTAAAAAAAACAAATGTGTGAGTTGTCATACCCCAAAAGTAAGGTCGGTAGTCTCTGCCGAATATTTAATTTTTTTCCCAATTGATGCAAATATTCTCTAAAATTATGTGAATATTTTATAAGATTCTCTTTTTCACTATAGAAATTTTTATTTTTTTTAAAAATGATTTCTCAAAAAAGTGGGCATCTCTATATGTAATTATATTTGCCAACCTGCCTTTTACGGTTGACACTTAAAAGATAAATATTTAGTTTCTAGATGAATAAAGCATTATTGGATGGTAGAAAAGTTTAGAAATTTATAGGATTTTCAAAATATTTTTTAATTTTTAGTTTATTGTAAATCCCTTGACCCCTAAAGGAACAAGAGGACGCATTGTATACAAGAATAATTTCATTATTTTAGTAATTTATTTAGATTCCATAATTTCGACTCAATGTTAACTAGTGAATTGTAAATGTCCATTACAAGAACACAAAAATCCTTCAAGATGTGCAATCAAATTGATCAATTTGCCAAGAAAAGATTAAAACATCAATGTAGGTGAATTTGGGACATGTCAGTTAGGAAGGTTGATGACCTGGAGGGCGATTTCACACTATGGCATCATATTTGTAGTGTACAATATGATCCTCACTAGAGTCACCATTAGAAAGATTCAGAGGCCTCCAAAGGGTTGTGAGTTGAACCAATACCCGCATGCACAGAAATGAATATAAAAAGAAGAAGAAATCCGGGCAAAAGAAGGATTTTAAGATTTTTAAATAAAAATTAAAAAATATATTACGAATGTTTTAAAATAAAAATCAAACCATTATTAAATTATTATTATTAAAATATATTATTAAACTTTTTAAAATAATAAATCCATATTTTTAAATCAAATTAATTTTTTTATAATTTAAATTAATTTTTTTGTAAAATTAATTTTTAAAAATTTAAATTGCATGGCATTTTTGGCCAAACTTACAGCCCTTTAAAGGCCTCAAAACTTTTGTAATGATTCTTTAAATTTATTGTTCTTAACATCTTCTGATTTATCTTTATGAACATTAAACGAAGAATCTCGTGAATTATTTGTGGACACTCACGACCTCATACCAACCTTGTCGCATCTCTTCCATCATCCCATACCATAAATTTGATCAATTAAAAGACTATATAACTTTTTGGTTTTTTTATAATAAAAATGCACAATCCATGTCCAAAACATCATCTGCAAAGAAGACTTGCTCCACAATAGTTGGAAAAACATATGGCTGGTCTTCAATTCTATCATTCCCGCAGAACTTTGTTTTTTTTAACAGAATGCATTAAACCGTTCAAACAAACATTATTTTCAAACCTCTTTTCTTTAAAGAGCATTATATTATTGATACTAGGAAATTCAATTTCAATGATTTCTTCCAAAA
The DNA here is from genome assembly GCA_022496805.1 of Pohlia nutans. Taxonomy (NCBI): domain Eukaryota; kingdom Viridiplantae; phylum Streptophyta; class Bryopsida; order Bryales; family Mniaceae; genus Pohlia; species Pohlia nutans. Next base: position 5,348,655 of record CM040086.1, read on the forward strand.
ATCCAATATGATTCACTAGTACACCATCCACTTTTATCAACCTTGCAATACAAAAATCGCAAGTACGTCTTATCTTGTCAATGACTTTTTTTCTAAAGGATCATGCCATATGGTGATCATGCCATATGGTTGTGTATCTTTTATATGCTTGTTGAAATCCTCTTGAAATGTCTATCACAGTATAAGGAACATATATTACGTTGTCCACATTACTTTAAACTACATCTTTAATCCACACTTCTATTCATTCAAAGCTTGATTTTATAGACCTTCCATTAGAAATGTTTGTTTTGCAATTTTGTGTTTTTCAACATAACTTTGCATGGCTCCAAAACTTGTAAACAACAAACTATATATTTGTTTGTAATCCACATTGTTAATTTTTGGAAACCTCTTTCATCTTCCTTTGCTTTGTAAAACCATACCTGGCGGCAAAAATCAAATAAGCTCGAAGTAGTGTGGCGGGAGGGTTTTATAGTTTCGACTCAGACTCGGTGGAGGTTCGAGAAGGTTCAGTGGATGCTCGGGGGGTGGAGGTTCCATATGTCATGGTTCATTACAAGGTCTATAAATCCTCCAATTACTTTGTATTCTTATCAATAGATTAACTTTAAGAATGTAATCATATATTTTTAAGGAAAAAACAATTAATGATAATCAATAAATAAATGCATTCATCCATTTTATATAGTTTTTAAATTTTTATTTCTAAAATAAAAATTAATTAATTAATTAATAAACACAATTCAAGTTTTAATGTGTTTTGTCGTCCAATGTACCTTAATTGTGATCTTTTGGCTTTCCATATAGACTATGCAAATCTCTACCATCAAAACTTTCAAACATGTTTAAAAAATACACAAATTTTTTCTTGCAATATTTATTCATTAGAAAGATTCTGAGGCTTCAAAAGAGCCGTAAGTTTATCCGAAACCCTCATGCACAAAAGTAAATTTGAAAAATAAAATTATTATCATTATTATCATTTTTTAAATATAAATTATAATAAAATTAATACTGAATCATTATTTTTTTAATAGAATTAAAAATGAATTAAAAATAATAAATCCAAATCTAACGTTGCTAAATTTCGACTACGGTAGATTTTTTTAAATGTAAATTTTTTAAATTTTTGTAAAAATAAAAAAAATTCATAGTTTTTTGCATGACATCTTTGGTCAAATTTGCAGTCCTTTGGATGCCTCAAAACGAGTAGAAGCATGAGTCAAGGAGCCATCTTTAACATCATCAGTGCTTATTTTGAAGAATCTTTATAATAACTATAAGATTTAATTTGAAATATGAAATATAACTATACAATACTGTTTTATATACCACATAGGTAAAAATACAAGCATCTTATGAAGATAGTAAATGTCAAAATGACAAAATTAAATTTTTAAGCAGTGTTTATTTGGATGAATAAAAGACCCATTAAGGACTAATTTAGATAATTAAGCATTTGGATATGTCATTGAGAATTCTATTAAATGTGTGGGGTTGGTTCATTGATTTGTACTTCTAACTAAATGTTTGTAATGCTTTACCGATACTTCTTTCTAGTAGCTCTTTATCTTAAAAATTTCTTAAGTACTTTTATGTATCGTTCCAGAGGAAACATTCATCTTAAGTGCACAGGGCCTACAAGCCTCAACTCGCCTGGTAGGCGGACTAGAAGATGTTCATGCCCATCAAACAAGGATAAAAGAAACTGCATTTACAACAATATAACAACTATTGTAATTTCTTTTTCTAATTTATTCATGATCGTTGGTGAGATTCGTTGCTTGCACATGTGTCTTATAAACCTTGACAATCAAAATATAGACTCTCTCACATGTGATGTTGTAAGACCTCAAGTAGCGAAAAGGAGGTGAAACTTTAATATGTTATAGAAACCATGGGACTTCAAACTTGAAAAATCCATCTTTATTGTTAAGTGTGTTGATTTATTTAACACAACACTAAAATGTGAAGGCATTCTGATAGAGCTCATCTTTCTGAAAAATTTAATTTAATTACTACTGGGGGTTGTTGCATAGGAAGGGGGTTTTCAAGTTACGTTCAATTGACGCCCAACTTCGGCAAACTCTTATGGTTGCATTCATCTTCCGATTGGATGGGTGACTCTGTTTGTTCCTGTTCTCATCCATGAGGTTGTCACAAGTGAGAAAAACCCAGTTCAAATCATTCATCCTGTTGGAGATTCTGTTTGGATGGATGATTATATTCGTTGGATTTCCTCGGTAATATAATGTATCCTATAAAGGGCCTTATGGTATTTTAATTGGGCGCTTTCATTTTGATAAAGATTCGATAATACTTTTTTGCTATTTGATATTTTCAATCATTCCTTTCTCTTGCAAAATTCTTGTGTCAAATCAAATGCTTAATTAATGATTTACATAAATTTTTAGTGATGTGCCTAGGATCTAGTAGGTGTTGTACTCGACAATACTCAAGCTCATAAATTATGGAGTATCTCTTCATTTCAAAGGATTTAGAAACTGATTGGAATGAAGTACGTGGTGTAGATGATTGAGAGACCATGAAATTATTCCATATCATTGTCCAATCGTACGCTGCCAATCGATAAGAACATGACCTTTGAACATGACCTTCAACTTAAAAAGATCTTTCAACTTTGTACGGAATAAATGCAACTCATCCAAAAACATCCGAAATTCATCATAGACTATCCTTCTTAACGGGTCTGACTTTTTTACATGAATCTAGTCTATGTATAGCTAGTTCAAGTTGTAGCCTTTATTCATCATTCTTAACAAGATAATACCACAAGTTTTTCATTTCGAATAAAATTTCTTCATCAAATACTTGAATTTCTTGTACTTTTTAAAATGATATTCATATCAATATCAATTTAATTTAACTTGTATACTACTATCAATTTCAATTAATTTACAATTAATATTTAATTTATATTACATTACATTACATTTAATTTAATTCAACTCAATTTAATGTACATGTACTACTATCTAGTTTAATTTAATTTAATTTATATGCATATATATATATATATATATACTATTATCAGTCAACATCAATTATTATTTTAATTATACATTTAAGCATCAAAAAATTGAAGACAATACCAGATATTGTAGAAACTTCAAGATAGTTTGTAATTGTCTAAAGAACAATTGCACGCAATGTAAACATTTAATCTCTTTGTCTTGAGATGTTTTGTGCTGTAACTCTAAGTGACCACAACTTCTTTAATTTATTAATTAATGGTTGTAAAAAAACATTCATGATTTTCACTCAAGTGGTATTTTCCTAGGATTATTAAGCTTAAAAAACATAAATTCTTCCTTTGTAAACAAGTGAGAAGGAAAATTGTAAACAATAATTATAACAATCTATATTGAATATGAAGAACTTCGTAGTGAAGAAAGATTGAAGCCATCGGTTGCAATAACAAGTTTTGAGCCTTCAAAATTTAAATCAATATTAAGAATGATACTTCATGATTATGAACAATACACACTACTAACGTACCCATCAATGTCTATCAAAGTAGTAGTATTCAGCTGCGGTGATGTGTTCTTAGATGAATACAATTATACCAGTTTTGGAACTAATGGATGAAACCATAACATCTATCATTCAAAACCCACATTAGTACTTGAAACTTGAATGTTTTTATAATGCATTCATGATAAAAAATTTAGAATAATATTTATATATATTCAAATTAAAATGTTATTATAGTACCTCTCTATAGGACTCTTGACCAAGGAGATTTTTCTTACACCATTGTTCTCTACAATGTCCACATGCAGACATGCGTTTAATTCACTCAGATCCATAAAATAACATGCAATCCTTAACGCATGCATCAATCTTAGTAAACGGTAGAGAGAGTGAATCCAAAAAAAATTTAGCGTTCAAAAACCAAGATGGAAGGGTGTTGTCATTGTAGAGTATTTTAACTTTAAATGGCCTACAAAAATAATTACAATAATTATATTTTCTAGAGCAATACTTTGGTAGGGAACGGAAATTGAGAACATTGATCCCTCAATTCTTTTTCAATAATGTAAACCTAGCTATTGCATGGGATAAGATATATAGGGAGCCATGCCCATTTGCTAACATGCCATTACATGCCTACATAAGAAACGCAAAGTTTTTTATGAATTACCTTTAAAAATCTATAAAATTTGAGTCGCTCGAATTGTAGCAGGTTTTTAACTCCAACAACCTCAATATAAATTTATTCTCTCCTATTTTTCTTCCAAGAAAACAATTCAGGAAAATTCATAAGTATCTAAATTTAAATTATTTACCAAGTCACGAAGCAGATGTTTTTGTTCGACCTTAGTCTCTCCATCTTTGAATGAACTTGCCTCCCCAATAGTTGGATTTCCCGGAGAAACCTAATACAAGCAATATACACAAAAGCCTTTTGAATATTTTTTGAGGATTGGATAAAATCATGGTAAAGTGAAGCAATATTGATCTTTATGAAGAAGCAACAACGCTAGGTCAAAAATACATTAAAATTATTTTTTTTGTAAATTTTTTTTGGTATTAAAATAAAAGACATGATTTTTAACGAGTCTCATAAAATAATTTGAAAAAATCATCTTCAATAATTGTTTATGTATATTTTAGTGAAGTGCACGTAGTCAAAATTAATAATGGCAGTTTCAAACCAAATTGAAAAGTTGATATAAAACAAGTTGAAAATGCATTAAACATTTACTTTGGAGCCTTCAAATGCACAATGGTCTTCAAGAATATAAAATTTACATTCATATTAAATATGATTTAGTTCATAAGTTTTGCTCCCAAGATTGGATTTAAACATCTATTTTTGAGTTCTACTTTTAGAATTCCTTTTTAATGATTTTTGATTTGAAACTTTGAATTAGAGTACTTATAATAACAAAAAGGGCACTATGAAATAGTAATCAATAAAATAGACAAATTGATACTCTTTTATAGCCTTTGACCAAAAACATTGTAGATAGATAGACAGAAATACCGACCCAAAGAAATGGGCCGGCGTGAATAAAGTGTCCGTTCGTAATGTCAATGACCCGATGCCCACCGGACAAAGGGACATTGGAACAATACTACTCTCCCCTTTTGAGGATGGACACTATAGTAACCAAAACAAAGTAACAGTAACAGTAACAAAGGAATGATGGGTGAGTTCTAGCTTGTATAAAGGTATGTTTAGTGTTAAGTTTTATTACCAAGTCATGAGTTCTTTGGTTGGTTGGTGAATGGCGTTGTATCATGATTATGTGGTCCGGGTTCGAAACCAGTTGGGCTCGTTGAGTAGTGGTGTGATACACATGGTTTGGTGCTGCTAGTGAATTATAATGGCAGGAAAGTTGTACCAACCAACCGGCCCCACCTATCCCCTAAGACAAGCTGAGCTAGTGAATTTGAAGAGTGGCTAGCAGTGGTTTTCACCACTAACCCCCCCCTCTTTTAATGTACTACGTCTGTTGGTATTGTTTGATTATTCTCTATACGTTTTTTATGTAAAAGGATAGATCCGGCATATTGTATGGCAATGGTATTTATTGCTTTGAATGTGTGTTTTATGGGGGTTTCACAAATGTTAAATTTTGTTTCGAGTTGTTTCATTGAGGGGACGTGTGTGGTTCCTCTAGCTCCAGCTGTAATGACTATGATGGGATCTACTTTCCAACCTTGTTGTATGATATTATTAATTAGAGGTTGGTATTTTTTAAAAAATCTGCCAATTGTTCCTGGTGAAAATCTGTCGTTTGTGTATGTGAATTCTATAAATTGTATGGTTAGGTTATCATCGGGGTTTAGAAGAGGTGGGCTTTGGTATGGGAGGTCAAAAACATTGTAATTTTACTAAGGCGGATCAACTTTTTTGTACATAGTACCATACTTTCAACCGAGTATTAACCCTTAAACGTCAAGGTAAGCCCCATGGGCTTATTTATGAGAGAATAATGAAGAAAAAAGTGGATTTTCTCAACCAAATCAAGCGAGGATTGGTGCATTGGAAAGCTACTGAAAAAGCGATCTAAATTCCAACGTTGCATCTTATTTGGTAGATTGTGAAAACATTAGCAAGCAATCGAAATTATTAAAATAAGCAGGAGTTGAGGTTGGGGCAATTGAGGTCGTTTTCTAAAAAGTGTCGCAGTGCTACAATGTCGCAATAATGCAAGCCAACAGAGCCGTTTTTTTCATTCAAAAAAACCGATTTTTATTTTATTTTATTTTATTTATTTGTTTTCGCCTCCAAAATTTTAGATGCCTTTCAAACTGCCTCGCCTAGTCCCTCTTGACGTTTAAGAGTTAACTTCTACAAAACAATGGAATTGAGACCTACGGATTTGATTTTTAATCTTTATGGGGACTAAAAGCATAAAATAAAACTAATGTACTGTACAATGTGCTTACCTGCTTTGATGTCCTTTATAATTCTGCAACATTGCTTTCAGATTCCAGACTGTAATCTTGTAGTGAAGCGCTAGGGGATAGTGTGGTATTTAAAGATGGTAGGTTGTTACAAGTAGAATCAATTATGGGTCCATATTGTATATTGATATGATGTTCAACTAGAGCAAGTGCATGCTGCTCTAACCTGTATGAAGAACATGCTTGTAATTCCTTGGGAATTAGGTGAGTCGGGTAAGGTTTCCATGTCATGTGGTGATAGGTTCACATCACCAAAGACAAATCCAGGTTCTAACAAGTCAATTGACATGCAATATTACATTTCAATTCATCACAATAAATTTCATACACAGATTGTCAATTTCTTATTTGTAATCAAATTACAAAATTACAAAATAATCTTCAATTTTAAGTTTCAAATTTTATACAAAAATGTTGGTAATAGCAATCACAGATCTAACTATATGGATAGAATCCAAAATACATAATGTACAACTTTTATTCATACATTGAGTTCAAAATATCCTCTGACTTGCATTTTGTAATGCATTTTTGCAATTCTCCAGGTCCGGAGAGGGTTATAGACATTTTCAAGTTAAAGCTCTTAGTGACCACTAAAGTTCTAAAAGTACAAGTCACCCCTTTCTATTTAAAAGTAAAAGTACATAGAATGGGGGCAATATTCATCACAATGGAAATTCTAAAAATGAAGATGTATCTTTAGCCCTCAAAGAGTCGCGTGACTCAAACAAAAAAAATGAAAAAACAAAAAAATAAAAAAAAATAAAAAAAATAAAAAAATGGAAGGTTATGAATATCCATCATACAAAGGTTTTGAGAGGCATCATAGTCAACAACAACAATACTCATATGTCCAGCATTGACCATGCAAAATAACTCCGCATCTGCACCCTGCAAAATCCAATCATTTCTTTGTGTTGATTAACAACATACATTTAACCCCTTAACGTACCAGGGTGTCCCTGGAATTGACAATTTGAGAAAAAGCATTATAAATTACTATTTAGAAGAATATTCTGGAATTGATATACAAATGAAAGTTCTAGATTTTGAATTTTAGATTCCATCCGTACGGTTCCATTCACTAATACAATCACCAATATTTAATTATAAATTTTGAAAGTTAAAATTAAAAATTCCTTGTAAATTCGATTACAAACTAAATTTCAATATTTTTTGAGTAAAATTTGTTGGAATGAGTTTGAAATGAGATACTCTTAAACGTGGTGATACTTTGAAATTTTTGTGTTTCTTAAATTTATGACCTCATTTTCACGATTCCACTTTGAACTAGAGTCAATGCAATTTTGGCTCGGTCAACGACTTGACATACTTCTACATTTGTAATTTTAGAAAAATATGTACTCTAGTATGACTAAATCCAGCCATTAGATAGGACAACAACTTGGTGAAGAATCTCCAAAAAATTGGATGAGTATCATCCAAGCGTTGATGAGAACGTGAGAAGGCTTTGAAATCATTCGTCGTCTAGTTTCTGGACGCTGTGACGTTTAGGGGTTAACCCTTGAATGCTCCTACGTCCAATATCTGGACGATGGACAGATTCAAGTTATTCGATTCTCATCCGCATTGGACAGTTTTCATCCAAATAAATTTCTCTTGGTTCTTGTGCAAGTTCACTATGTATTGTACGGTTTGGATGTTTAAAATTGGTTATTATGATTTTTGGAAAAATCACACAATTGGTTTATGTCAAGTTTCATTCGTAGAACTTCAAAAAGTGAGACCTAAAACATGATTTTCCAAAATAAGTAGAATCAAATAATGGAAACCATACCATCTCATAGAGCATGTTATTCCAATTTCATTACAATATTAAATTTTTTTTTTGTGTTAATGTGGGATTTTAAATCGAATTTCAAGAGAAAACCTTGCGAAAATAATTAAAAATACTTAATAAAAAAAATGATAAATCCAACCGTACAGATGTGATCTTCACGTTGACATTTACAACTTTGCTTTGTACATCAACTCCATTTTTGGTATTCATTTAACATTTTATAACGTTTCTTTGAAAACAGCGTTGAATTGGGACCTTAAAGGGTTAAGTTACACCAAACTACTCAAAAATACAAGGGCACCAATTTGTCGATTATTCTTCAACTCATCATAAACTAATTTTTAAGTCTTTTGAACTCAAAACAAATTTAAGGTGAGTTTAAAGTTTCTTTTTACTTTGAGACACTCGTTCAGTAAACTCTAATGCATCAAGTGATCGCTCACCCTCACCTTCATACATTACTTTAGTCAAGAAATGAGTTGAGAATAGCACCTCATGGCTTGAAGTACAAAGGTCCACTAACCTTCATAGAATTCAAAGCAATCATGAACTCGTAGCACATCTGTCGTTTTTCATTCTCCCTTTCGTGGGAAATAAATCTGTCGTTTTTCATCCTCCCTTTTGTGGGAAATAGTGAACACTGGATGAATATATATTATGCTTGTATTTTTGTCATCTTGTGACCAAAACTACTCACCAACACTGACACAACCCATGTGTGCGACGTGGTTTCATTCCTTTTTCAATTATAGTAAGTGAAAAACAACACATTTCCTACTAATGAATGCAACTTGTATCATTTAACATATCTTTCAGGGTCTTGGCTTCACATTGTTATCTTGGTCATCCATTCCTTACAGAGAAATAAAGGAAGATATCATAAGCTACTACCATAAATGGCATGTCTAACCTACAGTCGTAAGGAAGTAGTGCAGTAACAACAGGAACTGTTGAAATCCAAGTTCTACAGGCTAATATTTGAAGTTCAGAAGTTCAAAGCTCACCATTCTCAGTAATGAACATCTGACTGTAGCCAGTTGTAACGTTTTGTTTTCCATGTTAGACTGTTAGTGTCTTTTGGAGACCCCATAGATCGAGCCAGCCTGCAGAGAGTCCACACATGAATCATGACCTTCATCAGCCTAATAACTGAGTACATTACTACATATTAATATGATTGACCAGAAAAGTAGAGATACATCAACTTTAACAAATGAATAACAGATATGGAAGAGAGTCCTCGATAAAATTAAATTTTTGTAGTAAAGTATGCAGTGTGTCATAATTTTCCTAACAAGCTCACAGTTTGGTACATGGGAGCACTAGTAGCTCAACCTGGGCTGGAATGTAGTATCGGGAACCTTCCGTGTATTATCCCCTGTCAGTAGAATGTAGCCAAGGGGTACATTTGCCAAGGTAAGGTTCACAATACATGTGTATTGTTGACATGTCGGTTTTCATTCTCCACTCTGTGAAAATTAATAATGATTAGTAGTTGAATATTATACTTATATTTTTGTCTTCTTGTGACCAAAACCACTCATCATATTGACACAACCCATGTGCCGGACGCGGTTTCATTTCTTTTTTCATTTTATTGTAAATGAAAAACGACACATTTCCTACCAGTGGAGGGTTGAGTTCCCAAAGATAGTTCACCTTTTCATTTACTTGGACATAATAGAGTTATCCTTAAAGTCACCGTGTGTTTGAATAAGATGCCGTGAATTTTCCTATAATGTATTGTTATTTGTGCACCCCAAATAGTTAAAAGGTAGGGAAAAGCTTGGTGGTCTATCATTATTAGGTGTGTAAGAGCTTGGTGGTTTTCAAACTCATGGAAAACTAGTTTAGCCGTCAAGAAAGACGGCTAAACTAGTTTCCCTTGAGTTTAGAGACCACCAAGCTCTTACACACCTAACAATGATAGACCACCAAGCTTTTCCCTACCTTTTAACTATTTGGGGTGCACAAATAAAAATACATTATAGGAAAATTCACGGCATCTTATTCAAACACACGGTGACTTTAAGGATAACTCTAATTTCAGGTTTCTCAATCTCCAATTCCCCCTTCCCCACACATACAAACAACAATGAAAGAATCAAACCAGAATGATGTGGAACGCACTCTACTTCTAATTTGTGATCCATTTCGAGACACTGTCACAATCACCTCATCAAAATTTTGGTTCTGAATCTGTTCTATCACCTTGGATTCTTGGGCAGCGGAGCAAGAAGGAAGAAAGGAGCTTACAAAATATTTTTCTAAAAAGTGCAAAGTCTGAACTACAAGAGTGAATGGGGCACAAAATACCTTTCATTCTTGACGTTGCAGATTCAATGCTCAAGAATAGAGGTGAAGAGAGGGACCTGAAACGTGAAGCCTGAACATGTCATCAGTGAAACCAGGGAACCGGTCACCAAGAATTTTACACGACCTCCGGATAATCTCCAAAGTAAATTGGATCCATATATAAACCTGCACAAGCTGCAATTTTGGTGGAGCTGGTCACCCCGAAACAGAAAAAAATTAGATAGACTCTGATTCAAGCAAAAACAGATCAATCTGCACGTTTCTGGTGCCATTCTTACCAGCCCAGTTGAACTTGGACATGTATGTTGCTTCCTTATTGACTTGGCTCACCCACTAGTAGGAAATGTGTTATTTTTCACTTACTGTAAATGAAAAAGGAATGAAACCGCGCTAAACACATGGGTTGTGTCAATGCTGGTGAGTGGTTTTGGTCACAAGAAGACAGAAATTTAAGCATAATATTCAGCCACTGTTCATTGTTCCCAGGAAGTGGGGAATGAAAAAACGACAGGTCTGCTACTGGTGACCCCATTCACAGTCCAATGCCATGCCCAATGTCTCGCTTTGTGTAAGCTGCCAATACCAGTCCGAAACACATTTTTCAGAAAGTTTACTTAACCGGCTTCACAATCCAAGGCCTCTTGTTTCCTGGCAATCAACGAAGGATAAGAGGCACACAAGTCACAGGAATTTTTGTTCATTATTTTTTTGATGGCAGTCCATTAGCACAAATCCTGATAAGTACTACATCACACACTAGGCATCAGTGAGCTTTTTGTGCCATACCTTAAATTTTCTCTTGTAACAGTTAGGTAAGGCTCCGTGATGGACTTGCCTTAGCATTTTCACTAGTAGGAAATGTGTCGCTTTTCACTTACTATAAATGAAAAAGAAATGAAACCGCACCAAGCACATGGGTTGTGTCAATGTTGGTGAGTAGTTTTGGTCACAAGAAGACAAAAATATAGGTATAATATTCCGGTACTGTTCACTGTTCCCACAAAGTGGGAAATGAAAAACGACAAGTCTGTTGCTAGTAGAGTTATCCGTAAAGTCACATTGGATTTGAAGAATCAACAAAAATATTTGCTTTATTACACTCTTATTTGTTCATTTGAAATAGTTGGAAGATGTGAAAGATCTTGGTAGTTTATCATTATTAGGTGTGTAAGAGGTGTGTAAGAGCTTGGTGGTTTTCAAAAGTTTTAAAAAGTTTTTAGCTCCTTTCACACCTCTTACACACCTCTTACACACCTAATAATGATAGACCACCAAGATCTTCCATACCTTTTAACTATTTCAAGTGAACAAATAAAAGTATAATAAAGCAAAACTCTTTGTTGATTCTTCAAATCCAAAGTGACTTTACAGATAACTGTACTTAGTGTTCGTTTCCTATCCGAGCACAGCCCCAGGCGCATGGGATCCTGCTTCATATCCTTGACTGGCAAACTGCTAAGGGTTATTAAACATCATCCAGTCTTTGACACGATCACCGAAGGAACTTCAGCGCACTCCAAAAAAGCCAAGACTTGGGTTATACCGAGAAGCTAGACTATACGAAGGTCACAAACAAGAAGTGTATAAAATATATGTGATGAGATAACGCTTCAATTCAACCTATTGAATGCAAGCACTACAAAGCCCAGTGAGGGAAGAGAATTGGTCTTAATACTAGTAGCAAACATGTCGTTTTTCATTCTCCACTTTGTGGGAACAGTGAACAGTGACGGAATATTATGCTTATATTTCTATCTTCTTGTGACCAAAACCACTCACCAACATTGACACAACCCATGTGCTTGGCATGATTTCCTTCCTTTTTCATTTATAGTAAGTGAAAAACGACACATTTCCAACTAGTACAAACGTACACAATCCACTTGTCAATCCATCTGCAATACTCATCATGTTGAGATTGTGGGCTCACCTCCCAATGATGCGGAGTCACAAATGGTGTAATTCCTGCATAACCCTGCTGCGTAAGAAAACTCACATGATCTACAGCACAGGTCTTTTGAGAGCTTTTCATTTTACACAGAACAAGAAATAGAAATCACAAGGCACATCGAAGTACTGGAGTTGACTTGTTTTACGTAAACAGAGAACTTTCATATCGACACACTTCTGAGGAACCTACAGTGAGTACTCTTTATCACACAAGAATTGCAAAACAGTAGAATGAAACCGCAAAATCTAGTTCTCGAAGCTTAACTATGGTAATTCATTATACGAGACCAAGAGATATAGAATCAGTATTAATGCGTCCAGATTCATGAGCTCCATCAAATCGATGTCTTCCTGGTACTTGTGATATTGATAATCTGCCACGTCACCATTGCTTCCCATCGAAGATCTTTCCTGGATATTGAAATATAAAAAAACAATCACACGTACGAACCGTGATCTGAGGCACGTACCACAACCATAACTTCCCTGAGAAGTACAGTACACAGTCCACGTCTCATTTCCTCTCACATGCTGTGATCGTCACGTAATGTCTGTAGTTTAATCATAGGTTGATTAAAAGATCAAATGATGCAGCCATATATCATGTATATGGGTTTAGGGTTTAAGGTACCATGAGCACGATGACAATGAAATAATATTGACAAATCGGAACCTCTGAATCTGCTCTGTGAAAAGCAGTTCTCTCCATTCCAAAGACTATTTCGACAACGTAAACTGAAATCCAGAACACATGCTCACATCAACCTGGGTTGCACAAAAAAGTCCCAAAAACGCCGTGTAATCTACAGAACGGTAAACCAAAGACATCTACATAGAAACCAGGTGCAAGAAAGATGGGTTAGTCGGAAAGCTTCAGAAATGCTCAATTCCACGAATCCATCATGCATTTGAGATTGCGATAGAATGTAATGCTCATAGTATAATTGTATTGATTCCCGAATTGTGGTTCACCACAATTGTGACAAGAGTAGAATGATACCAGTTCAAAAAATACTAGCTCTTTTTTTTTTCTATTCTTGCATCTCAACTTTGCTAGACGTGGAAACCTTGACCTTAGTCTTTTCAGCGAGCTTCGGTAGTGTAAGTCCAGGTTCGGAGTGCATGGCGCCTGGAGCCTTGACCAAGTGGATGCCCTGCTCAAGCTCCCTCGCAGCTTCAGTCCTACTCTTGGCCTTGTTACCCTTCATCCTGTTCACCACACATTCACTGTCACACAACCTAGAGGAATGGTAGCCAATTCAACCTCGATACAAGAAGAGGTTAACCCCTAAAGGACCAAGAAGCCCAAATTGGACCCCATGTTTTTTTCAACAGTTTTTGAGTAGGTCCTATTTAGACTTCCTTTTGTTCAAATTCATTTGTTTTTTTTGACTAATAGAGTTATCCGTAAAGTCCATCAAATTTTGAAGAAGATACCATGAATTTTGCTCTTATTTGTTCACTCCAAATAGTTAAAAGGTGTGGAAAATCTTGGTGGTCTATCATTATTAAGTATGTAAGAGCTTGGTGGCCTTCAAAAGTTTTTTAGCACCAAGAAAGGAGCTAAAAAACTTTTGAAGACCACCAAGCTCTTACACACCTCTTACACACCTAATAATAATAAACCACCAAGATCTTCCACACCTTTTAACTATTTGGAGTGAACAAACAACAATATAATAAAGCAAAATTCTTTGTAGATTCATCAAATTCAAGGTGACTTTACGAATAACTCTAATACATGCAATATTCTTCACTGATTCTGATCCTATGTGAATAACATTTCCCACAATATAATCAATTGAATTTGTCATTTTGACACCATGAATCCTTCGTCCTTTAGGGGTTAATAACCGCATAAACCATGGATGTACCGGTAAACAGCAACCGTTCGCAATCGCATCATCAACAATTGCAAACAAAGCTATTCGCCTTGACATATTACTGACGTGACCAATGTATGCAGTAGTCGAAAAGGTCTAGCGTTGCAACCATGTGATTCATGCACAAACCCTAGAAATTAGGTTTTCCAGAATACGTAATACTCCCTCCGTCCCAAAGTTATTGTCATGTTGGAAAGTCATGTTTGAAAGTGCTTTTTGAAGTAGGTCAAAAAAATACTTCCTTGTGGCTAATTTTATTTAGGTTGCAATGAACACATGCAATGTTCTTCAATCATTCTAGTGACATAATTTGGAACCTTTTTAAATCATGTTTCTTACAATATGATCAATGAAATTGGCTCAAAGAAATACCAAGCAAAAAAGTTGACAATAACTGGGAGTACACAATTCAGAGTTTGGAAAGATGAAACGCACCTGCTCTCCCAGAACTTAGACTCGCGTTGTACCCTGACTTCATCGATCTTCTTCATGGCCTTCAGCGTCTGCTCAACCACTTCTCTGTTATACCTCTCCGGCCTATTCCGTCTCCTCTCGAACTCAAACGTGGCATCCTGCGTAAGCTCCTTGCCATGGAGCTTCCTATACGCCTTCGTCCACTTCACCTTACGAGGATTCCGTTTCATCTTAAAATTCTTGTGACACTTCGACCGGCAAAACCTAAATACCTGCACACAAACGAAGTCTCTCAACCACTAAACCCTAAACCCTAAAAACCGCACCAACAACCCTAAGGCGCAAGAAAACGAAATTATCAGAAGAATGCGAACCTTGGCGTCGTTTCGGACGAACTGGATGCCATGGCCAGGGTAGACGGTCGAAGAACAGAACCAGCACTTCTCCAATCTCATCGCTGCCGGCTTTCAAATGACGCCGGAGATTGCAATAATGCTGGTGTCCAGACCTTCTTCCTTCACCAAACACAAAAAGGGTTGATGATTCTGGTGGCTAAAACCTCTCTAAAACCCTCGCGGAGGGCGAGCCTGCAACCGGTAAACACAACACGCTCCTGTCCGGCAGTGCCTAAACCCTAAAACCCTAACACCGAAAAATCGACCCATACTCAAAATTGAGTTTCCACGTCAGATTTTGTACGGTCCACATCGCCCTAAACTAATCACAAGATGACATGTGGCATTTTTTGGGATAAAAATTATGTATTTTCAAAATCAACCATGACGTAGGGTAGGAGCACCCTCAAACGGAATTTTTTCAATTGCAAAGTGTTCATACACCAAACCAAATTCTATTTGATTGCTACAATCTTGTAATCCATGAAGGTAATTGAGCTATTTCTATAATTAAAAAATTGTTTCACAAATGCACATATCACAGGTACATTGAATGGCGTATTTGGTATCCGAGGAGAATTGATGTTCTTAATCACAATTCGTTCAAAGATGAAGAAAAATAGTGTCCCTTGATACTTCATAAGAGTTTGCCACTTGTCATTTTCACTTTTATTGCGAGTATCATCTTTTTTCCAAATAATGAGGGTGACATGAGGTGGCATGCCATATTTATTTTAAAGCTGCCATATGTCATTGGAACAGTATGTTCATTTTTATTCTAACAAAGACACAATGTCTCTGTAATATTAAATAATATTCAAAGTTTAGAAGTAGTGTCCCGGTACACTAATTACCCCATTTAGTGTAGTGTGGGGCAATAGTTTATAGTGGTAGCTTTAACCTTCTCAGGACCAGATCCATTGCAAATGGTCAAACTTTGTTGTTATAAGCAATTTTTTCATTAAAATATTGTACATTTATTTAATAGATATGACTATATGTCTTCTTTTCATCCAATTTTTTTAGAGTCTTTGAATCTAAAATGAATTTGATATGATTTTTTTAATTTAATATGTATTAAAATTACAATAATTAGATAAATACTCCAAATGATCTCAATTTTTTGATTGGGCATTTCAGACATATACAAAACTATCTTGTGTACTCAAAATGAAAAAAACTATTTAAAATTTGAAGATTTGATAAGTGAATTTACAATATACCGTGATAAGGACCTTAACCTCTTGAGTTTGAAATGCAATAAAATGTTCAATATTTGGAATCTTTCAAAATTAAAAGGCAATGTAGAAACTAGATTTGAAAATTTTCATTTTTTTTAGTTGGCCTTAAAGGCCAAAACCCATCTTCCAGGTTAAAATTGAATTTCACTACCTAAAATTCACTATTAGGATGATTGTCCTAAATAGGGTTAATTCTTACATCGAGAATATGACTAAAAGTCTTGGAAAAATTACTGCCAAAAATAAAAACCGATTTGAGAATACTCCTACAATATTCCTAAAATATATCATAATATACACTATAAACAGTAGAATATTCTAATTATTTCATAACCCCTCATTAAATACCATGTGTTTGCTTATGTATCCCAAAATTCACACTAAGTGACTTCGCCAAATCAAAAAGTGAATAATGCACAATATCACATTGAAACATGAAGATTCTGAACACAAAGTACACGAATTAGACTTCCATAGTAGATTAAACCCTAAACGTCCCAGAGTCCAGAAACTGGATCACGAATAGATTGGAAGCCTTGTAACTTTCTCATACAACCTCGGATGATTTCATCCAAATCACCTTTGAAAGCCTTTTAAATTCTCTATCAATTACAACAAATCTCTTGTGATAGGGAGCTGTTGGTAATATTGGAGAGGCCTCCAACTACAAGTATGTCAAATTTTTTGGGTAGATTTTATGCTTGCAATGGTCTTCTCATATACACCTCATATACATTTGAGCCATGCTAATACCTACTTTTGAGGCTAGAGTCTACTTCTGTTTAAAGGGTTGGTACGTTTAGGGGTTAAGAAACCATTTCTATAGATGCATTTTCCTTTTCGTATTTACCTTTTCTGTACTAAACTTATGAGGGATACAATGTACTATAAGAATAAACAAAAAAAATGTCAATTAATAGAAGAGTGCAAAAACACAAAAATCAAATTTTTGTGTTGCAAAGCATAAGAAGAAAACGACATGACGGGTATTGGGAGAATTGAACTCCCGACCGCTTGCACCCTAAGCAAGAAACATACCACTAGACCAAATACCCGGAGCTTGCCAGCTCAGCACAGTGTGACCCCGGAATTTTCGGATCCTTGCACGACTTTACAGTGCAGGCACTTGTATTTCAATTGCTCCATCTAAGTTATCCCTTCAAAGCCATGGGCCTAGTGTTTCAAGTTCCCGCTCACCAGTGAAAAAATTACTGGCAAATTGTCGGTATTGTTTTATCTGTTTTGTGGGCTTGGATACTTCAACATTATAAAAATGGGCAAAAACGTGGATGAAATTGTCAAAGTCTTGTAAAAATATGTTAGAAATTGCCAGTATTTGAATGAAAGTATCATATATATATATATATATATATATATATATATATATATGGATGGATGATTCTATCCATTTTTATTTATTTTTGCCTTACTTGGTTACATTTTAGGGTGCATGTTGCTCTATCAACATGATTCCGTAAAAGTTTCGTTGTCGCTCACCAAAAATCTTGATTTTGTTGAGTACATACGGTACACAACATTCTTGTTCCTACAGAATCTCATCTTTATACAAGATTACCTACTGTAGCATAATTAAAGATACCTTTTTTCTTCAGCATGATGCCAAACAATTTGATTAGAGATTTTTATCTCATCTTATGCATTTTTTTAATCTCAAGTGGTAATTGTATTAGAGAAACATGGAAGAAAATATTTTGTAGGAGACAAATACTATGACAAAAAAAGAATTTTGTGTCACTTCTCTGTCTCTTTTCTCCTTTTTTGAATCATTCAGTTGTTCTTTCCTTCCTTGAATTATTTTCCTTCTTTCATTGTCTCTTAACCCTAAGTGACGGATCAACCATTTTACTGTCTCTGCCCTTTTTTTATGGGCTGCCCAAAATAGAAAAAAACATTTTTATAGAAAATAAAAAATATTTTTAAATAGGTAATCAAGTCTACTTTCCAACCCAATTTGAATCATGTCAATCCGAGTTAAATACCACCCGGGAGAAATTTTCAAAGAAAAACACTTCTACATTGTCTAGTGTTAAAAAACTTACTATTTGGGGAAAGTAATGATGTTCTCTCTGTTGAAAAATTTGCAATTTTTTATTTTAGAATAGAATGTCTAGTTTTAACAAATCATACAAAATTTCAAATTCTAAAAATAAAATTTGTGATTCTTATAAATATTTGAAGTTAAATGCTTCTAAATTCATTATGAGATGATAAAAAGCTATTTTTTGATATTTGACCGTACGGAAAATTACTAAACATCAAGCTCCTCATTTTCTCTTTTGGACCAAACTTCATCAAAGTTGAAGAAGTATTTTTTTATAGCACATTTATGTTTTGTCCTTACCCCCTCCGTCATTTAGGGGTTAAACTTGGCCACACTTCTCTTTAGTAAAAGAACACTATTAGATTAAATACTAGTAGATATTACATAGGCTCTGAAAGGATGGTTTTCACACTAAATGACCATATTCGTTAAACTGAGACAGTTTGTAGTCTCATATTATCTTTGACTTTACATTTAGATGATAATTAGTGTTTGATATTGAATATTTTTGGTGAACTGACACTTCAATATGTTGATACACTCACAAACCTTTGATTTTATAAAAGTTGATATGTTCATAAATTTTTGATTTGTTAAAATACAGATCTCAAATCTTGGAGAAGTCTCTTAGTGTAAATTTTGGGTACATATAAACAAACAAAGGGTATTTTAATTGGAGGCTATGAAATAATTGGAATATTTTACTATTTATGGAATATTTAGGGTATATTTCATACATGTTCTAGGACTATTCCTAAAATATTCCCCAGTTGGTTTTAAAACACCCTATATTACTTTTATAAAATTATAGTTTGTATCACAAATGAATAAAAAAACACCCTATATTTGTTCTCTCATAGTTATTTAAATTCTTGACAGTGACTTCCTGGGTCTCAAATACTACTAGGGCTAAAGTCTCGAAATGTTTATTTTTTCTCAGTTTAACGAATATGGCCTTTAAAGCATGAATGTCATTGAGTTGAGTATCTATGAAAATAATTCAAAACATAAAGTTGGCTTTCATTATATATGTATATATGTATATATGTATATATATATTGGTATATATATATAAATCATACATGAAAATATATACAAGATAAAAAGAATAATCAAAATGTCAATAGTTTAAACATATAATAGAAACATCTCAATTCTAAGAGTGAGAATGTTTTAGCAAATAATCTAAGTCCTAAAAACATTCTTCTTGTTGGAAATTGTAAAATTGACTTTAGAAACAAACTATGCACATTATTTTTCTAAGAAGATGTTTTAATTGCTACAAGAAAAACATTCTTTATAATTTTCACATTACTATTGTAATCAAAATGTAATGAATAAAAAATTTCTATTTAAATATGGTTGTTTCCTTCTAATTCTAATACATTTATGCGCCTTTAAAAATTTCTAAAAAGATACACTACAAATTAACATAAAAGGAACTTATTTGATTTTCCAATTGTTGTTACTCAAAATTATTGTCTTTTAGGTATTATAGGTGTGTCTGAAGCAACAATTGAGACTTTGAAGCTAGCTAGTAACTCAACTGGTGACATGTGGCTCATAGATTTCTTTGAAATAATGAAGTCTCCTAGCGTCTAAAGTGAGGGAGAACTTAAGTGTGTTTGTAAATTTATAGACTTCAAAAATTTATATCATTCCACCTAGCCAAAGGGTAGGTGGGTAGGGCAGTGTCTAATTATTAATTAAAGTGCGGAAGTTGAATTGGGCACTTCAAATATTCCCTATTTTTTTTGTTTTTTTGCAATTAAAAGAAACAATAAATTAAGATTTTGACGTGCTATTCTTAGAAAATTTTGCCAAACATGCCTTTTGCCTACGGTACCCAGAGTCATGGAGTTGCCTTAGAAATGTTATTTGGGTGTGGATGCCCTAAGACCATCATTAATCCCTAACCGCCCCGACATTCATATTTTGGACGTTTTTGGGGTACATTCACTTTTGAGGAGCTGTAACTTCTGCAAAAAGTGTTCAATTTTGATGAAATTTTGCGAAATTTCTTTACATAATGTATGAAACGTGTTGTAAACACTTTAGATTAATCCAAGATGTATTGAATTTTCGGTGATCATTTGAAAGTAGGTATCTTTTTTTTGGACAATATTTGTTCATTTTGATGGTTGCAATTTTGGAGAAATAGTTAGTGCTACACAGTGGCACAGATAGGATGGCCTAGAGCAAGGCCAATAGCAAGGCCAACTCTGGCCTAGCCAACGGGATAATAAATGGGTGAAACGGCGTCTAGTTCCAATGTTGTGGAAGCAAGGCCCAACAACAACGACAAACCACCAAAGGTTCGGCAAAGCACCAAAGGCCTGAGTCACATGTGTGTTCTAAAATTTTGCAACTTCCCGTTCGAGACACAATCAACACACAAACCTTTGGGGAAATATATCGAGGACACTAACGATATTGTAGATGGCGTGCAAGAAGTCTGACTCTCATGTTCCATTGTCAATCCATCGTGTAGGCTCCTAATAGTAGAAACGTGTTTACTAGGCTTCCAGAAAATCAAGAAACATCAACTGGAAGTTGTTGTGCTAGAAATGATCGTTGTAGGCTTTGCTTGAATGGATGTGCTTTGGTTGCTATAGGTGTGACATAAAAGAGTTTTTAGTGTCATGAAAAACAATATATATAGAAGGGTGAAAGCACGGCAAATTGAACCATTAAAGTCATCTTTAGTTTAAGTTCTAATTTGGTTGAGCCCTCCATAGTACTATTAAGTACCTCAATCTAAAGTTTCAAATCAAAATATTAAAAAAAGGTTACTAAAAGTAAAGCTTGAAAAGAAATGTTTAAAACAAATTTTGAAAGAAAATCTGATAAATTAAATCATGTTCAATATGAATATAAATTATATATTCTATAAGTTCATTGTGCATTGGAGGGCTCTAAAGAAACAAATTCTTGAAAAAATAAAATATTTAATGCAATTTCAACATGTTTTATATCTACTTTTAATTTGGTCAAAACTACTTTTCCAATTTTAACCGCTTTAACTTTACTATCAAACACACATAAATACTTATCAAACATGTTTTTTTCAAATTTTTTGGTTGAACTTTGTTTAACATTGTAATTTTTATTTTATATACAAACAAAAAATTCACAAAAAATAAAACTTTGATGGATTTTTAAACCGTGCATTGTTGCTTCTTCACAAGGATCACAAGTGGTTCAATTTTCCATGCTTTCACTCAAAATCCATTTCTATTTGTTTTAAAAAAGATATTGAAAGAGGTAGGAGATCAACTGACACAAAATTCATTAGTGAAGCTTGGGCTCTAAGTGAATTTGCAGCATATGCAACATTTTGGAATAAGGTAAATCAGTAGCTACCCTTATTTATAGAATAAATCAATACGTAGCTTGTTAACGGTAAATTAGTAACTACTGGTAGTCTACCGATCTGGGTTTTTACTCCGGTAAATTTTCAAGTTATCAGAGAAAGTAGTTATAGGGAAACACTTTTTTACCGATATGACAGTTAGGTCAGATCGGGATGTACTTTGTATAACACCAATCGAGCCAGACACATTGGTACGGCACATTTTCCGAGATACAAGATTACCTTGTCTTATTCTTCTTTCTTTCCGATACCTCTGTTTACCGAAGTTCTCCTTCCTCATCATTTGCTTGTTTTCCGTAAGGCTTGAATGTTCTGAGTTGTTAGCCTACCGAGCCACTCCCGGTGATACAAACAATCTTAGAATTCTGTCTTGACCTTACGTGATCATACCCTTCCTATTAGTTTTTATCACTCCGGTATTACCTACCGAACAATAGTTTACAAGGGAGAGCTACCATAGCTACATTTGTTTACAAGGACTTGCAATTATTGAAAACTTAGAGTTACACTTGTAAGAGCATAGCTACTCATGCCCTTCCAAAGTCTTACATTCAAAAAGTAGATGAAAATTTCCAAGGGCCCTTCCAAAATACCTCTTGACTCTCAATTCTAGTGTGTTAAGAAATGAACCTTTAAATCACTATTTAGTCGACTATATCCTCACATTCTACTTGTGATTGGTCCATAGACTATTTGATGTGCACTTTTGATATGTGAGGGGCGTGCAAGGATGGGGGAGTGTAGGTGCAAGGACACTTCAAATGTAGATGCATAATTTCAGTGAGTTAGTCCTAGTGTGCATTGGTGGGAATGCTCTAAGTGAGTACTACATGTCCATCCTCTCATTCGCATGCATTGTAGTAATGTAGTTAGGATGGCAATATTCGTTTAGTTGGGACTTTTCATGAGATTGGGACTTTTTGAAATCTACAACTGGCATAGATCCATTTCAAAAAGTCCCAATCTGATGGAAAGTCCCAACTAAACGAATGTTGGCATTAGGTTCTTTTCTCAGAAAAAGTCGAAATATCACATGTCTCCCATGCGTGCACCCTCTCATTCCCTCCCAATTTCGTATTTCATCCACTTTTCTTATCTTGTTGGATGAAGGTAAAGAGCAAACCCAACACATTCTAAGGAATGTCATGGACAGTGACGGTAGTGTTGTTCAAAGTAACAACCAGTAAGATAGTAAATTGCATTATTATTAATATTGTAATAAGCCGAAAGTCGTGTGGTTCATGATTTACTGCGGAATTCCTCGTTTGGCGTGCAAAGTGCAGTGCAGTGCACTGAGCAGCACTGCAGCAGTGAAGACACAAGTCATAAAAGTAGTTATAAAAAGCTGAACAGAACCCCAGACACCTTTCGTCAGAGAATTCGTACGACACGGCAACAACAGATCAACTGAGCATTTGGGACAATCATTCTTAATGCTCTTTTGTTCCCATTTCCTAAACCAAGTCCTCTGCACTGACTGTGTTGGAATAATAATTGAATATCATCATATGTACCTTGCATCTCCATCCAATATCTCTCCATCTCTTCTGCAAGCCAGGATCAATGCAGACATGCTGCTAGATCTACCTTTATCAATTATATTATCTCCCAATTCCCTCAATTCTTTCCCCAATTCATGGTTACGTACGACATTGCACCTTATTTTTTGCCAGAGTTCCATCGCACATTCCGTCTTGAACTTCGTCACATTCCATCCCACTGAACTGAATAGTGGGAAAGTTCGTACTAGTAAGAGGTATTTACAAAGGCCGGGGTGAGTGCGGTGGACGAGGCACTCCGCAGCTGCTGAAGACAATCCGTCTGTCAGATTTCTGGTCACAGAGAATCCTCTTCAATAGTGTTTGGGTGCACTGATGACTCAGAAGTTGCTCTAAGGACCGGCTTCCATGTGAGCATCGGGCCCATAGACAAAAATGAGGTTGGTCTCAACTTTCACTTATGCTTGGTGAGCGTTGAAAGCAGGCTTGCAAAGCCACCCATATCACCATGTCATCGGTGGGCTATGTGATTGGTTGTTTTGTGGAGGGTTTTTAATTTTTCAATTACTCGATTGCTCTACCGAGGTGTGTATGGAAGTGGTCTGTGCTTTTTTTTAATCGGTGAAGAATTGATTATCAAGACCGGCCTGACTCTGCATGGAAGGAGGCCCTAAGAGCATGCCTATCGAGTGCTCATTGTGTACCAAGATCACATGCTAAATGGCGTGTGAGAAATGAAAGCTTCTTCCCCGCAACAACCGCTAAGCGTGCTTGGAATTGAGTGCATCAATCAATCACATACTACTACTTTGGTCCCTACACACGTGGAACAATCATAACGACGGAGAATAACTTTACTAAATTTAGCTTCATAAAGTGTGAGCATGGCCTTGTTAAAAAATAGGACAAAATGCGTGATGTGAGAACCACCCCTCGCTATATTGACAATATTTGGTGTGCAAATATCAAACTCCATACCATAAGTGATACTTTTTCATTCAAAAATACAATTGGTGACTGGAAAATAACTATTGTTGGGCCTACTCTTAGATCCCATTGATGATCCTCCTTTTACTAATAGAATGATTAAATATATGCATTGTAGTAATTATTTATTATTGCAGTCTGATTCACTACAGTGTTGGACTTCTAAACGTCCCAACGTTCAAAAGTTGAATCATGATATACGAACAGATTCAAAGCCTTGCATCTTTCTCATACAACCTTGGATGACTTTCATCCAATTCACCTATGTAAGCCTATTAAATTCTCTACCAATTATAATAAATCTCTTGTGATGGGGAGCTGTTGATAATAATAATAGAGAGGCCTCCAACTGCAAGTATGTCAAATTTGTTCACCTCACGTACATTTGAGCCATGCTAACATCAAAAATGGTGATAGTGAGGGGTTATTCCCATTCCACAGAAAACCTTAAATGAATAAGACAGTTGTTCTGACGCACAGAATATAATACTGAGAAACGCAAGTCGATGACAACAGGGAGGTTGTTAAGAGCCAGAGGGCGAGCTAGCTTAGCACGGCTCTAGAGCGTTTCCCTAGCTATGATCTGTGTCACGAAAGATTGGACAACTAGAGCACCAGCTGGCCGGCTGAACGTGAGAACACGTAACTGCGCAGTGGTTGTCCGTGACCGTACGGTGTACATGAATGTACCCCTTCTGAGCTAAGTTGACAACAGCATCCAGTCTATACATCTATCTATCTATCTAGGCAGGGCAGAAATTGATGAGAATGAGAGCAATAATCAACATTGAGAACTGGTAGTTGAGAGCGAGAGAGGAAAAAGAAGAAGTAAAGAGATCATTTTATAAAAAAAATCTTTCACGAGCCGGTCTGCAGGCTTGGCTTTCAAATTTGGTGATTCGGATGCGGATCTGTACCCACAAATATGAGTTTTTTTTTGTTCTTTTCTCTTGTGATGGCTGCTGGTGAAGCTACTATTAATTTCTTCTCTGTGTAATGAGTAAAATGTGATGTTGTCAGGGCTCTCCCCTCACCAACGGTCATCCACTAGGTTCGATCAGACATCATGTACTTAAACAGCTGTTGACAAAAACTGAGAGCTAGAGTTCTCCTACTTGTAATGAAGGGACCAAAATCGCACTTGACTGTAAGGGCAAAAGTTTTGACAGGGAAAAAAGAACTGTAAAGCTATCCTGGAGCACCTATAGACATGGTGAGATCTAAGGTGATACCAGCCTGCGGTGACGACGACTGTAATTGTACACCCTCGCTCGGTACCAACGAGTTGGAGTCGTGGTCTTCGTTGATGTCCGGTAAGCTCATGGGGTGGTGCCGAGGCGGGGAGGAACTATTTTTCCTATTATTGTTATTATTATTACAATTAATATTAGTGTTATTGTTGTTGTGAGAGCGGGAGCTGTAAGGGTACAGAGAAAGGGTGGTGCTATCAGGCTCCCTAATATCCATGTTTGATCTCGTCGAAGCTGTGGCCTGCTCTGGTTGTTGTTGTTGTTGCCGCGCCATGAATGCCCATGGACTCGACGTGTCTGCTTCCGATTCGCTGTATGGTCGACTCCGACACTCTATATTATATCGCTCTGCCCCTCTCTGTCATCCATAAACACACGAGTAAGTTAATCTATCACCAGTGATCTCAAAACTGGCTAAACTTAGCTGGATTTCTACCCAAAAAATGGGGCTGCTAAACACACAAAGAAAGAAAAATAATGAATTTTTTTTGAAATGTAGCGAGAATGCTCATCATGATATAAATATGTTGCAACTTCATGAGGTGATATCCGCGGATATCATCATGGTATCACCTTAATATATCAAGGGTAATGCCGGATATTATAGAGGTATCGTGAGTATTGTATGCACTGGGTAGCAAAAGTAGATACCATGTATGTGGAAGGTCGCATAATGTTCTAAATGTCATAAAGTGGTTCTGAGATCACTGTCTAGCACTTAATACCGTCTCATTTCAGGAGATTAATAACTTAATCAAGTTCTCATTCATATCAGTGCACTACGTGGGACACATGCAGTATCGCGGACCTTGGCTGGAGAAATGTCCCTCCTGGCTACATTTCTCCAGGGGGTGTAGCACGGGAGGTCCCGGATAATGCATTCTAACTCACTGCGTGTTTGTGAAGAATGGATATACGTAGTTTGGAGTTAATCAAGGCCTACTTCGATGGTAATCAAATAATTGATTAACTAGTTAAGATGATACAGTACAGGTGGGGGTGATCACCTGAGCGATGTGCTGGTCTGGGGCTCCAAACATGGCTGGCCAACCTGGTGAACGGTGAGTGACCTCGTCCTCTCTTGCACGCTGCTGATTCTCCTGCACGTTAGAGGAGCTGCAGCTATGATCTAGGAGTTGCTTAAAGTGACCGTGGGAGTTCTGATCTGGCGTAGGTTCGTCGGATGTCGTCGTGACGGTATTGTGTCTGCTGGATTGCCTGCTGCTGTGCCAATCGTGCCGGGCACCGTGCGCTCGCCATCTGTCCCAGTCGCTGGCAATCTCCTGTCTCTTCGAGGCTTCTAATTGTTGCTGCGGAGTCACAGCAGCCTGGTTGATCCCTCCTGGTTGCAACCAAGGTCCATCTTGAAACGCAGTGAATCTCCCGCCTGGTCCAAATCCAAAACACATGTATCATGTTAGTTACCTCATCTGGAGTGAAATGGGTGCATTCACAATATAACAAGCCAATCCCGCCCAAATCCAACGACTCTTGATGAGTGCTTAGAAAATTATATCTTCAATGTATGTAGATATTAGAAAATTTAAGGACATTTTGCGACATCTTATGAACATTTCAGTACATTTTAGTTGTTATTAACTACTAGTTACGATTATGTTACGACCATATTTTAGTCGTTTTGGAGTACCAATAACTTCTCAAACATTGTCAAACTTTAGTATACTGTAGAATGACATATAATATTTGTAGTTACTAATTTATATTGCATTATCAATTCAAATGATCAATAAAATTATTGCTAAATAATCCGTTAAATTAATCACAAGTTACAGTTTCCTTGGCTCGTTATACTGTGAATGTACTCAAATATCAGACAGGTTTGAAGAAAGGGAGCGAGCAGAAAAAGAATTACCGAGGTTTATATCAGGCTGTTGGCGTTTCCTCTCCCAATCTCCTCCCGAAACTGAACTAGACGGTCTTGCTGACCATCGATCTTCATGCATGTCAATTCGGGATTGGTCACTAAACGAACTGGCTGCGCCCTTTGCCAGACCCTGCTCCCTCTTCGTCCATTCCACCAGCTGAATCTCGTCTTCTGACCAGTCGCGGTGACCCGTGGGAGGTCCATGATAAGCCCGGTTGCTCCACTCTTCATGTCCATCGTGCCTGTCAGCAATTAATACACATTGTCCGAAAACTTAATTAGCCCTGTTTGGCACACTAAAAATCTTCCCAGTAGTGACGAGCTTATGGAGAAATCGTACAGTACCTGGAAGACACAGCAGGGTGGTGGTCCGAGGGTCGAAGAACCCCCGCTTGGCGATGGAGGTAATTCGGAAACATGGGCACACTACTGGTGTTGTCGGAATCCCTCATGTGGAGAGCTTGCCCCTGGAACTGGTCCCTCCGTTGGATCCCAAACGACGAATGCAGGAGCGTTGTGTCGGAAGTGCCGTGATCTCCCATCATCTGATCTCCTTGCATTAATCCTGCATTGCCACACTCCCGAGTCATGGTCTCGTTCATTTATCTCGTATCATACGTTTGACAACCACTAGCTACGAATGCCAACAGCGGTTACAGGTGTAACACCAATTGTGTAATAATTGTATAATAAGTCCGGAACTCTAATTTCTACCCTGAAGAATCGAAGAGGGAACAGTCTAAACTGGATCTTCAGTGTGCGTTTGTTTTAACCGCTTGTGTATATAGACATTTATTGCTTTCATGTCTAGCCAGTAACGAGACAACAAATGCCTGAGGTGAACATCCACAAGCGTTACTCAGCTACAGCCATCGATCACCCTTAGCACAATCCTAATGATTACTCGTAGCTTCAAGGTCGGTTCATCCTTCTGAAGCTGACACCTTAAATTACCCACATTGCGTGAAATGATCTTCCAGATCTTTCAGCGTAACTAAGCGTCAGATCTTCACACTTAAGGGTTCACTAAGTAGACGTTGGGGATGTGACAATGACTATGAGTGGCCGCGATAATCTCAACATTTATGACACTACTTGAGTGTGATCTGATTTGCTACTATGTACACGCATTGGCTCCTAGAAAAGGGCGGGCTTAAAGCGGAGGCGATTGGCAAGCTGCAGGTAAGTGAATGAGCACATGGAATGACGATCATCACCACCAGTGTGCACTGTGCACATGTATGGGTGTTAATTTCTGTAGTTGCCCAAGCTACATAATGCTCCGAGTTAATAGGAAAAGAGAAGTGGGAATGTCAATGTACCGCTTTGTCCGTTCTCGTCATTCTTCATACTCCGGTACATCTGCGACAACAACGTTCACAACCCAATGATTACTAAGTTCACTAAGAAACTAGCTGTTTAATCTACAGGTTGACGCCCTGCATTGCGCACTCCAGGCAGGTGCTCGGTCATCTCTGCTGACATGTACGTATTGGAAGAAGACACATTGAATGCTTTGAGTCCTGGAAACTAAAGAATCGTGATCAATCCAGCTGCACTGTCACTGAAAATCATCAGGAAATTTTCTGCACTCCGATGTTTCTGGAGTGAATGAGCTACCAGGTTCGGAGAGTAGGAAAAACGAGAACTCTATATATTCACGCCAGTAAATAGAAACCTAGCTAGATAATGAATCTGGAACAAGACTCTTACCTGCAGATGACTCTTGACATGCGCAATGGTGAGACCTTTGACGTCCATCAGCTGGAGAACCAGTTTCGGTGTTGCTCCTGCAGCGGCAAATGATTGTACCATAAATATCCACTCGTCACATCCTCGTCATATCTGACAGCATAAACTGGACGCTCACTAATTCCAAGTGGACGCTACATCAATGTCAGTGGTCTAACACGTACGAGACTTGAACACGCGGCCGATACATGGGAAGGTAACCTACAGCAATCAAAATTCCTCGCAGATTGTCAAACCAGCCAGCTGCGAATTAAGCATCTCGAATCTAGCCCCGCTTTAGATTCGCGGAATGTAGAGATATATTGTATTTATATTCATTCTGGGCGCGCAGTGACACACGCTTCTCAGTGACCTGCTGGCTTACGTGACCTAGCTAAGTAGAATGTAATATTACATATACGTGCACCACCATGTCATTACTCCGGATCGAAATTGCAGTGCCGCATGTCACTTCGGCAATCACTCTGGTAAATGTCTGAGCGCCCATGCTGCTGAATTTACTACATCGTGTGGCAAGTCAATCATAATACAAGATGTAACTGCTG
This sequence comes from Pohlia nutans, assembly GCA_022496805.1. Taxonomy (NCBI): domain Eukaryota; kingdom Viridiplantae; phylum Streptophyta; class Bryopsida; order Bryales; family Mniaceae; genus Pohlia; species Pohlia nutans. The sequence goes on from CM040086.1 coordinate 5,378,452, forward strand.
AACCACTGGATCCCTGGTGCTGACTGCACGCTATCTGTTGGCTTGTTCATCAAGAGGTAGGTGGGAAATGTAGCGTGAGAGGGAAAGAATTTAAAACCGTGAATTAATCAAATTGGTGATCATGTGGTGAGGGAAGTGAGGGGATTGATCAGAGTCAGTGAAGAATTATTATTATAATAGTGCGGGCACTGTAGTAGTACTCACTGTCTTGGCCTCCGAGGCGATCCACCGCGACCACGAAGCAGTGGTGCAGGTCCGGTGTCCAGCGCAGGCGCGGCATTTTCGACCGCACATACTGTCGCACCGTGCCGCCACTCCGCGTGGTGCTGCCGCCGCCGAGGTAGCCACTGCGACCCGGGCTGCCTCCGGAGTTGGCGTTCTGGCTCTCAGAGGATCGTTCCGGCGTGTACTCCCCGCTGGACGAGCCGGAGTTTCGATGCTTCAAGTCCGAATTCGGATTCTCAGTACTTCCCCATTTCCGTGTCCCGCCCCCTCCATCGCTGCCGCTGCTGTAGTCCTGCATCCCGGCCCCTGGCTCCGTGGCGACCACGCTCGCTAGCTGCTACCTGTGATCCATCCCGAGCCAGACCGGATATGTATATCTCTCTTGAATCGTTGTATTGATTGCGGCGCTAGAAGCCGCTCTGAATCACAATCTGTCGATGTCGATGTATACTCACTAGCACCCTGGAGACGACGTCCACCATAGTGCTCCGGCACGCAAATCGACTGGGTGTCAGGGACTCAGAAACGGAGCAGGGAAGAGTAAGCCCGATCCCTGCTGGAGGGGCAGCATCGGTGAGAACAAGAGCTGTCCTGGGCGAAGAATTAGCTCTAGAGGAAAAGACATCGAGATAGGGGGGCACACTCGGAAAGATCTACAAATAGGCTGATGATGATGGTGATTATGAGTACTGGAGCCAGTACTGCTACTACTACACCACTATTACAACAGCCTATCGCACGTTGGCCGATTGGTAGCCGTACTTCTAGTTCCTATCAGTCTGGACACCTGTCTGCGTAGGGAGTCGACAAGGATGAAGAGAGAGAGCACACAGCACTGCTTGATCAAGTGACCATTACGGCAGCCATCCTGCGAATCAATGGATGAGCCCAACTCGCAGTCTAACTTTCTACAATCTATCCCTCACGGCGCGTGTTGCTGGTGGAACAACAGAACATTGCACATTGAGAGGCAGGACAGCTAGCTCCGACGTCGAAGAATCGGCTGGGAAACTAACTTGCTTATGCATGTAACAACCAAGATATTTATGACTACGATGACATCACGTTCAGAGTGAGAAGGAATTCGGGAACGATGAACACGTAATGCGAACATGCAAACGAATTCACTGGGTGGGGAGTAGTAGGTGGTACAGCTAGCTGCATGGAGGGTTAAGTTGCTAGTGCGCTGCCTGACGTTACAGGATCATCGCCAAGAGGGTCGTGGTACAGAAGCGGGAACCGACAGTCTGTGGCAATACATGTATCCAGTGGTGCCCACGCATTCAAGCCAAGAGCAGGTCGGTCACATGCGGGGGTGGTGCAGTACTACTACTAACGTCAAAGGCTTCAACTCCGGCTCATCATCACGCTCACCATACAACTACAGCAACGGCAGCTAGCTAGCTAGCAAAGTAACGCCTCAGTCTAACTTCTTGCCACAACCACAACAACAACAACAGCAACAAGCGGGTCCTCTTCGCTCTACAGGTGGTGGCTCTTCTTCTCCTTCGTCACCAAGAAAGCTGGGTAAGGCCCGCAACGGAAAGCAGTGGCTGTCACCATGATAGAGATAAATAAAACGAAATCTAGCTTTGGAGCCTTGTGAAGTGATCAAGACACGCCGGGGAAAAAAAGGCTAGGAAGGTGAAAAGGCTGTGAAAGGCGGCAAGCTAAGCCAAGTCTCTCACTCATCTTCTTCTTCTTCGTCTTGCACCTCCCCAGCCAGCCAGGAACAAGTCCAACAATCCTTTTGTCCCGCTGCCTACTACAGACTTCTACAACTGCAGTGAAGCTACACTACTACACTCTGTGCTTACCTGCCTGCCTGATGAGCGCCTTGTTGACTTTGGAATGTCTGGAACCGGCCTGTTCTCTGACAATATTGGCTGGGCCCGGCCCGGCCCGGCCCGCGCTCTGCGGCTCCGCGCGCCGACCCGTTCAGGCAAAACGCAAACTTAAGGCATTTCACTGTGCTCCCCGACCACCGGTCTCTTCAAGTCTTCTGGAATCTGCACTCACCCGCGCTGGGATCCTCACCGCTGACACCCGGTGGCGCTTACCCATTATAGCCGGCCTCAGGACACAAGCGTTGTTCCAGTGAAATATTCTCAGCATTTATTTCAGCTTCTCACGTTTACCATGAGTCAAAAAAGGAAAAACATGTACTTGGAAAATAAAGCCCCCTTTCCCTGCAACAATACAGAATATGTATATGTATGTTATTACTGTCATCAGGAACCGTATCGCAGTACACTCAAGTGACTCAACGCTCTGCTTCTGGCCTCCAATTTACACAACTTTGACATGTGAAAGGTGTCCGATTATACTCCCTATGTGATAGCTATGACATTACATGCCACATACATGGAATATTTGTTGTTGACACTATTAGAAAACTTTGTAGAAAAAATAGCACATGTTTGTCATGTGCAGTTTTTTAGACCACCTTGAACTGTAGACATAAAACATGTGTAGAATTTTCATCTGCTCAGTGTTGTGAGTGCAATTTTGGTATTTGAAGGTGTATAGTATATAGCTGAAAGTGCACTTTCGAGACCTTTTTAACGGTATATTATATGCCTCCAAATTCCAAAAATTGCACTCGTAGTGAGCAAATGAAAATTCTACATATGTATTACATTTGCAGTCCATGGTGGTTTAAATTTTTGATTTTCAACCAAATTTTTTTAAAGTATGAGGATGACTTTGTACCAAAAGGGGATTAGCAATAGTTGGCAACAAATCTTGTGAAAATCATTGCCTTCTTCTCTAAAAAAGAACACCACAACAAAATAAATGTTCACATTTGAATTGTTGCTCTTCATTTCACTTCACAAGATGTAGGCGCATTGAGACTTGTAGATTGGATGTAGCACCTTCCCGATATTGGATGTTGAAATAGTTGTGGGCCTTCATGTTGCTCTTAAATGTGAAGTGGTCTTGAGCGTAACTATGTACAGTTCAACTTTATATGTTTTCGTTTGCAATGTACATTTGAATGGATGTTATTCTTGTATTGTATGGGGAGGGTTGCAATCAAGAATGTTATCAATCAATGACATGTCGTCACATTTAGTCTATTCATGAATGATATATATACAAGAAGTGATCATGACACATTACAAATCTTATGAATGCAATTGTGATTACTCAAGTTAAATTGATGCATCATTCACTCTATTCAAAATCATCCATGATTTAATGTAACGCTGAAACAACATGTCATAGAGAAAACAAGAGAGAAAATGAAATCTTTTTGCTAAATAATGTACCTTAGGATGGATGTCAAAAAGATATTTGAAGTGAATAATCACTCAGGCAACAAGTTTCGAGTCAAAAAAAATTCAAAACGAGATCCAAAGTTCAACAAATGGTGTTCTTCAATGGGTATGCTAATATGGTGTTTACATTTGTATCAAACTTACAAAATAGTATATCAGAAACTAAATTAAATAAACAACTACTTGTGATCTAATTAGAGGTTTCTACAACCCAACTGGAACTTCTAGGATGCAATTTATAGTACTCTTTGCGTTAGAAAAAACATTTAAATATTGGTGATTTCAATCATAAATCTAACTATATGAATAGAATCTAATACTGGTTTAAATATGGATAGTATTTAAATATTTAAAGTGCATTTTTGCAATTCTCCAAATTTAGAGAGGGTTGTAGGCGTTTAGGGGGTAAAGGTATGTTGGCACCTGGCCTTAGAGGTGGTCTTACAAGGGGGTCTTACATCCTTAGAAAAGTGTGTGTTTCCACCTACATTCTTTAGTAACTACCAATCCTACATGGATGTACACATGGCACACTTTTAAGAATGGGTATTAGCTAACATTTAGGAGGACAAAAAATATTTGAGCAATAGTAGGCAATTGTTAAGGGAGCACCAAAATAGGAAATATTCCCTACTTTTGAACACTAAAGAATGGTCTTTGAGCATCATCAACCCACCGCAGAAGAAGGCGCATGTCCGTTACCTTTTCTGCGGTGGGGCTCCCAACAAGTTGTTGGCCGTTCCAATGCAGGAACGGCACCGCCCTTCTCGCTCCTGCGCACGCCACTTCTTCGGTCTTGCCCGTTATTTTTATAATTCCTCTTGCGCCCGCTACCTTGGCTCCAGAAGAGAAGTCCGCGCGGCTGTGTCGTTCATTTCTTGTCGTTTTGCATGAGGTGGCAGGTTTACAGTGTTGGTTTCGGACCGTGGGTTGGAAGGAAGGCATCAATATGCGGGATAGTACACAGGCGGCCCCGCAGCTGAACCTCGAAATCTGCGATACGGTGGCTCTTTGCAGTTTCTGCATTGATGATGCTCTTAGCTAATGTGGCACTTGACGGGCCATTATGTAATCCCCCTACTATTGCTAACACCTTTCCAAACCTCATTGATGACACCTTTCCTACAAAGAAGGTATTTTTCCCAAAATTGTGGGGGTGTTAAATTTTTATCCACGGTCTTTGCAAAGGCCAAGTGCGAACGGGCCTTAAGTCACAATGGGACTAGTTTTAAAGAACCAAAAATCCTACTAGTTTCAAGATCAACATCTCATGCCAAATTATTTTTATTTTATTTTTGAAAACTCCGTCACAACAAATGCCAAATTGTGTGAACATTCTTACAAGATTATGTTTTTCAACGTACAAAATAGAATCTTTTTGACCAAAACATCTGGGCTTCTCTTCTTATACTTTTTTCTTTTTTTTCTTTTTTTTCTTTTTTTCCCCGATTCTGACGACGGATGACGGTAATCTCATTGACGAGGCCTGGCTCCCGCAGTGTGGTGAGTTATCTCGGTGGCACTACCCATTAAGTTACCTCTGTCCATGAGGCAAAGATGCACCATCATACATTACACATAAGACTTTTGTTGCTGTACCTGGCCACGTAGATTTATCATCAAATCCTGCATTTTACTGCATAGATACAGTGCTCTTGGGCAATCTGCTTGAAGTGACTAGTAGGGTCTTATCGTGGCCTTTCCCACAATCTTGTTATAACATGCTCAATCTTCTATACTAATTGCAGATCCTAGAATCAAGAGCGTTGCTGATATGCCATCACCTCCACTCCAACGTGTACACATCAAACATTCAGTTAACCGTTAAGCGTCCACACTACAATTACCTCATCAATTTCTCACATTTAAAAAATAAATTATATTTTTCTTGTAGTTTTCTCATGTTATTTATTGTTGTACCAATTTACTCAAGGTTTTTTTTTGAAATTGATTAAAAATCCCAAATCAACACACAAATAACACACACAAAATTATTGTAATATTGAAATAACATGCACTACGAGATGGTATGGTTTCCATTTTTTAATTCTTCTTATTTTGGGAAATCATGTTTAAGGTCTCACTTTTTTGAATTAAGAATGAAACTTGACATAAACCAATTATATTGTTTTTCAAAAAATCACAATACCTTATTTTGATGATCAATATTGTACAAATGATATTCAACAACACAAGAACCAAGAGAATTTTGGATGAATGAAAAATTGTACATGATGTAGTGGCGAGAAAGGTTGCTATTTGGTTGTTGTCTATTATATAGATGCAACTCCATCAAACGGTTAAGATCATAAATCTATGACTTCCCTCAACATATGAATACGATGTTATCTATCTAAATTATTGTTTATGCTACAATTTTACAATATTTAAAATTAAAAAAAAAGTCGTAGAATTTAGAAGTTAATCCTTTAAAGCCCACATAGAGACATGTTTTTGCAACCTATCGTAAGATCTACTCCAAATCAAGCATCAATGATTGAAGTTCACGTATGGAGCTTTGTCTCATGCACACACTTAAAAAATAAAATTCTTATTTGGACTTGTGAAGCTATCAAAACACCTATCTACAAAACACCAAAATATCGCAAAAACTTCAAATACAACAAACACATACAAATACAACAAATACATACAAATACAACACATTTACTATGCGGTATTTAGTGTTTGGAAATATTTTATCTTCTTTTGTTTTTTGGATCATGTTCTCTTGTTCATCGGGAATCCAATGATAAAGGAGAATAAACAATTAATTACAAATTGATGGATTAAATTTGGCACTTGACCAATTCAATATATAATTTTTTAAAAAGAACTAATGAATTCTTATAAACAGTGTCATGTTTCACAATTGGATTGGTCAAGATAGTTTACATTAGCTCTTAAACGTTCTCACCCCTCTCCAAATTTGGCAATTTTGCAAAGATGCAATATAAAATGCAATTAAGAAGGAAATTTTGAATTTGATGTATAAATTTAAAAATGTACATTATAAAATTTTAGATTCTGTTCATACAGTTAGATTTGCGATTGCTATGAAATTTAAAACTCGAAATTCAACAATATTTTGTAATTCAATTACGAATAAGATATTGGAAATCTGTGAATCAAATTTGTTGTGATGGGTTGAAATGTATTACTCTCAGTGTAATGATTTTTTGGGGATTTTCTAGTTGCTTGATTCTTATGAGTTTATTTTTTGAAGAGCACATTTAGACTAAAATCTTCGATATTTTTGGTGAATCATTGCAACATGAAATGAAGTACAAGTTTTTCATTAATCATCCCCTTTTAAACCAGATCACACATGCATGAAGCTATCTTGCTATAGAATATTGTAGTATTTTTTTTCCTTACAAATGGTGCACGATGAATGAGAAAACGTGGATGAAAACTATACATCATCCAAAAAATGGACGGTTGGGCGGTTAGGGGTTAACTTTATGAATGACTATAAGTGTCCATGACAGGATCATTTTTTATTTATTTTTTGACACAAATGAGGGGATGATTTCAGAAAAGAGGGGATTGTGGCCAAAAACCGGCCTCCCTGAACCCTGTGGAAATCTGTGTCATTTCAATTTTTTGCATCAGCATGATGAGTGCTGAGATGAAATGTCATGTCATATCTCTCAGTGAGTTTCTGCAGTGAATACAGGGTCCTGTCCAAAAAATGCGATGCATTGATTTTTTCAGAAACAAAAAAACAATAGGCACCCTGTTACAGGTGCCTATTGTTTTTAGGTGTTCTTTTAGGTTGGTACCGTATTGGTTTTATCAGGTATTAAGAAAAATTATAGTGCTCTCTATATTACATAAGGTTCTTAGAGCATTCACATCCATGCACGCTAGGACTAACTCGCTGGAATTATTCCTCTACATTTGAAAAGCCCTTGCACTTACACTCCCCCATCCTTGTACGTCCCTCACATATCAAAAGTGCACATCAAATAGTCAATGAACCAATCACAAGTAGAATGTGAGGATACAATCAACTAAATAGTGATTTGAAGGGCCATTTCTTAACACACTATGAATGAGAGTGAAGAGGTATTTTTGAAGGGCCCTTGGCGCTTTTCATTTAAATATGGAGTGTGAGAGACTTTGGGAGGGCATGGGTGACCATGCTCTTAAGTCCTTTGTGGATCACATCTTTTCCTCATGTGGTATTGTACCCATGCCGGCCTTATAATATTATACAAATGGAATAATTATGTTCATCCAAACATTTTTTATCCACTCTTAATCTTCAGTTTTCTGATGACATTCCATATTCTCTAGTTGAGCATTTCTTATTCTCCAGTTGAGCGTTTCTTATTCTCTACTTGGATGCTATTTCCTGACCGAATCTCAATGAAATTCGGAGGTGAGCTATAGGTCATTTGTCGCTTGCTCAATTTTGCAAAGGTGTTGTATTTTTACATAACATTGTTAACACAACTCCACTATTCACTTTTGGAAATGAACACTGCAAGCCAAAATCATTGCTAGAATTGTAATATCCCGGAGATTAAAAGACTTTTTTAGTTAATGATGACTTGGCAAAAACAACTTCTATTTTTTTAATAGTTTCTACATGCTTCACATCGTTAACTCCCTATTCAAATGCTAATTCTTTGCACAAGCAAAGGGTGTGTTGCAATACTAGCTAAAGAATGTTAAGTGAAGCCCTAGACTTTGTATCCCTACTAAAGTTTTCAAGATTTTCTCTGATGCTCTTGAATGCGTTTTGTTTTCACATCTTAAGTTTGTCTTACTTGCTAAACTCCTACTTAATTCTTTCATATAATGCCAACTGTCATCCCTCACTCTAATTCCAAGCAAAATTATTGTATCAGTAGAAATCAAACCAATCAGTAGGAGGTGCAGAATCCTATTGTTATAGAATGTAATGACTCATTGCAGTGGACTTTTCACCATTTGAATCAAATTGAAAAATAAAAAATAAAAATAAAAATGAGAAGCCGTAAGTTTGCATTTCTTTTCTTTTCATTTTTCCCTTGCAGATTTTTTTTGGACACTTTGTAGTGAGGTTGTGAGGGATGGACCCCACAGTATATTGTGTGAACTAAAAAAGACGGAATATCTGTTCCAAAATGGTCAAAAAAATCATGTGAGCTAAGGCATCACAAGTTCCTAATTGGTAATGGAATCTGTGGACAAGCATCAAACCTTGATTCCAACCTAGCAACTAATTCTCATCAAAGTTTAAGTTTTCTTTTTTATCACTTTAAAATAAAATAATTATATATTCTTTATATTAGATCAACAACAATCGACATCATTCTATTTCAATTGATAAAATACACACCATTCAAGGAGAAAAAATCTGGTTCCTTTATGGGACCCGTATAAATGAAGACTGAAGACACAACACTAAAGTCCACAAGGTGGAAGGAGAAGACATGAATTGTATCTCTTTTTTGCAAACGATAGGATAGAATCAGGGGTGAAATGACTTCATACCTCGCTTCATACTAAATTACTTAAATTTTTTAAAGACTAATACTAAGTAATTGTGTTTGTGTCAAATACTATGATGCATCATTGGGTGTTGGTAAAGGTTGGTGATTCTCTAGCCTTTTTTGTGTAAAAGTATATTCATGGTATTTGTGTTTATTTTCAAGCATTGATTTTATGGGCTTTTTTTAGGTGTTATGAATTATAGTTTGACACTAGTTGATGCTTGTCTATGTGTTGAATGACTTTTTTCAGTTTTCATGATTATAATAAGTTCAATTTCCATCATTTTTCTTGGATGTCATATTGGAGTGAAATTGACCTCATTGTCTATGTCTTTGAGGTATGGATAGACAAACTACCGCCACCACTTAACAAAATTGGGACCCTTCATACAACCTTTAGCCGTTTGATCTCGTATTTACCCTCTATGTCTAATTCTCCACATACTTCCTATTGAGCACCCTTTCACATTATTTGTTCAGTTTAGAAGGGTTCAAGATATACCTTCTCGTATATCCGCTCGTATAACACAAACTAAGTTGAAGTATCAACTAGTAAAAAATAAACTTATAAAATTAAGCAATCAAAAAGTCTCCTTTAAAGTACTTAAACCTTTACCGCCCAACCCTATTTTGCAGAATCCTCAAATATATAGTGTTTTTTCTTTTGAAGCAGTTCACAAGGCGGTTCAACATTGACCAAAATCAACAACTCTTTGTTGCAATCTTTCATGTTAAGAACAAACTGACATGTAATTATTGTGAATTTAATAAGTGGGAGTCACTTATCCATATACGGTTTAGGACAAAATGAACACGTATAAATGTGAAAGGAGTTGGTACATGGGTTAATACATCCAAAGCCAATGTGTAGACTAAATTCATAATAGTTAACACCAAACGCATTGCCACTTGTGTCTTAACCAATCAAATTTATAGAATTAGGGCTAGTTTGTTGAATCATATGTTCACAAATTTGGGATAATCTAGTCATCAATTTTGGGTGATGACTAACTTTTTGCTTAAAAAGTTGTAGAAATTTCATTTTTTAGAATAAAATTATGTAAAAGATTTGCATTCTTCATGATTTCTTTTTTCCTACGAAAGAAAAATACAATTCGCGTTCTATTCCTACCGCACTTAGGTTAAAAAATTTAAGTTATCCATTTTAGGGCATTTTACGTTAGAACATTCTCACTAACTATTCAAAATGCATTTTGAGGTCACCCAAAAATAACAGGGCATACCATGTTGTTTTCCACCAACATCACTTGATTTCACTCTAAAAATAAAAAATAAGCCACTTACAAATCACCATGCATGGATTGTGGGATTATGATGTGCAATCAAGAAGATAATATACACTACACTGATTATACCATTTAGTGAAGGTGATACAAAATATCATTTATGACATAAAATGAGTATGATATAAAGATTTCAACCACTCAATAAAAATTTCAGCCCTCACTAATTTAAAAATTTGGTAAAATAGTATGTATTCCAAGAATTAGTACTATATACACTAAATGGGATAATCAATCCAGCTTGAGTGGTATTGACGACTTAGAATATCTAGGAGATTTTCATAGCCTGGAATGGTATCGTGTCAACTTTTCATCCATTATCTATCCAGAGGACATGGCCTCTTTAGAATGTTGTTGTGATGCTCTTACACCAATTTATACGAGTACATCCAATGTATTTGAGATGGATGATACATGACAATATATGGTAATAGCATAATTATGTATATGTGGAGCTCGAGGGACCTTACAGGGGTAGTACTAACTTCTTAACCCCTAAACAGCTGAACGGGTCGTTGCGGCCAATAGAATGTAGTGTATTTTCATTGTATTTGGAATAAATCCACACCTTTAATGGGTTTGAGTTCAAAAAAGAAGTTGAAATTTAGATCAATGCGGTTCTAGTGAACTAGTGAGATCCCAATTCAAAGTTTTTTGTTGGTAGCAAATCTCAATTATATGACAACGTATATACTTATCCCCATGGGACGTTTAAGGGTTAAAAGCGTCTCCACCGGAGCCTCTAAGAAGGCACGCCACATTAAAATGATCTTTTAAAAAAAATGGAAAGTTAAAGTTAAATTAATATTATTATAATAAAAGTGATCAAGAGTTTTTTGGGTCTAATTTTCAAATGTGATTCTAATAATCTTAATTTAGCTTTAAAATCCCATATTTAGGAAAAGAGAATTTGAATGTGGCGTGCCTGTATAGAGGCCCCGGTGGAGATGCTGCGAGGGGATTGAGGAACAAGTTGGTTCCAAACGGCAGGGCTTTTTCCCCAGCACAAGGGGAATGCAAATCACACAATATCCTTGATAGGGAACATTCCCAAAGTAAACATAGGAATGGGAACAGAAATGGATGACATGAACCTTCCCACTATCCCTCCCGGATGTTCCTTTCACACCGGCGCTGGAACAATTCCTGGGGAACAATTCTATTTGTTGGCTTTGTCCGTAGGATTCCATCAATAGATGGCTGACTTTTTTCTTTTCTTTCCCTTTTTTATAATTTTTACTTTGTTTGGTTTTTCGGTTTAAAAAGTGAATGGTACAATCAACACTAACTGAAGCTAACCTCCAATGATCTTTTTACAGCAACTCACTCTTGAGGAAAAAAATAACGTGAATATCTTTTATGCCATTTCCACTTGCCTTGAATATCGGTTTACTTTTTCTTTTCTTTTCAAAAGTCGGCCCTGCCCTGGGCTTGCCTTCCCCGGGCAGACCCTCCTTGCCCCTGCCCTACCCTACCTGCAGAATATGCTGGGAATGCATCTGACAAAAGCATAGAGGTTGGAAGTATCTGGACAAGCTTTAGGGAATCTTTTTGTTACCCTAAAATTCCTTAGGATCCAAATTGTGGTTATAGAGGTTTCATTTAATAAGAATAATCATAAAAACTTGTAGAAATTCATCTGAACTCTAAGAGATTCATAAATTGACCCCTAAATGACAGAGGCATAAGGACAAAACCTAAATGTGTTATGTAATGTTAAACCTAAATGCTCAAACGATCATTTTCTAGTCGCTGCCTGAATTTAACGGGTTGTTCAGAACAAAAAGTATGTTTTGAAAATATAAAAATATATCAAATACTACATCAAGTTTACTTTTCAACATAATTTGAATTATGTCAATCCGAGTTAACCGCTAACCACCCAACCATACATGTTTTGCATGATGTATGGATTTGAAGTCCGTTTTCTCAACCCATCATGCACTTTTTGCAGTGTGGATTTTGTGTTGAAACTTTTATGGGAAGCTAGCTCTGTGCATGTGTGATTCATTTGGAAAGGGGATAATTTGTGAAATTTTTATGCCTCATTTCATGTTGTAGTGTTCCACCCAAAATTTCAAAAGTTTTAGTGTAAAAGTGCTCTTGGAAAAGTCAACTACTAAAAGTAAGCAACCAAAAAATCACCGAAAATCACTACACATAGAGTATTACACTTCAACCCATCATAACACATTTCATTATTAAATCATCAATATCTTATTCGTAATCATATTACAAAAGAGTGTTAAAATTCAAGTTTGACAATATATACACAAATATATATCCTTATCTTTATCTTATCTTTTATCTTTTCCATTATTTTTTCTTTTATCTTGTTATCTTTCTTGTCTTCCTTGTCTTTTTTTTTTGTGTTGCTTCCTGTCTTTATCCTATTCTCCAAATTTAGTGAGTGGGAGACTATTTTGTGTCTTTTGAACCTTTTCAAAAATAACAGATTGATTTTATTTTTCTTTAATTTTTTTTGGCTCTAGTGAAAATTCGACAATCACTCTGTTACCCTATTGTACAGTAAATGTACAGTCCCAGGCAATATGTCTTGCAACCTCACTTTCAAACCTCACACTAAAACATTTATCACACTCACTACAACGGTTTGTTGACCATGAAATTTTGCATGTACCACCGCTTGAACGTAAAGCATTTTTGGGCCAAATTTGGTACGTTCAAAGTGAACGGTTTATGAAATAATGCTAATTTGCTGACTTTTAGGCCTCTGTTAAAAAAATATCATATATGGTATCCAATAGCTGCCATGGATCCAAATTTTTGGTAGAAGGTAGAAGTCGTAATGAGGAACAATATGGTGTTATAAAAAATAATGGCATTTTTAGGTATTTTTGTGTCCAGTTGCAATTCAAAATTTTAAAAAGAAGGCTAAATTTTAGTTTAATTATACAATAAAGTAACTTTCTACTTTTCTCACATTTTTTGTAACACCATGTTGTCATAGTAAGGAATAACTTGGTGTCACAAAAAGATGAGAAAAGGTCATTTTTACTTTATTTTGTAATCAAACTAAAATTTGGAATCATTATCAAAATTTTGAATTGCAACTGGACACAAACATACCTAAGAATACCATTATTTTTTATAACACCATATTTTTCCTCATTACGACTTCTACCTTCTACCAAAAATTTGGATACATGGCAGCTATTAGGTACCATATATGATTTTTTTTAACAGAGGCCTAAAAGTCAGCAAATTAGCATTATTTCATAAACCGTTCACTTTGAACGTACCAAATTTGGCCCAAAAATGCTTTATGTCCAAGCGGTGGTACATGCAAAATTTCATGGTCAACAAACCGTTGTAGCGAGTGTGATAAATGTTTTAGTGTGAGGTTTGAAAATAGGGTTGCAAGACATATTGCCTAGGACTCTAAATCCTTTACTGCAGACACTGCAGTGCTGTATCATGACTGAAATTGCATGTGAATTCTTTCTAGTCTAATGTCCAATTGCACCCTTCAATACTCCACTCCTCCTTCAATATTAGAGTTAACCGAAAAGCCAGTGTCTCAAAGTGGAAACTTACCTCATGCTCACTATTAGAAGAAAAATGGGGTCCCAAAGGGGCCCTCTAAGCTTGCCCGTGTTAGGTGAACCGGCTGCCCAAGCACCATTTTCTATGTAAACTCATTGGTGCAGTCGCTGCCCACTGACAGCGTCGGAAGCCGCAGTGCTGGCATTGTTGGCAGTGCTGGCAGTGTCGGCAGTGCTGGCAGCGTCGATAGGCGCGACCCACGGAACTGCGCTGCTGGCAGCCACGGTGGTACCATTGGTGACCTCTTGTAAAGTGCACGGTTTGGCCTAAATTTTTCAGCACGTGCCAAAGGCCAAGGCCCCTTTGTGACTACAGATTTCTCCTAATGCTTAAACTTGATCTTAGTTCAAAAAGATGGCAAAATTAGACTATAGTGAGTTGGAGAATAATCTACAGCAAGGCCCTGCAACGTACATGGAAGTGAACTCATGGCCTCCCCAATGTTAGAGGAGATTTTCCTCAAGTTCCTCCGCATAAACTCAATGAATAGTCTTGCTTGTTTTTGGTTAACTCAAATATCTTCAATTTTGTATTAGATAAATCTCCATGCGACCATGCACATACCTGCACACCAACCTCATGTTCTTCCATAGGAAGGAGCTTGGTGGTTTGTGTGAGTGGATGTCACAAAATTTTATATCAAGATTGAAAGCACCTTGTGGTAGAAAATTCTATATCAAGAATCAAAACACTATGTGGCAGACATGCTTTCTGGTTCTTACTTTATGAATAACACTAGTGTTCACCGAGAATGGATCTAAGTGAATGTGGCCATCTCGGTCCTGGTGGCCAAGTCGGTATCACTTCCCCAACAAACTGTTCATTCACATCGGCCCTTTGGGACAAAATTTGGAATTTCCTCTCTTTCTAAGTGAATGTGGTGCTAGTAAGAGGCTAGTTTAGGCATTAAACAAGTGTTTAACCTTTATCCCCTAAGCTCCCAAAAGATCATTTTATGTTGTTGCCTCTTTTTTTGGGCTTTCTAAGCCCAAATTTTCTTTTCAAAATAAAAATATGAAGTCATAAATAAACAAGTCTTCTTTCAAATGCAGTTGGAATTATGTACATACCAAAAAAACTCCATTTAGGGGAATTTTTCACAGTTAAACATCTCAATGTTGAAATCAACTTTAATTCTTTGGATAAGCTATTCAAAAAATCTGAGCCAATGAGATTCATAGGGAAATTTGAAGGAACTTTTGTTCAACTCACATGGGGTCATGGGTTGCATGCCATGAGTTGTGGGCTCTTCCAATTGGACTAGAGTTGAAAGGATAATCTAATTTGGTCAAAACCTCTTCCTTTTTTTTACACCTCCACTTATTACAAGGTCTCTGAAAAATGTTAATGAATTGAACATCTTGTCAAATTGAGTCATGCATCATTTTAACTATAATTTCAACTTGAAGATAGTCTAAAACGACACATTTGTTCAATTTTTTTTGGTTTGGGAGCCCATCAAAAATTATAAGCAAGGTTGAAATTTCAAAATTTCAATTTCGTTTGCCATTATCTTGACATTCGTACTATCAAGTGCTTTGAAAATTTGAGGGATGGTTTATAAGACCTAGGAGTACAAGATCCTATAGTTGTAATGTGAAGAATGTGCTTTGAATATCATTCAGAGAACATCAATAAAAATGTCTATTTAATTTTTTTAAAAATTAAATTTAGAAAAATTAAAATATAGCAATATGCATGTTTTTGTAGAATTTTGGAGATGCTCTTGGACTGCCCTCCAAAGACCTTGTCATTTATGGATTAAGTTTAAAAATAAATAAATCGAGGAACAAGATTAATGAACTAAATTAGGATCTCCGCAAAGAGAAAAATCCACCCCGCCACTGACATGTTGAACTTGAACAAACAAGGATGAATCCATCAAAATGTTACTTTTGACTCACTTGGAATTAACGTTTGTCATTACTAGTGCATGGTCAAGTAGACTTATGGATTTGGACATCAGACAATCAATTTATTACATTTCAAAGATTGCCAAATTTTGTTGAATGCGATAGTAAAAACATTGCTCGCATAGACTAGATAAACATGCCCAAAAATATTCACAACTAAAAGTATGGCCAACAACACCCGTTCAACACTATATTCTTTACGTTTAGATGATAAATGTATGTTTAGAATGTGGAGCTTGATTCAATCTCGCCAAACATTTGCACTTTGAAAAGCTTGATTCTAGCACATTATATGGTCTGTCCTATTCCTTTATAAGACCATGCTATTACTTTATGAAGCTAAAAGTTAGGAAATTTCTTCTCTTAAATTGATGGCTAGAATTTGATTTACAAGTGGTGGTATGTAATTTGTCTATGAAATTTATTTAAATCATATTTGGTGCTTGTTGGGGAAGTGAGAGCTTCTCACACTCCATCTTGGATGAACA
Source organism: Pohlia nutans (assembly GCA_022496805.1). Classification (NCBI taxonomy): domain Eukaryota; kingdom Viridiplantae; phylum Streptophyta; class Bryopsida; order Bryales; family Mniaceae; genus Pohlia; species Pohlia nutans. Next base: position 5,394,716 of record CM040086.1, read on the forward strand.
AACGTGTGTTTGGCGTTAGAAAGTCAATGTTGGTCATGCTCTAATGTAGTCTAGTTCGTCACGTGGATTCTTCTAGTGAGTATTTTTGCTAGTATATGAGGGTAGTGTTTCTACTATACTAGGGAATGACATTAGTAGAGCCAAAATTAAAACATCATTCCATCTTCACCAATCAAATCTTTCCATTCTTGTCCATTGTCCCAAGAAATCATGCAAATTTAAATAGTACCTACTACCTAACTAGTTCGATGTTTGCAAATGACCACTACTTTCACTACATCAGGATTTTCAAGGCATGTGAACATGGTGCCATGATGGTGCATTGAAATGCAATTAAGATAATTTGGTGCCAACCTTCATACCAACCTAGTATGGATAAAATGACACTAAAATGACTTGTATGGGACCTTTGGTGTCAAAATGACACCAAAATAGTTTAACCCACCTTTTCTGATGTAGTCTAAAGAAATATGCTCAAAAGACCCACAACTAGTTGAGCTTATTATGTGGGGTCTACTAGTCTATGCGAGCGATGTTTCTACTAGTGTTTATTCATTGCACAAGGAACCTTGCTCAATTCACTGGAAAGTAAACATTACTATTAAACTATTGCTTGTTACAAGTTTTGCAAGTGGTTGTTCAATTTAGCAAGTCATTACCAAGAATTTACCATCATTCTTGTACCCATTAGTGCCTAGTGATATGGTCAAGGTTCCTTGTGATGTTGCACAGGCTTGCCTTGTCCGTAGTCAGTGCAGAGGAACTCGAGATGCATCAATTGGCGCTCTAAAAAGCGCAGCGGCCTTTGTATTATAATCCTGGAGCTTATGGAATAGCTCTAACTCCCATTTCTTGGATTACCGGGAGTCCTAGTGTAAGCATGGAACTTGGACCTCATCAGATTGCTTCCAAAGAAACAGCTGCAGCACAAATAATGCACAATGCAACAAGAAAAAGAAATCCTCTACTGTAACGCTCTCACTACAACGAAAGAAAGAACCGTGTCCACGAAAGTTGAAGTTATTCTTTCGTATCCACGCAAGCGTTGGTAGTAACGGAACCGTGGATACCAAGCAACCAACGGCGTGACTCCGAGCTAGCTAGGTTGAAGGGATTGCACAATCTGGTAGCTGAATCTTTGTCAGCAGGAACAGTAGTGTAGCTTCCGGGTTTCGTGGCAGTTTTGGGGAGACGTGAGCGGCATGGAAGGAAGCCAGGGGGGAAAGTAACGTAGAATTCCTTTGGAGCCTGGCACTAACTTAGCTAACGTAGTGTCGGAGATGTCGAAAGACTCTGAAAAAATACCCTTTCACTACTCTCCCCAGGGACCCGGGTTGATGGTTCTTTCGTGCACTTTAATTTCACGGCTCTCTTCTTCCCAAAAAAAAAAAAAACAACCCCCCTTTCATTGCTACAGGCGTGTCCGTACCAAAGGGAATATAAAAATTCATTACTAGCAAGGCTAATAATATCATGCACTGTTTCACACATGACGGACAGAAGCAGGCTGCCTGCAGGCATTTGATTCCGATCGCGGGTTTCCCGCTGACCCGGGATACGCGACCCGGCCCAAAAGCACCCCCCTCGCAGTAGCCCCGCTCTCACTGCCTGCAGGCAGGGTTTGATGATTTATATTCTCGTCTCTGACACCGCCTTAAGTTTGCCTTGTGCCGATTCCTCCATCGTTGTTCTTGCGGTGCTCACTCATCTCTCTTTCTGTGAGTTGCTGGGAATCAGGGGAGCCGCATCAGACCTTCTTGGTCTTTTCCCTGTATCTTATCCTGGCCACCAGCTAGCTAGTGATATCATGATTTTACGTACTACTCTTGTAGTAACCTGGCCGGATGCATCATTCCAGCTTCTGTAACTTACTCATGTCCACTTTACATCAACGAACTGCACACCGTTGGGAAACGTGAAAGTCACATGATACACAAATCTCCAATAGAACAATTGGCTCGGGATCGAACTGGACTTCCAGTATATTTTCCCAATATCATTATTAATTTGTCTCTTTTCCCGAAAAACAGGAAACGAACTGTGGAAGTATCTGGACCGTCGGATCGATGGTTTCGATCTCGACTGGCAGAGTGATGATGACGACTTTGATGATGATGACGATGAACAGTAAGCCTAGTTGACAATAAATTCCTTCACGGTAGGCAGCGTAATGATGAAGTGAGTGCGCAATCGTCGCTCGCTCTTCGCACTGGCTGATTGCTTTTCATGCTCGGAAACCTTTTTCCAGTGCGTTTGACATGTATTGAGCATGCAATATGGAGCACAGGATAGCATGACACGAAGCTCCAGAAGCTCATCATCGCCACACATCTGTTGAATAATAACTTAGTGGCCGCTCCGGAACATTGATCAACAAACTAGCACCCCTGCACCTCTATCGATCTCCATGAACTCTGAGTATAATAATAATGGCCCTGCTATTTAGGGTGGTCAAGCTCAAAACTCGTATTAATTTAAATCTTGCACACAATCCATTTCGTGCTAGGAATACAGTCTTCAGTTTCAAACCTAAAAAGACCAGAAAGAAAAGAGTGTGTTATGTACAGTGTTTACAGTAATTAAATAATATTGGGATGCGGGTGCCTAGTGATGACGAAGTTACTACTCATAGGCACGTAAAAGGGCTGCAGGTGGAATGTCTGGAATTGCCGAGGCGGGTCCTTTTTCTCGTCAACTGATCGGACCAAGATTGTTTGTGGCACATCCATCATGCACCAGGCATGCAAAGGGAGGGCAGGGATTGGTGCGCACTGGAACTTACTAGTGAGTGGATGCAGATGAAGAGTCTCTTTGGATAGCGCGCTGCAAGCTTGCTTTTCAGTGGCGGTGTTCGTCTGTTGTAATTGTGTTCTAGGACCGCATTCCCCGGTTGGCGAACACACACAGGCTGCCCAGGCTGCCCGGCTTCAATTCGATTTAACCTTAATTGTCATTAACGTCCCTGCAGAAAGTGGGAACTGGCTTTGCACTGGTAAGAGCAAGCCCAGCAGTTTTGATGAATTCATGGGTACAGCCCCATATTAATTGGGGGAACATGAGCATAGGGGGAGGGGTATGCATGCTTGTCCCAACAACACCGAGTATTATGTTGTAGCCAACACCTTATTCCATGTTGTCAGAGCTCTATCATGTTGTCAGTTAAGTGTTAGTTACTATATCTCTCACAACTCTTAATTAAGTTTAGTGCAAGAAAAAAAGCACCTGCCAAGATAGTAGTATTTGACGTGAAGAAATCAAATTTAATGGCGTTGAACATCATTTTGGGGTTGGCGTTAGAGCATGCCCAGTAGCAGCTATTTCCATGTCAAATACTACTGTCTTGGCGGGTGCTTTTTTTTCTTGCACTAAACTTAATGAAGAGTTGTGGGGGATCTAGTAGTAGCACTTGACTGACAGCATGATGGAGCTTTGACAACATGGAATAAGGTGTTGGTTACAACATAATATATTGGGTGTTGCTGGGACAAGCACGCATACCCCTCTCCCTATGCTCATGTTCCTCCAATTTAATATGGCGTTGTACCCATTAATTCATCAAAACTGTTGGGCTTGCTCTTAGAGCAGGCCCAACAGCATCCTCTTACCGCTCACCAAAGCTATTTTTGACTGATAAAGTGCCTCTCATAGTTTGGAGTTTGATATTTCTACACCAAATTATATTGTCCATATGACGGAGGTGGTTTCCACATCAAGTACTTTGTCTTACTCTGTGTTAAAACCATGCTCGCACTTTATGAAGTTAACTTTAGTAAACTTATTCTCCATCATTATGATTGTCCCAAGTTGTGACAAAAGTAGTAGTTTAAAATCGATTGATGACCTCTATTCTAAGCATGCTTGGTGTTTGTTGCTGGGGAAGTTTCTAATTCTCTCACACCATCTTGGATGTGGACTTGGTGCACAATGACGAACTGCTGGGCTTGCTCTTACTGTTGTTGGGGTGAACAAGGGAGCAATAATTGCCCTTTATCTTGAGGTTGGCTCAAGGAAATTGCTAATGGTGGGCATGCTCTTTAGAAGTTAGTATTTTCTAAAGCCAGACGAAAGCTCACTCCCACTCTCACTTGCCTGATGCCCCTCATTTGGGACCCCGGCTGATTATTTTGTTTTCTTCCTTCTTTGCACTTAATCGATTGGTTCCCACTCTTTCAAAGAAAGTGGGATCTGGCTCGTCGCTCGATGTTCATGTGCCTCCCTTTGGCAGCAAGCTAGAGAGAGCCAATAAACATTTATTACTTCTGTATCCACAGAAAAAACTAATCTTAGCAGGGAGCCGCACACAAATCCTCCTCATTCAGCAAGCCTATTTCCAGCTCTACATGATCCCCTGCAGGCTCATGCTTTTGATTACACCACCTAAATTAAACCTATTTGGTAAATACCACCAGCAAGAGGAGGTAAGGTCATGCAAACCAAGCGATTAGAAGCGCAGCTGTCAGTCAGTGGTGCTGCAACTAATGAATTATTATTATATTTAACAATCTGAGTCATTCAACAAGCTAGTGTATGCATGTTCAGAACGTCAGATGTCAATAAAATCAACATATAGTTCGATCTCTAGTTCCCAATGGTGAATTCTGAGCTATTACGGTTCATGGCTGACGGTGACCTGAAGGCTAAGAAAAAGTTACTCCGTAGAAATTAATCAAAGTTTCACTTCAGTGTTACCAAGTGCAGAACTACTCTCTCTGTTCATGCCACAGATGCATCAGAGAGTACTCTCTATATACGAACAGACTCCTTCCACTAGTAGAAAAGGTGGCGCTCTCTCTCGGACATATATGCCCAGGCAAAACCACTGTGCATGCATGGAATTGGGCACTATCGATATCGGCCTGAGCATCTCCCTCAGCATGCCTAAGCAAAATCACTGTGCATACGTGGAATTAGGCACTACTGGCTTAGACATCTCCCTCTGCAGTACCACCTTTTCTACTTGAATTCAACGAGGGGAGAAAAAACATTCAGGCTTGGACTGCCTTATCATGTGTCCTTTCATTTGTATGTGACTATGTTCGTTTCCCTCACCGACATTTCGTGTAGCCGGGCCTCATTATTCATGCACTGGGTCCCGGCAGAGTTGAAAGGCTCACCCAGTTATAATGACGATTCGCTGTCACGAGCAGGCACTGAAATATAATTGCACCGAGCTTTGAACACCTTCTGGATTGCCTGAGGTCACTATTGTCACATCCAGGGGCTGAAAAATTCTATGTCACACACCAGGGTCTCATATGCGATTCCCTGTGAGATTTTCCTGCGAGTCTCACTTTTCCCAGTGAGTCTTAAAGCTGCTTATTCACCAGTTTAATGTTGACTCATCTGCTTGTAAAAGGAAAGTTTGACAAGTGTGAACTCTTGAGGCTCGGTGGGAAAAGTGAGACTAAAAGGGAAACGCACACAGGAAACCATTATGTGATTATGAGCTCCATGTGACAACTATTGTTTTGCAGATTGTTATCACTGGAATTCTGGAAACATAAATATATGACGATGTTCTCTTGAGCTAGACCATATATAAGGTACCTTAAACCACCAATACACCTAAAACTACACCCTTTCTTCATTTTAGGGAGAAAATGTAAGTTGTTGATACATGACTTAACTTTTGAGCAGTTGATGCATAAATCATGTAATGAAAGCTTTACGTTTCCCTCCTGAAATGAAAGAGGGGTGTAGAAGTTGGTGGTTTTAGGTGTATTGATGGTTTAAGGTACTTATTGCAAACCTTGATCGATGTGTTCATTGCATAACCTTCGACAATGATTAATGAGGCGGGATCTGGCAAGCTACCTAGCTGTTCCATATTGGATCGGTCCGGACCGGCGTTAATTGGCTTGGTTCACTTTAAGGAATCATTCACCACACAAACCACGGATTCCTAGTTTCTCGTCTTGTATCTTTTTACTTTTTTTATTTTTATTTTTATTTTTGGCACAAGCTTTACTTTCGTAGTACTCCGGGGCTCACATGGAACTTGACCCCGAGCTGAGTACGACATTCTTCGACACAGCGCAGGCTAATTGGTTCCTTTTTAGAGCTGAAAGCCCCACATGCTCCTATTCGCGTGTTTCAGAGCGCCAAATTGTGACTTTCAAGTGCCCTTGAGAGCATCTGCACCCATGCTTGCTAAAGGTGACTCGCTAAAATTATTCATCTACATTTGTAGAGCCCTTGAAATTACACTCCCCCACCCTTGAAGGCCCCTCAAGTACCAAAAAAGTGCACATCAAATAGTCAATGAACCAATCACAAATAGAATGTCAGATATAGTCAACTAAACTTAGATTTGAAGGGCCATTTTTTAATACGCTAAGATTGAGGGCTAAGAGGTAATTTTGAAGGGCCCTTAGCATTTTTCATTTACTTATTGCGTGTATCAAACTCTTAGAGAGCATGGGTGCGGATGCTCTAAGCCCTAGAAACAAACTAGCACTTTCTTGTGCCAAAAGCTCTAAAATCTACGACTAGTGTAGATTTGAGGTTTTAGTTTACTAGTAGAAAAGATGGCGCTCCCCAAGGAGATGCCCAGGCAAAAATGAAAAATCATTGTGCCTATGTGGAATTGGGCACCACATGCTTAGGCAACTCCTTTGGCGATATCACCTTTCCCACTAGTGATTGGGAAAATATCAATATTGATATTCACTGTGTCCTACGTTTGTTAGCAACGCCAACATCGTAGGGGAGTAGCAAGTAGGAATTTGGTTTTTTTAAACTAGTCCAAGCTTGAGACTCAATTCTTTAAAGAAGAAAAGTTGCTTTGGACCATTTGAGTGACAATGTACAAGTTTCATAAACCAAATTCCTAATAGAGTGGGAGGGAGTGACGTAAAAATCAGTTGTAACCGCATTTTTAGGTCCCACTTTTGGATGTCAAAGTTCTCATCTAATTTTAGATTTTAACACACATTACGTTAAAATTGAACCACATTTCGTTAAAACTGGACTACCAGATTGGAAAAGTGATGGGAGTGCTACCATTTGCAATAGAAATAGATCCTCAATTTTTACACTGCTCTAAATCCTCTAATTCGTGGAATAAGAGTGTTGTAAAAAAATAAGAATGAGCTAGATTCCCATATCAACTAAGAGGTTTTTTTCGGTTTTCAACATAAGCCATTTTAGAAAATAGTATGATGGTCTCGTGGCACAAATTGATGGTTGGAAATTTGCTACTAGTATCGTGTCAGAAGTTACTGCAGAAAATAATTGCACTAAAGAAACAATATTTTTTCAAGCCAAGACCTTCGGCCATCACATACTACAGATTCAAGAAACTCTTGTAACACTCTTTTCACATGCAAAACAACCAATCTAAATATATTATAGTTTAGAAGATATGGAGTAATTTTGCCAATTTTGAAACTTCTTACAGTACTTTCATTTTGAATAAAAGTGGGTCCAGGTCTGATCAGGGTACCCCTTCCCGGACTGTCCAGACTTTAGAAGAATGTCCTTTTGATAATGAAAAATTATTGGAAAATTACAAAAATTACATGGTATTATAGATGGCATGTTGGTACACAATAATCATGTGCTATATAGGTCAAATTCAAAAATTGAATTTTTTCCTAATTTAGCATATTTAGCACCTGGTCACATTATAGTAGCAAAAGGACTATGTATTTAAGGTTTTTTATTAAAATAAATATATATGCACTTTATTAAGTTTATATTTAAGCATATCATATAGTTTTAAGACAAAGATATTATGAAATCATAGTCTTTTTAGATTGTGTAAAAATATTTGATTTTTGAAAGTTCTCATAAATAAGGAAATATAGTAAAACATCAAATTAAGAGTTAAAATTAAACATAGATATGACTCAAACGTTGTTTTAGCTAAACTTCTTGTTTATGAACTACTTCACTATAAATTGATATTCCGGATAGTTCCTTTTGTCTCAAATCCGGAATTGAGACAGTTCCGGATTTGAGACAAAAGGAACGATCCGGAATATATAAATTGATCAATTTTTCTTGCTCAATACTATTTTGGATGGAGTATTACAACTTTCTCATGAATCCATCATTAAATTCATGTGAATTGAAAATGTGTAATTTCTAGCACACATTAAGTGAATTATAAAATGACAGAGTTTTAGTGAGACAATCCTTTTTGGAACCCATATCAGACCCGGACCCAAGTACTAGAATGCAAAGTAATTAATGTTCCAAATACTCTTCCAAACACTTGACTATAATGTTTACAAGGTACCCCTCCTCTACTAGAAAAAAATTCTCATTTCAAGAATATTCACTTTTACAATCAAAGTTTAATATCTCTAGAAAAATTGTACTTCTTATGTACTTTTTTTGTACCTATAGCATACTTTCACATTATTTGGTAGCATTTGGTAGTGTTCGTTCACTTTGGATAGACCTCGGATTGAACGGTGCATGAGCATGCGCCCACAATCAACGATTTCGAGGGTTGAAAAGATGCGTTCTACACCCTAAGAGCTTTTCCACCCATGCACACTAGGACTAACTCTCTGAAATTATTCATCTACATTGGAAGGGGCCTTGCATTCACACTCCCCCACCCTTGCACGCCCCTCACATATCGAAAGTACGCATCAAATAGTCAATGAACCAATCACAAGTAGAATGTGAGGGTATAGTCAACTAAATAGTGATTTGAAGGCCCAATTTCTAACACGCTAGGATCGAGAGTCAAGAGGTATTCTGGAAGGGCCTTTGGCACTATTCATTTACTTATGGAGTGTGAGAGACTCTCTGAGAACATGGGTGGCTTTGCTCTAACAAATCAAGAACCAAATGGCTAAAAGTGTTTGTGCAATATTCTTCCACTGTAAATGGTGGCGTGCAAAAAGTATCCCATACACACCTCTGTTGTAGTAGCTCCGAACATCCTCACCAGAAATCTAAAGCAGCTCTTGTCCCAGAACTGAAGCAACAACAACAGAAGCAGCTCCAGGCCGGGTCCTAATCTGCAGCCGAATCGGAGTCCACTTTTCTGGGATTGAAGTAGTACTCTTGCCATGGGACAGAAACATATATATAATTGTGATCAGTACTGCAACTCACCAGGACAGAATGTGATCAATCAGAAAAAAGCCATTTTACTTATATATTTCTTTGTCTTAAATGGGTTGTCCGCGTCTTAATCCACGGCCGTCCTTTGCAAAGAATGAGTGAGAACACTGCAACAAAATGGACAAAACAAATAAATAAATAAAAATTATATATATATATATATATATATGTTACACAATATATACTCACTAGCTACTACTCGTGCCCATTTGCGGGACCCTTTGATATATAAATTGAAATCCCACAGGCCGGGTGTAGCTATGGCGACTGTTATACTAGAACAAGTTTAAAAGCTCAAAAGGGCCTTTATAAGCTTAGAGCAAGTACAGCTTGCTCCTTCAGACAAACAGAACCTCAGACTGTCTGAGAGAGAGAGAGAAGAACCCACCGTCCCAACATTCAACATGATCTTTACTTTCTTCGTTGAAATTCAGTCTCTTCTGTACTTGCAAGCCTTGTTCCGGAATCTCTCGCACCGGCCTGTGAAGTGAGACCCAAGCTTCAATTCATGGCTACAGAGACCACCTCGAATTAATAAAACTAATCCTCCACTCCAGAGCAATCGTCAGTTGCAGGAAACATTCATTAATTTCGTCCATACTTTTATTTAATATAGTCCAATCGATATATCTCCCAGTTCTAACTTACTTGAATATATGTAATTGTATATGCTCTAATGAATGAATGAATGAATAAAGAAATTATAAGCAAGCCCCTTGGATTGTTTTTCAAACACTCCTGCTGGATGATATACCGTAAGTGGAAGGCACGGTCGGCACTTTCATGTTGAATAATTAATAAAAACTAAAACAGTGGAGGTCGGCACTTTCAAAAGTAATTATTAAGAAATCGGCTCTTAATAGGTAACATTAATTTTTTTCCGGCCGTTAAAACATTTATTATTATTTTTTGTCTACAATTTTCACTGAGTGTTACGTTTTCATCTAGTTTTGAGTGTTATTTTTTTTTAAACTTTTTGTTGACTTTATTTTTGTTGATTTTGACAAAAACACTTAATACATTTATTTATATTTTCGACATTTTTGGGGAATTATTTTCTGCCCACCCTGCCTTCCACGTACGGTAAGTCACTTGCAGAAACAGCGCAACTTGGAATGTTTCGAAGCGTACAAGATCTAGGAAATATCTCAAGCAGTTGTTGATAATGTAATATAATATAATACATATTTCCAGGCAGCATGATTGAGAGTGAGTGAGTACTTAAGCATGTTTTGAGCGGTCGTGTCAGTAAATATTTATACAAACGATAACCCTGAATCTGTGTTAACACGTAAGAAGCATCATTTTCAAGTGACCCTTGAGGCATGTGACGCAACTCATTTTGTGTGTACCTGCTAGCTAGCTGGGTTGTCTCTGTAGCTCAGTGGAGAGGCTTCAGTTCAAATCTGCACTTTGTGGGAGCATGATCAACTCAATGATTAGTGGACTCGACATTTGCTTGGAATGAATGAATGATCAGGCCCTGGAGTACTGTAACAACGGCCGGCCGGCCGGCGTGGACCGGTGAAAAGTGTGTGGAAATATTGAAGCACGTAGTACTTGTGATGGTGCTTGGAAGGAGAAGAAGAAGTAGGCGATGACTCTGCAAGGGAATTTTATTTAATTCTGATCAGTTAAGTTGACAATTAGGGGCAAAACTCTTCCAGGTCAAACATTGCAAAACATGATTAACCCCTAAACGCTCTAACCCTTTGAACAGAAGTAGGTGCTAGTAGATATTAGCACGGCTCAGGTGTACATGAGAGGTCCATTGTAAACATGAAATCTACCAATTTTTTTTGACATACTTGCATTTGGAGGCCTCTACAATATTATCAACATCTCAACATCACAATAGATGTACTTTAATTGGTAGAGAACCTAATAGGCTTGCAAATATGACTTGGATGAAAGTCATCCGAGATTGTATGAGAAAGTTAGCATGCTTTGAATCTGTTCGTAATCCAGTTTTTTGACGTTGGGACATTTAGGGGTTAATAAATTTTTGCTACCACACCAGCCAGATGGCTTTCAAGAATTTCACCCCTAAACGTTCGAGCGTTCAAAAATTGGATCACAAACAAATTTGAAGCCTTGTAACTTTCTCATACAACCTCGGATGATTTTCATCCAAGTCACCTTTGAAAGCCTATTAAATTCTTTACCAATTACAATAAATCTCTTGTGATGAAGAACTGTTGATAATATTGGAGAGGCCTTCAACTACAAGTGTGTCAAATTTTTTGGGTAGATTTTATGCTTGCAATGGTCTTCTCATGAACACCTCATGTACATTTGAGCCATGCTAATATTTACTATCTACTTCTGTGCAAAGGGTTGGTACACTTAGGAGTTAAGGGCTGCTTCACACTATGGCTATTCAAGTCGAGAGGCCGTTGGATTGAATGTTCAAACTTTGTTGAGAGTTCAAAGAAATGGGATGAAATTAGGCAAAAAATTATATAATTTTGATTTTTTATGCAAAGAAATCGACAGTCTCTCGACCATAGTTTGGGTTTCCATTCCCGTCCGACCCAAACTTTCTTTGAGAGTCCATCACCTTGGTCAAAAAAGTGTTGTCATGTAGGCATTTTGGAGGGCGACGACCTTTAGTGTGAAGGTTCAAGAGACCAAATTCTTGATTTCTTGCAATTTAATTGGTGAGAATCAACGGCCTCTTGACTTTCAGCCATATTGCGAAGCGGCCCTAACAATTGCTTGAACAATGTCAGAATTAAGGTTTAGAACACATGCAGTGAACCTCTTCAGAGATGACTCAGTCTTGACACTGATTTGAGGCACAATTTCCATGGGTAAAATTACTTCAAAAATGATCAATCAACAAAGTAACAGAGAAATGTGAAGGTCACATGTTTTTTCAAACCCTACAGCCATGTAAGTATGTGACTGCTACTGCATTTCATTTCACCGTATTTGCACTACATTGATCGCTATGTTTGTTAGCAACGTAGGGGAGCAAGTGCACTGCTAGTATTTGGAGGCGTAGTTTCTCACTTGCGAATCGTACACATCAAGTTCACTGTACACAATTGTCCTACGTGACGAATCGCACTCATGAAGTCTTGAGCGCCTGGGTAGTGAGTGCGAAGTGGCGCCGTTTGACTCACTGAAGGAGTGAAATGCGACGCCTTCTTGCAGTGGTATAACAATATTGTGGTTCTTTAAACGTTGCTTATCCCTCAAAAGACCAAGAAGCCCAAATTGTGCTTCATGTGTTTCTTTTAGTAGTTTTGAGTATGTCCTATGTGGAGTTTCTTTTGTTCAAATTTATTTGAGTTTTTGATCAACACATGCAATGTTCTTCATTGATTGCAGTGATATAAAATTTGGACTCATCTGAATTATATTTTTCATAATCCGAATGATGGAATTTTTCATTTTAAAAACATGAATTCTTGGTCCCAACAAGTTGTAACGTTGTTTAAGCTACTCCCCTACGTTGCTAACAAACACAACACACAATATTTATATGACCTTGAGTACACCTTGTACTTGAGTGTACATACAACATATTTGAGTACACCATTGTATAATGTTAGTACATTGGAAGGATGGTAAAAGGAAACATATGGTGATCGTATATATGGAGCTCAAGGCTGGGAATAGAGATCAATCATGAATAGATCTCTTGGGGGGTGCACTCTACATTATGTTTGAGAATCACGTGTGTTCATGACCCCCCTCTAAAAAACCCCTTGTATACGAGGGGTTATATGTTTTAAAAGCTTTCTGTACAAATTAAATTTGTCCTAAATATATGTTTATTGCAAACTCGGGGGTGCACACGAGGGATATTAGTTTGAACATTGCCATATTACGTATGCATACAATGAACATATTTACAGCTGAAAATATTGAGGTATACAAACATTAAACATATATTTAGGATGTAATAGATCTGTATACAAAAGTTTTAAATATAAAACCCTTCGTTTACAAGAGGGTTTTCAGAGGGGGTCATGAACACACTTGATTCTCAAACATAATGTAGAGTGCATCTCCAAGATTGTAAGTATACATTAATATTTTTAACTCTAAATATGTTCATTATATGTATATGTAATATGGCAATGTTCAAATTACCTTTTGTGCACTCACGTATACTTGCACGTATTTAGTACAGTGCACCCCCAGATAGATGATTGATGAGTAGCAAGATTTGTAAAAGAAGACCATGGCATGGCTCTAGAGTTTGAATAATAATTATACCAGCAACAACATCATCCTGATTATTATTATTATTATTATTGTGGGCTTGTGGCATGCAACTTCTCTTTCTAATGAAGACCTGCTTGACAAGAAAAGGAAATCAATACTGCATCTGGACCATTTTCCAAATGATTGGACTGAAGAGCCAATTGTCAGGAGGTGTTTTTCCAGATCAATTTCTGATCAAAAGCGCTGATCATTTGAACTCTCACACAGCCAGATCATAATCTGCTTGTGACCCTTTCTTGTACCATTGCTTGAATCACGATTGCAACATGAGCTTTTCCGCCCCTTTAATTTGATCAATTGTCCCCTAAACTGCACAGCAATCATGTGACGTGGAGCCAATGACATCAGAGATTAGGTCAAATCTACCGCTCGCCCATACAAAGAAAAATTAGTGAACAATTTTTTTTTTATCACTAGCAAATTGCATTGTGGTCTGTACTCTGTACATACCCAAAATCCACACCCCGAAATATTAGATGATAGGTACATGATATTGATGATGAGAATCACCGGGGAGGTCATTACGTCATTACCCCGGGTAAATCCTGCAAAGTCATGTACACTTACCCTCCCCTTCAGTGATCTCAGAACCACTTTATGACATTTAGCACAGGGTGCTACCTCCCCCATTTAGATACTTTTGCTACCTTGTGAATGTACTACTCACGATACCTCTATAATATCCGGCAATACCCTTGATATATTAAGGTGATACCATAATGATATCCGCAGATATCACCTCATGAAGTTGCTACATATTTATAACATGATGAGCATTCTCGCTACATTTCAAAAAAAAATCATTTTCTTTCTTTTTATATTTAGCAGCCCCATTTTTGGGTAGAAATCCAACTAATTTTAGCTAATTTTGAGAACACTGCTCCCCTTTGACATGCTTTTTTACCCCTAAACTCTCAAACGACCATTTTCTGGTTGCTGCCCAAAATCAATGGACATCATGGAACAAAAAGATATGTTTTTCAAATATAAAAATAAAAATAAAAATACTACATTAAGTCTACTTTCCAATGCAATTTGAGTTATGTCAATCTGAGTTAAATTCCACCGGGGAGAATTTTTCAAAGTGAATCACCTCAACATTGTCTTAGTGTTATAAAATTTTCTATTTGGGGAAATTAATGATGTTCCCTACGTCATTTCTTTTGCTTTTTAAATTTTACAATAGATAAACCGACTTTAACCAATCATGCTAAATTTCAAACTCTAAAAGTGAAATTTACAATTTATACAAATTTTCAAAGGTTAATGCTTTAAAACTCATTAAAAAAAGATCTAAAGTTATTTTTGAAAGTTTGACTGTACGGATGATTTGTAGAGATGATGCCTTACATTATTTTTGTTGAATCAAACTTCATCCAAAATATGGAAGGCACATACTATAACACATTTATGTTTTGTTCAATACCCCTCAGGCTTTTAGAGGTTAATTAATTTTTTTAGAGGGATCATAGGTGTACATAGCTTTGTTGAATTACCTAAGGGAGTAATGGGCTCACGAACACCCAATGAATGTACTTTACTCCAACTTTTGATTTAATTAATATTGGTTCTAGGCTTGGTTCTAAGTTACCTAAAAAAACTTTGAGCCCGTGTAACTTTTGTATACAATATCCAAAAGACACATTCTTTAGTGCATTGGAATATTCTTTGACTTTTGAACAAGAAATCAGGAAAATTTGATCATTGTGACAATAGAAATCTATAAGGTTCATGTTAGTTTTTGGTATACAATCCTTGCTGACTAAAAACATCTCCACGGTCAACAATTCTAAATTGCACTCTAAAAACACGCAATTCGCTATTTACGCACTTGGCCATATAATCATGCACTTGGTCCCCGGAAGCATTAAAAATATTGTCATAAAAATTTCTCTAAAAAACAACCATTTTTGTCGTTCTACAATTACTTTCATTGTAAACAAACAATTATTTAATTTAATTTTTATTCTTATCTTTATCTTTTATCTTTATCTTTTATTTTATTTTTTCTTTTATCTTTTCTTTATCTTGTTTCATTTATCTTATTTCTTTCTTGTCTTCAATTTATTTTCCTTCTTGTCTTCTTCTTTTTCTTCTATTTTTTTCATTCCTCTTGTGGCAGCCGCAAATCCTTCGCCCGCACCAAAGACAAAAAAAGAAAAAAAAGAAAAGAAAAGAAAAACCTTTTTTTTTTTTTTTTTTTTTTATTTTTTTTTATTTTTTTTGGAGTTCGTCTTCTTTTTTGTTTGGGGCTCATGAACCCTGAAAATAGAAATTTAAAAAAATAAAAATTTAGGGTTCAGCCGCCGGCGGCTGAACCCTAAACGGCGGAGGATGCACAAAAAAAAAAAAATAAATAAATAATAAAAATAAAAAATAAAAAATCTATTTTTAGTCTGCTGTGGGCTAGACGGTGCGCGGCCGCGCACCCTTTGCCTCATTTTCTCCTCTCCTCCTCTCCTCCTCTCCCTCTCTCCCTCTCTCCCTCTTCTTCTCTCTCCCTCTTCTTCTCTCTCCCCTATATATATGAGGAGAGGGGAGAGGGGAGAGAGAAGAAGAGGGAGAGAGGGAGAGAGGGAGAGGAGGAGAGGAGGAGAGGAGAGGTTCATGAGCCCCAAACAAAAAAGAAGACGAACTCCAAAAAAAAAAAAAAAAGTTTTTTTTTTTTTTCTTTTTTTTTTCTTTTTTTGTCTTTGGTGCGGGCGAAGGATTTGCGGCTGCCACAAGAGGAATGGAAAAAATAGAAGAAAAAGAAGAAGACAAGAAGGAAGACAAGAAAGAAATAAGATAAATGAAACAAGATAAAGAAAAGATAAAAGAAAAAATTAAATAAAAGATAAAGATAAGAATAAAAATTAAATTAAATAATTGTTTGTTTACAATGAAAGTAATTGTAGAACGACAAAAATGGTTGTTTTTTAGAGAAATTTTTACACAAAAAATTTTAAGCAAGATTTGCTCATGAAATGAACGCACTTGACCAAGTGCATAAATAGCGAATTGCGTGTTTAAAGGTCATTCAAAACTTGCAAGACAAAACCATGAAGTTCCCCACCAACAACACCCAATTAAGTTTTGAAAATAGTAAGGAAGTCATTCACATGTCACCACGCATGGATTTTGCAATCATGATGTGCAATTAAGAAGAGAATATACACTACATTGAGTCGTTTTGAGGGTCCTCGATTGAGTTGTTATATTTAGTGTCTTCCTTCAAATAAATGTTGACCAAACCCATCCACATCCATTTTTCGAGGGCCAGAGAGATGGAACGTTGCACTAGGTTGGTTGGATTTGTAGAATACCGGGATTGTAGGTAGATGTACCGGAATTGTGATGTACTGTTATATACATACTCGTATACATATTATCATGATTATTGATTTTACTTTGTATTGAAAAGTATTTGGTCATTGTTATTTTGATGAAATACCATTGAATACAGAATATACTGTATGGCCGCAAAGGGCTTTCAGGCAGTTCGAGGGTTAATCATTTTTGGAGTTACAACGTCAAAGCAGTGGTGGATACTCATTATCCCAGATAGCAATCAGATTCCAATATTGCACATCAAGAGTGTCAACGCAGGTAACTCTAATTTACCACGGATTTCAGTCCCCTGCAGTTAGATTGCGTGGGTGACATCATGTAAGAGCGTTTCACATGATCTACCATTCGCCTAGATTTACGGTAGTACACAAATATCATCATTCATTTCAATAAGCAGTGCTGGAAGAGAAAGCTTAGACATAACATTCTTAAACCCTAAACGTCCCAACTTCCAGAAAATGGGTCACGAACAGATTCGAAGCCTTGTAACTTTCTCATACAACCTTGGATGATTCTCATCCAAATCACATTTGAAAGCCTATTAAACTCTTTACTAATTACAATAAATCTCTTGTGATGAGGAGCTGTTGATAATATTGGGGAGGCCTCCAACCACAAGTATGTCTAATATGTTGGGTATATTTTATGCTTGCAATGGTCTTCTCATGTACATTTCATATACATTTGAGCCATGCTAATATCTACTTTTGAGGCTAAAATCTACTTTTGTTCAAAGGATTGGTATGTTTAGGGGTTAAGTAGTAAGGTATCACACTGCCTACTCTTTGGTTTGATTTTTATTAATAAACAAAGGTCTGCTAAGGAGTATTCAGCCCAAATCATGGAAACTGCCAAAAAGGAGGATTATGCAGATCTTTATGGAATCTATCGAGAAGAAAATTTTTACAGACCTTTACGCGGGTGAGTGGATTAGTGGGAGCGTATTCTGCCCTGCAGTTTGCTTGTGACCTTGCCCTTCCAGGCTCGGACACAAGCTCACTACACAGCAAAATATACCCCACTGGCCTACTCTCTAGTACAATAACTTTCCTTGGAACATGAAGTGAAAGATGACACTTGTTATTATATGAGGGAATTTAGTAGGAATCAAGCAAGTAAAACATACATAAGATATGAAAACAAAGAGCATTCAAGAGCATCAAAAAGACTCTTGGAAACTTTAGTAGGGGTACAAAGTTAGGGCTGAAGAATGTTATGAGTGTAATTGAGACATCACTCGCTTTTATTGAATTAAGGTAAGCCACCTTATTTGTGACACTATTCGGATGTCACCTTAGAGGGTCTCTATTTCTATAGGATAATTTCATCGCATTAAAACTTCATCACTACATCC
The DNA here is from genome assembly GCA_022496805.1 of Pohlia nutans. Lineage (NCBI taxonomy): Eukaryota > Viridiplantae > Streptophyta > Bryopsida > Bryales > Mniaceae > Pohlia > Pohlia nutans. Next base: position 5,412,723 of record CM040086.1, read on the forward strand.
ATTATTTTATTTACTCCAATTCAAATTAATAATAAAGACTCGGACTAATTTGTGGAATCAAAATAAGTTGGAGTTGGAGTAATTGATATAACTCATAATAATTGTTGTAAAGTAGGATTTTGCGTGGCCTATACTAAAAAATATGTCATCCAAATTACTACAAATTTACTGTGTCAAATATGGATAAAATGTTTTGACATTACTATTTTAGTTTTAAAAACATATAATATATAATTATGAATTTTTATATATGTATATCACATGCATATTGGTTGCTTATGACACAATAATAAAATATCTAATATGCTTTTAATCCCTGAGCGTCCCTAGTTTCTCAACTGTACAATCTTGTGATTTACATGTTGTAGATCATGTGCATCAATTTTGGGGTCATTTGGCCATATAGATTGCAAGATCATATTGTTTTAATCTTAAAAAAGGGATGCTAAAATTTTCCAAGCAATATAGTTAAAGGTGAAATTCATTTTCAAAATTACTCAAATGAAAAAACTTTGAACTACAAAGTAGTTCAAAATTATCATATGAACACATTGGTATCATAAAAAACTCATGAAAAAATTTAATGTGCTCTAAAATGGCCTTGCAAATGAATGTCAAAAAGTAGCTTGAAAGTGACCAATTTGACTCAAAAAAGCAAAAAGTGTTCAAACTAAACGTGTGCACTAAAATGACTCCCGAACATGCAAAACAACGTAGATTGACATGAAAGTTTTACCATGATAACTAGACTTCAAGGGGAATCCAACCCAATAAATTTTTTTATATTGAAAATGGACATGGGATGAATGATATACAAGCCTCCAAAGTTGCAGCCATCAAAATGCACAAACACTGTCCAAAGAAAAGATACCTACTTTCAAATGATCACCAAAAATTCAATACATCTCGGATTGGTCTAAATTTTTTACCACACATTCCATACATCATGCGGTTTATTTTTCCAAAATTCCATGAAATCGAACACGTTTTACAAAAGTTACAGCTCTTCGAAGGTGAATGTACCCCAAAAAAGGTATGAAATATGAATGTTGGGACGGTAAGGGATTAAAACCCAAGTGTATTCACTGAATAGCGAATTTAGTGTCCACACTAAAAACTCCGGTCCTTTTTAAAATGCGGTGAGCGTGGATCGAACACGCGACCTTCAGATCTTCAGTCTGACGCTCTCCCAACTGAGCTATCCCCGCACACTTGTTTTCGCCCGAGTTCGAACCGGAGACCTTCAGTGTGTTAGACTGATGTGATAACCAACTAAGGTAGACGACCTGTTTTCGATCACCTTAAGCAATTCAGCACACTTCTGGTGGAGTAACAAATAGGCAAATAATTTTGTAGTGTAGGGAAATAGATTTGAAGAAGGTCACATATTTTTGAACAAATTTTGGGGCAATATTGAATTTACTACAAATTTTCAAAGTGAAGATTCTCTCCAACCCGTTATCGCAACATAGGCTGACCTATTTCCGAGAACTACAAAACTAGATTTGGAGAACACATGATATCATACTAACTCGGTAACAAGTTTCCATTCTTGGTGCCAACCATTCCATATTAACCCTATAGCGCGCCGGCGTCGAGAATCTGGATGCCGGATGAATTTGAGCAGCTCGACTTCTGTAGGTACCGGATGTTTTTCATCCATTTTTAAATTATTTTCATTCTTGTGCTAGTTGAATACCATTTGTACGGTATGGATCTTCCAAATAAGATAATGTGAATTTTTGAAAAATTACAAAAAACACGCAATTCGCTATTTATGCACTTAGTCAAGTGCGTTCATTTCATGAGCAAATCTTGCTTAAAATTTTTTGTGTAAAAATTTCTCTAAAAAAGAACGATTTTGTCGTTCTACAATTACTTGCATTGTAAACAAACAATTATTTAATTTAATTTTTATTCTTATCTTTATCTTTTATTTAATTTTTTCTTTTATCTTTTCTTTATCTTGTTTCATTTATCTTATTTCTTTCTTGTCTTCAATTTATTTTCCTTCTTGTCTTCCTTCTTGTCTTCTTCTTTTTCTTCTATTTTTTTTCATTCCTCTTGTGACAGCCGCAAATCCTTCGCCCGCACCAAAGACAAAAAAAAAAAAAAAAAAAAAAAAAAAAAACCTTTTTTTTTTGTTTTTTTTTAATTTCGTCTTCTTTTTTGTTTGGGGCTCATGAACCCTGAAAATAGCAATTTAAAAAAATAAAAATTTAGGGTTCAGCCGCCGGCGGCTGAACCCTAAACGGCGGAGGATGCACAAAAAAAAAAAAAAAAAAAAAAAGTTTTTTATTTTTTTATTTATTTTTTAGTCTGCTGTGGGCTAGTGGGTGCGCGGCCGCGCACCCACTGCCTCATTTTCTCCTTTCTTCCTCTCTTCTCTCTCCCTCTCCCTCTTTCCTCTTCTTCTCTCTCCCCTCTCCCCTCTCCTCATATATATAGGGGAGAGAGAAGAAGAGGGAGAGAGGGAGAGAGGGAGAGGAGGAGAGAAGAAAATGAGGCAGTGGGTGCGCGGCCGCCCACCCACTAGCCCACAGCAGACTGAAAATAGAAAAAAAAAAACTTTTTTTTTTTTTTTTTTTTTTTTGTGCATCCACCGCCGTTTAGGGTTTAGCCGCATGCGGCTGAACCCTAAATTTTTATTTTTTAAAATTTCTATTTTCAGGGTTCATGAGCCCCAAACAAAAAAGAAGACGAAATCAAAAAAAAAAAAAAAAGTTTTTTTTTTTTTTTTTTTTTTTTTTTTTTTTTTTTTTTTTTTTTGTCTTTGGTGCGGGCGAAGGATTTGCGGCTGTCACAAGAGGAATGAAAAAAAATAGAAGAAAAAGAAGAAAACAAGAAGGAAGACAAGAAGGAAAATAAATTGAAGACAAGAAAGAAATGAGATAAATGAAACAAGATAAAGAAAAGATAAAAGAAAAAATAAAATAAAAGATAAAGATAAAAGATAAAGATAAAAGATAAAGATAAGAATAAAATTAAATAAAATAATTGTTTGTTTACAATGAAAGTAATTGTAGAACGACAAAAATGGTTGTTTTTTAGACAGTTTTTTAGACAATATTTTTAATGCTTCCGGGGACCAAGTGCATGATTATATGGCCAAGTGCATAAATAGCGAATTGCGTGTTAAAAGTGATTAATGTCAAGTTTCGATCTTAGTTCAAAAAGAAAGACCTTAAATATGATTTTCCATAGTAAGTAGAATCAAATAATGGAAACCATACCATCTCGTAGTGCATGTCATTCTAATTTCATTACAGTATTTTTAAAAAAAATTGTGTTCATTTTGGATTTTTAATTGAATTTCAAGAGAAAACCTTGCAAAATTACTTTTAAAATATTAATAATAAATATGATGAATCCAACCGTACGGATGTTATCTACACATTGACATTTGCAACTTTGTTTTATACGTCAACTCCATTTCCGTTTTTCATCAACCATTTTATAACAAATCTTTGAAAACAGTGTCGAATCGGGACGTTAAAGGGTTAAGAAGAAACATGTTTCCATCACCGTTTACAAATGAATTCGAAAATAATGCAGGCTAGTTCACGGAAATAGGTCGCCCTATACTGCGTGATTGGGGGCCTGATCGGAAACAGGTCGTCTACCTTACACCACAAAAACCCACCCCTCCAGAAACAGGAGCGCCCCTCTCTGCCACTCTTTGGTGAGAATGTTGCAGTTTGTTTGTTAGCAAGAACATAAACATTGTGACACAATTCAACATCCTCATTTGGAACGACGTGGTTTTGACAAGCACATCTACATCCTCATTTATTATGATAAATACAATACATAAAGAAGAAATGAGTATTTTCATTTTTTTGGGGTCACATTCATGTAAAATTGCCATTGTGTGGTTTGTGAACAATTTAGGACCTTGATTTGTAGAGTACTTGAGCAAAAACAAGTTAAAAGCGAAATGACTCGAACGGCCCAAAACATGGTCCAAACAACCCAAAGGCTACTTCTACATTCATCCAAAAAAGCTTTGAAAGTGATCCAAAACCACCCAAAGACAACTTCCACATCCATCCAAAAAAGCTTTCAAAGTGATCCAAAACAACCTAAAATAATGATGAAAGATCAAGGTTTGTACTTGGATATGGCATTCTAAATCGTTTGTCAATGGAATATGACAAAAATTTCTAAAAAATTAGTTAAAGAAATTATTGCTGCAAATTTCACTTTCATTAGGTACCTATAAGTATGACATGTTTCATTTCAATGGGTCCTATGTTCCCAAATGACATAGGGATAAGAAGAGGCTTTATTCTATGGAGAAAGAACTAAGGTTCAATGTTGCCAATATTGAAAACATTAAAGGGATATTTAAAAGTAAATTGAACATATTTTTAACCTAGAGTAAAGTCTCTCTGGACTCATGTGTGAAAAATGTCCTAAGTGGTTCTCTCTAATCCAAGTTTCTATCAAGAACTAAATGGAAGTGAACTATTTTCCTTTCTTTAATTGCATTCATCACCGTCAATTTAAAAAATAATGAGATTTTTGGTCCTTGTCACTAACTATTTAGTGACAATTACTCATTGACCACTCTATGCCATATTTAATAGAGGTTTTGTTCCCAATTTTGTTAAACATAGTTCTTCACTTGCAATGAAACGAATCTCTTTCATTTGTGTAAAACAAATATAATAAAAGGAAAAGAAAAAACATCAATTACAGGAGCAATCACAAATACAAACAATGTACATAATAATACTCTCATAGTCTTGCTTTAATTTCCTACATATATATGCTTTGGCAACCAAAGGACCCAAACTTGAATATTAAGCTTTAGAGCTACAAACCTGTTGTTTTTCATTCCTCACTTTGCGGGAACAATGAACAGTGGCAGAATATTATGCCTATATTTCTATCTTCTTGTGACCAAAACCACTCACCAGCACTCACACAATCCATGTGTCTGGTGCGGTTTCATTCCTATTTGATTTATAGTAAGTGATAAACGACACATTTCCTACTAGTCATGCTTCTTCAACAAACTAGATATTCACAAGTGGCGCTTGCCAAAATGCCAATAAGACAAAAACTGAGCCCAACCACTTTAAATATGAGCCTTGTTCCGGTAGCACAAGGAGATAAACGCAAAATTCCCATATGGGAAAAGTGGACAAATTTCCCACAATTGTAATTTTCCCAGATCAAAAATACACTGCAATCATCCCAGGAAAATTACAATTATGGGAATATTGTCCCACTTCCCATATGAAATCCCATGTGGGAATGTCGTCATTTCTCCCTGTGTAGGATATAGGGGCCAGAAACCTTGAATCTGACAAATATATCCAAATATTTAATCCATCAACCTCTTCATGTAAAATTCATTGGTGTGGCTTCGCTAGCTATCACCTTTTGGTCCCTTTCAAATTCTGTCTTTCTTGTTTTGTTCTGTTTGGAAGAGAATGATTTCTGCATCGAAAACCGCACACTCATGTGATTGCTTTGCTAGCCTGCCGTGCAACAGAAAAAACCAAGAAAAAACCTCTTCATGAATGTCCTTTCCCTCTTGCGAATCTTGCTTACACATCTGGAGCCACATCATCCTGCAAGTCTGTAAATTTTATTTTGGTCAGTCTCGTCCTTTTCAGATATCTACACTGATTATGGCTAATACTGTGTGTGGGCAATTAGTGTCACAAGAAACTAGTGTGTGTGACACTATTTGTAAGCTTTGAAATTAGTTCTTATAATTAACTCTTCAAGGACCATAAGGCCTTAGGGGGCCTCATGGTTTTTTTAATAGTTTTGAGTAGGCTTCATGTAGATTTTTTTTTGATTAAATTTTTTTAGTTTTTTATTCAACATGATACATAATGTTCTTTACTAATTCCAATAATATGAAATTTGGTCCCATTTAAGCTATTTTTTCACAATATGATAGCTTAAATGTGCTATTTGAAAACTATGAATCCTTGGTCCTTTAGAGGTTAAACACTAGAGTTTTAGAGATCTAACACTTAACCCCTAAAGGACCAAGGATTCATGGTTTTTAACCCCTAAAGGTCCTCACATCTTTTTGTACAAGTCAAAGCACTATAATTTGCATACTTTAAATATCACATTGAATGATTTATAATTTTTCATAGATAATCATCGACATTATGAAGGTAAGACAAAATTTTCAACATGATTGGAAGATATTTTGAATATTTACAAATTTTATGATGTAAACAAGGTAAAAAATAAAAATAAAAATGTTTTTGTCAAATTTAATATCAAAAATTATATTTAAGGTAGATAAAAGTTATATTTACATGGAGTAAAAAATTGAAGGTGAAGAAATTAAAAGAGACTTATGATTGAAGCATCTTTAGAAAGCCCTTTGTATTTTGGACACTCAAAATTCAAAGTTCTCAACAGTGGAAAAGCTTCAAATGAAGTTTATTCTCCAATCCCAACGGTCAAGAGATGTATCATAACTTAACTTAAACATCTAATGAAAACACCAACTACAATAAAGCTAAGACACTTGTTTTTTGGGGCCTTTGACCAAAAATCAAGCATAATATGGTTGATTGGTCCTTTAGGGGTTAATTGAAAAATTTGATTGATCATGTTGTGAAAAATATAATTCAGATTAGACCAAATTTTGTATCTCCAGAACTAGTGAAGATCATTACAAGTGTTGGTCAAAAAGGAAAGAAATTTTAATAAGAAGAAGCCCAAATAGAATCTACCCAAAACTGCTAAAAAAAACATGAGGTCTAGCTAATTTGGACTTCTTGGTCCTTTAGGGATTAAAGAATTTGTTGTTTAGATTTCAAGAAGAATTCTCACATACCTATTTGTGTACCAATTGTAGACTTCATAATGTGTGGTGATGAATAAAATTTTCCTTTATGTATGATCTCACATGCAAAAAAAAAATATATATATATATATATATATATATATATTATTTTTAAATCCTTTCCATTTTCATATTTAACAAACATACTAAATTTGATATTGACACAAAAAAATTAATGACATGGATTACTCGCAATTAGCGTCACATAGTAAAAATTCTCGCCCCATAAATCCCAAATTATTGAAATTAGTGTGTCCTCGCAATTAGTGTCATGTGCACAGTAACAGTCATAATCAATGTAGTTCAGAGTGTACCGGTCTTACTGGGGCAACTTTAATTTGCAGGGTATCATTTCGTCCTGCTGCCATATGAATCTATCCAGTTGGTTAGTATCACGGTACACAAGACACGGGAGAACGCAGTCCCCTTGAATTGTTCTTCGACAATTTTTTTAATTTTTTTTTAAAATTATGTTCAGTACACAGATCTATCTGTACTCATCCGGGATTCCGGGTACTCATCCTGTGACCAGGCATGCTTCAGAAACTGCTAAGGTAGACGACCTGTTTCCGATCACCTTAAGCAATTCAGCATACTTCCGGTGGAGTAACGAATAGGCAAATAAGGGCATGTTTACACCAAAAAACTTGGGCTCCAACCCATGAACACAAGTGGTACTTTGTTCAAGGGATGAGACCATTGTAAGTGGGGTACCATGCTTGAAACAAGGGACTTATAAGTAGGTAGTGGCCCAAACATTTGGTGTAAACCAAGAGAGTTGAGTCATGGCCCATTGTGCACTTGGGCTGAATTTTTAAAGTAGAGTTATCCATAGAAGTTTTTTTTAATTTACCCCATACTCATAGAATCTTTTGTAGTCAATGCTGCCCTACATCTTTGAGTGCTGTTTTGTTCAATCTCTCTCAAATTTTGGCCGTTTATGATGATTTTTGGCATCATGGAAAGAAGAGAACGAGCTCTAGTGGTACTAGCTACGTATTGGTGCTTTTATATGTTGATTCAACATGTTTTGAGCATGCAAGCCCTCATTTTGGGCTTTGAATTGCAAAATTCAGCTTTGGTTGTGACTTTGTGTGGCTTGTGGAATAGAAAAGAGAGAGGTGTGTGGAGCATTGATAGGCAAGAGGGATTTTGTGACAGACATTTGATGGGCTCTTACACGGAGTTAATGTTTCGGGAAAGAACTAGAGTTTCACATGCTACCTTTCAATATCTTTGTGAGGAATTGGGTCCTTTTTTGAGGAAACAAGATACAAATTATAGAAATTCTATTACAGTAGAGAGAAGAGTGGCAATGTCATTGGTGAGGCTTGGAAGTGGAAATGGATTGCAAATTGTTGGTGATTTATTTGGAGTAGCCAAAAGCACTGTTTCAAAGATAGTAAGGGACTTTTGTAGAATGGTGAGATTACATCTTCAAAAGAAATTTGTGACGTTTCCAAGTGAATATAAATTTCGGGAATTAGCAAAGGACTTTGAAGCATTACATGGCATTCCATATGTAGTGGGAGCTATAGATGGATCTCATATACCAATTATAGCACCAGTAAATGGGGGTGAAGATTATTATTGTCGGAAATCTTTTCACTCTGCATTGTTGCAAGGCATAGTTGATACAAATTGCATTTTTTGGGACTATGAGTTTGGATGGGCCGGGAGCATGCATGATTGTACAGTTTTTAAACTTACAAAAGTGGGTAGAAAATGCATTGAGGGAAAATTACTACCTTACAAGCTAATTGGAGATGCCGCTTATCCTGTAAGACCATGGATTTATTGTCCTTTCAAAGGAGGAGTGGATGTTTCTCTTCCGGCATATAAAGCGCATTGGAACTTCATTCAAAGTTCTACTCGTATGTGCGTGGAGCGAGCTTTTGGAATTTTGAAGTGTAGGTGGAGGATCATTATGAAGCGTATGGAATGTCCATTGAAATATGTGCCGGACGTGGTTGCTAGTTGTATTATTTTACACAATATTTGCATTATCTCGGCAGATGTGTTTGATCGGGAATGGATCAAAGTTGCTGAAGAAGATTTGGAAAGAAGAGAAATTGAAGGACAAATAGCAGCTGGACAAGAATTGAGGGGAGAGAGGACTGCAATTGCTGAAGTGAGAAGAAGGATAGGAATTGGAAGAAAAGAACCAATTACAATTGCGGAAGAGGATTATGGAGAGGCTGAAAACCTTTTTTTGATCAAAGAAGATGAAGAAGAATCCATTTTACTTCAAGAAGCAACTGATTCACATGTGTCCATAGCCAAAGCCCTATGGAAATATCACTTGCAAAAAAATTCTACAATTGTTTTTGATGATACGGATAGTGATATGAGTATGTAATAGTCTTAGAATTTATTTACTAAAGCTGCCATGTGAGCTTCCATCATACTAAGCAATGTAGAAGTAGATTTGAAGCTCTCAATCATGTCTGTGCTATTTTTCACTACGGATTCTAGAAATCCTTCTAGTCTATCTGCCTTGGTTTTTTTTTCACCTATTTGAACAGATTTCTCAGGTGTAGGTGACTCTTGAATACTCTCTTGAGCACTTGCTGGAATTTGGTTACTTACGCTTGCTCTTGTTCCATTCCACAAATCCATTTGTTCAAACCATTTAGAATGCTCATGGCGGTCATTGCCTGAAACCTCATCATGCCGCTTATCATTCCTGTATTGGGTGAGAATACCTCCGTATTTCTTCTTGCAAGCTATAGCAGTTCGAGAACATCCTCGAATTGATGCTGCCATACGAGCTTCAACCTTCAACCATGCATTTTGACCTTCAAAATTTACATTCACCACATGTTTAGAATGCTTATTGAATAACACACATACTTCATAAACATTTGAAAGATGAAAAAACAAGAAAAGAACACTCTAAAGGCCTCTAAGTGGCAATGAAATTTACATTCCAGCACATACAACCTCACTGAAAAATCAAATAAGAATGGAATTATGCATTGATTGTACATTGGGATGTGAGAAGAGTATTGAGTTGGGTGGATGAACCTTGGGTGCCCACTTGGAGGCAAGAGGTCCCCGGTTCAAACCCGGACGGTGGCTTGCTTTTGCCCAAGCCGCGACTAGTCTAAAGATTTAATGGGGGGGAAAGGGGGGGCCTCATACGGGGCCCAATTGGCCCTTTTCAGCCCGTCAGGCGAAGGCAAAGGCACCAAAAGGCACCTCGGTTTTGGACAAACATTTTGCACTAAGTAAAAAAATCATCAATATTTCTAAATATTGAAGCTGTAATCTATAAATTGAGCACATACCTTGTTTTTTGGCTGCTTTCGAAAATTCTTGGGCCAATTCTCCACGCACAGCAATCAATGTCTCTACTTCTTCATCTTTCCAGTGTAAGCTCTCATCATTGTCATCCTTCTTACCTTCTTCAAAACATGCCTTCTCTTCAAATTTCTTGCTCTTCTTTGCTTCCTTCTCCCCTCCTTTGGACTTTGTTGGACCTCTACCTCGCTTCTTAGGAACAACCTTCGATTCTCCTTCCTTCTTCACTTCTAGCAATACACTCTTGCCAACATCCCTAAAAACCTTGGGCTGTGAGAAAAATGGTGGCTGCAAAAAATTGGAAGACTGTAAAAATTGTTGATTGTGTGAAGAAATTTGAGATGGAGGTTGATATCCAACTTCTTGCACCTCATTGTCACTATACGGCAATCTAACATACGGAGATTGAGAGAAACTATTGCCCACATTTTGAAATGCACTTGGAACTTTCAATGATGGACCGTGGGTCTGAAATTGAGGAATAGAAGAGGAGCTCATCATCCAAGCTGAATTCTGACTATAAATTTGAGGCTCACTTGACTCAACAACTTGAGCATACCCCCCTTCCATTGCACAACTAATTAGAAAAAAAAATGAGAAAAACACAACAACCACAATACACAAGCAATCTAAAGAGGTGAAGAAGTGAGCAAATGCCTTCTCCTTTTCAATCAACAATTACAAACTCCAAAAAAAAAATTGTATTTTAAGCTCCAAAAGAATGAGACGTTGCACTTCCTACGGTAATTTCTACCTATGGTAGTAAACGGTAACTTCCACCTAACGGTAATAGTGCAAACAAAAAAAATCCTCAAAAAAAAATCAGGCCAAAAACATCCTAGAAACAATCAATAAACAAATATATATGAATGACCGAAAAAAAATTCCCTGAATTTCCTCTTGGAATTCGGGGTTGGGTACCTCCGAGACCTTCCCAACAAAAACTACCCGTAGGTCCAGGAAATCACTATTCATTTCGGCCAACTAGGATTCCAGCAAGGATTTTCATCCACTGAAAAAAATTTGAGCTACAACCCAACTTTGATTTGGTGTAAACCCAAAAGCGAGGTACCATGCCTACCTTCCAATCAAAGCCCTCCACCTCTTTGGGCTCCAACCCAAACTTCCTTGGTGTAAACAAGCCCTAATTTTGCAGTGTAGGGAAATATATTTGAAGAAGGTCACATATTTTTGAACAAATTTTCGGGCAATATTGAATTTACTACGAATTTTCAAAGTGATTCTCTCCAACCCGTTCTCGCAATATAGGCTGACCTATTTCCAAGAACTGTAAAACTAAATTTCAAGAACACATGATATCATACTAACTCGGTAACAAATTTCTATTCTCTACGCCAACCATTCCATATTAAGAAGAAACATGTTTCCGTCACCGTTTACGAATGAATTCGAAAATAATGCAGGCTGCTTCACGGAAATAGGTCGCCCTATATTGCGTGATTGGGGGCCTGATCGGAAACAGGTCGTCCACCTTAAATCTTGACTTGTGGACACCATGCATGCAGGTGCCAGACCAGTTGTAAAAACCGCAGACATATATTATATCATGCAATAATGTACATCACCAAAAATAAAATAACTAATTCGTCACACTTATGGATCTGCTGCACTACTGAAACTCCCTGTAACTTATTAAATTCTCTAGTATCACATTCTGGTATGCATCACTAGTAGCAGAACTGTCATTTTTCATTCCCCACTTTGTGAAAACAATGAACAGTGATGGAATATTGTGCCTAGATTTTTGTCTTCTTGTGACCAAAACCACTCACCAGCATCGACGTAACCCATGTTCCTGGCTCGTTTTCATTCCTTTTTCATTTATGGTAAGTGAAAAACGACACATTTCCTACTAGTGCATGGAATATTTGATGGTTTACATATTGCAGAAAATTCATTTCGACTCTGTCAGGAGTAGGATTATTGACTTAAGCAATGTAACATTCCCAGATCAAAAATATCCCAAGAAAGTTACAATTGTCCCACTTCCCATATGAAATCCCATGTGGGAATGTCTTATACTCTCCCTGTGCGTTGTTATAGCAACGGAGCAATTAATATTCAGTGTATGATCCTAAGAGGCATGTTTACTTCGATATTGATCATTTGAGAACATGCATAATATTGGTCTTCCCATTTCTGTATCGCACTAAACTCGGAACTTTTTCACAGACTCGCCATTTATCGAATTGACTCTTGTTTGGTTTCTTGACTTCGATGCAAACTACAATAACTGTAAATATGGCTTTTTCCTTAGCATCTAGCAGCTCTGAGGACAGCTAAACGCCGACAATGGAGACAAGATCCTCCATCTTCTCGGCAGATGACCACATTTCTATGACGACTGTGGGTTGAATAATTGTAGAAGCTAGCTAATGATAAGCACCAACAGGTTGAATTATCTCAGACAGACTTCTGCCAATGGTACTCACTGACCGGCGCACCAGCTAGCGACTGCGTGGAAGCTGGCATGGAAACCTGCAGAGACTGATCGATCAGAGGTGGAAAATTACATATATATTGTTACTAGCAAATCTCCTGTTGCAATGCAACACAAAACTAAACAAACATGATTAAGAAACATGGACTTCATTGCAAAGAATGTTGATTGAAAGAAATTGGAAAAATGTATAGATGAAAATAGTCTACAAAACAGACAAATGAATGAAATTGGATGAAAATGATATATGATGAGGTATTGGATGATAATTGATGGATGGAAGACTTGGATGGAAGACTTGGATGAAAACATGACAAATTTTGTGACATAGGGGCCGTGACACTCTGCATTTAATATAATAGATTAGATCGAATCAACCTGGCACATTCTGGATCGATCAAGTTCTTGGTTCATTTCAGGAATTTCAGTTGAACTTCAGCTAGTTCAGGTCCTCGGGCCGGCCGGCATTGAATTGTCCGGCCGGACGGTCTGGTCGATCAGACGAGTGACAACGTACATCGATCGATCGATGCCATTCGATCGGACTAGGGATCAACTGAGGTCGCTTTGATCTGCAACAATGTAATCATCGTCTCTGTTTTTTTTTTTTTTTTTTTTTGGTTTGAACAACTGGACAACTTCCATTGCAAAGAGTAAGGGCTGCTTCACACTAAGTATGGTCGAAGGTTGAGAGGCCATCGATTTCCACCAATCAAATTGTAAGAAATCAAGAATTTGGCCTATCGACCCTTCACACTATAGGTCAAAGTCTAAAGGCCGTCGCCCTTCAAAGTGCTTAAGGTAAGAGGTACACTTTAAGCATTTCAACCTATATTGAGCACTCATTTTCAATGATAATTAATTGCATAACATAAAACTTTGGGTTTAATAATCAAGCTCAATTTTTAATAAATTTTTTCACAATGTATGATTTTTTTATAAATTTTCAAACTTAATATGCATAGACCACTGTTGATGTTAGTAGGTGTACTAGTAACTTTCTTTCATTTCTAATCCAATTAAATTGCTAACTTGGTATTCATAATTAATGCTTGTGATAACCAGATTGGGAACTCCTGAAGTCAAAACAAGTGCTTTTATAGGTGACCACAATTGGTAACTAACAGTTTCTGATGCTTCTACCTTACATGGTAACACTTTTTGATCAAGGTTGACGGACTCTCAAAGGAAGTATGGGTCAAACGGGAACTGGAACCCAAACTATGGCTGAGAGGCCGTTGATTTTTTTCCATAGAAAATCAAAACTATATTTTATTGCCTATTTTCAACCCATTTCTTTGGACTCTCAACAAAGTTTGGCCACTCAATCCCACGGCCTCTCGACTTGAACGCCATAGTGTGAAGCGTCCCTGACATACATCGGCCAAGGCGCATAATCATGTCACTTCAGGGCTTCCTCGTTCGTTCTTGTTCTGCAATGTGTCAGCTCAAATCAATAATAATTAAACATTCTTCACTCTGCCACTCTTCCTTCTATTAGTGTGGGCCACACTATTTTGACCTTAATAGTTAGGTACCAATCATCCACCATTCACATTTACTCCCTCCATCCCATACTAATTGGTTCTTTTGGATTATATATTTTTGTCCAAAATCCAGGTCAGCGACTCTCATATTTTATATAAGGGACAGGGTTCTCATATTGGGCGGATTTGAATCATAGAATAGAGTTATCCACAAAGTACCCTGAACCTTGGGTTTTTTACCTTCTAAATTGAAAAGCACAGGGTCGTTGATGGCACTGGCAAGGTTCACTGTAGATTAGAAATAACACTCATGAAAGACTCAATTCAGCTGTCAAAAAATCCTAAACATCATTTCACTAGTTTAGGCATCCCACAAGGTTGGTTGAGAAGATCGGTTATAGATATTAACAAGAGTTTGTTGTTTGTATTGTTATTGTTATTTTTATTATTATTATAGACATACACAAGGACAATGAATTTTCTAAACATCAATCACTTTTAGTTTCCTACACTATCTAAAACTTCATTTGTAAGACATCAATTTTCATGGTGAAAATTTCTTATTAGATTCCTTTAACTTAGTTTAGATGTTTTATAACATTCAGTAGCCTTCAAAGAGATTGCCTTTTAGTTTCATCCACCTTTCTATATATATGGAGTGACCGGTGATTTCTAATTGAATGAATTATTGAATCAAATAAAGAATTACAAAACAATGTTAAACTGTGTTTGAATCAAATAAATAATTACAAAACACTATAATTGTCTGAGTTGTGATTGAATGAGTGCTTTCGATTACTGTTCACCATGGTTCATTTATCTTGCTTAATGCCACGTGCCCCCATAGCTACTGATGTGATGTGGAATATCCCGCATCATTTTATTGGGGGATGAAATGATGTGGGATATTCCACATCATTTTCTTGGAGGGAGGCAGCAGTGACATAGGCTACTGAAAGTTATGTTTTGTTGAAATAAGTGTTGGACTAGTATGGCATTTTTCTACACTAAGACTTTGGACAATAATTCATTCTACATACATGTTTGAGGTTCACTACTTCTCATAATGACTCTAATTCATTCATTTCACTTAGAACCATGTCATACTGTCAGTACAACGCTGATCGAAACCTGCTTGCTGCTCCACCTTTTGCTCATACTTTTTCTAACTTACTCATTGCAGGTGCACAGCAATGCCAGTTGCTTACACAAAGACATTGTGCTGAAGACACAGTACATGCGTATGTTGCATTGATTAGCTCACAGATGTCAACCTTTTGCAATGGATAGTACACACTCCTGGTCAGGGGCTGGTGTGAACCCCCTTTTTGCAATGAAATCTTCTTTTCGTTTGCTTAACCCTTTAGTGCCTAGGGTACTGTAGCTCAGAGCCCTGGATTTCAGTAGATTTTTTCACTGTGGTTGAGACTACCCAAAATAGAATGGGTTAAATTAGAAAGTAACCGTAAAATTCTATTCTCAACTCGAGAGCACACATTTTATCAAAATTTGAGAATCATCCGATGGTGGGATCGGAAGATTATAGTATGTATTTGAACTGTATAATGCACGCTCAAAAACAAGATTTTGGGGGGTGTGTGACTTCAAAGTTAGATATAATTTGAGGTAAATTTTCAAAAATAAAAGCAAAGAAGTTCAGCTATGCCCTATGTCAACACCTCTCCGTTGCAATCTTTCATATCAAAAATAGACTCACACATAATTATTGTGAGATTTATAAGTGAAAGTGACTTGTCCATGTACGGTTTAGGACAAAATTTTATACGTTGAAAATTGACAGGAGTGGGTACATTGGTCAAGATCGGATTACACACACTAATGGAAGATGAAGAAGAGAACACAATCCAAAAAAATAAAACAAGATAACAAACTTCCAAACACAAGAAATACTACACAATACAAATGTTGTATTTGTAAGTATTTACTGTATTTTCAAGTATTTGCAGTATTTTCGTGTTCTGTTGATAGGTATTTGATAGTTGTACAATTCCAAATTGAAAATTTCTTTTTCTGGAAGGTGCGTAATGTATGTGGGCAAATCTGAACTTCAAAACTGAAGTTCCAATTCTTCACGGATTCTCTGCTATTTGCATTTCGGACGTTGTAGTGACCATAATGTGGTCAGCTAGGCACTAAAGGGTTAACCCCAAAAAGGACCGAGGTTTTTTTTTAGCTTAGCTCTTGTTTTCTTTAGCTTAGCTCTTGTTTTCTTTAGCTTAGCTCTTGTTTTCTTGACTAGCTCTTATAACAAGCTCATTGGTGTGGGTTAATTTTGACAATCGGCACCGTTGAAATCAAAGAAGACTTACATAGCTTTTGTATGAAAAAAGAATCAACAAAATCGCACTATTTTTGAGAAAATGCCACCGTTGAGAAGATTGATGGAACTTGTTCAGGGTATTTTGGACATATGCTAAAATCGGATTAATCAAAAGTGCTCCAAAAAATTTGAATTTTCTACCATGCATAATGATCATCATTTTGAACATGTGCAAAAGATTTCAACTAATTTGGAGGTGTGAAGAGAAAGATATGAAGGTCTCAAGTGACGCCCAAATAACCTCCTTGCAGCTCAAAAAAATCACCAAAAATCGTTCATTTCATGAAATTTTGATCAAGAAGTACTCATGGATTCAACTCTCAAAAAGAACTAGGGAACTAGGGGAACATGTGGCTTTAGTGGCTAGCTAGGTAGTAGCATAGTGTGTCACTATAGTGTTCATCCTCGAAAGGGGAGAGTAGTATTGTCCCAATTTCCCCTTGTCCGGTGGACATCGGATCATTGGCATGACGAACGAACACTTCATTCACGCCGGCCCCTTGCTAAAAAGGGACCGGAGTTTCTATTTATCTATCTATCTTGCTCACTTTACAATTCACGATCCAACAACTCGAAATTCCTCACTTTCTAGTTTTAGAAACCACATAGTGGCCTTGTGGTCCTTTAGGGGTTAACTCTTAAAGGTCTAGAGAGCGCTTTCCAACCAGTATTATATAATAATATTCCATTGTATTTGACATGGTTCCACACTTCCTATGAGTTTAAGATCAAAAGCGAAATTAAAATTCACTTAGGCCTAATTTTAATGAACTATTAGAATCTCAATTTGGAACTTTTTATTTACAACAAATATCAAATGTATGCCAACGTATCTACTATCCCCATCAACCCTATAAGGATTAATCCCTAAATGTCTTAGCGTTCAAAAACCGGATCATGAACGAATTCAAAGCCTTGTAACTTTCTCATACAATCTCGGATGACTTTCATACAAGTCACCATTGCGAGCCTATTAAATTCTTTATCAATTAAAGTAAATATTTTGTAATGAAGAGATGTTGATAATATTAAAGAAGCCTCTAAATGCAAGTATGGCAAATTTGTTGGGTAGATTTTATGATTGGAATGGTCCTATCATGTACACTTCATATACATTTGAGCCATGCTAATATTTACTTTGAGGCTAGCATCTACTTGTGTTCAAAGGATTGGTATGTTTAGGGGTTAACCCCTAAACGTCCAACCGTTCAAAAAGTGAATGATGTACATAATCAAACACATATTTCTCATCCGTCATTGATTTTTTGCAATGTGGATATTTTACTATATATTTATAGGAAGTTAGCTTCATGCATGTATGATCTACTTAGAAAGGGGATGATTTGTGAAAAAGTTATGCCTCATTTCATGTTGTAGTGATTCGCCCAAAATTTAAAAGATTTCAATGTAAAAGTGCTATTAAAAAGTCAGTCTCATAAAATTAAGCAACCAAAAAATCTCCAAAAAACAATACACTTAGAGAATTACATTTCAACCAATCACAACAAATTTCACGTACAGATTTTCAATATCTTATTCTTAATCAAATTACAAAAGAATTTTTAGTATTAAATTTCAAATTTTGTACACAAAAATTGGTGACAACAATCATAGATCTAACCATATCGATAGAATCATAATGTGCAAACTTTTATTCATATATCAAGTGAAAATTATCCCTCTGAGTAACATTTTATAAGACATCTTTGAAATTCTTCAAATCTAAAGAGGATGAGGACGTTTAGGAGTTAAACAAAACTAAGCTCACACAATCAAGTTCACAATAAAATTAAATGTATTTGGCAATTTGGCAAATGGTTTGCACCTCCTTCATGTGCAGTATTGTTTTCAACATGTCAAATTATTTTCCTACTTATCGAATTTGGTATACAAGTAACTAACATTGTGTGAATTTGGTATACAAGTAACTAACATTGTGTAGATTGTGAAAGTGAAGAGCAACAAGTCTCTGTAATGGAACATTTTCAAAATAACATTCTGGAACATAGAATGAAAAGTAATGGATGCATGGCCTTCAAATGAATGACACCCGGATCTTTTCACTAAGATCCGAATTCCAACAAACAGCCCAATGCAATTCAACGTGGCTCAATCTCGCTCTAGATCCGAATTCCAACAAACAGCCCAATGTAATTCAACGTGGCTCAATCTCGCTCTAGATGTTCTTGTTGCAAGTAAAAACTGATTGTAACTCAAGGTCTCCCAAAAAAAATTCAAGCTCTCCTCTTTTCAATTCTAGCAAAATTCAAGATCCTCAACTCTGCAAGTCCTTCTCTTGTCTTTCAGAGTAATTGCCTTTCAACTACCTGTTTACCTTGATTGTTACCTACTAGACGTCCCTCGTTACTCTTGCATGATCACTTAGCAAACGATTCAACTACAATTTTGGTCTCAAACGGACTCGCCTGTCTTGCACTTTACCATGCTTGTCGGGCACCAATTTCTGTGTTGCAACATTCTCCAGTGAGGAAGGAAACCAGGAGAGAGGGGTAGGAAGAAAATTGAGTGAAGGCCCTCTTGTCTTGGCCCAAGCAGGTAGTACCTTGACAAGAGCCTCCACATCCGCGGCCGTGTGTCCAGCTGAGAATGTTATTCGAAGCCTGAACAAAATCACAACACTTAGTT
The DNA here is from genome assembly GCA_022496805.1 of Pohlia nutans. Classification (NCBI taxonomy): domain Eukaryota; kingdom Viridiplantae; phylum Streptophyta; class Bryopsida; order Bryales; family Mniaceae; genus Pohlia; species Pohlia nutans. The sequence goes on from CM040086.1 coordinate 5,431,790, forward strand.
TCATATCACCAGAGTTCATGCAGGACGATATTCCAAGGAAAAAAAGCCCACAACAGTTGGCAGACAACACGGTCTGAATAAAAATCTCTGAATAGTTTACTAAGCTTAGCCATTTTTTAGATGTGCGCTCGTATCCCCTAAAGGAACAAGAAGTCCAAATTGGGCCTCATGATTTTAATACCATTTTTGAGGTCCTAAGTGGAGTTCCTTTTGTTCCAGTTTATTTGTTTTTTGACCAACACATGCAATGTTCTTCACTGACTCCGGTGAATTATATTCTTCACAATATGATCAATTGAATGTCATTTTAAAACCATGAATCCTTGGTCCTTTAGGGGTTACACGTGCACAAAGCTTCAAGACAAAGGGGATCATGCTCACCGAGAAGAACCAACAGGAACAGTTGGAGGCCTAATTGCAGGCACGTGAAATCCCATTGTAAGTAACTTCCTGCAAAACACAATATCAGCTTATTGAACTCCGTAGTTCGAGAAATTGATACCAAATGGTAACTGCTGAAAGTTTCAAGATCAGGTAGGGAATGTAGTTGTATGGTTAGGTACATCTTTGGATGTGCCACTAAAACCTAAAGAGCAGGTTACAAGACAATGCTCTATGAACCCTCAGCAGTAGTGCTCGTCATGTACCTGCTGGCTTCCAAGGCAACATCAGCATCTCCAAACAATATAGGAGCAATAGGACTGGTAAAAAGTAAGCCCGTGGCCTCTGAAAACTGTCGAACCAGTGCCCATACATTATGCTGCCGCCATCTCTCCTTTCTGGCCACCATTATTGCAGCTGCACACCATACCAAGCGGTAAGAACCTGCAAGTCTGATGCAACCATTGATAAAACTAAACATCCTATCATCTTCCTCCTGTTTCAATTTGAAACGAAAGAGTATCCAATTTCAGTTACTTGTGCACAAGCCTACAAAAGTAGTAACACATCGCTGTATAGAATTTCGCAAGCAGCAGTGGTTTATTGCAGAAACTGTGCGCAAGTTACCGTACGCTGCAGCAACAACAGGAACTGGAAGAGCTGTCGAGAAGATGAAAGAGCGACCTCTGGATTGAATCCACTGCTTCCACTTACGGCTGCACCATCACAGAGCAGCCAAAATGCACATGAAAACGAGGCATGATTACATATGATATAGAAATCTCGAGAAGCAATTGAGCTTCTGAATATAATCGACCTTTAACCCCTAAATGTACCAACCCTTTGAACAAAAGTAGATTTACTAACCTCAAAAGTAAATATCAGCATGGCTCAGATGTACAGTGGGGTGACACCGAAATTGGCCCCTTGTGCAATTCCAGGGAAAGTGCCCACACTGCTGCCAACTTTGACACCCTCCCGAGCGCTGGAAAATTGTTATTTATACATGAAATTTTAGGCACAAAATCATTGTTATGTTGACAACATGTGTACCAAATTTCAAAGCTAGAACATTGATACAAAAAACGATATTCAAGATTTACTAACAAGGGGTAGTTGTAAGAAATGTTTCACAGCTGCCAACTTTGACACCCTCCCAAGGATTGAAGAAAAAAAAATTTCACATGGGATTTATGGAATAGGAACATCTTTATAATTTTTACACATGTGAAAATAATTCAAGTCCAAAAGACCCACAAAAAAAAAAATATGCCAAATCTACCAACAGGTGTAGTTGTGAGAAACAAAGTTGCTTCACAACTTCGTTGGTAGATATAAAATAACTATTTTTGTGTGTATGTTTTGGTCTTGAAAATTGTTTTACATGTGATCAACATCATAAAGATCATGTGACAAAAATTTCATATTGAAATAACAGATTCTCAGCCCTAGGGAGGCTGTCAAAGTTGGAAGTTGTGAAGCGACTTTGTTTCTCACAACTACACCTGTTGGTAGATTTGGAATATCATTTTTTTGTGGGTCTTTTGGACTTGAATTTTTTCACATGTGTAAACAACATAAAGATGTTCCTACTCCAAAAATTCCATGTGAAAAAAAAAATTCTCCAATCCTTGGGAGGGTGTCAAAGTTGGCAGCTGTGAAACATTTCTTACAGCTACCCCTTGTTAGTAAATCTTGAATATCTTTTTTTGTATCAATCTTCTAGCTTTGAAATTTTATACACATGTTGTCAACATAACAATGATTTTGTGCCTAAAAATTTCATGTATAAATAACAATTTTTCAGCGCTCGGAAGGGTGTCAAAGTTGGCAGCAGTGTGGGCACTTTCCCTGGAATTGCACAAGGGGCCAATTTCGGTGTCACCCCACTGTACATGAGAAGACCATTGCAAGCATAAAATCTACCCAAAAAATTTGACATGCTTGTAGTTGGAGGCCTTTCCAATATTATCAACAGCTCCCCATCCCAAGAGATTTATTGTAATTGATAGAGAATTTAATAGACTTTCAAAGGTGACTTGGATGAAAACCATCCGAGTTTGTCTGAGAAAGTTACAAGGCTTCAAATCTGTTCGTGATCCAGTTTCTGGACGCTGGGACGTTTAGGGGTTAAAGTATCTCGTAAAAAAAAACTACTTGGCACTTAATTGCACTGTGTAATCAAATCGTGCATCATGTAGATGCTTGACACATTGAAAGGATCTGATAGAAATACCTGGACGCAATGAAACCGCCATGGCAGCCTATAGCCTTGCTCAAAGTTCCAACATGAATGTCAATATGTTCTTGTACTCCAAATGCCTCTGCTACTCCTCCGCCGTTCTCTCCACACACTAACGTCCCATGGGCCTGCAAGAGATGGACTTAATACGATCGTCCTGTGTTCAGATCCAGTAAAAATGCGGGCTTCTTCTACAATAAAATCTAACGCACTGTTGTGTGTCTCAGACCAAGCATATGTTGTACCTCGTCAATGATCAATAGAAAACCATGTTTCTTTCGTAAAGCAGCCAACTCTTTTAAGGGTGCGAAATCCCCATCCATGCTGAAGAGACTGCACCAGATCATAATATCAGAAAGTTTAGAACACTGTGTGTTCCAAAAGATGCTTCCGAAACTATTCAAAAGCTATCATCAAAACATGAATAACCACAATCCCGTCCGCTAGGACAGGTAGCAAGAGTAGAAGAGTGACAAACCTATCTGTGACTACTACCTTCCGCTCCCGTTCGCAGTTGGTCCTGGTTTGCAGATACCACGAGCGTTAGAAATAGAGTCCAACAAGAAATCAAAAGTATCCCCCAAAGTCAAAGCGAAGACGCCTATTCTCGTGTAGCAAGAGTTTTCCTGCGGATTGTCTATGATGACATGCTAAGGATTTTTACTTAGAATTTAAACCCACACAAGACAGCAAGGCTAAAATTCTGGGGATCGCCAACAAAAATCTATCATTTCGCGCCTTCCATAGGAGAAAAGTACCTTAGTAATAAAGAGTTTCCCGCATTTAGTGGGGTTTTTTTATCCTTCCATTAGTAGGAGGGGCCAAATCAACCCCACGGTAGTACGTATCCTATAAAAGCTGTTGTAATCATTAAAAGTAAAATGACAACTCCAAGACACCAAACTAATTCCCTAGGACTCGAATAACTTCCATAATATAAACCACGAAAAATATGAACAAGTGAAACAGGGTGCTTACAGCAGCTGGTGCAGATGCATCATATCATTATGCCTGTACACATAAACCTCTGCGTTGCTTTGCCGCTGCGCGACGCGCACCCCGTCCACAATGGATGCATGATTCAAGGCATCAGAGAAGATGGCCACTGGGCTTTCCGTTCTACCAGGAGCTACACTTGTGACTGCTGTAAGAACTGCCATATTTGCAGAAAATCCAGTAGGACATAGCAGACATTCCTGACACAAAGGCCACAAATCTCAGCATGCTTGTTAATTGTACCGACCCGATGACGCAACAATGCAGCTTCTAAATAATCTCTTTAACCCTAATTACCAAATCGAAGAGTGAAGCCAATAAGGAGAAACATCCCAGGATTAGTGTCTAGAAGCTACATCGTTTTTCTTAATCATACTCTCGCCCTAATTCGAAGGCTGCAATGAGAGTTCGATGAATTTCTGTGTGTACCTCGGTTTCCTTCAGCTCGGCCAGAGCAGATTCAAGCCGGCGATGATGAGACGTGTACCCACACACCAATGGCGACGCCCTCGGCCCCATCCCAAACTCCACTGCAGCCTAACGAAACAGCCAAACTCAGAGAAACTCACACCACAAGCTTCTGGTCCATGATTCTCTAAAACCTAAGCAGATCATGCGCAAGAGGTTCAGCAGACTGCACCTGGGCGGCGGCTTGCCGAACCGCTGGATGGACTGACAGTCCAAGGTAATCATTCCCCGAGAACAGCAACAACTGATGCAAGTCCTCTTCCGCATTGTCACTCGAATGGCGATGAATCTCCTCCCCTGTTTCAAAGAAATGGGTCATCGACCAAGAAATGGTGGGAGGAAAGTGAACGGTGGGAACAATATTCACTCACCAGTGCTGGTGGAAGCCCGGAGCCAGGCGTCGACGGTGGCCTGCGACACTTCCACGGCCACACCCGCGCGGTCCCATGGCCCCAGCGCTTGGAATGTGGGCAATGCGGGGGACGCGGTGGCCTGCGGCTCGGGCAAGACGAGCGGGCGCAGCGATCGTAGAAGATTGGAGGCCTCCAAGGACTGCAAAGCGTCGTCCAGCCACGCATCCCAAGACCCTGCCATGTTGGTTGTGACGGAGCTGAAATCTAAGTTGTGAGGCGACGGAGAACAGAAAAAGAGAGTTGCCTGTCAGTGTGTGGAATGGAAGGAGGAGAAGAGCTTTTTCGGTCAAATTGCGGAGAAGTCGAGGCCGTCAGTTGCGGTTTTTTCCGATTCTAGGCAAAGAAAGCGATGATTCTTGAGTGTTGGTCGCAATTCTAGTGCGGCATGGTGATCGGCCTCCTGCTCGGGTGCGCATCATTCTCATGTTGGGCGGGCTGTTGCTCGCGGTTTTTGGGCCCTCTCACACTCGGTCATCGGAACGCGTCTCATTCGGTGATAGGGTGCCCTTCCAAACTCCGTTGTCTAACCTTTCGGCCGCTTCACACTATGGCCGAAGGTTGAGAGGCCGTCGAATTCCACCAATCAAATTGCAACTAACCATGGATTCGGCCAAAGTCCAATGTCCGTCACTCTCTAAAATGCCTACTTGGCAATATTTTATAACTAAAGTGACGGCCTCTCGATGGGTCGGACGGGAATGGAAACTCAAACTATGGTCGAGAGGCCGTCGATTTCTTTCCAGAAAAAATGAAAACTATATTTTATTGCTTATTTTCAATAGATTTTTTTGGACTCTGAACAAAATTTGAACTCTTAATGCCACGGCCTCTCGACTTGGACGGCCATAGTGTGAAGCGACCCTTAATTAGCCATGGGTTTAACCCCTAAAGGTTGGGCCTATGATCATGGAATCATGTTTTGTCTGTCACATTCAATTTTGCTACTAAAAATAATACAAGAATTCAACTTTATATTTTTAGTAGATGAAGTCACATGTCTACTACAAATCATGATTTTTTAATAAATTTTGGTGAAAATTTGAAATTGCTATGGTTTTATGAAGTGATTGTAAAGAAAATCTATATCAATCACAAAATGTACTTGAAAATTTTGATGTTTTTACCTAAGGTGTAAATTACAATGAAGAAAAGTTTAGTTGATGAAAATCATCCGTGTATTTAAATTTATAAATTTTGCTACTCCTTAGTGATACCTACCAAACTTGTAACTACAATAAAACACTCAATTTTCAAAAAAAATTGAAAATTCAAAGTGGAATAGAAACTAGACTTTGAAAGCTTTATTTTATTAGTGAAGCTCATATGCAATCGAACTCATTTTCATGGCTTAAATTTAGTTTAAGTAGAACAAGCAAAAAAATTCAAAATACACTACACGGTGAATCGTTTTTACGACTCTTTTTGTAGTTGAGATCCCATGTAAAATCTAAAAATATCTTGAATGATTTGAATTTAACTAGAAGAGGTGCCATCACCAAGCAAAGCCCTTCACATAAAGAATTGGATGGAAATCATCCACGCAACAGTTAGAATTGAACAGTAGACTTCAGTCATAAGCTATTTTTTGGTCTTGCCGGCAGTTAGGGGTTAAGAAGTTGCCCATGGAAGTAGAAAACTCGGGGGAAAAGTGGACTTGGGTTTGTTTCATACCCAGTCATAAAATAGTGCACACTTCATGGACTTGCATAAGGTGAAACTTGAACAAATTTGATTCGTTAGAGAGAAGTTATCATGAAGTCTTAGGCTTTAGAACCCCCTATACTTCATGACAACTTCTCTACTGTTTTTTTTCAAAAGCCCACTTGAAATGTGGAATTTAGTCCTCCAAAGTTTCTAAAAAATTTATATTTTAGTGAGATACGTCACTCATGGAACTTGGCTCTTAGAGCATCTCCACCATCCACTGTGAATTGCATTTTGAAGGTCATCCAAAAATAACAAGGCATATTATGTAGTTCTCCACGAACATCATTCAATTAGACTTTGAAAATAGTAAGTAAGTCACTCATAAGTCACTACATAGGGATTGTGCAATCCTAATGTGGAATTAACTTTTAAATGTCCAAAGATCATATTCCAACCAATATTATATATCAATATTCCATTGTATTTGGAATAGAAATACACCTCATGTAGGTTTAAGATTAAAAAAATGAAGGTAAAATTCATGCCCGCATGGTTTTAATGAGCTAATGAAGTCTAAATTTGGAACTTTCTATTTACAACAATTGTCAAATATATGTCAACGTATCTACTATCCTCAAGAGACCTTTAAGGATTAAAAAGAGAAGATATACTAGCTTGAGTCGTTTTGAGGGCCCTGCATTGGATTGTTGTATTTTTTGTCTCTAAATAAATAATAGAACAACCCATATACATCCATTTTCCCAAAGCAAGAGAGAGAGCTATTCAAATGGCGATTCTCTTAGACCCTTTTTACACTAGTGACAAGAAGCCATAGAGAGAAAATTTTCAGCCAATAAAAGTTTCAAAAACTGAGAAGACCATGTTATGTCATGTCATGTCATTTGTACTTTGACATTTTCAACCAAAGGGACAACAAGAAGTGGGAATGACGTGAAGTGCATTTTTGTTCTTAGTTATAACAACGTGGGCAACAAAAGTGCACAAATTTTTAATGCCCAAAATTTTCATATAATTAGCAAAAGAAACGAGTCTGACGCAAATTAAAGAGACGAATTTTTTTAGATATTTATATTTAATTTTAATTTTTAATATTTAATTTTTTTTAAGAACACTCAACTTACGAGTTGCCTACTTGAGAAAATGTATTAAAATTGTTAGTAGAGCAAAAGCCATAGGCCTTGAAAGGTTTTTTCCATAGCCTCTCAATTCAAATGTAATTAAATTTTTTTAAGAACACTCAACTTACGAGTTGCCTACTTGAGAAAGTGTATTAAAAACTAAAGGGACCCGTGCCGTTGGGCACATTGACGTTAGTTCAATGTTAAGAACTTTTAGACTTCAAATATGTTGATTCAAGAAATAAATAATATATATGAATGTTATTTATTTAACAATAAAATATACATTGAAGGCCTCAAACATAAACTCCATTTTTGTTGTATATAAAATTCATTTTTGTTATTCATCAAACATTTTATGACAAATCTTTGAAAATAGTATTAAACATGTCACTACGTTAAAGGATTAAAGATAGAATTTGTAGTAGACATAGAATGAGTTACATATAAGTCACATACTGAGACACGTCTCATTGGTACCCATATCACACCATCAAAGTAAATGTCTTAGCTAACTTAATCCAGAAATTCCTGCCAACAAATTCAAATGAAAATAAAAAATTAGATCCAAATCACACTACTAAAATTTCAAAGACAAATTATTTTCATCCCTTTTCAGAGCTAAAATTCCATTCCGTTCTATTTTTCAAATAATCTCCCCTTGCTCCAAAATAAAAATCACGTGACAAAACTCATTTTTTCACTCACCACAATGAACATATTGATGATATCAAATGTAATGAAAAGTCTGTAATATAGTCGCTTGCGGTCGTCCAAAGGTTTAAAATCCTTTGGTCAACCCAACAACATCCGCACAACCCACTCCCGATACCATCCAAAAGCTCAAATGCAATAAAGCACGAGTCTTAAAGACTAACACTAGTAGAAATCTTGTCTTATGTGACAAGTCTTTAATGACTCAATGTCCGGAAAGACAAGTCCATATTGACACAAAGTGGTCTTTGCGTCATTATGGACTAGTCTTTCCGGACATTTAGTCACTAAAGACTTGTCACATAAGACAAGATTTCTACTAGTGTAACTAGAAGTGGATTTTAGTAACAAATCAATAAATGGATTCCAATTAATCCAACCCAACCGACCGCACGCCAATTGATACAACAACTCTACAAATGTTTGCAATGTACGGCAAAATAACAATGATCAATGAATTAAGATTTCTTCAAAAACACTATTCTTTCATTCAGTTCTATTAACTATCATGTTGTCAAATAGGAATATAATGAATCCTTCCATCATATGCATGTTGAAGTTTTTCAGTCTCTACTTTTCGTTTATGAAATGAGTTTTGTGATACATAGAATACATATTTTTAATTATAAAGGAAGGAAACAAACTTGTTGATAGTGTAGGGCCTCCACATACGTTTAATCTCTAAGGGACCAAAAAATCTAAATATTCAAATTCAAATATTAAATTCAGATATTTTGTAGTAGTTTTGAGTAGATTGTTTGTAGACTTTTATTTATTTATTTAAATTATTTTCTTACCAATTTTAGCAATGTTCTTCATTGATTCTGATGATATAAAATTTGATCCAACTTGTACTATATTAATTTACAATATGATCAATTCAAGTCATCATTTTAAAACCATATAAAATGATTTCAACTAACTTCAAAGTCACTCAACTATCATGCAACTAATTTCAGAATACCTCAAATATCATTCACTAACTGTTTCAAACCCGCTTTCATGAATCCTCACTAACCTTTTGAAAGTAAAACTCTAAAAGAAATCGTTGTCTTCCTCCAAACAAACTCCAATCCAAACTGTAATCCTCAACTCAATCTGCACAGCTCCTCCAAGACGCCGAGGTTACTCAAAAAACGCCCAATATGGCAATCTGTATCACTGAACTTTCCAAATAATGGCTTTTATATTGTTTTTTTATTGCTATACATTGTTTTAAAGGTCATGTTCTACATTAAACGATCAATTAAAAGATTAAATTACCGTATTAAACTACCATGGAACTAAGTCATGCAACATACTATCATTCAACTAATTTCAAAGTCACTCACTTTGACTAACCTTTTGAAAGTAGAACCCTAAAACCGAGATGTATCGTCTTGCTGCAAACAAACTCCACTCCAAATTAAACCGTAATCTTCAAGTCAATTTGCACACGTTCTCTACAACGCCAACCAGTTTTAGTCAAAACAAAATGCAAGGTGACTCAAAAAATGACTATATGCATCATTGCAAAATCAAGTTGAACGCTAAATCCTAAAATCCTAAATCCCTAAATCAAGATCAAGTTGAAGTCATTTTCACACAAACAGATGATTTGCAGCATAGGTCCAATCATGACAACAATGCAAGGACTAAATAGAGAACCGAATCGATGCAACGGAAGACTCAGAAGCTTACGTATAAACCAATTATGGGAAGGAACTCATGAATACGAAACACCCTTGAACTTAAGAAATTGAACAAAAGATAGCAAATGCAAGTTGCTGTAATATTCAGTCCCCAAGATACCTGATCATGACCTGGAAGAAATTGAGGAACACTGTCTCTGACTAAGATTTCGATAGAAAACGAGGAGAGTTCTTCATTCCCGGTGTATTGGTACATACAGCTCGAGCACAAGAATGGCACCAACACCATAATTGGCCTGGTTCAAAACCTTTCTATGGCATAAAGGTATGCAGGTCCATGAACGTCGAATCAAGCTCAAGCAGTCAGAACAACTGCTCCTCCAGCCTCCTTAATCTTCTTCTCAGCTAGCTTAGAAAAGAATTTTATTAGCCTTAACTACCATGGGTTGCGTTGGGAGATCACCTTTTCCAAGCACCTGAAACAAGAAAAGAGGATGCCACTATTAGAACTTTATACCCTAAAAACGGAATTCAAGACTATAAACCCTAAAAAAATGCACACCCTCCAAGAGGAAACAGAAACATGCCAAGGCTGAATTTTAATCTCTAAACCCTAAAATCACATGCACGCTCTGAGAGAACTAACAAATATGTGCAAAGACAAAACTGAAAGCAATAAACCCTAAAATGACATGCACGCTCTATGAGAGGTTACAAACATGTCCGAAGACAGAATCGAGATTTACAAAACCGAAAGTGACATGCACACTCCTTTTTGAAAATGCAAAGTGCTCTAATGAAGGCGAAAATCACCTTGAAAAAACCGTGTTGCGTCACGTCCAAGAGCGGGGCCGACTTCTCCTCGTCGCTCTTCTCCTTCATGGCCTCCAGCAGCGACCACAACCACTTGTTTTTGAGCTTCGGTTGTCTCCTCGACGGATTCCAACGCGGAACAATTGAGTGAGACAAACCAAGTTGTATTGTATTGTAGATGTTAGTAGAACAAAAGCCATACGCCTTGAAAGGTTTTCTCCATAGCCTCTCAATTCAAATGTAAAGAAGGCATTAATTGTCAATAGCCTAGGGGAAGTCACTTCCAAATATTCTATAATGGCATGTGAACAAATAGAGGGTCCAAATAAATCATTGAAAGTAATTTTATGAATGAATTACATTAATATTAGATGCTCAAAATTGATTACAAGAATAAAAATGAGAATATTTTTTAATATTTCTAATTATAGTAATAATTGCTTTTATTTTGGGGTGCTGTTAAATACCCTATTATTATAGGTGGTACCTAAAAATACATAGACAATGATTTCACCAAATCAACAGCCAAAAACATTCAAGATTACTAAGTGCTTAAATGAAAAAAAAAATTGTTCATTTTTCATATCTTAATTGAAGGTAAAGGGCAAGGTTAGTGGAAAAAAAATTGGTACATAGTAGAGTTAACCAAAAAGAGTGTCTCAAAGTGGAAAGAATCTCAAATTCACCTTAGACTCGTTTTGAGTTCAAAAAGACTGCAAAACTAGTCTATTATAGTGAATTGAAGAATAATTTAAAACAAGGCCTTGCGCCATTGTGGGGCGTGGAACTCATGACCTCCCCTATGCTCGCCCCTATGCCAGAGGAGAGTTCCCACAAGTTTCCAAGTCTAAGGGTCTATTCATAAAGGGACCAAGTGACTATTCATGAACAATAGTTGTTAGAAATTGATTATATTGGTATACTAACACACCATCGAAGTTTGAAAATTCCTCTTTTCTTTTTGGATAACTCTACTGTGTCACAAAATTAGCTTTGCAATTAATTAATTCAAGGCACAAACATGATCTAAGGCATCATATTGGTGAAAATTACCTCTTATAAGTAATTTATGAGAATAGAAAAAATCTATAATATATAGTTATGACAAAGAAACGAATTTGCACACACATATCCTTGAACATATCTCAGTGCAAATAGATAATTCAAATAATATATATATGATTTATTATGAATAATGGAAAAAATGTCTCTTTAATAAATCAATATATTAAGTCACTACTAAATTGAGCCTCTAACAAAGCCAAAAATGAGGAGCTTTTTCAATCCCTCTGCCTTTTAGAATATTAAATTTTGAATTTATAGTCTTTTGTAAAAATAAATAGCCTATCTATCATTTATATAGAACTGCACAAATGCCTTCATATCAATAGAGATAAGATTGATTATCATCCGTTAGATGTTGATTAGATTCCCTCTCCATATTTAACATCACCATAGTATCCCATTCTGCCCAACGCTCATCAGGGTTGTCTCTTTCAAGTATACTCACTATTTCACTGCTTTCTATCCAAAATTTATTACAGCTATTTCTTTCTAGCATATTCACTACTTCACTCATTTTAGGCTTGGGTGATGGAGAGCGTTGCGTACATAATAAAGCCACCTGTTCATTCCAAATGATTCATTTGAGTATAACAGTGAAAAAGAAGTTCAACTCTCTAACAATTATATTGACATTTAACCTAACTATTTAACATATATATATATATATATATATATATACATATATATATATATACATATATGAATTAATAGCCTTCAATCATTAAACAAAACATATATAAAAAATAGAATGAATAAACACAAGACAAAAGTTAGAGCATTGCTTCATTCAAAAATTATAAAAAAGAGCTAATGGCAATTGCAAATTAGTTTTGTAGTGCATCATGCAACTTTCATCCTTATATAATACAGGAGGTTTATGTATTACTTTGCGTTCAAATACAATAAACTACCTACCAACCATCATCAACAAAAACAAAATTATATGTTTAAACATGCAACTGTACAATTATATGCATCACTTTAAAAAAAACCATGCCCTTTATACAAAGTGTTTAACAAATACAAGTTTAGACTTTTACCCACCTGAAGTAAGGCATCAATATCCATCATGCTGTATTCATTGAGATTAGGATCTACCATCAACTCCACTTTGTCCTCATTCACCAATTGTTTTACCTGAAATTGAAAAAACTTCAATAATGAACTTTAAACATTTACATCTCTATGAAGTTTTATAAAGTACTAAATAAACTTTCATATATTATCTAGAAAATGCAACAAATATTTCAATTGCAGTTTGTATTAATCTAATCATTTGATGCTAACTTAAATTAAATTATATAAATATTCACTAATAGCACTATTACAACATTCAAATATACAGCATATTGATTTGTATCTTCTTTGTGGGTTTTGGTTAGTCTTCTGTTTATACAACTAAAGTTTAAATACATGTAGTAATTACTTTATACAAAGTTGGATGACTCACCAAATCCAACAACATCATATCTTTGTTGTTGACAAGGTGAGATAAGCTTATAGCTCCCTGTCCAGTGATTAGCTGTAGCAATGTAATTCCATAACCATACACATCATTTTTCACTGAATTCTCTCCATTATACAAATACTCTGGCGCAATGTGGCCACTAGTCCCTTGAACCACTTGTGCCTCAAACTGATCTAAAAAAGTGTTTGGAAACTTGACCAAACCAAAATCTGCAACCAAAGGCTCAAATTCATCATCCAGAAGAATGTTGTCAACTTTGACATCACGGTGAATGATCTTTGGGCTACATTCTTCATGCAAGTATGCTAGTCCTTTTGCTACTCCCAAAGCAATGCGTTTTCGCATTTTGAGGCTTAGGGCAGGCGATCCATAGTCAAGTTCTGCATACAAATTACGTGTAGGATCAAACTACAATAAAAATTAAAGCTTGAAACTTGAGTGTGCAATGAAAGTATATTATTCCAATGCAATTATGGATCTCAGAAAAGAACATAATCTTTATATATATATTGTGTATATATATATATATATATATATCTCTCTCTATATATATATATCTATATATATATATAAAGTCAAGAGTTGCTATAAATACAATTCTAAGATATTTTTCTTGAAATACACAATTCTAAGAAAAATAATGAACATTTAACTAAAAGATTATAACATTCTTGTATATCAAATCCTTCTCAAACCATCTATTTTAGAACATTCATCACTTGCATTTCTAAGTGTGTTCTTTTGCAGCAATACATACTTTTTAATTGCATAGATACACTTCCATTTGACATGTATGGATAAACAAGAAAACGCTCAGTTGGAGTTGAGCAAAAGCCATATAATCGTAATAAGTTTCGATGTGTTCGTACGTTGAATGATTGAACCTAACACACCTCACAACAAATTCCAAAATGTTAATTTAAAACTAAAACACAACCTTTGATTTGATTTCTAAAACTACATACTCTTTATAATAATATAATAAACAACACAGTAGTAAATTCTAGTGTTAAATGAAGTAGTAAGCAACCATGCATCAATTTAGGATTGCATCATTTTATCAACTAAAGAGCTTTCAATAAATAGAATTAATTTGCCACTTAGAATTAATTAGCCATTTTGTATTTAGAACATATAACTATTGGTATCATGAACTAATTATAAGCTCAAAAGTCTTAAACTATATTTGGCTAAATGAAATTTACCTCTGCTTGAAATTGTTGCTCACAAAATGGATTGAGGTTTAAATTTCCGTGCTTAACAGCTAGTAGTGTTCCATCAGAAAGTTGGGCCTTAAAAACTTTGCCAAACCCACCGCTTCCTATTTCATATTTGAAAAATTCTGTTGCAATTTGCAACTCGTAAACAGAATAGTGCACCAATTGTATCGGATGTGTTTCCATCTCAATTGCAGCTTTAAGCTCTCCGACAATGGTGCACATATTTGGTCGATGTTTGCTTTGGGGTTCTACACATCGCATAGCCAACTCTGCCACCTTCCACATGACATCTAAATTGTATTGGCCATTTAGACTTGGATCCACGATCTCCTCTATTTTATCCTCCATTTAACAAGTCCTCACATGGTACGTTCATGTAACAAGTAAAAGAATTGCGTTTGTGAGTATTGATATAATTATTTAATGATACTATAAAAGAAATTGAAAGACGTAAACACAAACTTCAAAAAAAGAGGCCTTTTGAACAAACCGATTGAATCAATTGTAATCCACGTGGAGGTTGTGCACAAATTAGTTCGAGTAATACAATGCCAAATGCATAAACGTCACTCATATTTGTGAGATTGTTGGATATATAATACCTGCAGTATACAAAGATGCACTAAATTAAGTTACGAATTCCTACAATTGATTGGCAAAAATGAATAATACAATGTCATTGGTCTTTGGCATAAAAAAAATCAAATTTAAAATGAAAAGTCTAAGCTAGTTCACATTATTGCTAATCGTCTACCAAAAATTGAGTTTTGGGGGATTAGATGAATTAGTAAAATCACTTACTCAGGGTCAAGATAACTAATATTTTCATAATCAGTAATAGTATTCCAATATTTCGTAAGCTTGAACCAATTTGGAAGTCCAAAATTAGCCACTTTAGCTATCAAATTTCCATTGAGCAAAATTTTATTGCTCCTGAAATTCAAATGAAGTATCATTGGATTGCACTCCTCGTGTAGATACTCCAATCCTGATAAAAGAAGTTTCTAAAATTAAAAAATATCAAGATTCTAAAAACATATACAATTGATCAAAAGCCATTGCATAAAAATAAAACATGTCACTTTAATTAAAAAGGCTAAAAGATTAAACATGAGAGTAATCAAATAATTTTACAATTAAGTAATTTTCATACTTGCCTTTAGCAGAGTTGAGTGCAATATGCAACCGAGTTTTCCAATCCAAAAACAACTCTTTCTTTTCTTCACCTCCTACAAGTACCACATTCACTTGCAAATCATTCATTTATCTACTTAGTACAGTAAGACATCTTAATCAAAGATTTTTAGGTAAGAACCAAGTTTCAAACTATACATTTGTTGTTACATTTGAAAAAGCCCAAACATGAAATAAATGGAAAAGAACTTAATTTACCATATAGATGTGCTTGCACTGAGCCCAATGGCATGTACTTGTACAACAAGATTAGTTCATCATCCTCGTTGCAATAGCCCACCAAAGACACAAGATTTTCATGATGGATCTTTTGAAATATCTCAACCTGAAAAGAAAAAATGATTTAAAATGAAAGTCGTATAGTATCTTAAAATTTGAAGAACTATTTATGATATCCATTAACAATTTTAAAATAACACTCGCATTGACCAAATATATAATACCTCATTTTATAAATTTTCTGAAACCTTGTATAATGTGAGCCATTATTTGTACATGTAATTTAAAATTAAGATTAAATTTTTATAGAAATAAGTGTAAATTTTAATTTTTTTAAAAAACTTGATTTACTTCATAAATTAGTTACTTGATTGAAATCCATAACACGTTTTATTTTAAATAGAAATTTTGAAAACAACCATGCATTGTAGGGAGGTATATAAAAACTTCAAGGCAAGAAGAAAGACTCTAAAAGAATACTTAAAAGAATGTGAATATATTCATTAATTAACATGAATACATTTTAAACAAATTCCTTGTAGATGACCGCATTGTTGAACGATCTATATTAATAAAATTTTGAGGAATTGCTTAGAAGAGTTTATTACATTGGTATTAGCCCCTAACCGTTGTGTGGTTAATATTTTGGACATTTTTTGTGTTGCTTTTATTTTTAAAGAGCTGTTGCTTTTGCATCTAGTGTTTGGTTTCAATAAAATTTTCCAAAAACGTGTGTACACTAGTCTAGTTTGTGTGTTAAAAATTTCAAACCAATCTAAGATGTAATGAATTTTGGGAAATCATTTTAGTACACAGGTCTTAATTTTAGTTCACCAAAGTGCATTTTGATGGCTATGACTTTAGGGGCTTGTTACTCCTTCATCCAATGTCCATTTTGAATTTTTAAAAATTGTTAGGTTAGATTTTCCTTGAAATTTAGTTGTTATGATTAAAAATTATGTCAATCCAAGCTATTCTGAATGTTTGGAAATCATTTTAGTGTTTAGGTCTATTTTCGGCACATTTTACTTTTTGAGTCTGATAAATCACTTTTTGGGTTTCTTTTTGATATTTCAAAGACATCAAAGATATATCATTCAAAAAACACTTGTACTAATGTGTTTTTATGATGATTTTGAATCACTTTATAATTTAAAGTGTTTTCATTTGAGTAGGTTTAGAAATCAAATTCACCTCTAACGTGTTGCTAGAAAATTTCAGCATCCATTTTTGATATTAAAATATTATGTTCTTACAAGCTATGTGACCAAATGACTCCAAGGTTGATCCACATTGTTTACAACATGAATACTGCAGGATTGTACGGTTGAGATTTTAATACCTCATTTACATTTAAACCTCACTTACATTTGAACACTTAAAAAGAAATGGAGTTTTAAGCCCAAAAAAGTTAGGGACGCTTAGGGGTTAGAATAAGATTAAATCAAATATGCAATACCTTCATAAATTCTTTAAGACTTTTTTTGAAATCTTTGATTGCAACCTTCACGGCTACCTCTTGTCCATTGGCCAACTTGCCATAATATATAACACCAAAGCGTCTTTTACCCAATATTTTTGCAAAATCATTGGTAATAGCCAAGACTTGTGCCAAATTGTATTTGACTTGTCCCAAATTGTAATTGGCTTGTTCCGATACAGGTGTCACTTGTTTTGTAAGACTTGAAATGATATACAACACTTCTACTATATTAAAATTTCTATCCAATACTTGAAAGCAAAAGAAATTCAAATATTAATCTAAACAATTTTTGGAAACGTATAAGATTACTTATCTCCAATTACTTAAAGTTGCATTTCCTTCTTAACTAAATATCAATCCCAATTAATTCATTCTATTTGATCAGTTTATTATATGTTTACTAATGCTAAACAAAATTTCATTTATTCATCTTATTTCTAATCTCTTATTTTCAAGTCATCTCCTACAAAAGAATATATTCACAAGCAACATAATTATATGAAAAACTTACATGACATTAGAAATAAACATTTGAGATGTCGTAATTCCCTACAAATTTCACCAAAACAAGGGCGTGTGCTTGCATCTGAACTCCAACATCTCACAATCAAACACCTCAGTCTTGGATGACATCGAGTGGGCAACTTAGGACGATCACCGTTCAATACTTTTAACTTCACTTTAGATAGGCTACGCTCTTCAAAATAAGGTGTTTCTCTTGTCAAGATCTCATAACAAACCATAGCAAAGTTGTATACATCACTATTGAAAGGATACTTTTCAACTATGGCATCAACATTTGAGATTTTAACTTGACTCTCATCGGTAGATAATTTAATCATTTCTGGAGCCATCCATCTTGGGAGAACCCTTGTTGGGAGTTTGATTGCTATATATCAAGCTTTCTTCTTTTGTTTTTGACAATCCAAAATCGGCCACTTTTGCCAACACATAATGCATCCTTGAACTTATCGTCTTCACATGTTTAATAAGAATATTCATTGATTTTAAATCTCGATGGATAATCCTCATCTCGCGCAGATACTCCATGCCTCCTCCAATTTGAAGCATCATATCAATTGCTTCAAATATATCGAACAGATAACCGCGCTCCTTGTATTCTTTCATCCTTCTTTGAATTAGAGTAAAAAGGTCTTCATCCATTAGCTCCATGATAATGGAACACTCCCGATCACCTTTTGCATAACCAAGCAAGGAAGTAATGTTTGGATGACATAAACGTTGTAAAATAGACACTTCATTTACAAAATCCGGAGAACCTCTAACATAAAAAGTCTTCTTAGCAACTTCAACTCCTAACCACAATGCTTTGTATACAGTAGTAAAGGCACCTTTTCCCAATTTCGTTATTTCTTTTAAAATTTCTTCATCTATTTGAAATGATTCCGGTAAACTAGTTTCAAAGGGCATTTGATCCATTGGTTGTTGCAGTCTTTCAAATAAAATAGTTGCTAGCTGGTACTCTCTAATAGTTGACTTTTTTGTTTGAAGCAATGTACTCACGTCCTCCAACAAGACTTTCCTATCAATGGATGCCTTCTCCTTCACAATTTCAACTTCCGTTTCATAAATACTATCAACTCTGTAGAAAAGAAACTATCGAAGGAAGGATTGCGTCAATACTTCCAAACTGAAACCCAATGATGAAATGTGTTCGGACACATTATTCAACAGCATGACAACTTGAATCCATGCATCTTGGCAACAACTTCGAATGAAATCTTCTACAATAATAGCTAAATCATGTAGGAGCTTGAAAACTTTGAGGCAATTTGCAAAATCTTCTGGTGATGGAGACCCTTTGTTGAATAGAATTAAGAATGATTGTGCACAATCCACAGCCACTCTTAGCTTATCAGCTAGATATTTGCATTGTTCATAGTGGAAGTATGGAGTTGAAATCCCACTTGGCACAACCCATTTGCGCTTGTCCAATTGCACTACCTCCATACATTTTTTGGTGAGTATCAAGAATTGCTCAGGTGTGTTATCTGCATAAATATTCCAATCAAGACATCATTTTGTGCAACACATCAATCTTAATTCATAAAATCTTATAAAGCAGAAAATGTGAAAGCCTAGAGCAACAATGCTTTATTAGAATTGAGGATGATTTGCATGCATGACTATGCAAGCCCTATTAAGGAGTGGTTCTCTATCATACATTTATATGTATTTCTAAAACCATTTATTATACATAGCAAAATTCATACATACTATCAAAAGAGAATACCTTCATTCCATGTGTGCAATGTATATGAATGCTTACAAAAGATTGTCACCTTAAATATGAATTGAGAGTTGTGGAATTCAATTGAAAACACAAAACACACTTCAAATTAACCTTTACAACACATGAAAAAATTGTTATTAAAATAACCACCCAAACTATAATGGCCAAGCCAATTGCTAACATACACAATGTCGTTTTTAATTGAACGCGCCATTCAATGTAAGAGTAAGAGGTGTACCATGAACAATAACTTTTGATTTGAACAACCTAGACAATGACATCTTGGAAGTGCCAAATCCTCACCGACAGCTCCAACTAGCATTCACATATCATTTCAACGATGATGTGAACATTCAACACATCACTTGGATTGTACATGTTCAATTATCATCCCTTCCACCAAGCTAGGAAATGCCATTTCAACGTTGATTTGAGTCCATATGTGCTTGATTGAACTGCACATGCACCCAAGACAAACACTCATTAAGCAACTCCTTGAGCTCTTCACAAAGATCATAAACATGGATTGATTTTCCGACAAGAGGTTGAATTGTCAAGTGACACATTGACACCACTATTTTTGAATCGGTTGAATTTACAAAGACCTAGAATCAAGAATCCTCACACATGAAAATCTTCATTTTTATCTACATTCTCACCTAGACAAAAACATACAGAAAAAACAACCACAACATGTTCAACTTTGGAACAAACACGAACTATACGGTCCATAATTGATTTAATCTTTTGTTCTTTCCCTCCTAGTGTCAATATTTCTAGTGATTCCCACAACCTCCAACCTACAATGTACTAAGTAGCGATCAACACTATTTGACATTGCTATTTGTCAACAGTTTCTAGCATCCAAAGTTGTCATCCATAGTTTTCATAAATGAATAACAAACGGACAAATGGATGTCAAGTCCATCACAGATGTCACATAGTGTTTTATGTCTCTAAAAATATTTTTAGAATATTCTAAATATACATGAAACACTAAAAAAAATTCCTACATATCCAATTGAGTTATCCATAAATTCCATCAAGTTTTGAAGAAGATACCATGAATTTTGCTTTATTATACTCTTATCTCTTCACTCCAAATAATTAAAAGGTGTGGAAGATCTTGGTGGTTTATCATTATTAGGTGTGTAAGAGCTTGGTGGTCTTTAAAAGTTTTCAAAAGTTTTTTAGCTCCTTTCTTGGTGCTAAGAAACTTTTGAAAACTTTTGAAGACCACCAAGCTCTTACACACCTAATAATGATAGACCACCAAAATCTTCCACACCTTTTAACTATTTAGAGTGAACAAATAAGAGTATAATAAAGAAAAATTCTTTGTTGATTCTTCAAATCCCACGTGACTTTTCGGATAACTCCAATACTCTTATAAAATTCTAAAATATTCTATGCATAAAATATTTAGAATCTTTCAAACACATTTCTAAGGTTTAGTCATATGGGACATGTCACATAACAAAGTGACCTGAATTTACCTATGTCCATCATTTTAGAGAACCCTGTTAGCATCGGTTTTCACCATGAAATCATCTATGCCAAACTTGAGAAATCAATAATGTACAGGCATATTAAGGGCATGCCTTAGAGAATCAGTGCATCATGGCATGAGCCAAAGTACCCAACAGCCCACTCAAGCTTCGTCCACTCATCAATTCCTTCACCAAGTCTTGAAGCATACTCACCACTATGTGGGCAACTTTCGATAAAGCAATTGGATGAAGAGCAGCCGCAGATGATCAATGACTTCAATATACTTTTCCCCAAACTCGAAGAACTGCTCTCAACTGAATTGTCCCTATAGCACAGGATTCGTTGGAATTGAACGAAAGGACCGACCAGGAAAAGGATTCACATCAAAAACAAGGAGTAGATCGAAGAGTAGAAAGAGGAGTAGATCAAGGGTTTGAATTGTCGGCACCCGTTGACTCAGCAGAGAACGAATATGACATTGTGGGGTGTCAGAGTACGAGCTTTTGAGGCAAGACTCTGCGACGTGGTTCCTACATGTTGGTGTCCTACAGCCACAACAGAGAGTTTTTTTTTCCTAGCAAATTGAAATTGCAAGGTTTTGCCACCGCCCTTCAAGGAGACATGGAAGGGGCAGTACTCCCACTGAATGAGTTATGATTAACTGGCATTCAACACACCCATAATGTAAACACTGTTGCTACAGAGCAACACATTCATTGTATGCCAGCTTCAGCATTTTGCGCCACTCCTACATCTCCTAGGCCTACAACCAAGAGATTAACACACATTTTGATCAGGATTCCAATCACAGACAATTGTGAATTCAATACCATGTACCAAACTTGACTCTATTGCAAAGTCTTATAGTTTTCAATAGATTGCCCTCACCACAAGTGGGGATCCTGGCTATGCCAAATTGCCAATTGCTCAACCATTCTACTAAGTGCATATACACTGAGTATGGCTGCAACCAACCTGGCTTCAGCAAGTGGAAAATAGCAAATTATACAATCTCCCAAAGAGCTCCACTAAGTACAAATATCTTTTTTCTAATTGGGAATGATTCATGGTCATAGGGGTTTGTCTGATGATTGGAGCTAGAGCTAATTGTTGTCCTTTGAATGTTCTCTGTTATTTATTGTCCAAGTTTAGATCTCTTAAAACAGGAACATCCACTACACCATGTTAGGGCCGCTTCACACTATGGCCCAAGGTCAAGAGTCCGTCAAATTCCATCAATCAAATTGCAAATGGATGGGTTACTTGCAATTCGATTGGTAGAATTCGGTGGACTCTTGACCTTCAGCCACACAAGGCACCTCGGGGTTATTCCCAGGGAAAAGGGGTTGTTTTCCTTGTAAGAAAGCATTGATTTTACATTTTACAGGAACAGTTTCGAAGTGAGAAAATTTGGAAGGTCCCTGCTGCATTTTACATTTTTCTGAGAATATAATTTTATTATTATTATTATTATTATTATATTATTATTCATCAAATAAAAATTTAATATATATGCATTAAAATATTTTAAAATATCCAAATTTTATAAATTATTCCATAAAGGAACCATTTTCTGAAAAGCTGAGGGATAAAAGTTGAAAACCCAAGTGGTGGAGGAGTTGT
Organism: Pohlia nutans; assembly: GCA_022496805.1. Classification (NCBI taxonomy): domain Eukaryota; kingdom Viridiplantae; phylum Streptophyta; class Bryopsida; order Bryales; family Mniaceae; genus Pohlia; species Pohlia nutans. The sequence goes on from CM040086.1 coordinate 5,454,251, forward strand.
ATATGCAGACAAACGATTACAGTGTGTTGAAAAATGATATGCGACAACTAAAATGGTGGGAAAATGCAAGCTATCCTATGAGAGGAGAGATTTTCCCTATGCAAGAGGAAAAAAAAGGATAGTATCCCTTCTACAAATGGGAAGTCCCTCATTTAGAGAGTTCCACAGGGAGATAAATACAAGATTCCCATATGGGAAACGCGGAAAAGTTCCCTACAATTGTAATTTTCCCAGATCTAAAATACACTATAATCATTCCAAGAAAGTTACAATTGTAGGAATTTTGTCCCACTTCCCATATGAAATCCCATGTAGAAATGTCTTTATTTCTCACAAGAAGTTTAAAGTGGATTCCCTGTGACGTTTTCCCTACATACACAAGGAATTTGCAAAGAGTTCACAAGAAAGAACAAAGACACATAGGGAAAACTGACACACACGGGGAAAACTCAGACACATGTAACACTCAATTTTCCCTGTGTGTCTCAATATTCCCTGTGTGTCTTTGTTCTTTCCTGTGGGCTCTTTACAAATTCCCTGTGTGAATTTCATTACACAAGGAATACACACGGAAACACATAGGGAATCCACTTTAACCCCTAAACGTCCCATGGGGATAGTTTATACGCTGTCGTATAATTGGGATTTGCTACTGACAAGAAACTCTAAATGAAGATCTCAGTAGCTCATTAGAACCACATCGATTTAAATTTCAACTTCTTTTTTGAACTCAAACTCATTGAAGGTGTGAATTCATTTCAAATACAACCAAAATACGGCGTATTCTACTGGCCGCAAAGGCACGTTCAGACCTTTAGGGGTTAAGCTCCTAGTGTCTCCCTGTGTTCACAGTGGCAATTTCTATGGGAAAAGAGCCTCTTTTACTGTGTCCCCCACAGAGAAAGGCCGCAGGGCTCTCTGTACCATAGAGTGAAGCGGCCCCTTACTCACTAGCAAACTGTTCATGTCAACCTTGAGAATTCAAAGACCTCCAAAGGCTTTAAGGGCGGGGGCTTTGGAGCAGTATGAGCCAATTAACCCACAAATTCATAAAGCATAACCGACAGTCCAACAAACAGACTTGTGATGTCGTTTCAGAAGAGAATCTCGTTTGTAGCATCACAACCTCAACGTAACAGTCTGAAGATACGGTTACAAAGCGAGCGTCATCACCCAAGGCTCTCACTCATCACACTTACATTCATAAATTCTTCCACTGGGTCTTGAAACATACTCACCGTCTCACCGACAAAATCTGCAACTGTCGGTAAAGTAGGCAGAAGCACACTTGAAGCGAAGATCCCTCTTGCCTTTCGTGTTGTGCCTACAACCAGTTAAGCATCACCTATTAGTCATTAGTACATGTATCAAACTTGTACAGTCCTGTTATTGCAAATAGGATGCCAGATCGCCAGTGGGAATTCGTGGCTATGAAAATTTCCATAGCCATTCGTTCACTATGGTCGGCAAATAGCAAAGTTATGTTTGTCGCTAGAAGCTGATAACCAGAAGAACTCACAAATATTCTGAGGACGCTTCCAAGTTCACATGAGAATCAAGTTAAGCTCAGTGCATACTCTGATCGAACTGCTACCAGTATTCAGAAACTCTTTTGTGAATGACAGAAGGAGAAGTGCATGATCTTCAGGAACTAAAATGAAAAACCAGTACTCGGGCATGCAAGCACAAACCAGAGACGTACATCAACCAGTACCGACAAACTGATCGATTTCTGCCTTTGTTATCAACTTCCGGCCAAGTCATAACCCTCATCTACTACAAAAATGTGAAGATAATAAGGTTTTTCGTCGCTCAGTTAACATGCATGCATGCATCCACAAGTCTTGAAACATACTCACCGACTTACTGGATCTGCGATTGTCGGTAAAGTGGGAAAGGCCGGAGAAGATCAGCGACGTCGATACGTGCGAGTACTTTTCTCTGAGTTTGAAGAATGGCGCCCACAAGATCTCACCCTGCAGTGCAAGAGTCGTTGCAGAGTGGATCGAACCCGCAAAGGTACGTAGGAGGAGAGGATTCAAAGACAAAGAGAAAGAGGAATAGAACAAGGGTTTGCTGTGGGCCTCCGACTTAAGAGCAGCTCCACCGCAGCCCTCCTAGAGCCCCTTGCACTCCAGAAGTAAATGAACTGAGTGCCAAGGGCCCTTCCAAAATGCCTCTTGAGAGTAGCTCTACTGCAGCCCTCCTAGAGCCCCTTGCACTCCAGAAGTAAAATGAAAAGTGCTAAGGGCCCTTCCAAATGCCTCTTGAGAGCAGCTCTACCGCAGCCCTCCTAGAGCCCCTTGCACTTTAAAAGTAAATGAAAAGTGCCAAGGGCCCTTCCAAAAAGCCTCTTGACTTGGATCCTAGCTAGTGTGTCAAGAAATGGCCCTTCAAATCACTATTTAGTTGACTAAATCTCCACATTCTACTTGTGATTGGTCCATTGACTATTTAATGTGTACTTTTGGTGTGTGAGGGGCCTCCAAGGGTGGGGGAGTGTAAGTGCAAGGGCTCTTCAAACATAAATGAATAATTTGAACGAGTCATCTCTAGCGTGTAGGAGTGGGGATGCTCTAACCCTTCTCATCGGTGTTAGCCGACTGAACAGGGCATGTACTCTACATTGGCCCGCCCCACACCAATGTCACAGGAGAATCGGCATTTTAGTTACAGTTGAAATTTAGAGTTGCCTCATTTTGTTCAAAATGTTAAGACAAAAATTGATCATTTAAGGGAGAAATTAAAGGGTATCCTCTATTTTCTTAAAGCTTAACCAAGAGATTGTTGCGAAAATTTGGTTGGTCCAAGGAAATGTAGAATCTTAGGTCATTGACCCCTAAACGTCCTAGCGTCCACTTTCTAGACAATGACAAATTCCAACTCACACTACACTCACACTACTTCATGAATGAAACTCATTTAATTTTTTGAAAATACTTTATGAAGTTATGGTCCTATCTAATGGTTGGATTTGGTGTTACTAGCGTACATATATATTTTTAGATTACAAATGTGGATTGTGGAAGTATGTCAAATAGTTGACCAAGCCAAAATTGCATTGACTTTAGTTCAAAAGTGAGCTTGCTAAAATGATGTCATAAATTAAGTAACACAAAATTTTCAAAAAATCACCATTTCAAGAGTCTCATTTCAAATCCATTTCAAAAAAATTCACTCAAAAATTATCAATATTTTGTTTGTAATCGAATTTAGAAAGAAATTATAATTATAACTTTGAAATTTTATAATAAAATATCAGTGATGGCATTGGTAAATCTAATTGTACATATGGAACTTAAAATTCAATGTCTACAACTTTCATTTGTATGAAAATTTCAAAATATTCTTCTAAATAGCATTTAATAATGATTTTTCTCAAACCGTCAATTTTGGGATACCCTTGGACGTTAAGGGGTTAAGCTTAAATATCTACTGGGTTGTCCTCCACACATACATTTGCATTTTAAACTGGACTCACTTGTTAGAGTACCTTTCCTATTTGGAATGTATATAACGTAGTTCATTATTCAGTTGTACCGAAAGATAAACAGACCATGATTTAATAATAAAAACAATTGTAACATTGGCTTAAGAACCATCGTAAACAAGTGGTTAGTCGTGTAATCTTTGCCTTAGTATTTATCTTAAATTTACTTTTACACCTTATTTATATTGTTCAACCATGTAACTCCTTGAAAACGAAACATTTTTGTAGTCTCTCCCCTTGTGGGACAGAGACAATAAAAAGCCCTTTGGAGGTAGTTCATCTATCTATACCTCAAGAAAACATGAGTAGGAAGGTGTACTACCATGTCCTATCATATCAATCCAATAATGATTTTGAAGTTAACTCAAATTTGGGGTTTACAAAATGCATGTTCCTATTAAGTACAAGGTGAAGACTGACTGTAGATATTGCCACAATGCATAGACTGAGTCAAACCAATAACTTAGGGCTCATGGCCCCCAATGAGGAGGTTGTGGGTTCCATTCCCCATGCCGGCGTGGTGCTCACCACAATAGTCGAGCCAACTATGATGGGGGGTCCTTTGACCTTGTTGTATGGGTACCTCAAAGCCCTTTGGGGGGATACTATGTTCGGTATCTTCAAGGCACTAGTGGCTAGCTAGGTAGTAGCATAGTCTGTCACTATAGTATCCATTCTCAAAAGGAGAGAGTAGTATTGTCCCAATGTCCCCTTGTCCGGTGGGCATCGGGTCATTGACATTACGAACGGATACTTCATTCACGTCGGCCCCTTGCTAAAAAGGGACAGGAGTTTCTATCTATCTATCTAAACCTCATAGGTCCCAACTAGAAACCACACCACCTTGTTCCATCATTGTGGTTGGTTCATGATCACCTAGTTCATGTTTTGGTTTGAATTTTTGTATCAAGCCTTACATTTACAATTGACTTGAAGACAAAACTCAATCATAATTTAATCCGGTTGAATTAAGTTGTATGCAAGTCCCATGCTTTAATTATAGGTCTTAATACAAGTTAACCACAAGTTGAGTTAGAATGACACATTTGAATTAAGCCATGAAGTAAAATGATGATTGAAAGACCGCTATTGCTCATTATTTGGTCTGGTTGAGTTTTGAAACTCAACTCTGTCATACACGTATATAAGGTAGAGGTATCTTAAACCACCATGGCACCTAAAACCACCAACTTCTACACCTTTTTCATTTTTCATTTTTACATTTTCTTCCTAAAATGAAAGAAGGGTGTAGAAGTTGGTGGTTTTAGGTTCGTGGTGGTTTTAGGTACCTCTACCTTATACTAGGTTCAATTTGCAAATCAATTGGATTATCCAACTCAATTGTATGCGTGGAGCGGACCGGACACAAACAAGTCTAATATCAAAGTTATTATAGAATGACTTTTCATTAAAGTACCTCGAATTCATTTCACATGTGACAAAAATAATGTTAAAATAGAGTTGAGGTAGATAAGTCCACTAGAGTTATCCAAAACCAGAAGTGATTCATGAGGGGAGTTCAAATGGAGATTGTTTACTAGAACAATTTCTGACAATTTTGTACATGAGTAGTCCCCATGGTTGCGTCTCATGATTTGGGGTAACTCTCCTCTCAAATTGGGAAGGTCATGAGTTCTATACCCCATGGTAGAGTAGGGCCTCGCTTTAGATTATTCCCCAACACACCAAAGACTAGTTTTGCAGTCTAGCAAGGTCACACTTTGCGAACAAATATTAATTTTTTTTTTTGAAGACTAAGTTCTCTCCTCAAAAAATGAATTTCTTGATTTTTGTTTTTAAGAAAAAAACAATTAAAAATAGTCTAAAATAGCTTAGAAATAGAAAATTATAGCTTAAAATAATTTATTCTATTTTCGTTCTTTTGTCCTCATGATTTCCGATCTTTTTCGTTGCTATGGTACTACGGTATCGTTGTCTAGATATCTAATTGCAATCCACACTGCCACTCGCATTGCGGTTCCTTTGCATTCTAATGACCAACTGTCTGCTGCACATAGCTATTGAACAAAACACGCCACACAAACAAAGCTCCACAATGAGAACTCTCTTGTTGCCCTTCTGTTTCCTGCATAACTGTCATTGCCAAACCCCACAACTCAAGTGAATTCCTCAATCAGTCCAGAACTTCCACTCAGAACAATAGACTTGAGATTTGAAAAGAGACGAGCGGCTTGCAAAGGGCTCTCCTATATAGGACTCAGCGAATCAGTAAAAATCCGCCCGGTGATTGCCACTCAATTCACATTCACTTAACCTGTGTGCCACTGACACGGAGCCCAATAAACCTCTTCATAGTGAAGTTGACTTCGGTTACAGTCAAGCAAAACAAGCACATTCATTTTTACATTCAAACTGTTCAGAGTGTATCCTCTGCGAAGCTCAGGAACTGCAGATGACTATTTACGTTCAAATAGAAAGCTTCCACTTCCACATAGCTCTGCAAGACATCGCACATCACAGTCGAAGACCAGGTGGAATTAACGGGTCTACATAAGATTAAAGTAGAGATAAACCTCCGCACGAAGCTTAGCAACATGCGGACGACCAAGGAATGAACCTACTGAATCAACAGATGAATCAATCCAGAAAATCAGCCTAAACCCTCTCTAAAATATCGGTGCCTCTTTATACAAATCCAACAAGACGGTTGAAACTGCTCCTCCTCGCTCTAGGGTTGCAGTGGCTTCATCTGCACACTGTCGGCTTCCAACGTGTCCCGGGATATGGGGTCATAAGCAGGACCACCACGTCTAAGTCCATTCACTTTGGCCACTAACGCAAACACCGTCACTGAGAAGCACAACACCATGATGACATGGAAGTTGAATGCCAAGTTCATCAGCGCTACTGCTCGGATTCTGGAGACTTCCACATCGCACACTGTGGACCCGTCAATGCCAGTGGGAAGGTCTAGCCTGTAGTGACATCCTTGTGGGATGTAATCTTCCACGTAGAGGTACAGTCCAATTTGGAACAGCCAAGTGCCTTGCAGGATTATCCCCATGCACAGAACCACATCTACCAGAAACAATTTGGGCCGGAGAGCAAGAAAACCTGCCATTGCATTCATGTCTGACATTAGAGACCGGCTGTACAATAGTTTACCACCCTCAACGAAAACCTTGACATTAACCATCTCCTCATGGAGCTTGTCAAAGGTACCGCAATCCTCAGCAATTCATGCAATCATAACTTGTTGTCATCCCAATAGAAGGAACAAAATTGAACAAGAACACAAAGACATTTTTTAAAAAGGATTGCCATGTGTTGAAAGTAGAGACCAAAAAGAGAGAAACACAATGTGAATTCTAGAAAAACTCTGATGAGATCAACCCTTAGAGGATCCTTTTTTTGTAAGAGATTTATTAGTCCCCAAGCCAGACAACTTATACAACCTAGCAGCCATTCTAGACGACTTACACAATTTTGCAGCCATTTTGACCTTATCACACTCTGTAGGGTTTGTGATTGATTAAGGAAAAGCACCCTGAAGTCTGAAGTCTTAATCTACGGGCTCTTCAAAGCATCAAGTCTTGAGGAAGAAACATTAGACATTTGGAACTCTTTTACTTCACAAGCTCAAAAATCTCTTATCACATGTGTTTAGTACGAGACATGTGCAATCATTTGTGTACACCTGAAGACATATTCTAAGAATATACCAGAATGTGATATTAGACAGCGTGACAATAGCAGAGGCGTGTGTTTTACGTTGCGTTTCCACCTGCAGTAGAAACTAAGCCCAGAGGCGAGGTTCAAAAGGAGAAGACCTAACCAGTGATCCCAGAACCACTTCATGACATTTAGCACAGGACGCTACCTCCCACATAAATGGTAGATACTTTTGCTACCTTGTGAATGTACTACTCACGATACCTCTATAATATCCGGCAATACCCTTAATATACTAAGGTGATACCATGATGATATCACCTCATGAAGTTGCTACATATTCATAACATGATGAGCATTCTCAAAAAAATCCATTTTTTTCTTTGTATGTTTAGCAGCCCCATTTTTTGGGTAGAAATCCAGCTAATTTTAGCCAGTTTTGAGATCACTGGACCTAACCATTCTAGCCTAAGAATAAAAGGTTGGATACTTCTGAATAATGCTTCAATGCCGAAGTAGATACATTAGAAACCAGATGGATACCGCAAAGAGAAAGGCGTGTGTTCACTAAATCTAAGCGTTCAAATCGAACAACAATCAAACCTTAAGAATTTGACAAACAAACCCTTGCATTGTCTTCAAATTCTATCATCAACGAGCTAGGAAATTCGCACCTGAAGTGACAGCACACAAGCCAGCGATGTACGCAAGCAGCAAGTTGCACTGGCTCTCCAAGCCCTGGTTCCGGGCGGCTTCATGCGTGACCGACAGGCACTCCATTCCGAAGGCGATGCTGGCGAACAGGAAGGACGCGTCCGAGGGGAACGGCAACGCATTCGTGGTCTCGCTCAGCAACACGATCACGGCGAACATCCAGAACATGATGAGCGTGGTGGAGTGCTCGAAGCTGGTGACGCGGTTCTTGGGGATCATTCCGTCCACGATGGCCTCGAAGTTGGTGGAGATTCCGAGCTCGTAGAACACGGCCAAGGGGATGAACAGCACCAGCAGCCAGAGCTCGATCTGCTTCCACCGGTTGGGCAACCACGACGCGGGATGCCATGCCTTGGCCACGTACTCCCGCGGCGAGTACACGTAGTTCGCGAACACGCACAGCAAATGCCACAGCCCGATTCCCACCAGCACCACCGACGGCACGATGTGGCCCACGAGAGTCCCCATTCCGCAAAACCCTAATTCCTCAAAAACCCCTTTGAAAGCTCGCGCAACTCACCACATCGCCACGAATCTCCTCATTTCATTGCATGATCTCGAAACTGAACCAGTGGAAGAGTCAGAAATCTCCGTGATGCTGTGATTGCGGGGATTCAAGGAAAGTACTAAACCCTAGTGGCAGAGGAAAGGAGGAGCTCGGATTTGGACGATGAAGATGAAGTTGGAGGGGAAGAAGACTGTTCATACATACATGTTGTATACTGATTCCGCTAATTCTGGCGAGTCATGGGGATGCCGATGACCCTCTAGTCTCTACGTGAGGTCTACTTTCAGGTCCGCCATCGCCTTTTCTTCCTCAAGCAAGAAACACAAGCAGCAGGAGAACGCCGGCCTCCTTTCAAGCCCCGTTACCGATTGTTGACTTTTTCAAAGCTGATGTGGCTCTATTCCATTGGCATCGTTGCAACTCATAAGTCGTATCCTTCTCTCCTTTCAACTTGTATCCCATGTTCTTGGATCGTGAAGATCAAGGGTTTTGATTGAAACGTGAACAACCGGTTATGTATGATAACCTAAGGTTGATTGTCCTAAAACCACCAACTTAAGCAATTTGGCCTATTTTTGGCAGTGCTAAGTTCGAAAAAAAATATGACTGCATTTGAAATAGGTTTTGATGAGGATTGCAAAAATTTGCAACATCTAATTTGCATTTGTCAATTTTATACAAAATTCCAAAGTGGAAAGTAACTTGTGACCCAAATCAAACTTCTAGGTTTCCCCATGTTCACACCATGTGGTACTAACTTTCACTCTCAATGATACCCAAAACCACCAACTACTTCTTCGCAATGCTTAGCGTTTCATTGGTCTACTTGAATAGTGAAATTGGTGGTTTTGGATCTCAACTGTGTTGGCCCCAAGAAAAGTCTACATGTCATAATTGGGAGAGGTGGTGGTTTTAGGACATCCTACCTTACTCGTCGCTACATGCAACACACCAAGATACCATAATTCACCCTGCAGTCCCATCTAGGGTGAACTTCGAGGACTCTGAGAACATTCTTGTCCTACTATGAGAACAATTCTTTTAGACCGTGTGTGATATCTAGTAGAGTCTACCCTTTATAGTATGACATTCCATAATATGATGATATTATTATTTCAAGCAATACATATGTGACAAGTCGTTTCTATGTTTGCCGCCTTCAAGTTAGGACTTCCCAAACATGTCAAAATAAAGATTGAGAGATGATTGTACATCGAAATAGTTATTTAGTACGGATGATTAATTGTCAATCGTGAAAATTAATATGTTCAATCTAGCAAGGCCACTGCACTAAAATTGTGATATAGTGTCCAATAAGAATTGATGAAGAGAAATATTTTCCATACAGTACATAAGAGTGTATCACTTATCATTCCCACTTTCACTAAGAGTGTCGCGTTCCTTTCATGTGATAAGAGTGACATGAATTGGTTTGTTGTGCATCATTAGAACACTACATTCAAATAGGAGTAGTTTGCACACGGTTCCAATGGCTCTTTGTCCGGTGGGCACTGAGTCATTGACATTACGAACGGACACTTTATTCATACAAGCCTTCGAAAGAGGACCGGAGTTTCTATCTATCTTCTATCTATCTATCTAGTTTGCACACTGAGGTGTACCTCTTTTTTAGTCATGTTTATTTAGTAGTTTGGCCTTTTTTGACCTTTCAAGTTCAATATGAGATTATTGAATGCAAACAAACTCATAAGAATATGAAAATTAATAAAATTCATACCTTAAAATACAGATATGATGTTCAATATAAAAAAAAGTTGTGGGATTAAAGAACCTTTTGCATTTGTAATAAATTTGATGCAATCACAACGCATTGTTTTTGGACAAATGTACTCTATTTGTAATGCTATTTTTGGAATTTAAACTTCAAACTTCTTGGGCATATAGAATTTCATTCTCGATTTCATTTGTTGAACTTCTTTCCGCAATTTTGTTTACGAATATTTTCTATATTGCAATTTTGCTTAATATTGACATTTTAGCACTTAGGCATTTTAAACATGTAAAAGAAGATTTGGATAAATTCAAAATCATTACAGTAATCTATATAAGATATTACGCATGGGCTTTGAGTTGAGATTGCAAAAAAATGATAGAATTCGTGTACAATATTCATCGTTGAACTTTCATCATGTTCATTGTGTTTTTTTTGCTTAAAAGGGTACTATCAAAACTTCATATTTCTTAATATAAAGCCCTTTAAAAAATAACCTTTATTTATTATATATACATTCTTATATAATTATATATATATTTCTCACTGTCTGTCAAAAGAAATTAGTTAAAAATATCGTCAATGAGTTTAAATATATTTTGAAAACAAGAGATTTTGACAAAAATGAAGCTTGTGCACTTAGTGCACATTCTTTTGGTCAACAAAATGGTACACTGTACCATGCCACTACCCTTGGTTTACTTTAATTTTTATCATTTTAAATTTTACAAGTAAAAAGCTTTTTACAAAGACACTATATCTCTAAAAAGTCAAATAGTGTTGTTTCGAGGAATAATGTCGTGTTGGGTAATAGTGTCCCAAACACTAAATCGCAATTTTAGGGTAGTCCATATCATGAATGCTATAATGCCACTGTCACAAGCGATGTTGAATAGTATGTTTTTGTGTATAAATACTATAACTCCTAAAGGACTACAACTATGTTTCTTTCCAAACACTCCAAAGTTGCATAAAAGTACCCCTTTTCATAAAACAGTTTGTGATCTAAAATATTCTTTACCAATCCAACGCTAAGATATTTCAACTAGCTTGAAGTTATTAGCACCTAATTTTTTTTAACCATTCAGGATTCCTCGAAGGTAAGATTATAAGCTACAAAGTTGGGTGCACTTTTGTTTTGGCCCCTTGCCCAAGTTTGAAACTTTCTAAAAGTATCCAAAATTCAAAGTCTAGTCTTAGATTTGGTAAAATGAATTTGGAAATTGTGTATATGGGGGTGTTAGCTCATTATGTACAAAAATTTAGATGTATAGTTCATTGTATGCAAATTTTCAGAAGTATCTTTTGATCTATACATCATCTACGTACACAAATTACCATCCCATGTTTGTTACAAAGAGTGAACCACTACAAAATTCTCAAAAATTGAGGATCAATACTCATTCCACACCGAGTCAACCGAACTAGAAAAATCAGCCATAGTCGTGTAGGTCATGTAGGGGATAAACCATAATATACAACCATTTTTGTGTAGTTTTTATCAAACATCGTTATTTACTAAAGAAAAGTGTCGAAATTTAAAGACAAAGAATATTCAAAGAAGTTGACAACTAATGGTTCAAAGTTAGAAGAAGGCAATAAAAATTAAGAAGGTAGTTTAGAGTTTCTTGCTTGTATTATTGTTTATCTATTACACAAAGATTACTTTCACATTTTTTTAATACAATTATTACTTGAGATTAAAAAAAATTATAAGGGAGACAAGAATTTGAAATCAAATTGGTATGAAGTTGCAAGGTATATTCACAATAGGATGACTACAAATATATAGTATTCAATCATGCATAGTTAACCCTTAAGCATCCACACTACAATTACCTTGTCAAACCTCCTCACTTACTTACATTTTGAAATATATTATATTTTCTACTATTTTTCTTGTATAAAGCATTGTTAAAACTATTTGCATTTATTTTTTTCATAATTCTTTAAATAAAAATAAAATTTATAATATTTTACAAAGTTTTTTTTTGTAAACATCATAGTAATTACAAAAACGTTTAGAATAGTGTGAGAGTTTTAGGGAAAATGTAAATAATAGTGGTGAACAACAAGGTGGAGGTGGCATGCTTCTTGAGCTTAAATAATAAGAAGAAAAAAAATTCTTTTGTAGTGTATACTTGAATTTTAGGGATTTGAGCTATAAAATACACAATTTTAACAATTTTGAATAATGGTGAATTAAAGTGGAAAGTAGAAGATAAGTCTCACACTTTCTTAGTTGAGACCATTTGAAATTTGAGATTTGGAACTAGGTGAGAATCAATGCTTGAATGAAAAACGACCAAATATGACCCCGCAGGGCTTCTTGCATGCTTAGGGGTCAATCAATCATTATAATTTGCAATATTAAACACGAAACAATGTTAATGAGAAAGTTGCACCAAAACCATGCTACAAGTCAATTGTTAAAATTTGATCGCATTGCAAACACTTGGCTAAATGGCCAGAGGATGAGATTTAGTCCCAATTTGACATTTCTAAATATGTATTTTGAGCTATGGCTATTTTCACTAGTATAAAATGTTATTTTTAACCACATTTGCAACTAGGTTAACTTCAAAAAGAGATCAAAGTTCTTCAGATTATAGGACTGATTCTGGTGTGTTTTCTCAATTTAAATCCTGGATCAAGACCAAAAGTGTACCGAATGGTATTCATTCAACCAATGAACGAGACAAAGTGTCATCTAGTTACAGATTGACCAATCAAAATTGGCATTTAATCCAAAGTCAAATCGACGTAAAAGCAAACCCCATGGGCTTTTTATAAAAGAATAATTTAGAAAAGAGCAGTTTTTCTCAACCAAAACAAGCGAGGATTAGTGTGTTGGAAGCGAGGTTGGAAGCTACTAAAAAAGCAAGTTAAATAGTCAACTTACGTTTCATTTGGGAGATTGTGAAATCATCCACAAGCAATCAAAGCAATCAAATTTGAACATGAGTTGAAGTTGGGCAGTTGAGGTCATTTCTAAAAAAGTGCCGCAACAATGGTTAGCCAATAGGGCCATTTTTTTTTTAATTATAATTTTTTTTTTTTAAATTCTTAAAATTTTAAATGCCTTCCAAGCTGCCCCGCATATGCCCTCTTGATGTTTAAGGATTAACCAATTGAATCTCCAAACTTCAAAAAAAAACCAATAGTTTTACAAGAAAAAGGACATATTTCATTTTTAAAAATTGGTTGGGACACCAAAAATAAATGTATCAACCAACCAATCTAGAAACCATGACTGATTGATTTCAAAATAGAGGGGGATTAAAGTGGACATATTTAAACCATCCAAGACCCAACTTTTCACCCTATCAGTGACTTCCAATTCCACCTTGGGTTTGACCCAATTCCACCTCACTTCAAGTGAACACTGCATGCAATAAGTGATATGTGGGGTATTTTAAGGAAACCTCTCTATCAACTATTGGCTGGTTTTGAATGATTATAGAGTATTTTCAAGATGCTCATGTCCTCCACCTAGAGGTGGTTTTATTTTTCAAAGCAAACTACTTTAAAAATTCATAAAATTACAAATTTTATTGGAAATATAGAATATCACTACATAAGGTTCTTTAGCCCTTCTACTATTGACCTCAAAATCTTGACCACCATTTCCAAATCAATGTAGTAGATAAGGAATTATGGGCAAGTACACACCATCTTTAGCTAAAGATTGAATGGTGGAACATTGTGTTGTAAAGTGTTAAAGCTTCTACAATGCTACTGTTGAAAAGGGTGGACCCCACTCACTATTAACCCCTAAAGGACTATAACTATGTTTTTTTCCAAACACTCCAAAGCTCCCTAAAAGTACCCCTTCTCCCAAAAAGGCAAACACTATTTGATCTAAAACCTTTTGGCTTTGCTTTTTGGCCCATTGCCCTAAGTTTGAAACTTTTGGAAAATGCCCAAAATGATTTTTTTAATCTCAAATTTGAAAAACCGAATTTGGCAATTGTGTATATGGGTTGTTAGCTGATTGTCTACAAAAATTTAGATGCATAGCTCATTGTATGAAAATTTTCAGAAACTGCCCACAATTAGATTTTCACCTTTGCATGATTGTATCTTTTGATCTACGCATCACCTACGTATGCAAATTACCATCCCGTCTTTGTTACAAAAAGTAGAATCACCAAAAAAAATCTCGGATCAATACTTATTCCACATTCAGTTGACCAAACTTAGAAAACAACGGCTTGGTCCTTTAGGGGCTAAAGAACCTTATGTTAGAGGATTCAACCCCACTAAGATTTATCTTTCCCTCAAAAATTTATGACACACTTGGTATAAGGTTGGATGTCCTAAAACCACCACCTCTCCCAACTACGTGTAGAGTTTTCTTGTGGCCACCTCAATTGAGACTCGAAACCACTAATTTCACTATTCAAGTAAACCAATGGCATGCCAAGCATTCCGAAGAAGTAGTTGGTGATTTTGGGTATCATTATGAGTGAATTAGTACCACATGGTGTGGACATAGGTAAACCTATAGGTTTGATTTGGGTCACGGATTTCTTTCCTGTTTTAAACTTGTATCAATTTGAATATTGGGAATAAAATTGTGAAAATTTGTGCATTCCGTGAGAAATCTTCTTCCAAATGACTAAAAAAATATTTCTCATAAATAAACCTGTTAAAATGAGGTCCTATTTCTTAAGTTGGTGGTTTTAGGACATCCACCTTTATCCTCGTAGTAAGAGGTACTTCCAGCATAGTGAGGGCCGGATCCTCCCCAAACCGGCAGTGAGGGCTTTGAGGGTTATTGTGGTGGGTCAACTAATGAAGCATGGAGTTCTCAGCATGGCATGGTGGGTCAACAAAGTTACAGTGCGGCATGGTGGGTCAACAAAGTTACAGTGCGGCATGGCTCCATGCGCTGGTGCGATTTTCAAGTGAAACAGTTGATCCTGATATCTTCCCAAAAATCCATCGTACCCAGTGTCATGTACTCCATCAAAGCAATCATGGACAGAGTTTCTGTCCAGAGCCAAGTCTTTCATTATGTGCATGATGTCCTTCAATCCAACCTCCGGACCTCCTATTCTTTCTTTTTTAATTTTTTTAATTTTTAAAGATGTATATATATATTTCGGGGAACAAATGAAATTCATTTATCGCAAGACAACAAATGATTGAATAACATCAAAAACCGAGGAAGCAAGTTAACCCCTAAAGGACCGGGGGTGTTTTAGCCTAGCTCTTGTTTTCTTGACTAGCTCTTATAACAAGCTCAATTCCTCATTGGTGTGGGATAATTTTGACGATCAGCACCGTTGAAATCAAAGAAGACTTACATAGCTTTTGTACGAAAAAAAGATCAACAAAATCGCACACTTTTTGAGAAAATGCCACCGTTGAGAAGATTGATGGAACTTGTTCAGGGTATTTTGTACACATGCTGAAATCGGATTCATCAAAAGTGCTCCAAAAAATCTGAAATTTTTACTGTGAGTAGAAATCATCATTTTAGAAACGTGGAAAACATTTCAAGTGATTTGGAGGTGCGAGGAAGAAGATATGAGGGTCTGAAGTGACGCCAAAATACCCACCGTGCAACTCAAAAGAATCACCAAAAATTGCACACTTAATGAAATTTCGATTGAGAAGTACTCACGGATTCAGCTCTTAACCCCTAAACGTCCACACATCCAGTTATTGGATGTTTGTTGGTCAAACCCAATTTTGATCTCGAAGATGATCTCTTTTGCTACTACACTCAACAGAGAAAATGAAGTTTATCAAGTCTAGTTTGCATTTCACTTTTCAAATCTTAAAAATTTCATGTATTGAGTAAATTATCTCTTTTGCAAGCTTTGTAGCTCAAGCTCTGAATACACTACATGGGATGATTACTTTTTGAATTTCAAAATTTAACTAGTTTTTTTTTAATGGAAAACATATCAATGATATCATGTGATTCTCCATTGTGATTTGCAGCTCATCCAAAAATTAATCAAATTTTTGAAGTCTTTTTGTAATTAAAATGAATTTGTGAAGCATTTGACTTAAAAATTAGTAAAAAAATCATGTTAAATCAAAAAAATCTGGAAATTTCAGGACTTATAGGAAACACTTAATTTCATCCATGAAAATATTTTAAAATATACTTTGATTATTCTTCAAGGCTTAATTCTGTATAATTCTGTAGTTTGACTTTTCCAAAAAGGACTGGTATGTTTAAGGATTAAAAAGAACTAGGGTCTTTTTGTTGCTCACTTTACAATTCACGGTCCAACAACTCGAAATTCCTTACTTTCTAGTTCCAGAAGCCACGTGGTGGCCTCATGGTCCTTTAGGGGTTAAAAAAACCATCA
Organism: Pohlia nutans; assembly: GCA_022496805.1. Taxonomy (NCBI): domain Eukaryota; kingdom Viridiplantae; phylum Streptophyta; class Bryopsida; order Bryales; family Mniaceae; genus Pohlia; species Pohlia nutans. The sequence continues at coordinate 5,470,660 of CM040086.1, forward strand.
CAAGCATTGCCTAATATGAGGTAGGAGCACCCAATTCCAACATAGTACCTAGTGCTGATAATTTCTACACATGTCTTTCATTTTAGAACGTAAATCTAGGTATACCATAGATGACTTATCGTTTTGTTCAACAAACAGTAAATGCTCTATGACGTGCTTAGATTTGCGTTCTAATATGAAAGTCATGTGTAGAAATTATCGGCATTGGGAACTATGTTGGATTTGGGTGCTCTTAGCTTAAGCGCGCTAAAATTCCAAGCAAGCATCTGTATTTGTTCCCGCTTGCAAAAGAGCTCGTTCCCTCACCATTCCCTGTCAAATTCGTCGAAGAATAGCCCGGATAATTCATCGTGCATTCATAAGGCTATTTAGCCCTTGCAAGGGTTCATCCTTTTGCTCTCACTGCATGAACAATAAAATGTTCAAAACGGCATGTGATTCTTGAAGCGGGGATGTTGTGGACGGACTTCCAACTCTCCACCATCATTTTTTAGGTAAAGAAGTACGTGGCATGCCAAATATTCTAGAATCCAATACAACGATTTTTATTCCTAAGTACAATTTACAAGAGCAAATGAAAGAGCCTTATGCTCTCATAGGATTGAATATTTTTATTATTTTATATTTGAAAATACGGATGTAAAGTCCCTTGCACTCAAAAGGCACTCAAGGTCGAGAGAGTTAGTGCCCGTCAAACCAGCAGGTTGCACTTGAACTATGGGAATTTAATCACAAGATAGACTGTAGCACTGACCTGGCTTACAGTAAAGTGATGTACTAATTAGCTGTGATGTTTTCTAAGTTCAGTCCCGTCCTTTCCCCGGCTCTAGAGTGCCCCCCCGACGCGACTCAGGTCATGATTTTCCATAAAATTGTTTACCCAAAAATGTCCGTATCAATAGGAGAATGTTCCAATGCAAAAACCCTCAATACAGACCACCGCACATAAGATTACACGATTTTTGAGCTCTCCCATTGGGTAAGGTTCCAGTTTCGAGCTCTTCCATTGGTTGAGAAATCAAGATCTGGTTGGTAGTCAGTATTGGGTCTATGGTAGGTGTTCAGTGTAGATTGGGTAGGTGTGCAGAAGCGTACAGTTTTCTCGCAACCCTCAGCTCGGTGCACATTATTATAACTGAAGAAGGCAGCATAAGTGAGATGTCATTGGGTGCGTAATAAGCACAAGTGATTTCAATTTCCCTCTTCTCTGGGCCAGTTGGAGAATTATGCAACAAGGCAAGAGTCCATTCTTTTGCAATGAAAAAACCATCTGCCAAGAATTATGCGAGAATTTCAAAAATAAATAAATTATGCAGCCAGCATCCAAGTAATGAATAACATAAGGTACTCGTTCCTGTGGTTCCTTTTCTCGTGGAGTGAAAAAATAATCCATTTACAACGCAAGTCCCGTTCAAACATGTGGCTTGTAAGAAACAACATAGTGCTAATTCTATAAGACATTTTGTATATTTGATACTCTCTAATGAAACACTGTGTAATTGCACATTCTTTAAGTTTGTACACTTTTCTTAGAGTTTGTGCCCATTTCTTAGAGTTTGTACACATTCCCTAGAGTTTGTGCACATTAATTAAGTTTGTACACTTTTCTTAAAGATAGTACACATTCCCTAAAGTTTGTGCACATTCCTTAGAGTTCGTGCAAATTCCCTAAAATTTCTACACATCTAATTGGACTACTTTCATTTGTCAACTTGCCACATACATTTAGAAGAACAATTTCTTCCTTGAGATGGTGACCTTAGAGAGAGTCAAGTGTAAATAAAACACTTATGATTAACCCCTAAACGCCACACCATTTAGTTTCTGAACGACAAATAGATTCAAACCCACCCTATGTTCTCATCAATGTTTAGATGAAAGTCATTCAATTTTTTGAAGATACTTCACCAAGTTGTTGTCCTATCTAATGGTTGGATTTAGTCATACCTGAGTACATATGTTTCTAAAATTACAAATGTAGAAATATTTCAACTTGTTGACCAAGCCAAAATTGCATTGACTGTAGTTCAAAAGTGGCCTTGCAAAAATGAGGTCATAGATGTAAGAAACACAAAAATTTCAAAGAATCACTATGTTTAAGAGTATCTCATTTCAAATTCATTCCAACAAATTCTACTAAAAAAATATTAAGATTTTGTTTGTAATCAAATTTAGAAGGAATTTTTAATTTTAACTTTCAAACTTTATAATTAAATATTGGTGATAGTATTAGTGAATCAAACCGTACGGATGGAATCTAAAATTCAAAATCTAGAACTTTCATTTGCATATCAATTACAAAATATTCTTCAAAATAGTACTTTATGATGCTTTTCTTAAATTGTCAATTCCAAGAACACCTTGGTACGCTTAAGGGTTAACCCTTAAACGTCCAAAGAGCTCTTTCCGACCAATAATATACACCAATATTCCATTGCATTTGGCATAGTTCCACACCTCCTATGGGTTTAAATTAAAAAGTGAAGTTAAAATTCACATCGGCGTAATTTTAATGAACTATTGGGATCTCAATTTGGGACTTTCTATTTACAAAAAATGTCAAATATACGCCAACGTATATACTGTCCCTATCAGTCCTTTAACCCCTAAACACCCAAACGACCATTTTCTAGTCGTTGCCCGAATCTAACGGGCTGTCCGATTTTATTTTTAAAAAAATTTGAAAAATAAAAATGTTTAAAAATACTTCATCAAGTCTACTTTCCAACCCAACTTGAATTATGTCAATCTGAGTTAAACTCCGCTCGGGAGAATTTTCCAAAGTGAACCGCTTCAACATTGTCTTAGTGTTATAAAATTTGCTATTTGGGGAAAGTAATGATATTCCCTTCATCATTTCTTTTGCTTTTATGAATTTTACAATAGATAACCCAACTCTAACCAATCATGCTAAATTTCAAACTTTAAAAGTGAAAATTAGAATTTATACAAATTTTCAAAGGTTAATGCTTTTAAATATATTAAAAAAAGATCTAGAGTTATTTTTGTAAGTTTGATTATACGAATAATTTGTAGAGATGATGCCCTACATTTTGTCTATTGAACCAAAATTCATCAAACACATGGAAGGCACATATTATAACACATCTATGTTCTACCCAATACCCCTTAGGCTTTTAGGGGTTAAGCATTAAGTGATAGTAAAATAAACTTGTAGTCTTGAGTCTTATTCATAACTTATTCATATGGTAAGGAGGTGATGTGTATTTGAGTGTGTTGCAATCCTCTCTATAGGGGATGAAACACACAGGAAAACAAAGTCCATGATTCCAATAATGAAAACCATTCAAAACAACTGGAATGTGTTGATTCCCTGTCAAGTGAAACTTAGTTGCACAAGTCCCCAATGCAAGCTCATTTACACAATACACATGTGGGAGTGCTAAGTTAATGGCTTCTTGTAACTTGTGCTGCCAACTGTCCAGTGACGGAAGACTCCCGGGGGGGTCTTGGGAACAGGGGTCTTCCGGAGCGAGCCAGGCTTCATCACAGTTTCCGTGCAGACAGCTCTGCAGCCACCCTGCAGGCAGGCAGCCAGGCAGTGAGCATCGCCACTGCGAGGCCGGCGCTAGCTCAGGTCCTGCTCTTGCAGTAACAGCTGCGGACAAGACCACCACGAGGGAGAAAGAAGAAGAATCAATTGCCATCCATAGCTAGCTTGCTTTCCCTCACTGCCAAAATGCTAGCATTGCTTCGACAATGCAAGGCGGGGCTGGCTGAGCTCAGTATGAGGAGGACTTAGGAGGCCGAGGGAGGGAGGGCTGTGTTGGTGGGCATCATGGCGAGGTAAGCATGCAGCTGTCCGTATCGATGTCGAGAGCTTGCTAGCTAGCTAGCTAAGCTGGTCATGTGTTGGAAGAAGAAAGTACTCATGAGCATCAGCCTGCCAGTTGGTGCATCATCGCTAGCTGGCTGGCCTTTTCTCCTTCCTTCGCTTGTCTCCTTCCTTCACGCCATGGCCGGGCTTCATCCCCATTCAATGCATGGAAGAGAACGCCATAGCGGTGCCACACATGCCAAGCGAATATAACTCAAATCTAGTGCCTCATTATTCTCGCAACCTCCAAGGTCTAGCTACATTGTACTTGTCTGTATGTCGGAAGGATCTCCACTACTTCAAAAACTCAGACTGTAGGGTGAGAGAGGATCATTGCAGACGCTGGCGATTGCTGGATTCGGTAGCTAAAGGGTTCTATTCTTGCACTTCGTTTGAATCGAATGGTGTAGGAAAACATTTCTTTTCTTTCAATGGCTAACATCTGGCTATGGTGCAGTCGTAATTCTTGACAACAGAGTGTTTTCTGAGGGTTTTTAGAATGACAGACCAAATTTTTGTAGCTTCCCTCGTCCGGGGTCGCCAATGGTGTAAGAGTTCCGTATAGGCACTGATATTATAAATTCACATGGCTATGGATATTGTGAAGCGGCAGAAATCTTGTGAGGTGGCGCTAGCTGCTTGCTCACACAAGTCATCATTCATAGCAATCCCGGCCATATCTAATTAATCAATGTAGACAGAATTGCTATCGTTGTGGTTGTGTGATAAACCTCATTCTTGGACTGCTTCCTGTTTGACAGATATTGAGAAAGTGGAGTAGATTGCACCCATGTGTGACACAGTCACACGAAAGCCTCCCGGCACTGATGCAGCATCTGAAACGGCACTGATCAAGGATTCTTGTGGTGAGATCCACATGATCTTGCAGGATAAGTGAGGATTCTAATCCCTCAAACTTCGTATTAGGGATTGTTGTATAAATTTTCTTCTGCTATTTCATAACGAGATACAGTATCAGTTTCAGCTTTCGGTTCTGCTCAAAAGAAGAGGAGATCGAATCTTGATATCAGTGTTATGACTTTTGTTTCCAGGGCTCCAGAGGGATGGATTGCAGGGCTTGCACTTGCGAGCCTAAGGCACATAACGTGAGCGGAGTCGACATGGAAATTATCATGGCGTTGCGGAGATGGATTATTCCAGTGGTAGTTCTTTTATCATTAGGGGCTTTCATGCCTGGTTATGAAGCCAAGCATGATGCCGATGTAGACACGTACATGGTGCTCTTGGAAGGTCGGCCCATCGTGGGGTACAAAGGGGAGCTTCCTGGTTTGCGAGGCACAGCCAAGTACTTCACAAATAGCTGGAAGAAACATCATCGAAGGTAAATTCTCAGCGACTGATTGCTTCTCACACCTGCATTATATTGAGGATTCTCACCCAATCACTGGAGGAAAATGGCAACCAGCATTGATCTTCCAATGACCCCTTGTGTGTTTTTCCAGAGCTCATGTCAAGGAATTGGTGCGGAAGTACGAAAATCATTTAATTCAAAAGCATCATTCAGTTCTCACCGACGTCCTTCCGGAGCAGAACTTCACCAAGCTCTACAGCTTTACTCACATCCTCAATGGGGCTGCTGTTCGACTGACCTCTCATCAGGTACCATAAGGTTCTATCAGGTCTTATAAACTATAGTACATATCACTAGTAGCAGACCTGTCGTTTTTCATTCCCTACTTTCTGGGAACAGTGAACAATACCAAAATATTATACCTATATTTTTGTCTTCTTGTGACCAAAACTACTCACCAACATTGACACAATCCATGCACCTAGCGCGGTTTCATTTCTTTTTCATTTATAGTAAGTGAAAAGCGACACATTTCCTACTAGTGTATATATTTGATGGCCAATAGTTGGTTGATGACAATGCAAACTCGTGTAGAATTGGAAACTGAGGCTTGTTTGTTTTTTTGTTTGTAGGCTGCAAGGTTGGCGGAGCATCCTTCAGTGGTACATGTCCAGAAGAGTTACAGAGTGCAAAAAGCGACGGTTCACACGCCAGATTACCTGGGACTACCCAAGGGGATTTGGTCAGAGATGGGTGGAGTTTACGGTGCAGGAGAGAACGTGATCATTGGGATAGTGGACACGGGCATTGATCCTACGCATCCCAGTTTCTCCACTGCAGGAGAGAAGCCCTATGGTCCTCTCCAAAGGTTTCGAGGCGGCTGTGAGATTGCCAAAGAATTTCCTGCTGGCTCTTGCAACGGGAAAATCATCGGCGCAAGGCATTTTGCTGCTGCCGCCAGTGAAGACGGTGTATTCAACGCCTCCCTACATTTTGCATCTCCGTTGGACGGTGACGGTCATGGAAGGTTATTACGTTTCTTCACCTCCTACTAAAGGACCAAGCATTCATGGTTTTAAAATGACATATTCAATCGATCATATTGCGATAAAACAAAAATTCGGATAGGACCAATTGTCATATCACCAGAAGCATTGCAGAGCATTGCAGGTGTTTTTAAACAAAAGGAAGACCTACTAAAAAATGAAACATGAGGCCCTTAAAACATTTCTTTTCCTCCTACTACAGGACCAAGGGTTCATGGTTTTAAAATGACATATTCAATCGATCATATTGTGAAAAATCAATAATACGGATGGGAACAATTGTCATGTCACCGGAAGCATTGCAGAACATTGCAGGTGTTATTAGAAAAGAAAGAAATTTAAACAAAAGGAAGACCTACTAAAAAATGAAACATGAGGCCCTTATAACATTTCTTCACCTCCTACTAAAGGACGAAGGATTCATGGTTTAAAATGACATATTCAATCGATCATATTGTGAAAATTATAATTCAGATGAGACCAAATTTTGTATCACCGGGATCAGTGAAGAACATTGCAGGTGTTGATAAAAGAACAAATTAATTTAAATAAAAGGAAGATCCACTCAAAAATGCTTAAAAAAAACATGACAGGCTTCGTGCATACAATGATTGAAGTGCTTAAATACATACATTTTTTATGTTCCATGCAAAGGCAACAGAATTCTAGGACAGATGTAGATGTGCATTTATGGAGTAAGCTCCGCAAATTATCACTCAAATAGTTTTTTTGCCTAAGCCTCAATGTTGTGTGGAGGATTTGTTGCAGCCACGTGGCTTCTACTGCTGCTGGAAACTACGGAGTGCCCGTTGTACTCAACAACGTTACATACGGTAAAGCTAGTGGCATGGCACCAAGAGCTCGGTGAGTTCATTTGCTCTGTGTTAGAAAGTTACAGGGGCTAGACTAGATCTTACTATGTGCCTATAATGACGTGGGGTTCTGTGGCCTTAAAAATAAGGTAAAAGGAAACTCTTGTATGTGCTCAACACATGCAGAGATCCTTGAGCCTTACAGGACCAAGGACTCATGGTTTTAAAATGACAAATTCAATCTATCATATTGTGAAAAATGTAATTCAAATGGGACCAAAGTTTATATCACTGGAATCGGTGAAGAACATTGCATGTGTTGATTAAAAAATAAATAACTTTGAACAAAAGGAAGTCCACATAGGACCTACTCAAAACTGCAAAAAAAACACTCGGGCTTCTGGGGTTAACATATGGATTTGCCAGTGCTGGTATTGTGTTGCTATACGAGAGAACTAACTGCAAGTTGTTCATCGTTCAGAATTGCAGTTTACAAGGCATTGTTTCCTATAATTGGGGGTTTTATACCAGATGTCATTGCTGCTTGCGACAAGGTTCGTTTTCCATTCTCCACTTGGTTGATTTTCGAGCTTCTCCAAAGTCGAATGTGACATGCCAATTGCAGAGCTGACCTTGAACAGTCAACCATGACGGTGATGAAAGCCTTAGTGATAGTTGTAGAAGCTTAACCCTGCAGTTTTTCTCATTTTCAAGGGTCACTTTCACAACTTTCCTTTCATTCATTTAAGAATTTTCTTTTTTTGCATTATAGTGCACACCAAAATGAAGACAATACGTAATTTATCACCTTAATTGATAAAATTAGAAATTTTGGTCATAGGTCAAAGTTGCCCCCTGTGGTTTGTGTTCCAGGCGGTTGCAGATGGAGTCGATATACTCAGTCTGTCTCTGGGACCCAATTCCCCACCGGGAGGTTCGCCAAGTACCTTCTTGAATATCCTTGATGTAGCGCTACTTAATGCAGTCAAAGCCAACGTGCTTGTTGTTCAAGCGGCTGGAAATGGAGGTCCTTTCCCCAAGTCGGTAACATCCTTCAGTCCCTGGGTACTGTCGGTGGCGGCTGGAGTCGATGACAGGACTTATCCGAACGCTATCACTCTCGGAGATAAGAGGGTTATCAACGGAACGGGACTGGCCCGTAAGTGCTTAATATGTTTTCATCACTTTTACACTAGAATTACAAAATGTACAAAAAGTTAGAGCCCTGCCCTTCTTCCTCACATGCACTATTTGGACTATGCATAGTTACCTGTGTTTTGTGATCACAGCGGCGACAAAAGGTGAAGGACTGTACCCTTTGATCTTAGCTCAAGACGCAACGGTGCCAGGCCAAACCAATCCGCTCTTCTCCCCAGACGATTGCCAGGAGCCTTCTCTGTTTAACAAAGCGGTGGTCAGTGGCAAAGTCCTCATCTGTACATACGGCTTCAGTTACATTTTTGGCGGCAGTACGTTGCAGCAATTGGTGAAGACCGTGGAGGCTGTAGGCGCCACTGGTGTGGTTTTGGTGGTGGATAGCGACGGTTCTGGCAGCAAATATGATCCAGTGCCCCTTCGAGTCCCAGCCATTGCCCTTCTCACTACTGGAGACTCATCGGTAAGCCTTGAAATATATCACCTCATCACTTAGCTTGCCTGCACGAAAAACGTTCAGCATTGAGATAACAAGAAGTCAGTCCTACATCTTAACCCCTAAAGGACCAAGGATTCATGGTTTTAAAATGACAAGTTTAAACGATCATATTGTGAAAATTATAATTTGAACGGGTCCTGATTTTATATCACTGGAATTAGTGAAGAATATTACATATGTTGAATAAATAAAAAATAAAAAATAAACAAAAAAGAATCTATATAAAAGCTACTCAAAATTACTGAAAAAAAACAGGAGCCACCTGGTGGCCTTATGGTCCTTTAGGGGTTAATTTGATTGGTGCAAAAATCAAATTTTCTTTGTTGTGTTCAATGTCAGCTCTGCACATGGCTCCTATGTGACATGCAAGGCTTGGACACTTGTTACCACAAATACCATGGATCATTTGTTTCATCCCTAGTTAGTTGCACATGGTGTTTGTTTAATTGAATTTTAAGCTTGTTTGCGCAATCACTTACAGACAATTACTCGTGTGTGATATGCCAGGCCCTCCTCAGCTACTATGAAGCCAACACCAAGAAGGACCCGAGTGGGAAAGTGGTTTCGTTCGGCGCTTCTGCGAAGCTGGGGAATGGGCAAAGAACATTCTACACGGGCCAGGCACAGCAAGTGGCGCTGTTCTCCTCAAGAGGACCCAACGTGAAAGATTTCAACTTCAACGAGGCTGATGTTCTGAAACCGAACGTCATGGGACCTGGCTTCCTCATCTGGGGAGCGTGGACGCCCAGAGCAGTCGACAACGCGGCTTATCTAGGTGGAATATCACAGTACTGTCACTTGAGCATTGGATTGTCCATGGATTTGTTGTTTCTCATGAATGCATTCAACACTAGTTCGTTAAGTTACTTCATGAATTTGTGCTGGAGCTCTGTTTTTGATGGCGGGTTTTGTTGGTGGAGTTGTAGGTGAACGATTTGCAATGGTTTCGGGAACAAGTATGGCCACCCCGCATGTGGCGGGTCTGTCTGCGCTCCTGAAAGCCAAGTACCCAACGTGGAGTCCTGCGGCTCTGTCTTCCGCCCTGTCCACCACAGCGGACGTGCTGGACCGGCAAGGGCGGCCCATCCAGTCGCAGCAACTGTCTGGCGGTGCTACTCCTTTGCTGCAGGACGCTACTCCCTTTGAAATGGGAGGTGGAGCACTCAACATCAATGCTGCCAAAAACCCGGGCCTCGTCTTCGACGCAGGTCAGTCCCTACAAAACTCCACTGCCAGGCCGTTACTACCATTTATCAAACCAATCGTCTCCCTCACTCAGTCATGCATCACTTGTAGATTGCCATAACCAAGGATTCATGGTTTTAAATGACAAACTCAATTGATGATATCATGAAAAATACAGCGAACCACGGATTCATGGTTTTAAATGACAAATTCAATTGATGATATCATGAAAAATACAGCGAAAAATATTGCTTGTGTTGATTAACCCCTAAACGTCCCAGCATCCAGAAACTAAATCACAAACGGATTTAAAGCCTTCCAACTTTTTCATACAATCTCGGATCGCTTTCATCCAAGTCACCTTTGCAAGCCTATTAAATTCTCTACCAATTACAATAGTTCTCTTGTAATGAGTTGTTGATAATATTGGAGAGGCCTCCAAATGCAAGTATGTCAAATTTGTTGGGTAGATTTCATGCATGCAATGGTCCTCTTATGTACACCTCATGTCTATTTCTGAGGCTAGCATCTACTTGTGTTCAAAGGATCGGTACATTTAGGGGTTGATGAAAACAAATATACATTCTAGAGAACCTTTTTAAATCGAAATCCCTAAGTGTTGCAAACTAGTGCTCAATTTAAAAGTTCCTCAAGCCACAAGTACGTCAAAGCTACTTGAAAATGCTCTAAGTTGGCACTCTTCTCAAAAGGTGCTATACCACTCCTAAAAAATATGTTCAGTTCACCATAATATCGATTTCACTCATTTCTTTTGTTTCATAACATTCGAGAGAATCCTCATGAAAAGAGAATCCCTGTTGCCAAAGTTGGTATGGGAATGAACCCTAAGTCGGCACGCCATGGCATTTGTGGATATGTGTATAGGTTACGTGGACTACGTGAAGTTTCTATGCTCGGGAAACATGTCGAGCGCCGCGGAGGTGTTAGCAGCGACGAAAACCGCGTGTCCACAAGCGCCGGGCATGCCCGCGGATCTCAACACGCCTTCCATCACTTTCGCCACGCTGGTGGGAACCAAGACGGTAGCCAGGACCGTGACGAACGTGGTGGCGGGGGCGAGCGAGACCTACACTCTGGCGTGGACGAATCCTCAAGACGTGGTGCTCACCGCCACGCCCTCGCAGTTCACCATCGCCAGTGCCAAGACGCAAACCATCCGATTCTCCCTGCGCGTCACGCTGCCGTCGCAGGAAGCCTCGTTCGGCCGGATCACCTTCAAGGGCTCCGCAGGCCATTTCCTTCACATTCCTGTCTCCGTGGGAATCAAACGCCTTTCTTAGCTTCTTTCCTTTTTTGACCGAGTTGTTGGGTTTTTTCTTTCTAGGGTTTAGGGTTTTAGTTTGAGGAGGTACCGGTATTTGCAGGCAGGGCCATTGGCTTGCCCTTAGCTACACTTTGAGCTTCTTAGATAGTCTCTTGGACATTTTTCTCTACAACTGAATTACACCCCAGGTTTGGATTTGATGGGACTGTGGAATCTGGGTGGTCACTGCAATTTTTGGGTGTTACGTAAAATTTTGGAGTTAAACGGTGAAAGTGAAATAAATAATTTTTTTGTTGTCAGGTATAAACCAAGTGAAGGTTATTTTTGTTTTAAAGTGCCATGTGTCTTTTTTTCATTGGTTTAGGGCTTCCAAAAATCTGACGTGGAGATTCAATTTGACACATGATGTATGATAGTTTTGAAATCGAGAGTTTTGGTGAGGAAATTAAACATGAAAACTTATTGTATAGTGGGAGCACCGGTAAAAGTGATGATCTTTGGACACTTGACCCTTTTTTAGTGTCATTTATTGCAGTTCGTTCAAAGGTGAGGAGAAAGTGTCCCTACAATGCATAAGAGTTTGTCACTTATCATCCTCACTTTTCAATAAGAGTATCATGCGCCTTGACGCCTTCTTGGTGATGAGATTGACATGAGTTGGCATGCCATGTTTATTTATAAAACTGTCATGAAATGACAAGTTGTCATTCATCATTGGAACGCTACATCCGAAAGGTTTACTTGAATTTTCTTATCATTTTAAATTTTGTTGGACATGGACATTATATCTCTAGAAAGCTTAATAGTCTCTCTGTTAAGAAATAGTGTCCCCAACACCAGTGATCTCAGAACCACTTTATGACATTTAGCACAGGGTGCTACCTCACACATAAATGGTAGATACTTTTGCTACCTTGTGAATGTACTACTCACAATACCTCTATAATATCCGGGAATACCCTTGATATATTAAGATGATACCATGATGATATCCGCGGATATCACCTCGTGAAGTTGCTACATATTTATATCATGATGAGCACTCTCGCTACATTTCAATTTTTTTTTTCATTTTCTTTCTTCGTATGTTTAGCAGCCCCATTTTCTGGTAGAAATCCAGATAATTTTAGCCAATTTTGAGATCACTGCCCAACACTAGAGTTACTTATTCAAAAACAATAATAACAAATTGTGACAATTATTGTTTATGTATAGTTCCTTGGTCTCTTCATGACTAGTCCCTTGGTCTCTTCATGACTAGTCCCCTATGCTTGGGGAACTTGTGGGAACTCTCTCCTAGCATTGGAGAGGTCCTAGTTTCATACCCCACGGTAGTGTAAGGCCTTGCTTTGAATTATTTTCCAAGTCACTGTAGACTAGTTTTGCAGTCTTTTTGAGTTTGACAGCTCTACCAATACAAAAGTTATACAGATTTGTCAAAAGTGATATTTTCATTATCTATTTTTTCAAATCAATATTGCTTTAAAGATAGCAATTAGGTTATTTATGATAAGAACATCAAAACAAATCAAAAAACTTGAAAGTAACTATAATGATTTGATATTCCTATATCACCAAACATATTTAAAAACATAAAATATTCAAAATCAAATCTCCTACTCTTTGCTGAAACATTGTAAATGCAAGTGGTGATTGCATATGGTGAGTGCAAATTATGGAATCCTCTTCGACATGGACATGGACACAAGACTGACATTTTTCTCTAACACGGTAATAGCAAACACTCATCACCTAAAAGCCATGGGAATGAAGAAACTACCTCATCATGAGAAATAAGGTGCAAAACCACAAGAATAGTGAGCTGGTGAGCTGCATAGGAATGGTATTTCCACAACAAAGTTGTAATGTTAGCAGACATAAGACCACCAGACCATATAACTATTACTCCCTCCGTCCAAAAATTATTGTCATGTTTAACCCTTAAACGTACCACTCTTTTGTAGGAAAGTCAAACTACACAATTTAGCCTTCAAGATTTATCAAAATATATTTTGTAATATTTTTCATGCATGGAATTGAATGTTTCCTTTCAGTCTTGAAATTTTCAGATTTTTTTGATTTAATACGGCCTTTTTAACAAATTTTTAAGTCAAATACTTCAAAAAATATTTTTTATTACAAAAAAGCTTTAAAAATTTAATATTTTTTTGGGAGCGGGTACAAATTACAATGGAGAATCACATGATATGTTTTCCATAGAAATTTTTTATTTAAATTTTGAAATTCGAAAGGTGAACATCCTATGTAGTGTAATTCAAACCTTGAGCTACAAAGCTTGCACAAGCAATAAAATACTCAATAATTGGAATTTTTAAGATTTGAAAAGTGGAGTACAAACTAGACTTAATAAACTTCATTTTCTTAGTTGGGTGTATTAGCAACAAAAGTCATCTTCAAGATCAAAATTGGGTTTGACCAACAAACGTCCAGAAACTGGACGCTGGGACGTTTAGGGGTTAAAAGTCATGTTTGAAAGTGCTTTTTTTAAGTAGGTCAAAAAAATACTTCCTTGTGGCTAATTTTAGTTAGGTTGCAATGAACACATGCAATGTTCTTCAATCATTCTAGTGGCATAATTTGGAACCTTTTTTAATCATGTTCTTACAATATGACCTCCTTAAAAAAGGACTTTCAAACATGACTTTCAAACATGACAATAACTTTGGGACGGAGGGAGTACATGCTTGGGCTCCATTGTGGTTATGGAACTGACCCGTATGAGAGTATCAATGGGATGCAGAAGTTAAACGAACACGATTTGAGCACCGTATGCTCTCAACAAGCAAACGAAAAGAATGTATCAAGCACCCACAATGAAGGTAATCAAACAGATCTGAGTCAATGTCAAGCTTTACCCAACGCAAGTAATGCATATAATACAAGTCTTCATCTCAATGAGCCCTAGAATGTTTGCCAGAGACGAACATAACACAGAACCTATCGAATGATACATCTCTTTCTTTGATGATTCGGGACACGAAGGGTTTGCTAGGGTTACTAGATAGGGTTGATGGCCGTGCTGAATTGCGCCTCCAGAAACTCCAGCTGCCGCTCCAAGACAGTCAGCTTCTCGTTCAAATTGGCCAGCTTGCTCCTAGTTGACGACTCTGCAACACACACAATACCCTAAGAAAAATGGTGTCGAATCTCCCAGCAAAACTAGGGTTTCTAGTTCACCGAAGTTTACGACTAGTGAGTTGGCGGACCTTCGTGTGATTAGAAAACGTCAATGTGATCAACCGCAAATTTTCGAAGCGGAACGGCCGCCATCTATGTTCTAGTAGGCACTAGAGGAAGAAGAGAAAAAAAAGAGTAGAAAGCAAAAAAAACAAGCAGAAGTAGAGTGGAGTGTCTACCAAACTGCAAAAGAAACTCGAACAGACGGCGCACGTTCAGGGACAGGGAGCTGGAGAAATGGCGATTGTCCCAGTCCGATTGCACGGCAATGCCCACGGCCACGCTGTTGTTGATGCCGTTTTTTGCCATGTTGGAAAGAGCGGCAAAGAAAACCTAGTTCTCTAAACACTTGGAAACCCTTTATGATGAGAAACCGAACATCTGGCTCCTTGGCCGATCCTTGTCTGTGCCTACAGAACCTTCGTCCAGCTCCGAAGAGAACCAACGCCCCGCCCGGTCTCAATGTTCTAACATTCTGCGAGGTCCCGCAGCTCTGCAACCCACCGACGAGAACCCAGCGCACAACTTTCTGTCTTTGCAGCGTTGCAGGTGCCTAGACTAACCCCGCAACTCTTTAATATCACACTCCTTAATATCACATCCTCTGTAAGCCGGAACGGAATGTGCCCTGTACCCTCACTCTAACCCCTTAACGTACCAGGGTGTCCCTGGAATTGACAATTTGAGAAAAAGCATTATAAATTACTATTTAGAAGAATATTCTGGAATTGATATACAAATGAAAGTTCTAGATTTTGAATTTTAGATTCCATCCGTACGGTTCCATTCACTAATACAATCACCAATATTTAATTATAAATTTTGAAAGTTAAAATTAAAAATTCCTTGTAAATTCGATTACAAACTAAATTTCAATATTTTTTGAGTAAAATTTGTTGGAATGAGTTTGAAATGAGATACTCTTAAACGTGGTGATACTTTGAAATTTTTTTGTTTCTTAAATTTATGACCTCATTTTTCACGATTCCACTTTGAACTAGAGTCAATGCAATTTTGGCTCGGTCAACGACTTGACATACTTCTACATTTGTAATTTTAGAAAAATATGTACTCTAGTATGACTAAATCCAGCCATTAGATAGGACAACAACTTGGTGAAGAATCTCCAAAAAATTGGATGAGTTTCATCCAAGCGTTGATGAGAACGTGAGAAGGCTTTGAAATCATTCGTCGTCCAGTTTCTGGACGCTGTGACGTTTAGGGGCTAACAGCAAGCCCATCCGTGAGGCTGGTATTATCTCTATTTCCAAACCCCGTATACCAGCTCAGACTTAAATTTTGTCAATTACGAAGAGAAGCAAAATATTAAACCCTAAATGCCTGAGAGACCAAAAAATGGCTTATGAATGAAGTTGATTGTTCAATTCCAACTGTTGCATGGATGATTTCCATTCAATTCTTTTTGTGAAGGGCTTTTGCTTGGTGATGCCACCTCTTCAAGTTAAATTCAAATCATTCAAGCTATTTTTAGATTTTATATAGGGTCCCAACTACAAAAAGAGTCTTAAAAATGATTCACCGTGTAGTGTATTTTGAATGTTTTTGCTTGTTCTACTTAAATTAAATTTAGGCTATGAAAATGAGATCCATTGCATTTGAGCTTAACTAACAAAATGAAGCTTGCCAAATTTAGTTTTTACTCCACCTTGAATTTTTGGAAAAATAAAAAAAATGATTGTTTTATTGTAGTTACAAGTTTGGTAGGTATCACTAAGGTGTAGCAAATTTTCTAAATTTAGATACACGGATGATTTTCATCAACTAAACTTTTCTTCATTGTAATTTACACCTTTGGTAGAAAAATCGGAATTTTCTAATACATTTTGAAATTCATATGAATTTTCTTTACAATCACTTCAAAACACGATAGTAATTTCAAATTTTCACCAAAATTTATGAAAATTTCATAATTTGTAGTAGACATGTGGCTTCATCTACTAAAAATGTAAAGTTGAATTCTTTTATTATTTACAGTCGCAAAATTGAGTGTAGTAGATAAAGCATGATTCCATGGTCATAGGCCCAACCTTTAGGGGTTAACCTCAAGTATTCTTATTCATAACATTTAGTAGCCTTCATGTTCATTGCCTTTCCTTCATGCACTATGTTAATCACCTTAAGTCTCCACATGTTCACTTAGCTACTGATGAAGTATTATTGAGTGTGGAATATTCTATATCATCTATCGTAGAGCCAAAGAGAGACAATGCATGCTGATGAATGTTATCTTGGTAAAAAATCTTTCCAAGTCAAATTAGGATCTTGATTTTTAACAAAAGAATTTGGAGATAATATTATCACCGGTAAGAATGCTCTAAAATAGTTTCCTTCTTCTTGTGGCTTTCAATTGTTGAGTGTGATTACCTACCCTACATCATGGTTAGTTTTGACATCTATTTAATGGATATTTTTAATACAAGCTGGATTGATAGGTACCATCAACAATATGTCCATTGCCCTTCCACAGTACTGTAGATGTAAAAAATGGTGGGGATCGTTGGACCTTGTTGTATGGGTACCTCAAAGCCCTTTGGGGGGATACCATGTCCAGTATCTTCAAGGCACTAGTGGCTAGTTAGGAACTAGTATAGTGTGTCACTATAGTGTTCATCCTCAAAAGGCGAGAGTAGTATTGTCCCAATGCCCCCTTGTCCGGTGGGCACCGGGTCATTGACATTGAGGTAGAGACACCCATAACCGACAGGTGACCAATAACCGATATATCCTAATTCCTAGATTGTGAAAGAACAGATGTACCTCATTTGTATATGTCGGTTATAGGTT
The DNA here is from genome assembly GCA_022496805.1 of Pohlia nutans. Lineage (NCBI taxonomy): Eukaryota > Viridiplantae > Streptophyta > Bryopsida > Bryales > Mniaceae > Pohlia > Pohlia nutans. Next base: position 5,487,795 of record CM040086.1, read on the forward strand.
CTGAAGTACTTTTCACTTTGAAAAATTATACAAATTTCAATATTGAGAGATAATTCATGGAAAAATGCTCATTCTTCATGAACCTTATTTTCCTACGAACAAAAATTATCTCCTTATCGATAACCCAAGTTTTGATATGCTGAAATGCTTAAGTTACGGTTATAGGTGTCTGTACCTTACGAATATACACTTCATTCACGCCCCTTACTAAAAAGGGACTGGAGTTTCTATCTATCTAGAGTAGAAAAGTGAAAGTAAGCGACAATGAAAAAGTCGAAAGGCAACTAACTGATGGGCAAGCCATTAGTAGTTCTGTGCGACCTTCTCATCGTCGTCAATTCAAATTTTTGAAGCGAGAGATGGCTCGCCGCAGGGGCTCACATCGATTCATGTAGTCGCGTTGCTACCGCAGGGTTTTTCTTTTTCTGGTTTTCCTTCGCGAAGAATTTCGGGGCTTAGTTTTGTGGAAGAAGAGCTCGTGAGAGAGAGTTTTGTTTTTGCAGGGGATTGGGGTTCATGTGGCGATGTCGGGGTTTTGTAGTGTATGTGGCTCCGCGGATTTTTCCGTGGGCGGCGATGGATTCTCCTATTGCAACGTGTGCGGCTCCCAATCGCAATTCTTCCAGGACCAAGCGTTCGACTACGACGACGCGCACGTTTACAATACCCGGAACATCCGAGAGCGCGGGTTCGCACGCAAGGAGTCGCAGCTCCTCGCAACGCAGCAAACCCTCGCCACGCAGGCATCGCAATTGGCGACGCAGGAGGATCTCGCTTTCTTCCAAGCCGCCTCGCAGTTTGGCGATGACCTGATGCCGTTCTCCCAAATGCCATCCCAGCCGGCTGCTGCTCCTGATCCGTCTGAATTAGGGTTAGGGTTGTCGGAACCCGAGAGACTGGCGGCCAGGGTGAGAAAAGTGTACGTGGAGGGCGTGCAGTTGCTCGTGCAGATGCAATGCGAGGCGCTGGTGCAGAGGTTCGGAGTCACTCCGTTGGTGTGTGGGATTCTAGGGCCCGTGTGGATGAAGTTTGTGAGCAGCACCTGTGTGTATGAGGACGGGTGGGCGGATGAGGCCTTGTTAGTGGCCGAAGCGCAGCATGAGAAGTCGGACAAGGATGATTCCGGTGAAGATGAAGAGGATGTCCTTGCAGGTATGCCCTTTCCGGATTGCACAATGTCGATCAGTGATCTCAAAACTGGCTAAAATTAGCTGGATTTCTACCAAAAAACGGGACTGCTAAACATACAAAGAAAGAAAATGAAAAAAAAATTGAAATGTAGCGAGAATGCTCATCATGATATAAATATGTAGCAACTTCATGAGGTGATATCCGCGGATATCATCATGCTATCACCTTAATATATCAAGGGTATTGCCGGATATTATAGAGGTGTCGTGAGTATTGTATGCACTGGGTAGCAAAAGAAAATACCATTTATGTGGGAGGTCGCATAATGTTCTAAATGTCATAAAGTGGTTCTGAGATCACTGATGTCGATAGGATGCTAGCTTGATGTGTTGCTGCAATCCCTCACCTACTTTGAACATTGTAAGAATGTGCTCCATTGCGTTAAACCCTAAACCCTGCTCTTGCTAATTCGATACTGATTTCTTGTTGTTGTCAGATAACGCAAGCTAAGTATAGAGCTTCCTCTTTGGAAGCTAATACCCTACGTTCAAGTCGGTTTTGTAAATAATTAAGAAAAAGTTGAAGCATGTCCAAATTTTGATAAACTTGTAGACCAATATCCGAAAAACAAAGAAATAATTGTTTGAGTGTCTTTGTGAAATCGAAAACACCATAATTAGTAAATTTTCCAAAACTTTGAAAATTAAGAAATGGCATTTCGTACAGTCTGAATTCTAAAATTAGACTATTTCGATACACTAGTGTTGAAACTGACCTAAGGGTACGGTAGCAATATCAGAACATATTGATTTCTTCTTTCTATTGCTTTCTATGTTCTGAAATCATGTTGTTACTTTCTTGAAGCTTCCTAAAGATATGGGAGCAGTCATTTTTGGTCATTCGGGAGTTGTTGATAGGACCTGTTGAGTGACAATTATATTCCTCTTTAAGCATCGTCTATGCTGTTTAGTGTTGTGATGTATGTGCGTTTCATGTTTGTTGATATTTGGCAGGGTTGGAACTCGACAAGGATGAGAAAGCTGTGATAGTTCGAAAAGAGGTGAAGCCGAAAAGGAAGAAAAGGGTAAGTGGGGAGCCTTGGACCACGTATGGTGAAAGGACTCGCTTTGTGTGGCTTCGGAGTTTGAAGGCACGAATCCCTCTGCGCGCTTCCCTTGCAATCACGTACTTAGTATGCCACTTGGCTCGAGAGCCAGTCCTTCCAACTGACATCATAAACTGGGCATTTGAAGGAACTCTACCGTACTTGAGTGCATATTCTGAAATTGAGAGGCGGTCTAATTGGGGCACTCAGCTGCAACTATTCAAAGCTAGTAAGATCTTCAAGCCTCAAAGAATGACAAATGCTCGGGTGGTGGAGTATCTAGCTAGTGTAATCGGAGACCGAATAGGTTTGGAATTGCCTCCAATCAATTTTCATGCGATCTCCAGGCGGTTCCTGAAAGAGCTTGATCTGCCTGTTGACCTTTTAGCTCCTTATGTCTGTAGGTTGTATGAGTGGTTTCCTAGTTCAGGATTGTGGCTTACGAGTCAAGTGAGTAAATTTCCCACTCGTGTGTACGTTATGGCAATGTTAGTAGTGGTCTTCAAGATTCTCTATAAATTGGATGGTAGGCACAGATTGCCAAATAAAGAGTATGATCCCGTTAGTGGAGTTGAGTTAGCCATGGAGACGTTGAGAGTGCGAGAGGAAGAGCAGTGGAATTCGGAGGAGTTTGTGGCAAAGATGAAGCTCATATTGCAGGACGATACCGACCAAGTTGGTGATTTCTCATATCTTTCCTTATCTTGCTTAACTTGGGATTTCTACTTTCTTGGTGCTCATTACATTGTTTGTTTTCCTAGAAATGAATATGGATAGGTAGCCATGATTTCAAATTAGCAGCGATTCTGTTCCATATGTTTCTTTACTGCGGATTAAGCCAGTAGCGCGGTTTTTTAATACGTGATTTGCAACAGATGATCAGGAGCAACTTACAGAATACTTGAGGTACTGTCGGGAAACCATTTTTGCGAATGACGGCATGTCGAACGACGAAGACATCCGTGACCACTTCTGGGATCTCTATGAACAGTCTGCTAAACAGGTCTCACACTATCTATCTTTAACTCTTTCTGCATCGGCAGATTTGATGAATAAACTCTTTTTGCAGTTTGTTTCATCTCCATGAAAGTTAATCAGAAATTTTTTATGCATTCAATACTTCAAAGCAGGTGACAATGCTGTAAAGATTCCTCCTTCGTTTCTGTGCATAGAAGCCTAAGCTAGAGTCTCGGCACTTTGCCTTCCAGTAGTTTTCCTGGTTACCTGACAGCTTTCCTGTTTCTTTTGTTTCCTGCAGGGTGCCTTGAGAGGAACCATATCCAAAGAATCAGAAGACATGGAGTCTGATTTGGACAGAAATGGAGTACTGGTTTTAGGTTCTGAAGAAAACACTCGTCAGAAGCAAACAAAGCTTGGTAAAAAGTCAAAGAAAACACTGACAAAGTTACGGACAGATCCATTACTAAGAGGGATGGAGGATCTGGGTTTCTTTCTCCTTGACCCTCCCAAGAATGTGCCACAGGAGCATGAGTATTGGACTTACATAATTACTAGGGATGATGTGCGGCCTGTTCATGAAGACTATCTCTTTGTCTTAAGGGCGTGTGCAAAAATCGTAGACGTTGACCCTCGTGTCATGCACCTTGCAATCCTGAACGTGGAGAAAGGTATCATTGAAGCAGAAAAGAAAGTTTTGAAGTTCCTGGCCGTGCAGGAAGGTAGATCATTAGATGATGCTGCCCATGGGTCAGAACAAATGGAGGAGCTTGACTAAGTTGCCCTGGGTTGCCTTATCTGTATGTTTCATTGCCAGGAGAGGATTCTGATCAAACCTGGCAGGGGTTATAACGCCAATCACTTGGAAAGGGATGATGGAAAACCAAAGGATGTCTAACCTCAACACTATTTCAAGGATATTCACAATCAGGTTGCAGCTTGAGGCTTACAAGGTAGTCCATCAGCCCTTGTAAAAGAGTCAGTTATTTGTGGTCTGAACACAGTCCCGGGAATGCAAAGGTCACATCTAGGATGCAAACGCTGCTGGAGTACTTGAACCTAAGGTGGAGTCCCCCTGCCTAAGTATCATATCTGGTTTTATGTTCTTGTATAAGTTACTAGCTTACCAGGCTACATGGAATTTCTGAGGAATGCATATCAGTGGAGGAAATTAACAATTTCTGGTTTTTGAAAGTGACTGATTTTCTAACAGATCTCTGTTGTGTGACATTTCCTCTCCAGGTTGAATGCATAATGTGTACGTACCTTACTATTTGACGAAGTGGATCAGGAATGCAGCAAGATATGTCCGCCTGATTCTTATCTGGCAGAACATAGTGAATAGCGTGGGGGAAGTCGACAGAATGTACATCATATACATGAGCTGAAAGCAGCGAACTCGTTGAGGAGCTGCATTTTTTCACTTCCATTGTTTGAGACGAGAATTGCTGGAGGCGCTTCGGTAGTCAAGGTCACCTTATACTTTATTGGGACGTCAGGTGTGTTTGCTGAACTTTTCCTTTGTTGTCACACTCGCAAAGTCCTCCCATGTTATTGTTGCGAGATACCATCCCGGTTGGGGTTTTCTTGCAGCAGGCAGCTTCTCTTTAGAAAGATGAGAGAAAAGTTTTCAGAAGTTGCTTAGAAGAAGCTTGGTCTATGGAATCACATTGTTTACAAACAGCATTTCACTGAAGAAAATTGTTGGTTTCCGAAATAGTATGGATTGCGGAAATTGTGGACACGATTTATGACGTCAAGGTTGTCAAAATCAATAGAAGATTGTCGTTTTTCTTGTAAGCTGTATGTTTGGGAATGACTGATGTATGGTTGGGAAATCTGAGTGTTGTAGACGGGTGTTTGCAGGTTTGTGCCAAAACTCGCATCTCACCTTCCTAATCACATGATCAGGAGGGCTGATTGTTGGCCTTGAAAACCACCAGAATGGACCAATGGGATCAAAAATGATAGTTGAACGCTTGGAACCATGTTTCATCATAAGAACCATATATGATGATAAAGTATTCTTCGATGTACAGTAGCCCCCTCAATTGATACGTTTTTTTTCTGTGCAAAGTGTCATTAATTACGCATAATTTAACCCCTAAACGTCCAACCCTCCAGAAAGTGGACAATGTACAGGATCAAACATAGTTTTCTCATTCATCATTGACTTTTTGTAGCGTGGATTTTTTACTATATATTTTATGGAAGTTGGCTTGATGCATGTGTGATCCAATTAGAAAAGGTATGATTTGTGAAACTTTTATGCCTCATTTCATGTTGAAGTGATTCACCCAAAATTTTGAAATTTTGAGTGTAAAAGTGCCCTTGAAAAATTCAACTCATGAAATCAAGCAACCAAAAACTCTTTAAAAATTACTACACTTACAGTATTACATTTCAACCAATTACAACAATTCATGTACAAATTTAACATCCCATTTGTTATCAAATTACAAAAGAGTTTGAAATTTTAAGTTTGAAATTTATACACATGCTGGAGACAGCAATTGCAAAGCTAATTGTATGGATAGAATCTAAAATTCATAATCATTGTTCTCCTTCTCTTTTAGAATATAAAATGCATATTTTCGCATTGTGACAATGCACTAGTTTACCCTTTATTTCATCCTCCATTAAAAAAAAATGCCAAATTTTTAATTTTCTATCAAAAAATTGTTCTCGTTTATCCGTGTGGTCCATCCCACCACTTTAGGCTTCAACATGAATATTTTTCTTTCTCCGGACTGGATTTTTCAAATCGTTAAAATTCTAAAGAGAGTGCATAGTGACAAGAATTCTAATGGATTGTATCATACAAACACTCTATTGGCCAACAATCCAAAAACCAATTCTAAATCTAATATTAGAAAGAAACAAGTTTGACAATTTATAGTGTTTAACTCACTTGGGGGTGCATTCTTTTATGTGTGGGGAATCACGTGAGTGCACAAGAGGAGAATTAATTTGAACACTATTGTATTATGTATTCATACAATAAGAAAATTAGGGTTGAAAATAGGACCGTGTATTTACATTATACATATATACATAAACAAATACATGGATATTCTAAACGTACGAGGGATATTTTAAGGAGTTATGAACACACACGATTACAAGATTCAATAAAAAGTACACTCCGGACTAACTCATGACTGCTCCAATGCAAAAACCACATTGGAGATTCCAATGCAAAGACAGCATCAAACCATTTTGTTGACTATCTTTACTTTGTTTTGAAATTGCATAACATTTCAAATTACAGGAGTTAGAACTAGATTGCTAAATTAAAAGATCCCCTGAAGGTTGGATAACCTATTACCACCAACATAAGCAATCTGGCCTATTTTTGGCAGTTTTATATATATATATATATATATATATATATATATATATATATATATGACCGCATTCAAAATAGGTTTTGATGAGGATTGCAAAAATTTGCAACATCTAATTCACATTTGTCAATTTTATACAAAATTCCAAAGTGGAAAGTAACCTGTGACCCAAATCAAGCCTCTAGGTTTCTCCATGTCCACACCATGTGGTAATAACTTTCACTCATAATGATATTCAAAACCACCAACTATTTCTTTGCAATGTTTGGCATGCCATTGGTTTACTTGAATAGTGAAATTGGTGATTTTGAGTCTCAACGCTGGTAGCCCCAAGAAAGGTTTACATGTTATAATTGGAGGAGGTGGTGGTAATAGGATATCCAACCTTAGTACTCATCCTCATGGGATATGACATAAGAGAATGCCATCAATATACTTTTATTCAGGGTTGGCTACTGAGTGGTGCAGATTTTGGGGTGCGGGGTGCAAAGGGTGCATGTGTGGAATACTCTTGGAATATTTTGTCTTTTATGCGCTATCTCGTGGTAGTTTAGAGTTAGGGTTAAAATTTTGGGGTTTTAAGGTTTAGATTAAAATTTTGGGGTCTAGACTTGGGTCTGGAGAATATTTTTATTTGTGTTGGTGAATATTCATGGAATACATCACACTTGCACCTGGTCCTTGCACCCGACAACTACACTACTGTGCACCACGTAGTAAGGGGCGGTTTACACTACGGACCAAGAGCCGTGACCAAGGAAAATGGATTAATTCCATGGTCACACTTCATGGGACGACTTCCATGGTCCGAGTTATTAAAAAATCAATTTACAAGGTTCATGTACCCTTCACTAGGTGTAAACGGGATGTGGACCAAGAGGAATGACTATGTACTAAAAAGTGGATGAGCTGATTTTTATAGTATATGTCCAATAATGGCAGTTTTGGAAAAGTGATTAATCTTTTGTCTTCTTTTGAAATTTCTCATTAAAAAAATATTATAACGGCATTTCTTTCCCATGGGCCCTTGCTTTTTCTACAAGACCACATCTTTTGCCTCTCTCAACGAAAAAGCCGTTGGACTATGTTAGTGGATAATGTAGGCCTTAAATATTGTTTTTTGGGGACCTCAACTCCTTTGGTCACTTTTCTTTTTTTCTCGTGGTGTAAACCCAAGTCATCCCTGGATGAGTTGATGGAGCCAATCACAGATTTAGAGCTGCATGGGACGAGTTCTTGGTCTGTAGTGTAAATCGCCCCTAATTGACCCCTTTTATTCACGAGTCTTCATACTATCGTACCTTGTTCTTGGGTCAACATGTCATGCTAAATAATTGTTAATTTTTGCCTAAATGATTCAGATATTCTCTAAGATTATGTGAATATTTTCTGAATATTAATAAGGATGTAGATGTGCTTGTCAAAATCGTGTCGTTCCAAATGAGGATGTTGAATTGTGTCACAATAATTTTGTTGTTGGTATAGATCAAACTGCAACGTTCACACCAAAGGATGGCAGAGAGGGGTATTCCTGCTTCTCGAAGGGTGGGATTTCGTGGTATAGTTGGTTATCACATCAGTCTAACACACTGAAGGTCTCCAGTTCGAACCCAGGCGAAAACAAGTGTGTGGGGATAGCTCAGTTGGGAGACCGTCAGACTGAAGATCTGAAGGTCACGTGTTTGATCCACACTCACTGCATTTCATAAGGGACCGGAGTTTTTAGTGTGGACACTTAGAGCATCATCAACCCACCGCAGAAAAAGACGCGGGACCGTGACTTCTTCTGCGGTGGGGCTTCCAACGAGATTTTGAGCATTCCAACGGAGGAACGGCACCGCGCTTCGCGGTCTTGGCCACGCCATTTCTTCCCTCTTGCCCGTTACTTTCAGGATTCCTCATGCGCCCGCTACCTTGGCCCATGAAGAGTAGTCCACACGGCTGTGTCGTTCTTTTCTTGTCGTTTTGCATGAAGTGGCAGATTTACAGTGTTGGTTTCGGACCGCGGGTTGGAAGGGAGGCATCAATATGCGGGATAGTACACAGGCGGCCCCACAGCTGAACCTCGAAATCTGCGATACCGTGGCTCTTTGCAGTTTTTGCATTGATGATGCTTTTAGAATGTCGTTTGTTCATTCTAAATAGTTAGAGCATGGTCACCCACGTCCTCCTAGAGTCTCTCACACTGCAGAACTAGGTGAATAATGCCAAGGGCCCTTCAAAAATGCCTCTTGATTCTAGCGTGTTAAGAAAAGGGCCTTCAAATCACTATTTAGTTTACTATATCCCCACATTCTACTTGTGATTGGTCCATTGACTATTTGATGCGCACTTTTGATATGTGAGGGGCGTGCAAGGGTGGGGCAGTGCGAGTGCAAGGGCCCTTCAAATGTAAACGAATAATTTCAGCGAGCTAGTCTTAGCGTGCATGGGTGGGAATGCTCTTACAAGCGGTATTAGGGGCTTAGAGGTCTCTCATTATTGAGAGTTAAACTAGTTGTGCATGAGTTTGAAGATCACTAAGCTCTTACACACGTAATAGTGAGAGACCATTAAGATCTTTCATGCTTTATAACTATTCAGAGTGAACAATTAAGAGTATATTAACCCCTAAAGGCCCTTAAAAGCCAAAATGGCTTTTTGCTGTTTCGGGCAGCTTAGATGGAAGGTCTAAATTAAGAAATTTAGGCTATAATTTGGCGTGGGTGTGGTCATACATACAAGGTGTGTGTGGTAAAAATTACAAAGTCAAATTCGGATTTTATAATTTTTTTATTGAAATTTTTGGTTTCAAGCCCAACTGGGGCAAAAAAAACTTTTTATTATAATCATTTTTTCAAATTTTTTTTTTTGGAGACGTGCTCTTCACCACATTTAGGCTCAGAATTTGAAGTGACCCATGTTGATTATATTCTTGGCTTGACAAGGGCAGCCTCCAAAAATAAAGAACAGCAACCTCCAAGGTTTTTTGTAATTTCACATTCTTTTCTTTCAAAATTTGTCAAAATTTGAGATTTTGAAATTTTTTAAAAATAATTTCGCCTAAAATTTATAAAATCATAGAGGTACCTAATCACCGTTCATTTTTTTCCAAAAATCAAATACAATTAATGTGATGCATGTTTCACCAAATTGCCATTTTTACACCTTCTTCAGGAAATTAATTTGCATGAAGGTTTGAAACGCGTAATGAGTCTCTAAAATTTTGCATGAGCGTACCCAATTTAGTTATCTACATGGAAAAAAATATGAGCAAAATGTTTGGAGTAACAATCTTCAAGTCCCCCTTTGCACTATGTAGACAATGCCTCCCAAGCAATGTCCAAAAAAAATTTTGCACAAACTTTGGATGTTATGATCTTGCAAATGATAAACATCCAACGGTCAATTTTTCAAACAGTAGCTATGAATAGGCTTAGGTACAAGATCTTACGGTTGGAATTCTAAAAGAAGTAAAAAAAACTTGGTTCACATCCCGGGAGTACATAGAGGTAGAAAATCGCAGTTTTGAGGTTTCAAGCTCCCAAAAACACAAGGAAATTTAGGGGTTAAAACAAAACACAAGGTATCTTATTCAAACACAACTTCTCTTTTAGGATAACTCTATCTATATCTATATTTATTTATTTATATATATATATATATCTCTATCTATATATATATATCTATCTATATATATATCCATATATATATATATATATTTCAATGTTTTGTATGGTTTTTCACTTTGTAAACATACTTCTTTTTGTGTTGAGGCTGTTTAATATCAGCTATGAATTGTCCTATCAAAATTAGAAAATTGGCATTAGTATTTCACCAAATATATACAAAGTGGACATTGTCCATGTGGGGTAGAAAAGGGGTACTTGGCCACAAAGGAATAGCCAAAAATGTATAGGAATTTCAAAATGAATAAAAAATTGTATGGTGAAAAAAAATTGGAAATATTCTTAAATATTATATGTACCTAACCTTTTTTTGAATTTTTTTTTTTTTTGGAAAATAAATGTTGACCATGCCTTCCACTTACAATTGTGTCAATATGAGTTTGGGCACCATACTATAGTACAATTCTTTGGTGTCTAAAGACCACCAATTTACTAACTATACATTAAATGAATATAAACACTTGCGATGCATGAGTGTTAGTTTCATATGATAGAGTTTATATAAGATGGACATACCTAAAACTAGCCAAGATCCAATCTTGCACCCTATCGTTGACCACCAACTCCACCTCACTTTAGATGAATACTAAATGTAGTAAGAGATAGGAAAAATTAGATGTAAGTAGAGAAATTTTAGGTACTTCGATGACAAAAAATGAGATCAAAAAAGGATGATTATGCGATTAAGACAATGAAGAAAGGGATCAAATACCTTGAGTGGAATTGAGTGTGAATGGGGCGGTTTAAAGTGACTTCTTTATTAACTATGGACTAATTTGAAAGATTATAGAGCATTTTTGGGATACTCATGGTCCCCATCTATAGGTGGATTTGTACTTTCAAGGCATACCACTTGAAAACTCATAGAAATTTTATCAAGAAAATAAGATTTCACTTCAAATCAACTCCACTAAAATTTGCGCTAAGATTCATATTTTCCTCAAAAATTTGTGACACACTTGGTATGTCCTCCAAGCTGTTATGTGATTGTTTAACCCCTAAATGCCTACAACCTTCTACAGATTTGGAGAATTGCAAAGACACATTATAAAATGCAATTAAGAGGGATATTGTGAACTTGATGTATGAATAAAAGTTGTATGTTGTGAATTTTAGATTCTATTTACACAACTAGATCTATGATTGCTATCACCAATATTTTGTATAGATTTTAAAAACTTTAAATTCCAATTTTTTTTTGTAATTCGATTAGGAATAAGATATTGAAAATTTGTGGATGAAATTTGTTGTGATTTGTTGAAATGTAATACTCTAAATGCAGTGATTTTTGAAGATTGTTTGGTTGCTTAATTTGATGAGTTGACTTTTTCAAAAGCTCTTTTGAACTATTTCGAAGATCTTAGAAATTTGTGGTGAATCATTGCAACATGAAATGAGGCATAAAAGTTTCACAATTCACTAATCTGTTCACACATGCATGAAGTCAACTTCCTATCAAATCTACAGCAAAAAATCCACACTGCAAAATGTGCATGACGGATGGATGAAATTTGTACATCTTCCAAAAAATTGAATGCATAGATAGTTAAAGATTAAATGGATGTCAATAGGTATTTCCCCCTTACTATAAGCTGTAAAGTTTTGGAAGCTACAGTTTCCCAAGCCCAGTGCAGAGAATGCATTCTGACTTTGGTCCATTAGAATTTAAGTTATTCTGAATACCGTAACTGTGTTGGCTTCAACCATATTGGATCCTATGGTTCAGCAATATGGATTCTGACCAAGCAAATTCTTGCAAAGCAGACGGAATGAATCCATGACAGGCTAACTTAACCCTTAAAGGAGGTTGCATGCCAAAAAGGGTTGTAAGTGTTCTTTTAGATGGTATTTCACCATGAAGACTATGGTATTGATAGAAACTACAAATATAAAAAATGGAAGTAGAAATGGAAATTAAGTATAAAATAATAATAATGATATTTTTATTATGTGGCGCGGAAAAAAGATGTGCCTACTCAAAGGGCGTTCTTTTTTTACGTATTTTGAGTTGTGTTTTGGGAAAATACATAATTGTTTTATGATCCCACAACGGATGGGAATGCTCTTGAAAAATACCATATGCACAATGCATGAATATGCACCTCCCCTCCAAATTCACACTTTTACACCCCTTAGCATCACATGTATGCTAATACTACCAACGTATAAAATACCCCAACATCCTTTAGGGGCTAACTCTTGATAAACAAGCAACTAGGCTACAAGGAGCTCTGACCGGAATAGAACAAGTGAAAGATGAAAATGCATTTAAGTGGAATTGTGGACGGAATATATTTGTTATAGTGATATCTAGCCCAAAAATGAGTGTCCCCGCAATGCCTCTTCCTATGGTCCAAGGAACAAAGATTCCAACACCAGCTTGGACAAGATTGAAGGTGGGTCAGGGTGCAACCATCAAGACCCAGGCACCTCGGTTTCCTTGTTTGGCCTTGAAAATTTTCATACATGTGATCAACATCATAAAGATCATGTGACAAAAATTTCATATTGAAATAACAAATTCTCAGGCCTAGGGAGGCTGTCAAAGTTGGAAGTTGTGAAGCAACTTTGTTTCTCACAACTACACATGTTGGTAGATTTGGAATATTATTTTTTGTATGGGTCTTTTGGACTTGAAATTTTCCACACATGCAAACAACATAAAAAAAATTTGCTCCAAAAATTTCATGGGCAAAAAAAATTCCTCAATTCTTGGGAGGGTGTCAAAGTTGGCAGCTGTGACACTTTTCTCACAGCTATCCTATGTTGGTAGATCTTGCATAAGTTTTTTTGTATAAGTCTCCTGGACTTGAAATTTGGTATGCATGTTTTCAACATAAAGATGATGCTGTCCCCAAATTTTCATGGTAAAATAATAATTTCTCAGCTTTGGGGAGGGTGTCAAAGTTGGCAGCAGTGTAGGACACTATCCCTGGAACTACTAAACGGCCAATTTGCATGTCACCCTATTGTACAACTTTTTATTCATGCATCAATTTCAAAATATCCCTCTTAGTTGCTTTTTATAATTTCTTTTTGCAATTCTCCAAATCTCAAGAGGGATATAGGCATTAAGTGGTTAACCCCTTAACCCCTAAACGTACCGATCTTTTGAACACAAGTAGATGTTAGCCTCGAAGATAGATATTAGCATGGCTCAAATGTATATGAGGTGTACATGAGCGGACCATTACAAGCATAAAATCTACCCAACAAATTTGACATACTTAAAGTTGGAGGCCTCTCTAGTATTATCAACAACCCCTCATCACAAGAAAACTATTGTAATTGGTAAAAAATTGAATAGTCTTACAAAGGTGACTTGGATGAAAGTCATCCAAAACTGCATGAGAAAGTTTCAAGGCTTTAAATTTGTTCATGATTCAGTTTTAGGATGCTGGGATGTTTAGGGGTTAAAAGACCAAGGTTTTTTGAAATGATTTTTTTCAGTTGATTATATTGTGGAAAATATAATTAAAAGGGACCAAAATTTATATCACCATAATTAATCTTTGGGGATAAGTGAAGAACAATGCATGTGTTAGTCAATGAACAAACACATCTAAACAAAGGAAAATCCACATAAGACCTACTTAACCCCTAAGTCACGGATCAACCATTTTATGGTCTCTGCCCTTTTTTATGGGCTGCCCGAAATAGAAAAAACATTTTTATAGAAAATAAAAAATATTTTTAAATAGGTGATCAAGTCTACTTTCCAACCCAATCTGAATTATGCCAATCCGAGTTAAACTCCACCCGGGAGAAATTTTCAAAGAAAAACACTTCTACATTGTCTAGTGTTAGAAAACTTACTATTTGGGGAAAGTAATGATGTTCTCTCCGTTGAAAAAATTTCAATTTTTGATTTTAGAATAGAATGTCTAGTTTTAACAAATCATACAAAATTTCAAATTCTAAAAATAAAATTTGTGATTCTGATAAATATTTGAAGTTAAAATGCTTCTAAATTCGTTATGAGATGATTAAAAGCTATTTTTTGATATTTGACCGTATGGAAAATTACTAAACATCAAGCTCCTCATTTTCTCTTTTGGACCAAACTTCATCAAAGTTGAAGTAATTTTTTATAACACATTTATGTTTTGCCCTTACCCCCTCCGTCATTTAGGGGTTAAGATTGCTAATGAAGACATGAGGCCCTACTTGAGTTACTTTGACTTTAGGAGTATATGACATTCTAAGATCCCTTTCTATATTTTTGGAGTTTCTCTTGGAGGCTACCAATACTTCAGTGAATTTCAGAATCATTTGTGCTATAGTGATTTTTTTTAACTTCCCATAAAATCTATAGTAAAAATCCACAATACAAAAAATGCATCACGGATGAGAAAACATAGATGAAATTTGTACATTGTTCAAAAAATTAACGCTCATGCAGTTAAGGGTTAAATGCATAATGGGGAATTGGGCGTCATCTAAAGGAGGTCAATACTTCTTTTGAGTATATTGTCACCAAACTCTATAGAGAAAAATATTTTAAGTGAAATAGATTCAAAGTGTGTTGACCTAATTTGACAAGGTTAAAAAATAAAAATAAAAATAAAAATAAAATTCTCCTCTTGACAATAGAGTTTTCCGCAAACTCATGTGGGTTCAGAGCCTTACTTTGGCAATTTCCTGGGTATACGAAAATTGGCCCGTGGTGGGGCTGTCAGGGGCTGTCAGTTATTGGTTTTTCTATTTCAGTGAATGAGCTTTCAAAAGCTTTGGTTTTTTAAAAATAGATCCAAGGAAGACCCACTCCATGTAGATACGTGTCAAGCCAAGGAAGCCCATGTGACAGAGCATCCATGAGAATAGAAACTAAGGTTGGGAAATTTTTGGGCACCGTTTTTGGTGCCTTGAAACTTCAGACCTCTAGTTTATTTACAGCATCTGACATGTCTACTTTTATTGTATTCTCAACCTCTCTTTTCACAAACTGTAGTCCACTCACCCAACTGTAGAGCACTTTGCGGATAACTCTAATCATATCCTGAAATCTATTGTGGTCATGCTTGTTGAAAAAATTACAATATTTGGTAATGTCAAACAAATTAAGACCAAATGTTTTAAAAAAAAATTATGCACGAGGTCCTCGGTTAAAAATGGAAAATATAAAAGATAAAATTGGTTCAATACATTAGAAATGGTAATTGTGGTGTGTTTTTGGAACAAAAACACCTCTAGTCCATTAGAGGATAACAATCACATCATGTTATAAGGCTTGTTTTATGTATATAAATTAATGTTGCACTTCTCTCCGCACAACCAATGAAAACTTGAAAGAACATAGAAGGTTA
Organism: Pohlia nutans; assembly: GCA_022496805.1. Lineage (NCBI taxonomy): Eukaryota > Viridiplantae > Streptophyta > Bryopsida > Bryales > Mniaceae > Pohlia > Pohlia nutans. The sequence goes on from CM040086.1 coordinate 5,503,309, forward strand.
GGTTATTGTAATTATAGGTTATAGGCTAGGAACATAGAAAGGACGACCACTAGTAGGATTTTGGTTCTTAGGCCCTCTTTACACTAGAAACGAGAAGTCGTGAAGAAAACCGGCTAAGGGCCATGGCTCATTCTTAAGAAGCCAAACTTTGAATTTGACGTCCTTTGGATATAGTGTAAAGTGAGAAGGGGCCACAAAATAATGTGTTGATTTTTTTAATACATTTTCTAATATAGAGCTGATCGTAACTTCCACTGCACTACCTCTCATTTCTACCCCAAGACCGGTCTTCTCTTTCTAGTTGTTGGCAGTTTCTTTTGCTTCTATCTTTCTCCGCGCGGGGGGGGGGGGGGGGGGGGGGGGGGGGAGGGGGGGCTTATACCCAGCAGACACAAATCTTGACAAACATTATGGGATTACCGGCCACTTACTATGCTGTCCTCATTCTTTAGGGCCTCAAATGAGGCCCTTCCGGTTGTTTTTTTGACATTTTGAGGATGTTTTCATGTGCTTGTATATGAATGCACTAATGACTTGTAATGTAAAATTGAGTAACAATATCTGATGGTGCAAAAAAAAATTAGCAAAACAATTGGGCAAAAAAATTGGGCAAAAAAACCTGCAAAAACGAGCAATTCTATACTTCTTCCTAGTCACACATGAGGAAGAAGAAAAAGATGACTTCAAATGATCAAGGAGCTGCCTTTAAGGACGAAAATCGGGAATGAATAGTAATAGATGTTGGGTAGAAAACGGGTCAAAAAACTGGCCGTCAGTAAAAGTGGCCGTTCTGAAAAATTATTAAAAAAATGAAAATGATTGGCTGTGAGAATTTTGGCCAAACTTCCTCCCGGATTTTGCGTCAGGCCCACCTCGAGAGGTGGGCCTAACGAAAAATCCGGGGGTCTTGAAAAATGTGCCTTTTTGCTGCCACGAAGGACAAAAGTGCTGTCCATGTCATTTTCTCCTTGTTTTGTCCCTTGGGCTGAAAATTTCGGGTGTAAAGTGACCTTCCTTGGTCTTCTCGATTTCTACGCATCCCATTGGCAGAAATTTCTTTTTTCACGGCCCCTCGCCTCTAGTGTAAAGAGGGCCTTAGTAATTGGTTTTTTGTGACTTAAATGGTCCAAAACGACTTTATAAAAAAATTGAGTCACAAAGGCTAGTTATAAAGAATCAGAATCCTACTAGGAAAAAAATGAAAACAAAATGTTGTTCAAAGACAAAATGAATTATTCAACAAATGACGAGCTAATGGACGTGGAAGGACGTGAAAGGCTAAGACTAAATGGAATGATTTTTGAGAACAAAATGGAACTATCTTGGGATGACCATCCAACCAACAAAAACACCCTATGATTGCTAAGGCTCAAGAAAAACTAGTTCAAACTAAACGTTCTCATTAAAATTTAAGATTTATGTATTTTGTTTTGGAATATTGTATACACCTTCGCTACTCTTGAGACTTGGCAAACAAGTATTTTATACCATCTTCTATGTTAAAGATTTAAATCCTCATTACTTGTAGAGCAAATTTTTACACCGTGGTTAATCAAACTCTATTGTAATTAAAAAAAAATTGTAATTTTCACTCTTATATTTAACAATTTACAAGTCCTACACCTGAAAATGAAAAGAAGAAGAAGATTTTAGTTTTCTTTTGCTCATTTCAATAGAAATGAAAACTGTAACTGATTTTCGGTGCAAACATAGTCACGATCCTTTAGAAACAAAATACTACACAGAATATCAAATTAAACACTATCAAAAAATTATAAGCACACAATTTACACCCGAACAACATAGAGACACAAGATACATCCCACCTCCAACAATCATCCCCTACATTAAAACATCCACAATTGAATGTAACCCAGAAAGAGACATAGACATAGACAAATGCACTATTCAAACACAAAATGACAAAACCCACATATACAACGACACAGGTAAATATATCACCACCATTCCTACTACAAGAATAAAATGGTTATGGCAACAATATAACAACAACAAATACAACATTCACAAACTAATACCTGCTATACAAACATTTGAAACAGAAGTAGTCTGGTTATACCAAAGATACGAACACAAAAACATCAAAAAAAAATCAATAATAACACCACACCATACCATTCCAACTACCATTCTAGACACACTCATAACAACATTTAATATAACACATTCATACTTTTCCTCACCAATAACATGTTCCATGAAAACCACCCAATTCTACTCAACATTCGCCAGAGACAAGATTTTTGGCTCACTAGGCACAACCTTTCAATACAGATAGAAAGGTATCGGGTATGCCCACCCAAATGACACCGAAACAACACAACAAACAATACATTGGGCAAGACTAGCAACAAAACAAGACCCAGAAACTGTCACCATCTTAGCAATCCCAGACACCAACTGGTACCAAAATCTATCACCGTACAACGGACCCTTCCCAGATATGCACGCCATTATACATTTTGCCGCGGACACCATTACATATGACGAACCCACAATACCACTAGAACCCAACAAAACCCGAAACGAACCACTTGCAATACACATTTGGTGTATTCACCATCAAAACAACAACATTGGCACAATAAACCAAATAGACACCATAAATACAACAATTGAAATTCTACAAATTTCGCAATACCATACACAAACAGCTCCACCCACACCGCAGAACACAAAAGTTAACAAAAGCACAAAATGAAACAAACTAATATACCCACCATACAATAACCCACAAAACATTGACATAATACCCTTACCAAACTTCGACATAAACACTACACTAAAATTCCTCCCAGAGTACAGCTACTACACAGTTGATTGTCTCAATTGTATACACGTTCTAAACACACAGATAAAACACCCAACCCAACAAAACAACCACCCCGATAAAACCATATTAGAAGAAATGGTAAAAATGCTAAAAAAGCGAACACAACCCACGACAATATACAAAGTAAAAGCACACGCTAAAATTAACAGAAATGAACACGCAGATCAGCTCGCAAAAGAAGGTATCATGAAAAGAGGCTATCAATTTGTATCAAATCCACACGAATTTGCACATACCACACCTTACTACTTCCAAAAAGACACGTGGCCCGGTCGTATCAAACGACCTGACAAAGGTCCAATTAGATATTTGGAAGAATACATAAAGAAATATGACCGTGAAAATAACCTAGAAATACTGGCGGAAGACTTCCCCAACATCAACAAATGGACAACAAACTCCATCATAGATAATGAAATGTCCAATGACTTTTGGAATAATCCAGAAATAACGGACGCACAAAAAACAAACATACTTAAATTTCGAACCGGTCAATACATGGGTAACGCCCGAAAGCAATTAATTTTTGGCATACAAAGATTCCCCTCAAAAACTTGTCCCATCTGTAACTCACAAGATGCCGATACATGGCTACATGTACTTTTACTATGCAAACAACACCATATACACGCACTAAGAACCAAAAGACACAACATAGCGGTTTGGGAATTAAGAAAATTAATACTATCCTCAAATAAATCAAGATGCTACACTCTCATGAATACAGGCACATTCAACAATAATACACAAAAAAACATAGTCCCTCTATGGTTATTACCATGTAATTGTGATCAACGAAGATGTCAATGCAATGCCAGATTCAAACCAGATATATTATGCATAAAAGGCCTCCCATACCAAAGTCCGCCCCCTCTAAACCCCGATGATAACCTAACCATACAATTTATAGAATTCACATACACAAACGACAGATTTTCACCAGAAACAATTGGCAGGAAAATTATAAAATACCAACCTCTAATTAATAACATCATACAACAAGGTTGGAAAGTAGATCCTATTATAGTCATCATAGCTGGAGCCAGAGAAACCACACACGTCCCCTCAATGAAACAACTAGAAACAAAATTCAACATTTGCGAAACCTCCATAAAACACACATTCAAAGCAATAAATACCATCGCCATACAGTATGCTGGATCTATCCTTTTACATAAAAGACGTATAGAGAATAACCAACAATACCAACAGACGTAGTATATTAAAAGAGGGGGTAGTGGTGAAAACCACTGCTAGCCACTCTTTTAAATCAACTAGCTCAACTTGTCTCAGGGATAGGTAGGGCCGGTTGGTTGGTACAACTTTCCTGCCATGATAACTCACTAGCAGCACCAAGCCATGTGTATCACACCACTGCTCAAACGAGCCCAATAGGTTTCGAACCCGAACCACATAATTGTGACACAACGCCCTTCACCAACCAACCAAAGAACTCATGACTTGGTGATAATACTCAGCTAAAACACACCTTTATACAACCTCGCACCCATCCACCATTTCCTCAAACTTGTCCTATTTACTGTTATTATTACTTTGCTTAGGTTACTATAATGTCCATCCTCGAAAGGAGAGAGTAGTATTGGTCCAATGTCCCTTTGTCCGCTGGGCATCGGGTCCTTGCCATTACGAACGGACACTTTATTCACACCGGCCTTGTAATAGGGCTGGTGTTTCTATCTATCTATCCTTTAGAAATTAATGACTCTCACAAAAGCACAAAAACAAACCTACACAAAACCAAATCCTCTCAATCAACGACCCATTTCTTACCGCTGTGAAGTGCATACTACATAGTACAGTACCCACCAACTTGAACAAGTTTTCATCCAATTTGGATGGTTGTTACCATAATATTGTGAAAAATGATTATTAGTAAAGCCTCTCGTAAATACCATGGGCCACAGTATCTGGTGATTTATTCGGTGATTATCAGAAATGGTTTGACGAATGGATACCATAATGGGACATATTTTGACAGAGAAGTTCTTAAAAAGGGGTCAAACAGGCCAATCCTTGACAGCTCAACAAGTGGCACGACAGAAAGAACCGGCCGACGGCACAGAAAACAGCACGCACTTCGAGCCCGGAATTCATTCATCCAAACAACAAGAACCGACAGTGAGAAAAGGCCCACAAGGCAGACAGGCAGCGAGCGAGCCAGCCAGGGAGGCAGGCCCGCCGTGGGGGTGGGGATGCCCTCCAGTCCTTTCGATTCTGATGCCTACTCTTCCTTTGATGCACACTCACTCGCTCAGTCTTACATTTCCATCCTTCATTGCGTGTGCAGTTCCAAGCTTGGCCCTGCAAAGCGCTTGCTTGAACGCAGGTTTTAGGGTTTGCTGCCTGTGGTGCGTGCAGCTGTGCAGCCATGGCTCGCGCATGGGGCGGGGCAGGCGCTTGGGCGCAAGAGGCCGAGCTCGCGGACCAGGAGGCCAAGGAGCGCGAGGCGCAGACCTACAAGGCGCCCGGCAGCGTCAAGGAGGAGGCGTTCCCGTCGCTGGGCGAATCGCTCACCACCAAGCCCTCCAAGAAGAAGAACAAGGCCAAAACGGTGTCGCTCAGCGAGCTCATGGTGGGCAAGTACGTCGGCCCCGGCGGCGCGCAGCGTAGCAAGTACACCGACAGCACCAAGCTGACCACGGAGGAGCTTCTGAGCCTGCCCACGGGGCCGCGCGAGCGCACCGACGACGACGCGCCCAGCGGCGGGCTCGGGGGCGGGTTCAAGGACTACGGAGGCTTCCGCGGGGGCGCCAACGACCGCGCCGGCGACCGCGAGGAGCGGCGCGGGGGCTTTGGCGGGGGCTATGGCGCGGACCGCGAGGAGCGCGGTGGTGGTGGCGGGTTCGGGCGCGAGGAGCGCGACGATGGGCCGTCGCGCGCGGACGCGGACGACAAGTGGGGCGCGACGAAGAAGTTCGTGCCATCGCTGCCGTCGAGCGAGCGCGGGGGTGGGGGCGAGCGGGGCGGGTATGAGGAGGATCGCGGGCGCGGTGGGCGCGTGAGCGACCGGGACTTGCCGTCGCGCGCGGACGAGGTGGACAACTGGGGATCCACGAAGAAGTTTCAGCCCGGTGCCGCTGGTCCGGCGGATGACCGCAGGTCGTCGGGCAGGTATGCGAATGTGGCGGATTGGCAAATGATGGGTGTTAGGGTTTGAGTGCGTCGAGTGGGAGAGGAGCACCGCAGTCGAGAGTTTTATGGCAGATGGGGAGTTAGATGCAATGTGGTTGATTGGGTTGGAGGAGATTTGCGGAGGGGAGTTGGGAATGAGTGAAATTTGAGTGGGGCATGACATGCAGCGGTGGGATGATGCGCACTCATCGTATGCGATTCGGAATATAGTACATATAGTTCTGGGTTGCAAAGATAGTGCTAGGGTTGCAAATGGGGATGAGTAGCAGGAGCATAAGAGTGAGTATGGTAGGGTGCAGGCAGGGGGGGTGCAGAATTGGGAAGGAGTCGCTGATGGTGGTGGATTGGCAGGTACGAGGAGCGGAGAGTGAGCATGGGAGGATTCGAGGACCATCCTCGTGGGGATCGGGACATGCCGTCTCGGGCAGACGAGGTGGACAACTGGGCCAAGAGCAAGAAGTTTGTGCCGAGTACCGCTCCACCGAGCCGGGGTGCGGGTGGCGGATTTGACTCCACGTACAGGGAAGCAGGCGCAGACGCAGATCGTTGGGCGCGCAAGGAGCCAGTGGCAAGGGAGTCGGAGGCACCGCGTGCGTCGGAGAGGCCGCGGCTGAAGCTGGCGCCTCGAACGGTGCCGGTGGACAGTCCTCCTCGGCCGGCGACGGCAGAGAAGGAGGTGAATGGAGCTGTCGGCGAGGTGGAGCAGCAGTCGTCATCTCCAGCGCAGAGACCGAAGGCGCGTTTCAATCCTTTCGGGGCGGCAAGGCCTCGGGAGGAGATACTGGCAGAGAAGGGGCAGGACTACCGGAAGATCGACGCCGATCTGGAGGTGCCGCGGGAGAGGTTTGGAAGGCCAGGGAGCAGCCACTCCAACCGGCCGGGGAGCAGTCATTCTACACGGCCTGGCACACCTGGGGGTGTGTCGAGCAGGCCGGGGACTCCCGAAGTGCCTCGATCAAGGTCGAGTCCGTTTGGGGAGGCGCGACCACGGGACATGAACGTGGTGGAGGCAAGGGGCAAGGACTCGCAGACATTGAACGTGGATCTTGAGCGGCGGCTGGCGGAAGAGAGGTAGTGATAATGGCTTGCGTTGATGTGTGGGTCTGTTGAAGTGGTAGAGTTTGACAAAGAATTTGAAGTTTTGGTGTTTGGTGTTTGTTTTGTCGCTATGTTGGGTTGGACTTTCGTGGATGGGAATGTATATTGGTTTGTTTTATTTGTGTTGGTTGTGTTTGTGATTGTGGACATTTATGTGGTGGTTATTGATGTCTGAGAATGCTGCTTTTTTATCGTTTATTGTTTAAGTAGACTGGTTTTGATTTGATTAGGTTTAGGTTTGGAGCATAATTGCTGCTTTTGATGTGGTGTTGGGGTATGTTTTAAGTTTCTGTTTTTTGTTGTAGAAGTGTTGGTACATTTGTACTGTTTGTGTGTCCCATGTGCGTTGTTTTAGTGATGAGATTCTGATATTTGGTCTGTATTGGTGGTTTTGCAGTGTGAAAGAGAGCTCAGTTGGAAATGCAGCTGGTTCTGAGTAGTTGGATGAGGATTGTGAAGGTACAAATGATGCCTTGGCTGATAGTATAGGTACATTCAATGTCATATTTTTCAATGGTTTATGGGAACCCACAATTTCTGTGAGAGGGATAGAGTTAGGAGTGAAGTGAATATTAGGGCGGCGATTATTTGGATTCCTGAAATGGTGATGGCATCTGAATGGTTTCTGCATTGAATAGCTGTTGGCCGTTAGTGGCGATGGTTACGAAGTTTACGAGAATAGTGTACTTGTGGGGTGCTATAAGCTGCTTTTGATCTTTCTGTAACCTGAGTCAATTTTTTGTTCGGTTTATTTTAGATGATTCAACTTCGATTTGTAGCAAGGAGCTTGGTGGGGTTTTTGGAAGAGGGCGTTTGTAGGTTTAAGAGGAGAAAGAATCAATTTTTGGCGTGCTCTTGCTCACTCGGCTTTTATGGAAATGATATGAATTTATGACAGTTACTTTATGCGACTCTGCAATATGGGTTTTGGGTTTGCAGTACTTATTTTGCTTAGAGTTCACTTGATTGTTATTTTGGATTGTGGGTTGTCGCCATATGATAGTCCGGACTACGTTTATAGCTGATAGTTGATAATTTTGTGCTGTGGTTATTTGAATACTGCCCTCGTTTGATTCATTAACGGCGGAGGAATGTTGGGAGAGAATTTGAGCAATACTTAAGCAGTGCATTGGAGTGGTAGATGTTTGCTGATTGTATCATCTTTTCTCCAGCGCATGTCTGGGGTTTTCCTGTTCTCTTTTAAGGCCTTGGAAGGGGAGCTGTTGGTTGTGATAGTGTCATGTGGTTGGTAGGTTTGACGGAAATGTGTTATGTTTTTTATGATACGAAGACCAAGCCAGAGTAGCAGGGTCAGGGGGTAGCAGTCGATTTTTTACATTTAATGCTCTGCTTTTTTAGGTTAGCGGAAGCCTTAGTTGGGTAGGAGATTGTGTATTCAGAAGGCTGTCCTGTTGTTGGTGTAATTTCATTTAAGACACGGAAGTTGTAGCAGTTCAGACTGATTTCTGAAACCCTAGGGGACACATTCACAGTTTATGATGCAGAGCTACAAGGAATAGTATAAGTTGAAGTTTGGAATGTAGGGCTGAAATTTGAGTTCAGAAAGCATCTGTACTTTAGAAATACATTTTTGTAGGTTATTTCAGGATCTCTTGTAAACATAATGTTTCTTATTAATTATTTGGTTTTGGGCATACTGGTCTGGGAAGATGCGAAATGGACTTGGGAAGAGCAAACGATCATGTATCCATAGAGTGCATGTATTTCATACGTGTTTTTTAATGTAGAGGGCTTAGAGCATTATCAAGTTTGCTGCAATAGTGTAAGTTTAGTTCTATTTTTCAAGAGAACATTTACATATGACGGCGATGATTTATATTTTCATGTAGTGAATGGGTCATGTCAGATCAATTTCTACTCAGGCAGCAGTTGAGGAAGTTGTTGGGAAGGTGGGCATACCCATTATCACCCAGCAATCAATTCGGCCCTCATGTACAGTGCAGTACCTACCAACAAGTTTACGTTCAAATTTTCGAACTCCAAGTCCCAGTGAAAAAAAAGTATAACTTTGAAAAATCTTATCTCCCATTTTATAACTCCAAACTTCATGAAACTACCACATATTTGTTTGGAAACAAGTTAACGAAGGTGGTTAGTGGTTACCCTATTCCCAAGTGACGCCTTAAACCAACCGCTAGGATAGTTTTTGCAATCAATGTTGCAATGATGTTGGTTGTAGCATGAGTTCCAGCTGGTAATGGGTTCTCTCTTGTTGGTTTTAGTACATGTAAGTGTGGTTATGGATTCGTTGTTGTTGGTTTAAGCATCTTTGGTGTGTGCAATACAAATCTTCTTTGAACAGAAACAACTCTACGTGCGTGATGTGATACTTCAACTTTGAAAATTTATAACTAATTCATTCTAATTTCAAAAATTATGTTTCAACTTGTGTTAGAATCTTTTTTTTTTTCCTAATTCTAAAAAATAATAATATTAAATAATATCAATGTCTCACATTTGTATTTCTTATTCAATTGGGAATGGGGTAACCACCTTACATTTTAGGCGTCATTAGTATGAAAATTTGAGCCATGTGTTTAAGAAAAATCGGATTGCATTAATTGCACTCTAAGTTGTGTTTGTAGCTCCTACATTGTGAAGACAACATCCATTCTTCTTGAGCTAGTACACTTTAGATTTTTGTGAGTTTGAACTTCATGTATGGACCTTCAACAACTTGTCAACAAAAAACATATTTCGTTCAAGCAATGTGGTAGCTTGTGGATACATTGTGAGTGTTTTTGGTGAGTAATTGCAATTCTAGTGGTTTTGTTTCTTGAGCTTGCAACTTTGCACAAATAGTAGAATTTGAAGGATTCATTGCTTCATTAGGTTTTTGGTGGGCATAACATCAACTGGAATAAAAGATTCACTCAAATTTGTAAGTGCTCATGCTCCAATTCTCAATTCAATGGTTCAAAAAAGAAGAGTTTGAAAGATACTATCTAAAAGGAAGAACTATTGCAAAACAAAGAAGAATTAGTCAACACCATTCAAAGGGCATGGGAAGAGGTGTCTTTAGAGATGATTGAAGTTATTCTTGCTAGCATGCTTCACCGTATGAAGGCTGTAATCAAAGCTAATGGTGGTAGCACTACATGGTAGATAGTTTATAAAAAATTCTATATTTACATATAAATCTATAATTTTTTTGGTAAATGTCTAATATATTAGTAAAGTAAATTTCATTATCTATCCAACACACTTTGAGGTTTGTGATTTGGATCATTTTTGAGCAAATGGTGGCAATTTGAAATTGGAGGTATGTGCGTTGTTTCTTTAGAATGACTGCCATGAACGTAAACTTGTTGGTGGGTATTGTAAGCATGTTGCGTTGTATGTACAATGCCCTACAGAAAGTAAGGTAACGCCCATTTCAACCTGTAAGATTTTTTTTCAAAATTTGACCTTTGTACACCCATTTTTCAAAACCAACCTATTAAAATGATAGTTTTATGCAATATTGATCAACACATCAAATTTCAATTTCAAAAAATAAATTTTTTATTTTTGATAAACTATTTGGTGTATTTTTCATTGTGGTACATAATAGTTGACTGAAAAATATTGGTGATGATTTTTTAAAATTTTATTGTGCAAATATATAGGAAACATTGATGTGTGCATTTTACTTTTAGGGAAAAATTGCATTACCTAAGAAAAATTTCAACTATAGAGAATTCAATGTTAAAGGCTTGCCTTCCCAAATTTTGTTAAATAGATATTATTAAATTGGAATCATATTTTTCTAATTGACCCTTATATTATGATTACTTTTATACCTTTGATTACTATGATGCAATTGGTTTGCGAATACCTAATTAGATTTAGAGAACTTTGTTGTACAAATTCTTGATTAGTGACCCCTTGATATTCAATTCTTTGTAGTTTAAATTTTTTCTTAGGTAATGCAATTTTTTCCTAAAAGTAAGATGTGCATATCAATGGTTCCTAAATATTTGTATAATAAAAATTTAAAAAATTGCCTTTAATATTTTTCAATCAATCATTATGTACCACAATGAATGATACACAAAATAACTTATCAAAAACAAATTTTTTGTTTTTTAAAGTTGAAATTTGGTGTGCTCATTGAAGTTGCATAAAACTATTGTTTTAACAGGTGAGTATTGAAAAATAGATCTAAAAAGGTCAAATTTTGAAAGAATTTATGACAAGTCAAAATTGGGGTTACCTTACTTTCTCTAGGGGACTGTACAACATGCTTATGAATTATTCAATCAGTTTTCATTAGAAAATTGAACACTTTTTAGGAAGCTCTAGCATGCTCAAAAATGAATAGATTCTGAAACCACAAATTGAATTGGAATTGCAATGAAGCGTGCTTCAACTTCATAATAAGTGAAAAAATAATTATTTAAAATAAGACAACAATTTGGATATCTTTTATGCACTATCTATCATTTCATAGTGAACTTGTGGAAGATAGTTAAAGATTTTGCATTAAGGTAAAGAACAAGTAAGAAACCATACAAATAGTTCAAGTGGTGTGGGATCAAGTATCTCTAAAGAAATTGTGAAGGTTCATTTTTAATATGTACCATTAAATACAAGTTGTAATCTTTACAAATGGCGGCAGCACTAAATGGTAGATAGTATATAGAAAACATTAGAATTTTTGTATGATTTTCAATTACATGTGTATTTGTAATGATGATAAAGTAGACTTTAGCGTGATTCCAATGCAAATTAAAATTTGAAATTCCGTTCATTTTCGAACATACAGGGGCCTTCCAAAGTTCCCACAAATCTCAACTAGATCCAAAAATAATTCGTAACCATCTTGTACTCGACTGTACTTGTGGCTTCCATTCTTAATACAAATACATATTCCTGGTACTAAATTGTTATGTGAATCGTAATGGGTAGGGTAGAAGCACCAGAAACTGTTAGGTACCAATTGTGGGACATGGACGGTCAACATTACATTTGATAAATGGGCATGTAGTCTCGTCAAGTAATCTCCAAATTGGTCACGTAGTATCGTCAAGTAATCTCATAATTGATCATGTAGTCTCGTCAAGTAATCTCATAATTGGTCGTGTAGTCTCGTCAAGTAATCTCATAATTGGTCGTGTAGTCTCGTCAAGTTGTAGAGGACAATCTTGTATAAATCCAAGTTCGACGGGGTCATTTGCACATTATGCTCTTGCTATTTCCTCTCTCTCTCTCTCTCTCTCTTACTCTTAGTCTTGGCGTCTTTGCTACTTTTGTTGTTGTACATACGGGATTACAAGTTGTACACACGTGATACATCGATAAGGAGTTGGAAAAATGGAGGCTGTGAATTCCGCGCACGTTGGACTTGTGGATGACGATGTTGCTCGTACTGGCAATTTGAAGCGAGTTGCACAAGATTTGGGATGCCTCGGAGCAACCGGGGCCGTTGCCATAGTGACGGTTCCAAAAAAGAAATTGCGCATGGTGAGGAAGAGCACGGCCCCAAAATCCTTTTCATATAGTGTGAAAAATCATAACCACTATGAATTTAAGCCTGTGAATCGAGAGAAGTTGATGCGCGTGCACATGTCGGTGTCCATGTCAGATTTGATAGCGCTAGCCAAGGCAGCTCAAAACAAAGCTGGCGAGTGCAACAATGGAGTCTCAAAAAGTTTCCTCAACAAATGAGGCTACATCCAGGGTGACAATTGCAAGGCGCATGGCGGATACTCCATGGTTGAGGGAATAAAAAATGAGCAGTAGAAACACATGTCGGGAAAAGAATGTGTACATGGAGGCGCTTGGATTAGAAGCCTATAGATGTTGAACATGGTACCAATGCCTTAGATATAGATTGCAAATATCATTACAACTTCATTTTTTGATGGAACCAATGTCCAAAGAGTGGACATAATTCTTATTACATGCAAGCCCTTGAGAGTACATTTCTTTGCATTTTGTAAACACTTAGAGCAAGCTACATCTAAGAAGCATATGTAAGACATCGTTTTTGGAAGTCATGTGTGGAGTTGAATTTGAAATTACATGCATATATGTTTCTTAAACAATTTTACAAGAAAAACTCTGAAAATTCATTAAAATTACAATTTTAATACTCTCATCTTGTAGTTCATTTTGATTATTTGAAATCATTATGCTTCAATAGTAGTGAAGTTGTTCACATAACTTTTGTTATGGTTCCATAGTGGTCTCTTTGTACGGAATCAAAAAATAAATTTTTAGGTTGAAATACTGCACGTTATGAAAAAGATGATTCAATGTTGTACATTACCGGTATGCACCTTTGGCCAATCATTCCAAAATTTGTAAGATAATGAGTATTCATGCATTCTTCATATAATTTAAACAATAACGTCTTTTAAATTTAAATTAAAACATATTTCACCACTATTACTTAATCAAACCGTATGAATGTCATGAAAAAGTCATCCTCTACAATTTTCATTTGTATGTCAGCCTCAAATAATGGATCTAGTGCATATCAAGTGATAAAAGCTTTTGAATTTCTTTTTGGTTGAAATGGAAGCTCATATGGAATGGGTGGATCTAGTGTTTCAATATTTATTCGAAATTGGACTTTACTATCATGAAAATTAACTTCATCTCAGATGAGAAAATGATGAGCTATTCTCTACATAGTCCAAAAGAACTGGACACTTAGATCCTAAATGCATGCACTTTGAAATCCATGGCTTTTCTTCAAAGCTCTCACGATAACTGTGAGGTCGATTTCAATTGCATCATTGTCCAGTTAACCCCTGAACTTATGAGGGTGTCCCTGGAATTGTCCTAAGAAAAATCATCATAAAGTACTATTTAGAAGAATATATTGGAATGATGTACAAATGAAAGTTCTAGATTTTGAATTTCAAATTCCATTTGTACGGTTCAATTCACCAATACAACCACCAATATTTTTATAATATAAAAAATTGAAAAAAAAAAAAAAAAATCCTTTTAAAATTTGATTACAAATTTTTTTTTAATATTTTTTGAGTAAAATTTGTTGGAATGAATTTGAAATAAGATACTCTTAACCCCTAAGTGATGGATCAACCATTTTATGGTCTCTGCCCTTTTTTTATGGGCTGCCCGAAATAGAAAAAATATTTTTATAGAAAATAAAAAATATTTTTAAATAGGTAATCAAGTCTACTTTCCAGCCCAATTTGAATCATGTCAATCCGAGTTAAACTCCACCCGAGAGAAATTTTCAAAGAAAAACACTTCTACATTGTCTAGTGTTAGAAAACTTACTATTTGAGGAAAGTAATGATGTTCTCTCCCGTTGAAAAATTTGCAATTTTATATTTTATAATAGAATGTCTAGTTTTAACAAGTCATACAAAATTTCAAATTCTAAAAATAAAATTTGTGATTCTTATAAATATTTGAAGTTAATTTCTTCTAAACTCATTATGAGATGATAAAAAGCTATTTTTTGATATTTGACCGTATGGAAAATTACTAAACATCAAGCTCCTCATTTTCTCTTTTGGACCAAACTTCATCAAAGTTGAAGAAGTAATTTTTTATAACACATTTATGTTTTGCCCTTACCCCCTCCGTCATTTAGGGGTTAAACGTGGCGATTTTTTGAAATTTTTGTGTTCCTAAAATCTATGACCTCATTTTTGCAAGGCCACTTTTGAACAATAGTTAGTGCAATTTTTCCTTGGTCAACAACTTGACATACTTCTACATTTGTAATTTAAGGAAAAAAATGTACTCAAGTATCATTAAATCCAATCATTAGATTGAACAACAACTTAGTGAAGTATCTCCAAAAAATCGAATGACTTTCATTCAAGCATTCATGAGAAGGTGAGAAGGGTTTGAATCTGTAAGAGCATGTCCAACAGCAGGTGCTTTGGAAGGACCAACGCCAAGATTTGGTGTAGTCATCTCCATTTGCTTCGAAGTTAGGCCCAGCAACTACCCACTAACGCTAAATAATAGTTTTTGGAGCCAAAGTTTGAGGTTTCCCCGCCATCCAGAGAAGCTTTGGTGCAAGCAAATTTCTCACACCAAGCAAGCAAAGATGCTCAATCAACAATTAAATAACGAGCTTGAAGACTATTCACCGGCCCGTGCTTCAGGGTCCGGGTCTAATATGGGTTCCAAAAAGGACTGTCTCACTAAAAAACTGTCATTTTATAATTCACTTAATGTGTGCTAGAAATTACACATTTTCAATTCACATGAATTTAATGATAGATTCATGAGAAAGTTGTAATACTCCATTCAAAATAGTAGTGAGCAAGAAAAATTGAACAATTTATATATTCCGGATTGTTCCTTTTGTCTCAAATCCGGAACTGTCTCAGTTCCGGATTTGAGACAAAAGGAACAATCCGGAATATCAATTTATAGTGAAATAGTTCATAAACAAGAAATTTAGTTAAAACAACGTTTGAGTAATATCTATGTTTAATTTTAACTCATAATTTGATGTTTTATTATATTTCCTTATTTTTGAGAACTTTCAAAAATCAAATATTTTTACACAATCTAAAAAGACTATGATTTTATAATATCTTTGTCTTAAAACTATATGATATGCTTAAATATAAACTTAATAAAGTGCATGAATATTTGTTTTAATAAAAAACCTTAAACACATAGTCCTTTCGCTACTATAATGTGACCAGGTGCTAGATATGATAAATTAGGAAAAAATTCAATTTTTGAATTTTACCTTTATAGCACATGATTATTATGTACCAACATGTCATCTATAATACCATGTAACTTTTGTAATTTTCCAATAATTTTTTCATTACCAAAAGGACATTCTTCTAAAGTCCGGACAGTTCGGGAAGGGGTACCCTGATCAGACCCGGACCCTTCAAGGTCATCAAGTAACTTTCATAAAATCTTCATTTTATAAGTTGCCTTGGTGTTCACTCCAGGAATGCTGCTGGGGTACTTCTTGTATTACAATCCTCCATAATAGAAATGGCCTTCAAATTGATGCTTGGTGGACATTTTTTCTCTGCAATTGTTGGGCTTGCTCTTAGAGCATGCCCAGCAGTTCCAGAGAAAAAATGTCCGCCAAGCATTAGTTTGAGGGCCATTTTCAACTTGGAGGAATGTTAAAGAAGAAGTACCCCAACAACATTCCTCGAGCGAACACCAAGGCAACTTATAAAATGAAGATTTTATGAAAGTTACTTGATGACCTTGAAGCACGGGCCGGTGAATAGTCTTCAAGCTCGTTATTTAATTGTTGATTGAGCATCTTTGCTTGCTTGGTGTGAGAAATTTGCTTGCGCCAAAGCTTCTTTGGATGGCGGGGAAACCTCAAACTTTGGCTCCAAAAACTATTATTTAGCGTTAGTGGGTAGTTGCTGGGCCAAACTTCGAAGCAAGTGGAGATTACTACACCAAATCTTGGCGTTGGTCCCTCCAAAATACCTGCTGCTGGGTATGCTCTAAGTCGTTTAGAAACTGAACACTATGACGTTTAGGTGATCATAGGATCCAATATGGTTGAAGCTAACACAGGTACGGTATTGAGAATAACTTAAATTCTAATGGACCAAGTCAGAATGCATGCTCTGCGCAGGGCTTGGAAAACTGTAGCTTCCAAAACTTTACAGCTTATAAGTTAGTAAGAGCATTCCCACCCATGCACGCTAGGACTAACCCTCTCAAATTATTCATCTACATGTGAAGGGCCCTTGCGCTCACACTCCCCCACCCTTGCACGCCCTTCACGTATCAAAAGTGCGCATCAAATAGTCAATGGACCAATCACAAGTAGAATGAGAGGAATAATCATCGAATAGTCAACTCAATAGTGATTTCAAAGCCCAATTTCTAACACGCTAGAATCCAGAGTCAAGAAGCATTTTGAAAGGCCCCTTGAAACTTTTCATCCACTTCTTGAGGTCAGAGACCCTCTGAGGCCATGGGTGGCCATGCTCTAAGGTGGAACCATTCATTTAACCTTTAACTACCTAGGCGTTCAATTTTTTTAGAAGATGTACAAATTTCATCCACAAATTCTTATCCATCATGCATTTTTAGTAGTGTGAATTTTTTACTATAGATTTTATAGGAAGTTGACTTCATGCATGTGAGAACTGATTAGGAAGGTGACGATTTGTGAAATTTTTATCCCTCATTCCATGTTCCAATGATTCACCACAAATTTCTAAGATCTTCAAAATAGTTCAAAAGTGCTCTTGAAAAAGTCAACTCATCAAATTAAGCAACCAAAAAATCTTCTGAAATCACTGCATTTAGAGTATTACATTCCAATCCATCACAACAAATTTCATCCACAAATTTTCAATATCTTATTCCTAATCGAATTACAAAAGAGTTTGGAATTTGGAGTTTTAAAATTTATACAAAATATTGGGGATAGCAATCATAGATCTAGTTGTACAAATAGAATCTAAAATTCACAATGTACAACTTTTATTCATACATCAAGTACAAAATGTCCTTCTTAGTTGCATTTTATAATGTGTCTTTGCAATTCTTCAAATCTGGAGAAGGTTGCAGCCATTTAGGGATTAAACAATCATATAACAGCTTAGAGGACATACCTTCAAGGACATACCAAGTGTGTCACAATTTTTTGAGGGAAATATGAATTTTAGTGCGAATTTTAGTTGAGTTGATTCAAAGTGAAATCTTATTTTCTTGATAAAATTTCTATGAGTTTTTGAGTGGTATGCCTTGAAAGTACAAATCCACCCATAGATGGGGACTATGAGCATCCCATAAATGCTCTATAATCTTTCAAAATTAGCCTATAGTTGATAAAGAAGTCACTTTAAACCACCTCATTTACACTCAATTCCACCCAAGGTATTTGATTCCTTCCTTCATTGTCTTAATTGCATAATCATCCCTTTCTGATCTCATTTTTGTTCATCGAAGTACCTAAAATTTCTCTATTTACATCTAATTCTTCCTATTTCTTATTACATTTAGTGTTCATCTAAAGTGAGGTGGAATAGGAGTGGTCAACGATAGAGTGCAAGATTGGATCTTGGCTAGTTTTAGATATGTCCATCTTATATAAACTCTATCAAATGAAACTAACACTTATACATTGTAAGTGTTTATATTCAATTATTGTATAGTTCGTAAAAGGGTGGTCTTTAGACACTAGGAATA
Organism: Pohlia nutans; assembly: GCA_022496805.1. NCBI lineage: Eukaryota > Viridiplantae > Streptophyta > Bryopsida > Bryales > Mniaceae > Pohlia > Pohlia nutans. Next base: position 5,521,553 of record CM040086.1, read on the forward strand.
GTATTATAGTATGGTGCCCAAACTCATGTTGACACAATAGTAAGTGGAAGGCATGGTCAATATTTATTTTCAAAAAAATAATATTTTTTTCCAAAAATAAGGTTTGGTAGATATAAAGTTTAAGAATATATCCAAAAAAAAATTCACCACAATTTTATTTATTTATTTTGAAATTCCTATATGTTCTGGCTATTCCTTTGTGGCAAAGTACCCCTTTTCTACCCCATGTGGGCAATGTCCACTTTGTGTAGATTTGGTGAAATACTAAAGCTAATTTTCTAATTTTTTTAGAACAATTTATAGCTCATACTAGACAGCCTCAACACAAAAAGAATTATGTTTGTAAAGTGAAAAATCATACAAAACATTGAAAGATATAGTTTTTATATAAAATAAAGTTATCCAAAAAGAGAAGTCGTGTTTGAATAAGAAACCATGTGTTTTGTTTTAATATACTCTTATTTGTTCACTTTAAATAGTTACAAGGCACAAAAGATCGTAGCCCTTTAGTGCCCAGCTGACCACATTATGATCACTGCAATGTCCGAAATGCAAATAGCAGAGAATCCGTGAAGGATTGGAACTTCAGTTTTGAAGTTCAGATTTGCCCATATACATTACACACCTTCAAGTAAAAAGAAATTCTCAATTTGGAATTGTACACCTATCAAAATACTTATCTACAAAACGCAAAAATACTGCAAATACTTGAAAATATAGTAAATATTTACAAATACAACACATGTATTATACAATATTTCTTGTGCTTTGAAGTTTGTTATCTTGTTCTCTTTTTTTGGATTGTGTTTTCTTCTTCATCTTCCGTTAGTGTATGTAATCCAATCTTGACTAATGTACCCACTCCTGTCAATTTTCAACGTATAAAATTTTGTCTTAAACCGTTTATGAATAAGTCACTTTCACTTATAAAATTCACAATAATTATGTGTGAGTCTATTCTTGATATGAAAGATTGCAACGGGGAGGTTTTGACATAGGGCATAGCTAAACTTCTTTCCTTTCATTTTTGAAAATTTAACCCAAATTCTATTTAACTTTGAAGTCACACACCCCCCCAAAATCTCATTTTTGAGCGTGCATTATACAGTTCAAATACATACTATAATCTTCCAATCCCACCATTGGATGATTCTCAAATCTTCATAAAACGTGTGCTCTCCAATTGAGAATAGAATTGTACGACTACTTTCTAATTTAATCCATCTATTTTTGGTAGTCTCAATCACTGTGAAAAAATCCATTGAAATCGAGTGCTCCAAGCTACAGTACCCTGTGCACTAAGGGGTTAATGGTCTTTCATTATTAGGTGTGTAAAAGCTTGGTGGTCTTCAAACTCATCCACAACCTATTGCAGTTGTCAATAGTGAGACTACTAAGCTCTTCTATACCGCTTGTAACTATTTAGAGTGAACAAATGACATTTTAATTGTCCACACTAGAAACTCCGGCCCCTTTTAAAATGCGGTGAGCGTGGATCGAACATGCGACCTTCAGATCTTCAGTCTGACGCTCTCCTAACTGAGCTGAAAACCCGAAATCCGGGGGATTAAAAAGAGAACCAATACAAAGCCTCCCAAGCGAAGCAGAAAAGCCCTCACGGCCAAAGACACACTAAGCGTCAAAGAGGCCGAAGCACAAACCAAGTCAATAAGACTAGCAGGGGAAAAAACCAAGAAAGGACTAACCAATCAAGGGGGAACCCATGAGGGCAAAGAAGAGAAAGTCCTGGCAAGCGCAAGACTAAAAAGAAAGAGCAAAAACTAATCTGGCTCTAAAGAAAATAACCTAGACGGGCTACCTCTACAGGAAGGAGCTAAAAAACTGGGGCCAGCTTGCTGGACCTGATGAGTGACAGGTTGGTCTTGACTCTCGTCAGACTTAATTAAAGCACCCTGTCTCGTACAAGGCTTCTTCTTCGTGCGTTCGTAAGCTGGGCCTCCCTGAGTCATCTTCCCTATCGAGCGTTCAAACACCGGCGCCTGAAAATCTCGTGGGCAATCTGTACTACTGGGGCCTTGAAGCGAGCTCCTGCCTTGCTTGGCGCCAGGCTGCTCGTTGACGGAGCGTTGCTCGTGAAAGGGAGACTCATTGGGAGTCCTCTCGAAGTCGGCGTGGAAAAACGAGGGCGAGGACGGAGCGCCTCTGCCTGGTTCCAGAAAAAACCAAAAGGCCGCTTGGGCCTGAAGCTCCTCGGCTGATTGTAATTCTTCTGGTAAGTTCTCCAACATATGCTGGAAATCTTTGTTCTGCGATTCTGGAGTGGGGTTCCGTGTAGAGTCGATCATTTCAAGGTCCATCTCTGTCTCCACTTGTTCTAGAATGCGTTGGATTACGTCTTGCAACGCTTCTGCCTCTCCTTCTCTACCCTCTGCTCGGTCGGGGGACAAGCTATCTGTCCTCGTTCTTCGATGCGTTGATGAGGCTGATTGATGATTATCTTCAGAGTCCCCACCCTGTTGAGAGAAAAGGCTCGAAGAAGGGGAGGAAGGAACGCTCTCCCTCGTGTGAAAGGTACCTGTGTCTCTCGGCGCAGTTGGGACTTGTGGTTGTGTTAGCCCTGCTCGAAAGCTTCTGTACCTGAGTGCCAGATCTCTAGGTAAGAATTCTCTGTGAGGAACCAACTGCCACTGTACTCCGTTGTGAGTCTTACAGAATAGTTGTCCATAGCTCCAGGTTTTGATGAACTCAGCTTCCCTTTGTAGCTGCTTTTCTGATTTAAATTCTGAGTTGTATTTTGTTAACTCGAACCAAGCCCCCATCCCAGCTTGGACCGTAGATTGCCATGCTCTAAAAAGCGCAACTCCTGTGTAGAAATCCCCCCCCCTCTAATGTCGAAATCGAGTTTTTGACACCAGAGGAACCATATGAGACTCATTCTCAATACCTCCCATGGTGTCTCATCTATCATCGCCACGTGTTGCTGTCTGTTTCCCGGAGCATAGGGGTCTGGTGGGTGATATACTCTGGACCTGCCCAACTGTCCTAGTGGATCATAGATTCCAGTGAGTATTTCCCACCACCCTGATAATCTAGTTGGGAGACCTGCTAACTCCCTCATTCTCTTCACCTTGTCCCATATGCCTGCTACCGATGGGCAAGTGAAAAAAGTATGTTCCGGTGTTTCTGAGGAATTATGAGTGCATAGATTACATATGCCTGAGTGTCCCATGCATGTCCTCCATTGTGCCAAGGGAAGACCTCCTTGACACGTGACCCAGATCATAGTGGCTATTTTCCTTGGAATCCAGCTATGCCAAAGGTTCGAATAGAAAGCTCTATGTTGAGCCTTGCTAAAACCTCGATTGGCCAATTCTGTCGTAAAAGGTGAGTCTTGCCTTGAATTGCCAATATGTTCTTGTAGCTGCGCTTAGTAGTGTATGAGTAGAAGTGACCCTCCTTTATGTGCCCAATCTTCGTCCACAACCATTCTTTGGGGTCGAATAAAAGGTCTTTTATTCTGTCATGTTGTACTGCATACACTGAGAAGCCCTCATCTGGAACCGTCTCCGAGTTGAATTCTGCGAAGCCCCTCGAGGTGGATTTCAATGCTGTCCTCGCCCTCGTAAGCTGCCACGTCGGTAGAAGAACCGGCCGAGGGCCAGAGACCATCTGGAGCCTCTCCGAGGCCTCTATTCTTCTGTACACATTAACTGCTAGACGCCTCCTCTCCCCGGGGAATTCACTCAATGTGTTTTATGTATATCACGTGCGAACAAATCTTTGACCCCCTATATTACATTATAAAAAATCAATAAAAAAACTTGAAAATTTTATAGGATGTTTCTTTATGTTGAAAGTTTATATTGTGAAATTTTGGGAATTTTCTTTGTTCAAATTAATTTCTTACAAATTTTTGAAGTAAATAAATACACTATGCAACTATTTTTTGTATTTTAGAGCTAGTTTCAATTGTGTTTTTAGAATTGGTTTTGAATTCAATTGAAGTAAGAATTTTCTAAAATTAAAGATACAATGATTATGTGACCACACTAAAAAATTTGGAGCAAAATCAAACTTTTAAAAAAAGTATATAGGGGTTGAAAATCACTTGTTCGCACGTTGTTATGTAATATTTGGAAGTGACCTCCCCGAGCTCCTCTCGTTCACTTGCTGGACGTGATAAAATTCCTCCGGTAGATTTCTCTCCGGTTCATCTAATGTGAGCCAGCCACCTTCCTTATTATCTTTGTCACTCACCATGCTCCATGGGACTGAGTCGATGATGCCTTGTCTGAGAGCTTCCAGATTGCGAGACCTGGTAATCTGGAAGAGGTCCCAAGCATGAATCCAAAATGAGTGTGGGTAGTCCCAAAGGTGTTTGAGACGCGTGATACCTTTCTCAGCCCATCTGCGGAAAATCCCTGCCTTTGGGTCTTGTGAGTCGCCCCACATGTCGAAAACTGAATTGGTGAGAAAAGTATTTAGAAAAAGACCCTGACGGTGTGCTTCATCTCTAAAGACTGGGACTGCCTTTCTCACTCCCGGCCGAACCTCCATCCATGTGGCCCATATACCTTTCCACAACGGACTGCCTTGTGCACAGATGTTGTGTGATGTAAGGAGCCATTCTGGGTCCGCGTGCCAGTCTCCTTGGTTTTTGAATCTAATTTGCTTCACCCTGTATTGCAATAATACCTTCCAGGGTTCTGGTCCCGGGGACAATCCTCTGGTTATCATTTTGGCCAAAAGAACAGAGGCTTGCGCGTACGGATCGAAAATCTTGACCCCTCCGTGAATGTTAGGGAGAATTATCGAGTCCCATCTTACTTTCGCCCTTGGATTCTTCGCCGCATCTCCCCCCCCAGATGAAGTTTCTTACCAAGGCCCGGGCCTTGTGAAGCATACTTCTAGCTAAATCGGCTCCACTAGCTATATACCAAATGGAGGCTAAAATAACTTGGTTGGAAACCAAGATTCTCTCAGCCATGGAAAGTTTTTTGTTATTCCACTGTGCCAGTTTTCCTTTGATCTGTTGCGAACCTTAGCGTTCTTTTCTTGTTGGACCATGTTGAAACCTATAGGAAAACCTAGATTCATCGTGGTCGTACCCTCCTGAAGCCATTTAAGGCCTCGGTCTTCCCCGAAAGACCAGGTCCGTGGCGAAAGTGAGCACCATATCGCGACACTTTTAGTGAGATTCATGCGTGCTTCGCTGCCCTTGCAGAAGAGGTCTAAAACCTTGAAGACTCTCTGCAGATTCTCTTCCTATCCTCGCACGAATACCGTGGAATCATCCGCGAAGAAGGACTCTCTTAGAATTGAATTATCCGGAAGGGTCAGGCCTTTTATGCCGAAGAGGGGGTTACAGAGCATGTATCCGAGCGCGTCTTGGACCAAGAGGTATAGATAGGGAGCCATGGGGCATCCCTATCTCACACCACGCTCTATCTCAAACTCTTCCGTCTGGTGTCCATTGACTAGTACCGAAGTGTTGGCTCCTTCATAGAATGTGGTGGTCCAGGAGATCCATTGGTCGCTAAAACCCATCTTCTTCATAGCCTCCTTCAAAAAGGTCCAATTAATGCGGTCGTAGGCCTTTTCGAAATCAATCATCAAGATGACGAGATCATGTTTTGACTCTTCCGCCCACTCCATTGCTTCATAGGCTAGAAAGACGTTGTCAAGAATGTAACGGTCCTTGACAAATCCCGTCTGGGAGGTTTTAATCCAGAATGGCAGATTACCCTGCATTCTGTTCACCAAGACCTTTGCCATTAATTTGTAAATTGCTGGCAAAACCGATATTGGTCTGTAATTGCCTAACGAAGATTTTGAACCTCCCTTCGGGATCAAGGATTGCAATGCTTTGTTGAGGCAAGGATGAAGTTTCCTCTGCTGCAGGGCTTCCTCAAGCTGCTGTTGAATTAGGACCCCGATCTGTGGCCAAAGAACCTTCAGTGCTTCAGTCGGGACACCATCAACTCCCGCCACTTTCCCGAAGGGCAACTGCTTCAGGGCCTCCTGAAACTCTTCCTGAGTGAAAGGTTTAAGGAGTTCCTCATTCTGTAATTGGGAGACCGATCGGGGAATGTTTCTAAGGCAGATTGCTCTATCTCTGGCGTTTATCTCCACTAGTGGGTCAAAACGATAGAGATCTTTGTAGAAATCTATAACATGAGCTGATATCTCTTCTTGAGTTCTAAGTGAGCGTCCTCTGTCTATAAGCTCTTTGATCGCTGTCTTCGGTCGTAAAGTCTTGTGGAACTGAAAGAACTCTCTAGAGCACTTGTGTCCCCAGCGTGCCCAAGTAGCTCCTGCTTTGTTCTTCTGTTGTTCTAGTCTTTCCATGCAGACTTCTTCTAAGTTATAATGCGCTGTGTCCAACTTCTCCCAGGCCTCTAGGTCATTCCAATCTCGTGCCAAGTCTGCCTCTGCTTCTTTAACCTCCTGAAATTGGGATTGATACACTGCGCGTCCTGCCTTCTTCTCTGCCCTTGTAATTCTTATATTCTCTGTCATGAGAGCCTTCAATGCCTGAGCCGTCTGCTCTGCCTTAGACTCCTCTGAGTAGGCCTGAACTGTAGAGTCCCATATTTGAATGGGAGCCTCTTTGGTGTCCTCCTTTTTGAGGAGAGTAGAATTAAAATGAGCTGGTCCTGTAGCCGGTCGCAGCTGAGCGAGAGAGAGGTGGAGGAAAATTGCTGCATGATCTGATAAATGGGCCATGTGTGGCCATATCCCCGTTCTACCGCCTAACTCTTGAAACGTAGAATTGACGTAAAAACGATCTAGTCTAGACCACTTCTGGGCTGGGTGTTGCTTGGCCCAAGTGTGGCGCTTGGTGCCAATCCTACGAAAATCATCTGTCAAAAAGGAGTCACTGAGCCCTAGAGAGAGAGAGCAAAGGTGTTCCACGTGGTCTGCTCTCTCCTTCCCATGGCGTTGTCTATATAATTGGGGCTTCTGTCGTCCTCGGTCTCCGTCATATTAAAATCGCCTGCTACTATCCAATTGGCTTTTGGTAGGACGAAGTGACTAAGTTTTGACCAAAATTGTGCCCTTGCTCCCGTGTGGTTAGGGGCGTAAATATTGAGAATTCCTATTCTCAGTCTTCCCGCAGCTATAATAACAAACTGGACCCTCCCTTCCACAAGAACTCCCGAATCAACTACCAGAGGGGCAATTTGTTTCCTTAGGATGACTCCAGTTCCTGCTTTAAATCTAGCACCTTCCGCACAGTAAAGTGCGTTGTTCCATAGTGAGAGTCCTCCCTTGAAATCTAACTGGTGTGTATTTTTCATACAGTCTTCCAAACTAAAGTGGTGTTCTTGTATAAGAATCACTTGAGGTTGGGGATTCGCCTTTGCTAAAAAGGTCTTGAATTCCTTCCTCTTACGCACTCCGTAAATACCTTTGCCTAGGCTTCTGATATTTTGGGAGGCTATCGTCAGATGTTGTAGAGTCATTTGCTTGCATCAGTGAGCTCCTCCGATAGAAATTGGCCTTGAGCCTTAGATCTCTTGTGAAGAGGAGGGGGAGAGGAGGACTCTTTGGAGTAAATGGCGTCTCCTACTATTTGCTGTAAGGTAGGCTCCGTAATGAATGCCATCTGTTGAATGCGCCCTAGTTCCGGTGTGGCCGTCAGGGCTGAGGTGAATTGTTGTTCCAGCTTCATCCACCGATAAGCATCTGGCTTCGCTAATGGAACGTTCTTTGGAACAATTGGTATGAAGGCCAGAAGAATGCAGTGAGCCGTATCTGGGTCTGTAGTGACCCATTGGTAAAACCAGCAAGCACAATTCCAGTGCTTGAAAGGGTTGATTTTATTGTTAGTGTTAACAATCAGCCCTCTGAGATCCATGGTTGCTTCGTTCATGATGTGAGCTCTTGTGTGGTAGTAGTCCTAGTCATGTTTGTCCTCTAGGACTTGAATCTGCTTGAAAGTCGCTGCCGAGTTAGAAGATACACCTTTAGGACCCTTCTTCTGTAGGATCCAAAAGTTATTGTCTTTGGAATCCTTATCTTTGGCCAATAAAGTCGTCAGGATTGGGAAAACCCGGCACCGATTGTGAGTCAGGAAGACCTCTTTGTAAATGGGAGCACCTTCCGAAAAAGATGACGGGAGTTCTGATGTTTGGTATCCTCTTCTCTGAGGGAAGGTTTTTGGAGGATATCCATAGATCTCCTCTTGTTGTCTTCCAAAATTCTTCTAGATAAAGCGTCCTTCAGCCTTCCAAACAAATTCATATTTTTCATCTAACTCTTTCTCTATATGCGATCTCAGGTCTGGACTCTCCGAGAGGTGGGAACCAACAGAACCTTGAGAGGTCTGTGGCCTTGGTTTCTTGGATTTGCGATATCGGTGAGACGACGAGATGGGCAGAGTATGAGACAGAGGAGGATGGACACTCTCTGAAGAAAGCGGGACTGGCTCTGTAGATATCGTCACTGGGAGGCTAGTCGGGATGGTTTTCTGTCTAGATTGACTCTTGACAGGAGCTGGTGGCTGAGAAGGAGTATCCTTGACAGGTTTTTCCGATTTTGAGGGAAGAGATTCCTTTGTGGTTCTCTCCTCTAGGGGCTGTGGAGCTTGCTGGGAGGCATGACTCTCTGTGTTAGCGGAATTTGGTCCCACTACAACAGATTTGATTTTGTAAGTTGGTTCGCTAGTCGGCCTCTGAGAGCCTCTGGTGTTTGGATTGGGCTGCTGCCTAGAAGGCGCAGAGGAAGTTGGCGAAGTAATTTTTTCTTTTCCTTTTTTGTTGGAGACTTTTGTCCATCCATGTTTTTGGTCTGGTCGGGAAGAGGATTTGGGGGGAGGAGTCTGAGCCTTAGAAGCCTCTGGAGGAATCTTAGATTGCTTAGGGCGGGAGTGATCCCGCGTCTTCTCTGTATGGGTTTTGTCATGAGTCCTAGAGGAAGGAAGGTCCTTCCTAATCGGATTTCTGTGTCTCACTTTGGATTTTGACTTTCGTTTATCGTTGGGATTGTCATTGCCTCCCTTCTTCTTTGGCTGAGTACATTTTTGAACCGAGTGACCTAGCGCTTTGCATCTCAGACATTCATCTGGTCTGCCTGTGTAAACGACTTTGTGTTCCAGGATTACCCCCGGATGCTCCCCTGGGATTTGTACTGAGTTTGGGAGACTATCTAAATTCTGCACTAAAACCCTGGTCCTGGGACCAGCGGTCTTTCCTCTGAAGGAGATGAGTTATCTATCGCGAGAATATTCCCTAAACGAGAACCTAGAATCGTCAAACATTCCGTGTTGTGAAGCCATCCTGGGATACCGAGAAATTAGCCCAAACCGGGAACTAGATATGATTGAAGGTCTCTTCTTTTTCCGAAGAAAAATCAGCGCTCCACAGTGAGAAGGCTACTTCTTTTCTTGAGAAAAAGAAAGTGTTTTGAAGAGTGTCTTGTACACCTTCTGGCTCGGAGAAGGTTACCTCGAAAAAGTTATTGCCGATTAAGGTTAACGAATCGTAAGATGCATGCAACGATGAACGAGCCCACTCGTCAAGAGATTTGAAACCCGGACTAGCGGAAGGGAGGTGCCCCAATACCGTCCTGGCCATCGCTGAGTTCCTGTAGGCTTGGAGTAGAGAGAGTCCTGAGGGAGAGAAACTAAACTTAAGTACCCCGTCGACGCAATCTGGCTGTGGTGCCGGACCTTCCTTTGTCGCTGACTCCGGAAAGTGCGGCGTTGATGCCCGGAAAGGATTGAGAGACTCCGCGGCTCCACGATCCTCAGCGCCCGCCATGGAAGAGTGAGGAAGAGCGTCGCACATACGAACATCCGTAGGAGGCGACTCCCCCGGAGGTCTAGGCAACGAACTTCCTTCCCCTGCACCCTAGGCCATGGTGACGCAAAGATCGCAAAAGAGAGCTCAAACGAAGCGCTATCTGCTAGAGCACGACTAACCATGCAATTGTGATCCTAACTACGTCGAAAATAGTGCAAAAATCTAAAAAACGGCAAAAAACGGCTGCGCCGCCTTTCGCCGCCCAATGCTCTCTCGCTCTCCTCTCCTCTAACCAACTGAGCTAACAAAGCCCGCTCTCCCAACTGAGCTATCCCCGCACACTTGTTTTCGCCCGGGTTCGAACCGGAGACCTTCAATGTGTTAGACTGATGTGATAACCACGAAATCCCACCCTTCAGACAGCAGGCATGCCCCTGTGCCATTCTCTGATGTGAATGCTGCAGCTTGATATTTTCCAACAACAATACCCTACGTCGTGGGTCAGTATCAACATTAATTAATTTCTTTTTGTCCAAAAGTGCCACATGTCATCTTATGATTGGTTAAAGGTGACGTGAACCTCTCAAAATTTGATGTGAAAATTCAATTTTGACACCTAGTTGTCCAAAACTGACCACAACGTACGGTATTATTGTGACTCAAATTGACATCCTCATTTGGAACAATCTTCACAAGCACATCTTCATCCCTATTAACATTCAGAAAATATTCACATAATCTTAGAGAACATCCGAATCATTTAGGCAAAAATTAATAACTATTTAGCATGACATGCCAATCCAACAACAAGGTACGATGGTACGAAGACTATCGTGAATAAAAGGGGTCAATTACTACGTGGTGCACAATAGTGCAGTTGTCGGGTGCACGGGCTAGGTTCAAGTGTGATATATTCCAGGAATATTCACCGACACAAATAAAAATATTCTCCAAACCCCAAAATTATGAACTTTAAAACCCCAAAATTTTAACCCTAACCCTAAACTACCACGTGATAGCGCTAATAAGACAAAATATTACAAGAATATTCTACATCTGCACCCTTTGCACCCCACACTCCAAATTCCACGCTACTCATTAGTCAGCCTTGAATAAAGGAATATTGATCGTAGTCTGTTATGTCATATCCCATGAGGATGAGTACTAAGGGGATCTTTAACCCCTAAACGTACAGACCCTTTGAACAGAAATAGATGCTAGCCTTAATAGTAGATATTATAATGGCTCAAATGTACATGAGGTGTACATAAAAGATCCATTGTAAACATGAAATCTACCCAAAAAATTTGACATATTTGCATTTGGAGGTCTCTCCAATATTATCTACATCTCATCCAAGATTGTATGAGAAAGTTACCAGGCTTTTAATCTGTTCATAATCCAGTTTCTGAATGCTGGGACGTTTAGGGGTTAATTTAGCAATCTGTATACATGTAGTTCTAACTCCTGTAATTTGAAATGTTATGCAATTTCAAAACAAAAATAGTCAACAAAATGGTTTGATGTTGTCTTTGCATTGGAATCTTCGATTGAACCTTGGAATCATGTGCGTTCATAACCCCCTTAAAAACAAACCCCCTTCAAAGTAAGTGTACTTTACTTTGAACCTAACAAAAACAAACCCACTTCATTTCATATATCCTCAAGCACTTCTCATGTGTTGTATGTATCTCTCCTTCTACAGACATCAACATTCACATCTCTCCTTTTTGGAAAAACTCCCAAAAAAGCTACTAACAAAATGTATACAACAAACAATGATGACACCTACCCAAATTTTGTGAAATAAACATTTTGAAATTGTAATTAGATTTTGAAAAACCATAACATACTAGAGCAGTGCAATAGAAATCTTTTTTGAAAATTGGATAGAAAGAGGATCTTCAATTACATTCACTTATTTAAGTAATGAGGGAATGTCATTTGTATTACATGAATCGTGGGACTACCGAGTCATTGCTATGTACATATAGTTTCTAATTGTAATTAAATTGTGATTCCATTGCAAAAGGGAGATGGCACCATTGCTATATTATGCTATGACTAATGCACCATCCGTCCATCCACAACATTCAGCAGCCTCTATGATTGCTGCCTTCCCCTCAATAGAATGATGTAGAATACTCTACATGATTTCATTGGAGGGATGAAATGATGTGGGATAATCCACATCCCATGAGTAGCTATGGGGGCAATAATCAAAAGCATTCACTCAATCACAATTTAACAGTGTCCTAAAATTGTCTATTTGATTCAATAGTCCATTCAATTACAGATCACTACACTAAATAGTATATTTAGTGTGAGATAATTATAAGATTTGAAAATGTTATAGATTTTTACTCTCGACAAAAAAATTTACCAAAGACATTGATTCCAATACTATTGAAAGATCCCCATCTTGACCAATATAGAGGGTAAAAAAATTGGTAAAAACTTACAACATGTTTATGTAAATTAGTGTATCTAACATTAAATATACTATTTAGAGTAGTCACTATATATATAAAGGTGGATGAAACTAAAAGGAAACCTTCTTGAAGGCTACCCAATGTTATGTCAAGTTCAAAGCCATGAAATATCTTTTGAATAAAACATGATGTGCATAGATTTATAAACATAAAAAATGAGAAACAAAAATATTGAAAATTTAATAAAACCCTATTGTATGTTAAATTCCAAAACAAACTACATACTAACAAGTCAATTGTTCATCATCATGAATTTTGGACCCAACGGATTTTAAACAATTTCTATGTGATATCTGATATTTCATGGGTTTGTACATTTTTTGCACATATTTCACACTAATTCTGTGCGGACTTTGCACATTGTTAAGTAACGAAAAGAGAGAATGTAAAAGCCAAACAGATTCAATGCAAAATTAACACAAAATCAGTGTGGAATCTGTACAGAAAATGTATAAACCCATGAAATATCAGATGTCATACAGAATCTATTTAAAATCAGTGAGATCTTAAATTCTTGATGATGTTCACTTGAGAATTAGAATTAGCAATATTAACCCTTTAGTGCCTAGCTGACCACATTCTGATCATTGGAGTGTCGAAAATGCAAAGAACAAAAAATCCATGAAGAATTGGATTTTGAATTGTGAGGTTCAAATGTGGAGATTTATAATACACATCCGTTTTAGGAATAGAAAATTTCAATTTAGAGTGTGCAACTATCAAAATACTTCTGTTCAAAACATCAAAATACTACAAATACCTCAAAATACAACCTACAAATTCGTCATAAGTACTATGCTATATTTCTAGTATTTGGATGCCTGTTATCTTGTATTTTTTTTGTATTTTTTTATGATTACTTATAAAATTCACAATAATTATGTGATATGAAAGATTGCAATACACAGGTGTTGACATAGGGCATTGTTAAACTACATCACTTTCATTTTAGAAAATTTAACCCAAATGCTAATCAACTTTGAAGTCACACACCCTCCGAAATCTCATTTTTGAGTGTGCATTATACAGTTCTAAGACATACTACAATCTTGCAATTGTACCATTGAATGATCATCTAATTTCGGAAAATTGTCTCCACTCCCGTTGAGAACACAATTGTACAATTACTTTCAAATTTAATCCATTCTATTTCTTACAGTATATACCCTAGGCACTTAACCCTTTAAGGTCCCGATTCAACACTGTTTTCAAAGATTCGTTATAAAATGTTTGATAAAAAATTAAAATGGAGTTGATGTTCAAAGCAAAGTTATAAATGTCAATGTGAAGATAACATCTATACGGTTGGATTCATCATATTTATTATTAATATTTTTTAATTAATTTTGCAAAGTTTTCTCTTGAAATTCAATTTAAAATCCAAAATTAACATTAAAATTTTTAAAAATATAGAAATGAAATTGGAATAACATGTACTACAAGATGGTATGGTTTTCACTATTTGATTCTTCTTATTATGGAAAATCATGTTTAACCGTTTAGCGCGCCGGCGTCCAGAATCTGGACGCCAGATGAATTTGAGCAGCTCGATTTCTGTAGGTACCAGATGTTTTTCATCCATTTTTATTTTTTTCATTCTTGTGCTAGTTGAATACCATTTGTACGGTATGGATCTTCCAAATAAGATAATGTGAATTTTTGGAAAATTACAAAAGTGATTAATGTCAAGTTTCAATCTTAGTTCAAAAAGAAAGACCTTAAATATGATTTTCCATAGTAAGTAGAATCAAATAATGGAAACCACACCATCTCGTAGTGCGTGTCATTCTAATTTCATTACTATTTTTATTTTTTTAAATCTGTTAATTTTGGATTTTTAATTGAATTTCAAGAGAAAATCTTGCAAAATTACTTTAAAAATATTAATAATAAATATGATGAATCCAACCGTACGGATGTTATCTACACATTGACATTTGCAACTTTGTTTTGTACATCAACTCCATTTTCGTTTATCAACCATTTTATAACAAATCTTTGAAAAGAGTGTTGAATCGGGACGTTAAAGGGTTAAGGTCTCACTTTTTGAACTAAGAATGAAACTTGACATAAACCACTTTTGCTATTTTTCAAAAACTCTCAATATCTTATCTTGAAGATCCGTACCGTACAAATGGTAACCGACTAGCACAAGAATTTTAAAAAAAAATTGAATGGATGAAAAACATCCCCTGTGTGGTGAAGGGACGGGTCCAGAATCATCCATCGTCCAGATTCTAGACGCAGGCGCGTCTAAGGGTTAAGGGCCGGTTTACACTACGGTGGAGAAGGCCTCCGGTCGGTCAAGAATGCTTGGCCAAGACATGGTTATATGAGGCAAATGGTAGATGTGCCGGAGAAGAATGAAAGGCAATAAAATATTTCAAAAGGAGTCTTGACCGGTTGTAGTCTAAACACCTAGAGGAGAAGCTTAGCGGAGAAGTCCACCGGAGAAGTGCACCGGTGAAGAGAAGCTCACCAAATGGTGAAGTTTTTTTTTTAATAAAAAACCATAATTCTCTACATTCACATTGTATCAAAAGATTTAAACAAGAATTGTGTTCATAAAAAATGAATATGCATATGTATGACAATTTGACTAAACTTCAAATTAATTTTATTATCAAATTGTGCGGTAGAATAATAATTTTTTTGGTTGATTTTCACTTTCCATAATAAAAAAACATGTCATGGTAATATAATATTCAGTTTTATTCAAAAGATAATTAAAATTGCCAAATTGCCATTTGTCAATTTTGGCCCATGTAGGAAATAAAATGTCTCCTTGGGTGTTTAAGAATGAAGAGGAGAAAACCCATACACATTGGAGAAAGCACTTCTCTTTGGTATTATTTAAGACATGCTCTCCTCTTCATCATCCTCTTCAATTTCTTTCTTTTTATCTTTGATCTTTAATCATGGATAATCGAAAAAGAGAGATTTTTTGCTCCCTTGTGATCTTTATGGTTTTGAAGTATATTATCGTTTCAACTATGGCGATACAAAAAACCATCATGTATCACCATAATACTTCAATTATGATGATGGCATATTTTTTATTTGGGAGCAAGGAGAGGGAAGTGTGGAAATTTGACCGGCCAAGTGGATATGTGTCACAATTTCTTCTTGGATCGTATATTGCAAAAATGTTCAAAGATCGTGTACGGGTGAGTAAGCCTACTTTTCAATATTTATGCCATTTGCTTGGACCCATGTTGAGCAAGAAAGATACAAAATTAAGACTTTGTATTCCTATAGAGTGTAGAATTTCTTTGACATTGCATCGATTGGCAACCGGTGATACTTTGCATACACTTGCTGATTTATATGGTATTTCAAAGTCAAGTGCTTCAATAATAGTGAGAGAAGTATGTGAGGGGATTAAAACTGTTTTGAGGCCTTTGGTTTTCCCTAAACCAACATTGTCTAGAATGAAGCAAATAGCTTTAGAATTTGAGAGTTTACATGGAATTCCATACATTTTAGGGGCAATTGATGGAAGTCACATTCCAATCATAGCTCCTAGCATAGATCCGGCTTCATATTATTGTAGGAAGGGATATTATTCGGTTTTACTTCAAGGTGTAGTGGATTCTCAATGCAAATTTTGGGATTATGATTTTGGGTGGGCCGGTAGTATACATGATTGGGTCCTATTTCAAAAATCAGAAATTGGAAAGAGAACTATGAGTGGGATGTTTTTACCATACAAGCTTATCGGAGATGCTACATATCCTATGCGCCCATGGTTCTATTCACCATTCAAAGGAGAGAAGGCCGGACTTTCAAGGGAGAAACAACATTGGAATTTCATTCAATCAAGCACAAGAATGGCGGTGGAGCGTGCATTTGGAATGTTAAAGGGGAGGTGGAGGTTTCTACTTAAGAAGATTGACATGCCACCCCGCAACATTCCGGATATGGTAACCGCTTGCCTTTGCCTTCACAATTTATGCCTATGGAAAAAAAATTACAGCATGTAGAGCTAATCAGTAACAACAATACCATGAGTACCTTACATGATCATGTCTACGGGAACATGATAAAAAGCCCAAAAAGTAAGCTCTAAGCCTTCAAAACGGCTTTGGAAAAAAAATTACAGCATGTAGAGCTAGAGTGGGAAGTGTATAATTCCAATTCTAAGAAGGTGGGACAGAAGGAGAAGGTAGAGATGGACCAGAAGCCCTTGAGGCTTGCCTTGACAGGCACGAGGTCCATGGTTCAAGTCTCGTTGGCGAGAATTTTGCCAAACCTCGGCCTCGGCCGATTTCAAACTGTGAATGGGGGGGAAAGGGGGGGCCACTTCGGCCAATACTCTGGCCTTTACTTGACTACGAGCATCAAAAAGGCATTCGCATTTTGCAAAAATCTCTAACTTATCAGAAAAAAAAATTCACAAAAATTTGCAGCTTACCTTGTTTTTTTGCGTTCTTCTCAAATTCGCTGTGCATCTCTCCGCGCATAGAGATCAGGTGCTCCACTTCGCTGTCCAACCAATTTTTCTTCTTTTCTTCTTCTTCTCCTTCTTCACCTTCTACCTTCACTTTTGTAGCTCTCTTCTTGGCCGGAACTTTCTTCTTTGCTATTGGACCTCTCTTTTTTGCTTCTGGACCTCTCTTCTTACTTACGGTCTCAATCGGCCGTTCAACTATTTCTACATCATTCTCTTCTTCTACCTCTCTTCCTCCCTCAAACTCTTCCGTCAAATTCCTTGCAAGTGGAGAAGGGTTTTGAACATAGGACCTAAAAGCACTTCCTAAAAATTGCCTTGACGGCTCAAAAAAATTCTCACTACCAACGAGGTCATTCTCATCTTGGCTCCAACCAAACTGAAACTGTGAGTAACCAGCCATTGCGAAAACAAATGCTCAAAAAAAATTGCTCAAAAAAAATCGCTAAGGAGCTACTACAGCAACAAAAGAGAGGGAGAGAGAGAAGCTTGCGAACCCTTTATGTGTAAATCCTAAACCAGATCTGAAATCTACGGTCCAGATCTGTTTTTGAAAATTATTTTTTTAATCACTTGGGCTTCTCCGGAGGAGTTTCTTCTCCGGCCTCAAGAGGCCGGACAAGAAACTCCTCCTCCGGAGAAGCCCAAGTCCAAAAAGTGATGCCATGTAGGCGGCCATGTCATTTTATCATCCATGAGAAATCTTCACCACCATTCTTGTCTTCACCTAGTGTAAACACCTTCCGGTGAAGAGTTGTAATTTCGGCCAATCACAGTTTAGAATCGCCCTTTTTTTCATGATCGGTGGACTTCTCCACCGTAGTCTAAACCGGCCCTAAGAGTTCAGTTTAGATTTTAAGCTCTCCATTCTGGAAAACACTTCTCAAATCCTTGAAGAGTATCAATGGATACACATTAGATTGATCTTCCCAACTCCATTTCTGAATTTGGAAATACTACCAGTTCTATTCCAAATTCTGGATATGCATCATAATCTCAGTATGGGGCCAATGCCCTCACCCCGCAAGGGTAAAGTATCAGTTACGACTCCACCATCTCCACTTCCTTGGGATTAGAAGAGAACAGAAAAAATACCAAAGGCATGTGCTACACACAATATGATATTATCCTGCTAGGCAGTATCACTCAAATGCACTGCTAAAGTGCCGAAGTTAAGCCTCACAATTTCTCTCAACGATACTCCACACATAAAAATCTCAATGCAGCTCAATGAAACATACAAAAACAGTGTTCCAATATTCAGTGCACAAAACTGTCATAGCTACAAATGCAGTCCGGACTACCATATGGCTAAAATCCACAATCCAAAATAATAATCATGTGAACTCTAAGCAAAATAAGTACTGCAAACCCAAAACCCATATTGCAGAGTCGCATAAAGTAACTGTCACAAAATCATATCATTTCCATAAAAGCCGAGTGAGCAAGAGCACGCCAAAAATTGATTCTTTCTCCTCTTAAACCTACAAACGCCCTCTTCCAAAAACCCCACCAAGCTCCTTGCTACAAATCGAAGTTGAATCATCTAAAATAAACCGAACAAAAAATTGACTCAGGTTACAGAAAGATCAAAAGCAGCTTATAGCACCCCACAAGTACACTATTCTCGTAAACTTCGTAACCATCGCCACTAACGGCCAACAGCTATTCAATGCAGAAACCATTCAGATGCCATCACCATTTCAGGAATCCAAATAATCGCCGCCCTAATATTCACTTCACTCCTAACTCTATCCCTCTCACAGAAATTGTGGGTTCCCATAAACCATTGAAAAATATGACATTGAATGTACCTATACTATCAGCCAAGGCATCATTTGTACCTTCACAATCCTCATCCAACTACTCAGAACCAGCTGCATTTCCAACTGAGCTCTCTTTCACACTGCAAAACCACCAATACAGACCAAATATCAGAATCTCATCACTAAAACAACGCACATGGGACACACAAACAGTACAAATGTACCAACACTTCTACAACAAAAAACAGAAACTTAAAACATACCCCAACACCACATCAAAAGCAGCAATTATGCTCCAAACCTAAACCTAATCAAATCAAAACCAGTCTACTTAAACAATAAACGATAAAAAAGCAGCATTCTCAGACATCAATAACCACCACATAAATGTCCACAATCACAAACACAACCAACACAAATAAAACAAACCAATATACATTCCCATCCACGAAAGTCCAACCCAACATAGCGACAAAACAAACACCAAACACCAAAACTTCAAATTCTTTGTCAAACTCTACCACTTCAACAGACCCACACATCAACGCAAGCCATTATCACTACCTCTCTTCCGCCAGCCGCCGCTCAAGATCCACGTTCAATGTCTGCGAGTCCTTGCCCCTTGCCTCCACCACGTTCATGTCCCGTGGTCGCGCCTCCCCAAACGGACTCGACCTTGATCGAGGCACTTCGGGAGTCCCCGGCCTGCTCGACACACCCCCAGGTGTGCCAGGCCGTGTAGAATGACTGCTCCCCGGCCGGTTGGAGTGGCTGCTCCCTGGCCTTCCAAACCTCTCCCGCGGCACCTCCAGATCGGCGTCGATCTTCCGGTAGTCCTGCCCCTTCTCTGCCAGTATCTCCTCCCGAGGCCTTGCCGCCCCGAAAGGATTGAAACGCGCCTTCGGTCTCTGCGCTGGAGATGACGACTGCTGCTCCACCTCGCCGACAGCTCCATTCACCTCCTTCTCTGCCGTCGCCGGCCGAGGAGGACTGTCCACCGGCACCGTTCGAGGCGCCAGCTTCAGCCGCGGCCTCTCCGACGCACGCGGTGCCTCCGACTCCCTTGCCACTGGCTCCTTGCGCGCCCAACGATCTGCGTCTGCGCCTGCTTCCCTGTACGTGGAGTCAAATCCGCCACCCGCACCCCGGCTCGGTGGAGCGGTACTCGGCACAAACTTCTTGCTCTTGGCCCAGTTGTCCACCTCGTCTGCCCGAGACGGCATGTCCCGATCCCCACGAGGATGGTCCTCGAATCCTCCCATGCTCACTCTCCGCTCCTCGTACCTGCCAATCCACCACCATCAGCGACTCCTTCCCAATTCTGCACCCCCCCTGCCTGCACCCTACCATACTCACTCTTATGCTCTTGCTACTCATCCCCATTTGCAACCCTAGCACTATCTTTGTAACCCCGAACTATATTCGGTATCGCATACCAGCCGTGCGCATCATCCCACCGCTGCATTTCATTCCCCACTCAAATTTCACTCACTCCCAACTCCCCTCCGCAATCTCCTCCAACTCAATCAGCCACCTTGCATGCAACTTTCCATCTGCCGTAAAACTCTCGCCTGCGGTGCTCCTCTCCCACTCGACACACTCAAACCCTAACACTCATCGTTTGCCAATCCGCCACATTTGCATACCTGCCTGACGACCTGCGGTCATTGTACCCCTCCGCCGGACCAGCGGCGCCGGGCTGAAACTTCTTCGTGGATCCCCAGTTGTCCACCTCGTCCGCGCGCGACGGCAAGTCCCGGTCGCTCACGCGCCCACCGCGCCCGCGATCCTCCTCGTACCCGCCCCGCTCGCCCCCGCCCCCGCGCTCGCTCGACGGCAGCGATGGCACGAACTTCTTCGTCGCGCCCCACTTGTCGTCCGCGTCCGCGCGCGACGGCCCATCGTCGCGCTCCTCGCGCCCGAACCCGCCACCACCACCGCGCTCCTCGCGGTCCGCGCCATAGCCCCCGCCAAAGCCCCCGCGCCGCTCCTCGCGGTCGCCGGCGCGGTCGTTGGCGCCCCCGCGGAAGCCTCCGTAGTCCTTGAACCCGCCCCCGAGTCCGCCGCTGGGAGCGTCGTCGTCGGTGCGCTCGCGTGGCCCCGTGGGCAGGCTGAGAAGCTCCTCCGTGGTCAGCTTGGTGCTGTTGGTGTAGGATTCGCGCTGCTTGCCGCCGGGGCCAACGTACTTGCCCACCATGAGCTCGCTGATCGACACCGTGACGCCCTTGTTCTTCTTCTTGGAGGGCTTGGTGGTGAGCGATTCGCCCAGCGAGGGGAACGCCTCCTCCTTGACGCTGCCGGGCGCCTTGTAGGTCTGCGCCTCGCGCTCCTTGGCCTCCTGGTCCGCGAGCTCGGCCTCCTGCGCCCACGCGCCCGCCCCGCCCCATGCCCGAGCCATGGCTGCACGTAGTACAGCAAACCCTAAAACGCGCTCTCAAGGAAGCGCCTGCACAGCTTTTGCTTGAAAATGCAAAGAGAGAGACCTAGACTGGGAAACTGCGAGTGAGTGAAACGCAACGGGCCCTGACGGCATCCCCACCCCCACGCCCTGCCTCCCTCTTCCTCGATGGCGTTTTTTTCACTCTCACCAGTTTCATGTCTTTTGGATGAATGATGTTTTCCCTGGTTTCTGTCCGTTGCGTCGGCGGGTTCTGTCCGTCGGTGACTTGTTGTGCAAAGGCTTGAATTCTTGAATTTACAAATCCTTTGCTCACACTGAATCTTATACGGAAAACAAAAGTAAAAGAAAAAAAATTAAAAGAAAACAAAAGTAAAAGAAAGAAAACGTAAAAGACCGGAAATTATGAGGGCAAACAAGCGAAAACAGAATAAATTATTTTAAGCTATATTTTGCAATTCTAAGCTCTTTTGGGCCATTTTGATCATTTTTATATTAAACAAAATTGGTAAACAACAAAAAGCAGAAAATCATTTTTTGAGGAACGATTCTTAGTTTTCAAAAAATATTGAATATTCGTTTTTGCTGTGGTGACCTAGCTTTGTTATATTTATGGTTTTACCCAATACAACCAAGAGGAAAACACAGTAACCCCGTGGCTCTTGTCCTGTACATGTAGACGTCAAAGATGCGGGCAAAGATGCCACTCCAACACTAGATTTAAACTAGACATACTATGTGTCAAAGGACTCCCATACAATAATGACCCACCACCAAACCCGGAGGACAGCTTCATAATACAATTTATTGAATTTACATATTGTAACGACAGATTCCCACAAGAAACGATAGCAAATAAAACCCAGAAGTACCAAGCAGGAATAGACGACATCATTAACCAAGGGTGGAAAATAGACCCACTTATAGTCATCACAGCAGGAGCCAAAAAAACAACACATGCTCCTTCAATGAAACTCCTATAAAAAAAAAATTAAACTACCAGAAACCTCTATCAACAAATGTTTAAAGAAATAAACACCAGTGCTATACACTATGCTAACTCAATTATAAAACATAAAAGAAGAATAGAAAATAACCAACCACTACCAATAGACTAATTAAAATGAAATAAATTAAGATATAAAAAGTGAGGTAGTGGTTACATCCACTACTTGTTTCTTTTTGATTTTTCTGATTAACTCAATATAACCATTTGTCACACGAAGATAGGACGGGGCTGGTTAATTGGTACGAATTTCCTGCCTATGATAACTCAATAGCAGCACCAAGTCATGTATATCACATTAAGGCTGAGACAGACTCAATGGGAATCGAACCCGGACTGTAAAATTGTAACACAAACGTCCTCCAACCAACCTAGGAACCATGACTTGGAGACTACCAACAAAATAAACCCCAAATTATACCATAATAATGAAGTTAATACATGTTAGAGGCCGGGTTAGAGGTTACTGTGGGCTACTATTACTAGTTTGTGGTCATTAAAGTGTCAATTCTCGGAAGGAAAGAATAGTCTTGTACCAATGTCCCTTTGCCCGGTGGGCATTGGTTCATTGTCAAGACAAATAGACACTTTATTCACGCCGGCCTCAAAAGAGGACCAGAGTTTCTATATAAAGAGCTCTTCTGAACGCCCTAAACGTCCTAGCATCTAGTTTCCGGACACTTAACATATTCAAATCCACCCTACATTCTCATCAATGTTTGGATGAAAGTCATCCAATTTTTTAGAGATACTTCACCAAGTTGTTGTCCTATCAAATAGTTGGATTTAGTCATGCTTGTCTACATATTTTCTAAAATTACAAATGTAGAAGTATGTCAAGTCATTAACCAAGCCAAAATTGCATTCACTGTAGTTCAAAAGTGGCCTTGCAAAAATGAGGTCATAGGTGTAAGAAACACAAAAGCTTCAAAGAATCACCACGTTTAAGATTATCTCATTTCAAACTCATTTCAACAAATTTTACTCAAAAAATACTAAAATTTTGTTTGTAATCAAATTTAGAAGGAATTTTTAATTTCAACTTTTAAAATTGATAGTTAAATATTGGTGATAGTATTAGTGAATCAAATTGTACAAATGGAATCTAAAATTCAAAATCTAAAACTTTCATTTGTATATCAATTCCAAAATATTCTTCTAAATAGTAGTTTATGATGATTTTTCTCAATTTGTCAATTTCAAGGATACCTTAGTAGGTTTAGAGGATAATCATCCTTCAAAATCTCAAAGCATTTAACTGTACGGATGCCAAGATAAGAGCAAATGAAGTTGAGATTTTGAAATTTCTGGCCCCGAAAAATCCAAGAAGCTTTGATTGGATGGGCTCTCAAACCCAACAAAAGAGTTGAAATGATGTGCCGTTTTTTACGTGATGATTCTCGAGATGAGGTAGCTAAGAAGATGCATGACTCAATTTGACAAGATGTTCAATTCATTAGCATTTTTTTAGAGACCTTGTAATAGGTGGAGGCATGAAGGAAAGCAAGAGATTTTGGATACATTAGATTATTCCTTCAATTGTTCTCTTGTTGGATGAGCCCACAAATTATGGCATACAAACCATGTGGGTTGGAGTCAAATTCTTTTGAGATGCCCAAAGAATCTCATTGGCTTAAATTTTTTCTGCAAGCCTACCCAATTTGTTGAAACTGCCTTTCAATATTTAGGTGTTTCACTTTGAAAAATTCCCCTAAGTGGAGTTTTGATTGGACGTACACAATCTCAATTGGATTGGAAAGAATATCTACAACATCATATATTTTTCTTTGAAAAAAAACGTTTTTTCTGGGCCTTGGCAACCCGGGAAAATAGGTAGCGACCACAAAATGGTCTCTTCGAAGCTTAGGGGTTTAGCACTCATGATTTTTGTAAATTGCTCCAAGTTTTTGGTTGCTCACTTACTTATTGTTGGCTTTCTTCTTACAAAATTTCTTATTATAGTGTTGAGATGATCTTGGGGGGTGCATTCTACATTATGTTTGAGAATTACGTGAGTTCATGCCCCTTGTAAAAACTCATTATATACGAGAGGTTATATATTGAAAATCCTTTGTATACAAATCTATTTGGTCCTAAATATATGTATAGTGTAAGTATACGTCAACATTTCCAGTTTTAAATATGTCTATTGTATGCATGCATCATACGACAATGTTCAAATTAATACCCCTTTTGTACACTCATATATACTTGTATGTGTTTTGTATTATGCACCCCCAAGGAGATGATTTAATATCTTCTTTTAAATGTGGTCTACTCTAAATTGTATAGTTGCTTATATAGCCAAGGCATAACTAATATTTATAACTAATATACCAAATATTTTATAAATATTTTAAGAAATTACAATTAAACAAAAGATATCACTTAATATCAAATGTTAGAGAATTATACAAGATTAGGGCATTGAAAAAATTCAATATTCAAAGATAATCCCCTCAAGAAAAATTTCCCTTGAGCGCATCTAGTCAATGAAATTTTACAATAAGTAACCCCTACAATAAAGGAAATTTGAGGCCTCTAAAATACTGCAAGTTTGCATGCAAAAAGATTATTAAAAATAAAAATAAAAATAATTAGAAGAAATTGATTTTTAAATATAACTGTATGTTAATTAAATTTAATAAAATAAAAAATCGATGTGGCAGTGGTTCAGCCACGTCATATTGGATACTATTTTTCATGATTATATATATTTTTAAATATTAAAAAAGACATTTTTTATTAATTTTTTTCTAAAAAATAAAATTCAAAATATTAATAAAAATTTCAATAAAAGTTTAGATTTTTGCATGAGCATCAAAACGGCCCTTTGGAGGTTTTAGATCTCTTCTAATGTGAGAGCACTTTGGATTTGACATTATGTTATTTGCAAGTTTTTGGTTATTATTTTGAATATGTTCATTTGATTGGGTGTTTTAATGTTTTGATGGTGGACTCATAAGATGTATATTTGCCAGTGGTTTTATACGTGGTTTGTACACTTCTAGAGGTATTGTTCGTTGTTTGTATGTGATAGTATGTGCGGCAAATTGGGTAAGAACCGATGTGTGTTTGGGAATGGTCTAATGTGTGGAGAGAAGTTTTGCCGTACCAATTTATGTCTGACATAGTTAATATAGTGGTGGTAGTTGGGTCGTCTTTGGCTACTAATCTTGTTCAATGGATTGTTTGATGGGCCATTTCTCATTATGTGGATGTGCGTATCCGTTGCCTTTCCATTTGTATTGGATGTGCCTTCATTTACTAAAAATATAAAGTTGTATGCTTATCTAGTTTTAAGGTACAAAATTCATTGATTGTAAAGTTTGATTCCATGGTAATAGGCCCATCTTCCTTCCTACTTTACTTTTGTGTCGTTTGTAAGTCACAAGCCAAATGAATGACTACACTTTTGGAATTGATTTCACGAAAATGGAAAAAATAACATAGTTTCAACCACATAATATTCATGTCTTAAGGCCGCTTCATGTATGAAATCTAGCCCGTTGGATGTATTAGAGGGGCATGAATCTTCACAAGCTCTCATTGGTCCAAATCTTGAAATCAACCCCAACACTTAAAAAGTTCACTCTTTGTATCTTTTGAATATCTTTTGAAAAGTACCCTAAAAATGAAAGTAATAAGTACTATAATTAGTCATATTTTGAGAATATTCTCATTTTAATTTTTGGATTTGATTTTGGGCATCCCATCTAAATGCAAATTATTTATAACATTTACCTTCAAAGATAATTTTTTATTTGCACAATGTTACATAATATTTGGAAGTGACCTTCATGAGCCCCAACTACTTTAAACAAAGACTTGCGGCAAAACATTTGGGACCTAACTCGAAGAATTGGGTGCACCAACAATCAAAGACCAATTCTTGGGCTTTGGCCTATTTCCAACTTCAACAATTTTTATTTACTTGATAAAAAAATTACCTCACAATCAACACCTTTGGATTGTTTGCAAATCTATATTACTCTTTTTGGTCCCTTCTTCCCTTCAACTCTTTGGTTCCAATGCCATGAGATATGGGAGAAATGGCCTCAGTTACAATCTTATTATATTGAGTATTTGAGGTTAACATTAACCCCTAATCGTGCAAGAAGCCCCATGGGGCCATGTTTGATTGATTTTAGTCAAACGTTAGTTTTCACCTAGTTCCTAATTTCAAATGAAAATGCTCCCAACTAAAAAAGTGTGGGGGCTATCTTTTACTTTCTAACCCAATTTACGGTTTATCAAAATTGTTAGAATTGCCTTCTTTACAGTACTTTAAAGCTCACAACCCTAAAATTCCAATATACATTGCACATCAATTGATTTTATTTTTATGTAAGCTCGAGAAGCATGCCACCTACACCTTGTTGTTCATCACTATTATGTACATTTGTAAACAACAAATCACATTGGAGTTATCCGTAAAGTGAACATGTCTTTATTCAGAGATGGGTGCATTGTTCACCAAAATTTTGAGAAACGCAAAGTCCAGTCCATTTATTTTGGGGCTAAAGACATTTGCTCAATCCAACCTCATAGGTGGTGCAACTGTGTAATTTTGGAGTGATTCTCTTCCTCATCTCCCCAGCTAGCCAACTCATCACTGAATCATTGAGGCAGCTGGACATCCAGAGCGCGCAAATAAAGGCGGGTGAGAAATCACCATTTTTGATGCTTAGAAACTTTGTTGCCTGTGTTTTTTTTAGGTTCCAACACCTCTCCCACATTTAGGAGTTGATCCTCTCTTTTCTCAAACCTAGGCCCTAAACCCTCTTTTTACTTGACTTCATGGATAATTCAATTATTTTAGGCATTTTTGTAATTACTAAAACTATTACAAGAGAAAAACTTTGACTTTCTTTTACAAAATTCATTTTTATTTAAATAAATATGAAAAAATAAGTGTAAATCAATTTAACAATAAATTATATGACAAAAAATAATAATAAATTGAAAAACGTGAGAATTTGATGAGGTTTGACCAAGAAAATGTAGTGTGAACGCTTAAGGGTTAAGCCTAATACGGGCTAATTTTTTTTTGAATTGGGAAGAGAAAAAAAATGGGCTTGATTTCATATGTAAAGCAACCCTTAAAGTAGCCCCTCAAATGATACACAATTTTTACACATTAATTCAAGACAAGATTTTCAAAATGGGATTCCTAGCACAAAAATTATCAGAATCCAAAACCGTGAAGTGCATTGGGTAGGTATCTTTCATTGGGTAGGTGTTTACTATCAAGGAATGATAAATTTTAGGATGTTTTAGGAAGAAATGCTATAAATAATTAAACCCCAATTTGAAATTGAGTAGTTTTGGACTAATTAATACCTTAGTAAGACATCGAAATTCATGATTTTTTTTTCACGTGATTCTATAAAGGATTTGCATTCTATGCATTAAATCCATTCTTTCCATTGTTACTCAAAATTTGTATCCATAATTGTTTGAATTGAAGGTTAAAAATGGAGTTTTCGTATTCATATATAAATAGGTTCAAACTAGTTACTTTTTTTTTATAAAAACTCAATTGTATGTGTTAATCATATTATGTACTACAACATGTCTAAATTTGGATCAAATACTATATTTTACAAAGTTTTCATGACAATTCTTTAAATAACCAAATCTATGTAATAAGGAGAACAAATTTTGAAATCAAATTGGTATCAAGTTGCACAAAAGGGTATCTTATTGGAGCAAAGGATGAGATTCTGAAAGGTCAAATATATTGTGACACAAGGAGATATCAAAAATTTGATCAATATAGCCATTTCACACTAGCTACCAAGAACACATGCGTTTGGTAAGTTAACAATTTATGTTGAGAAGAAACAGTTGCTGTTATCTGACATGTTGAGGTTTATAAAAACAGTTCGCATGAAAATATCCAAGCGTTCAAATCGTGATTGGATTATAAGTATAACTTACATAGAGAAAATCTGTTCCAGAGTCTGTACTAGAAGCTAGAAATGTCAAATATATGTTGAGCAATGAACTACAGCAAACGTAGCTGCACAATCCAAGCAGTTCCTCTGCAATGAGAGCAACTGATCGGGAGCCACATATGTACAGTGTTACAGACGAGTCTCAATAGACAGTGGAAACAAAATCAAATCTTTCTCAATGAATCACCTGCCCCCCTTGGGAGTTCCAAAAAAAATAAGATTGAAAGCAAGGGAAGAGTAAACTCGCAGAAGAGGGACTGTTAGAACAGCCACTTGCTTGGTGACTTTACTCAATAGGCCACCAAAATGCTAGCAAATGGAAGTTAATATGGTGTAATGAGACAAACTGGTGGATGGAGAATTGGACTTAGGACTTCACAAAACCCTCTCTAATACATTCTAATTGGGAGTCATATCCATCAGAGATATACAAACCAGACTAAGACAAGATTACAGGACTTTACATCTATTCCTCACCAACCGACTGTGAGTATTCGCTGCGCCAGTAATTCACGTCGTTGAAGTCTGAGTTGCCACTAACAGAATCCTTTGTATGAGGCTCAAGTTCAATTTGGTCACTCGCGTCCTTGAACATGGGTTCAGCCTCACCTACAACTCCCTCCTTCAGCATTTTCTCCATGGCCTTGATTGTACCCTCCGGTTCAACACCTGCAATTTCTTCACCTGAATTTCATCATAAAGTTTAGCACCATGAATGTTCCACCAACTCACATAGAAAATCTCAACTGTATTACAAGCAAAAAAATCATCAAAATCCGTCTAAATGCATCCTATCACTCGTGCACAAAACTCGAACTATGACAACCTGTAATTGCTCTGGAGTCTGAAACAAATACAAGGTATAAAAACGTGATAAGATAATTAGGTTTCACCTGTCATTGGATTGATCATGTGCCCTTCAGCTGGAACAAGCTCATGTACGAATTCAGCAGCAGTAACTGCAGATTCGGAACTCTGCGGCTTACTCTCTGTTCCAGCTTCAGTAGAAATAGGTACCTCTCCAGCTGACTCCACGTGGTCTGGAAAATAGACATCAAATGGGTTTATATAATCAAACATGTGCCCCCCGGATGTACCTACTGAACTTGCTGCCCACAAACCCAACACCTTAGAATCTCTTCCTTGATTGCAAAACTCTCATTCGGAACATTGAAATCACATGGTTCAAAAAACGTGTGTACTAGAAAGCACAGAATTACAGGCATCACAGTATTAACAAGGGAAATAAAAAAAAGTAAAGCACCTGCGCCAGGTTCTTCTCGTTGTTGAAACAATGAGAGGTTGTCCAACAGATCAACTATTTCGAGTTTTGAGCTTAATTCTGTGTCATCTAAAGAATGAAATGTAGGACTGCCTTTGCCTTCAAGCTCTAGTCCATTAATAAGACTGTGTTCAACTTTTGAACTAGTTGAAGTGGCAGTGTCAACAAGATCTTCATCTTCTCCCAGAACCACTTCATCATCACTGCTACTATCCCCACTGCTGTTAGGGGGCGAGACAATATTTGCAGCTAGTCCATCTTCGTTCCGAGAAGGTGACAATAGAAAAGTTGGAGTAGAATCATCTGTTGATTTAGTAAAATCATCCTGAAACGCAAACCAGTTGGAATTTGGACCGAACATGCTGTCCGACCTACCACTACATCACAAATCATACAAGTTAAATTCAGAACAAACATGGACCAAGGAAAGCCCTTGTCCCTTGATGTGACAGAAAAACATCGAATGTAATATACCCTGAACAGTCAATTCAAAGCACCGGTAAGTCAAAATATGTTCGAAATACCTGTCTTGCTCTTCACCGAGTCGCAACGATGAAATGACAACTTCGGCAGACTCGTCATCAAAAAACATGTCCTGAGTACAACACCAAAGCTCAGTTGCAATCTAATACGTATATAGAATGTTCCTCATACATATCCTAACCTTGAAACGCAAAATGGGAGGTGTAATAAAATATTTATGTTGTCAAAGTGATGACAAAAAATGGCAAAGTTCGTCTAAAAACCACCACGCAGGCTTCAAACAAGTAATGAAAAAGAATGAACCTCCTCGTCTCTCTCCATAGCCCCATGACCCTGCACATTCCAAGCCAAAGTAGAGAAATAAGACCAAGTAGAAGTGAACACACAGATTAAAGAAACACTTGCAATACGGTGCAGTAAATAGTAGAACAACTGCACAAACGTATTAAATAGAAATGGTGTTTCTGACTATAAAGAAGCTAAGATTCAATAAAGAATTCAGACTACCTCATCAGCGTCATCATTGTCAAACATGCCATAACGATAAACCTCACGATTTATGTTATTGGCCATAGTTGATATGTCATAATCTCTATCACGGAAGTCGTCTTCATCACTATCCACAGGACGATCCTGAACAGCTGTAGGTCGTCTGTACATACACGTGAAACACTTCAAGTTACAAAATTGCAGTTGTAAGACCTGTACCACACTATTTCGGCAATAGACACTCCTTTCGATGATAATTTGAGGCTAATATGGTAGAATTGCACTCGAAAAATGTACTGATTATCCTTATTGATGAGACATACCCACAAGACCACTGAAACACGTTTTCAATAGTGTTCCGTTGCTGCAAGACTTTTGTCACCCATTCACTCCACTTTGGATTTGCCTGCAAGATGAGAAAGGATAAATCAGCAGACAATGACTAATAATATAGATGCATCGAAACTCAGCTGAGGAAGCAAGGCTACATACCTGTATATGGCCTTGAATGGTAGGGTTTGAATTAGAGGCCTGATTGATCCTGTTAGCAAGACGGGTAAGGTGTCCCATGTTCCCTATCCTCGTGGGTGACTTACTGACTGCTGGTTTTGGCTGCAAGTCAATTAAGTGGGTTGAAGTCAAACAAACATGTTTGGATATGGTACATAGCCAGATGGCATGCAAGTTGCACCGTCATCCAAACTATTGATAACCAAACGCCATTATTAAGATTGTGCATAGCAATAACAGTAACCACCAACATAGATTAATAAGCTTGGTCCTACTCCATCAGCCAAGATAAGCTCACGAAATGTGCTCTCATAACACCAATTTTTTTTTAAATCAAGAAAATGCAACAAGGTAGCAATTTGCTTGCAAAGAATGTGGATCAGTTGAATTGCAATTTTCACCTCTGCATGACTGTCAGGCGCATAGGGATTCTCATCCGCAGCCAATAATTTATCCAGAAACTTGCAGTCTTGAAATAAGTGGTCAATCAGTTCCTGGTCGTTGCTCTCCAAACACGAAGTAACAATACTCTCCACATGATGGTGCAGCATGTTATTGAAGGGGTAACTGTACCACACAAAAACCAAGAACGTGAATGGTTATCATTGATACAGTTCAAGAGTAGTGGCTGCCTGATATCAAAACTTGCGGAACCAAGTATTCACACAATCCAAAAAAGTGGTGAACATACTCAAAAAAGAGCTTCAAAACTAGTTGAATTGCTCCTGATTTGACCAATTCGTGTCTAGCGCCTTCACTGTTTGCTCTCAAAAGCACCGCAATGAACTCCACAATCTGCCCAACAATCCACAAAATCAGAAGAGGTAACCAATGCATGAAAAAAGCGGGGACTCTATCTAGGTACATATAAACATCCCTATAAACTCTCGGGTACCACGTTAATAAAAAAAACCCAGCTCCAACCTTCAGCCTGTAAATTCCCAAAGGTGGTTGAAGCCGTCCATAAGTAGTAGGCAACATCTTTTCATCATTTGAAACATCCAGCACTGCAAGCAAGTCACCTGCAAAGAAAACAAAGAAAATACAAGATTGGTGAGAAGTGCCAAGTCAAAAAAATTGCAACTGCATGCGAAAAGCTCTGACATGCAATTTATCATATGAATTAGCAGCCTAAATAAATCCAAATCATTGAATCGTATACTGCAAGTTGCACTAGCTCACCTAGTCTTTGAAGCATGCCTTCAACTGTCTCCGGGTTTGCAGTAACTACAGGTTTGGTCACATGCTGACCACGAGTTGCTCCTGCAGCTGCAACACTGGCAGCTCTCTTTGGATCCAATAGAGAAATACAGACAGAAAGTGAATTCACAAGAGTAGACTTAGATTCTGGATCCTCCAATACATGCTGAAAGAGACGCCCCACAAACCTGCCAAAAGGAACGAATACAAAGTACCGAATTGTATAAGCAATCAAGAACACAACAAATGAAAGCTAGAATATGTTCCAAAATAAATCAATTATACTAAAAATAAAATGCGCTACTCTCATTGAGCATTTGATATCCACTAATTCACAATTAAAGTTTCCAAAAATAGATTATCACTACCTCCTTGAGAAACTCTAAAATTATATTTATCAAAGGATACGACCACCTTTATGACACACCAAGTAGAAGTTCTAAAGGTTCTGTGCAAGGTAAAATAATACATCACAACGCATGGAAGTGAACAACACATACTTTGGACTAGAAAGCTTTGAAGCAAGTGCAGATTGAGCAATGCGTGTGACAGCTGACAATGTCTCAGCAGCATTTGCATGAACCTCTGAAGAATTCTGCAATCACAACACAAAACAACACCCATCAGGTGAGATTAAATGTGCACAAGCTAAGATTTTAGTGACTGGCGAATGAACCAAAGTCAATTTACCTACATTCTGCGTAGGCAAGGAAGGTAATTGAAAATAATTAGACCAGTTTAGGGGTTTGCATTTTCTTTCCAGAGCATTGATGGTGTAAAACTTGACAGGTACAACTACCACTCATAACATAAATATGACAAGTGAAAAAAGAAAGTACCGGCGGACTAAGCTTGTCTACAAGCATCTCCAGTAGATCAGTGTCTGCCAACCATTGCAGCGAATCCACATGAAAGGCATATATATGTTCGTCTGCACCCACCAGTCGTACCAAAACCTACAAAGTGCAGACAAATTCACAATTTTGAAGATGCAGTTCAGAGTATGCTAATTCAAGATAACGCCATAGAAACACACAGAGGATCCTGACATCTACGGAATTTCACTACCAAGTAGATGATAGAGTAAACTCACCTCCATGATGGAAGTAATACCAATTAAATCAACCAACTTCTTCAACACCTCCTGATGAGTCTGAAAAAAGTTCAAAAAAGTTGAAAAATCAAGACCAAATTCTTGCCTCATCATAAAATAACATGTTTTTAAAGTGATTCATTTATAACAAATTGATTCAATATTTAAATGAAGAGTGCACGTACCACTCAACCCCCCAACCCATCCCCGATACACATCCAGAAATTTAAAAAGAAAACAAGGGCAGAAAAAGCAGGAGAAATCGAGAGCTCTTAGCCGTACTTGTAAATACCGCATCACCGGAACTGTCTTCCTAAGCAACAAGCAAATAACCACCTGCATTCGCAAAGAACAACACAGAAAAACAGATTTTGAAAAATAAATTTCACTACCGCGAGTTAACTTTCTTTTGCATGTTCCAAACACTACATGATAATCGTATCGTACATCAGAAAAACATGGTAGAAGCGGATCTAAATACCTGGATACCAAACAGCAGTGACAATTCAAGACCAAAATCTACAAAACCCAGGAACCCCCGCCCTTGACTAGTCACCACGATAAAGCGATTCTGGTGAGACAATCGGTAATTACCTTACTAAAGTAGCCAGCCAGCAACGTCCCATGTGGTCGAGCAGGCTCCAAGAATGAATAAAGGTAGTTCATGAGCTGCAAAATGAGAGAAGTGAATACACCAGATTGTTAAAGCGCAGATCCATTTCGGTATACCGTGAAGCATTTCCCTTGTCATTCACAGCAATGATCGTAACTGGATAACCTGAAGCAGGCAGAGTCTCAATCTTCGTGACACTTCGACTTTAACTTTTCATAATACCATGTCAGAGACCTCCAACTCAGTACCTGTAAGATTCTAGAAAGACATTATTTAAAAGCATGAAATAATTGTGTTCCCGACCACTAACATTAACAACATTCCCAAAAAAACAGATAACTGGATAATACCTCCTCATCCTCAACTAAAGTCTTGAAAATGACATCTATCTCGCACGTGAAAATCTCGCATGCAACAAATGGAAACCTGCAGGAACGGTAACGTGAGAATTCCGACAAAATAACCAACTATCATTGTCCAGCCCACGTGTCATTCTCACATAATACCCAGATGCAAATGCCTTTAACCCCTAACTGCCTAACCGACCGTATTTGGTCGATCCAAAATTTCAGAGTTACCAAAATTTCAGCAAACTTTAAACCTCCATAACATAACAATTTTTGAACGTGACTTTTTTCACTTGTAGATATTGAAA
Organism: Pohlia nutans; assembly: GCA_022496805.1. Lineage (NCBI taxonomy): Eukaryota > Viridiplantae > Streptophyta > Bryopsida > Bryales > Mniaceae > Pohlia > Pohlia nutans. The sequence continues at coordinate 5,555,657 of CM040086.1, forward strand.
CCGATCAACCTTTTCAAAAAGAAAGTTGAAAAAAAGTTAATTGATTTTCCTCTAAAGCCCTCAAAGTGACAGTAACTCAAATTGTCACAATTTTGAAAATTTGCCCGGTCTGAAAGCTTTAGGTTTGTCATCAAATGAGATTAGCTCTAACATGAACAAGATAACCACCATGTAAAACCAATGATTTTGACCTATCACACTTGATTCCAAGTCAAAATGACTAAAACATGTATTTTTTATGAATTCTCAAAGATAATTCTTATAAATTGATTATAAAAAAATCATAACATTTTTTCAAAATTCAACCGTATGAATGTTGTCTTATTGTTGTGCTCTACACGTATGTTTAAGGATTGTAACTCATGAAAGTTGTGTAAGATGGACATTATACCACATCAAGTTTCTTATGAAAATCCTTGGGCACTTTGGGTTAAACTACCAAAAGTCCATCAAGATGCAAGTAAAATCTAAGGGATTCCCAGGTTAGATTTCTTTGAGTTCATATACATTATAAAAGGACTTTGTTAATGCTTAAGCAACTTACTTAAATGCACGCTTGTTATCTGCATTTTCAGGTGGCTCCTCCACTACATAACGGAGCAACGCTTGAACTTGAGCCTTCGCACGCATGCTGTGGAAAACAAAGAGTAACACCTTAGAGATCATGATTCAAGAGTTTCAGAGGCAAGACTCAAGCTCATACTACATATTTTCACTTGATGAAGTTGTATGATTGTTTCAAGATCTGAGGTGCATGTTCTTGAATGCATGAATCTTAAACTGCAGGTCTCAGGAGAGGGAATCTACAAGCAATTCAAGCGTGGATACATGAACATTGGCGTGAACACTTACAAATTGATTAGACGGCTGTTCAGAGCTTTGCATTCCTGGATGATTTCATCCTCATCCAGGAGCTCTTCCAAGGTGTAACCATCTTTATCGAGCACCGACTCAACCTGCATCAGCAAACACAGGCACTGGTCAAATATCCACATACGGTAAATCCGAACAAACTACGAACAAACGGACAAAAACAATTTACAGGGATACGACGTTTTGATACATTAACAGTTGAACATACCATGCTTCTTCGAAATTACAAGGAACAACTTACAACTATCAAAGCAGACTACCTGTATCAAGGACTACACTACTCACAGCATTTACTGAGGACCGTACAAATTGTGAAATCCTTATAAGATAGAGTTACAATAACACTTGATACGTTTTCCGACCCCTACGGAGCACCTGTCGACTGCCGACACAGAAGGCTAGGCACACGATTTGTCCACCCACAGTAAATACCCCCAGAATATACCACTTCAGTAGCACTCTCTCATGGTACTGGGCTGAATTGCAATAATTTGAACCTGGAATGGCAATAACTTCATGGACTAAAAAGCTTTAAGGAAGGCAAGTCAAAACGATAGTGCCTACGTGACCGCCAAGACTGCAATCTCTAAACTATGATTGTCTGCAACTAATAGACCGCAGCTTCATGAGGAAAGCTCTACTAGGTCAGATTTTGTCATGGAATCTACATTCCGACGACCACAAGGCCAGCTTCTCGATTGGGGTAATTAGTCACTCGCATTCAACGAAATAACTATCTAGCGTGAATTTGCCAGGTTAAGAAATCGAAAAACAAAATTCAAATTTCAAATCGTTATGTTGCTGAATAAAACTATCAATCACAATGCCGCTAGAAAAGAGTAATGAACAAAGCAAGTCAGAAACATTGAACCACCATAATTTTAACATGAGAGGCCTCGAAAATAAACGATTTCGTCAACTATACTCTAGTGGTGATTCAAGATTCCCGTTTGATTGGAGAAAGTGCGTCCACAGAACAGAGCGAAAGCAAGGTCCCCTCGACACAATTCCAGAGGCAAGAACCTGCTTCCCTTATCTCCGTGCAGGAGTCTCTTAAGATTGCATAGGAGAAGGGGAACTCACCGGAGAAGTGGTCGAAAGGCCAGCTACTCGCCAAAACATTTTTTTCAGAAAGCTTTCAATCTCTGTTGATTCTTGCTGCCCTGAATCTCTCTAGCTATTTAAGTTGTTGCCGTTTCCAGCTTCCTGCGCTTCCCTCCTTCACCTTCGTATTTTTTCCGAAATAGATCTAAGAAAGCCTCGACAGGAACCGTTACAATCAATCTTTTTTCTCTCAAATCCGCTCAACCGAGCTGCAAGCACAGTGATCTCGCTCATACGATCTCAGCGTCAGCCTCTGTCCGGACACTTTCCACACCCGCCCCTCGCACGACTCGGTTGCATCCACGCCCTCATTCCCTTCACCACCGTTCCCGCGCCAAAAAATCCGGCCGACGAACCAACCCCTCGTCTAGCGGTTCAAAATTTCCAGAACGACCTCGGATTCGTCCACAATCCTCTCCAAACACGAGATGCGTGTGGCACGAAACCCTAATGCTCCACCGCGACCTCGACAGAAGCCCGTTTGCGATGCCGGAAACGGCAGAAATGCAATATGAGCTGAGGCCGTCGCAGAAACGATGAGTTAGGAGCGCTCCGACGAATGGCACGGGCGCGAGGAAAATCAGCAACGACGACGAGGACGAGCTCCGCACGCTCCCGCAAAGCAACGCAAATGCGACGTTGCTGCCATCGCTCTCCTCCTACAGTCCTCCGACTCCCTGAAACGGGTAACCCCGTTCACACCGGCAGGGGCATCCACGTCGGAAGTCCACGCAGGATGCTCTTGCCACGTGGTCGACGGGCCCGTTCACACGGGCGGGTCCGAGGAAAGGGCCCCAACCGATTTGACTTGGTCCTGGGTTGTTTTGAAAGAACTGGGCAGCATATTCCATGAATATTCCATAGAAAAGGGTTTGGTTCATAGGGCAGAGGGTAGTTGGAAACCTGGAATGTTATTCATTCATTTCTTATTCATTTTCCTCTCTCTTTGGATATAAATGGAATGCAAAGCTAATTGTGTTCAATCAGGCGGTAGAGTTGTCTGCTGATGCAAGAACCCTATGCTCCCAATACAGTTGTACGACTATTCTTCTGTCATCGTTAGACAGCATCTCCAGCAAAGGGGCGGACTATTGAGATTATCCAACCATAAGTTAACTGAAGCAAGACTGACACATAACTCAAGAGCCAAAATGACCGGAAACAATGACGACAGGGTTTGCATTCGCACAGAAGATATACAGAAGTTCCGTTGGGAAGAGCAGAGGGATGAATGAAACTTTGTCATCCACATGAAGGACGAACGGATTTCATCCACTGTGTTCTAATACGGACTTTGGTCCCCAGTCCTACGGTCCAAAATGACCCCTCCATTGGTCCCAAGCATAAGGTTCTTCATAGCCTTGCAAGAGTTGATAGACTCTAAAATCACCCTTCAGACGTTAACCCCTAAGTGACGGATCAACCATTCTATGGCCTCTGCCCTTTTTTTATGGGCTGCCCGAAATAGAAAAAACATTTTTATAGAAAATAAAAAATAATTTCAAATAGGTAATCAAGTCTACTTTCCAACCCAATTGGAATCATGTCAATCCGAGTTAAACTCCACCCGGGAGAAATTTTCAAAGAAAATCACTTCTACATTGTCTAGTGTTAGAAAACTTACTACCGGTATTTGGGGAAAGTAATGATGTTCTCTCCGTTGAAAAATTTGCAATTTCTGATTTTAGAATAGAATGTCTAGTTTTAACAAATCATACAAAATCTCAAATTCTAAAACTAAAATTTGTGATTCTGATAAATATTTGAAGTTAAATGCTTCTAAATTCGTTATGAGATGATAAAAAGCTATTTCTTGATATTTGACCGTATGGAAAATTACTAAACATCAAGCTCCTCATTTTCTCTTTTGGACCAAACTTCATCAAAGTTGAAGAAGTAATTTTTTATAACACATTTATGTTTTGCCCTTACCCCCTCCGTCATTTAGGGGTTAATGCAAGAGACAAAAATTGCCCCTTACTTTGAATGTCTAGGGCCCACCTTAAAATATAACCCCTTTCTTCAAGGGTTTAAAATTTTCTAGGGGGTCTCCTTAAACCAAATTTAAGCTGTAGGCTTCAAATTTGTAAAAACAAATTGTCAAAAAAAGACCCTAGGGTGCCCAAAATGGAAATTTTAGAAAATGGGGCTCATGGGTGAACAATGCTTGCATTAATGTCCAAGGGGGGGCTTTAGAGTCGGGGGCAAGAGTTCACCCTTTTGCTCTCACTCTATGACAAATAAAATATTCAAAACATGTGATTCTTGAGGTGGGGCTATTATGGACTTCTAACTCTCCTCCATCATTCTTTAACTGAAGAATTATATGGCATGTTCAATATTCCCAAATCTGCTACAAGTTTGTTGGATCTTGTCTACCTAACAAATACACTAAAATTGAAATTTTAGTGCCCAATGAGAATTGATGTCATTTAACACATTTGGTGCAGAGGTGCATAACATTCAATAGTTCTTGTGGAAACTATTTTAGGGTTTCATCCAACTTCATCTTTCGAGTTTAGGGTGCCCCTACAATGTGCCACCCAAGCTAGTGATGGAACTGACGAGACGATAGATTATATTCTTCATCATTTCATGGTGGGGAAGGTAGTTATTGAGTTTATTAATGAATGCTATGTGAGGAAAAATAGTATCCTACAGTGTAGTACTTAGGAGATTGCCACTTATCATTCTCACTTTCATTGAGAGAGACATTCACGGTATCTAATTCAAACACAAAGTGGCTTTAATGATAAATCATAATTTTAGTGCAAACCTTTTTAGTCTTAACCCCTAAGTAACCGATCGACCATTTTTTGATTGCAGCCCAAACAGAAGTAATTGCCCATGGGCAGGAAATGACAGTTTTCAAGTTTTTATTTTTTGTTTAAATTGGGGGCAAGATTGTGTTATAATGCTTTTAGATACATTTCATTTGCAACATTGAGGTTCACTATGTAGTATTCTAAATGTAGTGGTTTTTGAAACATAATTTGAAGTTGAAAAAGTGATAGTATGTTTAACTTAAATATGATTTAGGTCCCATAACTTTATTAATGAGCATAGAAAACTTCTAACAAAGTATGGTGAGAGACAAAATATTCTACCCTTGTCAAGATCCTAAAATTAAGCAAATAAAAAAATTAAAAATCAAGACATATAATAGGCACTTGAAGATAAACAGCGTCCAATAATGTTTTGCAAACCTCAAACTTGTGACTTTCAAAAAGGGAAGAACTATTATTAGTAAAGGGAACAACTCTAAACCCTCAGACGCGCTTGCGTCCAGAATCTGGACGATGGATGATTCTGGACGCGTCCCTTCACCACGCATGGGGATGTTTTTCATCCATTCAATTTTTAAAAAAAATCTTGTGCTAGTCGGTTACCATTTGTACGGTATGGATCTTCAAGATAAGATATTGAGAGTTCTTGAAAAATAGCAAAAGTGGTTTATGTCAAGTTTCATTCTTAGTTCAAAAAGTGAGACCTTAAACATGATTTTCCATAATAAGAAGAATCAAATAGTGAAAACCATACCATCTTGTAGTACATGTTATTCTAATTTCATTACAATATTTTTAAAATTTTTAATGTTAATTTTGGATTTTAAATTGAATTTCAAGAGAAAACCTTGCAAAATTAATTAAAAAATATTAATAAAAAATATGATGAATCCAACCGTAGAGATGTGATCTTCACATTCACATGTACAACTTTTCTTTCTACATCAACTCCATTTTCGGTTTTCATCAAACATTTTATAACGAATCTTTGAAAACAGTGTTGAATCGGGACCTTAAAGGGTTAAATGAATTTTCTTTTTTTTTTGAAACATGGATCTTAATTTTAGAGAAGAAAAAGGCAGTGACACGGATTTTTATTTTTATTTTATTTTTTGGAAATTAAAATTTGAAAAAAAATATAAATTCATTTTCATTGGTTTTGAATGTCCTCACCAATCATAAATTCACAATTAAGTGACAGGTGTTTTCAAAGATACGCTATAAAATGTTTGATGAAATCCTAAAATGGAGTAGATGTACAAAGAAAACTTGTGAATGTAAATGTGAAGATCACATTTGTATGGATGGATTCATCATGTTTTTTTATTAATATTTTCAATTTAATTTTGCAAGGTTTTCTCTTGAAATTTAATTTAAATTCCCAAATCAACACAACTAAAATTCAAAAAATTGGTTTCCATTATTTGATTCTACCTATTTTGGAAAATCATGTTTCAGGTCTCACCTTTTGAACTAAGAATGAAACGTGACATGAACCAATTATGTTTCTAAAAATCATAATAACCTATTTTGAAGATCCACACCGTTCAAAGGATAGTCAACTTGCACAAGAACCAAGAGAAATTTTGGTGGATGAAAACTGTCCAATCTGGATGAGATCGGAACAACTTCAATCTGTTCGTCGTCCAATATATGGACGCTGGCGCGCTAAAGGGTTAAAACTTTAAAAAAAACATAAATTCACTTGGATCTCGTGTCACTGCCTGAGCATACCAAGAATTGACAAGAAGTAAATACCAATCTAACCTGCAAAATAGCAATAAGAGAAGTCGTTTGAACGTTGATTTGAAATTGGAAAGTGAAACAACTCCAAAGTATTCTTGCCTACCAGTAAGCGAGTACTAATCTCTAGACATAAGGGCAAGCTTCTGGAAAAAACGAGCAAAGCCAGCAACACCATAAGAAGGGCCTAAAAACGAAAGAGTGGCGATGGCTATTTAATGCCCCTCTTGTCTAGAGATACTTCCTGTATATCCTAGACCAATTTATCCTTAAATCACAGAAAATTTATTCCACTTCAGCAAGGTAATCCTCCACCTCAGCAGGCGTCAGAACCCTGCAAAAAAACAGCACAAGTACTTCAATACTTCAGCACCAAGTTAATAGACCTTACAAGTGGAACCCAACGGATTTAACCCCTAAACATACCAACCTTTTGAACACAAGTAGATGCTAGCCTCAAAAATAGATATTAACATGGCTCAAATGTACATGAGGTGTGCATGAGAGGTTCATTGCAAACATAAAACCTACCCAACAAATTTGACATACTTGCATTTTGGGGCCTCTCCAATATTATCTACATCCCGCGTCACAAGAGATTTACTTTAATTGGTAAAAAACCTAATGAGCTTGCAACTATGACTTGGATGAAATTCATCCAAGTTTGTATGAGAAAGTTACAAGGCTTTGAATCTGTTCGTGATCCAGTTTCTGGACGCTGGGACGTTTAGGGTTCAGGGGTTAAGGTGATGCTGACAGACAGTAAGATGTAAAAATTCATGCATAGAGAATTCAACAATGACACATGTGGTAGAGGAGTATACTTGAAAACACGCTTATCATCAATAATACCAATCTCGATATTTTTCCCTGATATTTGACCTTCAAACCTGTTGCACGAAATTTCCATGATATCGTTAGTATGAGGAAGCCACGTTTGGGACAGAAAGTGATGAAGCATATGTACATGTAGGTCTTTGAACTTACCCTTCCTTCAAGGTAAGAATGGCTGTGTGTATAGCATCTTCGAGCTCCATGTCATCTGTATACCTGTTCATACAAAAGTACCTCTTGAACAAGAGCATTTGATCAACAAATTATCTAATTAAAGAAAGGAATTTCTGTTTCATAAAGAAGTACCTTTTGAACGAAAGTACCTGTTCAACAAACTATCTAATTAAAAAAAAGTACTTCTGTTTCATAGAAAAAGTACCTCTTAAAACAAAAGTATCTCTAAAACGCAGTAGTTGTTATTAATAGATAACGAGTACCATTTCATTCTGGAACAGAGACTCCAATATCAAGAGAAAGATTAAAGAGAGGCTACAATGGGTGACCTCTTCTCTAGGAATGTCTTGGCATTAGACACATTCTTGCCTATTGCTGATGCCTTCCACGAGAAGTAAGACCCTGATGGATCCACCTGCCAATCACCATGATCACAATCTTTGAGTCTGCGCTTCTAATTATCAATGACACAGCACGCAATCTCTGTTCAAGCCATCTGGCAGCACAAGGCGAGATTCTGATCCTTGGTATTAGAAGGCTCTGAAGGTGTGAAAACCGAGCTGCTATAAGCTTGATAAAATTGTAACCACAATAAATTAACCCTTAAAGGACATATGCTTTCCCAATTCCACACCCAAAATCTCTTTTAAACTCCATTTTAAGCATGATTCTCTCCAATTCTCTTTCTAATTTGCTTTGGTTCTATTCTAAAGAAGTATAGAACCTTCAAAGGTGCCCGGTTTGGCATTTAAAAAACCCCATTTGGTGCAATGGAGTAAAAGTTATGAGCAAGATTCTCTCAAAATACTATCAAGCCCGTGGGGCTTGCATTGTCCTTTAAGGGTTAACACGTCATGATCAGTCTGGGGTCTCATAAATGCAAGGCAAAGTAAATTACAAAAGTTTCAGTACAATGTACACAGAAGAATTCTATAATCGTCTCTATCCTTTTCAAGGTTTGACAACACACCTGATAAAGCTGAGGGCCATTGTCATCAAATCCAGCCACCAGCAAGGAGACGCCAAAAGGTCTCACTCCTCTGCATACTCAATCACCGATGTTATTTCTAAAAACCAATGGAAAAATCTGATTTCTTCAGAAAATGAAAGTCTAAAACCTACTATCCAAAGGCAAGATGTTTACGATAGACGTCTAGCCAACATTATCAGGATTTCTTTCGCCATTAAGAAAACCACCGGCTCTGTTTCCATTAAAATGTTATAACTGCTGTTCGAAACCGTTTTAAAATCTTGAGGCAACGACGGACAACCTAAATCGTGGCTTCATGAAGCACATCTTAAAGAAATGAGAAGAATTCGTACCCTGATTGTGTAAATTCCTGCATCACTGCAGCTGTCTCTCTAACCAACTGTGACAATGGAATAGGTTCCTGCATTCATGACCATTGGAGTCAAGCTCGACGTACACAACTTTGCATCAAAAACTAATACTCGTCATTGCTCCAACAGAACAAGCCCTTACGTAAATAAAACATAAGTTATTCAGAAAGAAAAACGCAATCAGGCAGGTGGAGGATCTGGGACCTGATAAAGTCGTTGGTATGTTTGTGCTTGCTTCCGACTTTTGCGAACTAAAACGCGAGAATCAGGACCCATGCCACTGAAACAAACCACATATGCCAAAAATGTCTCCCAGAATATTTAATAAGATTGCTTAAACCCTGAAGGACCAAAGGGCCCAAATCGGACCTCATAATATTTTTTTACCACTTTTCAGTGGGTCATATGGGAACTCTCTTTTGATCAATTTTTTTTTTTTTTGACCAACACATGCAACGTTCTTCACCGATCAAGGTGATATAAAATCTGCTCTTATCAAGATTATAATTATTCACAATATAATCAATCACATTGGTCATAAAACCTCAGTTTAACGCAGAAGACGGAAACACAACGCATAGGTCGAAGTAGAACAATACATAAAGTTGCTTGTCGATGGATCAAAATAGGACATTTCCAAAAAGAACTTCAGACCATGAGATAAAAAACAATAAGAAACAATACGACGCTGGAGTAAACTCAAAATGCACTCAGAAAAGTACTCCCTCCGTCCCAAAGTTATTTTCCAATTGTTTGCTTGGTATTTCTTTGAGCCAATTTCATTGATCATATTGTAAGAAGCATGATTGAAAAAGGTTCCAAATTATGTCACTAGAATGATTGAAGAACATTGCATGTGTTCATTGCAACCTAAATAAAATTAGCCACAAGGAAGTATTTTTTTGACCTACTTAAAAAAGCACTTTCAAACATGACTTTCAAACATGTCAATAACTTTGGGACGGAGGGAGTAATGGTTCTACGGCCCTGAAACATGCACTGACCTGTAAACGACTCCGATATTGGGCGTCAATGACTGAATCTTGTTAATCTGAAAACGCAACGAAGAAATGAAAATTTGCGCAACGACAAATGCAGCGGGTTCAAAACTACTGTACTATGCAGACGCCTCCGAAACCCTAATTTCGTTGAAAACTCACCGACGCTTCATCGACCAGAATTGACGGTAGCTTCTTCTCAGTGGCAATCACCACGCCGTTTGAAGCTACACAAACAACACCGTCCAATTTAGCAACTCGCACAAGGGGCACAATTTTCACTCTCGCTTATCGTATCGTTAGTTAGATCACCTTTAATTCCGAGAGAAGTTTGACCCGCTCCGACGGCCATCAAAGCATACTCGATCTGCACCAATTTTCCCGATGGACTGTTGCAAACCAAAAACAGTCAATCCACACGTCCAGTAACAGATTAGAAAACAACACACAAACTTAATATTTCTCAACCAACCAAGAGTTCTACAATCAGCGAATTAATCACTCAAGAGCGACTAATTAAGCGACTCCATCGAAAGAATTAAAGGAAGGCGGAAATCAAAACAAACCTGAAAGTGGTGAGCGAGAACGAGTATTGACTGTCCCCCATGATGGCTGCTGCTGCCTGTAGCTAAAAAAAGCAATCCCTCAAAGGAAAATGAATCAATCCTTCAAAGGAAAATGATCAACTGATCGATGAGCAGCTGCTGCTGCACTTCGGAACTCAGTTACAAAGCAGAAAATTGAGCATGCGAGGCCAAAACAAAGCAAAGCTCAATGCAAAGGTGGAGCAGATTCAGCAGAAGGTTTGTTTGTTTGTTTGTTTGTCTGTCTGTTTGTTTGGTGCCCACGCTTTCGTGGAGTAGCCCTAACTGTGAATAGAGGTGGAGGGTAAAGCCTAACCGGCAACTACACTAAATAGGTAGATTAGTGTTAGATACACTAATTTACATAAACATGTTGTAAGTTTTTCCTGTTGACCAATTTTTTTACCTTTTATATTGGTCAAGATGGGGATCTTTCAATAGTATTGGAATCAATGTTTTTGGTAATTTTTTCTGTCGAGAGTAAAAATCTATAATATTTTCAAATCTTATAATTATCTAACACTAATCTACCTATTTAGTGTACAGTAGTGATCTCAAAACTGGCTAAAATTAGCTGGATTTCTACCCAAAAAACGGGGCTGCTAAACATACAAAGAAAGAAAAAAAAAAAAAAAAAATTGAAATGTAAGATAGCGAGAATGCTCATCATGTTATAAATATGTAGCAACTTCATGAGGTGATATCTGCGAATATCATTATGGTATCACCTTAATATATCAAGGGTATTGCCGAATATTATAGAGGTATGATGAGTAGTACATTCACAAGGTAGCAAAAGTATCTACCATTTATGTGGGAGGTAGCACCCTGTGCTAAATGTCATAAAGTGGTTCTGAGATCACTGCTGGCAACGTTAAAAAAAATTGGGAAAGAATACTTGGCTAAATCTTAACCCCTAAACGTATCGATCCTTTGAACACAAGTAGATGCTAGCCTTAAAAATAGATATTAGCATGGCTCAAACGTACATGAAGTGTACATGAGAGGACCGTTACAAACATAAAATCTACCTAACAAATTTGACATACATGCAATTGGAGGCTTCTCTGGTATTATCAACAACTCCATCACATGAGATTTATTGTAATTGGTGGAGAATTTAATAGTCTTCCAAAGATGACTTGGATGAAAGTCATCCGAGATTGTATGATATAGTTGCAAAGGCTTTGAATTTGTTTGTGATGCAGTTTCTTGACACGGGGACGTTTAGGGATTAAGCTTACAATCATATTTTGATAAAATTTCTACATATTTTGGTAGTTTTTTTCACAAAATTTGGCTATGATCTTCACAAAAAATATAATGAAAATATGGTGAAAGAATTCATTTTTTTCTCATTTTTTTTCTTGATAGAATAGGAATGCCATATTTTGTAGAGAAATCTCTCGAAATATAGCCAAAAGAAAAAACGATGGTAGGGTAGGGTTGGTAAGGAAATGCTTTTGAAATATAATTGTCAAAAAAATTGGGAAATAATTATTTGGAAGAGAAATATATGGTGAAAAAGTGACATAGCCTACTGTAGGTGGATAGCAGTTGTATACATTGGCACAAATTGATTGAAATTTTCAAGAATCTGCTATGTATTGCTTTCTAATTGACTGTGACACTTGAAAAACTCGATGTGGCAAGCCAAAAAGTTAACTTCATTTTTCAAGAGTGTCAGAACTGCTATTAATTTACGGTAATAGAGCAATGGGAGCCAACACCCTTTTGCAATGGGACCACAATCTAGTTACAAATAGAAACTAAGTTTATGTGGCAATGACACGATAGTTCCAAAATTCATGGATTACATATGGCATTCTTTCATTATTGAGAGTAGTGTATCTAAGTAAAGATTCTCTTTCAATCCAACTTTTAAAAGGGTGCTCCATTGCACTGCTCCATTATGTTGTTTGAAACTTGAATAATACTTGTAAATTTTCTATATGTTAGAACTTGTTTTTAAAAAGAAATTAAAAATAGTTGGCATAGATGTGTCAACCTTGCCCTTCACCTACAATACTCGAGAGAAAAATTACTTGTGGTGAATAGGCTTTTGCTACTTCGTTGATTGATTTGATTAAAGATTGATATTTAATTGTAAGGGTGAAATTAGGATGAAAGGTAGAAAAACTCATACATTTTAGAACACATAAAAATAAAAACACAAAATGACTTTACAATTAACTCTAATGTATTACATTATTTAGGTCCATTAAATTGTTTTCCTAATTAGGTTTATTCAGTAGACAAGTACTTGGGGAGGGTTTTATCCAAGACTTTTTTGTAAAAGAAATGGTCGGCGGCGGCATCATGTTTGTTGGCCTTTCAATAACATCCTTTCAATAATATCAATCATGATATTAAAATGCTTTCAATAATATTTTGTTGTGATACTATAGAAAGGATATTATTGAAAAATACTATTTTTGAAAGAAAAATATATATGTTATGAAAAATAACATTCAATAAATAAGTACAATAATGAACAAAATGAACGAAATGAAATGGTAATATAAATGTACAAAATGAACAAACTAAAATAAATGAAACTTTGATTAAATTGCTTATAAGTGGAAGTAAATTCCAAAAACATGATAAATTGTAACTTTTATTTCGTCAACAATTGTGCATAACATTGCATAGCCCTAGTTTAATTAAAATGTTGAAATGGCAACCATGTTGGATGAATAGACAACCATACCGGTGTACTAAAATGTTGAAATTCTGAAATTGAACTAGTACTTTGTCTTGTTGAACAATACTATTTTACGAGTATAGTAACCGCCGAGTCTTTGGTAGGGGATGAGGCAGGTCACATGAATTAATAGACAAAATATTTTTGTAGCAGGTGATCAAATGGATGAGAAATAGTTGCAGCAGTGTCTCAAGCATTGTACTTGATGGACGAATAGTGTATTTAATTGAGGGAAAGTTGCATGGATGATGAATGGAGTTTGAGGGCTTCCATCAAAAATAGGCTGCAAGAAGTAAATAACTCAATATGAAATTTCAAAAAAGAAAAAATGTTATATCATTTTGAATGTTAATCCTAGAATTTTTATGAAATTTTTGTTGAATTCTACTATTTAAAAAAACTAAAAAAAACTCATCATCTTATGAATTTTGGAATGATTGGCTAAAAGTACATAAAGAACAACATTGTGTCCATTAAGAAAATTACCCATTAACACAATTTTTTATCGTATTTAGAAGGATCTCAAAACACCCTTGTACTAAAGTAGAATAGTACTAATGTGAAATACCTCACCGCTTGTAAAACACTATGATATTAACCAATTATAATGAATTTCAAGCTAAGAGTATCAAAAATTCAATTTTGAAGAATTCCCAATGTCAAAATTTGTAAATTAAATAAAATAACATGCAATTATTTCTCCTCAATCTTGAATGTAATGATATGTTCTAATCGCCGTGTTTTACAGTTGTTCCTTGAAAATAAATTTCAAAGAGTTTTCAAAGACCACATGTTATAATAAATATAAGTTATGGGACATAACCTTCAACATACAGTTAACACTTTTTGAACCAAAATAGTAAGAAGTTGTAAGATGCAACACTTGCTTGAAGAGAACTGGGAGTTACAAATTTAGAAGAAAGAAATTATGGATAATAAACCTTGCGTGTGTAGTCACTAATTTAGTGACACATCTGTTTGGCATTTCCTATGAAATTGTTCTTGGAATAGGTTATGTATAAAAGTCCTAGGCATTTAAGAATTAATCAACATATAACATTACTTTATACCAACTTCAATTCAGTTTTCAATTTTTACTCAACTAAAACTTTACCACAATTTCTTTTCCTCAATGATTGAATTTTTAAAGTTTAACATTGACTATTATGCCCTGTGAGTTGATGTGCATGTCTAATACCTGAAGAAGGGTAGGTGATGGAAAATGTATAGCCAACTATATAACTTAAAATTATGAAAAGACATTATCCTGAGGCAGGTCCTGGGGTGCACTCTTTTAAATATGTCAAAAATCACGTGAGTGCACACAAGGGGGATTGATTTGAATACTACTTTATTATGTATACATACAAGAAGCATGTTTAGAGTTCAAAATAGGGTTTTATATTTACATTATACACACACAAATATAAATATATATATATATATATATATATATATATATATATATATATATATATGAATGAACATGGGAGAGTAGTTTTGTTCCCAATGGCCCTGTGTTCGATGGGCAATGGGGTCATTGGCATTACGAACAGACACTTTATTCATGCCAGCCTGAAGGTCTGGAGTTTCTATCTATTTATCTATATACACGAACAAATATAAGAATATTCTAATCATACAAGGGGTATTTTAAAGGGGTCATAAACACATGATTCTAGGGTTTAATCAAGAGTGCACCCTCCCAAAACACTACGACACCAAACTAGTATGTTCATACAAGTTGTGGCAAATAATGTAATTCATTTGATGTCACTTGTATTATTTTGTGAATTATAGCTAATATCTATCTAACATATGTCGAAATAAAATTTGACAAACTTTACAAATAATTGTTTTCATACGAAGCTAGTAGGCAGGTATAAAATAATAATAGTAATGTTGGTTACAGGAACCGTCACGAATGAAGAGTTTGTTAGGGGTGGTTCGTTTATCAATGCCTCAAGGACATGGATGGCGAGGACTCCCATCGATGCCTCCCAGCGTTTCTTTTTCTGGCGAAAAAAAGTTGCTGGCAGATGCTTGGAAGCAACTGCGAAGGAGCTGCGAGCAACTTCTTGTCGCGAGAAAAAAAAACGGTGATGCCTCCTTTTTGAGGTAGACTCCAGAATTGGGTATGATCAACTTTCAGTCCAGTTTCAACCTACTGCAGTGACCAGGTCATTGGATGATGGACATGCAAATGGGACATGTTCAGACTTTGCCTTTGCAGGTGAGATAGAAAAAAATAAAATGACACTAAGTTACGGTCTACGGTACTTTCACATTCTGCACCGAGAAAGCCTCCTGAATACTGTAATGAGAAAAAGTCTCATCCAAAAAGACCTCTTCACCCTTTCACTTGTAGGTAAGTTATTTATAGTCCCCTCCAAAAGTACTGCAATCGCATTTCAAAATTTGAATTTTGTAACCAAAATGTCCTTACACTACTCCTATTGATAGTCATGTTTGCACTACTTGAATTTCAACTATGAGGTTGGCAGTTTCCTTTTTGTTGGTAGTTTCCCTTGAACATCAAAAAGCCCCACGAGCTTTTCATAGTGGAATAATTGAGAAAAAGTAGATTTTCTCAACCAAATAAAGCGAGGATTGGTGCGTTGAAAAGCTATTGAAAAAGCAATCCATAATTGCAAATTTGCACCTCATTTGGGAGATTGTAGAGTCATTGGCAAGCAATCAAAGTTATCAAAATGAACAAGAGTTAAGATTGGGACAACAGAGGACGTTTCTTGACAAGTGCTACAATGTTGCAACAATGTTGGCCATCGAAGCCGTTTCCTCAATTTTTGTTTTTTGTTTTTTTTTTGTTTCTTTTTGTTTCTTTTTCCTTCTCTCTTCAAAAATTTAGATGCCTTCCGGGTTGCCCCGCCAAGGCCCACTTGACGTTTAAGGGTTAAGTATGTAATCATTTGACTTTGCAAGGAAGGAAGAAAGTTGAAAAAAACAAAAAAAACAAAAAAACCATGACCTAGCACCATTGGTGGAAAGTCACCTTTAGCAAAAACCACCAATGAAAGAATAATCCTATTATTGTAACCATAGGTTCGAGCTTCAAGTTTATAATGTAATTTCAAATAAATAAATACATTCACATTCATACATACATACACATATACTAGGAGGGAGTGTGATTGAAAACAGATGAAAATATGACATGATGAAATTTTGAGATGAAAATGTGACATCGGGGTCGTGATACCGGGTTGTGACAATGGCCATTTAATAATACAAATATGTACATACATACGTACATATGTATGCATTAGATAGTCCATGCCCCTTTTAGTGTATTTTTTTGGAGTTCAAGAATGAAAATTGTGGGAAATTCTATATTTGAGACGTTTAATAAACAACCATTTGCATTGCTTGCTTAACCTTTAACCCCTAAAGAACCAATCAACCCAAATATGCTTGATTTTTGGTCAAAGGCCCCAAAAATCAAATGTCTTAGCTTTATTGTAGTTGGTGTTTTCATTAGATGTTTAAGTTAAGTTATGATACATCTTTTGACCGTTGGGATTGGAGAATAAACTTCATTTGAAGCTTTTCCACTGTTGAGAACTTTGAATTTTGAGTGTCCAAAATACAAAGGACTTTCTAAAGATGCTTCAATCATAAGTCTCTTTTAATTTCTTCACCTTCAATTTTTTACTCCATGTAAATATAACTTTTATCTACCTTAAATATAAATTTTGATATTAAATTTGACAAAAACATATTTATTTTGAATTTTTACCTTGTTTACATCATAAAATTTGTAAATATTAAAAATATCTTCCAATCATGTTGAAAAATTTGTCATACCTTCATAATGTCGATGATTATCTATGAAAAATTACAAATCATTCAATGTGATATTTAAAGTATGCAAATTATAGTGCTTTGACTTTTGCAAAAGAGGTGAGGACCTTTAGGGGTTAATTGACCGAGCGTCCATTTTTGGATGATGTATAGATTTCATCCATGTTTTTTCATTTGTCATACATTTTTTGCAGTGTGGATTTTTTACTATAGATTCTATGGGAAGCTAGCTTCATGCATTTGTGATCCGATTAGGAAGAGGATGATTTGTGAAAACTTTATGACTCGTTTCATGTTGTAGTGATTCACCCAAAATTTCAAAGATTTTAGTGTAACAGTGCTCTTAAAAAGTCAACTCAAAGAATCAAGGAACCAAAAAATCTTCAAAAATCACAACACTTAGAGTATTACATTTCAATCCATCACAACAAATTCCATCTACAGATTGTCAACATCTTACCATCTTACTATCTTACTATCTCAATATCTATAGAATTACAAAAGAATTTTGAATTTCAAGTTTCAAATTTTATACAAAAATATTGGTGATAGCAATCATAAATCTCACCGTATGGATAGAATCAAAAATTCATAATGTACAACTTTTACATCAAGTTCAAAATATTCTTCTTAATTGCATTTTATAATGCATCTTTGCTAAACTACCGAATTTGGAGAGGGCTCTAGGCATTTAGGGGTTAAATGCACTTGAGGGAAGATTAATAGTTTAAATGTGTTGGCATACAACGTTGAGACTCTCACCAAATCTATCACCTCCTACAAGCAAATTGAAATTTCAGGGTATTGTAATCGCCCTTCAAAAAGAAATGGCCACGTCCTTACTCCAATGCTCATTGCAAAAGCTCGTGCAAAAGCTGGAGAAAAAACTCACGCTTTGACGCCCCTATTCTGCTTTGCTTCTGTCTGGCATCACACATTCTTCAATTTTCTGCTTTGTGACTGAGTCCAGCAGCAGCTCAGTTTTCCTTTGTGGTATTGATCTGTTTTTCTCTCTCAGCTGCAGGCAGGCAGCCATCATGGGGAACACTCTAGACTCATTTTGGCTCACCACTTTCAGGTTTGTGTTGATTTCCGGCTTTTGGTTGAGTAGCTTATCACTATCAATCCACTTAGTCGGTGAGAGGGATTAATTCACTGCTGTATTAAGATTATACAAACTCTTGGGTGGTTTATACCATACCCGGCAACAAAAACAATTATAAAAAGAGAATCCTTAATTTATAGGAAGTTATTTTAAAAATAAAATAAAATATTTTGACGTGAAAAGATAATCTTATAGAATATTCAAATCATTCCAACAAAACGATTAAATATTAGGCATGAGTTGCCAACTATGAAAGTCGGGTCCGGTAATAGCGTGTATGTTTTTCTAATGTTCTTTACTGTTTTGACAGTGCACGAGAGGGTTGATTGTTTCACAATGTGGTTGGTTCGCAACAGTCCACCAAGAAAATGGATGCTCTCATAGATGCAAAAGCAATTCAAACTTCAAAGGTAAGATAAACCACCCTATTTGTACCATGTGACTATTTTTACTATTTTCAAAGATTTGATTTGTACATTAAGGTGACTTCCAAACTGTGGTACATATAAGGTGGGCTTCGCCAAAATCTAATAACTTGCTGCTCATTCAACATTGAAAGACAAAGTTGCTCTTTCTCTCCCCGGGTGCGAGTTGACAAACTGGACCGTGGGCTGCGAAACACTACCAAACGTTCTCAAAACTGACACGTGTCGTCCGGCGGTTGGTTCTAACCTGTCGAGTTCTGACGTGGAAATTGGGTATGGTGAGAAATGCTCTAGGACTCAGCACGCTGTGGCTTTGAAGGAGGAGGAAGCCTCGGCGAAGGTGCGGGCATGAGAAACCCAATGTTGACAAGTTCCAGGAGGGCACGTGGTCACACCCGTCCAGAAAAAGCCCCATTCACACCGCACAGCCACTTGTGCCTTCGCCCTTCACTTACCCTTTCTCTTCTCCTCATTCACTTGTCTCTCTCCTCGTCCTTTTTCCTTTAAGTTTCCTTTTCCGCTGTTGTCCGTCTGTTGCTGCCTCAGCAGCTCTAAGCTTAGCCTCTTCTGGATCATGATTGATTGATGCCTAGCTTACATACTCTACTTCTGTACAGTTGCTTTGAGTGCCGGCTCCCAACCCGAACCCCTGCCTTGGCTTTTTCCGCCTCTAGGGGATGCATAACTTAACTTAGATGCTGAGGTATGTCGAGGTTTCGAATTCTGCCTGTACAATGTTTTGTTTGCTGATGACAATGGCTTTGGATTGGGGCTGAGTGAGTGATGACGGCGATAGTGAAAGTGAAAGTGAGCTCGAGAGCCCTGGGTTTTGGTGTGTGTGGTGGCGGTGACGTTCGTTGTACGTTTTCTCTTGTTTTCTTTTTTTCTTTTTTTCAATAAAATCTTTTTGATTTTTTTTTCGTTTTCGGCTTTGATACTTTTCGCCTCGGTTTTCTCCCTGCTTTTTGGAGCAGGCTGCCACGAAATTTGGTTGTGTAAGGCAGGGTGTCTGTACATTAGGGGAGCAGTTGCTGGGGTTTGGGTGGTAACTTCTGAGTAGTGAGTGACTCTGTGTTTTCCTATTGATTTGCATCGTCAGAGAGTTCTCTAGGTTTGTGAGCTGGTGTGATTCACGAGGCGCTCGCAGCTTCTTCATCGTCTTAATTGCGGGAGAAGTAACAATTTTTTTTAATTTAGTCTTTTGGCTTTTAGGCGACGTTATTGTTGAGTGTTTGTGTGTAGATGTTCGGATTGCTTCTAACGACGTATTTTTTGAACGGGCTAGACAGGTTCGGCATAGCGTGTTAAGAGTCGAGCTAGTTTGCACTCCCAGCTCTTGCGATCCTAGACTGATGCACACAACATGGAATTGGAGCATTGAAAGGCAGCTAGTTTGCACAGGACAGCCACGATAGGCGATGGTACTGTAATACTTCTTTCGTTTGCGGACAGGACTTGAACCAGGGGGAGCCTACTTGAGCGTAGCTTGGAACCCTAGCGACGTGCGCCATGGGAGACACTTCCATCAGTTAGCAGTAAGCAGTGGTCTGATTGTTAGGGTAACTGATATTCGCGCAGTGATTGTGAAGACGTGAAGAATTAGAAAGCATTTTGAAGCCATTTTGCGACTTAAGAGAAGAAGAACCGGTCAGCCCTGGAAGTATGGCAGCGTCGCGGTCGCGCTCTGGATCACACCAACCCGACATCGACATTCGCCAGATTATAGCCGAAGCGCAGACGAGGTGGTTACGCCCCGTGGAGGTTTGCGAGATTTTGAAGAACTACGCCACCTATGGATTCAGGCTCAACCCGGTTCCGCCCGTGCGGCCCTGCAGCGGGTCCATGTTCCTTTTCGACAGGAAAACGTTGCGCTACTTCCGAAAGGACGGTCACAACTGGCGCAAGAAGAAGGACGGGAAAACCGTGCGGGAGGCTCACGAGCGCCTCAAGACCGGCAGCGTGGACGTGTTGCATTGCTACTATGCGCACGGGGAGGACAATTCCAGCTTCCAGCGGCGGTGCTACTGGATGCTCGACCCCATGCTCGAGCATATCGTGCTGGTCCATTACAGGGAGGTCACGGAGGGAGGCAGGTTTACAATGAGCGACTCTCAACACAGTGCTCCTGCAGCGCATGCTGCCAGCCCACCCGAGGTTTCCAACCCTGCCACGTCGCCAGAATTGGAGCAGGAAGATGGTGAATCCGATGAGGTTGATGATCACAGTCCCTCGTTGGAGATTGTTCCTCCTGGACCGCAAGACACGCTGCTGGATCAGCTCACTCCGCGCTCAGCACAAGCGGCTGCAGCAGCAGATCTAAACAACTCCCCTGTGAATGGCTGGATTGGGGGTGATCTCCGCGGTGGAAGCGTCCCTTCTAGTCTCTGGTTGTCCTCCTCTGGTGGCGGTGCAAGTTCCAGCTTGGAGAATCTTCTGGACGCGCCCACAGGCTTGACGCCGCGGCCTGGACAGCCATTTCCTCCTCAGGCTTCCCACAAGCAGCCTCCCCAGTTTTCGGATGTGTTTGGCCACGATGCGTTTGCGAATGGCCAGCGGCCAGAAAGCTTTTCAGGCTCGAATGACGTCGCGGGGTGGCGCCATTTGATGGAAAGTAATGCGCGGAATAGTAATCTGGGAGGGGGGGCATTTCAGAATAACCACAGCTCCGGGCCTGTTGTGTCGCAGAGCGCTCCTGCTGCATACGTGAAGCAGGAAAGTATGAATGGGGCCACCATATGGGCTGAAATGCTGGAGCAGTGCACGACGCCATCAACGCATAGGAACATCATGGAGTCGCTGATGACCAACAGCAACAGCAATCAGGCCGTGGAAATGAGTGACTCGCCACGCACGCAAGACCTTGGGTCTTCTCAGATTCCTCCCTCGAAGGGTATTTTGGAGGCTTTGTCGCCGCGAGGTCTTGGTCGGGAGCCTCAAACTGCGCTAGAAGCGAGCTTGCAGGCTGTGACTCAAGAGAAAGCTCTGAAAACTGCAGGGCTGTATCAGAGACGGTTGCAGTTGGGAATGAGGTCTGAGTCGCAGTCTCTGGATTTGCAGTTCGAGAAGAAGGTCCCGCAGGAGAAGAGCCCGGAGATTGAAGCGTTTCCCAAGTTGGATAGCTTTGGACGTTGGATGACGTATACCATGGATGGTCAAGGCTTTTTGAGCCCTGGTGCGTTTCAATCCAGCTGGCCGGGCACTCCCACCATGAGTTTCCCAGGCCTGCCTGACGATATGTATCAAACTATGCAAGTGGATTCGAGTTTGAGCACTTCGGTCTCGTCAGACCAGCGTTACAGTATCACGGATTCATCTCCGGAGTGGGCATATGCTTCAGAAGGTGCCAAGGTGCTGATTTCTGGGGTGTTCCTGGGGGACTATGCGAATGCAACTGATGTCAAGTGGCACTGTATGTTTGGTGAGGTCGAGGTTCCTGCAGAAGTGATCAGTGGTGGTGTGCTGCGGTGTAAAGCTCCTCCACATGCTGCTGGAAGAGTTTCCTTTTACATCACTTGTGGTGATCGTCAAGCTCATAGTGAGATTCGGGAGTTTGAGTATTGTAATGGTGCTAGGGTACAATCTGATCCCAAAGCAGAGCATCAAGCCGCGGAAGAAAGGTCGCTCAAGGTTCGGCTCGCGCACATGCTACTGACAGATTCAGATTCAGAGATCAACATTGAATTCTCGGACGAAGATTTGGCCACAAAGCAGACGGATTGCTTGAATTCTTTCTCGTCTCCCCACAACAATGACGACTGGAAGGAGCTCGAAATCGAAGCGAAAAACTCTGAGTATTCCCGAGATAGCAGTTTCCAGGAGCGGCTTCTGCAGACGATGTTGAAGACGCGCATGCAGAGGTGGTTGCTGTGTAAGATTCAAGAGGAAGGCAAGGGCGCCTCAGTGTTGGATGCGCAAGGGCAGGGGGTGTTTCACATGGCTGCGGCTTTGGGTTACGACTGGGTGGTGGCTCCCATGGTGGCTGCTGGTGTGCCCATCAACTTCCGGGACGCGCATGGCTGGACTGCTCTGCACTGGGCTGCATCTTTTGGCAAGGAGCAAGTGGTGATAGCGCTCCTGCAACACGGTGCAGATCCAGGGACTGTGACTGATCCTACGCCTTCGTGTCCATCTGGCCAAACCCCAGCCGACCTGGCGCTGGCGAAAGGGCATGTGGGGATTGGGGGTTTCTTGGCCGAGAGCAGCTTGACACGCAGGATTGCCACCATGAGCCTCTCCGAGAACTCACGTGCTGTGGCTAGTGCCCAAATCGCCGGTGACAATGCTGTTGCAAGGTTGTCAAGACGTGACAGCATCAAGCAGACTTTGAACAGAGCAGATGATCAGGTTTCTATTCGTGATTCGCTGCAAGCAGTTCGCAATGCTGCTCGCGCGGCTGCCTTGATTCAGGCCACGTTTCGACAGCACTCCTTCCGGAAGAAAGAGGAGGACGAGCTGGCATTGGAGAAGTTTGACGAGTATGGCATGACTGAGAGTCAAATGCGTGGGTTTGTAGCGGCTAAAGCAGCTCAAAGGATACAGAAAGCGTACAGAGGCCACCATGAAAAGAGGCAACAACTGGCAGCCAGTCGCATCCAGCAGAAGTTCAGGAGTTGGAAGGTGCGCAAGGACTTCGTGAACCTGCGGCAGCGAGTGGTAAGGATACAGGCCCATGTGCGTGGGAACTTGGTCAGGAGGCGGTTCAAGAAACTCCTGTGGTCTGTCGGTGTTTTGGAAAAGGTCATTCTGCGGTGGAAACGGAAAAGGTTGGGACTTCGGGGTTTCAAGGGCGGGGATGTCAGCGTCAAGGACACCAAGGAGGACGACGAAGAGTTTTTGAAAGAGGGGAGGAAACAAGCTGAAAAGGCAGTCGAGAAGGCCGTCACGACCGTCACGACGATGGTGCGTTCTCAGCCTGCTCGAGAACAGTACCGACGACTACGTGAAGGATCGCTGAAAGCGGGAGAGCTTGGACAATACCTTTCGCCATCGAGCCCACAGGATCTCCTTGGCAGCCCGGATGTCGAGTATCAGTCCTTGCAGTACGAAGACTTGCAAAATCAACACATGAATCAGTATCTGGATCCTTCAGGTGACCAGCTCATGAACTACAGGGGCTAAATGTTGCTCAGTGCCAATTTCAGCTGCGAAGTTGAAGCAGTTGTCCCATTCAATCGAGGACGTCAACAGGCTATAACCTGGGCAGCTCTGTTGTACTCGAGGTGAGATAACTAGCTAACTAGGCTGTTGGAATGATGACCCCTGTCGTAAAGTCCAGAGAATCCTCTTGATTAGCAAGTAAAAAAGTCTTTAGCTCGGATCTTGCATTCTTG
Organism: Pohlia nutans; assembly: GCA_022496805.1. Lineage (NCBI taxonomy): Eukaryota > Viridiplantae > Streptophyta > Bryopsida > Bryales > Mniaceae > Pohlia > Pohlia nutans. The sequence continues at coordinate 5,579,480 of CM040086.1, forward strand.
TATGTGTGCATTCTCTATCTTGTTTTGGATGCAAATAAGTTCGTGGTAGTTCCTGGTATGTCAGTGTGCTTTTGATTTGTTATTGATTCTATGTTCGCACGGGTTGCAGATCACACTTTTGGACCAGGTGCTTGCAAGTGGGAACACAGCTTCCTTGCCACACGGGAGCGTTACATAGGAGGTGTACAAAGAGGAATCTGGACCGAAAACAAGATGCACTTTCTTGCAGCGAAGTGTTTTTTCTTGCGTACTATGTAAACTACTGTAAAGAGCACTGTAGATACCTTGCAGGTTTTTCCGTGTGCACTGCTGGTCTTTCTCCGGGCACACCTTTTGTTGGCTGCAAGTGAGAATTTTTCTAGAGACGTTCATCATCATTGCTCCCAGCCAGTCCCGCTCTCCAGTGAGGAATGTGGAACTCCTGCAAGTCTGCACCTACGCCCAATTTTGGAGGGTCAGGCTAAACAATATGCATGACCATCATTGCTTTTCAACCGTTTGCCCATGTGTTCACTTCGGCTTCTCTCTGATTTCGTTTTTTCACTAACCATTACTGTCTGTGTGCTGTATGTGATCACAACTTGCAAGAAGAAGGCTCTTGTCTCTGTGTTTTTAGATTCGCTTCATTCTATGAGAGATGGCTGTGACATTGAAATTTGCGTCGTTCTAGGAAAAGCAGCATTTCTTATGACTGAGTCCTGTTGTAGATTGTCAGTGACACATGAGCTTTGAGTGAAAGCACTTGGCACGTTTGAGTGAAGTTGAAGAAAGCAATCCTAAGTGGATAAGTATAGGCTGTTTGGCAGGCTGTATTTGGCAATGGGTCTGATTTAGTGGCCGCCCTCAATAATGGCCGGGATCAATTACCGACACAGCTGTTGTGCAGAATAGTAATGGGACGACAGAATTCGAATTTTTGTGGGAGAAGGAAAAAGATGTTGCCAAGGTGCCTGCCTGGCGAACGGAACTGCATACTAGTAAGTTACTGCAAGCCATTCTGGGTGCTTGACTTGGCAGGTGCTCTCAAATCTCAATGACCCTACCCAGTTCATCTTGACTGAATGCACCTCTTGCCTGGAAAGCAGCATCATGTAACCACGTAACCTCACCTGATCACGCCACCTGTCAAAACATGACGCTCCAGAATTTTGCAAAATGAGTTAATTTTTTTAAAAAAATCACATAAATCCTCAGTATAATCCTCTACACACACTCCATAGCATAAGAGCATTCCCACCCATGCACGCTAGTACTAACTCGCTGAAATTATTCGTTTACATTTGGAGAGCCCTTGAACCTACAGCCCCCCACCCTTGCACCCTTGCATGCCCCTCACACATGAAAAGTGCACATCAAATAGTCAATGGACCAATCAGAAGTAGAATGTGAGGATGTAGTCATGATTTGAAGGCTCATTTTCTAACACGATAGGATTCAAAGTCAAGAGGTATTTTTGAAGGGCCCTTTGCACTTTTCATTTACTTCTTGAGTGTGTGAGAGACTTTGGGAGGGCATGGGTGGCCATGCTCTAATAGAGCAGTGCAATGAAGTACCCTTTAGAAAATTGGGTCGAAAGAGAATCTTCATTTGGATTCACTTTTTTAAGTAATGAAGGAATGTCATTTGCATTTCATGAATTTTGAGACTACCGTGTCATTGTTATGTAAATTTAGTGTTTAATTGTAACTAGATTGTGGTCTCATTGCAAAAGAGTTGCTCTAATACGCTATGCAATCTTCAGTAATATCCTCAGTACAATCAATAATATACTCAATGATTACAAAAGAATTTACTCCTAAAAGGAAATGATTTATGCTCAATCATATTGTAATAAATATAATTTGGCTTGGACAAAATTTCATATCAAAAGAACGTTTATATACTACCTATTCAAAATTGCTTAAATAACATGAGAGCCAATTTCGGCTTCTTGGTACTTAGGTATAAATTCATTTTCAAAGTTTAATTCTTTAATGTGGCTCCTATACACATAATTCTTGAAATTAATTGATATTAGAGTGATATTAGAGTCAAGCCGGTCCTTGAATCTTGCTCTTGATTGATAAAAATAGGGAAGAGCACTTCCATGCACAAAAATCCAATAGATATATTTAGAAACTTTCTACAAAGCAACCAATCACGTAGCCTACTAATGGGAGTGAGGGCCGCTTCACACTATGACTGAAGGTTGAGAGGCCGTTGGTTTCCACCAATCAAATTGCAAGAAACTATGGTTTCGGCCTCTCGACCCTTCACACTAGAGGCCAAAGTTCAAAGGCTGTGGACCTTCAAAATGCTTACATGGCAACAGTTTTTGACCAAGGTGACGGCCTCTCGAGAGGAAGATTGGGTCCTACATTTTGCAAGACCCGAATCATGGTCGAGAGGCCGTTGATTTCTTTTCATAAAAAATGAAAACTATATTTTATGGCCTATTTTCTGTAGATTTCTTTGGACTCTCAACAAAGTTTGGACTCTCAATCCCACGGCCTCTCGACTTGGACGGCCATAGTGTGAAGCGGCCCTGAGAGTGGATGAAATGCAAATTCCGCTTTCAATGCTCACCGAGCATAGGTAGAAGTTGGAAACATATTTTTTTGTCATGTAGCAGTATCCACCAGCCTAATGCGCACATGGAAGCCCACTCTTAGGGCCGCATCACACTATAGCCAAAGGTTGAGAGGCCGTCAGTTTTCACCAATCGGATTGCAATAAATTAAGAATTCGGCCTCTTGACCTTTCACATTAGAGGCCAAAGTCCAAAGGCCGTCGCCCTTCAAAATGCCTACATGGCAATAATTTTGACCAAGGTTGATAGACTCTCGAAGACAGTTTGGGTCAAACGGGAATAAAAACCTAAACTATGGTCGAGAGGCCGTCGATTTTCTTTTCATACAATATCAATACTATATTTTATTGCCTATTTTTAGCCCATTTCTTTAAACTCTCAACAAAGTTTGGCCACTCAATCCCACAACCTCTCGATTTGGACAGCCATAATGTGAAACGGCCCTTAGTGCCTCGAGTACTCCTTAAATTCTACTAATTACTTTTAAAAATAAGCACAATTAATATTATCCAAGGCAAGACGGAAGATACAGCCAATAAGGTCGAGACACCCATAACCGACAAGTGACCAAAAACCGATATATTCTAATTTCTAGATTGTGAAAGAACAGATGTACCTCATTTGTACATATCGGTTATGGGTTCTGAAGTACTTTTCACTTAGAAAAATTGTACAAATTTCAATATTGGGAAATAATTCATGGAAAAATTTGCATTCTCCGCAAAAACTAACTTCCAACCCGGGAAAAATATCACCCTATTAATAGCTGGTCCATAAATAGTGAAGGTAGCTTAAGTTATCGGTTTTAGGTGTCTTGACCTTAGAGAACCTTCAATGCGTGCAACACAGTTCTCTCTTTCTCTTGAACTTGAATCTCTTCTTCTTGTTGTTGTAGTCACAATTATGATGATGCCCTACCTGAGAAAAGGAAAAATGTCATTGTGGGGACGCAAGCCCAGCCGGTGAGTTTCCTGAAATTAGGCTTGCCAACAAGCAGTCACAAAGCGTGTTGCAAAGAGCTTGTGCACAAAAGCAGGTGTTCTTTCACCCTGCCCAGCCATCACCAGCTCAGGTAACTCCTGCTTTGAAGCGGGCTTTGAAGGTGACAGGCACCCTCAAAGGTAGCAACCGATGGACGTCGTGCATATCTCATATTGTTAACCCTTAAACGTCAAGAGGGCCTGGGCGGAGCAGCCCGGAAGGCAGTTGAATTTCTTGGAGAAAACATAAAAAAAACAAAAAACAAAAAATGGCTTTGCTAGCCAACCATTGTTGTGGCACTGTTGCATTGCGGCATTTTAAAAAAAACGGCTTTGTCTATTCAACCTCAACTCTTGTTCAAATTGATTACTTTGATTGCTTGTGGATGATTTCACAATCTTCCAAATGAGGCGTAAATTGAAAATCTAACTCGCTTTTTTAGTAGATTTTCCTCAACCAAAAATAATAATAATCTTATGGGCATTTAAGGGTTAACTTTAATGCCCAACAAATCAGATAATGGTCATTGCAGTGTCGAAAATGCAAATAACGGAAACTCCGTGAAGAATTGAATTTTGAATTGTGAAGTTAAGAGTTGGAGATTTATAATACACATCTCATAGAAAAAGAAAATTTCAATTTGGAGTTGTGCAACTATCAAAATACCTATGAAAAAAATGTGAAAATATTGCAAATACCTCAAAATACAACAAATACCTAAAAACACAACACATGTAAACTTAGGAAGGGTCCTCTCGATGTCAAAATGACATATGTCACGGCAATGTTAGGATCAATGCCATTTTGATGTCAAAACGATGGAAACTTAAAAATCCGCAAGTCAAAATGATGTAAACTTAAAATGAGAATGATACATGTTGACTGTACATTAGAATGACCTATATCACATGAGTGTGAAGTTTATATCAAATTGACATCAAAATGGCACTAATCCCTGCATCATCATGGTTTATGTCATTTTATGTCATTTTGACATTAACCCTTAAACGTCAAGGTAAGGCCCATGGGCTTAGTAAAAAGAGAATAATGAAGAAAAAAGTTGATTTTCTCAACCAAATCAAGCGAGACTTGTTGCGTTGAAAAGCTACTGAAAAAGCAATCTCGATTCCAAATTTTTGCCTCATTTGAGAGATTGTGGAATCGTTGGTAAGGAATCAAAGTTATCAAATTGAACAAGTTTTGAGGTTGGGGCAGCTGAAGTTCAGCAGTGCCGTAGTGCTACAGTACTAGCCAGCAGTGCACTGCAGAGCCGTTTTTGCAATTTTTTTATATTTTTTTATATTTTTTTAAAAATTATTTTTTGGGCAAAAAAATTTAGATTCCTTCCGGGCTGCCCCGTCCAGGCCCTCTTGACGTTTAAGGGTTAAGATGGCCCTTCTTGAATTTACTCATGCGGTATTTATTGTGTTTGGAAGTTTGTCATCTTATTTTATTTTTTTGGATTGTGTTCTCTTGTTCATATTTTAGTAATGTATGTATTCCGATCTTGATCAATGTACCAACTCTTTTCATATTTTAACATATAAAGTTTTGTCCTAAACCATACATAGATAAATCACACTCACTTATAAAATTCACAATAATTATGTGTGAGTCCGTTCTTTACATGAATGATTGCAATGGAGAAGCATTGACATTAGTCATTGTTGAACGTCTTCACTTTCACTTTCATTTCATAGAAAAGTTAACTCGAATTCTATTTAGCTTTGAAGTCACACACCTTCCAAAATCTCATTTTTTGAATGTGCATTTTATGGTTCAAAGACATACTATAATCTTCCAATCCCATCATTGGACGATTCTATAATTTTTGGCAAAATGTCTCCACTTCAATTAAAAATACAGTTATTTGGTTACTTTCTAATTTAATTCATTCTATTTTTGGTAGTTTCAATCGTAGTGAAAAAACCCATTGAAATCTAGTGCACCCAGCTACAGTACCCTGGGCATTAAGGGTTAAGTTGTGGTTGAGGAGAGGTTCAATTTGCTCCACATTTGTTATTAGCATGAATTAGAACACCACTTTCGTTAAAATTATGGACTTCATAACCTACTGTGAAGTTCATAATTTTAAAAACATTGAAGTTCAATTTCAATTTCTTGGTTGATTTAGCAGTTCAAAAGAACAACTTCAGTTGTGAGTTTTAACCCATGAGTAAATAGCCTATCATCTTGTGGCACATCTACTCAAAAAAGGACACAACAAATTATGATTTTGAATTTGAGTTGTGAATTTCATGGGGTCAATGATCACCAACCCTCTTATCATGCCATTTTCAAACAATAAGTTATGTATGAATGGACATTGACAATCATTCATCAAACCTTTTTTCGTGCAACTCTACACCTTTCTTTTTTTAAGTGCAAAATAAAAGTGCGCATTTAACGGAAAGCGGTGTTTGAGTCCGAATGTCATTCAAAATTGTTGTGTCCTCACCATCAACATGATGAGCTTATTGTTGAGCACGATTCATGTAGAAAGCGACAACATGATGATGAAAGCTTCTAGATGATAAAACAGGTGAAAGACTTTGAATTCTTTCACATTGTTTTGTGGAATGACAAAAAGTACAAGTGACAAGCTGGCACTGTCTTGCTATATGGTAAAGTTAGAAGAAAACTCTTCCTTCCAAACTCTTTATTCACGCTGAGTTTTTTTCTTGCACAGTACTGTACAACTGAAGCACTAATAGAAGACCTGTTGTTTTTCATTCCTCATTTCGTGGGAACCCTAAACAGTGGTTGTAGGAACACTGGATAGTGGTTGTAGGAACACTGAATAGTGGTTGTGGGAACACTAAATAGTGGTTGAATATTATGCTTATGTTTCTGTCTTCTTGTGACCAAAATCACTCATCGACACTGACACAACTCATGTGCATGATGCGGTTTCTTTCCTTTTTCTTCATTCCTTTCTCATTTACAGTAAGTGAAAAACAACACATTTCCTACTACTGAAAGGTAGTCCTCTTCCAAAATGAAAATCCAGCTTTCAGGAGTGGGTGAAGAGAAGTATGCAAGTTAAAGCACATCTATACTCATCCTTATAGATCGGTGAAAAGCAGAGCATATAATTATGTAACTATGTACAAGACTAGCAAAGTCTCATCAGCATGCAGGCTCTTGGGCAGTCGCTAGGATATGTACATGTACTATGTAAATGAATTACAGTTTGTCCGTCTTGAAGTAGCCAGCCAGCTCTGAGCTCCATCAAGGCAGCAAGAAATGAAGCGTGAAGAACGAATTGAAAAGCCAGCTGCAGGAAAGAGTGCTCAAAACTTGAGGCGACTTTGAGATTGATGAGGCCAAGGGTATCCACTGTCAATGTCAGAGAAGGACATGGTATGGACAACTGCAGGAGACTGGCTGTTCCTCAACGACGACACTCGCACATTTTCCTGCCCCAATAAGAACGTGAGTAGCTGCCTGCAGTTACTGTACAATCACTCACTTGCAGAAAATATATATATTAAATCAGTTGTCGGTATCATCAACTGTCATTCATAACATTCAGAGCATTCCCACCCATGCACTCTACGACTAACTCGCTGAAATTATTCATCTACATAATTTGAAGAGCCCTTGCATTTACACTCCCTTACCATGCACGCCCCTCACATATTAAAAGTGCACATCAAATAATCAATGGAACAATCACAAGTAGAATGTGAGGATATAGTCAACTAAATAGTGATTTGAAAAGCTAACACGCTAGGATTGACAGTCAAGAGGTATTTTTGAAGGGCCCTTGGCACTTTTCATCTACTTCTTGAGTGTTAGAAACTCTGGGAGGGCATGGGTGGTCATGTTCTCATAACATATCTGTAACATAGTTAGTAGGTTGCACCCTCTATAGCCATAGCCAAGTCTCTCATATACGGTAATCTTCCCTATTATTGTTATTGTCCACAATTATTATAGTGCCCCTATTTCATATGATTAACAGTTTTCTTTTTAAAAAAAAATCCACCACAATCGCAAAAATCAAGTCAAATTAAAAAGGTGTTGATTTTGCAAGTGCATGTAGTATGAAATTGCTTCCTTTTGGTTTAATTTCATTGATTCTATTATCGCTCATAATTGATTTTGGTGAGCAATCATGAGAACATAGAGATTCATTGCGAGTTCCTATTACTGCTAATTGATTTTGGCGAGCAGAAGCACGTGCACAATCACTGGTGCATAGGAACACACATTTTGTGAGAGTCAATAATTATGGTGCAATTTTTTTGCAATTGGAGAGCCTGTCATTAGTTTACTAGTATTTCCTTTTCATTACAATACTTTGACTGTCATAAAATTCATCCATTCTGTGCATGGATTCTGATTCCCAAAGGTGTTATGAATGAGATTTACAAGAGGACTGTAGAAATGGACTGAGCTCACCATTGGAAAGCCTGGATGGAAGTTGCTGTGAGAAGGAAGAAGGGAAGGAGCGACCAAGAGCTTCCCCAGGGGCTCACACAGAAGAGCCTCCACGGAGCTCCCCAGTGGGGTTCCCTAAGCATTACACCACAATGTAGAGAATCATGGATTTTCCTTCCCTTCCAAGTTGAGATATAAGATTTTTGTGAGTTTCCTTGCAGACAAAACACGAGCTCAACTTCGCCATGATGAAGGATTGGCCACCCCCAAAAGCAGCAAAATCTACAACATCATGAAGTTGGGCCGGTTCCCTCGAAGTTGAGGTAAAATTTGAGCTCAAAACAACAATATTAATATATGTTAGGGAGGGCTGGCAACACCCCAAGCTTCAAAAACTACAAAAGTCTAGCTTCTGGTTCGGGTCTTCAAATTTTATACAAACAGTGTGAGGACAAAAATAAAAGCTCGAAATCACAATGATCTGCTAGTTACCAAAACTCACATGTACTCATGCAATGTTGAGTGTCCATGAGGGTGCAGCTAATTAAGAGAAAGAAAATGTGGAGAAATCGATTGTATGACGGTAGTAATATCATACCAGTGAGCATCGGCTGTTGGGAACCCCATTGGGCACATTCGCCGGTGTCAACGTCTTCTCAAATTGAATGGAGTCTGTGTTCATATGCACTTGGTCTCCGGCCATGGATTGTGGTTGATCTGCCATGGCTGGAGAGCTGAAAGATGAGAGCATTGCGTTGAAAGTGGCCACCAACTTCAAGAGCTAGCTAGTTGTTGAAACTGAATGCTTGACGAAGGTTAAATATATAGTCTTTGATAGGCAAGGAAGAAAATATCTACAGAAGACTCTAATCAAACCAAACATAGCCTGTACTCGATTACCGCCGCTTATTGCATTTACTGCAGTGTACCTGCACAGAGCTCATGATTCATGAGGATTTGGAAGTTGTGCGAGTGATTATGCAATCATCTCCTCAACCATGAGTGTAGACTCTTTTCTTAGTTGTCAGAGTCTCTGACTAGGCCGAAGATGTGAAAGGCCAACAATGGCTACCGAATTATTAGTTTTTGAGTGCTGTCTTCATAACGTCGACGTGAAAACTCACCCTTCTCTATTGTAGATGGTGACGGAGCGAAAAAAAAAAGGATTCAAAAGTCTGATATTCAATTCACGTGAGTAACGTAAGAGTGTCCAATGCACGTGTTCTTTCTGTAGCTTTTGATCAGAGTTGTGCATAAATTGAAGAAATCTGCATTTCATTTTCAAGGATGTTGTGGCAACTTCTCGAGAATGTTATGTGGAACATGTAGCAAGTGCAAAATGCTTTCTGTGATGACGTGTACTGCTGACAAGCTTTAGCCAAAAAGCTCACAATTGTCCAAAGAGTGCCACACCAAACTCAAGTTCGCTTCTAACTAAGCGGGTTGAATGGGAGACATAAAGAGAAAACTGTAACAAATTAGAGTTAACCAAAAAGTCAGCTCAAAGAGGAAAGTTTTTAGCAAACTCCTCTTGAACTCCTCTTGACCTCATATTGAAATATAAATAGACCGAAAACTAGTTCATGATGAGTTGGGAGACAATCTAAAGCAAGCCACTGTCATTATTCTCCACACCTCGCAATGACTCCCACACCTTCTACCAAACCTCCAAGCCCATGGCTTATAAGGGGACAATTTATGACACGACACTATTCAACCCAAGTATAGCTCAAAAGAGAGGTTAGAAGTAGAGCAAAATGGGAGGTTAGATGGGCTTGTTTTCGGTTAACTCTATTGTGTACAAATGTTTATGAAGTTAAAAACATTGATTGACAGCACCAATACAAACAGAAAACAAGAGGTTGTGAATTGTAGACAATTCAAAATGACCCAGAGTATGTCAACTGCATCTCCTGTAGCTACAGAGACGTATAATTCTGAAGCAGGAGTTGATCATGGGTTTTATGTGACAGGAAAGGTACGAGAGCCGTTACTGTCATTAGGTTTTCCTGAACTGACTAGCAGCGAAGACAATCAACGTGGTCATGACAGCTGAATAGATGGGCGTGGGGGCTTTCTTCACCACAGGGCCCAGCAGAGGCAGCGTCTCGGCTCCGGGCCTGGCCAGTGTCACCACGGTCGGGATGACGAAGGAGAAGATCAAGATGTTGGTGCTCACCCGCGCCGACACGTTCTTCGTGAACGCCGCAATGAAGGCCGTGAACTCATTCCGGTCCAGATATCCATCGTGGTTCTTGTCAAAAGTCTGTTGCATCCAAATCATATACTCTGTAAGGTGGTTACTCCATTCCCAACTGAATACGAAATACGGATATGAGGCATTGATATTATTTAGTATTATTATTTTTTAGAGTTAGGCAAGAAGAAATAGATTCCAACACAAGTTGAAACATAATTTTTGGATGAAGAATGAATTAGTTATAAATTTTCAAAGTTGAAGTATGACACATCCCATTCACGTCATATAGGTACACCTCTTTCTGTCTAAAGAAGACTTGTATTGCACACACTAAAGATGCTTAAACCAACAACAACGAATCCATAACCACACTTACATATACTAAAACCAACAAGAGAGAACCCATTACCAACTGTAACTCATGCTACAACCAACATCATTCCAACATTGATTGCGGATAATGCCCCTAGCTCTTGGTGAAAGGAGCCAGATGGTAATGGGGCAACTACCTTAACTGAAATAAACAAATCTATGTATAATGAACATAACAGAGAGGTCCAGTGACCCTTAACCCCTAAAGTACCAAGGATTCATGGTTTTAAAATGACAAGTTTAAATGATCATATTGTGAAAATTATAATTTTAATGAGACCAAATTTTATATCATTGGAATTACTGAAGAATATTACATATGTTGAATAAATAAATAATTTTTATTTTATTTTTAAATCTGCATAAAACCTACTCAAAATTACTAAAAAAAAAAAAAAAAAAAACAGGAGCCACCTGGTGGGCTTATGGTCCTTTAGGGGTTAATCTTTGGTATGCATGATGCTCATTATCCCATACAACCACAGGAAAGTTGAGCGATGTGAAAAAAAGAATATGGTGTAAAGCATGAGATGCATATAAGTGATTACACCCATAAATGGCACTTTCACATGTGTTCATGACTTGACATGTGGAAGTTGTGTACACAGCATAACAGATATACAAGGAATGTGCAATTACAGAGTGTATCATTAGAACCAAGCAGGAACAGTGTAGTATCTTAGCAATTGCAAATAGAAAAGAGTGCAGTGCTTCAATGTCAAGGTTACAGGAAAGGCACTGACCCTCAGAAGCTCCTCAACCTCCTCCTTGGTGGGTGGATCGTTGAAAGGGCCTGGCAGTTTCTTGTTGATGTCACTGGTACAGAAAGGAAACCAAATGGCATTAAGAAACACGAGCACACATTTTAAACAAACTGGTAACACAGTGGAGGCAATTAGGGACATGGAAAGGAAGATGAAAGTGTAGAAACTCAGAAACACGGTTGAATTTTCTTACTTGTAAACGAGCAGGATGGCGCAGTACAAATCTTGCACTCCAAGGGCTCCGTGCTCACTCGTGCTTGCAAAACGATCCCATGTTTTGTCGACGATTTTCTTCACCTGCGGGTTTTCTGACGCCTTGGCTGCACATAAATAGGAATAATAAAACATGTAAAGCTCAAATTCCGCCTTTCCTGGACAGAAACGGATCTACGTGAGAGAAACTACTGGTCAGTTTCGACGTAAATTAAGTCATTTTGTCAGAAAAGTGCCACGTGTCATCTTGTGATTGGTTTATGGTGACGTGGACCTCTCAAAATCTGACGTGGAAATTAGATTTTGACACAAATACTGTCCGAATCTGACCCTCACATACGGTATCCAAATTCTGAGTATATTCCGCCCATGTTCAGCACGCTCAAAAAACAGAGCATCGAAGGTGAATAAACCGGTTCTATCAACAAAAGAAAGGCGAAACGTCGCTCGAAATCCATCACAAAGAAAGAAAGCAACCCCAACCAAAAAAGAAATAAGAAAATGGCACATCGAAATTCAAAAAACGAAACCGAACCCCCTTCCCAATGCGCACCACAGCGCGAGTAATCTTAACACACGACGAACCCAAAAATTCTACCTCCAAAAATACGCAACCATTACGCACCTCGATTGACAGGGAGCTAGAATCCTCAGTTCAAATGCAAAAAATTATCAAAGAATCGATAGAGTTACTCACACTTGAAGTTGCCCATCGTGCTGTGAATCAAGCCACGCGTGCGGCTACCCAAAATGATGCGATCTTGCGCCCGGCGTGACGATCCGGCGACGAGAGTGATGTGCGTGATCCATCCGGACCTCGCAAATTGCGACGAGGTGCTTCGAAAGGAGGCTCGTCGTTGATTCGAGCGGATTTGCGGGATGGCGGTAATCGCCGCCAACCCGGCGTTTTGAGGGGCCGCCCGGAGTACCTTGTCCAGGCAGGTCGAAAACTGACAAGATATGGGTGTTGGTGGCTTTAAGGTTATAAGCTGAATCTAAGTGGCTCGATAACATCTCTGTTCATATGGCCGAGTTGGTCTAAGGCGCCAGATTAAGGTTCTGGTCCGAAAGGGCGTGGGTTCGAATCCCACTGTGAACACGCCTCCTGTAACAAGGAAGGCTTGCCAAATCTCTTTGTTCTTAACTTTTGGGTCCTTCTAGTTTGACAAGAATCAAGCACTTTTCTTTTCTTATATTGACACTTGTTATTGGAAGTGGTCTTAGTGAACTGAATCTAGTTCAAAGTTTCTCTAAAATCATTTCTAAAATTCTTGATAACACCACTCTTAACACTAAGAACACATCCTAAGGGCCGCTTCACAATATGACCGTTTAAATCGAGAAGTTGTAGTAATTCATGGCCAAACTTTGTTGAGAGTCCAGGTGAATGGGATAATTATATATAGAAATTGGAGCCTTTGGCCAATTATAGTGCGAAGCCTTCAAAGTCCAATCAGTATGCCAAAATAGTGTGAAGCTCGATTTTAAAAATCCAAAAACTAAACCTTTATCGTCTCGACTTGAACAACTATAGTATGAAGCTCCAAAGTTTAAATTCAAAGTTCAAGCATTTAATGGCCAAACCTTTGATAAAATAAAATAAATCCCATTATTTACTAAAAGAATTTGATAGCCTCTCAACTATAATTTAGGTTTCCATTATTTTTCAACCCAAACTATGGTCAAGAAGCCGACACCTTGAAGCTAAATGGTCAAAACAAGTTGCCATGTGGGTGTTTTGGAAGGCAACAACCTTTGGACTTTTACTTCTAGTGTAAAAGGTTGAGAAGCCAAGGACCACGTCCTTTGAACTTTCTTGCAATATGATTGGTATAATTCCACACCCTCTTCAGTTGACCTTCGGCCATAGTGTGAAGCGGCTCTAAAAGTAGTTACAATAGGGTCATTCGTCCATCAAACCCAACTCGGTTCATCATAGGACATGAGGCCATGCAATCATCTGTCTCCGAGTCTCAAATTCCAAACCATCCCCGACCGTGGTTCTACTCCCTCAAACGTGGAAGAATGACTCTCTGTTGGCCGAAACATAGAATAATGACTCTCCGCTATCCAAAATAGACGTGCAACGGGGCAACATGAAGTACAACCACAAAAAATAGTAATCCGTGAAAACAAACTTTAAACCTGCAAAACCCAAATCCGTGGACTCCGAATCCCATATTGCCACATCAGGAATTTCGGACCCCACTGATTCTGCACGATTTCAGTGCGATTTCCAATATTTCAAGGGTTCGTGTATTTTTCGCACTGATTCCGCATCGTTGCATCATGCATCGCAATCGCACTGAATTGACATCATGATTGTACAAGCGGGTATAGTATTGATTCGACACGATTGATACATCTATTGAAAACGTGCAAATTCTTCACTCTATACAGTTGTAAAATGTCGTGTCTTAATCGTATTTAAAACCACACTGATTCAGTGTCATTTTCGTGCGACATCATTTTTAAAGTGTTACGATATGGAAAACGTGTTTTATTTAGTCCAAATGTCAAAAGACCTTTGTATAGCTTTAAAATTGAAAGATATATGCAAAAGTTTGTACAAGATGCCACCAAAGTTCATATAAGCCATGAGCTGCAAGAATCATTGTATTAAAACTCTACAAGCAATACAAGCAAAACTTCCTCTTAGAAATGAAAAATCGTGTTAATTTGAACGATGTCCATAATAATAACATTCCCTACAATTCTATTAATCATGATTGCTACAACATCCGTCCATATGGACCTCACTTCTACTTCCCTCACTACTAAACCCTCTCAAGTCTCACTGCCCAAACATTTGCTTGTACATGACACTTACACTTGAAAAAATATTGTTGCACAAATGCTCAATGTCAACACCAGTGAACGCTTACATAGTGGGTCTTGGCAGGACTCCCAGCAGACTGACTATGCTAGCTCTTCCTATTGAAAAGAAGGCAGGGTCCAACAGCAGGGTAGCTGGACGGGCTTCTCTCCAAATAATCGCACGAATATAATAAAAGGCATTAATATAATACGTATACGATACTGAATCCGCATTAACTAAAACCGCACGTTATCCGTGTCTTATTAGCCATGTAATGTAGATGCACGATTAACGCACGGATTCCGTCAAGCACGACTTTCGTGCGGAAACAACATTTTTTTGATAATCATTGAAAAGACATTGCATCGACATCCTAGTAATGCATGTCACTTCCGAACCATAACGACACTTCTAAATGCACGTATGACGTGCGGAATCAGTGTTTAACAATAACGCACTGAAATTGTGCAGAATCAGTGGGGTCCGAAATTCCTAATGCACACCTCGAATCATAGACGGTCCAACATGCAAAAAGTATTCCATACTTGCTCTATTATGTAAAACGGCCCATAGTTTCTATTCTTCAGAGCGAAGGTAACAAGGGCAATGTTGGTGTCTCTTTTTGGAGGTAAAATTTATGACAATATTGTCTTAAAATTCTTTAATGATAAAACATGTTTTGCAAGTCCCTATAATTGACTATACAAGTTTCTAAAGTGATTTTTCTAATTTTAATTTAAGCAATAACAAGTTAATCTTTATTCTTCAACGATGGTTTCAATTTTAGCACAAATTACAATTTACAGTTTAGTTGAGATAAAATCATGAGTAGTGTTCAAAGAAAAATAACGAGAAATACAAAATTAAATGATTATTACAATAGATATATTTTTTACACAATTCTCTTGCCATTTTAAAACAGTGTCATCGTGGTACCCTTAATGATACCACCTAAATATGATCTTATACAATACATAAGTTTAACGGGAGAAACTTTTCATATATATTTTTGGAAAATGGAAGAAAAAATAAAGAAAAATTCTTTATGTACTAGTACATATTTTTCGTGAACTTGTACACTTAGCAATAGATTACCCTATAGAATACACTAGAGGTTGTTAGAGTGTGAGCTCATGAGGCCAGCCTTTACAACGTAGTTCCTACATTGTGCCTCCTACAATCCACGCTTACAATCGTGAAGTGAGACTTTGTAACACAATTCCTACTTTGTACCTCATACAATCCACACTCACAAATTGTGAGACTCTCATTAAAAGAATTGTCTACCTTTTGTCAATCAAAATCATGAGATTATGCCACCGTCCTTCAAAGAAAGAGGGAATATATCCTTGCTCAAACACTCACTGCAAAAGTTTATTGCAAATACGCACGCAATATTTGGAACAAATACTCGCACCTTGAGACCCCTATAGACTGACTGTTCAAATTATGAAGATTTTTAGAGTACACAGTGCGTGAGCACATCGTATTGGTAGACATCGAAGTAATGTACACTAAATAGTGCATTTACCCAAAAAAGTTACCTCATGAGTCATTAGTTGTACACGTGGAGGTGTTTGGATCCCTCTACATTGATAAAAATGACTTGCATCCTTGTACAGTAACAATAAAAATTTACATAGTATAAAATGTCAAGACAATAGTGAGGGATAACTAAACCTAAATGCACAATAATGGAACCACGATACTTACGAGAGGCTTTACTAATAATTATATTTTGAAAATATTGTGATAAAATTCATCCAAATTGAATGAAAAATTGTCCTAATTGAATGAAGTTGTGTTGAAATGAATGAGAATTTTTCCAAATGGATGAATGCACCCATGCCATTCACTCACCTGTAGTATATCTCACCCTCCATGAAAAAACTAAAAGGCTAAAAATTGATTTTGAGGCGCCTAAAAATAAATGTCACCAGAGTGTAGATATCATCACACCCATAAAAAATATATATAGGGTCCAAAACGACTATTTTTAGCCCTTATAGTTTTTTCATGGGAGGTGGGATGTGGTGATTTTGGTGTAGGTATTTGAGCTGTAGTTAGAAATGGAAGAGAATATGAGGAACAGTTTTACCGAATGGTAATTTGCGAGTCACGCAACATGAAGGACGGAGGAGATGATGAGGGTGACGAAATTAGGGTTTGGAGCGCATCCATCGCCATGGCCATGGCCCTCGCCCTCGCGAGCTTATAAAGCTGGCGTGTTCACACCCCTTCGCCCGTCGCCCGTCGTCGTCGTCGTCGTCGTCGTCGTGGATGCATGGACTTTGATAATGCTCCGCAAATCCGCCCCCGTTCACCTTTCAGTATTACTTGAAAAAGCAACGAGTCGCGTGCGTTGCATGCGCATCTGCATGATCACTTCACATCCGTGCCTCTCCGTCGGTCTCAATTGCTCCCACCACGTTAACTCAGATCGTGATTAATGCTGTCGCGCTCTCAGCTCAGACTCCGTGTTGCCGCCGCTGCCGCTGCTGCTGCTTAGAATCACCGGCATCGTGGCTGTTTGCGCTTCCAGCCATGTGAGTGAGCGGGGTTAGGGTTTGGGGTGTTTTGGTGTCTGGTAATTTGAAGGGGGCACGTTTTGATGATGATGGTGTTGGTGATGATGATTTAGGAGGGCGTCTGTTAATAGGCCTCCTACGCCTGATGCCGATGACGACAGGGACCAGGAGCCTTCTCTTCAGGAGATCATAAACATGAAGGTCGATTCCCTCCGCCATTTGCGATTGTGGGAGCTCCTCACATACTACTGGTTGGTTCGAATTGTTCTTACGCCGGTCGTCGTCTGCTTGTGGAAGGGGATAAAAACAAGGGGAAGCAGTGGACACAGGGGCGGCCTTCTCACTTGTATTTGGTTTGACGAGTGCCTGCAGTTGATAGAAAGCGGGGAGAAAGAAAGATTGAAAGAGTTGTTGCGGGAACGACTTATTGAATGTGGCTGGAGGGATGAACTCAAGGCTCAATGCAGGTCTGGCTTTTAACCGATTTTTGGATTCACTTGTCTCATGTTGAATATATTGTCAACGTATTAGAGTTTTTGATCTTCTCCAAGAAAGCTGAGTGATATTTCAGAAGCTTATTACCATGTTCGGACGGAGTGGTTGACAGGGCTTTTACGAGAAAGAAAGGTCGTGGTAATATCACTTTGGACGAACTTGTTCGTACTATTACCCCAAAGGGCCGAGGTGCGTTCATTTCACATTCTTGTATTTCTGCTATGAGTGTATGTTTGATATTTCTGGCAAGGTCATGTGGGGTTCCAGTCTCTAAAGCTCAAGTGGTGCAAGTAGAGATGGCAGAGAGGTTTCCAATTGTTTGATTAAGGTGGTTACCCCATTACCAACTGGCTCTTTTCACCAACAGCTAGGGGCATTATCTGCAATCAATGCTGTAATGATGTTAGTTGTTGGTTGTAGCATGAGTTACAGTTGGTAATGGGTTCTCTCTTGTTGGTTTTAGTATATGTAAGTGTGGTTATGGATTCGTTGTTGTTGGTTTAAGCATCTTCAGTGTGTGCAATGCAAATCTTCTTTAGACAGAAAGAGGTGTACCTATATGACGTGAATGGGATGCATCATACTTCAACTTTGAAAATTTATAACTAATTCATTCTTCATCCAAAAATTATGTTTCAACTTGTGTTGGAATCTATTTCTTCTTGCCTACCTCTTAAAAAAAAATACTAAATAATATCAATGCCTCATATCCGTATTTCTTATTCAGTTGGGAATGTGGTAACCACCTTAATGACTCTCATGTGTGACGGACTGTTGCAGCCATGGTGCCCGATAACGTGAAAGCGGAATTGTTGCAGCGTATTCGGACATTCCTCATGAGCGATCTGTCTTAAAGTGACATGACCCTTTCATCTATTCGAATACTCAAATTGGAAGGGCGGCCACCACTGCTTCTGTAATCAGTTCCTCTAATCGTGTTTCTTCTTTTTTGTGTTGCTTCATGTACATTAGCTTGGGTGTCAATGTCAAATAGGTAGTTTTATTTATTTATTTATGCTCTTTGGGGAAGGGGAACAAAGGTTGATTATCCATGTATAGTGTACGTCGGGTCCAAATTACTCTGAGCTCCAAGATTGTCTTTCTGGAAATCGACAGGGAGATGCTGGGTATTGTTTTATTTGGTTTTGTACAAAAAGGGTCTTTGAATTAGTGAAGGTGAACCATTTATTACCTCTTGTGGTTAATGCTACTGTTATTATTCCACACTCAAGCTGATGTGGATCAAGCTCATTACCATCTTTTACGTATTCAAGTAGATTTAGAATCCCATTGTCCATCATTCTTTAAATCTGAAAAGAATCTTGACACTGCCATTGCTGTTGTGATGTGTGCTCAAAGACTGTCCAGGTCATTTTATGAATGGTTTGATAAAAAGGCAATGCATATTGACCCTTTTGCGTCCCGATTCAACACTGTTTTCAAAGATTTGTTATAAAATGTTTGATGAGAAACAAAAATGGAGTTGATGTACAAAGCTAAGTTGTAAATGTCAATGTGAAGATTACATATGTACAGTTGGATTCTTCATATTTATTATTAATATTTTAAAATTATTTTTGCAAGGTTTTCTCTTGAAATTCAATTAAAAATCCAAAATTAACACCATAATAAAATAAAATACTGTAATGAAATTGGAATAACATGCAGTTATGGTTTCCATTATTTGGTTTTACTTATTTTGGAAAATCATGTTTAAGGTCTCACTTTTAGAATTAGGAATGAAACTTGATATAAACCAATTGTGTTGTTTTTCAGAAGATTACAATATTTAATTTTGAAGATCCATACCATACGAATGATAGTCAACTAGCACAAGAACTGAGAGAAATTTGGATGGATGAAAAGTTGTACATGATGTAGTATTGAGAAAGGTTGCAATTAGTTCGTTGTCCATTATATGGATGTAGGTGCGTCAAAGGTTTAGCCCTTGATTGCCCAACCAAATAGAAAATTTCGTAGTGATCTTTTTGCAATGTGAAAATTTTATGGTAGATTTTATGGAAAGTTAGCTTCATGCATGTGTGACCTAATTAGAAAGGGAATGGTTTGTGAAATTTTCATGCCTCATTTCATGTTGTAGTGATTCATCAAAAATTCCAAAGATTTTAGTCTAAACGTGCACTTGAAAAAATAAACCCATAAATTAAGCAACTCATAAAATCACTAAACTTAAATTGTAACATTTCAACCCATCACAACAAATTTCATTCACTATTGTACAGTCCCCTATAGAAAGTAAAGTAACCCCAATTTTGACTTGTCATAAATTCTTTCAGAATTTGACCTTTTTAGATCTGTTTTTCGATACTCACCTATTAAAACAATAGTTTTATGCAACTTCAACGAGCACACCAAATTTCAACTTTAAAAAACAAAATTTTTGTTTTTGATAAATTATTTTGTGTATCATTCATTGTGGTACATAATGATTGATTGAAAAATGTTAAAGGCAATTTTTTAAATTTTTATTATACAAATATTTAGGAACCATTGATATGCACATCTTACTTTTAGGAAAAAATTGCATTACCTAAGAAAAAATTTAAACTACAAAGAATTGAATACGAAGGGGTCACTAATCAAGAATTTGTACAACAAATTTCTCTAAATCTAATTAGGTTTTCGCAAACCAATTGCATCATAATACTCAAAGGTATAAAAGTAATCATAATATAAGGGTCAATTAGAAAAATATGATTCCAATTTAATAATATCTATTTAACAAAATTTGGGAAGGCAAGCCTTTAACATTGAATTCTCTATAGTTGAAAATTTTCTTAGGTAATGCAATTTTTCCCTAAAAGTAAGATGCACACATCAATGTTTCCTATATATTTGCACAATAAAATTTTAAAAAATCATCACCAATATTTTTCAGTCAACTATTATGTACCACAATGAAAAATACACCAAACAGTTTATCAAAAATAATTTTTTTATTTTTTGAAATTGAAATTTGATGTGTTGATCAATATTGCATAAAACTATCATTTTAATAGGTTGGTTTTGAAAAATGGGTGTACAAAGGTCAAATTTTGAAAAAAAATCTTACAGGTTGAAATGGGCGTTACCTTACTTTCTGTAGGGCACTGTACATATCTTATTCATAATGGAATCACAAAATAATTTTGAATTTCAAGTTTCAAATTAATACAAAAATATTGGTGATAGCTATTGCAGATCTATCTACGTGTATAAAATCTAAAATTTATAATGGGCAACTTTTATTGATACATCAAGTTCAAAATAGCCCTTTTAGTTGCATTTTATAATGCATCTTTACAAAACTGCCAAATTTGGAGAGGGGTAAGGACGTTTAGGGGGTTATGGCTTCTGCTAATGAAGGTGTTGACTCAGCTCCTTTTGAAGTCATGCCTTTTTGCGTGTAAGATGATTCTTAGTGTATCAAGAGAACGCTGTCAGTTGATGGGTTAGGTACAAACTACAAAGAGATGGGGCGGTATTGTCTATGCCAATTAAATTTGAGTAGACGTGATCATATACATTACAATTTCTAATTCAAAGTCTAGTCTTTTAGTTGAATAATCTAGACGTACTTTTGACCTTGAACTTCAACATTCTTTAGCAGTCACCCTTCTCCAATGTACATAAGCACCCCAAATACGTAAAAGTCTCAACATTCCCTGCAGAGCATGCATGATGGTCACTTAGTGGTCAATGCATGATAAGAGCCAGTGCACTGTTACACATGTGGTCAGTGTTTTTCAAGGAATTTTTTTTCTTGTAAGGTAACATCAGTTTAAGCATTTCAACCTACACGGAGCGCTGATTTTCAGTGATATAAACTTGCAGCACATCAAACTTTGGGTTTTATAACCAAACTCAACTTTTAATTAATTTTTTCACAATGTATGACTTTGTTATAAATTTACAAAGTTAATATGCATAGACCATTATAAAACAAACACTGGTACTTAGAGCATGCAAGACAGTGCTCATTGAATGGCCCAGAGCATGCATGAAGATCATCAAGTGGTGCCTGTCGTCTTCCTAAAACTTTTGATACTTTCCCACAAACTCAACAAGAGCTTCTCAAGATAAAGCAAAAAAGTCGTGCAACTGTGCCCTTTACTCCATAATATATATTTTGACCTATCTTACAAATCTGTGATTTTGTTGCGAAGACGTATCAATACTAATGATCTGTGCATGGAGCTGATGTACATGTAAATGACTTGGGATGATGCAGCATTCCCTTGTGTAAAATTTGCGATGATGCATCCTTTACAGGTAGGGAAAAAAAACACTATCCATCCCTAGGTTCCAAGGTCACATCTACACCCACTTTCTGATCCCCACGCAACAACTCCAATTTTACCTGTCACCACACAACAATGTTCATATCACCCATTTGGTAATCGAGTGTAAAGACATTCTGACATGACAGTGGAGGGATTCTTGGAATGTGCAATTACAGAGTGTGCTGCAACTGGAGAGGGTTGAGTGTAAAGTGAAAAGTAATGTGTACCGTGTCACCAACGTTACAGCGGTCCAGAATTTTGTAAAGGTCACTGCCATTGGAAATCTTCTTCCCATTCACCGACGTGATGATATCTCCAAGCACCAAGCGGCCATAGGAGTCCCGTGTTGTTGGTTTCAGTCCCTGTTTCCACAATAAAAAGTTAGGCTGTTACAAAGGAAAATTTAGAAAATTCATTATATGTATTTAAAAAAAACACATACCAACAACAAACTTGAGTTGATACCTGTAACTGACTTTCTGGACCAACCTTGTGGGTGCTTGGACATGACCCAAAAACAAGAATTTGAAAGGAACGGAATTGGGGTGGAGAGTGGGATAAGGACCTTCTACCTCAGTAATATTCACAAGAATTTTGTTCCTTTTAAGCTTAAAATGTTAAATTCTAATTGTGGTGATTTAAAAGATATATATATATATATATATATATATATATATCTTACTTTATGAAGTCATTTTTGAAGAGCCATTTTTGGAACTAAAAAAATAGTTTTTGAAGTGAAACATACTTATACTCTTAGAGAATATTTGTGTTTTGAAAATCTACATTGTACAGATGTTAGAAAATTACCACAAGAATCTAAAAATTTGGATGAATGAAAAAACTAGTTTACGACATGTTTGAATTCATTCATCACCTTGCACAGAGGGAGCAGAAGTGTACGGTGTGTCAGAATGAGAATTGCAGTGTCAAACTTTAGTGAAGAAAAGTGAAAAGTGATAGAGAACTTACAGCTTTTCCTGCGGGGCCATTGGGAGGGGCGTCCAGCACAAGCACACCGCTCACGCCCAACTGCTCCACTGATTGCTCGGGTGCAAATGAGATGCCCAGCACAGGACGAGTCACTTTTCCATACTTCACAATCTGCTCTACAATGCCACTCACCTAAGCACACAAATTCAGTCAGCACTACAATCCAGTTGCATCATTCATAGACGAACTGTTGTAAACTTCAAAGCATATTGACATCCAAGAATTTAGAAATCCTACAATTCTAAAAGCATATTGACGACCAAGAACCTTCAAGTTGAAACTACTCTCGTTGTCATTAAAGGAAATTCTAAAATCCTAGAAGC
The DNA here is from genome assembly GCA_022496805.1 of Pohlia nutans. Classification (NCBI taxonomy): domain Eukaryota; kingdom Viridiplantae; phylum Streptophyta; class Bryopsida; order Bryales; family Mniaceae; genus Pohlia; species Pohlia nutans. Next base: position 5,602,405 of record CM040086.1, read on the forward strand.
ACATTCACAACCAAGAACTTTAGAGTTGAAACTAGTCTCCTCGTGATTAGAAGAAATTCAATAATCCTAAAAGCATATTGACAACCAAGAAGGTTGGAGTTGAAACTAATCTACCTGTTATTAGAAGAAATTTTATAAGCCTAAAAGCATATCGACAAACAAGAACCTTGTAGTTGAAACTAATCTACCTGTCATTAGCAGAAATTCTATAATCCTAAAAGCATATTAACCCTTAACCGCCCAACCATCCATATTTTGAATGATGTACGGATTTGAACTCGGATTTCTCATCTATCATGTACTTTTTGCAGTGTGAAATTTTTACTAAAACTTTTATGGAAAGTTAGCTTTGTGCATGTGTGATCCGATTAGAAAGGGGATGATTTGTGAAATTTTTATGCCTCATTTCATGTTGTAGTGTTCCACCCCAAATTTGAAAGATTTTAGTCTAAAAGTGCTCTTGAAAAAGTCAAGTACTAGAAATAAGCAACCAAAAAATCTCCAAAAATCACTATACTTAGAGTATCACATTTCAACCCATCTCCAAAAAAATTCAATATTAGATTTTCAATATCTTATTCGTAATCATATTACAAAAGAGCTCTAAATTTTAAGTTTTAAAATTTATACACAAATATTGGTGATAGCAATCGCAAATCTAACCGTATAGATAGAATCTAAAATGCATAATGTACAACTTTTATTCATTCATCAAATTGAAAATACCCCTCTTAGTTGCATTTTATAATGCATTTTTGAAAAACTGCCAAATCTAAAAAGGGTGAGGACGTTTAGGGGTTAACAACCAAGAACTTTAGAGTTGAAATTAGCCTTTGTGTCATTAGAAGAAATTCTAAGATCCTAAAAGCATATTGACAACCAAGAACTTTAGAGTTGAAGCTAATCTAACTGTCATTAGAAATTCATTAGGAGAAATTCCATAATCAGTTGGGCCCAAAAGACTCTATCCACTATTGCTACACACTTACTTGGGTACTGAATGGAATTCAGGGACCAAATCTGCAGATTTTGTTTCCACTAAAGGATCGACATATCAAGCAATTCAAGGAACATGTCAACACGAGGTGCAGAAATGTTGGCACAACTTACTGTGTCCACAGGTATTGAGAATCCCACACCAGATGATGCGCCAGATGGAGAGTAAATGGCCGTGTTGATACCAATTAGGTTGCCAGAGCTATCTAATAATGGGCCTCCACTGTTGCCCGGGTTAATTGCTGCATCAGTCTGGATGACGTCCTGAATGGGTCGCCCTGTTGCTGCCGAACTGATTTCTCTCCGTAACCCACTGTGCCCAACATCAACCAAATGAATCAACTCTAATCGGACGCCTCTCAATTTCCACAAGAAACAGGCATACCGAAACAAAATGAGAGCTATACCTTATCACTCCCGTGGTCAGTGTGTGGTCCAGTCCAAACTGTTCCAAAATTTGAAAACAGCATTAGAAGAAATCCCATAATCATATGGCTATCATTTGGTTTTTGGTTTTGCACAATGACAAATGTACTCCGTGACAACAACACACTCTGAATCTTCTGACTTGGCAAACTACTTGGAAATGACTGGAACTCAAGGACTAAATTTTTCTTCTAAACGTGATTCATCCAGTGATATCAAAACTGGGTAAAATTAGCTGGATTTCTCATCATGATATAAATATGTAGCAACTTCATGAGGTTATATCCACGGATATCATCATGGTATCACCTTAATATATCAAGGGTATTGCCGGATATTATAGAGGTATCGTAAGTATTGTATGCACTGGGTAGCAAAAGTAGATACCATTTATGTGGGAGGTCGCATAATATTCTAAATTTCATAAAGTGGTTCTGAGATCACTGGATTCATCCGCCCAGACGGTTGCATCACAAAGAACCATTACGAGCTCTCAAGAAGACACAAATGGTAGAAGAGGAAGAAGCGAAGTACCGGATTGCCAATAGCAAAGACTTTCTGACCCACGAGAAGGTCATAAGACATGCCCACAGGCAGTGGCCGCAGCTTCTCTGGCGGGGCATCAATATGGAGGACGGCCACATCTTTGTCTTGGTCGTAGCCAACGACATCCGCCTCATACACAGATTGGTCGCCCAGTGTCACTCTGACATTCCAACACAAGCTTGTAAATGTTTGCATAATTCGTACCTCGTGAAAGAACCAGAAGAAGAAGCAGCAACAGTACTATCCTAGTCTAATCCTAATTCTCATTGAGGATAATTTTTTTTTGCTGCTGATGCTCATTCCCTCCATAAAACATACACTGATCGACCAGCACTCTAAACACAGGGCACCTTGACACATTCACCAGGTAGTAAATGGTACAAGAATGATGGTGAATTTTTGGTGAACACTTGCTAAATTGAAGTGGTTGTTCAATTTAGCAAGTGTTCACCAAAAATTCACCATCATTCTTGTACCATTTACTTGGCAGTGAATCGGTCAAGGTTCCCTCTGTTAAAGTTAGAGATTGAAATCATCGTACCGGAGGTCCGAAGCGCCTCGGATGACGTGATAGTTTGTGACCACATGGCCTTTCTTGTCCCAGATGAATCCGGATCCTGAGCCTTGCGGCACTGACATCACATCCAATGTGAACACGTCTCTCCTGCACACACATGCACAGAACTCAACACTCACTCTTGATTCGTCGCTCCAATCAAACCCTAAACGCAATTGCACAAGAAGTGATTCTGTGCGCCAAACCCTAAGCGTTGAAGCTCATAATTGTGCTCACAAGAACAAGTGTACGATGCAGGAATTAATGCACTAAATACGAATGCCGAATCAGCATTGGAGTAATCGATGGGAAAGGAATGAGGAATGAGTATTGGAAATTCGGCTACCGGACAGCGAGATTGGTGATGTAGACAACGGAGGGAGTGTTGTTCTGAAACAGCTGCACGGTGGCGAGCTCATCGCCTTGCAGCTTCCGCGGACGAGTCAGAACAGCAGCTTCGGCGGCCAGGGGCTCCCCCAGCAACAACGCCGCGGCAATCGCAACTGAAGTCACCGCGGACGACAGCTTCGTTATCCAGCTGCTGCGCCACAATTCATCATTCTCTTGACCGCTGCACGACGGGACTGCATCCGACTCATCCGGCCTCAAGCTCCTCGGATTAATCCTCGTGCCCAATCCAAAGGTTCGACGGGGGTTTATCACAAGCGAATTCGCACCGACAAACGGTTTGTTGCGTAGACGGAAGCGGCGAGCCTCGCCATTCAAGCTTCCTGCATTTGCAGCTAGTACGCAATACGGAATGGGTGGATGGGCAAGAGCCATAGCGTGGATTGATGCCATGGATTGGTGATTGTGGGGAGGTCGGTAAGTGAGTGAGGATTCATAGGGGAGTGGCGAAGGTGCTGGATTGTTCGAGCCTGGAATTGCACCGCCAATGCGGGCCAGAGGTCGGCGAGGACCGTCGTGAATGGACCTGAGTGGTCCTGGAGGTCCTTTCTGACGTGGATTGCACCACTTGGCGAGCGACACTTGGCAGTTCCGGACAGTTCGCTACGGGACTTGTTACACTAAGGTAGTGTGCCCAATAACCGTTCAAATTTCAGATTTGGCTAGCTTATTGGAGGGCGGCTCAGGGAATCAATTTTGGTACATGTGCAAAGTATGTTGGAATCTAAAGCAATTGGAATCATTAATTTTAGATACATCTTGAATTAGTTATGAATTTTGGAAGTAGAAGCCGTAGGGGTACCAAAAACCGTTCAGTCTAAAACGTGCACGTTGAGTACATTCAAAATTGGAGATAAGGGCTATAATGTACCTCCTGCTGAAATGAAGCTACTGCACGGTTTTTGGTCCCTGACGGAAATTGGTACCCCTACCTTAACTTACCAATCATCATGGAGCCTTCATGTCATGGATGTTCATGTTTTGAGTGTGAACAATGCTGGATGTCCTAAAACCACCAACTTAAGAAATATGACCTTATTTATGAAAAATAGTTTTCGGTCATTTGGAAGAAGATTTCTCACGGAATGCACAAATTTTCGCAATTTAATTCCCAATATTCAAATTGATGCAAATTTTTGAAGTGGAAAGAACTTCGTCACCCAAATCAGACCTCTATATTTTCCCATGACCAGACCATGTGGTACTAATTTTCACTTAATAGAATGATACCCAAAACCACCAACTATTTCTTCGCAATGCTTCACATGCCATTGGTCTACTTGAATAGTGAAATTGGTGGTTTTGAGTCTCAACTATAGTGACCCCAAGAAAGGTCTACATGTCATAATTGAGGGGTTGGTAGTTTTAGGACATCCATCATTTAGCACTTGTTATGACACAACAAACAAGAAGTTGGAGCTCTATCATTAGAGCTTGATTGACTTAGATGAATTGTTAACCTGAAGCATAAGATCAAGAATCGAAATTCTTGAAGTACAAGAAGAATTGAAGAAATCAAATCCTTCCCTGCTATTGTGTGCATACTTAATGCTCTTGTGCACATAGTTATTGCACACCGTCATAGTTCTAACATTATCAGTCTTAGCATGCCTCCTCTTTGCCAATCACAGCGTGCCACAACAGCGAAACTAAGCTAGCATTGAGATTATGAAGCACTAATTTCCAAGCCAAGGAACACAAAAAGTAAAAGACATTCTAACTTGAATTTGAATGCCATATTATTCTGTGACATCTGGAGTACTCAACCAGCAAAGCTTTTGAAGTAGTTGAATACACATGGATCCTTCCAGGAGAGAATTGAGTAATTGCTTGGGACAATAATACTTTCAAAAACCTATCTATCCTACCAAACAAAGGCCATTTTAATATTTAAGTATCAACTGACTAAGTACACTAGTAGCAAATCTGTCGCTTTTCATTCCTCATTTCATGGAAACAGTGAATAGTATCGGAATATTATACTTACGTTTCTGCCTCTTGTGACTAAAACTACTCATCAGCACTAACACACCCCATATGCCTAGCGCCGTTTCGTTTCTTTTTCAGTTATAGTAAGTAAAAAACGACACATTTCCTGCTAGTGGTACCTCATACATGTGTGAAATCATGAGGTGGAATTCTTATGCACGAATTCAATGAGCTCAGAAGGCCAGCATTGTGCCACTTTTTCCCAATACATTTGATGTTGCGATTCGCTCAACACATCGCGCCACCTCCCGCTCACGCCCTTGTTGATGAAATGTCCAGGCTTCATGATTGTTGCCGGCAGCTTGAACAATGCCTCGTGTTTCTTCATGTAGTCAAAGCTGGAGTGGTGGAGGATTTTAAGGAAGCTTGCGGACGTCTCGTCCACGTGGATGCCGAGGAACCTTGCCAATTTCAAAATGACATTGGCAAGGTTTTGTTGCATCTCGTCGTAGTTGACGAGGAGGATGTTGTCACAGGAACGGGCGTATTCCCACCACGACCGATAGTGGTGGAAGTAGTCCGTCCCAAATAGCCCGTTGCCATGGTTGAGCCAGTTTTCATAAAAGTTAACAAAGTCATCCAGGCTCTCGTCTTTCCAAGCAGTTGTGCGGAACTCTTTGCTCATATACATGTGGTGGTTGTAGAGGCTCACCACGGCGTCGCGCCCGTCATGGAACACGCACACGTACCGGACCTTGGGACTGAAGAGGAGTGCGTCCAGGTGGAGGTGCGACTTGATCACGCGGCGGCAGTGGGGCGGGGTCGCCTTGAGCCTCGCGAGGACCCCATCCATGGGTACCAGGAGCCTCTCCTCAATCCATGGTACCGCATGGTGAATGGTGTTGCCCGGTGCAAACAGCGTCTCCTCCCCACCATGGATCATTTGAAGTATCAATTGTGCCATCCACGTTGTGCCGGACTTCATGAATGTATTCACTACTACATCCCCTTCTCGCAAGTACGGCGCCAGTTCATCCCATACTGTGATATCAATTTTGACGGCTGTGACATCTTGGATCTGCGTGATGGTTCGTTGCGGCCATGGCGCATTCTCCTGCTCACCTGACATTTGCAAAAAACCCCTCAACCTTTTGTTGAATTGGTAGAAGTTGTGACTGAAAAAGGGAATTAATTGGTGAAAATCTGCAGCCAAATTCTGAAGAGTCAGTGAATGATATTGCATGTGTTGATGAAAAAAAAACAACAAATAAATTTGAACAAAAGATATTCACATAAGACCAGTGATCTCAAAACTGGCTAAAATTAGCTGGATTTCTACCCAAAAAATGGGGCTGCTAAACATACCAAGAAAGAAAATGGAAAAAATTGAAATGTAGCGAGCATGCTCATCATGCTATAAATATGTAGCAACTTCATGAGGCGATATCCGCGGATATCATCATGGTATCACCTTAACATACCAAGGGTATTGCCAGATATTATAGAGGTATCGTGAGTAGTACATTCACAAGGTAGCAAAAGTATCTACCATTTATGTGGGAGGTAACACCCTGTGCTAAATGTCATAAAGTAGTTCTGAGATCCCTGCTTGATAAGACCTACTCAAAAACTACCAAATTTGGGCTTCTTCGTCGTCCTTTAGGGGTTAATGTAAAACCTAATCAATACTCAGGAACCCACAAATGATTAATCATAGTTTTGCACTGACATTGTATGTTAGTATCCCAGCACAATGGCCATTGTTCTGAAACAAAATCAACACAACATTCATAAGACCTACTCAAAAACTACCAAATTTGGGCTTCTTCGTCGTCCTTTAGGAGTTAATGTAAAACCTAATCGATACTCAGGAACCACAAATGATTAATCATAGTTTTGGACTGACATTGTATGTTAGTATCCCAGTACAATGGCCATTATTCAGAAACAAAATCAACACAACATTCATAACTCTGCTCACCTCCAGATAATGATCTGTTGCCACAATCAACTTCCTTCCTGGTTGATATTCAGTGGCGTGAATGCCTTTACGGATGAGTTGGTGTGAGTGTCCGTTGGGAGGAACCACAAAATAGGGGAGGCAAATTTGCGCTGACAAACCTTTGTTCACACAAAGAGCACTCACCAAAAAAACAGAAGAGGGCTTAAGCATCTGAGCAGACACACCTGTACTAGAAGAAAACTACCTATGGTCCATAATATTTTCATGTTTATTATGTGTTATGATTAATACAAATTGCATTATTGCGTTGTAATACTTGCATTATTGCGTTGTAATATGCAATAATGTAAGTATTGAAAGTATTACAATTCCCAATCAGTACATGAGAAGCCACAAATAAATAAAAATTGATGATTGATATAATCATGTTTACCATACTCGGCTATCAGGATTGGCAGCTCCTCCCCAATATTTAATTAAAGTGCCGAATGGATGTGAATATTCTCTGATATTCTCGATGGATACTCTTGAAGATTCTCTTTCTCACCATAGAAAATAAAATGTTTTTGAAAAAATAATTTCCTGAAAATTTGGGCATCTCTTTTTATAACTATTTTTTGCTGACCTTGATCGCCCAGTACAATACACATGCAATGCATACTTTTGAGGGAAATTTTTGACATCTCTATTACCGAGCAAATAATCCTTACAGCCCTGGTCTACATAAAATTCAAAAATGCAGAATGCACAATAAAATTTTGGGCATGTCTCTCCTGCACTATACCTCATGCACTCCCAAGGAATCCATGGGCGATTCACACAAAATTAAAACACTCACGCAGAAATGCTGGGCTTACACCACTCTACACTTTGAACTCCCTATTATCACACTCTCTATCTCTAGTATCACATTCTAACATCTGCATGAAACATGGGATGTTGTGTATACATGTGATTGGAGAATCTCCACATGTTGTGTTTTGAACTAGCGTACGGTGGTAATTTCACACCAATTGAACTCAGACATAAAGCACTCACAACATCCTCAATGCATTCTCGCTACCAAGGTATACTAAAGCCTATGCTCCATTGATAACACCACAAGGAGAAGGTGTCGCTTTTCACTCCCTCTGTGAGTTAAACGGCGCCACTTTGCACTCACCAATTTTTCGGTTGGACTTGGGTGAGTGCAATTCGTTATGCAGGACAAACGTGTACAATAAAAAAAGACAATGAACAGGATCCTCCTACGTGAGAAACAACGCCTCGTAGTGTAATTTTAGTTCCTCGATTTTGTTGTGCAAGCTCATGAGAGTGGAGACAACAGTAACCATCAGGCTATTTGTTGTGATAGTGCATTTGATTGGTTCTCGTTTTGGCGCCACTATTGACTCCAGTGCTCATGCTCCAAAGATAACTTGGACTTTGATTGTTGTGTGCTTTGAAGGACTCAATAAATAATAAATATTTGTTGAGAGAAACGTCAAATTTTTTGTGGCATGCACAATAATGCTTCATATAATGTTTGCATTGAAATGGAACTGTTGAGGTTCAGTCAATACTATGCAAATATTGCCCCTCTTTGTACTTTGCATTGAGGATTCTCTCAGACAGGAATGTTGAACTCACGCCATTGTATAGGAAAGTTGGTTCAATTGTGGCAAGGGATCGTAGCCGGTTGTTGAATTTTCAATGCTAACGTGACTCTATTCCATTGGCAACCTGTCACCGTCGCCACCACAAGTTGCAACTCATAACCTTCTTTCCTTTCAACTTACATTCTACGCCCTTGGATCATGAAGACCAAGGGTTGTGATTGAAATGAGAACAACAAATTATGTATGATAACCTACTCACCACTACCGCAACTTGTTAATCGTCTAATACATATTGAGGAGGTGGGCAGAGTTATGAAAGTTATGTCAATTTTGTGGAGTAATGGTCACTGTGTTGGATGTATTGAAATTTCAAAACGCCCATATTTGGTAGGTTAGATAGGTTTCTCAATGTACTGTCGTTCCAAGTAATTGTGGGTTTCCTTCTCAGAAACCATGTTAATTCAACCCCACTTGAAGCCATTCAAGCTTCTCACTCGATGGTTGAGTAGTCTACCACAAAATAATATCGCATTCAGATTTAGAGTATCCACACCCTTCTCCCTCAATTCACCCCTCACTAGTAGAAAATATTTGCTTAGAACTGGGCAACATTGCCTCGGCATCTATCTCAGTATAGACACCTTTTCTACTAGTGCCTTGACTACTATCATCACATTCAAAATTTGTTGTCACAAGCTATCTCTCCACATCCTTGAACCGCTATGTGTCCGTGTGTATAATCATTACGCATGAATAATCATTATTGTTCATCAATTTAAGATATTGAACCCTTTCTAAACTTGAGTATGGAAGGATGTATTGAGGTGTCTCTGTATCATGCTCGTATTCAATGGCTCTCTCATCCTTCAATGAAAACGAAGAGACTTTAGTATTAAGAGGCTTCTACAAATGAGTTAAATTGGGGTGATTAGGACGCAATTCATGGTACTTTTGTGTTGAAAAAAAGTCCACCTATATGGCACAATTAGGATATGCCTAACTCTTCATTTTCAAAATTCATATATTGTATTCAATTTTAATTAAAATTTACTTTATTTTATTTTTATTCATGAATCTTATATATTTATATATCAACCAAAAATAGTTCCAATTTCATTTTCCAAAATTCCAAGACTAACAACTTAACCCCTAAAAGACCATGCTCACCCCTAAAATTTTATCACTTCTCGTGATGCTTTCAAGAAAGTAGTTGTATCTCTCAATTAGTTTTCATGTGGAAAACTTCATCGTTGAAGCTATAGTTGTGAGATTGTATATCAATTTTCAAAACAATCTACCACATATATTACACGATTATAAGATTTGATCATGAATTTTTTTCTCAAATTTCTGAGCAAACATTCTCATAAATTCCAAAACCATGATTAGCATTTGAAATTTCAAGAGCATACAAAAATGTATTGTATTTAGGTGTTTAGAAAAAATGGTGTTCTAAAATAAATACAACAATGATTGATTCCAAGAGATTTATGTTCGGATGAAGTGACTTGTTATTGACTCAATGAGCCATTGTTTGTGATTTTTTTTTTATTGTTACATTGCATAAAATGTATAAAGATTTCAAAATTATTTTTGGAATATTCTAAAATAATATAAACTATGTAGAAAATATTCCAAAGATTTTGAATATAATTAAATTTTGTTTGTAATTATTATATAGTATCAATGACAGAGCAATGGCGAATATTTTACATACTGAGCACTTTTATTTTTGTCAAACATGACGCCCTAGTGTGAAAACATCCTTTAAGTCATCAACTTCTCTAACTACCATGTCCTAAATTCACTTGCATTCATGTTTTAGTTTTTCTCAGCAGATTGATCAACGTAATTGCACATCTTGAAGGATTTTCATAATGAACATTTGCAATTCTCTAATTAACATTGAATCAAAGTTATGAAACCTAGATAAGTTACTACAACAATGAAATTTTTTAGGAGTTGCCTGCAATTAGGTTTTTCACCTTTGCATGATTGTATCTTTTGATCTATACATCGTTTACATACGCAAATTACCATCCCATCTTCATTACAAAGAGTAGAATCACCACAGAAAATTCTCAATAATTGAGAATCAATACTCATTCCATACTAAGATGACCGAACTTGAAAAATCAGCCTTAGTCCATTAAAAAAAAATTGGGACTTTTGTTTTGAACACAGATGACAGAGGATTTGGATTCAATAATTTTTGGTTTTGAGTGAAATCAAATTTCAAAAGTTACTGCAAGGGATATGATTAGGAGGCAAGGAAAATGTGGAATGGAATTATTAGTTGGATCATGCCTTGTATTCATAATCATTGCCTAATCACAGGAGAAAGATGGATGAGGTTTGTCGCGCTGTGCACAAGGGAGGCCCATTTATTACCTCGTTGGCCTTGAACACCGTCTTGCCTATTTGTGTGTGACACCAATTGCGAGGACACACTAATTTCAATAATTTGGGATTTACAAGGACTGAAATTTTTACTCTGTAGCACTAAATTTCCATTCATCCATGTTTTTAACCCATATTTGTATTAAATTTAGTGCTTGTTTGTTAACTATGAAAAATGAAAGGATTTCAAATAATTTTCTCTAAAAAAATTGATTTTTGTATGTGAGATCATATATAAAAGGAAAATTTCATCCAAGTCAATTCTCACCACACAATATGAAGTTTACAATTGGTATACAAACATGTATGTGAGAATTCTTCTTAAAATCCAACACATTCTTTCAATGCTAAATTTCAAATTCATCTCTAAAACTCTTTTTTCTAATTATAAAAACAAATAATTTTCAAAAATTGACTAATTTCAAAGTCTATAAATAATGTCACACACACTAATTTCTTGTGACACTAATTGCCCACACACACTAATAGACATAACCAATGTACACGGAACTTGTGCTAGGATTGGATAACCCATTACCACCACCTCCCCCAATTACAACATGTAGACCTTTCTTGGGGCCACCAGAGTTGAGACTCAAAACCACCAATTTCACTATTCAAGTAAACCAATGGCATGCCAAGCATTGCGAAGAAATAGTTGGTGGTTTTGGGTATCATTATGAGTGAAAATTAGTACCACATGGTGTGAACATGGGGAAACCTAGAGGTTTGATTTGGGTCAAAGGTTACTTTCCACTATAAAATTTTGTATAAAATTGAAAAATGCAAATTAGATGTTGCAAATTTTTGTAATCCTCATCAAAACCTATTTCGAATGCGGTCATCTTTCTTTCAACAGAATAGAGCATCCTATTGTTTCAAATAATAATAATAACAACAACAAATAGGTTTGACTGATGGAAGAATAATAATAATAATAATAATAATAATAATAATAATAGTAGTAATAGTAGTAGTAGTAATAGTAATAATAGTAATAGTAATAGAAAAAAATAATTTCCCAATTTTTTTTTGAGAAACATTTTACTCACTGAATCTGCCCTTCATCTATGGTACTCAATGAATCAGTGAGGTTTCCTGCTTGCATGCATTGGTAAAGACTCCAACCTTCAGACTCGTCTTCAGAGTGGTGGGTGAGAAATTATTAAGGTGGCTCACCCCGCTAGCATGTGCACCCCATATACGGTATTGCCCCATCATGAGCTGCAGCGAACTAAAAGAGGTGGCCTTGATGATGTACAGTGACTGTCAAAACTGATCAAACATTTGCAAACACTTCATTCAATCCTTGGTGGACAAGAAATGAACACATAAAAATGGAGCTGGTAATTTTATTAACATACTATGTAATAAATAGTACATATTAGAGGAAATACGCCTTCCATATTAGAGCTCTAAACAGATTGAGAAAAATCCAAAGTCCACCTAGGCATTTGATCAGTTTTGCCAACCCATGAAAGATGATCTCTCAATACTTTGTCCACCTCCCTTTTGCTGCTTTTACAGCTGTAATTCTATGTGGCATACTTTCTACAAGCCTCCTACAATCATCTGGTGTAATTGAGTGGAAAACTTCTACCACACGATCCCATAATTCTAATAATCCATTTGGAGGTCTCTCATATTGATTGAGTCTCCGTTTGAGAATTGACCAAAGGTGTTCAATGGGATTCAAATCAGGCGATTGAGCAGGCCAAGGTAGAAGAGCAAAAGGTTGCCGTGAGAACCACTCTTGAAGCATCTTTGTTGTGTGAATGGGAGCATTGTCTTGTTGAAAGATAACACGAGAACGGTCTAAGTTGAACTTGGAAATTACCCTGTGGACATTTTCCTCTAGAATGTCACGATAACGAATCTGATTAATGCGCCCCTCCACTTTGCATATCAATCCAGGTCCATGCATGCACATACACCCCCAAACCATAATCCCTCCACCTCCATGTTTCACTGTTTGACTGATAGTTCGTTCCGAAAGCGGCATCGCCTCTCGTGTCCAACACCAAACTCTTCCGTCTGAGTTGAAGCGGTTGATTTTACACTCGTCTGAGAAGATTACTCGACTCCAATCCTCTATGGTCCAGTGTTCGTGGACACTAGCGAACTCTAAACGTGCCTTTACATTTTTGAGAGAAAGATGTGGTTTTTTGACCTTTGTTTGCGAACGTAAACCAGCTCTATGAAGTGCACGTTTGATAGTATGAGAGCTCACTTTCACTCCCAATACTTGTTGCGAAGACCTTGCTAAATCTGCACAAGTACCCACTCTTCCCCTCACCATTTCTAATACACACCTTCGTTCCTGTGCTCTATTCAACTTTCGAGGTCTACCTCCACGCAAGCGGTTTACATCTGAAACATGTACCTGACGAAGGTTATGAACACTTCCCACACTCACATGCAAAGTATTTGCTATCTCCCTGTGTGAATATCCTCTCTGGAGCATCGAAACTATGTTATCTTGAGTTTGTCGAGATAATGCTTTGGGCATCTTGAAACACTAAAGAAGAAGGCCTATACAGTAGCAATAATTGTGTACACAGCTATCAGAGACTAGAGAATTCAAAGTTCTATGAGTGCCAGTGGAAGATCTCTCACAAATCTGTGCACATCACTTCATGAGATATTGCATTTCATGGAGTGTCAAAAGTGATCAAATGAGAGAGATGGTCACTAACCATCCATCTGTCCACACAAATGCATTGCCATCTGTACAATTACGTTGATAAGTATCTCAGCTTATAATAGATTGTGATTAACCTCTAAACCAAAGCATGCCACTTGCCAGATTGCAATTAATGACAATCGAACTTGTAATTATCCAATGTATGATCAGTTTTGACAGTCACTGTAGGCCATGTCCGACAGTTAATGCCCTAAAACGCCCTCAAATTACCTGGCAGGATGCTAAATCCCCCCTACAAACTTTCAGGAGGATGAGCTGGCAGTGGGGTCCTTGCTGCCCGCCCGTGCACCCACTACCCCGTCCCACATAACGGGCAGGGGGTTGTGGGGTCTAGGGCCAGATTTTAAGCATTGGAATATCGTAAACCGAAGGTAAGAAACCAGCCATGATCAGAGTCTTGACTACAAGCTTGAAGACTCTAAGCTTACTTCCGGAAGCTAAAAGCATTTCAAGTAGTACTCATGAGTTTGAGTCTTAGTAATAAATAGTAGTACTCATGATTTAGAGGAGAGTAGTCTTGCACCAATGGCCCTTTGTCCAGTGGGCACTGGATAGTGTTAAAACAAACAGACACTTTATTCAAGCCGGCCTTGAAAGAGGTTGATCCGGAGTTCATATTTATCTAGTACTCATGACTCTAAGTCTTAGTAGATAGATAGAAACACCAGCCCAGAGAAATGGGTCGGCGTGAATAAAGTGTCCGTTCGTAATGTCAATGACCCGATGCCCACGGGACAAAGGGACATTGGAACAATACTACTCTCCTCTTTCGAGGATGGACACTATAGTAACCAAAACAAAGTAACAGTAACAGTAACAGTAACAAACGAAAAACAAGCGAAGTAGTGATGGGTGAGTGTTAGTTTGTATAAAGGTGTGTTTAGTGTTAATTTTTATCGCCAAGTCATGAGTTCTTTGGTTGGTTGGTGAAAGGCGTTGTATCACGATTATGTGGTCCGGGTTCGAAACCAGTTGGGCTCGTTGAGCAGTGGTGTGATACACATGGCTTGGTGCTGCTAGTGATTTGTCATGGCAGGAAAGTTGTACCAACCAACCGGCCCGTCCTATCCCATGAGACAAGCTGAGCTAGTTGTTTGAAAAGAGTGGCTAGCAGTGGTTTTCACCACTACCCCCCTCTTTTTTAATGTACTACGTCTGTTGGTATTGTTTGGTTATTTTCTATACGTCTTTTATGTAAAAGGATAGATCCGGCGTACTGTATGGCAATGGTATTTATTGCTTTGAACGTGTGTTTTATGGAGGTTTCACAGATGTTGAATTTAGTTTCAAGTAGTTTCATTGAGGGGACGGGTGTGGTTCCTCTAGCTCCAGCTCTAATGACTATGATGGGATCCACTTTCCAGCCTTGTTGTATGATGTTGTTAATTAGAGGTTGGTATTTTAAAAGTTTTCTGCCAATTGTTTCTGATGAAAATCTGTCGTTTGTGTATGTGAATTCTATAAATTGTACGGTAAGGTTATCATCAGGGATTAGAGGCGGCGAGCTTTGGTATGGGAGACCTTTAATGCATAGGATATCTGGTTTGAATCTGGCATTACATTGACATCTTTGTTGATTACAAGTACATGGTAATAACCATGGAGGAACTGTATTTTCTTGTGAGTTATTGTTGAATGTGCCCGCATTCATGCGAGTGTAGCATCTTGATTTATTTGAGGATAATATTAATTTTCTTAGTTCCCAGACCGCTTTATTGTGTCTTTTGGTTCTTAGTGCGTGTATGTGGTGTTGTTTGCATATTAAAAGTACATGTAGCCATGTATCTGCATCTTGTGAATTACATATGGGACATGTTTTTGAGGGGAATCTTTGTATGCCGAAAATTAATTGTTTTCTGGCATTACCCATGTATTGACCGGTGCTAAATTTTAGTATGCTTGTTTTTTGTGCGTCTGTTATTTCTGGGTTTTTCCAGAAGTCATTGGACATTTCGTTATCTATGATGGGGTTTGTTGTCCATTTGTTGATGTTGGGGAAGTGTTCTGCCAGTAGTTCGAGGTTATGTTCACGGTCACGGTTCTTGATGTATTCTTCCAAGCATCTAACTGGGCCTTTGTCTGATCGTTTGATACGACCGGGCCAGGTATCTTTTTGGAAGTAGTAAGGTGTGGTATGTGCAAATTCGTGTGGGTTTGTTGCTGGTTGATAGCCTCTTTTCATGGTTCCTTCTTTTGCGAGTTGATCTGCGTGTTCATTTCCGTTGATTTTGGTGTGTGCTTTAACTTTGTAGATTGTGGTGGGTTGTGTACGCTTTTGTAGCATTGCAACCATTTCTTTTAATATGGTTTTATCTGCGTGGTTATTTTGTTGGGTAGGGTGTTTTAGTTGTGTGTTTAGAACATGTATACAATTGAGGCAATCAGTAAAAATATGTGCAGGTTCGTTCATATATCGAGTAGTGATTAGTGAAAGTGTTTCGTGTATGGCCATTAATTCTGCTCTGAAGCATGTTTGTAGTCCAGGCAGTCTTTTTGATATTTGTACATCTGATTTTGTTGAGTTGTAAATGCCATATCCAGCTTTTTCTTTTTTCCAATGGCCATCATCCGCTTCTTTAGGTGGTAAAAAGGATCCATCTGTGTAATAGCTGTATTGTGGTAGAAATTTTAGTGTAGTGTTTATTTCGAAGTTTGGAAGGGGATCGATCCACGTGTTTTGTAGATTGTTATGGGGTGGGTATAGAAGTTTGTTCCATTTTGTGCTTTTGTTAACTTTTGTGTTTAATGGTGTTGGTGGTGCTATTTGTGTATGGTATTGTGTAATTTGTAGATTTACAATTGCTGTGTTTATGGTGTTTATTTGGTTTATTGTGCCAATGCTGTTGTTTGGATGATGAATACACCATATGTGTATTGCAAGTGGTTCGTTTCGGGTTTTGTTGGGTATTAGTGGGATTGTTGGTTCGTCAAATGCAATGGTGTCCGCGGCAAGGTGTATAATGGCGTGCGTATCCGGAAAGGGTCCGTTGTACGGTGATAGGTTTTGGTACCAGTTGGTGTCCGGGATTGCTAAAATGGTGACAGTTTCTGGGTCTTGTTTTGCTGCTAGTCTAGCCCAGTGTATTGCTTGTTGTGCTGTTTCGGCGTCATTTGGGTGAGCATATCCAATACCTTTCCATTTGTATTGAAAGGTTGTTCCTAGTGAGCCAAAAATCCTATCTCTAGCGAATGTAGAGAAGAATTGGGTAGATTTCATGGAACATGTAATTGGTGAGGAAAAGTACGAGTGTGTTATATTAAATGTTGTTATTAGTGTGTCTAGAATGTTGGATGGAATGGTATGGTGTGGTGTTTTTATTGTATTCTTTTTGTGGTTTTTGTGTTCGTATCTTTGGTATAACCAGACTACTTCCGTTTCAAATGGTTGTATAGCAGGTATTAGACTGTGGTTGTTGTATTTATTGTTGTTATATTGTTGCCATAACCATTTTATTCTTGTAGTTGGAATGGTGGTGATATATTTACCGATGTCATTATATATGTGGGTTTTATCATTTTGTGTTTGAATGGTGTACTTGTTTGTGTCTATGTCTCTGTCTGGGTTGCATTCAATTGTGGATGTTTTGATGTAGGGAGTTATTATTGGAGGTGGGATGTGTCTAGTGTCTCTGTTTTGTTCGAGTGTAAATTGTGTATTTATAATATTTTGATAGTGTTTGTTTTTAAAATCTGTATAGTAATTTGTAAGTAGGTTTATATTATGATGTATTACTGTTGGTAGATTAAGTGGGAATAGTTCGCGTTGTACTAACCATTTATTATATGTTATATGGTTTGAGTCTATCCATTGACATAGATAGGTGTTGTATTTTTTTGGTATTTTATATTTGTCTTTAGTTGTAATTGTTTTGTGGTTTAATATTGTGTGAATGGGGAATCTTATGGGGTCGTTTTTTATGTTTTGTGGTGGGGCTGGTTGTTGTGGAGGTTGAGGGTCTTGTACGGGATTCGTTGGTGTTCTTGGTATTATTCTATGGTTGTATATTTTGTATTTATTTTTTAGAGTACGAGGTGGTAAGTGTATTTGACATGGGTTTGGGCAATCTTCATCACATTTTGGTTCACAGAAGAGTTGTTCTGCTATGTTTAGTGCACTTTTGTCTAGTTTAGTTGGATTTTGATAGTATATTTTAAATTCTTCTGGTGACATTAGTTTTGTGCCGTTGGGAAGGATGATTTGATTAATATTGTAGATTTTGTGTTCCATTAATTTATATAATAATTTGATGGACAGTTTTGGGTCTAATTGTGGTAGGTCATTTATGACTGCAGATCGCCATTCTCGTTCTAGTTCAGTCATATCGAGTTGAAAGTTCTCTTCTGTGCTTTTAAGGTGTATACCAATTTCTGTTTTCAGAAGGAATAGTGTTCGTGTTGTAGGTGATGTAATGCAGTCTTGGCGTTTAATTCTTGGGATGGCATCGGCACCTCCGGCTTTGACAAGTATGTGTTGTATAAGTCCTTTATATATTATTCCTAGTCTTCCTTTGTCGTTAAGTGCATTACGGAGTTGTTCCCCAATGCATCTAAGGTAGGCATTTTTTAGAGAGAAGGCTTCTAGTCCAAATAAATCATGAGGAAGTTGAGTTATTATGTTTGCCGTGCTTTTGGGTAGTCCACATATTGTTTTTTGGATTGCAATAATTTTTTTATCCAGTTTTTTAATCGTTGGTAGTGAATATGGGACTGCATAGAAGCTGTAGGCTATGCCTGCTCTGATTACTGTGTCCACCATACTGATTCTTTGTTTGATGGTGGCAGGACATTTTGATAATTGTTTACATTGGTCTATTATTTTAGTTGTGGTGATATGTGTTTGGAGTTTCCATTTTAGTGATGGAACTAATTGTATGCCTAAGTATACATATGGTTCGTTTTGATGGAGTACTGGTAATGTTTGGTCTCTGTAATTGATTTTTTGGTTTGTGATGTGAGTTTTAAATTTGTTTGGTGGCATTTTGGATTTATTTGGGCAACCGGTAACAGCGCATTTTGTGACTCCCAAGTCCATTCCCGCCCATTCACAGAATTTGTCGATTTTGTTCAGTTGTACTTGTAGTGATTTTATATTGTTTGATATAGCTGCTAAATCATCCGCGTATGCTGCAGAACTAATTTGGATTTTAGATGTACCAAATTTGTAGCCATTTTCCCCTCTTTGTAGCCATCTCAAGAGTGGTTCTAGAAAAATTATGAAAAGATATGGGCTAAGTGTATCTCCTTGTATGGTTCCTCTTTGAATCGGTATTGGTTTTGTTTTGCCAAAGTGTTCACCAGTAAAAATGGTGTTTGAATGGGAGTAGATGTTGCCAACTAACATGATTGCATCTTCTGGGTATCCAATGTCTTTCATTATAGTTAGGAGTCTTAGGTGATCTAGTGAGCCAAATGCGTTTTTGAAGTCTATATAAAGTAGATATATGTCCTGGTTTGTAAATTTTGCATCTTCTAGTGCTGCTATGAGGAGTTGTAATTGTCTAGCTGTACTTCTTTCTGCTCTGAATCCTTCTTGACTATCGTGTAGGATTTGGTATTTTTCACCGTATGATGATAGTATGTATGTTAGCGTACTGGTGAAGAGTTTGTATATTGTGTTTGCAAGTGCTATTGGTCTGTGATTTGGCAGTTGTGCTGGATTTCCTTTTTTATAAAGTAGTATGGTTAAACTGATTTTCCATGAGGCTGGGATTTGTTTTTGTTTGTAGCAATGAGTGAAAAATAAAAAGAGTAGCTTTTGGAAGTTTTCGGGCATGTTTTTTAGTATTGAGTTGGGAATTTTGTCTGGGCCTGGTGTTTTGTTGTTGGATAGGTTTTTAAGACACATTTCATATGTTTCCTTATCAAAGTGTTTATAGAGTGGTGTTTGCGGATGTCCTCTTTTTTCTATTACAAGACCATCAAGGTCGTGCCATGGGTATTGTCTAACTCCGCAAGTACATTGTACTGCGTGATCGGGTTGGTAATAGCATGTTGGTACTGTAGGTCTATTACTAATTGATTGTTGTATGTGGATTTCATTTGCTATGTCTTCTGGTTTGGTCAGTATGTTGTTGCTTCTGTCCATAATGCAGTCTAGTGGTGGTGTTTCTTGATTTTTGAAGACTTTCTTGTTTATTTTCTTTGGGCTTTTGTCGTATAGTTGTCTGTATTTTTGAATTGCCTTTTTAATACAACTTTGTGTGTATTTTGTGGTGAATTTACGTGCTTGTGTTTTTGCTGTTTTGGCTATTTCTACTAATGATTGGATCCATTCTATTTGGTCATGTTCTTGGGTTGGGAGTGGTGGGATGTTTACATTTGTATGGGTTTTTAACTCTGCAATTATTGGATGTGTTTGCCAGTTATGTGTATTTTTTGTTATGTAGATTGTTTTTCTAATTAGATGGTAGGTGGATAGATGTTTTTTCCATGATTTTTGTAGTTTTCTTGGTAAGAAGTCTCCTTGTTGAGAGGTGTGATTTGTTAGTGTTGGAAGTGGTGGTGCACTGCAGGTTTCTTGAATTTTGTCTGATATTTTTTGTATCAAGTGATCTAGTTTTGAGCATGATGTTTGCCATTGGACGTCTGTTAGTTGATCATTTGATAATATTGTGACGAGTTCATTTATTTGTAGAGCATTTTCTTCAAAATATTCTATTTTGAATTTTTCCATATTTTCTTGTGGGATGGGATTTAGAATTCTCGTTGTTTTGTTTGTTATTGGAATGGGTCTTGCTAATAAGGCGTTTGGTGGTATGTGTAGTGTTACTGGTGAGTGGTCATGGTTAAGGTTGTGGTCGTTGTCTGTGGTTGATGTGTATAAAGTATTATCTGGTGTTTTGATATAGTATCCATCTATTAGGCTGGTTTGATTATAGTTTTGACCCCCTTGTCTGGAATATGGGCAGTTTGTTGGGACGTATTCTAGGTGGAGGTTATTAGTAAATGTTCTCCATTCTATGTCTTCTGCTTGTGGTGGAGTTGTGTCGGTTCCATTCTGCCGTCCGATGAGTGCTATGTCTCTGTTAAAATCACCACATAGTATGTGTGTAGCATTCTGATGTGTATTGATTTGTTGTGTTATTTTTTGTTGGATCATTGGTATATATTGTATGTCTTCTGCATGTGATGGCATATACATATGGATAATTAGCCACGTTTGTAGTGGTTTGTTGTCAATTTTTATTATTTGTAAATAAGGTGATATTTCTCTGGGTGTTGGGATTTTAGTGACGTTACCGGGGTATGCGTATTTATGATGTATTAGTGTGAGGAGACCTCCTCTTACGGGGATGTATGGAATTCTTTGTTGAATGCATCTTGTTAGGGCATGTGTGTTGTTAAAAATTAGTTTGTATTTTGGAAATAGGTTTTGTATGTATTTGGTGGATTTTGTAGCGGTTATTTTAGTTTCTTGTATTGTGATGATGGCGGGTTCATTTGGTGTGTTGGTAATTAGTTCATGTAAATTTGGAAGGGCCGTATTTAATGATGAGGCATTCCATGTAATAAATCTTGTATTGTTATTTGTTGTTTGTATTACTTGTGGTTGTATTATAGGTATATTTGGGAGAGGTGGGGGATGGTTGTATTCATGTAGTGATTCGTATATTTTTAAGGTTTCTTCTGATAAGTTGATAGGGAGAAATGGAAATTTCTCAATCATGTTTTGGAGGGTTATAGAATCATTGTGTTGGTGAATAAAATCGTATATTTCTTTATGAATGGTTTTTGCTGGGTTTATTAGGTTTTGGTTATTTTCTGTGAATTCTGTGTATGGGTGTTTGGTTAAAATGTGCCTTTCGGGTGGGTTTTGTAGCAGGGCCATTTTTTCTAGTAGTAGAGTTGTCCAATCAGGGTTTGGAATTTGTATTAGGAGGCGGTCACATGTTTCTTTTGATGGACTAATTGTAATGATAAGAGCGTAAAGTATTCTTGGTGGTGGATGATGTTGATTTTGATAAATATAATTTGATAAGTGTGGATAGTCGTTACAGGTTTTTGCATGATTTGGATGCGTTATATTTACGATAGATGAAAATTGTTTGGCTAAATGTTGGTATTCTGGTTGTAATTTAATCGTACTTGGTATAAAGTATGCTTTGGATCTTCTTCGATGTGTGGGCAGGTGTGTTTTTAATAAATCAGGCATGGGCCCGGGGTTGATTTCTATGTCCCCGCATAACATTAATATTAGGTGGAAAAAGTTTCTTTTTAGAAGAGATTTTTGGGCCATTTTTTCCTTTTTTCTTTGTCTATTTTGGACGAGGCCGGTAGGCCGAGTCCATTTATTTTGTTTGTTGGTTTTTTTATTTTTGTTGGAGTATTTGTTTTTGGGGTTTTTGATATTTCTTTTTGTTTTGTGTATTATGTATTTTGTATGTTGTTTGTATTTGTAAAAAAATATTTTGTCAGTTTTATTTGTTTTGGTTTTGTTGAGTTTGGTATTGGTATTGGTATTTGTATTGGTGTTTGTATTGATTTTTAATTTGGTATTTGTAGTGGCATTTGTAGTGGTGTTGGTATTGGTATTTGTATGGGTATTTGTAATTGTTTCTTCATTATGTAAAAGTAAAAGGTGTTGGGGAAATATTTTATTTTTAAAAAGATGGGCTTTTACTTTGCACTTTGTGCTATTACTATTGGGTTTTATTTTTATATTGTGATTTGTTTTTTTTGTGTAAGTTTGTTGGTGTTTGTTTGTTTCGAACTTGGGGTTCTTGGGGTTCCCAAGTAGTCCAAGTTTGGGATTTTTGACATTTCTTTTTGTTTTATGTATTATGTGGTTTATATGTTTCTTGTTTTTGTAATAATTTATTTTGGATGTATGATTTGATGTGCATGTTTTTGGTGATGTTTTTGGTGTGTGTGTTTTTGCATTTTTTGGGTTTTTGTTGTGTATTTTGTTGTGGTATATTTTAGGTTTTTTGGGGTGTTTTGTTTTTATACAATTTTTGTATTTATTCTTATTATTATTATTATTTGTAGAGCATATTGTTTTTTGAGTATTAGTATTAGTATTTGTTTTGGTATTTTTGTATTTTGTACGTTGATTTTTGAATCGTATATGAGTATACCTTTTTATTATTTTTGAGTGTAATATGACAATAAAAAATATTGTTTTTGTATATAGGTATGTATTTTTTTTGCTGTAATGTATTCTATACATACCATGTATAAATACTGTAGTCGATGTATAATCTTGAGTATAAAATACTCGTACAATATGGAGTATAATAGAGGCTGTATATTCTTGAGTATAAAATACTCGTACAATATGGAGCATAATAGAGGATGTATATTCTTGAGTATAAAATACTTGTGCAATATGAAGTATAATACTCCTTTGGAGTAGATATATGTTATGCTCTCTGTATTCTAGTATGTGGTCTTTGGTCCTTCTACATTTTTTTGTTCTTCTGTAGAGCAAGCCATGTACTGAGTAAGTAGTATGAATTGAAGCAAGAGGGCAGGCCATGTACTGAAGTAGGTGGTATGAACTGATGTGACTAAGAGTGGGCTAGGATCTGTGATGACTTTAATGGGATTATACACACGATTTGAGCAAGAAAAAGGACTATATTTTTTTATTTTTATAGTGGTTTTATAAGTCAAATACAAATAATCTCGTGAGAGATATGCGGCTGTGGTAAGCAAAAGGGCATGCCAAGTAATAGAAAAGTAGGATATAACTGAGTAGGTGGGATAGACTGAGGTGATTGAACAAGGGCTATGATCTGTGATGACTAAACATGTGATGCAACATGGGGTTGTTAATGAAGCTTTCAGAATAGAAAGAAAGTAAGGATCATGGGTTTGGTTTGCAACAAAGTACTGGTAATTTTGCTTGTGTATTTCTAGAGAACAAATGGAATTGTACATTTGTAGTATATAATTTTTGTAGTCCATTGCAGTGGCCCTCCTGGAGGTATGTTCCTTCCAGGCATTACATGGGTTGCTTTGGACTCTCAAAAAAAGTAGCAAATGCAAAACAGGGGAAACAAAAAATTTAAACTTTGCAAGAATGGACTTGAGATTGGTTAGTAACGTACTTGTGATAGCGTGGAGTAGTTGCGACTGCCGATCGGGAGCTGTCTTGTTGACGAAGTCGAAGCTTGTCGGCGCCAGCTGTGGTTGCTCAAACTCTTCAGAGTGCGGGTTGAGAAGTTGCTGCAGGCAGCTTGCGAGTTGGATTTGCTGAACCTTCTTAAGTGGGATGTTGTATTTGTTGAGGTTGGTGGGGGACCACGCAAAATTGCGGGGTTGGTCTCTGGTATGGATTATCTGTGGCAAAATCCAACAATGTTTTCTTTTTTTCTCATACTTTCTAGTATGGAGGTGGTTAGAATTTTGCTTGCTAGCAAAATAGTGAGTTGTGTCAGGGAAGGAATTACAAGAGAACGAAAGGCAAGAGGGTTGCTGAAAGAAAGAATTAGGATTTGAGAACTTACCTGGCGGGTTGTCGTTTTGGAGATGTAGCGCGTATAGAAGGAATGAATTAGGGTTCGGGATCATACCTGAACCTTCGGAGGTGAGTTGCTGGAAGCTCGGACTTGGTTGCTCGAAGCTCGGGTTGGGAAGTTGCTGGAGGCAGCTTGCGAGTACATGGACCGGGATACTAGGTTCTATGGTTCCGTTTCGATGCATGCGCAGAAGATCTAGGAGCGGGTTACAGAAGTTGAGAATCTCGAGAATGTGTGCGTCGCATTCGAGGTAGACAGGTACGGGGGTGAGTCGTGCACCTTCGAAGTAGATCTTGTGTATTCGCTTGAAACTGGTTGCCGGCGCTTCAGATCCGAAAAAGTCGGGCGTGAGCTCCTGGGTCTCGAAGTGCGCTGCAGCCCAGCCTGCTGAGTACTCCACACCGGTGCCAACACTGCACCGTCTCTCGTGCGCACTTCTCCAACTGAGCCCAGTTCACCGCAGAGGTTTGCAAGAGTGTGCTATCTGTTTGCAGTCAATCCCCAGCATGCCTCGTCCACAGCGACTCCTGCAAGCATACACCACACCACTGCAACCAGCTCACAAACCCAAGCTTAAACGACCCTCAGCGCAAGCGCAGACTCAGAGCGGCAGCGTCATCTCCTCCGCCCAAACAACTGTTTTCTTTCCATTCATAAGTATAATCCTAAGTCTTAGTACTAAATAGTAGTACTCATGAGTCTGAGTTTTAGTACCCTAAACCGTTAAATGTAAAGGCATTACCGGACGGGCAACACAGAAAGAACAAATTGATTTTTTTTAGGGTTGGTGTTGCGGACCTCCTATGAGAATTATACATTAAAATGATATGTAAGGTCTATAACTACTAACTCTTATATACAATAACAAAAACACGCAATATATTAACTAGTGTATATATAAATACACGTACGTATAAACGCTAAGAGCAATACAATAGCTCAACCACCCAACCATAAATGAGAGACTCCAACCGAAGAATGCTTTTCATCTTCCATGCGCTCGATTTTATAGCAAATATGACTATCAGTTTAGTCTTAGACTTTACTACCATCTTTGGAGTTCTATTTTTGGTTTCATCTGAAGTATATCCCTAAATTAGTAGTACTCGTCAATTTAAGTCCTTGTACTCATTTGTTTGAGACTGCTATTTATCTTTATCTCAAAAAACACCCGCTTGGAACTTTCTATCTCAAATGCACTTGTCCTGATCTTGGAGTTGTTTAATTCACTCCCGTGCATTTATCATGTAGATGGAAATGTTTAACTCCATTATACAATTCCTTAGTTTAGAGTTCTTAAAGGCATTGTTCCTATTAAAGCTCTTCAACCCCCAAGTACCACTAATCCACTATGAGTTACCTCTCTTCGCTCCATCTCTGCTTACACACTAACCATACTCACAAATAGTTAGTGCATTCATCCTCTCGGGATTCATTCTTCCAATGTGCTATCATACCTATTTCTTTGGGTATCAACTATATCCCTCGACATATGAACTATAGCACTTAGGGTATCAACTATTCTCTCATTATATCAACTCTATTTTTCATTGTATAAACAATATCCTTCAAAATATCAATCCTACCCCTCGTTATAACAACTGTACTCCTCATGGTATCAACTATATCCTTGATGATATCAACTCTACCATTGCAGTATCAACTATATCCCTTAAGATATCAACTTAACTCTACATGATACCAACTATATCCCTCAAGGTATCAACCACTATATCCCTTATGATATCCACTATACCCGAGACTATACCTACATGGTATCAACTTTACCCCTCAAGGTATCAACTATATCCCTCATGATATACACTATACACCTAAGAGTATCAACTCTATACACTATACACTATATACTACACAATGTTGGCATCAACTTTACCTCTTGGGGTATCAACTAGATCTCTCTATATATCTACTATACCAACATAATATCAAACTCTACTGCTTATAATATAAACTATTCCCAACGTGGTATCAACTATATCCTGAAAGGTATCAAATGTATTCCACATGGTACATGACAGTTGGGCAACAAGGACTGTGAGCTTTTGGCCTTGGCTCCAACGACCAAATACAAAAACTTCAACCCGACGCTGCCCCCTTGGACCCTCCCATGTCATCTATGGAGGGTCCTCCATCCATCGCAAGCCAACTGTGGAAACACATATTTATTGGCAGTGCGTGATTTTGTGAATCCAAGATCAAAATATGACACCTTGTCCTCATAAAAAAAAATTGTCACAAATGGTTGACTTCAGATTGTTTTCAATCCAAAATTCCGTCTTAGGAAAGTCCAAGGGGCTTGGTTTGACGTTTAAAGGTTAACTTAAGCCTTTGCCCTTCTACATGCGGAGTTGCAAACGCATGACTTAATACTTCAAATAAAACTTGTTGGATGAGGTGAGAAAAATGGTATAGTTTTATGAAAAACACTCTCCTCTAACAAATTCTCTTTGCATTCATGGACTTTGAAAAATAAACACAATAGATGAATTATTAGTATAGCATCAAAATAGCTGTAAAACATCCGCACCTATGCATGTTAAAGTTAACTCCCTAAAATTATTCATTTACATTTGAAGAACCCTTGAAAGGCCCTCAAACACTAAAAATGCACATTAAATAGTCAATGGACCAAGACAAGTAAAATATGGGATATATTCAACTAAACTTAGATTTGAAGGGTCATTTCTTAACACGCTAGGATTGAAAATCAAAAGGCACTCAGTTGAAAAACCTTTTAACATTTTTCAATCTATTATTGAGTGTATCAAACTCTCGGAGGGCATGGGTGCGGATGCACTTAGTGCAAGCTACACGTAATAATTTTTGGGTCATCATACAATACTTAGGGCCAGTTTCTAAGCCTCCTATTGGCTGAAATTTCTCTCTTTACGGCTTCTCGCCTCGAGTGTAAAGAGGTCCTCACTTCAAATGGGTCCCTTCACAACAATGTAATTTTCCTTGCAAACAAAAAAAAATTTGAGTACATTGCTCAAGACGTTTAATAAGGCTATACATGGATTAACTGAAATTAGAACAAATGATATGACCCCAAAATATCAAGAAACTAGAGTCTATGTCATCTTTGAATGCAATTGAAATCAAAGCAAATAATGAACCCAACACCTTCTAACTTCGATTTTAAATATGAGCTTTACAAGTCAGTCCAAATTGTCAAACCACCTAATCAAACCATTCATTGAATTATATCTCAAATTTGCCACATGCCTTGCCATTATCTCAAATTGAATGTGGACCATTGGCTTCAAGCCCTGGCTCTGTGAACTCACCTTAGTCTCATTTTCACCACCTTTGTGACGGCAAAACTAGTTCACCCTCCTTTCTATTTTGGATTCTTTGGAAACCATATCAATTTGCTTGAATATCTTAGACACGGGTTAGACTCACCTCACCTAAATTTGAAGGTTAAAATAGTTGTCCAAACTTAATTTATTATTTAAATGTTTAATTTAGCAAAAAGACAATCTTAACTCTACCTTCTTTTCTATTAACTCTAATATATTCACGAAACTACTCTAATATCATAGTACCAGTGATATCAAAAATTGCTAAAATTAGCTGGATTTCTACCCAAAAAATGGGGCTGCTAAACATACAAAGAAAGAAAATGAAAAAAAATTTGAAATGTAGCGAGGATGCTCATCATGTTATAAATATGTAGCAACTTCATGAGGTGATATCCGCGGATATCATCATGATATGACCTTAATATATTGAGGGTATTGCCGGATATTATAAAGGTATCGTGAGTATTGTATGCACTGGGTAGCAAAAGTAGATATCATTTATGTGGGAGGTTGCATAATGTTCTAAATGTCATAAACTGGTTCTGAATGGTACTGTAGTCACAATAAAAACTATTTCCCAATTAAAATACATCTTCAGTTATAAAGTGACACGTGCACATTCTCTTTGGACAAAGCCTACACTTTAGTTTAATTTGTCTACCCCCACAAGTCAGCACAATCAGTCAAGCATGTCAACTCCCACACCATGAATTTATATGATCTTCATTTTCCTGTCCGGCAACTCTTTCCTCTTTCATAAAATACACTGTTGCAAAAACCAAAAGATGTAGAAATTCATTAAATTGCAACAATCAAACAAATCGGTCAACTTTGGATGTACAGTTACATCGCCAGTTTCAACCAAATGAATCCAGGGGTCAACCTTCAACACACAACCACGCTGCTGGGACTGTTGCTTAAAAAGCAGGCACCTGGACCCAAAAAAGTATGCAGTCAATTGACAACTTTGCTAATGGAATGGAATATGTTAGGGTCAAGTGAATTTTATGGTCAACTAAAGTGGAAGAAAGTGCTGAATGTATTGAGAATTTTGTAGCACGCGCTGGTCAGAGCTCGGGCGCGGGTCGGCTCCCGCCGGGTGTTCTCATTGACCCGCCCCGACCCGTCCCAGCCGGAGCCTTCTTCTCCAAAAGCTTCGCCTCCGAAGCTTTCATGGTCAATTATCTCAGCGCTCTTCCGGCTCCGCAAAGGATTGCGGTTACTCAATTCGCATTTACTCGTCTGCAGATCTTGATGAGTCATCTCGCCAGCTTTAGAACGAGGTGAGAATTAGTTGAAATGGTGATCATTTGGGAAAGTATAAGACAGGGGACGATGGTTGTTGAGGTGCGCGGCCATCGCGGGGATCGCTGAGGATTATTACAGATTTATCAAGGCGGAGTTCTACTTGAGTTTGCGAGGTTCTAGTTTTCAGTGGAGAATGAAGCGCAGTAGCTCTTGTGGAAGGTTCTTTTTACAAGTCGTGTGCATAAGGCGACCACGGGGTTGCGCTTCGGATTTGCCAAAGTTGCGATCGCCTTGAGCTGCATTGGAGTGGTAGTGGAAAGCTCCGTGGTGTTGTGAAATACGAGCGAGGATTTTGGTTTGGACGGAATTATTTTTGTTGAGGTGTCTTTTTGGTTATGGCTGACTAAGCGTTTCTTTGGATTGCAGATCTGGCCTATGCTCTGGTACCTTTCGGAGGTAATAAGATATTTTGATTTTTTGGAGGTGGAAAGATTCGAAGCGCATTGGTTTAACAGCGCTCGTTGTGAGGGTTAAGGCACGTTGTCCGCCATGGCGACGGGGCAGCTGTTCTCGCGTACAACGCAGGCCCTGTTCTATAACTACAAGCAGAGTCCGGTGCAGCGCATGCTCGATTTCGACTTCCTGTGTGGTATGCTTTTTCTATTCTAGGTTTCACGCTCTTGTTTTTTTATTTCATTGTCGATACTATAGTTAAGGTATGAAGTATATCAGGCGCTTTGATTTCAACGAAGTCCAATGCACCCCGTAATCATTTTGAAGATCCACACGCTGCTTGCGTTAGGCTTTGATGTGTATGATCGTCCTGGAGGCGTGAAATATCTTTTAGATGTAAACCTAAGCCAGAATATTTGGATACTTTATCCTGTCCCATCTGTTGTGGCTGTGAGTTTGGAAGCGTTTCAAAATGCCTCAATTTGAGCGTTCATCATCCTCGATTCCTATATCATCATTTTGGTGGTGAATTCCTCTTCTAGTTTCAACACTACGCATTCATAGTAAATGCTTTGTTTGAACTGATTCAGTCACTTGCTAAGCCGTCACTTTCCTGCGTTGGTCCGGACTTCTATAGCGTAGCTCCTTCTCAGTTTGCATGACGCTGAATTACATGGCCTTCCTTTTCTATTCCTAGTAAGAAAGGAGTGAATTCATTCAGAGACAGTAATTATAGATGGTTTTTCAAGAATCACTTTGAACAATATCTGGCACTATCCCTGCATCTATGTAGCTTACCTGTGACCAATCGAAACCTGGATGACTGCTTTGGTGACTCCATTGTGATGTTTCTTGATTCACAGGAAGGGAGACCCCATCGGTGGCTGGTGTGATTAACCCAGGATCTGATGGTTTCCAGAAGCTCTTTTTTGGACAAGAGGAGATCGCCGTCCCTGTGCATGGCAGGTGCGTTCAACACGCAGAGAACTGACCTGTTTTGCCGGAGTTCAGCTTAAACTTCTTTTTTAAAGTAGAACTCAAGTGCTCACTCACTCGATAAATACCCTCTAACACCTACTTGATTATGACACATTGTTCAGATAAAAACCGGAACAGAGACTAGCAATAACTCTGACGTGTCCTTTATTTGTGTTGCCAACAGCATTCCTTCTGCCTGCAAGATGCATCCAACAGCAGATGTTTTCATCAACTTTGCATCATTTCGCAGGTATGCTTGTACTGCATTAGCTGCAAATGCTCTATTTAGAAATGTGTTCCAGGGAACTATGAATTGGAATCAAGAAACGTGTGGTTGTTTGGAGCCCGTTTCGTAGTGCCACTTCTTACTTGTTACAGAAATAATGATCAATTTCGTGTTGGAATGCTACACATACCGTTGTGTTTTAGCTTCGTACGATACGCCTGAGTATTTGTAGAGTTTTAAAGAGAATCAAATAAATGTGCAGTGCCTATGCCTCATCAATGGAAGCTCTGAAGCAGCCAACAATTAGGGTGATTGCAATCATTGCTGAAGGGGTTCCTGAAGCAGACGCCAAGAGGCTTATTGCTTTCGCTCGTGCCAACAACAAGGTACACAGACCTCTCCACATTTCAGTAGAGGCACTCCTGCTGAAGCGTACTTGGTGTCGAGTGTGAAGTGAAGAGTGGTAGTGAAAAGTTAACTGTAGATATTTGTCATGGCATAGAATCACTGGGTTTCAAAGCCTGTATGCATTATGTGTAGATTCACTGTCAACTCCAGCACCTGTGTCCGCTGTAGGCTCTTGCTGAATTTCTTACTTCGGTGTGGGAACAGATGGAAGCAATGGTGCTCCACTTGGGATTCTGTCTTGTGGCATTGCTATTAGTAATTTCTGCCAGCTTGTTGTGAAGATACTATCAGTAGAATTGCTCTCATCGTGTTTATTGTGACAGGTCGTGATAGGTCCTGCCACGGTTGGAGGTATCCAGGCCGGTGCATTCAAAATTGGTGATACAGCAGGCACATTGGACAACATCATCCACTGCAAGCTTTACAGACCAGGATCGGTTGGATTTGTGTCAAAATCTGTAAGCACGATTCTGTAGGAAGTACTTATGGGTGGGTTTTTGGTTGGGTGCCCAGTACAGCAATAGTATTCGTGTTGATACGTGAAAGACGTGCAGCATATTTGTGTGTGTGGCTGTCTCTAATTGGACTTGGGTTCATGATCAGGGCGGTATGTCGAACGAGATGTACAATGTTATGGCTCGCGTTACAGATGGACTGTATGAAGGCATTGCTATTGGTGGAGATGTGTACCCTGGGTCCACACTTTCAGACCATGTGTTGCGCTTCAACAACATTCCACAGGTGACTTTTTCAGGAGCGATTAAGGCAATATCTGTGGTTTCCTGATTCTGGAATACAGTCTTGTTTCTGTTGGTTTTTTCTGAGTGGTATCTGAATTTATGTGGTTTTCCGTGTGGGCAGATTAAAATGATCGTGGTTCTGGGAGAGCTTGGAGGAAGAGACGAGTACTCTCTGGTTGACGCTCTGAAGCAGGGAAAAGTAGGCAAGCCAGTAGTGGCTTGGGTGAGTGGCACATGTGCCACTCTGTTCAAGTCGGAAGTTCAATTTGGCCATGCTGTAAGTTCGTTCTCACACCCTTGGCTCGTATTTCATGTGTTCTGAAAGTGCATGGGACTGTGTGGGGTACTGAATTTGTTTCGGCTGACTTGCAGGGTGCGAAGAGTGGTGGCGATGAAGAGTCTGCTCAAACCAAGAACAAGTCTCTGGCTGATGCTGGTGCTATCGTACCTACTTCTTTCGAGGGTTTGGAAGCCACCATCAAAGCCACTTACGACTCACTGGTATGCACCCAGCGCTCAGACTAGGGATGGCTTCTGTTAGTGTAGATTCTTAATTTTACGCCGAGACTTAATTTTATGACGAGACTTATTAATTCTTATTGAGACTTGTCGAGAATCAAGGAGAGTTATTTAGGAGGTTGTTGGATTGTGTGCACAGGTTGAGAAGAAGGTAATTACTCCAGTGAAGGACTTCGTTCCACCGACGGTGCCAGAGGATCTGAACGCAGCAATCAAGAGTGGAAAAGTGCGCGCGCCCACACACATCGTGTCCACTATCTGTGATGACAGAGGTACCTGAAAGCTGGAATTCTCTGATATTGAGCTTGGAGAATAGTGGAGTTTTTTATTGACGATTTGTTCTGTTCTGTTTTGACTATGAATCCATTGCTCCGTTTTCCGAAAACTGTGCACTTTCAGATTTACTCTGTATCGTTCTTCTTTCGTGATCGCTCTTCTTATAAGAAGGTTGTAGGAGGGTGCTAAGTTTGGGAGATCCTTCTGTACTTCAGGTGAGGAGCCAACATACGCAGGCGTGGCAATGTCGACAATCATCGAGAAGGATTACGGTGTTGGTGATGTGATTTCGTTACTTTGGTTCAAGCGCAGCTTGCCACGATACTGCACAAAGTTCATTGAGGTGCTTATACTCATTGCTTAAGTGATTCTGATACAGCATGATGCATTGTCCGTGTGCTGTCTTGTTTGTGTCAAACGGAGCACCTTCATCCCCGAAGGAGGGGAAGCAAACATGACATTGTGACTGTCTCATGAACTTGCAGTTGTTTTTTTTCCAGTCACGGAATGAATTTAACGCTATTCTGGGGACGTGGACTTGTTGGCAGATGTGCGTGGTGCTGTGTGCAGACCATGGTCCTGCTGTGTCTGGAGCCCACAACACTATTGTTACTGCTCGTGCAGGGAAGGACTTGGTATCCAGTCTTGTATCCGGTATGTATCTATGATCGCCGTTTGATGGATTTTGGAAGGATTAAAGTTCTGGTGAACGCTTGAATTCTGTCCTATTCTGACTCTATTGCAGCAAACAAAGTTGTTCAGACTTGAAAATGGTCACTAAATATATTTTGGTATGCAATGAAAATCAGGTTTGCTGACGATTGGCCCCCGTTTCGGTGGAGCTATCGATGATGCTGCACGCTACTTCAAGGATGCCCATGACCGGGGCTTGTCACCTTATGAATTTGTGGAAAGCATGAAGAAGAAGGGTATTCGGGTTCCTGGAATTGGCCATAGGTACTCCTGAGTTGGCTGACTTGGTGTCCCCCGTTGTGCAGCTCTGGTTTCTTTCTAGTTTCTGTGGTTCCGATGGTTTTATACCGTAGTTGTGCCCCTGGTGTGGTCACCTGCGAGTCAGTTTCATCCCGACATGGGCGTTTGAAACTCGGATTTCTAGATACGAAGGTAACAGTCGTCGTGTTGCGCGTGCAGGATCAAGAGCCGTGATAACAGGGACAAGAGGGTGGAGCTGTTGCAGAAGTACGCACGCACACAATTCCCTAACGTGAAGTACATGGAATATGCTGTGACAGTGGAGACTTACACATTGACGAAAGCCAACAACCTGGTGCTGAATGTTGATGGGTGCATCGGGTCGCTGTTCCTGGATCTGCTGTCAAGTTGCGCAATGTTCACCCCGCAAGAAATCGATGAGATCATCGATATCGGTTATCTGAATGGGCTGTTTGTCCTTGCAAGGAGCATTGGTCTCATTGGGTAGGTGTCAGCACACGGGTTTCTGATGGAGTTCCTTTAGGGACCTTGCTTTTTGAGCCACTGCTTACGTGAACGAAATTCTTATGTTGTGCGTTGTTGTGCAGACACACATTCGATCAGAAGCGTCTGAAGCAGCCCCTGTACCGCCACCCATGGGAGGATGTTCTGTACACGAAGTATTCATAGATGCGTAAGAGAGACAGCCTGCCACACGGTGTTGTAGTGATTATAATCCGCATCAAATTTTTTATCTCATAGGTTCATAAGTAGCAGTAGTGCACATGCAACGGAATAGCACACGCTGGTGTACATTCCAATACGTCTATTCTTTCAGGGCTTCAAGAGGTCAACCCGAACAGAATCCATCCTTTGAGTGGAGAAACTACCAGCTATTTATTTTTTTGCTTCACATTTCGCGGTGGTCCATAGACCACTAAGAGGTTTGACCAGTGGCTCACACTTGTAGCCATATCTTCATTCATTCATAATACTGCAGCCTACTTCGGAATCTGGAGCTTTGTTTTGTGAGTCCTGTATAGATTTATCCAAGGACGCAAGGATGCAAGCATATTCACTGGAATGGAAATAGTTAAACTACAGTGCTGAACTGCTGATAGTATTTTTCTTCCACATTCTGACATTCAGGATTGCAAGTTAGTCTATCTTGGTG
This sequence comes from Pohlia nutans, assembly GCA_022496805.1. Classification (NCBI taxonomy): domain Eukaryota; kingdom Viridiplantae; phylum Streptophyta; class Bryopsida; order Bryales; family Mniaceae; genus Pohlia; species Pohlia nutans. The sequence goes on from CM040086.1 coordinate 5,636,675, forward strand.
TGCCCTCCAGAAGTCGTGCTTTAACTGCATGAGTCAGTCGTTAGAGTACCTGGCGTTCCTGGAAGGTGTTGTAGGATCCTTTCCACGTATGTTAATTTTCTTGTGACGATTCTTTAGATGGGAATTGGGAAAGCACAGTTTATGAAGGGTCAAAGCTTTATTGGGATATGTTATGAATTTACCTTCAACAGTAAGTTCATATTGAGTATGGGAATATAGACCAGATAAACGTTTCATAATTGTGAAAATTTATGTTGGGAATTTTGATATATATTAACCCCTAACTGCCCAACCAAGCAAATTCCCCTTGATGTACAATTGTCAATATCGTATGCGTTACCAAAATACAAAAAATAATTGGATTTTAAATTTCAAATTGTATACAGTTATTTTTGGTGATAGCAATCATAAATCTAACCGAATGATTAAAGTGTAAAATTTCTAATGAACAATTTTTATTCATACATCAAGTTCGAAATGCACCTCTTGCATCTTTGCAATTCTCTACATCACGAGAGGTTTATAAGGATTTCAATAAATCCCCCGGTGCTCTTGAATGAATGGGGACAAAAGTGCCCCCTATTTTTGTCCTTGTCAGGGCCCACCTTAAAAAACAACCCCCTCCTCTGATGGTTTTTTATTCCCAAGTAGGTGCCCCTAGGGTAACTTGGGGCCGTAGGACAAAATTGCCAAAAAAAGCACCAAATGTGCCCAAAATAGAAATTTCAAAAAAGGGGGGGGCATGAACAGTGGTCTCGCAGGGGTCTCGCATTCAAGACCACTGGGGGATATAGAGACGGGGGGTTCATAACTCATTCATATTTGAGATATCCGCAAAGTCCTCAATAAGGAATTTTTTTGCAAACTCTGGCCTAAAAGCCAACATCACGGAGAATAGATAAAAAAGAGTTTGACCTTTCTTATTCTGCACCAATAGAGTTATCCGCAAAGTGCTCTACAGTTGGGTGACTGGACCGCAAATTGTGAAAAGAGAGGTTGAGAAGACAATAAAAGTAGACATGTCAGATGCTGTAAATAAACTAGAGGTCTGAAGTTTGAAGGCACCAAAAACGGTGCCCAAAAACTTCCCAACCTCGGTTTCTATTCTCGTGGATGCTCTGTCACATGGGCTTCCTTGGCTTGACACGTATCTACATGGAGTGGGTCTTTGGAGTGGGTCTATTCACTGAAATAGAAAAACCAGTAACTGACAGCCCCTGACAGCCGACCACGGGCCAATTTTCGTATACTCAAGAAATTGCCAAAGTAAGGCTCTGAAAGCCGATGAGTTTGCGGAAAACTCTAATGGACCCTACGGATTTTAAACGATTCTCCTATAACATCCAATATTTCATGCATTTGTGTATTTTTCGCATGGGTTTTGCACTAATTTCGTACAGATTTTGCACTGTGTAAGATAAGGAAAAGAATGAATGTATAAGCATTGCGGGTTCACTGCAAAATTAGCGCAAAATCTGTATGGAATTTGTGCCAAAAATGTACAAAACCATGAAATATCAGATGTCCTACGGAAATTGTTAAAAATCAGCGAGGTCCTAAAATCTTGATGTATAAGGTACAAAAAGGTAGGTGAGGAAAGGGAATTATCCTTTGTACTTTGCGGATATCTCTCTTGTGTTCATTACTAGTGTGTTGGAATCTCTTGGGAACAAAGATAAGATTCTTAAAGAATTAGTCGTTTTTATAAGAGAAATCAAACGCAATTGAGTTATCCGCAAAGTCTTTCAAAGTTTGAAGAAGATATCTAGAATTTTGCTATTATATAATTTTATTTGGTTACTTCAAACAGTTAAAAGGTATGAAAGAGCTTGGTGGTCTACAATTATTAGGTGTGTAAGAACTTGGTGGTCTTCGAAGTCATGTGAAACGTTTTTGGGCACCAAAAGTTTCATATGACTTTGAAGACCACCAAGCTCTTACACACTTAATAATTGTAGACTACCAAGCTCTTCCATAGCTTTTAACTATTTGGAGAGACCAAATAAGACTGTTTTAAAACAAAATTCTAGGTATCTCTTTCAAAGTTTGAAGGACTTTGTGGATAACTCTAATGAGTAGCTGAAAGCCACAACAAAAAGATTCCTTATATTAATTGTTTTATAATAATTTGAAATTCAAGTTTCTAATCTGAGATCCATTACATGCATCAACGTTGTACTATCGTAGAAATTAAACAACAAATTGGATGAAAGTGACTTATAATAGATTATTTTATGGATGAACATGTACATATGGATGATTCTATCTATTTTCCCTTACTTGGCTACATTCTAGAGTTGGTGTCACTCTACCAACGAGAAACAAAATTTATTTGCTATCCCTGAGTGTGTTGAATTCTTTAAAAATATGATTTTAGGTGTTTCTACTAGTGTTGGACTGGTATGGCATCAAGTTACAATGAAATCCTAGACAGAAGCACATTCTAGATATCCATTTGATGAACTAACATACTTAGAGCATGGATTCTTTTTGAGTCCCTTCCTATCAGCGTTTTTTTCTGGCTATATTTCGCTAGATTTCTCTAAAAAATATGTCATTTCTCTTTTGTTAAGGAAAAAAATGAGAAAATTTTGATTTTTTTGGCCAAATTTTCTCTACATTTTTCGTGAAGATAGCCAGATTTTTGTGAAGAAAACTACCGAAATATGAAGAAATTCTATCAAAATATGATTGTGAGTTTAAGATTTTGCTAAATATTCTTTCCCAATATTTTTTACTTGGCCAGTTAGGCTTCAAGACATAACATTCAGTAGCCTTTGGTATGGCTGCCTTTCCCTGACAGATTGATGTGGAATATCCAACATCACATCAGTAGCTACGAGGACATGTGGCATTAAGCAAGAGCAATCAACCATGGTGCACAGGAACTCAAAGCACTCCTCAATCACAATTCAATAGTGTTCTATAATTATTTATTTGATTCAATAGTCCATTCAAATACAAATCACTGCTCACTCTATAAATTAAGGTGGATGAAACAAAAAGGCACCCCTCTTGAAGACTACACTAAATAGTGTATTTAGTGTGAGGTGATGAATAATGTGCTTACCCCTACCACTTGTCTAACACTAATTGTCAATTTGTGGGTAATTAGTGTTGGATGATTTCAATTATCATCCAATTTGATTCATTCCATTTCTAAAATTTCAGTTTTTCCATCTAAACTTTCATCTCAAGTTTCATTCCTTACTCACACTAAATATCCATATCTCAAAAGATCACAATGTCAAAACGTTACTATTCTTCATAAATAGTGTGAGAATTCACATTTAGTGTTTTTACAAAAGTAGGTTTTTTGATATTTAGAGTGATGTTCACAATTACAGTGCCTCACACTAAATACACTATTTAGTGTACTGAATGTTATGAAAAAAAACACCGGAAAAACACTGCTTCCTATCCTAAAAACCAACATTGGTTTGTACCTTGTAAGACCCCAAAATTGGAAACCAAGAATATTCAGCCTACCCTTTTTGGTTGGACCCTAACCCAAAGAAGTGAGATCTAGCACAGGCGGTTATTACCCCAAATAGTGTGGAGAGCCGGGTATCGAGGAGAGGTACCCACGCCCACCCAGCCAAAACCCTCAGTTTTGGGACGGGGTTTTTGTTGAATACCGTATTTTGGTTTTTTCTCCTTCTTCGTCGAACTTACGGTGGGTCTGTCTGTCTGTTGCCGTGATCGCAGAGTAATGAGAAATTAAGGTTGACACGAGCATCACCATTAAAACCTGCACTGACGGACTGAACTGTTGCATTGCCATTGCCATTGTTTCAGTGGTTGCATTGGCAGTCACCGGTGGCAATAACTTCACCAGCTCCCGCCGGCCCACTTGCTCACTCACCCCGTCACCCGTTTGCTCCTCGCACGGAACATGGCGTCCCTGTTGTGGAGGAGAAATCACACAACACAACACAACACACTATTCCCAGCCTTCAAGTCCACGATGATCGTATGCAAGCCAACCGTGCAGGCCGGCGTTCTTCTTAGCATTTCGTTTTTGCAACTGTGCAGGATCATTGCAATGCCATGGTGCCACTCCCTTCCTTTTTGAGCCGCGGCCATGACAGATGGCTTGATGCAATTTCTTCAGCCTGATGTGCTCGATCTAACTGAGTAATCAATTCGAAAGCTTCAGTAAGTAGCAGTCGCTGTCCTGTCCTTTTCACCTGCCACCGTGAAATATTAAACTCGTGGTAGTGAGGAAATGTGAAGAGCAGGGGTTTGGTTGTGGAGAATCGTTTCTGATCGTATCTGTAGAGTACGTGACTTGCTGTGATCAATTCATCAAGCGGAGCTAAATGTGAGGGTTAGAAGGGGAATAGCTAGGGCTTTGATTGCTGGGTAGTGAGTGAGCAGAAACAAACCGAAATGGGAGCTTTTGGGAGCAATTGCTGCGTCCCGTTTTGGCTGTGGAGTGTGTTGTTGGTGGTGGTGGTGGTTGCCCGTGTGGCCATAGCTGAGGAGTTTGCAGTGAGCAATGGCACGCTGAAGAGCCCGTGGCGGATGCACACGCTGTTCTCGGTGGAGTGTCATGTGTACTTCGACTGGCAGACGGTGGGCATCATGCACAGCTTCCGGAAAAGCGGACAACCGGGCCCTGTGACGCGTCTGCTCAGCTGCACCGACGAGCAATTGAAAGCGTACCGTGGCATGGACTTGGCTCCCACTCACAAAGTGCCTTCCATGAGCCAACATCCCGTCACTGGAGACTGGTACAACGCTCTACTCTGTCTTTCTTTCCACTTGCTCTTGTGTAACTTAACCCCTACAGGACCAAGAATCCCATATTGGGTTTTTTTTGGGAGTTTTGAGTAGGTCCTATGCGCACTTCTTTTTTTCAAATTTATTTCTTTTTTGACCGACACATGCAATGTTCTTCACTGATTCTGATGATATAAAATTTGGTCTCGTCTGAATTGTATTTTTCACAATATGATCAATTGAACTTGACATTTTAAACCCATGAATCCTTGGTCCTTTCAGGGTTAAATTCTTGAAGGAAAGCCGTTTTTGTGGAAAGCTCTACTCTACCCCACTCTGTCTTTCTTTCCACTTGCTCTTGTGTAACTTACTTGTAGGTTATCCCCTACAGGACCAAGAAGCCCATATTGGGTTTTTTTGGTAGTTTTCAGTAGGTCCTATGTGCACTCCTTTTTGTTCAAATCTATTTATTTTTTGACCGACACATGCAATGTTCTTCACTGATTCTGATGATATAAAATTTGGTACCACGTGAATTTTATTTTTCACAATAAGATCAATTGAACTTGACAATTTAAACCCATGAATCCTTGGTCCTTTAGGGGTTAACTTCGTCAAGGAAAGCCTTTTTTGTGGCATGACCATTTCATTACAGGTATCCAGCGATTACTGTTATGAAATGGTCATGGCAGGGTGAGGAACTTGAAGGTGGTTACTGTTGTCATCGTAGCATGTTTGGCTTCCTTCTTGTAGCATGTTTCGCATCCAACTTCAAGTAGTTGTGGCACATGGAAGAATTTGAATTACCGTGAGTTTATTTCAGTCTTGGTTGGGGTGCCTGAGTGGTGTCTCTTCGTTTTATTGTTTTCATTCACTCGGGGCTGCATTCTTTGTGACTGTCATTAGAGAGAATGTGAATCAGATTGATTTTATTTACCCTGCCATGAACAGGTATCCAGCGATTAACAAACCTGCAGGCGTGGTGCACTGGCTCAATCATAACAAAGAGGCCGACGATGTGGATTGGGTTCTCATTCTGGATGCAGACCAAATCATCCGGCACCCCATCACTCCCTGGGCCCTTGGAGCTGAGAAGGGCAAACCAGTTGCAGCTCGATATGGGTAAGGGCTCCATCATCTTTGTTTGAAACCCTAAATCCAAGAAATGAAAGCCTTCTGTTTTTTAGTGCAGTAGGTCTGAATATGGAACCTCTTTTGTCCCCTTTTACTATTTTCTTGACCACCACATGTTATGTTCTTCACTAATTCTGGTCATATGAATTTTGGCCCCATCCGGATTATTTTTTCACAACATGATCAATCGAATTGGTCGTTTTGAAACCACCACATGCCATGTTCTTCACTGATTCTTGTGATATAAAATTTGGCTCCATCTGAATTATTTTTTCACAACATGATCAATCGAATTGGTCATTTTAAAACCACCACATGCCATGTTCTTCCACTGATTCTTAAACCCTAAAAAACCATGAATCCTCGGGTGTTTTTTGTAGGGTTTAAGCATTTGTAGTCAGTTGAGTCCATGCTCCCGAACCACCCATTCAATGACTCTTATGACTCAGAATAGGCATGTATATAGTTTACTGTGTTAGATGAATTCATTAGGGCTAGTCGTGGTGAAATGTGCAGGTATCTCATAGGATGTGACAATGAGCTTGCCAAGATGCACACGAAGCATCCAGATCTATGTGATAAAGTCGGAGGGTTTATTCTGATGCACATAGAGGATTTGCGCAAGTTTGCCCCGCTCTGGCTCTCCAAAACTGAAGATGTGCGGAATGATCGAGACCACTGGGCCACCAACATAACTGGCGACATCTATGGCAAAGGCTGGATTAGTGAAATGTATGGGTACTCCTTTGGAGCTGCTGAGGTGCGCTTTCTTCATATGTAATCTCGTTTTCATGGTGCTGGAATTTTTCTAGTGCCCCTGTTAAGAAAAAGAATTTTGAAAAATTTCACCACAATCGAAAAATCAACTTGTATTCAACAAGGTGTTATTTTTACAAGTGCATGTAATCTGGAATTTCCTCTTTTGCACATGGGTCAAAAAGGGTGTTTTATTTCATCTGTCGGAATATTGAGTTTCATTGTTACTGCTCCCCTATGGTACGCTTTCGAGTTCTCTAACTCTCAATTCTTACAATGGCTATTGAATATTAGGTGGGATTACGTCACAAAATCAATGACGACGTGATGATCTACCCTGGCTACACGCCATCACCAGGTGTGGAGCCTCTGTTGATGCACTATGGACTCCCATTTAAGGTTGAGGACTGGGAGTTTGCAAAGCTGGACCACCATGACGACGACCTCGTTCATGAATGCAATCGTCTGTTTGCAGCTCCTCCTTACCCTCACCAGGTACACCAGATGCATGATAATGGAATTTTTTTTTATCAAAGGTTGAGTGAAATCCTGTGTCTTTAGCAACATCAAAGTTTGTTGAACATTGGATTTCTCTCAGGGTCATGTCCCTTTTTAACCCCTAAAGGTCAAAATGTTTTAGCAGTTCTGAGTAGGTCATGGTGACTCTCCTTTCTTTAATTTTGGTTTTGTTTTAACTAAAACCTGCAATTTTCTTTGCTGATACTGGTGATTTAAAATTTGGCCCCATCTGTATTTAAATTTTCACAATTTGAATCCTAACCCCTCAAGGACCAAGAACCTTGAATTGGACCTCATGTTTCTTTTTAGCAGTTTTGAGTAGGGTTCAATGTGGATTTCTTTTTGTTCAAATTTATTTATTTTTTGACCAACACATGCAATGTTCTTCACTGATGTCAGTGATATAAAATTTGGTCCCACGTGAATTATAATTTTCACAGTATGATCAATTGAATTTGACATTTGAAAACCATGAATCCTTGGGGTTTTGGCACTGATGCTACTTGTTTTGTGGTTCAGGTTGAGAAAACACAGCGCGATCGCAACCAACTGCGAACGGATCTCTTGAGTATAGAATGCATGAACACAATCAACGAAGGGCTGGTTCTCCATCACGAGAGTCATGGGTGTCCGAAAGTGGAGGAAACAGAGTACGTGCGATTTTTGAAGAGAAATGAACACGAGGAAGCGCACCGACTACCACAAGAAGAGCAGCAACCAGTGAAGACGCTGTATTACCCGCGCATACACACCCTGTTCTCCGCCGAGTGCACCCCGTATTTCGATTGGCAAACCGTGGGGCTTGTGCACAGTTTCCAACAGAGCAAGCAGCCCGGTTTCATCACTCGGCTGCTCAGCTGCACAGACGAGAATCTCAAGACTTATCGAGGCATGGAGCTGGCCCCCACTCATATTGTCCCTTCTATGAGCCTCCATCCTCTCACTGGTGACTGGTGAGCAATCAGGGCCTAATTCTTACCTCCTTTTTTGACCTTGCACATGACTTTTTAATATGGTGAAAAAGAACGGAAGGTAGAGGTTACCATTTGCGTCACTTTAATCAATATGTAGGAGTGTGCTTACATTGGGAGATTCTCTAGGATAACATTGCCTCACAATGCCCAAAAAAAGGTTTTTTCAACACAACCTCAAAAATCAAGTTCAATTCTACTTTTACTCAACAAAGTGAACGTAATCTGAAATTGCGTCCTTTTGCACATGGGTCAAAAAGGATGTTTCCTATTATTGATTTTGGTGAGTAGTCAGTCATAGGATCATGGAGTTTCATTGCCAGTTCCTATTATTGCTTCTAATTGGTTTCAGTGAGCAACTATGGGGACATAGGTGTGCAATTAGAGGTGACATGAGCGGTCATAGGAACACCCACCATAGAGCTGTGAAGTGATCACTCTCTTGAACTCAAATTTTTATCACTATTTATTAGAATTCAAAGCGGAAGGTAGAGTAGACAACCTTATTTTCCATTCATAGCGGGAGTGGCTATAGACATGCAGCCAAGTCATGCTTACACCACTTGCAAATCTAAGGCCAACTGAGTGTAAAGTAACTACACCTTAAAGCGTTCACCCTACCAACTGAGCCTATTTACACACATAACACAGAAAATGTTTTCAGTGGGCCTTATTAGCAAGTTCAAGAGGATTCCAATGCACTTTAGCATGCATTATTTGGACACTATGAATAAGTTATGAATTTCCAAAGTGCTAACTATAGGTTGACCTTAAGCAACTGATGTTCAGATTGTGCACATTCTCATCAACAATAGGGTGTCAGAATCTACTTATTATGGAAGATTGAGCTATGCACGCTTTAAGGAAGTGGTTGCTTTTAGATATAGTTACCTTATGTTATGACAAGATGAGTTGCTGTTTTCAGTACAAGTAAGAGAGAGAGATCAGGTTTGATGTTGTTATAAATGAAACTCATTCACCATTTTAAAATACGACATAAATGTTTAATATGCTCTGCTTGCTTGAGGGTTTCAGGTATCCGGCCATCAACAAGCCGGCAGCTGTGCTTCACTGGTTGAACCACGTCCAAACAGATGCAGAGTTTATTATCATTCTGGATGCAGATATGATCATGAGGGGTCCTATTACCCCTTGGGAGTTTGGTGCGGAGAAAGACCTCGTTGTTGCCGCCCCATATGAGTACGTCTTCACTTTTCATATGAGAAAGAGCCAAAATTACCTTACCGTCCAGCTCTAAGTTAATTTTTTTAATTTTTTAATTTTTATAATAAGTTTTTCATTTTTCCCCTTCTGTTTGCAGCTATTTAATTGGCTGTGACAATATTTTAGCTCAACTCCACACAAGAAATCCACAAGCCTGCAGCAAAGTGGGCGGAGTTTTGATCATCCATATCGACGATCTTCGCCGGTTGGCTCCTTTCTGGCTCCATAAAACAGAAGAAGTGCGCGCAGATAAAGCACACTGGGCTACCAACATCACTGGAGACACGTACCAGCAGGGCTGGATCAGTGAGATGTATGGATACGCCTTTGGTGCAGCTGAGGTAAATTCCTATCCATCCGCACCTCTTTATATTCACTGCCTGGGGTCTTCAAAAATTAACCCTTAAAGGTCCAAAGAGCCCTTTCCGACCAGTATTATACACCAATATTCCATCGTATTTGGCATGGTTCCACACCTCCTATGGGTTTAAGATCAAAAGTGAAATTAAAATTCAAGTCGACATGAATTTAATGAGCTATTGGGTTCCCAATTTGGAAATTTCTATTTACAACAAATGTCAAATATACGCCAATGTATCTACTATTCCCATCAGCCCTTTAAGGGTTAAACAATGCTTTTATTGTGACATGATTCTCCAGTTGCTTAACTGTACCCATGGCCGTACAATATTTAGTCAAGCTGAAAGGTAAACCACTCGATTTGTGCCATGTGATTATTTGTGATCACAATGTCTTTCATTTAAAAATTTGACATGTACACTATTGGCACAAATAGGGTGATTTCTGAATCATGGCACAAATAGGGTAGAAACGATATATAATCAAGGTGTAAGGTAAGCCACCCCATTTGTGCCACTTTGTGAACGCTATGTATCAATATTTCACATGTAAAAATTTGATATATACACTAGTGGCACAAATAGAGTGAGTTTTGAATCATGGCACAAATAGGGTAGTTTACCTTAGAGATGGCTGGGGTGATCATGATTTCTTTGTTTGTTCATATTTAGGTGTATCAATGTTTAGGGTTTTTAAAATTTGATGTATACAATATTTGTACATAGTGGCATAAATAGAATGAGTTCTGAATCATGGCACAAATAGGGTAGTTTACCTTTGAGATGGCGAGGGTGATCATGATTTCTTTGTTTTGTTCATATTTAGTTGTATCAATGTTTTACACTTAAAAGTTTGATTTATACAATATTAGTACATAGTGGCACAAATAGAGTGAGTTATGAATCATGGCACAAATAGGGTAGTTTACCTTTGAGATGGTTGGGGCGAACATGATGTCTTTGTTTTGTTCATATTTAGTTGTATCAATGTCTTACATTTAAAAATTTGATGTATACAATATTGGTACATAGTGACACAAATAGAATGAGTTTTGAATAATCATGGCACAAATAGGGTAGTGTACCTTCAAGACGACTGGGGTGATCATAATTTCTTTGTTTTGTTCCTATTTAGCTGTATCAATGTTTTACATTTAAAAATTGGTACATAGTGGTACAAATAGAGTGAGTTTTGAATCATGGCACAAACAGGGTAGTTTACCTTTGAGACGGCTGGGGTGATCATGATGTCTTTGTTTTGTTCATCTTTAGTTGTATCAATGTCTTACATTTAAAAATTTGATGTCTACAATATTGGTACATAGTGGCACAAATAGAATGAGTTTTGAATCATGGCACAAATAGGGTAGTTTACCTTCAAGACGACTGGGGTGATCATAATTTCTTTGTTTTGTTCATATTTAGTTGTATCAATGTTTTACATTTAAAATTTTGATATATACAATATTGGTACATAGTGGCACAACTAGAGTGAGTTTTGAATCATGGCACAAATAGGGTAGTTTACCTTTGAGATGGCGGGGGTGATGATGATTTCTTTGTTTTGTTCATATTTTGTACGTCAAAGGGAGGACATTATCTCTATGTTGCCTAAATGAACGGACGAGTTAGCACATTAGAGTTAACCGAAAAGAAGCCCATCTAACCTCCCTTTTTGCTCTACTTCTAATCTCTCTTTTGAGCTATACTTGGGTTTAATAGTGTCGTGTCATAGATTGTCCCCTTGTGGGCCATGGGCTTGGAGGTTTGGTAGAAGGTGTGGGAGTCATTGCGAGGTGTGGAGAATAATGACAATGGCTTGCTTTAGATTGTCTCCCAACTGATCATGAACTAGTTTTCGGTCTATTTATATTTCAATGAGTTCAAGAGGGGTTTGCTAAAACTTTCCTCTTTGGGTTGACTTTTCGGTTAACTCTATTCTCAAAAGACTCTGTAATGGCTGACTCTGTAATGGTTGTGTTTTTTGATTAGATCAACTTGAAGCACAGCCGGCGGGGTGACATAATGTTGTACCCAGGCTACGAGCCCAACACGGCACCACGAGTGCTTCACTACGGGCTGAAGTTCAGCGTGGGCGAGTGGCACTTCGACAAATCCGAGTGGCGAGAGCAAGACATGACCAACAACTGCTGGACACATTTCCCAAACCCACCAGCTCTCCCCACGCTCCCCAAGGCGCTCTCCCGCGGCGCTCTCGAGCGCGACACCATCAGCATCGAATGCGTGCAGACACTCAATGAGGCTCTGCACTTGCACCATGTCAAGATGGGCTGCCGGATGCCGCCACCACAGCCCGAGTCCAACCCTAATACCCTAAACCCTAAACCCGAGGTTGTTGAGCATTACACACAGGCTCAAAGAGTGAAGAGCCACATGAACTATTCGGTGAAGAGGATGCTCAAAGGGAAGTCGCAGAGGCTGCGCAGCATTCCCACTCTCATCAGTCCCCGGATCTGGATGGTGGGACTGTGGACTCTGTTGGTTAGCTTTTTCTTGCTCGTTGTGTCCACTCTGTTCTCCAGGAACAAAGCTGCTCTGCAAAGACACCGCAAGGCCAGGCCGCTCTAGCCCTCCCTTCTTTCTGCAGACTAGAATTATGTGTAAGTGAGCAATTTATTTATTTATTTTTTGGCACCAATGACACTGTCTACGTGCGCAGTTTCAGGCTAGGTAGTAATACAATGATCGATTACTGGTAAAGTGCAGCGACCGTCTGTCAACAGAAATGACTGACAGGTGTCTGCTTGAAGTAAAAGCTCTGCATAGAACATAGCTGTGTAATGTAGTTTTGATGCTCGTTTTGCGGTAGCAATTCTTGGTATTGTTACGGTTTACTGTGCGGTGAAGGTATGTATAGGTTTTCACGAACTGAGTTAGACATGAGCCAATGTAGGACGAGTTGCCTTTATAGCTCAGTGGTAGAGCGTCAGTCTTGTAAACTGAAGGTCCGGTGTTCGATCCACCGTGGAGGCATATGAATGGAGGTGTCTCTTTCTCTCGTTCTTTTAGCGGAGATCGCCGCCCAGACCAAAAACTGGCTTATGAATGAAGCTGGCTGTACAATTCCAACTGCTGCGTGGATGATTTTCATCCAATTCTATTTTGTGAAGGACTTTGTTTGGTCATGCCACCCCTTTAAGTTAATTTAGATCATTTCAGCTCTTTTTAAATTTTACACGAGGTCCTAACTACAAAAAGAGTTGTAAAAATGGTTCACCATGTTAATTGTTTTTTTGATTGTTATGCTTAAACTATATTTAGGCCATGAAAATGAGTTTCATTGCATTTAAGCGTGACTAACAATAAAGCTTGCCAAGTCTAGTTTCTATTCCACTTTGAATTTTTGAAAATAATCAAAAATTGAGTGTTTTATTATAGTCACAAGTTCGGTAGGTATTATTACCATGGTGTAGCAATAATTTCTAAATTTAAATACACGGATGATTTTCATTAACTCAACTTTTCTTCATTGTAATTTTATTTACACCTTTGGTAAATATATCGGAATTTTCTAGTACATTTTGTAGTTGATATGAATTTTCTTTACAATCACTTTAAAAAACCATAGTAATTTTAAATCTTTACCAAAATTTGTGAAAAACTCATGATTTGTAGTAGATATGTGACTTTATTTAAAAAAAAAATGTAAAGTTTGATTCTTGTATTATTCTTAGTCAGAAAAGTGAGTGTAGCATATAAAGCATGGTTCCATGGTCATAGGCCCAACCTTTAGGGATTAACCCCTAAACGTCCAATCGTCAAGAAAGTGAACAATGTACAAAATCAAATATAGTTTTTTTCATCCGTCATTGACTATGTGATTGGATTAGAAAATGATTGATTTGTGAAAATTTTATGCTTCATTGCATGTTGTAGTGATTTGCCAAAAAATTGTAAAATTTCAGTGTAAAAGTGTAAAAGTGCTCCTTAAAAGCTAATTCATGAATTAAGCAACCAAAAAATCTTCAAAAATCACTACACTTAGAGTATTTCATTTCAACCAATCACAACAAATTTAATGTACAAATTGTCAATATCTTATTTGTAATCAAATTACAAAAAGAATTTTCAATTTTAACCCCTAAAGAATTGCGGGTTTATTCCTGTTTTTGAGCATCATTTTCACCTCTTTCTATTTCTTGTGAATTTTTTATCTCTTGATAGAAAATACCAAATCGAACATTTAAATAAAATTTAATAATTTTTTGACCAATATAATATTTTTTTTCCATATCTTCAAAGACGGTCAAAAACTATAAAAAATGACTGCAATTTCATCTTTTCACTTCAAATGCTATAATCTTACAATTTGTATAGATAAATTTTATGAAAATTTTACCATGCACTCTCCTTGTAATCTGAAACAAGATCCTACAATTAGAGTTGAAAAGGGTATAGTTGAATTATAATTTCTTTGGTTTATTTTGAGCCATGCCCGTATTGCCCATTCTCCCCAAAAAACTCTTTTTTACTCCATAACTTCCATTTAAAAATTTGGAATTAAAAAAAATTGGATCCCCATTTTTGTCTTGATATACTGAATTCACATATTTTGTTTCAAAAAAAAACTAAAAAAAGTTGACACCGTGGGAACCTACCCGAACATTGAAATGTCATAATTAGGACTCTTGGTCCTTTAGGGGTTTCAAAATTTATACAAAAATATTGGTGACAACAATCATAGATCTAGTCATATAGATAGAAAAGTTATAAATGACAAGGATGACTTTTATTCCCTTTTATTACTATTTATTTATTTATTAATATTAATATTCTTATTATTAATTGCTTGAGGCTTGAAGGTTAGTAGAGAAGAGAACAAGGTTACATGAAATGGCATTTAGTTGGCTGTCATTTTTCCCGTTTTTCATCTTGAGAAATTTTAATTTTTACAACTCTCTTAACCCCTAAACGTTCTCACCCATTTCAGATTTGGCAGTTTTTCAAAGATGCATTATAAATCTCGAGGGGTTCACTGGTGAAAATTTTAGAAACAACGTTCGATAAAAAATAGGGTCCAATATATTCATTGTAGATAAATTTTGTAAAAAATGTACATGTAAAATAGGGGATTTTTAAAAAGTGAAACATGTTTACATATAAAATACCATCACATAGAATATTCTCAGGCTTTTTACATGTAAAATACCATCTCCTTATAATATTTTTTGCAAGGTAAATAACCCCCCAAATAAATAGGTCATTATCGCACGTGTATGCAAAATATACAAGTGAGTGCTCCCCCCGAGTTATAAATGCAACTACGAGGGATATTTTCAACTTGATGAATGAATAATAGTTGTACATTATAAATTCTAGATTCTATCCATATGGTTAGATTTGCAATTGCTATCACCAATATTTGTGTATAAATTTTCAAACTTAAAATTGAGAGCTTTTTTGTAATATGATTACAAATAAGATATTGCAAATCTAATAAAGAACTTTTTTGGGATGAGCTCAAATGTAGTACTCTAAGTGTAGTGATTTTTTAAGAATTTATAATTGCTTAATTTTGGTACTTGACTTTTTCAAAGGCACTTTTAGACTAAAATCTTCGAAATTTTGAATGGAACACTACAACATGAAATGAGGCATAAAATTTTCACAACTCATCTCCTTTCTAATCGGATCACACATGCACAAAGCTAACTTCCCATGAAAGTTTCAAAAAAATCCATACCCCAAAAAGTGCATGATGGATGAGAAATCGGAGTTCAAATCTATACATCATGCAAAATATGCATGGTTGGGCTGTTAGCTTTATCACAAGGAAACTCGAACCAAATTCGGAGTGTTCATGTTGCGGAGGGTCCACGTGTTGGACTAAGCGAACCCGCTATATGCATTGGGGAGGCGAGGATTTGTTGAGCCACCGAGGTAGCCTCACTTCAAAGCATGCATTGGGAGCTCTACAACGAGGCTTCGCAAGACCAGCTGACTCTCTCTGATCCCAACAACGTTTCGCTTTACAAACATGTAAAGGATCACGACTATGTTTCTCTCCAAACACTCCAAAGCCGCTTCAAGACTTACCCCTCTCCTCAACCATTAAAGAGGAAAATAGCTTTCCATCTAACACCTTTAGTACCACTAAATAATTCAATCGTAGGATATTTCAACCAACTCTTGAATTTGTTAGCACTTACAAGTTTTCAACCGTTCTTACAGGATTAGATCACCTACAAAGTTCGTTGCAACCTTTTTTTTTTTTCTTTTCGCCCCCTTTCAAGTTTGAAACTTTTTGAAGAGGCCCACAATGCAACGTTCAATCTCAAGTTTGGTAAAATGGATTTGACAATCGTATGTATGGGATGTTAGCCCACCGTGTGCAAAAATTCAAATGCATCCCTCATTGTATGCAAAATCTCAAGAGCTACTCATATTTAGGTTTTTCACCTTTGCATGATAGTATCTTTTGAATTTTTACATCACCTATGCACGCAAATGGCCATCTCATCTTCATTACAAAGAATAGAATCACCATGTGCAAAAAACCAAGATTAGAACTCATTCTACGATGGTTAATGGGTTGACGGAGCTTCCAAAATCAACGTTGGTCTTTAGAGGATAATTAACCTACGTACTACGTCCTATATAAGCATTTAAGAACCAAGGACTAAACATTGATTTTTCATTGGTGGTTTTAACGATTCACTAAGGACTTTTCTAAGCGATCAATAACACTTTTTTGGTAGAAATTTTGGATAATCAAATGAGAATGATGATTATGTGAAGGAAAATTGCAATCAATGATACATTAGAAAAATCATGTTCTTTGAATCAAAACCATGACTTTTTAGTCTATAAGGACTCTGCAAAGGAATCTCAAAAGGACCCTCCAAAGCACTCAAAAACGAACGAGGCACCTTTGAATGACTCGTATTAGCTTGAATGGACCCTTTCAAATTCTTTTGTTGATGCATGGAACCCATGCACTTGTGCTAATTATGCAAGACTTTACCAACAATATACCATAATTCACATTACGCATTGGCTTTGATATAGTGATCAATATTATAGTTTGGCTTTCCTACTCAACAATACCAACCTTGTTACACAATGAGCCCTTTGAGTTTGTTGGAGTTCATGTACTCAATGATCTACCCCAAATTAAATGGGCTCATTGTGGTTCATGTACAATAGATGGACGATTGCAAGAATGACGGGCTTGGTTTTGGTCACATATTGTGGATTCAAGTGATTGTTTTCATATGGAGTTTTGTGACCATTGATCAATGGCTCAAACAGATGACTTGAAGGGAGGGTGAATACAAGCATGTAGAACAAACTTATTACAATTTTCATATCATCTAGCTATAAAAAAAATCGTCATAAAAGCGTTGATTCATGAGGGTTGTGTGGTCGAGGCAAAGTGTAAATTGAAGACGACGTGGTGGACATCTAGTAACTTGATCCTTGAACATTGACTAAGTAGGCTCGTTTTTGAATTTTACACAATATATGAAATTAATCTTACATGTACGTGATTTTAGGCTTCCAATATTGATCCCAAGGGTTGCTGTTGCTCTGACTACAATTATATGTCAACGTATCACCTCGTGTTTATGGAAAACCTTTGAGTGTATGGAAGGATTAAGATATGTGTATACAAATCTTACCCATCTTAAATACGTGATTAATATGAGTATATCTTTAGTTCTAAATATGTTTGTTGTATGTGAACTTTGTACGGAGGTGTTCAAATTAATACCCCATTTGTACACTCAAGTATACTAAGCTCACAAATTTGACATAGTTCACCCCTAGGGTATGGATATTTAATAGTTTCAAATTAAAGCCTTTGGGCTTGAAGTCCCCATAATTAAATATTTGACATATAATTAACATTGTATAGCAATTGGAAGAGTTTGCAACTCTTGAATGTCCACAATTCCCTGGCTACAAGTAGATGCCAAGAAATACAAAATTATACTTAGTTTGGGATAAGGTACATACTGGAAGAGCATGTACATGACACTCTCCTACATAAAACTAGATGCATGATTGCAAATTGAGAATTGGAGAGAACAAAAGCAACTGTAAACTATTGCTAGTGGGAATGAAAAGGTTCCAAACCTTGTTTGGAATAAATAACTAATAGGCTAGTTAAATCAATGGCAAGTCTATTGTTACGTAAAGAATGTTATGGATTAGCATGTGCAAGAGATTTGAGGATTTCAAGAGTTGCAAAAAGCAAATATTTATGAGAATATTATTTTGAAAGTTTAAAGCTTTGATTGTAGGACAGTTCAAACTCAATCCTCACCCAGGTTGAAACAATGGTGTCAACAAGTGTGTGTTCACAACCTTGTCCAATTAATACACAGTCAGCTCAATTTCTTTCTTTCGCACCATAGACATCAGTGTGATCACCCAATCCAGTACTACTGTTCAATCAACGCCACAGCCGAGTCCCAAGCAGCACGGTGCGATTTTATTCATTCCTCGTCCGTCCGTCCGGAGTGGATGCGCGTACAGAACTCCGGTTCCAACGCGTGGCATCAAGCGAATCAGCGGTATCCGATTGATCTTGATCAATGGCACTCGCCCCTGCCCAGCGAGCTGTGGAGATGAGATCGTCATCGGACTCGGAATTCACTGACAACGTCAATGCCACGGCTAGGACTTGGACGCGATGAAAGTTGCGGTGACAACTGCAAGCAACACATTGATGTGCATCCATGCCGTCTTTAGCCGTGGGTATGAACTCTTGGCATCCATCAAGAATGACATCACCAATGATAACGTCGTAGTTGATCGCGTGGTTCTTATTACACTCGTAGTACCTGACTGGGGGGGTCCCATTCATCACAGGTAACTGCTTCTTCATGCGTGCACGTGCCTTTAGCACTATGTCAACTTCATTATTGCCTTTCAAGCCAAGCTGCTCTATTGAGCTCTATTGAACTGCCAATGTTGCTTGGCTTGTTGACAAAAAGCTTCCGCTTAGTACCGCTTAGTGTCTCAAGTTTCGGTGGTTTCGTCCTCGATATAAATGTATTGGAGACCAGATGAAGTGTCGGCATAGACTTGTTGAAAAGCTTGTTTGGTTGGTGACAGCCACTTTGATCGTCACTCTCAATATACCCTGCAATTTCGAAGACATTTAAAATGTATGTTATTAGTAAAAAGATTGAATACTATTGACAATTGTTATCAAGCCATCAAACTTATCTAATCCACACCTATGCAAATCAATGGTCTATTCATTGAAATTTCACATTATGACATTATACAACAAAGGCAAGAATTCAAGAACTACAATCTTTTTTAAATTAATCCTACTTTACTTCAAAGTTAATGTAGTAACCAACATATTATGTTTGGAAATTCAAACTATTAAAGAGGGTACAAGTTTCATAATCTATAATACATAAGATTATAGCAAGTTAGAAATAGAATATAAAAAATTTATAATATAAATTCAAGAAGTGTTGAAAAGAACAACAATCATTGGAAACTCAAAAAACATTTCAACGCATTCTATTTTGCGAAATGACTCTACTTGAATTAGTCCTTTAACTCTAAAAGAAAATCACTATTTAAGAAAGAAATGTATCTATGTAGACGCAATGAAGGAATTACAAACTTTCAAAACAAAACAAAAAATGCATGCAGTAGTAGCATAGGCATGTACAAAAAAAGTCATATCGAGGCGTGCAAAGACTATTAAGATCTAAAGGCTAGTGAAGAAAGAAACATTTTAAAGGGGTCCGTAGAACAAACATTCTAAAACCGTGCTTTGAACAAAGTTAACATTCTAAAGGCATGAACACACCAACATCCCAAAGCCATGCTAAGAACAAAATTTCTGGAGACGTGAACAAAACAATCTTTCAAAGGCATGCTACGAACAAGCAACCTTGACGTGTAAAACAGGCCAAGCATTCTATAAGCCTACAAATCCAAGCATTGTAGAAGCACGTAAAGTGAAATTAATTTTTAAAAGGGCATGTGAAGTGATATCATCCTAGAGGTATATGAAAGGTATGCAGAAAGCAAGCATCCTAAAATCTTACAAAAGAAAAAGCATCCTAAAGGTTTGCGAAAATAAAAACACTTCTAAAGCTTGCACAAAACATACATTTCAAAGGGCAAGCATCATAGAAATATGCAATGACCGAGATTACTAAGAATGTTGTAAAAAGAAAACAATTTAGAAGTGTACAAAGAACTAGAATCCTAAAGGCTTGCAAACAACAAGCATCCCAAAGCGCAACAAAAAGCAAGCATCCTAAAGGTGTGCGAAGAACAAAGATTTTATAAATATGCAAAGAACAATCAACTAAATTCATGACTATGAAAAAGAAGCATCATAGAAGCGTGCAAAAGGAAGCACCCAAAAAGCACACCAAGACCAAACAATCTACAAACCTACCAGGAATAAGCATTATAAAAATATATAAAGACCAATCATCCCAAAACCTATTAACACACCAAGGGAGCCACAAGAGATGCTAGCTTTGCTTAAAGGAAATACATATTACCTTTACCTTTAAAAAATTATACACCAAAGGACCAAAAAAGTGAGGTACTAACCTTGAAATTAGTAACCACAAAACCTTGAAATCTTGAACAAGTACAAGAATTAAAAACTCAAGAAGCACTTAGGAATAAGTAAAGGCGTACAAAGAACAAGGCAAAGACTTATTGGGGATGACGAGATGTTATAACGTGAAGAAATAAATGGCCTCCAGTTTATACCCAAATCAAGATGCCTCTTCTAAACCTAACTTCTCAGGGGGTGCACTCCCTCTTATATTTTGCATACATGTGCGTTCGAGACCTATTTATTGGGGGGGTTATTTACCTTGCAAAAATGATTCTCGGGGGAGCACTCCCTTGTATATTTTGCATACAGTGTACACAATTCGCTATTTACGCACTTGGCTATATAATCATGCACTTCATCCCCGAGCGCATGATTTTATTTGTCTAACTTTTATTTTCAAAAAACCAACGATTATTGTCTTTCTTCAATCCCTTACATTGGAAACAAATAACTATTTTAATAATTTTTTATTCTCATATTTATCTTTTCTTTTATCTTTTCTTTTTTATCTTGATTTCTTTCTCGTCTTCTTTCTTGTCTTCTTTCTTGTCTTCTTTTTGTCTTTCTTCTTGTCTTCTTTTTGTCTTTCTTCTTGTCTTCCTTTTTGTCTTCGTTGTCTTTTTTTTCTTCTACTTTTTCTTCAGTTGTGGCTGCTGAACCCTGAACAATGGGAGCAAACCAAAAAAAAAAAAAAAAAAGTTCCTTTTTCTTGGCCGTGGGGTGCTGCTGAACGCTGAATGACAGCTGCCCCCCAAAAAAAAAAAAAACTTTTTTTTTTGACTTTTTTGACTTTTTCTAAAAATTACTATTTTTAGTCGCTGGGGTGCGCGGCCGCGCACCCAAAGACTCTTCTTCCTCTTCTTCTCCTTCCCCTCTCCTCATATATATATAGGGGAGAGGTGAGGGGAGGGAGAAGGAGTTGAAGAATGAATGAGAGAGACCTCTCCTCTCCCCTATATATATGAGGAGAGGGGAGGGATGGAGAGGGAGGGATGGAGAGGGAGGGATGGAGAGGGAGGGATGGAGAGGGAGGGATGGAGAGAGAGGGATGGAGAGAGAGGATGGAGAGAGAGGGAGAGGAGAGAGGATAAAAGAGGTTGAGGGTGCGCGGCCGCGCACCCTCAGCCGTCAGTAACCTAAAAATAGAAAAAAAAAACTTTTTTTTTTTTTTTTTTTTTCCCGGCCGTTTAGGGTTCAGCCGCCGGCAGCTGAACCCTAAATTTTTTTAGGGTTCATGAGCCCTATACAAGGAAGAAGACGAAAACCAAAAGAGAATTTTTTTTTTTTTTTTTTTTTTTTTTTTTTTTTTTTTTTTTTTTTTGGTTTTTTTTCCTCCACCGCCGTTTAGGTTCAGCCGCCGCTGGCTGAACCCTAATTTTTAAAATTTTAAAATTTCTATTTTTAGGGTTCATGAACCCTAAGCAAAAAAGAAGACGAAAAAAAAAAAAAAAAAAAAAAAAAGTTTTTTTTCCTCGGTGCGGGTGTAGGGTTTGCGGCTGCCACAAGAGGTATGAAGAAAAAAATAGAAAAAGAAGAAGAAGACAAGAAGGAAGACAAGAAGGAAAAGAAAAAGAAGACAAGAAAGAAGACAAGATAAAGAAAAGATAAAAGAAAAGATAAAGATAAGAATAAAAAATAAATAAAAGAATTGTTTGTTTACAATGTAAGTGATTTGTAGAAAGACAAAATCGCTGTTTTTTAGAGAGTTTTTTACACAAATTTTTTAAGCACGATTTGCTCATGAAATGAACGCACTTGGCCAAGTGCATAAATAGCGAATTGCGTGTTACACGTGCGATAATGACCTGTTTATTTGGGGGGTTATTTACCTTGGAAAAAATATTATAAGGTGATGGTATTTTACATGTAAAAAGCCTGAGAATATTATATGTGATGGTATTTTACATGTAAACATGTTTGACTTTTTAAAAATCCCCTTTTTACATGTACAATTTTTACAAAATTTATCTACAATGAATATATTGGACCCTATTTTTTATTGCACGTTGTTTCTAAAATTTTCGCCAGTGCACCCCCCGAGAAATGATTATAAGGTGATGGTATTTTACATGTAAAGAGCCTGAAAATATTATATGTGATGGTATTTTACATGAAAACATGTTTCACTATTTTAAAATCCCATATATTACATGTACATTTTTTACAAAATTTACCTACAATGAATATATTGGACCCTATCTTTTATCGCACGTTGTTTCTAAATTCTTTGCCAGTGCCCCCGAGCCTAACTTGTTCTCCAAGCATGGTAATATAGTCTTCTTTTCAAGTTAGATAGTGACTATTCAAAACTTTTCGAATTATTTTAAAATTCCACTATCATGCACTTCATTACCCTACGTGGTTATTATTTTGTGGTACTTTAGAGTGAAAGCACGGTAAACTAAACCAATAAAGTCATTCTTAGTGCTGGTCAAAGGCCATAAATCATAAGTAAAACTTCATATATTTAAGTTCTAATTTGGTAAAGCCCTCCATAGTTCTATTATGTACCTCGATTCAAAGTTTCAAATTAAAATTTGAAAAAAGGTTACTAAAAGTAAAGTTTGAAAATAGATGTCTAAAACAAATTGATGTCAAAAATTATATATTCTATAAGTTCATTGTCCATTACTGCATTGGAGGGCTCTAAAGAATTAATTCTTGAAAAAATCAATATTTAATGCAATTTCAACATGTTTTGTATCTACTTTGCAATTTAGTTTAGAACTACTTTTTCAATTTTAACCACTTTAACTTTACTATGATACACATAAATACTTAATAAACATGTTTTTTTCAATTATTTTGGTTAGACTTTGTTCAACATTGTATCTTTTATTTCATTCACAAAAAAATTCACAAAAAATAAAAATTTATTGGATTTGTGGACCCTTCATTGTTGCTTCTTCACAGGGATCACAAGTGGTTCAAATTACCATGCTTTCACCCTTCAATACTTTCCGTAGTTGTTGAAAACTTTCTAAATATTTTTCTTCTTAAAACATTTGATCTCAAAAGGTTTTCAAATAAGTTGTAATTATTATAGAACTATGGAACATTGAAAAAAATCTTTAATCAAACACTAACAACGCCTCTGCTTATAGTGACGGTGCCAGTGGAAGAGCGGAGCAAGGAGGGCGTAGCTACCGAGGAGCATATGGTGGAGATATTCTATGCAAACGTTATGAAGTATCAAAATTATCCAAATTGATTATGTACAACTTTCATTTGCATGTAAGGTTCAAAGAATGGATTTAGTGTGCGTTTTATAGCTCAATACGTTGGAAATCATTTTTATTGAAATGAAAGCTCAAATGGAATGTTAGAACCTAGTAAATTCAATTTTGATTTTTTCCCTAATCCAATTTGACTTGCGTGACGGTAATTAACTAAAAATTCTATGTTGAAAAATATAAAATAAACAATTATGTTGAAATTGCAACATCTAATTTGCATTTGTCAATTTTATACAAAATTCCAAAGTGGAAAGTAACCTTTGATCCATACATCACATACCAATTCCTAAGTTCACACTTTGTTGTTCTTAGATTCCGCTCATGAGCTAACCCACACCCCCAACTATTTCTTTGCAATGCTTGGCATGCCATTGGTCTACTTAAATAGTGAAATTGGTGGTTTTGAGTCTCAAATGTGGTAGCCCCAAGAAAGCTGTACATGTATGTTATAATTGGAGGAGGTGGTGGTTTTAGAACATCCTACCTTAGGTGTGGCAAACACAACAAGAATGGTTGTTACGATGCAATTCACATGAATGGAGCATAGAGGAGGCAAATATCGCCTGCGTGTTCGATGATGCACCACTGATAGAAACATTGTCAACGTAGAATACCAAAAAGACCCACAAGAAGACCCCACATGACGAACTAGACTAGATGTGAGTCTTTTGGGCAGACTTCTCTACGCGGACGGTGTTTCTACTAAGCATCACCTCAGGAGCTTCGGTTCATTTTTGTTCATTTCTCCAGGATAATAACAGCTTCCTTTGTTTAAGTCGATCAGTCAACACACTTGAGTTCACGTACTCTCATGTTTCAGTTGGAAAATGAAGTGAAAAACCACTACTAGTACAATTAAAATGCAGCAAATGATAGATGCAAACTAGTGAGGTTAATTAGCTGTAGGTACACTAGAGTCCCAACTAGAATTTGGTCTTGGTAAGCTCATCATAGTATAATTTAGAGATTCCTGCAGCGATTTGCAATGAAGACCAGCTGTCCCATTTGCAAAATTTAAATATTTGCAGCTCTAAGTTACTTTGGTACAAGTCAGAATTGATCAGGCTGGTCGTGTCGAATTCGAGGAAGAGATGACTTCCGGATTTTGGCTCAAAGTAAAATGAACAAAATGGCCGGTCCTTCACAGAGTGCAGTTGACTGGTGCCGTTTCTCACTCTGGAGAATCATGTGCATTGTCATTTTTTCCTATACATGCTTGTCCTACGTGACAAATCGCACTCACCAAATCCAACCAAAAAATTGGTGAGTGCGTAACGGCACTGTTTGACTCACAGAATGAACGAAAAGCGACACCTCCTTGTAATGTACGTAACCTCCAGTTAGAACTCAGTACTAATTGTGGGCAGATTTTCTCAACGAGGATCGATTCCCAGTATTGGAGAATTCCATGTCAGCAAATTATGGAATTCCATGTCAGCACATTGCAAGACCCAACACATGGCTGTAGACTGAGGGATAAGAATTACTAACGGCGCTCAAGCAGTCTCATTAGTTGTAAGACAACGGAGCATAGCAAACAATCATACAAAAATGCATGATTTATCTAGTTTTGGAAGGGCTCAAATATGGACTGTCTAATTCTGGACAAGACAAGGTTTACTTACATGCAAAGAGCATTGTATGTGTTTAATACTGTATGTGGAACATAATAGAGCACATGGGAGGATCCTCCGTAGGCGGAAAGTATGCGGTGATCTATCGGAGGATCCTCCGTTGGCCAAAATCCTTCTATATCCTCCATTGGAAATTTTCGCTGATTTTTGGAATTTGTGAATTCTGTAGTAGGGTCATTCCAGAAATAGATAAATCATGCATAAAAGGTTCCTGCTCATGGGTGACGGGTTCTAGAGACAGTGTGCCAATTTTTGAGAAGTACTAATGTTAAGGGATTATGTCAGGTGGAATTTTAAATTTTAGAAGCATGAGGTATCATTTTTTTGTCAACATTAACTTGATGACCCTAAAAATGCATACCCGTTAATAAATTTACGCCACAAAACTTGGCACACATGTCATCAATTCATAAATGAATCTATGTTCCAAATTTGATGAGTAGAGGACAATTTATGTGTCTTAGGAGGCCTTTCAAAGATGGCAGATTTGATTATTTTTCAAGGTGTAATATAAAAACGCCAAACATTGTATCCTCCTGCGGTACATGGCAATTTGGCCAATCAATATAGTTAATTATGACACAGTAAAATTTCTCTGAATTGTCCAGGCCTTGAATAATCCATTGCATCACGTACTGTACATTCAAGTTCTTTTTGGCTGGGTTTTTGATAACCAATGATCCAAGGCATTTTTATTGTTACCTTCAGTCTGATTTCTAGCTCATGCCAATTACTAGCTTCTGATTTCATTAAATTTAAGTGTATTCTAAATAAATAAATGTCCTCAACATGTAGTTGGAAATGAGAGTTGTTTTTAATATTAATTTTTTCAACCTGCCTTAGTGTTCGTTTTTTTGGATAATGTACAAAACCCTTCTACAATTTCTCTTCTGAGGTGATGTTTTCTACAATGTGATTTTTCTTACATGAAATAGTTTGAGATAGTTACGTTCACTTAAGTGAAGTTAGAGAAGCCAGGAATAAAAATTGAAATTGCATTTACTAAGTCCTTCCATTCCATGTGAGCATGATCAATTGTTTTTTTTTCTAGCAATTTTTAGCTTCTGACAGCTACTTAGAAGTAGTTGATAGAAGCTAAAAACTGCCAAAAAAATAACACTGGTGAGCATTCATTTTGACAAAAAATATCCAAAGTTTTGAGCTATAAAATGCGCACTACAACAATTCTTTAAGGTTGGCATACAAATGAAAGTTGTAGATGATTTTTTCAAGACATCCATACGGATGAATTAAGCAATAGTGTTGAAATATATTTAAACTTGATTTTAAAAGGGATTATTGTTTTAATAATATAAAAGTACAAAATATATTCATTATCTTAACCCTTAACCGTCAAAGCAAGCTCCATGGGCTTTTTATGAAAGAACAATCTAAAAAAGAAGTAGTTTTCCTCAACCAAAATAAGCCAAAATTGGTGAGTTGGAAAGCTACTAAAAAAGGTTAGTCTTAGGTTGCCCCCTTGCCGGCCTCAGTGGGGTTGGGTTGTATTTTGCCCCGTTTTCTTGCAATAAAGGGTCTCTCTTTGTTTGTGTCAAAAAAAAGCTACTAAAAAGGCTAGTTAGATTCTCGACTTGCGCCTCATTTGGGAGATTGTGGAATCATCCACAAACAATCAAAGTAATCAATTTGAACAGGAGTTGATGTCGTTTTAAAAAAAGTGTCGTTGTGTCGCAATAGTGGTTGGTCAGCAAAGCCGTTTTCTTTTCTTCCTCCAAAAAATTAAATGCCTTCCAAGCTGCACCGCACAAGCCTCTTGATGTTTAAGGGTTAAGTAATTTGGAATGACTGCCCAGAGTGCATAATGTACAGTACCCTATAACAAGTGTTGCAACCCCACTTTCAAACCTCACAGTAAAACATTTATCACACTCACTACAACGGGATGTTGACCATGAAATTTTGCATGCACCACCGCTTGGACAAAAAGCATTTTTGGGCAAAATTTGGTATGTTAAAAATGAACGGTTTATGAAATAGAGCTAATTTGTTAACTTTTGGGCCTTCATTAAAAAAAAATCATATATGTTACCCAATAGCTGCCATGGATCCAAATTTTTGGTAGAAGGTAGAAGTCATAATGAGGAACAATATGGTGATATAAAAAATAATGGTATTCCTAGGTATTTTTGTATCCAGTTGCAATTCAAAATTTTAATAAGAACGCTAAATTTTAGTTTAATTATATAATAAAGTAATTTTCTATTTTTCTCACTTTTTTTGTTACACCATGTTGTCATAGTAAGGAATAACTTGGTGTCACAAAAAGATGAGAAAAAAGGTCATTTAATACATTATTTTGTAATCAAACTAAAATTTAGTGTTCTTATTAAAATTTTGAATTGCAACTGGATACAAAAATACCTAGGAATACCATTATTTTTTATATCACCATATTGTTCCTCATTACGACTTCTACCTTCTACCAAAAATTTGGATCCATAGCAGCTATTGGGTAACATATATGATTTTCTTTTAACGAAGGCCCAAAAGTTAACAAATTAGCTCTATTTCATAAACCGTTCATTTTTAACATACCAAATTTTGCCCAAAAATGCTTTTTGTCCAAGCGGTGGTGCATGCAAAATTTCATGGTCAACATCCCGTTGTAGTGAGTGTGATAAATGTTTTACTGTGAGGTTTGAAAGTGGGGTTGCAACACTTGTTACAGGGTACTGTACAACATTAGATTTAGAATCTCACAATCTGCAATATTTTGACCTATATTAAAATTATGTTTCGATTGCTTACAAAGAGATCTGAAGACACCTTTATTGAATTGTTATACAACTTATCTAAACAACTTCGGCACTATTGAAACATAATGATTTCAACCAATCATATTGAATTACAAGATGTGAATATTAAAACTATAACTTTAGTGATTTTTCCAAAAAAATTCTTGAAATTTCATTTGAAAAATATTTTGGCACTTTATATCGAATTCAGCTGTATAAATGTCCTCTTATAAGTATGTAAGAATTGCCCAAAACCTGTAGGTATTTAAGGGTTCAGCCAAAATAATCAACATTTCATATAATTGTGCAATTTAACCCCTAAATGCCTACAACCCTCTCCAAATTTAAAGAATTATAAAGATGCATTATAAAATGCAACAAATAGGAATATTTTGAACTTGATGTATGAATAAAAGTTGTACAGTATAAATTTTACATTCTATCCGTACAATTAGATTTGTGATTGTCTGAATCTTTAAAGATTCCATCATGTATGGGTTGTAACGGCGTTGTCACTTGAACCTGACTTCGTTACCCAATTAATCTCCACCAGCATCCGGGACCCAACTGAACCTCACATCTATACGTGTCCTAACCTTAGATTTTAGAGAGCTCAAGGTTTCAGTTCGCCATTGTACAGGCTCAAAATCCATCTCAGCAATGGTTGATATCAAGTGGCAGTTTCCAAGTCTCTAAGCACTTGAAAGTAACAAATTCCAGAGTTTTCAGCAGCTGAAAGATGTTACGTGTTGGGCGCTCTGTAATCCACAATCTGAAATTGACGATCAATGCAAAATGCTCCATGTTCGGAATCTTCGAATTTCGTCGGAGGTCGACTAAAACCAAAAGTGAAAGTGCTCGCAGTCCTCTCTAACGGCACTTGCACCATCTGAATGTAAATTACAACTATTTGAACTTGAAGTTGATGACCCATCCAATCCTTATGGGTTTGGCCCTGTCCTCCATTCTCCTCCTACATATTCTGAGTGTCGACATAATTCGGGAGTGAAAGTCACGAGCTCGCAACCTTAACTTCAATATATAATCGATCACCGTGTCATATATCAGATAGAGATATATATCGATATATCAACTTCTTATAATTTACAACGAGTTGGCATCCATGATGCAGTTGGATGCAAATTACCCATGCATTTATATGACTTTGACTCGCCTCATACCGTGTACGTTGCCAAGTAATTAATATCGTTCGCGTAGGACCAGCTTCACCGCCTTTCACAATGAAGCTAGCTACGCTGGACAACGGAAGATCGAGTCCTGAGCTAGGGAGATCGATGATGATGCAACTGACGAATCATCCATGATCGATCGATCGATCTCAACGATCCAAAAACATCATTCAGTTTAATTCTTGCTGCAGGTCAAGTTTACTAATTATTACTTTAACTCGATCGCAGACTGCGTTCATATATCCAGAGGTAGCCTCAGCTCAGGTATCGCAAGTCAGGCGCAGGTAGGCAGCACACCATGCATACGTGTACTCTCATTCCATCTCCAGAGATATTGGAGCAGCCGCAAT
Organism: Pohlia nutans; assembly: GCA_022496805.1. Classification (NCBI taxonomy): domain Eukaryota; kingdom Viridiplantae; phylum Streptophyta; class Bryopsida; order Bryales; family Mniaceae; genus Pohlia; species Pohlia nutans. The sequence continues at coordinate 5,666,105 of CM040086.1, forward strand.
GTAGACCTACTAACGAGTCAGGATAACCCTCAGTACTGGTCAATGTAATCTTACTAGCTCAACTACTACTCTGAATTAAATTCCTGCTCGCTTGGATTTGAACGTCATCCAGGGAACAAAGTCGACACACACCCCCGCCAAGTTAATTCAAAGTGCATGTGCAACGCAATTCCAGTGAGTCATCGAATACCAAGACGGACCCATGCTTTGCATTGACTTACAAATGGCTGCCACTTGCACAGTTTTCATTTTTCCAGTGCCCATATATCACGTTCACAGCCACAACGTGCTTGTCGATCGATCATTGCACCACGAAGCATCATTGAGGACCTTCCAGATTAGTCCAGGAATCCGTGAGGTCACTCAAGAAATGCCGGGCTCCAATGGCCGCGGAAGATGAATTGATTCTTCATTCAAGTGGCGAGGGCAGCCAGCAAGTGCTCACAAGGTGCAGCTTGACGTTGACTGTCGGCAACTTAATTTGCAAGTGATGTAAGCATACACGATAAAGGGACCTCACAATGAGGAGCTGCAGATTTCGCAAAGACCTCACGCGGATACAAGTTGCTAAATTCTTCGAATTGTGGCTCCAAGTCAAAATTATATGATAGTGTGTTGTCTACGAAAGCTCAGCAAGAGGCATGAGGGCTGGCCATGGCTACCGTGATGCCGGCAATCACGGAAGGCAGTTCTAATTTGGCTTTGATTTCTATTGAAGGGAAGGAAAGGGGAATATGCATTTGTCCATTGTGAGTTGTGACGAACCCACTTGAGCAACCTTCCATGGCTGCTGTGATTCGAGCATAAATCTCCAAAATGTAATATACATCACGACCCCATGATGACTCAGAAAATACTAATCTATGACGAATTAGGCAAGCGTGCTGTCACCTGATGATGATAACAGGGGCATCAAAGCGTTTACTAGTGTGAACACCTTCTCCAATTGCGGCAGCTTCCAGCATCAAAGGACCCGTATTTATAGATATATTATAATAAACTATCATAGAACTTGATTTTTATTCTGGGGTCAGAGTGTGCCCATATGGGTCACATTTTGTTGTGAGTTGTCTTTTTAACTAAGGTACAGACACCTATAACCGACAACTTAAGCATTTCAGCATATCAAAACTTGGGTTATCGATAAGGAGATAATTTTCGTTCGTAGGAAAATAAGGTTCATGAAGAATGAGCATTTTTCCATGAATTATCTCCCAATATTGAAATTTGTATAATTTTTCAAAGTGAAAAGTACTTCAGAACCCATAACCGACATATACAAATGAGGTACATCTGTTCTTTCACAATCTAGGAATTAGGATATATCGGTTATTGGTCACCTGTCGGTTATGGGTGTCTCTACCTTAATCCCAAAAATGAATGCTTGACATTTTTAAGAACCTAGAAATCTGTTATTTTTTAAGAATTTTTGTTAAAAAGAGGAATTAGGGTAAGAACTCATGGTCCGTGGAGGTTGCATTACTCGCTTTGCTTGCACAGCTTCCATTGACCACAGGTAGAGGACGAAGTTGACTCTGTTTGTTTGCTGATTTGTTTCTCTGTTCTGTTTTGCACTTCAATTGATTTTGGTCCCACTCTTTCGAGAAGGAAAAAAAAAAAAAAGTTGACTCTGATTGCTTCCCTTGAAAGCTTGAAGCCTTGAACAGTCCTGGACTTGCTAAATTGCAATTCCCGAGAAGCACCTTCACTTCAGTGAGTGGCTACAGTAACCCAAACTCCCCAAGAGGTTATTTTCTGAATGGATCTCGAGGCCATAAAACCTGCATCCTGTGTAAATTATGCTTCGGAAGCCAAGGATAGTAAGTCTTTTGCTGCCGAAACTCACAGGCGGACAGGCCAGGTGCATATTGTTCACATTCAATCATTTGTGGAGTAACTTCTGAGCAAATATAGACTTATTACTTGAAATAGATTTCCAGACAATTGGCAAATTGGCAATGACCTCGTCAGCATTAATTTTATCTTGGCGCAATTTCAAAGCAAGTAATAGAGTTAACTGAAAAGAGTGTCTCAAAGTGGAAAGAAACTTTAACCCTTAAACGTCCTATGGGGATGGTATGGATCCATATCAAATACAATCAAAATACATTGTATTCTACTAGTCGCCATGGCACGCTTAGACGTTTAGGGGTTAAACTCACCTTAGAGCAGACTGAGCAGCAATTTTTTTTCACTCACCAAACCTATTTCTGAATGATAAAGTACCTCTTATGGTGTGGAGTTTGATATTTGCATGTTTGGAGGTTGTTGCTAGGGAAGTTTTTATTTCTCACAGACCATCTTGCATGTGAACTTGGTGCACAATGAACATCTGTTGGGCATGCTCTTAAACTTGTTTTGAGTTCAAAAAGATTGTTTTGAGTTGGAGGATAATCTAAAGTAAAGCCATGCACCACCATGGGGTGTGGAACTTGTGACCTCTCCGGTGCTAGAAGAGAGTTCCTACACGTTCCCCCAAGCCAAGAGCCCCGACCATAGAAAACCATTCATGAACAATGATTGTCAGAAATTATAATTATAGGAAAAGAACTCCACTTGAACTCCACTTGAAAACTAATTTTGTTTTCAAGGAACCCTAATACCGCCACAAAGTTACACCATTTATCTTATTTAGTTTGACTCAGACTATCGTAGTAGGAAGGCAAGGTTGGCACTTTCATGTCGAATAATTAATTAAAGTTTGAAAAGTGAGGGTCGGCACTTTCAAAAATAATTATTAAAAATCTGGCTATTAATAACTAACATTGAATTTTACTAGCGGCTACACGTTTTCCTTTGTTTTTTGTTTACAATTTTTGTTGACTTTATTTTTGTTGATTTCGACAAAATACTTGATAAATTTATTTATTTTTTCGGCATTTTTTTGGGGAATTATTTTCTGCCGACCCTGCCTTCTTGGTACGGTAGTAACAAAAACTTGGACTAATTGTGGAATTAAAAGAAAGTTTGAGTCAAAAAGTAATTGAGATAACTCGTACGGTAATTGTGGTAATGTAGGTATAGTGTGGCCTGTACTAATTTTTCAAATCCAAATTACTATGAATTTACCATGTCAAACATGATTAAAATATTCCAATTTTTTAATCTTTAGTAGTTTGGAAAATAAATATTATAATCTAAATAAATATTATAACCTAAATAAAATATTAATCATTTATTTTTATATTCTCTAACTAATTTGGATGGTACATACCACGATTAGTCAAAGGATTTGTAAAAAGACTCGGACTAAATGTAGCTCTTGGGCAATGGTCTGATATGGATACCTTCGTGGATACCCTAAAATTTATTTTGAACTCTAAAATCAGCCCTTATGGCAACTTTGAATGAGTCCCTCATTAAATAAACAAATAAATAAACGAATCAACCATATGTGGTTTTGATTTCCTACACTCATGCAGTACATAAAAAAAATCACTTAAAAATTGAAGAGGTTTAAAGATTTTAAAAGAGACTTTTGCACAAAATTCAATTTTTGTCCTAATCGCTTAAGAAAATTCAAAACATTTGTTTAAAATATCCAATGACGTGGTTTTCGTACCAATTTTTGATATGAAGTACATCTAGATATGTGTTATCTGAAAAGATTAATTTGAGCAATTAAAAATATTATTTATTTTGTACTACAATGCCTACAAATGCTAATTTTTTGCAATTTTTCTCAAGCATAAAACCATGAAAATTAATTTATTCAATTGAAAACAAGTATTTCATGTCATTCAAATGTGGATATTTCTATCATAAATGATGTTTAAATGACTTTATAAGGTCAAACACCTTAAACACCTTAAAAATTCACCAAAATCAGCATTATATTTTTGAAAATTGACACTTGTTGTATTTGATTAGTGTTAGATAATCCTTACACATTCAAAATTTTATAAAATATCGATTCCATATCAATTTAGATCAATTTTCTAATTGGTGGTAGAAGAGGCAACAATCTTTTTGGTAGGTTATTGTGCAATAAAGTGAATGGAATGGCGAAAAGGGGCAGCACACAATTACAAAACTGGCAGGAATCCAGTGAGCATCCATTGAGAACTGAAAATCCCTGACTCCATTTGAAGCCTGCCTGGTGGGATCATTCTCCACATTCATTGGAACCAATTCAAAATTATCCCACCTTGCCTGCTACCACGCAAAAATAAAGCCGGCCATTGCTGATAATGCTACACCCTTCATTTTATTTAATGTTATAACCTAAAGCAAGTTCTTTTAGAGTGAAAATTTTAATTGAAAACATTTTTTTTTAAATTTTTACCTATGTACATCGCACTAATACTTCTTGTGTTGTAGAATTCTCACAAACTAAGGGCCTCTTTGCACTAGAGACAAGAAGCCGTGAGGAGAGAAATTTCAGCCAATGGAAGGCCTAGAAGCCAAGAAGACCAAAAAATGTCACTTTACACTCAAAATTTTCAGTCCAAGGGACGAAAGGAGGAGAAAATGACATGGACAACACTTTTGTCCTTCGTAGCAACAAAAGTGCACATTTTCCAAGTCCTCTGGATTTTGCGTTAAGCCCACCTCAAGAGGTGGGTTTAACACAAAATCCGGGGTTGTTTGGCCAAATTTCTCACAACCAATCATTTTTTATTTTATAAGAAATATGTAAGAACTTTATTTTAAAAATCAGCACTTTATTTTGTGGTCCTTTCTCACTTTACACTATATCCAAAGGCCGTCTAGTTCAAAGGTTGGCTTCTCAAGGATGAGCTATGGCCCTTGTAAGGTTTTCTCCACGGCTTTTAACCTCTAGTGTAAAGAGGGCCTAAGCCAGTAAAAATTTACAAAATCACATCTCTAATAAAAGGAGAAAACCCAAAATAACTTACTTGAGACGGTGACACTAACTAACTAGAATAAGGAGTGTAGCATTGCTAGCCCATCCCAAGCACACAGTATCAACACTAGTAGAAAAGGTGGCGCTCCCTAGGCGAAATCACTATAACGTACATGCGTGGAATTAGGCACTACTTACGTGGGCATCTCCCTCGGCACTGCCACCTTTTCTACTAGTGTCAATGCAGGTACATGGATGGCACATTGTATGGTGGGGCCCCTGCAGGTTGCCACTTGAAGTTAATGGTGAGTTTCGACTTGTTGGCACACGTTCCGGCAAAATGACTATGAATGGAAGTCCAAGTATACGTACTCCCTCTGTTCCAAAATAAAAAGTACTGGTGTGCCCAACTGAAGGGCTTTTTATGACTTAAGGGAGTAAGGCCCAGCCAGGCAGCCCCCAAGTGAAGGGCAGCCGCAATGGGGCTCATCATGTTGTGGTGAAGCTCTTTTGAGGAAGACAATTTGGGGCTCTAACTTATTATTCCCTGGGGGCACTTGACTTCCTAAGTATCGTCATCGTCCCCAGTGAGCTAATTAATTTGGGCCTCAGCATTCTGGGGCAGCAACTAAAGGGGGGGCCAATAGATGCAACTTCAAGGGGCCTCCTTCACTTGCTTAAAAAACGATACTTACAGAGCCTCCATTTCCATTCTATTCTATTCCATTCCATTCCATGGACTTTTGATGCATGCCTTTTGCCACATCCATCCTATCTTTTGCCGTGAATGGTTCCATGATAATAGAGTTATTTGTAAAGGCATCCGGTCCTTTGTCCTGTATTTTCCATGGACCAGAGCGGGTACAAGAGCATTCTGACACCACTCCTCACGGTCCCACCCCACTAGCCAATTCTTCTCCCTTCCTCCAAATTTTTATGAATAAAATTTTCAATCTATCCAGTGTTCTATTCTGGGTCTACAGTGAGATCATGCCGATCCTGCCCTTTCCAAATTACAGGTCAAAAAGAAGGGTTTTGAGGTACTTTACAAATAACTCTAATGCTACTAAGTTAGAGAGAGAGTACTAACAACTGTGGAAAGCAATAATGAGCCAGTCAATGCAAGGACCTCAATTAATTTTAACCCCTAAATGACAGGGGTAAGGGCAAAACCTAGATGTGTTATAAAATGTTACTTCTACAACTTTGATGAAGTTTGGTTTAACTCCTAAACATACCGATCCTTTGAACACAAGTAGATGCTAGCCTCGTAAATAGATATTAGCATGATTCATATGTACAATAGATGTACATGAGAGGACCATTGCATGCATGAGATCTACCCAACAAATTTGACATATTTGCATTTGGAGGCCTCTTCAATATTATCAACATCTTCCCATCACAAGAGATTTACTCTAACTGGTAGAGAATTTAATAGGCTTGCAAGAGTGATTGGATGAAAGTCATCCAAGATTGTACGAGAAAGTTACAAGGCTTTGAATCCATTCGCGATCCAGTTTCTGGATGTTGGGATCTTTAGGGGTTAAAAGAGAAAATCAGAAGCATGATGTTTAGTAATTATATATATCATCAAACTTTCCAAAAATGTTTCAGACACTCATTTAATAAATTTAGAAGCATTTACCAATTAATATTCACCAAAATTTAAAGAATTTATTTTTAGAATTTGAAATTTGGTATGATTAGTTAACCCCTAAAGGCCCTTAAGTGCCAAAATGGCTTTTTGTTGTTTCGGGCAGCCTAGATGACAGGTTTAACTTTAGTATTTTGGATTAAACTTTGGTGTGGGTGTGGTAATACATACATACTATACGTGGTAAAATTTGGGCAGCCAAATTCAAGTTTTAGAATTTTATTATGCAAAATCTTGTTTTCAAGCCCAACTGGGGCAGCAAAAAAAAAATTAGTGTTTTTTTGAATTTTTTTTTTGGAAATATGTTTATAATAATACTACTACACACATTTTAAAAAAATCCAAGTTGAAAGTTTTAACAATTTACATGGGCAGCCTTCAAAATTTACAACAGCAAGCTTCAAAGTTTTTTGTAATTTTACATTTTTTTTCTTTCAAAAATTGTCAAAATTTGAGATTTAGGAATTTTTCGATTTTTTTTTTTTCTAAAATTCACAAACTCATAGATGTAACTTTTCACCGTTCTCTTTTTTACTAAACCAAAAACCTTTAACGTTATTCAAGTTTTACCATATTGTGGTTTTTGAACCTTCTTCTGGAGAATAATTTGCATGAAGGCCAAAAAAGCATAATGAGTCTCTAAAATTTTGCATGGAGGTGCCTAACTTAGTTACCTACATGGAAAAAAATATGAGCAAAATGTTTGGGGTAATAATCATCAAGTCCCCCTTTGCACCATTTAGACTATGCCTTTTGGGTAAAGCCCAAAAAAACTTTTGAATCAACTTTGAATGTTATTAACTCACAAATGGTAAAGATCCAACCGTTGAAATTTAACATGGTGTTAGTGCAAGTAGTTGGGTTGAAGATCTTACGGTTGGAAGTACAAAAAAAGTTAAAACATATTGAAACATACATCAACTTCCACAAGGTGCTCAAAAATCGCAGTTTTTGGTTTTGGAGGTCCCAAAACACCTCGGGCCTTTAGGGGTTAAATCTAAACATTCTATTCTAAAATTTAAAAAATTCTAAAATTTCAAAGGAGAGAACATCATTACTTTCCCAAAATCATGGCCTTAGTAATGGCAAGTTCCAATAAAAAAATTTGCGAGTTTGGTTGGCTAATAAAAAGGAGCCTATGAATTGGATGAAAAAACACCAACAAGAATATTCCAAAATATTCCAAAATAATATTAAATATGTTAAAACGATTCAAAAGAATTTATTTACTATTTTAAATTATTTTGAATATTTTCCCTATTTATTATATTATGTCTTTAAATCAAATGAATCAAATGTTATACAGTAGTACTTTTTTTTTTCACAAACTAAACACTCATAACGCGAAAACACCTCTGGAATGTAGCCAAGTATGGAAAAAATATAGATATATTCATCCTTATTTATTTTATTTATTTTTGTTTTATTTTTATTTTATTTTTATTTATATATACATATATACATATGCTCATCCATGAATTTTTCTTTAATATTGAAATGTTGGCGATTTTAAAAAACAATTGAGAGCACTTTGGCAATTTCATCAGCATTTTTTTTATTGTCAAAGTATTCACTCCTAAAATTAGGTAAAATTTTGACAAAAATTCACTAGAAAAAGTTTGGTTGGTGCACCCAAACTTGTTCCTATCCAAAAAAAAATTAAGTGCAGATTCTTGCCTCAAATGAAGATGTTTACTATATAAATTTAATATGTTATATCTATATTAGAAGACTAAATGCAAACAAACGTAGGACAAAGTTTTTTCTTACAAGTGAAAATATTTTTAAAAACCAAACAACTTGAGTACTAGGATTTCAACATTTCATCTCAAAAAGAATGTGATACATTTTAAGAATATCTTATACATTTATAAAAGAATCTTAAAATACATCAATAATATCTATATTACTTATATCCTTGAAATTTTTATTTTATGTTTGCACATAATATCATATGTTTATTCTTAGTAGTACTATGGAAAGAAAACACTATCAACGTTCATATGTACGTATTCTTCTATACATGCATCCTTCCCTTTATGGATTATATAGTCTTTATGGATTATATAGTTGTATGAGTAACTAGATTGCTAAAACTAATATGAATTTACATGATTGATTAGATATAGGAATTTACTTACAACATCTACACGTAGAAATTTGGTCTTTTGTGTCATTAGTGTTTGTGACTGGTTTTTGTGATTGAAATGGTCCATTGTGACTCAATTTTTTTTTAAATTGAGTCTTAAACAATCATTTGAGTCACAAGAGACAAGGCACAAAGAACCAAATTTCTATTAGTGATCTTTGAACATATAATTGACTATATGATTGATCATAATTGATTACATTCACTGTATCTTTCAAAATTTTCATCATCTAGTAATCCATAACTAACCTTGTAAAACACCCCGTGGTTTATAGCATTGCCAGTAGTCATTGTAACAAGCCCTCCATTACATTGCAGTGGAACTATTTTATTAACTTCCATACCAATGACTCTTTAAACTTCAAAACATGAAAGGGCTCTCTATAAATTCTCTTCCAAACGCTACCCAAGGGTAATTTGGAGGACCTCTTCAAGTCAAGGTTGTCTTCTTCGGCACATTTTTGACAAAGTTTGTTTAGTTGTTTTGTTCGTTGTCGTTGAGTTGTTCGACGAGTGTTTAGTACGTTAAACAACTTGAATGAAATAAGCTCAAATATCCAAGAATTTTGAGGAATATTCTAGAATATTGTAGGTATATTTTAAGAATATGATATATTCCTAAACGAGGGGATGTGTTATCTGCCTATAACATCGTGTTCGACGTCGTGTCGAACTTGTTGCACAGAACAACATTGCCTCAAACACTGTACATAGCAGTATTGTAGAACAAGAATTTTGAAAAAAATAAATAGGGCTTTATTATTGATAATGTTTGATTAGTAAGGGAGCCAAATTCTACTAAACACTACAAGCAAAGGCGTTATTTCTCACCCGTTTCTTACTCTAAAGGATCATGTTAATTGTTGCTTTTCATTGTACACGCTTGTCGTACATGACAAATCGCACTCATCAAGTTCAACTAGAAAATTAGAAAATTGGTGAGTGCGAAGTGCCGCGGTATGACTCACAAAGGAGTGAAAAGCGACGTCTTCTCTTTGTGGTGAAAGTAACCGCGTCTTGAATTGGCTTGGTGGCGAGTGACGAGAGTGACGAGCGGAGACTGAGTCTCCGCTTGAACTTGGAAAGCTTGGCTCAATCATGCATCGATCTCCGTTCATGTGGAGATTTCATTCTACAATCCAGATCGAACACGATTATACATGTTCCACGGGGAGCCTCAATGCAAAAATTGACATACGTTAAACTTTCCTTCTACAAGCACCATGAAGTGGATGAATAAGCAGCTTTTTAAGACTCAGTGGGAAAGGTGACACTCACAGGGAATCGCATATTCATTCATGAGACCCTGGTGATCGAAGTCCGAAAAATTCACATGATGTCTCGATCATTCGGGTTTTGCATGCATTGAACAGCCACTGTCCTCATCGATAGATCTACGTGTTCGTTGCAGTATCACTTCAGCGCGTGCAAAAGAACTTCACTTGGCTGATAGATTCATAAGCCTCCTACATCGATATATCAGTCAATTCATTCTCATTGTCCTACTAACTGCAGAATCGAAATTGCTTGGTTCATCACCTGGTCGATCATTTACTCCAGTACTAGCTCCTGTGTAAGCTAGCTAGCATTGATTCCACAGCTGCAGGGCTCACTGAGCTAGCTAGCTATATATTAAATTTTCAAAAAGAGACATGAATGGATCGATCTGGTATCACAGTTTTGCATGCATCGACTATTCGGGCTGCGGCTATTCTTTCTCAGGAGGTGGCCCGGCTGGTTCGATCGATGAGGAGAAAACTAACGAACAGTAACTTGGTGTCCGCCTTGCAATTCAACTGATCGGTGCTGCACTTGTATACTTAGTTATAAGGCTGTTGTTGGAGATAGAGCGTAATGTCTCCCGTCTTGCACAGGATTGGGCTCTCGTCATCACAGCGTTCGGCATTGCTAGCTTTTTATATTCAATGGAAAAGTAGCTGGAGTGAGACTGTACGTTGACTCACTAGTAGGAGATGTGTCGTTTTTCACTTACTATAAATGAAAAAAAAGAATTAAACCGCGTCATGCACATTGTGTCAGTGCTGATGAGTGGTTTTGATCAGGAGAAGGCAGAAATATAAGCATAATATTCAGCCATTGTTTACTGTTCCAAAAAAAATGAGGAATGAAAAACGACAGGTCTTCTACCAGTGACTTTTCGATCCGATTCGATCCAATTCGGCCGTTGGGTGAAGTATGTTCGTTCAAAAGGCATGTTGCAGTTGCACCATAAATATGATGTTCCAGTGTCCAAAACTCCGAAAATTAGGACTTGTATAGAATTTGAGGTTTCCTTGGTTGGACATTGAGATTGAAAAATGTCACTGTAGTGTTAATTGTAGGAATATAATACTAGGTTGGTTGACCAGTGCCAGATCGAGTCCTGCACAACAATTCCTGCAGTGGAATTGTCCTCGCGTGTATAATAAATGATTGTGGAGAAGAGAAAAGAAGAAAGGATCGTTTCTTTGAAGTGTTACCAAGTGTTACTTTTTTCCAAGTGTTACCTCGACTCCTACGTTATTGTATCAATTATTTGTTGCTTTACAACATAATTATTGCATAATTATGCGTGGCGAATGTCTTTCTAATAGTCTGAGATTTTCACATTTCTTTCTAATAAAATAACTTTGTTAAATGAGAAACTACTAAATATTACATAGGTTTTAGAAGGATGATTCGTACACTAGAACAATTTAGGCAATGGCATGATTAGGGTATCACTTCTTGGTCTGCTTCCTGGACTCTCTGGACTTTAGAAAAATGTCCTTTTGGTAATGAAAAAAATATTGAAAAAATACAAAAAAATAAATTATGTGGGGTTATAAATGGTATGTTAGTACACAACAATCATACACTATATGGGTCATATTCAAAAATTGAATTTTTTCTTAATTTAACATATTTTCCACTTGGTCATATTATAGTAGTGTTCAAAAGGACTTCATATTTAAGGTTTTCTGTTTAAAAAATTAAAAATTAGTCTTACAATTTATTAAGTTTGTATTTTAGTAAAACATATGGTTTTAGGATGAAGATGTTATGAAATCTTGATGTTGTCAAATTGTGTAAAAACAAGTGATTCTTAAAGTTTTTATAAATAAGAAAAATATAGTACTACATCAAATTAAGAGTTAAATTAAACATAGATATGACTCAAACATTGTTGTAGCTAAACTTCATGTTTATGAACAACTTTACTATAAATTGGTATTCTGGATTGTTCTTTTTGCCTCAAATTTGAATCTCAAGCAGCTCCAGATTTAAAGAACATAGGAATGAAAAGAATATCAAAATAGTTCAATATTTCTTACTCAATAGTATTTTGAATAGAATATTACAACTTTCTCATGAATTTGTCATTAAATTCAAGTAAATTGAAAATGTGTAATTTCTAGCAATGGCATGATCCCGGGCATGATCAGATATACATTATGCATTTTTGCACAGATAGGTTGTTTTAAAGTCTAATAGAGTATTTTCACTATTTTGGATGGAAAATTCATATTTTGTACCTCAATATGAACAGAATCCATGTAGAGGAGTGTATTTTGATGTACTTTTTGCCTATACATGCAATCATAAGCCAAAAACATCAAGGTTATTTGATATATAACCAAAGTTGTAGTCAATATGCATATATTGGATCATCTCCAATCTCATGAGAGTGACCAATTCAAGTATCAATTGGAATTTAGGATTGAAGATGTAATTGAATTTTTAAGGATTTTTTTTCTAAAACACTTGAAAAGGTTTTCAATTCAATTTTCAAATTCGTTTGATTGTTTGTTAAGACTCTTATATTTTGTACTATCTTAGATTTTTAGTGTGCAAAAGACTTCTTACTCAATTTCTAATAATGTTTCACCATCTCTCAAGAATGTTGTGGAACACTCTTATCACTAATGAAAATTAAACATGAATGAAATCAAAAATAGAAAATGAAAGCCATAGATGAACATCAACATCTATACCTTCAATTTTTTACAAAACGAAGTTATTATATTCATTTTTCTTATACAATCTCAAGCCTCTGTAACCTCTAAAGGACCAAGTGTCCTAACTACGACATTTCAATGTTCGGGTAGGTTTACACGGTGTCAAATTTTTATTTTGGTTTTTTGAAATAAATATTGTGAAATTGGTATATCAATACCAAAATGGGGAACTTAATTTTGTTTGATTCCAACCTTTTTAAGTGGAAGTTGTGGAGCAAAAGGGGTTTCTGGGGGGAGAATGGACAGTACGAGCAGGGCTCAACCTAAACCTTAGAAATTATTATTTTTCAACTCTAATTGTAGGATCTTGTTTTAGATTACCAAGAGAGTGCAATGTAAAATTTTCATAAAATTTGACTATACAAATTTCAAGATTTTAGCATTTGAAGTGAAACGATGAAATTGTAGTTGGTATTTTTTGACCATCTTTGAAGACATGGGAAAATTTGTCAAACTGGTCAAAAAAAATCCTAAATTTTATTTAAATGTTTAATTTGATATTTTCTATAAAGAGAAAATTAATACAAAAAATTGAATCGACAATGGTGAAAATGATGCTCCAAAACAAGAAAACCCGCGGTCCTCAGGGATTAATTACACAATCTTTCACATATTTAGTTCCACATGTATTTAATAAGAAGGCCATCAACAATTGTAAATTATAATCTCCAATATTTCACTAACACGATTGAATTGTTTTCTACGTTTAACCCCTCCATGACCAATCAATCATTTTTTTATCGCATCCCAAACAACAATAATTGTCCATGGTCAAATAATGGAAATTCTTTTTAGTTCAATATTGGATATAGGTCCTCACATAACAATCTTTCGCAGTAGGATACTACACCGCCTATTGCTTGGTTGATCTTTTTCCGACACATTAACTTTCCTAAGAACTAGAGTGTAATATGACATTTGTCATTATATGAGGGAATTTAATAGGAGTCAAGCAAGTATGACAAACTCAAGCGCATTGGAGAGAATCTTGGAAACTTTAGTAGGGATACTAAGTCTAGGGTTTAATCTCTAAATGCCCAAGGGTGTAAGGGCAATATTTAGATGTGTTATGAAATGCTACTTCTACAACTATGTTGAAGTTTGGTTCAAAAGTGAAAATGAGAATCATGATGCTTAGTGCTTATCCGTACATTCAAACTTTCAAAAAATGTTTTAGATACTCATTTAATGAATTAAGAAGCATTTATCATTGAATATTCAATAAAATTACAATTTTTATTCTTAGAACTTGAAATTTGGTTTGATTGATTAAAACAGTACATTCTATTTTAAATTTTTTAAAATAAATTCTTCTCAAAAGAGAGAACTTACATCATTACTTTTCCAAATAGTAAATTATAGATCACTAGGACAATGTTGAGGTGTTTGTTTTTAAAAAATTCTCCTTGGTGGATTTTAACTCAAATTGATATGATTCAAATTGGATTTGAAAGTAGACTTGATTTCCAATTTGAAAGTATATTTTCATCTTTTATAAATAAAAAATAAAAAAATCATTGCGGACAGCCCTAAAAAAATGCCGGCAATCATAAATTGGTCATTTAGTCACTTAGGGGTCATGACAAAGCCCTAACTTGCTTTGTCAAAATATTGATTTAAAAAAAAATTGCCTCATGGACTTTCTACTGTAAAAGAAACCAATTCAACACCAAGGTGTTGAATTAGGTACGATAAGGTGAAGACACCAATACCTATTAATTTAAGGATTTCGACCTATTTAGGGCGACGGTTTTCGCTAATAAAACATCAAGCAGCATATAAAAAATTTGGGTCTAATAACCAAGCCCAATTTTTCATCAACTTTGTCACAGTGTATGGTTTTGTTTTAAATTTTCAAACTTAATGTGCCTAGACCACTATTGATGTTAGTAGGATACCAAATACGTTTTTTTTTTCATTTCTAAGTTAGTCCAATTTGTTTGCTAACTTGACATTCATAATTGATCACTAAACTGTTACAACTGATGGTTGTGATAATTTGATTAGGACCTCACAAAGTTGAAACAGGTGCTTGCATAGGTCATTGGAATTGGTCCCTAGTCCCTACCCATCATTGCGTGCACAACTGGTGATAACACTTTAGCACTTTTGAAGTGTGTTGGGCTTCTCTCTTCTTCACTAATATAAACGAATTAAGAAGCTGCATTATCTTAATCACTAGAAACACAGCCAGAAGCTAGAGTACGCCACAGGCAAATGTAAGGGCCACCTATGAAAGCAACATTTGATTCCAAATTCCCAATATTCCATTGAGAAGGGTGCCAAATGGAATTTTTTTTTTTTTTTTTTCCCCCAAGTTAATTGTTGATGATTTAGGCAAGCACATTACTTAATGTGATGGTGATGCTTTACACATGCTTTAGCTTACAAACGGATTGGAGCAAAGTCACCTTATCCAAAAAGGTTCCTGATTCTCATACCTACTGTATATCCAAAAAGGTCCTGATTCTCACACCTAAAGCCATCATGATGATGATGCTCATTGAAATTAAATTGGAGCTTCAAATAAAACAAAAATTGTGCAGAACTACGGGTACAAGAATTCAAGGCTTTCTGAAGAAAGAGATCATTATTTCTGCAATGGTGAAATTAGAATTCTGCTTCTATCTTCACGGCCCATTCACACCAGTCACCCCAATGCGAGTGCAGTATAGAATCTGCGTTCGTCAAGTAAATTTTTGGTAGTTATAATGTGCTCTTGTAAAATTACTTTTCTTTTAAACCTAATGCATGCAAGAAACTACTCCAAAACGTTTTGGGGTGCCATAAGAAATTTACATTCCACCAACGCACATGCGTTGGCGAAAAGCAGGAAGAGACAAGGCTATGATACCGCAAGAAATTGTATATTATTTTTGAAATTTACCTTGTAGCATTCCAAGAACGCAACGCAAGTGTTGGAGCTTCTTGGTGTGAATGGATCATCAGATTGCAATACCTGAAGATTACATTCTTTAGCTAGTACTGTAGGATACCGTTTTTCTTGTGTAGAGAATTAGCATTTGAATCGAGAATTGATGATGTGGAACACGTAAAAACTATTAATGAAACACAAGTTTGTTGAGCTGCCAAACCATCTTTAGCTACAAAGGGCTTTGATTCTACAGAAGATTACGATTCATGAAACTATTCTGACCTAAATAATTTTAGTTGCTAAAAGAGCTTCTCATTATTTGTGTCTTTTCTTTTCTTTTAATTTTGCATTGGCTCTGGCTAGGCCCCCACCCAGCCCTCCATGCCCTCCATGCCACTTATCTTGGGATCAGAGCCAGTATTCGCACATGATTAAAACTGAGATTTTCTTGGGCAACTACTGTAGGCCGGGTAAACCTTCTCCCTTATCTATAAAGCAAAAGTGCAGCCGCCATTTGCAAAAGGCCTGGGGCACCTCCTAAGACAAAAATCTCATGGCCCTAGCTCTCATTTAATGTCCCTTCAAGTCTATCAAGGGTAAATATGTAGCAGTAAGTTAAGAAGCTGTTCCGAATGTACATACTTTAAGAGATAAAACTTTCCTTGCGTTCATTTTCTTCTTATAAATGTCAAATGTCATACGCTAAATACTGTTTTTAATTTTCCACACCGACCCAGTTCATAACATGCAGTAGTCTTCATTTGCTCTGCCTTGCTCTTGAGGAGAATGTGCAGCATATTCTCCATTATCATCCAAGAATAATAAGTAGCTACTCATGTTTTCTCACAAATGGAGGTTTTGGAAGACTAGAAGGTAAGAGCATCCACACTCCTACATGCTAGAGATGACTCGCTCAAATTATTCATTTACATTTGAAGAGCCCTTGCACTCACACTCCCCCACCCTTGGAGGCCCCTCACACATCAAAAGTGCACATTAAATATTCAATGGAGTAATCACAAGTAGAATGTGGGGATTTAGTCACCTAAATAGTCATTTAGTCAACTAAAAAGTGATTTGAAGGGCCATTTTTTGACACGCTAGGATCCAGAGTCAAGAGCCATTTTGGAAGGGCCCTGAGCACTTTTCATTTACTTCTGGAGTTGGGAGGGCCCTGGGAGGGCTACAGTTAGAGCATCTTCACCGTAGCCCTCCCAGGGCCCTCCCAACTCCAGAAGTAAATGAAAAGTGCTCAGGGCCCTTCCAAAATGGCTCTTGACTCTGGATCCTAGCGTGTCAAAAAATGGCCCTTCAAATCACTTTTTAGTTGACTAAATGACTATTTAGGTGACTAAATCCCCACATTCTACTTGTGATTACTCCATTGAATATTTAATGTGCACTTTTGATGTGTGAGGGGCCTCCAAGGGTGGGGGAGTGTGAGTGCAAGAGCTCTTCAAATGTAAATGAATAATTTGAGCGAGTCATCTCTAGAGTGTAGGAGTGGGGATGCTCTAAGGTAATCATGCATGGGCTTTGCTGACACATCTCCACATGTCCCTTACTTTTAAAGAGATCAACATTATGAGTAATAATACTTTAACCCAAGAATGTTATGGTGCATGGCTAACTAATAGAAAATGAACATGCAGAATGTTAAAAAAAAAATCCTTGAATAGTGTGCCACTTCTTTTGTCCCTCTATTGACAATGGTTTATGACCTTCATGCTTCCTTTTCTATCCTCACCACTTTTTGAAAAAATGAAAAATAAAAGGTTGCACTTAATGCACTACATGAATGGAAATCACATTATGCACTATAAATGACGCGATGGATGAAAAGGCATAGTGATTGATTGCTATTGAATGTTATGTAGTTCTCAAAATGTTGAATTTGTACTAACTTTGAGCATCTCCTGCCACCCTCGATATATATAGGCCCTTCCAATTGAGATTTGTCCAATTTAAAGGGGATAGTGACTCAATTGCTTCCCCAATGGTACAACTCACTAAAATATACTTTCAACCAATCACAAGTCACATGACTAGTAAAAGAAAAAGTTTGCTATCATTTATTACAACAATTAGCTAATCCTAAAAGAAAATATAGCATGTAGAGGGCTACTTATTAGGCAGAGCGACGATGATTTAAAGGGCGTCATGAGCACTTATTGCTTACTTTTCATCTAAAACTAGAGGGGCCAATGTATTTGGAAGATAGCAAGAGATGCTCTTATATGGAATAATCCCTTAGAGCCTCCTTCCATATATTGATGGAGGTCTTCAAAAGTTCAAAACCACCAATCCACCACTGAAATTGATGAATGCATGAATATGGTTTCAATTCTTACACACATAGTGGACCATCAATAATTCTTGAGACCTCAGTTTTGTCTTCTAGCAACTTTCATCCGTCTAATCCTCACATGCATCAAGAATTTCAGACCCCACTGATTCTGCACGATTTCAGTGCGTTTATCGTTAAACACTGATTCCGCACGTCATACGTGCATTTAGAAGTGTCGTTATCGTACGGAAGTGACATGCATTACTAAGATGTCGATGCAGTGTCTTTTCAATGATTATGACAAAAGTGTTGTTTCCGCACAAAAGTCGTGCTTGACGGAATCCGTGCGTTAATCGTGTATCTACATTACATGGCTAATAAGACACGGATAACATGCGGTTTTAGTTAATGCGGATTCAGTATCGTATACGTATCATATTAATGCTTTTTACTATATTCGTGCGATTTCAGTATCTATTATAATGCAAATTATTTTCGTACGACATCCGTGTACAATATTTTAATATTTTTTGAGAATATTTTGGAATCTTTCTGGAATCTTTCAAAATATTTTATATTATTTTGGAATATATTGGAATATTCCAAGAATCTTCTTTAAATTATACTTACGGTTTAATTTCCCAAAACATTTTTAGATCTACATTTATAGAGTTTAGAAGCAATACACATTAAAATTTCAAAGAAATAACATTTTATATTTTTTGAATTCAAATTTGGTATTATTGGTTATCATTGTACAGGAGCAAAAAAAAATAGCTCACAACCACCACGATTTTGGCAAAAAAATTTAAAAATCAAAATATTATGAAAAAAATCCTAGATATAGAAAAAGTCCTGCATAATCTAGTGCAAAAAAATATTTGGAAAAAAAGTTTTTTTCACATAGTTAAAAACATTCAAAGTCCGCTGAAAAAAAGAAAACAGCTCACAGCCATGATCTGCCATCACGATTTTGGCAAAAAATAAAGAAACTCAAAATATTATGAAAAAAATCCTAGATATAGAAAAAGTCCTGCATAATCTAGTGCAAAAAAAATTTGAAAAAAATGTTTTTTTCACATACTTAAAATCATTCAAAGTCCGCTGAAAAAAACAGCTCACAGCCATGATTTGCCATGAGTGCCATCACGATTTTGGCAAAAAATATAAAAAGTCAAAATATTATGAAAAAAATCCTAGATATAGAAAAAGTCCTGCATAATCTAGTGCAAAAAAAATTTGGAAAAAAAGTTTTTTTCACATAGTTAAAAACATTCAAAGTCCGCTGAAAAAAAAACAGCTCACAGCCATGATCTACCATCACAATTTTGGCCAAAAAAAAGAAACTCAAAATATTCTGAAAAAAATTGTAGATGTAGGAAAAGCCTTGCATGTTGTAGTGAAAAAAAAAATTGAAAAAAGAATTATATACACATGGCAAAAAATTGCCAATGGTTTCATTCTTTTATAATTACTAAAAGAGTTCCATTCTATGCATCGAGAGTTTGTGGTGATTTGGTGGTTTCGAGCTTGGTTGACAATCCGGAGGTTGTGAGTTCAAATCCCGCCGTCGGCGATAGAGCTTGGGAAGCCATGGTGGGCCCCACCGCGGGTTCGGTCAATTTCCGTGTAGTTAAAGTGGGTTGCGAGGAAATTTTTTATTTTTTATTTTTTATTTTTTATTTTTTAATAATATTATTTTGATCAAATTTAGATATAGAAAGAAAATAAAATCTAGATATGGAAAAGATGATGTCGCACGAAAAACGCACTGAATCAGTGTAGTTTTAAAGACGATTAAAACACGACATTTGACGACTATATAGAGTGCTGAATTCATACGTTTTCAATAGATGTATCAATCGTGTCGAATCAGTACTATATCCGCTTGTACGAACATCGTGTCATATCAGTGTAGTTGCGATGAATGACGCAACGATGCGGAATCAGTGCGAAAACTGTACGAACCCTTGAAATATCGGAAATCGCACTGAAATTGTGCAAAATCAGTGGGGTCCGAAATTCCTGATGTGGAAGCCTGCCTTCAGAGCTTTTTCCATGTATCATTAGAAGAGTGTTTGTAATCTGGAGAGCTATGAATGCCAAATCGAAATTGGCGAATCCATCAGTTTGGTTTCAATTTTTGCAGACAACGGTGAACCATCAGTGGCTCTTGAGACTTGAATTCTTGTCTTCTAGCGGCTTTCACCGTCCTATTCCTCATTTGAAAGTCAATAGTTAGTCCCAGCATTTGAATATTGGTAGAAAACATAATTATATTCAAAGTTTTTCTAGACCTTGAACACACTCGCCTTTTCAGTGTAAAGTGAAAAATCTCAAGGACCTTTCCTAAATATTGAATGAAATTATTCAAATATCATCTCATTAAAGCTTAAGGCTAGATAGCACCGCTGGAAAAGCTTTTAGTTCCATAATGCTCAACCAATTTAGATTTTTTAATTTTGGTTCCAAATTAGATGAAAGATTCTTTTTTTAAACTCACTCCATACAAACTATTTGAAGTCCAAAAATTAAATTTAAAATGTTTAAATTCCTTTCAAGATGTACTAGAAAATATAGTATCTTTTTTTTTGTTTTCATGAAAAAATATGCAAGATGTTGAAATAGTAATTATAACAAACACTCTATCTTGTAGCACATCTTGAGAGTATTTAAAAATATTAAAAAAAAAACCTAAGCTCATTTTCAAAATCCAAGTAGTTTGTATACTCTGAACACTGTGCCAATTGGATGGTTTAGCAAGCAATTGGAAGCTTTTGGAGTTTTGGTCTTTTGCTAATTGGGATTTGATGGAATATTTACTTGATACAAAATTTTGTTCGTGTAGACAAAAATAAATAGAGAATTTCTTTAGAAAGGCATAGGTGTAAAATCTTGCAACATGTCTTTAAGTGGTCGAGTACTATATGAGATGGAAGTAGTATTAATTGAGTGTAATCTCACTTGGTATTAACAAGGGTTCTAAAAATGAATTTAGAGACACTTTTGGACAAGATTCGATTAACTTAATACCATTCCCAAGACCAAATGCACCCTTCTCTCTTCAATTCATCCCTTGACCATTATCATTACATCCAAAATTTTGTTTTATAAGCTATTGTCTTCATACCTTTTAACCACTATGTGTCCCTCTATATATTTTGTGAATCTATCACAATCACCATACGATCACAATTATAATCATATTTTTTGGTCAATTTAGGATACCGAGCCTTTCCGAAACTACAAATTACTATATCATGCTCATATTCCACAGCTCCCTTCCTCGCCTTTAATTTTCAATATTAAATACAAACACTTTAATCTAGTTTTAAGAATCAACTACGAGTAGTACAACAATAGGGTGGAGATGTTCTAACACTAATCATGAACGTACCATTACTACATATCAATGATGTAAGATTGGGTTCCAAAATCCTAAGAATTTCATAAACCATTTGTAAATATATACAATATCTTTTAACCCTTAACTGCCTATGCATTCATTTTTTGAACGATGTACAGATTTCATTCACAGCTTTCTCATCAATGTGGATTTTTTTTACCCTAGATATTATAGGAAGTTAGCTTCACGCATGTGTGAATTGATTAGAAGGGGGATGATTTTTGATATTCTTATGCCTCATATCATATTGCAGTGATTCACCATAAATTTCTAAAATCTTACTTAAAAATAAGTCAAAAGTGTTCTTGCAAAATTCAACTCATAAAATTAAGCAACAAAAATCTCCAAAAATCACTACACTCAGAGTATTACATTTCAACCCATCACAACAAATTTGATCCACAGATTGTCAATATCTCATTCGCAATTGAATTACAAAGAATTTTGAATTTTGAGTTTCAAATTTTATATAAAAATATTGGTGAAAGCAATCATAGATCTAACTATAGGATAGAATCAAAAATTCATAATGTACAACTTTTATTCATACATCAAGTTCAAAATACCCCTTTTCGTTGCATTTTATAATGATTCTTTGCAATTCATAATGATTCTTTGCAATTCATAATGATTCTTTGCAATTCTTCAAATTTAGAGTGGGCTACAGGCATTTAAAGGTTAACCCTTGAACGTCACCTACTAAATTTAGATTTGAGACTTAAAATTTTGTAGTTATTGATAAAATAGTTTGCTATTTTATTTTTCTTGACACAATATTAGAATTAACCAAAATCAAAACGAGTTTGTTTTTTAACTTCTATGGTGAATTTGCATCTCAATATTATCAAGTTCTAACAAGCATTGTTCATAAATAGTCCCTTGGTTGGCCCTTTTGGGCTTGAGAGAACTTGTGGGAACTCTCTTTTAGCATCACAGAGGTTGTGAGTCCAATCCCCCACGGTGGTGCAGAACCTTGCTTTAAATTATTCTCCAACTCACTATAAAGTAATTTAGCAGTCTTTTTGAACCAAAAATGAGTGTAACGTGAGTTTCCACTTTGGTTCAAAATGACTTTAATGTGAGTTTCCACTTTGATATATTATTTTCAATTAACTCTATCATAAATAGGACTTTGAGCATGTTCCACAAAATTTGGGATGCACATCATAAGAATGGAAAAAAAACAAAACTTGTATTTAACTTCATTTAGTGTCCAAAATCGAAACAATATAGCATTAAAGGGCTAATTTGTGGATGTATATATAAGATTCTATAGCCCTTGCAAAAGTTCACTCTTTTACCATGACTACACAAAAGATAAAATTTTCAAAACATAAGATTCGTGAGGCATGGTTGTTGTAGACTTCCAACTCTCCACCATCGTTCTTTAGGTCAAGAATTACATGACATGTCCAATATTCTAGAATCCACTACAACGATTATTATTCCTATGTACACCTTACAAGGTCTAAGAGCATCCCCAACGCAACACGGTAAAGCTCACTGCAAATCAAAACCTATCTTTTCACTGACCTAAAATTAGAAACTAAAATTACCATCATAAGAAGCGCAGTTAATAGTACAGAAATTACACTTCAAAAAAAATGGTAAAATTGGGACATAGGTGAAATGTCCCATTGAAAACACCACATTTTCAAATTTTAGAGGGAGTATACCAAATCTTGCTTTAAAATGGAAAGATTCTCCCACACTTCCTCTAAATTTCAGAAATGTAGAGGGAGTAAGGGAGGATCTTTCCATTTTAAAGCAAAATTGACCACACTCCCTCTAAATTTTTGAAAATGTAGTGTTTTCATTGAGAGATTTCACCTAGATCAATTTTTTACAAATTTTTTTTCTTGAGAAATATCTCACGTTTATTTAGATGCGCTTCTAATGATGGTAATTTTACTCTCTAATTTTAAGTCAGTCAAAAGATAGGCAGTGAGCGTTACCATGAATGCATTGGGGATGCTCTAAAGAACCTTATGTATTTCTCAATGAAATACGGGCGTGGTGGGTCCAAAGTCAATAAATAAAAACAAACAGCTACGTCATGAGGAGCTCTGATCGGAATAGAATAAATGAAGAATGGAAATGATGAAGGACAAGAATGCATTTTCAGTGGAATCATGGACGGAATATATTTGCTATAGTGATATTTAACCCCTTAACGTACCGATCCTTTGAACGCAAGTAGATGTTAGCCCGAAAAATAGATTTTAGCATGACTCAAATGTACAATAAGTGTACATGAAAGGACCATTGCATGCATGAAATCTACCCAACAAATTTGACATATTTGCATTTGGAGGCCTCTCCAATTTTATGGACCTCTCCCCATCACAAGAGACTTACTCTCATTGGTAGAGAACTTAATAGGCTTGCAAAGGTGACTTGGATGAAAGTCATCCTACATTGCATGAAAAAGTTACAGGACTTTGAGTCCGTTCATGATCCAGTTTCTGGACGCTGTGACGTTTAGGGGTTAACCCCAAAAAATGAGTGTCCCTGCAATGCCTCTTCCCTACGGTCAGAGTCAATAAATGTAAAAGTGAAAGTTTGAGGAGTCATTTAATGCGGAATAGAAGTCAGCTGCACCGACTTCGAGGAATCAATGTGGTACAGTGCTCATTCACACCAACCCACTCTCCTAATCATTGAAATGACGGCTCTCCAATACGGACGAGCTAGCTGCTTTGGCCCCACCCTTGGGCAACGCTCCTTTGACCGCCTTCTGTGCCACTTGAGCTGCCAAGTTGACATCCCACTTTTTCAATTTGAAAAAAAAAACAAAAACAAAAAACAAAGAAAGAAAAGAAGAAGAAAAGTAAAAAAGAAAAGAGAAGTAAAGTTGACATCCCTTATTTTCATTTCATTTCGCAAAATTATCTTAAACTTACTTTCCTTTGCTTGCCAGTCAGTTTTCGTTTTTCTTTAATGTTTTTCTTTATTGGCTCTGACTTTAGGGAAGAGGTATTGCGGAGACACCAGTTTTCTTGGGCTAAATATCATTGTAACAAATATATATCCCGTCCATGATTCCACTGAAATGCATTCTCTTTCTTCACCCGTTTTTAGTTCCGGTTAGAGCTCTTCGTGGGGTAGCTGCTTGTTTATTGTCAGTTAATCTTTTGTTCAAAAAAAATTATTCAAAATTGGTGATATGTGTATTTGCTAGATTAATTGGAAGTACTTGGAACCTCTTCATACCTCCTTCGTCCCATTAAAAAGTTGTGGTTTCTACTACAGAGGAGTTACGCGAGTATTGCTCACCATCTAAGCGAGCTTTATTCATATATGCAAAAACCCGTATTGCAATGCAACATAAAACTAAAAAAACATGATCAAAAGAAACATGGACCTTGTTTAGAAAGAACGTTGATCAAATAAAATTGAAAATAAATTGTAGAATTGAAAAAAGTCTACAAAAGATGCAAATGAATGAATATGAATGAAAATGGGATGAAAATGATATATAATGAAATATTGAATAAAACACCAATAGCCATGTCCGTGGACAAAACAGCAAACACAACCCCTCACCGTCTCCTCCAACGTTCGGAGTAACAACCCCAACAGCCAGTAATCAAGGCCGCTTCACGCTATGGCTAAAGGTCAAGAGGCCGTCGATTTCCACCAATCAAATTGCAAGAAACCATGGGTTCGACCTCTCGACCCTTCACACTAGAGGCCAAAGTCCAAAAGCCGTGGACCTCCAAAATGCTTACATGGCAACATTTTTTGACCAAGGTGACGGCCTCTCGAGAGGAAGTTTGGGTCCTACATTTTGCAAGACCCAAACTATGGTCGAGAGGCCGTCGATTTCTTTTCATAAAAAATAAAAACTATATTTTATTGCCTATTTTTAGTAGATTTCTTTGAACTCTCAACAAAGTTTGGACTCTCAATCCCACGGCCTCTCGACTTGGACGGCCATAGTGTGAAGCGGCCCTTGATCAATTAGTAAGGGTCTCTGTTTCCACTACCCAGATTTACCGAATATTGTCTCGTGTGATTTTGTGATCTTCATTAATTCAATGGGATTCATCTTCTTGTTTCAAATAAATTAATTAATTAAATCATTGAATATACATATGAATTAACCTTAAACGTCCAACCGAAAGTGAATGATGTGCAAAATCAAACACCATTTTCTCGTCCATCATTGACTTTTAGCAGTGTGGGTTTTTATTATATATTTTATGGGAAGTTAGCTTCATGCTTGTGTGATCCGATTAAAAAGGGGATGATTTACCAAAAAATTATGCCTCATTTCATGTAGCAGTGATTCACCCAAAATTTGTAAATTTTTAGTGTAAAAGTGCTTTTAAAAAAGCCAACTCATAAAACTAAGCAACCCAAAAATCTCTAAAAATCACTACATTTAGAGTATTACACCCGGTATTACATTTCAACTAATCACAAAAATTTCATGTACAAATTGCCAATATCTTATTTTTAATCAAATTTCAAAAGAATTTTCTATTTAGTGAATCTTCAAATTTTATACAGAAATATCGGTGACAACAATCATAGATCTAACCGTATGGACAAAATTAAAAATTCATAATGCACAGCTATTTTTCATATATCAAGTTCAAAATATCACTCTTAGGGCCGCTTTACACTACGATGGAGAAGTCCACCCGTCATGAATTCTAAGGGGAGTTTGGAAATATGATTGGCCGAGACTGACACTCTTAGTCAGTGATAGTTTACACTATAGCCAAGAGTCTTGTGGTGAAGAACTTTTTATATGGATGAAAAAATGACATGACTGCCAACGTGGCAACACTTTTTGGAAGGTCTCCGGAGGTCAAGTTTCTTGGGCAACCTCAAGGCCTTAAACAAGAAACTTTGCCTCCGAAGAACTCTCCAACGTGAAGACATTCTTTTAGTTTCTTTTCATCTTCTCCAACATATCATCCCTAATCTCAAACAACCATATCTTAGACTGATATTCTTGACCGACGAGTGCACTTCTCCACCGTAGTGTAAAGCGGCCTTTAGTTACATTTTGCAAGACATCTTTAAAATCCTCCCAAAATGGAGAGGGGTGAGGATGTTTAAGGGTTAATTTCATCTTGCAAAATCATTATGGGCGTTGTAGACGCAAATTCCTCAAGCAACTAGTCTCACTGCAGGTGGTATCACCGATGGAACAACAAAGCACATTATTATTACTATTATTATTATTATTATTGCTATTATTATTATTATTATTGTTCCCTCCTTTTAACCCTTAAAGAACATACTAAGTCCCACGGGCTTACTTTTTTTGCTCATAACTTCTACTCCGTTGAACCAAATGGGGGTTTTTAAATGCCAAAACAAGCATATCTAAGGCATCTATACTTCTTCAGAGTAGAACCAAAGTAAAATATAATAAAATTAAGAATCATGATTGAAATGAAGTTTTAAAAAGATTTTGGGTGTGGGAAATGAGGAAAGCCATGTCCTTTAAGGGTTAACATATGAGTTTGTATTTCTCATTTTAACCCCTAAATGCCCTGATCTATGTCCAATTTGGGCTATTTTGCAAAGATGTATTATAAAATGCAACTAATGTGAATATTAGGAACTTGATGTATGAATAAAAGTTATACATTTTGAATTTTAGATTCTATCCATACAATTAGATCTATGATTGCTATCCCTAATATTTTTCTATAAATTTTGAAACATAAAATGAAAAATTATTTTGAAATTCGATTACAAATAAGATATTGATAATATGTGGATGAAATCTGTTGTGATGAGTTATAATGTAGTACTCTAGGTGTTGTGATTTTTGGAGATTTTTTAGATGCTTGATTTTATGAGTTTATTTTTTCAAGAATAATTTTAGACTAAACTCTTCAAAATTTTGTGTGAAACATTGCAATACGAATTGAGGCATAATTTTTTCACAAATTGTTTATGTTTCCATCGGATCACACATACATGAAGCTAACCTCCCATAAAATTTTCAGTAAAAAAATCACACTACAAAAAGTGCATGACGGATGAGAAACTACGGATGAAATCTGTACATCAAGCAAAATATGCATGGTTGGGCAATTAGGGGTTAATAATGGACGCTTTATTTCACCCCAGGGCACATTTTCCGTTCCCTAGCTGCAGTGATGACTGTAGTTGCTTCAAACCACATTCAACGGCCACGTCATTACGTGACTCAGCAGTCCAGATAAGGACAAGGATTTTCCACCAGATATAGAGAGAACCGGACAAATCGGTCCTTTTGAGAAAGTGGACGAGGTCCAGCTGGCTGCTGTCCTGCAGTGTGAACGGAACCGCAGAGAAGGGTCTGTGAGTGCCACTTGGACGAGATGATGTGGGAGGCGCCTGTGCCACGGTGGACATCCATGCCACGTTGGAATATCATGACCTTCGTGGCATGATATGTCCACATATGATATGGTCACGATGGTCTATCAGTAGGTCATGATATTCCAGCGTTACCGACCGAGTTGTCATTATTATTGTTATTAGTGTGGGCTTTTGGACTCTGATCTAGAGACCTGCATAGACGGTGCTGGGTGCACCGCAAACTCAGGATTCCATTGGTTCAATTATTATTATTATTATTTTATTTTTTTTGACACAAATAGAACGAATTCCGTTGCAAGAGATAAAATACAACACCACCCTAGGTGGAATCGGCTTAGGGGGAAGAACCAGAGCCAGACACAGACTCAAGACCAAACAAAAAGAGGCACCCGAGTGCTAGGGCGGCCGGCCCACGAGGCTTACCCATGACGAACGAACCCATCGGACCAACTAACACCCACTGAGGTTGTTCCTCAACCATGGAAGCTTTGAGTCCCTGTGTGCACCAATGGCCTCAAACCTTCCTAGTTCACGGGTTCGCTTCGCGGGAGTGAGCCGGGTGGCCTTGTTAAATGAAATCCAGTTAGCTCTACTATAATCCACTAGTCCTAACCAGATGCGTTGAAAAAGCTTAGACCGGGGCCACGCCACTTCGATGAACACCATGTCGTTTCATTCCATCTAGAGTGTCCACATAATCACACTGCGAATGACCATCCAAATGCGGTTGACCACACTGAACTTTTGAGGGGCTCTATGTGAAAAGAGACCATGTTTCCAAGAAAGAGGCCGCTAATGGCCTCGCACTCCCGGACCCTCTATCAGCGAGTTTAGAATACATTGGTTCGAATTTTGAAAAAAAAGAACAATCCTACCTGCAATGTGTTTTTTTCAAAATGAAACTTTCATATAGATTGTTTGCCAAATGGAATGGCATTCAATCTTGTTGGCACATTAGTGATCCTAGGTAAAGTTTGATTAGCAACGTTCATGTGTCTATTGGTCTCGCTCAACGTGGCGGGGCGGGTTTGAATGTTCCTCTTTCTTTCTCTGTAGTACAAGGTTCCCTTTATTTGTGCAAAATAAATACATAAATGAATATTTCACATAACTTGGAATATCATAACCTAATGATAGACCATCATGCGATATAATAGAAGATCTTTCACTTGTTTAGTGGGTGGACCACCTAGGGGCGCCTTCCCATTAGTCTTCGTTTAAGACTCCAAGACTTCACAGCGTGACCCTTTGGGCTTACTAGTTGGTTAAAATGAGTACGAGATATGATTACGAGCGATCTAATCCCAAAGAGACAATAGTGCAGCCAATGGTGCATCAAGATACTAAAGACTGAACATGTCTCGTTTTAACCTGAGTGACCGATCAAGTGTTTTCTCGTCACAATCCAAACAACAATCATTGCCCATGATCAAGAAATGACATTTTCAAGTTTTAATTTTTGACGAAATTGGGGGTAGAGGTCATGTTTTATTGTTGTTTGATGCATTTTCATTTGCAATATTGACATTCACTAAGGAATTTTCTAAAGACAAACACCTCAACATTGTCTCAGTGTTATAAAAATTTCTATTTCGGGGAAATAATGATGTTCTCTCATTTGAAATTTTAGCTTTATTGAATTTTAGAATAGAATATCTAGTTTTAACCAATCATACCAAATTTCAGTTTTAAAAAATAAAAAATTGTAATTTTGGTGAATATTAAATGGTAAATGCCTTTGAATTCATTAAATGAGTGTCTAAAACATTTTTGAAAGTTTGACAATACATATGATTACTAAACATCATACCTCTCATTTTCTCTTTTGGACCGAACTTCATCAAAGTTGCAAAAGTAACATATTATAACACATCAAGGTTTTGCCCTTATCCCCTCTATCATTTAGGAGTTATGAATCGTCATCGACCACCCTCAGAATCACAAAGTAATTGAATTTAACATCACAAGGTGGATGGAGAGGTCCCCAATATACTTTTGGGCTGAAGACTGGTGGAAAGGTATTCTTTGGTGGTCTCCAACCAAACATGTGAGAGATATATCATAAAGCAATAGTCACATGTTTTGACTTTTAATTCTTAAACATCGAACCCCGCCCTTTGGGGCTTAGTTTACTCAATTTTAAAACCACTTTGACCATGAATTGCTAATAATAGGATAAATATTTTATGAAATTTCATTTTCAAGCATCATTTATGACAAAAATAGTATGTAAATACATTTTTAGAGGTCAAAACTCAAAAATTATATTTGTCTCTTTCTAAATTAAGAAATTTCATTTAAGATTTAATCATTTGGAACAACCACAAGTTGGTTATACAAGCATACACAATATCTCCAATGTGCACGACATTATAGAGAGTCTATGAGCTTTTTTAGTGGAGAGTCCAGTGAAATGATTAGGCTCATGATTAAATTTGAGGGTTTTTAAAAAAAATTAAATTTGGGCATTCCATGGTTTATTATTGAAATTTTTGAAATAAAAAGTAGATGTCAATCTACCATAAGATTGCCCATCTAGAGGAATTTAGGAATCTTGTCATCACAAAATAGGAGGAACTTTTTGATTAGGAGCTTCCAAACCCTTGTTAACTACCATTTTTCAAAGTTTAATCAACTATAGGATAAATTGGTCGTTGTTAACCCTAAAGATCACCTCTTTTGTAAAAGTCAAAGCACTATAATTTGCATACTTGAAATATCACATTGTATGATTTATAATTTTTCATAGATAGTCATCAACATTATGAAGGTATGACTAAATTTTCAACATGATTGGAAAATATTTTGAATATTTGCAAATTTTATCATGTAAACAAGGTAAAAATTCAAAATATATATATTTTTATCAAATTTAATATCAAAAATTATATTTAAGGTAGATAAAAGTTATATATACAAGGAGTAAAAAATTGAGAGTGAAAAATTAAAAGAGACCTATGATTGGAATATTTTTAGAAAGCCCTTTTTATTTTGGACACTCAAAACTCAAATTTCTCGACGGTGAAAAATCTTCAAATGAAGTCTATTCTCCAATCTCAATGGTCAAAAGATGTATCATAACTTAACTTAAACATCTAATGAAAACACCAACTACAATAAAACTAAAACACTTGATTTTTGAGGCGTTTGACCAAAAATCAAGCATAATATGGTTGATTGGGCACTTAGGGGTTAAATTGGTCTCTATGGAGACACCTCAATCTCTACAAGCAATTTTGAAAAAAAACCCACAATTTAGACACTTATTTTTTACTTCATAGTGGTAATCTATCAAACGATTTCTAATCGTTCCGTTTCTAATCGTTCCGGGGACTCTTAGATTAATACCAAAATCTCGACTAAAATATTGGTAAACAATCTTTATTAGGCCTGTTGAATATAAGTGAAAACTTCTCATATCAACGTAGTTTATAATTCCAAGACACCGTTAAAATCAGCCAATGTATGCATACATGACCGTTGAATGTACAGAAGACTTAACCCCTAAAGGATGATGCTGGTTTGAGTATAGACCGAAGCTGGAGCGTATTTTCAGGGTGTGGGGTATACCGGACTTGTTTGCTACTGCTGTAGAAGTGTTGAAAGAGCGCTGATTTTTTTAGTGTAACCTCGATGCAGTCTTGAAGAGGGTTTTCAAGTTGCGATGAAACTCTGAGATCTTATGCGTGTAAGGAAAAATGGGGAGTGTGAGAAGTAGATTCATTACACATAACCTATATTGCAAACCGTAGGCCATTTTGCCCTGCTCAATCCTGAAGGGGTTAAGCTGTACAATTAGAGTTAGATCAAGATAATACTTAAACATAATGAAAAGAAAAATAGCCTTGAATGTTGTCCCTCATTTCAGTGGTAAGTATTTATTTATAGGTTTTAATCAGTTCTATTAAAGGCAAATTTGACTTAACATTGGCGGGCAATGGCCTAATATGGGTACTGGTGAGACGTGTTTCACTATGTGTGACTTATGTCTAACTCATTTTATGTGTGCTAGAAATTCCGTTTTTAACACTATGTATATAGCTGCAGCCATGGCACCTATAACACCATCTATTTTTTGTAATTTTTCAATGATTTTTTCTTACCAAAAGAATATTTCTCAAAAATCACACTATTTTTGAGGGGGTACCCATATCAGGCCATCACCCTGGCATCTCGGGCAAATCGACCGGAAGTTCATCTTGAGTGTAAGGTAGTTCATACATCTACAACTTGCTATCAAGTCATCTATGGACTCGGTAGTGTGCTAAAAGATACACAAGTGAAGGAAACTATCTAACAACTTCCCAAACAACATCTAAGAGAATATTTAGTTTAACAACCCTATGCCTTAAAAAATCTCGTAGACCATATATAACCCTTTTTTTCCTAAATGTGGCATGATAAAATTGGGGGTATGAAAAAATACAATGAGATGAGAACATATGCATCGCATTTCAGTAAGAGGTCTACCCATCTCCTTGCAAAATACTATAAGGAACATTAATTCAAAAGATTGTAGAGCATTTGACAGGAGAGTCTTCATATTGTGTAAATGTCTTAGGCTTTTGGTGATATTTCAGTCTAAAATATAATTGGACATCACAAATTCTTGGCTTTACAAAAAATTGTACAAAAAAGTGAAACAACAATAGGTGTGCTTTAGTTTGTAATTCCTCTTTGTAATCCTTTTTTAGGCCACATTGAACAAATGCATATCCTCTTCCTATATTGAATTCAAATTTTATTTTAACTTTGTATTGATAACACACAATTGTAAAACATTTATTAGCTCATTGAGTTAGCTTCTACCGCAACTTGAAAAAAGGATTGCAACTATGAGTCCAAACAAGGGGTTGAATGGTAAAGTGAAAGGGAAAAATGAAAAAAAATCTATAATATTGATCCATAGTTCTCTTCTATACAATATCTTCATTTGTAAAAAAAAATAGAAAATAAATACATGCATCTTCCAACTTAAATAGAAAACGTGATCACTATAAAATGAAATAACTCATGATGTAATTGTGTGAGATGACTAATAGGAGTTGAGTTAAAATAGAATTAACAATTGTCACCCCGCAATCAAAAGCATTTTTTATATGGGAATGTTCTTCATTTTTGTGCTGCAATCAACCATGGATAAAGAAGCTTTTGAATTGGAAGACAACCAAGGGTTTTTCTTTTCTCATTATTGTCATACGAGTGAGTAATATTATACATGGAAAGCTCAAGTAGGAACACTCTCGTTTTGAAAATTGCAAGATTTTAATGCAACACTATTTCAATAAATGGGATAATATTGTACTTTTCTTTAATTGAAATCAACAAACTTAAAGGTGTGCCTCGTGGGCATGAATTTAACTATCTTGACAATTGATGACGATTGGATTCTGTGAAAGTGAAGACCCTCGGGGGGTGCACTCTACATTATGTTTGAGAATCACGTGCGTTCATGACCCCTTCTAAAAACCCCCTGTGTACGAGAGGTTATATGTCTAAAATACCTTTGTATACAAATGTATTCCGTTTTAAATATATGTTTAGTGTAAGTATACATGAGTATTTTCAGTTCTAAATGTGTTTATTGTATGTATACGTAATACGGTAGTGTTCAAATTAATACCCCTTCTGTGCACTCACGTATACTCGTACCTGTTTAGTACAGTGCACCCCCCGAGTGAAGACCTCCAAGTTCAAATCTCTGTGCTCCTAAAAGAATGCTTGGCGAGATTTACCTAAACGAATCTTAATTTGGAAGCTAATGTAAAAAATACTTATCACAACAACATCAAAACTTTTTAATGTCTCTGCCCCACCAAGGAAGAGACTACGAGTTACATGGTCGAAGAGTATAAACAAACCATAAAAATAAATTTAAGGTGAATACTAAGGCAGAGACTACGTGACTGGCCTCTTGTTAAGGTTTTCTTTTGTGGGGTTCAATTTTTTGGTGCCACCTAACACTATTTTTCCCACAAAAAATAAAATAAAATAAAATAAAAATAAATAAAAATTGGAGACGACAATGGATAATCCTACCTGACCTTGTTGCACCATCTTTGCAGAACTCCAATACAGTTACGTAGTAAGTAATGATATTGTGCATGGGGGCGTTACAATGATTTCACCTTCCGTATTCCAATTGCAACACTTCTTTTGAGCCACTCACGCAGCTCAGTCAATGTCTGCCTTGACAAATTTCCAAGACCTCCTATCTTACACTCTCTCATACGTACTTGCGTACCACATTGGATACATTTTTAGAATACTGGGGACTACTAAAAATCCAGCCATGACTATTGGTAAGTTGTTTATGAGTCAAACAGAACACTTCAATCATTTACAGTACCTCACTCCTCAATGCTTCTGATTCAAGAGGCATGTACTAGATAACCGGCTTGGGCCGGGACGGAAGTCCCGAGCCAGTTACGGGACATACCTTAATTCAGGAAATCAAGACTAGTTGTGGCAACTTCATATTGGTTCTAAGTATATTGAATGGTGTATTTAGTGTCACGGGACATTATTTTTAAACCCGGACACTATTTCATTTTAGGGAGAAATAGTGTTCTCGTAAGAAAAAGAATGATTGCAGTTGAGTTAACCGAAAAGAAGCCCATTTAACTTCCCCTTTTGCTTTACTTCTAACCTTTTTTTGAACTATACTTGGGTTGAATAGTGTCGTGTCATAAATTGTCCTCTTGTAGGCCATGGGCTTGGAGCTTTGGTAGAAGGTGTGAGAGTCATTGCGAGGTATGAAGAATAATGATAGTGGCTTGCTTTAGATTGTCTCCCAACTCATCATGAACTAGTTTTTGGTCTATTTATATTTCAATATGAGTTCAAGAGGAATTGAACACGAGTTTGCTAAAATTTTCCTCTTTGAACTGACTTTTCCGTTAGTTAGACATCAATTCTCCTCAGACACTAAAAATGCCATTTGGTGTAGTACATTTACAACCCATAATGTTTTTTTGTATGCATGTAATCTTTGTAGTATATTCCAAATCTTTGTAGAAAACTCCTCGTTTCTTTTTGTTCCCAACTCTTTGTAGTATAGTCCTCAAAAGAAGACTCTACTCATGTGTAACATGTCGTAGGTTATGCTAGATAGAGTACTCCATTGACATGCCACATCGTGTAGTAGGTGCATGCTACCACCTTGTTGCTCAGCATCTAAGAGACAGCATGCACCTGCTATATGCCATAGCAGAGCCCAGGGAGTACCCTATCTAATACATAACCTACAATATCGAACTAATAATTTTTAAACCACAATAGTAAGAAATTGTGTAGTCCAACACTTGCATGGAGAGAAATGGGAGTGAAAAAGCAAGTCAAGAAGTTATAGAAAATACACCTTGAGTGTGTAGCCATTGATGTAGTTGCAAATTTGTTGCGCATTTCTTGGAGTAGACTATGTATAGTATTACAGTCGCAGTGTTTTCTATAGGGCGATTTATCACTAAATTTCTACACCAAGCATTTTGTACAAAATTGGACTATTGGAGTATAACAAGAAAGAATGGAGAAGGGTGTAAGGCGAAGGTAATATCACATACTAGTAATTATGAGTATTATACTCCAACTTATTTGAAGATAAAAGTTTAGTTCTGAGCTTGAAATTAAGATTAAAAAAATGTGATTAATGCAGAAAAATCATATATGCATTTTCTGAACATATTGCGTTTTAGTTATAAGTCCTAAAGGTCTCATAGTTTTTTAAAATTTGAAGATTCATAAAGACAAATTATAAACTAGAACTTGGAAGAATATTTTGAACATAAGATACGATAGAAATTGAAGATTTACGATTTTAGAACAAATTTGTATCATCATTAATTTGGTATCAAATCTGAACTTATACTTTAGCTTGTTTTCAAAATTTGATTACAAAATATATTCTCTGTAAATTTTTAATGAATTTTTTGTATGGATTTGAATGTAGTAATTTTTGGAAATCAATCATTTGGTTGCTTAAATCTATTACCACATTTTCCAGGGCCAGTTTCAAACTAAAAATCAAATAAATCAAATTTTCACATGCTTCTACTTCCATAAGTTTACCTCATTGTAAATTAATTACAGTGATGTCAAAAAGTAGCCCGAAAAGTGACCCATTTGAATCAAAAAGCAAAAGGTGTTCAAACTAGACCTATGCACTAAAATGACTCCCAAACATTCATAACAACATGGATTGACATGAAAATTTTACTGTGATAATCAGACTTCAAGAGGAATTCAACCTAGCAAGTTCTATTGAAAACGGACTTGGAATGAAGGAGATACAAGCTCGCAAAGTTACTGCCATCAAAATTCACAAAAACTGTCCAAAAAAAATTCCTACTTTCAAATGATCACCAAGAATTCAATTTGTCTTTGAATGATCTAAAAATTTTACCACATTCCATACATCATCTCGTCTGTTTTATCAAAATTGCATTAAAATCGGACACGTTTTGCAAAAGCTACAGCTCTTTAAAGGTGAACGTCCCCAAAAACATCAAAATATGGACGTCGGGACGGTTAGGGGTTAAGGAAATGGTGGCTATTAGATATAGTTACGTTATGAGTTTGGGAATCTTTAAATCTTGAAGGATACATGTGGTATGTGAGCGTGTGAGTTATAGAGTGCATCGGTGCGAGTGCTTGAGAACTGAACCTGGGGGCCTGGAGAACAGCAGCCCATGTGAATAATGTGTGTAAATATGAGCACCCCTGGCCATTAATGCTGATCAACTGTACATGACCTTTCCCACTCAATTGCAGAGACTCTAGGCGTTGACCTACGCCTCCTCCCTTCCAACCCACGTGCACCATCATTGTCCATTCCCATGTCGACATCTGGCAGGCACCACTGTTCATCAATCCCATTTTCATTCTCTTCTAATTCTTGCCCACATTCGTTCATTTATTATTGTTTTTGGCTTTTTCAACCAATCGGAACTCAGGAAGGGATTACGAAATTCATCCATATGGACGGTGGCAACAGAAGAGCATGGCCAGCTGCAGTTGTTTTCCACTCACCAACTCTAATTCTGGATGATAAAATATCCGTCTTATGGTGTGGAGTTTCATATTTGCACACCAAATATTGTCTATATAGTGAGGGGTGGTTCTCATATTAAGCACTTTGTCCTATTCTTTGATAAGATCATGCTCACACTTTATGAAGTTAAGTTTATTAAATTTATTCTTTTCCAATATGATTGTCCTATGTTGTGAGAGACGTAGTAGTAGGTAATTGGTTGATGCATTCTTTTCCAAGCAAGTTTAGTGGTTGTTGCTAGAGAAGCTTTTATTTCTCAAACTCCATCTTGCATGTGAACTTGGTGCACAATGAGCAACTGCTAGCCATGCTCTAACATAATAGAGCAGTTTTGGATGTCCCCCTTTTTGGAACTAGATCACATGAGCATCTTTTAATGTGATCCAGTTTTCACCTTTTACAATAGGTCGTATCACTCGCAAAAGGTGGTTCTTCTTTCAAGAGCCATGCTTAGAACTTCAGTTCTTCCATTTTTGTAGGTCCCTATAGTATTCACTTGTTGAAAGTTGATATTGCCCATGTTCATGAAGACAATGACCATAGATGCAGGTGACTTGCCAATTACGGAAAAGGGGACTTCATTAACTACACTACCGATATTATGTTATGAAATGAAGATTTCTCTTACGAAGTACATATCTTGTTTAACTCCACCAATGGCCCTTTGTCCGGTGCACAATGGCTCATTGTCAAAACGAACACACACTTTTTTCACACCGGCTTTGAAAGAGGCCCAAATTTCTTATCTTTTCAAAGGCGTTTACAGTACCTTAAAGTCACCAAAACAATATTGCTTTACTTTAAGAACATTGTCTTAGTCCTTTATATTGCTATCATGCATTTTTTAGGATGTACTAAACCAAATTTCTCTCTCATCCTCATCTCATTTGTTCAATTTTTCTAATTTTTTTTAAAAGTTTAAAACTTGCACTTCAACTCAAACCAAAATAAATTGATTCAAAATTTTTATATGACAAACCAACTATAATAATTTTTTATCACTATCATATTTGTTTAATTGGGACTTTCTAGCCTATTAAGACTCTTTGGAATCTACAATCGGCTTAGATTAAGTGGGAAATTGCCCACTAGATTTATACAAATTGTAGATTTCAAAGAGTCCCAATATGATGGAAAGTCCCAATTAAACAAATATGATGTTTAATCTACTTTTAATTTTTCTAAATTTCTAAATATTTTGCATTTTATTGCATTCACAAATTAATATTACAATCACAAATAATATCATGATTATTACTTCAAATTAGAAACAGAGTATTGACTTTGAATAATATCATTAATATTATTTGTCGTCATGAATTGTCTTTTACAAGAAAATCAAAGTGCTTGGAGTTTTTTATTTTTTATTTTTAAAATTTATTTTTAAAAAATTTAAAGTATTAACAGAATTTTTTCGTGTACTGGACCTCATAAATTCTGTTAATTTCAACTTGCATTATAAATTTTTGAAAATTGTAAGACTAATAAAAATAAAATCTAATTAAAATTAAAAAGTAAAAATTAAAAAATTAAAAAAGAAAAGAAAAAAGTGACCTTAAAATTTTCATTGCTTGTCTAAAATTACGCTAAACTATCTAACTTGTGGTAATGCCCTCATAGAGATCTTAGAGGTTGGCAATTCGACTCCAGCTGTGTGCACATCATTAAAAGGTCCAATACCACTTGGATGATGAGGAGTGCTCTTGGAAGTTTAAATACATTGCAGTGCGGAGAATCTCGGGGAGGTACTGTCGAGAATTTAGAAAACTATGAGAAAACAAATATAGGGTGTCTTTTATTCATTTGAGATAAAAACTATAACTTTTTAGAAGTAATATAGGGTGTTTTAAAACCAAATGGAGAATATTTTAGGAATATTCTTATAATATACTCTAATATATACTATAAATAGTAGGATATTCCAATTACTTCATAGCCCTCCATTAAATTACCCTTTGTGCGCTCATATGTACCCAAAATTTACACTAAGTGACCTCCGTGAGGGGAGAATAAGTCGCTCATGTAGGAAATGATTGGGAACTTAGGGTCATGTTCATAAAGAAAAAATAAAATAAAATCACCCGCACGGGAGTACAGGTACATACTCTTTAAGTCTCAATGTGATGTTGTGATTTGTTGCCTTTCAATGGAAACATATTATCCATTTGTATCAAAATAAAATAAAAATAAAAACACATTAGCCTAATTGCAAATGAAAAATGCAATGTTCTTCTAAATTGATTTTATATTCAATTTTTACACTTTGCATTGATGTTTAAGATATTACAAAGTATGATTTGATGTTTATACTCAAAGAAGTCACTTAATATATTCTTTGGAATACATAAGCGTACAACACATATTTGTTGAGGGGCTATCTACCTCATTTTTTGCATTTTAGTGGACCCTATATTTTTCAATAATTCTACTTTCTTTAATCTTCTGCCAGCTAATGTGTAATTATAAACTAAAATCTCGATAATATTCAAGACTCTACATTATTTATAATTTTTTAGTTTTTTTTTTAATTGCCTTAACATTGTATTACAACATTAGGAATGGAATTCATCACACAACACTAGGACAATATTGAGGTCATCGTCTTTGAAAAATTCTCCTTGGTGGAGTTTAACCCAAATTGACACAATTCAAATTGAGCTGAAAAGTAGAGTTGATTTCCTATTTGAATTTTTTTTTCCTTTTTTATAAAATATCTTTTTCATCCCAGAGAGCCCTTAAGAAAGGGCAGCGGCAATAAAATGATCATTTGGTCACTTGGGGTTAATTTGAAGAGGCAGAAATTCTTCTTCGTCTCGGAGATTGACTGACCCATGTCGGCAGTCGGTGGCAGATGTAGGTGACCGTGACATTGGTCATGAGATGGAATTGTGCTCATGGTTTTGGTGTGCAAGAATTCGGCCAAAAATCCTCTTTTTTATAAGGAGTTTACTGGTTTCCATAAAAGTTTGTTCCATCCGACTTCCATGCCTGCTCATTTTATGTACATCTCAAGCTCAGCTTCAGATGATATTTAGATTGTCAGGTTCATCCTCGTTCACACTGCAAAGTCAAGCCCCGTGCACATGGCTGCACAGACACCCTCTGATGTGTACCTTCAATAGCCACTTTATTACAAGGGAATAATTCATTCATGAAAACAGAGGATTCTTTTTTTTTTCAACTGAATGAAATTTCTTGACCTTCTACAGAAAAAACGTGGGCCAAATAATTTTTTTTTGATGAACATGACGACCAGTTGGGCAATGACCCATTCACACCAAGCCCCTGTAGCACTTGCATATGCATTCCTGAAATGGAGGAAGGTAAAACAGAGAGAAAAAAAAAAAACATTCAAAGCCAATGTTCAAGTATTGTGCAACTAATGTTCAAGTATTGTGCAACTGTAAGTAGAGGCATGTTCCTTTTTTGCCTTGCATTCCTTTTGGTCATGTGTTAGAGTAATTTTTAATTACGTATTTTATATTTCTTGATTGACAACAGATTCCCTCGAAGTTACATAACGCATGCATGCATGTGGCAACCATTGGTGTATGTGAATGGGCTATCAGACATCAGACATTTTCAACATGAAGGGCATGAAACCATGACCACTGTACAGTGGGGTACCAATCAAAATGTCGTTTTCGAATTTGCAGTGAGAAACATTTCAGTACTGCCAACTTTGAAAGCCTCCCGAGAGCTAAAACATTGGTTTTTTACCACGAAATTTAAACCAAAGAATAATCTTTAAGTTAATTATATGCATGCCAAATTTCAAGGCCAAAAGATGTACCGAAAAAAGGTTATTCAAAATCTACCAACATTGGTGGCTGTGGAAATTGTTCCACTGCTGCCAACTTTGACAGCCTCCCAAAGATTGATTTTTTTTTTTTTGCCATAAAATTCATGGAACAAAAACCTCTTTATGTTAATCCTTTAGCGCGCCGGCGTCCAGAATTTGGACGCTGGATGAATTTCAGCAGCTCGATTTCTGTAGGTACCGGATGTTTTTTATCCATTTTTTTTTCATTCTTGTGCTAGTTGAATACCATTTGTACGGTAGGGATCTTCCAAATAAGATAATGTGAATTTTTGAAAAATTACAAAAGTGATTAATGTCAAGTTTCAATCTTAGTTCAAAAAAAAAGACCTTAAATATGATTTTCCATAGTAAGTAGAATCAAATAATGGAAACCATACCATCTCGTAGTGCATGTCATTCTAATTTCATTACAATAATTTTAAATTTTTGTGTGTTAATTTTGGATTTTTAATTGAATTTCAAGAGAAAACCTTCCAAAATTACTTTTAAAATATTAATAATAAATATGATGAATCCAACCGTACAGATGTTATCTACACATTGACATTTACAACTTTGTTTTGTACATCAACTCCATTTCCGTTTTTCATCAACCATTTTATAACAAATCTTTGAAAACAATGTTGAATCGGGACGTTAAAGGGTTAATAACATACGATAAAAATTTCAAGGCCAAAAGATTAATACAAAAAAAAGATATTAACAATCTACTAACATTTGTAGTTGTGGGAAACAATGGGGGAAACCATTTCATTGCTACCAACTTTGAGTACTGCCACCTTTGAATACTGCCACCTTTGAAAGCCTCTCGAGAGCTCAAAAATTCATATTTTACCACGAAATTATTACCAAAGAATTATCTATAAGTTAATTATATGTGCGCCAAATTTTAAGGCCAAAAGATTCACCAAAAAAAAGTTATTCAAAATCTACCAACATAGTAGTCAAAGTTGGTAGCAATGAAATGGTTTCCCCCATTGTTTCCCACAACTACACATGTTGGTAGATTGTTAATATCTTTATTTGCATTAATTTTTTGGCCTTGAAATTTTAATCGTAGATTATTAATATAAAGAGGTTTTTGTTCCAAAACTTTCATGGCAAAAAGAAATTAATTCAATCTTTGGGAGGCTGTCAAAGTTGGCAGCAGTGGAAATTTACCAATGTTGGTAGATTTTGAATAGCTTTTTTTTGGTGAATCTTTTGGCCTTGAAATTTGGCGTGCGTATAATTAACCCCTAAATGTCCTCACCTATTTTGTAAAGTTAAATCACTACAATTTGCATACTTGAAATATCACATTGGGTGATTTATAATTTTTCATTGATATCCATCAGCATTATGAAGGTATAACAAAAATTTCAACATGATTGGAAGATATTTTGAATATTTACAAATTTTATTATGTAAAAAAGATAAAAATTAAAAATAAATATATTTTTGTCAAATTTCATATCAAAAATTGTATTTAAGGTAAAAAAAAGTTACATTGACAAGCAGTAAAAATATGAAAGTGAAGAAAATAGAAGAGACATGTGATTGGAGCATCTTTAGAAAGACCTTTGTATTTTGGACACTCAAATTGCAAATTTCTTAACGGTGGGAAAACTTCAAATGAAGTCTATTATCTAATCTCAATGGTCAAAAGATGTATCATATCTTAACTTAAACATTTAATGAAAACACCAACTACAATAAAGCTTAAACACTTGATTTTTAGGATGTTTGACCAAAAATCAAGTATAATATGGTTGATTGGGCACTTAGGGGTTAACTTAAAGATTATTCTTTGGTAAAACTTTCGTCGTAAAACACCAAACTTTGAGCTCTCAGGAGGCTTTCAAAGTTGGCACTACTGAAATTTTTCTCACTGCGAATTCGAAAACGACATTTTGATTGGCACCCCACTGTACAGTAGTACGTCTTGAACATGGACGGCCACAAAAATCAATAGTTTTTTTTTGCATGTTTTAATGCATCAAAGGGTTTGTGTTTTATTTTTTAATATAGAATAATGTAAATTAAGCATGAATTATGTGTGGTAATCATTAGGCTTTATTTAATTTTAAAATTTCATTAATATTTTGATAAGTTTTTATTTTATTTAAAAATATATATTTTTAACTGATTTTTTTTTGCAATCAACATAATAGACATCCTAGTATTTATATTGAAAAATATCTATATTTTTAT
The DNA here is from genome assembly GCA_022496805.1 of Pohlia nutans. Classification (NCBI taxonomy): domain Eukaryota; kingdom Viridiplantae; phylum Streptophyta; class Bryopsida; order Bryales; family Mniaceae; genus Pohlia; species Pohlia nutans. The sequence continues at coordinate 5,708,682 of CM040086.1, forward strand.
GACCACACATACATACATACATACATATGTGCAAAATTACTAGGTCTTTGTATGCTCATTTTATTTTTGGAAAAAAACACCATCTTATTTCATTCCCTTTTCAATCATTCTTATATACAATCTTTATAGGACATGAGAGGCATTTTCAATTATTTCAACGTTGGTGTTTAAAAAACAATTAAACCCAAATTTAAAAAATATAAAAGATATAAAATATAAAAATCAATTTAAGTTTATTTGTTTTTTTTGCCAAGGAGACTGTTCCCTTCAAATATTTATTTTTTCTGTTCTTCTAATATGGAAATGGCTATGCACTACAAAATTTGTAGACAATTGACATGAAAATAAAAAATTTGGCAATATTGATAGCGTGGGGATGCAATTTCAGTTGCTTGGTTAACCCGAGGGTTAACCCCTAAAAGTCCGAACTAAACATAAATGTCTTATAATATATGCCTTCCATTTTTTATGATTTTTTTATGAAGTTCGGTTCAATGGAAAAAATGTAGGGCATCATTTCTACAAATCATTTACATGGTCAAACTTTTTAAAAAAACTTTAGATATTTTTTCAATTATTTTAAGAGCATTTAAATTTGAAATCTTGTATAAATTATAATTTTCATCTTTAGAGCTTGAAATTTAGCGTGATTTGTTAAAGTTGGCTTATCCATTTTAACACCTAAACGTCCAAACGACCATTTTTTTGGTCGTTGCCCGAATCTAACAGGCTGCCCGGAATAAACAATTATGCCTAGAATAAAATTGTTTTTTCAATACTTAAAAATAATTAAAAATACTGCATCAAGTCTACTTTCCAACCCAATTTGAATTATTTGAATCCAAGTTAAACTCCATATGGGAGAATTTTTCAAAATGAATCACTTCAGCATTGTCTTAGTGTTACAAAATTTGCTATTTGGGAAAAGTAATGATGTTCCATGCATCATTTCTTTTGCTTTCTTGAAGTTTACAATGGGTAAACCAAAGTCAACCAATCATGCTAATTTTTAAACTCTGAAAGTGAAAATTAAAATTTATACAAATTTTGAAAGTTTAATGCTTTTAAATTCATTAAAAAAAAGATCTAATAGAGTTTGATTTTGAAAATTTGAAAATCCACTTTGAAAACTTCTCTCTAATAGAGTTTAACTTGGATTGACATATTTCAAATTGAGTTGGAAAGTAGACTTGATGTAGTATTTGAAATTATTGTTTATTTTTTTCAAAATAAAAAAATATCTCGGCAACTCATTAGATTCAAACAACGATTAGAAAATGGTTGTTTGAGCGTTTAGTGGTTAAAGTAATTACAAGGTTTTCAATAAAATCAAATAATTCTATGAAAATTTTAACAACATCACAAGGCGAATATTTTTCATGATTGATACAAAAAAAATTCACTACATTGAATGGCATATTTAATGTCCTGGGACATCATTTCCAAACCCGAATACTATTTCATTTTAGAGAGCTATATTGTTCTCGTAAGAAAAAATTTGAATGTAGTGTTCTAGTGACATATGGCATACCACCTCATGTCACTCTCATTACTTGGAAAGAACATGGCACTCTCAATGAAAGTGGGAATGACAAGTGGCAAACTCCTATGTAGTGTCAAGGGACACCATTTCTCTTCAACTTTGAACAAATTGTGGTAAACGACATCAATTCTCCTAAACATTAGGATGGGTGGCGTGAAAAGATGGTATTGTTTACCAAAACATCAATCCGCCTTATTGACATTACAATGTTTTAGGGTTTTAAAAGAGTACCGTAATACCATAGCAAGTTTCGAACGTGGCGAACGAATATATTTTTTTTTTGAAAAAATAAGGATCGCCTCTCATAAACTGAATTTCTCAATTTTCGTTTTTAGCAAAAAATTAGTAAAAATGATCTTAAATAGCTTAGAAATATCAAAATATTGCAAAAACTAATTTATTCTATTTTTGTTTTTCTGTCTTCAGAATTTTCTAATTTTTACTTTTTTTATTTTTTAGAATTATTTTTTCACGAACCTGCTATAGTACTACGGTATCAAATTGTTTTTTCTATTGGTTATAATTTAATGGTGCCTTGTGTTGTTCTTATAAGTACTTGAATCCAAAATTCCATATTAAGAATCATTAAAAGTAGAGCTTGAAAATAGATGTTTGAATTTAATTTTGGGAGCATATTTGATGAACTAAATGATATTTAATATGAATATAAATTATGTATACTTTAAGTCAATTGTGCATTCAAGGGCTCGAAAGAATCAAAGTAAGGAATTTTGTTTTCAATTCTCGGGAGGCTGTCGAAGTTGGTAGGAGTGAAACTTTCTCCACAGCTACCTATATTGGTAGATTTTGAATAACTTTTGTTTGGTAAATTATTTGGCTTTGAAATTTGGTAGGCATACTAACAACTTGATTTCAGGTTCATGGTAAAAAGTTCAAGGTAAAATACCAATTTTTGATCTCTCTAGAGGCTTTCAAAGTGGGCAGACTTGAATTTTTTTCCCACTGCGAAACCAAAAACGTCATTCTACATTGGACCCCACTGTACAAAAATAATTGTTGAAGATGAATTTTTCAAAATTTTTGTGAGACTTTGTTAACCCCTAAAAGCCTGAGGGATATCGGACAAAACATAAATGTCTTATAATATGTGGCTTCCATATGATATGTTTGATGAAGTTTGCTTCAACAAAAAAAATTTGGGCATCATTTTAATAAATTATCCATGTGGTCAAACTTCCAAAAATAACTTTAGATATTTTTTAATGAATTTAAAGGCATTAACCTTTAATTTGTTTTTATAAATTACAAATTTCACTTTTAAAGCTTGAGATTTAGCATGATTGGTTAAAATTGGTTTATCAATAGTAAACTTCAAAAAGCAAAAAGAAATGATGGAGGGAACATCATTAATTTCTCCAAATAGCAAATTTTATAATAGTAAGACAATGTTGAGGGGATTCAATTTGAAAAATTTGGCCTAGTGGAGTTATCTTGGATTGACATAATTCAAATCGTGTTGGAAAGTAGACTTGATGTAGTAATTTTAATTTTCTAAAAAAATTTAATAACCTGTTTTTTTTGTCTCGGGAAACTTTCAAGAAACGGTCTCTTGAGAGTTTTGGAGTTAAACATCACGTCTTTTATTTAGTAGCAATTTTCTTTTCCAAAAATAAAAAATTTGATGTATTTTTCGTCCTTGCACTGCTGTGCTTCGTAGGGATCTATATTAACATTATTTAGCCATTGCTAGTATTCACCCTTTTTGTCGTGGACATGTCATGGTAGGAGTCAAAACTGAAAAATTTAATAACGAGAGCTTCATGACTTTTGTATTACACTAAGTGGTTTTATTGCTAAGAAGTCATTAAGAAAACAAACCATCCTACGTGATTTTAGTTCACTCTAAGAACATTTTTCTTGAGATTCCTGATTCTTGTGGTTTTGATTCAAAATCTCTGACAATTCCCAAGGGTATCCAAAAGTCGGGCTAAAAAATGTTAAGTCGATGTTGGTCCACTTTACCATGTTTTTACCCGGTGAGCATCAAGCATCATGCAATAGTGCCAAAGTTTGGTACCCAAATGCTACCAATGTCCTTGAGACATCTCGGGGGGTGCACTCCCTCTTATATTTTGCATACACGTGCGCTTAGGACCTATTTATTGAAGGGCTATTTACCTTATAGAAAAGATTATAAGGTATGGTATTTTTCAAAATAAAGGTAAATGCTTGTATTTTAATACACCCTATAAGTGATTATACATTTTGGGGGGAATCATTTAAAAATACCCTATTTTACTTATACTGCAATTTTTCCTTATACCCCAAGTAACCAATTCTTTTGACTATATCCCAGTTTATTTTCTTGGAGCCCGACTGTGGTCCATTTTTTTCTTACACCGCATTTTGATTCTTACACCCTATTTTTTCCCTCCTGGCATGTAGGTAGAGAACATTAACTCCACATTGAATACGTTGGTTCAATAACGCTCAAGCCAACTAACTTGCAAAGTCATCCATCCAACCTTTTTCAACAAAAAATTACCTCTTTTCATCCACTAGTATATACCCCATTCTAAACCTGCCACCCCTAGTAATTGTTTCCACGCTATTTTACATGTACTGACTAGATAAAAGAGGCCATTATATGTGATGGTATTTTACATGTAATCATGTTTCACTGTTCAGAAAACCTCTACATTATATGTACGTTTTTTGCAAAATTTATCTACGATGAATATATTAGACACTATTTTTTTATCGCACGTTGTTTCTACGATTTTCACTAGTGCTCCCCCCAAGTGAGACATAGATAGATGAACTACCCCAACATACCTCTTCATTCACAATGATCTTTGGGCTAGCGTCATGATTATTGTGGTACTTATTACAAAAAAATTTAGGCCTTCAAAAGGTTGCTAACTCAGCCCAATTGCTATGCAAAAATAATAAAATAAAATAAATAAAATAATTTTCTTTATCTTTTTTTTCACAAAAAATATTAAAAAAAACCCAGCCTGTTGTGTCCTCCCATGGGGTGTCTACTTATTTGCTGGGGTCTTTGATGCAATAGAGAAATTCGTAAAGTCTCTGGATCACTGATCCAGAGCTCCATCTTCCATCCTTTATATTTGAGTTTTTTGGAATGTTTATGACACAAGCTCAAGAGAGGTGTGCCGGGCTAACATTGGAAGCCCATAAGGCTTTTGGAGGCCACGAGGTCCAAGGTTCAATCCTTAGCGACCACTACTATTTAATCTTGTGGTGCATTAATGAGCGAGCTCCGGCGGCATACTCGGTGGTGCACCTTGTCACAGGAGCAAACTCACTCACCCTACTTTAGTTTACGGAAATATAGCTCATTCGGTTTTTATTTTTGGAACCCGACACTCCTACTTTTAATGTCTTGTGAGCCAAAATCTTTACTGACGCAATACCGGAAGCCTAAGATTTCAGGACTTTACGAATTTCTCTTATATGTTCATTATTTCAATGGTAATAAATTTCATTAATTTTTTTAAAAATAAAAAAAATAAAAAAATGGAAATTGGGCCACCACCTTTAACAACAACAAACAAAAAATTAAAACAATTAAAAAAAACATTCACTCTCTCTGGTAATTGCCAATGATTTTTCTTATTGAGTTTCCCAAAATGAATAAAACTAAATCACCCTGTATTTAATTAATTCCACCTTTTATTTAATTTATTCCACCAAGCAAGATTCCACCACCAGTATTCTCCCTCCATTTATTTCAGAATTCAGAGAAACGAAAATAAGCAAGAAAAAAAGGATCTATTTTTGGGGAAAAAGAAAAGAAAAAAGAAAAATCCAAATAAGAGCTGGCCATTGATGGTTTCAAATGAAAGCCCCCGATTTCCAGTGTAAAATACCGGGGCAGTACCGGGTGGGGGCAGCAGTGGGGGCTCAGCAAATGGCACCGCTTTAGGTAAGTGCAGTTATTACCACCAACAGTGAAGACTTCATCATTCAGGTCTTCGCCGACCCCAAGGCAGGCAAGGCAAGGCAAGAAAGGCAAGTGAAGCCAAGCGGCCAAACCCACAACCCCAAAGCCTAATTATTATTAATCATTCCGCCATGGAAAGTTGTGCCAAGCGAATTGATAGCTGCGTTGCCATGGAACTCTACCATGTGAACAGGATTCTTGTTTTGCACTCACTCACTCACTCACTCAGGCCGGAGCAGTTCCCCAGGCCAGACTAGAAAATTTTAAGGCTTTCAAGCGCCATGTGGCCGGAGCCTCAAAGTTTGTGAGCCCCGCCAGCCAGCTATCTTAACCCAACTTAACACACAGTGATGCTTGCGGGGATTGAGAATTACTGGTTTTTTAATTGCGGAGATTGGACGGATATATAGTAGTTACAAGTCCTTGCCAATCAGTACATGAGTTTGGGTTTTACCAGGGCTGAGTAACTTAACTCTTGAATTTAAGCCTGTCCTGCCTAGATTGCATTCATGCACTACTAATTGTGCTACTGTGGAGTGTGAAGCTTCATTCTTTCCATCAGGCTGCCTTAGCTGTTTGTAGTAGTAGTAGAAGAAGACAAGTGAGGGTGCTCAGTACTTGGGGTGATGATCACAAAAGGATTCAACCATTTTGAAAGTCAAAGCGTTGATTCTGAGCTACCATGAGAGCGAGAGCGAGAGAGAGAGCACCTGGAAATTGTTCCAAAATTTCGCATAGATTCAATCATCACTGAGTGAGTGACTAGCCAGTCAGAGCATTGAAGTAGTTGCGGCTTTATGTAGTCTTGAGCAGTGACGAGTTTCACTCTCGAGACCTGGAGGATAACCAATTTGTGATGTATCATTGTCACCTCGTGTGCAATTGAGGACGCGTGACGACGGGGTGACGACGGGGTTGTTTGTTGTAGAAATTAAGAGGCGTTTAGTGACGAGTTCTTTCTAGTTTGGTGCGATTGTTGAAGCCTGAGAGAGAGGGATATGGTGGTGTCGGTCGTTTGCTTTGCACAGGTGTTCATGGAAGTCAATTAGAGCATTGACAGACAGTTGAGGAGACACATTTCGTGGTTGGAGTTAGAAGCTAGATGGCAGTTCAATTTGAAGCGAAGCTTTACAGCTTGCGTGAGGCAATTCGACGGATATGATACGAAGTTGAGCTTGGTGTTGAGCAATCTGCATTTCCGAACGGGCTTGGGATTGGTTCTTGAGGAGGGGAGGGGGGGTAAGGATTGAATTAATTTTTGAGGAGAGCCCGGTTGTAGGGAGGAGAACAAACCCAGGAGCTGCAGATCGTTCGCTCGTACACGAGGGGTGGATTTGACATGATTTGCGTGAGAGTTCAACCCGCAAGAATAGACAAGCTGGAACCCACTGATCCTCCGGATTACAAAGCGCGAGGCTCCAGCAGCCCTTCACGAAGCCGTGCCGCAGGCCTCGGCGCGGCGCAACAACAACAAATTATGGCCGAGGTGGTGTCCAACCTGCCGCAACCATCGTGGCCGCAACAACCCAGGTCCAGCGCTCTCCAGTACTTGGACGAGGAATTTCTGGGCGCGGTCGTCGGGCAGAAGCGCTACCGCGCCGAAGTCGACGAATTCGCCTCAACGGGATCATTCTCGTACGCGCCAGGGCCCAGCGTGAAAGTGTCGCGTGACATGAGCAGCCGGTCCATGGACGTGGCGACGTCGCGAGCTGCTGCTTCTGCTGCTGCTGTCGCCGCCGACGTCGACGTCTCGTGGGCTCCTCTCGGGGAAATCGTTAAGAAGGCCATGGAGCGATCCTCCCCGCGCGCGTACTCCAGCAGCCCCAGCTACACGGGCCAAGAGACTTACAGCTCCGATTCCGGCAAGCATTCCGATGTTAGCAAGCATTTCTCCCCTCCCCCACCTGAAGGTAATTAATTATATACCCCACTCATTCATTCATTCATTCATTCATTCATTCTCGACACACACCAATTTCCAGTGATTTCACTGTCTTTCTGTAGCATTAATTTACAGTCGAATTGCGTCTTCTGGAGCTAATTTTGTCACCATGAGAGTGCCAATTCATTCAATGCTTGAGGACTGGGTGAGGGAGGGAGTTCATGGAAGTGGCTAGAGCGTCGATTATTGTTACAGTATGTTGCGGTTGTTTATGGATTGGGTTTAACTCAACCCGAAGTGGGGAGAGAGGGAGGTCTAAGTTAAGTTAACCTATGCCAGTGAGGTGAGTGGGGATTGAATGACTGTCAGTGTCGTGTGGGCCGAGTACACCACTCGCACTGGTGGGGTCGGAAAAGAAGATTCGGAGTGGCTTTGAATGCGCAACTGTTTCTGTTCACACGGAAACAATGAATGAAACCGTTAGTTTGCGTGTCACTCTGCCTCAGCTGTTTTTTTCTTTTTTCTTTTTTTTCGGGGATTGAATGTGGGTTGCTGGTGGTTGTGTTGCGCAGAGGTTCCTCAAATGCATAGGCTGAGTGCGGTAGGGGAAGGACGGGCAGGGGAGGGCAGCGTGAGTTTCAGCACGGCGGAGGTCGCGGCACCAGCTGCTGCGGCAGCAGCGCCGGCGAAGAAGCGGAGGTACCGCGGGGTGCGGCAGCGGCCGTGGGGGAAATGGGCAGCTGAGATTCGCGACCCCAAGAAAGCCGCGCGCGTCTGGCTGGGCACATTCGACACGGCGGAAGAGGCCGCCATGGCGTACGACGTCGCGGCCACCAAATTCCGCGGCTTACGAGCCAAGCTCAATTTCCCCGACGGCAAGCTCCCTCCCAAAGGAGGAGCCACAATGAGCTCCTCTTCTTCCGCCTCAATGCCACCTCGCGCCCCCGCTCAACCCCCTGCCACCACTGTCGCAGCTTCCCAAGCACAATTAGGGAGCTCCAGCCACGCCCAGCGATGGCTCGATTCAGGCTCGCAACAATACTCATCCCAATTCTCGTGGACAAACCCCAATCAACAACAACAACCAGAGCCTCTCGCCCCGTCCTACTCGCAACAATACCCCGATTCTCCATCCCTGCACCCGGCCACTCAACACCACCACCAACAAGCCAATTTATGGTCGGCGCTTCCTCCTTTAGGTGTGCCTCTCGCACAGCCATGGCACAATATCGTTTCCGATCCGCAGGTGGAGATGAACCAGCAACGCACGGGATTCTACGCTCCAGAGCTTCAACCGCAGTTTCAGTACCACCAACAGTACATGAATCCGGGGGGAGCGCCATATCTGTCTGATCCCAGATATCCCCAACAACAACAACAACAATATGACGATCTGAGCCAAGGCACTTCGTCCTCTTCGGGACTGGAGCTTTCGTATGAGCAGATCTTCGAGCAAGCCGGGACGATGCTGCCCCTGTGGAGTCCGCGCGACGTGCCATCTCCCAGCAGCAGCTTTCCCAATCTGTTCCCGTTTCCGGATGAGCAACCACCTCCACCACCACCGCAGTAGAATTGATCACCATTTTTTCATCGTCAAACGGGTATGAGTGTATGTTCTTCTGTCTGTCTGTCCGCCAAGGTTAGCTAGTTGTAATTAAAAGGGAATTAATTTTGTAGTGTTAGTGCTAATGCAGCACCGGAAGCCGTAGTAAGCCTGCAGGTGTGGGCTGCTTGTAGAGAGATGAATCGCCACTACCACTTTGTTGTTGTTCGTGTAAGTACATGTTTATAGCCATAGCCAGTATGTGGGTAGGGTAGATCATCCAGTGTAAATCAATTTCCAGCACATGGTCGGCGGTTAGATCTGATAGTACTTACTACTCGATCTCCATGAAGAATCATACACCTCAATGTTTGAACACTCATTCTTTTTTTATTATATAGATTATACGAGTACTTTCGGCTCAATCAAAAACAATTTGTGATCTTTCTTTTTTGCCCTTTTTGCATGCGACTGTACAAAACAGACCATTGCAAGGCAAGGAAGTCAGGATCTAATGCTTGAGTGTGATTGTTGCGGCTGAGCTTTTGGAATTCAATGCCAGGGGGCTGGAAACATCATAGTCCAAGCTCCAATTGGAGTCTCAAGAGTGGAACAAACAACCAGCTGGCAAATGATATCGTTGCACGCACTCACCTCTCATCAATCACTCACTTTTTAAGCCTGGCTTTCAGCACACTTCATGTGCGGTTGATTTTTTTAATTTTTTTTTTAAAATTAAAAATTAAAACTTAAAAAAATCTTCTTCTGGTCAACCTTATCCACTTTGTTACAGTAATCCCACATGTGAAATTCACCAAAACAGTAAGCTTACCAGCTGGCCACGTCGTCCACTTGATGATGAGGTTGAGGCTCATTTGGTCAAGTGTCAACTCTTCTTACCCCGCTTCTTACTGGTGGAACATAAGTAGTGGCTCAACTAAGGTAGGTGGCTCAAAACCCACACAGCACCTTAAACCGCTCACTAGACCTATCCAAGTAGGAGGTACATTATAGCTTCCAACCTCAAATTTCTGTGTAATCATGGTGTACATTTTAGGGTGAGTGGTTTTGGGTACACCTATGAGTTCCCCTTCCAAAATTCATAACTAATTCAATATTAATCCTAAATTAATTATTCCAATTGGTCCAATTTCCTAAATACTTTGCACATCTTCCAAGATTGATTCCCTTAATAACTCCCCAATGAACTTGCCAAATCTGAAATTTGAGCGGTTTCTGAGCCACCTACCTTACACTGATTCAACATAATGAGTCCATGTTTCATTTAGTTTCACTAGATTTCATGAGAACAAATGAACAAATGAACAAATTGAAAAACGTTGTATACAAAAGTTGTAAAGCATAAAGTAATAAGCAACATCTAAGTGACAAAACACAAATTAAATTAATAGATTTAAAAATATGAAACTCCAAAATTAAATATATACATTAACTTAGTTTTTTGAACACTTTCTAGAAAACACCCCACTAAATTAATAAAGTTCTTACACATTGAATTGTACAGGGCTTTAACAATTTTGTGACATCCTTGCTAAATCATTTTTCTAACGCACCGAGTGGTAAAAATGACCCCCCCCTTCCGACTCCGGGTTTGGACAATGCCATACAACCACTACTCTGCTGCAGCTACAAGAGATGCTCTAAAGGTGCTATTTTAATTTTTTTAATTGAAGATTAAATTAAATACGGTGCTAATTAACCCTTAAAAAGCCCTTGAGGTCTCTCTCTACAACGCATATTTAGCCTCACAGTTGTGCAATTGTGGTTTAGTATATGAATTGTGATATATATTTGTTATATACATATTATCACGATTATTAATTTACTTTGTATTGAATATTTTTTGGTCATTGTTATTTTGATCAAATACCACATAATACAGAATATACTATACGACCGTAAAGGACTTTGGGGCTGTTAAGGGGGGTAATAAGAAGAGGACGGAGGGTGTCGGGAAGGTAACGTCCAGGGTGAGAATGCTTCAACCAGAAATGAGACCCACTCACCGTGCATGTAACACATCAAGATGGGGTATACGTGGCGTGCCAGCTCAGCTTTCACATGGTGTCTGCATGTGCCAGCCTAGCACGGCTCACTAGCTACGTCTTCCGCCCTCTCCAGCAACCATAACGGCAACCTTGACACAAGGTCTGCAAAACTGCCTTCAATGCCTGTGTCCCAACTTCATGCACCACTCATTTCTTTCTTTCTTTCTTTCTTTAATTAATTATTTATTTCGGCATCTATTATGTAGTACATTAGGCATTGTAGATTGTGAACAGTTACAAAACCTTTTTGCATCCCAGAGCTAGCATCAATCTGCATGGCTCTGTTGCATTCACCAGAATCACCACAGTATACACCAAAAAATCTGTGAAATTTTCATTGGTCTCGAGAGCAGAGCAACCCCACTGCTCCAATATAGAGATCTAGACATTTATTCGAAGTCAATGTTATGATTATTATTAGAGAATGATCTAAATATTTGTTAGAGACTAGTTTGACGAAAATAAAGAAAGAATTAGGTCAAGATTTCATTCTCCATGTGGTAACTTCACAAACCATTAATAATGCAAGCTAAGTTAGAGCCTCATTCCACGTGAGACATGTTCTTGCCCACATTTCCATTTAAAATGCCTAAATCAACCTACTATGGCTTGTTTATTTATTTATTTTTGATTACATAGTGAGTTGGGTTGGGAATTGTGAGGGGAATCACATGTGGGTAGTAGGCCCTATTCTTAGTCACTGGCAATGATTGCTGAGATTCACAAGCATGTCTGAAACCAATAATTCGGGGGTATCTTCACCATTTTCGTTTCTACCAATATCTAGTCTCAAACCAAATGTGATTATAATATGTTTTTTTTACCTATAATTCATGCAGTGTGTATTTTATATTAATTTTAAAACACAAAAGAAAGCGTTGATTCTATTACCACCAATGTTTTGGGGAAAGTGAGTCAAAAAAATGTGCAAGAAGGAACACCAATTTCTAGAAAAGTCTGCATCCACCATTAATTTTTCTGAGCTCGTGTGAGATATATGATCATGTAAAGCTCGTGGGATTTTCACATCCTTCAAGCAACCCTGTATTTGCAATGATCGAAGTGCTCATGTGAGGAACAATCACTAAGTTACGTGCTAAAAATATGTCCTAATGTCTGACACTGTTACGCTAATATTTATTCACTGTTGAATTTTAAATAGTATTTTACAAAAACCATATGGGAAGCTTAACCGAGTTGAGCTGCTTGCTAAGAAGTTGTTACTCATTCAAGAGAAAAATTCCAGTCTGGTGTGCTAATGGCTGCAGTAAATAAGACCACTGTGGTGGACGTGAACATTCGGACAAGCCGAAGTAACTTCACCCTCTTAAGCACGACGCCACGTGTCATCCTGGCATTGGAACATTTAACCCTAAACCAGCTATGGCCACCACCGTTGATTTGGTCAGATTTGGTCCCTTACAAATTCTCAAATATATATAAACTTTTAACTTTTACTTTTCATAAAATGGCGACTTCGAGACGCTTCCCGACGTTGGGTTGTCGAAGTTGCAGTCTCAGCAGCAGCAGCAGCTCAACAAGAGGCCACCGCCAACCAAATTTGACCCCTGGTTTCAATTTAATATTGTATAGTAGTGTAATTGTTGTGACTCAGAGCTCTAAAAACTAGGACCGACATAGATCTGACGCGCCTGGAAACTCAAGTGCCCGTCGCCATGTAAACGAATTTGACGTGGAAATTAAACGAGGGCCAATCACCAGGAAGGACTGCAGTAAGTCAGTGGCTCAGACAGGTGATCGATGACCGCCGCCTTTAATTTTGGATCTTTCTTCACAACTACCGTGAAGCTGATCAGTGAGGTGCGTTCGACGAGTGACCGAGAAATCTGTCCACCGCCATTTTCTCATCCCGTTCTCAGCTCAGCATGCATGCAAGCTACTCCGGCCGGACATTCATGCATGCAGCATTAATTAATTTCTGCATGAAGTGCATGGATTATTATTCCGAGCACCTTCATTGCTCTCCGACGGATACATCGACGACCACCGCTTTTATGGTCGTCGCCGCACGCACGGCCATGGTATCTCTCTATCAAACGTACCTGGAGCTTCCTGTAATGTAAATTGTTAAGCCAAGTGGGGTTTAATTCTGATCCAGTCGTACTCACGTACTCTCTCCCTCCTGAGCTTCCACGTGCGTGCATGGCGCCGGCGCGCTTCATCGACGACATGATCCCACAGACTCTTTCTCGATTACAATAATTCTGGCCCGCCGCTCGATGAATTGAAGTTTGGCTAGTTGTGAGGTATCGATCGTCAGCACGTTCAGGGGTCGCCACCACCCCGCCACCACCCTGACTGGCTAGCTGTGAATCCGGAGTTTACGGCCGGCGCCAACTGGTTTCTGCGTGACTGTGAAGATGAACATGTTTAGATTCACAATCGTACATCGCCGGCTTGTGATGAATTTATCCACGAAGATGACTGAGCCATCGGTTTAATTTGCGGTTCCATAGACATGGCCAAGAATTCATAAATACAAAAGGCAATATTCATTAAAATGACACAAAATGGTCATTTTGAGACTCCCAACCCTCTATTGCGGGCGTCCTTTCAAGGATAGTTGTTGAAGCCAAAGATAAAGAAAGGTCGAAATAGATTGATTAATGAAATAAAAGAACTAGTAGTTACTTTGAGCTCATTACAATCATGGATAAACAAAAGAAATTAATGCTCATTAAATTGAGACAACTTGTACATTTTCAGACTTCCATACACCAACCCATTCCATTGAGCACAATTGAAGTGAAAAGTATGAAGAGCACACTGATGCCATCTGCTTTGTGGAAGTTCGCACGTATTATTTGAAGTATGGAAGCGTGGGAATTTCCAGAACCGTGCTCATGTGCACAGGTTTAGAAGATAATGCGTCCTAGAGTATACAAGTATGACTAGTACTAGTAGATGATGATACAGTTATAGACATGAGATATTCGAATATGCCCTTGGCGATATAGGTTTTCAAGAACAACATACGGTAGTAGACAAGAACAACCGTACGCTATCAGGGTATCAAATGTTTATGGGGTTTTGTGGGGACAGCTAATATTTATAGTGAGCTAGTGACACAACAGTAAGTGACGTACTACTACTACGGGAACACATGACCCCCTAAGCTAGCCATCCTTGCCTCCAGTACGACGATTCTTCTTAGCCTCCAACGCTTCCTCCAACGCTTTCACCTCTGCCAGGCCTCGAAGGATAGCCCTCAGGCGAGAATCTCCTTCACGGCGCGGCGGAATGTCGTAGTCCTCGAGTGATCGGGTAGGCCGAGGAGCCTTCATTCGGTTTGTGGAGCGTAGTTTCGGATAGCCGACACCCATCGATCTTGAGTCCTCGGGCCGACGAGCATCACGCAGCACTGGACGACCGGGGACCGGACCGGCTGAGCCAGAAGATGCACCACTCCGCGGCGGACGCAAAGGGGCCGGGCGCAAATTATACTCGATTCGAGGACACTGAGAACGTTTCAAGGAACGCAAAGGGGCCGGGCGATTATTATCTTCGATTCGAGGACACTGAGCAGGTTTGGAGGAACGCAAAGGGGCCGGGCGCAAATTATCCTCGATCCGAGGACACTGAGCAGGTTTCAAAGAAGGCAAAGGAGCCGGACGCTTGCGACTCCCGCCCGAGCAGGCCGGCCCGCTTACAGTTGGTCCAGGTGCAGGAGGACGCACCGGCGGAGCTTCGTCATCATCGAGGCGAGGATCCCCAGCGCCACCATCAGGGCCTACATACAACTTCCTGTGGGGGGTGGACTCGGTACACGGAGTCGGCGAATGAGAGCGACATCGGACTGGCGAAGAGCGCTTCAGCGGCGAAGGGGACCTGACGGGGGTTCTGACGGGGCCTCGATCGGGAGGGCTGTTGACGACGCCATCCTCCTCATTCTTCTTCTTGGAATAGTCCATTGCAGCAGACGCAGCGTCCGTGGCCGAGCACAGGACGTAGGGCCTTGAATACTTGGAGGGACCGCAGCTACCTCCTGCAGACTCGGATCCTCCGGGGAACGATGCGCCCGATCCCGACTGCAGACTCCTTGTGAGGAGCTGCTCAGGGGGGTACGGTAGACCGTGAAACCGGTCGCCTGAGGAAAGAACATGATCAGGGAGGGTGAAGGCATGAAAAGCATCGGCCGGTGGCCCAACACATCATCCTAGAATGAAGGATCTATGTCCCAGATCGAGACAAGCACGAGAGAAGACAAACACATGCAATGAACATTTACATGATTCCGATTTACACATTATATTTATACAAGGTGGCGTACAAAATTAATGATACAAAATGTAATTACAATTCGAAGACCCAGAGAACGTCACTCCTATATAACAAGGCGACCCTGAACTAACGAATCCCCGGGAAGTCGTAAAATTGGCCGGAAAAGGCTAAGGACTTATTGAGCCCTCGACGGATGTGGGCGTAGAGAGGATCAGACGGTTGAAGCGGACCACGCCCGATCCGATTATCCTCCACGTACTCACGCAGCCGGCCCGGAGCACAGGAGGAGTGTAACTGGCGAAGCCAAGGAGCGAGAGACCCCATGAGGAAGTCGTCTCTAGTTTTAGAACGGGACCAGGATTCTAAGAAAATTGCGTTTCCGGCCTCATTGCACACTCTTCTCGGGGGAATCGTCTATGAGGAGGGTGTTGTCCTTGTCGATAACAGCCCCATTGGAAATGGAGAACACCCGTTTGGTGAGGTCCTTGAAGAAGATCTCCTTGGTGCCAGACAAATCCTTAAGGTGCTGCCCCTTTGAGATTTCAACCTTAGTGCAGAAATCCTGCCCAATGATCTCGTAAGGCTGTTTGGCGCCATAGAAGAGGAACCCCGCGATGAGCTCGACCGTGGACCTCCTCATGGAACTCCAGACGAAGACATGATCGGCAACCTCGGCGACCATGGCGAAGAACTCCGCCAGACGGGGACGAGTGTAGACAGCCTTCGGGCCAACTACTGTGGGATGCGACGACGAAAAGAGGTGCATTCCGACATGGTTGACCCGCGCAGATTTTGGGATTTGGGACCTATCGATGCACTGGCAGAGAATGCCGTTCAAGTCGAAAACTATATTCAACCACTTCTTCCGCGGTAGGGACCCTATAGACGATACACTCCGCGGCACGGCGACTCCGCTACACGGCGACTCTACCTGATCAAGGCAAACACAGAACAAGTGGAGTTACCTGATTGAACGCAGAAGCAGAGACAGGGGAGCCAGAGAGTGGGGCAAAGCATTTCATCCCACTAAGTGAGGGCAGAACACCCTCCACATGTGATGGTTTCAGGGGCAGCGGACGGAGCACAGTTTTAAGCAATGTCGGCTGGACAAAAACATGGAAAATGAGGAGACATTAGGCTAGGATATTCAAAAAATGAGCTCCTCATATATTAAATTTACATAGTAAATATATTATACAATCATCCGGTAAAAAAATGTCGCCGAAGGGGCAGCTATGCACACATCACAAAACTACATCCGGAAGCTGTGAATCTACACTATCCTACAGGAGGCTGTCGCAACGGGGCGGGTCGACAGCGCCACACATTCACAGACGAGGCACTCCCTCCTGTCAACCAGAATGAATAGAAATAAGAGTCTGCATACGGGCAATGACAGATTGATGGAGGTAGTAAATTACTTCCGTCAAGTGGCATCCCGGCGACTCATCAATATTCATAAGGGTTTGAAAGGTTAAGGGAGTGTACCTGATCTAGGAGACTGTGTGAGTCGCTGTCGACGAACTCCACGGCGGGTACGATCGGTGCCGACTCGGGCTGAAGCAGCGGAGCGTCGTCTTCGTAGTCCACAAGCTCCTCATCGAAGGCAGGTGGCGGAGAGCCGCCGACTTCTCTATCGGCAGGCGGGGGAGTCGAGCGCACAACATCGAATTGAGTCTCGGCCGCAGGAGGCAAGGCGAGGGAGGCATCCTTGGGACTTGGAGGAGGCGCAGCAGTATCCTCGAGTCGAGGATGTCGAGAGTTATCCTCGACTCGAGGATGGTGGTGTAACGGGGAGGTACGCGCGGGGATCTCCCTCTGATGACCGTGCTGCTGAGCAGTAGCGGGAGCGTTGCCAACGGGATCCCAAGAAGCAGGACGCGCTGCAGCAGATGCAACCGCAACAGGAGCCGGCAAGGAGCAAGACATATCCTCGGGTCGAGGATCACGAGGAGCATCGTAAGCGGGAAGGTGGAGGGCCGAGTCCTGAGTAGCAGGGGTGGTGCTCACCGCCAAATTCAAGGGTCCAGCAGACGGAGTAGAAGAACCCGCGGTTTGGGAGCTCCTAAGGTCATTCAAGTACTTGGCCCTCAACTCTGCCATAAACTCCTCTCTCGCTTCGGCCTCTGCATCCTGCTTGGCTTTGGCGAGCACCTCATCGTACTGCAGTTTACGCTTTGCCTCAGCCGCCTCCAACTCCTGAACCTTTCTCATCAAGGCTTCCTCATTCTCCCTCTTCAGCTTTTTCCTTGCTAGTTTCTCTTCCCGCCAGGAAAGCTCGTAAGCAACGCAGTCGTTCTCTTTGCCATCGACAGAGGTCGAGTTGCCTTTCATTACTTTGAGCTTCGCGATTTGCTCTTCGATGCGTTCAATTTCACTGGTGGACGACGGCGCAGGGCGAGCGCTCGACTCTGAGACAACTTTTGCAACTGAAGCAGAGGGTGCTGGCTGATCGTCGTCGGAGTCGCTGAGCTCTATATAAGCAGCGGAAGCAAAGTCGTCAGCGATCGCCTTTCCCTTGTCCCGACTCCGCTTTGGGGGAGGAGGACCAGAACAGCTCGGTGGCGCTGCTTCTTCGGATTGCTCAGGAGCAGGAGGAGCAGGAGGAGAATCCATGGCGCGAGTATCCTCGAGTCGAGGATCCGGGGCAGGAGAACTATGGGCCGATCGACCTTCTACGGCTCTAGGTCTCTGGGGAGTCCGTTTCCTTGCCGCCCGAGGCTTCTCCGTCGTGAAGTCGGGATCGTCATCCTTGTCGGAAGCTCCATCGCTAGACGAGCCGTCCTCATCTTCTCCATCATCTTCCTCCTCGCTACGCCCGCCAGGAAGATGAGTCCCGTACTCGTTGAACTTTCCATAGACGTCCTCGTCTTCCTCGTTGCGCTCAAGATCCGCCCGGTCACGGTCCTCATCGTCAAGGTCCAGCTCCGCATTGACGTCCTCTATCTGTTGGAGTCCTGCATCACTGGAACGTGCAGGAGGGGGTGATGACTCCTCGTCGCTGGAGCGCAGAATTGCCGCTGTAACGGGCTTGATGTAATTCCCCATGTACGGGGAATTTCCGAACAGGAAGTCCTTCATGTCCAGGGACTTGGCCTTCCTCGCCTGGGATTTGAGTTTGTGTAATCCCACATTGCTGGCGATCCCGTAGTAGTGCAAGCCATACATCTGCAGAGTCAGCAAGCGAGTGGTTAGTGATCTGTATGAACAGGGGGCATGCTATAGGTAGATGAGCTTCGAGACTTATCGTCGACCCGAAGATAGAGGAGTGAGAGCAGAAATCTTTTTGAAATAGCAGTTCAAATGCACAGATGTGAACCAACAAACATGCAGTGCAGGCATTAAAACGACTGGAATTATCTTCGAGTCGAGGATAACAGTCCACCAATAGAAGGAGGCACTACCTTTGTAGCCAGCATGCACTTGGCACCCGTGTAGACGCCGAAGAAGTTCTCCCCCGGAGAAGCAAAGTTCTGGATGATGTCCAAGTAGAACTCCATCCGCAACTCGCTTGAGCTCGATCGAAACTTGGACTCGTGGTTCTCGCGGGGATCATTGTAGTAGGCGATATTGGGTGCAACGTACTCAGGCTTGATGAGCCTAGGAATGTATGACAGAACATCTCGCTGATAAAAGAAGTGGAGATTAACGGAGGGCAGCGCAGCCTGCCGAATCGGAATGTCATACAGCCGCTCAGCTTTGCATGCCTTGTAGACGGACTGCTTGTATTCCCAGTCTTTGAAATGAACACCGATGAACACAGCCGCCGCTGCGTCATCCCATGTGTCCGCCGTAATCCAGAGCCATATTTTGGGGTCCTTTATTGACGGATCATTCATCTGGTGGAGCTTCTCGAGGAATGGCATAACCGGAGCCGGAGCGACAGGGTTGTCGGATTTTTTGTGCTTCGGAACGTCCCGGAGATCCGCAATCCCCAAGCTCAGAGGCTTGGTATTGGGAGCGTAGTCCCACGACGCTGGATTCATGACAAACGCCATGGACGGTCCGTCATGGGCACGAAGTTGAATCTTGCCGGTATGCTTTGGTACGTGTTTCTTGAGCGAAACAAAGCGACTGAACATGTCTCTCAACTCTGTGAATTTCTCCCCCATCTCGTCTGCCCGCTGGTTGACCGCCTTGTTTGTCCGGCGCATTGCGAAGTAAGTTTTGCTGGGAGTGGCGAGAAGAAAGTCCCACGTCACGAGGAAAAAGAGCACGTCCTCTTCCAGTCTCTCCATTTCTGCCTGTCAATATTGCCGTCGTCCTTTTCAAATGTGAGGGACTTGTCAGCATTCACCAACTCCTCCAGAATGACCTTCTTGCGCTTCCGGCGTTCAACCCACTCACTAGCATAGTAGTTGTCCAGGACCGGCTTTTTCGATTTCAGAATGGAGACTTTGGGGTATGGCAGCGTTCTATTGGGGGTCCTCCCGAGCAGATGTTGGACGTAAGTCTTGAGGTCGTCGTCTGTGAAGTGCCCCATGTGCTTGAAGAACTCGCGCTTCAACTCGTACCTTTTATCTCCGCCCTTGTTCTGTTTGTAAGGCAGGGATGTATCCGGATTGACGATGTCCCCGTCAGTGTACATGGTCAGAAAACTCTCCCTTATGGCGTAGTGGTCGTCTTCCAGCGTCATGATCGTGACCTCATGTTTGATATCAGCGATCCCCTTCACGTTGTTTCCTTCTTTGTTGGGATTGATGCTCTGAAATCGACTGAGGATCATGGTCACGAAGGTCTGCAAAACAGTGAAGACCATATCTGATGTCAGAGGCAGACATTGATGTGATTATCCTCGAGTCGAGGATAATGGCTCTAAGTTTGAACTGCAGACCGCTAGTCTCAGGAGCACATCACGAGATTACGTACAGTTAGGAAATTATGGGTATAATGATATGAATGTTTGGAATTTGAACTATTCAACGAAGAGCGTGAGGCCTTATCCTCGAGTCGAGGATAATTTATCATACAATGTGATAGTGTATACCTGCCACTTATGTGGTGCTTGGATCGCCTTGTTCCCTCGGACCCGCGCCTCTGCCCCATTCATGGTTGGCCGTTCGAAGTGTATCCAGATTAGACGACCGCTGATGATCTGGTTGCCCCATGTTGGTTGGGCGTGTTCGAGGCGATTGGTGGTGTTATAGAATTTCGAGATGTTGTGCAGCTTCAGCGGGTCCAATGTCCAGACGATGTAGGCATCCCACGTTCTGAGCTCTTCACGCCGCTTCTCGTCGCATTGCCCTCGCTGCAGCTCCTTTGAAGTTGTAATGCTATGCTGGCCGTCAATAATCATGAATTTACCAAGCTAGATGTCCTCCCATTTGGCAGGTGGTTTCTTTAACAACTTCATGTCATTGTCGACGGGAGTGAGGCACACGACCTGCCACTGCTTGATGTCTGCAAGTTGAAGGAGCTTATTCTTGCAAATCTCCAGCATATGCTTCTCCAGCTTTCGGGTGATGTACTCCTCATGTGAAGGAAAGCACTGGTTGATGGATACCGGGAATTTTGCGTCCTTGCCAAAGATGTAGCAGTCACCGTGCTGCTCCCAGAACTCTTTGCGTTGTTGCGCGAACTTCAGGTACTCTGCTGCTGGCATTGGCTCTTCGGTAGGTTTTCTGTCCACCTCCGTCAATGCGGAACCCGAGCTACCAGCAGTTGAGGGACGTGCGGCATTTGTTGAATTCCTCCTCTTCTTCCTCACTTCAGCTGCCGGAGCATCTTCGGCCGTTGACACTCGGGGATTTGAGCGGGCTCTCTTACCCCCACTGGCGCGACTACCTCCACGTGGTGTTCCCGACTGGGATTTGTTCTCATCGCGAGATTCTGGATCGCGGGGTCGCCTTTCTCGGATTGCTGAGGCGGGCGTTCTCGTTGATTGTCTACCCGCGTGTTTGTCCAGGGACATCCATATCTGGTTGAGCTTTCGCGACAGGATTGTTGCTTTAGCATTTTTCCATTCGCTAAATTTCTCGAAGGCTTGCTTCAATTCTGGTGTGGATTGGCTCATGGAAGCGCTGAGGTCGTCCATGTCAAACCTCGGCCCATGCTCGTGCACTTTGATGACTAGGGAGTGAAGGTGAGATTTACTCCTGCCGCTGTCATCCATTTCGTTGAGGGTAATGACAAGGTAATCGCTGTGGTAGGAATCGACGATTGTGACCTACTCATTGTTGTTCCACACTAGGAATCCGGGTCCTCCTTTCTCAAGGTGCTTCAGGTAGACATATTTCTTGAACTGGCTCACCCCGAATGTCCAAGCTTCCACGCAGTCCTTGAATTTCCACAGAGTTCCGTGGGTGGACTCCATCTCTGGTGGGATGAATGGCTCCGACTCAAATGGATTCTCAAATGGCTCCATGTATGGAAGAGTTGAGGAATAGTCATAAGTGTCCACTTCAGCCATTGGAATAGTCTGCACATGACATTGGTAATACGGTTTGTTAGTGGTCGTGCTGATCTATAGTATCTTCGACCCGAGGATCGGTTTTGTGTTCGGGATGCGTTTGCTGTGGTAGGATATGCGGACTTTATCTTCGACTCGAGGCTAAACTAGTCTGGGTTCACTATGGTTCAGCTGAAATCATTGTTAGCATTGCGGACTCGGTTATGCGTATTGTCGGGTCGAAGATATACCGCTTGCGTTGTCTGGAATCAGGTTTACTGTTGTATTTCCGGGATATCTTCTGCGCAGTTGATGGTTGATATATTGGAGTCAAGGATTTGACGCTGTTATCTTCGGGTCGAGGATAATGTTTACGACTCCTGTGACTCGGAAATGGGTTTGTGAATGCCGGCGCATGGTACAGGTGTGGAGAATTATTTATTTCGTGAATTTCGTCAATCTACACTGGACTCATTATATCTTCGAGTCGAGGATAACCCTGCTGGATTTTATTATTTGGAATGTGGATTTCATTTAGGGTAGATGGTTGTGATCTGTCATTGACAATTATCCTCGACTAGAGGATATCTTTGAGGTTTTCGCGCGGGAGTTACTTTTGTACTATAGTTTCTGCTTGCGCGTTGTGTTATTTTATATTTATCTTCGGGTCGAGGATAATGGTATGGGCCGGGATGATAAATTCTTGTTCAGAGTGTCGTACATTTTAAAATTTCATGACTTGATTTGGTTGGTTGATTGTTATCTTCGAGTCGAGGATAATTTTGGTTTGTGATTTGTATTGGTTTTGGTTTTTGTTCTTATATGCGCTAGTGGTATTAGGATATATCCTCGAGTCGAAGATAATTGTGCTGGATTGCAAAAGCGTTATTCTCGTGTCGGAGTTAGATTTCTTGAAGTCAGTAAGATTTATCCTCTAGTCGAAGATAATTATCTTCGAGTCGAAGATGATTATCCTCGAGTCGAATATAAGTATCGTTGAGTCGAAGATAATTATCCTCGACTCGAAGATGATTATCCTTGAGTCGAAGATAATTATCCCCGAGTCGAAGATAATTATCCTCGAATCGAGGATATATCTCCTCGAGTCGAAGATAATTATCTTCAAGTTCAGGGCACTTGCACGAATTTCGAAGATAATTACCTGCCTAGAGTTCATGATGTATTCATTGTATTGATATGGAAATCTGTAGCTTTTACAAGAAATCCAACATTCTAAAATGTGAGGAGTACCTCTGAAAACCTCGGTGCTGGTCCTTCAAATTCTAGCTCTCTCCGGTGCAATAATTCAAAATCCACCTCCACTTGGAGAAACCTTCGTGCTATGCTAAAGCTGTCAACCCAATTATATCACAAATAAGGAACAAAGCCTGTGAGAATTTCATTCCCAGAATCTGAGTTCCTTTTAATCTTTGTCACACTACAAAATCGTCAATAAATGAAAAATTACATGTCTATACCTGAATATGACTAATCGATTCAAGTTTCAAAAGCTTCGCTTTCTCAAAGTCTCCTACACTGCTTCTGAGTTGATTCCATGGTTTGCAAAATTCTAACCATATTCTAACAAAATTCTAACAATTCTAACAGTTCTTAAAATTCTAACACCTCTGAAAATTAGAACTGTAAACCCTAAAGAATGAGACAAGCAAAAACGAACAAGACAAGGAAGCAGACAAGCACAAACCCTAAAGCAAGCAGACAAGCAAAAACAAACAATGGGAAGCAAGCAAGAAAATAAACCAGAACAAGGAGGGTTCAATTACCTCAGAAAGCTGGAGCAGGTCCACCTTGAAGCGCACACATCCACAACAACAAAAAAGAGGAAGAGAGCTTCTACTGCCAAGCACGTCACTGTACTACAAATCGCCCAATCGCCCAATTGCCAAATCGCCCAATGAAAATGTACAAAGGAGGAGCGCGAATTCACAATCAAGATGTACAGGGAGGAAGAAGAAAGCGTGGAGTCACGCGAGCGTCACACGGCGGGGCAGAGTGAAGGGGCGACGGAGAGCAAGCAGAAACCCTAAAGCTTGCGAGTGCCTGGGGAGAGAGACGACCTCCCAGCCGTGGCCCGAACCAGGAGGCTCGGCTCGGCAGGAGGCTTGGGCGGTTGGCTCGGCTCCGAAGCTTGAATGGGCGGTTGGCTCGGCACCGAAGCTCGTGTTTTAGGCAGGGTACCAAAGCTGAGGTGCTAGGGTCGGCACCGAAGCTTGGCTCCCCAGCATAGGTAGGCCAAGCCTATAAAGGCAATGCTATTATTTTTAACCCCTAAATGTCCCAGCATCTAGAAACTGGATGACGAACAGATTCAAAGTCTTGCAACTTTCTTAGAGAACCTCGCATCTCTTTCATCCAAGTCATATTTCTATGCCTATTAAATTTCCCCGTTCCTATATCCCCCGGTGGTCTTGAATGCGAGACCCCTGCGAGACACTGTTCATGGCCCCCTCCCTTTCTGAAATTTCTATTTTGGGCACCGAGACCCCTTTTTTTGACAAATTTTTTTGCAAAATTCGGGCCTATGGCCCTAAATTACTTTAGGGGCACCTATTTGGGAATAAAAAACCATTGGAGGAGGGGGTTGTTTTTTAAGGTGGGCCCTGACAAGGACAAAAATAGGGGGCACTTTTGTCTCCATTCATTCAAGACCACCGGGGGATTTAGTGACTTCGATTAAATTTTGTACCAATTGCAATAAATCTCTTAGGATGGAGAATTGATGATAATATTTGAGAGGCCTCTAAAGGTAATAACGTCAAACTTGTTGCCTGGATATAATCCCATAGAATTGGTATACAAAAAAAAGTTACAGATTACGCATCCTGGATTTAACCCGTACGATTTGATTCAAAAATACTATGAACAATACTTTATTATAAAAGTTGAAAGGTGAAATAAGATATGTACTCTAAATTTGAATTTTTTTGTTTTTATTTTTTTTCCTTCTCTGTTTTACCCTTCAGCGTATTGATTGAACACTATTATCAAAGATGTGTTTTAAAATGTTTGATGAAAAACAAAAATGGAGTTGATGTACAAAGCAAAGTTGTAATTGTCAATATAAAGAGACATGTTTGTACAGTTGGATTCATCAAAATTATTCTCAATATTTTTCAATTAATTTTGCACGGTTTTTGCTTGAAACTTAATTAAAAATCCCAAGAAATAAACAAAAATTGAAAAATATTGTAATGAGATTCATTTGGAATAACACGCAGTACAAAATGGTAAGGTCTCCATTGTTTGACTATAATTATAATTGAAAATGTGTAAAGTCTCACTTCGTGAACTAAAACTGAAATTTCACAGAAACTACTCGAGGAACTTCGTTTGTAATTTTTTGAAAATTCACGTCATCTTATTTTGAAGATACATACCGTACAAATGGTACTTAACTAGCACAAGAATCAAGAGACTTTTGGATGGATGAAAAATATCACCGTATGTGGTGAAGGGACGTGTCTGAATTCATACAACGTCTAGAAAATGAAGGTTGGCGTGTCAAAGGGTGCACCAATACTAATAAAGGTAATTCTATCAAAACCAAGGTGAAAAACAAAATCTTAAATTCTATTTGGAATTATTAGACACGTCCAACCATTTTTCACGAAGAATTATAGATTCTAAGCCTTTGAACTTTTTCATAAAACCTCGCGTCACTAATTAATATCATGAAAGTCCCTTTCTTAGTGTATTTCTTGCGACGTAGAGCTGTTGATAGTTTTAGAGGGGCCTTTATATGCAATTACGTCATACTTCTAATAAAATACAAAGAAATGCGTGCCAGATCTTTCAACATTTGCCTATCGATATGATCAAAGTATTCTGTAGTACTGTTTGTCGGGTGGACACTACTAGATTGACATTACAAATAGACAATTTATTCACGTTGCCCCCAAAAGAGGCCGGAGATTCTATATATGTATCTCTAACCCTTTTCTAAGAAGTACAGTTTTCCAACATTCCTAAATGCCTATATGTGTATTCATTTATGATTTAATTTTAGTATGCCTAATGTATATATTATGTATATTGATGACTTAATTAATCCCCATTTTAGACACATAGTCATGACATAATGGTTAATTTTTGGAGCAATCCACTAGGATACGAATTTAATCATTAAATTACCAATTCTTATTTTAACTATTTTATGATTTAATAATTCATGTTAAATTTCTGTTCCAATTTAGAGTGTGTAATAACTATAATATTAAGTGAAGCAAGTGGGTGTCTGAGTGGAATGGTCAAGTGATATTATTAATAACATAGGATGCTTAACCCCTAAACATCCTCACCTATGTCCAATTTAGGGAGGTTTGCAAAGAAGCATAAAAGTTATACAATTTGAATTTTAGAGTCTATTTATACAGTTACATCTATAATTGCTATGGTTCATATTTTTCTAAAACACGTTGGAACATAAACAAAATAAAAAATAAAATTGAATTCAATTAATATGAAAATATATTGAATGACAGTATGTGGATGAAATTTGTTGTGATGGGTTATAATGTAGTACTGTAGGTGTACTGATTTTTTGAGACATTTTCGATGCTTGATTGTAAGAGTTTTATTTTTCAACAACACTTTCGGACCAAAAACTATTTCTTTTTTGATCGGAGCACGCATACATGAAGTGAACTTCCCATTTAAAAATTAAGTTAAAAAATTCACACTGCTAAAAGTGCATGATGGATGTGAAACTATAGATGAAATCTGTACATCATGCAAAATATGCATGGTTTTAGGGTTAGGGGGGCAAAATAATTTCAAATAATACTCATAGAATACACTAAGTATGGGTATAATTTTATATCATAGAATAATCGCATTTGGCTTCATACCCCGTAAATGAACCTTTCAATGCATGTGATGCAACAAAACACAAATATAACATAATTATAGTGCATCGATTAAAGCACAATAGATTAACTCCTAAATGTCCACACTTTAATCAATTAACAGATGCAAATCGTTATCACGTTCGCTAAACAAATTTTAACTTCTAGATTTTAGTATTAAATATTGATGGTAATATTAGTGAATCAAACCGAATGGATGGATTGGAATTTAAGATTCAAAATCTAGAAGTTCCATTTGTATATCAATTCCAAAATAATCTTCTAAATAGTCATTTAGGATCATTTTTCTTGCAATGCCAATTCCATGGACACCGTAGTACCCTTAGACGTTAAAGTTGCTTTTCGAAGTTCAAAATCTAGAATCATCTATTAATACATACAAGCCTTGTTTAGAAGGGTTTACTATAGGCATTTATATGGGTTAAAGAAATAACTTTTCGTCTTGTTGACTCTAAACTATAAAAGTGTTGAATCACAAAATAAGTTGCAAATTTATTAGGTGAAGAACAACTTCCCATTTACAGCTTAAATATTACTCTAAAATCAATTCAGCTGAAATATAACTCTTAGAAAAATCAATACTCTGAATTTTTTGAGTTTGACAATAATTCTATATGTTTTTGACCTAAACCAAAAATATTCATTAAAAAGAATTCATTTGAGTATTATAGAATAAGTACAAAATTTCAAATGGTATTTCATTAAAGTACACAAGGTTCTTCCTGGTTGTTCTAGAAACGTGATATACATGTGCAAGCGATGAAATTATTCCTTTATTTTGTTCTTCTCCTTTAACTTGATCAGCCAAGCACTTTGAGACTACCCTAGACGCTGGACATCTTATTCAGTCCTGATTTGTGACTGCACGCGGTGTGCCTTTTGTTCTTCGATCGCATACTTCTACACAATTGTTTTTAGCAAAACACATAATGAAGTATAGTTAAATAGGATCATTGTTTAGAGAGGACAACAACGTAGTGACAAACCGCCAAAAAATTAGATACTTCTCACCTAAACATTCATTTGATGATTTTCATCCAAACATTAATGATTTTCATCCAACCATTAATGATTTGCATTCATGATGCATCCCCCTCCTACAAGTACATCGAGCTCAATCATAGCATATGCATGAAGTATATCTTATGTACGTCATGACTGTACTCTTATCATATGAATAATGAATTATCATATGAATAATGAATTATCATATGAAAGATTGAAGTAAGGACATGATTTAGGGTAATTAAGTACCTAGGATAGTGCTTATGAATTTCACCATCATGTAGTGCTATTTATAAATTATCACCAATTATGGGAAATTTCTTACAATATAAACATTTAGGTGTCTTACTTATTTTTACAAATGAAATTGAAGACAACGATGACAAATTATTGAATCCTAAGTAAATTAAGTAACAAACCGCGGGATATGCAATTGCACATTCCGCTAAAGGGGCAATTAACATATATGTTGTTCAAATTTACAAATTTATATTAAAGAAATTTAAATTTTGATTTCTTCTAGGAAAATAATTATCAACATAATAGATCACCACGTTCACCCAAAAAATGTGGGGTGTCTTTTATACAAAGTAATTTTAATTTGATATGAGTAATGTTTGGTTTTTTTAAACCAATATTCTGGAATTCTAGATATATTCATAGGATATAGGTGTAATACACCTTAATGAACTTAAAATAGTAAATTATTTTACTATATATATATATATACATAACTAGAAATTATATATAGATGAAATGTATAGATTCCAAACGCGAGACCATATCAGCAAAGGTTCCAACAATTAACCGTATGACAATTATGAAATTATTACGTTTTCGGTCATATTTATTGAATAAGTAGCATTTAATTTGTACTTTATAAAATTTGGGTTATGAGTTATTATATGTTAACTTTGTAGCAGCTAAGAACACATTGCAACCGACATCACCATTCTATCACATGTCACATGCAACTCAAAGTATGTTGGACTTGAATAATAGTATGTCGAATTAAATTTTTATCCCTTGAAACCAAAGATGTTCATCGCGATTAGTATAGTCTGAAATAATTATAGTTTAACCCCTTCATGTTCTCACTCTTTTCAAACTTGGGAGATTTAAAAAGATACATAACAAAAAGCAAGTAAGACTGAGGGATATTTTGTCTTTGATGAATGAATAAAAGTTTTACATAATTAATAATGGATTCTATCGATGCAATTACTTTGGCAATGGCTATCACCGATATTTGTGTATTATATTACGAACTTAAAATGTAACAATCGTTTGTAACCATTACGATTAGTACAAATAAAATATTGACAATGTAATAATGAATTTTTGGGGTTCGGATGGGTTCAAATGTAGTAGTCTAAGTGTAGTAATGTTTGGCGTTTTTTACGTAGCATATATTAGGTAGTTCACTTTTTCAAGAGCACTGTTGGAATAAAATCTTCGAAATGAGTAGTGGAGCACCACAACGTGAAATGAGGCATTCAACTTGCACAAGTCATCCTGTTTCTAATGGGACCACACATGCATAATCCAACTTCCCAGATAAGTTTGAAATAAAAATTTCACACTGGAAGAAGTGCATGATAGATGAGAATTTGGAGTTCAAATTCGTTCATCATGCAAAAAATGCATGGTTGGGCGGTTAGGGGTTAAATACAACCCATTGAACTAGGTAATTTAGCAATTTTTTCAACCATGTGCTTATGACCAAATTTACGAAAATCAACGTAAATAAATAAGTTTCTATTTTTATACAAATTATAAATGAGTATTAGTGACGCACTATATTTTTTTTCGTATATGATGAATGTTATGAATTTAGTAGTATAGACTTGATTGAAAAATCATACTATAATATAATGTATCTACGTAAGTGCATGAGAAAAAAATACTTTCTCATGCGATTTGTCATTGAATTATATTAAATGTAATACTTCTTTATACCTATTTCCGTACAACTATATGGATGTGTGTGTATCATATTCAATCCAAAATCCAAAATTAGATTTGGAATTGAATAGAATGATGGAGAAATAATATCCATCAATGTAAATGCATTCAAGTGAGAGTGCAAGGTACATGCACTAGAGTTCCAAGTGCTCTCAAGGGTATTGTATGTATGTTGGATGAATGGCGGCTCACACGAGATGGAAATCATTTCAAGTACTCTCCTTCCACATTTCAATATTTGAATGTGTGAACTTTTTCTCATTCCTCATTCACTCCTTCCCTTTCCTCATTCATCTCCTCTTTGTTTTTCTTTCTTGACCATGGGTTCTAGGCACCCAACCCATGGAGTTTTGTCTCTCCCTTCTCGTCCTCACTCTTTAGGGGAATTAACAGGGTTTTTGTGGTTTGTTTACAGTTCAGATGCGTGTCGGAGGAAGAGAAATCGTCCTCCTCATCCATTGTTGCGAGGGATTGTTAGTGGCGCAGATGATTTTGTGTGGAACTACCACTGTGGCGAAGAGATGGCACGGTTGGAAGCTTTTTCTGGTGTTTCATATGCTGAAGTGGCAGGAATTGTGAACCGTCCTTCCACAAATTTACTTTGTGGAGTGGCGGTGATAAGAAAGGATTGCGGGTGCGTGCAACTTGACTTCTGTAATTGTGCTCCCACAAATTCGAATGGTGGTGGGACCAAAGAAGTGATCGAGATATCATCAGACACATCTTTCTATGTGACGGCGGAAGGTGGAGAATCGGATGCGGCATCGGTGGGGAGCAATCGCCAATTTTAATTTTGAGTTTTGCAGCACCGCTCGGTTACTTGGTTTTTGTAAACGGATTTGGTTTTGCTCTGCAGTGGCACTAATAGTTTGTTTGACATAGCGGCATTGTGACTTTGAAGGGACCAAATTTTTAGAATTCAGAAAGATCATAATTGATGACTGCAAAAATTTAGGTGGCCAGCTTGCTCCTTTGACCACAGTGAAAGTCAGTGGCTTGTAATCGTTTTTTTAATATAGTAACCTGCGAGTTGCACAGTGGCGGAGTGCATTGCATTTATGTGCGAAAGCCGTTGCGAATTCATTGTAGACTAGGATGCCGTTTTGGAAAGGCATCCAAGACGGCGTAAACTTTGGGCGCTTCCTCATTCTCATCTCTCCCGCGCGTCCTCATTTTGTATTTCCTCTCTCATTTTGTAGGCTCCTCCGCCCTCTCGCCGCAGTTGTCTCTCTTGCATGCGGACTCTCCCTCTTCTTCTTGCTTGTGTATTGTAGACGTGTTGTGTGCGCTATCGCGTGGCTGAAGCGCTCCCAATGTAACTTTTGATGTCTTTATGCGCCGTGTTATTTTGCTGTGTGTTTTGAAGACGGTGTAGGGTGCGACAGGATCTTGGTTATGGATTGTTTAGCATGACGTTCGAATGTGCAGTTCAATGCTTGTGTGGTTGATTGAGCAGTTCAATTCAGTGGTTCAATCTGTAGGTTAGTGGTTTTCTGCATTCAGTGCTTGAGTAGTTCAGGTGCTGGGGTGCAAACTAGGAGAGTGCACATTGCAGGGATTGTTTTCTTATTCTTTGAGTGTATGCTTTCTTTTTAATTGTTCATGCCATTGCTTATATCCCAAGCTTGCGTTGGCTATGCAAATTGGCATGCACTGTGATCCAATGCATTGACGTGGATGCATATTTAATTTGCAACTCGGAATTGAATGGAATTGAACTGTTCATGTGTTCCATCGTTTCAAAGCTTGATTGGTTATGTTATCGTCGACTCGAGGATAAGTCGGCTCTTTATTCGGCACCTTTGTACTGTTGCAAAATGGTTTATCTTCGAGTCGAAGATAAAGTGTATATATTCCATGACAAAACATATATTTAGGAATACCATTGATGTCAGACCGGGACACTTCAGTCATAGAATCCATTATCCTCGACTCGAAGATAAGTATATACGAGAGGATGAATAGAGAGTTAATTATCCTCGTGCCGAAGATAAGTACAACAGAATATACAATACAATTTATTGAGATATAATTATCCTCGAGTCGAAGATAAGTACAACAGACTATACGATAGAACTTATAGAGACACGGCTATCCTCGAGTCGAAGATAATTTCTGAATATATTTACAGTTATCTCATATACCAGTGTCTCCTAGATAATTCTGATTGAAATAATAGAACTGATGCACATATCCTTGACTCGAGGA
Organism: Pohlia nutans; assembly: GCA_022496805.1. Lineage (NCBI taxonomy): Eukaryota > Viridiplantae > Streptophyta > Bryopsida > Bryales > Mniaceae > Pohlia > Pohlia nutans. The sequence goes on from CM040086.1 coordinate 5,740,341, forward strand.
TAAGTCACGTCTAGTACTCAAAAGAACTGTGATATGCGAATACATTTATCCTCGAGTCGAAGATAGGCACACTGATATGAACTATAGGTAATACAACACGCACGTAGATAAACGAGTACTATCCAGTAACGTTCATGTGACCGGGACACTTATCTTCGAGTCGAGGATAATAAGAGGGGTTCGCCAAAGGACATGACATATACATAATAAGTTATCCTCGAGTCGAGGATAACATATTCGTATCTTCAATGTCTGATTGTTTCACTCGTCCGATGCTCCGCATTGGACAGTACCTGAAGCACTCAAGGACTAGTTATCCTCGAGTCGAGGATAAAGTTGATTGGGACATCATGTACGCCGAACTATAGACCAGAAGTCCAGACATGACCTACACGTTATCATTACTATCCTCTAACCATATCCTCATGTCGAGGATATGGATCACTTTGATATACGTAGACGCTGACTCTTCTTACAGACAAGAACTACGCCTTCCGTCTTGGGCAGTCTATGCACCGATTTCGGGGTGAATGAAATCTGGTAGAGTTTGTCGCGCAGCTATCCTCGACTCGAGGGTACTTACTATACACGGTGTTATAATATGCGGACATCCAAGCCCATATGCATTACAGCCACTAGCATTATCCTCGACCCGAGGATAATAGTAGTTATACAGCATTCACACCATTACAATGCAGCTCACAGTCTGATACATGATATGTCTTCTGACAGAATGGAGACGGTTGCGCATCCACAGTTGGAGCTAAGGGTGCCAACCCTGCCCCTAGGCGTGGCACCATGTGAGGGCGTTCCACGTTCATCATGGACCAGGAGGGGCGTTACGATCACCAATGCGGATGGGATCGATGTTGCAAAGGGTATCTGCCATAGTGTTGATCCGAAGCTCATAATTGACACTGACGGTTTGCCTCTCGGCGATGAGCGCGTAGCAATCCACATTGCAGAATCACTCGTTGAGGAGGAGGTTCCGTCAGTATGGATGTGGTCTATGCGATCTTGGCATATCTCCAGGGTCTTCCTCAATGGAGCGAGCTTGTACGACCACGAGCAAACAACCATATATACGGCAGAATTGAATGCATCGAGGAGGCGTGTGCCGAAAGGCGTTAGGCCTTACGAGACCACACGCGAGAGAACTGACCCCGCTACCCCTCCCAAGAAGGACTTCTTACTTTCTGCCCAGTCGATTAACGCTATGTCGAGCAATGTCTGTTGTCCTTTAAATTGCGTGCAGCCGTTTCCGCGAGCAAAGATCCAAGCCCTTTGCACCCAATTATACATAACTGGTAACGTATACTTCCGAAAGCATTTGTTGCTGGAAGTGCACCGTCAAATTCACCGAGATGCGAACGGCAAAGAGATGATTACCTTGGAGGGAATTGAGGTGTGCCCTACAGCATGGTGTGTCATTCATTCGGTGTTGAGAGCTACATACCATCGTTACAAGGGTCGAGCAAAATCTGGTGTGCGCCCGGAGCCACATGGTAACCTTGGAACAAAGAAGCCCCGCTTGCAAACATTGCAAGCCACTGCCACTCTTCGAACGTTGCTCGAGAACTCCGCAGATCAGATGCCTCACAAGTCCAAGATACTTCCGTCTGGTGAGAAAGTCGTGTCCATGTGTCTCCCGTCCTCCTTTCGGTGGATCGAGACATTGCCTTTGATCAATGAGGTCAACGCGCGCTTTGATTTGCCGAATGTGTCATCCAGCGGACTGAGTAGAATTCGTAGCGAGTCTTTTCCTGAATTCGCACCCAAGGCTCGTGGGGATAGTTTTTCTCGATGTGGGACCTGTGATAGGATTAAACAGCTCCGTTCCGCTTGCACGTCAGGGTCTCGTGCGTCCCTTCTATGGACTACGAAACTCAAAGCCCACATAAATGAACAAAGGGCTCACAGAGAGCTGTAGTATGGTAATAGGGATCAGTCTGAGAAATTCCCGAACAAATTACTTACCATCATCCATGACTAAATGGACCACTCAAAGACTGCCTCGCCGCATTATTCTCACAAGAGCAAGGCAGTTGATTCCTTCATGAAGTTGCCGGTTGCGGTGACTGGAATGATTGCGCATGGCCACGGAGACATTAGATATGCACATTATGGCCTCGACATTTATCCGAGTGATTCGAATCATACCGTGGGTTCAATTGCCCAATTACTACGGGATCTGGAGAAGCCGCGGAAGTATTCAACGCGGGAGTTGTTCACTAGAAGTAGGTCTTTTGATCTCTCCGAGGCCTTGTTGCTCGGTTCGGAGATTTGCTTGGAATCCCTCCCTCCTCCTCCAAGGGAGCCGGTCATCGCAGAACCACTCCCTCCCACTTTAACTCTTCAGCTTGACAACGCGTGTGGGGACAACAAGAATCGTTGGGTCTTTGCATTTTGCTCCCTCCTTGTACACAAAGGTGTCTTCCGCGAGATATTCATCAATTTTCTCATCGTGGGGCACACTCATGATGACATCGATGCCCTCTTCGGTCGATGGAGCCATAGATTGCGGGAAAATGACTACCCCACGATTCCTAAGCTTATGAAGTCCTTCATGGATGCTGAATCTCAGCCTGTCATTCCGCACCTTATTGAGGAAGTCCCAAACTTCAAAGGGTTTGTTGAAGGGTACTTGTGCACGGGTAATGATGCTTTGCAAGCTCATACCAATGCTCAACAGTTCAAGTTCTACAAAGATTCCAACGGGTGGCCTTTAATGCAGTACAAAATTCTTTGTACAGACAACGACTGGTTGCCCAAGGAGGGTGGGGGAATTCGATTGTGGAAGGAGACTGCAGATGGACGTCCAATGGTGCCCAGTGGACAGCCTTGCGCACTGGCCCCGAATCAGATGCGATGCCTTGATGAGATTTGCAAAGGCCTCGATGGATTCATTGCTCTATGGGGCACTATGGCTAATGAGGATTTGTCTGGAGAATTCAGGAGGATGAATGAGCCCCTCAAATACTATTGGCAGGGAGTGAGATCTGCGCTAACCACGCCAGTTCCGGCGCGGGAGATTTTGCAAAATGGATTTTGGCCATCTTCAAGGTTCGCACCTGAAATGGAGGACCAATTTTTGGACGACGGGACAATCCGTGAGGAGTTTGCCGAGGATGCTCCCTTTGTTGGCCGTAGGCGTGACCGCCCAGCCCCTTCATTTCGCGTTGGTCGTGATGTATACGCTGGCTATTTCCTCGCGGTGCGCCCTGCAGATGACGACCTTCGACCATTTTGGCTGGCTAAAGCCTTGACGAATCCCAGTCCTGATCCTGGACATGTGAATTTAATTCAGATGCAGTATTGGACACCTGCTTCACGGCAACACGTCGATATGGACACATATGACGGTTGGGATACAAAAGAGGGGAATTCTTGGCGGGAGGATAGGTGTTTCCAACCAAATTGGTCCCATACAGATTGTATCATGACAGCGTGGAAGCCGCGTACAAGAAAAGAGACTTCCGATCCAAGGATTAAAATCCGTCAGACACAAATCAACATCATCAAAGCATCTATTGACTCGTATGTATCAGATTCCGTCAGTGAGGCATCCCTGCCTCGAGGATGATTTGTATGCAGGTGTATGTGTAGGAGCGATTTGTAGTGATTCGTATTGTGTGGATCTACAATACGACAATGGCGATGTCCTTATTGTACAACATTGTATTACATTCATTGAAATTTATCGAGGTGCCTATGCACTATGCATGTTGAATTTTGTATTTGGTACCGCTGTCGCGATGCAAATGCGCATATAGTGTAAAAACTTATAGTATTGTTATTTTGATGAGTTTTAAGATATCTCATTTAAAGAAGAAATGAATAGGGAATATTTGAGAAAGATTATGAATTGATTCATAATCTCTACAAGGTTTTAATTGCCTTGTGTTTTGACTAATAAGAGTCAAACTTTACATTTATCTTTTTAGAATGAGTTTTGATATTTAATTTGAGTTTTGATAGTTGTTGAAAAGAAAGGTGAAGATTGTTTTACCTTTCTTTTAGTTTTTTGTGAGTTTATCATTAAAATAAGCGAATGGATAGAGGTATGGGAGACTTTTGGGTCACCCAATTAGTTTTAGGGTGCCCATGTGGCTAGGTATGGGCTGATGTGTTCCCCCTTGTGGCTTGATAAGGGGGGCCTTCTTCTCCCGAACCTCATTCTTCTTGTGTTCATGTTTTAGTTTTTTAGTTTTGTGCCGTGTGTTTGAGGACAAGTGACTTACTGTGTATAGCTCGGATTTCAATGAAATTTTGAGAGCACGTTCCTCTTCTTGTTGTGATTCCAATGGTGTGTGGCGCTTGTCATTTGGAGTTAGTATGAGAAAGTTATGCCTTGAGAAGTGAAAGAGGGTTTAGTGCCGTCGAAATTCAAAGGCAGTCGCTTTAAACTCTTGTAGAAATTTGTATAATGATCGATTAGTTTTGAAATTTTGTGAGCACATGTGTTATGTTGATAGCTTTCTAAAAAGCTATTAAACTCTTGTTTTGGAGTTAGGACGTGAAAGTTATGCTTGTAGAAGTTTGAGGGTGTGAAACTGCCGCTCAATATAGAAGTTCCATTTTTGACGAAGTATAGAAAACGGACAGTATGATATTTTAAGCTAAGATTTACAGGCAACGTAGATGGTGATGTTAGCTTTCTAAAAAATTATGGCATCATGTATTTGGAGCTTTTATGAAGATGATATGCGTCCCGAAGTGGAGAGATGTACAGCTGCCGTGAATATTTGGAGTCTCAACTTCAGCACGCTATAAATATTGAATGGTAAATCATTTTCTCTTGAAATTTTTACAGATTGTGTAGCTTTGTGTTAGCTTTCCAGAAAGTTATAGCACACTTGATTTGGAGCAAGTATGTGTCTGTGGCATTCATTTGAATTCTGACAGTGTTTTTAAAGGTTTAAGCCTTTACACGGTTTGCTATTTTGCAAAATAAAACATAGATTTGGGTTTTTAATGGTATAAACAATAAATTACACTATAATATTTCCCCATACCTTGAATTCAAACTAGTTGCAGCTAGAAACCCCGCGTTTTCCCAGAGCAAAACCCTCTCTACCCGACACCGCTTTCACATTACATGTATGGATGGGAGGACCATATTTGTCATTGATATCTCACTTAAAATAGATCCTCAATTATAAGTGTGATTCCATTTGATTAAATCATTGTTGGCTGAGACAAGAATATTATAATTGCCTTAGTTATGCCTCGTACCAGTTTGAGAATGGTTGTGTAGTCTTTATTGTTGCGTCAACATTCCTAATATTGCTCAAAGAAATGCAACACAGATTTCAGGACTTCAACAATTAAATATGACTACTCTTAATTTAATAGATGACTATGAGTGATCCAACGTAGTTAAGTCTCAATTTAATGAGTTGTCTCAATATAATGACCGATTATTATCTTCGAGATTTGGGGTCATAATTAAAATGAGACTGCACATTGTGTCATTTTAATGAATATTGCCTTACAAGATTCCCATATGGGAAACGCGGACAAGTTTCCCGCAATTGTAACTTTACACTGGAAACTTTGATGAGTTTAGCCGGGCTAAACTTGGGTAGTTTAGCCCCCTCTTTAGCCCCGCTTAGTACTATGTGAAAAATGAGGGGGCTAATTTTTTTGTACCATTAGCCCCCTTTTCGTACCACTAGACAAGGCTAAAACACAAATTAGCCGGGGCTAAAAAGGAGAGATTCGGGTTTAGTTGGGGCTAAAAGAGAGAGATTCAAGTTTAGCCGGGGCTAAACTTCTTGGTTTAGCCCCCCCAAGCCAGTTTAGTCCCGGGGGCTAAAAGCTCCAAAGCTTCTAGTGTAATTTCCCAGATCTAAAATACACTACAATCATCCTAAGAAAGTTACAATTGTGGGAATTTTGTTGCACTTCTTATATGAAATTCCATGTGAGAATGTTTTTCTTTCTTCATGTATTTAGCTATACGCTTGGTGCAAGAATGAGATTTTCTGTTGGGGAGGTCTTTTCATCCAACCGTCCAACTTCTATGAGTGAAGTTTCTCACTAAAAAACAAGTTTTTAGCGACTTCAGGACCCAAGTTTCACATTTCAAGTGAATTTTTGAGAAAAAAGTGGAACAAAAGTTGTCTTGAAGTGTAGAGGGTTCTCAAGTCCTTAATTTCATGGTCAATTCTCCCTAACCAATCGATTTGTTCATGTTTCATCTCACTTCAACGTAAAACCAATCAAATTTTACCAACTTCGAGTTCATGGAAGTGTGTATCACTTCATGGTCGGGTATGAGACAAATTGTGATGGAGTTTTTCTCCTTTTCGCTTTTGCCTACTTCTGTGCATAGGCAACTTTTTAAATCCATGGAAGTTGGCTATTAGGGCTTGTGTTCATGTGTCACCCAACCCCTCATCAACCACATGTGACCAATGTAAAAAAATACCTTCAAAAATTAAATTGAGTGCAACCATGTTCACCCCACCTATGTATATATAATTATCTTAATTATGAATAGTGGCCCCACCTTTCTAGTTTCTACTAGTGACATGTTTATGCAAAACAAATATCAGATGCCACCAAGGCTTGCTTTAAAAGTGTATTTAATTTATAAAAACATCTGCAATGATGCATAGATTTGGTTGAAAATTACATTTAGGGCACATGGTGCAATAAACACGCAATTCGCTATTTATGCACTTGGCCAAGTGCGTTCATTTCATGAGCAAATCGTGTTTAAAAAATTTGTGTAAAAAGCTCTCTAAAAAACAGCGATTTTGTCTTTCTACAAATCACTTACATTGTAAACAAACAATTTATTTTTTTATTTTTTATTCTTATCTTTATCTTTTCTTTTATCTTTTCTTTATCTTGTTTCTTTTATCTTGTCTTCTTTCTTGTCTTCTTTTTCTTTTCCTTCTTGTCTTCCTTCTTGTCTTCTTCTTCTTTTTCTATTTTTTTCTTCATACCTCTTGTGGCAGCCGCAAACCCTACACCTGCACCGAGGAAAAAAAACCAATTTTTTTTTTTTTTTTTTTTTTTTTTTGTGCTTAGGGCTCATGAACCCTAAAAATAGAAATTTTAAAATTTTAAAAATTAGGGTTCAGCCAGCGGCGGCTGAACCTAAACGGCGGTGGAGGAAAAAAAAACCAAAAAAGAAAAAAAGAAAATATTATTATTATTATTATTATTTTCTCTTTTGGTTTTCGTCTTCTTTCTTGTTTAGGGCTCATGAACCCTAAAAAAAATTTAGGGTTCAGCCGGCGGCGGCTGAACCCTAAACGGCCGGAAAAAAAAAAAAAAAAAAGTTTTTTTTTCTATTTTTAGACTACTGACGGCTGAGGGTGCGCGGCCGCGCACCCTAAGCCTCTTTTATCCTCTTCTCTCCTCTCCCTCTCTCTCTCTCCCTCTCTCTCTCTCTCCCTCTCTCTCCATCCCTCCCTCTCCATCCCTCCCTCTCCATCCCTCCCTCTCCATCCCTCCCTCTCCATCCCTCCCTTCTCCTCATATATATAGGGGAGAGGAGAGGGTCTCTCTCATTCATTCTTCAACTCCTTCTCCCTCCCCTCACCTCTTCCCTATATATATATGAGGAGAGGGGAAGGAGAAGAAGAGGAAGAAGAGTCTTTGGGTGCGCGGCCGCGCACCCCAGCGACTAAAAATAGTAATTTTAAGAAAAAGTCAAAAAAAAAAGTTTTTTTTTTTTTTTTTTTTTTTTTTTGGGCAGCTGCCATTCAGGGTTCAGCCGCACCCCACGGCCAAGAAAAAGGGCATTTTTTTTTTTTTTTTTTTTTTTTTTTTTTTTTTTTTTTTTTTTTGGCGGCTGCCATTCAGGGTTCAGCAGCACCCCACGGCCAACCCGAAAAACGAAAAAAAAAAAAAAAAAAAAACTTTTTTTTGTTTTTTTTGTTTTTTTGGTTTGCTCCCATTGTTTAGGGTTCAGCAGCCACAACTGAAGAAAAAGTAGAAGAAAAAAAAGACAACGAAGACAAAAAGGAAGACAAGAAGAAAGACAAAAAGAAGACAAGAAAGAAGACAAGAAAGAAGACGAGAAAAAAATCAAGATAAAAAAGAAAAGATAAAAGAAAAGATAAAGATGAGAATAAAAAATTATTAAAATAATTATTTGTTTACAATGTAAGGGATTGAAGAAAGACAATAATCGTTGGTTTTTAAAAAATAAAAGTTAGACAAATAAAATCATGCGCTCGGGGACGAAGTGCATGATTATATAGCCAAGTGCGTAAATAGCGAATCGTGTGTTATAAAGGCCTCTTTACACTAAAGGCGAGAAGCCGTGAGGCCTTCCATTGGCTGAAATGTCTCTTCTCCCAGCTTCTCGCTTCTAGTGTAAAGAGGCCCTAAGTTTTCAATTTTTTGTCTATTTGTTTTTTCTAATTTTTTTTTAATATACTGAGGGTTGTATTCCACCCACACATGAATTTAAATATATAATTGTCACATCTAATTATGATAATCATTGAATAAATTGGTTCCAATGATTGGCCATCACCACGATCATCGAGCAAGTCAATTGGCAAAAGCTTTTGAGCCACAAATTAACCCCTAAACGCCCAAATGACCATTTTCTGGTCACTGCCCAAATAACGGGCTGCATCAAGTCTACTTTCCAACCCAATTTGAATTATGTCGATCCAAGTTAAACTCCACTCAATAGAATTTTCAAAATGAAGCACTTCAAAATTGTCTTAGTGTTACAAAATTTACTATTTGGCGAAAGTAATGATGTTCCCTCCATCATTTCTTTTAATTTTTTAAATTTTACAATAGATAAACCAAATTTAACCAATCATGCTAAATTTTAAACTCTAAAAGTGAAAATTAGAATTTATACAAATCTTCAAAGGTTAATGCTTTTAAATTCATTAAAAAAGGTCTAAAATTATTTTTCGAAGTTTGACCGTAGAGATAATTTGTAGAGATGATGCCCTACATTTTGTTTATTGAACCAAACTTCATCAAACATATGGAAGGCGCATATTATAACACATTTATGTTTTATCCAATGCCCCTTGGGCTTTTAGGGGTTAACCCTTTAGTGCCTAGGGTACTGTAGCTCAGAGCCCTGGATTTCAGTAGATTTTTTCACTGTGGTTGCGACTACCAAAAATAGAATGGGTTAAATTAGAAAGTAACCGTACAATTCTATTCTCAACTCGAGAGCACACATTTTATTAAAATTTGAGAATCATCCGATGGTGGGATTGGAAGATTATAGTATGTATTTGAACTGTATAATGCACGTTCAAAAACGAGATTTTGGGGGGTGTGTGACTTCAAAGTTAGATATAATTTGAGGTAAATTTTCAAAAATAAAAGCAAAGAAGTTCAGCTATGCCCTATGTCAACACCTCTCTCTTGCAATCTTTCATATCAAAAATAGACTCACACATAATTATTGTGAGATTTATAAGTGAAAGTGATTTGTCCATGTACGGTTTAGGACAAAATTTTATACCTTGAAAATAGACAGGAGTGGGTACATTAGTCAAGATCGGATTACACACACTAATGGAAGATGAAGAAGAGAACACAATCCAAAAAAATAAAACAAGATAACAAACTTCCAAACACAAGAAATACTACACAATACAAATGTTGTATTTGTAAGTATTTACTGTTTTTTCAAGTATTTGCAGTATTTTGCGTTCTGTTGATAGGTATTTTGATAGTTGTACAATTCCGAATTGAAAATTTCTTTTTCTGGAAGGTGCGTAATGTATGTGGGCAAATCTGAACTTCAAAACTGAAGTTCCAATTCTTCACGGATTCTTTGCTATTTGCATTTCAGACGTTGTAGTGACCATAATGTGGTCAGCTAGGCACTAAAGGGTTAAAGTGCAACTATACTGACCTCAACAAATGAGTCAATGCCCCTGTCAGGGAGCATTAATGAGGGCCAGCTGGGAAACCTTAAGGCGGCTGAAGCCTAAATAAAAAATTCTAATGTGCCTAATGTACTCTTAACACATACCACATGGCGCTTTGCCCAAATAATATCTACATTGTGAGTTACCATCACAAATGTGCATGTATCCTTATAGACTCATTTTTTGAGGTGGCTTCTGGAGCAACTTCAGATGAGTGTAGAACATAGAGAAATTCGTGTTTTTTGATGAATTTTTTTTGTGATTTCTCTTCTCTTCCTTCTTGTGGAACATACTGTGGAGAATAGGAATTAGAATTGGCATGATGAAGCCAATTTTAGGAGACAAAGTGAGAGATATTGTTGCTCTTTTGATGAAAGGTAAGGGTACAAGAGTGGTTGCAAAGTCTTTGGGTTTCTCACAGAGTACGGTGAATAGAGTGAGGAAGAAACATTGTAGTAACTTAGAATTGCCAAAACGAGGTGTTCCAAAGATTCTTATCGCTTCAGAGAGACGACGTGTAGTGCGTTTGGTCACGGTTGGAGGGCTGGAAACGGCAGTACAGGCAGCAAAAGTGTTGAGAGAGGGTAGAGAAGTGGGTTTCTGTGATAACACTTTGTGGTCTGCTTTGAGAGATGCTGGATTGAGTGCTTGTGAGAAGATTCCTAAGCCTTGTTTGTCACAGAAAAATGTACGAGAGAGGCTACAATTTGCAAGAATTCATAAAGAGTGGACAGTAGAGGATTGGAAGAGAGTTGTATTCAGTGATGAAACGAAGATAAATCGTTTCAATTCAGATGGGAGGACTTGGTGCTGGGTCAATGACCAAAAAAGCTTGCCTGATCGTGTGGTGAAGCAAACAGTGAAGCATGGTGGAGGGTCTTTGATGCTATGGAGTTGTATGACAGCAAGAGGTGTAGGTGATTTACAAAAGGTGGATGGGCGTTTAAATGCGAAGGACTATATTTCAATCTTGCATGGAGATTTGTACTTGAGTTTAGAGAGATTAGGATACTTGAACCTCGATAACGTCATTTTCCAGCATGATAATGCTCCTATACATAAAGCAAAGATTGTTCAGAAATGGTTCTTAGAGCAGCCATTCACTGTTTTAGAGTGGCCAGCTCAATCCCCATACCTAAATCCCATAGAACATGTTTGGGCAATTCTCAAACATCGTTTAAATTCCTATCCAACTCCTCCTGTAGGTCTTTTGCAATTATGGGAGCGTGTGGAGGAGACTTATAAGACGATCACTACAGAGCAATGTGAGAGATTGTATGCTAGCATGCCAGATCGAATTGCAGCTGTTTTGGCTGCTCGTGGAAAGTGAACAAGATTTTGACCACTCTGTATATAACGCCTCAAAAAATGAGTCTATGTACATAGTCAACTTTGGCACTATGTATTTTTTTAATCTAGCGGCAATTTCTTTTCAATTTTCTTGAGGTTGTCAGTTACTTCATGCTCTCAAACTTTCATGTTCAAAATTTATTGCTTTGATTCTTCATACTCTCTACATTGTTACTTTTCTAAATCAAATACCCTCATAGACTCATTTCTTGAAGTCGCTGTATGTACAGTAAATGGAATGGCAAAAACCTGGGGCAGCACACAATTACAAAACTGGCAGGAATCCAGTGAGCATCACACATTGAGAAAATCTCTGACTCCAACTGAAGCCTGCGGCCGGGTGGGATCATTCTCCACATTCATTGGAACCAATTCAAAATCATAACTTATCCCACCTTACCTGCTACTATGCAAAAATAAAGCCGGCCATTGTTAATAATGCTACACCCTTCATTTTATTTAATGTTATAACCTAAAGCAAGTTATTTTAGAGTGAAAATTTTAATTGAACAAGTATTTAGTTTTTACCTATGTACATCGCACTGATACTTCTTATGTTGTAGAATTCTCACAAACTAAATTACAAAATTACATCCCTAGTAAAAAAGAGAAGACCTAAAGTAAGGTAGAGGGCTCTAAAACCAACACGGTTCTAATTCCAAGAGAATTTAGACCATGCATTTATTTTAGAACACAAATCTACGCATATCATAGAGCTCTTATTGGATGTTGATCAAAATGATAAGGTATATATGGTCTACTTAGATTTAGATTCTAGGATGGTTATTGTGCCTAGATTCTCGTAGAATTAGAGCCCTGTTGGTTTTGGAGCCCTCTACCTTAACTTACCTAAGACGGTGACACTAACTAACTAGAATAAGGAGTGTAGCATTGCTGGCCCATCCCAGGCACCTAGTATCAGTCAATGGGAGTCCAAGTGTACGTACTCCCTCTGTTCCGAATCAAAAAGCAGTACTTGTTCCCAACTGAAGGGCTTTTTATGACTTATGGGAGTGCGGCCGCAATGAGGCTCATCATGTGGTGGTGAAGCTCTTTTGAGGAAGACAATTTGGGGATCTATTATTCTCTGGGGGCACTTGACTTCCTATGTATCGTCATCGTCCCCAGTGAGCTAATTAATTTGGGCCTCAGCATTCTGGGGCAGCAACTCAACTGGGGCCAATAGATGCAACTTCAAGGGACCTCCTTCACTTGCTTAAAAAACGATACTTAGAGAGCCTCCATTTCCATTTCATTCCATGGACTTTTGATGCATGCCTTTTGCCACATCCATCTCATCTTTTGCCGTGAATGGTTCCATGATAATGCTACTAGTGCACAAACGTATGAGGAAAGCAACATTGGGCCACTAAATGCAAGAATCTCAGTTATCTTTAAGTTCAAGGATCAAACACCAAATATCAACATTCACCACTAAGGGTAAACTATTGTATTTTTGCAACAATTTGGAAGTCCCCTATTTATGTCATTGTACTAACATAATTATAGTAAATCTTTGAACGTAAGAGAGTGATACATAGTGATCACAAAGTGGTACAAATAATCACATGACACAAATAAGGTAGTTTAGTGTAACTCATACAAGGAACCATCTTGATATACAATCAGAGACATGTCTTTAGAAGAATGTGGTTTTTGGAGATTTTTCTTGGGGAAGTCACTATCAAGAATTTAGATAACTATGAGAGAACAAATATAGGATGTCTTTTATTCGTTTGAGATAAAAATTATAAATTTATAGAAGTAATATAGGGTGTTTAAAAACCAATTTGAGAAAATTTTAGGATTTTTTAAGAATATATGGAATATACCCTAAATATTACTATAAATAGTAAAATATTCCAATTTTCATAAGCCCCCACTAATAACCTTTGTTTGCTCATATGTATCCAAAATTTACACCAAGCTACTTTCCCAAGAGATTTTTTGGTTGTTGAGTTTGTTTTTCAAGAGCACATTTAGACTAAAATCTTTTAAAATTTTGGTGAATCAATGCAAAATGAAATGAGGCATAAAATTTTCTCAAATAATCTCCTTTCTAATCAAAATGCACATGCATGAAGCTATCTTGCTATAGAATTTTGTAGAATTTTTTTCCTTGCAAAAACAACATGATGGATGCAAAAACGTGGATGAAATCTATACATCGTCTAGAAAATGGACGGATGGGCCAATTAGGGGTTAAATAATAATTAAAATGCTTTAAAACTCAATATCTTCATTGCTTCATTGGATACAAATTTTCAAAACCTTTCAATGCACAAGACTCCTCTTAGTTAGGGCCGGTTCCCACAATGTTCCTCCAAGTTGAGAGGCTGTGGGATTTCATGGCCAAACTATGTTCAGAGTCCAAAGGAATGGGTTGAAAATAGATAATAAAATATAGGAATTGGCCCCTTCAACTGGCTATAGTGTGAAGCTTTCAAAGGCCTAATCCAAAGTCCAAATTTTTGGCCATGAACTCCCACGGCCTCTCAACTTGGACAGCCACACTGTGAAAGCCTCCAAAATACTAGTCCAAAGTTCAAGCCTTTGTCCAAAATAGTGTGAAGCCTCATTTTAGAAGTTCAAAGGCCAACCCTATGGACTCTCAACTTGGACGGCCATAGTGTGTAGCCCAAAGGCTAATTTCAAAGTCCAAGCCTTTGATAGCCAAGCCTTTCATAAAATAAAAAATCCCATTAGTTTATCAAAAAAAATTGACGGCCTCTTGATCACAGTTTGGTTTCCATTGTTATTTGATCCAAACTATGGTCGAGAGGCTATCACTTTGTAAAGCAAAATAGTCAAAAGGTGTTACCATCTAGGCATTTCAAAAGGCAATGGCCTTTGGACTTAGTGATAAGACAATACACGTCATGTAGGATCGGGTGTAGGACAGGTTCCACTTGACAAAATCCTGAAAATATGTTCCAGATAGCCCTACTATTTTATGCATTCATATTTGGTACAAATAAAACGAATTCAATTACACAATTTGAATGGAATGTTTTCAAATATTCAAAAATACCCCATGTATATTCCACGTTTATTCTAAGAATATGCTTCTATGACAGACGAGAGGTCTATTAAACATCGTCGTCATTTAAACCTAAACCCCTGAGAGTGTAAGTGTAATACTTAAATGTGTTATAATTATATGTGTAGGCTAAAGTTTTTCAATTTCTAAAAAAATGTTCCCTTGTTCTCAATGGAATAATATTTCATTGTTTCCAAAAACGAAGGGTCTCTTGGTGTTTGTCATGGAGCCTCCCCATGAGAGACTTGCACCTGCTCTGCAAAGAGAATAAACTAACTTCACACCATGCTTTGGATTAGAGGACGGGTGCTATAGCAATAGGACGGGCTGGGCACTTCCTCAAACCAAGGCCATTGTCTTTCATAGACCCACTCTCATTTCTATTAAAGAAAAACTAGAGGAGATTGAACAGTGAACCACTTGTTTATTTTCTGCAAAAGCGGGGTTGGCTGCTTCATGAGGAGAGGCTCTCAGAATACACATGCCATGTGAAGTCTCGTCCAATCACCTACAACCAAAAACATGATTGAGGTTGGACTGTCGGACACCTTCAGTTCTTTGTTTTAATTGTTTCACCGTCCTAGATTGTATTGTATTCATTTGTATGGCAAATGTGGCACTTAAAATAGTGCGTTTTATTCATGATATGTGATTATTTGCGACACCTAGTAGGCTAGTACCAAAGCCCCCATTTGTGTCACTAAAGTATCCTTTCACTGTCATTTAAAAAATATATAGAAACTAAATGTCAAAGTGGCCATTTTGGGTAGAAAATGGCAGTTTAGAAGAATGGACTAATTTTGTCAAGTCAATGTAGAAAACTATTCAAATCATGTGACCATTTTGGTACAAACTCATGCCCATTCAACTTAAGACTTGTAATAATTGTAAACAAGGACAATGATCATCAATTTTTTTTATTTTTTTTGCACAAATAAAGGAAACTTTACTGCGAAGAAAGAGATACTAAGACAACAAGGCCCTAGTTAGGGCCAACCAGAAACCGTTGTAGTGCAATGCTAAGGCAATTCAAGGATATTCAAAAAATTAGACATAATGTAGGGTCTGAATTACTAAGGAGATCATAATTTATAATTACACATAGGGTGGCCGGGGGGGTGACAAGAAACTGAAGAAAGCAGAATTATTAAAAAAATAAATGAGGTGCACTAAAATGTAGAAAATGAGGTAAATAGCCCTTCAACAAACATTGTTTAGTATGCTCATGTATCCCAAAGAATACATTAAGTAACTTCCCCAAATCCCTAGGTCAATGGAAAATATTTTATATTAAGAAATACATATACACACACACACACACACACACATATATATATATATATATATATATATATATATATATATATATATATATATATATATAATGTTTTCTTGTAGCTCAACAAATTATGCTTAGGGCGGCGTAACTTATGTTTTCAAGTGACAATTGAGAAAATAAAATAAAAATTCCCACTAAGCTCATCTATTCCTCTTTTTGCAAACAAACGTTCAAATTTGACATCATAAGTACCTATTCTTGAACAAGACTCCTAGGTACCAAGGTACTTGTACAACGACAAGGAAAAAATGTACTTAAACCACCTGCTCTTTGAATAGAAGGTAGTCAATAAATGAAAGATTTGCATTGTTGCATGAAATTTGCATCCAAAGAAGAAGAATTGTAAAGTTATCCTAAGACCATTGTGATAAAAGAGTTTGTTGGAGTAGTAAGTTCTACGTACAACAATAGGGGGAATCACTACAAAGACTGCTTTTAGCAAACTTGTTGAAAGTTGTAAAATGGCATATGAAGAGTGACAAGTAGTAACATTGAGTTTTGTTCTTGACATGCAATCTTGCAACTTTCAACAAGTACTCTGAAAGCAGCCCCTACAGTGAATTAGTGACTCCCCCTAATACCAAAGCGTGGTGCCCCAAGTACCCTTTTTCTATTAGAGATTTTTAGAACTCACACAAGAATTTGGGAAGTAAATTAATGTTTTTTCGTAAAATTTCGAGGGAATCACCTCCAAAGTGCTAATTATAGGTTGACCTTAAAGCTACCCTAAACTTTGATGTTTAGATTGTGCACATTCTCATCAACAGTAGAGTGTCAGAATCTACTTATTATGGAAGATTGAGCTATGCACGCTTTAAAAAAATGGTAGCTTTTAGATATAGGTACCTTAGCAAGGAATGTGGTTTGATTAGTTATTTGTGAGGATCTAGAAACGAAATCGTGCTTTTAGCACAACACAAGTTATACTTTGTCGTAATTAATGTTGATACTGATTGATGATTCCATTCAAATTGTCAAATGGATTCTGCACTCGGCCTTGTGAAATGTGTTTGTGCTTCATGATGGAGCGGTGCTTTTGGATGCTCAGAACATCGTCCAAACAATCCCACAGTCATTCAAATTCTCCGACAGTCAGCTGGTTCTACTAAACAAGTAATTATAGAACTTGAATCTGGAATCTTCACTTCCTCTTCTTCATGAATCATTTCCGCACATAATTCAAGCTTCACGTGATGCCTTGAACACTTTTACTAGATTAGTGGCAGTATTACTGTCTTGCTTCGAAATTGCAACATGAGGTGCCATGATGAAATTAATGCTGTGATTATTGCCAACTTGCCAGTGTCTGGAAACCTATTCCAAGTAAAAAGTCTATATTTGCTAAGAAGTTACTCCACAAATGATTGAAGAATTCCCTTGACTGAACAATGAGGAATCTTAGTCTGTAAATCCCCACAGGACCAGCATCCAGAAACTGGATCACGAACGGATTAAAGGCCTTGTAACTTTCACACACAATCTTGGATGACTTTTATCCAAGTTACCTTTGCAAGCCTATTAAATTCTCTAGAACCAATTAGAGTAAATCTCTTGTGATGGGAGATGTTGATAATATTGCAGAGGCCTCCAAATGCAAGTATGTCAAATTTGTTGGGTAGATTTCACGCATGCAATGGTCCTCTCATGTACACCTATTGTAGATAGATAGAAACACCGACCCTTTTGCAAGGCCGGTGTGAATAAAGTGTCCGTTCGTAATGTCAATGACCCGGTGCCCACCGGACAGAGGGACATTGGGACACCTATTGTACATCTGAGTCATGCTAATATTTATTTTTGAGGCTAGCATCTACTTGTGTTCACAAGATCGGTATGTTCAGGGGTTAATGCAAGAGGACCAAAACTGCCTCTATTTTGAACATGTAGGGGTCCACCTTAAAAAATAACCCCTTCTTTCTAGAGATTATAATTCCCGAGAGGATCCTACTAAACCAAATTTGGGCCATAAGCCACAGATTTGCAAAAACAATTGTCAATAAAAGACCTTAGAGTGTCCAAAATGGAAATTCCAGAAAATGAAGCCCATGGGTGAACAACGCTTGCATTAACGTCCGGCGATTTAGAGTCAGGGCAGTTTTTCTGGTCTCAAGTTCCATTCAGAAAAACACTTTCATAGGGGTTAGCCAAGTGAATGCAATTTAGCAAGTCCTGCTAGCTTTATTCAGCTTCATTCAGCTTCATCCTCTATGGTCAAGGTCCATGAGTTGTCACCCACAAAATTAAAACCCACTAGGTTCTTACAAATGTCAAGCCTTCATTGTTACGATTAGGTTAGGAAGATAAACCAAATGTCATGCTTTCTCTCCGTGATTTTCGGAATGTGCACACTCTGACCCCAGAATTAGAAACCATGTTCTACGGAACTTTGTTAAATTATCTATAAATACCGGTATGCCGCAATTCGGGAGAAGGTGTTCACACTAGAAGACCCATTGACGCCCCTGTAATCGTCAGCAGGTGACAGCACGCTTGCCTAATTCGTCATAGTTTAGTCTTTTCCTGACTCATCATGGCTTGGGTCGTGATATTTATTACATTTTTCTTTTGTTTTTTTGACATAAATAGAATTTATTTATTACATTTTTTAGATTTATGCAGAAATGAATCACACGGCAGCCACGGATGGAAGGTTGACAATTAATAATAGAAATCAAAGCCAAAATTTGAACTGCCTTCCGTGATTGACGGCATCAGGGTAGCCATGGCGAGTCCTCATGCATCTTGCTGAGCTTTCGTAGACAACACTCAATCATACAGTTTTGACTGAGAGCCACAATTCTAAGAATCCAGCAACTTGAATCTGCGTGAGGTCTTTGCGAAATCTGCAGCTCCTCATTGTGAGGACCCAGATCTACCTTTAATCGATCAGTTCTCGTGTGTGCTTACATCACTTGCAAATTAATTAGTTGCCGACAGTCAACGTCAAGCTGCTTGCTGGCTGGCCTCCCCACTTGAACGAGGAATCATTCATCTTCCCGGGCCATTGGAGCCCGGCATTTCTTGAGTGACCTCACGGATTCCTGGACTAATCTGGAAGGTCCTCAATGATGCTTCGTGGTGCAATGATCGATCGACAAGCACGCTGTGGCTGTATGTGAACGTGATATATGGGCACTGGAAAAATGAAAACTGTGCAAGTGGCAGCCTTTTGTAAGTCAATGCAAGGCATGGGTCCGTCTTGGTATTCGATGACTCACTGGAATTGCGTTGCACATGCACTTTGAATTAACTTGGCGGGGGTGTGTGTCGACTTTGTTCCCTGGCACAGGAAGTTTTGGAGCTGTTAGCCCCCGGGGCTAAACCGGCGGGGGGCTAATCTTTGGGACTTTAGCCCCGGCTAAACCTGCCCTTCCTTCTAGTTCGCGAAAGATTAGCCCCGGTAATGGGACCATTTTGGGGACTAAAGTCCAAAGTAGAAAGAAATCTCAGATTTTTTGCCGCGTGTGTAAGGGGCTAATCAGGGGGCTAACGCACACTATGTTAGCCCCGGCTAATGTCTTGGAAACTTCTTGTGTGGATGACGTTCAAATCCAAGCGAGCAGGAATTTAATTCAGAGTAGTAGTTGAGCCAGTAAGATTACATTGACCAGTACCGAGGGTTATCCTGACTCGTTAGTAGGTCTACATGGTTTGCTATCTAGATTGCGGCTGCTCCAATATCTCTGGAGATGGAACGAGAGTACACGTATGCATGGTGTGCTGCCTACCTGCGCCTGACTTGCGATCTAGTTGAGGCTACGTACCTCTGGATATATGAACGCAGTCTGTGATCGAGGTAAAGTAATAATTAGTAAACTTGACCTGCAGCAAGAATTGAACTGAATGATGTTTTTGATTCGTTGAGATCGATCGATCATGGATGATTCATCAGTTGCATCATCATCATCGATCTCCCTAGCTCAGGACTCCATCTTCAGTTGTCCAGCATAAGTAGCTAGCTGAATTGTGAAAGGCGGTGAAGCTGGTCCTACGCGAACGATATTAATTACTTGGCAACGTACACGGTACGTGGCGAGTCAAAGTCATATAAAATGCATGGGTAATTTGCATCCAACTGCATGCATCATGCATGACAGTTCGTTGTAAATTATAAGAAGTCGATCGATATATATCTACCTGATATATGACACGGTGATCGATTACATATTGAAGTTAAGGTTGCGAGCTCGTGACTTTCACTCCCGAATTATGTCGACACTCAGAATATGTAGGAGGCGAATGGAGGACAGGGCCAAACCCATAAGGATTGGATGGGACATCAACTTCAGGTTCAAATAATTGTAATTTACCTCCAGATGGTGCAAGTGGCATTAGAGAGGACTGCGAACACTTTCACCTTTGAATTAAGTCGACTTCCGACGAAATTCGATGATTCCGAACATGGAGCATTTTTTTGCATTGATCGTCAAGTTTAGATTGTGGATTTCAGAGCGCCCATCATGTGACATAATTTAGGTGCTGAAAACTCTGGAATTTGTTACTTTCAAGTGCCTAGAGACTTGGAAACTGCCACTCAATATCAACCATTGCTGAGATGGATTTTGAGCCTGTACAATGGCGAACTGAAACCTTGAGCTCTCTAAAATCTAGGAGAAGTATAGATCTATGTGAGATTCAGTTGGATCCCGGATGGTGGTGGAGATTAATTGGGTAACGAAGTCTGGTTCAAGTGACAACGCCGTTACAACCCATACATGATGGAATCTTTAAAGTTTCAGACAATCACAAATCTAATTGTATGGATAGAATGTAAAATTTATACTGTACAACTTTTATTCATACATCAAGTTCAAAATATCCCTATTTGTTGCATTTTATAATGCATCTTTATAATTCTTTAATTTTGGAGAGGGTTGTAGGCATTTAGGGGTTAAATTGCATAATTATATAAAATGTTGATTTTTTTGGCTGAACCTACAAGTTTTGGGAAATTCTTACATACTTGTAAGAAGACATTTATACGGTTGAATTCGATATAAAGTGCCAAAATATTTTTCAAATGAAATTTCAAGATTTTTTTTGGAAAAATCACTAAAGTTACAGTTTTAATACTCACATCTTGTAAATCGATACGATTGATTGAAATCATTATGTTTCAATAGTGCCGAAGTTGTTTAGATAAGTTTTATAACGATTCAATAAAGGTGTCTTCAGATCTCTTTGTATGCAATCGAAACATAATTTTAATACAGGTCAAAAGATTGCAGATTGTGAGATTCTAGATTTAATGTTGTACATTATGCACTCTGGGCAGTCATTCCAAATTACTTAACCCTTAAATATCAAGAGGCTTGGGCGGTGCAGCTTGGAAGGCATCTAATTTTTTGGAGGAAGAAAAGAAATTAAACGGCTCTGCTGACCAACTACTGTTGCGGCACAGTGGCACTTTTTAAAAAACGACATCAACTCCTGTTCAAATTGATTACTTTGATTGCTTGTGGATGATTCCACAATCTCCTAAATGAGGCGCAAGTCGAGAATCTAACTAGCCTTTTTAGTAGCTTTTTTTTGTGACACAAACAAAGAGAGACCCTTTATTGCAAGAAAACGGGGCAAAATACAACCCAACCCCACTGAGGCCGGCAAGGGGCAACCTAAGACTAACCTTTTTTAGTAGCTTTCCAACTCACCAATCTTTGCTTGTTTTGGTTGAGGAAAACTACTTTTTTAGATTGTTCTTTCAGAAAAAGCCCATGGATTTTGCTTTGACGTTTAAGGGTTAAGATAATGAATATGTTTTGTACTTTCATATTATTAAAAAAATAATTTTTTAAAAATCAAGTTTAAATATATTTCAACACTATTGATTCATCCATATGGATGTCTTGAAAAAATCATCTACAACTTTCATTTGTATGTCAACTTTGAGGAATTGATGTAGTGCGCATTTTATAGCTCAAAACTTCGGATTTTTTTTGTCGAAATGAATGCTCACTAGTGTTATTTTTTTTGGCAATTTTTAGATTCTATCAACTACTTCTAAGTAGCTGCCAGAAACTGAAAATTGCTAGGAAAAAAAAAAAAAAAACATTGATCATGCTCACATGGAATGGAAGGATTTAGTAAATGCAATTTGATTTTTTTTTCCTTCTCTAACTTCACTTAAGTGAACGTAACTATCTCAAATTATTTCATGTAAAAAATCACATTGTAGAAAACATCACCTCAGAAGAGAAATTGTAGAAGGGTTTTGTACATTATCCAAAAAACGAACACTAAGGCAGGTTGAAAAAATTAATATTAAAAACAACTCTCATTTCCAACTACATATTGAGGACATTTATTTATTTAGAATACACCTAAATTTTATAAAATCCGAGAAGCTAATTGGCATGAGCTAGAAATCAGACTGAAGGTAACAATAAAAATGCCTTGGATCATTGGTTATCAAAAACCCAGCTAAAAAGAACTTGAATGTACTGTACAGTACGTGATGCAATGGATTAATCAAGGCCTGCACAATTCAGCGAAATTTTACTGTGTCATAATCAACTATATTGATTGGCCAAATTGCCGTGTACAGCAGGGGGACACAATGTTTGGCGTTTCTATATTACACCTTGAAAAATAATCAAATATGTCATCTTTGAAAGGCCTCCTAAGACACATAAATTGTCCCTTACTCATCAAGTTTGAAACATAGGTTCATTTATGAATTGATTATATGTGTGCCAAGTTTTGTGGCGAAAATTTACTAACGAGTAACTATGACTTTTTTAGGGTCATCAAGTTAATGTTGACAAAAATATGATACCTCATGCTTCTAAAATTTAAAATTCCACCTGACATAATCCCTTAACATTAGTACTTCTCAAAAATTGGCACACTGTCTCTAGAACCCGTCACCCATGAGCAGGAACCTTTTGTATGATTGTTTGCTATGCTCCGTTGTCTTACAACTAATGAGACAGCTTGAGCGCCGTTAGTAATTCTTATCCCTCAGTCTACAGCCATGTGTTGGGTCTTGCAATGTGCTGACATGGAATTCTCCAATACTGGGAATCGATCCTCGTTGAGATGATCTGCCCACAATTAGTACTGAGTTCTAACTGGAGGTTACGCACACTACAAGAATGTGTCACTTTTTGTTCCTTCTGTGAGTCAAACAGTGCCGCTACGCACTCACCAATTTTTTGGTTGGACTTGGTGAGTGCGATTTGTCACGTATAGTAAAAAGTGACAATGCGCATGATCTCCATAGTGAGAAACGGCACCAGTCAACTCAACTGTACTCTGTAAAGGACCGGCCATTCTGATCATTTTACTTTTAGCCAAAATCCGGAAGTCATCTCTTCCTCTAATTTGACACGACCAGCCTGATCAATTCTGACTTGTACCCAATTAACTTAACAGCTGCAAATATTTAATTTTTGCAAATGGGACAGCTGGTCTTAATTGCAAATCTCTGCAGGAATCTCTAAATTATGCTATGATGAGCTTACCAAGACCAAATTCTAGTTGGGATTCTAGTGTACCTGCAGCTAATTAACCTCATTAGTTTGCATCTATCATATGCTTCATTTTAACTGTACCAGTAGTGGTTTTTTCACTTTGTTTTCCAACTGAAACATGAGAGTGCGTGAACTCAAGTGTGTTGGCTGATCGACTTAAACAAAGGAAGCTGTTGTTATCCTGGAGGAATGAACGAAAATGAACCGAAGCTCCTGAGGTGATGCTAGTAGAAACACTGTCCGTGTAGAGAAGTCTGCCCAAAAGACTCACATCTCGTCTAGTTCGTCATGTGGGGTCTTCTTGTGGGTCTTTTTGGTATTCTACGTTGACAATGTTTCTATCAGTGGTGCATCATCGAACACGCAGGCGATATTTGTCTCCTCTATGCTCCATTCATGTGAATTGCATTGTAACAA
Source organism: Pohlia nutans (assembly GCA_022496805.1). NCBI lineage: Eukaryota > Viridiplantae > Streptophyta > Bryopsida > Bryales > Mniaceae > Pohlia > Pohlia nutans. The sequence goes on from CM040086.1 coordinate 5,763,837, forward strand.
CCATTCTTGTTGTGTTTGCCACACCTAAGGTAGGATGTTCTAAAACCACCACCTCCTCCAATTATAACATACATGTACAGCTTTCTTGGGGCTACCACAGTTGAGACTCAAAACCACCAATTTCACTATTCAAATAGACCAATGGCACGCCAAGCATTGCAAAGGAATAGTTGGTGGTTTTGGGTTAGCTCATGAGCGGAATCTAAGAACAATAAAGTGTGAACTTAGGAAATTGGTATGTGATGTATGGATCAAAGGTTACTTTCCACTTTGGAATTTTGTCTGAAATTGACAAATGCAAATTAGATGTTGCAATTTTTTGCAATCCTCATCAAAACCTATTTCAAATGTTGTCATATTTTTTTCTTCAAATTTAGCACTGCCATAAATAGGCCACATTGCTTAAGTTGGTGGTTTTAGGACAATCAACCATATTGGAATAACCTCCCCTTCAACGATGCTTGTGCCTAGCCGTCTTCTTTTACCACCACTAGTAGGAAATGTGTCGTTTTCACTTACTATAATTGAAAAAAGGAATAAAATTGCTCCATGCACATCCTAATTAAGGGTTGTGTTAGTGTTGGTGAGTGGTTTTGGCCACAAGATAACAAAAATATCTGCATATTCAGCCATTGTTCCCCCTTTTGTGGGAATGAAAAATGACAATGAATGCAATGAACGCCAATTTTGAAATTAGGATATGGTCTTGTTTTGGTTTTATGTGAATTGAAGTTGTCAATTGGTCTTTATGGTTGAAGTTCAAATGTTACCTGCAATTCTTTGAGTTGTATTGAGCCTTTTTTTTCTCCGTCTGTTGCTTCCTCTATATTTAAGAGAGGAACTCCCAGCTCCTCTCAATCCAATTGCATTTATTTGATAACATCGTAAGGTAAGGGGTACAGTTGTTGTCAGTTTAAGCATTTCAATGTTCGTGGAGCGGTGATTTTCAATGATAAAAAATTGCAGCACATAAACGTTGGGTTTATTTTTCACATTGAAGGGGCATCACAACGTTACGTACTTTCATACTTAGGGAAGAGAAAGAAGATGAAGGTCTGGAAATTTGATAATTAGTGCAGTCACTGCGGCAGAATGAATCTTTTCTCAGAGTTCACTACTCACTTAGTTTTTGTAAGAGGTCACATAAGAAAAAAATCAACTTTGTCTTACGAGACTAATTACGCTTATAAAGTGAGTAGTGAGCTCTGAGAAAAGACTCATTCATTCTGCCGTATGAATTAAAGAACCTCCTTTGATACCCAACACAGATTTATAATTACGGCACGGAAAGAGTTTCAAACAAAGAAACTTCTTGCAATGGCTCCACGGCGTAGGATGAACTTGTGTACAAGTTACGTGTCATGTTTTCTCTGTTGATTTTACAACCTGCTTGTGCATTTTTGAACTGGAAATCCAAGTGATGGGAATGATCAACTTAAGTATCTATAGTGATGGAAAGAGAGTGTGATGGATGGTATTAAGCCCTAACTGTCTAAGCATTCATTTTTTGGACAATGTGCAGAATCATTGCTTCTATTCTCATTTGTTGTGATGGGTGAAAGCACAAAAAATTGTACCAAAAAGTTAGTGTGCTTATTATGAAATCATAATTTTTTTGGTCAAAGGCCATAAATTTATATGAAAATATATTATATTTTAATTTTAATTTCATAAAGCCCATTAAAGTTCTCATAGGTATTTGAATCCAAATTTCCAGAACAAAATATTCAAAAAAGTTTACAAAAATTAGTGTTTGGAAATGAATGCCTAAATCCAATCTCGGTTGCAAAATTGATGGCCTTAACCCTCAAGTTCCTGAGGGTTTTTGCTACAAACTAAATGTATTACAATATGTGTTATATATGAATTTTTTGAAGTTTGTAAAATATGAAAGTTGTGATGTGTAATCTCTAAATTTCATCTACATGGTTGAATACCATCAAAACCATTTAGATTTTTTATATATAAATTTTAAAAGAAAAACTTTGAATATTCATAAAAAATACATTATTCAATATTTTATAATGAATCAAATTGGAAACATAAAATTTCATGCATGAAAAATATTAAAATATATATTTAAAAAAAAATTGAAAGCTTAAATGTGTATAAAGGTGTAGTTTTACTGTTCTCCAAAGGAATGGGACGTTAAAGGGTTAAGGGTTAAATACATTCAACATTAATATAATTTTTATGATCTTTGAGATAATGATAGAGTTGAGGTACTCCTCCAAAAGAAAATAGAAAAAAAATACATTTTGATATAATTTTTGTTTGTTTTATATCAACTATGTTGATTGGTACATAACTACTTTTACAATTTTGGCAACTTCTTTATCAATAAATTTTTTTTGACTACATATTGAAGATCATTTTCTCAAAAAAATTTAGTGGACTTTATAAAACAACAATTTTTTAATATATTGTTTTTTTTTTCTTTTACAAAATTGAAACTTATGATGTATTTTTCAACCTCACATTGTTGAATCATCATAGGGATCAGAGGTGGTAGACTTTTTCATGCTTTCACCCTAATGTTCTTGCAATGTTTATTTTATATTTTTCAACATAGAATTTTCAGTTAATTACCGTCACGTAAGTCAAATTGGATTAGGGAAAAAATCAAAATTGAAGTTCTATTTCAGCTTTAATATCAATAAAAATGATTTCCAAAGTATTGAGCTATAAAACGCACACTAAATCCATTCTTTGAACCTTACATGCAAATGAAAGTTGTACATAAGCAATTTGGATAATTTTGACACTTCATAACGTTTGCATAGAATATTTCCACCATATGCTCCTTGGTAGCTACGCCCTCCTTGCTCCGCTCTTCCACTCGCACAGTCACTATAAGCAGAGGCGTTGTTAGTGTTTGATTAAAGATTTTTTCAATGTTCCATAGTTCTATAATAATTACAACTTATTTGAAAACCTTTTGAGATCAAATGTCTTAAGAAGAAAATATTCAGAAAGTTTACAACAACTACGGAAAGTATTGAAGGGTGAAAGCATGGTAATTTGAACCACTTGTGATCCCTGTGAAGAAGCAACAATGAAGGGTCCACAAATCCATTAAATTTTTATTTTTTGTGAATTTGTTTTGTGAATAAAATAAAAGATACAATGTTGAACAAAGTCTAACCAAAAAAATAAAAATAAACATGTTTAATAAGTATTTATGTGTATTATAGTAAAGTTAAAGTGGTTAAAATTGAAAAAGTAGTTCTGACTGAATTGAAAAGTAGATACAAAACATGTTGATATTGCATTAAATAATGATTTTTTCAAGAATTAATTCTTTAGAGCCCTCCAATGCAGTAATGGACAATGAACTTATAGAATATATAATTTTTGACATCAATTTGTTTTAGACATCTATTTTCAGAATTTACTTTTAGTAACCTTTTTTTCAAATTTTAATTTGAAACTTTGAATCGAAGTACATAGAACTATGGAACTATGGAGGGCTTTACCAAATTAGAACTTAAATATATGAAGTTTTACTTATGATTTATGGCCTTTGACCAAGAAAATTGTAATTTCAGCAGTGAGAATGACCTTAATGGTTTAGTTTACTGTGCTTTCACTCTAAAGTACCACAAAATAATAACCATGTAGAGTAATGAAGTGCATGGTGGTGGAATAAAAAAAAATTCGAACAGTTTTGAACAGTCACTATCTAGCTTGATAAGAAGACTATATTACCATGCTTGGAGAACAAGTTAGGTTTAGAAGAGGCATCTTGATTTGGGTATAAACTGGAGGCTATTTATTTCTTCACGTTATAACATCTCGTCATCCCCAATAAGTCTTTGCCTTGTTCTTTGTACGCCTTTACTTATTCCTAAGTGCTTCTTGAGTTTTTAATTCTTGTACTTGTTCAAGATTTCAAGGTTTTGTGGTTACTAATTTCAAAGTTAGTACCTCACTTTTTTGGTCCTTTGGTGTAGAATTTTTTAAAGTTAAAGGTAATATGTACTTTCTTTAAGCAAAGCTAGCATCTCTTGTGGTTCCCTTGGTGTGTTAATAGGTTTTGTGATAATTGCTCTTTATATACTTTTACAATGCTTATTCCTAGTAGGTTTGTAGATTGTTTGGTCTTGGTGTGCTTTTTGGGTGCTTCCCTTTGCACGCTTCTATGCTTGCTTCTTCTTCATAGTCATGAATTTAGTTGATTGTTCTTTGCATATTTATAAAATCTTTGTTCTTCGCACACCTTTAGGATGCTTGCTTTTTGCTGCGCTTTGGGATGCTTGTTGTTTGCAAGCCTTTAGGATTCTTGTTCTTTGTACGATTCTAAATTGTTTTCTTTTTGCTTTTTACAACATTCTTAGTAATCTTGGTCATTGCATATTTCTATAATGCTTGCCCTTTGAAATGTTTGTTTTGTGCAAGCTTTAGAAGTGTTTTTATTTCCGCAAACCTTTAGGATGCTTTTTCTTTTGTAAGATTTTAGGACGCTTGCTTTTTGCATACCTTTCGTATACCTCTAGGATGATATCACTTCACATGCCCTTTTAAAAATTAATTTCACTTTACGTACTTCTATAATGCTTGGATTTGTAGGCTTATAGAATGCTTGGCCTGTTTTACACCTCTAGGTTGCTTGTTCGTAGCATGCCTTTGAAAGAGTGTTTTGTTCCCGTCTCTAGAAATTTTGTTCTTAGCATGGCTTTGGGATGTTGGTGTGTTCATGCCTTTAGAATGTTAACTTTGTTCAAAGCACGATTTTAGAATGTTTGTTCTACGCACCCCTTTGAGATGTTTCTTTCTTCACTAGCCTTTAGGTCTTAATAGTCTTTGCACGCCTTGATATGCCTTTTTTTGTACATGCCTATGCTACTACTGCATGCATTTTTGTTTTGTTTTGAAAGTTTGTAATTCCTTGATTGCGTCTACATAGATACATTTCTTTCTTAAATAGTGATTTTCTTTTTAGAATTGAAAGACTAATTCAAGTAGAGTCATTTTGCAAAATAGAATGCGTTGAAATGTTTTTTGAGTTTCCAATGATTGTTGTTCTTTCCAACACTTCCTGAATTTATATCATAATTTTTTTTATTCTATTTCTAATTTGGTATAATCTTATGTATTATAGATTATTTATGAAACTTGTACCCACTTTAATAGTTTGAATTTCCAAACATGATATGTTGGTTACTACATTAACTTTGAAGTAAAGTAGGATTAATTTAAAAAAGATTGTAGTTCTTGAATTCTTGCCTTTGTTGTATAATGTCATAATGTGAAATTTCAAATGAATAGACCATTAATTTGCATAGGTGTGGATTAGATAAGTTTGATGGCTTGATATCCAATTGATAATCGTAACTATCGAACATGATATAGGAGGAATCAATTTAAAAGCAAGCGAGTCACACATACGAATCAAAACGCGAAGTTTGAGGATTGAGATAGAACATCTAAGTTTGGGCTAGATGTTGTAGTTTTGATAATTAGAGTACCATAGTGTAAGCTTAAAAATTTGAAATCCAATTGAAAACTTTTAGTGTTCTTTTTCAAGCTTAAGTTACAATTGTCAATTTTCTTAAGAGTTTATTTCCATAAATAATATTACTAATGATCATTTCCACATATATCAATCACTTGGTAACATCCTTGCTCAAGTATAAAAACCTAATTATGTTAGATTGAGTAGTTTCATATTGAACACAAATATTATAATCATTAAAAAGAAATGTGAAAGCTAGAAGAAAACAAAGAAGATTTTAAAAAATAAACAACAAAATGGAAATTCAAGAAAGACTAGAGGCAAAGAAAGTATGGCAAAATTGCTTCTTTCGAGATCCTTATTTGCCTCCCTCAACAAAGTAGAATTAACAAGTCTTTCAAATACATTTTTTTTAAACTTATATAGGTATTAGTTTATGACTATAGATAGAATTGTACAAGATGTGATAAAATTTGTATTCAAATTGGTATCATGTTGTATGTTTATACGACGAATTGGATAATTTTGAATGTGCTATGATGCAAATATGAAGGGTTAAGAATTTTACGTCATATAGACTTATAACAATTGTCAATAGTATTCAATCTATTTACTAATAACATACATTTTAAATGTCTTCCAAATTGCAGGGTATATTGAGAGTGGCGATCAAAGTGGCTGTCACCAACCAAACAAGCTATTCAACAAGTCTATGTCGACACTTCATCTGGTCTCTAATACATTTATGTCGAGGACGAAACCACCGGAACTTGAGACAGTAAGCGGTACTAAGCGGAAGCTTTTGTCAACAAGCCAAGCGACATTGGCAGTTCAATGGAGCAGCTTGGCTTGGAAGACAATAATGAAGTTGACATAGTGCTAAAGGCACGTGCACGCATGAAGAAGCGGTTACCTCTGATGAATGGGACCGCCCCAGTCAAGTACCGCGAGTGTAATAAGAACTACGCGATCAACAATGGCGACGTTGTCAATGGTGATGTCATTCTTGATGGATGCCAAGAGTTCACACCCACGGCTCAAGACGGCATGGGTGCACATCAATGGTTGTTTGCACTTGTCACCGCAACTTTCATTGCGTCCCAGTCCTAGCCGTTGCATCGACGTCGTCGGTAGACTCCAAGTCCGATGACGATCTCATCTCCACAGCTCGCTGGGTAGGGGCGAGTGCCGTTGATCAGGAGCAATTGGATACCGCTGATTCGCTTGATGCCACGAGTTGGAATCGGAGTTCTGTACGCGCATCCACTCCGGAGTCCGGATAGTTTGCTGGCCACGGTCTACTCTCCGGTGGTCCAATTCCCTAGTGCCGATGATAATTTCCATGATCAGGAGATGACTTACAGTGAGGAGGAGGAGGATTCTGTTGATACTAAGTCTTCGGTTGGAAGTGTCGGATGAGCATGTAATTGCAGATGCGCCAAACACTTGTACAACGTGGTGTATCAGAAGGAAACCCGGAACCAAGTTCGGAGTGTTCGTGGTGCGGAGGGTCGACTGTAGTGATTAACCCCTGAGCTGAGGAGTCATGATTGAGAGTGCAGGCAGTAACATTAAGCAACCGTTCCTTCTATCGATTCAGCAACTAGGTGCTAGCTAGTTGTGGCTGTGATGAATTGGTCTTACTAGTAATTAAGGTAGTTCTGTCGACGTCCACGTCTGTGTAACTACGAAGTTTGTGATTGCATGAGACGATCAATGATCAATGATCATGGCCTTCGTTTTGCTCCTAGGACCATGCATTCTTATACATAATAGTTCAAACATTCAAAAGGAGATCCTCTCAAATTCCCTAATACGCATATGGGAGGTTATAGTAAACATCAGGAATTTCAGACCCCACTGATTCTGCACGATTTCAGTGCGTCTATCGTTAAACACTAATTCCGCACGTCATATATGCATTTAGAAGTGTCGTTATCGTACGGAAGTGACATGCATTACTAAGATGTCGATGCAGTGTCTTTTCAATGATTATGACAAAAGTGTTGTTTCCGCACAAAAGTCGTGCTTGACGGAATCCGTGCGTTAATCGTGTATTAACATCACATGGCTGATAAGACACGGATAACGTGCGGTTTTAGTTAATGCGAATTCAGTATCGTATTCGTATCATATTAATGCCATTTATTATATTCGTGCGATTTCAGTATCTATTCTAATGCAAATTATTTTCGTACGACATCCGTGTACAATATTTTAATATATTTTTTGGAATCTTTTGGAATATGTTGGAATATTCCAAGAATCTTCTTTAAATTATACTTACGGTTTAATTTCCCAAAACATTTTTAGATCTACATTTATAGAGTTTAGAAGCAATACACATTAAAATTTCAAAGAAATAACATTTTATATTTTTAGAATTCAAATTTGGTATTATTGGTTATCATTGTACTTTTCATCATAGGAGCAAAAAAAAAATAGCTCACAACCATCACGATTTTGGAAAAAAATAAAAAAAATTCAAAATATTATGAAAGAAATCCTAGATATAGAAAAAGTCCTGCATAATCTAGTGCAAAACAAAAAATTGGAAAAAAAGTTTTTTTCACATAGTTAAAAACATTCAAAGTCCGCTGAAAAAAAAAACAGCTCACAGCCATGATCTGCCATCACGATTTTGGCAAAAATTAAAAAATTAAAAATATTATGAAAAACTCCTATATATAGAAAAAGTCCTGCATAATCTAGTGCAAAAAAAAATTTGGAAAAAAAGTTTTTTTCACATAGTTAAAAACATTCAAAGTTCGCTGAAAAAAAAAAACGGCTCACAGCCATGATCTGCCATCACGATTTTGGTAAAAAAATAAAAAATTCAAAAAATAATGAAAAAATCCTATATATAGAAAAAGTCCTGCATAATCTAGTGCAAAAAAAAATTTGGAAAAAAAGTTTTTTTCACATAGTTAAAAACATTCAAAGTCCGCTGAAAAAAAAAAAAAACAGCTCACAGCCATGATCTGCCATCACAATTTTGGCCAAAAAAAAAAAACTCAAAATATTCTGAAAAAATTTGTAGATGTAGGAAAAGCCCTGCATGTTGTAGTGCAAAAAAAAATTTGAAAAAAGAATTATATACACATGGCAAAAAATTGCCTATGGTTTTAATCTTTTATAATTACCAAAAAAGTTCCATTCTATGCATCGAGAGTTTGTGGTGACTTGGTAATTTGGAGCTTGGTTGACAGTGGGGAGGTTGTGAGTTCAAATCCCACCGTCGGCGATAGAGCTTGGGAAGTCATGGTGGGCCCCACCATGGGTTCGGGCAATTTCTGTGTAGTTAAAGTCGGTAGCGAGGAAAATAATTATTTTATATTTTATTTATATTTTATTTTATATTTTTTAATAATATTATTTTGATCAAATTTAGATATAGAAAGAAAATAAAATCTAGATATGGAAAAGATGATGTCGCACGAAAAACGCATTGAATCAATGTAGTTTTAAAGACGATTAAAACACGACATTTGACGACTATAACGAGTGCTGAATTCATACATTTTCAATAGATGTATCAATCGTGTCGAATCAGTACTATATCCGCTTGTACGAACATCGTGTCATATCAGTGTAGTTGCAATGAATGACGCAACGATGCGGAATCAGTGCGAAAACTGTACGAACCCTTGAAATATCGGAAATCGCACTGAAATCGTGCGGAATCAGTGGGGTCCGAAATTCCTGATGAATTCTTTCGTAGGAATGGTCATGTGAACGGGATTCAAATTTTTTCTTGTTAAACGTGTATATGGGAATTTTAATTTCCCTAGTCTTAGTAAGGGAATGTTTCATCGCATAGGGAATTGGACTTTTATTGGGGAATTTTCCAATGTATCTCCATGAAGTATGAATTTCATTCATATTTGGTATGGTAAATTCATAATGTTTTTGATAATTATTTTTGATTATAGTCTTGTCTATACCTACAATACCACAAGTACTACAAGTTATCTTCATTACTTTGACTCAAGCTTTCTGCAAATTCTACATGTAGTCCAAATTTTTATTATTGTTCGGTCCGGATCGGATTTAATAAGATAATTGGTGACTGTGTATTGGTATACATTACTTCTTAAGTCCTAACTACCTACCCAATCATTTTTCATTGGAGTGATGCTTTAGTTTTAAAGGTCGCAAGACAATCATAGTTTGAGCCCTACATCGACAGTCTCCACCATTGCATACTCCGAGCACACATTGTTGAGTGCTGACTTTTATCAGTGGAACAATGTAATTGTCACACCATGTAATAAAGGCAGTGCGTCTTATTTTGAAAAACATAGACTCTATAGTGTGTACTAAAACTAAACTTGTTAACCTTTGAGCGTCAACACTATAATTACTTGTTCAAACCTCAACATTTCCTCGCATTTTAAAATACATTGTATTCTTCACGATTTTTTTTATGTAAGGTATTGTTAAACCGATTTACCCTGATTTTTTCATAATTGTTTAAATAGAAATAAATTTTATAAGATTTTTTTTTTTAAATTCGTGTAAAAATCTTGGTAAGTGCAAAAATGCTTCGAATGGTATGAAATTTTTAGGAAAAACGTAAATAATAGTGATGAACAACAAGGTGTAGGCGGCATGGCTCTTGAGCTTACATAAACCAAATTTGAGAGAATTTTTTTTCCCTAGTTTACATTGGAAATAAGGAGATTGAGTTACAAAAAAAATTTAAAAAACACAATTTTAATAATTTTGAAGAATGGAAAATTGAATTAGAAGTAGAAGATAGCCCACAACATTTTTTAAAATCTTAGTTGGGATCATTTTCATTTGAAATTGGGAACTAGGTGATTAGGTGAAAATCCGAGTTTGATTGAAAAACCAACCAAACAAGGTTATCTGCACACTTAGGAGTGAAGTGTTACTATATATGGTGTTAAAAGACAGAATTTCTAATACATTTGAAATAAGTTAGACATAAGTCATGCTATGTGAGACGCGTAAAGGTAGTACCCATATCTGGCCATTCTCCAAGGGCTCATTCTATAACTAAGTTGGTATTATTGAGCAGGAAAGGAAAATTGTAATATTTGATCACTATATCAAAGCCAATGCGTAATAAGAATTATAGTATATTGTTGGTAAAGTCTTGCATAGTACAAATTAGTGCATGGACATGCATCAACCAAAGAATTTGAAAGGGTCCATCTAAGCTAATACAAGTCATTTATTCAAAGGTGCCTCGTTTTTGGGTGCTTTAGAGAGTTCTTTTGAGATTCCTTTAGAGAGTCGCTATAGATTAAAAAGTCATGGTTTCCATGTGAAGAACATGGCTTTTCTAATGTATGATCGATTGCAATGTTCCTTCATATAATAATCATTCTCATTTGATTATCCAAAATTCCTACTGAAAAAGTCTTATGGATCATTTAGAAAATTCCTTAGTGAGTCGTTAAAACCACCGATGAAGACTCAGTGTTTAGTCTTTGGTTCTTAAATGCTTATATAGGACGTAGTACGTACGATAACCTCTAATTAAAGAGTTGGTTTTTTGAAGCTCGGTCGACCCATTGACCATTGTAGAATAAATTCTTGACCAAGGTTTTTTGCACATGGTGATTCTATTCTTTGTAATGAAGATGAAATGGTCATTTGCGTACATAGGTGATGTAAAAATTCAAAAGATACAATCATGCAAAGCAACTCTTGATAAAATCCTAAGTGCGGGCAACTCTTGAGATTTTGCATACAATGAGGGATGCATCTGAATTTTTGCACAAGGTACGGTACGTGAGCTAACACTCCATACATACGATTGTCAAATCCGTTTTACCAAATTTGAGATTGAACGTTGCATTGTGGGCCTCTTCAAAAAGTTTCAAACTTGAAAGGGGGCGAAAAGAAAAAAAAAAAAAAAAAAAAGGTTGCAACAAACTTTGTAGGTGATCTAATCTTGTAAAAACGGTTGAAAACTTGTAAGTGCTAACAAATTCAAGAGTTGGTTGAAATATCCTACGATTGAATTATTTGGTGGTACTAAAGGTGTTAGATAGAAAGCTATTTGCCTCTTTAATGGTTGAGGACTGAGGGGTAAGTCTTGAAGCGGCTTTGGAGTGTTTGGAGAGAAACATAGTTGTGATCCTTTACATGTTTGTAAAGCAAAACGTTGTTGAGATCGAAGAGAGTCAGCTGGTCCTGCGAAGCCTCGTTGTAGAGCTCCGAATGCATGCTTTGAAGTGAGGTTACTTTGGTGGCTCAACAGATCCTCGCCTTCCCAATGCATGTAGCGGGTTCGCTTAGTCCAGCACGTGGACCCTCCGCAGCACGAACACTCCGAACTTGGTTCCGGGTTTCTTTGTGATACACCACGTTGTACGAGTGTTTGGCGCATCTGCAATTGTATGCTCATCCGGCACACTTCCAGCCGAAGACTCAGTATCAACAACAGAATCCTCCTCCTCCTCACTGGAAGTCATATCCCGATCATGGAAATTATCATCGGCATTGGGGAATTGGACCTCCAGAGAGTAGACCGTGGCCAACAAACTGTCCGGAGTGGATGCGCGTACAAAACTCCGATTCCAACTCGTGGCATCAAGTGAATCAGCGGTATCCGATTGCTCCTCATCAAAGTCACCGGACTCGGAGTCCACCGACGACGTCGATGCCACCGTCACCGGATGCGAGTAATTATCCTCCATCACTGCAATTGAAGCGGGTGGTGGGCTCGTGGTGATTAGCACACCACTTCCAACCTCATAGCGCACTCCGGGTGGTAGCGGCTCAGGGCTAGGAATGGAGTAGTCGAGTATTGGCGGACTTGTGATTGGCACATGACTTCCAACCGCAAAGCGCACTCTGACCAACGGCTTAGGGTTGCAGACAACTTTCCGCTTGGGATAGAGGAGTATTGGCGGCAACCCATGTGCCCTCTGATGCCGTGAGTATTGTCGCAACAAGTATTCGTGCGGCCGTATTTGTAGCTCATCCTGGCGGCTTCGTGTGGCTCCGGGAGTGAACTTGCGCCAGCATCCAATGCAGTGGTACCGACGTGAGCCTCTCTTGGCGACGAAAAGAGTGGGAGCGGGGCAGTAGGGCAGCGGGCACGTCGTCACCTTCGCCATGGTTGCTACGGGAATGCTTGCACCTTTCCTGTCTATGAAAAGCAACTTGAATGTAACAAATTATTCGAATCACGCGCCGGTTGCTCTATAGCACCACTATCTCAATGCTAATTAACGTGCAAGTTCAAATCTCCTAATTGCGTCTAGTATATGATCAAACGCAGCGACTGTAGATAATTAGCACATATTAAGGCAGCCGGCGTCGGAAACAATGAAGGTTGTGACACTCCCACTTCCCTCTCACGACGTGACTGCGCTCGCAAGAGAGACCTGAAGATGCAACTGAGAGGAAATGTCTGGCATGAGCACGGTGTTTGGGCATTTATGCGAATGATTCTCCTGCCGAGGCTTAATTGCCTCGGGCTCGTGGGCTGCCGACGGACGCTCGGACGAGGCATGAGTAAAATCGCATCTGCATGCTTATGGAATTCGGTGCTGCTTGGGACTCGGTTGTGGCGTCGATTGAACACTGCCAAATTGGATTGGATGATTACAATGATGACTTCTGTCTATGGTGCGCAAGAAATTGAGACTTTAATTGTATAATTGAACAAGTTTGGTTGTGAACACACTTGTTGACACCATTGTTTGAACCTGGGTGAGGATTGAGTTTTAACTGTTCTACAATCAAAGCTTAAAACTTTCAAGTATACTCAAAAATATTCGCTTTTTGCAACTCTTGAAATCCTCAAATCTCTTCCACATGCTAATCTATAACATACTTGCCATTGATATAACTAGCCTAGTTATTTATTTCAAACATTCAAGGTATGGAACTTCTTTTTAATCCCACTACCAATTTCCATTTTCTTTCGTTTTCTCCAATTCTCAATTTGCAATGCATTTGGTTTAATGTAGGAGAGTGTCATGTACATGCTCTCTATGTACCTTATCTCAAACTAAGTATAATTTTGTATTTCTTGGCATCTACTTGTAGCCAAGGAATTGTGGACATTCAAGAGCGGGGAACTCTTCTTATTTAGCTATAAAATGTTAATATGTCAAATTGTCAATTATGGTGACTTCAAGCCCAAAGGCTTTAATTTGAAACTATTAAATATCCATATCCTAGGGGTGAACTATGTTAAATTTGTAAGCTTTTTATAATTGAGTGTACAAATGGGGTATTAATTTGAACACCTCCGTGGCTCTGTACAAAGTTCACATACAACAAACATATTTAGAACTAAAGATATACTCATATTAATCACGTATTTAAGATGGATTAGATTTGTATACACATATCTTAATCCTTCCATACAGTCAAGGATTTTTAGAGGGGTCCATCAACGCAAGATGATTCATTGACATGTAATTGTAGTCAAAATGATTGCAGCCCTTGGGATCAATACTGGAAGCCCAAAATCACGTACATGTAAGATTAATTTCATGTATTGTGTAAAATTCAAGACGAGCCTGCTTAGTCAATGTTCAAGGGGATTGGGATCAAGCTACTAGATGTCTACCAGGTTGTCTTCGCCACATCGTCTTTAATTGAGACTTTGTCTCGAGCACACAACCTAGATGAATCAACGCTATTATAACAAAATCTTTTATAGCTCATATAAAAATTGTAATCAATTTGTTCTAAATGCTTGTATTCACCTTCCCTTCAAGTCATTTTTGCAATTGATCGATGGTCACAAAACTCGATATGAAAACAATCACTTGAATCCACAATTATATGTGACAAAAAATAAGACAAGTCATTCTTGCAATGGTCCATCTATCGTGCATGATCCACAATGAGCTCACAATGTCCATTATTTTTGGGGTAGATCATTGAGAACATGAACTCTAACAAACTCGACCTTGGGCTCATTCTGTAACTAGGTTGGTATTGATTGAGTAGGAAAGGAATATCATAGTATTTGATCACTGTATCAAAGCCAATCTGTAATGTGAATTATGGTATATTGTTGGTAAAGTCTTGCATAACACAAGTGTATGGGAATGCATCAACAAAAGAATTTGAAAGGGTCCATTCAAGCTAATACGAGTCATTGAAAGGTGTCTTGTTTTTGAGTGCTTTCGAGAGTCCTTTTGAGATTTTTTTGGAGAGTCGTTATAGACTTAAAAGTCATGGTTTCCATTCAAAAAACATGGCTTTTCTAATGTATAATTGATTGCAATTTTCCTTCACATAATCATCATTCTCGTTTAATTATCCAAAATTTCTAAGTATTGAAAAAGTGTTATTGATCACTTAGAAAAGTCCTTAGTGAGTCGTTAAAACCTCATACAATCATGCAAAGGTGAAAAACCTAAGTGCGGGAAGCTCTTGAGATTTTGCATACAATGAGAGATGCATCTCAATTTTTGCACACGGTTTAGGTGAGCTAACACCCCATACTTACGATTGTCAAATCCATTTTACCAAATTTGAGATTGAACGTTGCGTTGTGGGCCTCTTCAAAAAGTTTCAAACTTGAAAGGGGGCAAAAAGAAAAAAGAAAAAAAAGGTTGCAACCAACTTTGTAGGTGATCTAATCCTATAAGAACGGTTGAAAACTTGTAAGTGCTAACAAATTCAATAGTTGGTTGAAATATCCTACGGTTGGATTATTTAGTGGTGAAGGTGTTAGATTGAAAGCTATTTGCCTTTTTAATGATTGAGGAGAGGGGTAAGTCTTGAAGCGGCTTTGGAGTGTTTGGAGAGAAACATAGTCGTGGTCCTTTACATGTTTGTAAAACGAAACGTTGTAGTACCGGTAATCATCTTGACAAGCTCGACAACAAAAACTGCCTATGATGACATATGTTTTGTTTTCATTACACCTGAGTTAACCCCTTAAACGTTCCAGCGTCCAGAAACTGGATCACGAACATATTTGAAGCCTAGTAACTTTCTAATACAACCTTGTATGATTTTCATCCAAGTCACCTTTGAAAGCTTGTTAATTTCTCTACCAATTATAATAAATCTCTTGTGATGGAGAGCTGTTGATAATATTGGAGAGGCATCCAACTATAAGTATGTCTAATTTTTTGGGTAGATTTTACGCTTGCAATGGTTTTCTCATGTACACCTCATGTACATCTGAGCCATGCTAATATCTACTTTTTAGGCTAGAATCTACTTCTCTTCAAAGAGTTGGTACGTTTAGGGGTTAAAGTCAAAGAGTACTCGTACAAGTATTCTTTTATCATCATCTTTTAGGACTGAAATTATCATAAATGTAATGACCAGCAAGTGTATCATTACCTTTTCCAGCAGTCCAGCAGCACTCTGAATACTACTAGGATTTTGGTCCTTTATAACTCGTTCTTTGTAATTTAAATGGTCGTTAGTGACACGATTCTTTTTTTTTAAAGTTGTTTTGGACCATTTAAGTAACACTAAAAGACTAATTATAAGAGACCAAAATTCTACTAGTGGCAAAGAGGCCCTGCCCTTTAAATAATGGATGAAAAGTTGACACAAAATCACCCCGAGTTCTGTAAATCTCCTAAATATCTAGAATCCTCAACTCACGGCTGGAAACTAAATTATGTTGAATAGTGACACAGATTAACATATGTTAACCTCTATTAAATGACAGAGGAGGTAAGGGCAAAACCTAGATGCATTATAAAATGTTACTTCTGCAACTTTGATGAAGTTTGGTCGAAAAGAGAAAATGAAAAGCATGGTTAGTAATTATTTGTATTGTCAAAGTTTCAAAAAATGTTTGACACTCACTTAATGAATTTAGGCAATGGTCTGATTGGAGTACCCCAAAAAGCCCTTTGAACTCTAAAATCACCTAAGTCAACTTTGAATAAGTCCCTCTTTGAAACAAAAATAAAAAAGGAATTGATCGGATGTGGTTTTAATTTCCTACACTCATGCAGTACACCAAAAAAATTCACTTAAAATTTGAAGAGGCTTAAAGATTTTAAAAGAGAATTTTTGTACAAAAATCAGAATTTGTTCCAACTACTTAAAGAAATCCAAAACATTTGTTTAAAATATTCAATGATGTCATTTTGGTACCAATTTTTGATATATACATTTAGATATGTGTTATTTGAAATGATTAGTTTGAACGATTAGAAGTATTATTTATTTTGTAATACAATGCCTCCAAGTGCTAATTTTTGGCAATTTGTGGCACAAAGCATAAATACATGAAAGTTAATTTATTAAATTGAAAATTTGAACTTGAATTAAAGTATTTCATGCCATCTAGGTGTTAATATTTCAATTTATAATTTAAGTCAATTGAAATCGACAAATTCATCAAAATTTGGAAAAACAACTGTATGTTTCAAATTTTATTTCACCAAAACTAATGAAAAATATTATACGAGGTGGTCAAGAAACCAAGAAATTTGAACAGTCCACGAAAGACCTACTCAAAACTGTTAAAAAAAACATGAGCTCCTTGGTCCTGTAGGGGCTAAAGGAAGAATTGACTCTGCATCATGTGTTGCAAGCCATATGGCATTCTTCTGTTGTAGCTGATCACACAATTTCTGGTACTTCTGACTTTTGGTTGTGAGCACATCTTCCCATTTTGTACTAGAGAACGCGCCGTGTGGGGCGGATTCTGCACAAGAGCGAGCCCGGGAGGGCGAGCTCATGGGCGAGCTCCTGTGCAGAATCCGCCCCACACGGCGCGTTCTCTAACGTTAAAAGCCGAGAGAACTTGCAATTATTGGGAACCTGACTGTGTAGAACGTGGAGAATCGGCCCTACCTCAGCAAACGTGCAGAATCGGCAGGCAGGGGCGATTCTGCATCCTAACCCTTCCAACAAATTTGCAGAATCGGCCTTCGAGGCTTTTAACGTGAGCTTGAAGACAGAGGCTCGATAGTGGTACATGAATTTGTTGCCATTAGGCAAGGTTCTTTGCTGACTGTATACGGTATGTAAACCTGGGTACCGTATTACAAACAAGTTGTGCAGAGTGTTTTGAATATCATTAGACAATCTCATGCACTGTTCGGGAAGATTTTTGAGGCAACCAGTCAATGTCCTTTATTTTCCAAAAGCAACCGGTTTTTAAAGATTATATCCCGTATATTTCGTCTATGAATACCAAATATAATTATTTTTTAGTCATTTAGTTCGGTGGTTTGCCTCTACTCTTGAAAATCAACCAGCCATTTCCAAAAATTAATCGGCTGACTTGTAACTGACTGTCAGTTCTTCCCGGGCCCTAATCTCATGTCTGTCGATGAGCTTCTCTTATGCCTGCTCCAATGTTACAACTTAACCCTTAAATGATAAATGACAGAGGAGGTAAGGGCAAAACCTAGATGTGTTATAAAATGTTGCTTTCTGTAACTTTGATGGAGTTTGGTTCAAAAGAGAAAATGAGAAGCATGATGTTTAGTAATTATTCATGTGGTCTGATTTTCAAAAAATATGTTTTAAATACTCATTTAATGAATTTAGAAGCATTTATGGTTGAATATTCACGAAAATTACATCTTTTTATTTTTAGAATTTGAAATTTGGTATGATTGATTAAAACCAAACATTCTATTATAAAATGGTCGATGGTAAAATTTTCAAAGGAGAGAACATCATTACTTTCCCAAAATAGTAAGTTGTATAACACTAAGACAATGTTGAGGTGTTTGTCTTTGAAAAAGTCTCCTTAGTGGAGTTTAACTCGGACTGACATGATTCAAAAATTGAGTTAAAAATTAAATGATTAAGTTCAAAATTGCTTCAATGGACAACAGTGCATGTAAACTGGACAACTAAAAATCGGATGCAAATTGGCCGTGTCAAAACTGTGAATATGAAAACATGATAGCGTTAATAGCGGTTGATATTCTATTGAATCAAACCCATCAATCACAATCATTTAATTGTGTGATTTACTAGCTAATTTGGATATTGCTCTTAGGTGTTATGGATGGTTTTTGCTGTAGGTAGAATTGTTGTACACATTCATTTGTGTCAACTTGACACTTGTTGTATTGATCTTCCAAAATAAAGAAAATTACAAGTTTCTCGTTAAAATTCTTTAGAAACTTTTTCTCATACTTTCACTTTATTTGTTTTCAATTATATTTCTTTTTACTTTGTCATTTTTCCATTATGTCCACCTTGATTTTTGTTACCTTATCAGTCACCCTCCTGTCCAACACCTAAAGAAAAAACAACATTCATGTCAAAGCCTAATGCCTCTGGTTGCCAAGAAATAAGTAAATTTGCAATTTTCTTTGTTGAATCTAGATATGTAAAATTTGGTCCCATCTGAATTGTATTTTTTACAATACAATCAATTGAATTTGTCATTTTAAAACTGTGAATCCTTGGTTCTTTAAGAGTTAAAATGTGAGAACAAAGAGCATCCAAAAACATCGAAAAAAATCTTGAAAAATTTAGTAGGGGTACAAAGTCTAGGACTTAACAATGTTATGATTCTCCCCACTGCTTATTATTATTATTAAAAAAAAAAAACACAAATAAATAAATGTTATGAACAAACAGATTATGAATTTTAACATGCATGTCTGGTCGTGCATTCCCTGATAGTGATAAGTGATACCATAACTTACATACCATTCCCACGTTCCCTGAAATGGAAGAAGAATGATCCTTTCTCGTGTTTCCAGAATACTCTCCTGTGACACCCTTCTTTTTGTATCAGGCATCTTTCAAATGTTGATAAGTTAGTGAACGAATCGAAGGCTCAATTTCCTTTCCAATACAAAAGTAGTGAAAAGGGGGGAGATTCCAAGGGCTTAAGGTTGTGGATACAATATGCATCACTTTAAGTATTTTAACATAGGAGTAAAGAGACCTTAGGGTATAAGAGCCAGTTAAGATCAAATTTTAACTTTATGTTTGAAAATTTTCATGCAATTATAAAGCAACTATAATTGACACAAACAACCCCATTTATTCCATTCATGTAGTGGCCTCATACGTTGAGCAAAGTCATGCTTACACCACTTGTTAATAAGTCCAACCAAATTCTATATGAATAGCAATAAATGAATTGTCACTAAGATAAAACAAGCAACTACGCTACAAGGACCTCTAACCGGAATAAAATAGGTGAAAGGACAAGAATGGTGAAGGACGAGAATGCATTTTCAGTGGAATCATGGACGGAATATATTTAATACAGTGGTATTTAGCCCAAAAAATGAGTGTCCCTGCAATACCTCTTCCCTATGGTCAAAGCCCATAAAAATAAAATGGTGTGACTGTTTTTGTTTTCGACACTTTAGTGTTGAAAAAGTGTCAAAAACAACATAACCTTCGATAGCCACGTTTGCTGCTAAATTTATGGACAGAAAGATGGCGACTCTGAACCTTCACCTAATTCACCGACATCGAGAGAGCGGCAGTCTGCCAGGAGAAGATGAAACAAATTAAACCACCTCCGCCATTGTCCGTCGCTTTGCCAACCACAACCAGCAACGATAATGAAATCAACTCTTGCCACTGAATTTGTAAATTTTCTCTGTTGCCTCATTTGTTTCAAAAATACAACAAATGATAATAGTATAGGAACAATGTAATTAACCAGAACGTGGCTGGTGTTAGAATTCACTACGTTAAGTATCCTTCTTAAAACAAAAGTTGGTTTCTGTGAGATTGACACAAGCTAACAGAACATATATTGATGAGCAGTCAAGAAGTCTCGTTTTCAAGAGCAATTATGCCAAGTCCAGCAGTTCATAAACTTCTTTAAGATCTGCAGAACTGATATTTTGCCTCGGAGATCGATCGCCCCTACTTGCTATTTGCCGAGGCATTTTCTCATTATACACAACTTCGTTAAAACTTTCAACGTAAGCCGACTGTACAGATTTTTCTCTCTATGAATCTACAGACTGTGAAAACTACATGGGGACTCCCTACCGACATCCCCTCTCCTAATAATTTACAGCTTTTGACCAGGCCTTCCAAGGGGTTAGGAAAACGCTTCACCCCTGTCGGTGCACTTCCCCTCGCAACGCAAACCATTTCCACGAGTATGTTGAGTGTGGGACTTACCCACAGTCGGTGAGGAACTTCATGTACACCGCTCGTGATTGCATCGAACTGGAGTGTTTCAAAACACTAATGCAATAATTCTTGTATGATTGTATGTTGGAGCAGAAAGAATCTTAGTCCTAGCATCTCAAAATCTTGTGAGCCATGAAGCTCTGTAGGGAATTAGTGCACTGGAGCAGAAGGCCGTGAGTTCATGGACCTCCTTGTGTTTAAACTATGGCGATGATGTGCACCGGCGCCCGACTTCATCCTGATGGGATAGTTGTTGATGTGTTGATGCTCTCGCGTCGGGGGCCTGGGCTCTGCGCTCTCCCTGGGAGACCTGTGCTCGTTGGAGCTTTCTCTCTGCAGAATTACCAAAAATTACACACTCAGTAATGCAAATGCACAAATTATGCACTCGGCTAGGACGATGATGATTCAGGTTGCGGCAGTGATCTCAGAACCACTTTATGACATTTAGAACCTCCCACAGAAATGGTATCTACTTTTGCTACCCAGTGCATACAATACTCACGATACCTCTATAATATCCGGCAATACCCTTCATATATTAAGGTGATACCATGATGATATCCGCGGATATCACCTCATGAAGTTGCTACATATTTATATCATGATGAGCATTCTCGCTACATTTCATTTTCTTTTTCAGTTTCTTTCTTTGTGTGTTTAGCAGCCCCATTTTTTGGGTAGAAATCCAGCTAATTTTAGCCAGTTTTGAGATCACTGGGTTGCGGGGGTTTCAGCTAGCGACTTACAGAATAATACAGGAACAGACAGTTACGTGTGAGCACCCCAAGGCACGGCACAACAGACTAAGGCCCCGCTCTGATCAATGTTTGGGAAACGCTCTGCAGCGCATGTCCAAGGCACCTCACCACGACCCGAATCTCTCCTCTTCAACGAGTCCTTCTTTCTCGTAACCTACAAATTCAGTGGATATATCACTCTTAGATTCGAATGATGCAATCTCTCTCTTACATTCATCCACCTCTACCTACCGAAAATTCCATTCGAAACGTATTGCATATATGCTACGGTAATACGAGAATGATCTCTCACTTCTACGAAGACAGTGAGGATGGCGAAGAAAGTTCAAGCCCTCGTGACTAGTTAACCCTTTAAGGACCAAGAAGGCCAAAAATTTGGCTTCATGTTTTTTTAGCAGTTTTGAGTGGGTTCTATGTGAAGTTTCTATTGTTCAAATTTATTTATGTTTTTGTCAACACATGCAATGTTCTTTACTAATTCTGGTGATATAAAATTTGGTCCTATCTGAATCATACTTTTCATTATATGAATGATTGAACTTGTCGTTTTTAAACCATGAATTCTTGGTCCTCAAAGGGTTAAGGATACGAAGTTACTTCTTCCTAATTGGGATAAAGCAATTGTGAACAGGCATGAAATATAATAAGAGTGACAGGGAGAAGAAACTATTGATCTACCGACTCTTCACATTCCATTGCAGTGCTACTTTTCACATGCAGCTAAGAGTGTCGGTGAAACGGTCAACAAAATCTCTCTCTCTCTCTCTCTCCCTCTCCCTCCACGAGGTAAAAACTTCAGCTACCGACAGCAAGGGTGGCGAAGAAAGATGAAACTTCTTCCTACTCGATCGGGGTGAAGCAGAGCACATATCGGCAGGCATCATGGAATGGAATGGAATGACACAGAGGGAGAAATCATGATGCATACCGAGGAGGATAAATCGGGGAGCGCCATGGAGTCGTCGTAGTCAACTTCAACGTTGCCGTCCACGAGGAGAGCGAGATAATAAACGGAGAAGGGGCCTTGGTGGCGCCGAGGATCCGTGGACGGATGGGGGCGTGATTTGAGCGCGGACGGAACGCGCAGCCCGACGTGCCATACGGCGGTCAACTTGATGTCGTCGTCGACCGTGAACTCACGGCTGCTGTTGGCATTGTACCACCACAAGCCCTTCTTCCACAGAAACGCGCCGTTGAGCGTCGCCTCCACCTTGTTCATGCCCAAGTTCTTGGGCGTCGGCCAGATCTTGCAGCGCAGCGCGATCTTCTGGTTGTTCCCCACCGTGCACTTCACCACAATCTCGCCCTCTCGAATCTCATACGACTTCAACCTGCAGCCACAACCCATATTATTAGAGTTTCACAAGTCCACATTCTTTAACCCCTAAAGGACCAAGGATTCATGGTTTTAAAATGACAAGTTTAGTTGATCATATTGTGAAAGATATGATTTAGTTGGGACCAAATTTTATATCTTTAGAATCAGTGAAGAACAAAAAGGAAGACCATGAGTGCATGTGTTGGGCAAAAAAAACAAATTTGAACAAAAGGAAGACCATGTAGAACCTACTCAAAACTACTAAAAAAAAAACATGAGGTCCAATTTGGGCTTCTTGGTCCTTCAGGGGTTAACAGGCTCGTGATGTTTTTCCACAATGGTCGATCAGTTAGAAACGGTCAGGTTTAGAAATTGGGTGCTTACCCGCTGGTGGCTCGGGTGAAAACCGGAGGGTGAGGGTGATTTTGAGGTTGGAGATGAAGTGGAGGTGCACTAGGCTGCGGGTGACGCAACCGGTCCGTGAAGGAGCTGAAGTTGGAGTCCTGGCTGATAGTGAAATCCAACGTCGTCTGCGGAAAGAAAGAAGATTAGCACTAAATTGAAAGCTTTCGTAATTTAAAGACGAAATGGAAAGCTATGGAGTAGGTACCGACATCGAGGCTGCTGGTTCCGGAGCTAGAGTAATGGTTTTGATTGGCATTGTGCAACCAGACGACGACCTCTTTCATACTGGGTCGATTCTCCTGGCGATCATCCACGCACTGCTGCGCGACTCTGACAACATCATACAGCTGCTCGTCGGAAAACTCGTGGCGGTTGATGCGCATATCCACCATGTTCGGGACCAAATGCCGCATCACAGTCTCGTCGCGGAAATAATCCTTGCACCACGTGACCAGGCTCACCCCTTGCTGAATGGCGCGCCGGCCGGTGATGAGCTCCAACAGCACCACGCCATAGCTGTACACATCGTTCTTGTCGCACGGCACGCCGTTGATGAGGTACACGGGGTCCACGTAGCCGTGAGTGCCGCGGACGCGCGTGGAAACCGTCGGCTGGTGGCCCGCGGGCAAGGGTTTGCTCAACCCAAAATCCGCAATCTTCGCTTGCATCTCCTCATCAAACAGAATGTTCCCTGTGCACAAACGAATCAAAACTTCAGTTTTCGCAATCTGAATTCTTCACTCCAAAAGAAAGAAGAAATGAGAGAATGTTGATGACTTACCCGATTTCACGTCACGGTGGACGAGCGACGGCTCCGCGTGGCTGTGCAGATACTCCAGCCCTTGGGCGACATCAGCAGCGCATCGCATTCTGGCTTTCCAGTCCATGACGGGAGCGCCATCCAGGTTGCGGGGATGGAGAAGCTGATCGAGGGAGCCGCGGGCCATGAACTCGTACACCAGGAACAAGTCGTCGTCTTCCACGCAGTAGCCCAGGAGCGCAACGAGGTTGCGGTGGTGGAGGCGGGAGATCGTGTTCAACTCCGACCAAAACTCGCGCTCGATGACTTCCTGCGGCCGATTCTCGACGTTGTGCAGGAGCACATTGCTGCCGTTCTGGAGCTTCTTCACGGCGAGGTTGCGAGGGATGGGCTCGTCGGGCAGCGAGTTCGCGGAGTACACCACGCCCTGGCCGCCGCGCCCGAGCTCGTGACGGAAATCGACCGTCATGGCGCGAATCTCCCTCAGCGTGTACTCCTTCACGGCGCCCACGGTCGCGGTGCGCGACAAGCGCGGGCTGCTGTTGGTGATCACCGTGGAGGTCGTCGTGGGCGGCGTGGGCTCCGCTGCTGCTCTCGCCACGATCTCCTTGGACGACGACACCACTGTCGTCGTCGTGTTCTCCCCGATTGTTCTCGCAGCTTTCCACCACAACCCGGTCGTCACACCCACGATGAAGATTCCCAGCAACGACAACAGGCTACCGACGGCCGAATGATCCATAACTGCTATGGAATCCCTCGCTACGTCGCTACCAGTACTACCCAACCCTGACGTATCCCCCGCATGCGCCATCGCCATCAAGCTCGCCAACATCCACGCGTTCGTCTCCGCCCACCTCCATGTCCGCCACACCTCGCTCAGCAACAATTTCATCCCCGGCGACAATCTCAGCCCCTCAAATGAACCCTCTCTCACAATCACCAACTTCCTCTGCATCGCTTCAACGATTCTCCACTGGTTGAATGTTGTCACAGCTAGAAACGGCGTGCAAATGATCGATCAACTTGAGCGTTGATGATCGAATGGTCCAGTGGATATATCGATTGATTCCGTGCTCATGCAAATCACTCACCTGGAATTCTAACTCTAACTCTAACTCTAACTCTGTGGCTTGTACACAACTACTAACTCTACCGCCAAATCCAGGGTCCCAGAACATGATCAATATCCTACCCCACAGACGGGATTCTCCGCTCCCAAAAATTCAGAAACAACAACAACAAGTGCACAATAACAAAGCTCTCACTGCAGTGGACTGACTGGGATGGAAGATACGCGAGCAATGCTAAGATGGCCCTTACCTGCCGCCCCTACCCCTACATGTATGTATTCATTCACTAATTAATTAACTATTTGGAAAACCTAGCTAGTTTTTATGATTAATCGACTGTATACCGACGGTCGTGATGGAGGGTATCAGGAATCATACAACTATGCTCCGGCGTTGAATGGGTAAAGTCAAGAGCTGAGTCTATTCTGAGTACCGGTTTGTAACTTACTGTAGCTTGAAAGGATTGTTCTTCTCTGTTTGTTTTTTTAAACGAAGGTACGAGGAAGGATTCAGTTTTAGTGGTTTTGCTTTTTTGAATCAAAGGTACGAGGAAGGGTTTTCTAATGCATGGGTGGTGCCGTGGGGAGGCAAGCAAAGGTTTCTGTGGTAACTGCCATGGAAGGGCTCCAATTTCGGCTCTTGGTTCACATCATCAATGGTGTGTGCTTCCTCTGGTGGTGTGGAGGATTTAAGTTACCGGTGGTAGTCTACTTTGTTATCATGCTCATTATGACTGAGGTTTTGCCATGCATTGGCCTCTACACTAGATGGTGTGGAATATTCCATACCCAACAATACTTCATAAGTGGACAAGTGGAGGCTCAAGGTGATAAGCAAAGTGCATGAAGGCTATTGAATGTTATGATTAGTGAGTGTAGAGATTGAAACCAAATACCGTACCCAGTTGTGAAGCTCACCAAATAATTAATTTTTGGTCTGGAATGACCTTAAACTCCCAGGGTGACAATAAGAGGTGGGCTCCACTAGGTGTGCTCATTAGCAACAACGAGGGTGGCGATACAATTCCGATCGAATGCACGTTGTAAAGGCTGATACCTCCTTGCTTGATAGGAACCCCGTGTGAGATGGAGATTGTTTATGGGCCTCATGCTTATAGTGGGGCGCCGCAGCCGCCGCTTATAGTTGAAAACGATTAGAATTATAGGGTCTAGTCCTAGATATTGCAAGAAGAAAATTCCAAAAAAATTCACATGTAGGGGAGCTCTAGAAATGTGCTCTCTTTGTTCACAATGTGATGTTTGTAATTTGTTGTTGTGCAATGGAAATGAAGCATTTATTTGTTTCAAAATGATTAATTAATTTTTTGAATTTTTTTGAAAAAAGTGTCAAATTCTATGAATATTCTCTAAGATTCTCTTTTTCACCATACTATTTTATTTTATTTTTCAATTAACCCCTAAAAATCAAGAATGCATGGTTTTAAAATGACAAATTCAATCAATTATATTGTCAAAAATAGAATACATATCATGGGACCAATTTTTATATTATTGGAATTTTAGTGAAGAACATTGCATGAGTTGGTTGAAAAACAAACAAATTTGAACAAAAAGAAGCCCACATAGGACGTACTCAAAATTGCTAAAAAAATCACAATGCCCTATTCATGCTTCTTAGTGCTTTAGGGGTTAATTCCCAAAGATTTGGGTTTTTCTTTAAATTACAATTATTTTTTGCATTGTGGTTGGATATAGAGTAAATACATGTCTAATTTTGAGTAAAATTTTATTGACATCTAACAGGTTTAACGTTTTTAGTTTGCAATATGTACATAGAAAATAAAATTTTCAAAACAAACATAATGATTCAACATTTATACAGAAAAAAATTAAATGGTTTGTAATATATAATGATTTAATGTGTAAACAAAATTAACTCCTAAGTGCCCAATGTGTTTCCTACTAATGGACAAAATCAAAATATATTATAAAGTGAGACTTCTATAACTTATTTGGGCTTCAACTTTGAAGAGCTTATGTAAGACATGCTTATTAGAAGACATGTTTATATTTAGGTTTGAAATAAGATGGCTAAATATTTTTCAAATGAATTTATAAGAAACAACTTTGAAAATTCAATATAATTACAATTGTAACATCATCATTTTGAAATTCATTATGATTGATTGAAATCGTTATGCTTCAATATTGGTGAAGTTTGTTATGTAATTTTTCATTTGCCACCACACATTCCATTATTAAGCCTTAAACTTTTATACCCCTACTAAAGTTTCCAAGATTCTCTATGATGCTCTAAGATATTCTCAAATGTTCTTTGAATCTTGTCATCTTAAATATGTTCTCTTTGTTTGATTCTTACTAAATTCTCTCAAACAATGCCAAATGTCCTCTCGCACCATAGTTCCAAGAAAATTTATTTTATGTCTAAAATTTGATCCAAGTAGTAGGGAGTTTGGAACCCTATTGTTATAAAATGTTATGATTGTTTATACTATCTGAGCTGAACAATAGCTAATTGAAAATGCCTTAGTAACGAAAATTTACATGCGAAAAACCAAACTTCAGAATTTTTTCTATTTGCAGTTATTCATTTTTTTATTTAAAAAAAAACTTGGAACAGCGTGAAAATATCACTGAGTTGCCCATTGATTGAAGTAAAAAAATCTTAATTATTTCCTGAGCACTGAGCTAAAGGTAATCGATCATATGGCAGCAGAATTTCATGCTCAAACTTTTTAAAATGTTTGTAAAATGAGGTCGTTACAATTTCTGAGTCCATTCATGAGGATTCTGCATTACTGTAGAGTCAGCTGGAATGTGGTAAGATTTGGAGGTACCAGTGAAGCCCCGTCATCACAGACACTCAAACGTTTGTTTGCCAATTAGAAGGATTGCCGTTTTCTGTTGCAAGAGGATTTTGTTGAAGGGATTTGAACAATCAACCAGATTGTCATGATCTGCACAGGGATGTCGTGTTTTGAGCAGATGATGGCAAACCCTGCTTGCTTGCTGCTTGTAGAAGAATTATATCTGATTCTTGTTGGGTAGAAAGGCATCATTGATCCTATGATCTTGATATGGGTATCCCCTCCAAAAATAGTGTGATTTTTGAGAAATATCTTTTTATAAGAAAATAAAAAATGCATTCCTCTATAAGAGAATCATCTATGCAAAAATTTCGTTCGAAAAGAGAAAAAACCTATTTTCTATGCATTTTTATTAAGAAAATTACATAATTAATCATTCAAAAAACATTCGTAAGTTTTTTGCAATATCCTCCAAAATGAATTTCTTCATATCCTCCAAAAGATGTTTTCTTTCATATTCCCTACGTAGTCCCAAAAACCTATAACAAAAACAAGTTATGAAATTTGTGCAAAAAGAGTTCAAGTATTACTGCAACCGTAGCACAATAACAAAATTGCATCACATTCAAAATAAAGCCATGTATTGGTCAACATTGGTGAAGAACATTACATGTATTGATCAATAAATAAACAAAATAAAGCCTACATACATCCTACTCAAAATTGTTAAAAAAAATAATGATAAAAATAATAAAAATAAAAATAAAAATTTAAAAAAAATCCACGAGACCCACTTCGGACTTCTTGATCCTCTTAAGGTTAAATAAAAATATGACTTTTATATTATTATTTTCCATTTTTACCCCTATTTAGAGCCACTTGAAAATTTTGGTAGCCATATGCCTCCAAGGTATTTCATGGCAACTTGAATTATGCAGGAAGTCATTTCAGTTGATGATGAATTGTTGGTGGCTCATTTCTTTCATGTGCCCATAATCTACCAACTCATTATTTATATTTATGCCCCACAATCCAGTGGCACAGAACAAAACAATGTGTTTCAATTCTGTCTGTACACAGTTGTAAGTTAGTAGCCCTATGGAACTCATTTGATTGTTTTGTGATGATTTTGTAATGAGCACATATGCACATGAAAAATGGTTTGAATCGTACTGTCTGGCGGAGGAATGGTGATTTTCCGTGAAGTTTCCGTTTTTCTTACGCAAATGAATCCATGGATCTTCATCTCTTTGTGTACAAAGAATTGAAACGGTTTGCGCTTTTGCTGGAGATGCCGTGCCTAGCAAGTTTTGTCCCTATGAATGGCATCAGTCAGTTGGAATCTAATTTTTGAAGGCTCTAGTGTATTGATCCACTTCCCTTGCAAATTCTGAATAGAGACAAGCAATGGTTTGAATGGGTTTTAAATGGGTTTAGATAAAATATATAAAAATAAAATAAAAAAAAATAAAAATAAAAAAAATAAAAAAGGTACTTGGTCACCAAATTACCTTCAAGAGTGTGGTGCCAAAGGCCTATGTACATGAGCAAAAAAAGGTGGCTCTGCCAAGGGAGATGTCTAGGCAAGTAGTGCCCAGTTCCATACATGTACAATAAGTTTGCCTTAAGAGCGCCACCTTTTCTACTAGTGTTACAATGTTTCTCATAAGTACTTTGATTATCCTTTTTAGTGAGGTGGGGTTTATAGTGTGTGTGTGTGAAATTAGTAAAGGTGATACTAAATATCATTGTGATGTAAAATTAGCGTGAAATGAAGATTTTAGCTACCCAGTAACAAAAAATTTCCTTGCTGATTTTGTCAATTGGCAAAATAGTGCGTGCTTCAGGAATTAGTACAATGCGCACTAAATGGGATAATTTGAAATAATATGCACTATAAGATGATATAATTTTCATGATTTGATTCTACTTATTTTGGAAAATCATTGTTGAGGTCTCACTTTTTGAACTAAGAATGAAACTTGACATAAACTAATTTTTTCATTTAAAATGAAATCACAATATCTATCTTGAAGATCAATACCGTACAAGTGGTGAGTTAGAACAAGAACCGAGAAAATTTGAATGGATGAAAACTGTACATGATGATGTTAAAAGAAAGGTTACAATCTGTTCGTCGTCCATTATATGGACGCAGGTGCTTCAAAGAGTTAAATTCAACTTGAATAGCTTGCAACATGCAATTAGGTCATTTCAATTTGAAGTTGTCCTTCATGAAAATAAAGGCCATATTCTTTCTTTTACTTATTTCTTTTTGAAAATTGGACTTTTATTTCAATAGAGAGGGAATCCAAGTTTCCCTCAAGCAAATTGAAGACACCAAATCAGTTGCACATATGGCAAATATGGTATGTACACTGTAGTTGTATATTAATATATCGAAATCACCATATACTATGGCCCATGGTATTTACGAGAAGCTTCAGTAATAATTTTTTTTCGAAATTATTGTGGTAAAGGTCATCCAAATTGGATGAGAATTTTCCGTGTGGATGAATGTACCACGCCTTTCAGTATATGGTGATTTTGTTGTAGCAGCAATTTCAATGTTTTCCTGTGTTTTTTCCTTGAAGCCTAACTGGTGACGTAAAAAAATTGGGAACAAATGTTTGGAGAAATTTTAAGCTTACAATCATATTTTGATAGAATTTCTTCATATTTAGGTAGTTTTCTTCACAAAATCTAGCTATCTTCACAAGAAAAATAACAAAATTTTGGTGAAAAAATTCCAAAAATTCTCATTTTTTTCCTTAACAAAAGAAAAATTCGATATCTTGTAGAGATATCTGGCAAAATATAGTGAGGAAAAAAAATGCTAAAGAGCATGTTGGAGTAAGGTAGAAACACTAGAAACAATTAGGTACCAATTGTGATCATCTATGAAAGCACCTCTTTCAACTTCAAGAGTTCTCAATTTAGTTATCACAAGCATTAATTATGAATACCAAGTTAGCAATATGATTGAATTAAAAATGAAAGACAATTATTGGAACGCCTACTAATATCAATAGTGGTTTATGCATATTAAGTTTGAAAATTTATAACAAAATCGTACCTTGTGAAATAATTAATTAAATATTGAGCTTGGTTATTAAACCCAAAGTTTTATGAGCTGCAATTTTTTATCATTGAAAATCATCGCTCCATTTAGGTTGAAATACTGATCCCCTAAAGGACCATGCTCATTCCTAAAATTTTATCACTTTCTTGTGATGCTTTCAAAAAAGCAATTGTATCTCTTAATTGGTATTCATGTAGAAAACTTCACTGTTGAAACTCAAAGAGGACTTAGTCATGAGATTGTACATCAATTTTTAGAAAAATCTACCGTATATATTACATGATTATAAGGTTTGATCATAAGTTGATTTATAAAATTTTTGAACAAAACCAACAAGTCATTCATTGCAAGCTTTCTCATAAATTTAAAAACCATGATTAGCGTTTGAAAGTTTAGGAGCATACAAAGATGTACTATATCTAGGTGCTCACAAAAAATGGTGTTCTAAAACTAAATACAACAATGATTGATTCTCAAAGATTTATGTTTGGATGAAGTGACTTGTTGGTGACTCGTTGAGCCGGTGTTTGTGATCGTTACTAACTTTTATATTGCAAAAATGTTTTAGAAAATTCAAATATATATTTGGAATATTCCAAAATATTCCAAAATATGTAGAAAATTCCAATTATTTTGAAAAGATTCCATTTAAAATATATTTAAACATTTTCCGTAATTATTATATAGTGCTAATGATGCAGTAATGGAAAATATTTTACATATTGTACACTTTTTGTTTTTACGAATGTGACATCCAAGTGTGAAAACGCCCTTCAAGTCATCAACCGCCCTAACTACTATGTCCCAAGTTTACCTACGTTGACGTTTTAGTTTTTTCCTAATGAATCAATCAACGTATTTGCAAATCTTAAAGGATTTTTGTGTTCTTGTAACGAACATTTTCAATTCTCTAGTTAACATTGAGTCAAAATTATGAAATCCAAACAAGTTATTAAAGTAATGAAATTATTCGAGAACACAATGTGTCCACCTGGTCCTTTAGGGGTTAAACTGATGGCAACATTTAGGTTGAAATACTTAAACTGACGACAACTGTACCCCTTATCTTATGTATACGGAGCAGTTAGCACCAGTGATCTCAAAACTAGCTAATATTAGCTGGATTTCTACCCAAAAAATGAGGCTGCTAAACATACAAAGAAAGAAAATGATTTTTTTATTTTAAATGTAGCGAGAATGCTCATCATGTTATATATATGTAGCAAGGGTATCATTATGGTATCACCATGGTATCACCTTAATATATCAAGGGTATTGCCGGATGTTATAGAGGTATCGTGAGTAGTACATTCACAAGGTAGCAAAAGTATCTACCAATTATGTGGGAGGTAGCACCCTGAGCTAAATGTCATAAAGTGGTTCTGAGAGCACTGGTTAGCACTAGGGCTTTACATACAATGTAAAAAGTGCAGGTACAAATCCATGGCTGCTGGCCTGCTGTTGTTGAGAGCTTTGACTACGTCAGCTTAATTATGTAGAATTAGTCCATGCATGCCAACTCATTGGCGAGTAGGACACCTAGACCATGGCCCAAGGTGCATCTCTTGATGATGATTTATGTGCTTTTCTACCATTATTTGCAGACAAGGGTAAAAGCTCCCAGTTTGTCCAACAAAAATTGTGGGAACTGGAAATGCGTGTTTACCAAGAAAAATAAGCAAGGGCCCCCGAAACTATCAAAAGTTGGTGGTAAGAAAGAATGTCCCGTAACCGTCCACCCCCATTCTAGTCATATAGGTATCCTAAATAAGCACCACCTAAGAGCATGTGCACCCTACGCTTGCATGAGCACCCTACGCTTGCATGAGCCTGTGACTTTAGAAACTGGATGTAATATGCTTGTATTTAATGTTGTTTTTTTGGAGGACATGTGAAATATGAACCACATATAATGATGCTTCTATAGAGTCCCTCTATAACTCATTCAAAGAAGGATTCGCGATATCCTAAATTGATAATTATGTATAGTGATTTTGATCGGTTCACGCACTATATAGTTATAAGGTGATTATAGCGGTTAAAGGGTGTGGACAGGATAACTTGTGACACCAAACCGCTTGGATGTGATGATAGTAATCAATGGGTGAATTGAAGAGAGCCAAGGATTTGTATGCTCTAGAGAACTTAAAACGAATCACTTGTAATCTCTATATATCAAGGGTTCTACATGTGGACAAAATTCATACTTGTAGGATGCAATTCATTATAATTTTGTATTAGGAAAAATACCACTTATATGTCAAAAGCGGTATAGGTCTTTTTTACATTCTAAATTTATATAAAATACATTTTATATGAAGAAAATTATATTTTTTAAATTCTATTTGTGAATCTTATGTGTCCATTAGCCCAAAAATAATTCTATGTAGATTTTCTAAATTTTCTAAATACAAAGGGCAGTTTAAGGCTTGGTTTAAGGGCATTCTACTTTATGTTCACAACTTAGTACTACAACAAGTGATGCAAATTTCACCTAAAGATCCTCAATTTTTTTGTAAAAGTCAAAGTCTTACAATTTGCATACATGAAATATGACATTGTACAATTTATAACTTTTCATAGATAGTCATCATCGTTATGGAGGTATGACAAAAATTTCAACATGATTGAAAGATATTTGAAATGTTTACAAATTTTGTCATGTAAACAAGATAAAAATTCAAAATAAATATATTCTTGACAAACTTAATAACAAAAATTATATGTAAGGTAAATAAAAGTTATGTTTACAAGTAGTTAAAAAACAAAAGTGAAGAAATTAAAAGAGACGCATGATTGGAGCATGTTTAGAAAGCCCTTTGTATTTTGAACACTCAAATTTCAAATTTCTAAAAGGTGTAAAATCTTCAAGTGAAGAAAATTTTCTAATTCCAACGGTCAAAAGATGTATCATAACCCAACTTAAACATTTAATGAACCACTAACTCAATCAAAGCCAAAACACTTGATTTTTTGCACTTTTGACCAAAAACCATGCAAAAAATGAATGGTTGATCCTTTAGGGATTAACCTTTAAATGACATATGCTTTCATGATACCACACCCAAAAAATCTTTTAAATTCCATTGTAAGCATGATTCTCTTTTTAATTTACTTTGGCTTCTATTCTAAAGTAATATAGATCTCTCTAAGAACACGCAATTCGCTATTTACGCACTTGGCCAAGTGCGGTCATTTCGGGGCCCCATTGTGCCAAAAAATTCAGAAATCAAATTTTTTTTTTAAAAAGGGTGTGATTTTTGTCTATGGTGAAAAGTGCAGTGCATTGCAATTAATCAAATATAATACGGATTTTCAATAATAAATATGTGAATTTCATACAATTTTTTAATTTTGCAAAGTGTCTTTCATAAAACCCCTTCAAAAGTGCAATAAATATCCAACATTTTACTATCTTTCAACCGCATTTTTCCCATTCCCCTCGTATTACAATCACATACAATCCGCAATACATTTTCGTACAACGACATCATTACTCCACATATCCACGTATCCACATAAAGTATGGATCCACATATAAATATATAAATATATATATTTATATATAAATAAAAAATACATATGATAAAGAAGTACAAGTCGGCCATCTGAAGTGCAACCAATTGCACTAATCCACACTGTCTAAAAAAGCTACTACTCGAAGGGGATCTGGGTCTCCGGAATCCTCTCAGATGACTGTGTTCCGTCGTCCCGACCCTCCTCACTAGCTACACGCTGCTCCTCCAACCTCGCACGAACATCTGAAGGGGTCTCGGGATCTGTATACTCCAAAGCTTGAGCCACCATGGCATTGACCATCGGAAATGACACCTGCTGCACAGGCGACGCTTCCTCCATGATAGACGCCGCCTGCTCAAACGTATACTGCCCTCCAATCCCGTGACGCCTGTATCTGACTCCATCAACGTCATAGTAGAATCCGTCCGCTGCAAGTGTCATATCTCGGTCTGGTAGGGCCCAATGAAACGGACGTGGGTGGAATCAATATCCACAACTACTCCTGGTGTTGGCAACACCTCAGATCCACCCGCAATCAGCCCTGATCGTGGCAACACCTCCATGTCACGCGAGACTAATGAATCCGGTACTGGAATCGCTCCTGATGGACGGAGAGGAGATGTAGATACACCTGCTGATCTTGAGAATGTCACCTCGTGCCCCAAAGACTTTGCAAGTATCTCTGCAGCTTCTTCAGGACGGATGCTCAAGTCCCCCGTCTCCATAGTCCCTCCCTCCTCCATGGTCCCATCAACCTCCAGGAACTGTAGTGCATCTCCTCGTGTACCTGAAACTCCAGTGGCGTCCTGCCCCTCTGAAGAGTATACGATATGTGCAGAACTCTCTACACCAACAACTGGCTGGGGACTCAGTCCTGCAACAACCTCATACCTCGGACTCAACCCCGTGATACTGTCGTCCTGTCTCACGCTCCGGGCTGTGTCCTCGTGAGTCCTCTCTCTGTCTGGTGTGTCCCTAGAGCCTAACGACACCTCCACATGTCGTACAGTATCTGCACTGCGTTGTATAGTAGAAGGCTCCCCCTCAGAACCCTCACATGCCCCACTGTCTACACCGTCCATCAATCCTGTGCTCCCACGTGTAGGCCTCACTGTAGAAGGGCCCGCAGTAGCCCACGGCTGAGTAGCAGCACCAAATGGCCAATCCATGTCACACCCGTACATCCCTGCGCATGCATTCCTCAAAAATGTAGTACGTGTGCTCGAGCTGTCAAAGACAATGATCTGGCTACCCACAAAATCACCCTGCAGTATGTCTGGTATGGCCGTGGTGATGCCAACAACCACGAGACCCCACGTCTCCGGCAAATACATCTGCACAAGCCTCTGCAACTCTGTCGGAGACCTCTCCAATGGATCCGCTGTACACGGTGCTCTGGCCTCAGTCCAGGAGTCCATGAACACAGTAGGAAGCTCCCCCGTCCCCTTTCGAACATTCTGAGATGCCCTGGACCCGCTAGCATGCACCAACACGACTGCCACACCTCCAATAGCCTGTACTGCTCGCTCCACTCTCCCCTCGTGTCTTAGATCATGCTCATATCCGCTGATCGCACCTGACTCGAACATCCACACTCCTCCAAAACACCGGCTCTCCTCTGGTACGTGCAAGGTGTTGCGCAACCGCTCCTCAAAGTGCACTCCGGGTGGCAATAAAAAAATGACGTTCCACTTGTAAATACCCGTCATCCACCTCTGCAACCTCTCCATCACATGTGCATAATCGTCATCTCCCCAAGCCTTGTCCTCCCCCTGTGATGATCCCCGTCTGCAATCAATAATCCATAAGCATGGTTCCCCAAGCTCCAGGTGCTCCTCCGTGAAAAAACCCCCTCGACCTCGCACCGGAAGCATTCTCAAAGCATGGCCTCCCCTCTTGATGGGTAAACGAAACTGCCAATCCCATCGCGCTGCTCCGAGATCTCCAACATCTCGGGCATGCCCTCGGTATCCACGACCACCGGTCGCTATGTCCGTGTAGTGCTGTCTGATCAATGGAGGTATGAGGGGATCCAATTTCTCCAACGCTTCCACCGCACGGACCAATGGACTAGCCCAAGCTTTCTTCATATCCGTCTCGATATTCTCCCCAAGCTCCTGCAGGACCTCCCCACGTTCCCCTCCATATCGTCCCACTGGAATGACAAAGAACTCCTCCATCGTCGGTACCGGGCGCTCTCGGTCCTTCACTATCAACCACCTCAACGCATTCCGTACCGCCTCCCTCCGCTGCATCCGATCAACCACCCACGCCAAAGTCTCCTTCGGTGGATTGGGGCTGTTGTTGCCATTGAAGTAGTACTTCTGCGTAGCCCGGCTCCCTCCCTGCACTGGCTGTGCTGCCAAGTCCTTCGCCACCCGGAGATACTGCCCAGCTGGAATCCTCAACAATGGTCTGAGCCAGTTCTTCTCCATCCTCTTCCGCCCCGCTCGCACGTCCACGGTGACATCCAAACTGTGTTTGGACGCATAATCCCTCCATTTCTTCTCGTCCTCCTTGCTGAACCACAAGAACCCGCTCTCGTAATCCGAACACACCTGCAATACTGCCTCATAGCACTCTTCGTCCCTGTGCCATGCATGACGGGTATGGTCTACCATCTGCTTCGACAATGTCGCCAAGCCCACCTTGTTGTCCTTCATGCTTGTAGTCAGATGCAGTGCACTCGCGGCCATCATCAACGCCCGACCCCGCCGCTCATCGTCCTCTCGCTCATACTGATCCGGTCTTCCACACGCAATCCATATAGCCCGGAGCTTCATGAGGTCCTCCACGATCGTGGTGTAGAACTGTCTCTCGAACTCCTTGGCATTGATCCTCACTGAAGCATCGATGTACAAATGCAGATCCTTGTATACCACAAACTTGGCCTTCCGTACTGCAAACACCTCACGGTACTCCTCCTCTGATAGTAACCCCGTATCACACTCGATCTTGGCCTCCATGCAAGCCTGAACAATGTGCTGCCCATCCACTGGCTCCCAAATGATGTTGTTCTCCAACCAATTTGCCCTAGAACCAAGAACTCCATGTCCAGACACCGCCTCCGCATAGTGCAAATACGCAGCCTCAAACTCCCGAACTGCATTATCCTCCGAGAATGGCACTTCCCTCCTCCGGCTCTCACCGTGTGACCCCGTACCCTCCACAATGTATCTGATGGGCCTCAAAGTCAACGGACTGATCAACTCTTTGTCTTTCCCCCTCAACCGTCGATACATGTCCATCACCCTCGTTCCAGTCAACACGCGGTGGTTCGTCTCAGGATTCTCCACTGCACGGATGTTCTGCACTGGGACATTAAATATCGCATCCGCTCCCCAAATGTAACCCGCCCAAAGCTCATCCTCCTTCGGAAACACCAACCTCCTCCTCCGTGTCATGCCTCGACGTGCACCCTCCACAATCTCCTCCTCTGACGAAGCATCATCAATATCATCAGCCTCGTCCTCTGCACCTGCCTGCAATGGTGGTG
Source organism: Pohlia nutans (assembly GCA_022496805.1). Classification (NCBI taxonomy): domain Eukaryota; kingdom Viridiplantae; phylum Streptophyta; class Bryopsida; order Bryales; family Mniaceae; genus Pohlia; species Pohlia nutans. The sequence goes on from CM040086.1 coordinate 5,801,554, forward strand.
TCACAGCCCTTGACACTCGTTGTAGCCTCCTCCTCTTCCTCTGTGGTGCAGACGCCTGCGGTACAGGATAGGGCTCCGGAACCAAATCATCCACCGGTGCTCCCACTGTAGGCCGTCATGTCCTGCGCTCTGCCACTGGCACCCAATCCACATTGACAGGAGCCGCAAGCACCCTATACAAGGGGTCGGTACTCTCCGGAACAGGTGGAGGCTGCTCCACTGCAGCCTCCAAGGGGGCACGCTCCCTCAACAAGTCATACGCCTGATGCTCTAGAAACCGGCGCCTCGCAAGGAGCATCTCCTCGGGTCCCAATGGCATACACTTCATAACAGAAGCCTCACGTGCCATCCTCAACTCCTCTGGAATGGCCTCCCACTCCCTCTGCAACGAACGCACCATCTTCATCGCGGGAACATGATCAAGCAGGTTGAGCGGGACCGGAGCCATTATCAACTCCCTCTGCAACTTGTACTTCATCGGAGTCGGGTCCTCGCTCTCCACCTGAATGAAAAAAAATCCATTCGGCGACGAGGTAATACACAGCACCACACCAATCACCCTCCCGAGTGCTGTCCAGAACCTACCCGGCATCACCGGAAAATCAGTCATCCACAGCATGGCCATCAAAGGGTCCTCGCTCGTAACCCACCAACCATGCTCCCTATACTCGGATACCACATTAGGCGCCATGGTAATAAGTCTAAAAGCCTGCATAAAAGAGTAGCGTATCAGCAATCCAGACATCGATATTCAAAATAAACTTGCGATTACATATTACGATTCAATCCCAACAATAGCAATGTCTCCACGGAGACCCCGTCATTGCGAAAATAAATATTCAATCCACTTAAGGGCCCCAAAAGGGGCCTCCAAGTGTTCTACGAATCCCCGTGGGACCCCCGGGGTCGACCCCTAGGCCCATGTGGTCCTAACCGTGCCCCGTGGGCACCAAATGCAAAATCAGCCCACTTGGGGGCCCCAAACGGCGCCCCCAAGTGTTCTAGGAGTCCCCGTGGGGCCCCCGGGGTCGACCCCTAGGCCCATGTGGTCCTAACCGTGCCCCGTGGGCACCAAATGCAAAATCAGCCCACTTGGGGGCCCCAAACGGCGCCCCCAAGTGTTCTAGGAGCTCCCGTGGGGCCCCCGGGGTTGACCCCTAGGCCCATGTGGTTCTAACCGTGCCCCGAGGACACCAAATGCAAAATCAGCCCACTTGGGGGCCCCAAACGGCGCCCCCAAGTGTTCTAGGAGCTCCCGTGGGGCCCCCGGGGTTGACCCCTAGGCCCATGTGGTTCTAACCGTGCCCCGAGGACACCAAATGCAAAATCAGCCCACTTGGGGGCCCCAAACGGCGCCCCCAAGTGTTCTAAGAGTCCCCGTGGGACCCCCGGGGTCGACCCCTAAGCCCATGTGGTCCTCACCGTGCCCCGTGGGCACCAAATGCAAAATCAGCCCACTTCGGGGCCCCAAACGGGGCCCCCAAGTGTTCTAGGAGTCCCCGTGGGGCCCCCGGGGTCGACCCCTAGGCCCATGTGGTCCTAACCGTGCCCCGTGGGCACCAAATGCAAATTCAGCCCACGTGGGGGCCCCAAACGGCGCCCCCAAGTGTTCTAAGAGTCCCCGTGGGACCCCCGGGGTCGACCCCTAAGCCCATATAGTCCTCACCGTGCCCCGTGGGCACCAAATGCAAAATCAGCCCACTCGGGGGCCCCAAACGGGGCCCCCAAGTGTTCTAGGAGTCCCCGTGGGGCCCCCGGGGTCGACCCCTAGGCCCATGTAGTCCTAACCGTGCCCCGTGGGCACCAAATGCAAAATCAGCCCACTTGGGGGCCCCAAACGGGGCCCCCAAGTGTTCTAGGAGTCCCCGTGGGGCCCCTGGGGTCGACCCCTAGGCCCATGTGGTCCTAACCGTGCCCCGTGGGCACGAAATGCAAATTCAGCCCACTTGGGGGCCCCAAACGGTGCCCCCAAGTGTTCTAGGAGTCCCCGTGGGGCCCCCGGGGTCGATCCCTAGGTCCATGTGGTCCTAACCGTGCCCCGTGGGCACCAAATGCAAAATCAGCCCACTTGGGGGCCCCAAACGGCCCCCCAAGTGTTCTAGGAGCTCCCGTGGGGCCCCCGGGGTTGACCCCTAGCACCATGCCATCCTAGCGGTGCCCCTCGGGCCTAGATGTCTATTCAGCGCATGAACTGATCGATAAAATAATGGTTTAGGGAGAAACGTTTACCTCAAAGTCTTGAATTCGTGGTTGAAGCTCATAGACTGTGCACATGGAACTCCCCCACTAACGAATTAATGCTCCCTTCCAAATTCCTGTCACGAATCGAAACAAACATGAAAAGAAAATTAGTTGAGAAAGAGTGAACTTTTTAAATGGAGTGCTTTCGTGAGTTGTTCTTCATATATATCACAAGAACCCTTCATTCTTCTCATTACAACGATGGAGAGCTGACCATGGTATGTGTTAGAGAGCTTAAGTGAAATAGTGGGTTTTTTTGAAGTTTTTTGCGAAAAATTGAAGGCAATTTGATGTTATAAAAAAAGGAGAATGTGGAAGAGGGAGGGAGGGCTGGAGAGACACACTTGCCTATGCCAAAAAATGGGCAAAGAGGGTGCGCGGCCGCGCACCCTCTTCTATTTGTGTTTGTCTCCAAGGGAGGCCAGCCCAATGGGCTGGCCGCCCTTGGAGCGGGCCACCTGGTCGGCCCAGGTGGCGGGGCCGGCCAGCGGGCCATTTTTTATTTTTTATTTTTATTTATTTATTTATTTTCTTTATTTTCTTTTATTTTCTTTATTTTCTTTTTTCTTTTTTTCTTGTTTTTTTTTTTTCTTGTTTTTTTTTTCTTTTTTTTTTTTTTTTTTTTTTTTTTTTTTTTTTTTCTGTTTTTTTCTTTTTCTTTTTTTCTTTTTTTCTTTTTTTCTTTTTTTCTTTTTTGCTTTTTTGCTTTTGTGCTTTTCTCCTTTTTCCTTCTTTCCTTCTTTCCTTCTTTCCTTTTACCTTTTTTCCCTTTTCCTTTTTTTGGTTTTGTATTTTTGTTTATTTCGTTTTTCCTTTTTTCCTTCCTTTTTCCTTTTTTCCTTCCTTTTTCCTTTTTTTCTTCCTTTTTCCTTTTTTCCTTCCTTTTTTCTTTTTCCTTCCTTTTCCCTCTTCTCCTTCCTTTTTCCTTTTTTCCTTCCTTTTTCCTTTTCTCCTTTCTTTTTCCTTTGTTCGTTTTTCCTTCTTTCCTTCTTTCCTTCTTTGATCTTGTGGAGATCTTTTGGTTGCATAATTGTATGAGGTGCCTTCTTCGAGTGCAGTTTTGAGTCATTTTCAACTAAGATCTTAGAAGTTTTTGATGAATAATTGGAACATGAAATGAGGCATAATAATTTCAGAAATCATCCTATTTCTCATCGGTTCAAACTTGCGTGAAGCTATTATCTCATAAAATCGACAGAATAAATCATCGTTGTTATTGAATTAACAGTCTATTCCATTTCCTTTTGATTTGTGAAAGGTATATATGTGGGAGGATTTATTCAGCACTAGTGGAGTACTGATCAGCGGGGTGTAGGAGCTTTCTACAACGAATCCAGGACTTCCCGGTAAGACTTTATACCTAAACCATTGCATTAACCCCTAAAGGCCCTTAAAAGCCAAAATGGCTTTTTGCTGTTTCGGGCAGCGTAGATGGAAGGTCTAAATTAAGAATTTTAGACTATAATTTGGCGTGGGCGTGGTCATACATACAAGGTGTGTGGGGTAAAAATTACAAAGTCAAATTCGGGTTTTATAAAAAAATTATTGAAATTTTTGGTTTCAAGCCCAACTGGGGCAGAAAAAAACTTTATATTATAATCATTTTTTCAAATTGTTTATTTGGAGACATGCTCTTCACCACATTTAGGCTCAGAATTTGAAGTGACCCATGTTGATTATTTTCTTGGCTTGACAAGGGCAGCCTCCAAAATAAAGAACAGCAACCTCCAAGGTTTTTTGTAATTTCACATCCATTTCTTTCGAAATTTGTCAGAATTTGAGATTTTGAAATTTTTTAAAAATAAATTCGCCTAAAATTTATAAAATCATAGAGGTACCTAATCACAGTTCATTTTTTCCAAAAATCAAATACAATTAATGTGATGCATGTTTCACCAAATTGCCATTCTTATACCTACTTCCGGAAATTAATTTGGATGAAGGTTTGAAACGCGTAATGAGTCTCTAAAATTTTGCATGAGCGTACCCAACTTACTTATGTACATGGAAAAAAATTTGAGCAAAATGTGTGGAGTAACAATCTTCAAGTCCCCCTTTGCACTATGGAGAGAATGCCTCCTAAACAATGCCCCGAAAAACTTTTGCACAAACTTTGGATGTTATGATCTTGCAAATGATAAACATCCTACGGTCAATTTTTTAAACAGTAGCTATGAGTAGGCTTTGGTACAAGATCTTACGGTTGGAATTCTAAAAGAAGTAAATAAACTTGGTTCACATCCCCGGGAGTACATAGAGGTACAAAATCGCAGTTTTGAGGTTTCAAGCTCCCAAAAACACAAGGAAATTTAGGGGTTAACATTTAATCAATGTTGTCATCAATAGCGGCCTGTACTCTGGCAAATTGCAAGTGTACTTTGACGGGGGCCCCATACGAGCCCTAGGAACAGTTGGGTTTCTATTTGGGGCCCCCTAGTGGGCTCATTTTAAACTCCTAAACGTACAAAGGTGTCTCCAGATGTGACAATTTCAGGAAAGTCATCATAAAGTACTATATGGAATAATATTTTACGATTGATGTATGAATGATTGTTTTAGATTTTGAATTGAATATTTGATCCGTATGGTGAGGTTAACCAATGCTATCTCAAATATTTTATTCTAAACTTTAAAAGTGAGAATTCTAAATTCCTTATAAAATTGATTGTAAGCAACATATTAACAAATTTTTAAGTAGAAGTTGTTGGAATGGATGAATTCATTTTAACAAATTTAAAAAAAATTTAAGTAGAAGTTGTGGGCTGATTTTGCATTTGGGCCTCGAGGGGCACCGCTAGGATCGCATGGCGCTATGTGTCAACCCCAGGGGCCCCAGAGGGTCTCCTAAAACACTTGGGGGCCCCGTTTGGGGCCCCCAAGTGGGCTGAATTTGCATTTCGGCCCCGAGGGGCACCACGAGGTCCGCATGGCGCTAGGTGACAACCTCGGGGGCCCCATGGGAGCTCCTAGAACACTTGGGGGCCTCGTTTGGGGCCCCTAAGTGGGCTGATTTTGCATTTCGGCCCCGAGGGGCACCGCTACGACCGCATGGGGCTAGGGGTCAACCACGGGGGCCCCACGGGGGCTCCTAGAACACTTGCGGACCCCCTTTGGAACCCCCTAGTGGGCTGAATTGCCATTTGGGCCCCGAGGGGCACCGCTAGGAGCGCATGTCGGTATGGGTCAACCCCGGGGGCCCCACGGGGGCTCCTAGAACACTTGGGGGCCCTGTTTGGGGCCCTCAAGTGCACTGAATTAGCATTTGGGCCCCGAGGGACATCGCTAAGACCGCATGGGGCCTGGGGTCAAGCCCGGGGGCACTCGGATTAAGAGTTCTCACCGTTTCAAACAAACAAAACATAACAAAACAATTGTACTTTATGTATAGATCGTAGTTAATAGCAGCGTTATCGATAAGCTATTATAAATGTTTGTTATACTGAGTACGGATTGTAAATGTGGTGAACAGAGATACGGATGACGATGGATTCGAGTGCCTTTGGAAGCCCTGTTGCTTTACAAAACGTTGTAGGAGGTGTGGACAGACCGGGACCTAGTGTAGGAGAGCGACCCACTGGGCGTCCCGTTCGCATGAGTTTGTTCCAAGAGGTACGAACACACTGTACTCAGATGGAGACACAACAAAGGAATGAGACGGTACAACTACTATCGACTGGAGGAAGCGTTGTGGGATTTGGAGTGGTTGATAGTTCTTTCAAACGTGGGATGGAACTGAATCATGTGAAATTGTTTCCATGTGAAGTTGCTGTACGTGTCTCACGTGTTGTAGACGAAATGTTCTGGACTGGAGAGGTAGTCGGCGAACATCTTGGACAATGTTTGGACGTAGTCATACGTTGGCAGAGGTCACTGTTGCGGGTTGTCCAAAGCAATGAACAGCCTCCACCTTCATCTGGTAGGGGACAAAATTTCTCGTTCTCTACAGCGGCAATGGCCCAGTATGATTTCCATGAGGATGATGGAGAATCCAATCGTACAGATATGTATTCTGCCACGCCAGTTCAGTCGGACATTCGAGAGGGGTCATCTCCAATGACGCAAGGATCACAATCTAGCGTAGGGAATCTTCCACATGTAGAAGGTTTAGCTCCAGAGGGACCGAGCAGGACGTACTCTATGGTGAATTGAAAGAGCAGAGTTCCTAAACCACGTGAGAAGGGCGAGACACGAATGGAGAAAGTGACATTGGCAAGCATTAGATCTGCAAAGCAAAGAGGGGGGTGCAAACGTAATTGTTTGAGGGATGTGAATGAGAAGTACATTTTGGAACAACGGTACATGGCGTGGGCGCAGAAGTATGAAGTGAGAGCGACTTGGATTTTGCAGATGCTAAACGCTTTTTACACAATTACTGAGGGACAGAGGCGAAACAAATATGATACGAAGTTGGATGGTTTGCCGGTTTGTAATGGGTGTTACGCTGCAGCATTGGGTTACTCGCAGAGACGTTTCAAGGAATTGAAACAATCTCAACAAGTGTATGGGAGGATCACAGCTGTCCATGGAAACGTTTGCAAAATTAGAGAAGGGGCAAAATTGTCTGCGGCCTGTGAATGTTTTTCTACATTTGTAGATGAAGCGGGGTGCACACAACCGCATCGTCAAATACGACGGAAGAGTGATAACTCGGTATTGGCACTAGTGCTGCTGCCAATAAACACGACGAAAGTGGACGTGTTCAATTATGTGAACGAGGAGGTGAAGCGGATACATGATGGGGAACCGTTGTCGATAAGTTCGTTCCGAAAGCTATGGAGGGTGGAGTTCCCGCACGTGCAAATTCCACCGTTTTCAAGGTTTTCAAAGTGCTTCCATTGTTGGGAGTATAAGTGTGGGATGGAAGCAACGAACAACACGGTGGCGAAGGTGCAGATTAAGAATTTGTTTCTCATCCACATCCGCCACCAAATGGAGGAACGACGTGATTACTGGTTATTCAAAAGGTCAGCTATAATAAACCCTGACCTCTATATGTGCCTAATAGTCGACGGCATGGACCAGAACACCACCATGATTCCAAAGATGAGGCAAACGGTGAAGAACATTGAGTCGCGGTTTGTGAAGACTCACTTGTGTGGAGTCCTCGTACATGGAATTGGATTGTACGCAGACGTGTGGATAGACTCGCACCACAAGCATGATAGCAACCAAGTCATTACAACAGTGATGCATGTGATAGATGACGTGAGACGAAGGAAGGGTGCGCTGCCTCCTACGTTGCGAATCCAAGCAGACAACACAACCCGAGAGAACAAGAACATCTACATGTTTGCCCTCTGTGCTGCCCTTGTTGGAATGGGGTACTTCCAAGAAGTACAACTATGTTTTCTTATAGTAGGACACACTCACGAGGACATCGATCAGCGGTTCAACATTATATCTCATACGTTGAAGAGATCAAACATCGATTCTCTGAAACAACTGTTGCAATTGGTGGAGAAAGGAACGTCGTATACAAAGTCATTTGTGAGCGCTCGGCATTTGGAGAACGTGAGGGATTGGAAGGCATTCATTACGCCGCATTTGCTGACGGGAGGTGATACACTGACGGGCATAACATTTCCGCATCAAATGAGATTTTACACGGAGAATGGTGCGCCCCGAGTGCAGTTCAAGCATTACAGCAAGGATGTATGGGGTCCTACGGAGGGACACTTGTGTCTGCGGTCTCTACCTACAAGAGAGGAGAAGCCAAATCTTGCAGAGTTGTTTGGTGCGGACGACAGGGAGTTAAAAGCCTTGGGGGAATTCATTGCATACAAGGAGAAGTGTGTGGAAAGAATACAACACGTGGAGGAGAACTTACAGGCAATAGAGGAAGCGCGGTGGCTGATTAAGTATTTGAAGAATTTTCCTCTGCAAGATAGAAGTGAGAATGCAAAGCTACCGTTCTGGCCTGACGAAGCACATGTGAACGCAACAGGAGACGATGCGACGGTGGAAACAACAACAGATAACGTTGACTCCAATACGACAAGTAATACGAATGCGGTTGTGGACTCGATCATGGCAACAATGCCGAACCCAGAGCCTCGAGGGTACTTCGGACCTCGAAAGGGCAGACCATCTACTGCAGCGGTAACGAGAACGCCTAAAAGAACAGGGACGGAAGTTGTGGGCCAAGCATCATCTACAGCTACCCTAGAGGCAACAGATGATCCGTTTCCAGTTTTCAATCCAGCGAGGGACTTGGAGATTGGACAGTTCGTGGCTTTAACAGTAGAGCGGAAAGTAGTAAGGGCTGGAGTACCATTCTATGTGGGGAAGGTGGTGGAATTTGGACAAGGCAAATGGGCAATGAAAGTGAAGGTGATATGGTATTGGCCTATTATGAGGCGAGGTATGACGGATGAAGCAGGTTCTGAACCACAACGATACAGGAACTGCATGGAAGCATCTTGGGAGCCATCTGGTGAGAGACATGGTTGGGTGGACAAAGAAGCTGCTATATTTTCATGGAGAGATGTACCAGCAAGAACGAGAAGTGGACATTTGAAGGTGAAGTTCATTTCTATACAAGGAGTTCGAACTGAGAACCAAGTAACTATTCCCAATGAAGCAAAGCCACATATACTTGAATATATTGCATTACAGCTGGAAGGCATGGATGACGAGAGGATGCAGAACGAGCTAGATGCTTACTAGAATAGAATTGTATATGTTATACAGTATATGGTTTTCTGTATTAGATGTCGAGGTCTTGAAGGGAAAAGTGTGTACTATTATTATAAAACGTGAACAAGTACACGATTTTTATATAATACAAAGAATAATTAAATCTTATGTGTATGTTTGTAGCCCATATCTAAATGCATACAATGTGCTTGTATGATTATGTAAGGTGCGTGCACAAATAAGGGATTCAGAATTCCTACTTTCGTACCTATCGTTTAGTATGTGCAGAATGAATATCACAGGATAATTTTGTTGCATATAGGACAAAAATTTGACATATAGATAATGCAAATACAAATTCTTTAAAGGAAATCCCCCGTCGAAAATCTCCATGAATTTGCAATTTATCCTTATTAGAAGGGAATTGCTGGGAAAAACAATTTTCCTAATTTTTTTTGCAATTTTTTGGGATTTGAATTTTTAGTGCGCCCGAGGGCCAAGTGCATGATTATATGGGCAAGTGCGTAAATAGCGAATTGCGTGTTTAAAGGTGCTCGGTTTGGCATTTAAAAACCTCATTTGGTGCAATGGAGTAGAAGTTATGAGCAAGATTCTCCCAAAATATAACCAAGCCCGTGGGGCTTGCATTGTCCTTTAAGGGTTAAGTTCGACAAACTATGCAAATTTATGTAGTAGATGTTCACTTAGAGACCCATCCTATCCATGTCCAAATCTATTTCAATGTGTTCGTATATTATATATTATCTTGTTTTACGGTATTTCAACATATTCAATTGATGAAATGATTGTACATGACAAGAGCATGGTAGTGTATATTGTAATTTATTGTGCTCGTGATTTTCTAAAGCTAAAAATCTCTCCAAAAGATTCTTGCCAAATTTGACTACCAATAGGACCAATTTGCCATGATGTGTTTGAGAGGGGAACTTTGGTCGCTTGGTGTTAAAACAATCCCTATAGGACTAAAGATTCATGAAAACTTCAATCAATCGTGTTGTGAAAAGCAAGCCCAACCTCTCTTGAACACCATAAAGGTTTAAGAAATAATATTATTGTTGCTATATATATAATTTATTGTGTATTACTATACATATTACTGTAAAAATACAAATGTATGTTGAAAACCAAAGATTCACAAAATGTGCAATGAGTCAAAGTTGGAGAAAACAATTATGTGTTTGTTTTACATTTTGCATATGTTTTACAATGTAAATTATCTTCTATGCCGTAAGAGCATTCCCACCCATGCACGCTAGGACGAACCCTCTCAAATTATTCATCTATATGGGAAGGGCCCTTGCACTCACACTCCCCCACCCTTGCACGCCCTTTAACGTATCAAAAGTGCGCATCAAATAGTCAATGAACCAATCACAAGTAGAATGGGAGGAATAATCATCAAATAGTCAACTCAATAGTGTTTTGAAGGCCCAATTTCTAACATGCTAGAATCCAGAGTCAAGAAGCATTTTGAAAGGCCCCTTGAATCTTTTCATCCACTTCTTGAGGTCAGAGACCCTGTGAGGCCATGGGTGGCCATGCTCTAAAGCCATTTCTACTGAGAATCACTTTAGACTGTAATTAACCCCTAAACGTCCCAGTGTCCAAAAACTGAATGACAAACAGATTCAAAGCCTTGCAACTTTCTCATACAACCTTGGATGACTTTCATCCAAATCACCTTTGTAAGCTTGTTAAATTCTCCACCAATTACAATAAATCTCTTGTAATGGAAAGCTGTTGATAATATTGAAGAGGTCTTCAACTACAAGTATGTCAAATTTGTTGGGTAGATTTTATGCTTCCAATGATCCTCTCATGTACATTGAGCCATGCTAATATTTATTATTGAGGCTAGCTCTCATGTACATTGAGCCATGCTAATATTTATTATTGAGGCTAGCATCTACTTGTGTTCAAAGAGTTGGTACGTTTAGGGGTTAAGCCTAATGCAAAATTGAAGCCAAAAGGAAGCTTCAAAACCAATAAGAATGCTCAATTCTTGGCTCAACTTCGTCTTGGACTACATCCTAAAACAGATAAAAAGTACACTTGTAGAATAATAATTGACCACGTCCAACTTCATACAGTGCTACCATATAATGAAAACTAGGAAAGTAGGAAGTGATAGGCTTTACAGGTAGGACGGATGGCCAAGTTGCATTCCTTACCGACAAAGAAGAATTGCAAACCTGAGTGCACAAAAACCATATAATGCTGGCGAGGAGTGGAGTATAAAATGGCCACTGACCCACACAGACAGGCTCGTAGAAGTGTATAATAATGTGAGTGGTATAGATCGACGAATGGGCAGTGCAATCCATGTTGAAGTCAATCTGTCGGTAGCTACTAGACAACAATTCATCAGTCTTTCTTCAGTCTTCACGTGCACAGAAACAGTGAGGCTAGTCTAGTACCTTATCTGCCTAGTCAGGGACAGTTTCTAAATTTAGGATTCCATGGGCAAGTAGGCATTGGACGGCGCCAGGCTTCCTGCATGGAGTGAGTAACTGACTGCATTTGGCACCGTGGGAAGGAAGGAAACATGGAAACATCTATCCACACAATTTCCTTCGCATCACGACACTCACTCCTTGGTTCAGTTTGTTCTAATCATCTTGTTTTGCTTAATTAGGGTTTGATATAAACTCTGTCAAGAGCACAGCCAATCTTTAAGCGCATTTCCATGGGAAGCTGGGTGCTGGACGCTGGACCACCCTCCACATGGTTTAGGGTTTAGGGTAGGAGCAGAAAAGGCTGAGTACTTTGGGCACCAAGCTATACTCCCTCTGTCCCATATTAACCTCTAAACGTCCTAGCGTTCAGAAACCGGATCACGAATGGATTCAAAACTTTGTAGCTTTCTCATACAGTCTCAGATGACTTTCATCCAAGTCACCTTTGCAAGCCTATTAACCCTTTAACGTCCCGATTCATCACTGATTTCAAAGATCCGTTATAAAATGTTTGATGAATACCAAAAATGGAGTTGATGTACAAAGCAAAGTTGTAAATGTTAATGTTTAGATCACATCTGTATGGTTGGATTTATCATATTTCTTAGTAATTTTTTTAAATTAAATTTTCAAGGTTTTCTTTTGAAATTCAATTAAAAATCCCAAAGTAACACAAAAAAATTAAAAATTGTTGTAATGAATTTGAAATAACATGCACTACGAGATGGTATGCTTTCCATTATTTGATTCTACTTATTTTGGAAAATCATGCTGAAGGTCTCACTTTTTGAACTAAAAATGAAACTTGACATCAACCACTATTGTTATTTTTCAAAAAATCACAATATCTTATTTTGAAGATCCCTACCGTACAAATGGTAGTCAACTAGCACAAGAACCAAAGAAAATTTGGATGGGTGAAAAACTGTACAGGATGTAGTAAAGAGAAGGATTTCAATCTGTTCGTCGTCCATTATATGGACGCAGGCGCGTTAAAGGGTTAAATTTCCTACCAATTAGAGTAAATCTCTTGTGATGGGGAGATGTTGATAATATTGGAGAGGCCTCCAAATGTTATTATGTCAAATTTATTGGGTAGATTTCATGCATGCAATGGTCTTCTCATGTACACCTATTGTACATCTAAGTCATGCTAATATCTATTTTTAAGACTAGCATCTACTTGTGTTCAAAAGATTGGTACGTTAGGGGTTAAGCTTCTCAAATTCCCTTGTCAATTTGTCCCCACAATAAGCTTCTTGTTTGCTCAAACTACTATTCCTATTGGCTCAAGGTCGACACGACAGTGCTCAGGTTCCATAGTTACCATTGAAGGAGTTTAGTCTTCCATTTTTAAGGTACATGAAGCTTAACCCCTGAAGGTACTGATCCTTTGAACACAAGTAGATCCTAGCTCAATCTATTAACATGGCTCAAATGTACATGAGGTGTTCACGAGAGGACCATTGCAGGCATAATATCTACCCAACAAATTTGACATACTTGCAGTTGGATGCCTCTCTAATATTATGAACAACTCCTCATCACAAGAGAAACATTGTAATTGATAGAGAATTTAATAGTCTTACAAAGATGACTTGGATGAAAGTCATCCAAAATTGTATGAGAAGTTACAAGGCTTTGAATCCATTCGTGATCCAGTTTCTGAATGCTAGGACGTTTAGGGGTTAATATGGGACATAGTAGTGTTAGAGGGGTATTTAGACACCAAGTTGGGCCTCTTTATCACCGTATAGTTTGGTGCCCCAAATACGTCTTTTTTACTAGTAGCACTACATCAGTGACCACTAATTCAATCATTATTGTTATAACATTGCATCAGTGACCATGTTGTGTTACTTTCATGCCATTGAAACACAAGCCTATGACCAATTAAAACAACACAATCCTTTGACCAATTAAAACAACACAAACCTATGTTGGCAATCAATGGGGTGGCAAATTTGAGATGACTAAATCGCCCATTTAACGTAGAGAAAGTATTACTTATGAAACAAGTCGTGTAATCATTTACCTTAGTATTTACCCTAGATTAATAATTTACAGTTCACTCCTCAAAACAAAGCATTTTGTAGTCTCTTCCCTTGAGAGGCAGTGACAATAAAATGAAAAAAACAATAAAAATCACAAAGACAATTAGACACTTGAGATTTCTGTTATACGCATATGAGAGAACATTTCATTGCAGACATATAGAGGAGACAAGTCACTGGACCACTAGAGATTTGAACAGGGTGATCTCATTGAGAGGAGAACCTGGGCTTGACTTTGTGCACGAGTCCCTAGAAGCCCAATTACATCCACATACTTGCTTGAAAAATTTCACAATTTGTCCCATTTTCCAGCACAATACCTACAGACCCAGTCAAGCATACAGTATAACTTATGGCTATGCTGTCTATCTGACGGCCCATTCAGCTCATGTACAGTGAGCTGGACTCTTTGTCTGCTGAATGGCAATTTTTTGCATGTCAAATCAGTTTTTCATAGTTGCTAAGTAATGCTTCGGTGACAACAACATAACGTGAATTGTTCAATTCTATTGCAAATCAGTGTTAAAAAATAAATAAATAAAAACTGTGGTTGAGTTCCCAGCTCTTCATAAATGGTACTTTTTTTTAGGGAGCCTCCCCTCAGGGTCTTACAAAGAATTTGGTTGGGGTTTGTTAAATAAAAAGCATATGTCTTACAACTTTGGTTGGTTGTTTATGTGTTTAATAACTTAGTTAAGAACCAATGATAAAAACTCAAGAAAAAAAAAAATATATATATATATATATATATATATATATATATATATATATACATATATATATATACATATATATATATACATATATATAAAATAAAGCTGCTGTCACCGTAAAAGAAAACATGTTTTGGAGCAACACTCTGAAATCAAAGATTGGAATTTTGTAAAAATTAATGCACCATGAAATCGGTACTATTAAACCAAATTCTCACTATAACCATCATAAACTACTATTTAGAAGAATATTTTGGAATTGATATACAAATGAAAATTTTAGATTTTGAATTTTAAATTCCATCCGTACGGTTGGATTCACTAATACTATCACCAATATTTAATTATAAAATCTGAAAGTTAAAATTAAAAATTCCTTTTAAATTCGATTACAAACAAAGTTTTAATAATTTTTGAGTAAATTTGTTGGAATGAATTTGAAATGAGATACTCTTCAAGGTGGTGATTTTTTTGAAGTTTTTGTGTGTCTTAAATCTATGACCTTATTTATGCAAAGCCACTTTTGAACTACAGTCAATGCAATTTTGGCTTGATCAACGACTTGACATTCTTCTACATTTGTAATTTTAGAAAAACATGTAATCAAGTATGACTAAATCCAACCGTTAGATAGGACAACAATTTGGTGAAAAAACTTTAAAAAATTGAATGACTTTCATCCAAGCATCGATGAGAACGTAGGGCGGGTTTGAATTTGTCAGTCATCCAATTTTTGAACGCTGTGACGTTTAGGGTTAAAGGTTAATTTTGGTGGCATGCTTTAAATTTTCTTAATTGATGGGTGGGGTGGGTCTCGTTCCAAATTAGTTAATGGTATATTTCCTGGTCTACTTTCACACGACAAGTAACTGGATTGGTTAGACGGCTGATGCCTTACAGAATTTTAATTAGTTGCTCGCTTTCCATCTGAGGGTGTGCAGTTCATTTGGCTTGTGCCGGAGATTGGTATTTCGGTCCCCTATCCTGGAGCCCATGTCCCAATGTATCAATTGGAGCCACAAATCCTGACTTTCCCTTGAATGTTTCTCATCAACTAAGCTATGTGCTCTGTTTTTGAAACACGTAACAGTCTTGAACTGCCATGACTTGGCACCTTGGTCCCTTTTGTAGACTGCTATTGTAAAGGCATCATGATGGCTCTAATGTAGCATTCAACACCTTTAATTCAATATTTTTTTCTTGTAGAAATGGGATTGTAGAAAAGGTTCAAACTAAGAGCATCTGCACCTTTCTCCCTTCAATTCACCCCTTGATCATTGTCATAATGTGCACCCAATTTGATATCACAAGTTATCCTCTCCACACCCTTAAACCGCTATGTGTCCCTCTATATAGTCGGTGAACCAATCACAATCACTATACATGGGTTATAATTTTTGTACATCAATCTAAGATATCAAACCTTTCTTTAAATTAGCTATAAAAGGACATATTGTGATATCACTATATTGTGCTTGTATTATGTGGCTCTCTCACTAATTTTGAAATTTCAGCATTAATTTCAAAGCTTATTTCATCCAATTTTCAAAGAATCTCATGCTTTCAATAGTAGGGTGCAAATGCGAGTGCAAATGTTGTAAGGCAACTCGAGAATGTTATGAATAGAGCCACAACGACATGTCTCCTTGCAACGGCAAGACTCCGGCTTGGGCCACCATAGGGATAAAAGCTCTCGACATGTTCAATTTTGCCGCCGTCGCAGAACCTCTGATCTCCCTGGCTATGTCCTCAAAACATGCACAAGATTTTTGAAACAAAGCTTTTGGACTCTCAATTTGGTTGTCAAACTCTTGTGCTTGTGTTGTGGAGTGCAACGGTGGCATAGAAAAATACATGATTTCCAATATGGTAATTGGAAAAAGTGGGTGGAGGTCAGTGGAATGTTTTTGTGTTAGAGCAGGACAAAAGATAATAGTGAGCTTTTTTTTTTTTAATGAGGGTTGACATTGTGGCTTTCAACGTTTGTGTGTCAGAAATCAGGATAAAAGATAATAGTGAGTTTTTTTTTAATATTGAAAATCACACTTGCATCTCATTCTCTTCTATTGCATCTGCTATAAATTGTTGGTGTTTGGCGGGGTCTACACTGATGTTTGGCACATCACAGTGGAGTAGGACACTTGCATTTCATTTTCTTGTAGTGCATCTGCTATAGATAGTTGGTGTTTGGCGGGATCTACACTGATGTTTGGCACATCATAGTGGAGTAGGACACTCGCATCTCATTCTCTTGTATTACATCTGCTATAGATTGTTGGTATTTGGTGGGGTTTGCACTAATGTTTGGCACATCATAGTGCGGCAGGGCTACGTGGTAATTGTAGCCGGCCCTCACTCGCAATGGAGGTCTCGCTTTGCCGTGTCACATTGGCACAGCCACAGTGGCGAGGCTCGCATCATTCAAGCATCACCTCGTCTAGGCTAGCATGTGCACGCTTGCATTGTAGCAAGTGAAGTGTATCAAGGCATCTAACTGGTGGCTTACTTTGGGACCTTTACCCAAAAAACTGTCTGTAGTAATACAATAATACCAAAATTGGGCACTATGAGTCAAAGGCAGGAGCTCCAATTGCGTGGACCCTGTAACCAACTTCCCATGAGTGTTTTTATCACTTTGTACAGGCCTATGTACAGTAAAAGAGCATGGCCACCCTGGCCCTTCAAATCCCCCCTCCAAAAACAGATCTGGGCTCAAAATTACTTTATCCCCACCACTGTTCGGGATACTTTTTGAGCCAACCAGTCAATTTCCTTTATTTTCCAAAAGCAACCGGTTTTTTAAGACTACATCCGTATATTTTGTTTATGAATACTAAATATAACTAATTTTTAGTCATTTAGTCTGGTGTTTTGCCTCAATTCTTGATATTTAACCAAATGTTTTGAAAAATTAATCGGCTGGCTTGTAACTAATTGCCGGTTCTTCTCGGATAGTGACACGGATGGTGATCTCCACCAGGCTTGATCTTCCTCTCTTCAACCCATGAGCATCGGAGTATTTTTAATCCAAGGGTCCGCCACTTGGCCAATGCCAACAGGCCACTGCAAATTCTCCCTTCATGATTGGAAGCCTCGAGGTCAGAAGGGTCTCGTGCAACAGTGGCCATGCTCTAAGGCAATTTTTTGCTTTTATTTTGGCAAAGGCCGTTTCAACTAAATATCATATGATCCTGTGACGTCTTTGTGCTTGGACATATATGACCAGACAATTTGCTTGATGCCTTGGATCTGTCTCTGTTTCAGACACCATCCATTCAGTTTTCTTGTACTACACGTTAACCCTTAACCCTTTAGTGCCTAGAGGACCACATTATGGTCACTGATGAGTCGAAAACACAAATAACAAAAAATTGTGAAAAATTGAATCTTGAGTTGTGAGATTCACATAACATAGTAGAGCAGTGCAATGGATCACTTTTTTGAAAACTGGATCAAAAGAGAATCTTTACTTAGATTCATTTTTTAAAGTAATGAAGGAATGCCATTTGTATTTCATGAATTTTGGGATTATCGTTTCATTGAAACGTAAGCTTAGCTTTTGATTGCGATTAGACTGAAGTTCCATTGCAAAAGGGTGTTGGTTCCCATTGCTCTATTATGCTATGCAGACTTCATGATTGGAAATTTATAATACATATCTTCTAGAAAAAGAAAATTTGAAATTAAAGTTGTAGAACTATCAAAACACCTATGTACAAAACACCAAAATACTACAAATACCTCAAAATAAAACAAATACTTATAAAAATACTTATGCACTATGTAGATTTTGTATGAAAAAAATAAATAAAAAAATCAAACAATTTTTGAAAAAATGTCAATGTTGAGAAGATTGATGGAACTCATTCGGGGTATTCCCGGGGAGGTCACTCCATTGTCAAGTTGAAAACCACGTGCGACGGAAAAAAATCTACATTTTCTAAGTTGCATCACCAAAAAGGGTCAAACTTTTATCAAAGTTTTTTCATGAGTAGATATACATGGTATCTATTACATAGTAGAAACTGATAACCAAATTTGATGATCATTTTTTTTCTAGAAAACATACCGTTTCTAAATAGAATGACGCAGAATTGAACTAAAAAAATTACTAGAAAAAATGTACATATGTTGAAATCAAATTGTTCAAAAGTGCTCCAAAAATTCTGAAATTTTTACAGTGTAGAGATCATCATTTTAAACATGTTCAAAAAAATTCACCCAATTTGAAGATGTATGGAGGAAGATATGAGGGTCTCTAGTGAAGCTTAACCCCTAAACGTCCCAACGTCCAGAAACTGGATCACGAACGGATTCAAAGCCTTCTCACGTTCTCATCAATGCTTGGATGAAACTCATCCAAATTTTTGGAGATTCTTCACCAAGTTGTTGTCCTATCTAATGGCTGGATTTAGTCATACTAGAGTACATATTTTTCTAAAATTACAAATGTAGAAGTATGTCAAGTCGTTGACCAAGTCAAAATTGCATTGACTCTAGTTCAAAGTGGAATCGTGAAAAATAAGGTCATAAATTTAAGAAACACAAAAATTTCAAAGTATCACCACATTTAAGAGTATCTCATTTCAAACTCATTCCAACAAATTTTACTCAAAAAATATTGAAATTTAGTTTGTAATCAAATTTAGAAGGAATTTTTAATTTTAACTTTCAAATTTTATAATTAAATATTGGTGATTGTATTAGTGAATCAAACCGTACAAATGGAATCTAAAATTCAAAATCTAGAACTTTCATTCGTATATCAATTCCAAAATATTCTTCTAAATAGTAGTTTATAATGCTTTTTCTCAAATTGTCAATTCCAAGGACACCCTGGTACGTTTAGGGGTTAACAACCTCCTTGAAACTCAAAAAAATCATCAAAAATTGCACACTTCATGAATTTCTGATCAAGAAGTACTTACAAATTTAACTCTAAAAAAAACCCAAGGTCTCTTTGTTGCTCATTCTACAATTTAAAGCCCAAGAAATTGAATTTCTCAAGAAGCTGTGTGCGGCTCTATGATCGTTTATGGGTTAAGGGTTGAAAAGAAAGGGTTAAGAGTTAAAATATATAACTGGAAGGCTGATAGAAAGTTTTCATTCATGGGATCATACATGATAAGAAATTTCATTCACTATAACAAACTCCTGTATCATGTTTTAACAAAAATCTCAAAATAAAATCCACTGATGGAATGTGCTTGGCTAAAGTAATATCAAAATCACACAAATTACGCATTAAAAGGAGCTATTTGATAAATGACTGTTTGCATTTTGTGATATTAGGGGGGCATTGCAGATTATGAAATCAATTCAGATATTATTGTATTAACATTCACATGAAGGGAAGCAATTCATGAGTCAGCATTCGTTCATGAATTGCCATCCCTCATGTGAAAGGCAAATACAATAATATCAGAATTTGCTGAACATGTTCATGTAAGTTATGGGGATATACCTAAAACCACCCATGGCCCAATTTCGTTTCTTATCATTGACCTCTAATTCCATCTCACTTTAAATGATTAATCCCAAAACACACAAACTACAATGTATTTGTGACTTCCCGTTTTTAAAAACAGGTTGCCCGGAAAAAAAAAGTGCATGACGGATGAGAAAACGTGGATGAAACCTATAGATCATTCCAAATATGGACAGTTGGTACTATAGGGGTTAAGACAATGAAAGTAGCAATTTAAGCATAGCAATCAAGTAGATTCTTTGAATATAAGTGGGACAGTTGAAAGTAAAATTTCTATCAACTACAGGCTGATATTGAATGATTATAGACATTGTTTGGGATACTCATGGCCCCCACCTAGAGATGGTTTGGATTTTCAAATTCAACTACTTTGAAAATTTGTAGAAATTACAAATTTTATTGAAAATATATAATTTCACATGGATTTATCTCCACCAAGATTTATCTTTACTTCCAAAACGTTATTATAGATAGATAGAAACTCCGGTCCTTATTTAAGGGCCGGCGTGAATAGAATGTCTGTTCGTTTGGATAATGAGCCAGTGCCCACCGGGCAAAGGTCTATTAATCCCAAACTACTCTCCCCTTTCAGAAATAGACACTTTTTAGAAACTACAGCACATGACAGACAAACATTTTAGAGGTTTTTGTGCTTTAAATGGTTGGGTGTTTGGCTGGGTGGGTATCAAGTTGTAAATGTTGTATAGCTTTGCATTTCCTTATTCATCAAACATTTGCACTATCCTTCATGCATCCTTCAAGCACTTTGCTCGTCACCTTGAACCTCCACCTGTCCACTTAGATACTGATGGGCGTGAAATATTCCACACCATCTACTGTAGAGCCAAGGCAGTTACTGAATGTTATGTTTACAACTTTCGTTTAAAGGCATAGTTAAATTATTCTTTTAAGTTACACTTTCTAACTTTCTAACTTCACATTTTCAGAAATTTGGACTACCTCAAGAATCCCATGCAGTGGCTGATACTCCCGAGCATAACAAGTGGCATTGCATGTCTGTTGCTACTGTAGCCCCAGAAAGCTTAAACGTAACTTCTGGGATGAGAACACTTCTGCAGTCAAATTTCTCCCCACTTTCTGCCTTTTCCCTTCTCCTTGGCTAAGTGAAAAGAGAAAAGCCAGTAAGATGATCTAAAACCAAGCGCCTACCCAAATACATGCCCCCAAAAAGTAGATTCTTATTGAAGACTGTATATCTCTAAGACATCAAAATTAGCACACAAAGTTAAAACATCCATCAATTGAACTTTGAACTCTTGCAGCTTTGGCATATAGTAGAGTTATCCTTAAAATCATCTTGAGTTTGATGAATCTACAAAGAATTTTGCTTTACTACACTCTTATTTGTTCACCCTAAATAGTTAAAAGGTGTGGAAGATTTTGGTGGTCTATCATTATTAGGTGTGTAAGAGGTGTGTAAGAGCTTGGTGGTCTTCAAAAGTTTTCAAAAAAAATTTAGCACCAAGAAAGGATAACTCCAGTATTCACTTGATTTATGTTGATTTATGTTCCCTACTTCCAGTGAAAAATTCAATCTTCTAGTGCCAGAAATTTTGAGGCTGCTGCAGAAATTTGCTCAGTTACATGTAATATGGCCTTATTACCGAGTCCAAGCCTTAGATCTGTAGACCACTCTTGAGAAATTATTCTGGTGAGTACTGGATCAAGACTAACTTATAATTATCATGGGAATTGTGTGCCTGTCGCAAGTGAGAATCCTCCTAAGTGAGATTTCTGGCTTCACTTTAACCCCTTAAAGACCAGAAGGCCACCAGGTATTTTTCAGTAATTTTGAGTAGGTTTTATGTAGATTTTTTTGTTAATTTTTTCTTATAAAATTATTCAACATATGTAATATTCTTCACTTATTCCAGTGATATAAAATCTGGTCCCATTCAAATTATAATTTTCACAATATGATCGTTTTAAAACCATGAATCCTTGGTACTTTAGGGGTTAAGACAGGCTTTGATCTGGATAACCCACAGAAATCTCCATTCACCCAAGCAAGGAGTTCAGTGTAAATTACCTGACGAGGAAGAAGCTCTGTACATAATATGAAACTGTTGGTCACATTGTTGATCTTGTGCAGGATACCGAAGACGCCATACTCTGTACCAGCAAGTTGAATACCCGGTGGCAAAAAGGAGAGAAGCGTACAAGAAAGTCAACATTACAATTAATGTCCAAATCTGTTTGGCTAATCCAAGCCAAGCTTCTCAAATGACGTCTTGCTTCAGTAATGAAGCGTAATAATAATTTGCACTACATATCCCCACCTTGCAATGTATAGTACAAACTAAAAGCTATAAGAATGAGAATTCAATCTTGGTACAGGAATCGATGCATATTACTCAAGCCTTAATCTGTTGATAGAATCATTCCAGGGACTGAATCACACTAGAAGTGGGTGAAACTAGTGCAGCAATTCAAGCCTACCGAAATTGTGCTTTTGAAACCTAACATAGAACTTCCAAGTGCGGTTGACATGGGCCAACTTCAAAGTGGTTGCAAACCTGGTGTCGTTACCAGTTATTGTAAAGCATGTACATCATCAAGCCCAGGAGCATGAGAACCATAAGAATCTGCAAGACTCCAAAATAACAACCATTAGTGCAAAAGTTTAGAGATTTCCATCTGTTAATCTAAATTGCAATGGTTGTTTTATGCTGGCTTGCTTCTCAAGATCAATTTCTGAGCGAACAAGCTCATATACAAAGACCACCATAACATCCTAATAACCTGTTATGAACGACATACCAGTAAAAAGTCCAGTCCAGTTTCTTGGTCTATTGTGAATACTCGCCTGCAGACATAATCAAAGACAGATTAATTCAACATGCTGTCACCAGATCTCCAACATGGCCCTAATAATTGTATTTAGCTAATTTTCTGAGGAAAGCTTCCCGTTCAAAGGAAAAGTAATGCATATAAGAGACAACATCCTTCAAGCAGTTCTCATTTTCGAGGGTCATATCACAACTTTCCTTTCATTTGTTTGAGAAACTTCTTTTTGCAAATTATAGTGTACACCAAAATGAAGCAAAGCATGTAATTTATTACCTAAATTGACAAAATTAGCAATTCTTTCATTGCTCTAAAGTAAGTCATCAAAAGAGCTCCTGAGACCATTTTTTGGTGTTCGTCATTTTTGATAACGGGATGAACCTAGAATCTTAAATTTTAAATACCAAAAACTAGTAATATTCATTTGACACACTTTGAAAAAATAATATCACAATTGGACAAAACCTCATGGAATTATGCATGGTCAAAAGTTTAGTTGACTTCAAGATATGCAGAGTTAAAAAGATGTGGATACGTCACTTAATATTGACTATTTCAAGAAATAAACAATCCCAATTAATGAGTTGGGACATTTTCGAGGGGGGCATTTTGGAGCTCATTTTGGAGCCCAGCAGCCCTGAGAGGGGTGCTTTGACTTTCAAGGGTTGAAGAATTTCTTCTGTAGTGTTGGAGAAAGGAGAAGAGACACATACGGCTCAAGTAAGTGAGAATCGCAGTACTCCTGTATTTCCTCAATATGTTTACGTGTCACTGATGCTGAAGGGTCATTATCATCGATCTGCGCCACAAAAAAACTCTGTTAACCTCAGTTGCAAGGCGCGTTAAATAAGAATATAATGTACATCCATGAATTCACATAGGTACATACAGATGCCGACATAGACAAATACTTATAGCAGAATTAATGGCAAAAATCACCCCAGATTAAAATTGTGGCATACCTTCTTCTCAAGCTTTTTGGAGAAATCATAGAACGTCCCATACACGTCGCCCATTGTCCTAGTCAGCATAATTTTGGCAGTAATTCCTGCAGTGGAAACAATCAAGTTTGAGTCAGCTCACAAGAAATGCTAGTTTGAGCATCCATCAATTGCGCAGAACTAGGAAAATAGAAACTCACCTCGTCTAATCTTTACAACTCCTCTGAAGACATTAATGTTGTTGTAGCACTCAGCAAGTGTTCCAATCGCCATTACCTGTTCAGGGTCAAGGTTGAGTCAATGAGAAAAATATTCATGGGTGCCACAATACCTTGAAATTAGTATTGCTCTCCAGCTACAAATAGCAACTTTAGATTGTTCTGAATTGTGCTTTTTCCAAGAAAATCACTCCTATCATGAACTGATGATGTCAAACCTGAGGAATGGCACAAAATCGCAAATTGTCTTCATCATCAACAGCTGCCATGTATTTGAGACAGTCTATCGCGTGTGCCAGTGCATTTGTAATCATTGCATTGAGACATTTCACAGCATTTTCTGAGTTGTCCTCATGCTTGAAGTCCTGTGTGTTTCAGATGACACTTTGTGAGGGAGCAGTCACCATAGATGAGCAAACTTCAGATTGATGGATGTCTGGACCAAGTTCAATCACTTCCATTCCAAACTACTTTCTCACCTCAAGCTTAGTTGCAAACTTGCCCCAAATCTCATGTGGCCAAAACATTCGAGGACGTGGAATCTCATTAATGTCCTCCAGGTAGTCTCTTATGATGTTCGTTTTCTGAAGAAAAACGAAAAAAAAAGAAGAACGAACATCTTTCGTTAAGGTTTCATAAGTGGTCAGAAGAGAAAACCAATACCCCTTGGAAAAAACTTCACGACATGAAAAAGGCAAAGAGCACAAAAGTACCTAGAATGCAGTGAAATCAACGTAGAAATATTTGCAAAATCCTAAGAACACATTTCAACGATAATGAGGCTACTTGCACTAGTAGGCACCTGAAGGAAGAGTCCCATGGAGTTTGACAGCTCGTCTGGTTGAAAATCCTCAAGACCAGAGGCATGAAACAGGCGAGACAAACCTAAGCCCACTATGCCAGCAACGTAGTGACAATATTCGTCGTAGTCCTCTACTGTAATCACCTGTGTGGGGCATAAGGCCTAAATTAGCTTTGGAGCACATGACTGTGGAGAAATGAAGATAAAGTAAAGTTGTACGATACCAAAACCATAGTTGGCAAGTTACAAAGTCATGGAACAAATAGAGAATTACCACACTTCACAAGGTCCTATCATACCTCGGCTTCGATAAACTTTGCCATGCCAGTTCCCATGCGGTCAGTCATTTCCGCAATCACTTTTTGAAACCTATTTGATAATGGATCAGGTTCTCAACGTCAGATTTCAAAAAGTCTTTTCAAACACTGCCTTGTCAACTTGACTTTTAAAACATGGTAAGTAGGTGCATTGCAGATCTGATACCAACAACGCAGTGAATGGACCAACAACCCTTATCAAAGAGAAACATACATCAGTAACAATTGCGACTCAGAATATTTCAAATCAAGTTGCAAAGGCCATATGTGCCCAAACCAAGAACGGAAAATCCACGTTGAAATCTAATAGTTGCTTATAATAATTTTCCAAACATGTTTCTATGGTTCAGAAATGTAGGTATGATGTCTTCTTTCTATAGGTACATTTTATTACCTTCCTTGAAGCTTCCTAATTGCTTGATTTTAAAGAAGTGGGCCTGGTTTTACAAGAGAAAATGAAATGGCAGAGATAGATACCCCTCATCAAGATTCAAGAAGGCATTGGACACAAATTCGAATTTGTTCATCAGGTCCTTGTAGTCCTTCTCACCACCTGAAATCCTCACGTTGACGACCATCAAGCCTCATGTGACACCAAACAGGCAGTAGGAATATATTCTACATGAAACAGAGCCGAAAAGCATTTCCTTTGGGAAACCTTAGATTCACGGAAAGGTCCAGTTAGATCAGGCCTTATTTCCACACATACAAGTAGCTTTTAACAGATTAAAAGAACCGGCATCTAATCATAGCACTCAGCAGGGTGACGACCTATCTCTCATTAAAAAATAAATCATTTTTGTGAGGAGGATGATACACTTACAAGCGAATTTCCACGAGGGATCATAGATATGCTTGTGAAATGCCTTGAGTATAGGGACCTTGATCTCTATTGGAATTGCCATGTCATCCTCTGACAGAACTCATACAAAGTGAGACTTCGTAAAGCAGAATCAACTGGCTCAGCCACACCAGAAATTGCACAAAGAAAGTAAGAATTTGATAAACGCAATAAACGCTTCTGAAATCGCTAAAATGAATGTGTGAGTTGACAGTTCTTACCGACAGTGTCAAGACCTCGCAACACCAAGTAGAAAACGCAGATCTGCACAGCACCACAAATAACTATCTTAGGATAAACTCAAGAGGCCCGAATGGGGCTTGCTGTTTTTCTAATATGTCATACCGGTATTGGAACTATCTTTTGTCCAATTACTCCCTCCGTCCCAAAGTTATTGTCCAACTTGTTTGCTTTGCTTGGTATTTCTTTGAGCCAATTTCATTGATCATATTGCAAGAAACATGATTGAAAAAGGTTCCAAATTATGTCAGTGGAATGATTGAAGAACATTGCATGTGTTCATTGCAACCTAAATAAAATTAGCCACAAGGAAGTATTTTTTTGACCTACTTAAAAAAGCACTTTCAAACATGACTATAACTTTGGGACGGAGGGAGTATTATTAACACATGCAATGTTAGTTTTTCACTGATTCTGGTGGCAAAATAATTGACGCACCTGCATTCTAGAACTTTCACAACAAAATCAATCCGATTCATCATTTAAAAACCACGAATCCTTGATCCTCTAGTGTTAAAATTGATGCATCCTTCAAACAGCAACACAGAAACCCTGAACCTCGAAAATTTGCAAGGAATCATCGTCATCTCTATAATTATGTATTTGACCTAAATTCACGGAAGCTCCATTTAAATTCACTCTTCGCATTTTCGTAACATAGATTTTCTCTCAATCAATAAGTATTGATCTGAAGTATAAGATGGATTGATCTTTAACGAACACAACTTGGCGCGATCAAGCTCAAAAAAAAAAACTCGCTGAAGTACTTCAAAAGCGCCTCTCCGTAGGGTTTGTGATTTATGAAGATCCGCTATTCTACATGCAAGCATTCCCGCAAACCACAATGCTTGTGCAGAGGAGCTTTGAATCTCATCAAAAGGATGAATGAATGGAAGGGCAATGCAATGCAATGCAATGCAAAAAAACATTGGAAATGACGACGAAACAGACCGCATCGCGAAGCTCGGGGCGCAGCTGCTGGATGACGATGGAGAAGCTGCGGGAGACGCGCGTGAGCATGCGGTAGCAGAAGGCCAGGTTGGGGTCGTTGGGGATGGCGCGACTGGCCTGCATTGCGGCGATCTTGAGCTTGACGAGCGGCGGGATCTCGTCCGGGTGCCGCAGCAACGTCCCCAGCATCCCCATGGCTGCAAAGAGAAAGTGAAACAACAACACCCACAAGCCAAATCTACTGAGCTTGCTCACGGACAAGTAAGAATCTGGCAAGTGTGGGAAACAAAGCAGCGATCCGGACAGTGAGTGGGTGTTCACTTCACGTGGAAGAGTCCAGTTTGTGAGTGGCGAAGTTAAGTTACGTGAGAGGCGGACGGCGAGTAACGAAGATGCGGAGGAGTTTCCTGCAGCGAGGTACTACTACCACAGATTGATGGCCTCAGATGGCCTGTTGGGAACGTCTCCCTCGAGAACGTCAGAGATCGTGGAGAACACGAGCGCGGGAGTTGGGAACAGCCAGTCGGCGAACACTACGCCACCTGGCGCTTCAGTACTACTCGGAGCATCATTCTCCACCCTGCCGCACACTGTTCGGGAAGATTTTTGAGCCAACCAGTCAATGTCCTCTATTTTCCAAAAGCAACCGGTTTTTTGAGATTATATCCAGTATATTTTGTCTATGAAAACTAAATATAATTATTTTTCAGTCATTTAGTTCCGTGTTTTGCCTCTATTCTTGAAATTCAACCAGCTATTTCCAAAAACTAACCGGCTCACTTGTAACTAACTGACAGTTCTTCCCGGGCAGTGTTGCCGCAGCTCCCAGGATGCGTCAAAGCCTCGCTGCCAGGGCTCTGCAAAATTTTATCTGGTGTTTGGCATGGCTGTCCAGGGCCCCGGAAGAACTGACAGTCAGTTACAAGTGAGCCGATTAAATTTTGGAAATGGCTGGTTGATTTTCAAGAATAGAGGCAAACCACCGAACTAAATGACTAAAAAATAATTATATTTAGTATTCATAGACGAAATATACGAAATATATTCTTTAAAACCCGATTGCTTTTGGAAAATAAAGGACATTGACTGGTTGCCTAAAAAAACTTCCCGAACAGTGTGGCTGTCCTTCAGAGCATCTCTACCCTGCCGCGTCAAAGGGACGCAGCAAGCCCTTTGACGCGGCCTTGCTAAAAATTATCCCCCACCTCTCTCCATAAATGCGGCCTTGAAAGAGCGGGCCCTTCAAATCTTGCATTGAACTCGCTATCCTCGCGGGTGAGCATTGCTCTTACTGCGCTTGAATTCTGGGTTTTTTTTGGACTCATCCACTTGAGATTCCGGGAATCGAGGCACTTTTGGGAACTAGGAGCCAAGAGCAAGAATAGTGACCAATCACAAATTGATGGAGAGCCCTAGATTCATGGACTTGCCTCGTCAACCGTCCCTAGATTTATCAACTTGCAATATGGAGAGCCAAAAAGCAAACACGGGTGGGGGACCGCCGCATTAAAAAAATTCAATGCATATTTGGAGCCCTCGAAAGCCCTTTCCCAGAGTCTCTCTTCCTGCGCAGGGGTGGAGATGCTCTCACCCATGCATTGCTCCAGACTCGGCAAGCCGTGTGTATAAAGAAGATGCTCGAGCATCTGTAAGATAGATAGATAGAAACTCCGACCCTTCTACAAGGCCGGCGTGAATGAAGTGTCCGTTCGTAATGCCAATGATCCGATGCCCACCGGACAAGGGGAAATTGGGACAATACTACTCTCCCCTTTCGAGGATGGACACTATTGTGACACACTAAGCTACTACCTAGCTAGCCACTAGTGCCTTGAAGATACCGGACATGGTATCCCCCCAAAGGGCTTTGAGGTACCCATACAACAAAGTCCAAGGACCCCCCACCGTAGTTGGGTGGACTATGGTAGTGAGCACCACGCCGGCATGGGGAATAGAACCCACAACCTCCTCATTGGGGGCCATGAGCCCCAACCACCAAGCCAAGGCCCGTGGTGCCTGAGCATTTGTAACCTCTAATTTCAACCACCGTGAGCTTCTTTTGTCTTTTACTACAACACTGCTTCTTCCCTCTACTCCGACACTGCTTCCCAAGTTGTGGAATCTTCAGGCAAATCACGACAAGTCCAAAATATCTACGAAATGTGGGCCCTAGAAGTAATTTGAAGACCCGCGACGATGGCGAGTCTGGAGGCACATATGACAAGGCCGGAATGCCGAGGGAGGATTCGAAGGCCGCGGTGGCTTCAAAATTTCAGCAAGGCCACGTTAAAGGGCTTGACGAGTCCCTTTAACGCGGCAGAGTGGAGATGCTCTTAGGGCCGCTTCACACTATGGTTGTCCAAGTCGAGAGGCTGTGGGATTGAGTGGCGAAATTTTGTCTAGAGTCCAAAGAAATCTACTGAAAATAGGCAATAAAATATAGTTTTCATTCTTTATGAAAAGAAATTGACGGCCTCTCAACCATAGTTTGAGTTTCTATTCCCGTTCGAAACATACCAGGGTGTTCCTAGAATTGACGATTTGAGAAAAATCGTCATAAAGTACTATTTAGAAGGATGTTTTGGAATTGATATACAAATGAAAGTTATACATTTTGAATTTTAAATTCCATCCGTACGATTCGATTTGGAATGAATTTGAAATGAGATACTTTAAACGCGGTGATTCTTAGAAATTTTTGAAATTCTTTTATATTGTTTTCTTTCTTGTCTTCCTCTTGTCTTTCTTCTTGTCGTTCTTCTTATCTTTTTTCTTGTCTTCCTCCTTGTCCTTTTTTTCTTCTACTTTGTCTTCAACTATGGCTATAGAATCCTAAACAACGGCTGCAAAGAAAAAAGGAAAAAAAAAAAGACTTTATTTGGCTATAGGGTTTTGCTAAACCCTATATGGCGGCCGCCAAATTTTTAAATTTTAAAATAATATTAAAAATAAAATTTAAGTTTTTAACCACGCACTCAAAGTCCACCTTCAATAAGGGTTTCGTTAAAAGTGCACTATTTTTTGGGATTATTTTTGAATATTTTAATCACAAATTTTGGTGTGTATAAGCAATAATATTGTACTTTGGCTAGAGTCTTTTCAGATATATTTTGATAAATCTTAAGGGGTGAGGCACATGCCACACCCCTCATGATGATATTTTTCTTACTAAGATAATTATAAAATGATCATAATTTCAACGAAATTTATAAATTTTCAAAAAATTGTTCATGTGCACTTTTAGACAGATAGATAGATAGATAGATAGAAACGCCAGCCCAAGGAAATGGGCCGGCGTGAATAAAGTGTCCGTTCGTAATGTCAATGACCCGATGCCCACGGGACAAAGGGACATTGGTATGCACTTTTACATATTGAATTGCACTATTAATGAAACCCTTATTCTTCCACTCCTTCCCCTCTCCTCATATATATAGAGAGAGGAGAGAGGAGAAAGGGAAGGGAGCGGGATAAACTCTCTCATCTCCACTATATATGAGGAGAGGGGAGGGAGAGTGAGAGGAGTGAGAGAACGACTTTGGATGCACGGCCGTGCATCCAATAGGATAAATAGATTTTATCTATAAAAAATTGGGCCGCCATGTAGGGTTTAGCAACATCTCTCAGCCAAATAAAAGTGATTTAAAAAATATATATATATATATATATACATATATTTATATATTTATGTATTTTTTTTGCTGCCGCCATTTAGGATTCAGTAGCCACAGCTGAAGAAAAAATAAAAGAAAAAAAAGGATGAAAAGAAAGACAAGAGGAAGATAAGAAAGAAAACAAGAAAGAAAACAACATAAAAGATTTTCAAAAAATTCTAAGAATCACCACGTTTAAGAGTATACCATTTCAAATTCATTCCAGATTGAATCGTACAGATGGAATTTAAAATTCAAAATATAGAACTTTCATTTGTAAAAACATTCTTCTAAATAGTATTTTCAGATGATTTTTCTCAAATTGTTAATTCTAGGGACATCCTAATACGTTTAGGGGTTAACCCTTAAATAAACAAGAAGAAAGACAAGAAGGAAAACAAGAGAGAAGACAAGAAAGAAAACAAGATACAAGGAATGATAATAATAAATAAATAATTGTTTGTTAACAATGTGAAGGATTGTAGAAAGACAAAAATTGCTAATTTTTTTGAATTAAACAAAAAAATTATTTGCATGGGGGCTAAGTGCGTGATAATATGGCCACGTGCGTAAATAGTGAATTGCATGTTCTTTGCTTTCTAAATTTTATAGTATGTACAAAGAAAAGTTATAGAACAAGCGGCTAGTCGCATAGTCCTTGCCTTAGTATTTACCCTATATTTACTTTTACACCTTGTTTGTACTGTTCAGCCATGTAATTCCTTAGAAACGAAGCGTTTACGTAGTCTCTTCCCTGGAGGGGCAAAGACAACAAAAACTTTGAAGTTGGTGGAATAATGCTTCAATTTAGCAATTATACTCTCAAATAACCCTAAAGAAACATATTTCATACAAAATTATAATGACCCTTCATATTGTATTTGAGGCTTTAAAAATCAACAAGTTAAAAAAAATTAGAGTTTGCTTTATTCAAAATTATATGAATTTCATAGAAGTAACAAATCTTGATTCGGTATTCCAGAATTCAAACAAAGAAAAAAACATGTTAATCAATCATTTGACATTCTAAATATATTCATAATTAACCATAAGTTATCATCAACAATTACAATGCTAACATCATGTATTTTTGTTTAGGGCTTTATATTATAAAAAATTCAATAACACTCTATTTTCTCAAAATTTGATACCAAAAATTCTAATTTATATACTTACAATTGTGTTTGTAACAATATAATTCCCTATTCAATTTGTCATCATGTGAAATGAATGAGTTTTTATTTCAAGCGTCACATCTATTCATAACAAGTTACATTCTAGAACATTAATTATTTTAACACAAGGTGACAAATGCTTCTCTTTGTCCAAAACATTATTTTGGAAGCAAAACACATTCAAACAATTAAGCCACAAGTTATTGAAATTTCAACATTTTAAACAAAACTCAACATAACAAATTTAAAATGATTCAACAAATTTTTATTTACAAAGGTTGCAAAGTATTGTGAAATCAAAGAAAATAAAAATATATTGATTTGAATATTTCATCAAAAACTAAATTAATAGAACTTGAATGGTACTATCGGTATCCAATGCTTATATTTGAATCATTTATAACTTGGAGCAAAGAGCCTAAACTAGTAGTAGAAGCCACAAATCAAAATGTTACATTAATTATTTTTTACAATGTGAAAGAATCTTCACAAAATTGCAATGACCAAACTCCATATTGGGGTTGATATTGTGCTCCTTTTTGCAATAAAATCATTCTACATTTGTACCCAAGAATAAAAATAAAGAATTACAATGACATCAAAGCAAACATTGAATCTGCAAAATAATTTTGTGTTAGATATGTAAAAATAAAAAATGCCCAATAACACATACGTGAAGATGCCAAAAGAAGGAAAACGATCTAGTTTAAATCAAATGTAAATGTCAAAGTGTATTGAAGATAGTTCTATTAACAAACCATATAGATGTTGATAGCAAAGACTACTTTTATATCAGATTCTAGAGGTAGACTATATGATGTGACATCTTTAATTTTGTGTGTTGTAGGATATCAAAAAATGTGATGTTTAAATAGAAGAGCTCAAAATAACTATACTTGAATCCTAAAATAATGTCAAAAATCTCCAATTATAGTAGCTTCATGTTTTCATTTATTGTTGTTAGAATTACAAGGGTATGTTTTCACTTACTATATAAAACAACATGCATGTTTGAAGTAGTTTAAACAACATGAGTTTTCTAATTGAAGTGGTAATATAGGTGTTTTAAAATAATTTAAATTGTTCCCAATAATGTTATCCATGTACACTATGTAGAATAAATGGCATACACCTTTCATTCTACCATAAAGCTATTTTGTTAAATACTAGAGTCCTAAAGTAAATTCATCACAAATTTATATTATTCTTGAAACTATTAAATTGTTTAAAATTATTTCGAAAAAAATTGATTTTTGTATAGGGAAATTCAAAATCTAATAGAATACTACGTATTTTGAAATGTTTTTTATATTAAAATAATCAATCAACAAGTATGCATTGAATCTATCTTAAATACTATGTAAATTTATTTAATTTAACCTTGAACCACCAATCAAAAGAGAGATTTTTTATAATGGAAAGAGTGATTTATAAATTTGAAATTTATTTTTTATCTAAATCATGGTGTTCTAATACTATCCACACTAAACACATGGAAATAGCATTAAATAATGTATCACACTCTAAATAGAATAGGAACCAAAAATCTTCTTTCACAAAGATGGTATAACTTCCAGGCTTTGTTTCAATATACTTTATGTTTGTTGTAAATATTTGAACAAGTTTAAAAATTATTGAAATAGTATAAATGTGTAATAAATATATACCATAAGATAGTAAATTACTTGCCAAACCAGGTTTCTCGTACCAAAGTTAGCAGTGTGTGAAAAGGTATGTTTTGAACTATTCTAACATTGGGCAATGTGAAAAGGGAGTGTAAATCTTGGGATAGTCTGTGACAAAGCCAACAACAAATGATTCAATCACCTAGCCCCTAAATGTACCAATCCTTTGAACAAAAGTAGATGCTAGCCTCAAAAATAGATATTAGCATGGTTGAGATGTACACGAGGTGTACATGAGAGGACCATTGCAAGCAAGAAATATGTTGATAATAGTTGAAGGTCTTTCCAATATTATCAACAACTCCCCATGACAAGAGATTTATTGTAACTGGTAGAGAATTTAATAGGCTTACAAAGGTGACTTGGATGAAAGTCATCTGAGGTTGTATGAGAAAGTTACAAGTCTTTTAATCTGTTGATGATCCAGTTTCTGGACGCTGGGACGTTTAGGGGCTAGAATGGAAGAACAGAGTGCTGAATTCCATTTGAATCAAGTCCATGATCATAATATAAAGCTCAATTCTGAGGCAGCACAAATCTCAGGTTGTTTTGCAAAGGGATTTGAATTCTGCTTATGAGGTTTGGAAGTGAAGGTGGAATCTAGTGATCGTTGCAATGGCCACAGTTGAGATCTAACGACAGTTTGCACTGCATTAGTGCAAAATACGTGTGAAGATGCTAAAAGTGTTTTCATTTATCCAAACAAGGATCTGGAGAACAACGATTCAATCGCCTAGAATCTAAACCTACATTCGAAATTTCGAATCAGTGAATTTGAAGCGGAATTTCTGAGGTTGGAAGTGGAATTGTAATTTTGCGCTAGCTGCAAAGGAAGTCTTGTAGTGTTTTCTAGGATTTGGAGGTGAAGGTGGAATTGAGCGATCGTTTCAATGAGCCACAACAGAAGCGTTGAGATACTGGGACCGACATTTCACTGGGACGGACAAACCTCGGAAGACAAGACAGAGGTGTTTCAATCGTGCTTAGACAGTCCTCCGCAGCTGCGAGCGGGATGGGAGCGATGGCGAGGAAAAGCACAACACAACATCATGGACTGGAATCCCGGAATGTACCTCCCAGGGAGCGAGCATCTGCGCCTCTACTGCACGTACTTCCCCTTGGTCGTCAACCGCGGCAACAACCGCAAGCTCGTCTGCTTCAATTCCAACCGCATCCTGCAATCCGCTCCCATCATCTCCATCGCGCCTCGCGAGTGGATGAACATGCCCGCCCTGGATTTTCTCCCGCCCGGTGTGGACGACGTCATCGCGGGCGCCGCTGGCCTTCTGATCGTCAACGGCGGCGTCCGACCGAAGTGCCGAAACCCGGACATCAAAGAAATTCCCCCACCGGAACCAGAAGGAGAAGCTCCGCCACCGCCACCTCCACCAGCAGAAAATGAAGAAGAGCAGAAGCCTACATACGAAGAGTTTCCCGAGCAGTCAATTCTCGTGGCTTGCAATCCGCTGGAACGAGACTACCACGTTCTTCCCCCGCTCGGGCATTTCAAAATGCACAACAAGACCGCCAAAATGGTGCTGATAGACGAGCCCGCCGAGGTCGGCGACTGGCGGTCGGTGCGGCCCAACCGACGCCACCCTGATTACAAGCTCTACGTCCTCGGGTCGGAGGTCGTGAAATCCGGAACCCTAGAAGCGGACACTTGCGAAATCACGCTCTTCACGTACGACTCGCGCGTGGATGCGTGGGTGGCGTGCTCCAGCCTTCGCGACGCGCGCCTCCCGCCCCACGGCCGCACCGACATCGCCATCGTGGGCGACGGGCTCTACTTCGGCGGGCAGGAACGAACCGATCAATCCGTGCGCCGCAAAGGCGGCAAAGCAGAGAGCACATGGTGCAGCAATATTTTCTACATCGAAATCTCGTTGTCCAGATGGAACAAAATCAGTTTCACCATCCCTGATCTCCGCAAAGGCACGAATCACATGAAGGCGTTGGACTGTCAAGCGCCAAGAGTGATGCAGTGTCACGTCAACGGGACGGTGTACATCGCCACGCGCCCGCTTGACAAGCCTAACATGATTCAGGTCTGGGAGCTGGAAATTTACAGCCTCTTGCCGACGGGGAGACTGACACACGTGACGCAATTGCCGCACGAGTACTTCTACGTCCTGTTCGGGCAGATCAAGTCGCACAAGGCCTGGGACTGCACGGCGGGGCGCAATTACCTCGCGTTCGCGCCGGCTTACGACGAGACCATGCCGGAGGTTTGTCTGTACGACGTTGTGAAGGATACGTGGAATTTCTCACGGCGCCCGATCGAGACCGGCAAGATGGCCAAGTACCGTCTCGCCCGCGCGGAGTGGACTCCATACTCCGCCGCCCCACGGCCTGTCCTCCGCGACATGCGACGAGAGTGCGCTTGCCTCGATCGATTGAACCCCGTCGTGTTCAATCCCGTGCACTGGTCCGAGAAACCAGTAGCACCGATGCCATGAGTAGCGTGCAATCGAAAGCAACATATCTTGAGCAACTCTCAAAGAACAGGTTGACGAGATTGTTGAGCAAGTGGCATTGTTGAGACACGAAGTTGCCGAAGTTGAGGTGATGTGCAATTAGGGTAAGGAATCCTGTAAATCGGTTGGAGAAGATGGATTAGGGTTTTTTCGATTTAGAGGTTGAAGCCTCGATCAATTGAACCCCGTCGTGTCCAATCCCGTGCTTTGGTCAGAGAAACCAGTCGCACCGATGAAATGATCAGGGTTAGGAATCGTGCAAATTCTTCGGAGAAGATGGATTAGGGTTTTTTCGATTTAGAGGTTGCCTGAAGCCTCAATCAATTGAACCTCATCGTGCTGAATCCCGTGCTTTGGTCAGAGAAACCAGAATTGAGCAGAATTAAGAATCGTACAAGTTCTTCGGGGATGAGGGATTAGGGTTTTCAGTTTAGGGTTTGAATTGGAGGTTGGAGCCTAGGGCCAACCTTTCAGAAATTCTGGGGCGCCCTTGCGGGCACCGCAGGGGGGTTGGAAATAGTTTTCAACCAGCAATTGACGCGTCTCGGTATAACCTCACTAACTGCGTCATTGCCCCAAGCGCAAAGATGAGAGAGATCTTTTCGGCTGCTGTTTATATAGCCTTGCAGAGACGTCTCCCCTTGCAAACGAGAGGGGATATATTGCAGTGCTGGAGTTTGATGGGAAACTCATTCAATCGAGTTGCGAATTCAAATGACGGTGCCCGAATCTGTGTGTGTATGGGGGGATTTCGGATTTGGAATGCAACTCAACATCTGAGCTCTGGCATTGATCTTCAGTGGAGAGAGATCATGTCAAGCGTTTGGACTTGGGAGTGCCTCTTGATGTAGACTGGAGGAGAGAATTATGGACTACGTAACTTTTGAGCCGTTGTGAGGCGGCGATAGGGTTACCGGACGTAACCAGCTATGTTCTTGGATGGAAAATCCCGTAACTGCTGCCTTTATGGATGAATCTTGCATGATTATGAACCAATTGTGCTGCTCGCGGATGAAACAAGTCCAAGCAAACACTTACGTTCCATTATGGTCTCGGTCCTCAATCGGTTATCCATCTCTTGGTCCTCAATATTTTGTACTTCTTGTAAGTATGCATCTTAAAATCACCAATGCATTGCATTTGAACATGACTTGCTTCCCAAATCCAAACTTTCATTGTCTCTATCCCGCAAGGGGAGAGACCACAAAAACGCTTCGTTTTTAGGAGTTACATGGCTACGACTCCTCTATTGTACAAACAAGTTATAAAAGTAAGCATGAGGTAAATACTAAGGCGATTAGCCACTTTTTAAACATTCTTTTACTCCT
This sequence comes from Pohlia nutans, assembly GCA_022496805.1. Lineage (NCBI taxonomy): Eukaryota > Viridiplantae > Streptophyta > Bryopsida > Bryales > Mniaceae > Pohlia > Pohlia nutans. The sequence continues at coordinate 5,838,599 of CM040086.1, forward strand.
ATACAACTTTAATTCAGTCTTAATACTCTTTGTTGTGTTATTAATAGTAAGATAGCAAGACAACAATAATAATAACATTAACACTAGTCTGTGATCAATGTGAATGAAGAGTATGTTGGAGATATTGTTGCAGAGTTTGTTCGTTTATCAATGCCTTAGGGGTATAGGTAGCGAGGTCTACCTTTGGTGCCTTTTTTTCGGAGGTAGGTTTTGCATTAAACCTAGTAACTAGTAGCTAATGAGGAAGTGGCTATTATTATTTTTTGTGTTTGTTTGCTAATATATTAGTCTTTTATTCTAACAAGCCAACATACAAACTTCAAGAGGTGTCACAATTTGCGATTTTCCTAAAGACTTCTTTCCCATTTTTTATATTGGATTCACAACCCAACAATCATGTAACTAATTAGTGACCCTCGTCGTGAAATTTCAATGTGGTTTACAAAATCACATCCTTTTGCAAGATAGGAGTTGCAAACTCTGACACCTTACTTAACAAAATCTAAATGATGAATTTGGATTTGAGGAAGCTTCAGTAAAGATTGGTTGTTATACAATCAATACCTTTTTATCATGATGCATAGAAACTCTTAAAATGCTTGACTTGTTTGATATCTGTGTTTGATGAACAATCTCATTTAGTGTGCACTACTAGTGAAGGTGTCGCTTCTCACTCGCGAGAATCTGAAACTCTAGTGTCAGAATTCACTATTATACACACTTGTCCTACGTGGCGAATTGCACTCACCAAGTCTTGAGCGCCTGAGCAGTGAGTGGGAAGTGGCACCATTTGACTCATCAAACGAGTGAAAAGCGACGCCTTGTTCTCTCCTTGTAGTGGTGAGACTAACATTTGACAATAAGAGGAAATTCTAAAATGAAACTTGAAAACTTTGCATAATTTTTATTTGAGGATTTGGGGATCTCATAGTCTCAAAATGAAAAGGAAACAAGAGAATCTTGCAGTTGAAGTGGCGCACGTACTCTGACACCCTCTATTTCACTAAATGTATAGAACACCCGGTTGTTCTCATATCTAGATACATTTGGTGAACAACCAGTTGTAAAGAAAGTCTGTACAAGTCCTTTAGTATGGCCCGCTGATGCACCTCAGTCCTTTCAAAGTAGATGGACACATGCATGAGTTGTAAATTTCTTCCGTAACGTGGTTCACTCTTTGAGCATGTGATATTGATCACATACTCGCACAAGTTGATGGTAAAATGATGCTAATAGAGTTAAACGAAAAGAAGAGAGAATACATGTTAGGTGAGGTGAGTTTGACTCATATCTACAACAGCCAAGCAAACTGGCATGGTTTCCAAAGAATCCAAAATAGAAAGGAGGGTGAACTAGTTTTGTCGTTACAAAAGTGACGAAATTGAGACTAAGGTGAATTCACAAAGAGCCAAGGCTTGGAAGTGATGGCCCACATCCAATTTGAGGTTAGGTGGCTCTAACAACTTGGACTGACTTGCAAAGCTCATAATTATCTAAAATTGAAGTTTGAATGTGTTGAGTTCACTATTTTCTTTGATTTTGATTACACTCAAAGAGGACATAGACTCTACTTTCCTGAAATTTTTAGGGTCAGATTACATGTTCTGATTTCGGTTAACTCAAATATCTTGGCTCAATCGGATGAAGAGATCGAGCTAGTTGCTCACAAACCATCATGAAAGGGCCGGGGGAAGCATGCATGGTGGACCAGTTTTGAATTCGGGAAAAAGTTTTGGGTAGCTTGAATTTCTTGTCACGCATTGATGGTCGGTCCAGAAGCAGACTTTGTAAACTTTAATACTTGGAAGGACAGAGAATTTTCTATATATTCTAAGTCGAAGATATATCCCATCATGAATCTCATCATCCCAAAACCTGAGCAGTTGGCTCTACCTGACCCTTTTTTGTGGTCCTGCATGCTTGTCATCATCAACCTGCGACCTTTGTATCTTTTGACTCACGGGTGTCCTTGCACAAGTGATAGACGCAATCCAATTTTTAACAAGTAACTCCAGTGAACCTGAAACGTGAAAATGATGCTAAAGGACGGACACAGATAGATTTTAGGTTTTTAAACTGATCAATAACAGTGAAGAACAATGGCCAAAAAGTAAAGAAGACACTAGGAGGAATTGTGTCGTTTTTCACTTACTATAAATGAAAAAGAAATGAAACGCCAGGCACATGGGCTGTGTTAGTGCTGATGAGTAGTTTTGGTCACAAGAAGACAGAAACATAAGTAAAATATTCCGGTACTATTCATTGTTTCCATGAAATGAGGAATGAAAAACGACAGGTTTGCTACTAGTGAAAGAAAATGGAGAATTTGACAAAAGAAAGTCTCCATGACTCAAAAAGTGCTAAAAAAAACACATGACGCCCATTTGGGGGTTAAACAGCAACATCAAGTACTGTAGTGACTCGTCAATGTTTAAGCTTCTATGCAGCTCTTTGTTCGAGAAACGATCAGCTTACTTCAACTTTCATTGCTTTCCAACAGTTGATAGGTTCAACTCAAGGAAAAGAAAAGGACCTCGGAGAACACATCTCTGGAGTCTGGGTGCAGATCAAGAGTGACAAGTCAAGTATATGACCTTGTTTCGTCCGTCAAGCAATTTGAGTTGGAGATCAAAATATCTAGACTCTCGCCATGGCATCGGACAAAATCCACATGCACACGATTCCATTACATATACAGACAGTTCCTGTACGACATCACCGCATCCTAATGCAAATTACGCTGCTAATTAATCATGTTTTCTATGAGATCAGTAAGGTCACAGATAGACAATCCTGAGATCAAAGGTTTAATGATATCCAGTTTTGTTGGCGATGTCATTTTCTTTCTTTCTGCATGTAAGAGCATCTCCACCAGTTGAGGGCCCGCACTGGCCATATGGAGCGGCTTGGAGTGCGTCCTGTAGCGCCCGCATGCGCATTCACAACTCGCCTCCCCACCAACACCACGTGAAAGAGGGAGCCTCTCACATGGCATCAAGTTAATTTGGAGTTCTTGAGTCAAAAGGTTTAAAAAAACCCCCAAAAAAGAAAGAATAAAGCAGCTACAGTGGTTTAGGGAGGCACGCCAAAGGCTGCCCTCTTTTCAGTGCCTCTCCAAGTTTATGGAGGCCCTGACTCATCCGGGCACTGTAAGAAGTTGTTGGTGCGGCATGCCCTTGATGAACAGGAGCCCGGAAGGCCAATTTCAGTGCCCGGGGCACTACTGGTGGAGATGCTCTAAGCTTACCGAAGTGCACAGATCACACGGACTGTCATAACTTACAAAATAAGCAAACCATGTGCACTGTAAGCAAGCTCTTAAAAAAATATGAGATTTGAGTTAACTGAAATCAGAATAGGTAATCTCACCTCCAAAATATCGGGAAACCAAAGTCTATGTCCTCTTTGAAATCAAAGTAAATAGTGAACCCAACATCCTCCAACTTCAATTTTAGATAATTATGAGCTTTGCAAGTCAGTCCAAGTTGTTAGAGCCACCTAATCTCAAATTGGATGTGGGCCATCACTTCCAAGCCTTGGCTCTTTGTGAACTCATCTTAGTCTCAGTTTTTTCACCTTTGTGACGACAAAACTAGTTCAACCTCCTTTCTATTTTTGATTCTTTGAAAACCATGCCAGTTTGCTTAACTACCTTACATATGGGTCAGACTCACCTCACCTAACATGTATTCTCTCTTCTTTTCGGTTAACTCTATTGTTTCGTCAAGCAATGTGAGTTGGAGATAAAAGTATTGATTCTTTTCTCTCTCGCCATGACCGTATCTACAGTTCATTGCACATCCACATACACATGATTCCATTACGGCATAATCACATCCTAATGCAAATTACGCTGCTAATTAATCACGTTTTCTGTGTTATAGATAAACAACCCCAAGATTAATAATATTCTCAGTGGCTATCAAAGATTTAATCTCCAGTCTTGTTGGCGATATCACTTTCTTTCTTTCTTTCTGCGTGTAAGCTGGCATGGCCCCAAGTGCACAGATCACACAAAACTTACAAAATAAGCAAACCACATGCACAAGCAAACCATGTGCACAGGTACCGAAAGCACAGAACCTAACAAACACAGACCCCACTTACGGTTAGGTTACTCTTTCAGTTTTCTCGCAACAGCTTCCAGAGTAACTTGCAGGAAAAGGGACCCAAGGGAACTTTTGGAGATGTCCGGAGTGGACCGCCAATTGCTGACTCACAGAGCTAGCTACTGTAGTAGAGCTACCTGGGGTCCCAGCAGCCAGGTGCCTTGCAGAGCAGATTTCACAGTGCTCCTAAAGATGCTCTCCACTGTGCAGTGCCGTGTCAAAGAGCGAGAAAGCGTCAACAAGCTCAGCTCCCCTCCCTGCAGTGGTGGCTGGTGTGGGTGGGGATTGAAGCAGATGATGAGATTCCCCGGAAAGTTAAGTTACCTTTTTTTTAGCTTGTTCCGCTTTTCTGGTGAGAATTGGAGCCAGATGAGGTGCTGATTCATCACATGGCATGTCACGGTAAGCTCAGAATTCAGCTGATGATATGGTTGGGAAACCGAGGCCAATGTGGAATGCAAACTGCATGTGGAAGTTTTTCCCGGTGCCACGTATTTGCCTGATGCGGAGTCAAATGGATGATGTTATTCTCTACAGTAGTCTCTGTTCAGTTACCGACGTGTCCTTTTCAGTAGCCTTCACACGCACTGCTTTTACATCCATCCAATGGTGTAGAGCACTGCTTTTACATTCACCCAATGGTGTAGAAGTTCATTTAGAAAAGGGATGGACAGAGGAGGTCGTTGGAGTGGAGTGAAAAAAATAAAAATAATAAATAATAAAAAAATAAAAATAAAAATAATATATATATATATATATATATATATATATATATAATGAAAAAAAAAAGGAGAGGAAAAAAAAAACTACCAAAGAGAAAAAGAAACGCTATATGTGTTATTTTTAAAATTCACCTTGTAGCATTTGAGGAACGCAACGCAAGTGTTAGAGCTTCTTGGTGTGAATGGACCAATAGTTATTGTGACATTAGAGTAAAAGTGTGAGTCATAATAATTGAGAGTATTTGACAATAATGTACATTTCGGATGTATGTACTTGAATTAGATAGTGTGAGGATTAGTGTAAAGGATTAGTGATAATTCTATCATCTGCAGTAATTGCAATAATTGGTGTACCCAAAACGGGTGTTGTTTTGACACTCTTTTTTTATGTTGTTTTTGGCATTTCACTATTGAAAAAAATTAGAGTGTCAAAGATGATGTAAAAATCAACACCGTTGGTTTGGTAGTTTACTTATGGTAAGGGTAGTGCACCTGTGATTGATACTTATTAACCCCTAAAGGATCAAGAAACCCAAATTATTTGAGTTTCTTGTTTTTTTTAGTAATTTTGAGTAGGTACTATGTGGACTTCTTTTTGTCCAAGTTCCTTTGTTGTTTGACGAACACGTGCAATGTTCATCATTGAGATGGAATTTTCCTATTCTCATGATCAAAATGTATGCTTGCAAAATCCAAAAGAATCACCAACAAGCAGCACTGGAAACGTGCTCTCTTTGTTTCAGAGTGTGATGTTTGTAATTTGTTGTTGTGCAATGGAAATAAAGCATCTGTTTGTTTCAAAATAAAATAAAAATGCATGCTTGCCACATCAATGTCATAGGATGACGTGCCTTGAGGAAGAGACCTCAGGTGGACCTTCACCAAGGGAAAAAAAAAAGACCCACCCAAGTCCCACCAGAGCTTCAAGTCTTAAGTCACAAGTCTGAGTATAAATTAACCCTAAAGGAGCAAGAAGCGCAAATTGGACTCCAGATTATTTTTAAACAGTTTTGAGTGAGTCTTACTTGGACTTTCTCTTGTTTAAATTTATTTGGTTTTTGACCAACATATGTAACTTAAAAAATTTGTTCCCATCTTCAATATTTTTTCACAATAGTATGAATTGAATTTGTCAATTTAAACTGTGAATCCTTGGTCCTTTAGGTTAATGGCTTCATGAGGTTCTTTAGCTCTTACTAGAATTCATCCTTTGGTTCTCACTACATGAAAAATAAAAAATTCAAAACAAGTGATTCTTGAGGTAAGATAACTGTGGACTTCCAACTCTCCATCATCAATCTTTACGTAAATAATAATGCGACATGTCCAAATTTATAAAATCCGCAACAACGATTCTTATGCAAAGATTCTTAATCCAAGGTACAAGGTACGACCCTAATATGGGTACCGGTGTGACTCATCACATTATGTGTAACTCATTTAGTATGTGCCATAAATTCCATCTTTAACATCATGTATGCAGCTACATCCATGCCATCTATAACACCATCTAATTTGTGTATTTTTCCAATTATTTTTTCTTATCAAAAAGATATTTTTCTAAAATCATACTATCAGACCATTGTACAGCTAACAAGCGCTAAAGAACCTTATGTTCTAGCCCGGCATCATTACGAACAGATACTTTATTCACGCCGGCCTTTTTCTAAAGACCGGAGTTTCTATCTATCTTCTAGCCCGGCATTTTTAAATTTTAATTGCTTTTTTTGGGGATCAAATGAAACAGTGATGTCCATTAGGAATGTTGGATTTGCAACAGATTCCAGCTACTCACGGAGTCAAGTACGGTAAGCCGGACTCACAGACCCTAGCACACTTTTGACTACCGGTAAAGCGAAGTCAGTGAAGACTCACCTCAACTACAGGCCTGCCCACATGTGAGCCCTCATCGCCATATTCGTTTAATTGGGAATTTCCGCCTTATTGGGACTCTTTGAAATCTAGAATTGGTAAAAAAATTCCCCACTGAATCTATGCCAATTGTAGATTTCAAAGAGTCACAATATGGTGGAAATTCCCAATTTATCGAATATGACAATCCTCTCCCAACCCAACTTACCATGGAATGGGTGTGCAAGCAACCATGGGGAGGGATTACATGAGAGCATTCAAAATGATTGCAATTTTTTAGTCACTCGTTCCATTTCTCCTTACGATCTCTTATATACACATTTTAGTACACTAGTTATCCCATTTGATGAGGGAAGGTTTATAGTGCGTGTGGGAAATTGGTGAAGGTGATACCAAATATCATTATGATGTAAAATTGAAGATTTCAGCCACTCAATAAAAATTTCAACCCTCGCTGATTTTGAGATTTCACAAAATAGTGCGTGCTTTAGGAATTAGTACCATATGCACATAGATGGGGATACTAGATACGTTGGCGTATATTTGACATTTGTTGTAAATAAAAAGTTCCAAATTGAGACCTAATAGCTCATTAAAATCATGTCGACTTGAATTTTAATTTCACATTTGATCTTAAACTCATAGGAGGTGTGGAACCATGCCAAATACAATGAAATGTTGGTGTATAATACCGGTCGTAAAGGGCTCTCTAAACTTTTAACCCTTAAAAGGTCCAGATTGGCCATTCCGGGCAGTGTTATACGACCGTATTTCATTGTATTTGGAATGGTTCTATACCTCCTATTATACCTCCTATGAGTTTTATATCAAAAGTGAAGTTAACCCTTAAACGACAATTTGGGGATTGGCCGGGCAGCCCGAAATTGGATCACAACATTTTTTGTACTTGGGCATAATCAATAATGCATTTTTTGAACTTGGGCATCATGAATGAACCAGTCAATGATGAGCTTGCAACCTCCTACAAGGTTATGTGCAACCCCAACCTACCTACCGCAATCCTTTCAAAGCACAAATCACTCATACAAATTGTGATTTGAATTGTAAAATTGCACTTTGTGAATGCATCGTAAGAAGGTGATTAGAATGATATCAAAAAATAAGTGAAAAGTTGAGTACAAGAAGAGCTACAGAGAAGATTCTGTAGAAACCCAGCCCCTGGGGCGGGGGTTGATGTTTAAGGGTTAAAATTCATGTCTACATGATCTTAAAAGCTATTGGGATCTCAATTTGGAACTTTCTACTTACAACAAATGTTAAATATACAACAACATATCTACTATGCCCTAAATCCTTTAAGGCTTAAGGGTTAAAACCATGAATGCTTGGTCCTTTTGGGGTTAAAGAATCTCAACCAATCAAGAATTTCAAAAAAGACTCATCACTGCATTTTTTAAGAACATTTACCAATGCATAATTTAATTTTTATTTTGGGTAAGATTTGTACATTGAAGCGGTGGAACGGTGGCAATTAATTTCCCAATGGGGCAGTGAGGCGCTCAGTAAAGGCATAGTCCGTTATGAATAGTCCCTGAACTCTATAGATAGAGAGAATCCCAGACAAACGCAGAGCATGAGGGCGGGCGAGCGAGGCCAAGAGCTTTGACCAGCTCGGAGCCATCCAGCCTGCTTGACAGGGTCCCCTCCCTCTTCCTCCCTGTCCATCCCGCAAGGCTGACCCCGAACCCCTTTGACCCTCTCGGACCCAGCAAGCATTCACGCAACCCCGCTACAGAATCCTCCACTCCCCTGTCAATCCTTCAATGCCAGGCAGCGAATGGATGAGCAGTGCAAATTTACCCTGCGCCATAAGTAGAAGCTTTGCATCCTAATTTGTAGCTCAGACGCCAGGTGTGCACCAGTTTTCTGCACTCGAAGCTTCCTCTTGCTGGGTTGCAGCCAGTTATTACTTGTTTCTCATCTCCTTTGTTGGCAGACTTTTCATGAGGATCCATTCGCAATTCTGTTGTTTCTTCTCATGAGGAATTGACAGAGTGTAATTCATGGAATTGATCGGAATTGGATTGAATTGATTTGGGAGTACATACCATGGGGACGTTAGTGCAGAATAGGCAGATTCTGTTGAGTTCGTCGACGGGGGCGATCAATCGGCAGCAGCTGAGTCGTTGGAGTCAGTTGAGTGTTTTGATGAGTAGCTCGGAAGCGTTGGAGTTTGAGTCGTCCGCTTTGGATAGCCAGATATGGAGTAACTTGCAACCGGAGCTTGTGGCACGAATTCTGTCGCACTTGCCGCTCACGGCGCTCATTCACACGCGCCTGGTGAGCAAGCGATGGGACAGAGAGATTTACTCCGGCCGGTTGCTGGGAGACGAGTCCATGGCCGACTTCAACCCGCGCTCGTGGTTGTTCTTGTTCGAGAATGGCGGACCCGGTAACCCGCACAAGCTGCACGCGTTTGATCCCGTGCAAAACGACTGGCAGACGTTCACGTCGATCCCTCACTTCGCCACCGTGCAGAAAATCGGCGGGCTGTCGCTGTGCGGCGCCGCGTCCGGCCTCATGGTGTACAAAATCAGCGCGCTCAAGAGCCACTTCATCCGGTTCGGCGTGTTCAATCCTATCACGCGGTCGTGGAAGAAGCTGCCGCCATTGCTCAAGCGCAGGCAGCGGCCCGTGGTCAGCATGTTCACGGAGTGCTCGGGCTCGTATAAATTGGTGGTCGCCGGGGGCCTGGAATACGACCAGCACGTGCAGAGCACCGAGGTTTACGACTCGCGCACGGAGTGCTGGCGCACCACGTGTGAGAAATTCAACAATCAGCCGAGTCACGTCTGCGAGGAAATGCGCACCTCCACGGCGTTCTGCGACGGTGTCGTGTACCACATGCGTTTCAATCAAATGCTGTCCTTCGATCCCAATCGAGGTACTTAATTTACTTACTTTCCGCCTCCTCATGATTCCTGAGCGCCAAATTCGATTTTATTTTTATTTATTTTTGGCACAAATGAAAGAAAATTCCATTGCAGAGACCAAATTCGAATTTGAAATTATTTTCTTGGCTAAGAAAACCTCGACGCTACTACCTGAGATCATTGTTTCTGAAGGATGCGAGTGCTCATTCAATTTCTCAGAATCTTCAGCGTTGAAATTCACGGTCTCGTAGTCTCGTACGCGTTCCAATGCCAAACCAGAGAAAATTTGACACGAATGCGCACTTGTTCGTCGTTTTGATCATCACCTTCGTTCCGTCGCCTACATTTTGTGAAAAGTATTTCTTGTTCGTTTAGGTCACGATTCTGATTTTCGTATTTTAGGGTTCGAACTCCACGCTTTCTATTTTAGACACTACGTTTTCCGTAGCAGAGAGTGATTAGTGCAAGGTGATGATTTAGTTGTCGCTACCATTTCGTAGAGCTCACTGACAATATTGGAATGGTGACATGAGCAGAACACCACACATTCTTGGCTTACGACACGAAGACCGCACGGTGGCGACCTCTGAGAGTTTCCCTGCCACCGGACCTGGTGTTCACGGAGTACCCGTCGCTGAAACGAATATGGAAGGGGCGAGCTCACCTCGCTGACGTTCTCCCACCGTTTCTGGTTGAGTCCAACGGCCGTCTCCTCCTGGTTGGATTCCGGGAAGACCGAGCCGCGTCCACAATTGCGGGCATCGTCATCTGGGAGTTCGTTCAGAAGAAGCTCTGGAAACCCGTCACCGCGATGCCCGACGCGCTTTTTTGCCAAATGTGCCCCAAGGTTTGCAACTCGGCCTACGTCGACCCGTCCTCGTACCTCAAGTACGAGCTTCAAGGCGCTGGCCACGGCGACATCGTGTACGTTTTCCAAGCGAACGAAGGCCAAGGATTCGTTGCGCTCTGCGACTTCTCGCAGCACCCGCCGGCGTGGCGCTGCATTCGCAAGCCCGGCGTTGCGCCTCGCGTTGAATTTTCGCAAAACCTTCAGGGGTGCGTCATTGACCTTCGATTGGACACAATGATTTGAATGAGAGGAACCTTTTTTCTGTACAGGCGGATCGGACCGATTCGGAGGAAGACAGTTCTTGAAGATTCAGCCATTTTCTAGGTAATTCGGCGCCCACATCTTAATTCTTAGAAGAAGAAACTCACACTAATTGTAATATACGCTTCACCGCAAGCAATTACTACTGTAGTATCAAATTTACACTGGGCAACAACAACACACCGTTGTATGATCAATATAGCATAGCAGCAGGCTAACAGCTGCTTGTGAGGTCGATTTACGACCAATGTATCATTGTATTAGGCGATCGAATCTTTGACATTAGCTTAATAAATCCCGTAAGAGGAGGCTCTTGCATTGCACTTCCCTTGTCAGCTTCTCTTTCTTTCTCGACCTTTCCATTGCAGGAACGTGTGTTCCTTCTGTTGTCTGAGGCTGTTTGCTTTCATACTGGTCAGGAAATCCTACCGTGCTCTTTATCAAGAGTACGTCGGGAATTTTCCCGAATCCCTAAACTGCAACTGAGGTTCTAGAACGAGAAGATTAGTTGCTAATTTTGAGACCGAGGCACTTTGAAGCAATTCCAGTGTGAGAAGTTCCTGAGTTCCAGATTTCAACTATAGAGCGAAGGCAAGGCGAAGAATTGGACGAGAAGTTGGGGTGCAGATTGCAGAGCAGCATATTCCTTGCGAACAAGTGAAGAATTTGGTAGCAATCTTGGTGCTTCTCAAACTTTTTAACTGATAAATAACAATACCTTGCATAGCAAGAATTAATTAATTACCTTGCGTCGAATTGAGGTTTGAAAAGCAAATGAAAATATAAATAAACCACTGACTTTGAAGCAGGAAGCGGACCCACGGTAGTTCAAGTCTGGCAACGGTTGGACGCAAGGTTTGATCAAATGTTCACCTAAAAGTATTGAATGCAGTAAGTTTGATTCTGCGATTGACGAAGAATAAATTTGCCCACACGGAGACACTGGGTACTTTGCATCTTCAAGGGTACGTCCTGATTCAACCTCCTGGAACCCGTCTTTTTCATAAACTGGATTGAACCCTTTCTTTACACCTTTCGGATTGCTCACCCCTGGCTATGTGAAAGTAATGTACAATTGAAGCCTTCATTGCAGGTGATCCTCCTCATCGCTGTTGGAAGTTGAAATACTTGATCCCTATGGCGAAAACAGCGGCGAACACCACCGTGAACACTACCGGCATGGCCACCGCAGGACCTATCATGTCTGAAGTCATCCCGAACGTCTTCTCCACGTACTCCTTCACCATGATGGGCGGCGACCCATCCGAAGGCGTCACCAGGCTCGTCACGTCTCCAAATTGCGTGGTGATCAGTCCATACAGCGTCCACGCCACAGGACACGCCCAGTAGTACCAGACCCACCACACCGGTATGTTCTGCATCATTGAAAACGTGCAAAATGTCGGATCTCACTTTATAGTTATAGATATATTTCCATGCATCAAAAGACAGTTTAACAGCTATAATATATGTTTTTCCTATCAAATGTTTTAACCACCCTTGAAATGAGAGTCTATAGCAATATTCATGAGAGCAGCGAGGTATCTCACTTCATAGTTATAGACAGTGATCTCAAAACTGGCTAAATTGGCTGGATTTCTACCCAAAAAAATGGGGCTGCTAAACATACAAAGAAAGAAAATGAAAAAAAATTGAAATGTAGCGAGAATGCTCATCATGATATAGATATGTAGCAACTTCATGAGGTGATATCCACGTATATCATCACGGTATCACCTTAATATATCAAGGGTATTGCCGGATATTATAGAGGTATCGTGAGTATTGTATGCACTGGGTAGCAAAAGTAAGGTAGGAGCACCCAATTCCGACAGTGTACCCAATACCGATAATTTCTACACAAGGTAGTCATTTCAGAACGCAAATCTAATCACTTCATAGAGCTCTTCTTGTTTGTTGACCAAAATGATAAACTATCTATGGTCTACCTAGATTTACGTTCTCGGACGACTACCATGTCAAGATATTATTGGGTACACTCTCAGAATTGGGTGCTCCTACCTTAGATACCATTTATGTAGGAGGTTGCATAATATTCTAAATGTCATAAAGTGGTTCTGAGATCACTGGTTATAGATATATTTCCATGCACTAAAAGACAGTTTAACAGCTATAATATATGATTTTCCTATCAAATGTTTTAACCACCCTTAAAATGAGAGTCTATGTTAATGTTCATGCGAGCAGCGAGATTATTGAATTGGCTTGGTCGAGAGAGAGATTGCTTACAGGTTTGAAAATCATGAAGCCCGAGAAGAGGTTGAAGATGGAGTAGAACCCCGAGGACACAATGGCAGCCACTTGGTGGTTTGGTGTAAGGGCCACCGCCATCATGCCGTAGTATGTGAAGTAGAGGAGGGTGAAGTACATTATGAAGGTGTAGTAGAAGAATTTCTTGGCTGTCCATGCCAAGCTCATCATGGAGTACGTGAGCAAGGAGAAGATGATGCTTTGGATCAAGCAGTAGGGGATCTCTATCAACATCTGCACCAGCCAAACGCGCCGTTGATCAATGACCAGCAATTCATAGCAAGGGAGTTCAATATGAGCAGGCTTTAGTTAACCCTTAATGCAAGCCCTATGGGCTAGATAGTATTTTGGGAGAATCTTGCTCATAACTTCTATTCCGTTGCACGAAATGGGGTTTTTAGAATGCCAAACTGCATAGGAAGTTTAAAGTGGATTCCCTGTGACGTTTTCCCTACATACACATGGAATTTGTAAAAAGTTGCACAATTTGCAGAGGGGAAGAACAAAGACACACAGGGAAAACTGAGACACATAGGAAATTGAGACACAGGGAACACTCGGTTTTTCCCTATGCATGTCTCAATTTTCCCTGTGTCTCAATATTCCCTGTGTGTCTTTGTTCTTTCCTGTGGACTCTTTACAAATTCCCTGTGTGTTTCATTACACAGGGAATACACACGGAAACACACAGGAAATCCACTTTCAGCTCCTAGTGCCGAGCACCTTAGAGAGATCTATACTTCTATAGAATAGACCCAAAGTAAATTAAAAACAGAATCATGCTTGAAATGGAGTTTAAAAGAGATTTTGGGTGTGGTATCAGGAAAGCGTATGTCCTTTAAGGGTTAATTATCACCTGGCCAATTGCATAGGGGACAGCCGAGTACATTCCTGCCGCATGCTCTCGGTAGAAGATCGTTCTTTCAACGGCCACAACTGGCTGCACATTGGAGGCATTGTTGACACCCAGAAACAACGTCGCTGCGAACATCCCTCCCAGTACACTGAACAAATTCATCTGGTCGGATCTGCAGGTACAATCAATCCAAAAATTTACTTTTTCCATTTACGTCAAATCAAAATTAACCCCTAAAGGACCATAAGGCCACCAGGTTGCTCCTGTTTTTTTCAGTAATTTTGAGTAGGTTTTATGTAGATTCTTTTTTGGTATTTTTAAAAAATAATTTATTCAACATATGTAATGTTCTTCACTAATTCCACTGATATAAAATTTGGTTCCATTCAAATTATAATTTTCACAATATGATCGTTTGAACTTGTCATTTTAAAACCATGAATCCTTGGTCCTTTAGGGGTTTAAAAAAGCAAACCAAAAGAGAGTACTCCTTTGTCAATGTGTAGGGGGTTGCGAACTTACGTATTCTTGCCTACGCCCCAAAACATGGACCCTACGATGAAGGCCATCATGAGCGTGAAGAAGTAACGCACGCAGTTGTAATCAGGACTTCGCCAATACGTCAAGTTGGTCTTCCAGAGACAGGCCAGGATTTGGGTCCAGAAGGACTGCGAGTACTGTGTTGGAAAATACAAGTCTTTCGCTCCTCTTGCTGGAATACTCAGCGTCTTCACCAGCTCCTTGTTGTGCCTGCAGCCACATGACTGTTTCAATGCACAGGTAACGAAACTGGAAACCTATTCGATTTTTGATTCAAGTGCAACCAATTATTCTGCTATGCAATCTAGAATATCCAGTACTGTACTGTTTGGTTGATCTAAGAGCTTAGAATCACAACTGTAGGTTATAATCCTCTTCTAAATCGCCATATTCGTTTCACCCCTGAACGTACCAACCCTTTGAACAGAAGTAGATTCTAGCCTCAAAAGTAGATATTAGCATGGCTCATATGTATATGAGGTGTACATGAGAAGACCATTGCAAGCATAAAATCTACCCAACAAAATTGACATACTTGTAGTTGGAGGCCTCTCCAGTATCATCAAGAGCTCTCCATCACAAGAGATTTATTGTAATTAGTAGAGAAATTAATAAGCTTTCAAAGGTGACTTGGATGAAAATCATCCGAGGTTGTATGAGAAAGTTACAAGGCTTCAAATCTGTTCGTGATCCAGTTTCTGGACGCTGGGATGTTTAGGGTTTAATTGCCTTATTGGGACTCTTTGAAATCTACAACTGGTAAAAAATTCCCCACTGAATCTTATGCCAATTGTAGATTTCAAAGAGTCTCAATATGGTGGAAATTCCCAATTAAACGAATATGGCAATCTAACTAGACGGTCGCCTACGAAACGAAACACACAGATGATTTGACGAACCGGAAGAGAGAGGATTGCTGGTAGATTTCTGCAAAATCAACTTTGAGGTGTGATTCCACTGCTGCATTTGTGGCTTCCAGCATCCATGTCGCTGGGTTGAAGCCTTCCTTAATCTTGGGCACTCCCGGAATCTCCTGCACAACAGCAGGAAATACAACTGTAAGTTTTTCTTCTGTCTTCTTCATCAGGAATTTAGGACTCCACAGATTTTCAACGATTTCCGTGCGACATCCGATGTGCATTTTTCGCACGGATTCTGCGCGGCTTTCGCGCTAATCCCGTACAGATATTGCATTGTGTAAGATAACACAAAGAGTGAATGTAAAAGCCGTGAGGATTCAATACAGAATTAGCGCAAAATCCGTGCAAAAAATGTACAAACCCAAGAAATATCAGATTTCGCACGGAGATCGTTAAAACCAGTGAGGTCCTAAATTCGTGATGTTGACTATTGCATGGGCATCAATATATCCAAAGTGGCTTTAATTACTAACATCGAAGTACTTGATCAGTGTCTCTGAGGTCCGCCCCAACGGTCCCATGTAGATCACTTGCCCTCCTCGCTTCATCAGCAACATCTGCACAAAATAATATTTCTGTCAAAAGTCTCTCAAGATTCAGAGTCTGCCAACAAGGTAAACTTTTTCACATAGTAATCGCCAAATTCGTTTAACCCCTAACCGCCCAACCATGCATATTTTGCATGATGTACGGATTTGAGGTCCGTTTTCTCATCCATTATGCACTTTTTGTAGTGTGGATTTTTTGTTGAAACTTTTATGAGAAGTTAGCTCCGTGCGTGTGTGATCCGATTAGAAAGGAGATGATTTGTGAAATTTTTATGCCTCATTTCATGTTGTAATGTTCCACCCAAAATTGCGAAGATTTTAGTCTAAAAGTGCTCTTAAAAAAGTCAGCTACTGAAATTAAGCAACCAAAAAATCTCCAAAAATCACTACACTTAGAGCATTGCATTTCAACCCATCACAACAAATTTCATTATTAAATTGTTAATATTTTATTCGTAATCATATTACAAAAGAGTGTTAAATTTTAAGTTTGAAATTGAATACACAAATATTGGTGATCGAAATTGCAAATCTAACCGTATGGATAGAATCTAAAATGCATAATGTACAACTTTTATTCATTCATCAAGTTCAAAATATCCCTCTAGATTGCATTTTATAATGCATCTTTAAAAAACTGCCAAAACTGAAAAGGGTGAGAACGTTTAGAGGTTAATTGGGAATTTCTGCCATAATGGGACTCTTTGAAATCTACAACTGGCATAGATTCAGTGGGCAACTCTATACCAATTGTAGATTTCAAAGAGCCCCAATATTGCGGAAATTCTCAATTAAACGAATATGGTGATAGTAGTTCTGTCATGATGCTAAACCAAAATTCTCTAGGGGTTGTGGAATAGTGAAAAACAGGGAACTACTATGACTCTTGATGTGAGTGGAGCTGACCTCGTCAAAGGATTCAAAGATGTCAATGCTAGGCTGATGAATGGTGCAGACAACAGTGCGGCCTGTGTCCACGGTGTTCCTGACAGTTCGCATGACAATGGCAGCTGCACGGGCATCCAGCCCGCTTGTGGGCTCATCCATGAACACAATGGAAGGATTGGCCACTAGCTCCACTGCAATTGTTAACCTTTTCCTTTGCTCTGTCGACAGACCTGTTACGCCCGGCAGCCCCACCAGCGCATGCTCCAGTGACTTCAACTCCACCAGCTCCATCACCTCCTCTACAAATTGCTGCTCATAGCAGGGCACCCCCACAGTGAGTCCATTCGATATCCTTTCCAAACACTTCTCACAAAAAAAACTCTCAAATTTTAAAACTCGTTAACCAAGTGCATTTGTATACTTTGTGACTAATTGCAAATACAATAGTTTTCTATCACAAGAATAAAGAATCCAGAATCTTTTGAAGTGATTCATTATCAATATGACACGCTCTTCCAAACCAGGTGACACATGTCATTTTCTGACCCCTAAGTGCGAGCTTGTGAGGGGGGTCCTACGTATTGGCATCTGCAATCTATGCCACAGCTGCGAGACTCTCACCAAAACAATTGCCTTCTACTTGCGAATTGAGATCACGGGGTTCTAAGGTAGAGGTACCTATAGCTGATAAGTACCCCATAACTAATCTGTAGACCTCCTAGAAGCTGCGTTTTATGGACCCAAAAGCCAACATAGTGCTCGCCAATCAAGAGCCGCCACATGGCACAACTTTATGTTCGGGAATTGATCTCATTGTAGGTGAACCTATATATTAGTCATGGATTTCAAAGAACTTTTCACTTTTTTTCAATAAATTTAATTTTGAGAAAAAAAAAATTCAAAAAGATTGCCATTCTACATTATCTCTATTTCTCTATGAAAGAAAAGTATCTCATTAGTGAAACTTCAACATTTCCATGCTAAAAGCCTTATTATACTGGTTATGGTTCTTCTACCTTATCACCGCCCTTCAAGGAGACAGGGGCCGTGTCCTCATGGTGCAAAAGTTGGGACAAATACTCACACTCTGACACCCCGAATGGCACAAACGGTGCAGGAAAACGCCTGACCACACGAGTTTTGAGGTGTGTTTTGAAATATTTTGAAGTGGTTTTAAGTTATGTCTATGACTATCTTGTAAGTGGTTTAGGTTTAAATGGTTTAGGTTTAAATGTATATGTAGTTTTAAGTTACGTCTATGACTATCTTGTGAATGTTTGCTGAAGTTAGCTACAGAGAATGCACAAGTGCACTGCAATGAATCGCACATGAGAGAATGCAGGATAAGTGAGGCTGAGAGTTACCACACGAGTTTTGGGGTCCGTTTCGGGAGGCAAACGCAGCCAAGCAGAGAAAGTGAGGGACTCTTTGACAGTCACTTGAGGGGAGTGAATGTCATTCTGCTCACAGTAGCCCGAAATGCGCGCGAAAGTCTGTTGCTTCTTTGGGAAGCCCGAGATGCGAATCTCGCCTTCAATGTAGCCATCAGTTTTCCTTCCGGCCAGCACATCCATGAGCGTGGTCTTCCCCGCGCCACTCACTCCCACCAAGGCTGTCAACACGCCGGGCCGAAACGCACCTGCCATTCAGTAAGTTCCACATCCTTTAGTATTTATACATTCACAACATAACTCGCAACATATTGAGCCAACGGCGCCCAAGTCTAAGGACTCTTGACGAGTGCTTAGGAAATGATATCTTCAATTTATGTAGAAATTAGAAAAAAATTAAGGACGCTTTAGTGCTTTAAAAGGACTTTTTAGTCCTTTTTAAGGACCGGTTACAGCCATATTTTAGTTCTTTTGGAATAGAATTTTTTTCTTAGACATTGTCAAATTTTAGTACATGGTAGAATGATATACAATATATGTAATTACTAATTTATACTGCATAATCAATTCAGATGATAAAATTATTGCCTCATACTTCATAAAAAAAAGCACTGGTTACGTTTTTGGTGGCTCATTATATTGTGAATGTACTTATATAAGTGATTATAAGTGATTCATAATCACAATGTAGTAGTCTAATATTCATGCATGTGAGAGCAATAGTCCATTAAGTACCGGTGACTCCACACAGGAGCTGGAGGCGCTCTTCCGTGACGCCCTGCGCTTTCATTTCGGCTGGCATGTCCACAAAGTATTTGATGTCATTGAACGACATAGCCAACGGTTTGAAGGGCAAGATCATGCCTCGTCTTTGGCCTGAGCCTCGGATTGTGGGAAGCTCAAAGTTGGCCCCATGCGTTACTCTCAACACATGCTCTTGGATGTGTTGCTCTTCGTTTCGGGTGTCACTTTCTGCATCAAAACATCGCAGTCACGTGGCATCAGAAACGAAAATAATTTTATGCCTTGAAAACTTGGTCCCCATATTGAAATGTTGTCACTAATTCACGTTAACCCCTAAAGGACTGGGGGTGTTGAACTTAGCTCTTGTAGCAAGCTCAATTCCTCATTGGTGTGAGGTAATTTTGACGATTGGCACCGTTGAAATTAAAAAAAGACTTATGTAGCTTTTGTATGAAAAAATGATCGACAAAATCGCACAATTTTTGAGAAAATGCCACTGTTGAGAAGATTGATGGAACTCGTTCAGGGTATTTTTTACACATGTTGAAATCGGATTGTTCAAAAGTGTTCCAAAAAACTCTGAAATTTTTATTGTACGTAGAGATCATCATTTTAAACATGTGATAAAAAAATTTGACGTAATTTGAAGGCGTGAGGAGGAAGATATGAGGGCTTGAAGTGAGCCTAGATACCCTCCTTGCAACTCAAAAAAAATCACCAAAAATCGCTCACTTCCTGAATTTCCGATCAAGAAGTATCTACAGATTCAACTCTCATCCTGCAATTCAAAGCCCAAGAACCCAAATTTCTTCACTTTCTAGTTTTAGAAGCTGCGTGAAGGCCTTATGGTCCTTTTACAGGTTAACAAACTCACAAGTCTGCTTTTCATTTCAACATTTCATAGAAGCTTGTCTCGTGTATTCTCTGGGCCTAAAAGCTGTCCATTTTATTCGAACGTAAGGTCCATCATATCATGCACCGAATGTTCATATGATCAGTGGCAATTAAAGTCGTGTCAATGTAGGACAATATTAAAGCTTTGACATGCATGTGAAGACCGTCGAGAGGATTCGAAATGGATGAAAAACATCCGGTACCTACAAAAATCGACCGTCTTTACTTTTTCATGCCAAGTCAGAGGGTGGTCAACAAGCTAGGATTCTCATGGAAGGAAAGGGGAGATAGAATTTGTCACTGAGTTGAATTGTGTGCATCATTCATACCGTAGATGTTGATGGAGTCCTTTGACTTGGCTCGCTTCTTACCCTTGGGCCTCGTTGACACAGCAATCTCCTCTCCTGTCCGATTTGCGTTCCTCAGAGCCAGCGCTTCTTCTGATATCACTGCTTGTGGCTTTCCCAATGCTGTGTCAATTCAGTCCAAAACACCCAACTTAGTTTCAATTTTCCCTGAGCAGTCGAAATAAGTTCTTTGGGGGTACATAGGTAAAAGCATGAATTCATGAGCCAACCATGCATACTTATGTAGTCCTTAATAGAGTCCTTAATGACATATTCTAATGCTTAATCATTCAATTAGTCCTTAATGGGTTCTTAATTCATTCAAATAAGCACTGGTTAAAAATACAAATTTGTTCTTATAACCCTTTAGCGCGCCGGCGTCCAGAATCTGGACGCCGGATGAATTTGAGCAGCTCGATTTTTGTAGGTACCGGATGTTTTTCATCCATTTTTTTTTTCACTCTTGTGCTAGTTGAATACCATTTGTACGGTATGGATCTTCCAAATAAGATAATGTGAATTTTTGAAAAATTACAAAAGTGATTAATGTCAAGTTTCAATCTTAGTTCAAAAAGAAAGACCTTAAATATGATTTTCCATAGTAAGTAGAATCAAATAATGGAAACCATACCATCTCGTAGTGCATGTCATTCTAATTTCATTACAATATTTTAAATTTTTTTTGTCTTAATTTTGGATTTTTAATTGAATTTCAAGAGAAAACCTTGCAAAATTACTTTAAAAATATTAATAATAAATATGATGAATCCAACCGTACGGATGTTAGCTACACATTGACATTTGCAACTTTGTTTTGTACATCAACTCCATTTTCGTTTTTCATCAACCATTTTATAACAAATCTTTGAAAACAGTGTTGAATCGGGACGTTAAAGGGTTAACATTCACATCTTCATAAGATACTTACATTTTTACCTATGTGGTATGTTTACAACTATAAATCATTATTATATATTTATATTTCATATTTCAAATCAGATCTCATAGTTGTTATAGAGGTTCTTCAAAATAAGCATTGGTTACATCTGAAGGTGGCTCATTGGCTCATGCTTAGACTACCCACATAAACACCATAATTTAGTACAAAAAATCAATCAGTGATCGACTGGAGGTAACCACGGTTTGTTTGCAATGAGTTGCATGAAGAGATTATAATTAACATTAGTAGAAAATTTTCTACCCTCGAGAAAAAACCTACAATTGGCAGGGTTTGACATTTAAAAGGAAAGAGTGCTTACGATCGAGATACGTGAGAGTGAGAGTGTACAACGCGTTGAAAAGGATCATATACCCCGCGAGTGTTCCGACTCCCAGCCAATACCAGTACGCATCTTGATGGATTCCAAAATTATGCATCACTTTGTGCCCAAGCGTCATCGTGCTATTTTGTATTTTCTGTCCAACAATATACCAAACATAATTATGTTCAAAGCATCAGAACCTCAACTTCTACAAAACCACAACTCTGCAAGTTCATTACCAAGCGAAACAGAACTACACAAATTTAAAGTGTCTCAAGGAGTGCACTATTCAATAAAGTTAGGAATCACATCCGTGCATCCCCTTATTAAAACACCCACGTATAGAGCTTTTTTCCCCTAAAATCAAGCAATATACGTGCAAATCTCATAGCCTCAAAATACATTTCCATATCTACACAAGGGATAAAAATGAGGCATTTAACTCCAGGCTCCATGTATATTTACTTTCCGCTCAATTGCAATATGCCTCCTATACGTACATTTTGTACACGTTTGTTCTAAATAATACCCTTGTGCACGCAAGTGTATATTTACAATACTTGAAGAGTTCACTCCTTGGGTTAGTGTATGATACAAAAAGTACGTTTTGCAGGACTTCCTATGAAATTTAACACCATGAATTAGTGTATCTATTTAGGAACGTACACCACTTACTAAGCTTTGGATTTTGTGTTGGTTTGACCAAGCTTCTTGATGGTGGCCACAATTAACAATTATTTTACAATAAAGCGTACACTTCTGGTGTTGATGCACTAGTAGCAAACCTGTCGTTTTTCATTCCCCACTTTGTGAGAAACAGTAAATAGTAGCAATATATTATACTTATATTCCTGTTTTCTTGTGACCAAAACCACTCACCAACACTAACAGAACCCATGTGCTTGGCGCAGTTTCATTCCTTTTGCATTTATAGTAAGTGAAAAACGACACATTTCCTTCTAGTGATGGATAGAGCCATAGAGGTAGGAACTCACGGTGGCCCATCGCGGGGCGAGGAACTCATTGACAGTGATGGCGGTCTCGGCGTACGTGATGGGCGAGGACCAGTAGCCCCAGATCCACCAGGGTTTGATTTTGGCTTTGGGAATGATGAAGCCGCCCAGCAACACAAACACGATGAGAACACAAGTGCCTCCGGTGTTGGCAATCACCATGGTGCGACAAATGCCTGCTATCAACCGGAACAACGCACTCGACATGAGATGCACCAACGTCAGCAACAGAAACGACCTGAAGAACCTGCAGCCATCACCACCACCACAACTCCAGCAACAATTATTTACACCTCAGCAACCAGAATGATCCTTCAATTAATGGCTCTCAATCCATTCTAACAAAAGCCTTTTCATGAATGTTCAATCTTTCGATTTCCCGACTCCTCGATCATGTCACTACACTAAATAGGTAGATTAGTGTTAGATACACTAATTTACATAAACATGTTGTAAGTTTTTACTGCTGACTAATTTTTTTACACTCTATATTGGTCAAGATGGGGATCTTTCAATAGTCTTGGAATCAATGTCTTTGGTAAAAAAAATTTATCGAGAGTAAACGTCCATAATATTTTCAAATCTTATAATTATCTAACACTAATCTACCTATTTAGTGTAGTAGGAAATGTGTCGCTTTTCACTTACTATAAATGAAAAAGAAATGAAACTGTGCCAAGCACATGGGTTGTGTCAATGTTGGTGAGTATTTTTGGTCACAAGAAGACAAAAATATAGGTATAATATTCCGGTACTGTTCATTGTTCCCACAAAGTGGGGAATGAAAAACGACAAGTCTGCTACTAGTGTGTCAGAGCAACACAAATGGTACATTCAATAACTTCATGTTAATAGTGTTCTTGGCATTCATCACATGTTTGACGTTAGTTTTCACGCATAAATTGTGCTACTTTTAACACAACTTGGGTTTTTTTAACACGTATTTAAGACTGTAAAAATATTATGGACTACAGATGACATTCAATAGCCTTCCAAGAGACTGCCTTTTGGTTTCATCCACTTATATATGGGGTGACCAGTGATTTGTAATTGAATGGACTATTGAATCAAATAAACAATTACAAAACACTGTTGAATTGTGATTGAGTGAGTGCTTCTGATTACTATTCACCATGGTTGATTGCTCCTACCCCATAGTTACTAATGTGATGTGGAATATCCCACATCATTTCATTGGGGGATGAATGATGTGGGATATTCCACATCATTCTCTTGGGGGAAGGCAACAATCACAGAGGCTACTGAATGTTATGTAGATTGAGTAGGACTTCCTTTTGTTCAAATTCAGATGTTTTTTGAGACCAACGTACAGATGCAATTAATGCTCTTTCTTCACGGATCCCAGTGAATATATAAAATTTGGTCCAATCTGAATTATGTTTTCCACAATATGATCTATGAATTCCTCCTTGGCCAATTATTTACTATTAATAACTGTGAGGAGCTATAAATCCACAATGCGGGTACGCAGTGAGAGATTGTTGTGCGTGGTTAGTACCTGCTGGCTTCAGGAGTGAAGCCCATGCCGTAGTATGTAACGAGGGTGTAGATTCCAGCCTCCACAATGGAGGAAGGGATGCTCAACACCATGCTGGGCAAGGCAAAAGCCCAAGCAGGGTAGAACAGGAGGTCCCGTTGCTTGTAAAACACAGGCAGGCGGAAGATGGTCATGGAAAGCTCCGCATAGCCATTGAACATCACAATCACAATGCCAAAGAACAGAGCTCCCAGATACGCCGCTCCTTCGGCTTCTGTGTCATGTCCCATGCTTGTGCGGAAGAACGTCGTCATCGCAATCAGCGCTATGATTCCAATCTGCCATCACCCAATCCCATCCATCCATATATACAGTCGATTAGTTAAAATTTTGTGATTTAGTGTCCAGCAAGAATTGATCATGTCTTTTACCATAGTTCATATGAGGTAACTATATCTAAAATCAGCCATTTTCTTAAAGCGTTCCTAGCTTAATCTTCCATGATGAGTAGTTTCTGACGCCCTACTATTGATAAGAATGTGCACAATCTGAACATTAGAGTTTAGGGTCGCTTTAAGGTCAACCTATAGTCAACACTTTGGAAATTCATACAATGTTTAAATATTGGAGTTATCCTAAAAGTCAAGTGGTGTTTGAGTAAGATACCATGTGTTTTGATTTAATGTACTCTTATTTGTTCACTATAAATAGTTATGAAGTTTAAAAGAGCTTGGTGGTCTCTCACTATTAGATGTGTAAGAGCTTGGTGGTCTTCAAACTCATGGTAAACTAGTTTAACCGTCTCTTTTGACGGCTAAACTAGTTGTGCATGAGTTTGAAGACCACCAAGCTCTTACACACCTAATAATGAGAGGCCACTAAGCTCTTCTATATCTTTGAACTAATTAGAGTGAACAAATAAGAGTATATTAAAGCAAAACACATGGTATTTAGTTCAAACACAACTTCTCTTTTAGGATAACTCTAAAGCTTGCTAAAGTGCGATGGAATCGTCTTGAACTTGCTATTAAGACATGTTGAAAGTGTTTTCAGTTTTATGTATGCAAATAGGCTCAGTTGGTAAGGTGAACGCTTTAAAGTATAGTTAACTTATAGTGTCCCTACAATACATCGGAGTTTGCCCACTTCTACTGAGAGCCATGTTCCTTCCATGCCATGCTTTTTTATAATAAAGTTTCCATTTGTCAATGGAACAGTACATGATCCATGAATTTTTTTTTGTCATTTAAGGGACTTGCTTGCCTGGCATGACTTGAAGATGTGGACAAAGGATTGGCGCTTCATGAGGAGAAACTCCTTGGAGAAATTGGCCTTGAAAAGCTCCATGTTGCTGACGCCGTAACTATCAAACGTGAGAGCGGCCTTGTGCGATTGCTCCTTGTCGTAGGGCGTGGCCAGATCCTCCGTCAAGTGAATGCCCACATGGAACATCTTGAACCGCTCCGCAAATTGCTTCACCGACACGTATCGGTAGTTTTCATTGTCATTGCTCCAGTACTGCTCTTGATCCTTCCGGGATGTCACCTGCAAAATCGATCATTCATTAAATCTCACACATGATCAATCACTGTTAATCTCTCAAAGACCAACAAGTCCAAATTGGGCCTCGTATTTTAAATTATTATTTTTAAGCAGTTCTGAGTAGGTTTTATGTGGACTTTTGTTTTATCAAATTAGTTTGTTCCTTCACCATCATATGCATTATTCTTCACTGATTCCAATGATACAAAATTTAGTCTCATCTGAATCATATATTTCACAATATGATTAATTGAATTTGTCATTTTATAACCATGAATCCGTTTTGCAACCAGTTCTTAAATTTTGCTCACACTTCACTCACCTTATAAATAGTTTTGTTTCCCTACCAATTACTATAAAGTTGTTTTGAAAATACTGTAAACATAATTAGGGGTACAACAAGGGACCCTATATTATATGTAATGTGCTACCTCGCATTTCTTCAAGGCTATGGTATATCCAAATAAATAAATAAATAATTTAATCAACCTTGAATAAATGACATCCTATATTTGTTCTCTCATGGTTATCTAAATTTCCAACACTGACTTCCCCAGGGTAAAATAGTGAACAATGGTTGAATATTATGGTTATATTTCTGTCTTCTTGTGACCAAAACCACCTACCAACAACACTGACACGACCCATGTGCCTGGCACGATTTCATTCCTTTTTCATTTCTACTAAGTGAAAAACGACACATTTCCTGCTAGCTAGTGAATGACAGTTGTAGAATTACCTCTTGCAAGAAATCGGCCACCCCTTTGCGATCCGGACAGAAGAAACCGCAGGATTCGAAAAACTCGAGGATGTGGTCACGGGGGCCATGATACACAACTTGGCCTTCCGAGAGCAACACGACGTCGTCGAAAAGCTCAAAAGTTTCAGGAGCAGGCTGCAGCAGGGACATGATGATGGTGGCGTCCATGACATGGCAGAACTGCGACAAGCACTTGACGATCTGAAACGTGGTGGAGCTGTCTAATCCCGTCGAGATGTCGTCCATGAACAGCGCCTTTGTTGGCCCTACTATCATTTCACCTGCACCCACATCAATTCATATGATGGACATATCATTCCCAAATTTATCACCATATAATTATATATATTTTTACATTGTATGTGCATATTCTTATAGCATGCCCAGTAGCAGCAATTTCCTTGATCCAACATAAAGATAAAGGCAGTTGCTCCACAAGGAGCCCTGACCATATTACCAAGCAGTAATGGGTACAAGAATGATGGTGAATTCTTGGTAATTGCTTGCTAAATTGAACGACCACTTGCAAAACTTGCTATAAACAATAGTTTGGAATTAATGTTTACTTCCCATTGAATTGAACAAGGTTCCCTGTGCTTCCTTGTTCACCCCAACAGCAGTGACGTCAACCCCAAGATGATGCTCAACGCCATTAAATTTATTTCTCCAAGCCAAATACTATTGTCTTGCCGAATGGTTTTTTTTCTTGCACTAAACTTCATTAAGAGTTGTGGGGGATTCAGTAGCTAGCAATTAACTGATAGCATGATGGGGCGCAGTTTACAATGCTCTGATAACAGTGAATAAGGTGTTGGCTACAACAAAATATTGGGTGTTGTTAGGACAAGCATGCAAACCCCTCCCCCTATGCTCATGTTCCCCCAATTTAAAATGGCGTTGTACCCATGAATTCATCAAAACTGCTTGGCTTGCTCTTATGAATTGATAACACACATTTCAAACTTCATTAATTACCATTTTTGAGGAATAGAATCATGTGTCTTTTGTATTGAATACAGTCTTTAAAGATACCCATAATGTCAACTTCATTGATTGCAACTTAAAGATGCCCATGATGTCTTAGTTTAGTTATCGTTATGTGAAAAGGTATATTTTGAACCATCTTAAAGTGGGCAATGTGAAAAAGTAGTTCAATAGAAAGTGTAAATCATCAGTTGAAAGAATAAAGCCAACAAATGTAACGCATAATGTATGATCCTAGTACTGTCTTTATCATGGATTTTTTTTAAAGAGCTACTCATATGTTGTGAATTGAAGAGGATTGGCGATCATCAACTCCCTTGTCATGAATTGTATACTATATTTTTAAGTGCACGTTAATTTAAGGGAGGTGGTATTAACTTATGGACACATACCCGTGGTAACACGTTTCTTTTGACCTCCAGAGATGCCTCGGTGCATGCTGTCCCCCACAAGCACATTTGAGCACACATCCAACCCTAGAATCTGAAACCACAAAAGAACGGTCGAAATCATCAAAACCCCAGGATAAAACCTAAACCCCTAAAACCCTAAACCCAGGGGCAGGATTATATGGAGTGAGAAGGAGTGAAAATGTATTAATATGAGGTAACTGCCTCTGCCGGGGTCCTATGGGGTTCCAATAGCCTAAATTCATGAAGCTCCAAATCTCACCTTCATTACGTAATCCGTGGAGATGCTGCTCTCCATCCCTTCCACTGCTGTGGCCTGCACACAACCCATGATTTAATTCAAAAATAAACCCTTCCGGTGAATCAACAAGCTTATCATGTTCAGTTAATAGGCACTAGTCCTTGTATTGAATTAATGCTGAAGCAATGTTTGCATAATACAAATGGTGTTAATCCAATGATGTTGGTGTCATTAGCATTATTTAATTACGTCCTATTTGATTAACATTGAATTACCATTAATAACGTTGGTGTAATGGGGATCTTTTGAGATGAAATAATTCTAGAAAATTAGGGTGGGCTTCCATGTGAGCATCAAGTCGATGGTTACAACTACAAGACAGAAAAAAATGAGATCCCAACTTTCACCAGTGGACTTTGCATTCCACCCACTCACTCCCATTGGTGGGCTATGTGATTAGTTGCTTTATTGTGATTTTCTAATTATATTTACTGGATTGCTCTACCGAGGTGTGCATGGAAGTGCTATGTGCCTATTTTTATTGGTGGAGAGCGAGATTTTAGGACCAGCCCAACTCTGCATGGAAGGAGGCCCTTAGAACCAAGAGATGTGGGTACAGTTGTTGTCCCTCTATTATGATATATTTGGGAAGCCCTAACTTGAAGGTGGGAGGCATGGATTGGTCACAGACTGAAATGACTTATCACATCATGTGTATTGCTTGAAACAAATAAAATCATCATATTATGGAGGGTAGACTGTAATGAGTTTTGAGCACCAACCTTCATGTAGACATCCACATCTTTCTCTGGAAATATTCCAGCTTGTTTCTCTCGTTTCGCAAGCTCAGCAAGCATTTCTGCAAACACGGAAGTACCAAGTAATAAATTCTCTACTTTTACCAATTTAAGGAAATATACATACACCCAAATGCGCCATTTTCACCTGGTGTACATCTCCAAGATCTACCTCTCCTGAACAATCGATTTTAAAACAACCACCAAAGAAAAACTTTGTAATTTTTGCATATGGTATGCAAATGACACATTATTTGGTGCGTTAGAATCCTCTTTCAAATGATGCATTCTTTGGTGTGTTGAAATCCTCTTTCAATTGCCAAGTAGAAAATAAAAAAATTTCAAGAGTTAATAAACTTTGTAATTTTTACGTATAGTATGCAAATGATGCATTCTTTGGTGCGTTGAAATCCTCTTTCAGTTGTCAAGTA
This sequence comes from Pohlia nutans, assembly GCA_022496805.1. Taxonomy (NCBI): domain Eukaryota; kingdom Viridiplantae; phylum Streptophyta; class Bryopsida; order Bryales; family Mniaceae; genus Pohlia; species Pohlia nutans. The sequence continues at coordinate 5,867,644 of CM040086.1, forward strand.
GAAAATACAAAAATTTCAGGAGTTAAATAAACTTTGTAATTTTTGCATATAGTATGCCAATTTATGCATTCTTTGGTGCGTTAGAATCCTCTTTCAGTTGCCAACTTGAAAATACAAAAAATTCACTAGTGAAATAGCAAAAAGTGGCGGTTTTGGTTGCCCCCATAGAATGCTAAACCAAGGCTGGTCACTTTTGATTTGCACACTTACCGTAGCGAGTGCCAATTCCTTGGCACCTTGCAGAAAAATCCAGGGTCTCACGGACGGTCATTTCGGCCACATGGAGATCTTGCTGACTAATGTACACTGATGTCTTTTGAGGCACAAACTCGTCCAGTGTGTGTCCGTTGTATGTCACATTCCCTTTCACCTGGCCCTACAGATTCCATGTCAGCAACTCACATCCTACAGAAATCAATTCCCTACTACTACTACTTTTGTGTGCTTGGTATTAATTAATTAATTAATTAATGCAATCTTGACATGATGGGGTTTATTGTTTAGAGCTTTGGGAGTTCGACAACCTGCAGGCTTTTGTCAACTTTGCCGGAGAGAGTCAACAGCAAGGTTGTTTTCCCTGAGCTTGGTGGCCCCAGCAGCAATGTCATTCTGCGAACTCCAGATTGATAATGGTACGTTAGATGAGTTCAATCCATTGTGTTTCTGTATCTATTCAACCCCTAAAGCGCGCACCAAGGATTCGTGGTTCTAAAATGACAAATTCAATGAAAAAGGGGACTGGATTTTAGACCAGTGAAGAACATTGCATGTTTTGGTAAAAGAAACAAATCAATTTGAACAAAAGAAACTCTACTCAAAACTGCTTTTAAAAGAACCAAAAAGAAAACATGAGCCCTACTTTTGGCTTCTTGGTCCCTTAAAGGTTAAGGAGCTAAACCGTGTTATTGAAGAAAGAGGTGAAATAAGACCTTGAACCAATTAATAACCACTTATCTGGCCTCAAACATAAACACAAAGTCGTGCTTAGTTCAAGCAATTCAATCATAAAAGCATTAATGCATCATTGGGGAATGGTCTGATATAGGTACCACTTTTACGAGTTTCACATAGTGTGACTTATATCTAACTCATTTTATGTGTGCTAAAAGTTTCGTCTTTAACAAATAGATAGATAGAAACTCCGGTCCTGCTAAAGGGCCTGCGTGAATAAAGTGTCTGTTCGTAGTGAAAATGATCTGATGTTCACCGTAGTGAAAATGATCCGATGTTCACTGAATCGTCTTTAACACCATGTATATAGTTGCAGCCATGGTGTATATAACACTCTCTAATTTTCCAATGTTTTTTTCTTAAAAAAATATATGATATTTCTCGAACATCACCCCCTTTCTTATTATTATTATTCTTTAGAAGAGGAATGATGGAAATTCATATATACGCACCGTCCTGGCTTGATGATGCCACTGACATCATGAAGGATGTTCAACTCGGTCTTTTTGGCAGGCGATAAACCCACACAGCCCAGGACACACTACACAACCAGAAAGTCAACCAAGATTAGTCATTTACAGTGCGTGAATAAAAATATATATATTCTACCAAAGCGGTCAACGTTTCACCGGCTTCAGAGTTTCATCAATTGTGAGCCATGATTGCAACGGTGTAGTTTCAAAACTCCAAACAATATAAACAGAGTGGCTATAAGACCCAATTCGTTGAATGGACATCTTGAGACTTTAGCTATTTGAAACCTTTACTCTAACAAATCAAAAATTTATGAACCAAAAGTTTATGAGTGTTTTAACATATTGAAGTCTTAATTTACCAAAAAATTCAATATCAAACACATATTATCATCTAAATGTAAAGTCAAAGATAATATGAAACTACAAATTGTCTCAGTTTAACAAGTATGACCATACTATCTATTAGTGTGTTGAGTTCTAGAACCTCAAGAATGTTGATGGTGACATTCTTGAGCGTTGGCAAGGCGCGAGATCCCACGAAGCACTTGGCATCCACCGTCAGATTCTCATATCGGACCTCAATCGTAGGCAGCTGAATTCCCACTCTGCAGTGATGCTCACATTAACACCGACTTTGTTAAACTTACACCGTGTTGCATTTCAGAGCGTAAATTCTAAAATGATCATCAAAAGGGATGGAGAGTCATCTATCTCTATTAGCTTTAATTATCATGTTAGAAGCAAAATGAATGTAATGTAGGTGGAATAAGATATATTATAAGGAAAAAGAAGAAGAAAAAAGAAAAGAGGTGTGCACTTTTAACTATGAATCTCTCCATTTTCAACTTTCTTAGGTCTCACATTTCTTTCCATTATTCAGTAGCTAGACACCGAAATGGAACAGAAATACACGTGTACATACCTCTTTGATTATCACGTTCCCTAAAATGACATCGTACACACTTAACCACCAACTAATATCAACTGTGATGTACATTCAGTTGGGACTCCAGGTGGAAAGATTATAGAAGTTTTAGAGTACTCATGAAGCCAAACCTACACTATTAGGCTCATACTACTAGGATCATAGATTGATTGCTATGTTTGTTAACAATGTTAAAGCCCAGACAGTACCAAGCCACTGAGAAGTGGTTACCAAATGTTAATTAAGTTAACAAATGTTAATTAAGTGCAATTAGCTTAAAATGTGCCCACACCTATGAGTAAGAGTAAGAGCAGTTAGGTAACAATGTTGAATTAACACTAGTAGGAAATGTGTCGTTTTTCACTTACTATAATTGAAAAAGGAATGAAACCATGCCAGGTAGTTGGGTTGTGTCAGTTCTGGTGAGTGGTTTTGGTCACAAGATGACTGAAATATTTGCATACTCAGCCATTGTTCCCCTTCCTAAACAACAGGTGCGCTACTACACCAATTATTGCCATTACTATTAGTCACATAATTAGTGTGAGACTTTACACCAATCCTCACTAATTTCAATACATACATCTCAAATGTACATTATTGTAAGAATACTTGAATACTCTCAATTACTCTGACTCACACTTTTGTTCTAATACCACAATTACTGTGAGAATACTAAATTATTGTGACTCCCAGTAATGGCAATAACCGGTGTAGTGTAACCCATGCCTGCATCTACTACACTACTTTCTGCTAATAGTGCTTGTGGTACTAATTCCAAAGGTCAAAAATTACACCCAATCATTTGATTACACTAGGAACAAGAACCCATTGCACGGTGACACAATACAAGATTCTACTATACAAGGACACATCAGAGGAGGCGCACCTTAAAATCCACCTTGACTACTAGCAAAAAGTAGTGAAATTAAGAACAATTAGCTAATCGATTGAGTAGTGAGTTAGTTTAAATGTCTTGTGCGTGAAGATTTTGGAGTCAAGTAGCTACTTCTACATTCATGGAGAAGTTGGAACCAGTTAGAGAGAGTTAAGGAGAATCAAAGAGAAATATAAGAAACTAACATCTATTTAGCTACTTCCTCTTACTTGCTTGGTGCTAGCTAAGCCTTTGTTACGGGAGACTTAGCTGTAACAACATTATCGTTTCCAAAATGTTGCTAAACAAGCTGTAACCTTGCTTGAGTTACTCTGGACACTAAATAGCACATCATAGTAGTGCTAGGTTCAAAATCATAAGCCTGGAAAACTAAAAAGGATGCTACCTAAACCATTAACTGTTGCAAATTTTTCTTCTGTGTTGGTTTTGAATTGTGAGTCACCTAAAATGACACCCTATACACTTGTCACACATTGAAACTAAAACATTGGGACCTGAGGTGGTAAGACTAAAGAGGTTTGAGTGTACTCATTGAGCCATTAATTTCAAGCCCTAGACTCAAAGTTATAAGCCTGGAAAACTAACGTCACCGAATGCTGCAAAAAGCCAGAGAAACATTCGAGTTATCCTTAAACTCAAAATGATTTCTATAATAGCAACACCAGCCTTCAAGTGACGAGTTTTTTAGCTTGACTATACCCTTAACTCTATTAGCTCCGAATTCATCGTATGTGAACATTGATTTTGAATTGCAAGTACAGTACGTACTTGTCAATACGGTTTCGGAGAGTACATTGTCATCACACATTCCAATAGTAAAAAAACTGGTAGGAGAAACCATTGAACCCAAAACTAGGTTCAAAATCATAAGCCTGGAAAACTAACTAACAAAAGTGGGTACTGCAAGCAAAAGCCAATTCCTCTGTAACCTTTGAATTGCACGTGAGTAGTACAATAATGTATTACCTGTACAGTTTCGGAGCTTGACTAAGAAGGGTTCATTGTCATCACACATTCAAAACTATGGCATAGCGAAAAAGTGGGAACCCCAGAAGTTCAAAACCATTGAACCCAAAACTAGGTTCAAAATCATGAGCCTGGAAAACTAACTAACAAAAGTGGGTACTGCAAGCAAAAGCCATGAGCTCTTGCAAATTCCTCTGTAACCTTTGAATTGCACGTGAGTAGTACAGTAATGTGTTACCTGTACAGTCAATACGGTTTCGGAGCTTGACTAAGAAGGGTTCATTGTCTTCACACATTCAAAACTATGGCATATGAGTGAAAAAGTGGGAACCCCAGGTGGCAGTAGAAGTTCAAAATCAGAAGCCTGGAAAACTAACTAACAAAAGTGGGTACTGCAAGCAAAAGCCATGAGCTCTTGCAAATTCCTCTGTAACCTTTGAATTGCACGTGAGTAGTACAATAATGTATTACCTGTACAGTTTCGGAGCTTGACTACGAAGGGTTCATTATCATCACACATTCAAAACTATGGCATAGCGAAAAAGTGGGAACCCCAGAAGTTCAAAATCAGAAAACTAACAAACATTGAAGTGGGGAAGTTCTGCAAGCAAAAGCCATGAGCTGAGATTGCAATTCTTGAGCTGGAGCTCTGTTCGATTGTGAGCCTTCAGGAGAATGGATAGTACCTGTCAATGCGGTTGCGGAGCTTGACTAAGAAGCGTTCGTTGTCTTCATCGGCAACACGGAGCAAGTTGTCGATGATTTGTCGGCGCTGCTCGAAGCCAATTTTGGTGACATCCACTTCCTCGTGGACGACGCGGCTGCCGAGGCTCTTCTGCAGGATGGTGGTGCGCAGGCGGTCGTACGTGGGCAGCTTCTCCAGCGCCGCCCACTTGAGCGCCTCCTCGTCGTCGTCCACCGCGTTGGCGCCGCCGTAGTGCCGCGACGGCGTGGCTTTCCGGGAGAAGAACATGTCGGAGCCCAAACTGTAGGACCTCGCCGACGACCTCGACTTGCTGTTCCCATTATTCCCGCCTCTCGAGTCACGGCCATAGCCAGACTTGTTGTTGTTATTCCTGCTCCCCCAGATATCAATGCCCTCCATCGACGTCGCCGAGTTCGACCCCGCCATGGCTCCCTTTCTATTATTATCCACCTCACCCCCGACCTTCACATCCTTCACAACCTCTCTTGAAAACACTCTTGAGCCCCAGCTAGCTCCTGTCTCTTTCACTCCCAGACTAGCGTACTAGTCGCATTGTCGCAGTCTGTCTGTTGCTCGTTTCTACCCGGAATAACAACTAACAACTGTAAAAATGTGTTGTTGCAGTGAGAGAACTCATGCAACAACTGTAACAATGTTGAGAACTCATGCAACGAAGGACGTCGGCCTTTTATAACCACAGACTGACGTACCCACAAGTAACCGTTAGGCATATACTGGCGCAGAGCTTCTGCAGCAAACGCTTTCGTTAGATGCCATTGATGCTGCAAGCTCAATATCTGATACCAGTGCTAGCTAGCAACCAACGTCGTCGTCGTCGTCGTCCTGGACGCAACACTGTCTCTCGACAGGTCCTCAATGATCGAGGTAATTGTTTGTGCAGCTGCCTAGCTAGCTAGCGAAGTGCTCACTGCTCAGGCAGAGGAGGCACACACACACACAGACACACATGCTGCTGTAGCTAGCTGAGCTGAGAGCAATGCAACAGACAGACAGTACCTGATCAGAGATATAATAGCCGCTGCCGCTGCCACACGCCTGGGCTTAATTAATTACTGCAGGGGAGCTGCAGGCTCTATGATCAAGTGGAAAAGACAATCAAGTGTGCAACAACGGACTTGATTGTGAGTGCGTCTTGCAGCCTTACCTTGTATACAGTAGTAGTAAGGCTGCTTATAAATATATATTGGATCTGCAGCTGCAGCTGGATCATCGATCATGCAAGCACCTGGTAAACGTGACAAAGGTGGCTAACTTGATGCTCACTGCAAAGCGAGTCTGTGTGGGAGTCGTCCAGTGGCTGGCTAGCTCCATGCCATGCCATGCCATGGATCTATCGTCCTTGCTTGGGTGTATATTTTCTGGTGATCTGTGTGTTGCAACCCAGATCCTGTGCAGCGGCCTGCAATCCGATTGCAATGGCGATGGCCATGGCGCTGCATGTCAGGCCGTGACGAGGAGGACTGTCTAGCAGGACAACAGTCTCCCCATCCCTCCTCGCCAGTCAAAATCCCTGCCACCCCGTTTTCACCTCCGTCGGTAATAATCAACGTAATTCCTCTTGTTCCATGCCTCACTCTGTCCCTTTGGCTTCCCAGTTTCAGTTTCTTTTCTTAACATTCTTGCCCTGATGTAAAACTTTGACAGGAGTTAAATAAGCTCAAACGGTTAAAATGTACTTTCTCTCCTCATTGTAGGGCAGAAATGAAGCTCTGTTCATGGCTTTGTTATTTCTTGGAACCCAAATTCACGCATGCATGTTCTAAGAAGTTACGTTTCCACTAGGGGTGCACCGTACTAAACACGTACAAGTATACGTGAGTGCAGAGAAGGGGTATTAATTTGAACATTGCCGTATTATGTTTACATACAATAAACATATTTTAGAGTTGAAAATATTAACGTCTATTTACATTAAACATATATTTAGGACGGAATAGATCTATATACAAACGTTTTTAGACATACAACCCCTCGTATACAAAGGGGTTTTTAGAGGGGGTCATGAACGCACGTGATTCTCAAACATAATGTAGAGTGCACCCCCGGGCGTTTCCACTTAGGCTTCGCTTTTTCTTTTCATAACATTCTTGTCCTAAGGTAGCATGATGTGAAACCGTTAATGACTTAACACATGTAAAATGTACCTCATTTCATATAAAAAATGTAGCTTTAAAGTAAATGACTTATTTTTTGGAATTCAAAGAATCAAGCATGTACTAAGGAGTTACATTTTTTCTCCATAATGAATAAAAAGAGGTACATTTTAACAATTTAAAGTCATTGACGGGTTCATAACATGCTACTTTAGTGTGAGAACCATCCTTTTAGAGCCTACGTAATACCATACCTTCTAAACCCTAATACTGTAGTAGTGCTAATAGTAGTAAGAACTCCAATCCTCTTTGAATAAAGTGTTTGTTCGATTCACCCATGGTTCAATTTCCAAGTCTAGTCAAAAGACCAATAGTGCACAACTACTTCCCCTTCTCAAGAATAGATCCTTCTAGAGCCTACATAATAACATATTTTCTACAAATAGAGCCTATGTAATATTGTACCTCAATAGTTTGTCCGACATAAATTAATTCATAACCTAGAAGTTGCAAAAGTTTTTGAAATTATATTTCCAACAATGTTGTATTAGTATGCAAGGACAAGAGTTTTGAAATTATAAATTAAGTGCAATCATTAACACAGTAAAATTTCATTTTAATTTTCTTGTTAGTAGGTCAAGGGGATTCTGATGCACTCTATAATGCATTATTTAGACACTATATAAAAATTAAAAGCTATGAGGATTTAAATTATTATTTTATTATTTTATTTATTAAATGTAGTTAACCTAAGACAAACACTAAGTTAGAATTTTAGTTGGCGTATATTTTTTTTAACCCTTGAACGTTCATACTACAGTTACCTCGTCAAACCAGTTCTCACATTTTAAAATATTATATTATTTTCTGATATATTTTTCTCGCATAAGGCATTGTTTATCCTGAATTTTTCATAATCATGTAAATAAATTAAAAATTACAAGATTTTAAAAAAAAACTTGTAAAAGTCATAGGAATTCCCTATGATTTTTATAAGATAGTAATTAATTGATTGCTTAATAATCTTAGGAAAGATGTAAATAATAGTGATGAATAATATAGTGTAGGTGGCATGCTTATTGAGCTTACATAAAAGAAATTTGACATAAAAACACTTTTTGTAGTGTATATTGGAATTTTAGGGGTTTGAGCTTTAAAGTGCTATAAAAACGCAATTTCAACAATTTTGAAGAATAGTAAATTGGACTAGAAAGTAGAAGATACCTCACACATTATTAGTTTCATTTGAAACTACGAACTAGGTGAAAATCAATGTTTGACTTAAATACGACCAAATATGACCCCATGGGGCTCCTTGAACGCTTAGGAGTTAAATCTTAAAGGACAAGGCTTTCTTGATTGCCACACCCAAAGTCTCTTTTAAACTCAATTTTGACCATGATTCTCTTTTTTGTTTGCTTTGGTTCTATTCTAAAGAAGTATTAATGCCTTCAATATGTTCATTTTGGCATTTCAAAAACCTCGTATAAGCTAGAGGGCTCCAAAACCAACAAGGTTCTAATTCCAAGAGAATTTAGACCATGCATTTATTTTAAAGCACAAATCTAGATACATCATAGAGTTCTTATTGGATGTTGACCAAAATGATAATCTATCTATGGTCTACCTAGATTTAAATTCTAGGATGATTATTGTGCATAGATTCTCTTGGAATTAGAACCTTGTTGGTTTTGGAGCCCTATACCTTATATTTTTATTAAAGTCATCATCAAAGTTCCTTATTTCTAATTATCAATTGTTTAAATATTCCTTAAATTAATCAATGAACTAATATACATATGAAAATGTTTTAGTGTTTTTTTTATATTTTCAAAGTTCCACTTTAGATTTTATTGTCTCTATAGATTATTATTTGAAAAATATTTAAGAGAACTATGAAACTATTAACCAAAAATCTCTAAGTTAACCAGAGAGCATTTGATGGGTGGCTTTTGACATATTGAATCTAGATGTACTTAGAACTCGTAGCAATTTACAAAACTCCAATCTAATGAGTTGTTTATAGGATTTTTTGGTGAGAATTTTTCAGGTCGGGCCATTGGATTTGGAATTTACCGCAGTGGTCATGCCTTTGAGAACTAATGAGATACAAAAATAAATACTTTGGTGCACATGGGCATTTAAGGGTTAACCCTATTTAGGATGTTTTTACGGTAGGGCGGTCAAAATATGTAGTTATATCTAGTTGGATTTGTCGTATTTATTTTATTTTATTTTTCAATTTCATAAAATCTAGTGCTCATCAAAATTCAAATAAAAATAATTCTCGAAATATGAATTATAGGAATATAGAAAACATTTTGTATAAATTATTCATAGCCTTTGGATCCAAAGTTTGTTATTACACCTTAAATGTGTAAAGAGGTTCAAAATATTCCAAAAGATTCCAAAAGATTCTATTTTTTTAACAAATTTTTTGGTAATTATTGAATATAAGTAATGACGCAGTAATGACAAAAGATTTATTTATTGTACGTTTGCCTTTTGTAAAAAATCGTCGCCTTACCATGAAAACACCCCTTTCACAACTGCCCTGTCCATCTCTCAATCAGATCCAACATTTAAGAAGCCATATAATTTACATGAGATTCCAATTTGCATTGAATTGAATCATTGACATGACATGATTCAGTCCAATCTCAATTTTTGAAACATTACCGGCGACTCTATAATGTCCTCAACTTTCGAGGGCTATATCTATGAATAAAATGAAGCTTTCATTGTATTCGAAATTTCTTGTACTTTCTAATCTGGTATGTATCCAATTATGTAAACCACACTTTGGGATTTCAATTTTCGGATTCAACCAAGTTTGTTGGAACCATCAAAATTACTCATTTCTCTCTGGTTGCTTCAAAAATTGCTTGTTAAGATGGCATTCAATGAGGAAGATGTGAACTAGTGGACATAGCCCATCTAAACTAGACAAAGAGCAATTGGTTGTTAATGGAAAGAGCCACTTCCCATGTGACAACTACTGCGGTATGTGAGATTACAAAACTTTTGAGAAATAAATTAAGTGTTGATTTTGATATTTTTTCTTTAGTCATTAATCTCATCATTTAGGTAAAAAGTAGAATTCCTACTTCACAAACTCCCATGTGTATTATGTACATTGCTTAGTACTAAAACAATGATGAAACAATACTATTGTGCTAAAATAGAGTTATTTAAGCAATACTCCAGTACTATTTTCTACGTTGTATTAGCGCTAAATAATGTACAAGCCATGACTATGCATGCAGAGTTGATTGACCATAGCGTGCATTTATCTCTTTAATTAGGCCAAAAATATAATTTAAGTTCTAATTTGAAGAAATTTTAATCCTGAGTATCATTACAATTGTAAAATGGAAAACCACTTTAGCAAGAATGATTATATAATATATAGAGTTTTGTTCAAGCATATTTTGTATCTGATATAATTTTTTTAATTTGTTTGTTTAATATTCATAATCATTTCAAAATATAAACATATTGTACCGAACTGGTAGAATCAATATCTCATGCCTAATTTTATTTTTTTTGTCGAAATGATGTAAATATTCTCTAAAATTTTATGTATATTCTTTAAAATCCTTTTTTACACCACAAAAAATAAAATTTTGTTCAAAAAACCTTTTCCTAAAAATTTGGGATTTGTTTTTAAATAATTATTTTTTGTTGCCTTTGATGGCCACCTTGACGGCCCACTTGACGGCCAGGTACGGTCTCTAGTGTCTCATCAAAGTTGTCATTCTTTGATGTTCTTCATCAAAATTTGCATCTTTCTAAGAGTTTAAGCTTTTTTTTAACTCATTTTGTAATTGATATGAAATTTCTACCAAAAAGACTTTAAAAATTACAACAATTTACAATTCTTATATATAAAGTTCTAAATGACATTAAACTCATGTCATTTTTTTTCATAATTACATGCGTAACATTGTTAGTCACCATTACCCTCAAGTACTTCTTTTATTTCATTTGCTTTTGCAATCACATTAGCATGTTCTCAACACATTGACCGCGAACATAAGTTGACCAACAAGTTTATTAATCTTGTCATCTCTAGTGGAAGAGTAACATTCTTTGTAACGCATTCTCCAACGCAATTAATAAGTTGGACGAACTTTGAACATAAAAACGTCACAAAACCATCATACTAAAAATGAGGTTTGTTTTTTTAATACAATAACTATAAGAGACACATTTTCATTTTCTCTCGGACCCGATTCAACCAAATTCTAACATGTAATAGCGTTATGCCCGACTTTAAGTACTTTATATAATAAGATTGTGATGGAATCCATTTCTCCCATGTCTAACTGCATTGGGCCTGAAGAGACAGAGGAGGATGAAGGGAAGAAGAGACAAAAAAGAGTTGTTCAGATTTGCAAACTATCCAAGGGAACTAATTGTTGCGAATTCTTTTTTTAGCAAAAAGTAAAAATAAAGTAAATTTTCAATTGAAAGATGAAATCGACCTAAGCCCACAAATTTACCCTCTTCTATTTTGGGTGCATACAATCTCTGGATTAGGCTCGTGTCAGACCATGTCATTTTCAATTAAAAATTTGGTTTCAAAATTTTGGCCTCAAGTCTTGGTGTAAAGGGGTTGGGGTTGATTTTAAAATTTGAACCAATGAGAGATGAGTATTCGAACGCTCTTTCACATCAAAATGGTCTCGACTTCATACCTAAAGTGAGCCTTATCCAATTATTTATTTATTAACTCATTTTTTTAATTGAAAATATCATCATTTTCATTTGGTAAAAGTACAGAAATACGTTTTCCTTGGAAAGGGTGCCTCCAAATTGTTTAAAATAACGGTTTCAGGTGTTTTCACCTTACTATGAATAATGGTGGCATTGATATGCTGATATTTGTGCATACCTATGTTGATATTTGTACATGTGTATGATTCAACAGACTCTTCATTCAAGGGGAATTCCAAAAAGTCTGGAGTTGTCCGGCAGACTTTGTGTCTGGAGTGCCTGTCCTTTGTTGTATTGAAATACAATGTAATCAGCAATGGAATAGTAAATGTCTATTTGTTTCCAAAAAAAACATAAAACATGATAATGTAATCTACAGAAGTCAGTCTAATTCTACAATTAATTTGACAGGAAGCAATAATTTGTCACTAACTCTGCATCTGTAGTAATAACTGGTCATACCTACTGTTGCACCGGATATATGCATATATATTTATATATATGCAAAAGTGGAATCTTAACTGTTTACGGTCTGCAACCCATGTTACAGAATCTTCAGAGCTGTTCAATGTCGAGATAACTACAGTACAATATTTGTCTAGTGAAAGAGCACCAGTATCGCCTTGAGTCAGTCTGGCCTGTCCCTCCAGGGGCTCAGAAAATCCGTTCATTTGAGTTTAAAACTAAAACTAAAAAATTATCGTTAAAAGGGAATGGAATTTAAGAAAATTCCACAATGCTACCGCGTGTTAGGCATGTTGTTTTGATTAGAAACTGAGGCATTTGAATTTGAAAGATTAGACTGGAAATTTGAGGAAGAGTCTGGATTCTCCATCTCAATTGCAGAACGAAGTTCTTGTACCACGGCGCTCATATTAGGTCGGTGCTTGCCTTTCGGTTCCACACTCTGCATGGCCAAGTCTGCCACCTTCCACATGGCATCCACGTTGTATTGCCCAGCTAGGGCAGGGTCCACGATCTCCTCTATTGTGCCTGCTTGCAAGAAAGGCATCACCTGGTGTGTAGACAACAAGCGGAGAGCTAGGATCGTAAGTATTAATGAAGCTCTTTGATAATTATATTGAAGAGATTTAAAGATACAGTGGAACTTCTGCAAACGTGAACTAAATAAAAGAGAGGTTTTCAGCACAAACCCATTGATCGATTCGGCGTTGTTCCTCAGGCAGTTGTGGTTGAAATGGAGGGCGAGCACATATCAGTTCCAGCAAAACAATGCCAAATCCATAGACGTCGCTCTTGTCTGTGAGCTGGTTGGAAGTGAAATACCTGTGCACAACATATATGTGAAGGTAAAAATTGTGTCACAAATCCATCCAAGAATGAGCAATGCAATGCTACCGCTCTTGCGAACATGATATGGGTGCAGAAAATCGGAGTATTTCTTGCACATTGCAGAGCGGGTTTAGGGTTTAGGATGTCTTAACCCCTAAAGGACCAAGGATTCATGGTTTTAAAATGACAAGTTTATACGATCATATCTTGAAAATTATAATATGAATAGGACCAAATTTTATATCACAGGAATTAGTGAAGAATATTACATATGTTGAATTAAAAATAAAAATAAAAATAACAAAACAGAACCTACATAAAACCTACTCTAAATCAATGAAAAAAACAGGAGCCACCTGGTGGCTTTATGGTCCTTTAGGGGTTAAACCGGTTCATGAGGTGTTGGTGAGGCTGAGTTGGTATGGGTACTTACTCAGGGTCAAGATAACCAATGGTGCCCTTAACCATAGTTGACATATGCGTGACATTTTCCTTTGAATCCGTCGATTTGGAGAGTCCAAAATCAGCAACTTTAGCTATCAGTTTGTCATTGAGCAGAATGTTGTTGCTCTTAACATCACGGTGGTATATTACAGGTTGGCACCCCACGTGTAGATACTCCAACCCTGACAAACACGGAACTTCTTAATCAGGACAGTGCCGAAACTCCATAGAGCGGGTACAACTGAGTGATGAGATATAATACAAGAAAACGATCACAAGATCATATGGCTTTGTACCTTGTGCAGAATTGAGTGCAATCTGCAACCGGGATTTCCAATCCAAAAAGAATTCTTTTTTCTGCTCACCCACTCCTGCAAATACCGCATTCACTTAAAAATCAATCGTTCACATACCTGCTATTAGATGGCTAACATAAATACTTGTATATAAATGAATTAGATCCACATCTCAGCTGAGACTCGTATGTTGTTGAATTCAGAAAAGCTCAAGCAAGAAATGCGTGCAAGTGCGCAATTAACTTACCATATAGATGCGACTGCACAGTGCCTAGTGGCATGTACTCATACAATAGGATCAAATCGTCGCCTTCATTGCAGTAACCCACCAGAGACACAAGGTTTTTATGATGAACCCTTGTGAGAAGCTCAATCTGACAAGGAGAAAGGATTCATCAACTTAGATTGACATGAAAGAGATTTAAGAACTAAACAAAATGTATCCACCAACAAACGACTGCTAAAGCAGGTGGGTTGACATAGAATACAGTACCTCATTGATGAATTCTTTGGAGCCTTGTCCAGAGCCTTTGGCTGCAACTTTTACAGCGACCTCTTGTCCACTGGCCAACTTTCCGTAATATACAGGACCAAATCCTCCTTTACCCAGCAATTTTGCATTATTTTTTGTGGCAGACATGACTTGTGCTAGTGTATATCTGGACCCACGGGCTGTTGTCCCTTCCTCCATCGCTGTTCACAACACCATTTGCTTAGGAATTTAACCCTTTAAGGACCAAGAATTCATGGTTTAAAAATGACAAATTCAATCATTCACATAATGAAAAGTATGATTCAGATAGGACCAAATTTTATATCACCAGAATTCGTGAAGAACATTGCATGTGTAGACCAAAAACATAAATAAATTTGAACGATAGAAACTTCACATAGAACCCACTCAAAACTGCTAAAAAAAACACATGAAGCCAAATTTGGCCTTCTTGGTCCTTCAAGGGTTTAATTTGTAATTTGTACCATGAAGATGCCGTCACAATCCTCACGACTAAAAGATAAAGAATGTACCAGTGGACTCATTGGAGAGAATAAGGGTGTTTGAATACCTATTTGAGAAAGCGGCAAAGAATTTCGTTTCTTCGCCTGGGCAGAGCGGCGGCAACACACGAACACCACGACTGCGACTACAATGCCGATAAGAAGTACTCCAACTACAACGCCGACAATAATCCCCACATTGCTCGACTTTGTCCCGTCCGTTCCACATGTTGTATTTAAGCAAAGACCAGGATTTCCTTCAAGTCTGGAAAACCCGCATTGTGTTGCACATGAAAGAATGCACTCTGACAAGTACAATTTGGAGTACACTAAAAGGACTGACGCTTGAAAATCCCCATGCATAACTCGTCTGTTTCATTCTGTTTTATGCAAGTAGATAGTAGTTAATGACCTAACCAGCTCCAAAAGGAGTTAATGAAAATTTGTAAGTGAAGCTTAGACCAAGTCGACGTGTCCACTGACCTGACGGAGTTAAGACTGAGAAGACCTTTCGGAACGTTTCCGCTCAAGTCGTTGTTTTGCAAGTACCTGCAGAAAAGGAATCAACAATGTTCAGGAAACATTTCTAACCAGTAACATTTGCACGCCAATCGCTTAACCCTAAACCCTAAAACATCCAAGGATAGTTCACTGGAATGCAATTAGTGCTATAGCTATGGAAAGAATTAGGGACAAAAGCAGATGCAGATAGAAGGGGCTTACAACTCTTGCAAATTCGGCAACGACGCCAACCAGTCAGGTATTGAACCTGTGAGATTGTTATTATCCAAGTGCCTGCCATCCACCAACCATCATCGCAGGTTAGTAGATGGTTAACATATATGCATGAAAAAGCCTTCTGCTTTGGATATGAAAATCCTTCGATGAATCCCCAATAAAGAATCTTCTCCCTCCGGAGTAACTCTAAAGCCAAAATCCCACATTCTTCATTTCTCATGACTCGAGGTTCACAGAAAGTGTCACTATAAAGATTCGGTAGATAAGTATAACACAAGATCAGAGCATAATCTAATTCTTATCGAACGGGGAAGGAAATCTAGGCAGAAGCAAACGTGTAACATCGAGATCGCATGATTAAATGAAAAGGAGGTGCTTACAAGGTGGTGAGGCTGGTCAAAGCTCGAAAATCCGGAATAGGGCCGGACAAATTGGCAGAGGAAAGCTTGCTGAACCAAAATTTGACAATCATTATTGTCAATAATATTGACAGGGTAACGAGACATGTCGAACTATACGATTCTGAAACTACTTCCCCAACTTTGCTAAAACCAAAATGGTACCAACCCCCACCGTCATAGTCTGGGTACACTCGTAGAAATTACATACACAGGTATGAATAGATCCGTTTATTGACAGCATCCTGAGGGTTTAGAAGAGATATTAAAGTGCTACGGATAATACATACATTGCAGTTATTCTGGGAGGAGAGTCGAAGGAACAAGTCAACCAATCGTATGGTGCAGACAAGCATGGGTCACCAGTCCAGAGAGACCCCAGTCCAAAGGCCTTCTTCAAGCTTTCGATAGCTGTCACTGCATTCCCAAAAGGAAGTTCATGAGGATTTCCCCACATAAATTAACAGGTCTGCTTGGACACAAGAACTCACAATTCTTTCATCATGATGAGGAGTAAACGATGTCGTCTACGGCAATTCGTCCCTCAAGCTGGAAAATGAAAAATATGTACCGTCTGAGGCAAAAGTTGCAGCTTGTTTAGCATGGATTGAATAAACCTCCAGAGCATTCCAAATAGGTGGTGCCAGTGAAAGAGCAGATTTCGTAAGCGTGATATTTATTGCCCCGTATGCAGCATCTATTGTCTTGTTGTAGACTATTTCGATGGGCTTGTACAACGTATTCATAGCGGTGGCGTACAGATTCACGTTGGCCGTCACCACTACGTCATTCACTAGGATGTCAAACACTCTGCCTGTAATATTCTGGTGCACACATCAGACAAGAAAACTAGTATTAGAATCTAGCTGTAATTCTCTTTCATCACCGACCGTGATAAACCAGATCAAATTATGCATGACTTGCTTTTAAACCTCACAGCAAAGTTAAGAGAAGAACAATGTGCAGAAAAGAACATATCGATTGAGAGAGAGATGCGATGTGAAGAGAAATAATACCTGCAGTTCGGCGATGTAAATATTAATTAGAAAGGAATTGTTGAGGCTCACACTAGGAGTCAATGTGTACCAAATACTTGATATATCCGCAGTGGCCAGGGTTGTAACCGCTGTGTTCATAACTGCCGCTGGAGGTTTATCTACGGCATAGCCTGAATCCAACACAGATGTTGAAGTGATATTTATTAACTCACTGCCCGATTGTCCAGTCCAAAACCGGTCATACTTATCATCCGGATACCTATCAAAGATTGCCCACACCACATCATCAAGCTCTGAGCAGAAATTTGCAAATCAAGTTAAAAGATTTAAATAAATAAATATATAAACAAAACGGAAGGGCTCAAAACGAAGTCCGAGAAAACAACTTGTACTATGGAAGACGATTGTACTAACCTGAGGAATATATCGGCAGTGCCCACGGCACCCAAGTTGCTACGGGTTTGAAGCATAAGTGCGGGACCAGTTGCCACAGTGGCATACATGGTTTTGTCCAAGGGCCGCAGCTCAATTGAAGATATAAAAGGGTTATCTGTTGGCACCAAGCGAAACAGGCAGAGCTGTATATTGTCTTTGAAAGCTTGAAAAACAGACCCTCCTGTCAAGTAACTAGTTGTGGAGCTGAATGCAAACGTTCCTGAGAGTTGGAAGATGTCGAGGGCGACGTCAAACGAAACCGCTGGGTGAGTATCATAGTTTCCATGGAAAAACCTCGTCCTAATGAGATAGGTTTGTCCTATGGTGGTGGGCAAGTTGTAGCAATACCTCGTTCTTGTAGTGTCAGGAAAGTATCGGAGGGTTTTGAGGTCGGGGTGCACTGTCTCGACCACCGTGGCTGTCTTGCCACCGGAAATGTAAGCGTCATCTGGCACCCACGAGATGCCGATGTTGTCAACGTAGGACGCCGGTGCTCCACAGTCCACGCTCAAAAATCCTGTTAGATCCAGAAGCACAACTCCATCATTAAATCATTAACTCCGGATTTCACGAATACAAAACATTCAGAATCTAATTCATTGTCAACACACCTGGTTGGGCTGAAACGTGTTGCAGGCACTGGAATGTGGCGGTGAGAAACACCGACAGCCACGAAGCAGTGAGAAACTTCATCATGTGCTGGTTCTTCCGATCAAGGTTTCCCATGACAGTACTATCAACCTCGCTCAAGCATAGCCTGAAATGCACGTATACTATTTTGAATAAGAGTACCGTCACTCACATTCTGAATCCATGAATTCATCCGAGAAACGAAGCTCGTAGAGGCCTGCACTCTGAAGCCATCGATCGATCTCGTAAGATTCTCGCTCACCTGGAATGCTCAAGCTAGGGTGATTGATGCGCTAACCTCAAGCCAGCCATTGAGGGCGCTCAACGAATTAGAAATCCTCCGCGAGAGAAATCGTAGGAGGTGATACTGCACGTCTGCGTGCATCTGAGATTAGAATGCTGAGCCAAGACGCTAGGAAATTGTTCCCGAGGGAACCAGGAACGAGGCCAAGTTGACTTCGTAATGGCCATCTTTCTTCTTCGTCAGCGCGTAAAACGGTCGGTATTCAGTTCATTTGGGGTCAAGTCGTGAACTCTTTTCAATCTTCGATATAAATTAAAGTTTTTACCCTCCCTTTGCATTGGTTGATGTCCCTGGCGCCAGCTTGGCCACGAATGCCACTGCAGAATATTCATACTTCCAAGCAATTAGTCGTACAGCTGTACGGATGAATCTATATATAGGAGTTACAGAACTATATGGTACATTGCCGATAATGCTCGGCGGCAGTTGGCAAGCAAAAATACCACATCTATTGTTACCGTGCTAAGCACACTAGGAGTAATAATATTTAAATAAAAAATAATTGGCACAAAATATTCAAGTTCCAATTCCCTACGAATAATAAGTTGGGGCTGCTTCACCCTATGACTGAACTGAAGGTCAATAGGCCGTCGAATTCCACCAATCGTATTGCAAGGAATCAAGAATTTGGACTCTCGATCCTTCACACTAGAGGCCAAAGTTCAAAAGCCATCGCCTTCCAAAATGCCTATGTCCATGGCCCCTTTTTTTGACCAAAGCCACGGATTCTCGAAGGAAATATGGGTCGGATAGGAATGGAAACCCAAACTACAGTTGAGAGGCCTTCAACTTTTCTCAGAAAAAATCAAAACTATATTTTCATTGCCTACTTTTAGCCCATTTCTTTGAACTCTCAACAAAGTTTGCCCACCCAATCCCCGGCCTCTCAACTTGGATGGCCATAGCCTGAAGCAGCCCTTACTTGCCTGGAGCAGAGTACAGAAGTGACAGCAGTGTTACGGTTCATCCTTGTTGCTCTTAATTTTTCCATAAGATATTATCTGCGTCATCCTCCATTACAATACCGTGGACCTTGTTATTGTAAGCTTCGTTTTAGAAAAGACCAACTTGTTGCCCAATGACAGATGGACCAACAGAGTAAGTTACCACTTATTTCTTTGCTAATAGTGCTGCCTTGTGGAATTTCGACTTAGCTTTTAATGTGACTTGTAAGATCTGTCGGTTGCCAATACTCTCTTCTCGAAGCATTGCATTATTCTGCTGCTCCGCAACCGAAACTTGCCAACTTGTTGAAAGAGGGAAGCCTTTTCTTTTTACGAACAAAGAATTCCAAATTAAATCCTCCATCGATTGTTCCTGTTTGCATACACACACACACACACATTGTGTAACATCAGAAGCCGGGATCAGAAGATACTACATCGCCTCAAGTGGTCGATCCAGCGCAAAATAAAGCAAAGCATTTGAAACGGAAATCATTATTAATTCCGGAATGGATAATTTTACTCGCTTACTAGGAGGGGTCTCAAATTGCAGCAGTGAGTGATCAATCTGGTCTGCGCTAGAAACAGAATCGAAAATTTCAATTCTATGCTTGACAGCACTTCACAGCTCGACCTTACAACAAAACAAAATCAGTCAAGTACGTCCTCGATCAAGTCTTCTATCATATGCTTCAACACAGGTTCAATGGAGGTTTAATTTTCTTCCTGCGTCACTGGAAAACAGGATTTAATTTTTACATTCTCACATTATTTCAATTGCAAGCCTTAGTTCCGATTCTGTATTCAAATATACTTTGCTCTAAAGCTGTAAATACACATAGGCTCCGGCACTCCATTTTCCCGTAACCGAGTGCTAAACCTCGAATTTCTTGAAGAAGTTCTTCAGGAAACCTTACAAAGACAAAACAAAATCCCCTGCACTCAATCAGCCGTTTTCATTAATAAAAATGTAACAGGCTCCTCTTCCACCCACACATTCAATCACGTACATCACAAAAACCGCGGCCATGGCGCACTACACCTCAAATCAAAACGAGCATTCCCGCACCTTCCTTAAAAAATCAATAGTGTCCAATGACGCTCACAAACAAGGCTGTGTCATATGGCCGCTTCTTGCTCGCAAGAAAAAATTTAACGCCGAGCATTTCTTCGCCAGGCTTACCATAAAGCCGGTCCGTCTTAATGACGTAAAATCACAAGTAACTTTCAAATTTGGAACGAAGGAAAAATCGCTCCCAGTCTCGAAGCTTCTGGGAAGACTTAGTCACTCCCGCCTTCTCGTCGGCATTTTCAACTGAAGCCGTCGATCGATAGATCTTCATCGACGTTTCCAGTAGCGTGTTGCCTTCCAAAGGTAACTTAGGCCCGCTTCACACTGTGTATGGCGGTTCAAGCTGAGAGTCCGTGGGATTGAGTGGCCAAATTTTTTTGAGAGTTCAAAGAAATGAGTTGAAAATAGGCAATAAAATATAATTTTGTTTTTATATGCAAAAATATCAACGGCTTCTCAAGCATAGTTTGGCCGGGGTTTTCATTTCCGTTCGACCCAAACTTTCTTTGAGAGTCCGTCGCCTTGGTAAAAAAGTGTTGTCATGCAGGCATTTTGGAGGGCGGCGGCTTTTGGACTTTTGACTCTAGTGTGAAGGGTCGAGAGGCCGAATTCATGGTATATTGCAAATTGATTGGTGGATATCGATGGCCTCTTGACCTTCGGCCATAGTGTGAAGTCGCCCTTAGAATTCATCAATTCACCTGCTTGGAAAATTTTGAGGATTAACTCGGGGCTTTTATTGCCTAATACCAAAATAAAATTGATGAATAAAATGAAAAATTAAAATTAAAATAACTAATTTAATTTCTATGAATTTTGAAAGTGAATTGATTGTCATATTCCACTTGTGTCATATAGGTGGTGTTTTAACACAAGAATCTACATTGCATCCTAAAAGTCTCATTTGCATTCACGTTCAAGAAGTCTTTGATTGGATTATATTCCCATTGTTCGAAAATAATCGTTCTTTAAAATTTGAGCCTTGTCCACTTCAAACAGGGCGGACAATGAGAGTGATACAAAATTACAACCTATTTTTAAAGATAGACCATTTTTAAAGTACTGAGATGGCTTTTTTGGCAAAAAATGCTTTTAAGTTAAAACATGACAAAATCTAGGATAATTATTTTTGGATTTAGGGAGTAAGTGGTTGGTTTTGAATTCCTTAAAGATTACAAGTGATTGGTTTTAGATTCAAAAATTGGCGATCGTTGGAGGCATCTATATGATTTGAATAAAAGAATGTGGTTATGGGCAGAGTTGTCTTAACTACTAAATGAGTAGAGCCCTCTCCAAATTTGGTAGTTTTGCAAAGCCACATTATAGAATGCAACTTCTTTGTTTTTTTTTTTTTTTGTTTGTTTGTTTGTTTGTTTGTTTGTTTGAAACAAGAGGACATTTTATTCCATTGAGAAATCAAAACATCACAGTGGACCAAGGACCAAAACCACGGCGAGAGCAATTTTTTTTTTGATTTTCAGTTTCTTTCCTGACCACTACCCAGGACCAGACTAAAGGAAGAACAACACCAAAGTTCAGTAGAAGGAACCAACATAAGGTCGTTTGAGGGACCAGATCAGTTGCTTGCCCACTCTCGAAGCAAAAATTCTGTGTGGAGCCAAGTTCTATCAAACTGGTTCATGAATTTTGGAGCCTTCGTTGGGTGGCGTTTGCACAGTTGCTGCGTCTTAAACCATGCAATCCTCACATGGTCCGTGAGGGCATCCCACAGGATCACCTCAAGTTTTTGAGGGGACCAGTTGTCATTATAGAATGCAACTTAGAGGGATATTTTGAACTCAATGTATGAATAAATGTTGTGCATTATGAATTTTATACTCTATCCTTATGTTTAGGTCTATGATTGTTATCACTAATATTTTGTATAAAATTTGAATTCAAAATCCAAAATTCTCTTGTAATTTGATTACAAATAAGATATAGACAGTCTGTGGATGAAATTTGTTGTGATGGGTTGAAATGTAATACTCTATTGTCGTGATTTTTTAGGATTTTTTGATTTCTTAATTTTATGAGTTGACTTCTTCAAGAGCATTTTTGATTGATTTCGTTTTGAACTAAGATCTTCAAATTTTTTGGTGTATCACTACAACATCGAGGGAAGTCATTGTCAAGAATTTAGATAACTACGAGTGAACAAATATAGGGTGTCTATTATTCATTTGAGATAAAAATTATAAATTTATAGAAGTAATATAGGGTGTTATAAAATCAATCTGGGAATATTTTAGGAAAACTCTTAGAATTCATATATAATATACCCTAAATATACTATAAATAGTACAATATTTTAATTATTTCATAGCTCCCCATTAAATACCCTTTGTACTCTCATATGTACCCAAGATTTACACCAAGTGACTTCCCCGAGCTACTACATGAAATGAGGCATAAAAATTTCACAAACCATCTCTTTTCTAATTAGTTCACACATACATGAAGCTAACTTCCCATAAAATGTTTAGTAAAAACTAAAAAATCCACATTGCAAAAAGTGCATGATGGATGAGAAAACATGGATGAGATTTGTACATCGCTCAAAAATTGGACACTCATGCAGTTAAAGGTTGATGAGTATTACAAACGTTTCATGAGGCAAAAGATTGTCTCCTATTCTAAATTATGTACATTATGAATTTTTGATTCTATCCATACAATCAGATTTATGATTGTTGGCACCAATAAACATGTATAAAATTTGAAACTTAAATTTCAAAATTATTTTGTAACTTGATTATGAATAAGATATTGACAATCTTTGGATGAAACTTGTTGTGATTGGTTTAAATGTAATACTCTAAGTGTAGTGATTTTTGGAGATTTTTTAGTTGCTTAATTTTACAATTAAGTTGAATTTTTAAAAGCACTTTTACATTGAAGTCTTTGAAATTTTAGGTGAATCACTACAACATGAAGTGAGGCATAAATTTTTCACAAATCATCCTTTCTCTAATCGGTCGCACATTGATGATGCAAACTTCCCATAAAATATATAGTGAAATTTCCACATTGCAAAAAGTCAATGACGGATGAGAACATTGTGTTTGATTATGTACATCGTTCACTTTGTGGGTTGTTTGACATTTAGGGATTAAAGTACGGTACTAATGTTTGCAAAATCCTTCAACTCCCTCCATCCAAAGCATTCTATTGCATAAAAACCGATTAAAAACAATTCTCCCCTTTGTCTATTTTCAACTACATGTGCAATTCCAAAATCTAGAATGCACTATCTCATGTACCAATATGGTCCATGGTGATGGATTGCTATGTTGCATATATTTGGAAATTTTGATCTGAAAGGAAAAAATATTTCCATTCAAAAAAATAGTAGGTTTTTATATCAAAGTGGGATAAGTTTACATTTAGATGTGGATGAAAGCATCCAAATTTGTAAAAAGAAACCTAAACCCTTCCAAATTTTGATAAAAATGTAAAACTAACACTTGGACCCACCTGCAACTCTCTTTAGCCCTCTACATGAGAAATTTTAAGAAAGGCAATCTTTTTTTCTAAATTACCAACTACACTAATTAATTTTTACAATCAACAAGTTGTCATAATAAATAATAACTTGTAAATTTTTGGTTTTACACACTCGGTTTACACATTATGAGACTTGTGAGTAAACAAATGTACATATAGTGAGTTGTACAACTAGATGAATATACAAATGGTCCATCTTCTAAATTCAACACCAAGTTTTTTGTAGTCATAAATTTATTTCATTTTGAGTATTTCTTCTATTTAAAGTGTAAATGGGTTTAAAGGATTTTATTGATGTTCATAATCATAGCTTTAAATAGTCAATAGAAATTTATTTAACCAATTTGCTTTTCTATGTGAACAGTTGTAACTTGTGTCTGGTGAGATCTAGTTTTGGTTATTAAGAGAAAGAAAATGATGGTCATTGCAGCAAACCGAGACATGGTTTTGGCTCATGTGTGTTGAATGATAAATTATTATCAAAGGTTTATAAAAAAAGAACCTTGTATGGTTGATTTATGTTTGTGCGTGATATATATATTTTTCACTATTCTGTATGTTATTACAATAATTGCAATATAAAAGGCTATTGAGATTGATATACAACTACAAAATCTCCAATGGTTGAACCTTCACCACTACACTACAAAACAATCTATCAATTCTTTTGCTTTGCGTTGGTAAATCATTAAAACTACATTTGACGTCGTTGTTGGAGATTTTATTTGATAAATATATTAAAGATGGGGCATTTTGGATTTAGCAATGGTCAATTTTACCAAAATCATTGTTCTAAATGTCAAAACTATGATAATAGTATTAACATTCTTCAACAAAATAATAAAGATTTGTACATTGAACTTGAATTAAAGGATATGGAACTTCATAAATTGTACATGTCTCTAAAATCATATACTGAAGAATTTAATACTTGTCGAAATGAAAAAGACTTGATACAAAAAGAACTTGAAAATTTAAAAGATGATTATAAAAAGCTATATGATGATCATCAAATCACAAAGCTTACTATTCTTCCGGATGTGAAAATCAAGCTTGAAGAATCATGTAAAGAAAATGAACATTTAAAAAAAGATTTGAATATTATAAAGAGTCAGAAAGTTGAATTAGAAAAACATAATGAAGAAATAACGGATATATTGGGTAAAAAATTTGAAGAGCATTCAGAGAAAATAAGAGAAGATTTTAGAGCATCCATTAAGATGCTTCAAAACTAAATATCAAATATGTTTAAAGCTAATGATGATATGGTTAAACAAAACGAAGATCTTATTGATGCTTTTTTAAAGAAATTTGGAGATGTTGTAATATACGTTGTGCACAATGCATGAGGTTAAACTAAAAATAAAAATATCATATTTAAAATTATTTTTTATCGTAAGAAAATTATTCATATCAAACAACTTTTTATATAAATATAAATTTACAAGACACTAGTTTGTGGAGAAAGTATATAATCTTTTGAGAATCATTTTCAAAAACTCGATGAATTTTATAATTATATTGAATAAAATCTTACTCATTATTATAAATTTTCTAAAAGAAGTAATTAAAATGAAAAATAGAAATGTGAAATTGAGTAAGTATACAAGGAAGGTTTTCAAGATTTAAAAAGATTCTAATTGTATGATAAGAATGTATTAACGTTTTATAAACTCAATTAATTTTTTTCTTCCACATATTATTAGCTATTTCTAATCATTTTAGAAATAATGTATGCAAGAGGATCTTAGAAGAGGATACAAATCCTCATGTTTCTTGAATATAAAGAAATCAATGGTGCACTTATTGAGCACATGATGTGCTAAATTGAAGGACACTTCCGTTGGCAAAGAATGATATTGGTATCACATGTGTAAATGTCCGGGGGTGGTAGTATGTGAGCCCAAGAGCGGAGAGCAGAAGAGCACGAGAGCCTGAGAGCCTAGGATTTTTTGAGATTTTTTGAGATTTTTTTTAGGTGATTTAAAAAATACCTATGACTGTGGGACAAGGGTGTATGACCGTGGGACTATTGGGAATGATGATTTATGACATTATCAACGTATGACAAAGATTTCAACATGATTTAAAAGATATTTTAATTTTTTTCAAATTTTATCATGGTAAACAAGATAAAAATTCAAATTTAATTTATTTTTGAAAAAATTAATATCAATTTTATTTATTTAAGATAGACAAAAGTTATGTTTACAAGTAGTTAAAAAATGAAAGTGAAAAAATCAAAAGACATGTATGATTCGAGCATTCTTATAAAGCCCTTTGTATTTTGGACACTCAAATTTTAGATTTTTTGATGGTGTAAAAGCTTCAAGTAAAGTCTATTTTCCAATCCCAACAGTCGAAAGGTGTATCATAAGTTAACTTAAACATTTAACAAAAACACCAACTCCAACAAACCTAAAACACTTGATTTTTTGGACCTTTGACCAAAAACCATCCAAAAACATGGTTCACGCAATTTTGGTTCTTAGAGATTAATTTTGTGGTACACGCAAAAAAATAATTATGCCACCCCTTTTGGAACTAATCTATACATTAAGCAAGGTAGTTTGTGTTTTTTTTTTTTTTTTGTATGTTACATTGAGACCGGATTGTACATCTAATGGGAGTGTTTTTAGTACTTTGACAAAGCTCTTGATGAAAAGAGGTGCATTAAAGTGGATTCATGGCTTTTGAACCTATTCTTTAAAAGTTGTGAATTTTTGAGTGATTTTTGTCACTATGAATGAAATAAAATAAAATAAAATTCTAAAAATAGAATAAAAGTAAAAGCATGACTCAATCAGGGAATACCAAGGCAATGATACAAAGCAACACTAGTATAAGGTGAGTGGGCTAGTAACTGACGCCGACCATAAAGAGACTCCTATAATCACTTTATGAATGGCATTCCATTGTGCCAAAAACCTACAATCACTTAAATAGTTTAGTGATCGTTGACTTTGAAGCACTACTTGGATTTGTAGGAACTATGTTTATCCTAAGTCACTTTATGATTCTTCAAGGCATATTCATTGTCAATTTCATCCCAAGTATATTATTACAAATAGGCACCCTAAACCTTGGACTTTGAAAATTCATAAATTATTCAGTATAATTCCAAAATTTATTATTCAAGTTGGAGTAAATTTAGAATCAATTTGCTAATCCATTCTAACTATCACATTACATCTCAAATTATTATAAATAGGTGTAGTGCTTAAAGTGTTGATTTATCGTCCACTCACCTTACATGAATTCAAAATTTGACATGTGAAAAAGTGTCTAGTTTCATGTGTACACAATAAATAAAATAACAAAAAATTTATGTAGATACTAAAATGTGATATTAGAGGGAGTGATAATAATGAGTTCATAGTATACTACATAAGATAGGAGCACCAAAAATTAGCACTTTACAAAATGCCAATAGAATCTAGACCATGCAATCATTTTAGAACGCAAATGATTTAGGTAGATCATAAAGCCTTTATTGTATGTTGACCCAAATGATAAGCTATCAATAGTTCACCTAAATTTACATTTAACCCCTAAACGTACCCATCCTTTGAACACAAGTAGATGCTAGCCAAAATAATAGATATTAGCATGGCTCAAATGTACATGAGGTATACATGAAAGGACCATTGCAAGCATAAAATCTACCCAACAAATTCGACATACTTGCCGTTGGAGGACTCTTCAATATTATCAACAACTCCTCGTTACAAGAGAACTATTGTAATTAGTAGAGAATTTAATAGTCTTACAAAGGTGACTTGGATGAAAGTCATCCAAACTTGTATGAGAAAGTTGCAAGGCTTTGAATCGATTCATGATCCAATTTTTGAACGTTAAGACGTTTAGGGGTTAAAATGACTATTGTACATAGATTTTTTCAGCATTAGGTACATGTTGGTTTTTGGATCACAACTTCCGCGTAGCATGAATGATGGGAGCCCGGCCAGGAACCGGGCAGGGGACCGAGCAAGGAACTGAGTGGGGAACTCAGCGGGGAACCGAGCGGGGAACTGAGCGGGGAACTGAGCGGGGAACCGAGCAGGGAACTCAGCGGGGAACTGAGGGGGGAACTCAGCGGGAAACTTCATAGCCCTGGCTTCCATTTTGGCGTTGGAGATGGGCCTTGCTAGCGTAACTTTTTAGTATGCTTCTTCTGTTTGTCAGCGCCACTTTTTAGTTTGAAGTTGCTTTCTAAGGTAGACACTCCCTCGATTGTCTATGGACACATTTGTTGGGTAAGTAGAAATTTGAATGCACCAGTGCATGCATGCATCAAATGACGTCCATCGCTGAGTTCAGTGATTCTACAATTTCGTTTAAGCAGTGTGTACGTCTTTTGCATTGTTCAATTAATTCCTTGGTTACTCCGCCATCGTCGTTAGAGCGTCAGAGGGAAGAAACATCATCTTGTTAATTTCCTGAGATAGGAGAGTTAATTAGAATTCGCATGTGGCCTGTGGAAGTTTATTTTATTCACTGAGTAACTTTTTTAGTGATTGCTCGACATACATACACTGCGGCAATTCTTTTTTTCCAAGTTCCTTTCCAAGATATTTCCTCCATATTCTGGGAGCTCCTACTTAGATTGTGGGTACATTCGCTAGGTAGAGAATGCAAATTTCGTACATCATTGGCCGTAGGGCCGCAATTCCGCTTGAGCACGGTTATTGAACTTTTCGTTTAAGTGGTACAATGCTTTTTTGCAATGCTTGATAATATATTTATTAATTATTTTCATGATTCTTTTCCGTCATCATCTTCGGAGTCGTTAGAGCGTCAGAAGGAAGAATGAAGAATTTCTTGTTGGAGCGGGAATTCAAGTAGGGCTCGCACTGAAGTATAATTTATTCTCTGAATAACTTCTTTCGCCATGTCTTCTAAATAATTATTGTATGAGTTACTGTGTTGTTGAATTGGGTGTGGTGCTGTTCCGCTTGCCGCATTTTAATTACATGCTTACTGACATATATATGATCCCCATTGATATATCTATACGTCTGCTGATATGCACCTAATGATGTAATTCCTCAGTGAATTAGATGCGCTACTGATTTCCATACTAATATCACCATTTGCATCCATCCACAGACGTGAACCTCTATTGATGACGTACATGAGTTCTACGAGTAGGAGCAAATTTGAGCTGCAAATTCGTCCAAAGGAATGATCTCCCGCCTCTTGATCAGCTAGAATTGGAAGGTTGTGTAACGTACCTGTCTGAGAGCTTGTTGCTGCCAGAGCGGGAAAGAGCTGATAGACAGTTTCTGAGAGTTTTAAAGTTTTTAAGAACAGAGCTCATATAGAGTCAAAGAGTAACACCGATGGTCGGCCAGAGGCCCCAGGACCCGATCCAACTGAGCAGCAACAGTGACAAGGCTCAATCTGATGAAGATATGCAGGTTGGCGCCGAAAATTTCAGTCAGTTCGCTGCCAATGCACACGATCAAAATGAGAGGGAATCAAAGAAGCGAACTGCCAATAGGAAACCAATGACGCGAACTGCCAAAAGGAAATCAAAGAAGCGAACTGCCAAATGAATAATGGCCGAAATAAACGATCGAAATGAGAGGGAAGCACAGGAGCGAACTGCCAAAAGGATTGCCGATGTAAAAGATCGAGATGCGAGGGCACTGAAGAGACGAAACATCTTTCACGACGGGATGCAACCGATGCAAGGAGAGGGGTCACCCAAGAAATCAGCTGCAAAGAAAGGTCAATGTGACCATTACAGTCTGGATGCACGGGAATTCATTCCATGTGACATTTCGAATCCAACTTGTGCTCTTCTCACAGATCCGTACTGAAGACCAGTGTCAGCTAATTAAGTCCGAGTTTCTAAATGATCTTTCAAGAGTCCAAGTAGCTGGAGAAAGATGTACCTGAAGGTGTTAGTAGTATCAGGATTCAAGCTTTGCACGTATCTTGACAGGGTAAACTTGTACGTAGGACAGGCTAGATTGATTGAAATCTTCAATAGTTAATCATACCTGCACACCACCTGAGTGAAATTGCTAGGCAACATTGTGATCGTTCTGCAAAACACATTGCAATCAAGTCAAATGCAATGATCAAAGGTGCGTGATATCTTCCCTCTCGCTGTGAAAAACAGGATCCTCCGATTTGAAGTTCACTGCCTGTTCCCCATTTTTGAAGCGTATTCCATAAACGGGGGATAGACTGGGGCATCCGATCGAGGTTGCTTAGAGTTGGGAGAGAAAACAGGCTATGGCTGTAGTGTTAGAATCTATTTTCCACTAAATAAATTTTCTCTTTATTTCCGGCAGTATTAGCACCATCTGATACTTGCTTGGACGAAGAATTAATCCTTCGCATGCAGCTTGTTTCCGATATCACTTTTAACATGCCCGTGTTTGGTGCTCAACTGGACCATGTCAACAATGTTCTCAAAGCATAAGCTAAGTCGAGTTTATGACGATTTGACGCATACAGAAGTGAATCAAACTTTAGCAGGGACTTTCGTATCGACTTAAGCAAAGGTGAGATCAATGTTGTCGTTATGTAGCATTCCCATGAACAGTGAACTTAGGGTATGATCGCGCTTTGAGGACTGTCTACAGCCGTCTGCTAACCACAATGTCAATTCACCGAGGGCATATGTCTAAAAGCGTAGGACCTTATAAAATAGTCGAATCACATGGCTTCTTATGTCGACTCTTGGAATTGCACGTAATTGAGAAGTGATCACAGGTGAGACGTCTGTTTAGAACTTCCTTGAGTACCTGTGCGCAGGTCTGGTCCATGGGTAAGTTGAAGGCCGTATTTAGCAAATTGCCCACAAATTTTGTCTCGGTAACGACGTGGTAATGTTTCGGCAGTCTGAAACTTCAGCAGTGTGTCTTCAAGACGAGTTTGAGATGCCGAAGGTGATTTAAGGGCCAATGGTGAATAATTCTGTGTACAGACGAATCGGGTCTTCTCCCTCGTTAGGGATTATTATGCTGGCTCGATAGTTTGGATGCATCTTTCGCACTACTTTGCACTCACTCGTGAATATCTCGAGTGATCGCTAAGTTCGGATTTGCTTTGTAAGTCAATCGTAGTTAGACTGAAACTTCAACGGTTCCTAAATTTTATAGCTACAAAATCTGCTGTCTGAGCTCCATCACTTCGGTTGCTGCTCTTCTGCTCGAGAATGTAATGAACCAAGCGGATTTCTAATAAACAGGATCTCAAGGTCACTAGGTCACAAGGGGTGTCAAATTGAGTTCAATGTACTAATAGAAAGTTGTGCAAAGAGGTGCGTTTCCTACATGTAGAAGAATGATCTCATTGATTTTCCCTTTTGTACAAGACATCCTCTTACATGATCTGAGCATTCAATAATGGTATTGATTGTTGAAGAGTGCGACCCCTGTTAACATTGCTCGAGAGCTTTGGAAGAGTGTGCCTCGGCCTACTCATGTTGCAGACTTTGTCTAATTCTAAAGTGATGAATGATCCATAACCCCTACACACTCACAGTGCACGTGTGGTCACCGGCTTAAGTGCACGCTGGCATGTATGAGACAACAGCCACATAACTTGGATCACACAAAGTTACGGAGAGGTAGGTTCAGGTCTCCATTATCCCATATGCGTTGCTACACGCATTTACACTCTACCTCTATAAGTTCCAGGGCACTCCCGCACAACTGTTTAGCAGCCGGGTGCTCAGCACAGAGCCAACTATTCTTTCGCCTTTTACTAAAGAATACCGTGCGCTGGGTACACTCACCGGCATACCCCTTTTTTGGACTGCCCCTCACGGGGCCCATTAATGTGAATAACTAAACAGGAGTGATGTTGGGTTGCACAGTCTGAGAATCAACCAGGGCTTCTGGAACTTCATAGACGTCTTCATTCTCGTTAATGTGGGTCAAAATCATAACCCAACGTGTTGTGATTAGAAAGGATCATTTTGAAGGACTGCTGCTGCGATGGTAACGCCAATCCCATACCGGCAATAGAGTTAACCGAAAAGTCAGCTCAAAGAGGAAAGTTTTAGCAAATTCCTCTTGAACTCCTCTTGAACTCATATTGAAATATAAATAGACCGAAAACTAGTTCAAGGTGAGTTGGGAGACAATCTAAAGCAAGCCACTGTCATTATTCTCCACACCTCACAATGACTTCCACACCTCCTACCAAAGCTCCAAGCCCATGGCTCACAAGGGGACAAGTTATGACACGACACTATTCAACCCAAACATAGCTCAAGGAAGCTCAAAAGAGCGCTTGAAAGAAGGTTGAAAAGGCTTGTTCCAAGGCCTTCTTTTCGGTTAACTCTAATGTCTTGATTACATTTCATGCGTGATTCATGACTTGTAGAGAGACTTGAAGATCAATCAGTGTCATTGTGTCTCATGGTCGTTTTGTAGACGTGTGTCGGGATGCTTCCCCTATATTATTGGTTGCTCGTGAAGTCGTGATCATTTGTTTCATTGTACTTGCATTGAGTGTTGCCATGCTGCCCCATACCGTTTGGTGGCTCATGGGATGACCCCGCCATACAATTAGCCCAGACTGCTCTGCGTCCCTTACTTACCTGGGCGGGGTCAATCCATGACCCTGAAGGTGGATGGCCTAAAGTTGGCCTGCCCCATTGCACTAAGTGGCGGGTGACTGTAGTATCTTCCCACGGGAGGCATACACGTCATAATTTGTGGCAGCAGGGGCTCGCGTTCGCGCGGCCCCTACCCAACCCAATCACATGAAAATGGAACCTGTAGGATTTTGGAGAGGTACCTCGGAATTTTTATTCTGAATTAAACTGCCACAATGTTGGCTGGTTTAGCTGCCTCTTTCTGACACCACGGCGTGATCTTCAAGCTGCAACAAGTCAAAGTACTCATAGTTAGAAGTAGGTGATAAAAATGTCACACGACCATCTAATAGCAGTACTGTACATATGATGTCACAAAAATTGGCCAAGCTCCAACACCACCACATACTGAAATGCACGGATCTGATGACAACAAGAGCACCCTTCAATCCTAGAGTCCTCCATAAAAGTATCCTCTAAGTCCTTTCCTTTCTATGTCATCACTGAGTCTGATTCAGTAAGAGAAATACATAAGCAGACTTGAAGAGCTCATCCAAAACTTCAGATAAGGTGGGATGGGCGTACGTGTACAGCAATTTCAATGTCCTGCGGAATCAAAAGGCAATGAAGACAGGTAAGTTTAAGTTACAATAGAAAACATGAGGATCTGGATATGCAAAAGAACCACAAGGAGTTGGAATATATTGTTATGCATGCCATTTTAAAAATTGAAAACCACGGAGAAAAAAAAATTTGCCTCCTCAATATGGTTAAGAAGGCTTGTGAAAATTTGTACTGGCCTTGATGGTATTGCCCATAGCTATAGCATTTGAAGCTTCATGAATGAGGTCAGCAGCGTGGAGACCAAGGATATGCACTCCTAAGATCTCTCCAGTATCAGGTCGATATATCAACTGCCAACAACAGTCTATGCATAAGTCTCTTACATTTCATTACCAACAATCCTTGGACTTTTAAAGAACTTCCACTGAAAGTTTGTCACACTTTCATGCCCTCTACAAACCTTGCATGAGGAAACCTTTCTTACAGTTTTTAACATCATCACCCAAGAAGCGATGTAAATGGAAAAACCAAATACTATAAGGTACTAAGCAGTCGTACCCTCATTCTCTGCAAGTGCTTTGGTATTGGGTTTGAAGCTGGTCTTGGCAACGCTTACTTTAAACCCTCCTTTTCAGCTAATGCCCTTGCTTGTGGCTGCCATTAACACAAGTCAAGCACCTTACTTCCATGCGATTTAATTTTCTTGTCACTGACCTTCATGTTTAACCCTTTAACGCTCCAGCGTCCATATTCTGCACGCTGGATGATTTATGACGCGTCCCTTTACCGCTTACGGTGATGTTTTTCATCCATCCATTTTTTTTCTGATTCTTGTGCTAGTTGACAACCATTTGTACAGTACGGATAATCAAAATAAGATATTGAGAATTTCTAAAAAATAGCAAAAGTGGTTTATGTCAAGTTTCATTCTTAGTTCAAAAAGTGAGACCTTAAACATGATTTTCCATAATAAGTAAAATCAAATAATGAAAACCATACCATCTTGTAGTGCATGTTATTCCAATTTCATTACAATTTTAAATTTTTTTTTAATGTTAATTTTGGATTTTAAATTGAATTTCTAGAGAAAACCTTGCAAAATTAATTAAAAATTATTAATAAAAATTATGACGAATCCAACTGTACAGATGTTATCTTCGCATTGACATTTATAACTTTGCTTTGTACATCAACTCCATTTTAAACTTTTATCGAACATAATATAATGAATATTTGAAAACGCTGTTGAATCGGGACCTTAAAGGGTTAATCTACAACCTACCATTCAAAAAGCCTTAGAAATAACGCATACAATAAAACCTCAAAAATTCAGTGTTTCTGAAAGAGTATAAAAAAAACATACCTCGGTAAGCCCAACCATTTTGATTTTTAGGTGAGTAAAACAAGCTGCAGGAACGCTGTTGTGGTTCAAAACATTGTCTCGCCCAACGATCTGCTCAATGATTGTGGAGAAAATCATTAACTTAATGAAAAAATCATACGTTAGAATCGTACAATTTTGAACGTATCTTATACTCAAACAAATTCCCAACCAATCACTGCATGGTTACTTTTATTGTGTTACTTGTTACTAAAGTGTCTATTCTCGGCAGGGGAGAGTAGTTTTGTTCCAGTGGCCTTTTGTCCGGTGGGCACTAGGTCACTGACATTACGAACGATCACTCCTGCGGTCACTTTATTCACGCCAGCCTGGAAAGAGGACTTGAGTTTCTATCTATCTATCTAAAGCATTTAGAGAATATCCCAAAAATTATTTACTAATATATATATATATATATTTTTTTTTTTCGCTTTGAATTTTTTTTATATAATCTTTCTATATAATTATAAATTTTCAAATTTTCAAACTATTTAAAAATAAAAATAAAAATGAAGTTGTTGCCCCTATGAGTTGAATACCAAATGAGTTGGTTTGACTACTAACAGTAGTATTGGTTTAGCACATTTATCTAAATTCCTCACGTAGTTAGGAAATACTTTGCAGAACCCTCTAAGTGGCACTGAAATAGTGTACCTTCATATGCACTAAAAAAAAAAAAGAAATAAAAATGAGTCATCATGTCAACAGAATGAGTCATCTTGTCAAGAGCAAAAAGACAGAATAATCCAAAAATCACCCGCAGTCTGATCTAGCAACATAGTATCATTGAACCAAAACTTGGAAACCTTGGTTGTGGAAAACTGAAGATGATTTAACCTCAAAATTTGTCAAACACTGTACTATTTGTCACAAGCATGGAAGCCTAATATAGAAGTCTTCCCAACTGTACAACCATTGTGCCATGCCCTGTTCTGGAGTGTTAGTCCTTGCCTAGTTATGTTATGTGCTTTGCTCCATTTTTGCTCTGAGACTTGGAGTAGTAGTTCCTCTACAGTGTTGCTATAGGGTAAGTTAATGAGTGTGGACTTGCAAGCTGTGAGGTGGCTTGTTCCAGGCCCACTGAATCAAATGAACGCCCGGGGAGTGCACAGTTCAAGTACTATAATTATACACGTGCGTGCACAACAACGGTATTATGTAGAACAAGCATGCATGTACAAAATGTATGTATTGGAGACATATTTTAATT
The DNA here is from genome assembly GCA_022496805.1 of Pohlia nutans. Taxonomy (NCBI): domain Eukaryota; kingdom Viridiplantae; phylum Streptophyta; class Bryopsida; order Bryales; family Mniaceae; genus Pohlia; species Pohlia nutans. The sequence continues at coordinate 5,903,172 of CM040086.1, forward strand.
GAGCGGAAAGTAGATATACATGAGGCTTGGAGACTTTTAATTCCTCATTTTCAGCCCATGTGTACATAATGAAATGTATTTTGAGGCTATGAGATTTGTACATATATTGCTTAATTTTAGCCAAAAGAAAAATGTATATAGGAGGATTTTTAATTAGGGGGTGCACGCACGTGATTCCTAGCTTTATTGAATAGTGCACTCCCTGAGAATAAACGTGACCCAAGCTTTTCTATGGCTGCTGTACAGACGTCTCTAGCACATATATTAATTTCCCTGCCTGGTGTCATTCTATCCACTACAAGTTCACAACCTGCTCTGGACGTCACCTTGAAAGCATGCAATACATTAATGGCATCAGTGTGGGGCAATGTTTGTGACTCTATCCATGCAAGTATTGAATCAAAGCAAACCGGGTGCAGAAATTGAATACCGAAGGGTTTCCATTTCAGAAACCCGGCTGTGTGTCTTGCCACCGTAACAAGTTGTACATATGCACTTCAGTCTGCATACAAGGTGGAAAGCAACCTGGGGGCGATATATATTATCAGAAGCCATTCCAGTTTCGTGGGTTTGGGTTGGGTAGGGGCCGCGCGTACGCGAGCCCCTGCTGCCACAAATTATGACGTGTATGCCTCCCGTAGGAAGATAGTACAGTTACCCGGCCCTTAGGGCCGATTACCATGTGTGGGGGGCAGTGGGTGGCCGGTCCTCAAAAGGAGGAAGCTCCACCGAAGTGGGTGGAAACAAGAGGATTCTAGAGTATATATTTCGTTTGTACCGAAATGGGTGGAGCATGGGTGGTTCTTGAGACCTCAATTCTTGTCTTCTAAGGTCGAGCCACCTAAAACCGACCAGGTACCTAATGCCGATAATTTCTACACATGGCTTTCATTTTAGAACGCACATCTAGGTAGACCATAGATGGCTTATCGTTTTGGTCAACAAACAATAAAGGCTCTATGACATATTTAGATTTGCGTTCTAAAATGAAAGCCATGTGTAGAAATTATCGGCATTAGGTACCTAGTCGGTTTTAGGTGGCTCGACCTTAGTGCCTTCCACCCACTGCCCCCCTTACATGGAAGTCCGTTTTTCATTCTCCACTTTGTGGAAACAATGAATAGTGTCTGAATATTATACCTATATTTTTGTCTTCTTGTGATCAAAACTACTCACCAGCACTAATACAACCCATGTGCCTGGCGCAGTTTCATTCCTTTTTCATTTTTAGTAAGTGAAAAACGACACATTTCCTACTAGTGTGCAATGAGGCAGGCAAACTCTAGGCCATTCACCTTCTGGTTCATGGATCGACCGCGCCCAGGTAAGTGAAGAGAGCCTCCTTCTCAAGGCTACTTATGGCTGAGTTTTCCCATGAGCCACCGAAGGCTACAGGGACATCTCAGGAACAGTCATTGTTGTTTCAGTGGATCTCAACCCAGTGCAGCCTGGCAAAACTCAAACACAATCCAACAGATGATCACGCGGTACCATGGCCTTCTACTAGAGCACATAGAGACTTTTTAACTACACCGAAGCACGCCCGTTCCACACATCAAAGGCTTTGCAGATTGATCAATTGTGTGTTATTAGCTAGGATTTCACGCCTCTTGAATGTGGAGACAAGTAGATGTATCTGAAGTCTTCCAATGCAACACTTCTCTGGTCTTGGTAGCCAGGGCCAAAATTTTCTTATTTATCACTGTGTCATTGTTGATAGCTGTGTGGGTTTCGTTGGAATCCAGGTTGAAGATGGCCACATGATATATATTGATTCTTTGTGGAAAAGCATAAACCAAAAGGTATGTCAGCAACCGCTAATTCATTTGGAGAAAATCAACATCCATACAGGAATTGAAAAGAGATCAAGTGAGGATTCTTAGACCTGTTGCATGTGCAAGTCAAAGGATGACCACGTATACACAAGAATGCTCCGGATCCATCCAATTTTGATTCAGACTGATGGGCCCCGGAAGGGGCAATCCAAAAAATGGGGGTATATCGGTGATTGTACCCAGCGCACGGTATAATTTAGTAAAAGGCAAAAGAATAAGGTAGGAGCACCCAATTCCAACATAGTACCCAAAGCCGATAATTTCTACACATGGCTTTCATTTTAGAATGCACATCTAGGTAGACCATAGATGGCTTATCGTTTTGGTCAATAAACAATAAAGGCTCTTTGACATATTTAGATTTGCGTTCTAAAATGAAAACCATGTGCAGAAATTATCGGCATTAGGTACCTGGTCGATTTTAGGTGCCTCGACCTCAGTTCGCTCTGTGTTAGGCGCCTGGCTATTTGATGTAAATGTAGAAGTGTCTACAGGGAGAGTGTAAATGGGCGGAGTAAGGCATATAGGATGGATGGGGACCTGCTTCATGTCCAGGTGTCTTGAATCTAGTATTGGCTAAGAGCATGTGCACCCTACCCCTGCACAAGTCCTTGACTTTCGAAACAGGATGAAACATGTTTGTATTGATGGATGTTGTTTTTGCAGGGAAGTAAGAGAGTCACGAAATTTGAGTCATATATAATGATGCCTCTATAGTCCCTCTATAGTTTCTCTATAGCTAATTCAAGGACGGGCTCAATATTCTAAACTGATGGACAATAATGATTATCCACATATAGTGATTGTGATTGATTCAAGCAAGAGGGTGATTATAGCGGTTCAAGAGTGTGTGGAGTGCACTGCAATGACATTATCAGTTGCAGCATTCAAACTGAATCAGTATCCAGCCCCAGCTTAAGTAACTGAAGACCTTGCAACAGCACGAGCCAGTGTCATCTATTCGGTGGCTTCTGAGGTAAAACGTGGAATCCCAATTGTCTGACCAAGTACTCCATCAAAACAGAGTGTTAGTTATGGAGTGTTAGTTCTGGAGTGTTAGTCCTTTACTAAAAAAGAATAATAGCAAAAAAAGTAAAAGAATTGATGAAAAGAACAACATTACTTTCTCCAAATGATAATTCTTGTAACATTTGACAATGTAAATTAAGGTGTTTGCGACTTTGAAAAATTCTCCTAAGTGGAGTTAAACTTGGATTGGCATGATTCAAATTGTGTTTGGAAGTTTAATATCTTGTTTTATTTTTTTGGACTGTGTTCTTTTGTTCATGTTCGAGTGATGTATGTATTCTGATCTTGATCAATTTACCAACTCCTTTCATATTTGAATGAATAAATTTTTGTGGTAAATAGTGTACGGATAAGTCATTCTCACTTATAAAATCCACAATAATTATGTGTGAGTTTGTTCTTGATATGAAAGATAGCAATAGAAGGTGTTGACATAGGGCATTGCTGAATCGCATCAATTTCATTTTAGAAAATTTAACCCAAATTCTATTTAACTTTGAAGTCACACACCTTTCAAAATCTCATTTTTGAGTGTGCATTATATTACGGTTCAAAGACATACTATAATCTTGAAATTCCACCATTGGATGATTATGTAATTGATAATTTTGGCAAATTGTCTCCACTCCACTTGAGAATACAATTGTATGGTTATCTTCTAATTTAATCCATTTTGTTCTTGATAATATCAATCACAGTGGAAAAAAGTACTGAAATCCAGTGCACTCATCTACAGTATGTTAGTACCCTAGGCACTAAAAAGTTAAATATGGATATGTAAGCTAATCAAAAATCAATTTTAATACAAAACTTTAAAAGACAGAGAATAATTTTTATTTATTTTTATTTTATATAATTATATTTATTTTCAATCTTACAACTAGCGTGAATTAAGAGTCTATTGGAGGTAGCTCTACTGACTTCCATACTTATTACACTACATGGATGTGGATGGTAAGAAATTTTAGCTTGAAATTCTTCATAAAATAAAATTCTGGTTATTTAAAGACTAGAATCTAATTTCTTGAAAAACTAGGTGTTAAAGAAAAATGTGCATCAATTGATACAAACCTATTTGTTGTCCTTTAGTAGCAGAATTCAATAATGTATAATTAAATATACATTATCTCTCGTAACATCGTAACAATTATTGAACGCCATATTGGTTAAATTGGCCAATTCTTGTTATTTTCTAGTGTAACCTGTAACTTGTTTACACTTAAAATTAATAGGGATCATTGATCAATTTAACCAATTTGGCGTTAATGGCTTGCATCCATTGTTAATTGCAATTTGGGCTATCAAACCATGCCAATATAATAGTATATTTATATTGATTACTAACTACTAGTTGTTGGTCCAAATCAGAGTTTATCTCCTAGAGGGAGATAGCAAAGATAAGCTCATAAATCTTGCTACCTATGTCTAAGTTGAATTTGAAGTGCTTGGGGATAGACAAACTACCCCTAACGGCTAGTCTCTTTATTCACGATGGTCTTACGTTAATGTAAATAACAAGCGGCTAGTCACATAGTCTATACCTTAATATTTACCCTAAATTTATTTTTATGGCTTGTTTATATTGTTCAACTCCTTGAAAATGATGCATTTCCGTAATCTCTTCCCCTAGTAGGGCAGAGACAACAAACTGTTCGAAGGCAAGGCTAATTTGGCAATTGCACAATGAACAGTTTGGACAGCAAGAGCAAACCAATGAAGGCAAACTACCAAAATTCCAGATCGAATTGAATCACACAGGGTAGTGACCATAAAATGATTGATTGGGTTCATAGCCTGGGTCAGTACAAGAAGTTTAGACTTCAATAGAGCCACTATACGAGCCCGTATACAGGCAGAATGGTTTCTGGCAACCAGAGCAAGATAACATATTCACGTCCTTGGAAGCAATTAATTCATAGCACTCCACTGTCTAGTAGAAGACCTATCATTTTTCGTTCCCAATTTCGTAAGAACAGTGTACAGTGGTTGAATATTATACTTATATTTCTCTCTTCTTATGACCAAAACCACTCACCCGCATTGACACAACCCATGTGTGACGCAATTTCATTCCTTTTTCATTTCTATTAAGTGAAAAACGACACATTTCCTACTAGTGCTCCAACGTAACTTCTTCAATATGATGCAAAATACAAGTACACTCAGATCTCTTTTATATAACTCCTTTGGTAACCACTAAGCAACATACATAGTTCAGAACTTGCCTTCATCATGTGGAAAGTATTCAATCACAAGTAAACACAATGGCAAATATTCTCTGCATATAATACTGGAGGGTGTGATAGAAATGTACTCCAGAAAGACAAAAGTAACTGCAAATGTAAATGCCCATATGACATTTACGAAGTACACTCAGAACTCTACTATCTCACTCCTTTGACCTTTGGAAACCAGTACTTACTGTAATCAACATACATGACTTCACAACTTGCCAATCATGTGAAAATTGTCCAATCACATGTATACACATGGCAAATATTGGAGGGTGTGACAATAACAAGTTCAGAGTGTACTCCAGAATCTAAACAAAAGTATTTGCAAATGTAAAAATGCCCAATCACATAACACTGACCGTTATGGAACTGGACGATTTTATTAAGAGGCGAAGATACTGATCCAGTCTAAGCCAAAGTGAAGAGATTCTAGAGCACAGTCAAGCCTAAAAGATCGACATGCACCGGAGATGTCCCGGATCGATCACAGGATTCAAGCAAGTAAGCTGTTGTTTGTGATCGACCAACAGGAGGATCAAATTCTAGCTTAGGAGGCCCAGCGGTAAATGATGGCAAGGTTGCAGTAGAAGCCGTCACTCTTGGCCACCCAAGCACATCCATAGAAACTCTAGTGTTATAATCTTGAATGCCAGGCTCTGTTTCAAACAAATGTTCCACAAAATTAATTGAATTTTTAGCAATACTTTGATGAGCCGGTACCATACAATTCATGTTCCAAATGTTATAAAAACGTTGAACTAGCTAGCATATTTATCGACCTACAGTGTGTAATTTTACAGTAACCACACTGCACTAGATCGAATGACTCAGATTAGATCGATAGCTTCTAAGACCATTAAAAATTTGAACTAGCTAGCATATAATATGAGCTTACAGTGTATAATTTTACAGTGCACTAGCTAGAATGACTCAGATTAGATAGCTTCGAAGAACACAATGATATTCGTTATAATGGCGACATTTCAAGGGACTGACACTCCCATGATCTAGAACCTCAGATCTATAATGTTTGGACAAATTTTGAAGCACTGGCTTGTCAAATTAATCTTTGCGCTTTGAATTGAAACACTCCAATTTAACAAACATGAAACCAAACTCATCTTTCAGTTATATTACAAAACTTTGTTCAAACTATGACATGATCGACTTGGATGGTCATATTCATTAAACTGGCATGACTCAAAGTGCCAAAACTGTGACTTCAAGTGCTAGAATTGCAAAAATTAAACTTAAACTAGTATAGATTTGAGGCCTTAGGTTCGAGGGCAACTGACACTGCATCGATTTCACTAAAATCCGCCATTTCAAGGAATATGTATACTTTTAGAGGAGCGATATTTCAAAAAATTGGCATTCCCATCTGGAGCCTCAGGTCTACAATCATCCATCCTAGACATTAGAGCTCTAAGTTCAAATATCATCCCGAATACAGAAGCTCTGAAGCATTGAGTTTTTGTGACACAGATTGGATCATGCGATGCTTCAATCTCGAAGATATATCACAAAGGGTGAATATAAATTTAGACTGACGCTGATCGCATGATCCCAGCCATGTCACAACCTAGCAAGATGAGGTTCACACATCAAATGAAGTGCACCATATATAACACGCAGGGTTATGGGCCGCACCTTACCAATTGATGAAATACTGAAACGGGAGCTGCAAGGTTTAGAGGCTCATGCGCTAGTCTCCTAAAGTCTCATCATGTCTTCTTTCTATCTATATGTCTGCTGCTCAGATGCAATTCTAGTGTCGAAATGGAGCTCCTAATATAGCTCAACAAAGTCCTTGAACGATTGTGTAAACCTTCGAAAGGAAGCAACAAAGACAGGACAGCGAACCTGTCCAGTTAATTAGTTTGTGCAGAAGTGGGATATGCGTTCATGAATCATGATGCTTGTAACTGTACACTTTCCATGACCTTCAAGTCCCATACACCTTGACACGTATGGGTCTCAATAAATTTCCTTGATTCGATGTTATCCTTGTGGGATCCTGGGCGATGCAGACAGAAACCTGTCTGTGTGCATCTGTCTGTCATAGTTTCTAAGACCATTAAAAATTTGAGCTAGCTAGCACATTTATCGGCTTATAGTGTATAATTTTTACAGTAACCATTCTGCACTTAGAATGACTCAGATTAGATAGCTTCTAAGAACACAATGATATATCCGTAATATTAATGGCAACATTTCAAGAGACTGACACTCCCATAGTCCCATGATCTGGAACCTCAGATTCATAATGTTCCAAGTTTTTGAAGCACTGGCTGGTCAAATTAATATTTGCGCTTTGAAACACTGACTCCAATTTAACAAACATGAAACTAAACTCATCTTTCGATCAGTTATATTACAAAAACTTGAACTATGACATCGACTTGGATGGTCATATTCATTAAACTGGCATGACTCAAAGTGCCAAAACTGTGACGTTCAATCAAGTGCTAGAATTGCAAAAACTAAAACCAATATGGATTTGAGGCTTTAGGCTCGAGAGCAACTGACATTGCATCAATTTCACTAAGATCCGCCGTTTCAAGGAATGTGTGGTTTTGGGTATATTTTTAGAGGAGCGAGATTCCAAAAATTGGCATTTCCATCTGGAGCCTCAGATCTACATCTTCCTAGATTTTAGAGCTCTAAGTTCATAATTCATCCCGAATACAGAAGCTCGGATGGATTGAGTTTTGTGACTTAGATTAGATCGTGCGATGCTTCCGTTTTAGAAATATATCACAAAGTGTGAATGTAAATTTAGACTGACGCTGATCGCATGATCCCAGCCATGTCACAAGCTAGCAAGATGAGATTCATACATCAAATTAAGTGCACCATATATAACACGCAGGGTTATGGGCCGCACCATACCAGTTGATGAAATACTGAAACGGGAGCTGCAAGGTTTAGAGGCTCATGCACTAGTCTCCTAAAGTCTCATCATGTCTTCTTTCTATCTATATGTCTGCTGCTCAGATGCAATTCTAGTGTTGACAAGGAGCTCCTAATATAAATCAACAACTTGCACAATTGTCTAAACCTTCAAAAGGAAGCAACAAGGACAGGACAACGATTCAACAAACTTGTCACGATGTTAAGTTTGTGCAGAAGTTGGCTATGCATTCATGAATCATGATGCTTGTAACTGTACACTTTCCATGACCTTCAAGTCCCATATATACACCTTGACACATATGGGCCTTGATAAATTTTCTTGAATGGATGTTATCCTTGTGGGGTCCTGCGGCAATGCAGACAGAAACCTGTCTGCGCATGCATCGGTCTGATCTGTGAGGTGTCAACTTCTCACAGTCTGCATGTGAAGTGTCAACTTCTGTCCACTACATAGCGATGATTAACTTATGAAATTTTGAATCAAACTAAGATAATCCCACATGACATCAGACAACTCTCATTTCTATCTAAACGCATGGAACTAGATATCTAGTGCTGTAGTGGATCCACAAAACATTTTGACTTAGACATTCAAGCTAATTGAATTCTATGGACATACTCGATCATCTCTAGCTTCTTGGAACTCTTTTAAAATCACATATTACAGTTTTTGTCGTGTTATCAATAGTATTGTCATGATGTGTTCACATTCTCCTTGTGAGCAACTTTATTAACGAGAGTTTCATAACGGTATGACATGCTAATTAAGGATATTCCATAAGCTAGCTGGGAAAGTGCATGTGTGGATCTTCATCTAGTCATAATGGAGTTAAATCTTTATTATGACCATATTTGTTAAAATGACACAATACGTAGTCTCATATTGTTTTTGACTTTACATTTAAGTGATAATCACTAATTAGTGTTTGATATTGATTTTTTTTGGTGAATTGAGAGTTGAATATGTTAATACAGTCATAGACCTTTGATTTTATAAAGGTTGATATGTTCATAAATTTTTGATTTGTTAGAATAAAGGTCTCAAATAGTAGGGCTAAAGTCTCAAAATGTTCATTTTGTCTCTGTTTAACAAATATGGTCTTTTATCCTCATCAAGCTAAATATTTATCATGCCAATTTAAATATTTACATAGCATAATAGAGCGTTGCAATAGTGCACCCTTTTGAAAACTAGATTGAAAAAGAATTTCCATTTAAATTCACTTTTCTCAGTAATGAAGAAATGCCTCTATTCCATGAAATTTGGGACTTTTGTGTCATTAATTGTTATATAAGCTTAGTTTCTAATTATAACTAGACACTCGTCCCATTGCCAAAAGAGTGATGGCTCCCATTGCTCTATTATGCTAGATGTATTCTATCAACTTAAATATTTATCGTGACAATATAATCAAGTTAAATATTTATCCTACCAAGTTAAATCTTTATCCTGGCACGTTTAATATTGTCACATTTAACAGTCCTAGCGCTTTACGTACGTTGACAGCTCCTAGCGTGAAGAAACATGAAGAAGCCAAAAATATCGACAAGATTTGGCATTTCTAAGTGAAGACAACAAGAAATGTATTCTATGAAATTTGGGACTTTTATGTCATTAATTGCCAAGTAACTAATTATAACTAGACACTAGTTGCATTGCCAAAAGAGCAATGGCTTCCATTGCTCTATTATGCTAGATGTATCTTGTCAACTTAAATATTTATCCTGACAGTCAAATTAAACATTTATCTTGCCAAGTTAAGTCTTTATCCTGGCACGCTCAATATTGTCACATTTGACAGCCCTAGCGCTTTACGTACCTTAACACTCTTGTTGTGAAGAAAGATGAAAAAGCCAAAGATACCGGCAAGATTCGATGTTTCTAAGTGAAGACAACAAGATATGTATTCCATGAAATTTGGGACTTTTGTATCATTAATTGCCAAATAACTCATTATAACTAGACACTGGTCCCATTGCAAAAAGAGTGATGGTTCCTATTGCTCTATTATGTTAGATGTATGATCCTTGTCAACTTAAATATTTATCGTGATAGTCAAGTTTAAAATTTATCCTGCCAAGTTAAATCTTTATTCTATCAAGTTACAAGGAGATCCTCTGAAATTCCGTAATACACACATGGGAGATTGAAGCAAATTTCCTTGTTTGAATGAACATGTAAACGGGATTCAAATTTTCCCTCTTAGACTTGTAAATAGGAATTTTAATTTCCCTGCTAAATACCAATTTGTAATTCATTTGTTCTCAAATCCCTTAGCAAATCCCTTATGCATCAGAAGTCCCTCATACACTATGAGGGAATTGTCTATTTTTTCCCGTATTGCCACATTCCCTCATAAGTGTAATTGACTAATTGGAAGAGGAAAATAACAGGGAAAACCAAGCTATTTCGCATAAGGGTCACCCTTGTGAGTTAAATCTTTATCCTGGCACGTTCAATACTGTCACATTTGACAGCCCTAGCGTAGTTTACGTACCTTGACAGCTCCTGCCATGAAGAAACATGAAGAAGCTGAAGATACCGGGAAGATTCGGCATTTCTAAGTGAAGACAACAACTGAGATATGTATGCACGAGGTTCTTGTAGGGATAACAGTGAAAGAAAATTCACGAAGTACGTGCGGGTAAAACCCAATGAATTGACATGCACTATCATCACAAAGAGATCCTCTGAAATTCCCTCATACACATATGGGAGATTCAAGCACATTCCCTTGTAGGAATAGTCATGTAAACGTGATTCAAATTTTCCCTGTTACACGTGTATATGGGAATTTAATTCCCTGGTACTAGTAAGGGAATGTTACATCACATAGGGAATCTGACTTTGATTGGGGAATTTTTCAATTTATCTCAATGAAGTATGAATTTCATTCATATTCGATATGGTAAATTCATAATGATTTTGATAATTATTTTCAGTATAGACTACACTATACCTACATTACGATAAGTACTACAAGTTATCTCAATTACTTCGACTTAAATTTTCTTCGAATTCTACAAGTAGCCCAAATTTTTATTATTATTCCAGATCAAATTAAATAAGATAAATGGTGTATAGTGGTATACATTACTTTTTAAGTCCTAACTACCTACCCAATCATTTTTTGAGTGATGCTTGCTAAGACATTCTAACCATTCAAATTTTTTCAATCAATCCAAATTTATGCACTTTCAAATTTACTTTTTTACTTTCAATCTACATACCTCTCTTTCTTTACTTCATTTCAAGGTGAATATCCAAGATTTTACGTTTCTTTGGTTTTTTTATTAAACCCACAATTAGTTTTTCTTAACGTATAATGAAAAAATTGCAATTGAAGTAAAAAGGCATATATGATGAAATGTCATAAAGTGCCGGTAAAGAAGTTACAAAAACATAAAAACACTTACAATGATAAAAATAAAATTTGGTTGAATCAAAGATAAAATGAAACATAAATTGGAAATAAATGTCTCTATAACATAAAATAAAAAACATATCTTGGAAAATCATTTTTTTTAACATCACTAAAAATATGAAAATTAAAAAAAAAGCTCTCAGCCATCATGATTTCCTCAAAAAGAAACAATTCAAATTCTTTGAATTTTTTTTAGATATAGAGAAAAGCCGTCATGATGTAATCCAAAAAAATTTGGATCATTTTTTTTTTCATTGCAAAAACTGTATGAAGTCCATTGAAAGGAATAAATAATTAAAAAAATTAATCTAAACTTTTTTCTAGATACTGAAAAATCCTTGCATGAAATAGTGCAAAAAAAAATTCAAAAAAAAGTTTTCTTTTACAACGGTAAAAATATCCAAAGCATGCCGAGGGGGAAAAATATAGCTCTAGCAGACCAGCACTCCAGGGTCTCCAGCACTCCAGCCCCCAAGATTTGGGCAAAAAAAAAATTCAAAAAAAATTGAAAGTTTTTTTTGGTATAGAGAAATCCCTACATGAAATAGTGCAAAAAAGTTTTTTGAAAAATAAGGTATTTTTTACATGGAAATATAATTGCCAATGGTAAAGTTATTTTATAATAATGAAGAAAATTCACCCACTTGCATGAATGTTTGCATGTGGTGTGGTGGCTTAGTACTTGGTTGGGGTTTAGAAGGTCTTCTGTTCAAATCCGGCCGTTGTCAATTGACCATGTGTTGACTGTGGTGAGCCCCATTGTGGTGGTTGGGGCTCTAAATATATTGGTGAGGGTTGTCAAACCTTTTTTCGGGCAGCTAGTTTTCTTTGAGTAGGCCAAAAATAATTTCGATCAAAAAAAAAGTTCAATAATTTACTAGGTCAAACCGTGAAAACTATTTGAAGTTTTACTCATCCTCAAAGTCCTAAATCAATTCCCATATCCATTGAAATTCCCTCATTCACAATGTGAGAATTGCCCTTTTTTTCCCTCTTTGCCACATTCCCTTATAAGTGTAAGTAGATAAGGAAATAAGAGAGAAAATAGAGAAAATTCCCATAGGAGATAGCCGTAAGATCTCCGCATGCATGCTCTACAGACTGCAGATGTAGACGTGCATGCTGACCCGCCTAGCTGCAGAACTAACTATGACTTTGAACCTATTAACATTTAGATGCTGGAATCTTAAACACTGTAGAGTGTAGACGTGACCCGCCTAGCTGCAAGTAACAATGACTTTGAACCTAACAAGTGGATGCTGGAATATCTTGAACACTGTAGACGACGTAGCACAGACAGGACTACTGTAGAACCGGCGTCATACGATTCAGCCGTGTATGCTTCGACGCCTTCTGTCTACACTACCGGTAATTAGAACACTTGACTAAACTCCAGGAATTGGGGCAGAATACAGCGGCCCGGACCGCCGACGAATGGAATCGAATCATGGAATCATCAATTGATGTTCGGTCAACCGCTTGTAGGCCAGAAATCAGTTGTAACACGGGATCTTCGTAGCCAAAAATAAGCTCTTTCTCTTCAATTTTTGTTTTACACAAATTGCATAAAAAGTGGTACATAAGGAGCAGCCCAGTCTAGCTGCAGCCTGAGGAGACCAGAGTAACTAGTGAAGCTCTTTCTCGTTCGACCTTTCTGTATATATATGTAAACTTCGATCGTTGCAATAATCAAATCGTCCTCACTAATCTGAAGCTTACGGGCTCGTTGCTAGAGCGCTTCCACCCCGCATTGTACTAGTAGTCAGAAGGTTGGATCTATCGATCTAGCAAGTACGTACAGTAGATACTTCATTCAATGGCTCGCTTGTTTGCTTGTGGAGGTGGCGCTCTCATGGTGCTCAGACTCTGTTGTCTGCTTGTGCTCGTGAACTCAATCGCCCTTGCAGCAACGCTTGATCTGGAAGCTGCCTCCGACACCAGCCTTGGTAAGTCCTCGATCGATCAACCATTTTTTTATTAAACTTGAACTCCAAACTACAAATACTGTTAGTATATATACTTGCACGTTTGACACAGGAAGAACGGGAGGATGATACCGGGTAGCCTGGAGGCCAATGTAGATTTACCCCCCAAACTTTCTAAACAAGTAGGTCTAGGGGGTAAATCTACATTGGCCTTCAGGCTACCCGGGGTAATGGCCTCCCGGTCTCCCTGTGTGAGAGGCAAGAAAACATGCAATCGCTTTATTACTGTCTAGATTTACCTTGAGAATGGTTTATTTATTTAATTATTTCAACTGATCTCGAGTTTTATGCACCTGGGTTACCAGAAATCTCCCAGCAGGAGCTCGTAGAACAACCACACAGTGGATCAGTCATCTCCTCAAACCGTCGGCTGCTATGTAAGTTGTACTCCCAACTCATCGTTTTACAATTAATTAGTCTGAATTGGGCCTCATGCTCTTTATAGTATTTGTGAGTAGGTCCTCTGTGGAGTTCAAATTTTTATGTGTTTTTTACCAACAAATGCAATGTTCTCCATCGATTCCAGTGATACAATAAAATTTGGTCCCCATCTGAATCATATTTTTGATTGAATTTGTCATTTTAAAGCCAAGTGAACAACTGAGATCTAATGAAACAGAACTAAAGGTGATTGACGGACATGAATTTTATTTGGTGATAGACAAAGTTCTTGTAAATTAGTCAAGATTATAAGAAAGAAAATATTGGGAAATCTGTATTTGAGGGAACACTGTTTTTTTTGTTTTTTTTTGTTTTTTTCTCTCTTTGAATGTCGTTTTGGTTATTGAGCAAGGAGAATGATGGTTCGCTTGTTGTGAACATTGCAGCGACGTGCACAGGGAAAGACATCAGCATATGGCAGGGCCAGGCTGGCTACACCAGTGAAGGCATTCCGCAGTTCCAAGTGTCAATCACAAACCTTTGCATTAACAGTTGCGCTCCGTGGAACATCCACCTTTACTGCGGCTCCTTCGCTTCGGCGATCTTTGTGAACCCCAACAGTTTCAAGCGCCTGGCTGTCAACGACTGCCTTGTCAACAACGGATACGGCCTGGCATACGGGAATGTTGTCTCCTTCACCTACGCCAACTCCTACAAGTATTCTCTCAGTTTCAGGTCCATGCAATGGTGCTAAGCTTAGTTGCTAGCTAATTGGATTCAATAGTATACATCAGTATTCACGTCCTCGGAAGCTATAATTCATAGCACTCATCATTTTTCGTCCCCAATTTCGTGGGAACAGTGAATGAATATTATGCTCATATTTTTGTCTCCTTGTGACCAAAGCCACTCACCAGCATTGACAACAATCCATATATGTGCCTAGCGCAATTTCATTCCTTTTTCATTTCTAATAAGTGAAAAACGACACATTTCCTACTAGTGCTCCAACATAACTTCTTCAATATGATGCAGAATACAAGTACACTCAGACCTCTTTTATATACAGTAACTCCTTTGGTAACATACATAGTTCAGAACTTGCCTTCATCATGTGGAAAGTGTCTAATCACATGTAAACACAATGGCAAACATTCTCTGCATATAATACTGGAGGGTGTGATAAGAACTCGTTAAGAATGTACTCCAGAAAGACAAAAGTAAGTAAATGCCCATATGACATTTACGAAGTACACTCAGAACTCTATTATCTCACTCCTTTGGAAACCACTATTTAATCAACATACATGAGTTCACAACGTGCCAATCATGTGCAAAGTGTCCAATCACATGTATACACATTGAAAGCAAATATCGGAGGGTGTGATAATAACAAGTTCAGAGTACGTGTACTCCAGAGTTCAGAGTGTACTCCAGTATTTGCAAATGTAAAAATGCCCAATCACACAACATTTACCGTTATGGAACTGGACGATTTTATTAAGAGGCGAAGATACTAATTTGAACAGTGTCAGCCAAAGTGAAGAGATTCTAGAGCACAGTCACTAGCCTACAAGCGCTACCTGCTTAGATCAACATGCAACAGAGATTCGATGTCGCTGATCGATCACAGGATTATTCAAGCAAATAAGCTGTTGTTTGTGATCGATCAGGAGGATCGAATTCTTAGCCTGAGGCCCAGCGGTAAATGATGGCCAGGTTGCAGTAGAAGCCGTCACTCCTGGCCACCCAAGCACATCCATAGAAACTGTCGCAATTGCAGCGGGAGTTGATGACGTCGAAGGAGGTGGTGCGTTTCCCCGGCGCCGAGAAATCGCAGACGTACGTGCCATAGAATCCCGTGGGAATGAACACATGGTACTCTTTCCACGGACCCACAGTTCGAGTTCCCACGTCCTGGCCGTCTTTCCTGCAATGGACTGTCAGCTCCCTGACAGGGCTCAGCACGTTTCCGAAGCTGACCGGAACGCCCTGCACCTCCAGACCCATCACCATCAGCATGATGAACATGCACACCACCTTCGAAGCGAACATGATCGCCTTGCTCGAATTGAAATATTATCAGAATGCCAGGCTCTGTTTCAAACATTCCACAAAATAGGTGAATCTCTAGCAATACATTGGGCCGGCCGGTACCATACAATTCATGTAAGTTCCAAATGTTACAAAAACGTTGAACTAGCTAGCACATTTATCGCCTTACTGTGTATAATTTTACAGTAACCACACTAGCTGCACTAGATCGAATGACTCAGAAAACAGAAGCTCCGAAGGATTGAGTTTTTATGACACAAATTGGATCATGCGACGCTTCAATCTCGAAGATATATCACAAGCGTGAATATAAATTGAGACTGACGCTGATTGCATGATCCCAGCCATGTCACAAGCTAACAAGATGAGATTCACACATCAAATGAAGTGAAACTACATAACACACAGGGTTATGGGCCGCACCATACCAGTTGATGAAATACTCAAACGGGAGCTGCAAGGTTCACAGGCTCATGTGCTAGTCTTCTAAGTTCTCATCATGTCTTCTATCTCTCTAAAATTCTGCTGCTCAGATGCAATTCTAGTGTCGACAAGGAGCTCCTAATAAAACTCAACAACTTGAACGATTGTCTAAACCTTCGAAAGGAAGCAACATGGACAGGTGTGCAGAAGTTGGATATGCTTTCATGCTTGTAACTGTACACTTTCCACGACCTTCAAGTCCCATACACCTTGACACGTATGGGCCTCGATAAATTTCCTTGATTCGATGTTATCCTTGTGACTGGGGTCCTGGGGCGATGCAGACAGAAACCTATCTGTGTGCATCTGTACGTCTGTGACTCTGTGAGGTGTCAAATTCATAGAGATGGTTATCTTATGACATTTTGAATCAAACTAATTAAGACAACTCCCATTTCTATCTTGGAATAGCTTGGAATCATGATAGCTTGGAGCATGGCATTGTTGGTAATGGCAATCAATATGTACCTGTTGGTGGTACCTGTTTTCGGCAGCATTATCGACTCTAGTGCGGTAATGGCGATCTTAGGAGTGGCCACTGTTTTGTACATCAGCTTCATAGTTTACCTGGTACTAGAACCTGCGCAAGAGGACGGTAACTGGGTGTACATGAAGCGGACATGGGTGCGCATGAAGTCGAAAAGGATAGCGAGGTTACAGCCCTAGTATCAAGTACTTTGACATCGTAAGCATGGGTATATCCAGTTGGAAGAAATAACGATTGCTTAGTTTTTCTGCCGGAGGAGAACAATTTGGCGGTATTTATGTACATCTACAGTACAGCTTGAAACATGCAAGATAATAATAAAGGAGTATAATTTTTACAAAAGTAATGTAAGGTTGAAGAAATTAATTCATTGATCAATTGCCGTAGTATCATAGCTCGGTCGCCACCCCACAAACGAATATTTAATATTTTTTGAAAAATAAGGTTCCTTCTTCAGTTGGTTTTCATTTATGAGCGAAAAAATGATTAAAAATGGCCTAAAATGGCCCATTGAAAATCTAGTGCACCCAACTACAGTACTCTAGGCACTAAAGGGTTAAATATCAATATGTAAGCTAATCAAGAATCAATTTTCATACAAAACTTTAAAAGACAGTAGAAGAGAGAAGAATTTTTTTATTTATGTATTTTAAATATTTATTTTTAATCCTAAAACTAGAGTCTATTGCAGGTAGCTCTAGTGCTCTACTGACTTCTATACTAATTACACCACATGGATGCAGATAGTAAGAAAGTTTAGTTTAAAATTCTTTATAAAACAAAATTCTGGTTATATCAAGACTAGAATCTAATTTCTTGAAAAACTTGTCCAGGTGTTAAAGAAAAATGTGCATCAATTGGTATGATCCTATTTGTTGTCCTTTGGTAGCAGAATTCAATAACGTTCATTTAAATATACATTACCTCTGGTAACATCATGACAATTATTGAACGCCATATTGGTTAAATTGGCCAATCCTTGTTATTTACTAATGTAACTTGTAACTTGTTACCTTAAAAATAATAAGGATTGACCAATTTAACCAACTAAGCGTTAATATAGGCTTGCATCCATTATTAATTGCAATTTGGGCTATCAAACCATGCCAATATAATAGTATATTTAGGGCAGGGCTCAGCACGTTTCCGAAGCTTATTGGAATGCCCTGCACCTTCAGACCCATCACCATCAGCATGGTGAACATGCACACCACCTTCAAAGCGAACATCGCCTTGCTTGCAATATTATTACAATGCCAGCTGTTTCAAACATTCCACAAGTTAATTGAATCTTTAGCAATACATTGGGCCGGTACCATACAATTCATGTTCCAAATGTCACAAAAACGTTGAACTAGCACATTTGTCGACTTACAGTGTATAATTTTACAGTAACCACACTGCACTAGATCGAATGACTCAGATTAGATCATAGCTTCTAAGACCACTAAAAATTTGAGCTAGCTAGCACATATATCAGCCTGATATATGTGTATATATGTGTATATATGTGTATATATGTGTATATATGTGTATATATGTGTATATATCAGATATATCACATATACACATATATACACATATATGTGTAAGCCTTATATCAGGCTTACACTGTATAATTTTACAGCAACCATACTGCACCATACTACACTAGATTGACTCAGGTTAGATAGCTTCTAAGAACACAATGATATTTGTTATAATGACGACATTTCAAGAGACTGACAATTTCATCTGGAACATACTCACAGGAAGTTTTCGAGACATTAGCCGGGGTTAACACAGTGTGAATTAGCCCCATGATTAGCCCCCCCTTACACACGCAGCGGAAAATCTCGGATTTTCGTTGTACTTTGGACTTTAGCCCCAAAATGATCCCATTACCGGGGCTAACGGCTAAACCAGGGGGCTAACAGGGCACACTTCAGCCCCTCCCGCAACATTAGCCCCCGGGGCTAATGTCTCAAAAACTTCCTGTGACTGTTCCAAGTTTTTGAAGCTCTGGCATGTCAAAATCTTCGCACTTTGAAACACTCCAATTTAACCCTTAAACGTCAAAGCAAGCCCCACGGGCTTGGTATAAAGGAATAATTGGAAAAAAAAGTTTCATTTCTCAACCAAATCAAGCGAGACTTGTTGCGTTGGAAAGCTACTCAAAAAGCGATCTAGATTCCAAATTTTCACTTCATTTGAGAGATTGTGGAATCGTTGGTAAGCAATCAAAGTTATCAAATTGAACAAGTTTTGAGGTTGGGGCAGCTGAAGTTCAGCAGTGCCATAGTGCCACAGTGCTACAGTGCTACAGTGCTAGCCAGCACTGCACTGCAGAGCCGTTTTTGCCAAAATTATTATTATTATTATTATTATTATTATTATTATTATTTTTATTTTTTCCCCAAAAAAAATTAGATTCCTTCCGGGCTGCCCCATTCAGGCCCTCTTGACCTTTAAGGGTTAACAAACATGAAACCAAACTCATCTTTCAGTCATATTGGGCAATGGCACGATATGGGTTCCAAAAAGGAACGTCTCCCTAAAACACTGTCATTTTGTGACTATTCAACTTGGGCTAGAAATTAAGCATTCTTTATTTACATGAATTTTATGACAAATTCATGAGAAAGTTGTAATGCTCCATCCAAAATACTATTGAGTAGGAAAAATTGAACAATTTTGATATTCCTTTCCATTCTTTTGTTGTCAAATTCGGAACTGTCTCAGTTCCGGATTTGAGGCAAAAGGAACAATCCGGAATACCAACTTATAAAGAAATTGTTTGTAAACATGAAAATTAGTTGAAACAATGTTTGAGCCATATCCGTGTTTAATTTTAACTCTTAATTTGACGTATTACTATATTTCCTTATTTATGAGAACTTTCAAAAATCACATATTTTTACACAATTTAAAAGGATTGTGATTTCATAACATCTTCCTCCTAAAACCATATGATATACTTAAATACAAACTTAATGAGGTGCATGCCTAATTGTTTTAATAAAAAACCTCATATATGTAGTCCTTTCACTACTATAATGTGGACAACTGCTGAATATGTTAAATTAAGAAAAAAATCAATTTTTGAATTTGACCTATGTAGCACATAATTTTGAGGTACCAACATGCCTTCTATAACACCATGTAATTTTTATAATTTTCCAACATTTTTTTCATTTCCGGAAGGACATTTTTCTAAAGTCCGGAGAGTCCGGGAAGTGCTACCCATACTGTGCTTGTACCCTATTACAAAAACTTGAACTATGACATGATCGACTTGGATGGTCATATTCATTAAAATGGCATGACTCGATTGAAGTGCCAAAACTGTGACGTTCAAGTCCTAGAATTGCAAAAATGAAAACCAATATGGATTTGAGGCTTTAGGCTCGAGGGCAACTGACACTGTATCGATTTTACTAAATCTGCCTTTTCAAAGAATGTGAGGTTTTGGGTATATTTTTAGAAGAGCGAGATTCCAAAAAATTGGCATTCCCATCCGGAGCCTCAAATCTACATTGATCCTAGATTTTAGAGCTCTAAGTTCATAATTCATCCTGAATATAGTCTAAGCTCCAATAATTGAGTTTTTGTGACACAGATTGGATCATGCGATGCTTCAGTCTCAAAGATATATCACAAGCATGGATATAAATTTAGACTGACGCCGATCACATGATCCCAGCCATGTCACAAGCTAGCAAGATGAGATTTACACATCAAATGAAGAGCACCATATATTTGAAACTACATTACACACAGGATTATGGGCCGCACTAAACTCATCTTTCAGTTATATGACAAAAACTTGAACTATCGCATCAACTTGGTTGCTCATATTCATTAAACTGGCATGACTCAAAATGCCAAAACTGTGACTTCAAGTGCTAGAATTGCAAAAATTAAACTAACACTAGTATAGATTTGAGGCTCTAGGCTCGAGGGCAACTGACACTGCGTCGATTTCACTAAAATCCGACATTTCAAGGAAGATGTATATTTTTAGAGGAGCGAGATTTCAAAAAATAGGCATTCCCGTCCGGAGCCTCAGATCTACATCGATCCTAAGTTCACCCGTTTAGTTCATCCTGAATACAGAAGCTCCGAAGGATTGAGTTTTTGTGACACAGATTGGATCATACTACGCTTCAAAGATATATCACAAGCGTGAATATAAATTGAAACTAACGCTAATCGCATGATCCCAGCCATTTCACAAACTAGCAAGATGAGATTCACACATCAAATGAAGTGCACCATATATAACACGCAGGGTTATGGGCCGCACCATACCAGTTGATAAAATACTGAAACGGGAGCTGCAAGGTTCACAGGCTCATGCGCTAGTCTTCTAAAGTCTCGTTATGTCTTCTATCAATCTATATGTCACTCTGCTGCTTAGATGCAATTCTAGTGTCGACAAGGAGCTCCTAATATAGCTCAACAACTTGAACGATTGTCTAAACCTTCAAAAGGAAGCAACAAGGATAGGTGTGCAGAAGTTGGATATGCTTTCATGAATCATGATGGTTGTAACTGTACACTTTCCATGACCTTCAAGTCCCATACACCTTGACACGTATGGGCCTCTATAAATTTCCTTGATTCGATGTTATCCTTGTAGGGTCCTGGGGCGATGCAGATAGAAACATGTATGTGTGCATCTGTCTGTGAGGTGTCACCTTCATAGAGATGATTAACTTACGATATTTTAAATCAAACTAAGATAATCCCACATGACATCAGACAACTCTCATTTCTATCTAAACGCATTGAACTAGCTATCTAGTGCTATAGTGGATCCACAAAACATTTTGACTTAGACATTCAAGCTAATTGTATGGACATTCAAGCTGACATTCTATGCACAGACTCGATCATCTCGAGCTTCTTGGAACTCTTTTGAAATCTTATATTATAGCTTTTATCGACTTATCAGTAGTTTTGCACAGGATTGACATGATGTGTTCACATTCTCCTTGTGAGGAGCTTTATTAACAAGGGTTTCATAACGGTATGACATGCTAATTAAGGATATTCCATAAGCTAGCTGGGAGAGTGCATGTGTGGATCTTTATCTAGTCATAATGGAGTTAAATCTTTATCCTCATCAAGTTACCCTTTTGAAAATTGGATTGAAAAAAATTTCCATTTAGATTAACTTTTCTAAGTAATGAAGAAATGTCATTTGTATTGAATGTATTCCATGAAGTTTGGGACTTTTGTGTCATTAATTGCCAAGTAATTTTAGTTTCTAATTATAAGTAGACAATAGTCCTATTGCAAAAAGAGTGATGCCTCCCGTTGCTCTATTATGCTAGACATATGATACTGTCAACTTAATTATTTATCCTGACAGTCAAGTTAGATATTTATCCTGTCAAGTTAAATCTTTATCCTAGTACGTTCAATATTTTCACATTTAACAGTCCTAACGCTTTACGTACCTTGACAACTCCTGTTAATCTGTTATGAAGAAACATGAAGAAGCCAAAGATACCGGCAAGATTCGGCATTTCTAAGTGAAGACAACGAGATACGTATTCTATGAAATTTGGGACTATTGTGTCATTAATTGCCAAGTAACTAATTATAAGTAGACATTGTCCCATTGCAAAAAGAGTGATGGCTCCTATTGCTCTATTATGTTAGATGTATCATGTATGATCCAGTCAACTTAAATATTTATCCTGACAATCAAGTTATACATTTATCTTGCGAAGTTAAATCTTTTATCCTGTCAAGTCACAAGGAGATCCTCTGAAATTCCGTAATACACACATGGGAGATTGAAGCAAATTTCCTTGTAACTCCATTGTAAGAACGGACATGTAAACAGGATTCAAATTTTCCTTGTTAGACTTGTAAATGGGAAATTGAATTTCCTTGCTAAATACCGAATTGCAATTCATTTGTTCTCAAATTCCCTTAGCAAATCCCTTATGCATCAAAAGTCCCTCATACACTATGACGGGACTGTCTATTTTATCCCGTATTGCCACTTTCCCATAAGGGACACCCTGAGAATCTCCTTGTGAGTTAAATCTTTATCCTAGCACGTTCAATACTGTCACATTTGACAGCCCTATCGCTTTACGTACCTTGACAGCTCCTGTCATGAAGAAGCATGAAGAAGCCGAAGATATCGGGAAGATTCGGCATTTCTAAGTGAAGACAACAACTGAGATATATATGCAAGGTATCTGTAGGGATAAGAGTGAAAGAAAATTCACGGAGTAGGTGCGGGTGCAACCCAATGAATTGACATGATGCACTACCATGCTCTACAGTCTGCAGATCTAGACGTGTGTAGTGATGACCCGCCTGGCTAGCTGCAGAAGTAACAATGACTTTGAACCTAACAAGTAGATGCTGGAATCTTGAACACTGTAGACGTAGCATAGACAGGACTACTGTAGAACCGGCGTCATATGATTCAGCCGTGTATACTTCGACGCCTTCTGTCTACACTACCGGTAATTAGAACAGTTGACTAAACTCCAGGAATTTGGGCAGAATACAGCGCCCCGGACCGCCGACGAATGGAATCGAATCATGGCATCATTGATGTTCGGTCAACCGCTTGTAGGCCAGAAATCAGTTGTTACACGGGATCTTCGTAGCTAAAAATAAGCTCTTTCTCTTTCGACCTTTCTGTATAAAGTGTATATATATATATATATGTAAACTTTTTTGCAATAATCAAATCGTCCTTACTAATTGATCTGAAGCTTACGAGCTCCTTTCTAGAGCGCTTCCACCCCGCATTGTACTAGTAGTCAGAAGGTCGGATCTATCGATCTAGCAAGTACGTACGTACAGTAGATATTTCATTCAATGGCTCGCTTGTTTGCTTGTGGAGGTGGAGCTCTCATGGCGCTCAGACTCTGTTGTCTGCTTGTACTCGTGAACTCAATCGCCCTTGCAGCAACGCTTGATCTGGAAGCTGGCTCCGACACTGGCCTTGGTAAGTCCTCAATCGATCAACCATTTTTTGTATTAAACTTGAACTCCAAACTATAAATACTATCAGTATTTATACTTGCACGTTTTAGTAGGCAAGAAAACTTGCAATTGCTTTACTTCTGTTTAGATTTTCTTTCAAAATGGTCTATTTATTTCAACTGATCTCGAGTTCTATGCACCTGGGTTACCAGAAATCTCCCAGCAGGAGCTCATAGAACAACCACACAGTGGATCAGTCATCTCCTCAAACCGTCGGCTGCTAAGTAAGTTGTACTCCCAGCTCATCGTTTTACAATTAATTAGCGACCAAGAAGTCTGAATTGTGCCCCATAATTTTTATAGTATTTTTGAGTAGTTCCTTTGTGGAGTTCAATTTTTTTTGTGATTCTTACCAACAAATGCAATGTTCTTTATCGATTCCAGTGATACAATAAAATTTGGTCCCCATCTGAATCATATTTTTGATTGAATTTGTCATTTTAAAGCCAAGCGAACAACTGAGATCTAATGAAACAGAACTAAAGGTGATTGACGGACAGGAATTTCATTTGGTAATATACAGAGTTCTTGTAAATTAGTCTTGTAAAAATGAAAAAAATCGGAAATCTGTACTTGAAAAAACACTGTTTTTTTGTTTTTGTTTTTCCTCTTTGTCGTTTTGGTTATTGAGCAAGGAGAATGATGGTCCGCGTGTTGTGAACATTGCAGCGACGTGCACAGGGAAAGACATCAGCATATCGCAGGGCCAGAGTGGCTACACCAGTTCTGGCATTCCGCAGTTCAGAGTGACAATCACGAACCTTTGCTATAACAGTTGCGCTCCGTGGAACATCCACCTTTACTGTGGCTCCTTCGCTTCAGCGATCTTTGTGAACCCCAACAGTTTCAAGCGCCTGGCTGTCAACGACTGCCTTGTCAACAACGGATACGGCCTGAAATACGGGAATACTGTCACCTTCACTTACGCCAACTCCTACAAGTATTCTCTCAGTTTCAGGTCCATGCAATGGTGCTAAGCTTACTTGCTCTAAGCTAATTGAATTCAATAGTAATCTACCGCTTAGACAATCTGGATTTTCACTTAGATTATGATCACTGTAGCGTACGTGACATCTAGCCCAGCATTTAGATCATGGAGTTTTCAGAGTGGAGAATAGATCAAATATTTTGAGGTGTAATGTGGTGTCGACAACAGAATATCGATACAGTTTTAATGAGCCTGGTACTCTTTTTGTCTTTCAGACTTGTGCATATTTGCAAAGTTCGACTGTGATTCTAGTTCTAACAATTTTATCACATGATCATGTTCACATCATTCAAGTGTTCTTGTCTTCGACGTCATTCACTGAACACAAACTCAAAAAAATAATATACCTGAAGAGGATTTAAAATCCACTTGTAGGATCATACACTGATTGAGTAACGGTATGTTGCATAAAACTGTGGAGTCCATATAGCTCCATATTGGTTAAATTGGCCAATCCCTGTTATTTTTTAGTGTAATAAGTTACAGGTTACATTAGAAAATAACAGGGATTGGCCAATTTAACCAATATGGCGTTATATGTATGATCGACCGAATACCATATATTTGCTCATTTTATAACTTGTCTTGTCTACTGAAATTAATACAGGGGTGTACTAAAATATTCTATATAGTTACCCAGTGTCCCCAAATATGTTGGTGTAGTAAGATACACCAGCAATCACATGCGTGTATGTAAAAATACATGGCCGCAGTGTACTTTCGGTGATTTAGGGGTTAACAAGTTGTAAAAAGTTGCTTGATTTGCAATGCTGACAAAATAATGTATGATCCTAGCATGGTATTTATATACAATCATGTATATGTTCGGGGTGGTATTTTAGAAAATGAAGTTCCAACTCTCCTTTATATAAGGGCCGGTTTACACTACGGTGGAGAAGGCCTCCGGTCGGTCAAGAATGCTTGGCCAAGACATGGTTATATGAGGCAAATGGTGGATGTGCCGGAGAAGAATGAAAGGCAATAAAATATTTTTAATCACTTGGGCTTCTTCAGAGGAGTTTCTTCTCCGGCCTCAAGAGGCCGGACAAGAAACTCCTCTTCCGGAGAAGCCCAAGTCCAAAAAGTGCTGCCATGTAGGCGGCCATGTCATTTTATCATCCATGAGAAATCTTCACCACCATTCTTGACTTCACCTAGTGTAAACACCTTCCGGTGAAGAGTTGCAATTTCGGCCAATCACAGTTTAGAATCGCCCTTTTTTCATGACCGGTGGACTTCTCCACCGTAGTCTAAACCGGCCCTAAGCAAGGTTGAACTCGATCTAAAGCTCAACTAATAAAAGTATAAAACTAAGTCAGTCTCGTTTGATATCCTTCAGGAGTCTGCATATGTCGATCCGCTGTGTTTTGGAATCTGGCTATACCACTATTAATTAAACTTGGCCTCTGTAGAGTAATATTAATAGTTGACATACATTACTGCAAGGTTCAGTGCAAAAATATCTACCAAGAAATGTACTGATACATGGTTCAAACCAGCCAATTTTTTTTGTTTTTTCGTTGAAGGCCATATTTGTTAAATACTTAAATTGAGACAAAATGGACATTTTAGTGACAAAATGGACGTTTTGAGATAAAACGAACATTTAGAGACTTTAACCCTATTATTTTAAACCTTTATTCTGACAAATCAAAAATTTATGAACATATCAACCTTTATAAAATCAAAGGTTTGTGAGTGTATTAAGTATTAACATATTGAAGTCTCAATTCACCAAAAAAATTCAACATCAAACACTAATTATCATCTAAATGTAAAGTCAAAAGATAATTTAAGACTACAAATTGTCTTAGTGTAATGAATAAAGCCATGTTGGTAGAGCGACACGCATCCTAGAATAAATAGAATAACCATATATATTTATGTGTTCATTCATAAAATTATCTATTGTAAGGCACTTTCATCCAAATAGTGACGATTTTAGGATTTAAGTTTGGCGATTTCATACACTTTTTTTGGTTCATTTTTTTATACACTTTTTTTGGCTCATTTTTTCATCCACTACTAAAATCAGGTAAGATTCGGGAATTAGAAAATTCGCCAGAAAAAAATAGGCTGGCACAAACTGAGATTTGACTTTTATGAAGCTGGTCTTGACCCCAGGTTTAAGAAATTTAGGCCATGAGTGTTGACAGAAAAAGTAAAAAATCCCTTACGGTCCGTGATGTCTCGGCTATTTAGCAACAGAAACAGGTGCACGTGTAGTACCGGTACAGTGTTGGTTTTCTGTTTCCAGTGCGGGTTTGCGGGATCCTGGACCGGTACTACTGTATCCAGTGGCTTAGAATCTCCTGATCCAGAATCGCCTCCTTTAATTTGTGGGGATAAGAGTCGCAAAATTCTAATGAAAATTGGTGGGCCTTTGATTCTCATGAGAAGAATCCATCTTTAATGCTTTCGAGGTTCCATGACTCTCTTGGAGCGCTTGGGACCATTGGTGGAGTTGAGCTTTGTGAAATCCTCCGGAAGAAATACACTGGCATAATCAAGAGGTTTAGAGCATTCTCACCAGTGCAAGAAAATTTGTTAACCCCTAAATTTCCTTGTGTTTTTGGGAGCTAGAAACCTCAAAACTGCGATTTTCTACCTCTATGTACTCCCGGGGATGTGAACCAAGTTTTTTTACTTCTTTTAGAATTCCAACCGTAAGATCTTGTACCTAAGCCTATTCATAGCTACTGTTTCAAAAATTGACCGTTGGATGTTTATCATTTGCAAGACCATAACATCCAAAGTTTGTGCAAAAGTTTTTCGGGGCATTGCTTGGGAGGCATTGTCTCCATAGTGCAAAGGGGGACTTGAAGATTGTTACTCCAAACATTTTGCTCATATTTTTTTCCATGTAGATAACTAAGTTGGGTACGCTCATGCAAAATTTTAGAGACTCATTACGCGTTTCAAACCTTCATCCAAATTAATTTCCGGAAGTAGGTATAAAAATGGCAATTTGGTGAAACATGCATCACATTAATTGTATTTGATTTTTGGAAAAAACTGAACGGTGATTAGGTACCTCTATGATTTTATAAATTTTAGGCGAAATTATTTTTTAAAAATTTAAAAATCTCAAATTTTGACAAATTTCGAAAGAAATGGATGTGAAATTACAAAAAACCTTGGAGGTTGCTATTCTTTATTTTGGAGGCTGCCCTTGTCAAGCCAAGAATATAATCAACATGGGTCACTTCAAATTCTGAGCCTAAATGTGGTGAAGAGCATGTCTCCAAAAAAAAATTTGAAAAAATGATTATAATAAAAAGTTTTTTTCTGCCCCAGTTGGGCTTGAAACCAAAAATTTCAATAAAAAAATTATAAAATCCGAATTTGACTTTGTAATTTTTACCCCACACACCTTGTATGTATGACCACGCCCACGCCAAATTATAGTCTAAAATTCTTAATTTAGACCTTCCATCTAAGCTGCCCGAAACAGCAAAAAGCCATTTTGGCTTTTAAGGGCCTTTAGGGGTTAATATACATTTTGTTTAAATTAGTCCACATTTCATTAAAACTGGACTATCAAATTTTCTAGCTTTTAAGTTTTGGTGGTAGGTATAATGCTACATGAATAAACTTCAATGATGAAGTGTCCACAAGTACCAATTCAAACTTTTAACCCTTAAATATCGTTTTTAATTTGAAAGAAAAGAGTAATTTTGAGTTCTTACCTCAAAATATAGGAGCAATTTACATTCTAAAAATGTACATGGGTACAAACATGCTTGGTGTACCCCAGTCCGAAACCAGGAATTAGGAATGAACTAATTTTTAAATGTCATATTTTGCAAATAAAAATGAAAATAATATTTAAAAACATTACTTAGTATTAGAACACATGTAATCGCACCATTTTTATAAATCAAAATGTATAAAGTCATTATTTTTTAATTTTCTTACTTATTAGGATTTAGTAACACACATTTTGATAAAATTGGACTATATTTTTATTAAAACTAGACTAATATATTGGAAAAGTGATAGGGAGTGCAGTTGCCCTTCTTTAAAGAGATAGGTCGTCAATTTTTCTACAATACTCTTATTTGTGAAATAAAAGTGCTGAAAAAAAATTGAAGACCTATCTCTATTGAGAAGTGCAACACTCCCCATTACTTTTTTAGTTTGGTTGTTCAATTTTAACAAAATATGGTTCAATTTTAATGAAATGTGTGTTCAGTACCTGATATCATATCAATGGAAAATAAACATGTATATATAAGAATTTTACTATGAATTTAGTCATCCATTCACTACCTTAGAACTCACTTTTTATGTCTCACTTTTTATTTGAAATCCCATGAAAATTCAATTTTGAAGTCTTTTTAAACGTAGCCACTCCTTATACTATTTTAGAGAACCGTGAAATTATAAAAGATAGTTACATACTACATTTTCATGTTGTAAAATACTAGGATTAATTATTAGAACATCATAAATCAATATAATCAATTACAATCACTTTCCATTAAATATTTATGTTCCTTTTTTATTCTTGAACTAAAAACTCACATTGTGACATAGTCTTGGATGTAGCCTACAGGAATCATGTTGACAACTTTAATCAATTAACAAAAAATTTTTAGTAAACTTCCATGTTGTATTCAACTTGAAGCAAGTGAAGCTGTATTAAAATTATGCTTTTACAATAAGATATGTAATCTAACATATGTTAAAGGGAAAAAAATTCACAATTTTATAGTGCGACATTCCATATAATGTACTCCAAGCATGCTTGTACCCACATACAATTCATTTATGTGATGCCTAAAAAAGAAAATTCTTATGAAAATTTTTACCACACCCTTTACACTATAGTAGCACTATAGAAAAATTGCTAATAAAATAATTCAACTCTCCAAGCATCTTGCTTGGACCAACTAAAATTAGATAAAATTCTCAATGATTTGTATGATCCCCTGATAGATGCTTGAGATTTCAAGGTGAACGGTAGTGAGGTTCAAAAACATTATGTCTTGCATTAACCTCTAAATGGGCTTAGATATAGGAATTTTGATATTGTATAAAAGTTTATTTTTGCCAATAATCTATTATCAGATATAGAAATTTGTTGGAAAAGATTGAGATTTTTTGTAAAGCCTTGCAGAGGATTAATAGATGTGTTCAAATTAAAATCTTGTAATTTTTAAACAAAGAATGTGGGCTCTAAAAATATTTGTACATTGGAATGCGTATGGACCACTAGGTTCAACATTCCACTTAAGGGTTAAGAAAATGTTCTAAAAATTGTGACTACAGTACTACACTTACGAGATCTCAAACTTTTTTAACAACTCAAGTTTTGAAAGAATTACAATGCCAATGACAAGTTCAAAGTTTCCACTTCTAAACCAATTACAAATAAAAATTACTAAAAAGAATATTAAAAAGTTGAGAAAATTCTCGTAATTTCACATTAGAATTCAACCTCCTAAGGTGGAAGGTAGGGTCATTGGAAAATATTTCCAAAAACAAATGTCGAGTTTTTTTAATCTTTTTTTATAAAAAATTATTTTGATAAAAAGTAAACATCCTAGAATATTCAAAAATATATATGTTTTGAACCTTCCAAAATAATGAAATAGTTGGCACAAATGTCCCAACATTGCCCTCCACATATATAGTCTAAACTCTAAAAATTACCCTAAAACTAACATTCTAGTGTATTCACTGTATTGTTATAAAATTTCCAAATAAATGTTTTTTTTTGTTTTTTTCATTTTATATTGTAGGATCTTGAATCATATTACTGGCCAAAAGCCAGATATGGGTTAGTAAAAGGACAGTGTTTGGGACCCCGTTTGGGACAATGTTTGGTCTCCCCTAACTTTGTAACTCTGCCTAGTAGACTGGAATGACCACCTCTTTCAAATTAGTTTGTTATTCACACCATGTAATCCCTATGTATGAATAACAATTAATTTCAAGGTCAAAATCTGAGTGGTTTAAGATGTCCGGATGAATCCTTTTAGGTAATTTCAAGAAAATTGTCCCAATTCCGGAAATGTTTAAAAAGCCTTATTCGGACATGCATTTATGATTTTTTTGTAATCATATTTGGAATGTAGGTGAGGGTTATCGTTTTAAATACATATTTAAGTATTAGAAAAGTTGTGTGGTATTAGTTATCGAAGTGATCATCATCAAAAGGCTAGATTTTTTTCTTTTTTTACACACCCTCTAATTTGTAGCTAATTAATTCAAATGGATTTTTTATTTACTAAATATACTCCAAAGAACCATATAAATGTGTCTATTACCTCAAAATGTGCAAAATTAGGTTACATATCATTTTGCAGATTTGGAATTTCAATCGTCTTTGAAGGACTGTAAAAGGACTGACTATAGGTCTGGACTCACATTCGTGTGTGACATTGAAAAATTGTCATCATCATCTTCATAAAAGAGGACAGAGAGAAAAAGAAGTGTTGGTAAAGCAAGAAAAAAAAGTGAGTGTTAACCAATGAGATAGCAAAAAAATTAAATGTGTAAAGAAGAGGATTTAGCCGGGGGAGGTAGTGGA
Organism: Pohlia nutans; assembly: GCA_022496805.1. Taxonomy (NCBI): domain Eukaryota; kingdom Viridiplantae; phylum Streptophyta; class Bryopsida; order Bryales; family Mniaceae; genus Pohlia; species Pohlia nutans. The sequence goes on from CM040086.1 coordinate 5,934,530, forward strand.
GGGAAGTACTGGAAGTTCAAAGGGGTGAACTGTAATGATTAGTGTACAGTGGGCTACCAATCAAAATGTTGTTTTCGAAATCGCAGTGAGAAAAATTTCAAGACTGCCAACTTTGAAAGCCTCCCGAGAGCTCAAACATTGGTATTTTCCCACGAAATATGTACCAAAGCATTATCTTTAAGTTAGTTATATGCATACCAAATTTCAAGGCCAAAAGATTCACCAAAAAAACGTTATTCAAAATCTACCAACATTGGTAGCTGATGTGGAAAGTTTTTCACTGCTGCCAACTTTGACAGCCTCTCAAAGATTGAAAATTATTTTTTTTGCCATGAAATTCTTGGAACAAAAACCTCTTTATGTTAATAACATATGGTAAAACTTTCAAGGCGAAAAAATTAATACAGAAAAAGATATTAACAATCTACCAACATGTGTAGTTGTGGGAAACAATGGGGAAAACCATTTCATTGCTCCCAACTTTCACATCCTCCCAACGGTTGAGAAATTGTCTATTCACCATGAAATTGTTGACATCATCTTGCCATCATCCTCCCATCATCCTGCCTCACAAAAGAAAACTCACATACCATCATCCTGCCTCACAAAAAAATCTCACATACCATCATCTTGCCTCACAAAAAAAAACTCACATACCATCATCCAACCATCATCTTGCCTCACAGCCTCACTCACTGAGGAAAAAGCCTCACTCACTCATATACTGAGTAAAAAAAAGCTTCTTCATGCATGTATGGTCTCCAATTTTTAAACAAATGGAGTCTTTGAGATGTGACAAGTGCACACAACTAAATTTGGCTATCCTTGATTTTTTTGAGAAGCGTTTATGATAAGACATTGCATCATCTAGAGAATTTCAATTTAGAAGCATGATTATCTGACATACTTCAACAATTTCAATGTCTTTAATAAAAAGTATCTCACAACTACACACGTTGGTAGATTGTAAATAATTTTTTTTGTATAAATATTTTGACCTTGAAAATTGGCATGAATGTTTTTATCATAAAGAGCATGTTGTGCCAAAAATCTCATGGTAAATAGACAATTTCTCAACCATTGGGAGGATGTCAAAGTTGGTAGCAATGAAATGGTTTTCCCCATTGTTTTCCCACAACTACACATGTTGGTAGATTGTTAATATCTTTTTTTGTATTAATTTTCTGACCTTTAAACTTTTACCATATGTTATTAACATAAAGAGAATTTTGTTTCAAAAATTTCATGACAAAAAAATTAATTCAAACTTTGGGAGGCTGTCAAAGTTGGCAGCAGTGAAACAATTTCCACAGCTACCAATGTTGGTAGATTTTGAATAACTTTTGTTCGGTGCATATTTTGGCCTTGAAATTTGATAGGAATATAATTAACTTAAAAATAATGCTTTGGTAAAAATTTCGTGGGAGAATACTAATTTTGAAGCTATCAGGAGGCTTTCAAAGTTGGCAGTCTTGAAATTTTTCTCACTGCGATTTCGAAAACGACATTTTGATTGGTAGCCCACTGTACAGTACATCAAGCAACAACCAGGCCATGCTCACTCCAGTACCTATTTGCATCTTGGCCGCCACCTAGCTTACTGGTATTGTGTCATTGTTTGCCATGCTAGGCTCATGTAACGATTATGCTGCTAAGTCCTTTAACCCCTAAATGTGCCCGCATACATAAACACACGGCCAATACATATTGTATAGAGGAGAGTTCCAGAACATTTGAATTTGTTGAGGGTGGAAAACAAGTTTGCTGTTGTTGAGATTTTTTGTTATGGCCCATCAGTGCCATGTCAAGGAACCTAGATTTTTTGTAGAAAATTTGAAGACTACTAACACCAAATTAGGAATTTTTGCACTTGGCCATATGACAATGCACTTGTCGCCCGTCGGATGAAAATTGACCTTTTTCAAATTGCTGGGGGGTATAATTTTGGTACTCTTGGGTTTTACATGCCGAGAATTTAGGAAGTGTTAAAGTGGGAATTTTGGGGGTTTCAACTTACTTCAATCAAGCATATTTGGTCACACATGCATTTTAAAATGTTGCAATTGGCACTCCGTTTATTGCAAACCAATGTATTAAGGGAGGTAGTCAAACTGGATACAAAGTTATGGACATTTTTCTACCAAAACATCAAGTCATTCAAATCACTCATGCACGTTCAACCGAATAATACACGTTGCGCTATACTATACAGCTATTGCTGCTACATAATACAACTCATAGTATCATGTGTCTCATATGACGTACTAAACCTATTAATATGCATCAAGGTCATTCTGCAAACGTTCATTATCCATTTGTTCCAATTGTAGTGCAATATATTCCACCAAATGAGGTTTTGCTTCTGTTGGAATTTTAATCTTTGCCTCCGTTAGCTCGCCATGCATTGGCACATTGTTCTCATGTACAAGTCCACTCCTTGTTCTTATCGGTGCATTTTCCCATGAAAATATAGCCGCATCTTTGACAACCCATCTGTGTCCCTCACCAAATGGCTCCCAAAATGCTTCCATGCAATTCGTATACCTCGCTCTACTAGAATCCCGCTCGTCTTGCATTCCCCGTCCTCTCATGGGCCAATACCACACAACCTTCATCTTTGCAGCCCATTTGCCTTGTCCAAACTCCAGCACCTTCCCCACATAGAACGGTACACCAGCTCGCACTTCTACTGGCTCCACGGTGAGAGCCACAAAGTGCCCAACTCTGATGTCACTTTCCGGATTGAACGGTGGAAAAGGATCTTCAGCTCCTACAGTAGATGTTGTGGTTGTTGCTCCATCCATAGCAACCACAACTCTTCTCCTCGGTACCGTTGTCACGGCGAGTGCCGATGGTCTCCCCCTGCGAGGACCAAAGTACCGTCGAGCTTCTGGATTTGGCATAGTTGCCATGATCAAACCAACCTCCGTATTCATTGCATTTGTGTTATCGTCCCCTTCAACCATTCCATCCGGTTCAGTGATCACATTTGAATCTCTTCCCGGCTCATCCACCCAGAATGGTTTTGCCCTCTCATCATCCCTGTTAATATTTGGAAACTCTTGTAGATATGAGGCCAACCATTTCACTTCCTCAATGGCTTCCAGATTCCTCTCTACATTTTGTAATCTCTCCACACATCTTTCTTTGTATCCAATAAACTCATCCAGAGCTTTCAACTCCCTTTCATCCGCACCAAACACCTTCGCCAGATCAGGTTTCTTCGACACGCTAGGCACGGAACGTAAACACAAATGCCCCTCTGTTGGCTCCCATGCGTCCTTGCTGAAATGCTTGTATTGTACGCGAGGCACACCATTCTCCATATAAAATCTCATGTGGTGTGGGAAGGTTATGCCGGTGAGTGCATCGCCCCCTGTTAAAAGATGAGGTGTAATAAACGATTTCCAGTCCCTCACATTCTCCAAATGTCTTGCGCTCACAAAGGCCTCTGTATATGATGATCCTTTCTCCACCAGTTGCAAAAGCTGTTTCAATGAGTCAATGTTTGTTCTCTTCAACGTGTTTGATATGATGCTGAAGCGCTGATCAATATCTTCGTGTGTGTGGCCCACTACAAGAAAACAAAGTTGCACCTCCTTAAAAAACCCCAATCCCACGAGTGATGCACACATGGCAAACATGTAAATGTTCTTGTTCTCACGGGTTGTGTTATCCGCTTGAATTCGCAATGTCCGCGCCAATTTTCCCTTCCTCTTCTTCACGTCAGCAATCACATGCCATTCCACACTTATATTCCCAACAATGATAGCACTTTGAGAATCTAGAGAATGGCGGTATTTGAACGTGTGGAAATTCGGTACGCCACAATCTATGAAATGAAGTGATTGAAAGCGGTTCCCCATCAACCAGCTTCTTCACCTCCTCGTTCACATAGTAGAACACATCCGCCTTTGTTGTGTTCATGGGCAGCAAAATCAGAGGCACGATGGTATTGTCCAGCTTCCGTCGTATCTGTCGATGCGGTTGTGTACAACCGGCTTCTCTCACAAACTCCCCGAAACACTCACGTGCTGCAGACATCTTTGCACCTTCTCTTAGCTTGCACGTGTTTCCATGCACAGCTGCAACTCTTCCGTATACTTGGTGAGACACCTTCAATTGCTTGAACTGCCTTTGAGAGTATCCAAGTGCTTTTGCATAACATGCATTGCATACGTCCAAGCCGTCCAACTTTGTCTTAAACTTGTCCCTCCTTATCCCATCCGTTCGCGAGTAGAACGCATTCAACATCTGCAAAATCCATGTTGCCTGTTGCTCATACTTTTGACCCCATGCCATATACCGTTGGTCTAGTATGTACTTCTCATCCACATTCCTCAAACAGTTTTGTTTGCACCCCCCTTGCCTCTTTGCTGCCAAAACACTATCCAATGTAACTTTTTGGCCCAGTGGTTCTCCCCTCTCACGTGGCGTCTGTACTCGCCTCCTGCGGTTTTGCATATGATAACGCCTTGTTTGGGTCTCCATTGGTAAACCGTCAACATGTGGGATCTCTTCAGTGCTACAACGTGAATCCTCTGTCAAAGGAGACATGTTCCATATAGTATCAGAGTCCTCTAGGGTGTTTGATACACTATTAGAGTGGTTGGAAGGCATAACTTCATCTTCAAACTCAAATTGCGATGCTACAACTGCAGGAAATGAGAAATTTCGTCCTTCGCTTGATTGGCCAATACTAGTTGACGTCTCCTCTACAGTACGTACACGTGCCTTCTCCCATCGTATGGTAAGACCCACACATTCGCTTAAGCGTTCTCCAACAAGTTCCCCTGTCCATATAGAGCCATCATAGACATGCACAACACGGATAGCGACTTCAAAAGGACATAATTTCACCGCATTTAACTCCATTCCACATTTGAGGCTGTTGTCTATCATTCCTGTCCCAACAACAATGTTGTTTGCATTTAGAAGCTCCACAATGCCTCTTTCTCGGACCTCCGTGCCTTGTTGTGTCGATGGACAAGGTTCTTGAAATAGTCGGATGCGAGTAGCTCGAATTATTCTCTCTCCCACACTTCTTGGTGTACATGTGGTTGCATTCACCGCTGCCACAGGACTTCCAAATGCTCTCCCGTCCATTTTTTCTTCCACTCCAAATAAAATGGCTACTCAAACTGCAAATCCATTCATTCATTTTACTACAAAAGCATTCAATAATTTCACATTTAAAAAATAGAATAACATACTATAGTAATGGGCGGCAATACCCTTATGCAATGACACTAAAATGAACTTACAATTAGAAACTAATTATGTGTACGGGTATTTGAAAACTCGGGGGGTGCACTCTACATTATGTTTGAGAATCACGTGCGTTCATGACCCCTTCTAAAAACCCCCTGTATACGAGAGGCTATATGTCCAAAATACCTTTGTATACAAATGTATTCCATTTTAAATATATGTTTAGTGTAAGTATACGTGAATATTTTCAATTCTAAATGTGTCTATTGTATGTATACGTACTACGGTAGTGTTCAAATTAATACCCCTTCTGTGCACTCCCTTATACTCGTACATGTTTGGTATAGTGCACCCCCCGAGTTTGAAAATGTATTCTTTCACCCCTAAGCTTCCAAGAGACCATATTTCTGTCGCTGCCTGATTTTTACAAGCTACATAAAACAAAAGAAAAGTATTTGAAGAAATAAATAATATTTTAAATTGCTTCCTCAAATCTACTATTCAACCTAATTTGAATTATATCTATCCCAGTTCAACTCCACCGGGATTTTTTTTTTAAAGTGAATCACCTCAACATTGTCTTAATGATATAAAATTTTCAATTTTATGGTATTAACGATGTTCCCTCCCTCACTCCCTCAATCATTTCTTTTTTCTTTTTCGAAGTTTACAATTGAAAAACCAATTTAAACCAATCATGATAAATTGTGAACTCTATTTGTGAAAATTATAATTTACACAATTCCTTATAGGATAGTGCTTTTAAATTCACTAGAAAAATATCTACAATTTCCTTTTGAAGTTTGGCCATGATATGAACAATCTGTAGAGATGATGTCATACATGTTGTTCATTGAACCAAACTTCATAAAACATGTGGAAGGCAGTCAAGGCACATACTATAATACATCTATGTTTTGTCCATGACCCGATGGGTTTTTTTGAGGTTAACTATTAAATGTCCTCACTCGGACACTTCAAAATTTGAGAATTGCAAAGACTTTAAAAAAATTGTAGGTGAGAAGGATATTCTGAACTTCAGATATGAATAAAAGTTGTACATTATGAATTTTTCATTCCATCCGTACGGATCGATCTATGATAGTTGTCAAAAATGTTTTTGTATAAAAATTGAAACTTAAACTTCACAAATATTTTGTAATTTGATAACGAATAATATATTTTCAATTAGTACATAAATTCTTTTGGTGATTAGTTAAAATGTAATAATCTAAGTGCAAGTTGTTTGGACGCTGCTACGTGGACATTCACGTCTCAATGTCCAACACCTTAGGAAAATCGGGTATTTTTACCAGCGAGGTTGAAAGATGGCACACCCATTTTGCCACTGCAAAAGGCACAACGGACACCCGAGACATTCAATTTTTAGACCTTCGGACGTTTAGGGGTTAATTGTATATCAAATTAAAAAATAATAGCATGTTCAAGTAGGTTTGAGGTACACCTCAATCCTACTTCAACACGCTTTATTTTAAAATAAAATTCACATAAAAAAGTAAGAGCGTGTTGGGGTATGTTTGAGGTACACCTCAAGCCTACCTCAACACGCTTTATTTTAGAATAAAATTCACATAAAAAAGTAAAAGCGGGTTGAGGTATGTTTGAGGTACACCTCAAGCATACCTCAAAACGCATGTACTTTTTTGATTCACCATTCAGATGAACTGTAACTAAGAGAGATATTTTGAACTTGATAATTATATGAATAACATTTGTACATTGTGAATTGTTAACCCCTCAAAGCCCATGCTTGAATCGCTTGTTTGTGTACCTGTGTTCACTAAATGTGCAGTTACTCGTAGTGGGAGCACTTCCTCAAAACTTCACCGTTGATCTTGGATCTCAACTATAGTGTACAATTGTGATCCAAAAATGGGAAGGATCCACCGTACGAATGCCGAGCATATAGGGTTTGTGGACCAAGTTTGAGTGTGACCAGAGGGTCGACTTTTAAGCCCTTGGGCCTTGAGGGGTTAATTCTATGGATACATTGAGATATATGATAGTTGTCAACAATATTTTTGTATAAAAAATGAAACTCAAAATTGAAATTTCTATTGTACTTTGATTACAAATAAGATATTTACAATTTGTACATGAATTTTTTTGGTAATTGGTTGAAATATAATAATTTAAGTGTAGTGACATTTTGGAATTTTAGGGTTGCTTAAATTGTGAAGTGAAAAACTTAAGAGTACTTCCACACTAAAATCTTTAATATTTAATTTAAATCTCTACAACATGCAATGAGGCCTACAATTTTCACAAATCATTCCCTTTTTAATCAGATCACGTTCATAAAGCCAAATTCCCATCGAATATATACTAAAAATCCAACTTCACTATGGATGATAAATCTTCGTTTGATTTTGTACATCATCCACATTCTTCTCTGTTCGACATTTAGAGGTTCATCATAAGAAGCTGCTACCATTTACCGTTATATATATCCCAATATCTAATTTTCATACTATTAAATTCATTGACTAAAATTCAAAAAATTCATTGACTCTAGTTCAGAATCGCAATGTGATAATGAATTCATACAATTACTGAAAAAAAATATAAATTTTGTCATGTCAAAAGAACCTTTTTAACCCCTAACTGCCCAACCATGCATATTTTGCATGATGTTCCGATTTGAACTTCGATTTCTCATCCATCATGCACTTTTTGCAGTGTGAAATTTTTATCAAAACTTTTATGGGAAGTTCGCTTCGTGCATGTGTGATCCGATTAGAAAGGGGATGTTTTGCAAAAAGAATATGCCTCATTTCATGTAGTAGTGTTCCACTCCAAATTTGGAAGATTTTAGTGTAAAAGTGCTCTTGAAAAATTCAACTATTAAAATTGAGGAACCAAAAAATCTCCAAAAATCACTACACTTAAAGTATTACATTTCAACCCATCCCAAAAATTCTCATTTATTATTAGATTGTCAATATCTTATTAGTAATCATATTACAAAAGAGTTCTAAATTTTAAGCTTGAAAATTTCTAGACAAATAGTGGTGATAGCAATAGCAAATCTAACCGTATGGATAGAATCCAAAATGCATAATGCACAACTTTTATTCATTCATGAAGTTGAAAATATCCCTCTCAATTGCATTTTATAATGCATCTTTGAAAAACTGTCAAATCTGAAAAGGGTGAGAACGTTTAGGAGTTAACAATTCATTCCAACAAATTACTCTGAAAGAATGTTACTATTCTACTTTATATACAACATAGGTGAAATTGTTTTACCGTACCTCACATAATGAGATGTGTTTCTTTCGCCACTTCAATTTTCATTCATCCCATGTGACCTGAACAAATTCCAAAGTACATGGTTCAATAAAACCCTTCTCTTTAAGTGTGTACTAGATGAAAGATAAGAGAATCAGAAGACAAGAGAAGATAACTAATTTTGAAGTGAAGAGAAGAGAAATGAGCGGAAAATTCAAAACTTAATTTAAAACAAACAATTTTATAAATTCAAAAAAAATTGCGTACTACATATAAGAGAAGAAAATAAAATAGAACACAAGATAAGTAAAAGAAAAGAGAAGGAAAGAGAAGACGAGAGAAGAGATGAGAAAAAAAACATTTAAAAAATAATAGAAGAGAAGATAAGAAAAAAAATGCATTTTGAAGAGAAGAGAAAGAAGAGAAAAAAAATATTAATTTCTTTTTAAAAAAAATACAATTTAAAAAATTCAAGACCATTTGTGTACTAGAAAAAACAAGAAGAAACAAAATTTAAAGAGAAGAGAAAAAAATTAGAAGACAAGAAAAAATATACTAAAAATTAGAAGTGAAAAGGAAAAAAGAAAAAAAGAAAAACTGAAAACGATTTTTTTCTTATTTAAACTTTTCTTTTAAAAAAATTTGAAATTTAAAAAATTAAAAAATTATACAATTTGAAAAAAAATTAAAACTTAGGAAATTTATGAAATTTAGGATGTTTAACCCCTAAATGACGGAGGGGGTAAAGGCAAAACATAAATGTGTTATTAAAAATTACTTCTTCAACTTTGATGATGTTTGGTTCAAAAGAGAAAATGAGGAGCTTGATGTTTAGTAATTATCCATACACTCAAATTTTAAAAAATAGCATTTTATCATCTCATAATAAATTTAGAAGCATTTAACTTCAAATATTTGTCAAAATTACAATTTTTATTTTTAGAATTTGAAATTTTGTATGATTTGTTAAAACTAGACATTCTATTCTGAAATCAAAAATTGCAAATTTCAAAGGAGAGAACATCATTACTTTCCGCAAATAGTAAGTTTTCTAACACTAGCCCAATGTAGAAGTGTTTTTCTTTGAAAATTTCTCCCCGGTGGAGTTTAACTCGGATTGACATGATTCAAAGTGGGTTGGAAAGTAGAGTTGATTTCCTATTTAAAAATATCTTTTATTTTCTATAAAAATAGTTTTTCTATTTTGGGCAGCCCGTAAAAAAAGGGCAGAGACCATAAAATGGTAAATCCGTCACTTAGGGGTTAAGAAATTTAAGAAATTAAAAAATTTGACAATTTTGAAAAAAAATTAAAAATTAGAAATAAGAAATTCAAAATCTAAAAATTTAAAAAATTTAAATTAAAAAATTAAAAAAAATTCAAAATTAAAAAAATTAAAAAAATTAAAAAATAGCAGCAGCTTGCTGCTGCATTGGCCCGCCCGCTGCTGAGGCGGGACGGGGCGGGTCAACAGCCGGCCGACCCCCGGCCTGGCCGGTTGGCCGGGCCAGGCCCTGCCTAGCCCAAAGGTTGGCAGGCGCGTCCTATGGAAGGACGCGCCCAAGCATGAAATGGCTTTTTTTAAAGCCATTTCCTAATTGTTCTAAAATCTAACTACTAGTTCTAATTACATGAGGCCACCCTCCCACCTAAAACACCACATTTCACATATTTCCTCTCAAAGGTATCGCTCTCACCACTCATTTTTTTGCAAATGATACTAGATTTGGTTGTAATGATTGATATATAGTCATTGTATGGCATATAACCCTAGTTCTTTTCATCAATTTTCTTAAAATGCATGATTTTAACATGGATTTCTTCAAATTTTTGTCGGTGTGATTCATTGGAGAGAACATTGTGACTCATTACAACTGCAAGTAAGCTATATTTTTTTATAATTGTATGTTTTCAAAAACTTTTTGCATAAATGTTCAAATTTCACCAAATTTGAAGGTCAAAAAATTCGCTATGACTAGGGGCAGCCAAATTTGATGTGGGGTTTTCAAAATTATGGTCACAAGTTGCTATATTTAGCAACTTCTTGCATAAATTCTCAAATTTGTTGTATTTTTCCACGATTTGAAGAACAAAAATTTTGCTAGGGCTTGCAGAGGTTTGGGGCACCCAAATTTGATGTTGGGTGTTCAAAATTAAAGCGAGAAGCTGCTATATTTAGCAACTTTTTGCATAAATGCTCAAATTGAATGTATTTTTCCACAATTTGAAGAACAAAAAGTTCGCTAGGGCTTGCAGAGCTCTGGGGCACCCAAATTTGATGTTGGGTTTTCAAAATTAAAGCTAGAAGCTGCTATATTTAGCAACTTTTTGCATAAATGCTCAAATTTGATGTATTTTTCCATGATTTGAAGCACAAAAAATTTGCTAGGGCTTGCAGAGGTTTAGGGCACCCAAATTTGATGTTGGGTTTCAAAATTAAAGTCACAAACTACTATATTTAGCAACTTTTTGCATAAATGCTCAAATTGAATGTATTTTTCCACAATTTGAAAAACAAAAAGTTCGCTAGGGCTTGCATAGGTCTGGGGCACCCAAATTTGATGTTGGGTTTTCAAAATTAAAGCTAGAAGCTACTATATTTAGCAACTTTTTGCATAAATGCTCAAATTTGATGTATTTTTCCACGATTTGAAGCACAAAAAATTCGCTAGGGCTTGCAGAGGTTTAGGGCACCAAAATTTGATGTTGGGTTTTCAAAATTAAAGTCACAAACTACTATATTTAGCAAATTTTTGCATAAATGCTCAAATTGAATGTATTTTTCCACAATTTGAAGAACAAAAAGTTTGCTAGGGCTTGCAGAGCTCTAGGGCACCGAAATTTGATGTTGGGTTTTCAAAATGACAGCCAAAAGCTGCTATATTTAGCAACTTTTTGCATAAATGCTCAAATTTGATGTATTTTTCCACAATTTGAAGCACAAAAAATTCGCTAGGGCTTGTAGAGGTTTGAGGCACCCAAATTTGATGCTGGGTTTTCAAAATTAAAGTCAGAAGCTGCTAAATTTAGCAACTGTTTGCATAAATGTTAGAATTTGATGTATTTTTCCACGATTTCAAAAACAAAAAATTCGCTAGGGCTTGTACAGGTTAGGGGCACGCAAATTTAATGTTGGGTTTTCAATATTGAATTCTCAAGCTGCAAAATTTAGCAACTTTTTGCATAATTGCTCAAATTTGATGTAATTTTCCACAATTTGAAAGACAAAAAATTTCCTAGGGCTTGTAGGGATTAGGGGCACCCAGATTTCATGTTGGGTTTCCTAAAGTCAAGACAACATGTGCTAAATTTAGCAACTTTTGCATAAATGCTCATATTTGATGAAAGTTTCGACAATTTGAAAGACAAATAATTTGCTAGGGCTTGTAGGGGTTCAGGGCACCCAAATTTGATGTTGGGTTCCAAAAATTTAAGACAAAGCTGCTAAATTTAGCAACATTTTGCATAAATGCTCAAATTTGATGAATGTTTCTACAATTTGAAAAACAAATAATTTGCTAGGGTTTGTGAGGGTTAGGGGCACCCAAATTGGATGTTGGGTTCCCAAAATTTAAGACAAGAGATCTTAAATTTAGCAACTATTTGCATAAATGCTCAAATTTGACGTAATTTTCCACAATTTGGTAAACAAACAATTCGTAGGGGCATCCAATTTTGATATTGGGTTCCCAAAATTTAGATTTGAATTTGCTAAATTTAGCAGCTTCTAGCAGAAATGCTGAAATGTGACGTATTTTTTCATAATTTAGAAGACAAAAAATTTGTCAGTGATTTTAGAGATGAGGGGCATTTCGATTGTAAAGTTGAGTTTGGGGATTTGTTGTCAAATGGTTGTCATTGTAGCAGATTTTGCCTATTGAGCATAACTTATGTGTCAATTGAATGTCTCGGCCTCTTATTTTGTTAGTGTATGAAGTAAATTATAGAATGTGATAATTGATGTTAGATTGAATTGTAGTTTAGAAGGTTTTATAAAAATTTAAAAGAAATTACTTTAGAGAAAAATAAAAGACTTTTATTTTAAATTGTTAAAGTTCTTTTAGTTTTTTATAATTGATATCATTTACTTTGGAGAACTATTTTTTTTACTTGAATGTAAAATAATGGGATTAAAAAGGCATGTAGGAATTGTATATAATTAAACTAGAAGGCTATTAAGTTATATTGTTTGAAATCTCTCTCTTATGTTTTGTATATTGTGATTATATTAAGAAGTTTAAGTAATTTTTTTTTACTGAAAAAAATTTTAATTTACAAATCTAAGATTTTTTCGATTGTATAAATCTACTAAGGTAATTATTTTCTTTTTGAATCATTATTTGTTGTGTTTATGTTTTTCCCACCTATTCTTTAATCTTGAATGCATACGAATATCGAGCAATGTTCAACACAATCTAAAGGCTTGAAGTAGTAATTGTGTTTTGATTTGTTTTCCTTGTACAGTTATGGCGCTTAAGACTCTAAACGAGTGGAAAGAGCATGGATGGTGGATTGAGGCCGAAAATTCACTCAAACCCATGTTGTGGATAACAGAGCAGGCTATACTAGAGGGAAGACGTTGGGCAACGTTAGGTACGTTGTTTGGGCAATTACTATCTATTGGTACCGCACCGAACGATGTTTTGGTATTCTCTGTGAAAGCAGAGAATGAACCCATGACAAAGATCAGGTTGCAAAGGAAGTTCCTGATGGCCCCTGTTCCGGAGGTGTTGCTTGAGGTTAATCCACCATTGAGGGGGTTGAAGCCTCTAAAGGTGCTCTGGTCCACTATGCCTGAGAACCTTCGTATAGCACGTGAGACGTCCGTGGTGAAGTTCAAAGAATTTACCCCACAAGATGTTACAAAAGTTCGGAAGGCTGTTCGAGAGCACGCAGCATACGAGGAGCTGGCAAAGGAGTTGCCTCACAATCCAGAAGATCGTTCTCCGTTGCAGGAACCAGAAAAAATCGATCCAATCTATAGGATTCTTGCATCAGCTGTGAACGTGAATTGGGTACTGCCGCAAGTAGAAGAGTCTCGAAGGCGCCCGGCACCGGCACCCGTTCAAGATACTGTGGAACCTACACCACCCACGACTAGTGCATCCCGCAGGATTCGGAGTAGGACTGATGAAGCACCACCAAGAGCATCAACCGATCCTACTGCATCAGCACCAGTACAAATACGGGATGTATCTGCACGGAGGATAATTTCTTCAGCGAGAGGACCACGTTTGTCATCTTCTTCTACGGGTCCAGAGCAAGGAAGCGGGGTCCTACCAAATGTAGTCCCAGGGGAATCTTTGGCAGCTGAGCGTGGAGCAAATTTATCAGAAACAATGGGTTCTGAGAGATTTGAGAGGAGGACGTCAGCTCGGATGGAGACACTATCTCAGCCTCGCGTTCCAAGGGCTATGACAGCTCTGGTAGCCGGTACTCAAAGGAGCGTTCCACGAAGACAACATATTGGAAGGGGTCGGGGCAGGAACGAAGAGGAAGCCGAGGACATTGATGTGGTCCCTCATGATGATGAAGGTCTTCATATTCCAAGAACTAGGACAGCAAGAGGAAGAGTGCTATCATTTCCCTCAGACGAAGAGTATCGGGCTGGGTAAATTTGGGGAATAGATGCAGTTTTTGATGCTCCGATTGACCACATCCATTCAGTAGAGAATGTGGAGACCAACCATCGATGTTTGTTGGAGGAACGAGTGAGGCTTATGTATCATCGATTAGCCGGGCCGGATGAGCCTCTTGTTACATGCCTCACACTTCGACCCATTGCCTACATAGTGGAGGAGCCGATTGGTTTCGATGGTCAGAGGCAGCAGAGGGAAGTGAAATTCCGAGCGGACTGTGCTGTGCAGGAATTCGAGGCTGCTTATTTGCGCTATATGATGGAGGATCCAATTGTCGGCAACATGCGTAGGATGGATTGGTTGCGGAACCACATCATTTGGGAGCATATGGACAGTCAATACATTGTAGCAGCTTGTAAGCATGCACAAACGGAGGAGCGGAATGGACTTTTGTCCATTGAGGCTTTCAACAAAACATATGCGCAGCGGAAGGCACAGTTCATTGTATTCAACAATCCACAGCTGTATATTCAGGCATCGGTGAGAATAAACGCGAAGGAATTTGAGCGACGCTTCTATACGACATTGTACGAGGATATGGTGAAATTGCGGGCCATTTGGAATGCATGCGGTAGACCGAATCCTGAGATTCGATCAGATGATGCTCAGAGGGCGAGGGCGGTTGCAATGTCAGCGAGTGCATTACATTGGACTGTATCGCTTGTGGGAAAGTCTGAACCGTTGGGCAAGATGGCAAAGCGGATGCTGGAGATTACTCGACATGCTTGGCATGAGGATGATGAGTGCTACCAGGTTGTCCTCCAAGTGTGCAAGGATTATGAGGAGGGATTGCTTTGGTACAGCAAGGAGGATTATAAGAAGTGGGAGAAATATGCAAAGAAGCATTCGTTGGATCGCAACGTGGACGTGCGTCAAGATCGAAGAAGGATGGAGCGGCTTTGGTTAAGACCTTTGTCTAGGGTTCCCCAGCAGCAGTACCAGCGTCTTGCTCGGAGTATGGCAGCACGAGCAGTTGTGGATGGAACCAGACCAAAACAAAAATATTACTTCAACAAAGCTTCAAGTGCAAAGCCCCCGAAGCAGACTTTAGCGTGGGTGGTGGATCGGATTCAGAGGCGAGAAGCAGTCCGAAATGCAGTGCGGTGGATGTTGGTGGAGTCTGGGGAGCAGCAGCCAAAGTCAATGTCGGAGTTCTTCGCCATTTTGGTATATAAGTTTGGAGGCGGAGGGCATCGTCAGTTCCAAGTGTTGGGTTCCGACATCGACAAGCCCATGAAGATTGCGTGGGCCGCTCCAGCGGTGAAGACTGTGAAGGCCTTGAAGAAGTTTGAACATCTCATACCTCCAACGATCAGACAACATTATTCCAACATTGTTGCCGGAGGTACAAGATATCAAGGATATCGGAGAGGAGTTGCAAACATTGCAAGTGCTCGATGGGATTGGCAAGTACAAGTGCCGCGTGCTATAAGAGGAAACAATATGGGTCAACTTCCTATTCGATGTAGGGGAGGTTTTTTTGAGGAGGAGGTCGTGGAGATAGGACAACCTTGTCTATGGATATTTGATTGCAGGCGGGGAGGCATGGGAGGAGATGATGTATCATGGACAGATGTGGACTACAGGAGGTCTTTGGAGCAGCTACAAAAGTGGATGGCCGGAGTTCATCGATGGAATGCGGTGTTCTTGTTCCCTGTCGGAATAGACTTTGACGAGAGGATGCGGGACTTGATGGTGATGCCTCCAGAGAGCACTATACGACGAGGCGTATGGATATTTCAATCAGAGACGATGCCGACGAATGTGTGTGATCTGGTGCATGGTAGGGAACTGGAACGTCGTATGCAGCCTATTGGAGACGTGGGGATCCTGATGCAGTTTCCGAAGGATTCTAGTGCTACACCAAATCTACGGCATAGTACTGAGAACTTGCCTTTGGCCTTCGTCGACACGTGGAACGAAGAGAGGATGCCACGGACTGCAGACAGATTTGAGAGATCGCCATCGGAGTTGTGTAGGCTCGTGAAGGCGTATTTACCAGAGGAGTGGGGGCTAGTGGTATTGGATATTACGACTGCGATAGCAGACATTGTGGAGGATGGTTTTGTCGGTGATCAGGTGATTCTCTTTGATAGTTCATCCACTCGTACACGTTTTGTATACAACACTTTACAGGAGGTATTCAGTTCAGAGTTGCAGATGATACGCCGCGATGATATTGGAGATACTGCAGGGCCATTGACCACAATTCCTACTATCGGTGTTGAACGTGCTTCTATCTCTGTTGTTCAACCTAGAGACGAGGAGGCCGATGAAGAAGAGCAGGCAGATGAAGAAGAGCTGGGAGAGGAGTCAGAGGGTGATTCTGAAGATGAGGCAGAGGATGGTTCTGAGGATTATTCTGAGGATACGATATCTGAGTTCACAGATAGCGATGACGATGAAGAGGAGGATGGCGAAAGTTTGCACTCCGAAGATACACATGAGAGATCATGGGAGTACATAGCTTTTGGTGAAGGAGATGATAGTTCAGAGGATGAGGATTATGATCCAGGGAATTCATCTGACGTAGAAGAGGAGTCATCAGCCTTGAAGGACGTGAACAATTTGGCTGAGGAGACCGAGGAGCGTTTTGACAGGAATGAGGAGCGCATTGTAGCACAAGAACCAGGAGTTGGAGTTGTCGGGGTAAGTGCTACATTCCAAAGTACTCCGTCTGGTATTTGTGATGTTCCAAAGGTACGCGAAGAACCTATGGAGGCAACAACTTCGTTCTCAGATGTAATTGTTGCACCAACCTCAGTGGTGTTACCTTCACATGGAGTGACTACTGGTACGGAGTCTACGACGCTTTCATTTGCATGGGCTTTGGCAGATCATCATATGACACTTGGAGATGACGGATTCTACCATGACCTCGAGGGGGTGAAGTATTGTCGTGTGGGAGAAGAGGGTAACTACACATATGAGCAGGTCGCCTCCATTTTAGAGGGTGACTTGAACGCGGGTAGCATTCCTTCTCCGGTGGCGGAAGCCATGGTGACGAGAGCATTGGATTATGCTGATCCCGGAACCCCTTCCGAGATTAGAGCACTGATCAGGGAGCAACAGTTGGAGAGCGAAACAGGAGAGGAGGTAGAAACTCAGTCCTCTCAGGTGATTCCTGAGACCCAAGAGATGGAGCAGTAGTAGAGATTGGGAAAGGAATGTAGGTGGAACCCTTTGATGTAGTAGGATAGTGTAAATATTATTTACTTTGTAGTGCGTGCGTTCATTTATATGTGGAATGAAGCGTTTTGTTTTGATTTTCTATCGGATAGTAAAAAAAAAATATTGCACATTAAGTTTGATTTTCTTTTAATACATGGAAAATTTGATATGAATGAATGTGTTGTTGTTATTTTGAAAATGAAAATATATGAAACCTCAGGGGAGTAAAATTTCAAAAAGGTGCAAATTTAGCACCGCCATGGCTATTAGACAATGCACTTGGCCAAGTGCAAAAATTCCTAATTCGGTGTTTACTTTGGTAGCCAAATGATGCGGTATACATAGCAGTGATTTATTTTGGGCTAGCGTTTGGGAGTCTACACACATTCTATAGAGTGTCACTTTGCTATAGGTGGGCGTTTTGGATTTCAATTTTTGTTCTAGTTGCACCACACAATGAATTCGTCAAGATGTGTGCACAAGAATTTGTGGAGCACGGTTCTAGTGCATCATATAGCATATGCCCGAAAAAACCCTGAAGTGTTCTACGCGACTTTGCCAAACAAGATAAGTTGTCCCGCAGGAGTCGAGGGTGACGGCTTGTGCACGGCAGTTGTCCATTTCTGAATCAGTGTCAACGTCATGATATCTTGTGGCCTAATCCAAATCCGGGGAATGACGACATGTCTCCCACGGATCGGCATCATTTGCACATGAACACAATTGATTATTTTTTCAGTTGAAGGTACGTCTGTCCAACGTTGAGGGTTTGCATTGAGTGACGATGCGGGATTTGGATACTAGTCATTGGGAGTCATGATGCTGTAAAGTTATGGATACTTTTTCCATGAGCATTTTTTTTTTAAATGGTGATCATAGTAATGATACCAACCCCAAATCATAGGAGCTGTCGGATCATGGATGTGCTCATGTACTCGTTCTATGAAGATGTGGGAAATCAACCTGTTCAAAGGAGTGGGAAACTAGAAGGCCAAATCCGGACATGTATCACTAGAAGAAAACGGCCGTTTCCCATTTGGGATATCAGTACAAATCAAATAAAATGTGAATTCCTAAACTTTGATGAAGTTTATTCCAAACAAGAAAATGAAAAACATACTATATAAATTTTTTGCATGGTCGAATTTCCAAAAAACTTATCAATTATCATTTAAAAAATATAAAAGCAATTAAATGTAAAAGTTCACTAAATTTTGGGCCATTTTGAGCCAAAATGATTTAATCATTTTTTTAAATCAAAAACAACAATCAAGAAACCCTATTTTTATAGGACTAACCTTATTCCTCAATTTCAAACTACTTTTTAGTTTTCTTCACTTTTAGATTTTCCAAAATTTGATTATAAAGATTTTTATTTTTGTTTTTTTGTCTTTTGCTCTTCTAATCTCATCTATTTCTTGTGTGATTCTTTCAAAAGAATTTAAAGTAGATTTTTTTGATTGAAAAGCAGCTCCCATTTGGAAAAACCCACTATCTACTACAATTCCGTGACATATATTTTTTGAATCTACTAATATAATTGACCTAGCTTTAGGTTTGATGTAATAGCTATAATCTTGTGTACAAAATTCTCCACCTCTTTTTGGTATTTCATATGGATACTTTGGAAATAAAATTAATAAAATTAAAATTAAAAAATAAATTGAATTGTTATTTTGATAACAATAAGAGAATTTAGTTTATCTTTTTAACCGTTTATTTTTATAATTTTTAAAATTTAACACTTAATATTATTTTTGAAATTTAAAATTATCAAAAAGTAAATTAAAAATTACTTTTAGTAACCACATAATGAATCCCATATTGCTATCACCTTTATCTTTATGTGGTGATATCCAATAATTTTTGGTAATACATAAATGGAAAAATGGTGTATCTGCAATTCTTCCCTCGGGGAGGTCACTTAGTGTAAATTTTGGGTACATATGAGTGTACAAAGGGTATTTAATGGAGGGCTATGAAGTAATTGGAATATCCAACTATTTATAGTATATATTAGGGTATATTCTAAGAATATTTTTAGAATATTCTCCGATTGGCTTTAAAACACCCTATATTACTTCTACAAATTTATAATTTTTAGCTCAAATGAATAAAAGACACCCTATATTTGTTCGCTCATACATTTCTAAATTCTTGACAGTGACCTCCCCGGGATTCTTCCATATTTTTTTGGAATTGTAGTAGGGTGTAGGTTTTCCAACCATTGTATCTAAGATGTAAACTCAGGTTGTAAAAATTTATAAACATTGTCACGGATCACATTAAACATACTTTAGACATACTTAGAACTAAACCTTTCATATCCTAAAGTTATCCTTGGGAAATAGAAAGGAGTTATAACCTAATTGGGAGCTATAGAAAGGAAGGACAAACATGTTGTCTTTAGTCTTGTCAACACAACTCTTGTAGTCTTAGTATTCTTGATTCTACCACATGTTCAACTATAATTTCCTACTATCAATCAATTTAACATATTATATATAAATAACCTTGTTTCTTCAATCGTGTTCTTGACAAACATTAGTCGAAGACAACTCTCCAAGTTTGTGAATTTCTTTTGCCGATGGTTTTATATTATTATTTTTTCTCTCTGATTATGCATACCTATAAAAAAATGTTGCTAAATAAATGATTATATTTGATAATTATAGTAATAATAAAATTACAATAACATGACTAATATAATTGATTTTATTTAACTTAACCTCTAAACATCCAGATTTTGGACATCAAATGTTTTCTAATATATAAAATAGATTACATTTGAATAATGTAATTAGTGTGGAATTAGCTTACACAACAAGATTGTCAATAAAAGAATCAAGTCGCTAGCCATAACTATGTCTCCACCACTTTTATCTTCTCCTCGCTCAACAAATCCCCCGATGTTTGTAAATGAATTGTAATAAATCGTAAAACTCCTCATTGTCTTTCCTTCATGCTTATTGTTTTTTCTTCATGCACTTTGCTCATCACCTTAAACCTCCACTTGTTCACTTAGCTACTAATGAAGTACTACCACTTTGAGTAAAAAACTCTAGAAAACTAGTATATAAAAAATTTGACCTATCGCGACATATTCACAATTTCCCTTCGAGATCAAGAAATCCAAGAAATAGAAATTGAAACAACTTAAAACACTTGTTTCGTTAAAAGTGCACATAGCCATATGAACTATTTTTTAGTGGTATGTGCACTGCATTTTATTTTTATTGAAAAGGGGAAGCTGGGTGGGAACAAACCCACCCCCCTTTAAAATTCGCGCTACATTTTCCTTAATTTTAAGGAGGGGGTGGGAACATACCCACCCCCCTCTAAAGTTTGCACTACGTTTTTTTAATTTTAAAGGAAGGGGGGTGGGAACATACCCACCCCCCCTCTAAAATTTGCATTACATTTTTTTTGATGTAACATTGACTCAATTTTGGCACTTTGTAGGTAAAATATGACTACGCTTTTTTTAAACGTAGAAAATTTCAGCATGTGCACTTTTTATATGGCATGTGCACTTTTAACGAAACAAGTGTTTTAAATCGAACAATTTATTTAATTAAATAAAATAATGATAGATCAAAGGCATTCTAAACATTATGAGAGAAATGAAAAGTTGCATAATATTGAAATGAAAGGTTGCACACTACGGTGTTCCTCTTGTTTAGTCACGTTTGTGTTTATTGTCTTTTTTGGACCTTTCAAGCTGAGTAAAAGATTTTTGAATGCAAACAAACTTATAGGACTATGAAAAGTATTTAACCCCTAAATGACGGAGGGGGTAAGGGCAAAACATAAATGTGTTATAAAAAATTACTTCTTCATCTTTGATGAAGTTTGGTCCAAAAGAGAAAATGAGGAGCATGATGTTTAGTAATTATTCATACGGTCAAATTTCAAAAAATAGCTTTTTATTCTCTCATAATGAATATAGAAGCCTTTAGCTTCAAATATTTATCAAAATTACAAATATTATTTTTAGAATTTGAAATTTGATATGATTGGTTAAAACTAGACATTCTATTGTAAAACTCAAAATTGCACATTTTTCAATGGAGAGAACATCATTACTTTCCCCAAATAGTAAATTTTCTAACACTAGCCAATGTAGAGGGTTTTTGTCTTTGAAAATTTCTCCCCGGTGGAGTTTAACTTGGATCGACATGATTCAAATTGGGTTGAAAAGTAGACTTGATTTCCTATTGGAAAATATTTTTTATTTTCTAAAAAAAGGTTTTTTCCATCTTGGGCAGCCCGTAAAAAAAGGGCAGCGACCATAAAATGGTTGATCCGTCACTTAGGGGTTAATGTTCTTACCTTAAAATATAAATGTAATGTTAGGAAAATTGTGTATTTTTGATATTTTGATGTACAATGCACTCTTTTGACTAATGGACTTTGTTACAAAATAATTACATAGATTTTAGCATGGATATCATGGATATTGTGATTGATTTTGAATTTTAGATTCCAACCGTACGCTTCAATTCACTAATACTACCACTAATAATTAATTATAAATTTTAAGAGTTACAATTGAAAATTCCTTCTAAATTTCATTACACACAAAATTTTAATTTTTCTGAGTAAATTTTGTTGGAATAAATTTGAAATGTGATACTCTTAAACGTGGTGATTCACTAATTCTTTGAAATTTTTGTGTTCCTTAATTCTATAACCTCAATTTTGGAAGGCTACTTTTGAATTACAGTTAATGCAATTTTGGCTAGGTCAACAACTTGACAAACTTCTACATTTGAAATTCTAGAAAAATATGTAATCTAGTAATACCAAATCCGACCATTGAATAGGACAAAAACTTGGTGAAGTATCTTTAAGAAGTTGGTTGACAAACATTGATGAGAACTTAGGATGAGTTTGAATATGTTGGTCATCCAGAAATTAGACGTTGTGACGTAAGGTAGGATCACACATTATCTCACATTATCCCATTAATGATTTGGGAGCTAGAGCTTTATTATATTATATTAATTTGAAGAAAGAGCTCAATTGTCGCCGAAAAGTGGATTCAACCACTAGATCTAATAGGCCAATTTATATTGTGGACCATAGAAATGAAACCTCTCCTGATATATTAATCCAAGGAGCTATTAAAAAAAAGTGGAAAGAAGAATTAATAACTCTACATAATTCTATGAAAGATCGGGCTGATACTATAGGGAAAATCCAAGCACTATTGGCAGCTGTAATCAATCGAGAAGCAGTTGCACAACGGGGTGAGACGACTGGCAGTCATTATATATATAATATGCATGAAACCTATAAATGATTATGTAAGATATTGGATACCTACAGTCAAGGAAATATGTTGATACCCAATGTAAAAGAAATATCTGTGTTTGAGAGACTACCTCCACACTTCAAGCTTGCATCTTGGCTGACTAACAAGACTCCAGTACAAGGTTCTTTTCTTACATATCAATTTTTGGGCTAGTATTATCATATGTACATAAATATTGATAGAGAAAGACCACTACTTTCCTGGAAAGCTCTAGAGTGGCTAGCAGAAGACTATGGACAATCAGTGATAGAAAAAGCACCTTATGATAATATGTGGATATATCTATTGATTGGCAGCAAGAGCCACTAGTTGCTGTAGTCATCAACAACCATTTTTGTCCATGTGAACGAAGACGTAAGTGGAACCCTGAGGCCACTGTTGATTCTGTTGAGTATAACTGGTCAAAGATACCAAGATCATTTGATACTCCAGGATCTTGTGCTCAGATTTATGGAGCTTTTTATGAGGAGCATATAACACACACTGATCCAGTATGTTTCAAGGCAACTGTATTTTGTGATTTTCTTAGAATGGTTTGCCAAATTCACCGTGTTATTATCAATGTTAATAAATATGATAATTTACGACCAAAGTTTCATATTTTGACAAAGTTCCAGTACTTGAGTGCTCGTTGGCATTGAAATGCATGTAAAATTTCCAAAGCACGCTTGCTCCGTACTCTCTGAATATGAAACATTGATACTTCCGATACAACTCTTAGCATATAGACAATTGCAAGTAAGTTCACCACTTTATTCATATCAAAGAGCGAGTACAGAAAAAGAGCGTTGTGGAATGTTGAAGTCATGCAGCACGGACGCAAGGAACGGCATGATGCACAAAGAAAATTGATTTTGTACCCTGCCGGAAGCCTCGTAATGCTGGTGGATAGTTGGTTGCAAAAACAACATGGTCAAAAATGCCGCCCAAAATGGAAAGGCCCGTTCGTCATACATCGTCAGTTTGACAACGACACTTACAAACTGAGCACCCTCGACGGCCGCATCATCACCAAAACCTACAATGGAGCAAAGCTTAAAGCGTACAAGCATTTGGAACATCTTCATGTTTAGTCATGGCTATCACGCTGGTTAGCGTGATCTAAACCTGGGGAGGAGATGATATCACTAGCTTTTTCTTTCCTTCTTTTTATCCTCCCGCTGTTTTTCACCTTTTATTCGTTCGTTGTTCCTTTCCTTCTCTCTTCAATACCACGGTTTAAGGTCGGACTGATCTTGGACCCGTGGCCAAAAACGGTAAGCAAAGTAACCGCCTGTCACGCCAAGAACTTGCTTCTGGCAGAATAAATAGGCCCCTCGCGCCTTGTTTAACCATCTCTCTCTTTCTCGGTTCTCTATTTCTCTTCTTGTGGAGTGGACGGCCTCTTAGTTATGGGGATATACCTGAGCTCTTCTTCTGTACTTGCTCTTTGATATGAATAAAGTGGTGAACTTACTTGCAATTGTCTATCTGCTAAGGAGTTGTATCGAGAGTATCAGTGTTTCGTATTTAGAGAGTACGGAGCAAGCGTGCTTTGGGAATTTTACATGCATTTCAGCATCGGATGCTAGAAGTTATGGCTATCACTTACTTCTTATGGAGGCCACATTATGTCTTACTAATGAGTTTACAACAACTCGTTTGCATCCTATGATAAATTGGTTGGAATATCAAAAGACCAAAAACCCAAAACTGCTAGAGCGAGATGATGATGTCAGGAAAGCATTTGATAGAGCACATTTGAAGCAGATACGTGACCATAATCAAGACTGAAACAATAGACCCAAGTTTCATTGACGAGGATGTCAATGGGCTAAGTAGGGGGCTATGTAGTTAGCACTTTAAAGTAGTCAGAACTTTATTTTAGACTTTTTAGTCAAATTATGAACTTTTTACAAAATAAAGTTAAAATAAGTTAGTAAGTAAACTTAAAAACTAAAGTATTCTAAAAGTAAGCTAGGAGTAAAAAAAATAAAAATTAAAGCAAAACAATTAAAATAAAATCAACAAGTAAAGTAAAAGTAAAAAAATAATATAAAAAAATGAAGGAATGAAAAAGAAAAAGATAGAGAAAAGGCAAAGGAGTTTTGAAAGCCTAAAAGGCTGGAGCACGCCCCTTCTGATTGCGACGGTTCTTGGGTGGTTACTTAAGCAGTTTTTGAACTGCCATTGAGCAGCAATGTACTCATTATATTTTCTGTATACCTCTTGAGGAATAAAAAAAAAATCTTGTTTGTGAGATCTTGTGTCAATTGTGTCGTTGCTTTTGTTGTCATATTTGGTGTGATTTGCGTCGTGTGTCAGTTCTGTGAGTGAGTGCAACGGGTTTTAATTCAGGAGACTGCGAGTGTCAAGTTGCGGAGAGTCAAAGTTTCAAAGGAAATTATCTTCTGCGTTTCGGAAGGATTGCTTGTTTTGAGGATTGTTTTTGATGAATTTTTGGAGTCATAGTGACAAGAACAACACAGAGAGAAGCGTCAGTAGCGGCAAAGCCAAAGAGAGCTCGTGCTTCCAAGTATGGGTAGCATTGTGAATATCGTTTAATCCCCTCTGCATTCAATCGTCTCTGGTTTAATACTGTTCGATTGAAGGGGCTGATTGTAAAAGCGTTGCGGGTCTAGGGATATTCATTAAACAGTTGTTGATGTGGTTATGTTGTTGGCCCTTTTCTCAAAGGTTTTTTTTGGTGTTCAAGTGATTGGAGTGCGGTAGATTGACAGAGATCTTTCTGGTACAGTTCTTTTGTGTTGTTCAAATTTGGCACATGGCGTAGGGAGTTACGGTGCAGGGGTCCAGCGCGGCAGCAGTGAATGTGCCGGAGTCTCTTTGTCACAAGTTGTAGAGGGGTAGTATTGGGAGAAGGAGCAATTGCTAAATTATTGGAGTGGCCGTGACGACCAAGGCGCCTGCGAGTGGAGTGAGTATGTGCTGCGGTGACGACAAGAACGTTTGTGCAAGAGTGTGTTGCTAGGGCGATTCTGAGTGCTGCGGAGTTGCAGCTAATAGCAGAGCGGAGACTAGAGTTTGAATGGTGGTGTTTTGATTTATTCTTGTGAGTGTTGAAAGTTGTGGTAATTGGCGAGAGCCTATTGACCTTGTGATTTAGCCAGAATCAAATTGGTGAGAGTACTGGTACTGGTTCTTGAAAACTGCGCGTGTTATGTACTGCCAGTCTTGAGGGCGACGCTGTTTGCAGATTGGCTGTTTGAGAGACGGATACCCCAAACGTGCTTGTATCCAATGAGTTTGTGAGTGCCGGTTGAGCGGAGAGAGTGGAGCGACCGTGTTGCATGTCATAAGAGCAGTCAGAGAAAGAGCGCCGGTGTTTTTCTTTTTTCTTTTTCTTTTTCTTTTGATCGGCGCTCGTCAATGTTGCAAGAATAGGAGGACTATGAGTGCCGGAGACGAAGCCATGGCAAAGAATTTGTGAGTACCGTAACTGCAAGTGTTGGGAGTCATGGAGCGCTATACAGAGCGTAGAAGCCACAATGTTGTTGAGATTGCTGGTAGTGTATAGTTGCGGAAGCAACGGTTGCTGATGCGCTTGCACTGGTTCGAGGTGGTGATTACAGTGCGGTGACGAGATTGCGAGGGATGCGGCCTCAGTCATGGAGAGCCAAGTTGTAAAGGAGAGGTTGATCAATCAGCTGTTTGGGGTTCCAACGACGGCCAAGTCCAGCAGCAAGAAGAAGAAGGAGCAGAGCGTGGAGATCGCAACGTCCCACGCATGGAGAAGCCAGTGAATTTTTATTTTTATTTTATTTATTTGTTTGTTTTTAGTGTATTAGTATCGTGCAGGAATTGCGAAGTGATAAGACTAGTGTGACAAAGCAGCAGTATGAGAAACACCAAGTTGCAAGACTGTGGCGAGAGTTTGAGAGGAAAATTTCTTCTCTATACTTTGTGAACTGTGAAGGTGTAGTAGTGGAGGTTGAACTGGAAAATCAGTTCTTTGTTTCATAGCCTTAGTTGTGTATCTTGTTGTTTTTGAGGTACATGTTCGTGTGCATTTGGTTTATTAATCAGTTGTGCAAGTCAATGCGTCTATTTGATTCATGTGTCACATGAGTTTTGCTTGGATGCTGAAATTCTAGGGTTCTCGGTCGAAAAAGATTGCTTGCAGCCTAGAAGTGGTCAAATTAAATTCTTTCTCTGTATGCATTGAATGATCTCTTTTTAGTTTATTTCAATCCATATTCTGTGAACTATTGATTCATTCATGCTATGGCCTGAAATTTATACTTTTATCTTTCTGCTCTGGCCATGTTTTATTTCATCTAATAAATAAACATTGGTACATACTGGGGAGTACAAGAAATGTTCATGTGATTATATGAGCTAATACTTAGTCTTGGGGTTGTAGTTCACAACTATAGGTTCATATTACACGACTATAGGCCCTCTTGTACGGATTTGGGTCCCTTTGCACGGCTATAGATTACTATAGCAAAGTAATAGGGTACCTAGTCACGGGTTTAGGTATTACTATAGCACGGACTTAGGTATTAATTATGAGTGGTTATAGGGTTATTATTTGGACACAAAATAAGTTATGAGTCTTATGTTATGTTTTGTAGGCACTAATTGTGTAACATTGGACAAAGTGACCTAAAAGGAATAAATCAAAACACCAAAAGATAAACATCTTGGATTCAAAGTACAGTTCATTACTCTGAAATTTTGCATTACATAACTGCCAATCTAATTGACCACAGCCAAGATTATTTGACCTTACTGACTCGATTAGACAAATTGCATTTAGTTCAACTTTGCAGGCTCAAATGAGCATTCACGGGACAATTTGACCAAAACATTAATATAAGATTAAAAAACAAATTATGTGTATAAATTCAAAATATTGAAGTAGCATTTTGCTTAAGTGATAGTGCATGCTATTGCGTAAGACAATTTGACCAAACCTGAATGATTGACCATAATATTTGACCAAAATATTTGACCACCCTATAGAATACTATGTAGGACTGTGACTGCATTCCTTATGTCAAACATTCATTTTCTAAAGGACTGTTAACCAAATTATACCTGGAAATAAGAGTGTTTTGTTATTATTTAAGACTTAAATTCTATTTTGAAAGCGACTTTAGTCACACAACGATAAACTGATTAACCTTTCCTTTCAAAAGAGCCCTTGGATGATTGCAAGCTACGGTCTACCAAATAGGAAGTGCAGCTTGTGCAGCTAAGGGCCGTGCAACTCATGCACTAGCGTTGTAATGTGCACCGCTCAACTTTCAATTAGATCAAAAATTTCACCATCCCAAATAGGGTTTATGCTAATACTTTCACTTTAGCAATTGTTATATTAATTTCAAGACTTTGGGCTTTACTCAACAGCCTTTTTTGTTTTTTACCCAATAGGGGTAATTAGAGCCTTTTTTACATAACATCCTTAGCTAGGTTTTATGAAAAATGCATTTCATATCCCACCTCTGAAATTGAACCATTATTTCATTTCTAAAAAAAAATCCAAAAAAAAGTTTTAATTGCACGAAAATATTAAAAAACAAAAACATCACAAAAAAATTAATTAAAAAATAAGTAAGCGTAGTACCAAAAATAATAAAATATGGTAGCTTTGTACACACTTGTGGTATGTTGCTATAAATTTTTGAAGTTCAAATTTGACACCCTTTTAGCATTTCCCATAAAATAGATGCACTTTTGACAAGCGACACGCTACCAAATCCAAGTAGTAATTCTTAATTTGGATAGAAAGATTGAAATTTTGCAAACTTTATTGTGGTAGACATCTTAACTTCGGAATTTTAAAAACAATGCAATTTGTTTCGTCACAAAATTCCATCCCAATATTTATTGATGATTTTCCAAAGATTGGGAAAGTGCACCAATTTGTAGACTGCGACAAAAAGCTTGGGTGACCGTAGCTTGCAACCACCCCCCCTATACTTAATTGCTTTTGTGTTTTGGAAATCTCAAAACTAGGCTAACACAGAGCAACCACCCACTGACCCACATTGGAAGAAGAGAATATAAAGTGGGGCACATGTGGTGAGAGATTTGAGCGTGTTGTGGGCACGGAAGCTTGCTGAGATAGTTAGCGAACTTAGTAGTGGTAGGGGTTTGGGTTCAACTGGATAAACCATTGCTTGTAGGGCTACATTTCAGACTTATAGAGATAGCTCTATGTCATGCTCTAATTAAAACAGAAGTTTACCTTCGATAGAGCAAGACTCCTGGAGCACAGTGACACAAGATTAGCAGACCAACAGAGAGGTCAGGTCTCTAAGTGTGCGAAGTGTGAATACAAAGCTCAGTTCCAGATAAAAGATTAAAAAATTAAGTAAAGGAAGAGGCTACAAAGACATCAAAAATGGCGGGACGAAGTCACACTTGGCGCCAATTAAAGATGGACTTTGAAAAAACACAATTGCCCCCAAAACCCCGTGTTCTGGACCCGGACTCCATCTTCCGTGGCATGGTAATGATGATGTGCATGACATAGGTGCCTAGTCAGTTCTGAGTTGTTAGACAGTCATGTCTGGTATACCGAGATCGGGCTTACATCCTACTATAAGAATTTGTGGAAAAAAATTCAATCCATTTTCTTTCTAATAATTGGTATAGTTCATTACCTTCTCATTTTCAATCAAAAACGTAACAATAAAACATGTTATGTTTTATTTTTTGTCATTAAAAATTTAAGTTTTAATTAAAACCGACAGTTGAATCATTGAATGTTAGTATTTTTATTTTTATTTTGAACATTTGGATGCAACATTCATTACAAATAATGTTAAGTATGACAAATCATAAATCACTCTCTTATGTGACGAATAGGGTTGTTTTTCTTATCAAACAAGTCATCATCTTATATGTCACATTTTTTGTATAGGTCTTTTAAATTTTTTTGTAACTCTTTCATGTGGCTGAAATACATTTGAAGTTTTGAGCTAAAAATAACCTACTAAATGATGCAATTTTCTTCATTTGAGTGAGACTAATAGACGTGCTAATAGATTCATGCAAATTTCATGTTCCTCTTTTCCCTCAACTTTGCCATAAGATTGACGAAAGAAAAAAAGGAAAAAAAAAAAGAAAAAAAAAGAAGGGGACACGCCTAAAGAAGTTGCACTAGGTGGTGTGTAGTAGACATGGTCATTCTATGAAGTTGCTTGTCAACATCATGCTTTAGAAAAAAAGTATTAATTTGGATCTTTCTCTTATTATGTAGCTATTGCCAAAATATACAAGCGCAATATGTGCATGCATATGTGATTTTTGAGATTTATTCTACAGTGACTCCAAAAAGTAGTTGGCCACCATACGAATTTTTCTCATAAATTGAATCATGAAATAATATTTAAACATATTGTTGTACAAAAAGGATTATACATTTGTATGTAATTTCACTCTAAGAACGGACTATATTTAGACCTATCATTATTTGAATGAAATAATTTTTTTGTGAAAAGTCAAACATCTCATTTCTTTTTATCCAAAGAATATACATCTTGATTAGAGTCACAGGTTGTTTTTAATTTTTCATTCCATAAATTGCAAAAAAAAAAAAAATGTTCATGGATACATTGGTGTTGTATATTAGTATTCATACTTACTAATATAGTAATAATGTTCTGTATTAGTATTCATTATTATACATTTGTACAACAAACAAACATTTTATAGAACGCTACAAACCTGTAACATGTGATTCTAGTCATGATGTACAGTACAGTGGGGTGACACCGAAATTGTCCCCTTGTGCAATTCCAGAGAAAGTGCCCACACAGTTGCCAACTTTGACACCCTCTTGAGCGCTAGAAAATTGTTATTTATACATGAAATTTTAGACACAAAATTATTGTTATGTTGACAATATGTGTACCAAATTTCAAAGCTAAAAGATTGATAAAAAAAAAAGATACTCAAGATTTACTAACAAGGGGTAGCTGTAAGAAATGTTTCACAGCTGCCAACTTTGACACCCTCCCAAGGATTGAAGAATTTTTTTTTTCACATGGAATTTGTGGAGTAGGAACGTCTTTATGTTGTTTACACATGTGAAAAAGTTCAAGGCCAAAAGAACCACAAAAAAATGATATTCCAAATCTACCAACAGGTGTAGTTGTGAGAAACAAAGTTGCTTCACAACTTCCAACTTTGACAGCCTCCCTAGGGCTAAGAATCTGTTATTTCAATATGAAATTTTTGTAACGTGATTTTTATAATTTTGATCACATGTGAAAAATTTCAAGGCCAAAAGATACACAAGAAAATAATTATTCTATATTTACCAACGTAGTTGTGAAGTGACTTTGTTTCTCACAACTACACCTGTTGGTAGATTTGGAATATCATTTTTTTTGTGGGTCTTTTGGAATTGAATTTTTTTCATGTGTAAACAACATAAATACGTTTCTACTCCAAAAATTCCATGTGAAAAAAAAATTTCTTCAATCCTTGGGAGGGTGTCAAAGTTGGCAGCTGTGAAACATTTTTTATAGCTACCCCTTGTTAGTAAATCTTGAATATCTTTTTCTGTATCAATCTTTTAACTTTGAAATTTGGTGCACATATTTTCAACATAACAATGATTGTGTCTAAATTTTCATGTATAAATAACAATTTTCCAGCGCCCAAAAGGGTGTCAAAGTTGGCAGCAGTGTGGGCACTTTCCCTGGAATTGCACAAGGGGACAATTTCGGTGTCACCCCACTGTACATTCTTCCCATAAAAAGAAATGAGACATCTTGGTTTTTCACTAAAAGTTTATTTTTTACACAGGAATTTCATTCAAATAAGAATAGGTCTATGTATAGTTTGTTGACTTTGTTCTAAGTAAAAGTAAACATAAACTTAAAATTCCTTTTATGTCAAAATTTGATTTCACGATTCCCATTTCTCAATTTAGAAGTGCAATTCATATGGTAGCCCACTAATTTTGGGAGTCACTATAATCTACTTAAATTTCATTACGATCCTTAGAAAAGTTGTAATATGTTGTCTTTTAACCCCTAACCGCCCAAGTGTCCATTTTTTGAACGATGTACAGATTTAATCCAATTTTTCTCATTTGTCATGCACTTTTTGCAATGTGGATTTTTTACTATAGATTTTATGGGAAGTTAGCTTCACACATGTGTGATCCATTTAGAATGGATATGATTTGCAAAAAAATTATGCCTTGTTTCATGTTGCATTGATTCATCAAAAAAACTCTAAGATCTTAGTTCAAAACGAATCAAAAGTGCTCTTGAAAAATTCAACTTATAGAATTAATAAACCCAAAAATCTCCAAAAATCACGACACTTAGAGTGTTACATTTCAACCCATCATAACAAGTTTCATCTCCAAATTGTCAATATCGTGTTTGTAATCGTATTATAAAATAACTTTGAGTTTTGAGTTTCAAAATGTCAATACTAAAATATTGGTGATAGCAATCATAAATTTAACCACATGGATAGAATCCAAAATTCATAACGTACAACTTTTATTCTTACATCAAGTTCAAAATAATTATCCCTCTTGGTTGCATTTTATAATGCATCTTTGCAAAACTACCCAATCAAAAGAGGGTTGTGGGCATTCAAGGGTTAAGTAATCCCTAGTTCATTTCACCTATAGTGGTTATAAAGTATCGTATTTAGATTTTGATGCAATTTAGAATAATATATTATACTTGTTGTATAGTCATATAGCATATTGATCTTGACTGTAAAAATTCATATCATTACTTGATACAACTTTTGCAATTGTTTTGTAGCAAAAATCATCTATGGTGGTGCATTATCCTCAGGGGGGGCACTCCCTTGTATATTTTGTATACACGTGCGATAATGACCTATTTATTTGGGGGGTTATTTTAGCAAAAAAATTTAGCAAAAAATATTATAAGGTGATGGTATTTTACATGTAAAAAGCCTGAGAAAATTATATGTGATGGTATTTTACATGTAAACATGTTTCACTTTTTTAAAATCCCCTATTTTACATGTACATTTTTTACAAAATTTATCTACAATGAATATATTGGACCCTATTTTTTATCGCACGTTGTTTCTAAAATTTTCGCCAGTGAACCCCCCGGAGGCATTATCCAAGAACAATGTCTATGTATACGATAGTTACTCTCTTGCTTATACTAGAATATTTTGTCAATCTTAAAAAAGCAGATATGTGTTCTCATTGATAATATTTTACTAGACCCTTGATATTAGTGCTTTTCAAAATTTATACAATAGTAACAGTAAATGACATTTTTGCTCTATTCTTTTTGTTGAAGTATATTTAAATGAAATTTATGTTATATTTGTGATTCTTATACTCATTCAACATTTAATATGCATAACAGATGCTACAATTTTCTAATAAGAGTCTTTGGCACACTTAGTTTGACGTAATTCACTGTTTATTATTTTATGAGACGTTTTCAATATCTATTTGTTTTTTACAATAGTGGGTAATTCTTGGATAATTCTTTGCAATAATGGGTAATGTTATAGTCTTCAAATCTTGCAATTCTCGCAATGTTTTTTTTTTATCACTTCTTACCTTCACTTACATTGACATAATGTTCTTTAGCCTTTGCTAAACCACACTCTTTAAACTATAGCAATATTGTAGAGAAACTACTAATAAAATAATTCAACTCTCCAACCTCTTTGATTGACCCAACTGAAGTTAGAGAAAACTCTTTGCAATTCCTCTGATCCCCTCACATATGCTTGAGATTTGGAGGTGAACAGAAGGGATTAAAGAACGTTGTGGAAATCAACTATGATTTTTAGTTGAAGTTGAAGGAAAATAGGTTTTCCTACCATCCATGCAAAATTTCATGTCATGTTCATTGTCAACACATTCTGGGAACAAATTTTATAATCAAATCACCTACTGATGATTTGGTTCTAGTTGGTGGCAAATAAACCTTTTACACATCATTGAAGGAGACTCTAAATTATGTGTAAAAGTAGCCAAAGTCAAGTGAATTTCTTCAATCAATTAACCCTTTGACGCGTCAGCGTCCATATTCTGGACGTTGGATGATTTCAGACACGTCCTTTCATCACATGTGGTGATGTTTTTCATCCATCCAAAATTCTCTTGATTCTTGTGCTAGTTGACTACGATTTGTACGGTATGGAACTTCAAAATAAGATAATGTGAATTTTTGAAAAATTACAAAAGTGGTTTATGTCAAGTTTCAAACTTAGTTCAAAAAGTGAGACCGTAAACATGATTTTTCATAATAAGTAGAAATCAAATAATCGAAACCATACGATCTTGTAGTGCATGTTATTCTAATTTCATTACAATATTTTTACTTTTTTTGTATTAATTTTGGATTTTTAATTGAATTTCAAGAGAAAACTTTGCAAGATTAATTTTAAAATGTTAATAAAAAAATATGATGAATCCAACCGTACGGATGTGATCATCACATTGACATTTACAACTTTGCTTTGTACATCAACTCCATTATTGTTTTTCATCAACCATTTTATAACGAGTCTTTGAAAATAGTGTTGAATCGCGACCTTAAAGGGTTAAGTGATGTATTTTTTGGGTCAATGGTTCCTGTACAAAACATAAACAAAGAATAAGCACTACACTAAATAGTGTATTTAGTGTGAGGCACTGTAATTGCGAACATCACTCTAAATATCAAAAAACCTACTTTTGTAAAAACACTAAATGTGAATTCTCACACTATTTTTGAAGAATAGTAACGTTTTGACATTGTGATTTTTTGAGATATGGATATTTAGTGTGAGTAAGGAATGAAAGTTTAGATGGAAAAACTGAAATTTTAGAAATGGAATGAATCAAATTGGATGATAACTGAAATCATCCAACACTAATTACCCACAAATTGACAATTAGAGTTAGACAAGTAGTAGGGGTAAGCACATTATTCATCACCTCACACTATTTAGTGTACTGGTATTTCCGTAAAAAAATTCCTTTCTTTGGTTGTTGTCTATAGCTATGGTTTTTCCAGTATTGAATATCAAATGAACTTATTTTTAGTTCAGGCCTCATGATTTTTATATTTTGAATTCTATTTTTGGAATTATTTATGCACAACCAATTATCTAAAAACTACATATAATTTTAAAGTCATAATGTGTTCTTTTTTCTTCCTCCCATTTTGGACACATTCACCAATAGAATTGAAATAATACTGAGTTTTTGACTTTAAACAAATTACAACCAGTAAAAAACAAAGAGCCAAACACATTTTAGCAACTCTTGAGGTGCAAAAAAAAATTTGATCCCTTGTTTAAAATCACAGTTGCAAGAATGAGATCAAAACTTCAACTTTGGAAAGAAGCCAATTCAATGATAATAGATTGTATGCAACTATCAGTTGTCATTTCAAAAAGAAAGACAAAGTTGAACTAGAATTCAAATATGGGTTAAAAAAAAATGGCATTGTTCAATGTAGGTTGAAAAGGGATTACAAACAAGGGTTACAGATCAAAACACATCATGACTTTATAACAATCTCTAATTGCAAGGTCCTATTTTTGTGGGAGACAAACCCGCTAGAAGTCTAGAATTGGTTAATAATTTTAACCAGTGAAAGAAAAAAAGCGAGATATCTCTTATAGATACCTACATCATGGTCAGTTTCAATGTAAACTAATTAAATTTTGTTTGAAAGTGCCACGTGTCATCTTAAAATTGGATTAGGGTGAGGTGGACCTCTCAAAATTGACGCGGGTATTCAATTTCGACACGATCTAACCCTCACATACAGTGTAAGTATTCATATTTCTGTCCAAATTTCAAGTTTGCATCGTTAAGTTTGTGAAAGAAAAACTTTATTATTTTTGAATGCTCCGCAAAGCTTGTGCAAAGGCATCCCAAAAAAGAACACATTTTTGAATGTGTCTACAATTTTCTGTGAATTTTTAAGTCTAAAAGCGTAGACTGGTCATTACTCATGTATAGAGTTCATGCTTTATCCACAAGTTGGATTCTCAAGAACCTTGAATGGTTGAAAATTTGTAGCTTGTGACAAATTCAAGTTGGTTGAAATATCCTACAGGGTTTTAGATAAAAAATTATGTCTTTCTACGAGAAGGTGTACTTTGGAGTGTTTGAAGAGAAACATAGTTTTGGTCCTTTAGGGATTAAAGAAAAATCATCACAACAAAGACAGAGTATGGTAGAGAGGGACAGCACACTGACCAGAAACGAAGACGTCAAACACAGAAGAGATACAGAAGAAAGGGGTGAGCAGAACCAATGTAGATCATAAATTTGTGCTGGTAACACTACTCAAAATTTTGTTTTTTTTAACTGAATAATAAGCAACACTAGATGCTACTGTCAACACAGTCTGACCTATCAAACTTGAACCAATGCTCCACCAAGAAAAGGAGCCCTCAACTTTACATTGTAAACTGTAAGCCTGCAGAAGATTCACCTAATCAGGATAACCACGAGTCCGCCAAGAAGAAGGAACTCCCAACAGTTCAATAGGAGTTCCTGAGTCTACCAATTTAAGGATGTCCCTACTGTACAGTACAGAGCACTATGCTCGAAATGATTAGGCAGCCGCCTTTTTCGCATGTTCGCTTCTCATCTTCAACTCCTTGGTGAACATGCGCGGAGCAATTGCCATAGACATCAACTCCTGGAAGAGAAGCTTGCATGCATATGGGATGTGCACCTGCCACATTTGCGCAACCAACTCAAGGTCAAAATGGAGCTCCTGTGCAACAACAAATTTAAAAGCTTCGCTGTATTAGGCATTGAACGATTAGAAGAAATGGCTTACCTGTACAATATCAGTGTTGTTTTTACAGCCTCGGCATTCATAAGTATTCTTTTTCAAGTTGGCGATGGCGATCAGTCCACAATGCTCACAAACGTGGACACGATATGCATCACTTTGATCGAACAAGCGCTCCTTCAAAAAGTGAGCGGCACCATGAGCGATCATGCAGTCCCTTTCCATTTCTCCAAATCGCAAGCCTCCATCTCTGGATCGTCCTTCTGCAGGCTGACGTGTCAGGATTTGCACTGGACCTCGTCCCCTTGAATGAATCTTGTCATCAACCATATGTTTCAGCCGCTGGTAATAGGTAGGACCCAAAAAGATATGGGCAGTAAGCCTTCGGCCCGTGTGCCCATTATACATCACTTCAAATCCCCTCATTTGGTAACCACACTTGTGCAGCGCTTTACTGATGTTATCGACCTGCCAAACCAGACAAACACATCAATTAGTACAATAGATTATTGTTGTGTTCCTCGTTCAGTGATCACCAAGAAAAGAATTTAGAGCCAACAGAAGCTCCCACAGATACCAGAAGCCAACTCCCTCCTACTAGCAAAAGCAGTAACATTGCTAATGTTTTACTTGTAGGAGCAGAGACTTACAGTCACATCAGTAAACGGTGTAGCATCTCCTTCCTTGCCCATGTGAGCAGCCACTTTGCCCATGATACACTCAATGAGCTGACCAATAGTCATACGAGATGGGATAGCGTGGGGGTTCACGATGATGTCGGGTGTGATTCCCTCTTGTGTCCATGGCATATCTTCCTGCGTATAAGTCATCCCGACTGTTCCTTTCTGTCCATGTCTACTACTGAACTTGTCTCCAATCTGAGGAATTCGGATTGACCGGACCCTGATCTTTACAAACCGCAAACCGTCAGCATTGGTCGTCAACAAGACCTGATCGATCATTCCGCTTTCACTATGACGCAAGCAAGTACTCTGGTCCCGTTTGGTATAGCGTTGCGCTTGGCTGGCATTGTCATCTTGAGGCAGCGGTGTAGTCTTGCCAATAATAACATCTTCACCTGACACTCGAGTACCCTGCAAAAGTGATTGTCGCATTTTTAAGCATATTGTAACTACTACCCAGTATAGTGAACAAGATGATATTCTAATTTAAGAATGTGGAAAACAAAAGCCTTGCTGAGGTTAGCTGACATCATTAACAACACACTGAGAACTTAGGAACAGCTAATGACAAACAAAACAAAGAGATTAGTAACTCAATCATCAAGGTTGCAGGTCACAGAAACTTACAGGTGGAGCAAGTCCATCATCATCAAGCTTGTCATACGAACCATGCCGCATACCCTGAGGAATGTAAATTCACCAGATTAGGGAAACTTTAACATCACCCAACTAGATAATTTCCAGACAGAAAGCCCTACAAAAATTACAATTTCAAACTCTATCCTCCATGGCTACAGAAGATTGGTGCAAGCCTGTAACCAGTGGAAAAACAATGCAACTATTCGTCACAACTCACAGTGGTATTTTCTCTGTTCGGTCTCTCAAACTCTTCCTTGATCAGAGTACCTTGCTTCTTCTCCTCATCCCTGTAATAGAAGCACAACAAAAGAGTGTCACCTTCTATCTCCTGTAGACACAGCATTTTCACTTGCACAAAATCCCGACCCTCTTTCAAGAATCGAGCATACAACTTGTAAATACAGGTTTCGCAGTCACAGGCTCAAACTGTTACCTGTATGATCTGTAAAAGATGGAGCGGAAAAAGCCTCGGTCAATAGAAGATTGATTCATAATGACAGAATCCTCTTGGTTGTAGCCTGAGTAGCAAGCAATAGCTACTATTGCATTCTGCAGAACGACAAAGCAAGCCATTAAAACTGGACTCGACAAACTGAAGTAAGACAACTAATCACAGGGTCACTACACCAATGATCGCAACAACAGAAAGAGGCAAACAGCTTACGATGCCAGCAGGAAGCTGCCGAAAATGCAAATGCTCCATAGCTCGTGTTGTCACCAAAGGCTTTTGAGGGTAGTACAAAACGTAAGCCAGCGTGTCCTGAATTTGCCACCAGTTGTGTTCAGATCCAATTAGCTCTTCACTTTCCAAATTTTCTTGAGGTTAAAGCCAAAAGTTCTAAGTGGTACTCCAGTTATGAATTATTGCGGTTCTCAACATAAAACATAGTGGCGTCGTACATTGCTTGTAAGAAACGTTATGTATTAAAACCTGAACAGAGTCAGTGACGAAGTTTATAACAAAGTAGGTACTTACCATACGAAGTTGGTAGTTTGTGACGTAAATTCCCATGGCCTGCTTGCCCATAGCAGACTGATAGGTATTACGTGGTGACTGCAAACAAAACACGATGTGTCAGACTTGTAGGTTTACCTTAATAATGATAACACACATTACCACCGAGCATATACTCTTTATGATATAGAATCCAAAAGTTGAAAAACCCTCAAAATAGTTGAAGTATAACACACTTGACGAATGCAAGAAGAATAAAATGAGCTTCCTGTATCACAGATAAAAATGTCATACCTGATTGTGATCAGGAAAGGGGATGATGGAACCACAAACCCCCAGAATCATAGAGGGATGGATCTCACAATGCGTATATGTATCAGAGTAGGCCTCCTCAGGATTGTTCCTGGCATTGACAAGATCCTGGTAGAAATATCTACTGTGATTAATTGTCCGATGTGAATAATTTCAATAGTTTCAAGGTCTATGCAGTTCAATCCAACATAGGGAAGCATGTGCAACAAGGTCTTAGAATACGAGTTCCCAGGGCATCACAAGACAAGAAACACAACTAAGCGACACAGATATTAACAACAAAATCACCAAGTGCAGGAAAAACGTACCGCAATAGTCATGGAAATCATGGTTGTTTCCTCCTCTTCGGTGTCAACGTATTCAATATATCCCTTCGACACAAGATCGTACCAACCGTTCTCGGAGGTTTCCTGTCGTATTTTACAGGTTCCGAAACAGGTTAGAAAGGTCAGCTCTATGAACAAGCAGAAGAAATCCAACAATGTTATGGAGAATCACGGATCACTCCAACCGCATGGTTCAATTATCACGGTGATCCGCACCTTCATTTGCAATGCTCGAACATCTCGCTTCTTGATGAGCAAGCGCTGCTTCTCCACAATGAAGAGAGGACGACTGCAACGTCCATAATCGGTGTACAAGCGTAGCTCTTTCAGACGGATGTCACGTACAACGCCCACTTCAGTGTTGACATCGACCTGGCACATGATACACGAAGTTTCATTAAAACTGTATAAAAACCAGCAATTTTGAATGACAAACATACCTCAACCGACTTCAAAAGCTTGTGAGCATGTCTGGTTATGCAAATGATTCCCGATGCGCTATCTAGACAGAGGCCCGGAATCCAACCTGTCGTCGAAGCTGTCGTAGAGTCCGCACAAGCAGCTCAGGATTACGATGAATGCCCACCCACAGACCATTCACGAAAATCTTCGTGGAATTGGGAATCACAGCCGGAGAGATTTCCTCAAAATTCTCAGTACTCCACTCCTCCAAAAACTCCAGGATTGGATTGGCAGCTGAGCCGACAGTAATATATGCCATCAGAGCCAGATTCTTGACAAGCCCGCAAGCCTGGCCTTCTGGGGTCTCTGCTGGGCACATCATTCCCCAATGGGAGTTGTGAAGCTGCCTGGGCTTTGCAAGCTTGCCTTCACGACCAATGGGAGAGTTGAGCCTACGCAGATGTGAGAGAGTCGAAGCATAGGTCAAGCGATTGAGCACCTGCGACACGCCTGCTCTTACACCTGCTGTATTTGCTTGCCCCCAATTTCCTGTAGCCAACGAGTACTTCAAGCCACTAGTGATGGTCTTCGCCTTGACTGCATAGGCAAGATTGATCTCCTTCCCATTGTCCACGCACTTCTGCAAATAGCCTCGGACATCCTTCGTGAGCTTCCGAAAGAGCATGCGAAAGAGACCACCAAGAAGGGGCCCTGCAAGATCCAGACGCTTGTTGCCGTAATGATCACGATCGTCTTCGGCACCACCGATCGCACACAGCAACAACCGGTGGATAATGTACCCAAAAAAGTAAGCCTTCTTTGTTTCGCAAAACTCTCCAACTCCCACATGAGGAAGCATTTCCTTCTGCAGAATCTCCTTGGCATACTTGATACGTTTCTCTCTTGTCACTCCAACAGTAGACCCTCGCTTGCCAATGTAATCCAGCGCCACCTGTTGGTTCTGAATCACAAAAGCTTCTTCCAAAGAAGGCCGTAGCAACTCCATCATG
Organism: Pohlia nutans; assembly: GCA_022496805.1. Taxonomy (NCBI): domain Eukaryota; kingdom Viridiplantae; phylum Streptophyta; class Bryopsida; order Bryales; family Mniaceae; genus Pohlia; species Pohlia nutans. The sequence goes on from CM040086.1 coordinate 5,975,174, forward strand.
GCAGTGTCACTGAAGTCGTAACAGATATGCTCCAAAATATCTTTATCAGCCACGAATCCCAGAGCTCGAAAAACCACGATAATAGGAATCTCAGTGCGAATGTAGGGTAACGTAGCGCGGATGTATTGTCCCGAAGAGCCCCCCTTCGCACCGGCTCGCGACAGCATTCGAACAAACATACCACTCGGAGGCCTGTTCTGGCTCTCGGCCATAGAACGAACTTCAGCCACGTAACAATACTTGTTCGGCTGCCGCTTTTTAAAAACGTAAACATGATTCGTACTCATCTTCTCCTGCGCAATGAGCACCTTCTCACTGCCATTAATGATGAAGTAACCGCCTTGATCGTAAGGGCACTCTCCGAGCTCAGTCAGGTCCTTGTCCGAATTCTCGAACAGTGTACAGTAGCGTGAACGGAGCATTATAGGCACCTTGCCAATGTACACCTTGGACAAATCCTCCTGCTCGGTATCTTCCTCACCTTCTTCAGTCTTCCTCGTGACAAACTTCGTCACATCCACATAGAGCGGTGCAGAGTATGTCAAATTGCGGAGCCTCGCAGCTTTAGGCCAAAGCGTGGCGGTCTCACCATCAGCTTCGGTCATCATAGGTTTGCTGAGATAAATTTGACCAAAGTTGATCTTATACGTGACCTAAAAGCAGGACATAATGGCAGATTGTTATCAATAAAACGCAAAAACTCGTGAACAGATTACTCGTCAACAACATCTACAAAGGGCACTGGAGAAGAAAAAAAAACATCGCCTGCTTCACGTGACCTAAAGCTGGCAATACGTACCAAATTGTTGTCAGAAACCTCGTGATAGATTCTTTCATTAACAACATTGACAAAGGAACTGGACACAGAGAGAGCGAGGCAACCAAAAAAATTGTTGTAAATTTGTTAAAAAGGTGCGTACATCGCCAATCTCCGCGTTCCGGCCAGGATTGTGCTGCGACTCGGGACGTATCTCGATATCCGAGGACTCGTCGACGATTTCTTGCATCGTGTTCTGAATGAACTCATCGAACGAATCCAGCTGCTGTCGCACCAAACCCTTCTCTTCGAAGTACGCGCTGATGACCGCCCACGCATCCTCCTGCGTTATCTCCTCTTCTTCCTCATCGTACTCTTCGTCACCGCCATACATCTTGTGCACCTCTGTCTCTCACTCGAACCAAAGCAGTCCAAACTCTCTCTTCTCTCAAATGCCCTAATCTACACCCTCGGGTTCAAAACTGAACGGAATTCGCCGATACCGGGCTCTTTTGAAAGCAAGTGATTCCCTTCGTTGATTCTCTGCTTGTTCTTTCTGATTATGTTTGCGATGATCCTCTTGGAGGACCGACCGTGATGGCCACGGCAGCAAGCGCAGCGGCTATGGCTTTGGTCTCGGAGCCCCGAACTGCGAAGGCTCGACAACAAGCTCACAGACCCCGGCTCGATTCTTTATAGCCAGTGTTTGGCGGGTCCGGCACGGCACGACAGTTCCATCAACAGAACCTTCCGAGAAAATTCGGGTGGCGGAACCGTCTTCGCATGCGTTGCCTGGGTTGTATTAGAGTTTGGCACGACAATTCCGAAGGTGGAACCGTCCTCGTGAGGCGTGTATCGTTTGTATTAGTAAGGTTGGTACATATTTTTCCAAATGATTAATTTCGGTTTAAAAAAGAAGGTTTGGAAGATGGAATCTTTTTGGATATTTGTCAAGATTTTTTTTTATTATGTAATTTTTTTTGAAATTATTAATTTTCCACAAAACTTTGGGCATTTATTTTTAAAAATATGTTCTACCAAACATGCCCTCCACCTATGGTATACTGTAGTTTGCTAGCAGGTTAGGCACCTTTTTGTCTAATATTTAATTATTTTTTAAAAATAGATTTAAGCAAAAACAAATATTCTTTAAAATCCGTTTTTTTCCCAAATTTTTAGGCATTTATTTTTAGAATTATTTTCTACCAAACTTGCTAATAAACTACAGTATTATAAATGCTATGTATTGAGCTATTGACGCATTTAAGATTTTTGCCTTTGATTTGATGAAATTTGTAGTTGAAGTCATTTTCACACCTTTCTGTTAATAAAAAACTATGAAGATGAAATACCTATGATAATGCTAAATTTAAAACAACAATGAAAATTGAATCAATCTTTATTACTTCTTACTTTTGAGTGATGGGATCCTTTATCTTTGCTTAAGAATGTTATGTTATAATAAATCAATTGTTGGTGTCTAGGAGATAGAATGCGTGTCCCTAAGACAACTCCTGCATTAGTGATTGCGCACCAATGTCTCTATGACTGCACACCAAAATTAAATTAAAAAATTAATAGGATCCAACAATACAATCATATGATTGTTCATGGGCAATGAAACTCCATATTCATATGAATGTTGAACACGAAAATCAATTATGAGCAACAACAGGAATATTTAAATTAAACACCTTTTTTGATCCGTGTCCAAAAGGAGACAGTTTCGCATTGCTTGCACGTGTAAAAGTAATACTTTGTTCAATAAAAGACAAATTAACTTGATTTTTGAGATGGTCAAATTGTTATGAGTTCTTTTCAATAATACACTTATCAATTAAGCTTCACTCCTTGAACCATAAGGAGTTATAAAAATCAACTCAATTTTGTATTTGTTTGTCACTCTATACAATATTATACAAGCAAAAGAAACTTTGTCTCAAAGTACCAATGTGAATAGAGAGTCTCTTTAGGGAAGTGTTGAGGAAAGTGCTGCCAAGTTGGCCACCATGACCAAGTTCGTGTTTACTACCCTTAATGCCCCTTTTGAGGGTAGACTCTATAAATTATAAAATACAGTATAAATGGGTTTCCTATAATGTAAATTGCAGTCACCTTCTGGTGATTTGAATCAATGGTTTTCCATCCCGAGAAAACAGTCGGAGATAGTTTATGCTTCAGTTGACAATTTTTGAAGGTCTTCAGGTGGATGCTCCTCCTCTTGCAATGGCTGCAATGACAACAGTAATTCATGACAACTGTTTATTCCTGAATAATTTTACCACTTCAAACACCATAAGGTTCTTTAGTCCTTGCAAGGGTTCACTCTTTTGCTCTCACTGCATGAAAGATAAAAAACTCAAAACATGTGATTCTTGAGGTAGAACTACAATGGACTTCCAACTCTCCACCATCATCCTTTAACTAAAGTGATGTGACATTTCCAATATTCTAGAATCCGCTACGTCAATACTCGTGCAATGATTCTTATTTCTAGATACGGCTCACAAGGGTTAAAGAACCTTATGACAAATTCAAAGTTAATTTTGAAGGTGTAACGTTCATAACATTGTTTACGAGGTCAAAAGGCTCCCATCAAAACAAAACAAAAATGAGGAGGAAGATCATTCTCAATGTTGTTAAAGCCTACCTCTCATTGGGTTAACAGGTTCTTAAGTGCATCAAATTGTTTTGGATTCGTAGGTCCATCACAATACAATACGTGCATGTGGATACTGGCAACTCATATCACAGATTTCCTCCAGAGAAGTCACTGTCAAGAATTTAATTAACTATGAGAGAACAAATATAGGGTGTCTTTTATTCATTTGAGATAAAAATTATAAATACCCTAAATATATTATAAATAGTAGAATATTCCAATTATTTCATAGCCCCCATTAAATACCCTTTGTTCGCTCATATGTACCCAAAATTAACACTAAGTGACTTCCCTGAGAGATTTCCAATTTTTTTTACTGCTCAGAATTGCAAAACCACCCTAGTCCTTTGCTTAAGATTATTATGTTAGAGCTCACTCGTATCAATTGAAGTATCATTGGTTTATAAAGAAACGAGTTTTGCTTTTTTCATACACAAACCTTTAGTAGAGGTGTTGAGGTTGGTAGTTGAGAACTAAAGGAGTTTGACCGCAGCAAGGCTTCCTGTGCCTGCCATCATATCAACCACCGTAATTGGTCCTGAGGTTGACTTGATAAAGAGTCTTGGGGGTTTGAGAAAAATATTTCAAAAATGCGACGTGAACATTTCTAAACTTTCTATGTGCATTACTAGTTTAGGGAGTCTACATAACTATAAAACAAGGGATAAGTAAACTTACATTGTTGAGCCTGTGCACATGTAAGTAAGTATACATATGATAAAACTCTTCCTTCCAAAATACCAAGTTTGTAGAGGCACCGTTAATATCAAACTTGGGTCCACTTTTAAGAACCCAAGTTGAACCGGATTGAGACAAGAAGAGAAATCCATGGTTTGGAAATAGACTGAGGTTCAAATTGTTAACCAATGTTATCAACCCTAAAAACATTTGTTAACAACTTGAACTTGGATTAAAGATATGACAAGCTCAGAAGAAGCTCCTATCTTCAAGCTATGATTTTCTCTTCTCATCATTGGCTTAACTTGGGTTCTTGAAAGTTCTTAGCACTAAACAAAAGGCAAATGTGGAAATGAAATTAGGCACACACCAGGTGATCCCAGTTTGGGTAGAGAATGATGGAGATGAGAGCTCCAATTTGCGTCACAAGGCCACAACCCATACCCAGCCACAACCCCTGGATTGCCCAACAATATATAGTTACACGTCAATCTCATCCTCTTCAAAATTTGATGAAAAGCAAATAATTAGACCTTGACAAAGAATTCTCCAACATCCAAAAAACATCGCTTCGTTATCCTCTTCCAAAACTGCAAATTGAATCATTCACGGTTTTAAAAGTGTTGGACTTTAGTTACTTCAAGATAATTTAATCACCCAAGAGTTTATTGACTCTAAAATAGCTACAACACCATACAACTAGGGTAGCTGTAACATCAAAAAAACTACACTACTAAGCGCATACTATACTTAATAAATTCTTACATATATATTCTATGATATGGAGAAAATCACTCAGGTAATATAAAGATGACAGAAATGTAGTTTAGTGAAGCATACTACCTCTTTCTATGATTGGGTAACAAGTTATACTCTCATATCTTTTAATACATTTATCTTTCCTACATTTCTCTTCACAATAATATTCTGACAACGTATAGAACCATACACTAGTAGAAGACTTGTCGTTATTCATTCCTCATTTTGTGGGAACAATGAACAATGACCATATATTATTATGCTTATGTTTCTGTCTTCTTGTAACCAAAACTCACTCACTGGCACTGACACAACCCATGTGCTTGGCGCGATTTCATTCCTTTTTCATTTACAGTAAGTGAAAAACGACACATTTCCTGATAGTGATATTAACTCACCTTGGCATCGAAGTTGAATACAAAGACTGAGATAAGAGCAACAGGTAATCCAACAGCATAGTAGGCCCCCAAATTGGCCATAGCACCCACTCGTTGCCATCCAATACCTCGTACCACTCCTGCACACCATTGACAAACCCACCACTTGACAAACCGTGCTCAACTCCATAACATTTGAGAGCCGAGGGCTCCATAATGTTACGTTGTACTCTAGAATCAAGAATGTATCTTCACAGGGCTCACATTGAACATAAAGATAGATAGATCTATAGAAACTCCAGACCTCTTTGTATTGTATTGCACACACTAAAGATGCTTAAACCAACAACAATGAATCCATAACCACACTTACATATACTAAAACCAACAAGAAGGAACCCATTTTCACATGTAACTCATGCTAAAACCAACATCATTGCACCATTGATTGTGGAAAATGCCACTAGCTGTTGGTTTAAGGCACCAGTTGCTAATGGGGTAACCACCTTCCTCCCCTAACGTTGCAAGCAAACAAACGTAGCAATTAATCAGTGTACAATTAATCCTACTTAGGATGGTAATATGAATAGGGCTCCTCAAGTCAGGACAAACCTGAGAGAATAGCCGCAATGGCATACAGAAGAGCAAGTCCAGCGAGGAAAGGTGCCGTGTGGGCAACGTGATGCACCACTTGAACGTCGTTGGTAAAGGCCCAGCCCCAGATGTCCCGGAGCGAGTAGATGCAACTGGCCATGACAGTGCCGTCCACCACCCCGATCATCACCGACACCGCCACTGCTGCTCGTGCTGCCCCCGCCTTTCCTGCTCCCAACTCATTCGACACTCGCACGCTGCATTCAAGATTACACCGCCACCACCAGCTCCATCAGTTAGTACATTCGGACATTCAGACCATGATCATATTCATTAATTAATTGCTTCTGAAAGAGTGGCTGCATGCTTCCTTATTGACATACATTCTCTCGAAAGATAGCAAAACATATCAATATATTTTCCCAGGGAGTGCACTCTTCAAGTTCTGTAATTATACACGTGTGTGCACAACAAGAGTATTATTTAGAACAAGCATGTACAAAATGTACTTATGAGAGACATATTTCAATCAAACCGAAAGTAGATATACATGGGGCTTGGAGATGAATTTCACATTTTTAACCCATGTGTACATATGGAAATGTATTTTGAGGCTGTGAGATTTGTACATACATTGCTTAATTTTAGCCAAATAGGAAAATGTATACAGGGGTGTTTAAATAAGGGGATGTACGCACGTGATTCTTGACTTTATTGAATAGTGCACTCCTTGAGTATATATTTTTTGAAAACCCAAAAAAACCTTTTAACGATAGTATTATGCATTGAAAATTATTATATACTTGAGAAAATGTAGAAATATACTTGAGTCCACGTAGTTCTTCAAGATATATGAATACTTGAGTCCATGTGGGGTACTAAAAATGCTTTCTACTATTAGAATTACTTACAACAGTTAGTATACACAGTCTTTGTTTCAATTTTTTTTTAATGCACCTCAATCTCAAAAATAAGGTTAACTTATATTTTTGAAAGTGCATAAAAGTACTAACTTACATGTAGTCTAAAAGTGCCTCCTAATGCGCATGGGTCAAAACGGGTGTTTAATTCCATGAATCCTAATATTCTTGTTCAAAATTGATTTTAGTGAGCAGCCATCCCAGAAGCCATAGGAACATACAGTTTGATTGTTGATTTTTATTCTTACTACTCTTAATTGATTAATTAATTTTGGTATGCAATCATGGGGACATAGGTGCATGAGCAATCATAAGGACACCCACTCTAGAGAAAGATTTAAATTACCTGGTCGCAACGCCAAGAGCAAGTGCAATCATGTTTGATAAGGCTAGCAGACCCATACTGCAAACATGGCACTGTTAATTAGTGTGCTGTTGATCACACTCTGCCTGCATGGCTAGACTCAAAGTATTTGTATTTATTCCTCAGCAAAGAAAATGTTACAACCTGAATCTAAAAAATTAATTCCACCCTCACGAAGTCCACTTAGTTCTTCAAGATCAAGAAGTAATTAAGATGGAGAAGGTCTATACTAAATATTGTAAGTAGGACCTGATCTTGACTGACCCCTGTTACCAACAGCAACTCAATTAGCATGCCTAAAATGGAGTTATACTGACCGTCTACAAGAATACAAGCTCCCACTTTAAAATTGCCCATAAGAAATTATTTATACACAGCAATTTAAAACTGGAACAAATTTGCTCAGTCATATACCCAAATGTTAGAACTCCCGAGAGCTTCCTAGGTAGGAGCACCTAATTTAAGCAGTATACCCAATGTCGATAGTTTCTTGAAATGATAATTTCTTGACATGGTAGTCATTCTAGAATGTAAATCTAGGTAGACCATAGATATATAGCTTATTAGTTTGGTCAACAAACAATAAGGGCTCTATGACGTGCTTAGATTTGCGTTTTAAAAGCCAGCCTTGTGAAGAAATTATCGACATTAGGTATGATGCCGGAATTGGGTGCTCAAATTATCAACATTAGGTATGCTGCCGGAATTGGGTGCTCTTACCTTACAGTGAAAGTGACACAAGGAATATCCTCTAAACCTTATAAGTCACTGTTAAAAAAAACGAGTGTTGTTTTTGACATTCTTTTCTCCCTTGTTTTGGACACTTTAGTCTTGAGCATGACATGTACATGTAAGAGCGGTGACTGAGGACATCAAGCTAGAGTGTGCAACAAGTAGAGGAAAACCTGTCGAGTGGTACAAAAACTAGCAAGCATACCAGATGGCGAAAGTGGAGATATTCAGTTTGGAGTTGGGAAGCAGCCCCGCCAACAACGTCAGAATTTCATGTGACCAATTCTCCAAGCTGCCGCATCACAAAGCACCAGATTAGTGTGCACAAGAAATTATGCCATAGTCATGTGGTGCCCAAAAATTTGAGGTTGAGTTTACATTTTCCTGGACTAGCCCTGAAGACCACGGAAATTTCAAGCACATTTGAAGAAATATTGGTCAAAAGTTGGAGAGTTGTTCTTAATGAGCTTTACAGTTTGTTCAAACAAGACATGTAAATTGACCTTAAGAATGGAATGCCTTTGAAGAGAGCCTGTAGTTTTGCAGAATGCTTGCCAAAAAAATACCAGTCCGGACTCGTCATTTGAGATTCATAATCTTGATGGAATTCAAGGACCTCACGTGGAAATTTCTTCTACTGAGCGTTGATCTTCTTCAATGGTAAATTCCAAATATTCTTGGACAAGGAATATACATTGAAATCTTACGAGAACGAACATCAGATCTTCTGTGAGTTTTGCACTTTGGGGTCCTCAGTCTAGTTAATAACATTCAAACTTTTGCATACGGTACAGTCCAAATAACGCATACTTAGGTGCGTTTAAATCCCCATTCAAGAATCTAGATGAGAAATGCAAAGTGTGTGGGTTTAGAACAGACCACATCATGGTGGCAGACGGAATAGCAAGGGCGAAAAACTCGCCGAAGTCCTGGAAGGCCTCCCACGAGAGCGAGGAGAACGTCTTGTGGAAGCGAGGTGAGAATCGAACGAAGCAGAAGAGAATGCACAAGTTGACGGAGTTCGCGAGGGTCCAGACGATGGCGGCCCCGTTGAGGCCCACGGCGAGCTTGTCGATCACCAGCCAGCACAGCGGCAAATGGCACAGGAACGCCGTCACGGCCGCGGACAACATCAACTGGAACACCGCGTGCTGCGTCTGGAAGAACTTGATGAGCGGGCACAAAACTGCATACAAAACCAGCAGCGGCAGTAACCAATACGTGTAGGACTGTGCAGCTCCAGCCACCACGGGATCCTCGCCCACAGCCACCAGTATGCGGCCCATGTTCAGCCAAATGAGCCCGATGGGTACACTCGTCACTGCTAGAATGAACATCGCCCGCTGCAGGAAGATCCCCAGCAGGTGGTACTGCTTCGCGCCGTAGGCTTGCCCGCACAGAGTCTCCAGGGCACTCGCCATCCCTGCCTGAACAAACAGAACAATTGCATATATGAGCACTTTGGCAAGACAACAATGCAATAGTATGGAATACACAGAGGGAGCTCATATCGTTCCCAGGGCTGTACGTGTTGATTCTCCCGTGAGTGCCACTTTTCCCTGTGATTTCGAATTTTGACATGTATACAAAATCACCTGCTTAAGCTTAGTCACCTACTTGTAGAGGGAAAGATTTAACATGGGTCAAGTTCTGAAGCTTGGAGGGGAAAGTGGCACTCGCAGGCGAATTACACAGGAAACCATATGAGACCCCTGTGAAAATTTGTTACATTGACTAGATCATAATGCCAAAACCCACATTCCCAAAGCCGAAGACCACCTTGCCAAAGCCCAAGAGCACATTGCCACAAAGACCACAAAGACCAAGTTGCCAAAGCCCAAGAGAACATTGCTGAAGATTATGGTCATTGGTTATGGCAAGTGCTGCGATCCTTGGTTTCGGCAACGTGGTCTTTGGATTCAGGTACATGGTTTCTGGCTTCGGCAATGTGATTTTTGGCATTATGATACTGTAAATTATGAAACAAATTGTATTCCATACAATAGCGCGATCGATGGCTGGGTATGGAAATACCAGCACTGTGAAGCCGGTGATGCTGGCGAAGGCGTTGGCCAGGGTGTAAGCGGCGAGCGGGAGGGAGCCCAGATGCCCCAGGAACACAATGACGGCCAAGCTCATTACGTAATGCAGAAAGTACATGCCCGTGATGGGTCCGGCTAGCCACAGCTGCTCGCGCACCTCGCCCCACACCCAGCTGCCTTTCTCCGATTCCGCGTCGCGGTTGCTTCCGTGTCCATTGCTCAGCGCGATGTAATTCTCCGCTACCGTGAACACCGTGGAGGCCATCGTCGGCACGTTCCCATTTATGAGGGGCTCTGTCAAGTCTTCCATGATCGTCATCGTGCTCGATCCACGCTAACGGATTCACGATCGAGACCCCGGCGGTGATGGATTTATTTTAGCAGTTCGAGCTGGAGCCCCACGATCATGTGCAGAAGTTGGCCATTCGATCAGCTACCTTGAAGCAGGCTCCCATGAATATGAAGGCCGGATAATCTAGATCAGATATCAGCACTCAATCTAATGAAGAACAGAGTATTCCAATCCAGAAGAATCTAATGATCATGAAAGCTCAAATGATCATCATGACTTGGCAGCAACTGCAAGTGTTTGATTCCATGCGTCAATCCGGCAGCTAGAAACAAATAAAAATAACGCTAGCTATCCGGAAGACCATCGTGAATAATTAAAAAGTCTTGGGATATAGTTCGACTATCCACACTTCAACATTTAGGTAACTAAAGTCGTGGAGTCTAAGCATGCTGCAAAAGACCTAGCTAGATCTTCTCGCTGCAAGCTTCATCTACAATATTGATCATTCCTGAAAGATCGAACGAACTCTGACTCGTGATGCGGAATGCCCGCCTTTCACTTACAGTGTCGACCCCTCAAAGGAACTCAGCCTGCTATGGATAGATCAGCAACCAAAACTGCTCGATGAGCTTCAGCGTCATACATACTTTATATGTAATTATATTCCGAGTGATTGCTTCAGGGTTACAGCAGTGGCAGGCTGACCCCACTGCGACGTATTAATGGCGAGAATTGAAAGAGTGCTGCGATTGCACTAATATACATTGCTATAATGCAATATAATGCAATTGGAAATATATATTGCTATAATGCGAGCAGAGCATGCAGTGATCAGTGTGCCTGAGTCTATCAATCTTTTGAATTCCGTTCTAGTTCATTTCTTCCAGGTTACGTGCGTGCATGACTGCCGTGATTTACGAAGAAAAGTTGTTGTCAATCGATAACCGCAGGACTTCCACTGAACGATCCGTCGCCTTTGTTTCAAGAAGTCATCATGGCTTTATCTGCGGTGGACAATGCCTTGTGCGCTCAATTTTTCACTTCGGGTGGGGAGTGACGAGGGTTGGGGCGTTGCAAAATTAGCTGCAGAGGTACGTGCAGTTGGCCCTCTTTTATGTCATTCATTGTGGGTGATCGTAACATTCAGTAGTAAACGTAGGATTGCCCTCCCCTCAATGAAATGATGAGGAATATACCTCATCGTATCATTGGCTAAGAGGGAGGAGCATGTAAAACTTGAAGGATGAAGTTGGATGAAATCCCAAGGTAGTCCCCACAAGAGTTATTGAATGTTATGATAAGGGCATTCACAACCCTTCACAAGCAAAACAGCTTGCTTTTGAGACCCTACATTTACCAGATGGTTTCACCTCTTTGTGATGCTCTAAATATTGGTGTAGATTTGGCCACACACCATAACATTCAGTAGCCTTTGTAACTACTGCCTCCCAATGAAATGATGTGGGATATTACACATCAAATCAGTGACTATGGGGGCACGTGGCATTAAGCAAGAGCAATCAACCATGGTGAGCAGTCATCAAAAGCACTCACTCAATCACAATTCAACAGTGTTTTGTAATTGTTTATTTAATTCAATAGTTCATTCAATTACAAATCACTGGTCACTCCATATATAAAGGTGAAGGAAACTAAAAGACACCCTAAAGGAAGGCTACTAAATTTTATGACCAACAATCTATAGTAAATATAACACAAGAGAATGAGATACAAGAGAATCTCAAACTCTCTACCCATGAGATTATTTGACAGAGAACTCAAATTTCTAAAAATTGGGGCAAGTGAGTTGTTCCGAGTTCCACCGTTAGAGTTGTATGGCACATGGAACAAAGGGTAAGGAATTAAGTGTTTTTTTTTTATTGTTCGGGCTGCCCCCGGAAGGCCCGTGTCCATTAAGGGTGCACATACCTTACAGCAGAAGGCAGTCCGACATCATCAGCAGTAAAGTACATAAAATATATATGTCTGGGAAGTCAGCATCGTACCAACTGGCCACCGTACGCACTTCACTACTGATATCTGGCAAGCTTGTATTTCAAGGGTGGAATATTTGTTGAAACTTGATTTACAGAACTCTCACTACCTTTAACATATGAGTGGCTGGTTGGCTTCCAAACTTGGATTGCAATTCACCCAAAGGCCCAGATTGCACATGGAATTAATTCTACAGGTCGTATATACATATCAGTATTCAGGTAAGTTTGTTTGCGTGCTTCATGCATACAACAACTTCATGAATGTCGAAAAGTGAAGGCCTGTACGTACGTACTGATGAGTGCGTGTTTGAGGGAAAGGAGCCTGACAGTCGTAAAGACAGTTGGGTCTTCATGCATGATGGTCTCAAGCTTCAAGTCTTGAACAAACATTACTGGAAGAATTTTTTAGCCCGGGTTGGTAGCTGGGAGATAAATACAAGATTCTAGATCATATGGGAAATGCAGACAAGCTTCCCACAATTATAACTTTCCCACATCAAAAATACACTACAATCAACCCAAGAAAGTTACAACTATGAGAATTTTGTCCCACTTCCTGTATGAAATCCCATGTGGGAATGTCATTTTTTTCTCCCTGTGAGATCAACGCTAAGTCTTAGCTTCTGAAACTGGGTAAGATACTAGGTTAAGTTACATGCATACAAGTCCTCATCAGTGGGACATTCGAGGCTTGTGCTTCACATAAGTGATTGATGAAGCAAGAATATGCACGAAAATTCCATCAATCCTCTCTTTTGAGTCATGTTCAATAATACATCTGAATGATACTCTATCTCTAACTACCTCTTCTCACTACCAGGAGAGGGTGTCGCTTGGAGAGGGTGTCGCTTTTCACTCCTGTGAGTCAAATGGCATCACTTCGCACTAACCAATTTTTTGGTCGGACTTGGTGAGTGCAATTTGTCACGTAGGTCAAGCATGTAGAATGAAAAATCATAATGAACAGGATCCTCCAGGGTGAGAAACGACGCCTCTGCTTGTAGTGTCTTGTTTGTAGCATGGTTTACGGTGGCAGTTTACGATATGTAGGTCCACTTTTGGTCCATTTGCACTTGTGGATAAATTGGAGGTAAGAAAGGGGATATTAAGATACCCCATGTTTGCACTAAGGAGTTAAATTTTGGGGTATCTAGCCGGTAGCTCGAGGTAGTAGGGAGGTATAAACTTCACCAAATCATCATTTCTTTTAGATTTTCAATAAAACCCATGGGGCAAATTGTTAATCAAAGGTCAAAATACCCTTCCTCGCATTCAATTCCCTAAGCGATTCACATGTTCCCTACTTCGTCAAAAATGTACCCCTACTGTTCGGGTTGAAAGGGGAATAAAACATCCTTAACTTAACCCTAATTTATTCATTTATCTAATTAACTCGAGGTGCGAACGGACCTTTTGGCTTTTGTAGGTATTGCAAAAATATCATATTGGTATAAAGACAAGTAGCCATGACATAATTTTATAGACACAATATTTTCCTTATAATTAACTAACGTGCAAAGTATTGTTAGGCAACACAAAAAATAATATATCAAAATCGGGTTGTAACATATCAAAAATATATATTAAAACCGTTGGCCTTTTAATATTTTTTTCTTTTTTGGGAAAGTTGGGTCAATAATGTCTCATAAATTTAGACACCCTTTTTTTTATCAAGCTGCTGGGAAGCTACTGTAGATAGGAAAAATAATGCATTATAAAATTCAAAACTCCATTTCAGCAATTTTCAAAAAAAGAAGTAAAACTCTTCTTTTGATCTTAAACTTTTCATATTTGGACTTTATTTTTAATGATTTTATATTCTCTCATAAACTCTTTTTGCTTTCTCCTACTTGACTTTCTCATAATAAAATTGTTAAAAATTGAAATTATTATAAAATTTTAGGCTTTTGCTTGTGAAAACAATAGTAATTACAAAAATCTTAGCTTAACATGATACTTTAAAGGAAAATGAAGATAACTATAGTGAACATTATAGTGTAATTGGCATGATCTTAGCACTTATTTAAAAGAAATTCAATACAATAACATGTTTTTCAATGTATATTGGAACTCTGAGTGACTAGTTTTGGAACTTCAAAGTGCCATAACTTTTTCTATCTTAACAATTTAAAAATAAATAAAATATGTTTGAAACTAGACTTAAATGATCACATTTTCTTAGTTGGACAAATTTGCATTTGAAATTGAGAACTTCATTAAAATCATTAATTTGATTGTTCTGCAACTCATTTTAAACTTTGTAGCTCCTCCTAGTCTTTAAAGATTAAACTTCAAACTTAGGCACAGTTGTTCATACATTTGAATAGATCTTTGATAATCTCAAGGACATTGTATTTTAGTTTGGAGAAAATAATTCAATCCTATTTCAAGCACCCTAATAATGTAATTAATCAAAAGTTGGAGAATTGTCCTCAAAAGGTTTTACATTATGTCTCAACATCCACTCATTTGAAAAGAATCTTGACAAAGGATGATAAAATGACATAGATGCTTATATAGCAACAATTTTTTAGAGTTATTTCATTTGTTTGATCATTTTCTGATGTGCTCCAAACAACGTGCTACATCACAAAATGATAAAATGGACAAGCCACCATTAATGTTTCAATGTCTTGCCATCTTGTCTCATATATGTTGTATTGAAGTATGTCTTGTATCGATTTCAGCTTCTTGATTATCTCCAAGATTGAAGTGTAAACCAACCTTTACTTTGTACAATACAAGACTTTTCATTTGTGCACTTACAAGTATGACAATCACAAATTTTAGGAAGTCACTTATAGATAACACCGAAGGTCAATTAGTTTGTATTATAATATATAACATAAATAACATGATTTTTCACATTATTCATATTATTCATAATACAAACTAAGTAACATTCTAGTGTCATCTCTAACATGGATTTCAACTAGCAAAGTGAGAAACTTTGGTCCGAAGGGCTAGCATGAAAGGAGAGTTTGTTTGGAGAAAGTGCTACCAACTTGGCCACCAAGACCAAGATGGCGTGTGCTACCCTTGATGCCTTCTCTCGAGGATAGACTCTATAATCACAAAAACAAAAGTAGCTCATAACTTCAACTAGCAAGTGTGATCTGTTGGTGTCAAACTCACGAATACATGTAAAACAAGCAGCTCTGCTACGAGGTGCTCTGACCAGCATAGAACAGGAGAAGGATGAGAATGCATTTCAGTGGAATCATGGACAGAAATATTTGCTACAGTGGTATTTAAGGTTAGGGAAAAAAAATGAGTGTCCCCGCAATGCCTCTTCCCTACCGTCACAGCCAACAAATAACCAAAAAGAACTGGTTTCAGATTGAGAGCTTATTTTCTTCAGAAGCTGTCTGTTCACACAGAGCATGGTACCGGTGAAACACAAGGACTGCAGAGGACACAGTGTGAAACAGGAGCTCGGCAATTTTCAAGAATTACAGTTTGTAATGATGTATAACGGAACACTGTAGAAGCTTGCAAAATGACCTTTAGTATAACATCAGAATTACAGCAAACTTCAATAATCTGTAACCTACAGTTTACAGGTGTAGAAAAAACTTGGAGCTTGAACCTTGCTATGTATTGAAGTTAAACTAACATCGCCTATCCATTATCTCATGGAAGTGTAAAAATCACGGCAATGGAGATGTTAAGGCCTTCCCAACTCATGCCTACTGTCAAAATTAGCTTAAAAAATCAAATTCCGCAGCAAACATTTTTCCCCTCGTCTCTACAACCGTTCTCACTTCAAAGTAAAATCAATTTTAAAAACTACTCATTGTAGTGGATAGCACCCACTTTCCATACAATAAACGCAGTACCTAACATTAGCCCTATGATTAGCAAAAAGGAAAAAACTAAGAATAAGTCACTTGGTTTCAAATTAAACGAAAACTTATCAGCATCCTTCTCCGCCTGGGTTTGCCTCACATCATCAAAAATGTTCTTGGGTACAATGGGTTGCCCAAATTTTGTTGTTTTCCCATCCTTCTCTCCCTGCTTAAAAGCGTCCAGAACCTGCATTGACAAGGCGCACCAATCACTCCAAGTTAAGAATGAGACAGTTGTAACAGGAAATCTTTCAACTCCCAACCTGCTACTGGGAATTAGCAACCGTAGAGACAGACACAAACTTATGAACTATTCATAAAAATCAACACATTTTTGGAATTTCTCATAACCATATCCAGTAGTGCAGACACGACTGCAACTTCTGACAGACAAGTGCCACAACGACGTGCTCTCAACACCACAAATACACTGCAGACCGGTGCACTCTGAACTCTTTTAAATCAACCCTTTGGTACAACGTATGTGGAAAGTGTCTACACTAGCAAATACTCCTGTAATGTGATACTGGAGAGTGTGATAATAACGAGTTCAGAGTGTATCTAGACATCACTAATTTGTTCCAAAGTAGAAAATGGCAACATAAAACCAACACTAGAAGAAAGCCCTCCCCTAGATGTATACTAGAAAACCTAGCAGCATTAAGCCCTACCAATTGTAACACCATTTCTATCATAAAACCAGCTAATTGTAACGCGGCTAGAATACCTCTGGGGGGCTGAGCTTTCTACTAGTGCAATAATATAGTCATCAGCGACGTTCCCAATAACAATGTACAAGACATCAACTATGACAGCAGAAATCAAGACTACCCACGCGTAAGCAACAACCGACTCCAAGAAGAATAGAAATAAAAGGAAACTAGAATCAGAGGGGGTCTATGCAAAAGAATTCTCGCCTAACCGAAAGTCTTACAAGCAGAATTTTATACCTGCTTTCCGGAATTGATCATTGTGCGCCCTGAGCTGGTTCGATTATATTGGCTGGGTGGAGATGACATTTGAGATTTCAGTCGATCAGCTGCAAACGGCGACACTTTTCCAGTGGGGAAAGCGCCAGCGGACCCATCATCAATGAGAGACTTGGGCTTCACAGAAAAGGGTGGTTTGGTGGTTGGTGCTTTCTGAAATACGGATGGTGTTGACGAAGCCAAGGCTGGCTTTGAGGGATCCTTGGATACAGTTTTTGTGGTAGCAGCTGCTTTGGTTGTTGAAGGGACTGCGTTGCTGGTTTTCCCATTCTGGGATGTTTGCGATGCAATCTTGGATGAGATTTTTCCGGCAGCAAATGGAGACGGGGTTGAGGCCCCTGACGAAGTGGCCTTCTCTGCTGGCTCGCCTTTCCCTTCTTCACCCTCCACCGCTTGATTGTCTCCGCTTACAGCCTGAGCCCTAATTTGGCGAACAGATCCCGTGCTGACATTTAAAAACTGTGCCTGCATGACACTCACACCCCCGTCAGATCTTCAGAATCAAGGTATACAAGATTCAGTGATTCTTGGACATTTACTTTCTTCCACTAATATGTTGAGTTCAACATTTAAAAGCAAACTTCCTACCGCATAAGTCATGAATAATCATGCTTCTAAGGTCGCCACATGCCTGTTGAAATTACTAATTCTCACATCATTTTAGTGATCTATTTGTCTTTGGAGCTACAGTGGAAAAGGTGCAAGCCCAACACTACTCGAAGAATATTATCTCCTCATACAAACTATTGCGAACGCTCCAGAATCATTTTGAAAATCCAACACAGAACTTCGTGTTTTTAGGTCAAGTATCTTATGCTCCAAAATTGAAGAGCGGTAAGCATACGTTACCGCCTCAGTAATTAATGATATTCATTGTAACGTTTTAGCGACTAAAGAAAGCGTCAGTTACAACTTAAAAGGTTAAAAAATTTACCGTTTCGCATCATCACCAAATTCATTGAAACTGTGTGCACTGTAATCATATACATACATACATATGTCACGAAACGGATACACGAGATCAATACATTGACGCATTCAGAAAATTCAAAACAATTGAGCGGCTTACGGAATTTGAAGAAGAACGGTCAGGCAATTGACGAGGAGTCCTCGCTGAGATTGAACGGAAGTTTCGACGGTTGACGCAGAGTGAGATTTCAGGCGAACCAAAGACGGATACACGATTACCACAGAGGCCTGAAGCAGAAGCCAATGCGCCTCCATCTCTCTGCAATGAAAAAGAGCGAAAATAAATTTGAGTACAAATCTATAACTCGAACCTAAACACAAAACCAGAAAAAAGGGAAGAAATGCGCACCATGACAGGGGATAGCACCGGGTGGTGCGCAGCAGCAGCGCTCGCCATAGCTGAAGCCGCGGCGATATCTTTCTCGTTTCAGCTCCGTTTCACCCGAAAAAGAACAGTGTGAAATCGCGAAATTCAAATTGGAAGAAGACAGAAATCACCGTAATTTTTAAAAGGAATGAAATGCGCAATCTGTGAAGAGAAGCGGTGTGGGAGTGCTTATTCGGAGACGCAAGTAGCCATAGCCACAGCCCCGGAACGGAGCTTTGGGAGAGAAGATATATATCTTCATCCAAGTCGGGATAGTGACGAATGTATTCATCCGTTCATTTCGGGAGAGCTGAAGATCCGCGTCAAAGACCCTGAACGTTCAGGCACGATCCATTCGTGCCTGAACGAGTATGTACTCAGTGTGAACATTTGGAAAACTAAAAATAGGTTGGATACGCGTTTTAGTAGATTAGACTTTGTGAAATAGCAAGCTTGGTTTAGGTCATATTGAGGTATGTCAAACAAAATATTGTTAGTGTAATTGTTAACTAACCTTGGAAAGAAAGGTTTATGTGTCTTTGGAGTTTTTCTAATTTGCTTTCATTTGTGTTCAATTTCATCTTTCTTGAAGATGGGTCTATCATCCTCCTCATCAATCACTAGTAGGTCTTGTAACCATTGACATTGACTAAAGTGACTAAAGTTTGCAAAATTAACAAACTCAATGCCCATTACAGAAAACAGGAGGCCTACAAAGTTATTAAAATTATAAAAATTATAATCCAAAATGATGTGGTCAGAGTTCAGCCACGTCAGATTTGATTTTTTGTAATTTTTTATATATGTCTTTTTCACAAGTTGCTGGCAATTTTAGCAGCCCTTTGAAAGCGTCATCATCACAAACTTAGAAAGTCATGTTTTTGCAATGTTTTATGTATGTTGTTGAGATGAACAGGTGTGATTACATTTGACATACATTTTACATATGTTTATTGTAAAACAAAAGTACAAAGGATATATTACAAAAATGTAAATTTTATCATGATGTGTTTTTTCATGTTTGTAATATAACATTCGTACGTTTTTTATACCATAAACGTATGTAAAAAGTATATCAAACATATGTCAAACGTATGTTAAATGTAATCACTCTTATTCATCTCATCAACTCTGTATGTAAAACATTGCAAAGACATGACTTGCAAAGTTTCTGATGATATTTCTTAAAATGTGATTTGTTGGAGAAATAAAGTATCAAGGATAATCCTAAAGTGTCTTAGGAACTAAAAATAATATTCTACTCAAATATTTTTTAATCACACTATGTTATATTTACTACAATTTTGAATTCTAAATGATTTATCCACTATAGATGTACCAAAAGCAATCATTCTTGACCATTAACCCCTAAACGTACCAACCCTATGAACAGAAGTAGATGTCAGCCTTAATCATAGATATTAGCACGGCTCAAATGTACATGAGGTGTACATGACTAGTCCATTGCAAGCATAAAATCTACCCAACAAATTTGACATACTTGTATTTGGAGGCCTCTCCAATATTATCAACATCTCCCCATCATAAGAGATTTACTTTAATTGGTAGAGAACCTAATGGGCTTGCAAAGACGACTTGGATGAAAGTCATCCGAAATTGTATGAGAAAGTTACAAGGCTTTGAATCTATTCGTGATCCAGTTTCTGGACGCTGGAACGTTTAGGGGTTAACCCCTGAGCTCCTAAGAGACCATTTTTTGGGAGTTGCACATTTTTAACAGGATGCCCCAAAAAAAGTTTATGAAAATATAAAAGACAACTTTAAATACTAGATCAACTCTACTATTCAATGCAGTTTGAATTAAGCCAATTCTAGTTATACTCTACCCATGAGGATTTTTCAAAGTGAATCACTTCAACATTGTCTTAGTTTTACAAAAAAATCTATTTGGGGAAAGTAACGATTTTCCCTCCATCATTTCTCTTGCTTTTTTGAAATTAACAATAGATAAACCAAATCCAACCAATCATGCTAAATTTTAAACTCTAAAAGTGAAAATTAGAGTTTATACAAATTTTCAAACGTTAATGCTTTTAAATTCATTAAAAAATATATAGAATTATTTTTGGTAGTTTGACCATACGAATAATTTGTAAAGATGATGCCCTACATTTTGTTTATTGAATCAAACTTCATCAAACATATGGAAGACACATATTATGACACATTTATGTTTTGTCCAATACCCCTCATGCTTTTAATCCTTTAGCGCGCTAGCGTTCATATATTGAACAATGAACATATTGAAGTTATTTGAATCTCATCCAAACTGAACAATTTTCATCCATCAAAATTACTCTTGGTTCGTGTGGATGTTGACTATCTTTTGGATCTTCAAAATAGGTTATTATGATTTTTTGAAAAATAACACGATCAATTTATGTCAGGTTTCATTATCTCGTAGTGCATGTTATTCCAATTTCATAACAATTTTTTGAAATTTTTTTTGTGTTGTTTTGGGATTTTTAATTGTATTTCAAGAGAAAACCTTGCAAAATCAAATAAAATATATTTAATAAAAAATATGATGCATTTAACCCCTTAACGTACCAGGGTGTCCCTGGAATTGACAATTTGAGAAAAAACATTATAAACTACCATTTAGAAGAATATTCTGGAATTGATATACAGATGAAAGTTCTAGATCTTGAATTTTAGATTCCATCCATACGGTTCGATTCATTAATACAATCACCAATATTTAATTATAAAATTTGAAAGTTAAAATTAAAAATTCCTTCTAAATTCGATTACAAACTAAATTTCAATATTTTTTGAGTAATTTTTTTTGGAATGAGTTTGAAATGAGATACTCTTAAGTGTGGTGATACTTTGAAATTTTTGTGTTTCTTAAATTTATGACCTCATTTTTCACGATTCCACTTTGAACTAGAGTCAATGCAGTTTTGGCTTGGTCAACGACTTGACATACTTCTACATTTGCAATTTTAGAAAAATATGTACTCTAGTATGACTAAATCCAGCCATTAGATAGGACAACAACTTGGTGAAGAATCTCCAAAAAATTGGATGAGTATCATCCAAGCGTTGATGAGAACGTGAGAAGGCTTTGAAATCATTCGTCGTTCAATTTCTGGACGCTGTGACGTTTAGGGGTTAACCATACAAATTTGATCTTCACATTGACATTTACAAGTTTTCTTTGTACATCTACTCCATTTTGGGTTTTCATCAAACATTTTATAGAGCATTTTTGAAAACATTGTTGAATTGGAACGTTAATGGGTTAAAAATTAATCTCCCGAGAGACCCTTTTTTGGTCGTGCCCACTGTAAATGAGCTAACCAAAACCAAAAAAAAATAAAATTACAAAATTACAAAATGAATAAATACTACAGCAAGTGCACTTTTCAACGCAATTTGAAATATGTCAATCTGAAGATGAATTCATTAAAATATAAAAAAGGACTGAACTATGACCACGTCAGATCTTGGCGACCACAAGCAGGTGTCACTTGCTTAGTTAGCAGTAAAAAGTAAGTGACACTTGCCACCTCAAGAAAACAGTGTCGTATAGTTCTTTGCTTCTATGTTAGCAGTGTGGTTGTTAGGCACACTCTTTTTTTTTCAAACAAGAGTTAACTTACTTCAAAAAGTGGCAAGCAATGAGTCAGAACAAACAGTCACCACTTGCTCTCCAGGATAGTTGCATTTGTCATGGGCTCATTGCTTGCTGCCCAGAGACTGCCCATAACAGTACTATCAGGATTTTGACATTACAACCAAGGTACATAACATTCAGTAGCCTACACGCGCACTGTCTTTTACATCCATCCAACGTTATAGAAACTCATTCAGAAAAGGAATGGACAGGATGGACAGAGCCGGTCGCTAGAGTGAAGTGAAAAAGAGAGAAAAAAAAAAAAAAAGGAAAAAAAAAACCAAAAAAAAAAACAAACAAACAAACATAAAACAAAACGCTGCGAGCTCCTAGCTTGACGCTTGTAGCGCCACCCAACTTTTCTACATATATGATGCCGGATATTGTGTACATGGATGAAACCGCCACTTTTAAATGAAATTCATAAAAACATATGGATGAGAAGAGAATTTTATCCAAAATATAGAAGAATATAAAAATATTTCCCTACACCATTTTATTTTATGTCGCCACTTTAGCAGTTCTAAAAACACCCAAAAAAAATGTCCATGAAGTTTTGTTGGATCTGCCAAGTCAGCAAAGTCAGCACTGATGGCCCCAAGTTAGGAATTAAATGAGCCAAGCTAAGCTATTGGCGTTTCAAGAATGGGGAGTTCAAACAAAGATGGAGAAAATCCTGTTAACTTTTCAGGTCACTTGTCTGAGCCACCAATCTGTCACGCTTGGTGGAACCGACCATGGCCACCGTCGAGCTCCAGCCGAAGCTTCCGCCTCCTCCTCCGTGCAATTAACTTAGAACAGTACCAAATCAAGCCATCGATCGGAGAGAGCCAGAGAAGCCAATCCCTCTCATGCTTTTAGATCACTCGGAGACCAAGTATAGGAGAAGTTGTGTGTCTTTTTTATTTTTTGGAACCAAATGGTGCATTTACTCCATAGCAGAGACGCAATACAAGGAGAACCTGTTTCGGTTTATTAGCTTGGTTGTTGCTTTGGCGGAAAAGAAAAAGGCCAGCCAGGGACGCAGCAGAGGTGGCCAGGAAGGACGGAAGGACGGGCCACTTCACTCTCGCACGGAGGAATCAATCCAGAGTCCGTCTTTTTCTGCGCCGCATTCTCGTGCAGGCAAACGTAGCGAAGAAACGCACACACGTTTCGTCCGTCAGTCAGGTCCTCTGCTCCGCTTTCAGTTGGAAACAAAACCATTTTTCGTAACGTGCCGCAAAATCCGCCACCTTCGTCTCACCTCACTCACTTTCCTCGAAACACCTCTCCCCTCTCACTCTGCCTCATCACTGACTGTCCGCAACCCGAGTCTCCGTTGTTAGTCGGAACCGACGACTCGTAAGTTGATTGAAGAGCAGGGACGGTTGAGCATGGTGGCAATTGTTGGAGGATTGCGTGCAACGTGCAGGTGCGAATTCGGGAAGAGCGAGTAACTTAGGGTTGTTTTATTGGTAAGAGAGGCTCTTGTCGGGGGTTTGATTGCCGGTTGTTCTTGGTCGGTTTGTTTCTTTGGTGTAACCCTAAATGGTTGTGGTTTGCTGGTATGATGATCACAGTAGAGTGAGATGGATTTGTGCTTGGAACTCAGAGGGATTAGTTTCTTTGGAGGATTGTGAGGTGGTCTGTTTTCGGGTGGAAGTCGCGAAGTTAGCTGTTTCAGCGAAGGTCTGTTTTTCCTTTTCATGTTGCAGCAGCGGCAGCTTCACCGACGTCTGCCCTGTTCTGTATCAGCTATTTGAGCCGAGTTTGATTCTTGCTTTGTGATCTTACAAAAGTTGGTAGAGTGTTTCTTATTTTCTTTATTGGAGTCTTGGCATTCATCTACATCCTGGGGTTTTCCAATGGACTTCGGCATTAAGTGGTTGTTCAAGCAGCAGTTTGAATCTCTTGAATGTCGGTGATCTAAAGGCGCTTCATTTCTCAGGCAGTAAATTGCGTCCTCGGCTTGTATTAGAAATGAAACCTTAGTTTTGCAGGGACGACTTGTTCTATTCTTTTCACCTTCAAAACAGTTACTGTTGGAAAAATAGATATGTAATTTTTGTACTTCGATTTCGGTTTCCGTATATCCCCTGTTGTAGAATGTGAGTTTCACGAGTTAGGGTATTAGTGCCTGCGCTATCATTAAAGCACAGGCATCGAAGCGGCAGATTTTTGTATGCTATCTGACCTTGTAATTTAGATTAATTAACTCGTCGAAAGCTTGAATGGAGGGCCAGGGTCTGTAAAAGTATTACTACTTTCCATTGTCAAGTGGGGCTCATTCCAGACCTCGATTCTCTCTCAGTACGTAATCATCGTCCCACAATTTCTTGGTGGTATATGATCCAGGTTTGAATCCCTTCATTAGAGGTACCAAAATTCGCATACACGGAGAAGCTCATCATATGGAACAGGCAGGTGATTGAAGTGAAGGGAAGGTCATGGGAAATAAGATAACTCGCCGGCGCCCAGTCATTGAGGAGCGCTTTACTCGTCCTCAGGGCTTATACCCCCAACGCGATGTGGATCAAAGAAAGCTTCGTCGCCTCATTCTGGATGCCAAGCTCGCTCCCTGTTATCCTGGTGCAGAGGAGCCAGCTACTGATCTTGAAGAATGTCCTATCTGCTTTTTGGTGCGTCTTGCTCTTGGCTTATCAGTCAGCAATCAAAAGGCCAACCCGAATTTCAGTTACTGGATCATGGACTTTTACAATCTCCATGATTTTCTTATTTAATTTATGGCCACTAATGGACATGGCTGAATTGATGGGTCAATGTTATTTTGAGAGCGTTGAACTGATAGGAATGTGAACTGGGGTGTTGATGGGGTCAAATGGCAGCATTATCCAAGCTTGAACAGATCCAAGTGTTGCACCAAAGGAATATGCACTGGTGAGTATTCCTGTAAAGTGATTTATCTGTATGGTTGTTTTGGGAAATTTGAAGTTAGTCATGACTTTGAACATCCTCAAATCACAGACGATTCACACATACGGTCTCTGAACATATTATCTCTGAAGCATATGTACTATTTGCAAGCGCTACCTTCCCAGTTTATCCTAACGATCAGAAGTGATCTGGTTGCAGAGTGTTTCCTGCAGATGAAATCTCCACATGTAGCTCGGCCAACACAGTGAGTGACATCTTCTTTTACGTTGATTTCGGTTTTTTATTTTACCTCTAAATGCCTGAACGACCAAAACCTGGTTGATTTTATTCTTTGCTCATCCATAACTTTCTTTTTTCATCCAACAATATTTTTTGATTGTATGTTAGTGAGGACTGAATCAATATGCATCAAAGAGTTGTCAATACAGTGAGTTTATAAATTTTGGTGGCTCATTATAGCCAAAATCTTCAATACTATGTCTGATTGTGCAACTGAGATGCAACTTTGGCTATCGAGATAATCTCTTTTACATTCAAGCTTAACTAACAAGATGCAGCTTACTAAGTCTAATCTTCACTACATTCAGAAATTTTTGAAATTTTGAATGACTTATAGCAGTTACAAGTAAGGTGTATTACCATGGCTTCAACACGAATTTCCTTGGTATTGAGTTTTTTCATTCTTTTCGATTTTTTTTGAACTCAGTAAGCATTCTCATGTTTGTCATTGGAATGTACAATTTTGGTATTCTTTTCCTTTCTTTTTTGAGTAGAATTTGTAATGAATATAAATTTTCTTTGCTGGTTCTGCTTCAAAAATCATCGTTACTTTAAAAACACACCAACGATTTTGAATAAATTATGGTAAATTGATAATGTAGAGATTCATATAGGAAAAATGTGAAATTTGGTATTGTGCATCAACTATGAAGGCCAAATAAACCATACAATGTGAAGGCTTGAATCAATGATCATAGTTTCAGTCCTTTAAGGGTTAACAAGCCTCTGTTTACAAATCAGTTGTCATTGCAAATGTAGATTGGCGCTCTAGTGTCGGTACATTGGGTAAGTAAGAAAACTCCCATTGAATGTTTTGTTGTGACTACAGGTGTCCATTCTGTAAGACTCCCAACTATGCTGTGGAGTATCGAGGAGCCAAGACAATGGAGGAGAAGGGCATGGAGCAAGCGGTATGGATCTTGACTTTTTACAAATTTCTTATTCCGGGAATTACGAAGGCAGGAACTCCCCTGGCTATGTTAGGAGACATTTGAAGTTGTACAGCCAGATTCAATGAAACCAATATCTGAAAGTATACCAAAGGAGGAACTCCCCTGGCTAAGTTAGGAGAAGTCTGGAGTCGTACAGCCAGATTCAATAGAAACCAATTTTCTGAAAGTATATGCTTGCTCATCTACAGGAGGAGCAAAAGGTTATAGAGGCCAAAATTCGCATGCGTAACCAGGAGCAACAGGACGACGAAGAACGCAAGCAACGCAGGGAGGAAGATATTCGTGCTGGTCGTATTAGAGTACAGCCACCTCGAGTTCAACCCATCTCTAATCATCAGACAGTGAGTGAAATTGATGGATTGAACTGGCGGTCTGGCTGGGGTAGTGCTGATCGTCAATCACAGGTGAGCTTTCTCTTAGTTAAAGAACACCTGAATAATCTGTTTCAGCTTTAACTCTCCAAGTGCTTGGGCAATAGTCAGCTTGGGGTATCCTCCTTTGGACACACTAATTAGGTTATTTTGTTCCTAAGCCTCTAAAGTTTGCCTAATTTATTCATTTTGATAAAGTAAGAAGACCCTACCGAGTCTTCTTTTATAATTTAAAATTTTGGATCTTTTCATAGATGTGAGAAAAAGTGCTGAATTTTGGGATTTGCAAGCATCATAGTACACAATTTATTAAATTTTTGTTACTAAAATTAATTATTTTGTGCATTGGACCACTAATGTAAGTCATATCCAAAAATGATGTTAAAATAAAATTATTTGATATTCCAAATGCTTGTTTTCAAGGATTTTAGGTACAAAGGACAAAACTTACTTTTTCAACTAAACAATTCATTAAAAATTCTTAAATTCTTTGATTGTGATGATTTTTTTTTCTTGATACATTACAAGTGTTGGAAGCTAAAACTTCATTTCAGAAAATCATACTTTATTATATTTAGAAGTTGAAGTTGTTTGACATATAGCAGCAAACTAACATTGTAGTCACACGACGCTTTTGGGTACCTCAAGCCGACCATTGCCCGCTTGGGTTTTTTTTTTTCTCATTTTTGAGTGCCATTTTCAACTCCTTTTCTGAGAAGTTTCTTTTTTGTATATAATATTAGACGCCAAAATGTAGCTCACGGTTAAACCCTTAAGTGACATTGAATTTTTCTCATTTTTGAGGCTCATTTTCACCAATTTTTTCTTATATTTTTGCAAAATCTTCTTTCAGAATATGTAGATTACATCAAAATGAAGTCCAAGATGGTGAATGCTTTGGCGAATTTCATGACTGGGCTTTTGTGGGAAGAAATGTTGTGTTGTTGATTGATCACTGTTTCATCCTTTTGACCAGGTGATGACTACGTCTGCCCCACTGGAAAGAACCGACACTTCCTCTCTGTGGATCGATGGAGATTATCAGAGAGCGGGGGGTTTCGAAGCAGCTGCACCATCTCAACAAATAGCAGCTTCAGTAGTATCGATTACTTCTCCTCCAGTCAACCAGATTGAAATAGGTTTTCCTACTCCCCAGGCCCCACCAGGTGCAACCAGAGGACGGCCCAGGTGTGAAAACTTACCTTCATAACTTGCAAATAATGTACCTACAGCTGTCATGGAACATGAAAACTAGCATGTTAGATCTACTTGAACCCTCGTTTGGTTAACTTGAGACGTGCACTTTAGACATAATCGACATAGAGGACTTTGTGTAAAATTACAAGTAATCTTATCAGTATCCTTTTGAGGTTGATGCTACTGAGACTTTCTGGCATCTTATTGCATTGGGACCTGACTTTATTCTGTGTATATGTTAGAGACGATGAGGATATTCTTGATCTCGAGGATATCATGGTCATGGAAGCAATATGGCTCTCTATTCAGGTTAGCTCATCTTCATCTGGTCGGCTTCTTTGGTATAGTACTTGGTCTTTGCTATGTGTCCCTTCAACCGTCTTTTACTGGAGCCTATGCAATACGAATGTTTTTAGTTCCAGGAGATTGTGCATCTTGGTGTTTGATCTATCCAAATGTGCCTTCACTTTGACTTTTCAGATCGATGCATACCTCCGGTTCTCAAACATATTAGGATTATCTTTGAACTCTTTGAAAGTGGGGCTTGTTGCAGTGAAAAAGTAGGGTGATCTACTGAACAGGTGTTGGCAAGTCTTTTTTGGGATAGTCCAATCACAAATCTGAATTAGTGTTGATTTAAGTATAACTACTGTTGTGGATTTTGAATGTTCGTTCTCAATCGGCAAGACGTGTTGTAATTCAGGAGCAAGGAGCACGGCACCGATCTTCAGAGGGAGAAGCTCTCCGATCTCGGCCCTCTGTAATCTTTTCAGACTTCAGCCTTGGCACGGAGGCAGATGATGACATTTCCATTTTACCTCCCCCGCCTCCACCAGGACTTGAAGTGGAACCGTGGGATCAGCATTCTGGTCGACAAGGCATAGCAGCAGGGGGCTTAGCAGGTGCTATTGCTGCTTTGGCAGAACGGCAGACTGTTGCAACAGTTCAAAGATCATCGCCACCTCACCCAGAGGGCTCTAGAATACCCGTGGTCTCAAACGTGGATGAGGAAGCCTTGGAAAATAATAACAACAACAATAATAATAATAATAATACCGGAATTGAATCAGAAAGGCAGAGCCCTGTGGAGGCATCATCTCAAAGGGGTGATCTGCACGCAATGGCTGAAATAATGCCCTCAGTATCTGGAAGGGGGGAAGAGGATGCAGAAAATTCTAGCCGAGCATCTGAGAAGCTGGCCAATTGGGTGAGCTCAACGCAGAGGGAGTATAAAGGATCCTCGATGAATACATGGATGGGTGATCAAAGCTCAGAGCAAGTGGAGGTGGGCACCAGCTTTTCGAGTAGTGTGCCGTCTGCGTCCGAGTTACCCTGGGAAGCCCCAGATGTTCCATCAAATGGGGAAAGCAGTGGTGCCAACAATGACAAGGTTCTAGTGCCAGAAAGCTTCGAGGAGCAAATGATGTTGGCCATGGCCCTCTCACTTGCTGATGCGCAAGCCAAGGTCCGCCATGGAGGTAACCGTTCCGGACCTCTTCCTGTGTCTGCCAACCCCGAACCTCAACCCAGGGTGCAGCGCCAGGGGAACAGCCGTTCTGGCCCTCTTCCTCGGCCTACCTACATTGGACACTAATTATAAAATTTTCCTTATTGAAAATCCTAGCCCGGCTTCCTTCTTAAACCTGTACAAATTTCCCAGGTTTAATACTCTTCGTTTAGGTGATTCAGACATTTTCCAGTCCAGATTTTCAGTGTCTGCATTCTAGATATTCCTGCCTTGCACTTGTCATCTCGCTCTCCGGCTATTGCTAGATTCGGGACATGGCTTGTGAGGTTGTGATGATTCACGACCCAGTGCTTGATTTATTGTACCATCGCCCCTTCACTCAAGGTCAGGAAGCGCAAAGAGTAGTACTCATTTTTAAGTATCCATTTGTAGATACTTGGTTTGTAAAATATTTAACGCTAGGCTCTTCCTTCTTGTTGCACATGCGACCCCTCTGATTGGTACACTCGAAGTTTGTTGATGGGCATTGCTGGAATGGAATAGTGTTGCTCGTTAAATTTAATTCTCATTAGAGGCTATGATTTTCTTTTGAATTACTTGTATTTGTACTGTACATGCTGAGAGACTTCACTGCCGGCAGTGGCCATTCAGTTTGTGAGTGTAATATGATAGCCACTTGAAGCAGATAGCTTTTCTGTGAGATTTATGTTCATATTCTGAAGCTTCATTTTGCAGGTAAGCACATGTCATCCATGGCTATTATTCATAGAGAACAATGTCAACAAGCAGAACTCATCTAGATTACTGCCACTGTTAAAATTGTGTCCATCTGCTTGGTCGTTAGGATGCTAACGAGACCTTATTTGCAATAACCTAGTCGTTAGTCTGCATCAAAAATGGCCTATAACTTGCATGTAGATGGACTACGAGGGTAAAATTCTTGACATAGTTAGCTATAAGTGGATGGTTTTGTGCCTGACTTCTGATAGTGACAGGTATTCATATCCATATGGATAATGCGTTATGGCACATAACTCTTTAATATCACCCCTTTGGTAACCAATGTACACGAGTTTAGAAGTTGGCATGTGGAAAGTGTTCAATCACGTGTACAATAACTAATATTCAATGTGATATTGGAATAACAAGTGTAAGTGGAATGTGAATGCAGACATCTCAGTGAGACGCTTGTTGATGCAGAGCTGCAGACTATGGAGTAACTGAGTGGCCATTTTCAATAACAAATCCCCCTGAAGATTTCTCTTTCTTTGTTCCAACCTGACAATCGTGTGGAACCCACACATTACATTCAATAACAATAGGATATTGCACCACACCACACATTGTTTGCATGATTTTTTTATGGATACAATAACTTTCCTTGAACTAGAGTGAAAGATGACACTTGCCATTAGAGTTAACCTATCCGAAAACAAAATTGGGTTTCAAGCAAAGTTCAAGTGGATTTTTCTTCCTATAATTATAAGTTTTGACAATTATTGTTCATGAATAGTTTTCATGGTTGGGGCTCTTGGCTTGGGGGAACTGTCTTCTAGCATTGGGGAGGTCATCACTTCTATACCTCATGATGGTGTGAAACCTTGTTTTAAATTATTCTTCAACTCACTATGGACTACACTAAATAGTGTATTTAGTGTGAGGTGATGAATAATGTGCTTACCCCTACTACTTGTCTAACACTAATTGTCAATTTGTGGGTAATTAGTGTTGGCGGCTGCATGCGTCACCACAGGACACGTGTCACAAAGCATTGATTTCAGTTATCATTCAATTTGATTCATTCCATTTCTAAAATTTCAGTTTTTCCATCTAAAATTTCATCTCAAGTTTCATTCCTTACTCACACTAAATATCCATATCTCAAAAGATCACAATGTCAAAACGTTACTATTCTTCATAAATAGTGTGAGAATTCACATTTAGTGTTTTTACAAAAGTAGATTTTTTGATATTTAGAGTGATGTTCACAATTACAGTGCCTCACACTAAATACACTATTTAGTGTAGTTTTGTAGTCCTTTTGAACTCAAAACTAATTTAACCCTTTAAGGACCGCGCATCCAAATAGTGGATGTTTGTTGGTCAAAGCCAATTTTGACCTTGAAGATGAAGCTTTCTGCTATTACTTTCAATTGAGAAAATGAAGTTCATCAACTCTAGTTTTCACTTCACTTTTTAGGTCTTATGAATTTCAAGTACTGAATATTTTATTTCTGTTACAGGTTGTATAGCTCAAGGTCTGAATTACATTGCAAAAATCTTGAAAACTGAACTGTATATGAATGTGTAGTTTGACTATTCTACAAAGGAATGAGACGTTAAAGGGTTAACGTGAGTTCAAGGTCTCCTTCCACTTTGAAACACTTTTTTCATTTTCCTCTATTATATGAGGGAATTTAGTCAGAGTCAAGCAAGCACGACAAACTTAAGATGCGAAAACAAAGAGCATCGAAGAGCATCTAAAAGAATCTTGGAAACTTTAGTAGGGGTACAAAGTCTAAGACTTAACATTGTTACGATGTGGCAGTAGAGAAATCTCAACATAATAATCAATTTGTTGAATAGTGGTTCTTATTTCAAAAGCTAGATTAGATTGTTTAGACTTGGCTACACAAATTTTATGATTTTAACCTTTAAAGGATGTTGCTTGCGTGGAGAGTCAATTGTGTACATCAAGATGAGCCTATATGGAGAGCACAAACATGCATCACAATTAATAATTTGAAGCCAATTTTTTTTTAAGGAATGGCCCCTAGTGTTGCCAAGTTATATTTGATTTTCGCACAATTTTTGGAAATGAATAAAGTTGTTGTAAAAATCAATGTACATAATTAGATGGGTGGTTTAGGCTGGTATTCTTGGAGATCGTGAAACTTGATAGGGTTTAAAATTTCATAGTATAATGCAATTTGTTTTCTATTTTCCTCATGCATAGTGACTACAATACCAACAAGAACGTAATAGTGAAAAGAGGGATGCAACGTCCAAAAATCGTTCAAGATTATTAGAGTCACAGATTATGGGAATATAATCAACAACAATGTGCTTTGCGCTGTGCACTACAGGAAAACAAAGAACCTCGGTTGTGACTAAGGTTGGATAACCTATTACCACCAACTTAAGCAATCTGGCCTATTTTTGGCAGTGCTAAATTCTCAAAAAAAATATGACTGCATTCAAAATAGGTTTTGATGAGGATTGCAAAAATTTGCAACATCTAATTCGCACTTGTCAATTTTATACAAAATTCCAAAGTGAATAGTAATCTTTTACCCATACATCACATACCAATTTCCTAAGTTCACACTTTGTTGTTCCTAGATCCACTCATGAGTTAACCCAAAACCACCAGCTATTTCTTCGCAATTCTTGGCATGCCATTGGTCTACTTGAATAGTGAAATTGGTGGTTTTGGGTCTCAATTGTGGTGGCTCCAAGAAAGTTGTACATGTCATAATTGGGGGAGGTGGTGGTAATAGGTTATCCAACCCTATACCCAGAGGTACATTCTTTGCTTCCGATTGAGACATCCACCCGGTTTCTAGGTTACTTTATTACCGTAGTAGGAGGTCTATACATGAAGGTCAACTACTGAGATTGGCAGCACTAACTAGTGCAAAGGTGGGTTCTGTACACCCAAGGAGTCCACCCACAATCTTTGATTGATATTGGACTCGGAAATAGAAAAAACGTTCTAAATGACGCAGAGAATTTGTCCAAGTTTAGTAGGTGTGATTCTTGGTGAGATGAACAACCTCGGGGAAATCACTTAGTGTAAATTTTGGGTACATATGAGCGATCAAAGGGTATTTGATGGGGGGCTATGAAATAATTGGAATATTTTACTATATATAGTAGTATTTAGGATATATTCCATATATTATAGGAATATTCTTCCAAATTAGTTTTAAAACACCCTATATTATTTCTATAAATTTATAATTGTCATCTCAAATGAATAAAAGACACCCCATATTTGTTAGCCTAGTGAATACTGAAATGGAGTCACCTTTCATGTGGAAATGTTTTTCGGAATCACAGTTTTGTTTTGAGTGCACTGAAATGGTGTTGTATTTAAGTTTAATATCAGTAACGTGATTTTGCTTGAACAGAGTATGAGATGGCGATGCCACCGCATTGACCTCAGGAGCCTCCAGATAGATCATGTTACTGCCACAGAATATGCACATATTGCTAGGTAGGATCTAGTTGAACTGGACTACTGGAGGCCAATTCAGTTTGATTGTTGCCTCAGCCTGGAAGTGATAATGCCATTGCACATGCTGAAGGTGATGGAATGTGCAAGTTGGGATGGAGAGAGACACACCAGGCTACGGAGGGCAATATACATCATGTAAGAGACCAATGAGTGCTTTGTTTATCCCATACGCATTGCTGTATCCATTTACACTGAGAGTGTATAACTTGCAGCACACTGCCGTTCTCATCACACAGCCGGGTGCTCAGCACAGAGCGAACTATTCTTTCGCCTTTTACTAAAGAATACCGTGCGCTGGGTACACTCACCGGCATACCCCTTTTTTTGGACTGCCCCTCACGGGGCCCATCAATCTGAAAATCTAAACTTGAGCAATGTACACTATGCTAGGACAGACCCGGCTTGAAGAGCTCCCGGGGTGTAGGGTTTAGGGTTTAGGGTCTGGTAAGTGAAGAGAGCTTAGTTCGTGAAGTAAAGTTACATGGATCTATTAGTCGAAGTGGTTGCCGAGTCTCATCTCTAGGGCAGTTGCCGTGACATCTTCTGTCGACACTTCCATGAAGTGCCAAATTTCAACCTTCTCTCTCACCATTTAGCGCTTCCTACTGTTGTAGGCACTTAGGTACAATCAGGTGGGGAGTTGAGTGATGTGAATCAAGGGTTCTCAAATTTTGCTACAGTTCTCAATAAGAGAAGCGTACATTTTTCTTCTCGTGGCCTCTCCTTGTACTGTTACTTCTACTGCAATGAAAACTAATTTTGAAAAACATGTTTTGGATTTTTTCCACTTGTGTTTTGATTTCCTCCACGCCTGCTTTTCTTGGGAAACAACTACTGTTGCTTTGACGACAAACTTGGTCTCAATCTTAATCTACAAGTGTAATGTTGAGAGTATAAGTTCAATGAGTCTAAAACTTCAGAGAGTTTGGGTCCCAAACTCACCAAGTTCAGGTCCGAAACTCGCCAAATTTCGGTTCGTTATACGTGGACTCATGTCTGGACACCTCCTTGGAACATGACCATGGTTGCACTAGTGCAGACCGACCACACTTGCAGCAGCTTTGCAAAAGGCAGTTGGAGGCCACTTCAGCTGGCACTACCTAGAACGACTCTGTTTTCTTGATTTTTGGGTAATTTTATTTGTGTACTATAATATTACAGCATTTAGAGTTTGTATGGATTGAAAATTTGTAGGTGGTATTCTATTGATGACACGCCAAGAACCTCTAGCAAGTCCATCAGCTACTCACATAAGGGAAGGCTATAAACAAAGACCGAGGAGTCTTCAGCATGCTATCTTCCACCACCCACGAGTCGTTCATTGCTAGTGCTTGCGATTGTAAAGCCCATCATGCCATATGTTCTAGCAATTCAATGCACACATCCAAGCATTTACCACAGCCTGCACAGTGCCATTGCTGAACCCGCCCACAAATTTTACATTTTTGGCACAATGACGAGTGCCGAGGGCCACATCCAATCCGCTGGTGTTAGTTCTGAGAAGGCCTCATAGGTCAAAGGATAGGATGCTTCAACATGAAGTAGACTGATTCAAAACCCATCTGTTCTGTACGCTCAAGATACATGACCACATGTAGACTA
The DNA here is from genome assembly GCA_022496805.1 of Pohlia nutans. Lineage (NCBI taxonomy): Eukaryota > Viridiplantae > Streptophyta > Bryopsida > Bryales > Mniaceae > Pohlia > Pohlia nutans. Next base: position 6,010,151 of record CM040086.1, read on the forward strand.
ACGACTGGTCTAAAACAAACAACATCAACTTGTGCCACCACTTATGTGACGACAACTGATACAAATATACAAATATATTCCTCGCAGTTGATTGGTTGTATCAACTCCCAAAAGTCAAAACCGTGTCCATCCCTTTCAACCAGACACAAGTGCAAAAGTGTAACCGATGCAATTATCAAAACATGACACTACAGGACCAACTTGCCAAAGGAATAATTAAAAAGATGTAACGAATAATCATAATTGATGAAGCCAGCGCAACTAATGAAAAAAAGGAGCATATTATTCAACTGAGTACATCTTTCTGTACAGAATATTGAATCAAGCCCAACCCATGCATCAACACACAGGAGCCAAAGCGAAGCAAATCAGTTGTCTACTTTCTAAACAGTAATAGCAATCGGGCTGTGCACAACATGTCTGCCATCTGACCACTGTACAGATCCAAACACCGTCGTGTCAGTAGAATCAATGGTAGTGGAAACCGTCAGGGTAAAACGCTGCTTCTGATTCACCTCGCTGAAGGTGTGTTCCTTGGGAAACACAGAAATCGAAACCTTGGCGGGTGAAACAATGGTTGCCTTGTAAGTGGAATTAGCGGCTCCAACGTTAGTCACCGTCCTCTTGAACGTGGTGTGCGATGTAGTCGCTGAAAAAGAAGGGTAGTTCATATCCTCGATCCTGGGCTTCACACCCGGACAGTTGACGCCTTCACCAGTAAACAATTTGATTTGGTGAGAGTTGTAACCCCAAGCACATAAGAAGTGCACGTAATCCTCGACACCCATGTCATAGACCAAGCCTGGACTCAACGCACGCTCTGGCCGCACATGGCCGGCACCAAACTTGAACGGATCAGCCGGTTCACTTGTGGCCTGATCGGTCAACACACCATTTCTGTTGTCAAAAACACTGGCAGTGGTCATCATGGCCGACTTGATCGCTGCGGGGCTCCAGTGGGGGTGAGCGCTTCTCAACAACGCTCCCAATCCGCTAATATGAGGACACGCCATAGACGTTCCAGAGAGCAAGTTGTAGGCCACCTTCCTGTTGTCCAATTTCAAACCTGTCGGACCTTGCAGACCAGTCCACGCAGCAAGGATGTTAACTCCAGGTGCAGTGATATCAGGTTTCAGCACTTGAGGTGTCCAAGTATTCGGTCCTCGTGAGGAGAAATCCGCTACTGCAGGTGCACGTGTAGCACCCAGTTGAGTCCCGCTGAACTTGAACCTGGCCACAGGCTCTTTACTTGACTTCATATACTCCAAGATTACGGCTCCAGATTCAGTGCTCACAAGCATAGAAGGCAAGAGACCTGCATCAGCATCAAGGTTGGTTCCAAACTCAGCCTCATCATTCACAGCCACCATGCCAAAAGCTCCAGCTTTCTTCACCACCCAACCTCTTGCCACGCGCAAAATGGTTCCTCCTCGCTTACAAACGACGATCTTTCCCTTCACAAGCTCCGGGTTCAGTGAGTCAGCTTCGCAGTAGGCACCAGCGGTAGCGTTTTCCTTCCAGGCTGCATGAGCTCCGTAAACCAAAGCATGAATCTCCCCAGCTTTGGGATGTTCGGTACCGTACCATGACGCTCCGGGGAGCGTTACCAAGCACAATACTGGCAGGAAACTCTCGGTCCACAGTGCTCGCTGCGACTGTCGTGATCCACGGTGCAATATTTTCGACCGTCTTGTTATCAGGTCCTCCGTTTCCAGCTGAGCACGACACCAAGATCCCCTTCTTCATGGCTCCAAAAGCACCGATGGCAATCGCATCCTCCACGTAGTCACGGACCGGACCACCGACTGAGAGCGAGATGATGTCCACCCCATCCGCCACGGCCTGAAATCAGTGTTGCAATAAATCAGGCTATAAAGTACAAGTGGAAATATAAAGCCAGATTTCACCCTTGAAGGACCAAGGATTCACAGTTTAAAATGACAAATTCAAGTGAAAAATATAATTCAGATGGGACCAAATTTTACATCACTAGAACTAGTGAAGATAATTGCATGTGGTGGTAAAAAAACAAATAAACTCGAACAAGAGGAAGTCCAAATAGGACCTAATCAAAACTGTTAAAAAAAACAACGTGGATGCTTAGGGGTTCAAAATCAACAAAAAAAAAAGGAAACACTTGAATCAGATAAAATTTAAGAAAGGAAAGAAATAAAAATGCACCTGATCGAAAGCTGCAGTGAGGTCGGAGTCCGTGCATCCTTGGTCCCAGCAAACCTTGTATATTGCAATTCGGGCTTTCGGTGCCATACCTCGGGCAGTTCCCTTAGCCAGCCCATTCAAGCTTGCGTTATATACCGCCGCGCCAGCTACTGTAGACGATGTGTGACTGCCGTGTCCTATGGTGTCCCTAGGCGACCCTGTTGAATTAAGTTTCCCATATTCTTGTTCGTATCCCTGGGAGTACCATCTGGCGCCGATCACCTTCTTATTGCAATGAGAGGCGCTGAAATCCTGACTGGTTTGACAGATTCCTTTCCAACGAGCTGGAACAGGCCCCATGCCGTGGTCGTTGAAGCTGGGACTCTCCGGCCAGAATCCTGTATCAAGAACACCAACAATGACATCCTCTCCGAAGTGACTCGCTGGCCACAACCCCTTGGTGTCGCTCAAGCCTAGAAACTGGGGAGTGTGGGTGGTGTGCAATTGTCTTAGTCCATCAGGGTGCACCCCAAGCACTCCTTTCATGTTTCGAAGGACTTGTACCTCCTCGTCTGAGAGCCGGGCTGAAAATCCACGGAGGGCGTGGCGATACACGTGTACTGGCTGCGCAGTTGATGCATCATTAGACTCTGAAAACGTGTTTGCCTCTTGCTTCACAGCCCGCAAGAAAGCGCCGTACATTGAAACGTCATTCTCTACACCAGTGACAGCGTTGTCCATGTGAACAATATACATCTGCCCTGTTGAAATGGCTCCACTCAGCCCAGCAGCTACGAGCATCCATAGTCCCCAACAAGGCTGCAAGCTTCCCCATTTTCGATTCTCAGAGCTGATACAAAGAAAGAAATCATCTCCCATTAGATTCACGGTAAACTGACATCAATTGATTCAAGAAAATTCACCATATTCACAAAGTAAATAGTCGATGATCAAGGAAATACAAGCATGACAAAAGTGGAATCACAGCTCAATAAGAACTATTCGAGCTCAAAGCAACCTGATGTAAAATAGCTGTCAGTCGATGAATACCTACTGTAACATGGGTCTGAGACTAATTAAATCGAAGGAAGGATTAGACAATCGGATAGAGACAATCGGCACTCTACTATTCAAAGACACTTTTATATACAATACTTGTATACGAAATACATCAAAAGCGTATCGTCACCCAAACGTAATGCTAGCTTTGGAAAACTATTCGGGTCAGTTACGAGGCTCAATCATCCATTGCTGAAAGAAAAGATGGATCCCTGATTACATGATTTTCCATGTAACCCACGGAATACAGGGGTATCCCTATGAACCAAGAAACACGACAAATGAATGGGGAGAGCGTCGGAAGACATTTAGAAACCTCAAAAGTAATTGAGATATCTGCGTTACAAAGGGTAGCGTAGGATACGAAAGATTCTAAGAGTCAAAACAAGCATACAGTTGAAAAGATGTCGCCCACCTGAACACAATCTTGCACGAACATCAACTCTCAAGTCGTGGAAAACAAAAATTAAAAGCAGGTTACGTTCAAAACAAGGGTAAAGGAGGATGCTGACTGGGACAGTTGCCGTCTGGGTGCACAGCACGTCACACTTCAGCTATCTCTAATGACATTTACACCCCTTCCGAGAACAACCTTATGACAAAAGCGTTCCGGTGTTCGCAAACTCACTACTCTAAAAGTGACGTGAGGCCGCTCGCCCAAGCAAATGTGTAACCCTGCGGATTACACATTTGTGTCGACAAACTTGTTTGCAAGACAAGCTAGCTTGTACAGAGCCTTGGTGTTGAATGCAAAGCAATGACGATACTTGTACTTGAAAATTAACTTGCTAGGGATTTCCTTCTCTTTAACGAATAACCCTCATTATCTTACATTTAAAAGTATACGGATTCTACAACATGGAGATTAGGATCGAGAAAAGCAAGTAGCTGCTGGAGCTCGATTCAAACATAACTTCGGTACCACCAACAAAAGTAAACCTCTGTTAGTAGCAGTTCCAATTAGGAGAGAGAACCTTATAATGACACTACCAAAAATTGTCAGAAAGAGTGTCGAAAAAACCACTTTTTTGGTATTGTAAACTGAGAAACCTACGGCAGAGAACGCAACTATCCTCAGAAAAAATTAAAAAGCAGATTAAAACAACGATGGACAGAACCTGAGACCGAAAAAAAAGGACAACAACAACGATGGAGAGAACCTGATATTTGTTTTACACGATGGAGAGATGTAAGTCGAGGGGAAAGAAACAAAAGACTCTAAGAGTCAAAACCAAAGCATACAGTTGAAAAGATGTCGCCCACCTGAACAAAAAAAACAAGTCTTCTATTGACACAGATCTCTGAGAACTGCTGGAGGCGTTACCTGGCGAGGGGTTGGAGCTCCTCTGCCTGCGAGAATGAGCTGCTGAAATTTAAGCTGCAGCCAGGAAGATGTGCAAGAGGAATCAAATGTCAGACAGCTAAGAACTTACACCCTCGGTCTGTCAGTATGTTCACCCTCCTACCTAGAATGCTTACTTCAAAACTCAGCTGAACTAGAAGGACAACCCTAATTACTAAGGAAGACAAGAATAGAAATTCACCAGAAATTGCAGTAAACTCAGAGTGTACCAGAATTCTTATCAGAACTCAGCTGAACTAGAACACAACCCTAATTACCAAGGAATGCAAAAATCTATATAAATTCACCAGAAAATTACAACAGACTCACAGTGTAAGGGCTCAGATAGTAATTACAACAAACAAAAGAAGAGGGGCAGTTCGCTATACTGACCATGCATGGGTGGAGGATGCCTCGGTACTAGGTTTGGAAAACCAGGTAATATATCCCAAGCCTCAGTCGACAGCCTGCAACCGCTTCCTTAGGACCAGTTCATTCCAACACTTCCTCGGTAGGCAAGCAATAAGCACTCGTTCAACCATAACACAAAAGAGTGGTCATGCTACGACCAAGACGTGGGCCAGATAAACCTGCTTGAGAGGCTGAGGCATTCTAACAGAGTAAAGAAAAATAATGCTTTATTACATGAGACCTTACCTACATACAGGTATGATACAGTAACCTTCATGACCAACTTGGTGGGAATCATCACCAAACTTGCTACAACGTGAGGTTAACCGGAAATGAACAGCGCTACGGGTAACCTGCGTCTACAACCTTTCACCCATATTTCGGCATTATCAGCGAGTAGAAATGTTCATAAGGACCCTTAAATTCTTCGGCTTTGCAATTTGCACAAGTGCACAAAAAAAACAAGGCTTGCGTTCCTTCAGAGCTTGGACATGACATGGTCCATGCCATCAACCAAGAAGTCTGCAAAACACAATCAACGAAATCAGCCTCCTATTGACAACATACCTGGAGAGGATTTACAAGCTCCAGCTCAAAATTCTAGCATATCAGCTATGAAATCTGAAATGAGAAATTGCAGGTGGTCGTGTTCAGAAACACAGAGGTAATCAAAACAAGAAAGAAATGATACGATACAAACCAACAGAAAATGGGGATAGCAAACCTACCTGCATCTTCCATTGAGAAACACATGGGTGGCTTAATTCTGAAGACATTTCCATGAAGCCCTCCTTTCCCGACAAGAATTCCAAGATCTGCGATGGCAATGGAACTCACCGGGTAAGACAACGAAACTAATAGAAGAGCGTTGTTTTCCAACCACGCCAAGCAACAGCAATGCAACAAACACTTCAACATATAGAAATATGCCAGGCCACAGATAAGGTGCAGCTTTACCCTTCAATTCCTCAAAGAGATGAAGAGTTTCTTCTTTTGCTGGTATCTTAGATTCACGGTCTTTCACCAGCTCAACACCCAGCATAAGACCCCGTCCCCGGATATTACCAATAACTGCACCAAGTATTCCCATCCACCATCAATTCTCTCCCCACAACTGCATGAAGACATAAATGAAGGGACATAACATGTTCGAATAGGAAGAAACATATTGAGAATGAATCATCGTCATGTAGCATGTTAACAAATAGAAAGAGATCTTCGACAAGCCAAACCAACGCAATTCACTCCATTCTATCAGTGGAACAACATGGGCGAAACATGAGTCCACAACTCTGCAAAGCTCCCACATTGCTTTCCTAGCTGCAGAAAAAATTGAAACGCTTCAAACCAAGCATGCAATTGGAATTCTAAATTTCCTGCAGACACTTACTGTCATGCTTCTCTTGAAGTGCTCGCAGGCGGTGCAGAAGATGGTCTCCAACCGTAGAACAATGCTCCTGCCTCTTCTCTTTGTCCAGCACCTCAAGCACAGCGTGGCCTGCAGCTGAGCACACTGGGTTGCCCCCGTATGTGTTGAAATGCAAGCGTTGTGCCATCACTTGTGCAACCTCTGGTGTAGTTACCACAGCCGCCAACGGCAGGCCATTGCCAATTCCCTGGAATTTAGGACCACAGAGTTATGCAACAAGGGAGAGTATAAGGTCATTCGCAGGCACCCCTTTTAACTCTACTACAAACAGCTCTCACCAACCATTCAAATGTATCTCAGTACGTAGTGAAATGAAGAAATCAACACTCAACCCCAAGTACTGAATTTGAAATCATGCGGATGATACCGTAGTAGCACCCATTCCTTCCAAAAGCATATTGTTTAGTAGAACGTTGCTGACCTTGGCAAGTGTGACGATGTCAGGAGTCACACCCTGATTCTGGAATCCCCAATAATTACTACCTGTCCGACCAAAACCGGTTTGCACTTCATCAGCAATGCACAAACCACCTGCTTTTCTCACGATGTCATATGCAGCTGGCAAGTATCCAGGTGCAAGTTCCAGAGCTCCACCCACACCCTGCAGCATCAATCATCATAAAATCAAAGAAGGAACAACTTTCACAGAGACAGTAAAATTTGCTTACAGTATTTACTCAAACCGAAATATTATTGGTATGTAATATTCCGTGTTCTAGCAATTCGAGCTTAAACTAATCGAACTCAAGGTGTGATGAAATCGAATCAATTTAAGTTAACTAATGTGCAGGAAAACTTTGATCATTTCCTCCAATATGCAATATACTAAACCGAACCTAACAATACAGAAATGGTCTAACATTAAGAGAACACAAAAAGCAATTTCTGCCTTGACCAGAATAGCAGGATAAACACATAATTTTCTCAAGTTACATTCCAACTAATGCCAAGAAATATGAATATGAAGAAGATAAAGCAGAATGACAATGTCCCACACCTGGATGGTCTCATGAAAGAAGCCAGCAATGCGACCAGGTGTAGCAGACTCAAGAAGATTGGCGAGATCGTTAGCATAGAGCTTTCCATCTGCACCAAAGGGGCCTCTGTAAGGATCGGGATTCATTGCATGGTGTACTCCAAAACCCTGCACCAGATTCAACACGTTATCCCTCACACAGGAGTCTTTATATTTCAAGTCGGCACAAGATAGTTTTGTAACCTCAGCAATGTAATCAGAAAATAAGAAGTGATCTCGTTCAAAGCATGATACGCTCAGCATTACCGCTAGTTAGATATACAGGTGTCGAAAAAAGAAATCAAAAATCAAAAAGCCTTCGAGCTTGCACCTGAGCAACATTGTACTTCCATGTGCTATGCGCTGTTAAGCCCATGGTGGCGGGGCTCATGCCGTGATAACAATTTCGGAGAGCAACAATATCAAAGCTTCCCGTGTAGAGACGAGCCATCATCATGGCCATGTCATTCGCCTCGGATCCCGAGTTGACAAAGTAAACAACCTGCTCCATTGAATTCAACCAATCATCAACCAATCTTGACGAGAACATCGGAACAGAGAAATGGACTCAACAACAACAAACGATACTATATGAAAGAAATTTGTTCAAAATTATACAAAAATTATGAAAATTATTCAAAATTCATAAAAGAAGCACAGATGAGGCTTTTCGCACTGCATTCCGATAGCACTTCGTATGTAAAAGCCAAGAAAGCCCAACCATTGTAGAACAGGAAGTGCACCTTGAGGTTTCCAGGCATACGCTGAGCAAGAGCTTCCGCGTAATTAGCAATGGCGTGGTGGAGGTAAATGGTCGTGCTGTGTTGCAGCAGTTTCGTCTGTTTCACAACTGCATCGACCACTGCAGGGTGGCAATGGCCCACAGACACGGTCACAATGCCTGCAAAGGCGTCCAGGTATCGCCGACCGCTTTCGTCAAAAAGGTACTGCATCTTCCCTTCCACGATATTCAGCTGCAACCATCACATCAACGATGTTATCGCATCTAGCCAACAACAGAACTACCAGATTCAAGCCTCATTTGCGACACTACATCCAATAAAGGAAAATTGACAGTCCCTTCAACCATCACACCAAAGATACTATCACAAAGAACCTTTGCAAACCCTAATTTGCATCCACCATTCAAACACACGTTGCATTCTCCAGAGTTGCACTCACATGCTTCTTGTAGTACAAGAAAAGTGCAGGGTTGAGGAACTTCTTCCGCTTGGCCAGAATCTCGTCGGCTTTTGGCCCATCGTAAGGCTGAGGCGTGTAATCAAACGAGGGCATCTGGGGCGGCACCTCCTTAGTACTCGCATCGGCAGCCAAAGACGACAGGGCGCGACTATGGCTCGTAGAGAACGCCTGCCATTTGGGCGACAATAGCCTCCGGCCACCAGCTACCACACCCCTGACTACCATCGTGGCAGATCGCAGCTTGCAGCATCCGCGTACAACAACACCAGAACAGGAGTACTGAAGCAATTCACCGACGAGCGGGGAATTCAGCTGCACCACAAAATCAGAGTGGAAGCACCAGAAGCAGCGATCGGAAGCCTGAGAAGCGTGAAGAGGAGTGATCCTTCGTCACGAGAGTTGGGCCATGCACGAGGTCTGTGCCACAGCGAGCAAGTAAGGAATTGGCGGTGATATGGGAGCCTTCATTGATAGAAGTGGAGGTGGAAGAGCATCTTACTTATGAAGAAGACGAAGAAGAAGAAGAAGAAGAAGAAGAAGAAGAGAATGTTGGGGACCTGTGATGTGGAGCTGAGTCAATACGCTGTTCCACTTATCTGTTCTCAAGTTCCCCTGCACTTAGCCATGTGGGGTGGGTGATCGGTGATCGGGCCGCAGAAGAGGAGAGCTCCACCGAATCGGTGAAAATCGGTGAAAATCAGTGAAACTCAGGAGTATAATTTTTACTTCCACCGAAATGGGTGGAGTATCGGTGACTGTTGAGACCTCGTTTCTTGTCTTCTACTGCCTTCCACCGGACCGATCCTCGCATGGAACCTCGCCCTTCGGGCCGCTTCACACCAGTGATCTCAAAACTGGCTAAAATTAACTGGATTTCTACCCAAAAAAATGGGGCTGCAAAACATACAAAGAAAGAAAATGATTTTTTTTGGAAATGTAGCAAGAATGCTCATCGTGATATAAATATGTAGCAACTTCACGAGGTGATATCCGCGGATATCATCATGGTATCACCTTAATATATCAAGGGTATTGCCGGATGTTATAGAGGTATTGTGAGTATTGTATGCATTGGGTAGCAAAAGTAGATACCATTTATGTGGGAGGTTGCATCATGTTCTAAATGTCATAAAGTGGTCCTGGGATCACTGCTTCACACTATGGCCATTGAAGTTGAGAGGCGGTGGGATTGAGTGGCCAAACTTTGTTGAGAGTGTAAAAAAATGGGATGAAAATAGGCAATAAAATATAGTTTTGATTTTTGATGAAAAAAAATCGATTGCCTCTCGACCATAGTTTGGGTTTCTATTCCCGTTTGAACCAAATTTCCTTCAAAAGTTCGTCACCCTTGGTCAAAAAGTGTTGCCATGTAGGCATTTTGAAGGGTGATGGCCTTTGGACTTTGGCCTCTAGTGGCCAAATTCTTGGTTTCTTGCAATCCGATTGGTGGAAATTGACGGCCTCTCGACTTTCGACTGTAGTGTGAAGCGGCCCTCAGATGCGGGTCACATTAACCCTTAAGCATCCACACTACAGTTACTTGGTCAAACCTCATTAATTCCTCACATTTTAAAATACATTATATTTTTCAAGTTAAACGAATTTATCTTGCTTTTTGTAATTAATTGAATAAAAATAGATTTTATAAGATTTTTCAAATTTTTTCATGTAAAAATCAAAGTAATTAGAAAAATAATTAAAATAGTATGAAATTTTTGAGGAAATTATGAATAGTAGTGATGAACAAAAAAGTGTAGGTGGCATGCTTTTTGAGCTTACATAAAAAGAAATTTGAAAAAAAAACTTTTTTGCAGTATATATTGGAATTCCAGGGTTTTGAGCTTTAAAGTGCTGTAAAAAAATTAATGTAGTTTTATCAACTTTGAAGAATAATAAATTGGACTAAAAAGTAGAAGATAGCCCCCACACTCTCTTATTTGGGACCCATGTCATTTGAAATTAGGATTAGATGAAAATTAGAGTTTGACTGGAAAACGTCCAAGATGGCCCCATAGGACTCTTTGCACATTTAAAGGTTAATAGTACCCACTTAAAGGTTAATAGTACCCTTAGAGCATGGCCACCCATGGCCTCAGAGGGTCTCTGACCTCAACAAGTGGATGAAAAGTTTCAAGGGGCCTTTCAAAATGCTTCTTGACTCTGGATTCTAGCGTGTTAGAAATTGGGCCTTGAAATCACTATTGAGTTGACTATTCGATGATTATTCCTCTCATTCTACTTGTGATTGGTCCATTCACTATTTGATGCGCACTTTTGATACGTGAAGGGCGTGCAAGGGCCCTTCACATGTAGATGAATAATTTGAGAGGGTTAGTCCTAGCGTGCATGGGTGGGAATGCTCTTAGAGGTGATCTCTTATCTGTGAGGCCTTGGGTTGGAACCATCTAGGTGTGCTAGTAGACAGGTGCGCGGTTTAACTTTTATGACATGGTAGTTTGATTTGATATGGTAAATTAGTATTTTTCTTGAGTGGAGGATCCTTTTTTTTCTTAACCCCTAAAGGACCAGGGGGTTTTTAGCTTAGCTCTTGTTTTCTTGACTAACTCCTATAACAAGCTCAATTCCTCATTGGTGTCGGTTATTTTGACGATCGGCACCGTTGAAATTAAAGAGGACTTACATAGCTTTTTTATGAAAAAAAATTAACAAAATTGCACAATTTTTGAGAAAATGTCACCGTTGAGAAGAGCAATGGAACTTGTTTAGGGTATTTTGTACATATGTTGAAATCGGATTGATCAAAAGTGCTCCAAATTTTTTGAAATTTCTACCATGCATTATGATCATCATTTCGAACATGAGAAAAAAATTCCACATAATTTGGAGGTGTAAGGATAAAGATAGGAGGGTCTCAAGTGACACCCAAATAACCTCCTTGCAACTCAAAAAAATCATCAAAAATTGCACACTCCATGAAATTTCGATCGAGAAGTACCTACGGATTCAACTCTCAAAAAGAACTAGGGTCTCTTTGTTGCTCACTTTACAATTCATGGTCCAACAACTCAAATTTCTTCACTTTCTAGTTCCAGAAGGTGCGTGGTGGCCTCGTGGTCCTTTAGAGGTTAATTTACATTCTCCGAATTGACACTCGAATTGACAAATTTTCTCACATCGGATCAAGATATTTTAGTCCTACAACATTGACCATAGAACATTGAGGAATATAAAATCTAAAACTTTTAATTCTTTTATATCTACTAGAAGTGCCACAAAGCTTTGCTAGAATATTTTTGTTTAAAATTATAGTTTTTCTAACTTGTCAGTAAACCTTTTGGCATATGTGTGGAAAGTTCTCTATTGATGCAAAACCTCTAGAGTTTATAAAATTTTAGGGTTTGGCTTTGATATTTGTCACACAAGCTATTAATATAGAAATCATTTTGTGACAAAAATTCCATAGTAAATAAGTAAACTTTCAGCCCTTAGGAGGGTGTCAAAGTTGGCAACATTAAAATGCTTTCCATATTTGTTTCTCAAAACAAATCTTGTTGGTAGATTGTCAATATCTCTTTTTGTATTGATCTTTTGGCTTAAAAATTTAGAACACATTTTATTAACATAGGGAACTTGTTATTCCAAAAAATTATGGCAAAAAAAAAAAAATTCAATCCTCGGGAGGCTGTTAAAGTTGGGAGATTGCAGCATTCAATTTTTTTTCATAGCTACACATGTTGATGGGAGGCTGTTGAAGTTGGGAGGTTGCAGCGTTGAATTTTTTTCATAGCTACACGTGTTGATGGGAGGCTTGCCAAAGACTATATATAACACTAATTGTGGTAGTGGTCTTTAACTTCACTTTCATGTAGTATCAAAGTAAGCCACAATGCGAGCCACAATGGCTTTCAAGAAGTGACACTCATTTACGTAGTTTTAGCAAGTAGGACGATCTAGTAGACCAAATTGTGCACTAACCCCGTTGTAAGATGTTTAACCCTTAACCCCTAAAGGACCAGGTGGACACATTGTGTCCACGAATAATTTCATTACTTTAATAACTTGTTTGGATTTCATAATTTTGACTCAATGTTAACTAAAGAATTGAACATGTTTGTTTCAAGAACACAAAAATCCTTCAAGATTTGCAATTACGTTGATTGATTCATCGGGTAAAAATTAAAACGTCAACGTAGGTGAACTTGGGACAAAGTAGTTAGGGCGGTTGATGACTTGGAGGGCGTTTTCACACTTTGACGTCACATTCATAAAAAAGAAGAAGTGTCCAATATGTAAAACATTTGTCATTACTGCATCATTAACACTATAAAATAATTACGGGAAATGTTTAAATATATTTTAAATGGAATCTTTTCAAAATAATTGGAATCTTTTCTACATATTTTATAATATTTTGGAATATTTTGGAATATTTCAAATATATATATTTGAATTCTTTAAAACATTTTTGCAATGTAAAAATTAATAACAATCACAAACACCGGCTCAACGAGTCACCAACAAGTCACTTCACTCAAACATAAATCTTTGAGAATTAATCATTGTTGTTGTATTTAGTTTTAGAACACCATTTTTTGTGGACACCTAGATATAGTACATCTTTGTATGCTCCTAAACTTTCAAACGCTAATCATGGTTTTTAAATTTATCAGAAAGTTTGCAATGAATGACGTGTTGGTTTTATTTAAAATTCTCAGAAATCAACTTATGATCAAACCTTATAATCATGTAATATATACGGTAGATTGTTCTGAAAATTGATGTATAGTCTCATGACTAAGTCCTTTTTGAATTTCAATGGTGAAGTTTTCTACATGAATACTAATCCAGAGATACAATTGCCTTTCTGAAAGCATCACAAGAAAGTGATAAAATTTTAGGAATGAGCATGGTCCTTTAGGGATTAACTTCCTGAACCATTTTCAGCGCGTTTTGGACTTTGATTTTTTGGGTTAGAGATACATGTTGCTCAAACTTATGTAGTTCATTTTTTTACAAAATCAACCGTAAGATCTTGTAGATATGCAAGTTACCTTCATCTTTACAAAGTTTGGTGTCAATCCAAGTTATTAATAGGTTGCTTAGATGGGACATAAAAGTGAAGGGTACCTCAAGAAATTCACTATTTTCTCACTGCTGAAAATGAGCTTTAACCGACTCTCTTGGGCACATACTATTTTAGAAAGTTGGTACTGTCTGGCATTCTGAAGATAATCAAGTTCCCTACGCATGACAACAAGTTTTGTATTTTTAGGATAAAAAATGAGTGAAAAAGAGGCCTTGACATGACATCCACTTTTTACTAGTTCACTTGTGACTTTGAGAGAAATCTTACAAATTCCTACAAATCTGATCTTCTATTGCAAAATCAGACACGGTAGGTTGAAAGTACAGAAAAGAACACATATGGTAGGAAAAAGAATTTTGGAAAAAGGTGAAATCCAAGTGCAAGATTTGCATTTCAGTAGCTACACCCATCCACAAGCCGCCTTGCCCAACTGGAACACGTGGCAGCTCGTCATTTGCCCGTCACTCTCTTGAGCTGACTTTTCTTCCTCGGTTTTGTGACCACCCAACACTTGTGGATTTTTGTAAAATTGACAATGTGCATTTCTCCAAATCAGACTACACCATTTGATAGCTAACTCGTTTTTACACAAAATTGACCCAAATTTTGAATCATTCGGGCACTCCTTCCTCAAGATATTTTTAGTTCTAAAAACAGAGCGACCCATTTTGGGTCGCCTAGGAAGTTAAAGGTTAATTGTACCTTTTAACACCGATTAATTGATATATTGATCCACATGATTAAATTGCAATCAATGAGTTTCAAATTAAAAAAACAAAATCCTAGTCATAATTTAGACATTATTTAGAAGCAGTCATAATAGTTGTTTGAAGATTAATTGCTAGTGCTGTGCATTCAAAATAGAACTATACAAGGCTCTGTTAAATTAGAACTTAATTATATGAATTTTTAATTGTAATTTATGGCCTTTGACCAAGAAATTGTAGTTTCAGCTCTAAAGATGACTTTAATGATTCAGTTTACCATGCTTTTACCCAAAAAGAAGTTGTTCTTGGTATCAAACTCAAAGTTATGGCAATTGTTTTTGAAATGAGACTACGTTTAATTTACAATTCTCAAAGTTATGCAAACAAGTGCTTTTCAAAACTTGTGTGAATTGTAGGAGTGTGGTGATGGGAGACAACTGTTGAAGCTTGTATATAGTAAGGGATTGCCTCCTCATTCCCATGCTTAGAGCGTTCCTACCAGTGTTTTGTATCCCTAAAGGTTTACATAGAGGACCTCAAATGAAGATGGAGCACTAGTAGGAAATGTGTCCTTTTTTCACTTACAATAATTGAAAAAAGAATGAAACTGCGCCAAACACATGGGTCGTATCAATGCAAATGAGTAGTTTTGGTCACAAGATGACAAAAATATAAGCATACTATTCAACCACTGTTCACTCTTCCCTCAAAAGGGAATGAAAAACAACAGGTCTTCTACTAGTGAAGATACATAAACAACGATCCCACTCATTGTTTTCATTATATTATATATATAAAAGTCTACCCCAATTCTATCCTAACGTTCATGTAGAAAACAAGTGTGGTCTCATCTACCGTATGTGAGGGTCAGATTTGGACTATATTGTGTCAACATCTAATTTCCTCATCAGATTTTAAGAGGTCCATGTCACCATAAACCAACCATGTGACATTCCTCTAACGAAATTAACTAATTTATGTCGAAACTGACCACGAGGTAGGGTATATAAAGTCTAGGTTAACCCTTTAGTGCCCAGGTTGCCACTATGTGGTCACTGGGACACCAAAAATGCAAATGATTCAAAATCAGTGAACCATATGAGTCTGCAGTGGGAAGTTCATATGTGTAACTTTTTGTTATGCACATGATTCAAAAAAATAATTTAAGACTGCACCTTTGTAGATATCCAAATACGCCTGTATAAAACCCAATATACGTTCTATATGTACGCACTGGCATGAAAGAATCCCTTCCAGCGTATAAAAAAAGGAAGCTGTAGCAGTTTTGTATTTTGCAGTATATCTAACGTTACACATTGCCAAAGTTAAATTTTTTAGGATTTTTGTGTGCACCTGATTGTTGGGGTGAGGTGCATATAATCTGATCGTGCTTCAATCCAGTTGTTAAGCACAATTTCGATGTATACTTAGAGCCCGTGAACCGTATACCAGGGTGTTATGTCTCTTTCAGAATTCACCAAAAAATGTAGGATTGTCGAAATGAAACGTGCAATATGTCAATCTCAAGAGCACGAGATGGGTAATTGCTGAACTGAAATTCTAAAAAATCATGAAATGATTTAGACCTCACCATGTGGGGTTAAACTGAGCACCCCAATAATCGAACCAACCTGAACCGAAATATACGGTACCATCTAGGTCTATAATATACCAATCCACAAGGCCGATTATTGAGGTAATTGATGCAACGTAGTATTGCTAGAAGCCAAAGACGTACGGGTGCTAAATAATGGTGTGTGGGAGGAGGGGTTAGGCATGGGCTGATCTCTAGAGTGTCCTTGTGATGAGTTATCCCATATGGTTTGTCCATGGTGACCTCCTAGTGTACACTACTTAAGGTGGAAGGCCTTTGAGTAAAGATCATCTCTTTCTACGCATTCCTTGTGTTTGTGTGTGTGCCTTGTGCAATCTTCTCTACCTTCAATAGGTTATGGGCCCACTCATGTGTGTTTCATGAGTATTAGATTGCATTTGTGCAAGTATTTTGAGGTCGGTGCGCAACGGGCGGTTTTGGAGCATTGTTGGAGGTTTTGGAGCTTGTTGAAGCGTTGGTGTTTCTTGGAGGTGTGCATGGGCTGAAGTTACATGTTGGAGCACTCTCTTTGGTCAATTTCTTCCCTTGATCTCCTTCTTTTCTTTCTTCTATCTCTTCGTTGCGAGTGGAACTTCGTTTGGTTCAATTGTGAGCATTTGAGTAAATGCAAGTGATTTGTGAGGTGTGAAGACTCTCGTGGAGGGTCTACCATCTGATCCTAGTGATTAGGCACTTGCTTTGAGGTGTTGCATGTGTTTCATGCTCTTGGGGTGCTCAAATTTTCATTTGGAGCTAGTTTGTGCACAAAGGTGCGGTTTTGAGCAATTTCAATGCGATTGGGGTTTTGAGGGACTTGTGTGAGTTCATGTGCATTGAGTGAGTGCTCTTGAAGGACACAAAGGTGTCATTGACGTGCATTGAGTGTTTGGGGACACTAAGGCGTCGTATTGAAGCATTTGGAGTTGTTTTGAGCTCCATTGAGTGATTTGAGGGGTTTTGGTGAGCCTCTTTGCATTTTTGGGTGAGGGTTCTCACATTTGAGTGTTGGGAGGCGTGTGTGGAGCACAAAAGTGCTGATCTAGTGTTTGGGGTTGTTTTAAACCCATTGGGTGCACAAAGGTGCAATATCAAAGCAAAAAAAAAATCACAAAAACAAAGTTGTGTGTTTGAGTTTGAGGTTTCATTTGTGTGGGGAGGCATACGTAAGTGAGGATCATGGCATCTTTTGAGGGTGAGGGTCCCAAGGTCGTGGACAAGTTCGATGGGGTGAATTTCCACTTGTGGAAGTTCAAAATGGAGATGGTGATGGCCGAGAAGGAGTTGTGGGAGATTGTCGAGGGTAGTGAGGAACCTCCTTTCTCTTCTACGGATCCTAGGATCATGCAAGCGTACACGAGGAGGGAGAAGAAGGCATTTGCCGTTTTGGCACTCAACCTCGCGGATTCGCAACTTGCGCACATTCGTTCGTGCAAGACACCCGCGGAAGCATGGTCCAAGCTTTGCAACATTCACGAAGCGAAAACATTGGCCAACATTTTGTTTTTGAGGCGCAAGTTCTTCACCATCAAGATGGGCGAAGAAGATGACATGTTGGCGCACATCAACAAGGTCAAAGCTCTCGCGGATCAACTCAACGGTTGCGACGTGTCGGTTACGGATGGTGACATCGTGATGACACTTTTGGAGAGCCTTCCATCATCATACGAGTACCTCATCGTGGCGATGGAGTCAAGACCCATTACGGAGCTCACATTGGACTATGTGACCTCACGGTTGTTGCACGAGCTTTCGCGGCGAAAGGAGAACGAGTCTCGAGAAGATGGAGCGGCACTCGTGGCGAAGCAATTCAAGAATGGAGGCGGTGGGAGCTCAAGCGACAAGGTGTGCTTCTATTGTGGTAAGAAGGGCCACATTGCCAAATTTTGCTTCAAACGCAAGAGGGATGAGAAAGGGGAGAGTGCAAACAACACTAAAACTCGTGACGATGATGAGTACGCATTTACGGCTAGATATGAGGCAAGCATGAGCGATGGCATCGAGGGTGATGCAAGCATGAGTGATGGTATCGAGGGTGATGCAAGCATGAGTGATTGGATTGAGGTTGGTGATGAGTATGCAAACATGGCAAGCAATGTATCGTGCAATGGTAGTACGAGTGATTGGATTGTTGATTCGGGGGCTACAAGCCACATGTCACCACATAAAACTTGTTTTCATTCGTATGCTCTCATTAATCCAAGGAGAGTGATTTTGGGAGATGATACGGTGCTTGAGGCCGTTGGGAAGGGCCAAATTGTTGTAGACACCGAGGTGAGGGGTCGTGTGAAGACAATCACTATCCAAGATGTCCTCCACGTTCCCAAATTAACGGCAAATTTACTATCGGTGAGGCAATTAGTGGCAAAGCACTTGAGGGTTGAGTTTAGTGATAAGGGGTGTTATGTGTTGTCACCGAGTCGAGATGAGGTGGCCATCATTGAAGAACACGAGGGCTTGTACCACATCAAGTTCTCCAAGGTGCATTCGAAGGAATCGGCGGCGTTGGCGCATTCAAACTTGAAGGACGACAAGTTGGCGTTGTGGCATCGTCGACTTGGCCATTTGAACATCAAGAGTGTGAAGACACTACGCGGCATGGTAAGCGGTATGGACCTTCATCAATTGAAAGTGGATGCTTCTACATTCACGTGTGAAGGTTGCATTGAAGGCAAGCAACAACGGTTGCCATTTGCGGGTGAAGGGGCGACACGGGCCACAAAAGTTTTGGAGATCGTGCATTCGGATGTGTGTGGCCCCATGAAGACCACATCGATGGGAGGTTGCAAGTACTTTGTGACCTTCATCGATGATTTTTCAAGGAAGATATGGCTCTACCCTATCAAAGCCAAGAGTGAGTGCTTTGAGAAGTTCAAGGAGTTCAAGACATTGGTGGAGAACCAATCCGAGTTAAAGATCAAGGTGTTTCGGTCGGACAATGGCGGCGAGTACATGTCCAAGAAATTTGACGAGCTTTTGAAGAATGAAGGCATCGCACGCCAAACTTCGGCCCCGTACACGCCTCAACAAAATGGAGTTGCGGAGCGCGCAAATCGCACCATTGTAGAGATGGCGAGGAGCATGTTGCACGCTCAAAACTTGAAGTTGGACCTTTGGGCGGAAGCGGTGGTGAATGCGGTATACACACGCAATCGGTGTCCAACAAGCGCGGTTGAAGGCATGACGCCGGAGCAAGCGTGGAGTGGGAAGCAACCATGTGTTGCACACATGCGCATCTTCGGATGCATTGCATATGCGAAGGTTCCCGACGAACGGAGGACGAAACTCGAGGCTAAGGCCTTGAAATGTGTGTTTCTTGGGTATTGTGAAGGTACCAAGGCGTATAGACTCATGTCGGTGGACACGAGGAAGATCATTCGGTCACGTGATGTGACATTTTGTGAGGAGTCTACGATGGAGGCTCCTTTGGAGGTTGGTCCAAGTGGGAGTAGTGGAGACGTTTTGGTGGACACACCCTCCAAGTCTCCTAGTGTTGTTGATGTAGGTGATGATGACGAAGCTGGCGACACGGAGGTTGTTGAAGCGCCATCGAGCTCAAAGGCCAAAAATGGCGCAAAGGGCACGCAAGAGGAGCAAGTTTCTTCAAGCGAGCGGCGGTACCCCGAGAGATCGCGCAAGCCACCTGGAGAATGGTGGAAGAACCACATCTTCCCTCAAGTGGAGGACGAGCATGCGAATGTGGCATTATCGGATGGTCCATTGACCATTCGAGAAGCCATGCAAGGTGAGGATGCGGTCAAGTGGGAGCGCGCCATGCAAGAGGAGTACGACTCTCTAATTGCTAACGGTACGTGGCAATTAACTCCCATTCCAAAGGATCGCAACCCCATTGGTTGCAAATGGGTGTTTCGGACAAAGAGGGATGTTTCGGGCATTGTTGTGCGTCACAAGGCAAGATTAGTAGCCAAGGGGTTCGCGCAAGTGCATGGGGTGGACTTTCACGAGACATTTGCTCCCGTGGCCAAGTTCACCACCATTCGATGCATTCTTGCCATTGGAGCGGCCTTGGACTTGGAGATGCATCAAATGGATGTGAAGACCGCATTTTTGAATGGCGATTTGGAGGAGGACATCTACATGGTGCAACCTGAGGGGTTTGTGCAACAAGGTAATGAGCACCTTGTTTGTAAGTTGCAAAAATCATTGTATGGGTTGAAACAATCTCCAAGAGCGTGGTACCAAAAGATTGACACGTTCTTGGTTGCACACGGGTTTACTAGGAGCATTGCGGATCATAGTCTCTACTTCATGCAAGAGGGGCAAAATGTGGTGATTGTGATCATATATGTTGATGATTTGATCATTCTTGCAAGCCTCATGAGTTTAATGAATGCATTAAAAGGCATGCTTGAGAGAGAGTACGAGATGAGTGATCTTGGAGAATTGCACTTTTGTCTTGGTGTTGAGTTTGTGCGTGATAGGGCTACACGCACTATCACCATGAGTCAAGGCAAGTATGTGATGGACGTGCTCAAGAGATTCGGGATGGAGGATTGTAAGCCCGTGGCAACACCATTGGATGCAAACTCCAAGCTCGTCAAGCTTTCGGAGGAGGAGTATGCGATGGAGGCTAAATCGATGGCGGAGGTGCCATACAAGCAAGCAGTGGGGTCGTTGATGTATGCGATGATTGCGACACGGCCCGACCTTGCGTATCCAATTAGCGTGGTGAGTCAACACATGGCGAGACCGGGCTCGATGCATTGGATGACGGTCAAGAGGATCATGCGTTATTTGAGGGGCACAAGCGATGTGAAGTTGTGTCTTGGAGGCAAAGACATTGTGTTGAGCGGCTATTGTGACGCGGACTACGCGGGAGACACGAGCGATCGAAGATCGACAACGGGCTACATGTTCAAGGTCGGATCGGGAGCGGTGTCGTGGAATAGCAAGCGGCAACAAACGACGGCGACATCAACGGTGGAGGCCGAGTACATGGCTACGAGCCATGCCACGAAGGAGGCCATTTGGTTGAGGCAACTAATGGTGGATGTGGGTTGCACACAAGGTGAGGCTACAACGATTATGTGTGACAACCAAGGGTGCATTTCACTTGCAAAGAACCCTACACATCATTCACGCACGAAGCACATTGATGTGCAATACCACTTCATTCGGGAGAAGTTGGAATTGGGAGTTATACATTTGGAGTATTGCCCAACGGAGCACATGGTGGCGGATGTGCTCACAAAGGGTCTTTGTAGAGACCGACACCAACAATTAGTAATAGCATTTGGACTTAGAGGCTTTGGCTCTACGCAAAGTGGGAGTATTGAGGTAATTGATGCAACGTAGTATTGCTAGAAGCCAAAGACGTACGGGTGCTAAATAATGGTGTGTGGGAGGAGGGGTTAGGCATGGGCTGATCTCTAGAGTGTCCTTGTGATGAGTTATCCCATATGGTTTGTCCATGGTGACCTCCTAGTGTACACTACTTAAGGTGGAAGGCCTTTGAGTAAAGATCATCTCTTTCTACGCATTCCTTGTGTTTGTGTGTGTGCCTTGTGCAATCTTCTCTACCTTCAATACCGATTCCTAAAAATTCTTCTCACACAAGTTGATAGCGAAGCTGTTTACCAATCTAAACGGTTGGATTATGAATGTGGCTCTCCTGTTACTCGGTAATGAAGATTAAAAAAAAACGGCCTGGAAACGATCCAGCATCCCTGAACTGTCGTGGGCGGTAAAGGGTTAACTGGCCCTGAGACTTCATCCACAGTAAGTGTTTAGGGAAATAGTCATGCTCTTGCACAGGAGCCGCAGTCGTTGATACCCGGTCAGGGAGGTTAGTCTCCGGACGTCAATTGCGAGGCCCCATTCAGCCCTAGAGGAAATGAGCGTCGTTACTTTGAGCAGAGACCAGAGGAGGAAGGTAGGCAGTCCTGCGTTCACTGAGAAACTAGGGCTGGCGGAACTCCGGTGTCGTAGAAACGGCCACAAATCCAGTTTGCTCTGCGAATTCGATCTTTGCAGAGGCGATTAGTGCAGAACTGATTGCCCACACTGTTCACTTGCCGCAGTGGCTTGCTTGTCGGGGTTCTTCCTGAAACCCTAAAATCCTTAAACCTTAAACCCTGCTTAAACCCTTGAAACCTAGAATACTGCTGCGCCGGGGTTTTGTTGTGGTTTTTTCGTGGTTGCGCAGGTTGAAGGCGGAGCTGCTGGATAAGGACGGATTTGGACGGAATCGGATTAGAGAGGGAGATGCTATGAAGTTTGAGCTGAAAGGATGAAGCACAAGAAAGACTTTGACTGTGGCGTGGCGTTGGGGAGGTTGGTAGCGAGGCACCCGGGTTTACGCGATGATTCCGAGGTTGCGTCGCTGCTGCTGGCACAGAGAGGGAACGAAATTGATGAGAATCGTGTCCTGGAGGTGGTCCAGGATCTTGTAATTCGGCCCGATGTCGGGCTTGCGGCGCTGGGATGCTTTCGGCCAATTCTTGCCAAGGTTTTGGATACTTTGGTGCACTCCTTGAGGCAACTATGGAGGCAGGAGAGAGGCTCTCCTGGTCGAGAGGGCGAGGGGTTTGTTGGAATTTCTACGCGGTTGCGAAATGGCGGTGGTTGGGACCTTGGGTTGCATGAGTATACGTGTATCATGTTCAGTCGACTGCTGGACTTGGCACCGTACTTGCTTAGGTACGTGTTCGCTTTTCTGGATTCCAGTTTTGGAACCGGCTTTGTAAATTGAGTGTAATTCGAAGTTTTGGCTAGCCTGCTATGCCCTGAACTCACGTATCCACAAGAAAGTGTCTTCAGGTATTTGATAGCATTTGAGAACTGTGTCGAAGGCAACGCATTCATTGAAGTATAAGATTAGATAGCGGTTGATGTTTAGAGTTTATCGTTAGAGGTTCAGGGTTTAAGGTTTGAGGGTCAGGGTTTAAGGTTTGAGTGTCAGGGTTTAAGGTTTGAGGGTCAGGGTTTAAGGTTTGAGTGTCAGGGTTTAAGGTTTGAGGGTCAGGGTTTAAGGTTTGAGGTTCAGGGTTTAAGGTTCGCGACTGCTGATCTTACACGTCTGACGTTGATGCGTTGGTGTGGGCTTGTGATCAGTTCATTCCTCCAATACTTTGAGTTTGCTCCACCTCCTTATGAGCGCCTTTTGCACGGAGGCGCGGAAAACTACAAGCCTATGCAAGGTACTGGTGGTGAGCTGCCTTCAACGTCAGGGGCGCCTGCATTTAGTGAAGTCGTATATGCATCTTACCGCCTTCTGCAATTGGAGTCGACTGTATTTCGGGAGCTCTGGGACTGGGGTCCATTTCTAGATTTATTACGATCATTACCTAAGACTTTAGATGAAGCAAGTATAGATGTTCGATGGTGTGGCGTACACATTGTATCTCAAATTTTGCAAATGAGCGACAAGGCTACCCTGGAATTTAGCCATACAGTGGCAGGGCTGAGAGAAGAAGATAGTTTTGGCTGTCACCTTCGGTGGATAAGTTACTGCCAGAAAACGGCTGTCGAGAAGTTAGGAATGTATTTAGAAAAACCTGATCCAGTGCAAGACTCAAATTTAGTTGCAGACGCTCGTTCTGATTGGAGTTTGAGCAGCGTGAAAAGTTGGAAAGGAACGAATAGCTTTCACTTGCAAGTTTGTGGAATTGACCTCCCGGTTCGGAAAGATTTGCGAGAGGGCAGGTTTGTGTTTCATCTCGATTACTTTGTGTTAACGGAGTGTTCGTAAGGTCATTCAAATAGGATTTTTCGATTTGTTGGTGTTTTGGTATATCTTCGGTGGTGACAGAGTCTTTCTGACGCTGGCTTTGTTTTTTCTCCCTTTTTTCAGGGCGTTGCCACCGTCAAGTGAATTATTAGTTTTGACGCCAACAGTGAAACGGAACCTGGAGGCTGTAGTACTGGCATTGAGCCAACGATGTCCAGTGCTTTTAGAAGGACCGATAGGATCTGGAAAGTCGTCTTTGATTCAAGAGCTGGCTTACACTACTGGCAATCTGGATCTTCTTTTTATTCACTTGGATGACCAGATGGACAGTAAGACATTGCTGGGGAACTATGCCTGTACTGAAATACCGGGAGAGTTTAAGTGGCAGCCTGGGGCTCTTACGCAAGCAGTTGTGAGAGGCATGTGGGTAGTGTTCGAAGATATTGACAGGGCCCCTTTCGAGATTTTTTCGGCTCTTATTCCATTGCTTGAGGATCGAAAGTTATACATACCAGGACGTGGAGAGATGGTACCAGCCGCCGACAATTTTCGGATTTTCTCAACCGTTACCCGGACCAGGCACAGTAGTTCTTTCGCAGGGGGGAAGAAGGAAATGTTGGGCAATCTCTGGAGGAAAGTAGTAATTGATGCTCCGAATGACGAAGAACTGGCAGACATTATCCGCATCCGGTTCCCGTCTCTTTCACTTGTCGTCCCAAAACTCATTGGCACTTTTAATCTAGTTAAGCACATTGCTTCTCAGGCTGAAAGTCCTACTGCAGGACTACCAGATGTTTCAGTGTACGTAGGCCGTCAGTTTTCTACTCGAGATTTATTTAAATGGTGCACACGGGTTTCATCTTTAGGTTTCAGCTTAGGGACTGTTCTTTCGAGTTATGCTCGAGAACGCATTTATGTGGAAGCCGCCGACTGCTTTGGTGCCTCTATAGCAAATACTGCTGACCGGCAACTGGCTCTTGCAATAATCGGACAATTCTGGAACGTTGCTGTGGACCGTGTTAATTTTTACTTGTCGCTCAATAAGCCCTCCACTCAGTGGAATATGTCTGCATTGCAAGTGGGAAGGGTTAATCTTCTATGTCAGCCAAGAACAGGGAAGCCTCAGTCTGCTCGTCTTTTCGCAAACACCGGACATGCCGTACGCACCTTGGAAGCTATATCTATGTGTGTGCAGCAACAGGAACCAGTTCTTCTCGTAGGTGAGACAGGTACTGGGAAAACCAGTGTTGTCCAACATCTTGCTTGGCAACTGGGGATGCCTCTCATCGTGTTGAATATGAGCCAGCAGACGGATAGTGCGGACTTTCTCGGAGGGTACAAGCCAGTTGAAGCACAGGGTGTCTGCATACCTCTACTTGAGACCTTCAACAATCTTTTTCGAGATACTTTTCCAAAGAAGAAAAACGCCGACTTGCTGGAGCATGTACAGCGCTTTGCTGAGAAGAGGAAGTGGGATAGGCTGTTGAAGTCGTTCCGGACTGTTATCGGGACCGTTTCGACGCTGTTGGGTGCATCTTTTGACGGTGATGGAAGTGTGTCCACTGAAAAAGTGAAGGAAGCAGCCACCAATGGGCATTCTGTAGAGGAGCAGAGCCCCAAAAGAAAGCGTCCTCTCAACAACAAACTGTTAATCCGATGGCGAGCTTTCACATCAGAGCTGCGAAAGGCTGAGCGGCAGGTGGAAGCTGCAAATACAGGCTTTGCTTTCTCATTTGTGGAGGGTGTACTAGTGAAGGCTATTCGAGAGGGTCATTGGCTTCTGCTAGATGAAGTCAATCTGGCCCCAGTTGAGACTTTGGAGAGATTAACAGGCGTTTTGGAAGGAGCAGCAGGCACATTATCACTCACAGAACGTGGTGATGTGGAAAATGTGTCCCGCCACCCGAACTTTCGTATTTTTGCTTGTATGAATCCAGCAACTGACTTCGGAAAACGCGACTTACCAATTTCCCTCCGAAATCGGTTCACAGAGTTGTATATCGATGAACTAACACAGAAGGAAGACTTGCAAGCTTTGGTATTTCAGTATCTTGAGAATTCTGTTCCTTCTCCGCCTGTGGAAGACATCGTCAATTTTTACCTGCAAGCTCGACATGAAGCTGGGACCAGGCTCTTGGATGGAGCTAATCAGAAGCCCCAGTACAGTTTGAGGTCACTTGCAAGAGCACTTGAGTATACATGTGCTGCCATGTCGACATATGGTTTCTTAAGATCATTGTATGACGGTATCTGTATGTCTTTTCTGACTCTCCTCGATCAAGCAAGTGCCTTGGTTATGGAGCAACTTATCTATTCTGCTTTGTTCAAGACTACGGGACCTGCTGCAACGAAAGCTTTGAAGGCTCTTCTCAAAGTCCCGCCACAGCCAAGTCCAGCCCATGTTTTGGTTCAACATATTTGGGTGGAGAGCGGTAACGCACAGCCCTCAAGGTCAGCCAGTAACATTTTGCGTAGATGGTTTGAGGTTGTATGCAGTAGTCACTTGGACTGTTCTCTTCGTCTTTTAGTAGAATTTTTCATTTGCAACGTTAGTATTCCAGTTTGTGTGTTGATGTTGCATGTTGAGTGACGAATTATGTGTTCTACTTTCTAGTACTTTTCTAATGTGTTACGGTGGCAGGTTGTCGTTGGAATCTCGAGATCGGTACGTGCTGACTAAGACTATCACAGAGCATCTCAAGAATCTGGCCAGGGCAGTATTTGTTCGCAAGTATCCTGTCTTGTTACAAGGGCCAACTTCAAGTGGGAAAACAAGTCTGGTTGAGTATCTGGCTACCATAACAGGCCATCGGTTTGTCCGAATCAACAATCATGAACATACAGATCTTCAAGAATACCTTGGTTCCTATGTGACTGATTCTTCAGGAAAGCTGGTTTTCCAGGAAGGAGCACTTGTTGAAGCTGTGCGGAAAGGCTACTGGATTGTGCTGGATGAGTTGAATTTGGCACCTTCTGATGTCCTGGAGGCCCTCAATCGATTGCTAGATGATAATAGAGAGTTGTTTGTTCCAGAACTTCAGCTGACAGTCAAGCCACATCCGCATTTCATGTTGTTCGCTACACAGAACCCCCCGGGAATTTACGGTGGTCGGAAGGTTCTTTCTCGAGCATTTCGAAATCGGTTCATGGAACTTCACATTGATGATATTCCTGATGACGAACTTTGTATGATACTGGAGAAACGGTGTCAGATTCCGGGAAGTTATGCCGCCAAGATGATTGAGGTGATGAAGGACTTGCAGCGGCATAGACAAGGTAGCAAGGTTTTTGCTGGCAAACATGGCTTCATAACCGCTCGGGATCTTTTTCGATGGGCTGAACGGCATGGGAATGGTTATGAGGAACTAGCCAGGGATGGTTACATGCTATTGGCAGAGAGGCTGCGGAATTTAGAGGAGAAGGAAGTTGTGCAAAGAGTTCTCGAAAAGCATATGCGTGTGAAGTTGGATGTGAACCGGTTGCATGATATGGAAGCGTCCGAGTCGTTTGAGGCTGTGAAGAGGTTGGCAGAGTTACCAGAGCATGTGTCTACTTTTGGTAGGATTGTTTGGACCAAGAGTATGAAGCGACTTTTTAATTTAGTTGAGCATTGCATTAGGCATTGCGAGCCTGTTCTGTTAGTAGGGGAGACTGGCTGTGGGAAGACCATGGTATGCCAGCTGCTTTCTTTGCTTTACAATCAACGTTTACATATTTTAAATTGCCATCAGCACTCAGAGACGTCAGACTTTCTTGGTGGGCTACGTCCCGTTCGGGATCGAGACAGCCTTGCTATGAAGTTCCAGAAAGCTGCTGAGAGAATCGCCTCCATGGACTTGTTTCAAGAAGTTTGTTCTGGTGAGTTGCCTGTGAAGGTAGAAGACTCTGGGACGACATTGACAATGGTGAAGAATGCTCTGTCAGGTATGCTAATCTACTAGTCCCCATTCGGTGCCCTTCATCTCTACTATTCTGGGATTTATATTCATTGTATCCATTGTCTTCAGTAGGTTTACTGATCAGCTTTTGTTCGACTATGCAACCAATGACAGATTTTCACTGGTCGGTCTTCAATGATAGGACTCAATGAAATGCTTCAAGGGCTTAGCTCTTCAGTGTTGATGTTATTGTATTTTGAAGGGATTAGTAGTTTCTTAAATTCGTTTTCTGTTAATTAAGCCTTTCTCTGCCATTGACAGACTTGAAGAAAAGAAAACCTGACAAGAAGGGCAAAGTGGTCAAAGCACTAACGATTTTGGAAGAAGCTTTGAAGGAAATTTCAGCGTACCACAAAGAGTGGCAATCCCTTTTTGTTTGGCATGACGGTCCGCTCGTTCAGGCTATGCGCAATGGTGACATGTTTCTTGTGGATGAAATATCTCTTGCAGAAGACAGTGTACTGGAAAGACTGAACAGTGTGCTTGAGCCCAAACGCTTATTGGTAATTAATTTCTTTTCATCTTGGCAACTATTTGTCTTTAGTTTGTTTTGTGGATTAACTAGATGCCTTGTGGCTGCTTGGTGTTGGTGAATATGCACCCGAATTTTCTTTGCTAATAGTCTTTGTCTGCTTCTGAAATGCTTTTTACTCTGGATCGTCATTTCACAGGTTTTAGCAGAGAAAGGAGGTGCTGATGTTGAGGAGCTGATTGCTAACTCAAGCTTTCGTATCTTGGCGACAATGAACCCCGGAGGAGACTTTGGCAAAAAGGAGCTGTCTCCTGCTTTGAGAAATCGTTTTACTGAGGTTTGGGTCCCTCCAATCAACGACATATGTGATCTAAGAAGCATTGCCGTGGATAGATTCTCGAGGCCCGAGCTTGTCACGTTGGCAGATCCCATGCTTGAATTTTGGCAGTGGTTTCAGCATCATCATGAGGGCGGAAGGTCACTTTCAGTGCGAGATCTTTTGTCTTGGATTACTTATATCAATGTTGCTGCATCGGAGATTGGCGACATTCCTGCATTTATTCATGGCGCTTTCCTGGTCCTTCTGGATGGAATTGGCTTCGGGCTTGGACTTTCGAATTCTGTGACTCAACAGGTGCAAACTGAGTGCGCAAGATATTTGTTTGAGCGGTTACCTGAGCATCAGAGACAGGTTGCAGTTGAAACAATCAAATTGGGTGACCGCACCTTTGGGTCAACGGAATTGGACCCAATGGAGGTCGACACGGTCTCTGGAAGCAATCTCTTTGGAATACGCCCTTTTCATATAGCCAGAGGTGATTACAGGCCACCAAACATTAAGTTTGCATTGGATGCACCAACAACAAAGCGAAATGCGTGGCGAATTTTACGGGCCATGCAGCTGCGTAAACCGGTCCTTATTGAAGGAAGTCCTGGTGTTGGTAAAACGAGTCTGGTGGCAGCTTTAGCAGCAGCCTCAGGTCACGCTTTAGTAAGGATTAATCTTTCTGAGCAGACCGATATGATGGATTTACTTGGGTCGGATATGCCAGTTGAAGGAGGAACTGGTGCAGAGTTTCGGTGGTCGGATGGAGTATTTTTGCAGGTCAGTCATACTTGTTGTTTTCTCCATGGTGTTATGATTTTTCGTATTAATTTCATATCACTTTTTTTGTTTGTAGATTTGGAACTTGGTAATGGGGTTTACGACACTTTTCAATAGATTCTGACTTATGGTTTCTCCCATATTCATATTTCTGGAAGCGTTTAATGAATTTTCGTTGGAGTGCAGTATTTTTATTTCTCTCACCGATTGTTGCTCTTTTTTTTTGGTTGCAACGTATTTGCTTGACAAATTGTTTTCTGACAGGCTCTCAAAGCTGGACATTGGGTACTTCTCGACGAACTCAACCTAGCATCACAATCAGTGCTAGAGGGCCTAAATGCATGCCTTGATCATCGAGGGGAGCTTTTCATACCTGAGCTAGGCCGCAGCTTCAAATGTCCTTCCACATTCCGTGTGTTTGCATGTCAAAATCCATTGTCTCAAGGAGGAGGTCGCAAAGGTCTTCCAAAGTCATTCTTGAATCGGTTTACTAAAGTCTATGTAGAAGCTCTCTCTGAAGATGACTTTTTAGAAATTGCAAGCATCTTGCATCCTTCTCTTTCAAAATCTGTCTTGAAAAGTATGATAGAGTTTAATTCTCGTTTGCATCAAGACACAATGGTTCTTCATAAATACGGTCACTCTGGCTCTCCTTGGGAATTTAATCTTCGGGATATTTTACGGTGGTGTGAACTTATGGAAAGGGATACGGTTGCTTCATCGGACGGTGGTTTTGCACCAGAACATTTCCTCGATGTCATGTATCTCCAGCGTATGCGAACAGTCGGTGACAGGCGTCGAGTGCTCAGTCTTTTCCAAGAGGTGTTTGGTACACATCTTGATCTTGAAACTTTCCCAGCAGTTTCTGTTCTTCCTGAGAGGTTACAGGTTGGGCTAGCAACTCTTCCTCGAAGAAACGGACCACGGTTACAAGGCGACTTCGATAAGCAGCTACAGATTTTGCCAGGTTTAGCAAACAGGTCAGTGTTTTGCATTATCTAAGGCCTCCTTTGTTTTCTTTAATTCCTTCAGTTGTCAATTAGCGTCACATAGCTTATTTGCGAGTTGTTACTTGTAGAATATTTCTCTTATATGTTTATCTCGTAAAACAGCCTATCTCTTTCGCCCATTCTAGAATCTATGCATCGATACAGAGGAGCTGATTGATATAATTTTGTTGAGATGATCTGTTTATAGATAGAAATTTTATCTTGTCGCTTTATGTTCCTGAAAGTCATGGTTGGGAGCAGGTTGGAAGCTGCCATGCACTGTGTTTCCAAAGGTTGGATGTGTATCCTAGTTGGACCGCCTGCGACAGGGAAAACTTCCCTTGTGCGTCTAATGGCCGCTCTTACAGGTAACTCTTTGCATGAGTTTACCTTGTCCAGCGCGACAGACACAACTGAGCTGCTCGGTTGTTTTGAACAACATGATCTCTTTCGACGGTGGCAGGAGATTGTAAAACTTACTTATGACTCGTTGAAGACTGTCTGCAGCTTCTGTTTGTCAGGTAATGAAAGCTTTGTCCTTATGATTAGAACAACTTAGTGCGAGTGTTTGCCCTTGTCTTGAGATCACCCTGCGGCTAATACAAGAATACAACCAATCCTTCTCAGACCTATTAAGTGTGCACATTTTATAGCAGACCCAGTTTACCTTAATTTCATATGGAAAGAATTTAGTGCTAACCCTGATGTCTCTGTTTCAGAAGGTTCTTTGCAGGCTGATCTTAAATTGAATATGGTGAAGAGCCTCTTTGGGTCGTGGGCCGCTTTTCAGAAGATATTAAGCGGCCATGTGGCCACTATCGAGCAGGAGTTTGATCAAGGTGTGGTAGACCCAGTGGCTGTCAACATGCTTCTACAGTTTTTGGATCAGCTGCGCCAGACAGTTACATCCTGTGGCATGTCGATGGACGATCCTGAATTGGACCCACATAATTTACACCAACGAGTGACACATTTAAGGTCTAGTCTTGGACAGTTGGGAACTGCTGGGCGATTTGAATGGGTGGATGGAGGGCTACTAAAAGCTATTGAGCGTGGGGAGTGGGTAGTTCTTGAGAACGCAAATTTCTGTAATCCAACGGTACGTCATTATTTATGCATCTATGAACATGAAGCTGCTGGCTAGGAATTTTGTCCCAAGAGTTTACACATGATGGTCTGCTTTGCTTAGCTTTTTGGGTGTCTTCTACCGTGTAGTTCTGCAACATTGTCTTTTTCACAGGTATTTTCAAGTATGGCAGCACTGCATTGAATTTCTGCAAATGAAAAGCCATCGCATGCCTTTACACCTTACTATTGGATTACAATTTTCTGGATGTGTCTTGACAGGTTCTTGACCGGCTGAATCCCCTACTTGAACCTGGAGGTAGCATCATGGTTAATGAACGTGGTCTTGTTGAAGGTGAGGCTATGGTTATTCATGCCCATCCCAATTTCCGTCTCTTTCTCACAGTGGACCCTGCCCATGGTGAAGTCTCAAGAGCCATGCGCAATCGAGGGGTTGAGTTGTTTATGCTACAACCTGATTGGCCTCAGTCTGCAGCAAATACATCTCCAATTTTGGAAGAACTTTTGGGAGGACCTTCTGGTTCGGATCTTGATAGCTTGAAAATTCTCACCCAAGCTGGAGTTCCGGGCCCTGCCTTGCTACAAGGAATGTGCAGAGCACACATTGACGTTCGAATCCTTACAGAGGTCACCCACAGTGAGTTGCCTGTGTCCCTACGAGAGCTTTATGAATGGGTGTCGTTGCTCCAGCAGCTCCTCGAAAGGGGTGGTACCCTATCATGGTCTTTGTTATGCAGCTGGGAACAAGTTTATTCACGTCGTCTTGATAATGCGGAGGCAAGACAAGAAGCCATGGAGAAGTTCAAATCAAGGCTAGGATCTGTGAATCTTTTGAGTGCTGGCAACTGGAAACAGGTTGCGTGCAGTATCCCAGGAGGTTGGCCATCTCCTCTTACTTTTGCAGAGTACTGCCTGGCCTCCAAGGAGGCAATGGTTTTGCGTGATAGTGCACTCTTAGAGTATCTGGGTGCTCAAGTGTTTGCCTTCAATTCTTTGAGAGAGTGGCCGCCGATGGAGGACGGGCAGGGTGAGCTATTGAAGCGTCTTGAAGGCACGAGAACTATAGCCTCGCATCTTCCAGCAAGTCTTCTCCATTGTCTTTTGAACCCAGAGCAAGGGCCAACCACCGACAAGCCTCTATCTGATGTAAAAACACAAGATTTAGACCTTGCACTGCTTTTTTCCAGCTTGTGGATGTTGGAGCAAGGAAGCTATGTGGATATTAGCCTTCGGATCCAGTGGCTGGACCACTTGGCAAAGTGTTTGCAAGGTCCCCTTGATAGTATGAAGCGTGTGGTCGCCGCTATCAAACGTGAGACTGCTCATCCACTCTGGAGGGAGCTCTTGTCTGCGTGGGAGAAGAACTTACAGGGGAGAGAGAATCGTGATAGCAGCAGTTTGTCCCTCCTTGTATCGGGTTTTGTTAGCCAAGCGTCCGAAAGGTCGTCTACATTGAGCAATTTGGAACGTCCAGAACAGAATGGCAGTCTGGGAGAGTTGATGTTCATGGCAACCAGATTACAGACACTGAGAAGAAGTTTGCTTCAATTGGAAGAAGAAGATGAGCAGTATAGAATGACTGCTAAGTTGGGTTGCGATTCTTTAAGTGGACCAATCATGCAGTCTTACCGGCTACATAACCACCGTGCAGAGCGTTCTCGGCTTTCGTCTGCTCAATATCCAAGAGCGATGTTGATTTATCTCCATCCATTATTTTCTGCCCTACGAGAATTGGAGAATAGAGTGCTACTATCAAGCAGTAGTGGTAGTTGGGAGAGTATAGAAGGTTCTTTCTCGAATGTGCAAGAGTGGCATGAAGCTCTTTGGAAGCACCTGAGCAGTCCCAAGTTCGATGTTGAAGGCTTCCTTTTTCACTGGGGTTCACTGAAACGTAGTCTTCAGGCCCTGGCCTTTTCAGCAAGTAGAACTTCTGAGTCTGTTGTGAAAGCGGTTGATGAAGTTAAGGGGCTTGTCAAGTTAATAGACGAGCCGTTTTCTTTAGGGGAGAATCCTCTCGCAAAGCCACTTCTATGGAAGTATGCTGGTCATCCAGGCCTTCCTCACTCTAGAGCAGTTTACGATTTGGAAGTGAAGGTTTTGAAGATTTGCGAAGACTTGTGGCAGTGTGGAGGGAACGAAGAGATCATCACCATTAGTACAGATGGTAATATCCGTCAGCTTACCGCAACAGGCCTGAGCATCATACGCTGGCTTGGTCAGGAGACAAAAGAGAGCACTGATGCCATTGAAAACGTCACTCCGGATGGTGGGGCTACAGCTAGCACTAGCTACTCTGAGTCTCTTGCAATTTATCAGATGCTGAAGGAAAGAGTTGAACTTGAGAAAACGGATGTAACTCCTTTGGGTGATCATGATATCATACCTTTACCGAAGTCATCTGCTCTTGATACTAAAAGTGCAAGAAGGGAACCTCAGCATACTGTTTCGTTTCCGAAGGAGTTGCTGCGATGGCCAAGCGCTTGGGCTCTCTGGGCTGAGCTTTTGCCTTGGCTGAGCAACATAAGTATTTGTCAAGACACAAGGCTTATAGCTGAAGTTTCACTTCTGGCCAGAATGGACCATGTGACTGAAGAAAGTTTGCTGGTGATGCTCAAAGAGAGAATCTCGGAGGACGTTTTGAAGAAAATGATCGAGTTTGCCATTTCCTGTTCTTCAAGATCTCCAGCTGACCTAGTTCCCCACCAACACCTCCTGTGGCTACTGGACGGGACACATCCTACAAAGTGTGAGATCCTGCCTGCATTTCGAGAGGTTAGTCACGAGTTGGTGTACAGGTGGCATTCAGCCTTGTGGACGAACATGCTAATTGTGCCTAATGCCTTGGAGGATTGGGGTCGAATGATGGGTCCTGCACGGATTTTCTATGCTTCACAGACTGTACATTTTGCTAATTTACTTGGTCGAACAGGTGCAGTAAGGGACCACTATGCAAAGCTTACCCAACTCAGGTTGGCATCGGTGCACGTTTGGACTCAGGCAAAATTGAAGGCTAGTGATATCTTTGTGTCTAGTGTGTGCAGTGCGAGTGCTATTTTCCAGCAGATTATATGGTCTCACAGGAAGTCTTTCCGTGAAGACGATTACAGTGCGCTATTTAGCGTGTTATCTGTGTTTCATTTGGCTGTTGAGGAAAACATGTCAGGGAGCGAAAGCGAGATATTTGGGAGCCTTACAACCTTACTCAAGCAATCACAGCATGCAGAGTTTTTGAAACTTGTTGAGCCTTTAGTACTTCCCTGTATGAAACTCTTGTATTCCACTAGTTGGAAGAATCTGAGTTTCAGTGAGTGCCTGATGAACCTTGGAAAGGTGTGGCTTTATTTGGGGGAGCTCAGGCTACATTTGCTGCGGCCATCAGACGGATGTGACCCAGTTGCAAAATATAGTCATAAATATGCCCATCTCACAACTCAGTCTACGCGGCTCAATTTGGACATTAAGGTGCGGCAGGAGAGCGAATTTTTAGTTAGAGGTAGTAGAGATTCACCAAAGACTCGGAACCTTGTACTCAAGCTGGAGGAAACGAAGCAGGAATTGACTTCTTTGGCGTTGAAGTTAGTTCCACGGCCTGATCCTCCACAATTTAGGAACTTCTTGGATGAAGTTCTTCAGTTCATGAAGTCGTCCATTGACAATGGAAAGTTGGCTGGCTTGGTATCCGATTTATTGCTGGTTGAAGGGAGAGGTGCACGAACCATTCATGAAGTTTCGACATGGCAGGAGAATGCCATGCAGTTTATTAATCGGTTGGCTTTGGAGTTTCCAGCATACAGAGATGTGGTACAGCCTGTCCAACTGGCGGTGTACGAGCTGAAATTTGGGTTATCTCTGCTACAAGCTTGCCACTCGCAAGGGGGGCTTTTCGATAACAAGGATGTGAGCAATGGAGAAAACAAAATAGTGGAGCTTTTGTGCACCCTTATGCAGTTTCCAACTGTGAGAAGCGACGTAGGTCACAAGATTTCGGCATCTTGCACTGAGCTGGTGACCGATTCCACAGAAGCAATCATCAGCAAGGTGGCTCAGTCCTTGTTGTCTGGCCCTGTCCACAAAGAGGTCCTGGATCTGGAGCTGAAAGTGATGGTCATGCGAGTTGCCATTCTGCGTTGTGGAATCGATACACAGCAGGCAAGAGTCAAGGCGAAAGGTGTTGTGAAGGCTGTAAACAACATATTTGCTACCTTGGCCTCTCTGTGGTCTGAGATTCGTGAAAGACAAATGGCCAGGGACAAGGAAGAGGAGGAGTTTATACGTTTCGTTGCCCGAACACACACTATGGAAACTGAGGACGAAATAGAAGAAGCATCCTTTCGAGAGATGTTCGTAGACTTCAAACCTGAGTTCCCAGGTTACGATGATGATGATACTGGGATGCTGACTGCTGAAATGGATGATAGAAGGGCAGAAGCTGCTGAGAAAAAGGAAGAGAAGGCTGCTGAGGATGCGAAACAACGATCTGACAAAGCATGGTTGAAAATACAGGAGCCTCTCATTCAGGATGTTGTCTCAGTCCATCGACACATTTTTGGTCGTAAATCTACAATCCTGAATATTGAGCAAGGAGCCGAGGGTCCTCTGGTGTCAGATTGGGAGAGAGAAAACGCCTTCTCACTTGCATACCAGACTGGAGTACGCTTACTTGGAGCTGTTGGTTACAGAGTTTCTGCGCAGGTGGAAGATTCACTCACGACATCTCATATGATGCAAGTTGGTGTCGAGCATAAAAGAGTTGGTGATTTGCGTCAATCCTGTGAGACTAGAGGCACTAAGCACAATATCTATAAAGATCCTAATCCCCCGGAGATGGCACTGATGCTGGAGCCTTTGGGACAGTTTTTGGAGCGTGTCAGTGGTTTATTAGCTGAATGGCCAGATCACCCAATGCTGATGCAATTCCTGGGTATCGCAAAGGCTCTGGTGGGGATTTCTCTAGAAGCCCCGATCATGAAGGCACTTACTGGAATTGAGCTGTTGCTTTCCAAAGCTCAACTCTGGGAGGAGAATTCGGCCAAACATGTCTCATTAGCACGAGAGATGAGTGAATTGATGAAGTTGGTAAGAAGGTGGCGGAAGTTGGAGCTCGAAAGCTGGCCTGCTCTGCTAGAGTGCACACAAGAAAAGCACGAGCAGAGTGCTGAGAGATTGTGGTTTTTCCTTCACGGGTTACTTCACAGGCAGTTGGATGAGGATTTCAACAAGGAAATGGAAGCCTCGATTTCTAGTTTAGAAGAGTTCATGCAAACCTCTCCCTTTGGGGAGTTCGCAAGACGACTTGACCTGTTAAGCTCTTTTCATGGACAATTTCTGCTGGAAGATGTTTATGATGACCCTCATGCTGGGGCATCCAGAACTGCTGTGCAGAAGCTTTGCAACATTCTGTACAATGTCTGGGAGTACTACTCACAGTTCCTCCCCGCTGTGCAAGAGGCTGTGACAATCGGGAAGGCTCCCATTGAAAAGGAGCTGAAGGGCTTTGTGAAATTGACCAAGTGGGAGGACCGAGGTTATTATGCCCTTGCTTTGTCAGCGGAGAAGACCCACCGGAAGCTTCACAAGTTGATTCGTAAGTATGACGAGCTTCTGAAGAAACCTGCAATGGAGGTGTTATCCAAGCAATCCTTACGCATGGGTGCTCAAACTCTTGCAACACTGAGCACCCCTTCGGAGCCTTCTCAAACCGACGAAGAGACCACAGAAAACTCTGTGGACATCGACAATAATCCTGAACCTGCGCCTGTTTCTGTAGAAGAGATCTGTGCTAGTAGAGGAAGCTCTGTTATTACTGCATGGAACCAGTTTTGTGGAGCAAAGGTTGCAGATGTGACTTTGATGGCCTCAGGAGCTGGTCTGGAACTTCCAGAATTTCAGCGGTTACCATCA
Organism: Pohlia nutans; assembly: GCA_022496805.1. Lineage (NCBI taxonomy): Eukaryota > Viridiplantae > Streptophyta > Bryopsida > Bryales > Mniaceae > Pohlia > Pohlia nutans. The sequence goes on from CM040086.1 coordinate 6,047,296, forward strand.
TTGACATCTAAGATGGGTGACTTTCTAGGAGTTGGAGTATTCGCTCCTGACAATCGGAGAATGCAGGAAGACTGCGTGAGTACCTTGGAAGACCTTAGCACTGCTGTTATCCAACGGTCAGCGGAGCTAAGGAAGGGAGAGAAGAGGCTTGCAGTGAAGAAAAAAGCTCTTATTGATCTTCTTAGAAAACTGAGAGACATTGGATTGTCTCATCACAAGTCAGCCGTACCCAAGGATGAGAGAAGCGTCAACAATTGGTTCCAACAGCCAGGTTCTGACTCAGCAGAGATCTTGACGTTGTGGGCACATCAGGATGTGGAAGTTGTCGGCGGGTTATCGAGTATTGTCTCTATTGATACTGTTTGCAGTGTTTGGACACGTGCCAAAGTATACTATTTCCAGAACGTGGCACTTCTTCAACGGCTTGAGCAGAATGCTCTGGACTTCAACAAAGCCCTGAGTTTGCGAGAAGTGGAGGTTTCTACGAAGTACATGCAACATTTGTTGTTTCTGCAAAGAAAACAACGACATACTGCCTATGACTTTTCATCGGAGCTCAGTGCACTCGTCCATCTGACGAGTCTCTTATCAGGTACACTCTTTTGCTCTTTCTCTCTTTTGCGTTGCTGCTAATATATTTTGTGTCGTCGTTTTTGGCCTTTACTAATATTTCTTCTTCCAGGCTTTACAGTGGAAAACGTCAAGTTTCCTCGGCAGGGGGGAGTTAGGAAATCGATGTGGCAACAGAAGGGTCTTCTAGACTCTCTGTGCCATGCCACTTCAGAATTGGCTCTGCTCTACAGATTATCGGAAGCATCACAGAGATCACCTGACGTTGATTGCACTGAAGTTGCGCTGCTCAGTAAAGCCGTTCTTAATATATCACGCAAGTTGGAGGTTTGTAAGAACTCGCTGGATCAGTTCCTGGTTCCTCGAAGTGAGTCAGTAGGCTCCAGGCCTTTGGAAGAGTCCTGGCCGTTGTTGATCACACCAGGCATGCAAGAAGTAATTATGAAGAATTTTGATGCCCTGAGAAGTATGGAAACTCTTTTGCAAGAAACATGCAAATGTGTGAGTGGGGACAAAGTACCAGGGTTGAATTCTCTACAGCTTCTTTTCAATCGAGCACTGGTTATGGCCAATAGTTTCGAGGAAGAGTTTCCGAGGACAAGTGGTTCGGATTCTCTTGAACAGAAGACATCTGTGGACATTGCGCCTTTTATAGAGCACTACAATAAGATTGTTACTGAAGTTCTCTTGGCGGTTCAGAGCCTTCGAACAAATACAGCAAATACTTCTGCTGCTCAAGAAGTACTTGGATCACTGTTCGGAGAGTCTGAGCTTTCAGGCACTATTCAAGACGTGGACCACTCTATCAGCAAGAAAATGGTGGCCTTACGTTTAAGAAAGATATACGACATATTGCTGAAGGCAATCTGCGCAGGTAAATAGAATTTCAATGTTCTCTTGTATTGTTTCTTTGTCTATTCCTTGTGTTTTTTTGCAAGTAAACTCCCCAACATATACATATATACATGTCATGATTTGTTCATCTATGTAACAGCTATTTTGATTTGACGTCTTGTTATTAGTTTGCTTCATGGTTGCTAAGCTTTTGGTGTGCTCAGTTCCTAATGGAGCTTCTTTTCAACTGTTTCCTCCTAGCAGCATATTTATTTATTGCTTCAAAGTGGATGTTTAGTAGCACTGGCAATGACATTTCTTGAGTTATTGTTGCAGGTGCAGAGATGATTGATTCAGCACACGGCGACGGGATTCAGACTGGCCTGGCCCTGGGGAAGCTTTTTGGTTGTATATCTGCGCCATTGCAGATATTGGAGGCGGCTGGGGCGCAGTTACTTGCAGACTATGTTGATCTGCAAAAAACTGTGTCGAAACTAGGCTACATATTGTCCAACTTGTTTTGTTCTTTATACACAGAAGGTTTTTGCCTCACTAAGGAGCAGGAGGGTGAAGCTGGGGGAACAAAGTTCGAGGATGCCGATGGGACTGGCATGGGAGAGGGTGAAGGACAAAAGGACGTCAGTGATCAAATCGAAGAAGAGGATCAGCTTCTTAACAGCACTGAAAAGAATGAGGATATTCCACAGGACGATGCCGGGAAGAAAAAAGAAAAGGGTATTGAGATGACACAGGACTTTGATGCCGACATGCTCGACCTCAGTGACGATGAATCTGATGAAGAGAACGAGGAAGAGCAAGAGAAGGACGAGAAGTTGGAGTCACAAATGGGAGAGGAGGGCGAAAAGAGTGAAGTTGTAGATGAGCAGCTGTGGAAAGGTGACGATGATAAGAATGAACAACAGCAAGAGGGGAAGGAGAAGCAAGAAAAAAATGCAGGGATGACGGGTGCGGAGGAAGAAGACCTGGAGATGCGGGCTAGAGAAGAAAACAATGAAAATTCCAAGGGAGACCAGGGAGACAAACGAGAGGAAAAGGAGGGCAAGGAGAAGACGACAGATCCACCGGCCAATGAGCAAGAAAACGATACAGAAAATGGAATGGATGACGATGAGGGTTTGAAGGAAGATGAGGCTTATGAAGACCCTACAGGAGTCAAACCACGAGTAGAAGAAGAGCTGGAGCTGCCCGATGATCTGAATTTGGATGGAGGTGCGGAAGAAGAGGGCCAGGAGGGTACAGAAGGAGAGGGAGAAGATGAAGGTGGACAGGAAGCTGTCAAAGAGGATGGTGGAATGAACGAGTCGGAGCCAATGGATGTTGACGAGAATGCGAACGAACTTGATGAAGATGAGGACGGTGAGAATAAGAATGAAGCCGAACAGGAAGAAAACAACGCAGAAGACCAACATGAAGGCGAACAGGATCAAGGAGAGCAGGAGACTGGAAAGTCGGAAATTGAGGATGATGAGCGTGATCCAAGTAAGAAAGATCAAGAGGAGGATATGCAGGTGGATGGTAATGAGCTACAGGGTGAAGGTCCGTCACACGAGGGGTCCGCAGCTGAGCAGCCTGAACTCCCATTACCAGAAATGGCAGAAAACGCGTCTTCAGATTCCAGAGCAACAGGAGGTGCTGAGGCTGTTCCTGCCGGTGTCTCAGGCAGGCAAGGGGACCCCATCAAAGTTGGGCAAGATGACGAAGATCAGAAGATGGGGGATGCTGATGCTCAAGTGGATCAATCCAAGTCTGAGCTGCAGTCATCAGCGGCCGAGGATCTACTTGGGAACAAGAGGTCTGCAGACAAAAAGTCAATGCTGTCTGACGACACTCCTAAGAAGCACGACAGACCAGAAGCCAACGCGAACAGAAGTTTGGGTGATGCCTTGAAGAAGTGGAAGGAGATGGTCCAGATGCTGGATGATAGTTCTGCACCTGAAGTAGATGTTACAGAGGATAAAGAGAGTTTAGAAGAAAGTGCTGGCGCGGCTTACGAGTATGTTCCCAAAGAGGAAGCAGGCAGCGCACAGGCGCTTGGAGCTGCTACAGATGACCAACTGACAAATGCCCAGGGTTTGGAGTCGGAGGATGAGAAGGCGAATGATGATCCTGAGTCTGTGTTGCCTAGTATTGAAGAACTACAACTGGAGGAAGACAAGGAAGGACAGGATGATATGGAAGGAGTGGAAGCTACTCACCATCCTTTGAAGACAAAGCAGGGACTGGCTGCTGATTTGAAGAAGCCAATTACTGAAGACCGCGAAGACGATGAAATTGCTGCCATCAATCCTCCGGCAGAGGATTTCAGTTCTGAGACAGTCGAGAGAACCAAGGAGAATGAGAGTCTTATATCGCTTCGCATGCCGCAAGCTTTGGAAGATGGAGGGTTGAGGAGGCTTGAAGAAGCGCCCTTGACGGAAGAGGAGCTGAGGGAAATCAGGAAGGACCTAGAAGTGAAGATTCAAGATGGGGATGGAAGCATGGAAAATGCAAGAGTGGTGTGGCAAAAACTGGAGCAGATGACAGTACGCTTATCGCAAGAGTTAGCAGAGCAACTACGCCTGATTTTGGAACCGACTCTAGCAGCTAAGCTTCAAGGAGATTATCGCTCGGGTAAACGCATTAACATGAAGAAAATCATCCCTTATGTTGCAAGTCAGTTTCGGAAGGACAAGATCTGGTTGCGGAGAACCAAGGCCAACAAAAGGCAGTACCAGATCGTGTTGGCCATTGATGATTCTCGCAGTATGTCCGAGAGCCACTGTGGTCACATGGCATTGGAGGCCCTCATCACAATCTGCAAAGCGATGTCCCAGCTTGAGATTGGGGAGATGGCTGTTGCAAGCTTTGGAGAGAAAGGGAATGTCCGGCTTCTTCATGATTTTGACCAACCGTTTTCAACGGAATCTGGAATGAAAATGGTCTCGCAGTTTACTTTCAAGCAAGACAATACTATTGAGGACGAGCCGATTGTGGATTTGTTACACTACCTGACGCGCATGTTAGACTTCAAAGCCAGACATTCAACTGCACCTTCAGGGAGGAACGATCTACAACAGCTAGTGCTGGTGATTGCGGATGGCAGGTTCCATGAGAAGGAGAGTCTGAGAAGGCGCATTCGAGAGGCCATGGACAGGAAGCAGTTGCTGGCTTTTTTGGTGCTGGATAATCCACGGGAGTCCATTCTTGACATGCAGTCTGTCTCTTTCTCGAATGGTGCCCCGAGTTTTACCAAGTATCTGGACTCCTTTCCATTCCCTTACTACATTCTTCTCCAGGATATTGAATCGCTTCCTCGCACGTTGGCGGATCTTTTACGACAGTGGTTTGAGTTGACGCAGCGGTCCTAGTTCTTAGGCAATTATGCCTGAGGCATAAGGCTGAGATATCTTAATTGCGGTAAGAGGACGCAATTTCTTTGGTCTTGCTATTTCCCCTTCTATTTCTTTGCAGTAGTCATATTTTTTACTTTCACGTCTGCCGACGTTCTAACTTGAATGGCTTTTTGCGCCTTGCAGAATACTCTTCACAATCGGGAGCAGGTGTAGAAATTCTTGCTCAAGGGATTCATCTCTGTCAAGGGGATGCTGTAACATACTTCAGCTGTTAGGATTATTGTCTACCAAGCATGGTACTGATATGGAACAGGATTTAGTTGAGATTTTGCAGTAATTCCTAAGTTGTACAATAACGCATCACTCATTTTTGTCACTGGGTTCTCATCAGGGACCCACATCAATTTTGTTTTTGTTTTTTGTTGAAATGGAATACATCTCTTTGCACCTTTATTGAGAGAACACTCGTTTGAGAAATATTTTCCTTCTCTTTGTTTCATGGTATTTTTCTAGGCAACATACCTTGGCGTACTTACTATACTATGGATGTCAAATTGTAATGCCCCATCTTATACTTGGTCCAGAAGCACAACCACCATATCCTTGGCAGAGAGCAAACTGTTCAACCACTGCACAACGTGCTCACAGTTGATCTTGGACATGAAATCATTTAAACTAAGAAGCTACGGTCCTGGTTTAATCAGTAGCATCTCAATGTGCATATCATCTTATCAAGATAAATTAATTGTGTCTTGGTCACCTTCTTAACCCCTCAAGGTTGGGCCTATGACCATGGAATCATGCTTTAACCGCCACACTCAATTTTGCGACTAAAAATAATAGAAGAATTCAACTTTATATTTTTAGTAGATGAAACCACATGTCTACTACAAATCATGAATTATTCATAAATTTTGGTGAAATTTTGAAATCACTATGGTTTTTTGCAGTGATTGTATAGAAAATTCATATCAATTACAAAATGTATTAGAAAATTCCGATTTTTTTAATCAAAGATGTAAATTACAATGAAGAAAAGTTTAGTTAACGAAAATCATCCGTGTATCTAAATTTAGAAATTTTTGCTACACCTTGGTAATACCTACCGAACTTGTAAAACTACAATAAAACACTCAACTTTCTGGCTTTTTCATTTCAACACTACAAGTATCTAAGAATGCATGCAGGAAAAAAATCTAAAAAAGTCTTGGAGCTTTGCTGACGAAACCACAACATTTGCACGAGTGGAGAGCTAGCGGTTGCACAGTCAAGCCTGATGAGACTGTACGAAGAGATGTCGTAAGCTGTGGCAGGCTTGAGTGTGTCCTTTGAAAGAATTGCAGGAAGGCTTTTCTCTCTAGAGATGGCCTTATACACCACACGCTAGCCACATCTTCAGCAGGAGTTGGAGTTATTCGCTCTCTAGTGATCCACACACTTGATTCATTTGTGTAAGTAATCAGGCTACTAGAGTGGTGCCGAATTCTTCACAATGCCGTCCGAAGCAAGACCCGTGCAGGAGCTCGTCAAGGATGGCCACATGAATGCTGTTCCCGAGGATTACATCCTGCCTGAGGAGGAGCGGCCAAAGCTTGCTGATCATGGGGTATGTGCGCTTCCGGTGATTGACATGAAGGGAGTGGAAGGAGAGCGGCGCGGCCTTATCGTGGAACAGATCCGAGAGGCTTGTGCGCAATGGGGCTTCTTCCAGGTCACAAACCATGGCGTGCCGCTGCCCTTGATAGCGCGGATGCAGCAAGTGTCCCGCGAGTTTTTTGAGCTCCCCTTGGAGGACAAGATGAAGTGTCGGTCGCCAAATGAAAAGCACATGCTCTTTTCTCACGGCTATGGCACCAAGGTTGCTGCCAAGAAGGGCGCGCTTGCAAACTGGGGTGATCAACTGCGCCATAGATCATTGCCTGCCTCCCAACGCAATTACCATCATTGGCCCACAAATCCTTCGTCTTTTCGGTGAGCCACTACACTAAATAGTGTATTTAGTGTGAGGCACTGTAATTGCGAACATCACTCTAAATATCAAAAAGCCTACTTTTGTAAAAACACCAAATGTGAATTCTCACACTATTTATGAAGAATAGTAACGTTTTGACATTGTGATCTTTTGAGATATGGATATTTAGTGTGAGTAAGGAATGAAACTTGAGATGAAAGTTTAGATGGAAAAACTGAAATTTTAGAAATGGAATGAATCAAATTGGATGATAACTGAAAATGAATCAAATTGGATGATAACTGAAAATGAATCAAATTGGATGATAACCGCCAACACTAATTACCCACAAATTGACAATTAGTGTTAGACAAGTAGTAGGGGTAAGCACATTATTCATCACCTCACACTAAATACACTATTTAGTGTAGTAGCAGAACTGTCGTTTTTCATTCCCCACTTTGTGGAAACAGTGAACAATGAAGGAATATTGTGCCTAGATTTCTCTTTTCTTGTGACCAAAACCACTAACGAGCATCGACGCAACCCATGTGCCTGGCGCGATTTCATTCCTTTTTCATTTATAGTAAGTGAGAAACAACACATTTCCTACTAGTACCGAAATCAGCCCACAATTGAATTCAGAGGTGCTCTCAAGGATCACCTAATTCAGAGCCTTCTAATGCATACCATTCCACATACTTCACAAGTTAGTCTGGAAGTATGGCTTTTACCATCTCTTTGAATGTGTTCTTGTAGTAAGCAGCAAATTGGAAACAGATACTCAACATCAGTATATTGAAAGTGCATCAGATCTTACAGAAAAACCTGTCTATTCTGAAAATCACAAGATGCAAATTATGCCAAGTTGAACTTCGGAATCATGTTGACTGTTTAGATAAGAACTGGAGAGCTCTTAGATCACTTGACGTACACTGTGGGTGCAAAATTAATGCTTGCAGAGAAATTGAGGAGGAGTATATTGAGGAACAAGACAAGCTTGTGAAGCGAATTTTGGGGCTGATTTCCGAGAGCTTGGGATTGGAAAGCTCCTACCTGAATGATCACTTAGTTGGCAAGTTCGAACAGACAATTCTGATCAACTATTACCCTCATTGTCCACAGCCAGAGCTCGTCATGGGAGTCCTGAGGCACTCTGACTTTGGTCTGCTCACCCTCTTGGTTCAAGATGATGCTCCAGGGTTACAAGTGAGGAAAGATGGGGATTGGGTCACTGTGATGCCTATGGACGGTGCAGTGGTCGTCAACTTGGGCGACCAAATGGAGGTATCACACGGAGCCATGCATCCATTTTTTTGTTTTAGAATTCTGGACTCGTAGACTGTTCAATAACTAATTCTTGACATATGGTGAAATGCACTGAGACCAACATAACATTAAGTAGCATTCGAAGAGACTACCTTTTAGTTTCATCCACCTTCATATATGGAATGACCAACGATTTCTAATTGAATGAACTATTGAATCAAATAAACAATTACAAAACACTGAACATGGATTGTGATTGAATGAGTGCTTTCGATTACTGTTCACCATGGTTGATTGCTCTTGCTTAATGCCACGTGCCCCCATAGCTACGATGTGGGATATTCCATATCATTCTTTCTGTTGAGGGAAGGCAGTAGTCACAGAGGCTACTTAATGTTATGAATCTGATATGTATATCCTTGCTCGAGCTTATTTTGTTCCAGATGTTGACCAATGGCAAGTACAAAAGTATAGAGCACCGGGCTTTCGTGACAGGCTCCAAACCTCGAATGTCCGTCGTGGCCTTCACCTATCCTGCCGATGAGACTGTTGTAGGTCCCATTTCCGACTTGCTGAGTGCAGAGGAGCTTCCCAAGTACGAGCGTTGCTCCTTTGGGGAGTACAGGTCATCGTTCATTGCTAGATCAGGTGCCCATGGCAAGTCACACATTCAATCCATGGCAATTGTGTAGCTAGCCTGGATCGGAGGTGGATTAATTTCTCTTGGTCACCGTGTTGTGAAAGCCCACATGGCCGCCATGGAATGGAAGATGTAAATGCTGCTGCAGGAACTATATATATATGGCCCAGTAGGCCACTCACTGTCATCCTTACCTTACCACATGCAACAGAAGCAGTCAGCAATCATGTAGTAGATTCTCGGGGGTCACTGGCGTTAGAAGTAGAAATATAGGTGAGAACAAATACAGGGTACCATAAATACATCCGAGGTAAAAATTACAATTTTATTATTTATAACATATGGGTCATAGAATGTGTAGTGGAAGGTTATAAGTAACATAGGGTCCCATTTAAAAGACCATATTAGGAGTTATTAAACTTAGGATACCCCCTTTTTAATTCAAAGTTTGGGACTGACAATGGCACTACACCACATGGGCTGTATTGTTCTTCAATTAATTGCGTGGACTTTAAGTCCTTACCGTGGATTCTTGTGGGCCGCACGATCGATAGGGCAGCATGGCCGATCCATGGCTGTAGGCAGCTCATTAGGGTTTGGCCAACGACTCTCTCCTCATCCACCTCCGCCTGTGTTCACTTTGCCGACTCATTTTGCACCACGCCGCTGCGGTTTTTGGAGCGCAATAGCGATAGGGAGATTGCGCTGCGTGCTTCAGGACAATGCGGTTTTGCTATGTGCGCTCGTGTTTTATGCGTTGTTATTGATTTGCTCTGCATTGGCTTCAGTTTTGAGCGTTCTTGTTTGCATTTTGTGCACGCGGCTCGGATTAGTGGGTGCTCTGTATGTGTTTTTAAGTTGGCTAGGGTTTAGGATGTTTACTTTGCACTTTCCGCGTTCTTGTTTGCAATGTGCTGCTATAGCGACTAATTACAAGGTTAAGCTGTATAGTGTTGCAGATGAGAGCGCAATGCCAAAGTTGTTGAGTCCATTCGTGGTCCAATCAACAGATACTTACTAGGATTTGCGTGTGCGTTTGGAGAAAGGCTCCTGTGTTGATTGGCCCTTCGAGTTCTGGGACTTTGACGACCAATGCCGCATCCGAAAGAAGTTTGAAGCAATGAATCCGGTCACAGAGCGGATGTACGTGATTCCAGAAGAGGGACAACAGGAAGGGGGCGCCGCGAAGAGAAGGCGCTGTGATGAACATAGAGGAAGTGGCATTAACAACCTCACGCCAAGCCTTCACGTTGAGCCACTCCAATTTCCAGATCTAGAGTTAGACGATGAAGATCCCATTCCGGAGGCTGCTTTGCAAGAGGGTTTGGGCTCTGAATTTGGGTCAGAGGTTTACTTGTTGTCCACGCTGATGTGATCGAGAAATACAGTGCGGCGGTGGTGAAACTGCGGAAGGAGTTGGAGTCAATGGATTTCGCGGATCCATTGACTCCAACTCCACTGCGGCAGACTACAAAAGATTGGTAGAAGAGGGATTGAGCATTCTCAAAAGCGTGAATGATGAAATTTCAGAGGTTGATCCGCCGTTTGTTATTGTGGGGGATGTCGAGCACACGCAGCTGAAGTCCTTCTGGTATAAAGTTCGTTGCAAAATCGATGGACAACTACTACTACTTTGCCCACCCAAAAACAATTTGAGGGCTAATCTGGAAAACCATCTCCACACGAGATGCGTGGAGGCTTTAGGCAGTGGAGGGATGAGTACCACGAGCTCGGCTATCTCGACTGCAAGGCGGGGTCGGCCATCTGCAAGATCGAAGCTTAATGTTGGCAACCAACCTGATCTGCAAGGTTGGTTTAGCCAACCTGCTGCGGTTAGGTCGGAATCCAGTGACGGATCCCACTCAGGTAAACCCGACTCCATTTTGGCATTACTGTGTTGGGGATTAAAGAGGAAAACCACGGAATACGGGGGAAAATGCTATAGGGTGAATGCCCTCTTGGATTATCCCAAACCGGGTGCACTTTGGGCGGCAGAGCCAATAACCTCTGCCACATTCTCTTATGTTGATGAGGAAGTTGTTGTCGTTGGTTGCTTCCAACATTCTGCTTGTAAACGAGTGTCAGGGTGTGAAGAGCCTTTTACAAATTTTACGTGTACTGCTTGTTCAAAGATTGTGCAAGAAAATGATTTTAGGCTCCGAGTAATGAAAGAAGGTAGGGCGCTAGTTAAAAGAGGGTCGCCGGATACAGGCTCAGGTAGACGAATTGATTACTTGTCCATTCGTGAACTAGCTGGTAATTCCAGGAGGTTGGCTACCAAGTACCGTGAGGAGAGGGCTTTGCATTGGCAGATGAAGTCCAAGGTCGCACAACTAAAAATGTCGCAACGCGGGTTGAAATTAAGCGCTGTTGAAAACTTTAATAGAAAAGATGTGCTATCCTTCTGTAACAATATTTTGGCTGCTCACAGAACCAATGCCTTTGGGGGAAAACCAGCTTTGTTGCGAACTTGAAGCGAGTCAGGCAGGCTCACAGATTTTCAAAAAACACAAAGTCTTATGCGGAAGCCATGAAGATCTATGGAGGCAGACGTATGTGCGATCTTTTTGCTTTGAATTATGCTGGTCCATCTTACTCAAGTATTAAACGTGAGAATAAGAAGAGGGTAAAATTTATTGCTGGGGAACATGAGGCTCTATTTGCTGAAATTTCTAGCATCTATGTTGAAGCAAAGAAAGCACATGGCGTGGACGGACCTGTTCCCATTATTCTCGCGGAGGACGAGACGAAGGTCAAGAGCCGAATTGTATGGGAAGCAGCATCTAACACATTGGTTGGATTCTGTGGATCGAAGGATAGTCATTGTTGTATGTCAAACTTTAAGCCAGTTATAGGCTGTGGTAACTCAGGTTACGAGGCTATAGTTGATGCGTTCTGTCTAACCAAAAAGGGCAGTTTTGCAAGGGTGATTATGGTCAACCCATTGCATGCACTCCTACCTAGGCTAGTTCTAGTTGTGTCATGCACATGCAATTGCTTTGACTCTGACTGGGTTAGACGGCAGTGGAGCAATATAGACCGTTTGTGGGAAAAATGTTGTTCTGCTACAGTTGAACCAATTATTGGTCATGCATTAGATGGAGACTCAAGGAAGAGGCAGATCATGCTTCAAGACTATTCAAGTAAGGTAGGATCCATGTATGCAATTCCTTGGGAAGGATGGTTGCTTACTTGTGAGTGGTTGGGTGACAATAGAATTGTGGGATAACATGACCAGGATTTCATACATAATGGGAAAAAACTAATAAACCCTCTAGATAGTGCTATGAATGTTGGATTAAGAAAGATAATGTGCACAGAAGGTAATCAATAAACAAAGTTTATTGATATGTGACTTGCCACCCAACCATAGAAGTGAGATATTGTCCTATAGACAATGATATCTCCTTCACCCTCCAAGCCACACTTATAGTTCTAGTACCGTTTGTCTACATACCTAGAATATGTACAGACTAACTAGACTATCACTTTGGTGTTCTAACTAACTTGGAGTTATAGACTCTTGGTCTATCAGTTCCCTCATAAGTAACTTAATTACCATATGAGTAACTTAGGCATAGACCTTTGGTCTATCAGTTCCCTCATGAGTAACTTAATTACCACATGAGTAACTTAATTCCAACACGCCCCCATAGTTAGAACCACCTAAAGTAGATAATAATGCAGTGCCACATTATTTACTATAACTTAGTACTACTCTAAGTCCTCTAATTTCCTCTTGAGTGATTTGATAGACTTGTAGAACTCCGAGTCTACTCTTACAATACTCAAATTTAGCCCTAGGTAGACTTTTCGTGAATGTTTCTGCCACCATTTGGTCTGTACCCAAATAGACAAACTCCACCTCATTAGATTGAACTTTGAATCTAATGAAATGACACCTACACTCAATGTATTTAGTGCGTCCATGAAATTCGGGATTCTTAGTCAAACTTTGACTATCACAGTAAGGTAGAATTCTCTGATCTTCTCTCCAATCTTCTTGTCTCGTTAGGTACGTCACTATTACCCTCCTCATCATCATCTTTGCCCTTCTTGCCTTCACCATGAAACTTCTTCTTTTTCTTCTCTTTGCATTGGGATGCTCTGTGGCCATGTTTACCACAATTGAAGCACTTACCCTTACACTACTAGAGAAATGGGGTTCCTGTGTAAGAGAAAATCAACAGAAATTCTGCTGGTTCGTGTGCGGGTTAGGAATAGTTGATTCCGGATCACAATTAACAGAAATGTCTTGGTTTGGTGTTGCTTCAATGTCCAAGTATACAGATAAAGAAAGTTTCTAATCTAGCATTCATTTTTTCTGGCCTGCCCGAGGAAAAGTAGCTGCCCGGAAAAAAATTTGACTGCCCGGAAGAACCCCGATCCACCACCGTAGGGCCCACCATGGCTAACCGAAGACCAATTGCCAACGGCCGGATTCGAACACAAGACCTTCTAAACCCCAACCACTTACTAAACCACCACACCACATACACACGCTCATGCAAGTATGAGAATTATCTTGTTAATTATTAAAGAACTTAATCATTGCCGATTCGTTTGCCATGTACAAAAAGCTTTTTTTTCAATTTTTTTTTGCACTATTTCATACAGGGATTTTTCTGTATGTACAAAAAAATTCAGATTTTTTTGAATTTTTTTTTTTTTGGACAAAATCTTGAAAGCTGGAGCTGTTTTTTTTTTCCCAGCAGTCTTTGAATATTTTTAACGATGTAAAAAAAACTTTTTTTTCAAAATTTTTTTTTGCAGTATTATATGCAGGGATTTTTCTGTATCTAGAAAAAATTTCAAATTTTTTTGAATTTTTTTTTTTTTCGACAAAATCTGTCTTGGTTCTGTCTTGTTTTGACGCACTCTCTAGTAGTGAATCAACAGGAACTTGTTGGTTCCAAGAGGAAAATCAACAGGAACTTGTTGGTTCCAACAGAAATCAACAGGAACTTGTTGGTTCTGTGCAGATGACTAAATGTTTGCTACGTTAAACTCATTCTCTGTTGGTTTCAACAGATGTGTGTTGGTTTTGTCTTGGTTTTTACGCACTCTCTAGTAGTGTTAAATGCACCAGAGTGAACAGACTTCTTAAATTGACCACCTTTTCTCACACTTAGTAAGGCACTAGCGGTGTCTTTAGTTTCACCAGAGAAAACAATCAATCGTTGTTCTTCCTGCAGAATCTTACCAATAACGTATGATAGATTCTTCTGATTACTATGAATGTTAGTGAAACTCAACCATGATTCTGGTAACGAACTTAAAAGCACATTAATTTTATCTTCGTCATTGCAAATGACTCCCAGTCCTGCCAAATGATCAACTAATGATCTAAATTTGGCTATGGCACTTGCCATACTCTCAAACTCATCCATTTTAAAGGACCAAAACTCCTTTAGAAGAAGTCTTTTTGAATGCATATCACCCATCTCATAGATATGATACAATTCATCCCATGCTTCTTTAGCAGAGTTACACTGAGTGATCTGATGGAGTGGTTCATCTAAGAGATAGAAGGCAATAGTAGAGTGGGCTATTTGATCACGTTCTAACCACTTTGTCATACTGCTATCAATAACAGTAGCACCATTGGCTCCCCCTTTTCCACTCTCTCTTTGGACATTTCCAATTGGTGTGTCACTTGCAGTGCGAGTTGGCATTGGTTCTTCACCACTTACCAACTTCCACAACCCATTCCTCTTCAAGAGATAGATCATCCTCAATTTCCATGAATTGAATCCCTGACCACCAAACTTGTTCAAGAAACTAGTTCCACTACTAGAACTAGCCATGCTAACTTGCATTCGTCAATGCAGCCAACAACTTTGAGACTATGGAGGCCAATCCTAGGTTTAACTGTAAAATCAAATCAAAGCCCAATTCAACTCTCTACTCTCTCCTTCAATCAACCTAGCTCTGATACCATGTTGGATTAAGAAAGATAATGTGCACAGAAGGTAATCAATAAACAAAGTTTATTGATATGTGACTTGCCACCCAACCATAGAAGTGAGATATTGTCCTATAGACAATGATATCTCCTTCACCCTCCAAGCCACACTTATAGTTCTAGTACCGTCTGTCTACATACCTAGAATATGTACAGACTAACTAGACTATCACTTTGGTGCATTTAACACTACTAGAGAGTGCGTAAAAACCAAGACAAAACCAACACACATCTGTTGAAACCAACAGAGAATGAGTTTAACGTAGCAAACATTTAGTCATCTGCACAGAACCAACAAGTTCCTGTTGATTTCTGTTGGAACCAACAAGTTCCTGTTGATTTTCCTCTTGGAACCAACAAGTTCCTGTTGATTCACTACTAGAGAGTGCGTCAAAACAAGAAAGAACCAAGACAGATTTTGTCGAAGAAAAAAAAAATTCAAAAAAATTTGAAATTTTTTCTAGATATAGAAAAATCCCTGCATATAATACTGCAAAAAAAAATTTTGAAAAAAAAGTTTTTTTTACATCGTTAAAAATATTCGAAGACTGCTGGGAAAAAAAAAACAGCTCCAGCCTTCAAGATTTTGTCGAAAAAGAAAAGAATTCAAAAAAATTTGAAATTTTTTCTAGATACAGAAAAATCCCTGCATATAATACTGCAAAAAAAAATTTTGAAATTTTTTTTTTTTTTTACATCGTTAAAAATATTCAAAGACTGTTGGGGAAAAAAAAAACAGCTTCAGCCTTCAAGATTTTGTTAAAAAAAAAAAAAATTCAAAAAAATCTGAATTTTTTTGTACATACAGAAAAATCCCTGAATGAAATAGTGCAAAAGAAAAAATTGAAAAAAAAGCCTTTTTGTACATGGCAAACGAATTGGCAATAGTTAAGTTCTCTTATAATTATCAAGATAATTCTCATATTTGCATGAGCGTGTGTATGTGGTGTGGTGGTTTAGTAAGTGGTTGGGGTTTAGAAGGTCTTGTGTTCGAATCTGGCCGTAGGCAATTGGTCTTCGGTTAGCCATGGTGGGCCCTACGGTGGTGGGTCGGGGTTCTTGGCCCGGGCAGTCAAATTTTTTTCCGAGCAGTCAAATTTTTTCCGGGCAGCCCAAAATTTCCGGGCAGCTACTTTTCCTCGGGCAGGCGAGAAAAAATGAATGCTAGATTAGAAACTTTCTTTATATGTATACTTGGACATTGAAGCAACACCAAACCAAGACATTTCTGTTGATTGTGATCCGGAATCAACTGTTCCTAACCCGCACACGAACCAGCAGAATTTCTGTTGATTTTCTCTTACACCGGAACCCCATTTCTCTAGTAGTGTAACTAACTTGGAGTTATAGACTTTTGGTCTATCAGTTCCCTCATAAGTAACTTTATTACCATATGAGTAACTTAGGCATAGACCCTTGGTCTATCAGTTCCTTCATGAGTAACTTAATTACCACATGAGTAACTTAATTCCAACAGTGAAGAACTTACAGTTGGGGGCAAATGTATGTTTCTTTGACCATCTCGGGCAAGTGTATCAGAAGTTCCAGATAGATGAGGATGGCTTGAGACGAGACGACGTGCACCGCACTGACCGTCAAAATTGGGCAAGTGCACAGAGAATCTTTGCGTCCAAAGCCAGGAGTTGCTTAGGGTTGTTAAGGACAAGGAGAGATGCTCATCAGGAAAGAACTTTGGGGACCGAAATGTATTTGCAGATTTGTGCTGATTATATTGATATTTTTCTTTCTGTATCTTTGACTCTTAGAGAGCGGGTTGTGCTTGCAAGCAAAGTCTCTTTCTTCTTCCGTTTGTGGAAATTGTGGTTCAAGTTTGGGGATCACTCAGTTGGTCATCAGGAATTTCAGACCCCACTGATTCTGCACGATTTCAGTGCGTTTATCGTTAAACACTGATTCCGCACATCATACGTGCATTTAGAAGTGTCGTTATCGTACAGAAGTGATATGCATTACTAAGATGTCGATGCAGTGTCTTTTCAATGATTATGACAAAAGTGTTGTTTCCACACGAAAGTCGTGCTTGACGGAATCCGTGCGTTAATCGTGTATCTACATTACATGGCTAATAAGACACGGATAACATGCGGTTTTAGTTAATGCGGGTTCAGTATCGTATACGTATCATATTAATGCCTTTTACTATATTCGTGCGATTTCAGTATCTATTGTAATGCAAATTATTTTCGTACGACATCCGTGTACAATATTTTAATATATTTTTTGGAATCTTTTGGAATCTTTCAAAATATTTTATATTATTTTGGAATATGTTGGAATATTCCAAGAATCTTCTTTAAATTATACTTACGATTTAATTTCCCAAAACATTTTTAGATCTACATTTATAGAGTTTAGAAGAAATACACATTAAAATTTCAAAGAAATAACTTTTTATATTCTTAGAATTCAAATTTGGTATTATTGGTTATCGTTGTACTTTTCATCAGAGGAGCAAAATAAAATTAGCTCACAACCACCACGATTTTGGCAAAAAATAAAAAAATTCAAAATATTATGAAAAAAATCCTAGATATAGAAAAAGTTCTCCATAATCTAGTGCAAAAAAAATATGTGGAAAAAAAGTTTTTTTCACATAGTTAAAAACATTCAAAGTCCGCTGAAAAAAAGAAAACAGCTCACAACCATCACGATTTTGGCAAAAAATAAAAAATTCAAAATATTATGAAAAAATCCTATATATAGAAAAAGTCTTGCATAATCTAGTGCAAAAAGAAATTTTGGAAAAAAAAGGGTTTTTTCACATAGTTAAAAACATTCAAAGTCCGCTGAAAAAAAGAAAATAGCTCACAGCCATGATCTGCCATCACGATTTTGGCAAAAAATTCAAAAATTCAAAAAATTATTAAAATAATCCTATATATAGAAAAAGTCCTGCATAACCTAGTGCCAAAAAAAATTTGAAAAAAGAATTATATACACATGGCAAAAAATTGCCAATGGTTTCAATCTTTTATAATTACCAAGAAAGTTCCATTCTATGCATCGAGGGTTTGTGGTGATGTGGTGGTTTGGAGTTTGGTTGATAATCGGGAGGTTGTGAGTTCGAATCTCACCGTCGGCAATAGAGCTTGGGAAGCCATGGTGGGCCCCACCGTGGGTTCGGGCAATTTCTGTGTAGTTAAAGTGGGTAGCAAGAAAAATAATTATTTAATATTTTATTTAATATTTTTTAATAATATTATTTTGATCAAATTTAGATATAGAAAGAAAATAAAATCTAGATATGGAAAAGATGATGTCGCACGAAAAACGCACTAAATCACTGTAGTTTTAACGACGATTAAAACACGACATTTGACGACTATAAAGAGTGCTGAATTCATACGTTTTCAATAGATGTATCAATCGTGTCGAATCAGTACTATATCTGCTTGTACGAATATCGTGTCATATCAGTGTAGTTGCGATGAATGACGGAACGATGCGGAATTAGTGCGAAAACTGTACGAACCCTTGAAATATCGGAAATCGCACTGAAATCGTGCGGAATCAGTGGAGTTCGAAATTCCTAATGGTGGGAAGACAAAAACATTAACAGTTCAAGAATGTTTTGTATCAAACCAGTGTTATCTTGATGTCCAGTTGTCTTGCCATTTTGTTGTACTTTTGATTAAGTATTTCAAAGATGTTTGTCCACACTTACCCGTTCTAGTGCATCTGACTGGATCTGACTTTTGCGAACTCTTCTTTAGCAAAGTAGGTGGAATGCAGGGTATGGAAAGAGCCTACGACTTCCATGAACTTGTAGGCTATGCAAGTATTGTGAATAAATTGGCTGCAATAGAGTACGGTGAGAATGGAGTAAAATTTGGGCTCATAACAAGCAAATACGGTGAGAATGGTGAGTACGGTGAGAATGGAGGAAAAAAAGGGCTCATAACAAGCAACGTAACATTTGGGCTGAATTACATCCGTTGGAATCAAGGCAAGAACCAGCCGATCTTGGTGACTATAGTGACTTGCACTACTAGAGAAATGGGGTTCCGGTGTAAGAGAAAATCAACAGAAATTTTGTTGGTTCGTGTGCGGGTTAAGAACAGTTGATTCCGGATCACAATCAACAGAAATGTCTTGGTTCGGTGTTGCTTCAATGTCCAAGTATACAGATAAAGAAAGTTTCTAATCTAGCATTCATTTTTTCTGGCCTGCCCGAGGAAAAGTAGCTGCCCGGAAAAAAAATTTGACTGCCGGGGCCACAAACCTCGACCCACCACCGTAGGGCCCACCATGGCTAATCGTAGACCAATTCCCAACGGCCGGATTCGAACACAAGACCTTCTAAACCCCAACCACTTACTAAACCACCACACCACATACACACGCTCATGCAAGTATGAGAATTATCTTGTTAATTATAAGAGAACTTAACCATTGCCGATTCGTTTGCCATGTACAAAAAGCTTTTTTTTTCAATTTTTTTTTTGCACTATTTCATACAAGGATTTTTCTGTATGTACAAAAAATTTCAGATTTTTTTGAATTTTTTTTTTTTTTGAACAAAATCTTGAAGGCTGGAGCTGTTTTTTTTTTCCCAGCAGTCTTTGAATATTTTTAACGATGTAAAAAAAACTCTTTTTTCAAATTTTTTGTTTGCAGTATTATATGCAGGGATTTTTCTGTATCTAGAAAAAATTTCAAATTTTTTTGAATTTTTTTTTTTTTTGACAAAATCTTGAAGGCTGAAGCTGTTTTTTTTTTCCCAGCAGTCTTTGAATATTTTTAACGATGTAAAAAAACTTTTTTTTCAAATTTTTTTTTTGCAGTATTATATGCAGGGATTTTTCTGTATCTAGAAAAAATTTCAAATTTTTTTGAAATTTTTTTTTTTCGACAAAATCTTGAAGGCTGGAGTTGTTTTTTTTTTCCCAACAGTCTTTGAATAATTTTAACGATGTAAAAAAAACTTTTTTTTCAAATTTTTTTTTTGCAGTATTATATGCAGGGATTTTTCTGTATCTAGAAAAAATTTCAAATTTTTTTGAATTTTGTTTTTTTTTTGACAAAATTTGTCTTGGTTCTGTCTTGTTTTGACGCACTCTCTAGTAGTGAATCAACAGGAACTTGTTGGTTCCAAGAGGAAAATCAACAGGAACTTGTTGGTTCCAACAAAAATCAACAGGAACTTGTTGGTTCTATGCAGATGACTAAATGTTTGCTTCGTTAAACTCATTCTCTGTTGGTTTCAACAGATGTGTGTTGGTTTTGTCTTGGTTTTTACGCACTCTCTAGTAGTGTTGCCATCTGATGCCGACTTCATATTGGCGTTGAAGGAGGGCTTGAAGGCGGCTGAATCAATGTTGAACAGCCTGAATTTGGCTCCTTCCACGCATGCCAAGTCAAAAATATGGTTTCAATAGCCATGGCTACTAGAGGCTGCTAATCCAAAGCACTGGTCTTATATCCCTCCTACAAAACTTGTTTTCGGAGACGATGGAGATGCTGAAGTGCTCAGGGATTCCTTGGTGGAAGCTGCCATTAGGGGAAATCTGTAGTCACAAAGGGGCCCTGGCCATTGTCACGTGTTGAAAAATTTAGGGCCAAACCGTGCACTTTACAAGAGGGCACCAATGGTGCGACCGTGGCTGCCAGCAGTGCAGTTCCGTGGGTCGCGCCAATCGACGCTGCCAACACTGCCGACATTGCCAGCACTGCCAACACTGCCAGCACTGCGGCTTCCGACGCTGTCAGCGGGCAGCGACTGCACCAATAGATTTACATAGAAAATGGTGCCTGGGCAGCCGGTTCACCTAACCCGGTCAAGCTTACAGGGCCCCTTTGGGACCCCATTTTTTCCCTAATGGGAGGAGGATGAGTCCGGTGATGGCACCTAGCTATAACGGTGGCTTGAACGAATTGGTCGATGATGGCTTGGATCCTGTTGCAATCGCTGAAGACGAATGTCAGATAGTAATATCCGAAATGCTAGACTCAATTGAAGAACGACCAGCCAACTGCATTCTTGGGTTACCAAACACTATCCCAGCTATTCCTGTGGTGGAATACATGGGAAAGGTGATATATAGGTCAACCTTGGTGTCGGAGTTAAATGGCAACCATTTTCTTTCGAAAGATCGACTAACAAGGATCAAGAATTTGGTATATTTCAACAATGCAGAGGAATACTTATCTGCAGCAAATTCTAGCACGACGTGTCTCTTTGGTTTGGGCAATGATTGTGGGGTATTATTCATACAATCCTCGAATTTGAATATTTCCTCCACGGTCAGAGCTGCCCAAAAATGAATTAAAGAGAGGAGGTGGTGAACGTTCAGGCAGACCGGCAGTTCTTTCAGGTGGTGTGGATGTAGGATCTTGATGGCTTCGTCGGGTCCAAAAGATCAGGAGGAAAGTGGGCCAAAAGTGGGGCGTCTGTAGGTATCCCCTTGACTTGTTAAATCGAAATTGTACATCAGGTAAGAAGGTAAGTTCTGGTCCTACTTTTGAGATTCTTTTGAATTGGTTTAAAAGGGCTCCCGGGAGAAACAAGATCAAATATGATGTTCCCGACTCACAATGGATTGATTTAGATAGCGTGATTTCAACAGTTGCTCTTTCTTATAATGGCAGGACTAATGTCTATACCTTGGAAGAAAATGATAGGGTTGTACTTGACGAGTTTGTTTCGCAGAACTCCTAATCGACCTTTGGCTCACCCTCCCTTTGTCTTTGTGTTTTCTATTTTGTTATCTCTCTTTGTTCATATTTTAATCCTTTTAAGTCTTGTTGTTAAGCTTAGGTCTTCCCTCATACAGTTTGAATCTGTTATCTAGTTTTTTGTCAATTAAAACCTCGCTCTTTATCATTTCGTTCTATTTATTTTAGTTTATTTAGTATGTAGTCTGAGTTCTGGCGTTCTGATTTCGTAGTCTAAATTCATTTATTGTTTATTAGAGATTACTGTGTTATTGAAATAATTTTAGTGATTAAAGTTAGAATGATTGACTACTGATTAAAGTTAGAATGATTAATGTTAGTGTGTTCATTACCCTATCCGTTAGTGATGGAAGTTCGAAAGGGGGATGGAACTACCTGGATTACTTGTAGATCCGTCGGAATCCCGATGGCGGCGCAAAGTGCTCCAGGTCCTTCCTCCATCTCGAGCGCCTGCATGGACAACACCAGCAGACTCAAGGAAGAGGCGCATAAATTGTCAACCTCCTGCATTTGGGTTGCGTTCTTCCACCCTAATTCTCGAGGGCGCTCTCATTCTCTCCTCTATTCTCCTTTTCTCTCCTGATGGTGGCGCTCTCATTTTCTCCTACTACGCTATCCTTCTCCTGCTGCGTTGCTCATCAAGGTCTGTGATTCCGCTGGGCGCTCTCATTTGTTTCTGGCGCTCTCATTTCTGGCGTTCTCGACTTTGCGCTCTCATTTCTGGCGCTCTCATTGGTTTCTTCTGTGAGTTCCGCCTTCCATGTGCTCCGCCATTTTGTTTGTCGCTTTCTTAGTTCGGATGCTGCTGTGGCGCTGTTTCTCACGCAAAGTTGGGTGTTTTGGGTGGTGGGTGTTGGAATGCTGGGTAATCGGGTGATGGGATGCTGCAGAATCAGGGAACAATGGCGGAGTTTGGGACGATCCTCTCCGACCTCCTTCTCGAGCGCTGCATACCAACTCGCCTGTCCAACGTTTGGTTGGTACACCCTGACGATGACGGTGCCGATTTGCGCATGATCCCAGACCTACGCTCGTCTGCCACTCTGCCGTGAGTGGAGGTTGCCAATGCTGGACCGCCTGGAGTACCATGCAATGCGCCTTGCGTGCTGCGACATGGCGACGATGAGATGCAGACGACGTGCATCGAAGGGATCCCGTCGTCATCTTCGAGAGGTTCTTCTCATGCGCAGGTTGTATGAGGAGAACCTCGAGCTCTTCTCCCATTGTTGGCTACTTTACGATTCAATTCCGGAGCGTTTGAGGACGGCACCACTGCAGGATCTGTTGATCTGAGCGTGGAGGAGCTGGCCGAGTTGCGGACCGTGCTGACAACTAGCTAGGGCGGGACGGAGCTGACGCCACGCGAAGTCGCTGCGCACGAGGACAACACCAAAATTTGGGTTTCCCCTTTGTTTCGTGGCTGAATGTTTCCCCTGGCATTCATGGTTGATTTCTGTGTAGTGCATCCTCTGTTGTGCAGCGTTTTGAAAACGTGCTGCGCTTTTGTATTTTGCTGGGGCATGAACTTAGACATAGTTGCTCCCTTTTTTGTTTGGACTTACATTGGGGAAAGATCGTATGTGAGCAGAGAGCAGAGAGCAGAAATTAAAGAGCAGACTTTAAACATTTTTGCAGTCATTTTTAGGGTAAGGGTTCCTATAACCGTGGATTTTTTCATTTTTTTAATAATATATTTTGGGAGAATTGGCGTGTATAACCGTCGAATTTAGGAGAATTTAGTTGTGAGATATGGAATTTGGGACATTCATCCACGGTCTTTCATACAACATTCATCCACATTCATCCATATGTGGGACATTCATCCATGGTTTTTCATACGACATTCATCTATATGTGGGACATTCATCCACGCATCACTCATGCACTTGTGTCACTCCATAGACCAGACTCAGACCACATCCTCATTCGCGTTACTCACACCATGCGTTAGTCTATTAAAACGAGTACCATGACGACATGAACACACGAACGCACCACAGCATGACTCCCACACATGCATGACCTCCATACCTATGAATGGCACCCTATGACTCGCAACCTGTGGTCTTACACCGTATGACTCGCACTTGACCAACTTGACCACACATGCCTTCACTAGTAGAAATCTTGTATAACGTGACAAGCCTTGAACCGGTCTCAAAAAAAAAATAGTAAGCAGAAGCATACAAAAGAACATAAAGAAGTAGTTGTGCAGTAGCACTAGCACTCTGCTTTGCACTCTGAAGGTTTTACTAACAGTCAGAACTCACCATTCAATTCCTCCACCAACACCAAACACAATAGAGCTAAGCACTGACTTATAGCAAGCTAAAACAAGGAGCTCAAAGAAATTTACCAAGAGAGTCTAGTACAGCTGATAAACATTAAATTAGCCATTACAATGGCTATGCAAAATAGATATATAATATAGTTGTAGGAAAATACAACATCAATGAGGCCTACTCACTAATAGCCTCATCATCCACATAAATTAAAGTATTATTAACCACGCTTGTGCATAGCGACATGGAGTCTTCCTCAAATTCACTAGCAGTGGATTGAGTTTGAAACACATTGAGGTCAAAATCAACCTCTGCAGCAATATCTAAATAATCTAAAACACGAGAGTCATACTTCGGGGGAGGATCTAGCAGAATAGGTGGAGATAGTTGCAATGCCTACAACTGTGCAACATCTTCCGCATATGCCAGAAGTCTCCAACTCTTACTCGGACTTGGAAAGAGTCTACAATGCAGTAACACAGTGAAACGTTTAGCCACAATTGATATAATGAAGCTCAAATTACAATAAAAATTAAAATTGACTAGAGTGAGCAGCACTTACTTACTCATGGTCCTCCACACGACGGCGCTTTACTGCAGGAGCCTTCTTTGGCTTCTTTGCGGATGCAGCAGGAGCAGCAAGAATTGGTGGAGCCTTTACAAGAGATATCATGGGCTTTAGAACAGCCTCAAACAATCTCTTGTCACTCTCCATGCCCAGAACGTGCCTACCTGTATTTTTGCAAGCAGTGATGGAATTCCCTAAAAAGAACCACAACATAAACGTATAAGTACACATGAACACAAAAGAAAGCAAAGGAAAATATTTTGAAAGGAAAGCAAAGATGATAAATACATACCAGTGGCAGCTGCTACATCGATGACAAGGTCTCCAGCAGTGGTCAAAGCCAACACAAGGAAAGCGAAAATGTACTCGTCTTTCTCCCTTGGGCCTCGCCACGGAAGAGCACCATCCATCAGCAGGTTGGTGCAGTGATTGATCAAAGTGTCATTGAGGCCAACGTTCACACCGTGGGCAACCAACTCCGGCACATCACGAATGCAAAATGTTGAACGCCACGACACAGAGTCCTCGCGCCGAGATACACGCTTCAGCAGAAGGATATTAAACCTGTTCGTTGTTGTATTGGGAACCTTTGCCGAACTCATCGGCAAATAATTCACCCCCATCCACTCTTTGTAGATAGCAAACCCAAAAGACTCAAAAAACCTCTCGATGTCCTCAAGAAACTCACCATTGTCAAACGGGAAAAAAAGCAAGAGTGCGCCATTGTCATGCAAAATCTCATCTGCAAAGTCGAACAACTCCTGCAAGTAATCCTCAGACTTAGCATTCCAAGAGGGCACCACGGATGATGGCACGGAGACATTTGGCACCGGTAGTCCCTCTGGTAAGTCTGCGATTACCAAGTCTGCATGTCCAAGCAAAGATGGCACCCCACAGAAGCTACATGAACGAGAAGGAGAGCATGACACAGCAAACTTTCGAACCTCACGAATAAAATTTTGCTGGTCAAGAACGGATTGGTGTATGACAAACGCCTGCGAACTTGAATCAATAGGTGCAGGCTGTGATAATGTGGGATGACTCGGCTGCTTCATTCGGCTCTGGGTGACTGGAAGGGCATCAGTCATCACCGTGTCGCCTCGTGTAACAGACTTGGCCTTGGTAGTGACCTTCTTCGATGCAGCCACCATGACACTATTGTCTGCCGTCGTTGTTGCCTTCTACTTTGATGTAGCCTTCTCCTTCGTTGGCGCCTGCTTCTTTGACTTCGCTGCATCCTCAACTTCATCGGCATCCTCCTCTTCATCTTCGTCCTCATCAGACAGCTCGACCACAGGAGTCAAAGACTTCTTCAGCTCAGCCTCCTCGTCAGGTACAAAACTCTTGGGACACTCGATGTACCAGCAGCATTCCAGGAGGTGATCCCTGCTGAAGTTCCTCTTCTGCGTCTTAGAGAAAATGTAGGTCGGTGAGGATGAATCGCACCATCCCTGTACACAAGGTGGTAACTTTCGAATTGCCCCTGCTTTCAGGAGCACTTGCTTCATGTACCTGCACAACGACAGTAATTCAATATCACTTTCATTAGTCACATTCTTGAATTATCTCCCTAACTTGCATTACATGTTCTCATTTCCTGCTCGCAATACTCACAGTACACACTTGCTCCCATTACTTGTATTGCCCATCATTGAAGCATTTCTTCACTCGCATTACCAGCTCCCATCACGAGCTTCAGCCCCTCACATTATACGCTCCTATACTGAAATTCTCCCATAACTGGCAATTCAACTCCCATGACGAGCCTCAGCTCCTCACATTACATGCATTGCCCATCACTAAAATTCTCAAATAACTCGCAGTACCAGCTTCCATGACGAGCTACCGCCCCTCACAGTACATGCTCCCATCACTGAAATTCTCCCATAACTCGCAATACAAGCTCCCATCACAAGCTTCAGCCCCTCACATTTAATGCTCCTACACTGAAATTCTCCCATAACTCGCAATGCAAGCTCCCATGACGAGCCTCAGCCCCTCTCATTACATGCATTGCCCATCACTCAAATTCTCAAATAACTCGCAGTACCAGCTTCCATGACGAGCTACCGCCCCTCACAGTACATGCTCCCATCACTGAAATTCTCCCATAACTCGCAATACAAGCTCCCATCACGAGCTTCAGCCCCTCACATTTAATGCTCCTACACTCAAATTCTCCTATAACTTGCAATGCAAGCTCCCATGACGAGCCTCAGCCCCCCTCATTACATGCATTGCCCATCACTCAAATTCTCAAATAACTCGCAGTACCAGCTTCCATGACAAGCTACCGCCCCTCACAGTACATGCTCCCATCACTGAAATTCTCCCATAACTCGCAATACAAGCTCCCATCACGAGCTTCAGCCCCTCACATTTAATGCTCCTACACTGAAATTCTCCCATAACTCGCAATGCAAGCTCCCATGACGAGCCTCAACCACTCACATTACATGTATTGCCCATCACTCTAATTCTCAAATAACTCGCAGTACCAGCTCCCATCACGAGCTTCAGCCCCTCAAATTTTATGATCCTACACTGAAATTCTACCATAACTCGCATTACGAGCTCCCATGACGAGCCTCAGCCCCTCACATGACATGCATTTTCCAGATCTCAAATTCTCCCATAACTCGCAGTACTAGCTCCCATCACGAGCTTGAGCCCCTCAAATTTTATGATCTTACACTGAAAATCTACCATAATTCGCAATACGAGCTCCCATGACGAGCCTCAGCCCATCACATGACATGCATTTTACGTCACTCAAATTCTCGCATAATTCACGGTACCAGCTCCCATGACGAGCTACCGCCCCTCACAGTACATGCTCACATCACTGACATTCTCCCATAACTCGCAATACAAGCTACCAGCACGAGCTTCAGCACCTCACATTACATGCTCCCATCACGAGCTTCAGCACCTCACATTACATGCTCCCATCACGAGCATCAGTCACTGATCATGAGAGTGTAAGAGGACATTTTGCGAGCATTAAAGAACCAGCATATGCGCGTGAGAGAGACGTTGTTCAATGATGAAGGGGCTGCGTGCAAGGTGCATCAAGGGCCACATTGCAAGCATCAAGAGCCTACGTGACAGAAGCCATTGCCGTCACTCCAAATGGACAGCCCGGCACCATAACTTGAGCCTTCACAGCCCTCATCCATCACTCGAACCTTGCTGCCCTCAGCCATAGTGGAGCCCGTAGTCCACAGCCTTCAACAAATATAAAGACAGGGTGATGGGAGCAAAAGACAGGGTATTGAGCAAGAGACAGGGTGCGTGCAAGCATGCTGTGAATCACGCGTCACGAGATGAGCACCAAGACCAACATCAGGAGCATGAACAACAAAACTAGCATCACGCGTCACCAACACCAACACCAAGACCAGCAAGACGAGTACGAACACCAAGAGCTGCATGACGAGCATGAAAATCAAGACCAGCATCACACACTTTACACGTCTTAAAAATTCGCAACCCTTGACCCATCGGACCCGACCCCTAATTTAGCGTCACGCGTCACGAGACTGCCCCACTCAATATTCACTCACACAACCCAAGGTTTGTCTAGACAATTGGGCAAATGTCGGACCCGACCACTAAATTTTGACGCACCCTCTGGTTGCGTTGATCACTCCTACAATACTTCAGCTCTAGCGTCTACTCATGTGTCGGACCCGACCACTAAATTTTGACGCACCCTCTGGTTGCGTTGATCACTCCTACAATACTTCAGCTCTAGCGTCTACTCATGTGTCGGACCCGACCACTAAATTTTGACGCACCCTCTGGTTGCGTTGATCACTCCTACAATACTTCAGCTCTAGCATCTACTCATGTGTCGGACCCGACCATTCAATTCTTGTAAATTTTCTTGAAATTTTCTGGATGAATATGTCTTTTTTTCCTTCAACGTCTCGCAGGACTGTTTTTCTGTTTGCGAACTCAATATTTGGCAGTTTTGGGCGTGTAATATACCATTGGAAAGGTCTTGAAAGCACCTTTCCAATGGTATATTATACTCCCCTAGAGGAGGCGTCGGACCCGACCACTAATTCTGGCCTCCAATTTCTCATTGCTACACGTAGTGTTTCCTAGAATCCAAACAAGTGTCGGAGCCGACTACTGATTCCTAATTGCCCATTTTTCTTGGCCAAGTGAACCAACTAACCAAGCACCTAAACTGCTTGTAGTTCCAAGAAGGTGTCGGACCCGACCACAAAATTGTGACCTTCAATTTCTGATTGCTCCACATATTGTTTTCTAGAATGCAAGCAAGTGTCGGACCCGACTACTGATTCCTAGTTGCACTTTCTCCTTCGCCAACCGCTCCAACCAAACATTTTGCTTAAGCCTACACGGAGGTGTCAGACCCGACCACTCTATCTTGACTGCCCCTTATGCTAGGGAAACCATGACTACCGCGAACACCAAGACCAGCATGTCTACCACGAACACCAAGACCAGCAAGGGTCGGGTCCGACCTCACAATTTTGGCAAGCAACATGCACGCGTTCCAAGCATGGATTGCTGATCTCGCTTTAGCAAAGGTCGGGTCCGACCTCTCAAATCTGGCAGTCTCATGCACGCGTTTCCAACTTAGAAGGCTGATCTCGCTTTAAAAAGGGTCGGGTCCGACCTCTCAATTCTGGCTAGCAACGAGTGCACAATCCCAACCACGAAGGCTGATCTCACTTTGAGCAAGGGTCGGATCCGACTTTTCATTCTAGCAAGCAACATGCAAGTTGTTCCCAACCACGAAGGCTGATGATGCTTTGAGCAAGGTCGGGTCCGACCTCTCATTCTGTTAGTGTCATGCACCCTGACCTCAACCTCTAGCCCTCAGCCTCTAGTCGTGCCAAGACCGAGAAATAAGCGTTTGTCGCACGCTGTCGAGCTCTAAGCGGAAAGATCACACCCATGCACTAATGCACATTACTCGCTCGCTCACAATCAAGAATGAAACGAAAGAGTCACATATAATTCATGATCCTATTATCAAATGTTTCGGACTCGACCCTTACTTTCCACCTGCGTATAACTTCAAGTGAACACCCTATGCTACGAACTGACCATGCCAAGTCCAGGTGTAAGCATTAGCCTAAAACCGCGTCCTTTACTCACATCTCACAATGACTCATTAGACATTTCATTCACACTTAATATTTGCTTCATAATATCAATTAATTTCACACATACCTGCTCCATGATGCCAAGTCCAAGGGCAGGATTAGCAACTGATTGCGCTTTGTTGAACGCAGTTAAAAGTTCCTCTTTCTTCTTGGAGACAGCCTTGTCAACATACTCCTGGAGGCCTAAGTCGCTTTGAGAAAC
The DNA here is from genome assembly GCA_022496805.1 of Pohlia nutans. NCBI lineage: Eukaryota > Viridiplantae > Streptophyta > Bryopsida > Bryales > Mniaceae > Pohlia > Pohlia nutans. The sequence goes on from CM040086.1 coordinate 6,076,773, forward strand.
CTCCTCTACCTCCTCCTAGTACAATTGCGCAGCCTCATTTGAAACTTGCACAATTTCATCCTGCATATTGGAGCAAAAAATCAATCCTCGTTCCACGGGTATGTATTGGCAGTGCATGTTAATATAGCGTTGATTGAGAGTAGGAATACTTACGCTCCAAATGAAGTTAACCATCAAGTCCCGTGTAAGTGGGTACCAAGTCTTCACTGACTTTGTCTGGCATGATTTGAATTGCTCTGCTGTAAGCATCGGCTTAAAGTACTCTAAGTCATATGATCCATACATTTGAATTCGATGAAGAGTGTGTACCAAACTAGTCTTCACGTGAGCGGTTTGATTAGAACTGCACATTTCTCATTTCAAAATTGTCAATCTCGATTCTAAATGACTTAAGATACAATAAAAATCAAACAATCATATTCAAACAATCCAACTTCAAGTCATACTTACGAGTTGATATCGTGCATTGCACTAAGGATATCTCCACGACCTCCAACTGTGTCCAGAACAATGCACTCGGGATTTCCATTCTTTGAGTACCATTGTGGGTCACTTCCATGAAGACTCTTGATAACCTCCTTCCAAGCCATGAGTCTATGGTTTCCATCATAAACAAAGAACATTGAGCCACTTAAGCACTGTAGATTTGGATCAGACCTCAGTCTCTGCTCAAATGCATCATTCTCTAATAGCCAACACGGGTTCCATTGGTCCATCATATCTTGATTCACCATTCTTGTCATACCTTCGTCATTTGTCACAGACACATACATGGCAGCCGAATTGGGCTTGTATCCAAAACGAAATGCTCCCATCAGCTTCACTACGTCACATCAAAGTGTTGGTCTTACCATTGGCATGTGAATCATTCGACAGAGTGGGATTTTTAAAACTTCCCTGGAGAAGGGTTTTGATCTCATTCCTTCAATGAGATTGCTCATGTTTCCATGGATTGGACTTTGTCTCCTGCCATTTTCAAGCCAATGACTTGACGGCGCCCACGCTCTAATGGAGACAATGGCTCAAGCGTAGCAGCAATAGCACTACCGCTGGCCACAGACCCTGCACCTTCACCTGCCTTTGACGAGCCAACATCACCAGCTAAAGGGGCGCCACCATTACCACCCATTGCTTCGCCACCATCACCAGCCACTGCATCGCCAACACCACCTGCCATTGCAATGCCACCATCAACAGCCAATGCCTCACCACCATCAGCAGACACTGACATCTCACCACCATCAGCTGGCACTGACATCTCACCCCCACGAGCCACTGATCCGCCACCACCGTGTGATGCAGACCCACCACCAGAGTCCCCACTCTCGCTTGACTCGCAGTGTAAAATAATTTGCGCTCCTTCTCCATCCAAGTTGGGTGTTGCTTGGACAACCTCCACTTCCATTTGGTCTTGGGAATTAGAACCTGATGATGGTCCTCTTGACACTGCCTCCTTCACTGATTGAAGTCTCCTCATGTCAACAACCTGCATTCATAAAACCACCATCCGTGATATTAAACTAGGTGGCACTCTGGTGCCTTTTGTTCGCACCTGGCTTAATGGGCACTTCAATACAAAGGGTCGGGTCCGACAAAAGAATTAGAGCTCTTTGAGAGAGCTTGGCCATTGCCAATTATCACCAGCCACTGACCACGAGCCATTGCACGCCACATGGGTCGGGTCCGACAGCTCAATTGGAGCTTGGCATGCTCCCAAGCTAGCCCATCTTCTTACATGCACACCACTTCTAATAACACGTGCTCAGACTGTCGTAACGCATCACTTGTCACTTGTTACCCACTCTCGCCCTCACTGCAATCTCACGCGTTCACGCACCACTCCCATCATTTTTTTCTTCATACATAGAACCCATCGGGTCCGACTACTGAATTTAAGCATGCCAAACCACTGGCTTGAATGCTGACATTACCACTGGCTTGCATGCTTGGGCACTCGCATTAACACGGGCTTGAATGTTGGCATTAACACGGGCTTTACCGCTTTAGTGCTGGCATTAACACGGGCTTCAGTGTTGGCATTAACACGGGTGAGAGTGCGTGGCCACTAGCCTTGAATGCTTGGGCAGTCAAAGAGCAAGGGTCGGGTCCGACACCTAAGCCTGCCCTGTATTGTTGGCCCTGTATACTTGCACACACGCTCCACGCATGTGTCGGATCCGACACCTAAGCCTGCCCTGTATTTTTGGCCCTGTATACTTGCACACACGCTCCACGCATGGGTCGGGCCCGACTGCTCAATTAGACCATGCCACGAAACTCTGCCGAGCCATAGGGCAGTTCCTCCCGCATGGATCGGGTCCGACTGCTGAAATGGACTTTGGTTTTAAAGCTTGCACTACTTCGTGTTAGAGTTTGTCCACTGGAGACAACCTCAAGCTTCAATGCTATGGGCCAATCCCCTATCACTAGGGAGTCAAAGATCTAGAATCGGGTCCGACTGCTGTATCAGTGCTTGGATTCAATGCTCGCACTGAATCCCCATATTCACACGCTGGAGCTCGTGGATGCTGCCACACTGCCCCTATACACGCTGCCACTCTGCTCGCACGCCGTCCTTTTTGCTCGCACGCTTGCACGCTGCCCTAATACACGCACGCTCCCATTCTACTCGCACGTTGCCATTCTACTCGCACGTTGCCATTCTACTCGCACGCTGCCATTCTAATCGCACGCACGCTGCCATTCTACTTTGCTAGTACGCTGGCCCTTGCTACTTACAAGCTTATTACAATTCACTCGTGGCTCACTGCCGTAACGCGTCACTCGTGATCCTAAGCTCGTTCTCCCACCATCACTGGATTCTCAGGCATTCTCGCATCACAAGCTAGAGTATTGTACACCTAATTAGTGGCTAGCATTCATTCTAATCTAGACTTAGGGTTTGTGTATGGGTTCATTACTTGCACACAAAAAATAAGGTGGGTTCATTGATCAAGCGTACCTGTGGGCAAGGAATCAACAAGGCTGCTGACGACCTCAACGCGAGTGGATCCTGCATACTCAAAGCTAGACAGTCAACGCAAGGAGCACTAACAAGACGCCATGAATCTCACCACAGTACATAAAGTACTCGCACCAATTAAGGTAGCTAGGGTTTATGGAGGTCAAATGAAAGAATACCTGATTGCTAGGGATGTTGGAGGCCGTGGGCGAGCTGACACGTACTGGCAGCACCTGGGTGACTGAATCCTGCACCTGAACGTGGAAGGACAAGCATTTAATGGGATCTATGAGCACCTTCGTGTACAAGTATTCTAATGAGGAATGCATGAATTGAGAGGATGATCTAGAAAATTAACAAGGATGGAATTTAGAACCTGGCTCGCCGAACTTGAGGATGCGAGCAGCTGTTGCATGAAACAACAACTAGTGAGTAGAGGTGCGAGACATTGGGAGGAGCAGCATTTGATTTTGAATGTGAGGACCATATACAAGAAGCAGAGAACGCACATTACCTGGTTGCAGAGGGAAGGCCACGAGCTCCGCAAGCAAGGTGCAGGAGCCTGCATCACAACTGAAGGTGATGAGACGAGATCGACAGCTATTGGCCTCAACAGTTAGGGTTTGGGCGGCTGTTCTTACTTTCCGAATGCTGCCCCTTGCCCACTTGCGCTGCCCCAACTCAAAAAGCTGCCCCTTGAAGAAAAGACACTTGCCCATAACCACTGCCCCTTGAAATATGCAGCTGGAAGTTCTAATAACCTAGTGGAATGATGTGTAAGATAGAAGTGATACGGTGGCAAAAGAGTGTACCTGAGTGTCGTGGGGATCACGAAAGTCCACGGATAGTTGCACCTTTGTCTCAGAATTGGACTGGGATGTTACACTGTCTTCTTGCTCTACTGATGGGCGATGCACGGTCTCTACTGGAAGTTTGGCAAACTCGGTTGTTAAAGCCTTGACGGTGCCCCACAAGTTAGGAAATCGTCTATTTCTATTCTCTATATTTCTCATCCTAGAACGCCTAATCACCTTTGCACTAGAGAATAAGAGCTTTCCCCTTTTCCTCCTCTTAGCAATTGAAGGTGTTGCACCTTCACATGGAGAGACTTCATGCATCTGAAATGCTCCTTCATTCACTAGCTACCACTTGCATTCACGTTTTGAGAATTCTGATTTCTTTCTATCTCCTTATGCATCCTTGTCTCAATCCTTAAACGGTCGCTCAACTTGGCGCCATGTAATTATTGAGTTCTAATCTAGGGACATTGTTAATCTTGTCTATCACATTTCGGCTGAGAGCTATCTAGTTCTGCACTGCCAGTTGAACAATGACCGTTGTCCATTAATTTTACGGCTGATGCAATAATTACAAAATGTCGCCAATTCCTTGTTGACAATGCTTCCACACATCATAACTTGGATCCTATAAAAAGATCCCCTAACCCATTGTCACTACACTACTATCATATCAAAATCAATCTCGTTTAGCTGCGCACTGTCTTCTCTCATCATGCCTCCCTCAACCCTTCTTGGCGCGACAAATATGGTCGTGTTCCGAGCTCATGGCGTGGGTCTCCCACTCACATTTCTTGTAGACCAAGAAGGGTATGCTTTGGTGTCGTGTCAGCGTTTGAGTCTTAGGTTCAATTTTCAGGAAGACACTGTTAGTGTTGAGGAAGAGATTTTCGATGACCTCACGTCTGAGCTGAGTCACACGGTTGGTCAGTTATCATTTTCTAACGACAGTAATTGTAAAAGTTGGAGGCTTCCTCCAGGAAGGTATAGAGTCTATGGATTGACAGATTCCCAAATGGCTGCATCTACAGAAATCTTAACCCCTCGTCGTTCCTCAACTTGCACCGTTCAGAACCCCCTTCCTTCCAATGTAGCAGTCAAGGTCGAGCCTAGGTTAGAGACTCCTCATCTTGAAAAGATTAAGGTTGAGCCAGGATCTGATACCCCCATCATTACACTCTCATCAGATGAAGATAGTAGTCCTTCTAAATCCACTCGTTTTGTCTCTGCCTCGTCTAACCCTCCCGTACTGTCAAAGTCTCCTATAGTTGTGATTCCAAAATCTTGTTCTTCCCCATCACCAGATTCTAATGAATGTGATAGTGTCGTTGCGTGTCTGAAGAAACTTGTCCTCATGCCGGGGAAGAAGAATGTCCTAAAGAAGATCGATTATAACTCCATTAGACATGAGAGAGTCACGTACTTGCCCGCAACCTTCAACGGTGATGTCATGTTTGAATTGCCTCCACCTGAAGCATCCGCGTCTCGCTCGCAGGCAAAGTCTATGCAAGGAATGGATGAGCGCTACGATGGCCATGTATGGACGAAGACCATCACAACTAACATTACTAATGACATGGGACTTTCATTTTGATCCTCCAATTGTGTAGGACACCTGTGATGTGAGAACAAGGAGTGCGACTACCTTAGACGTGAACATCGCATCTACGAAGTCAATGAGACTGAGTTTGATGGATTCACATTCCAAGCGTTTGTTGTAGGCCAGGATCCCCCTAGAGATTCGACCTTGGTGTGTAGAGTGTGTAAGGAACCGCCCTCCTGTGTTGCCACTTGTGATGCAAAGATCTACTATGTGTTAGGCAAGCGTAATAGATCTTGCATTTGCATCCACCTTGGATCTCACGAGCGTCCAGTTAAAGTTGGTGACTATAGAAACACCAAAGTCGAAATCAGTAGTCTGATTGGAGACCAGATTGAAAAGACTCCGCAGGCGACAAAGAGTGCGGTTGTATTGGAGGCAAGCAAGACTCTCATCGGAGGCTACTTGTTGAGATCTAAGGACGATCCGCCGAAGACATTGAGCTTTGAGGAACTAGTTCCAGTGCTAGATCGATGCAAGGATATGGCTTCACCAAGTATTCGAAATAAGGTTGTCACTTTCAGGTACTTGAGGAGGTACGGTGTCATGGACAGCATCACAAGGCTGCGAGGCCTTAGCAATTGGGCGTTTGTTCAAATGAACATGTTCCCCGGCCAAGGTTCGGAGCTAGATAAGGTGTATGTCTACAAGATGTCTGAAGTAGGGCCTGGGAGTGGTGTCGACCTAGTCAAGCGGATGCAACCCAGTGGTGATCTTGAGAACGCATGGTTGATGTTTGATCATGTGAAACGAGTCAAGCAGTGGACAACGATGGCTTGCCACGTCTATGACTCCACTTACTGTCGTGTCATGACTATTGCTTGCTGCGACATGCAATCGGAGGATATTGAAGCACAAATGGTCTTCTGGAAGAATCTCAACGCCGTGATGAAGCGACATGGTATTGATATGCCATACTTCAAGGGCTTCATGGCAGACAGTGCCCAGGCCAACTGGAACGCCGTGCGGGTTGTCTATGGGTCCGGCAACAAGGAAGAACGTATGGACGACCGTGAGAGGACTTGTCAATTTCACTGGACCTAGTCCATGGTGAAGCATACTGAGAAATACATCGCTGAAGATCTGTGGGACCAACACAAGCAGTTGTGTCACCAATACAGGAAGGCTCAAACTATGGCTGAGGCTGAGAGGTTGTATCAAGGACTTAAGGCATGGTGGGTATCCGCTGGGGCTGTGACCGAGTCAGCATTGAGCAAACTTGAGCTGTGGCTGGCATTTTGGCACTTTCGTTATCGCCAATGGGGTGGATTTATGACCGGGGTGAGTACAAACGTCCTTTGCTGCAAGCTTCATTTCCTTAGAATCTACATCATGTGTTGAACCCGACCACCTATTTTGCTAACTTCTCTTGACATGACTTCTTCAGAGGTTCTCAGAGGACAAACTCGCAGAAATGCCCTCTTGCAATCTTGCAGAGACTGTGCATAACAAGTGGCTTCAAGCGTCCGGCAACAATGGAGGTGATCTTTATGTTGCTACAGTGGATGACTACATCCGGGCTTTTCTGCAAGTCGTCAATTACTACCAATATTTGAAGGGCGATGTAGGGGGGACTGGACCAAGCAAACAAGAGCTGAAGCTTCGCATGGCTGAGCGTAGGGCTCAAAAAACAGGTGACTTCAAGGTCCTCAAGGACCCCATGCTTGACATGCCTGGAGCGGGCCAGTTTTGTACACGTGATCCTCACATGGCTGGAGAGGAAGTGTTTGGCTCCATGAAGCGCAGGCTCGATTTGCCACTTGGAGCTAATGATGAGTCACACAGGCCTGATAAGATAATTTTTGCGATAGTTCCAACTACCGCAAAAATTGCCTGTCTCTCCAAGAAGGTTGTTTTCTACAGCAATGCCACCTGCGAATTTGGACACCGTGCCCGTACCTGCAGACGCGGATAGGTATCCTGGAAAAAGAGAAGGGAAGGTTGTCAGGCGAAATGCTGGGCGCCCAAATCCGCAGCAAAGGCTGGCTTTGGGCTCTTCTGAGTCCCTCAAAGCTCGACTCCATGCTGTGACAATGATTCCTCACCCTGGCCATGGCTGCATCATCGCTCTAGACTCGGGAACGCCACCAGATGTGAAGCAGTATCAGATCACAATTAGCTCCCTACTAGGCTGCAGCTGCCCTGCTAATTTTACTAATTCAAGAAGACAATGACAAAGTTCCGTGGGAATCGCCAATTCTCATATTGCAAGCATGTGTACTTCATCTTCTTGAAGGTCTGCCATCTCGATCCCTGGGTTGACATGTTCATCCACGCGCCAACGTTCACCTTCAACGAAGTCAAACTGGTCCTTGAAAGTGGGATCTTGACTCACCCGTTCGCTGAAAAGTAGGAGTCACTATAGAAGTACCCTATACTATATTCAATAGAGTGAATGAAGTAATGACCTCCCATTTATGTATCTGACTATATCTGACTTTGACTCAGCAATATAAGGTTTATGCTATCCATTATTATATCAAATTTTGTCATTTGCTCACGTTTTATATTTATTGCAGCAACTTTCAAACAAGTGTATGTGTCCACTCAAATGGTTGGAAGAAATACGTAAATCAAGTGCCATTTTACCACGTTCCAGCCCACGGTTATAGGTCAAATTTTACCCTAAAAATATAATTTATTCGAATATTCTATTTATATACGAACATTCTACAGAATATTCGAATATTCCAAGAAGATTCTTCTAAAATTAGTAAATTCAGTGCTCTTGGCTCATTTTTTTCTGCTCTCTGCTCTCTGCTCTCCGCTCACCGCTCACATAGAAGTCACGTCCGACTTACATTTGACCCTAAACTTTCTGAACTATGCAGTTTGCAAATGTGTTTGTGAACACAATTTTTTTTTGCTACTCCTTGTTGAATTTGATGCTGAAGTTCTATTCTAAACCCTGCATGTTGAGGAGCTCAAGGCACTTGTCTGTTTGTTGTGAATGTCTGTCATGTTGAGGAACACGAGTTTGCAATGTCTTCATGGTTGTTTGTTTTACTATCAGCTGGCGTATGTTATCAGTTGGCGTATGTTTGTTGAGGTGTATGTCTGCTATCAGCTGGCCTGTTTTAGTATGAGCTCGTGTGTTAGGGGTATGAGGTGGCGTATGTTTTCAACATGCCATAAACCCTTGCAAAACCCTAAACCATGCAAAATCCTAATTTTTTAAATTAACATAGCATATCAAAATTTAAACCCGTCAATGTATTACAATTACCAATACGGTACACTATAATTGCCCACTTTAGAGAATTATGTAACAATAGGGTACGAAAGAAACATTAGACAAAAACTAATACTCCCTCCCTCCCCCCCCCCCCCCCCCCCGTTAAATACCCTTTGGTTTCACGTATCCCCTTATTTTTTATGAGGAGTGACCCCCTCGAGAGTAGATTGTTATTTCCAAGAACCATATGAAATGTAGATTCTTGGTTATATGTATTACTTCATCCACTTCACTCAATTTCCGTCTTTGATTGTTGGAATTTGAATATCCTTGTTTGTAAGTCATATATTTAATTATCTAGAAGAAAATACACGTACACCCTTTATTTGGTTGCATGTGCGAATGGAATTGAACTAGATAGAGTACTCCATGGGCTCTGCTACATGTAGGAGTTGCATGCTATATATCTCTGAGTCACAAAGCGACGAGGTGTTAGCATGCACCCACTCATAACTTTTTTAGCTAGTATTGTAGCACACCTTTATACCAAAGATAGCTTCTGACAGTTTTTTGACTGACTATCAGCTTATGTGAATTTCAAGAGTCTAATAGGAGCTGGCCAACAAAAGATGCCCACATCCCAAGTACATTCAACCTCCTTGGGCACAGATAAGGAAAAAAAATGTTTATGACAGAAAATTAAACCTACTTATAACCCCTCCTCCAGGGGCCTACTTGAGGGTTCAAACTTTCTTTAATGAAATTTTAGTGTAGTGTGTTTGGGTGTGTCAATGTTTACTACAAGCAAAGGCTTAGTTTGTCACTCTAGAGGATCCTGTTTCGTAGTACACGCTTGTTCTACATGACAAATCACACTCACCAAAACCAACCAAACAATTGGTGAGTGCGAAGTGGCGCCGTTTGACTCACAGGAGTGAAAAGCGACACCTTCTCCTTGTAGTGGTTAACGAGCGGAGTCTTTGCAGTGATAATCAATGGCTTCAATCATGACCTTTTCTCTGGTTGACACCCTGCCAGCCCCAGCCATGCATGCCGGTACACATGTTTTTGCAACATGAAATCACCTGGCTGTCGACTAGATGCACTGGTCATGGTTGAAGTCATTGGCTACCATTACTGAAGGCTCCTTGCTTGCATAGCTTGGAATTTTTCTGTCTCAAAATCCTTGGACAGAGCCAGCTTCCCTCCAATTCATTGTATAATTGAAACACATCGCTTCGCACTCAAAATAGTGTTAGAGTTCACTATACACACTTGTCCTACGTGACGAATCGCACTCACCAAGTCTTAAGCGCCTGGGAAGTGAGTGCAAAGTGGCACTGTTTGACTCACCTACCAAGTGAAAAGCGACGCTTTCTCCTTGTAATCTCATGCAGCTAGGCCATGGAAGGCACAATTATCACATCAGAATTCCAAAATGTGCACAGGCTACCGAAGTCCACCCACTCCATTTCTCTTGATCGAACCGGCCTGTGGTCATACCAAAGTCAAATCGCCATACCAAAGTCAATGCAAATCAATCACTTGCAATGAACCACAACAACTTACCCGGAAGAAGTTTTCAATACTAAATATGGTCATACTAGTTCACCCCTAGAGGACTGAGGAGTGTTTTCTGGATGTGTGTAGTTTTGGTATTTTTATTCTGTCTACTAACCAGCCCTATGAGAGAAGAGCAAACAACAAAATTATGTAATTCACAAGAATATTATTATGTTTTCACAGCCTTGTTTTGTGTTACCTTGCATCATGTATTCAATTACAGTGAAAAATTAGAGTACTCAAATCTAGGAGTGTCTCGTATGAGATTAAACCGCGTTGGTAATTACAGACATATTTGAAAGAATAAAGAACTTACTAGTATTTACAGTGTTGTACCCTCGTGTATTCTCGTCATGACATCGACTTGGTGAGAACTGAGTAGCTGACAACGTTGTCGTTGCAAACAAGTGGAATTGCTGGTGAAATCAAATAACTTACTCAGTTACTTCCCACCATATATCGACCGGCCTGACATCCCCACAGTGGATCGGACAGAATTGGCTGCCATGGATGCTCAGCTTGATCGTCACGGGTACCTGGAAGTCTGACGATCTGGAAAAACAAGAGTCTGGCAACAAAAGGATCGTGGCAGGCGTGTCAGTGAAGCGAAAACAACAGGCATGTGCATCCATATATAGAAACAGGAGTGGAACCAGCAAGCGTCAATAATTATTGCGTGCTGTAAGCGTTTGACTCATTGTTGCTTTCTACAGCAACAGGACAAGCTGTGTGGTCAACAAGTCATACTAGCTAACGTATGACAGAAAAGCTCACGTATAAAACGGTGTCAATGTGTTATGAGGCTACTGAGCCACATCGATTTACACGATTAGCTAACCTGCATTCCAAGCCCCAGCTGTACGTTCAACAAGCATGTGATTAGAATTACACTATAAGAACAATATTCTAGAATACGGTAGAACAACGTTAGAATGACATTTTGACATGCTCGAATGATAGTAGAATGCCATGTTAACCCCTAAACGTACCGACCCTTCGAACACGAGTAGATGCTAGCCTCAAAAATAGATATTAGCATGGCTGAGATGTACATGATGTTTACATGAGAGAACCATTGGAAGGATAAAACCTACCTAAAAAATTTGATGTACTTGCATTTGGAGGCCTCTCCAATATTATCAACATCCCCCATCACAAGAGATTTACTTTGATTGGTAGAGAATTTAATAGGCTTGCGAAGGTGATTTGGATGAAGGTTATCCAAGACTGTATGAGAAAGTTACAAGGCTTTTAATCTGTTCATAATCCAGTTTCTTGACGCTGGAATGTTTAGGCGTTAATGCGTTAGAACGACATGGTTACGACAACATCCCAATGTTGTTAAAAGATGTCATTCTAAATTTCTCTCCCCAATTCTGCTTTGGTTGCAGATTCCCAGCTGGACAAGACGTGGAGTGACGTTACAGTCCAGCACATGAAACAAACGCAAAAGAATGCTTTGTTGGCTCTGGAACGAAGGGGAGGAGGCCAATTGCAAAACACAAGCTCTATACATCTACAGTGACGTGAGAAAGTTTGAGTACATTCTTGTGTACAGTACAGTGTCTGTTGCTACTCAAAACTGAGCCCTGAATTCTACATGACATAAAGCTCCATCTACACTGAAGCTAGCTAATCTACAGCTGATCTAAGGTTACAGAGGGCTCTGGCTTGCAGAAAAAGTCGATTTCATAACCATTTTTAAATTTCTAAAAGGAGCTAATATTTTCGTGAAACACTGTCCACGAATGAGACAGAGCCTCGCCCCTCGTCGCTGCTTATTTGTACGAGACTCAACTTTGTGTTTTGTCGCTAATCTATCACCTTGCACCGTGAAAGAAAAGTTTATATGCAATGATAGATCAGTAACGTGGTCCCAATTGATGAACTTTTGAGCTTATCAACCAAACAACTAAGTCAGCAAGATGCCACTTGATTAATGGTAACTCAACTGCCTACCGAATACAACATGTGTAATCATACATTTTCTCGAGTCAAATTCACCAAGGAAAGCATTATGAGACTCGCACCATTGTTCCCTTGATGCTAGAAAATCTAAATGTAATAAAAAGGATGAACTCTGGAATGAAAATTGCCAGAACTTACGAGAGGTAATTTTTGCTCTGTGTCTCTGGAAGTTCACTTCGGTGATGGTTTCATATATTACCCGGGCACTGTTGTGACATACAGGCTCCAGTGTTGAAAACTTGGGGGTGCACTGTACTAAACACGTACAAGTATATGTGAGTGCACAAAAGGGATATTAATTTGAACATTACCATATGATGCATACATATAGTAAACATATTTAGAGCTCAAAATATTGGCATATACATATATTGAGGACACAATAGAATGATGTGTATACAAAGGTTTTTAAACATACAAGCCCTCGTACGTATACAAAGGGATTTTTAAAGGGGGTCATGAACGCACATGATTCTCAAACATAACGTAGAGTGCACCCCGGGGTTGAAAATGTCCACATATGTGGGCTCCGTGGAAGACTCGTTGCAGCATAATAAGTGTGCACGTCGAGCTCGTCGGGAAGTATGCAATTATTTAGAGTTTCCCCTTTCGTATACAAACTCTGGCTTAATTACTTTTGATGGGGATGGGAGCAGCCATGGCAATGATGAGCAGCTTTGCTGCTTATTATTGTAGAGATGATTGCAGCTCGGAAGTGCACTTTATTATTTGTATATAAATATAAGGGTGTGTTTAGCCTCGTGAAGCTCCGTGGTGATGACCGTATGGCTGAGCAACAGTGGAAGGCAATTAGTCTGGGGTATTAAATTAGATTGTCGCAGTAACACGTCAGCAGTTTTAGCCTGTCGCACTACGTCTGTTTGACAGAACGGCAATGAAAGTGAAAGGTCGGTGATGGCTTGCTTGCTCAGCAAACATTCCACTACTAGAAACCTCGTCTCATTTCACACCATGAAATGGAACTCTTGTATAGTTGTGATCAACACTTTTGAGCACAACAATTGAAAGTTCCGTTTTTGCCAATTGTGACACCCTTCCACTGCTTTATGGACTAGGTAATTGTGAATTTGGGTGCATTCATGGTAATAGGGTTTGGACCAATCAAATTCTAAGGACAAAGATAAACTGCATGTTAGTACCTACCAAGCCGCGGAGTGGTGAGGAAGGTACTAACCTGCTGATCATTTTTGATGAGTACTGAACATAATCTCAATGTAGGCAAGTTTGAGCCGTTGAATTGTTTTGAGATATCAGATTACTAATACAAAAAGCAAGAAGTTGCATTTTAATCATTAAACCTCTATTGACTTTGGCTCACACATTCATTTTAGTTGGTGAATTGTGAACAAGAAGCAATTAATCAAGGGTACGGGTCGAAATTCCTTGGAGCACAAGAAATGTTGGACCAATCAAATTCTTCTTTGCTACTTTGTGCATACAATAATTGCAGACTATTAGACTTCTAGCATTATTTGTCTTAACATGCATGCTCTTTGCCAGTCACGTCTTGCTACAATGGCAAAACTTGTTTGCATTGAGATTATGTGGTGAAAATGGCACCATGTTCTAGAAGTGTTCACATTGGCGTTGTGAGAGTGTGAGCTTGTGAGGAGAGATTCTGTGATATAGTTCAAACATGGTGGAATTCAATAAGATTTCCACGTTCACCACTACGAGGTTCTCAACAAAAAAAATTTCCTTCTACATGCAAATTGATAAGTCCGTGATGGCTTGCTTACTCAGCATAGGGGTTGTCAAAGTGCGAGCCTGTGAGGGGATATTCTCTAACGCAGTTCAGATATATTGAAATTCAGTAATCAATGCCCATCATTGCGAGGCTCTCAACAAAAAGATTTTCCTTCTACACGCAAATTGTAACCGTGGGGTCTACAACCGCCGTTCAAAGAGACAAGGGCCACGTCCTCACTCCAAAGCTCCTTGCAAAAGCTAGAAGCTGAAGTAAAACTTGCACTCTGACACACGCTTTTGCTGAACTCTTATAATTTTCTTGATGGCTCAAATAATTGGAACTTATATGCATGAACTAGCTGCAAACTTTGGCAATTGCATGCGGACATGTCGCAACGCAGAGACGGCAAATAGGTAGCGGTTGAGGTTGTGAAGGGATGAACGATTTCAAAAGAAATTTTGCACTCTCGTAGATTCTCATATTAGAAGTCGTAGATTTAGTATAAAGAAAGTGCTTATTTCATGAATTTAGTTGCTACAATTTGTAAGAGTTGACCTCTAAGCCAATGCACAGGGAGAAAAAAAGACATTCCCACATGGGATTTCATATGGGAAGTGGGACAAAATTCTCATAATTGTAAGTTTCTTGGGATGATTTTAGTGTATTTTTGATCTGGGAAAGTTACAATTGTGGGAAATCTGTCTGCGTTTCCCATATGGGAATCTTGTATTTATCTCCCTGTGATGAGATAGTAGGAACTCATGGAATATTGCAATTTTCACAAATTGGGATTTGTTTTGCATCAATATCAAAGTAGAAACATTCGTAATATTCATTTTCCAAAAATTCAGCACATTGTCAAAGACTGGCTTCAGTAAGTTGGTAAATTATTCCACTTAGGCTTGAAACTTTGGGATTACAGGAGATTTCGTTTTTCTTCCTCAGCCAGACACAGAACTCAGTACAGACCTTAGGTGTCGAAACCTGAACAAGCAAGGAAGAATGCTCCAAAAGAAGCTCCGCAAATTTCACTTCGATTCACTTTTTCTCGATCTGAATTCTAGAGTCTAAGCTCGTGCAACTGGTACATTATTTAATGAAAAAGAAGTTTGCAATCCATCGAGGTGTGTAGGTCTCAAGTGCAGTTAATTTCATCATTCAACTTCCTGAACTTGTGTACGACCTAACAATTCTCTTGTACACGTGTACGACCCAGAATTTTTTTTACATGAGTTGTCAGTTTGTGGTTTCGATCAGCGAAGAGACAATATTGACTTGGTGTGCAAGTGAATGAGTCACTCATAAGGATTTCGGCAGCTTTCTAGGAAGAAACAAATATTCAGATGTCATTATTGGATATATAGAGAGGACAATCACATTAATTCCTGGAAGTTCTGCTTGAATCTTCCTTCAGGTAATTACAGCAATTACTATGTACTGATAACTTACAAGAAAACTTGTTGCTAGAATCAGATCTTGCCACTTCTACACAAGCTTTACATGGCATGAGTCTGATTCCAAATTCTCTCATACGTTGTTTGCACAAATGTACACGAAAATCAAATCACTCCATATGTAGGAAATGAACGGCCCGATATATATACGTCGTTCACAAAGTATATAAAATATATGTATGTCTGATGTGATTGAAGCCATTGATTAGGCCGTATCGATGCCGGCCAATCATGTTTGAAGCCATTGGTTACCATTGATGAAGCTCACACTGGAGAATGCCGCGGCTTGATCCGCAGTGAGCTCATGAGACCAGCCCACACGTCCACTCTGTTCTGCACCAGGACCAGAGCACTGATATTGCCCATAAAAGACCGTCCTGCGAAGAAGAAAATTCACATGATCCATGAGATTCATGTATTCACTTTAGCCACAGGAAAAAATTTCATACCATACTAAGCAGATATTTACAATGCTTCCCATTCTTATATATAAAGAGATACAAGCGATCGAGGATGGTTCGTGATGTTGAAAAAGATGAAAATGATGAATGCAAGAGTGGCTGCATGACCAAACTAGAGCATTGTCAATGCAAGTTGTAACTAGAAAAGGCTCTAGAATGTTATGATTTTTCCTAAGTTCTTTACACTCAGAACTTCTTTATATAACACTTATGGTAACCAAAGTTCAGAATTTCACATGTGGAGAGTGTTCAATCACTAGGTAGATCATGGCCATTAGCCTCTCTAACACTAAAGTAAGAAGGAGACTAAAACATTTCTCATTTTGATATGGGTACCACTTTTACACGTCTCACGTATTGTGACTTATGTTTAATTCATTTTATGTATGCTAAAAATTCCGTCTTTAACACCATATATATAGTTGCAGCCATGGTGTCTATAACACCTACATTATGTAATTTTTCAATTAATTCTCTTACCAAAAAAATATTTCTCAAAAATCACACTACTTTTGGAGGGGGATATCCATATCATGTCATGATTAAAAACTCATTTTTTCCACATTAGCACAAGATTTTTATCCCTGAGATAAACCTCACAACCCTCCTCATGTACACAATAATAAATATTTTTTGCAAATAATAGAATTATGTGATATTGAAGAGAGTGATAGAATATATATAGAAGAAGAATTACTGTGAAATGTCTTATTGGTTAAATTGACCAATCCCTATCATTTTTTAAGTGTATCAAGTTACAGGTTACACTAGAAAATAACCTGTAACCTATATGGCGATTTAGTGGTTCAAAAATCAACTTGAATGAGAAATCTGTTGCGCACAGATGAACGGGAACATGAGTCAGGGAGAGGGCTTACTTTTCTCTGCTGCTGTCACCCCAGTTATACCAGCCTGCAGGCAGAATGAGATCCTCGAATTTGCAGTAGATGAAGACAACGCGAGAATTGGGGCCCCAGGCACGTCCCAGATAGATCGGACCGGAGCCCGTGATGGTGCAGTCCACAAACGAGAACCCCGTGTTCTCATTCCCCGTCCTCTTCTGCGCTGTCAACGATCCACTTCCAGCTTTCGCAATGGAATGCAACTGACAGTTCTGCACACGTGTGATCGAACAGTCAAGAAAAATCAGCTCCAGCATGAGATCGATTTGTAACTATACAAAAATCAAGTGCTCGACGTACATATGGAGAATCGCAAATGTATTTGATTATTTAATGAACGGATCGATCTCTACGTACCTGATAGAGTGATTGACCATCGCCGCAAATGAAGTCGATCGACCCCTCGATGTAGCAATTCTTGAAGTAATGGCGGCCTTGTTGATCATAGAGCGTATCTTGAGCTCCCAGAAACTTGCAGTCATAGAACGCCCCTTTGTCGCCTGTGATTCGAAGAGCCACTGCCTGTCTCCCGACTGCACCACCTGGAGGCGCTGGGGCTGTGTTCTATAATTCCCACAAAATCAAACAGCATAGAGCTCAAATTAATTTAATTACTCAGTGAATCAAATCATGTTAACTTCAGAAATTAAAAGTCCCTCTGTTTTAATATTACTTAATTAGTACCTGGAAAGTAACTCCAGTAGCAATGAAATTATCCGCCAGGATTACAGTGGACGCGCTGTTCGAAGTACTTCCTGCCGAATTTGCAGTATCATCGTACGCAAGAACAGGATTCCCAATCCCTTGGAACGTCAGAACCTTCCCCTTCGGCACAACAACCTTCTCTCTACATGTACATACACAAATGATCGAAAACTGTCATTATCTCAACATCGAATCAAATCTAGCAAATAGAATAACTACCAAATGAATTCTAGAAACCAAACTCAGCTGAAACCACTACTAGGACCATACATACATACATTGATTGCTACGTGTAACTCTTGGCAGTAGCTATAAACGCCATATTAGTTAAATTGGCCAATCCCATGATCCCAGTAACTTGTTACACTGAAAAAATAACAGGGATGGACTGATTTAAGTAATATGGCGTTTATAACAACATTACAGTTCCTAAAGAAAAGTTGCACTAGTAGCAGATCTGTCGTTTTTCATTCCCCATTTCATGGAAATAGTGAGCAGTGGTGGAATATTGTGCTTATATTTCTATCTTCTTGTGGCCAAAAGCACTCACCAGCATTGACACAACCCATGTGCTTGGCGCAATTTCATTCCTTTTTCATTTATAGTAAGTGAAAAACTACACATTTCCTACTAGTGTTTCTTAACTTAATAAGCTGTAATGTTGCTTCACGTACGAGTCAGGCCCTACGTTGCTAACAAACGTAGCATGCACACAGTTTTGTATGATCCTGGTAGTACTATACTTCAAAATTTTGGTACTAAGTAGGAACACGCAAATGAATTGAATGTGACCATGCATGCAGGGGATGGATGTGAATGGACCTGTAAGTACCGGCGTTGATTTGAATGATGGTGCGAGTTCCAGAAGGCGCAGCGTTCACAGCGTCTTGGACTTTGTTGTAGCCTCCGTTGCCGACGACGAGGGTGTTGCCGGCAGCCAGGACGTTCCCGTTGTGGTCCTTGTAACCGAGAGTGGCCTCGCCGGCTTTGACGCTCCGCAGGTGGCCTTGCTCCACTTGGTCAACCCACGCCATGAAGTCGACCTCCACGGCACGCCAGTTGTTCATCCGGAACGGATCTGTGAACATGCCACTCTGCGCTTGTACCACGGAACAATAAGGCCATGCCAGCAGGATGATCAGCACCATCATGCAGCATGTGCCACCACCAAATGCAACCTTGCTAGACTGCATCTTGATCGATCGATTTCACACGTACTGCTCCGATCGATCGATCACAACGTAGTACTCGCTAGCTTCAGCTCGATCGATCCTGCACAGACAGGAACAAGTGATGATGAATGTGGTTTCTGTGACTGCGCTAACAGTGTTATATACCACTGTCAGTATATGATTGCTCTTGAACCGTCTTACTTAGTGGCTTCTAGTTCGGTTGACAATGATTCGTGTGGGACCAATCCCCATAGCTTACCCTGTTTTCTCAAACTCTTGCATGGTTGGATAATGCATATTGGAAGTTAGACTGAATTTTATGTACATATAACACTCTGTAATATTATTGTTTCAAGCAATACACATGTGACAAGTGATTTTTGTGAGTAATATATGCCTGCTGAACTTAGGGCTTCCCAACATGTCATAATAGGTAGGCCGGGACAACTGTCTTCCAACAAGCCTGCACCATTTTGGAGCTCCTGCATAGACATGAAGAAATTTACCTTCAGGACTGGTGACGTGGCACACGAGGCTCTGTTCCTGAGTGAGTATTTTATGATTTGAAACGGATGTAGAAATTACATTGGTTATTTTTCACATGTGAAATATTATATTTCACCGTTTTGGTGGCCAATGTACTTGAGTTCAGAAGTTGGGATGTGAAAAATTATGTCCGATCTCGTGTGTACACAATAACAAATATTGTCTGTCGATACTGGAATGTGAATGGAGTGATTAAAACAAAGTTATGAAGTACAATTCACAACAGTTATATGTAATCCCGTTGCAACATGAATTGCATGGTCCAAGCCTCCAAGTTAAATTTTGTCATGATTTGTGGTATGTATTGCACCCTTGTGGTGTACTGAATTCAAATGGATATAAAAGATGGAAATTGGTAAGCATAGTTTTGAATAGGGTTCATTGAACGTAGTAAAGGTGTAAATTAGATTCACCGTGCATGTAGAGTAAATTGGATTCACTAGGCATGAGGTGTCACGAATGGAGTTGAACTCCAAAATCTTGATAATCTTTTAGCCAATTTGTAGCAGCACGTTTCTAACAAAACTTAGCCAACTTCTCCCCAAGATCCTCCCTAAAAAGTAGCATGCATGATGAAGAGCACCCCAAGATCCTCTCCAGAAAAAACGTTGATTTACGCAATTTGTATTAGTGTACAGTGTACACGTCTATGGTACTTGAATGCCTAAGAGCATCTCCATCAGAACTCTGCAAAATGGAAACACTTCAAAGAACAGAGAGCCATTTTCAGCGGTACTTTCCCTGCAGCAAATAACTATTTTACCTTGCATGATCCAATCATGCGCCACCACATGTCTCAGTTAGTGTTACTATTCATCTGAACTTAGCTTCAAGTGGTTAGTTGAAGCTTCTGTATGTATAGGAGATTTAGAAAGCCTGAGGTGATTATGTGTCAACTTTTTATCCATTATCCAGAGGGCGGGGTATGTTCAAAGATGTTCTAACAACCAGTTTAGAATAAAATCAATGACTAGCTTTTAGGGACGCCGAAGTAAATTAAAGAGGTGGACTTACGAGCATAATAACTTTCATGCATGGCGCTGCATCTAGAACTCAGGCAGTTGGCGGCCAATTGAAGCCAAAGCACTCACTGCCAGGGTGCTTTCAATTTCTGAGCACAATGAGTGCGGCATGGCCACCACTGAGTACCACTTTGAAGTACTCGGCGTACACGGAAGAGTACATCCTTTGCAGGCCGATTGCAGTTCTATTACCCAGGGCGAAATTGCTAGCTGCGTCCCTGCACGTACATAACCTATACTTTCAGCTGAAAGTTACTACCAGTATCCATGGCCAGAAGGACACAATAATTTGGACTCGGATATACATATATATACCGGTATATGCATACAGTTGGTGAACTGGAAGTGATTGTGGGCTTGGGTGGGACCAAAGTACTTTTCCCGTGTATATATGTATAGTTTTGCAGCTCAACAATATTGAGATAGGGAGAATATGTGTAGGGTATACGTTTCCTTCCTAGCTAGCTGGTGGAAGTAGTACTGTCCATGTGGCTGATACGGACGTGTTGGCGAGCATTTTGTCAAATTGCGCATACATGAGTTTATCCACTTGTGAAATGGCCCTGTCGCCAATGTATCACACCAAACCTTGGCATGATGAGTCTGACTCACACATACTTTGTGGCGCGAATCAATCATCACCTACTAAAGAAGGAACACTTTTGCAGTCAGATGATCATAGCCCCAACTGGAAATTTTCTAACTACAGTTATATGTATCTATCCAAGCATAGAATATTAACAGTAGCTGGAACATGGATGCACATGGATGTAGTTTTCGTCATTGACTGAGCACAATAAGGACCTAAGGTACTGGAAACTTCAAATCCAAGCTCCTGCTAACATTTGGCCAAATCATGATTTTGGGAGTGGCTACTATTACAGTAGAAAAGCAAAAACAAAAAAAACAAAAAACCAAAAAAAATGGATGAAATCTTCAGTTGTTTAAAAATATATCAAAATCGCTAGTATTTGGATGAAAGTACCTTACAAAAGATAAGTTTATGGATGAGCAATTATATACAGTTGATTCTATCCAATTTTTTCTTTACTTTGCTTCATTTTAGGGTGCGTGTCGCTCTACCATTAGAAAAAAAAAAATGTATTTGCTAGCTAGCATGGTTGCCTATGGACTGCATGCACCTGCCCAATGAACCTCCCATCTATCCAATATTAAAATATTCAAGCTTATTCTCATAATATGTGAATATGTTCACATACACATAATGTTCCTCTCTAAACCCTAATTTGTCCAACCCTAACACGGCAAAAAGATTATCTCAATGATCCAAAACCACGTAATACAACAACCATGCCCTCTGTCTAGTAGGATTAGATGCTTAGAACAAAAAGGCTCTTACGCTCGCTCTTACGAGAAAACATCTAAACAGCATCATGTGCAACTAATCGGAAATTTTGTTGAATTTTCCATATTTTGTTAAAATTGTCACATTGCAAAATGAGCCAAAAAAAAGATCAGAATGGACATGCTTATTTGTCGGTTATAAATTTGAAAAACAGAGAAACTTCCAATGGCATTTGTCGTTACCGTGATTACAACCACACAGTTCTTATGACATATTGGAATGTCGTTCAAAGTCGCTCCGCTCGCTCCTATGCTGCAATCACTGAGCAATCACTGTCATGGGGACTGAACCCACTGAAAGTTATATCCGGCAATAAGTGTGACTATGCGGAGTCAACTCTGGAGGAGGGAGAAAAGCATTGTAGAGCGTGGTAAGAACAGCTCCACCGCTGCTCTCTCGGACTCTCTCACACTCCAGAACTAGATGGGTCCTTAAAAAATGCCTCTTGACTCTCAATCTTAGCGTGTTAAGAAATGGTCCTTCAAATCACAATTTAATTGAATATATCCCCACACTCTACTTGTGATTGGTCCATTGACTACTTGATATGCACTTTTGATGTGTGAGGGGCGTGCAAGGGTACGGGAGTGTAATAGCAGGGCCACCCATGCCCTCCTAGAGTCTCTGATCACACTCAAGAAGTAGATGAAAAGTGTCAAGGGCCCTTCAAAAATACTTGTTGGCTCTTAATCCTAACGTGTTAAAAATTGAGTCTTCAAATCACTATTCAATTGACTATATCCTCACATTCTACTTGTGATTGGTCCATTGACTATTTGATGCGCACTTTTGATATGTGAGGGGCGTGCAAGGGTGGGGGAGTGTGAGTGCAAGGGCTCTTCAAATGTAAATGAATAATTTCAACGAGTCATCTGTAGTGTGTAGGAGAGGAGATGCTCTAAGCCTAACGACTAATTAAGCCTATCCTTCACATGGCCATGTCGCATCATGCTCAGGAACTTCAATTCAGTATTTCCATCAGATCAATCGCTTTCAGTATTTCCATCAGATAGGCCATTGCCTTGGCCAGTACTGCTGAACCTACGGTGCTAGTTGCAGCTGAGTGAGTCATGGCATGTACATGATGCTGGATCCTGCCAAATAAATTCAACGCCAACTTCAAAAGCCTGCACTAGTGGGTTTTCACTTGCTATAAATGAAAAAGGAATGAATCTGCTCTAGGCACATGGGTTGTGTCAATGCCAGTGAGTGGTTTTGATCACAAGAAAGAAGTATAAGCATAATATCCAGCCACTGTTCATTGTTCCCACAAACTAGGGAATGAAAAAACGAGAGGTCTTCTACTAGCGCTGGTAGTAGATTGAAAACTTTTAGTGTAAGTAAAATCATCATTGGAGATTTAATTATTTTTAAACTCTCAGTTGAAATTACTGATACTATTATTAGTATTCAACCATGTAAATTTAAGCATAGCTTAACCCCTAAGCTCCCGAGCGACCATTTTCTGGTCGCTGCCCGGAAAAAACGGGCTGCCCGGAACAAAAAAATCTTTTTTTGAAAAAATAAAAAATATTTTAAAATACTACATCAAGTCTACTTTCCAACCCAATTTGAATTATGGCAATCCGAGTTAAACTCCACCCGGGAGAATTTTTCAAAGTAGATCACCTCATCATTGTCTTAGTGTTACAAAATTTGCTATTTGGGGAAAGTAATGATGATTCCTCCATCGTTTCTCTTGCTTTTTTGAATTTTACAATAGATAGCCCAACTTTAACCAATCGTACGAAATTTTGAACTCTAAAATTGAAAATTATAATTTATACAAATTTTCGAAGGTTAATGCTTTTAAATTCATTAAAAAATGATCTAAAGATTATTTAGGAAGTTTGACCGTACGGATAATTTGTAAAGATGATACTCTACATTTTGTCTATTGAACCAACCTTCATCAAACATATGGAAGGCACATATTATAACACATCTATGTTTTGTCCAATACCCCTCGGGCTTTTAGGGGTTAATGAAATGAGTGTTGGTTAAATCTTGGTAAGATCAGATTATTGGATTGAAAGATTGCAGTATGTCTTTGAATTGTATATTGCACACTCAAAACTAAGATTTTGGGAGGTGTGTGACTTCAGTTAAATAGAATTTGGGTAAAATTTTCAAAAATGGAAGTGAAGATGTTCAACAATGACCTCTATCAACACCTCTCCATTTGCAATTTTTCATGTCAAGAACGGACTCACACACAATTACTGTGAATTTTATAAGTGAGAGTGAC
The DNA here is from genome assembly GCA_022496805.1 of Pohlia nutans. Classification (NCBI taxonomy): domain Eukaryota; kingdom Viridiplantae; phylum Streptophyta; class Bryopsida; order Bryales; family Mniaceae; genus Pohlia; species Pohlia nutans. The sequence goes on from CM040086.1 coordinate 6,100,425, forward strand.
TTATCTATATATGACATAGGACAATAATCTATACATTAAAATAAATAAGGAAGGAGTTGGTGCATTGATCAAGATCAGAATACATACACTAATACCTCGCGTACGACTATCCGCAGTACAAGAATCCAGCAAAAAAAAAAGAAAAGAGATGACACTACTAGAATGGCAAATGAGAAAACTGTAGTGGCAAGGAGACCGACAGAACCTTCTCAAACTCCGCGTCAGGTGGAGACCGGGCCAGGCCGAGCAACTAAAAGCCATGGAATACCTGATAATTATACACCTAATTCCATTTGCATTAAAGTGGAAATACCCAAAACTACCATTATATGCAAATGGGCACACTTTCTATTATTAGGCTCAACCAAAAAAAATTACAACTAAATGAAGAATTCAATGCACCAAAGAATGAATTATTTGCATAAGGGGATGTACACCAAATGGATATGGCACTTTTGGATCACTGAGACTTTTGGATGTACCCATCTTTCATCAACACTGCAATGATAACATGATTCAAATTTGGTTAGGATAACCACACTGAAATCACCATGTGCAATGGGTACAAATGGTTGAAAATCTGTTCAAATAAATGAATATCCATTTGCACCACAGTATTTCTGAAATAAGTCTATTGGCGTGCTACACAATAAATGGTGATTTCAATAGTAGGGTAAGGTGCCACTTTTGCATTATCAATTACACTCAATTGCAAAATGGGGGTGAGACTTATCAATTACCTCAATTCTTATTCAAAGATTGAGACACTAGCGTCCCAACCACAAGTAGCAACAACTGAAGGGAGAAACGGATGGTATACAACATCACTGCAGACTCCTTTGTGAGATGCAATCTTCTTTATGAGTTGAGCAGAACGGTAATTGTAAAAATACACGTAGCCATCTGAAGAGCCTGTCACCACAGATTCCCCATCAGGACTAAAATTGCACTGGATTCGATACCCTGAAACTTGGTGACCTTGGAAGCGCTTGAGCTTGTTCATCTTGAAGGGGGCACGGCCCGAGAATACTGCAATGTAATCTGCATTGGACTGAGCAATAAAACATTGTTCGGAAGGGTGGAAGCGCACGCTTGGGCAGGTATATGCCTCCTGGTACACCTGCAATATTGCCTATAATTTAGCAGATGATAATATACATATAAACACAGACTAAAGATTTCCTGCATATGCACGTGACCTACATATTGCCAGGTACAGAAATGCAGAAAATTAGCTAGAGGATGCTAAAACCATTAGGGACCTAATCCCATCTCCTATTGTCTGACCCCTGTAACCAACATAAACTCATCTATTCATTTAGTTCGTTAAACTTATTAGCACGTGGTGTAAGCATGACTTGACTACATGTCTCTTTGAATGTAAGTGGGGTTGTCTACTATCACTTCAATAGTGGTCTGCAACTTCCCACTTTGAAATTGCATAAGAAATTCATACAGGTTTGGCTCTTCTACTACAAAAGATCTCTACACTCATCTCCAAAAAATTACATTAAATGCTTAAAAGGTGAAAGAGTATCCTCTACCTTACTACCCAGCAAATCCAAAGGACCTTGGAATATCAGGGACGGTAAACTCACTTGGTTGGAAAGGGGAATCTGGGTTGCAAAGTTCCACACCACAAGGGACTTGTCGCTAGAATTTCGCTTGGCAATGTCTGATGTGGTAACAAACCTGCTTCCATCAGGACTGAAGTCCACATCCATCACCTGACCCAGTACTTTCGAGTACTCTGAGACGGAACTTCCTAATCGAATGTCCCAGAGCTTCACAGAGCCCTTTGAGCCCCCCGTGATAAACAAATTGTGTTCAGAAGGATGGAACCTGATCACATTTATAACTTGGTTCTCTGAAAATACCTGCGCCAATTCCACAAATACATGAATGAGAATCAAATGGAACAAAAAAAAACAAACACTTTTCAAACATCAAATTAAAAAAATAGACTTTTCAGTGGTTTTTGGACATCAATCATGGGGGAGGTGTGGCAATTAAGTAGGTCAATCATGGCAAGACACCCCCATTCACTTCATTGGACTGAAATATGTTAGATAGTAACATTAGCACCTTGGAAGTAGGTACAAGCAGGTGATTATAGAGAGGCTTCCCCAGGAAGTGTGAGGAGTTCTCTCCATATTGCCCAATCTTGTCTAAAAGTTCTAGAAAGAGTCTAGTTTACTGAAAACCATGTTATTCGGCCTCAGCAATCAAAGCGGCAGCTACAAGTCCAGTCAAACAAAATCAATTGATTCCAAACAATCCAAATCCTCTCACCGAAAATTCAGAAACTAACTTGTGTCTGAGCGCCCGTCTCCACATCACTTAGCCTTGCTGTCTGATCAAATCCACAGCTGAGGACTGAAGCGCCATCCAAGGACCATTGAATATCCTTGAGAGCATGCGTGTGGCAGCTGAGGCATCGTGCCATCTGGTTCCCCGGACTTTCCCATGCATTCCAAATGTAGGCTTTCGCATCCAATCCACCAGATGCAAGCAATGCACCTGTCCAAAACTGCAAGGTCATCGCTGGCATTTTGCAAGACAGAACAAATCATCTCTTCATGCTAATAAGATAAACCCTAATTCCTCGAGGCACACAAAAATCGTGTTCCATCGTTGCTGTAGAAATCCAAGATTCAGTCACAAAACATTCTTAAGTTGTTCTCCCATCTTACTGTTCATCTGACAACATATAAAATAATAGGATATGATTTGCATTCGATCAATACGGCAAAGAATGGTATGCAAGAGAATGCTACCTTTTCCAAAATTCTTGGACTCAAGATATAAGAGGATGTGTGAAAGAAAGAAGATGTCAAAGGATCAAAGCATATTGATTCTTCCTTGAACTAGCAAATGGGCCTAAGCTCCTTATCAAGAATGTCATGATCTCTTCATGCTAATAAGAAAAGCCCTAATTAGTCAAAGCAGAAGCAAAATTGTATCCTAGTTAAAATCTTTCCTCATTGCGTACCGTGTGTGGGAGACCACCGGACAGCGACGACAGCTTTGCTATGACCCTCCAGCCTCAAGGCACGGTCCTGCTGAGGACACCGATTGCGAGCTCCAGCGTTTTCCTTGGCGCGATCCAGTTTCCTCTGGATGTGATGAGGCAGCTCGGCGGTCAGCACACTCGGCAGCTCTGCGCATCGCGAGAGGGGTTAGAGCCAGCGAATTTTTTTGTGGCTATAAACCGCCATAGTCTTCCCTTATCATTGGTATGTATAGCAAACAACTCTCTAGAAAATTATGTATTTGTAGTAAATCGCCAAAAAAAATGCTTTCTATTTTTCAAGTTTCAATCTTCAAATCACCAATGAGACTCCCTTGAAAAAATGAAAAAATAAATAAAAAATCACTGGTTAGAGCTGCAAGCCCGGAATGAAAAAATTCTGTGAAAGAGTACCAGGTGGTGGAGGGGGCGGAGGAGCGGGATGCGCGAGGGAGTTGGCGGCCATGGCGGCACGTTCTCTTCGGGAAACATATCTGCCTAAAACCCCTGCCAAAAAAGAAATGGAAACAATGCGTGAGAATCATTGGCAGAATTGTTGCAGAAGAAAGCGATCGAGGCAGGAACTGAGGTGCACCTGTGGAGGAAGGAATTGGAAGCGCGGAAGAGATGGCAGGAAGCGGATTGGACTTGAGGCGCTTGATGTTGCGGTGGTGATCATCGTCATCCTCGGAGTCTGGGTAAGCGTGGAAGAGATCCTCCATGGTGACGAGGAAGAAGAAGAAGAATCGTAAGCATGGTGCACACAAATCTGAAACCCTAATCGCGCACACCGATTTGCAAAAGCCCACTCAGGAAAATCTCTGAAAGTTTTGCAACAACGACGCCGTGACAACGACGACGGTGACGTGAGCCTTTCTACGTTGCTACTTTTGAACATTTCATTCCAGATTTTATTTTTTGTGTTGGATTTGGGTTTAATTTTAGTTTTTGTAGTAAAAATTTAGTATCAATCCGAGAAGATATGAAGTTTTAACTCCTAAAGGACCAAGAAGCCCAAGTTGGATCTCATGTTTTCTTTAGCAATTTTGAGTAGTTCCTATGTGGACTTCTTGGACTTCTTTTTGATCAAATTTATTTATTTTTTGACCAACATCTGCAATGTTCTTCATTGATTATGGTGATGTAAAATTTAGTTTAGTCTAAATTATATTTTTTACAATATGATCAATTGAATTTGACATTTTAAAACTATGAATCTCTGGTCTTTTAGGGGTTAACAAGCATTTTAGCCTCTGAGGTGCACTTTACATTATATTTGAGAATCATGTGCGTTCATGGCCCTCTCTAAAAACCCCATCTATACAAGGGATTAGATGTCTGAAAACCTTTGCATAAAAATATATTATGTCCTAAATATATATTTAATGTAAGTATATGTCAATATTTTCAGCTTCAAATATGATTATTATACATGTATGTCATACGGCAATACATAATTATAGTTTTTTATGTTTTTGAAAAATTGATGCTTCATGGTGCTTTTTTCAACATTTACAAAACTTCTAATTTATGAAATACGTTGGATTTATGTTGATTCGATCGAGTTTTTTTCTTGTAGTGGTGAAACCAATAGAAATGTTAAATTTTTATTGGTTTAGTCGACATTTTCTAATAGTGATATAAAATTGTGACGCTTACAAGGCAAAAAACACACTTTTAGTTTACAGAGTGACGTTCATGGGGTGTAAGCTTCCATGACATGCCACTTGTCATTCACCTATCATAGTTTACATTAGGTAAAGTACTTGTCGTCGTTAATTTCCAAAAATAAATATGCCTCGAGGGCTTAGCCTTTGAAGTACCTTATCCTAAACATTTTGTCACATGTCTAAAGAATGCAGTTGTGATAGTTAAGTATGCGTTGTTTTATTTTGGATTTTTCCTTTGGTAGTGAGTTATTTTCTTAGTGTTGAAGGGAACAAATCGTTTATGAAATTCACATAATAAGATTGTCGTATGATGAACAACAGGAGTATGTTATTTTTTTCTCTAACTTGTCAATAGACAGATATATAAATAAATGGAAATTGTAGTCTTCTTTTGAGAATTCACTTTATTCACATACATCAAGAATTTAGAACCCCACGGATTTTAAACGATTTCCGTGCGTCATCCGATATTTCACAGATTTTACGCTAATTCCGCACAGATTCCCCGTTGTGTTAAATAACGAAAAGATTGAATGTAGAAGCGGTGTGGATTTAATGCAGAATTAGCACGAAATCCGTGTCAAATCCGTGCAAATAATGCACGGACCCATGAAATATCAGACATCGCATAGACATCGTTAAAAATCAATGAGATCCTAAATTTCTAACAGTATACTTAGATTACAATTGATCATTCAACCATTGTGACATTCACACAATACCATTACAAGAAATTTCAGCCCTTGAGAGGGCTGTGAAACTGCATTTTCAGCAAACAAAAAAAATTGAAAAAAAATAATTAAAAAATAGTTTAAAATAATAATTAAAAAAATGTGGGTGCATGGGACTTCAGCTATGTGGTTTTAAGTGATGTGCTGCTTTATGTGTGGTCCAAATAAAGATCTTCATGCTGCCTGGCAGGCAGCCATGGAAAGTGGGTGGCTAGTTCTGGGAAGCGGCGGTCAACAATCTGATGTGGCCGACATTCGGTCACGTCATTACCACATTCTCAGAAAAAAAAAAAAAAAAAAAAAAACCTGATTCTGCACCGGAGGGGTTCAAAACTCACAACCCTCTCAAGGGCTGAAACTTTTTGTAATGCCTTAGCACATTTCTTCTTCTTACCCTTACCACTCCTTGTTCCCTTGATTTCATCACTCTTAGAGTAGCTCCACCCCTGCCCTCCCAAAGTCTCTCACACTCCAAAATTAGATCAAAAGTGCCAAGGGCCCTTCGAAAATGCCTCTTGACTCTCAATCTTAGCGTGTTAAGAAATGGCCCTTCAAATCACTATTTAGTTGATTATATCCCCACATTCTACTTGTGATTAGTCCATTGACTACTTGATGTGCACTTTTAATGTGTGAGGGACGTACAGTGGGGTCCAAGGTAGAATGGCGTTTTTGGTTTCGAAGTGGGAAAAAATTCAAGTCTGCTCACTTTGAAAGCCTCTAGAGAAATCAAAAATTGGTATTTTACCTTGAAATTTTTACCATGAACTTGAAATCAAGTTGTTAGTATGCCTACCAAATTTCAAAGCCAAATAATCCACCAAAAAAAAGTTATAGAAAATCTACCAATATAGGTAGCTGTGGAAAAAGTTTCACTCCTACCAACTTCCACAGCCTCCTGAGAATTGAAAAACAAATTCCTTACTTTGATTTTTTTTCCGTAGAAACCAATTTGTGTTAGTAATATATGATAAAAATCTCAAGTCTAAAAGATTAGTGAAAAAAAAGATATTCCCAATCTACCAACATGTGTAGTTGTGGGAAACAATGGGGGAAACCATTTCATTGCTACCAACTTTGACTACTATGTTGGTAGATTATGAATATCTTTTTTTTGGTGAATCTTTTTGCCTTGAAATTTGGCATACATATAATTCACTTAAAGCTATTTCTTTGGTAAAACTTTCGTGGTAAAATACCAATTTTTGAGCTCTCGGGAGGCTTTCAAAGTTGGCAGTACTCAAAGTTGGTAGGAATGAAATGGTTTCCCCATTGTTTCCCACAACTACACATGTTGGTAGATTGTTAATATCTTTTTTTGCATTCATCTTTTGGTCTTGAAATTTTCATCATATGTTGTTAACATAAAGAGGTTTTTTTTCCGAGAATTTCATGGCAAAAAAAAAAAAATCAATCTTTGGGAGGCTGTCAAAGTTAGCAGCAGTGAATAACTACCAATGTTGGTAGATTCTAAATAACGTTTTTTTGGTGAATTATTTGGCTTTGAAATTTGGTAGGCATACTAACAACTTGATTTTAGGTTCATGGTAAAAATTTCAAGGGAAAATACCAATTTTTGATCTCTCTAGAGGCTTTCAAAGTGGGCAGATTTGAATGTTTTCCCACTGCGAAACCAAAAACGCCATTCTACCTTGGACCCCACTGTACAAGGGTGGGGGAGTGTAAGTGCAAGGGCTCTTCCAATGTAAATGAATAATTTCAGCAAGCCATCTCTAACATGTACGAGTGGAGATGCTCTTACCTTCCTCTGAATTGTTACAAATCCTAACCCATTCGTGATGGACGCCCTCAGATTCCATTCATCATCCATGCAACTTCTCCTCCATCAAGCACACTATTCATCCATCAAGTACATTGCTACAACTACTTCTCATCCATGTGGTCACCTGCTACAAATATATTTTGTCCATCAGTTCATGAATTACCTCGTGTAACCTGCCTCGTCCCCTACCCAGTGATCTCAGAACCCGGGTCAGAACCACTTTATGACATTTAGAACATTATGCGACCTCCCACATAAATGGTATCTATTTTTGCTACCCAATATATACGATACTCACGATACCTCTATAATATCTGGCAATACCCTTGAAATATTAAGGTAATACCATGATGAAGTCCGCGGATATCACCTCACGAAGTTGCTACATATTTATATCACGATGAGCATTCTCGCTACATTTCAATTTTTTTTCATTTTCTTTCTTAAGATGTTTAGCAGCCCCATTTTTGGTAGAAATCCAACTAATTTTAGCCAGTTTTGAGATCACTGCCCCTACCGGAAACTCAGCGGTTACCATACTCAATGCAGGAGTGAGCACTCGTCCCTACAATTCCTTTGCACTAAGGTCGAGACACCTAAAACCGATAACTTAAGCTACCTACACTATTTCTGGACCAGCTATTAATAGGGTGATATTTTTCCCGGGTTGGAAGTTAGTTTTTGCAGAGAATGCAAATTTTTCCATGAATTATTTCCCAATATTGAAATTTGTACAATTTTTCAAAGTGAAAGTACTTTAGAACCCATAACCGATATGTACAAATGAGGTACATCTGTTCTTTCACAATCTAGAAATTAGAATATATCGGTTTTTGGTCACCTGTCGGTTATGGGTATCTCTACCTTAAAGAATGCACAATCTGAGGAAAAGAAATTCCATGTTCGAGGGAGATCATGCAATTCAAATAACTTAACATCACTCACCGTGAATCTTGAGTGTGGATTTTTAAATATGAGGCGCTGACGCATGGGCATGGGCCGCCACCATCGCCACGCAGCCTGGGGCCCGCGGGACCACCGACCAACCGCGGCCCATCACCTGGCGCAGTCATTCACCTCCCGAGAGAATCTCCCTTCGTTGCATATCTGCAGACAAATGGTTACATCTGCAGACAAATGGTTACATCTGCAGACAAATGGTTTAGGGGACTTAAAATGTAGCTTCCATGCACAGAATGTGCCGAGAGGAATTTTCTGCCTGCCTCCGCTTGACTTCCTTGAATGATGAGTCAGTGTTGTTTACTTAGCGAGGTTGAAAGAAGAGGATATCGTCGCAATTCAAATTTGCGATGAGCTTTAACTTATGGTCAACGCTATCTGTTTTGTGCCATTTCATTAATTCTTTTGTTTACAACCAAATTTTGGAGTGCTCAATCATGATGATTTGCAAGCTCCGTGCTTAGATTCTAAGTCCATCAAGCTTGGTGCTTCAATTTCACCAACCTTTCGGTTTCGCCGTTCTCTATTTCTATCTCGGTCAGGCCTTAGTTAGCGTTTAAGGTTCCTGAAAGGGTCATCGCCAATGGAGGGTAACAATGGCGAAGAGCATGTTTTAGAAGATGCAAATCTCACTGACGGGTCCACCAGCAGCACTGTTTGGATCACCAGATTCTCTACAGCATTTGAATCGTTGACTCTTGAAGAGCCTGGCCTTGAAGAGCCTGACGTCTCTTCGGTGTACTATTCCCCACGGATTCAGAGCATGCTGGAGCGAAGGAGTGACGAGTTCGCGACCCAGGCGGAAGCTGATATTGAAGCTTCGAGAGTGACTTGGAGCGAGATGGACACGACAGCTGATGCGGACAATGAGGACGAAGCAGAGTCAAACAGGCGGGTCTTTCGCGAGCTTCGACAACGGTACGGCAAATTTTTCAAAAGCAACAACATCGGCGTGGTGTTAGGGGAGAGGTTTGCATCGGGAGGTCAAGCCGACATCTACAAAGGATTTGTGCAGTGGGCAGATGGCTCATGGCACGATAATGCGTGGGCGTATAAGGTAAATCACAAGTACCTCAACATCCCCCTCCAAGTTTACATGTCATATGATGTTTTTTTTTGAAAATCTATCAGGTTTTCTCTCGAAGTATCGCTCCTTTTGATGAGTTGAGGCTTTTTGACGGGTTGACTTTGTGTGAAATCACACGTGAAGGTATTCAAATTAGGGAAAGGCAATCCCCTCCGACTGTTGAAAAGTTCCATGCCACGGGGAATGATATCCAAAGATGGTCAAACCGGTTGTTACTTCAATGGCAACATCTGGGGAGCGTTTGTGTTGGACGATGGAAGAGTAGCGTTTAGGATGAAACGTCAATGGGGGGATTTGCGAAGACTCATCGATGTGAAGAAGGTAAACGTTTCTGCACTTAAAAAAATTATCTTCGTGAATGTGGACACATGCCAAACTACATTTGTATCCACTTACACGGTATGTATGTATCTCTTTTGATCCTGCCTTACTAGGGATAGGGTTGGTCTGCAGGTAGCGAATCGCAACAAGGGCCCGCCATTCACAAACTACATGGCATACTGCTGCATGCGCGACATTGCGAGGTGTATGCAAGTTCTGCACAAAGACAACATTATTCACAGAGACCTCAAAGCAGCAACTGTGCTTGTAGATTGGGATACCACGGATCGCAGAGACTCGGAAACTTTTCGGTGTCAAGTGGCAGATATGGAAACCTTGGGGACGGTGATTGGGACACTCTTCTGGAGAGCGCCCGAGATTTTGCGTGAAGTTGAAACAGCGTCGAAAGAAGACCGGTGTGTGAAAACTCTGAGCTCCAAGTTGTACACCAAAAGTGTCAATGTGTACGGGTTTGCAATGACTTGTTATGAAATTCTCACAGGTCGGCTTCCGTTTGAAGGCCTAGTTCGTTCAACGCAGTATGAGGAGGTTTACAGTGGCAGAATCCGACTTGAGTGGCCGGGAAACCTTGAACCCGAAATCTTGCACTTGCTCCAACGATGTTCCCATCTCCAACCTTCAAAAAGGCCTACATTCAAGGAGATCTGTCGCGTTTTATTGAGATATGTGCGTTCCCCATTCGATTCCACACATGGTACTTCAGTTTCCTCTTGTTGTTTACGTCCCTTTTAACATCAAATGTTCCTACACAGAAGTGTTCAAAACAATGTCAAAATGAGCAATGAAATAAACACCGTTTTTTGGTGGTGTGTAATCACAAGCATTACAGTCATTGTTTTGGCAAATGCTCAAAGCCATATCATACTTGAATTCATTGAGTGTTGCAAACTTGATTTTGGACATTGTGATGTTTGAAGGTTAACCCCTAAACGTTATACCGGAACACCATAGCAGGTTTGCCACCAGGCGAACGAATGTTTATTTCTTTTGAAAAAATAAGGTTTGCCTCTCAAAAACTAAATTTCTAAATTTTTGTTCTTTAGCAAAAAAATCAGTAAAAATGACCTTAAATAGCTTAGAAATAAAAAAATATTGCAAAAACTAATTTATTCTATTTTCGTTTTTCTGTCTTCAGAATTTTCTAATTTTTACGTTTTTTATTTTTAGAATTATTTTAGAACGAACCTGCTATGGTACTACGGTAGTGTTCAATTTTTGGACAACTAATAGATTCAAACCCACCCTACATTCTCATCAATGTTTGGATGAAAGTCATTCAATTTTTTGGAGATACTTCACCAAGTTGTTGTCCTATCTAATGGTTGGATTTAGTCATACTTGAGTACATATTTTTTTTAAATTACAACTGTAGAAGTATGTCAAGTCGTTGACCAAGCCAAAATTGCATTGACTGTAGTTCAAAAGTGGCCTTGCAAAAATGAGGTCATAGATTGAAAAAGTACAATTTTTTTAAAGAATCAACACGTTTAAGAGATCATTTCAAATTCATTCCAACAAATTTTATTTAAAAAATATTAAAATTTTGTTTGTAATTGAATTTAGAAGGAGTTTTTAATTTCAACTTTCAAATTTTATAATTAAATATTGGTGATAGTATTTGTGAATCGAACCATATGGATGGAATCTAAAATTCAAAATCTAAAACTTTCATTTGTACATCAATTCCAATATATTCTTCTAAATAGTACTTTATGAAGATTTTCTCAAATTGTCAATTCCAAAGACACCCCGGTACTTTTAGGGGTTCAACACTCAATCAAAGAAAGTTTATGAAATGAGACCCAACCTTAGGATATCAAAGAATGCAAAAAAGTCCCATCTCAAGAGTGTTTATAAAACCCCACGGTCAATAAGATCAACATTCTTTTTGTGAAAAAAGTTGCACCACACCTTAAGGCAATTTGCACAACCTTAATGCTATTCCAACTTTATCACAAATCCTACTTGCTTTGTTTTGTAGGGTTGGTGATTTACAAAGGTCTTTGAATCTTGAGCATTACGGTCTTCAAGCATATACATAGCAATATATTAGGTTTTTTCTACATAATAATAACAATAACGCTTGTCATCGGGACCATCGTGAATAGTGATCTCAAAACTGGTTAAAATTAGCTGAATTTCAACCAAACATATGCACAACAAAAAATAAATATTCTTACAAATTTTCATTGAAATCAAAAATATACATACTAAGTTGCTCCTTCTCATATGGGGCTGCTAAACATACAAAGAAAGAAAATGAAAAAAAATTGAAATGTAGCGAGAATGCTCATCATAATATAAATATGTAGCAACTTCATGAGGTGATATCTGTGGATATCATCATGATATCACCTTAATATATCAAGGGTATTGCCGAATAATATAGAGGTATCATGAGTATTGTATGCACTGGGTAGCAAAAGTAGATACTCCCTCCGTCCCAAAGTTATTGTCATGTTTGAAAGTCATGTTTGAAAGTGCTTTTTAAGTAGGTCAAAAAAATACTTTCTTGTGGCTAATTTTATTTAGGATGCAATGAACACATGCAATGTTCTTCAATCATTCTAGTGACATAATTTGGAACCTTTTTTAATCATGTTTCTTACAATATGATCAATGAAATTGGCTCAAAGAAATACCAAGCAAACAAGTTGGACAATAACTTTGGGACGGAGGGAGTACCATTTATGTGGGAGGTCGCATAATGTTCTAAATGTCATAAAGTGGTTATGAGATCACTCATCGCGAATGGAGAGTCTGTTATAAAAAGTTTGTCTATCTATGCCTCAAAGGCACGGGTAGCAAGGTTTATCCTTGGTGCCTCCTCTCAAAGGAAGACTTTATATTGGGGATTTCTTCTTCACTACATGCACAAACTATCAATAGCCCCAATTTTTTTTTTTTGAATTCATGTTTGGTAAGGTACAATTGAATTGAAGGTAATCCATCCTATTTGTGATACTTTGTGGTCACTATGCATTATAACCTATTGTGCCATTTTTTGAGCAAATTCACTCATGTTAACTCCTAAACGTCTAAATGTGTTGTGGTGGCCAGTAGAATACAATGTATTTTGGTTGTATTTGGAATGGATCCATGGGTTTGAGTTCAAAAGAGAAGTTAAGATCAGTGCGGTTCTAGTGAGCTATTAAGATCTCAATTTAGAGTTTCTTGTCGGTAGCAAATCTCAATCATACGACAACGTATATACTATCCCCATAGGACGTTTAAGGATTAATAACTAGCTATTCTTTTGGACCATTGGATCAACTAGAAAAACTAAAATCGAACGATTTGATTAAATGAGTGCACATTAGGTTAAGTGGTTCGAGGCTGCCGTAGTGCATAGTCTTACATTGAAACTCCTCACACTACACTAAATAGGTAGATTAGTGTTAGATAATTATAAGATTTGAAAATATTATAGATTTTTACTCTCGACAAAAAAAATTACCAAAGACATTGATTCCAATACTATTGAAAGATCTTCATCTTGACCAATATAGAGGGTAAAAAAATTGGTCAACAGTAAAAACTTACAACATGTTTATGTAAATTAATGTATCTAACAATAATCTACCTATTTAGTGTAGTAGGAAATGTGTCGCTTTTGACTGCCGTTAGAGGTGCTCATGAGTCGGGTTCGTCACAACAGACAAATAAAAGTGACACTTTTCCTGAATTTTAGTCAGTCAGAAGCGTCACTTCTGCTTCCAGTGTCATATGTACACAGCGAATACAGAGTGGCACAAATAGGGTGGGGTGGAGAGTGATGTATCAAAGTTGAGAATAACGAGTCATAAGAGAGGCAAGCCGGGCAGATTATTTAGTCAACCAAGTTACAGAATTGATTGCAGAAGAGTTGATTGTGGAATTCTGAACACAAAAAATCATACAAATGGAAATGACGAGGCCATGAATGAGTGAATGAATGAATGGATTACTACGCCCGGAAGCACGGCGGCGCTTGCAGGAAAGGTGATCTTACAGAGCGCGGCGGGCCACGCAACGCTGATTTCAAGGTCAGCTTCTCCTTCATCCGGCGGAGGCGACGAGGCAGGCTGTAGTAGTAGTTGCAGGCCACCACCGCGCACGCCGCCGCCTTGATTCTCCCCAGTCGGCTCTTCACCCGTTCCTGCATCGTCTGTTTCCTGCAGAACGTGTAGCTCCGCAAATACTCCTGCCTGCTACTGCTGCTTCCATAGCTTCTTCTAGTGTAGCTGTCCTCGTCGTCGTCGTCGTCGGACTCGTTCGACTGGAATGGTGAGAACGGGATTTCTATCAGCTTGAACAATTGACCATCGCTTGTGTCCACATCTGACCACCTCCTGTTTGCCACTGCTGGACCGTATGACTTCGTATACATATCTCACGAGTTCCAATGATTCTAGAACGCAAATCTAGAATGGTGAATGTGGCGATGAATGAATTATAACTTGACGAGATATCAGTTGTGGATTCTGACGTTCCATCTGCAGGCAGTGCAATTCATAGACTCTGTCAGTAGCTAGCTAGCGATTCACACAACAACAGAGTCTGTGAAATTAAGCCACACTGTCTAGATTGTTGCAGGAATTGAATTGAACCAATTCATCATAACAAAGAAAAAAAAGTAAGAATAAAAAAAACACTCCATAGTTTCAACCTCATAAACTGTGCAGAATCGACAAGCAAACGTGTCCACCTTAATGAAATAGTGGGTCTCGCATGGAGACTATGTGGTGGCCATAAAATATTAGAGAAAAGAGGCGAGGGTGAGAGACGGACTCTTAGTCAAGGGATTCAGGAAACTCTACCACCAATAATGAAAGGCTGACTACTTAAAATAGCACAATAATAATGAGAGAGGGCGGAAGGGGGAGCCACGTACCCATTCAATTCTGAGCCTTCTTTAGTTATTATTATTCCTCTTTGGTGCTTTTTTTTGGGAGCTTGAGCTTCGTCCCGGCTCTTCCTCTTTCCTCTTTCCCAATTGATCACCAGAATAACCTGGATCCTTTCAGCCTCATATCAGAGAGAGAATACAAATTCAAACCCTGTAATTTTGGGCAGAATTGTAAACAGGCTCTGATTGACCTCTGGTCTTCTATTTACCCAGATTCGTCAACTTAATACACTGAATGGTGTATTTAGCCTCTAAAGGACCAAGGGTTCATGGTTTTAAAATGACAAATTTAATTGATCATATTGTGAAAATTATAATTTGAATGAGACTGAATTTTATAGGAGTGGAATTAGTGAAGATCAATGCATATGTTGGTCAAAAAACAAACAAATGTGAGTCCACATAGAATCTGTGAAAATAACATGATGCCCAATTTGGGTTTCTTGGTCCTTTAGGGGTTAATGTACCTGAACACTATTTTTGAAACTCAAACACGATTTAATTTTAGGCAGATATAGTGTTTTTGTAAAAAAAAAATGAATGTAGTGTTCCAATGACATATGGCTTGCAACTTTATAATAAATATGGCATGCCACCTCATGTCACTCTCATTACTTGAAAAGAACATGGCACTCTCAATGAAAGTGAGAATGAGGCTAGTGGCAAACTCCTATGTAGTGTCAAGGGACATTATTTCTCTTCACTTTTGAACGAATTGTGATAAAAAACATCAATTCTCCTTAGGCACTAAATACGCCAGTCAGTGTAGTCAAACTAGTGCTTCTATACGATACCCTGCGGTTGTGGTTAGTGTAAATTGATTGATCTTTAAAGTTAAAAGTGCTACTTGTCATATTGTGATTGAGTTAGGGTGATATGGTCCTTTCGGAATTTGACTTGAAAATCCAATTTTGACACCAGGTTGTTTGAATTTGACCCTCATATGGTAGTATGCATCTCAATGTGATAAAGACTATTTAAGATAGAAAGACAATAAATGGAGAAAATAAAAAGTTTTACATATTAGAAGTGGGAGTTATGGCAAGGACTTATTTTCATAGAGAGACAAGGAAAAGTCATGATGAGGCTGCCCGATTCTATATTTTTATTTCACAACAAATAATTTTATACAAATTTTCAAACCTCGAAAATGTTTTCTAGACTCTTCAATAACCAAGTATTTTGATAAACAATTTCGTGCAAGGAATCCTCCAAAACCAATTGGCCATTTTGTCCATAAATCATGCCTATCCAATTTCCCAAATTAGCTCAACTTCAAAAAATATCACACTTTGCATGTAAAAGCATCACAATTATCAAACACACTCCGAAATGAGTGAAGGATGTTTCTATTCATTAGAAGTCTACATTCTATTTCATGAAGTCCTCACAATTATCCATATTTTTACCTTAGATTATCCCTTAAAGGTCCAGAGTAATATACAACAATATCCCATTGTATTTGGCATGGTTTCACACCTATGAGTTTAAGATCAAAAGTGAACTTAAAATTCACGTCGACATGATTTTAATGAGCTATTGGGGCCTCAATTTGAAACTTCCTATTTTCAAGAAATGTCAAATATACGCCAACATATCTACTATCCTATGAGCCCTATGATATACCACCTTAATATACTGGGAGGTTGGAGAAGGTTTGGACATAATGTCAATCCCAAAATAATGTTACCAAGTATAATCAGAACATTATGATATTGGTACATCAACGATGAGGTGAACTTTTCTGTGTACTTTGTACAGTAGGTGCATTATTGAGAGGAGGACCTAAAATAAAACCACAAAATACTGAGGCAAGTTCATACTGCGGAACCTATGCACATGCAAGGACACACATCAAACTACCGGTACTACCCCATCATTCCGCACAGCACATAATTTCAAGAATTATAACGCCAACAATGGAACTGCTATTTCAATACGTATCACCGTTACATAATATTGAGGATGATCTGATCTGAAGTTCTGCATTGTACACATCTACTGAGTATGCAGGGAGCTGATTGTTGACTACTGCCTGTGATGGGGGTAGTTTAACAACCACAGCTATTATTATTGTACACTAAAGCCATGCCTATTGAATGTTAGTTCTATGTATGAACACATACTGGTTCATTCAATGTCAAACAAAAAGGAAAAAAAACAATAAGAATCAGTATAATTGATCATATACAAGGTGTTTTGTTATTACCACAATCAGGGTAAGAACCACAGTGCTATAAGACCCAAATTGATTGTACTTGTTGCTCACTCATCTTGCAAAAGAAAAAGAAAACCTAGCTGTCTAGTAAGAGAAAATTTTGTTATAACTAGGATTTAGGGTTTAGGGTTTATTGCAATGGCGCGCCACCGTTCGCGCCGCGTGCAACTTTGATGAACACGTCTTCCAAGGTGGTGTCAGACAAACCCCAAGCTCGGATGCGCAACCGCCTCTTGTTCTGCTCAATGGCAGAGAAAACTGTTGCCACACTCACCTCGGATTTCGGCAGCTCAATCTTCTGTGTGCCTGAGAGCCCATAAATTCTCTTGGCGTTTGGGGTGAGAGACAAGGCCAGCTCCATCGCTGCTGCCTCCTCCTTCTCCGGTGTTGTGATGGTGAGCACGTACAGGCCTCCGTATCTGGCAGTCAGCTGCAATACATACGGTACACAAATCCACACATTCAGGCGAATCCTTTCTCCCATTCAAGAGCCTCATATCTTAGCACCGTCAGATTTTTGAGGTGTCCATATCACCCTAACCCCTAAATGTCTGAAAGAGCCTTTGCGGCCAGTAGAATACGGTGTATTTTTCTAGTATTTGGAATGGATCCAAACCTTTTATAGGTTTGAGTTCAACACAAAAGCTGAAATTTACATCAATGCGGTTCTACTGAGCTGTTGAGATCCCAATTTAGAGCTTCTTGTTGGTAGAAAATACCAATTATATGGCCACGTATCTACTATCCCCATGGGACGTTTAGATCACGACATGACATGATCTCCATGGGACGTTTAGTGACTAAACTAATCACGATATGACATGTGGCAATTGTACCACCAAAAATTCATCGATAGACAAATCCACATATTGAGACGAATCCTTTCTCCCATTCAGGAGCCTAATCTCTAAGATTTTTTTTAGCTTCGACACATTCCACGTCAGATTTCTGAGGGTCCACGTCACCCTAAACCTATCACGAGATGACATGTGGCAATTTGACAAGTGATGGTGAGCCTGCATTCAGCTGTAATACATACGGCAGACAAATACACACACTGTGGTGAATTCTTCTTCCCATTCAGGAGCCTCGTATCTAAGCATTTTTTAGCCCCACGTCAGATGTTTGGGTTTCCACGTCACCCTAAACCTATCACAAGATGACATGTGGCAAAAAAAACTTAATCGAGTTATGTTGAAACTGACCATGATGTAAGTTTTCATGAGATCAAGTATTTACCTCTTTAGCATTGCCGATGCATTGCAGTTCACCGTTAACAAAAATCCCCAGCCGGTCACACAGAGCTTCAGCCTCCTCCATAGAATGAGCTGCAACCGTGTCAATGCAAGCCAAGTCAATCTCAATACTTAATAAGGTGTTTGCAGAAACATAACCAAAAATACAGTATCTTTTGGACTAAATGCCCTCGAGAAAATCGATATAGGACATAATGCAGTGTTGAGGGTTATACAACCCTTTCAACCAAAGAGAACTGGTCAACTTAGCATCATTATTGTTAATTAGAGCAGGGATTAGAAAGTAAGCATCAATACACTGTTCTCATGCAGCTATTAAAACTTCTTAGATCAGCATATATCCTCTGAATACAATCTGTTCTTTTAGGGCCACTTCACACTATGGCTGATTTCCACTGATTTCCACCAATCAGATTGCAAGAAACCAAGAATTTGGCCTCTCACTCCTTCACACTAGAGGCCAAAGTCCAAAGGCCGTCACCCTCCAAAATGCCTACATGACAACACTTTTTGACCAAGGCGACGGACTCTCAAAAAAAAATTGGGTTGGACGGGAATGGAAACCCAAACTACGGTCAAGAGGCCGTCAATTTCTTTTCATAAAAAAATCAAAACTGTATTTTATTGTCTATTTTCAGCCCATTTCTTTGGACTGTCAACAAAGGTTGGCCACTCAATCTTACAGCCTCTCGACTTGGACGGCCATAGTGTGAAGCGGCCCTTAGTGTTGTAATTGCTGCGATTTATTCCATGATTGTTTTCTAATGTTTTGTTGTATTTTGTTTTAAAACGTGTTTTTCTAGTAACCATGGTTTCCAGCAAAGGAAGGGACTGAGTGAGAGCGTACTAGTGAGAATGATGGCGCGGTCTTGCTTGGACTGCTTCACCACACTCCAGAGATTATACCGAGACGCAGGATCCAGCCCTGTGCTTGGCTCGTCCATGTACACCACCTGCAACATGCATAAAACAACAAATTATACGCTGGGTAGTCACAACTATTACAGTGCTCCTCAAATTTCATCTTTAAATCTTTTTTAAATAAAAAAATTCCATAAACATTTCATCGAAATCTCAAATTTCATCTAGTTACCTTCTACTTTTATTCAGCAAAAGTGTCACTTTTTGCAAGTGCACGTAATTTGAAATTGCCTTTTTTTTTGCACATGGGTCAAACGAGGGTGTTAAATTTCATTGGTCCTATTATTCATGGAGTTTCATTGTTAGTTCCTAGTACTACTCCTAATTGATTTTGGTATGGAATGCGTAGGACTTCATAGGGACACTAAGCATATGTGAAACTCGAACCAAAAAACAAAACATCAAAGGGATAGACAATGAATCCTTGGAGGAATGGAATTTCAACAAGTTTTTTTTGTTAGAGCATCCTCAATGGTGGGATTGTAACCACGCACTGTAACTGCAAGAAAGAGGGTCTAGTGGAAAGCTCTTGTTTTTGGAGGAGAAGATGCCCGCAACTGTGCCTCAATGCCAGCCCGTCATCATTCTTCAAAAGCCCTTCATCAAAGCCCATTGACATTGGGACTTTGTTGAGTTGGCACTGGACATGAACAAGGGAATATTTGAAATAGAGATGGGCAAACAACATAGGGACTTGCGCTAACGCCTCCAATAACGACAACCACCTTGAATTCAATTTAATAAAAGCACCTTGACTAGAAAACAGGGGGAAGTGGAGGACACCTCCCCAAAACTCAGCAAGCATGACGTGGGAGAGGCTAAAACTGAAGGTCCCTTGAAATTGGTGGAGTAGCATTAGGTTGAGAAATACTCAATTTGTTGCTACTAGCCGTTAAGTTACTGTTGAGGAGCCAATATGACAGCCCCATTGAGGATGCTCTTACTCTTTTCGTGTTGCTGAGTTTGGATTGGCAATGAATGAATGTGAAACCAGCAATGCAGGTCTTCAAGATATTTGGAATATTGCAAATATCTATAAATAAGAAATACTTAGGGTGTATACCTGGGGGTTTCCAATCAAGGAGATGGCAACGCTCAGCCTTCGCTTCATCCCACCAGAGTACTTCCCACATTGCTTGTCAGCCACGCCGTTATCCCAAAGATTCACGCTTCTCAAGGAGCTTTCTACAGCCTGTGCCAATGCAACCATAACATTTTTAACCCTTAAAGGTCCAGATTGGCCATTCCGGCCAATGTACACGACCGTATTTCATTGTATTTGGAATGGTTCTACACCTCCTATGAGTATTGTATCAAAAGTAAAATTAAAATTCATGTCTACTTGGTCTTAAAAGCTATTGGGATCTCAATTTGGAACTTTCTACTCATAACAAATGTTAAATATACGGCAATGTATCTACTATTCCCTAAATCCTTCAAGGGTTAAGCAACTAGATTGGCCCACCGTGCCAGAGTTCGGCACAACAGTTCCAACGGCAGAATCGTCCTCACGTGCATAAGTGCACAATCTCTATTATTATTATATAACAGACTAAGTTGGCCAAAGTTAAAGTCTGACACGACTATTCCAACAATGTGTGTGCACAACTTATTATTATTATATAATAGACTAGGTTGGCCAATGCTAGAGTCTGACACGACTGTTCCAACAATGTGTGAGCACAATTTATTATTATTATATAATAGACTAGGTTGGCCAATACTAGAGTCTGCCAATGCCAGAGTTTGACACGACTGTTCCAAAAATGTGTACAATGCACAATTTATATTATATAGTAGATAGTCTTGAGGTGCCATTGGGAGAAGATGCTAGGCACTTCGTAGTTCATTTTTCACCATGAATCGTCATCTACTTAAGAATAAGATCTAACAAGGTGCAAAATTGCGCCAGCGTTAGAATATATGCTCTTGCTTATGACAACTTCCACACATTCCTTAATGACAAAATTCTTAAAACAAGAGAGACAAAAACAGCGCAATAATAATCACTCAATGACATTGCCTTGGGGAATTCACAAACGGGCTTAGACTAAAATGCACTCACAACTTGACATGTTGGAATATGTCCAGTCAAAAGTGTACACAACATGACAAATTCTGAGGAATCATATGCAATTACAATGTGTGTCATTAAATGTAAAGCAACAAATCAAAATCTTCTGCAAAGAAGAGGATCAAAGTACAAAAAAGATTCGGAAACGTACATTGTTCAGTTCTGTCCCCTTCAAGTTCTTTAAGCGACCATAGAACAGAAGATGCTCCCGGCCAGTCAATTGTCCCCACAGCAAACTGTCCAGGAAAACAACCTTCATTAGAAAAACTGAAAACCATACATGTACCATGATGGAAAAACCCTAAACCCTAAACCCTAAATGAGGCAAGAAAAATGTTGAAGTAAACGTACTCATGTTGAGGGCAAACACCCATGCATGTATAAATTTTATCCATGTCAGTACGGATGTTCATCTCTTGAATGTATGCAGTGCCAGACGTTGGCTTCAGAAACCCAATCATCTGCATTCAATTCCATGAAACAAAGTCAGCAAAACCACCCTCTAAGTTGAATCTCTATTACTGTACCAGGCCGTCACGATCGGCCGAATAATTATTTTTTTCAAAAAATTGCTTTTCAACACATGCCAAATTTTGTGGACATTGTCTTTTTCACCATACAAAATAGAATATTTTTGAAAAAATAATTTGGGCATTTCTTTTAATAATTTTTTATTTTATTGATTCTGACGACCAACTACGATATCAAAAGGTGTGATTATAGTATTAAATCTCAAACACGATTATATTCCTCTCTAGTCGTACTCGTTCAAATGACAGATTTCAGAGTCACCAAAACTGTGCCTCCATATTTCCTAAAACTCACACTAAACTTGAGGACTTTCATTCTCGCGTCTCGATCATTTTGTGTGTGTTTTTATATGATTTTTCACAATGCAAGTTTTCTGCTAAACCCTAAAGGGCCAAGAAGCTCAAAATTGGGCCTCCGGTTTATTTAGCAGTCCCTATAGAGACTTCCTTCTGTTCAATTTTTTATTTATTTTTGAAAAAACAGATGCTATGTTAAAAGCTGGTCCCAGCCAAATTATACATTTCACAATGCAATTGATTGAATTTGTCATTTTAAAAAGCATGGATATTCCTTGGTCCAAGGAAAGCAAACAGAAGGTTGAGAATTGTTTTTAAAATGTCTGGTTCAGCTGGACTCTCTACTTTTCAGTTGGGCAACTTAACCCCTAAAGGACCAATAAACCCTCACGTTCTTTTGCAGTTTTGAGTAGGTCCTACATGGAGTTCCTTTTTGTTTAAATTTGTTTGTTTTTTGACTAATACATGCAAAGTTCTTCACTAATTTGGTGATATAAAAGTCGATCCCATTTGAATTATATTTTTCACAATATGATTGATTGAATTTTGACATTTTAAAACCGTGAATCCTTGGTCCTTTAGGGGTTAAAAAAAATGATTCTCAGACCAAAGAACATGATACCAAAAAAAAAAAGTTACCATGTTAATGGCGCTGGTTTTGCCTGCACCGTTGGGTCCAAGAATTCCAAAGCATTCACCCTTGGGCACTGCCAGAGAGAATCCTTTCACCGCGTACTTGGGGGGGTTACCATCCCTGGCAGGGTAGACCCTCTTCAGATTGTCACACACGATTGGATACTCCGAGCTGGGATTGGCAGCCAACTCCTCCACTTGTTCTCTCTGCCACATTTCCAAATATTATATTATCTTTTCGCTGCCACGTGGGATTAATATTCAAAAGTCACTACTTATGAGTAGATTTTATGCTTGCAATGATACTCTCATGTACACCTCATGTACATTTGAGCCATACTAATATCTATTTTTGAGGCTAGCATCTACTTTTGTTCAAAGGGTTGGTACGTTTAGGGGTTAAAGATAGACCATTTTTCGAGTACCGAGACAGGTTTTTTTGGCCAAAAAACATTAAGTTGAAAAATGCCAAAAACTAAGACAGAGGGAGTAGCTCCCAACAGTATAACCTTTTCCGTGTCCAAGTCAACCATTCTAACTCTCAGTTTATTCTACATTCAACCTGTGATTGATCAATGAGCTAAGTGACCCACAGTTTTCATTTGGAACCTGGCTCATTTCAAGTAACAGAAAAATTACAGAATGAATAAATTGAGCGTGTCAATGTACAGTGATGACTGACCTCTTTGGCAACATCTGGTTTCACAGCGGCCTTTTTGCTGTCGACAGCCTCCATATGAGACAGAGATTTGGAGCTGCCAGACAATTTGCGGCTGTTTGCGTCTGTTTGCGTCTTGTCATTGCGCTTGAAGTTCAAGAAAAACAAGGGATGCTTGTTGATTCCCCCAGAGGACGACACTTGATCCACGTAGAGCGTCAGTGCCATGAACACGATCCATTCCACAAACAACGTGATCAGCACGTTGGACATTCCATTTTTCTTGTCCTTGAGGTTGCTCCACTGCATGCCTTTGCTACCCTGACCTCACCAACAATAATTTACACACAAGTTACGTGTATGTGGCCACTCCAAAACTACTGTACAGTACAGTACACCCAAAAATTTCACTCTTCAGTTTTAACCCTTTAAGGACCAAGAAGGCCAAATTTGGCTTCATGTCTTTTTAGCAGTTTTGAGTGGGTTCTATGTGAAGTCTCTAATGTTCAAATTTATTTATGTTTTTGATCAACACATGCAATGTTCTTTCCTGATTTTGGTGATATAAAATTTGGTCCTATCTGAATCATACTTTTAATTATAAGAATGATTGAATTTGTCATTTTTAAACCATGAATTCTTGGTCCTTAAAGGGTCAATTAAGTAGCAGCAATGAATGATACATCATGAATACAATACATTTTTCGTTTGTTTGTTTGTTTCTCTTTCTTTTTTGGTTAGGACATCAGAGTTTTATCAAATGGTGGTCTTGTAGCGCAAAATGGGTTTAGGGGTTACCGTGTAAACAGCTTGGAATGAATACTGTGCAAACTCCCAGAGACCACGATACGTTGCAAATGGAGGAAAGATCTGCAATGCAGTGACAACCCTCCCTGCCCGAAACAGAAGAAAAAAAAGTAAGTCCCATTCCATGTTTTAAATGTAACACAAATTTATTCAACAATGATCAGAAATGGCACCAGGGTTTTATTCTACTCCTGATACAACAAATTGGAGAGGAGCGTTTTCTGAAAGAAAAGAGTCAACTTACTGCTCGTGTTCAAGTCCACAACAAAGTTCTGGAAGAAGAAGCTGCTGAGTAGTCCACTTCCAAACACATACAGATAGCCCACCACTGGCACCCCAGTGCAAAAAAGCCAGCATTAGATTCACGAAGCTAAAAATCTTTTCCTCACAAAGTTTACAAAAGTTACGTCAACTGCAACAGAGTTTTTGGCAACCCTGATGAAGAAGATTCAGTTCATGATGCTGTCCAAAAGTTGCGAATTTAATCCTTTCGGTCACTAACAACCAAACAGAACATGAGGAATGCAAAATCTAGAAACAAAGTACACTTCAACTTGTTTGGAATCTGAACCCCAGTCCAACATCCAGACACTAGAAAAGAGTCGGCGAGCAAACCTGTGGCAGTTTTGACATTCCGGAAAACATTGGATAACAGGAATGCGAAGGAAATAATCATGTTCACATACAGAAAGTAGAACACAAGTTGTATGCTGTAAGAGTTTTTCGTAAAAAATTTCAGCCCTGCAATACCAATATACGGATTAGCCATATATCTCAGTGGCTTATAGGAACAAAAACAAATCAAAAAACATTGGCCATTTCTGTTGAAGAAATTATATCAATATGGTGTTCACTTACGAATAATGGAGCCGAAGATGATGAAGCAGAGCATATAAAGACAGAAGAGACTCAAATAATAGACGTATGTAATTGCCCAGTAAGCGCTATCACCGAGGCCATGCATTTTCATCATCATCCGGAGATGATACTGCTTCTCATACACCAGGGCAGTCAACACCACCTACCATTCAATGGCACACCAAGTTAGTTAGTTAGTTAGTTTGCCATGATTCATGTGTTGCAAAATAAGAGGAAAAAGTGATCACAAAAAATCACTGAAATTTTGACTAGCTTACTATACAATCTAGCAGCTTCCAGTTCGTTGCTTTCAAGGAAATTAGGGTTTAGGGTTTAGGGTTTAGGGTTCAGGTATGGTTGCTTACAGGAAAGAGGAATCCCAAAATCCACATGTAAAACAAGGGTCCAATAAGCGACGAGAAATCCAAACGTAATTGTGTGTCGGGCTTGGGCATTTCTTTCACAAACAGTAATGGTAGCTCTGTCAATGGCCCCAACTTGTAGCGTAGAAAGGCTTCCGATACCTACAAACAGATAAAATAACAAGTCCAACGCCAATACACATCAACCAGAAAAAAGCTAGTCATTCTTCAGGACCATGGTTTTAAAATGACAGATTCAATTGATCATATTGTGAAAATTATAATTCAGATGGGACAAAATTTTATATCGTCGGAATACGTGATGAACATTGCATGTGTTGATCAAAACAGAAAGAAAATTGGGAAAAAATAAACTCCACATAGAACCTACTCAAAATTGATTAAAAAAACACCACGAAACCCACTTGGTCCTTTCATTGAAGCACTCACTGCACCCTTCCTCTTTACAGATGCTCCTGAAGATACTACTGAAGTAGATAGATAGATAGAAACTCCGGTCTCTTTCGAGGCCGGCGTTAATAAAGTGTTTATTCGTAATGTTAATGACTCAGTGTCCACAGGACAAAGGGCCATTATGACAAAACTACTCTTCCCTGTCGAGGATAGGCACTTTAGTAACCAGGTATTACTGCTGAAGTACTAAACATTCCTGCTTGATTCTACTACAACCACTTCTATGCATCATTTCTTTTTACATCATATTCTTTTTTTACATTCCTCTTGTTGTTGTGTCTACATATAAAGATTGGCAAATATCAAGGTCTTCATAGCGCTTGAAGCACTGATTGAAGCCCTTTTTTCTATTTACAAATGCTAAGCAACTGCACTGACAAAGTATTAATTGTTCCTCCTTTGTTCCTTCTTACATGATATAATTCTTATTTTCAACCTTCATCTTTACACACAGAATAGGAGACCGGCATCAAACTCACCATGTTCAAGGCGCGAGATACACGGATCAGATTGGAAGGGCCTTGCCCAGTTCGGTTGGCATACGTATCATTATACCAAATGTTCACATCAAAAGCGGCTGGATTGGTATTCGCAAAGTCATAAGCTGCAACGACCACATGAAACTCACAATTCACCGACAGGAACAACAAAAGGAGGACTTCTCTAGCAATTATTAAGTTACAAAGAAGATGATCACCATCAGGAATTTAGGACCTCACTGATTTTTAACGATTTAATCCGTGTGACATCCAATATAATTTCGTACATTTTCGCACGAATTCTGCACAGATTTTGCACTAATTCTGCACTGAATCTGCACGGCTTCTACATTCACTCTTTTCATTATCTTACACACTGCAGAATCCGTGCGGATTTAGCGCAAAGTCCGTGCAGAATCCGTGAGAAAAATGTACAAACCCATGAAATATCGGATGTCGCACGGAAATCGTTAAAATCCGTGGGGTCCTAAATTCCTGATCACAGTCTGTTGTTAAGCGTGGTCACACATTCGGAACAGGGCTGGTAAGCACGTTCAAGCTCATTCAATCAACAGATCATGCAAAAAAAAATTATAAAGGATCTTACCAACTGGAAATTCGTCAAATTCTCCTGTAGGATTGCCCTTTCGATAGCCTGCATACAGCATCTTGTTCACCGAGGAAGCATTGCCACGCCACAACGTATTTGTTTCCAAGCATGTAAAATCTGCGCACTCAATTCACGTTAAAACGCTGAAGGGTGAATTTCCCAAAAGCTTCTTCAGTGAGAGCTCATCACGAAAATCCTCAAAGGGTCAACACCAAATAAAAACAGTAAAGTTGGACTGTTTTGAGACAACTTCTGAAATCAAATCTTTCCATGATAGCACTACTAGAAAATCCAACTATCCTGTTGATTTGGTTGCATTGATCAGGGACACTTTTACTACTCTGTTGATTTGGTCGCGTTGATCAGGGATACTTTTCTGTTGATTTTGATAGCAATCTATTGATTCAAACAAAAACGCGACCAAATCAGCAGAAAAGTGTCCCTGATCAACGCGAACAAATCAACAAAATAGTTGAATTTTCTAGTAGTGTAGTCACAGTGATCATGGCCTCTTCTGAATGAGCACTGTGACCATAGGAAAAGTAATTATATCTGCCTTAACTCCCTTGGAAATTCTTTTTTGTGCACACTCTTGAGCTCACACCAAAAGCTCCAAGAAGAAGATAAGGCGTTGGACACTCACTCAACTGCTCTAATTTTGTGGTTTAAAAATGACAAATTCTATCGATCACACTGAAAAATATACTTCATATGGGGCCCAATTTTGTATCACCAAAATCAGCGAAGAACATAGTATGTGTTGATCAGAAACCAAACAAAATTGAACAAAGGGAAGGCCACATTGGACCCACTCGAAACTGCTAAAAAAACAAACAGGAGGTCCTGTTCGGGGTTACGAGTGGTTTTGTTTTTTGCTTGGGTTTCTTTTCAGAAAGGTGAATTTCTCAGAATGGTATGAACCTCCCCATGAATCATGAGGAATCTGATGTTGTCTAAAACAATCTAAGAGTGAGAAGTCGGTGGACAGGGGCAGACCTTGGCTGACGGAAAATCCCACGCTAACATCGAAGGAAACGTTGAAGTCACTCAACCCCGCACATGAGGGCCGAAGCACGTACGTCGGCTCGGAGGAAGTAAATGCCGACTCGATCAGCAGATTCCCATACGTGATTGTATCTGAGCCCTGTAAAATAAATCAATAAATGCACACACACTAGTCAATAAACTTCCTTCCAACCTTGAAAATCACTAAAACAAACCCTAAACCCTAAACATCAACCTGGAAAGTTACATATCTACACAACATGCTTAAAACTCACGCCAACAAGGCCGGATACTCTTGACCCTTGCAATCAAAAAAATCACTTTAGAACTATTCAAAGGGGCTGTCATTGTGCTTGAGAATAGCGGCGATTTATGTAAAGTTTCTACAAGGTTCTGGGGCTCAGAATCAACTGACATTCGTGATGAAGTGTGCACACAGCTCTAACCCTTAATGGTCCAAGGATTCACAGTTAAATTAAAATGACAAATTCAATTGATCATATTGTGAAGAATATAATTCAGATGGGACTAAATTTTATATCTCTAGAGCTAGTGAAGATCATTGCGTGTGTTGATCAAAAAACAATAAAATTCGAACAAAAGGAAGTCCACCCGAAACCTACTCAAAACTGTTCAAAAAAACACAATTCTGGTCACCGGGGCTAACTAAGTATTTCATGAGAGCAACAAAACGTACCACGACAACCGAAGCAAGCGAATACAACGGGTCGGAGATGTTGATGCTGCTGATGTTTCCACCAGTACCTAACAGGTAGCTCGCCATCGCTGGAAGGTTCATCACCAAAGCCTTTCATTGTCAAAAAAACAAGCAAAGATGAAAGATTTCACGAAACCCATTTGAAAAAAAGAACCCTATCGATCTAGGGATGAGAGAGCTACGTACTATCAGCGGCGGTGCGGTTGGCGCCGGTGTAAGGAATGGTGGCAGCGCAAGCGCCGGTGGCTTTGCAGGAGGCGTTCTGCGTGGCGTCGGGAAACGCGGGGCTTTGCGTGGCGCGGTACTGCGGTCCCGGAACTTGCAGCACCGCAGGCCATGGCGTGGGGTTGGGAATGCCGCAGAACGGCGCTTGGTCCGAGTTCGAGTACTGGATGCCGCACACTTTGCCACCGCTGCTGCCGGGCTGGGTAATGCAGCCGCACTTGAAGTTGTCGCCCAGCAGCTTGTTGATGGCCACTTGAATGACCACCAGCAGAATGCACAGGAAAATGGGCCACAACACCAGGCAACAGTTGGTCCGCCAGTTCCGTTTCTGGAACGTCAAGTTCTTCCGGAACAGCGCATTCGCTTGCGTCTTCTTCGCCGTCACTCGACGCTGCTCAGACAACCCGCCGCTCTCCGGATCCCTCCCATTCATCGTAACAATCAACCAGTACTCTACTCGATTCTAGAAAATGCTAGAACCTCAAGGCTTCAATCTTTGAGTAGATCTCCAACCGAGTACGCACCCACCGACACTGTATCGTCAATTCGAATCGAAACGAAAGAATTCAAAAAGTTTCGAAGTAACAATAATAAATGCAGACTCTAGATCGAGACAAACAATCGGCGACGACGACGAGACTAGGCTTTGATGATGCAACGAAATCCAGAAGTGGGACCCCGGGTGTACAGCACAGGAGTCAACTTGAGAATTTTTCTGTTTCTTAGTCGACGTTTTTGACGTTTCCTGGCTAGCAGGAGGCCCAGCTAGCAGCGAGCTACATTTGGTGAGGGTCTGAATGGAGATGATTCCACGATGACTCTACTACGGTACCGACTGAACTGGTGGTGACTAGGAAATGTTCAGACGAGGTAACTTAGCATTGTGGAAGTGGCGGTGAGCCGGTTTGGCAGTCACGGTCAACCCTGTTTCCTCACTGGGCGTGTTCACTGCACAGCCATACCTCCTTAATATCACCTTAAGGTAGGAGCAGTTTACCCAATGTTGATAATTTCTAAACACAATAGTCATTCTAGAACATAAATCTAGGTAAATCTAGGTAGACCATAGATAGCTTATCATTTTTGTCAACCAATAATAAAGGCTCTATGATGTGCTTATGTTTGGGTTTTAAAATGAATGACATGTTTATAAATTATCGGCATTGGGTACAGTGTTGGAATTGGGTGCTCGTACCTTAGACTGTAATTAGGTTGAGAGGCCATGGGATTGAGGCCCACTTTATACTTGGGGCTGGATTGAGGGCCAGGCCGAACTCAACCAATTTCAACTAGTAGGATTGCTCGATTCTTTCGAATTCAGCCTAAGGGCTTTATACTAGGGCCGGGCCGGAAGGAGCACTTTTTCCTACGTGGCGTCCTATGTGGCATGATTTTTGCGCTAAATCTTTGGGCGGGTTTGATGAAATCGGGACAAAGTTTGCCATGGTCCGAACTTCAAACTTGGCCGGATTGAATCGGGCCAACCTTCCATTCAGCCCCAGCATGTGTATAAAGTGGGCTTCAGTGGCCAAACTTTGTTGAGAGTCAAAAGAAATGGGCTGAAATAGGCAATCAAATATAGTTTTGATTTTTTATGAAAAATAAATCGACGGCCTCTCGACCATAGTTTAGGTTTCTATTCCTATTTAACCCAAACTTCCTTTAAGAGTCCGTCAACTTTGGTCAAAAAGTGTTTTCCATGTAGGCATTCTGAAAGGTGACGGCTTTTGGACTTTGGTTTCTAGTATGAAGGGTCGAGAGGCCGAATTCTTGGTTTCCTGCAATCTGATTCGTGAATATTGATGATCTCTCGACCTTCAGCTATAGTGTGAAGCGGCTCTTAATGTCATATCCTCTTTGTTCTCACACCTCCTATCCTGGAATAGTGTTTGGTAGGATGAAAGAACCAAATCTGCGTAGACCATAGATAGCTTATCATTTTGATTAACATCCAAGAAGAACTCTACGATGTGCCTAAATTTGTGTTCTAAAATAAATGCATAGTTTAGAATCTCTCGAAATTAGAATCTCTCGAAATTAGAATCCTATTGGTTTTGGAGCCCTCTACCTATGCTTGGGGAAGAAGCAAAAGGTATAGTGGAACGGGAGGATCAAAGTGGAATAATTCTAATAATTGTTATATTATTTTATGAAATGGTGCACCACTTGATGTAGGCTCTGTATAGATGCCCTTGTGTCTGGTTCTGGGAAGCTGATTCCGGTGTTTCTGTGCACCTTCGTCTCCTGCTTTCTGGACTCTGGAGCATACTTCGCGAATATTCAGTCGGCTGTTTTCACGCTACCAACTCCTGATTCAGGAGGTTCTATTGGTCAGGTCCCTTAAGGTACAGACACCTATAACCGACAACTTAAGCATTTCAGCATACCAAAGCTTGGGTTATCGATAAGGAGATAATTTTCGTTCGTAAGAAAATAAGGTTCATGAAGAATGAGCATTTTTTCAAAAATAATTGAGTAAAATTCAAATTACTACAAAAATTTTTGTTCAAAAGTTGCCCACGCCCCATAACCAACATATAGCTTCACCCATGAGGGACAATGAAGCATCACCCTCTTTTCCTCCCAATGAAGCATCACAGCCTCACATTTTAGGGTTAAAATTATTGGCTTTTGGTCAAGCCATTAACAGCAATCCAGGAGCCTATGGAACAGTGATGGGGTCATTGTTGGTTATGGGTCTGTATACCTTAGAGCAAGCCCAGCAGTTTTGATAAATTCAGGGGTACAACGCCATTTTAAATTGGGGAACATGAGCATAGGGGGAAGGGTCTGCATGCTTGTCCCAACACCACTCAGAGCATTCCCACCCATGCCCTCATCAAGTGGCCTTCAACAGTGGTTTGACAGGGCATTGTAGGAGTTCAAGTGGCCTTTCAAATTCTGGACCCCCACTGTTGAGTCTCCTTGAATTTAAGAATCTGAAAAATGAAGAGCCCATGGCCAATGGGAAGCACCACATGCATGTTGGGCCATGGGTGATTATCGCAATTAATGCAATGATTATCTCCCTCAAATAGCCCGGATTTCAAGCTCCAGAGGCAAATGCAAGACTCCACAACCTAGCGTGGCAAAGCTCATTTCTACAGAGGCCTTGCAAGAGAGGCCACTGGCAAACCCAAGGGTGGGAGAGAAAAAAGTGTGAGGGCCCTCTACAGTGCCAAAAGGCCACTTGTTGAGGGCAAGGGTGGCCATGCTCTCAATATTTTGCTATAAGCAACAACTAATTCTATGTTGTTAGAGTATTGTAAATTGCACCCCATCATGTTGTGAGTCAACTGCTTGCTATTGAATCCTCCACAACTCTTAATTAAGTTTAGTGCAAAAAAAGAAACACCTGCCAAGATAATAGTATTTGGTGTAGAGAAATCAAATTTAATGGCGTTAAGCATCATTTTGGGGTTGGCGTCACTATTGTTGGGGTGAACAAGGGAGCAATTGCCCTTTATCTTAACGTTGGGTCAAGGAAATTGTTGTTGTAGGGCATGCTCGTAGAGCATGCTTAGTAGCATGAGTCTTCGTAGGACCAACGCTAAGGTAGTGGTAGATGACGGGTTGGTGTTTAAAAATGCCCACAACAACAAAAGTTCTGACACCAAGGAATGTAGCGGCATGCTCTTTCTTGACGTCTCCCCACCATATGAGGTTCACTTGGCGCACGAGAATAATTGACGCCAAACTCCATTGTAGAGAAGAATCAACAGAGAATCGTGTATTGGGAGATGCGCAACCCATCCCAACTCAACACTTGCTCCAACTTTTGTGCTAGCTCTGACACAAGCCTCTACTTCATTTATGTTTTCAATATTTTATTTATAGCTCGGTGGGATGAAACTAGTGTTAGTGGGGCAAGCATATTGGCCTACCCCCCAAAACTCATTTAAAACCCAAACATAATGCAGTTCAAAGAGAATTTGGACTCCCACTATTGGGCTTGCTCTTAGAGAATACCCAACAGCAGCAATTTCCTTGACCCAACGTCAAGATGAAGGGCAGTTGCTCCCTTATTCACCCCAGCAATAGTGATGCCAACCCCAAGATGATGCTCAAAGCTATTAAATTTGATTTCTCCATACGATATACTATTGTCTTAGCAAGGCTTTTTTCTTACACAAAATTTAATTAATAATTGTGGGGATCTAATAGCCAACAGTTGACTGACATCATGATGGGGCGCAGTTTACAATGCTCTAACAACATGGAATTAGGTGTTGGCTACAACAAAATATTAGATGTTGCTGGAACAAGCATGCAAACTCCTCCCCCAATTTAAAATGACGTACCTATGAATCCATCAAAGTTGTAGGGCTTGCTCTTAGAGCATGCCTAGCAACATGTGCTTTTCAAAGACCAACACCAAAATTTGGTGTAGTCAACTCTACTTGCTCCAAAGTCTGGCCCAACAACTACCCATCAACGCTAATAAATAAGTTTTATTCCATTGCAAAAGACACAAACAATAGCCAAACTAGCCAAACTTTCGTGCCTTAGAGAACACATCAAAAGGTTTATCATGGTCCCTTACAAGTCCCTTCTATCACTTTATGAAGCTAAAAGTTAGTAAAATTATTCTCCTAAATTGATTGCTAGAATTTAGTGCCCAAGTGGGGATATGTAATTAGTGGCCATAAAACTCATTTGGATCATATTTGGTGCTTTTTGTTGGAGACGTAAGAACTTTTCACACTCCATCTTGGACGTGAGCTAACCCTTAAAGGATTTAGGGTATAATAGATACGTTGTCATATATTTAACATTTGTTGTAAGTAGAAAGTTCCAAATGGAGATCACAATAGTTTTTAAGACCATGTTGATATGAATTTTAACTTCACTTTTGATATGAAACTCATAAGAGGTGTAGAACCATTCCAAATACAATGAAATATTGTTGTATAATATTGGCCGGAATGGCGAATCTAAACCTTTAACCCCTACCTGTCGGCAAGACCAAAAAATGGCTTATGAATGAAGCCGATTGTTCAATTCCAAATGCTCTGTGGATGATCTCCATCCAATTCTTTATGTGAAGGGCTTTGCTCGGTGATGCCACCCCTTCAAGTTAAATTCAAATCATTCAAGTTATTTTTAGATTTTATATGGAGTCCCAACTACAAAAAGAGTCATAAAAACGGTTCACTGTGTTGTGTGTTTTGAATTTTTTGCTTGTTCTACTTTACTAAACTTAGGCCATGAAAATGAGTTCCATTGCATTTGAGCTTAACTAACAAAGTGAAGCTTTCCAAGTCTAGTTACATTTAGATACACGGATGATTTTCATCAACTAAAGTTTCCTTCATTGTAATTTACACCTTAGGTAAAAAAAATCGGAATTTTCTAGTACATTTTGTAATTGATACAAATTTTCTTTACAATCCTTTTATTAAACCATATTAATTTCAAAACTTCACCAAAGTTTCTGAAAAATTCATGAATTGTAGTAGACATGTGACTTCATCAACTAAATATATAAATTTGAATTCTTATATTATTTTTAGTAGCAAAATTGAATGTGACAGATAAAACATGATTCTATAGTCATAGGCCCAACCTTTAAGGGTTAAGGGTTAAGAGTGTTTGGTTGGCCATGATTGTGATTAGATTGCAACTCTACAGACTGCAATCATGAGCTTTGCAATTCTGAATTTAAAAGTTGTTAATTTTTTATTATTTTTTTAAAACATTGTTGAACAGCGCTGGCTAGCCCTGGCAACTTTGGAATCCATCAAGATCTCAAGTTGTCCAACTTCCTCCTCCCCCTCCCCACCAATTCTCTTTCCAATTTTCTTGAAATGCACAATTTATGAAAACATGTGTATTTGCTATATTTAACCTCATTTTTTCATCACCTTTTCAAAGCACAAATATATTTCAATTTTGGTTGAGAAAATTCATTTTTCTTCACCATTATTCTCTCATACAAGCATGTAGGACACTTTTGATGTTTAAAGATTAATTCCTAAAGGACCAAGAATTCATAGTTTTAAAATGACAAATTCAATTAATCATATTGTGAAATACACAATTCAGATGAGACTTAATTTTGTATCACTAAAATCTGTGAAGAATAATGCATATGATGGTCAAGAAAAAAAAAAAAATTGAACAAAATGAAGTCCACATAGAACCCAAAACTGCATTAAAATTTGGACTTCTCGGTCTTTTATAGGTTAAGACAACTCAAAAAGGTCTAAACAAAAAAAAATCCTATTGAATATTAAGATGATGAACTATTTGCACTTTTTTTAATCAATTGTACATATTAAGATGATGAACGTAAATGGAAAAAATATATTATGAATAGAGATTTTCATTTTGATAAGATTGGTTGAGATTGCATTAGAATGCACTATTGATTGTGCATCACAAAAAACAACTATTATAAAAGAACAACTACATAAGGTTCTTTAGCCCTTCTCAAGATTCACCTTATTGCTCTAGCTGCATGAAAGATAAAAAAATTCAAAACATGAGATTCTTGAGGCTAGGCACTTCCAACCCCATCATCATATTTTAGATAAATAATGACATGACATGTCCAATATTCTAGAATCTACTACAAGGATTCTTGTGCAACAATTCTTATTCCAAGGTACAGCTCACAAGGACTAAAAAACTTATGTACACATTTTCTTGAAGTAACATACAGAGGAAAATCATAACCCTAAAACCCTAAACCCTATTGTAACAGTAGTCTATAACATTGTAACACTGCAAACCTAAATTACGAGACTATAGATCAGATGATTCTTCCTTTGAATCAATCAGAAAATCTTTAGAAGTTCAAAATTGACCTTCAAGGCAAATTCCATCTTCTTGTCCCCAAGGAAATTGTAGCTTTTTGAAGAATATTCCCCTCCCAAGCACTGTACTCTATTATATAACGCAGGCTATTCTATGCGCTTACACACAAGGATAATTCTGCCACCAAAATTGTAACACACACTCAAGGCATTACATTCAGTAGCCTTCATGTCCACTGTCTTTCCTTCATGCACTCTATTCATCAACTTGAGCCTCCACCTATCCACTTAGCTATTGATGAAGTACTGTTGGGTGTGGAATATTCCACACCATCTACTGAAGAGCCAAGGCAAGGACAATGCATGCTACTGAATGTTATGGGATGATTCCAGGCCTAAAACTATTTGTGCCAGACTTTGGCACTACCCAACCTAGACTGGTGCATACATGCATGCTCCTCACAACAATTCCACCCATACGGTTTCCAGCAGGGGCCAACCTAATGGTGAAATAATGCATAAATAATCTGTACTACTACTACGACAGCAAATTTAGAATCATTATCAAGATGAAAACCAGGTTTCAGAACCTACACGAATCAGTGCAATTTTGCAATTCTCAAGTGGGAAAATTTGGACAGTACTTACATCAGTGCTGGATACTGGGACTCCAGAAAAAACCATCTTTTGGCTTCTGGTAGTCTCCAATGACCATGTACCAGTTATGCCTGCATTCCAAACCATGTGAGTTTATTATCCTCCTGTAATTTCAACAACAGCCCAATCTTCAAATAAACAGAACCGACATCCTAGTGACCACAATCAAATCACCTGCCATGTTGACAACACAAAAAAAATGAAAATGTGGGACTGTATGGATTTCATAATGTCCTTGCACTAGTAGGAATTTGGTCCTTTAACCCTTAAACATATTCTGTATTTGGTGGTATTTGATCAAAATAACAATGACCAAAACATTTTTTAGTACAAAACAAAATTGATAATCATGATAATATGTATCTAACAATATATCACAATTCGTATAGTAAACCGCAGTTGAGCAATTATAAAGACTGAATACAGGTTGTACAAAGGCACTCCAAGGGCCTTTTGAAGATTAAAACTGGGGTAATAGGAACCAATAGTGCCCAAATCTAAGGACTCTTGATGAGTGCTTAGGATATGATATCTTCAATATATGTAGATATTAAAAAAATATTAAGGACATTTTAGTCCTTTTGAAGTACGAATAATTACTCAAACATCATAAAAAATTTGGTATACTTTAGGATGACATAATATATGTAGGAAATAATTTATACTGCATTATCAATTCAAATGATAAAGTTATTGCTTAATAGTTCATAAAAACAAGCACTGGTTACACTTATGTTGGCTCCTATTACCATGAATGCACCCACTAGTCTTTTGTGACTGAAATAGCCCTTGTGACTGAATTTAAAGGAGTTGGGCAAAGCTTACCTTGCAAGCAGAAGCTTTGAAGCAAGTGCCCAGTTGATGAGGCTAGGATAGTAAACACCCGGGATGGTCACGCACCCAACCACTCCCTGTTTCTCTTGAATAGCACGGCTGATGACTGCCACCCAGGCCGCTTCACTTGTTGCCATTGCGTGGCCGAACTGCACCAGGCCCGTTGTATAACCCCTGCATCTCACACAGTTCAGCCTTCTATTCAATGCTGACGTCTGCTTTCAGTCGCTACAAGAAAAAACACTTTTATGCATGCCATGCCACACTTCAGTATGAATCAATATCATTTTTAAAAAGCCTTTTTATGCATAGGGTAGTTTAAGGTCATTGCAAACCTTAATCCCTAAAGGTTTGAACGTGCCGTTGCGACCAGTAGAATACGATGTATTTTAGTTGTATTTGAAATGAATCCATACCTTTAATGAGTTTGAGTTCAAAAGAGAAGTTAAAATTTAGATCAATGCGGTTCTAGTGAGCTTTTAAGATCCCAATTTAGAGTTTCTTGTTGATAGTAAATCTCAATTATACGACAACGTATATACTATCCCCATGGGACGTTTAAGGGTTAAACCAATATCATAGTACAAAGCTAATACCGTAGTACCATAGCTGGGTCGCCAAAAATTAATTCAAAAAACAAAAAACAAAAAAAAATTATTTTTAGCTATATTTTGCTATTTCTAAACTAATTTGGGCCATTTTTAATCATTTTTTTTCTCGAAAACGAAAACCAAGAAATTCATTTTTTGAGGAACAAACCTTATTTTTTCAAAAATATTAAATATTTGTTTGTGGGGTGGCGAACCAACTATGGCACTACAGTGCTAAACTCTACATTTTCCCAGAGAAACTAATAATTTGAAGAATATTGATCATATTAACTCCAGGATTAGAATAGTACTTAGGTAGAGATGCTAAACTATCTTGAAAAAATTGAAGATACTAGAGTAAGGGCTATTAGAATACTATTAAGGGCTAAAATCAAATTTAACCTAGGGCTAACGTACTATGATATTGTAGCTTTGTGCACTCGATTTCATTATTTTTTCCACCATAATAAATACTATTAGAAATAGAATGGATTAAATTAGAAAGTATTTTTACCCAGAGCTCCATAATATTTTGACATTGTTGTGGAGGACGACTTAATGGAGAAGGGACTCACACAATGGTGTTGTCTT
This sequence comes from Pohlia nutans, assembly GCA_022496805.1. NCBI lineage: Eukaryota > Viridiplantae > Streptophyta > Bryopsida > Bryales > Mniaceae > Pohlia > Pohlia nutans. The sequence goes on from CM040086.1 coordinate 6,138,451, forward strand.
TGGTTGTGGCCACCCAACATCCTTCAGGCCATCTTGAAAGCATATGTCTGATATCATTTTCACGCTCGTACCCCATTCCCTGGCTATAAATTTCTCCACATGCCTTCACATCCCCTTCCTCCATCTTTCGACTGCTAATACCTGGTCACCCAATTAGACTCTTTCAAAACCATTTAGAGGAAATCATAACAAATGCCCTTGTAATGTACTCCCTCCGTCCCAAAGTTATTGTCCAACTTGTTTGCTTGGTATTTCTTTAAGCCAATTTCATTGATCATGTTGTAAGAAACATGATTAAAAAAAGTTCCAAATTATGTCACTAGAATGATTGAAGAACATTGCATGTGTTCATTGCAACCTAAATAAAATTAGCCACAAGGAAGTATTTTTTTGAGTTACTTAAAAAAGCACTTTCAAACATGACTTTCAAACATGACAATAACTTTGGGACGGAGGGAGTATCATTCTTGTAGAGTCCTGTAGTGCACCCAACGGTACACCTTTTGTAGTGTACCATAGGGTTGATTTGCCAAAAAATAATTCTAAATAATGCCAAAATCTAGGACAAATTATTTTTATTCTTATTCTTATTCTTATTCAAGGCAAATTATCAAACTGTCCATCAAATAAATTAGTATTTATTTGAAATAAGCAGCTATGTTGGGAAGAACATCATGGGTACCGTATTGAGGCGGATGGACGGTGATTTCATCTTCTGCGCATGCTCCACAATGGCTTTCATGAGCGATTTCCCTACCCCTCGGTTCCCTGAGCTAGGGCTCACAGCCACTGGCCCAACGCCATTTGCATACCTGTCCCCTGAATTAAACCCACATCATTCAAGAACATACAATTAATTCAATTAATTCAATTAATTAAGACGAAAGCAGGCTCATGGCACCTCTTGAAAACAGTGCGCACTAACCTCTACAGTACCAAGCATTCATGGTTTTGAAATCACAAATTCAATCTTCAAAAATGTAACTCACATGAGACCAAATTTTCTATCACTGGTTTTCCGGGAAAAACCAGGAGTATAAAGTTTTTCCTAGGGGTGTCACAGCTTTTCCGAGAAGTTTGATTCGCTAAAGATTGAGAACATGGGGAGAAATCGTGGAGTCAATCCTAGCCATTCTCCACGAAGAACCCCGTAGGCTAGAATGTAGTATCTTGAACCTCCCGTGTATTATCCCTTGTAGAATGTACGTTTGCTGAGGTGAGGTTCCCAATACTACATTGAAGCAGTAAATCTCTTTGAGAGGCCAAGTGAAGAATGAGAATGGCCACAGCTTCTCAATTTTCACGCCCATTCTTCACCTCCGGAGTAGAAGAATGAAGCTTCTCAATCTTCAAGAATGTGTCCTCCACAATTCAGAAGAAAGTGCAACGAACACATTCTATGAAGATTGAGAATGGGAAGAAAGAAGCATATCACCCCTAGTGAAGAACATTATGCGCATTGGTCAAACAACAAATGAATTTGAGCAAAAAGAAGTACACCTAAGACCTACTCAAAACTTCTTTTTTTTAAACATGAGGTTCAATTAGGGTTTCGTGGTCTTTTAGGAGCGAAGACAGTGTAAGAATCACGGTAAATGAGAGGGAAGAAAGCAAAACCACAGGGCACCTTGACACATTCACCAGGTCATAAATGGTACTCCCTCCGTCCCAAAGTTATTGTCCAACTTGTTTGCTTGGTATTTCTTTGAGCCAATTTCATTGATCATATTGTAAGAAACATGATTAAGAAAGGTTCCAAATTATGTCACTAGAATGATTGAAGAACATTGCATGTGTTCATTGCAACCTAAATAAAATTAGCCACAAGGAAGTATTTTTTTGACCTACTTAAAAAAGCACTTTCAAACATGACAATAACTTTGGGACGGAGGGAGTACAAGAATGATGGTGAATTCTTGGTGAACACTTGCTAAATTGAACAACCACTTGCAACACTTGCTATAATCTGCAGTTAGGCAATAATATTTACTTGGCAGTGAATCCCCTGTGAACCAATACTCTGACAATGGCTCGCTGCTGCCACTTTGCAAAACAAGGTTTCAGGGATTCATTCCTGTTCTGTGCCTCTAGAATGTGATTTGAGAAAAACCGATAATGCATGCCTTTGACAGACAGACACACACAGGGGGCTCATAATTGTTTCCCTGTGTGCGTTTCCCTTTCGGTCTCAATTTTTCCACCGAGCCTCAAGAGTTGACACTTGTTAAACTTTCCTTTTACAAGCAGGTGAGGCGACATTAAACTAGTGATTCATAAGCAGCTTTAAGACTCAGTGGGAAAAGTGAAAAGTGAGACTCGCAGGGAAATCACACACGGAATCGCACATGAGACCCTGCTGGTAGCAATGAGGATCGTATATATGTTCACTCACCGATGTTGATGCAGGCGACGCCGATGAGTTTGCCATGATCGTGGGAATCGAAGGCCGCGAGGTTGTAGTACTCGGAGGGGCGTGCCACCATGGCGGCGATGACGGCGCGCCCGGCGTCGGGAGAAGGGACGTTGAAGGCGGGCGGGATGTTGGAGGCTTTGGTGTCTTGGTAGAAGGCGTGGTAGAACACGTCGCCTGCGTCGCGCACATCTTCCGCCCGCATCTCCCGGATCACGAAGCGAAAGTTCCCCTCTGGCTCCACACTACTACTACTACTACTCCCTGCATCATCGCCACCAGCCTGCGCCATCACTCCTCCCTCTTTCGCAATCTAGTGCGTCCCCGAGCTCGATCGAATTCCCCTCCTAAATCAGATACACCGACACTGCGGTCCTCTTCACAGGCCGACGTTGAATATAGTGTCCACGTGCCCATGAATGAGTGTCCACGTGCAGGAGAAAGAATCATTGGTGTAAGACTATTCCCCCCTTTTGAGGTTAGACTCTTAGAGCATTCCCACCCATGCACGCTAGGACTAACCCTCTCAAATTATTCATCTACATGTGAAGGGCCCTTGCACTCACACTCCCCCACCCTTGCACGCCCTTCACGTATCAAAAGTGCGCATCAAATAGTGAATGGACCAATCACAAGTAGAATGAGAGGAATAATCATCGAATAGTCAACTCAATAGTGATTTCAAGGCCCAATTTCTAACACGCTAGAATCCAGAGTCAAGAAACATTTTGAAAGGCCCCTTGAAACTTTTCATCCACTTCTTGAGGTCAGAGACCCTCTGAGGCCATGGGTGGCCATGCTCTTAGAGCATACCCAGCAGCATCCTTTTTACACTCACCAACGCATGCAAGTTGGTGTGAGAGAATTAGGAACTTCCCCAGCAACAAACATCAAGCATGCTTAGAATAAAGGTCATTAATCAATTTTAAACTACTACTTTTGTCTCTACTTGAGACAATCATAATGATGGAGAATAAGTTTACTAAAGTTATCTTCATAAAGTGGGAGCATGGTTTTGTCACAGAGTAAGACAAAGTGCTTGATGGGGAAATCACCTCCGCCATATGAACAATATTTGGAGTTGAAATATCAAACTCCAAACTATGAGAGGCACTTTACCAGTCAAAAATAGCGTTGGTGAGTGAAAAAAGGATGCTGCTGGGCATGCTCTTATGGAATGCCAAAAAGCAGATGAAACCACAACAGTTGATTTTTTTAATTTCGAAATAAATTGAGAATTCAATTGCAATGAAAAAAAAAAGGAATAAGATGGCCCCAGCCGGAAGCTAGCCAAGGCAAGAGCCGACGCAGGACCAGACTAGACAGAGACTCACGGGACTCCGACCTAGCTATCAGTGAGGTTGTATTGGTAAAGGACCCTAAACAGAGGACTGTAAGTGTAAGGGGCCCTGCGAGTGCCCATTTGACCTTGTCCTCAAGGGGAAGGTAACTAGCTAAGACATCACAACAGTTGATTTCAGTGACACGCATTGTTCATGCTTTGACTCTACAGTAGATGGTGCGGAATATTCCACACCCAACAATGCTTCATCAGTAGTAGCTAAATGAACAGATGGAGGTTCAACATTGCAAGGAGAAGGCGTCGCTTTTCACTCCTTCTGTGAGTCAAATGGCGCCACTGAACGCTCACAAGTTTTTTGGTTGAATTTGGTGAGTGCAATTCTCACCAGTTTTTTGGTTGGATTTGGTGAGTGCGATTTGTCACATAGAACAAGCGCTTACAGTGAAAAGTGACAATGAACAAGATCCTCTAGAATGAGAAACGACACCTCTGCTTGTAGTGCAAGGTGATGAGCAAAGTGCATGAAAGAAAGGCAGTGAGCATGAAGGCTACTGAATGTTATGCAGTTCCAAGTAAATAATCTGTCAACACCTCCATTGTCGTCAGTTGCAAAACTCCAGAGACAGTCTAACGCAGTGTTGACAGATCCGATCCGAGTGCACGGATCTCGCCACCGAAGCATCCTAGAGGTGAGGGCGCCATGTCACTTTGACTCCTCAAAGTCAACCTTATACTCCCCTCCGTCCCATGATATATAGGAGATGATTTTGAGAAAAAAAAGTTGTCCCAAATTACTTGATGTAAATCATTTATTCAATTTGAAGTTATTATTTACAGATTCTAACCAAGCAAAATTACAAGACATGTGCACACAAAATATTTTTTGTATGTAAAGCTTGTCTTTGCTCATGTGTGAAACCCTATAATTATTGTAACCACCTATTTTCATAGTTTCTACCTAAATGTAATGCTGTAAACTCAAGAAAATATTGTACAAAACTTGAATTGATATGATATCATACGCCTATTCCATAATATGAACAAGTTCATCAATTGATTGTGCTCAAGAGATTGAATAGTCAGACTTCTTTAATGTCACAGTCTACGAGATACAACATGCTACTTGCCACACATACTTTACACAATATGATATTGTGTGGATATACAACTACTCCGAAATAAAAACTTACTATGTAAAGAGATTTGATGATCATTCTAATTTGTTTAATCTTTTGATTTTTCTCAAAAACATCACCTACAATGAGATGGAGGGAGTATAACTGAGCAGTCTTGAGCTCTTCCCTCTTCTACAATGTTTGTTGTTGGAGAAGAATTATTCTTAGCTCTACTATTGACATTAGCATTGTCAACTTTCAATTCCATTAGAGTTCTTTGAAAACAAAAGAGGAGTTTTTGAACTTTTGTAGTGTGTTTGCATGCCAATATAATCAATTTCTGACAGTCATTGTTCATAAGTAGTCCCTTTGTTCTTTCATGAATAGTCTTTTGGGTTGGGAAGAACTTGTAGAAGCTTTCCTTTAGCATTAATTGGGAAGGTCATGAATTCCATGCCCCATAGTTTTGTAGAGACACTCTTTTTTATTAACTCTGTTGTATGGAAAACAATTTGTTACGTTTATTATTGGATCATGATGCCAATACCATAATGCCTTATGCCTTTACTACATTGTCATAGCCAATGCCGTGACCAAAGCACTATATTGTCGGAGCCAAAGACCATATAATCAAAGTCAAAGAGCATGTTGTCAAAGTTTATGGTCAATGGTTGTTAAATTGTATGGTCAGTGGTGAGTATGCCTTATTGCAATGTGATTTTTGATCATTGCAACTTGGTTCTTTGATATGGCAATGTGGTCTTTGGACATGACATTTTAGTTTAAATTGGCATTAGAATTTAATAAATGTAACAAATTTGATATACCATTGTGGCACCATTGTGGAAAAGGAATCAAGCCAAGCTAGCTTCCATGCTTGAAACATGTGATGGTTCCTTTATGCTTATCAAATGCACCATTTATTTCACATAAATACCGGTAGTGTAGACGACATTATTGGCAACAATAACATGATTTTAATTTATTAACTTTAGTCACTTTAAATAAGAAATTCATGTTAATTATTTAAGCTACTTCAAACACCAACACCATTTTTCATATTATATAAAAAAACATGACTGCAAGTCTATGAACACTAAATAAAAATCGTAAACCCACACTAATTGCAAAAACCACATTGATTTAGATTTTTAAGTAGAATTAATATGGACTCTTCTAATGTAGCTAAATAAGCATCCCAGGTCATAATGATAAACCACACTATAGAATAAATGGTGTAATTTCTCACTTGTTGCTTGTAAATATTGTTGTGATAGTAGGCGATGAGATCCACCGTGTAGTAGAGTATTGTAGACACATAAGTCACATGAGAGCATTGTCACTGTGTGTCATGAACAAACTCGCTAGGTGTAAGTGGCACGACTCCAACCCTATTTGTGTCACCGGAAACTTGCCAAGTTAGAGACAAAAGTAGCCTGGCCACTTCAAACGTGAGCCCCGTCCTGATAAGATGCAGGGATGAGAGCATCTCTTCAAGGAGCCTTAAACTCCATAATTATGTCCAAATCGTGGTCCAAATCTCTTCTCCATTGATGAAGTCACTGAAGTTACAAGCAATTGAAAGTCATAGCCCACGTCAGGCCTCAATGATTTTACAAGTTTTGAAACAAGGTGAACTGCATGAGTTCCACAAAGCAGTAGGCACGAAGAGCTGTAAGTTCGGTTGAGGGCCACTTAGCATGACTTCACTTCAGGACCATACCATTAAACTTATTCTTGTTTCTGATTCTGTTGATCATATCGTTGCAAAGAGTTCATACTTCCAGATCATTTTCACAGTGATCAAGGTTCCAATCAAATCATGCTGAAGATACCAGCACTTCTGTAACAACAGAGAAAGGGAGGGAGATCTTACCGATCACCTACACCTTGAACATTGTAGGTACAACATCAAGCTAATAAAAGTCGACTTTCCTGCTTGGGTTAGGGGTGAGGAACAGTTACGATTGTTCAATTGGGATAGACGGGGCGCTCCTCTGCCAACTGGATGTTCCGGCGATTCCAATGCAAACTTTCCCGCACACTACGAAGAAAGTCACCACTTGATTCTTTCTCACACACAGCAGGAACAGGCCATTCCGACATACGGACAATCAGGGCATCGCCTCCCATTAGCCGCTGCCGTCCCTTGCCATCGAAGCTCGCCCAAGCTTGACCCCTACAGTATAAGGGCAACTGCCACCACACACAAAATATTATGACATGACCTCCTGATGAACATATCATTCCAGCTTATTTGTGTCTATTTAGTTGTAATTGAGGAAGAGCATGATTTTATTACAAGCATCAGGGATGAACACCCACCTGTATTCGCAGTGTTACATAATCTGGCAAAATCAGTGGCCTGAATGATAAAGAATGTGGACAAATCGGTGTGAAAAGAATGCCTGGGACCTGCAGAGAGAAACCTCTGTAAGCAGTCATTTGAATCCTCCCACTGAAACAGAAACTGTTCTCTTCTGTATTTCAGTTTCAAGGTCAATTCAAGACTAGAAAAGGCTGATGTAATCGGTTTCACATTAGAAAATCCTTTGTAGACCGAGTGCCATGTATAACCTGATACGATCAAATTCAAACTTCAAGCTTACGCTAAAATACCTGAGGGTGGACCACAGAGCCTCCAGCTGCCAAAGAATACGCTGTGCTTCCTGATGGACTTGAAATTACTAAGCCGTCACCTTGCACAATAGTGACGAAGTGACCATCACAAAAGCACTCTAAGTTTGAAAGGGCCGACGACATGCCTCTATCAATGGAGACTTCATTAAGCACAAGATATTCACTGGAATCTGAGCTCATACTGGAGTCTGCTGCAGAGCTGTTACGAATGATCTGGCAATGCAGTCGGTGTCGTAGTGTGATGTATGTGGGACCTTTCATTATTGCTTGTAAACTTTCTCGGTACAGACTGCTTTCTGCGGAGTGCAAGGTTAAGAATTTGGCAGCGACTAATACAGGAGTACATGAAGGTAAAGTGCCATTTCTTTATGAAGGAAGAAGGACAAACGGCAAGAGGAAGCTCCATGGACAAGAAAAGAAACTTGACTCACAGAAAAATGATTAAGAGGATACGGAATTTAGTCATGAAGCCGAGGGAGCCCATAGAGAAGGCTACCAACGGAGGCATAGGACCTTTGAATAGTGACGCCGCCTGCAGTATCATAGTCCAAGATGACCAGATTGATATGAATTAAGTCAGCTCCAGCATGCCTGAACATTACCCTGAAGTGTCCATCACTTGCAAAACCCATATTTGATCTACATTCTACTGTACAAGGTTATTTTTAGGATCGCAGCCTCATATACACAAACAAAGAGTAACTTAACGTCATTTAAGCTTTAGTGGACTTTTGAGCAATCGTTGAGACCTGAATCTAGTAAAAAGGGGAGATTTCACGTAAACCAAATTGTAACAATATCCGTGTCCACTTTTAACGATGATTTAAGGCAAACAAAAGACTTTGCCTTCACTAAGTGATGGTCTTAATTCGACTCTAAACTGACTAAGCATGAACAGAGGAAAGTAAGCTTGCCCATAGCATCGTTCCATCACCACCCAAAGTGATGATCAGGTCCAGTCGCCTGTTCATGTCCATCAGTTGTTTCTCTGTTGATACAAATTCACAATAAATAATTCACTTCACTTCATTGATGATATTTGTCCTATTCTACTGAAATATGAAAAAGCTGGATAGCCAGATCAAAAACTTCCAAACGTACAACTTAGGTAATTATGTATACAAATGACTTGTCTTGGATCTGCGGTGTTGAAATGAGGTTCACTCTTGCTTGGTGTTGAAAATACGCAAAACATTAATACTACAACACAGATGTCTAAGAGTCTTCAAAGAATATACCTGTCTCATATGTCCGGATGAACTCAAAGTCGGTACTATCCTCCAACAATTCTGCCTTGACTCTCGCTTCCACATAAACATTCGTGATACCCTGTTCTCTGAGCCACCTGCGGATCATTGTTGACGTGCTCAGTAAAGGAGCCAAGACCATACAGCATTGACTATCAAACTTGACTTTGTGTAAGAACTCTCCGCAGATGCAAAAAGTCTCTAAATACTGTAAAAGTATATGCTAGAGTAAACAAAATAAGCAAGAAGAATCAGCGCAGGTTCTAAATAAGTTTGAAATTTTTCAAGAGGCCCCAGATGACTTTTCAAAGATCCGCACGTGGTACACCAACACCACCTGCAAAAAATATATACTTACCAAACCATTTCTTTACAAAGCTTCTGCACGGCTGCTGCATTCGGCTTCAAGAGAATGAACACTGATTGAGGTGGAGACTTCCAAACCAAAGTAATCTGTCAAATAGAAGAAGGCTTGTGAGAGAGACTAAAGCACACCGTCAAGAGAAAAATGGTGCACAAGAAGAGGCCCGCGCTTGGTTACAGGACAATTCAGATGCACCAATGTTGCAAAGGAGAGCACCTGTTTGTTGTTTCGAATTTCAGTCTTGATGTCACCAGATTCAAACGAGACAAGGTCGTGATACTGCGTTTGACTCCTCTCGTCGACGGGATCCCAAGTGAGTGTAAATGATGCCTGCGCTAAAAAAATATACACATACGTAAATATTGTGATCGGCCGCTGAGACACTCCTTGAGGTCACAAATAGACGAGCATTTCAACCAAAAACAGGGCATGAGGAACTGCTTGAGCCTAAACTCCAAGCAACAGCCTCTTGCGAGCTTCAAGTATAGTACGAAGATCCATGTACGAGGTAGAACTAGACCAAACATGGCAGCCAAAAAGTAGAAGACCTCAAGGATGGGCAGTTTACTCATGTGCCAAAAGAATAACAGGTCATAGAGACAGGTAACAATGTCCATTTTTGCACCTTATCAGGTATTCCCCGCATATCCAGATACAGGCTGTTAAAAGAGTCAGCACTATAGTTCAGGACTTCTTCGTTGCAAGCAGTTTCTGTAGATTGGGAAGAACCATTTGGTGGCTTCTGTGTTGACAGATTTGATTCTCTTGACTCATCAGCGTCAGTCTCGACATTAGAGATGGCTGAGGATTCATCATGATTTGAAAAGTCTGCAGCATTGTTAAACACTTGTAAGCTATATCTGCAACGCATAAGAGCTGTCTCATGCACACTAACAAGAATTTGATCTGCTGTATCCGAATGATAATAGCCAAAAGGATGCACGGCCAATCGACAGAATAACTTGACAACCATAGAGCCTAATCAAACAGAAACTAAATCCTTCAAACATTGAAAAGCATTATTCAGATTAAAGTAATTACTACGAGCTGCATTGTCAGCAAGAAGGCGCTCAAGATGGGCATTTCGAAGGCGCTCCATTTCATACTTATGCTTCCATTCTGTAGCCTCATCTTGAGCAAGAGCTTTTTTCACTGCCACCTCCTCGAGGGCCTTGGCAACAGCTGTTAACACATGTTTTACCAATCAGTCGATCAGGCTCAACCACCAACATCAGATAGCTTCTATAAGTTGGATGCCACCACATATACATATATACAAGTAAGATCTCCCTCAAGAAGGATTGAACCTAATAAACTAGAAGTTTAAGAAACTTCAACATGAGGTCTAAGATGGGTTACAAGAGGAAAAACAATTCCATATGCTGAATCTATGGGCACGCAACGTGAAATGAGCAACCCCATAACACACCTATCCATAAACTCTCCACTCCATTGCTTCAACAGAGTGCAGAAGCATTCGTGCAAGTCACAAGAGAAACCTAAACGCCTGTAAGGCTCGTGAGTACAACTAGAAATTTTTTTTGCTATTAGGCACTTTACAAAAAAGAATCATAAAAAGAGAGCGAGGAATATACAAGCGGAAACGTACTCTGCAGAGCATCCGAGAACTCAATCAAATTATTTGCCCCGACAAACATAGCCCCAACCCCATCAGAATCAACTCTTTGAGATTGAATGACCCCACGTTTAATATTGAACTCCTTAACATTGTCATGCTCAAGCCGACACGGAGAGCTCCTAAGGCCAAATCGAACCTGCATTGTTAAAGCATCAAATACTGAAATCTATATCACTTCAAAGTATCTGACATCTTACATTCCACTAGGGCTTCGCAATGCACCACCGTTACCATAGAAAATTTAGTTCAAGACATAGGATAAAAACTACTGAATGATCACTGAAAACAACACTCGCACCAAGTTCTGTCAGCTATAAGTAAATGCTACTTGAGGACCAAGTACTTCATCTCCTGACGCTCAGCCGATCAGTCCTTGACCTTCATACTAATGTTTCTTATAGTGCCCCATACAAACAAGGGGAAGTCACTCGAAGTCACTCGGTGTATCCATGGCATACTCCGTGAAAACAAGACATTACTTGACCCCTCTTTACTTTTAAGTAAACTTCAATTAAAATTTGCTTTATATTGACTATAGCCTTTAATGATAAAAAAAACTCCCAACTCAAATGAATTTGAAACAAACTCTAAAATATGAGTAAAAACATGAGCTCAAACATTACATAGAATGCATTTAAGTGATAATAGCATCAAATTTTGCATACATTAACTAAAGGTGGAACTTCAATTTTAGTAATTATCCCATGCTGTTTTATACTCCCTCTGTCCCATAATGACTTGCACGTAGGTTCTCTGAAATCTACCTCTCGAGGTAGATTTCAGAGAACCTACGTGCAAGTCATTATGGGACAGAGGGAGTATATAACATCAGGATTAAAATTTATTTTGACCTGTACAGTGTTTCTGTTAACTTTGAATATTTACGAGTAATTTTTTTGTAAACGGAAACCTCCATAATTCAAAACATAAAACTCTAAAAGTAGAAGAAAAGACTCATAATATAATTTTTGGTTTTAAAGTGACTTCCCCTCGGATACGGTACACAAGACAGGAAGAACGCTCACCCTGTTCGATAGCTGGAGAACGTGCGGTCGCACAAACTGACGAGGAAATGTAGTACAATCCCGCAAGACTGATTCACGAGCTGATGATGAGAGCTGGTGCGTCCCCACTCTTTAAGTCAGATGATTATTCCTCAATATTGCAAACATCCATTAACTTCTTAGCTAAGACTACAACGATGATCGGCAGCGCCTATCATAATGTGAATACTCAAAAGCTGAGATGTATTATGAGCAACAAAACCTGTGAGAGAAGATCCATTATCGTCGAGAAAAAGGAAAGCTCCCACCACGACAAGTATCGCGAATCCCTGTTCTGATCACCCTGTCTCCAATTCCATGGCTAAATCTCTGCATTCAAAATTCAGACACTCAGACGCTCTTATAACAACGATCTGAAGCTCAGTGCATTCTCGGATATTCAATTACTACGCGCGGGAATCAGGCTTAATTACAATACCACAATAATTCACCTCGACCATCGATCGGTCTTACCAGAGCGTGGTGACCTCCGGAAGAAGCACAAGAGCTTGCAAAGAGGAATATAATGCCGCAAGGCGGAAACCCTAAAACCCTAATCCAGGAATGAAAAGCGAACAGCTGAAATGAACAAGAGAAGGAAAAATGAGCGAGCGAGAGAGACCACAAGTTGAGTTAGTGAGTTGGTGGAAGTCACGAGTAAGTTAGTGAGAACCAGTTCAGACACCTATTTTCGTGCGTCCAATCAGACATCTTCTCTTCCACGTCAGCACAAGTATCTTAATGGCCTTGTTCTGCTGAAGGCAGATTCTTCGGTCTTGAACAGTGATCTCAGAACTACTTTATGACATTTAGAACATTATGCGACCTTCCACATGAATGGTATCTACTTTTGCTACCCAGTGCATACAATACTCACGATACCTCTATAATATCCGGCAATGCCCTTGATATATTAAGGTGATACCATGATGATATCCGCGGATATCACCTCATGAAGTTGCTACATATTTATATCATGATGAGCATTCTCGCGACATTTCAAATTTTTTTTTCATTTTCTTTCTTTGTATGTTTAGCAGCCCCATTTTTTGGGTAGAAATGCAGCTAACTTTAGCCAGTTTTGAGATCATTGGTCTTGAAAGAGGACCGGAGTTTGTCTTCGTCTTCTTTCATCACTGCAATTCAGGCTTGTCAACGATGATCCCAATTGCAGCTCGCTCTCAGTTACAAGCACACAACTTAGATTCATCATAGATCATGTCAACCATGTGCTCATTTTGATCTTTCCTCATCAAGCGAAACGTCACGATTCGGATTCTCGAATGCTGCAATGCTGGGTTGATTGCAGCAATGGGGGTGTTAGGATTTGAGGTTCAGACATGGAAGGAAGGATTGCTCGTCAGCCATGGCGCGGCATTGCTCGCAGCCGCGTACTGCTACTATCTCGTCAGGAGCCTCCCGCCCGGATTCTTCCGCATCATCTCGAGCATTCCCGTGCTCGCGCTCTACGCAGGGATCCCGCTCATCTTCAACCGCTCCACGCACCTCGTGGGCCTGGCGTCTCTGTATTGCATCTTCACATGGATAGCCTCCTTCAAGCTCCTGCTGCTCTGGTCACGGCCCCGGAAGCGAGCCAGGCTCGCTCTTCTTCCCTCGGTTCGCCATCGTGATGACATACCCCGTGCACGTCACGAGAACAAACAAGGTGGTGAAGCGCGTCCAATCCTCGAACTCCTCATGGTGGGGGAAAGTTTCCAAGTCCGAGGTCTGGTACATGCTCGTGTTTCGCTCTCAGCTGAAGATCGTGGCGTTGGCGTTCCTGTTGCACGTACTCTCGTTTCGAGACGCGCTGCCGACGATGCTCCTCCACCTTCTGCTCTCGCTTCAGGTCTACCTCTTCGCGTCGATTGTGCTGGAGCTTCTGGCCGCGGTGGCGAATGCCCTGTTCGGGGTGACGATTGAGCCCCACTTTGATAACCCGTTCGCTGCGGTTTCCCTGGGGGAGTTTTGGGGCCGTCGCTGGAACTTGCTCGTCAGTAATTGTCTTCGGGAGACCGTGTACAATCCTGTTCTCTCTCTCCTGGGAAGCTCGATTAGGGTTTCGGAAGACTTAGGGTTTTCAGAATCACAGGAAACTAGAGATGTAGGGTTACGGCAGCGATCGGAATCAGACTTTGTTGCTCGATTCGATTTGGCAAAACTGGTGGCGACGCTGGCCGCGTTTCTGGTGTCGGGACTGTGCCATGAGCTGTTGGTGTACTACGCGACTTTAGAGGTGACGTGGGAGATGATGAGCTTCTTCGTGGTGCAAGGCGTTGCTGTTGCTTTCGAAGCGGCATGGAAGCTCTATCACCCGAAGAGGACAATTTCGAGACTGGTGGCCACGCCGTTGACGTTAGGGTTTGCCTTTGTGAGTGCGCATTTTCTGTTCTGGCCTCCACTGGATGGGGTCACGGAGCAAGTAGCGGTGGAGATGCGGAAAATTTTGCACTCCTGATCGATGCTCCAGCCTCGCCACAATCATGGCTCAAATAACACCGACAGGTTTCCATTTGTTTTCGGTATGATTCTGAATCATCTGCTTGCAGTACTGTACTAAGTTGCACACATCATGCAGTTGAGTATTACCATTCATAAGTTACATCGTTTACACATACTGCTGCAGGAGCCAAGGACTTTCTTAAAACAGGAAAAGACGAGCTCCGATTTTCACGTCACTGCTGCTGTGGCCTGCTCCTGCTGGTGGAAATCTGCAGTCATTTGCCTGCTGCAGGATGCGTAAATGCTGCATCAATTGTAGTGGTATAAACTGTACTATACCCGTGGTATCCAGGCTTGCTTATATCTTCGGAATTTTAGATTATGTGCTAGGCAATTCAAATCTGGAGCCTGGTTGTGGACCATATGACCTTTTTCCACAACCAGGTTCCAGATTTGAGTTCCCTAGCATTATCTTAACGAGGATACCAAGTGTTGGAATAGAACTCAGAAAGAGAGGAGTGATTCTCTATTCTAAGGTGGTTACCCCATTCCCAACTGGCGCCTTAAACCAACAACTAGGGGCATTTTCCACTATCAATGTTGCAATGATGTTGGTTGTAGCATGAGTTACAGTTGGTAATGGGTTCTCTCTTGTTGGTTTTAGTATATGTAAGTGTGGTTATGGATTTGTCGTTGTTGGTTTAAGCATCTTTAGTGTGTGCAATACAAATCTTCTTTGGACAGAAACAACTCTACCTATGTGACGTGAATGGGATGTGTCATACTTCAACTTTGAAAATTTATAACTAATTCATTCTTCATCCAAAAATTAATGTTTCAACTTGTGTTGGAATCTATTTCTTCTTGCCTAACGCTAAAAAATAATAATACTAAATAATATCAATGTCTCATATCCATATTTCTTATTCAGTTGGGAATGGGGTACCCACCTTATAACGTAAGGTGTTGAACACACGCATGCTCTCGGAGCTAATGGATTATAACCCGGCTCCTCTTCTTGAATGGCTGCTTGCAACATGCAGATTTTAAGGCCTCGTTGAGATTATGTACAATGAGACATGGCAAAAGAAACCTTCAAAGCACACCACAGGTGATAACTTAGTTTTCAAAGGTTGTGTGGAAGAGTTAAAACAACAGATGTCACATCTTTTGCAGGTTGGCGTGTAGGGCCTGCAGCTTCGTGTATGCAAGCAAAAGGTAGAAGTGCACCATGCATTTGGTATGCAATAAAATTAAGGATCCTTCATGCTTTTTCAAAAGGTTGATTTTGTTTCTGTGCATTTTTGATACATCTGTGGCCATTTCCGTTCCTTGTCTTTTGTGATGATGATGGCAGCGTTATCCTGCAAAGACAAAACAAGAGTTAGTTAAAATTCTGCTACGGTATTCATGTTAGTTGGTTTTTGCACTGTAACTTGTGCAGGATAATTGCTACGTGTTGAACTGCGGCGTTTATTATCCATGTGATTCTGTCAAAGAATGACAGGATAGTAAGTGGTCTTCAGGCTCCATGATTTTCCTCTCCATGGCTGGAATGTCTGATAATGGTGAATATTATGTGATTTTGCACCAGTTTACTCCTGAAAGTACCAAGAAGCCCAAATTGGACCTCATATTTTTTACAGCAGTTTTGATTAGGTCTTATGTAGACTTCCTTTCATTCAAATTTATCATTTTTATGATCAACACTCGCAATGTTCTTCATTGATTCCAACGATATAAATTTTGGTCCTATCTTAATTATATTTTTCGCAACATGATCGATTGAATTTGTCATTTTAAAACTATGGACTACGTAACCGGTAAGGGATGGGAGTCTTGAACTAGTTATGGGACATAATCTACGATTAAGAATTGGCACTTTTTGAAATAATATAGAAAAAAAGTCCTACAACACTTGCGTGGAGTGAACTAATAGTTCAAAGAGGAAGGCACTAGTTATGAAAAATAACCCATGAGTGATTAGCCAACCATGTTGTGCAACCTTTGAGAAACTCATCAATTGTTAACTTGTTGGGAGATGATCTAAAGTATATGGCTAGTCATACTTGATTGGAAGGTCACGTGCCATCATATAGATATCATCTTTCCAAATGTCCTACTGCGGCCTTCAAAAAAATTGTTACTTAAGATTTAGTTTTTAGAATTACACGAATGTTCACTTCTGTTGAAAACAAAAAGGTATAAAGGAAGGAGGCAATATGCCCACGCCTATGAGCCCGAGGTTGCCTCGGTAAGACATTGAATGGCATTGGTGAGCCTCACTTTTCAATCAATACCTCATGTGTCATTTGGCTCTGCACAAAGGCCCCAATGTCCCCAAAACCACCTTCACTCTTCTTGAACTAACCCCTAAACGCATACAAAGGCCAAAATATGACCTTTTAATGTAACTCCCTATTCAATTCTAATTGCTAAATGGATGATTCCTCATGCAATTCTTTTTGTGAAAGATTTCATTGGTCATGCCATCTCTTCAAGTTTAATTCAAATCATTTGAG
Source organism: Pohlia nutans (assembly GCA_022496805.1). Lineage (NCBI taxonomy): Eukaryota > Viridiplantae > Streptophyta > Bryopsida > Bryales > Mniaceae > Pohlia > Pohlia nutans. Next base: position 6,155,176 of record CM040086.1, read on the forward strand.
CTATTTTGGCATTTTACATGGGGTCCCAACTACAAAAAGAGTCGTAAAAACCATTCACCATATAGTGTATTTTGATTTTTTCTTTCTTCAACTAAATTTAGGTTTTGAAATGAGTTCCATTGCATTTGAGCTTAACCAAAAAAATGAAGCTTGCAAGTCTAGTTTCTACTTTGCCTTGAATTTTTGGAAAAAAATGAAAATTGAGTGATTTATTGGAGTAACAAGTTTGGTAGGTAACACGAGCAATTTTTCTAAATTTAGATTCATCGATGATGTCATTTAGTGTAATTACCTTCATTGTAGTTTACACCTTTGGTAAAAACATTGGATTTTTTTAATATATTTGGTAATTGATATAAATTGTTCTTACAATCGCTTCAAAAAACATAGCAATTTCAAGTTTTCACCAAAACTTATGAAAAATTCATAATTTATAGTAGACACATGGCTTCATTTGCTAAAAATATAAATTTGAATTCTTATCTTGCTTAAAATGGCAAAATTGACTGTGACATGTAAAGCATGATTCCATGGTCATAGGCTCAAATATATATATATATATATAGAGAGAGAGAGAGACAAATGGTGAATAGGCTCAGACATTTAGGGATCAAGTGTCACAATTATGTAAAATAGCTATACTATTTACTAAACATTGCCATTTACTAAAGAACAACCGTGCAGCTTCCGCACAACCCACATGAATTGGAACCGTGATCTTTATTAGGAATTTTGTTTTTTGAAGCCCCACATAACTATTGCATAGTGTGCGGTGAAGGGCTACAAGTCAATATTATCATAATCCATACCTTGTTGCATGTAATGTGCTACGAAACTTGTTGTAAGAAAAAAAATGTTTTTTAGAAGTAATTTTCAACATAACAATCTACAATCACACCAAATTTAGAGGATGCAAGTCTTAATATTGTTGCGAAGAAGGATTTGAGTGTAGCATATATGGTCATTGACATGTCTACCTTACATATGCTTCAACACTTTAGTTGAAAAGAAATTATGGGTTATAATCCTCTTTTCATCGAATAATTGACAAATGTACGTTGATCACTAGCCTTAGAATGGGACAAGTAAGGGCCGGTTCACACTATGTCCATTTAAGTTGAGAAGGCTTGGAATTTCATGGGCAAAGTATGTTGAGAGTCTAAAGGAATGGGTTGACAATATGTAATAAAATATAGAAATTGAAGCTTTTGGCGGGCCACAGTGTGAAGTTTTTAAAGGCCAAATCCAAACATTTGATTATAAAATCCTACGAACTCTCAACTTGAACGTCCACAGTGTGAAACCTCCTAAAGTCTAAGGCCTTTGGTCAAAATAGTATGAAGCCCTATTGTAAAGGTTCAAGCCTTTGGCCAAAATAGTATGAAGCCCCATTTTAAAAGTTCAAAGGTTAAGCTTTCGGACTCTCAACTTGGATATTTATAATGTGAAGCCAAATGCCAAATTCAAAGTCCAAGCCTTTGATGCCCAAACCTTTGATAAAATAAAAAAATTCCATCATTTTATCAAAATGATTTGTTGGCCTCTCGACCATAGTTTGACTTTCTATTCTTGTTCGACCCAAACTATAGTCGAGAAGCCATCACTTGAAAGCCAAATGGTCAAAAAGTGTTGCCATGTAAACATTTTGGAAGGCGACGCCCTTTGAATTTTTGTTTCTAGTGTGAAAGGTTGAAAGGCCAAAGGTAACAATCTTTGGGATTTCTTGCAATACAATTGGTAGAATTCGACGGCCTCTCAACCTTCAGCCATAGTGTGAACCCGCCCTAAAATCACAATGAAGGTTGAAGGCAAAGACTTTTTCGTTCGGAAACTTTCAGCCATCCGTCCGTCCAACATATTTTCCGTCCAGATGTCAACGAAACATTCTGTGAGCCGTTCGTCCAAGCCGACGTCTCTCCCGTCGTCACAAGAGACCTTCAATGTTCACTTGCAAGGCGGTGGCACTTGACCTAATTGGCTTTGTTGCGAGCACTTCATTGATTCAGTTCAAGCCATGGGATTGCTTTGTTGGAGCCCTTCGTCGATCGCTGGAGCAATTTCAGACTAGTTTCTAGAAAGTATGTCTAGTGCAGGGTAGAATTAGCCAGATTCATGTCCGAGGTGAAGGAGTTCGCAATTGCACGGAACGGGCGGCCACTGCAATTATATTAGGTTTGCTCCTCCTCTCTCTCTCTTTGATGACATGTTTGCATTGCAGGTTTATTTCGTGAATTTTCGCAGTTTCACGCCATATTATTTTTTCATATGATTTCGGATTTAGTTTAGTGCTCTTGTGGAAGCTTAAGATCACGCACTTATAATCTGAAGACGACGGACGAATATGTTAGTGAGGCTGATGGTTTTCTTTCTGGTTTGAAATTTTGAAGGTTTCGAGAGAAAGAGTTAGGGTTTAGGGTTTAGCGGAGAGGAAGACGGGGCCGGCACCATGAAGCTGGTGCGGCAGGACATCACGAAGAATGGGGCGGGGAGCGTGAAGCTGGTACCGGAGGAAGCCGAGGACATGTGGCATGTGTACAATTTGGTGGCGAAGGGGGACCGGGTGTCGGGGATCACGGTGCGCAAGGTGATGCGCGAGACGGCGTCGGGGGGCGGGGACGCGGAGCGCGTGCGTTTGAAGCTGGAGGTGGAGGTGGAGACCGTGGAGTACGACAAAGTGGCGTCGGTGCTGCGAGTGCGCGGCAAGAACATGCTGGAGAGTGAACATGTGAAGCTCGGGGCGTATCACACCATGGAGCTCGACCAGCAACGGCCGTTCTTGTTGGCCAAGCTGGTCTGGGACGCCATGGCCATCGATTACCTCAAGCAGGCGTGCGATCCCGCCGCCAGTGCCGATGTGGCCGCCGTGATGATGCAAGAGGGTTTGGCCAACATCTGCCTCGTGGGAGCCAGCATCACTACCGTCAAAGGACGAGTCGAAACGTCTATTCCTCGAAAACACGGGCCTGCCATTGCCGGCTACGACAAAGCGCTCAACAAGTTCTTTGAGAATGTGCTTCAAGCTGTTCTGCGTCATGTGAATTTCACTGTTGTTCGGTGTCTCGTCGTTGCTTCCCCAGGTTTTACCAAGGACCAGTTCTTCGATTACATGATGTTGGAGGCTACCCGGCGAGATTTGCGGCAGATTATTGAAAACAAGGGGAAGATCGTGTTGACGCACTCTTCCTCGGGCTACAAGCATGCGTTGAAGGAGGTTTTGGCCGCTCCACCTGTGATGGCATTGATCAAAGACACCAAAGCTGTCAAAGAGGTCAAGGCGTTGGATGACTTCCATTCCATGCTGTCAAACGACTCTGCACGCGCCTTTTATGGACCTGGTCACGTCTTTGCAGCTCACGATCGCCTCGCCATTCAGACTCTTCTCATCACCGATGAGCTTTTCAGGAGTGCGGATGTCCCCACTCGGCGCAAATACGTGGACCTCGTGGAATCTGTGAAGGCTGGAGGTGGGGAGGTCTACATTTTCTCTGCTATGCATGTCTCCGGTGAGCAGCTTCAGCAACTGACTGGTATTGCAGCCATCTTGCGATTTCCGTTACCAGACTTGGAAGATATGGAGTTGTGATTGTCATTGAACCACAGTTTTGTACAGTACTTTTTTTATTTTATTCTGGAGCTGTTCTGCTAGATATGAATTACTGTTCTTTAGATCTGTGCTTTGTAACAATATAGAGTTGACACGAGTTGCTCAATCTCATTATAATATTCACATTGTAGCTCCTACAATTTTGCGCATTATCAATTGCTCTTTTCCATAAGCAGTTCCTGTACACCTAACAGTGATGAGTCTGCTGATTATGTAGTGCTTGATAGCCTCCTTATGTGGTGATCTATGTCGGTGTAGCTCGGTATTTTGTTTCTGATTGACTGATTTTGGAGGAGCTCTTAATGCTAGAGTGTACACCTGCCTGGAATTTTGAAGGGGTGTTCGTTGTTTGTTTTGAGCAGATTGTGGTTATCTTGATGTGATCCAATTTGAAATATGAGTCACTACTGGATGGCTTTGTCGAAGTGACTTGTTGCTCCTGTCAATGCTCGTGACCGTTCTCCATGTTTTGTCTCGTAACGTTGCTTTTGCAAACTCTGGCATGCTGCTCAATTATTCTTGCGCTGCTTTGTGTTGACGGATGAAAGCTAGTCGGCGTCCAGCTGAGAAGTTGAATCCATGGGTATGTGAATGGTGAGTAGGCATGGCGTTACTAACAATTGCTCGTCTTACAAATTCAAAGCAGCATTGGAGACAGCGGCATGGAGAGTTGAATGTTGTGGGAATTTGAGTTCGAGTTGAAATCGTCCAGAGCTTAGTGATTGTTGGTTGAGGTCGGTTTATGAATCGGTCAAAAGGGGGGTTTTGAAGTAGATTGTTGCTTGGGGTGCAAGCGTCATGTCTCGTTTTTCTCGTTGGGGATTGGATTGGGGTTTTAGGTTTAGGGTTTAGAGATAGCGCTTGGAATGAAGCAGAAAATTGAGGAGGTGGATTGGGTGAGATCACTGCGAAGGCTCGCGAGCGTGTTGGGTCGGGAGCTGTGCCCCAGAGGCTCCATCTCCGCCCTTCTGATATCTCCTTCCTGGTAACATAACCTTTCCTCAAAGTAATTTTGTTTACTGCTAATTCGGTTGTGCAAATTTTCCCCTCACTAAAAACCTGCAACAATGTCAGAAAGAGCAGCAATAAATGTCACGGGAAATTGATTCTGTTTGTGAACAGTTTTTAAAGTTTTGTTGACAAAGTCTTTTATGAAACGAACTTGTACTGGCAGAATAGAATTGATCAATAAGTGATCTGCGGCTTTACAAGATAGACTTCATAGATTACAAAGATGAGCTGACGAGCAACTAATTGAGTGATGTATTTACAGTTTCACGCATGAGCAGAGTTGAACACATAATATCTATCCAAACCCTAAAATCTCACACACGATTCATGTAAAATGAAGAAGTCGCATTATCAGTAATGCCAGTAACATAGGGGATATTGTTTGCGTCTTCTTTAAGCATTTATCATATGTAGGAGTGTATTTTTTGGGAGATGTGTACAGATGTGGAGGGATCTTTGAGTACGAGCCAAATTTGCTGAGATCAAATTTTGATCACGATGCGTGGATTACTTATGCAATTTCGAAGTGCGAGGTTGTAGATCACTACAAGTGACAGTAAACAACCTCATTTCCGGTCCAAGATCAGTGGCCATGTACATTTAGCCAAGTGAAGGCCAACCGAGTGGATGAAAAGATGAGTTGATGTTGGTAACAGGGGTCATCTAGGAGACAGGATCAGGTCCCTAATGGTTTCAGGTCGTTCTAAGTGAAAGAAAATGATCAATTACCACACGGGGGCTGTTAGAAGAAATGACAAATGGATGTCAGCATGTATATGAGCTTATCCAGGGCTTCAAAGACGTGTGCATTCTGAGTGTGACCATTTGCAGAAGTTGTGAGACAGACATGCTCAGACTTTGGCCACAAAATGCACTTGCTTAATTTTCTGATGAGACGAGATTAGAATGATGGTAGGTCTCTTCGTAGGTACTGGCGTCAGGAATGGATACCGTCCATTGTTAGAGATTCTGATTCCATGTGGTTTGATTACTTTTGAGATGGTAATATTATGAGACAATGTCAACCCTACTTTCAAACTCTTTCCGCATTTATGAAGTCCAATCACTCGGAAGTATTGGTAGTTGTATAAAGAGTGTGTGGGGTCCTCAGCAGTTAATGCTGAGAGATTAGTTGTTCTGGTTTGTATACGTTTAACTTAGAACGCGGATCTTGGTGCTCTTGTCCAACAGGCACATCCCAACAGGTGTGTTGTACGATGTACTGGACGCAAAACCTGAATCACTATGGAACCTTACGGTATGTATATCTCCATTTTGATTAAAAGATTGTTCCCAATATTTCATCTTTACGTGCTTGGTTTTGTCACGAGACTTTGAATCTTGTCAGCTTGGATAGAAATGCAAGTGCGATATTCTCTTGAAAAGATCATAAAGAGCCAAATCGAAACGAGCATTGTGTAAAATTCAGTACACATGTTTGCACTAATACTGTAATTACCTAGAGTAAATTAGTTTGCCGTGTTTTCTCATGACTTGGACTTTGAAGTATCTAGGTAGTGACTTCCACTCGTAGGCTAAGTTCAAATTTTTTTACTTAGTTGCATTCAACAGATTATAGATGAGCCAAGTTTCACTAGCTCGTAGGCAATAGGTATAATCTTATTCACCAATCGCTGAATTGTATGTGCAGGTGGCCTACCCTACATGTATAGGTCTTGACTCTGAAGAAGAGGCAGTCCAGTGGAACTTTCGTGAACCTCCTAGAAGAGGTGCAACTCCACGTTTCATGCTCTAATCGAGCTCTATTATAGGTCCTTTTTCCATAACAAAAACCTAAATTATCGAATACGAAAAAGATGTTTCAAGGTATGTAGAAAGATTCTGAACAAATATGCTCTTCTGTCAATACCTGAAGAAGCTTATGCCCCGTGACTTCTTAAACAACATCGTCAACGCAGGGCTCATTATTATTGGTTCTCGACAGTCACGTATGGGAGCATCAAGAGCATAATGAATGTGTTGCAATTAGATCAGGTGGGCGATGTGTTGTCCAAGGAAGGTATGTGAGATGATTCACTTGAGTAGGTGTTTGATTGAAGTGTTTTAACCCCTAAACGTCTGAACGTGCCTTTGCAGCCAGTAGAATACGTTGAATTTTGATTGTATTTGGAATGAATCCACACCTCTAATGGGTTTGTGGTCAAAAGAGAAGTTGTAATTTAGATCAATGTGGTTCTAAGGAGCTACTGAGATCTCAATTTAGAGTTTCTTGTTGGTAGAAAATCCCAATTATACGACAGCGTATATACTATCCCCATGGGACGTTATATCCAGTTTAGAGGCGTTAATATGGACGTTTTCATTTCAGCTTTTTGTATGCATTATTTTATGTAGCGATATACTATTTAAGCTCAAGTTGCACAGAATCTACATGCTATACAGACTGGGGTTCTTGAACTTTCAACCTAGTGGTCGGTTCAATGGTAGATTTGGTGGATTTTATAGGTTTCTCGATATCAGAAGTAGTGTTGTTGCTTCAATGAAACTACAGGAGAGCTAGAAAAGCTATGATTGACTAGACCGATTTTTGGTGGAGGAAGGAGATTGAGTTCGTGATTTCTGCTCAGCCCAACATCTGATGGTGCTCCGTCCAATAGTACTGACGTTACACAAAGTAAGGTATCTTGCTAAACAAATTCAACATGCTCCCTCTCACGTGTGAATACTGCTTGAAAGCTTAGGACAAATACAAGACTGCACGTATTAGGTGTTTCCAGATGTCATAAAGTGGTGCATCGCCCCTGATCTGCTGCTGCAAGTACTAAATTTTTTTGTTCCATGACCTTGATGATGATCATCTTTTGGTATGTATTATAAATTGACGGCATCACTTTTAAAGGAAATGATATGACTCAGCTACTTCACACTCGAGTGGTGTTCGTATGATCTCGATTTTTTTTGTCAATCCTGAAATCGGTCGATCTTTATTCTTGCTAGATATTGAATCGCATATTCTTCTTACTCTCACCATTTGTACGTGGGAAGCAATCATCAGTCTTTAATATATTTAGGGATATTCCCAACCTTGTGGCTGCAAATTGATAGGAGGTGATCCTGGAAGACCCAACAGGATTTGCTGTTGCGAGTGTATGCGAGCGACAGTGGATTGCATGAGCTCGTATACGACCTTCGTGGAGGCAATAACAATTATTCCCTGAGGGTACTCTTTGTCACTTTTCCCACTTGTCCAATCGTTTTCACATTTGCTATGCCTATGATCGTAGACCTCATATTCCTACAAACTGCTTTATAGCAAATCTCATACAAGAAATTCTACTGCAACATATACATATACATATATGTAAAAGGAATAAAGTGCATGTGAAGGGTCTCAATCATGTGACCTGGATTCATTGTGGATCTAAAATTCAAATCAAATTTTGAGAGTTTAGAGTGTCCCATAGACTCCAAGATTCAGAAATTGTAACCCCTAAATTCAGACCAAGGATTCACAGTTTTAAAATGATAAATTCAATTGATCATATTGTGAAAAAAATATAATTCAGATGGGATCAAATTGTATATCATCAGAACTAGTGAAGTTCATTGCATATATTGGTAAATTTGAACAAATGGAAGTCCAAATTGGACCTACTCAAAACTGTTAAAAACAATATGGTATCTTGGTCCCGTAGGGGTTTAAAATGGAAGAATCCATCATCCGGTTTTTGGTGCATGGTATCTTGTTTGCTGTATGCAATGCAAGCTGTAAGCTGAACCTTGTGCACCGAACATGCAGGTAAAAGAAAAAAAGGAAAAATTCTCCGTTTTCGAGATGGCACTATTGAAGATAATGCCAGAGCCTCTTTTTACCCTCTGGCAGTATGGACAAGGGCATCATCGCTTTTTACAGAAAGCAGTCGAGGTTGAGCGAGAAAAGTCTGAACCAGAGCCACGGAAAGGAATAAGTGTGATGATAACAGGGCCCAGGTTAATAGCGATGCTTCCACAAAAAGGTGGTGTAGAGTCCAACCTTAAAGTGACAGTGGCAGAGATGTGGGTGAAGGGTACCGATTACCTTACCCTTGATTCGGAAGCCATCATCTGGATCCAGGAATAACTTTTTTTTTTTGTTTTTTTGTTTTTACACAAATTGAACAGTATTCAATTGCAGAGGTAAAGAGATCCAGGGATAAATTAGAGCCTAGTCCTGGGCCTCTGCTCTCGAGTGGGTTGCAAGGAACCTCTGTGGGCCAGAGAATTTCCCTGAATCATTTCCTTACCAATTTATCGACACGGGTGGCTCCACAGATGCTTACCTTCCTGCCACAGCAATGCCCTTTTCAGGTCTCGTGAATTCCTGCCTCCTTTTTTTTTTTTTCTTTCTTTCTTTCTTTCCTCAGCCTGCTTGTTGACCGCCTTTGTACAACATGTTATCTTGATATGCTGCTGTGGCCTGGGTTACTATATTCATGCTTCTATCTCATCCAAGTGAACGCACTTTTCTTTTCCTTTTTTTACATTTTCCATTTGGTGGAGCTACTGAGCTGAACCAGTCCTGTTCTCAAATATGCAAATTCTAAGGAAGAAAGAGGATGCTTTTCAGATACTGCATGATACTGCATGGGTGTGGTGATCAAGTGTGCACAGTGAGTTGGGATGTTCGATTGAATCACGAGACTTTGTGTCCTTGTGTCCAGATTCTTGGATGTAAACTTATCCACACGCAGGTACAGGCCTCATAAAATAACATTATCAGAAACAGAGGGGGGACTTCTCCTTTACCTTTTTATTATTACTCAAGTTAATTCAAACCAAAAAAAAAAAAAAAAAAAAAAAGAAGCATCTACTGAGAAAAAAACGTGTGATGAGCCTGCAGATCATTCTTGCTTCTGGTGAGGGAGAATAATATTAACAAGGCTATGGTTAGCTCTAATCACATGGAATGTCCTGAGCTGATTGCGCTTCTTCGGCTTTGGGACCACCTATTGTGTGTGCACAACGCCAAGTAGCTCACAGGCAAAACAAACACATGTGCTCTCACAGCCAAAAAGCAATCGGCCATGGGTCCACCGAGTTGAATGGTACAAGTCAAAACAATTGTTGAATGCTCTCTCTGAGGAATGCCTAAATGCCTACCATGAAAAGGTCTAAGAGTGCGTTTGTTTGGTTTTGCATGTTGTGTTGTACGTACAGACCACGATGTGATTGAAGCTGGGATTCTTCACATGCCCCTGCGCAGCTGGAGCTTTGATGAGACGCCTCAAAAAGAGCAGTGCTCTTGTACTTTTTTCATTTAAGGAACCGCTTACCCTTCTTTTTTTTCGTACTTAGGAGGGTGGCGGTGTTGTAGAGCCTGTATTTATTACATGGTGCCCGCGGTGGTGGTGGTGGCCTTGTTCTTATCATGAGGAACATATGGAGACGATCTAGGTTCATGATTTGCAAGCAAGGCCAGGGCCGGGTCAAGTGATTGAAGGGTTCCACGTAGCATGGCAAAGGCATGGACAAATGGGTGAACCACAGCGCGCCCCAGCTGCACCTTGTGCTTATCTTTGAAATAAGTCTCCAGTCTTGTGCTCTCAAACCTCATTGATGAGGAGCCTGTGGTTCGTTACTAGGCATGTCTGTTCTTGAGTTGCGGACCTCCCTCCCCACTCCACCACATGACATGTTATGTTGGTGCACTCCCTGCCCTTTTTTCACACATACCATACATGACATTCTCATCTTTTTACACAAACTGGATGAAGGACAAATACATTGGCACCTCCTCGGCCAAGTGTGTGAAACCGCATCATTCTATTGCCTTCATACTATACAGTCTTCCCTCCATACAATCACCCTCCATAATATGACAATACTACAATACTATTATTTCAAACAATCTGCCCTCCATACAATCACCCTCCATATAATCACCCTCCATATAATCACCCTCCATATTATCACCCTCCATAATATGTGAATATTATTATTTCAAGCAATACACATGTGCTCGTTACTAACCCATGCTTGTCAACTTGAAGTTAGGGCTTCCCAAACATGTCATAATAATTAATCTATGCTTACCACCTTGAAGTTAGGGCTTTCCAAATATGTCATAATAACTATCTATGTCACCTTGAAATTAGGTCTTTTCAAATAGGTCGGAACTTGCAGTTAGGTCTTTCCAAATAGGTCATAACAGAGAGCAAAAACTCTAAATACAGAGTAGGTTTGTACAATATTGTAACCTGCTCCAATACAAATGAACTTTTTTAGAAAGTGTCACGTGTCACTTTCCTATTAGTTGTGACCCATAAGAAGAAGACGTCAATGGTAGGAAAACTGACATAGAATTCTAGTGGTGTTGGAGCTACTACCAATTTACAATAACTTAATTATTTTAGTGCCACCTAGAGTCTATTCTTGGGTAGATTCTATTCCCATAGTAAACTAATTTTTTGTCAAATTAAAAATAAAATAAAATACAAACTTCCTATGCAGATACACTCAAAACTTTTTTTTAACACCAAACTCTTTGATAACCAAACCACACAATAGCAACTCTGATACTCCCTTTGTTTCATAATAGGAGTTCACTTTCTGACATGTTTCAACTTGACATTTCTTTTGCCCAAAAAAAAGTCATCTTAACAATTTTTTTAAAAATGGGCTATTTTTTATAATAATATGTAGTTTTTGTGTCACTCTCAATGTCCGCCATGTTTGAAGGGGACAATGCTCATAAACTAGGAGAAAAAAATTGCCAAAAAAAGTGGACTCTTAGTATGAAACGCCCTCGAGGGAGCATTGGAATGTGATATAAGAGAGCGTGGTAATAACAAGGTGAGAGTGTACGATCACTTTCTACTTAATTACAAGTTGCACTGACAAGCCACTGTTGAGGTTTGGTCATGAAGCCACTCCAATGCAACCATGTAACATCATCAGATTCCATTTTCTGAACACCTCATCATAGCTTTACTTTTTTTCTTTTAAAGTATCAATCATGGATTCCCAAGATTTAGGGCATCCTGGCGGATTCCAAAGTGTTACAGTGTACCCACTCTGCTTAAGAATGTGCAGGGAGTGCAGCAATCAATCAAGCATGGAAAAAGCTGCACTTCCATGAAGACCCTTTCCAAGGCGGCATCAACAAAAGTTGATGGAATCCTGTTTTTTGCTTTTTATTTTATTTTCCCTTTTTTATGACGGAAAACGACATCCTTCGATGACATTAGCGTTAATAAAAAAAAAAAGTGTCTCAAAGTGGAAAGAAACCTTAAACTCATCTTACACTCGTTTTGAGTTCCAAAAGACTGTAAAATTAGTCTATGGTGAGTTAAAGAATAATCTAAAACAAGATCCTCCACCGTCTATAGTCGTGACCTCCCCAATGTTCCCACAAGTTCCCCAAAGCCTACGACTCTATTCATGAAGGGACCAAGGGACTATTTATGTGTAAGTAGTGTCAAAAATTGTTTATGTAAGATTTGACTTTGTATAGAGCCCTTCATGTTTCTAGGATGACCACAATGTGATTGCGTGGGCTCTAAAGGGTTAAGCACCCTGCGTACTACTACGTTGGCCGGCTTTATAACATTCAGTAGCATGCATTGTCCTTGCCTCAATCCTACAACAGATGGCGTGGAATATTCCATATCCAACAGTACTTCATCAATAACTAAGTGGACACGTGGAGGTTCAAGGTGATGAGTAGAATGCATGCAAGAAAGACAATGGGCATGAAGATTACTGAATATATTTAAAATTCCAGTACTACAACCGGCATGAATAAAGAGTCCATTTGTCCGTAAAAGTGTTGTTGGTAAGCACCCGTGACCCAAATTGACTCTTCTTTGGAGTACTACCACATTTTGGTGGTGGAATGTTATGTGCTTGCTAACTATTGCTTTAGTTTGAAATTCGTAAGCTTGTTTCATTGTGTTTTTTGTTTCACTTTGGAGGTTGTTTTATTCCATGCCTGTGAGTGTACCTTTCAAAGTCAAATAGGAAAAAGATTCCCGGGAATGCCATTGTGGAGGAGCTCTCCAAAAAGTACCCTACATTTCAGCTCATTTGACTCTGCCCCAACCCAATCCACCTGGCATCTAAGGTGGAGATTGGCGTAGTCCACAACCAAACTATTTTGGTCTGCCTATTTTAAACCAAATAAATATTCCCTTATGTGGAACCAAAATTACCCAAAAGGAAAAATGTTGCATGATTATTTGCACATCATAATAATGTGACTTTGGCTCAGTGTGATACCTTCCGGCCGGGGAAAAGTAAATAAATAAATTGTTGGGGATGAGTTATTGAATAGAAAAAAAAATTATGGTTAAAAAAGAATCTTGACTAATATTCATAGACTTTTATATTTCTGCAGAAATAGAATCTTTCATTCTTTGTGTTGAATTTGATATGGACTACATAACCAACGAGGGATAGCAATTCCAAACTAGTTATGGGATACATAACCTACTATGCACTCTTGTAATTAAGATTGTTCAATTTCAGTTTTCTAGTTCATCTATTACAGTTCTAAAAAGAACAATTATGATTATGATTTCTATACTCATGAGCAAATAGCCTTTCATCTTGTGACACATTTGCTATTAAAAAAAAAGGCACAAGTTATGTGGGTGTAATTTCATTTAATATATCACATTTTGTTTATGTTACATTTTTAGGTGAAAATTGAGATTGTATCAACTCCATTTTTGTTTTTCATCAAACATTTTATAACGAATCCTTAAAAACAGTGTTGGATCGGGATGTTAAAGGGTTAATTCATAAGAATGGTTCAATCATAGTGGAGGTTGTTAAATCCTAAAGGAGGTTGGTGCACATACTTGGAAAAACATTTGCATACATGTGGCGTTTACTGTAGAATAACGTGTCCTATGGGGCCAGTTTTTTTGTCAACCTTAGGTCCGCTTCACACTATGGCCGAAGGTTGAGAGGTCGTCGATTTTCACCGATTGCATTGCAAGAAACAATGGGTTTGCCTATCGATCTTAGTCGAGAGGCCAAAGTCCAAAGTGGGCATTTCTGGTTGTGTGGTACTAGTCTAGAGGCCAATTTGAAAGTCCGAAGGCCGTGGACCTCCAAAATGCTTACATGGCAACACTTTTTGACCAAGGTGACGGCCTCTCGAAAAGAAGTTTAGGTCGGACGGGAATGGAAAAACAAACTATGGTTGAGAGGCCGTCAATTTCTTTTCATAAAAAATGAAAACTATATTCTATTGCCTATTTTCAGTAGATTTCTTTGGACTCTCAATCCCACGGCCTCTCGACTTGGACGGCCATAGAGTGAAGCGGCCCTTATAAGAACTTCAAGACATGTTTACTATAAAAAAAATTAGAATTTTTTCTTGCGTGGAAGATCGTGAAAAAAATCTCGTACATTTGTGGTGAACAAGGGTTTCATTAAAAGAGCAATTCAATATGTAAAAGTGCACATGAACAATTTTTTGGAAATTTATAAATTTCATTGAAAATATGATCATTTTATAATTATTCTAGTAAGAAACATATCATCATGAGGAGTGTGGCATGTGCCTCACCCCTTAAGATTTATCAAAATATATTTGAAAAGACTCTAGCCAAAGTACAATATTATTGCTTATACATACCAAAATTTGTGATTAAAATATTCAAAATAAATCCCCAAAAATAGTGCACATTTCAATAGGCACTTTTAACGAAACCCTTGTTGGTAGTAAGAAACAGTTGAGTAAGCCTAACTAACTAAGGGGCGGTTTACACTATGGACCAAGAGCCATGACCAAGAAAATTAAATCATTTTCATGGTCATGGCTCTTGGCCAAGAGCCGTGACCATGAAAAATCAAAAATGCAATTTTAAATGACTTGGTCACTCTTTGTAGTGTAAAGTGGATTTAGACCGGGACAAGTTTAAGCTCATCATTCTCTCTTTCATCCTCCCCTTTTTCCTCCTTTCTCTTTAAATAATTGAACACTAGCCAATCAATGATTTTTGAGCCCCATGGTCTCCTAGATTATAGTTGAGTCAAGGCATTTGCTTCGACTCAACTATAATCAAGGAGACCATGAAAACATTATCCATTTGGGAAATTTTAGCATTTTTGGGGACCTCAAAGTTAGTGGTCATTCTCCTTATTTCAAGGTAGTGTAAAGCCAAATGGGACCAAGAGCTCTTTTTGGGCCAATCACAGATTTTAGAATTCCATGGTCATGGCTCTTGGTCCATAGTGTAATCCGCCCCTCATAACATTCAGTAGCCTTCAAAGAGACTGCCTTTTAAGTTTCATCCACCTTTATATATAGAGTGACAAGTGATTTCTAATTGAAAGAACTATTGAATCAAATAAACAATGACAAAACACTATTGAGTTGAGAATCAATCAAATAAACAATGAAAAAACATTGTTGAATTACGCTTTCGATTACTGTGCACCATGGTTGCTTGCTCTTGCTTAATGCCACGTGCCACTAATGGGATGTGGAATATCCCACATCATTTCGTTGGAAGGATGAAATGATGTGGGATATTCCACATCATTCCATGCAAGGGAGGGCAGCAGGCTCAAAGACTACACTAAATAGTATATTTAGTGTGAGATAATTATAAGATTTGAAAATGTTATAGATTTTTACTCTCGACAAAAAAATTTACCAAAGACATTGATTCCGATACCATTGAAAGATCCCCATCTTGACCAATATAGAGGTAAAAAAATTGGTCAACAGTAAAAACTTACAACATGTTTATGTAAATTAGTGTATCTCACACTAAATATACTATTTAGAGTACTGAATGTTATGTCTAAGTTAACAAACAAACAGTGCAAAGTTCATAGATGAGTTGAATTAGAAAAATATTGTTGACATTGGCAAGGCTTTCCAGTTCGATTGAAAAAAGAATTTAGATTCGGTTTTGCAGGAGTGTTGAAGCATCTCCAAAGAATGTAATGAAACTCGCTTAATTTACTACAAGAATCTACTTTTAGTGACTGCCCCTCACTATGGGCTGTACATGTATTCCAGGGCTTTTTTTATTCTCGGATCCTCTAACTTTAGGTTACAAAACTCGCATGCAAGTGAATGAGGTGGCTTTTTGATCCCTTATTTTTTATATTTTATATTTGAAAATCTTGGTGATGGATGGATGATTTTTCATACATCCTATCCTTTTCATTCAATATATTGGCCTATCGCGAAACCCTTCATACATCCTACCTTTTTCATTCAGCATCTTGGCCTTTTCATTTACTCTGTGTCCCACACAAAGTCCCAACCCAGCTTGCACTAGTAGGAAAGGTGGCGCTCTCCACGGACATGCCTAGACAAAATCACTATGCATGTGTGGAATTGGGCACTACTTACCTCGACATCTCCGTGGGCGGTGCCACCTTTTCTACTAGTGTTGCAACTGGTGCAATCTATTGCCTTGGTAATGGCCCATTCACATCAAGAAGCTCCACCACTTGCGTTGCGTTCTTGGAATGTTGCAAGGTAAATCTTGAAAATAAAATATACAACTTTTTGCGGTGTCAGAGCATTGTCACTTCCTGCTTTTGGCCAATGCATGTGCTTTGGTGAATCGCAAAATTCTTGTGACATCCAAAATGTATTGCAACAGCTTCTTGCACGTTAAGTTAAACAAATAAATTTTATAGGAGCTCATTGTAACTACCAAAAACTTACTTGACAAAACCCAAATTCTTTACCGCACTCGCGTTAGGTGACTACTGTGAATGAGCCATGACTAATTTTCTCATTGTGATTCTTCCGGTGAATTTTTGTAGCAAACTGGCTATAAAAAGACAGAAAAAAGCCCTGAAGCATTCTGTCCTTACAGAATTCTCACATGGAATTATTCATGCAGTGGCAGTGCAAGTACTACTGGGCAAGCTTATGATCATTGTACCGCAATGGAATTTTGAATTTTCTTTACTTGAAATGAATCCAAAGACTAGAATGACGGAATCATCATGTTGTGCGTATGATTCCAAAGAAATGTGGATGCATGGCATGGACGGTAATTTCATGGGGAATTTCCACTTGCACATGATTGCCAACAGTGCGCAGTACTGCAAAAAAGCAACAACAACAGTAATTGTATTCAGGGGAATTTTTAATTTTTTTAATTTTTTAATTTTTTTTGCGTTTCAGGTGATCAATGACATGCATACAGGGAACGTAAAAAGTGTGTTTCTGGCGATCCGGGTTAAGCATCTCCCATGCAGCTGCTGCCTTCTGGAACCGGCTACTGCATGGTGCGGAATCGGAATATTCTTGAAATATTTCAGCACCTGACAATTTAGGGTTAGGGTTTGGGATTTTAGGATATTGAGTTTTGGGGTTTGGAATATCTTTTTAATATTTTTTAGCAACTTTAAGTAGGTTTTTGAGGACTTCTTTTTGTTCAAATTTTATTTTTCTTGAGCATCATATGCATTGTTCTTTACTAATTCTAGTGATACAAAATTTACTCTCATTTGAATCATATATTTCACAATATGATTAATTAAATTTGTCATTTTAAAACCATGGATCCTTAGTCCTTTTGGAATTAATGTCAACGAATATTATGAGAATATTTTGTAAATATACTGCATCCGCACCTTGGAACCTGCACCTTGCACCCCCAATTCCACACCACAAAGTAGTTGACCCCCCAATTATTATTTACTACACTATTATTTCTACTAATAGTGCCATCCACACAAACTATTCATTAGAGGCTATAATTTTGAACACATGAATATTTTTACCAGGAGAAAAGATATTGAAACTATCATACATGTAAGAGGAACTGTGTAAACATAGTTTGTAAAAATATTCAAGTTGATTAAAAAGTTACAACCATTTTAAATCAATTCGCACTATTAGCAAAAAAAAAGGTAGTGTTGTGTGGCCTTGTGTCCATTGGTCCATTGTTCCTTGGTGATTTTGCCATGCTTTTATATTTATTTGCTTATTTTTAGAATAATCTATTCATGATTTAATAAAATTTATGGTGACAAAGTTTGATTGAAAATGACTATAATTTTCACAACAAAGGTCCAAAAACGACGAAACAAATTTGGTGCACCTCTTCCTTGTTAAAAAGCTTTTTAACAATATCAAAAACCACTTTTGTGGCAAACTCACAGTTTGGGAGATCTCAACAAAAGATACAAAACAAACAAAACAAACAAACAAACTACCTTTTAATATATAAGAGTCATTACCCATCATCAACGTCGATATTCATAGTAGGATATGACACCAGTGGAACATTCACTTGATCCTTCGCTAGTTCCAATTTGCACAACCATCACAAACCCTAGTTTTTCAGTACTGAAATATCATCAAGAAGGTATCAGACTTTTTCAATGGTGGTGCAAGGCCTTACTGTAAATTATTCTCCAACTCATTATAGACTAGCTTTGTAGTCTTTTGAACTCAAAATGAGTCTAAGGTGAGTTTAAATTTTCTTTCCATTTTCAGTTAACTCTATTGCTTGTAACGTCCTTTGTTCTGTTATTTTATGGAGAATCTAGTGTGTGAGCAATAAGCTCAATTTTGAGCACTAGTACAAAGTCACCTTTGTGTTATGCTTTTAAATGTACTTTTTGACGTTTAGCAAGGATTTAAGGCAATTTCTTGTTTAATTGCTATTAAAAATGTAAATAATATCTTGGAAAGTACGATACAAGGGTAGTTTTGACTAGCGGAAAGGAGAAGTTTTCTTATTACGGAGGTTAGTATTTTAATATGAAAACATATTATTTTTGCAACCACGACTTAATGTACAAACGTCACAAAGAAAAGTGTGGTCATGATTATGAAGCAATTTACTAAGAGTTTTTAAAGACTTGGCACAAAAATGAGGTCTTTTGCTTGAACGGGCTTCACTCTTCTAAATGATAGTTGATCTATATATTTACCATCATGTTGATCCACTTTAATCCTTAAATGTTCACAGCCTTCTCCAAATTTGGAGAATAGTTAGGATTCATTCTAAAATGCAACCAATCAGTGAGGGATATAGTGAGAGATATTTGAACTTGATGTATGAATAACAGTTGTACATTATGAAAATTAGATTAAATCCATATTGTTAGATTTATGATTGCTATCATCAATATTTTGTATAAAATTTGAAACTTCAAATTCAATTTTTTTTGTAATTTGAATACGAATAAGATGTGGAGAAACTATGGATGAAATTTGTCGTGATGGGTTGAAATGTGATACTCAAAGTGTAGTGATGTTTGGAGATTTATTGGTTGCTTAATTTTATAAGTTGAATTTCTCAATAGCACTTTTGAACTATTTTGAATTCAGATTTTAGAATTTTTTGGTGAATCACTGCCGATATCACTGCAACATGAAAAGAGGCGTTGATATTTCACAAATCATCCCCTTTCTAATCGGTTCACACATGCATGAAGCCAACTTTTCATAAAACCTATAACAAAAACTCAACTCTGCCAAAGTGCAAAATGGATGAGAAAACAATGATGAAATCTATAAATCATCCAAAAAAGAATGGACGCCTACGTTATGTGAGGGTCAGATTCGGACAGTATTGTGTCAAAATCTAATTTCCACATCATATTTTGAGAGGTCCACGTCACCATAAACCAATCACAAGATGACATGTGGCACTTTTGTACAAAAAGTAATTAATTAATGTCAAACTGACCATGACGTAGGGTAGGCATACAAGAGTCGAGACACCGCACTCCTTGATTTCCCTCTCTTACTTTCTAATGAAACTGTTCTTTCTCAAAGAAAAAAGCTAATTTCAAAAAATATAATAAAATGTGTTTATGGAAAAATGTGTGGTTGGAAAGTAAAAAAAAATAGAAAGGGATTGGAAAAGCATTCATTTGGAATTTTACGGTTAGGAAGAAATCAACAAAAGAATATTCAAAGAATATTCCTTTACCAAATTTAACCTTATAACTTTTTCATAATTATTCGGCATCAATTTGCTCGACTCTGCCCCGCCACCTACTCTACACTCCAACGAACATTCTTAAAAAAATATTGATAGAAAAGTTCATGTGAAATTTGAGATGAAATGGGGGCAACATGCAAAGAATATTCATAGACAGTGCTTGCACATTTTATGTGCCCGGTGTTGGAATGCCGCATTTCAACAGCAGAAAAAACATGCCCCCACCCAATCACCTCCACTGCTGACCCACAAAAGGTGAGAATGTTGCTCAAATTTTCAGGCCTGTCTGTTCATGTGTAACTTAAGTGATTATTTCCTACTGAATTTTAACACCTCAAGGATCAAGATGCCCAAATTGAGCCTCATGTTTTTCTTGGTAGTTTTGAGTAGGTTTTACTTGAAGTTTCTTTTGGTTCAAATTTCTATTTTCATTTTTTTTTTCCCAAAATGCCTACATGGCAACACTTTTTTGACCAATGTGACGGATTCTCGAAGAAAGTTTGGGTCGAACGAGAATGGAAACCCAAACTATGGTCGAGAGGCCATCAATTTTTTTACATAAAAAATCAAAACCATATTTGATTGCCTATTTTCAGTAGATTTTTTTGGACTCTCAAAAAAAATTGGCCACTCAATCCCACAGCCTCTCAACTTGGACATGGACAACCATAGTGTGAAGCGGCCCTTAGCTTCATGCATATGTGAGCCGATTAGAACGGTAGTGATTGGTGGAATTTTATGCCCCATTTCATGTTGCAATGATTCACCAAAAATTTCTAAGATATTAGTTCAAAAGTGCTCTTGAAAAATCAACCAATAAAATCAAGCAACCAAAAAATCTCCCAAAATCACTACATTTCGAGTATTACATTTCACCCTTTCACAACAAATTTCATCCACAAACGCCAATTTCTTATATGTAATTGAATTACAAAAGAATTTTGAATCTTAAGCTTAAGATTTTATACTAGACATTAGTGATAGCAATTGTAGATTTAATCGTATGGATAGAATATAAAAATCATAATGTACAATTTTATCATACATCAAGTTTTGAACATCCCTCTTAGTTGCATTTAACAATACATCTTTGAAATTCTCCAAATCTGGAGAGGGGTGCAGGCATTTAGGAGTTAACAATGATTTCTTCAAAATACGTATAATCAAATAATGGAAATCATACCATCTCATAGTACATATTATTCGAATTTTTTAATATATCTTTTGAATTTTTTTTGTTGATTTGGGATTTTAAAGTGAATTTCTTGGAAAAAAAAATTTGCAAAATTTATCAATAACTATTAATAAAAAAAAATGATAAATTCAACCGTACAGATGTGATACACACATTGAGATTTTCATCTTTCTTTACATATCAACTTCATTTTTGTGATTCAACAATCATTTTAAAACACATCTTTGAAATCGATGGTGGGTCTCA
The DNA here is from genome assembly GCA_022496805.1 of Pohlia nutans. Lineage (NCBI taxonomy): Eukaryota > Viridiplantae > Streptophyta > Bryopsida > Bryales > Mniaceae > Pohlia > Pohlia nutans. The sequence goes on from CM040086.1 coordinate 6,176,120, forward strand.
ACATTAAGCCTAGGGTATTTGCTCGGGGTATTGTAGCTTTGTGCAATAGACTTCAATAGTTGTGATTGATACTATTAGAAATAGAATGGATAAAATTAGAAAGTAACTATACAATTGTATTCTCAACTGAACTGAAGAAATTATGTCCAAATTAGAGAATCATGCAATGGTGGAATTGCAAGATTACCGTAGTTTACTAGCAGGTTAGGCACCTTTTTGCCTAATATTTAGTTAATTCTGAAAATGGATTTAGGAAAACCCAAATATTCTTCAAAACCCGTTTCTTTCCCATACAAAAAATATATTATTCTGAAAAACAATTTCCCAAAATTTTAGGCATCTATTTTGAGAATTATTTTGTGCCGAACCCTGCTAATAAACTATGGTATAGTGTCTTTGAACTATATAATGCACACTCAAGAATGAGATTTTGTGGTTTCAAAGTTAAATATAATTTGGGTTAAATTTTCTAAAGTGAAAGTGAAGAAGTTCACCAATGAACTATGTCAACACCTCTCCGTTGAAATCTTTCTTATTACAAACAGACTAACACATAATGGAATTTTATAAGTGAGAGTGACATATCCAAGTACAGTTTAGAACAAAATTTTATACGTTTAAAAATGAAAGGAGTTGGTACATTGATCAAGATTGGAATACCTACACTAATTGAACATGAACAAGAGAACACAATCCAAAAAAGCAAAACAAGATAACAAACTTCCGAACACAAGAAAATACCACATTGTACATGTGTTTTATTTGTAATAATTTACTGTATTTTCAAATATTTGCACTATTTTCACATTTTGTTTATAGGTATTTTGATAGTTGCAGAACTCCAAATTGAGATTTTTCTTTTTCTAAATCTCCAACTCTAAACCTCACAATTCAAAATCCAATTCTTCACGGATTTTCTGTGATTTGCATTTTCGACACCCCATTGACCATCATGTGGTCAGCTGGGCACAATAGGGTTAGTGAAGACACTACTGTAACGCAGTGGCTCTTGCCTAGAGTGAAGGGGCCTTGGCAAGCGGGCAAGCCCTCAAAAGTGTCCAAGGCTGGAAACCTGGCTACCCATCATTAATCATCCCCAGCATGATGCTCGTCAATTATCTCAAAACTGGCTAAAATTAGCTGGATTTCTACCAAAAACATGGGGCTGCTAAACATACAAAGAAAAGAAATGATTTTTTTTTTGAAATGTAGCGAGAATGCTCATGATGTTATAAATATGTAGCAAGGGTATTGCCGGATATCATCATGGTATCACCTTAGTATATCAAGGGTATTGCCGGATATTATAGAGGTATCGTGAGTAGTACATTCACAAGGTAGCAAAAGTATCTACCATTTATGTCGGAGGTAGCATCCTGTGCTAAATGTCATAAAGTGGTTCTGAGATCACTGATGCTCGTTGTCTTAAGCATGTTTGGGGCCCACTACCTTGGAATCCAGTTACTGTTTATAAATGGTGTGATTAGCATCAGTTCCCGCACTCACACTAATACCCAGTATGTGGTCAATTTGGTTACATGACATGAGTTCGTGTTTACATACATGGTTTGATGAAGACGTTTCACTACACTAAACAGGTAGATTAGTGTTAGATAATTATAAGATTTGAAAATATTATAGATTTTTACTCTTTGACAAAAAAAATTACCAAAGACATTGATTCCAATACTATTGAAAGATTCCCATCTTGACCAATATAGAGGGTAAAGAAATTGGTCAACAGTAAAAACTTACAACATGTTTATGTAAATTAGTGTACCTAACACTAATCCACCTATTTAGAGTCGTAGAAAAGGTGGCGCACCCTTGGGCCATGCCCAGGCAAATTCACTGTGCATGGGTGGAATTGGGCACTACTTGCCTCAACATCTCCCTCGGCAGTGACATCTTTTCTACTAGTGTTTCGAGTTTTATGCATACATGATTGTAATTTTTGTTTATTTATTTTTGTTTATTCATTGGTAGAGCAACATGCACATTGGAATCTACAATCTACCTTCCATGACATTTTAATACATCATTATTCTTATTTTTATTATTTTTATATTGCCTTTGAAGGCACGCGATTTTTTTTTGCATCTTGCGGCAAGCAGAGGAGTTGCTATTGGCAACCCGTCATAGGGGAATTTTTATCAAGAGGAGTGGCGATTTAATAGTCAGAATTGAACCGCCAACCCCTTGCACTAGTAGAAAGGGTGCATGTGCCAAGGTATATGCCCAATCAAATGGGCAACACTTGCCGAGAATTGGGCAACATTACCTTGGCACAAACACATTTTCTACTAGTGTTGAATACATGTACAATACCTTTGGATACTCCTCTTCATGATCTGGTAGTTTAACCCCTAAACGCTCAAATGACCATTTTCTAGTCGTTGCCCTAATCTAACGGGTTGCCCGGAAAAAAATTAAATTAAATTTCAAAAATAATAATTAAATACCACATCAAGCCTAGTTTCCAATGCAATCTGAATTATGTCAATCTGAGTTAAACTCCACCCGGGAGAAATTTTCAAAGCGGACCACCTCAACATTGTCTTAGTGTTATAAAATTTGCTATTTGGCGAAAGTAATGATGTTCCCTCCATGATTTCTTTTGCTTTTTTTTGAAGTTTACAATAGATAAACCAAATTTAACCAATCATGCTAAATTTAAACTCTAAAAGTAAAAACTATAATGTATACAAATTTTTCTAAGGTTAATGATTTTAAATTCAATTAAAAGAATCTAAAGTTATTTTTGGAAGTTTGACTATACGGATAATTTGTAGAAATGATGCCCTATATTTTTTTTATTGAACCAAACTTCATCAAACATATGGAAGGCATATATTATAACACATCTATGTTTTATCCAATACTCTTTGGGCTTTTAGGGGTTACAGTCCGATAATGACATATTATTGTTTCACAAGCAATACACATGTAACTAATCTATGCCTGCCAATTTGAAGTTAGGACTTCCCAAACTCCTCGTAATAGAGAGGACAATTGTTACCAAGTAGGGAAAAGATAGTTGAAATCATCCATGTATATGTTATCGTCAATCAAATTATCTATTATAAAAGCACTTTCATTCAAATACTAGCGATTTTGGAACTATTTGGAGAGGATTTTGATGATTTCATTGACCTTGTTGCCCATTTTTTTCTAATGTTAAAGTATCCACTTCCAGAACTAGGTACAATCCTAGTGAAAATTTGCCAAATGTTTTTTAGTTAGTTGTTAGGTTGTTTAGTCAACATATAGTAGTAAACTTTTCTTTTTACAATAAAATAAAATTCAATGTATTGTACAATGCTTTAACAATAACATCATTGCCTATTACTTACACCAATGAAATTGGTGTTTATTCAAAAAACAAACCATGTCATTGTTTTTTGTGATTTTTTCATGAAAATTTCTAAACTTCTAGAATATCAAGTCTACATTTTGGTTCACTGTTGAATTCTATATATTTAGCACTTTATTGCATTTTAAAACTTTGTGGGGTCAAAATCTTGTTTTTATTTTAGAACATGAAAACCTATCAAAGATTCAAAAAAAAATTAAAAAATTGGGGGGGGGGATTAATTATGCACACTATGGTTCCTATTATTAAATTCACTATCCACCAAAAATTTAGATTTTTGGTAGTTATTTTGTGGCTGTAATTTTATTTTTTAATCTCATTTAAACGTCAAAAACCACTAGAAAATATACGTATGCTAAATGACACATTTAGTGTTTGGGACACTATTTCTCAACCCTAACACCAATTAATTTTAGGGAGACATAATGTCCTTGTAAGAAATAAAATGAATTTAGTATTCTAGTGACATGCAACTTTATAATAAATGTAGCATGCTACCTCATGTCACTCTTCTTACTTAGAAAGGACATGGCACTTGTAATGAAATTGAGAATGACAAGTGACAGATTCCTATGTCGTGTTGGGACACTATTTCTCTTCACCCTTGAACAAATTTGGTTCAATAGAAAAAATGTAGTGCATCATCTTTACAAATTATCCATACGGTCAAACTTCCAAAAATAAATTAAGATATATATTTTAATGAATTTAAAAGCACTAATCTTCAAAATTTTGTATAAATTATAATTTTTAGTTTTAGAGTTTAAGATTTTGCATGATTGCTTTATTTTGGTTTATCTATTGTAAACTTCAAGAAAGAAAAAGAAATGATGGAGGGAACATCATTACTTTCCACAAATAGCAATTTTTTGTAACACTAAGACAATGTTGAGGTGATTCACTTTGAAAATTTCTCCCGGGCGGAGTTTAGGTCAAATTGTCATAATTCAAATTGCGTTGGAAATAGACTTGATGCAATATTTTTTTTTTGTTTTTTTGTTTTTCAATTATTATTATTTTTCCAAACAACCCGTTAGATTTGGGTAGCGATTAGAAAATGGATGCTTGGGCGTTTTGGGGTTAAGAGAGCCAGATAAAATTACAGAATTGGAACTTCTGTTAGTTATTGAGAATTTGAGTAGATCTATTGTAGACTAGCAGTTATTTGAGTTATTAGCAGTTTTGAGTAGATCTATTGTGGACTTTCTTTTTGTTCAAATTATTGTGTTTCTTGAACAACACATACAATGTTCTTCACTCATTCCAGTGATATTAAATTTGGTTCCATTTGAATTCTACTTTTCACAATGTGATCAATCAAATTTTTCATCTGAAAACCATGAATCCTCGATCCTTTAGGGGTTAATTCAGACTACTCATACAAAAGCAAAAAGGAACATCATCAAATCAATTCTAGCACCACAAAATAGATGGTCGGGTTCATAATAATAATTATAGTTATTATTTTATAGATGGTCTATATATAAAAGATTGGTCTATGAGACCATTGTGAAGGGAGAGTTTGTTCAGGGTACTTTGTTTATCTATGATTTAAAGGTTTGTAGAGTTTACTTCTAAGAAGAGGTGCCAAGGATAGAATTTGCTATCCATGTCCTTGAGGCATAGATAGACAAACTACCCCAACAAACTCTACCTTCACAATGTAGTCTCCTAGACGAACATAACAATTATTTATTTATTTGCCTCGGGAACATGGGTAGCAAAATGAGAATTAGATATTAAATAGAATACCTAACTAAATAGTGTGTACGTTGGGTTGTGAGACTGCGATATCTACAAAAATATCTCATTCCCAATGTTGCTGATATGATAGCATACCCAATCAACCCAATTAATCATCGTTCAATGATAGGCTATGGAAACTGTCAACGTCATGTAGCAAATTAGAGCAGGATTCCAATTGTCTAAGAAACATGTTCAAAGACGGGATTCTCACACCAACTTTCATGTGACAATGGTCTTGGAATGATACATTACCACTGTTTAGGGTTTAGGGATTTGGAATGTTAGTTCCCAAGCTTAAATTCCGCTGAGTAGGGCTTCAATTACCAACACATTCTGTACGGGCATTCTGCACCAATGGATTGTAAGCGGTGCGAAAACTTCCTCTAAGCTAGACTTTTACTTTTATTTTTATTTTATTTTATCATTTATATTTATATATTCCCTGAGGTACGTTGTCTTCAAACCACCAACTTAACCCCTAAATGCTTATAGCCCTCTCCAGATTTGGAGAATTGCAAAGATGCATTATAAAATGCAACTTACAAGGATATTTTGAACTTGATGTATGAATAAAAGTTGTACACTATGAATTTTAGATTCAAATCGTATAATTATATCTATGATTGCAATCACCAATATTTTGTTTAAAATTTGAAGCCGAAAATTCAAAATTCTTTTGTAATTCGATTACATATAAGATATTGAAAAGAAATTTGTTGTGATGGGTTGAAATGTAATACTCTAAGTGTAGTGATATTTGGAGATTTTTTGGTTGCTTAATTTTATGAGTTGATTTTTTCAAGAGCACTTTTGATATGTTTTGAACTCATATCTTAGAAATTTTTGGTAGTAGAATGTGGCATGAAATAAGCGGCATAATATTTTCACAAAATAATCCCCTTTCTAATCAAATCACGCATGCATGATGTTATAGAAATTTGTAGTGTTTTTTTTATTTGCAAAAGTGCTTGACATATGAGAAAATGAAATTCAATTCTCTGCATTAGGTAAGAAAAAAGGCTTAGGTAGTTCGAGTTAAGAAATTTGGCCTATTTTCAGCAATGCTATTTTTGAAATGATTTTTTTCCTTGTAGGAAAATAAACTTCATAATGAATGCACATATTTCCATGGTTTTATTCCTTATATTCAAATTAATGCTATTTTTCAAAAGTATGAAGTACTTCAGTCAATGTATAGGTTACCCCATATCCAAATTATTTGTTACTAATTTCCATTCATGAAAATACACTAAACCACCTACTAATTCCTCCCAAAGTTTGATATGCCATTGGTTGGCTTGCTCCTTGGCAAAAGTGAATTGTGATGGATTTGGGTTTAATAAAGGGTAGCTCCAAAAACAATTTACACCGTGGTTCGAAAACCGGTGGTGGTGGTTCATGTATGGTCTACCTCAACGAGATTACTTTTTTATTGTGAAGAATTTTGTGGAAAAAGGTGGTACTTTGTGCACCAAGCTATAGTGCTGAAGCATGCTGCCATAGGACCATTGAACACCAAGCTAGTGCCCAAATGGTCTTGTGGTATCAGACTTTAATAATATAGCTTGGTGCCCCATATACCCCTATTTTACTAGTGAAAGTTGAGCTCTTTTTGGTACCATGTTCCTCAAAATTGTATTGTAATTCAAAAATTCAATTACATGTGTAAAGCCAATAACACTTGATTTTTGATTTTTTTATTAGTATTTCTTTTTTCTTTTTTCTTTTTTTTTATATAAAGAGACGTAAAAAATTTAGCTCTTCTTGGTATCCTTTTTTTCAAAACTGTTGTATTTTAACTGCAAACATCAATACAAATGTAAAAAGCCACAAAATATTAAAACACAAATGATACTCCCTATGTCACATATAAAGACTATAAAAACTACTTTGCACTTGAGTGGTTTTCATAGTTTTCAATGGAATAAATGGGGTATTGTAGCTATTTTAGTTTAGAATGCTTTTAGCTCTACTTAAATTTTTCACTAAATGACATTTTCTACAAGCTTGTTGCAAACCATTTTCATAGACTACCACGCCAAAGAGAGGAAGAACATGAATAAAATTAAAAATCTTATTTTTCACATAATCCATCGGTTTATTTTTCCATGATTTTTTTTTTATAAATCCAATATACTTCAATTTTGACGAGGTTTAACCCTTAAACGTAAAACCAAGCCCCACGGGCTTGGTATAAAGGAATAATTGGAGAAAAAAGTTTCATTTCTCAATCAAATCAAGCGAGACTTGTTGCGTTGGAAAGCTACTGAAAAAGCAATCTAGATTCCAAAATTTCGCCTCATTTGAGAGATTGTGGAATCGTTGGTAAGCAATCAAAGTTATCAAATTGAACAAGTTTTGAGGTTGGGGCAGCTGAAGCTCAACAGTGCGGGTTAAACAAAAATTGATTTGTGATTTCTCTTATTGACATGCAATTTCGCCTCTGTTTTAAGCTTCAACTAGTGAAATCTTTCATTCAATCATGATAAATCACCCCCAAAAAAATCCTTCAAAGAATAACCTCTTTGCATTATGAGGAGCTGGAAAAATAACTATAACTTCATTGATTATTTCATGAAATTGTTTGTAATTTTAATAAACTTGAATACCTTCTGATTGGTTGAAAGAAGCAAGGAATGTTTTGCAAAAAGCATTCCCTTTCAAATGTATACATTAGGGGAAAAATGGGGTCCCAAAGGGGCCCTGTAAGCTTGACCGGGTTAGGTGAACCGGCTGCCCAGGCACCATTTTCTATGTAAATTCATTGGTGCAGTCGCTGCCCGCTGACAGCGTCGGAAGCCGCAGTGCTGGCAGTGTCGGCACTGCTGGCAGCGTCGATTGGCGCGACCCACGGAACTGCGCTGCTGGCAGCCACGGTGGCACCATTGGTGCCCTCGTCAAAAGTGCACGGGCTGGCCCAAATTTTGTTCCCACGTGACAGTCTCTAGGGCCCCTTTGTGACCACAATTTTCTCCTAATGCCGTAACACCATACCAGGTATGCCACCTGGCAAACGAATATTATTATTTTTTGAAAAAATAAGGTTCGCCTCTCAAAAACTGAATTTCTCAATTTTCGTTTTTTAGCAAAAAATTCAGTAAAAATGACTTGAGATAGCTTAGAAATAACAAAATATTGCAAAAACTAATTTATTCTATTTTCGTTTTTCTGTCTTCAGAATTTTCTAATTTTTACGTTTTTTATTTTTAGAATTATTTTAGGACGAACCTGCTATGGTACTGCTGTATTGCCCACTTATACGTGATTCATTCCATTTATACAAGCATAAAATAATTTTCATACAAGGAAATTTTTCAAAAAGAATTAAATTTGAATGTTTTTTGTACATGTATAAACAGTGTTCAAAAACAATTTTTTACAAAAAAAAATTGGTAAAAAAAATAAATCATGTTCAATGTCCAGATAATTGCATATGAAAAAAAAAAAAAAAAAAAAAAAAAAAAAAAAAAAAAAGGTCGTCAAATAATATAGTCTTGGTTTTAATCAGTGAAAGTTTAAACCCTTGTAACTTTTGCATACAATTGAGTTATCCATAATGTCAACAGAGGGTACCTCCTTTGTTGCTTTGTGTTTTGAAGGTTTATGTAGAAATCCCTATCATCCACTGCCACAAGGAGCTAAGTGGTTTGCTTTGGTGGCTGGTGTGAGAGCACATGGGGCACATTAAGATTCCATTGCGAGAACTCAAGTGTTCTACAGGGGAGCTTCTCTTACTTTGGTGAGGTGCAAGGTTTGAATCTCTCTGACAACACATAGCATTGTAATTGATCATTGAATAAGAGCCAAAACTTGTTTAAATCGTTGTTTTCCAAGTAAGAATACTACTTCTACACTGTCTTTCTTCTTGTGGAATTTTTTTTGCTCAACTTTAAAGATAACTCTAATATCCAAAAGATTCACTCTTTAGGCATTGGATTTCTTTTTGATTTACTAACAAACAAACGTTAAAATTGACCTTTTATTTATTTATTTATTTATTTTAATTATACGCATTGGAGGACGGGGATTATGGATTGACAAGAGTGAGAGCAGTTGACTTAGATTCCTTAATTCAAGGGATCATCAAGGATATAAATTAGTGTAACAAAAAAACGAAAAAATTGTCTGCTCATGCACATCCACAACAAATCTAGATCATGACTTTGTAAGCATTGTGGTTGGTCTCAGGAGCCACCCACATCCATATAATTATGCATGGAGAAGGCTCAGCTTACTATGGAGTAGTTACTTACTACAGTACTCACTACTCACTACTCACTACCACCAAATTTGGAATCTAAATTTTAGAATCTATTTATTCCTTTCAACTGGCCCTTACTTTTGATATCCACTTCAAATTAAATCTGATTTGAATGACTTGACAATCACATCAAATGTGTTTTAGAATCCCAATGTCATGTTTACATATTCCAACTAACCCCTTTTTTTTCATTCTTCAGAGAATGCTGAACAATGGACATGAAAATAAAATGGTAGAATCACATATTTCTGCGTTCATCCATATTCTGGATAGAATTACTTTTTATCCACATTTAATGTTATTTTCATCCAACTATGGAAATTTTCATCCATTTAAAAAAAATTAAATGAATATATTTGGGTGATTTAATATTGAAATTTTGGTCTTTTTCGAGTTAAATTATTTTTTATTGGTGCAATTTGGCACTAAAAACCCCTGAAAAAAGAGTTGATTCTATCATCAATGTGTGCCTTCGCTGGAGGGCAAAGTCAACACATAAAACTATTTCTAAAAATAAATGTTGAAACTAATATCTATGGTGAATAAGAGAATCTTGTAAAATATTCATGAACACAAAAGAAAAGTCATTTCTTTTTTTGAGTTAATGGGTCTCAAAATTTATTTCTTATGGTGAAAGAGAGGATCTTGGAAAACACGCATGAATATTTCATTTTTCCGGACCTTTATTTTTTGAAAAACATGTATTTTTAACACGAAGTGTCTTATCTTGCCTTATTCGTAATATTGGAAGAAACATGGCTTCGAAGGCCATGAAGAGAATTACTTTTGACAATTTGGAGATTTAAGATAGAGACCAGCTATACTATCTCCTCTTGTGTAGTAAGCGCCTGTAGAAAAGGTGGCATTGTCGAAGGAGTTGCCCAACATGTGGTGCTCAATTTCATGTATGCACAATGGATTTGCGTGGGCATCTCCATGGGGAGGGCCACCTTTTTCTACTAGTTTAAGGATCCTCCCGTAATTTGGGTCGGTGGCATGTATGTTTTCAAAAAAAAACAAGCACCTAGTCGCATATTCTCTGGTCTTAGTTAGTAATTACCCAAAATTTACTTTTACACCTTGTTTGTATTGTTCAACCATTTAACTCCTTGAAAACGAAAGTCTCTCCCAGGTGGGACAGAGACAATAAAAATAATGGCTGGAGCTGAGTCCACCAGCAGTGAGAATTCTCAGCAAAACGAGGAGGAAAAAGTATCGTAAAAAGGCGAGGACAGAAGGATCCAACTGATGAGCGTTATTCATGGGGGAAGAATCTGAGTGAGGATTCAAAAGGTACAGAATGTGCAGTCACTTAACGACACTCACCAGGGCCGCCCATAAGGGCATTAATAAAATCTGCGTAATCAGGAAAAAAAATTGCTCGTACTTGCGACACTCATGACCATTTACTACATACATGTAACATATATACATATACATATATAACATAAAAAGTGATGTAATACACGAGAGTTCCAGGTCTGCTGCAATGTTATGAGGAAACCATCTTGACTCGTCCAATAGCCACCTCACTTGACCTCTTTTTGCGGGGCCCCGAGTGCTTCTCCGGAATGAGTCACGGGGGGCTTCGCTTAGATTCAGTGCAGGATGTGCCCCTTGAACCAGTAGTTGCCCCCATTCTCGGGCTGCTTTTAACAACATTCGTCTGAATTGCCGATCGATGATCGATGGCCATTAATCACTGTGTTTTACTTGGGTGTGGAATCGCCAACTTCCTCTCTCATCCAAGTTTCCACTGATTTAAAAAAAAAAAAAAGCAGCTATGCTACGAGGAGCTCTGACCAGAATAGAACATGTGAAGGACGAAAATGCATTTTAGTGGAATCATGGACGGATTATATTTGCTACAATGGTATTTAACCCCAAAAAATGAGTGTCCCCGCAATGCCTCTTCTCTACGGTCAGAGCCAATAAAGAACTTGTTGGTAGAGCATTAGTAGAAACACAGCCCGCGTAGACTAAAAAGGCTTGCCCAAAAAGATCCACAAGTGAATTCAAGTCTAGTTCGTTGTGTTGGGTCTTTTCAGAGGTCTCCTTGCTAGTTTTCACAAGTAGTGTCTCTACTACGGTAGTGGAGTGACATGCAATTGTAAAAGGAAAAATGGATCACAACATTTAGTAGCTTGGGGTTTCATTTGAGACAACATTATCCTTGGAGTTCTTCCTACACCTGCTATGTGCCCCCTTAGCTAATGATCAGCCTGAAAAGATCATAGGAACCTAAAAGTCGTGATTGTCTTGGACTTTTACAAGTGGATTCACTTAATTATGCCTCTTTTTTATTTTATTTTTTTAACGGGTGGGGTGGGTTTGGGGGGAGGGGGTTGATGGGGGTTGCATTTGTGATTTTATACAGATAGGATATGCAAGACGAGAAAACATTGAATTTCAATGTATTTTTCTCATCAATTTTTTTAAACAAGATGGGAATTTTGCTTAGGTTAAATTGTGGGAGTGAATGGTGGTGTTTTAGTATTTTCAAAATGCCATCGAAGAGGTGTGTGTTTTTGGCTTCGTGAATTTAGGACCTCTAGAACATAAAGTATCAAATTTCAATGTATTTCTTTGACAATATATATAATAAAATATAAAAATCCAAAATATTTCTTTTAGCATAGGTTGGATTGTCATAGGTGGAGGGTAAGTTTCTCGTAGTAGAAATCAATGAAAGCATTACATTTGAATTTTTGAATTTTATGATTTAGTTTATTCAATTATGTTAAAGCTTGTCAATCTAATAAAGAGAAGGGGTAATGTCGAAACTCTAAATATTCTTTAATTATGAAAGTAAATTTTTGGGCATGGTTTTAATTTATTATGAAAATATTTTAGTTCAACTTCATTAACCACTAATGGATGGATCAACTATAATGTAGTTCTAGTTGATATTTTGGTCCCTCTTCAATTTTTAAATGTTTATAATTAATCGTGTAGAAGTTTTCATCTTCTTTCTAATGGCATCAAATTCAGATTATTTTTAGTTTGGATGCATTCAAAAATGATGTTAAGATATATATTGAGAATATTATATTTGTAATTCTTTGTATTTTTGCAACCAATGGGAGGTTTCCTTTCCACCAAATAAACTTTACAAAAATTTGGGTGTGCCAATTTCATAAAAACATTAGTCCAATCTAGCTAATGAATTAACAAGACCATCTAATGCATTTGATTGTTTGTATACAACGAGCTAACATCCCCATATACACATTTGCCAAATTCATTTTATCAAATCTCATACTAAACTTTGCATTTTGGGCATTTTTAAAAGTTACAAACTCGAACAACATGCCCAAAAAAGAGTCCAACCAACATTATAGCTTATAATCTTACAACAGTGAGGAACATTGAGTGGTTGAAAATTTGTAGGTGCTAATCAATTCAAATTTGTTGAAATATCCTACAATTGAATTGGTCATAAAGGTTTTTGATTGAAAACTATTTGCCTTTTTATGAGAAAAATACTTTTAGGCAACTTTGGAGTGTTTAAAGGGAAACATAGTTGTAGTCCTTTAAGGGTTAAATTATTATTTTACTTTACTTACTTCCTACTTGTGAAATATGTATTACAAGAAATATCCATTTTATATTGTTGTGTTGGATCGAGATTAACTATCACTGACTATTTTGCAAATCAACTCTTCGTTGGTTCTATGTTCACTAGAGTTTTATGGTTTTTGAGGCGGAAGCATTGAGTAGAGGTTGATTGACCATTTGTAGCAATTTGCTAGAATCAAACTTAAAACAGTGAGGTGAACCATGAAATCTAGGGCTAGGATTTTGAGTATAAATTCATTATTTACATGTTACTCATATATTGACGAGTTATTAAATTTATTGCAAGACACGGAAATGACCATTTCAAATACAAAGCAAAAATTGTCTACGTACAAGCATCTTGTGAACATTCTTGGTACTTTAGAAGACAATCTCATTTTTAGTGAAACGATGCATCACAGGAACAGAACATTTGTTCTTGCATCTGCTTGGACGAGAAATATATAAAGAAAATTTGAACACGCAAAAATTCAGGTCATAGTTTGCTTATCCATCTTCTCAGGGAAATCGAGGAGAACAATCTTCTTATGAAAATTATGTTCAAATTCATGAGGTGATTGAGCAAAATGAAATTCAACTTGTTAAGTTTTACAACCCCGCCGAGAATTTTGCCAATGTGGAAAAGGACTTCAACAACACACATGCCACTATTCCCAATCTAAAATGGGCTTGGAAGCTAAGAAAGTATGAGTATTTTTTATATTATATTTCAGAAAGTGTTTGCCAAGGTGACAAAGAAAGAAAGTTTTGAAAAGATGCATTATAAAATGTAAGTAAGAGGGATATTTTTAACTTGATTTATGAATAAAAGTTGTACATTATGAATTTTAGATTTTATTCATACGGTTAGATCTGCAATTGCTATCTGCAATTGCTATCACCAATATTAAATAATGTATTAAATTTGAAACTTAAAATTCAGAATTGTTTTGTAATTTGATTACAAATAAGAAATTGACAATTTGTGGATGAAATTTGTTGTAGTGGGATGAATTGTAATACTTTAAGTGTAGTGATTTTTGGAAATATTTGGTTGCTTAATTTTATGAGTTTATTCTTTCAAGAGCACTTTTAACTAGAGTCTTCAATTTTTTTGGTGAAACACTCTAACATTAAATGGGACATAAAGTTTCACAAATCATCAGAGCATCCCCACTCCTACACGCCAGAGATGACTCGCTCAAATCATTCATTACCATTTGGAGGGCCCTTGCACTCACACTCCCCCACCCTTGGAGGGCCCTCACACATCAAAAGTGCACATTAAATATTCAATGGACCAATCACAAGTAGAATGTGGGGATTTAGTCAACTAATTAGTGATTTAGTCAACTGAATAGTGATTTGGAGGGCCATTTCTTGACACGCTAGGAGAGAGGGCCCTGAGCCATTTTGGGAGGGCCCTGAGCACTTTTCATTTACTTCTTGACTGCCATGGCCCTGGGAGGGCCTGCGATGGAGCTACTATCAACTTTCTAATCAGATTACACATGCATGAAGTTAACTTCCCATAGAAAATTTAGTAAAAATTTCACAGTGCAAAAAGTATGTGATGGATGAGAAAACAAAGTTCACTTCTGTACATCATGCAAAATATGCATGGTCGGGCAATTAAGGGTTAAAAAATAACCCCCTCTTCCAAGGGTTTAAAATTCATGAGGTAAACTGGTATGGGGCTTTTTGCTCCATATTTGCACAAAAATGCCAAAAATAGACCCTAGGGTGCCCAAAATGGAAATTTCATAAATAGGGTGGATGGGTGATTAGTCCTTGCATTTATATTGGGGAGGGGGGTTTAAGTCAAAGGTCATATTATGTTAGAGAGTGTTAAAGCATTAATTAGGTGACATTGTAAATGCATGAGTCATCATTGTTAAAAGGTTTTAGCAAGTCCAGAAATGACTTATTAGTTCAAAAGTATGGACTTTAGTACTTAACATGGGAGTTATTTAGTTGTAGAATGTTGTTGGTTTTCATCACATCTATGTTGAATCATGCAAACGTTGCTTGTGTAAAGATGGTCTCAATATCAAAGTAAAGCAATCGTTTTACCCACTGTATGTGTGTTTTGTGTGCAATTGAACAATACAAACATTATGTGTTGCGATTTTTCATATTGTTCTTATACAATGGTGAACGATTACACGCTAAGATACATTAGTGTTGTGTTTATGCATGGCTAACGTTTGTAAACGAGTGTGGTAAGTTGAGTTGTGATTACAATAGTGGTAGGATGTATGGATGAATGTTGTGATAACAAATGCCACGACGTTTAATGCTGGTATGTTGTGAACGATATGTCCCTTTAATGTTAATTGTAAATAAACTTCCATAATGCAAAATACTTTACGCTTAAATTGAGATGAGTTAAAAGTAAACTAAAAGCATTTATATTCGGTGTTGTGCAAATCTAAACGTTTAAGTAACTATAAAAGTTGAGCTATGACAAATTTTTCACTCTAGACAAAATCCTAAACCATGCATATTACATTTGAACACCGATAACCCCTAACTGACCAAATGACCATTTTATAGCCACTGCCCCTTTTTTTTACGGGTTATCTAAGATGAAAAATCTATTTTAAAAAAAAGTAAAATAAAATTGAAAATTGAAAATGAAGTCTACTTTCCAACCCAATTTGAATCATGTCAATCCAAATTAAACTTCACCAAGGATAATTTTGCCCTTACCCCCTTTGTCATTTAGGAGGTAACTAGTTAATTGTATTACACAGTCAACGTAACAATTAGAATCAACGTTGTGTAAAAGAAAGTACAATTCTTGCTATAGGATTGAATATATAAAACATGAACCAAAATAAGAACTAGCTTATAGATAATTTATTGAAAGCAAATCATTGTTAACCCTTTCATGACCAAGAATTCATGGTTTTAAAACGAAAAATTCAATCATTCATATAATGAAAAGTATGATCCAGATAGGACCAAATTTTATATCAACAGAATTAGTAAAGAACATTGCATGTGTTGACCAAAAAGATAAATAAATTTGAACAATAGAAACTTCACATTAAATCGACTCAAAAATGCTAAAAAAAACATGAAGCCATATTTGGTTGATTTGGTCATGAAAGGGTTAAGAGCAATTGAATGGTTTTGTCGTACTTTAGGAGGAATGGTACTCTCTATATCTCGGATATTACAAAAAAAAAAAACAAGGTGTTTTAGTGGGACAAAGGGAGTAACATTTTGGCGCTAGGAGGGGGTGTGTTTAGAATTGATAAATGCTATAATCTAATAGTTTTAATAGGAAACATAAGGTGAACACCGATAGGTGAAGGGAGCTCGGGTAACACACCAACGTTTACAATGATATTTTCATTGCAAGAACCGGCTACAGGGGTTGGGAAAAAATATAGAAGAATGTTCCTACCATAGAGAATTTTTTTCAAAACAACCTATGTAAAATTTTATTTTGCCTACTATTTTAACAACTTCAATTGCTATACTATAATGATATAAAAATCTCAAGCATCAACCCATATATACTATATTCCAAGATCTTATGGTTATTCTTGGGGTTTTTACTCAAGATATTCCTTATAAACATCTACCGTAGTAGGAAGGCAGGGTTGGCACTTTGGTGTCGAATAATTAATAAAAGTTCTAAAAGTAGGGGTCGGCACTTTCAAAAATAATTATTAAAAACTTGGCTATTAATAACTAACATTAAATTTTACTAGCAGCTAAACATTTTCCTTTGTTTTTTGTCTACAATTTTTGTTGACTTTATTTTTGTTGATTTCGATAAAACACTTGATAAATTTATTTATTTTTCCGGCATTTTTTTGGAGAATTATTTTCTGCCGACCCTGCCTCCCTACTACAGTATATGAAAAATTTAATTGGATGAGAGTACAAAAAAGTTTACTACCTCTAACTTTTATGACCATTCAACAATGCAAGGTTCAAAAATACATTATAAATTTGAATTTTGTATATAAATACATAACAATAAAATAAGACATTTTTGATTTCATAAAGTCTACCAAAACAATTTGAGGAAATGATCTTCAATAAGTAGTTATAAATTTTTCATCGACGTAGAAGTAGCCAAAATTGAAAAAGTAGTTACATACCAATCAACAAAGTTGCTATAAAACAAGTAAAATGTATATAAAAAAAAATCTACTTTGTTTTTAGACAAGGACCTCAACTCTATCATTATCTCAAAGGTCATAAAAAATATATTTATGTTGAGTGTATTCAAAGCCATCAATTTTGCAGTTGAGATTGGATTTAGGCATTCATTTTCAAACACTACTATTTGTAAACTTCTTTAAAGATTTAAAAAAAAAAAACTGGGTTCAAATACTTGTAAGAACTCTAGAAGGCTTCATGAAATTAAAACCATAATATTATAGCCTTTGACCAAAACAATTATGATTTCAATATAATAGACTAATATTTTAGTAGATTTTTTTGTGCTTTCACCCAATTTTAAGATAAAAAGATTGGTATTGCAATTGCTAGCCCAAAGAAGTCAAAATGCCAATACAAGTTTTTTAATTTGGGAATGGCCTGATATGGGTACTACTTCCACGCGTCTCACATAGTGTGACTTATGTCTAACTCATTTATGTGTGCAAAATTCCGTCTTTAACTCCATGTATATAGTTGGAGCCATTGATTGGTGTTTATATCACCCTTTAACTTTTGTAATTTTCCAATGTTTTTTTCTTACCAAAAAGATATTTCTTGAAAATCACACTATTTTTGGAGGGGTACTTATAAAAGGCCATCACTCAATTCTCAACTATCCAATACCATTATACAAGTATATTAATATAGAAGTCCTACACCAATGGTTATTTGTTTAGTAGCCACTGATTCATTGGCGGATCAAACATACACTTTATTCGTGTCGACCTTTATAGAGGAGGAGAGTTTTATCTATATTATTATCCAATCAATGTTACTAGAATTCTTTAGTTATCAAACATCTTCACCTCTCGCTAAAAGATATTTACATTTCATTTTCACTTTTATAGAAAAAAAATAGAATACAAAGAGATGTGGAAGTACCCATTAACCCTTAAACGTCAAAGCAAGCCCCATGGGCTTTTATGAAATAATAATCTTGTAAATAGTAGTTTTCTTCAACCAAAACAAGTGAGGATTGGTGCGTTAGAAAGTTACTAAAAAAAAGCTAGGTAGATTCTCGACTTGCGCCTCATTTAGGATTGTAGAATCATCCACAAGCAATCAAAGTAATTAATTTGAACAGAAATTGAGGTTGGGCAGTTGAGGTCGTTTTTAAAAAGTGTCGCAGTGCGAGGATACTGCATGAATAGCTGGCTAGCAGAGCTTTTTCTTTTTTCTTTTTTCTCCAAATTTTTTGATGCCTTTTGGGCTGCCTCGCTCAAGTCTTTTTGACGTTTAAGGGTTTAAGGACATGGCTTTTTTGATTTGTACATCCGTAATCTATTTTAAACTTCAATTAAAAGATGATTATCTTTTTAATTTACTTTAGTTCTAATCTAGAAAAGTATATATGCCTTAAATATGTTCGTTTTGGCATTTAAAATACCTCATTTTGGTTCAACGGAGTAGTCCAAGTTATGAGTAAGTTTCTCCCTAAAAAAATTATAAGCGTGTTGGACTTAGTATGTCTTTTGAGATTTAAGTTGGTTTCATGTTTATCAATTGAACATGGCTTCTTCTTCTCTGGGGATAAATAGAGACCCATTATTAGTAAACCTTTGATATTGTTAGAGGTGTCATGTTCAAATGTAATACTCCCTCTATTCTAAAATAAAGAACACCTTTGAGAACTAAAAGCAGTGTTCCCATGAGCTTTTATTTCATAATATAGGGAGCATAAATATATCATAACTACTTCCCAATAACGACCTTTGTCCACTTTGAGCAGACAATTGTAGATGCTCCCTATGGGATCGGATGTAGAGAAACTATCGTGTTCCCCCTTGAAACCAATGTTTTGATAGTGGGAGGCTAATTTGAGCCATTATGCAAGTTGAACAAGTTTGATGCAAGTTTGATGCAAAAGCGAGCAGAACATGCACAAATAGATAGATAGAAACACCCACCCTAAAGAAAGGGCCGGCGTGAATAAAGTGTCCGTTCGTAATGTCAATGACCCGATGTCCACCGGACAAAGGGACATTGGAAGCAGAACATGCACACTTTTCATAGGGAACCACCCTTACTGAGAAAGATATCTTGCTTTTTCTTAACATTTGGGAAGAATATTACTCAATAACTTATAAAATGTTACATAGAAACTAGAATTAAATGTGGAATGACAATAGAGTTATCCGTAAAGTAAGAACTAGGTAGCTTGTCTACAACAAGGTGTTTTCAATACTCATATAAAATTTTCTAACACCCATTCACACAAGCCACCAAAGTCGTTTCCTTAAGGAAACATGAGGTTGGTGTAGGGGTACATGGAGATCCCTCCATGGGAACTCAAGTTAAGTTTGGGGGAGGTTTTTGCATTGAAAAGGTTCAAAGTTTGAATCTTAATAACAACGCAACGCATTGTGAGAGGGGCGTACTAAAACTCATTTTCGCCGACTTATCAAGCTACAATGCTAGTTATGCGTAGACTTACCTCTTGTGGAACCTTTTTGCTCAACTTTACGAATAACTCAAACATACACTTTTGTTCTTGGGCTACATTTTGCTGAATTCCTCCAAAATCCTCCCTAAAAAGTACCACACTTGAAAAGCTGGACAACTCTCAACTAAGGTTGGATAACCTATTACCACCAACTTAAGCAATCTGGCCAATTTTTGGCAGTGCTAAATTCGGAAAAAAATATGACCGCATCCGAAATAGGTTTTGATGAGGATTGCTAAAATTTGCAACATCTAATTCGCATTTGTCAATTTACTACAAAATTCCAAAGTGGGAAGTAACCTTTTACTCAAATCAAACCTCTAGATTTCCCCATGTCCACACCATGTGGTACTAACTTTCACTCATCATGATACCCAAAACCACCAACTATTTCTTCGCAATGCTTGGCATGCCATTGGTCTACCTCAATAGTGAAATTGGTGGTTTTGAGTCTCAACTCGGATGGCCCCAAGAAAAATCTACAGGTTGTAATTGGGGGAGGTGGTGGTAATAGGTTATCCAACCTTAAGCCTACCCTTTTAAAAAAAACAATTGCACTGCTGAACAGAACCTTAAAATGTGTACAGTGCTTGACATGAGAGATTCCTAAGAGAAACATGGAATATGCAATTACGGTCAGATCATCAAATGTACAGTACATTTATACTGTGCAACAATAGGAGGAGTTTCTACTGGGGGAGTGAAAATGACGAGCCAGTGAGGATAATATTAGATTGTGCAGTTACGGAGTGAGAGGCAAAAAAGTCAAAAGGAGGTGCTGGAACTCATAAAATTATAATATAAAGTCAAAGGGGACTGAAAAAGGAACTGAACTGGAGGTTTGCATCACGCAACAGCCACAGTCCATCCCCCACCGCCCACGTGGCGTATTCTGGGAGGCCAGCCGGACTCAGCGTCCTTGCTGGCAGGAACCCAGCCAAGCTTATTTAATTACTCCCCAGCATGTCCCCTGTATCCCCTGCAAGGCCCTGCATATCCTACCCCTCCACCTCCGTCAAGTTTTTTTTAATTTTTTTAATAATTATTTAGTTATTAATTAATATTATTGTTGTTATTATTATTAAATTATTTTCAAAAAAGAGGAATCCTTTATTGCAAGAGGAGAACCTTGGCTTTGCTCCACCTTTGTTAGGGTTTTTAAACGTTTGACCCCTAAAGGACAAAGCGCTTATGTTTTGGACAATGTACAAAAATTAACTATTAAATGCTTTCCAAAGGCCACGGGCTTGATTTCCATGGAATCTTGCTTCAAGGAGGAGCAGTACTCAACTCCTTTTCATTAAACAACGATCATTGGATGCACATCAAAGTAAGGCATTTAATTTGTTTAGAGTTGCAACAACAAATTCTTCCATGCTTGTTCGAAGCATCTAAATTAAAGGTATAGTAAGATCATTTGATTCTTGCCCAAATTCCCAATTGATTCCTAGTGTGCTTGTTTCTTTGTTGTGATTGGTCATGCACCCATGCCCAACCTAAATATATAATCCACATTCATTCAGAGATCATGGGGCTGCCCACCCGAAGACATGAAATGCCGTTTAAAGATTAAAAAAGGTTCTCTCATGCATCATGCACTTTTTGCAGTGTGGATATTTTACATGGAAGTTAGCTTTGTACATAGATTAGAAAGAGGATGATTTGTGAAAATTCTATGCCTCATTTCATATTGTAGTGATTCACCCAGTTTTCAAGATTTCAATGTATTAGTGTTTTTGAAAAAATCAACTCATAAAATCAAGCAACCCAAAAATCTCCAAAAAAAACACTACACTTAGAGTATTACATTTCAACCCATCACAACAAATTTCATTCACAAATTGTCAATATCTTATTTGTAATCAAATTACAAAAGAATTTTAAATGTTAAGTTTCAAATTTTATACAAAAATATTGGTGGTTGCAATCATAGATTTAACTGTACGGATAGAATCTAAAATTCATAGTGTGCAACCTTTATTCATGCATCGGGTTAAAAATATCCTTGTAGGTTGCATTCTATAATGTTTTTTTGCAATTCTTTAAATATGAAGAGGGCTGTAGACATTTAGGAGTCAAAGGACAAACTCCTTATCTCATAAATAACATTCAGTAGCCTCCATGCCCACTGCCTTTCTTTCATGCACTGTGTTAACCACCGTAAGCCTTCACCCGTCCAGTTAGCTACTGATGAAGTATTGTTGAGTGTGGAATGTTTTACACCATCTACTATAAAGCCAAGACAATGACAATGCATGCTACTGAAATGTTATGTATTTGATAGTTGCCTACCCTCGAAAGAGGGCATCAAGGGTAGAACGCGTCCTCTTGGTTCTGGTGGGCCCAGATGACAGCCCTTCCCCAACATACTATTTATTCATGGTGCCCCTACGGGCTAGAGTTACTCTTCTTCTTCTTCTTCTATTTGATAGTTAGTTTCACAACTTTCCTTTCATTTCGTTTCTTTTAGATTTACTTTTTTTATTTTTACATTATAGTGTCCACCAAATTGAAGCAATTCCTCACTGTTTTGGAGTACCCTGCCAGGGAATCTCCATCAATCATTTTCTTGAGTGGAGTCGTTGAACTGCTGCTCTCCCACTGTAGTCCCACTGTCGTATTCATGATGGGTGGAGCAACCCAAATATGCTCGGCGCTCAAAAAAAAAACAAAAAATGATTAAACTAATGCTAAAGTCCATTGACCCCTAACTATTAGAAGGATTATTATTTTTATTCAAAAATAAATAAATTTCCCTACACTATCGAAACTACGTAAGCTACCCTATTGAAAGTACGTAAGCTACCCTATTTGTGCCATGTGACTATTTGTATCACTTTTTGATAAAAAAAAATTGTATTAAATGTTTTGATTAGACCTATTGATTACTAGAGATATTCGTAAAGTAGATAAAATATGGGTTATTCAACTTTTTTTTTTCCCCTTTCTAAGACCTTGAGCATTCGTCGTATTGTGCAAAAATAAGAATACAAGGGGTTAACCCATGTCCCACGGAAAGGCATGCAAACAAGCCACCAAACCAGTAGAGAGGTGTCACTTGGGCACTTCCAAACTACCAGAACAAAAAAACAAGAAGAGCTTTTGTACATAGTTTATGCAAAGTCAACAATCTTATGGACGGTGTAGGGTCTTGCTTTAGATTATTCTAAAACTAACTTAAGAAATATGGCTTCATTTTAACAAGGTTATTTATGAGAAACATTTTTCGGTCATTTGAAAAAAAAAATCTCACAAAGTGCACAAATTTTTGCAATTTTATTCTCAATATTCAACTGATACAAATTTTAAAAGAACACTCGCATTCAATATTAACATATAGGGTCCCCCATGACCACACCATGTGATACTAAATTTCACTCATAATGACACCCAAAACCACCAACTACTTCTTCGCAATGCTTGGCATGCCATTGGTTTACTTGAATAATGAAATTGGTGGTTATGAGTCTCAATTGTAGTAGAGTTAACCGAAAACAGAAGAGGTATTCTGACCCCCTAAAATCGTGGATCCGGAAATTGATGAGGTGTTTGAGTGTAAGTGAAATCAAAAATGAGTTTGGAAGATTCCTGTTCTCCATGCAATTCGGAACTATCAGAGGCACCCTGGCGGGGCGGGTTTGTATTTGTTTCCCCCTTTGTGCAGTAAAAGTTCCCTTTATTTGTGTCAAAAAAAAAAAAGAACTATCAGAGGCATAATCAAGGCTTCGTAATCAAGGCCTGATGCGGTAGCAGGGAGGCGTGGGAAAAAAATAGCTCCTGTGTCTGACAGGGTGGGATAAGGCAGCTATACTATATTGTTCTTTTTAAGTAAAGCGAGAGGAAGGAGGCAACTTGCAAATAGCTCTCTTCAGCCAACGCAGCTTCTGACATAAAACTCCCTTTAGAATGAGTTTTGCAGACTTTTTGACGGCAAAACTAGTTCACACTGCTTTCTATTTTGAATTCTTTGGAAACCATGCCAGTTTGCTTGGCTGCCTTAGATACGGGTCAGACTCACCTCACCTAACATGTATTTTCTCTTCTTTTCGGTTAACCCTAGTGGCCCCAAGAAAACTCTACATGTCATAGTTGGGGGAGGTGGTGGTTTTAGAGCATCCAACTTTAGTTTTGCAATTTTTTTGAATTGAAAAGGAGTTGAAGATGAGTATGAGGTGAGTTTCCATTTTGAGACACTCTATTTGGTTAACTCTTATGACAAAGCCATTGCACACAACCCGCTCTTTGGTTGCAAATGTGCAGACACGATGACACAGCCACCCACTCTTGGCTGTGAGTGCCCAGACGCAAAGTTATGACAAAGCCACGGCACTCAGCTCCTTCCTTCCACACACATGGGACATTCAAATAATGGTTATTCTTTTTACAATTCTGTTTTCTTCCCCCAAAAAATAAAAAAATAAAAATCTTCGTTTTAAAACATAATATTCCACGTATTTTACTACATGATGAATGATTGAGATTCTAGCTAGTGTGGTGAATAAGCAACCCAGCGTGCAATATGCCTTTGAGATTGGATCATGTATGGAATTATGTGTGTCTTTTTCCAACTACCTCCCCAAACTTAGAGCCAGGCGGGTTATTTTGGTTCCCGGCATGTCTCTTGAGTGAGGGGAATAAAGGGAAACCAATGGGTGGGACCTGACCCACCATATCAAGCCCCATTGCCATGTCATATTCTTCCCAATTCACCAAATTTACCCACCTTTTGCTATTCTTTAGGCGAACGATGTAAACCACTGAAAATTTATACCTCAATTCTTATATTGGATGGCGCGTGCGCAATAATACACGGTAATACTCAAGTGTTTTAGTTTTCTTTAGCCTTCCTTACAATGCTGGTTTTGTAAGTTACCGTATGCTGGTAAATTTTGCTAAGATGGGTGAAAAAATATGTTCCCAAATCAATAAAAATAAACAGATTTGTCTTTTCTTTGAAAATGGAAGGCCATGTCAGTCAGTCACAACTGTTAACTGTTCCCAGTCAGATCCAATTGGCACTGTGCCCAAGTTGCCACACCTCATTGCTTTGCCCCCATTATTATTAGATTGTTGTCAAATGCCCAATTATCCTTCCTGTGATAGTTCAGTTGGGTGCAGTCCTTTGAATTCTCTGGAGCTTGCTTATGGTTGGTTGCAAAAGAGATTGTAAGATTCCCAGCAATGGAGAAAGCATCTGCTTGCCTGTTATGGAGGACATTCTCATTAAAATATGATTTTTTCATAGCAATGTAATCATATGGGTTGATAGTTTTTTGATCAAACAGTATGGTGGCTCTCAGGAGCCTTAAGAGTTAAGCATGAATAATGGGAAGTGTAAGCTTCACCATAGGTCAGGTTCCTTGTCGTAGTCAACCTGGTGGAGTGAAGCAAAGTCCATCTATGTTTTTATGAATGTTCTGTATATACCCAACACAATCCAAACATCCAAAAGCCACCAATGACAACATGCACCTATTGTCACCATTTAAAATTAAAGAGAGAGTGGAAAAAAAAAACTTTGAAACAAATGGACAACTTATTCCTTTCTCATTCTCACCCCTTTAAATCATGATTGTTGTAATAAAACTAATAAAAAAATATAATTGCCCCTAATTACATTCAAATGCAAGGATTTGGGCCAAAAATGGAATATTTTAAGTTGCGAAAATTTAAAGTGGTATGACGGTTTTCTGTCTAGTTCTGTGATGTGTGCTTTATTTTGCAATGAAATGTCAGTCATTTGTTTCAATTTTTTTTATAATAAAATGTAGTATATTATAGGTTGTTTAGCATTTCATTAATACAACTTTACAAGTTTGAAAGGGCCATTTTTTTACACTTGAAAAAATGCCATTGATTTTTGCACTTACATTTTAGTCATGTAAATTATTGTTTTGAGGTCTTGTTGATGTTGTCTCCTTAAATGATGAATTCTTTTTGATTGCAGTTGTTGCACGATAAAACTCTACTAAGTATTGGAATCAAAATAGTTTCTTTTGCAAAAGGCGGATGATTGTGTACAACACGTCAACAAGATTAAAAAAACCCGGTTACCCTTGTTTGATCAAAGATGAATGAAACTAAGTTGAAACTGGTATAATTGAGTCTCGAGGACCAAGTGCTGCAACATGCACAATTGCCTTAGACATTGATGGAATGTCTTAACTTACATGTAAAGCACTCGGCCAAATGTTCCTTCTACATAAACGCGGCGTTCTATTTACCACACTGCAATGTACACACAAGCAAGCCATGATTTGAATCCAACACCTTTTAGTTCATAACCCAAGTGCACGAACTCAGCCTCAAAGCCAAAAATCCAAGCACGACTTGTTGTCTTGTCGCACTTTACGACGGGTGATCACTGTTTGCGCGGACGTTGTTGGAAAAACCCCTCGGGCTTTAATCCGGCAATATTCAAAATGCTTGGAAGAAATGGGCACCTTGGACGGTATTGAATGAGAATGGGATCACATGGCAGTGAAGAGGAAGATGCCCAAGGGATGAGCAGGCGGTCAGGGAATCCCAAATCCGTAGATGTGGCGACACCAATCTACGAAATTCTACCGAATCCGACCGGGGACAGCGACCCCCCCCGCGTAGGTTAGCCTTAACCCCATCGCTAATCCCAACGCTAACCCCAGGTTAATTATTGGTTACGAACCTGCGCCTTATCTACACCGTGCGTAGATGCGGGCTCCAGCACGGAGGCCGGGGCGGAGCTAGGTCCGGAGCTAGGTGGCTGTTGTGTCAGGGAATGAGCCTCACTATGTAAGCAGCAGCAGCTCTGGTGTTGTGGTGGTCGTGAACGGAGGGAGGATTGCGGTGGCGATGGTTGGGAGACGCAGAAGATTCGTTTGTGCTGGAAGCGATTGCAGCGCTGACAAAGCCCGGAGCCAGTAGGCCGCCCGCGCCATTGGTCTTTGCCGAAGTTTTTTTTTGGCAGTTTTTTGGTCGTTTTTTGGGGAGTTGGAGTGGAAGATCGAGGTGGCCGGAGGACGAGGAGAGGTGCTGGTGGTGGACGTCCGAAGCGAACGAGTGCGAGGGAGGCATTGAATTGCGTGCACTGTGGACGGCGTGATTTCGTTGCGTTGCCTGGTTGCTTCGGGAGCTGCGCACAGACAGACCGCGCGAGTCTTCGGAACGGGCCGGTGGCTGCTGCTGAGAGACTTCGGTGTAAGTTAACTTAATCACAGCGACTTACACTCACTGTCTGAATGCAACTGTGCCACTTAGCGCCGGGACTTACTGATCTCTGACGTAACTGACGGGCGCCTCTGACGGCACTGACGAGCTCGTGCTCACCAAGCCGTCGGCCGGGCCATGTCAGTTGACGCTTCGGCTGGGATCCAGGGAGTATAAAACCAGACGCCAGCCAAGTTGAGATCGACTTATTGTTTCCCTTCTTCTTGCTTTCCGTAAAGTGCGAGGTGCTCTGTGTTTCTGGACCTGGCGTTTCCTTGGTTTAGTCGAGTGTGTATGCGCGGAGTGAGACAGTTCGTTGGTTGAAGTTGAATCCACGCTTTCTTGCGTGTGTTTGCGCGATCTGCATGCACAATCGTGTGTTGCTCCACTGCCTCGATTTTTTGAACTCAGTATTTTATATGTTGGTAGGCACTCTTCTTGATCTGTGCTGTCTCTCCACCTTTTAGTCATGAAATAGTTTCAAATAAAGTGAGGTGACTGTGTTCTCTTAATTTTCCTCGATTTTTGACTGTCTCACAGGATTCGTCAAGGATTGGAAAATCTGAGAACGAGAGTGGAGGTATACAATGCGTGAAATAAAGATTTGGAATCTTTGGCTTTGCTGACACAGGTTTCTCAGATCATATTGTGCAGGAGTTTCGCTCGATTTCTGATATACTGTTTGCAATCATCGATCTGCTAGTGTATTTTTGGCCAAGTATTTAGGATCCATTTTCGTCCTCGTGTCAGGTCTTAAGCTTTTTGAATACATCACCGTCACCATCACTGCCGGCACTTGTAGTTTAATTTTTTTTACTTTTCTGCGAGTGATGCTGAGTTGCTGACAGTGCAGCAGAAGATCTAATGCATGTCCTCTAGAAATGTTGTGAACACGGGTGGTATACAATACTAAATTTAATGGAACTTATGTTTTCAAGAACGGTTCATTCAGAGAAATGCCTTATGATTAACAAGATCTGGCAGTTTCACTTAGCAAGTCCACAACTCTTGCGTTTCTTACTAAGATACTTTGCTAACCATTATATTCTGCGTGAAATTTCATTTTTCCATCCAAAATTGTCATCGCCTAGAGTGGCATAGTCTGTTCATAACTATTCCAGTGACACCTTTTTTGCCATGTAATAGAGTATCATTTAACTAAGAATGCGATTGTTAGTGAGACACGTGACGTTTCTTTTTTAATTAAAAAGTTATCTTAAAATTTTCCCTTTATGGTCTATGGAGTATTTTTCGACGATCAGCCCCTGACCATACATTTTGTGTGTTGTGTAGCAGTTGCTAGTCTGGTGCTTGGAGATCTGAAGACTGACATCCGCGACCACGTTTATTAACATAGTCCAGTTGTTGGCCGTATTCTTTCACTAAGCTGCATCATTGCCTCTACCGATTCTTCTGTGCAAGTCAATGATTCAGCAGTTCCTCGTTTGTCTGCGTTGCGTGCCTGCGCATCTTCAGGGTAATTCTGTCAACTGACTGGCGTCAGTGTATCTTCTACAGACAAGTGAGAGTGTCGCTATGCAGAGCGGGGAGAGCTAATATTTACCTTCTGAGGGTGTGTTGATTATATTTAGTCAGGTAATTGGGAGCGAATCAGCAGTAGTCAGCTGCATAGTTTCTCATTGCTCCTCTGGAGCCGAAGACGGCTTCTACCATGGTACTGAAAGTGAGCTCAGAGGTTAGCGGTAGTCTGGATAGATACCACGGAGATTTAGAGGGTACAGAAGGATTGCTACGAGCAAGCTTTCCTAATTTCGGAGAGAGTTTCGTCGGAGGAATGGCCTTACGACCTAAGCGCACAGCAGTGTGCACAGAGTCTGCATCATCTTCTTGCGGGCCCTCATCTCTACATCAAGTATCTTCTATCATCTCTACATCGCCTTCAAAGCCATCGGTTTTGAATGCGAGCTCAAAGCCCATTCCCATAGCCCTGCAGAAAAAGCACAACCCGTATACCGACAAGGGTCAATTTCATACATGGATCGATGCAATGAGGGCTCAATCACCTCCTCATACTCATTCACTTCACGGGGATACTCCTGAAGCTATTGACTTGGAAGCTGCGCATTATAAATCCTGGCTTGTAAGCACCTTCGCGCTCTACTGCCATAAGAGCTGTTTTCACGTCTGATGTCGGTCGATAAATTGTTGGCTTGGCCTTTTTTTATTTGTTACCTTCGAAATGCGTAATTTATGCGTTTGGACTTTCTGCTCCTGATTATTGATATTGACTAGCATATATTCAGAAGCTAATGGATGCATAAATTGATGTCGTTAACCGCAGGAACGACATCCATCAGCTCTGAACTCGTTCGACAAAGTGATAAAAAATTCCCACAAGAAGCAGGTTGTGGTTTTTCTGGACTATGACGGAACTCTTTCCCCTATTGTGGAGGATCCTGAACGGGCGTTCATGTCAGATGAGGTTAGTTCATCTTGAAGCATTGGACTGTGAAAGAGTATAACGCTGTTGCCCACTCAGTCAAATGTTGGTGCTTTTTGAGAACTCACACTTACGCAGTGAATCATGAATGATAAATACATCAGTGGATAGAAACCCGATTTTTTTGCATGCTTCCCTAGATCTGTGCTCAAATGATATATGTTTGTTTATATGACAATGTGATCGTATTCAATTAATTGGTTTTCATGGTCATCAGATGCGGGCTACGGTGAAGGATGTGGCTTCTTGTTTCCCAACCGCAGTGATCAGTGGGAGATCTCGTCCTAAGGTATTCATGTGATTTCTTCTGTGTTCTGCCTCTCACTCTGCACCGAATGCTCTTGTGGGAGCATGGACATGATTCTTTCGAATACATTGTTGCTTTCTTGTTTGTGGTTATGCAGCTATCAGATGGTGTAAGCAGGGTTGTCATATAGTATGTGAAGACTATCAGGAATGTTGTGCTTACAATTCTTCTGTTTCTGGAGCAGGTGTATGATTTTGTAGGGTTAGCCGAACTTTATTATGCTGGAAGTCATGGTATGGATATCATGGGACCTGCAAAGAGCTCGGATGGTTTCCGAGTGAAGGGAACCAAATGCCGGGATAAAAAGGTACTTCTACTACTCATGACTTCTAATCAATAGTTTTATTTATGAAGGTCTTATGATGTCTATTCTAAAGATTACCTTCTCGACCTCTAATTTCATTGTCCGTCTCTGCAGGGAAATGATGTTGTTTTATTCCAACCGGCCAGTGAGTATTTGCCACTGATCAACAAGGTATTTTCAATGCTTAACTTCGAGAACCTTTGTATAATCAAATGATTACTGTTCTGTGCTTCAATCACGTTTAGTTTGCATTTAGTTTTTACATCTGTCATCTGCTCTAGGCCTGATTCTTAGGTGTGACTTTCCTCCAGGTGACTAATGCATTGCTCGAAAGTACTAAAGTGATCAAGGGCGCTAAGGTGGAGAATAACAGATTTTGTGTGTCAGTCCACTTCCGACGAGTGAAAGAGGAGGTATGTTCGAGTGTTTGACGTTTTTCAAAATTCTACTGTTGTATTTAATGAATGTAATCTCTTAGTTGTAGGCTGTTGCATCGGTGTAAGTTGGAACTTGGAACATGTGAAATTTGGACCCGGAGAATCGTACTTGTAAATTTATTCTCAATCTGGAGGATTTTGTTGGGTTTGAGGTGCAGCTTTGGGAGCCACTTGCAGAGCGTGTGGGAAATGTTCTGAAAGATTACCCAGCTTTAAGCTTGACACACGGCAGGAAGGTAGGTACTTTTTCCCTTAGCGTTATCAAAGTATGCAGTCATAAATTTAGCATTTGTATTTGTTTGACAGACTGGTTTCCTCCACTAAGACATCTCTCGTGTCTAACAGGTTCTGGAGGTTCGCCCGTCCATTGCATGGGATAAGGGCAGAGCTGTCGACTTCCTTCTCAAGTCCCTGGGTGAGTCTCACTTCAATATTTCTAATTGCAGTTTTCATTTCTTTTGGACTAAGTATGGCACTGCGTACAAAATAGCTTCTTTGTGACTCTTCTTTTTGATTTTCAGGTTACAAAGACACACACGATGTGATTCCTCTGTATCTTGGAGATGACAAGACTGATGAAGACGCTTTCAAGGTAGCCACTATCTCTTGCTCTTATGTTCTACCATTTTTTATTGTTAAATTTTCTTCATCTTCGTCATCGTGGTGGAAAAGTTTGTAATCCGGGAGTTGGAACATAGCCTGTATTATCTGATCATAAAGGTATGCACCAACTGTGGTACCATTTTCACTCTTGACACTTCGTAACTCTGTTTGTCAGATGGTCAATGAAACAAAGCACGGATGCAGTATTCTGGTATCTTCTGTTCCGAAGCCAACTGCAGCAAAGCTCTCCCTTGAGGATCCATCCGAGGTAATTGCTTGTCCCTGCCATAATGAAGTCATGAAGGATTCGATCTCCTCTTAAACGAAACAATCTCATGTAATCAAGACAAGTGGTTTAGGCACTAATAATGTGCTGGGACTGTACAGGTTATGGAGTTTCTGCAAAGGCTTGTGCACTGGAAACAGTGGGGATTTGAAAGCCGAAGCAGCATTCCAGCAGGTGTCCCGTCGATACCATAAATCCTTCAAATCTTCCCGGCCCAACTTTGCTTCAATACCCCCTGTGTATACAGCCACCTATAATGGTCACAATGACCTTGAAATGCTCCCACCTAGTCGAGCAAAACCTATCTGTAAAAATTTCACTCCCCGTTCAGCCTACCCCAAAATCCATGTACTATGCTATCACTGCGTTCGATTACTACCTGAACTGAAGCCTTAGCAATCCAGGTCCTAAAAGATTAAGAATTCAACAGCGTTGGAGGCATTGCACAATAATCTTTGGGGGTTGACGCAGCAGTGACATATAAATTAAAATTGGCGGAAATGAGTGGGAGCGGAAGTGGCAGGTCGCAGGCAAGTTCTGTAACATTAATCGGACGGATCCCTATGCTGGTGAGAGGAGCAAACTGAGGAAGAATGATTCAGATCGAGCAAAATAATATATGCATATATGAATATATTTATATACATATATTTATATGAATATAGACCTATATATCTGGCGATCTGGAGTGGAGTCGTCACCAATATTCTTAGCCCGACATTGAGGCTTAAATTTTCTTTTGACATATTAATTTGTCGCAAATGTGACAGTAACTGAAGTAACTTATCCGTATTAGAGGTCTCTGCATTCAAGCGAGACATTTTGGGAGAGTCCTTACCTATATGTTATATATATTTATACATATAACTGGCAGTTAGTGCAATTTTTGCCGCCCTCAGACCACTCTTGTACTCCTTACCTATAGGCTCTCGAACGCTTCTTTGCTTAATTCTTTCGAAACCCCTCCTCCTTATCCTAGCTAGGTAGCTCCGAGTACATTACTTGTAGTTATTTATCTCCTTATATGTGAAATATCAGCATATTATTTGTCCTTGAGAGAAGTTAGATGCTTCAAGAGAGATCAAGAAACGGTTGTAAAGCCTAGCCTTAGCTTGAAGGCCTTGACTATTAATTAAATAACTGCATCTCAAGCTCTTGGTCAATTGAGGACAAGTCCTATGTTATGTCAGTGAATTTCTTGTGATTTGCAGTGTCAAATTAATTCAATTTTATTTTGTACAGTTAGTTTTAGCAGCATGTTTGAGTCCTTGTTCGCTGGTGGTTTTCTCTCTTTGTGTAGTGTATCCACAGAGTATCACGTATAAATTCTGTGATCATGCATACATGTGGAATGCCTGTTTGATTAGAAGACTAATACACTAGGGTACATTAGAGGTATCCTGTGATTTGAACTCTAGTTTTGGCATGTGCGTTTTGATCTCCTACAAGGAAGTGTACTTAACCATTAACCCCTAAACGTCACAGCGTCCAGAAACTGGACGACGAATGATTTCAAAGCCTTCTCACGTTCTCATCAACGCTTGGATGATACTCATCCAAATTTTTGGAGATTCTTCACCAAGTTGTTGTCCTATCTAATGGCTGGATTTAGTCATACTAGAGTACATATTTTTATAAAATTGCAAATGTAGAAGTATGTCAAGTCGTTGACCAAGCCAAAATTGCATTGACTCTAGTTCAAAGTGGAATCGTGAAAAATGAGGTCATAAATTTAAGAAACACAAAAATTTCAAAGTATCACCACACTTAAGAGTATCTCATTTCAAACTCATTCCAAAAAAATTTACTCAAAAAATATTGAAATTTAGTTTGTAATTGAATTTAGAAGGAATTTTTAATTTTAACTTTCAAATTTTATAATTAAATATTGGTGATTGTATTAGTGAATGGAACCGTACGGATGGAATCTAAAATTCAAGATCTAGAACTTTCATATGTATATCAATTCCAGAATATTCTTCTAAATGGTAGTTTATAATGTTTTTTCTCAAATTGTCAATTCCAGGGACACCCTGGTATGTTAAGGGGTTAATGGAGTACATTCCACCATTTTAAACTAATTGAATTTCGACAAATT
Source organism: Pohlia nutans (assembly GCA_022496805.1). Classification (NCBI taxonomy): domain Eukaryota; kingdom Viridiplantae; phylum Streptophyta; class Bryopsida; order Bryales; family Mniaceae; genus Pohlia; species Pohlia nutans. The sequence goes on from CM040086.1 coordinate 6,209,367, forward strand.
GAGTTTTTTTAATCAATTCAAACATTAAATGTATAGTCAATGAATTATATGGAGGTTTGAAGTTGATAGTGAGTTCATTCAACTTTTGCAAGTTGCATGAAAAACAAAGGGATACTATGTATATCCCAATGGACTAGTGGCAACTTTGCAAATTGGAATGCACTGTAGAGTATATCTCCATGTTTGTCTTTGAACCCCATGGGTTTGACATGGATGTCCTCAAAGTTGACACATGGACCCTTAAGCATCAGGAATGAACGAATTAATTAAAATTGTTGAGAGGCATGCATTATGCACAATGCAAGACTATCCCTTCTCATAATACCTATAACTAGTCTTAAGTTATATCTCTATCAACCATGTGTATGATTTAGTAATTAAGATAGACATGTGGCCATTACCATCCATTTAACAATTCTATGCTCATGTATCAGAAGTGTACATTTGTGTTCTAGAATGTACACTACTAGTACATGAAGACAGAATTGGATGTTGGGTGGTAATGCATATATCCACTTGAATGGGATTGGTCACCACATGCTTCATATTTGTAAGAGCATCGCTACCAATTCAACGGTAACCAAACCTGTCATTCTCTCTTGGTGTGATCACTAGCGCGGTAAGAGATGAAGCCTTCTATTTGCTATGGAACGTCTTGCACCAACCACTCACTATCCAACCTACGGGAATGCTAGATTCGGCCATGGTGGTGCTATGATTCAGCTAGCTTCGGCCACTTCACCTTTCTTCACACCAAATTCGACAACCTCACCTCTCTCATTGTTAATTGAGTATATAGCGAGGCTAAAAGTCTACGGCAAAGAGGGCCTCTTCAGGGGCGTGGGAATGTAGAGCTAGTGTGCCAAACGGTACTTTAAATATTTTAGTATGGAGTTGGTGCGGGGGGAACTGTTGGCAGATCCCGCCATCTACTTTGCACCGTTACCGTGATTGATTTTGCATGCTAGGGACGATGCTATAAGGGGCCAACAATTCTCTACAACATTGATTAACAATTATGTCCATTGTGTGAAACAAAGGGATACTAAATTGTATTTTCCTATTGCATCACATTAATTACAACACTATTGCACCTGACATAAAAGGTCGATAGGTCATGTTGAATATATAAATATATATATATAAATATATAAATATAAATATATAAATATAAATATATAAATATAAATATATAAATATATAAATATATATATATATATATATATATATATATATATATATATATATATATATATATATATATATATATATATATATATATTTGAAAAAATTCTTTTCAAGAAATGCCAAATTATGTAGATATTCTCTAAGATTCTTTTTTTATTATCATCATACAAAATAAAATGTTTTTGAAAAAATAATCTTCTAAAATTTGGGCTTCTCTTTTTATAGTTTTTTATAATTAGTAAATTTTTGCCAATCCTGGGACCACACTCTTTTATCTGTGTCATGATTCATGCCATGTGGCATAGAAGGTTGAGCTTTGTCACCCCAGCCTCACTGTCCAAATAAATGTTTTTAGATTGCATGTCAATTTTTCCATTTTCGCTGTTGCCAAAAGAAGTGGGGTTCTTTTGTATCTTACTGTTTCTATCTAAATGTAGGTGGAGGTAGGTATGACAAAACAAAATCTAAAAGTAAATGTTATTTTTTTGGGATAATTTTTTTCAAAAATTTTTATGAGAAAAAGAGAATCTTTAAGAATGTTATTTAAGAATATTTCATCTATCAAAGCTTACTTTTTCCTCACAAGAAAAGAATCATGTAGAGTGAGGTTATTGGATTTTATGTTTGTCAAAATGATTAGTGTAACCCATATCTATCTATGTGAACAAAACATGAGTTCAAGATCGCATTCAATTTAATTTTTTTTTTTCACTATTTGTTGATTCATAAGTTGTTCAAGGATTCATAGGTTGTTCAAGCATAGTATCAAGAATGTTTGATAGCCAAAAGGCTAGCGAAAGTTAAAGGATATAATGCCAAATTTTTCTATAGAATCACTAATGTCCACGTGATGTATTTTTGATTGATTGAAGGGCTTCCATTCAACAACATAGCTACATGAAAAAACCTTCTTTCCATAACTGTGAAATATTACAATGCTATCTTGAGATCACAACTTGGCATTTTAATCATTGCATATCTAGGCTTAAGCCTAGAATATGTAACAGTATATTGGTTATGCATTACACAAGCTTGGATTCGTCTATCTAAACCCTAAAACTATGCGTAGCACACGTCCATGATTGCATTGTCCATTTAGATTTTTTGTGGTGATTCTACTGTCTTTGTAATGGAAGATGGGATGGTAATTTGCGTACATAGATGATGTATAGATCAAAAGATACAATCATGCAGAGATGAAAAACAAAATTGTCTACAATTTTTGAAATTGTTCGCAAAACTCTTGAAATTTTGCATACAACGAGCTATGCATTTGAATTTTGCACACAATGAGCTAACACCTCCATACTCATGACTCCCAAATCTATTTTACCAAATCTGAGAATGGACTTGCATTTTGGGCCTTTTCAGAAAGTTTCAAACTCAGGTGGGGGGCCAAAAAAAGAAGATGGAATTAACTTTGTACCTTATAATTTTATTGTGAGGAACCCTAAATGGTTGAAAATTTGTAAGTGCTAATAAAAATTAAGTTGGTTGAAAGATCCTACAATTGAGTGTTGAAAAAGGTTTTGATCAAAACCTATTTACCTTTTTTTGAGAAGGGTTACTTTTTGGAGAGTGTATGACTTCAAAGTTAAATAGAATTTGAGTTAAATATTCAAAAATGAAAGTGGAGAGGTTAAGTAATGAACTATATCATCACCTCTCCGTTGCAACCTTTTATATCAAGAACATACTCATACATAATTATTGTGAATTTTATAAGTTAGAGAGACTTATCTATATACGGTTTAGGACACAATTCTACACATTCAAAATTTGAAAGGAGTTGGTACATTGATCAAGATAAAAATACATACACTACTAAAAAATGCACAATAGAACAAAATCCAAAATGCCAAAACAAGATAACAAACTTCCAGAGACTGCATTGTACACGTGTTGTATTTTAAAGTATCTTACAATATTTTCACGTTTTGTTCATAGATATTTGGATAGTTGCACAACTCCAAATTGAAATTTTCTTTTTGTAGAAGATGTGTGTTATAAATCTCCAACTATGTACTTCACAATTCAAAATCCAATTCTTCATAGATTTTCTGTTACAATTTACATTTTCAACATTCCAGTGACCCAAATGTAGTCAGCTATGCACTAAAGGGTTAAGTACCAATCCTTTGAATTCAATGAGTATTCGTCAATCTCATTGAGCAGGGAGTTTGAAAAGCCTTAACTCTCTCTAAATCCCCCCCTTGATGTTAATTCAAGAGGACAAAAATTATCCCCTATTTTGTGCATGTAGGGGCTCACCTTAAAATTAACCTCTTTTTCCAAGGGTTTAAAATTCCCAAGGAGGTCCTCTTAGACTACATTGGGGCCATAGGCTCCAAATTTGCAAAACAAATTGCCAAAGAAAAACCTTAAAGTGTACAAAATGAAAAATTCAGAAAATGGGGCCCATGGGTGAATAGATTCAAGTTCAAGTTCAGTATATTTTCTTTAGGATTTTCTTTCAAGGAAGAGTCATGTCACAAATCTAGATACTATCATTTTCTATGCTTTGACCAGTTGGTGATACCCATATATTAACTTATACCCTATTGCAAATCATGTTACATGATACATCAACTTGATTGGTTTAGGGTTTAGGGTCTAATTATGATTATGTATGACCATGCTTGGGTCCAAGGCAGATATCCCTTGTGTACAAGGAACCAATATTTTTTAAAACTATTATTCTTTTAACTTGTAAAGGACCAAGGATTCATGGTTTTAAAATGAAAAAAATTATCATGTTGTAAACAATCTAGTTCACATGAGACTGAATTTTATATTGCTAGAATCAGTGAAAACAAAAGAATGTCCACATAGAACTTACTCAGAACTACTAAAAAAAGAACATGAGGCCCTATTTGGGCTCTTGGTCCTATAGGGGTTAAACATTAATTGCACAGTCAATTAGAAAGACAGTAATGCAACTGCGATTAATCTTTCAAGGGTCAAAAGCTCGGGGGTGCACTCTACATTGTTTGAGAATCACGCCATGCGTTTGTGACCCCCTGTGAAAACCCCCTTGTATACAAGGGATTATATATCTAAAACTTTTGTATACAGATCTATTTCATTCTAAATATATGTTTAATGTATGTATACGTCAACATTTTCTTCTCTAAATATGTCTATCGTACGTATACGTAATACGGCAATGTTCAAATTAATATCCCTCCTGTGCACTCACGTATACTCGTACATGTTTAGTAGAGTGCACCCCCCGAGGTCAAAAGTCAAAACCCATGTCCATTTAATAACTCCTGAACGTTCAGAATGTGACCGATGTACAAAATCTATAAGTTTTGGTGAAGATAGCCAGATTTTGTGAAGAAATTCTATCAAAATATGATTGTTAAGATTTCACCAAATATTTTTTCCCAATTAATTCATGTCGCCAGTTAGGTTTCAAGAAAAATAAAACGCAGGAAAAACACTGTCCATGGAGCATGTCTGCAGGGCATTGTGACAACAAGGTGATGGACTTTTTTTCATGTCACGTTGAACTACAACAAGACGTAGTGAGTTGTACAAGTGCACTAGTAGGAAATGTGTTGTTTTTCACTTACTATAAATGAAAAAGGAATGAAACTGCGCCATGCATATGGGCTATGTTAGTGCTGGTGAGTGATTTTGGTCACAAGAAAACATAAATATAAGCAAATATGCAGCCAGTGTACACTGTTCCCTCAAAATTGGAAATGAAAAACGACAGGTCTTCTACTAGTAGTGTAACATCCTCAGTAGTGACTCTGATCACGACTAGGAGTTGTATGTCAGCCCCTCTGAAAGATGCGGATGCTCCTGATGGACGACAACGACGACAACGTTCACATGCTAATCGATTCCTACCATGAACTCTTGATAGGAACATACTCGGTTGTCCCGCCAGTCATGGCAAACTTCACGGCATTTGGGAACTTCTGCCACATTGCGTTTTGTGGAGAAATCCTCATTTCTAGTAGAGACAGGGAGAACTGTAAAAAAAAAAAAAAAAAAAAAAAAAAAAACGAGCCATAAATGACCTCAAAAGATGAAAGCTCATACCCCAATTTTTTTTCCCTTGAAATTTGGCTCCAGTACTCCATGCTTCCAGAACATGGAGATTCTGTATCTAAGGACGCAGAAATCAAGGCGGGCTCATCCGGACTTTGCGACCACTCGTGCAATATAAAAGCCTCAGCACCATGTAATTCACAAGCCTTCTTATTTTATTTTTCTTCTTTTTCAACCTCCATTGAAAACGCAATGGCGATATTACACTATGGTATATTTCTAGCCCTAGCCTTGGCTGCGGTTGCAAACGGCATTACGATCACGATCCATGACACCATCGCGGCAGGCATGGTGACGGTGAGCTGCAGCTTCAATGGCCACGAGCTGGGGTTACAAGACTTGGCGTCCGGCAGACGATACAACGTCCAGTTCCCCGACAACGAGGGGAAGAAGGAGCTCGTGTGGTGCTTGTTTCATCGCGGCCATGGTCATATGGCCATTATGCATGTGAAGCTCTGGGATGTGGCCTACGGAGGAGGCCCGGCTCCGTGTCAGTTTTGTGACTGGTTTGTTCGCGACGATGGGCTTTACTTTCAGTCCAGCCTTTACGCGAGATGGCCATGATAATTATACTTACTATCATAAATAGCTTACAAGTCTCAATAGTGGCGAGTTGGTAATCGTACATAACTGGTTGTTTACTTTTTAATCACAGCCCTTGATCTTCATGATCTAAGGGCATAGGATGCAAGTTGAAAGGAGAGAGGGTTATGAGCTGCAACTTGTGGTAGCGATGGTTGTGGGTTGCCAATGGGATGGAGCCACGTTGGTGTTAAAAAGTCAACCAGTTATGGAAAATTACAAGTTGTTTAATGTGTATCTTTCCTGTTAGTGACATTTTCCTATGATGTGGATGTCATATGGCTATGAAATAAAATGAGCTACTTGCCAATTAGATCGAAGAACTCCTTTGCATAGTTGGTATCACACATCAGTGGCAATGTGGTGAACCCTGATTTTTGTGCTTGCCGTTTAGAGTTGGTGGGTTGCTTTTTTAATATTTTAACGCAAAGGATTTGAGTGTGCAAGTTTCTTCGTGCATGATTATTTAACTTTGCATTATTGATGTATGATATTTCTTAGTGCAACTCTAAGTTGTAGTTACTCAACTGCTCACTGTGGAGTTGACGTAAGCTTTCTTAAGATAGTCAAGCTTTGGTTAAATTGTTTCTAGTTTTTTGCTAGGACAGTAGTATTGTGATGGTTGGAATGTGCAGGCAGATGCGATGCAGAGATTTTTCAAATGTTTGCAAGAGGATGGGTTTTCTAGATATTAGCTTAGAGCTTCTCCAGCAGTTTGGCTAAATATGGTCCTGCACATATAGGTTACAGGGGCGCAACCACTCAACATGTAAAAATGGAGCTTAGCAAGCAGGAGGCAGAGCCCATGGACCTTTGCATTTTGTTCCTACAGGCTGCCCCCTCCAACTCCATTTGCATCACATGGCGCCTCTCCCACATGTAGTGAGCTGGAAATCTTAACTGAAGGGTAGTCAAAATCTGAAGGGCCTTTACCATTCTGTGAAGACCCTTGCTGGACTAATTCCCTCATGCAACGATTGTTGTAAGTTCAAAATGACTTTTTTTTTTTTTTTTTTTCAACTTTAGGCCTGGACGCTCTGTTGTGGCCGCAAGAGATGTTGTTAGTGATAACAGTTTCCACCAATGCTACAGGCCATCCTAATTTGATGATTGGCTTGTTAGAACCCAATTATATTTCTTTCACTGATACCAAGAACCTCCTATTTGTTAAATTGACACATTTGAGAGTTCCTGACATTTTGGGTAGGCATTCAAAATCTAAGCGCCAATTGTATCAGTTCCTTACAGTTGTAAGCCTTTCCCGTGCGTGTCAATTTCCTAGAAATTGGCCAATGTGAGGGATATGACCATTGAACTTGTTTTGTTATAGATGACGAGAAATGAACTTCTGGGCATTTGACAGTGCTTGTTTGCCATACAGCAAGTTTGAGGAATTGTAGATGTGCATCATCACAGGGAAATTAAAATGGCCTCCATTTTTAAACCTTTATTTCTTGAAATAAATGGTTTGGCTGGAAGCCTCTTGCAGTTCATTAAATTGGCAAGTTTTATAGTGCCAAAATTGTGACATTCAAGTGCTTAACCCCTAAACGTCCTCACCTATGTCCAATTTGGGCAGTTTTGCAAAGATGCATTATAAAATGCAACTAACATGAATATTCAAAACTTGATGTATGAATAAAAGTTATACATTTTGAAATTTGGATTCAATCTATACAGTTAGATCTTTGATTGCTATCACTAACATTTTTCTATAAATTTTGAAACATAAAATAAAAAATTATTTTGTAATTCAAGTACAAATAAGATATTGACAGTATGGGAATGAAATTTGTTGTGATGGCTTATAATGTAGTACTCTGGGTGTAGTGATTTTTGGAGATTTTTTGAATGCTTGATTTTATGAGTTTATTTTTCCAAAAACACTTTTAGACTAAAATCTTCAAAATTTTGGGTGAAACACTGCAACACAAAATGAGGCATAGATTTTTCAAAAATTGTTTCCTTTTTGATAGGATCACACAAACATGAAGCTATCTTCCCATAAAAAATTCAGTAAAAAAATCACACTACAAAAAGTGCATGACGGATGAGAAACTGCGGATGAAATCCGTACATCATGCAAAATATGCATGGTTGGGCAGTTAGGGGTTAAACTTTAAGCGTCTAAAACGCCCAATATGGCCAACTGCATCATTGAACTTTGCAAAGGGGCATTGTTTTCTCATTTTACCTTGGTTTTCTAATTGCAATACAAATCATTTTAAAGCTCTTGTTCTATACTACAATATCTACAATGTCAATCGTGTCAAACTGAAGTCATTTATCACACAAACAAATGATTTGCAACACGTGGTCCAATTTTCCTACATTGTAGAAAATACACAATGGACACTTGGGGGTTAAAGCTTTAAAAAATAAGATGTGTATAGATTTGATCTTCTAGATGGGCGCCTACAAAGTGCCAAAAGCATGGTATTGTGTACAAAGGAGTTGAAAATCTACCCAACTGAAAATATAATGTTTTTGGTCAAAAGCTATAAAAGAGTATCAAATTGATTTTTCTATTGGCTCTAATTTCATGGCACCATGGCGCCCTTTATTGTTTTTATAAGTACTTGACTCCAATGTTTCAAAGTAAGAATCAATAAAAAAATTTTGCTAAAAGTAGAGCTCAAAAATAGAGGTCTAAATTTAATTCCGGGAGCAAAATTTGATGAACTAAATCATATTTAATATGAATATAAATTTTATATTCTTTAAACCATTGTGCATTTGAGAGCTCCTAAGAAAAAATCGTGGAAAATAAATATTTAATGCATCATCAACTTTTCAAAACTACTTTTCAAAACAAACCTGTTTTCTAAATTTAAAATAACTACTTTAAATGCTCTTCAAAACAAGTGCAAAACAAGCACTTGTTTTAATTTTTTTTTCACCAAGTAGTTTCAAACCAAATATTTTATGCATTTTCATACATAAAAAACTATTGAAGATGAATTTCAGTTAAACATCATTAGCTAAAAAGAACTTACATAAATAAAATTTTAATGTATTTCTTGACCTCGCATTGTTGCTTGTTTATAGGGATCAATGTTGGTTCACTTTACCATACTTCCACTCATCTCAGAAAATTTTCCGTTAAAAAAAAATTTGACTTACTTGAATTCAACCCATTAGAACCCAGCATATTGTAGTTGTATCCTTTAATAAACCATGAGTAGTGAATAATATCCAAAAAAAATTCAATTCTATCCTTTAAATGTCCACACAACAATCATCTAGTCAACCTACATCAATTCTTCACATTTTAAAATATGTTATATTTTTCTAGTATTTTTCTCATACAAGGTATTTTTAAACCAATTTTACTTTATTTTTCAATAATCATTTAAATAAAGTAAAATTTATTTAAAAAATTGATTTTTATTTTTATTTTTATTTTTATTATTTTTTTTGTTGTGAAAATCCTAGTAATTACAAAAATGCTTAGAATAGTATGAAATTTTAAGAAAAAATGTAAATATTAGTGATAAACAAGAAGGTGTAGGTGGCATGCTTTTTGAGCAGTGTAAAAACTGCCAAAGGAGTTTTTGTTAGAAGAAATTTGATAGAAAAACTCTTTCGGCAGTGTATATTGGACTTTTAGGGTTTTGAGCTTTAAAATGCAATAAAAATGCAATTTAATTTTTTTTGAAGAACAGTAAATTCGACTTGAAAGTAGAAGATAGCCCCCACATTTTCTCAGTTGTGACCATTTTCATTTGAAATCAAGAACTTAGTGAAATTCAACGTTTGACAAAACAAATGACCAAACATGGCCCTATAAGGCTACTTAGACGCTTTAGGGTTTAAAAAATATTCAAAAAAATTACACACAAACACTTTGGTTTCTGAAAATTCTTCGATTGCGTCCAAAATCAAATCGCCACATGACCAGTTGAGGCTTCCAATGTTAATCCCTAAAGGACCAACAACCCATTTTTTGGATGATGTACATCCACGTTTTCTCATGCGTCATACACTTTTTGCAAGGAAAGAAATAAAACAAAGCTCTATGGCAAGATGGCATGTGTGATCCGATGAAAAAGGGGATGATTTGTGAAATTTTTATGCCTCTTTTCATGTTGGAGTGATTCACCAAAAAAATTCAAAGATTTTAGTCTAAATGTGCTCTTGAAAAATAAACTCATAAAATTAAGCAACCAAAAAATCTCCAAAAATCACTACTTTTAGAGTATTACATTTCAACCCATCACAACAAATTTCATCTAAAAACTATAAATATTCTATTTGCAATTGAATTACAAAATATTTTTGAATTTCAAGTTTCAAATTTTTATACAAAAATATTGATAATAGCAATTGTAGATCTAGCGGTATGGATAGAATCTAAGATTTATAATGTAAAACTTTTATTCATACATTAAGTTAAAAATATCCCTCTTGATTGTATTTTAATGCTTCTTTACAAAATTACTGAATTTGAAGAGGGGTGAGGATGTTTAGGGTTAAAATTTAAAGATTTTAATGCTCTTCCAAAAATCCAACTTTATAAAGTGTCGTCCAAAAGAAATTTAATCCTAGAAACAAGTGCTTCAAATGGAGTGTTGGTCGGAAATTGCCCTTCAACTATTGTTCATCCTTCACAAGTAGAGTAGTACCCTCACTTAGGACCGCTTTACACAATGAGTCATGCCCGTGTTGATGTGTAAAAGGACTAAAATCCTCGCTTCTCACAGGTCGAAAGCTTGAAGTTGGGCCAAAACCCCCTTTACAATAGGAATCAAGCCAAATGCTACCAAAACATTATTTATTTTGTTCTTTACATCAAACTGACAAGCTCTTATACGGGTCCAATTCCAAATCGACCAAATGTGGAGGCCTAGACTTTGGACTTGGGCCTGATTGCACATTTCATTTAAAAAATTATATGTTAATAAATATTTTTCTCCAAGGCTAATATGGGTTGATTTTTTCAAGAAATATATACAATAGGCCCAACTCTTAAACCCAACGCCTTTACACTAGGAATCGGACCTCTAATTTTTAAGGAATTTATACAATGGGCCCAACTTTTAGACCCACGCTTTTACACTAGAAGTGGAGACTGTAATTTCCAAATAATTTATACGGATCCAACCTTTTTACATATGGAAGAAACGGGTCCAACTCTAATTTTATAATATTGAGTGCTTAAGACCAAGCCTAAGGCTAACATGGGTTAAAATTTTGTTGAATCGGGTCCAAGAATGACGGGCCCAATTTCTAAGTGTAAAGTGGCCTTTATATTCAAGGAAAGAATTTGAGTCTATTGCAAGAAAGGAACCAATATCCACTTGTGAAAAAAACGAAAAGGAAAGAATACATTTGTACAAAAAGAAATAGATTATTGTAGTGTACTTAAACTTTGACTTCTAGATTGTAATATTCTATTGCTCGATTATAGAAACTTAACCCCTAAATTACCTCTGTTGGTTACTTGTCATAAGACTCTTTAGCCCTTCTACTATCAACTTCAGAATCTTGGCCACTATCCTCAAATAACTGTAGCAGATTCAAAATCATGAACAAGTTCATATCATCTTTAGCTCACGAAGAGGTTACATACTACATACTTTTGTAAACCACGTGCGGTCGGGGGTTAATTATAGGTGGGCTATTTATCTAAATTTCCTAAATAATTTGCACCCTATTAGTAAATAAAATGGTACTTTGAGGTATTTTTCAAGACCCTATAGGTAAACATAATTTTCACCATTAAATTATTTTATAGACCCTATTTTATTTATAAACTGGACTATTTATCAAAATCCTAGAATTTTAGCATAAATTAAACTTAATCGGACATAAAAAACCGACAACAATACATGAACGTAACTTTCAAAGAATAACGACTGTGCTTAGTGCTTAAAATTTCCGAAGGTATGTTTAAGTGAGAAATGCATGTTGTGAGAGGAAGCATGCGGCACTACCACCCTACCCTAGCCTTGTGAATCTCATTGGTCACCTAATGCTAAAATTCATCATGACGAGACTTTCCCATGAAGCCAAATAATTCAACCTTCATTTGTGGTTCATTCCTAACCATCGGCTAACTTCGAGGATTTTTAGTCAGTTAAGGCAATTCTCATTCAATCCAAGGATTTTCGTTAGAACTCTCATAAATTCTTCGTTCCTCTAAATATTTGAGACCCTACTTTATTAATAAAAATAGAATACTACATATGCTTTTCAACTATCCTACTTTAGATATAATACCGTATAGGCCATTTCATCTAGGCTATAGTATTTCTAAAATTTGTATAAATTTTTGCTCTAATGAATTAAATGTATCCTATATTTTTTTTCACATGGTTTGATAAAATTTTGACAGTGACTTCCCCGGGCTTTAGCTAAAATTGGGTGCTGAAACAGTGTATTTAATGTTAAAGCATCTACAATGCTGATCTTGAAAAGGGTGGATTCCACTATCTGCTAAAAAAAACCTTATCGTGTTGGTTGTTTGTGCAAAAGAAAAAAATAGGAAAAAATAAAATGTAGCTTTTCCGTGATGCTTGTAGTGGTTGTCAAGCACAAAACATCTGACGTGGCCCACTCCCAAAACATGGGCAGGTAATTTTCGGATGCACGTCGAGAATCTTGTTTCCATCTTTTCAATCAATGGAATAAAGCGTTACTTATTGTACTGGTTTCTTTGGCATTGAAATGAATCTTCAATTGTGACAAAAAAAAATTAAAAAATTAAAAATCAATCAATAAAGCGTCGGTCCACTTGATTTTTGAAAACAGGGAATAAAATACGCAAGAGAATAATCCTAAAGAAAGAGTATTACTGTTGATAGAAGTCAGATCTAAAATTTCACTTCTGAACCACCGCTTGATTCCCCAACATCAGATTCCAAATTATTCCGGCATGGCCACTTGGGCTCATAAACAGCATTTCCAGTGGAAATGCTGTTTATGAGCCCAAGTGGCCATGCCGGAATAATTTGGAATCTGATGTTGGGGAATCAAGCGGTGGTTCCAGTGCTCAAAATTGAAGTCTTCAGTGCCCTTCAAATGGGTTTTGGGGCTTCAAAAAATACCTCTATAAAAATTGCCCTTCAAAACATTATCCTGATGTAACGGTGGTCCCATCACTTGAAGGGCATGGTGAAAAATGCCCATCATCTACTATTCATCACAAGTATATGAAGTCCGGCATTTACAAGAAACAAAATGGAGTCAAATTCAAATTCTGAGGCTCTAAGAGTCAGACTGCTAGAGTGCCAATTCACCCTAATTGAAAGTGTCAGACTGTCAGTTCACCCAAATTGACTTTCATTTCAAGTTTTCAACTGTGGAGTGCCAAAGTAGAGAATTTCATTTTCCTGCAGTCCTGAGTCTTGCTAAGTTGAGATCCAACTTGGCCGTCGATTAGAGCTCAAATCTATGGAAGGTAGTTGAGATCCAACTTGCGAAGTTTGTTTGATCAATTAGAACTATATGTTGTTGGCCTACTGCCAGTGAACTATATTAATTTCAAGGTATCTGTAAGATCAAATCACTTACTGTGGCTATATTATTTTTGAATTAAATTTCTTAATCGATCACATGCAAATTGCTTCAATCTTTTATTTACACAACTAACTCCATATTCATTGAATTGGGAGTTTCCATTAAATTGGGAGTCAAATTGATGTATGCATGTTGTAGATCTGATAGTGAAATGATCATGTGATGTAGATCAATTTGACTCCCAATTTAATGGAAACTCCCAATTTAATGAATACGGTGTTAACTTGTAAATGAAGCTTAGGGTTCAATTTCAAGAGCACACACCTCTCTAATGCAACATAAGGTGGTTACCCCATTCCCAACTGAATAAGAAATACGGATAGGAGGCACTGAAGTTATTTAGTGTTATTATTTTTTAGAGATAGGCAAGAAGAATTAGATTCCAACGCAAGTTGAAACATAATTTTTGGGTGAAGAATGAATTAGTTACAAATTTTCAAAGTTGAAGTATGACGCATCCCATTCACGTCATATAGGTACACCTCTTTCTGTCTAAAGAAGCTTTGTATTGCACACACTAAAGATGCTTGAACCAACAACAACGAACCCATAACCACACTTACACATACTAGAACCAACAAGAGAGAACCCATTACCAACTGTAACTCATGCTACAACCAACACCGTTGGAGCAGTGATTGTGGATAATGCCCTTACCTGTTGGTAAAAGGAGCAAGTTGGGAATGGGGTAACCACCTTAGTACCGATAGCCTAAGTTGACATGCGTAGGGCATTGTCACTTTAGGAAGTGGAATTAGACGATTGATTCTTCATTTTTTTTCATTGCAATGGAAGCATGTATCATACAAATTATGCACAATTTTAATATGAGTTCTATATTTCTTTGAAAATCCTCCATTGATGTCTTGAATTTGGAGGTGCCTTTCAATTGAAATGCGGAAATTTTAGAGCCCTTCAATATGAAATTCATATGAGGACTTCAATTTTGAGCACTGATTTCCACCTACCCTCCACAATCACTTCAACAAAAGATTAGTTTATAAACGTTTTTCTTAGACCATCTTCAATGGTGGCACGCCAAAGCAACACGTCACCAGTCTTTCATGAGACCTCATAGTGTGAGAGAATGGTGCAGCTGTGCTAAGGTAGGTGGCTCAAAACCCGCACAACACCATAAACCGCTCACTAGACCTATCCAAAGAGGAGGTAAATTATAGCTTCCAACCTCAAATTTCTATGTAATCATGGTGTACATTTCAAGGTGAGTGGTTTTGGGTACACCTATGAGTTCCCCTTCCAAAATTCATAACTAATTCAATATTAATCCAAAATTAATTATTCCAATTGGTCCAATTTCCTAAATACTTTGCACATCTTTCAAGATTGATTCCCCTTAATAACTCCCCAATGAACGTGCCAATCTGAAATTTGAGCAGTTTCTGAGCCACCTACCTTACCACGGCCATACGCACTATCGGGGACACGCTAGCTTCACTCAACCCAAATCTCACATTGAGGTCATAGGCTTTTTTTTTTTTTTTTTTTTTGAAATAGTGAGTTCTTTGTGAACAATTAGAAAAACCTTTTGTATCCACCTAGCGAGGCAACCATGTCATCCAAACAAAAAACATAGGATGGATAGTAAAGGTGTAGAGGGTTGCGCTATAGTGGCAGTTTTGATCTTGTCAAAACCTTTTTTTAATGTCACTCTCATTACTTGGAAAGAACATGGCACTCTCAATGAAAGTGATAAGTGACAAACTCCTATGTAGTGTCTCGACTTCTCTTCACCTTCGAACAAATTGTTGTAAAAGACATCAATTACTTCCGGACATTAAATATGCCATTCAATGTACACTTAAATCACCATATATTGTGGCCACCGGTATTTACGAGAGGTTTTACTACTAATTATTTTTTCTAGATAGTGGTAAAATTTATTCAAATTTGATGAAAAATTGTTCAAATGGATGAAAATTTATTGAAGCGAACGATAATTTATCCAAATGGATGAATGTACCCACACCATTCACACACCCACAATATATGGTGATTTCAGTGTAGTAACAACACAACCTTTGTAGACTAGCAAAAAGACCCAGTCACATGATGAACCACATATGCAAAAGACTCCACATGATGGACTACACTAGATGAAGGTCTATTTGAACATGCTTATGTAGCCTAAACGGACAGTGTTTCTAGTAGTGCTTAAGAATCCTCTAGATTAGAGGATTACAAATCACATTTTTGAATGATGTCCATTGGGAGGATTGCCTAATCATAGAATAATTAAGGTAGGATGTCCTAAAACCACCACCTCCCCCAATTACGACAAGTAGACTTTTCTTGGGGCCACCACAGTTGAGACCTAAAACCACCAATTTCACTATTGAAGGAGACCAATGGCACACCAAGCATTGCGAAGAAATAGTTGGTGGTTTTGGGTTAGCTCATGAGCGGAATTAGGAACAACAAAGTGTGAACATGTGTGAACCTAGAGGTTTGATTTGGGTCACAGGTTACTTTCCACTTTGGAATTTTGTATAAAATTATCAAATGCGAATTAGATGTTGCAAATTTTTGCAATCCTCATCAAAATTGAAACAAGATTTTCAGCCCGGCCCAGGCTAATTAAACCTCACAATTCTTGAAGTAGAGAATAGCAGTTCTACACATGTACTACACTGTACGTGCTGTCCAAGTGCACATGAACTCCACGGCGGACTCAGACTTAAACCTTGTCTGATCCTTTAGTGAATCGAAAAGAATTGAATTCATATATCTATTGCAGTTCCAATCCTCGCTCAGCTCCTCAATCCAATCCCTTCACAAAACCAACTTACTTTCTGATCCAAAACTACGTAACGTTCAGGGCTACCAAAACAAATCGAAGCCCGGCCGGCCAGCCACCGTGGAATGAATGAATGAAGAACTGAATGATCTGGACTACCAGAAAGTGAGGGTGGCGACGACGAAAGCCTGCAGCACAATTGCAACAGGGACGACGATGGAACTCGATGATGAAGCAGAGCTTGCAGCGGTGATGTTGAACTTCTGGCCCGAGTCACAATGCGTGGGCACTCCACAAATGTAGTAGCTCAGTCCCCCCGGAATTATAACACTGTCGTCTCCGGTCGTGTACTAAGCGATGGGCGACAGCGTGTTGCAGATCACGAAGTCCGCCAGGGACACCACTAGCACATTGTGAGCCCCCGGGTTGTACTCGAAAACTGCCACAACATCGATCATTCACTCATTCATCGATCAAGCTTAAATCATCTCATACTAGAAGAGACTGGTCGACGACACTACGTACAAGTTATAAGAGAATTTTAGTTAACGTGCAACCTAGCTAGCTACACAGATCGAAACCTGAATCAAAATGGCACTTTCTCCTGAAGAACCTCGGATCTAAACCGTTATAGTAATTTTCTGGAGCTCTCTGTACTTGAATTATGTCACAACTTCCATGCTTCGAAACATGATGCAGATCAAATTCAATTCCGTGTTCCAGAGCGTCAAAACAACAAGTCTCAACATGCTCCAAATACTAGGTAAGGGCTGGTGCGGTTCCAGGGCCAATCTCTTTTCGCTTCGCAATTTTCACGAATACAATCATATGTATTTGACAATTCGTGAAAATGGCGGATCATTGGAAGAGCTAGCTAGCTTCAGATCTAGACCAGTGCTAGTTTTCAGAGCTCGATCTGGGCACTGGTCCAACATCACAGTTAGGACGCTCTGAAACACAGCTAGCAATAAGTAATTAAACGAACTTAGATGACCATTCGAGCGAGTGAAAGAGCCAATCTCTTTTCAATTAGCCATTTTCACGAACGTAATCATGTATATGAATTCAATTCGTGGAAATGGCGGATCATTGGAAGAGCTAGTTTCACATCTCCCGTGCTAGTTTTCAGAGCTCGATCTGGGCACTGGTCTAACATCATTCACAATTTGGACGCTCGGTAACACAGTCACTGCAAGTACAGGAACTAAGATGAGCTAGCATTGCAGGCAAGTGGATATATGCATAGTATTTACCGAGACGGTCTCCTGGGGCGAAGGATTGGGCCGTAGCCCAGTCTTGCAGGTACGTGAGAGAGAGCGTGTTGCCCGTGGGTTTGTTCCAGCCGCTGCTGGCGCCCACGGTGTGGTCCAAGCTTGCTGCTGCCTGCGCCCCTGCGGCGCCGCTCACGAGCACAATTACCACCGCCCACCCTAGCTACTGCACTGCACCTTCCCTGCGCCCTCGATCCTGCAGTCGATCGATCGAATTCAAGGCCCCGGTGGACCGGTGGGGAGGTATATTGATCGATGGAAGCAGCTCGATCGATCGATCGATCAGCCAGCGGCGTGCACGTATTGTCAGATATGATCGATGGAATGACGACTGACGGACAGATAATTATGTTACTGGATCGATCGATGGATCTGCGTCGTCGTCGTCGTGGTGCAGTGGTGTACGTGCAGATGGATCGATCGACTGGCGGCATTGCATGGCCCGCGCGCGTTGCCGACGGAACATGGGAATGTAGATCCCGCCAGGGGTCGCGCCGCCTGCCTTGCAGCCTTTAACTCTAAAAGGACCTAGAAGCCCAAATTGGGGCTCATGTTTTTTGTATAGCAGTTTTGAATAGATCCTATCATATAGACTTCCGTTTATTCAAATTTATTTATCTTTTTATTCCTGCATGCAATGTTCTTGACTGATTTTAGTGATATAAAATTTGGTCATTTTTTACAATTTGCCATTTTAAAACTATGAATCCTTGGTCCTTTAAGGGTTCACTGGAAACTTTGATCAGTTTAGCCAGGGCTAAACTGGGGTAGTTTAGCCCCCTCTTTAGCCCTCCTTAGCACTATGTGAAAAATGAGGGGGGGCTAATTTTTTTGTACGATTAGCCCCCTTTCTGTACCACTAGCCGGGGCTAAAACACAAATTAGCCGGGGCTAAAAAGGAGAGATTCGGGTTTAGCCGGGGCTAAACTTCCTGGTTTAGCCCCCCCAAGCCAGTTTAGCCCCGGGGCTAAACGCTCCAAAGCTTCCAGTGGTTAAAGTTTTGGCGAATTTTCGTTGGAATCTTACCTTCATTGACACTAATTTTGGGAGTGGCTACTCTTACACGAAAAGAACTGAGGGCAAAATGTGGATGAAATCGTGAAAGACTTCTCAAAAAAATCACTAAAATTGCAAGTATTTGGATATAATTTACTTATAATAGATAATTTTATGGATGATCGTATAAATGGGGATGATTAGGCTCTCCATTTTTCCTTACTAAACTCCATTCTAGGTTGCGTGTCGCTCTACCAACGGAAAAACAAAAGTTATTCGCTATTGCCTTGGCCATGAGGTCGGCAGACTCTCTATTGTCATGTGAAGCCATGCCAACATGATGTCATGATCTTCACCTTTTGAGTTTACAGTGTGTATTTTTAGCCTCAGTTGTTGCTCTCCCATCTGTCTCAGGGCCTCTATTCATACTCTTGCTTAAGCCGGTAATCAAACCTAGTAGTGACACTTGTTTTGATCCTACTCTGTGAGTGAAGCGGTATAGTTTGAAATTTGAAACGAGTGTATTACCAAATGGAAGAGATTTAGTAATGTTGCTATTACCTCTTTAGTGCCTATTTGATGAACTTGGTTAGTTTGCCAAAGTATATGCTCATATGTGTTAGAAAGTAAACCTTGTTGAAGTGATTGACTTGTTTCTATATGATCCTGTGTTCAATTTCTCGTTTAAACTTACACCTTATCAGATGGTAGAATATTCCATAGATTTTTGAAGACAAAATGGTTCCTCAATCTTCAATAAAATGATTCCTATTTTTATACAAGTCAACGGAGCTTGCTAAAACGACATTTTTCAATGCAATTATTACAAACCGTACTAATTTGAAAAGACCATGTTTTACGAGATTGAAATCTTGTGGCTATGAAGTGACTCTAACCTTTGGCAAGGCAATACTAAAACCCTAACCTCCAAGTGCACCAAAGAATAAGGGAATCTACAATGCACCAAATGTCACCTTTGTAGTGAACCCCAATTTCGACAACCTCCCTAAACATGTAGCTTCACTAGATGTTCGTCAACCACCCTTGACTTCAAGGAGAGTCCCTATGGGCCACCTGTGTCCACTCTACAAAGCGGTGCCAACGTTCTTCCGTATATCCCCATGCGCAATTATTAAGCTATACCCGTTGTCAGAGAGTGAGTTGGCCAACATTCAATGCAGGTTGTCTCAAACCAAAAGCCACCCCCATTCACTGAAGTGGGTTCATTGTTTTTTCTTTATTTATATTCCATGAACTTTGCAAAACTTATATTTCCACTATGAACAGTACTTGGGGACTGACTTTGCAAAAAATAGGTGCCACCATTGAAACACATAAGATCCCTAACACCCACTTTCCAATGAACAATGCCCAAGCTCACTTGTTGTCGCAAAGAAGGTACATGTCACGGGGAGAGGCTAATACATTCTACACTCACATCACTATGTACTGTGTGGGTGAATAATTGTTGTGGATACATTCATCCATTTGGATAAATTCTCATATGTTTGAAGAATGTTTCATCCATTAGTCAAAATAACTTTCCATCAAATTTGGTTGAATTTTACCACAGTATTTTTGAGAAATAATTATTAGTGTGGCCGTTCAAAAATACCGTGGGCCACAATATATGGTAAGTGTACCTCCCTTGGCGTGAGTTGAGTAGGAAAAGATAAAATGAAGTTAACCCTTAAATGGGTCGCTCTATTTTTAGAACTGGAAATATCTTGAGGAAGGAGTGCCCGAATGATTCAAAATTTGGGCCAATTTTGTGTAGAAATGAGTTAGCTATCGAATGGTGTAGTCTGATTTGGAGAAATGCACATTGTCAATTTTACAAAACTCCACAAGTGCGGGGTGGTCACAAAACCAAGTAAAAAAAGTCAGTTGAAGAGACTCGTGATGGGCGAATGACGAGCTGCCATGTGTTCCAGTTGGGCAAGGTGGCTTGTGGATGGGTGTAGCTACTCAAATGCAAATCTTGCACTTGGATTTCACCTTTTTTCCAAAATTCTTTTTCCTGCTATATGTGTTCTTTTGTGTACTTTCAACCTACTGTGTCTGATTTTGCATTGGAAGATCAGATTTGTAGGAATTTGTAAGATTTCTCTCAAAGTCACAAGTGAACTAGTAAAAAGTGGATGTCATGTCAAGGCCTCTTTCTCACTCATTTTTTATCCTAAAAATACAAAACTTGTTGTCATACCTAGGGAACGTGATTATCTTCAGAATTCCAGACGGCACCAACTTTCTAATATAGTATGTGCCCAAGAGAGTCGGTCAAAGCTCATTTTTAACAGTGAGAAAATAATGAATTTCTTGGAGTACCCTGCACTTTTATGTCCCATCCAAGCAACCTATAACTCGGATTGACACCAAACTTTGTAAGATGAAGGTAACTTGCATATCTACAAGATCTTACGGTTGATTTTGTAAAAAAGTGAACTACATAAGTTTGAGCAACATGTATCCCTAACCGAAAAAAACAGGGTCCAAAACGCGCTGAAAATGGTTCAGGAAGTTAAGGGTTAAACCTCCGCTTGCCCTTCTCAATTGTCAACGGTTCTGTTTGGAGTCTTGCTTGGCATTGTTGCAGACGTGGGAAGATTGTGGGAGACATAGAGAGCTCGTGGGAGGCAAAGAAATGCATTACAGAAGGTAGGCCATAATCTTGGTCAGAATTTTCAAGTATTTCGCCTGTTATCTATTTATGATTTCGTCAATCTAGAGCCTACAGTATGCCATAAAATAAATGAACGTTTTTTTTGGTTAAATACAGTACTTGGTTTCATCTTGAGACCAACATCAAAAGAGAGCAAAGCAAAGTTTTTCAGGGAATAACAAGCCACTCAACAAGTGGCTATGAATTTGGGATTACTTTTGTTTTGCTACACAGTATTCCAATTGGTTCATCCAGAACAGATACACTAATACATGGTGTTCAAAGTAGAATTAAATCTATGACATAGCGTATCACATACTAACAGAATAAACAGTCTAGTGCTGCAGCTCTCAGCAAAATTGCCTATCCTTGGAGTGGTTCTATTCTCTGTTACCTGCGGTGGTTTTTGTTCCAGATTACCAACACCTTGCTGTTTCAAACGCACTGGGGTCTGGGATTCTGATGTTCCATGAGTCACTCAAAAGCCATCAGCTTCCATGGTTTGAACATGGATGTACTCATTTTTTCCAGATAGTCCTGAAGGTGCTGCACAACAGTGTTCTTCCTGAGTAATTGACAATTGCACAATTGTCCTACAAGTTGACATCTGAGCTGTCAGTAGAGAAAAAACACTGCATACCAAGTGTAATGGAACAGATAGTTTCATGCGCCAGGAAAAGTGATGGATGATATTGCGACTGCTGACGCAAGTGCAAGCAAACCCAGAAGGACTGCTGCATCATTGTCAGCTGCCAGGAGCCAATGCCTCGTCTTCTCCACATTTAAATCTTTCTCATCCAATTCCTGGAACAGGCCACGTAGAAGAATGTATGAGTTCTATCATTGAAGTTTTACAGCTGAAAAAAGAGCGCACATACGTGGTATTTTGACTTCCAAACATATGTCTTTTTTGTAAATTCAAAAGTCTTATGTAGCATTTTCTGGAGTAATGAAGACTCTGCTTCAAAGACTGGTGAGGCATTTTTACCTTCTCTTCCTCAACAGAGACTTCAAAGGGTAGCTCGTTGACAACATCCACTATCTGGCTTGAAGGAAAGTCTTTCTGAGAACTCGTTGATTCTTTAGAGCGCCCAGTAAAACCCACATAAGCAGCCTCAGTGTGTTTGATGCCCATCACTGAACCGAAAAAGTCCGTTACCAGCACCTGAAAATCACAAGGTTGAAAACTGTTGCTTCTAACGAAATTGAAAGTCTCGATGTAGAGCAGTGCCTTTGCCTTGGTTACAGCACAACTAAGCTTGTCAATAGTGATGATTCAAGGTGAGAGAACACGCAATCACCTTGTCCAGGGGTCGAGGAAATAGGTCCGCCCTATAGTCCATGTGTGACATTAGTAGACTTGGGGCGTAGGATTGAAACAAACTGCAGGTTATGACACCACAACGTGTCAGAGAAAACAAAACCCGAACTATCAAGAAACCTAAATGAAGCAGATTTTGTAGCATCAGTGGACTATGATGCTGATTTTTCGGCAAATAAATGGTGGAAGGCCCTAGTCTAGTCTATAAAGAGAGGTAACTTTCTATCTATGAAGCAATTATTCCACCAGCTGATCATTATTTAGAAAAGCCAGGAGGAATTACAGGCCTTCATAAGGTAGCAATTAGTCACTAAACAAATATGACATAAAAATTACAGAAAGTGGGAGTATTGCGAAGATGGATAATTACCAACCTCTGTAAAGTGGCGTTGCTATGGATGTCAATGTTTTCAAAGAACTGCAGAGTGTAGTAAGTAAACCGATCCACAACTGAGACTCCCACCTGCCATGTCCAACCTCAAATTTCTCAACTACATCACAAATTCCATTTCTGCATTTGTGACTTGATGCACTCGACTAAATTATCATGGTTAACTTGAAACTTCCAACCACAACATGTAAAGCCTTAAAAAAGGACATTGATGTGATGAACTGACACGGCTTCAAAGTGCAGAGGTACACGTACAACTGCATCGAGATGATGAGAATAAGAATTTTCTCCTTTTAAACTGCTCCCCACAGCAAGTATACCTGGCGAATACAGCTGACCAACAACACAAAGACCTAATCAATACATACATCGAGAGAATTCATCGTTACATGCAGGCTAGCCTCTTGTAAATAAAACTTCAAGCATGTTCCCTTTACCTGTTTTGGCCAACAAGAACTCATTTATCAATACTGCTGGATTATTATGATAAAATCCCATACATGTCAGAAAATTTCTCTTCAAAGAGAAACTGAAAGAACCTTTCGATCATAGGGAACAAAAAATAGACACCTGGGAGTGTAGAGTGGCTGCCTGGCACGTATCCACCATCACTAGTAACTCCTTGTATCTGCAGTCATTATACTGTATATAGATGAGCATGCAAATATTAACCTCGGTAACTAGAGAGTTTCAGTAAATCAGGTAAAGTCATGTATGCCTAAATAAACTCCATCTTACAAAAAAAGACTGTCATTGAAGCTTGACTCATTGGAGTGTTACTACACATTATTGGTTAGATGGCGGCTCATCAAAACTGATTGAACACAAAATCCGGCATGTGAAAAATGCACTGCAAAGACAAAGTAAATAACCCAGACATGCTCAAACTGTAGTAGAGGATCGAACCAGAATTACCAACAAGGTTGACAACTATGCAGAGTTACATTCATAAGAGAAAACGCAATTTACGCAACAATGAAATAGTATTGATGGTATCATCACCTTCGCTTCTCGTGCATTTGAGCAAATGCGTCGGCTAGATCACGGCTCTGAATCTCCTCAGAATCTTGGAACTTGAGAAACTCATCACCACCATGACCTGTCATGTAGAGAAGTATATTACTGCCTTCGTCACTAAGCAGCCGTTTCGACCTCGGAACGGCGGCATCGTGCCGCCCAGTCAAAACACGAAGGAAATTCTCCACAGTGACTTCATAGCCTCTGTAATCAACCTGCAGTTCACACGTATACACTCAGTATCTTCACAAAACTGTACAATTCTCTAGTGAAGGCACAATACTTTGATCAAATGCGTATTATCACAACCTCATCACTGCACTGCCAAAAGTGTAAGCATGCTCCATTCACATGTCATACCTCAATATGATCACCATAGAGATTGAGTAAATGGTTTTCATTGTTAAACACTTGGGCAGGGTACATATTCCGGGCGTTGCAGGCCACGTCATCAGCAAGCATCAAAATGATGTGGTCGTCGGGGATACCTAGTCGCTTCACTGTCCTAAATGCACACCACGAGGTCTGTAATAAGTTCCTCGATTAACCCCTAAAGCACCAAGGATTCATGGTTTTAAATTGACAAATTCAATTGATCATATTATGAAAATTACAATTCATATAGGACCAAATTTTATATCAATGGAATCAGTGCAGATGTGTTGGTCAAACAACAAATAAATTTGAACAAAAAGAAGTCCGCACAGGACCTACTCAAAACTGCTAAAAACAAACATGAGGACCAATTTGAGCTTCTTGGTCCTTTGGGTAGTGATGTCTCCTTTAGGTCTTCTTCACACTACAATACAATGTCATTCGGAAATCTGACAACCCTAGCTCAAAAATCAGCTCCAAACATTACGTTTCCTGTTTTGAAAACACCCGCATATGCAAACAAAGTTTCGGGAGCTTGCACGGAATTCCTAAATAGTGTTCTGAGATGGTAAACTTCTTGCCTGTACAAGGAGAGAGTGTTTGCCATATGTCGGTAATTAAACCTGCAATTGCGAAAAGAACACGATGAAAATTCACACAACAGGATTTATTCAAAATCCTAAAATTCATTCTCCCACCTAAAAACCCTAATACACCAGGAAAGCCAAAACCCTAAACCCTACCGATCAACACAACATACCAGTAACGCGACGTGCACACAAGCACAGCCCAATTGTTGGTGTGTTTGGTCCACATCGGAGCCGCACCCACCTCAACAAACAGCACCGGCAACAGCAACAACCAGCACGCAATTGCTGCTGAGGACATCCCGTTTACAATCGCCATGAAACCCTAAAACCTTCTTGTAAAGAGATTTCCCTGCGTATGACACCAGAAGTGATGTTTTGAACTGGAGAATGATGCAGAGGGTATAGTTAGGGTTTGAAGCTCCGCGTCAATCAAATGCAATACCTGATAAAGTAGCTCCGATTACAAGCTTCACTTGCCTATTCTATTCTAATCTTCTTCTTCTTCTTCTTCTGGTCTTCAACTCGTCTCATCTGCATTCTACCAAAATGAGGTTGACAAACGAGCAATCGGTCACGAAACTGCTGCAACTCGCTCCATAAGAATCAATCAATCAATCAATCACGGAATCCGACAGTGAGATTCCTGAACAGCACCGTCATTTGTACTCAAAATGCAAGCTACTGATGCTCCGAATAAGGCTGATGATTCAAATTTTTACTAGGTGACGCTAATTGCCATTAACCCCTAAACGTCCCATGGGATAGTACATACTACATACGTGGCCATATAATTGGCATTTGCTACCAACAAGAAGCTCTAAATTGGGATCTCAATAGCTCACTAGAATCACATTAATGTAAATTTCAGCTTATGTGTTAAACTTAAACCTATAAAAAGTCTGGATCCATTCCAAATACTAGAAAAATACATCGTATTCTATTGGCCGCAAAGGCACTTTCTAACGTTTAGGGGTTAAACTATGTCTTGAACCCTTCTTTGTACCAAAATTAGTGTGTTTGTTGTCTCTACCCACCAAGAGAGAGACTACGGAAACGCTTCGTTTTTGAGGAGTTACCAGGAGTTATGCGCCTGAATAGTATAATGAAGCCGTAAAAGTAAATCTGGGATAAATAGTATGGCAGAGACTCCGCGAATAGCCGCTTGTTAAATATGGAAATGGAAAGATTTCAAACAATTTTATTTAAAGGATTTGATTTTCGCTTGTGAGATCATACATAAAAGGAAATTTTCATTCAATATGAAGTCTACAATTAGTATTAATACAAGTTGAGATTTTTTTAAATTAAAATCCAACATACTCTTTAAGTGCTAGATTTTAGATTCATCCCTAAAACTGTATTTTCTAATTATAGGAACAAATAATTAAAACAAGTTAACTAATTTCAAAGCCTACAAATAGTATCGCAGATATTAATTTCTTGTGACCCTAATTGCCATAACAATAGCCATAATCAATGTAGTAGTGCGATTTATTTTATATGTGTATGTACAGGGAAATCGAACCAAAATTTCCCTAAAATCCTTCCTAAAAAGTACCACGTATGAACACCTGGGATAAAATTTCAAAACATGTGATTCTTAAAGTGAGGTTACTGTAGACTTCCACTACAGAGATTCTTGTGCAACAGTTGTTATTCCAAAGTACAGCCCACAAAGGCCAAAACAAAGGTATACCCTACATCATGGTCAATTTTGACATACAATAATGAATTTTTTGCCCCCAAGAAAGGTGCTATGTTTCATCTTTTGATTGGTTTAGGGTGACGTGGACCTCTCAAAATTTGATGTGGATATTATATTTCAATGCCAATTTGACCTTCACTTACGGAATTGCCAGAATTTGGAACTAATATTTGGAGTTGTCACTATAAGGAACAATAGTGTGTCACAAAAAAATGAAAAAAATGTCAATTAATTTATTTTAGAATTAAACAAAAACATTGGTGTTATTTAGAAAAAAATTGAATTGCATTTGGACACAAAAATACTTAGGAATAACATTATCTTTTATAACACCATATTGTTCTTTACTGCAAGTTCTATCTTTTACTAGAAATTTGACTGCATAGCAGCTATTAGCTTTTGTGTAGTAAATATGATTTTTTTTAAACACAGGCTTAAAAGTTGGCATATCTGCAATATTTTATAAACCATGCATTTTCAAAGTAGCGAATGTGGCCCAAAATTGTTTCATGTTCAAGCGGGGTGGTATATGCAATTTTTGTGGTTTGTGAATCGTTATATTAATTTTTTATGGTTGAAGTGTTCCACTTTGGATAGGTAGAATTTTACTTCCATTTAGACAATTAAAATTGAGTTGAAAAGTAAACTTGATGCTTATGGAAATAGGATAGTGATCCTAGTAGTGACTATAAAATGATTGATTGAGCTCTTAGAGGATTGATTGATTGACACTAAACAAAATGAAAGAAGAGTATAATTTCTAAGACTAAAAAACGGTAGTAAGACATTCTCATGATATAGGTGAGTGAAAAAAGTAGTCCAAAGTGATGGATTTTTCAAGAAAATGTACTTTGGAGAATTCTAATTAATTCTTTGTAAAGAATGGATGTATGATATTTGAAGGTTTAAGGATATGAAGGATATCCACACATTGATATTTTGTCTTGGTTTGTTTTTGGGCCAGTGCCTAGCTATGACTACATTAATAGAAAATACAATGTAGTAGAAAATATAATCTAGTGTTTCAACTGAATGTAGTGTAAAAAGGATCGTAGATAATTAGAATCTCACATGACTAGATGTTGAATAACAACGAATTCTATTTTAAAAATAAAGTCCTTTCATTTCATGATATTTAATAAGCCTCAAACACCTAAGAATGAAAAAATGTACAAGATAATGAAACTCATATAAAGGGTTTGTTTCTTAGAGCACATGTACACATGGTGATTTAGTGAAACATGAGATTCATATACCAAAAATAGTGTGGGAAGGGTTAAAACTATTAAAATGTAATTTTTGCAGCAAACGAGTTTTTACATTGTTACTGCAAATCAAATTTAATGCATCAAAAATGGATAATTTTGAAAAAAACTCTTATGTACATCATTAGAGAAGAAGTAAATTCAAATTGAAAATAATTTTCTAATTAAAGACATATTTACCAATACATTCAATACTTCACTAAGTAGTATTTGATTTGAGGCCTTTCACTCACCATTAACATGAGAACGTCCACTAGGAGAATCACTACCCTATTAAGACCTACTTTACATTAAGCCTTACCCAACCAAATTGTTGCCCTGAACCCAATTGACAAGTGATTGAGTCAATGATCGTAACTACGAACGATAGAGATGCGTGAGATCCAACGATGAGAATGCATTTGAAGTGTTTGGATGCAAGTTAGCGTTAAGAAAACTTCGATTCAATTTTTTTGGGATAGCCTAAAATCTTGGCACCAAATTCTTGGTATATAAACTGTACATAGGATGAGGGCTTTATGGGGGGCTTTAGAGCATAGACCTTTGGCCTGATTTGCTAAAATCATAATTTACAACTTTTATTCATAATAATCCATAGGTTAAATTTATGATTGCAATCACCAATATTTTTGTAAAAAATTCGAAACTCAAAATTCAAAATTCTTTTGTAATCTATTATACAATACAACATGGTTTGTCTCACTCGACCGTTCTGCATTGGAATTCGTCGAGGAGACAACTCAAGCTCAATGTGCTCGACGGCACGGGTCCCACTAGTTCAATTACAAATAAGATATTGACAATTTATGCATGAAATTTGTTGAGATGGGTTGAAATGTAATAACTTAAAGTGTAGTGATCTTTGGATATTTTTTGGTTGCTTAAGTTTATGAGTTGACTTTTTCCAGAGCACTTTTAAACACTTTTGAACTAAGATCTTAGAAATTTTGGTGAGTTACTGCAACATAAAATGAGGCATGAAAAATTCAGGAATCATTCCCATTTCAATCAATTCTCACATACATGAAGCTAACTTCCCATAAAATAGAGTTATCCTTAAAGTCACCTTGTGTTTGAATAAGATACCGTGAATTTTGCATTAATGTACGCTTGTTTGTTCACCCCAAATAGTGAAAAGGTAGGGTAGAGTTTAGTGGCCTCTCATTATTAGGTGTGTAAGAGCTTGGTGGTCTTCAAACTCATGGAAAACTAGTTTAGCTGTCTTTCTTGACGACTAAACTAGTTTTCCTTGAGTTTAAAAACCACCAAGCTCTTACACACCTAATAATGATAGACCACTAAGCTCTTCCCTACCTTTTCACTATTTGGGGTGAACAAAGAAGAGTACATTAATGCAAAATTCACGGTATCTTATTCAAACACAAGGTGACTTTAAGGGTAACTCTAATCTGTAGTAAAAAATCCACAAACCTGGAGGAACTCAAACAACAATAAGGTCGAGGCACCTAAAACCGACCAGGTACCTAAAACCGATCAGGCCTAATTTCTAGATTTTGAAAGGGAAGATGTACCTCATTTGTACATTAGAGCATGTGATCGGTTTTGGGTTCTGAAGTACTTTTCACTTTGAAAAATTGTACAAATTTCAATATTGGGAAATAATTCATGGAAAAATTTGCATTCTCCGCGAAAACTAACTTCCAACCCAGGAAAAATATCACCCTATTAATGGCTGGTCCAAAAATAGTGTAGATAGCTTAAGTGATCGGTTTTAGGTGCCTCGACCTTAATGCTGACTAAACGAAACGCCTCAGTGCCGCTCATTGCTAAGTTAGCTCAGTGTAGGCAGGGTTTAGGGTTTGCAGGAGTTGATTGTCAGTGTAATTCCTCGTAAGCGCTTTGATCTTCAGCCCTCGTCCGACTCTGCACAATTTCACTCTGGAGCTTTCGCGATCGATCGATGAGATTGTTGTGCGTGTTTTCCGACGATTGTTTTCGAAGGCTTGCTGAATTGCCAGCTACTACTAATACGGCCTGTAGTGTGTAGTGATCGTGCGAGTTTGGGTTTTGTTTTTTGGTTTCGTGTATGAGCTTTAAGCAAATGAATTTATTTTCGTGGAGGTGATCAATAGTGAGCTTTCGTGGCTCGCTTTGATAGAAATCAGTGTGAAAAAAAATGATTCTTAATAAATATGTAATGATATTCCAAGCAATAAAGGTCTCGCAAGTGGTGTTAAAAGGATTCAATTGCTAGGTGTATTGTTTTGAATTTCCGTGTTTGATGTCAGCTCATTGAAATGAGTACACACGAAACCGTTGATCTTTTTGGCTAATTCCTGTTCCTTTTTTTGATAGATGTGATTGTTCTAATTCATAGCTCTGTTTGAGTTCTTAATTCAGTCCCCCCCTGCGCCGAATGTTGGACCACAATATCTTTTAAATCTAGTTCTACTTTGAATTGCTGGGGTTTAGTTTAAATTAGGGTTTGGGTTTTTGCAGGAGTGTTGTTGGAGCTCGTCATTGACTTGACACTTGGGAGCTATTCGAGGTACAGCAGGGTTGGGGTCCTGCCTTCAGTGCCTTGTCTTTCAAGTCGAAGACAATGCTTAGAATTGTTAGAAAACAATAATCTCAATTACGATAGGGTTTTAAAACAGAATTATGGAAATTTCGAACTCTCCTAGTCGGTGCGTTAAACACCAGCATATCAGAACATTAGGGTGTCAGAAAATGATTTTTTCTATGTAACACCCCTTAAATTATTGTTTGGTTCCGAGAGTGTCCCCGGGAATGCTGGCAGTAAACAGAGACATTCTGAGACATTCTGAGACATTCTAAAAGTGTGACTGCAGGTTCATCAATTTTGTGGAGAGTGTTGAGTTAAACATTCTCAGTGATTTACCTGAATTAGAGTGCTCAGAAAAGTTTTGCAAGTATGTGCAACAGGTTCAGGCCCAGCGGGCTACTCGTTACAGGTCAGTGATGCATTGAAGTACCAGTTTTTCCTTTATCTTAATCTTAGCATAAGCTGTCCCACTTTTTTTAACGGTCAAAGGCAATTGGGAATGATCGTGACCCCCAAATCTGCAGTACATGACATTCTTAGGAAGTCATGTTTTTGTAATGTTTTACGTATGTTGTTGAGACGAACATGGGTTGTAACGTTTGACATACGTTTTACGCATGTTTGTTGTTAAAAAAACGTACAAAAGACATATTACAAACATGTAAATTTTTATCATGATGTGTTTTTCCATGTTTGTAATATGTGGTTCATATGTTTTTATATAATAAACATATGTAAAATGTATGTTGAACGTAATCACCCCTATTCATCTCAACAACATACGGAAAACATTGCAAAAACGTGACTTGCCAAGTTTGTGATGTAGACATGTAATGAGCGTTGTCGATACTGAAAGCAAACACAGTTTGCAATGCAAGAGTTCCTCTAACTTTGTTTGGGTGCAATGCAGTGCTTCTAGTGTCTTCGGTCTATTTTGCAACTTCATTTCAGTCTGAGTGCTACACGCTGAACCAGGACGGCCATCTTGACGACTTCGTATCCTCTCTTTGGTGCTAAATATTCCTTAGTTTATATGTAAAACGTTTGTTTATAATTTAGCCAATTGCCTTCATCTTATTCTTAGGAATGTCGCAGAACAGGGTTGGTGATGCACGTCGTGTGTATCGGAAGTATCTTTTGATAAATATTCTGCTTGAAACAATTTTCTTAATCAAGTATGATTGCAGACAGATTTGAAAGGAAAGGAGTTTCAATATCCCGTCCAGGTATTGTTGGAATCCTTGAAGATTGAAGTATAATTTGTTACGCACGTAATAAAATTTCAGTGATTTTTTAACCGGTAGACGTCATTGTGGATTCATGTTTGGTGTCGATGCTTTCTGTTTGTGACCTTGTGCAATGCTGCCAAGTTTAGTCCACTCATTATTATGTTTTGTTATGGTGTATCAGGATGTTGGAACTTATGTAATCCGTTTCTGCAAAGATGTGCAATTTAAAACTGGCCAGGTAATTAATTTTATGAGGAACTTAAATGATGGGTGATCTTCTGCTCGAATTCACACATTCAAACGGGCTTTCTTATTTTTGTGTATCTGGCATGCAGACTTTAGTAAATTTAGGTCGCTATTCACCAGCGCATTCTTCCGCTCGGGACGGTTCCGATGTTCCCCTCCAAGTGAGTACCCTGGTGATTTTGAATTCAGCAATTTGTTCCACTTAAATCCGAACATTTGTTTTAGAACTTGTGATTGTTTACTAATTTTTGGGTGACCTAACATGGTCCTAGAGTTGATGGTGCATCTCTTGAATTTCATTAGTTACGCTGCTCAATTGAGAACGTATTTTTGCAGGAATACAGATACGGAGACTTGCGAGGTTGTGAAAATAAGACCTACGATAACAGCGGAAGGGTGTCGATGGTAGTAGGCTCAACATTTTTTGCCTTAAGTTCTGATGTATGAAAACGCGTGGATAAATCATACCTGCTAGGGTGAATTTTCTGAAGTTCCTGTCTGCTCATTTACTTTTAAGTTTTCGGCTCTAAGATTCTGTTCTAACGCAGGTTTCTATTCTGTGCAATCTGTGTGAGGGTACTAAACCATGCCGAGGTACACAATATCCAAATGCAAACACCTGCAGTCCGCTCTTTTTCAGGACAATATACAAACTGAAGAATTTTTTGACTTTCGATAAGCAAGTGCTTGTAAATTTCTGTCGCATGTAGTTGAGATATGGTGCTTATCCAGTGGGCTTGATTAACCATGGCAGATCCCGATGGTTGCATATGCTCTGTGGATGCAAATCCATCACAGTGTTTGTAAGCTCATCAACCCGTTGTTGTTTCCTCTGCCAATGTTAATTAGATTTTGGATTGGGTTTTATTGTAGCCGGTAACGTTATGGATCTAGGTATCGTGAATATTTTGTGATCTACTCAAAACCGTAAGCACATACTGTAAATATTTTGCAGCCATCGCTTCCGACAGATAGGGATTTATCATGGGTTTCCCGCTTATTACTGTTGTTTATTTTAATTACAGGACTACTATAGTATTGGGTCTGAATTGTGCGAATCGAGGACCTCGAATTTACAGTGGGGTGACTATTGGTTTCAGTCCAAGAGGTAAAGAGGTGGTAAGTTACTACTCTGTCAGATGAAAGGTAGCCAGCGGGGACGTGATTCGTCATGCTAACTTTGCAATACTTCTTGTGTGAAGTTATTCATGATTCTACGCTTTGAGAAGTTTTATTTCCTGGTCATTGAATTCTTTCCTACTTTGTTTTGGCAACTGCTTCAGTAACTTATAGTATACTTTTTTGTCTTTGACAGGTTGATAACGGTATAACTCAGTGGGGTTATGACAGTGCAAACTCTGATTATAGGTATGACAAACCTAAGCCTTAAGTCATTAAGAAAAGAGTATATTACAGCGTTACCACAGTGCATTTCTTCCTTGAGTGTTGCGATGATATCTATTGATTCGCATCTAAACTGTTTTAACCATCATTTGTTTAACCCGGTATTAAAATCTTTGTGCAAGAATTTTGTGATGTGTTTGCATCTCTCCCCTAGTTGAAGTTTCGTTTTGCCAATACCTGTAAACTACATACTGTACATGTATTGCAAAGCATTCCTCGTCGATTCACTCACTTCTAACTTGCCAATTGGACTTTTTCGGCGTGCAGTTTTGTAACGCAACATTCTCGAGTTGTTCTATATTTATCAGCACAAAGCACCATAGCGAGCAAACTTGGAAAGCCTGATTTCAAGGTCAGTTCCCGAACTTCAATTTGCATCCCGCTAACTTTAGAAGTCAAGGGAGTTAAGATTT
This sequence comes from Pohlia nutans, assembly GCA_022496805.1. NCBI lineage: Eukaryota > Viridiplantae > Streptophyta > Bryopsida > Bryales > Mniaceae > Pohlia > Pohlia nutans. Next base: position 6,242,890 of record CM040086.1, read on the forward strand.
TTCTGCTAAATGTTCACAACGTGTCGATGGCATCAGGTAAAAGTATCGAGCTTACATTAATTTCTTCTGGTTGTCTAGGTCTTTCCAGAAAAAGGTCTGAAAGTGCAACTATCAGGGACAGCTTCAAATGGCGTAACTGGCCCCACCGTTTTGTCACCTACCATCTTGGAAGTCAACTGGCAATGTATGTCAGTTTTTCTCGTCCCACTATGTTTTTTACATGTGTTCTTTAATTAAAGTGAGTGCTCACGAGACAGGTATTTGAAGAGGTATGTTAAATGTAATAATTTGCTAGAGGATGGTATGTATAATCTATCATTCTGATGTATTGCATAATAACTCATTTAAAAAATAAAATTAACATCCTGTGCAGGTGAAGCGAAGGCAACGACGCCTTACTTTGTGAATGTGACCATTCCAGTTGAAGAATCAAGTGACACTATTGTGTTTACTTTGGGCAAGCACTGCGGTATATTTCCAGCATACTTTATTGTCTATTTAGGAGTAAATATCTCTAAATACTGATTTGAGTTAGGGCTTCTGTTTACCGTCACCCTTCCTGGAATCACCTAAATGCCTGTAGCTTCTTTTTCTTACCTATTTATGTTTTGGAGATTCAAAAATTGCTATCCTTTCTATTATACGATCAGTGGGTCTCCTTCTTTTCTGTTGCAAGTATCGTTGAAGGTGGAATCCTGGGGCTACAGATCATGAGAATGATGTGGAGCGGAGCGGTTCGAGTGGATGGGCAACTTTTGGATTCCTGATATTTATGTAAGCTTTGTGTTTTCATGAAAGTACACTCCCATGTTTCATGTTCCAATCAGTACTGATGGGGGAGAGATATCATACTGACGTATTGGGGTAGTGTACTGTTAAATTAACCTTTGAAATATGCAAATGTAGAACCAGCTTACACTTGGCGACCTGAAGGTAGAGATCGTGATTGCAGATGTTTTTCTTTTTTCCTTTTTCCTGGAGCATGGTGGCAGAACATGATGCTGAACATTTTTTTTTCTTTTTGACAGTTTGATCGTCGGGCTGACTATGTTCTGCTGTGCGGGATTCCTTTACAAGACTAGAATTGAAGACAAGGTGAGCTTCTTGGCGGTAGCTTTTGTGGCATTTGCTGTCTCAGTGTCTGCTTAGAACAGGATGATGTGAATTTGTATTTACTTATTTCTCTGGTTTCTCCGCTAACCTCACACATGTAATAAAACAAGATGAAGTTAAATTTAGGTGTCCAATAATGGCTCTCATACTTGCCTAATTGTGATAGGCGATTGGCTTACGTGTCAAGAAATGTGATCCATTGGGTTGAATAGATGAATAACTTCAGAAATGTAACATTCTGTTTTTACAGCATGGTTTGGATGCGGTACCTGGATTCTCAACATTTACGAGCTTCATGGAATCTGTAAGTGACATCAATCACAACTGTCGAGGAGCATTGATTAGTCACAAAGTAGTCCTAGCTGTAGGCAGCTAAAACTTCACTCAACACCGTATAATTGCACATTCCCTGTATATCCTGAAAATCTGTCATAGTGCATGTAGAAGCCCATTTTGTTTCCCCCAGGCAGTGTCATTGGAGAGGGATTTGAGTGTATGGATTGCTTGCTGTTCATCTTTATCTTTGAAGTGTGCGTGATGTGTTTTCTGTAAGTTTTTTTTGTTTTGTTTTTGGTATGTAGATTGTGGTGATAACGTGTTGATGAAGTAGTAAGCTCCCACCTGCATAATGTTTAATCTGTAGTCCAAGACAATAGGATGTGCGCCCCAACACTTTCATTTCAAACTGTTTGGTTAGTAGGTTTTCCACATGCTTACTCAAGGCTGGGGTGCCAATAGAGTTTAAGTCATCGACATAGACTACGAGGATGACAAAACCGGTGGTGTCTTTGAGGACGAAGACACAAGGTTGGGGGGGGGGGGGGGGGATGAGTTTGGAACTCATGGTACCATCACCTCAAGTCCTTGATTTCTCATGAGTTTCAAACTCACCCCACCCTACCTTGTGTCTTTGTCCTCAAAGACACCACCGGTTTCGTCATCCTCGCAGTCTACGTCGATAACTTAAACTTTATTGGCACCCCAGCCTTGAGTAAGCATGTGGAAAACCTACTAACCAAACAATTTCAAATGAAAGTGTTGGGACGCACATCATTTTGTCTTGGACTACAGATTAAACATTATGCAGATGGGAGCTTACTACTTCATCAACATGTTCTCATCAGGATCTGCATACCAAAAACAAAAAAAAAAAAAAACTTACTGAAAACTTTTCTTTTGCATTTCTTCTTTGAGCCAGGAGACACTGATGTATCTTGTGGTATGCAGGTGGGCCATTCAAACTCGTATGCCCCCGCTAATGATATTACCAACATCAATATTTCTAATAGCAGCAGCAGCTCCAATCACAGCCAGAGATTGCCAAGAAGTTCTGATGGTCCTAGTTATGGGGCTGTTTGAGGCGGTTCAACACACAGCCTTTTTGGTGTGTGTCAGGAGGACGAATGCATGGGGAATCCCTTCTTGTAAAAATGTCTTGATGAATTGATATGTGGACCATAACATTCAGTAGCCTTCATGCCATGCCCACTGCCTTCCCTTCATGCACTGTGCTCATCACCTCGAGCCTCCACCTGTCCACTTAGCTACTGATGAAGTACTGTTAGGTGTGGAATATTCCACACCATCTACTATAGAGCCAAGGCAGAGACAGTGCATGCTACTAAATGTTATGAAGTTTGTGCAGAAGAGTTTGTTTAGAACAGTATATTCTACTGTATAGTCCACGTGATATTATAAAATAGCCTTCAAAAGGCTATTTTTTAATACTTGAAGATCAGAGCACATGTTGATGGATTAGTAGTGTTGGTGGATTAGGTGCTCCACTGTATCTGTCAAAATAGGTAACATCTTTATTACTCCATAAAGTTGTTCTTAACCCCAATTGCCTGAGCGTCCATAGTTTGGGTGATGTACAGAATCATCATACAGTTTCTTTCTTATATGTGGTGATGTTTATGCAGTTGGTTTATTGTACATGAATTTTTCAAGTACTTACCTTCACGTAAGTGAAATCACATTAGGAAAAAATCGAAATTGAATTTATTATGTCCCTTCATTCCATGCGAGCTTCCATTTTGATAAAAAAAAAAGTAATCTAAGCTTTTTAGTTATAAAATGCGCACTCCTAGTAAATCCATTCTTTCTAGGGCAACATATGAATGAAAGTTGTAAATGATGACTTTTCCATGACATTCATACAGTTGAATTAAGTAATAATGTTGAAATGTGTTTAAATTTGATTTTAAAGGAGATTGTCATTTTAATTATATGAAAAATACCAAAATACTCATTATCTTATGAATTTTGGAATGATTGTCCAAAAGTGCATAATGTACAACATTGAATTATTTTTTGCAGAATGTGCAATGCTTCAACCTACTCGTTTGATTACTTACAAAGAGATTGCAAAACACCTCTATCAAACCATAATATAACTTATGTGAACAACTTCACCATTGAAGCGTAATGATTTCATCAAATCATAATGAATTACAAGATGAGAGTATTAAAATTGTAATTTTAGTAAATTTTCAAAGTTTTTTCTTGTAAATTCATTAGGAAAAAAATCTAGGCATTTTATTTCAAATTCAACTAATCAAATGTGTTCTAATAAGGATGTCTTGTATATACTCTATAGAGCTAAAGCTCAAAAAAGTTGCAGAAGCTTCATTTTATAACACATTTTGGTATTGATCAAAAAACTTGTAGGCATTTAGGAGGTTGAACTCATGGTGTTTTTGACCCCAATTTCTCACTCTTAATTGGAAGTGTAGAATGTTACAATATTAATGCCACCAAAAATTGTACAACCCTTTTTAAAAAATAAAAATAAAAATAAAAATAAATTTTTTGGCATGTATTGGATTCAGCCATCGGCTACTCCTTGTTTTTTATTTAATTTATTTTTTTAACGTTTAAACTCCAGAAATGGCAAGGTGAAGAAAATAAAAAGGAAGACCAGAGGAAGACTCGAAGAAAAAGAGGAAGACTAGAAGAAAAAGAAGAAGACTAGAAGAAAAAGAAGAAGGAAAAGAAGAGGAAGACAAGAAAGAAGAAAACAAGAAAACAAGAGGAAGACAAGAAAAAAAAAACAAGATAAAAGAAAAGAAAAGAAAAGAAAAGAAAAATAAAGATAAAGATAAAAGAAAAGATAAAGATGAGAATACAAAATAAATTTAAAAAATTGATTTTTTACAGCTTGAGGGATTGTAGGAAGACAAAAATGGCTTTTTTTAACAGAATTTTTCAAACATTTTTTTTTAATGCGCTTGGGGGCCAAGTGCATGATTATATGGCCTAGTGCAAAATTAGCAAATTGGGTGTTGTGTGTGTATATATATGTTCTTTTGATTCATCAAGAATCTAGGGGCTTCACTTTGTGTATGTTCGTGAAAGTAAAATCTAAAATTAAAATAAAGTAAAAATTAGCATGTAATGGGAAATTAACAATCAATCATTTATAAATCAAAAGAGTATCAAACAATGATTTTGTTAAGGGCAAATAACAACCAATATTCACCTGCCACAAAGATGCTTCATTTTCACAACTGGGAAATAAGTGGAAAAGGGCTATTTTATAGCTAAAAATTGCTTTTACATTGCAGCTGTGTAGCTATGTGTGGCCTTGGCTAATTATTCAATGGTTTAAGATGTAGTTTATAAATTAAAATTCATCTACAAGTCTGCTATGGTAAATTTGCCATTTTCAACTGACTATAAATGGATATTTTTATAACACTTACATCTCCGGTCACACAGTTCTAATATTCACCCTGTACATTAAAAAATATACTACTGTATGAAGCCGCCAATTTCCTCCACAACGTACGATACAAATTAACTTGTACATAATTTTAGGAAACGATTTCACATTGCAGTTGTTCAGTGTCTACCATTGTTGTGTCTTAGGTTCCCACCTATTGACTTTGAATGAGAAATTCATAATATTCAACATACCCCTAGAATGCATAAATTAAATAGAACTAATACTGTATTCAACATGTATTAATCGTACTTGAGTATTGAAAAATACTTATAGCCCCATTTGAAATCGACATGTCTACCAATGCATGAACTATGCATTCTGTAGTCCATCCTTCCATATCCATATCATACTATGTTCATGGTTGCTGACTAAGTAGAAAAAAATATATAATAAAGAGAGACATCCATGTCAATGACCTGGTCTTCAATGCATAATTTAGAAATGAACTGCTTTAGTTCCTCGCAATATGGTGTGATATTTATATACTCCCTATTAACAATCATCATATGGCCAGCCTTTTCCCACCTCGCGCACTGCAAGAACAATTCCATCATTAGAGGATATTTGGACTCTCGAAAGGGTCTCTAAAGGAGCGGCTGAAAAATCAAACAAACGTCAAAGAGTACTTACTGCCGCATACCAACAAGCCTTGTCTAGTCAGAGACTCAAGATCTCTTCGCTCATGTTCGTTTGGAACTTTCGCGCATCCCTCGTTTATGTCGAACTGTTCCACCACTCCAACCACTGAATCTTTCTTTCTTGGCAAGCCTTAGTAGTTGAAAATTGTTGTAGCTTGTCTAGTTGCATGTTTGGTTTGAGAGAATTACGAGCGTAGTGTCTTTCGATCTGCAGATTTAAATTTACTTATATTCAAATTTTGTTCAAAAAACATGACTATAAAAGAGATGACAAAGATTCGGTCACCGTAGATCAGACTAGCAACTTCAAAAGAGCTTATTGCGTCTGATTCTCTTAATACTGAAGAATCTTCATTTTGGGTCGGTTTTGATGAATGGTGTTCAGAGATGCAGAAAATGGAAGAAATGGATTCAGAGATAATAACTTTATGTCTTGAGTTGATGAGGAGGAGAAAGTTTTTGATGAAATGAAACTAGAATGAAACTAGAAAAAAACAATGCAAATGAAACTAGAAATAAACTAAAAAAAAAACAATGTAAATGAAACTACAAATGAAACTAGAAATGAAACTAGAGTTTAAATTACAAATTTTTAATTTAAATTACAAACTAGAGTTTAAATTTAAATTACAAACTCTAGTTTGAAATTTAAATTACTAGAAATGAAACTAGAAATGAAATTAGTAATTTAAATTAAATTACTAGAAATTTAAATTATTAGAAATGAAACTAGTAATTCAAACTAGAGTTTGTAATTTAAATGAAACTAGAGTTTTAATTTAAACTCTAGTTTCATTTCTAGTAATTTAAATTTCTAATTTCATTTGTAGTTTAAATTTTAACTAAATTTTAATTAAATGAAACTAGAGTTTAAATTTAAACTACAAATGAAACTAGAGTTTATTTCTAGTTTCATTTGCATTGTTTATTTCTAGTTTCATTTACATTGTTGTCAAGATTGACCAATGTTGGTATTGCGCGAGTTCACAAAGTCGGAGGATTAATTTTCCAAGGAACAGAACGACTGCAGGCACTCTCTGGTATTGTAGCCTCCGAACTTGTGGTATTGTAGTCTCTGGCATGAAGTTTACAGCCGTCTCGATCAAATGAAGTTCAATGTGAGTTGTTGCGTTTGGAGACTGAGCGGTTGAGGTGCCAGGGTAGATAGTTTCAGCTGTCGCCGATTCGCACGATTGGATTGATGATCTCGAGAGTTCTCTGTACGTGTAGCTAGAGTTCATACCTTTAGCAGTATGGCGCAAGACGGGGTGCACGTGGTGATGCAATTTGTTCACGACTGGATCGCAAGGCATTCGTCCATAGATTACCAGCCCGACGCCGTGTTGCACCAGGAATTCGTCCCGAATGATCAGCAGATGTCCCATGATCAACTCGTACTAGTATTCTGGTGGAGGCTACTTGACCTCATGTTTGGGTGGTCCCAGCAACCACGTCAACACTTGCAGAGTCCGCTGCACTACCACAGCGTGTTGGACATCAATGGTCGGCCTTACTTTCTGCAGCTTGAGAAAAGACAACACGACTTCGCCTTCCTAAACTTCACTCTTCTCTGCCTGGAACAATCGAACCAGTCAGGCATCATCTATGGTGAAACCTATCACCATCAGTCCAGCAACTTTTATCAATTCATGAGGATCGCGAGTATGTCATCAACTTTCACGCCACACGCCTTTGATCATCGACTGTGAGAAAGGAATTTGGTTTAATTGCAAAAGGGTTGTGGAAACAGTGGGATGACTTTGAGAAAGCTTAGTGCTCCATAGAACTACCCATTTATGTAAAAGTCGCGGAGTTGTTGGAATCGCATGGAGCCAAATACCGAGATTGGGCCATCAAAGGATGATGTACTAAAAGACATTGCAAAATCACCTCAATTCAACTCTTTCCCACTGGCAAAATTGAAGAAAATGTGTGAAAAAACAGCGGTGAACATTGAAAATGGCAATGAAGAAGTTGACATTTTGCTTCAGTTAAGAAAGAACGCAGAAGAAAATGCTCATAAGTTTCAAAAGGAGTTTTTACAACAAGATCCCTTTAGGGAAGTCTTGGTATACCTTCATCGACAGGAACAAAATGTCGATGAAGTAGACGAAAAAAACAATGCAAATGAAACGCGTCGGAGAAGGTATGGAAAACACCATGCTCGTTTGTCGTAGACACGTAGAAAACTGCAGCTCATTTCCGGTAACCATGGACAAAGTCAGCTTGAAGCAGTGTCAAGTTACACGACAATATCGGTCTCACAATTGGCATGATGGTCATTCGACAAAGAAGAATTATAATTTGGGAGTCCTCAATTAGTAGGAGTCGTAGCTCTTCAATCGTGGTCACCGAATTGAGCGTGTTCATGACACGACGCTGAACCGTGATCAAATTTATAATAACATGGTTTTTGTCGTCGCTATTATCATCATCATTTTCTACTAGCGTTGGTTGAGAATCCTCATTATCTACTACTTTGACGATTGCAGTATGTATATTCCGAAAAAATAAATCCAGAATAAATGAAGAAAGAAGAAATAATATGGATTTGTTAAAGATAAATATGTCAGCATATAGCTAAGCCAACTTTTTACGAACACGCCGTCCATGTGAAAAAAGGCGGCGTTCACGATAGTCACAAATGTCTACACCTAGTAGCGGATAACTCGAGTATAGGAGAACAAAATCATGAGGATCGAATAGAGGAGGTGGATTAGAGAATGAAAGAACTGAAAAGCGGGGATGAACTCAAGAGGAGCAGAAACAAAAACAAAGATATACTCCATAGAAGAGGTGGGAACATATTTGAGGGGGGGGAAGAAGAGACAAATTCAGAAGTAGAGGTAGGAGTGAACACGGGGGAGAAATGCAAACATATTTCGGGGGAGAGGAGGGAATGAACTCAGGGGGGAGGTGAGACAAAATCTCAATGGGGAAGCGAGAAGTGAGACTGGAGGGAAGACGCTATCACCTAAAAGAGGAAAAAGAAGAAGATAAAGACAGAAGCAGCGGAGACAAAGACCGAGGTACTGGAAATCAAGCCGAGCGATATATGTCTTAATTATCAAGCTCGACAATAAAATCCTCGCAAATACAATAAATATGATCAGTTCTATCATAGGGACTGAGATCAATAATCTTTACCGACAATGCTGCATTGTCCCCAACTTAATCTTACGACAATGAACACAAACGAAATCATAAATATATTTACTTTAACAAAATTTACATGAACAAAATTTGGAAATTAAAACAATGCAAGCAAAAGAATAAATACCTCAAGAACGAAAGACAGTGGAGGAGTCTAAGGCGTATCATGATCCTGAACAACATTTTGGGTCTCCGCAACGACATTATGATGAACTTTTATTAAGTCATTCAAACAATGGATTTTAGAGAAGGCCAAATAGCTCGCGTCGACGACCACGAGAAGAAGAACCAAATTAACCAAGAATACGTTAAAGAATGCCAAGTATTAGATCATTGACAATTGTTTTCGAAGTGAAGCCTGCTTCTGAGAGTTAAACAGAAGCAATCTTTGCAGGTCGTTTCCACAACGAAGATACAGAGGTTCGTGCATGCTCTCAAGAGGAAGGTCTTGATCACTACCGATGGCTTCAAGGTCCCATGACGCATTTACCTCGTGAAATGCAACTCGAATATGTTGCAGTCACAATGCGACAAAATCTTTAACTTTTTACGACTTTGAAACTTCTCAGGGACTCTTTGTTTTTTTCATAAGTCTTCAAAAAGCTTCTATACTATTTTAAAAGCATCTTTTTAGTTTAAAATTTTATGTTTAATTTGCCTTTGATAGTTGTTGAAAAGAAGGATGTAGGTTGTTTTACCCTTCTTTTTGTTCTTTGAGGTTTATGATTTAAATAGGGGATAGGATAGAGTTATGCCGATTTTTGGCTCATATTATTGTATAAAAGATGTCCATTAGCCTTATCTTCGGCTGATGTTACCCCCCTTGTGGCAAGATAAGGGGGGACTTCTTCTCCCGAACGTGTGTTTGAGAGGGAACAAATTTTTGTATTTGGTTTAGATTTTAATAAAAAAAATTAAGCATGTTCCTTATCTTGTTGTGATTTCAATGGTATATAGTGCGTTTCATTTGGAGTAAATATAAGAAAGCTATGCCCCCTGGAGTATAAGAGGTTTTACTGCCGTCCGAATTCAAGTGCAGGGACTTTGAACGGTTGTAGAAACATGTATAATGGTTAGTTTATTTTAAGATTTGATGGCATTTCTATTATGTTTGTAACTTTCTTAAAAAATATTATAATCTTAATTTGGAATTGGAACATGAAAGATATGCGTTTAGAAATATGAGAGTGTAAAACTGCCGTTCAATATAGGAGTTTCATTTTTGACGAAATGTAGAAAACGGAAACTATGGACTTTTAAGCCAAGTGTTTTACATAACATAGTTAGCAAAGATAGTTTTTCAAAAAGTCATTCCATGATGTATTTGGAGCGTTTATGAAACGGATATGCATCCTGAAGTGGAGATATGTACAGTTGCCGTTATAAATTGGAGTTTAGACTTCAACACACTATAACTATTGGATTGTAAACTATTATCTTTTGAAAATTGTACTGGTTGTTTATCTTTGTGTTGGCTTTCCAAAAAGTCATATTACACTTGATTTGGAGCAAGTATGCGCTTGTGACACTCATTTGAGTGCTCACAGTATTTTCAAAGGCTCAAATCTTTACACGGCTTATTATTCTCAACAAATAAACTCAAGTTTGACATTTTAATGACATAAACAACCACACACATTATCATTTTTCTTCATAGCTTGGGCTTATACTATTTGCAGCTACAAATTTCATATTTTCCCAAAGCAAAACCCTTTCTACTCGACAGCGCCGTGGCGTAAAACCACGGGCCTTAAGAGGGGTGGGCGCCGGCTGGGCCAAGCCCCCTCGAGTGCCAAACCCCCTCGAATGCCAAGAGCATGGAAGGAATGGACAAACGCTACAATGGTCATGCTTGGACGCGCACTCTCACGTCTAATATTTACAATAATTTGCGGCTCATGTTCAGAAGGTCAACATGCATGGGCCATCTTTGTTGTGAAAACGCCAACTGTGATTATCTCAAATGCACTCCAAGAAGAACTAGACGGAACAGACAGGTACAAGCATAAATCCATTCTATGTAGGCCTGGACCCGCAGTCAGATTCGTCTCTGGTTTGCAAGATCTGTAAATCGATTCAATCTTGTTTTGCTATATGTCTCGTGCGTATCTATTATGTGCTCAATGTTATAGATAGGTCGAGAGCATCCATTTAGGAAATCATCGTCACCCGTAGCAAATGGCTAATGCCGAAAATCTAAGAAGACCATCACGGGTTTAATCGCGTCAGAAGTTCAGAAGACTGCAACGGCAAAGAACTCTGCTATTGCATTGGCAGCAAGCAAAGAGTTCATGGATACCTTCTTAGTGCACGTCGGACCAGGTCCGAAGGAAATGCTTCTTGAGCCGGAATTGGATGAGGTCATAGACAAGTTTTGCATGCTCAGGCAGCTCAGCTCTCCAAACGTTCGAAACATCATCGCATCCTTCCGCGCATCTGCGATAGGTAAAGGTGAAATTGACATGATTCTGGAAATGAAGAAGTTGGTAAAGATGGAGCACATACACTATAGCATCTTCCCCGGTCAAGGGCAAGACAAAGTGTACATGTTCAAGACGCTCGTGGACGGTCCTGGGAATGGTGTTGACCTCGTGCGCCGAATGTAGCCGGAAGGGAACCTTTAGAATCGCTTCGTCATGTTCGACCACGTGAAGCGGGTAAAGCCTTAAACAACGTTGGCTTGCCACGTCTACGATTCTACGTACTACATAGTCATGACAATTGTGATTTGTGACATGCAGACGGAAGGTACGGATGGCCATGTCATTTTCTGGAAATGTCTAAACAAAATAATGCCTCGAAATGACGTTCCTGAACCTAATTTCAAAGGATTCATGTGTCATAGTGCACAAGCTAATTTCAATGCGGTATGCATTGTTTATGGATCCGTAGACTCATCTTTGGTGATGGTGGACTGGGAGAGGACATGCTTGTCTCATTAGTCTACAAGCATGCACAAGCATACCGAGAAGCTAATTGCAAAAAGCTTCCGGAACCAACACATCAGGTTGTGCAAAGAATACAAAGATGCTATCTCGATGGCGGAGGCAGATTTGATGTATCAAAAGCTTTCGGCATGGTGGTATTCTTCTGGAGCAGCAACTGAAGATGCAATTCGGGAACTAGAAGATTGGTTGGCCTTTTGGCACTTCCGCTATGTCCAGTAGAGAGGATTTATGGAAACAGTGTGGCATTCTATTCTCTTAGACTCTCACATCCTATTTTTTTATTCTTTACGACTATGTGAATACCGTGTGATCTTGATATACGATTCAAATTGTGTTTATTTTCTCTGATGTCTTTCTTCCTTTTCTCTATCGGGAACTTTACTCCATAAGAACTCGCAGACATCCCAACCTGCAATCTGGCACAGACTGTTTACAATAGATTGCTGCAATCTCTGGAAAATCGCGGATCCGACCTCTTCTTAGCGACTACCGACAACTGGGCCCGGGCCTTCATACAAATGACCAACTACCGTTTGTACTTGTGTAGCGGAGCGTCTGGAAAAGGCCCTTCTAAACATGAGTTGAAAGTTAAGCGATTTTTGCAATCACAAGATGGAAAGGAGATAGCTAATGCACTTGCTGAAATACCCAGGGGTGAAGATTTCTGCAACCGTGTAGCGCATCTAGAGGGCGAGGAGGTTTTCGGTTCTACGAAGAGGAAGTTAGACATGCATATTGGTTCAGAAGATGACTCCTATCCTCCAGACAAGGTAAACTTCTCGCACCCGCACGTCCATTCACGTTCAGCTGCTGCCCGCCAAACTGCAAAGGAGACACTAGATATTGAAGCTCTTGTGCTTTTCACGTCACACGTTTTGGAAACAGACTACGACGTGACCAAATGGCACATTGCGCAGATAACGCAGAAGTCCCAAAAACGATGTCATGTTGTACAAGCAAATAGCAATTCCAAGTGTCAGATGCTCATCGTCAGTGAAGGCAAAACAACTGCAGCTCCTACCTACAGGGGCCTCAAACAAAAGTTTCGCGCTCAGGGAAGCGACATAGAAGATTTCTGGTTCTATCCAGATCAAATTCCCAGGTGCATATTGGGTCCAAAACATGGGTTTGTTATAACGCGTCCAGAGATCCATGATGTCTGGCCAGTCTTGACTAGGACCGATCTGTCCCGTCACGAGATCTTGGAGCACCAAGAGTCTGGGTTCCACTTTCAATCTACGATTCCACTCTCGCCACGACGCCTCTTCGCAGGGTCTAAGCTCTTTGAGGCGGTGTTGCGGACTCATTCGAAACCTCCAAATTCTAATTGTGAGCCCACCAACCGGAGCGGCAAGAGTATTGTCGTGATGAAATTTTTTACATCATATAAAATATTATTAATAGTTGTTATTATGATGGTTTGATATGACCTTGTTAAATAGTAGATATAGAACTACTATTTAAACTACAGTTAATAAAAAAACTTAATTATTGTGGTGAGAACCACAGTTGAAGTTTGCGGGGATGAACAACAAATTCTTTGTAACAAGCCTATATCTTGGTAGCGCTGCATCTTGTCACAGTCTGGGAGTAAGGGTACCGGTTGGTGGCATTAGTTCCTGCCGTTTGGTCCTGCCAGCAGAGCCAAGTCGCGAGCCGATACTGTTGTTCAACGAGTTTAACGAGATTCGAAACTTGTCCAACAGAACGCGGCATTGACTTATGAAGCCAACCAAGTCAGCGACTTGGTGATTGTAACTGAAGTCGCTTGATGGAGTGATCTAATTTAGTGGCAACTCAACTAAGTATTTAGTTGGAGTTGTTTGAGTTTATTTTCTGTAAAGTATTAGTAGTTAGTGTTGTTTACGGTGGAAATCCAATCTTTGGATTGATACCCGATAAGTATTGTGAATCGTCGAAACGGTTCACGTTAGTGATAAACTCTTAATTCTAAAGTTTTGATTTGTTTAGCAATTTATATTTATCTAACCGGGACATTTTAGCCGGTTAGACAAATTCCCGGATTTTGTTGCATTTAGTGTTCGGTTTTTTGGCAATATTAGATTCCTTTTTATCTAGATAATTTTGTGTGTTTATTAGCTTCTAACAATTTGATTGATTGATTATGTGCAATTGGGCCATTTGCCCTTTTATTTTACTCGATGATTTTTAACCTATTTCTATTGCTTGTCATTCTAATTCATTAGTTAGTCTAATTCATTAGTCTATTTTATTAGTTGATTGAGTTATTCTTTATGGGGTGTTATTTTAGCCTTTTAATTTCCTATTGTTTAGTCTTATTTTATTAACTTATTATTGAGTTTATTCTTTAGCCTATTAGAGTGAGTTTAGTTTATGTTAGTGGATTAGTGTAGTGTGGGACTCCCGGTTAAGTGGGGGTTAAGTGGTAGTTTAGGGTTTTGATCGAGTTGGATGAATATTTCTAGGTGGATGGATGTAGTTTTGGTGGGATTGAAAATCCCACCGTGTCGCTTATGCGGAGCCAGTTCATTGTGTCTGCGCCGTTAGAGTTTTGAGAGAGACGATAGAATTGTAGATTTGAATCTGGGTTGGAGTTTTGTTGTGATCTAGGAAGTTTTGTTGTACAACAATCTAGGAAGTTTTGTTGTACAACAATCTAGGAAGAAAGTCATTATTGCTTGTTTGGATTGGAAAGAGTTGCAGGAAAAAACTATGAAAAATTAGTGATTATGGGTGTTTTGGAGAATTAGCTTTGTTTAGTTTGGTTAGTGAGGAGAAATTTGGTGTGAGCTTGGAACTTGGAAGAATTAGTGTAAAAAATAAAATAAAAAGAATTAGTGTGTGAGATTGGGAAGAGGGTTTAGGATTAGCTGTTTTGTTGAAGATTGGAGGTATTGGCCTTGTTTGTGATTAATGGAAAATCATTGTACTATCGATAATAGTGATTAGACTGGGGTTTAGAGAGCTGGATTGGATTGGAGCAAGAGCTTGGCTGTGGAAGCAGGGCAGCATCGGAAGGACGAGCTGCAGCAAGGCGACCGGAGGATTCAAGGACCAAGAACGAAGAACAAGAGGATCGGGATCAGCAGCAGGGGCTGCAACGACGAAGACGAGCTGCAGCAAGGCGACCGGAGGATTCAAGGACCAAGAACGAAGAACAAGAGGATCGGGATCAGCAGCAGGGGCTGCAACGACGAAGACGAAACCACGATCAAGCGACGAAGAACGAAGACGGCGACGATCTGGGAGGTCGAAGAACACGAAGATCACAAGCCGCCACGAATTGCGGCGACCAAGACGACCACGACCTGCAGCAGCAACAACGTGACGGGGACGGCGAATTCCAAGGCGACGGTCACGACAGGAACGCAAGACCACGAAGACGAGCGGCGATCACCAACGGAGCTGTGAGGGCGATCAAGACGAAGGCCGGAGGAGAAAATCAGAAGACGGCGAGCACAAGGAATCGGTGTGAGGGCGACGGCAGCGACGTCAGAGGAGACTGCGAAGGCAGACGACGACGGTCACGGCGAAGAAGGGCACTGCAGGCTGTAGCATCAAAGCTTGAAGGTCACCTGTCCCCTCCCGTGTGATATTACGGAGGGAGACAGAGTGATATTATAGAGGGACGCATCCCTCCTCCTTGTTTTCTCCCAATCTTTGGTGTTCTTCTAGTCTAATTAGATTTGCTAGTAATTAGGAGTATAGAAAAGACCTTTATTACAAAAATTTGGTAGTTTTAATTACCCAAAAAGGAGTTGTGGTGTAATTGTTTGATTTTTTCTCAATTGCTTTGAAGTTGTTGAGCTTTGTGTTGGATTGTTGTGTGGATTCTTTGTTGTATAAAATTGGTCCGGCGAAGGGTATAGCGTGGAAGCGCTGCCCACATTTCGCCGAGCCAATTGGGTGTAAAGTTTTGTGTTTAGGGTTGAATATTTAGGGTTTTTGGGCACGACGCGGAAGCGCTGCCCAAAATTGCCCATAAAATCCCTAATTTGTTTAAATTGGGTGGTTTGAAATGCACGGTTGTTCAATAGTGTTTAGGGTATTTTGCAAAGCTAAGGAATCAACAAAACTCCTAATAGTGGGAGTTTAGTGTCCTTGTGAAAGTGGTGCTATGTGCTGTAATTTTGAGTGTCAAGCCTAAAAACCCTAATTGCAAGCCCTAATTCTCAATTCTAAGTCCGATTTAGTGCACTAAGTGCCTAGGGTGAATTGGGAAGGGTTTGGTTTCATTTAGGTACTTGTAAATGGTCCCAATCGACCGTTACATGTGCTGTAATTTCTTGCAAGTTACCCCTTTAGACCAATTTTCACCACTACTTCACCGTTTTAATTAGAGTTTCCTCTCACAAACGCTTAGGTTAATAGGAGTCCATTGCTTGCGTTTATACTTCACCCACTTTCTGGCAAGACATATGGGCTTTTGACCGGCGACGGTCAAAACGCTCATAAGTATAGTGATAAAACAATTAATGAAAGTAGAGAGGAAGTAGGAGAAGTTGATAAGGAGGAATTTTTCAGCCCAATGGCATTAAAGCTGCCATATGGGCATGGCATGAGTCTAAGGTGGTCCCCTCCTTCTTCCTCTCCCATTTGTAGTGTGCTGACTTTGAGAAGGGGTGTGTTGTGTGTTTTACGAGTTGAGAAGTGTGCTTGTAGAGTGTTGTAGATCTGGAGATTAGCTTTCCGAAATGCTATCATGAGCTTTGAGAGGAGTTGTTAAGAAGGAAAAGCATTTTTTTGAAGACAAGGAGGTCTGCTGCCATGTACATTGGACGCAAGAGATTCGAAAAGCCTTTTCGTTTTGAGAATTCTGTGTCTTGGAGTGATACTTGGAAGGTTTATGTATCTCGAAGCAAGCTTTGTAAGAAGCTATCGTGTGTATAATTTGGAGTTAGTAAGAAATCGTGACATTAGTTTGAAGGAGTGAGGGTTAGTAGTTTCTAACACATGAGGCAGTTTTTAAAGGGGTATGTTTGAACTAACATAAAAACTTTTATGTAATCTTTCTAAAGCTAAAGTTTTTGAGGGTTTTAGTATAGCTTGTTAGCTTTCTTTAGAATTATTATATATATCTAATTTAGAGTCTTTGTGTGTTTGTGGCACTAATTTGAGTAATAAGAGGTCTGTTGCCTTGTATTTATAAGGCCTTAACTTTGGCTGTCCATAGCGTGTGATGTATTAATTTTTAAGACTCGAGATTTAGCATTATTGTAGTATGTCTTACTGGCTTTCCATGAAGCCATTACTTGTGTGATTTCAGTACTGTATGAGAACGTAGCGCTTAACCAGAGTGGAAGGAAAACAATAGAGAGTATTAGAGTTTGGCTTAAACTAACAAAGGGGTATAACAAGGGTATTAAAAAGGGGTAAGGGTCTTAGAGAAAAGGGTATTGAAAGGTCATGGTATTTAAAGGTAAGGATTTAAAGGGGTTAAGGGTAATTAGAGATAATTACATTAATCACGTTTGTTTAATAGTAATCAAAATTAATTAACTTTAACGACGTTTAATTAACATAATCAAAGTTTAAGACTAATTAAGATTACAATCTAATCAATTATGCTTAGTTGAACTAAATTTTGATTATTTACTTATAATTAATCATGCTAACCAAATGTTAATTAGGTTGTACTTAATCATAACTGAACTAATGTTTCTAATCTATGCCTGAGAGTAACTAAAAGTTTGTTAAGATGACTCTTATTACTTAGTTTCTTATTTCTCCTTTTTTCCCATTGAGTTAGGTGCAGCTAGGAACTTAGAGTTTTCCTAAAGCAAATTCTCTCTACCCGACAGCGTGCGCCGCAACCCCAAAGCGCCCATAGAAGCTCATAGAAACCAGTAGGAGAGCGCTCGCAATGTGAAGGCAACAATTGTGCGAGTGAACCTCCTTCCATACTTTGGTCTAGGAGAGATAAATTGTCCTACAATCTGGAGTCGAACCTACTACAAACATTTACAACATCACTCTCTGCAATTTTCCAGCTTATACGTGCCCGCATTATCACAACATGACTTCTTCTGCAATTGGAAGGCGTGGCATGTACGTCAACTGCAAGCACCTTTACTATGTCTTTCGCTTCCTTTGCAAGCTAGACTACAAAGTGGACACTTTCATCC
Source organism: Pohlia nutans (assembly GCA_022496805.1). Classification (NCBI taxonomy): domain Eukaryota; kingdom Viridiplantae; phylum Streptophyta; class Bryopsida; order Bryales; family Mniaceae; genus Pohlia; species Pohlia nutans. The sequence continues at coordinate 6,260,576 of CM040086.1, forward strand.
ATGCCCCCACTCTAAGCATGGACGAAGTCCAGCAGATTCTGGTAGCTGCTGGGATTATCAAATTCCTTAGTTTTATATGCCATGTTTTGTTGTGGCATGGAAACCGCAAACCGAAGATTGGTTAATGGACAGCTAACGTACGTTGTTTTGCGGTTAAGGGCGACAGTATAATCATAGATTTCTATTACAAAGTACAACACTATATGTTGTAGTTGATTGGAGTGATTGCCTAGTAAGTGTGACTTCAATGATCATCTGTTCACAAAAAAAACTTAAAAATATACTACAATATGTTAGACCAATTATATCCATTTATACTGTTTTGCCCAACGTTTTCCAGATTGACTGCAAAATTTTACATTCTGCACTACAAACACATGGTCTCAAGTCCAGTGGTCATAGGTCCTCTAAAATTACTATAAATAGTTACAAATCTATTTTTAGATGTATTTTCTAAAAATAACGTCAACATTTTAATTTAGCAAGATTGAATGCTCTCCGCTCCCCAAATCACCGCTCTCCATTCTACGCTCGCACGGTAGCGTCGTTGGTATGAGATCCTAGGGTTGAAATGTGAAAATAAGGTTTTAAAAAGCATTCAAAGATCATCCTCAAAAATGTCCAATATGAGGCAGTTTTTAGTGGAGGACCCCTTAGGCATCCATCCCTCACGCATTTAGGGGTTAATAATTAGCAAGCTAACATAATAATTAATATGTCACCCTTGAAATAGAATTCTTTGGCAAAGTCTCTCACAAGGATCCAAATCATTTGCTTTGAGAGTGCATGCGGTTGTTATGGGTGCATTTGGAGATTCCCCTATGGGAACTTGGAGGAGGTTTGGGAGAGAAGTCATATAACCCTATTACTTTTTGCTTTAGCACACTAAGAGACTTATAATTGGTTCAAAGTAGGTTTAATGAGTTGCATAGGTGGAATGAACTGAACAGATAAAGTTGTGCTGGACATGTTCTAATTTCTCAATGGGAGCATGCTCACCCTTCTCCAAAATTTATCCATCCCCCATCCAAATTCCTAAATAAATGTGAGATTGCCATGTGTTTGAACAACACTAGACCCCGAGCTATTAATCATTGTCACACTGGCTAATCATAGTGACAACTTGGTTCAGATGAGTTTATTATGACATCAACATATCTTGCAAGTTTGCCATCCCAGAGAGCATAATGTATAGAAGTGTTTGCATAAACTAATCATAGTGACAACTTGGTTTAGATGAGTTTATTGTGACATCAACATATCTTGCAAATTTGCCATCCCAGAGAGCATAATGTATAGAAGTGTTTGCATAAACTTTTCATCCAAAATATTCCGTGAAAGGGAAGATGCAGGCGTAAGGTGGGCATGCTCTAACACAGAAGCTCACTAATAAGTCATTGACCCCAAGCAAAGTGAGAGGCAACATTCTACTTGAATTTGAATAAAGACACTAGGTTACATGCAATCTGAAAACCATTAAGATCCAAGCATTCCCACATGAGCATCAACTGATTCAATCAGTAGTGTCTTTGAGTGAATTACTAACCGTGAGTTATCCACATCCTTCACCCTTGGTATTTGTCCAAGGGCAACTCAGGGAAATGGATATTATTGGTGATGGTAAGAATGATGCTCTCACTGCAGAGCATTTCTCTGTCTGTACAATAGTTCTCGTCAAGTATGTACACCACTGCTCAAGTAATAATAACTTGGTGGTTTGACAACTAGAGTACCATATACACCCAGGCCACTATGCACTGATAGGGGTGATTCAATGAATCTCACATTGCATGGCCAGAACAACGGCATGTATTACCATTAAGGAGGTGCAACCCCAGCGACCATCTGCTGCTGGTCAATCCATTTCACCAGCGTCCGCACTGGATAGCCTGTTGCAGTCCCAGTCTTCCGGTTCCACACTGGTCCAGCGATGTCCATGTGTGCCCATTCCGTCCCTGGATCCACAAACTACACACACCCACCACCACCACACTAATTCATTTAAATTGCCAGATTAGAAAAATTAAAATTAACCCCTAAACGTACCAACCCTTTGCACAGAAGTAGATACTGGCCTCAAAAGTAGATATTAGAATGGCTCACATGTATACAAGGTGTACATGAGGAGACCATTGCAAGCATAAAATCTACCCAAAAAATTAGACATACTTGTAAGGTTGAGACACCCATTCCCGACCAGGGACACAAAATCAATCAGGCCTAATTTCTAGATTTTGAAAGGGAAGATGTACCTCATTTGTACATTAGAGCATATGATCGGTTTTGGGTACACCTACGACTTCGCACTTTAAAAATTTGTACTTATTCAAATAATTATCAAAAAAATTTAATTAAATATGAAAACTTCTTAATTTTTGTGGTGCTAAAAGAGGAAAATAATCAAAATATCAATTCATCTATCCCAAGTATAGTACATGTCTTATTTGATCGGTTTTAGTTGGAGGCCTCTCCAATATTATCAACAACTCTCCATCATAAGAGATTCATTGTAATTCGTAGAGAACATAACAGGCTTTCAAAGGTGAGTTGGATGAAAATCATCCGAGGTTATATAAGAAAGTTACAAGGCTTTGAATCCATTCATGATCCACTTTCTGGACTCTGGGACATTTAGGGGTTAAAATTAAACAGATTGCCAAATTTCAAAATAACATACACTCAACCCTTTCCAATGATTCTGCCTCGGGGACAAATGGGCTTCTACATGCACTCTCACATGTGTTCACAGCTTGATATGTGGAAGTTGTGTACACACCATGATAGATTCTACTAAGGAATGTACTGTAGAGTACCCTCCAATAAGTATCCGTTCATTCCCAAATGGTGCAGAAACTTGACAGAAAGGAGAATTTCGAAATGGCACTGTGTACTCATAAATCCTTCAATTCAGGAACCGTAAAGTGTATTGGATAGATAATAGAGTCTACTTTCATAGTATGAAGTTTCACGTCGATTTCTCTTCGCAGGTGCATGCAAGCTTCCACTGAAGTCACCGCAGCCCCAACAATTAACAAAAATGACGGATACTTATTGTAGGGTACAGTACAATTACAAAGTGTGTCCTTAGATAGAGTTGAGTGTAGTGACTTAGCAATAGGACCTGACGATACTTGTCAAAAACATTCAAACAGAACCTCTTCATTGAAATGGAGGATTTCAGTGAAATTGGCGGAGTTTGACTGCAACTTCAAATCTATACAAGTACTAGATTTTAGAGCTCTGGGAACTTGAACAGGTCATTTTACCACTGATTACTATATAATTTACAGTGACTATGCACAAATGGAGGATGTAAGTGTAATATGACCATCCATACCTCTTTTAAGAAAAGCGCTGCCTTGATACTACCTGCGTCGCGCCCGCTTGTGTTCACGAGGTCAGCAATGGGACTTTTGAGTGCTTCCTTATACCTTCATAATCAACGCTCACAACAATCAGGTAGCCATTGATTAAACGGTAAAACGAAATTATCTTGGGATCAAGACGACTGAACTCCTACCTGGGCTGAGCACACCATCAGATTATAATGAATACCAGAAACTGCAAATAAAAAAAATAGTGGTAAGCTTGAAAGACTGAGGTTCTGAAAAAATACGGTTCAACGAGCGGCATCCGCCAGATCTTCTCCCCAGCAATCTGTGCAGCGGTTTCTAACTGTTGCGCCATTGAAGCACTAGGAGTGAAGAATCCTGCACCCGACAGAGAATCAACAAATTTTAGCATCAGCTCTTTCATCACAGAAATATTTAACCCCTAAGCGTCCATGGTGACCAGAATGGTCACCATGTTCTTTTAACAGTTTTGAGTAGGTCCTATTTGAACTTCCTCTTGTTCAAATTTATTTGTTTTTTGACCAACACATGCAATGATCTTCACTGGTTTTAGTGATATAAAATTTGGTCCATCTATATTATATTTTTCACAATATGGTCAATTGAATTTGTCATTTTAAATCAGCGAATCCTTGGTCCTTTTAAGGGTTAATGTATTTTGGAGTAAGTCCTTGTACTGAGAATGAAAAGACATGGTTCAGTTGAGAAAGGCAGGTCATTGAGCGTACTACAAATTAAAAACTTCCGCTACATGCAGTAAAAACATAGGGCAAGGTCCATACCGCCCACATCATGTCCGAGAGCCACCACGCATGCTCCAGTCAAGGTTGCCAGGTCTACAATCTGTGCAGGAAATAAGGTTGCAACCTCATATTCGTTAAAATGGTGGCATTGAAGCAGTTTCACTGAAACCTCAGATTTATATCAGCCTTAGTTTTTAGAGCTCTGGGCACTCTCGGAAGTCCTCGTCAGAGCTCTAAGCACTTGAACGTCACAATTTTGTTGCTTTGAGACACACCATCTTAACAAATATGATCAAAAAGATAGAGTGCTTCAGATTAAAGAAAGTTAAAATCTATTGAGCTTTCTATGAAAGAGACGGTTCCTTCATGTACAGCGTAACAAGTTATAGTACCAAAAGCATCGACTCATTTGTCCACCAAAGTATAATCATCGTCATCTTTGTTAAAATGGAAAAAATTCAAGAAACTGGCACTTTTTCCAGATGCCTGTCTGGAACCTCGGATCAATACCAGTCTTTTTAGAGCTCTGTGCATTTGAATGTCACAATTGCAGCCCTTTGAAACGTACCATTTTAACGAATATGACCATGATGTAGCAGAAAACTATTTGTAGAGAGAAACTGATATTCATGAATGCAGACCTAAAGGCACAAGGAGCTAATGTTGCCCCGAATAAAACTGTACAAACAACAAACTGACAGCCATAGAGAAAGTAATTATTATTGATCAACTTAACATACCGCATCCACACGGAGACGACAAGCATACACCAAGGAATCAGCAAGGGTCAGCCTCCCTTCTGCATCTGTGTTATTAACCTGCTTACACCCACATAAATCGTTTAGAAAGACTCAAATTACCTCGTAAATTTGTCCTTGATAACAAGCAAGCAGAATCAGTTTCTCAAAAGCATTAAGCGGGTTCTACAAACCTCAATAGTGATGCCGTTCATAGCTGTTACAATGTCGCCAGGGCGCATGCCCTTGCCACTAATCATGTTCTCGCATACTGCACTGATAAAGTGAACCTGCAGAACCCCACCATTGGTTCATTATATTAACCCTTAAAGGACCAAGAAGCCCAAATTGGACTTAATGTTTGTTTTAGCAGTTTGGAGGAGGTTTTAGATAGACTTTGTTACGTTCAACTTCATTTATTTTTTGACCAACGCATGCAATGTTCTTCACTGATACTGGTGACATAAAATTTGGTCTCATCTTAATTATATTTTTCACAATATGATCAGTTGAAATTGGCATTTTAAAACCATGAATCCTTGGTCCTTTAGGGGTTAACGCCTATCATTTGATTCATCCATACATCCATACGTGGCAAGATGATGATTCTATGACTCAGGTGGCAAGTCCATGCAGATCTGCAAAAACGACAACAACTAGAATATAATAATCATGCCTCAATTCCCTTGGGTTTCAGGGCACCGATAGCCGAGGCTGCTCCAAGAGCTGCACCAGCACCGCCCATATCGAATTTCATCAGTTCCACACCGCAATTCGCTCCTGTCTTGATGTTGTAACCTCCTGAGTCAAAGCAGATACCTACTGTGCCATAGTAGGGTCAATTTCCAACTCACAATGAATTTTTAGTAATTAACTACACTCAAAAGTCTTTTATATCACAGCTTTGGTAACCAACCTACCAGAATTCAGAAGTTGGCATGTGGAAAGTGTCCAATCATATGTGTACACAATAGCAAATATTCTTTGCAGATACTGGAATCCTACCTTTACCAACAATGGCCACCCTCTTGTAGACAACACCATCTGGAGGACAGTATTTTAAGTGGATGAACTTCGGTGGCTGATCTGAGGCATTCGCTACACCCAAAAACGCCCCCATTCCAAGAGCCTGCAAAGCCGAGTTCCATGTAAGTCCAAGCATTTAACTTAGAGGCTAGAGAATATAAAACTCTTTCACTCTGAGCCTCGGCACGGCCATAGGACATTATACTTTTGAATCAAGAACTTCCAAGAATGTACTCAAATTAGGTTCATCAGAACGCTCACAATGAACCCAGTGTTACAGGTTATGACCCTCTCCCTTTGAACTAAAGCAGACTTGACACATTTGTTTTGACTAGTCAGCTTAGCATTGTAGACTAGAAAATGCTCAAGAGTGAAGAGGCTCAAGAGCATTCTTGAACATAATGCCAAGTTGTTTGACAAAACGAAGAATTTCCAGACTGTACTTTTGGTTGCTCCGAGGGCAAAGAATGAGGAGAGGAATTAAGGGTTATAATCCTTTGACCAAAACAATGATACAGTTGACTTGAACATCGAACTCCGCATTATGAGAAAATAGCAATTATCTAATGGCTTTGCAAACACAACTGGAGTAGGAAAATGACTACCTCACAGTCTCCCTTCTCCAGAATGGTGCAGCTCAACACTTCACTATGTGCCATGGCAATACTCACTGCTGCGTCAGCAAGGGCACCTGAAAAAAAAAAAAAAAAAAACTCATATAAAACTCCAATAAACCGAGTAGCATAATTCACTGTCAACAATGTAGGTAAGTAGCAAGGAAACTTTCCAGCAAAAGAACCTCACGTGCACTTTGCAAATAAACATCGAATCAGACTTAGGTCAGGAAGCGGGACGCTTTACTTGTCCTTGGTACATTCTGTGCTCACCAGAAAACCATCTTAACCCTTTTAGGACCAAATACTCATGGTTTTAACCCCTAAAGGAGGTTGCTCCTTTCATACAATACGCATACAAGTAAGAACATTCGCATACATGTGACGTTTACAGTAGTTGAATGTGTCCTGTAGAGCCAAATGTTTTTGTCAACCTTGTAAGAACTACAAGACATATTGCTGTAAAATTTTAAATTTTTTTCTTGTACAGAAGATGGTGAAAGAATTTCCTGTACATTTGTGGTAGTGAGAAACAGTAGAGCACAATGAGGTTGTTGCATGCATTAGGGGTTAAAATGACTATTTCGATTTATCATGTTGTGGAAAGTATAAATAAAATGGGGACAAGTTTCAAATCACTAGACTCGGCCAATAATATTGCATGTATTGGTCCAAAAAGAAAAAATGATTTGGGAAGTTAAAAATCGTCATTCGAACTCCTCAGGAACTGTTAAAAAGACATGAGGCCAAAAAAGGTCAACAATGAAAACGTCATTTGGGATACTGGAGTAGACAAAAGAGGAAGTGCACTGTGAGCAGCACCTGGAGTCAACACATTGGCAGGGGCAGCCACCAGTTGCTTTGCAACAATAACCCCAGCAGTGATACAAACTGCTCGCCGCAAGGCTTCATCTCGATCGCTCCCGGTGCCTAGTGACATCACTGCCACCTGTGTCAACTTTGACGGTTTGGCCTGGCATCATCACCAAATCCCCACATTCCTCTTCTGTTCTTCAATTCAAACGACAGACACACACCATCTCCAACCTCTACTAACAGATAGCCATCTAACATCTCAATCAGCGTCACATTCTCTTGTAATTAACCCTTGAACGTCTGAGGCCTGGAAATAGCAACTTAGCATCTATGCAATACAAACATACTACTCCCTCCGTCCCAAAGTTATTGTCATACAAATTTGTTTGGTATTTCTTTGAGCCAATTTCATTGATCATATCGTAAGAAACATGATTAAAAAAGGTTCCAAATTATGTCACTAGAATGATTGAAGAACATTGCATGTGTTCATTGCAACCTAAATAAAATTAGCCACAAGGAAGTATTTTTTTTACCTACTTAAAAAAGCACTTTCAAACATGACTTTCAAACATGACAATAACTTTGGGACGGAGGGAGTACCATGCAATGTTTTCTAAAATCTCTACATTATAAAGATATTCCTTTTTGAAGAGTGCAGACATACTTTGATTCATTTCCACTTATACAATCATCAAATGAATTCAAGTTGTTACACATGACATAAAACTTCTAACAAAACTTGGATGAAATTCGTCCACGCTTGGACGAGATTGCAGCCTGAGCCACTAATTTCATTTGGTGTCCATAATCCGGACACAACAGCATCTAACCTCAAGTCCCCCCCACCAACTCCTAGCAGATTCATCACACTAAGCTGAAATTCATGGCGACAAACGAGTAAAGGAACTCAGAATTTAATGCAATCTTCAGGAAGAATTTTAAAAATGCTCAATCACGTAATAAAAAGTAGTAACCCCCAAGTGCCACGAACGTCTCATGTTTTTTTATGCCCTTTTAAGTAGCTTGTATTGATTATATTTATTTATTTGACCAACACATGCAATGTTCTTCATTGATTCTGGTGATACAAAGAAACCAACCCAATCTGCATTATATTTTTCACAATATGATCGATCGAATTGGTCATTTTAAAACGGATTAAAGAACATCCAAGAGTTCGAAAACAATTACGCTATCAAGACTAGAGTTGCAGTCCTTAAGTTGCACAAGATAGAGACAAAGTTCATCAATGCCTAGAGACAGAGTTCCGTTCTATTCTGATTGTTATTATGAAGTCACAAACAGTTTCATTATTAAATCTTGTATAAAAGTATATATATCACCAATTAATATACCTGACGTCCAGTAGCAATGGAGAGCTTCTCCAGGTCAATTCTTTCCTTCTCGACCTTTGCTATCATCGAATCCATAAGACTGTACACCTGTTTAAATGATTTGCACTACTAGCTCAAAAACTGATCTCGAGTTGCCAAAGTCTAAAAACCACCTCCAACCCTACGTTTTACCTTATGAACTTATCATGTAAAGACGCAGACCCTCAAGACCAATGACTCATGAGTGCCAACCATTATTTTACCTCGGACTTGAAGCGGGTGTCTTCATAGGTACCAAGAATAGCACCCGATGCGATAGATTCCACTGCCACAAGCTTTGAGGGCTCATCCATGAGGTTTGTGTCCATGGCTGCCAACCCCATGCTGCACATCTGTAGACAATCCATCAGAGCGTTACACAGATAGGAATGCTAAAAGCCCTTATAAAACAAGACAAAAGAAGGACTGAACCACACAATGCTGATTGATAATGACCTTCAGCTGTTTGGCGATTCGAGCTGCAGTAAACCCTAAAATACGCCATGAATCAGAAGCATAAACAGCGTCCATGACATTATGTGCTCGTCCCAATCCCACAAGTGCAAGCCTGCCACCCAAAAAAAACCCTCAGATCCAAGTACCAATCTTGACATGTCCTAATAGTTTAACTCCAAGGATTCAACCAATTCGATTGTGAAAAACATAATCCAGATGGGGCCAAATTTCATATCAGTACAGAACACTGCATGTGTTGGTCAAACAATAAGTAAAATTGGATACAAGAAAGTACCCATCAAAACTGCTGAAAAAAAATGAGGCTTGGTCTTTTAGATGTTTACAGCACAACGAGGAAAGACAATGTTGACCGACAAGGGAGAGCAAGTCAAAGATTGTGAATGAACATAAATTCAACTACTACCTTTTGATCTTGCTCGAAGCTAGACGCACCACAGACAGTTGTCCCAACTTCCCTTTGAAGTCATCCTCATTTGCCTGCACGCCCCTCCACCAGAACCAATCGTACATACTTAAAAATTTGTTTCAGAAAATCAATGTTTACAGGATGAATTGTTAACAATCCCACGAGTATATGAAGATTTGGAGGCAGGAAATGTAAACACACGTACAAGTTCTCCCAAGACCCCGCCCATGACATAATCAAGCTCCGCCAGGCCTGGGTGAAGAAACTTGTCATCTTCAGTCCGAGCCAAATTTTCTTCAAACACACCAAGCGCCAACACGTCTCCTTCCCATTCATACAAAGCTCCGTCATGGGCCCTTATGTCCATCTGATCATCCACATTCTTGTGAGAACTAGTTCATTAACACTATCACAGATTACGATTCATACATGACCAGAGAACTTAGTCTCGATCCTTATACAGACTATAGAGCGCTATAGATCCTTATGGATGCATGAGATATAATTAATCAGGCACACACAAATTGGCGTTTTCATTTTTCTTAAAAGAAACGAACCTGAAGAAACAAAGAAGCCGTCATTTCAGAAAGCGACCAATTAAGTATTTTAGGTGTAAAGAATGACCTCAGCAACGTCTGGGGGTGTGTGCTTGGTGAGGCCCAAAGTGTTTCCATCTGGGTGAGTCGACATCGTCTTTTAAGCCCTGGTGATTCCTGTTCACATCAAACAGAAAAACTTATGAGTGATCGATAACACGGGCACTTCAAATCCCCGAAAAGACTGAATCGATCATCAGGTACATGGAATACCAACAGGTGCAGTACATTCTACGTATTCTCAAAACTAAAAGACAGAATCCACAGCAAAATCAGATGTATCTTTCTTCTAAGCCGTAAGAGTGGACAGCGACAAGGATTCTATCTTTTGGTTTTATCGATGCACTTTTAGAATTGACCTAGATTGATTGAAGCACCTTCAAGTGTGTGTGTATACATACAAACACACACACACACACAGAAACACTTATAATTCACTGGCCACCGACAAACATCATCACTATAGAAGCTTCCTCAAATGAACACACTACTCCAATGTCAACACGTAAACAGATTTGCAGTAAGCTTGATTGATTCCGACCAAGTGCATCCAGCAAGTGACTATTTGGAATAGAGAGCTCCCAGACTCCAAGAAAGGAAAGGAACCCAGCGCTGCATAATTGCGGTGGAAGTACCTCCCTCACTGGCAGCCCCACACGTACAGGAAGGGGAATATTTTGGGACAAAAAAGTGCGTCAATAATTATTATGTCGGAGTCAACAAAGAACATACGGACCGTATGTTGTTTGTACATCTCCAAATATGATAAGATAATGAAGATCAATTGCAGTAAGAAAGAAGAAACATCATCAAATGGTTCCAAACTCAATTCCCTAATGCTAATCAATTCCTTACACAAGACACGGTAATCTGAAATTCTGGCACTTAAGCTCACAGGTTCAATCAACTCGTGTGCACAAAGAATTGTATAATCATAATTCTCTCACCCTAAACACTATGAACTCCCGGAATCATTAAGCAACCCGGAACCAGACAGAGTTGAAAAGGGACACACCTACCATACTCAAGAGCAAGTAACCGTCAGAAAGAAAATCGGTTCCTAAAGAGCACTACGTACCTAATCTGGTCGAAAGGTAAGCAATCCCGAAGACTCTAAAGCCAAGCAAGATCGACAACAATAAGAAGCTGCTACCCTAAACCATAAGATGAAGAAACAAGAAACCTTAACGATCTCAACTACTCTTCAATCCCAAGCTGCATCCTCAATCTTAACGAGAATTAAGCAAGTGACGCACAATCTCACGACAATTACGCAATGAAATGCACCACCAAAGAACAACCTCTTCAGGGCGGACACAGCAAGAATGTGTAAGAAACAAACAACCAGTCCCTACTCCGCCTAAAGACGAGTTCCCGACACCGAATCCCTCCAAAGAAAATTTCCCAGAATATTAATAATACCGATACCGTTTGTCGGAGAAAACCAGGAAAGTCTCACAATGTAACAGACAAAAAAAAAACCATCGAATCTCCACATACCACACCTTCTTACTTGAAACCAAATTCGTCACCACAGCGCAAAGAAGAAAAAGAAGAAGCAAGCAAGCAAGACGGACTGAGGATGACCGATTCTTGCAAGAAGTAATGTGGAATTCTTCATACCGGAAATCTTCAGCTCTGCAATGATCCTCCTGCGATTCTGTTGAAGCGAAGAGAGTGGTGAGTGTTGTGTGGGTATGGTATCAATCGTCGTCACAATCCATCATCACAGCAACACAAGTGGGTCGACGAGCTGGGGAAGATCCAAGGCTTTTCACTGTGGAAGGAAGGAGTGCGGCAGCATTAATTAATGTGGCATTTCTTTATGCAGGAAGTATAATATCGTGATTATCACGGGGTGTGAAGTGATGACTCCTTCAAAGTAAGTTGGAAGGGAAAACAATCCGTCGGAGATGCAAAATCTTCTTTTCACGCAAATCGGTTTGAAAAATGTTCACGAAGATTCCGTCCCCGAGCTCAGAAACGACCGCCACCGCTGGCTCCGTCTCGGAAGCCACGCTACTACTCGAGAACCAGAGGTTCCCCTTCTTGTTCCCAGCTACCTGCAATTACTGTGGGGGAGAAATTAGTGGTTCTCCAAAGATGCTGGGAGTTGAAATTTCTCAAGATGCCGTAGTAGGAAGGCAGGGTCGGCACTTTCATGTCGAATAATTAATTAAAGTTTGAAAAGTAGGGGTCGGCACTTTCAAAAATAATTATTAAAAATTCGATTATTAATAACTAACATTGAATTTTACTAGCGGGCTACACGTTTTCCTTTGTTTTTTGTCTACAATTTTTGTTGACTTCATTTTTGTTGATTTCGACAAAATACTTGATAAATTTATTTATTTTTTCGGCATTTTTTTGGGGAATTATTTTCTGCCCACCCTGCCTTCCTGCTACGGTATCTTCACACAATGAGGGCTATGTTGGATTTAGTTTCCACCTTGTGATTTTCTTTTTCTTTTTTGTCATGTTGTGGTTTGAAACACACTATGAGCTTGAGGCTTGAACTCACGATTAAGAATCCTCTCTCGCCAAATATCGGGTGTTCTCTTTTTCCGTCAAGTCAAGTAGTTTCAAACATAATATTAAGTAGTATGCAATGGTTGTATTTGGCCCTATAATAGATGGTGCAACATATTACACATTCAATAAAGTTTCATTAGTAGTCGATTGAACATGTAGAGTGTCAAGGTGATGAGCATAGGGCATACTATTGAATGATTAAAAATAACATGTGTCCCTTCTGGTGTCCTTTGCATCAATGGCGGGAGTTCTGTTTTTTCATCAAGTTAAACATAATATTCAATACTATGCAACCGTTCTACTCGGCCCCACGATAGATGGTGGAGCATATTCCACATCGAACGAGTCTTTATCATTACTTGATTGAATATGCAGAGTATGAAGGTGATGAACAGTGAGTGTGAAAGTAATTAAATGATTAACAATATCATGTGTCCCTCTCACCAATGCCAGGAGTTCTATTTTTCCATCAAATCAAGTAGTTACAAACATACCATGCAACTGTTCTACTCGGCCCTACGATAGATGGTCGAGCATATTCCACATCGAACGAGTCTTTATCATTACTTGATTGAATATACAGAGTATCAAGGTGATGAACAGGAGTTCTGTTTTTCCATCAAATCAAGTAGTTACAACCATACCATGTAACTGTTGTACTCGGCCCTACGATAGATGGTGCAGCATATTCCACATCGAATGAGGCTTCATCATTACTTGATTAGACATGTAGAGTATCAAGGTGATGAACAATGGACCTGAAAGCAATTGAATGATTAACAATAACATGTGTCCCTCTCGCCAATGCCAGGAGTTCTGTTTTTTCCATCAAATCAAGTAGTTACAAACATAACATTCAGTAGCATACTTGGACATGTAATAGATGTGCAGTATATTCCACATCCAACAAGACTTTATGAGTAGTTGATTGAACATGCAAAGTGTCAAGGTGATGAGCAGAGGGCATATAAGCTATTGAATGTTATGAATTCATGATTGTTAAATACCACTAGAAATTGAACCACAAATCACATAACCACAAAGGAAGTTAAAGTGATAGAGAAAAGAAGAATAGTATACCACATCAACCATTGAATAGTAAAATTAGACTATTTCAAACAAAATTAACATCAATATAATGAGATTTTTACCATGTAATATTTTTCATTCTAAAGTTGGAGTATTATTCCTTACAATCAATTAAATTTATCACAGTAAATTGTTTTTGAAGGACATTCATTAATATGTTAGCTAAATGATCTCATGGTGGAATTTAGAAAAAAATCAAAAATAATATTCTATTTTCTAATTGCCTAAGTTACCCGCCATGAAAAATAAAATTACTCTATCTCATAATTTGACAATCATTTTATCAATTCCTAAAACAAAAAAAAAACAAAAAAAAAACTATTGCGTTCGGAAGTTAGTAACAAAGCACACATTCATCTTATATTTACCTATTTTTAATACTAAATTTTGGCTCATACTCAAAAATTGCAAAATGTCCACAATGAATTTTCAGAGCTTTAAATATTAATCATTTGATTGTTTCACTGTCTTTTCACTATTATCTCCATCATTCTTAAAATTGAGTTAATTTTTTAATTTTAGGTACCTAAAAGCCCAAAATTGAGGAGTGAGGACCAAGTTTTTGGCATGTTTTAACTTAACGTTGTTTCTACTAATAACTAAAGACCATCTCATTACTTGAAATATGGTCTATCTTTAATGATAGTATGTAATTTTGTGTTACTCTCATTTTTGAAGTAAACATAGCTCAAATTTGAAGTATAAAATATAGGACTATTATGTTTGAAAACAAAAATGCCAAAATTTAGGACAATTATTTCCAAATGGAGGGAGTAAGTGATAAAAATCAAAAGTAACAATGCACAACACATAGCAAGTACCAAGCTCACTGCACTATGAACCTAAAACTAGCCATTGGACCTTGGTATATGGATTGTTAGAGCATCCCACCCTTGCACTTCAAAAATGGCCTCAAATTTACTTTGAAAGGCCCCTCTTAAAGCAAATGCGGCCTCAAATTTTTTTTGCCCCATCGTGCTTGAGAGCATGGCCACCCTAACCTTCAAAAATGGCATTGAAACTACAAGGAAAAGGGTGCTCTAAAAGCACATGTGCCCTCCAAGAAGAAATTCCCCCACTATGTTTGGATTGTCAACCTTGAAATGAAGAGGAGCAAAGCAATTTAAATGCGAGGGCCCACCATGCACCCAACACCTACCCGCCTCGTAGATGGCCATGCTCAATCATTACCCCGACACTGTAAACTCTTCCAACAAGCAAATAACGCCGATGATTGCCTTCCACGAATAGCCCGCAATTCAAGCTCACACTTTACAGCCTAGTGAGCCAAAGCAAGTTTTTAGAACAATGAATGGAGAGGTCTGATAGCTAGTGTAAAATCAACCAAATGGAATTGTCAAAATACTGATTGAAATTCATAGTTTTAGGCTAAAATCCGGATAAAATTTGTGATACTCAAGTGCTACCTAGGTGACATAGAGGTAAAAACCAGGTGAATTTTTGTCTAAAAGCTGATGCTTTTGGAAATATTAGATTTTTTTTGGTTCCCTCGGTCAATGTTGTAGAGAGCCTTTGGCAGAGAGGCCCCTTGCTGACTAGGCAGTGGGAAGGATAAATTGGGCGAGCCCTCTACAATTGCAAAAGGCCACCGATGGCCATGCTCTTACTCCTCCTGTCAACATTACTATCATGGCTTCATTGTCAAGTAGCCATCATGCAGAAGGATATCCGTATGGAAACGACGTACACAAATGTGGAATGGGTGCGTGCTTGTCGTAGTTATTTCCGGACAGAGAGAGTATTATTTTTGTGATTGTTACTTCTCCAGGCTGTATCCGGCTGGGGTTTATTGTAATTCATCTCTTGCATTGAATTTCTTTCATTTCTTTCATTTCTGTCCAAAATAAATAAATAAATAAAAACTTTAAATAAATATCAATCACTGTTTCCAAGAAGTAGGGTTTTGGGTGTCACCCATTCAAGAATATGTTTTTTTTTTTCCTTTTTACTTTTTTTTTCTACAAAATACAGAGAAATGTACTGCAAGTGGAGTGGGGAGAAAATGTTTAATTTACCTCCAAAGGGCCTTCAATTTATGTCCATAGAAAAATGGTAGAAAGAACCTTGAATTAATTTTCCTGGTTCTTTCCATAGTCCATACAATTAATCTTTTTGCTGAGATTTTTTGCAAACTGTTCTAAGTTCAAAGGACTGTACTTTTTTCTTTAATTTTTAAATTTTTTAAGGACTGTACTTATTAGTCCGTGCAGGGAAAAAAAGAGTAAACGCAACTGAATGACTGTATCGTAAATAGTAATGCCCTATTCATGCATCAATCAATCACGCACTACTACGCTGCTGAAGCGTTTTCTTCAACCATGATCTTGTCACCTTGATTCCCAACAAGACTTCATTTTCAGTCTATATATGCACCATTGATACAAGGAGACATTTTCTCTTTACAATTGTTTACAATTTACACTTTTTGCATGTTTCCTTAATTCTGAACAGGATGTGGGTGTAAGATCCACTAGTTTGAAGGCTTGTTTTGGGGCAGAATATCATCACACAATAGTAATAAGCCAGTCCCCAAATAGCACATGATTGAAGTGTAGTCATTAGAGCCTCTCCCCATGGGCCGCCCGTCCCCGCTCTTGCAGATAATAGACAACCGGTTCACTGTTCAACCTTCTCTGATTCTTCTCTAATAAAAGTGAGAGCGGGTCTCTAAAAGACAGCGGCCTTGGTTTGAGGAAGTGCCAAGCCCGTCCTATCGCTCTAGCACCCGTCCTATCGCTCTAGCACCCGTCCTATCGCTCTAGCACCCGTCCTATCGCTCTAGCACCCGTCCTCTAATCCAAAGCAGGAGCTAAAATTGGTTTATTCTCTCTGCAGAGAGTGGGCACGGGTGGCCCATGGGGACTCGCCCTTAGTAAGGGCGGGCTTTCATGTATGATCGGTTCCGGTGGAATAAGGAAAACGACAAGGATTGAGGTCTCAAACTTCACCTGAAGAGGGTTAGAGCATTCCCACCCATGCACGCTAGGACTAACCCTCTCAAATTATTCATCTACATGTGAAGGGCCCTTGCACTCACACTCCCCCACCCTTGCACGCCCTTCACGTATCAAAAGTGCGCATCAAATAGTCAATGGACCAATCACAAGTAGAATGAGAGGAATAATCATCGAATAGTCAACTCAATAGTGATTTCAAGGTCCAATTTCTAACACGCTAGAATCCAGAGTCAAGAAGCATTTTGAAAGGCCCCTTGAAAATTTTCATCCACTTCTTGAGGTCAGAGACCCTCTGAGGCCATGGGTGGCCATGCTCTTAGTGGAGAAGCATGACATTGAGTTTTAGTGCTCATCGGTGGCACCTTTCATTGGCTCCTTTCTTTGTTGTGTTTAAGGTTAAGTGTATGGCAGGTATATTTGAGTGTACAGATTGGTGGGGCCCTCTCCACTGGTGCACATGGAAGTGATTTGCAGATTTTGGTGGTAGTGAAGTCATTATTTACTGCCGAACCGATCCAAGCACAGAAGGAGGCCCTAAGTGGTGCGGTTCCAACCTTACTTGTGTCACGTGCATATGGAACTCCGGTACTACAACCGGCGTGAATAAAGAGTCTGTTTGTCTATAAAAGTGATGTTGGTAGGCCTCTTGTGCCACACTATAAACTTGTCGACAAACAAGAGTAGTCTGGTCACTTCAAATGCAAGCCCCTTCTCGATAGGATGCAAGGATGAGAGCCTCCCTTCAAGCAGCCTCGAACTCCACAATTATGTTCAAATTTTGTATCCATAAACCTATTTATGTGAGATTCGTTTGTATGATGAGCCTTATAGCATGATTAACCCTTAAACGATATTTTAGGTCCTCAGTGGGCAACGCAAGAATCTCTGAAAAAATACGGATTATATGTATTTAGGTTGGGCACGGGTACATGACCAATCACGACAAAAAACAAGCACACAAAGAATCAATTGGGAATGATCCTCATATACTTTTAATTTAGACATTGCAAAAAAACATTAAAGAATTTGTTATTGCAATTAAGCACAACAGATGCTTGACCTTGTTGTGCATCCAATGATCTCTGTGTGATTAGAAGGAGTTGAGTAGTGTTCTTGCTTGAAGCAAGATTCCTTGAAAATCAAGCCCGAGGGGCTTGGATTAAGGGTGGAACGAGGGCCTAAAATTTTGAAATATCATGCCCGTCAAAAGAAGATATTAATGGCAAGTTAGTGTCACATTCATGGGTGACAATGCTCTAAGATTGATAGTGACTTGATCTATATGTTCCCTCTCCAAAGTCCAAACATAACCAATGCAAGTAATCTCCATTCTTCCGTTCAAAAACATGACGATGTGGTGATAATTTTTTACCCAGTGCGTCCACCTAGAGGTTGCATTGGGTAAGGTAGATTATTCTATATTTATGTCAATTGATTAATTGTGTCACTTTGTGGTCACTATATATTATTGTCTTACATTTAAATGCTTTTAAAAAAAAAAACAACCGGACACTTTTATACATTTAAATGTTTTTTTTTTTTTTTTTTTTTTGGAAACAAATTGAAATTACTTCAATTCCAAAGAATACATTTATATGTTTGATATGTACACTACTAGTACTGATAGTGGCACAAATAGGACGACTTAGGATATTTTTATGTGTTGAATCTTTCTTTCGTGGGGGAGTCTGTCTCACTGAATGTTTTCTTCTGTTCAATGGAATAAAATGTCCAGTTGATTCAAAAAATAAATAAAATTGAGTCTCTACATTAGTTTTTGCAAGACTCGGACAAATTCAGCCTCCCTCAGAATAGTGCGTTTTCCGTACATGGGGAAGGGGTTCACCAGAATAGGTGGGTTAAGTTATACACAGAATGCTTGTCATCTTGACCTGATCTTCACAGTATAATACATGGGGTTGCTTTACATTTTGCTCATAAATTATGAAAAAAGAAAACCGCATTCAGTTCTACCCAGAGTGGAGGTCAAAATTGAATTTCATTGTAAAAGTTTGATGTCACCCTACACGTGGCACTTTTGAACAAAGCGTAATTCATTTATGTTGAAACTGACCATGGCATAGGCCGGGGTAACTTCAGACAAATTGCATCATGAGACAGACAAAAGGATAGAAGAGTGATGAGGTATATGAATCAGAAATCATACAAAGTGGTTTTATGTTCCATTGTTCTAGCTACACTGATAATGGCTATTAGTGTGTGGGACACTAATTGCAAGGACACACTAATTTCAATGATTTGTTTTTTCTATGTGACGCTATTTGTCATTAATCCATGTCTTTTTACCCCTCTTTGTATCAAAATTAGTGTGTGTTTGTTAAATATGAGAATAGAAGGATTTCAAATAAATTTTATTTAAATAAATTGATTTTTGTATTTGAGATCACACATATGAGAACAATTTCATTCAAGTCAATTCTCCCCACACAATATGTAGTTTGCAATTGGTATACAAGCATATACATGAGAATTCTTCTAAAAATATAAAAAAATCTTCTAAGTGCCAAATTTCAAATTCAAAAAACAAATAATTATATGTAAAAATATTTAAAAAAAATTGATTAATTTTGAAGTTTTTAAATTGCACTAGTAGAAAAGGTGGCACTATTGAGGGAGAGCCTAAGCAAGTGATGCCCAGTTCCACGCATGTACAGTGATTTTGCTTGGGCATCTCCATGTGGAACGCCAACTTTTCTACTAGTGTAGTGTCTTGTGACACTAATTGCCTACACACACTAATAGCCATAATCAATGTTGTAGTTATGATTAGTGGTTAACTAGTCTCAGTCATATCTACGAGAGGAGGCACTACATCTCCAATGGTAGACCCTGCTATCCATGTCCTTTTAGCAAAGATACAAAACTATCCCCGAAAAACTTCTCATTCAAGCATAACATCACAGAGCAATTAAAGATGTCCCCTTTTTAGAACTGGAACAAACTGAGCATCTTTTAATGAGATCCATTTGTCACCTTCTACAACAGGTCGTACCACTAGCATAAAGGTAGTTGTCTGTTCAAGAGACATGCGTGCAACTCCATTTCTTCTATTTTGTAGTCCCCATAGTAGTTCTTTTGTTGGAAGTTAACACTACCCATGCTCACATCTATGCTCATGAAGATAATGACATTGACCTATCAATTATTAAAAAAATAGGACTTCATAAATTGTTCTATTGTAGTACCATAGTTGAATCGCCACCTCATAAATGCATATTTAATAATTTTTGAAAATAAAGTTCATTCCTCATAAAACAAACATCCGATTTTCGTTTTAGAGCAAAATGTGAATAAAAATGACCCTATATGGTCCAAAATAGCTTAAATATAACTGATATATATTATATTTTTGTTTTTCATCCTCATAGTTTCCGATTTTTTCCGTTTTTTATTTTTTGAATTATTTTTTGGCGACCCAGCTATGGTACTGCTCTATTATATTATGAAGACCGTCGTACAGATGGACCAGAGTTAGTATTATGTTGTATTGTTTAGAACGAAGAGTGACGTGGAAATTGGAGTTTTAGAGTGCAAGTGGCAGATGCTGCCAAGGTGTACAGTACAAGGCATCTGAAGGTGGGTTGACCCCTCCGTGAACAACAAATGTCCCTACTGTACAAGTGTACAACACTTAACATTTTTATCATTCATCAAAGTCAATCCGATGACTCACAAGTCAGAATAATCCATGCAATGCCCTGTCCTAAAGTATTTTAACCCCTTAACGTACCAAGGTGTCCCTGGAATTGACAATTTGAGAAAAAACATTATAAACTACCATTTAGAAGAATATTCTGGAATTGCTATACATATGAAAGTTCTAGATCTTGAATTTTAGATTCCATCCGTACGGTTCGATTCACTAATACAATCACCAATATTTAATTATAAAATTTGAAAGTTAAAATTAAAAATTCCTTCTAAATTCAATTACAAACTAAATTTCAATATTTTTTGAGTAAATTTTTTTGGAATGAGTTTGAAATGAGATACTCTTAAGTGTGGTGATACTTTGAAATTTTTGTGTTTCTTAAATTAATGACCTCATTTTTCATGATTCCACTTTGAACTAGAGTCAATGCAATTTTGGCTTGGTCAACGACTTGACATACTTCTACATTTGCAATTTTAGAAAAATATGTACTCTAGTATGACTAAATCCAGCCATTAGATAGGACAACAACTTGGTGAAGAATCTCCAAAAAATTGGATGAGTATCATCCAAGCGTTGATGAGAACGTGAGAAGGCTTTGAAATCATTCGTCGTTCAGTTTCTGGACGCTGTAACGTTTAGGGGTTAACCCTATACCGTAGTACCATAGCTGGGTTGCCAAAAAATAATCCAAAAATTGAAAGATGTAAAAAATTGGAAATTATGAGGACAAAAAAAAAATAGAATAAAATATCTTTAGTCATATTTTGCTACTTCTAAGCTATTTTGGGCCATTTTTAATCATCCTTTGTTCAAAAACAAAAACAAAGATTTAAAAAAAAAAAGGAACAAGCCTTATTTTCAAAAAATATCAAATATCCGTTCTTAGGGTGGCGATCCAAGTACGGTACTACAGTAGTGCACAAGGCATTGTAAGCTAGGTGTACTCGATTTCACTGGATTTTCCAGCATGATTGATACTGTAGCATGATCGACAAAAACTAATTAAAAGAAGAAGAAGAAGTAAGAAACATGAAATTACAAGGACTAAAATAAAACAAAATAGAATAAATTATTTTAAATTATGTCTTCCTATTTCGGAGCTATTCAGGGCCATTTAGGGCCATTTCAATCATTTTCTGATAAAAAAACAAAAATCAAGAAATTCATTAAATAGGGGCAAACATTATTTTTCAAAAAAAAATCATTCAAGGAGTAGCGACCCTTCTATAGCAGCGTTCTTTTTTCTGGCGACAAGAAGTTGCTGGCAGATGCTTGGAAGCAGCTGCGAGCAACTTCTTATCGCCAGAAAAAAGAATGCTGTTCTATAGTACTACGGTATCAAAAATAGAATGAATTAAATTAGAAAGTAACCGTACAATCATATTCTCAACTTGAATGAAGACATTTTGTCAAAATTGGAGAATCGTCCAATGGTGGAATTGCAAGATCATATTATGTTTTTGAACTGTATAGCGCAAACTTCAAAACACAGGCAATGCCGCATGTACATATGTTGTATTTGTAAGTATTTATTGTATTTTCAAGAATTTGCAGTACTATATCGTTTTGTTTATAGGTATTGTGATGGTTGTACAACTTCAAATTGAAATTTTCTTTTTCTCAAAGATTTGTATAATAAATCACTAACTCTAAATTTCACATTTACATATCCAATTCTTCAGGGATTTTCTGTGGTTTGCATTTTTGACCTTGCGGTGACCATAATCTCGTTTGCTCGGCACTAAAAGACTAAAGCAACAGGGACTGAGGGAAAAAGTAGAGAAGGAAAATTTTCAACACCTAACAACATTCGCACCCTTCTTCCTTCATCCATTCATTAACCGTTGTTATCACATTTATAATTTGGTGTAACAAGCTATCATCTCCACACATTTTAACCGCTATGTGTCCTTTTATATCGTTTTAGGATATTTAGCCCTTCCTTAAATTAGCTATAGAGGGACATATTGAGGTATCACTATTGTGCTCATATTCTATGAATCTCACCCCACCTTAAATTTGCAACATTAAATAAATAAATAAATAAATAATATATAAGCACTTTTCATTCACTTTTTAGAGTCAACTAAGAATTCAGTGGCAAGGTGTGGATGCCACTCATACGGGAAATTTTCATCACATTAACTCCTAAAGGACGAACAAATCATAGTTATGAAATCACAAATTCAACCAATTATAATTAGTCAAAATATAATTCAGATGGGAATTTTATATCATCGAAATCAGTGAAGAATATTGCATGTGTTGGTCAAGAAACAAATAAATTTAGAGAAAAGAAAGTCTAACATAGGATGTACACAAAACTACTAAAAAAAACCATGAGGCCTAATTTGGGCTTCTTCGTCCTTTAGGGCTTAAAACTTCGTCACTAGTGGGGTCACTTATTTAGAGGGTAGGTCGCTTGATCACCCCACCCGTGCAACTTACTATATTAACTTTCAACCAATCACTTGTCTCCTACTCTACAAAAAGAAAAAGAATCTTTATCATTTACTATACAACCCACTAATTGTAAAAGAAATAGTAACATTTATGGGTTTGTAAAACCATCGCAAAATTGGCTATTTCCCAAGGCAAAGAGAATAATTTGGCAAGTTCAAGCATTAACCCTTTGGCGGCCTGCATCCAAATATTGGACGACGAACAGATTCAAGTAGTTTGATTATCATCCGAATTGAAGAGTTTTTATCCACAGAAATTTCTCTTGGATCTTGTGCAAGTTTACTATCTGTTGTACGGTTTGGATTTTAAAAATAGGTCATTATGATTTTTGGAAAAATCACACAATTGGTTTATGTCAAGTTTCATTCTTAGTTCAAAAAGTGAGACCTAAAACATGATTTTCCAAAATAAGTAGAATCAAATAATGGAAACTTTACCATCTCATAGAGCATGTTTTTCCGATTTCATTACAATATTAAATTTTTTTGTGTTAATGCGGGATTTTTAATCGAATTTCAAGAGAAAACCTTGCAAAGATATTTAAAAATAATTAATAAAAAATATGATAAATCCAACCGTACAGATGTGATCTTCACATTGACATTTACAACTTTGCTTTGTACATCAACTCCATTTTTGGTTTTCATCCTACATTTTATAACGTTTCATTGAATCGGGATGTTAAAGGGTTAATCTTACTTTGCATCCAAAAAAATGCCGTATGTCTATTTTGAAGGACGGGTGGTGATGCTCGTATGATGTCATTCAGATTGAGAGGTGTATGGTCTATTACCAGTCTATAAATTGGGCCTTGCTGTA
Organism: Pohlia nutans; assembly: GCA_022496805.1. Taxonomy (NCBI): domain Eukaryota; kingdom Viridiplantae; phylum Streptophyta; class Bryopsida; order Bryales; family Mniaceae; genus Pohlia; species Pohlia nutans. Next base: position 6,284,277 of record CM040086.1, read on the forward strand.
TCCAGGGCCATTATCATCGGGAAGGAAACTTTTTGTGCAATACCGGTAATTATGCACTCTGGTGGCTGAGAATAATTTTATAAACAAGCGAAATCCAGCTTCCAGAGAGAACAAGACACGAACATTACAATGTCTGCATCCTGAGCATCAATGGAAAGGAATGTACAGTGAGAAACCTACAAAATTAGATTGAAAAACATCATTCAGAATCAGATGTGTATGGTCCAGTACCAGTCTAAGGTAGAAGCACCAGAAACTGTTAGGTACCAATTGTGATCACTTATAAAAGCACATGTTTCAACTTCAGGAGTTCCCAATCTAGTTATCACAACTAATTATCACATTAATTATGAATACCAAGTTAGCAATCTGATTGGACTTGAAATGAAAGACAATCTGATTGGACATCAATAGTGGTCTATGCATATTAAGTTTGAAAATTTATAACAAAACCATGCATTGTGAAAAATCAATCAAAAATTGTGGTTATTAAACCCAAAGTTTTATGTGCTGCAATTTTTTATCATTGAAAATCATCGCTCCATGTAGGTTGAAATGCTTAAACTGACGGCAATTAACTTATGCTGTATCCAGGGCCTTGATCAAACTTGTTGTGCACAAAGTTGAGAAAGAATGCACTCTGGTGGCTGAGAATCATCATTTTATGAAACCCAGCGTACGTCAAGTGATCACAGAGTGTAACGTGGAGCCTGGAGGAATGCCGAGGGGAGGATTGGAGCATCCGGAATTCTTGACTCGGTAAAGCTCCCAAACCTTGATTCCACATCTGTCAAGTGCCGCAGTGAGGCGAGCAGCCTCGCTTGCAGGAGGCCAGTTCCCGTCCTGCGACACCAGAATGGCTCCCGTGTACGACTGTCCCGCAGCCGCTGCAGCGCCACTGTAGTAGAACAAGCCCCAGGACAAGTCGTCCTGCACGTCCACGATCCGCCAAAACTCCTTGGAAATCACGCCGTTGTCCAGAACAGTGAACCAGAACGTCCCTGGCGTCACGTCACGCTTGACACGGTAATGCCGCCGCCTCCACACCAGTCGTCCATCCAGCGTCTCAACCTGTGACAAGTCATAATTTCTTCAGTGACTAATCCGTGCCTGCCCACCTTGACAATAGTGCTTCTGAAACATGTCATAGAATGTTTAAAAGAAAAGCAACGATGCAAAATGAGGATTTCTCTACACTTTAACCCCTAAAGGACCAAGGATTCATGGATTTAAAATGACAAATTTAAATGATCATATTGTGAAATATATAATTCGGCTTGGACCAAATTTTATATCTCCAGAATCAATGAAGAACATTGCATGTTTTGGTCCCAAAAAAAAAAAAAAAAAAATTTGATCAAAATGAAGTCTACATTAAACCTACTAAAAACTGCTAAAAAAAAACACGAAGCCCCCTAGAGGCCTTATGGTCCTTCAGGGGTTAACCCCTAAGCGTATAAAACGCCCAATATGGCCATCTGCATCACTAAACTTTGCAATGGTGGCATTGTTTTCTCATTTTACCTTGGTTTTCTGATTGTAATACAAATCCTTTTAAAGCTCTTGTTCTATACTACAAGATCAACAGTGTCGATCGGGTCATTTTCACACAAACAAACAAACAGATGATTTGCAGCACGGGGCCCAATATGCAGAAAAGACACATTGGACGCGTAGGGGTGTAATGCTGTAACGTACCTGGAACACAGGATCGTACCACATTGAGCCTCGGGCCTTGCCACGGTAGAATATCTGGTTTTGGCAAGGGAACTGGTCATAGGCAGCGTTTTGTCCTGCAACCACACGCCAGCTATATTGAAATGGGGAGCCACCAGCAGCAGCTGCTGGATTTGGCCGTCCCAGCCACCCAATGAACAGATCTTCGGCACTTTCATGCGTCAAATTCTCCCCACGGAACGTCTGCAGCGGCTGCACGTCCGGTTGCATTTGAATGTCGGCGGAGAGGCCCAAGCAGTTGTGTTTCTGGAGCACGCACAAGGTGAAGGCCTCCAGTTTGGGGCTCTCGTAGGAGACGATGCAGCGGTAGCTGCTCACTTGGTCCGTCGGTGCGCAGCTCTGTAAACAGGAAATTGCCTGACGGCAATCCGGGTCCAGCAGGCATGCCAGGATCTGCGACCGGCAGTTCTTCACCATGCATTGCACGGACGCCAGGCTCGTGGCGCGCAGATTCTTCAGCATGCTCACTGGCGTCACGTACGAGTCGATGAGCACCAGGAGCGCGAATCGCACGTCGTCGCTGCTTTTACGCGCCCACGCCTCCTCCACTAGACTCAACACCTGCAGCAGTGATATATTTCTTTTGGTCAGGAGCAGTGATCTCAAAACTGGCTAAAATTAGCTGGATTTCTACCAAAACCATGGGGCTGCTAAACATACAAAGAAAGAAAATGAAAAAAAAATTGAAATGTAGCGAGAATGCTCATCATGATATAAATATGTAGGTGATATCCGCGGATATCATCATGGTATCACCTTAATAAATCAAGGGTATTTCCGGATATTATAGAGCTATCATAAGTATTGTATGCACTGGTAGCAAAAGTAGATACCATTATGTGGGAGGTCGCATAATGTTCTAAATGTCATAAAGGGGTTCTGAGATCACTAATCAGGAGACAATTTAGCATTTGCTACTTTGAAGAGCAATCGGATGCTCTTTTCATATTACTATATACATAGGTAATATCAGGGTAATACACATGTGCAATACCTGGGTGATACTTAGGTTTAAAGAGGCTACACATCTTGAGGAAATCTGGCTATTATTCCTTTTGTTTTTCCAAAATCCTCTGTATAAAAGCCGGTCGCAATTTGGGTAAAATTAGCAGCAAAAAATCACTGACCTTGAGGGCTTCTTTTCGCTGGCTTCCAGGTAACGCTCCCAGCACCTTCTCCACCTGGTCCACTGGCTTCACCTTGAGATCACCCAAGCGCGTTTCGAACCGGGGCGCTGAATCGAATGGAACCACAGTCGGTATGCTGCGGAGGTGCTTTGCGACTTCCTCGTCTGTAACAGCCACCACAATGGCGACGTCTGCATCGAATTCGGTGCCCCTGGCAAGCAACACCTCGTCGGTGAGGACCAACATCTCGAATTTGATGTTAATCCACCCTATCCGTTGTGCCTGGGAAAAAAGAAATCCACCAAGCTCTGACTTCAATAGGACAATGTGACAAAATGACAATGTGAAAATATGACAATGTGACAATGTGACGCATGTGACAAGGCGACCTCCATAACATTCTTGAGGAGCTACCTAATAGCCCTTGGAATCAATGAGTTAACCCCTTAAGGACCAAGGATTCATGGTTTTAAAATGACAAAGTTTAAACAATCGTATTGTGAAAATTATAATTTGAATGGGATCAAATTTTATATCACTGGAATTAGTGAAGAATATTACATATGTTGAATAAATGAAAAATAAAAAGTAAACAAAAAAGAATCTATATAAAAGCTACTCAAAGTTACCTAAAAAAACAGGAGCCACCTGGTGGCCTTATGGTCCTTTAGGGGTTAAGAAAACGGTTTTTGTGGTCATATTATGTTACTCTAGAATGTTATGTGGAAAGTCAATCAAGATGTGTTGGAAAGGAGAGAAAAAAACAAGGGCTCCATTTGTTGTTGTACCATGTGCTGCATGACATCTTCCCACGAGTTACCATCGAATGGGCTGACGCTTCCCGCACCAACGATCGCTAGCACCTTGGCTTGAGCCAGCTCTGAAAAATTTGCAAGCTCAGAAGTCTCCGCCATGGCTGCCACCACCGGATTTGCCCTGCTCGAACCTTCTAAACAAACCGGCTTTCATGTCGTTAGATATTGAAAATAATCACACTGCTTGCTATTATCCCCAAGAAGCCCAAATTGGTTCTCATGATTTTTTTGTAGCATTTTGAATAGTCCTATGTAGAATTCCTTTTGTTCAAATTTTGACCAACACACGCAATAGTCTTCACCGATTCTGGTAGTATAAAATTTGGTCCCATTTGAATAAAAAATTCTCAATATGATTCATTGAAATCATGAATCCTTGGTCCTTTAGGGGTTATCAGACTCCCAATATTCAAATTGGCTCACATCACAGAGACTCAGGCGAATAATTCAAGCATGTCATGCGCTTGACCATGCCATTGTAGTATCTATTCCAATCAGGAACATCCTTTACTGCAGCAATTGCTCAGATTTTGAAAATACAACGGTCTGAAAAAGGGGAACCAGGGGATGGATAGATTACCACGGCTACCGCAAAAGGAAACCAAGGGAGCAGCCTGCTGCAGAAGTGAGCACCTGCTCACATCAGGGCACCATGGTATGACTTCATAAGAAAAAACCAAATGATTTTCCAAAAATCTACAGTTAGTAGCTAATCTCATATACTGTGCGCTCGATGAATGGAGTCGTGGCCTCCTCCAGTCATCGAACTGACTGAAACCGAATTCATCGAGCATAGCAGATAAAAACAGGAGATGATGGAGAATGCACAAGAATTCAACCAAAAAAAAAAAAAAAAAAAAAAAACCCAGAAGTAGGAGCTTGCAGGCCACCTAATTCCATTTCTTCTTGATTCTCTTCCAGTTCCTTTTACAATCCCAACGCCAAAACCTGCCAACACGACAAAACACGAATTCCGTTTAACCCCTAATTGCCTAACCATGCATATTTTGCTTGATGTACAGATTTCATGTATTACAAAATAATTTTTAATTTTATGTTTCAAAATTTATAGAAAAATATTAGTGATAGCAATCATAGATCTAACCGTATGGATAGAATCTAAAATTCAAAATGTATAACTTTTATTCATACATCAAGTTCCAAATATTCATGTTAGTTGCATTTTATAATACATCTTTGCAAAACTGCCCAAACTGGACATAGGTGAGGGCATTTAGGGGTTAAAGTGTGTTTTAATTTCAATTTTGCACATTGAAAACAAAATTGCAAAACTGCATTATAAGGAGGTTGATGATCACAAATCCCCTTCGATTCACATCAAAAACTGCATGATAAGAGAGTTGATGATAGTCCAAATTTGGACCCGAATCGTATCATTGTGTCACGTGCACATTTCTCATTGTATGTGCACTTTTAAAGGAAGCAATGATACAAGCCAAATCTCATGTAACTTCTGAACCCAAAACCCTAAACCCTAGCCCCATGCCAAGAAGAAGAGAGCCATGGCTATCAAAGAGACAAAAAGAAAGCTCTCACCACCACAATGCGCTGCACCAAATGAAGCCACTGCTGGAGCAGCCACGAACGCCATCTTTCACAAAAGAATAATCACTGCTCAGACAGACGCTGTGGAAGCTCCTAAGGCGCATTCCACGAGTTGATTAATGGATCCATATTCATGCACGAAGCTCCTTGGACTCCATCAGCGACCCTCGTCAACATTGAAACCGAATAAATTGTCCACTCTGGCTCAAATTCTCTGCCAGTTGAAATGGCACTACTGCCACACCGACTAACCTGACCATTCGAAGCAAAATCACTCCCGATGGAAAACAAAACAAAAGATGGTTTCTCAGAAGTCTCGTCAATGATTTAGCTGCCGATCTTTCGCCTCGGAATTGGAATTGGAATTGGAAAATGAGTGATGAGGGCGTGGGTGCCCACAAGCTTTGCCAATCCTCATCTGGAATCGGGTGCCTCTGGTAGAAAGTCCCGCCTCTTGCTTTCCAACTCCACCTGGCGTGTCCTTTTCCAGCTCAGATTTTCAGTTCGTCTTGCGTGGCATTTTCTTTTTCTTTTTTCCCAGGCGTAACATTGTTTACCCATAAGGTAACTATACCTTAAAGCGGTCACCTTACCAACTGAGCCTATTTACACACATAAAACAGAAAATATTTTCAGTGGGTCTTAATAGCAAGTTCAGAAGGATTTCAATGCACTTTAGCATGCATTATTTGGACACCGTATGAATAAGTTATGAATTTCCATAGTGTTGACTATAGGTTGACCTTAAAGCGACCCTAAACTCTGATGTTCAGATTTTGCACGTTCTTGTCAACAATAGGGTGTCATAATTTACTTATTATGGAAGATTGAGCTACGGACGCTTTAAAGAAATGATTGCTTTTAGATATAGTTCCTTAGCTTAATAGAGCAATGAAACACAACACCCTTTTGCAATGACAACTGCAATTAAAAACTAAGCGCACGTGGCAATGACACGGTAGCCTTTGTTACTTTAAAAAGTGGAAAACCTTGAGTGAAAATTCTCTTTTGATCTAGTTTTCAATAGGATGTTCCGTTGCACTGTTCTGTCATGCTATGCAAGTTTCAGAGAAATGTATTTAAGTGCCCATCAAATTAGATTAAGATTAATCAGAGAAATGTATTTAAGAGCCCATCAAAGCAAGGCTGCCAAGATTTTTCAGGGCTGAAATTTCAAAATCTCAACATCAATTGCTATTACCCTGACATTTGTACGGTTAAATGTTTTGAAATTTGGAGGGATGGTTTATAAGGTCTAGGAGAGAAGATCCTACGGTTGGAATGTGTTAAAAGATTCTGAAAAGAATTAAGAAATCATAAACAAAAATGTCCAAAATGAGGCTATTCTAGAAGGGGACCCCCCTCGGGCGTTTAGGGGTTAGGAAGGATTGCATATTTTTCCACAAATTGTAAATATTCTCAATAATCTTATACTCAATACTAAAATTGATACAATTTTTAAAAATGTAAAGTACAATGGGACTCAACTTCAAGATACAAGTTCCACCATTTCCACACTTTATGGTACTCATTTCCACACTTTATGGTACTCATTTCCACTCAAGATGATACCCAAAACCACCAACTACTTTGCAATGCTTGGCATGCCATTGATTTGTTTAAATAATGAAATTCATAATTTTGATGCGCCAAAATACCCCCGCATCTTCTCTATTTTGTTTGTGACTTGGAGTTTCTGGTTCTCTTACAAGTACAGTGAGGTGCAATTTGCTTACAAACTTTTTGACTCCTCCCATAAAAACAAATTCCCTTCCCTAAATTGTAATGTGCTCGATATGGCACCCATGGACCTACAAATTGAAAGGGACATTCCTACTCTAGTCCTCTACTGGTAGGAATTTTTCTTACTATATTTGCAATCTTCAGAATCAATGCAGCCACTCGATATAGGATTACCTACTTTCAATGCTTACAAAAAAAATCGTAAGCATGTTGTACCCAACTGTAGATTATGGGCCATGGAAGTCCAGGTCACCAGTCTAACTTTGCGGATAACTCTTTTACTGAACATTATCACGATCATTAAATGCTGTATGAGTACTTGTAACTTCAGACCTATTTCAAGCCTCCCACTTAGACAATCGCAACTCCACCAGAGTAGAGACATGAACAATAACAGTGTCTGGATCCTGAGTATCAGTAGAAAGGAAATTGCAGTGAGAAACCAACAAAATTGGATTGAAGTCATTTAGAATGAGAGGTATGGTACATTCCCACTCCATGAATTGGGCTTGCTTGCTGTGTCCAGAGCCATCATCATCAGGAAGGAAACTCTTCTGCAAAAATTCCAGTGACGATGCACTCTGATGGCTGGAAACATTTCCACAGAAAGTAGAACTACCGGAGGGGACTGCGCAGTGATGTGGGCTCCAACACAGGCAAAAGATTATACGTTGGTGATGCCAGGCTTATTCCTCGAACTACGCCTCCATGAGCCATCTTGATTCGATAACACAGTAAAAGGACCGCGTCCCATAGTGCTGTTCGCCCCTGTAGATATGTACACAAGCATGAGCCTTCTAAAACTGAGGTGATGACCTTGAGTAAAAAAGAATTCATGGTTTGAAATGACAAATGCAATCAATCATATTGTGAAAAATTTAATTGAGATGGGACCAAATTTTATATTACTGCAATCAGTGAAGAACATTGCATGTGTTGTAAAAAACAAATAAATTTGAACAAAAGGGAGTCTACATAAGACCTACTCCAAAACTGCTAAATAAAACATTGGTCCCTTTAGGGGTGAAGAAAAAAAGTCCAGTTCAGCTGTCGATAAAACCACACACCTGAAGGGAGAACTGCAGTTTTTTGTCCCAATACAGGGCAAACACTGGTGGACTTTGCTTGCCGACAGCTAGGATACAAGCCCCTCCAGGTATTGATCCTGGAGCATTGGATAATACTGCAACATGCTTCTCTGAAAATCTTTCATTGCCAGGAAGAGTGTTCAGAAAAAGAGGATTTGTTCCTGTCTGCATATTCAAGTGGGCATACGGGTCCACGTGTAACATCCATTGTGGATGCTCCAACAATGCACAGAAAAGGTAGAGCAGAAGATGTGGATCAGACGGGAGCTCCAAGTTTGGTTTCTTGCTGTCCCCGCCACTGCCCATAAAGTCGTACCTTTTCACACATGTGCCTTCAGCGAGTTCTGTATTTCAAACCAAAGACCGTAAGATTGCCTGCATAGGATTCTAAGCTTCAAGCAATCAAAAGAAAGTTGAAAGATTTGTCAACTTTGAATCGAATTACAGATGCAGAACAAGAAACATACCTTTATTGAAAAATTCTAAAATTCAGTTGTTTCACAAGTATTTTGACAATAACACCTCATACCAGATATATTTAATACATTTACAAAGCACGGAACCCAAGAAAATCTACAGGGAAAAACGGATTACCTCTGATTCTCTGGACAACTGCCTCAGGTCGCACACTGCTGAGAGGAAGGAGACCTTTGAACCATTCCCCTTTCATGAGTAAACGCAAGCGCTGGTGCTCAGTAACTGCATCCAGACACTCCTGAACCAACGGGTTGACAGTACGCTCCTGACCTGAAGATTGAAGGCCAAAAAGCCCTGGCTGGGGAGCTGCAAGGGGAAGCAAACTTAACCATTTGAGTAGAAAACACAACAAGTCCGTTCAAGGAACATATGAGAATCAAGTCCTTACACTGCAATAAGCCATATCTGAAATGAAATCAGCTAAATCTGTACCTTGAAAAGATACTTTCATAAAGATGTACAAACATAATGCACAACAGAATCAGAATATTCAATCTGGTAGCAGCTCAATTAGTCACAACAGCAAACAAACACTACATTTGAGTTTCAAGTTTCGAAGCTGCTGCATAGTAAACTATATGTAAGAAAGTTGTGTCGATATGTAAAGGTGAGGCAGACCCGTCTCACCAGGAGGGGCATCACGAGCCTGCAAGAGAGCAGCACGAAGCTGATGCAGCATAGCCTCTTCATCTGATGCTGCCGGGTGCCACTCAGACGCAACTCCATCGGCAGAAGCAGACTTTAATGCGCCACCAACCGGAGAAACACTCACAGTTTGGCCCAACTTCCCTACTGCCGCCATCACCTTCAAAATGAAGAGAAAAACGTTAATATCCGAGCAGCAGATTACAATGCAGGGTAGACGTAGATCGACGAGCATCACCTGTCACTAGAATTTTTTAAGAAAACTACTTTACAATAAGCAACATTGAGCTGCTACTCGTACAAAGTTATTTAGAAAAGGCACGTCTAAAACCTTGACTTAGACAAACTCGTGGAAAGCAAAACGTGAAGATGATAATGAGGATGGTCGAGGGTAAAAAAGAGCAACAAAGAAGTCGAGCAGACCTGTAGATGGCTTGAATTGATCTTGTAGACAAGAGGATTCAGCAAGACTTCTGAAAACCATTGACGTAGTGAATCTCTCCATTGGTCAATAGAGGGAAGAACACCCAAGAGATTTAGTCCTTCCTTCACCTCTTCCGGGGACATGGGACTGGGCAACTCATTCTCCCCCTTTTTGGGGGGTGTAATTCCTTTCTGAGTGGGAGACATACGCAAGGTCCGAACTGGGGTACCTCGAGGGGTGCTCAAGGAAACAGGGGTGTGCGCAGGGCTGGTGGGTGCATTGGTGGTAACTCCACGAATGGTGGGAGGTGGAGTCATGAAGCCAGCTAAGACAGTCTTCCCAGCAGCTTCTACCATTTTGGTGTCAGTGTCTGACAAGAACTTTTTCAACTTCTCCTCACTTTGCACATCGTCTTTCATGTTGAAGCTCTTTTGCCGAGACCATGGAGTGGCACGATGCTCAATAGGGCTCCCTGCCGGATACGAAGGTGTAGTAAACGGTGACCCCTGCGCAACACACTAACATCAGAACAAAGTGACTTGAATCATTCCCGAATCAATTCATAGTGAACTTCAAGCACTGGTAGGGAGATTTAACCCCTAAGCGTCTAAAACGCCCAATATGGCCAACTTTGCAACAGTGGCATTTTCTCATTTTACCTTGGTTTTCTGATTGCAATGTATCATTTTAGAGCTCTTGTTCTATACTACAAGATTAACAGTGTCGATCGTGTCAAACTGAAGTCATTTTCACACAAATGGATGATTTGCAGCAGGGGGTCCAATTTTTCTACACTACAGAAAATACACAGTGGACGCTTAGGGTTTAACAACCTAAAACCCATTACTGCACAACCCTCTGGATCCCTCTAAGATGCATCCACTGAACGAGGTATTACCTGAGCAGGATAGGAAGATTTCGGGTTGGCTAGTGCATTGGATGGAGATAGAGATGATACAGGAGCAGCCAACAAAGAAAGAAATCCCGCATCAGAAGCTGATGTGCCTCGACTTCCCTTACTCTGCACTGGATGCAATGGGACCATCAAAGCATGGGGTGGAGAGGATGAAGGCTTCGATGATGGTGATGCATTCATCCTCGACGGTCGCAAACGTATATCACCTAAGCCCTTCAGCTCATTTGCTATTTCGGAGCCCTTACTAAGAATACTTCTCCTGTGTCCGAATCCTGAGAGACCAAGCAAAGCTTGTTGGTGCTTCGTGAGAGCCGTCTTCGACGACGCGTCCACTTGATTTTTGGAAGCAGCCACCGCCATACTTGCATCTGCGGCAGCTTGAAGAGAAATTGCTTTGTGGAGTGCACTCAAGGTCAGAGCAAAGAACACTGTCAAAATGGCTTGAGCTGCCCGCACCGCAACAACTGCATCCAGAGCGGGACTTAGTCAGAGCTTCAAAAATCAAATTCTCACAGTTACGGTGTTGTTGCCATATGAAATTGTTATCAAATGAAAGCAGAAGCCTTAGTCTCAGCACGTGCAACATTTTCGTGAGAACACCGAATTGGTGTCACACGTTGAACACAAGTCAAAAATCTGAAGAAAGAGGGCCAAAATACACTCACTAGCAATCTCTCCAGAAACGCCAACTGCTGCAAATGCTGCAATTGCGACCTCATTCCTGCAATTACACAAATGCGGAATTCAATCAGCTTACTAGGAAGCAATAGGCGGAAACCCTTAAAAGGACCAAGGATTCATGGTTTTAAAATGACAAATTCAATCGATCATATTGTGAGAAACATAATTCAGATTGGACCAGATTTTATATCACTGGAATCAGTGAAGAACACTGCATGTGTTGATAAATTTGAATAAAAGGAAGTCTACATAGGACCTATTAAAAAAACGGACCAAGAGGTTAAAAACCCTACTTAGGGTTTTAGGAACTAAAACAAAATGTGGAGATAATAGTTCAAAACTAATTCAGCGAAAGGTTGTCAGAAAGTATTTTTTAGAAACTTATTTTGTTACGCAAACACTCTGACGAGATAAAGAATGCACCTGAATGTAAGGGCCGCAAAAAGAGACGCCGAGAAGAGAGACAGCAAGACGATGACGGTGATGTCGCGCCGTGACGGCCTCACGGACATGGCAGAGAGAGCCGAAGAGATTGCGGCATGCTGGTACACGCCGAACCCCGCGCCCTGACCTTGCACCATCTCGATATGCTGAACAAAATCACAAGCTCTACCCTAAAGAAAAATCTGCTCATCCATGAGTACAATGCACCCCTGAACTCATCAAGCTGCAAAACCTAAATGAAAAACCTCTTCGCCCTCACACCATTCCAGCCCCAGGGAATTATTTACCAATTGCGACTTGAACAGATCCTGCATTCCCGCACACTCAACTGCCTGCAGCATCCAAAAGAGAACGTCAATCGCATCCCCTGCCATTCCTTTCGCTCATCGGAAGCAAAACCAAAACAAAAACAAAAACAAACAGCATCAGAACCTCGACCGAAAAAAACCTTCAAAAATTCCAAAAAACAAAAAAAAAATATCGTGATTGTGCACTGACATTGCCTGATTGTGCATACATTTTGAAGCGCACATATTCCTAGAACTCTTTAAACAAACAGTGCCGGCGAGCGGGCTACCCACATTTTTGAATACAAGTCCAAGTGAGACAAGACTGTGTCCTGTGTGAAAATATGGATGTACAAAACTTGTCACACATTCATCCACGACAGACTACACTAAATAGGTAGATTAGTGTTAGATAATTATAAGATTTGAAAATATTATAGATTTTTACTCTCGACAAAAAAAATTTACCAAAGACATTGATTCCAATACTATTGAAAGATCCTCATCTTGACCAATATAGAGGGTAAAAAAATTGATCAACAGTAAAAACTTACAACATGTTTATGTAAATTAGTGTATCTAACATTAATCTACCTATTTAGTGTAGTGAAGATATACCCGCTGCCCCTCTGCCCTAATACAACTTTTAGGCTTTAGTGACAAGCTTCTAAGCTTTGTTCTATTTGAAAATATGTAGTTTCATTTGAATAATAGTATTTGCTTTTATATTGGGTATGGAGTTGAAGGTGTGGAGGTGGGTGATGGAGATGAACACTCACGAGGCGGAGGTCAATATCTCAAGATTTGGAGGTGAACGGCTAGGCACGACGCATAAAACAAGCGTGGAGGCAGAGGTGAATAGTCTCAATATTTGAAGGTGAACGGCTAGGCACGACGCATTAGACAAACATAGAACCAGAGGCGAAGAGTCTTAAGATTTGGAGGTGAACGGCTAGGCACGACGCATAAGACAAGCATGGAGCCAGAGGTGAACAGTCTCAAGATTTTGAGGTGAACAGCTAGGCACGACGCATAAGATTTGGAGGTGAACGGTTGGGCACGATGCATAAGACAAGCGTGTTTGAATAACAGTATTGGCTCTATGTTTAGAATCGAAAAGCAATAAGAGAAGACTGTTGGTTATGGAATTGAAGGTGTGGAGGTGAACGGTATGGAGGTGGGTGATGGAGATGAACACTCACAAGGCAGGGGTGAACATCTCAAGATTTGAAGGTGAACTGTTAGGCTCAACGCATAAAACAAGCATGGAGGGTAGAGGTGAATGGTCTCAACATTTGCACGAACGGCTAGGCACGACGCATAAGACAAACGTGGAGGCAGCGGTGAACAGTCTCAAGATTTGGAGGTGAACGACTAGGCACGACGCATAAGACAAACGTGGAAACGGAGGTGAACAGTCTCAAAATTTGGAGGTGCACGGCTAGGCACAACGCATAAGACAAGGGTGGAGGCGCAGGTGAATGATCTCAAGTTATGAAGATGAACGGCTAGACACGACGCATTAGACAAGATTAGAAGGAGTGTTCTCCACTACCGAGAGGCCATCGTTGCGTTTCATCCAATCAGGTTTTCATTAAAATCCATCATTTTTATACACCCACCACTTTCATTCACTTATTTTTTCATCCAATTTGACCATTATTCATCTATATAGTATTTCATTCTTATTTTTTCATCTATGTACCATTTTCATCCATCTATATTGCCTTAGGGTATTAGTAAAAAAAACTTTAATTTTTTTAATTCTTTAACTATTTTTTTAAAACCAAATATTCTCATAAATTTAAATGCAAACTTTGAACATTTGTTGTAGGGGGATTCTAGCTCGGAATTAGACAAACTTTAAGTCCGTCTTGGATGTCTTAGATGTATACAGCCAAGGAATTCATTTGTGTAACTTATTTAAGAATTGAGGAAGTCAATTTAGGGCTTTAAATTTCTCAATATTCAATGTTGTTTCATTTTTGAAAGGTTGTTTTGAATTCATTTTCCTTCCTATTTCACCCAATTGGACATTCTACGTCTCTAGGAGTTGATTAGAGCGTAGTGGGGGTTTTAATGTTGCAAATTGTGTTAGACACTAGTGTACAGAGGCACCTATAGTGCCATTTTGTTCATTGTCACAAGTTTCGTGATTTGTGACCATGATCAGTGCAAGCAAGCAGTGTAGGTGCAGGTTGCCTTCAAGCCTTTAGATACTTGTGAGTATCCAAGTAGTCTCTTTATGGTGTAAACTAGGAGTCATCTTATTGATCTCCTTCATATTATGGTGTAGACTATTTGGAAGGTGACCACACTAAGGACTTTGAGTTACTAAGAACTTGGAGTCAATGGTGGATACCGACGAGGATTCTTAGCATGTTTTAGCATTGGATAGCACTAGGAGGTTTTTCGATTGCAGATTCGATGATTATTTATGGTACTCGATATATTGTGTATGGCGATTTTAATTTGTACGACAATGTAGTTCTTTTATTCATGCCTCAAAAGCAAAGGTAGCAAGGTCTATCATTTCTAAAAGTAGACTATATGTCTTGTACATGTCATTTAGTAGCCCATAATTCATATTTAGTTGTTGATATATAAAAGAATAAAATAAAAAATATATCTTTTTATTTTTGTTGTTGTTTGGTTGTATCATTTTTGTATACCTTTGATTCACGACTCTTTTAGTTTGAAGTTATGATTGCAAGATTGGACTTCAAGACCTTTGTTTATTGGTTGTGACACATGAAAAAGATAATGTAGAAGGCAGAAAAGCCGACATAGAATTGTTTTTACCAAGTTTTCTTATAGTGTCTAAAATGTTAAATTTAACACTTAAAAATCACTTTGGTTTGAATTTGCAAATTACAATTTTGATTTGCAAGCTTTGTTAGTGATATCTAATGCAAACTTTTCTGGATTTGAATTGCCATCTTGCAGGGTGTTTTTAGCAGAGGACGTGGAAATGTTAGAAATTGATGTCATTGCATTTTATGCTCGGTTTTACGGAATTACATGGTTATTGTACAAGAATTATTGGGAGAGGACTTTGAGACTATGCGCTACACATGGTCTTGGAACGTTCTCATGGCGGAAGCATCCAAATCCCACTGTAGGTTTCGCCCGTGGGAATGGGGGGAGGAAGAGCAATGGGCGTTGAAATTCTTCGAAGACTTGTGTAGCTTTCCCATCCTTAAATTTATGTTTGATTACTACAGAAACAATCCTTTTTCTAGCCATTGAATCGGCTAGAGTGACAGAATGATCCATGCACTTAACTGCTATACAGTAGTACTTGATCATCGTATCAAAGTGCAAGGAAATATTTCGTTTCAAATTACACTTGTTGATTATCTATGATTCATTATTATAATATTATTACACTATTGTTTTCAATCAATTTTTTTCAACAATGTCACTCATCACTCAAAAGATTTTTGAATGTAGGTTATTTTGATAAGTGATCCACAACTGTAGTTTTGATTGCATGTAGAATGTGCAACTTAAGAGATGTATGTCGTTAAATAGTGTCCATCATAAAACCATGACCAAGTGAAAATCTTGTCAGATTTTCTCCTAAATAGTATTCATTAGTAAGAGTGATATTGCGCTATTGTAATCACAAGTATTCACTATATATTGTATGATAGAAAATGCAATGGCAAAAGCTATACTTTTTAAATATAGAATTAGATACAAGCCAATTCTCAAACGCCTTTTTTTTGTGACTCAATCTATGGAACCCCAAACTAAAACATTGGAGGAATAAAAATTTGCTCACTGACGATTTGTAACAAAGAGACTATCCCATTAGAAAACCGCAATCACGGGCCTTGTTTAAAATTAGTACATCATTCATGTCATATATTAAACACCCATGAAAAAGCAGCTTTGTATATTGATGGTCGTCAAAGGAGAACATGCCATTGTATGCTTCTGTTTGGTATTGCAGTGGTTGCACAACCTCAGATGCATGAAACAATGATGCCAATAATAAAAGAAAGGTCTCGTAGCTTTGTTACATGTTTCCTAATGTCATACCAATAACAAATTACAAGTCAGATTATGCACAAGTCTAGCAAATTCATTGCACAATGGCTAGGATGTTGAAATAGAATTAGACATAGATACCTAAAAACAACTCTAAACTAATCGATTGCTTTACTAGTCAAATGGATCCAATATGTTTGTTTTATTTTTGTTGATAAAGAGCTATTTTGGACTTTTATCATGAAATCAAGACACTGAAGTATATAGTATTCTTGTTATTAAATGAGTGGTCACAACTGAGAAGGATCTATATAACAACCATTTGTAACAACACACAATTGAAGTCAATATTATGGACAAATCAACAAAGATGCCACCAGTTTGCATCATTTTTTTGCGAACAGGAATAATGTTTAAGTTTGCAATCAATTCCACAACATACAATAGATAATGGTCTCATGTACAAAAATTACATGTGGATGAAATCCAAAGTATGCAAGAAATAAAGTCAACCAAAAAATAGGTGAAGTTCATGACAAAAACAAAACATTGTTGATTGTCTTCAAACTCAAGAGTAGGCTTGTGGTTGAAAACAATTGATTAAAATCAAAGGATTAAAGTCAAAAGAGTCTTAATTTCTAGATACAATATCATCACAGACTTTTATATTTGGTCATCATCTACAATGTTCTTACAAACATAGAATCCTTCAGCCAAGTATGTTTAACAATTGAAAACACAATGGAAACTAGAAATGTCAACTAAATAACACACTTTGGAATGTCGTTTTCTAGGCTGCAATAAGAGTATACAAAAGTAAGGTAAGTAAGTTTCTTAACCCCTAAACGCTCAAATGACCATTTTTTGGTCGCGACTCAAATCTAACAGGCTACCCCGAACAAAAAAATATATTTTGAAAAAAATGTAAAACATTTGAGAATACTACATCAAATTTACTTTCCAACGCGATTTGAATTATAGAGTTATCCGTAAACTAAAGGGTTGAGTGGGCCTTAGTTTGACTAAAATTTGGAAAACAAAAACTATTGAGAGAAGTTCTAGGAAATCAAAAGAATGGGTGAGTGGGGACGGTCTAGGTATATGAAGCGAGAATCTATTGCCAGAAAAGGGGCTAGCAATCACCTTCTTCATGTGTGAAGGTGAATAATAGAAACTTTGGTGAGAAGTTTTTTAGCACCGATTTTGGTGCTTTCAAAGTTTGCATCAACAGTTTTTTTAGTGCCCGACAAACGTTCTTTTTTGAGGATTACTATCACTATTCACTCAAACTATGGTTCACTCACCCACTTTTGAGGGACTTTACGGATAACTCTTATGTCAATCTAAGTTAAACTCCACCCGAGAGAATGGAGTTTTAAAATTTGCTATTTGGGGAAAATAATGATGTACCTTCCATCATTTTTTTACCTTTTTGGAAGCTCGGGGAAATCACTTAGTGTAAATTTTGGGTACATATGAACATACAAAGGGTATTTAACGGGGGCTATGAAATAATTGGAATATTATACTATTTATAGTATATATAAGGTATATTCAGTATATATTATAGTAATATTCCTTGAATATTCCCAAATTGGTTATAAAACACCCTATATTACTTTTATAAATTTATAATTTTTATCTCAAATGAATAAAAGACACCCTAAATTTGTTCTCTCATAGTTATTTAAATTATCGACAATGACTTCCTCGAGTTTGGAAGTTTACAATAGATAAACCAACATTAACCAATCATGCTAAATTATAAACTCTAAAAGTGAAAAATTATAATTTATACAGATTTTCAATTATTGATGCTTTTAAATTCATCAAAAAAATACCTAAATTTTATTTTTGGAAGTTTGACCATGCGGATAAGTTGTAGAGATGATACCCTACATTTTGCCTATTGCACCAAACTTCATCAAAAAGTTGGAAGCCACATATTATAACACATCCATGCTTTATTCAATACCCCTTGGACTCTTAGGGGTTAACCCCTAAAGGACCAAGTGTCCTAACTAGGACATTTAGAGAATCGGGTAGGTTCCGGTGAACACATTTTTAATCGAAATTTGAAGGAAATTTAATAGTAGATTCCCCAATGTGCCACGAAAATGGGGATTTTTTTTTTTTTGAATTCCGACACTGTATGTGAAAGTTATGAGGGGAAATGTGTTTTTTTCGGGAGAAAGGGCAGCGGGGCAGTAGAGAAATAGTTGAATGTTAGGGGGGGCAACAAGATGGGCGGTGTGTGGAAAATGGGGTGGACTGTGGGGGGCAGAAGATCACCCCGTTTCCCAAACTCATAAAAAAATTAAAAAATAATATTTAAAAAAAATTAAAAATTAAAAATTAAAAAATTAAAAAATTAATTTAAAAAAAATTAAAATTATTATTTTAAATTGAAAAGTATTATTCTAAATTTAAAATATTATTTTAAACTGAAAGTTCAATTTCATAATTAAAATATTATTTAAAATTTTGAAAAATAAAATCATTTTTTAAAATAAAAAATAAAAAATAAAAATCGTCCAATGAGGGACTGCCACGTGGCAGTGTACCTTGAGAGTTAGTGGGGTCATGAACATTGGAATGGGTTGGCACTTCAATTCCCTTCCTCCACCCTTTATTTCCCCCCTAGCCCCCAAAATTCTTAGAAAATGTGCTACATGTCTTCTAAAACTTGGAGATTTTATTTTTTTTGTCAAATTTTATTTCGCCATTTTGTAGAGGGTGGAATGTACTTGTGTTTCACCGCTCGGATTTGTATTTTAAATAAAGAAAGTCGAAAATCTTGCAATTCCAAAAACATATAGTCTTTTCTGAACTTTTAAACCCCCAACAAGTGCAAGGTGTTATTCAACATCCTAAACATCTCCAAACGCAACGAAAATTGGTACACAACTAAGTAACATCATATAGAATGTGAAAGTGAAGTGCGACAAGTTTTGGTAGTGAGGTTTTTTTGATGTAGCTGTGGTCAAATGCATCTGAAATTTTCGGGCATGTGTTTTTTTGGGGTGTTTTTTTCCATCAAACGCAATTATCTTGCAATCCGTGCGGTCAAAATCAATGAAATTTGTTGTGTATGTTTTTCAAATAGTTTAGGACAAGATCTTACGGTTAGAAGGTAAAAAATAACATTCTTTTGGATTTTTTGCATGGGGGAGTAAAAATGGCAGCATTGGAGTGTTTTTGGAGGAAAAACACTCTGGTCCTTTAGGGGTTAACAACACATCTATACGTAACAAAAACATAATTTTCTTTTCCAATAAAGCATCAAACAGTACCTATCAACGAACGATTGCCATGTAAACTCATGGCCATCTGGATTGTAACTAACCACATGTGTAACCTCATCGGTCAGTCCGGGCAAAACGACCGCTCCACAATTCCGTATGCTACAGTTTCACACTCCAACTTTAGTACTCCGTATGTCATAACTTGAGTCAACATCACCACTGGAAAGTTGAAAGCATGTGTTTATGAGGATTAATAACGGTATTCACAGTACACAGGGAATACAAAAATTCTTACATTGTTGTAAGACGGGAAAAATGGAGAACAGCAGTCTAAATACAGTGGTCAATCTCATCATTGGTTTTTTCATCACCCTTGGCTGTTTCAATAATGTGCTTGATCACGAGAGCAAACTCCTGCAAATCCAATGTCACGTGAATGCACTCCTCCACTCACCCCACCAACTTTGAAGCTATGGAATCCAAAACAGCTAATACAAAGCGATAGGAAAATGAAGCAACCCACACATGGATTTCAGTCGGCATTTCCAAGACACCTTTCAATAATGTCAATGAAAGCCCTGAAAAGGAGTCATCGGAACTGCCCATGCTCCACACATTGCCAGTTCCGGTGCTCTACGTCCAAGTCCAGCAGGCTTGGCTGATCGCAACCACCAAGCCTCCATAATCACCACCACACTCGAATGCACCAAACTGACACATCCATCCACATCACAGTACAACACCCTCCGTCGCTTGCTACAACATCAAACCCTTCGCAACGCTTTGAATAAGGACGACGTCTTATATTAAGATCAGACGGGCCGTGTCCAACACCCCATCAAACAATGAGAAACATCCTCTGCACAAGCTTCTTCCGACTTCCTTCTACCCACACTATTCTAACAGCCGCCCGATACCCTTCCACAAATACATCCGCAATCACAGCACCCTACCCAATCACAAAGACAAATTACATTTCCTGCTCTCCGCCCACCGGAGCGATCCTACTCCCAGTGCCGCTGTCGCATCCAAAAGAGCCACAGCCACACCACTCTCCATATCAACCGCTACCACCTCCGCATATCTGTCCTCTACGCAGTGGAACAACACCCCTTCTTCTTCAAATCCGGCGCGTTGTTGTCCAGCGGAACGATGTTGGTTCCCTGCCCGGGCCCTTCCGCCGTGTTCTCTTCTGACGCCAGCGCCTTCTTGCTCACGATCCGATAGATCTCCGTCAAAATCCTCTGGAACGCCTTCTCCACGTTCGTCGACTCCAGCGCCGACGTCTCGATGAAGGACAGCCCTTCCTTCTCCGCGAACGCCTGCGCGTCGTCCGTCGACACTCCCCGAAGATGCTTCAGGTCTGATTTGTTCCCCACCAGCATGATCACGATGTTGGAGTCCGCGTGGTCCCTCAGCTCTTTCAACCACCTCTCCACGTTCTCGTAGGTCACGTGCTTCGTGATATCGTAAACTAGCAACGCCCCCACCGCTCCTCTGTAATACGCACTCGTGATTGCTCTGTACCTCTCTTGCCCTGCCGTGTCCCAGATTTGAGCTTTGATCGTCTTCCCATCCACCTATCAAGAATGTTTTTGCCCACCCGAAACCGATCAGCACCATTTCAACACATACCCGCTGTCACACTACTTTCTTCACCCGTATTGCTATTGGACATCAACAACGCTACTCCCACATCACGAGACTGCCCCCTGCATCACGACGATATTCCTTCGACATAATCACCTCACAAACTTATTTCCATACAATCACACGGACCCGGCCACACTATGTTACGACCGATCCAAATTTCACCCTCCACCTTGCGGACCAGTAACCAGCTTGCGCTCCATCTAAACACCACAATAATCCCTCCAACACATGCCTTCAAATGTACGTGCTCCCACTATGCGTAAAACCCTAACTAGGATACGGGCACAGGATGCAGGCCACCGCTGGAATGCATGATCACATCCCATGTAATGTCTACACCCCACCATCCAATTCTCCAAATCAGGCATTACGCCATCTCACGACCTAACCTCCGTTTCAGCTCCTCCTAACCATCAACAAGCGGGAAGGAAACGCCCTTCGTCAACTCATGTCATTCAGGAACCACACCATCGTCTGCACGAGGGCGTGCCAGTCACACCTCCAACAACCGGGCGACCAATGCACTGCACTGCACCCATTCTAACTCTCGCTGCTACATCGAAGAGGAGATGGAACCTGTCCTCCAGTCGTTATCACGAGCTCTCACATGCAGCTTCATCTACTGTTGACCTGGTCACCGTTCTCAGCTAACCACGAACTATTGTGCGCGAACCCCAACCAATCATTCAAGGCAGCGTTGAAGCAGGGGAGAACAGCAAAACCAGCGCAAGAGCGCAGAAAAGCAGCCAGGAGTAAAAAGAAGAAAAATAATAAGAGGAACCTGAATGGAACGCGTCGCAAACTCCACGCCGATTGTTGATTTCGACTCCAAGCAAAACTCATTCCGTGTAAATCTGGAAAGAAGATTGGACTTCCCGACGCCCGAGTCACCTATCAACACTACTTTGAACAGATAGTCATACTCGTCGTCCGCCTTGTGCGCCATCACTTCTGCCCGTGGCCTATCAACCTTGCAGGGGGCGGATTCTCACTTTCCAAAAACCTAAAAGCACAAAACGCGACATCCCAACTCATAAACAAACGACGCCAACCACCCCAAAAGCAAAACCACGAGATCCAAGCCGCTGAATGAGCTAAATACCGAAACTTGCACCAAATCCTATGCATCAACATCAGCAAAGACACTCACGGCGTCCTGTACTAGTGCGACCGTCCAGTCGAGAAAGAAGAGACTCACCCGATAAAAGAAGTAGCTACAGAGCGGAGAAGGTCGCAAAGAAAACCTCAGCCACAGGCGCCAGTTGAAAATGTGAGGAGCGACTTGAGATCGGGGCCGAGCTCCAGCGATGGCGGATCCGTGCGGAAGCGGGATTGCAAAGCTGTAAGTTAATGGAGCCTGCCTGCCTGGCCAACTATGAGAGAGGGAGGGCGAAACGGAGGAACGACGAAGCTGGACGTCCGTCGTACGAGAGGCTCTTGGGGGACGGAGAGCTGTTCCTCGTCAGAATATTACGTGGTGCCAATTCTATGGTCAATTATAAACAATTACGGTGTACATTGTTTTAATAAGTTTTTTGACTCTAAGCATGAAAATGAACTTCAAGCCCTCTTTATTATTTATTTATTTATTTATTTCTTGAAAAGTGTTTTGTGCATGAATCATAATTTGGGTCTTTTTCTTTTCTTTTTTTTTCTCTTTTTTGTATTTTTTTGTTGTTTTCTTTTTTGAAAAAAATATTATCATTATTAGAGTTATCTTTAAAGTCACCTTGAGTTTGATGAATCTACAAAGAGTTTTGCTTTACTATCACGGCCCGGGAAGAACTGACAGTCAGTTACAAGTCAGCCGATTAATTTTTGGAAATGGCTGGTTGATTTTCAAGAGTAGAGGCAAACCACCGAACTAAATGACTAAAAAATGATTATATGTAGCATTCATAAACGAAATATACGGGATATAATCTTTAAAAACCGGTTGCTTTTGGAAAATAAAGGACATTGATTGGTTGCTTCAACCGAACGGTGTTTGCTATACTCTTATTTGTTCATTCTAAATAGTTAAAAGGTGTGGAAGATTTTGATGGTCTATCATTATTGGCCGTGTAAAAGGTGTGTAAGAGGTTGGTGGTCTTTAAAAGCTTTTTAGCACCAAGAAAGGAGCTAAAAAACTTTTGAAAACTTTTGAAAACTTTTGAAGACCACCAAGCTCTTACACCCTCTTACACACCCAATAATTATAAACCACCAAGATCTTTCACATCTTTTAACTATTTGGAGTGAAGAAATAAGAATATAATAAAGAAAAATTCATGATATCTTCTTCAAAATTTGATGGACTTTAACCCCTAAAGGACCACGACTATGTTTCTCTCCAAAGACTTCAAAGTATCCCTTCTCATAAAAAGACAAATAGCTTTTGATCTAAAAACCTTTTGACCGATTCAACCATAGGATATTTCAACCAACTTGAATTTATTACAACCTAAAAAATTTCAACCGTTCAAGGTTCTTCAATAGTAAGATTATAAACATCAAAGAAGGTAGTATTTTCTTTTTTGGCTTGTTGCCCAAGTTTGAAACTTTCTGAAAATGCCCAAAATGCAAAGTTCAGTCTCAAATTTGGTAAATTGAATTTGGCAGTTGTGTATATGGGGGTGTTAGCTCATTGTGTACAAAAATTCAGATGCATAGCTCATTGTATGAAAATTTTCAGGAGGTGCCCGTAATTAGGTTTTTCACCTTGCATGATTGTATCTTTTGATCTATACATCATCTATGTACGCAAATTACCATCCCATCTTCGTTACAAAGAGTAGAATCACCACAAAAAATCTCAATAATTAACGATCAATACTCATTCCATATTGAGCTGACCGAACTTGGAAAATTAGCCTTGGTCCTTTAGGGGTTAAGGGTAACTCCATTGTTAGATCTTCTTTGTAACCTTCTTCCCTTCTTAACTTCTGCATTTTTTTTAGTTAAAAATCCTAATAGATATTTTTTTAAATTAAAATAATGCACTCTTTTGGTACCACAACTTCATATGTGTCTTTTTAAAAATGCAACAAAGGTCAAAAAAATGTTGGACATGGACAATTACAATACAAACTCATAGCAGATTTAATATTTATATTAATTTAATATATATTATTTATAATAAATAATAAAAACTTGAGGCCTCTTAGAGGGCTCAATTTTTTTGTAATGACACCAAAAAGTAGAGAAGTTGGTGAACCATACCATACAAACGCCCCACAAATGAATGCCTTTGTGGTACCTTTATGGGTTCAGCGAAAAATTATACAAAAATCTTTGAAATGAATTTCCAGGAAATTTTATATCAATTGAAGACGAAATCCTCAAATGTTCTATGAGGCTCGAACCTACAACCCAATCAATATTTGAAGCCTACGTGTACATGCATGAATCGCCTACTACCATCTTTGCAGGAACCTTAGCTATGTACACTAGCTTGCCGAAATCAAAGTCAGTATATTGCAATTTTAGTGCTGAAAACCTTGTATTGGCCAGAGTTTTAATAAATATTGGGCATGCCTTGTCGAATCAGAACATAGATGCCACACATAAGATGCACTATGGTAGGTGCCACACATAAAATGCACTACCTTAAGTATTCTATAGGGTTTAAAAAGATGGTTTTCATACCAAATTAAAAATGTTACAATGCTCCACCACATACGCAAACCATCGTTCAATTTGTCAATGATACACTGCAATGTGACAATATTATTGTTTCAAGCAATAAATTTGTGACAAGTCATTTTTGTGACTGCAATGTGACAATATTATTGTTTCAAGCAATAAATTTGTGACAAGTCATTTTTGTGACTGTTGTAGTAATATAGTTGGTTTGCCACCTTTGAAACAAATAATTAACTAAAACTAAAAAATATGGTTCCTCCCAAGGTTTTGGAATTTATTGAAAATTCATCAAGCTATACATTTTGAATGAATATTAGCACATTTTGGATGAATACCATCACTTTGGATGAATGCTAATCTGTTTTGGATGAATAATAGCACTTTTGGGATTTCATTACTTTTCTAGATTTTCATTTTTCTAGGACCAATAATTTTCAAAAAAAAAATTCTCCTTTTCTTTCTATAATTATTTTTGGACAAATCTGTGGTACCCTACGATAATTCATTACAACCATCTTGAAGTCAGGGCTTCCCAAGTATGTCATCAAGTATGTCATAATAGAGAGGGACAAATTGTACCGTGGAACTAGCACGGTGAGCCGGCCCGAGGCCACCACCGCGACGGTTCCGTCAGGAATGTCGCGCGTGCGCTGCCGGATTCCGAGGAGAAACAGCTCTCCGTCCTCCCAGCGCCTCTCGTGCGACGGACGTCGACCTTCGTCGTTCCTCCCTTTCGCACAGAGCTCAGTTGGCTAGGCAAGCAGGCTCCATTAAGTTACAACTTTGCAATCCGTCCTCGCGCCGGATCCGCCATCGCTGGAGCTCGGCCCCGATCTGAGGTGCTCCATTTTGCATTTTCAACCGTCTTTTCTGGTTGGGGTTTTGGTTTCGGACCATTGCGACAATCTCCGCTTCGTTGGGTTGTTTTTAGGTTTAAGATACTCTTCTCGGCGCTCGTGCATGAGGAGCTTCTCAACATCTGCTGCCTCCATGTATTGAGGTTCAGTTTCACAGTCAATATGTTTCGCTCATTCTTTTGAGAATTTCTGAACTGAGGTCCAGGGGTCCTCAACCCTAAACCCTAAACCCTTGGGGTTGTTTATTGTATCAATTTTTATGCTGTTTTAGGTTTTAGGATCATGACGGGCCCATTGCCAGTGAAAGGGACAGAAATTTCTTCTGCACCATGTTCTGTGCGAAAAGCCGCCAGGCTGCTCAGCCGTTTTTTATCAAGCGAGGCAGCTTTGGAGGTTGGCATTGCCAGGGGCTATGTCGAGGCGGTCGCTCAATCTTTACAGGAGATTCTGGCAGGGGGGGAAGAGAATTCAGGGAATGGCACGGAAGGGCGGGGGAGATTGGCAAGTGCAGGGCGTAGCTCGAAGTTTTTTAATATCGAACAGGCCCCGAAGGTTCCTGAGGTTGAAAAGAAATCCCGGAAAGACAAGAAGGTGAAGCAGAAGAAGAAAGACCAAGCAATGGAGAAAGTCCAAGCAATGGAGAAAAACCAAGCAATGGAGAAAGACCAAGCAATGGTTGATTTTGCGGCACTTCTGGGGCATGAATTAGATGGTGGAGAAATTGAAAAGCAAGCCGACGGTGAGCTAGGTTATGAGGAAAAGCCTGCCGTTACTGAAATGCTTCCTAGTACACCAAGGCAAGTGGACAGTTTAGGCGATGGAAGAGAATCTCAGAAGAGCGAGAAGCACAAGAAAAAGAAGAGGAAGAGCTTGGGTGGAGAAGCTATGGATGTGGATATGGTCAGGAAAGCTGAGGAGAGTGACCCTGACAATACGAAAAGTGCGAAGAAAAAGAAGAAGAAGAGGAAGAGTGTAAATGGTGTGATCTCTAATGGCTCACCTACTAAGGAAGAAGCGGGCGTCGCACGAGCTGAGGACGGGGATGTGAAGCCGGGGGACGACGTCAGGAAGAAGAAGAAGAAGAAACACCGAGACGACGCTTCAACTCCAACGAAGGAAGAGTCTAAAAAGGTGCTTACTGAACATATGAATACCAGTATAGAAGATAGAGGGAGTAATGGGAATGATCAGCAACAGGATAGTAGCGTTAAGAAGAAGTCGAAAAAAAGGTCCAGTGAGGTGTCTCCAGGGAATTCCCAAGAGCAGCATCGCAAGTCAAAAAAATTGAGATTGTCTGATTGAAAGGCATCTCAATTAAAGGAGAGATCAATCCATCACTTGGCTTCATTTCCTTCTCACATTATATGTCTTCATTTCCTACTCACATATATGTCATCAATTGATGTCTCCTAGCTTGATGGATTAATTAGGTCAGTGGATGATGCTTGTGAATAGTGCTGAAGGAATTGTATGTTGAAGTTCAGGATGTTTTTGTGATTCTCAGCTGTCTTCCAACTTCTTGCTTTGGGTTTGCAGTTGTCACGGCGTTCAACTTCTAAGAGTTGAAGTTTCAAGTTCTGTTCAAAGTCAGTTCCAAGCTGTGAGTAAGGTGTAGACGAGTAAGTAGGGTACAACCTTGAAGGTGGTAACCGCTGTGAGGTATGGAAGCTGACTTTGAACAGAACACATGTGTGCTCATCTTAGCTAGCAGGTGCTTAAAACTCTTTGGCCAGTGAGTAGAATATCTCTCACTTCTGCTCTATTTACGCCTGCTGCTTGTATTGAGCTACTTTAAGCTTGTTTGACGTTTAATTGTACGTTTGAGGCTTCAGTTTAGGTACACTTTGTAACTGGCTTACCCTTCCTATATCCTTTGTCTGCTTTGGGATATTGTTTACGTCACCCTCTGCTCAATTGATGTAACCATGTTGGCTTGCATGATCTTGTGGTAGAAACGTAGACACGGCTTGCTTCACAATGTTAAGGAACAGGAAGAGGAAATCTGAGTGTTAGGGTGCATTTTTGATATAATAGCTTTACATAATCTCAGTGGAGTGCCATTGCTGTGTAGGTAACGGAGTTTTGTTTCTTTTTCTTTTGTAGGAACCCGATTCTGGTGTATGAAGCATATTTATGTATTTGCTCTCCTATTCAGGTTGCATTTGCTTGTCTTTGAATGGTTTATAACTTCATGTCTAAAGCCAAAGTGTTCTGGCTTCTGGTGCAGAATATTAGCCCACCTAAGTAAATGTGCACCTGAGAAGCTCGAATTGGGCCTCACTTTTTCTTTTTCTTTTTCTTTTTCGTTTTTTTGCAGTTTTGAGTAGGTCATGTGTGGATTCCCTTTTGTTCAAATTTATTTGTTTTTTACCAACACATGCAATGTTCTTCACTGTTTCCAATGATATAAAATTTGGTCGCATCTGAATTATGTTTTACACAGTATGATCAATTGAATTTGTCATTTGCAAACCATGAATGCTTGGTCCTTTAGGGTTGAGCTGAGGACATTTGGACAAGGGAATGATATGTCCCTTTCTGATGGAGGTCTCATCGATTGGAATTAATCAATTGGAATTAGAAAAATTGGAATCACAAAAGTTTGGCGAAAATAGGAGAAGATATTCATGTGTGAAGTAGGATTAGTAGGGCACAAGTGATATTGGGGCAATATAGATGGAAAGGATATGATGAGTACCAAAATGGTAGACTAATTATATGAGAATCCAAATTTTTCTAAGTTGTAGTTTACCATTTTTTTGGTTTGACTTCACGTTCCTAATATGATGTATGCAGAATGTATGCAAAATATTTAGATAGGGTTGAAAATAGGTTATACATTGCATTGATAATGTTTCAATATTTAAGCTATATCTAATGGAACACCAAAATTGTGTAATATAGGATAAACTAATTATTTTTTAAATTGTGTGCCTTGGAACCATGATCATGATTTTTTTATGAATATTCACTCAAGCAACAAGTAGCCAACACAAAATCCAAAGTTTCATACATGGTATTCATTCTACTAATTATTGATGTTATATCATTTAATAAGACTAAAAAATATTATGTTGTTTACTATTGATAGAATAGAAAGTGAAGTTTGCTTCGACAAATATACACATATATACTAAAAGCAATTCAATATTACATTGACATTCAATATGTGCACATTATTGCACATGCTCTATGTGTATTATGTAGGGCCCGGGAAGAACTGACAGTCAGTTACAAGTCAGCTGATTAATTTTTGGAAATGGCTGGTTGATTTTCAAGAATAGAGGCAAACCACCAAACTAAATGACTAAAAAATAATTATATTTAGTGTTCATAGACGAAATATACGAGATATAATCTTTAAAAACCGGTTGCTTTTGGAAAATAAAGGACATTGACAGGTTGCCTCAAAAAGCTTCCCGAACAGTGGTATTATGTGTGTTGAATCTCAAGAGGAGTTTCTAGGATGCTAAGGTGTCAATTGATTTTTATTTCATTTCTTTTTATATACTGAGAAACACAATCTTTTCTTAAAGCTATGAAGCTATTAACCCTTTAATTTCCATATCCAATTTCAAAGCTGTATTCTAAAATGTTTGATGAAACACAAGAATGGAGTTGATATATAAAGATAAGTTGTAAATCTCAATGTGTAGATCACATATGTACGGTTGGATTTATCATATTTTTTCCTAGTAGTTTTTCATTAGCTTTGCAAGGTTTTCTTTTGAAAATCCTAAATTAACACTTTTTTATTATTAAGAAATTATAATTTTTTTGGAATAACATGCACCATGAGATGAAGAACCTGGAATTTTTCAATGGATGAGAAGTTGTACAAGATGTAGTCAAGAGAAACTTACAATCTATTCATCGTTCATTATATGAACGTAGGTGTATCAAAGAATTAACATCTATAAATATGGATGAAATATATAAAACATAGAAGAAATCCCACTTATATGTACATGCATTGGCAAAAATCTTAGAAACTTTAATAAGGGTACAAAGTCTAAGGCTTAATTCCTAACTCCTCAACCAAGCAGAAAATGTCTTATGTACATATTTACTTCTCGTGTTCTCATCTGCGGTGATCTTTTTGCAGCGCAAAATCATTGTGATAGATTTTATGGGAAGTTATCTTTTATGCATGTGTGATCCAATTAGAAAGGGAACGGATTTGTGAAAATTTTAGGCCACATTTCATGTTGGAGTGATTCACCAAAAATTTCAAAGACTTAAGTGTGAATGTGCACTTGAAAAATAAACTCATAAAATTAAGCAACCAAAAAATTTGCAAAAATCACTGCACTTACAATATTAAATTTCAACCCATCACAAAACCAAATTTTCAATATCTTATTCTTAATCGAATTACAAAATAATTTTGAATGAAATATAAAATTTATAATGTACAACTTTATTCGTACACAACGTTCAAAATATCTTCGCAGCAATTTATAATAGATCCTTGCAAAATTGCCGAATTTGGAGAGGGGTGAATACGTTTAGGGGTCAATAATGTTGTGTGAAAGCAAAAAAGAAAAACTCCAAGCATGGCCACACACGTCCGCAACGCCGACCATTGAACAAGCTCGACGGCACCTCCACGACGGTTCTGACAGGAATTACACCTGGCCGCTGCCAGATTCCAACGAGGAACAGCTCTCCGTCCCCGCAGTGCCTCTCGTACGACGGACGTCCAGCTTCGTCGTCCCTCTCCCTTTGTCACAGTTGGCTATTACGCAGCCCAGCTCCATTTTCAGCTTTGCATGCCCGCCTGCGCGGATCCGCCATCGCTGGAGCTCGGCCCGATCTCAGGTGCACCACCTCACATTTCCAACTGTCTCTCGGAGGCCCCTCTGCTTGGGGTTTGGTTTCAGACCTTGGCGACGATCTCGCTACGTTGTCTTAGGTAAGTCTGTTCTTTCTTTCCTGGCCGGTGGCACCAGTACGGGACACCATGAGTGGTCATTGCTGACATCGATTAGGATTTCGTGTAAGTTTCCGTATTTAGCTCATTCAGCGGCTTGGATCTGGTCTCTGGTCGTGGTTTTGCTTTTAGGATGGTTGGCGTCGTTTGTTTATGAGTTGGGATGTCGCGTTTTGTGTTTTTAGGTTTTTCGAAAGTGAGAATCCGCCCCCTGCAAGGTTGATAGGCCACGGGCAGAAGTGATGGCGCACAAGGCGGACGACGAGTATGACTATCTGTTCAAAGTAGTGTTGATAGGTGACTCGGGCGTCGGGAAGTCCAATCTTCTTTCCAGATTTACACGGAATGAGTTTTGCTTGGAGTCGAAATCAACAATCGGCGTGGAGTTTGCGACGCGTTCCATTCAGGTTTCCTCTTATTCTTTTTCTTCTTTTTACTCCTGGCTGCTTTTCTGTGCTCTTGCGCTGATTTTGCTGTTCTCCCCTGGTTCAACGCTGCCTTGAATGATTGATTGGGGTTCGCGCACAAAAGGTCGTGTTTAGCTGAGAACGGTGACCAGGTCAACAGTAGATGAAGCTGCATGTGAGAGCTCGTGATAACGACTGGAGGACAGGTTGTATCTCCTCTCTCATGTAGCAGCGAGAGTTAGAATGGGTGCAGTGCAGTCCATGCATCGCCCGGTTGTTGGCTGGCACGTCCTCGCGCAGACGCTGGTGTCGTTTTTGAACGACATGAGTTGACGAAGGGCGTTTCCCTCCCGCTTGTTCATGGTTCGGAGGAGGTGAAACGGAGGTTAGGTCGTGAGATGGCGTAATGCCTGATTTGGAGAATTGGATGGTGGGGTGTAGGCATTACATGGGATGTGATCATGCATTGCAGCGATGGGCTGCATTCTGTGCCCGTAGCCTGGTTAGGGTTTTACGCATAGTGGGAGCACGTACATTTGAAGGCATGCGTTGGAGGGATTATTGTGGTGTTTAGATGGACCGCAAGCTGGTTATTGGTCCGCAAGGTGGATCGGTCGTAACATAGTGTGGCCGGGTCCGTGTGATTGTATGGAAATAAGTTTGTGAGGTGATTATGTCGAAGGAATATCGTCGTGATGCAGGGGGCAGTCTCGTGATGTGGGAGTAGCGTTGTTGATGTCCAATAGCAATACGGGTGAAGAAAGTAGTGTGACAGCGGGTATGTGTTGAAATGGTGCTGATCGGTTTCGGGTGGGCAAAAACATTCTTGATAGGTGGATGGGAAGACGATCAAAGCTCAAATCTGGGACACGGCAGGGCAAGAGAGGTACAGAGCAATCACGAGTGCGTATTACAGAGGAGCGGTGGGGGCGTTGCTAGTTTACGATATCACGAAGCACGTGACCTACGAGAACGTGGAGAGGTGGTTGAAAGAGCTGAGGGACCACGCGGACTCCAACATCGTGATCATGCTGGTGGGGAACAAATCAGACCTGAAGCATCTTCGGGGAGTGTCGACGGACGACGCGCAGGCGTTCGCGGAGAAGGAAGGGCTGTCCTTCATCGAGACGTCGGCGCTGGAGTCGACGAACGTGGAGAAGGCGTTCCAGAGGATTTTGACGGAGATCTATCGGATCGTGAGCAAGAAGGCGCTGGCGTCAGAAGAGAACACGGCGGAAGGGCCCGGGCAGGGAACCAACATCGTTCCGCTGGACAACAACGCGCCGGATTTGAAGAAGAAGGGGTGTTGTTCCACTGCGTAGAGGACAGATATGCGGAGGTGGTAGCGGTTGATATGGAGAGTGGTGTGGCTGTGGCTCTTTTGGATGCGACAGCGGCACTGGGAGTAGGATCGCTCCGGTGGGCGGAGAGCAGGAAATGTAATTTGTCTTTGTGATTGGGTAGGGTGCTGTGATTGCGGATGTATTTGTGGAAGGGTATCGGGCGGCTGTTAGAATAGTGTGGGTAGAAGGAAGTCGGAAGAAGCTTGTGCAGAGGATGTTTCTCATTGTTTGATGGGGTGTTGGACACGGCCCGTCTGATCTTAATATAAGACGTCGTCCTTATTCAAAGCGTTGCGAAGGGTTTGATGTTGTAGCAAGCGACGGAGGGTGTTGTACTGTGATGTGGATGGATGTGTCAGTTTGGTGCATTCGAGTGTGGTGGTGATTATGGAGGCTTGGTGGTTGCGATCAGCCAAGCCTGCTGGACTTGGACGTAGAGCACCGGAACTGGCAATGTGTGGAGCATGGGCAGTTCTGAGCACATTGAGGAGAGAACAAGTGGTGAGCAGGTTTGGGAGCTGCCAGTTAGTACAATGTAGCTTAACACCCTTCTCCACCGTCGCAATCTTCAAATTTTACACCCCTGTTTGGAACATCCTCCTGCAATTGTCGGCTTCATTTAGCTCGCCCCGTAACCTTGGTGTACACATGATGACTAGTGGTGTATCGTTTGATCCGATTTTTCTCTACCTGTATTTGTTGTTGCAATTAGAGGCGGTTTTGTCCTCTTTTGTGTTGGCCTTTTGTCGTGACTCTTGTTTTTCTTGCTCTCAAGCGGTTCCGAATCATTTTGATTCTCTTGCGGGTCTCTCGATTGTATTATTGGCCCTCTGTTGGTCCTAGTGGGATTGACATCGGTTCTTAGCACCGGTGCAAATAGTTGTACGCATTTGTTGAAAAAATGACAAATTAACTGCATTATTGAGTTGTTGTCATTTTGTTTCAAAGCTTTCAAGCTGGAACAAGTCGTTGCATTCCTCTTCTTTTTGAGTCTGCAGCAAATGCAATACCCATGACAGTGTGAGGTGCCTTATGATTTTGTAATCGCTGATTCGTAACATGTGTTGATTATACATTCCTACACATGCAAAGAGCCTGTCGAACTTGAATTTTACTTAAGTTGTATCCGCAGGGTTTCTTGCCTTCAACACTCTGCCGAGATTTTTAAAACATTACTCATTTGCAACACATTTGGAACTTAATTTGTTGTGTAGAATTCTTTGCAGTGTGTTTTGAAGTCCTTCACAGAACAGCGCCTTGGTAGTTCTACTCCCACAACCTGTCTCCAAACGTCCAAACGTATGTTGTCACACCAAGTTCACAAAATTCAAAAGAGTGCCACTCTGAACCTATCGCCCATTCTCACACTACAAGGAGAGGCGTCGTTTCTCACTCAGGAGGATCTTGTTCATTGTCCTTTTTTTATTGCACATGTTTGTCTTGCCTGACGAATCGCATTCATGCAAGCCCAACCAAAAAATTGGTGAGTGCGAAGTGGCACTGTTTAACTCATGAGGGAGTGAAAAGCGACGCCTTCTCTTTGTAGTGTTATCGCTTTCTTCCCGCGCTCCTTGATGCAATAAGTGATTATAGGGTTGTTCACACATGCTGTTACATGAGGCAAGGACTTTCTTAAAACAGGAAAAGACGAGCTCTGATTTTCATGTCACTACTGTTGTGACCTGCTCCTGGTGGAAATCAGCAATCATTTGCCTTGGTGCAAGAAGTGTGAACCATCTATGTGTGCGTTAAACCAACCGAAGGCTGATGACCGCAGGTTAAAGGACATCGACAGTGGTGGGTATGACCCATGAAAGGCCACCCAAGGGAGTGAGGTGGCTGTTGGGGAAGCCAAGGTTAAAGCTTTTCACATGAGAGCACTCACACCCATGCACGTTAGAGCCGACTCGCTGATATTATTCATCTACATTTGAAGGGCCCTTGCACTTACACTCCCCCAACTTTACATGTCCTTCACACATTAAAAGTGCACATCAAATAGTCAATGGATCAATCACAAGTAGAATGTGGGGACACTGGAAGGAGAAGCGACACTTCTGACTGCCGTTGGAGGTGCTCTTCAGTCGGGGAGGACACAACAAACAAATAAAAGCCGGATTCTCCGTCCGTCAGAAGCGTCGCTTCTGCGTCCAGTGGAATAGTCAATCAAATCGTGAGTTGAAGGGCCATTTCTTAACACGCTAGGATTGACAGTCAGAGCATCCCCACTCCTACACGCTAGTAAGAGATGATTGGCTTGAAATTATTCATTTACACTTGAAGAGCCCTTACACTTACACTCCCCCACCCTTGGAGGCCCTTCACACATCAAAAGTGCACATAAAATAGTCAATGGACCAATCACAAATAGAATGTGGAGATATAGTCAACTAAGTAGTGATTTGGAGGGCCATTTCTTGACACGCTAGGATCCAGAGTCAAAGGCATTTTGGAAGGGCCCTTGGCATTTTTCATTTACTTCTGGGGTGCGAGGGACTTTAGGAGGGCTGCGGTGGAGCTGCTTTCAAGAGGCATTTTTGAAGGGTCCTTCGTCCTTTTCATCTACTTTTTGAGTATGAGAGACTCTATAGGGCATGGGTGGCTATGCTCTCAGAGAATGAGAGCCGCTTTACGCTATGGTCGATGGCTGAAGGTTGACAGGCCGTCGATTTCCACCAATTGAATTGCAAAAACACAAGAATTTTCAGCCTCTCGACCCTTCATTCTAAAGGCCAAAGTCCAAAGACAGTAGCCCTTCAAAATGCCTATTTGGCAACACTTTTTGAAAAGAAACCCAAGAGTGAAGAACTCTCGAAGAAAGTTTAAGTCAGGAATAGAAACCCAAACTATGATCGAGAGGCCGTCGATTTTCTTTTCATAAAAAATCAGAAGTATATTTTATTGCCTATTTTCAGCAGTGTGAAGCGGCCCTTCGAGCTGGCGTGGCTTGTGTGCTGTTGAAGAGAGGCCAGGCAGGCGTGTGACTGGGCTAAAGTTCAGCTCCCCATGTCCAATGTCCGACGGCCTGCCCACCTGCCCCCCACGTGTCTCCAAATTCACTGTCTTCCAGATCCGCAACCAAGTCAGCCCCCTTTCCTTCTTCAATCTACCACTCTAGCCCTCTGTCCGGGACAATTTTTTTCCCCCCCTTGAAATATAGCCAATTTTTTATTTTATTTTAGAAAGAGCTAAATTTGGACCTAAAACTTATTACTTTGTTGGCTCTGACCATTGGGAAGAGGTATTGCAAGGGCACCTATTTTCTTGGGCTAAATACCATTGTAGCACAATGTACAGGGAGATCCGGCCGTTAGTGTAAAATGAATTGAATTGAATTGCCAAATTACTAGTTGAAAGTCATAGTTTAAGCCCAAGATCTGGATAATTATTTTGATACTCGGGTGCTATCTAGGTGAGACATAGGTAGTAACCTATGTTGAATGGATTATTGTCTAAAAGTGGTTGTTTTTGTAAAATATTGGATTTTAGCTGGTTTCTTTGGAAAACTCCCGGTTTAGTGTTGTAGCAAATATATTATGTCCATGCTTCCAATGACATGCATTCTTGTCTTTCACTCGTTCTATATTGGTTAGAGCTCCTCGTAGCATCGCTCGTTGTTGCTAACATATTCATGCGTATTGTCATATTTTCATCCATTTGAGCAAATTCTCATTCTGTGATGATGACTTCATCTGAAATCTAGATGAAAGTGTTACAATGGTTGTTTCATTGGTGCTACCTGTTCTAAGTAATAAAGGAATGGCACTATTTGTATTCCATGAGTTTTGGGACTACATTGTCATTGTCATGTAAACTTAATTTCCAATTGTAACTATATTGTGGTCTCATTGCAAAAGGGTGTTGACTCCGGGGAGGGCGAATCAACCCCTACACTGGGACCTGCCATTTTTCTGGTTTTCTCATTTTGGGGGTCTGAGTGATTTTTTTTGAAAATTTTAATTCTATATTTGGGGTCTGTGACCCCAAGTTAGTCTAAGGTAACCTACCATGTTCAAAAATAGGGGCAAGCTTTTGTTTTTGTTTTTTTATCTTTGGTCCCGGTGTGGGGGTTGGTTCTCCCAATTCGTTGACTCCCATTGCTCTATTATGCCATGACATTTACATACAACACTATGCATTCACAATGTTACATGACATGTGCATTTCGACGACCCATTTTGCAGTTGTGCAGACCCCTTGCTCCCACTGTATGTCAAAACCATGATGTATGTAAAAGCAATTAGAAAGCACACACGTAAGTTATAAGAAAGATTACCTCCATTGTCGTAGTTGGATAAAGCGTCAGTTAAAAGTACCACAGCTTCTCAGAATATTCTTGTGGCAAATGAACATTAGCCTCCCAGTGTTGTGAACTTACCTGAATGTGGGGACCGACAAGTTTCACTTTGCCCAATAAAGGACTCGGCTCATTTCAGTCATTTGCTGAGATCTACTGAATTGGGCAAACATGAAGCTGGCTACAGTCTATTGAGCATCTGTGCTGAAATCTGAGGAATAAGACAAACTTGAAGTTGGCTGAAATGTAACCCCCAGCGTTCAGAAACTGGATGACGAACAGATTCAAAGCCTGCAACTTTCTCATACAACTTTGGATGACTTTCATCCAAGTTGCCTTTGTAAGCCTACTAAATTCTCTAAATTCACAAAAAATCTCTTGTAATGGGGAGGTGTAGATAATATTGGAGAGGCCTTCAACTACAAGTATGTCAAATTTGTTGGGTAGATTTATGTCTCCAATGGTTCTCTCATGTACACCTCATGTACATCTGAGCCATGCTAATATCTATTTTTGAGGCTAGCATCTACTTGTGTTCAAAGGGTTGGTAAGTTTAGAGGTTAACCCTTAAATGCTTAACGTCCTTTTCAAATTTGACAGTTTTACAAAGATGTTTTATAAATTGAAACTAATTTGTCATCCATCTACTTGAAACTTTAGTGTAAGACCAAAATTCTTCTTTTGCTTCACACGGCTGGCCAGGCGTAAATTGTTTATTTAAAAACAAATCAAGACTAACAACAAACATACATAATGTTTATGAGCTACCTTGGTTTGGTTTCTTTTTTACAATTCATTTTTAATACAATTTTTTTGAATTGAAGGTTTGCAATACTTTTTAAAAAACATCATTTATAGTATTGAAGAATGATGCCTCTACAACAGGAGTATTCACAACATCATTGGTTGCCCTCAACTTATTGCCCGAATGAAAAAGGTAAGATTTTTTTGGCAATGGGTCCCTGATGGAGTCCCCCATTTTCCTTTTTCCCCTAAGTTGTAGATTATGGGGCACTGAAAGAAGGCATAATAGAGCAGTGTAATGGAGCACTCTTTTTAAAATTGAATGAAAAGAGAAGCTTCACATAAATATAAATTTTCAAGTAATGAAGGAATGCCATTTGTATTCCATAAATTTTGAGACTACCGTTTCATTGGCACATAAATTTAGTTTCTAATTGTAATTAGGCTGTGGTCTCATTGCAAAAGAGTGTTGTTTCCCATTGCTCTATTATGCTATGTGGGCTTTCTTGTTCCAATGGCCCTTTGTCCGGTGGGCACTGAGTCATTGACATTACGAACGGACACTTTATTCACGGAAAGGGGACTAGAATTTCTATCTATCTCCTATGTGGGCTTCCAGTGGAATACCCTTAAGAAAATTGTAGAATAAGGTTGAGGTACCTTGAAGCGACCAAGGACACAAAACCGATCAGGCCTAATTTCTAGATTTTGAAAGAAAAGATGTACCTCATTTGTACATTAGAGCATATTATCGGTTTTGGGTCCTGAAGTACTTTTCACTTTGAAAAATTGTACAAATTTCAATATTGGGAAATAATTCATGGAAAAATTTGCATTCTCCGCGAAAACTAACTTCCAACCCGGGAAAAATATCACCCTATTAATGGCTGGTCCAGAAATAGTGTAGGTAGCTGAAGTTATCGGAATAAGGTACCTCAACTTTAGGTAAGAAACCAAGCGAAGCAGCTCAAGAATGTTACGTAGAAATTTTGGTCAACACTGGTTTGCTGTAAATTAGAAAATTTATTACCAGAGGGAAGTGAACCAACGTGGCAAGAAGAGAGCACAAACTAACTAAACCGTAACTTGTAACTGTCTAGAGGGGCCCGGCACTTGACTTTCCGGGGACGAGGCCCACCGGCCACGGCATTTCCCCGAGGCCGCAAAAAGAGCCTCCCGCCCCGCGCCACGCGCCAGTCGCCACCTCTCCCCTTTCCTCTCCCGCACTCTACATACTACCTTACGTGTATAGCCCCCGCTCCTACGTCGCTATACGGTCCATTTCCTTTCCTTACTTCGCTCGCCATCGCTCCATTACGTCTCCAGCATCGCTTTCCACAGAGCCGGCGCTCACTCATTCTTTCTTTCATTGCGCAAGTCACCAAAAAAAATCAGGTATGCAATTGGTCGCGATCGTTCGGGACTTGCCTTTTAAATCACGCGATCTGCTGTGAGAGAGTTTCTTGCGCGTTCATTTCCGTGGAAAAATCTGTCAGAATTCGTGAAGTTTGAGCCTCTTTCTTTCATTGCGCAAGTCACCAAAAAAATCAGGTATGAAACTGTTCGCGATCGTTCGGGACTTGCCTTTTAAATCACGCGATCTGCTGTGAAAGAGTTTCTTGCGCGTTCATTTCCGTGGAAAAATCTGTCGGAATTCGTGAAGTTTGAGCCTCTTAGAGTTTATGTGCACATCTTCTTGCATTTGTTGACGAGAAACGTTTGTTTTGACAGGGAGTTGCAAACTTGTGATCAGGCTGTTGCTAAAGAAGTGCAAAGAAGTGAAATCTTGTAGAGTTTCGGACACAAGAGGAGGCTGCAGCTTTCAGGAGAAAATTTGCTTCACTTGTCTTATTACAGGATTTACAGCTATGGCTTCTTGCAGTTTGTTCCAGGCGCCGATCGTTATCAGCCAGAGTGTCGTCAGGGCTAAGGATGTGAGCAGTTCGCATCCGTCCTCAGCCATGGTTCATTTTAAGGTTGAAGCGGCGTCCATGTGCAGCAGCGCCTCTGTCAAGACGCAAGGACACGGGCCTGACTGTTTAGTTTCTCAATTTTGGAGCACGAACAGCCGACGAGGTCTCCTGACGAGAGCGAAGACTTCGGAGGTGGCGTGCCGGTCTGGATCGCCTCTTGTTGTGGTGAGACACCTCAGAGAGTGGTATCTTTTTCGTACTCTAAAAGCATCAATGGTTTCAGGTTTTGAATGCTACAATATGAGGATTACAGGTAGAGATCTCTGGAAGGACGTATGTGTTAGTATGATGACCATGGATTCAAGAAGTTTTGCGACTGCGAGTTCTCAAAGTGACTGTTTCGAATGGCAGAACGAAATATAAAATAATTGCTTGTCACCTTTCATGATCCCTGAATATGCCAAAAAAACTGAAATAAAGATACCTTGCAAGGAAAAGTCAGAAGCCTACTCGTTGTTCGTTAGCGCTGAATGTGCTGACCAGCTTCTGTCGGAGGGATCTTGGATTCTAATATCTCATACAGTCGGCAGAGAATCGGATAGTATCTGAGCGCTGAGTTTAAACATTTTCACTTGATGCCGTTGCCAACTCCAAGATGGCTTTGGCTACGAGAAAATCTATCATCATTATATCTGCAAGAGACTTTACTGTAAGGCCAAAATCGTTTAAATGCTACCGACAGCTGCACTTATGTACACAGAGGGTCACAGAGCATCACGCTGAAGTTGATCGATGAGACAAATAATAATCATGAATACAAATGATCATTCTATATATCGCTCCTCGAAAACAATTCACCTGCCATTATTCCAGGCAATCTGAATTAAAATTTAACGTATGGAGGTATATTCCGCAGTTATGAACAGTTCGGATCTACATCTCTATAGAAATCATACTGAGATTGTCATGTAGTGTCTTCTTGTAGATTTTCCCATGAACTGAGACGCCCACTTATTTTTTTACAGGAAGCACGGCTTTTCGGACCTGCAATCTTTGAAGCAGCCAAATTGAAAGTACTTTTTCTTGGAGCTGACAAAAAACATCCTGAAGAGCTGCCGAGAATTTACACGTTGACACACAGTGACGTTACGTCAAAGATAACTTTGGCAATCTCCCGTGAAATCAACAAAGCTCAGGTACAACTTCCAGTCCTCTAGTATTTCCTCTACTAGATCTATCTTGCAAACGATCTAGCAGTTTTTGATGCGAATCATTCACGTTAAATTTTCAATTGGGGATTCGGGTTTCTAAGAGGTTTGAGATTACATGTTGATTGTTCGGGGTGCATGATCTGTGGTTTACTCTGAGAAAGGCGTGACTCAGATCATTGTCTTTACAGTCATGAAGTTAATAATTTTACGATTGTGCAGTTGAAAGGATGGTACAGCAAATTACAGAGGGATGAAGTCGTTGCAGAATGGAGGAAGGTCCAGGGAAAGATGACTCTCCACGTGCACTGCCATATTAGCGGTGGCAACGTGATGCACAATTTGATCGCAAACTTACGCTTCTACATCTTCCGCAAGGAACTCCCAGTGGTACACTTGAATCTGAGTTCAGTGCATGGCAGTCTGTTGTATTGATTCATTGTGGTGCCATCCCAACCTAGATTCGGTAAGATATATGTTTCTCATCATGATTTCCAGCTTGTGCTCACCAGGCTTGTACTTTCCTTCACAGGTGTTGGAGGCATTCAGACACGGTGATGAAGAACTACTGAAAGAATATCCAGGTAAATCCTCTCAGCAACTTTTATGAAGGAGACGATTTACTCCTGCACTGCTAAAG
This sequence comes from Pohlia nutans, assembly GCA_022496805.1. Taxonomy (NCBI): domain Eukaryota; kingdom Viridiplantae; phylum Streptophyta; class Bryopsida; order Bryales; family Mniaceae; genus Pohlia; species Pohlia nutans. The sequence continues at coordinate 6,325,087 of CM040086.1, forward strand.
AACATGTTACGAAGATGTTGAAAATAGAACACAATGTCTTACATTTGTTGATGCACTGTTGCAGATCTTGATAACTCCTTGGTGTGGGTGTACTTCCATTCTAACGTCAGCGAATACAATCGCCTGGAATGTTGGGGTCCCCTCGTCGAAGCTGCCAAGGTATCACCAAACGTCCCATTCGCCACTACTTATCTTGTTTTGATCAGTGCTTAGATCTTCAGCTACATCATACAATCTGCAGGATACAAATTGAAAGAATTCTAACGTAAAATTCGGGAAAAATACGCAGGGCGCAGATGACGCGAAGGAAGCGATACATCATGCTTTGCAAGAGATTGAGAGGAAGTGGCCCAAGGAACTGTGGCCAGGAAAAACTTGCGAAGGACCTTGTGAATGCTGTTCCCGACATGGCACCTTGATCCCAGTACCGAAGACTTTTGAGCTACTCGAAATGCAGGAGGAACAACGGCGCTCGACATAACTCAAGTATTGAGCTATTCCAGTAAATCATGTAGACTGAGTCAAGCCTCTACAGCGTGAATCTGTTACTACACAAGGATATGACCCTGAAAGGACATAACCGAACGATTCGTCGATTCTTACCAACGAAGGTGGTGAACGATGCAAACTTCTCATCAGAGGTCTGCACCCGACTTTCACACGCAGCTGTATATAAACCCAGTATTTACTGTACATAATTTGACACTACGTACTACACTTCTACACACTGGTCGACGGTAATACAAGACAATGGCGATGGTGCTCTATTCAGCATCGGGTTTCCATGGACGACGTACCAAGTTGCACATCGAATTCTTGGAATATAATTTCGACTGGAGCTCCCATCAAGCCGAATATTCCTATCCCGAGATTCAAGAACAGTCCGCTCTGAGCCCGGCTCTGAGAAGCCTTCATCATGTGTACAGACTAGAAACATGAATACTGTATTACGTTTGAATAGGAATTTTTTATGTCCAATGGACTCATTTGTAATATACAAGGACGACTTATTCATTTTAATAGATTTTTTCTGTTAAATTATGCATTATTTGACTAATTTTTTTCATCTTCTGGTAAGGTCTCACCTCTCTGATACGTATTCTATCAAGGTTTTCCTGGTTCAAATAAGGCAAGAAGAAAGCAGAGTTACGTTAAGTCCACGCACTCACCGGATAGATAGAAGCTTCGGTCCTCTTTAGGAAACTTAGGCCAGCGTGAATGAAGTGTCTCTTAGACTTGACAATGAGCCAGTGCCCACTGAAGAAAGGGCCATTGATGGAAGACTACTCTTGCACTCGCCACAGTTAGTGCAGCCATTTCTCTGCAGTCAACAATACAGAAAAAGATTAGCACCGGAAATTCAATGCAACTCTCATTTGTAGCCTGAATGACAGTTTGAGTATGTCAATTTAGACTTGCTATTTTGGGTATCATAAAGTATCATATCAGAATTTTCCAAAAAGTAATTTTCAGCCGAAAAAGTATATTAACGTTTGAGTGCAAGACATAAGAGATAATGGTCCCTTCAGATTTAGCCTTTGTTCACAACCACCAAACTCAAAAATTTAAGAAAAAATTGTGAATTCAGGTTTGATCACACCACACTTTGCACACTGACAAACAACTCATGCACACTCCTGAGAGACCCATTACGAAAAACTGGCTCATGTTTGCAGAATTTTCTAATTTTATCAAATTGTAAATTACTTTTGGGGACGACCAAAATTTAGAGGTGCTTACATAGCACTGCCTTCTGACCCAAGCTATGATGATAAAATTTGACCAACTCAACATCCATCTAGAATTGGAGGAAGTGTACCACTCTTATTGTAGACTTTCTATAAGATAAATAAATGCCATTGTTATCTCATGCTAGATCCACACATAAGACATAATCATAACATCATAAAGTAGTGTATCGTGACAATGTTATGATTATTACAATGGTAGAGATGATAGCTTAAATTAGTCAATTTTAACTAATCATTTCTTGTATTATAAAATTACACATTAATATCATATCATAATATCCAATGAGTAATTTTCAATCAAGAATGTATATTAGCATCGGATATACCATACATACGTAAATATAATATTATGAAATAATAATGTATCAGAACATATCATAACTATAACTGTCAGACTTGCCCCTATCATCCCCTCCCTACACTACAGTAGATGGAGCAGCACATTCCACACTTAATAAGACTTCATTAATAGCTAGCTAATTGGAAAGGTGGAGTTCCAAGGTGATGAGCAGAGTGCATGATGGAAAGGCAAAGCAGATGAAGGCTACTGACTGTTATGACCTCCAAGGCAAAGGTACATAATGAAGCAGACCTCGAAATATAAATGAATCCAGGGCTAAGTAGGTAATGTGAAAGTAGAGCCTGAACAAGTAATAAGAAAATGGAACTTTGTTATGAGAGATACCATGCCATGTTCTTTCCATAACCTCATCAGTCGGAATCATGTTACACCATAAACAGTGCTGAAACAAGAAACAGATATAAACAAAGCATGCCTGCCTCCCTACAGAAATACTTAGGCTCCTATAGAGGAAGTGATGCAATAAGCACTCTTAACAGTAGAAGGTTAACTAAGCTCCTACAATTACATTATTTGTGCCTTGAGAAAAAGAAACATGGAAGACTCCTCACGGACCTTATACTGCTTAAGCCATCAATGAACTAAGGCAAAATCAATAGCCACTTGGAAGAATCCATTGGTCTGATCTGACTGCCCTGAAACCGTCTCACTAAAATACTATCATTATAACTCATGTTATGGATGCAAGAAATGCCGTCTTTAACAACTGAAGCCATGCCATCTATAATTTTTGTAATTTTCCAATATTCTTTTTCTTACCAGAAGGAGATCTTTCTAAGTACCGAGCGGAGGTGCTTACCTCAACATGGATTGGATTGATAGGTCTTCGACACGAAACTCATGAAACCCCAAGCAATTGCCATCCATACTCCCCAGCAGCAGCACAAGTACAATCCACTTTCAGGAATGCAAACGCCATCGTCACTTTAATTTTCAGGCTCGACTAAAATCTCCACAGCTTGCAGGATTGGGATCACTAACGTACTGTCATATGCACTCTTGTGAGTGAGCTCAAGATGATCCGCAGCCATTACACACACAGTTGCGAGGGGACGAGGGTTTCCGGTAAAGAAATGAATAAAAAAGAAAAAGAAAAATGGGGGTGGAGATAAGGAAGGAAGGAGGCGAAGCGCATTGGCTGTGGAGGATTTCCCGATTGCCCCGCTATCCACTCATCGGACGATCCCTGCCTCACGGAGACTAGTAACTAGTAAGCTGGCTGACTACACTGGAATCACCATTTGATAAGGTATAGGGCTCTAAACCTGCGACAGTTCTAAACCCGCACTCTACCAAGGATGAACATTTTGAAATTTTGAATGTCCCATGGTGAAGTGCACCACTTCAGAACCCATGTCATTTCAACTTCAAAAATTCATAACTAATTTTAGGAACATCCAAATTTATTGATTCAAAGAATGTTGGTCTTTGCTTGAATTTGTCTATCAATGAAAAATCATGTTCAGGTCTCCCTATGTCCTCATAAATTCATAGCCCTTAAAGTGGCGGATTTAAAGCCTCCTACCTTACAGTATGGTTGGGTGAATGGCGTGGCTACATTCATCCATACGGACAAATTTGTTGGCTCTAACTGTAGGGAAGAGGCATTGTGGAGATACTCATTTTTTTGGGCTAAATATCACTGTAATGTAATATTCCATTCATGATTTCACTAAAACGCATTCTTGTCTTTTACTTGTTCTATTCCGGTTAGAGCTTTCTCGTTGCGTAGCTGCTTGTTTCCATTTTGAACAAATTTGCATCTAATTTGGATGAATTTACTACAATATTCTAATTATTGGTAAAGCCTCTCGTAAATATCGTGGGCCACAGTATAAGGTGATTTCAATATTAGTAAGGGTCGGTTTTACATTATGGCTGTCGAAGTTGAGAATTTGTCAAGTTCATGGCCAATTTAAATTAAGAGTTCAAAAGCTTATGTTGAAAATATATAATATACTGATAGAAATTGGAGCCTTTGGTTTGCTAGAGTGTGAAGCCTTAAAGGCTGAGTTCACAGTCCAAGCCTTTGGTCGGACATAACGTGAAGCTCCAAATGTCAAATCCAAAGTCCAAACCTTTAGTAGGCCATAGTATCACAATCTTTATATTGATTAATTAATGGACGATGAACAAAAACAAGCAACTTTAGTGACGTTGTGAATGGAACGTTTCAAATCTTAATGATTCTTTTAAATGTGGAAAGAGGAGTTTAGAGAGAGGAAGATAGAGCCGCATCTTTAGAGTCATCTGCTCAGGGAGGTAACTTTCAAAAAATTACGTAACAACGTTCAAATAAATCTTTGAGAGTAAATTTTATAAATGATTTAGACTAATACGTGATGCTCAAAATTGATTACAAGAATAAAGTTAGAATAATCTTAGATAATTACTAACTACAATAAGAATTATTTTTTATTTTTAGGATACTTGTAAATACCCTTTGTTCACACGTGATATCCAAAAGATAAAAAGGAGTATTATAAGAACCTTAAAAATTAAATACAAAGAGTGTTTGAAAGTACTCCCCAATGTTATCCGTAAAGTGAATACGAGGGAGCTTGTGTTTTGTCTGGCCTTTTCATACTCAAAATATACCTCCTTTACAATCTCAAACATAAACAGCTAGATAGCTAGTTGTGGGGGGGGGGGGGGGGTTGAGTTGGAGTGGAAGTACTTCTATATTCCTCAATGGAAACTCACATGCAGTTTGGGGAAGTATCTCTTGCATTGAAAGGATTCGAGGTTCAAATCTCTCTGACAATGCAAAGTGCAATAATTGGTTTTGAAGCTAATAGCATAGTTTCTAGGTTTTGAAGCTAATAGCATAGTTTCTAAACAGAGGCAAAACTAGGTTCTTCTGCCTTTGAAGCTAATAGCATAGTTTTGCATTGTCTCTCCTCTTCTAGTAATATTTTCTAAATTTTACAAATAAATCTATTCAATCACCAACTAATTTTTTGTGCCATAAAGTGGCCATTCTTTCACAAGTTATTAATGACATATCAAGTTCTCTAGGTTTGAAGAGGTATCATTATACTAATGTCACTTTTGAAAAGAATACTTAGAAGTTGCCATGGAATTTCGGCAAACCGTAGCTTCCTATCAGCTTGGTCAAAAATAAACAAATAAAAGGGTGCGTAAATTTTTGAGAAACTAGTGACCTAGTTTGGTCAAAAATAAATAAATTGGGTTAAAAGACTAACGATTTTAATGTAATTCATTTGTATGTTATTGCCCAATTTTAATGTATTATTTATCAAGTTGCTTGACTGTTTTTTGCAATTTTATTAATTATTGAATAGAAAGATGCTCAAGCTGCTAGAAAGCTAAGGTATCTATGTTTTGGAAAACTTGAACCCATATTGGATTACAAAAGTTCAAATTCAATGTAGAAGCAAGAAAATTTCAATCAACAAGCATAAAATAGAGATAAAACTTTGTTTCTCATTGCTTCAACATGACATGAACAAAGTCAAAGACTTATTAAAAACCCTACAAACTAATATAATAAGGACTTCTTTACATCTTAAAGTTTCCTTTTAATCATAAACACTTTAATGTTATATTTTCACCTAAGTATTGTATATCATTTACGCAATTTTAAACTACTTCATATGAGTATGAAAAAATAATTTGAGCTAATGTTTTTAGCATATACGTGGCCATTGTATGAATTCTACATGTAGTAAACTGAAAATCACCAATTTGTTGAACAATTCAAGTTAACCCCTAAAAGACCAAGGATATAAAGTTTTAAAATAAAAAATTAAATTGATCATATTTTGAAATATGTAATTTTATATCAATAGATCTAGTGAAGATCATTGTATGAATTGGTCCAAAAAACAAAATTAAACAAGAGGAAGCCCAAATAGGACCTATTCAACACTATAAAAAACATGGAGTTTGATTTGGGCTTCTTGATCTTTAGGGATTAATAAATCATTGCATTTACATAAAAGAGAATATTCAAGTTTGATTTTTTTTCATTTGGCTTGATCTTCTTATAATTTTCTTTTATCAAGTGACATTGTTCTCAAAAGGTGCTATGTGTGTAATTAGTATAATTTATTCAATTCTCGGGGGTGCACCTTTCATTAAAATGTAGAATCACGTGTGTTTGCAGTGTACTCTAAAAGCCCCCTATATACAAGATATTTTTTGTGAAATTAAATAATACGCATACAATTGCAACAATAAATATACAAAGGAAAATATGTATACACAAAAAACATCCATTCATATATAGCCATTAACATAATTATACACATATACTTTTGAACTATAATTAGCCCCTATAATATGTGTAACAAAATATCCTAGCTTTCATCAACAAGGTTGTTGTAAACTTTTTCATCTCCGGATGTAACTCATAAACATTTAATTTAGCAATATATGTCATTGTAGCTAATGCAATTATTGTCTCTAAGTTACCATCAAATAATCAATATGATCATATGTCCAATTGTTGTTACCAAATGAGAAAAAACATTAATTTTTACCAAATGAGATAAACCAGTTGGTCAAGAATGCTGTCACAACATGCGTTACTTTCTCAAATGTTGCAATATACAAGCTCTAACAAACAGAGTCATGCTCTTCACCGACACATCATGATCGCGAAAAATGGAGTTGTGCAAGTCCACCACGCGTTTTAGTCTTGTGATAAAAACAACTCAGCTTTAGATTCTTCAAAACCCTAGAAAAGGTTCGGAAGGAAACACTCATCTTTGCTCGAAATGAGAGACTTTACTGGTGATGAAAAAAAAATCCGGCGGAACTTCAGAGGCTCGTACAGCTTCTTTGATCTCTACCTCGTTTTTGTAGATGGATGCAATGGTTGTTTGTCTTGCAATATTCATATCATCCAAATCACTCTCAATATGTACTCACGGCAGGGTTTTTGGATACGCATCAAGATCCAAATTCAACAAATTACAAACTTGCTATAAAGAATGAATGCCGAGGGAGCACTTGTTCATCGAAGAATTTGACAAGCACTAGTGATGATCTGTCTTTGGAGCCACTTCAGAAAATAAACAGTAGACACTTAGGAGACAAGCAAAAAGTAGATTCGTGGATGGAAAATACTACATTGAATCTGCACTGGTCCTTCGCCCGCCCCCCAAACCATAAGAATGAGCAAACACAATGAACGTGCGCTCAACCTCCAAAGCATAGCAAATGAGCGTGCGCTCAGTCAAGTGGGAGTGCTGTGGCTAAATATAGGAGAAAACAAAAACCTAAGGATCGGAGTGAAAAAGGGTTCTAATTACTAAGCTCAACGCTTCCATTCAAATCCCTAATATTGTCTGTTGTTGAATTGCTTGTATGATGCCCAATATTACCTTGATACCTCACATGATGCCTAATACCATGTATATGCTTCCTACTACCCTAATAACATGTGAATGGTTCTTGTGAAGAAATAAGGTTGCTAACCAAAAAAATTCATCCTACTTTCATCCAATATGAAAACTTATTCTATATAGTCTAGTAACACTACCAACACGCAATTCGCTATTTATGCACTTGGTCAAGTGCGTTCATTTCATGAGCAAATCTTGCTTAAAATTTTTTGTGTAAAAATTTCTCTAAAAAACAACCATTTTTGTCGTTCTACAATTACTTTCATTGTAAACAAACAATTATTTAATTTTATTTTATTCTTATCTTTATCTTTTATCTTTATCTTTTATTTTATTTTTTCTTTTATCTTTTCTCTATCTTGTTTCATTTATCTTATTTCTTTCTTGTCTTCAATTTATTTTCCTTCTTGTCTTCCTTCTTGTCTTCCTTCTTGTCTTCTTCTTTTTCTTCGATTTTTTTTCATTCCTCTTGTGGCAGCCGCAAATCCTTCGCCCGCACCAAAGACAAAAAAAGAAAAAAAAGAAAAAGAAAAAGAAAACCTTTTTTTTTTTTTTTTTTTTTTTTTGGAGTTCGTCTTCTTTTTTGTTTGGGGCTCATGAACCCTGAAAATAGAAATTTTAAAAAATAAAGATTTAGGGTTCAGCCGCCGGCGGCTGAACCCTAAACGGCGGAGGATGCACAAAAAAAAAAAAAAAAAAAGTTTTTTTTTTTTGTTTTTTGCTTTTTTCTATTTTTAGTCTGCTGTGGGCTAGAGGGTGCGCGGCCGCGCACCCTCTGCCTCATTTTCTCCTCTCCTCCTCTCCTCCTCCCCCTCTCTCCCTCTTCTTCTCTCTCCCCTCTCCCCTCTCCTCATATATATAGGGGAGAGAGAAGAAGAGGGAGAGAGGGAGAGGAGGAGAAGAGGAGAGGAGAAAATGAGGCAGAGGGTGCGCGGCCGCGCACCCTCTAGCCCACATCAAACTAAAAATAGATTTTAAATTTATTATTATTATTTTTTTGTGCATCCTCCGCCGTTTAGGGTTCAGCCGCCGGCGGCTGAACCCTAAATCTTTATTTTTTAAAATTTCTATTTTCAGGGTTCATGAGCCCCAAACAAAAAAGAAGACGAACTCCAAAAAAAAAAAAAAAAAAAAAAAAAAGGTTTTCTTTTTCTTTTTCTTTTTTTTCTTTTTTTGTCTTTGGTGCGGGCGAAGGATTTGCGGCTGCCACAAGAGGAATGAAAAAAAATCGAAGAAAAAGAAGAAGACAAGAAGGAAGACAAGAAGGAAGACAAGAAGGAAAATAAATTGAAGACAAGAAAGAAATAAGATAAATGAAACAAGATAAAGAATAGATAAAAGAAAAAATAAAATAAAAGATAAAGATAAAAGATAAAGATAAGAATAAAAATTAAATAAAATAATTGTTTGTTTACAATGAAAGTAATTGTAGAACGACAAAAATGGTTGTTTTTTAGAGAAATTTTTACGACAATATTTTTAATGCTTCCGGGGACCAAATGCATGATTATATCGCCAAGTGCGTAAATAGCGAATTGCGTGTTTACCATACAAGTACAATTTTCGTATACTTTTTAAAAGCCCTCCATATATGTACGTACGTAACTACAAATTATAATATATATACGATATTTATACATAATACAACAAGTTTTAAATCAATACCCCTCCTATGCACTCACATATACTTATACATGTTGAGTACAATGCAGTCCCTGAGATCTAATTATGATTGCCAAAATTGACAAAGTTGAAGGACTTGATGGTCTAACTTGTTTTGAAGTATACCACATTGATGTTAAAGGATATGGAAGTTACTCTGTAATTTTTTTTATTAAAATAGTAATGCTTTTAAAATAGAATATGTAAGTTATATATATATTAATGTAGTGCAAATTTGAATTATCATATACATGAAAGTAAATTGAAGGCCTACATACAAGCTTACAAATAGGGACCAATCAAAGGATCATGTTGGATTCAAGCTCGGGGGGTGCATTGTACTAAACATGTTTGAGTATACGTGAGTGCACAGAAGGGGTATTAATTTGAACACTGCCGTATTACGTATACATACAATAAACACATTTAGAACCAAAAATATTCACGTATACTTCCACTAAACATATATTTAAAACAAAATACATCTGTATACAAAGATATTTAGACATATATCCTCTCGTATACAGGGGGTTTTTAGAAGGGGTCATGAACGCACGTGATTCTCAAACATAATGTAGAGTGCAACCCCCGAGGATTCAAGAGGTGTATTCAATATGTAAAACCTAATATTTAAAATTGGGCATCATTTCAACGTTTTCAAAACCCTTGATGTCAAAAAGTAATTTTTTTTTAGAGCTTTCACCTCTCGTTTTTAAAGATCATGATACATGATAATAGCTTAATTATGATAACAAGCTTTTTAAATTGATAACAACCATTGATAATATTGCAATGATAATCTACGTCTTTGGATTAATTTTGAATATTCATTATTAAAGGAAATATAAATTGATGGAAATTGGAATTCTAACTTTGTACGTAATTATCCTTCATGTAGTTGTATATTGCAAAACAAGAATTCCAACTTTTGTTATTTTAATAAATTTTTGTGTTTGCTTAGTAATGGTCTTATATGACCCATTGAAATGAACAAAGATCGAGAGAAGAACATATTATATTTGGTTTGCATGATAAATGAACAAAAAAATATATGAATCAATATGAAAAAACAAAAAGATTACCTTTCAAGTTTAAAATCAAGGTCAAACAAAAACTATTATTGTAATCCTAGAGCACATGCCAAAGTAAGCCAAATTTAATTTGATGCATTCCTCCAAAAGTAATTTTGAAATGTACAAAGCATAACTCATCATTTCAATTCAAGCAAAATCTTCAAAGTATATTAAAGGCATAAATCATTTTATGCAAATATCCTTCTATGGTGCCTTTAACTCCATTTTCATTTATAAATTTGTGCTTAGTTTTTTATTATTAAAAAATTAAAAAATCCTAAATTTTTTTGACAATGATTCTTTAAAGTTATCATTTTAAAATAATTGTGAAAAATTAAATATATAATATGCATAAATATTGAAACATTTATCATATTCTAACTTTATTTTATTTCAATTACATGATATTTACAGAATTTCACAAAATATTGGTTGCCAAGTTTAATGTTTGATTATAATGAAGATGTTTTACTAAAGATTATATAGAATTATTTTCTAACCTAATGTTTCAAAATTTATGAAAGGTATTTTGTATTAGCTACTTGAGACCATGATAGATTGAAACTTAGAAATAATTATTTTAAAATGAATAAAAGAGTGACAACCTAACCTTATGCAACAAAATAGAACAAAGTCTTGTTCCTTTAACTTGAAATGGACATTTTTGCAAGTTCATTATTCCATGCTATATGTTAGCAAAGGATTGCACCAATAAATTTCATATCTTTTCAAAGGTAATTCATACATATACATGAATTGATTTTCAAATTTAGGGTAAAATAATATTAATTTTGTTGATTTTTATAATGAGACAATGGTTTTAAAATGAATTATTGATTCATTTGAGAGCTTTTGGTTATAGATGGTGCTTAATTTCACGTTTTTGACAAAGATTTTTTATCATCTATGTATTCTAAAAACCTTATAATATTGAGCTACTTTGTCTTAGAATTAGTTTACAATGTTTGAACAAGCTACAAGACAAGTAAAACAATTTAGTCCAAATCATGGCTACTTGAAGGCATGGGACAAATTGTTGAATAAGATGGGAATTCATTAAAATAAAAAACTCTTCAAAAAGCTATTTTTGAATGTAATGTAAAGTCTAAGTAAATGAGTCAACGGGACAAATTCTTCACATTTTGTATTTTTGTTTGCCACCTTGATAATTAGTATGAATATACTACACACTTAAGAATTAAGAAAAAATGGAATTACTAACAATTGCCTTGGTTTTAATACTTTATAATTCACCATGTCCCATATAAGTGTCCATATCTATAAACATCATCATTGGTATTTCTACATAAATCAAATGCCATTCAGATTATGTTGTAAATCTTCTACCTTGTCATTTTGATTTGTTTAATTCTTAAAGTTTAGAATTGCATTCATATGCTTTCTAGTTTAATTATTAAATTTAGTAAACTAATTCATTTTGTAATTTCAAGAAAAAACATGGCTAAGGTTAATAGTGTAGCCTAGGGTTCATATAGTTAGTCAAGCAAGGTGCAAAAGATATTTTTCCTTCATTTGGGCAACTATAATGTCACAATCCATGAATGGGTTGAATTTTTTTTCTTGTTTTTTACAGTTGAATTTCAACAAACCTCTTAAGTTTTGGGAACCATTCAATATGCTAGAAATGTAAAATTTTGGGCAATTGTTTTTAGTGCAAAACAAGCTCAATCATATAGGGGTGAAGGTAGGAGTACCTATTATCATTCATTTGAGTAATCTGAACATTTTAGAAAATATACCAAGTGTGTCACAAAATTTTGAGGGAAAGATACATTTCAGTGAAGTTAAATCAAAGTAAAATCATATCTTTTTGATAAATTTTTACTTTAGTTTAGTACATTTTTATATAGTTGAATTCTTTTTAAACTATGTTTCCCCCTATATTTGTTCAATATGTTAGAAATGACAATTTTGGACAATTTTTTGGGTGCAAAACAAGCTCAGTCATATAGGAGTTAAGGTGGAAGTACCTATTACCATCCATTGAAGCATTCTGAACATCTTGATGGAGATATCAAGTGTAACAAATATTTGAGAGAAAGATAATTTAACCTTAGTGAAGTTGAATTGAAGTCTCGGGGAGGTAACTTCTAAATATTACGTAACAACGTGCGAACAAAGATAGGGTCCAATAAATCTTTGAAGATAATTTTTATATATTATTTACATTAATATAGGATGCTCGCAATTCATTACAAGAATAAAATGAGAATATTCTTGAAATATTACTAAATATAGTAAAATTATTTTTAGTATTAGGGTGCTTTTAAATACCCTTTGTTCACACGTGATACTCAAAAGATACAAAGAGTGACCTCCCCGAGATTGAAGTGCATGAAATCAATTATTTTTGTCCAATAAAATGTGTAATTTTTATGAATTTTCAATGTAGTCTCCCTTTAAAATACAAAACCGCATTTAGATGGAGGCCTTGACCATTCAAAAGATGCTCTATAAACATTCAATATCAACCTATAGTTGATAGAAAAGTTACTTTAAACTGTGCCTTCTACACCCAAATCCACCCATTTACACATAAAGAATCACTTCATTGTTGTGCTAAATTGCTTCCTTCATAGTCTTAATAGCATATTCATCACTTTGTGATCTCAATGTCATTCATTGAAGTAGCATACCTAGCCATCAAAGTTGGCATCTTATGCTTAACCCCTAAGTGACGGATCAACCATTTTATGGTCTCTGCCCTTTTTTTACGGGCTGGCCAAAATAGAAAAACTATTTTTATAGGAAATAAAAATATATTTTTAAATAGGGAATCAAGTCTACTTTCCAACCCACTTTAAATCATGTCAATCCGAGTTAAACTCCTGCCGGGAGAAATTTTCAAAGAAAAACACCCTCTACATTGGCTAGTGTTAGAAAACGTACTATTTGGGGAAAGTAATGATGTTCTCTCCTTTGAAAAATTTGAAATTTTTGATTTTAGAATAGAATGTCTAGTTTTAACAAATCATACAAAATTTCAAATTCTAAAAATAAAATTTGTAATTCTGATAAATATTTGAAGTTAAATGCTTCTAAATTCATTATGAGATGATAAAAAGCTATTTTTTGAAATTTGACCGTATGGATAATTACTAAACATCAAGCTCCTCATTTTCTCTTTTGGACCAAACTTCATCAAAGTTGAAGAAGTAAATTTTTATAACACATTTATGTTTTGCCCTTACCCCCTCCGTCATTTAGGGGTTAACAATTAATTTGTTTGAAAAAATTCTTTTCAACAAATGCCAAGATTTTGTATGGTTAATGAATTCTTCAAGATTCTCTTCTTCACCATACAAAATATAATATTTTTAAAAACACAATTTCCTAAAAAAATGGGTTCTCTTCTTATAATTATTTTTTGCCGATGCTTATGACCAACTACGGTACCTAAACCCGCTTTACTTACACTCAATTCCACATATCACTTATTGCATTTAGTGCCTTCTCGAGTGCCTTCTTTTGCATTACATTGTTAAGCCCTAGATTTTATACTCTTGTACGTACTAAAGTTTTCAAGATTCTCTTGGATGCTCTTGGATGCTCTTTGTTTTCACATCATAAGTTTGTCTTACTTGAATCCTACTAAATTCCCTCGTATAATGGCAGGTATCATCTTTCACTATAGTTGCAAAGAAAGTAATTATATTAGTAAAAATCAAACAATGGCAAGCACAACTTACCACAAAATCGAGCACAAAATGCAGAACCCTATTATTATAGAATGGAGGTTGAATTGGGTTAATCTCAAAGTGGAATTGGGGTCAACAATATAGGGTGCATAATTCAGGGAGTGCACTATAATTCAATAAAGCCAAGAATCACGTGCGTGCATCCCCTTTATTAAAACATCCATGTATACATTTTTTTTGGTTAAAATCAAGCAATATATATATGTACAAATCTCACAACCTCAAAATACATTTCCATATGTACAAAAGGGTTAAAAATGAGACATTTTACTCTAGGCCCCATGTATATCTAATTTTCATTCGATTGCAATATGTCTCCAACACGTACATTTAGTACATGCTTGTTCTAAATAATACCCTTGTTGTGCACGCACGTGTATATTTTACGGTACTTAAAGAGTGCACTCCCTGGGTACAGAATTGGGTGTAGGTGGTTTTAGGTATGTCCACTTTAATCCCTAAACGTCCCACGGGGATAGTATATACACTGTTGTATGATTGGGATTTGCTACCAACAAGAAAATCTAAATTGGAATCTCAATAACTCACTAGAACTGCATTGATCTAAATTCCAACTTCTTTTTTGAACTGAAACCCATTAAAAGTATGGATCCATTCCAAATACAACCAAAATACACTGTATTCTACTAGCCGCAAAGGTACATTTAGACGTTTAGGGGTTAAAGTTGTAGAAGAGTTTCAATTAGGTGTGGGTGGCTTTAGGTATGTCCACCTTAAAGTTGTAGAAGAGTTTGAAGTGCAAGGAACTTACTGGTTTGGTTGGCCCAGCCAGCCATGCTTTCTGGGCTTCCGACCAAATCTGCACCTCCCCCACTTTGATGGCTCACTCACTCACACTGCTCTTGTGTAGCTCCTGGACTGCAGCAGCAGCCTCATGTCTTCTTAATGGCTCTTCTTAATGTCTTCTCAAGTGGGTGTCCATGTCTTTGCATTTCATTGCTTGTTGAGTTTTGAGGTAATATCACTAGTAGCAGAACTGTCGTTTTTCATTCCCCATTTTGTGGAAATCGTGAACAGTGACGGAATATTGTGCCTAGATTTTTGTCTTCTTGTGATCAAAACCAGTCACTAGCATCGACGCAACCCATGTGCCTGGCGCAGTTTCATTCTTTTTTCATTTATAGTAAGTGAAAAACGACACTAGTGTATGTTTGGAGGCACCTTCATTGCATCAGTCATTCTTGTCCTTAATTTGATGATTGGCTTTGTTGTAACGTCCGTCGTGACTTCATACCATTCTATACCACTGTGGCATTAATTCATGGTCCCCAAGGACTCATCCTCAAGCACGTCTCATCCTTTTGGAGAATCATTCTTTCCTACAAATATAGTTGGAGAAGCCTTGCTTAAGAATATTATGTTAAGAAACGAGCTAAAGATCGAGGTTATCTCTGGTCTTGTCGTTTCTCTGTTCCCAATACAAGAATAGTTAGGAAGTTTAACCCCTGAAATTGGGTTTCATGTTCATTTTCCAGGAGTTTTGAGTACTTCGTAAGGGAACTTTCATTTATTTTTGGACCAACACATGCAACATTCTTCTGACATACAAATTGACCCCATGAAAATTACACTTTTAGTCATGAATCCTGGGGTTAAGGCACTCTCCTAAAATCTAACACACAGGCTCATCATCTTCTTTGCTTCTTTATATATATTATTATTACGAACCCAGGAAGCTTGTGTGCATTAATTAACAATTCACATCTAGAGCAGGTTTTATGTTTCTTCAAGTCACTGGTTTCATGGTTTTCACAAATCCAGCATCCCCTGCATTCCCCGCCAAAATGAAATTTGCTAAAAAAACATGTTAGTGTGAGTGGGTATAAATCAAACTGCAACTGTAAGTGGGTCTAAATCAGAAAACTGAGGGTTTTTTTAGCAGCTTGCATATATCACAACTAGGAGAAATGTTTAGAACAAGTGAACAACGTAACATTATTATCAGAACGACGTTTCTACAGAACACGCTAGATTGACATGATTTCAACATCATTGTAACATGTTGAAAAGACATGAAAAATAATGTTGTTTGAACTCGTTACACTAGTAGCAGATCTGTCGTTTTTCATTCCCCACTTTGTGAAAACAATGAAGAGTGACAGAATATTGTGCCTATATTTGTCTTCTTGTGACCAAAACCACTCACCACCACTAACACAACCCATGTACATGGCGCTCTTTCATTCCTTTTTCATTAATAGTAAGTGAAAAACGACACATTTCCTAATAGTGTTAGAGCTACATGGTGAGAACAACTTACCCAATGTTCCTATAAATGTTGTTCTTCTCAGTTGCTCTACCACTTGTATTTTGATCTCAGCTTGCAACGTCATTTTTGTTACAAAAGCGTGAAACTCAACTGAGCACAAAGCTCTAACAACTAACTAGGACCTGTCGGTGTAGATTTTGGTTTCAGGCCACCCACTTCGAAAAGTGACGATGAATATAACTCTTAGCAGTTTAATTTTGAGTAATTAAGTCCTATGTGAACTTTCTTGTGTTCGAATTCATTTGTTTCTTGACCAACACACACAATGTTCTATCTAAATTCTTTCGGATTTTCACAATTGAATTCGTCATAATTTTAAACCCACGAATCCTTGGTCCTTTATAGGGTTTGATTTGGACGCACTCTTTGTTGCGGCATGATTCCATACGAGACTCTACACGAACTTTACTTGATCAATTCTAACAAACAATCTGATTTCTAGAGCGTTGCAGATTCCAAGTTACCGATGGAGATGAATTCTATGATTTCCACAATATGATCGATTGAATTTGTCATGCTTTTAAATCCTTGGTCCTTTGTAGGGTTTTCATATGGACGCACTCACAGTTCCGGCATAATGTCTGTGCAGATCGATCAAACGAATCTCTACTCATACTTTGATCATTTCTAGAAAATAAAGATTTTCACAATATGATTGATACATTCACAATATAACGAGCCAAGGAAACTGTAACCAATGATTAATTTAACGGATTATTAAGCAAAAATATTATCATCTGAATTGATAATGCAATGTACATTAGTAACTACATATATTATATGTCATTCTACAATATACTAAAGTTTGACAATGTTTGAGAAGTTATTAGTATTCCAAAACGACTAAAATATGATCGTAACGAGTCATTGATAACGACTAAAATGTGCTTATAAGCACCATTAATGCCCATAATATGTCGCAAAATGTTCTTAATTTTTTTTAATATCTACATAAATTGAAGATGTGATTTTCTAAGAGTGGTTAGATTTAGGCAGGGTTGGCTCATTTTATTGTGAATGCACCCTTGAATTTGTCATGATTTTAAAACCATGAATGCTTGGTCCGATCCTTTGAAGGGTTTTGATATGCACACACTCACAATTGCCGCATGATGTCTGTGCAGATCGATCGAACGAGTCGCTACACGTACTTACTTCGATCAGTTCTAGCAAACACACAATCCGATATCTAGAGCGTTAATTGCAGGTTCCAATTAATTAAGTTGGCGATGGAGAGCTCCACCACGGTCCAAGAAGTGCAGGAGAGTACTGATAGTTATATTTTCCGTAGTCCATTGCCATGCAATCCCCTGCAGGTGACAACTGTAGGGAACTGTAAAACGGTGCACGGCTACGTGCTGCACAACATCGAGCAGTACCTGGACCGAGTGGCACTGGTGGATACGTCCGACGACCGCCACTACACCTACGGCCAAGTGCAGCAGCTGGTAACTAACTAACGCCATTTTGCTTATAATTATTGGTCTTGGAATCCCTGACTGTTAGTTAATTTCCCTGTTACTTTTTCAGTTTAACCCCTAAACGTCTGAATGTGCCTTTGCAGCCAGTAGAATACGGTGTATTTTGGTTGTATTTGAAATGGATCCACACCTTTAATGAGTTTGAGTTCAAAAGAGAAGTTGAAATTCAGATCAATGCGGTTTTTGTGAGTTCTTTGAGATCTCAATTTAGAATTTCTTGGTGGTAGCAAATCCCAACCATACGACAACGTATATACTATCCCCATGGGACGTTTAGGGGTTGACCTGTAACTTGTGACACAAATAAAATTTCATAAACAACTTACATATCGTTGCTTGGGCACCGAATTCTAGCCATCAGTTTAGGAGAAGGATTAATTTTCCTCACTTTTACCTTCATAAAGTGATAGCACATTTAAGGGAACATGAAAAATTATCTGATATTTAACGCTAGATCGAATCTAGCTCTCCAATGCGCAATTTAGTGTTAATTTGGCGATCTAGAGCTACACTCTAAACATACCTTTATCAATGAAAAGTAGCGTGTAGAGTATTAGGAGGGGTGTACGTTGTTGGCCATGCTCTAACCTGTAACTTGTAACCTTACATCAGAAAAATCCTTGTGGTGGAGTACATGATAGTAACCTTACGGCACTTTTTTCTATAGCAACGCTTTTTCACTCGTATAGATTCAATGTAGAAAGAAGAGATCATATTGAACTTGTACAATATACCCATATCGCATTGTCAATATTATGTATATCGAATTTTGTATAAACACAATATCTATTAATCTATAGTGAACGCCATATTCGTTAAACTAAGACAATTTGCAGTCTCATATTATCTTTGACTATATACACTTAAATGATAATTAGGGTTAGATGTTTAATTGTTTTGGTGAATTGAGATTTCAATATGTAAATACACTCACAAATTAACCTTTGATTTTATAGAGGTTGACATGTTCATAATTTTTTTAATTTGTTAGAATAAAGGTCTCAAACTAAAGTCTCAAAATGTCCATTTTGTCTCAATTTAACAAATATGATCATAATACTGAATTCAATACTTCTAGTGTAATGTTACTGTATTCACTCATTTGCTTGGAATGCATATGCCGGTCTATGTATAAAACCTGTAGAATTACGGTATAGTTGCCATAGGAAATGAAAATGTGCAGTGACTCAATTATACTGAAATGCCGATGTACGTCGTGACAGGTGAGGAATGTGGCGGCGGGGCTGTGGCACCAATACGGGATTCGCAAGGGGGACGTGGTGATGATCGTGTTGCCCAACGTGGCGGAGTTCTTCATCTTCGTGCTGGGCATCATGTCCGTGGGCGCCGTCTACTCCGGCTCCAATCCCGCGGCGCATGCAGACGAGATCAAAACGCAGGCGGATAACTCCGAAGCCAAGCTGGTGATCACGGACGTCAAAACGTTGCCCAAAGTGGAAGCGTTAGGTACACTTCTCCTTGAGATTGTTGTAGGCTACTTTCAAGCTATTGAATTGATTGTCAATCCATAATTAAGTTGATGGCTATATATTTTCGTTTCTGTTTTCAGTGTTTTGATTCAGTATTTTCAGGAGAATGCATGTCCAACCTCCACTAGTAGGGAATGTGTGTTTTTCACTTACTATAAATGAAAAAAGAATGAAACCGCGTCAAGCACATGGGTTGTATCAGTGCTAGTGAGTGGTTTCGGTCACAAGAAGACAAAATCATAAACATAATATTCAGTCACTATTCACCATTTCTATGAAGTGGGGAATGGAAAACGACAGGTCTGCTACTAGTGCTCTAACTTATATAACATTCTTGAATAGTACTGCTAGGATTGCTTGTTATTGAATTGTAGCACTTAAGATCAAAAAATTGCTAAAATACTTGAGTTAACTGAACCCCGAAATATCTTGAAACCAGAGTCCTTGTCCTCTTTTAGTGTAACCGAAATCAAATGAAATAGTGAACTCAACACCCTTCAACTTCAATTTTAGACATGACCTCCAAGTTGTTAGAGCCAACTAACCAAACCAGTTACCTAATTATATCTCAAGTTTGCCTCCTGCCTAAGTGCCATTATCTCAAATTGGATGTGGGCCATTGCCTCCAAGCCTTGGCTTTATGTGAACTCACCTTAGTCTGAGTTTTGCCTCCTTTGTGATGGCAAAACTAATTCACCCTCCTTTCTATTTTGGATTCTTTGGAAACCATGCCAGTTTGCTTGACTGCCTCATATACAGGTTAGACTCACCTCACCTAACATGTATTCGCTCTTCTTTTCGGTTAACTCTATTCTGTAGGACTCCCCGTGGTGGTCGTTGCCAAGGACATGCCGAACTCGTACCTGTCCCTGTTCGAAGCCGACGGATCTCAAGCGCCGCAGGTGCAGTACTCGATCTTAAACCTCTTTATTATCACCTCCTCTACAATTATGATATTCTGGAGTCTCCTGCACACATGCATACTCTATAAGGTCCTAGTTTGAAGGTGTGCAGCAGGGTTTTGTTTTTGGCACTATGATGTCAAACTCCAATGTTGTGGCACAGTCATGGTCTAAATTTGGAGGGACCAATTGCACTCTCCATTGCATGCATAGAGCACTGCTACAGTGGAAAGAAAACCCTGGTGTGCAGTACACTCGCACCTCTTTATTATCACCTCCTATACAACTGGAGTTTCCTCATGCATGCATTATGCATATTCTGTGAGGTTCTAGTTTCACTAGCTCACTCTCATTAACTAGTCAAGAGGAGGTTAGCATCTATAACTCTTCCTTGAGCCCACTCTTCCATATAAAGTTCAAACCTGAAAGCTGTAGATTCAAATTTTAACCCGACATTATGTTCTATAAACTACTCTTCACTATTTTGACTCATTGGGTATGTAGTTCATAATATCAAGTTTCAAGTGTGTCACTGTCTTATTAAGTATCAAGAGGAATCAAGAGGGTTATTTTAAACTTGAAATTAAGTTGTAGATTCAAACTTATGTAGTTCATAAATATTAAGTTCAAGTTTCCAATTTGTCACTCTTGTTAGCTATCAAGAGGATTAGAGCTTTTTCTAACGTGTGTGAATTTCTATTACAAACAGACGCTTTATTCACATCGGTCTTGAAATAGGACCAGAGTTTCTATCTATCTATCTGTGTGAATTTCTCATTAGCACTTAATTGTAGTTTTTTAGGGATGAAGTTGTCACCAATCTTCTTCATGGACGGAAAGCAAGTGCTTGTTTATATGTGGTAACATGCAGTTGGGCTATGTCATATAGCACAAGTGCTGACGATAGTAAATTGCATGGCTCTTTACAATATATGGTTCAATGCCACCTAGTCTCACCATTTCCAAGTACCATGCTACACCCCGGCCACCACACCTACATGACATACCTAACTATTCTCCTTGTTTTCTCTTTGTGAACCCTTTTGCCAACAAACTATAAATTGCACATTGAAACTTGACCTTAGTACGTTATGAATGTTCCAAACCTACGTGCAATTCATCAATTGTTTACTCTATAGAGTGTTGTATATTTTCCATACAAATATCACACTATATTGGAGTGAAACGATAGGACCGCTAGCAATTCAAGTGTATTTGAAACTGATTAGTAGCATTTGAGTGTCTGGGAACACTCCTTTGTCCGGTTGGCATCGAACCAAGGGAAGGTCGAACAGACACTTTATTCTCACCAACTTTATCCTTGCCTACATAATGAATTTCTTGATTTTCGTTTTTAGGGAGAAAATCATTAAAAATGGCCCACAACTGTCAAAAATAGCTTAGAAATAGCAAAATATGGCTTAAAATTATTTATTCTACTTTTTTTTTTTTTTCCTCATAATTTACGATTTGTTTCGTTTTTTTTTTTTTGGAATTATTTTTTGGCGAACCTGCTATGGTATTACAGTACTACTATCACGGAACTAAAATTTCAATTCTATTACTATAGGGTTCTTAAATTGTGTAGAGATGAAATTAGAAATGTCAAGGCTAAATGTAGGGCCACGTACGGCGCGTGCGTGCAGGTGGAGATTTCGGAGCATGACTTGTGCGCGTTGCCCTACTCGTCCGGCACAACGGGTGTGTGCAAGGGCGTTATGATCACACACCTCAACATCGTTGCCAATCTGAACCAAACACTGGCAGATGTCGAGCGAGCTTATGAGAATGGCCTCATTCCCGAGGGCGAGAGTGTGGTTCTTGGCCTCATGCCCTTCTTCCACATCTATGGCATTTGTGGCATCTGCTGCGCCTCCATGCGCTTGAAGGGCAAAGTCGTCGTCATGGCCAGGTACCGTCACAGCTCCTCACCTTTTTTCAAACCCTAAAATTGAGTTACGTGGCATTTGGATCAGCCGAAGTCCAGCCGGTTCTACTAGGCCTCCTGTGGTCTAGTTGTATTTTTAAGTTAGTTTTATGAAAATTTATATTTAGTCGCCAAGCAGACTTGTCTCCCCTGGTTTTTAGTGTGTGCGACCTTCATTAGTTCAATGGGGTTTCATCCTTTTGTTACAAAAACAAAAAAAACAAAAAAATTATAGCGTGAATTATGCAAATCATGAATTGTTGGAAAACTTTGAACAATACGCTTCTAACAAGCCATAACAAAACAATACCCGTTCTGTGATTGCAACGACGGATTGAATCAAGGCATCAAAACCATTTAACCCCTAAAGGACTAAGGATTCATGGATTTAAAATGACAAGTTTAATTAATCATATTCTGAAAAAATATACTCCCTTTGTCCCATAATGGTTGGCATGTAGGTTCTCTGAAATCTCTCTACGTGCCAGCCATTATGGGACAGAGGGAGTAATTTAGATGGGTACAAATTTTGTATCATCGGAATCAGTGAAGAACATTACATGTGTGAATCGAAAAATAATGTAAAAGGAAGCTTACATAGGACCTATTCAAAACTGCTATAAAAAACATGAGACCCAATTTGAGCTTCTTGGTCCTTTAGGGTTTAAAACGATCTGAAATAATAAAAACTGGCATTGGCATTTCAGATACAACTTGAAGGATTTCCTAGCAGCGCTGCTCAAGCACGGTGTCACCTTCGCACCCATCGTGCCCCCCATCCTGCTGCAACTGGTGAGTATACAGCCCTCATAAATTTCTTTTTACTTACCAAAGGGCATAATTAAAGGGACCCCGGTGCACGATTTGAAGTCAGGCTTTCAATTACTCATTCATCTCTAGCAGTCATACTCCAATCTAAAAGAGTAATCACCAAAGATATACAAAAGCTACGTAACACAAAATTAATATAAAAACTAATATTGATTACTATTTATTGAGTACCAGTTATTGATAACTAGTCCGAGTCATAAAGCCTATGCATCAAGGACTGATTTCGCTACCCGTATTGGATAGACGAATTACCACAATTATTGTCTCTGTCCCACCAAAGGAGAGACTACAAGAACGCTTCATTTTTATTTTTTTTGGCACAAGAACGCTTCATTTTCAAAGAGTTACATGGCTGAATAGTACTAGGATAAATACTAAGACAAACTATGCGACTAGCCGCTTGTTTAGGATGATCTCAATGACAATGTTTAATTGTTACTAAAACACCATTTATTTTTAAATACCAATATGTTGTTGAGAACCTTGAATTACTAAATTTAAATTACAACAATCATGTAAAACTCATAGCTCTTTTATATCATACTTGCTCAAAACTCATATGTGAAAAGAATCCAATCGCATAGTTTAGGATGGTCTCAGGGACAACGTTTTAATTATTATAAAAACACCATTGATTTTAAATACCAATATGTTGTTAAGAGCCTTAAATTAGTAAACTAGAATTACAAAGAAGGTAATACCCTCATAGCTCTTTTGTATCACAAACTTGATACGTGGAAAGAGTCCAATCACATGTGTACACAAAGGAGGCATTAACCTACAAGGCTAATGGAGGCTAATTGGGGGATAATCTCCCAAACTTTAGCCAAGGCTAATCTATTTTAGCCGGGGCAAGGGGAACATTTATGTAGACTACTGGTAATATCTATGCAAAATAGGAGCTTCCAAATTAACCCCTAAACATTTGAAAATGCCTCTACGCAAGTAGAATATGGTGAGTTTTTCTTGTATTTGAAATGAATCCACACCATCAATGGGTTTGAGTTCAACAGAGAAGTTGGAATTTAGATCAATGCGATTCCAGTGAGCTATTGAGATACCATTTTAGAGCTTGTTGTTGTAGCAATTGCCAATCATACAGCAACATATCTACTATCTCCATGGGACATTTTGGGATTAAGAAACCCCATGCTACTGTGGGGCTAACGCATGAGGCAAAGAGTCTCTGCAGATGACACTACAAACAAACCCGTCACTTTTCACTGAATGAAATCAAAGAAACCTTTGTCATATGTGACCTAAAGCACTCACCAATTCTGGAATGGCTCAGAATAGCAGTGAGAAGCAACCAATTTCCTTGTAGTGTGATGGAATGTGAGATTGGCCAAAATGTGATCTCGGGGAAGTCACTTAGTGTAAATTTTGGGTACATATGAGCGAACAAAGGATATTTAATGGAGGGCTATGAAATAATTGGAATATTCTACTATTTATAGTACATTTAGGATATATTTCATATATGTTATACAAATATTCCTATAATATTCTCAAATTGGTTTTAACATAGATAGATAAATAGAAACTCCGGTTCTCTTTCAAGGCTAGAGTGAATAAAGTGTCCGTTCGTAATGTCAATGACCCAATGCCTACCGGACAAAGGGCCCGTGGGACAACAGTTTTAAAACACCCTATATTACTTCTATAAATTTATAATTTTTATCTCAAATGAATAAAAAACACCCGATATTTGTTCTCTCATAGTTTTATAAATTCTTGACAATGACTTCCCCAGGAGTATGGTATAAAAGAGGTGGGAGTGAGTGTGTTGTAGGTGAAAACAGAGCTGGGTGAGGTAGAAGTGAACAAGCTGAAGCTAAAGAGAGTGTTGACGGCGGCAGCGCCGTTGGGGGTGGAGCTGCAACGAGCGTTTGAGGCCAAGTTTCCGGGCGTGGAGGTCCAGCAGGCCTACGGCCTTACAGAGTACAGTTGCGTCACCATATCGCACTGCGACCCGGGCCACGGCCGCGGGCCGTCGAAGCCCGGGTCTGTGGGGTTTTTGGTCCCGGGCCTGGAGCTCAAGTTCCGCGATCCCAAC
This sequence comes from Pohlia nutans, assembly GCA_022496805.1. Classification (NCBI taxonomy): domain Eukaryota; kingdom Viridiplantae; phylum Streptophyta; class Bryopsida; order Bryales; family Mniaceae; genus Pohlia; species Pohlia nutans. The sequence continues at coordinate 6,350,002 of CM040086.1, forward strand.
ACGGGCCTCTCTTTACCTGCCAACACCCCGGGCGAAATTTGTGTCCGCGGCGCCTCCACCATGAAAGGTACAGACCCCGCCATCTCCACCACCCTTCTATTCACAACTACTAAAAAAAAACATGAGGCCCTAAGGGGGGTTTATGGTCCTTTAGGAGTTAGCCCCTAAACGTCCTCACTCCTCTTCAAATTCGACAATTTTGTAAAAATGCATCATAAAATGCAACCAAGAGGGATATTTTGAACATGATGTGTGAATAAAAGTTGTACATCAGAAATTTGGAATTCTATCTACAGCTCCATACAATTAGATCACCAATTGCTATCACCAATATTTAAGTATGAATTTTGAAACTTGAGATTCAAAAATATTTTTTAATTCAATTATGAATAAGATATTGACAATTTGTGGATGAAATTTGTTGAGATGGGTTGAAATGTAATACTCTAATTTGTATTTTTATTTTGGTTGCTTAATTTTATGAGTTTATTTTTTGAAGAGCACTTTTAGATTAAAATCTTCAATTTTTTTCGTGAATCACCGCAACATAAAATTAGGCATAAAATTTTCACAAATCAACCCCTTTCTAATCAGATCACACATGCATGAAGCTATCTTACCATAGAATAATTTTTGTATTTCTTTTCCTTGCAAAAAGTGCATGATGGATGAGAAAACGTGGATGGAATTTGTACATCATCCAAAAAATGAATGGTTGGGCAATTAGGAATTAATAATGCTCTGTGCTTGTTGATTTTGCAAATTGAAAGTGATGCATCAAAGTAGCACTCAAGGTAGATCATACTTAGGAGTCTCAAAATTTCTTTTTGAGCTACTTGAACTCCTTTTTATTATTAATTTGTATGTGACTTCTTTTGAGATAACAAAATGTGGTAGTGAGAGTTGAGAGTGAGTTTTGAATTTATTCCCTAGGGTTGACCATCCAAATTGTAGAAAAAAAAATTAATTATTTTAGTGCCACGTAGACTATTTTCTGGGTTTTAGCTAATGCCTGTGTGTCACATGAAAAAACAAGCATCTATGCTACAAGAAGCTTTGACCAGAATAGAACGGGTAAAGGACAAGAATGCATTTCAGTGGAATCATGAACGGAATATATTTGCTACAATTGTATTGGAAAAATGAGTGTCCCGGCAATGCCTCTTCCCTACAGTTAGAGCCAATAAATTTCATCAAATTAATAATCATTTTTTTACAAACCGGCAATGTGGGTATGGTCCAAAACAGGGTACTTCAAAAATCCAACAGCCACCGCAGAAACTATAGACTCTGAAGGCTGGTTGCACACGGGTGATATTGGTTACATTGACGACGATGGAGACGTTTTCATCGTGGAGAGGATGAAGGAGCTCATCAAGTACAAGGGCTTCCAGGTAGTATGATATCATGCATGACATTGCACACTCTTTAATTTACCCTTTTAACATGCCTGTGTCCACATAATGAACGAGGAATAGATTGTAACTTTTGTATAAGTTTTCATCCATCCACATTTCTCTTGGCTCTTGTACTAGTTGACCATCATTTGTACGATACAGATCTGCAAAATAAGATATTGTGATTTTTTGAAAAATAACACAATTGGTTTATATCAAGTCTCATTCTTAGTTCCAAAAGTGAGACCTTAAACATAATTCTTCAAAATAAGTAGAATCAAATAACAAAAACCGTACCATCTTGTTGTGCGTGTTATTCCAATTCCATTACAATATTTTATTTTATATTTGTATTAATTTGGGATTTTTAATTGAATTAAAAATATGATGAATCCAACCATACAGATGTGACATTTACAACTTTGCTTTGTACATCAACTCCATTTTTGTTTTTCACCAAACATTTTATAACAAATCTTTGAAAACAATGTTGAATCGGGACGTTAAAGGGTTAACCCCTAAATTTTTGAGCGACCATATTCTGGTCGTTTCACTTTTTGGGCAGCCTCCAGGGACCTCATATTTTTAAAATTTTCAATGAAAATTTCAGTGTAGCTTCCAAAAACTACACTCTACATGTCGCACTTCGTTTCACGTCATTCCGATAAGTATTGCAAAAGTTATAAGCATTTGAAGTTTTTGAAGCGAGATCGGGCAGCAAGAATTTTTTTATTTTTTACTCTTTTTCAAAATTTCTTTTTTGATTCATGATTGGTTGATCTTTATCTACAAATGAAGCTTTAAATCTACCCATTTTGAGCAATGGGATAAAAGTTATGAGGAGATCTGTTTTTTGGGCAGTTTGGACAAAAAAAACTTTGAAGCTCATTTCTAAACTCGATTTTCAATATTTTTTAATGAAATAAAAGGCACTAGGTGAAGATTTCCAAGTACAACATTCTCACCGTTAAGATTGACATTTTACAATTCCATGTCAAACTTATTAATGATTTTCTTTTTCCTTTCACTTTGTACCCACTTCTAGTAATTGTTTTATGAAAAAATTAATATGAGCTTTTTCCTTACAAGATTTTATACTTGAAGACTTAACTCAATTGTTAACATGGCCTTGCCATTCAAAGAATTTCAAACCCATTCTAAAAAAAGATATTAATTTCTAAAGTTCAAATATGTCACCGGATTGAACCCCAAAAAATCTTCTTTTGCAACTTTGATCCTTATAATCTAAGAATCTAATGGTCATTTTGCTCTCAAATTTTGTGCTCACATGAAAATTCAAGTTGGGTATTAGATCTTACGGTTAAATGATGAATTTTTTTTTTTAAAAACATATGATTTCTTCTGCAACTTCCAGATGCTGCGTTTTTCATGGTTTTTTGTGAGAATACGGTCGTGGTCCTTTAGGGGTTAAGCGAGTTTAATTAATAAGATAAAACCATCCATCGTAAAAAAAAAAATTTAATGAGTTTATTTAATAAGGTAAAACTATCAGTCGTCAGTAGTAGAAAATCTTCTTAGAAATGGCACCGAAATTATCTACAACACAACAAAGAAAGTCATATGTCGATGTTATTTCTAACAGGATTTTTTTTTTTTTTTTTTTTTATTTTATTTTATTTTATTTTTGTTGACAAATGGTGAAATTCCATTGCATGAAAGAGAAAAAACAGGATTTTCTACTAGTAATCCTCATGTTCTAATTGACTTTACTGATAAAACCATAAATCATGTTTTTCAAGGTTTCGGATTTCATTGAGCCTTGTGCAGGTTCCCCCTGCTGAGCTTGAAGCAATCCTGATCTCTCACCCAGCAATAGCAGATGCTGGAGTCATACCGTAAGTTTTTAAGCCCTAAACCCTAAAGCCTCACTATGGTTTAGGTAGAGGTTACTAAAATCATTAGGGACCTGATTTTGTCTTGCCGGGTTAGTGGAAATTTATTTCTAACTACATGCTAAATTGCTTTTTTTGTTTGGTGAAAAAAGAAAATCTTGGAGAATGTTTATGATGCTAAATTGATTTTTTTGTTTGGTGAAATGAAAATCTTGGAGAATATTCATGATTGTTTCTTACTGTTCAAACTAACTCTTTAATATTAATTAATTATTCCACGTCAATAGTGAGTTTCAAAATGGGTTAGTGACTTGGTGAATGGATTCATTGTTTCATATTTTAAAATGTGTAAAAGAATTATAGTGTCTATCCCGGAAGGGGTGAGTTGTTTTGTCCCAATGGTCCTTTGCCCGGTGGACATCATCCCATTGTCATTACAAATAGGCATTTAATTCGCGCCGGCCTCAGCTGAGACCAGAGTTTCTATCTATCTTTCTATCTATATGTGTAAAAGAGATTTTAGAAAGAGAAAGAGAGAACTACATCCTGTCAATCACCAATCAATAGGTGGGTACTAGTTGTCATTGGTAATTGATGAGGTGTCAAATTCTTTAAACATATCATTATTTTATTGTCCAATTTTTGTATTAATCCATTTCTTAGACCCACTAATTGTCATTCACCTATAGCACTAACCCTTATTATCAGCTATTCCTACACTTGGATGGACTTATTAGCAAGTGGTGTAAGCATGACGTAGCTAAATGGTTACAAACACTGATCATTAAATGGAAATGGGGTTGGATACTCACTTAAAGTGATCTACAACCTCCCACTTTAAAATTACGTTAGAAGTGCATACATAAGATAGAGGTACCTTAAACCACCACCAACTTCTACACCCTTTCTTCATTTTAGGGAGGAACGTGGGTTGTCCGTACATGACTTAATGCATAAGTCATGTAATGAAAGTCTACATTTTCTCCGTGAAATGAAAGATGGATGTAGAAGTTGGTGGATTTAGGTGTTGTGGTGGTTTGACCCTTAAACGATAATGCCAGCCCCACAGGCTTGGTTTTGTTTTGGGAGAATCTTGCTCATAACTTCTACTCCATTGCACCAAATGGGGTTTTTTAAAATGCCAAACGGAGCATCTTAGAGAGATCTATACTTCTTTAGAATAGAGCCAAAGTAAATTAAAAACAGAATCATGCTTAAAATGGAATTTGAAATAGATTTTGGGTGTGGTATCAGGATAGTACATGTCGTTTAACCCCTAAATGTACCAGGGTGTCCCTAGAATTGACAATTTGAGAAAAAGCATTATAAACTACTATTTAGAAGAATATTTTGGAATTGATATACAAATGGAGGTTCTAGATTTTGAATTTTACATTCCATCCGTACGGTTTGATTCACTAATACAATCACCAATATTTAATTATAAAATTTGAAAGTTAAAATTAAAAATTCCTTCTAAATTTGATGACAAACCAAGTTTCAATATTTTTTGAGTAAAATTTGATGGAATGAGTTTGAAATGAGATACTCTTAAACGTGGTGATAATTTGAAATTTTTGTGTTTCTTAAATTTATGACCTCATTTTTCACGATTCCACTTTGAACTAGAGTCAATGCAATTTTGGCTTGGTCAACGACTTGACATACTTCTACATTTGTAACTTTAGAAAAACTTGTACTCTAGTATGACTAAATCCAGCCGTTAGATAGGACAACAACTTGGTGAAGAATCTCCAAAAAATTGGATGAGTTTCATCCAAGCATTGATGAGAACGTGAGAAGGCTTTGAATCCGTTCGTGATCCAGTTTCTGAACACTGGGACGTTTAGGGGTTAACCCTTTAGTGCCTAGCAAGCCAGATTATGGTCACTGCAACGTCGGAAATGCAAATAACAGAGAATCCGTGAAGAATTGGAACTTCAGTTCTGAAGTTTAGATTTGCGCACATACATTATGCACCTTCAAGAAAAAGAAATTTTCAATTTGGAATTGTACAGCTATCAAAATACCTATCAACAGAACGCAAAAATACTGCAAATACTTGAAAATACAGTAAATACTTACAAATACAACATTTGTATTGTGTAGTATTTCTTGTGTTTGGAAGTTTGTTATCTTGTTTTATTTTTTTGGATTGTGTTCTCTTCTTCATCTTCCATTAGTGTGTGTAATCCGATCTTGACTAATGTACCCACTCCTGTCAATTTTCAACGTATAAAATTTTGTCCTAAACCGTACATGGACAAGTCACTTTCACTTATAAATCTCACAATAATTATGTGTGAGTCTATTTTTGATATGAAAGATTGCAACGGAGAGGTGTTGACATAGGGCATAGCTGAACGTCTTTGCTTTTATTTTTGAAAATTTACCTCAAATTCTATTTAACTTTGAAGTCACACACCCCCCAAAATCTCGTTTCTGAGCGTGCATTATACAGTTCAAATACATACTATAATCTTCCGATCCCACCATCGGATGATTCTCAAATTTTAATAAAATGTGTGCTCTCGAGTTGAGAATAGAATTGTACGGTTACTTTCTAATTTAACCCATTCTATTTTTGGTAGTCTCAACCACAGTGGAAAAACCCACTGAAATCCAGAGCTGTCTGCTACAGTACCCTAGGCACTAAAGGGTTAAGGGTTAAGGTACCTTTACCTTATTGACCTTTAAAAAACGATTTCAACAGATATGGCTCTTGTACCCAAATTGATCTCTCCAAAAATCATACTCTGCCATATCGATTAAAGTGACAGAAAGAGTATCCTTTACCTCAGATTGGCCTTTTGTCAAAAGTGTTGTGCGGAGCTTGAATGTGTCTGTTTTTTGTGAGCTTGCTCACATGCAGAATTCCAAATGAAGAAGCAGGAGAGATTCCTGCAGCCTGCGTGGTGCTCAAGCCTGACTGCTTCATCTCGCCTGCTGAAATCCAAGCATTTGTGGCCTCCAAGGTGTACTTCTCTCTCACCTTCAATACACTTCCAACCAGTAGTATTGCAACCAGTAGTAGGAAATGTGTCGTTTTTCACTTACTATAAATGAAAAAAAATAGGAATGAAAGCGTGCCAAGCACATGGGTTGTGTCAGTGTGGTGAGTGGTTTTGGTCATCACAAGAAGATAGATATATAGGTATAATGTTTTGCCATTGTTCATTGTTTACACGAAGTGGGGAATAGAAAATGACAGGTCTGCTACTAGTGTACTCTCAGTTTTATAACCTCAGTACCAAAAAAAACAAAAATTGTGTCAAAAAAAGATGTGTCGAAAACAACAGCTTTTTTTAGTACACTACTTAATGCTAATAGTTCATGTGGTATTGTTTCCAAATACATAAATTCATAAAATTGGTGATGGTTGGAATTTTACTGAGTGATTGAAATCTTTATTTCGCACTCATTTTACATTTTAGTGTCACCTTCACTAATTACCCTCCCTCACTACAAGCCACAAGTAGTAGTGTACTAAAAACCCGCCGGATCTATCCTTTTACATAAAAGACATATAGAAAATAATCAAACAATACCAATAGACGTAATACATTAAAAGAGGAGGGAGGGTAGTGGTCAAAACAACTGCTAGCCACTCTTTTCAAACAACTAGCTCAGCTTGTCTCAGGGGATAGGACGGGCCGGTTGGTTGGTACAAACTTTCCTGCCATGATAACTTACTAGCAGCACCAAGTCATGTATATCACACCACTGCTCAACGAGCCCAACTGGTCTCGAACCCGGACCACATAATCGTGATACAACGCCCTTCACCAACCAACCAAAGAACTCATGGCTTGGTGATATTAATTAATGCCAAGCATACCCTTATACAACTAACACTCAACCATCATTTCCTCGTTTTTTTCTCTTGTTATTGTTACTGTTACTTTGTTTGGTTACTATAGTGTCCATCCTCGAAAGAGGAGAGTAGTATTGTTCCAATGTCCCTTTGTCCCGTGGGCATCGGGTCATTGACATTACGAACGGACACTTTATTCACGCCGGCCCATCTCTTTGGGTTGGTGTTTCTATCTATCTATCTGTACTAAAAACCCAAAATTGTTGGAGATTGTAACCGTTTTTTTTGGGGGGGGGGGGTGAATGATGCAAACAGGTTTCTACTTACAAGCAAGTCAGGCATGTTGAGTTCCTTACGTCCATACCCAAGTCTGCATCAGGCAAAATCTTGCGTAGGGTGCTGAAAGAGCAGATTCTAAAGAATTTGAATACAGCAAAGAATAATGGTGTATTCAACAATGAATCTGTATGACTTCATCAATTTCTCCAGAGAGTGGATCACCAGGATGAAGACCTAAAATTAACATTTAAGAACCAAGGATTCATGGTTTACAAATGATGAATTTGATCGACCATATTGTGAAAAGTATAATTCTAAAGCAGTGAAATTTCAATACCCCAGAATCACTGTATGTGTTGATCAAACAGGAAGTAAAATTGGACTAAAGAAAGTCCACATATGATCTATTCAAAACTGCTTTCATAAAATAGTGTAAGTCCACATATGATCTATTCAAAATTGCTTTTATAAAACAGTGTAAGGGTCTGTCACTCTGTCTCTTCCGAGACATCTGATAAAATTGGAACGATATAGAGAAGATTAGCATGGCCCCTACGCAAGGATGACACGCACAAATCGAGAAATAGTCCCCAAAAAAAAAAAAATTGTCCCAATAGCGCACTGCCCGGTGGGCACTGGGTCATTGACATTAAGAACAGACACTATTCACGCCGACCTTGAAAGAGGACCGGAGTTTCTATTTATCTATCTATCTATTTGTCAATCCTTTTAGGATAAAAACTTGCTATACAACTTACAGTCTGCCATAATCAATAAGGACAATCCATATCTTTTGTAACAACTTGTACTTTGGCCATCGAATGTCGTTGTATGTCACATCATTTCGCTCTAGCCAGAGGGCCCAAACTACAATGCCATTGACCGCCATCTAATCTTGGAGAATAGGGTCGAATCTGCGAGGAATGCATTTATTTTATTCTTGCCTTAAGACTACAGAAAAGGATTACGGAGTATCCTTTATTTTTGTCAATGATAATAATGATAATTTTTTTATTTTAAATGACTTGCATACTTTTGGAAAGATTGATGCAGAAAGCAAAAATGAGAGACTGATGTCCACAACTTCCATTGGACAGCATGCTGCAATGGATTCTTCCCAACTGGCTTTTACCCACTGACTACTTCACTGTAGTGCATTTAATTTATCTTCCTCAAATAACTAAGTGAGCCTCAGCTGATTTCCACGTTCAATGCACTTTCCTCATCACCTTGAGCCTCAACCTGTCCACTTAGCTACTGTTGGGTGTGGATTATTCCACACCATCTACTATGGCAGTGCCAGTGCATGCTACTGCATGTTATGTTGATGGGGTGAATTTTTGTAAAATGGGGGTGAATTTTTGTGGCTGCATTTGTGTCCACCAAGACCATAGCGGTATTTTTTTCCATGACTCATAACATTCAGTAGCCTTCAAAGAGACTGCCTTTTAAGTTTCATCCACCTTTATATACAAAGTGACCAGTGATTTCTAATTGAAAGAACTATTGAATCAAATAAACAATGACGAAACACTATTGAGTGAGAATCAATCAAATAAACAATGCAAAAATATTGTTGAATTGTGCTTTCAATGATGAAACACTATAGAGTTGAGAATCAATCAAATAAACAATGAAAAAACATTGTTGAATTGTGCTTTCGATTACTGTGCACCATGGTTGCTTACTCTTGCTTAATGCCACGTGCCCCTATAGCTACTAATGGGATGTGGAATATCCCACATCATTTCGTTGGAAGGATGAAATGATGTGGGATATTCCACATCATTCCATGCAAGGGAGGGCAGCAGGCTCAAAGACTACTGAATGTTATGCTATATTCACTTTTGATACAGTAAAGTTGATATCCATAAAGTCTAGCAAAAACTTTTCTAAAAGAGAAAAGAATGAGTTTTATTCGCTTCAAAGGCAGCAAAAATGATTTTTGCCTCCATTCTTTTAGACCAATCACCGCGCTCTGCGTTGTCAAAAAGATTCAAACTCCACATCGTAGCCAATGCAAGAGAAAATCGAGCCTCTTCCGAACCACTCAAGTTCCCAAGAGAATCTAACTATGCCTCTATACCAAGTACATGATCGCCCATAGCTCAGTGTGTCAAGATGTCATGTCAGACAATAATGTATTATTTGAAGCAAGAAATTGGAGGGCAAAATATAATCTACCTTCTATTGACTTTACGGATAATTGTAGTACCATACCAGGAAGGCAGGGTCGGCAGAAAATAATTCCCCAAAAAAATGTCGAAAAAATAAATAAATTTATCAAGAATTTTGTCGAAATCAACAAAAATGAAGTCAACAAAAATTGTAGACAAAAAACAAAGGAAAACGTGTAGCCGCTAATAAAATTCAATGTTAGTTATTAATAGCCAAATTTTTAATAATTATTTTTGAAAGTGTCGACCCCTAATTTTCAAACTTTAATTAATTATTCGACATGAAAGTGCCGACCCTGCCTTCCTACTACAGTATCCTACAACTTCTTTAATATCAAGGTTGATCAAGATTTTATCAAAATGCCAAGGTTGTAGTCAAAGTAATATCTACACATAAAAAGAAAGGTACATTGATTATCCCATTTAGTGATGGGGGGTTACAATGCTTCTGAGAAATCAGTGAAGGTGATACTAAATATCATTATGATGTAAAATTAGTATAATATGAAGAATTTTGACACTCAATAAAAAATTTAGCCCTCACTAATTTTGAGATTTGGAAGAATAGTATGGCTTCGGGAATTAGTATAACATGCACTAAATGGGATAATCAGTGTACTGTGTTTGTTTTGTTTGTTTTGTGTTATGTTGAGATCTCATAGATTGTAGGCTTAATTGCCACATTCTTTGTACTGTTGAAAAGCTCTTGATGAGAAGGGGTGTACCAAAGTCGTTTCGTGGTTTTTTGAATCTACAATGTAGAAGTTATGGATTTATATTTGAATTTTGTCATCATAAATTTAATTAAATTATAAATGAATTATTGTGAAAACGTATGGCTAAATGTAGACTGATTATTTTTCTCGGACAAAACCCAGGGAAATAAAAGTAGTGGGGATTCTTCTAAAAGGGAAGATCAGAATCGTCTATCAATGTACAACTAAGGTCACTATTAGATAGGAATTAGATTCTAATAGAGAGTGTTAAGGTATTGTAGTTAATTTTGGAAATGGTTCTCTATAAGTTTGCCAAATGCAGTCTATCTTTATAATTAATGCAAAACTCCTGATGCACCATCATCTCAACTTTCTAAATCACTCCTTAACATATATGTTTTGGGTGGTCCATAGTCTTGTTTCATTCATATCCATAGTCCCTAAATTAATCTAATTCGTGTCCATAGTCTTTCTATCAACTACTAAGTATTACAAATCCTCTCTTTTGTTAACCCCTCAAAATGACTATGGTCTTTGGTTCATTTTAGTTTCCTTTATAATTCCAACAGAATTCAAATGTTGTAATTAGTATTCTATAAGCATGCAGGTTCCTTCTTAATCATTTTTATATTGTTCTAAATGTTGGAAAGGTATAATGAAACTTATCAGTATCTTATGTATTCGCAACTGTAATAAATCTCTTCTAAGTCAACTAGAACCAAAGACAATTCTAGCCAACTTCTAAGTGTTCTTGGCATGAACCACCCAACCACGAGGTACTCCCCAAGACTCTAACCCAAATATATATTGGAGAAAATATAAAGTGAGTTCCTCTTAGCCTTGGAGTGTCTTATATACCTCCCCACCATGCCTAGTGCTTCCTAAGTTTAAGGGACAATTACTTCTTAAAGTAAAAATACTTCCCCTTCTAATCTTAGGACCTTCTAGAACCTTCTTAGTTCTCTTAGTTCTAGTGCAACTAATATCTTAGTCTAGACTAACTCTTAGCTTAGTCTTGACTTATCTTAGCCAATGCTACAGCAACCTTCATGCTCAACCTCCATTCAGGTACTGACTATAGTCATTATATATCAATATATGTGTTAAACATATAATTTGGGTCCATTGTCTTCTAAAACTACAAACTTACATTACTTTGCATTGATATCACTACATGTCCATAGTCAAACTACATACAAAGTTTAAATCCAACATTCATTCCTTCAATTAAGTTCAGAGTTCTTCTGTACTATTTTTGTATCTTCACAATCAGACTATAGTCTTTCTTCTACACAATTTCCATAGTCACTCAATCTCACAGACTATGGTCCAATATCGATTATCTCTTCCTCTATTATTTCACTCACAAATTCATACAACTATTCTAACATAGAGAAACCAATTGCTACTTCATGGCAAGACTATGGTCTGTTACTTCTCTATACTTCCAGAATTACACAATCACAACACAATGTATAATCACAAGGACTTTATACAATTGTGTAATCACTTCATTTCTCATACAATTCCTCAATCACTGAGTACATATAGAATTACTTAAGCAAAACAAGTTTTATACAATTACGAGACCACAGACTATGGTCAAGGGCTCAAAAACTCTCACAGCTAATGGCAAGAAAACAACAAGAAAATGAACAATTAATAGTCCTCAAAATGCCTCTCAAAATCCCAATCAGAATTGAAAAGTCACTCTCAATCAAGGTCAACTTAGATCTCAACGACCATGGTCTTGGTTTTAGTCTTTCACACTGTCCATGGTCATTAACCGCTCTAACTACTTTTAAGCATAATATTCACACAACAATTGTCTTTCTAACTAACTTTTACACACTATTCACACTAGACTATGGTCCTACAACTAAAAACAAAAAAAAACATACTACACTAAATCATAGGGAACACTTGGACCAACAACACAAGGCCACACTAGTCATAACGACAACATAACATATAACTTCTTAAAATGTTCCCTCTCGCTAGTTGAGAATATACCTCTCTGTCATATTTGTCAAAAGAGTGAAGCTAAAATTGACTTTGAAAGCGATTGGCTTTTCAACTCTTAAATTCTTTGTTAGACTTCATATTCTTGAGTGGAAAAGAGTCTCTTAACATGGTGAAGAATCATTAGAAGACATTTGAGGCCTCCTAAGGGCTGTTAGAATCACATACAAAAAATCATCACAAAAAGAAAAAGAAATAAAATTAAAATTTGGTGGATCAAATGAAACACCGTATTAGCAATTCATGCACTTGCAAAATTAAAAGTGCACTTGTCTTCTGTGCTCACAATGTAGTTCAACATTGCAATTTTTGGGGGAGTAAATTTCTAAGTATACAATACTTGATTGCACGAGGAAGACAAGAGGAAGACAAGAAAGAAGACAAGCAAAAAAAACAAGATAAAATAAAAGAAAATATAAAGATAAAGATAAGGATACCAAATAAATTAAATAATTGTTTCTTTACAACTTAGGGATTGTAGAAAGACAAAATCGTTGTTTTATAGAAAAAAATTCAAACAAATTTTTTAAACCAAATATGCTCATGAAATGAGTACACTTGACCAAGTGCAAAATTAGGGAATTGGGTGTTTTAGGGGTTAAACATAAAATATTGGTTAGTTGATGGCAATTGCATGGTACGGGCTACTATATATGCATGTTACTATGCACTCCTTTGTAAATTTTGAGATTTTTGAAAATTTATGACATTGAGACAATGACAGGTTATTAACCCTTAACTTCGTGGGCGACCCAAAATGGGTCGCTCTATTTTTAGAACTGAAAATATCTTGAGGAAGGAGTGCCTGAATGATTCAAAATTTGGGCCAATTTTGTGTAGAAACGAGTTAGCTATCTAATGGTGTAGTTTGATTTGGAGAAATTCACATTGTCAATTTTACAAAAATCCACAAGTGTTGGGTGGTCACAAAACTGAGGAAGAAAAGTCAACATAAGAGAGTGACGGGCGAATGACGAGCTGCCACGTATTCCAATTGCGCAGGGCGGCTTGTGGGTGGGTGTAGCTACTAAAATGCAAATCTTGCACTTGGATTTCACCTTTTTTCCAAAATTCTTTTTCCTACTGTATATGTTCTTTTGTGTACTTTCAACTTACCGTGTCTGATTTTGCAATGGAAGATCAAATTTGTAAGAATTTGTAAGATTTCTTTCAAAGTCACAAGTGAACTAGTAAAAAGTGGATGTCATGTCAAGGCCTCTTTCTCACTCATTAATTATCCTAAAAATACAGAACTAGTTGTCATGCGTAGGGAACTTGATTATTTTCAGAATTCCAAACGGCACCAACTTTCTAAAATAATATGTGCCCAAGAGAGTTGGTCAAAGTTCATTTTCAACAGTGAGAAAACAGTGAATTTCTTGGAATACCCTTCACTTTTATGTCCCATCCAAGCAACCTATAACTCAGATTGATCCTAAACTTTGTAAAGATGAAGGTGACTTGCATATCTACAAGATCTTACGGTTGATTTTGTAAAAAAGTGAACAACATAAGTTTGAGCAACATGTATCCCTAACCAAAAAAATCAGGGTCCAAAACACGCTGAAAATGGTTCAGGAAGTTAAGGGTTAAGTTTTGAGACTTGTTTTGGTTAAGCAGGAGTGCAACCTAAGTGACCATCTCAAGAAATTCTTAAAAATACGATGTGCTTCTTAATAGGACACAAATCAAAGTAAAGCTAGTGCATTGTCGCACTACCAAATATGCACTCCAAATTTCAGAAGGGAAGGAGAAAAAAGGGTTGTATATGGAATTATGAGTTATAATTTTCTAATTTTCAAATACGTGACGAAAATATCTACCAATTTTTTTGAATTTTTAAGTTGATTAAAGTTCTAAATTTTAAAATGTATCATTTTTGGTAGATTTGAATTGTTTCTCTATTTTAAATTTTTTTATATAAATTCTTTTTTGGATATGAGAGAAAATTTTGGAGGTGGAATTATTTTAATTTTTTTAAAAATAGAGTCAAATTTTGATAATAAATTGGTCAAATTGATATTAGAATGGGAGTTTTGATATTCATAATCTTCAACGTAAAATAATTTTAAACAAACTAAAATTTTATATTTTGTTTGATACCTACATAAATTTAGAAGTTGGTTCACTTCATTTTTCATTGAAGCATTTCTTATATGTTTTCAAAATTGGTTTGATAGCTAGCTTTTTAGACAAAATGCACAATGTGCATCAAAACACTTGCAAAAAGAAGGTGGTTCGTACCATCCAAACGCCATGTTGTAGAAAGGTAGTTTAACTTTATAATCGTTCATCAAAGGCACCATCAAACTGTCATTGGAATGAAGAGGCTTACAAATGCAACTTTTATTCTAAAAGCATGCCAACAGCTCCACACCATTTGACATTTAATTTTACTGCCACTTAGGAGTTAATGTAATGTAGAAAAGCTACAAGGCGGGCTATAGCCAAAAAAAAACCTAACAACACTATCTCGCAGTTCAACACCACTGACATTACCTAGTCCGTAATTCAACCGTTGACCAACTCATAATCAAACTTAGTGTGAGTGATTTAGAGGCGCCAATGCTCATCTATTTGGCGGAGACAACACAAACAACGGCCACGTGCACCATTTTTTTGGAGCAACTCAACATGTCGCTACAAAAGTGCTTCAATTTATAGTAGGCGTCGCATGCTACAGCTACCTTGTTTGTTGGGCATGCTCTAACCATGTTTTTTTCTTTACTTGTCTTTTATTTTCCCTTTTATCGTACTATACACTGGGTGGGCATCAATGTAGGTCCCCAATAAATCCATTGAAACTAAGGGCCAATCTAGACTACGGACAAAGAAGTCGTCCTATGGTCCTCTAAAATCTATTATTGGCCCATGAACTTGTCACGGGACGACCTGGGTTTATACTACCAATAATTTATTTATTTTTAAATATAAAATATAAAATAAATAAAATAAAAACTATAAAACTATAAAACTATAAAACTGAGGTCCCAAAAGGCATATAAAGTGGATGATGATTCATGGTGCAATGGGCTTCGTGGCCAGTCGAGCAAAAACCTCTCTCGCTACATAATGAAGAGACCATGATTGGAAAAGGCCGTTTTAATATTTCTATAAATATAAATATAAATATTTCATTTTATTATTTTAATAAATAAGCTGCCCACCGTTGTTGTAGTTACTATAGTTAAGATACATTCGTAATTTACACCTAGTATGAGGCCCGAGAGTTTTAAATTTTTCATTTTTATGAAGTATGACTATGTGAATAATCCATTTCCTTGGTCACGGCTCTTGCTCCATAGTCTAAACTGGCCCTAAACCAACCATGCACTATTGACATAGCTCTGTGGTCACTCATGGCCCATTCACACTAGTCACCCAATGCAAGTGCGGCAAAGAATCTGCGTTTGTCAAGTGAGTTTTTGGTAGCTACATTGTGCTCCTTAAAAATAAAAATAAAAATAAAAACCTAACACATGCAAGAAGTTGCTCCAACACATTTTGGGTGTCACAAGAATTTTACGTTCCACCAACGCACATGCATTGGCCAAAAGCAAGAAGAGGCAAGGCTATGACATGTCAAGAAATTGTATACTGTCTTTGAAATTTATCTTACAACACTCTAGGAACACAAAGCAAGTGCTAAGATACAGCTTCTTTATGTGAATGGGCCATCAGCTGTGCAATTCCCATTGTCCATTTTTAATTATTATTTTAATTGTTTATGCATACCGTTATTGTAGATTTGTAGATCAGTGCCAGTGTTAACTTAGACAATTCCCTGTTTCAAGGACCAGACGATTTGTATGATAAACAGTCCAAAATGTTGCACAGTTTACCATACGCAGACATCAGTTCTCTCCACCGGGATATGAAATGTCTCTTATTTTTGTTGACCCATTCTTGGGATCCCGGCTGAGAGCATTCCCACCCATGCACGTTAGGACTAACTCGTTGAAATTATTCATCTACATTTTATTTTTTTAAATTGACACTAAGGGAGCTAAATTTCATTGCAGAGAAAAAAGCCACACATGGACCTGGACCCCAGATGAACCGGCGACAATCTTTAGTTTTTCACTATAAGGGCCGCAGCCTCTACTTAACTAATTGAACCTCTCCATATTCATCTACATTTGAAGGGCCCTTGCACTCACACTCCTCCACCCTTGCACGCCCCTCACATATCAAAAGTGCGCATCAAATAGTCAATGGACCAATCACAATTAGAATGTGAGGATATAATCAACTAAATACTGATTTGAAGGCCCAATTTCTAACACTCTAGGATTGAGAGTCATTTTTGAAGGGCCATTAGCACTTTTCATCTACTTCTTGAGTGTGAGAGACTCTAGGAGGGCATGGGTGGCCCTGCACTAAGTTCGTAAATTCACTTTGCGTAATTCACTTAGTTATCCTTAAAGTCACCTTGTATTTCATTTCTTTTTTCCTCTACAATTGAGTATTTCAATTTGTTTCAAAAATAATAATTTAGTTCTAAATTGTAAAAAGTCACCTTGATTTTGAAGAATCTACCATGAATTTTGTTTTATATACTCTTACTTGATCATTCCAAATAGTTAAAAGGTATGGAAGAGCCTTTATGGTTTATCATTATTAGGTGTGTAAGAGCTTGGTGCTCTTGAAACTCATATGAAATGTTTTTGGACACTAAGAAAAGGAGCTCAAAAACATTTTGCATGAGTTTGAAGAGCATAAAAATTATAAATATACATACAGTTCTAAAATACCTTTTCACTATGGTTAACTTTATGCCAAAAAACTAATTTCAATGACCAATAGAAAAAATTATTGCCACATTTCACTTGTTATGCGATGTCAAACTACACATTTTGGATGCCCTACCCTGAAAACGCCATGTTTTAATGACGAATGGCATGCTAGTTTAGGTCACTCTCATCACCTGAAAGGAATATGGCACTCTCAATGGAGCTGGGAATGACAAGTAGCAAACTCCTATCATCACAATGTTGACAAGTCAAGTTTTTGCGATGTTTTACTTATGCACATACGCACATACAATAAAAATACGTTACACATACAATTACTATAAATCAACAATACGTTCAATATGCAATGTTCTTTAGTGATTTTGGTGATTTAAAATTTTGTTCAAACTGAATTATATTTATCACAACACCATTGATTGATTTTTTCATTTTTAAACCATGGAGAGGAAGGGAGAGAGATTCTAGCCTAAAGGTCCACGGTGAATGGAGAGTATGTTGGAGAAAGTGCTACCAATTGGGATACCAACAAAAGTTCAAGAATCATGAATCATTCATCTTTAAGAGATTCATAACGAGAATGTGCACCATCTTAACAAACATAGTTTACTTAGGATCAATTTAGAATACATCTATATTTAACAATTTGAATTAAAATTCATAGATTATTTATATGATGTCCGAATAATGCATTTTGATTGGTGAATTAGGTTGAAATCCTTCTTCACTTCATTGAATGGCGTATTTAGTATTCAGAGAGAATTGATGTCTATTATCACAATTTGTTCAAAGGTGAAGAAAAATAGAGTCCCTTGACACTACATAGGAGTTTGCTACTTGTCATTCTCACTTTCATTAAGAGTGTCATATTTATTATAAAGTTGCCATATGTCATTGGAACACTACATTCATTTATTCATACGAGAACACTTTTTCTCCATAAAATTAAATAGTGTCGAGGTTGAGAAATAGTGTCCTAGGATACTAAATATGCCATTTATTTAGCGTTGTATAAAGATTCACTTATAATGAATTTATGTTTGATAATATTACCAATGGTCATGGTCCATTCACACCAAGAAGTTGCAACACTTGCGTTTTGAGTTCTTGGAACTCTCCAAGGTAATTTTTGAAAATAATATAAAAGTTCTTGCGGTGTTAGAGCCTTTTCTCTTCCTACTTTTGGCCAAAACATGTGCATTGGTGAAGAAGCAACTTTTGTTGCATCACCCAAAATGCGTTAGAGCAGCTTCTTGCATGCGTCAGGTTAACCCCTAGAGAACCACGTGGCTTCTGGAACTAGAAAGTGAGGAATTTCGAGTTGTTGGACCATGAATTGTAAATTGAGCAACAAAGAGACCCTAGTTCTTTTTGAGAGCTGAATCCGTGAGTACTTCTTGATCGAAATTTCATGAAGTGTGCAATTTTTGGTGATATTTTTGAGCTGCAAGGAGGTTATTTGGGCGTCACTTGAGACCCTCGTATCTTTCTCCTCACACCTCCAAATTAATTGAAATTTTTTGCACATGTTTGAAATAATAATTTCATAATTTTTGGAGCACTTTTGATCAATCCAATTTCAACATATGTACAAAATACCCTAAACAAGTTCCATCAACCTTTTCAACGGTGGCATTTTCTCAAAAAGTGTGCGATTTTGTCGATCCTTTTTTCATACTAAAGCTATGTAAGTCTTCTTTGATTTCAACGGTGCCGATCGTCAAAATTAACCCACACCAATGAGGAATTGAGCTTGTTATAAGAGTTAGTTAAGAAAACAAGAGCTAAGCTAAACCCCCCCCCCCCCCCCCCCCCCCCCCCCCCCCGGTCCTTTAGGGGTTAACCCCTAAACGTCACAACATCTAGTTTCTCAAGAACTAACAAATTCAAACTCACCTTATGTTATCATCTATTTTTAGATGAAAGACATTCAAATTTTGGAGACACTAATTCACCAAATTGTTGTCCTATCTAATGGTTGGATTTAGTGATACATGAGTACATATTTTTTTCAAATTAAAAATGTCGAAGTGTATCAAATTGTTGACCAAGCCAAATTTTCATTGACTACAGTTCAAAAGTAGCCTTGCATAAATGAGGTCATAGGTTTAAGGAACACAAAAATATCAAAAAATCACCATGTTTAAGAGTATCTCATTGCATATTCATTTCATATTCATTCCAACAAATTTGACTCAAAAATATTAAAATTTGGTTTGTAATCAAATTTAGAAGGAATTTTAATTTTAACTTTCAAACTTTATAATTAAATATTAGCAATAGTATTGGTGAATTGAATTGTATGGATGGCATTTAAAATTCGCAATCTAGAACTTTGATTTGTATATCAATCACAAAATATTATTCTAAATAGTATTTTATGATGATTTTTTTCAAATTGCCAATTCCAACGATACCCTTGTATATTTAGTAGTTAAAGAAGTAAATATCACAGAGGCACAGTGTAGCTACAAAAAACTTATATGACAAACACAAATTCTTTGCCGCACTTGGGTTGGGTGATGGCCCATTCACACCAAGAAGCTCCATCACTTGCCTCGCGTTTTTAGAATGCTGCAAGGTAAATTTCCAAAATAATATACAACATCTTGAGGTGTCAGAGCCTTGTCTCTTCCTGCTTTTGGCCAATGCATGTGCGTTCGTAAAGCGCAAATTTCTTGCGGCACTTAAAATGCAGTGGATTCTTGTATACCTTAGGTTTTATTTTTATTTTTTACAGGAGCACCTTTAAGCTACCAAAAACTTACTTGACGAACGTAGATTCTATGCCGCACTTTGCGTTGGATGATTGGTGTGAATGGGCCATGAGTGGTGTGAATGGGTCATCAGCCCCTAATAGGGGAGATTACTGCTGCACATATACCTTGTCAATAGCTGCAATGGCTGAGAGGCTGATTACTGACGTGGTTACATATAAGTTATTTATTTTCAAATTAGAGACAAATCGAGTGATTTATTCCATTGCAAAGAGATAACTGACATGGCAACCTATTTCTCATTAGCAAAGTTGAGGTGCACCTAGTTTTTCAATCAAATTAATAAGTTTTACATTGTTCACTGTTATGCGCCAATTCTGCTAATAATAGTTGTATGAAAAAGCAATTATAATAGTGAGTAACTACTCTCAATAAAAGACACAATTGATACCGAATTTTCCTCGAGGAAAGCCACGTGCACCGACCCAGACAAATGGTTGCATTCATACTCTAACCGTATTATTTTACGTATAATGCTACACATAATACGATAAACTACATACGGAAGCAGAGGTCATTGTGCTCTGAAATGGACATTTTCAGTGGGTGGTAATACGTAATAAAAATGTAAAAATATGGAAGTGATTACATAAAATAAATTTTAATTTAAATAAATAAAAACTCTGTCCATAAGAGATTAATTTAGGTGAATGTCGGTGGTTCTATTAGACCCACCCTTAGGCTCAGTAAGATTTTTGGGCCACCGGAGGATGACGTGGCCTTCTATGAAATATTCTGCTGTGGAGTCTTCATCAGGCGTGGATTCTCCAGAAAACATAAAAAATATAAAATGGTAATAATTATTATTTTAATTACTAAATTTACAAAAAGGGAAAAGAAAAAGAACAAAAAGAGACTGAGGGTATGTGTGGATGTAAAAGAGCAAGGTTCTAACAAAGTTTAACCAAGAAACATTTTCACAACTTTAAGTCTAAAGATCAAGAAGTCCAAATTGGGTCACATGCTTTTTTTAAATAGTTTTGAGTAGGTCATATGTAGACTTTCTATTGTTCAATTTTGTTTGTTTTCTTGCCAACACATGCCCAAATGTTCTTCATTGATTTCAGTGATATAAAATTTTGTCTCATTTTAGGTATATTCTTCTTTGCATAATTAGTTGAATTGGTCATTTCAAAACCATGAATCTTTGATCCTTTAGAAGTTAAATTATCATGTCTCTTTAAAAACTTTGGCATGAATTAAAAAACGATCACTGGAACTTGAAGATCATCACAGTTGGCTTTCAATTTCTTGCACTCGATGAGCATTTGAAGTTCAAATTTCCCACATGTAATGTTTTGGTCTTTCTCCCACAATTTCTCACTTTAATCTACAATTAACGTATGGGTGGACAGATTTTGGGGGGACAAGCTTCATGGGGATAAAAAAAAATTCTCAGTGCTCACGAACAAAAGCTATGCCACCATTATCACAAATTAGATGATTAATGAATTCAAACATGTCCATTGTATACATAAACATCATTTAATTAAAATTTACAAATTTCTTTGGTTCAAATAGTAGTAGTAAGAACTCTGGTCCTTTCTTGAAGCTGGCGTGAATAAATTGTGTGTTCGACCCACCCATAGTTCAATGTCCACTGAATGAAAGATCAATGGTGCATGACTACTTCCCATTCTTGATCAAATAGTACATGAATGTTTCACCTTAAAAAAATAGCTTGTTTTTAGTGAAAAGACTGGTCCTTAAACAATGTTTTAATAATTCATAACTTATTCATACGGCATAACATTCAGTAGCCTTCAAGACTGCGTGTTAGTTTAATTCACCTTAATATATGGAGTCACTAGTGCTTTGTAATTGAATGGGCTATTGAATCAAATAAACAATTAAATGACACTATGGAATTGTGACTAAGTGAGTGCTTTTGATTACTATTCACTATGGTTAGTTGCTCTTACTTAATGCCACCTCATAGCTATTGATTTGATGTGGAATATCCCACATCATTTTATTTGGGGGATGAAATGATGTAGGATATTCCACATCGTTTTGATGGAGGAAGGCAACACTCACAAAAGCTACTGAATGTTATGGATGTTCTAATAATACATGCTAAAGTATGCTGAAATCTTCTTTCATTTGCTAATAAACCCTATAATTTATGTTTTTAATAATAGTAAATATGCTCAGTTGTAGCAAATTATGGGGTGCATACCGAAATGGTGTGGCCGGTGTTGCACTGAAACAACAATGGGCACTTGGGCAGGCACTTTCCTGTTACACATTCGGTGTGGGGAATGTCCCTACTCCCAAGGCTTGATGTGAGTTCCAGGAAACCTCAAAATGAAGACCATACATAGATGCTGGTTTTGAGGTTCGGCTTCGTCATCACCAGCTGTAAATGAACTGTCAATCACTAATTCAATGGAGTTTCATCCTCTCGTTTCAAAAAAAAAGAAGAAAAGAAGATGTAGAAATGAACTGTCAACGAGCACAACACAACGGAATGGAATCCATGTGCACAACACAACCGAATGAAATCCATGTGGAGAAATTCAAAATACAACATTCAGAACTGAACTCCAGAACTGCCCTTCTTCCAATGAAATGATGAGGAATATATGTCATCATCTCGTCAGCCCCAAGACATATATGGCAGGGGAAGAGAGAAGTTCAAGAATGAAGCTGGATGAAACTTCAAGCCTCCTTGCCGGTCTCAGTGGGGTGGGTTTGTGTTTTGCCTCTTTTCTCGCAATATAGGGTTCCCCTTTGTTTGTGCACAAAAAAAAAAAA
Organism: Pohlia nutans; assembly: GCA_022496805.1. Classification (NCBI taxonomy): domain Eukaryota; kingdom Viridiplantae; phylum Streptophyta; class Bryopsida; order Bryales; family Mniaceae; genus Pohlia; species Pohlia nutans. Next base: position 6,372,545 of record CM040086.1, read on the forward strand.
AAAAACAAAAAACAAAACAAGACAACCCTAACAAAAGTTACTTAATGTTAGGAATCTATGCAAGGAGGACATTCCACAATCACTGGAATCTGCTTATCGCGATGGTCCTGCGGGCCTATTGCTGTGGAAGTCCCATGGCCCCTGGCTCCTCTTCTTTTACTTACAATTTCTAAGTTCTTTTTCACTGACCTTGGTTTCTCTAACCCTGGCCAAGTTTGTACTCTTTTTTCCTTGCAATTTAATCACGTTCAATTTTTGTAAAAAAAATTAAAAAAATGAAAATACCATTGGAATCTCTAATGGGTTCAGAAACATTTGGCTATGTTTGTAGATCACTTCAACCTTTTATTAGGTAGAAAAATGTAACAAAAGAGAATTTATTTTTAGAAAGTGCTAAATTTGATAAAAAGACACATTTGTTTATGTTCAACAATTCATTCATTTGACTCGTTTTCATTCATTCTCATCCATTTATGAAAATTTAATCCAAATACAGATAAAATTGCTATGATGTTTGTTTCGCGAGTTCCACTTGCTTGAAAAATAAAATAAAATAATATATCCCTGGTTCTCACTGTTTCTTTGCTTTTCCAACTGAATGACCACCGACACAGCCCGACCGGTCATGTGCTACCGACATGGAGCTCCAATGTAATAGGGCACATGTCCTATTGATGCACTTTGAGGGGCTGATGGTCAACGGAATCCTTTTCATTTTAACCGGACAAAACCCAAACTACCCACTTGGAATGGCAATTCAGAAAGAGAATGACTCCTGGTTGCTTTGAAGAGGTGCTCAGCAGTGTATTTCCTTTTCTTTTTTTAATTTTTATTTTAACTTTATTTTTATTTTTAATATTAAAGCCTAACTGGTGACGTAAAATATGGTAAAATCTTAAGCTTACAATCAGATAGATAGAAACTCTGGTCTCTTGCAAGGCAACCGTAATAAATTGTCTATTCGTAATGACAATGACCGAGTACTCACCGGGCAAAGGGCCATTGGGACAAAACTACTCACCCCATTGGAAATAAATACCTTAGTAACCAGTGACCAAAAAGCTTACGATCATCTTTGAGTTATCCATAAAGTCAACGTAAGGTACCCCATCTGCTCCCTTCTATTTTCAAGGTTTATGCAAAAATCCCTAATACTCATTGTTACGAGGAGCCAAGTGGATTGCTTTGATGGTCAATGTGGAGGCACATGGGACACACAAAAATTTCTGTTGTGAAAACTTAAGTGTCTTGTAGGGGAGCCTCTCTTGCTTCGATGAGGTGTAATGTTCGAATCTTTATTACAATACATAGCATTGTGATTGGTCAAAAATATAAGAGACAAAACTCATTTTCACCACTTTTCAAACAAGAATATGAGTTGCGTCTTGTCTTTCCTCGGGTCAGATTCGTTATATTTAATATTATAATATTATATAATAGTAGTAATAATATATATAATAGTAGTATATAATAGTAAATAATAGTATATAATAGTATATAAATATATATAATAGTAATAATATAATGAAACTGACCTGAGGGTATGGTAAATGGAATGGTCCAAGGTGGACAGAATGAGCTCGTGCTGACTCATCGAATCAGTGCAAACCTCATGGGCCAATAGTCTTGTGCCAAGTGAGTTGGGAAGTTGGCATCCAATTAAAGAACTCCAGACACAGATCATGTCAATCATGTGCGGCACTCACAGGCATGTGTGTCCGCGAGGACCGCCACCACCTTGGCCACCAACACACCCTCATTTTTTTGCCCTTTTCGAGCCCACCATGCAGGCACCGCTGCGTGACGGCTCCATAACCTTTGCTGCGTGACGGCAGGCAGGCAGGCTCCATAACGTAAATTTGCCTATGCATCTAGACAAGCCGATTCCATAATCAGAAGCTTAGCTGGAAAGTGGGCTTCAGAAGAAACAAAGCGGCCTCTCAGCCCTACATAAAGCCCTGGAGCTCTCTCTTTTGCCTCACTCGTGTTGCATTCTATCAACCGCCCAAACATTCCCTCTGCTACAGACCTCCTTCCCAGTGGCCTCCCGGGTGTAGGTCTATGCAAGTGGGGACTTCCATAGCTGATAATTTGTACTTCCTTCCTGCCCCTGACCATTATAAGTGGTTTTGGTCACGTACTAGCTGCTGATATCAGTTTCAGCGTGGAGCAGTCACTTCGGAAGTTGTCACTTGGTCTCAAACGTAAAGTTGTCACTTCGGTTTTACGTTTGAGACCTACTATTTGGGTTCGGTACTTGATCCAAGCATGAATTTCGACGCTGTGCTCATTCCATCTCTGATGTTTTCAAACGGTTGCGCCATGCATTCGAATTGTAACAACGTCAAGTACTAGGGACCTCCAGATCGTTTTTGCCCTCATTCAAGTTCCATTTCAATTCATCTGTCGACCGGCACAACATTGGGATTGAAGGTACTCACCTCAGCCTCCTGGATATTTGATGATAAATCAATTCAAGTCCGGTTCAATGCAAGTATATTCCTCTTCGTTTTCGAACTGACAGTGTCTTTGATTCAGATATCGTGTTCAAGGTCCTTCTAGAGCTCCGAATCTATCGATTGGCTTAGAAATTGAAGGCATTGCTGAAATCGTTTAGACCCACATTGAAACATCATCTTGTGGCACCTTGTCTCCAAATTCGATCCGTTTGTGCAGTCATGTTGTAGCAGTACGTAGTCACTGTGCTGAATTCAGAGTCGAGAGGATCGTCTTCTTCCGGACACGGACTCCTTGATTTTTTTTTAGGGTCGTGTTACTCGTGCCTCAGCTTGTCTCCATGCGTTTCATGTGACCCGTTTGAAAGTGTCAACTTTCTGGTTCTATTTACTGATTAGTGCAAGTCGCAGTTTCATAGAAACTCTGAATTTGTAATTTACGATCATTCTGATTTTAACCCCGCCATTGTCTCCATAAATCACTAGCTCCACCGCTTTTAGCTTCATCAGCCATTAGCTCCACCGTCATTACCTTCATCAGCCAGTCATTAGCTTCTCCACCATTGAGCTTCAATCATACTTATTCGAATCACCGTCTACTAATTCCACTCAATGGCTCGAATGTGTATGCTGGAGATGTTGAATTCCACGCCGGAGATGTTCATGAATCAGGTATTGTGTGTAGGTTAGACCAACGTCTCCACCATCGAGCTGCAGAATGAAGATGGAGCTCTCGTATCTGTGGACACTCCTGGGATGTTTGGCCTTCGTGCGAAGTCTGTTACCAGCTGAAATCGCGGAGGCGCTCAACCGAGGGCTCCGAACGCTGAACGCGTATTTAGTTCCGTACGTGGTGTTTGAAATTCCTGAGTTCGAAGGTTCCAGCATCAATGAGCTCTACAAGAATGTGCAACTGCATTTGACTTCAAGGGATTTGTGTCGCAGTGCTCGGAAAACGGTGCTCTGTAGGGTTAAAAACTCGAGTAACACCACCTCCACCCTTGCAGGTTTGTGAATTCTCCTCAAGCCATGATGAACTCCGCGATTCTGATGTCGAAACCTAATATGCTAATCAGGGTTTGACATTGCAGGAGGCGAAGGAGTGATGGAAACGTTCCAGGGCGCCAAGATCTGGTGGACGCACACAGTGCACGGGCTTAAAGTAACAGATGGCGGCAACCAAGACCAGAGATCATATTCAATGAAGATACACAAACAAGACCGCGATAAAATCGTTCCTGCGTACCTGGACGCGATTCGTGAAAATGCCTACAACTTTCAACACAGAAATAGGTAAGACGCCATGCCCGTCACTGCTTTCTTGACGGCACTGGTTCGAGGCTATGGAATTGATTGATTGTTCGTCACTTTTGCAGAGAAATGCTCCTCTACTCGAACAATAGGTCGACATTCTCCACGGGCAGGCACCTTTGGCAAGCGGTGCACTTCAAACATCCATCCACCTTCGGCACATTGGCTGTGGAGCCGTCGCAGCTACAGTTCATAAAGGCCGATCTTGACGCCTTTGTGGCCGGGAAGGAATATTTTCAGCGAGTAGGTCGGCCGTGGAAGCGTGGTTACTTACTGTATGGACCGGCGGGATCAGGAAAGTCCAGCATGATTGCGGCCATAGCCAACTACCTCAAGTGGGACGTCTACGACTTGGAACTTACTCAGGTACGCACTTCCCTCCATAACATTAATTCTCCCTGGCTCGTTCTTCCACCATTTCTCCAGTGCAATGACAGAAATTCTCTACACTCTCTAACAGCAATTGAATCCTTAGTTACGGGAAAATGGATTGTCTCCGTTCTTACACTTTTTCGATTACGTTTGTTATTGCCTTACACTTCGTCTCCTCCGATTTTTTTTTCAGAAGACTCTGTTCTTCAGCTGTAAGTACACACACAATTGAAAAACGTTAAAAAACTTCCAAATCAGTGTTGCTGAATTTTTTATTGCCTTATACCGGTACTGTGTCTTATTTCATTCTGTTTTTAAAGAATCTGTTCTTAAGCTGTAAGTACACATACAAAGATTAAAAATCGTTAAAAAACATATCAAATTCGTGTCTGAATTTTTGATTGCCTTATACTGCGTCTTTTTCTTAAAGAATCTGTTCTTAAGCTGTAAGTATACATACAAAGATTGAAAATCGTTAAAAAACTTTCAAATTACCTACTGTTGCTGATTTTCTGATTGCCTTATTCTGCGTCTTTTTCTAAAGAGTCTATTCTTAAGCTGTAAGTATACATACAAAGATTGAAAAACGTTAAAAAAAAAAATCAAATTCATTAGTGTTGCTGAATTTTTGATTACCGTATGCTGCGTCTTTTTCGATGCTGTTTCTAAAGAATCTGTTCTAAGCTGTTTGTATACATACGAAGATTGGAAAACGTTAAAGAAATTAGAAACCGGGGAATGAGAGGAGATTGAATGGATCAACGCAGGTCCGCAGCAATTCGGAGCTAAAGCAGCTACTCATCCAAACGACGAACAAGTCCGTGATCGTCATCGAAGACATCGACTGCTCCGTGTGCCTGGCGCAGCCGCGCTCACCATCACCAAGAAGGGAAAGAACAGACGGAGACGAAGAACAGGGGAGTGATCGTGACGGCGGGCGCATCACGTTGTCGGGCCTGCTGAACTTCACGGACGGGCTGTGGTCGTGCTGCGGCAACGAGCGCATCTTGATCTTCACCACGAACCACATCGAGAAGCTGGACGCGGCGCTGCTGCGTCCGGGCCGCATGGACCTGCACATCCACATGTCGTATTGCACGTACGCGGCGTTCCAGACGCTGGCACGGAATTACTTGCTGATTGACAGCCACTTCCAGTTTCCGAAAGTGGAGAAGCTGCTGCGCAACGGCGTCAAGGTCACGCCGGCGCAGGTGAGCGAGCTCTTGATCCAAAACCGCGAGAGTGTCAATGGCGCCATGGCCAGCGTGGTCGCCCTGCTGGAGGGGCGCGCCTTCACCTCCGCCAAAGTCCACCCTGAAACTACTCTGTAATATCACACTGCACTGGTTCCATTGTCTCTCCATTCTCGAGAGGGAAGAGTAGTTTTGTCCCAATGACCCTCTGTCCAGTGGGTATTGAGTCATTGGCATTACAAACGGACACTTTATTCACGCCGGCCTCGAACGGGGGTCGGAGTTTCTATCTATCTATTCCATTGTCTCTAGGAATGTATAGACTGGGAGATTAGGTGTAGAAAACTAGATACATAGTTACCGTCTTCAGTGGAGCTTAGCCATAGATATTGGTATTCATATTGTTACCCAGAAGACTGGGTTTTGTATTAAGCGTTTCAGTGCAACAAGTGATCTTTGATTTAACTCCTAAGAGCATTCCCACCCATGCACGCTAGAACTAACTCGCTGAAATTATTCATCTACATTTGAAGAGCCCTTGCACTTACACTCCCCCACCCTTGCACGCCCCTCAAGTATCAAAAGTGCACATCAAATAGTCAATGGACCAATCACAAGTAGAATGCGAGGATACAGTCATCTAAATAGTGATTTGAAGGGGCATTTCTTAACAAGCTAGGATTGAGAGTCAAGAGGTATTTTTGAAGGGCACTTGGTACTTTTCTACTACTTGAGTGTGAGAGACTCTGGGAGGGCATGGGTGGTCATGCTCTAAACAACATAGAGGTTTCATTGCGGTCATGTACAATACCTGGTAGTAAGTTTTCGTCGTTGTTTGTTTTAGAGGCAAAAACATTGCAGACATTCAAATTTTGAAATGACACTACAGGTGGTAAAATTATCCAAATCTGAAATCGTAAAGTGCTTTTGGTGAGATAATTAAGTATACTCCAATAGTATGTTAATAAATTATAATATTTTGGTATTTTTTATGAGATAAAAAATAAACAAAAAATAATAATTAAAAACTAAGCAACTTTGAATTTGAAACTTCCAAATTCGATATCTTGATCAATAATGCTTCAAAATGCATGTTCTTTTTCGCAAATGATTCTAAAAAGGATCTCTATTCCTTCTATAATGATAATAATATCCTTTAAATAAAAAAATATGTTGCTACAGTATCCAGTTGTAGGTTTCTGTCATTTCTCTCTGCTTCTGCGCATAGTATTGTACCTGGAAATCACTATACATTCACCTTGAGTGAAAAGCGACGCCTTCTCCTTGTAGTGTTTCTATAGTAATTGATATCTAGGTGGGTCTTTTTTCTTTTCAAGTGGTTGATTTTAGGTTTTGATGAACGGGAAGAACCAACCTCCAACTACAGATTGATCGATTGAAATTGGCACTTATCAGTTGAATTTTCAAACCATAGGGAAAAAATACTATTAAATTCTTATCAAAAAAACGTGACACGTGTCATGTCTTATTAATTGGTTGAAGTTCTAAAGCAGAAGTAACAACTGATGCATATAAAGCCCACGATTCAAAGATTTGAAAATAGAGGGGACTAGCGTTGGTACTTTCTAAATCTTCCCCTAAACCCAGTGGGTTTTGCATATCAATTTGTTTCACACAGTAGAGTTATCCGCAAAGTGACTGAACAGTGGGTGAGTGGGGTGTAGTTTGTGTTAACAGTAGTTCAAATTCTTAAAAAAGAGTGTGTGTCAGAGCTTAAAAAAAATTGGGGTTGCAAAGTTTTGAAGGTCCAAAAACAATGCCTTTTTTTTTTTCTGGACCCCAATTCAAAACCCTTTTTTTTGCTGACCTCATCCGCTACGCCTCTTTTCCATGGGATCCCTTAATCAGCAGTCCATGATGGCCCTCAACTCACCCCTTCTTTTTTTGCTCCAAAATTCCACGGGATCGATTTTCGTTTCTCTACTTTTGGGGGGTCACGTCCATCGAAAGAGAGATCACTTTGCGGAAAACTCAATTGCTTATTACACTATCTTAACTTCTCGTTGATGCTATCTTTCCATGTGGTAAGAGTTTGTGAACCATTTTTCCCTTTGATAGTCGATCATTGTATAACAGTGACGTTAATTTATTGAATCAAATTTGAATACGATCTTCTTCTTCCTCCATTCTACACTCACGTTTGACAAACCACTAATTATTCCTCTTCACACAAGATGTTGTCTTCAAATGTGAGAAATATCTGACTGCAACACTGATTGCCAGATTTTGTAAACAGTAAAAGCAGAGGCGTCGTTTCTCACTTCGGATGATCTTGTTCATTGTTGTTTTTCATTGTACACGCTTGTTCTCTGTGACGAATCACACTTACCAAGTCCAACCAAAAATTTGGTGAGTACGAATTGGCGCCGTTTGACTCACAAAAGGAGTGAAAAGGGACGCCTTCTCCTTGTAGTGAAGTGGCTCACAGAAGCCCTAGACTTGTGACAAAATCATCTGTTTCCAATTGAAGAATTCAGAAAGTTGGCCACCATTCTGGTCAAGAATTCGCAACCCTAAAACAATTGAACAGAAACACTGAAATCCAAGGACGCATGTGAATTTCAGAATCTCAACCAGGACTTACAGCAGGCAGCCATTAAGCAGAGGAGCGACATTATAAGCCATAACGTACTCCAAGAAATGCGCGACAGATGTGTCACTATATCACTGGCTACACACTCAAGGTTTATTTTTCATGACATCTTGACTTCCTTTTTGGCTCCCACTTCTCTCCATGCAAGTGTTGGTGCATCACGCAACTTCTTACTATTTTGGTTCAAAAAGTATTAATTCTCTGACATATGTCCTATAACCACTCCCCGTCTTCTGGGTTTCTGTTTTGACACTCGGTTTTCCAAAACTCTTATGCTTCACCGTCAAGGGTGTCAAAATGTTAGACTTCCAGAGGCAAGTCTCACATGAGACTTGAAAACTCTACGTGAGGGCTAACATTTTTGACAAAAAGTTGGGCATTCAAAATTGCACAAGGTTCAAAATGAAAAAGAAACCAGCGCGTGTTGTAGTTGAAGTTGCGCATTCTAACACCCCCATTCTGTCTTCATGCTAGGTAACTCAAATTTGGAGCCCGGTTGTGAAAAAGGTACATCATTCGCCTCTTTCGGTCAACACTACAAGCAGAGGCGTTTCTCACTCAGGAGGATCCTGTTCATTGTCGGTTTTTAATTGTACAAGCTTGTCCTACGTGACGACTGGCACTCACCAAGTCCAACCAAAAAATTGTTGAGCGCGAAGTGGCGCTATTTGATTCATGAAAAGCGACACCTTCTCCTTGTAGTACAACTGAAACACACAAGTTGCTCACAATAAATGCAAAGTCCAGCACGTTATTTCCTGGAAAAATGGAGCATTCAAAGAAATTATGAGGATTTGAGAGGAAGCAGCTGCAGAGGCAGGGATTCAGCCATAAAACAAAAGCCGTTCACTTGACTCATTTACTTCCAATAGGCTACTTACCGAAGCTTGAATTGACTTCATGCAATCGGATGGGAAATACTCAAATAGCATTATTGCAGCTGTTCTTTGAACACGTGAGTTCATTTCTTTCTTTTGGGATTACTGTCAAGCATGTCTACCTCAACTTCAACTCCAATGAAAGATGATCAGTAGAACTAGCTCAAAACCCTAGAGGAAACTTTCGTTGACTAAATGCTGCCCCAAATTAGGATTCGACTTGAAACAGAGCTGCAAGTTACCAAAATGGAGTCGTCTCTTTGATAACCTCAAGGCTGGTTCCTTCGTGTCAACGACTGCGCAAAAGGTGCTTGCAATATTGTCACATGCAACATTTTCCTCGTTGCTGTTCAATGAAAACCTGAAAAACATCCGAAACCTGTGGACAAATGTGACTTTCGACGGGCTTTTGTTGCAGCTTCCACTCTCTGATAAGTGTGATATATAAAAAGCTAGCGTTTCTTGTTTGGAACAGTGTTACTGCCCTTGTGACTTATTCCCCTATTGAGTTATGGAGGAATGCTACAATAGTGGCCCAAACAAGTAAAAAGCTATTGATATATCATTAAGAAAAAATAAACAAATGATGTCACAAGACTTCTATGGGCTAAAGTGAATCAAGAGTCTTCTTTTTCAAAGTCCAAGCATGAGGTTGCTTTACACTATGGTCAAAGGTTGAGAGGTCGTCAAATTCCACCAATCAAGATTGCAAGAAAGTTACAAATTGGTTTCTTGACTATTCACACGAGAGGCCAAAGTTCAAAGGCAACCACTTTCGAAAATGCCTACATGACAACACTGGGCCAGGACCATTTATTGGCCAACCAGGTTAGACATTCGCGAGTGCCCTTTGGTGGCTGGCCAACCTGTTCTCCGCGCCCGCCAGTGGTAATCCACACTTACAATTGGGAGACTCTCACTAAAACAATTGTCTTCGTCTCGCGAATTAAAATCGTGGGGTCCTATGACCGCCCTGGTCACGTCCTCGCTCGAAAACTCTTTAGAGGAACACACAAGGCAAAACTTCCCCATAATGTTGAAAAGAGTGTCAATAGCAACCCCCAACTCTAAATCCCCCCTTGACGTTAATGCAAGAGAACAAAACTTGCCCCCTATTTTGTGCCTATAAAGGCCCACCTTAAAAAATAACCCACTCTTCTAAAAGTTTAAAATTCCCGTAGGGATTACTCCTAAATTAATTTGATACCGTTAAATCCCAAATTTGAAAAAAAAAAGTTGCCAAAAAAAGAAATTTCAGAAAATGGAGCCATGTGTGAGAAAATGGAGTCATGCGTGAGTACTGCTTGCATTTACGTCGAAGGGGGATTTAGAGTGGGGTGTCGAAACTGCCATGGAAGTTTGAAACACGTGCGTCATTCTGTAAAGGTGAACGAATAATAATACCTCGGCAACTGAAGGCAGTTCAGGGTCATGGATGAAAGTAATCATCCATCCACTGCCGCACGGCGTATCGGACGGTCCCTGGGGATCCGAAATCCTTGATCTGCACGGCTACACAGTCACCTCTTTTGTCAAGAAGGATTTGTGTGCTCGCTCCATCTCGGCTCGGATGGAGCACCTGCAAGCCGCTGCAAGCCCATCGAGCGACTACTCACCAGATCATCGACCGGAAGCTTAGCGTGAAATCATCTCGGTGCTCTGGATCCGCCCGGCCAGCTACTGATTTCTCCACTTGGATGCCAGTGCATTGAAGCCGAGAACGCGGTCACAGGTATTTCCAATTTTTCCTCATCTCCCTTACTAGAGTGTTTCAGTTTACGGGTCATTTCGCATGTTACGCGTTGTTCGTTTTCTCGGTTGACTGGCGTATCAGCTGTCATTGTCCTTAAGCGCGGAGAGATTGACAAGGTGGACTGCGTTGACATTCCTCTCCACGTGGGGTTTTGGAAATGAGCTCGTGAGCAGACCGATTGTTCGCTTGAAGCGGGCGTCACGTTGTAGTAGTAATTCTTGTTGAGTCTTTCGTGCCGTTCGGTGGATCAGTGATCGACCCCTTTCCTCCTTTGCATGTGTCGGTGGAGAATCATCGTAAAACTAGGGGTTTAGGGGAGAGGCCTGTTTGTTGAGCAGTTCGGTGAATTGTCGTCAGGGCTCGGCATCAGCAGCCTTGTTTGTTTCCGGCGTGCTGAATTAGGGTGCTGGGTGGAGTTCCGCAGGGATCGGCGATTCGCTGTGTGGGTAACCGGAGATGGGGAACACGAGCGGCAGGCCGAGGAAGAAAGGGCATCGCGGGGAAGAGGCGAGCGGGCACCCGCGGAGCGCCCCGGCCAGCGTGCAGGGCAGCAGCCATGGCAGTGCGCAGGGGAGCAGCCATGCAGGAGGGTACCAGGCGCGGTCCGCTCCAGCGCCGAGGTCCAAGCCCGCGTTGCGTTCCTCCCCGTCGGGAATGCTGGGCAAGCCGCTCCGGGACATCAAACTGACGTACACGCTGGGGCGCGAGCTCGGGCGCGGGCAGTTCGGGGTGACGTACCTGTGCACGGCCAAGGACACGGGCGTGGCGTACGCGTGCAAGACGATCGCCAAGCGGAAGCTGACCACCAAGGACGACATCGAGGACGTGAAGCGGGAGGTGCAGATCATGCACCACTTGTCCGGGACGCCCAACATCGTGGAATTGAAGGACGTGTTCGAGGACAAGCACAACGTCCATCTGGTGATGGAGCTTTGCGCGGGCGGGGAGCTTTTCGACCGCATCATCGCCAAGGGGCATTACAGCGAGCGCGCGGCGGCCGACATGTGCCGCGTCATCGTGAGCGTGGTGCACCGGTGCCACTCGTTGGGCGTGTTCCACCGCGACCTCAAACCCGAGAATTTCCTGCTCGCCAGCAAGGACGAAGACGCGCCGCTCAAGGCCACCGACTTCGGCCTGTCCACGTTCTTCAAACCCGGCGACATCTTCCACGACATTGTGGGGAGCGCGTACTATGTGGCACCCGAGGTTCTGAAGCGAAGCTATGGCCCTGAAGCAGACGTGTGGAGCGCCGGTGTGATCGTGTACATCTTGTTGTGCGGAGTGCCCCCCTTCTGGGCCGAAACCGAAAAGGGCATCTTCGACGCAGTCATTCGCGGCCACATCGACTTCAAGAACGACCCATGGCCGAAAATCTCGCCCGGGGCGAAGGATCTCGTCCAAAAAATGCTGAACCCCAATGTGAGCGAGCGTCTGACGGCGCAGCAGGTCCTGGACCATCCCTGGATGAAGGTGGACGGCGCTTCCGACGCGCCGCTCGACAACGCCGTGCTAACCCGGCTGAAGAATTTCTCCGCGGCGAACAAGATGAAGAAGCTGGCGTTGAAGGTGATCGCGGAGAGCCTGTCGGAGGAAGAGATTGCGGGCTTGCGGGAGCTTTTCAAGGCAATCGATACGGATAACAGCGGCACGGTCACGATCCAGGAGCTCAAGGTCGGGTTGCTGAAACAAGGCTCCAAGCTCACGGAGGCGGATATTAAGAAGCTGATGGAGGCGGCGGACGTGGACGGGAACGGCAAGATCGACTTCAACGAGTTCATCTCCGCCACCATGCACATGAACAAGACGGAGAAGGAGGATCATTTGTTCGCGGCGTTCCAACACTTCGACACCGACAACAGCGGCTTCATCACCATTTACGAGCTGCAGGAAGCCATGGAGAAGAATGGCATGGGAGACCCACAGACCATCCAAGAGATCATCAGCGAGGTGGACACTGACCACGATGGGAGAATCGACTACGACGAGTTCGTCGCCATGATGCGCAAAGGCAACCCTGGAACTGAAGACGGCGACAAGCTGATCAAGCCCCGAAACAGGTAGTGCACGTCCTCCATTGACGCCCAATGAGTCTTCCGGAGCACTCTGAATCATGACTGGAAGTCGGCAAGCGGCACAAGTTGAAGTCATTTGCCGGATCTTCCGATCCTTGCAACTTGAGTGCTCAAGATTGCTGGTCAGGATTGATTGTGGATCTTCTCCAGCTCCTTCTAAGGTTCATGTAAGCATCTCGGGACCTGGCCACCGGAAAGCAGGCTGCTGCAGCCCAGCCCACCAGCTGATTTGTGAATTGTAGAAGCTCAGGGTCCATGAGGAGAAAGTGTTTTCCTTTGATACAAGAGAGCTGATCATGTTCAAAATGTGGAGGACGCAACTTGGTGTGGATGCACTGTAGTAGAGCATTGAATTGAGTTTCAATTTGTTCATCGTCCAAAAACTAGACGGTTGGACGTTTGGGGTTGAATTTAGTAGGTTTTCTTCTTGCATGATGCGGTGAGTTGTGAGAACTCACTCTCCTCCACTGTACAGTACAGTGGGATACAGGAATAATTCGAATTTTTAATATTCATTTGTATTGCTACAAAAGATTAGAAGTTTCAAAGATTTGTGAGCCAAATTGGGATATGTTGTAGTATACATGATGCACTACACTTACATATGGGTTTCAATTGAAAAATATATATTTGTGATCTATTTTAAATTAAATGAGAAAAAAAAAATCTCATTTTGGATCCTTGATCTAAACAAAAATATCATTGCTTATGATGTACTAAGAAATCATCAAAAAGTTTGTAAACTCTTTTTATATTCAAATACAAAAAGAATTGTGATGTTTGGGACCTTTTTGAGTAAAATTTGACTAATTAAAGTTTCAAATTATTTTCCAAGCAAGTTTTTAATTTTTTAATTTTTTTTTAACCCCTAAAGGACCAAGTGTCCTAACTAGGACATTTAGAGAATCGGGTAGGTTCCGGTGAACACATTTTTAATCGAATTTTGAAGGAAATTTAATAGTAGATTCCCCAATGTGCCACGAAAATGGGGATTCTTTTTTTTTTGAATTCCGACACCGTATGTGAAAGTTATGAGGGGAAATGTGTTTTTTTCGGGAGAAAGGGCAGCGGGGCAGTAGAGAAATAGTTGAATTTTAGGGGGGGGCAACAAGATGGGCGGTGTGTGGAAAATGGGGTGGATTGTGGGGGGCAGAAGATCACCCCGTTTCCCAAACTCATAAAAAAAAATTAATTTTTTTCTTAATTTAATTTTTTATAAATAAAAATTATTATTTTAAACTGAAAAGTATTATTTTAAACTAAAAGTTCAATTTCATAATTAAAAATATTATTAAAAATTTTGAAAAATAAAATCATTTTTAAAAATAAAAAATAAAAATAAAAATCGTCCAATGAGGGAATGCCACGTGGCAGTGTACCTTGAGAGTTAGTGGGGTCATGAACATTGGAATGGGTTGGCACTTCAATTCCCTTCCTCCACCCTTTATTTCCCCCTAACCCCCAAAATTCTTAGAAAATGTGCTACATGTCTTCTAAAACTTGAAAATTTTTTTCTTTTCAAATTTTTTTTCGCCATTTTGTAGAGGGTGGAATGTACTTGTGTTTCACCGCTCGGATTTGTATTTTAAATAAAGAAAGTCGAAAATATTGCAGTTCCAAAAACATACAGTCTTTTCTGAACTTTTAAACCCCCAACAAGTGCAAGGTGTTATTCAACATCCTAAACATCTCCAAACGCAACGAAAATTAGTACACAACTAGGTAACATCATATAGAATGTGAAAGTGAAGTGCGACAAGTTTTGGTAGTGAGGTTTTTTTGATGTAGCTCTGGTCAAACGCATCTGAAATTTTCGGGCATGTGTTTTTTTGGGGTGTTTTTTTCCATCAAACGCAATTATCTAGCAATCCGTGCGGTCAAAATCAACGAAATTTGTTGTGTATGTTTTTCAAATAGTTTAGGACAAGATCTTATGGTTAAAAGGTTTAAAATAACATCCTTTTGGATTTTTTGCATGGGGGAGTAAAAATGGCAGCATTGGAGTGTTTTTGGAGGAAAAACACTCCGGTCCTTTAGGGGTTAAACAAATGGATGCTTTATTTCTATTACGCAACAATAGATTACAAACTTTGCATTGTGAACGAAGAGAGCACGTTTCAAGTGCTCCCCATGGGTGATTTTTTGGGGATTTTCTTCCTACAATATTTGGACTACATCAGGAATTTCAGACCCCACTGATTCTGCACGATTTCAATGCGTTTATCGTTAAACACTGATTCCGCACGTCATACGTGTATTTAGAAGTGTCGTTATCGTACGGAAGTGACATGCATTACTAAGATGTCGATGCAGTGTCTTTTCACTGATTATGGCAGAAGTGTTGTTTCCACACGAAAGTCGTGCTTGACGGAATCCGTGCGTTAATCGTGTATCTACATTACATGGCTAATAAGACACGGATAACATGCAGTTTTAGTTAATGTGGATTCAACATCGTATACGTATCATATTAATGCCTTTTACTATGTTCGTGCGATTTCAGTATCTATTATAATGCAAATTATTTTCGTACGACATCCGTGTATAATATTTTAATATATATTTTGGAATCTTTTGGAATTTGTTGGAATATTCCAAGAATTTTCTTTAAATTATATTTACGGTTTAATTTCCCAAAACATTTTTAGATCTACATTTATAGAGTTTAGAAGCAATACACATTAAAAATTCAAAGAAATAACATTTTATATTTTTAGAATTCAAATTTGGTATTATTGGTTATCATTGTACTTTTCATCATAGGAGCAAAAAAAAAATAGCTCACAACCACCACGATTTTGGCAAAAAATTAAAAAAATTCAAAATATTGTGAAAAAAATCCTAGATATAGAAAAAGTCCTGCACAATCTAGTGCAAAAAAAATTTGGAAAAAAAGTTTTTTTCACATAGTTAAAAACATTCAAAGTCCGCTGAAAAAGAAAAAACAGCTCACAGCCATGATCTGCCATCACGATTATGGCAAAAAATAAAAAAATTCAAAATATTATGAAAAAGATCCTAGATATAGAAAAAGTCCTACATAATCTAGTGCGAAAGAAAAATTTGGAAAAAAAGTTTTTTTCACATAGTTAAAAACATTCAAAGTCCGCTGAAAAAAAACAGCTCACAGCCATGATCTGCCATTACAATTTTGGCCAAAAAAAAAAAAACTCAAAATATTCTGAAATTTTTTGTAGATGTAGGAAAAGCCCTGGTGTTGTAATGCAAAAAAAAAATTTGAAAAAAGAATTATATACACATGGCAAAAAAATGCCAATGGTTTCATTCTTTTATAATTAGCAAAAGAGTTCCATTCTATGCAGAGAGTTTGTGGTGATTTGGTGGTTTGGAGCTTGGTTGACAATCGGGAGGTCGTGAGTTCAAATCCCGCCGTTGGCGATAGAGCTTGGGAAGCCATGGTGGGCCCCACCACGGGTTTGGGTAATTTCTGTGTAGTTAAAGTGGGTAGCGAGGAAAATAAGAATCAAGATAATTTTGGATGGATGAAAAACATCACCGTCTGTGGTGAAGGGACGCGTCAGAAATCATCTAGTGTCCTCACACATCAAAGGGTTAAGGTCATTTTAGACCACCAAGTAAATTTTTTCACATCTTAAAATTCTATCAAATAATTTCAAACATCATTTCAAAAATATTAAAACTTAATTCTAGACTCTATTGTCTTCCCACTTTTCTTTACATTTTGTGATTTGATGTATTTTTTAGCCCATTTTAACTTCTCAAAGTTCAAGGTTTTTGAGTTGGGAGAAAAAAATTGGATTATTGTTGTACTCCATTATATAGTATCTAGAAGAAGTGTTACATTTTTGGTTTTCTAAGATATCAATGTATGAAGTTATCAATCCAAAACTATTTAATTTCCAAGAGGATTTAATTGTTTTAGCATTTCATCATAACATGTCTCTAAATTTGTCATTTCTTGATATTAGATTCAAATACCTACCCAACGCACTTTGTGGTTTTTGATTCAGATTTTTTTGTGTCTAAAATCCCAATTTGAAAAACATAGTTGGATTTCATATGTAAGAATCACGTATCATTTATTCCGGGTATTATACATAGGAACCAAAACAGAGGCTTAATGATTCCTATGTATGATGCTCATTGAGTGGCCATTGCATATCTAATTCCTGTAGTTATTGGCGCCTCCTATTTGAGTTGAGCTTAAGATTCTAAATAAAAAGAATCTGGGGAAAAAAAATCTCTTTTCAGGGGTGTTGATGTTGACGTACTGTAGCTCTTCAAGAATGGTATGCGCATGTTGTAACATACTTCCGAACATGTGCATTTTGTTTGAGTATTCAAGACATAAAAGAATGATTTTGGTATCAAACTCTTTGTAAGGAACATGATGCCAGTAGCTAAAACATGTTATGTGAAAGTTGTTAACCCCTAAAGGACCAAGTGTCCTAACTAGGACATTTAGAGAATCGGGTAGGTTCCGGTGAACATGTTTTTAATCAAACTTTGAAAAAAATTTAATAGTAGATTCTCCAATGTGCCACGAAAACGAGAGTTTTTTTTTTTGAATTCTGACACCGGATGTGAAACTTATGAGGGGAAATGTGTTTTTTTCGGGAGAAAGGGCAGCGGGACAGTAGAGAAATAGTTGAATTTTAGGGGGGGGCAACAAGATGGGCGGTGTGTGGAAAATGGGGTGGCTTGTGGGGACGAGAAGACCACCCCATTTTCCAAACTCATTCAAAAAAATTAAAACCATTATTTTTAAAATTTTAAAATAATTTTTATAAATAAAAAATATTATTTTAAACTGAAATTTGTTATTTTTAATCAAAAAATAATATCTAAAACTAAAAGTTAAAATTTATAATTATAATATATTATTTAAATTTTTGAAAATTAAAATCATTTAAAAAATTAAAAATTAAAAAATTAAAATCATCCAATGAGGGACTGCCATGTGGCAGTACACCTTGAGAGTTAGAGGGGTCATGAACATTGGAATGGGTTGGCACTTCAATTCCCTTCCTCCACCCTTTATTTCCTCCCTAACCCCCAAAATTCTTAAAAAAATGTGCTACATGTCTTCTAAAACTTCAAAATTTATTTTTTTTTCAAATTTTTTTTTCGCCATTCTATAGAGGGTGGAATGTACTTGTGTTTCACCGCTCGGATTTGTATTTTAAATAAAGAAAGTCGAAAATATTGCAGTTCCAAAAACATACAGTCTTTTCTGAACTTTTAAACCCCCAACAAGTGCAAGGTGTTCTTCAACATCCTAAACATCTCCAAATGCAACAAAAATTGGTACACATCTAAGTAACATCATATAGAATGTGAAAGTGAAGTGCGACAGGTTTTGGTAGTGAGGATTTTTTGATGTAGCCATGGTCAAACGCATCTGAAATTCCCGGGCATGTGTTTTTTTGGGGTGTTTTTTTCATCAAACGCAATTATCTAGCAATCCGTGCGGTCAAAATCAATGAAATTTGTTGTGTATGTTTTTCAAATAGTTTTAGACAAGATCTTACCGTTAGAAGGAAAAAAATAACATTTTTTTTGGATTTTTTGCATGGGGGAGTAAAAATGGCAGCATTGGAGTGTTTTTGGAGGAAAAACACTCCGGTCCCTTAGGGGTTAACCCCTAAGTGACCGATCAACCATTTTATGGTCGCTGCCCTTTTTTTACGGGCTGCCCGAGATGAATTTTATTTTTTTTTCAGAAAATAAAAAATATTTTCAAATAGGAAATCAAGTCTACTTTCCAACCCAATTTGAATCATGTCAATCGGAGTTAACCCTTTAGTGCCTAGGGTACTGTAGCAGACAGCTCTGGATTTTAGTGGGTTTTTCCACTGTGGTTGAGACTACCAAAAATAGAATGGGTTAAATTAGAAAGTAACCGTACAATTCTATTCTCAACTCGAGAGCACACATTTTATTAAAATTTGAGAATCATCCGATGGTGGGATCGGAAGATTATAGTATGTATTTGAACTGTATAATGCACGCTCAAAAACGAGATTTTGGGGGGTGTGTGACTTCAAAGTTAAATAGAATTTGAGGTAAATTTTCAAAAATAAAAGCAAAGACGTTCAGCTATGCCCTATGTCAACACCTCTCCGTTGCAATCTTTCATATCAAAAATAGACTCACACATAATTATTGTGAGATTTATAAGTGAAAGTGACTTGTCCATGTACGGTTTAGGACAAAATTTTATACGTTGAAAATTGACAGGAGTGGGTACATTAGTCAAGATCGGATTACACACACTAATGGAAGATGAAGAAGAGAACACAATCCAAAAAAATAAAACAAGATAACAAACTTCCAAACACAAGAAATACTACACAATACATATGTTGTATTTGTAAGTATTTACTGTATTTTCAAGTATTTGCAGTATTTTTGCGTTCTGTTGATAGGTATTTTGATAGTTGTACAATTCCAAATTGAAATTTTCTTTTTCTGGAAGGTGCGTAATGTATGTGCGCAAATCTAAACTTCAGAACTGAAGTTCCAATTCTTCACGGATTCTCTGTTATTTGCATTTCCGACGTTGCAGTGACCATAATCTGGCTTGCTAGGCACTAAAGGGTTAAACTCCATCAAGGAGAAATTTTCAAAAACAAACACCTCAACATTGTCTTAGTGTTACAGAACTTACTATTTCGGGAAAGTAATGATGTTCCCTCTTTCTAAAATTTTGCTTTTTTGAACTTTAGGATAGAATGTCTATTTTCAACCAATCATACCAAATTTCAAATTCTAAAAACAAAATTTGTAATTTAGGTGGATATTCAACGATAAATGCTTCTAAATTCGTTTAATGAGTATCTAAAACATTTTTTGAAAGTTTGACCGTATGGATAATTACTAAACATCATGCTTCTCGGTTTCTCTTTTGGACCAAACTTCATTGAAGTTGTAGAAGCAACATTTTATAATACATTTAGGTTTTGCCCTTACCCCCTCTGTCATTTAGGGGTTAATAGAACCATTTTGGAGAAATTTTGCCTCTGAAGTTGAGAGAATATGGGTCCTAAAAAGTTAAGAAACAGTCCCAATGGAACTTTCCTAATGCAAGATGTACACACCTCAACATGCATAGATTAAGGACAATCTTGGCTTATATTATCCTTTTTGACTGTTGACTGAATACTTAGGTGTAGTTGCATACAATAAGAGAAAAGCTAGTTTTGACAAATATAGGCAACAAGCTCATTAGGCCACCAGTGGGTTGGCTTGTTTGACTTTTCCAAAATAATTTGAGTTTGGTATGTATAGTTAGAGACTTGGATAGATACAACTGCAACACTGCTCGCCCATTGCATGTAGCCCACTAAACTTAATAGAGAATGTTGTGGATGCTTTTATGCTTTTGGATTGCATAGCCCTCTATGTTATTTTTTCTACTACTAATATTTTCTATTACTAATATTTTCTATTGTCGACACTACAAATATTGATTGGTATATATTATACTACATGATGGAATTGATGTATGGACTGCAATGGGTACCGTAACAATGAATGTAATGACTATTCTCCTATTATAAAAATATCATGTATATATTAGTAAATATATTAGAAATGATTTACATACATATATTTGATTAAATGTACAATGTCACAACCCCATGTCACAACCCCTTTGTCACAAAATCCTTCACGTCAATGATCACATTTCAATTGAAGTCTTCCTTCTGTCAATATCTCATCATATATCGTTTTCATCCATTTGTATGTCTTGTTGACTATTGCCATCCATACACAAAATTTTAATTTCTTTCAATCGACATTCTTTGCATGTTTCTAGATCATGTTTTTAAAAAAGAAATTATGTTGCATTGCAACAAAGGTTTTTCCAGTACAATATAAATATATATTAGAAACATTATATAATACTAGCAAACATTGCATTGGGAACACAAAAAACTATTAGAAATACAAAAGAAACATCATAACTTTGGGAACATAAAGAGAACTTGGGAACATTATGAAACATGATAGGAACATGAAATGTGATGCGAAGCTTTGAGAAACATCATGGAAACTACGGAGAACGATTAGAGAACATGATGAAAAAATAAATGAAAGGTACGGATGTGAAATGCGGATGATTTTGTAACATGGTATTGTGACGGATATCAATCATGATAACTTAGTGACATGGTATTGTCATAGAGATCTCACTGTTAGAGATGTCACGTGATGTGAATTAGTGCGGAACTTCGAAATAGAGTGGACCACACTAAATCACCTTTCCGCAAAATATGAACAAAGGAAAAGAAGAACAACACTCGTTCCCGCGAGTTTGAGACAGACGTTCTTCCCCCTTTCCACTTTCGCAGCGTTTGATTTTCTCTCGTCCCGCGTCTGATGATTTTGTTCTTCCTCTTCGTCTTCATCGCCATTTCAGTCCTGGAAGAAATTAGGGTTTCGTGAGCGCGAAACTCTCCACAGCCAGCTACAGATCGAACGAACGCGCGAGTGTTCTAGAAAGCCAGCCGCACTCTTCTTTATTGTTTTCATGCCCGCCATGGACACGGACATGGATCCCTCCACCATTCCTCGCCTCCATGCCCCCTATCTCTCTCAGGTGATGCTAATCTCCCGAACTCTATTTTTTTTGCTCCCTCCGTCCCAAAGTTATTGTCCAACTTGTTTGCTTGGTATTTCTTTGAGCCAATTTCATTGATCATATTGTAAGAAACATGATTAAAAAAGGTTCCAAATTATGTCACTAGAATGATCGAAGAACATTGCATGTTTTCATCGCAACCTAAATAAAATTAGCCACAAGGAAGTTTTTTTTTACCTACTTAAAAAAGCACTTTCAAACATGACTTTCAAACATGACAATAGCTTTGGGACGGAGGGAGTATTTATTTTTTTACATTTAAAAACCATCGCATACACCAATTCCTCTGACAGTTTCCTCTCTCTTCGACAGGACCAAAAGTACGGGCTCAGCATGCAACGCTACAAAGGCCAGCAGTACAGTCAGTTATATTTCATCCGCATTGTTACCATCCGTCAATTCCTCACCCCCTCTGTGCAGCAACGGTGGCCTTCACTTCCAGGTTTCTTACTTACTTCGTTCCCACGAATCTTCTATGCTTCAATCTGCATTCATATTAATTGGCTCACACTTTGAATCTGAATGTAGTGTGCAATATCTTAGCATTGGAGGAGGGCAAAGCATGCGTGGTCGTAGGGACGCTTTACAAGCAGATGCAGCTGAAACCTTCAGTTCTTGATGAGTATTCCAAAGAGGTAAGAGAAAGCAGGTGGTCAATTCGCTGAGTATGTTTCTCTTTAAGAAATTCTTATTTATTTATGTTTTCCAGTGGATGGTTGAATTGTATGATACTCATCATAAAAGGCTTCCTCCATCAGATTGATCATTCTTTTATATGTTGAGGCATTGGATTCATGCATTTTGAGGTAATGTTAAGTCATTGTAAGTTTAGCGCAAACAATTTGAACTTAATGTTAGTGTGATGTTAGTGTTCTTGGTATTAACTTGATATTATAATAACAACTATTAATTTAACATTAAGTCGACATTAATTTAACATTATGTTAATATTGATATAATGTCCTATTAGATTAACATTAACTTATCATTAACAACTTTGTGAATCTAATAAGGGATCTTTTGAGATGCTATGCATTGTACAGAGAAAGAGCTGATTGTTTTGTTGGATCACTGTATCAAAATTCCTCTGTGTTGATGCAGAGATCTGTGGTGCCTTTAGCCTCGCCAAGCAAGTTCACTCACAATGATGATTACTTAATCCTTGAAGATGAAAGCGGGCGTGTGAAGTTGACAGGAGGTGCTATTTCGGCTTCGATGTACGTTACTGGTATGTGCAGCGAACCTTCGTTTGTTCACGTTGTGCAGTGGATTTGTATGGGACCATGATCAATTAGGAAAACCTTTTATGAACACTTCAAGTTTGCAGTGAACTAATGTTTTCCCTCTCTGTCAACAGGGGTCGTGGTGGCTGTTGTTGGTCAAGAGGAGAAAGATGGTGAGTTTTGCGTGAAAGACGTTATGGTAGCTGGGCTGCCGCCGCAGAAGCCCCTGCCTAGTTCAGGTAGGCCGTTATTAATCCTATCTATTACAGGTTAAACTAACATGATATCTAAGAAATGGCTAATTCCCCAAGGTAGGGTTCGTTGCGATCCTAGCAGCAGGTCAGAAGAAGATTACATCTGCTTTTCAATATTGTTTAGTTTAACCTGTCATATTTGTACTTTTATCCATTATGTGAGCGAGTTAATAGGCATCAGACAACCTTGATGTGCATTTTCTTGACTATGTTTTCAGAGGAGGACAAGTTCGTAGTATTCTTATCGGGGCTGAAAATTGGTGGTCATGGTACAAACCCTCTTGACCTGCAGCTCCTTCTGGACCACTTAACCGGTCATCTCGGTGAAGAGCAGGTTTTCTCCTGCTTCCTTGCTGATAACTCTTCCCATGCGAACGTCCTGACCGATCGCAGTGACAATTACTAGAATTGCTATGTATCGTTGTTGAGAGTCGTGCTGATTATCTTTTCTCAATTGTGTCACGAACTTTTGAATCGAACAATTGTAGCTTATTAGTTCAGATTTGGCTTGTGAATATCAGTAACTGTGGTAAGCTCTCTTATATTACAAATTGCAAGTCTCCTCTATCTGGAGATGATAATTGACATGATTATTGTTATTGTAGGAACAAAGTTTGAGTTCACAGATAGTACGCGTGATCATTGCTGGTGGTTCCCTTGATTTGCAGACCAGTATGTCTAATGGACAGGTGCAGTTACGTCTTCCCTGCTTGATTTCGACAGTTTCAATACATTCTTTGGGCCTTCATCATGTTGCTAGTTCCCAAGTGCTTTGATTGCTCTATCTTTCTATAATTGGAACTGAGGACCTGATTTCATATTTTAAGATTTAAGTTAAGTTCCAAAGGAAACTATGCAATTCACCTCTTTTGCCTTCAGTTTTCCTCTGTTTTGGCGTTCTGCTATTAAACGTTACATGTAGTGTTCATGGTGATCAATGTTGAATCATGCTGAGAAGCAACATGAGCTGTTATGCAGTCAATGTCAGCGAAGAACCAAAACAAGCTTGTGGAACCAGTCAAGGAACTCGATTTAGCTCTGACCCAGGTACTGATATCTCTGACTACGAAGGATGGAGCAGAATCCCATCAGTGCAAAAACTATAGCGATGAACATTCAGTTAGTGTGTGGTGTAGACCAAGCTGGGAATCACAGATTAGGAAGACCAGAACTGGTAGCGGTACAGAATGTGTGCTGAATGAAGCTCTTTTTTACTCGAGATTAATGCTCTAATGAGTGGACATTAGTAACTTGTATACTGAGAACATGAACCGAATAATGTTCATCATCAATCATGGGTTTCATTGAATTGGGAATCCTCTTAGAAATTTCACTGGCAGCTGGAACGATTGCTGTAACGATAAATTGTCGTCATGTGTGCAGAATTGTGCACAAGAGTCATTCTGAAGTCCAATGGCCAAGATTTAGGGTTGTCACAATTTTGATTTAGAACTAGTTCCATATATTTTTTTGTTGGGCAGATCTCTCACAGTCACCATCGACAATGTAATATCAGATCGCAGCAGCTGTGCCAGTTGACATTATGCCCGGAGTAAATGATCCAGCTAATTTTTCTCTTCCTCAACAGGTACGTTCAACCCTTCAAACTTTTTGTACGGTAGTTCAGAATAGCTTGTCGACAGTCCAGCATATTAGTCTAAGCTTGTACTGCAGTAGGTTTTTAAGTCACTGAACCTTGCTCCTTACTGATATACTTTAGTTTACTGCGCTCATAAAACACTTACCTTTTTTGCTGTGTTCTTCACAAACTGCAAACTTGCAGTTGTTTCAGAAATGCTCTGCTTTGCAAAAAAAATTGCACTCACATTCTCTTTCTGTGCTCCAGCCACTTCACAAGTGTCTGTTTCCAGGCGCAACCATGTACAATACCTTCATTTCGGCAACAAATCCCCACCAATTTGAGCTTGATGGTGCTGTGTGAGTTTCTACCAGCGTGCGTATTCTTCCTATTTTAAAAACTTTGCCTCACTGATGTTTTAGAACGACGTGTCTTAGGTTTTTTCTTGTAGGATCAGACCCTGTAACTATTTACCTCTTGATGTCATAATTATACTTCCTAGATTAAAAGTATATTATGCTATTTTGAATTCACACCATAGAAGCATTTTATTATGCAGCATTTCATGCCACAAAGTCTTACGACTAGATTTTCTACGTTCACTTCAATTGTACAGGTCGATGTAGCTGCTTTTTCATCTGCTGACATTGCAGGCCGAATAGTACGGTAGGAGATCTGGAAGGTTTGTAGGCTTATTGACGTTGAGGAAATTGGAGACCAGGTTTCTAGGTACATCAGGTCAGAACATTGACGATTTGGACAAATACTCCGAGGCTGACGACCGGCTGGATTTTATGGAGCGCACTCTAATGTGGCGTCATTTAGCACCTACAGCTCCTGATACTCTTGGTCTGTCTGAAACCCCATGAAACTTGGTTTTCATATAAATTTTTGGAATGCCACTCTGGTTTTCTTTCTGGTACTGAATGTAAGTGCTTTGTGCATGTTTGAATACGTGAGCAGGATGTTATCCTTTTACGGATAGAGATCCGTTTATCTTGGAGACTTGTCCCCACGTGTACTTTTGCGGCAATCAGCCACAGTATGCATCTCGACTGTTTACCGGTAATTTCTCTCGTATACTCTTTCTTCTCAAGATCGCAAGTTTGTGCTGGCTGCCCCTTGTTGTGGTCTCTCGCTTGATCGATCTGAGAAACTTACCAGAACGGGAAATCACAGGGCACCTTGACACATTCACCAGGTAGTAAATGGTACAAGAATGATGGTGAATTCTTGGTGAACACTTGCTAAATTGAACAACCACTTGCAAAACTTGCTATAAACTGCAGTTTGGCAGTAATATTTACTTGGCAGTGAATCGGTCAAGGTTCCCTGTGAACCAGATGTACAATGAGGGCTTAAATTCTAGGAAAATTTTAAATATGCGATGTTGATGCTGATGATGTTTCATAACCTTGGTTTTCTTCTTTTCAGGTCCTTCTGGACAAAAAGTACGGCTGGTATGCATCCCCAAATTTCACAATACGAGCACGGCTGTATTTGTAAGTCCATGAAGCCTTGTATTGTCCTGCCAGATATTAGAGGTCCTGGTTCACAAAAACATCTGAATTACTAACATGTGCATGTACTTGATGCAGGTGAATTTAAAGAACCTTGACTGCCACGTTCTGAAACTCTCTACAGAATCTCTTGTTCTGTAACAATACCAGGCTATTACTCCCAAATTTTGTTGTAAGTGTATCCAGAGTTCACTGCACGATGAAGAATTCTAGAATGTCTTTCATGAGTATGCCGTCACCATTAGGTTTGCATGCCTTCAGATTATCAATATTAAGCCTCTGATACAGTGAAGACAAGGGACTTTCCTTGTGAATGATTTGATCTTAAAGGTTACCATCTAGACCTCTCGGAAGAATACAGGGTATTGAGGTTGCATGCATCAGAAAAGTTGGGCCAGACTATTTTGGTGCCTTTGACACCAAAGGCCGCATACAGGTCATCGTATTGTCATTTTATCCATACTAGGTTGGTATGGAGGTTGGCACCAAATTATCTTAATTGCATTTCAATGCACCATCATGGCACCATGTGCACATGCCTTGGAAGTTCTTGATGTGTTGTGCGATAACCCCCAAAATGATGTTGATGATTTCAAAATGACCAATTTGATTGATTATTTTGTGATCAATATAACTATAGCAGGACCAAATTATATTGTGATCAAGTTCTGTATCAGTAGATCAGTGAAGAACAATGCATTTGTTACTAATACCGGTAAATGAATGAAATTGGGCAAAAGAAAGTCCCTATCTGACCCACTCAACTAAGTGCTTAACCCCTAAGCGTGCAAGGAGCGCCATTGTGCTATGTGTGGTCGTCTTTATGTCAAATGCTAATTTTTACCTAGTTCCTAATTTCATATGAAAACAGTCTCAACTAAGAAAGTGTGGGGCTTATTTTTTACATCCTAGTCCAATTTGCCATTCTTCAAATTGTTAAAATTGTGTCTTTAACCCTTTAACGTCCCGATTCAACACTGTTTTCAAAGATTTGTTATAAAATGGTTGATGAAAAATGAAAATGGAGTTGATGTACAAAACAAAGTTGCAAATGTCAATGTGTAGATAACATCCGTACGGTTGGATTCATCATATTTATTATTAATATTTTAAAAGTAATTTTGCAAGGTTTTCTCTTGAAATTCAATTTAAAATCCAAAATTAACACAGTTTTTTTTTTAAATATTGTAATGAAATTAGAATGACATGCACTACGAGATGGTATGGTTTCCATTATTTGATTTTACTCACTATGGAAAATCATATTTAAGGTCTTTCTTTTTGAACTAAGATTGAAACTTGACATTAATCACTTTTGTAATTTTTCAAAAATTCACATTATCTTATTTGGAAGATCCATACCGTACAAATGGTATTCAACTAGCTCAAGAATGAAAAATAAATAAAAAATGGATGAAAAACATCCGGTACCTACAGAAATCAAGTTGCTCAAATTCATCTGGCGTCCAAATTCTGGACGCCGGCGCGCTAAAGGGTTAACAACACTTTAAAGCTCAAACCCCTAAAATTCCAATTTATATTGAAGAATATATTTTTTCTATTCAATTTCTTTTATGTAAGTTAAAGAAGAATTCTACATACACCATGTTCATCACTATTATTTACATTTTTCCTAAAAAGTTCATGCTATTGTAAGCATTTATTTAATTACTATGTTTTTACAAGAATTTTTTTTGAAAAAACTCATAAAACTCGTTTACATTTACATAATTTTGAAAAAATCAGGGTAAATCCGTTTAACAACTTATGTAAGCAAAATACCAAAAAATGGTAACATATTTTAAAATGTGAGGAATCAATGAGGTTTGACCAGATATTTATAGTGTGGACGTTTAAAGGTTAACCCATAATT
Organism: Pohlia nutans; assembly: GCA_022496805.1. Taxonomy (NCBI): domain Eukaryota; kingdom Viridiplantae; phylum Streptophyta; class Bryopsida; order Bryales; family Mniaceae; genus Pohlia; species Pohlia nutans. Next base: position 6,400,272 of record CM040086.1, read on the forward strand.
GCTCAACCATGCATATTTTGCATGATGTATAGAAACAAACTTTGTTCTTTCATGTGTCAAGGACTTTTGTAGTGTGATTTTTTATTGATTTTTTATGAAAAGTGAACTTTATACATGTATGATCTGATTAGAAAGGAGATGATTTGAGAAATTTTTATGTCTCATTTCATGTTGTAGTGTTTTACCAAATTTTTTTGAAGATTTTAGTCTAAAAGTGCTATTGAAGTAGTCAATTCATGTAACTAAGCAACCAAAAAATCTCCAAAAATCAGAGCATTCAGAGTATTACATTTCAATCCATCACAAAAAAAAATTATCCACAAATTGTCAATATCTTATTTGTGATTAGATTACGAAATGAATTTTGAATTTTAAGTTCAAATTTTATAGAAAAATATTGGTGATAGCAATCGCAACTTTAACTCTATTGATGGAATCTAAAATTCATTATGTGCAGCTTTATTCATACATCAAGTTCAAAAAATCCCTCTTAGTTGCATTTTATAATGCATCTTTGCAAAATTGCCCAATATAGATAGGGTGAGGACATTTAGGGGTTAAAAAAACATTGTTTGCAATTTAACCGTTTGACATGCCTCTATTCACATAGTGGATGATGAACAAATTCAAATTATTCTCTTGACTACATACAAAGACAGTTTTCATTCATCCAAATTTCTCTTGGTTCTTTGTTAGTTGACTATCATTTATATGGTATGGATCTTCAAAATTAGATATTGTGATTTTTTGAAAAACAACACAATTGGTTTATGCCAAGATTCATTCTTAGTTCAAAAAGTGAGACCTTAAACATGATTTTCCAAAATAAGTAGAATTAAATAATGGAAACCATACCATCTCGCAGTGCATGTTATTCCAAAGTCATTACAACAATTTTTTGTTTTTATTTTTTTGTTAATTTGGGATTATAATTGAATTCATTTCTTCTAATAAGCTCCTAAACACACCATGGTGTCGCTGGAATTAAAGATTTGAGAAAAATCATTATAAAGTACTATTTCTCATCCACTATGGAAAATCTAAACTGGTTAAAAATAGAATTTGAGGTGCTTTTTCCAAATCGCTCAAAAATCGAGTGTTATTGTTTTACTACATTCGACAATTTAGGGTCGAGAATGACTTTTTTTAGCCAGTTTAGTTTTTCCACGGAGGGTGCGATTTAGAAGAATATTTTGGAATTGATATACAAATGAAAGTTCTAGATTTTGAATTTTAGACTCTATTTGTACGGTTCAGTTCACCAATACTATCACCAATATTTAATTATTAAATTTGAAAGTTAAAAGCAAAAAATTCCCTTTAAATTTGGTTACAAACAAAATTTCAATTTTTTTTTGAGTAAAATTTGTTGGAATGAATTTGGAATGAGATACTTTTAAATGTAGTGGTTCTTTGAAATTTTTGTGTTCCTCAAATCTATGACCATATTTTTGCAGGGCCACTTTTGAATTACAGTCAATGCAATTTTGGCTTGGTCAACAACTTGACATACTTCTACATTTGTAATTTTAGAAAATATGTACTCAAGTATCACTAAATCCAAACATTAAATAAAATAATAACTTGGTGAAGTATCTCCAAAAAATGGGATGACTTTCATCCAAGCATTGATGAGAACGTAAATTGAGTTTGAATCTGTTAGTCGTCCAGAAACTAGACGTTGTGATGTTTAGGGGTTAATTCTCAAGAAGGCCACGTTAGCACGGCTATCATTCAACTTGTATGTGTTGCAACTAAATTGGAGAATTTTAATTTGAAGGTAGTACTTTTTCCATACCCTAATTTTTGACCACTTTGGGTTAGAGCTAAATATTAACCCTTGAACGCGCTGTCGTCCATATACTGGACGACGAACAGATTCAACTTGTTTGGTTCTCATCCAGATTTGAGAATCTTCATCCACCAAAATTAATCTTGGTTCTTGTGCAAGTTCACTATTCTTTGAACGGTTTGGATCTTCAAAATAGGTTATTTTTATTTATGTAAAAATAGCACAATCGATTTATGTCAAGTTTCATTCTTAGTTCAAAAAGTGAGACCTCAAACATGATTTTTCAAAATAGTTAGAATCAAATAATGGAAACCATACCATCTCGTAGGGCATGTTATTCCAATTTCATCACAATTTTTTGAATTTTTTTTGTGTTGATTGGGATTTTTAATTGAATTTCAAAAGAAAACCTTTCAAAATTAAATAAAAAATTTTAATAAAAAATATGATGCATCCAACCATATAGATGTGATCTTTACATTGACATTTACAAGTTTTCTTTGTACATCTCCTCCATTTTAGGGTTTTATCAAACATTTTATAGTGCATCTTTGAAAACAGAGTTGAATTGAGACTTTAAAGGGTTAAGGATTTGTTGCAAGATTTTACTTGTATGAAATTAAAAAAAATTATACATCCAATTTTCTCTATATGACAAAGTTTCACACCAAGTGCATGGTTAAGATGCTCTAAGGAACACAAAACCACAAGTTCACTCAAATTTAACCCACAAATACATATACAACATTTAATAATCATAACAATATTAGCATATGGAGAATTACAATCTAATCACGTTTATGATGCATCCTCAGTCTAAACCTCTATATTGACACTTCAAAGTACAATTTCATTTATACTTCAATTTCAACTTATCCAATCACACCCTCTATTCATACACAGCATATAGTTAGTAGATCAATCACAACCAACACTTACTTAGAATGTAGGATAAGGTTTCATATGTGCAATAAAATACATGAATCTACCTTAACCTAGTCTTAGACCGTGGTTTTTAAAAAAAAAAATTTTAAAAGAACAAGCAAACGTTTATGCCACTACAATGAAGTAAACACACATGGAGCATGACACTAGTGTGAAGTTATTCAAGTTGTGGCTCAGGTACTTTACAAATTCCTGACACTGCTGTAGGCATACTCAAAACATGGACCAGGAAACAACCACGTCAGGTATCTTTAACGCTTGATTTCTATGCTACACTCAACTGACTCCTCCCAAAGTAATCACTTCAAGTTCGGAAGATAAGGACCGACACAGGGCGAAATGGCACTATTCGGTAGCTCGTTAATCAGCTCCTGTACTGCAGCCAATGCTTTACTCAATATGTCCTTTTCAATAGACAGCAACTTCTCCGCTACTCTTTTCTTCGCGTTCTTTTTAGCATCAGCAACCTGCACACGTTCACAAAAAGCATCAACAGACGCCAATACATGAAAGCTCATTAATATGACCAAGAAGCTGTGATCCTACACATGAGAAATGGAAATCAGTAGTACCGTCTACAGAGCATTAAGACGTTGATTGAATTAGCATGCGGTGGATACCTCTGAAGCATCGGAAGATTTGTATCCTGCCAAACGCCGTTCCAAGTGCTGCTCTAATTGGTCTAATACAGCTCTCTCATTGCAAGCGCTTACCTGCACAAAATTGGATCACAAATCAGCTCATTGTCTCTTCCAGCTGCATGGATTTTTTTAATACCCAAGCTCCTAAAAAGAGATTACACGCTTGGCCAAACAGAACAAATTGAAAGAACTCACAGGACAAACAGGCCCCTGGGCAAATGAGACAGTCTCCATCTCTGCAGGATCGGACAAATGTGCAAGTCGCATGTAAGGCAACATGTCTAAAACGGCCTCCATTTCTTTACCCTTGTATATCTGAACATCCATCAACACAGCGTTGTAACTCCAAGTACCAGAACAGGTTGTCAAAATCGACTGACAAAGATGTGGCGGCTTATCAGAAATAGAGGTTCTACTTCGAGATACGTTAGTTAAGCGGTGCTTCCAACCCCTTCTTGTTGGCAGGCAATAAATCAATAACGTCAATTATACCATACACCATCAAATATTTCATACCACGAAAGAGAATAAGTACAAAAGGATTACCTGAAAGGTTTGGATAGTTAAGCGATTGTTCTTTTGCACGATAGCCCTCTTTTGCTGATAAAGCGGATCCTCCATATCCAATGATGCCTACACAGAAAAGTCAATGTGAATCAATTTAGAAGCTTAATTGCATTTCAAAGGTATCTAATAAGATGTTTGCAAGATGACAGAAAAGATGAACCACGCCATCGCAGAAATAGACAAGAAAACAATTATAGTTGCACAATGTAGTGCGGATGGGTAATACCTCAACTGCAAGTCGATCATAAGGATTATCTTCATCTACAAATCCGTAGTTCAGCAATAGCCTGGAGTTTGGCTGTGGGCCGCACCTGTTGCACCACTCAAAACCTTGTCAACCAGTGAGGTTCCTATTATTCACAATCATTTCCGAACTGTTGTCCACTAAAATCTATAAGGGAAAACACGCTGTTTCACAACAAAATAATCCACGAAATTTTTTGATAGCTAAGAACTTCATAACATACCACACTGATATAGGATCATCCGCCTTGTAAGCACGATCAACTTCTAGCTGTACGTTATCACCAACCGCCTTCAACATGGCTTTGCAGTTGCTCTTGTACGCCAGGAGTGGGGGACCCAACGGCACTAATGCAAAACGTCTTGCGAGACTCACTCCCTGCAAATAAAGACATACGAATTGATAGAAGCACCAAGATCCTGATCCAACGATATTACCACAATCGAAATTCAAAATTCATTTACTACGACATAAATTGCTTGAAATTCAACAATTCAAGCTGAGAAGGCTAAGTCAAATTTTACGAAGCCTCCAGACAAAAATGTAGCTCCCTGATAGATCAATGAGATAGAAACCGTTATTCAAGACGACATGGTGGAAGTACTCTACAATCAAAATACATGGCCTTCGCACCGTGCATACTTAAAGAAGCTATCAACGTAGAAAATGAGATTCATGACACAAAAGCAAAGCATAGCAATCAGCGTGCATTGCTCATCGAAACATACAAATTGAAGGGCTATTTGATCTACAAGACAACTGATGAAACATGCAATGCCTTCGTCGATGAAGCAAAAAACAACGTTGCAGGGAAGTAGACGCATTCTAAAACTCTTTGAACAATGAAATGATGCAACAGAACTGTGGAGGTTTAAAAACGTCGAGAACAATTCTTTAATGTGGTAGAAACCTTGTCTTAGCAAGAAATACCTGGAGATGGACAACGCAGGACTGCACAGCCACAAAGGCTTGCTTGAATATGTCAAATGAGAATGCCTCTGTCGGTAAGTCGAAGGGATATTGCTGTTCACAGAATCAAGGAACCACGGTCAGTAAAATCAAAAGTAATTTTCTAACAATAATCCCCTGCACAAAAGCTTGGGAAGGCGGAATGTGCAATTCGGCTTCATGTCACATTGTGATGTTGGTGACGGGAATACCTTGAATAGAGAACCAGCCATAAACCATACTGTGTCAAGCTCTTCGTATTCCCGTTTAATACCTGCCAATCTCTCAAGTACAACCTCCTGCATTATCCAGAAGAAAATTTCACACAATTGATAAGAACGAATCAGCCATACAATTTTTGAACTAGAAGAATAAAAGGAAGACGTACGACCATCCTCCGACTGCAACGCTGAGTTCATTGTTACTATTTTTTTTACTATTCATTCGTTAAAACTTTCATGCGTACTTTGAATCCCTAGAATTACATCAAAGTATTACCAAAGCAATTACGGTACTGACTCTCGTACTAGACTTGAGAGATAAAATAGACTTTCTCTCGAGAATAAAAACTGCAGAAACATCCATGCATGCAGAGGTAGGCAAAACCTTCATGGGGCTTCCTGCGAAATACTCATTCAGCTCTTCTCGAGACCAGAGCAACGGCGATTCCACAGCAAGCTGTCCTCGTCCTCTTTGCCTGTCGAGTTCCCGAATGTACGGGTACCAGTACGATTCCTTCCCTTGTTTTTTCTCGTACATTAGATAAAGAGCTAGACAAGCGAGCTCGGAGAGCTTGTTCGTTGTCAGTAACTCGGCTGCAGAGAGTTCCAAAAAGAAGCTTCATTCAGTGAAGCAGAGTGAAATGAATCGTGAGGGAGAAGATGAACATTGAACCTCATCAAACACCATCAAAGTGTCGAGAGCAATCGAATGTCTTCAACATTAACACACATATACAAGGAGGTGACTGATCATCTTTAAGAACAATTGAAAATTATTGCGACCTTAAAATCCTGTTACAATAATTCAGTATCCTTTTTAACTCCGATTGTTAGGATTCCTAACATCAACATCCTTCACTGATAAATGTGCGGATCTCAATCAAATAATCAGGAACTACTGAACTTCAAACATTGAATCTTAACAAGAAACAGGAGTTCTAATTGAACCTTTAGGTAACCGGGATGTGCCAGGCACGAAATGACATACGAGGCTTCACGGCGGAAGAAGGTGAAGAAAATTGTCCATACCTATTGTTTCGTCTCCTAGAACTTTCTCCAATGTGACGACGAGGGACATTGGGACGGTTAATGCAACTTCACCAGGCTGCAAACAGTCACACCAAGAAAACAAATGATGAAACTATCAAGAGTTAGTCTGAGTTGCTAAAAAATTAAAAATTCTGACCTAAACTCGACATCAGTGAATAGAATGCACTGCTTGTCCAAATTTTAATGCATTGTTACTAAGAAGTGTGATACAATTCGAATCGAAAATTGGTGCATGCCCTAGAGTGAAAACTTGAAAGTCACCTGCAAGTCTTGGCTGGCCACAACGTAATGTATAGGCCTCCCTTTGTCACCTTCCCACGGCCGGTGCTCAGCCAACGCTACTTTACACTCGGGCAATCCCTGCTCGTGCATCCACTGCTTCAAATCAATTCCGCTTTCGTGCTCCTCTTTCCTAGATTGTGCAACGTCGTGCTCATCTTGCTGGTACACATCCGTGGTGAGCGTATTCCGAACTCGAGCACCGCATTTGACGCTGCTGGTGCTCACATTCTGCGTCCGGAACCTCGGGGGGCACAGATTTCTTCCTGAGCCAAGAGAAGTGTACCGCACGGCAGAAGAAGACCTAGTGGGACAGCAACAAGGAGCTCCATGGCCGCGTCCACTTGCGTTTCTCGACTGAAGACAAGCGCTGCTGTAACTGATTCCCGCCGCAGAGGCTGCCATTATGGCCGCCTATTTCAGTACCAAAATTCGGCCTGCAAGCAGCAACAGCCTAAAACCTACAAAAACAACAGAGAAATGCCCCGCCCAGTACTACTCTCCCCGCACATTTTCCTCCTTCTCGTAATCCGTCTCCCACGAAGCAATCCCTCCGTTCGGAATTCCGAAAGATAAGAAACCAAATGCCGCGATTGAAATATCGCAGCAATCGGGGGAACTAAACCAGAAGCTCCCGAGCTGCAAGAAAGAGATGCAACGCTATCCACTCTCAGCCTCCCACAGTCGACGGAAAACAGATCTCGTCCAAATTATTCGTCGAATCTGGCCCCCACTTTCGTTCACAATGACGAATGAAATATCACTCCCCGGATGGATGAATATTTCGGCCCTGCCGTTCGCTTCTTTTCCATCAAAATAGAAGACGAAGAACAATTTCATCGTCGACATGGCCCTGCTTTCGTTAACAACGACGAATGAAAACTACCTTGATGATGGATGAAGTGTTTTCATCCACCCGCTCACAAAAGACAGTGACTCCCCGCTTCTTTTCAAAACGCTCAACTGCGCCTTGCGGAGTATTGCTACAGCAGCAATTCCTAAGCACTATTCGGTCATGGTGAGCGTCAAGTGATGAATTTCTAAAACCAATCGATATTTCTTGTCCTTCGATTTCTATGTTATCTTGTGAATTTCGATACTTATTTTGATGAATTTTGCTACGGCTAGAGCCCTGCGCGTCAAATTCAGAAGAGTGCGATGACCTTGAAATGCAGAGATGCGTGCAGATAGTGCCATAAATAAATGGCGAGCAGTAGAGTGTCTTAGCCGGGTGAAGCCTTTATGTGAGTCAGTGTGTCTTCAAATCTTAGCAGAGGCATCTATATTCTCAAGATATTCGATGTGCTGCCTACCTCGAATTAAGAACTTTGGTAGATATTAGAACGGCGGTACACGAAGTGTTTGGGACTTGTCTGCTGCTGTGCTTGCATTAGAAGAGCGTTCCGGCCCAATATGCGTCTATCAAGCGTGAAACGTCGTTGCTATCTGGCGTTTCTTCTCCATGCTGTTACGAAATTGGTATGTGAAGTTTCTTCTTGTGCTCGTGTCTCTTCTCGTGCTCGTCTCTTCTTGATACGTTGGAATTTTCTTCCGGTGATTTCATGTGTTTTGAATAGGCTTATAGAATTCTCTGACACAAGTTCTTGTACGCAGAAGTTCAAGCCCCAGAATATGACTAAGTATAGCGCAGTCCTCTTCCTTCACGAGCGATACCTGCCGTTTCTTGAAAGGTGATAAGGGAAAAAGTATTAGATAACTGCATCTTCAATTTTGAGATTGCTGCTTGACGCACTGTTGATTCGTGTTGGCTGTCATCTGCTCGTCAATGTGAAGGCAACAGCAGAGCTGTCCAAGTGAAACTCGTGATGTTCACTTCAACAGCCTCATATGCCTGTGGATCGCAAGCAAGGTAGTAGGAATTTTTTGCGCGTTTTGCGCCTTGCTAGAAGCGCTTACGACTTTCCGGTCGTCCTTGCAGTTTTCCCCTTGAGTCACCGTGGTATTCTTTGTTGGCTTTGAAATTCACCAACGGTCGATCATGTTCTAATGATGTCACAGTTACATGAGACCCCTCCTCTTTCGATCAGAAAACTTCAGAATCTCGCCAAAATGCTTATCTCGGACCATTTCTACACGAGAACAGATATTATAAATGCGGTCAGTTTGCTCATTCCATTAACTTGAAGATTTGAAGGATTTTCTTGTGACTAATAGACAGGCTTAAAAAGTTGCAATACAGCATTTGTGCAATCAAACTTTTCTATGGAGTAATTCCTACAGACAATAACAAGAAACGAATAGATTGCCTACTTAAAGAATTAAGATATATTCTCTCATATCAAGTCATGCTCTGTTGTACTCAAGAAAACTGTGCCTCAACACATAATACTAGAGAGAATATTAAATATTTGGTTCCTCAACCTCTCTAGCGTTTACAAGATCATGATTAATACAGCTTAGGAACGAACGAGAAGCATACATCCTGGCATACATACTGATTCTCTTTGTGCATTCTTGCTCACAGGAAATAAAATTGATGGAGGTGTGCTCCTCGACATGATAGCACAAAATACTCCAGAAATATTGTAAAGCACATTCGTGTTCTAGTGTTATATTTTTCCGTAGTGACAAGTGTGTTGAATCACGATTTACAACTGCGTCCTTAAGGCATAACACAGCATTTCACGCATGTGCAGGCCATCGGCTTTGACCTTAGCTCCGGACCTCTCGTAAGCACATACATTGAAGAGCTTCTGGCTCTGCTGAGGTTAGTGCAACGCAGAGCACATATGCGCATGAAATAAACTCACACCTCAACACTGATTTCGGATAAAGCAAAGCACTGTAGCCTCACCAGTTCATTCGTGTTTTCAAGCAGTCAAAAACCGAAGGGCGCAGGAACTTTCGTCTCGTTGAATCTTTGTTTAGCAATCCTCGATCTTTTGTACGTGATTGAAGACGAAGTTTTGAAGAATTCGCCGACTGAACTCTCTGGTGCTTCAATCTTGGTAAACTACTGGTGTGGTGTTATTCGCAAGCAAGTAGAGAAGTATGCAATGTATTTCTGTTCGGTCCAGCGAAGATAATTAGTCAAATTGTGTGGTTGCGGGTGAAGGCTGCTGCATACATGCTGGGTGTGCCCAACAGCAAGTGCGTTTTCCCAATATTCACATGGTGTACGTATGATTTCTCGCACATTTGCTACCTTAATTTTTCCTCCATATATTCAGAGTTCGCATGCTATCACAGTAATTTGAATGCAATAAGTCAGAGAAAAGCTTGGTCGACAACTGGAGTTTCTAGTCGCATGAAATTGACAACTGGTCTCATGAAACAGCCGATGAAGAATTTGGTGTGACCTGATGGCTGGGAATGCTCAAAAAAACTGCTAACTTCATTGCTGTGCTTTTACGATGGTTATTTTTGCAGTGCAACTTCAAACCAACATCAGCACTGCCATACTACAGGAATGTACTAGAAAGATTTTAGGATGTGTTCCAGACAAGGTCAAGACAAAGGAAAGGGCCGTCACCATGTTAGAGCACATTAAATGATGCACGTCACATGGTCTCTGCAACAGATTCAAGCATGTAGAGTCTATTTGTAAACACACCTGAAGCTGTAACATAGAAACGAACTAAGAAAGAACTCATACAAACCAAGAGTCAAAGGGCTCAGGTGATTTTGATAATCAAGTTTGATGGAGTGATTGCTTTATAATCAAGGTGATCGCCCCTAAACAAATCAGAAAATGTTTGTACAGATCATTGTGTACCCATCTCCTGCTAAATCAGAATAACACACGTTAAGCACCTCCTACATTACTAAGCATTACATGATGTCATAAACAAGGTGCATGCTCCTCTGACCCACTGCTTCTATTTCCAGAACTGATACAAAGGCTGCTTTTGGAGGGATTCTGATTACAGATCTGCCCATTGCTAGGGTAAGCAATTGTTATAACCATCAACCTGACTTGAAGATCAACCCAAGTACATTACTTCTCAACTGCATACCACAAAAAGCAAATGCCTTCAAAGGATTACAAGAGAAAATTAGAACATCACAATGGAATCCTTGCAACCAAACAAACGTAAAGACAAAACAAACCCAGCTCAAAAGACAGAGAAACGACGTACACACAATTTAGACACAGAAAACAAAACGCAACTCTTTCCATACAAGAAAGCATGGAAGATATCATTGAAAGAAAAGCAGTAAATCCATTTATGATTCAATGAAAATAATCATTATCAGTGGAAATAGAACGTGAATCCATTACAAGCAATAGCCATGACTGTTGGATGCAACCGAGCATGTCAGACTACCCATAACCTCACCTGAGTCAAGTCTCAAAAGGATTTTGAAGCGAGCAAAGCCTAGCAACCAACAAAAAAGGTGAAGAAACAACTGTAGATGTCCTGCGGAAGGCTGCCTGGCAATCAAAGGGTAGGTTCTTGCAGTGTATCCAATCCAAGCTGCACTTAAAAAAACATGAATAATTTCCTCAGTGAGTAGGCGACACATGTCACAGAGAAGGAAACCAAAGTGTGACGATGGTCCTGTACACAAAAATATAAACTGCATGCAAGAGCCAGCAAATATTACCAGCAACGGTGCCACTTTTAAATCTTCGACATTTAAGGCCCTTCTCCAGATTTATCAGGTTCCGAATGTGGTCAAGGTCCTGCCGCCCAGCATGGACATTCAGTAAGAAGACAAATCAACAAGAGGAAAGGCTCTTTTTGCCTTGATAACCAACTAATACTACTACCTACAAACACGAGCCACCACAAGTCACAGTTCGTCTCTATCTGAACCATAGCTCAGATACAGTCTCTGCCAACCACACATGATACACATCTTCCAATAACAAGAGCATTAGTGAGATACGGCCTTCTTGGCCAGCAGTGACTCTAGGGCTTTGTGCCGCAGTGCATCCTCTATCTGCTTCTGATCATATTCCGAGTGCTCTTCGTCACTCTGCTGCATCGCCTCGGGACTATCCCTCTTGTCCTCTCCATTCATTATACCGCCCTTCATTGCACGCTTTTCCTCTTTTCGCTTCTGCTTCTCCTCCCTCTTCCTCTTATGCCTTTCCTCTCTGCGGAGCCTCTTCTCTTCTTTCCTACGCCGTTTTTCCTCCTTGCGTTGTTCCTCGCTCCCTCTTGGAGAAAGACTGTCTTGGTCATCCTCCCTGACAGCCCCACCATCCTCACCCTCTTGAATTCGGGATTTCTTTGAAAGGTTCTCTCTAACGACATCAGAGTCGTCATTGTCAAGCTCCATAGGTCGCCGTCCATACTCTTCTCTCCTTTCTCTGACTGGGCTCTGTGACAGCTCACCAGTTTTCCTTACCCCTCGTGTATCCTGTTGCCTCTCTGAGGGGGGGCTTCTTTGTCTGCCCGTGTACCTATCCCTGCGATCGCTGGAGTAGCGATCCTCTTTCTCAACTGTCGACTTCCTTATTTCTGTTTCGCGTTTCCCATTGCCACCATCCTTTCCGACACTGTCCTCGACCCTTCTCCCATTGTCATTGTAGTACCTGTCCTCGCCAAGATTGTCTCGTGCAACACCACTGTTCCGTTCAATTTCACTGTGCGGACGTTTTTCACCAGGGCCTCCTATCGGAGCTCTAGTGGTCTCCTTCTGACCCTCGTTTGAATCGTTATGATCCCACTTCTCCCTTGAATCCCTCACAGACCTATCAAACCCAGTCCTCCTGGTTTCCAAATCACTGTATAGTCTTTTCTCTCCAACTGCATCCCTGCCACCTCTCTGAGGATCTTCCTCTTCATCATTTAAGTCACTGTGAGCCCATTTGTCTTTCTTCTCTCTAAACGTTCTGTCAGCTCCTGTCTTCCTATCTTCCAAGTCACTGTACAATCTCTTTTCTCCAATATCTTTTGCCTCTCGAACAGGGGCCCTGGTCATTCTCTCATCTTTCTCACCAAAAGCACATTTACCTGCCATTATGCCCTTCCCATCTCTGTCTGTCCCTACTCTCCTATCTTCAGTTTCAATCGGAATCGCCCTATCCCCAAAGCCAGTTGGTCGTCGGCTGGCAACTGGTGGCTTCTGAGGGGACTCAGATCCTTGAATTCCCGGAGAAACGCTAGTATGTCTTTCCCGCACTCCGGGCCGGTCCATCCTGTTATAAGATCAAGGAATTGGTTGGATATTCAAAGGGCCTATCGTGGACTAAGAAAATGAAACCAAAATTACAAGAATACGTCTCAAACATACGCAACCAAAAGAACCAGTCAACTATAAGATTAAAGTATGGTGCAGAAATTGATATCAGGAGACAAACCTGTCAGGACTCCGATGATCCCTCCTGACATCCGCCCCATTTCGACGATAAGGACTCCTGCAGATCAGAGGTCCAAACTTCAGGACCCAACGTCTGATTTGGCACACAAACACTTCATTTTACAGTTCATGCAGCACTGCAACTTAACACATACTCTCTCCAATGGCAATCATTGAGACGGAAGAACAGTCAAAATTCCTAACTACAGTTTCTCTCATATACAGGCATTCTAAGTAATAACCTGGCCCGGCTTCGTGGCACTGGAGAAAGAGAGTAACTTGAGGACCTTCGTGCAGGTGGGGACCGTGAAGAGTAACGACGCCGTACAGGCGACCTGTAAGTAGGTGGATTTCTTCTCCGAATAGGTGATCGGGAGTAACTTCGCCTCACAGTGGAATGGACGACCCTTGGACCACGAGCGGGTCGATCTGGAGATAAAGATCTCCTACGTCGTCGAGGTGATCGAGAAGGGCTGCGGGAATATGCACGTCTCCTAGGAGGCGTTCGTACTGGTGACCTACACCAAAAATACAAAGCATTGTATGTCAAGCCACACAACAAGGTGAGAACCATCCTTCTATTACTGAAGAGGACAAGTTCCATTCCACAAGAATTAAGAAAGAGTACCAAGATGTCAAGAAACAAATAAACAAAAGCGCTGAAAACAGACAAGCCAATCTAAGTCAGCCCCAAATCACTGATCTTGAGAACGTAAAATACCTAGACAAGCTAGAATCTGAAGAATGCCGAGACCGTTGACGCCGCCTGTAATTTCTGCACACAAACAAACCTTTAAATCAACATAAGAGCACAACACTTCCAACAACACTAGTACAACAGCACGAAAGTTAATCCACCAAAAATAATAAAATTAATAGAGCTTTTAGAGATGAGCTATACCGGCCAGGTGGGGATCGACCTTTGCTGACCGACCTTCTGAAATTGCTGCAACTCCAACGCAATGCTCATCAAGTTCAAGAAATAAATGCAAACAATTACAGCTTACAGGAAATAAAAACTAATAAAAAAAAATAACAACAATTTCTAGCATAGGTTTCGGATCAATAAGGACATAGGTAGAACACATTTCACTGACTGAAGGAAGAGGAGACCACGTACCCGTTCCCTCGCCCCGTTCTTCTGTCGTCAGAAAGTTTCGAGTCCCGATCATTTTCTGCGGATCCTTTAGATCCCCTAGCAATTCTTGCAGCTTCTGCTGCTGCATCCTGTGAATATAGAAAAGCCCTTATTGCTATTAAAGAATCATTCAAGAGTTATAGGACCATCTACATAAATTCATCAGCGAAGCAGGCTACAAAGACTGTAGAGCAAAAAGTTACTTACTTTCTCACGTTGCCGCTCTTCCTCAGCTAGCTTATCAAGTTCTCTCTTGCGTTGAAGTTCAGTTGCAATGCGCTCGGATTCAATCTGTCAGGATATGTTGACCAGGTAAGAAAACAAACAAGACCTTAGCAAGAAAAATACTAAGAATAAATAAGTATTACCATAACTTGCACTGGATGAAGACTGCCATTCCTTTCATAACCATCAGAACTGCAGAAAACCATCATATGGAAATCAAAAAGTGACTTAGAAGTCCACCTAAGATTACTTGCTCTCGGATGACCGCAAATGAGGAAGTTGAAGTCAAAGATACAATACCTTTTTCAGCCTGGTTTCTTCTGCCTTTTGGTCTAAGAATTGCTGTGGGATACCGCTCACATTGGACTGCGCACTTATCAGCAAACTCCAAAGCTCTTTCATAAACTTTCCGGTGTTTTTCTCCATGAAACCCGTAAGTTGAATCTGAACATGTTTTCCATCTACATTCTGTGCCACAAGATATAAACAACAAGATGCATTAGCTCAACAGAATGAAACAACTCACAAAATAAAAGACATCCACTCATCCACTACAACATACGTTTATGTCGTGGCAATGAAGAAGTGCTAACTTGCTTTGGAATGTGATGTCCATGAGATTCACATTGAGCACACACCTTCTCTTCAAGCATGCCGTATATGAAATTGATTAGAACCTCATCTTCAAAGCCAAGCAGCTCTGTAACTCGAGTAGCTACCCAAGGTTTTATAACATCCATTTGAACCTTTGAGGTCTCAATCTGTGGATAGAAAATCCGAGTAAGACGATAAATAATACACGATGATCGAACAAGTGGAACATGATATGGTCAGTATCTGATCAAATTCCATGCTGTACTTCACTTTCGAATAGAGCATAAAACAAAATTATCACCACATTGCAGTAGCGTCAAGTAAACACTCCAAACAATCTGTACTGTAGTTCAAAATATGGATGAAACGTTATGCACACTCACCACTATATCAAGCTCTGGTGCAAACTTCTGAGACTTCAGTAACTTCTTCATTTTATTTGAAAAACGTGTATCCTGATCAGCAGACGTTCCCTGCTCAAAGGACACAACAGAAGCAGAGTGAAAACCCTAAACTGCACGATAGATAGTGCAGTGAGTGAGGAGGCAGAGATGGAAGGTAGATAATGCAGAGAGAAAGTCGTGTATCCAGAAATGATACTTGATAAATTGCCAAACCAGGTTACCGAATTCAAGCTAGGTTAGACAGCAAAGATCCAACAAAACTTCACTCTCAGACACTCGTGATACATCAATTCTCAAGTGAGGAAAAAGCTATGATATGATCCTTGTGCTGAACAAAGGTTCACTGCGAAGAACCTAACTTCACAAACACACGCAATAAAAAAAATTAACCACCGGAGTAATTACAATACTATGCTCCACGAAAATAGATAACTAAATAAATCCACACGATACGTAGCTTTTTGCTCGAAAATGAGCTGTGTAGAGAATCCGAAACTCTAGTTTCACATATCCTTAGGCACTTGAGGTAACAGTAGGTCATCAAAATTTAGCCCTAAAAAGACTTCAGCGTCACATTTCAAGGAAATGAAACAATCAAGCAATCACCAATTACAAACGCAACCACACCACGAAAAAAAATATATATCATCCTCTCTGCCGCAGAAAGAAGTCGTCACAAAAACTATATCTCACACATCTCGAATTTGCAACGAAAATCAGGTCATCAAAATTTAGACCTAATCCAACAACAGCATCAGTCTAGCATGAAAGAAACACAAATAGAAATATACCATTAGAAGCACCGCAGATTCAATATTACAATTCAAGAGAAAGAGAAAATCATTCAGGCATTCAATGTAAGCAGTGAGACGAGAATTCACACTCTGTGCCGCTAAAGCAAGAAGTCGCTAAGCCTAAACTACAGCGCCAGAACGACACAAGCAAGGGGATCGAATGGCGGAAGACTGAAACAACATCCACGAAAGAAGCAAGCGAGTGTGGGGGACAGGAAGGAGGGATTCGAAAGCAGGAAAGGCCAGAAAGGGAACGAAAACCCCAGGGAAGGAGAAGGGATGGATTGCGAGGAACGCACTCGGAAGAAACCGCCGCCCGACATGGTGGACGTCGGGGGATGGGGCGGCCGTGAGGGTTAGAGAGGCGCAGGAGCCGAAGAAGCGTCGAGCATGCTCGATGATCGAAGCTCAGTGTGGAGCTGCGACAACAACACCACGCAGAGGCAAAGCCTGAGGGCGAATGTAACTAGGGTTTGGTGCGTTTTCGCAGCAGGCAGGGCTTGGAACAAGCAAGCAGGGGTTTCTTCTGCAAGAGAACAATGGGCGGCTTCTTCGTCCCCTCTGACGAACGAACGGAAGGACGCTCTCCAACGGAAGGACGGTCGACGAATTCTGATGTTGGGGCCTCTACTCATAGGGTTTAGGCTTCCGTGGGTGAAGTCTCTTCGACTAAGGTGGTTAACCCTTTAGTGCCTAGGGTACTGTAGCAGACAGCTCTGGATTTCAGTGGGCTTTTCCACTGTGATTGAGACTACCAAAAATAGAATGGGTTAAATTAGAAAGTAACCGTACAATTCTATTCTCAACTCGAGAGCACACATTTTATTAAAATTTGAGAATCATCCGACGGTGGGATCGGAAGATTATAGTATGTATTTGAACTGTATAATGCACGCTCAAAAACGAGATTTTGGGGGGTGTGTGACTTCAAAGTTAAATAGAATTTGAGGTAAATTTTCAAAAATAAAAGCAAAGACGTTCAGTTATGCCCTATGTCAACACCTCTCCGTTGCAATCTTTCATATCAAAAATAGACTCACACATAATTATTGTGAGATTTATAAGTGAAAGTGACTTGTCCATGTACGGTTTAGGACAAAATTTTATACGTTGAAAATTGACAGGAGTGGGTACATTAGTCAAGATCGGATTACACACACTAATGGAAGATGACGAAGAGAACACAATCCAAAAAAATAAAACAAGATAACAAACTTCCAAACACAAGAAATACTACACAATACATATGTTGTATTTGTAAGTATTTACTGTATTTTCAAGTATTTGCAATATTTTTGCGTTTTGTTGATAGGTATTTTGATAGTTGTACAATTCCAAATTGAAAATTTCTTTTTCTGGAAGGTGCGTAATGTATGTGCGCAAATCTGAACTTCAGAACTGAAGTTCCAATTCTTCACGGATTCTCTGTTATTTGCATTTCCGACGTTGCAGTGACCATAATCTGGCTTGCTAGGCACTAAAGGGTTAAGGTAGAGACACCTATTCATGACAATATAAGAGATGTGGTAACATGGAATGAAATCATGAATGTCTCAGCAAATCTAGAAGGAAGTGTTGGGCCTTGGGATTAAATTTTTTGGAAGCATGAGCAATTTTACACAAATTTTTGAAGCAAGAGTGTTGTAAACACCTATTCTAAGTTGTAGACTTACCCAAAAGAAACAAAAGACCAAGTGTGAGGCAACATTGAATTGGACCAATTGTGAAGCAACAATTGGGAATCTATCGGCAACTTTCAAATTTATCAGGGTTCATTTTTAGTTCAAAAGTAGCTGGCGACAATGGATAGCTGTTCATTTTAGGTGCTACCACCTTATCCCATTTCCAACTGGCGCCTTAAACCAACACCTACATTTTGACCTAAACCCAACGATGATGAAATTTGTAACTAATAGCTCAGAAAGAGTAGTTGGAAATGGGTGAAATTAATAGTAGTTGTAGGTACAACATGCAGTGGAATAGGATTCCTAAATATGCAGAATTGACGGTTTAAGAGATGTCAGACAAGGTATTTATGGGGGTGGCTGTAGTAATTTCAAGGACGCCGCAATGCGTTAATAGGATATATCCCATAGTGGGTGGTTTAAGATTTGTTTCCAACTGCACTTAAGACATTGGAGACACATCTTAGTAGCCATGATGAGTTGCTTAGTTTGAATGTTTCTTGCTACATGTTGTAATGCAAAGTGATTAACTTATTTTTTTCTTCTTGTTGTGAGTACAGTGGGGTCCAACATGGAATGGCGTTTTTGGTTTCGCAGTGAGAAAAATTTCAGTACTGCCAACTTTGAAAGCCTCCCGAGAGCTCAAATATTGGTATTTTACCACGAAAATTTTACCAGAGACTTATCTTTAAGTTAATTATATGTATGCCAAATTTCAAGGCCAAAAGATTCACCAAAAAAACGTTATTCAAAATCTACCAACATTGGTAGTTATTCACTGCTGCCAACTTTGACAACCTCCCAAAGATTGAATTAATTTTTTTTGCCATGAAATTCTTGGAAAAAGAACTTCTTTATGTTAATAACATATGATAAAAATTTCAAGGCCAGAAGATTAATACAAAAAAGATATTGACAATCTACCAACATGTGTAGTTGTGGGAAACAATGGGGGAAACTTTGCTACCAACTTTGACACCCTCCCTACGGTTGAGAAATTGTCTATTTACCATGAAATTTTTGGTACAACATGCTCTTTATGACAAAATCATTCATGCCAAATTTCAAGGTCAAAAAATCTATACAAAGAAAATTATTTACAATCTACCAATGTGTGTAGTTTCCCCCATTGTTTCCCACAACTACACATGTTGGTAGATTGTTAATATCGTTTTTTGTATTAATCTTTTGGCCTTGAAATTTTTATCATATGTTATTAACATAAAGAAGTTTTTTTTCCTAGAATTTTATGGCAAAAAAAAAATTAATTCAATCTTTGGGAGGCTGTCAAAGTTGGCAGCAGTGAAAACATTTCCACAGCTACCAATGTTGGTAGATTCTGAATAACTTTTTTTGGGTGAATCTTTTGGCCTTGAAATTTGGTATACATATAATTAACTTAAAGATAAGTCTCTGGTAAAATTTTCGTGGTAAAATACCAATATTTGAGCTCTCGGGAGGCTTTCAAAGTTGGCAGTACTGAAATTTTTCTCACTGCGAAACCAAAAACGCCATTCCATGTTGGACCCCACTGTACATTCTTTCTTTTAGATACAAGGGGTCATTTTTCTTAAGTTCTATACCATGTATTGAGGTGATAATAGTCAAGCGGTGTTTCAATTTATGTAGATCAACGTCCCAGTAGACGTAGGATAGAGTTCGGAAGTAAGTATGGGAGAGGGGTTGGATTGAATCGCCGGTAGCCTCATATTGACGACCCTTCAAAATTTGCCAACAATGCACCACACCGTGCACTTGGAATGAGAGCTGTAAAGAATCGTCATCAATTGGACTTCATACATGGCGGTTTTAGACAATGAACCAGTGGGATTGTAATCGGTTTTACTCGTGTTGATGAGGAAGGGACAGAGATGGAGCTTACACCACCTCAACCTCAATACGATGACATTGGTGAAAATAATTTGCTTTGGAATTATAGATTTAAAAGTGAACATGATTTCAATGCCATACAAGGCACTTTAGAGGCTGAGAATAACAATCTAGAGGGAGAGAGAAAAGTGCAAGGATGACCCGTGCATCCACAACCTTCCCATCAACCACAACTGCAAAGGCAACATACAAAAAGGTTAGCGTCTCCTCCTAGAACACGCCTAACAAATCAACGTAGACATGTTCATATTTTGAGCAATCCATGGCCACCTTCACCTACCTTAGAGTTGAAGAGCTCCACTGTTGTAGTAGAAGACGAATATGAGCTTCCTTTTATTAGAATTAGAGCCCCACCCACCCCCTTTGTGGAAGGAGCGGTTCAGCCATCACTTTGATCAGCAACAACAAGATACTTCTCGAGTTTTAGGAGTCTCGAATCTCTTTCACCATGAAGCTTCCACATTTACACTAAAACAACAAGTCAAGAGGGTAAGTAAGAAGTTAAATGCATCGTGGACAGATGAAGATTTAAAGAAGGCATTTATCGCGTTAGACAATGATGAATCAATAGGGACAGCAGCTCGCATTAGTGGCATTCCTATAAGTAACTTTCAAGATCATACTGTGGAAAAAACACAATGTAAAAAACGTGAATGTCAAGGGGTTCTTATTGACGAAGAGGAAAAAGAACTTGTAATATACCTTATGGAGATGCAAGAGAGGGGCTCGGCTCTAAACGTTAATCAACTCAAAATCAAGGTAGCCTTAATGACAGAGGGGAAGGACACACCTTTTGTCCATGACCTTCCTAGAAATGGATGGCTGATGTGATTCCGCAAAAGATACCCCGAGCTCTCTCTTAGAACCATGCAAGGTTTAGAACAAGCACAGACTATACATTTGTATGAAGAGAACATGAGGTCATTTTATGTGAATCTTGAACAACTTTACAAAACTCATGCATATTCACCAGGTAGAATCTGGAATTGTGATGAAAGTGGGACAAAATTAATTTATCTAGAAGTGAAATGGTTTAGTTATAGCAAGAAAGGGTGTAGAAATGTACATTCCATAGTCCCGGATGAAAGAGAGTGGTTGTCCGTCTTGGCTTGCGTGAACGCAACAAGCCAACATCTTCCAAACTTCTATATCTTGAAAGGTAAAAGAATCATGATGAATTACATTGCTCAAGTGGAATCGGGTGCTACTATGGCAATGCAACCGAAGGCGTGGATGACCTCATTTATGTTTGCCAAGTGGATAGAACATTTCATTCTTTGTATTCAACGGAGAGGTTTCATTTACTCATCTCATAGGCATCTCTTGATTTTTAATGGGCATGGAAGCCATGTCACGGTTGATGTTGTTGTTGCAGCTCAAAAAACAGATTTGGATTTGATGACATTGCCAAGTCACACAAGTCATACCCTGCAGCCATTAGATTTGATAGTGTTTAGACCATTTAAAACATATTTTTGGAAAAAAAGAGATCAATGGACTATGAACAACCGGGGAAGGCATATACAAAGGAAGATCTAGTGCTATAGGTGTGCAAAAGTCTTATGAAAGCCAAATCAACCCACAACATCAAACAAGGGTTTAAAAAGGCTAGTATTTGGCCTTTCAATGAATATGTTGTGGCATGACGATTTGGATCAAATAATTTTTTTGCAAGGGCCATGGACAACAAGAATGCAGATGTTCATTCACAAAGCGATTCAAGTGATGGAGAAGAACCATATGACGAACATGACATACGTGAAGATGGAATGGTGTTGGATACTCCTCCAAAAGAGCTACTACCCCGACAACAATTATTTGTAAGGTCTGAATGCAGGGTGGAAGATAGTGGAGGGAATGAAGATGAATTAACTGACCTTGTTGTAGAGGAGGACGTTGAAGTCACAACCACAAACTTGAGTGCCACAAATGAGTCACAGGAAGAACAGCTGGAGCCTACACAAGAAGGCAATCGAACATCACATTTTTTAGAGATGCCTTCTACAATTACAGCAGCTCATAGGCAACGAAGGAGAGAGTAAGGCATTGTAGATTGGTCTCTCTCACAACTGATGACATCAGATGCGTACATAGAAGGAGCACGATCTAAAGCGTCAAGAAAAGAAGAGATGGCAATTGCGAAGAAAATGAAGAAAAAAGAGGTGGAATTGACAAAGGCATAGTAAGCACAAAAGAAGGAACAAAGGCGGCAAGAACAACTTGCAAGGGCAGCGGAGCAAGAAACATTAACCCCTCAAGGCCCCATGATATTTTGTACTATTTGAAGAAACTAAACTTTGACTGCAATTATCTCTTGTACAACAAACTTAAGTGAGAATATAATTTGTACTTCAAAAATTCCCACATCAATATTAACATGGCAATGTATTTTCTTTTATATGTATCTTATGTAGTTTTTGAACAAAATGAGTTTAAAAAGTGACCTAATGAACAAGTCAGAGGACACAATATGTCCCCTTGGGCCTTGAGGGGTTAAAAGAGTTCAATATGGAGTGGACGAGCAAATTAGCTCTACAACCTCCGGCTCGGAATCCCCTATATCCACCGGATTGAACTTCCGCCCTCCAATAGAGCAGCGCCTCCGCCATTATAGAAAAAAATACCGCAGCCACCACCACAACTTAAATCGCGCACTCCCCACCTGCTCTCTGTGAATGGCCCGACGTGAGAGAGACGTTGCTGGCAAGGCGCGATTCCAAAAACCCATGACCGCCGGATCTCAAATCCATCCGCTCTGAGTCGCAAGGCGCGACACTGTTGGTTTTGCCAGTAAGGACGATTTTGCAAGGGACGTGCAAGGCGTGGGACAGGGTGTCTAGGGTGTCACCAATGAAAATAGCCTAAACCAATTTTAGGGAGTTTGAAGATGGGTATGGGCCATTTCAAGATGGCCAATGAGAATTTTAAATGTTTATAATAGGTGCAGGCTACACGCTTTTAGGATCAAGGATGTTGTATATGGGTGTAGTAGCGGCAGAAGTAACTAAACCTATTTGTTGGAAATGGGCTTGGCCTTGTTTTTACTTGGAAATCAAGTTGCAAATTCATAAGTATTTCACTGAGGCTCCAAATATTTTCATTCCAATTGCAATGAGTCCATATTCACTTTGGCTAATTGTTAAAAATTTCTCCCTACTACACAACTCATTTTTCATATCTACAGGCCTTATTCACTTGGAAATGGGATAACCACCTTAAACACAAGTTTTTAAAAACTTCAAGAGACCAAATTTCTATATTTCAAGTGAGTTTTTGAGAAAAAAAGTGAATGAAAAAGTTGTTTAAACCCTTTGAGGTTCACACCATTCACCAATTTCAACGGTGTCTTATAATAGGTTTAATGAATCACAAAATAGAGATGGTATACAATAAAAAGACGTAAATCTCTATGTGTAGATCATATATGTATGGTTGGATTTATCATAAATTTTATTAACCCCTCAATGTTCCAGCGTTTAGAAACTGAATCATGAACAGATTCAAAGTCTTGCAACTTTCTTACAACCTCGAATGACTTTCATCCAAATCACCTTTGTAAGCCTATTAAATTCTTTGCCAATTACAATAAATCTCTTGTGATGAGGAGCTATTGATAATATTGGAGATGTCTTTAAATGCAAGTATGCCAAATTTTTTGGATAGATTTTATGGTCCTTTCATATACACCTCATGTACATTTGAGTCATGCTAATATTTACTTTTGAAGCTAACATTTACTTATATTCAAAGGGTCGGTATGTTTAGGGGTTAATAGTTTTTGATTAAAATTTCAATTTTTTTTTTGAAATTCAATTAAAAATCACAAGTTAACAATTTTTAGTTAAAATTTGTTGTGATGAATTTGGAATAACATGCACTAAGAGATGGTGTAATTTCCATTATTTGATTCTACTTATTTTGGAAAATAATTTTTAAGATCTCAATTTTGAATTAAAAATGAAGCTTGACATAAACCATATTTGTTATTTTTTTAAAATCACAATATAAAAGTGTTTTTTGTACTAAAAAGAAAATTTAAAACATATTCGTTTATTTGTGGCCTACTTCCAATTGCTTACAATATGTTTGTATAGTTTTGTAAGATGTATACCTAATCTATTGTTTAAAAACTTCAACCTCCTGGACTTTTCTATCATACTATGTGTCAAGATCAATTTCAAAGGAGAGTTTTTTTTGCGTATAGAATCCGATTGACAAAAAATTTCAAAGAAGAAGTAATGGGTTTTTCAAAAAAAAAAAAAAAAAGACTCGACAATTTCCAAAAAATTGCAATTTATTCTTTTTGGAACCAAATTTGTGCAAAAAAAAATTGGCCTAAATTTTCATGCAATTTCTACCAGTTTGAATTTTTAGTGTACCCGGAAGCCAAGTGCATGATTATATGGCCAAATGCAAAAATAGGGAATTAGATGTTATTGATATTTGCAATCTTAAACATGCAAGGCTACAAAAATTAATCAAATTTCCACATGTTTCACAATGATAGAAGTGTTTGCACTTTCTTTTACATTAAAAATTGCATTGGAACAAAGTAAATTAATGCTTAACAATATTCACACATATCATATGTCTAATCTACATAATTTTAATGCATTTCTCATGTTAAAAATGCACTAATCCTTTCATATGTGTAAAACATTTAGAAAAAAATCATTTTTTTATGGCCTTCTAAATTCAAGACGGTATTCAAACCATTCATTGGTGTTATTCTCTATGCATAAAATAAGCCTTGCAAATTGCTAATATTAGCTAAATCGATCAAAATCACGAACTAGAAAAAGCCATGCACCAAAAAATCATCAAAGGAGAATATTTAAAATAATCATGAACACAATGTTGGTAAAATTAAACTGTCAATAGAAATAGTTGATAAGTCTCTAAAACTCGTGGTGTAGAAGCCTTCTTTTACCCCCAACTCTAAAGCTCCCCCCCCCAAACGTTAATGCAAACATTTTTCACTCATAGGCCCCATTTTTGGAAATTCCCATTTTGGACACCCTAGGGTCTTTTTTTGTCAATTTGTTTTGCAAGTTTGGGGCCAACGACTCAAATTTGGTTTAGAGGTACCCCTCAGGAATTTTAAACCCTTGAAAGAGGGTTTTTTTTTTAAGGCGGGACCCTACATGTTCAAAATAAGGGATAGTTTTTGTTCTCTTGCATTAACGTCCGGGGGGATTTAGAAAAATTCTTCTTTTACCATCATGCCAATTCTTTCATTTTGTGCTACTTTATGCTTTTTTGGGATGACAACTTGTAGTTGCATACACCGTACGTTGTGATCGGTTTGGACAGCCAGGTGTTGAAATTACATGTCCACATCAAATTCTGAGAGGTCCATGTTACCTTTAACCAATCACAAGATGCCATGTGGCACTTTGGGACAAAAATTAATTAATTAATGTCAAAACCGACCACGACGTAGGCTACTTTTTCTATTAACATTACGTTGGCATCTAGGAGAATCACTAACTGTGACACCATATTCCCTATTTCTGCAACAATTCCAACATAGCTAAGGGCCGCTTCACACTATGGGCGTTCAAGTGGAGAGGCCGTGGGATTGAGAGTCCAAACTTTGTTGAGAGTCCAAAAAAATGGGCTGAAAATAGCCAATAAAATATTGGAATTGGAGCCTCTCGACCTTCGACCTTCGTGTGAAGCGGCCCTAAGAATGCAAACGCTGCCGCTTCTCTAGGGTCAACAGACACCTAAGCAGCTACTATGCGATCAAACACAGTGATCAATTCACCTGCAATAATTAAATACTGGTTCATTGCAACAAAACCCAAACTTACTGCATTGATACAATCTGAACATCCGAGTCAAATATTCAAAGTTAAACAATGGCCTAGTTGCATTAGTTCGAATTCCAAGTGCTCGAATCAAAAACACTAAGATTGAATACCTCCACAATACGGTCTATGCCATCGATCCATGTAGGGCATTCTTTCGTCTTTCCACTGATATATTACACAGCTTCTTCCTCAATGAGCATCAATTAAATGAAATGCACTTTCATCATTCACCATCATTGAGTAAGAGGTTCATATCAGTATAGAAGAAAAGGAGATGAATTCTTGGGACGTAAGATCAGTCGTACAGGCTCTGTTGAATCGGTGGAAACCCGAACAACAGCCTGGAGGACAGTTGGCTTCAACAATAGTAGAACATGGTGACGTTTTTCACCACATACTGTGGTGGAAGGATGCCACAATTGTTTAAAATGAGACTGCTTGTCTTTCCCCTATTTCAGAGGTGAAATGCGATGAGGTTTCTAGTGGCGCAAGTAGATGAGCTCGATCAACGCACAGATTATGTAGAATGAACATTAAGATCTAGAGTTTGCTCAACAAGGTAAGGGAGAGATCGAATCTGGTCAGTTGGAAGCTGTGATCCTGCCAGTAGCCGTGAGGAATTGAAGAAAGCATTCAAAAATCTTTACTCCATCCCTGCCCTGATATTAAACCCACAGTCCAAAGCTAGAGAGGATCCATACACTATCAAAACAGTGTCTGCGACAATGCCAATCATTTAAGTAAAGGAGATTCAAATCAGCAAACCAACGATGATGATGTTGCTTAGATTTTAGTACAGTTAGCCCACTTTTAGCAAGCGCATGATAGGTCGGCCATACTGTGCCACAAGAAACTAGACGCTCACTAGAAGGAAAAGTGTCGTTTTTCACTTCCTATAAATGAAAAAGAAATGAAACGACGCCATGCACATGGGTTGTGTTAGTGCTGATGAGCAGTTTTGGTCACAAGAAGACATAAACGTAAGTATAATATTCCAGTACTATTCACCGTTCCCACGAAATGAGGAATGAAAAACAACAAGTTTGCTGCTAGTGGCTCTTGAAGCAAGAAGCAAGACACTCTTCAAATGGGACACCAGTTGTCAAGGCCTCTTGACAAGAGTTGAGAGAACAGAAGGAACAATTAACCGCGAAACCCTAAAAGCAAGCGGGCTGGAGAGAGAGAGAGAGGCAATGATTGAGGTAGGCTATGGCGATGATAATGCAAGGTTGATGAGTGAGCTGCCTGGTAGCATAATGCAACTAATGCCTGGGACCTACACACAGCCTCACCACAAAGTGTTGAACGAAAAAGAGACATGAATGAAAGAAGGTCACACGCATCAGGAAGGTGGTCTAAGTCCTTTTCACACTTGTCAAACTCATTATTTGAATGTGACGGGGTTATACAATTTTTTAATTTCTTATGTGCCCAAAATACATGTGATAAAATGAAATTCTATAACATTCATTAGCCTTCCAAGAGGGTGCCTTTTGGTTTCATCCGCCTTCATATATGGAGTGACCCGTGATTTGTAATTGAATGGACTATTGAATCAAATAAACAATTATAAAACATTGCTGAATTGTGATTGAGTGAGTACTTTTGATTACTACTCACCATGGTTGATTGATCTTACTTAATGCCACGTGCCCCCATAGCTACTAATGTGATGTGGAATATCCCACATCATTTCATTTGTGGGATATTCCACATCACTCTGTTGGAAGAAGGCAGCAGTTACAAGGGCTATTGAATGTTATGTTATAGCTGCGTTGAATCCAAAACAATAAACTCTTTTTGCACTTGCTAAAATCCTTATTATCACATTTGTATGCAGCTGCTTTAGCATAGTGAAAAGTACCAGTGAGTTTTGAACTGATACATCTGTTTCCGAGGGTTTACTAAGGGTGTGATATTATAGAATATGATATTACAGAGGTCTGATAGTACAGGACCTTCAGGTTGTCTTGACGTGAAGCCTGACTCCAAACAAATGAAGAAAATAATTATCTAGAACTCTTTTTGCACTTGCGGAAATCCTTATTATCGCATTTGTATGCAGCTGCTTGTGATATAAGAAAGTTGCATACTGAAGTGAGTTTTGAACTTTACTAAGGGTGTGATATTATAGGATACGATATTACAGAGGTCTGATAGCTAGTACAGGACCTGTAACTTACAGGTTGTCTTGACGTGAAGCCTGATTCACAAGTGGGTCTACGCGGCAGCAGCATCAAAGGAACAGCGCCATTGACAGAGGTGTAATAATGTTCAAGGAAGGAAAATCTTAATAGAAAAGTGCAGGGAGAGAGAGAGATGTCAGAGCTGGGTGGCTCCTGATTTGCCTTGGCAAGAAGGGTGTCAGTGGGAGCCTGTAAGTACAAGTGTTTCATGGCTGTAGGTCCCAGGCAATGCCTGCATTATGCATTCTGCTCACTCACTCATCAACCTTGCATTATCATCGCCATAGCCTAGCTCAGTGATTGCTCTCTCGCTCCGTCTTGCTTTCGATCAGGGTTTAGTTTTCCACCGTGAGGCTCATGAGCTCTGTGTCTGGGACCATGTATTTGGGTTAGAAGCCAAGTTGCAGAGTTGCGGGAAGTAGATCAAAGGGGGAAGAAGAGGAAGGGGAAGCAGCCATGTATAGCAACACATGGGGAGGGCCGATGGAGATGGCCACGGACTCCGACGCCGGCGATGATCATCACCAGGCGCGCAGCAGGCACCTGGATGTGGACCACGCGTCGGTGAAGAGCTTGGAGGAGACGCAGCAGAGCTGGCTGCTGGAGCCGCAGACCAAGAAGAAGAAGAAGCAGATCGACTTGGGCTGCATGGTGTGCAGCTACAAACTGTTCACCATCATTTTCGGTACCTTGCTCGCCGCCGGCGCCATCGTCGGCTTGTCCATCATCATCTGGAAATACGCCCCTCGCAAACACCATCACCCTCCGCCCCTCGACAACTACACCAACGCCTTCAAGATGGCTCTCAAATTCTTCGACGCCCAGAAATGTAAGTTCGCTTTGCTCAAAACCTCAGAGCAACCCTTCTCATTTTAACCCCTTTAGAATGTCCACTACAGTGTAGGAAAATTTGACCCCTTGCTGGAAAGCATCTGTTTGTGTGAAAATGACTTCAGTTTGACACGATCGACACTGCTGATCTTGTAGTAGAGAACCAGAGCTTAAAAATGATGTATTGCAATCAGAAAACCGAGGTCTAATGAGAAACTGCCCCCTTTGCAAAGTTCAGTGATGCGGGCGTTTTAGACGCTTAGGGGTTAACCAATATGCAAAAATGTTCTTTGCTTGGAAGATCGGTATAAAAGCTTGAAATCAAATTGTGTTATCACTGTGTGAATGTTTTTCTTATACAAGATTCATTCAAAGTGAGAGGTTGTAGACCATTATTGAAGGGATAGTAGATAACCTCATTCCGAGTCGGACGACAGTCATGGTTTATGCTTTTATTACACCATTTGCTAGTTGAAGGCCAACTGAGTAAAGTATGAATACATAGAGTTGAGCTGTTGGTAACATACAGGGGTCAGTACAGTACAAGGAGACGAGATAGTTAGCAATTTAAGGTCTAGCTCTGACCCGGGCGTTTTAATTTTTGGTTGCAGCGGGGCGTTTGGATAAATCCAACAACATTTCCTGGAGATCGACATCTGCCTTACGAGATGGGCGAGACGCAATGGGTGGAATCGCCACGAATCTCTCGGGCGGATTCTACGATGCGGGGGATAATATTAAGTTTGGGTTTCCAGGAGCCTATGCCATGACTCTGTTGAGTTGGAGTGTGATTGAGTATAAAGCCAAGTACGAAGCTGCCGGGGAGCTCGATCACGTCAAGAAAATTATCAAGTGGGGTACTGATTACATGCTCAAGACCTTCAACTACACCTCGCCGGATGTGCAATGGGTGTTCGCTCAGGTCTGTGTCTACTCAAAGATTGCTCAGAACAAAACTGACCTAGTTTAGAAAATTCCCTTTTGTAAACTATTGAACCTTTTCCCCCTTGATTGATCTCTTTGATGGTTCATTGTAGTACCTGTATTCAGACAATTATGTTGGTGTCCAAACTTCATTATTAGGTGTATCAAGTACCACAGAGATTTGATGAAGTTGATCCTTGTTGAGCACTTCTACTAGGAAAAATAGGTAGCGATTTAAATTCAAGATGGGTATGTTTTTTCACTAGAAGAAACAAGGGACTTGTTCATTCAGCCTGGAGTGGGATTCTGAGTGAATTTGGTCACATCTGAGTAAACTTGCTCAGTGTACAAGTCTCTCTTTTCTTCTTGTGAATTGTTGCACGATCTAAAACTAAAACTATTGCTTTCTTTTCCGAGTGACCAGGTTGGCAATGCAAATACGTCTCTTCCCAATGACCATTACTGCTGGGAAAGGCCGGAGGACATGGACTATCCTCGTCCAGCTTACGCAGTGAACGCGGCGCCAGATCTGGGTGGAGAAATGGCAGCTGCTCTTGCAGCAGCGTCCATTGTGTTCAAGGACTCCCCAGTGTACTCTCGCAAGCTGGTTATTGGAGCAACCAATATCTGGACTTTTGCAAGGAGAATGGGTAACCGAGCGCGTTACGTGGCTGGCCTTCCCCAAGGCGAGGTTCCGTTCTACAATTCCACTGGGTACTGGGATGAGTTCATGTGGGGTGGCGCTTGGATGTACTATGCCACAGGAAATTCCACCTACCTTCAGTTGGCTACCAACCCGGACCTCGCCAAGAATGCGCAAGCCAAGGGTGGCAATCCTTACTATGGCACGTTCAGCTGGGACAACAAGCTCATTGGTGCCCAGGTATGCATCTTTTTTATTCCACCGTGGATCAAGGATTTTTCCATTTTCTATGTTCCGAATTACCTTTACATTTTCAGATTTTAAAGGTTTTATTTTTTTATTTTATGTTTCGTTTTTGAAAGTGTATCAAGCGTTATGTAGCATCGAATCTTAGAGCTTGTAATTGTGGATATCGCTCTTCTCCTGGTGCTTTAACCCTCGAGGGGTGCACTGTATTAAACACGTGAGTGCACAACAAGGGTATTAATCTGAACATTGCCGTATTATGTATACATACAATAAACATATTTAGAGCTGGAAAAATTGATGTGTACTTGCATTAAACATACATTTAGGACGGAATAGATTGTATATACAAAGGTTTTTTGACATACAACCCCTTGTATACAAAGGGGTTTTTAAAGGGGTTATGAACGCACGTGATTCTCAAACATAATGTAAAGGACCAGTAAGCCCAAAATTGGACCGCATGTTTTTTTTAAGCAGTTTTGAATAGGTGGTATGTAAAGTTCTTTTTGTTCAATTTGTTTTTGTTTTTGAACAACGCATGCAATGTTCTTCACTGATTCTGCTGATATAAAATTTGGCCTCATTTGGATCATTTTTTTTCAATACGATGGATTGAATTTGTCATTTTAAAACCATGAAGTCTTGATCCTTTTGGGGTTAAACAAGCTCATGTCAATGTTTGCTTTGATTCAAGGTTAACGGGTGCCTGTTAAGCCATACCACTATTAGGATCACACACTGTGTGCTACGTTTGTTAGCAACGTGGGGGACCAACTCAAGCAACGCTACAGCTTGATAAGCAACGTTTAATGTTGTTATAACTACACCCCGCCAGTGTATGATCCTAGTACATCATTATTCTTTTTGAAAGAAATTCCTGGTCTTCTTTGTTTACGCTTTTGAAGCAAAGATGCTAACTTAGGAACCAGTGCGATCAGATGAGCATTCGATATCCTATAGCTGATTCTCCTTTAATTTCCGTGCAGGTGCTTTTATCAAGGCTTTATATTATGAAAAGTCCAGGATATCCTTACGAACAGGAGCTCCGAGAGTACAAAAACCAGACCGATACTGTGATGTGCAGTTACCTTCCGCAATACAAGAAATGGAATGTTACGAAAGGTAAATCTGTTCCTACTGCATATATATGCACGACTATGTGAATCATTTTCAATCAGTAGCATGTGTGTTTTTTAACAAGAAGTGGCATGTAGATACAATTGGGCCCGTTCATAAAATAAACCATTGTGACAAAAGCCTTCAGGAGTTAAGTCTTATTAGAGTTAACCAAAATCAGAACAGGTGATCTGATCCCAAAATATCAGGAATCCAGAGTCTATGTCCCCTTTGAGTGTAACCAAAATCAAATCAAATAGTGAACTCAACAGCCTCCAACTTCAATTTTAGACATGAGCTCCAAGTTGTCAGAGCCAACTAATCAAACCAGTCACTTAATTATATCTCAAGTTTGCCACATGCTTTGCCATTATCTCAAATTGGATGTGGGTTATCGCCCCCAAGCTTTGGCTCTCTATGAACTCACCTTAGTCTCAATTTTGCCTCTTTTGTGACGGTAAAACTAGTTCACACTCCTTTCTATTTTGGATTCTTTGGAAACCATGCCAGTTTGCTTGGATGCCTTAGATACAGGTCAGACTCACCTCACCTAATATGTATTCTCTCTTCTTTTCGGTTAACTCAATTGTGTTCCGGATGTGCATCACAGGGGGTTTGACAATGTTCCTGTACGGGCAGCCACAGCAATTGCAATACGCAGTAGCGAACTCCATGCTGGCGTCACTGTATGCAGAATACATGAAGGCCGCCGATGTTCCAGGATGGATGTGTAAAGGCACTTTCTACCCCGCAGAGACCTTGAACGACTATGCAAGATCGCAGGTATTCAATCCTTCACCACTTCTTCCTTTTGAAGTCTTGCCACTTGTACACATCTATTTGTGGAAAACCACCCTATTATTTGTGGTAACTCTGTGTCAACGTCTGACATTTAAAATTTTGATATGTACACTACTAGTACAAAGTGACACATTTAGGGTGACTTCCAAATTGTCAATGCACTACATTGAATGGCGGATTTTAGTGTTCCGGGACGCTATTTTTAAACCCAGACACTATTTAATTTTAGGGAGATACAGTGTCCTTGTAAGAAAAAAAAATGAATGTAGTGTTTCAAAGATATATGGCAACTTTATAATAAATATCTCATGTCACTCTCATTACTTGAAAAGAACATGGCACTCTCAATGAAAGTGAGGATGACAAGTGGTGAACTCCTATGTGGTGTCAAGGGACACCATTTCTCTTCACCTTTGAATGAAATTTGTGGTGAAAGACATCAATTCTTCTTAGACACTAAATACACCATTTAGTGTAGTAGAAATCTTGCCAACTTGTCTACACTGACTCAAAATCACAATTTTCAGTCACTATAGACAAGTCACAACGGAGGAGTTCCCTGAACACCCTTGGAATCAAGTGAGCCAAGAAAAGGAATCCAGATCATTCACAATCATGTTTACAAAGGCCAGTGTTGGCTCACATTCATTTCTTTTTATTTAGTCCTTTGGTGGCATGCCACTAGTAGAAAAGGTGGCACTACCGAGGGAGTAATGCCCAATTCCACGCATGCATAGTGATTTTGCTTGGGCATCTCCCTGGGGAGCGCCGTCTTTTCTACTAGTGTGCTTAAAATGTGGGCTCATGTGGAATACTAAAATTGCTTCACACGTGGATAGACCTGTCGTTCAATATTTCAGTCTTTTTGTGCAAGGGTGCAAGACGCTAGAATGTGATACAGTATGAGAGTCTAATAAGGCAAATGATTGTGCAGATAAATTATGTGCTCGGTCACAACCCGAAGAATATGAGCTACATGGTGGGTTGGGGCAAGAAGTATCCAAAGCAAGTCCACCACAGAGCAGCATCGATCCCGAAATCCGCAGGCAAAGTGGGCTGCACTCAAGGTCACAAGTACAGGGACGCCAATTCACCCAACCCTCATGTGATTGAGGGCGCCATGGTCATGGGGCCAGACAAGAATGACAAGTACACCGACCGCCGCACGAACTACAACCAAGCAGAGCCAACATTAGCAGGCAATGCAGCCCTGGTGGGAGCCTTAGTCTCCCTCTCCAAAGCAACTGAAAAGGGAGTGGATGCCAACACCATTTTCAATGCCATTGGGCCCCTGTTCAAGGCCCCTCCACCTCCACCCAAGGACCCTTGAATTCAACTACAAATTAAACAGAGTAAACATCCTCACTCCTTAATTATGACCACACTTATGCATGCATGTTTTCCCAGCTTGGAATCCCTCTTTTGGCCTTAAAAGAGCGAAGGAAAAGCAAGGTGTTTGACATGACCAGTTGCTGGATACATAAAAGAATTAGGGTTTGATAGATACAGGCCCTGGGGGGCGAATGATATGTTTTTGGCGTCTACTCTTGAAAGCAAGTTGTGGTGTTTGTGTTTAGTGTGAGGAGATGCTCATGACGAGCTTCAAAGTTTTCTGTTTAATTACGAGATGATTGATTTGTACATCGTAGATCTGGCTTGAGTTAGTGATCCAAGGTTTAGTAGCAGCTAGCTATCAGGTAGATATGCGGAAAGTAGTTTCCTCTAGTTTTGTTGCTTAGAAAGTAGAGGACTATCTCCTTGAATGACGTTACTAATTAATTATTCTACTCCATGTACCAGTACTTACACGGGTAAGGAAAAAAAGCTTCATTTGTTAGTAATTTCAAACTGTGTTAAAATTACAGAGGATGGCAGACCGTGAAACTCGATGTGATTGGTTGTTTAAATCTACTTTGTATGGGATTTCTTTACTGTATATTAGGGGGAGTCCTAGTTTCTCCCCCTGGATATCTCATGATCCAGAGTTTGGGATTTGAGAAGGAGAAGTCACCATTACTTCCCCAGAACATTGCATCAGTTTCAATGAACTTAAGTTGGGGGACCCTTTCATGAATTTTTTATATAGTATCCACTATCCAAATGTCGCATTCTTTGGTGTGTTTTTTAATTTATAATAATAGCAGTTGTGTTTGGTAGCAAGAAGTGGCGGTTTTGGGTGGTCCTGCGTGTTACACTAGTAGAAATCTTGTCTTATGTGACAAGTCTTTAATGACTCAATGTCCGGAAAGACAAGTCCGTATTGACACAAAAGTGGTCTTTGCGTCATTATGGACTAGTCTTTCCGGACATTTAGTCACTAAAGACTTGTCACATAAGACAAGATTTCTACTAGTGTTACCCTCGAAAGGGGGTATTAAAGGTCTTAAGAGCATTCCCACCCATGCATGCTAGGACTAACTCTCTCAAATTATTCATCTATATTTGAAGGGCCCTTGCACTCATACTCCCCCACCCTTGCACGCCCTTCACGTATCAAAAGTGCGCATCAA
Source organism: Pohlia nutans (assembly GCA_022496805.1). Taxonomy (NCBI): domain Eukaryota; kingdom Viridiplantae; phylum Streptophyta; class Bryopsida; order Bryales; family Mniaceae; genus Pohlia; species Pohlia nutans. Next base: position 6,435,038 of record CM040086.1, read on the forward strand.
ATAGTCAATGGACCAATCACAAGTAGAATGGGAGAATACAATCAACTAAATAGTGTTTTGAAGGCCCGATTTCTAACACTCTAGGATCCAAAGTCGAGGTATTTTGAAAGGGCCTTGGCACTTTTCATCTACTTTTGGAGTGTGAGAGACTCTCTGAGGGCATAGATGACCCTGCTCTAATGGCCTAGGTAGTAACACTTCTCCCAACCTTTGGGGAGTCACTCTTTGTATTTTTTTGTGTACCACATGTGAAAAAAGGGTGTTTAAAAGTACCCTTACAAATAAAAGTATTTCTTGCTATAATTAGTAATATTTCAAGAATATTTTAATATTTATTCTTGTAATCAATTTTGAGCATCCTAAATTAATGTAATTATTATTTTTAAATTACCTTTTAAGATTTATTTGAACCCTATATATTTTTTTGCACGTTGCTTGTAATTTTTCAGAAGTAAACTCCCCGAGCCCCAACAGACTCTTTATTCACGCCGATCCATTCATTCAGGGTCAGTTACTCTTCTTCTTTTCATCAAGCTCGATGTTCAAGCTATTTATAAGAATTCGTTGAGAATGATGAAAGGCTGAAAGAAGGAACTGTGACTCCCCTAAAGCATTTCATCAGTCTCAATCTATTTTTGGATTTAGAAATCAACAACTTACATTGATGTTTGATGAATTTTCAAGCTGTTGTTGGATAAAATTCAAGGAGAACAAAGAGTACATGTGACCACCTATTGAGTGGGAGTATCACTATGCAATCAATTTTCACAATGGAAATTTATTTTTATTTATTTTTGTTGTTTTGAAACAACAGGACATTTTATTCCTTTCACTATGGAAATTTCATGCATGCAGAATAGTGTTCATAACATTCTACAACACCTTGAACACATCATGCAAATCAGTGTCAAGAGTTCCAACAATTCTATTTGTCTTCATGGTTACAGATTGAAAAACTGATAAGCAGTTTTTTATGCATGGGTTGTCCATTGTCATTTGCTGACATGTATCGTACATAGCAAAGGGTAAAGTGCTACAAGTGCATAAAGATGTTATTTCGAGATCAACTTCTCTAATTTTTGGAATTTACATTCAAATCACTTTATTATGACCTCTAAAACGTTATATTCTAGAATAATTTTACACACTTGTCACACTATCATGTGACTAGCACACTTGTCACATACAAACGATGTAATAGTGAAAAAATTGGGACCCCAGGTGTTAAGATCATCCGCACCCTAATTTTTGAAGAAACCCAAATTTGGATTTTGGAAAAAATTAGGAGTTAAAAGAAGATTTGGAGTCTGCATGTTCAAGTTGAGGCTAAGGGAACACTTCTACAAACCAGGGGAAAAAAAAAAACAAGCCGCACTGGATTTTAGGTGCAGTTCTTTAGACCAGTCCAAACTGAAGTTAGAAATCAAGTGCAAAATCTTTTTTTTCTCACTGCATCTGCAATTTTTGGAATTAGCAGGTGTGTAATATACCTTTGGAAAGGTCTTAAGCTTAGCCCTTGTATGTATCAAATTCTTATTTTCAGGGAAGAGACAACAAAAACGCTTCGTATTCAAGAAGTTCCATGGCTGAATAGTGTAAACAAATCCATAAGTAAATCTAGGGTAAATACTAAGGTAGAGACTACTCGACTAGCCCCTCGTTATGTTACCAAGGTGTAAGTTATACAGTACACTCGGTCACTTTGAAAAGTTGCACAATGCAACCCACAGATCCATCTCAAGTTTCACTTCATTTTTGTTGTTCTTCAAACAGTTCTCAAATTGGAATGTTTACTCACAATTTATGTCGAAATAGGGGCTCGACATTCCACTGTCAAACTTGTAACATATGATTTCTGAGGATAGAGTTTGGCAGCCTTGCTGATTAAGTTATTACTAGAGTACTACATTGTGGTACCTAACATGGTTGCCATTTTTCTTTCTTGTACCTCTAGCAATGAATGTAAAATGGTCCCATGTGTCGCTGTACCCAACTGAACCCCCTGAATCAACCAAAAGACAGACGGCCTTTCCTTGTCCCTCGAAAATTCTATCTGAAATCAAGCATCCCCATAGCAAGTACTACGAACGCCTTCACCGAGGAGAAATAAATTTAACATAAGGTTCTTTAGCCCTTGTAAGATGTACCTAGGAATAACAATCCTTGTAGCAAATTCTAGAATCATTATTAGAATCATTATTAGAAAACTTGGTTAAAAAAAAAAATCACAACTGAATTGAGTTGCGGTTCGTATGACCCCATTCCGCTGCAGTCCCTAAACGATTGCAGTCACTGTTTTTTGCGATTTTTGGCCTCAATTTTGGAATTTTGGGGCGTGTAACATACAATTGAAATGGTCTTCAAAATACTTTTCCAACGGTACATTACACGTCCCAAATTTTCAAAAATAGAGGCCGCAAATTGCAAAAAAAAGCCGCTGAAGTCGTTTAGGGACTACAACAGAATGAGGTCAAACAAACCGTAGCTGAATTCAGCTACGGTTTTTTTTAAACCGAGTTTTCTTATAGTGAATATCAAACATGCCACGTAATTCTTTTCATAAAGAATGATGGTGGAGAGTTGGAAGTTCGTCCACACCAGCCCCACCTCAAGAATCGCATGTTTTGAATATTTTATCTTTCATGTAGTGAGAGCAAAAGGGTTAATCCTTGTGAGGACTAAAGAAAACCTTACGACGGAGGCAGAGAATGGCAACAAAATTATTAAGGTCTTTTTCAAACCATCGTTTTCTGGCTCCAAATCTGAAATGAGAAACTTACGGCATTCTGCATGGAACTATTTCTTTGATGTGAACCATTTAACTGCAGACGAGTTCCACCCAGGCTCTGGATCATATGGGTCACATGTACAGAGTACCTGCATGTAAACTGACTTGCCTACCGGGAAGCGTAGTGGAGGAGGGCTGACTTCCTGTAATGCATGCAGAACAACGGACAAATTAACGAAGGTATAAAAAAACCAAAAAATGAAAAAATGAAAATAGGAGTGACAGTTTCTTCCTTTGGCTGTTAGTACCTTTCTCTGTACTGTACTAACTTACTGGAATTGAAACCTGTCTCGTCAACTCAATGACCTACTACTCGGTCCTTTTTTGTGGAGGTATATTTTATTGCTTCCACGGTCAGATGTCCGATGAGTAAGAACTCAAATCCAAATTGACTACACTAAATAGGTAGATTAGTGTTAGATACACTAATTTACATAAACATGTTGTAAGTTTTTACTATTGACCAATTTTTTTACCCTCTATATTGGTCAAGATGAGGATCTTTCAATAGTATTGGAATCAATGTCTTTGGTAATTTTTTTTGTTGAGAGTAAAAATCTATAATATTTTCAAATCTTATAATTATCTAACACTAATCTACCTATTTAGTGTAGTGAGTTTTGTTCAGAAAATATCATGGTTGTCATGTCACTCTATTTGTCCGCCGGATCAATCACTAGTAGAAAAGGTGATGTCCAGGCAAGCGGTGCCCAATTTCACGCATGCATGGTACAATGATTTTTCTTGGGCATCTCCCTGGGAGCGCCACCTTTTCTACTGATGGATTAGTCTCCATCCGTCCGGAATTGAAATGCTCAAACATATTTTTGAACATATTCTCAAAATATTGGAGCATATTCACAAAACTTTAGAGTCAGTTTTCCACAAACTCATGGGTAGTTAGAGGGGCAGTTTTGAGAAACGTAAAGTCATCTCAATAAATTGAGGGGCCAAAATTATACATGCAAGTTCTTCATTGCCTGGGCTGTCGGACTTGGAGATAATGACATGTCGATCAATTAGCCAGGGAAGGGCCTGAGGAAGCCAAGGGCCAAGAAGCAGGGCAGCTCCTGATGGCCCATTCACACAATGAAGCTCCAGCATTTATGTTGCAAGGTAAATTTCAAAAACAATATACAATTTTTTGCCGTGTTAGAGCCTTGTTTCTTCTCGTTATATGTGCTGGTGGAGCGCAAATTTCTTGTAAGTTAGAGCATTCCCACCCATGCACGCTAGGACTAACCCTCTCAAATTATTCATCTACATGTGAAGGGCCCTTGCACTCACACTCCCCCACCCTTGCATGCCCTTCACGTATCAAAAGTGCGCATCAAATAGTCAATGGACCAATCACAAGTAGAATGAGAGGAATAATCATCGAATAGTCAACTCAATAGTGATTTCAAGGCCCAATTTCTAACACGCTAGAATCCAGAGTCAAGAAGCATTTTGAAAGGCCCCTTGAAACTTTCCATCCACTTCTTGAGGTCAGAGACCCTCTGAGGCCATGGGTGGCCATGCTCTTAGCACCCAAAATGTGTTGGAGCAACTTCTTGTATGCGTCAGGTTAAAAATAAATAAAAAATTACATGAACACATTGTAGTTACCAAAAATGTACACAACGAACATAGATTCTTTGCGGCACTCAAGTTGGGTGACTAGTGTGAATGGGCCATTTACAATAAATGGATGTTTGTGAACAGGATGCTAATACAATAGGTAACAGCTCATGTGCTTGTGAACAGGAGGTGAATTTTTTTTCATAGCACCGATTTTAGAGAGAAGTAACTTCACATCCCCAATTTTTTTAGTGCCCAACAAGTCTACTGTTTTTTGGAATCTCACCCTCTCTTTATTCAAACTAAGGTCCAAGAACCCTACTTTGAAGGACTTTGTAAATAAATCTATTTTGCAACCTCATTTTATTGTCTAAGCCCCACCAGGGGAAAGACTACGAAAATGCTTTGTTTTAAGGAGTAAAATCACTAGTAGAAATCTTGTCTTATGTGACAAGTCTTTAATGACTCAATGTCGGGAATGACAAGTCCGTAATGACACAAAGTCCCACTTTGTGTCATTACGGACATGTCATTCCCGACATTGAGTCATTAAAGACTTGTCACATAAGACAAGATTTCTACTAGTGAATGGTTGAACAGTACAAACAATGTGTGAAAGTAACTCTGGATAAATACGAACACAGAGACTACGCGACTAGCCGCTTGTTTTCATAGAAACACACCTGAAATTCTGAATACCCCAACAAAAGTGAAATAGTTATGAGCCTTTGACCTATTGGTCCCTAACCTCAATGCTGCTGCTAATGTCGTCCAATCCACTGTGTTCAAATGATTTCCATGCTGCAATTGCAGGCAAGTGGTCTGGAATCTGGAGACTTTTGCATTGGTGTATGTACATTGATGCAGGGATTTTTTTTGGTAAATATTCATTTTCCTAGTGGCACCAGCGAAAGCACTTTCATCTATACTTTGGATGAACCCATTATAAATGGATGAAAATTGTTCATATGGATGAAAATGAGTCAAAATGGATGGGTTATTGGTAATATATAAATGCGTTTTTTTCCAATTTAGAAATGTCTAAAACACTGTTTTGGATGTACTTTACTACCTAATCCTTAAAGGACCAAGTGTCCTAACTAGGACATTTACAAAACCGGGTAGGTTCACACAATGTCAATTTTGAGTTTAATATGCTAATATTTTTATTGAACATGAGGAATTTCAAGAATTATTATTTTTTTCCTGCTGGGCATTGGTAGAAAAAGTTATGTTGCCCAAAGTTGTTTTTTTTGCGAGATCGGGCAGCTCAAGAAAAATGCTACACTGCTCCAATACTCCAATAGCTTTAAATTTTGATACCGAAGCAAGTGACATGATATTATTTGGGATGGTAAAAACAAAAATAAAAACTTTGCATATGGTCAAAATTTTCATTCCAAGAGGAGTTTAAATTTTCTAGCATGGTCATGCAATGTGGAAAAAATAACTTCTTTTAAAAAAACTAGAGATTTTGTAATTTTTGTAAAAAAAAATTTGCTTCAAAAAGAGACAAGAATCTCTGTTTGTATAGTTTTGATTGAAATATCAAACAAATCCAAGTTCACAATTAAATTGAATGTGTTTGGCAATGATGTCAACACCTCCTCCACTTGAAGTATTGTTTTCAATGTGTTAAATCACACTCCTACTTCTCAAATTTGGTATACAAGTAATTTACATTGTGTGGACTCTGAAAGTGAAGAGCAACAAGTCTCTATAGTGGAACATTTTCAAAATAGGAAATAGAATACGTAGTTGAAACTTTTTGGGCAAGTTTTACTTTTTCACACATTCTCACGTCAAAAGTATATATTTTTTAATCTACACGGTCACAGATTCTGATTTTTTTGTGCACATTCTTTGGTAGCAAAGAACAAGTTTCTATGGTTGAATTGTGAAAAAACTAAAAATTGAAAATGTACCTTAGGGATTAGAAATGGCAGCATTGTAGTGTTTTTTTAGGAGCTAAACAAGGCTATGCACATGAATTTGTTCGTTCATGTTATTCCTATTCACAACTTTACATTTCACAATTCAAGAAGTTATGGAATACAATTTTTAGACGTAACGTAGACCATAATGTCAAATATCAAGTAATGATCAAAAATCAATTGACTAAGGCCAACTACCAAGTAATCGTAGTCAAATATCAAGTAACCACGGTTAAAAGCTACATAGCCCAAGCCAAAAATCCTCGCAAAAATCAAAATGTCTTGTATAGATGGCATATCTAGGTTATTTGGTATACAAAGCAATTTTCACTTATTTAAAAATGCAAAATGAATTTTGGTTAATCCTAGAATGGTGCCTTGGCCAATTTTTGACTTTTGCATAACGACTTACTTTGGGTTTCAGAGCGACAACAATTTATTTTTATTTTTTTGATTTTCACAGGCAATAGCTTGGAAGAATGTGTCAGCACTAAAAATAGCATTTATTGAGGTGTAAAAACATTTCAGTCAAAAAGATTCCATAAAAACAACACTAAAATTTTTAAGATGATCGTGGGTCAATGTTGCTCCTTTTATTGTGGACAAAAAATATTATAATAAACTTATAGATCAAAGTGCGTGAGTATGAATTGAATGTGATTCATTTTTTTAAGGGTTGGGTAGATGAGTGTGCATAGCTAAGCATGTAGTTTCTAATGGATGAAACGGCTACCTATGGTGGTTGTTTGTTGAGACAATTTCGAGGACAATTTGGACTTTGAAGCATGTACGTACACGCTTTTAGTTGGGCTCTCTAAGCCGAACGTAGGCTTTAAAGTTTGTACATAAATACAATTAAGTTCTCTAAACTAAATAAAGGACACGATTTAAGTTATAAATAGATTTTCATAACAAGTGGGACCATAGGTTATAATATTATATCAAGTTTCAATCATGTCATATCATTATTTCCAACCTTGTGACTATATCAATTTTGTTTAATCCCTGAAGATATCTAAATTGGCCCAACGATGTTCCAGCCTCTACGTCCCTTTTCTTTGAATTCTTTATCTCAATGTTTGTCTTATTTTTGCTGATTTATTGCTATGCTATTTTTCAAAGCTATTGTTCTTATATCTATCAACCATTGACAATAAGTGATATAAATAGTAAGCTCATCCAAAAATACAATTATTCTTAAAAGTTGGACCGACCAAATTGGAAATCATATGATTTCCAATTTGAATCAGTTTTTGAGTGATTGGAAGTGTTCACTAGGAACTAATTGCCAGTTCTTCCCAATCCCACCATTGAACTATCCTTGTTCAATGAAATTTATGAACCTCTCTAGCCAGAATGTTAAAAGCACTTGCGGATGATTGGACCATTTTGAAGACAAAATTAATGATGTAGAATAGTTTTGAAGGTATACCGCCAATTCTGCATGCAGAATCGACCGAGGGGGAAAATTTTACATCGACTTTAAATAATCCACAAGTACTCTTGACGCCACATAGTAGCATGCTCTTAGCCAATTATGGAAAAAAAATTGGCTAGTGTGCTCGCCCTCTTAGAGCAGCCAAGAGCGGGCCACTACGTAGCACGGAAAGCGAGTGACTTCCTGAGTGTTGAACATGTTTCTATTAGAGTCTGTTTCCATTATAAAAAAAAACAGAACTAGAGTTGTAGTTCAAGTCAAACCCAGGCAGGATATACTAAAAAAGTTGTAGTTCAAGTCAAACCCAGGCAGGATATACTAAAAAAGTTGAAATGTAGAAGCTATGAAGATCTCCAACATCCTTGTTCTAGTTGCTCCAGCTCTGTAGTTGAACACACTAGTAGAAAAGGTGGCGCTCTCCGTGAACATGTTCATACAAAATCATTGTGCATACGTGGAACTGGGCACTATTTGCCTGGACATCTCCCTCGGCAGTGCCACCTTTTTTTGAGTTTTTTCCTCTTTTAGCAATAAGAAATTAAGAAGTTTTCATATTTAATTTAATTTTTTATAATTATTTGAATAAGTACAAATTTTCAAAGTGGAAGTTGTAGGTTCACCAAAAACCAATCATAGGCTCTAATGTACAAATGAGGTACATCTTCCCTTTCAGAATCTAGAAATTAAGCAAGAATCTAGGGTGGTTGGTTTTGGGTACATGGTTGAGAATGGGTGTCTCAACCTTAGTGACATTTGCAGGCCTGGAGGGTTGGACGTCCGGTCCAGATCCTAATCACTACAGGCTCTAAGTGTAGACAGTGTCGTGATTCATTACTGCCACAAATGTACTCGTCTACCGTACACACCAACCATAACTTAAAATTCATTCATTCATTCATTCATTCATTTGTAACTCGACATTGCATGCAGGTGAATGATGGCATGTGGAATTCCTGCCGATACTAATCAATTATGCATGAAGAGGGGACCTGGTGAATTTTCCGTGGATGATTATTGTTATGACAGACCAGCTAAAGTGATCAATCAGGTTGTTAAGACTTATACCTTCAAACCACAGTCACTTACAAATACAGCTAATGTACACAGCCATTTCAGTACACTGATTATCCCATTTAGTGTGTGTGATAGTAAGGTAAGCGCACCAAAAACCGTCCAAATTTCAGGTTCAGCAAGTTATCATAAAAATTCAGAAAAATGAAAAATTCTAGAAAAATGTGCAAAGCTTGTGGGAGGCTGGTTCAATTTGAATCAGATTTTTTTGACTTTTATCGATTTATTTATGAATTTTTGAGGTTGGAGACGTACGAGTGCCCTGAACCGCACAAGTCTAAAATGCTTGATAGGGGTACATGAAAATTTCTTGAAATGTACGCACCGGCGCCTGAAACGTAGGGTGCGGTTTTAGGACCTGCGCGGTTTTTGGTGCGCTGACCATAATTTCCAAGGCACGCACTAGAGCTCGGGAAGAACTAGCAATCAGTTATAAGTGAGCCAGTTAATTTTCCGAAATAACTAATTGAATCTCAAGAATAGAGACAAAAAACTAGACTTAAAGTTTGCCATGTGGACATCCATGTAGGATTGGTAATTACTAAAGAATGTAGGTGGGAACACACACTTTATTAAGGAGGTAAGACCGCCTTCTAAGACCACCTCTAAGTTAGGTGGGAACATACCCTTATATTTTGTTTTAGGCATGATAGAAGGTGTGGCCATGTATTTACATTATGAGTGAAATTTATGTTTGGATTTTATTATGAAATAATTGACTTTATTAGTTCAAAAAATTCAATTAATGAAGGACTTTCTTAACCCCTCGACGTCAAAACATGTCTTTGTGGCAAGTAGAATATAGTATCTTTTGATTGTATTTGGAATCGATCCACATGTTTAATGGGTTTGAGATCAAAAGCAAAGTTAGATTTTAAATCAATGTGGTTATGGTGAGCTGTTGAGATCCCAATTTAGAGCTTCTTGTTGGTAGAAAAATAATGCCAACTATACGATAGTGTATCTACTATCCCCATGAGACGTTTAGGGGTTAACTTAACTATCAAGCATTTTAACAAATTGTTTTTTGAATACATATAGAATTTCAAATTTCAAACCCATTGAAAAAATTTCATATAAAACCCCTCAATATTTTATTCAATTTTGATTTAGAAGAATTTCTCAATACAATAAAATTCAAAAGTTACTAAGAAATATTAAATAGAATACAAGCTAATTCTATTCCATAGATATGATTTATATGCCATAGTGTAATTTTTTATTCAAGTTCCATCATTAAATTAGTCTTCGACATTGAGTTTTACAACAGATTTTGATTTTAATTTTAATTAATAAAAAAATGTCCTTGATTTCCTTGCTATTCAAATTGTATTTTTAGAATTTCTTCATCAAAATTCACATCACATATCTGACTGTTCACACAAACATATAATAATGGTCTTAGCTAATGTGGCACTTGAGGGGCCATTATGTAATCCCCCTACTATTGCTAACACCTTTCCAAACCTCATTGATGACACCTTTCCTACAAAGAAGGTATTTTTCCCAAAATTGTGGGGGTGTTAAATTTTTATCCACGGTCTTTGCAAAGGCCAAGTTCGAACGGGCCTGAAGTGGCATATTTAAAAATTCATTTTCTTTGAATCTGTATCACAAAAAGTTTTGATTTCTGTTCTTTTGCAACTTTAAATCATTCATACACAAACCTGATAACCTCATGAAGTATCATTGGGCTGGCTCATTCATACAAAGGATTTTGAGAAAAAAGGAACAATAGAAAGGATTTTGAGAAAAAAGAATAATAGTAAATTTCCTACATAGAGTCACGATGTGAGTCAAGATGTGTAGCCTCTTTAACCTAGGTATAACCCATGTAGCACATGATATATATGAAAAGAATATCTAAGCATGCTTGGATTGCTCCGTAGCATACTAGAGTAGCAGGAGCAAACATCCTTTTCAAATGGATCACAATCTAGTTATGATTAAAAATAAGGAAATCCCACAATTTGTGAGATACAAGTGGCATTCATATATCACTTAACAGACTGAATATTCTCCTTAAGATATATTTTGAAAAGGGTGTTCCCTTCTTGTGTTCTATTATGCTATGTCTTCACGTCATGGAAAAGTAACAAAAAATGCTAAATTATCTCTCGATGAAAAAAACAATCATTCAATGCTCATCAAACACCTTCATGTTAAAGTAGAGGGACCTTATTTTGACCCTTGAATAGTTTTGACTAATGTAGGAAGTTATAAATAATTATTTTTTATTAAAAAAATTAGAATATTTATTATTTATTATTTTGGACTTTAAGCGAACAAAAATTTGAGTCGATACCTATATTCAACTCTCTAAAGTCATATAAAATGCTCAAACAAGATTTAGAAACAAAGACTTTATTGATGAATGCATGAGACTTGAATGTGGGTTAACCCTTAAACGTCAAGGTAAGCCCTATGTGCTTATTTAAAAGAGAATAACAAAGAAAAAAGTTGATTTTCTCAACCAAATCAAGCGAGACTTGGTGCGTTGGAAAGCTACTGAAAAAGCGATCTAGATTTCAAATTTTCGCCTCATTTGAGAGATTGTGGAATCGTTGGTAAGCAATCAAAGTTTTCAAATTGAACAAGTTTTGAGGTTGGGGCAGCTGAAGTTCAACAGTGCCGTAGTGCTACAGTGCTAGCCAGCAGTGCACTGCTGAGCCGTTTTTGCCATTTTATTTTTTTATTTTATTTTTATTTTTAAAAAAAATTCCCCAAAAAAATTTAGATGCCTTCCAGGCTGCCCCGTCTAGGCCCTCTTGACGTTTAAGGGTTAAGAACCTTGAAGGGAAACTTTAAGATAAGTCACCTTATTTGTGCCACTATGTATGACTAATGTAATATCAAATTTTTAAATGTAAGACATTGGTGTACACAAAATAAGACAAATAATCGCATGAAATCAATAGGATGATTTATCTCAATGGAAATTCTTATGAAAAATAATTGGGAATGACAATGGAATAAGGTCCACTAGGCGCGTAAGGAGCAATTATTCCTGGTAACCCTGCACATAAATGTACACCTACGTCCCAACCTTTCTAAACAAGTATGTCGAAGGGGGTTAAGTGCACAATTTAGTGCAAGGTTATCCAAGGAGATAGTGGGTCCTCAGGCGCCCAGTGGTCCCCCTAAACTTACTAGAGTTATCCACAAAGTGTACTCCAATTGAGCTTCTTAACTCCTAAACGTTCTTAAAGTCCTCTGAACTTCATAAATTTGGAAGATTGCTTGTTTTGTCTCAAACAAGAAACCTCGTGGAACACCGGAGTCAGTCATCAAGATCGACAAAATATAATTATAAGAAAAGAAGCCCGAATGTTTAGGTATTTTTTTCAATTTTTTTGGTATGGTGAAAAAGAAAAGCTTTGCAAATATTCACAAAATTTGACATTTATTGAAAAGACAATTTCAAGATGCCGACGCTCATGGCCGGGTACGGTACAGTTCCCATGTAGGGTTGAAAATATATAGCTTAGGTCTAATAGTACAGTTACACTTACTTTGCTTTGAGGACTGGAGGCTAGATAAGCAATGCAGTACGCAAATTACTAGTAATGTACCAATGCACAAAGGGCAAATTGAAATGAGTAGCACAAACATCGGTTTCATGATCATTGCGATATGATTGAATGGTCATTGAAATTGTGGTGCTCAATGTGCCTTCAATTCTGGTGAAATGTCACTTTAATTACGGTGTGGCTTCGCTCGATTTTGAGGTGAAGCAAACTAACTGAGGTCATAAAGCAACGTCCTGAGGTCACCGTCATTGTGCGCATCTGGTTAGCAACTATTTTCAATCCTTATGCTAAAGACTCTTTTAGATTCGATATATTGTACAGTACATTGCTGAATCTGAAGGAAACCCTGTATTCAGAAGTTAGCGTTGATTTCATTGGGGGTTATTGAACCTCTCCGGCCACATAAGTGAATGGAGTGATCTTGAAAACATATATCACAAGTTAACCCCTAAACGTCCTCACCTATGTCCAGTTTAGGCAGTTTTGCAAAGATGCATTATAAAATGAAATTAATGTGAATATTTAGAACTTGATGTATGAATAAAAGTTATACATTTTTAATTTTAGATTCTATCTATACGGTTAGATCTATGACTGCTATCACTAATCTTTTTTTATAAATTTTGAAACATAAAATAAAAAATTATTTTGTAATTCAATTACGAATAAGATATTGACAATATGTGGATGAAATTTGTTGTGATGGGTTATAGTGTAGTACTTTAGGTGTAGTGATTTTTGGAGATTTTTTGGATGCTTGATTTTAATAGTTTTTTTTTTCAAGAACACTTTTAGACCAAAATCTTCAAGATTTTCGGTGAAACACTACAACACAAAATGAGGCATAATTTTTTCAAAAATTATTTACTTTTCGATCGAATCACACATACATGAAGCTAACTTCCCATAAAAAATTCACTAAAAAAATCACACCACAAAAAGTGCATGACAGATGAGAAAATACGGATGAAATCTGTACATCAGGCCAAAAACGCCTGCTTGGGCAGTTAAGGGTTAACTTGTAACTGCCAACCATGCATATTTTGCACGATGTACGAAAGCAAACTTTGTTTTCTCATCCGTCATGCACTTTTTGTAGTGTGAATTTTTTTTTATTGAATTTTCTATGGGAAGTTAGCTTCATGCACTTCTATGGAAAGTTAGCTTCATGCGCTTCATCTATACAAATGATGCATATTCTTGTGGAATGGACTAAGTTAGAATTCCTTGTTTTTTGTTTTTTTTTGGGTACTTATTAGTAGATATTGTTGTCTCTTATATTCTCATTTTGCACACTTCAAAGTAAATTTTATATTTATGAGTGTCATCATCACTCCCCCTCTAATCTTTGTATATCAATCCATAGCCTCTAAATTACTCTACATTGCTGGTAGACTTCAACAATTATTTCATGCAACTTTGGCTTTATAATTTATAACCACATTATTCATATACAAATGTGTGGATAAATTCTCTTTCATTCAATTTTTTTGGTGGACCATAATTTCACATGTAATATACTTCATGCTTTCTTATATTTGGCATGTGCCAATTTCTACATTTTTCGTGTATGTGGAGTTTTTCAGATGTTCAACCCTTTATTTGTATGCAAATTTTGCAAAATACACCACTTTCTTTTTTGTATGGCCACACATGCAGGAGTTGATTACTCCTACAAATGTAGAAAGAAAACTTAGAAAGAGGAAATTACCAATCAATTTATTGTATCAAGAGGTGGATAGATTTAGCTTTCATTTGTTATAGGTGAAGTGTCAAGTTCTTTAGGTTTAAAAAAGAAGAATTATTGTATTGTTCAATTTTTTGCAATAATCCATTCTGAGATCTACCATTGTACATTTTTCAAAAGGCATGATAGCCTTTTTTTTCCCCCCCTATTTTCCCTTTTTCTTGGCTCCCAACGGTTTTTATTGGAATCTTGTTGTATTTGTATCTCATCTTTTTGCAATAAAGGTTCTCTTTAATTGGGCCTTAAAAAATGGGCATGATAAAGTACAATAATAAAAACGAAATACTTACCACAACTATATCCAACAACTATATCCAACGAGATCATCACAAACTTCCTTCTCCACTCTCATGTTTGAAACATATTTGTTTGAATTTTGAAACAACTAAATTGTGCAAAAACAACACAGAAACAACATTGTTTTCTGATTCAGCATTAATCAAACTTTCCTTGTGGGGTAGCTGATGATTTGACAATGGATTAAGAGCTTCAAGACATTGGTGATTTTGAAAATTGAGGGCTTCTTAGAATGTTTCTTGTTTTAGCATTAGAACAATGCTAAACAATGTATAAGTTGTTTCGACATTGAAACATGTAAAAATTGATGAAGAAGGAAGTTAGGTAGTAATGTTTAGTAATTTATTAATTAAGAGCAATTAACCAGTTGATTAAGTAGTGAGAGTTAGTTAGAATGTCTTGTTAATGAAGATTTTGGAATCAAATAGTTCTACATTCATAGGATCGATTAGGGTGAGTTAAAGAGAAGCATAGAAAAATAACATCTATTTAGCTACTTCTTCGTATTTGCTTGGTGTGAGTGAGACCTAAGTGTTGACCAACATAAGTTACTTTGAAACTTGGCATTTGGAAAACACCCAATCACATGTATATACAATGGCAAATGTTCTTTGCAAATAATGGAATGTGATATTGGAAAGCACTAGTGCAGAGGGCTCCCTATTTCACCAAAAATGACCACTTAAAAGTGTTCAACTTCATCAAAAATTTAGATCTTTGACGGAATTGGACATTGTTCTATGGTCATTTTTTGTGAAATAGGAGCCCTTTGCACTAAGGTAACTATATCTAAAAGCGACCATTTCCTTAAAGCGTGCATAGCTCAATCTTCCATAATAGGTAGATTCTCACACCCTATTGTTGATGAAAATGTACACAATCTGAACATCAGAGTTTAAGGTTGCTTTAACCTCTAAACGTCCCATGGGGATAGTAGATACGTTTTCGTATGATTGACATTTGTTACCAACAAGAAGTTCTGAATTGGGATCTTAATAGCTCACTAGAACCGCATTGATCTAAATTTCAACTTCCTTGTTGAACTCAAACCCATTTAAGGTGTGGATCCATTCCAAATACAAGAAATCTATGTTGTATTCTACTTGCCGCAAAGACATTTTGAGACGTTTAGGGGTTAAGGTCAACCTATAGTTAGCACTTTGGAAATGCATAACTTATTCATACGGTGTCCGTATAATGCATGCTAAAGTGTGTTGGAATTGTCTTGAACTTGGTAATAAGACCCACTGCAAATATTTTATGTGTTATGTGTGTAAATAGGCTCAATTGCTAAGGTGAACACTTTTAGGTATAGTTACCTTAGTGGAGTGTGATAATAACAAAAGTGCCTGGATTAAGAAACAACTGGTTCATATTGCAGGAGTGTAGGACTTCCAGGAGCAAGATTGGAAGTCAACTCACAAACTTCAGTTGTAGTGGCAGGAAACTGGGATCTCAATAGCTCACTAGAACCGCATTGATGTAAATTTCAGCTTTTGTGTTGAACTCAAACCTATAAAAGGTCTAAATCCATTCAGAGTTGAAGCGATGGCCTGCTGAGAGCGGAGTGGAGGTGAAGAGAGCGATGGCCTGTTGTGCGCCTGAAGGAGAGCTGTGAGTATCCAAATCTCCCAACGATCGAGGGTGATCCCTGCACCGTAGAAGACTGGTACTACAGCTTGGAGAGAAGTCGCCGTTCCGTAGCATGAGTTGAGTTTGCTAGCAGAGGTTCCGCCATCGTGAGTCTGCAGATCGTTGGTGCAAGGAGGCAGATTGAGGCGTGAGGTGCAGATCGTGATGCATGGAGACAGATCGGTGAAGGGAGGGTGACAGATCGGGGAAGGTGAACCTGAGATCGGTCAGAGGCTGTGTGGTTTGAACGGCCGGTAAAGCAGAGCGTCGACAACAATGATCGGTGTGGGGTCCCGATCGGTGTGAGCAGGTCGTGAGTTCGAGATCCCGGCGTGCTTGTGTTTGCAGATCCCAGCTGGTTTTGCAGATCCCGGTGCGTTTTTGAGTTGTGCCCTCTTTGTGCAATCGCGAGCTTTGTGCAGCCGCGTGCTTAAGTTGAGTACACCGAAGCGGGCTGAGTTGAGCAGTGAGATTCAGCTGGATACTGCAGATCGGCCGACGGAGTGCATGAGTCATTAGATCGGAACGACCATGCTTGTAGCGGAGTGTTCGATCAGGGTTCTATTGGTGTGAGGTCCCGATCGATGAGAGCAGGTCGTATGTCCGAGATCCCGACGTACTTGTGTTCGCAGATCCCGGCTAGTTTTACAGATCCCGGCGTGTCTTGAGTTGTGCCCTCTTTATGCAATCGCGAGCTTTGTGCAGCCGCGTGCTTAAGTTGCGTTCATCCAGGCGGGCTGAGTTGAGCAGTAAGATTCAGCCGGTTACTGCAGATTAGTCGACGGTGTTCAATAGATCGGAACGAGCATGCTTGGTTAGCGTAGTGTGCGACCAGGGCTCAATCGGTGTGGGGTCGCGAGCGGTGTAGAGCAGATCGTGAGTCCGTGATTCAGATGTGCTTGTGTTTGTGGGCACTCTTGATTAACAGTGGGTTCTGATCAGGGTTTTTGCTTGAGTAGGTCAATAGATCAATACGAGCGCGCTTGGTTAGCAGAGTTTTCGATTAGGGCTCAACTAGATCGGAAACCGTACATAGCTCGTTACAATTTGATGTAACTGTAAAGGTTACAGTCAAGTGTGTATGAGTGATCAGTGTATTCAAACGCTCTGCTTGCAGCTGCTACAACCATCTCAGCATCAAGCCCTTCATCGCCATGTTGGTAACCTTAACTCGTCATCTGCAGCACCGTTCTCAATTCTCTCCTGCCTGCATCACCAGACCAGCTCACGAAGCTGCCAAACCTGCACTAGCATTACTCATACACATTGCAGGAAGGGGACCCTCGTGGCTGCAGAATAGTACACTGATAAGGGTTATGAGCGGTGTGACATTCCCGGAGTGAAAAGAACCCGAAGCGGATCTTTGAACATCGGGTCTCCACACCAAATCATAACCGGCCTCGGTTGTATTAACTCAGCCCTTTGTGTCACAGAGGCCGGAGCTCATCCTTCCCACCACTACAACTAGCAGAACATCAACCAAGCCGCACCAAGAAGAGTTTGCGACCACGACGTACGACCACAAATTCAGCACAAAAGGTAAGTTCTCTAACCCTTACCACAATTATGCATTCATTAACTCAATAGATAGTAATGTCAATAACACTATTTTACTTCATCATAATAGCATAATTACAAATAACTTAGAGCATAATTTTCAAAACCACACTCGAATTACTCATCATTTCCATGGAGCCTATAACAAAACTAATAAGAGACCTAGTCACCTCTACAAAGCCCAATTGCACGCGCAAAAGGGAGGAGGAGATGAAGGCATTATCTTAAAAACCCACAAAATCAATTGCAATCATTGTGTTCAACAGATGGCAAGCAGAGAAAAAGCAGTACACGACGCCATTATGGGGAGTCCCAGCGACACCAACATGGAGGAGACCAACCAAACCAAGAGGGCACAAGAAAAAGGAGGAGGTAGCTCAAGCAAAAGGAAGAAGAAGAAAAATCAAATAGTTTGCCCACAAAAAATGTGTATTTACACCAAAAAAAAGAAAAAAAGAAAAACCAAAGAAAAAAACCAAAAAATGTTGAACATATTTAAAAACAAAAAAGAAGGAAAAAAAGAAGAAAAAAACATGATAAAACAAAACTCAATAAGGTATTTAGAAATACCAAAAACAAAAATACAAAAACAAAAACAAATAAACACTTCAAACAAACAAACAAACACATCATAAAAATTACCAAAAAACACTACCTATAAATCACAAAATACAAAACAAAACGTACGAAAACCTCATAAAACCAAAAATATTTCAAAAATTAAAACAATCAATTATACACCCTTCTACAAAAGAAAAAAGCAAAACAATACCACAAATAATTATACCAACAAGCAAGAAGTATCTACACACCAAAAAACAAAAACAAAAAAACTCAAAAAACAAAAACAAACAATAATAAAAATAAAAATAACAAAAAATATTTATGGACACACATCAACAAAAAACAAAAAATCTCCCAAAAATAATAAAGATAAAAATAAACAACAACAACACCGGACTCGGCCTACCGGCCTCGTCCAAAATAAACAAACAAAAAAAGAAAAAATAACACAAAAAACTCCTCTAAAAAGAAATTTTTTATATCAAATATTACTATTATGCGGGGACATCGAAACCAACCCCGGACCTATGCCTGACTTACTAAAAACACACCCACCTTCACATAGAAGAAGATCAAAAGCATACTTTATACCAAACACAACTAAATTACAGCCAGAATACAAACATTTAGCAAAACTATTTTCACCCATTCTAAATATAACACACCCAAATCACGCGGAAGCCAAAAATGATTACCCACACATATCAAAATACATTTACCAAAATCAACACCATCCATCAGCTAGAATACTGTACGCTCTTATCATTACAATCAGTCCATCAAAAGAAACATGTGACCAAATCCTAATACAAACTCCAAATCCTGATTGGACAACATTACTTCTAGAAAAAATGACCATACTACAAAACCCACCTGAAAGACATATCTCAACTACACATCCATATACATAATTCATAAATAATAATCAAAATTTAATAAACCCGCCAAATATTGTCCACAAAGAAATCTATACTTTTATTCATCAACATAATGGCTCAATAACTCTTCAAAATATGATTGACAAATTTCCATTCCTCCCTATAAACCTATTAGAAGAAACCTTAAAAATACAAGAACCAGTACATGGATATACTCACCCCCCACCACTTCCAAACATACCCACAATACAACCACAGGAAATACATACAACAAATCATAATACGAGATTTATTACATGGAATGCATCATCACTAAATACGGCCCTTCCCAATTTGCATGAATTAATTACCAACACTCCCGATGAACCCGCTATCATCACAATACAAGAAACTAAATTAACCGCTACAAAATCCACCAAATATATACAAAACCTTTTCCCAAAATACAAATTACTTTTTAACAACACACATGCTTTAACAAGATGCATGCAACAAAGAATGCCATACTCTCCCGCAAGAGGTGGTCTCCTCACACTAATAAATCAAAAATACGCATACCCCGGCAATATCACTAAAATCCCAACTCCTAAAGAAATATCCCCATATCTACAAATAATAAAAATTGATAATAAACCACTACAAACTTGGCTAATCGCCCATATGTACATGCCATCACATGCAGACGACATACAATTTATACCAATGATTCAACACAACATAACACAACAAATAAATGCACACCCAAATGCCACACATATATTATGCGGTGACTTTAATAGAGACATAGCACTTATTGGCAGACAAAATGCAACCGACACAACCCCACCACAAATAGAAGACATTGAATGGAGAACATTTACAAATAATCTCCAACTAGAATACATCCCAACAGATTGCCCATTCACCAGACAAGGGGGACTAAACTATAATCAAACCAGTCTAATCGATGGATACTACATCAAAACACCGGATAACACTTTATACACATCAACCACAAATAATGACCATAACCTTAATTCTGACCACTCGCCAGTAACGCTATACATACCACCAAACACACTATTAGCAAGACCGACACCAATAACAAACAAAATAACGAGAATTCTAAACCCCATACCACAAGAAAACATGGAAAAATTCAAAATAGAATATTTCGAAGAAAATGCTCTACAAATAAATGAACTTATCACAACACTATCAAACGACCAACTAACAGACATTCAATGACAAACATCCTGTACAAAACTAGACCAGATGATACAAAACATATCAAACAAAATACAAGAAACTTGTAGTGCACCACCGCTCCCAACATTAACAAACCGTACTTCCCAACAAGGAGGCTTCCTCTCAAGAAAACTTCAAAAAACATGGAAAAAACACCTATCCACCTACCATTTAATCAGAAAAACAATCTACATCACAAAAAATAATCAAAATTGGCAAACACATCCAATAATCGAAGAATTAAAAACTCACACAAATGTCACCATTCCACCTCTCCCAACCCAAGAACATAATCAACAAGAATGGATCCAATCACTAGTAGAAATAGCCAAAACAGCAAAAATACAAGCCCGTAAAATCACCACAAAATACACCCAAAGTTGTATAAAAAAGAAATATCAAAATACAGACAACTATACGACAAAAGCCCAAAGAAAATAAACAAAAAAGTCTTCAAAAACCAAGAAACACCACCATTAGATTGCATTATAGACAAAAACAACAACATACTAACCAGTCCAGAAGACATAGCAAACGAAATCCACATACAGCAATCAATTAGCAATAGACCTATAGTACCAACATGTTACTACCAACCCGAACACCCAGCACAATGCACTTGCGGAGTCAGACAATACCCATGGCACGATCTTGATGGCTTTGTAATAGAAAAAAGAGGAAACCCACAAATTCCACTCTATAAACACTTTGATAAAGAAACATACGACATGTGTCTTAAACACCTATCAAACAACAAAACCCCAGGCCCAGACAAAATCCCCAACTCTATACTAAAAAACATGCCCAAAAGCTTCCATAAACTACTTTTTTTATTTTTTACTCATTGTTACAAACAAAAACAAATCCCAGCCTCATGGAAAATAAGCCTAACCATACTATTATACAAAAAAGGAGACCCAGCACAATTGCCAAACCACAGACCAATTGCACTTGCAAATACAATATACAAATTCTTCACCAGTACACTAACATACATATTATCAGCATATGGTGAAAAATTCCAAATCCTACACGATAGTCAAGAAGGATTCAGAGCAGAAAGAAGCACAGCAAGACAACTACAACTCCTCATCGCAGCACTAGAAGACGCAAAATTTACAAATCAAAACATATACCTACTATACATAGACTTCAAAAATGCATTTGGCTCTTTAGACCATGCAAGACTCTTAGCTATAATGGAAGACCTTGGATTCCCGACAGATGCAGTAATGCTAGTAGGAAACATATACTCCCACTCAAACACTGTATTTATCGGAGAACACTTTGGCAAAACAAAACCAATACCGATTCAAAGAGGAACCATACAAGGAGACACACTTAGTCCATATCTCTTCTTAATTTTTCTAGAACCACTTTTGAGGTGGTTACAAAGAGGAGAAAATGGATATACATTTGGTACATCAAAAATCAAAATCAGCTCCGCAGCATACGCAGATGATCTAGCAGCTATATCAAATAATACAAAATCACTTCAAATACAACTAAACAAAATTGACAAATTCTGTGAATGGGCAGGCATGGACTTGGGAGTCACAAAATGTGCCGTCACCGGTTGCCCAAATAAATCCAAAATGCCACCAAACAAATTCAAAACCCACATGACAAACCAAAAAATCAGTTACAGAGACCAATTAATACCAATACTCCATCAAAATGAACCTTATGCCTACTTGGGCATACAGTTAGTTCCATCACTAAAATGGAAACTCCAAACACATATCACCACAACTAAAATAATAGACCAATGTAAACAACTATCAAAATGCCCTGCCACTATCAAACAAAAAATCAGTATGGTGGATACAGTAATCAGAGCAGGCATAGCCTACAGTTTCTTTGCAGTCCCTTATTCACTACCAACTATCAAAAAACTTGATAAGAAAATTATTGCAATCCAAAAAACAATATGTGGACTACCTAAAAGCACTGCAAACATAATAACACAACTACCCCATGATTTATTTGGACTAGAAGCCTTCTCTCTAAAAAACGCCTACCTCAGATGCATTAGTGAACAACTTCGAAATGCACTTAACGACAAAGGAAGGCTTGGAATAATATATAAAGGACTAATACAGCACATACTTGTTAAAGCCGGCGGTGCCGAAAACATCCCACGAATTAAGTGCCAAGATTGCATTACATCACCTACAACACGTACATTATTCCTTCTGCACACAGAAGTTGGTATACACCTTAAAAACACAGAAGAGAACTTTCAACTCAATATGACTGAACTAGAACGAGAATGGCGTTCTGCAGTCATAAATGACCTACCACAATTAGACCCAAAGCTCTCCACCAAATTATTATATAAATTAATGGCACACAAAATCTACAATATTAATCAAATCATCCTTCCCAACGGCACAAAACTAATGTCACCAGAAGAATTTAAAATATACTATCAAAATCCAACTAAACTAGACAAAAGTGCACTAAACATAGCAGAACAACTCTTCTGTGAACCAAAATGTGACGAAGATTGCCCAAACCCATGTCAGATACACTTACCACCCCGTACTCTAAAAAATAAATACAAAATATACAACCATAGAATAATACCAAGAACACCAACAAATCCCGTACAAGGCCCTCAACCTCCACAACAACCAGCCCCACCACAAAACATAAAAAACGACCCCATAAGATTCCCCATTCACACAATACTAAACCACAAAACAATTACAACTAAAGACAAATATAAAATACCAAAAAAATACAACACCTATCTATGTCAATGGATAGACACAAACCATATAACATATAATAAATGGTTAGTACAACGCGAACTATTTCCACTAAATCTGCCAATAGTAATACATCATAATATAAACCTACTTACAAATTACTATACAAATTTTAAAAACAAACACTATCAAAATATTATAAATACACAACTTACGCTCGAACAAAACAGAGACACTAGACACATCCCACCCCCAACAATAACTCCCTACATCAAAACATCCACAATTGAATGCAACCCAGACAGAGACATAGACACAAATAAGTACACCATTCAAACACAAAATGATAAAACCCACATATATAATGACATCGGTAAATATATCACTACCATTCCAACTACAAGAATAAAATGGTTATGGCAACAATATAACAACAATAAATACAACAACCACAGACTAATACCTGCTATACAACCATTTGAAACGGAAGTAGTCTGGTTATACCAAAGATACGAACACAAAAACCACAAAAAGAATACAATAAAAACACCACACCATACCATTCCATCCAGCATTCTAGACACACTAATAACAACATTTAATATAACACACTCATACTTTTCCTCACCAATTACATGTTCCATGAAATCTACCCAATTCTTCTCTACATTCGCTAGAGATAAGATTTTTGGCTCACTGGGAACAGCCTTTCAATACAAATGGAAAGGTATTGGATATGCTCACCCAAATGACGCCGAAACAACACAACAAGCAATACACTGGGCTAGACTAGCAGCAAAACAAGACCCAGAATCTGTCACCATTTTAGCAATCTCGGACACCAACTGGTACCAAAACCTATCACCATACAACGGACCTTTTCCGGACACGCATGTCATTATACACTTTGCCGGGGACACCATTACGTATGACGAACCAACAATCCCATTAATACCCAACAAAACCCGAAACGAACCACTTGCAATACACATATGGTGCATTCATCATCAAAACAACAACATTGGCACAACAAACCAAATAAACACCATAAACACAGCAATTGAAAATCTACAAATTACACAATACCATACACAAACAGCACCACCAACAGCATTAAACACAAAAGTTAACAAAAGCACAAAATGGAACAAACTTCTATACCCACCCTATAACAATCTACAAAACATGTGGATCGATCCCCTTCCAAACTTCGAAATTAACACTACACTAAAATTTCTACCACAATACAGCTATTACACAGATGGATCCTTTTTACCACCTAAAGAAGCGGATG
This sequence comes from Pohlia nutans, assembly GCA_022496805.1. Taxonomy (NCBI): domain Eukaryota; kingdom Viridiplantae; phylum Streptophyta; class Bryopsida; order Bryales; family Mniaceae; genus Pohlia; species Pohlia nutans. The sequence goes on from CM040086.1 coordinate 6,459,269, forward strand.
ATGGCCATTGGAAAAAAGAAAAAGCTGGATATGGCATATACAACTCAACAAAACCAGATGTACAAATATCAAAAAGACTGCCTGGGCTACAAACATGCTTCAGAGCAGAATTGATGGCCATACACGAAACCCTTTCACTAATCACCACTCGATATATGAACGAACCTGCACATATTTTTACTGATTGCCTCAATTGTATACATGTTCTAAACACACAACTAAAACACCCTACCCAACAAAATAACCACGCAGATAAAATCATATTAAAAGAAATGGTTGAAATGCTACAAAAGCGTACACAACCCACCACAATCTACAAAGTTAAAGCACACACCAAAATCAACGGAAATGAACACGCAGATCAGCTCGCAAAAGAAGGAACCATGAAAAGAGGCTATCAACCAGCAACAAACCCAGACGAATTTGCACACACCACACCTTACTACTTCCAAAAAGATACCTGGCCCGGCCGTATCAAACGACCAGACAAAGGCCCTGTTAGATGCTTGGAAGAATACATCAAGAAACATGACCGTGAACATAACCTCGAACTATTGGCAGAACACTTCCCCAACATCAACAAATGGACAACAAACCCCATCATAGATAACGAAATGTCCAATGACTTTTGGAAAAACCCAGAAATAACAGACGCACAAAAAACAAGCATACTAAAATTTAGAACCGGTCAATACATGGGTAATGCCAGAAAACAATTAATTTTCGGCATACAAAGATTCCCCTCAAAAACATGTTCCATATGTAATTCACAAGATGCAGATACATGGCTACATGTACTTTTAATATGCAAACAACACCACATACACGCACTAAGAACCAAAAGACACAATAAAGCGGTATGGGAACTAAGAAAATTAATATTATCCTCAAATAAATCAAGATGCTACACTCTCATGAATGCGGGCACATTCAACAATAACCCACAAGAAAATACAGTTCCTTCATGGTTATTACCATGTACTTGTAATCAACAAAGATGTCAATGTAATGCTAGATTCAAACCAGATATAATATGCATTAAAGGCCTCCCATACCAAAGCCCACCTCCTCTAAACCCCGATGATAACTTAACCATACAATTTATAGAATTCACATACACAAACAACAGATTTTCACCAGAAACAATTGGCAGAATTTTTTTAAAATACCAACCTCTAATTAATAATATCATACAACAAGGTTGGAAAGTAGATCCCATCATAGTCATTACAGCTGGAGCTAGAGGAACCACACATGTCCCCTCAATGAAACAACTCGAAACAAAATTTAACATTTGCGAAACCTCCATAAAACACACATTCAAAGCAATAAATACCATTGCCATACAATATGCCGGATCTATCCTTTTACATAAAAGACGTATAGAGAATAATCAAACAATACCAACAGACGTAGTACATTAAAAGAGGGGGGGTAGTGGTGAAAACCACTGCTAGCCACTCTTCAAATCCACTAGCTCAGCTTGTCTCAGGGAATAGGTGGGGCCGGTTGGTTGGTACAACTTTCCTGCCATGATAGTTCACTAGCAGCACCAAGCCATGTGTATCACACCACTGCTCAACGAGCCCAACTGGTTTCGAACCCGGACCACATAATCATGATACAACGCCCTTCACCAACCAACCAAAGAACTCATGACTTGGTGATAAAACTTAACACTAAGCACACCTTTATACAAACTAGAACTCACCCATCATTTCGTTGTTACTGTTACTGTTACTTTGTTTTGGTTACTATAGTGTCCATCCTCGAAAGGGGAGAGTAGTATTGTTCCAATGTCCCTTTGTCCCGTGGGCATCGGGTCATTGACATTACGAACGGACACTTTATTCACGCCGGCCCTTTCTATAGGGTTGGTGTTTCTATCTATCTATCTTGTAGTGGCAGTCTTGGGTTGACCCATGACCCTTGACCCAGGGTCAACCCAGAGAAAAGGGTCAACCTAGAGAAATAATAAGGGGATTTGGCAATCCCATGCATTGCCTGCCCTCCTCGTTTGCAAAATGAGGAAGTGTTACAGGTGACGGACATGGAGTAAGAGCATCGCCACCAGTTTGACGATGCACAGACCCGTCGTCCTTGATTGTCGTTCCGGGGTGCACTACGATATCTTGTATAGAATTACATGAGTGAACAAAAGAGGTATTAATCATGAGGTGGGTTTACAAAATATACATAAGCTTAGGGTATTACTTTGTTCAATTTCGTAAATATACATAGCCCATTTTTAATGTGATAAAAATTGTAAATTTAAATATAGGGCCATGCACTCAAACTTAGTATTTAGGAAAGTGTTCATAGAATGCGTAGAAAAATCATTAACATGTGGGTTGAATATAGAAAATCAATTGATTTGTTGAATCGACCATCTCATATGGAGATTGAAATGTACTAGTACAAAAAGATCTTGGATCACTATGAACTTATGACTTGCCATATCATATCATGGTAGACTTAGAAATTATTGGTGCAATAGCTTCAGTAACTTTTGTGGTAAGAAAAAACTTATATGAGTTACATCCTACAGAAGAAAAAAAGTATTTAATGGTTTTAACAATGATAAATAAGTACCTTCGTCATGAAAAAAATTAGGCCTATTTTTAGGCCATGTGTTTAATTGTATACATATGTTAGGTTTTTGCTTTCTTAATTTACTTTGAGCATACATATATACATTAGGCTTCTATTTTGTTATATATGTATGTATGTATATCAATCTTTTAACAAAAGAAAGATTGTATATAGGGTTATTAATTTAGAGGCGATGCACACACATTATACATGATTTTTAACACTATGTGCAGCCATCGGGATTGTTGTGAGCTCTGCCACGGCCGTGGATATAACGAGCTCCCTGCCATGGGCTGTTCCATACGAACCACGAGGCATTTGTCTCACTGGATGTTACATAGGTTGCCACTGTGGCGCCACATCATCGTGATATAGCCCCCTTGTTATGCATTTTAGTGCCAACTTGGTTGCAAATACAAAGTTGTCTCTCTACCGACCGACTGCTACCTCTCTAATCTTATTGACCAACTGTAGCGTGAAGCTAAAAGACTAAAGCACACAAGGCTCGGGAAGTCACTTAGTGTGAATTTTGGATACATATGAGCGTACAAAGGGTATTTAATGGGGGCTATGAAACAATTGAAATATTATACTATTTATAGTATATTTAGGATACATTCCATATATATTCTAAAAATATTCCTAAATTGGTTTTAAAACACCCTATATTACTTCTATAAATTTATAATTTTTATCTCAGATGAATAAAAGACACCCTATATTTGTTCTCTCATAGTTATCTAAATTCTTGACAGTGACTTCCTCGAGACACACGACCTCCATTTCTGAGAGATTGCAAGAGTGACATGACAACAATGCTTCTTGTACCATGTCGTGCTGTTGGTGTGGAAGAGAAAAGCGTTGGTCAACCACGCAAAAAGCTCTATACCATTGTTGTGACTGTTTTGGCCAATTGGTGGCGATGCTCCAAGTCACAATTTCTACAGGTTTAAGAAATTACCCATAGAAGTAGGCAAGAGGAGGGAGAAAATGGTACTACACTTTGTCTCGTACCTGGCCATGAAATGGTGCACACTTCCACATTCTTGCATAAGTGACGTTTTAGGTGAAGTTGATTGGTTAGAGAGAAACATGAACATACTTGATTAGTTAGGGAGAAGTTGCCACAAAGTCAAATGGCTTGAAAACCCTTTATACTTCATGACAACTTCTCCTCTATTCTTTATCCCAAAAGCTCACTCAAAATATAGAACTTGGTCCTCCAAAGTTCCTACAAACTTGTTTTTTAGTAAGAAACTTCACTCATAGATGTTGGACCTAAGTAACGTAGTGCGCCTTATTCCTTACATGTGACTATTTGTGACAGTTATCAAAATCCATTTGTACCTTTTCTTTCCACCATTTGCTTATAATAATATGGGAATGAGGTGTGGAAGTGGCATTTGTGAATGGAGAAAAATAGCAGTTTAGGAACATGAACCAATTTTGTAATGTCAATGTAGGAAACTATGCAAATCGTAAGGCCATCTTGGGTTAAATACAGGAATAAGATTTGAAATAGTTGTGAACAAGGGGTCAATGATTATTATGGGTTTTTTTTTTTTGTTTATTATGGAAGACCTAGTGATATTGTTGGAATTTCTTGAAGTGTGCTACCAAAAATTATCAAAATTACATATTTTGTTGTAAAAATACGATTCCACTTGCTATGGTTTTTTGTTTTAATTCACTACTTATGAGTTTTTTTTTTTAATTCATCACCTTAAAAATATTTTGTGTCAAAAATAGGGTGCACTGCCTTAACCATTGTGCCGGTATAGGCAGCAAGACTAGTCTCCTCGCTAAGGTTGAGGTACCTTATTCCGATAACTTAAGCTACCTACACTATTTCTAGACCAGCCATTTATAGGGTGATTTTTTCCCGGGTTGGAAGTTAGTTTTCGCGGAGAATGCAAATTTTTCCATGAATTATTTCCCAATATTGGAATTTTTACAATTTTTCAAAGTGAAAAGTACTTCAGGACCCAAAACCGATCATATGCTATAATGTACAAATGAGGTACATCTTTTCTTTTAAAATCTAGAAATTAGGCCTGATCAGTTTTGTGTCCCTGGTCGCTTCAAAGTACCTCAACCTCAGTCTCACGATGTAACCAAGGTGCTCATGGACAAAAACTGACTGTTGTGGATGAATAAATCTTTCTTGGATGAATTATTTTTGCAATGGTTACAGACAGATGTTCTGCTCTGCTCATGGATGATGACCCATTCACACTAAGAAGCTACCGCACTTGCGTTGCGTTCTTGGAATGTTGCAAGGTAAATTTCAAAAATGATATAAAATTTCTTGCGGTGTTAGAGCCTTTTCCCATGGCCCATTCACACCAAGAAGTTGCAGCACTTGGGTTGCATTCTTGGAATGCTGTAAGATCAATTTCAAAAATGGTATACAATTTCTTACAGTGTCAGAGCCTTCTCCGATAGCCCATTCACACCAAGAAGCTGCAGCACTTGCGTTGCGTTCCTAGATTGCTTCATTGTAATTTTCAAAAATAATATACAAATTTTTGCGGTGTCAGAGCCTTGTCTCTTCTTCCTTTTGGCCAACATATGTGCATTGGTGGAGATGCAACTTCCTTGGGGCACCTAAAATGCATGGGAGCAGCTTCTTGCATACGTTAGATTAAAAAGGTAAAATTTACAGGAGCACACTGTAGCTACTAAAAAGTTACATGGCGGATGTAAATTCTTTGCCGCACTTGCGTTGGGTGATTGGTGTAAATGGGCCATCATCTTGCTTTAGGACAACATACTTGTGTGCATTGGTGTAGACGCATTTTTTTGTGGTAGCTAATGGCCCATTCACACCAAGCCCCTGTCGCACTTGCATCTGCGTTCCCGAAATGGAAGAAGGTAAAACTAAGAAACACAAATATATTCAAAGCCTTGTCTTTTCTTGCTACAACTAATGTTCAAGCACTATACAACTACAATACACTGCCACAAGTAGAGCCATGTTGCTTTTTTTTTGTGTGGCATTCCTTTTTGTCATGCGTTAGAGTAATTTCTAATTGCATATTTTGTATTTATGAGTTGACAACAAATTCCCTCAAAGTTACTTGACGCATGCATGCATGCGGCAGCGTTGGTGTATGTGAATGGCCCATAAGATCGACGCCATAGCCAAAATGCGGTGCGGTAGCCAAGATGCACGTGCCAAGTCATTTCTTAAAAACCACGAGCACACTGTAGCTATTGCAGATTCTCTCAAAATTATCTTATGCATGCACACTTGCGGCAGCCTTGGTCGATGTGAATAGGCCACGAGCAGCCGGGATGCTCTGCTCTATGAAGTCCGAGGTTGCACCCCCTAAAGGTAACAGGACGTTGGTGACGGCTCTTGCTTCCATATGTTGCATTCAATCAAGGCAACTTGAATTTTCTCACCGAAATCATTCTTGCACTCAAATAGTGTCCATATCGTTACTCTAGGATCAAGTGGTGACCAATAAGTTATAGAGAATCTCAAGACCACCTGCATCAATGCAAAAAGCTTCCAAGATGGGGCCGTTAGTTTGGAATTTCTCTAAATCTCCCTGACGTTAATTCAAGAGGACAAAAATTGCCCCTATTTTGGACATGTAGGGTCCATTTAAAAATTAAAAAAAACCCCTCTTCTAAGGGTTTAATCCCTAAAGGACCAAGAAGCCCATATTGGGTCTCATGTATTTTTAGCATTTATGAGCAAGTCTAATATGGACTTTCTTTAGTTCAAATTTATTTGTGTTTTGACCAGCATATACAATGTTCTTCATCGATTCCGATGATATAAAACTTGACCCCATCCGAATTGCGTTTTTCACAATACAATCAATTAAATTTGTCATTTTGAAACCATGAATCCTTGGTCTTTTAGGGGTCCAAATTCTTGACGGGACCTCTATTACCAAATTTGAGCCGTCAGCCCCAAATTTGCAAAAACAATTGCCAAAAAAAGACCCTAGATTGCCCAAAATGGAAATTTTAGAAAATGAGGTCCATGGGTGAATAATGCTTGCATTAACAATGGGTGGGGGAGGTGGGGGATTTAGAGTCGGGGGTTAGTTTGATAAGCTTCACGTTTGTCATCTTCTTTTTGATCCGGTCAAGTAGGATGCACTGGCCCCTTTTAAGGCGTTAACTCTTAAACGTCACAACGTCTAGTTCATGAATGACTAACAGGTTTAAACGCATCCTACCTCTTCATCAATGGTTGAATGAAAGTCATCCGATGTTTTGAAGATTCTTCACCAAGTTGTCGTTCTATCAAATGGCTGGATTTAGTGATACTTGAGTACATAATTTTCTAAAATTACAAACGTAGAAGTATGTCAAGTTGTTGATCAAGCCAAAATTGCATTGGCTATGGTTCAAAAGAGGCCTTGCAAAAATGAGGTAATAGATTTAAGGAACACAAAAATTTCAAAGAATCACCACGTTTAAGAGTATCTCATTTCAAATTCATCCCAACAAATTTTACTCAAATAATATTGAAATTTTGTTTGTAATCAAATTTAGAAAGAATTTTTACTTTTGACTTTCAAATATTATAATTAAATATTGGTGATTGTATTGGTGAATTGAACATAACTGATGGAGTCTAAATTTCAAAATCTAAAACTTTCAATTTATTTTTTATCAATTCCTAAATATTTTTCTAAGTAGTACTTTATGATGATTGTTCTCAAATCATCAATTCCAAAGACACCTTCGTATGTTTAGGGATTAAAGTATTTTCAATTGTTCAGTGCCGATGGGATATGGGCTTAATGCAAAATTAGTCATCTGCCAATATGGCAAGAACACCTTGGCCCCAACGTGAATGAAAAGAGGCAAAAAAGAAGCTTACAAAATTGCAATAAGCTAAACTACTCTATTTGTGCCATGTGACTATTTGTGTCAATATGTATCACTGATTTTTTTAGAAGTATGGTACCTAGCAATAAGTATACGTCACTTCCTTTGAAATAAAAAATAAACATGAAAAATGATTAAATTATAATCTTTGAGGAAGATTTGCACAAGTTGGAGAATACAAGATACACTAAACATACATATGAGTTTTGGCAAAGAAGTATTTAATTTGGAACAATCTCTACTTGAAATTGAAATTCATTTTCTGACCTACTTATTTAAAAGATATAGTTTGGCTCAAAAAGGTTCATTCCCAAAAGAATTGACTCATATTACATTCATTTTGTTCCAAATTCTATAAAAAAAATTATAAGCTTGGAAAGTCAATTTATTTTCAAAAATTGAAATAATTTGGCATTGTCAACCATTTTTTTCTTCAATACTTTCCTTAAGGATTGATGCACACCAATAATCTTAGGTGCTAATTTGCATTCAAATTCCTAAAAACATCACTACTCTACTGTAATACATTGTTAGTAGTGAGGCTCCTGGATCACTACATAAATTGTGATCGAGGTACGTAATACCAATGTACATAGCGGTATACCTAATTAATGTGGTATAATTTTCTCATTTACCTTGATCATATCATAATCAATATCAATCACTAAGGCCCGCTTTATATATGAAGTCAAGCTCGTTTTGATGTGTAAAAGGGCTCAAATCCTTATATCTCATTCAACCCTTTTCACCAAGACTTGAGGTCAAAATTTCAAAACTAGTTATTTATCTAATAATGACAAGGTTTGACACGGACTTAACTCAAGGAAGTGGGTGCATTGAAAATGGAATACAAATTTGTGGGCTTAGGCCCATTTCCAAATTTCAATCATTTTTTTATTCATTATAAAATACTTGTTTTCAACAATCAACATTCTTGGATTGTTTGCATATCTAAATGGCTCTTTTTGGTCTCTTCTTCCTTTCTACTCGAGTTTCAACTCTTTTGCCCCAACGCCATTACACATGGAAGAAATGGCCTCATTTATAATTTTATTGTATAGAGTACTTGAAGCTAGCTTCAAGTCTAATACCAGCTAAAATTTGGTTGAATCGTGCTCAAGAAAAAACACGCTCGACTTCATATGTGAAGCGGATCTAAGGTATAACACCCAATTCCATCCTTGCACCCATTCATGTACTGTAAACTTGTTATGAAATGGTCCCACAAAGTGCTTTTGGAACCATTCCTTTTTTTAACTCTCATTGTTTGAACTTGGATTTTATAAGGATTGGTTTGAGACAACTCTATGGGACAATTTAAGTAGTTTAGACAACCGCCAATTTTGAGGCCGCTTTGAAGATTCATAGCAATTACGTGATTTACTCAAAAACAAAAACAAAATCAACATTTTTAATTGTTAATACTACAACATATCATACCTTGGAAAAAATTCCCCCAATTGTGTTGACTTGATTAAAAGTATAGTTTTAAGTATTTCTACCTCATATCATTCAATATTGTAGTTGGGTGCACCAAATCAACCCAAAACATAATATTCACAAATTGCCATGGTTTGGATCCTTTTCTATAGTACTATGGTAGAAACATCATTCTTTATTAGTGAAGAACAAGGAATGATCCCTCTACAAAAGCACCCAACATTTTCAATTCAAAAAAATTCTTGCTGAGAACGGTATAGAAAATAGACCAGACTAGAGGTGCCCAAACATAACGTTCTTCAATCTTTGTTGGACTACACCTTTCTCTACATTGTTGCTATAGTGTAAAGTACTAATATTCATTCAATAGTTTTAAAATTTATACTTTCATCTCGTCTACCTAAATCTCAAAAACCCACTTTAACCCCTAAATGCCTATAGTCCTCTATAAATTGAGCAACTTTGCAAAAATGCATTATAAATTGCAATTAAGTGGTATGTTTTGAACTAGATGTATGAATAAAAGTATTACATTATGAATTTGAGATTCTATCCATACGGTTAAATCTATGATTGTAATGACCAATATTTTGTATAAAATTTGAAACTTAAAATTCAAAATTATTTTGTACTTCAATTACAAATAAGATATTGACAATCCCGCTGACAATCCACGAATGAAATTTATTGTGATGGGTTGAAATGTAATACTTTAAGTGTAGTAATTTTTGGAGATTTTTTGGTTGATTGATTTTATAATTTGACTTTTTCAAGAGCATTTTTGAACACTTTTGAACTAAAATCTTAGAAACTTTTGTTGTATCATTGTAACATGAATTGAGGCATAAACATTTCACAAATCATCCTCTTTCTAATTGGTTCTCACATGAATGAAGCTAACTTTCTATAAAATCTATGGTAAAAAGTTCACACTACAAAAGTGCATGACATATAAAAAAAAAATGGATTAAATATGTGCATTGTTGAAAAATGAACAACTAGGCAATTAAGGGTTAAGTGGAATAGAGTTTTAGGAGTTAAGAATTTTTGGGATTAAATTTGAGAAATGAAATTTATAAATAATTGGTTATAGTAACATTCACACTAAAAGTGTTGAAATCTCACCAAGCTTTTTAAGTTTTAAACTTCATTTTATTGTCTTTGCCCCGCCAAAGAAGAGACTACGAAAATACTTTGTTTTCAAAAAGTTATATGGCTAAACCGTATAACAAGCCATAAAAATAAATTTAGGGTAAATACTAAGGCAAAGACTACTTGACTAGCCATTTGTTTTTCTATGCACTTCATCCTTATCCTCATGGTACAAGGGATAGAAAATTAGGTAGTAAGCTACAATACATTTTCCATGCAAATTCCATCGTGCAAATTTCATCATCTCAATTTTTGATGAGTTAGAATTCAATGAGTTCATTAACCCCTAAACGTACCAGGGTGTCCCTGGAATTGACAATTTGTGAAAAAGCATTATAAACTACTATTTAGAAGAATATTCTGGAATTGATATACAAATGAAAGTTCTAGATTTTGAATTTTAGATTCCATCCGTACGGTTCCATTCACTAATACAATCACCAATATTTAATTATAAAATTTGAAAGTTAAAATTAAAAATTCCTTCTAAATTCGATTACAAACTAAATTTCAATATTTTTTGAGTAAAATTTGTTGGAATGAGTTTGAAATGAGATACTCTTAAACGTGGTGATGCTTTGAAATTTTTGTGTTTCTTAAATTTATGACCTCATTTTTCACGATTCCACTTTGAACTAGAGTCAATGCAATTTTGGCTCAGTCAACGACTTGAAATACTTCTACATTTGTAATTTTAGAAAATATGTACTCTAGTATGACTAAATCCAGCCATTAGATAGGACAACAACTTGGTGAAGAATCTCCAAAAAATTGGATGAGTTTCATCCAAGCATTGATGAGAACGTGAGAAGGCTTTGAATCCGTTCGTGACCCAATTTCAGGACGCTGGGACGTTCAAGGGTTAAGAAAATGCATGGTGATGGACTTTGCAGGCAGAGGTCATGACCCCAATTTCACGAAGGAAAATTTCATCCAGCTCATTGAACTTTAGAATCTTGACCCTACTATGACTCCCCATAATGATTTAAAGATGTTTTTAATTTAGAATTGTAGAATGTATGACTTCCTTATTTTTACGATATGACACTAGTAGAAAAGGTGGTAATCCCTAAGGAAATGTCTATGCAAAATCGTTGTGCATGCGTGAAATCAGGCACCACATGTGTGGGCTATAACATTTAGTAGTCTTTAAGCCCACTCCATTTCCTTCACGCACTTTGCTTGTCACTTTGGGCCTCCATATGTACACTTAGTTACTGATGAAGTACTATTGGATGTGAAATATTCCACACCGTCTACTGTAGAGCCAAGGCAGGAACATTGCATGCTAATGAATGTTATGGGCAACTCCCTCGACAATGCCACCTTTTCTTCTAGTGTGACTCCTAGGTCATCAAGCTAGAGTCTGGTGAACAATAAGGCCCTAATTCACGGCAGAGTTTTGTGAGCTCTTTTGCCATGTAAGCACTTGAGCTGACTGCCTCTGTCATACATACAAATACATTCCCACAGTAATTCATTCACGTCGTCTGGAAAACAGGTAGGATTGGTTAATAGTCATAAATGAAATGCTAATCAGCATTTATGCATATTCGTGACGTCAATTTAGTAGATTACATCAAGCTCGTTAGCCGGCTATATGGACCACATCAAATTTTGATGCCTGGCCCAATGTAACAATAGAGTCTGAAAGAGACACACTCACTCCCTTCGATTAACTTAGTTGTCCTACCTCAAAGACTTCTGGTCAATTCCAGAAATTAATTATTGTGGAGATACCAAATGCCCACTGGCCAGTTCATGGTGTCCAATTGCAAGATGAAACCTTGCCATGCATGTGTATATTTGTGTCCTACTTCAATGCAAATAAGTTTATAAATCTATAAATTTGAATTACATATTAATAAAATAAAATAAACAAAATGTAAAAGCTGATATGGATTAATCTCTACATATCCTCACCCCTCTCCAAAGTTGGCAGTTTTGCAAAGATGCATCATAAAACGGAACACACAGGGATATTTGAACTTTGATGTATGCATAAAAGTTGTACATTATCGATTTTAGATTATGTTAAATCTGCGATTAGAGAGGGCCTCCACTAATTTGTACTCTCAGATATACCTTTCTTCTGAGTTATGCACCTAAACTTAAACGCAACCAAAAAAAAGGAGCCAATGAAAGGTGCCACTAATGAGCAGTGGAACTCAATGTCCTGCTTCTCCACTCACCCTCTTCCGGTGAAATTTGGAACATCAATCCTTGACGTTTTCTTGATTCACCGGAACCAATCGTACATGGAAGCCCGCCCTTAGAGTCCAGGGGGCTTACATACATGGGTGCAACAAATTCTTGGCCATGCAGACTAGCTGAACATTGTCTTTACATTAGTTTCAGGTGGGTCAACCTTTACAAGGTCATGGGTAGAACGGATGACGGAGGTCTTCGGGTTACTGTAGTTGGGTAATACCTTTTTCACGCTTTCATATAAGTAGACTAAAGAAAGGGTTTGGGTGCCATTCAATGACTCATGGAAAGCTAGTTGACCGGGCGGGGTCCATTGCTTCCCCAATAAAAAAGGACAAAAATTCCACAATCCCTTAGATACCCTTTAAGATACTGTAGATATGTTTGCATTTTTCTCTTCTTTTCTTTTTTCCTTTTTTTTCATTCTTTTTATTGGCTTTTCAAAATTGGGTGGTCATTTCCCCTGCACTTAGTCAAAGTATGCCTGCTGTGATCCAAGTGTACCAGCCAGTGGTGATTTTTCACAAGGTCCCTAACATGTCCAGGGACATGTTCAGAAAAAAAAAACATTTCCAGTGGACGGGTTCTAAAAAAATGAACCGGTTTTTGGACGGATTAAATTCACTTTGGACGGGTTCTAAAAAAAATAAAAAAATTTAAGTAAAATTTCCCAAAAAATAAATGGTGCAAATATCAATTACATTATGTCATATATGACATGTGAATGTAAGCATAATGGAGTCAAACCACTAATACCTAATCAAAATACCAATCTTCAAGAGCTCGATTCACCTGCACACAATGATTCATCAACTACAATATTTAGAACCTTTGTAACACAATGTCAAAGATTATAATTGAAGGTACACTTAGAAATTGAATAATTAATATTTTATATAAGCATGTTCAAAATTTTATTAAAAAAAAAGAACTCACCCTTCAAACAAGTGGATGAATTCTCCTATCCTTCATGTTTCTCCAAACAAGCATCACTGCATTCCAATTGATGTTTTCAACTGGAATATTTGCACATGAAATGCGAATCAAAGCATCTAAAGTCTCCAACTTCAAGCTAGTACGTAGATGACTTTTGATGAGGTTTTGTTTAGAAAAACCCCTCCCACATATTGCAGTGCTCACAGGAATCACCATAACTCTCCTCCACAAGTTACTCAAACCATGCCAATTGATAAACCACTCTGGAGTGGTACCTGCAAACTCCCAAGCTTCAAATAAAGACTTGTTTGGGATCATTTCCCTCATGGTTTCCACCATCTCCAAGCACTCACCTCGACACCAATCTTGTTCTTCTTGTTCTTTCTTTTTTAATTTTTTTTTTTCTAAACATTACGGGACGGGTATTTTCAATTTGCAACCGGTTTTGGGACGGGTTGTTTTTTTTTCAACCTTTCCATGGACGGGTTGATTTTAAAATCACCGGTTTTGGGACGGGTTGCAATTTGTTTTGCCTTTCAATTCAAGGTTTTTGGACGTGGACGGGCTAGAACTTTGTGAAAAATCAGCCCTGGTACCAGCACTTATTACCCCTTATCCCTCATGACAAGGCTTATATTTATATGTAATCTTAAACTTATACGGTACTCTGTCATACTGTAAGTAGGGGGCACATTTTTTGCAATGCACACTCGTAGAGTATGGGCAGGAGAGCCCTCAGAAGTAGTCGGAATTCGGAACCACCTGAGCCAAGTTGTAAAATGGAGACCTCAAACTTTGCACTTCTCCATCATTGCACACCATAAAATGTTTCTTAAATAGATGGAAAATCAGTCACAAGTCCCCATATGTGCAATTTAGAAATTTACAAAACAATCGCAATCTCCCCATGTGGTTTGAAGAGGCACTTTATACATGGAAAATGTAGGGCGCCAAGAGCATGGCTCTGGGCCGGCTACGACATATGCTCAAAATAACTCCCTACGCAAGACTAAATAAAATAAAATATACGCAAGACTAAATAAAATAAAATAGACTTCATTGACAATTGGCCGTATAATTCTATGTCAGATCCAGAGCTCGGGAAGAACCAGTAATTAGTTACAAATGAGCCAGTTGATTTTTCAAAATAATTGGTTGAATCTCAAGAATAGAGGCAAAAAAACCGGACTTAATGACTAAAAATTAGTTATATTTAGTATTTTAAGTAGAAATATATGGGACATATTCTTAAAAACTGTATGGTTTGGTAAAATAAAGGAGAAATTGACTGATTGGCTCAAAAAGTTTCCCAAATAGTTGAGTTGACCAAGAAAATAGAAGGGGAGTTGAAGAGGAGTTGATGAGGAGTTTCCTCTCTATAATCAAATTTTCTGACAACCATTGTTCATGAATAGTCCCCATGGTTGGGGCTCTTGGCTTGGGGGAGTGGATGGGAACTCTCCTGTAGCATTGGGGAGGTCACGAATTCGACGCCCTGTGGTGGCGCAAGGTCTTGCTTTAGATTGTGCTTCAACTCACCATAGACTAAGGTAGAGGGCTCTAAACCCGCCACAACTCTAAACCCGCACTCTACCAAGAACAAACATTTTGAAATTTTGGATGTACCCATGGTGAAGAGCACCACTTTAGAACCGATGTCATTTCAACTTCATAAATTCATAACTAATTTTAGGAACATCCAATTTTTTTGATTCAAAGTATGTTGATCTTTGCTTGGATTTGTCTTCCAGTGAAAAATCATGCTCAGTTCTCCATGTCCTCATAAATTCACAACCCTTAAAGTTGCGGGGTTTAGAGCCTCCTACATTAGTTTTACGATCTTTTGGAAATGAAAACGAGTTAAAGGTGAGTATGAGGTGAGTTTCCACTTTGAGACACTCTTTTCGGTTAACTCTTTTCGTGACCTTTCTCATACTCGCCTCAATTATCATGAAGCAAGAGCGTCCAGGCTGAGTTGATGATATCCTCTTTCAGTGGAGGCGGGACTTCAGTTAGCTCCTTATTACAAAGCTGTTTTTTGAAGCAAGCGGACACTTTATTCAATTTGCAATACTGGGTTTGACTACTGGGTTAAAGAGGAATGTCTGTGACTATGGAGCAAAAAATGCATGATAAAGGGCGAAGAAGGCAAAAAGGTCAGGGACAAAACTGGCTCCCATATTCACCCTAATTCCTCAAATTCGGACTTTTGCTTCCATTTCATTGACCGTAAAGTTGCTTTGGAGACCTTCCAGTCAAAGCCAGTCAAACCAAAGTCATTACAGTGAGGGGGAATGTTCACTTGGAGTGACACGTGCTTCCAATTCAATGTTATTATGCACTGTGCTAAAAAAACACATTGGAAAATAATTCCATCTTCATGCAAATTATGTGAATGATTGGGTCACCCGCAGAAGGCTATGATGCATAAGTTAAGTTTTAACCCTTAAGCATCCACACTACGATTACCCGGTCAAACCTCATCAATTTCTCACATTTTAAAACATATTATATTTTCTTGGTATTTTTTTCGTATTCGGTATTGTTAAACAGATTTATCCTCATCTTTTCATAATTGTTTAAATGAAAAAGAAATTATAAAGAAATTCAAAGTTTTTTCTTGTAAAAATCATGGTAATTACAAAAAGCTTAGAATAGTATGAATTTTTTAGGGGAAATGTAAATGATAGTGATGAACTACAAGTTGTAGGTGGCATGCTTCTTGAGCTTACATAAAATGAAATTTGATAGAAAAAACATTTTCTACAGTGTATACTCAAGTGTATATTGGAATTTTAGGGTATTGAGCTTTAAAGTGCTATAAATAAGTAAACGCAATTTTAACAATTTTGAAGAACAATAAATTGAACTAGAAAGTAAAAGGTAGCCCCTACACTTTCTTAGTTGGGACCATTTTCATTTGAAATTAGGAACTAGGTAAAAATTAGCATTTAATTGAAATGCATGAGTGTTTCAAGTGGCATAAATTTTACGCAAGGATGAATGAGTTTTGAATTCAAGAATAAATAAATCAATGAATAAGTGTTTCAAGGGGCATAAATTTAGGCAATGATACAAGTGAATTGTAAGCTTTGCACCTTTCACATAAGTGAGCAGGTTCAATTGCATATTCTAAAGTAATTGCACCTAAATGCATTGAAATAAATATTTGATTGTGGTTCTTACCATTAAATTGTTGTGGTTTTTGTTGAGTGTTGTTAGTTATTTAAAAATAAATTAAAAATCTAGGCTCTATTAGCAAGTATTGTTTGGATATTCTTAGTGTACATTCTTAGTGTTCTTATCCTTTTGATGTCATTTCAACTTGTGGTAGTATGAAAATTTAATGATTTATTTAGTAGTATACTTTTTATTTCAAAGAGTGTAGATAATAAATAGGTTGGATTGCACTCAATGTGAAATCGTTGAAAATCAATGCGGGCCTTCATATTATTGCTACATGTGTAATGGAAAAAATGTCACATGTCACAACATTGGATAGGGCATCAAAATATAATAACCAAAAAAAGAGAGTCTATTTTTGGATTAAAAATAAATAAAAACCTCTAGAATGAATTAGTCATGAATAAGACCAAAATGTATCAATACAAAAGATCAAGATTTTTTTTAATTGCACAATATTTCATAATTAATTTTAAGAACATTCAAATTTTTTGATCAGTTCTTCCTGTGTCCTCATAAATTCACAGCCCTTAAAGTGGTGGGTTTAGAGCCTCCTACCTCACTGTACATGCTCAAGGTTAAAATGAAATTTGAAGAGATGTAAATATCAAAACTTATTTACGAGGCCGTTCAAGACAGAAGTTGGTAGTGTAGAAGGGATTGCGGTATAGTACATACGACACTCAGGTGGGTCGATATTTCTGTACAATACGCAAGGGCGGGCAGTATGGGGAATCCACATGGACATGGGAAGGAAAGTGGGGTGACAGAAAAGGAGAGTTGTCTGCAAGTTGGAAATTGCTGGGGTGCTCAGAACAGGCAGGCACATGCAACTACGAAGGTGGGTAATGAATAACCCCAATATATAATAATGACTGCCTGGCAGGTTCCTATGATGGTAATGCCCATCTGCAGCAGAGCAACTGAAGAGAACTAACAAGAGCAGTCTAGTACTCTAGTTTTTCACAGGAAAAAAAAAGGGGAGAAAATCACACAGGCCGGTTGGGACAAGCAAGCAACGTGGGGGGCGGCTATGGTTGACTGAATCCACTGCCTGCCTTGCTCACTTGCTCTCACTCTTCCCCTTTTCCCACCTCTCCTCTCTCTTTGTGACGTTGCTCTACCCCTCATGCAACTTTGATTCAAGCCCTCGCGGTGACCAGAATCATTCAAACCCGTTTTCCTGCGTTCTCCAGCTGCTCAATTGGACGAGGACGATCAAAAATCTAGTCTTTGGAGATTGGTAGTACTGCTCCGAGGTTTTTGATCGAGTGCCGGGGGTTTGAGTGGCTGTGATCAGGTACGCCACCAGTCTTTCCTCTTTGGAGTCGTGGTCTGTTGGGTGTTGAGCTCGGAGCGGGAGATTCCAGTTGAATATGGTGGGCAATGGAATTAATCGATCACTTGTAGTTTGTAAGCCCCGTTGAAGAAAGCATATAATTTGGCTGCTCAGAACGCGAATCAACGTTATTAGTTTCGGAAATCATCGATGGCCAAGTGTGTTTGTGGGGGTGTACGAAGTGTTAGTATTAATCAGTTTCGTTGAGGTTCTGGTTAGAACGCGTGACGATTGTGGAATTCGTGTGTTTGCAATTGACGTTGCTTTAGTTTTGGTAGTGAACCGTGTTGGGGGTCTTGTAGGGTTTGTAGCGGAGGATTTTTTTGTTGCAATCGTTGTTCTATGACCACTACTCCGAGTTCGAGTAAGGCGCCGGACAGTCCCATGAGCATAGCGTCCAGTTTCCTCAACGACCAGGTGAATGAGTCGGAGCATGAATTGAAGTCGTTCTCGCACCTGCTCGCAGGCGCCATGTCGCCCCCGGCGCCCACGCCCGCTGCCGAGACGAAGCCCAGCAACTCAGGCTCGGAGCAGTCGAAGCCCGCGGACAGCGGCAGCACGGTCACGACTCAGGGCAACAATTCGCCCGCGCGCAGCTTCGCGGAGCGCTTGGCAGCGCGCGGCGCGGCCGCCAACAAAAACAACAACAGCGAAGCCAGCGAGCAGCAACCCGCCCGCCCGGCTCCGCCCACCAGCAATGGCAGCAGCCATCGCTACAACAACCTCCCGCCCCCGTCCAGCCTGCCCAACCCGCGTGGCGCCCGCGGTGGCGGATACTTGACCATCCCCGCGGGCCTCAGCCCCACCACTCTCTTCGACGCTTCTCCTGTCATGCTCAGCAATTCCCAGGTACCCCCTTTAACCCCTCGACGTCCACTGTGTATTTTCTGTAGCGTAGGAAAATTGGACCCCCTGCTGGAAAGCATCTGTTTCTGTGAAGATGACTTCAGTTTGACACGATCGACACTATTGATGAACATTGTAGTACAGAACTTGAGAGAGCCTTTAAATGCTTTGTATTGCAATCAGAATACCGAGGTAAAATGAGAAAACAATGCAAGTTCAGTGTCCATTGTGTATTTTCTGTAGTGTAGGAAAATTAGTCCCCTGTTGCAATTCATCTGTTTCTGTGAAAATGACTTCAGTTTGACACTATCGATCTTGTAGTATAGAACAAGAGCTTCGAAACGATGTATTGCGATCAGAAAACCGAGGTAAAATGAGAAAATGCCACCGTTGCAAAGTTCAGTGATGCAGATGGTCATATTGGACGTTTTAGACGCTTGGGGGTTAATCTTGTCCCGTGCTACACTCAGTGATAGACACGTCATTTTAGAGGAGGTGGTTTCGAATTCAGTGGCAAATTCGTGGGGTTAGCGATGGCTGACATTGTTAGGTCATGTGTTGATGGATGCAGTCTGAGCCATCGCCGACAACGGGCTCGTTTTCGCTCTCGTCGTACTACAATGGAATGCGCGGTGGCTCGAAGGACAATGGTGCGGATCAGGGGTTCATGTTCAAGCCGTTAGGAGTGAAGACGGCCTCACACAACCGGCTGTCACCTCTGGCGAGCTTGCAACACTACAGTGGGATGTCGCAGCAGCAAGCGCAGGCAATAGCACACATGAGCCAGCAGCAGCAGCAAGGGAACCAGACTCGAGCTCCAGCGGAAACCGAAACATCCCAAGACTCGGATCAACAAGAGCAAGCGCCAGCAGCAGCAGCAGCAGCGGCGCCGCCTGTGGCCGTGCCAACATTCATGGACCGGCCATCGGAGGACGGCTACAACTGGCGCAAATACGGGCAGAAGCAAGTGAAAGGCAGCGAGTACCCGCGGAGCTACTACAAGTGCACGCAGACGAATTGCCCCATGAAGAAGAAGGTGGAGCGGTCGCACGACGGACAGGTGACGGAGATTGTGTACAAGGGCGATCACAACCACCCCAAGCCGCAGCCCACGCGGCGCATGGCCTTGAGCGGCGCGCATCTCCTGAACAATCACACCACCAGCAGCCTCGCCCGTGACAACGCGGACAGCAACGACAGCAGGCTGGACCATGCATCGTGGACAGGGTTCCAGACGGGGGCTGCGGGGCAAGCAGGACACGCCGGCCCGTCGGACGCGTCGGGGAGTGACGACGAGGACAGGAGCAAACTCTCGAACGAGGATGGCGACGACGACGAGCACGACTCCAAACGAAGGAAGAGGAGCCACGAAAGCTCCAAGGACGTAGCCGCCACCGCGCCCCGGACCATTCGCGAGCCGCGCGTCGTGGTGCAGACCACCAGCGACGTTGACATCCTCGATGATGGCTACCGGTGGCGCAAGTATGGCCAGAAGGTGGTCAAAGGCAACCCACATCCCAGGTACCCATCCTGATTTTCCACAACTGGTTTTTTCCACCTCCAAGAAATACATTTCATGTGATACCGGTTTTTCTATATTACCACTTCCCACATTACAGAAAGTCTCAAGTACTGAGTTCCATATTGAACTTGTGAGTCCAATATTAGCTCAATATTGACACAAAGGTAGTATTGAAACGAGAGAATCTGTAGTTTCGATATTGCCACGCACTAGTTCATTGAATGATGTGGGTATCATTTTGAGGTTCACTATGGAATTTATATTCATTGTGGACTTTCCTGATGCGTTTTTGAAGTGTCTAAATGCTTTTTGCCTTGTTCATTTAGGCTTGACATTTGAGGTGTAAAATCACAGAGTCAGTGTGACAGAGTTTTCTTCTGACAAGAGCTTGGTTGTGTGAAATGGACAGGAGCTACTACAAGTGCACGAACGTGGGCTGCCAAGTGCGGAAACACGTGGAGCGAGCGTCCACGGACATCAAGGCCGTGATCACCACCTACGAGGGCAAGCACAACCACGACGTGCCCGCGGCTCGCAACAGTGGCCACGACATGGCCGCGCCCCCCGCAAACCCACCGCCGTCGCCAGCCACGTCGCTGCAAGACCAAGGGCTGCGCTTTGGCCGCGCGTATGGCCCGGCCATGGGACTCCGAGACCGGGCCGGCCTGGCCATGCGCAAAGACGACGATGTTTACATCCCGGCGCCCATCGCCATGAGCTTGAGCAGCAGGGAAAACGGCGACCACCGACACGCTCTGGACGGGTACCGGTCGCAGCAGCAGCAGCAGATGATGTCCAGGCCCAAGCAAGAGCAGGGCGGCGACTCCACCAGCGCTCGCCCTCCTCCCCATCTCAACCCCAACTCATCTTTGTATCAACAAAACTTGGCCCATGTGGGCATGGGTAGACGTTGATGGCGACCATCTCACAGGTAGGCACACCCCAAATCAATCAATCAATCGCCACTTTTCCTGTCAATTGATGTTTTTGTTCCAAGAATTCCAACGCTTTCCAAAGAATTCCAACGAATGCCTTATTTGGATATCATATGCACAAGTTACAAAGGATCAAAGGTTTATTGGTACATGTTCTAAATTCATTTCTTCTTCTTCAATATTGATACATATTAGGGGTTGTCACACATCCTCTGAGGATGAAATTTCTTTGAAGAATGAGAGAAAAGAGGAACCAATAGGACACATTCTCCATGAAGAAAGTGTGACGCCCCTTTTGTGGTATGTGGAGAATGAGAATGAAAAATAGAGGTTGGTAGTTGGTCACACATCCTCCAAGCATAGGCCATTCTCCATTATTCATTCTTCATGCCCGTTCTTCACCCATGGAGGAGAAGAATGAAATTTCCCAATCTTCAGAGAATGGGCCCTCCGCCATTCAAGGAGAGTATGCCACGGCCCCATTCTTTGAAGATTGAGAATGGGGTGGAGGATGTGTGACAACCCCTATTGATTAAGGAGATGGTCAAATTATTTTATTGGCAAGCAAAAGATTGAGGTTTTGAATGCACTAAACAATGCGTCATTTGGATATATCGTATCAAAGTGTCAGTTTTTTCGGAAAATGATCTAAAATTGTTTCTTCTACACATTGATTGAAGGGGCGGTCAAAGATTTTCATTGATGTTTTTGTTAGACTCAGGATTCCAACGCACCAAAAATATGCATTCCTTGGATACCATATGCCAGGGTCAAAGTTTGATGTTCTAAAATTCTCTTCTTTCCTACAACAGGTACATGGATTGATGATGTAAACCACCTGAACATGGCGATTTTGGGTGTCCCTACCTTACAACCAACATGCACACAACATGTCTCTCTCTTTCTCTCTTGCTGTGAGCACACGGGGCATACGCCATAGCCGGTTTTGATCCAGAGCTTCCTGTGATTTACTTTGTACAGTGGAAGGTTTAGGTGGACACAGCGTCACCTTGAGAAAAAAGTATATTAATTTTTGATTAGGGTAGGGACGTCCCTTGTGGGATGTGAGTGAGTACACAGACTTTTGGATTAATTGTAGACTGACCTCATACACAGACAGACACAGACACAGACAGACAGACTGACAGACAGACGACTTGTATGATAGCTGGTGATGGCTAATTTGTATCGGTTGTCAAGAGGTGGGAGTTTTCAGTTTGCTCCCTCTTGATGATTTTTTCATTTTACAGAGATGATTACAGACACACAACAGTGGTTTGGATTCAAAGTGGCTAGTTTTGTTATACATCGGAATGTGAGTAGTCCCGGCCCTTTTGATGAGACGGTACTTGTAACTGATTGTATTTATGTAATGATTTTATATTGTCAGTTTGATTGATTGACTTCCCTTTTGTCAACCGATTTCAGTTGGTTGGTTGGTTGAGGTGAGTGAGTGGCTTTGTTGAATTTGTGAGGAGGTCATTTCATGAGGCAGTCAGGGTTGAGTTAGTTCTGATATGAAGGAAGCTGATGGCTTGTGTACGAATTGAATGGTGAGGTATTGATGGAAGTTACGCTGCAAAAAGTGAGTGGTATGCAGAAGGCCCTTGCAAAGTGTGTGTTCTTGCATGCAGAAAGGCCCTTCAGATATTTGACTGGCAAAAGCGCACAGGCTACTGTTGCTTTTGTTCATTGACGAACTTTGGACGTTGAAGCTTCATTTATGTAAAAGGCATTGCATCAGGTAGAATGTCCTGAAACGGATCAGATAACTTAACCCCTAACTAACTGCCCAACCGTCCATTTTTTGGACGATGTACGATTTCATTCACGTTTTTCATCCGTCATGCATTTTTTTTGCAAGGAACTAAAATATTGCAAAATTCTATGGCAAAATAGGTTCATGCATGTGTGATCTGATTAGAAAAGGGGATGATTTGTGAAGCTTTTATGCCTCACTTCATGCCCCGTCTCTAAATCCCCCGGTGGTTTTGAATGTAGGCACTATTCATCCACTCCTTTTTTCTGAAATTTTCATTTTGGGCACCTTCAATGTTTTTTTTTGGAAATTTTATTACGGTAGTAATATGTGACCGTAGGCCTCTATTTATCCTAGGGGGACCTATTTGGGAATAAAAAAACCATTGGAGGAAGGGGTTGCTTTTTTAGGTGGGACCTCAACCGGACAAAAATAGCCGGGGCACTTGTGTCCCCATTCATTCAAGACCACCGGGGGTTCTAGAAAAATCCCACTTCATGTTGTAATTTTTTTGATGATTTTAGTTTAAATGTGCTCTTGAAAAAATAAACTCATTAAATTTAGCAACCAAAAAATCTCCAAAAATCACTACACTTGGAGTATTACAGTTAAACCCATCACAAAAAATTTCATTCACAGTTTGTGAATATCTTATTTGTAATTGAATTTCAAAATAGTTTTGAATTTCTAAGTTTCAAATTTTATAAAAAAATATTAGTGATTGTAATTATAGATCTAACCGTATGGATAGAATTTAAAATTCATAATGTACAACTTTCATTCATACACCAAGTTCAAAATATCCCTCCTAGTTGCATCTTTTAATGCTTTTATGCAAAACTGTCAAATTTAGAGAGGGGTGAAGACGTTAAGGGGTTAATCTTTAATATGACAGAGGAGGTAAGGGGCAAACCTAAACAAGTTATAAAATATTACTTCTGCAACTTTGATGAAATTTGGTCCAAAAGAGAAAATGAGAAACATGTTGTTTAGTAATAATTCATATAGTCAAACTTTCAAATTTTGTTTTAGATACTCATTTAATGAATTTAGAAGCATTTTTCATTTAATATTCATCAAAATTACAATTTTTTTTTAGAATTTGAAATTTGATATGATTGGTTAAAACTAGACATTCTATTTTAGAATTCCAAAAATCAAAATTTTCAAAGAAGAGAACATCATTAGTTTCTTGAAAATAGTAAATTTAATAACACCACAACAATATTGAGGTCATCGTCTTTGAAAAATTCTCCTCAATGGAGTTTAACTTAGGTTGACATGATTCAAATTGGGTTGGAAAGTAGACTTGATTTTCTATTTGAAAATATTTTTTATTTTTTATAAAAATATATCTTTTCATCTTAGGCAACCTTTAAAAAATGAAGTGCAACTATAGAATGATTGTTCGGTCACTTAGGGGTTAAGCTTTCTAGCCTACGTGCGGAAGGGGAAAAGGTGAGTGTATTTTTCCTTAATAAAAAATTAGAAATCATGAAGAAATCAAGAATTTCCCATAATTTTATTTTAAAGAAAGGAATTTTTTTTACAAATATTCAAAGCAAAAACTTAGTCATCGCCCAAAATTTATAAATAAACCACAGTTGTGAACATATAATTCCATAAAGGAGTCCAAATTCTACAAATTTGATTGGTTGACACACAAATGGCCATATTTGTAATATTGAGACTTTTTGTAGTCTCATTTTTATCCTTTTACTAGTATTTTTTTATAAATAGGTAACAACACCAACTTTTAGAATTTCATTATAGAATCACTATTTGAGCTTTATTATTTTTGGTTTCAATTAATATTTTTAAATGATTTTTTTAATAACTAGCATTTTGTCTCAAAATCTGCAAAAAGTCTCAGTATAACGAATAAGGTAGTGCACCCTATTTGTGACATCTATTAAGGCACCCATTTTGGCCACTTTTTTGCCCTTGCATGGACACTACTCTTTGATGTCAAAAATTGGGTGGCCCTGTGGCTATTTTGGGCTAAAACCTTTCCTTGTTGCCAAATGTAAATGACAGTACTTAAACACAAGTGAACAAAGTATGTGTCCATTTTGGATCAAAGACATGGCTGTTTAAATTAAGATTTGCGTCAATTATAAATGACAACAATGAGCATTATGAGTTGCCTTTTTATTCAATATGGAGATCCTTAGTAGAACTTTTGAATTATTTGACATCACCTTCAAAAAACTACATATGATGTCTGAAAAATATGATCACACTTAGAATAAGTGTGTTGTAATTTCTCACATTCAACATTTTTTAAAACATTCTTTACATTTTCAACTCAAATTGTGCCACAAACAGGGTGCACTACATTAATTGGCAGTCGTGCTAGCAATTCAATATGAATCTCGGGGGTTGCACTCTACATTATGTTTGCGTTCATGATCCCCTCTAAAAACCCTCATGTACACAAGGGGTTATTTGTATAAAAACCTTTGTATACAGATCTATCCCATCCTAAATATATGTTTAATGTAAGTACCGTAACACCATAGCAGGTTCGCCACCTGGCGAAACGAATATTTATTTTTTTTGAAAAAATAAGGTTCGCCTCTCGAAAACTGAATTTCTCAATTTTCGTTTTTTAGCAAAAAATCAGTAAAAATGACTGTAAATAGCTTAGAAATGACAAAATATTTCAAAAACTAATTTTTTCTATTTTCTATTTTCTGTCTTCAGAATTTTCTAATTTTTACCTTTTTTTATTTTTAGAATTATTTTAGGACGAACCTGCCATGGTACTACAGTATACATCGATATTTTCATCTCTAAATATGTTTATTGCATGTATACGTAATACAACAATTTTTACATTAATACCCCTTCTGTGCACTCACGTATACTTCTACGTGTTTAGTATAATGCATGCCAGGATATGAATGACACTTTGATCAATGCCACATACAATGAACCTTTAGAAACTTCTGTTATCCATTTGAGCCTCCAAAATCAACCAAGGCTGGAAGAAAATACTGGTACACCTGCAGACAGAATGTTCAGAGACAGTTGAAAAATTTGGTTCAACAAATTTTTCAACTGATCTGCCTGTATAAGGTGGGTCACTTTCGACTGACAGTGGACCTTCTGTGTGGTAACAGACTACTTGCACATTGCTCACCTAACTTACTACATTGACCTTCATGGCAGTCCACAAAGGCCATGTAGCTTCTGTCACGACTCGTTTATTGGCAATGTGAGGAAACCCATTTAGGGCCGCCATAGCCAAAGGTCGAGAGACCGTCGAATTTCACGAATAGGTTTGCAAGAAACCAAGAATTTGATCTCTCGACCCTTCACACTAGAGGTGAAAGTTCAAAAGTCTTTTTCAAAGGTGTTTTTCAAAATGTCTTCATGGCAACACTTTTTGACCAAGGTTGACAGACTCTCGAAGGAAGTTTGGGTCGAACGGGAATAGAAACCCAAATTATGATCGAGAGCCCGTCGATTTTTTCATAAAAAATCAAATCTATATTTTATTGCCTATTTTCAGCCCATTTATTTGGACTC
Organism: Pohlia nutans; assembly: GCA_022496805.1. NCBI lineage: Eukaryota > Viridiplantae > Streptophyta > Bryopsida > Bryales > Mniaceae > Pohlia > Pohlia nutans. Next base: position 6,485,572 of record CM040086.1, read on the forward strand.
TCAACAAAGTTTGGCCACTCAATCCTACGGCCTCTTGACTTGAACATCCATAGTGTGAAGCGGCCCTTAAAAGAAAACGGTGTCGTTTTGGACACTCTTTTCAACATGTTTTTGACAATAATTTAGTGTCTTGAATTTTTTTATTCAACACTAAGCAATGTCAAAAAGAGCATTGAAAACCTCGTTGAAAACAATGCGGCCCTTTTTTGGGTAGTAGTAGAGTTATCCGTAAAGTTAGCCCAAAAAGGAAATGATTCCAACACTCAAGGAAAAACTCCTCTTAGGGAGATTCCACGGGGAGGTCACACACTATATACTTTTGTAAACCATGTGCGGTCGGGGGTTAATTATAGGTGGGCTATTTATTTAAATTTCTTAAATAATTTGCACCTTATTAGTAGATAAAATGGTCCTTTGAGGAATTTTTCAAGACCCTATAGGTAAATATAATTTCCACCATTAAGTTATTTTATAGACCCTATTTTATTTATAAACCGGACCATTTATCAAAATCCTAGAATTTCAGCATAAATTGAACTTAATCGCACATAACAACGGCAACAATACATGAACGTAACTTTCAAAGTATAATGACTGTGCTTAGTGCCTAAAATATTGATGGTAGATTTAAGTGAGAAATGCATGTTGTGAAAGGAAGCATGCATCACACCACCCGGCCCTAGCCTTGTGGATCTCATTGGTCACCTATTGCTCAAATTCATCATAAGGAGACTTTCCCATGAAGCCAAATAATTCAACCTTCATTTGTGATTCATTCCTAGCCATTGGTTAACTTCAACAATTTTTAGTCAATTGAGGCAACTCTCATTCAATCCAAGGATTTTCATTAGAACTCACATAAATTCTTCGTTCTTTTAAATATTTGAGACCCTACTTTATTAATAAAAATAGAATACTAACTATACTTTTCACCTACCCTACTTTAAATATAATATTGTATAGGCCATTTCATCTAGGCTATGGTATTTCTAAAATTTGTATAAATTTTTGCTCCAATGAATGAAATGTACCCTATATTTTTTTTCACGTGGTTTAATAATTTTTTCACAGTGACCTCCTAGGGGAGATTCTCCATGAAAGACTCGCGCCTGCTCTTTGTAGAGAGAATAAAATAATTTTAGTTCTTACTTTGGATTAGGCTAGAGAAATTGGATGGGCTTAGCACTTCTTCAAACAAGGGCCACTGTTTTTTACAGATCCATTGTTACTTTTATTAGAGGAGATTAAAAGGAGATTCTACAGTGAACCACTTGTCTATTTGAGGTGGAGTGGGGTTGGGTGCTTCATAGGGAGTGGCTTGTATAGCCGAGAAAAGCTCAAAAACGAGCTCTAACCAGTGTTGAGAGGTAGCTTAAACATCATCTAAAGCAAGGCTCTGACACCAAGTTCCCCCGTTCTTCAGAAGGGGACAATGTCTACTTGTTGACGTGTAGACATGACTGTAAATGTCATATTTGATAGTGCATCATTGTTGACTAATTTTTACGGGTAACTCTAGACTATCAAGGCAATAAGTTACTTAAAAAAATGTAGTATTTGTGGTGTTCAAAGTTACATTGAATATTAATTTTCCATAGTAAATTCAATCACTTGGACATTCCTGCAATCCCTCCCTATGATGCATTACACACCGATCTCAATAGTGCAACTTTCAATAGTACACCTTCCAATGATCAATTTAATGCACTACTAGCAAAGGCATCGCTTCTCACTCAAAAATTGTTGTGGAAAATGCAGCGATGAGTCGTGAGACTCCATTTTGGATTTCTTTTTTTGCACAAATGGGTGCCTAACATCATAAAGAACACCCTCCAATTTTTTTTATATTTATGAAAAATATTTTTCCATGTGTTATTGGGATTTTGCTATCACTATGCTTTTTGAATTTAGTGGAAAATGCAGCGATGAGTCCCGGGACTCCATTTTGGAATTTTTTTGCACATATGGGTGAGTTCACTGTACACACTTTTCCTACGTGACGAATCGCACTCACCAAGTCTTGAACACCTAGACAGTGAGTGTGAAGTGGTGCCTTTGACTCGCCTACCGAGTGAAAAGCGACACCTTCTCCTTGTAGTGATGGCCTTTATGTAAGTTTGATAACCATCTATTGTCACCACTTTGGCTTCTGCTGTGACCATCTTCATTACAGGCTCTCTCTCATTGTGAATCAAAAGAGTGCTTCTCTTACAGAACTCACAAATAGAAGTGAAGATAAGAGTAAGCTTGCTTGAAAGCCTTGCAATCAGGTTGTCAGTCTCGTTTGATTTTCCACCCAGAGTCCTTGGAGAAGGATCCAACCCCTCGAGCAAAAAGGATTCATGATATTAAGATGACAAATTCAATCAATCATATTGTGAAGAATATAATTTAAATGGAATGAAATAAAATAACACTGAAATCAATGAAGAACATTAAATGTGTTGGTAAAAAAAGCAAACAAACTTGAACAAAAAGAAGTCCACATAAGAACCAATTGAAAGCTGCCAAAAAACACAAGACCCAATTTAAACTTCTTGGGGTTAAAAACCACGAGGACTTATGATTTTTTATTTTATTTTTCCTTTTCTTATTTTTTTGGAAATTGCGTTCAGATGCTTCCCCCTTCATTTGATTTGTATTTATTCATTGGATATTTATTTCTTTCTAGTTTTGTGATCACTTTTGACACTATATAAAAATTACCAATATCAAGTGAGATAAGAGTGTTTCAAATTTGATTTTTTTTTGTGGAAATCAACAAAATATTGATTATTTATAAATTTATGACATAAATTTTTGTTCAATCGTGATGATATTTATTCTCTGCGAACTGAACTTCTTATAGTGTGTACATACCCATGTGAGTGTATAGAGATATATTATTGGATACATCATACATATATGATGGACCGAGGTATTTTTTTCGTAGTATGTATAAAGTTATTTATGTAAATTGTTAAAAGGGAATGTTAGAAATACATATAAATGTAGATTAGGAGATCATTTTTCTTAACCCCGCCTAAACGTCTTTAGCTTTTTGGGCTTAAAATGATCATTGCTTTTGATGTGTTATACATCTAAATGTAAGTGAGATATAGAAATTTCAACCATACAATCTTGTAGTGTACATGTTTTAAATGATTTGAATCAAATTTGGAGTCATTTGGACACAAAGATTGCAAGATCGTAATGTTTTAGTGTTAAAAAAATGCTAATTTTTTCTTAGCAACACATTAGAGGTGACATTTGTTTTCAAAATTACTCAAGTGAAAAACTTTTCAACTATAAAGTGGTTCAAAATCATCATATAAACACGTACATTGGTACCAAAAAAACTCATGAAAAAATGTGATGGGCCCTAAATTGGCCTAAAAGTAGCTCGAAAAGTGACCCATTTGACCCCAAAAGCAAAAAGTGTCCTAAACAAATCCATGCACTAGAAGGACTTCCAAACATTCAGAACAACATGAATTGTCATGAAAATTTTACCATAATATCTAGACTTCAAGGGGAATCTAACCCATTTAAAGCCTCACAACTCGTGCCCTTTTATAGGCCACTATCGTAAGGGGATATGAAAAGTCTATTACAAGGAATAGAAAAATTCAAGGAACCAAACTCCCATAAGCCCCTGCTGTAAAAACACTTTTGGTACCCTAATTATTATCAACACAAGACAATGCCCTTGCTTTCCAATTGTCATCCTCTACTTTTTCAAAACATCCTTTACTAACCCTCTATTAGAACCCTTTTCAAATACTTCTAATACCCGTATGTAGAAGAACCACAAAACAACTTGAATTGAAATTCTCTTGGCATTACTAATAATTTTGTAATTTTTTTTTTGAATCATTTGATCAAGAAAAAAGTGGCACTTTTGAATATACCTACCCCACTATTGTGGGACTTGAGGATTGAGTGAGAACAACTTGGGCTAAAATGAAAAAAATCCCAAAGCTCGTTAAATACTCTTCTGTACGAGTAACCTCTTAAAACCTCTTCCGTATGATCCACTCGAGTGCAACTTATTAAAAACTCTTTCATATGATCCATCTTACTGCAACTAGTTAAAACTCTTTCGTATGATTCATCCTAATGCAACCTTAAGATTCACCTTGCATAAAATTCTTCAACAGGCCTGTGCATACTACTTGGTTGATCTTTTACCTATAAAGTAATTTTCCTTGAAACTAGACACTTGCCATTCTATGAGGGAATTTAGTAGGAGTCAAGCAAGTAAGACAACTTAACCCCTAAACATACCGATACTTTGAACACAAGTAAATGCTAGCCTCAAAAATAGATATTAGCATGACTCAGATGTACAATAGGTGTACATAAGAGGACCATTGCATGCATGAAATCTAGCCAACAAATTTGACATACTTGCATTTGGAGACCTCTCCAATATTTTCAACATCTCCTCATCACAAAAAAATTACTCTAATTGGTAGAGAATTTAATAGGCTTGCAAAGGTAACTTGGATGAAAGTCATTCGAGATTGTTTGAGAAAGTTACAAGGTTTTGAATCCGTTCGTGATCCAATTTCTGGATGCTAGGACGTTTAGGGGTTAAGATGTGAAAACAAAGAGCCTTCAAGAGCATTGGAGAAAATCTTGGAAACTTTAGTAGGGATACAAAGTCTAGGGCTTATAAAAAAAAAAAACAAAAAAACAAAACCAATCCAAACCCAAAGCCCTAAATCTCATCTTCATCTCCACGGTGTCTGTCTCTCTGTTTCTTGCCCATCTTCCCCGCTCTGCATTGCCATCCCCTGTGGCTATGGTAGCCCATACACATGACGAGCTCCAGTAGCAGCAGGCTACCAGCGATGGCAGCCTCATCACCAGCTGCATCCTCCAGGTAACTACACACATTACAGCAACGGATTCATTCTCGTAAGTATTCTGAACGATGTAAAAGAGCCCCTGAGATTGTATGTGTTGTTCTTGCTTGCAGGAATCTGCGAGGGTTTATGAGATGGATGCGAGACAACAACGTGGAGTACAGCGACGGCCTGTCGTTTCACACCGCGGACAGTGTGGCGGACATCGGGGTGAAAGCGCTCTACGACCTGCACGAGGGGGAGATGATCGCCACCATTCCCAAGCAGGCGTGCCTCACCATCATCACCAGCGAGGCGGAGGCCCTGCTCAGTGAAGCGGAATTGGGCGGGGGTCTCGGCCTGGCCGTGGCTCTCATGTACGAGCGCAGCCTCGGGGAGGCGTCCAAGTGGTCCGGCTACTTGCGCCTCCTCCCGTTCCAGCAATGCCTTCCGTTTGTGTGGAGCTTGGCTGAAATCGATCGCCTGCTCACGGGCACCGAACTCCACAAGGTGCGTCAATGTAGCTCTAAAACCTTTTCAATGTAGGTCTGTTTTCTGGATTCCACGAAAATATACCCTAAACCTAACTTTCTCGAGTACAATACATTTCCACTATAGCACAAAAAGAATCGGTAGCACTAAAAGATTGAAGAACTGTTCCATTTATTCCAATGTCTAGGTGCGTGTAGAGAAGAATCTTTTCGTCTTGTCAATGTAGCTCTGTTTTCTGGATTCAACAAAGACATAACCTAAACCTAACCTTCTCTCGAGTACTACTATGGCACAAAAAACCGCTAGCACTAAAAGATTGAAGAACTGGTCCATTTTTTCCATTGTCAGGTCTGTAATCACTTTCCCATGAGCAACCATAACACGACCTCAAGATTGTGCACAAAAAGTATGTTGCTCTGGTTTCTGGATTCAACAAAATATACCCTAAACCTGACCTTCTCGAGTGCCATACATTTCCACTATAGCACAAAAAGAATCGGTAGCACTAAAAGATTGAAGAGCTGTTCCATTTATTTCATTGTCTAGGTGCGTATAGAGAAGAATCTTTTCGTCTTGTCAATGTAGCTCTGTTTTCTGGATTCAACAAAGACATAACCTAAACCTAACCTTCTCTCGAGTACCACTATGGCACAAAAAAACCGCTAGCACTAAATGATTGAAGAACTGGTCCATTTATTCCATTGTCAGTTCTTAGTTTCCAGGGTATGAATATAGAATATTGAGCTTTGTATACTAGACGATACTAGTAGTATCACCTTTACACTATATATCTTTACGTCGGTATACACACCAAAATATATGTAGAGTAGTAAGATTTCAAAGCATACAAATATGAAGCTAAAACGAAAAGCAAGAAGCATTATATAATCCTTGTAGTGAGCACAAATCAAACTATAGATTACTAAAGTTCTTTAATAAGTCATTTTCTACTAGCTCCTTTTTCATTATTGTCATCAATGATATCTCCTTTAGCAAATTAGAAGTATCTTATTTCCTCATGTTTGAATGTACTTCACGCAATCATTTTCCCATGAGCCCTCATGCAAACATGAGCAGCTCAAGATCGTGCACAAAAAGCATTTGGAGTCCTTGATTGCAAGGGTATTCAGAAGAATGTTATGAATGTGCGGGTGATGCAGAGGTGGAACTCTTTGGCCTGAATTATGACTTGCATCTAGACAGGTGATAAAGGAGGACAGGCGGCTGATGAAGTCGGACTGGAAGGAGTGCTATGGAATCCTTGTTGATCTTTTTGGAGAAAGAAAATTCCCTGCCAAGTGGTTCTCATTTGAGCACTACTTGGCAGCCAAAACTCTGGTGGCTTCCCGTGCATTTGAAGTCGACGACATTCATGGTTTTGGCATGGTACCTTTGGCTGACTTGTACGCCTCTCATAATTATCCCTCTCGTTTCCTGAACGTGAAATCTCTTATTACTTCCGGTGTTCTCTCTGTTCATATAACCGGCTGCTAATGAGTGTTATTTCTTCTGGCTTTTGCAGATTTAACCACAAGACTGGTGCTGAAGATGTGCATTTTACATCTGTATTGAGCGACTCTGATTCAGATTCTGAACCCAGCACGCCTGATGAGACTCTTGAAGAAGCAACGAAGAAAAAGGGTGATGTTGATGTCAGCCCTAAACCTAAGAGAAGAGGGAACTCCAATCCAAATGTTGATGAGAGCCCCAAAATACCTAAAGAAGCAATCAATCAGAGAGGTAAGCCAGCATCAGCTGAGAGCCTTAAGCCCGCAGAAGTCACTTATAAGAGGAGGGCCAAGGCTAATCCAACTGAAGAGGAGGAAGAATCAACCAAGGAGGGTGATGAAGAGAATGCAGAGAATTGGGAGGGAAGCAGTGACGTTCTAGAGATGATCATGGTGAAAGATGTTGCCAAGGGCACCGAGGTAGGATATCTTCCATTCTGAGCTTTGACATATCTCATTTCATTTTTCTTGGCATGTAATCATTTACTCCCTCCGTCTGGAAATAACTGTCCTAGTTTTTGGCATTTTTGAACTTAACGTTTTTTTGGCCAAAAAAAGCCTTCAAAGTACTCAAAAAATGGTCTATCTTTAACAGTAGTATGTAGTTTTTGTGTCACTCTCATTTTCCGCCCCGTTTGAAGTGGACAGGATTTACGTTTGAAGTATAAAACATAGGACAAAAACTAGGGAAAAAAATGCCAAAAACTAGGACAGAGGGAGTAAATGGCCATGTGATGACATTAGTACAAAACCACCCAGTTTACGTTTTCTGAGATGGATTTTTTAATGCTCTTAAATAGGTTATGCATTTAACATACTGAAAAAGCCCTCGATTTATTGATAATATGTTTGATTTCAGATTTACAATACGTATGGTTCACTCAGCAATGCAGCATTGCTCCACCGCTATGGATTTACTGAACCAGAGAATCCCTTTGACATAATAAATGTCGACCTTGCACTTGTGACTGATGTTTGTGGACGATTATCCTCGACGCGACATGTTCGGAGGTGTTTGACTCTTTGGCGGAAAGCTGGATGTGCTCCCTGCTCGTCCCAAGGAGCTGAGTATTTCGAGTTCTCAGTTGATGGGAAGCCTCAACCGGAGCTTCTGGTGCTGCTGTATCTGATCCACGCACCAGACGCCACTCGGGACGCCGTGGAGCAGCAGGCTCTTCATTGGAATGCAGACGAAGTTGAGTTATCTGATGACGAGGAAATCGAAAGAGTTTCATCTGCTGCCGTGGACAAGCTCGCTAAAGCACTAGGCTGGACAACGAAGCTCAAGAACTCTAGCAGGTACATTGTTCACTTTCTTTGATGTTTTCTTCGCACGTTTGCAAAAGTTATTCCTGTTGCAAGGTTTTAGGTCTGGCAATTGTCATGCTAGAAACACCTAAAATCATCAATTCAGTATACTTGGGGGCATTTTTTTTAAATTGCATTAGCAATTCAAAATGATGATTTTACATTAAAAAAAAAAGAATTTGTGGATAAGTCATGTAATTGCTATGAATTCTCAAAGTACAAGTTGCCTAGACCACTTAAACCGTCAGTCATAAAACCCATCTCTAAAATTCAAACTCAATTAACGACAATTAAGTTTGGGGATGGTTCAGAAGCATTTTATGGGATGGTTCCAGAGCAGGGACAGAATTTGCGGTTTCTAACTTACTAATGTTTGTGGTCTATTTGCAGTCGCAAACGAAACAGAGATGGTCAGGCCAATGGAAGCAACAAACGGACGACACCGCAGAGAGCCTCTGTTACACTGAGAGAAGAGGACCCCAGTTGGATGACTGACTTTGACAAATGGCTTCTCACAAAGCCGGTCTGCGCGAGCTTGTCGGCAATAGTGGTTGGGAGAGACGCCATGTACCCTGAGGTGAACTCAATGACTAGTGAGAAGCTAGTTGGTGGTTCTCTAAGCTCCACTTTGCAAGAGGACAGAGCACTGCTGAGAAGTATTGACAGAAATGCCGATGCAAAGCTCTACCATGCGCTTTCTCTGCGCATCAGTGAGCGTGCCATTTTAGACAAATGTGCCACACTGATGAAATCAAAGTCGAAGAAAAGATGAGAACTGGACTATTGTAAGTAGTCTCTTCTTTCTCGGGTTATACGGGTACTGTATCTCTTTTCATTACAACCCTGTCTGTTTCATTGCAGCAGATGTGCAGTATTTTAAGACAATTAGAGAAACTTGCTGTGGACAAATTCTCCTGCAAGTGAGTGCCACGTTGTACTGTTCTCTCAGCAAAGTTCATGTGCGAGGTCGACCATGTGCATTTAGGCATGGTGACCAAGAATTGTACATGAGAGCACAATTATTTAAGACAATTATTAATTTAGAAAACATTGTTCTTGCTCTGACTTATTTTCTCATTTCAACTGAGTGTATTGTCTTTATTGTTATTATTATCATTGATAGTGTCAGGATTCATTACCCTACTCAGTCAGATTTGAGGAAGTTATACATTGTAATCTGGGTTAAGGGGCGGTTTACACTACGGACCAAGAACTCGTCCCATGCAACTCTAAAATCTGTGATTGGCTAAAATCCATGATGGAGCCAATCACAGATTTTAGAGTTGCATGGGATGAGTTCTTGGTCCGTAGTGTAAACCGCCCCTAAGTAATTGGACTTTGCTTCGGAGTGCAATTTCTGTGGGTACTACTGATTGCAAAGAACTTACTTTTTACTGCATAAAAAAATGAAGAAAATTATGAAGAAGTCTTTTACGGCTTGAAGATTTTGCAATCCATGGTATATTTGTGGCCTAGTGTTTTTGGATCCATGGTGATTGCACTTCTTTGTGTAGCTTCTATCATTCATGCATGTTACGACAATGTGGCGTTATCGAGTTTTGTAGAGAATTTTTAGTGCTTTTACAACTAATACATAAAGATGCACTCTTCAAAACAAGTGGACTTTTGGTACATAAGAAGTATGTGAAAATGTATGGTTTGTTGATTTACAAAAAGAAAATGGATTAAATTTTGGATACATGCACCCTAGGGGATTAAAGTTATTGTTGGATTTTGAATAAGAGGAATCAACAGACCAAACATTGAGCAAATACTGAGGTGCAAAAAGTCCTTTGGTCTCTTGTTTAGACTTGGAGTTGCAAGGGTAGGACTAATACTTCAAGTTTGGAAATAAGTTGGTAGATTGTATGCAACTATGAGTTATTATTTTTTTAAATTCCAAAGCTAAATAAAAATTCAATTACAATGTAGAAAAGAATTATCATGTGTTCTATGTGGGCTAAAGAGGGTTACAAATCAAAATACTCCATGAAATTTCAAATACTTTTATTATTTATAAATTTTTGTATAAAATTTGGAATTTATTGGATACACATAAATTAATTGTAGATTTTCTAAATACTATTGTGTAGCCATATAAAGTTCACAATAAATGAAGATTGTCTTTGATACATAAATTTAACTTTATTAACTACTAACTGCCTAATCGACCGTATATGGTCGATTCAAAATTTCACAGTTTACAAAAAGTTCAACCCACTGCAAACGTCCACAACTTTTGCAAAAATAACAATTTTTGAGTGTCATTTTTTTTTCCTTGTAGATATTGAAAATGAGCAACTTTTCCAAAAATAAATTCTGAAATTTTTCTTACCAATTTTACTCTAAAGCCCTCAAAGTGACAACATTCCAAATTGTCACAATTTTGAAAATCTGCCCAGAATGGAATCTTTAAGTTTTTTACCAAATAAGATTAGTTCTAATATGAACAAGGTAACTACCATATAAAACCAATGTTTTTTTTATCTATCATACATTCATACTTGATTCCAAGTAAAAATAACTAAACATGTATTTTTTATAAATTTTCAAAGAATTTTTTTACAAATTGATTATTAAATAATTCATAGATTTTTTTCAAAATTTAACCGTATGGATAGTCTTACTGTTATGCTCTACATATGTTTAAAAATTGAAGCTCATAAAAGTTGAGTAAGATGGACATTATGACACATTTAGCATTTCAAGAAAACCCTTGGGCACTTAGGGGTTAAGAACATTGTGCAGGTTATGATTGAAAATTCACTAATTATAAGAAACATATCTACATAATTTTAACGGCGTGGTTATTTTTATGAGGTAGCTATAAGCGGCCCTTGTGAGACTCTGAAATTCTAATAGAATATGACCTACTTTACACTTGACTTTACATTGACATGAGGTGATGTTAGCATCTAGAGAATCACACATGTGATTAGTACTGAATCTTCAATCCTAACTCTTTATCGCCCAACGTTGTTGTGCAAAAATCTTACATATATGGTGTTTTTTCTCTTAAAAAACTCTGTTGAAATTAGGGATATTATTAATATTATAAATAAAAGCATAGCTTAATCAAACAAGTGACGGTTAAACCTTGGTAAGATCAAACCGTTGGATTGAAAGATCATAATATGTTTTTGAACTGTATAACACACTCAAAACGAGATTTTAGAGGGTGGGTGATTTCAAAATTAAATAGTATTTGGGTTCAATTTTCAAAAATGAAAGTGAAGCAATTCAACAATGACCTATGTCAACACCTCTCCAATTGCAATCATTCATGTCAAGAATGGACTCACACATAATTATTGTGAATTTCATATGTGAGAGTGACTTATCCATATACGGTTTAGGTCAAAATTTATATGTATAAATATAAAAGGTGTTAGTACATTGATCAAGATCGGAATACATACACTAATGGAATATGAACAAGAGAACATGATCCAAAAAATAAAAGGAAATAAATTTTTTCCAAACACAAGAAATATCACAGTACGTGTGTTGTATTTGTTAATATTTGCAGTATTTTGATGTTTTGTAAATAGGTGTTTTGAGAGCTTCACAATTCTAAATCAAAATTTTATTTTTAAAGTTTGCGTGAGACAAAGCTCCACATCTGAATTTCAAACATTGGTGTTTGGTTTGGAGTAGATTTAAAAACATGCCTCAATGACCACATTATGGTTGCGTGGGTTGTAAAGGGTTAACAACAAGAATGTTGTTATAAGTTTCCTAGGGCTATGAAACTAAATACCACATAATAGAAGAATTAAATAGAGACAACAAACAAATAAATTGAGACAATTGGAAGGAAAGTTAAAATCATGAATAAAGAATGAAATACATGGAAAGATGGCGTTGAAAGGAGTGATTAGAGAGAAGTTTGAAGTGGATTACTATTATGGTGACTATTGTAGGTTACTTGCAACTATGTTGCATTATCATTTTTGAACAACCAATGCCATTTTTTTTTTAAATTCAAAAATTCATGTCATCTGTTTTATAAAAAAAAATCAATTTTGTATATTTTAAAACATTTGGCAACAATTTTTTTACATTTATATAGGTGCTCTCATTGTTACCTACTGATACCACTATACCTATGTAGAACAGTCATTTGGAACATTTATAAGAATGTCTATAGAGTAGGGTTGTCATGTTTGACCACTCCATAAGATGTCAAAGATAGACAACAGACCATGTCAAACAAACATATTTTCATAATATGCCCAAAATATTCTATATTATTCTAGGATATTTGAGAATGTTTCATCTAAGTATGTTTTTCAACATTTGTTTAATACGACACTAGACGTTAAACATTGAATATGACAAACATTGGTAAAAAAAGTGCCGAAGAAGACAACCTTGCTATAGAGTATTGGTACAAAAATGTTGAGGAATTCAAAAATGAATTGAATGACATAAAAATTGAAAAATTAACAATTGAGTTGAACACTTAGAAGTATCAATCAAATGTTGAATATTGTCTAAAAAATTAGAAATAATACTTAGAATAATACTTATAGATTCAATTTATAGATAAAAAGAAAAAAGAAATCTCAAAGATTTATAGATAAATCTCAAAAAACTTATAAAGACTTTTGAATATATATTCTTAAAAGACTTATAAAAAATAGAATGAGCTTAAGGAAGGGTTAGTTTGCACTTCATTACTTCAAAGCTAATTCCCCAACTCCATGGTACCTAATATTCAAATATTATTCCCATTGACAAGCATTCATTGTAGTATTGAGTCGCAAAATTGATGAAAATTTTGTAATAGTATATGTCAAAATGACAACTTTGTAATAATATATGTCAGAGTGAAAACTTTTTAATAGTATATATTAAAGTGACAGCTTTGTAATAGTATATGTCACAATGACAACTATGTAATAGTACACTTTAAAATGAAGCTTACCAAGTATAATTTCTACTATGCTTGGAAATTTTGAAAAATCCTAAAAATTTAAAGTCTCAATTGCAATTTGAAGTTGAAAGCCTATCACCATATATCTAAAAATAGAATGGTACAAAAGTTTAGTTTACACTAGAATGCTATATAGTTACAAATTTATAATGATATATACCTATGTAAAAATTTCTTCACTTTTCAACCAAATTTTTATTGAATATAAATTTTCTTCACTTTTTCTTCAAAAGGTCATGATGGTAATTTGAAGTTATTACAAAAAAATCAAAATTTTTAAGACTTATTGAAAAGTGAAGAAATTTTTATAACAATAGGATTATAACAATAGGATTTAATATTTTATAACAATAGGATTCCAAACCCCCTATTATTTGGATCGAATTCTACACATACAATAAAAAAATTTGGAACTATGATGAGAGAGGACATTTGGCATTGTATGACGGAGGTAGTTCGATAAGAATCAAACAAAGAGAACTTACTTAAGATGTAAGGAAAAGAGCATCCAAAAGTATTTAGGAGCATTGGGGAAAATTATAGTAAAAACTTTAGTAGGGATAGAAAGTCTAAAACTTAATAATGTAATGTTTGAACAAGTTTACAATAATAAAAAAATTGAGTGGAGAGATATTTATCTTGACTTGTGCATGCAATTAGTCCTTAAGTTATTGAAAGTGCATTCAATGTTTACAATTGTCTCAATAATTGTAAATTTAAAGGAGTAAAAGGAATTTAAAGAACCTCCCTCATTTCATCTCTAATCCTTGAATTCAGTTTATAAAAATTCAACTTAGAAGTAGTCAAAAGTGTGTTCTGAGCATAAGACCATAGAGGCATAGGACAAATTTTTTAACAACATGGAGCATTCAAATCATTCTATTTTTTTGTTGTTTTTAAATCAAAAACCTCTCAACAACATAAAAATGGCCCTTGATCTCAACATTAAAATTAAATATTGGCCATGCAATCATCAAAATAAATGTCATTTATAATTAAAGGACATAGCATCATTCCCCTCCCCTAATTTTTCCTCAAACCTATATTCCCTTCAATTTCATGAGCTTTAGTTTCCAAGCAATGGCATAACATTTTGTAGTCTCTGTGACTGCTGCCTCCCCCAAACAAAACGATGTGGAATATCCCACATCATTTTATTCCCCCAATGAAATGATGTGAGATATTCCACATCACATCAATAGCTATGGGGGCAGGTGGCATTAAGCAAGAGCAACTAATTATGGTGAACAGTAATTGAAAGCACTAAATCACAATTCAATAGTGCCATATAATTGGTTATTCGATTCAACAGCCCATTCATTTATAGATCATTGGTCACTCCATATATAAAGGTAGATGAAACTAACAGGGAGCCTTCTTGAAGGCTACTGAATGTTGTGAGTGGATCCCTGAGTACTACTCTATTCTCCCGCGAGTACTACTCTCCTCATCAACGCGGTTTTATGAAATCAATGTGGGAGGATATATACTTTACTTGAATTCAAAAAATTATACATATAAATTCTTTTGTTTCTAAAAGCATTCTCATTCCAAATCCTTCAAAGCACCTTTTAAAGTACACTTTCATCTATAATTCAATTTGAAACGACTCAATCACACTCTCTATATGTACATGGTATATGTTTAATGGACCAAACACAACTCTCACTTATTTAGAATATAGGACATTAGAAAAAATTTGAAGCGTACAGAGGGCTGCGAGTTCAAGGAAAAGGTCATGCACTAAAATAATTCAATAATAATTAAATAATAAATCCTACATGGCCGAAATTCAGAGCCCTCCAATCATTGCAAGTAGGGGAAGAATACTTTGGGTGATTCATGCTGCATGAGTGAAGAGGGGTAAGTTGCTCCATGTGTCCACATGAGATGTGGCCGAGTACTCATCAAAACATTCCGCCACAGTATTATTATTAATATTTTATTAATATTTTATTAATTTCTTGCATGACCTTTTCCTTGAACTCGCAGCCCTCTGTACGCCTCAAATTTTTTCTAATGCAAAGTTTCATCACATGTGCATTCAAGTACATGAATCTACTTAAATCTATTTTTAGAAGGTGATTTAAAGAATTCTCTAAACTCTCCAAATGTGACAGGTCTATTTTCCCTCGACACTATCACTAGTAGAAATCTTGTTTAATGTGACAAGTCTTTAAGAATTAAATGTCGGGAACAAGAAGTGCATAGTGATGCAAAGACCACTTTACGTTACTATGGACCCAGGCTATAGACTTGTTGTTTTGAACATTTAGTCATCAAAGACCTATCACATTAAACAAGATTTCTAATAATGAATTTAAGAATGTTTATCATCCAAATACTCTATATCAAATGGTTTAGAGGGTTTTATTGAGGATGCCCTAAGCAGATAGATCAATATAGAGGGACTTTTGAAATTTCAACTATGTCACATTATATTGTCAACAATTCTTATTGGACTTTTTAATGAATGATTTTAACACGAAAAGCTTGTTTAGAACTAGAAATATTGCACAATCCTACATAAAATTCCTAAAAGTGTAATTTATTGTTGAAGTGGTAGAAGACATTAGTAGAAAAGGACTTTTCTAATCAAAACATGGTGTGTTTTTTTAAGTCCTTTTAAGTACCTTTAAAGTGACAACTTCCATAACTTAACTTAAATTGATATTTTGTTATTAATAAAATATTATGTTGATATTATGAATACAATATCAATATATTAATATCTTATCAATTTTAAATGAATTCATATTGATTGTTTGACTCATGTTGATTCAAACAACAAACACCAATGTAATAACTTCATAATAATTTAATCAAAATAACTTAGCTTTGCAACTTTACAACAACATGAGGCATTGAATAGGATAGTTTAACCCTTAAATGTCCACAGCCCTCTCCAGATTTGGAGAATTGTAAAGATGCATTATAAAATGAAACTAATAGGGTTATTTTGGACTTGAGTGATGTATGAATAAAAGTTGTACATTATGAATTTTAGATTCTATCCATGCGGTTAAATCTATGATTGCTATCAACAATATTTTTGTATAAAATTTGGAACTTAAAATTCAAAATTCTTTTGTAATTTGATTACAAATAAGACATTGACAAACTATAGATTAAATTTGTTGTGATGGATTGAAATGCAATACTTTAAGTGTAGTGATTTTTGAAGATATTTTGGTTCTTTAAATTTATGAGTTGACTTTTTCAAGAACACTTGAACTATTTTGAACTAAGATCTTATAATGTTTTGGTAAATTAGTGAAACATGAAATGAGGCATAAAAGTCTCACAAATCATCCCCTTTCTAATCAATTTACAAATTCATGAATCTAACTTCCCATAAAATCCACAGTAAAAAATCCACTCTGCGAAAAGCGCATACAAATAAGAAAAGTGAATGAAATTTGTGCATCATTCAAAAATGGACGCATGGGCAATTAAGGATTAATCACTAATGAATATGACATTTATATACACTACTACATGATTTGGTTGCTCCCTACATTGAAATGTCACTGGACTTGGTGAAATAGCGCCACTGCATAAAAATTGGGGACCTATCTTTATTGAGATGGAAAGCAATCCCTATCACTTTTCCACTCTAGATAACAAAGATGTTTGTTTTTACTTAAATGCATGTTATAAGTTTCTTCATCTCTTGTTACATACTCTATACCGTATATAAAGAGGCAAAATTTTATCACCAAACGGAAGGCTAATGTGTAGGTCTTTCCAACCCTATGACGTGTTCATTATATTGTGATAACTTCATTGATTCATTCAACAAATAAGTAATTCTTCAAATACTTGATCATGCTTTACAAATATATTGGAAATATTCCTAATAGTCCATGAAAATTCTAGAATATCCTAAGAACATCTTCTACATTAAAAGCTGTATGTGACATCTGTGAAGGACATGCCATCCATTTGTTATTCTCATCTACATATGACAACCTTGTACCACATGAACTGGAAATCCACCATCAATGTTAACAAACATGAGAACCAAATCACGCATTGAAAATTAAGGTAAAAAGACATAATTAATGCAAAAATTGAGCATTTTTCTCTCATCTATATATGACAACCTTGTACCACATGGACTGGAAATCCACCATCAATGTTGACAAACATGACAACCAAATCACACATTGAAAATGATGTAAAAAAGACATAATTAATGCAAAAATTGAGCATTTTCAACCACTTACCAGAGAACCAGAGTATGATGGCACAGCCTCACTGCAACAACGTCACAGGGTGCAAGCAAGCAAGGGTCAACCTACGAGTAAGATGCTAGCTACTGCACTGCAATTAATTCTACAGAGACTGCATGATCGAGGGAGGAAAGTAAACCAAGACCACATCCACATGATCATGATGCGTGGAGTTATGTCCAAGGGAGGCGTGGGTTTGCTACAACCCCTTACAGTCTGTTGCCAACCCCTCAAATGCGGAGACAAAAGGAAGGAAGAAGAAAAAAAAAAAAAAAAAACACAGGCTGATCAAAACTACTCTCTAGTTAGTCTGTCTGTCTGTCTGTCTGTCTGTCTACTTAAGTACCTGCTGATCAATTCAAACACCTACACACGCTTGCCTAGCTAACCTTCATGCGTAAATATTCTACTAATCAACTAAAAAATGAGCTTCTATCTTATTGCAGATTGTTTTTTTTGTTGTAGTTCCAATGTGAAACAAATCACAGCATTCAGCCTAACTTGGTCAACTTCAACTTACAGTGAGTCCTTCGATCACAGGACCCGTGTTATAAAAGTCAAGTCGACGTTTTTTCATGCAGCTCTTGATCATTTCTTTTTCAAGTATCGATCTCATGAAGTACGTCCCACACTTGGAAATTAAAACTCCTCATACAAGTCTCGGTTTTCCGTATTCTCATACCGCCATGCATCCATTGCCACAGATATATTCCTGCTCCGAATAAATCGATCGATCCTCGTTGTTGCTTCTACGAGACAGTCTTGAAATTCCTGGTTCCGATCACTGTTGCAGTAGGAATCTCATGAAAATACGGTCAGATGCTTCACAGTCGTTCATCCACGCAGCAGCTCCCAAGTTCAAAATCAAAGAAAAGTGACGCACGTGTTCCCGCCAGGTACAGCTCCGACTGCATGCCCAGTTTGGAAACTCCACTAAAAAGGTAACCCTGATGAAATTCAAAACAATCTAATACATGGAATTATGTGTGAGGAATTGAGAGGGAATGATCGATGGCCGGCCTATTTCCGGCGGAGGAGGGACGCCAGAGCTTGCAGTTCGCCCTCGTCGGGTTGATCGCCCATGCCGCCGCTGCGGGACTTCTGCAGCGACTCCAGGAGGCTCTGCTCCGTGGCCATGGGCTCCAGGCTGCTGGACGGCATGCCCATGTCGTAGTGGTGCTGCATGCCCTGGAAGTAGCTGCCCTCTTCCGGCTTCACGCGCTGCTGCGATCCATACGGGCCCTGCCCACCTGCACTGGAGCCCCCGGGCATCCCCATCGACAGCCCCGCCGTCGGTGACAAGTGCGAATGCTCTCCCAGGTGCTGCTGCATGTAGTCCGGCGCTTGCGTTGCCGGCGACCCGAACGCCACCATTCGTTGTTGCTGGTGATGCTGGTGGTGGTGCGTTTGATGCAGATGCGTGTGTCGATCTGCTAGTTGTGTTTGCACCATCGCTAACTCTTGCTGCAAACTGGCCACCTGAAAACAAAACACAGTACAGTACAGTACATTGACTGAGCGCATTAATTAATGGCTCTCGATACATGCAGCAGTAAGAATGAGGAGCATATTCGTATCACTGGACCCATTAACTCCCCGAATACACCACATGAAATTATGGAGTTCCGGATCTATATAACTCTCAGAACGTACTGCAAGCTAACGAACTACCCGCAATTAAGGTCGGCCAGCGATACATCTAACAAGGCTGCTGATCTTGTAGTATCGGGAACCTCATCTCCGCCAATTTACCCCGTGGCTACATTCTACAGGGATAATACACGGGAGGTTTCCGATACTACATTCTAGCCGTGGTTTTTACATATTAACTTCTCCTGGTTGTCGATAAATGTCTGGACAACAGAAGCTCAGCAGCTGTACTGGCGACGGAGAAAGATACATAGTACTCGTAATCACGCTCAGGATTTATCATGGCAATCGGATCGATATGAAAATGGTCACCGAAGGGACGTCTCTATTGTATTCTGTTTAAAAAAGACAATGGAAAGGTGTCTCTAGACTGGCTTTTGGCAATCGTTGATGCGAAGGACTAGCTAGTCACAGAAATAGTATGAGTCGATTTCCAGACCACTAAAGAAACGGATGATCGATTTCAGCGAGAAAGCAAAGTTAATACTACTCTCTGAGATAGTGAGATCCCGGGCATTTCAACCAACTGTCATCAAGCAGCTGTTGCCTGCCATTGATATTGGGGTGTCACCAAATGTACGATGCGTTCTAGCATTACATCGGTTACCATCTCCTCATGAATGATTTTTACCACATTGTACATTTTGAGAAGAAGGCGCAACAGAAGTACTATCAGCTTATCAGAGAATCTTTACTAACACTCTGGGTTCACCCACTTCTACAACAAGCTACTAACACCCCTAGCTAGCGGTGACATGACCTTTGCAGAACAGAAAATTTGGTCAATGCATCAATACCCTGCCATGTTCGTCAAAGTAAGAAAACTATCCACTATGACGTACGGTTTTCCAAGTCTTCTGATTGATGAAGCACAACTTATGAGTTTTGTGCAAATCCAAATGGTCACATTAATTGTAACCTAGCTCTTCATTTAATTAATTAATTACCGAGCTACGAAACTACTGTACGTTTGTTGAAGGCGAAACACATTACATATTGCTAGAGAGTGCTGGGACTTTTAATTTCTAATCGTAACTTGAAATCTTTTATAACGGACCCGGTGGGGATCCCGCGGCAAAGCGCCAGTCCTAGTTCTGAAACACATTTCAGTTGATGCGACGCTGGTACAGGAGGGTAAATTAGTACTACACGGAATAAACTGTCAGGGCTCTTAATTACGTCGCCTAAGATTTCATAAATCGTTGCATTGCACTGTGAAGTATGAACTCACAGTTCAGTTTGATGATCCCAACTAAACTGCAGGCGTTCTAGTCGAAATCATGGCCTGGTCACTTTGAACTGCATAGTCTAGAATGGGTTTAATACTAAGAATATTTATGCAAGTTAAGTCCCGGAGGTTTCCACCATTCTAGACTACTTCACACTCGCCTGCAGGAGATCGAAACCCGATCCTTTATCGTCATTAAATCCCAGTACGCTGTATCCATTAATTGGAGAATGCCAGGTAGTTGGAAATGTAACGAAGGTTGAGATCTAGAACCGTATAAGGCTAGGCCGCTAGCTAGGGTACGTGTATCTGCATGTACAACCAGTAAACTGGGCCTATCAATATAATAACCTCGGTCCCTAGTCAATGATCGAATTCATCTGTCACCACTCGCAACAATATTTGGGTGTCAGACTCACAGCAGTGATCCCTCTGCCCCTAAACTACGTTGCAGGATTGATTAAGGTCCAGACAGTTGGACCACATCTGATATCGAGCCTACGTACGATTCCGACTTGCGCTAGCAAGTTCCCCATTATTGTGCGTCGATCGAACAGTCACTAGAAACCTGTGTGACTAATTCGTTGGCTCCGCAACTTCCGACCTTGATTAGCTGTACGCTAAGTAATCACTAGAGTGTCGCACCAATATTGCGGACATTCAACTACGAGGATTATTTAGTCCGGGCTCCTGAGATTTGTCCATGACAATGCTTGATTGTTCTGAACATTCATCCGTCGCTGTAAGCTCGTGGATCCAGTACGATCAGACAACAGGCGATTGATCACTTCAAGGCCCAGTGACTGGATTCTATGGCCGCTATCAATCATTTAATTTCTTAGTCGCTATGAACGAAGCAGCCAGGAGCTCCATGATCGCTTGCTCGCTTCCAGATCAATTGACCGCCTCTACTATTTGATTTTCGATGCAGTCATCTTGCGACTAGAAAGGGAACAGGTTCCTTGCCCGGGGCTTAAATCGAATAATCCACCGGTACCTAGAGTTTGTGAGACGATTGTAATTCATACGCTACGGAAACCACTCTACATAGTATAGTCGGCACCGCCTCTTGCAGTAGAAGTCATAAAATCTATGGAGTGGTAATCGAAATAATGTGTCTCAGTGGTTGCAGTATTCACTCGGGGTCCAGGACTGTAACGCCACCATTCATAGAACTGGGGAGGTAAGCAATCGAGTATTGCGGTGAGAACCCGATAGTGTTAGGGTCAAAATCTAGCGGCACAAATTGCTTGAGCTCGGTTTAAGTTGAAGCGCTGGAGAGATCGCTCTACAATAGCCAGCGAATACGAGAGTACGAGTAACTAATAATCTCAGTACTGAAACCCGTTTTTTATGAACACTCCGAAAACTGTGGGCTCCGGCCGCAAAACTAGTACTCTTTTGGTACGCCGTCCCCACGACTGAATGGCTCCAGTGCAGTCCGCTCTTACGACAACTTGCAGCCAGGCTAGCTTTCCATGCACTCACTCACTAATAATGATGCCCGCCGCTGCATTTGAGGAGTTGACTGAGTACGTGACGACAAACCCGACCAAGGCGGCGATGGGGAAATGAAGTCCTTGCCACTTGAGTTTTTCCAGAGAATTGATTCGCAGCCCATGAAGGTAGACCCGAAACGCAAGCACTCCTACGATTGCGGAAGGGTTTGATTGAAAGAATTCTGAGCGTACCTGTTGCTGGAGAGCAAAAATGGTGGCGACGCAGCCATAGACGGGATCCGACAGGCGCGCCTGCGCCTCGTAACTAATGGTGAGCACGGCATCGCTGCGTCTCGGCGCGGGAATATGCAACAGCAGCTTGGCCACATTACTTGCGCCGAACACCTTGTGCACGGCGGCGAACTTGGCCGCGCCTTGCTCAGCGCCGAAGTACGGCGCAAAGATGCAGCCGCGCACGCACTTGCGGCGCAGGAACTTGCAGGCGCCGCAGGGGGCTCCACTCCCGGCTCCAGTGCTACTGCTCATGGATCCGCCTGGGGCGTTGTATCCGCCCTGAGCGCGGCGACTGGCGTAGTCCACCTGAGCCGCTGCGGAGCTCCTCGCGCGCGCGGCCTCTGATGCGCTCCTCGCCGCCTTGTCCAAGTCCCCAGCCGCATCGGGCGCGCCCGCCACGTTGGGGGCGGAGTCCGTGTCGACGCCCTCCGATCTCGTGGACGAGTCCGCCTGCGCCCAATTGTTGTTGTTATTATTCGAGTTGTCCTTGGACGAATCCTGCTGCTTGCCTGTGTCGCCCCACGGCGGCTGCGTTTCCAGATCCTTGGCGCTGGCCCAACTCCCGAGATCCTCCCGGCTAGCCTCGCGGTTCCACGTCTCGAGCTCCTGCCGGTCGCGGAGAGCGTCGTCGCTCTCCTGCGACGCCTGCCGCTTGCCTCGCTGCTGCTGCTCCACTTGGCCGGCCAGTGCTTCCTGGGCGCCCCACCCCGCACCCGCGTCGTCGTCGTCTCGCCGCAGCGTGATACCACCTGGAGTCGCCAGCCTGAACTACTACTTCCACAATAATACAACTCTTTCTTTGCCTCGCCTTTGGAGGGCGACTCATATTACTCTAGTGCTGAGTTTCATACTACCCTCCACCGCTCTCGTTGACTCTCAACTCACTAGTAGAACCACTGCAACAAGCATGATCATCCTGGAAAAAAAATACCCAAAAAATAACGTACGAACGACGGACCGGCGATGATATTAACTTAGACGCCCTGGTATTGATAGATGATTCAGCTTCGTGCATGTCCGAATGATTACGCTTGGACCGGAGGCCAGTAGTTGTCCGGGTGAGCATTTAAGGTGGCCCTGAGATTCCTGGGGGGATTCCTAGCTAGCTCGCACCTTCGGCCTCAAGTAACAGCCGAGCACTGTAGTATCTTCCTGGCGAAGGAAGAAACGAGTAAGCTCGCACTGTACGCGGGTCCGTCGCGCCCCAGCCACCTCTCACAGGTAGCTATATAACAACTTGAATGTTTGCTTGCTCGCTTGCTTGCATCGCTTGGCTTGGCTCCCCAGGCACTGCTCAAGTTACTAGTGACCAGTGCGTCGAGGTGGTTTTATCTGTTCCCTTTTTGCCATTTGTTCAAGG
Source organism: Pohlia nutans (assembly GCA_022496805.1). Classification (NCBI taxonomy): domain Eukaryota; kingdom Viridiplantae; phylum Streptophyta; class Bryopsida; order Bryales; family Mniaceae; genus Pohlia; species Pohlia nutans. Next base: position 6,508,854 of record CM040086.1, read on the forward strand.
ACGCCGCTATGGGGCCTAATAAGACACCTCGTGGACCCCAGCCCCATCGCATTCATTGGTCTAGGTTCTTGTGTTAATTATTTTGATTACTTTGGAATTGTTATCCTCAGCTGCTCCCTGCTCCTGCCTCACCATATATGATTCTACTACTGTATAATTATCACGGGCTTCACCGTTCCTCTTCTAATGGAGTCAGTGTAGTTTTGTGCACAAGGGCCGCTTCACACTATGGCCGTCCAAGTCGAGAGGCCGTGGGATTAAGAGTCCAAACTTTGTTGAGAGTCCAAAGAAATCTACTGAAAATAGGCATAAAATATAGTTTTCATTTTTTATGAAAAGAAATCGACGGCCTCTCGACCATAGTGACAGGTCTTGCAAAGTGTAGGACCCAAACTTCCTCTCAAGAGGCTGTCAGCTTGGTCAAAAAGTGTTGCCATGTAAGCATTTTGAAGGTCCACGGCCTTTGGACTTTGGCCTCTAATGTGAAGGGTCGAGAGGCCGAAACCATGGTTTCTTGCAATTTGATTGGTGGAAATCGACGGCCTCTCGACCTTTGGCCAAAGTGTGAAGCGGCCCTAAGTATCCTTTCAAGTCCCTTGAGGTTGGCTTCAACGAATTATAAATTTTGTTAGGGAAGAGGCATTGCGGGGACACTCATTTTTTTGGGCTAAATACAAGTATATTCCGTCCATGATTCCACTTAAATGCATTCTCGTCCTTCATCTGTTCTATTATGGTCAAAGCTCCTCGTAGCGTAGCTGCTTGTTTTTCCGTTGGTAGAGCCACCGGCACCCTAGCATGTAGCCAAGTAAGGAAAAAATGAATAGAATATATGTTCATCCGTAAAATTATTTATTGTAAGGCACTTCCGTCCAAATATTGGCCATTTCAATGTTTCTTAAGAAGATTTTGGAGATTCATCTACTTTTTTGCCCATTTTTTCTAGTGTAAAAGTAGCCACTGCCAAAGTCATGTAAAATTCTTGCTAAAGTTCACATGCATGAAGAGTTGTGAGTGATTTTTTTGCTATCTTGATTCCATTTCATTTTATGTAGTATTTGATGAATGTCATGTTTTCAATGTGTTCATTTTATGTAGTTAACCCCTAAGCTCCCGAGCGACCATTTTCTGGTCGCTGCCCGGAAAAAACGGGCTGCCCGGAACAAAAAAATCTTTTTTTGAAAAAATAAAAAATATTTTAAAATACTACATCAAGTCTACTTTCCAATCCAATTTGAATTATGGCAATCCGAGTTACACTCCACCCGGGAGAATTTTTCAAAGTAGATCACCTCAACATTGTCTTAGTGTTACAAAATTTGCTATTTGGGGAAAGTAATGATGATTCCTCCATCGTTTCTCTTGCTTTTTTGAAGTTTACGATAGATAGCCCAACTTTAACCAATCGTACTAAATTTTGAATTCTAAAATTGAAAATTATAATTTATACAAATTTTCGAAGGTTAATGCTTTTAAATTCATTAAAAAATGATTTAAAGATTTTTTAGGAAGTTTGACCATACAGATAATTTGTAAAGATGATACTCTACATTTTGTCTATTGAACCAACCTTCATCAAACATATAGAAGGCACATATTATAACACATCTATGTTTTGTCCAATACCCTTTGGGCTTTTAGGGGTTAAGTATTTTATGCCTATCACAAATTCAATGTCTACTAGTATCATGTTTTTGAAGTGTATATGTAATTTGAACATTGCACGTAATTTTCAATTAGTGTAAAATTTAGGAATTATTGTGATTAGAGTTAATCCTCAACCCCCTAAGTGTCCTTAGCTTTTTTGGGCATAAAATCATCATTGCTTTTAATGCGTTATAGGTTTAAATGTAAGTGAGGTATAGAAATCTCAACAGTACAATCTTGTAATATACATGTTGTAGATCATGTGAATTAAATTTTGGGGCACTTGGCCGTATAAATTGCAAGATCATAGTTTCCTAGTGTTAAAAAAGGATGTTGAAATTTTCCTTGCAACATACAGTGACGAGCAAAACTGAGTATTGATTTGAAACTTTTCCATTCAAACAACCATATCATGAGCATCAATGGGCAAAGTCCAAAAGTGAATTTGCAAAAGTTGTAGTGTGCGACATATAACACATTACTACCGAAGTTTGAAGAGAAACTCGATTGTGATTTGAAAGAAAATGAATTTCAAAGTTAGCCATGTCTAAAACTCGGTTTTGTGCGCTACAAGTTGGAAGTACTTTAAATTTTGTGAATTTTTTTCTTATAGCTTCAATAAAACTTTTTGTGCCTTGACATGTTGGTATACATCGTTTTAGACTGTTGTACGCAAAAATTGAAGGAAGTTGACATTTATAGAATTTAAAATATCGACAATTTGACAAACATGCAAATGATGTTGGTTTTCACGATATTTGAAATTTTTTTTGGATTTGAGAGTTTGGGACTGCATTGGCCATTGTATAGAGAGCATAGGTTGCAATATGACCATTGTTACATCTTAATGCCTTTACATTTGAAATAGTTGTTGAATAGCCAAAGTGTTCAATTTATATATTAGAGTTGTATGATGCAGTTTTTTGGTTTGACTTTTTTGTACAAAGTCTAGGGTTCATGATGCACATACTCAATTAACCAATTGAAAAACTTGTTTTTTTTTGTGTTCAGTATCATCAAAATATTGTCAATTTTATGAAAGTCAGTGTAATTTTTGGCAGTTTTGAATTTTTTGATGATATCGAAAATAATATGTTTTTTAATTTTGATTTGTAGGATTGATTATGTGCATCATAAACTCTAGTTTTCGTAAAAAAATCCTAAACCAAAAAACTACATCGTATAGCTTCAATATATAAATTGAACGCATTGGCCTATTCAACAACTATTTCAAATGTAAAGGCATTAAGATGTAACAATGGTCATATTGCAACCTATGCTCTCTATACAATGGCCAATGCAGTCCCAAACTCTCAAATCCAAAAAAAAATTCAAATATCGTGAAAACCAACATCATTTGCATGTTTGTCAAATTGTCGATATTTTAAATTCTATAAATGTCAACTTCCTTCAATTTTTGCGTACAACAGTCTAAAACGATGTATACTAACATGCCAAGGCACAAAAAGTTTTATTGAAGCTATAAGAAAAAAAATCACAAAATTTTAAGTACTTCCAACTTGTAGCGCACAAAACCGAGTTTTAGACATGGCTAACTTTGAAATTCATTTTCTTTCAAATCACAATTGAGTTTCTCTTCAAACTTCGGTAGTAATGTGTTATATGTCGCACACTACAACTTTTGCAAATTCACTTTTGGACTTTGCCCATTGATGCTCATGATATGGTTGTTTGAATGGAAAAGTTTCAAATCAATACTCAGTTTTGTTTGTAAGTGTAGTTAAAGGTGAAATTCGTTTTCAAAATTACTCAAATGAAAAACCTTTGAACTATAAAGTAGTTCAAAATCATCATATAAACACATTGGTACCAAAAAAACTCATGAAAATAATATTTGCTCGAAAATGGCCTTGCTATGTCAAAAAGTAGCCCAAAAAGTGACCAATTTGACTCAAAAAGAAAAAGAGTGTCGAAACTAAACCCATGCACTAAAATGACTCTTAAACATTCAGAACAATATGAATTGACATGAAAATTTTATCATGATAACTAGACTTCAAGGAAAATTCAACCTAATAATTTTTACTGAAAATGGACATCGGATGAAAGAAATACAAGCCCGTGAATTTGCAGCCATCAAAATGCACAAAAATTGTCCAAAAAAATGCCCCTACTTTCAAATGATCACCAAAAATTCAATACATCTTGGATTGATTTGAAATTTTACCACACATTCCATACATCATGCGGTTTGTTTTTCCAAATTTTCATTCAAATTTGAAACTTGTTGCAAACGTTACAGCTCTTCAAAGGTGAATGTACTTTAAGAAAACGTTCAAAATATGGACATTGGGACGATTAGGGGTTAAATAACATTTTGGGTCTTCAATTGGCAACCCGAGGATCTCTAAAAGAATATAGATTATATATTTAGGTTGGGCATGGGTACATAACCAATCACAACAAAGAAATAAACACACAAGTTATCAATTGGGAATTTGAGCAAGAATCAAATGATCCCCTAATACCTTGATTTCAACATTGCAATTTAGCATGGAATAATTTATTGTTGCAATTAAGCACTTTGATGCCTTACATTGTTGTGCATCCAATGATCTATATGCAGCAAGGAGTTGAATAGTATCAACTTGGGGGAGTCACTGTCGAGAATTTAGATAACTATGAGAGAACAAATACAGATTGTCCTTTATTCATTTGAGATAAAAATTATAAATTTATAGAAGTAATATAGGGTGTTTTAAAACTATTTGGAGAATAATATGGGAATATTCTTAGAATATACCCTAAATGCTATAAATAATAGAATATTCCAATTACTTCATAGCCCCCCATTGTACGCTCATATGTACCCAAAATTTACAATAAGTGACCTCCCCGAGAGTATCAGAAGCAAGATTCTTTGGAAATCAAGCCCATGGGGCTTGGAAAGACATTTAAAGATTAAACACAAATTACAAGAATTTGTTGTTGTTAAATATTATGAATAGATTGAATTAAATTTGTAAAATCTTAAACCAAATGTAATATCTATACATACATACATACAAACTCCGGTCCTCTTTCGAGGATGGCGTGAATAAAGTGTCCATTTGTAATGTCAATGACTCAATGCCCACCGCACAAAGTGCCATTGAAACCATATATACATACATATATATAGACATAAATATTTAGAGTTAAAAAATAAACCTATATCACTTGAAGTCTTTTGAAGATGAATCATGTAGACGTGTAATGCTATTCTTAAGTATCCAATATTCTAATTTCAGCAATATTGCAACTTAACGATCATAGTATAAGCAAAATTAATGCAAGGATTATAAATAGTCGTATACACCAATTACATATGTATTTGGCAAACTTTTCCACTATTCATATTTATAAAAAAAAAACATTATGTCATAGGCCTATTGCACAGTATAGATAAGTTCAATAATGTTCATTTTAGTAAATGTTTATATAACCATAAAAATAAATTAATAGTGAAGTCCAATGATTCACCAAAAACAAATTGAGGCAAAGAACAACCTTATATGTTAAAATATATATTTTCAAAAATAGAATGACTAAAGTTTCAATGAATGATCAATTCTCAAAGTTGATACTAGTATGAAGTTTGTTCATTGCCATAATTGACACTAAAATACAACTAAATTGTCAATACTTACCTTCAACACAACAACAATTGTGTCATAAGGGGATTCATAGTGTTGATTATAACATCACATACACCTATGCATATGCACTTAACCAAAACATTTGTACTAGCATAATTGGCAAGTTCTATTAAAAAGGCTAAATGAAAAATGAAATAAACCTTGAGCTAATTTTTGGAAGTACTAGCTTATGGGTGGAAGAAGCAGTAGATTAAATTGGCAATAAAATCACTACCTAAGTGCTATTTGTGAGGTGTGACCAATTAGACTCCCAATTGTGTCTTTCTATTGGGAGTTTGAGAACCCTGTACAATGAGACTTTCAATACAGTAACCTTTTTATAAATATGATGAATGATAATTGCTTTTATTGCTTTAGAGTTGGGCACATTTTGGTTCATATTGATCTTAGGCAATTGAACATATTATATACTAATTTGTATCCCTAAGTTGCCCATTTTGATCCACCCTACCTTGCTTCTACCCACACAAACACTTTGTCTTGTAGTAGATCTTGAAAAACAAAAAAAAAAAAAAAACACTTAGCCTTATTTTTTTAACTCCAAAGAATTTTGAATGCAATTGGTTCTTTTAAAAATTAAGTTTGTAATTCTAAATATTATTGTAAATATCGGTGATAGCCATAATAAATATATATTTGTCTAGGTCTATATACTCTAGTGTTTAAAATCTACAATTTTTGTTCACACATCAACACCGACTCATTTCTCCAAGTTGCATTTATAACACATCCTTACAAACTTTCAAATCAAGAAAATATATTTAAAAATAACAGGTTATTTTACAACTGTGATCAACCTCATAATGCTATTAATATCGAATGAATTGCACTTCAGAATATTATAGCAGTTTAATTTGTTCTTAGTTACTTGTTACTGGCGGAGTTACTGGTGAGTTGGTGGTTACCCCATTCGCAACTGAATAAGAAATACGGATATGAGACATTGACATTATTTAGTATTATTATTTTTTTAGAGTTAGGCAAGAGGAAATAGAGTTCAACACATGTTGAAACATAATTTTTGGATGAAGAATGAATTAGTTATAAATTTTCAAAGTTGAAGCATGACACATCCCATTCACGTCACATAGGTAGAATTGTTTATGTTTAAAGAAAATTTGTATTGCACACACTAAAGATGCTTAAACTAACAACAACAAATCCATAAGCACACTTACATATACTAAACCAACAAGAGAGAACCCCATTACCAACTGTAACTCATGCTACAATCAACATCAATGCAACATTGATTGTCGAAAATGCATCTAGTTGTTGGTTTAAGGCGCCAATTGATAATGGGGTAACCACCTTAGTTTCTTAGCAATGGCCCTTTGTCCAGTGGGTAGTGAGACAAGCATAAATAAGTGGGGGTTAGCCCCTGTTCAATATTCGGGATACTTTTTGAGCCGACTTGTCAATTTCCTTTATTTAAACAAACCAATCGGTTTTTTAAGAATGTACATCCCCTATATTTCTTTTAATAATACTAAATTTAACTAATTGTTAGTAATGTAGTCCTGTTTTTTGCATATATTCTTGAGATTCAACCAATTATGTTGAAAATTAGCTCGTTGACTTGTAACTAAAGTTGAATGTCCTAAAACCACCAACTTAAGAAAAATGGCCTCATTTTAACAAGGTTAATGATGAGGAATATTGTCAGTCATTTGGAAGAAGATTTCTCACGGAATGCATAAATTTTTGCAATTTAATTCCCAATATTCAAATTGATACAAATTTTCGAAGTGAAAAGACTTCTTGATCCAAATCAGACCTCTAAGTTTCCCCATGACCACACCATGTGGTACTTATTTTCACTTATAATGATACCCAAAACCACCAACTACTTCTTTGCAATGCTTGGCATGTGGCCATTGGTTTACTTGAATAGTGAAATTGGTAGTTTTGAGTCTCAATTGTTGTGTCTCCAAAAAAAACTCTACATGTCATAGTTGGAGGAGGTGGTGATTTTAGGATACCGTACGTGGAAGACATGGTTGGCAAAAATAATTCCCCCAAAAAATGTTGAATAAATAAATAAATTTACCAAGTATTTTGTTGAAAGCAACAAAAATAAAGTCAACATAAAGCCGAAAAAAAATAAAAAAAAATAAACAACAATACACTCATCAAAAATTGTAGACAAAAAATAAAATAAAACATTTATCTGCCGGAAAAATTTAATATTAGCTATTAATAGAAAATTTGTATATAATTACTTTTGCAAGTGCCGACCTCCACTATTTCAACTTTTATTAATTATTCGATATGAAAGTGCCGACCTCCACTATTTCAACTTTTATTAATTATTCGATATGAAAGTGCCGACCCTGCCTTCTACGTATGGTATCCAACCTTAACCGTCGGTTTTTCCGGGCCTCTGCCCCAGTCCCACAGAAAGGCAGGCAAACTCCACCTCATGTGTGATGCACCACTTGCAGGTATGCCATGGCAATTTTTTAGTTGGGTAATTCATTGGGTATGTGGCATGTTTGGCCCTGATCATGATGGCATTTGCCACTGCTATGACATATCAACACTAAACCCTATCTCCAAATTTTGCACAAATAAAGTAAATGTATAATATTACCCTTGTCTGAGTAGGGTGTAGCATTCTTGCTAAAGTAATCATCGCAACCAGGCAGTTTGCGTGCAAATTAAGTTAAGATATGCGAGCCAGCACAGGCTTCTGTCACTTCTATTTGGCAAGACTGCTTATAAAAAGCTCCATTGTGTTATTTGAAGCTCATACAACAGGGTTGCATCTTGAGTGCTTGTTGACTTTCACTAGCGATCACAAGCATCATGAAGCACAAGTTGTGCTTTCGAGTCCATAAACTTAGTTTTGTTCTCAGATTTTTATTTATTTTATTTTTTACTTTCTGTTTTGGAAAAGGGATGCGTTTGCTAGTGTTGTACTTAGGGCCTCCTTCCATGTGACTATTGGTGGGTCCTGGAATTCTGCATTCACCGGTACCGGGGAAGCCCTGATTCACTTTCATATAGTAGAGCAATTTGGAATATTGTAGACTCGCTATAGAGCATAAAATAAGATAAAGTTTGGAATTCAACCAATCACTAAGCCCACCGATACAATATCAAAATTGGTGAAGACCACTAGAAGAAAAGGTGGCACTGCCGAGGGAGATGCCCAGATAAGTAGTGCCCAATTCCATGCATGCACAATGATTTTGCTTGGGCATGTCCCTTGGGAGCGCCACCTTTTCTACTAGTGGAAGAAAGTCTGCTTTCTATGCACACTAGTCACCAGTAGAAATGTCTTGTCCTGACACGTTGAACTTTCATCGTTTAGTGCAGTTTTTGCCCACCGGGGGCACATGGAAGGAGACCTCTAGCCGATTTCTCTTGCATTGGTAGACCAATATGCACCTTGGGATGTAGTTGGTAGGAAAAAAATAAAATTGGATAGAATCATACATACACATAAACTATTTCTTTTTTTCTTTTTAAAAAATAATACTTTTGGTGTGAATGTGTTCATTCATTAAATTATCTATCATACAATATTTTCATCCAAGTACTAGCGATTTTAGAAAAACAATTGTGTGGACTTTGATGATTCCATCCACCTTTTTGTCCATCTTTTCTAGTGTAGAAGTAGCCACTCCTAAAATCAAGTAAGATACTAGCGGAAATTTGCCCCAAAAAAATTGGTTGATTGTATTGGTATATAGACTAACTGGTATGAAACAATGGTATGAATATCTTTGGCAAGGTCTTCACCTAACTTTTTGGTTGTTTTATTTTTATATAATTTGATATAATTTTTACAAAAGTTGTTCTCTAAGGCATTTTAATGCCGATGCCCCCGGTGAATAATATGGGAGTTGCATACCCGGGATGCAATGGTTCGATGAGAACTCAAAAATCATAGTCACCTAAAACTAAGACAAGTGCTAGAAGTAATAACGACATGTTAGGACCCATCACTAATAAGAATGTATTTTTTATGTTTCATAAAATTATACTCCCTTCGTCCCACAAAAAAGACCATGATATTGACTGAAATTTTGTCCTAAAACAAAACCGTGATTTCTATATGTACTTTCTATATGTACTCATTCACCACCAGCGATTGCTCGAACCATTGAGCTTGGCACACTTGATAGCTTCGTTATGACATTGCAAATATTCTAACAATTTAATCCATGGAATTTGATCATGTTGATCATGGATTATTGTCATGAATCTTTAAGTTTTATCATGTACACACTTTTTAGCAATTAAAAGACTCCTTATGTACTCACTTAATTCATGGATTTGCATCAAAATCAATATACTCCCTTGGTAATGAAGGATTAAACATAATCCATAGATTTCAATGAAAAAAACGCTTAATCCATGAGTTCCAGCAAATCAGCAGTATAATAACCTTTCTGGGAGACAGAGTAGCATTTTGTTTCAAGAACGATGACTTGAAAGTTAAAGAACTACAAGGCCAAACAAAACATGTGATAAAAGTAATAGCAACAAGTTGGGCTTCATTACTGTAAAAGAACAAAAAATTCAACATTTGATAGAATCGACATATGTGTATATAAAAATTATGGCATTTTAAAATTGTCAAGAAAAAATTAATTATATAAATAAAAACTATATATTTGGGTTAGGAACACTTATGATTAGCCCCTTCTTTTAACCAATTTTTTAATGCACCAGTGATCTCGCATTCACCCGTTTAGTATTCATGACAACACTTTATTTATTCATTTTATTTTTCTTCTTCTTTGAATTTGTTATAAATGATGATGTTATAAAAACAAAGAGAGTGAACACAACACGTCTAGTGCCCTAGAGTGGATCAAGGATTGATGAAAACACTTTCACAATGGCAAGTGTACCAGGGATCATTTTCATAACATTCTTCAGCTAGTACTGCAGCACATTTTTTTGATTTTTTTTTAATTTGAAAGAGGAGCGAAATGCATTAACCCCAAAATGCTCAAACGATCATTTTCTAGTCACTGCCCAAAGTTCGGTCACCTTAGTATGGAATGAGTATTGATCCTCAATTATTGAGATTTTTTGTGGTGATTCTACTCATTGTAATGAAGATGGGATGGTAATTTGCGTACGTAGATGATGTATAGATCAAAAGATACAATCATGTAAAGGTGAAAAACCTAATTGCGGGCACCTCCTGAAAATTTTCATACAATGAACTATGCATCTAAATTTTTGTACACAATGAGCTAACGCCCCCATATACACAACTGCCAAATTCATTTTACCAAATTTGAGACTAGACTTTGCATTTTGGGCATTTTCAGAAAGTTTCAAACTTGGGCAACAAGCCAAATAAAAAATGCTACCAACTTTGAAGCTTATAATCTTACTATTGAAGAACCTTGAACGGTTGAAAATTTTTAGGTTGTAATAAATTCAAGTTGGTTGAAATATCCTACGGTTGAATCGGTCAAAAAGGTTTTAGATTAAAAGCTATTTGTCTTTTTATGAGAAGGGATACTTTGAAGTGTTTGGAGAGAAACATAGTTGTGGTCCTTTAGGGGTTAATAGGCTATCTGAAAAAATAAAAAATAAAAAATAAAAAATAAAAAATAATAATACTTTAAGTCTTCTTTCCAATGCAATTTGAATTATGGCAATCCACATTAACCCTTTAAGGTCCCAATTAAACACTGTTTTCAAAGATTCGTTATAAAATGTTTGATGAAAAATTAAAATGGAGTTGATGTACAAAGCAAAGTTATAAATGTCAATGTGAAGATAATATCTATACGGTTGGATTCATCATATTTATTATTAATATTTTTAATTAATTTTAAAAGGTTTTCTCATGAAATTCAATTAAAAATCCAAAATTAACATTAAATTTTTTTAAAAATATTGTAATAAAATTGGAATAACATGCACTACAAGATGGTATGGTTTTCACTATTTGATTCTTCTTACTATGGAAAATCATGTTTAAGGTCTTACTTTTTGAACTAAGAATGAAACTTGACATAAACCACTTTTGTTATTTTTCAAAAACTCTCAAAATCTTATCTTGAAGATCCATACCGTACAAACGGTAATCAACTAGTACAAGATTTTTTTTTAAATTGAATGGATGAAAAACATCCCCGTGGGTGGTGAAGGGACACGTCCAGAATCATCCATCGTCCAGATTCTGGACGCAGGCGCGTCTAAGGGTTAAACTCTACCTAGGAGAAATAAACTCTCAAAGGTTAATGCTTTTAGATTCATTTAAAAAATGATATAAAGTTATTTTTTGGAAGTTTGATCAATTGTACGGATAATTTGTAGAGATGATGCTCTACATTTTTTTATCGAACCAAATTTCATCAAACAAATGGAAGGCACATATTAGAGTTATTTGTAAAGGTATCTGGTCCTTTGTCCTGTATTTTTCATGGACCAGAGCTGGTACCAGAGCATTCTGACACCGCTCCTCTTCACGGTCCTACCCCACTACCCAATTCTTCTCCCTCCCTCCAAATTTTTATGAATAAAAAATTCAATCTATCCAGTGTTCTATTCTGGGTCTACAGTGAGATCACGCCGATCCTCTCCTTTCCAAATTACAGGTCAAAAAGAAGGGTTTTGAGGTACTTTACAAATAACTCTATTATAACACATCTATGTTGTGTTCAATATCCCTCGAGCTTTTAGGGGTTAACCCCTAAAGGACCGCGATGTTTCTTGTTTTCGAGCATCATTTTCACCTCTTTCTATTCATTTTCTTATGAATATTTTTTTCCACTTGATAGAAAATACCAAATTAAACATTTAAATAAATTTTAAGAATTTTTTTAACCAATTTAACAATTTTTCCCATGTCTTCAAAGACGGTCAAAAAATATCCAAAAGGCTGCAATTTCATCTTTTTCACTTCAAACGCTATAATCTTGCAATCTGTACGGTCAAATTCCATAAAACTTTTACCATGCACTCTCTTGGTAATCTTTAACAAGATCCTACGGTTAAAGTTGAAAAATAATAATTTTTGAGGTTTATTTTAAGCCCTGCCCTCACTGCCCATTCTCCCCAAAAAAACCCTTTTTGTTCCATAACTTCCACTTAAAAAGTCGGAATCAAAAAAAAATTAGATTCCCATTTTTGTATTGACATACCAATTTCACATGATTTATTTCAAAAATATAAAAAAAAAATTGACACCATGGGAACCTGCCCGAACATTGAAATGTCCTAGTTAGGACACTTGGTCCTTTAGGGGTTAAGAGCTAAAAAGAGAAAACACAATCAATTCGGATCCCAGAGTGCAGCACACCCTTTTGCTTATGTAGAGAGTCAACATTTGAAAAGGGAATTGATGATGTGGAACACAAAGAAGATATTAAAATACATAAACTTGTTTAGTTGTCAAGCCATCTTTAACTAAAAATGACTTTGATTTTCCAAAAGATTACAATTCCTGCAACTATTATGGCATGGAATGTTGATTTTCAAGGGTGAACAACGGGGCTGCTAAAGAATATTATGTTGGAATGCCACTTTGAACATGAGAGCTACTGTATGTGTCAATTTCTTTTTGTATTAGTTAAAGTGCACATAATTGCCTGGCCATGAGGACGGAGAGGTTGTACCTACTTTTTTCCAGAATGAAATTGAAATTGTGCTTGCCACACTTTTACTATTAAAAAAAACATTAAAAATTGCACTTGTTATTTTAAAAATTTGCAACCCCAAAAAAGGTCTGTTTCCTGTATGCTATGAGTGCAGAGTACATCCCAAATTGCTGGATCCATAAATCACCAATATCATACATGTTACTTTTGTAATAGTAACCCTTTAACCCTTTAAGGTCCCAATTCAACGTTGTTTTCAAAGAAACGTTATAAAATGTTAGATGAATACCAAAAATGGAGTTGATGTACAAAGCAAAGTTGTAAATGTCAACGTGAAGATCACATCTGTACGGTTGGATTTATCATTTTTTTTATTAAGTATTTTTAATTATTTTGCAAGGTTTTCTCTTGAAATTCGATTTAAAATCCCACATTAACACAAAAAAAATTTAAAATAGTGTAATGAAATTGGAATAACATGCTCTATGAGATGGTATGGTTTCCATTATTTGATTCTACTTATTTTGAAAAATCATGTTTTAGGTCTCACTTTTTGAACTACGAATGAAACTTGACATAAACCAATTGTGTGATTTTTCCAAAAATCATAATAACCAATTTTAAACATCCAAACCGTACAATACATAGTGAACTTGCACAAGAACCAAGAGAAATTTATTTGGATGAAAACTGTCCAATGCGGATGAGAATCGAATAACTTGAATCTGTCCATCGTCCAGATATTGGACGCAGGAGCGTTCAAGGGTTAAGGTCCCGATTCTACACTGTTTTCAAAGATTTGTTATAAAATGTTTGATAAAAAACTAAAATGGAGTTGATGTACAAAGCAAAGTTATAGATGTCAATGTGAAGATAACATCTATACGGTTGGATTCATAATATTTTTTATTAATATTTTTAAATTAATTTTGCAAGGTTTTCTCTTGAAATTCAAATAAAAATCCAAAATTAACATTAAAATTTAAAAAAAATTGTAATGTAATTGGAATAACATACACTACAAAATGGTATGGTTTTCACTATTTGATTCTTTTTATTATGGAAAATCATGCTTAAGGTCTCACTTTTTGAACTAAGAATGAAACTTGACATAAATCACTTTTACTATTTTTCAAAAACTCTCAATATCTTATCTTGAAGATCCGTACCGTACAAATGGTAATCAACTAGCGCAAGAATTTTTTTAAATTGAATGGATGAAAAACATCCCCGTGCGTAGTGAAGGGACGCATCCTGAAATCATCCATCGTTCAGATTCTGGACGCAGGCGCGTCCAAAGGTTAACCCGTAAACGTCCCAACGTCTAGAAACTGGATCACGAACACAAACAGATTTAAAGCCTTGCAACTTGCTCACACAATATTGGATGATTTTCATCCAAACACCTTTGTAAGATTATTAAATTCTCTACCAATTACAATAAATATCTTGCAATAGGGAATTGCTGATAATATTGGAGAGACCTCCAATTACAAGTATGTCAAATTTGTAGGGTAGATTTTATGCTTGCAATGGTCCTCTCATGTACATTTGAGCCATGCTAATATTTATTTTTGAGGCTAGCATTTACTTGTGTTCAAATGGTCTGTATGTTTAGGGGTTAATCCCTAAACGTCCCAGCATTCAGAAACTGGATCATGAACAGATTCAAAGCCTTGTAATTTTCTCATATAATCTTGAATTACTTTCATCCAAATTGTCTTTCCAAGCCTATGAAATTATCTACCAATCAAAGTAAATCTCTTATGCTAAGGAGATGTTGAGAATACTAGAAAGGCCTCCAAATGCAAGAACGTCAAATTTGTTGGGTAGATTTTAAGCTTGCAATAGTCCTCTCATGTACACATTATGTACATTTGAGCCATGCTAATATCTATATTTGAGACTAGCATCTACATGTGTTCAAAGGGTCCGTACGCTTAGGGGTTAAGTTCTTAACCCCTAAACGTCCCATGGGGATAGTATATACTCTGTCATATAATTGAGATTTTCTACCAACAAGAAACTCTAGATTGGGATCTTAGTAGCTCGTTAGAATCGCATTGGTTTAAATTTCAACTCCTCTTTTGACCTCAAATCCATTAGAGGTGTGGATTCATTCCAAATGCAATCAAAATACAACGTATGCTATTGGCCGCAAAGGCACGTTCAGATGTTTAGGGGTTAATGTCTAATAGTGTCACTTCACCACTTCTCCAGCTTATAATGTTGAAGAAGTAAAATATGGTAGGGACACCCAATTTCGACAGTGTACGTAATGTTGTTAATTTCTAAACATCGTAGTCATATCAGAATGCAATTTATCTAAGCATGTTATAGAGCCCTTATTGTTTGTTAACCAAAATAATAAACTATTAACGGTCTGCTTAGATTTACGCTCTAGAATGACTATTGTGTTTAGGAATTATTGGCATTGGGTACAATGTCGGGATTGGGTGCTCTTACCTTATTCATTTTTTACAATTTCACAAACATGTAATCGTAAGGTTTGATTTGTGCCAATTATGGCCAACAATGGAAATTCAAATTTTTTGCCTTATCCAAAGTTGATACAATTTTTCTTTAATCCTTAAAGGAAATTTCCTAATTTAGAAAATTGCTTTATACATGTATTATTTGTTTAGAAAGGGGATGATTTGTGAAATTTTTATGCCTCATTTTATGTTGTAGTGATTCACCCAAAAGTTCAAAGATTTCAGTTTAAAAGAACTCTTAAAAAAAATCGTAAAATTAAGCAACCAAAAAATCTCCAAAAATCACTACACTTAGAGTATTACATTTCAACCCATTGCAAGAAATTTCATCCACAACTTCTCAATATCTTATTCGTAATCATATTACAAAAGAATTTTCAATTTGAAGTTTCAAATTTTATACCATAATATTGATGATAGCAAGTGCAAATCTAACCATATGAATAGAATCTAAATTTCATAAGATACAACTTTTATTTATGCATCACATTCATAACATCCCTCTTAGTTGCATTTTATAATACATTTTTGCAATTCTCCATATCTCAAAACGGGTTTGGGCAATTAGGTGTAAACCTCGAAATACATAAGTAATTTACATTTTAAAATGCCAGTACATACTATTCTTGTCATGGATGATACCTGAAAAAATTCATAAATCAAATTCTCCATGACTAGCAATTCATAGTCAAAGTGATTTGAAAATTGAAAAACTAAGCCCGAAGAGCTTGGTATGTTCTTTGAGGGTTAACTATGTTTGGAAAGCCCCAACTTCAACATGGCAAATAGGGTGGACCAAATGAACTATGCTTTGTATGGCACAAGCCACCCACGCTAAAGCCTAGGCTGCATGCAGTAAAACACTGCCCACCCGGCCTGACATCAAAGGACGGTGGGTGGCATGAAGCCGGACAAACTAGGCTTTAGTGCAAGTAGCCTAAGTTTTAGCATGAATGACATGTTCTCATACAAAACATGGTTCTTTGGTCCACCCTAGGCTGACATCAATTAGTCACAAAAATCACTTGTCACATGTGTATTACTCGAAACAACAATATCGTCATATTATGGAGTGTCATTGTATTTTAGGGTAAACTGTTCTTGGATGACACTACCCTGAGCATTTAGCCAGGCTATATTGTATGCTAATGGTGATGTGGCAGCATTATTAAGTGAATATTCTAAGATGCACCTACATTTATTTATTGATTTATTTATTTATTTATAATATTTATTTATTTATTTAGTAATAGTCAAATGGTGACTTTATTCCACTTCAGGGGGGAAAACAAAATCACTTTTGATGTACCTACACTTTGATGCGTGTAAATTCACACTTAAAATCCATGTAAGGGGAGATGCACACTTTAACCCCTAAATGTCGGAACGTGCCGTGGCCACCAGTAGAATACGGTGTATTTTGGTTGGATTTGGAACGGATCCACACCTTTAATGGGTTTGGGTGTAGAAGAGAAGTTGAAATTTACATCAATGCGGTTCTAATGAGCTATTAAGATCCCAATTTAGAGTTTCTTGTTGGTAGCAAATCTCAATCATACGACAACGTATATACCATCCCCATGGGACGTTTAAGGGTTAACCCCAAAATGTCTTCACCCCTTTTCAAATTCAACAGTTTTGCAAAGATGCATTATAAAATGCAACTAATAGGGATATTATGAACTTGATGTACAAATAAAAGTTGTACAATATGAATTTTAGATTCTATCCATACGGTTAAATTTGCAATTGCTATCACCAATATTTTGTATAGAATTTGAAACTTCAAATTCAAAATACCTTTGTAATTTGATTACAAATAAGATATTGAGAATTTGTGGATGAAATTTGTTGTGATGCGGGGTTGAAATGTAGTAGTCTAAGTATATTGATTTTTGGAGATTTTGTGGTTGCTTAGTTAATTTTACGAGTTGACTTTTTAAGAGGACTTTTACACTAAAATCTTCAAAATTTTGGGTGAATCATTACAACATGAAATGAGGCATAAAAATTTCACAAAGTGTACCCTTTCTAATTGAATCACACTTGCTTGAAGCTAACTTTCAATAAAATATATAGTAAAAATCCACTCTGCAAAAAGTGCACGATCCCGCGGGGGGGGGGGGGGGGGAGGGGGAAGGTGCACTACAGGTACTAAACTTGTAAGCATATACGTGAGTGCACAAAAGGGGTATTAAACTGTTAATTTGAACATTTCCATATTATGTATACACATGTAATAAACATGTTTAGAGTTGAAAATATTTTCTTGTATATTCACATTAAACATATATCTAAGACAAAATAGAGGGAGTCATGAACGCACGTGATTCTCAAACATAATGTAGAGTACATCTCCAAGATGCATGACAGATGAGAAAATTGTGATTGTTTGTATACATCATCCACTTCTGAACGGTTGGACGTTTAGGGGTTAAGCGTTTAACATAGTTTCTATTCTGTAATGATGAAAATTTTGCTCCCGCTTGTTAGCCAATCAAAAAGATTTCATTGCATTAAAAAAACATTGTTTTAGGTATGTATGAAAAAATTATAGAGAGCCAATGCTTTATTGGTAAATGACCAAAAATCAACACTAGAGTAGATGTTTGAATGAAGCATATTCTTCACATCGATATGTACTCATTATTTAAGAGTTTGAGGTCTTGGTTTTAGGTAAGATATGGGTTTCAGCTAAACAATCCTTGATTCATATTGTTTATAATGTTAGTTCATAATATTTTGATTCAAATGATAAAAATCCCTTCAATCGTCCTTCCACCTTGCAATTGATGAGAGCGTGTGGTTAGTAAATACCAAAATTTAAGTTAACCCCTTAAGGACCAAGGATTCCTAGTTTTTAAATTGCCAAATTCAATCGATTGTATTGTGAAAATTTAATTTAGACGAGACCAAAATTTACATCACCAAAATCAGTGAAAAATATTGCATGTGATGGTCAAAAACAAATAAATTTGAACAAAATCAAGTCCACATAAGACCTACTCAAAACTGCTAAAAAAAAAACATGAAGCTCAATTTTGCCTTCTTGGTTGGGACAGTTTGTTTGTCCTTCACTACAACCCAAGAATGTGTTGTATGAGTGCAAAGACAAATAAATAAACAAAAATTCCATGGTATTACCATTAGGGCATGTACGATTCCAAGAAGAAACGGTCCAATGCATACGGTATGTTAACCACATAGTACATGATCTGGTCCACAAATGCAAACCCGCATACCCGGCCCATAGGGGTAGAATGTATTTTCTGGCGAGAGCTCATTAGGAAGGTGTCCGAGAACTTGCAGAAGTCTGTCCCTCCCAAGTGAGAAGAATTTGAAAAATATGTTTATTAGAGAATATTATCTAATTGTGGAGTTTCGCGGCATGTTTATAAACGGTAAATGATTCATTCCTACTATTTTTGTTTTTCACAATAATTTTCAAAATAGGCTCCTGGGTACGGTTGTAGAGTAAATCCTGCTTCTACAGTATATCAATTATCGGAATGTATAGTACCCATCAATCCAAAAAGAAGCCACACATGTGAACCAAGTTTTATGCAAACTTAGCATCTACCATGCTGGATGGAAATTAGCTCGCACACTTGCTAGTTTGGCGCCCCTCCCCTCAGGACCCGGATTGATTGAGTTCTCTCTTTTCAGCTCTTAACCCCTAAACGTCCTCACCTATGTCCAATTTGGGCAGTTTTGCAAAGATGCATTATAAAATGCAACTAACATGAATATTTGAAACTTGATGTATGAATAAAAGTTATACATTTTGAAATTTAGATTTAATCTACACGGTTAGATCTTTGATTGCTATCACTGATATATTTCTATAAATTTTGAAACATAAAATAAAAAATTATTTTGTAATTCGATTACCAATAAGATATTGACAGTATGGGGATGAAATTTGTTGTGATGGCTTATAATGTAGTACTCTAGGTGTATTGATTTTTGGAGATTTTTTGGATGCTTGATTTTATGAGTTTATTTTTTCAAGAACACTTTTAGACTAAAATCTTCAAAATTTTGGGTGAAACACTGCAACACAAAATGAGGCATAATTTTTTCAGAAAGTGTTTCCTTTTTTATCAGATCACACATACATGAAGCTAACTTCCCATAAAAAAATTAGTAAAAAATCACACTACAAAAAGTGCATGACGGATGAGAAATTATAGATGAAATTTGTACATCAAGCAAAATATGCATGGTTGGGCGGTTAGGGGTTAATGCATTTAGCTTCCTCGTTCAAATTAACCCCTAAGCATGCAAAGAGTCCTGTGGGGCCATTTTTGTCCTTTTTTTTAGTCAAATGCTAATTTTCACTCAACCCCTAAAGAACCAAGTGTCTTGATTATGACATTTCAATGTTTGGGTAGGTTCCCACAATGTCAGTATTTATTTTTATTTTTTAAAATAAATTATGTGAATTTGGTATATCAATACAAAAATAGAGATTTGAACTTTTTTGGTTCTGACTTTTTACGTGGAAGTTATGGAGCAAAGCGGTTTTTTTTAGAGGGAGAATAGGTGCTGGGAGGGCTCAAAATAAACCTTACAAATTATTATTTTTTAACTTTAGCTATAACAACTTGTTTTAGATTACCAAGAGAGTGCATGGTAAAATTTCTATAGAATTTGATTGTGCAGATTGCAAGATTATAGCATTTGAAGTGAAAAGATGAAATTGCAGTCTTTTTTGATATTTTCTAATCGTCCTTGAAGACATGGGAATTTTTTTTAAATTGATCCAAAAAATTCTTAAATTTTATTTAAATGTTAAATTTGGTATTTTCTATCAAGAGCAAAATCAAAATCCCAAGAAAATGAATGGAAAGAGGTGAAAATGATGCTCAAAAACAGGAAAAACCCGCGGTCCGTTAGGGGTTAATTCCTAATTTCAAATAAAAATAATCCCAATTGAGAAAGTGCGAGGCTATTTTCTACTTTCTATTCCAATTTACTACTCTTCAAAATTGTTAAAATAACGTTTTTTACAGCACTTTAAATCTCAAAGCCCTAAAATTCTAATATACACTACAAAAAAAGCTTTTCTATCAAATTTCTTTTTATGTAAGCTCAAGATGCATGCCACCTACAACTTGTTGTTCATCACTATTATTTACATTCTTCCAAAAATATTCATACCGTTCTAAGCATTTTAGTAATTACTATGATTTTTACAAGTTAGAAAAATACTTTGAAAAATCTAATGACATTCATTTTTATTTAAATTATCATGAAAAAAAATCAAGATAAATTGGCTCAACAATACCTTATATGAGAAAAACACCATAAATAGTAATGTATTTTAAAATGCGAGGTATTGATGAGGCTTGACTAGGTTTTTAGTGTTTGTCACGTACTTTTTGTTTTGTGGTTTTTTTACTACAGATATTATGGGAAGTTGACTTGATGCATGTGTGATCCGATTAGAAAGGGGATGATGTGTGAATTTTTTATGCCTCATTTCATGTTGTACTGATTCACCAATAATAGAGAAATTCGCAAACTCACATGATTAGTGGTCCACAATTGCATCATGTATCCCGTATAATTTAGATATCCGAGAAGTACCTCACACAAGCTCAAGAGAGGTGTGTTGGGCTAACATTGGAAGTTCATAAGGCTCTTGGGGGCCATGAGGTCCGAGGTTCAAACCTTGGCGTCCACTGTCATTCAACCTTGTGGTGCATTAATGGGCGGGCCCCGGCGACATACTCGGTGGCGCGCCTTGACACGGGAGTAAACTCACTCGCCCTACTTTGCTTACCAGAAATATAACTCATCCGGTTTTTATTTTTGGAGCCCGACACTCCTACTTTTAATGTCCCATGAGTCAGAATCTTTACTGACGCAATACCGGAAGCCTGAGATTTCAGGACTTTACAAATTTCTCTAATATCTAAAATCTTAGTTCAAAATGGTTCAAAAGTGCTTTTGAAAAATTCAACCCATAGACTTAATAAGCATCCAAAAAGTCTCCAAAAATCACTACACTTAGAGTATTACATTCCAACCCATCACTACAAATTTCATCTACAAATTGCCAATATCTTGTTTGAAATCAAATTACAAAATAAATTTGAATTCTAAGTTTCAAATTTTATACCAAAACGTTGGTGATAACAATCATAGATCTAATTGCATGACTAGAATCTAAAATTCATAATGTACAACTTTTATTCAAACATCAAGTTCAAAATAACCGTGTTAGTTGCATTTTATGATGCATCTTTGTTAAACTGCTCAATCTGGAGTGGGTTGTAGGCATTTAGGGGTTAACCTCTAACAGCCGCCCAGACCAAAAATGGTCTTTGGATGATTTGAATTGGTTGCTGGATGAAGAAAGAATGTTGAATTCCATCCATTTTTTGTGTGAAGGGTTTTCATTGGTCATGCCATCTCTTCAAATTAAATTCAAGTAATTCAAGTCATTTTGGGATTTTACATGGGGTCCCAACTACAAAAAGAGTAATAAAAATGGTTCACCACGTAGTGTATTTTGAATTTTTTTGCTTGTTTTACTTAAACTAAATTTAGGCCATGGAAATGAGTTCCATTGCATTTGAGCTTCCCTAACAAAATGAAGCTTGCCAAGTCTAATTTCTACTCCACTTTGAATTTTTGGAAAATTTTGAAAATTGAGTGTTTTATTGTAGTTACAAGTTCGGTAGGTATCACCATAGTGTAGCAAATTCTCTAAATTTAGAAACACAGATGATTTTCATCTATTGTAATGTTCTTCATTGTAAATTACCTCTTTGTTTAGAAAATCAAAAAATTTGAGCATATTTTGTAATTGATAGGAATTTTCTTTACAATCACTTCAAAAAATCATAGTAATTCCAGATTTTCAACATATTTTATGAAAAATTCATGATTTGTAGTAGACACGTGGTTTCATCTACTAAAAATATAAAGTTGAATTTTTATCTTATTTATAGTGGCAAATTGAGTGTAACAGGTAAAGCATGACTCCATGGTCATAGGCCTAGGCATTTAGGGGTTAAGAGTTAAAAACAATGAAGCTACACAAGTGCTCATGTTCACAAGGCCGGCATACCGTAGTACCATAGCTAGGTCACCACCCCGTGAACGATTTTTTTTTTTTTTTTTTTTTTGAAAAACAAGGTTTGCTCCTCAAGAAATGAATCTTTTGATTTTTTTCTAAGAAAAAAATGATTAAAAATGGCCCAAAGTAGTCCAAAATACCTTAGAAATAAAAAAATATATAGCTTAAAATAATTTATTCTATTTTCATTCTTTTGTCCTCATAATTTCTGATTTTTTATGTTTTTTTTTTTTTGGATTTTTTTTTGGCAAACCTGCTATGGCACTACGGTATATATGCAGGGGGTGTGATCTGGAGGATAATGTCACAATACTACTGTAAGATTTTCAATTATAATGTGCAAATCATGCCACCCGAATGGTTGGCTCCAGAGTCTCCTACTATTTTCAAATGGAATTTCATTGATTTTATACTTTTTATCCTAAAACCAACAGGAACTGAAAGCATTGCCAATTACTTCTAAATTCTTTTAGATTTTTTATACTTAATAAATGATAATCTTGTTTTTTTTATTCATTAAAAAACACACACGTAAGAGAACTTCATTGCAAGAGCAGAATTTCAACAAGCCCCAGCCAAATGCAACCTAGAGAGTTCAACATCTCAAATTTAAGCATCCATGGTTTTAGTGCAAAATCATCACTAAAACATTGATTTGGAAGTTCAAGGTTGATTCAATATACATAGCATTTTGTTGCATTTATGCATACTCAATGAAATTATTGTTCCAACACTAATACAAAATTATATCAATGGCTTTTATTGCTTTGATGTTCAATGTTAATTGCATGTATGTTTAAATACTGTTCATACTGTTCATAGTTTGAACACATGAAGTTTTAAGAAAAAATTACCAATTTTGTTTTTGGTTTTTCCAAAACCACCATGAGCAGTAAAGGGTTAACCCTTTAACGTCCTGATTCAACACTGTTTTCAAAGATTTGTTATAAAATGGTCGATGAAAAACGGAAATGGAGTTGATGTACAAAACAAAGTTGTAAATGTCAATGTGTAGATAATATCCGTACGGTTGGATTCATCATATTTATTATTAATATTTTTAAAGTAATTTTGCAAGGTTATCTCTTGAAATTCAATTAAAAATCCAAAATTAACACAAAAAAATTTAAAAATATTGTAATGGAATTAGAATGACATGCACTACGAGATGGTATGGTTTCCATTATTTGATTCTACTTACTATGGAAAATCATATTTAAGGTCTTTCTTTTTGAACTAAGATTGAAACTTGACATTAATCACTTTTGTAAATTTTCAAAAATTCACATTATCTTATTTGGAAGATCCATACCGTACAAATGGTATTCAACTAGCACAAGAATGAAAAAAAATAAAAATGGATGAAAAACATCCAGTACCTACAGAAATCGAGCTGCTGAAATTCATCCGGCATTCAAAATCTGGACGCCGGCGCGCTAAAGGGTTAAAGCCATCAACGGCAACACTGCAGTAACCAAACTCAATGCACCTAAGTTAAATTTTAATTTTCTTAGTTTGGTTCTAAGCATTACTTGTCACTTTACATTCATTTGCACTGACAAGAGTAAGAGATTCAAGGTTTTGTCTTTGATTTAAAAAAGAGTTAATATTTGGTTTTTATGAATTTCTCTAAATCTCCCCTCCCGTCCTAAACGTTAATGGAAGAGGACAAAAAATGCCCTCTATTTTGAACATGTAGGGGCCCACCGTACATAATAACCCCCTCTTCCAAGAGTTTAAAATTCTCGAGGGGGGCCCCATCAGCAAATTTGGGCCATAGGATTCAAATTTGCAAAAACAATTGCCAAAAAAAGACCTTAGGGGTGCCCTAAATGGAAATTTCATAAAATGGGGCCCATAGATGAACAATTCTAAAGAAGATTTTGATTCTTCAGAAGATTACAATTACTGCAAATATTTTGGCATGGGGTGCTAATTTCTAAGGGTGAACAGTGGGGTTGCTAAAGAATGCTATGAAGGGGGTGAAAAGTTGCATATGAATTGTATAGAATATTAGTTTTTTTATACGTTCAAATAGAAAATGACATTGGATCTTTCTAAAATGATTTTCTAATGTTGGATATACAAGAATTTGTGTGTTTTGATCCTCTTGAAAAATTCCTCAAGAGAGCAATACAAGTAATCTTAAACATTAAATAGATTTCATGTTGATATTAGATTTATGTTGTGATTAATATTGATATGCATTTTTTTCTTGTTGAATGTTTGCATTACTTTGTAATTTACAATTCTGTTAAGTTTCATTTCAAACTTGGTAGGCTACAAAAAATTATTCAATTGTCCACATGTTTTACATAGATAAACGGATTTGTGGGTTTCAAAAGTGCATTGGAACAATGTAAATTAGGGACATTCTATATGCGATATATACTAACAATTTTTTTTCCAAATACATATTGAATTGATTAGGAACACATTTGCATTAAAAAATATCACTTCATCTATATTTGAAAAAAATAACTCTTAATGATCACCACACTAATTATGTGATTAATTTACGTTGTTCTAACTTCTAAAGTACTTTGATGTAGAAAAAGCACAAATATTTCTAAATCTATGTACAACATGTGGAAATCAATTACTTTTTGTGGCCTTCCAAATTTGCAATGTTGTAGTGTAGTGTAATTGGTATTGCCCATTGATAATTTAGGTTCTTATCATTCTTTATCATCTTTAATAAATTGAACCATTTGTATATTTCTATCTGCTTCAAAAATTAGTTGAATATATTTGAATGTTCTAAAGATTTAGAAATAAAATCAATCCTAATTATTGAAATCCACATATGAATGTTATTAGGAATATATACTAGTGTTCTATCATAACATTCTTTAACCAATGTTAGAACTCACCCTTTTTGTCGTGAACTTGTTAAAGGGGGAGTCATAACTTATAAAATTTAATAATGAAAGCTTCATGACTTGTGTGTTACACTAAGTGGCTTTATTGCTAAGAAATTGTTAAAAAAAAAAGAAACTATCCTACATTACTTTAATTGGTTAAAGCAACATTTCTCTTGACATTCCGATTCTTGTGTTTTTGATTCAGATTCTTTGAAAATTCCCAAGGGTGTCTAAAAGAAAGTTAAAGAACGTTTTGTTGGTATATAATAGTATCAAAGTCAATACAAAAAAAATCTAAAATTTTATATATGTTTTGAAATCTTTATGAATCATTTTAATACTAGAAAAAATAAAAATAAAAATAAAAATGGATTTTTTAAACTAAGGAAATTTGTTTGAATAAGTGATATTGACATCATATGCTATTGTTAGTATTGGATCGATAAAAATATGTATTAATAATCATAATAAGAAATTCTTCGAAAGAATAATTTAACACTTGTCTAATTAGGCAACCAAAGTCTCATTTCTAATACGACGTCAAATGGGAAAAGAAGTGTCAAACATGATAACTTTGACGTCATGGAGTACATATGTACATATCAATGCTCTATTATTATAAAAGGTATCTTATAATTAAAGCAACATTTGCAACTATAATAATTTTAATATCAACGTAAAATCTCACGGCAAAACGTATAGAAATTAAATTCCAAAATATTTCAAAAATAAACGGCTAAACACAAAAGAAGATTCAACCCCTAATTGCCTCATTGTCCCTTTTTTGACAATGTACATATTTCATCCATATTTTCTCATCCGTCATGCACTATTTGCACTGAGGATTTCTTTACTATAGATCTTATAGGGAGTTAGCTTCATGCATGTGTGATCCAATTAGAAAGGGGAAGACTTGTGAAATTTGATGTCTCATTTCATGTTATTGTGATTCACCCCAAATTTCAAAGAATTCAATGTAATAGTGCTCTTGAAAAAGTCAGCTTGTAAAATTACGCAACCTCAAAATGTCCAAAAATCACGACACTTAGACTATCACATTCTAACCCAATCACAACAAATTCCATCCATAAATTCTCAATATCTTATTTGTAATCAAATTACAAAAGCATTTTGAATTTCAAGTTTCAAATTCTATACAAAATATTGGTGATAGCAATTGCAAATCTAACCATATGGATAGATCTAAAATTCATAATGTACAATTTTAATTTATATATCAAGTTCAAAACATCCCTCTTAGTTGCGTTTTATAATGCATCTTTGTAAAACTATTGAATTTAAAGAAGGTTCTAAGCATTTCCAATTTGGACCCCCCAAAAATAAAATTTGGGCCTGCACAAAATTACAAGGCTGTCCGAAACATAGCCACAGGGTCTGCCCAAGCCTCAATGATGGGAACCGAATTTGAACCCTTGACCTCCTATCACACTTGCGTTAAACCATCATACTACATCAATTTGCCTGTGTAAGAGATTCAAAGTCTTTGTTAATCATAAATTTACATTTTCATCAAGGATTCAAAAATGAAATAAAATCAATGGCTAGGAGTTTTTATTTTTATCTTTTTATTTTTATTTAATGTAGGGAAAATTTTAGACATTCTTAGCAGACAGTGTTAAATTTTCTTTTTCTTCTTTTGTTTGTTTGTTTGTTTTTTTTTTTTTCAATTTTAATCTGCTATAGATCATACAAGCTTTTTGTATATCCAAAAAAAAAATTTAAAAGATTTGAATTTGAATTTTTTTAATAATTTTTTTTTTAATGAAATTGTGATGGCTAAAAGCTGTTATTTTCCCTGCAACAGACTTAAGTTTGGAAATTTTTACTTTTGTTAAAATACCTATTTTTCAAATTTTTTTTGCTACAGATGATGCAGGTTTTCTTGCGTATTTAGAAAAATATTAATTGATATTTTATTTTTTTGGAACAAAATTGTGATGGCCGGGAGTTGTTTTTTTTTTTGTAGTGAACTTTGGACATTTTTAGCATTTTTGAATGATCTACATTGTAGCAAGGAATAAGTTTGTTAATTTGGAAAATTAAAGTAATAAGTCACATATTTTGATTCATTCATTGTAGTGTACATTGAAATGTAGAAAAGAAGTTTTTAAAGAATGAAAGGAAAATATCAACGTTAGTTGTATCTATGGTCGTACCTATAACCACAAGAATAATGCTTACACCAAAAACCACATTTGTACTAGTAATTTGGTATTGATGACCGGTTCAGTAGTTCACACAAGATAATCATTTTGCAAATTGCAGCAAACGTATTGCCAATAGCACCAATTGTTAGAGCAATTATTATCGATTCTTGCAATTAACAATTAAGAAAAGTCAATTCAAATTAATTTCCTAATTAGTTGTAGTTGACTAATCGTACAACAACTAATCATAGAATCCCACTATTCTTCTAGTGATTGAACCAAGAATGATTGGGTGGGTCAAACAATCATTTTATTCATGCCGACCTTTAATCCTACTTTGGTTCTTACTACCACTGCTAGAGATCACCTGAAGATGGAGAACTTAACCTTTGAAAGGCCTTTGGGGTCCCTCTCTACAACCCATATATAGTCGTACAATTGTTCGACTGTGGCTTAATATACGGGTTGTGATATATTATTGTGTACATATTATCTTGATTATTAATTCAATAATTCTACTTTGTACTGAAAAGTGTTTGGTCATTATAATTTTGATCAAATACCATCCAATATAGAATATATGTCAGCAAAGGGCTTCCAGGCCTTTTAACCCTTAAACGTCAAGAGGGCCTGAATGGGGCAGCCCGGAAGGAATCTAAATTTTTTTGGGAAAAAATAAAAATAAAAAAATAAAAAAATAAAAAAAAATCTTGGCAAAAACGGCTCTGCAGTGCACTGCTGGCTAGCACTGTGGCACTGCTGAACTTCGGCTGCCCCAACCTCAAAACTTGTTCAATTTGATAACTTTGATTGCTTACCAACGATTCCACAATCTCTCAAATGAGACGAAAATTTGGAATCTAGATCGCTTTTTCAGTAGCTTTCCAACGCAACAAGTCTCGCTTGATTTGGTTGAGAAATGAAACTTTTTTCTCCAATTATTCCTTTATACCAAGCCCGTGGGGCTTGCTTTGACGTTTAAGGGTTAAGGGTTAAAGTGGAATGGCTCTTCAAATACATTGGAATTGTAGCAAGTAGTTTTGGCCTGAACCGGTGGAGATGACAGAAAGGATTCATGCCCGGTACTACCTCGGTACCGGCAAAAAAGAACTGGAGTTTTGACTGTTCAACGAGCTCTAGCCGCTCAGTAGGCAGGGTGGGGTAGGCAGCCAGAGAATTTGTCCTTGTTCTCAACTCGCAATAGAAACAATGTTACAATCGCAGTCAAAACATTGAAGAACATGTCGAACAGTGACAGACCGAAAGAAATGGGACTAAGAAAAAGGCCGGGTACGTAGCTTGGAATCCAGAAAAGAAAATGAAATTCTTCATTGGAATCTTATAGCCTGTCCTAGATTTAGCTCTCTTAGGAGTGTCTAGGTGTCCCTCAGCCTCGCCGCATCTAACGGGGTCAATTTATATATTATCTTGTGTTTCCTTGTTTCTTTACTTGCAGTAAAAGGTTCCTTTATTTGTGTAAAAAAAAAAAAAAAAAAAAACGAAATTCTAATCCTAATTTAAGCTCGATTAACTTGGTCTAGGTGTCTCGGCTTTGCTAGACCTATATATAGTGGGTCTGTTGATATTATATCTCTCTCGTTTGCAGCATAGTGTTCACCTTTATTGGCTCTAACCATAGAGAAGAGGCATTGCGGGGACACCCATTTTTACCACTGTAACAAATATATTCCGTCCATGATTCCACTGAAATGCATTCTCGTCCTTCATCCGTTCTACTCCGATCAGAGCTTCTTGTAGCGTAGCTGCTTGTTTAAGTAAAAGAAAAAGAAAAAAGAAAAAGAAACGGAAATGGAAAAATATTATCATAGTGGAGAGAAAAGAAATTAAAAAATACGTGCAGGAAAGCAACTTTCAGGGGGTGATCACACAGACAGACAGAGGGCGAGAGTTGAGAGAGAGAGAGAGAGTCGGAGATTACTATTCACGAGACGCCTACTCATGAGATGCCCCGGATTCCCGGACCCCAAGAAGGTTGGCACATGACGAGGGGAATTTAAGGTAGCAACGTCAAGCATCAACGGCCGAACATACTTATTTAAGCAACCGGGCTCATCATCAGAACGCGTTTCTTGTAGCCCCACTGTCCGCACCGAACCCGGCGCATCCGATCGATCATATATGGCATGGGTGCCCAGCCAGCCATTCAAAACCAACTAGTAATGCTCACTGGTCACCGCATTCATTCATTCATTCATTCATTCACCCATTTATTCACTGTGCGTAAAAAATAGTTAAAAGGATTGCAGCAGGTTAAAAAATTCCCCGCCCTCCAATGGTCACTTGCAGCAAGGTTTCCTCCTCCGCCGCTCCGACCAATGACACAGCCTATGAATGATGCGCTGGTTTCTGTGCCTGCCTAATTATACCGCGCTGTTAGCTGGTCCCTGACCGACCTGCATGCATGATTCTTTTGCCTTTCTTTTTCCGGCCTCGGGAGGCGCTGGCGGCTGATGATGACCTCCGCGCTCGGCAAAACCCAGTTTAACTTATTCCCCGAATAATTTCTATAAGTATTCGTATATTCATTCACCGGTTCCGTTCTTTTCTTTCGAAGAAGATTCGCATGCAGTGAACTCATTTTAATTTTATTTATTTTTTGGCACAAACAAAGGAGAACCCTTTACTGCGAGAAAAAGCAAAATACAAACCCGAACTTGCAGCTTGCATAAGGTAGTAGTGAGCTTGCAGCACAGACGGAGATAATGAAATTATACCACCCCACCGTGACCGGCGAGGCCGGTGACACCTAGGACTGACCATCAAGATGAACTCATTTTAAAATTTTCATCGATCATGCATGAAGCTGTAGACCGACCGCTCACCCGCTCTAGCTATCTAGCGTTAATTTGCTTACGTTGTTCTGATCGATCGAATTCATGTTAGCTAGCTAGCTAGCTTTCATTCCCGGGGATCATGTTGTTGTACAAACGTTTGTACAAGCTTCCCTCGAATCATTGAACAAATTATTCCCAATCAATGTGCAACAATCCGGGATTCATATACCTGCATGAATTTGAGGGGTATGGATTGGTTATATTACCGGTACTAACTCATGTCTGCACGGCAGATTGATCGTCTGAGGATCGAGATTTAGAAACGTTGAAGTTCAACGCCTCGCAATTCAACTGTGAGTCGTATTAAATTGTAATCGATAAAGATTTGGTAACTGTGGTTGGGCTCAAAACCGGGAAACCACGCCACGTTGCTACGGTTAATTTGTGGTCAACCACGCACAGTGTAACTACCGAAGGTGTTTGGGATGTTTGGACGAGTTCGAAAGGGAAATCTGAGGTGCCATGCAAATGGAGTGTTGATGTGGAAATTAAGCTTGTCAGCTAGCTACTGCTCCCATGGCAGTCAAGCGAAACGGCACTCGGTGGAAGTAGTCCACGAAGATATGATCGATACACTTTTGGAGCCAAATGAATGTTTCCAATGCAGGGACCCGATGGACCCGTCTCCATCGCCGGATTACTACTAGTCCACACATTTGAGGGGGAAATGAAGAAGCCGGTCTCACTGTTTCACGCCATTCCCATTCCCACCAGTCAAAGCTCATGATGGCCCAGTTCAGACACGGTCTAATTACCTCGATTGCTAACTGAGTTGAACCCCAATGGAACAATGAGATTCACCAGGGATGCCCTTTTTCCCCTACACTTGGCGCACCGGCCCAACGCGCCAGAACGCTACAAAGAGGCTCAGGCCATTTTTATTTTATGTTGGGATGATAATATCCCCCACACCCTTTTATTGGCTTGCAGGCCCCCAGAAAGTCAAAGCGACGCCTATGGCCGGCCATGCCATTCATAGCTGGTAAGTAAATTCCAGCGGTGCAGAAATCACTGGCCGCCCCGTGAATAGGTGGAGAGCATCTGATCTCCAAAGATCCTCATTCCTTTCCCTGCCTTATAACGCATTGGGATAGAGATTCTCGGAGCCACATCCTTCTCGATCGTCTGAATCGGGTTCTTACAATTCTCGCAACTTGCAACCGGTTTCATTCCACTTCAATCCACAATGTCACACAATCCTGGTAACACGGACCTTGTATCGTGGTGAAACCGATCGTAACTATCAAGGTAATAAAACCGGTTTCTAGCATACTTAATTCGTCTTTACTGAAGCAATTAGCGTACTAACAGTATATTTGATCAAGAAAAAAGAACACTAACTTCAAGCCTACTAACACTAGTAGGAAACGTGTCGCTTTTCACTTCCTGTAAATGAAAAAGAAATGAAACTGCGCTAGACACATGGGTTGTGTCAATGTTGGTGAGTAGTTTTGGTCACAAGAAGATAGAAATATAGGTATAATATTCCGGTACTATTCACTGTTCTCTCAAAGTTGGGAATGGAAAACGACAGGTTTGCTAGTGTAACATATGAATGGTCATGTTAATATCCTTTTTCTTTCTGGCTGGGACCTTGTTGTATTAGTATCGCTTCTTGCAGTAAAGGTATCATTCCCTTTATTTGTGCCAAAACGAAATTAAGTTAAAAAATGATCATGTTGAGCAACTAGTGTGTACCGGTCCCGAGGCGATCGATCAAGTGCAAGAGCACCTGGAGAGCCTGAACGCTCGTGCGGGGAGCAGATTTAATGCCATTGCAATAATATTAAATTCCTAGTACTATGTAACTAACTCCAAGGCAGGCAAGATAGACCGTGCACAGCATGAGCTTTGTTGTTTTCCTACGGGTGGTCCCACAGTGAGGGCTAGCTAGGTGGGCGTGGAATTAGTTGGAACTTGTCACTTGTTGTCATCAGATCAGAAAAAGATTGATCAGAAAAGACGAGGTGATCCGTTAGAGCGAGGGTCTTCCTCAATATCAGCTGACTCTCACACTGCCTACATTCCTGTTGACTCTCCCCCTAGGAAATCAAAATTCTACTTTCTACGAGTGCAGTAGATATGTGCATCACAAGGTTTTGCTCTGGTTCCGGAAGTCCAACGTGGTGATTTAATTCTCGATCTCATGAGAGACTTCGACTCTTACAAGCTAACTCTGAAGCCTCTGTCACATGAATTTCACCACTGATAATTCATCATGGCTCCTCTCCCTTGCAACGTCAGCTGAGAGTGACATTCAACCTCGGTCCATGTCAGTAAGTTCCATTAACGTAATTTGCATGAATGAGACGCATTGTAAGGGCCGCTTCACACTATGGCTGTTCAAGTTGAGAGGCCGTGGGATTGAGTGGCCAAACTTTTTTGAGAGTCCAAAGAAATGGGCAATAACATATAGTTTTGATTTTCTATGCAAAGAAATGGACGGCCTCTCGATCATAGTTTGGGTTTTCATTCCCGTACAACCCAAACTTCCTTCGAGAGTCCATTACCTTGATCAAAAAAGAGTCGCCATGTAGGCATTTGGGAGGGCGTCGGCCTTTGGACTTTGGCCTTTAGTATGAAGGGTTGAGAGGTCGAATGCCTAAATTCTTGATTTCTTGCAATTTGATTGGTGAAAATCGACGGCCTTTTGACCTTTGGCCATAGTGTGAAGCAGCTCTAAAGACTATATCTATCACTCTTGCTACATACACTGTGAGTGGGTGAATATACAATATTTTGGAAAAATAATTATTAGTAAAGCCTCTCATAAATACCATGGGCCACAATATATGGTGATTTCAATGTAATGAAGGCAATGTGAAAATTTATGGTCTAATTTTTTTTTCATTTTTTTCATTTTTTATTTCATTCAATTTTAGTATTATTGTTTTCTCATTTCCTTATTTCTAGATTTTATTTATTGACTATTGGCAATCAATAAATGATTGTTAATTTGAAATTTTACAATAGCTAAACCCCTAGTAGAAATTTGGTTTTTTACAATTACTCTTGTCTTGAATAACTCGTTCAAAACAACTTGTTTGTGCAAAAAAAACTTAGTTTTGAATGACAAAGATTTGTTTGTGACTAGTTGCAAAAGACCAAATTTCTACCCGTGAAATATGATTATTGTATGTAATGTCAAATGCATGTGTGAATAAATAATTATGATACCTTGTTGGTGATTTACCAAAAAGAATGTTAATTTGTATGGACGGTTTTAGGATGGTTATTCTTTGGGGATCTAGTTGTTCAATTTCCATTAGCATCAATTAATTGAAGAGAAACTCAATCAAAAGTTTGTAAAGTGCAAGAGAGTCAAATCAAAGGCATTCTTAAGGTCTTTGATGTTAGCTAGTTATTAAGTAAAGTAATTGATAGAAAGACTAATATAATGGTAGGATGGAACATGCTTCCTCTTGCTAATTGATTATAAATTGTTGTGCAATATATATGGTTGCCATCCCTCTATGTCCTTGGAGCTTCTCCGATGAGAGGTGATGTATTTCCCCTTTTGTAATGATTTTTTTTCCATTTGTGTCAAAATAAAAATAAAATAAAAATTTGAACTCATATTTATAACCTAGGTTAAACTACTTGATGTCCACAACTTCTGCCAATGACAGGATGTTGCCCTTAGAATAAATGCAAAGTCAATAGAATTATCCACTAACTCACCTTGTGTTTGAATAAGATATTGTGAATTTTTCTTTAATATACTCTTATTTTTCACTCCAAATAGTTACAAGGTATGGAAGAGTGTAGTGGTCTCTATGTAAGAACTTAGCAGCCTTTAAACTCAAGGATTTTATTTTGTTTTGTCATCAAAAAAGACATTTTTTGAGTTTTTTTTTGAGTTTAGAGATCACCAAGCTTGTACACACCTAGTAATGAGAGAACATTAAGATCTTCCGCACTTTATAACTATTTGGAGTGAACAAATATGAGTATATTAACCCCTAAGTGCCCAATCAACCATATTATGCTTAATTTTTGATGAAATGCAAATAAAAAACAAGTGTTTTAGCTATACTGAAATTGGTGTTTTCATTGGATGTTAATTTACATATATTCATTTAATCTCGCATTTAATTTATGATACATCCTTTGATTGTTGGGATTGGAGAATAGACTTCCATTAAATATTTTACCCCATCGAGAAATCTGAAATTTGCGAGGAAATTTGAATGTCCAAAATACAAAGAGCTTTCTAAGAAGTTCCAATCATGCAACTCTTTTAATTTCTTCATTTTCATATCTTCACTACTTGTAAACACGACTTTTATCTACCTTAAATAGAATCTATGATATTAGAAATGACAAAAATACACTTGTTTTGAAAATTTTCTTGTTCACATGATAAAATTTGTAAATTTTTAAAATATCTTCCAATCATGTTGAAATTTTTGTTAGACCTTTCTAATGTTAATGACTATTTATGGAAAATTATAAATCCTACAATGTGATATTTCAAGTATGCAAATTGTAGAGCTTTGACTTTTACAAAACAAGTGTGGACCTTTAGAGGTTAAAGCAAAATTCATGGTATCTTATTCAAACTCAATGTGAATTAGCGGATAAGTCTAATATCAATTAAGTTCTTTAATTCTTCCCATGGCAATTGCTTGTTGTTCGTGGATGGAAGAAAAAAGAAAGAAGAGAATTCAAAATAAAAATGTCCATTAGTGTAAGTGAACATAAGATGAGTTATACTATCTATTATATTAAGTACAGACCATATCATGTACCATATCATTACCCTGCTTGGTAACTGTCACAATACCATGTCACAAAATCATCTAAATTTTACGTCCATGTTTTTTCATCCAAAATTTTCATCATGTTCCAAAATTGTTCTCCACAGTTCCCATATGTTTCTCAAAGATTTCCCCATGATGTTCCCTAATGTTTAGAAGTTCCTTTTATGTTTCCAAATTATTCTCCACAATTACCATTTTGTTCCCCAAAGGTTTGCATCATGTTCCCAAGATGTCCCCATGTTCTTAATGCAATTCTTGCGCTTTCCTACATTGTTGTTGCATTGCAAGAGGGTGTTTGGGTGATGGCTTGATATGAGTACCCCTTCAAAAATAGTGTGATTTCAAGAAACATATTTTCGGTAAGAAAAAAACATCAAAAAATTACAAAAATTAGGTGACTGTTATAGACACCATGGCTGCAACTAAATACACGGTGTTAAAGACGGAATTTCTAGCACACATAAAATGAGTTAAACATAAGTCACACTATATGAGACGCGTACAAGTGGTAACCATATGAGGCCATTCCCCGTTTGCTAGTATGGGTATATGAAAATATTACTTTTATAACAATTTTGGGTGGGCCCGCTATATGTTTGTCCCAGATTCCCAGGTCAATCACAGTCTCCCACATGACCACATCATTGGGCTGTCATTCTATCAAAGCCTTGTGTTGATGGACACTGAAGTGACAAAACCCCGTCAAGAGTAACTGTGGAGGTGCTGGCATCAATATACGCAGGGATGGTGTGTTCAACGTTGCAAAATTCTATGAACATGGTTTGAGTCTGAGTGCAGCCTAGACCACCCATTTCAGCTGCTGTGATTGAGAAATTTTTGAAAATACCAACACAGGAGTATTTTGGGGTGATAACCAGAGTCCAAGATTCAAGAATAAAACAACATGATTTAAAGAATTCAAATTCAAATAGAATGCAATTTATGTGAATTTTGAAAGTGAAAAGATAAGTCATATCCCACTTGTGACATATAAGCATGGAAAGGTGTAGGCATGAAAAAATCCCATCAGCCATAGTTTCCAATCTCAACCAATGGAAAACCGTCCTAAGTGGAATTATAAAAAAAATAAAAAATAAACAAACAAACAAAAATAATTCCATGAATTGCATCTTAGAAGCCCCAATTTCAGAAGTCCCCAATTGCGGTTGAATCGCAATTGAAGTTTTATTACAAATGATCAATTTTAAATGCCTTTGTTGAGGACAACATAGATGACCAGAATGGGGGGTGGACGATGATACCTAAGTTCCTTGCAATGAATTTTCTTATCTTGTTAAAAAATATGAAAATTGTAGAAACATCATCCATGAAATATATGCTGATGAAAATAGAATGATGCAGAGTCAAAGCGGAAAACGATCCACGTGGCCGCCGGGAGGGGGTTTTGCATGGGCTGTCAATTCCAGCACTGCTTGCATGGAGAGGGAATTCAAATCCAGTTTTTACAGTTGGTAGTACGCACTGATGTAGTCCACATTCAATCATGTGTAATGGCTTTTATGAAAAGGGAATCATATAGAAATTCAAAGGGTGAAACATCTGCACTTGAAAAGTTGTCTCTAAGGTAAGGGGTACAGTTGCCGTCAGTTTAACCCCTAAAGGACCAAGATACCCAAATTGGGCCTCATGGTTGTTTTAGCAATTTTGAGTAGGTTTTAAGTGAACTTCTTTTTGTTCAAATTTGTTTATTTTTTCACCAACACGTGCAATGTTCTGCACTGATTTTGGTGGTATAAAATTTGTTCTCATCTAAATTATATGTTTCACAATATGATCAATTCAATTTGACATTTTAAAACCATGAATCCTTGGTCCTTTAGGGCTTAAGCATTTCAACCTAAGTGGAGCGCTGATTTTCAATGATAAAAATTTGTCAACACATAAAACTTTGGGTTTAATAACCAAGCTCAATTTTCAATTAATTTTTCCACAATGTATGATTTTGTTATAAATTTTCAAACTTAATATGCATAAACCACTATTGATGTTACTAGGTGTACCAATGATTGTTTTCATTTCTAATCCAATCAGATTGCTAATATGATATTCATAATTAATGCTGGTGATAAATAGATTGGGAACTTCTGAAGTTGAAACACGTGCTTTTATAGGTGATCACAATTGGTACCTAACAATTTCTGCTGCTTCTACCTTATTAGAAACCTCAAACACGCCGAATGATTTGAGCCTTCCACTTTAATGCCCCTGTGTACATTCCTTGTCCTCTTCTTTACATACTGGAGAACGGGCCAGGTAGAGCTGAATCTGCCTGGTCCATTCTCAAGAGTAAAAAGCATTGGGAATGCTATCAAAGAATTTTGGAATCGGCAGGGACAACGAATTGAGCTATAGATCAGCAACGCTCCTTGGAAGTGAAATCACGAAAACGCCTAAATGAATCAGTCACCAAGACTTTCTACGTCATGTGATCTAGCATTTGGCCACATGTCAGAAGCATACAATTACCCTTACAATATGATCATTTAAGTTCTCTAACAACATTTTTTTTTCTAACTATATTTTGCCATATTTCTCTACAAAATATGGCATTTGTCTTTTGTTGAGGAAAAAAATGAGGTTATTTTGAATTTTTTACCAGATTTGTATGTGAAGATAGCCAAATCTTGTGAAGAAAACTGCCGATATGTAAAAAAATTCTATCCAAATATGATTGTAAGCTTAAGTTTCGCCAAATGCTCTTTCCCAAAAAAATTTACCGGTCGCCAGTTAGGCTTCAAGAAAAAAAAACACAGGGAAAGGATGAAGTACCAGTATGTGAACGTGTACACAACATCATGTACCATTTGAAGAATTTGGTCACTTCAATGTTGTCAAAATCATTCATGCAGTAAGTTACTGCAACAGTTGACTGCCAGGGTCTGGTCAATCTCTTGAAACTTTGCTACTTCATAGATAATATGGTCAATACAAATGAGAACTAAACAAAAATAAAATAAAATGTTTCTCAGATTGTTCTAGAAAATTGATTAATATTTTTCATACTTGAAAGTTACTTTGACATTATAATTCTTTGCAGTGTGGTTTTTTTTTTACATGAAATTTTTAGGTAGCTGTGTTTACGTAAATGAAGTTAGATTAGGAAAAAATAAATCAAAACTGAATTTACTAAGTCCTTTCATTCCATATGGGCTTCCATTTTGTCAAAAAGTTTTGAACTATAAATGCATACTAAATCCATTCTTTGAAGTTAACATACAAATGAAAGTTGTAGATGATGACCTTTTTTATGATATTCATATGGTTGAATTAAGTAATAATTTAATTATGAATTTTGGAATGACTGGCCAAAATTGAATAACGTATAGCATTGAATCATCTTTTGCATCATGTGAAATATTTCAACCTATATAATTTTTTTTTGATTGCTTACAAAGAGATCTTAAGACACCTCTATCTAACCATGATAAAACTTTTGCGCACAACTTACCACTATTGAAGTATAATGATTTCAATCAATCTTAATGAATTTCAAGATGAGATTATTAAAATTAAAATTTTAATGAATTTTTGAAGTTTTTTTTTGTGTAAGTTTATTTAAAAAATATTTAAGTATTTTATTTCAAATTCAACCAAACAGATGTCTTCTCTTCCATACAATTTTCTTAAGTTGAAGCTTAAAAAAGTTAATGAAACCTCATTTTATAATATCTTTAGGTATTGTCCAAAACCTTTAGGCATTTAGGGGTTAAGCATGAAAATACATGCTTCCTATTAGTCTAATAAACTTCAAAAAAAAAATGAGGGAAAAATACATAGAAGCTTTAGAGAAAAAACTCCAATAATACTTAATTTTTTTAATTTGAAATGTAAAGTGCAAATTTGACTTGATAAACTTCATTTTCTTAGTTAGTTGTAATAGCAAAAAAATATTCATTTTAAAGGTCAAAATTGAATTTGACCAAGGAACATATATTACTAGAGCTCCGAAACGCTCCACACTACCATTGACAAATGTTGAATTTGTTGATTGTTCTTAAACATTGTTTTTTTCCAATAAATTCTTATGTTCAAATTCAGACATGAATCTCTTCATAAGCCTCTTCAGTGTTAACCTCGAGGGTTAATTATACAAAAAGTAGAAAACCATGTGAGTTAATATATAGGGTCCTTTTATTCATGGGAGAAAAAAATCCTTTTATAAAGTTTTATTTATAATATAGGATGTTTTACATTCAATTAAAGAGTAATTCAAGAATTTACTTAGAATATACATATGATATTTGAATACATACTTCAAATATTCTAATTATGTGATAGCCCAATTCAAATACCCTCATAACGCACGTGATTACACTATATATATGTTAGTTACCCCGTCTAAACTACATTTAGACAAAAGAATGAACAAAAAATAAAATAAAGAACCCTAGTTCAACCAAATTTGTAATGGATACATAGTCAATGGACTTTGGATATATGTTACAACAACTTTGAAAGACTAGAGGTGGGAGATGACTCTATTGAAATGTCTATGTGAATTCACTTTGTTGGCTCTAATTGTAGAAAAGAGGCATTGCGGGGACACTCATTTTTTTGGGCTAAATTCCACTGTAGCAAATATATTCAGTTCATGATTCTACTAAAATGCATTCTCGTCCTTCACCTGTTCTATTCTGGTCAGAGCTCCTCGTAGCTGCTTGTTGGAGACAAGTTGAACATAACATGAAGTGCAAAATACTTGACCATTTCTTACATCTCTTGTACCGATCTACTATTTCATACACTTGGTTACACTTACACTGAGAACACTCCTATATCACACCTTTGGTAACCAATTCATACATGAGTTTGGAACTTGACATATGGAAAGTGTCCAGTCACATGTGTACACAATGGCAAAGATTAGAAGGTGATATAGAGTAACAGGTTCATGCAAGTGATGTAAACATGACTTACTTAAATGTCTATGGTCACTCATCTTTAAATAGAAATGAGGTTATTTGCTGTCACTTTCAGTGGTTTACAAGACCCCCACTTTAAAATTGCATAAGAAATTCATACACTGATAAAAATTTGATAACAAATTCATGCTCAAAGTGATTCCACAAATTTATGCTCAAAGTGATTCCTCCAGAACTCTATACATATGTTAAAAATCACTCTCTACATATGTTAGAATTCTTAAAGTGACGCAATTAGTATCCTCTACCTTAATGGCCAACAATAAAAAACGGTATTTGTTTCAGAGAAATTGCACCCCTCAAGAGTGGAGCCACACCGACAGCCACGTCACGTCAAGAATTTATTTGCATCCAGAAGAAGGTTGATCCAAAGTGAGGCACAGTGAGAGTGAGATCAATTTCCACCGATGATGAACACGTACTCTTCTTCTCCAAGCCCTTCCTCATGCCACCGCTGCGAGAGCAAATCAAATGTCCACACCATGACAAATTCAATTAATCATATTGTGAAAAATGTAACTCACATAGGACCAAATTTTATATCACCAGAATTAGTGAAGAACATTGCATGTGTTGGTCAAGAAACAAATAAATTTGAACAAAAGAAAAGTACACATAGGACCTACTCGGAACTGCTAAATAAAACAACCCTGAGGACCAATTTGGGCTATGATAATTGGACATAAACATTCTTGAACAGCGTTGCAAGTTTATATTCTTAGGATTTCTTTGATTCAAGTTTCAATGACAAAATGACACAAGTTTGCTTGGTGATCAGTCTCGAGAATATTCTTGACCCTATAACATTGTTACACCGAAGTAGTGAGATAGGGACACCCATAATTGTCACTAACCCAAAAATGCCACCCTAGATAGAATCTTAGACAACAAGTACATATTAATAAGGATGCAGACCACCTACACATCTATTCAAGTGTTGGTTTTAGGTCATCTACCCATAAAACTTTGAACCTTCATAACTTTTGTACACAGTATCCAAATAAGACATTCTTTGGTACATTGGAAACCTGTCATTTGCACATAAAAATTTGACCAGACAAATAGTGGCGGTTTTGAGGGTGCCTACCTTGGAGCTTGACATTCTCGTTATCAAAGAGTGGAAGAAGCGAACCCTCACTTCTGTGCAGAAGAAGAACGGGTTGCTGTTGTTGAGTTTCGCAAGCCATGTGACCACGTCCCGAGCAAGATCAGATTAGAAAGGATCTTGTAGGTGGCTCCTACTCATCTTGGAAAATCAGACTAAATATCTAGACATCATCATCATCATCATCATGGACATCGTTGGCAACATCATCGTGATCACCACTCGCTGAATCGTCCACAGTCGACTTCTCTTCACCCGCAGTTGACAAACCGAATGATTCAAGAGTTTCCAAAAATGTAGCTCCCAATGGTGCCAGACCAGCTATCTTCATGCGTTCTATCAGCCTCTCCATGTCGTTTAATCGATTCTCCTTTGCATAGGCCCTACACATCCAGCACCGGACACATCAATCACCTACCTACTCTACGAATAAAACGCTACACCGATGGAGCCCATTCTAAGTGTGCTACAATACACAGAAAGGACCTTAAGGCCTGTCACCACCAGTTCAGGACCAAAAAGTGTGCAGTTAGAAAATAAAGTGGTCCTGTCAAATTAGCACATGGTTTGCATCCTTTTAATGCGTTTTTAACATTCTTGGAAGGCATTGCGCACACCTTGAGCCCAACTGCTAATTCAGGGAAGAATAAAGGTATCCAAGATGTTCCAATTCTCTGACTTCTTGTTTTCTGTGGTACAGATCTTTGAGTTCAAGAATGAAAGCTTTGATACTCAGCCAAGTATTAATAGTTACTGGCAACCACAGTGAAAAGGGTGGATGGTCCAACACTGCTCCAGAATGTTATGATCCCGGAGTGGTGTATCGCACTCTAAGAATTATGTGAAAAAAGCACATACATGAGAAGAGCTTGGGATCACCTTAAAAGGATTAGGTATGATGATGTTCGTTGACGTATTTGCCACTCCGAGGCGTTGCTCAAAAGCTCCTCTGCTTCTTCAAAGGAATTATGCTTACAGTACGCACCAAGCATAACATTCAATGTGGACAGCTGAGGCTGAATGCCAGCCTCCAGCATTAGATCAAAGCACTCACACATTTTGGCAAACGCACCAGCACCACCATATCCAGTCATCAATATCTCATGGCTTCGGAGATTAGGCTGGAAATTCGCAGCTTCCATCCTACTGAGCGACCATTCCATCTTTTCCACCTCTCCTGCCTGAGCATAATTGCTCATTATGATATTGTAAGTTTTCAAGTCAGGTTTATGTCGAGAGTGGGCACCTGACATGCTCTTCAGCACCTGTAACACACTCCAAATATCACATGCTCAAAATCAACAGCTGACATTCTATGGATTTCTTGGTAGCCAACAAGGATCTAGGCCACATGCAGACATAGGAAAGTATTTCAAGACAGAAAGTGAGTGATCTAGGGTGACAGAGTACACTCACTTGCTCCATCTTAACAAAGTCCTTTCCCCGGCCGTATGATTCAATGAGAGTGTTCGAGGTCACATTGTCAGGTTTTATGTGTTTTTGCATTCTCATGACAAACAACGTCTTCTCCATTTGCACATAGTCTCCAGCTTTGCCATAAGCACCAATAACTCCATTATATGATACAAGATCAGGATATATCCCGGCTGTCTCCATCTCCTTGAAGAATCTCTCCACTCGAGCCACGTCGCATGCTTGGGCACTCGCCCTTAGGAGAATATTGTACGTCACCAAATTAGGTTTGCACCTGTCAATTCAAAAGCACCGTCACTAACGGACATGCGCCATCCTAACACTAAACAGGTTGATCCAACAAGTCATTTCATGAAGCCAAAAATTGCAGAAAAACGCCATACTTTTCTCTTTTCTTCATTTCTTCAAAAAGCCGGAGTGCTTTTTCAAACCCTCTTCCTTGGTCCGTACTGTAAAGGTGGGCAGTGATGAGAGCATTGTACAAAGACGTGTCAGGTCGACTTCCACTTCGTTTCGTTTCATTGAAGAGCCACACGGCCATCCGTAGCTGCTTAGCCTTCCCCATGATCACAATGAGCTTGGAATAGAATCCGTCGTCATGCTTATACCATTTCTGCTTTTGCATCCACCTGAAAACCTGAAGACATGCTGCATTTGGTCATGATACATAAACACCTGCATCACGAGTTTCATGAATTCATAATACACTAGTATGGTACCCTCCAATAAGTATCCGTTCATTCCCAACATGATGCAGAAACTTGACAGAAAGGAGAATCTCGAAATGGCACTGTGTACTCAAAAATCCTTCAATTCAGGAATCGTAAAGTATTTCCATGGTGCCATCACTTGGTCTAATAATAGCAACACGAAGTTTCACGTCGATTGCTCTTCTCATGTGCATGCAAGCTTCCACTGAAGTCACCGCTCTTTCTCTAACAGTTCACAAAACTGACATTAGGGTACTGTACATAACCTGGTGGCGTTAAACCCCACCAATTGTTAGCCATTTAAGGAAATTCCTAAAATAAACCCTGCCCATTGTAATGCAGTTTAGGTTTTCTGATACACATATTCCGGGTTTAGCAAAGTATACAATAGGACTACTGATACCTCAAGAGTAAGTG
The DNA here is from genome assembly GCA_022496805.1 of Pohlia nutans. Taxonomy (NCBI): domain Eukaryota; kingdom Viridiplantae; phylum Streptophyta; class Bryopsida; order Bryales; family Mniaceae; genus Pohlia; species Pohlia nutans. Next base: position 6,552,581 of record CM040086.1, read on the forward strand.
TCCACTTGTTTTGTTTGCCAAGGCCTTCCAAGAGCGCAAACCAATCAGAGGACTTGAGAAACGGCGCCTGGCTCTCAAGCACCTGAAAGGAAAGGAAAGGAAAGGAAAAAACTGCATATAAGTCGAACCAGGAACTGGTTGTAAAGCAAATGGAAAAGTGTCGGTGCAGAGGAGATGGTGGAAAGTGTGGTGTCACCTGAACGACAGAGGCGTGGCCAGAATTTAGGGTTTTGACGATGGAGGGGATAGAAGGGCGGGGGCGGAAATTAGCAGCGGGTGTGGCAGAATTCGGCGATGGTCTCCATTTGGCAGCGGCGCGAATGGCAAAGACGCCAGGAAGGAACCTGGGAGGACGACACAAAGCAAACCCGCACGACGGTGGAAAGCTCCGTGTGGGAACGAAGATGACAACGGACACCATCGCTGCAACCAATTCTCAGTTCCTCCTCTACACCTCAATCAGTGAAGAACATTGCATGTGTTGATCAAAAACACAAATAAATTTGAAAGAAAGAAACTCCACATAGGACCTATTCAAAAACATGACGCACAATTTGGGCTTCTTGGTCCTTCAGAGGTTAAAAATTCCAAAATTTGAAGAAAAAGAACAGTCAACAAAAAAACACTTCCCAGAAGATGCCAGAAACCAAACCCTAAACATTAAACCCTCAACCATAGACTGCATTCCAGAGATGAAGCCTCAACAGCGCAAAAAAATCCTCGTGTCTACCAGAAACACCACAGCCCCCAATGATGACCACTTCTCCTAAACCCTAAACCCCACTGACTGAATTCCAAGCTGTCGACATATTCAAAGGCTCAACCAAAACACCACAACCCATAACAATGACCGGGGTACCTAAACCCTAAACCCCATTTCTGTGCCAGAGGCGAAGCCTTGGACAACTGCATTTAAAAGCTCAAAATTGCGCAATTGAGACTCACCATACCTCAAAAGATGGCCTCCGCTGCATTTGCATCTGATCGATTTTCCACACAAGTTGAAGGTGATGAAATGCAACCCAAAAGCATAACTTACAGCGTGCGAGTCCAAATCTCTACCAAATTATACCCGGGTGATACCATGGGACGATCTCTACCCACGAAGCTGTAGGAAGTGCAACACCCTCAACCTTTGACCAATTCTGATTTGTTCAAATTCTGCACACATAGTTTGGCTCAGTATGCATTGGAATCCTCTTTGACATGCACCTCTAGCGAAGATAAAACCATTGTCAATCCAATAAGTATTCCTGTGAATGGTACAACTACCTGAGGTCTCTTGATTTTCACGAGGCCGCATCCAATTCAAGAGCTAGCGTTATAACTCAGTGATGCTCTTCTGCAACCTGGGTACCCATGGGCAAGACGAAGACGAAGACGAAGATGAAGAGAAGGGATGCTGCCAAGGTCGAGGGCTCCATTGCTTTCAGATTTAGAGCATCTACACCAGCAACTCTGAATCGCACACTGCAAAATTTACAGGGCATATCATGTACTTCCGCATCAACATTACTCACTTAGACTCTGAAAATAGCAAGTAAATCACTCACAAGTCATCACGCATGGTTTGTGCAATCGTGCTGTGCAATTAAGAAGAGAAGGTATATTAGTTTGAGTCTTTTTGAGGGCCTTGAACTAGGTTACAAATAGAAACTCCGGTCCCCTTTCGAGGCCGGTGTGAATAGAGTATTCGTTTGTAATGTCAATGACCTAGTGCCCACCGGACAAAGGGTCATTGGGACAAAACCGAACTGGGTTACATTATTCAGTGTCACATTCCAAATAAGTTGTTGACCATGCACATTCATTTTTCCAAAGCCAAAGAGCTATCTAAAGTGCCGGCGGAGGTGCTTGTACCTTGGAAAATTTGTCCCAATATTTGAGGTTGAATGAGCATTTTCATGAAATGGCATGGCAATTCTGATCATTTCTCTAGTCTCTTTAATCCCTAAAGAAGCCTCATGTTTTTTCGTTCTCTATATAAAGAAAAATTATATATAGGAATTTTGAGCAAGTCCAGTTTTATTGACCGACATGTGCACTCAATGATCTTCATTGATTTAGATGATGTAAGATTTGGTTCCATCATAATAACATTTTTCAGAATATGATCGATTGAATTGGTCGTTTTGAAACGATGAATCCTCGGTCCAAGATTTTGTGTCACTAGTGTACCTTGAAAATCAGCAAATAATGAAGAAGGATTTTCAAGGACTCTTACTAATCCAACCAAAGCATAAGCATACAAAGACCATGTGTCAACACTAGCTAATGTAGAAGCATAGAATGACAAATTGAATAACATAACATTCAATAGCCTTCATGCTCATGTCTTTTTTCTCATGCATCATTTTGAGACTCCACATGTCATGTTAACTATTGATTTGGTCTTACTGGTCGTGGAATATGCTACACCATCTAAGATACTGTGGAGCAAGAAAAATCTGCTACAAGCTACTGAATGTTATGAAGTACATTCGGAGTTGACAAACCTTTGAATTATCATTTTTAGCTCATGTGCAATTCATGAGTTTTCAGGACCTGGCAGTCAGTAATAGTCAATCTCAACATACTTGTCAAGAATTCAATTGTCTCTCTTGACAGAAAAGAAACATCCCCTAAGTTACCTCTTCACAAAAAGCCAGACATTAGAGTTATTCAGAAAGTAAAGGGGGGGGGGGGGGGGGGGGGGGGTAGCCCCTTTGCTACATTCTTTTCAGTTTACAAATAGAAATCGCAAAGGTTGTCAATCACAAAGAGCCAAACCCTTGCTTTGGGCAAACATGTGGGTTTGTGTGAGGGCACATGAAGATTCCATGGTAAAAACTTGAGTGTGCATTGGGAAAGCTTCTTTAACTTTGGGAAAGTGCAAGGTTCAAATCTTCTAACAAAGCAGTGTATTGGTCGAAAAAAAGAGAGTCAAAATTGCCTTATCTTTTCTCTTGTGGATTTTTTTGCTTGACTTTACGGATAACTATGTCAAAAAGAAGTTCATCATGTAGGACCTGCTCAAAACTGTACAAGCCCAATTCGGGCTTGTAGGGGCTAACTCAACTCTAAGTTAGCATCAAGCGTTTTCTCGTGTTGCCAGAAAGCCTGAAAAGAACGTCGGACCAGCCAAGTTCCCGAAATAGTTCCCAAATAGGGCCAACCAACGGAAATACGACACGTGGCATAACTGTCTTCTTCCTTTGAAATCAGGCTTGGCCTCGGCGAGGGGGTTGCTCGCTTGCTCATTAACCTTCGCAGTGATCGATCTAGCACTCGTCAAGATTTGCGTTCGGGGATTGATTACCGGATTGGCAGCTGCAGTCCCGCTCTTCATTTGGGTTCCCGCTCTGGCTTGCCCCGCCATTTGGTTGGTGCACTAGTATAGCGATGGCTATTACGTCAGGGCTTGATTGCTCGCAGCAGAGCAGTCGTTGTACTTGTCCCATGGAATGCCAGGATTTCTGCAGCAGGAGATGAACCTCATCATCATATTTGATCCTGCCACTCTGCATTGATTGTCGCGCTGCTTCTCCTTTTTCGATTCAGTCGGTTTCGGTTTTTTGCGCCATTGATATATATCCCGTGGGTGAGGCTCTCCTTGTTTTGTTTTCTTTTCTTTCTCAATGGCGCAGACGCAGCCACAGCCTGGACCGTATGTAGAGTACGTTGCAATGCTGTGGCTGATTTTCGGGTCTGTCGTCATCTGGTTCTTCTGCTGAATCGCGCAGGGTTTATGTTCCAATTTCTCACCGAAGCTGCCAATAGCCAGTGTTCATTACCCCATTGGGACAGTGACAAGCATTTCTGCGTTTGTTATTTTAGGTTACCTCGATTATTGCACATCTCATCAAGTGCGCTAGTAACAGATGATACTTACAAGCTTCTCCTTTAACCTTAAAGGACAATGCAAAACCCACTGGCTATGTTATATTTTGTGAGAATCTTGCTCATAACTTCTACTCCATTGCACCAAATGGGGTTTTCAAAATGCCAAACGGAGCACTTTAGATAGATCTACACTTCAAACTACCATACAGATGTATTACATATACCTCGTTACAGCCGTATACTACTATACAATTTGCACACCACGATTGTATCTTCATAGCTCTGTAGAACCGTACTCATCCAAAATTTCAATTCGTCTTTCACACTCACCCACTTTAACCCCTAAGCTCCCGAGCGACCATTTTTTGGTCGCTGCCCGGAAAAAACAGGCTGCCCGGAACAAAAAAATCTTTTTTTGAAAAAATTAGAAAAAATTAAAAATACTACATCAAGTCTACTTTCCAACCCAATTTGAATTATGACAATCCGAGTTACACTCCACCCGGGAGAATTTTTCAAAGTAGATCACCTCAACATTGTCTCAGTGTTACAAAATTTGCTATTTGGGGAAAGTAATGATGATTCCTCCATCGTTTTTTTGCTTTTTTGAAGTTTACGATAGATAGCCCAACTTTAACCAATCGTACTAAATTTTGAACTCTAAAATTGAAAATTATAATTTATACAAATTTTCGAAGGTTACTGCTTTTAAATTCATTAAACAATGATCTAAAGATTATTAAGGAAGTTTGACCGTACGGATAATTTGTAAAGATAATACTCTACATTTTGTCTAGTGAACCAACCTCCATCAAACATATGGAAGGCACATATTATAACACATGTATGTTTTGTCCAATACCCCTCGGGCTTTTAGGGGTTAAGTGTCTGGATTCATTTCAAATACTACCACAATCTAAATTATTCTACTTGTCGTCTGAGCACATTCAGTCGAATCTAAATTATTCTACTTGTCGTCTGAGCACATTCAGTCGTATCGCACTTCATGGTAAACATACAATTTGTGGCACGACAAATACCCACAAATATGTTTAAAATAATTCGTACATCTGCACTTCTTTGGTAGGATAACTTCTGTCATGCCCAAATTCACACACAATTCCATTCCTCTAACCTCCACTTTACTGAATTGTCACATCACTTTGTACTATGTGTATTTCATTTATCATCTCACATTCTTCACTTCATCTATTACTTCAGTTCAGGCCTTCATCTTATGGACTCATTTCAAATGAAGTAGACGCTGATCCCTAGATTATTTTCAGTATCGCCCATTTGTACCGAAGCCGTACATTTGAAAATCTTTGCATGCATAAAACATTTGAATACACTTCATACTAATACTACTGTCAGCCTAATTTTATTTTTCACATGAGAATGAAATTCCCACGGGGTTCGTTATAATTTTGGAGAATCTTGTCCATAACTTCTACGCCATTGCATTAAATTGGGTTTTACATCTCAATTTTGAGCACCTTCAAATGATACATACTTATTCATAATACTGTCAATGTGAATAAAAATAAAAATAATGCTTGAAATGGGATTTAAAACAAACTTTTGGCCTAGTATCACTAAAGCGATAATATTTTAATAGTTAACTATATTCACTGAAACGGCTACCTAGATACAATCAAAAAAGGATTTACATACTATTACATTTATAACTACTTTGGGAGTAACTCCCACTGTACTTTATATACAGCTGATCACAAATTTAAGAAATCTAAATTAAAACAATACAAAATGTAAGGTAAGAATAACTTACTCACGATACGGTTCTATGTGGGAAACATTGTCCAAAACGAAATCATGCATCGCATTCCTCAGCCTCTCTGACAGTAACTTGGGTTTTCCCTTTCCCTCCAAAATCTCATCCACCATGGTTGGCTCCTCCTTGTCGTCCCACACTCTGCGGGACGTAATGTTGTACTCTGACATATACTCTGTTATGAATCCCAGAGCTTCCTCAATGTGATATCCTTGTGCAATGCTGCCCTCTGGTTTTGCTAAGTTCCTCACGTACCCCTTTAATGTTTTATAATACCTTTCATATGGGTACATCCACCGTGTATGCACTGGCCCACACTGAAATAATTGCTGTACCAAGTGATTTGGTAGATGTGACATAATGTCAAAAAAAGCTGGGGGAAACTCTTTTTCTAACATGCACATTGTCTTTGCTGAATCTGCTAGTAATTGATCCTTCTCCTCGTCGTTAATTGATTTTGCACACAACTTTCTAAACACCCTACTCAAGCGTATAACTGCCCCAACCATAGACTTATTGGACACCTTCCGAAAACACAACGGTAATATTTGCTGCAATAGAACATGATAGTCATGAGATTTCAGGCCACTTAATTTCCCTTGGCTTATTTTTTTGTGCAAAGCAGACACATAGTTACTTGGTGTCCTCAAAGATTTTAGCACCCGCAATACCTTTGCCCGATCCTCAGCTGAAAGGACGTACGGTGCGTCAGGCATGTAGAACCTATCTCCGTTCGGTCCTATTGGTTGTAGATGGACTTCAGGTCTGATACCTCGGGCTTGCAAATCAGCCCGAACTGCAGGGGAATCTTTTTCACCAAATGTTGTCTTCAGTATATTCTCTGCAATGTTCTTCTCGCAATGCATAACGTCAAGGACGTGTCGTACAGGTAGATCCTTAAAAACACAAGCACATCATAGTATTAGTGCATTTCATAATCCACTTAAACATAATTGGCGGACCTACCAATCCAATCAAGACTATTATTTCGATATCAATTATTCTTAAATTTTTATTTTTGTGAATGCGGGTCTTCTTCTCAAATTCCAATATACAACCATCCATAAATAATTAACAATAAATAATTCAATATATGAAAAAAGAAGTGTAGTGATGTGATGTGTCCAATATGTAACGCATCTTTTTAAAGGTTATTACAGAAGTACAACATTTACAATTCAGGTACAATATACAGAGAATAATCCAGTTAATCTCACCTAACGAATAAGTGCTTTATATGACAAATTCAGTTCCTGACAAAAAATATAGCATACTCTTCTGAATATTATTTATAATACTACAATGTGAAATGAATCATATACATTTCTCACAACATCCCCTTTCTAATCAAATCACAAATACAGGGTTCGAACTTCACATAACTTCTTCAATAATAAATCCGCACTGGTAAAATTTCATAGATGAGATTGGAAAATATAACTAATTCGAATGTTTTCCACCGTTGAGTAAATTTGAAATTTGAGTGTCCAACATACAATGGGCTTTCTAATAATGTTCCCATCTTACCTCTCCTTTATTTGTATCATGTTCATAATTTCACTAATTGTAACTGTAACTTTCATCTACCTTAAATAATAAAATTAATATTAAATTTGAAAAAAATATATTCATTTTGAATTTTTATCTTGTTCACATAATGAAAATTGTAAAAATTCAAAATATCTTATAGTCATGTTGAAATTGTCGTCATTCCTTCGTAGTCCTGATGACTAGCAAAGAAAAAATATATATCATCTAATGTGATATCTCAAGTATGCAAATTGTAGTGATTTGACTTTTACAAATTAGGTGAGGACATTTAGAGGTTCATGACTAACGTTCATGTCAGTAAAAAATGGTAAACCCCTACAACGTCATTTGCCAATCCCATCACAGTACATACTCTCAACCCTGTAAATGTACACTTGTACAATACATTATCATAACCCAAACAGTATTTACAACGTTACAGTCGCTGTACACCATGTTACGAGGTTTTTAGGTTGTTGATTTCCATGAACCACTGAGCACAAAATCATGGGTTCAGCAAGTTCACACTTCATAGTACATACCACAGTTCAATGACTAAAACTCTTTAATTATCCTAAACGTGATTACTCTCTATCTTTGGGGAACTGATTTTCTTAATGAGTTTGGTTCACATGTGAATGGAACCAAATTCTTCCAAACTCAACAAATTTATCTCTTTACGTATATATTTCATGGCATTTTTCATTATTCATAAACTTTGATTACATCACATATCAATGTCATATTCATATATAATGATTTGACTCTTACTCCCACTGACTGTCTCTTAAATGTACATAGTTCTAGCATCCATTTCTACTTTGTTCTATGTATGGCAGATGTGATATGCAACACGCCCCTTTTTGTAATGTAACTTCATGATGTCCACGGCTGGTACGGTTTCAGGACTACTTTATGTTATATTACGCTTCCAATTGTCAATGTAACTTTAAAAAATAAATTCTAACCTTCCAGTATGGGAGATCGAAGAACACACTCCTGCGCTTCACTCCATGTCGCTTGACGGGGTCATCGATTGAGTTCTCCACGCCGCCGTTCATGACAAACTCCGTTCTTTCTGTCCCCTACTGTAAAACTTCTTCTCCAGACCGTGTTTCTGGGGCGAATCTGTCCTCTGGGTGATTATTAAACGCTGCCAGTGCCCTTCTAAAACGATGATCTACTTCCAAATACCTTCTACCACCCAAGTATATCATCTTATTTAAAAGCAATGCGTGCTCTGCGCAAGTTTCTGGACCACATAGTGGACAACCTTTGTAACCACTAACTTGTTGACCTGAGAGAAGTCCGAAGGCAAGAAAGTCATTTACAGTCCAAATCAACATTCCTCTAAGAGTAAACGCCCTCTCACCTTCTGGTTTTGACAGGTTCACTGCTGGTACACCTGTTCATAACTTCAATAAATCACGTACTAAAGGCTTTATGAAAACATCAATATTTTTAGCCGTTGGTGATTTTGGACCGGGAATTAATATGGCAAGTGATATAAAAAACTTCTTTGTCAATAACCACGGAGGAAGATTGTAGATTGTTATTAGGAATACCCACGTGGAGTGCTTGATGGCGTTATTCTTGAATGGAATAATGCCGTCTCCCACTAAACCTAGTCGGAGGTTTGTCAGTACACTGGCAAAGTCGGAATACAACTGATCCATTGTCTTCCACTGCGGACTATCAGATACAGACCTCATTGTTTCACCTCGGGATCTATGGGAATCGTACCAGGTCATGTGCTTAGCGATCTTAGGGCATTTGAACATTCTTAATAAATGCTTAATAACGTCAAAATAACGTACTACTTTCTGAGGGACCTTATTAGACCCTTCAATATAGCGGAGTTCATTGCACTGGGGGCATTCTTCTAGGTCTTCGTTATCCCCTTCGTACAAGACATGGCCATCTGGGCAGCAGTGAATTTGTTTATGTTTGAGGTCGAGCTTCATCAACATGGTTTTTACCTCGTATGTCGTGCGGGGAAAACAATTTGATGTCGGCAATAGATCCCCCGCTATCCATGTGAGAAGTGCATCCAAAAACGTATGCGGCACTGAGTATAGACTGCACAAGGTAAATAGGACAATGCAGCACTGAAGGCGGTTCTGAGTACTACCCTCAAATACATGTTCTGTGGACTCCCGTACCAGATGCTCGAAATTCTCTTCATTCCACTGGTTGTCAGCCTCGAGAACTTCATCGTCCTCATTTTCTTGCTCCCCATTCTGAACTGCTGCATTGTGTATTTCGTCAATTCGTGTAAAAGCATCCCGAGCTAGATTTTCAATGTCCACGACGGTTGGTTCCGGCCATGTGTGTCACGGACATAGAACCTTGAGATGGGTATTGCAAAGACTAGGCCTTGAAGCCAGAGATATGTTATTGTTCAAGACTAGTTCGTGATGGGTGTTGCCGTAGTTGTCCAGAGATAAGTTATTGTCCAAACTAGTTCGTGATGGGTATTGCCGTATTGTCCAGTGATAAGTTATTGTCCAAACTAGTTCGTGATGGGTATTGCCACCGACATAGAACCTTCTAGAATACTTCTAGAAGTTCTATAGGTCCTTTGACTTTTAGGATCTTTCTAGATACTTCCTAGGGACTCTCATAGTCTCTAGGAAGCCCCTTCAGAAGCTTCCTTAGTACTAGTATATCTAGGGGACGAGATGAGGGACTCCTCACTCTCATCAACACCAGTTTAGGAGCAACCTTGATGCCTTGTCTTGTTCAACTATCGATTTAGTTCAATATACTTTCTTGAGAACCACTCTTGTGTACTATTGCACTTCTTGTTCTTGGGTTCTTGTTCATGCTCTTGTTCTTGTTCTCTTGTTCTTGTTCTTGAGTTCTTGTGTCCCTGACAATGTGAAGCCCTCATCACCGTTGTATCTCACTTCTTCGCGGTATCGTTCAGCATGTCGTTCTTCTGGATCTGCCGGACCCCTCACATTTTGGCCATTCACCGTCTATATGCAAACATTACAGTTCACTCAGCATATACACGGCTGTCATTTCAGCATATTGACATGGTTTTATATGTCTGCAACTCTATTATAGGAGCTGCAACTGATATTAATTTTTGTTTTTGCCATTCTGGTTTACAAGGTTATCATGCAGTACTATACTGACCATTGGAGGACCGATGAAGCATATATGTTATACGATGACATATTCCAGTACCCTGTGTACGTACTCAACTACGTCAAATATCGCATACTCCGCAAATATTGAATATAAAAAATATGCAATCAATTGAACCATAGGTACATTTATGTATAAAAACGATGTTATACATTATTGAATTAGAAATCAAAATTTCAATTCGATTTTACGAATGTCTGAATTGCATTTGTTGGGATGCCTTATAATTTACCACTGTAGGTGTACTGATATTTTGATAGTTTTCTTGATGCCGACTTGTATGATTGTAATTTAAAATACCAAAATTAGACTGAGATCTTCAAACTGTCTTGGTGAAACACCACACTAATTTATTATCCATAGCATGTTCAGAAAGTGTTTACTCTTGTGCATATCACAAATACCAATATACATGATGTTGAGCGAATGGTTCATACTTTATACATCATGCAAATTATACATGTTTGGTTAGTTACAGGTTCATTATGGTTTCCAAAACATAGTTCAAATGGGACAACACATTATTACATTATATCTAGCTATGAGCAGTACATGTAATATAAGGGGACGAAAACCATGGACAAAAATAATTTCACTATTGAACAACTACAAACATGATTTAAAGACATGAGGATAGTTCGGGCTTCAGATACTTCGAATACACCATCTTAAATAAAACAGTTAATGATTCACATGCCTTGTACTGTAATATAAATGTCGATGGACGAATATCGTAGGAATTGCACATTACCATAACTGGGTAAAGCAAATAAGGATCCCGGCCATGTCTGATGTGATGCCTTGACACTGTCTCGACTTTCCGAATAGAAGCGCCCCTGCATCGAGTACAGGCACATGGGTACTCGGGTAATCCCAACTTGTTTGCTATGGACCGCTCAATGTGATATGCAGCACATAATCTTCGCCGCATTCTCAACAGTTTTTTCAGAAGACAACTTCAAACTACCTTGTACATTACACAAAAGTAGTCAGTGGACAAATGTAGCATGCACATACTGATAGTGCAATACAATGATACATGATGCATGTATATTCCTTGCAACACTACTCAGTTTCTGTAGCGCTTTTTCAGAATTTATCATTGTTGATATCGTACACGACAGTAATGTCTTTATTGTGGATTCTTATAAATAATTATTCAAGACATAAACTACATTACCATGGCAGTATGGAAATTTTCATTTCAGACATGATCTTCCTAACTTTAACCTTATAAATTGTGCATTCTGTAGTTTAGGTATTCGTACCTACGAAACAGGTATCGGGACTCCAAACCTCCCTTACTGTGCTACATAGGTTGCCATGCGATCTGACATTAACCATTTCCACAGCGAGTACATAAAACACTGGCATTATTTACTGTAACTATAACTATAAACACTCTGACCTTCTAGCTTAATTTTGAAGCCCACACCTCTGATGTTGTCCCTGTATAAAATACAACATAAAAAAAAATTCTATTACTTTGTACACCATGCAGTTGGATTCTCTGGGCACATGTGGATTCATCAACCACAACCCTTGCATGACTTGTGAGAATCCGGGGGTCGACTTTGTAGATAAATGCTGCTACTTATTATACCAATTTAGTGTAAATGAAATTGGTTATGATAGTATACACCACAGAGCGAACATATTGGAAAAAAAATCTGACCTCTGTTTAATGTTTTTGTGTTGAATATGTCCTCCACACCCTGTTCCTTGAAACAATATCACTTGGGGTCACTAAAAGAGGTCCCTGTTACCCCTTAAACCAGAGTGTTTTAACTATTGAACACCGCCATTTATTCAACTTGTAATACTAGAAGGTGCTATTACAATGCCTATGATGGTTTAGGTCAATGGTATGGAAGAACAGAATCCAAGAATACATAAGTACATTCAATTTCTGTCATGCCTTATATAAGCACTGTTAAATAAAAATTGCAGAAATACTACACTGTAGTCTTTATATTACATAAGTCAATCGTACATTAGCAATACTTGTTTGTTGAAAACAACAAACACAAAGTTGGTTTTAAACTACCGACATGTGAAATCAGAAAGCACAAAGGCCTATATGTGCTGGAGTTCTCTACAGCATTGTACTTGACTGTCATTGGACTACAAATATCAAATTCCAAAGAAGCTGTCAGCTTCATCTGCAGAGCTATCACTACCCTCGTCCGAGTAATCCCTAGTACGTTTTCCGAGCTCTGACAATGAAACCTGAGCCTTTCTCATCTTGGGATCCTCACAAAAGCATAAAACAAGAGGAAATATAGGGATAGATTTTGGCTCATAGCCACATGTCAGACGTTTTTTCCTAATTCGGGCGTCCAACGACAACCCATGTCGGGGTGGCGGAAGCATGCAGTCGCAGTCAGGTTTTCGAACCCAACGAAGTACTACACATCTGATGCACTTGCAATCCTCACAGACGTGCCCGTGATTTCCATTAAGGTACAGTCCGGTGATGAATGGGCATGATGTGAATTTATGCAAGCAATATGGGAGCTCGCAAGTGGTATTTGAATTTCGAGACATTTTGTGCTGTAATGATAAAGTGGCAGGAAGGGGTCGAGATTGAACCTGTCAATCACTGGGACGGAGTATGGTAGTAAGATTTTGTCGTATGAAGTCAATTCATCACTAATATAACATCCACCTTGCAACAATTCTGCTGAATTACCTGCATGATAATAGGAAGGCATGGTCAAATGGTTAAAAATGGCATGTCAAAACTGAAACAGTCTGGGAGAAGTTAATAAAACAAAGGATTTCATGATGTTTGAATGACTGGAAGGTCATCCACAGTGTTGGTTAAGTCTGAGGATCACGCATGGGGTGTTTCTGGTGTAACTGAATACTCTTAATTTCACACTTAATAGTCCAGATAGCCGTCCAGTTAGCCGTCTTCACAGTCCTCATCAGGAGTATTATTGTGCAAAAGTATGCCACTGTATGTGAAATACTTATACAGATACTATGGAATGCTATCGCTTATTCACAATTGTTCAACTTCAAAAGGAAACACTTATAAATATTTTCAGGCAATGTTTTAAGGGTATGTACAGTAGCTGCACTACTTGTAAGGTTCAACTGCATTGGGTTACCAATTCCTACTAAGTACTGACGAGGATAACTGAATATACATACTTGAATATTTTAACACCAACAACTTCGATTTTGCGCATTATGGTTATCAAACGTGTCGAACGACGTCTGTAAACATGGCATGACAGAAACAGACGTCATCATTCATTGCCGGCACTAGTACATACTAAAATACATTTAAAAAATATAGTTATCGCACACATTGAGTCATGCGTGAATGAACCAATATACGATTTCTGTCAATACTCCTCAAATCAATGTCACATTTAAAAATGTACCATAGAGGATACACTCTATGATTTTACATAGGGCCTGTCATATACCGTCAGCAGAAATGTCTTCTGAGAGTAGTCGCAACTTTTCCTGAAGTTTTAATGACTTCTGTAAGATTTCATCTGACCGTAAAAGCATGTCTACAAGCATCTTCCTAAGCTCATCCTTTTTACTCTGTTTCAATGTAACGCCCGGTTTAGGGTTAATTGTGGCCCTTTCTGATTCCGTTCTAAACATCACTGGGAGGGAATAATATCTTTTTCTGCGTTTGGTAATGCCATGAGAGTTAGCATTGGAAATATGAGTAGCAGTGTCTGGGGCAACAGTATCTATGGAACTGCTACCTTTCTGCGTACAGTCGTGTGCGAAGTCCATCTGATATTTGTGGAGGGCCCAGTATGTTTCTTCACGCGGTAATGAAGTCCCAGCTGTTAGGAGTTGCTACCCTTCTAGAATTTGCAAAACACTGTCATGCGTAAGACATATCTCAATACAGCCATGACATAAATAAGCGAGGGGAATTTGTTTGCATTAGACCCTTGTTAGTTCTTTGAGCTTTCTTTAACTTGTTCAACATCGTATTTTTAATATAGTCAACAATGTACGACAACAGACTTGGCATTCCTCGACTTAGTAAGTTTTTCGATCCAAAAATAAAAACCATGATCCACAAATATGAAAAGGTTTACACTAGAACATAATGATTGTCAGACATCCAGTCATCAAAATGTAACGACAAACGTCACAGGGAATCGTTGTTCAACCACGAAGGAAGATGTTGGAGGAATTCCTAGTACTTTTAACATACTGGAGAGGCACACGGAGAATAACGCTTTACCTTCAAATATTGCACCTTCAGATTCTTGTAAAGTTGATTTCTTCCTGCAGCACATACAAAAGAGAAATGATTTGAAAACTATGGATTCAGATTCAAAAACCCCTTACAACATTCAATGACTATTTTACGTAGAATACTACAGAGTTGTGAATGAACTACTAAGTTTATAATTTCTTGTTATATCCAAACTTGCTGTAACACTATGACGCCATTCATCACATTTATGGTAATGCATATATAAAGGAATAAATTCATGTCAGAAGGGTGAAGAAAAATCCAACGAATTCAGACTTCATACAGAAAAATACAAATTAAAGACCTTGTATATGTGCAGTAAATCAGTACAATCCAGAAGTTAAAGTATTAACCATTATATTAACAGGAAATAGGGGAGTTCTCACCACTCAGTCAGTAGTATTATTCTTGGGTGATGAATTGAAATCTTCATTTGTTGTCAATTAATCAACCACTGTGTATGAATCTTCTATATTCAGCAGAGGGTTCAAGTACTATCTGCCTAAACGTGTTTCAGAAAGTATCAGTAGACATTCAAAAAGGAGCCTTACTCTTCCTCGAATACTTTGTAATGTATCAAAATATTATTTCTTTATAAAAAACAGTAATCTAACGTGAGGAAGCCTACGTGTATTCCACGGTTTCGGTTTTCCTAACAAGTAAATGAGCATAATAATTCTTGCCCATCTCAAATATACGAAATGCAGAAAATTCTTTATTTATAAACTTCACAGTTTTCCCACACCAAAACCACTTCAGTGTCAAGTCATGAAATTGTTGTCTGAAATTGTCACTTAAGAAACTATAGATTTATGTCATATCAAATTCAAACTCTGAAGAACCAGCTAATCATTCAGACGAAATGAGTCTCATAACACCCGCACTAAACACCGGAATACAAGTGCAATCATTGTTACAACGGAGTTTACAAACATCTCATTTCTACCTAACACAATTATGGTTGATTCAACATCTCACCAGCAGTAATAGAATTCCACTTCACGCAACACCAAAACATCTTCATAAGCTCTGACTAAGCGGAAGGAAGATGAAAATACAGTTGTTCTTTTACACGCACCTTGTCGTTCTCCACGCGCGCGAAGTAGTGAAATTTTTGTCGTTGCAGTGTTGCGAGTGTATGGAGACCGCACATCCGACCGAAAACAAGCGTTGCAGTTCTCCACGCGGGCTGAGTAGATAAATTTGAGGCGTTGTAGTGTTCCACTCGATCGACAAACCAGCTCCGACCGAGGGCAGGCGTTGTCGTTCTCCACGCGGGCGGGGAAGGAAAATTGAGGCGTTGCACTTAATCTTGTGGATCGAGACCCCAGCTCCGACCCAGGGCAGGCAGTTTGTCTTTGGCAGGCAGGCCAGAGTAGGCGTATGCTGCAGAACTTGCGCGTCCACCCGTGAGTGCGCAACAAAAATTCTGTACCTGCGAACACCCAGAAGATGGCCCGGAACACCCAGAAGATGGCACCGGAACACCCAGAAGATGGCCCGGAATCTCGGGAGCAGGAAGGGATGTGCACTGGCTCCATTTCTCTACCACCTCTACAAGAAGAACGGATGCATCACGGAGGAGGAGAAGAAGAGATTGGAGATCCCTCCTATTCCGGGGGAGAAGAGCCCAGCCAAGCGGAAGGTAGCACATCCGGGAGGAGAAGCTGGGACCAGCCGGTCAGGGCCTGCACTGCAACCGGTGGAGAGGGAGATAGCTCAACCGGAGAGAAGGGAGATAGCTCAACCGGAGAGAAGGGAGATAGCTCAACCGGAGAGAAGGGAGCTGCCAAGCGTCCGGGAAGTAAGCAGGAAGGAGAGGGAAGACCCGGTGCAACCTGGTGATACCAACGTGAATCTAGAGTTAAGGACGAAGAAAAGAGAGGACCGCCCGGCAGGAGGTCAACCAGGTGATGTCAGGCCGCAAAGGGAGGAGCGGCAGGAGAAGAGAAAGGATCCGGAGATAGGCCGACCGGGTGGGGCAAGACCTCGACAGGAGGTGAGGTCAAAACGGAGGGAGGACCCGGAAGGAGACAAATCGGGGGAGGAATCACCGCAGCCGAGGCTAACCCGGAAGAAGAGGCATGATATGGCAGCGGGTTCTAAACCGGATAAGGGAGGTCCTTCCCAACCACGTCCCCAGGAGCAGCCGAACCGGAAGAGGAAGTTGATCCTCACGCCCGAAGGGGAGGAGGATCCGGACATCCAGGAGATCCTTCCTCCCAAGAAGAAGGGTCAGGCCCGGAGGAAGACCACTCCATTGAATAACTGGAGGGCTTGTTCCAAGGAGGCAGACGGTGGAGAGGACGAGGAGGAGTCCGGGGACGAGGGAGACGAGGAGCAAGGACCAACCGTGGGAGAGGAGCCAGTCCGGGAAGCAAGACCATCCAAAGAGGCACATGATGATAGGATGGCTCCACTCGCGGTAGAGGACATCCTTCTGACGACCCGGGTAGCCCTGGATTTGGTAGCGGAGAAGTACGTTCCCTTGTTCGCTGCACTAAGGGAGGCAAGAAACCTCCTCCGGAGCGAGGACGTGTTGGAGTACCCAGAGCTGATCCGGAAGCTCCAAAAGAACCAAGATAAGGTGAGCGAGGCAGCCATGGTAGTACTGGACCAAAGGGCACAGCTGCGCCGGAAGTCGGAGTACGTCCAGAGGATGGAGGCCCATATCCGGACAATGGAGCAGCACATCGGAGGGCAGGAAAGGACCATCCGAGGCATGGGAGAGACCAGCCGGCAGTGCATCTTGAAGGTGGTGCAGTTATTCCAACCGGGAGGAGAGGTGCAGATGAAGGCCCGGTTGTACGACCAGAAGATCACCGAGCCAGGGTTGGAGGGAGCAGCCCGGATGAAGAACGTTGTCCGAGAATATTCGGACAAGGTGGAGGCGGCATTGGTGGAGTTCCGGGTGTTGGCGGAACAAGTGACGAGGGAGAGCCCCTTCCCTTCTAAACTGGATGAGGAGGAGACCAACAACCGAGGTGAGAGGGTAGGCTCCGGAGATGGGTTGCAGGGTGTTTTCCGGGTGTCTGCAGAGGCACCATAGGCGGGGGAGTTAGACAGGTTGATGAGGACGGGGAGCTCAGAACATACTTCCCGGCCCGTGATGGATGTGGAGCCGACCCTTGTGGTTACTCCCGGAGGAGCAAGCCCAACGGACTTTCTGAATCCGGAAGAAGACATGGGAGCGATGGGTGCCCAATCGGGCAGAGAGGAAGGACAAGAGGGTGGGCCAGGAGGTCACTCGGACGGTCAACCGGGAGGTGCGCAAGTGGGCGAACCAACCGAGGAACAGCAGTCGGAGCACGAAGCGCAAGGGGATGGGCCGGCTGTTCCAGTCGTGGTGGAGAACCCGGAAGAACAGGAGGGGCAGCCAACGGAGGATGAGCAGCTGCCCGGGACCGCCGAGGGTCCGGGATTAGTGGTCCGGATTTAGTGGATCTGGCCGCTTAGAATAGGACTTTTTGAGTAGGTAGATTAGAAGACTTTTTGTGTAAAGACTTTCTAGGACTTTAATGTTAGCGGCGGCTTAGGATAGGAACTGAGCCGTGGAGGAAGCTCCGTGGATTTCCGGATCCCGGGATTGTAGGATCTGAGGATTTCCCAGATCTGGGCGTTTGGGGTTGGCTTCTTATCCAAGAATGCTTGTCATTCTTGGGGTCTTTTTGTGTATCATTGTTCCGTGTAAATGAGTAGAGGCGCATGTTCTTTTCACAAACTTTGTGTGTGTGTGTGCATATGTGTGTTTGCTTGTGTTATTTGCTCGGAACAGTGGCTCAACTAGTCCCTTGGTAACCGGATGGATTAGCCGGGTTTTGGTGTAAAAGTCAGTTAAGAGACCGGGTAGAAGATTTAGAGGACTTAGGAACGTTTGAATGTGGGGTTTTCCGTGTCTGGTTGCAGGAGACAATCCGGGTTAGTGGCTGAATGAGCAGGAGGGGGTACTCCGGTTCTCTCAGAACTCCTGGACGGGTAGTTCGGTAGAGGTGCTAGCATCCGGATAAATCTTGTAATTGCAGGGTACGGGGAAACCAGAGTAAAACGGGTCGTGAGAAATTCCATCTCTTCCAGACACCCCGGATACTGTCCAATCTGGTTAGTAAGTCGTTGTAGTATTTTAGGGGGAAACCGGGTTGCTCTTGTGTGACCGGCTGTGGGTTTGGGATGAATCTATAGTTGAAGAGTAATACAGAAATTACCCGGATTAGGGAGTTGAGTTTGGTTAACCGGGAAGTGGTGAATCCCCTGTCACGGAAATCAGTAGGGGAGGGTGTGACTTTAAATCCAGCATCCTTAAAAATGAAAATGGAGAACCCTCTGAAGGAAAACAGAGGTTAAAGGAAAACCGGATTAAGTGGTTAGGTTAGACCGGGTAGAATAGGGTTGGCTAAGCTTCCAACCCGGACAGGAACCGGATCCAGCCATAGCCGGATCAGTCAGTAGGGAAGATCCGGTTTTAGTACGGAAAAAGGGAGTTAATTGGTGACCGGAAGAGAGTAGTCACCAATCCGGGTTAGTTTCCGGAAACTTCCCACTTCACAGAATCTCCGCGGAACGATAACCCGGAAAATCACCTTTACGAGCATTCTTAGTACGAAAAAGTGCGCTCTAGGGGAGTATCCGGTACCACGTGCTACGATAACAGACAAATAACACTTATTCTTGTCTATCCATGCTCGGAGTTGGACAACCATATATGGTGTAGTAAAGGAGATGCCCAAATGAGCCACCTGTGGGCTATACCACGTGACAAACCAATCCATTACAGAATTACTCATCTTCCCATCCTCCTTCTCCATGAGGTACATGTCAGTTTTGGTCAAGGTGGCACATTTACCACCTAGAACAAATTGTACGGCGTTTGTCTTAAGTGCGTTCAGTTCATGCAATACAGTCTTCAGTGTTGCACGTGCGCTGTGAACATGACAAAAGGTGCCAAACAAAATGTAATAAAGTCAGGAAGATGGAATACTCAATGACCTTAAGTGACCAACGACACAACTAACAAGTGGTGGTACATAAAGACAGTAATGAAGAGTATGAAAATCGGAAGACAAGACAAGTGAAAATCGGAAGACAAAATAAGACAAGTGAAAATTGGAAGACAAGACAACCTCCCTTTTGGACATTATGAAACATAAAAAGGACTGAGTACAAAGAAAACTCTACTCTACCTACGATCTCCATCTTGTTGGTGTTACATGCTTTCACTTGTGTCTTCCAACTCGTTGGGAGTACTGGGGTGTTGTTGAGAGTCGGATCCTGATACAACACTAGTGAAAATTGTGTTAGTGTTGTGTTGATGAGGATTCTCTGTCCAACGTTGGAAATCAGATGATGGTAGAATACAACCTTCAGGTTGCAAAGATAAGGTTGTCAATATAGTGTTTCCTCCTTGTTGAACCGGATCATGGTCTTGAATGGAGGCTTCTAGTCATCTACTCCACTGCCTTTCATAGGAGAATTAAGAGGGACATAGGTAGGTTGTTGCAGAAGCGCCTCGTCATCACTTGAAGATTCGGAGTGACCTCCCCTAAGTAGAGCTTCAAACCTGCCTTCCAAATCAGAGGTGAGGTCAATATAGGCAGGTTGCTCATTAGGTGCTTGTTTATCATTGAAAGAGTCAGGAGGAGCTCCTCTACGAAGAGCTTCAATGTCGTCTGTCACATTGGAACTGAGGTCAATGGGGGCAGAGTGCAGCTCACAAGATTCTTTGTCACTTGAAATATCATAAGGAGTCCTTTTTAGTAGGGATTCCCATGTGCCGTCCACGTCAGATGTGAGATCAACAAATGTAGTGAATAGAGTAGCCATTATATAGTGAAAGAGATAAGAGAACCTGATGTAGAGTACAAAAAATGTGTACACAACAATATACGAGAAGATAGTTAGGTACCATGAATGTTTATATCACATGAGAAGTATTGTATTCATATTAAACACAAACTTCCAGTTGCATCTACGGGTTTGATAATTCTATTCAACCCTTAAAATAAATGATACACTTCTTAAGAGATTCTAAAATCTTCAACTCTCCAATAAACCCTACACCCTGAGAATCTAGAAAGTAAATCTTATGACATTAGACAGTATTGCACGCCCCTCTAGGAAGACACCCTAAACCCTGGAGCACTTCACCAAATGTTGGAACACTAAAACCTAAACCCTAAACTAGTTTTTGCACAAATCCAACTAAGTCTTGTATTAAGACGCCTCTAAATGACCATGAGTCCTTAAAACAGTAGATGTACAAATCCAATCCAATGCTATTATACTAAGCTGCCCAAAACAACCCTAAACCCTAAAACCCTAAACATTGGGATTTCTAGGACCAAGTGTGAGTGTGAATACAAACCTCCTCAAAATTACCTTCAGGAAGTTACAACCATCGAGAAGCGCATGCCCTTCTAATTCAACCTTTATAATCCACAACCATGTACAAATGCACATTTCTTCAGCCAAAAAAACAAAACCAAAACTCACAGCTGCATAAACCATCAAGCAGCTCTATGCACCCTAAACCCCCATAACCTTCAGAAAACTACAACCATGAACAAGTGCACATTCCTCCAGCCCTCAGTCCTAAACCATGAACTAGTAGGTTCAATAATCAAATCCAATATTGTTGTAGTGAAGCACTTGAAAATAATACATGAAAACAAAACCCATAGGGGCCCAAACCTAAACCTTGCAACTTGCTCCCCAAGGTCTCCCAGATCCACTTTTTCCAGCAGCACTAGCTTTGCAATACAAGATCTATAATAACTTTGCAATACAAGATCTACATGAGCTTTGCAATACAAGATCTACATGAGCTTTGCAGTACAAGATCTACATGAGCTTTGTAGAACAAGATCTGTATGAACTTCTGTCAAACACTGTAGCATGGGCTTCCATCTCGTCATCCAAATCCTTAACAGACCCTTCCTCCACCTGGGCAGTTTTTGAGCGGGCAGTAAGGATGCTTGAGGTGGGCCAGGCACCTGGATACGGGACCTTTAATGGACCGCATTATCTATATTAATATTATACACAGATCAAAGCAAAAGTCATAAAACTTTTTGCATGAATTTTAGAATGAATATGTGAGTTTTATGGAAGATTTAGTACTTTGTGACTAATGTGACGAATGCCCTAGCAGGGCATTTGTCACATTAGTCACACCGCACTAAATCTTCCATAACTCTCACATGGAGAGGCCTAATTTTCTTAAACTTTATACATGCTTTCTACAATATATAAGAGACCCTCATATTAGTTTGGGTGACCATTGGACTCTTTGATAAATTTTCACAATTTTTCGTTTGTTTTAACACTATACCCCAAAAATAAAGAAATTGGTTGAGTGGGCTAATTATCTAGATTAATATTATACACAAATCAAACTAAAAGTCATAAATTTTTTTGCATGAATTTTAGAATGGATATGTGAGTTTTATGGAAGATTTAGTACTTTGTGACTAATGTGACAAATGCCCTAGCAGGGCATTTGTCACATTAGTCACACCGCACTAAATCTTCCATAACTCTCACATGGTGTGGCCTAATTTTCTAAAACTTTATACATGCTTTCTACACTATATAAGAGACCCTCATGTTAGTTTCTGTGACCATTGGACTCTTCAATAAAGTTTCACAAATTTTCGATTGTTTTAATGCTATACCCCCCAAGAATAAAGAAATTGGTTGAGTGGGGTTTAATTATCTATATTAATATTATACACAAATCAAAGTAAAATTTCATAAAACATTTTGCATAAATTTTAGAATGAATATGTGAGTTTTATGGAAGATTTAGTACTTTGTGACTAATGTGACTAATGACCTAGCAGGGCATTAGTCACTTTAGTCACACCTCACTAAATCTTCCATAACTCTCACATGGAGAGGCCTAATTTTCTTAAACTTTATACATGCTTTCTACACTATATGAGAGACCCTCATGTTAGTTTCTGTGACCATTGGACTCTTTGATAAATTTTCACAATTTTTCGATTGTTTTAATGCTAAACCCCCAAAAATAAAGAAATTGGTTGAGTGGGGTACAATTATCTATATTAATATTATGCACATATCAAAGTTAAAGTCAGAAAACATTTTGCATGAATTTTAGAATGAATATGTGAGAGTTATGGATGATTTGGTGAGGTGTGACTAATGTGACTAATGCCCTAGCAGGGCATTAGTCACATTAGTCACACCTCACTAAATCTTTTATAACTCTCACATGGAAATTTGTATACAACTAGATTTGAAGGTTGTAGAGAAGATGAGGGTCCACATTTTGTTCATTAACCCTTAAGCGTCCACACTACAATTACCCGGTCAAACCTCATCAACGCGTCACATTTTAAAATATATTATATTTTATGGTATTTTTCTCATATAAGGTATTGTTGAATTGATTTACCCTGATTTTTTCGTAATTATTTAAATAAGAACAAAAATTATAAGATTTTTCAATGTTTTTTTCTTGTAAAGATCATAGTAATTACAAAATGCTCATAATAGTATGATTTTTTTAGAGAAAATGTAAATACTAGTGATGAACAACAAGGTGTAGGTGGCATGCTTCTTGAGCTTACATAAAAAGAAATTCGATAGAATTTTTTTTTCTGTAGTGTATATTGGAATGTTAGGGTTTTGAGCTTTAAAGTGTTGTAAAAATTGCAATTTTAACAATTTTGAAGAATTGTAAAGTGAACTAGAAAGTAGAAGATAACTCCCACACTTTCTTCGGTGGGACCATTTTCATTTGAAATTAGGAACTAGGTGAAAATCAGCGTTTGACTTAAAAACGACCAAACATGGCCCCACGGGGCTCCTTGCACGCTTAAGGGTTAACATGAGTTCATTTGCAGTTGTACATTTATTTCTATGATAACTTGCTTTGTACATTTAAATCTGTGGTTTTGAGAGTGTACATAACTCACTGGAGTCATTTCTTTCTTAATATTTCATTGCGGGCTGCCCGAAGCAACTCACTGTCCGAAGCAACTCACTGCCCGAAGCAACTCACTGCCCGAAGCAACTCACTGCCCGAAGCAACTCACTGCCCGAAGCAACTCACTGCCCGAAGCAACTCACTGCCCGAAGCAACCCGCTGCCCGAAGCAACCCGCTGCCCGAAGGAACTCACTGACTTACACCCCTGCATGCCCTAGGTTTAGGGTTGCCATTTGCACATGCTTGTGCCTTCTGTCGATTTTGGTGAATGTAGTGCGGGGAGGTGTGCGGGGAGGTGTGCATGTAGTGTTTGCGGAGGAAGCTCGGAACGCGGAGGGGGCGACTTTCAACTTTGCGAGCTGGTGTCGGCGGAACTTGCTAGGCTGAGGGGGCTACTTTCGACTTTGCGGGCTGCTGTTGAGGGAACTTGCGGGGGCGGAGGGGGCGGTGTGCGGAGGGGGAGGTGTGCGTGAGGAGTTGCGAACCGGTGCTGTCGGAGGGGGCGCCGAAGAATCTCAGTGATTGCGGAGGTGGAGGTCTACGGGATGAGGGACTCCGCGATTGCAGAGGGGGCAACTTTGAACTTCCCGGTGTGTGCATGCACACACAGCAGTGGGGTTCGAACCCAGGAGTTGCTGAAGTCTTGTTGAAAAGGTTTCAGTCTGCACGTTGTTGCTTAGTTTTTTAATTTGTACAGTTTTTGCAGCCTCAACCTGGACCTGCGATTGTCATTTGCATGCTCTCAGATCCATCCGCTCCATTTCTGTTGCAATCATATCAATTGAAGGATCTGCAAGTTCGTTTGAAGGTCGTTGAATCTACAAGCCCTTGCTCTCTGAAACTTGTTGGGTCCAGCTTCTTGAATTCTTGAGAATCTGTGTTGCCACCAGCAATGTAGTCGCTGGATTAGAAGCATTACGTTTTAGGGTGCACCACTACCTGCTAGCTTCAACTTAGGTCGTTCAAATGATCATTCGCAAGCTACATCTCTAAGTCAAGTAGGGATGACTCACTTTAGAGACCCGAGATCATTTTGTCTGCGCTTCAAGGCGGAGAGATTGGCTTGACACGCAGTGACGATCGATGTGCACAAGTTGGAGTATAAATGTTAAATGTAATCAATTGAATGATTCAGGATAAAATCAGGATTACGTTTCTTATCATCTTCCATTAATATGGATTAATTCTGAGTGATCCATATCAGAATGTCATTCCTGGTGTGTTGATCCTGAGGATTAATTCATGAATCCTGTGATGTTAAAATGTAATGTTAAAATGTTCGCCGCTTGTGTCCATTTGTTTCAGCTTATGGTTCGAAGGGATATGAAAATAAACGTCAAGTGCTCACAGTTTCTCCTGCGAATGGACAGAGCGATGTTTTCACTCGAAAGTGACCATTAGCATCCACAGCCCCGAGTGCTTCCATCGCTTCGACCATTGCTCCTGCGCCGTGGGGGAACGGGTGTACGACTAGGTCAGAGCTCTTCAGTTCAAGGCATTTTCTCATCCTCAGTGTATCAACATGGCAGAGATACAACTGTCACCAGGGCTTCCTGATGTGGCGTTTTCAAGCCAGGATGGGGTTTCTTTGCTTTCACCTGGGCTTCCGGATGCTAGTGTGGCGTGCTCAAGCCTGGATGGGGTCGGTGGGAGTCTCTGCAGTCAGATGGTGTTACTTCATGAAGGTACTTATTTCCAAGTTTGAATTTTTTTAAAGTGTTCAAAGTAAAGCTTGAAGTAAAAGTGTTTGTTTAAAGTAAAAGTTTTTAGATTTTGTGATATAAAACCTTGCATAACACTTTTGTTTTCTATTGTATTTTTGTGCAGATGTTGCCATGGGGGCCCCAATTTCCTACATTCTTCCGTATGAACAAGCTCTGGCTGCACAGTATGTGGGAGTAGGAGGAGATTCTTGCACCTATCAGGATATGTGGAGGGAGATATGTGCGGATCAAGATTTTCCTATTTTCACAAGGTCTGTGGAAAGCATTCAAACCTTCTTGTTGAGATATTTCTCTGGAGAGTTGGTTAGAGGTGTTATGGCCAACTACGATCTTCTGGAGCATTCTATACTTGGTGGGGATTACTTCTTGAGGGGTAGTCTGGGGTTGTTTGCTTTGCGGATTCTATCAGATGTGAATGAGGTGCTTGTTCCTCCATCTTGTGGAGAGGACGGGGGAGAGGATGGGGGAGGGGAGTGGACTCCAGTTTCGAGGAGACATCAGTTTCGGAGTAGTTCACGTTCTAGTGATGAGAGAGGAGGAGGTGGAGAGAGAGGACAAGGTGGTGGGAGAGGAAGAGGGGGTGGCCGTGGGCGTAGGGGTAGGGGACGGAGAGGGAGAGGAGCAGGGTACCATTTTGAGGCTCCTGATCGATTCTTTGAGTCACTTCCTATGGTGGAGGTTCGTTTGAGTTCGTTTTTGACACCAGAGAAGGGACATCCACTTCGCCACGTTTTGATTAGTGAGCGATCCTTCATGTTCAGAGAGTCAGTTTTGGACTATCCACATGTGTTTTACGAGCCATCATCTTCAGAGGACGGGGTTGCTACATTTTATCATGGGTTTAGAAGTTCCATGTGGCCCAGTTTTCAGGAGAGGGGTATTTGTCCTCCGCTACACCCGAATGAGTTTCATACTGGACCTACATTCTATGTTACTAACACCATCGAGCAGGCGTTCGAGCATCCTCTTCATCAGCATCCTCACCAGTATGCAGGTGATACCGTTTGTGTTTTCGTTTTCACTTTGCCCTTGGACATCTTGCATGGTCATGTTCCTCCTCCTGGAGAGAGTGAGCCTTTTTCTGTGCTCTGGTTTCCGGATGATGATGGAGATTGGGCACATTTTTGTACTCAAAACCTGTTGGTGCCTTCGCTTCAAATTGCCCATACCTACGATATTGTGATTGGCCCCTGTTGCCTACCACAAGGGAGGGACAATGTGACATCTTTGAAGATTCGAGGTTTGGTGACCACACAAGTGGCCTTTTGTACACCCCGTGGATATCGCTGGGTTGTTGGATGTGCAACGAGGGTATTCAAAGAAATTCGGATTTGAGGTATGTCTATTTATCCCTAGATAGTAGTTTTGTTTTAGGGAAATGTCTTCATCATTCCCTGGCCTTGCTTGTTTAAGGGACCTTGAGTTAAAATGCTGGGCAAGCCCTGGCCTTGCTTGTCTAAGGGACCTCGAGTTAAAATGCTGAGCAAGCCGCTGGGGTTCTGTTTCCTTATTGCCATCATCATTGTCATAACGTTGGGAAACTCTTGTCACAGGCCTGCTTGCTGGGACGACGGCAAGGAGCGCATGTTACATCCACCACGTCTTTTTTTCTATGTAATGTGCTAAACACTCAGTCATATGGAGTAGGACAGAATCAAATGTCCACGCCATGACAAATTCAATCGATCATATTGTGAAAAATATAACTCACATAGGACCAAATTTTATATCACCAGAATCAGTGAAGAACATTGCATGTGTTCGTCAAGAAAAAAATAAATTTGAACAAAAGAAAAGTACACATAGGACCTACTCGGAACTGCTAAAAAAAACAATCCTGAGGACCAATTTGGGCTATGATAATCGGACATAAACATTCTTGAACAGCGTTGCAAGGTCCCTATATTCTTAGGATTTCTTTGATTCAAGTTTCAATGACAAAAGGAATGGTCTAACTACAAGTTTGCTTGGTGATCAGTCTCGAGAATATTCTTGACCCTATAACATTGTTACACTGAAGTAGTGAGATAGGGACACCCATAATTGTCACTAACCCAAAATTGCCACCCTAGATAGAATCTTAGAAAACAAGTACATATTAATAAGGATGTAGACGACCACCTACACATCTCATAAAACTTTGAACCTTCATAACTTTTGTACACAGTATCCAAAGAATACATTCTTTGGTACATTGGAAACCTGTCATTTGCACATAAAAAATTTTGACCAGACAAATAGTGGCAATTTTGAGGGTGCTTACCTTGAAGCTTGACATTCTCGTTATCAAAGAATGGAA
Source organism: Pohlia nutans (assembly GCA_022496805.1). Classification (NCBI taxonomy): domain Eukaryota; kingdom Viridiplantae; phylum Streptophyta; class Bryopsida; order Bryales; family Mniaceae; genus Pohlia; species Pohlia nutans. The sequence continues at coordinate 6,580,095 of CM040086.1, forward strand.
GAAGCGAACCCTCACTTCTGTGCAGAAGAAGAACGGGTTGTTGTTGTGGAGTTTCGCAAGCCATGTGACCACGTCAGATTAGAAAGGATCTTGCAGGTGGCTCCTACTCATCTTTGCCATCCGGGAAAGTCAGAATAAATATCTAGACATCAACATCATCATAGACATCGTTGGCAACATCATCGTGATCACCACTCGCTGAATCATCCACAGCTGACTTCTCTTCACCCGCAGTTGACAAACCGAATGATTCAAGAGTTTCCAAAAATGTAGCTCCCAATGGTGCCAGACCAGCTATCTTCATGCGTTCTATCAGCCTCTCCATGTCGTTTAATCGATTCTCCTTTGCATAGGCCCTACACATCCAGCACCGGACACATCAATCACCTACCTACTCTACGAATAAAACGCTACACCGATGGAGCCCATTCTAAGTGTGCTACAATACACAGAAAGGACCTTAAGGCCTGTCACCACCAGTTCAGGACCAAAAAGTGTGCAGTTAGAAAATAAAGTGGTCCTGTCAAATTAGCACATGGTTTGCATCCTTTTAATGCGTTTTTAACATTCTTGGAAGGCATTGCGCACACCTTGAGCCCAACTGCTAATTCAGGGAAGAATAAAGGTATCCAAGATGTTCCAATTCTCTGACTTCTTGTTTTCTGTGGTACAGATCTTTGAGTTCAAGAATGAAAGCTTTGATACTCAGCCAAGTATTAATAGTTACTGGCAACCACAGTGAAAAGGGTGGATGGTCCAACACTGCTCCAGAATGTTATGATCCCGGAGTGGTGTATCGCACTCTAAGAATTATGTGAAAAAAGCACATACATGAGAAGAGCTTGGGATCACCTTAAAAGGATTAGGTATGATGATGTTCGTTGACGTATTTGCCACTCCGAGGCGTTGCTCAAAAGCTCCTCTGCTTCTTCAAAGGAATTATGCTTACAGTACGCACCAAGCATAACATTCAATGTGGACAGCTGAGGCTGAATGCCAGCCTCCAGCATTAGATCAAAGCACTCACACATTTTGGCAAACGCACCAGCACCACCATATCCAGTCATCAATATCTCATGGCTTCGGAGATTAGGCTGGAAATTCGCAGCTTCCATCCTACTGAGCGACCATTCCATCTTTTCCACCTCTCCTGCCTGAGCATAATTGCTCATTATGATATTGTAAGTTTTCAAGTCAGGTTTATGTCGAGAGTGGGCACCTGACATGCTCTTCAGCACCTGTAACACACTCCAAATATCACATGCTCAAAATCAACAGCTGACATTCTATGGATTTCTTGGTAGCCAACAAGGATCTAGGCCACATGCAGACATAGGAAAGTATTTCAAGACAGAAAGTGAGTGATCTAGGGTGACAGAGTACACTCACTTGCTCCATCTTAACAAAGTCCTTTCCCCGGCCGTATGATTCAATGAGAGTGTTCGAGGTCACATTGTCAGGTTTTATGTGTTTTTGCATTCTCATGACAAACAACGTCTTCTCCATTTGCACATAGTCTCCAGCTTTGCCATAAGCACCAATAACTCCATTATATGATACAAGATCAGGATATATCCCGGCTGTCTCCATCTCCTTGAAGAATCTCTCCACTCGAGCCACGTCGCATGCTTGGGCACTCGCCCTTAGGAGAATATTGTACGTCACCAAATTAGGTTTGCACCTGTCAATTCAAAAGCACCGTCACTAACGGACATGCGCCATCCTAACACTAAACAGGTTGATCCAACAAGTCATTTCATGAAGCCAAAAATTGCAGAAAAACGCCATACTTTTCTCTTTTCTTCATTTCTTCAAAAAGCCGGAGTGCTTTTTCAAACCCTCTTCCTTGGTCCGTACTGTAAAGGTGGGCAGTGATGAGAGCATTGTACAAAGACGTGTCAGGTCGACTTCCACTTCGTTTCGTTTCATTGAAGAGCCACACGGCCATCCGTAGCTGCTTAGCCTTCCCCATGATCACAATGAGCTTGGAATAGAATCCGTCGTCATGCTTATACCATTTCTGCTTTTGCATCCACCTGAAAACCTGAAGACATGCTGCATTTGGTCATGATACATAAACACCTGCATCACGAGTTTCATGAATTCATAATACACTAGTATGGTACCCTCCAATAAGTATCCGTTCATTCCCAACATGATGCAGAAACTTGACAGAAAGGAGAATCTCGAAATGGCACTGTGTACTCAAAAATCCTTCAATTCAGGAATCGTAAAGTATTTCCATGGTGCCATCACTTGGTCTAATAATAGCAACACGAAGTTTCACGTCGATTGCTCTTCTCATGTGCATGCAAGCTTCCACTGAAGTCACCGCTCTTTCTCTAACAGTTCACAAAACTGACATTAGGGTACTGTACATAACCTGGTGGCGTTAAACCCCACCAATTGTTAGCCATTTAAGGAAATTCCTAAAATAAACCCTGCCCATTGTAATGCAGTTTAGGTTTTCTGATACACATATTCCGGGTTTAGCAAAGTATACAATAGGACTACTGATACCTCAAGAGTAAGTGTCCACTTGTTTTGTTTGCCAAGGCCTTCCAAGAGCGCAAACCAATCAGAGGACTTGAGAAACGGCGCCTGGCTCTCAAGCACCTGAAAGGAAAGGAAAGGAAAGGAAAAAACTGCATATAAGTCGAACCAGGAACTGGTTGTAAAGCAAATGGAAAAGTGTCGGTGCAGAGGAGATGGTGGAAAGTGTGGTGTCACCTGAACGACAGAGGCGTGGCCAGAATTTAGGGTTTTGACGATGGAGGGGATAGAAGGGCGGGGGCGGAAATTAGCAGCGGGTGTGGCAGAATTCGGCGATGGTCTCCATTTGGCAGCGGCGCGAATGGCAAAGACGCCAGGAAGGAACCTGGGAGGACGACACAAAGCAAACCCGCACGACGGTGGAAAGCTCCGTGTGGGAACGAAGATGACAACGGACACCATCGCTGCAACCAATTCTCAGTTCCTCCTCTACACCTCAATCAGTGAAGAACATTGCATGTGTTGATCAAAAACACAAATAAATTTGAAAGAAAGAAACTCCACATAGGACCTATTCAAAAACATGACGCACAATTTGGGCTTCTTGGTCCTTCAGAGGTTAAAAATTCCAAAATTTGAAGAAAAAGAACAGTCAACAAAAAAACACTTCCCAGAAGATGCCAGAAACCAAACCCTAAACATTAAACCCTCAACCATAGACTGCATTCCAGAGATGAAGCCTCAACAGCGCAAAAAAATCCTCGTGTCTACCAGAAACACCACAGCCCCCAATGATGACCACTTCTCCTAAACCCTAAACCCCACTGACTGAATTCCAAGCTGTCGACATATTCAAAGGCTCAACCAAAACACCACAACCCATAACAATGACCGGGGTACCTAAACCCTAAACCCCATTTCTGTGCCAGAGGCGAAGCCTTGGACAACTGCATTTAAAAGCTCAAAATTGCGCAATTGAGACTCACCATACCTCAAAAGATGGCCTCCGCTGCATTTGCATCTGATCGATTTTCCACACAAGTTGAAGGTGATGAAATGCAACCCAAAAGCATAACTTACAGCGTGCGAGTCCAAATCTCTACCAAATTATACCCGGGTGATACCATGGGACGATCTCTACCCACGAAGCTGTAGGAAGTGCAACACCCTCAACCTTTGACCAATTCTGATTTGTTCAAATTCTGCACACATAGTTTGGCTCAGTATGCATTGGAATCCTCTTTGACATGCACCTCTAGCGAAGATAAAACCATTGTCAATCCAATAAGTATTCCTGTGAATGGTACAACTACCTGAGGTCTCTTGATTTTCACGAGGCCGCATCCAATTCAAGAGCTAGCGTTATAACTCAGTGATGCTCTTCTGCAACCTGGGTACCCATGGGCAAGACGAAGACGAAGACGAAGATGAAGAGAAGGGATGCTGCCAAGGTCGAGGGCTCCATTGCTTTCAGATTTAGAGCATCTACACCAGCAACTCTGAATCGCACACTGCAAAATTTACAGGGCATATCATGTACTTCCGCATCAACATTACTCACTTAGACTCTGAAAATAGCAAGTAAATCACTCACAAGTCATCACGCATGGTTTGTGCAATCGTGCTGTGCAATTAAGAAGAGAAGGTATATTAGTTTGAGTCTTTTTGAGGGCCTTGAACTAGGTTACAAATAGAAACTCCGGTCCCCTTTCGAGGCCGGTGTGAATAGAGTATTCGTTTGTAATGTCAATGACCTAGTGCCCACCGGACAAAGGGTCATTGGGACAAAACCGAACTGGGTTACATTATTCAGTGTCACATTCCAAATAAGTTGTTGACCATGCACATTCATTTTTCCAAAGCCAAAGAGCTATCTAAAGTGCCGGCGGAGGTGCTTGTACCTTGGAAAATTTGTCCCAATATTTGAGGTTGAATGAGCATTTTCATGAAATGGCATGGCAATTCTGATCATTTCTCTAGTCTCTTTAATCCCTAAAGAAGCCTCATGTTTTTTCGTTCTCTATATAAAGAAAAATTATATATAGGAATTTTGAGCAAGTCCAGTTTTATTGACCGACATGTGCACTCAATGATCTTCATTGATTTAGATGATGTAAGATTTGGTTCCATCATAATAACATTTTTCAGAATATGATCGATTGAATTGGTCGTTTTGAAACGATGAATCCTCGGTCCAAGATTTTGTGTCACTAGTGTACCTTGAAAATCAGCAAATAATGAAGAAGGATTTTCAAGGACTCTTACTAATCCAACCAAAGCATAAGCATACAAAGACCATGTGTCAACACTAGCTAATGTAGAAGCATAGAATGACAAATTGAATAACATAACATTCAATAGCCTTCATGCTCATGTCTTTTTTCTCATGCATCATTTTGAGACTCCACATGTCATGTTAACTATTGATTTGGTCTTACTGGTCGTGGAATATGCTACACCATCTAAGATACTGTGGAGCAAGAAAAATCTGCTACAAGCTACTGAATGTTATGAAGTACATTCGGAGTTGACAAACCTTTGAATTATCATTTTTAGCTCATGTGCAATTCATGAGTTTTCAGGACCTGGCAGTCAGTAATAGTCAATCTCAACATACTTGTCAAGAATTCAATTGTCTCTCTTGACAGAAAAGAAACATCCCCTAAGTTACCTCTTCACAAAAAGCCAGACATTAGAGTTATTCAGAAAGTAAAGGGGGGGGGGGGGGGGTAGCCCCTTTGCTACATTCTTTTCAGTTTACAAATAGAAATCGCAAAGGTTGTCAATCACAAAGAGCCAAACCCTTGCTTTGGGCAAACATGTGGGTTTGTGTGAGGGCACATGAAGATTCCATGGTAAAAACTTGAGTGTGCATTGGGAAAGCTTCTTTAACTTTGGGAAAGTGCAAGGTTCAAATCTTCTAACAAAGCAGTGTATTGGTCGAAAAAAAGAGAGTCAAAATTGCCTTATCTTTTCTCTTGTGGATTTTTTTGCTTGACTTTACGGATAACTATGTCAAAAAGAAGTTCATCATGTAGGACCTGCTCAAAACTGTACAAGCCCAATTCGGGCTTGTAGGGGCTAACTCAACTCTAAGTTAGCATCAAGCGTTTTCTCGTGTTGCCAGAAAGCCTGAAAAGAACGTCGGACCAGCCAAGTTCCCGAAATAGTTCCCAAATAGGGCCAACCAACGGAAATACGACACGTGGCATAACTGTCTTCTTCCTTTGAAATCAGGCTTGGCCTCGGCGAGGGGGTTGCTCGCTTGCTCATTAACCTTCGCAGTGATCGATCTAGCACTCGTCAAGATTTGCGTTCGGGGATTGATTACCGGATTGGCAGCTGCAGTCCCGCTCTTCATTTGGGTTCCCGCTCTGGCTTGCCCCGCCATTTGGTTGGTGCACTAGTATAGCGATGGCTATTACGTCAGGGCTTGATTGCTCGCAGCAGAGCAGTCGTTGTACTTGTCCCATGGAATGCCAGGATTTCTGCAGCAGGAGATGAACCTCATCATCATATTTGATCCTGCCACTCTGCATTGATTGTCGCGCTGCTTCTCCTTTTTCGATTCAGTCGGTTTCGGTTTTTTGCGCCATTGATATATATCCCGTGGGTGAGGCTCTCCTTGTTTTGTTTTTTTTTTCTTTCTCAATGGCGCAGACGCAGCCACAGCCTGGACCGTATGTAGAGTACGTTGCAATGCTGTGGCTGATTTTCGGGTCTGTCGTCATCTGGTTCTTCTGCTGAATCGCGCAGGGTTTATGTTCCGAAAAAGAAGAAGCTGCCTATACATTTTTCTTGTGTGAAATTTCTCACCGAAAAGAAGAAGCTGCCGAGAGATTTTTGTAACGGGTTTCTGGTTACAGATTTTGGACGGACAATATGATGAGCACAGAATAATGTAGGAGGTGAGAATTGTGCAAACCCTCGCTGAAATGGGGAAGGTACATAACCGAGGCGCAATGACGGAGAATAAGAAGAAGAAGAAAACTGCTACAGAGGTGGTCACGACGCCGGCAATTGGACTGCCGCTGGTGGTGGCGCTCAACTGTCTGCCTGACTGCGGGCTGGAAGAGGAGGCGCTGCGAGGCGTGGCGAAGATCGAGCACGTGAGCCTGGCGCAGGTGGCGGAGGGGAAGATCGAGACGGCCGCCGCGGTGATGCTGCACTCGCTGGCGTACCTCCCTCGCGCCGCGCAGCGCCGCTTGCAACCCTGGCAGTTGATCCTGACGTTGAGCTGCATGGACAAGATGGTGGATTCCGCCCTGGCCAATGAATTAGGGTTGCAATTGCTGCACGTCGACAGCGGCCGCTCCGAGGAGATTGCGGACACCGTCATGGCGTTGCTGCTGGGCCTGCTCCGCCACACGCATGTGTTGGCCTCGCACGGGTATATTTTGAACGCCAACTTGCTATTTGAAAAATTATGTTGCCATAAGACAATTTGGGTAAAAAATAGAGTGGTTACCCCATTCCCAACTGAATAAGAAATTCGGATATGAGACATTGCTATTATTTAGTGTTATTATTTTTTAGAGTTAGGCAAGAAGAAATAGATTCCAACACAAGTTGAAACATGATTTTTGGATGAAGAATGAATTAGTTGTAAATTTTCAAAGTTGAAGTATGACACATCCCATTCACCTCATATAGGTAGAGCTCTTTCTGTCTAAAGAAAATTTGTATTGCACACACTAAAGATGCTTAAACCAATAACAACGAATCCATAACCACACTTACATATACTAAAACCAACAAGAAAGAACCCATTACCAACTGTAACTCATGCTACAGCCAACATCATTGCAGCATTGATTGCGGAAAATACCCCTAGCTGTTGGTGAAAGGAGCCAGTTGGTAATGGGGTAACCACCTTATATCGTCATAATCTTCCCTTCCCATTGACCGTATGTATAGCCAACGATTCTATAGAAAGCTATGATGTATTTGTAGTAAAAAAGATTTCTAGATCGCCAAACAAATGCTTTCAAATCGCCAATAGGACTCACTTGAAAAAAATGAAAAAATGAAATCACAGGTACGCCTCCGCGGGCTGGCTCGGCACCATGCACTCGTCTTGCCGCGGAATGCGTCGCTCCAAGGGTATGGTCATCGGCATTGTTGGTGCCTCCGCCTCTGCTTGCGCCGTTGCCAGTCGCTGCCTTGCCTTCCGAATGAAGGTCGTGTATTTCGATCCCGAAGAGGTCAGGAATGGACCTTCATCTCTTGGTTCGAAACATGTGTTTTTCAGGTTCCGTGGGCTAATTCTTAGCTTTTTTTTTGGTTCATGTGTTTTGATTTGAAGGTGAAGGTCCTTGCAACTGTTTTTTGCACTTTTACTCATGCCATGTGTACAATTTGTACATACAATTCGTTTGAAAGCTGTCGAGTGAAATTTCTGCAGACTTCTATTGTGTGATGAAGCTTGGGTCGGTAGAGTAATGGACCACCTTTGCCACTTTCTATATGAACTTCAAAAATATGTGTTTTCAGGATAGATCGGAGCTAATTCTTGGCCTTCGTTTTTGTGTTTAGATCTTAAGTTCAAGGCCCTACTTTGAGTACGATATTGACTGTTTTTTTTATGTACGGCTTTATTCCTTTTTGTACATATAAGTCGAAAGCTGCCGAGTGAAATTTCTGTGTGATGAAGCTTGGGTTAGTAGAGTACATATCCTCATTTATGTGCTCAAGGCATCGAGATTGATGTGTGATTGTATGTTGTGTATCAACCCCTAAAGGACCAAGAAGTCCAAATTGGGCCTCATGTTTTTCTAACTGTCTCGAGTGGATCATATAGAGACTTTCTTTTGTCCAGTTTTATTTGTTTTTTGATTCAAAGTGCTTCACTGATTCTAGTGATATAAAATTTGGCCCCATCTGAATTATTTATGATCAATGACATTGGTCGTTTTATGACCATGAATCTTGGGTTCTTTGGGCCGTGGCATGTTCGTGTATGCTGAATGCATGGAATTCATGAGCTCTTAGCTAAGTTGAGCTTACGAATTACAGAAATGGCCTGTGATGCTTGCAGGAGAAAGAGAGCCGTCGGAGGAGGGTGCTTCCTCCAGGAGCCAAAAAACTAAAGAGTTTGAAGGAGCTGCTCGCTTGCAGCGACATTGTCTCGCTTCATTGTGCTCTTACGAATGACACTGTTCAGCTGATTAATGCTGACAGTCTGCAGCACATCAAACCAGGTTCTTTTATATTTTGATCTCGCTGAGCCTTCTTAGTAGATGCTACACCCATTTCTGAAGTAAGTCTTTTAGATTGCAGTCTAAGGTACCAAATTTTTCTTTCTTAGCTCATTTGGGATTTTTAAGGTATTGATTTTGTAGTCCATTTGATGGGCAGGTGCGGTAGTGGTGAACACAAGTAGCAGCCACCTGCTGGATGATTGTGCGTTGAAGGAAGCGCTTGTCAATGGCACTGTTGCTGGCTGTGCTTTAGATGGTATTGAAGGCCCGCAGTGGCTTGAAGCTTGGGTACAATGCTTTTCCTCCATCCTACAAATTGCTTTCACCTTTTCACTACATGGGATTGTCGGACTTACACTTTAACCCCTAAGCGTCCACTGTGACCAGAATGGTCACCATGTTTTTTTTTAACAATTTTGAGTAGGACTTCCTCTTTGTTTTTCGACCAACACATGCAATGATCTTCACTAGTTCAAGTGATATAAAATTTGGTCCCATCTGAATTATTGATTTTTCAATATACGATCAATTGAATTTGTCACTTTAAAACTGTGAATCCTTGGTCCTTGAAGGGTAATTCGATGTTTTACTGGATCGTGAACAGGTGAGGGAGATGCCGAATGTGTTGATACTTCCTCGCAGTGCAGACTACAGTGAGGAAGTCTGGGCCGAGATTCGGTCCAAGGCCGCCTCTATTCTGTGTTCGTTTTTTGTGGAGGGAATTATCCCTTCAAACACAGCAGCAGATGGTGATGACGACGACGACGAGGATGATGATCAGCCCTGGCAAGTAGAGGAAGTAGTGACAAAACCGGATCAGTCAAAAAGGAGTCAAGCCACAGGTCCAAGCCAACAACGACCAGGAGAAGGAGCGCCTCAAGAGCTTCGAAGCAAACAACAGCAGCTGTATTATCAGGCTTGACAGACTTATTATGCCACCATGCTTTTATGTGAAGAAAGCTACTCCAGCTCAGATCAGGGCTTCACTTTTTGTAACCCATATTCCCATGTCACCGACACGAGACTGCTTTGAAACTGTTCTGATTTGGGTCTGTAGATTTCAGTCATGGGTGCAGCCCAGGCTCGCAAAATGGTTACCAGAGGAAGATTTTGTTACAAGTAGCAGATTTTTTACATTGATCACTGAAGTCCGTTATTCCAGACATCATGCCATTTGGGTGTCATACGAGCTCCGCTCGTGAGTGCATGCTAAAGTTCCAAGTTCTATACAGGGGTGTTAATATCCTGCGTTTCAACCCACAATTTGTCAATCAATCAATTGATTATCAGAGCCGCGTAAGTCTGTACTTGGGAATTGATTTTTTTTTTAAATTTAAAATTTAAAATTTTAATTTTTTGGTACGACTGGAAGGGAATTGATTCTTTCGGCAGTTGGTCAAGTCCAGCCATTTCTGGATTATTTAGACATTTGAGTTAACCAAAAAGAAGCCCATCTAACCTCCCTTTTTGCTCTACCTCTAACCTCTTTTTTGAGTTATACTTGGGTTGAATAGTGTCAAATCATAAATTGTCCCCTTGTGAGCCATGGGCTTGGAGCTTTGGGCTTGGAGCTTTGGTAGAAGGCAGGAAAGTAATGATGTTCCCTCTTTCTAAAAAAATCTTTTTTGAACTTTAGAATAGAATGTCTAGTTTCAACCAATCATACCAAATTTCAAATTCTAAAAATAAAATTTGTAATTTTGGTGAATATTCAACGATAAATGCTTCTAAATTTGTTTAATGAGTATCTAAAACATTTTTTGAAAGTTTGACCGTACAGATAATTACTAAACATCATGCTTCTCATTTTCTTTTTTGGACCAAACTTCATTGAAGTTGTAGAAGCAACATTTTATTACACATTTAGATTTTGCTCTTACCCCTCTGTTATTTAGGGGTTAACTCTATTGATAATTGAATATCGGACCTTCAAATGACCTGGATTATCGACTGTTGATTTGAAGGTTGTAGGACATATCAACTAGTGCTTAGAACATCTCCACCGGAAGGCATGCCACATTAAAATTATCTTTTGCCAAAAATGGAATTTTAAAATTAAATTAAGATTATTAGAACCACATTTGAAAACTAAATATAATAGACCCAAAAAAAATCTTGATTTGGACATTGGATAGCTAAGCTACACCCCATTAATAGGACTTTGAGAGGGTTCTTTGAGAGTGGTCTTTGCATTTGGTTTAAAAAAAGAAAATTGAGTGAAAGGGCATGCTACATGCTAATTTAATAATAATAGTCTTAATTTAACTTTGAAATTGCATTATATCAAAAGATAAATTTAATGTAGCATGCCTTCTTAGAAATCTTGGTGGAGATGCTCTTAACCCTTTATAGCCCATGTGACCACGTTGTGGTTACAGAGGGGAAAAAAAATATTAAATTTGACGACATGATCAAAAACTTCATCCTTACAAGGTTGATGACATTCTCTATAAATAGAAAATATGCCAAAAAAGGATTTAAATTGTAGACTTTGTATTAATATATTCCTAAGAATTACTTCTATGACATCTAGAGATGCATTTTTTTTGGATTCAAATATGAATTGATACACTCAAAACTCTTTTATATGGTCACCAATATACCGGTACTTGTTCAAAATTTGACATGTGGAAAGTATCCAATCTCAAATATCAACAATAACAAGTATTCTCTCATTGGAATGTGATAAATTGGAGAGTGTATTAACTACGAGTTAAAAGTGATGGACTTTCAAAATACCGAAAGTGTGGACCATACTAAGGGATGCTTCACACTATGCTCAAAGGTCAAGAGGCCGTCGATTTTCATCAATCACATTGCAAGAAATTAAGAATTTATCCTCTCGACCTTTCACACTAAAGGCCAAAGTTCAAAGGCCGTCACCCTCCAAAATGCTTACATGGCAACACTTTTTGACCAAGGCAACAAACTCTCGAACAAAGTTTGAGTCGAACAGGAATGAAAAACCCAAACTATGATCGAGAGCCCGTCGATTTTCTTTGCATAAAAAATAAAAAATAAATTTTATTACCTATTTTCAACCCATTTCTTTGAACTCTCAACAAAATTTGGCCACTCAATCCCACGGCCTCTCGACTTCTCGACTTGCAGGCCCATAGTGTGAAACGGCCCTAATAAATCACCATGTCGGTGTAATGCTACCGCCAAGTCCAGCCCTATGGCCGTGCACGGTGAAAGGAATCAGGAACCTCACTCATGTGGCTTCGTTTGCCCGGCGGATTGCTCTCGGAGACGACGGACGTCGAGATCAATTGCAATTCTGGGATCCGCTCTTCTTCTCGAGCCTCGCGGGAATAATTGGATCATCTGTTGTTGCGTAGAAACCACCGCTCCAGCTCATGCGTGCTTGAGGGTTTTCCAACTGAGGCGCAATCAGTGTTGCGCAACCTTGAAGCTGAAGAATGTGTCACATTTCCACGTGATGTGCAGCAGGCGGGATGATCCGATACCGTGCTGACCGTATAATGGGATTTTCCGAATTGGGGTTACATTTGATGAGCGTTCAAGAATCCTGGCAATGCAGGGGCAGTCATCTATGCACAGGGTTTTGAGCCATTGAAGCGTAGCAATGGATGGGGATTCCCGATTGCATTTGCCATTGGGGCTGACATTGCTGGTGTTGGTGCTGGTGGCCATGGCTGCCATGGCGACGACGGTAACCCCACCGCCGCTGCCGCTCATGCCACTTCCGTCGCACCGGCAGCTCAAGTTCCAGCGGCAGGAGCAGGTCATGTTTTTCCATTTCGGCGTCAACACGTTCGCAGGTAACGAACAAGGGAATGGAACTGACGACCCCTCCATCTTCAACCCCGAACGCCTGGTATTGCCATTTCACAACCTTCAGCCATGGCTTGGAACCATGTTGTCATTCGTATATCTCAACTATTCCATGGTGATGGCCATGATTTTAATTAGGTCATGTATGATCTGATGTTTGTGACTTTGTCAAGCATAGGAAGCCTTCTGATCTTTCTATCTATTTCGGACGCAGAGAGGGAGGACAAGAGATTCTCTTATATGGTTGTGGCTATATCTTGATTTCTGTAATTTGCACGTCTTGTGTTAATCGTTGTGTCATGAGATGAGAGGTCTCAAAATGCTACACAGTTGCAATTTAAAATGGCCTTATTCTTGATTCTCTCAGGTCCGAATTTATTTTTTGGATAGTCACTTTCCCTCTTCTCAGACAGCTGGAAAAGAAATAGTTGAGGCAAGAGATGATCAAACCTACACGATGCCTGCAACAGGCAGTGAGTGCTAGTTAAAAGTAGCCTGATGCCTCACATTAATTCTCTTTGGTCTGAATTAGTGATTGGCTTAGTCGTCTATTGTGACCTTCTCTCTGTTCGGTCTCCTAGACGATTGGAAAGTACAAACTAACTGCACATGATGTCTGAAAAAGGAATTGGGTGCGAAGTTAAAATTAAGGTAGCCTGTTGCTTGTTAATCTGGCTTTCAGGATGCAAGGCAGTGGGTGCGAGAGGCGAAGAATGCAGGGTTTAAGGTGGTAATTCTCACAGCGAAGCATGCGGATGGGTTCTGCCTGTGGCCCTCAGCGTACACAAACTACTCGGTCAAGAGCTCTCCTTGGAAGAAAGGGCGAGGTGATGTGGTGCGTGAAGTTTCGGACGCAGCAAGGGAGGAGGGTCTGGAGTTTGGCCTCTACATGTCGCCTTGGGACCGCCATGAACCCGTTTACGGTGACACGCTGCTCTACAACGAGTACTATCTTGGCCAACTGCGAGAGCTTCTGACCATGTAATATTCTTCTTCTCACATGCGCACATCATCATCGTTCTCATTTCAATTCGTAGAATCCTGCATAGAGCTTTATCAGGCTTTTGGAGTAGCCATCACATACCATTCATTGCATCCTGCATTTGAATCCTAGAGCTTCATAAGGCCTATTGGAGTGGACATAATAGTATCATAGTATGCCATTCATTGCTTCTGGATTTGAATCATAAACTTTTTGATCAGAAATATGAGTGTGTCATATTTTGCGGGTTTTTACAGGTATGGACCTATCTCGCAATTTTTCCTGGATGGGAACAAGGATCCTACCGCAAAGGATATGCACTATCTCTTCGACTCATGGTTCTCCTTGATTCACCAACTGCAACCCAACGCCAACATCTTCTCTGACGATGGACCGGATGTTCGTTGGGTTGGGAATGAACGTGGAGAGGCTGGCACCACCAGTTGGTCGATGATGAACAGATCGCTGGTTACTATTGGAGCCTTCGGAATTGAACAGTAAATTGGCCTTTTCTTCTCTTTCTCTTTTTCGAAACCCTGTAGAACAAATGGGTGAAGAATTTTCATCAATGAGGCTTGGAGTCCGTTTTATAACATTCCTCACCAAGCTTGAAATGTCTCTTGCTTAAAATTATCACTCATGCAACTTTTCCTCAACTTTACGTTTGTGGATTCTTGAGAGGGAAGAAATCTTACTTTTCACAGTTATTGTCAAAAGGGACCCACCCCAGTTGTAGTATTGATATGTTATGCTATATTAGGATCTGTGTGCATCATTGTCAAATGGGAAATTGTTGGACTAAAAAGCTCCGTTGTTTTTCAGGTATCTGAATGAGGGTGATCCAGAAGGCCAAGACTGGGTTCCTCCAGAGTGTGACGTCTCCATCCGGCCGGGTTGGTTTTGGCACCAGAATAAGGAGCCGAAGAGCGTGGACACGCTGGTCGACATTTATTTTAAATCAGTGGGGCGCAACTGTGTGCTGCTCCTGAACGCACCCCCAAACGAGGCGGGCCTGCTGCAGGAGACCGACGTGGCCATGCTGCGGGAGTTTAAAGCCACAATCGACCACATCTTCGCAACGAACTTGGCCTGCACGGCGCGTGTGAGTGCCAGCAGCACTCGAGGCGGCGAGACATCGCCGTTCCGCCCCGAGCACGTCTTGACGGACGACTTGGAGCTCTACTGGGCGCCCCAGGAGGGCCTCACATCAGGCTACCTGACACTGGACCTTGGATCCAGCCAAGCCACCTTCAACGTGATCATGCTGCAGGAGGCTGTGCACATGGGCCAACGAGTGCGGCGTTACCATGTGGACGTGATGCAGGGCGGGGATTGGGAAACGGCCGTCGTTGGAACCACCGTTGGGTACAAGAAGTTGGACCGCTTTAACAAGCAAATGCAGAGCCAGTTTGTTCGAATCTATGTTGATGAAGCCAGGGGCACTCCTCTTGTAGCTGCTGTGGGCTTGTTTCTTGACTCGCGGTCCATGCTCCGCACAATCTGAGTGTCTTAACCCCTCAAGGACCAAGAGTCCCAAATTGGACTCCATGTTTTTTTTAACAGTTTTTAGGAGGTCCTGTTTTAACTTCCTCTTGTTCAAATTTCTTTCTTTTTTATCCCAACACATGCAATGATCTTCACTAGTTCTGGTGATATAAAATTTGGTTCCATTTTTCACAATATGATCAATTGAATTTGTCATTTTATAACTGTGAATCCTTGGTCCTTTAGGGGTTAATGGAGCCTTGTGTGCATTCAGATTAAAGCAGAAGATTAGTTGCCAGAACTTGAATATAGATTGGAGTTCTAGGGACTGGAGGTCATGATTTCTTGTCAAGCGGCTCAAGATGGTTTTACTTGGGAACTGGTTTGTTTTTGGGTGTTTGTTTCTCAACTGTGGGTTCTTGAGTTTGTCAGGTTGACTCGAACCTATTCATCCCTGAGTGCTGATTGAATTTCGTGATTTCACTACATGAGTCCTTCACAAGATTCTGTCTCCAAGACACGAACGATTTCCTACCGTTAATGGAAACAGTGGGAGATTAAAACGGAATAAAGTCACCATATTTGATGAAAATTGCAGATGGAGCTCATCCTCTTCCAATCTCTGGTATGAATTTTGAGCTCAGTTTGATTTTTTTTAGTTCTCAGGTACCATGGCCTATTTCCCTGAGAAGAATGTGAGACTTTTGATTTATTACTTTTGCATACAGGATTCAAACTCAGATTTTCAAATGCCAGCATAACATCCCAGGGAGTGCACTCTTCAAGTAGTGTAATTATACACGTGCGTGCACAACAAGGGTATTATTTAGAACAAGCATGTACAAAATGTACTTATGGGAGACATATTTCAATCGAACGGAAATTAAATATACATGGGGTTTGGAGTTTAATTCCACATTTTTAGCCCATGTGAACATATGGAAATGTATTTTGAGGTTGTGAGGTTTGTACATATATTGCTTGATTTTAGCCAAATAGAAAATGTATATAGGGGTGTTTTAATAAGGGGATGCACGCACGTGATTCCTGGCTTTATTGAATAGTGCACTCCCTGAGCATAACATTCTTGAAGAATCTTGGGAGTGTACTTTTTGCATTAGGGATTTGAGGTCTATAAGGTAGTTGGTCCTAAAAGAGACAGCTTTCATTTGTAGTTAGTTTTAAAATCTGAGATTCTGTCTCAGGCTTGGCTCACAGAGAAGATTCAAGGCAACCAGCCTGGACAAGTTCATTCCGACTTTGCTCTTGGATATTCACTGTGCATAAAAACATGTACTAAAATGATGTGCATAACGTTCTTTAGAAGGCTACTGTCGCTACCGGGGCATCTGAAGGATCTGCAGCTACAATAACCAAGCAAAGCAAAAAGGGTTGGAGAGTTGAATTATTTTATTAGTATTATAGTGTAGCGACACTGTAGAGCAAGGGCTGAAGAACTGTAGTACAGTGCGTGAAGCTGACCGGGTCAACTGGCAATGAGCCTGGGCATCATGCTGTGCTCAATTCATTCTATCAGCGCAGCTAGAATTCTCACACATGTGATTCAAAATTATGTGACCTGTTCCTATGAGTTTTTCAAAACGTGATTGAAACACATCATTCGAATCATGCATGCCACAGTGCGTGCGTTTTATACCCTAAACCGTTTCAAATCTAAGTCGAATTCATGTACATTACAGTAGGGTCCAAAAATAATTCAAATTTTTTCTCGAAGCCAGAAACCGTGATCTTTGAGAAGCTCCTTTAGGCTCAAAATTGTGTCAAATCACAAACCATAAAGTGCATTGGAAAGGTAATAGAGTCTAAGTAGTTTTAATCTTCAACAATTTTGTTTTAGTATTTAACATTTTTGGATTGTTTTTTGCAATATGAAAATTCTGTTTGTAAAAATGATTTGAAACTTCATTCAATTATATTTTAGTCAACGTAATCCCAAAAGTTGTGATTATTTTTTATATTTGATTCTTAAGAATTTTTGTATATTTTCTTGATACTTTATAAGTAACAAAAGTTGTATCCATTTTTGCCTAAAGTAAAGGTTAAAAATGGGTTAAAAATGGGGTTTGTTCATTTAATTAAAAATAGATGAACGTATTTTATATTGGATTGAAACTCATATGTATGTGTAGTGCATCTTGTACATTAGAACATGTCTAAATTTAGCTCATAAAAACCTAAATTTCTCATTGTAATGGTAATACATATAAAATTGAGAAATTCGAATTGTTTTTGGACCCTACTGTGCAGTGGCGGCAGGTGTTAACTTTCAAGAATTCCACCTGCACCAGTTGATCGAATCCAACGTGTGTTATCACTATTGACAACAGAATCAGATTCCCCTCATGAAAGGAAGGAACCAAACCTTGCGTGTGCAATTCCCATCACCACGTGCCAATTAATTACCTCCGTTTCTGGTTTCTATAAAACCCTCGGAACGTTAGTAACCCAACCATCGCATCCTCTGAACAACATTTGAGTCCCAAGGTCATACTGGAGTTATCTGTAAAGTCTAGCAAAACCTTACTAGAGGAACGACAAAGCAAAATTGCCCTCAACCTCGTCCAAAGTAAAGAGTTTGGTGGTTAGATCTAAGTGGTCAACAAAGTCTATTTGTACTGCGAAAACTTTGGTTACAGCACAATATACTCTGTCTTTAGTTTGCGAATAATTCAACTGTCTGATCGACACACCATTACACTTAGCTCCTACAAGTTAAGGATCTCAACCAAGTTCGTGCAAACAGTGCAAGAGATCGAAGATGGTGGCAGGGTCAGAATCACGCTCCAGACCCATTGGCATGAAACTGGAGAAGTTCGGGAGGTTTCATGTCTTCTCGGTAGATGGCAGCAACAGATGGCCTGCGAAGGCTTGGTCCGACGAGGAACTCTATCTCGTGGCGGAAGAAATGATCAATTCCACAGGACCTTCCCAAATTGTTACAGTACTCAGAGGAGACACCAGCAGCAGCAGCGGCGTTTGGCGATCATGTGATCACACAATTGATCATGTCGATTCTCCGAGACTTACAGTATTGGATCTTCTGCAGTGTGCCGTATCATGTACTTGACACGTACAGGGAGAGATCGACGAAGACATTCCCACATGGGATCTCATACGGGAATTAGTGGGACAAAATTCCCACAATTGTAACTCTCCTGGGATGATTGTAGTGTATTTTTATCCTACGTTTCCCATATGGGAATCTTGTACTGAGACTAGACTTATATTGAGTAGAATAGGCTGACAGTTTAAGAGCTTCTCTTGATGCGGGGACGAATGAATTGCCTCTGCGTGAAAATTAATTAGTCGTGTACTTTGATGATTGATCTTGAACTTGTGTGACGTACACACTTGCTGGAAGTGTTGTGTTGGAATGTGCCGGATGTTCCCATGGCCTGAGGGCGAAGAAATTAAGTGATGGATTGTAGATAAATTATGTCGTGTGTCTTGTCTAAAAGAGCTCTGACTTGCATATGTTCGCTGAATTTGAAGTTTGTGGGTACTCACTTTAAATTTTCTCCAGATGATACCATCATGTGACTTGATATGAGCACTCACTTTAAAGACAAGTAGACATGCAGTGCGGTGACAGTGCAAGAATTTAATCAAATGAAAGTAGGGGTGAGTATTTGTGCCGGTTTCTGCAACAAGCTTCAGTTCTGCAACGAGCCTTTGCAATGAGCTTGTGAATTAAGAATGATGCGGTCTTGTCTCTTTGAAGGGTAGTCGTAGAACCCTTCGGTTTCAATTTATGTGTTGTAAAAGACAATCGTTTTCACCGTGAAAGTCTGACGATTATGTCATGGATTGTGGAATGTCAACACGTAGAAATTGCATCATTCATAGAGTCTCCCCTCACATAATGCTATGTCAGTATAAGTGTTGAGAAGTCTCAATAGAAGATTAGCACCGCTTTACATTAGGATTCGGGCCCGTGTAGTTGAGTAAACGGCTGAAATCCTCGGTTCTCATTGGGTGAAAGCTTGAAATTGGGCCCAATGCAAGGCAAATTCGACTAATATCCATTGACCCCTATATGTACCGACCCTTTAAACACAAGTAGATGCTAGCCTCAAAAATAGATATTAGCATGGCTCGAATGTACATAATGTGTACATAAGAGAACCATTGCAAGCATAAAATCTACTCAACAAATTTGACGTTCCTGCATTTGAAGGTTTCTCCAATATTATCAACATCTCCCCATCATCAGGAATTTCAAACCCCACTGATTCTGCACGATTTCAGTGCGTTTATCATTAAACACTGATTCCGCACGTCATACGTGCATTTAGAAGTGTCGTTATCGTACGGAAGTGACATGCATTACTAAGATGTCGATGCAGTGTCTTTTCGATGATTATCAAAAAAGTGTTGTTTCCGCAGGAAAGTCGTGCTTGACGGAATCCGTGCGTTAATCGTGTATCTACATTACATGGCTAATAAAACACGGATAATATGCGATTGCTTTGAATGCGGATCTAATATCGTATACGTATCATATCAACGTCTTTTATTACATTCGTGCGATTTCAGCATCTATCATAATGCAAATTATTTTCGTACGACGTCCGTGTACAATATTTTAATAAAATTTTGGAATCTTTTAAAATCTTTGAAAATATTTTATATTATTTTGGAATATTCCAAGAATCCTCTTTAAATTATACTTACGATTTAATTTCCCAAAACATTTTTAGATCTACATTTATAGAGTTTAGAAGCAATACATATTAAAATTTCAAAGAAATAAAATTTTATACTTTTAGAATTCAAATTTGGTATTATTGGTTATCATTGTACTTTTCATCATAGGAGCAAAAAAGCAATAGCTCACAACCACCACGATTTTGGCAAAAAATAAAAAAATTCAAAATATTATGAAAAAAAATCTTAGATATAGAAAAAGTCCTCCATAATCTAGTGCAAAAAAAAAAATTGGAAAAAAAGTTTTTTTCACATAGTTAAAAACATTCAAAGTCCGCTAAAAAAAAAAAAACAGCTCACAGCCATGATCTGCCATCACGATTTTGGCAAAAAATAAAAATATTCAAAATATTATGAAAAAAATCCTAGATATAGAAAAAGTCTTGTATAATCTAGTGCGAAAAAAAACTTGGAAAAAAAGTTTTTTTCACATAGTTAAAAACATTCAAAGTCCGCTGAAAAAAAAAACAGCTCACAGCCGTGATCTGCCATCACAATTTTGGCCCAAAAAAAAAAAAAAATCAAAATATTCTGAAATTTTTTGTAGATGTAGGAAAAACCCTGCATGTTGTAGTGCAAAAAGAAAATTTGAAAAAAGAATTATATACACATGGCAAAAAATTGCTAATGATTTCATTCTTTTATAATTACCAAAAGAGTTCCTTTCTATGCATGAAGAGTTTGAGGTGGTTTGGTGGTTTGGAGCTTGATTGGTTACCAGGTGGTCGTGAGTTCAAATCCCACCGTCGGCTATAGAGCTTGAGAAACCATGGCGGGCCCAACTGTGGGTGGCAATTTCCGTCTAGTTGAAGTGGGTAGCGAGGTTAATAATTATTTTATATTTTTTAATTATTCTATTTTATTTTATATTTTTTAATAATATTATTTTGATCAAATTTAGATATAGAAAGAAAATAAAATCTAGATATAGAAAAGATGATGTCGCACGAAAAACGCACTGAATCAGTGTAGTTTTAAAGACGATTAAAACACGACATTCGACGACTATAAAGAGTGCTGAATTCATACGTTTTCAATAGATGTATTAATCGTGTCGAATCAGTACTATATTCGCTTGTACGAATATCATGTCATATCAGTGTAGTTGCGATGAATGATGCAACGATGCGGAATCAGTGCGAAAACTGTACGAACCCTTGAAATATCGGAAATCGCACTGAAATCGTGCAGAATTAGTGGGGCCTGAAATTCGTGATGCATCACAAGAGATGTACTTTAATTGGTAGCCAAGGACTTTAATAAGCTTACAAAGGTGACTTAGATGATAGTCATCCGGGATTGTATGAGAAAGTTACAAAGCTTTTAATCTGTTCATGATTCAGTTTCTGGACGCTGGTATGCTTAGGGGTTAAATACAACTGTTTTATAATTACTCATGAGATTTGTTGAAGCTCAGGTAACCAGTGTGTATTACGTAGAGAGAAAGTTGCATTCAAAAAACAGCATAAGCATGATGAGACAGAGAAGTTACTGTATATCCCACACAAGACAAGATGCAGCTTGTTGCTAAGGCTATAGCTAGAATCACTACAAGGAGAAGGCGTTGCTTTTCACTCCTTGCCGTGAGTCAAATAGCGCCACTTCGCACTCACCAATTTCTCGGTTGGACTTGGTGAGTGTTGTTCATCACGACAATATCACGGTTGCAAACAACTTGCATGTAGCAATTATCTACACCATGGTCACAAGGGCTTTTCAAATTCTTACAAGTGGATTGTTATTAATGGGCGTTGCGCACGTATATACATATACATATACATATACATATATAATACTATATAGCTCGGTTTGTCTCACTTGACCGTTCCGCGCAAGAATCCTTTGAGAAAACAACCCAAGCTCAAAAACAAGTGGATGTCTTTCAACGTCAATGTGCTCAACGACACGGGTTCCACTACTATATATATATATATTTCATATCTATTCATATCTTCATATCCGTAAGCGAGCGTGATTGTTCGGTGAGTCATTAACCCTTAAACGTCAAGAGGGCGTGGCGGGGCAGCCCGAAAGGCATCTAAATTTTTGAATGAGAAAAGAAGAATAATAATAATAATAATAATAATAATAACAATAATAAAATTGGTTTTTTTTGGAAAAATGGCTCTGCCGGTCAGCATTGTTGCGGCACTGTAGCACTACGGCACTTTTCAAAAAACGACCTCAACTACCCCAACTTCAACTCCTGCTCATTTTGATGACTTTGATTGCTTGCCAATGTTTCCACAATCTCCCAAATGAGGTGCAAATTTGAAATTTAGATCACTTTTTCAGTAGCTTTCCAATGCACCAATCCTCGCTTGATTTGGTTAGAAAATCCACTTTCTTCTTCATTACTCTCTCATAATAAGCCCATGGGGCTTACCTTAACATTTAAGGGTTAAGTGTCTCATTCACCAAACTAGTATCAGGCTTATTTATCATACCTTTACCATTATTATGGAGACCTTATTATCTTGCTCAATAATTTTATGAGTACAGCTGAAAATATAATGGTGAAGTTTTGTCAAACGTTTACCCAATTTTTTTTTCAAATTGAATAAATTTCTCAATTTTAGATGATACACTGTGTCGGAGAAATTTTCATAAATGGACGATTCTATCCAAGAATACTGCAAATATGCCCAAGTGCTATGATGATTGGGACTGAAAACTTCCCGAAAAACAAGAACCGGCAGCTCTGCAGACTCAGTGCAGGCTCAATGCAGACAATTTTAGATGCCGCATGTCTTCTGGAGGAGTCTTCTGGGGACGCTCAAAGCAATATACAGTACATGGTTGTACAATATTGACTACCTGTAAATACAGACTTTTAGTCAGTGGATATTCCGGTCAAAAGCCCTTTCAAGTCCAAAGAATTATTGAAATGACATTCGAATAATTCTTCCGCGGAATCCATCACGTATTCGGTCGGTACCGACGGCTACCGAGTCCTCTCCATGCTGTGCGATGATTGATTTCAGACAATGTTCAAATACTGTAGTGAACATCGGTGTAAGTGCCCGGATACCCTGCCACTCTGCCAGCAAGTCGAGCTACAGTTGAATCAACCGAAATTGATCAATCAGTGCAGATGCTCTCCGGGTTGCTGCAGCTGGGAAACATCCTGTAAATATTGACTGAGTGGTTAAGTGAGTCCTAGGACCTAATCGATCTCCTACTGGCCGGATAAATTTGGCATCGACAAGCTGCAACTTCGGGTAAGTTGAATTAGATTCGGCACAAGTTTATGCTTAGTAGGGTCAAGGTACATTAAGTGTCGGTACAGACTTTGTGCTTGAACAAAGTCGTCGTGAGAAGTTGAAATCCCTTGGGAAGGTACGTTGCAAGATCTCTACGTACAGTCAAGTGTATATAATTTAGACACCCAGGCGTTCTACGTACATTGCTTGCAGTGCATGTTCAGAGTATTGAGTCCTTTGTCATTCAAGTGTCAACTTACATTTAGCAGCTCAGCTAGTGAGCTGTTTACTTTAGTTTTTAATTGGGATTTTAGCAGGGTGGCAATTAAGGTATTCAGTTGAATTCTCATATTGTGAGTTTTGTAACCTGTAGTAGTAGGGCAATCAGAATGAGGCGCTTCGCATCGTTGACGACGTTGATCATGTTCGTTTGGCTGAGCCTGCAGTGTCTGGTGCATTTTGTTGTTGGGAGCGGACCAGATACGTTGCCAGCGCTTCCAGTTTACAGCTTTTCAATGTCGAACTGCTCGTTGTTTCGAAACGAGACGGTTCTGCGTCCCATGTTCGGCGTCTGGCCTGAAGATATCAAGGGCGCTCCATTCCAGTACTGTTGCGAATACCAACCAAATGGAGCGTCGTCAACATTCGAGCTCAGCAACTACACGTACAGCCCTGGTGGCGGATCTTTGCAACCAGCGCCGTACTACGACCTCGGCATGGTGGACAGTAATCACTTTGCGTATTACTGGCGGTACTGGAGCTTCTGGGTGCTGCCAGAGAAGTCGAACAGCGCGCCCCTGTTATACTGCGACAGGACGGACTTGGAGGCGCTCCACCTGTACCGGAACTGGAACAAAGTGCTGGTCCGAGGACTTCTGACATGGACGATTATCGTTGGACCGTTGGCCATTTTATTGTCGGTACTTCTGGTGATAGGCTCCAAATGCAATGTTGGGATCTACAAAGAGTCTTCCCTGGACAAGGAGGAGGCCTTCGCTGACGTATGTCACATCTTGATGCTGGCGCTCGTGGGCAGCAGCCTGCTGGAAGGCATAGCTCACTCACCGCTCCGCTCGTGGAGGTCTCAGCTCATGTTCAACGGAGCCGTGACGTACGTGTACTTGACACTGTTTGCGACGATTTCGACTGTCATCCGGCATTGCCTGGTCCTGGAGTTGCGGATCTGTGATAAGGCACGGGACTCAAGTTGGCTGTGGCAGAAGGTGTTCACGCAGTTCGTGGCGTTATTCATGGTGGACACGTACCTGGTGCTCGTGGAGGATGTGACGGAGCACAGCCTGGATGCCGTTTCCAGTCTGGCGCTCGGGACGTGTGCTGCGGCGTCTGTGTGGTCCGCGTGCGTGGAGCTTGTTGTCCTGGTGCGCTTTTGCTGGCTCAAACTCATCAAGCCTAACTTGCACATGCGTAAACTGAACTCGGACATTGTTTAGCTAGGCCCCTTCCCATCTGTCGCTATTTCAAATACGGAGTAATAGGTTTCATTTTACCATTGAACAATAGTAGGGTCCATTCTCCGAAAAACAAACCAAACCCGCCTGCTTTTGGTTGCTTTGGAGAGTCCTTTGGAGAGTAGCTAGAGACAAGAAAGTCATGATTTTCATTCAGAGAACAATTTTGTAGTGTATTTTTTTCAATTTTCATTCACATGATCATCATTCTCATTCAATTATCCCAAAATTTGTACCAAAAAAGTATTATTTATCATTTAGAAAAGTCCTTGGCGAGTCATTAAAACCACTGATGACAGAGCTATTCTAGTGTTTTTGATAGCTTTTTGTTTACAATATTGCTTTCATCTTGTACTATGTATTTTATATACATGTTGGAAACGTTGACATATCACTTCCCTCTCTAATTACAATTTAAATCAAACATCACATTGAAAATGCCTTGTAAAAAGCACTGAAAAAGCACTGATGACACCTTAGGTAGTACGTTGTTCAGAGAATGGACGACTTAGTGCACCCTCCCCACTATTCAGGTCCATGGTATTGTGATATTTCAAAGTGTGTCAAACTGGCACGAATGGCACATTGCCTGGGAGGTCTTTTCTCCCAACCTCTTCTCCTAGCTTAGTTGGTCTCTTTCTGCCCCGCGCCGGCTCTGGTGTGGTGGCTCTGTATTGTAGAGTGCGTGATGTAGAAAGTATGCGTGATTTGAGTAAAAGACTTACGTACTCTGGATATAATTGACGAAGCTTCAAATCTTGAGCTAAAGATGCTATAGATGCTTTTTGCAAGGGCACTAGTCCTGCTGAAGGAAGTTATGCTTGTGTACCGGTCGGTAGCATAGCGAGCTAGGTGTAGTGATTTTTGGAGATTATTTGGTTGCTTAATTTTATGAGTTGACTTTTTTAAGAGTACTTTCACACTAAAATTTTGGGTGAATCACTACAATGTTCATGAAATGAGGTATAAAAATTTCACATACCATTCGTTTTCTAATTGGATCACACATGCATGAAGCTAACTTCCCCATTAGGAGAAATCTGGGGTCCCAAAGGGGCCTTGTAAGACAGCCCGTGTTAGATGAACCGGCTGCCCAATTACCCTCTCCATGTAAACTCATTGGTGCAGGTCGCTACCCGCTGACAGCGTCGGAAGCCGCAGTGCTGGCAGCGTCAATTGGCTCGACCCACGAAACTGCATTGCTGGCACCACGGTGGCACCATTGGTGCCACCGTGTAAAGCGCACGGTTTTCCCTCAAATTTTCAGCACGTGCCAAAGGCAAAGGCCCCTTTGCGACTCTAGATTTCTCCTAATGATAAAATCTATAGTAAAAAATCCACACTACAAAAAGTGTATGACGGATGAGAAAACACATAACATTCAGTAGCCTTTCTAGAAGGTGCCTTTTAGTTTCATCCACCTTTATATATGGAGTGACCAATGATTTGTAATTGAATGAACTATTGAATCAAATAAACAATTACAAAACACTGTTGAGTAGTGAATGGATCAAATATACAATTACAAAACACTGTTGAGTAGTGAATGAATCAAATATACAATTACAAAACACTGTTGAATTGTGATGGAATCAAAATAAACAATTACAAAACACTGTTGAGTAGTGAATGAATCAAATACACAATTAGAAAACACTCTTGAATTGTGATTGAGTGAGTGCTTTTGAATACTGCTCACCGTGGTTGATTGCTCTTGCTTTTTCTTAATGCCACGTGCCCCCATAGCTACTGATTTGATGTGGAATATCCCACATCATTTCATTAGGAGGATGAGATGATGTGGGATATTCCACATCATATTGTTGAAGGGAAGTAGGAGTCACTAAGGCTACTGAATATTATGCAAGTATGAAATTTGTACATTGTCCAAAAAATGAACGCTCAGGCAATTAAGGGTTAAAATACACATGTGTAGAGTGGAATTATTTTCAATGAACAAGCTTTTATGATTGAATTTAAATCAAAATTGTGAATTTTATTGAATTCAATTGACAACATGGTATTGATGGATTCAAAGGAATGAAAAATTTATTTTTAAAGGAAGAATTTATGGATATATGAGTAAAATGATGGAGGGAATTAGTTGGAATTTTTTTAGTTGTTTAGGCGACTATCTAGTGTAGCCAATCTTTTTGTTTTTTTGCTGTTAGAGCTACATACTCTAGAATGTAGCGAAATAGGACAAAATGTATAGAATCATTCATTTATAAAACGTTTTTATGTGAGAGGGGAAAAAAACATAGAAATTATCTTCATTTGTAGGTATTTGATTCTTGTTTGGATGGTGTAAATATAAAAAGACCAAAAAAAAAATTCCAACTAGAGAGATTTGGGGAAGAAAAAACATATTTTGGAATATGCATCCATCCATAATGCTACTCATTTTGCAGATATAGCTACAGAGCACTTCATCCTTTATGCTTGCCTTTATGCTGCTACTAATTATCTGTAAGTGGATTCACAGCCTTATACTTCAAAGAATGTAGTTATTCCTCTTGCTTATGTGGTCTAAAGTATTTTCCAATGGGATTATTATTAAGTTTTGCAATGGAATTAGAATTATATTTTAGGCTGTAAACCCAATTGGAATTGATAGTGTTTATTAAATGCAATTTAACTTACTTATAGTTTGTATTATATAATATTAGTTGTATTTCCCATTGTAGTTTTAGCCAATGTTATGGAAGTTTAGTTGGTTGGAGATTCCAATAGATAGCATGTGTAAGTTAGGCGGTTAGGCAGTAGTTTTTCTTTTACCTTTAAGGTGTGGAATTCCGATGAGATTTGGAGCATTCATAAAGGAGTGACTCTATGATGATGAAGAAGAAAAATAAATAAATAAATAAACAAATAAATAAAAATGTGTGTGATTGTATAAGGAAGTCAGAGTGTAGTTTTTTGAGTTGGTACATTAAGGAGTTTAAATGGAACAAGTGTTATCTAGTGTGGAAATAATATAATTATAAGTGGAATTTATTTTGAAACTATGTCATCATGTTGTATTGGTGGTTTTGAGCATATTAACTTGGATATGATATGTTGTGTGGAGATTGTGAGAGAGTGAGGATTTGGTTGTTACGGAATGATAAAACTGCTTAAATACAAGCGAGGGTCTATAAAATTGTGAAGCAAGGTTGTCTAGATACTTCTAAGCAAACAACAGGTTCTGGCAATCCGGGATTAAATGTGAAAAGTCAAAAACATTCAACATTTCTTCAAAAATAAGTTTGAAGTGCAGCCATTCCAAGGCTCTAAAGTGTAGGTGAGGATGATAAAACCAGAAGTTTTTCTTTTTCCTTCCTTCTGAAGCACGCTACACCCTAACTAATCTTTGCTCAAGATCCTTGTGACATCTGAAACAAATGGTTTTACAAAACTCAAAGTCGAAACACTATTAAGCTATTGTCAAGCTAGTAATAACCGATTTATTCATTTCCAAAGCTAAGTAGGCAAGGTCGAACTGGTGATAGTGCTGCAATGTCAGTAGTATCAATCTCTTCAATACGACATCCTGAAAGTGATGGCGAGACGCCCTTTGGAATTCCCGGTGGAGTGACAAATCTTTCCTGTATCCCACTAGCTTGGCCCAAGAGACCAGCAAGTTTCAGTCCCGAAGTAGGAGTTCTTGGCGGGGTACGCTACTCGAACTGGTGGAAAATGCTATTACGTGAGCATTGAGCAGTGAGCGGTGAGCAGTGAGCAGAGATTTAGAAGAAAATTTCAGGGTTTTGGTTTTTGAAGCACCTCCTATTACCGCGGTTTTAGAAGCTAGTTAATGGATATTTTTATTAAGTATTTAGGGTTTAGGGCCTATAGCCGTGGATTAAGGGTGTCCTTTTAGGGTTGTTTAGGAATTTTTTTAGCTTCAAGACATTGGAAACATTCAAGGAAAAATTGGAAAATTTGCAAAATTTGTGTTTTAGGGTAAATTAGGAGTACAAAATTTAAAACTGGTAGCTCCTCCTTGTGAATAACTACTCGGTAATCACTACCGGAGGATATATTAGCTACCGAGGAGAAGAAGAAAAGGGAAATTCAATATGGTAGTACTAGATCTAATTCGGTAGTCGCAAATCAGAGAGACTGTGAGCTAATCGGCTAGCAGGAACACGAGCAAAGGCCGCTTGGTAGGCACAGAAACAAAGAAGGGAACTTTGACAAAGTAATCAAGTATCTTGGAAAATGTGGCGTGCCAATGAGTTTGGCTCTATTGCTTTTATACCAGAGTACAACTAGATCTGACAGTTAGGTCAGATCGGTAAAAAGTGTTTTCCTAGATCTATTTGTTGGGATAACTTGGAAAATTACCGGGGTAAAATTCAGACCGGTAGACCTACCGGTAGCTCCTAATTTACGGTTAACAAAAACCATGAAGATTAGAATGTTTATACTGGTCCTACCAGTCCTATCCCTAATCCTATGCTCTAACCACTATTTGGTGTCGCCATAGCCGTCGTTGATGTCGGTGCTACTGGTGTTGCTTCCCTCCTGGTGAATCCCCTATAGGTCATCAATGCTACTGGTGGTACAACAGTAATGTGTCCTGCTGGTACGCTCAAAAACGGTAGAATAGCCCCAAGATTAAGCATGGGATTATACCCAGGAACCGGCCCCTTGATTGGGTTAGGCTCAACTAGACCTCCTCCCTCCGTATCAGATCCGATACATGAAGTAGGGTGAAAAGCCAAGAAAGACAAGGTAACTCCCTCAAAGACACGATAAATCCACACGCCGTCGAAGCTGCTGGTTCTCCAGACCTAGTCTGTCAATATCTTTGAATTTGGCGCTCATCCTGTCCAACTCCAGCCGCCGTGTCCTGACCTCCTCAGCCTGTATCCCCTTCTCAGCCCACTCCTATCGCTCCTTCTGGTGTTTGTCTCTGAAGTGCTGCCAACTGCTGCTTAGTCTCGGACAAGCCTCCCTTCAACGTGGCACACTCCTACTGGCTATGGTGGAGTTGAGCAGTCAACTCCCTGAGCTTCCCATCCAGGCCGAGTTTGGCACTAAGCAACTCCCCATAGCTTAGATTAGACTTGTCCTCATCCTCTTGTAGCTCCTTCACCCGTCTTATGGCATCAGCCAGTACGACTTGTAACTGCTGGACCAACTAATCTAGATTCGAATTGATGACTCAGCTCTGGTCTCCTGGAGCCACTTGTTATGGCCTTCCTAACTCCCTTGTTGTCATTGCATCTACCTGATCTGTGGATATTTCCATAGCCGGCTCCTCCAGCGCCTCCTTTACCCTAAATCCTAAACCCTAAACTCCACCCGCTATCGAAGCTGTCAAGCTGCTGTTTCTCCAGGGCTAGCTTGTCAAAATCTTTGAATTTGGCGCTCATCCTGGCCTCTAACTCCATCCGCCGTGTCCGAACTTCTCCAGCTTGTACCCCCTTCTCAGCCCATTCCTTCCACTCCTATTGCAGCTCTTCTTTCAGTGTTGCCAGCTGCTGCTTCAGCTCGAACCAAGACCCCTCCAGCGTGGCATACTCTTGCCGGCCGTGCTAGAGTTCAGCAGTCAACTTCCTCATCGTCTCGTCTAGACCCAGCTTGGTGCTGACCAACTCCCCATAGCTCGGTCCAGACCTATCCTCCTGCTCATGTAGCTCCTTCATCCGCGAAGCGTCCCCCAGTACGACCTGTAACTGCTAAACCAACTGATCTAGCCCCTTGATGACTCTACCGTAGTCCCCTGGAACCACCTGACCTGCCCCTCCCGACTCCCGTGGAGTCCTTGCATCTACCTGGTATCCCGGGGAGGTCACTTCCAAATATTACGTAACAACGTGCGAACAAAGATAGGGTCCAAATAAATCTTTGAAGATAATTTTTATAAATGATTTATATTAATATAGGATGCTCACAATTCATTACAAGAATTAAAATGAGAATATTCCCGAAATATTACTAACTATAGTAAGAATTATTTTTAATTTTTAGGGTACTTCTAAATACCCTTTGTTCACACGTGGTACTCAAAAGATACAAAGGGTGACCTCCCCGAGTCTCGTATGAAGGTAACTCCATAACTGACTTCTCCAGCACCTCCACAACCCGCTCCTCCTGTTGCTCCATTAAGCCCTGCTCTTGCAGATGATCCACTAGGATCCGCTCATGTTGACGATCCGCCAAGACTGGAGCTTCCAAATGGTGGGCACCTCTAGGGCTGGACACTGCTAGATCCTGCGGCTCACTGGGAGGTTAATATGGTCCTGTCCCCGTTTTTACCTGCCCATAACCAATTCTCCTGCTAGTGGTACTAGTGTCACATTTGGCGGTCCCTCACTGCCATCTTGCTCCTCATCTTACCTTGCCGGCTCTGGCTTTGGATCTACGTATTCCTCCTCATTTGGAAACCAGTTCCTCAACAAAGCATCTATCAGCTCTGCCCCCTTGATTATCCTGGTTTGGCTCGTATGCACTTGGATGAGCATCCTTCTGAGGCTAGACAAAATAAGAGGTGTCCAGTTGTGGTCCCCCTTCCTCACCGCCTGATACATATTCTCCAGCAGCTCATAGCTTGGAAGGAGGGGCTTTTTCTTCACACATGATCTCCACCAACGCCCTCACTCTGTCCTATTACTCTTCCGTATAGCCCTTGATCCTGGTCTTGTCAGTGATGTGGTCTGCCCTGCTCAACCCAGACATTGTCATATACTTCTGGTCCAAGTCCTTGCTGGCCTTAGAAACAGTAGGTGTCTAGGTCCCCTGTATGCCTAAAGCCTACCGGATGGTCCAAGCTGTAATTTTCACCGGTATACCTTGCACTATGGACCAAATTAACATGGTATACTCTACCTTCTCTCCTTTGGTGTATTGAAACCACTCCACAAAGTCTGACATCAGCTTTGAGCGTGGAAATGGCCAGGTATACTCATAAAATGCCCCTAGACTCACCCTCTCTGCCCATACATTATCTTTGAGATCCCTGAATATCTGCCAATGCTGTAAGGGAAGGAAGGCCTGCGTCCTCTACTTTGCTCGCGCACTTGCTTGGCCTATTCTCCCTACATCTCCAGAAAGTGAAGCCAAAGTCTTGGGTTTGGTTGAGTATGTGAGCCCGGGATGCAATCATCACCCTTGTGGTCGTGTTCGCCCTGTTCCTTGTCATGGCTCTAGCCCTTGGCACCATGACCGGTGCCAGCCACCCTCTCCATGGCCCTGGTGTTCACTCTCGTCTTCATGTTCGCGTTGGTCCTCGTCATGGCTTTGGCCCTGGTCGTCATGATAGCCCTAGCCCTTGGCACCATGGCTATTGCCGGCCACCCTTTCTTTGGCTCAAGTGTTCACCCTCGTCATCGTAGCCGTGCCCCTTGTCGTAGAGATCATCTTCGACCTCGTGTTTGCCCACGCCCTTGTCATAACCCTGGCCCTCAACTTGGTGATCACCGTCGTTGTCGTGATGGCTGTGGCCTTTACCATGGCCCTGGCCCTTGCCACCATGACCGGTGCCGGTCACCCTCTCCATGACCCATGTGTTCACCCTCGTCATCGTGGCCGTAGCCCTCATCCTCGTGATCACCCTCGTCTTCATATTTGTCCTCGCCCTCGTGATGGCCCTAGCCCTGGTCGTAATGATCTCCCTCGTCGTTGTGGTATTCCTAGCACTCGTGTAGAAATCATCCTCGACATCGTGATGGCCGTGGCTGTCGTCGTCGCCCTAGCACTTGTCACCATCGCCGGTGCCGGCCACCCCATTCTTGGCATGGTGTTCACCCTCGTCATCGTGCCTGTGGCCCTTCACACCGTGGTGATCACCCTCCTCATTGTGTTCGCCCTAGACCTCATGATGGCCCTGGCCCTAGTCGTTATAATCTCCCTCGACATTGTGGTCTTCCTGGTCCTTGTATGGTAATCACCCTCGAGGTCATGATGGCTGTCGCTGTCGTCGTGGCCCTTGCACTTCTCACCATGGCCAGTGCCAGCCACCCACTTCTTGGCATGGGGTTCACCCTCATCAGCGTGCCCGTGGGCCTTTACACGTCCATTGATCACCCTCGTTAGTGTGCCCGTGGCCCTTTACACCATGGAGTTCACCCTCGTCATCGTGTTCTTCTAATCCTCCCGATGGCCTTGGCACTTCATACTATGGCCGTTCCCGGCCACCGACGTCCTGGAGAGGGTGGCCGCTGATGCCATGGAAAGGGTGGCTGGCACCGGCTAGGGTCCTGAAGGTGCCATGACAAGTTCGAGAATTTTCAAGTTTGACCATGTTGGAGTTTCATTGTGGTGTAGCAACTTCGATTTTTAGAATCTCGGAGCGTTTAATATACCGTTAGAAAGGTCTCGAAATTTCCTTTCTAATGGTATATTATGAGCCCTTAAAAATGTTGTTGGGTCGGCCGGCACCGGCTGGGTCCTGAAGCTGCCATGACAACTTTGAGAATTTTCAAGTTTGACGCTGCTGGAGTTTCATTGAAATGTAACCACTGCAATTTTTGGAATCTCGGAGCGTGTAATATACCGTTGAAAAGGTTTCAAAATTTCCTTTCCGATGGTATATTATAAGCCCTTAGAATTGTTGTAGGGTCGGCCGGCACCAGCTAGGGTCCTGAAGCTGCCACGACAAGTTTGAGAATTTTCAAATTTGACGCTACTGGAGTTTCATTGTGGTGTAACAACTGCAATTTTTGGAATCTTTGAGCGTGTAATATACAGTTGGAAAGGTCTCAAAATTTCCTTTCCGATGGTATATTATGAGCCCTTAAAATTATTGTAGGGTTGGCCGGCACCGGCTGGGGTCTTGAAGCTGGCATGACAAGTTTGAGAATTTTCAAGTTTAACGCTGCTGGAGTTTCATTGAGGTGTAACAACTGCAATTTTTGGAATCTTGGAGCGTGTAATATACCGTTGGAAAGGTCTCAAAATTTCCTTTCCAATGGCATATTGTGAGCCTTCAAAATTGTTGAACGGGTCGGCCGGCACCGGCTGAGGTCCTGAAGCTAGTCTTGGGAGAGGGTGGCCGGTGCCATGGTCAGGGTCGCCGGTGCAAGGTAGAGGGTGACCAGTACCGGTCTGGGCTATGACGAGGGCCACGACCATCACGACGACATGGAGAGGGTGGCTCGCATCGGCCGTGGTACCAAGGAGCTTGGCTATGATAAGGGCCACGACCATCACGACAACGAGGATGATCATCACAAGGGGCATGGAGAGGGTGGTTGGTGCCGGCTATGGTGCCTAGTGCTAGGACGACGATGACAGCCACGGCCATCACGACTTTGAGGGTGATTACTACACGAAGAGTAGGAACACCACGACAACGAGGTAGATCACCACGACTAGGGCCAGGGCCATCAGGAGGACAAGGGCAAACACGATGACGAGGATGATCACCATGGTATGAAAGACCACAGGCACGATGACCAGGGTGAACACCATGCCAAGAAGGGGGTGGCCGGCACCGGCTATGGTGAGAACTGCTAGGGCTACGACGACAGCCACAACAATCACGACCTCAAGGGTGATTACCACACGACGACCAAGAACACTACAACAACGAGGGAGATCCTCACGACCAGGGCCAAGGTCATCACGAGGGCCAAGGC
The DNA here is from genome assembly GCA_022496805.1 of Pohlia nutans. Lineage (NCBI taxonomy): Eukaryota > Viridiplantae > Streptophyta > Bryopsida > Bryales > Mniaceae > Pohlia > Pohlia nutans. The sequence goes on from CM040086.1 coordinate 6,614,022, forward strand.
AATCACGATGACGAGGGTGATGACCATGGTGTCAAGGGCCAGGGGCACGATGACGAGGGAGATTTCCAAGACCAGGAAGCGGGTGGCCGGCACAACAAATATTTCAAAATTTCTTGAGCATGAGTTAGTGTGCAAGAAATTTAGGATTGTACCTTGTTGTACATTGTCCTCTGCCTCCACCACGACGTTGAGCGCCACCACAGAATCTAACGTCGTCTCATTCTCCACTTGCACGCTTTGTGCCTCCTCTACTCTTCCCTCCTTGTTTGCCTCAACATCCTGGACCTCTTAGTCTGATGAAATCTCCATGTGGGACATTTAAGGCACAACCTAGTAATATCTTAGTTCATGCATCTGCACAATCAAGATCTCATTTGATAGCAAGGCATTGCTCTAGAGCATGCAATTGAAAATGCAAACCCTAAATCCTAATAATATCACGAGACTAGAGTCTAGGAAAGACCAGACGGGAAGAGCACAGCCAAGGCGATGAAGAGGACGAGGGCTACTACAAAGACAACAAGGGCGAAGGTGACGGTCAGGGCCACAGCGAAGACGACGGTCAGGCGACGGCCAGGGCAAAGATGGCCAGGACAAGGACGGCCAAGGCAAAATCGGCCAGGGCAAAGACAGTCAGGCCGATGAGGACGGACACAGCTAGGGCGAAGACGGTTTAGGGTTTAGGCGATATTGCATGACAAGGTCACCTCGAACACTACAACCAGAGTGAGGACGACAAAGACAGGAGGGCAAGGGCCAAGACGATGCCTTGAACGAGGGCTTCGATTTAGACCAAGGTCGAGGTATGAGTGGTGCGAGAACTTAAAAATGATACTCAGGATAGTGAAATAAGATTGACAGAATTCACCTCGACCCTTGCTTCTCTTCCTCGGAATCGCTTTCCCCGTCTTCACTAATAGAGGGTTGATTGCTCTGTTGTAAAGTCCTGTATGTTGGGGTCTCCTCCATGGTCTCTAGAATTGTCTGCAATCCTTGCTCAGTGACAACGTTGCCATACTCCAAGACCCTTGCAGTGTAGACCCTTCCAATTGTAGTCTATCTCTAAAGACAACAAAGGCACTATAATATTATCCATTTCTACATACCCTACATCTAACAGTACTCTGGCACCGGCTCTTCCAGAAAGGCAGATCTGGATTTTAGCACTCCTCTCTGAATATAGTTAAAGTGGGCTCTTCCTCTCAATTTCATTTAAACAAATTTTCTCAAGTGCTCGATCTCAATCGATATTGCATAGAATGTTTTGAGTTTGTACTGCTCCGTGAGTAGATCATGGCACTCATTTGAGTCGAAGGTGCTGGCGTCCCTACATCCTTCCGAATAGGAGACGATGGATTTGCAGTTGTCTCTGCATTCAGTTTAAGTTTGACCTTTCACTTTCTCGCAACAACGGTGCACGTAGATGAAGAGGTCTTTGATTCTGATTTTGGGAAGCTTACGCACACCGTTAGGCAGCTCTCAACTACTATTGAAGATAGAAAATTTTGGTTGCTTAAACCAAGTAGGTATAGAGCTTACGGTCTCATGGATTGCCTTATGGGCGCTTCCACCAAACTCTTGACTCCAAAATAGTCATCCACTTGCACTATGCAAACAACAGTCCCAACTCGAGTGAAAATTGAGCCAGGTTTAGAGACAATTTATGAACTCAGTGACGATGAAGTCCCAGAGAATGTAGATCACAATTTTATTTTTCCTCCTCACCCTAATCCTCAATCTTTTGCACGCAGTTGTCCGTCCACCAGTAAACAGCCCACCCCGCTTTCTCTGCCTGCAAATCATATTGTCGTGAAGTGCCTGAAATTGCTATTGGATAGAAAGGGCTCTAGGAATATCTTTAAGAAGTTTGACTACAACTCTACATCTATCAAGCGAGTTGAGTTCTTCCCGCCCCAATACAATGGAGATGTCATCTTCGAGTTCCCTCCGTTGGGTTCTTCTTCAAAACCCAACAGACCAGGGCAACTCCGTAGCATGGACAAACACTATGACGGGCATGCATGTATCCGTACTCACACGTCCAACATTGTCAACGATTTAGGTTTGATTTTCCGTACCTCCTCTTGTTGTGGTCATTTGCGATGTGAAAATGTCCATTGCGATTTTCTAACCCGAGTGCACCGCACAGCAGCGGTTAATGAAACTGAGTGGAATGGAGTATCCTCTTTTGTTTTTGACGTGGGATCTATTCCTCCTAAATGATCCACTCTGGTTTGCAAATGTTATAAGGTTCCTCCTTCCTGTTTTGCAACCTGCAATGCCAAAATTTATTACATGTTTAGTAAAAACAACATGACTAGAGCTTGTGTTTATCTTCGAACTCACGACCACTATTTCAAGATTGGGGCTTACCAAGATGATATTGCGAGTGGCAAAAGTTTGGTGGAGGAGCCTCGGGGGGTGTACTGCGTGGTAGAAGTAGAAAACTACGTGCGAAATAATGTAGAGTGTCAAATAAACATTGGAGCTAAATATTACAATTAGTTTAGATCTACAATAGCATATAGAAATATGCATTGGATGCCCTTATAACTAATATAGAGTGTGATCTATTCTACCCAAATAGAAAAAAGTAGAAATAGTATAGGGTCTGGAATATTCAAAATTTAGACCTGATGTAGACAAATGGGTGAGGTGGCGCTGAAAAAACGTTGAGTTGGCGTTCAGGGTTTGCCAAAAACAAATTAGGGTTTTGGGCCGTTAGGCCTCTCTTCGTGCGTCTAGGGTTCGTTCGCCATTTCCGCAGTTTTCCGCAGCGGTTTTGCTTTCGCATGTTTTTTCCTCAACGCGCTACTCACGGGTTTGGCGAGCTCTTTCGCGCTTAGGGTTCCTTCGCCATTGTCTTGGCTGGTAGAGCGTTTGCAAAAGTGAAGAAGACAGTAGCGATGATGAGTCTGTTGAAGCTTTGCCCGTCGTTAAAAAGCTCGCTCGGCCACAGGGGACGTGTGTTCTTGAATCTCCTTTATCTTGGGTCTCTGGATCTGGCTTAATTTGTTTCAGCTTTAAATTTGTATGAGAATTATTCAATTTTGGGGTTGCAATGACCCTCATGATTGTTAAAATTCAACTTATATGATGAGGCTTTTTATTTTATACGATGTGGATAAACTTGCTATTTGTCTGCTGCAAGAGTCTGAGGGTACTGAGAATATTGCAAGTACTGAGGATATTGCAGGTACTAAGGATATTGCAGGTACTAAGGATATTGCAGGTACAAGAGACGAGAGGGGGGGAAGTTAGTTTCGGGCTACTCTGCCACGGATCTAAATGCCATATTTGTAAGTGAACTATTATTAATATATGTTCCAACTTGTGATGATTTTGAGAATTCGGTTCTGTTCCCATAGAAGTGGAGGCGAGTGTTCATGGTCAGAGATTCGTGAATATAAAAGAAATGCAACATCACCATTACTGTCTTGCTCCCTTTGAACACTGATTTTACCTTCTAAGTTTCTTTTGCTTGTGCATAGGCATTTGTGCATTGTACACCGCACAATCAGTTCTGCAATATCAAATTTTAATTTATGCTCATCTATTGGCAGGGAGGACAGAAAGATGAGGCAGCGCGTGCACAGACTACGCCAACTGTTGTTGAAAAAGGTGAGCGACTACTGTGTCCATGTTAATTACTAAGCAGATAGAATACTTCAAAGTTTGCCCTAGCGATTTTATGACCACTTTGCTATCAATTTCCTCTCTAACTTGGGCTGTTGGATTGTTGTTGTTGCAGTGGAAACTAAAGTTGCAGAGTCTAAGGAGGAAGTCCTCTTTGTTGAAATCGAAGGAGAGAAGAGCACTCCTCTACCGGAAATAGCTGCAGATTGGTGGGGCACTAAATATGGTTTTGTGAGAAGTGGGGCGCTTGGATCAAAGGTTCGGGAGACTGTTAACGGAGAAAGGCCAAGTGAGAATGGCCGGACTCGGTTCTCTGAGCAAGACCAGGAAAACCTATATAACCTTGTAAACGTGAATTGTCATTAACCCCTGATCTGGAGGTGCTTATGGTTGTCATGATCAAGAGTATGGAATTCCTTACACTAGTTCTCATTCTCAACGTTACGTGAGCTAATCTCCGATGATCCATATGACATGATACAAAAGATGTTTGTTGTTATTATCTACATAAGTTGGTTTGTTAACCTTCGGGACTGACTTTTTTACGTTGAAGTTCAGTGTGCATTACAAATCTTTGTGTATTCGATTGCAGGACAATGCAACAACGGGAAAGAAGGGTTTAGGTCAAGGTGAGAGGGCTTTGAAGATTGAAGGGGTCAAGATTGTCTTGTGTGCTATCACCCTACTGTGCTGGTTCTTGCATCTTTGATTGCTGCAGCTCATCTAACTTATTGTCTCTATGTGCTGCAGCAGGTGGAGGGAGAATATACTCAATCTAGGGGTAGTTATATGTAGAAATTAGGCTCATATGTGCATTTCTGCAGCCTGTTTTTGCAAGTATAAGATGTTTTGCATATTTAGTTGATGCCATGGACACACCCTAAACATTACAACTACTATCTATACCCTAAATTGTGAACTTCCATTTGTAAGGAAGTCGATTTTGGTAATTGTGTTGTTTAACACAGTTTTATTCCTCGTTTGTAAGCACTTGCGTTGCTACTATGGTTTTTTCATGTCTCTTGTTTTTTGTTTCTAATCACTTGCTTCCCATCTTAAAAATAAAATTTTGAAGTAATATAGCATATGATATATTGATGGAAATCAAAAATTACAATTAATCTATAACCCCACTTTAATGTAAAGTAGAAAATTATGTAATCATAGGGTGCCAAAAAATAGAGCAAAGGAAAATAATAGCCCCCATTTAAATACCCCATGATCGCACCTATATCCTTTTTTTTTTCAAAGAGTGCACCCCCCGAGGGAGAAGCACGTGCAATGAACCCCTTCTGCAACCAACTCTGCAATTCTCTTAGAGGCAACAAAGGAGATGGTCGGGGACTTGCTCGTTGTAGCCGAAGGTGTAGAATCGAAGACTCTTGAACTCAATGAGCTCCTTCCACTCTTTGACAAATGCAAGGAGTTCATCTCCCCCACATTCGCAACAAAGTGACGGTCTTCAAATACTTCCGCAGGTTCAATGTTATGGATAGCATCACCAAGCTTCGCGGCTCCAGCAATTGGCCATTTATCTAGGAGAACAAGTTTCCCGATCAAGGATCGGAGTCGGACAAGGTCTTCGTCTTCAAAATGTCTGAAATCGGTCCGGGTAGCTATATCGACCTTGTGAAACGTATGGAGCCTGGTGGCCGGACACCTGCAAAACGCATGGCTTATGTTTGATCATGTAAAGAGGGTGAAAGAGTAGACAACCATGGGCTGCCACGTTTACGATCTCGCTTATTTTCGTGTCATGACCATTGCGTAGTGCGATATGCAGTATGAAGACGTCGGAGCCCAAATGGTTATTTGGAAGAATCTCAATGCCGTCCTCGCTAGAAAATCTATGCCTAAATCTACTGATTGGTCCAAGTGATTGCTCTGGTCCTGGTCGTCGTGTTCGCCCTTGCCCTTTTACCCTAAACCCTAAGACCAGCCACCATGGCCCTGGTCGTGGTGACCACCTTCGTCGTTGTGTTCCACCTGGTCCTGGTCGTCGTGTTCGTCCTGGCCCTTGTACCCAGCCGGTGCCGCCACTCTGGCCCTGGCCTGGATCACCTTCGTCGTCGTGTTCGCCCTGGCCCTAGTCGTCGCGGAATTGGATCCTATTACAACGGTTTTAGGCACAAAGTTTGCCTTTCATGTGCCTTGAACATTTTCCATCAACCCAATTCCACGGTTATAGGTACCAAATATTCACGGTCATAGGTGCAAAAATTACTAAAAATAACCAAATATTCGAATATTTGCTAAATATAGTATCGTTGACCACGGTTGACCTGAAATTCTTGCTCGTAATCTCACATTTCTCCGCTCACTGCTCACCGCTCCCCGCGTGCATACTATCCTTGTCCTCAAACTGGTTAGGAGCCCCACCATAAGGTGAAGTCCAACGCAGCTGCTGCTGCCACCTACCGCGGCTGCCTCTGCAGCCACCTTGTTGCATCCAACCACCAGCCCCACGTCGATACCCTGAGCTGGAATTACCCCTCGCGTACGCTGGTGCTACAAGCACGGCTGCAAGAGCATTATGCGATTCAGGGGAATCAGCGTTGAGGTTGATCCTGGCACGCTTAGAAGGCGGTCCATGCGTAGGATGTGCGGGATTAGCCACTGAGAAACTCGGTGGTTTAAGGATATGTTCCACCTTTCTGAAGCCTGGCATATCCGGATCTCGGGGGGAGCAGTCTCTTGTATATTTTGCATGCACGTGCGATAATGACCTATTTATTTGGGGGGTTATTTACCTTGCAAAAAATATTATAAGGTGATGGTATTTTACATGTAAAAAGCCTGAGAATGTTATATGTGATGGTATTTTACATGTAAACATGTTTCACTTTTTTAAAATCCCCTATTTTACATGTACATTTTTTACAAAATTTATCTACAATGAATATATTGGACCCTATTTTTTATTGCACGTTGTTTCTAAATTTTTCGCCAGTGAACCCCGCGAGATCCGGATACTTAGAAAAGAGTCTAGCTTTGAGATTTGCTGCCATCTCCAAATCACCTTCTATCATCCAATTGCGGGTGTACATAAAACACAGTTGGACACGTGCAACCCATCTTTCCCACTTTGTACATCCAGGTCAAGAAAGCAATGAATTTGCCAAAAAGAGATGGGAAGCGGTCATTAGGAAAGAACTTTTCCAAGTTATTAACCATATACCAAATGGCATGGTCCCACCAAATTACTGACCCATGACATCTCACTACAGCGTCAGCACTGCAGGTATATCGCATGTAGGGACGGTGGACATTCCACATCTCATGCACATGAGTGTGTTTACGGTCATTGGTAGTAGGAATTTCAAATTTAACATGTAATTTCACATCAGGCACAACACATTTAGAATGGTCAAACAGGTAAAGCGGAAAAGCCTGATCTACAAAGATAGCAAACTTAAAAGCTTCGTTGCCATTCATAGCTAGCTGGCAAGCCTTGATCTCAGCTAGCGTGAGAGCACACCAAATTGGCCAGACAGCAGGAGGTATCGGGGCTAAAAGGTTTATGTTATTGATTATCCAACATCTCTGGCCTCGGAGAGACAACTGATCCTCCACCACCGGGACAACTGGAATGTTCAAATTAGCATCTGTGTTAACTAATACAGCTCGTGCTCTGTCGGTTTGGGAAGTGGTGATCGAGTCCCGTAGGTCCTCAGCAACACACTTTTCCATGTCCGTAATAGACAACCGCGCGACCAGAGGATGATCAGAAGCATCATCATCAACTTCGGCTTGTCCCCTGGCACTATTGTTAGCATTCCGAATAGCATTCCCAATAACCATGGCCTCCTTTTGTGCTTTTTCAAAATCCTCATTGTCATTACGCACGAAGGCCAATAGGTTTTCACTCAATTCCTTTAGGCGGCTAAGAGCCATAGGGAGGTCCGTAGTAACTTTGAAGATGCAGGTCCATTGAGCTAAATCAACCACCGTTAAAAGCATGGAAAGCTCACCGTCCGTAGACTGATCGACTATAACCATGTCATGATCTTAGATGTACTTGTGGATCTCGAGGAGCTGTATGGCTGACAATGTAGCTTGCACTGACAAAATGGGAGCCGATAAAGGGTTATCATAACCCAACTACACCAAATCCGGGTGCCATGCTGTAATCAACATCGGAGTCTACACAAATCACGATAAGCAGATCTGTTAATGATAAGCATAACAAGAAATAGAACACGAACAATTAACGCATCATGATGTAAGTAATTCACATGGTGATCCACTCTTTTTCTATGCAATTTAGTATTGGCAACTTTGTTGGCTTTGTTCATCTAATTTGATTGAGCATATATTTGTGATTTAGGCAATAGCTTGTCATGATGCCATCCGCACATTACCATATCTCCTCCCGATCGAACTTTGTCTCTATGCACAATTCCTCCTTCATAAATGTAAAGTAACGACTTGAAACATTCTTCACAATTTTCACACAAGAAATAATCATGACATAAAATGCCAATAATTGTATTTCCCTCCATTATGACACAAGAGTTCTCAAGCTCTTTATAACCCTTGATGTTTGATTCAACATTAGATTGTTTAAAATAAGTACACTGTATTATTTATGAAACTTGTTAGGGTATTGAATAACCATTCTTAAGGAGATTTTCAATCTTAATGAAATTTGATCACTGGATGCAAGATTTGAAACATTCAAAAGTGAAGCAAGAGGAATAACTACATTTTTTGAAGTATAAGGCTGTAAATCCATTTCTATATGATTAATAGCAGTATAAGGGATGGAGTGCTCTGTAGCTACATGTGCAAGATGAGTAGCATGATGGATGTAAATTCCAAAATTTGTTTGTTTTCACCCAATCTTTCTAGTTGAAAGTTATTCTTTTGTCTCTTAATATTTACATCATCCAAACAAGAATCAAATCCCTACAAATGAAGATTATTTCTATGATTTTTTCCTTCTACATGATTCAACTATGAATTATTGTCAGTATGCTTCATGTGACATGTCTTATATATTCTAGCAAACACATGAAAGACAATGAAAGAGGGGCAACATTCAACCTATAAATAATCCAAATTAAAGTAAAAGACGATCAATACCATATCCATTTTACTTTAATCCAAATGAAAGTAAAACACAAACCAATACTATATTTGTTTTACTTTAAGCTAGACAAAAGTAAAATACAACTAATACCATATTTGTTTTACTTTAACCCAAATTAAAATGAAAGACAATTAGCACATTTGGCTTTGTCATTGTTCAGATCATCTCTTTATTTTTGCTTTGATCTAAAACGTGGTTACCTACATTATTATTGAGCTCATTTGGTATTGATAATGATTGGTTTAAAAAAAAATGGGTTAAGATTTGAGCTTTTAGTGATATTTTGTATGGATTTAAAGGATGAGTGTCCTTTTGTTGTAGGTTTTACATTCAAGCTAGTTTGTATTGAATTGAGTAATTATTGGTAATATGATTTGACATTAGAGATAATTTGACTTTGTCTATTTAATTTGGCCAATCTGGCTTTTGCTAATTTGGCTTGGTTAATTTGACTTTTTCTAATTTAACTTGGCTAATATGACTTTTCCTAATTTAACTTGGCTATTTTGGTTTTTCCTAATTCAACATAGATAATTTGGCTTCATTAATTTGACCTTTACTAATTTAACTTTGCTAATTTGACTTGGTTATTCTCAATATTGAATTGAGTTGAATTGCAAATTTGAATTGAATTAAATTTAAGTTTTTAAAATTGATTTGAATTGAAACGAAAGAAAATTGGATCAACTTGAAGCTTGAATTGGATTTACTTGAAGCAGTAGTTGAAAGAAAAATTGGATTGACTTGAAAGCATTTTTCAATTGAATTTAAATCAAAATTCAATTGAAGCCTAAGATTGAATTGAATTGAATGCATCTTTTAATTGAATAGAAAGCAAAAGTGTAGAGAATTGAATTGAAGGCCAAAATTGAATTGAATTGAAAGCATATTTTAGTTGAATAGAAAGCAAAATCGTATAGAATTGAATTGAATGCAAAAATTGAATTGAATTAAAAGCAAACTTGTGTATTTGTACGTATGGCGATAGGATTGGGAATCAATGATTCTGCAGATCATGCTCTCCATGGCCTCTTCCCCCTTCTGTGAAGTTCTGACTTTATACTTGATTTTATAGCGAAGGTCAAATCTTACGTACTTCGATTATTACTACGTAAGGGAGGTCCTGAACATGAGATTATGATGACCAAGCGGGATCGTCGCCTAGCGGATCTCAAAGTGGATACACCTCATATCAGAAACGTGCGAAATCCAAGAAGTGTAAAGGACCTTCTCGAAGTAAGAGGTCCCGACAAAGGATTGGAATCAATGACTTGCTCTTGAGTAGAGACCAAGCTGATTATTCCATTGTTGCAGATTTTGGCAAGCAATCGACAAACATCACAATCGGGCAATTGGTTGCAAGATGCCCACCGCTCCGACGAGAACTGAGGCAAGGTATTAGCACCAGAAGAGTCATGAACAAAGTAAATATTGCAGAAAAGGTGAATGAAGAGATGAAGGCACCTCAAGTAACAGCTTCAATCCAGGGGCATAAAATTGAAGGCTGCTTACTCAAAAGGGAGCTTCAGCTAATGTTATGTCTAAGTGGTTGTTTGATGAATTAGGTTTATCGACAGACAAAGGTTCATCTATTAAGCTGAAAGTGGTAGATCAGAGGTGTGTAAAATCCATTGATATGATCTTACAATTACCTGTAACTGTCAACTCAGTGGTGGTAAAGCTTGACATACACGTGTTAGCTATTGCTGATAAAAAAGATGGATACCACATGATCTTGGACCGACTTTGGCTAATTGGAGTCAAAGCTATGAATTATTGTAGTCGAGGTTTCATGCAAATTGGTGAACGCCCGCACCGAATCAACGTGCAAGTAATACATGATAAAAATGGCAAGAGGAGGGTAAGCTCTCCGGAGGTATCATCTGACGAAGACTACAACTTGGATTGGACAACTGACTTCTCAGACTCCGACTCAACCAGCGAAACAAAAGGTGAAATTTACGCACTTGAAGTTTTGCCACATGTGATAACTGGACGACCTAGCGATGAACCAGAAGCCAGTAAGGAGAAAGAGATATTGGAAAAGATTTAGTTTGGACCGCTCCTTTCCTTGCAAGAGAGAGATGCATTAGTAAAAATTGTTCAAGAATTTGCACATTTATTTGTCACCCGCCATCAGGACTTGCCAAGTATAACTTCGGAAGAGCATCATATCGACGTTGTAGAAGGTGCGAAACTAGTACGGATTCGTCAAAGACGTTTAGCTCTTGACAATGCATCGATTCTAAAAACTGAAATAGACAAGTTGCCCGAAGGAAGTTTTATTATTCTAGTAAAGAACGCAGACTAGGTTTCGCCGGTGGTCATAGTTTCAAAGGAGGGAGGTAAATGGAGGGTATGCGTTGATTACATGGCCTTGAATAAGGTCACAAAAAAGATCGACAACTTCTTTTTATTGACGAGTTGTTAGACGAAGTGGCCGGCCATCAAATGTACTCATTCTGCGATGGCTACAGCGGTTATCATTAGATTAAAATAAGAGATGAAGATGTACACAAAACGACATTTACGACTCCATGGGGAACTTTTGCTTATCTCCAAATGTCGTTTGGCTTGTGTAATGCTGGAAGCACGTTCCAATGGGTTCAAATGAAAAATTTTGAACCGTACCCTGGCCAGTTCATACGGGTATATTTGGATGATTTTGCTATATACGAGAGTAGATCCGATCGTACTCAACTAGTGCGAGCAGCGTTCCAACGGCTGTCGAAATATCATTGCTCATTAAGTCCTGAGAAATGTCGGTTTGGATTTCATGAAGGAGGCTTATTAGGACATGTGGTTTCCAAAAACGGTATATGTGTTGATCTTGAGAAAGTGCGAAGAATATTAGAAATGAAAGATCCGAAGAGTCAAGCTGAGGTGTCTACTCTCATGGGAATGGCTACGTATCACAATCGGTTCATACCCGATTTAGCCGGGGAGGCTAAGCCAATCACCTCCTTGTTAAAGAAGACAACTCCTTTTTTATGGACACTAGAATGTTCTTTAGGTCTTCAATACATTAGAAGAAGATTAGCAAGTGATCTGGTGATGCCACAACCAATTTGGCAGATCCCGTTTATTATCAATCCTTCCTCTAGTCCGGTGTCAATTTCCACTGTCTTGCTACAAAATGATTCGACCGGTAGAGCGCATCCTATTCAATATGCTAGTAGATTATTAAATGACTGTGAAACCAGATACTCGTTAGCTAAGCAAACACTACTTTCTTTACGATTTTTGATGATGAAGTTCAAGCATTATTTGTCAACTTGTCCTTTCCCGATAATTGTTCAAAGTGACCAAGATGTTCTGAAGCAAGTAATGCAGCACGCGGAGCCGACCGGAAGAACAGCAAGATTACTGGCCTCACTCCAACAATTTGATTTCATCTTTCAACAACCAAGGAGCCAATGAGTTAACGCACCTGGGGTCTTGATTTTATGGGTCCATTGCCTAAAACTTCTAAGAGGAATCAATACATCATTGTCACAATTGACTATCTTACTAAGTGGTCGGAGGCTTGGGCTACAAAAAAGAACACAGCTTGGGGGGTTCACTGCCACAAAATTTAGAAACAACGTGCGATAAAAAATAGGGTCTAATATATTCATTGTAGATAAATTTTGTAAAAAATGTACATGTAAAATAGGGGATTTTTAAAAAGCGAAACATGTTACATGTAAAATACCATCACATATAATATTCTCAGGCTTTTTACATGTAAAATACCATCACCTTATAATATTTTTTGCAAGGTAAATAACCCCCCAAATAAATAGGTCATTATCGCACGTGTATGCAAAATATACAAGGGAGTGCTCCCCCAAGGAACACAGAAGGAGTAGCTGTCGATTTCTTGTTCAACAAAATAGTATGCCGCTATGGAATTCCCTTGGAAATTGTAACGGATCAGGGTTTTCATTTCACGGGAGGTGTAGTCACCGGGTTGCTCAAGAAGTTGTCTGTTAAGCATCGTCAAACAACTCCTTACTATCCCCAAGCCAACGGTTTAGTTGAAAAAACTAACGGAATATTAGCCGAGATAATTGCCAAAGTGATTCTGAACAAAAGACGAACTTGGGATGAACACCTCGGAGAAGCTTTATGGGCGTACCGGACCACGTATAAGCTGACCACGGGATTCACGCCTTTTCAACTAACTTTCGGATTGGAAGCTGTGGTACCTATCGAAATTCAAATTCCTTTGCTTCGACTCGCTCTACATCATGATTTGGGTGATGCGGAGTCTTTGACTGAGCGATTGTTGTCGTTGGTGATAGAGATTCGATGAATGCCGTTCCAGAGCGCTCCACAAGAACGAGTCAATACAGGCCCAACACAAGCTGCGGCACGACAAGCTGAAGAATTTGACTGAGTTTGAGCTTGGTAATTTGGTTATGTTAGTTGATAGTTGGCTAATGAAACAACACGGTCAAAAATTCAAGCCGAAATGGAAGGGGCCGTATGTGGTGCATCAAAAATTTGATAACGGTTCATACACCTTGAGCACGCTAGATGGTTCAAAGATCACTAAGCCACAAAATGGATCAAAGCTAAAGTTTTACTTTCATTCGGAACATTTGCAGGTTCCTGACCGCAAAGACGATTAAGACCCTAGGGAGGAAATGTTGAACGGAATAATTTTAAAATAATATATCTGATGCAACAATGCAAGAGGAGTCCAGCTGGATGTGGGTCGTGACCACGTCACAGCCTTGAGCGCTTATTGCACTTCGTGAGCATGCAGAAGGTGATAGGGAGTTAGTAGAAGTAGGAAATAACTGCCAGTGAGGATTGGCTGTTGTTGAGCATGCCAAGAACGAACTGGTGGAAAATAAGAGGTAGGTGAGAGGAGATAGGAGAGATAGAAAAAGCATAATCGATGGTAGAAGACCGGGGATAAGAAGATGGAGACTAATTTAATTTTGAATATGAATATATGAATGTTCAATAAGTGGCTTGATCGTCAAATGTCGATGTTTTAAAACAGTGTCAACTAGTGCACGAGTTGTTCTTGTCAAGGAATTGATGTAGTATTTCAGTACTTGATACACAGCTTTAGCGTCCTTTAATTCGCTCTGCACTCAAGGGGAGGAGAATTTGCACAGACACAAGCAACATCTATAGTGAATGGAACGAAGCTTGATATCTCGGTTCTTCGTCAATAAACAAGGTTATCCAATTTCATAAAAGTGTGTTTGCTCCAAAAACATAGAGTTCTTCATAACGTTCTTAAACATGCCAATGTCGCACATGTGGCTTCTGAAGAATCTGCATCTACATTGTCTTAGAATCATAAGCATCTTGGAAGATCTACAATAACTTCAATTGTGTCAAGCACAAGGGTTGAAGACTTGAATTATTTTATTAGTAATTCACACTCTAGCAGCATTGTAGAGAAAGGGTGTGGCCCAACAAGGACTGAAGAATGTTATGGCTACCCTACACTTGCTTCTTGATTTACTGCTAGAATGTTTACTAACATGCAAATTTTAAATCAATTTCGTGACCAATTTTACGGCCTGTAATCACCCGCTCTCTAACACCATGCACGGGTACTTCATGGGGATTAACTGTGATATTAATCATACAGATTTGAGGCCTTGATTGAATTATTAAACTTGACAATTACGTTTGAAGAAAGATCTTGCCTATCTACTCTCAGGTCTATTTGAAGAAGATGTACCATCTACCTATATTTACTTAAATTCACCATTTTGCAGATGACCATTACCATATAGGATCAATAGCTTCCTTCAAGATTGTATGAAAATCACTGCAAATATTGCACTTAATATTCCCTGTCGATATTGTACTAGGTAATCCCTGTGATAGTATTTGAGAAAATTGGATCCTTTCATTGCAAAACTTGGTCAATCTCTATAATTCTACTATGGACATCTTTGTTGTGTACAATGTGAGCGCCTTGGCTGACTCACGTGAAATGACTCCAACGCCAACCATACGGTTTTCAATTCAACCTCCTATATTATTGCAATGCCGGAGCTACATTAGGCCCATCCAGCCTTCTACTCTTTCTGCACCAACACCGATGCAGTGCTCTTTGAAGTACCGAGCGGATGAAAAGGATTTGAATGCTTGATTGACTGTACAAAGCTTGATTCTTACATTTGATGAAATCAGCGTTGACTCAAAACCTCATTACAATTTCTCTTAAAATTTATGCATTCCTCTGCCACAAATTCGCTGCACAAAACCCACAAGAACTCGTCAGGCTTATTACAGAAAATATGTAATTGTTTTAAAACATGAATTTTAGTAAAATTAGACCACAGGGAGACCTTACGAATCATGGGCAAGATTTTCTTTATGACGCTGTCTGAAGTTCCTGAAATAGGCTAATTTTACTGAAAACCTTGTTCTAAATTACAACAAAGTATGCACCAGGTGAAGAGAATCAACAGACTTACAAAATTCGCTGGGCCATTTCAGATGCTTCCCACCGTGGACTCCAAGGATAATCTTGATATGGACGTGATACTTGAGGCTTCCCCCGTGCATCAAAATGCTGCAACACCTCAAGGATTAGCAAATAGAACGTCTTTCTCATTACATGTTCTGTAACGTAACAAGGTTGGTCATAACGTCTCTCAGCAACATACCTGAGAACTTTGAAGGGTGAAGGTAGGCTGCATCTTTGGAAACTGGATTGGTAACGCAAAATGAATCTGCACATGAGAATTACGAGGGCAAACGTCAGTTTCGACTCTACAAAATCCAAATAAGATGTTTAAGCGCCATACTGGTTCTCTCCTCACAAATCAAGCTCACGAACATAAGGGTGCTCAGAAATGAAAACATACAGAGAACCTGTATGAAGTGAGATTCTGTGCCACTATGCTGTACAGAATAAGCACAACCGAGAAATCATAAATCTCATAACCTTTATACCTGTGCAGCAAAGACTTACCAAAAACGCGAAAACTCCAGACGAAGTCAAAATTGATATTTTTCGGTAGTGGAGCTGCAAAACAAAGCCACAGCTAGACATGTAAATATCAAATAGATATGAAAAGCTAACAGCTGCCTTCATTCCAACATCGAACGCACACTGTAAATGATCGTTCTAGGCCGGTATGAAGTGGTAACCTACCGTGTCAGCTTCAAGAGGACGACCAAAGAATGGAAACAAAGCCTCCATGAAATTCCTCCGCAACCCAATGGATGCACGTGCTTCTCGTTCCTACACGAATTATCATTATCGGACCTCATGATCAATATTGCATCTACTTGCAAATAAAAATATATATTACGCTGAGCATATTACAAAAAACAGAAATATACATACAAAATGCCAATGCAGACCTGCTGCTGTATAGTAAGTTGCAGTGTTGGTATGTACTCCACAAGACACCTGTTGCATGATGGGACCCATTTAAATTAGGTCGAGTAGAAATCAGATGAGCACTCGCTTCTTAACGAATGCCAATATCACCTAATTATACAAACAATGATGACTCATCAATATTCTTTACCGAAAGTAGGTTGACAACTCACATGTGCTCAGGCCATTCAGGGAGTTTGACATCATCAACGTCAAACACATCTCTTATAGATTCAGGTGCCACTAACTTCAGTTGAGGGGCGCTTCCGACTGATAGACCTCTTTGTACTGGGAACTTTACCTGCATTCCACAAAAGGAATGAACTGTCAAGGACTATGAGATGATACCTAGAGGGCAGCTTGCTTTGAAATCACATCTTTTCCTGTCAACCAAAAATAAGCTACAAAAATTCGAGAGAGCGTACATCTTAACATGATAAAGGAATTATAGGACTTGAAGTTCCTACCAGATAAGTCGGGAAAAAGAGCACAAACCCATTTACCTTTAATTACTATGAGAGCCGCAGAAGACTGCAGTGACAGTAAACACAACTTTATACATACAGTGCATAGAATCATACTTGCAGCGAAATGTCGTCCATAAGAGAGGAACCCTGGGCAGTCGTAGCAGTGTGTGAATTATCCTCCTCCTGCTTTAGTGGAATAGCAAAGTTCACCTCCTCCATCTGTTCAACCATGAACCCCAAAACGACAAGCAAACAGAACTTTAAATAAATAAATAAATTCAAATTTAACGAAAGTTCAGAACTCCCGTTTGCAATCAAAACAACAAAAATAAATGTGAATTCATCGTGTGTGTAACGCTATTAGCCCTTATTTATTCACATGACATACAGAATGGTTTTTATTATATTCAATTGATAATGATAAAAGTCTAAAAGACCGCTGGGCTTTAAGCGATCTAGCAAAGCCGTACTTAGCAAACACTTCAAAAATAGATAACATACCCCATCGGATGTACTCGTTACGCACATCTCCAGACCCTGCAAAGTAGGACGACCAATACATTCATTAAACCCAATAGCTCCAACAGCTATCAACACAGGGGCGTACTCGTTCGAGAACCCCAGAAAGAGGTACACATGGACCTAAAATAGAGTATAGCCCTGAAAACAATAAAAGGAAATCCTTGTTCAACGTGGCAGAAAAATAATAACACACCTGCGTAGAAGCCACTGTGCTCATCTCAAAGCGGACACGTTCATCACTAATTTCTCCGACCTTTTTCCGCTGGTATTGCAAATACAACACCCTGCAAGAGCACAAAAGTCAGTGAGGACCTCCATCAACCAGGAGAAGAGCAACTAGGAGGAGCACAACATGATTCAGTAGCGATGGCCAGGATAATAGCTTGGTAATAGAAGCTGCTAGCAGGAAAGACATAATTTCAGTGATTTTAGACATCAATTATGGAGAGATGTGCAATGGGGAGATGGGAATTAAAGTAGGACAAGAAATTAATTGCAATCATTCTTCGCCATTCACGAGGAGACCTGCCATTTACTTCGTTAAAATTGTTGAAAGGTTGTGAGCTAAATAATTTGGATAGTGACATAAGCACTTTCCAAGTAGGTACAAGATAGGGACTTGTAAGAATTGATTTTTACTGAAAATCATGTTTGTTCATTTCCTGAAGTTTATAGTGGGAGGACATACGAGCAACTCAGCATTTAGAAAATGACAGCATAAATATTTCCACGAAAGAAGAAAGTCACTAACCTCATCACAAGAATAAGCTTCAAAAGCCTAGTGGGATCAGTAGCTGTCCAGTCTCGCAAGTAATGGCATGGCGAAAGCTCTGAGTTATCAGAAAGAGGTTGAAAAGTATCATCACCAGCGCCAAATATAAAATCCGGTGCCACGCGTATGCCGTTGCCATTGTACACCACCTCCCCTGCCACACAGAATTCTTCTAATCCACGTCAAGTATCAAAAAGTATCTATAAGGAAATTCGCTTAATGTATCCCAAAGCTACATGCATAAAACGGAGGACGCTTCAGAAAGCATTTCCTAACACTAAACGATGAAGGGAACATACATTTAATGTACGTAAGGCAGCATGGTATGGACAAAGAAAAGCGATCCAAGACGAAACCATTGCGAGCGCCCGATCGCAGGTTTTCTACCTGCACACATTCCGGAATCAAATGGACAGACAGCGCCAATACGACTCCTGAACCTCCATTTCTTACATCAGTTGTCAATAGTGATTGATGTTCCAGCACGAAGCTGTGAAGGTGAACTTGGTTTAAACCCCAATTGGATACCCTAAACATGAATAAAGTGCCAATTCTACACTAGAAACGTCAGCCCTAAATGGCACATCCGACCTACTCCCAAAACCCAAGGGAAAACCCTTGGCGGACAAAATTTAGTTGCGGACAAAAACGAACCATCACAGTCATTTTTTTCAAATTAGAAATACCTGGACTGATTGTGTTATGTTCCTACACTAAAACCATTGCCGAAAGAATCTTCGACAGGAGCACCTAAGAGAAAGGGGAGGAGTGGCTTGCATACCTTAAGAGGAATGGGCGAGTGCGTGCGCAAGTACTGCAGCTGCGCTTGTAACCAGGATGGCACGGCAGCAGCCCCGGATGTAGACGACGACGACGAAGGCGGTGGGTGCTGCACCATCGCCATAGCTGCCAAAAGATTGACAATTAGCCTCGCAGGCAACACTGACAAACTATCACACCGGAAAAAGCCTCCGTGTCGGTTTTGGCCTGTTGGTTTTTTCGATCGCAGTGTACGATTTCACTGTTGAAGGTTGATGTACTTATTAGAACCTGCACTCTGCCGGGTATCTTCCACACACAATCGGATACCGGTATAATGGTTTAGATTAGAGAAGCAAATATTTTTAAAAGCGGCTCTATACATAAGTTTTTTTTTTTAAGGGCCGCTTCACACTATGGGAGTCCAAGTCGAGAGGCCGTGGGGTTGAGTGGTCAAATTTTATTGAGAGTCCAAAGAAATGGGTTGAAAATAGGCAATAAAATATAGTTTTGAATTTTATTAAAAAAATCAAGGACCTCTCAACCACAGTTTGGGTTTTTATTATTGTTCGATCCAAACTTCCTTCGAGAATCTGTCAACCTTCAAAAAGTGGTGTCATGTAGGCAGATTGAAGGGTGATGGTCTTTGGACTTTGGCCTCTAGTGTAGAGGCTCAAGAGGCCAAATTTTTGGTTTCTTGTAATTCAATTAGTAGAAATTGACAGCCTCTCAATCTTCAGTCATAGTGTGAAGCGGCCCTTAGTCCTTGTCAAAGTTCACCCTTTCGCTCTAACTGCATGAAAAATTAAAAAATTCAAAACATGTGATTTTTAAGGCAGGGCTACTGTGAACTTCTAACCCTCCATCATTATTCTCTAAGTAAATAATGATGTAGCATGTCCAATATTCTAGAATCCACTACAACAATTCTTGCACAACGATTCTTATTCCAAGATACAACTCACTAGGGCTAAAGAACCTTATGATCAGGCTAGAGAGTAGAGGAAAGGGCTTGCCAATTTGCCACAGCTATAAGCAACTTGTTTGTAGGAGTCCATGGAAACAAGGCTCTTTCTACAATAGGAATAAGAACTCACATTCATTTTTCAAGTCGGCTTGAATAAAGTGTTTGTTCAATCCACCTGTCATTTGGTGTCTACCGGACAAATAACCAATACTGCAGGACTAGTTTATTATACTAAAGTATAAGTACCTTACTCTGTAGAATTTTTGTTATGTCGCTATGGTGTACTCACGTACTGTATAACACACTTAATTGCATATTCTTGTACTCTACATCCTCATGCACACGCTCCTTAAGACGGTTTTGTAGTTGAAATTGTTGTTCCAAGCATCAACATATATGGGCCTACCTAGTATTTAGATGTCGGGCCTATGACCATGGAATCATGTTTTATATGTCACACTCAATTGTGCTACTAAAAATAATATAAGAATTCAAATTTATATTTTTAATCATCTACAAATTTATATTTGTATATGAAGTCACATGTCTACTACATATCATGATTTTTTCACAAATTTTGGTGAAATTTTGAAATTACTAAGGTTTTATGAAAATCTATATCAATTACAAATTGTACTAGAAAATTCCAATTTTTTTACCGAAGGTGTAAATTACAATGAAGAAAAGTTCAGTTGATGAAAATCATCTGTGTATCTAAATTTCGATAGTTTGCTACAGTACCTACCAAACTTGTAACTACAAGAAAACACTCAATTTTCAAATTTTTCCAAAAATTCAAAGTGGAGTAAAAACTAAACTTGGCAAACTTCATTTTGTTAGTTAAGCTCAAATGCAATGGAACTCATTTTCATGGCCTAAATTTAGTCTAAGTAGAATAAGCGAAAAAATTCAAAATACACTACACGGTGAACCGTTTTAACGACTCTTTCTGTAGTTGGGACCTCATTTAAAATTTAAAAATAACTTGAATGATTTGAATTTAACTTGAAGGAGTGGCATCACCAAGCAAAGCCCTTCATATAAAGAATTGAATGGAAATCATTCACGCAGCAATTGGAATTGAACAGTCGACTTCATTC
Organism: Pohlia nutans; assembly: GCA_022496805.1. Classification (NCBI taxonomy): domain Eukaryota; kingdom Viridiplantae; phylum Streptophyta; class Bryopsida; order Bryales; family Mniaceae; genus Pohlia; species Pohlia nutans. The sequence goes on from CM040086.1 coordinate 6,634,688, forward strand.
ATAAGCCATTTTTTGATCTTGCCTGTAGTTAGGGGTTAAATATCAACTCCATTTTTGTGATTCATCAAACATTTTATAACACATCGTTGAAATCGGTGGTGGATCAAGAATGAGAAGAAAACCCACAAATTCAGGTCCACTTTATACACAGGTTGGAGTTGGATGGAAGGCCGGCCCAATTCAATCCATCCCAAGTTTGGAGTTGAGATCATGGCAAACCTTGTCCTGATTTCGTCAAACCGGCCCAAAGATTTGGCGCCAAAATCATGCCACATAGGACGCCACATAGGAAAAATGCTCCTTCTGGCTTGGCCCTAGTATAAAGCCATTGGGCTCGATTTGAAAGAATTGAGCGATCCTATTAGTTGAAATTAGTTGAAATTTAAAGAGTTTGGGCCGGCCGTCAATCAGGCCTCAAGTATAAAGTGGGCCTCATTTGTCATTCCACTACACTAAATAGGTAGATTAGTGATAAATAATTATAAGATTTGAAAATGTTATAGATTTTTACTCTCGACAAAAAAAATCACCAAAGACAATGATTCCAATACTATTGAAAGATTCCCATCTTGACCAATATAGAGGGCAAAAAAATTGTTCAACAGTAAAAACTTACAAACTTACAACAGGTTTATATAAATTAGTTTATCTAACACTAATCTACCTATTTAGTGTAATGATGAGCCAGGGTGAGCAGCTGAAAGTCACTGGGAAGGGGAAACTACAGAGCCTTATAAGTGGGTGCTCTTCTCATGAGCGCGCGCGGGAGTATTCCGAGCATCGCACTGTCGTAAGAAACAAGGAGCGAATGGTCTCTGCCATGCTCAGTCTTTCGGGGGACTGACGTCGTGCAATACAGTTTCATTTTGCTCCTGGCAGCGAGCTACACTACACTACTCATCATTGCCACAATTGCATTGTACACTTATTAAAAGGCTGCAGCATTCTTCTGACAAAGCCAACTCTCCAGTCGGACATGGTTTCATCGCTCAAGCTTATTTCGTTCATCGGCAATCACGGTTGAAGGTGCGCCAGGACACACGATTCGAATTTGATCGAAGGAATAATCACTACTTAGTTTGGTCTATGGAGTTCGCGTTCTTGCTGTCCATTTGAGCTCTGCAATTGATGATTATTCATTAGGGCGATCTTCACGATTCTTGCCTTTTACTATTCCTTTTTCTTTTCGCAGATCGTGGTCGTTAATTCAAATATTGCTTCGCTTGTGAACACTCCCGCGCCTTATCGTAGTTTGGATTTCAATCGTGGTGAGGTCAGGTTTAGGGTTTAGGGATGAGTGACAGTGGATTCCAAGTCGAGACAGTCCATTGAATGCTGCTGAACCTTCCGTCTGTTTTTGTTCAGGCCTCATGTGACGATTCAGCAGCAATGGGAGGAGCATGCGGTCGAGTTGTGCTCTTGTCTTTTCTCGGGGTGGCCTTGCAGCTCGCAGGCCTGGTGCTCTTTGTTCTAGGGTTTTTCCCTGTCAAACCGGCGCTTACGGGCACAAGGCAAGTATTCTAAATTGAATGTCATATTGGCTCAAATTTAGCCTCATGTTTTCTTTAGCAGTAAGTCACGTAGGGATTTTCTTTTGTTCAAATTTATTATTTTTGACCATTGATAATAAACTTTAGCCCCATCTGATTTTATTTATTTATTATCATTTTAAAACAATGAATATTTGGTACTTAAAAGCCGTGTCAGTTGATGCTAGTTTTGTTCGTTCGTGCTCTTCACAGATTTGGAGGCCACACGACGCTCTCTTTCTGTTCATGTTCTTAGCTCAAGTGTTAGTATTTCGGTGCAACTAGAAGTTCATGTTGTTAGGATTACCTATGTTTATTATCGTTTTCTGAGTTGTTGTACTGTACAGTGATGTTGTAAGCGCCATGCCAAGCTGTCAGACGAATAGTGACCCCGGTAATGAAGAATTGTTTCAGATGCCGCGGCTTTCTTACCAGGTACAACCTTTCAGTACCTTGAATGTTCCTATTCTGAACTTTGAGTGTCGCTTGTCTACTTTCTATTCGTTGTTTTAAACGCGGTTTTCAGTAAAAGTAGAGAGTTCTATATTGGACAACACCATAGGGAGATTGATCGTGTGGAGGCAAGACAAGCATGACGCAAATCATATGGAGACCTTCCCGTGATTCATTAAGACGCCTCCCTATGATCACCTTCTTGGAAGGTGCCTTTAACACTATCCAAAGTATTTAGCTCACAACCTTGCAATGAAGTGAATGGAGATGTCTCCCTATACTCGACCTATTGAATGGCCTTCTCTTCATTGCACATCTCTCAGTCAAAAATCTCATGCATAAGTTGAATACTGCGTGTTCATGTTGAGGTGTAAAGATGGCAGTTTATGTACTCAGGAACACTCGTCCTCTTATCTGCAGAATATGGTCCACGGGGTCTTGTGATATCACTTTCCCTCTTGTGTTGCAGACACTACACCAGCCTGTCAAAATTTCTATTTTGTATGATGTAAGAGCAGTGTCTTTGTTCAGTATCAGGTTATTTTTATGCCTAATCCTCTCTCGTCATGTACCAGGAAGCAAGTGGTGTTCCGCGACAATTCGACCGTCTTGTTGTGATGGTGATTTTTCTTTCTCTGATCGTCCCAGTTCAATCATGTGTTACATGTTTTTAGCGTGTACTAAACGCTTGGGAATAGGTTGTGGATGGCATGCCTGCAGAGTTTTTACTTGGTAGAGGAGGTCGTCCACCACCTGCAGATTTGGTCGCGGCCATGCCTTTTACGCATAGTTTGCTAGCGACTGGGAAAGGCCTTGGATACCATGCAAAAGCTGCACCCCCAACTGTAACCATGCCCCGTCTCAAGGTAAACATGACGTGTATCATACCACTCTCTTTCTGCCAGTAGAAACCGTTCGTCATTCTGCTTGACTAAAATAAAGAGGAAAGACCACCAACGGTAACAATGCTCAGAAAGTCTATTGTCACTCAGATTCAAGGACTATGTTTGGTGAATGAAACAATGGCTGGTTTAGTTATTCAGTATCAGCAGCTTACGCAAATGTGCATTCTGACGACTTCTATTTGGCTATGTAAGTGTGCGAACTGATTAATACCTGCCATCTTGCCGTGTAGGCAATGATATCTGGGGCAATAGCTGGGTTTCTGGATGTGGCATTCAACTTCAATACACAGGCCTTGCTTGATGATAACCTTATTGGTAAGTTGACCACCTTGTATTCGATTTCCAAGAGGACTAGGTCTCCGAATCACGCAAGTTAGCTGATTACTCCCTCTGTTCATCAAAGGATCGATTTTGTGGCGTGCTTATGTTCAGTCGTGATTGCATATCTGAGAGGCGGATTACTGTGGACAATGGACTAGACCAACTGGCAAGAGCGGGATGGAAAATGGTCATGTTGGGGGATGACACCTGGCTGAAGCTCTTCCCAGACAAGTTCATGCGTCGTGACGGAGTCAACAGTTTCTATGTGAGAATTTGAGTTTAAGGACATGCTCCTCTTTAAGAACATTCTACCTACAATCGTCATTGCTTGTTTGCTTTTCTTCTTCGATTCTTCTGTATTTATTCTTCTGAAGTTGTCGATTTAGGTCTTATGAGCACTGTCTGGTGAGTTTGCATTTGCATTTGGTTGTCTGCATTTGCTATGGGAGCGTTTCAAAATCATGATTCACTTGGCATATCCAGGTGAAGGATACTGTAGAGGTCGACCACAATGTCACCCGCCATCTGAAAAGGGAGCTCGCAGCAACTGATTGGGATCTTTTGGTACGCGTATTTTCTGCAAGGTCCAAATTAGTGAGAATGAGTGAATGCCATAAATCTAATGCAGTTTAGCCTTTTCTGTTGAGTTTGCGTAGTTGAAAGTGCTGCTGCAGACTCATCTAAAGAATTGATGTGTCCTGGACTAAGGTGCTTCACTATCTTGGACTTGATCACGTGGGTCATCTTGGAGGTCGTAGCAGGTAAACTTCCAACATACTGCCTTGCACACTGACTGCAACTTATTTGTGTTGGTTTGTTGTACTATTGATGATCTTGAATGGAGTTATGTGTTCTTGAACTCACATTCCAGTTTCTGTCGTAAAGTATTTTCTATCAAGCTCTTACCATATGCTCATACCTGATGTTTGACTCTAGCTCATTGATGGCGCCAAAGTTAAAAGAAATGGATGATGTGATACAAAGGGTCTATGATAAGTTGATCAGAAGCTCGGGTGATCGTCGTACTCTACTGGTATATAATTCGACAACTTTGTTATAAATAACAATTTTCCTTGGTTGCTTCGACTTTTGTTGCTTCATAAAGCTTTTACTTGTAGTTTTCAATAGATTCCACTTCATTGTTTGGAAGATATTCTACATCTTTCGTTGCAATTACTGAGATCCACTAGGAAATTACTTGTTAAACCTACATTTTTCAAGACTCTGCGGTTTCTAAAGATTAAAGGATTCTAAAGGTTTCTAAAGGTTTAGTTTTTGCACAGTGAATGCAATGAAAGTTGTAGTGGAGGTAGTCAGTTCTGAGGTACTGGTATGCATGTGCTTTTCAATGATTACATGGGTGCACAAGATTGATTTGATACATGCATATTGCTCTTGAGCCCCGTGCGTGCTTCATAGTCTTCATCTGTCAAGTACTTGCTCCCTATTGTTGTCTACAAATGATGAGACACTTTCTTATCAGATATGCGTTTTGTGTGTAGATGGTAGCCAGTGACCATGGCATGACAGATGGTGGAAACCATGGTGGTGCGTCATATCAGGAAGCAGATGCTCTGGCGTTGTTTATTTCAGGAAGTTTTCCTATCAGTACCTCTGGTGACAAGATGCAAAGGACAGGTGTTGCCACTTCCTCTGCTTGGCCATCATTCCAGGTAGATGTCGTGCCAACGTTGGCACTGCAGCTGGGTGTTCCAATACCCAAAAACAGTGTCGGAGCTCTACTTCCTCAACTTTTCACCTCCCTGTCACGTAAGTTACTGTGTGTGACTTTCGTAAAAAATGATTTGTTCTCCTTTTTGATTTTACTTTCTGGTATGACTATCTCCAAGGGCCTGGGTTGAGGGCCCTCGATCCACCGAAATTAGAAATGAATAATATTGGAGCATCTTCTTTACATATGCTACTGTATTGTCGCTAGATTGCAAAAATTGGGAGAAGAACGACATTATAGTTGCTGGCGAGGATCATGCCATTTGCATTTGCCACTAAAATTCGCACACAATCCTGCATACTTTTGAATTCCATGTACTTTCAAGGTAGCTATTAGAAACCCCTCCTCCCAGAAAACCTAGCTGCGTTGAACCTTGCCAATTGTAACGCCATTTAAGGTAACCTCTAACTTAAATCTTGCCAATTGTTACGCGGCTAGGTTTTCTAGAACACCTCATTGGACTAGTATCATGATAGTTTATTACCCACAGCCATCCAAGCATCGTCAGTAGCTTTCTAGGTTGCACTTCATACATGCCCGATTTTTGGTACTAAAGTTTCTGGACATCTTACTTAGCGAGTTTCTTGCAACAGCCAAGGAGCAGCTGCGAGCGTTGGAGTTGAATGCATGGCAGCTGTTTCAGCTAGTACGTGTGCGATCTTTGGGGTCCTTGTGTGTTGAGCGCCTCTGTTCGAATACATCTGGTGATTTGGATAGTCGATCCAACTCTGGACGCTGGAATGCAGAGAAAGACGAAGAGTTGGAGGTTTTCTGTGAGCTTTTCAAACAAGCAACCAAGCTACAATCTTCTTGGAGGCATATTGATGGCAACAACTTAACCGGGTATGTATAATTCTACACTGGAATGCATCATGTATCACCAGGTTCATTCCATTATGTGGTGGCCACTATCACATGCTAGTTTCACGGTAATATCATGCATCTGGTGTATTTGTGAAACGTGAAAATCATTCTAAGCCTTTCAGTAACATTACTATGGGCATAGTTGTTACCTTGTTACCTTTTCTGCATTTATCAACGATGTGTCAGAAAGACTTTGCAGCTTAACAGCTTCTTGAATCACAAATTGCTCGATTGAATGGTCTCGAAAGCATTCTATTTTACTAAATCGTGAGGCATGATCTTTTGGCACTAAATTTTTTGATTACCTGTGGCTAAACCAGGAAATTGGCTGAATTCAAAGCTGCAAGAGATGCATATCTGAAGCTGCTGAAGTACACTTCAGAGTTGCTTGCTAGGGGCACGACAGAGGTTAGTTTACGTCTCTCTGGAACGATGATAACCCAGGCTTGACCTGCTAGATTATTGTGATCTGACATGCCTTCGTTTTGGTTTTACAGAAGAACATTCTCCTCCTCGTGTGTGGTGGAGCCCTTATGCTTCTTTCACCTATATTACTCTTCTGGGCACTTGTCATACTCTACAAGGCCAAGGCGAGGAGTGTAACTCAACCCAAAGTTACCAATTCAGATTCCAGTCTTGGTGGTAACTTTTCATTCGAGAAGTTGACAGCAATTGGGGGTGTCTGTGTTCATGCTGGAAGCCTAGCATCATCCTCGTTTGTCGAGGAGGAGCAGTACACATACCACTTTTTGGTTTGCACTTTGTGTGTGGTATTCCTTCGGCATGCATTTCAACAGGTTCCTTGTGTAGGGTGGCGAGTTCAAAGTGGAAAGACATCAAAGAAGGAGACTGCTGACAAAGTCTCTGAATGTGGACATGGAGATAATGTACTGAGAGTTTTAGCTGCGGTTGTGATTCTTGTGTGTGGAAGGGTACTGCGAGCATGGCATAGGAGTGGGGTAAATTGGGCACACCTGCCGGATATTGCAAAATGGCTAGACACAGTTGACGTGCAGGTTCCAACTGCACTTCGCTATGCAGCACTCGTTCTCGCCACGGCTAGCAGCTGTCTACTTATACTGTCTCGGCGACATGTTCTACGGAAACTGCTGGCCTGCTGCTTATGCCTGTCTGCTACATTGATATTCGTGTATGTGGATTCAGAATCTGGTCAAGTGCCCACGTTATTTGGATCAACCTCGTACCCAGATCAAGTGCCCACTTTATTGGCTCGTTTGGTGTTTGGAATCCTCGGCAGCACAGCTGTTCTGGCTGTCACGCTTTTGCCTTGGATTGAACCCCTTGCAGATGGAACGAAGGATTTCCCTGTGGAGACTGGCCTCCGTTCAGCACTGCAGTCCACAGGACGGGTTTTAATATCCTGCTGGTGTTTATTACAACTGCTTCTGCAGCAGTCGGTCAATGCTGCACCTGTAGCATTGCTTCTAGTTCAGCTTCTGGCCACCATCGTTTTCTTCAGGCGAAGGGGTAACAATCATGAGCTGTGGTTTCAGGTACTACATAATATCCGACCCAGGTGTTGATCTCATAATTTCAGTCAATCTTATACGATCTCAATTAACCCCTAAAAGGGTGGTAAATTCCATGGATCGTGTTGTGACGATAAATATAATTTAGAATCAAATTTTTATATCACCGGAATCAATGGAGAACATTACATGTACAGTTGGTTAAGAAACAATTAAATTAAACAAAAGGAACTCCACATGAGACCTACTCAAAAATGCCAGAAAAAAATGAGGTGGTCCTGTAGGGGTTAATTGAAGAGAGCAATAAAATTTATTTTCTCTCAGCCTAAAGTGAGAGACTAGGCAATGGTTTGAGCATGTAGAAAGTTCTCTTGTGCCTAATGTAAATGAGACATGTAGTAAAAGCACCAGTAGTATGTTGGGTCTATCATCTCAAAGAACATGTATAATAGAATTGTGACACGTTCATAGGAATAGTTACATTCTATGATTATCAAATAGGGTTTTCGAAATTTTCAATCAGTGAGGATTACAATGAGGATTATACTGAAGATTATATTGAGGATTGTACTGAGGATTGTATGGAAAGACATGTGAAGAGAAAAAAATTCTATTTGGGGTAGACACTAGTAATTTGCTCCACTAGTATTGAAGCATACTGACATCTCAACAGGTATTGGCGTTGCAATGGATGGGAGGGTCCGGCCACTTTGGGCTTGGCAACAGCAATACACTCGCTACTGTTGACGTAGCTGGTGCCTACATCGTGCGTTGCTTTTCCTCTCATTTCTTTTGTCCTAACTGATCAATTTTGGGAGTTCTTTTGTGACTTCGTTTCCTTCATGTTGTAAGTAACCTGTTTCGTGCTACTGTACTTTGCAATCCTAATCTTTTTCAACGTGAGTACTTGCTCAAGACACACAGTATTCGAATATTCAATAAATTAGTCATGCATAATTACTCGTTGTCAAGGATGCATGCTTTTTAGTAATGATTGAATTTGAATGTGGAAACTAAGCAGGGATTGTCATCCCATTCTACGGTGTTGTCTGGGCTTCTAGCATTCAGCATCACCTACGCGTCGCCATTCCTCTTCCTGATAGGAATGATGTTGCTTTCAAGTCCACCGCCAAACACCGATCGCCTCCGAGCTTCTCCAGAGATTGGCCTCTCTGAAGCTTGGCTACTGGAGATATTGGCAGTGCCATGCATCCTTCCTGTGGCTTTGAATGGGGTCATATTGGTGGCGTTCACAGCCGTCCTTGCACTCATGCAGGATCATTTATTTGTGTGGAGCGTATTCTCTCCCAAGTAAGTTCTCCTCTGCACTTAATCTTGCTATACCTGTTATCAAACTTGATTCTTATTTTATGCATTGCTACATTCTTTTAATTTCTGGGAGCTAACTCTGGAAAATATGGGCTCTTTGCAGGTATTTATACGTTTGTGCAGCAACAGCCTGTACAAGTACTGGTGCACTCTTCTATGCTATAATCTCGACGTACTGCACTTGTGTTATCATAGGACGCTTGCGTCGGTTAGGACTCAAGCAGCCCAAGTCTCAATCAAGCAAAAAAAAATCTTAAGATTTAACATGTACTTTTTTCTAAACCTGATTCCACTGCATTTCCCGTTTTGTCATACTTCAATTATCCAATTTGAGCCACCTACGGGTATGTGTAGCACCGTCACAAAGCATCTTACATTGACATTAGGTGTTTATTTCATATTCCAGGTAAGGTAGGGACATAATTTCTATTATTAGATTTTTCAAAATTTTAAATGTTCTTGTTAGTGAATGTTGTTGGTATCCCAGTTTGTACAATTTTGTATTGTGTTTGAAATCATTGCATCACTTAAATGTAATGTATAAAGTGAAAATTTATAATACTCAAAATGTAAAAGAGTCCTTTCGAGATGAATTAATCCTGCACTGACCTCAATGTTTGCACTCTCCAATTGCAATACTCCATACACATCTATATTACTGTAGATGTCCTGAAAACATAATCATAGTCATAGTCATAGTCATAATCATAATAATAATAATAATAATAATAATAATAACATTGGGAGGACCATTGCGCATGGAGAGTTTGTTGTGGGTAATTCGTCTAAGTATGTATGGCTCAAGGACATGGGTAGCAAGGTCCACCCTTGGTGCCTCTCTCAGAGGTAGAGTCTATAGTTGGTCGGAAAACTTAACATATATGATACCATGCTGCCTAACAATCAGCCTTTAGCCTCTAAACGTACTGACCCTTCAACACAAGTAGACACTAGCCTCAAAAGTAGATATTAGCATGGCTCAGATGTGTATGAGGTGTGCGTGAGGGGACCATTGCAAACATAAAATCTACCCAACAAATTTGATAGACTTGCGTTTGGAGGCCTCTTCAATATTATCAACATCTCCCTATCACAAGAGATTTACTTTAATCGGTAGAAAACTTAATTAGTTTGCAAAGATGAATTGGATGAGTCATCCAAGATTGTATCAGAAAGTTACAAGGCTTTGAATCTGTTTGTGATCTAGTTTCTGGATGTTGGGACATTTACGGGTTAGAAACGGACCGAGTCTTATAATTCTCTAATAGTTCCTTGCGTTGATGCCCGTTTGAGGAGCGTCCATACTTACGGAGCGTCGACACATATGCTCCATATTCAACAGGCTTGAACTTGGCACTGAGGCCTTTGCTCACAAGCTCATGTAATGGGCTGATCACGGCCTCCGGCGGTGGATCGTAAAACGTGGCACTTGAGATGCGTGCCTTGTGTGGATTTGTCACAACTCGGTGCTCTGCGCTTTTGTATCTTCCATTGCTCAATATCTGCACAATAGAGGGGTTTTTAACATGCGGCTAGTCGTGTAGTCTCTGCCTTAGTATTTATCCTAGACTTACTTTTACACCTTGTTTGTACTGTTCAACCATGTAACTCCTTGAAAACGAAGTGTTTCCGTAGTCTCTACCCTAGCGGGACAGAGACAATAAAATAGACTATTTCAAGACCATTTCAAGGAATTCTTTCCCATGATTTATAACAGGGGTATGTCTCCAAATGGTGATCAGCACAGGTCTCTCTATTATCATACAAAAGTCTCTCTATCTCTATAAATCCACCATACAAGAGAAAAAATTAAAAAAATTAAAAAAAAAAATTAAAAATCCTAAAGATATGAGCTTCTCCTCATAAAAAAATTTGCCGGCAAAGTACGGTACGGTATCTGCATACCAGGTCTCATTCTGTGAATAGAATGATTTTCCCTTCCGAAATGGATACAACTTGCTGGATTTCTGAAAACCGAGCTTGTTTTCAGATTATTAATCCATTTCAGATGGGAAAAGACTTAATTGTATGCATGGGCGGGACCTTGCATATACAGGTACAGAAATGGCTCACATAATTATGAAACTTCATACTAGCAGGAAATCAGTGATTGTAAGTTATGGTTGAATTAGTGTGCACCTCGAGAGTGTCACCGGCGTTGGCAATCAAGACACCGGGAGCCGAGGGTTGAACCATCACCCAAGTGCCGTCCTTGCAGACTTGAAGCCCATGCACATCCTCGTTCTGCCACAGAATGGTCAGGGCACCGTAGTCGGTGTGTCTGATCAACCCTTGCACGCTCTCCGGTTGAGGACAAGGCGGGTAACAGCCGAAGTTGATGTTCTGGTACACGCTACTTCCCGAATTCACGCCGCTGATGGCTTCCTGCAAGCTCACTCATTCTTTCTTGTCAGCTGACAGTTTAGCATTTTCCCTACTTTTCCATGGCTTGAAGAGCAATCCAGGCTCTTTCCATGCTCTTTTCATATCAATGTATAGGTAATAGAGTTAACTGAAAAGAAGAGAGAATACATGTTAGGTGAGGTGAGTTTGACGGTCCGTATCTAAGGCAGCCAAGCAAATTGGCATGGTTTCCAAAGAATCCAAAATAGAAAGGAGGGTGAACTAATTTTTCCGTCACAAAGGTCAGTTCATAGAGAGCTAAGGCTTGGAGGTGATGACCCACATCCAATTTGAGATTAAGTGGCATTGATAACTTGGGCTGACCTGCAAAGCTCATATCTAAAATTGAAGTTGGAGGGTGTTGAGTTCACTATTTGCTTTGGTTTTGATTACGCTCAAAAACAACATAGACTCTAATTTTCTGATATCTTGGGGTCAAATTACCTGTTCTGATTTTGGTTAACTCAAATAAATAGGTAATATCAGGGTAATACATATGTTGTACCTAGGTGCTACTTAGGCAATAAATACCTAGGTGATACGTAACCTTGACTCCATGTAGGAAATCTGGCTATTATTATTCCTTTTTTTTTTTTTTTTCCTTCTTCAATTAGCCAGACCAAATCTATGGTAGCAATTAAGGAACAGAAAGAAATCATTGCCTGCAACCGAGTCGGGTGGAGCTTCAAGTGCTGCGACAAAATGGACAGAGAGTCTCTGCCAGCTGCTTGATTTCTCCACTGTACTCTTCGATGGTGGGTCTGTAAAACTCCGGTTCAGCGGGCCACAGCAGAGGGTTCCGGCGAGACAGGGCAACGTGTGATGCTCGAAGTAGTCCCGCCAGTTCCACAGGGTATCGTCTCGATGCACTAGCTTGCTCCCATAGCCTTCTGGCACAGCAATCACTGCATCGTCCGAGAATCTGTTGGCGTATTTCATCTTCTCCTCGGCCGGCTTGGCGAAGAACCGCTTGGCACTCTCTTTGGTGCGTTCCAGCAACTCCAGTGGCACGCCACGGTTGATGATCTGGAACAGCCCCCACGTTTCAAACACTTCGCCTACCTCTTGTATTATCTTCTCTCGGTTACTGTTGGGCCACCCTACACCACACGGATCGAGTAAAGCTGCTTAACTAATTTAATTAATGGCAGCAGGTACGTAATTTTCAATTGAAGTATGGCATCGGCAACAAGAAGATCGAAGTGACCTAGCCTAATTAAGGTACAGTTCATGACCATCTACACTAGTAGGAAATGTGTCGTTTTCACTTACTATAAATGAAAAAGGAATGAAATCGCGCTAGGCACATGGGTTGCGCGCGTCGATGCTGGTGAGTGGTTTTGGTCACAAGAAGATAGAAATCTAGGCACAATATTCTGTCACAGTTCACTGTTTCCACAAAGTGGGGAATGAAAAACGACAGTTCTGCTACTAGTGCTAATGTAGTACCTGCCAAGTCGATAACTGGAACTTGCTCAGCTGGATTTGATGAAATCAGCGGCTCCTCTGCTTTCCATAGAAACTGCGTCGGCACCTCCTTGACTCCCTGCTCGACCAGAGATTGAACTCGAAGCTCTGTCATACCTGATGGCACTGTAAATCGAGCCTAAACGTACTATATCCTAATGGAACAGGTTGCAGCATCACAAGTTTTAGTATCTACGCTGCAATTGATGTTAATTGACATGACCTTCAAAGTGATTACGAAGCTCTTAGTGACAAGGTGCAGAGGGAGGGACTCAGTGTGCACGGGGAGGAGAGAAGGTACTGTTCAAAATCATGAATGCAAATGATGATTTCCGAGCCGGGTCGATTTCTTTTTGCACCGTTTGTTCAATATATACATTAAATAAAATCTAACGCCCACTTTAGTACGGTGTACGTTCTTTTCGCAGACGTCGATGTGCGTCAGTCACTTAACTTACCATTTGACGACTCGTGCACGTGTTCTGCATTGATCGATCATGGGCCCGACGACTTGATCGAGGTACCTGGCGGATGATTCATACATATCTTTTTGGCCGATATCTCTGCCATGATGTGCGCAGGAATCATTCCTGTGGTCCAAGAGAAGTAGAGGAGTAATAATTTTCGAGAAGGTTGTTGGCCATGATAATGTCAAGTTGTCACACTAGAAGAAAAGAGGGACTAGTTCACTCAATATGGAGTGGGATTCTGAGTGAATTTGACCACATTTGAGTGAATTTGGTCACATCTGAGTGAACATGAGTGAACATGTTGAGTGTACAAGTCCCTCTTTTCTTCTAGTGTCAGTACCCTTCAGTTGAGTCGATCAAGATTGTGCAAATTAAGGTAGTAGTGCATATTTCCATCAGGTTATAATTTTTGGATGCTCCGCAAAGCTAGTGCAAAGGCATACAAAAAAAAACACATTTTTTGAGCATTTCTACAATTTTCCATGAAATTTTTAAGCCTGAAAGCATACAGTGGCCATTACCTGCCTATAGAGTCCTGGCTTTCATGAGAGGTTGGATTCTAAAAATAGTGCACTTACTGCACCAATCAGAAGCACTTAACTTTCTAAGGTATAGATGTAAATAGAACATTCATAGGAAATTTTTAGGTCCAAGCCGGGTGGTTTCTGGGACCCAAGCCCCAATCCTCGGGATTGGAAATTGGGATTGGTCGGAAATATGCACTGCTACTTTAATGTGTATTTTTTGGTTGATCATAGGGCTCACATTGAACAAAGCGCTATGGATTATAATCCTCCCCTTCTTTGTCAAAGAAAGTTATGTTGGATTTAGTTAACTTTGCATAATTATAATAATAAATTGAGGAGAGAGAAACTAATGTAAACATTGTTGTATTAGTATGTTTGTTGTGATCGAGGTATACAATATAAATATGAAAACACTGATAATGAACTCTTTTATATCACACCTTTGCACTTCAACATGTCTCAGTGCACAGACTTAGTAACTTAGTCTAGTTGTTTCGTGCTTCTTCTTAGTGAACAATGGTGATTGGTGATTGAGGGCCTCTTTACACTAGAGGCGAGAAGCTGTGAAGAGAGAAATTTCAGCCAATGGCAGGTCTAAAAACTGAGAAGACCAAAGAATGTCATTTTACACCCAAAGTTTTCAGTCTAAGGGACGAAAGGAGGAGAAAATGACACAGACAACAATTTTGTCCTTTGTGGCAAGAAAAGTGAACATTTTTCAAGACCCCCGGATTTTGCGTCAAGCTCACTTCAAGAGGTGGGTGTAACTCAAAATCCGGGGACCGTTTGGCCAAAATTCTCAAAACCAATCATTTTTTATTTTTTAAGAAATATGTCGTCACGTTCAAAGGTTGACGGACTTCTCAAGAATGAGCCATCATCATGGTCCTTGTGTGGTTTTCTCCATGGCTTCTCGTCTGTAGTGTAAAGAGGGCCTGAGAGCATTCCCACCCATGCACGCTAGGACGAACCCTCTCAAATTATTCATCTATATGGGAAGGGCCCTTGCACTCACACTCCCCCACCCTTGCACGCCCTTTAACGTATCAAAAGTGCGCATCAAATAGTCAATGAACCAATCACAAGTAGAATGGGAGGAATAATCATCGAATAGTCAACTCAATAGTGTTCTGAAGGCCCAATTTCTAACACGCTAGAATCCAGAGTCAAGAAGCATTTTGAAAGGCCCCTTGAATCTTTTCATCCACTTCTTGAGGTCAGAGACCCTGTGAGGCCATGGGTGGCCATGCTCTGAGCTCACAATTTCTGGTTCAAATAATTCGGTGCAGCATGGTAGCTTCCAAGTGATGGGTGCAAACTGATCATCAGTGACAGCCTTTCGCTCAACTCCTCGAGCTCGGTACGTTTCAATTCAAGCTGCTTTCCAGTTCGTCCCCTTCTACGCCTACGCCTACGCTTTGTAATCCCCAAGGTGCGTCGTCAGGTCGCTGACTACTAACTTAACTCACATGATCAATCGCCTTCCATTACTTGTCATGGATCAATTGCCATGGAACTAACTAACTCTGTGGAGGATTTGATGCAGCAAGTAGATTTTGATTTCTGCTTTCCCAACTATGACAATCGTCGATGCAAACCTCCGCGTTCAAGCTCTGGTAGAACAGGGGCTCACGGAGGTGCCGAAGCAGTTTCTACACAAAGTAAAGGAGCCGCTGGTTTCAGACGTTTCAGCTACGGAGCAAGTTCCAGTCATCGATCTGGCAGGTACGTACTACTTCAATCCAAGTGCGATTGTTCTTCTTGATTGCTCTGAATTAAAGCCGGCCTTGCGCAATAATATGCTTTCTGCCGAGTGATCGATGCAGGGTGGCCCAACAGTAACCGAGAGAAGATTATACAAGAGGTAGGCGAAGTGTTTGAAACGTGGGGGCTGTTCCAGATCATCAACCATGGCGTCCCACTGGAGTTGCTGGAGCGCACCAAAGAGAGTGCCAAGCTGTTCTTCGCCAAGCCGGCGGAGGAGAAGATGAAATACGCCAACAAGCTCCCGCGCGAGGGGGAGACGGCGGTGCCAGAAGGCTACGGGAGCAAGTTGGGAACGAACGAAACGACCTCGTGGAACTGGCGGGACTTCTTCGAGCATCACACGTTCCCTGTGTCGCGCAGGAATCCTCTGCTGTGGCCGGCGGAACCGGAGTTTTACCGACCCACCATCGAAGAGTACGGTGGCGAAATCATGCAGCTGGCAGAGACTCTGCTGTCCATTCTGTCGGAGCACTTGAAGCTCCCCCAGACGCGGTTGCAGGAAGCCATCGGCGTTTCGGGCGTGTATCAGAACATCAACTTCGGCTGTTACCCGCCTTGCCCCCAACCTGACAATGTGATTGGATTGTTGAGCCACTCCGACTACGGCGCCCTCACAATCCTGTGGCAAAACGACGTGCCCGGCCTTCAAGTCTGCAAGGACGGCACCTGGCTGATGGTTCCTCCCCCGGCTCCGGGTGCCTTGATTGTCAATGCCGGCGACACACTCGAGGTGCACTCCGTTTTCATGGAATTCGTTTCATTGTTCCAATCATTCATTGTCGTAAGGAAATTCCACTAGAAGGAAATGTGTCGTTTTTCAGTTACTGTAAATGAAAAAGGAATGAAACAACGCCAATCACATGGGCTGTGTTAGTGCTGATGAGTAGTTTTGGTCACAAGAAAACAGAAACGTAAGTATAATATTCTGGTACTATTCACTGTTCCCACAAAATGAGGAATGAAAATTGACAAGTATGCTACTAGTGTTCATGAAAGGGGAGGTTTGTGGAGAAACATTTTTTATGATCTTGTAGGCAAGAGAAGGCAGGACTGGTGTTTTGGTTTGAAAGGTGGCAATAACAAGTTTGGGCTCTTTTTTTTCGACTATAAGAAAACTTGGTAAAAAATCTGAGCTAAACTAAGTCACGATATGTTTGACCTCATTCTGCTGTAGTTCCGAAACAACTATAGATATAGTTTTTTGGATTTTAGGCCTCCGTTTTATGTGTTTTTGGGCGTGCAATAGACCGTTGGAAAGGTCTTGCAAATATCTTTCCAACGGTATATTACACGCCCCTAAACACTTAAAACCTTGGTCGCAAATTAAATTTTGTAGTCGTTTTGGTATTGCAGAAGAATGAGGTCAAACGAACGGTAGCTGAATTCTTTTTTTTACCAAGTTTTCTTACAGTGGAGGGAGATTCAAACATGGCACCTTCCCAAAGCTAGAGAAGCTCCCCCAATGCACACTCAAGCTCCCACCACGGAATCTACGCGTGCCCCCACACCAACTCACATGCTTGCGCAAAGCAAGCGCAAAGCAAGCGCATGGCTCCTTGTGATTGACAATTTATATATGTGATAATTTTTAATTGAAGCTTGAAAACTTAGTGTTGCAGAGGGGCTTTATCTCTGTTGTTTGAATACGCTTCAAGCTTGTAACCTGTTACACTAAAAAATAACAGAGATTGGCCAATGTAATCAATATGGTGTTAAATGTAATCAATATGGTGTTAGATGTAACTCTATTATTTTATGGGATGATGTGCAGATTTTGAGCAATGGAAGATACAAAAGTGCAGAGCACCGAGTTGTGACGAATCCGCACAGAACGCGCATCTCAAGTGCCACGTTTTACGATCCAGCGCCGGAGGCCGTGATCGGCCCTTTACCTGAGCTTGTGAGCCATGACAATGCCACCAAGTACAAGCCTGTTGTGCATGGAGCGTATGTAGGTGCGCTTTACTCGACTGGGCTTAATGGCAAGGAACTTCTGGAGAATCACAAGACTGACGTTGAGCAGCCCAAACCATAGCAGCTTCGCATTATACTGCAATAATTACTCGTTAGCCTTCCAGATACTGCATCGGAAAAGTTGGGCCTCACTATTTTGGTGCCATTTTGACATCAAAAAACGCATACAAGTCATTTTAGTGTGTCATTTTATCCATACTAGATTGGTATGGAGATAGGCACCAAATTATCTTAATTTCATTTCAATGCACCATTGTGGCACCATGTTCACATGCCTTGAAGTTCCTGATGTGTAGTTAAAATGGCAATTCCAAGCATTGAATAGATATTAGGGGTTGTCACACATCCTCTGAGAATGAATTTTTTTGAAGAATTGAGAGAAAAGAGGAACCAATATGACACATTCTCCATGAAGAAAGTGTGACACCCCTTTTGTGATATGTGGAGAATGAGAATGAAGAATAGAGGTTGTTAGTTGGTCACACACATTCTCCAAGCATGGGTCATTCTTCATTCTCCATTTTTCATGCTCATTCCTCACGTGGAGGAGAAGAATGGAATTCCTTAGTCTTCATAGAAAGGGCCCTCCGCCATTCAAGGAGAGCGTGCCACATCCCCATTCTCTGATGATTGAAAATGGGTGGAGGATGTGTGACAACCCCTATTGAGCTGCCCAGTCTGGTACGTCGTCTAATTGAGTTTTCTTCAAATGTGAATCATGGTCACATTTCCATGAACTTAAAAACCAGCAACTTCATCTGTCCACACAATTGAACATCTTCAGTTGCAATACACGACACGGCTCAGTCTGCAGACGTCTATAGTACTGTACTTCTATTGAAGAAGACTTTGTAAGCAGCTCTCGAGTATTCTTGAATGCCAACGTGGTGGATCCCATGAAAACCATATTCCGCTCTGCATGACCTTGGCTGCTGCTCAGTAAGATAACCGCTAAAGGATCGGAGTGTTTTTCCTCCAAAAACACTCCAATATTGTCATTTTTACTTCTCCATGCAAAAATTTCAAAAAAAAAATGTTATTTATTACCTTCTAACAATAAGATCTTTTCCTAAACTACTTGAAAAACATAAACAACAAATTTCGTTGATTTGACTACACAGATTGCAAGATAATTGTGTATGATGGAAAAAAGCACCCCAAAAAAACACATGCCTGAAAATTTCAGATGCATTTGACCGTGGCAACATCAAAAAAACCGCACTACCAAAACTTGTTGCACTTCACTTTTACATTTTATATGATGTTACTTAGTTGTGGAGCAATTTCCGTTGTGTTTGGAGATGTTTAGGATGTTGAAGAATCGGAGAAGTCACTATCAAGAATTTAAATAACTATGGGAGAACAAATATAGGGTGTCTTTTTATTAATTTGAGATAAAAATTATATTAAATTTATAGAAGCAATGTAGGGTGTTATAAAACTAATTTGGGAATATTTTAGGAATGTTCTTAGAATGTCCTTTTTTAATGAGTTTGGAAAATGGGGTGGTCTTCTCTCCCCACAGTCCACTCCATTTTCCACACTCCGCCCATCTTGTTGCACCCCCCTCCCACCCCCCCCCCCCCAAATTCAACTATTTCTCTACTGTCCCACTGCCCTTTCTGAGTAAAAAAACACATCTCCCCTTTTAACCCTTAACTTCCTGGGCGACCCAAAATGGGTCGTGCTATTTTTAGAACTGAAAATATCTTGAGGAAGGAGTGCCCAAATGATTCAAAATTTTGGCCAATTTTGTGTAGAAACGAGTTAGCTATCCAATGGTGTAGTTTGATTTGAAGAAATGCACATTGTCAATTTTACAAAAATCCACAAGTGCTGGGTGGTCACAAAACAGAGGAAGAAAAGTCAACAAAAGAGAGTGATGGGCGAATGACGAGCTGCCACGTATTCCAATTGGGCAGGGTGGCTTGTGGGTGGGTGTAGCTACTGAAATGCAAATCTTGCACTTGGATTTCACCTTTTTCCAATATTCTTTTTCCTACTATACGTGTTCTTTTGTGTACTTTCAACCTACCCTGTCTGATTTTGCAATGGAAGATCAGATTTGTAGGAAGTTGTAAGATTTCTCTCAAAGTCACAAGTGAACTAGTAAAAAGTGGGTGTCATGTCAAGGCCTCTTTCTTGTTCATTCTTTTTTCCTAAAAATACAAAACTTGTTGTCATGTCTAGGGAACTTGATTATCTTCAGAATGACAAGAATGCACCAACTTTCTAAAATAGTATGTGCCCAAGAGAGTCGGTCAAAGCTCATTTTCAGCAATGAGAAAACAATGAATTTCTTGGAGTACCCTTCACTTTTGTGTCCCATCCAAACAACCTATAACTCGGATTGACACCAAACTTTGTAAAGATGAAGGTAACTTGCATATCTACAAGATCTTGCAGTTGATTTTGTAAAAAAGTGAACTATATAAGTTTGAGCAACACGTATCCCTAACCAAAAAAATCAGGGTCCAAAACGCACTCAAAATGGTTTAGGAAGTTAAGGGTTAACTTCTACATACAGTGTTGGAATTTTTAAAAAAAACAAAATCCCCATTTTTGTGTCACATTGGGGAATCCACTATTAAATTTCCTTCAAAATTTCTATTAAAAATGTGTTCACTGGGACCTACCTGGTTCTCTAAATGTCTTGGTTAGGACACTTAGTCCTTTAGGGGTTAATACCACCTTGGACCACACAAAAGCAAACCCAACAGCTCCAAATCAAATATGTTCAACAAGCATTAATTTGAAAGTCATTTTTAACTTAAGCCTTAACCCCTAAATGACACAAGGGGTAAGGGAAAAACCTAGATGTGTTATAAAATTTTACTTTTACAACTTTGATGAAATTTGGTCCAAAAGAGAAAATGAAAAGCATGATGTTTTGTACAGCCAAACTTCCAAAAAATAGTTTTAGACACTCATTTAATGAATTTAGAATTTACTTTTTAATATTCACCAAATTTTGAAATTTTATTTTTAGAATTTGAAATTTAGAATGATAGGTTAAAACTAGACATTCTATTCTAAAATTTTAAAAAGCAAAGAGAGAACATCATTACTTCATTGAAATAGAAAGTTTTATAACACTAGGAAAATGTTGAGGTGTTTGTCTTTGAAAGTTTTTTAATAAGCCTCAATATTGGAAATGAAATGAATCAAACAACACTTGAACATAATCTCTACCCCAAATTTCGACATAAATTAAAACTTGTTGTGAACCGTTGAAACGGCTCACTTAGCATTGAATTTTTAGCTCGATAGTTTTTTGGATGTTTAGTGATTTATATTTGTCTAACCGGGGCATTTTAGCCAGTTAGACAAATTCCCGGTTTTATGTACCTTGGTGTCCGGTTTTGATCGACAATTATTAGATTCCTTTTTATCTAGATAAATTAGTGTGTTTAGTTACGTTTACCGGTTTAATTTTGTGATTATGTGCAATTGGGCCGGTTGCCCTTTTGTTTTATTCTATGATTTTATTCTATAAGGTTTGATTATCATTTTAGTTCGTGAATTTAGTCTAGTTTATTAGTTTATTCTGCGAGTTATCCTAGTTATTCTTTTTGGCTCGTTATTTTAGCCCTATTGGTTTAGCTTTATCTTGTTAGGCTATTATTGAGTTTGTTCTCTAGTTCTTTGATGAGGTTTATTATAGATTCTTGGATTAGTAGAGTGTGTGAATTGTACTCTCAATTAAGTGGGAGTTTAGTGGTAGTTTAAGGTTTGGATGAAGTGGATGGATGTAGTTTTGGCGGGGTGCAAAGTCCCACCCGGTCGCTTCTGTTTGAGAGTTGATTGTGTCTGGCCAGAGAGTTGGAGGGAGAGCTCCGTTTTGAGATCGGTTTTTTGGAAGAAGTTTTTATTGAGAAAAAGACAAAAGAAAATTATGGTAGAGATTATTGAGACTTAATTGAGTGATTAGCTTTGTGAGTTTTTGATGAATCCAGATTTTTTGAGAGAGTCGGAAATTGGATTGAGAAGTGAAGATTGAGATTTGGGTGGATTAGGGAAGAATTGGTGGGTGTCTCCCGGGTTGCTGGACAGAAGAACCGTGAGGGAGTAGGCCCACGAGAAGAAGGTGACGACGCAGCCAGGGCCGGATTTTTCGGCGGCGACCTGCTGAGAAGGGGACCGGCGGGGCGCAGTTCGGAGCAACGAAGGCTGCAGCAGCATTGCAAGAGGGCGATCACGGTGGGACGAGGGCGAGTAGACGACGATCATCACCAGCAGCTGCTGCTGGGCTGCATCGACGCCGACCAAGAACAGAAGACGGCAACAGAAGACCACGGCGAAGATCACGAAGAGACGGCGGCGAAGACGACAACACGATCAGAAGAACAAGACACCATCGACAGCAAGATCACGACCAAGAACAGAAGACGAAACCGGAAGGCGACCTCGACGATCGGAGCGACGCCTTTGCCATCGCCACCTCTGTCTCCTTCCGCGTGATAATACGGAGGGAGACAGAGTGATACTATAGAGGGAACGCATCCCTCACCATCCTTTGCCAATTTATGCATTCTTAAGTGGGTTAATTAGGTTCGTTAGGACTAGTAGAATTGAACCTAATTGTAAGCGTTCAATTTGGTAATTTTAATTGCCAGAGTGTTTCGTGCATACATTTTTTGGTTTTTCTCTCAATTGTTGTGGATCGATTGTATTTGGTTGTTATGATTGTGTGTTTGTTGTACTTGTGTGGATGTTGTATTGAATTGGTCCGGTGAGGGTTCTAGCGCGGAAGCGCTGCCCTATTTCACCGGGCCAATCAAGTATCTTTGTGCAAATTAGGGTTTGAAAAGGGTTTTGGGCACAACGCGGAAGCGCTGCCCAAATTTTCCCACAAAACCCTAATTATTCGCCATTGGGTTGTTTAGAGCACAAAGGTGCTTATCGTTCCTTAGAAGGTTTATGCAATGATTGAAACCCATAAAAACTCTCAATTGCGAGAATTTAGTGTCCTTGTGGAAGTGGGTTGGTGTGCTGTAATTTTTGGATGCAAGTCAAAAAACCCAAAAAACAAGCCCTAATTTCCAATTCTAAGCCCGATTTAGTGCACAAAGTGCCTAGGGTGGATTGGGAAGGGTTAGGGTCAATTAGGTACTTGTACACGGTCCAAATCGACCATTTACAAGTGCTGCCAATTCTTGCAATTTTACCCGTTCGTCCCCTTTTCCCTACTTTTTCACCATTTTGGTTAGCATTTACCGACACAAACGCCAATTTTATTTAAGAGTCCATTGCTTGCGTCCGCATTTCACCCACTTTCCGGCCGGACATATGGGCCTTTGACTGGCGACGGTCAAAACGCTCATACTTGTAAAATATCATGTCCTAACCATAGGTAGTCACTGCCATTTGGGTTGTGACCAAAAAATGGTTGATCTATCACTTAGGGGTTAAACTTCAAGAGGGTTTGGATGGGGCAGCCCGGAAAGCATCTAAATTTTTGGAGGTAAAAAAAATCGAAAAAATGAAAAATGGCTATGCTGGCCAATATTGTAGTATTGCGGAACCGACTTTTCAAGAAACGACCTCAGCTGACTCAACCTCAACTCCTCTTCATTTTAATAACTTTGATTGTTTGCCAATGATTTCACAATTTCCGAAATGAGGCACAAATTTGAAATCTATATTGATTTTTCAGTAGCGTTCCAACGTACTACTCTTCGCTTGATTTGGTTGAGAAAATCCACATTTTTCTTCATTATTCTCTCACAAATAAGCCTACGTGGCTTGCTTTGACGTTTAAGGATTAACCCTTTACCGCCTAGGGCTGTTTTCACAGGAAGCAGGCTTTTCAGTGATCTATGGAATCGGATTGAACCTGATCGATCTGGACACCAAAATGAGAGGATCCAACTGTATGAGCTTGCGGACCAGTCGAGT
Source organism: Pohlia nutans (assembly GCA_022496805.1). NCBI lineage: Eukaryota > Viridiplantae > Streptophyta > Bryopsida > Bryales > Mniaceae > Pohlia > Pohlia nutans. The sequence continues at coordinate 6,657,817 of CM040086.1, forward strand.
GTGAACGACTCTACACATTCTTGTAATCATCAGACCGATCGTTCTTGAGATTATAGTGTACGATGAAACCGTAAATGTAGGTTTTTTTTGTTGTTGAACTACTTTCCTTTCAGTCATATATTTCTTTTGTAATTACTTTTTTATGATTTTTAATCAAATTGTTGTTGTGCAGGCTCTCTTTAGAATGTGAATGACCAAGTGACAGTTGCATATTCAAATACGCAGCAATATCGAATGCAAGACAAGTTTCCTATAGCAGATTTGAAGAGAGATTCAATTGAAATTAATAGCAACATTTTTAGTCCTGATGAAGAGTTATTGAGCCTTGATCTGGATGTTGAGTCTCTAAGTAGGAGGTCTCTTAGCTCCTGGAGTTCATTGAATAACAAAGTTCGGATTTACAGTTTCGAACCGCCTCATTCAATCTCTGGTCCTGCTGCTGATGTTCTTCTTTCTAAACCTAGAGATTCAACGTGTAATCCTATTGCTCTTGCATCTGGTGTATCTCCGATTAGTACGGCACCAACTCCATCTACTTAAGGTAGTTTAGATTTTTTACATTACATTTGTGAGGTTTAAATTATTGTGTTGTTCTTGTTTAATGTTTTCCTATTTATGATATCTGATTACATTTCACAATAATTGTGTAGGTGTACATGAAGTCGTGCCGTATATTGAACAAGCTAATGTTGCTTTTGTTACTCCACCTAGTGTAGTTGTTACTACAACTAGTGCTTTTGTTAGTGCGCCTATAGTTCTTGTAGGAACAATTACTCCTGCTTTTGTAACTTCTCTTGTAGCTGCGCCATTTAGCAATGTTACTCATGTTAATTTTGTTTTCACGAAGGAAATGGATTCTGCTGCTTTAATGGCAGCATTAGGAAAGTGAATCACAATATTAACTTTTGAAACTAAATGTTCTATTTGAACTTGACACGTGTGAGTTGTATATTAGTACACATCTATGTTTTATGCCATTTCATCCATCATGTTGATCACTACAAAATTTTACATCCATCATGCCTCCTATTATAATCAAGAAACATCCATCAAGATGACTACTACAATCTTATTCACCCATCAATCTACTTGCTACAAATCTTTTCATCCATTGAGCGGGTGCTACAGACTTTGAAAGTGATTAGGTCAGTAGAAATGAAAAGTGGAAGGTAGAAAAACTAAGGAGGTACGAAGTTACGTGGTGTAGTGGATGTGTCCACAACCAATGTGAGTTTGACACTTCAGCTCGCACTTCAGCTTTTCAGCAAGCGAGACCGATTACGTACTCACTCAGTCTCTAATTTGAGCATATGTATTGATCACGGCGTGATTGTACGTCATGCTAGATCCAGATCAAGTCTGAATACCTCCTGTGATGTACATACGTACGCTCTATTATATTCATCAATCTCCCTTGGGATGTATGCATGCATGCATGCTTTCCTATGCAAAAAGTCTGCCTTCAATTCCTTCGCTGCTCTAACGTACGTTCGAACTGGCCCACCATTGAAATACCCACCGATTTTACCACCAGCTAGTGGTGCATATACATAGGGAGCTCATATCGTTGATTCCCCAGCGAGTGTCACTTTTCCCTCTGATTTCAAGTTTTGACATGTGTACAAAATCACCTGCTTAGGCTTAATCACCTACGTACTTGTAGAAGGAAAATTTTAACATGTGTCATGAGTTCTGAAGCTCAGAGGGGAGAGTGGCACTCACAAGGGAATCAATACAAGGAAACCATATCAGACCCTGGGATGTGTGTATATTCACCAAGCCTTTCAATGAGGACCTCTCCGATCCAGCAAATCAAGCGTGCAGTACGCAAGTCAAGAACGTCAAAAGCGCAGTCATCGCTATATTCGTTTAGTTGGAACTATTCCACCATATTGGAATTTTTTGAAATCTACAAATGGCATAGATGCCACTAAATCTATGCCAGTTGTAGATTTCAAAAAATCCCAATATGGTGGAATAGTCCCAACTAAACGAATATGGCGATAGTCCCTCTTGGAAAAGAACTGCACCACATGGCCTACCTGCAAGCACATGGTCTCGTCTACCGGTGCGTCACTCCGGTGAGATGATGTAATCGACGCCGTTACAGGAGGAGAAATAATTGAGGGGAATCGATCGTGCGATCTCATGCCCCCAACGATCAGTGCGTCACATCCGATGCTCGTCATACGACGACGCTTCATGTCCAAGGTTGAGAGACTTAATAGTATATACAGTTACTCGCCACTACCATGCATACCGGTAGTACTGGGCATCCAGTGGCAAATGGCGGCAACGGGGACCGCCGTCGGGAACCGTCGAGAGCCGCCAAAAGAGCCGTTGCTACTCCCAACTGCGTTCTCCCATTTTCATGTCAACGCTACGTCGGTCGTTGCTCCCTTCCTTCACTTCTCTTCCCGCCCGCCTTCCAATTCAATCTTGTCGTTACAAAAATGCACTCTTCTTCCATTCCTGCAATAAAATTCGCCTCGTTTAGTACACGAATGACACCTGTAGATAGATTATGGAAAGGGCCATGAAAGTAACGATTCTCCTTCCCAGACAGCAAATTAAACCGTTCGGATTCGTGAAGCGGGAGATCATCAACCTGGATGATTCAGAGTACTCACCACACGGTCAGTACGTGCAGAGCAACAACAACAATTACTCGTTCCAGTCTCACAAGCAGTCTGAGCCATCGTCGGAGCAAATGCGGTCGTATCTCACGAGAACCTTGAGCTTGCAGAGACCCGAAGATGTGCATCACTTCTACAAGGGCTCATACGACGACGGGGCCAATTTCAACGAAGCGGGCACGAGCGGCAGCGACGTCGACGGGGAATACAACGATGACTCAACGATAGACTCTGGAGCGCTTTGTTGCAGGAGCCGACGACGACGAAGAGCACGACGGATGGTGATGTCACGGTGCTCCTGCAAATGAAACGGCAAAACTCCGACATCTTCTCGACGCTGGAGCTTTGGAATTACAGCCAAATCGCCCAGCAGATGTAAAGAAGAAGAAGCGAGTCCATTGATACATTCAACATCATCAGCAACCATCCCTTGTTGAGAATTCCTACAATCGCCAGTTGTACATGAAGATCATCAAGGGAGGCTGATCAATAGACTAGGGTACACATGCTATTGCTGACTTGTACAGATGCCACCGGTGGAGGGATGAGATTCTGCACACTTGAATTGGAAATGTAAATCACGTACCGACGCAGACATCGATCAAATTTTTCCAGCAGGAAGTTAAAGTCGACCTTAAAATCCGTTTTTCCATGATTCGACGTTTTTCCATTCAGTCTCTCCCTGAAACGCAAGCATAGAGAAGAAGAAGTCGATCAGCAACTTACAGCAGAAAAGTCATGTCGTCATCTAGTTGTGTGGAGAGATGTGAGATCGAGAGATAGAGAAAGCAGAGTCCGGTCTTTGCATTGTGATCAGGAGTGAGTGAGTTGTGATCGAACTCCAGCTAGTCATCCCCGGGCCGCGTTATTTTACAGACAGAATGTTAATAATTTGTACACAAAAAATTTCATTATGGTCCCTCGACATGGCGATCGAGGAATGTTTATTCCTGGCACTGTCCACACATTGTGGATATCATTCTTTCTTGTATCACCAACATACATATGTACTTATATATATATACACGTGTACCAGCATCCAATTGGTTTCAGCCATGGCCAGCATCATCTTACTTCAAGGGGCTTTAATTTTTCTGTCGTTGATCTCACTTTTGTTGACATAGATATCCACAGTTCGGAGGAACAAGGTCGTCAGATGCATCAATTTTCAGATTGTTGATACATGTGATCTTTCTGTTTTGAGGTGAGAATTTAAACCTTTTGTTCTCTTCATCTGGATTAGCCATGTCTTCCTCCCGGATCTCTGAAGGTTGTGCATAGATTGAATGGCGTCACCCACGTACGTTTATTGAAAGCACTCTGATCCATGAAACAGAGAATGACGGTTTCATTAGCCCTTGGTAATTAATTGTCATAGCTCGTTTTCTCCTGGAAAGATCTCTGTCGGTTATCCTCACGGTATGCCCCAAGGAAAAGAGAACCTGATTAGTGTCAGAACATTCCCACATATAAGCCGCTTACTCTTTTTCTTAACAAGTTCTAGCACACAAAAAGAGTAGAAAATAGGAACACTCTGCTAGCTAGTGAGCTGTCAATGACCACTTGAATTGAAGTCCCACAAGAATATTTGAGAGGGATATTCCATACTCTAGTCTAAATCAAATTTTATGTTGCATCGTGCCTTTTGTACTTGCAAAGCAAGTGGAGGAATAGAATCAAGACAATGCAAAGTACAGGACACTCAGAACTCTTTTATATCACCCCTCTGGTACCATGTGGAAAGTGTGCAATCGCATAACTCGTACACTAGCAATGTTTCTCTGCAGATGCTGGGATGTGATATTAACCCCTAAATGACCGAGGGGTTAGGGCAAAACATAAATGTGTTATAAAAAATTACTTCTTCAACTTTGATGAAGTTTGGTCCAAAAGAGAAAAATAGGAGCTTGATGTTTAGTAATTTTCCATATGGTCAAATATCAAAAAATAGCTTTTTATCATCTCATAATGAATTTGGAAGCATTTGACTTCAAATATTTATAAGAATCACAAATTTTATTTTTAGAATTTGAAATTTTGTATGATTTGTTAAAACTAGACATTCTGTTCTAAAATCAAAAATTGCAAATTTTTCAACGGAGAGAACATCATTACTTTCCCCAAATAGTAAGTTTTCTAACACTAGACAAGTAGAAGTGTTTTTCTTTGAAAATTTCTCCCGGGTGGAGTTTAACTCGGATTGACATGATTCAAATTGGGTTGGAAAGTAGACTTGATTACCTATTTAAAAATATTTTTTATTTTCTATAAAAAAAAATTCTATTTCGGACAGCCCATAAAAAAAGGGCAGAGACCATAAAATGGTTGATCCGTCACTTAGGGGTTAAGGTAGAAGCACCAGAAACTATTAGGTATCAATATCAATATAAAAGCACCTGGAGTTCCCAATCTAGTTATCACAAGCATTAATTATGAATACCAAGTTAGCAATCTGATTGGACTAGAAATGAAAGACAGTTACTGGTACACCTACTAACATCAATAGTGGTCTATGCATATTAAGTTTGAAAATTTATAACATAATCATACATTGTGAAAACCCTAATTAAAAATTGAGCTTGGTTATTAAACCCAAAGTTTTATGTGCTGCAATCTCGGCTGCAATTTTCAGATTCACATCCAAACCCTGGCACATACTATCGACGATGGAGGTACCGAGAACTAGTCAGTAGCTGTCACGCCTCCCTTCATCCATGAACTCTGTCCACTAATTCTACGGAGCAACACCTAAATCTGCAAAAAAATTGCGTCTCGGAGCGACGCCAGGAATCTCCATCGCTGCCCCTCTCGAGTGAACCAACCTCTGTGCGAGGAAAGAATACCCGTATGAGTTCTTCCTAACCGTTCACTAGAAGGAAATGGATCGTTTTTCACTTACTATAAATGAAAAAAAATGAAACGACGTCAGGCACATGGGTTGTGTTAGTGCTGATTAGTGGATTTGGTCACAAGAAGATAAAAACATAAAGTATGATATTCCGCCACTATTCACTGTTCCCACAAGATGAGGAATGAAAAACGACATGTTTGCTACTACACTAAATAGGTAGATTAGTGTTAGATAATTATAAGATTTGAAAATATTATAGATTTTTACTCTCGACAAAAAAAATTACCAAAGACATTGATTCCAATACTATTGAAAGATCCCCATCTTGACCAATATAGAGGGTAAAAAAATTGGTCAACAGTAAAAACTTACAACATATTTATGTAAATTAGTGTATCTAACACTAATCTACCTATTTAGTGTAGTGGTTACAGGGAACACCTGGAAGGAACAGGCAAAGGTGCTTGTGGGAACTTCATTCATGACAAGGCCATGCACGCTCATCCGGACTACAGAGTTCCCTTCTACAATTTTGTACGCTCATCCATCCACACGGAGCCTTCTTTATACGAATTCAGAATTTCTTTGTGCACGTTCTATACATATTGGGCGTATATTCCAGTTTGTACACGCGTATTTGTGCACTTCCAGACCTCAGAATCAAAATGTTATTTTCACAGAAGCTGTATACAGTTCAATTACACATTTGAACTTCAAGGGGTGCTATCAAATTCTCACTAGATTTTAATCCATTGCGTTTTTAGAGGCCCCAGTGACCACCTTCTGGTTAGCTGGGCGGTAAAGGGTTAAAGTAATGTTAAATTTGAAGTATCCCAACAACACTCCTTGTGTGAACACCAAAGAAACTTATCAAAAGAAAATTTTATGAAGAGAGCTTGATGGCCTTGAAGCATGGGCCGATGAATAGTCTTCAAGCTCATTATCTAATTATTGATTGAGCAAAGATGCTTGCTTGGTATAAGTAATTTTCTTTCATCAAAGCTTATGTAGGTGGTGGGGAAAATTCAAACTTTGGCCCTAAATACTATCCTTTGGCGGGGAAGATTCAAATTGGATAGTTGTTGGGCCGGTCTTCAGAGCAAATGAAGCTCGCTACACCAAATCTTGGCGTTGGTTTCTCAAAAGCACCTACTACTAGACATGCTCTAAAGCAACTGAACTCATAACATTCATAATATTCTATACTAGTAGTAGCTCTAAGTTCTACTCTCCTTCAATAGTGCCAAAAACTTGTCCAATTCCTAATAAGAGTCCTTTTATCCTTTGTTTCTTACAAGAAAAAATTATTGATTGAACTAATAAGCAGCTTGTTTTCTCCAAGGGACTGTCATGTGTGTACTTTGTATAATGAATGCATGCCTCGAAGTTTTCTTTTTCATTACCATCTGCAATGAAGTATTGTAGAAAAGTATGGGCTCTTACAATTGTTATAGAATTTTTTCAAACTTTGTAGAGATAGATGTATTCCAAATCTTAACTCTTGGAGGTCCAGATGATGCACGGATTTTAAAGATGTGTTATAAAATGTTTGATGAATCACAAAAATGGAGTTGACATACAAAGAAAAGTTGTAAATCTCGATGTGTAGATTACGTACATGTACGGTTGGATTTATCATATATTTTTATTAAATTTTTATAATTATTTTTTCAAGGTTTTCATTTGAAATTCAGTTTAACATCCCAAATTCACAATTTTTAATAATTTTTTTTGTAATGAATTTGGAATTATTTGCACTATAAGATGGTATAATTTCTATTATTTGATTCTAGTACTTATTTTGAAGATCTCACTTTTTGAATTAAGAATGAAACTTGTCATAAACTACTTTTGTTAGTTTAAAAACATCACAATATCTTATTTTGAAAATCCATATTGTACAAATGGTAGTCAACTAGCACAAGAACCAAGAGAAAATAGGGCTTTACTTCTCTTCGCACCACTAATGACAAAGTGAAAGAATAAGAACAACAAAACCAGAACCAATCCGTCCGTCCAACGAATGACAAAATCAAAACCGATCCGGACCGACGAAACCAGTCCGTCCAACGAAAAAAATGGCGGAGCCAGTAGCCCAACGAACGCACACCAATATCTACCACCCAATTGGACCCCGCAGGATTCTTGGATGCCTTCCCATATTCATCCACCAAAACTCATCCAAGCTCTGTTCCATTATCCAGTATTGCAAGGAGAAGCCTGTACAGTACTGGCACACAGCGAGCACGCCCGCGTCGCAAATCCCTCGAATCCAAATCAGCTTTCTCGTCTCTCGCATTCATGGTGCGCATTCAACACACGACGCGTGATTGAGCGGTGGTCAAAAAGAGTCTCAAAAATCGATACTCTGGTGATTTTGGAGCTCATTTTCAAGTCGTCGAGCTTCAAGTGACTGAAAGCGGTGACTTCGATGTTGGTTGCACAATTTTGAGGTGACGCACTCTCTACTCTTGCGCTCATTCTCAAAAACATCGAATCTTAATGGTTGACATTGGCAAGAGGAGCAGATTAACCCCTAAGCGTCCACTGTGTATTTTCGGAAAATTTGGAACCCCTGCTGCAAATCATCTGTTTATGTGAAAATGACTTCAGTTTGACACTATTGTCACTGTCGGTCTTGTAGTATAGATCAAGAGCTTTAAAGTGATTTATTGCAATCAGAAAACCGAGGTAAATGAGAAAACGCCACCGTTTCAAAGTTCAGTGATACAGCTGGGGTTAAGCTGGATTTTGCATTGAAAACCTAAACCCTAGCAAAGTGTGGTGGAGCTGAAACCGATTGTGTACAGTCAAACCTCTTTCTCGAAAATGACTATCTATCATTGACTGTAGAATTTCCAGGGACTGAGATGATTTGGACAATGGGAGCAATACTCTGTGTGTAGTGCTTGGAGTAAAGATTCGTGAGAGCGATGGCGACAGCGATGATGGCTTGTTCTAGGGTTTGTTCATGGAATTTGAGGACGGCGCATGTTTCGACGTCGAAGCCGCAGCAGCAGCATCAACATGCTCAGTCGATGATCCGCCCTCGCGCGACATTCTCCATTACCAGTGGTTTGATCTTGCTCCTTTTATGCCTACCAAAATGCCTACCTCTTTGATGTTTGATACACTCCCACTTGGTCTTCTAATAATATCTGTATTCCAACCTAACTAAAACACCATTTCTCTTTGTATATATTACCTCATGTACAGTGATTTTTGTTGTTGCTAATTTTACTGTGTAAAATTTGGGCTGGCTAATTGATACAAAGGATTTTTGAAAATAGAAGGAATAATAGCCAGATTTCCTACATGGAGTCAAGATGTGTAGCCTCTTTAAACCTAAGTAACGCATGTGTATTACCCTGATATTATTGATATGAAAGAGCATCCAAGGAGCCTGGATTGCTCTTCAAGCCAGGGAGAAGTAGCAAAACTGCTAAACTGTCTCCTGATAAAAATAAATCACTGCTCATTTATGTATAATCCTTGGAGTGCATTTTGTGAAGGTAGGTATATTCGGATTGTTTGGTTTTCTGCTGGATAGGTTGCAAAGGCTAATCTGTGAATGCCCTAAATGCAGATGACTGGGGAGAAGAAACGCCGGATGTGGCCAGCACTTCCAGTCCGCCCAGCATTTCAAGCCCGCCTAGCCTTTCAAACCCTCCTCGAAGTCCAAGGAGGCGACGCAAGACACCAAAGCCGGTTATGCCATATGAAACGCAGCTTGAGCTTCTTGCTCAGGTGATATATTTCTTCCACTCCACTGACACATTTGCCTTCTTTTCTGATTCAAAATCGTCAACTCCTAAGGCCTATGTTTTTTGAACAGTTTTGAGTAGGTCTTCTGAGGACTTTTTTGGGGTCCGATTTAATTTCTTTCGTGACCAACACATGCAATGTTTCTGGTGATATAAAATTTGTGAGCTTTCACAATATGATCAATCGAATTCGTCATTTTCAAACCGTGAATCCTTGGGTTGTCCCTGTAGTTATCCTGCAAATAGTGCACAAGGCCAATAGACGAAATACTTCGTTGATATGAGCGCATGTAAAAGTGCACAAAACTAGGACTGGTTCCAGACAGACGTTGGGAAAAAGTGCCAATTTCTTGAAATCATGCCACTATATCAAGTATGCTTGTTTTCTATTAATACCTTTGTACTTCTGTTATGGAATGAAATCTACAGACTGCAGCGCTGCTTATTGAAAGAAACCAACCTGAGCATCTGTTTTAATGGAAAATCGATCATTGACTTCGTACTTCCCGTTAGCTGACATTTTTCCATGATCCATAGTGTGCTCACATGGTTCACGTGGCTTGTAGGTAAGGAAGAGAAGAGAGTTGGAGATTATGGAGCGTGAGCGTGAAGCTTTGAGTGCTGTTGGGAGTGAAGACGAGACAGGCTTTCCCTTTTGGAGAAAGAAGGAGTTTAAGTTGCGTGAGCTGACGCGGAGGATCGTGGAGCTAAGCAAACGGCATCAGCTTGATCTTGTAATATTTGTTTCTAGCCTTTTTGATTGCAAGGGAGTTGATGAGGTCGTTTTTCTGTGCACAGATTTAAGTTGCGTTTGCTTTTGGCAGCTTGAAAATATAAAATCATATGGCTTTCAACTGTACGTGATTGGATTTCTCTTTTTTTAAATTGTATGTGATTGGATTTCCCTATTCCTACTTCGTGCATGCCAGGTGTTTGAGGAGTTAGAGCAAGCAAAGCTAGAGCATGGCAAGCTGAATCACATCATCATGAATGCAGCCATGATGGCCTGTGTCGCTTGTAAGGATATTGACCGTGCTTTAGCGCTGTATGACGAAATGAAGAAACCTGATGCTTGTGGAGTGGATAATGTCACATATGGGACACTTTTGAAGGTAAGGGTTATCCAAGGTTTATTAGAGAAGGATATATCAGTACAATCCAGCTTGTTCAAATACTACTGTAGTTGTACATTGTTTCTACTTATGACTTCTATTTTTCTATTTGAGCTTGACGATTCTTGCAGGGTTTGGGGGAGGCGCGAAGGCTAGACGATGCATTTGACCTTGTAGAAGCGCTGGAATCAGGAAGAGCTCCAGGACGACACGTGGAGCTCACAGATGTCCATCTCAATACATTGGTCAATGCATGTGCCCATGCAGGTCAGTATTCTGGTTAATCCCTAAAGGACTAAGAAGCCCGAATTGGGCCTCATGGTTTTCTTAGCAGTTTTGAGTAGGTCCTATGTGAACTTCCTTTTGTTCAAATTTCTTTCCTTTTTACCAACACATGCAATGTTCTTAACTGATTCTGGTGATATAAAATTTGGTCCCATCTGAATTATATTTTTCAGAATATGATTGGTTGAATTTGTTATTTTGAATCCTTGGTTCTTTAGGTGTTAATTTCGTATAAATAATTCGAAGAGGTCATTCATTGTCATGATAACAGCTAAACTCCTAAGGTGTCCCATCGAGAGTCTCTTGCTAGAACAGAAAAAGCAATCATACAATTGTGACACAATATGTTCTAGCTGTCAGTTTTGATCCTTAACCCCTAACTGCCCTACTATGCATATTTTGCATTATGTACAGAAGCAAACTTCGTTTTCTCATCTGTTATGCACTTTTTGCAGTGTGATTATTTTTTGAGAAGTTAGTTTCATGCATGTGTGATCCGATTAGAGAGGGGATGATTTGTAAAACATTTATGCCTCATTACATGTTGCAGTGTTTTACCAAAAAATTTGAAGATTTTAGTCAAAAGAGTTCAAAAGTCAGAATACGCTCTTAAAATTAAGCTACCAAAAAATCTCCAAAAATCACTACACTTAGAGTATTACATTTCAACCCATCACAACAAATTTCATGCACGTCTTTGCAAAAGTGCCCAAACTGGACAGGGATGAGGACGTTTAGTGGTTAAGATTTGCGTCATTTTTGCAGGGGATGCACTCCGGGCTAGAGGTGTGCTGCTTCGATATAGATCTTCAGTGCGGAAGACAGGCCTCACAACTTTCACATTTAATCTGCTGATTAAGGTGCTCCCTTGTTATGCCTTTTGAACAACTGATCTGAGAAGACCATCATATCAACATGCCATTCTTGTGGCAATGCATTTAATTTTTTTAGTGGCAGTAGCTCTTGTGAATGCGTGTTCTTATTATTTTTATTATTTTTAAGTTTCGTTTTTTACTTAATCGTTAGCAATTCGATTTATAATTTGACAGGGTTACTCACGGTCAGATAATCCACTTGAGGCGTTGAAGCTAATGGATGAGATGCGCTCACATAACCTACAGCCGCAGCGGGTCACCTTTAACTCTCTTATACTAGCATGTGTGCGTGGCGGTGATCTCCAAAGAGCACTAAAACTATTATCTGCCATGAAGGTTCGTATTGCCTCTATTATTTTTGCCTCGTTTCTTTTCTTTCGTATTTGATACTTATTTCACAACTTGGAATTGCTGGTGTTTAAGTGCAAGCAATCTTTCTAGTCTTTGGATTTGTGTGTAGTTGTTTCCTGAGGTATCTATGGGTAAACTTCGGTGCAGGAAGAAGCTAAGAGATTGAACACGTCAAGGTTGCTGCCAGATGTTGTGACATATACAACTCTCTTACGGGTATGAGTTCACTACCTTACTGGAGCTCCTCTTGATGTTTGGAATGGCATGTTCGATATAGTTTACGTGTCCAAGTTCATTTGCAGTTAGATGAATTTGCATGTTTGTAATATGCACTCTCAACCACGTCGTTCAAACTTGCTGAATTAATAATATCTCCGTGTAACTTGAAAACGGTGTTTATATGTATCTGGTGATTGTCGCTTTTTGACACCAAGCTTATTGGTCAACTATGGCAGGGGCTAGCAGAGGCAAGAGATTTGCAAGGTGTATGCGACATGGTGGATCAAATGAAAGCAACTCCAACGTGCGTCTTAGATCGAGTTGCCTACACGGCCATAATTGATGCTTGCATTGCAGCTGGATCACCTGAACGTGAGTCTCTTCTCATTTACTCCGATTTTTATATTTTTTGGAACATGGACCTTTGTATATGTCACAAGAAACATATCAAGCAAAAGTCATATCCTTGTCATTGTTTTTCTCTACTCTTCTGTCCTTAAGTCATATCTGAAATGTGGTTTAAACTCTACTCCCACATAATCTGAACCCTGCTCATGTCCCGAGTATTAAGATGCCCTTTTCAATTCTTGTGCTAATAAATGAGCATTAAAAAGCTCTGGGCTCATGTTTGGCAATGATATTCATGATTCCAGAAGGACGCATATACATGGATGAGATGCAAAGTACTGCAAAGCAAGATGGGCAATTCAAGCCACGAGCTCATGTGTTCTTATCACTGATGAGAGCACTTGCTGAGAGAGGAGACTTGGAATCCGTTGGATCGCTGCGGACACGAATGGTAGCTGAGGCAGGAGGTCATGTTTGGGCAGAAGATCGTGCTGAAGCAGATGAGCTTTACATAGAAGCTGCTGTAATTGCTGGCAAGGTAAGCTTCAGTTGTGGTTAAATCTCAAATCAATACATTTTTTTTTATCCCGATTGCAGTGAAAATGTCGCCTCACCTCATTTTTTCTCTTCCTGCAGCTGGGTGAAGCGAAAAAGACGTTGAAAAATATGGTTGGATTGAAGAAAGGTATTCCTTTGAGCAAGCGCGCATATATGGTCAGTAGTATGACACCCTTCCACATCTCCATCTGGTCAAATTTCGGCATCTTCTTACCTTTTCCATGTAATAAAGACATCCTATGTTACGTTTTGGATAGAAGGGTGAAGGAAAAATAAAGCCAGCAAAGTTAATGCTGATGGGGGTGACACCGTTGCCAGGCTGTTGTTCGCTTGCAGGCCTTAACCAGATTCAATGAGGATATTTTCAGCCCTTACAAGCTGAAGCCAGGGGTGAGTTTTCATATGCAACGATGAAGAATTTTGAGTGTCACATGTAGAAGAAGATCATGTGTGCTTAGTTTTTCTGCTTTTGTTTTTCCTATGGGTTTCGTAGTTCCTCACAAGGTATTCTTTCTTGCTGCTGATCTGCAGGTATCACAACATGACATAGTGGAAAATTTGATGATTTCCCCTGAGGAGATTAGACCGCTTTCAGTGGATGTTGAAGTCCGTGAAGTGGTCATGAGATTCTTCGAAAGTGACGGCATCCCTGTTGTCAATGAACGAGGCTCTTGTGTTGGTGTTGTCTACGCAGCAGACTGCAAGGAGGTATAATACCGATTCTCTCCCTTATTAGTGGTCAGTAAAATTAGACTGTTTAAGACAGCATCTTTGCTTATGATTCATGAGGAGTCCTCCTCATATGACCCATGATACATTGGCAGGCCTCCTTATGAATCATGGAAAAGATCCTCTTCATGATGATGTCTAAAAATTTCAATGTTATTGGAAACCATTAGATCATTGGTATGAATTGGAAGACGTCCTGTCTTGAAAGAGGAGGTTCCTGCTGTTATGGGCATCTTGTGCCAATGACACCACTTCCATTAAAAGTGCACTTGTTATGTAAAAAGTGCATAAAGTTAAGACTATGAATTTGGATTGTGAACGTAATAAGTTTGGTGATCGTCAACTCTTTCATCATTTAGTTTTATCATGTAGAGATTGATGGCCATCAACCACATTGTTTTAAAATTATGCAATTTTGTTTTTTTAATGAAAAAACTATTATGTGTACTTTTAATGGAAGTGGGGTATTCAATGTTGTCATTAGACCTTTTGGATGGCACTACGCCATTCATTTTATTCAGTTGATTCAACATAATAGCGTGTCATACAGTAAATGAACTGCTTTTGTCGAATAGTGCACCTTGAGAGCATTAAAAGAAAGGAAAGAGAAGCTTTTGACTGAATAGTGACGAGATCCAAAGCTCACTAAATAGTGTTCCAACCAGATACAAAATGATGTAGTGTTGGCTGTTAACCCTTAAAGGGCTGATGGGGATAGTACATACGTTGGCGTACATTTGACATTTATTGTAAATAGAAAGCTCCAAATTGAGATCTCAATAGATCATTAACCCCTAAACGTCCCATCGTCCAGAAACTGGATCACGAACGGATTAAATACCTTGTAACTTTCTCATACAATCTCGGATGACTTTCATGCAAGTCACCTTTGCAAGCCTATTAAATTCTCTACCAATTAGAGTAAATCTCTTGTGATGGGGAGATGTTGATAATATTGGAGAAGCCTCCAAATGCAAGTATGTCAAAAAATTTGGGTAGATTTCATGCATGCAATGGTCCTCTCATGTACACCTAATGTACATCTCAATCATGCTAATATCTATATTTGTGGCTAGCATCTACTTGTTTTCAAAGGATCGATACGTTTAGGGGTTAAAATCATGTCAACGTGAATTTTAATTTCACTTTTGATCGTAAACCCATAGGAGGTGTGGAACCATGCCAAATACAATGAACTGTTAGTGTATAATACTGGTCGGAAAGGGCTCTTTGGACCTTTAAGGGTTAAATATTTATCATGCTCGGTATGCAGATGACGGCTCGGTTGGGAGACGTGATGAGAGAGCCGCCACCGTCGGTGACGGCGTCAACTCCGGTGTCCAAGGCCATCACGATGCTGCTGCAGCCCAACACAAAGCTGCTCATGGTCATCAGTGACCGCACGGGCTACTCGTTGAACAAAGACGAGGTCCAGGGCGAACGAGTGCTGGGCTTCTTGACACGGGAGGCCACGTTCAGTGCTTCCCATGCTCTGCCTTTCTCACTCTCCTCAGACGACACCACACAAGACTCTCCACAAGAACAACAAGCGTAAACCCTCAGCTGTTTTTCTTTTTGTAACGTGCAACAATTTTGCTAGTAGTAAGTAGTATGTAATATGTAGATTCCACATATTTCATGGTGTGTATAATAGTCTACCTTGACTTTGGGAAAGCAATCACCGCAATCTGTGTGGGTGGTTTTAAATGAGGCATAAACTGAGTGAGCTCCAAGACCGCTTTCATGTGAGCATTTTAACCAAAATGTATGAGTGCGTTTTGGGCGATCAGTTTAGAGCTCTTGAGAGATCAGTTTGGGCACAAGAGCCATACTCTCTTGAGATCAAAATTTTTATCTTATGTGTGAATTTCTTGTGTAATCAAAGTGGAAGGTTGTAGACCCACTATTGAAGAGATAATAGACCACCTCATTTTCATATTTTATTGGCTCTGACCATAGGGAAGAGGACACTCAATATTTTTTGGGCGAAGCACCATTGTAGCAAATATTTTCCGTCCATGATTTCAATGAAATGCATTTCCGTCCTTCACCTGTTCTATTCCGGTCAAAGCTTCTTGTAGCATAGTTGCTTGTTATTTATTATTTTGTAGTAACATGTGGGTTGCATTTTGCAACTCATGGCAAGTTCACAAGTTGCATTTCGCAACTTGTAGAAAGGGGGGGTTTATTAGGAGAGGGCCAATTTTACGGCCAGGATTGAACCGTCAAGGGTTAGGGTACCCCATCTCCATCCTTGGTAGTTTAAAGTCATCTCGAGCCAACCCCGTTTTCATTTTCATTGACCACTTTAACTATGTCATCTATCTATGTCACCTCTTGTCATGTCTACATTGGATCTCATTACATCATGTAAGTATTTACACACAAAGAACATCAACAAATATTTTGCATTTTCTTAATGAGTGCCAATACATCCTTCTTCACAATCACTCAACTTCATAAACTTCCCTCTATTACTTTCTTTTCCTTGTCTTTATCACAATCTTTACTTCTATACACCCCTTGGCTTACTTTAGTTCTTTACTACATCAGTCTCTAGTTATAATCTCGTTTTCTTCCCCCTAAAGTGTAGAAAAACATAAATCTTCTTATGAGTGATTGAAGGCATCATCAAAGCTAGATAAAAAAACCCTTTCATCTATGAAGAAAGTGGCAACGATTATGAACATCATGCAGAATTTTCACGGTTAGATTGTTAAGGGTTAATCCCTACAAGCCCGAGGGTATTGAACAAAACATAGATGTGTTATAATTTGTGCCTTCCACATGTTTAACGAAGTTTGGTTCATTCAAGGGACAAAATGTAGGGCATCATCTCTACAAGTTAATCTATATAGTCGAACTTCCAAAAATGATTAGATGTTTTTTTAATGAATCTAAAAGCATTAACCTTTGACAAATTGTATAAATTATAATCTTCACTTTTAGAGTTTAAAATTTAGCATGATTGGTTAAAGTTCATATATCTATTGTAAACTTCAAAAAAGCAAAAGAAATGATAGAGGGAACATGACTACTTTACCCAAGTAGCAAATTTTATAACACTAAGACAATGTTGAGGTGATTCACTTTGAAAAGTTCTCCCAAGTGGAGTTTAACTCAGATCAATATAATTCAAACTGCGTTGGAAAGTAGATTTTATTTAGTATTTTAAATTATTTTTTTCTATTTTTTCAAAAACAATTTTTTTTGTTCTGGACAATCCAACAGATTTGGGCAACGACCTGTTTAAAAGACAGAGGGGGTAAGCGCGAAACCTAAATGTGTTATAAAATGTTACTTTTGCAACTTTGATGAAGTTTGTTTCAAAAGAGAAAATGAGAAGCATGATGTTTAGTAATTATCCGTTCGGTCAAACTTCCAAAAAAATGTTTCAGATACTCATTTAATAAATTTAGAAGCTTTTACCATTTAAAATTCCCCAAAATTACAATTTTTATTTTTAGAACTTGAAATTTGGTGTGATTGGTTAAAACTAGACATTCTATTCTAAAATTTTAAAAGGAAAATTTTTCAAACAAAGAGAACATCATTAGTTTCGCGAAATAGTAAGCTTTATAACACTAGGACAATATTGAGGTCTTGGTTTATGAAAAATTCCTTAGTGAACCTCGATATTGCAAACGAAATGTATCAAACAACACTATAACATGATACCCCCAATTTCAACAAAAAATAAAAACTTGAAAATTGTCATTTCTTGACCATGGACAGTCACTATTTTTTACGAGAAATTGCCATTCAACATTGTTTTCAAAGGTTCGTTATAAAATGTTTGACGAAAAAAAAAATAGAGTCAATGTAAAAAGCAAAGCTGTAAATGTCAATGTGAAGATCACATCTATATGGTTGGATCCATCATAGTCTTTATTAATGTTTTTAAATTAATTTTGCAAAGTTTTCTCCTAAAATTCAATTAGAAATCCCAAATCAACATAAAAATATTTTAAAAATATTGTAATGAAATTGGAATAACATGCACTATGAGATAGTATGGTTTCCATTATTTGAATCTACTTCTTTTGAAAAATCATATTTAAGGTCTCACTTTTTGAACTAAGAATGAAACTCGATATAAACCAATTGCGTTGTTTTTCAAAAATCACAATATCTTAGTTTGAAGAACTATATCGTACAAATGATAGTCAACTAGCACAAGAACCAAGAGAAATTTGGATGAATGAAAACTTGTAGTGTAATGAATCAAAGGGTTAACCCTTTAGTGGCCAGGGTACTGTAGCTGGGAGCACTGGATTTCAGTGCATTTTTCCACTGTGATTGAGACTATTTAAAGTAGAATGGATTAAATTAGAAAGTAGCCGTACAATTCTATTCTCAACTGGAGAGCACACATTTTATTAAAATTTGAGAATCATCCAATGGTGGGATTGGAAGATTATAGTATGTATTTGAACTGTATAATGCAGGCTCAAAAATGAGATTTTGGGGGGTGTGTGGCTTCAAAGTTAAATAGAATTTGGGCTGAATTTTCAAAAATGATAGGAAAGAAGTTCAGCTATGCCCTATGTCAACACCTCCCCATTGCAATCTTTCATATCAAGAATAGACTCACACATAATTATTGTGAATTTTATAAGTGAAAGTGACTTATCCATATACGGTTTGGGACAAAATTTTATACGTTGAAAATTGACGAGAGTGGGTACATTAGTCAAGATCGGATTACACACTCTGATGAAAAATGAAGAAGAGAACACAATCCAAAAAAATAAAACAAGATAACAAACTTCCAAACACAAGAAATATTGCATAATACATGTGCTATATTTGTAAGTATTTACTGTATTTTCAAGTATTTGCAATATTTTCGCGTTTTGTTGATAGGTATTTTGATAGTTGTACAATTCCAAATTGAAAATTTCTTTTTCTGGAAGGTGTGTAATGTACAAGGGCAAATCTGAACTTCAAATCTGAAGTTCCAATTCTTCACGGATTCTCTACTATTTACATTTTGGACGTTGTAGTGACCATAATGTGGTCAGCTGGGCACTAAAGGGTTAATACACAAGCATGAGAATATAGCAGTCAGTGGCAGGTTGAAAGGGATTCTGCACAGACTTGACATGGAGAAATATCATACCTTTGTATTGGTATGTTGAACTTGCATATACAGTCAAGGTGCCACACCTCTAAAGGATGTGCCTTTCCCTCTAAAAGCTTAAAAGCAGCAAAATCTCACTACCTGAGTCACACAACTACAAAATACTTTCCGAGAACTTTCAAAGAAACGAAACCTGGAAACCGTAAGTTGCCAAAATAAAAGCCATGGGAAAAATAATTAGCACTCTCAATAATCTCTGCTAAACTTTGGAGGGGCTTCTCACTCTTTCTCGTACTGCTAGCCGTGCAACTTGGTCCACTCAAAAACCCAGACTGAGGTTTTCTCCAAGTGCAAAGTCATCACGTAATGACAGTGGTGATGGTGACCATATGATACAGAAATCTTTGATACAGGACGAACATCAACTGGAAACTGGCCTAGTCATTGTCAATATTGATGTCAATAATAGTTGGATCGTTTTTGTCTTCCTTGCCCTTTGAAAAATCTTGCCGCGGTTGCCAAACCACACCCTTGCACCGTTGGCACACCACCACTTGATTTCGACCTCCGACATAACGAGCCCCACAATTCGGACAAGCACCCTGTAGTCCATCACAGCATTCAAGAGAGTCAGTATGCAGTGCAATCAATTGCACGAGTTCACTTCAGATGAACAAAATTGAATCACAGTATCACAGATATCACTCCATAGATACAATAGAGGGTGTCAGAGTGCAAATGTTTGCGTGCAGTTCTGCAATGAGCTTTCAAGCTAGGATGTGGCCCCCTATCTCCTTAACCCTTAAACGTACCAACCCTTTGAACAGAAGTAGATGCTAGCCTCAAAAATAGATATTAGCATGGCTCAGATGTACATGAGAGGACCATTACAAGTATAAAATCTACCCAAGAAATTTGACATAATTGTAGTTGAAGGTCTATCCAATATTATCATCAGCTTCCCATCACAAGAGATTTATTGTAATTGGTAGAGAATTTAATAAGCTTTAAAAGGTGGCTTGGATGAAAGTCATCCGAGGTTTTATGAGAAAGTTACAAAGCTTTGAATCTGTTCGTGATCCAGTTTCTGGACGCTGGGACATTTAGGGGTAAAAAGGCGTTGGCAGAACCTCACAGTTTCAATTCGCGAGTAGAAGGCAACTAACAGTTTTGGAGAGAGTCTTGCAATTGTGAGCATGGATTACAGGATGCACCATGTACAAACCGTGTTGCAGACAAGCTTGCATAATATCCAATTTCAAACACATGAAAATATACTTGGCGAATCGGCAGAAAAACTGACCTCAACAACAGCAGCCTTCGACAGTGTTCCTATGAAGAGGGGGCCAGCAAATGGCAGAAACCAGAGCGAGAAGAAGAAGATCCGGAAAGCCCAACCAGATACAATAAACCATAGCAGAAGAAGAGACTGCAGAGATAAACCCACAAGAGTTAGCACAAGACTAACTAAAACATAGTCAGGACATTAAAAAGGTCACACAATCCACATCTAACAAGTGATGCGCATACGAATTCTCATGCACTAAGCCTTGCTAACTCTTGTTGCGTCAAGATTCAGAACCTGGACTTACCACAACGGTCTTGCCAATCGGAGTCTCCATGAAAGAAGAAACTTGTCTTCGATACTGTAGAGTACAACCATGTCCACGTTCAGGACACCTAACATCATAACCGATACTTCATTTTAGAGGATATCGACAGAGATAGTATTCCCATCGTAATCAGATATATTCACTAAATTCTAAACCAAAAGATAAAACAAAAGAGTAATGAAGGGAACGCATACAGCAGGAAGCCTAAGACGGAAATCTGCAGTTGCATTGCGAGCCTTCTGCCGTAACCCATACTGCCTGTCCACATTTTGGGCTTGCTCCGTCGCATAATCTTTGGCCTTCTGGACCTTTTCTGTTACGTGATACTGCCGGTCCCACTTTCCCAATTGTTTCTTGAAGTCATATGCAAACTCTTCAAACTTTAAGTTGGCAGTCTTGGCTGCTCGCCGAGCCTGTCAATTCAAAAAGTTCACCCAATCATCGAACAGTTTCTATTCCACAAAGAAGAACAGAAAAAAGCAAGGAAAACATAGAGACTCCAAGTACAACTGCCCGCCTCTAATCACTAATAGCCATTTCCATATCTCCAATTGCTTATATTATTACAACCAGCATAAACAGCTGCTTGCTAGGTATGAAAATCCCCTTTCCAAGAACTGGGAAAATGCAATCCCGTCTCCTATATCGACCCCTGTTAGAGCCAAGTTCCATGGGTTTGAGAAGTTGCCCATGGAAGCAGGCAAGAGGAGGGGAAAAGTGGGGAAAAGTGAACTTGGGTTTGTCTCATACCCAGCCATGAAGTTGTGCACGTTCCATGGACTTGCTTGAGGTGAAACATGAACAAATTTAATTGGGTGAGGTGAAACATAAACGAATTTGATTGGTTAGGGAGAAGTTGCCATGCAGTCTTGGGCTTGAGGAAACTCCATGCTTCATGACAACTTCTCCACCATTTTTTTCTCAAAAGGCTCACTTGAAATGTCGAACTTGGTACCCCAAAGTCCCTAAAAACTTGTCTATTAACCCTTAAATGTCCCATGGGGATAGTATATACACTGTTGTAGAATTGGGATTTGCTAGCAACAAGAAACTCTAAATTGAGATCTCGGTAACTCACTAGAACCGCATTGATCTAAATTCCAACTTCTCTTCTAAACTCAAACCCATTAAAGGTGTGGATTCATTCCAAATACAACCAAAATACAACGTATTCTACTGATCGCAGAGGCACGTTCATACGTTTAGGGGTTAGTGAGATATTACACCCATAGAACTTGGCCCTTACTCATCTCTTCCAATACACTCAGTTGGTATTCGATGAGCAAGTGGTGTAAACATGACTTGGCTAAATGTCTATGGCCACTGATCTTTGAATGGAAATGACCTTGTCTAATACCCCTCAACAGTGGTCCACTTTGAATGATTGCAGAAGAAATCATCATAGAATTTTGATTTGGCTATTGTACTCAAAGTGATGAGTATGTGTTCATTTGACTCAAAAAAAAAAAGTGATGAGCACGCTCCTCCATATTGATGAAACAATGACGGAAAGAGTATCCTCTGTAAATTAGTATACTCTGTAAATTAGTATATCAATTGAAGGTTGAAGGTAGTGATGCATACCTTGCCCTGTAAATCATTCTTTTCCTGAAACTCGACGGCCTTGCGCTTGACATCGCCGAACACCTCGCCGGCCCTCCGACGCGCTTCTTCCGCCATCCGCCCAACCTGGCCCTCGAACCCGCTCCCCGAAGCTTCACATCTAACGCCAACGAATTTTTGCTTCCTACTAGGGCTGCAGTTGATTCTCCACACACTACGAGAAATGTACGTCGACGTTGGTCCACCTCCCGAAATCACCAATTGCCTCCGCGGATGCGCCGTCACCGCACTCGCTTGCGCTATGGCCGTCGCCATGATCCACTGCAAAACCCCAACCTCTTTCAGCTGCCCGGATTCCTACACCTCGGCAAGTGGAAAATTGGAATTGATCTAGAACCCTAAATTTCTATACACACACTCTGGAACCGAAGAGAATACGGCATTCTCTAAACCCTAAACCGAAAGCCAAATGCGTACGTGTTGGTGCTCACCGCTTCCTGAAATCGCCGTGAATTTGCTTGCGCGAAGTGCGAGATTTTTTCTCTAGTGTTTGCACTGATGAACCGAATGACTGTTCCAGAAGGGGCGAAACTAAGTGTACCAGAAACGCAAACTATGCTACCAGGAAAATTGCCGAAGCAAAGTGATGCATTCTTCTGCACGGCGAACTCAATGCAAGCGAGCACTGGCGCTCACCACCGCTTTTTTCGTCCTGTGGTCGCCGAGGAAATAAGTGCGTACGACCAGCGGTCGGCGACCGAGAGCGCGTGGCCCAATAGACAGGTGCAGGAGGATTCTGGTGGCTGGCGTCGTTCGGATTCATCCAGATGGACCGACCGCTTCACCTTCCAATTCTTAGGGCCCTTTATATTTATTTAACCCCTAAAGACCATAAGGCTTCCATGGAGCTTCTGGAATTAGAAAGTGAGGAAATTTGAGTTGTTGGTCTGTGAATTGTAGGGTAAGCAACAAAAAGACCCTTGCTCTTTTTGAAAACGAATCCGTGACTATTTCTTGATTGAAATTCATGAAATGTATGATTTTTGATGATTTTTTTGAGCTGCAAGTCACTTCAGACCCTCATATCTTCCTCTTCAGACATCAAAATTACGTGAATTTTTTTTTACAAATTCAAAATGATGATCTCTATGCATGGTGAAAATTCCATAAATTTTGGAGCACTTTTGAACAATCCAGGTTTAGCATATGTATAAAATACCCCAAACAAGTTCCATCAATCTTTTCAATGGTGGCATTTTTTCAAAAATTGTACAATTTTGTCGATCCTTTTTTCTTATAACATTTTTGTAAGTCTTTTTTAATTTCGACCGTGCCGATTGTCAAAATTGCCCCACACCAATGAGGAATTCAGGTTGTTGCAAGAATTAGTCCTTTAGGAGTTAATAATAAGGACCTAGAATTAGTTAAATTCACAATCCATCATTTAGGAGTTGAGCCCGTCATTCTTGGGCCCAATTCAACAAAGAATCAACCCATATCACCTTATGCCCAGCCTCAAGCACACAATAAAATAAGATTGGAGTTTTTAATGAAATGTGTACATGGGCCCAGACCCAAAGTTTGGGCTTTCATATCAAATTTTGGTGGACTCAATGAATCAGGAATCGGGCTCGTGTAAGAGCTTGAATGTGGATATTAATGAAAAAACCGTTTTAGTTGTATTGGGCTTAACTCCTAGTATAAAAGAGTTGGGCCCAATTTCATGCTTTTGACTAATGAGAAGTAAGGATTTCAACCCTTTTACACATCAACGCGGGTCAGACTCCTAGTGTAAAGCAATCCTATACCATCAATTAACCCCTAAATGTCCAACCGTTCAGAAAGTTAACTACATAGAGAAACAAAGTTATTTTTCTCATCCACCGTTGAATTTTGGAGGAGTGAAATTTTTACATAGCTTCATGCATGTGTGATCAAATAAGAAAGGGGATGATTTGTGAAAATTTTATGCCTTATTTCATGTTGTACATTGAATAGGGGTCTTAAGCTCGGGGGGTGCATTGTACTAAACATGTACAAGTATACGTGAGACAGTGCACAAGAGGGATATTAATTTGAACATTTTCGTATTACGTATACATACAATAGACATATTTAAAGCAGAAAATGTTGACGTATACATACATTAAACATATATTTAGAATAAAATAGATCTATATACAAAAGTCTTAGATATATAATTCCTTGTATACAAAGGGGTTTTGAGAGGAGTCGTGAACGCACGTGATTCTCAAACATAGTGTAGAGTGCACCCTCGAGTTCAATAGAGATATCATGTGTTGTGTTTCAAGGATATTCTGACATGCATCCGAGTTCCTTCTATAGAATTTGTGTGAACTTCAGTAGTAGGATCTTTGAAAAAATTAGAGCAACTTGACATTGTAAGATGTGATTGCCCAATCCATAGAATTTGTGTGAATTTCAGTAGTAGGATCTTCAAAAATATTGGAGCAACTTGACACTGTAAGATGTCATAGCCAAATCTATAGAATTTGTGTGAACTTCAGTAGTAGGATCTTTGAAAACATTGGAGCGATTTGACACTGTAAGATGTCATATAGCCCAATCCATAGAATTTGTGTGAACTTCAGTAGTAGGATCTTTGAAAAAATTGGAGCGATTTGACACTGTAAGATGTCATAGCCCAATTTATAGAATTTGTGTGAACTTCAGTAGTAGTAGGATCTTTGAAAAAACTGGAGCGATTTGACATTGTAAGATGTCATAGCCTAATCCATAGAATTTGTGTGAACTTTAGTAGTAGTAGGATCTTTGAAAAAACTGGAGCGATTTGACATTGTAAGATGTCATAGCCTAATCCATAGAATTTGTGTGAACTTCAGTAGTAGTAGGATCTTTGAAAAAACTGGAGCTATTTGACACTGTAAGATGTCATAGCCCAATCTATAGAATTTGTGTGAACTTCAATAGTAGTAGGATCTTTGAAAAAACTAGAGCGATTTGACACTATAAGATGTCATAGCCCAATCCATAGAATTTGTGTGAACTTTAGTAGTAGTAGGATCTTTGAAAAAACTGGAGCCATTTGACACTGTAAGATGTCATAGCCCAATCTATAGAATTTGTGTGAACTTCAGTAGTAGTAGGATCTTTGAAAAAACTAGAGCGATTTGACACTGTGAGATGTCATAGCCCAATCCATAGAATTTGTGTGAACTTCAGTAGTAGGATCTTTGAAAAAACTGAAAAGATTTGACACTGTAAGACGTCATAGCCTAATCCATATAATTTGTGTGAACTTTAGTAGTTGGATCTTTGGAAAAATTGGAGTGATTTGACACTGTAATAGCCCAATCGGTTCAACCAAGCAATGTCGTATCCCTTCCAAGTTCCAACAATCACTTGTACTCAACATACTCCCACAATAGGTTTGTTAGGGGTTCATTGGTTCTATCATGAACTATAATGAAAACCACGTGGTTTACATTTTCTCCCTCAGCCTCTCCAAACACCCATTCATTAAAGGAAAAATAACACCCAATTCGCTAATTTTGCACTTGGCGATACAATCATGCACTTGGCCCCTATGCGCATTAAAAAATTTGTTTGAATTTTTTTTGTTAAAAACAACGATTTTTGTCTTTCTACAATCCCTTACGTTGTAAAGAAACAATTATTTAATTTATTTTGTATCCTTAGCTTTATCTTTTATTTTATCTTTATCTTTTTTTAATTTTTTTAATTTTTTATCTTGTATTCTTTTCTTGTCTTCTTTCCCGTCTTGTACCTACAGAAATCGAGCTACTCAAATTCATCCGGCTTCCAGAAAACGAAAGTCATTCTGGACGCCGGCGCGCTAAAGGGTTAAACTGACGGCAACTGTACCCCTTACCTTACCCCTAAAACAGAAAAATCATTTGAGAAACAAATATCATCCACTTTCGAAACTAGTGACGGAATGTTGAAGAAAATATCATTCACCGGATGCCTTTCATCCACGGAGCCTCACACCCTTCCACGGAACCCGTCTTGCAAAGGGGGAGACGCCAGCCATTGAGAAGAAGAATCGGTGCAAATCAACATACGATTGACGGGCGGGAGTCTCGCATCAATTTTGTAAAAAAATTCTCAAGAATTTTCTACTCCGAACACTCAGGTAAGTTTGCGACAGCAGCTGCAAAGCTCCGTGTCCTTTTCTATGGTTTTATATCAGGGTTTGGTTTTTTGCTGCTGTAAAAAATTAGGTTCTTAGGGTTTGGTAAGTATCAGTGCCCGATCGGCTTGTCGACAGAAGGGGACAATGTATCGTTACGGTCCCAGGGATATATGCTTAGTGCGGAATTGAACGTGATTTTTCTTTTGCTCACTGGTTGCGTATTCAGAAAATTCAAGAGCTTCTTTGGAATGTCCTATTAGGTTGATTTGATGCAGCAGTTTGGTGTGCATAATAATGTCTTTCGTTGAGGAGGCTGAAAGGTGAGTGGTGCGGGGGTTTTGTGTGCAGCAGATTTGATACTATGGCTCAGGCTTTGCTTTCGAAGTTGGCGTCCGCGGCCGAGTTCGTGGCTGTTCCTGGAGCAATTTTGGTGGCGTATTTTACGACGAGCCGCTCCACCGAGCCTAAACGAGGTCGTAAGTGATGGAGCATATCAACACGCAGTCAGAAGCTCATTTTCTTTCCCTGCATTCATACTCTTTGGTATTTGGTGGAGAGGGATGCTGCCTTATGAAATGTGATACTCGCATCATATGCATGATGTAATGATGTAATAAACAGTTTTGGTTTAACGATTTTTACAGTAATGTTACATATGAAAGTTGGCATGATGTGCGTGATGATACTGGTTTGATGGAGCATGTGCTTTTTCTTTGATGTGAAATGACCTTTGCATGTATTCGGCGGTTCATACTCTTGTCTTTTGTTAACCCCTAAAGGACCATAAGGCCACCAGGTGGTGATTTTGAGTAGGTTTTATGTAGATTCTTTTTCGTTATTTTTATTTTTGTTTTTAATTCAACATATGTAATATTCTTCACTAATTCCAGTGATATAAAATTTGGTCCCATTCAAATTATAATTTTTCACAATATGATTGTTTAAACTTATCATTTTAAAACCATGAATCCTTGGTCCTTTAGGGGTTAAATTTCATAGAGCTTTGTCGAGGTCTGTCTCAACTTGTGAGAATTCGGTTATGGCATCAGTAGTGTCTGACCCTCAAATAGAAATTGCTTTCTTCTTTTGTTGGGACACAGACAGGCAACGGTAAGCCAAGTAAGACTTGGTCCTCCTCCAGTTCTTCCTCAGGTTCTTCTGAGTCGGATCCAGTTAAGTACGACGATGGAAAGGAAATGGGACCGCCATGGATACCCAAAGACAGATGGTGATACATTTCCACGGATGGAAACGGTAGTGACCTAAGTTTTGTGATGAGGAGGTGGCTCAGCTGCTTGAATCCTCGTGCAAGTTTCTTTTCAGCCACTACTTTGGTGTGTTTGACTATTTTTGTTTCAGTTTTTAATACTGCATAGGTTTTATCAACCTCATAAATCTTTTGAAAGTTATTTCACTAGAATTTGTATGCCCAATTGCGATGCTATGAATTCGAGAGCTTGAGATTGGTTGATGCTTCTCTTCACCAATTCTAAACATCTTCCTTGGTTTTCTTGCACGTTGTGGAAGCTCTAGACTTGAAGCTTCGGTGATCTTCAGTAATTGTACATGTGCAGTCGTTAGTTCTACTGTCACAACTTCCGAGCCTTTTATCTTATCTTTGTGTAATTGATTTCTTAACCCTTGAAGGACCAAGGATTCATGGTTTTAAAATGTCAAATTCAATTGATCATATTGTGAAACATATAATTTAGATGAGACCAAATTTTATACCACCAAAATCAGTGAAGAACATTACATGTGTTATATCAAAATGTTAAAAAAACATGAGGTCCAATTTGGGTTTCTTGTCCTTTACGGGTTAAAAATATTTATCCTAAGTAGAAGCAACAAGCTTGATGCATATTTATAGTATTAAAAATCAACACCAACAAGGTTTCAAAATAACTTACAATTTCATAGAAAGTTGGTTCTCTACTAGGTTGTATTGGTTTGATTTTTAGGGTTTGAAGTGGCTCGATTGGATAAACACATTGATATCAAATTGTTTTACAATTTATTAACCTTTGATTGAACAAAAATATTTTCTTACATTGATCATTGTAGATAGTTTTCAAGTTGTTTTATTTCTTGCTTTATAAATAAGATGTCATGTTGAATATTTATAGTTTTAAAAAGTTTTAAAATATACAATTTGGAATTACTAATTATATAATGTAAATAGTAAAAATTAAAGGAAATTAAGAAAAATACATAAATTAGTATATGTATCTACTCCACCATAACTACATCATAAGGATTACAATGTGTATGTGCAAAAAGCTTATATTTAGATGAATAAGCATTTTGTTTAGACTATTTTCAAAATAAGACAAGATTTCTTTCAAGTAGTAGAGTTATTTGTAAAGTTCCTCAGAAGTGGGTGAGTGGACCATAGTTTGAGTGAATAGTGATATTAATCCTAAAAAAATTGCAAATATTTGAAAATACAATAAATACTTGCAAATACAACACATGTACTATGCTGTATGTTTTGTGTTTGGAAGTTTGTTATCTTGTTTTTTGAATTGTGTTCTTTTGTTCATGTTCCATTAGTGTATGTATTCCGATCTTGATCTATGTACCAACTCCTTTCATATTTTAACATATAAATTTTTATCCTAAACTGTACATAGATAAGTCACTCTCACTTATAAAATTCACAATAATTATGTGTGAGTCTGTTCTTGACATGAAAGATTGCAGCAGAGAGGTGTTGACATAAGTTTGAGGTACCTTATTCCGATAACTTAAGCTACCTACACTATTTCTGGACCAGCCATTGATAGGGTGATATTTTTCCCGGGTTGGAAGTTAGTTTCATGGAGAATGCAAATTTTTCCATGAATTATTTTCCAATATTGAAATTTGTAAAACTTTTCAAAGTGAAAAGTACTTCAAGACCCAAAACCGATCATATGCTGTAATGTACAAATGAGGTACATCTGTTCTTTCACAATCTAGAAATTAGGCCTGCTCGGTTTTGTGTCCCTAGTCGGAAATGGGTGTCTCAACCTTAGGTCATTGATCAACATCTTCACTTTCATTTTACAGAATTTAACTCAAATTCTATTGAACTTTGAAGTCACACACCCTCTAAAATCTCATTTTTGAGTGTGCATTATACACTTCAAAGACATACTATGATTTTTCAATCCCACCATCGGATGTTTCTTTAATTTTGGCAAAATGTCTCCATTCCAGTAAAGAATACAATTGTACAGGTACAATATCCAAAGCGTTAAACAGTTAAATATAACATTACAACAAGTTTTTTTTTCTATAATTTTGGTTCTTTATCTCCAACTTGGACTGGATTTTTTGCATCCTATAAAGTTCTTGAGTTTCCCTACCCACCTCCATTCACTTCCGGATCTCAAACTTCTGTCAAAGGATTAGAGGAATCACAGAGAATTTTCTTTTATTTCAGCTAGTCTGAGTGAAGTGAGTTGGAGAGTTGGATTATTTTAATAGAAAAACTTCTACAATGCTGCTACAGTGTCGAAGAGTGTGGTCCAACAAGGTATTATGAATCTTATGAAGGTATTAGAGTTATCTTTAACCCCTAAAGGTCCTCACCTCTTTTGCAAAAGTCAAAGCACTATAATTTGCATACTTTAAATATCACATTGAATGATTTATAATTTTTCATAGATAATCATCGACATTATGAAGGTATGACAAAATTTTCAACATGATTGGAAGATATTTTGAATATTTACAAATTTTATGATGTAAACAAGGTAAAAATTCAAAATAAATATGTTCTTGTCAAATTTAATATCAAAAATTATATTTAAGGTAGATAAAAGTTATATTTACATGGAGTAAAAATTTAAGGTGAAAAAATTAAAAGAGACTTATGATTGAAGCATCTTTAGAAAGCCCTTTGTATTTTGGACACTCAAAATTCAAAGTTCTCAACGGTGGAAAAGCTTCAAATGAAGTTTATTCTCCAATCCCAACGGTCAAAAGATGTATCATAACTTAACTTAAACATCTAATGAAAACACCAACTACAATAAAGCTAAGACACTTGATTTTTGGGGCCTTTGACCAAAAATCAAGCATAATTGGGTTGATCGGTCCTTTAGGGGTTAAAGTCACCTTGTGTTTGAATAAAATACCGTGCATTTCGCTTTAATGTACTCTTATTTGTTCACCCCAAATAGTTAAAAGGTAGGGAAGAGCTTAGTGGTCTCTCATTATTAGGTGTGGAAGAGCTTGGTGGTTTCTAAACTCAAGGCAAACTAGTTTAGCCGTCAAGAAAGACTGCTAAATTAGTTTTCTATGAGTTTGAAGACCGCCAAGCTCTTACACACCTAATAATGAGAGACCACTAAGCACTTCCCTACCTTTTAACTATTTGAGGTGAACAAATAAGAGTACATTAATGCAAAATTCACGGTATCTTATTCAAACACAAGGTGACTTTAAGGATAACTCTATTATGAATCTTATGAACCTTATGCCGTCCTAGGCTTTCGGTTTGACACTTGGTAATAGAAGCTCATAAAAAAAGAAAGTGGTGACTTTTACTTTTTTTGTGTAAGAACAATGATGATAAATTTTTACAATTATATTTACAACTTCAGTTCCATTTTGAAGTAGAGTCTTAACCCTTTACCGTCCCGATTCAACATTGTTCTCAAAAAAGTGTTATTAAAATTTATTTGATGGAAACCAAAAATGGGGTTGATGTACAAAGAAAGTTTGTAAATGCCAATGTGAAGATCACATTTGTACGGTTGGATGTATCATATTTTTTTATTAATAATTTTATAATAGTTTTGCAAGGTTTTCTTTTGAAATTCATTTTAAAATCCCAAATTAACACAAAAAATTTGAAAAATACTAGAATGAAATTTGAATAACATGCACTACGCAATGGTATAGTTTCCATTATTTGATTCTACGTATTTTTGAAAATCATGTTTAAGGTCTCACTTCTTGGACTAAGAATGAAACTTGATATAAGCCAATTGTGCTATTTTTCCAGAAATCATCATAACCTATTTTGAAGATCTACACTGTACAAAGGATAGTCAACTTACACAAGAACCAAAAAATATTGGTGGATGAAAATTGCCCACTTTGGATGGAATTCAAACAATTTTGAATCTGTTGTCCAAAATATGAACGCTCGCGCACTAAAGGGTTAATGTTGACAAGTAAGTGTCTACAAACTTCGTTTCTTGACTAGTGAATCTTATTTTTTTAGTCAAACACCACACCAGGATTTTCAAGGCATGTGAACATGGTGCCATCGGATGGTGCATTGAAATGCAATTAAGATAATTTGGTGCCAACCTCCAAAATTACCAACCTAACATGGATAAAATGACACTACAATGACTCTATGTGGCCTTTGGTGTCAAAATGACACCAAAATAGTCTGGCCCAACTTTTCTGATGCACATATAACCTTGAGCTCATTTTCTTGGGTCCTTAGTTTACAAAAATACATAATTTTACTTAATCCGTTTGAGACAAGCTGCTTCATGGCCTGTGTAGCCTTGGCATGAGATAAAGACTAGATTATGCAAAGACTAGATTATGCAAAGACTAGATTATGCAAAGACTTGCATAATTCAAGTGAGTTTCTTTATCTTCAAATCCAATTGAGCAGATTCAATTGAAAACTTAAATTCATCTCCTATGAACGAACTCATACACTATAGAATTAGTTTTATTCAATATAAAATTAATTTAACTACATTTTGGCGCTGCTACCGGGGAGATGTAATAGATTTTCAATTGGAGTGAATTTGAAACCCATTTATATATTAATTGGAATGGTGGGTGTCATCATGAGGCTATCTCATGACTTCTCATGATAATTCCAAACCTACTACAAGCGCTAGAGAAAAAAGGTCTCATAGAAGAGCACGTTATCGACGGGCTTTAGACCAATTCGAAGCAAAGAAGTCAGTATCTCTACCTAATAGCCCTAGGTGGATTAATTATGAACAAATACCCGATCAAGAAGAATTTACTGATAGTTTAATACCTTCTGGAACAGAGTTTTGTAATAGGTTTTGAAACTTGCTCTTCCTAACTTCCAGACACTTGCAAAACCTCTAAAAGAAAATGCATGATGCTTCATTGCACACTTGACGAGAGCTTCTTCTTCACAAGCAGACGACACTCAAATGTTGGAGCTCCCTCACTAGCAGTAAAGAAATAGGTTTCTAACAAGACATAAACAAAACAATGGCACGGTTTCTAAAGATACTAACAAGACAGTTCTAGAATCAAACATATTTGACAAAGTTTGAATCTGGGAATTCCAAATAAATGTCGGACAAACTTTAAGCATGCCTGTTCGAAGGTCATACCCCGAAATCTTTGTACTTACTCTACAATGTTAGTTGCATAACTCCTCTTGTTCGTGACTTCCATAATGTGCTTGTCATAATGTTCAGAAAAATATAAGTAACATCAGGAGCAATAACTTAACTCCTCATGTTCGTGACTTCCATAATGTGCCTATCACAATGTTCAGAAAAATATAAATAACATCAGGAGCAATAACTAAAGACCACCAAAGCTACAAGCGCTTCTTCTTCATCATCTTCAAAAGCAAACAACACTCACATCCTAGAGCTACCTCACTTGGAGTACACAAATAGCTTTCTACCGAGAAATAAACAAATGGGACTTTAAAGATACTATCAAGACTTTAAACCAAACATTTTTGATTGAGTCTGAATCTTGAGAATCCAAAATAAATGTCTTTCTAAAAAATAGAGGGGCTTTGAGCATGTATGAAGGTCTTACCCTGAAACCTTTCTACTTCCTCTACAATATGGGTCATTAGTTACATAACTCCTGCTCACCATGCGTGGACCTATCACAATTTTTAGAAAAAGTTAATAACACAGGAGCAATATTGAGATGTGTGCACGCCAAAGCTCAAAACAATACAAGAACAATTAACCTTGATCATGCTGGGAACTTCCAGAAACTGCCCCAAGCCATCCCTAAAAGGCGTGGAAGATTAAAGCATGAATCTACCTTAACACCAGCAACTACTCCAGAAGCGAAGTGTGCAAGGTTGGAGGGTGAAATTGGGAAGAAGAAGACAATACAATGAGAGAAGTGCGTGCGGAGGGTGAAATTGGGAAGAAGATGGATCGGATGCGAAGAAAAAGACGACGACGCGAAGAGAGAGAAGAGAGTGCGTATATTTAGAGGGAGTACGTGTGTGAGAGGGAGCGTCTTCTTCATACCAACAAAGACCATGGTGGGTACACCTCATGGATCACAATCAGCTGCAGTACATTCCAATATAGTTTGTGCCATTGAAATGCTCGGTAAGCAAGAAGTGACATGGAAGTATGAAGGATCCATATTTGGATCTGATGTATGATTATGTTCTTCACAATCATATCATTTAGTTTTATTTTCACCAAAAGCCTCAAATTTCATCTAATAGTTTTATTATACATTTTTATAGTTGTTTTAGTGTTTTACAAGTACACTAGTGCATGCACAGTGGCCTTTTGATTGGTGGGCACATTGACGGTTTGAATTCATTCATTTGAGAGTGATGGCTTGTATAGTTAAATTTATTTGAGATAATGACTTTGTTAATGTCATGTTAAAATGAAAGATTGTGTCATTTGAGTGCAAACATTTTAAAATCTTATTGACTATTTTTGTTCTGTCAATTGAGAATGATGGTTTGATTATATCATTTTAATTATTTGAGATAATCACTTAATTAACATCATGTTCAAGTAAAAAATTACAATGTCATTCGAGGACAAACTTTTTAACATGTTTGGTGAATGTGTATCAAGAAAAGGATTTTGTGCTTTGAAATCTTTCAATGACCTCAAATATCCTTCAATTGATTCAAAGGAATTTTTTGTTGTTGATGAAAAGCCAATTTCATTATAAAAAAATTCCGTTTGGATACAATTTGTAATGTCTCTAAAAAGTTTCATTGAAATGTTTATACATAATGATTCTATTTATAGAAATTACCATTTAAATTAACTAAATCCCCTTGTTTGTCAATTTTTGGACCATGCCTTTGTCCCACTTTAGTGCCTTTGTTTCTAGTAGGAATTCATCAAATGCAATGGCCTATCAGTCTCCAAACAATGCAGTGACAGAAGGACTCAAGTCAAAAGGGCCACCTAGAATCAAGAGTCTCTTAGGGGAAGTCCTACTAACTTAGTTACTAAGACCAAAATGGCGCTTGCTACCCTTGATGCCTTCTGAGGGTAAACTTTGTATGAGTAAGTTAGTCACAAATTTAAGTACGAAGTAACAAATAACAAAAAACAAGTAGATTTTGTATTTTAACTAGGTTTGTATATTTATGTGGGGAGTTGTGTGTTTGATGGTCACTTCTTTAAATAGAATTATAGTGTGAGCAGTCAAAAGAGTCTTTATTAATGATCCAAGTTTGATTCTTGTATGAACCCTGAATTTAATAGTATGACACTATTTTATAGGCTAAAAGAATCGTTTTTTTCCTTTGTTTTAGAGTAAGATTGGCAATGTTTGTTTGTTTCCTACTCATCTTTTGTTGAGTATCAAACGATGCAAAATTTGTTCACATGGTACATGATGACGCAGTAATTCTATTCCTATGTTTACATAATCTCGACTCCATCAGTCCATCCGTACCTCTGATTTTACTACATTCTGTTTCATCAAACCTGTCTCCTTTACTCATCCTATGCTCCTCCTTACTCTGACATAAATAAATCCCCACCCCATCCCATCACATAACCTACTGTAACTTATCCTACACAAAATCCCAACTACGGTCAACAACATCAAAAATTAACCTTGCCATCACCATCAGTAACACCCATTTACCCTCCCCATACTCTACCTACCTATCCTCCCATGTCTCCTTTGCTGTTTTGGCTATCAATTCCACTAACCCCATCTACAACAACCAAATTATAAATCACCACAGCTCCTAATCAAACATGACTCCACTCCATACCAACAAAATATATTCAATAAATCCACTACCTTGTCTTAACCCCTACCCAGACGAATCAATTTTACTAACTTCCTTACCACCCAATATACACAAGCACATTCTCCACACCCACTCACATACACTATTGTAACATTAGTCAAACAAAACCCAAGCCCAATCTTAAATAACCTGACATGACACACTGACATGACATCCTATCCACACCGAACGCATTTACCATCTCGCCATATCGCAAACCCACATCCTGACCCTTCTTTTAAATTAGCCAGCATCACAATCAACACATCCTACATTCCCACACCTCCATTAGACTAGAAGAGACTCACAAGCCTTGTCCCACAAAATTCCTCTGGCCACTCCATCACACCCCAATGAAATTTTAGGGGAGTAAAATTTCAAAAAGTGCAAATTTTGCACTGTCGCGGCCATCGGACAACATTTGCACTTGGCCAAGTGCAAAAATTGTTGATTTAGTAGAGTTATCCTTAAAGTCACCTTGTGTTTGAACAAGATACCGTGAATTTTGCGTTAATGTACTCTTACATGTTCACCCCAAATAGTTAAAAGGTAGGGAAGAGCTTAGTGGTCTCTCATTATTAGGTGTGTAAGAGCTTGGTGGTTTCTAAACTCAAGGCCACCAAGCTCTTACACACCCAACAATGATAGACCACCAAGCTTTTCCATACTATTTGACTATTTGGGGTGAACAAATAAGAATACATTAAAGCAAAATTCACGGCATCTTCTTCAAACACAAGGTGACTTTAAGGATCACTCTAGTGTTAGCCTTTGAATAATCACAAACTGTGAACAATAGGGCCACACACATGTAAATGCAAGTTACAACTGTCTACTATAGCCTTCGTTGATGACGTTACACGTGGAAACCTAAGAGTGACTAGCTATTTTCAACAAGACATTGAATACCACCTTCGAAGCTCAACCAGGGTTGTGACAGCCATGAACAGTGACTTCAAGTGGCTGCTAGGTTTTCGACGCCCTAGGAGCGCAGTTGCATCTTGCAACTCCTCCAATGAGAACATTGTGAGAACATTGTGCCGCTTATATCAGTGTCGCGGCTGCAGCCGGCAGTTGAGGTCAACGTGCGTGGGCCTAATTGCTATCAGGTGGACGCTCCTGCAAATGAATATAATTCTCTTCCAAGAACTCACACACTCGCCATCTACTTTAGCTAGCTGTCGACAAACAGAAATCAACCCAGAGACTCAGGACGTCCAATCAATTTTGGCTCTTCCCAACCAAGGCATCACAAATTAAATCACACTTATCACAGCCTGAAAAACCAAGCAACATAATCTCACATTTCATGAAAGAAACAACATATACAAACTGCCCGGATCTTTCACTCTCATCTTCGTTTCTGCACCTCCAAAAACTATCATAATGATGTATGTATATAAAGCAATTCAATGAATAGGGAATTGGCCAATTTATCATAATGATGTATATACCACTACCCAAGTGATGGACGCTCTTGCCATTCTTCCCATGATCTCACACATTCACCATTGCAAAGTAAAAGCTGTCGGCAATCAATCCAGAGGCACAGGACACGCGATTACATTGACTTTTCTCAATGCAAATATATAAGGCATCACAATTTATTAAATCACGACGTACAGCCTTAAAAACCAAGCACTATAGTCTCACATTTCATGGAAGAAACAACAACATACAAGCTAGTAGAAACCGCCCGGATCTTTCACTGAGACTCATTTTCTTTCTGCATCAGTCCTCCAAAAAGTCAAAACTATATATGTGCTTGATGGATGGATATCTGACTGCTAATGTAGTGATGGATCTATGCAGGCGACTGCTGCTGGGTGGTACATTTGGGAAGGAACTTGTGCGTGGCAATCCACCAAGTGTTGCCCGCGGAATCCTGGACAGCGCCCATGCGGTCGCCGTAGCACTCGTCCTTGGGCGCCTGCACGGACGCCGCGCCCTTCGCGATGGCCAGCTCGTACGTCTTGTCCACATCCTCCACGTACACGTGCAACCACGCGGGCGCGGCGGAATGCTCCGGGGTGGCGTCCTGCAGCATGACCGCCGTGTCGCCGATCTTGAGGCACGCGTGCATGACGCCCGTCTTGTCCGCCGTGGGCGCGTTCATCAGCACTTCGGCATTCAGCACGCCCGTCATGAAGTCGATCACCTTCTGCGCCCCCTTGCAAACCAGGTAGGACGACACTGTCGAGTGCCCCTCCCTCTGCCACGACACCGCCGCCATTGAATTGCTATCTGATCGAACTCAATAGTAGTAGCTAATCGATCAGAAAGACTGATTCCTCGATTAATCGAACTCTGTGTCTGACGATCTAGCAGCTAACCAGAAAGGCTCGATCGCACCTTGATCGATCAAAAGGTTGAGAGTGGATGGGATATTTGGTGATCGGCTATCATGGATCAACTTATATTGATGTGATTTCAACAAGCTTCATGGTGAAGCTGCTGCTTGCCAGGACTATTCTTAGTTCTGTGCATTTGTTTATTATTTCGCGCAGTGAATGGGCCACCATCTTTGGATGCCGAGGTATTTTTGGAACTGGGGAAGGCTGCGGGAATTGTCGTTCTGTCCATATTTCACAGTTCTCAGTTAAATGAATGAATTATAGCCCAACAATACTAGTTCTGTGATTCTGTCCCAAGTCGATGGATAGCATATTCTGCAATTCTCTTGTGAATTGCTTGGTAAACACGGGTGAAGTTTCGTTGTACCAAACGCTAGGTGATCAGAACTCAAGACCCTACCAGCCTACCCCCTGGTTAGTTTTGACAGAAGTGACAAATGGCATCTTGTGATTGGTTTAGGGTGACATGGAACTCTCAAATTTGACATGAAAATTCAATTTTGGCGTAAGAAAATGCCATAAGTTGTGTGAAAGATTGTGAATTTGTCCCATTAGCATAGGCAATAAGAGCAATATCATTTTTTCAACTTTTTTAGTAATACACTGAGGACGACTTCACACTATGGCTATTCAAGTCGAGAAGCTATGGAAGGTCATGGACAATTCATGTTGAGAGTCCAAAGGTTTGGGTTTGAAATATATCATAAAATACAGAACTTGGAACCTTCGGGCGGCCAGAATGTGAAACCCCAAAAATCAAATCAAGAGGCTAAATCATAGTGTGAGCCCTAAAGGCCAAATCCAAAATTCAAGTCTTTGAGTGACTCAACTCTTGATAAAAAAAATTCCATTAGTTTATAAAGGAAATCAATGGCCCCTCGAGAGAGAATTGGGTTTCCATTCTCGTTTGACCAATCCTCCTTCATGAGTTTGCTACCTTAGCGCCAAAATAGTCAAACATGCTACCATGTAGGCATTTTGAAAAGCTACGGCCTTAGGATTTGAGCCTCTAGCGTGAAGGGTCGAGAGGCCAATTTTTGACTTTGGCCGTATGCGGAATAATGGTCACTTCACGATAAGGACCACTTCACAATATGCAACTCTTCTCAAAACACTTCTCCAAACAAACTCTTTATTCACATCAACCCTTCATAGCAAAGTTTCTCTCTCAAGTTTT
The DNA here is from genome assembly GCA_022496805.1 of Pohlia nutans. Lineage (NCBI taxonomy): Eukaryota > Viridiplantae > Streptophyta > Bryopsida > Bryales > Mniaceae > Pohlia > Pohlia nutans. The sequence continues at coordinate 6,696,459 of CM040086.1, forward strand.
TCTCTCTATCCACAGCTTATTTGAAGATGTTGGATTTTTTAATTTAGTGGAACTTGGATAATTACCAAATATGAACCGATTATCGCGAGGATTATCGCCATATTTGTTAAATTCATGTGTAATTAAGTCATACTAGCAAACACCCTGTTGTAATGCACCAACGTTGCATTAGGAACGTGGGAATCAATTGGGAATAAAAAAGAACATGGGAACGTTGGGAACAATAAGAAACGTGATGGAAACATGAGGGAACGCTAGGGAACATGAAAAGGATGCTAGGAAATGTGACGCCAAGCTTTGGCAAAGATCATGGGAACTATAGAGAATGGTTTGAGAACACGATGAAAAATTGGATGAAAGGCATGGATGTGAAATGTGGATGATTTTGTTACACGGTATTATGACAGATACCAAACATGGTAGTGACATGGTATTGTGACACCGTGTATTTAATATAAGAGATAAGAACATGTGTACTAAGTTTTGTGACCTAAAGATTTGTCAAAATGGAATTAGTGCAAATTTACTAATGAATACATATGTATACAAAATGATACTCCCTATGTCTCATAATGACTCGCACGTAGGTTCTCTTGAGGTAGATTTCAGAGAACCTACGTGCGAGTCATTATGGGACACAGGGAGTACAATTTTCAAACATAAACATCAAATGGTCAATAGTTTTTTTTGTAGCTTCATATTGAGTGGTGGTTGATGTTTTTGAGAAATACTTATATTAGAGGATTATGCATGATGGAAGATTAGATTTTAGTAGCATGAGGTGTAATATTTCCGTCAATGTTAATTTGATGACTCTAAAAAAACATACATATTAGTAAATTTGCAATAATTCTATTTTGGTAAATCTTTAGGCAACAAAACTTGGCACACATGAAACTAGCTCATAAAAAAAATCTATATTCCAAATTTGGTGAATTTAAGGACTATTTATGTGCCTTTAGAGTCTTTTCAAAGATGGCATATTTAATTTTTTCCAAGCTAAAATGTAAAAATGCCAAACATTGTTTCCCCCTACATAAGATTCTTTAGCAGTTGGAAGATCACATCCTCTCCATTTGTGAATTTATAGTAGTTTTTTAATAAAAAAATCGGAAATCATCAAGGCTCTACAATATTCTTTTATAAAAAATCCAGAAAGTGTTAGGAAGCATGGACTCAATGGACTATCATTCATTTGGCAAGAAGCAACCAACTCAACCTTAGTTGAGCTTAACTAATATGACAAAATCCCGTATTCCAAAATCTCATATGTTATTTTCTGACATAATGATCAGGTACTTCAAGGCATGTGAACATGGTGCCACAATGGTACATTGAAATGCAATTAAGATAATTTGGTGCCAACCTCCAAACCAACCTAGTACATATAAGATGACACTTATGCGACCTTTGGTGTCAAAATGGCACCAAAATAGTCAGTCTCAACTTTTATGATGATATGGCTAGATTGGGAGGAGTTCCACAAGGTGAGTTACCTACAAAGGTTTCAGTTGAATTTGTGGGCTAATGAGTTACTAATCCCGGTAACTAATTAGTTTTCAACTGACACCTCTCTCTCTCTCTCGCTCTTCTTTCACTTTCGGTGTGGCCAGAGTTGCCATGGTGGGATGGCCATGGCGCTTTCTTGCATTGCCGCGCCATCTTATCGTCTTTCGCAGACCTCGTCGTTGCTACTGCTGCTCTGACCGATCACCATGCCCTACTCACATATTCCTCCACATCAATCATCTGGCATCGATCATTTTCCGAAACTTTGTAGCATTTGAGCGCCTCTTCTGTACGTCCTACGATGGTCAGAATGGACGCAGTCCTATCCATGGTGGCTCTGGTCGACGTGGATGTTCAAGGGAAGTTTCATGGCTTTCTGCGGAAGACAGTGAAGCGGTTGGTGCATCCTGTGATTTGGAGACGACAGTTACAGGTATGGAACAACAACGGTCACCCCTACACGATTTATTCCTCTTCGTTCCGGTATCAGAAAAAAGATCTTGGATGTGTATGATCCGTGCTAGGTTTTTCAAATTCATAAGCTCTGGAGTTCTAAAATTAGGCTTCTGTAGGGAAACCATGACACTGAGCATAGTTTTGATTCTTAGAATGGTTAGGTTTTTAAATTTCCTTGTTAGAAAAGCAAGGAGAATTCCTATGTACGAAATAGTGTATTATTTGGATTCCATATGCAAAGTTCGAAGAGTTCAAAGTTTGATCTCAAACTGATGAGGTGATGTGCGAGATTTTGGAGTGTTGAATATAAGTAGGTGTCGCTATTAGGTGTGGTTACCTTAGGTATCAACAACAAACCTCTGCAATTTGGATCACTGAGTATCAGATATGTAGTATTTTGAGTTGTTCAGATGAATGTTGCAAACTGGCTTTAGATTTAATTTCCAGATCCGGAAGGCCTAGTTCATCATACACGAGGAGCCTTGGAAGAAGAAGAAGAAAAAAAGATTCAGTATAATTTGACTGTTTCACGAACGTTTAGACAACATCATAAAGAGAATCTCCCTATGTTGACCTACCATGAATCATCCACAAGATTCTCTTTATGATGTCTACAAGCGTTTGAAACGGTTTAATGTTTTTGAAAACTGCGTTCTCATTTACACAACACAGAACAGAAGAAGTGCATTACTTAAACTGCCTGAAGCATTGGAAAGCCAGCAAAGATGGTTAGACTATTCAGTCATGCTCTGCATATTACAGAGCTCGATCTGCTTGCAGTTTGACTTTACACAAATGACAACAGGGGCAGTAATGGTGCACGTTTGTGACACCGGAGATTCCTGGAGCTAAGATCCATATTCAAAGCAGCGCCATGTTTGGACGGATTGTTTAACGATAACGATGATGTGCGGACGCTTGTGTGAGTTTCTGATCATGCAATCCAAACCTTACAATTGGTTGCAGAAAGATAGCATGACATACCACAGCGTTATTCTTCTTCGCCATTTGTAAACGGGGACCAATAGTGTGTACAAAATTTGATATGTATGTGGTACCTTTGGGAAGGAGAAATACTTTTTTATGTATGCTTTATGTGTATGAGTTATGTTGATGGCAGGAGCATGCATAAACTGTACTCCACTTATGATCTTCTCTTGCTCTTGTCTAGCTTTCTGGTGCATGCTTCATTACAAGATTTTTGTTAAATATTGTAGGAGCCATTGCTTGTTTAGTTGAATCTGAGTATACCGAGACTGGTTTGATTTCCACAGGGTGATGGAGGACGGAAGAGGTGAATGTGAAAAATATGACTGGTAACTGCGAAGCATACCAGAGGCAAGGGAGGCTTACACGAACATGGGATTTCAGACCAATTCTCCTTACGAGTCTTGCACCAAACGGTCAAGCCCCAATGTAATTTTGTGTTCCATTTGTCTCCTTCTGCACAGTTGACAATGCCGAGATGACTTTGATTTTTACAAACAATTCTTCTTAGTTATTACCCTTGACCTTCTACATAATGTAGCAGGACGGAAATTCAGAAATTTGCATGCATGTGAATTCCCCATCGCCAATGCTGTTCATATGAGCTTTGAAGTAATTAGTATTTCACTATTTAGCTAATTATTCGTATTGATTTTTGAGCGGTACTTGCATGATACCATAATTTGAGGATTTGATTTCATTTTTACAGGTCTATCCTACTAATGCACCTGTGGCTGCATGCAGACTGATGTCTATGACAAATCAGAAGCCTTGGATCGGGAGAGATTGGATGTTGCATGTTTGCGCCAAGACATCATTGATGAGTATGAGAAAAAAAGTGCGGAGCTTCTTAAGTACTTGGATTCCATGGAATCTGCGTTTGACCATCAACGGTCGGAATATGAGAAGCGCGAAACAAATCTCAGAAGGGAAAATGAAGAGCTTAGGCTTGAGTTGGCACATGGCTGCAGGTACTGTGGCTACAGAGAGGCTATTGTGTACATGCCACTGAAAACATAGTACATTTATTATCTTCTGCTATCAAGAGCTAGGGTTTCTTGGGTTACATGCGCAGACATGATCAAAATTCTCACTCTTCAGTTTAGCAGGTCGCTCTATATATTGCACCTTTTGGGTACTTCTGCACAATTTGCACGCCATTTCAGTTTGATGGTTACGAATGTCGTGCTTATACAAGAACGGGTCCTTATTAGTCACGCAGGGCACATGTAGCTGAGCTCCTTGTGAAGGAGCAGGAGCGGGAGGAGAAAGCTCAACAGGTAGTTCAAGCGGTGCAAGCTCTGAAAATCGAGATGAAAGAGAAGGAAAGGATTGCCCAGAAGGAGCACAAGAAGGCCAAGGTTAGATGACTTGCATTAAATCATCTGCACTTCATTTTATAGAATCACCATAATGGGGTATATACACCAGGATGCAGAAGTTCACTGCAGGGTCTATGTGAAGTTGAGAGTCGCAGGTGAAAAAATCAATATCAACCTTAAACATGTTGGCAAGTTAAGAAGAGATATATGCTGGGATGATGGCCGTTTCAGTCAAGCTGTTGACCCGAAGAACATAACTTTTTCTGATCTGTAATTCTATTGTTTTCACAACCAATAAAAGAGAGTAAGGTAAGGACAACCATAATTGCCACTTTTAGCGCTCAGCATCATTCCTATTATTAGACGGGAAATTTTTTGAATGTTCTCGTTAGCAAATGAAAGAGGATTCTAACACACGAAAGTATGCATTATATGGATACTGTGTGTAAAAGTAGTGAATGTTCAAAGTTGAAGATAGATGACTTGAAACTGAAAAGATGGTTAGGTGGTCTACATCCTCGTAATCAATAGAGTTATCCTTAAATTCATTCAAATTGGGGTGTTGAGCTTGTTTTAGTGAAAAAGTAGGGATAAACCTATAATGAATGATGCCGTGAGTAGGTGTTGGCAAGCCTTTTTTTGGTGGCTCAATAACAAATCTGAAATAGCCTTGAGTTTAAAAATAGCTCTGATATATACCCTTTGTCTATGATTTGAGAATGACGATTTTGGATTAGTGGCGATTATGTGTGTCCATACCTTAATTTGACCTGAAAATCATTCATTCGTTATGCATGCACATGATTTCATTGATGACGATTGAAGCTTGCATGGAAGATTGATTCTTCATAATACTATCTTCGTTTTGAATGTGACAGGAGCTGCAGAATATGGTGGAAGATCTGCAGTTGACACTTGAGAAAAAGGAAGAAGAACACGAAAGCGTGAAGAGGCGTGAGGAGAGAGCCCGAAAGCACATCGAGGATGAGAATGATGAACTCAGGCGGAAAGCTGCCCTCGGTTGGATGCTTGGTTGCTTATCAGGTTTGTCCATCACATAACGCTGGAGATGTTCAAAAACGTTTTTACTGGAGATATTAAAAAATATTTAGATCTGAAGCTTGCGAGATACCATGATTTTTTGAAAGGAGCTGCAAACACCTTCGGCCCAATTGCTAATACTAATATCTAAGATGATCTGATTCTGCGACACGTTATTCTTTTCGTGCAAATCCTCTCACATTTTGAGTTCCAAGAATGAAAGTGGTGGTACTCTGCTAACCATTATAGGCAAGTGTAGTTACTACTAACCAAACGGAGGGTAGTCAATACTACTCTAGGCTGTTTGTGACCACTGGTTTTTTGAAAATTGAACAAGTTGTACGTGCTTGTGTTGTGGCAGAACTTTATTTGCGGCTGGATCCCGAGGTCGGAACTGGCGGGATAATAAAACTGGTGCGCAAAGTTCAGCGAGAGTTGGAATGTGGGAATCAGGTTTTCAGCACCGGAGGTATGATGCCTCCAAAGCTGGAATATGAGTTGATTCAAAGAGAGATCCGGAGGTTGATAAACGCTAGTGCCCCAGTACGACCAGATTTAACAGAGAAACTACGTACTAGTGCCTCCATGCTGAGGACCACCAAGCCAAAAGAATTTACGGGCGAGCTTCCAGGTGATCGTCGAAAGAAGCTTCGGCTCAATAAATTTCTTCGCGACCAGGAGGCATCACTGAGAAGCATTTCTGCACCTTCACAGCTGTGAGTCTTGCAATTTTCATGTATGGAGGAACGGATAGTAATCAATGCATGTGAAAAATTATTGTGCTGGTGTGTGGAAACTTTTATACAAGGCCATCAGCACATTATCAAGATAGAAAAGCAACCTAACTTTGAGTATTACTGAGAAGTAATATTTGTGCAACACGACTGCTTGTGTGACATCAATTTTTTTGACAGGCCTCTGAGACGGGAGTCTACTGCTTATCAACCATTTACTCTAAGAGACCATCCCAAACAAAAGCATCATGTAGCATGTCACCAGGATGTTCAGAAGAGAGGGCCTGGGACTTGGGCAGAGGCGAGGCTTGTGGAAGCGGATCAGGCTGCCAAGGCCAAGCAAACTTCTTATCAGGAGATCAAGAGGATTTTGCAGGGTTTAGAAAGTAGCATGACCTACCTTTTGGGCCAAGAAAGGCGGCGTCGCTTGTATAATCAACGTAGGTTATAACATACCTCACAACTTTGCCAATCTTTTTTTTTTTTTTTTTTTTTTTTTTCCCTTTTTTTCCTTCCTCCTGGGTTTGGAAACATCTTTGCCATCTTCGATTCTGTATATATTTCGTCTCAGTGGGTTTACGATTGTCTTGGGTTTGAATCGGTACCTGCTTCTGGTGGTATGTGGTCGGCGAAGAGAACAAGCCTCCAAAGACGTTTCAGGGCACACCACGCTAGTAGGAGCTGCAGGGATCACTGGGATTGATGGTGGGAATACATAGCCTGCTGACATCATGTGGTGAGTCACCCCAAAGATTTAATAACACAACCATGTTGCCTCACTGCTGGTTCCACATTTTGGTCAAGTCTGGTGTGGCCCGAATTGGGCCTCATGTTTGTTATTTTGCAGTTTTGAGTAGGTCCTTTTGTTTAATTTATTTGTTTATTGACCATCACATGCAATGATAGTGTGGCAAGTGTGCGCAAAGGGAGCATGACTAAGGAGGTCTAAGTGTATTGGGGCTCTGTAAATGATAGAGGGAGACGAAGTTAAGGTGAATTTTTGTTTTATGTAAGGTAGGAGCACCCAAAATCAATCTCTGAAATTTCAGTGGTTGGTTTTACAATTTCCTACCTTAACATATGCAATAACTTATTATTCCTAGTACGTTGCTCGTGTAGTAAGGGATCCACCATTTATACATGAGAAATGTATAGTTTATACCTGGGATATTCGTGGAGAGTTGCAATTGGGCAAGTGATAACAATGGTGACCTTCTAAGTGCCTCGATGGCTAAAAGCGACCACTTCCATATCTTGAAGAGTTGCAATTAACCATTTAAGAAGCTTCAAGCTTACAAAATGTACCAATAAAAAGAAGAAATTGTGCCCTACTATTTTGAATGATAGAAATATGTTTAAAAAATTGTTCTATTCATGTTGCTATGATTCACCAAATATTTTGAAGATTTTAGTTTAAATGTGTTCTTGAAAAAATAAACTCAAAAAATTAAGCAACCAAAAAATCTCCAAAACCACTACATTTAGAATATTACATTTCAACCAGTCACAAAAATTCATTCACGTATTGCCAATATCTTATTCATAATTGAATTACAAAATATTTTTAAATTCTAAGTTTCAAATTCTATATAAAAATATTAGTAATAGCAATCACAAATCTAACCATATGGATAGAATCTAAGATTTATAATGTATAGCTTTTATTCATACATCAAGTTCAAAATATCCCTCTTGCATTTTATAATGCATCTTTGTAAATTTCCCAAATTTGGAGAGAAATGTTTGAGAGTCATTTTAGTGCACAGGTCTATTTTTGACACTTTTTGCTTTCTGCGTCAAATGGTTCAGTTCTCGGGCTACGTTTTGACATTGCAAGGCTATTTTAGGGCACACCAAATTTTTGCACGAGTTTTTTTGGGTACGAATCATGTGTTTATATGATGATTTTGATTTACTTTATAGCTTAAACTTTTTTCATTTGAGCATTTTTGAAAACAAATTTCACCTCTAACTGAGTTGTTAGGAAATTTTCAGCATCCTTTTTTAACACTATAATATTATGATCTTGCAATCTATGAGGCCAAATGACTCCAAATTTGATCCACATCATTTACAACATGTATACTACAAGATCGTATGGTTGAGATTTGTATACCTCACCTACATTAGACCTATAACACATCAAAAACAATGATATTTTAAGCCCAAAAAAGCTAGGGACGCTTAGGGGTTATATGTGTATTTAGAATGCCAACCATTGTCCAAAGTTTCACTCTACAAAGATGCTATTGGCCCCTAAAGGTCCTCACACGTTTTGTAAAAGTTAAAACCCTGCATTTTTTTCACACATTTGAAATATCACATACCGGTAGTATGATTTATATTTTTTCATAGATAGTCATTAACATTATGCATGCATGAAAAAAATTCAACATGATTGGAAGATATACAAGCTTTTGTAAATATTTACAATTTTTGTTATGCAAACAAGAATACAAGAATAGGATTCAAAATAAATAGAGTTTGGACTAATGTTTAGTAGTTAAAAAATGAAAGTGAAGAGATTAAAAGACACTCATGATTGGAGCATCCTTAATCCTTTGACGCGCCAGCGTCCATATTCTGGACGATGGATGATTTCCGACACGTCCCTTAACCACACACGGTGATGTTTTTCATCCATCCAAAATTTTCTTAATTCTTGTGCTAGTTGACTATCATTTGTACAGTATGGATCCTCAAAATAAGATAATTTGAATTTTTGAAAAATTACAAAAGTTGTTTATGTCAAGTTTCAATCTTAGTTCAAAAAGTGAGACCGTGAACATGATTTTCCGTAATAAGTAGAATCAAATAATGGAAACCGTACCATCTTGTAGTGCATGTTATTCCAATTTCATTACAATATTATTTAAATTTTTTGTGTTAATTTTGGATTTTTAATTGAATTTCAAGAGAAAACCTTGCAAAATTAATTAAAAAATATTAATAATAAATATGATGAATCCAGCCGCACAGATATTATTTTCACATTGAAATCTACAACTTTGCTTTTTACATCAACTCCATTTTCGTTTTTCATCAACCATTTTATAACAAATCTTTGAAAACAATGTTGAATCGGGACCTTAAAGGGTTAATCCTTTATGCAAAAATAATGCATTGACAACAAAATTGCATGGGCAGTTTTTTATTTCAAAAATAGAATACTTAAAATTTACTTTTGAAGGTTAATTCTAGAATGTTTTTGAATTCATATTTTTTATTTCCAAATTACCATTTTAATTTTAAACTGTGTACACATAAACAATCATTTTAAAATAGTAAATTCCATATTACATTACACTTGAAAATTTCCAAACAATACTCTATACACATAAATTCATCTGTAGAAAATTTAAGGCTTCTTCAAATCAAATGCAACTATAGAATGCTTTTGTTTCATTTCAATATATGAGTCCAAATTATATGTATCACTCAATGTTTCTAATCATGAATTTTACATACAAACCTTTGACATAGACAAATGAACTTCAACAATCAATGATTTGTAGAAAATGGGTAATTCAAATCATATTCAAATTATTTGTTGTAGGAAAGTAAATCACATCAACTAAAAGAATCATTTGTTGTAAAAGTGTAAAATCATCCCAAGTGAAATAATTATATAGTACAAATTATAGCAATCTGATTGGTGACACTAAATACACTCTTACAAGAAAACTTGGATTTGGAGATTGTGAAAATTAAACACGTCCCATCAAATGTGTGCTAATTTACAAGGGCCTTCAAAATATGTTAAAGAGGGCCCTTTAAGCCCAAAACTTGACACATTTGCCATATCTTTAACCTTTCAAAAAATAAAATTACACTACATTTCAAGAGCCCTTTAAATCTTTTGAAAGTCGATATCATTGGTCCTTTGTCCTCTAGGCATCATCTTAAGGGTGGGTCAAACAAACTCTTTGTTCACAATAACCTTCTCAGTTGACCAGAGTTTTTCTTCTTTTTTGATTTTCAAATGTGATTCTAATAATATTAATCTAACTTTCCATTTTCATCTACATCAAGAAGGCCGCATTAAGGATGTTCTAATACAATATAAACAAGAAATCACAAACAAACAATTTCATACAAGAAAATTTAGATTTATTTGTAAGAATTTTCATAATGATGTGATGTGCACCCATTGCAACAGATTGATTGATGCAAACTGCATGCATATAGTGCCATGATAGAGTGATGCAATGCGCATGCATACAATGCCACAATGTGACATTTGCAATGTGCATGCACTGCTAGAGTGTGCATTAAAGATACCTCATCAGTGTCCTTCAATTGCTTTTTAATAGTGGCATCGACTATGGATTAAAGTTAAAGAATTGACAAGGTGAAAGGTTTCCCATCACAATTGTACCATGTGAACAAATTTTGCATCGTCTGATACTCAACAAAAGACGAGTAGGAAACAAACAAACATTGCCAATCTTACTCTAAAACAAAGAAAAAAAAAGGATTCTCTTAGCCTATAAAATAGTGTCATACTATTAAAATCAGGTGTCATACAAGAATCAAATTCGGACCACTTAATAAAGACTCTTTTGACTGCTCACACTATAATTCAACTTAAAGAAGTGACCACCAAACACACAACTCCCTACATAATTATACAAACCTAGTTAAAATACAAAATCCATTTGCTTTTTGTTACTTGTTACTTCGTACTTAAATTTGTGACTAACTTACTCATACAGAGTTTACCCTTTGAAGGCATCAAGGGTAGCAAGCGCCATTTTGGTCTTAGTGGCTAAGTTAGTAGGACTTCCCCTAAGAGACTCTTGATTCTAGGTGGCCTTTTGGACTACACTATAAGAAACCCGTGTTTTTTGTGATGTTCTGAAAAACTGCGTCGTGTTTTTCTCCTGTCATCATGTTAGTCGCTTGTGTCTCGGCGAACGTAAGGATGTCCACGCGGTACTTTGCTACAGTTGCCAATATGGTCTGTCGGTCCACCCGTGTGTACCTCAAAACGCGAAGATGTTAGCAAAAACGTGCCCGTTCCGTAGGACGTCTCGCAGGACATCCTGGGCAACGCAAAACTGCCACGTCGGCAAGGCAATCCCGTTTCACCAAGGGTAAGTTTGGAAAAGTTACTGGTGTGCGAGGTAGAATGCAGCCCGGCTGTAAAAAAAACAGCATAATGGGCAGCGGTTTGCAAGAGCAAAAGGAAAAATGCATCGTCTTATTAAATACTCTTTATTTTTTTCCCGTTTTAATGTAATTTTATAATACCACTACATTTAGAATATTCATTTTATTTTCATTATTTTGCACTCTCAGAATTTGTCATTTGTCAATTTCTTATAATAGTCTTAAATAATAATATTTTAATGATATTATTATAATATATTAATAATACTGAATATTTTAATAATAAAATAAAATAAAATAATATTAAAATATATTATATTATATATTAAATTCATTTTTACATTAAAATATTAAAATAATAATATTAAAATATTAAAATATTAATATTAAAATGTTAAAATATTATTATTATTATTTTAATATTAAAATATTATTAAAAATGTGTTATTTCCAAAAATAGACTTTTATAAAATACTATGATTTTTTAAAATTTATGGTACAATATACACGTGGACATATTATTCATTTCAGAATTTACAATTCTTCATCTACATGGCAAGCAAAATTCCACGTCGGACGAGCTCACACATCATACTATTCACGATGGCGAGAGTAACGTCCACATGTTTCGGTGAACATCCTCTGGTATGTCCGCGATGACGTCCAGGAAATGCAACGATGTCCCTAGCAGAAACGTCCACGATGTGTGTGCAGACGTCTCAAACGGTATCTCTGTAGACATCCTTGAAGACATCCGAAACAACATCAAAGTGAACGTCCATATGCATTCATGTCTCACTCGATGTGCGAGGTGTCTCAAATGTCATCCGTAATGGCGCACTCCGAACGTGTGCTATGACATCCCGGCAGACATTTGTATGTTGTTGGTGACATGTCCGCGACGACATCCGCGACGATCGGGCCCGCGTCTCTAACATTGTATTCATGGATGTCCAGAGGGATGTCCCATTAAACATCTGCGACGACTTTCCTGATGCTGCAGGATGTCTTGGCAGAGACGTCCACTATGACACGGTAGAGGACGTCGCTGACGTCGGCGATGACAGCGCACGATCACATACGACACAAAACAGGACGTTGTAGAGATCGTCCAGTGGAACACTTAGATGTCTCATGGAACGCAGCAGTATCTCTGAGGCTGAGACGTCATGTATGCTTCTGCAGAGCTCACAAAGGGTGTCTCTCTAAACATCCGTGAGAATGCATCGGAGACTACATGTGAGACCTGTGGATGCACAAATGTCTCAGGCGATGTACGCGTTCTCTCAGGGGTCATCCGTGATGGCGCGCTCCATACGTGTGCTAGGACATCCTGCATGCATCCGCATGTTGTTGGTGACGTGTCAGCGATGATATCTGCGAGAGACGGGCCTGCATCTCCATAGAAACGTTTGCGTGGGATGTCTGCTGTGATGTCCAACCTTACATCGCCGCAGTCATCCAGCACGCACGTATGCGTGTTTGCTGAGACGTCCATTGCGACACGGCAAAGGACATAGCGGACGTCCATAATGACATGGCACACCACATCCGTCACAATCGCAGACATCAGACAAATCATCCATCGGAACAGTGGGTCGTCTCACTCAACATAGGTGGATGTCTTTATCTGTAACGTCCAAGATGCTTCTGCAGACGTCACATACAATGACTCTCCGGACATTTGTGAAGACATCAAACGCCAGAGACAAAACCATGTCCAAGCACGGATGTCTTAGATGACATACAAGATGTCCGAGAGGTCATCCGTGATGGCGCGCTCCAAACGCCTCGTGGGACATCCCGCTGTACATGAGCATGTTTTTGATGACGTGTTAGCGATGACATCCGCAACGACGGGGCCCGCGTCTTGATCATTGTGATCAAGGATGTCCATACGGATGTCTCATCAAACATTGCCGCATACATCCGCCATGTATCAGGGCGTCTTTGGAGAGACGCCCAATGTGACACGTTAGAGGACGTCACTCACGTCTGCGCTGACATTGCACAAGCACATACGTCACACTGCAGGACGTCCCCAATAACGTCCCCCGTGACTGCTAAACGTATCCCTGAACATAGCTCTATGTCTCCAGCTTAAACGTCCGGGATGCTGTTACAGACATTACAGAGGGTGTCTCTGTAGACATCCGTATGACATCATGCGCGACATAAGAGAGAACGTCCGAGCACGACTCTCTCAGTTGATGTACGCAATGTCTCAGAGGTCATCCATGACGCTCCGGACGTGTCCTGTGACATCATCTTGTTCATGCGTATGTTGTAGAAGACGTGTCAGCGATGACAACCGCAACAAGCGGACACTGATGAGGGCCGCGGTAATATTGGGCGAATACCACTTCTCCTCCACTCTTTCCTTCCACTGAGACACATCGTCCTCTCATACATCTTCTGCACCATACGTTGCGGAGCCTTCTTCGTTTAATCAGCCCAACCCACTCTGGGATCAAGGTCCTTCGCATACGGACTAGATGTCCGGCCTTTTCCACGATCGTACGTCGCCATTTCGCCATCCAGATATCCATAGTCATCAATAGTGATGGGTAGTCGCTCGTGCTTCACGTACGTCATTGCGTCCCAATTATGCGACGACATGTGACCGGTCTCATCGTCGTACTTGCACCTCATGAAACTTCGATATCAAAAGGCGCCTTTGTAGGCTCAAGCCACATATCACACGAATCATGCAAATCCCTTTTTCTTGAATATTTAACCCCAACAAATTATGGTTTCAAAATGACCAATTCGATTCATCATGTTCTGAGAAATGTGATTCGGATAGTGTAAAAAATTTGCATTCTGTACATAATCTGTACAGACATCCTCTAGCAATGTTACCCAGTCTAAGTAGAAGTTGCCGAGAATGTGGACGTAATATCTTAGAAAGCAACTGTCAACGAAGTATTGCCGCAGTATAACCTTTACATTAACCTTGCACTATAAGAAACCAACATTTTTGGTGATGTCTTCAGTTATGTCGACGTGTTTTTTTGATGTCTTGGTGCTAGCCACTGATGTCTCGCATGTTGTAGGTGATGTGTCAGCGATGACATCCGCAACAAGCGGACACTGATGAGGGCCTTGGTTTAGGTTTAGGGCAACGGCCTCATCGTCGTATCTGCAGCCTACGACATGTTAGCGATGACATCCGCAACAAGGGAGCCCGCCTCTCAAACATTATTTTTAAGGATGTTGGCATGTTGGTCCCAGCCGAGGTCCCAGCTTGCATCGCTGCAAATAACCGCCATGCAACGGTGCGTGTTTGCCGAGACGTCCATTGCGACACGGAAGAAGACACAGACGTCGTCCACAATGACAGGGCCATGTTCAAACGTCAGAATTGAAGACATCAGCCACAACATCCACCATAACGGTTTGACGTCTCACTCAACATAGCTGGATGTCTTCATCTGAAACGTCCAAGACGCGTCTGCAAAAGTCAGAATCAGTGTCTCTCCGGACATCCATAAAGACATCCAACTTGACATAGGAGACATCGTGCAAGCACGGATATAATTGTTGACGTACTAGATGTCTGAACAGTCATCCGTGACAGTTGAAAGAACATCCTCTGAGACATAGGACGCGCCATAGGACACAACGGACAAGCACGTCTGTCGCAGTCGATGTACGCAATGTCTCAGCGGTCACAACACAAACTTTCACCGATGTCTCAGACGATTTACGCGATGTTTTTTGAGACGTCCTTGGCGACATGGTTTAGGACATACATGACGTCCGGGATGACCTATCACGAGCACATACGTCACACTTGGAGACGTCACAAAGAACGTCCAAAAGAATGCGAATACGTCTTTCTGAACAGAAGTTTATTAGAAAAATGTCTATATGAGGATGCACTGTATTGTCCATGTGGTTGAAGTTTGCCACGTTGAATCTGTACCTGTTACATTCAATGTTGGCGACTCGCACATTACTTGAGGATTTAACCCATGGAAATGAGCAACACCGTCGTGCATGGTATAGTTCACCATATTGAGGAAATTCAGAGTTGTGAATTATCATGCCTTTTGGTGCACATTTGGGCACATTGTGCATTTCATTGAAAGAAATAACTTTTAATCCCCTTTAAAAAATATTTAGAAATATCACAATGGAAAATGAAGTGCACTAATTTTTAAATTTATGTATTTATCAATGATAGAATTAAATTTGAGTTTGTCTAAATGATTTAATTTGGAGGATTTTGAGTATAAAAACTCCCGTTCTACTACCACTTTGAACAATATAGTTAAACTTTGAATGTAAATATTGTTCATTTTTGGTTCTTTTTGGTTCATTTCAATAATTTGGAAAAACTTGGAAAAATGTGGAACATATTTCTCTTCACATATTTGTAAATTGGAAAAATTTATAGCTGAAAATTCCATCCACAACCTTCTTTTCTCTTTCATAATTTCCATATGGACTTTTGTACTACAACAAGGCACTAATGTTTTAAATAAACAACAATTTGGACTGCATGTTTGTTATTTTTCACCTTTTTTTTTGGCATTGGTATAAGACATCTCTTAGTTGGAGTAGTTCAATTTTTTTTACTTTTACCATCAATTTCTATTTATGAAGTTCTAAAAGATTAAAAAGAGGAGCAAAGTTTTGCATTTTGACAAACAAGTGATGAACCATACCATGCAAACACCCGTACTCATCATCGAACTTTCATCATGTTCATTACAATTTTTTTTGAAAAAAAAACTTAGGTACTTTCAAAAACTTCATATTTCTTAATATACTCAAAAGCATTTAGACGCAAGTGTAAGATGTTTTATTTGTCTAAAAATAAAATTGTGCTTGTATCAGATTTTATTTGATTAGAAACTTGTAAAAATTTCTTTTAACAAATTTTAGACAAGTAAAATAGTTTTAGAAAAACAAAATGTCTCAGTAATATGAAGTCTTTAAGTTTATCTGAGTGCAATATGAATTCAAAAATTACAGTCACTAGCCAACATTGGAATGTTTCGAAGGACATCAATGATGACATCCAGCTGTCCATGAAGATGTCTAAGATGACGTCCATGAAGATGTCTAAGATGACGTCCATGAAGACGTCTAAGATGACGTCCATGTGTCACTGCAAACATCGATTGGGATGATTTTCATCGAGTTCACTGGATGAACAGAGGCGGCTAGGGTTAGCTGCCGCAGCCAAAGTTAGGTCATGAGACCTTTAAGAGGAATTAGAGGCTGCACAAAGCTCATTTTTGCCTTCATTTTTCCAAGAAGTTAGAGTTTAGAGTGTAGAGGTTTTGAAAAGTGTTGATATCTATTTTTAGACTGATTGTTTCCCTTTTTCTCTCTAAGTGGACACAAGTGAGGATGCTACGTGGCTTTGGAAGTGTGGCGGCGATGCCGGCGAGCTCAAGGACGGAGGGGGGGGGGGAAATTTGATGAAGAAACTGGTGTTAGTGGATTTCAAAGGCATCTTGTATGACACTATGAAGAAGATGTTGTTGTGGAAGAAACCCTAAAACTTGTAGTATTTGAGTTGTTGTGGAAGAAACTCTAAAACTTGTAGTATTTGATTTGTTGTGGAAGAAACCCTAAAACTTGTAGTATTTGATTTGTTGTGGAAGTAACCCTAAAATTTGTAGTACTTGATTTGTTGTGGATGAAACCCTAAAATTTGTAGTATTTGATTTGTTGTGGAAGAAACTTTAAAACTTCTTATATTTGATTTGTTGTAGAAGAAACCCTAAAACTTGTAGTATTTGATTTGTTGTGGAAGAAACCCTAAAACTTGTAGTATCCTAGAATATGCAGCGCTAAAGACTTGAATCCTAGACACAACTGGGAAGGGCGGTCGCGACTTGCAAATTAGCAGTTTTTCAAGCGGGTATATGCAGGTATAGCCTTCATGTTCGTAGCATGCACCATATATTTACATCATAGATGTCACTAGAGATGTCATTAGCAATGTTACTAGACTTGTCATTGGACATGGCACCAAAGATGTCATCAGAGATGTCACTATAGATGTCACCAGAGATGTCACCAAAGATGTCACCACAGATGTTTGGGCTGGATGTCTGTACCTCAGCTCCTAATTCTACAGCCCTGTATTCTATGTGCAATGGTGATGAAGAATGTGATTGGGACAGCAAGCCATTGCAAGCATTTGTGGATGTTGTATAGCTTGCTGCTATGTGCCTTCTCGCACCTTTACATATTGCGCCAATTACTGTTATGCAGACATTAGCAACACTAACGTGTTGTGCGTGACGTCCCACACAGCGTCGACGAACACCAGAGACGTCCACTCGGACATCCGTTATGACATGTAGCAGATTTAAATACAACACAATGTTTTGAACTGACCACGATTTATCATATTTTGGAATTAGACATCACGTCACTTGATAGCTGCTTTTGTGTGCTTTGCTACAGTAATTTCTTGGTATATATATATATATATATATATATATGACTTTAGCTGTACTGATTGAATGGGATACGTTGTGCTCGCAGATTTGGAGATGAAGGAGGGGGCTTAGAGGAGGGAGATGCAGTTGTAGGCTTAACACATGTACCGGTGTATGCTGTCATCTTCCGTGTAATGATTATGAAGTGTAATACTTTGAAGTTCTAAATTGCGTGTATGTCATATTGTATGATGTATGTCATATTATGTCATATATGTGGGGCAACAATATATTCCACAGTATACATAGACATTACATAGAAAGAGTCTCTAAACATGCTATCATTTCACAAGTGCAGGTAGGCACCTCAACAAGAGCGGAGGCCGCCAAGAAGAAATGAAGAAAGGGGCGTGCAAGGATTTGGGTGAGTGATTGCACCTAAAACCCCTGTAATCATAAGCACATGCTGGTGACCCACTGCAAGAGAGATTAACGGTGGCGTACAACATGGATGTTTTGGAAGACGTCTTCGAAGACGTCCGCTAAATCACGTAGACGTCTCTAGAAGCGTCAAAGACGTCTGTTAGAACATCCCCAGACACTTCTTGGCACATGATGTAGCTTGTATACTACAGTGTCAGGCATCCAGAACGTTGACATAGATTTGGTGTAGGGTTACGCTGATAAGAACGGGTGGACCAAAATTGATTGAGAAATGCTCGTCCCGCGAACGTGAAATAATGCAATTGTATTTGGTCGTGTATCATTTGTTTAACCGCATGCACTGTTGGCATGTCGAACAGGTGCAGCGATGGACAAGTGCGGAAAGGTATGAAGGTCATAGGGGAGCACCGACAGCAAGCGAGGACATTGGATCGAGTGAAAGACGTGGGTGCGTAGTACATGGATGTTGTCGTTTGACTTATCAGTAGATGTGCATTTTGCGCTATGAGGTCACAAACAATATTGTTATGACTTTTGAACATTGATTTTACAATGTGTTATAGATATGCAATGCGAAAACGTATACGTGACTCACAGCCATCAATCTTGTGGACATTTGGAACACTCTGCAGTGTGACGTGTGAGTGCTCAGTGAGACGAGTGAATGTTACAAGAGATGTATTGTATAACGTGTAGAATATGACGTGAGGATGTGTAGATGGTAAACCGCAATGTCTCAGTGAATGTTCTCATGGTGACGTGAGCATGCGACGTGAGACGTCTAAGTATAGCAAAGGATGTCTTGTCAGACACGTCATACATGGCATGGGGATGTTATCTAGGACGACTGTGTGATTATAATGATGTCTTCTAAAACAAGTAATAAGTGACATGGGGATGTTTTATGGAAGGACTGTGTGATGACGATGATGTCCATGTAAGACGTGGTACATGACGTGGGGACGTTTTGTCAGACGATTGGGTGATTATGATGATGTCTTAATTGTCTTTTATAACTATTGATACGTGACATGCGGATGTTTTGTGGGATGACTACGTGTCGAGGCTGATGTCTAACTTCTCACATATACATGACGTGGGGATGTTTTCTCGGACGTCTGTGTCGTCATACTGATGTCTTTCATAACACGTATCACGTGACTTGTGGATGTTTTGTGGGACGACTACGTCTCATCGCTGACGTCTCTGTAGCACGTAGTACATGACGCGGAGATGTTATCTAGGACGACTTCGAAAGACATGACGATGTCTTCTTAAACATTCCAAAATTCTCAGTGGATGTTTCCTGAGACGTCCTAGAGAACCGTGGGACGTCTACGTAGAAACGTCCAAACGACGACTTTGGTCATCAGATACAACGCACTGATGTTTCTTATAGCGTGGTCACATCCTCAGAAACACCGTCAATTACACAATGTGAGCAAGTCCATGTCTCAGAAGATGTCATGTCAGACGCGTTGACATCCCTAGAGACATATGCGATGACACCCCCATTGCCCATGTGCAAGGGACAAAGACGTACTTGAGGACATGCCCATGTCAACTGTAACGTCGTCCGCCACATGGCGATGTCCAACAATACGAACATGAAGACACAGTACGCGATGACCCGTGACATCGGGGCGGACATCTCGCCGTCAGCGCAGGATGTCTCGCGAAACACAGCCGTGTCCACAGAGACGTCCTAGAGAACGTGACTGTAGAATGAATACCACCCATACCTCGGCTGACGTGGCACGCCACGTCAGCATTTCCCGCCTCCACGTCAGATTTTCCCGCCTCCACGTCATCCATTGGCGGGCCAGCGTCCCATTCCACGTCACCACACGTTTGGATGAAGTTCATCGCCATGTGGCACTGCCCGAAATTGTGCCGCTGATGTGGCGTCGACGTGGCACTAACGTGGCACCATTTTCTGCCGCTTAAAATGGCCAAAAACATTTGGATGTCCACGCGTTCGCCGAGACGTGATGGGAAGTTTTTTCGTGTTACACGCGTTACTGCGCCCGGCCAATGTAAACGGGGATGTCCTGATGACACCGGGGACATCTTTTTGAACATCACAAAAAACACGGGTTTCTTATAGTGCTAGAGTCCTTCTATTTGAAGACTGATAGGCCATTGGATTTGATGAATTCCTACTAGAAACAAAGGCACTAAAATGGGACAAAGGCATGGTCCAAAAAATGACAAACAAGGGGATTTAGTGAATTTAAATGGTAATATCTATAAATAGCATCATTATATATAAACATTTCAATGAAACTTTTTGGAGACATTACAAACTGTACCCAAACGGATTTTTTTAATGAAATTGGCTTTTCATCAACAACAAAAAATTCCTTTGAATCAATTGAAGGATATTTGAGGTCATTGAAAGATCTCAAAGCACAAAATCCTTTTCTTGATACACATTCACCAAACATGTTAAAAAGTTTGTCCTCGAATGACATTGTAATTTTTTACTTGAACATGATGTTAATTAAGTGATTATCTCAAATAACTAAAATGATATAATCAAACCATCATTCACAATTGACAGAACAAAAATCGTCAATAAGATTTTAAAATGTTTGCTCTCAAATGACACAATCTTTCATTTTAACAAGACATTAATAAAGTCATTATCTCAAATAAATATACAAGCCATCACTCTCAAATGAATGAATTCAAACCGTCAATGTGCCCACCAAACAAAAGGCCACTGTGCATGCACTAGTGTACTTGTAAAACAACTATAAAAATGTATAATAAAACTATTAGATGAAATTTGAGGCTTTTGGTGAAGATGAAACTAAATGACATGATTGTGAAAGGCATAATCACACATCAAATCCAAATGTGGATCCTTCATACTACCATGTCACTTCTTGCTTACCGAGCATTTCAATGGCACATACTATATTGGAATGTACTGCAGTTGATTGTGATCCATGAGGTGTACCCGTCATGGTTTTCGCTGGTATGAAGAAGACGCTCTGTCTCACACTTGTACTCCCTCTGAATATACACTCTCTCTTCTCTCTCTTCGCGTCGTGGTCTTCTTCTTCGCATCTGATCCATCTTCTTCTTCCCAATTTCACCCTCCGCACGCACTTCTCTCATTGTATTGTCTTCTTTTTCCCAATTTCATCCTCCAACCTCGCGCACTTCGCTCGTGGAGTGGTTGCTGGTGTTAAGGTAGATTCATGCTTCAATCTTCCACGCCTTTTAGGGATGGCTCGGGGCAGTTTTTGGAAGTTCCCAGCATGATCGAGCTTAATTGTTCTTGTATTGTTTCGAGCTTTGGCGTTCACACATCTCAATATTGCTCCTGTGTTATTAACTTTTTTCTGAAAATTGTGATAGGTCCACGCATGGTGAGCAGGAGTTATGCAACTAGTGACCCACATTGTAGAGGAAATAGAAAGGTTTCAGGGTAAGACCTTCATGCATGCTTAAAGCCCTTCTATTTTTTAGAAAAACATTTATTTTGGATTCCCAAGATTCAGAGTCTATTGAGAATGTTTGGTTTAAAGTCTTGATAGTATCTTTAAAGTCCCATTTGTTTATTTCTCAGTAGAAAGCTATTTGTGTACTTCGAGTGAGGTAGCTGTAGGATGTGAGTGTTGATTGTTTTCAAAGATGATGAAGAAGAAGCTCTCATAGCTTTGGCGCACACTAGCTTTCAGTTATTGCTCTTGATGTTACTTATATTTTTCTGAACATTGTGACAAGCACATTATGGAAGTCACAAAGATGAGTAGTTATGCAACCAATATTGTAGAATAAGTACAAAGATTTCGGGGTATGACCTTCGAACATGTATGCTTAAAGTCCGTTTGACATTTATTCTGACATTTATTCGGAATTCCCAAATTGAGACTTTATCAAATATGTTTGATTCTAGAACTGTCTTGTTAGTATCTTTAGAAACCCTGCCATTATTTTGTTTATGTCTTGTTAGAAACCTATTTGTTTACTACTAGTGAGGAAGCTCCAACATTTGAGTGTCGTTTGCTTGTGAAGACGAAGCTCTCGTCAAGTGTGCAATCGAGCATCATGCATTTTCTTGTAGAGGTTTTGCAAGTGTCTTGAAGTTAGGAAGAGCAAATTGCAAAAGTCTGTTATGAAAGTGTCATTTTAAGAGTATTTGTTACTTTTGGTTTAGTAATGATGTCGGCTTTGGTGTCCACGTTTGTATTCGACTTGATGATGTAAAGTTATACTCAAGTATCTTTACTTCAACCTCAATTGAAGTTTTACTGATGATATGTTTGAAGACTAAAATCACTGGCTAGTTTCTTGGCTCTATTCTTTCGTCTGAGTTCGTTTTTGTAAAAAAGCCTCAGAAGGTGCTAGTTTTTTGGACATTGGCTTTGATGGGTGTGGCTTTGAAACAATTTTTTTTAAGTGTGATTTAAAGTATTTAAAGGATATTTGGACTCTCAAAAGGGCCCCCAAAGTTTGACAGAGATTGAAATCAATTGAAGTAGGCTCACTTAGGGGCGGTACCTAGACTAATCAGTGGGACTAATCAGAAGTTAGCTGGTCACTAATCGGTTAGTTAACTGGTTACTAATCTTGTTATTAAACAAATATTAACCTGTACATGGGACAAATTATTAACATGTACGTGGAAGGTTACAATTAGAAGGTTAATATCTCGTGATTAAACAAATATTAACCTGTACATGTAACTTGTCACTAATCTCGTTATTAAACAAATATTAACTAGTTAAATAACATATTAAAATAAATGAATTGTTCAAATGACACTTCTCGTTATTAAACAAATACCAGTCTCTTCTCGGTCGACATGAGTGCTTTCTAACCCGGCCAATCAAATTCCTTTTCTCCATCATCACATTTTCCAGAATGTAGCCTCTTGGTACTATATTCTGAAAGTACAAATATTAATGCAAAAGAGGCCCTCCAACCCCCTCCTTTGGAAACCCTCTTGAGAGTCCAAATATCCTCTAATGTCACCTCACCATAACAACCCTTGGAGTTGATAGAGATTGGAGACATGGCCGGCTGTAAGACTAAGACTGAGGGAACATGTGACTTCACACGTTTGGAGCTTAGTGATGGAGACTATGTTTACTTGAGGTCTATTTGACAGACAACAAACTTTTTCGTCGTCGTCTACGATGGATTTCAGACATGGTCTCGCAGTGGTAAGCATCTCTTGTTTAGTATCTCCTCTCCTTGTTACAAATCATCCTTAATTTGTGGTTCTATGATCGTCTTGTGTAATATGACAACTTCTAGGACGACATTTGTTTTCTCACGGTATGCGGAGCGATTCTGGATATGGTTTAGTTTGGTAAAATCAATGATGTGTTGTTGCAGTTTCTACGAAGGAAGTCGGGGGTATTGCGAGAGAATGGAAAATCGATGTGGGAGATTTTATGAGGAGCATGAGGGTTCGCCTCACTCGTCAACATCCCACCTGCAGTTACTCCATGTCTTTTGAGAAGAGCGCCACGTTGTGAATGTATGGGTTTGTACATTCACCACACCATTAATTCTGCTAAAGTTGTAAATAACTTCTATTGCTGGCTCGCTTTTGTATTTCTTACATATTTTCGAACCCACCGCATTAACGTTGCTTGTGGCACAGTTGTCCTTCGCTATCGATGATTTATGGGAGAAGGAAGAGTTAAACTTCAAGCTGCGTATGGAAGGTATCTCTGATGTAAGGCTCGTTATATGCACGATGCTCGATTACTTGGTAGACACCATCGAGAAGCTCATTGTAGCTAGCGTTCATTCTGCAATGTTCAGTAAATTTTTAGTTGACTAAGTTAATTTCTTTTGATAATTGTACAATATGCACACAACTATATATGTGCTTGTTTCAATCAACTCTGCACACTAGTAACAATGTATTACCTGCTAGTGTTTCTTTTGAGTTGTCTTGTTTTGCTCATCGTAAGTATCCATTGGACTCCATTGCGCACAACTGCAATATATACACAATTATGTTTTCTTGGAAAATGTGTCAAGTTTTGGGCTTAAAGGGCCCTCTTTAACATATTTTTGAAGGCCCTTGTAAATTAGCACACATTTGATGAGACGTGTTTAAATTTCACAATCTCCAAATCCAAATTTTCTTGTAAAGGTGGATCTCACTAGTGCAACACCGCTAGTATTGAAACAACATCCTAAACAACATTAGAATGTTGTTTCAACCTTCAGTTGCCTTGAGGGTGATTGAAACAACATACTAATGTTGTTTAGGATGTTGTTAAAAATATGTTGTTGTAATCATAATGGTACATAGTGACACAAAGTGGGTGTCACTATGAATTGTCACTTTTGAATTGTGACACAGATAGGGTGGTTGTCTTTACTACTCATGAAACGCATACATGTCATGTAAGCGTTTTTAGTCATTTTAATATACTTGTTCTTTGAGTATAGGAGTCTTCGACACCCTTCAGAGAATGAAGCAGTGGATCTGACGTAGGATACTTTTGCCTACCGTGGGTTGTTGAATGAGACATCTACAAGGTATGTTGGGACCTTGAAAGCTTATTTTCTAATCTACAGTTGCCTACTGTATACTCCTTTCATGGTGATTGTTAAATCAAATGTGACCGTCACTGTTGTCCTGTATTTAAATCAAATGTGACGGTCAAAGCGCTGGATGTGATGCAGGGTGACGCTGTGGAGATTGTGATCATTAACAAAGACGAGATTAGAAAAGAAACGGAGCCTCTCAAGCGTGACTAGGTTGACATAACATTGTTAAGCTCTAGAGTTTGTACCCCCTACTAAAGTTTTCAAGAGTCTCTCCAATGCTCTTGAATGCTCTTGGATGCTCTTTGTTTTCACATCTTAAGCTTGTCTTGCTTGACTCCTACTAAATTACCTCATAGAATAGCAAGTGTCATCTTTCACTAATGTTCCAAATTTTAAAAAAAACATCAACCAAGTAGAAGACGGTGCAGTACCCTAGAAAATGTACTAGATACATATTACAAATTCAAGTGTTTGCATGATTATTTGACTCGACACTAGATTTTATATTGATATGAGTTGATACAAAGTGCAGTATGTGTCATATTCCATTTTCATGAGTTTTTGCCTAGAACCTAGAATTCTCTCTCGACTTGCTATTAATCACCAATCTACCTTTAATTTTTTCCTTAATTTTTTTTGCTAGGTTGCCACTAATCTGTGAGCGAAGGCTCGTTTGTGTCCTGATTGGTATATTGATGTGGTGTGTGACCTAACTAGTTGCAATCTGACTTGGAAGATTTGAGTCACTTTCAAAAAATGTCGTTCAGAGTATGTTTTCCCTTCGTTCTAATTCTGCTTGGAAGATTTCAAAAAATAAAAAAATTGCGGTCAAACAACATTGGTGGGGAAATTTTGCTTAGTCTTTGTGTTGAAACAACATTTTTTAAAATGATGTTGTTTCAACGGTGCTTATGTTGTTTGAGCACCCCTTGTTGAAACAACACACTATTTAATTTTTGTTAAAACAACATTTTTGTCAAAATGTGGTAACTTTGAACATGTTGTTTGAACGTGGTCTTGTACTAGTGTCTCTAATCACCAATCAGATTGCTATAATTGTCATTACATGATTATTTGACTTGAGATGATTTTACATTCTTATAACAAATGATTCTTTTCCTTGATGTGATTTACTAGCCTACAACAAATAATTTGAATATGATTTGAATTACCCATTTTCTAAAAGTCATTGATTGTTGAAGTTCTTTTGTCTATATCAAAGTTTTGTATGTCAAATTCATGATTAGAAACATTGAGTGACACATATAATTTGGACTCATATACTGAAATGGAACAAAAGTATTCTACAGTTGCATTTGATTTTAAAAAGCCTTAAATTTTCTACAAATGAATGTGTACAGGGTTTCATTTGGAAATTTACAAGTGTAATGTAGTATGAAATTTACTACTTTAAAATGATTGTTTATGTGTATATAGTTTAAAATTAATATGATATTCAGAAGAAAAAAAATACATTCAATAACATTCTAGAATTAACCTGCGGAAGTAAAATTTAAGTATTCTATTTTTGAAATAAAAAACTGCCCATGCAATTTTTCTCCTAGTGCATTATTTTTGCATTGTGAGGCTGCTTCACTATGCAAACCCTAAAATGTAATTAATGAATAGTGAACTCTCTGTCCATTGGTATCTCAATGTATAATGAACACTCTGTCCGTTGGTATCTCAATGTATACTAAACATTCTCTGTCCATTCATATCTCCCGCACGTAAGGCATCCTTTAATAAAGGAGAAATTTTCTTCCCACTGCTTTACGTATAGTTTTCAACTTGAAGCCAAAAACATGACAACGTTAGGGATGAAGCAATTTCACATATTTGTTGCATCTAGAGATAATAAGGAGGTTCTCTATACAAAATCTAGCTACCTTTATTAAATACATAATATAATCTAAACTAAAATTGTGATTTGAGTGCCCGGGACACTATAATGAAATTTTGAATGAGAGAAACTTTAATTAAACCTCATGTATGTAACCTTCCAATGACAAATGACCACTTTATGATAAACATGACATGCCAGCTCATGCCACTCTCATCACCTAAAAATAACATGGCACCCTCCATAGAAGTAGGAATGGTAAATAAGAAAACTCCTATATATTGTAGGGATATTATTTCTTCTCACTTTGAATGCACTATGGTAAAAACATCAACTCTCCTTGAACACTAAATCATTAATGCTATGCTTCTCTCTATACCACTAGTGACGAAGTGGACATGTAGTGCAAGGAATGTAAACATGCCGTTTGTAGGGCTTGGGTTTGTTGTTGATGTCATGACTCTATGGCCATTGTCTATAGCTATATGTTGATATATTTGTACATTTTGGTGGTATTTATATTAAACCCACTACTCGCATGTCGCATCAAATGTGCATCATTTTTTTCTCGAAGGATATAGAGCACAATATAATAACTGGACATGTGTTTTGATTAGAAGGAACAAATTTATTCTTAATTTATAGTGGTTCATTTTGATCACAATTTGAAAAGCCGCAATCGGTAAATAGAAAGAAGGAAGATGTATGGGTTAAATGGTTGTTCAAAATTTTGATTTAAAAATTGTTTGAAAGGTTATCTTTATATTAAAAAATATTCAAAATATTAGAAAGGAGAACTTTGAAGAAAAATTGGAATAGTCTTGGAGGATGAAATAATGATATGTTAAAAAGGTATGAAAAAAATATGAATGAGGAATGTGAAAAGGCACGGGTTTTGAACTAGTTTTCTACACGTAAGAATACATCATAGAGAACAAAATGAAACAACAAGAAAACAATGCTATGATCAATTGCTAAGGCTTGAAAAAAACCAATCTCCTAACTTTCGACTAATGTCGTCACTAGAATACTTTAAGTGTAGTTAAAAAATACCAAAACTTTCCATTAATAGAAGAGATGGTGGCATATTTGATAAATTTGACAAATTTACTTTATACATGTAGAAATTGATTTGATGTACAATGCATGGACACTTGGGTTGAATTAGAATTTAACTACGTGAAAAAATCATAGGGAATTGCTTATTCTTTGGAGGTAATAATTATAAGATACATATTTATGCCATACCTCCATTTGATTGTTCAACGATAATGTATATATAATAATAACATAGGTTTCATTAAAATCCAGCATTAGAAAATTTGTAGATATGATATACATGTAAAAGGTCTGTATTTGGGATTCTATGGATGAGACCTGGTAAATGAAAGTAGTTCTATTGTGACAAGGTAATCACTAGATAAAAAATCAAATTTGTTAACGGTAAATTAGTAACTACCAGTAGTTTACCAATTTGGATTTTTACTATGCCAATAATTTTACAAATTACCAGAGAAAGTAAATCTACAAAATCCTTTTCATCAATCTGACAATTAGGTCAAATCGGGTTGTATTTTGTATAACAACAATAGAGCCAAACACATTGGCATGGGCTAATTTTTCGAACTACAGTTTCTCATTTCTCTCTCATGTTTTTTGGTCCTTCCTATCCTCCTTCCTTATGAGTGTTTCCTTCGGAACTTTGTTTACTTATTGTTCTGATGATATGGATTACTTAGACTTCTGATTACTGAGTAGAGCTAAATATTGTTGATAGTATCAGAATTCTGACCAAGTAAAGGACTCCAATATACTCCTTTGTAGCATTATTAACCTCGGTACTATATACCAAATAGTCATAAACAAGAGGTAGCTACCAAGATTGAGCAAGGTTGGAGCTAGCTATCCTCTTGTTTCTATAGTTTGATGTTTTCAGAGAACCTAACTTCTACCATTGTGCTTTCTATGTTTCTGCCTTTTTGCGTCCACCTTCTTTCTTTGCCACACGGGCTTGTACATCAGTTCTTTGCATTGGGGTTATACATTGGAGTTATGTATTTTTCAAATTACAACTAATATAGGCACTAGCATAGATGGGTACTTTTATGACTGGGAGAATAACTGCGTTTATGACTGCGCGCAGTCATAAAATCGGGTCTGTGACTGCGCGTCATATTTTTTGCTGACGTGGAATGTGACGCGGAGCATGACTGGGTGCCGTAGTTACCGACGAGTCGCTTCAGACACCTAGTCATATGAATAAATACGCCTTAAAGCGTATACTTGGGCGCCATGTACATGCCACGTCAGCATTCCAGCCGCCATCTTGACCGGCCCCAAGTCCTTGACTTTTGGAGGTCTGTCCGGGCAGCTGAGGCCAAAATCCGACGTGGCACGTGACTCTGCGTAGTCATATTTTCTGCTGACGTGGAATGTGACTCTGTGGAGTTATATTTTTGCTGACGTGGCACTTCCACGTGGAATGTGAATACTGTCATTGTTCGGCTGACGTGAAATGTGACTCTGTGGAGTCACAGTTTTGGTCATAATGTTGTTGACATGGAATTCGATTGGTAGTGATGTTTTAGGCTTTCGTGGATTATGACTGTGTACAGTCGTGTTTGAGCGGTCGCTATGACTGTAGCCAGTCGTGTGTTCAAGACCTCCAGTAGTGTTTGACAAGAGTGCAAAGGATATACGACTGGTTTCAGTCACAGTATCGGTCGGAGTGAGATCAATATATGACTCGCGGTAGTCATAATGTTGTTACCATGTATGTGGCCATATTAGTGCACACAGTGATATTTTCGCTTACTGAGAGTTACATTACTATTATATATCTGAAACATACAATAGAAGACACATACGTGGAATTCAATGGAAGACGCTTACGTCTGAGAAGGAAATGCAACATGTTCACTTGTATTTAGTAGTGAAAGACTCAATACAAAACCAAAACTCGATAATGTCTTAGAGGGAGTTGCTATCTAGCTAACCCACTCTTATTCCTCACCATTATATACATCCAACATCCATCATCTCGTGCTTCCCATTTACTTCTTGCAGCTGGCTCCTTGTGATTTTCTTCGTCATCCTGTGTGCACCACCACAATGACAAGTGGGTTAACCAACTTTTTTGCGCAAACCTCATTAATTCAGTAGAGGACCCCTTAATACGGATGCTGCGCAATTATGACTATTATCTGTTACATTCATTTGTATCATGACTAGTCCCTGTGACCTTCCCAGGTATACTTGACTGAATCATGTGACATTCTCACTATGCTTATTACTGATCACTGTGACATGGCAGACTGCGTACATAACTTAACCCTGTGACATTCAGGGAATTCATCAGCATTGCGTGCTACATCAAACATCAGAAGATCGTTTATATGTCACCTTCTCTTTTGCAGTCGCGGCATTTAGGCTGCCTCCAGTGCGGCAACGGGCCACTTGGTGATGCTGTTGAGAGCAGCACCCAAGCGATCTACAACCGGATCGTACGCCACCGGGCTTCACCAAGTTCGTGGTCCCTTGGTGCCACACGGTAAAGGGAAGTCAGAAATCCACTAGTCATGAGTAAGCACATTTAAAACTTTGATTTGTAAATTACTAGTAATAAGTGGCGCAAATAGGATCACTATAAATTAAATCTATGTGATCTCTTTGGACACACCAGAAAAGGAATTTTGTGGATTTCTATTACTTGCACTAATTGAAGTTGTCAACAATGAAGGAATTGATACGAGAAGGAAAATCTGCGGTAATATGAAGCATTGCAAGTCATGAGTATACAATGAGTATGCGATGGCTCATTTATGACTACTCGGGGTCACGATGCGTGTGGTACCTCCTCGTTTGTCAGGTGGACCTCCTTTGGCCACACTGGGTCCACGACTGCCGGCGCTATTGCCGGTGGAGCCACTGCTGGCGGGTGGGACTCCTCCAACCCCGTGTTCTCCACCTCCGACGATTCGTGTGGTGTCATGGGCGGTTTTAGTGTGCGGACCTCTTGGAGCAAAACCCTGAGAGTGGCCTTCATGTCATCGACATCGCCTGCAAAACCGTCCATGAGTGAGAAGAAATGAATAAGAAAACTATGTTTCTGTAACAACCCCAGCATTAAGCTCAAAAAGGAAACTAAAGGAATCCATCTGGTTGTAATTTCAACCGGGTGACGATAATTGACTTCAAGCTGTTAGTTCAAGCGAATGCCGTATGCACAATTGCAAGATTACTTGGAGATTGATCTTTCACAAGCATTTAACGCGGGAGATAGAGACACAATCACTTTCTCTTGAGTTCAAGTCAGAGTACCTGGAACAAGAAGAACTACAATCCACTCGGCTGCAGTATACTTATAATCACATATCTTCAAAACAGAATCGAGTTCTAAGAAACATCAAAGGTCAAAGCCAGAAAAAGTTCTGCCTCCCATTTGCAAAAAGCATTAAAACTGATCATCTCTTAGCCGTTTCATTTTTCACACAAGAATTGCACCACAAACTTTTAATTAACTTAGCGACAGTCTAAAAGAGATGGAAAACTTCGAGACTCTATAGAGATTCCTAACATAACATTTACAGGCGTATGGAAAATAGCTTGGTCTAAGGCAAAAAATAAATACTTCCATGCATTCCAAAAATAAGTAAAAATTGCGGTTTCAAATTGGAGATGAAATTCTTGCCTTTCTTCGTGTCGTCTTCAACGGCTCCTCCACGTGTTCGTCCTCACCGTCATCCTCGTCGCCACACTCAGAGTCGGTTAGGAGCTTCCTCTGCGTTTGTCGAACTAGGAGTTTCGGCAGGGAGTTTCGGCAAGGAGTTTTGGCAAGCTCGAAGTTTCGGCAAGTTTGAAGCCAGGAGTTTCGGCAAGCTCGAAGCGGATTCGGCAACCTGATTTGTGAAGCGGATTCGGCAAGGTCGAAGCGCTGGCGGGCAAGGCAAGCTCGAAACCCTAGTCAAGCTCGAAACCCTAGGCAAGCGCAAGGCAAGCTCCAAACCCTAGGCAAGCGCAAGGCAAGCTCGAAACCCTAGGCAAGCGCAAGGCAAGCTCCAAACCCTAGGCAAGCGCAAGGCAAGCTCGAAACCCTAGGCAAGCGCAAGGCAAGCTCGAAACCCTAGGCAAGTGCAAGGCAAGCTCGAAACCCTAGGCAAGCGCAAGGCAAGCTCGAAACCTTGTGCTCTGCAAGTATCTCCCTCCGCATCTACTCCAAACCCTAACGCGTATTTTCTAGAAGCCAACAATTCTAAGCGCAATTCAAAAATTCAAGGACGTCACACCACGCACTTCACTTTGAAGAGGTAATCACTCACCTCTTGTCTTTTGGCTTCTTGAAGGTTTGTTTTGAAAGCGACGGCAACCCCAAACTCTTCAAAGCTCCGTTGTTCTCTTCGATGAGACTGCTCCTCATGCGCTCGTACGCGGGGGGGGGTGAACGCGCCATCGACAACGGTGCTTGAGAACTCTGCAAATCTCTGTAGGACGCCGTGAATATTGCTTGAGCGATGGTCGCTTGGTCAACTGGTGCCACGTGTATCTCCGTTGACCAAGCCGCGCAACACAGAGACGACTGAGCAGGGTCATGTATGTGACACCCGAGAGTTATACAACACTCTCCAGTCATATAGGTGATGCCCTATAGTCATCTATATGACTCTGTAGTTCAGTATAACTCTCTCTTGAAAGTTGTAGGCCTTGACACCCAAATGGTGTGCACAAAACTGGTATTAATTGGTCTTTATCTGAGTAAAGAAGAGTGCACCAGTAATAGGGTATAATAACTGCCTGCACCTACTTGAAGAACCAAAATGTAAGCAAATTGATGAACCAACACACCTGAATTAACCATTCCTACACGCTAGCTGATCTAAAAAGAACTATGAAAGATAAGTCCAAGTAAAGTCTCTTGTCAAATGGAAAAATGTGTCCTTGTTGCCGACTATGCTTCACAATATATATGTGACACTCTACGCTTCATGTGAGCATGCAGGTAACCCTTTACTCTAACGTACACGGTGGACGTCACATCTGTCATCAGTTGTGTTAACAGGACGAATTGACTTCCGACATCAAAGTGTATGCGATTGACAAGTTCCAGCTACACACCTCTTTGGCAATTTCACATCATACCAAAAAATGTCTGCAGATTCCAGTAGTACTCTTGAGGTCCAGAATTGCTTGTATAGGTTCACATCATGGACATTCGTTACCCGAATGTACATGTGTGGAAATCATTTACACATTTGCGAAGACATTTTCTTAGATGTATAGTACTTCGTTGGGTTCGGAATCCTAACTGCAATTAATTGTAGGCTTCCTTCCCCTCGGCACGGGCTGTCTTTGGACGGCAGAATTAGAAAAAAACGCCTGGCATGTCACCATGAGCCCAAATCTTCTGCCATATTCCCTCCAGAGTTCTGCTTCTGTGAACTTCTCGAGAAGACACACGATCAAATAGCACTGACGTATATTGAAAACCTCAGATGAAGGAAGTTGTAGTATTGAAGAAGAAGATGACAGCTCCGTGGAACAAGATAGTACACACTCCAATGATACAAACGTACATTGTTTTAGAGACTTGAGGCGCATATAGTCATTTCACCGGGATAGGGCTACATGTCGGTGATTCATAGTAAAGCATAGAGCAGACATTAATGAGTCATAAGTTGACAATGGTATTCTACATATTTACTAAGTACAATTCATATCATATGAATGTTATATAGACCACTTCTGTGTAATTGCGCATAAGGGGGGGTGTATGGAAGGAGTGCAAGAATATGAACTTGGGTTGGTGGATAAGTTTTTCATTCACTTTTGCATTAGCAGAGATGCCTCAGGAATATCACTGATGTGTTACTTCTTCACCATTGGTTATATCTACTCACGTAGTGAATGATTTCCATACGAAATAGTTTGGTACATCATGACTGCATAATTTAAATGAAATTAAAGTGACGATAGACATAGAAATAGCGACTCCCAGTTCCAAACGTCGTGCATACCACCAATTTTATTCAATCAATTCTTATATAAAACAAGGAAGGGAGCAAACAAAAAATTTCCTAAAATGACTTAGTGAAGTGATTTATGTGACACTCTGGAGTTATATAACACTCTGGAGTCATCGTCATGACGCCCTCTAGTCATGCACAGTGACTCTGTAGTCTTGAATGACTCTGTACTGTATTTTTCCGTAGGATGGAAGAAGGACAGTAGGAGCGCTTGAATCATCTCCAATTATCGCAAGATGAAGAGATCCAAGCAGACTCTATGCAATTAATGAAGTACCCCTGCCCATGCATGGAATGTGCTGGAGGAAAAGTCCTCGACCGGGCGACGATTCGGAAGCATCTTCGCACTAGAAGAAGGGACCCGGTTTTCACAGCTTCAATATTGGTAAGTGATGAGACCCATGATTTCAACTGCGTACCCAGTCCTCAGTAAGCAAAGCGACGTGGTTCTACGTACAGTGATTTGGTTTAAAAAAATATGTGTTAATGAATTATGTAGGCCCGATGGAGACCCTTAGTAAGAGCCGCAAGTTTGACATCGCTGACCAAGTTTCTAAGCCAACCACAATCCTCCCAGAGCGCCAGACCCACGGCGACATCCGCGCAAATTTCTCGATTGCAGAAGTGGCAGTCAGACATGTATGATGGACAATGGTGCGACGGGCCCATACCGAAGCTAACTCCATTCGTATTTTGGAAAAGGGAATGGCAAGTGAAAGTGTCTAAATACCGCTTCATGGGTTGGGGTCTCTTTGCAATGCAACCAGCCAAAGAGGGTGAGGAACTGCTTCCTTTTGTAGGAGCGCAGTACACCTCGGCGGAATTCAAAATTTTGAGCAAGGCACAATCCCGAATGAAATCGTATGTAATGCGCGCAGAGTCGGACCTGTATATCGACGGAGATGTAGAGAAAGGAAATGTTGCTGGATTCATTAATAGTTCCCCCGGGCGCTCCGAAATAGGCAATGTCATGTGGGAGTATCGCATGGTGCCTAAACCGTGGAACCACGAGGAATGGGGATATGTAATTAGCATAGCAACAAGGGACATTGTTGCCGGAGAAGAACTCTATGCGCATTACCCTCTAAATCTGAGTAGTGTACGGTAAATTACTATATGCCCAAACGGCAGGAAGATAGTCTGAGACTGTCTCTATAATATGTATAGTGTCTATCTTGAATTTTCCCAAAATGACTACAGACAGTCACTTCTTATCACTGCACTGCAAACTGTAAACGTATACTTATCGTCTAAAATGACTACAGACAATCTGTGCTTACCACTGTAATGTGACAACTGTCAGTCACGTTTTCCCAAAGTGACTACAGTTAGTCACTACTTAACACTGTAATAGAATGCCAGCTAGTCATATGTTGCGTATCATGTATTCGATGTGACCCTCAATGCGTGGACAAGACTAAAACAACATCGACACACTCCCCGGCGCAGGTGGATGCAATAACAAGGAGCCCTCCGAACTAGGAACCGCATGCATTATGTAGCTTATCATCAGACTTTGGAATGTGACATCCAATGTGTTGTCCTTGGAACTGCAGGACGAGTACAGCCCCTTGAACTTGACCCCTAGTGCACCAAGCAGTGGGCAAGGTAGTGAGCCCCCGTCCAGTCCTAGCATTGACAGCGAAGAAGCCGGGGAAGTAGATGTGTTACGCATGGTGGCAGAGTGCTTGAACAAGTATGACAACGTGAACTTAGGGGGGAGCGATACCAACCCTTCCATGCATGACGGATTTGATGTGGAGTTCAATGAAATGGCCCCGGTCTGGGACGATGCCTTCACACCAAGTCACGATGAAGGTAGCAAAAACGGAATGGAGGACAATAACGACCCTATGGAGTCAAGCGGGACAACGATGAACATCAAGGACCCTAGTGGCATAGTACTGGATGTCCTTTTACGCGAAGCAAGGACTCCGCTTTATGCAGGGAGCTCATCCAACCGTCTCGCCTCTATCCTCATGGTACTTAATTGTTGCACCACTTTTGGCGTATCCAACAGCTTTGTGGAGGAGTTGTTGAAGTTATTGCACGAGTCAATATTGCCCAAGGGCAACACACTTCCGAAAACCTTCCACGAAGCGAAGGGTTTGTTGATGAAATTGGGGTTGTCCTACAACACTATACATGCGTGTAGAGATGGGTGTTGTTTATTTCGGAAAGAATTGGAGGATGCGACGGAGTGCCCAATATGCCACAAATCCCGGTACGTAGACAACTCCAAATCGGTACCGGTCAAAGTTTTGCGTCATTTTCCGTTGATCCCTCGTTGGAGTTTGGACATTCTCGAACCACCAACTCACGGATGAAGTACTGTGCATATCCTTGGGGAGAGCAAGTGATTTTCCCGGACTTGAAGCCACAGGCTTGGATTCGGATCTCATACCCCAAACACCTATTTTAAACAACGCAGTGGAAGTAGCTCCGGAGGTGGTGGCTAAAGCATTAGAACGCCTCGGACAAGATGACACATTGGTAGATGATTTAGATTATTGCGACTCAGAGCAGGATTGACCGAGTCTTTATTCATTCACATACAGTTGTGAACAGTCTACCCGCTGGACATATCTATATATAAATATATATACATATATTCACATGAAATTGTGTAATTAGCACCATCAAATCTTGGCCATGCACCACACATTCACTTCAACCTCCCAAACCGATAAGTTTCAGACTTCTCACGTTAGTTGCCCTAAACCACTACATACAGGCACGGACACAATTATAAAACCCGTAATAATTCTGCCACACATTCCTTCTCAATGTAAAACGCCACCTCCACCCTAAACCGCTCTACCATGGAATTGCGTGAATAGATAATTTACTAATCAATTATTAAAATAATGCCGATGGCCAATTCCTAATTACCCTAAACAAATGAAAAACTACTCAATTTTGGACACAAATTCTCCCTATAAAATTAATACCTTAAATTCTCATACTATACAGTGATTGAGAGGGCCAATATACATGTAAACTGTCTCGGGCAGTGTTTATAATCATGGGCAGCCCAAAAAAAAAAATACGACTATAGGGAAAAATGTGACTGCAAAATATGACTAGGAGCAAAAAGTGACGTCCTAATATGACTGTGCGTTCCCCAGGAACGTTCCCACTCGTTCCCTCTCGTTCCCTACGAAGATATACGTCCCTCCCACCCACTTTATACGGTACACGTGGCAAATATGACTGCAAAATATGACTACCAGTCACATTGTCTAATTTGGCTTCCGCCGACAATTTTTCCCTCGCAGAATGTGACAGCCGACAGTCGCCTGTCATCCCCAGTCATATTCTCCCAGTCATAAAAGTACCCATCTCCGGTAGTGAGGGTGTTACCAAAGACTCTTTAAAACGAAATATAATACCTTAACCCCCACTTGAAGAATATCTTATTAGAGTTTTAAATAATACAACGGTGACAAAAAATACTAACCCTTGACATAATGCCTTCATTTTAAATACCCTTCAATTGATTGTCGTTCATTTTCTTTATAGAAAAGTGTCCCCTAGGGTAGAGTGCCAAGAAATATATCCAACAACCCTACTTTTTAATCTCACATTAAAACATTTATAACACTTGCTACAATGGTTTGTACCACAAAAAAAATTATATACCACCGTTTGGACATGCAACATTTTTGGGCCAAATTTGGTGCGTTTAAAAATGTGCGGTTTATGAAATAATGCCAACTTGCAGATTTTCTAGGCCTCCTTTTAGGAGAAACCATCTGCTACACAATATCTACCAAGCATTCAACTTTTGGTAGAAGATAGAAGTCGCATTAAGAAACAATATATAGTGTCACAAAAAACATGGTATTTCCATGTATTTTTTGTGTCCACATGCAATTCAAAATTATAAAATCCAAATCAAACTGTGTTTAATTACATAATAAAGTTAGTGACTTGATTTGTCAATATTCCGTGTTAAAATCCATATTGATCCTTACTGCAACAATATGGTGGTTCCACCAAATTTGCACTTAAACCTAGATATTCCAAACTACCCAAAATCTATGTTCTTCCATCAGTTACGTCCACTGGTAGATACCACGGCCAAGGAAACAAATAGTTAAGAAAAAAATTTGCAAGCAACTGCAAATTAAACCGGCAATCCATAGCCTTCATAGCAAATCAGTTTTTTAATTATTTTTTTTGGTTATTAGGATGAAGAATGGTGTCATATGTTTTAAAGTCCAGATAGTGAGGTTTTGAGCCTTCTCATTGATGTGAGGGTTTTGGATATATATCGGCAATTATTCGGCAAGCTAACATGCCTTGGATACATCGCTGGTGCGAACCTCAAATTTATCGGTGAGAGTCGTGTGACCAAACGCACCAAAGAATTTGAGACAACAAAAATCATGGTAGCCTTCAAACCCACCAAACAGTACCTTCTCATGACTCTCATATTATTCTTTGAACATAGATTGATCATTACCTCCACTTCTACCCATTGCCAGTCTAATCTCAATGCACCTAAGGCCCTCACAACCTTGATACTTGTCCGTGAATTGCCGGTAGAATATTTTCAACTTCAAATTACAGTTACTTTATATAAATTGCTATTTCCAAAGAATATTCTTGTAGTTACTTAGAACCATGTAGAGGAAGATTCTTTGGATAGATATGATGGTGTTGCCACCATTAGATGCCTCAACGCGGCAGTTTACAGGCATTGGTGCAACCGCAAGGAAGTACCTTGCCTTGGGAAACTGATTGATTGTACACCTCACATCAAAAGCTTAGCGGGGGCTCACCCCGTTGCCAAAGCTAGAGCACAAGATAGCCACCCCACACACGAAGTTATCGTAGAAGCCATCAAGTGCTGCTTTCATAAACAAAATTCCACCAAAACCATCATTTCAACAACTAAAGGCTACACTACAAGCAGTAGAAGGACGTGTTCCCACTCGGGAAGGTCACTCTTTGTATCATTTGAGTATCACGTGTGAACAAAGGGTATTTAAAAGTACCCTAAAAATTAAAATTAATTCTTTCTATAATTAGTAATATTTCAAGAATATTCTCATTTTTATTCTTGTAATGAATTGTGACCATCCTATATTAATGTAAATCATTAATAAAATTTATTTTCAAAAATTTATTTGGACCCTATCTTTGTTCGCATGTTGTTACGTAATATTTGGAAGTGACCTCCCTGAGCATTCCCACCCACATGTCCTCCGTGGCCTTGAGGTCACCAACTACACTACTCAGAAACTTGATGCCTTTGCTGCTCAAGCTGCTTCCCATCATAGCCACTTGGTGCACCAACTCCAACTATTAGTTTCGGTCTTGCGGGTGTATAGTAATCAAATAGGAGGCATTTTTTTGGCTCTCGACAACAGACCCACCGAAGGTCCCTCCGCATCCCTTGGACTTCCCGGTAGCAACAACCCATATGGTTAGTTCTCAAAAAAATTCGTATCTATTCATTATAGTAATATCCTCTCATAAATATTTTACTCTCTGTTCTCATTTCACCACAGCACATACAGTGCAATTGGCCACTACGGCCCCTTTTTTGTTAATCACCACTCTCAACTCCTAGGCCACACTAATTCCATTTATATGTTTACATATTCTGGACTCCACCCGTACCTCTGATTTATCTATACTATGTATCATCAAACTTGTCTTCCTTTACTACAAACTTTGTCCCCTGTAGTCATCCTATACTCCTCCCCTCTTTGACATAAACAAATCCCCTGCTCCATCCCATCACATAACCGGCTGTAATTTATCCTACAAAATCCCAACCACACCTAACAACCTCAAAAATGAACCTTGCCACTACTATCAGTAACACCCATTTACCCCTCCCTATACTCTACTTTCCTATCCTCCCAGGTCCCCTTTGTTGTCTTGACTATCAAATGCACTAACCCCACCTACAACAAAGAAAATATATATCACCACCGCCCTTACTCAAACATGACTCCATCCCATACCAGCAAAATATATTCAATAAATACACTACCCAGTCTTACCCCCTACCCAAACGAATCAATTTTATTAACCTCTTTACCGTCCAGTATACACAAGCACATTCCCCACACCCACTCACATAACTTACACTGCTGTAACATTACCCAAACAAAACCCAAGCCCAACCTTAAATAATCTGACATGACACACTGACATGACATCCTATCCACACCTAACCCATTTACCATTTTGCCATATCACAAAACCACATCTAGATCCTTCTTTTAACCCTTAAACGTACCACTCCTTTGTAGGAAAGTCAAACTACACAATTTAGCCTTCAAGATTTATCAAAATATATTTTGTAATATTTTTCATGCATGGAATTGAATGTTTCCTATCAGTCTTGAAATTTTCAGATTTTTTTGATTTAATACGGCCTTTTTAACAAATTTTTAAGTCAAATACTTCAAAAAATATTTTTTATTACAAAAAAGCTTTAAAAAATTAATATTTTTTTGGGAGAGGGTACAAATTACAATGGAGAATCACATGATATGTTTTCCATAGAAATTTTTTATTTAAATTTTGAAATTCGAAAGGTGAACATCCTATGTAGTGTAATTCAAACCTTGAGCTACAAAGCTTGCACAAGCAATAAAATACTCAATAATTGGAATTTTTAAGATTTGAAAAGTGGAGTACAAACTAGACTTAATAAACTTCATTTTCTCAGTTGGGTGTATTAGCAACAAAAGTCATCTTCAAGATCAAAATTGGGTTTGACCAACAAACGTCCAGAAACTGGATGCTAGGACGTTTAGGGGTTAAATTGGCCAGCATCACAATCAATACATCCTACATTCCCACATCTCTATTAGACCACAAGCCATGTCTCACAGAATGCCTCTACTCACTCCATCACCACCCAAAAACCTGAAGAGGTACCGTCTCTTACGCCCTCTACCTACCTACACTCCAAAAATCCAACACCCGCCAACGGCTCAATACCCGCCCTCAAATCAATACTCACCCACACCTTAATACCCGCCCTCAACTCAATACCCACACACACCTTAATACCCGCCTCCATTCCTATTACACCAGCCCACATCCACCATATCTTCCCTCTTCATACCCACGTATGAAAAACCAAAAACACAGTCCACACACACCAGCACCTTAATTCTTCCAACGAGCCCCTCAAATTCCTGCTCCATTAATATTCTCATACACTCCCCCATTACTCCCATTCCCAAAAATCATCAAATTAAAATATACAATCCTACACATTCACATTCAAAACAACACCCAAAAACAACACCCAAAAACAAACACCAAAGCCCGCCTCGATGGACTCGGCCTCCCGGCTTCTCCAAAGAAACCCCTACAAAATCCACTGACGTCTCAAATATTCCCAAAACAAACCATTGTATCCTAACTATTCCCCCTTACTATTTCTCCTTACTATTCCCCCTTACTATTCCCAAAAACACAGAA
Organism: Pohlia nutans; assembly: GCA_022496805.1. Lineage (NCBI taxonomy): Eukaryota > Viridiplantae > Streptophyta > Bryopsida > Bryales > Mniaceae > Pohlia > Pohlia nutans. The sequence continues at coordinate 6,737,322 of CM040086.1, forward strand.
AAACAAACATAATCGACTCCTTCTTGACTACACTCACTATCTTATAAACACCGGTACAAACTCTATTTCATCCCTTGTACAATAAAATTACACTCAGAATACCAACACATAGCTAAAAAATTTGCCCCTATACTAAAATCCAGACACCCCAACCATTATGGCACAGATAGATGGATAGATGGATAGATAGATAGATAGATAGGAACACCGGCCCCTAGAGTTGACCGGCATGAATAGAGTGTATGTTCGTAATGTCAATGACCTAGTGCCCACCGGACAAGAGGCCATTGTTACAAAACTACTCTCCTCTTTCGAGGATAGACACTTTAGTGATCACTAACCATTAAAAGATTTTAAACCACCTGGAGTGGTCGGAAAGTTATTAGGGTATTTGGGTATAATTAGGTGTATTTGGGAATGAGGGGTGCCACGTCATGAGTTTGTGGTCGGTTAAAAAGAGGGCTTTAGATCATGAGAAGATGGTCTTAGTTTGTGTTTTGGGTTTTATGTTAGTTGTTTATTCTGTTGGGAGAGGTTGTTTGTTTTCGAGTCAGCTTTTGTGTAGCTCAATTGATCCGACATGGTGTATGGAAATGGTGTTTTTGGTTTTGAAGGTGTGTTTGAGGGCGGTTTTAGATAGTTTGAATTTTGTTTAAAGGATTTTCATGGAGGAGCGCGAGTTGTGCTACGCGCCCCGGTTGTAATAACCATAAGAAGGTCTATTTTCCAACCATGTTGTGCTATATTGTTTAATAGTAGTTGGTATTTTTGGATTTTGTAATTTATTGTGTCTTAGGAGAATCTATCGTTGGTATATGTGAATTCTATGAACTGTATAATAAGGTGTTGTTTGGAGTTTAGAGGTGGTGTACTCTGGAATGGTAGACCTTTAATGCTTGTGACACCAATATAGATATCCACACCTCTCAAGATACCTGCATCGAATCAACCACCATCCCCCACCACATATATTGTACGCCCTTATCACAACAATTAAGCCCTCACTTGAAACATGTAACTCACTCCTAATACAAACCACTAACCCGGACTGGACCACAATTCTCCTAAACCAAATGACACCCCTACCTAACCTTCCTAAAAGACACATAAAAATCCACTCCTATACGTACAATTCATCCATAATAACCCACACTACACAAACCCCCCCAAATACTATCAATGAATAGCAATAACACATTCATTCATATCAAAATTGCCATGATTTTAAAAAAAATTAACATAACGTCCAATTTTTTTAATTACTATCTAATAGAAAATGAAAACAAAAGACTTCTTTTCATATAAAAATGAAGGCACACACAATAAACTAAATAATGTTTGCACTATCCTACTACATCAAAGGGTTCACCCTTGAATACTTTCTCGATCTATACTAATGCTCCACTATGACCTCCTCACATGTGTAGTTGTCTTTTTCTCCCAAACGACGATACTTTACTCCCTAAAGGTCATGGTATAATCTATCAACTTTAAGCGTCATACAATGATCTGTCAATGTCAATTGAACAAATCTAAGTCAAATTTGGACTTCTTTAATTAAGCACCTACATTTACTGAAGATTTCACTTTCATAATTTAAAAAAATCGGAGATTAAATTTCAAGGCCAGTAATTCCTAGGGAGCGTAATGTTCTGTATTGCTTTCAAATCACACAAATCTATAGCAAATTCGTGTGTACATTGCAAAATATGCTAAATTTTGTTGCTTTTAATTATAAATATTAAAATCCAACATGAAATTTGGGTGCCCCTAACTTCTAAGGGCCCTCACATGGTGTTTGTCTATTGAAATGCAAAAATCTACATCAAATTTGAACATATATGACAAAGTCTACTAAATTTAGAAAGTTTTGACTATAAATCTCGGAACGCAACATCAAATTTGGCTACCCCTAACTTTTAGGAACCTAACATTGTGTTTGTGGGTAAAAGCATGGTAAACTGAACCATTAAAGTCATCCTTAGTGCTAAAATTACAATTGTTTTGGTCAAAGGCCATAAATTACAATTAAAAATTCAAATATTTAAGCTCTAATTTGGTAAAGCCTTCCATAGTTATTATTAGGTATTTCAATCCAAAGTTTCAAATCAAAATATTAAATAAAGGTTATTAAAAGTAAAGCTTGAAAATAGGTGTCTAAAACAAATTTCAGGAGCAAATTTGATGCATTGAATCATGTTCAATATGAATGTAAATTATATATAATTCCATAAGTTCATTGTGCATTTGAGGGCTCCAAAGAATAAAATTCTTGAAAAAATAATTATTTTATTAATGCAATTTCAACATGTTTTATATCTACTTTTCAATTCGGTCACAACTACTTTTCCAATTTTAACTGCTGTAACTTTACTATAACATATATAAATATTTAGCAAACACAATTTTTTCAATTTTTTTGTTAGACTTTATTAAACATTGTATCTTTTATTTTATCCACAAAAACAAATTCACAAAAATAAAAATTTAATAGATTGCTAACTTTAGCAGCTTTTGTCTATAAATCTCAGAATCCAACATCAAATTTGGGTGCTTCTAACCTCTAGGGACTCAAAGTCGGGGGTTTGTCATTTGAATTGAAGAAATCTACATTGAATTTGAGCATGTATGGCAAAATTTGCTAAATTTAGCAACTTTTGACTATGAATCTCGGAACCCAACATCAAATTTAGGTGCCCCTAACCTTTGGGGGTCCTAACATAGTGTTTGTTTTTCAAAAATGCGGAAATCTACATCAAATTTGAGTATGTGTAAAAAAATATGCTAATCTAGCAGTTTTTTATTATAAATCTTAGAACGTAACTCAACATGAAATTTGGATGCCCTTAACCTTTAAGGGCCCTTACGTGTTGTTTTCCTTTAGAGTTGCAGAGATCTACATCAAATTTCATCATGTATCATATATTATGTTATATTTAGCAGCTTGAAAGAGAAATTATTAATACTTAACATGAAATTTGGTTGCCCTTAACCTCTAGGGGCCCTAACGTAGAGTTTGTCTTTTAAATTAAAGAAGTTTATGAAAATTTTGAGTTTCTAGGACTAAGTATGCTAAATTTAACAACTTATGCATATTTGTTTGAACCAAATTAGATACTCAAAATGTGATTATAAATAACTACGTGTAATTAAAAGTAAGATCAAATGATTCGAGGTGAAAACAACATATGAATGACACGTTCTCGAAAATAAATGGGTTTTTGAAAATAATGCATACCTCAATTTGTTATTTGTCACGATGTTCCTTCGAATCAAGCACACCTGCAAAATATTATAAAACACAAGATTAAAATCATCGTAGATATGCATTTTAATTTTTTTTAGTGATAGCAATATCACCTATACATCCTAGAATGCGTATATATTGAGCTTTACAACCCTAATTAGTGTCATTTGTAAATTAAAAATAAAATAAAATAAAATAAATATAAATAAATAAATAATAAAAAATGAGAGCATTATTTACCTTGTAGAGGCAAAATGTGAAATGTAGATTGTGAGGTCGGTTAGGCCTTAAATACTTGGAACACTTTGAATGGGCTTTTAAAAAAGTCATTTGATACTTGGATGCGCTCTCCCAAAGAGCGTATTTGCCAACTCCTTGAAGATTTGCGAGGTTGTCAAGGTCCGATCAAGGCATTAGCCTAATCGAGCCTGACCCGGCGAGTGAATAGGCCTGGCCGGCTCTGCGGTCCGTCCCGTCCCACTACGGCAACAACAATCGCTGCCAGTTTTTGTTTTTTTTTTTTTTAAATAAAAATAAATTATTGTTTGATTTTTATTGTTTAATTTTTCTGTTTAGTTTTCTTGGGTTTTTAGTTTGAATTAATTTTTTTAGTGTTTTTTGTTTTGTGTCCTTTTTTGGAGTGTTTTCTTTTTCTTTTTCTTTTTCCCCTATTTATTTTCTTGGTATTTTTTTCAAAAAAATAATTTGTGTTTGCTAGGCTTTTTTTGAAATTTCATTTTTTATCAAATAAATATTTTAAATATAAATTTCTCTCTTCTCTTCTAAACTTGTTTCTTCCTTTTCTTGGAAAATTTGTTTATTCTCCAATTTATTTTGTCATCCTATTTTTTTAGATTTTAGATTTATCAACAAAAAAAATTAATATAGTATTAGAATGTACATAGTATAACACCAAAGTGTAGCTCAATGTGTAGTACAAGAGGAACATGCTTTTGAAAATTGAACCAAACATTATCTTCATTTGCATCTTTTTTTTAAGTGATAAAGGAATGCCATTTGTATTCCATGAATTTTGGGACTATTGTGTGGGTGCCACGTATCCTAAATTTATTGTTTTATGTAGAAAAGGTGTTGGAATTTGGACAAGGCAAATGGGTTGCAAGGATGAAGGTTGTCCCTTAAGACGCTGTTTTGTAGTAAATGAAGTACCACTATAACATTTAATGCATGTGTGACCAAATTTGCATGATCGAAGTAAGTTGAAACTACCAAAATTTCTACTTTAACAGTTTGTCAATTCCTAATTCTAAAACCCACTAGTACCAAAACTATACCCCCCTCCTCAACTTTAAAAAAGGTCCATTTTTTTTTGATGGGTGACAAATGCATTGTCATATCCCTAAGTGAAAAAATCCCTAATTAAGTGTTGGCATATGTAATTCCTCCATAGCAACAATCTCTTGCATACACTTGGGGTGCACATCCATTCTAGTATACAATAAAAAGTTGTTCCAACACATCTTGGCAACTACAAGTGATGTGTGTTGGCGGAAATGCATCTGCATCTATATCACCTAAAAGCAAGAAGAGACAAACTTTAACACAAGGTCAAAGAATCTATTAGTTTTGCGATTTATCTTCATGGAATGCAAAGACGCGAGCAAAGACGCCAAAACAAATGCGGGTGTGAATGGCTTTTCAACCAAGCTACCTCCAACATGAGTCTTTGGCACCATATTATTTAACACTACTCCTTAGTATCCAATGACCAACCTTTCTACTAGGGCCAGGCCTTGCATTTAATTGGTCTTCACCATAGATCTAGATTTGAATTTTTGTAAAACATTGTGAAAGAATGAATTACAATGTTACACAACAATTGTATCTTTTATTATAAATTGTCAGCAAGGGGTGAAAAGGGCATAAACATATAGACAGGCCCACTGTCAAACTCATGCTAGAAATAGAAACGCATTAAATCCTAAAGGCCCAACCGACCCTTGTGAGGTTGATGGATGATTGTTTTCATCCATATCACTCCTTCCTCATTAACTCTTCACCATAAAGAGTTTTAAGAGATACTTCATCAAGTTGTCCTATCCTACGTTAGAATTTGGTATTATTAGAGTACATAATTTTTTTAAATTACAAACATATAAGTATGTAAAATTTTGACCAAGCCAAAATTAATTGCATTGATTTGAATTCAAAAGTGGCCATGCAAAAATGAGGTCATAGATTTAACGAACACAAAAATTCCAAAAAATCACCATATCAAGAGTATCTCATTTCAAATCCGATTCAACAAATTTTTACTAAAAAATTATTAATATTTTGTCCGTAACCAAATTTAGGAGTTTTTTTTTTTCTTTCAAAATTTATAATAAAATATTGGTGATAGCATTCGTGAATCTAACCATATGAATGGAATCTAAATTTCAAAATGTACAACTTTCATTTGCATGTCAATTCCAAAATATTCCTCCAAACTATACTTTATAATGGTTTTACTCAAACTATCAATTCCATGGATACCTTGTGACCTTTAGGAGTCAATAAGATGTAGGGAACTCCCATTATTACTTGGTACCCAAAAACTATGCTTTTAGCTATTGTATAGTAGGGTCCAAAATTAATTCATAATTTCTTTCCAAGCTAGAAACCATGATCTTTGAGAGGCTTCTTTGGGCTAAAAAACGCATCAAATCACAAACCGTAAAGTGCATTGGAAAGGTAATAGAGTCTATTTTTAAGATTCAAATTTTTTGTTATAGTTTAGCCACTGTAAAAAGGTTGGGTGAGTACCTTGATTTAGTGTGAAGAGGGAGTATCGCATAGGATAAAGCTTACTACACCGGCCTAAAAGGTGTGCGGTTTAGCTTGACTGTTGCCATAAACTCCAAGGCGTACAAGAAAACTTTGGTCAAAATTACTTTAGCACTATTTTTGGTGCTTACAAACTTTGCACCTATCATTTGTTTTTAGTTCCCGAACAAGCTCTTTTTGGAGGAACAAATCTATTGTTCACTTAAAGTCCAGCCCAATCACTCACTTTTCAATGACTTTGCGGATAACTCTAGTATTTGATCTTTTTAGATGATTTTTTAAAACATAAAAATTACGTAATTTGCAAAATGATTTCAAAATTCAATCAGTTATATTTTAGTAAAAAAAATCCCAAAAATTGTGATTCTTTTTTTGTATTTGATTCTTAAGACAATTTGTATATTTTCATGATACAGTAGAGTTAATCGAAAAGTCAGCTCAAGGAGGAAAGTTTTAGCAAACTCCTCTTGAACTCTTCTTGAACTCATATTGAAACATAAATAAATCAAAAACTAGTTCATGATGAGTTGGGAGACAATTTAAAGCAAGTCACTGTCATTATTCTTCACACCTCACAATGAGTCCCACACCTCTTACCAAAGCTCCAAGCCCATAGCCCACAAGGGGACAAGCTATGACACGACATTATTCAACCCAAGTATAGCTCAAAAAAGAGGCTAAAAGTAGAGCAAAAAGGAAGGTTAGCTAGATGGCATTCTTTTTGGTTAACTCAATTGTACGTAACCAATGTTGTGCATCCATTTTTGCCTGAAGAAAAGGTTAAGAATGGGGTTTTTTTTCATTTAATTAAAAATAGATCAACATATTCTTTTTTGGATTGAAACTCATATGTATATGTAGTGCATCTTGTATACTAGAACATGTCTAAATTTTGCTCATAAAAACCTAAATTTCTCATTGTAATAACAATACATATAAATTCAAATTATTTTTGGACCCTACTGTACTGTTCTATGCAATTGTGTCAGTCACGTCGGTCATCCAGGATGCCAGGATGCCACTCTGTCTCCGAACCAAAAATACAGAATTTCATTCATCACAGCGCCAATTGGTTAAATTGGTTTGTTTCAAGAGCGCCAAAATTGTGGCATCCATCAAATTAATGCACAGAGTTTCAGCCCGGAAAAGTGCATGCCAACCTCTAGAGATAATTTGCAACTGTAAAACTACTCTAACTGTGCTCTTGTCCGTTCTCGGCTGGGTGTTATGAAACGGCTGTTACTCTTGCAATTTGTATCAATGAAGGTGAGGAATTTCAGCCATTTTAGCAAAATTGCCATAGATCTAAAGATTTCATAGTCAATTTTGGCGAAATATTTTAGATTCCTTAATGCATTAGTAACAAATTACTCTATATAGTATAAAACTGATAAATTTCACCATACTGGGAGAAGCCATTTGGCTAAAAGGTAGTGGCTGATTCCCTCAAATATGAGTAAAAATTAGCATCAAATTTCTTTTCGTAGCCACTTGGCTAAAATTCGCACAAAACATTTAAAAGAAAAAACAAACAAAGAACTCCAACTGTAGTGGAAGCAGAGATCTAGGATTTTACTCTAAATCGCTTTCAGGGGAAAGTTGAAAGCAAAATTGGCCTACCGACCAACTGTCCCGTATAATTATAGATCGAGCTTAACTTATATCAACGCGTTTCTCATTTGACTGCATGAAAGGCCGCCTTGCATTGCATGCGTTGCTCCAAATCAGGCCATGAAGAAATTAAAAAAAGAGAAATTGCACATAAACCCTGCAAACATTCATTGAGGACTTTGTCTTGGCTCAGCTGCTGAAGACAAACTGGGAGATCCCTGTAGTGAGCGCAATCACGACTCGGCGCTCTCTCACCTGTTCATCCCACAAATCCTCTCCCTCAGGTCCACAATAATCAGCATTGACCAAGTGCCTTTTCTATTTTCGGCACAATTCAATGAGAAAATGAATCACAAGGCACCTTGATACATTCACTACTTAGGTAGTAAACAGTACAAGAATGATGGTGAATTCTGGGTGAACACTTGCTAATTTGAACAACCACTTGCAGAACTTGCTATAAACTGCAGACAGTTTGGCAGTAATATTTACTTCCCAGTGAATTGGTTTGGGTTTCCTGTGAATTGTAAGAGAAAAATACCGAGCCACCACGGTAGGACCACCGACGGGCCGGAAGAGAGCCAATTGTGAATAATTTGAGCGATTCAACTTTAGAGTGCATGGGTGCGGATGCTCTTACGACCATAATTATTCACGTATGCTCTTACAGATGCTCCCCCGGACGACTTTGACCAAATACCGTCGACAACCACTGAATTAAGGAGCCAAAACACGCCACGACGTTGAACAGTTCAACTCCTCCTTCCAGAATCCCACCAGAAGTAACGGTTTTTCCTCAATCAAGAGTTAGTTAACTGAAATTCAGCAAATACCGTTGGCATCAAGTAAAAAATATATATCCCAGGAATCGAGTTAAACGCACCGCACAAAAACTGGTATATGCATGTCAGACCTGACAGTCCCTCCTGCGTTTTCTGTTTTTTTTTGACACAAATAAAGGGGGGCCTTTACTGCACAGAAAGAAAGAGAACATACAAACTCGCCCCGCCAGGTCCGGCCTTCTGCGTTTTCCAAGTGACAACTTCCTGTAGTTCTCGAATCCTTGAGGATAATACTACATGAACTGACCCCCAATATCCACGGTACTACATACCTATACGTGTAAACGTACCCCCATGATACCTGTCTGATACACTGGTAAGCAGCAACAACGATGATGTATGTTACTTAAACTGAGCAACGTTTTGTAGTTTGCAACATCTAGGACAGTGCTCCGACACCCAATTCTTGTAGTGGATGATGTATATAAGGCGAACAGCAATCTAGTCCTTGATCGTAGTAGAACTTGTTGATCTAACGTGGATCGATCAGATCGAGGTCGTCCCTGCAGTACGTAATTCAGTTGTCGTCTACTAGCTAGCTAGTTTCCGATCCAAGCTTGTACGTACGTCCATGGCCGTGAGGTTTTTGATGAGAACGAGGAGTTGCTCCCAGTCGGTGGAGCTTCGTGACGTTCCAGCTCTGCATCCGAAGCTGGCACTCCTGGAGCACGAAGTGCGTTACTTGAACTTGTTCTTCGCTGATCATGACGACGATAATGGTATCGCCGGCGTCGACAACGTTGCACGTGGTCAGATTAATCGCGTCGTCCCGGCGGTGGCGCGCGGTGCTCCAGGCGCACTTGATCGATGATGGGTGAATGTTCATTACAATAATCTGCACTGCCGTGATCTGTGTGCTCATGCCGTTGCGGTGACCGCCTAGCTCGATCACAAGGTCTTCGATCGGATCGATCGAGGCCTGTTCTGTCTTTCTGTACCTGTAAGGTAGGTCTGTGCAACTTCAGTACAGTAATCAGAGATTCTTTGATTTCATATATGCAAGTAAGTTCATATACGACCTGCGTGCAAGTTAATATGCAATCAAAGATGAGTATATTGTCAATAACCCAGTCAGTAATTGTGTGTTGCAGTTCTTTTAGGATATAAAAGCTGTAGGACTAGCTAGTCTACAACTTTGACTTTCCGATGTCGGTGATGTAAGCTGATCGATTGGAATAAATATTTCATAAGTTGTTGAAATGTGGTCACAAATGTATAACCATGGGACCTCAGAAGCCAGATTAATCCGTAAAGGATTAAGAAGCCCAAATTGAGCCTCATGTTGTTATTAGCAGATTAGCAGATTTGAGTAGATCCTCTACGGACTTCTTTTTGTTCAAATTTATTTGTTTTTTTTTAGCAACATATGCTATGCAGTTTTCTTCACTGAATCCAGTGATATAAAATTTAGTCTCATTTGAATTATTATTATTCACAATAAGATCAATTGCATTTCTCATTTAAAACTAGGAAGCCTTGGTCCGTTAGGGGTTAAGAAAGCCAGGACTTGACCGTGTTTGTCATTGGAATCTTCTTGATCAACTCTGTTGTTGTATCATTCTGCTGAGTGTGCTCCCTTTGATACTGAGTGCCGTCAAGATTTTCTAATGGCAACTTTCTGAGATTTTTTTTCATACCTGCCTCACCGACCGTGTCGGCAATAAGCTATTTATACGAGAAAAGGTACTCTCTCTGTTTTGAAATAAAAAGCCTGTGTACAGAGGGAGTATGACTGTGCTTTTTGTTTTGGAACAGAGGAAGTAAGTTGCAGCAGTGATGACACGTATGTACGGCTTTGTTTTTTTTTTTTTTTTTTTTTTTTTTTTTTTTTTTTTTTTTTCTTGGGCACACAAGGGCAAGGTAAATTTCAAAGGTTGCACTAGGGTGGATCATGCTGAAGTGCGTGGGGATTTGAACTTTTGACCCCACCAGACTCTAAGAAGCACCTTTAGCACTCCCCAAGGGTAGTTTAAGGTCATTTTGGACCCATATGTATGGTTTTCAATTAACACTAACAGATGAGTGCCTCTTACAATACCAAAAAAGGGTGTTGTTTTCGACATCGGTGTAAAAATAGGCTTGTCATAGGTGTGTGATGGCTTGATATGGGTACCCCCTTCAAAAATAGTGCGATTTTCGAGAAATATCCTTTTGGTAAGAAAAAAACATTGAAAAATTACAAAAAAATAGATGGTGTTACAGGCCCCATGGCTACAACTATATACCTAGTGTTAAATTTATGAATTTCTAGCATACATAAAATAAACTAAACATAAGTCACACATAGTGAGACGTGTCTCACCGGTACCTATATCAAGCCATCACCCAAATGACAAGTAGAGGTCATGTATGTCATGCACGTCACATACCTAGGGCTCTCATTCCTCACTTATTAGAGATATTCTTAGAATATCCATGGAATATCAAGAATATTTCTAACATACTTTTTTGCTTTGTCATGTAGGATATGTCTTAAGTTACATGCATGAACGACTGCTTTATCGTCATTTTGGGCAACCCAGTTTTTCAACATTAAAGTGTCAAAAACATTGTCAGGAAGAGTGGAAAAAGCACCCCTTTTAGTGGTATTAGTTACAAATTTGCTCAAATATATGGAGTACTATACTCAGGGTGTTGTAGAGCACAATTTACCATCAATTCTATGTGATTGGAGGGTTATCTAATTAGTTAGTATGGAAGCATCTGCACTCTTGCACGCTAAAAGTCTAAACCTCACAATCTAAAATTATTCATCTATGTTTGAAGAGCCTTTGAACCTAAATTTGCACACCAAATGTGCACATTAAATAGTCAATGAACCAATCACAAGTAAAAGATGGGATATATTCAACTAAACTTAGATTTGAAGAGTCATTCCTTAATCTTTTGATGCCTATGTGCACTGTAGCTATATGCACTAAATTTCATTAGTTTTTTTCACCATGATTGATACTATCATAAATAGAATTAATTAAATTAGAAATTATCCATACAATTGTATTTTCAATTGGAGTGAAGAAAAATTGTCAAAATTTGAGAATCACCCAATGGTGGGACTGGAAGATCGTAGTATGTTTTTGTACTGTATAATGCACACTCAAAAATGAGATTTTGGAGGATGTGTGATTTCAAAGTTAAATAGAATTTGGGTTTAATTTTTTTTAATGAAAGTGACTCGGTTCAACAATGCCCTATATCAACACTTCTCCATTGTAATCTTTCATATCAAGAACGGACTCACACATAATTATTGTGAATTTTATAAGTGAAAGTGAATTATCTATATATAGTTTAGGAAAAAAAATTATACGTTAAAAATTGAAAGGAGTTGGTACATTGATGAAGATTAGAATACGTGCACTACTAGAACATGAACAAGAGAACACAATCCAAAAAAACAAAAAAAAACAAAATTTCCAAATACAAGAAACACAACATAGTACATGTGTTGTATTTGTAAGTATTTGCTATATTTTGAGGTATTTGCAATATTTTGGAATTTTGAACATATTAATTATTTTGATCGCTGCACAACTTCAAATTGATTTTTTTTTAAATGTGTATTATGAATCTCCAACTTTGAACTTCACAATTCAAAATCCAATTCTTTCTGTTATTTGCATTTTTGACACTTCATTGACCAAAATGTGGTAAGCTAGGTATTAAAGGGTTAGCACGCTATAAATGATGACCCCAGAGCCTATTTCATCTAGTTTTCCAGTGTGTAAGACCTTTGAGGGCATGCGTGTGGATGCTCTAAGAGTTTACAACTGTGAAACATCAAATGCACACTCAGTATTCTTACTTGGAACTTTGTTACATAGAATGGCCTAAGGGACGGTTTACACTATGGACCAAGAGCCGTGACCAAGAAAATTAAATCATTTTCATGGTCACGGCTCTTGGCCAAGAGCCGTGACCATGAAAAATCAAAAAAGGATTTTTGAGTGGCTTGGTCACTCTTGTAGTGTAAAGTGGATTTGGACCGGGACAACTTTGGGCTGATTTTTTAAATGTAAATTTAAAAATGGCAGATTTAGGGGATTACCCTCTCATTTACCTTCCCACCTTCTCTCTCTTCCACCTCACCTCTCTTCCACCTCATCTCTCTTCCACCTGTCTCCTTCTCTCTCATTCTCCTTCTTCTTCTCTTCTAAAAATTTCAGCAATTAGGGTTACAATGGAGGGGAGGAGGAGGAACCTTGTATTGATGTTAGGCTTGTATATGTGCTTGCACATGCTTATCTCACACATTGTGAGCATGCAAGCCTTGATTTTGCATGGAGAGTGGGAGAAAATGGCAATTTTCAGCATCTTCTTGGAGAGCATGGGAAGAAGGGTGACACGAACTTTGTGGAGCATTGAAAGACAATGTGGATTCACGGACCGTTTGTTGTTGGGATCATACACCGAAGGTCAATTCAAGGAAAGAACACGAATTAAGTTTGCTACTTTTAAATTTCTTTGTGAGAAATTAGGGTCGGTTTTGCATAAAAAAGATACACCTATGAGAAATGCAATTTCTGTGGAAACAAGAATTGCAATTTCATTGTCTAGGTTAGGAACCGGCAATGGACAATTGCTCATAGGTGATCTTTATGGGGTTGCTGAATCTACGGTTTCGATAATTGTGAGGGAATTTTGCAAGGCCGTGAGGCAACATTTGCAACGAATTCTTGTGCAAATGCCTAGTGAATCGCAGTTTAGGGTTTTAGCAAAGGAGTTTGAAGCTCTTCATGAAATTCCGTATGTAGTGGGTGCAATCGATAGATCGCACATTCCTGTTTTAGCACCTGTAGATGGGGGAGAAGATTACTACTGTCGGAAATCCTTCCATTCAGCAATTCTTCAAAGAATTGTTGATGTGCATTGCAAATTCTGGGATTACGAATTCGGTTGGGCCGGTAGTCTCCATGATTGGGTTGTTTTTCAAGTTACAAAAATTGGGAGAGCATGTATGGAGGGTAGATTACATCCGTACAAATTAATAGGAGATGCAGCATATCCCGTAAGACCATGGATGTATTGTCCATTCAAAGGAGGGAAACAGAATTATCACAAATCCAAGCAAAGTGGAATTTTGTCCAATCTTCCACACGGATGTGTGTTGAGAGGGCTTTTGGAATTTTGAAGGGGAGATGGAGGATCATAATGAAGAGATGTGACGTGCCATTGAGAAGTGTGCCGGATCTTGTTGCAACATGCATTGTTTTGCACAATTTGTGCATTACAATGAAGGACGGTTTCAATGAGGACTGGATTTCGGAAGCGGAGGAACAATTACAAAGGAGAATCGAGATTGGTGCTTTGAAGGAAGGGCAAGAACTACGCTGCGAGAGGGCATCAATTCACGAGGTAAAAAATAGAATCTCTTATAGAGAAAATTCAGATTTGACAAATGATATAAATGATGGAGAGGTAGAAGCATTCCTAGTGAAGGAAAATGAGAAGGCCGTAGACCTACTTCGTGAAGCTACAAGAATGCATGAAATTCTGGCGAAGAGTTTATGGCACTCTAAACTTCAGAATCAATCAACTCTAGAGTTTTCCGATAGTAGTTCTGATTCTATGGAAGATTAACTAGAACTTTTCTAGAAGGGCTGCAAAGTTCCTATCCATATTCTTCAGCAATTCTGTGGATTGCTGAAAGGTAGAAATAAGAATGGTAGAATTTCCTACCACTTGCTGAAGAAGACCTTCAATGTTCTCTTTAGTCTTCTTTTTCTTCTCTTGTGTGGATGGTGCTGTAGATGGACTAGGTTGAAGAATTTCTGGAGTTGTAGGTGGTGTAGCATATGTCTCCTCTCCTTCTTGGACACTTGCTGGAATTTGGTTGTGCACACTTGCACGTTTGCTATTCTATGTATCCATTTCATCAAACCATCTACACTCTTGCTTGCGGTCCGAACCCGAAATTTCATTTGCACGCTTGTCATTTCTGTACTCCGCTAAAATAGTCTTGTATTTCTTCTTGCAAGATAACCACGAGCGGTTAAATCCTCAAATTCCAGCCACCATTCGAATATGTAATTTTACCCACATGTTCATACCTACAATACACGACAAGAAATAATAAGACAATGGTAAAAAACAAGCTCAAAATGGGTCAAAATGCAAATTGTCAAAAAATCCAGCATAGGAAGGAAGCTTGTTTCTATTACAAAGATCATTCAAAAGAGTGGTTGCACACAAGAAAAGTCATGGTGTAATGGTTGGAGGTGGGTGGTAAGGCTTTGCATCTTGCCCACATGGGTTCAAACTCCCCCGCGCGCAAGGCGTGGCGCGGCCAAAAACTGGAAGCCCCCGCGGCAGTGGCCGCTCGCGTTTTGGGGGGAGGGGGGGCAAGGGCATGCGGCTAAGGCGAAGGCCTTCTACGGCCTCATCATACGGCCCACATACAACCACATTCAAGCCACATTCAAGCCACATTCGAGCCACATTCAAGCCACATTCAAATTCTTTTTGCATAATTTTACAACGTCATGGGAAAAAAAAATTTACCTTGTTTGTTTGCTGCTCTTGCAAACTCCTCGTCCATCTCTCCCCTTAAGGCAATCAAAGTTTCCACTTCAAAATCCCTCCACTTTATTTTCGTATCCTCCTCATCCTCCATGCCTTCAAGATCAATTATATTGGTTTTTGCTTTCTTGGTTAGAGTTTTCCCCTTCGGAGGACAACCTTTTCTCTTTGGAGCAGATTTGGGTGCTTTTCCTTCTTCTTTTTTCACCTCCAAAATCTCCTTTCCTCTTGACAATTCACTACACGGGATTTGGGTTCCAATCTCCTCTAGCTCTCTCTCACTATGAGGAAGTCTTTGAAAAGGAGGTGAAGAGAGAGAGAGATATCTACTAGAATGAGAAGAAAACAAATTTGGAGCATGCTGAAATCGCAATTGAGGAATTTCTGCTGGTACATGATTTGGAGGCAAGGAAATTGGATTTGAAAATCTCATCCACTTGGAATTTTGGGACCACATCTGTCCTTCGGAATCCCTAATTTCTCCATCTGCACTATACCCCTCCATTGATGAAAAAAATGTGAAAAAAAAATTAGCAAAAAACAGCAAAAAAACAGCAAAAACAGTGCATGCACAAAAATTGAGAGAGAAAGCAAAGAGGAACACATGGTTTTTATTCCTTCCTAAACCCTCAACCCAACGGTCTTCAAAAACTATGTAAAAAAATTTCTATCCCAACGATCTACAGTAACGTCAAAAAAATCGGGAAAAAAAAATATTAAAAAAAAAATTCGGCCAATGGCTGATTTTCAGCCTTACGGCTCCCTTGATTTCCGTTGAGTCGAGGGTTTTGCCTCGACTCAACGGAAAACCCGTTGGACCATGGCACATTATCCAAATGGCAGATTTTAGTAGTTTTAGGGGACCTCAAAGTTAGTGGTCATTCTCCTTTTTCCAAGGTAGTGTAAAGCCAAATGGGACCAAGAGCTCTTTTTCGGCCAATCACAGATTTTAGAGTTGCATGGGACAAGTTCTTGGTCCGTAGTGTAAACCGCCCCTAAGTATTATACTCATTCCGAAAGGTTTGAGAGCATTTTGGGACATAATTATGAGAAATTTTCATTCTCAACCAAGAACTTCAGTTATGCACTTTTAATATGTAGATTACCTTGTTATCTGTCCGATTCTCGGAACCGGTGGAAATGAACTACTCATGCCAAACAAGTTGAACAACTATTCATGATCCTCAAATTTCTTTTTTTTTCCTATGTGAATAAGAACCCATTATCAATCTTAAGTAACCAACTTTGAATAATTATAACTTATTCATATGATATTGAACTCAATGTGTTTTTAGGTGTGTTGGAATCCCCTTACATTTTGCCAACAAGGGAAAGTTGCAAAATTGCAAAACAATCGACAATTGTGCACTGAATATGGATTGAACACCCTACTGTTAGATCTTCAGTTTGACGCTCTTGCAATTGAGCTATCCCTGCAAGTCAGAGTCCATTCCGTAACTGGGCTCGAACTTAGATTGTCGGGGTGGAAGCCAGCTATCCTAACCACTAGACTACTATGGAAATCAAGTCTTTAGACCATATTTTTTATTCAAGTACTAGAGTTAACTACTAACTCGTAGAAAGTGGGGCTGTTGACCTTAGATTCTTCTAAAAGAGAGGTTGAAGTGTAAAAATAGAACTTCAGTTCGTGTGCAAAAATAAATTGAAGACGTGAAATCATTTTGCTGAAAAATAGACCGTTTTTGAGTTCGGTTCTTAGTTTGAAGGTTTGGAACATGAATAGTGCCACGATCATAGCAAGATGGGACTTTTGTTCAATTGAGGAATAAGAGAGTGAGCACTCATACTATAAATAGGCACAAGTCATGTTCATGCAATGAATAGGACCTTGGCTCATAAATATATTTCCATTGTTCATGTAGTGAATAGTGTATGTGAATGGCCCCTCTTTCTTTCTAAATGAAAACATGTCGTCTCTTTTTGTCTATTTAATTTTTAGATGCTCAGATAACGTTTCTCTCCAAGCAGAGGCAAGGAAACCTTGTTTAGTTAGTTAGCGGATAACTCTACTTAATTGAATTCAAACTCAAGATGCCATAGCATAATACAATAATGAGAGCCAATGTTCATCCTTTTGCAAAGGAACCACAATCTAGTTACAATTATTTAGAAGCTAAGTTTACATGGAGATGACATGGTAGTCCCAAAATTCATAGAATACAAATGGCATTCCTTCATTACTTTAAAAATGAACCTAAATGATGATTTTCTATTGATCCGGTTCTAAAAGGGTTCTCCATTGCACAACTCTATTATGCTATGGTATTTGCCTATAGTGCCAACATTAGGAGAAATCTGGGGTCCCAAAGGGGCCCTCTAAGACAGCCCCTGTTAGGTGAACCGGCTGTCCAAGTACCCCTTTCCATGCAAACCTATTGGTGCAGGTCGCTGCCCGCTGACAGCGTCGGAAGCCGCAGTGCTGGCAGCGTCGATTGGCTCGACCCACGGAACTGCACTGCTGGCACCATTGGTGACAGCGTGTAAAGCGCATGGTTTTGCCTCAAATTTTCAGCACGTGCCAAAGGCAAAGGCCCTTTTGTGACTCCAGATTTCTTCTAATGATTGAATCCAAAAATGCACAATAAATTCAGTAATTGTTGTTTTTTATAATTATAAAAAATAAATAAAGTGTTGTTTATCCTTTAGAAGTCAACGGATGCACACATTTTTTTAAATGCATTTATAAATGCTTTTATAACTCACAAAATTTATGGAGTTGTAATACAAATCAATTGATGTCGTAGATATTGATATATTGTTGATTACATATGTATGGTTGGATTTACTTAATCCCTTTTTACTTGAATTTTTGTGATTGGTTAAAAAGCAAAGACACTTAACCCCTAAAGGGCCGGAGTGTTTTTCCTCCAAAATCACTCCAATGCATCCATTTTTACTCCCAAATGCAAAAAAACCAAAAAAATGTTATTTTTTACCTTCTAACCGTAAGATCTTGTCTTGAACTATTTGAAAAACATACACAACAAATTTCATTGATTTTGACCGCACGGATTGCTAGATAATTGCGTTTGATGGAAAAAAACACCCCAAAAAAACACATGCCTCGAAATTTCAAATGCGTTTGACCATGGCTACATCAAAAAGTCCTCACTACCAAAACCTGTCGCACTTCACTTTCACATTCTATATGATGTTACTTAGTTGTGTACCAATTTTTGCTGCATTTGGAGATGTTTAGGATGTTGAAGAACACCTTGCACTTGCTGGGGGTTTAAAAGTTCTGAAAAGACTATATGTTTTTGGAACTGCAATATTTTCGACTTTCTTTATTTAAAATACAAATCCGAGCAATGAAACACAAGTACATTCCACCCTCTATAAAATTGCGAAAAAAAATTTGAAAAAATAAATAAATTTTGAAGTTAATTAACACCCAATTCCCTATTTTTGCACTTAGCCAAGTGCAATCATTCATGAGCAAATTTTGCTCAAATTTTTTTTGTCTAAAATATTCTTTAAAAAATTGCGATTTTTGTCTTCCTACAACCAATTACATTATTAACAAACAATTCATTTATTTATTTTTTATTCTTATCTTTATCTTTTCTTTTATCTTTGTTTTCTTGTCTTTCTTGTCTTTTGGAGGCAGAGGGAAAAAAAAACTTTTATTTATTTATTTTTAAATTTCTTTTTGTTTTCTTTTTTGGTTGCCTCTTCTGTCCAAGGTTCAGGGTAGCTGAAACCCTAACGGCGGCTTCGAAAAAAAAAAAAAAAAGTTTTGTTTTTTTTTCCTCCTCCGCCTCCAAAAAACAAGAAAGAAAAGAAACAAAAGATAAAACAAAAGATAAAACAAAAGATAAATATAAGAATAAAAATTAAATAAAAAACTGTTTGTTAATATTGTAATTGATTGTAGAAAGACAAAAATTGCTATTTTATAGAAAAAACATTAGACAATTTTTTAATTGCGCCCAGGGGCCAAGTGCATGATTATATGGCCAAGTGCATAAATTGGGAATTGCATGTTAGTTTTAGAAGACATGTAGCACATTTTTTAAGAATTTTGGGGGTTAGGGGGGAAATAAAGGGTGGAGGAAGGGAATTGAAGTGCCAACCCATTCCAATGTTCATGACCCCACTAACTCTCAAGGTGTACTACCACATGGCAGTTTTTCATTGGATGATTTTAATTTTTAAATTTTTAAATTTTTAAATGATTTAAATATTCAAAAATTTAAATAATATATTATAATTATAAAATTGAAATTTTAGTTTAAAATATTATTTTTTAATTTAAAATAATTAAGTTCAGTTTAAAATAATATTTTTATTTATAAAAATTTATTTTAAAAATTTAAAAATAATGTTTTTAAATTTTTTGAATGAGTTTGGAAAATGGGGTGGTCTTCTCCCCCCACAGGCCACCCCATTTTCCACACACCGCCCATCTTGTTGCCCCCCCTAAAATTCAACTATTTCTCTAGTGCCCCGTTGCCCTTTCTACCGAAAAAAACACATTTCCCCTCATAACTTTCACATCCGGTGTCAGAATTCCAAAAAAAAAAAAAAAAACCCCCCGTTTTCGTGGCACATTGGGGAATTTACTATTAAATTTCCTTCAAAGTTTGATTAAAAACGTGTTCACCGGAACCTACCTGATTCTCTAAATGTCCTAGTTAGGACACCTGTTCCGTTAGGGGTTAAGATGATAAAAACATTGAAATGATATTTTACCAACTTTAGAAAATCATCTTCAAGGGTTCGTTTTTTGAACTAATATACCACCTTGATAACAATTTATTATGTTTTTATTTTTATTTTTACAAATGATAGTAGTCTAATAAATTGAAGAGCTGTATTGTACAAGTTGTAACCAACTAGCACAAGGATCAAGAGAAATTTGGATGGATGAAAAATGTAAGTGTATGTGAGGAATAGAAACATTTGAATTCATTCGTGATTCAGAATCTTGATGCTCTAACTCTTAGGGGTTAATAAGAAAAGTGAGTACAATAATTAATGTAAAATTTAACCACAAATACTGTAACTCTAATGAGCTCACACACACTATTGAAGATTATATAGATCCACATTTTTATCTTAAAATATATAGATTTAATTTGTTTTCGGAAACTATTATTAATATGACAAATATCTCTAAAAGTATATAAATTGAAGTCATCAGTGGCTCAAATTGCAACAAATGGGTTCTTTTGGACTCAAAAACAATAGAGTGATGGGTGATTCTATCTCAACCCCTAAAATGTCTACGGCCCTCTTCAAATTGAATAATTTGATGCATTATAAAATGAAATTAAGAGGGATATTTTGAACTTGAGGTATCAATAAAAGTTGTACATTATGAATTTTAGATATTATTCACACGGTTAATTTATGATTGCAATCACCAATATTTTTGTATAAAACTTGAAACTTAAAATTCAAAATTCTTTTGTAATTCAATTACAAATAAAATATTGACAATCTAGGTATGAAATTCGTTGAGATGGGTTGATATGTAATACTCTAAGTGTAGTGATTATTGGAGATTTTTTGGTTGCTTGATTTTTTGATTACTTGATTTTATGAGTTGGTTTTTTCAAGAGCACTTTTGAACACTTTTGAACTGATCTTAAATCTTTTTGATGAATCGCTGCACCATGAAATGAAGCATAAAAAACATTCACAAATCATCCCCTTTCTAATCGGATCACACATGCATGAAGCTAACTTCCCATAAAATCTCACATAGTAAAAATTTCATGGCAAATGAGTAAACGTGGATGAAACATGTACATTGTTCAAAAAATGAACGCTTAGGCACTTAAGGATTAATTGTTCTATTCTTCACAATAAAATCTCTTCATTATCCTTGTCCTTCTCTATTATGACATGTTTGGGAAGCCCTAACTTCAATGTGGCAGACATGGATTAGTCACAAAAATGCTTTGTTATATGTGTATTGCTTGAAACAACAATATCGTCATATTATGGAGTGTTGTATTATGAAGGGTAGACTATAGCTCTGATTTGATTAATTAATACTTTAAAGAAATCTACCAATTTATGACAAATGGGCTTGTCTTTGCTTGGCTGATGTTTAATTTCCTAGTGGAACAAGCGGCTAGTCGCGTAGTCTCTGCCTTCGTATTTACCCTAGATTTACTTTTACATGGTGTTTGTACTGTTCAGCCATGTAACTCCTTAACCCCTAAACGTCTGAAAATGCCTTTGCGGCAAGTAGAATACAACGTATATTTCTTGTATTCAGAATGGTTCCACACCTTTAATGGGTTTGAGTTCAACAAAGAAGTTGAAATTTAGATCAGTGCAGTTCTAGTGAGCTATTGAGATCTCAATTTAGAACTTCTTGTTGATAGCAAATGCCAATTATACGAAAATGTATTTACTATCCCCATGGGACGTTTAGGGGTTAAAAACGAAGCGTTTCGTAGTCTCTCCTCTGGAAGGGCAGAGACAATAAAGCTCATAATTTGCTGAAATTAGCCACTTTGCCAATTAGTTACAATTTTTTTTAAATCTTCCATTTTTTTTCCCAATGTATCACGTAAATCGACAAAGAAATCCACGTCACCCTCAGGAAAGCCACGTCACCCTCAGGAAAGCCACGTCACCCTCAGGAAAGCCACGTCACCCTCAGGAAAGCCACGTCACCCTCAGGAGGGCCACTCGTGTCTCCGTCACTCAGCGATTATTGCCATTGCGAAGTGCTCCGTGCACCTTCTGTCTGGCGATGGCAGGATTCGTGTTCTTGCGTTGCACCGTTTTGATCTCATCAAGCAATTCTTTCATTCTCAAATGCTTCTGAGATTCCTCCGGCCATTGTGATCAAGCTCTCAATTCCTTTTTCTTCAAATTCCGCATTGAATTGATTCTGGGAGGTACATGTATTCATCCTGAAATTCTCCTGTCTCTTCGTGCACAAGTCAGTTCGCATTTTACACGTCCTCTTAGATTTCCTCTTGCTCTCCCTCCAGTGAGGAATTCTTGCTATCTTACCGCAAGCAATTCCACGTTCTGTGAAATTAGGGTTTTGTTCTTGGATTTGCGCGTAGGTTTGAGTGGTTTAGGGTTTAGGAGATGGCTAGGTTATCTGGGATGCAGAAACAGGTGCTCAGTCTGTACCGATCATTCCTGCGCACCGCTCGAAGCCAGCCAGCCGAGTCACGGCGAGACCTGGAATTGTTCGTGGGCGCTGAGTTCCGGAAGCACGCCAAAATCGACAAGAAGGAGTTTCAGAGCGTTGAGTTTCTCGTGAGGCGAGGTCACAAGCAGCTGGAAATGCTCAAGAGTCCTGGTGTCAGCGGCTTCTCCTTCCAGACGCCCAAAACAACAACAGATTCCACCGCCAATTGAATTTTGCAAACAGAGTACTGATAGTTACTAGGAACTCACTCAATTGCAATCGATTTTCCAGAGACGGTTTCTATAATTCCAGCTGTATTGCTTTGTAGTACAATTCCTTAGCTCTGAAAATTCTTTTAGGGTTGATCAAACTTTTGCTGACGCCCAAGGAACAGATTCTCCACCGCCAATTCAACTGAGCGCCAGAGTACTGATATTTACTAGGAACTCACTCATTGCAATCAATTTTCAGAGACAGTTTCTATTCCAGCTGATTGCTTTGCAGTACAATTCTTTTTAGCTCTGAACATTCTTTTAGGGTTGATCAACGTCTTGCTGACCGCTTCACTCTGAATGACATCAATTATACTCTCGTAGGGTAATTAAACCCTAATGGACCAAGAAGCCCAAATGGGCCTCATGTCTTTTTAGCAGTGGATTTCCTTTAATCTGAATTTATTGGTTTTTTACCAACACATGCAATGTTCTTCACTGATTCTGTTGATATGAAACCATGTTTTCCACAATATGATTGATTGCATTTGTCATTTTAAAACCATGAATCCTGTGTCCTTTAGGGGTTAATACAGAGCCAACTCAGCCAAGTGCTGAGAGTTGCCATTCCATGGCATTCACTGAGGGTCCAAGTTTTGTGTACACTTGAGGTATCAAATCAATTTTCAGGATTAACTTGGTGAAAGTAATTTATATATGTGCATGTAAAGTCCTTTCTGACCAGGTTGTGGTTGATCTATCGTAGACAGACATTCTTTCATGATCGCCATGGTCAGAGAAGGCAGTTAATGGTATTATAACTGATTCTTTTCATTTACTATTGACAGGAAATAACATTCTTCAGTAGCTATTCTTGGTTTGCATCCCATTCTCGGTTTATGTGACAAGTGATGCATGGCTCTCCTTTCCGTCTTTTCCGATTATAGCACACCAGTCACGAGATATACTTGACTTTGGAGAATATGATCTACAGTGAGGAAGCAGACAGCACGAGGATTCCTGCTTTTCCATGCACTGGGATTTAGTCAAATTTGATGAGTTTGAAGGAAAAATTGGTCACGCCTTCTAACACTATTCCCAATTTAATTGTACTCGAGGATATCTGGAAGAGATTTAATTTCCTTAAAAGCAATAAAAAAAAAAACTTTAGTTAGCTCATGAATGTTCAAAGTTGTTCCTTCATGCAGGCAGGGGGTTGTACACGTGATACGTTAGTAAATTTGCCCCCAACCACTGTTCCCAAATCTGGACTCCCTAGATATGTTTACAATCACTTTGTGAAATTTAGTGGTAGACCAAAAAGTACTGTATGATTTGATACTCAGTCAATGCGGTTAGTGTGATCACTTCACCATCACCCTCAGCCTTGACGTTGCAACCAAGGACAGTGACAACCGCAAGTTACACTGTAGAATCAAATACGATTTCCCTTTGTTCCGGCCACACAGCTCCTATTCGCACTGCATGCAGCTGCCTTTCAGATTCTTTCACAAGACTAACAATTTGTTTGAACCTACATTGTTCAAATTAGTAAAATTTTACATCCAGTTTCTTCAACAATTAACACACGAATCTCTCGTTTCTCACAACGTTATTATCAATATACCGTAATTAATGCCAAGTCTGAGTTTCAAAGCAACCGTGTCATTCTCGATCTCATTGCCCAGTTATTAATCAATATAGCCCTTCTGCTCATCATGTTCAAGATTCAATAAAAAAAACCACTTGGCAGATCTCAAAATTCATCAACATACCATCAAACAGAACAGTTTCTCAAGATTCGGAATCCAAAATACATAACTTAACCAGAAAGCGAGACATTGCAGCGCAAAAAGGACGTGTCTTTACTTTCTCAAGAAACAGCCACCAGCTTAATAGCATTCCATGAAACCGCATGAGCCACAGCTTGAAGTGGAACTGATGTTTTAGAAAAAAAAAAAAAAAAGGGTGGAGGAAAAAAAAGGTAAATAAAACCTTGGCCTGAGTGGGTCTGCAAGATGAGCTCGCTCCAAGTACTGCCCCGTGAGAGAGATCCTTCATCAAAAAAGTGGGGCGCCCTGAAATCTAAAACCATGGAGCTCGCGGGAAGATCGATCGATGATAACTGCACAATGATGCTTCGACCCCATATATCGATGGGGCTACTGAAGTGGAAAAAAGAAGAGTGTGGATTTATAAATGCACCGAATTCATTAGCCCGGGCCATCTTGCAGTCGCGGAGAGCCCAAGGGGGTGTTCTGGTTGGAAGCCCGCTGCTCTTGGAGAAACGGGTGGCCAGTGGAGAGCATCATGAGATTGGGCAGCGGCGCGCGCTGGCCGAACCGGTTGGGCGCTTGCTGCGCGGCGTTGAAGAAGAGCGAGTTCATGTTGCTGGTGTTGCCCAGCAGGTGGGAGTTGCTGTTGTTGTTGTTCCCCGCCACGCGCCCCGTGTTGCTGAACTCCCTGGAGTTGAGGAACTGCGACGCATCGAGGCTCGCGCGCTGCATCTGGAAGTCGCGCGCATCCAGCGTGTCCGCACTGAAGTACGCCGCGGCCGCCGCGTTCTCCTCCTTGATGATCCCCGACGAGTCGCCGTCGCGGGCGTCGGACAGGCCGCACGACGGCAGGAAGCCCGTGGACAGGCCCGCCAGGTACGGCATGGAGCCCTGCGAGAGGCGCCCGCTATGGGTGGGCGGGCCGCCCTCGCTGGACGCGGGCGACGCGAACGGCGAGTTCGAGATGCAGCCCGAGCCCATGAGCGTCATGGACGACGAGTTCGAGTGGTGACCGGCAGCGCCGCCGCCGCCCATGGAGTGGTGGCGCGGCGACGCCGTGGTGGAGCAGTTGCCCTCGCGGAGGTCGCCCGTGTCCGCCATGAGATTCGCCAGCGTGCAGTTGAAGCCCGCGTTCAGCGTGCTCGGGGGCGGGATCAGCTGCATGCGGTTGTGCACCGGGTTCACCGTCTGCCGCAGTGAGTGCTGCAGGCTACTTGATGGCTGGGAGAATCCCTGCACCCACAACACATCAGTCAACTCATCATCATCATTGCCCTTCATCATGTCTCATTCTCATTAAAAACTCCAGAAAAAGTCATCAACTGCATGCAATCCCAAACAGTATCATTGAATCTCCAAATCGGAATATCTAGTCGAAGAGCTCATGTACTCTTCTCTCATTGAGCATTACCTTCCTCTGACGAGCTTGGCATTATGTAATTTGGTTAGAGTCTGACTGTGCAATAATATCGAAAACTGAAACTACTTGGTAGGCTGCAGATCAGGAAGAGGAAAATGAATACACTACCAGTAAGGGCTCATGAACAGTAACCATTGTGTTGACTGTAGGGAAAAGCATGAGATGGAGTTTCAAAATCCGATTCAGACGCTCACAAAGCGTGCTAGTAGGTTCTCTCTTTGGAATGAAGCTTTGGTTTCCTTTCTTCCACAAAAAAAAAAAGGAAAAAAAAAAGAAAAAAAGAAGCGTGCTGGTAGTACCTGTGAGCGATACGTGTTGCCGTCGGGCTCCACCACCCATCCGGCTTCCGAAGCGAGAGCTTTAAGGACATCGTTGATGTCGGCGCGGGGCGGGAGGTTGTAGCCGCCATACTTGCGGAGCCCGGCGAAGATTTTAGTGGTGATGGCTCGTCTCTGTCGCTCCCTCAGCTTCGTCTTCTCCTTCTCGCTCGCGCTTAACTTGGCCATGCTGCTCGTCCCTGACGACCTCGAGTCCTCACTCTGAACCTCCTTCGGCATCACCAAACAGCCTACTAGCTTCACACAAAAATAAAAATAATTTAATTTAGCTCCCATGAGTTCCGTTTTACCTCCAAAAAAGCCTTTTACTCCACGAGCTTCGGTAAGAAACATCGCTGTTCGAGATGATCAAGGCAAAACAAAACGTATACTAACCCACGTACAGTACAATTACTTTTGATCAAGGATACCGACGTGCAAGTCACAGAGGAGCCACTCATAGGAGTACTACTCTCAGCCTTCGGGCCATGTCCGGAAGGAATGGCATGATTACAAAGTTACCTACTTAAGTGCCATGTTCACGGAATAGAGCATCATATTATTTGCCTTTACCATACGAAAATACCCACGGGAGTAGTAGAATAAAAAAAGCCAGGGTGAGAAAAGAAACTCGTACTTGTTCTAAGTGCATAGAGAGGTCCAATGACAGTGTGCTTCGTCCTTCATTTTCATGCTCAAGCTCACAAGAACAACCCTGCTGATCACAACAACGCCTTCAGGAGTTGCGTACATGAACCGCTACCTTGGTACTCCCCGTCCTCTCTTAAGTGCAGGGCGCCCAGTTGGGATAATTTAGGGCTACTCTTTCTCCCATGAAGTTGACGATGCATACATGCTGGCGGCCCCCGTCTCTTTAGCTGTGGCGAAGAAGCTGAAGCTCCCCAGTGATCACCACCAGCTATGTCGGTGGAGTAGTAAGAAGGCAAAAAACGTAACCTTACTGACTTCCTACTAAGCAAGCCTGGCCATTAGAAAACCAAGACAACAAAAAAAAAATGGACCCCTGAAGAAAAATTTAAAAATCAGCGACGCCCGGGGTATCAACTGATCACCGAACTCGAAACTAAATACAGCCACCCATGGAAAATCAGTGGCTATGGAACTAGCGCACAAACTAATGGAACAGAGAGCTGGAGGAACAACTAAGAGACCCACCCAGGCTACAATGTTGAAACTCAAAAATCCAGCTTCGCCGCCTCAGTATACTAAACTCAGTCGATAGTTGGTAATTCAAGAGAGCGACAATCACAGGCTACCAATTGGTAATGTCGTCTGTCTGCGGAGAAGAAGTACTCACAGCACGTCAAAACCAAGAGTGCTCAGGCTGACACTATGATCAACGGTATGACTAGCTCATCATAGGCTTTGACCGAACTCCAGCTCAGGAGTACTAACTCGGAAAAACTAACGCAACAGGAGACGATCCTTCACCCTAGAATAGAAACGCAAAACGAAACTAAACTAGCATTTTTGGCTCTAAACCAGCAGCAGCCACCGACGTTTGAAAAGCTCACAGCAGGATCCTGTTTGCTCCAGAAACGAAGAGCAGCTAAGTTAGCGCAGAAACAGGAAGTGATGATCGATGATCCAGGAAATGCACAATCTAGGCTAGAGTGGCAGCGACTGGCAGCCAACTAGAATAGAATGGTGGCGGGTGGGAAAGAGAGAGGGGATTGTTCAGACAGGCAGGCAGGCAGGCAGGCAGGCGATTGAAGGGGCTGCAACTGCTGCTGCAGATTGACAACGCTGCCACTGCTCCTTCTGGCTGCAGGTACGACTGCAACATCTAACTTACAACATACACAAGGTGTGTGTTGGTAAGTAGTGATGGCGGAGGTGAAGGGAAGGGGGAGATGATGTTGTTGTTGCTGCTCCTTCTGCTCCTGCTCCTGCAGAGCCTGAGTGTAAGTTAGTAGTAGTGAGCCTCTACTGCTTCATTGTTGTAGACGAGCTTGTCCTTTTGCCCAGGGCTGCAAGTGGCGCCTACGACCGCGGGACGGCGAGACGTCGCCGCCGTCTTCCTCTGACGGTTGATACCCGGCCTCCCGTGGTCCACGGCGGGCCCGTCTGGTCAACAGCAGCGCCTATGGGCGTGGAGCATGTTCTCATTGCGTGGCTTGGAATTAATCTCTCTTCCTTGCTGAAGTGGCAGCTTTTGCCTCTTCTTAATTGCATGCATCCTGAGGTGGCAACAAAACCAACTTACGCATTTTCTCTGTGATTTGCAAATCCACAGTTTTATTTTCTGAAAGAAACCGTGTGTATTGCGCAAAGATAAAAAGGGCGGCGGTTAAGTTAGCCCCCGTCTCACGGAAGTGCAAATCCGCCATTTTGTTTTTTTAATTTATGGCACAAATCGAACGAAATTCAATTGCAAAGGAATAGAATACAAAGCCGCCACGTCAGAGCCAACGAGGGGCCGAGGAGTAAGAGGACGAGTAATCCGCAAATCTGCCATTTTGGTGGAATGGTGACTCAGTTATTATTATTATTATTATTATTATTATTGTTTTGCAGAGAAAGAAATAACAGTGTGGGTGTTATGTTTGGATATTGTTCAATCATTTGCCACTACTTCCTCCTCTTCAAACATGCATCATTTGCCAAGTGCAGTCGTATGATCACCTGGATGGGTTATGTAACAGACCTTCATACGTAACCCATTACCATGTAAGATGACATCACATTTATATACAACTGGTTCTGGGCTTTTTTTTTCATTCAATAATGTAGGGCTGGTGCATATAAGTAGGGGAACAAAAAAGGTAAGTTTGAGATTTGTTCCCAGCCAGGGGATGGAGGTTATCATTGGGAATTCCATAATGTGTAAATATAGTATATGGGTGAGAGCCATTGATGGAATCCACATCGTAACTGGATGGAAAAGGATAGGAGGGAGGCCCCACTGCCGAAAAGGTGAAGAGATGGAGCATGAAATCGAGGGAGCTCGTTGACCGCGGTATTGGTGGAGCCCAATTGTGGAAATGTAGTATGAGGGAGCGCGTGACGACGCCGAGGACAACGTTGTTGAAGAAACACGCTGAGTGGAGTCACAGAATTATGCAGATCGTGCATGCCATGCATGGCACTTGAATCAGATCCGCAGCCCCAAGATTCACTAATGGGGCCAAAGGGAGAACCCGCACTGGCCCAGCTAGTTTCCATCATACAAGACAATCATGCTCATGACGGACTTCTCTCTTTTTCTGAAGCCTGCAGTAACTTAACTGCTGCCTGGGTAGTGTACATACTATCTGTTCTACTGCGGCCGTCAGGTGGCGGGGGTATGGAGGCTGTGATTTTTGGCCGTATCTCCATCATATGTAGAATCTGATCGATACCGTATAGTCGCATTTTTCATCAGATCCGGTAATTATGTCACCCCCTCACTAATTTCCCCCCGCCACTCAGGCAGTCAATCTTATTTCATTCCCAGTTTTTCCGGTCCAGTCAAAGTCAAACGTAAACTCCTTTTCTACGTATGAGAACAAGGTAAAAAGTTCTTCATTATCCCGCCTGCCTTTAAAGCACTTGATTAGTTCACTAACTCCCCTTTGTTAATGACTATGTGCTTTTTGTTTGGGTTTAGAAATGAATGAACTAATTGGTTTTTAACGAGAACTTATCCGCAGTTGATAAAATAGTCCTGGCACAGGCCAGTTGTACTCTGTTTTTGCAATGGAATTCTCTCTTCATTTGCATAGAAAATATAATAATTAATTAAAAGTTTAACCGCTAAAAGGACCAAGAAGCCCAAATTGAATTTCATGTTTTTTTTTCCCTTGTCAGTTTTGAGTAGGTCCTATGTAGACTTCCTTTTGTTCAAAAAGAAATTATATTAAAAAGGAAATATAGAAAAAATCTACAACATATGCAATGTTTTTCATTATTTTTGGTGATATAAAATTTTATCTAATCTAAATTATATTTTTCACAATATGATTAATTGAATTTTTCATTTTAAGCACCATGAAACCTTAGTTCTTTAGTAGCTTAAAATTTGTGAACAATAGAGATATCATTTAATTTCAACTCTAGTTTTTATGTTGTGTGCTTCCTTTGATCTCTTACAAGTAAGTGTATTTATTCATCAATGGATTACATTGCATCAAAAGAAAAAAGATTGAACAAAATAAACCATGAAACTCAAACTCTAGTCCAAAAAAACCATATTGGTTTTTATACTCTTCTCATTCGATCTTCTTCTTTTGGTCTCAAAATGGATTGGACAAGACTCCAATACCTTGGGAGGGGTTTGAAATGGATTGTACATTTCGATTTGTAAGGTTGCAACTAGTTTAAAGAGATATGTTTCATTATTTTTTTTCTCATACAACTTTTTCAGTTAAATGAACTCACTATCAACTTTCAACCTCCGTATCTTTAGGATTTAGGGTTTAGGGTTTAGGGTATCTTTTATTCTATACATTCGATGTTTGAATTGATTAAAGAATTGAATTTGCAAAGGTTTGATTATCTCAAATTCGTGCAATGTACCCCATTGATGTTTAAATAAGGTAACAATACTTAAAAGTGTTGATGTTTGTAAAAGCCACCTTATCTACAAGTCACCATTTTAGTAAACGTAAAAAATTCAATCTTATGTATGATCAAGCTCCAACAAGATATTCTTGTCATCACATGTATTACCAAATGTATCATTTTTTTAAAGCCTTCTAACCTTTTGACTCTTAAGTTCCTACTCTTAACCCCTAAAGGCCCAAGGTTGTCAAAATACACTGAAAATCAAGCCGTTTTGGCTTGCTTGGGCCTTTAGGGGTTAAAATTATATTAGATGTGAGAATTACACTCTTTTAACCAGAGTGAGAAAAAAAAATTACAAATATTTATTATTAAAATCATTTGGATCAACTAGATCCATATATATAGAAAGATTTATTTATTTATTTTTATCGATGAAGTGAAAACTCTAAGGATTATTATTTTGCAAAAAATTATGACATCTCTATATTGAGAAAAAAAAATCTTTTAAATTAAGATCTAAAAGTCACTCATCCTAATTTTCTGAATGATGGGAGGGTCTTTGAATGCGCGGCCGCACATCCCAGAGGTTAAAAATAAATAAATAAATTCAAAACTATATATATATATATATATATATATATATATATATATATTTATTTATTTTTATATATTATTTTTTTTTGGGGGGGGGGGGGGCAGCTACCATTTAGGATTCAGCAGCACCCCATAACCAACCAGAAGAAAAAGGAAAGAAGAAAAAACAAAAAAAAAACAATTTTATTTTTTTTGGCGGCTGCCATTTAGGGTTCAGCAGCACCCCACAGTCAACTCAACCAAACAAAATAAAACAAAATAAAACAAAATAAATAAAATAAATTTGGTTTGCTCCGATTGTTTAGGGTACAGCAGCCGCAATTGAAGAAAAAGTAGAAAAAAAAGACAAGGAAGACAAAAAGACAAGAAGAGAGACAATGGAAAGACAAGAAGAAAGACAAGAGGAAGACAAGAAAGAAGACAAGAAAGAAATCAAGATAAAAAAGAAAATATAAAGATGAGAATAAATAATAATTAAAATAATTATTTGTTTACAATTTAAATGATTGTAGAAAGACAACATTGATGATTTTTGGAGAACTTTTTAACCAATCTTCTTTATAGTCAAATATGCTTATGAAATGAGCGCACTTGGCCAAGTGCATAAATAGTGAATTGCGTATTTATTTATTGTATTAATAGTTCTTATGATTCCTATAGATAAGTGTCACAAAAATGCTTTTGGCTTAAAGGAATGAAAAAGAATGTAATTGATTCAAATAGAATGATATAAAAATTCAATATTAATTATCCATCATATAAAGTAGTTACTGATAACATCAAACCTACATACTAGTATATAACATTTTTATTATATTCCATAATTTTACTAAATTCTTGCTATAGTTGATTTGGAGCTACATCAATAAGGACTAGTAAATTGAATGAATTATGGATTCCATCTGTTTAGTTGAATAAAACATGTTTCAAAATAGTGAAATTAACTTGAATGTTACATCAAAAATTCATTTTTCCATATTTAAATTGATTATATATTCTATTTGGTACCAAAATTGAAAACTTATTCACAAAATAAAACAATATTTTTAATAAGAAAATATATTTAGATGATGTGATGACACAAGTACTAGTAGGAAATGATCATCTTTTAAATAATTTATAGTTTTGTACCCACAGACATGACAATTGTTTAAAAAGTCAAGTGTTTAAAAAGTCAAGTGTCATGTGGAGTACTATAGTCAGGTGTCATGTGAGGTACTATGGTCGGATGTCCTGTGGAGGTACTATAGTCAAGTGTCATGTAAGGTACTATAGTCAGGTGTTTTGTGAGGTACTATAGTCAGGTGTTTTGTGAGGTACTATAGTCAAGTGTCATGTAAGGTACTATAGTCAGGTGTTTTGTGAGGTACCATAGTCAGGTGTTTTGTGAGGTACTATAGTCAGGTGTCTTGTAAGGTACTATAGTCAGGTGTTCTGTAAGGTACTATAGTCTGGTGTCCTGTGAGGTACTACTAGGAAATGATCGTCTTTTAAATAATTTATAATTTTGTACCCACAGATAACAATTGTTTGAAAATTCAAGTATCTTGCGAAGGATACATAAATTGTGACCTCACCCTTGTACAATATTCAATTTAAGATTTTGAAGATTTTAAAAGTGGGATGTATTGCATCTTTGACTATATTCTAAATCTCACGATTCTAACAATTGTTTTAAATTTCAAATTTAAAAAATATTTGGTATTTATATTCATGATAAAAATCATGAATTCAACTATATAGTTGTAATCTAGGGCTTAAAATCTACAAACTTTGTCACAAGTTTACATTTCAAATTTTTATTTAAATTTTTTTATAACTTGGTCACAAATAAGCTATTGTGGATGGAATTTGTTGTGATGGATTGAAATGTAATACTTCAAGTGTAGTGGTTTTTGAAGATTTTTTGGTTACTTATCTTAAATCCTCACCTTTCATAGGTCCAAATTGCAAATTTAGGCACAACCCCTTTACACCAATACTTGAAACAATTTTTAAAATAAAAATAGCAAAGTCTAATACAATCCCCAATTGATGAATTGTGTACTACAAAAGAGATGCCCAATTTGTAGCCTTGGGTGGTTTCCAAATTTGTGATTTTTTTCTTTTTATGATTTTTTAAATACTTAACAAATTCATATGTATTATAACACATTTAAATTTTGTTGAAAATTTCTCAGCCATTTTATGTTAAAAAGTCCTCAAATCAGCCCTTTTTATTAACTCATTTTAGTAAACAAATGTTATTTATTATTGGCTCTTAAGCCCAAAATGTCATTAATGTGTTTTGTAAATGATATAATTAATCTTTTACACATAATCTTTTTTGAAAATCAAATCATATGTATGACCTTGACATCACGAGTGCACAAAAGGGGTATAAATCGATGCATCAATGCAACATCAATATACAAATTAGGTTTGCATTTAGTGTGTTAAATTTTATAAAAACTTAATATTGCATGTTAATTTTCATAAAAAGGCATGTTATAATTTCATTAGGCATATTACATTTTATTAGAAAAAAGTTTTAACAAAGTGATATTTTAGAAGAGGCACATGATTTAGAGTATATGGATTAAAGTTCATCCTTGACAATACTATAAATATCTTAATAATTTTTAAAAATTCAACAACCCAAAAAATCAACACATATAATATATTGTGTATACATATAATTATATTATATTATATTTTAAGACTTGAACTTGAGTAGTTATCATTATTAGGATAAGAAAAGTGGATATATTGATCTCATGACTACATATTACTACCACATACATAATAGGATAATTATACATACAAACTTCAAGGAAAACATGGCAAGATCACCATTAGAATACCCAAAAGGAATGTCACACCCCAATACTATGAATTTTAAACCTTTTGAATTGTATGAGAAAACAAATGTAGTATGTGCAGTATAAACCTACACAATACAATAGACTATTGTACTATAGAACTATTTAAATTGAATAAAACTTACCCACCAAATATCACATTGATAATCCTTACAATTTCTTTAAATAAGGGTCACACATCTTAAAGGGATGAAAATGAAGGGATCAAATACAATAGATTCATATAAAAGAGTAATATTGATTAACCATCGTATGAAGAAGTTTATGATAACATTTACTTACATATATAATCGTTTTTATTTTTTCAAAGTTCTTGCCATATTTGATTTATAGCAACATCAATAAGGACTAGTAAAATGAATATTAGAAAGATTCCATCAATTTAATTAAATGAAGAATGTTTCAAAACGGTGACATTAACTTGATTGTTATAGAAAAAAATTCATTTT
This sequence comes from Pohlia nutans, assembly GCA_022496805.1. Taxonomy (NCBI): domain Eukaryota; kingdom Viridiplantae; phylum Streptophyta; class Bryopsida; order Bryales; family Mniaceae; genus Pohlia; species Pohlia nutans. The sequence goes on from CM040086.1 coordinate 6,771,591, forward strand.
CCATAAGAAATTGGTTATATACCCTATTAGGTACCAAAATTGGATAATTATAAATTAAATTAAATTCTTATTTTTTAATAAGAAAACACATTAATGTGATGACATGGGTACAAATGGAAAAATATGATTTTTCAAATAATTTATAATTTTGTATCAATAAACAAGTCAATTTAAAAAAAATTCAGGTGTCATATAAGGGATACCTTGATTGTGACTGCACCAGACAATACTTTCAATTGTTTGTATAAGCACGTTAAAAAGTCAAGGGTCCTAAAAGGAATAGTTACCTTGAATGTAACTGCACCTGAGAGCATTTTTCACTTGTTTGTAGAATTGCGTTAAAAAGTCAGGTGCCCTAAAAGGGATACCTTGATTGTGACTCTACCCGACAATACCTTCACTTGTTTTGTATAATCGCCTTAAAAAGTCAGGTTTCTTTAACCCTTAAACAACAATGCTAGCCCAACGGGCTTGGTTTTATTTTTGAAGAATCTTGCTCATAACTTCTACTCCATTGCACCAAATGGGGTTTTTAGAATGCCAAACTAAGTATTTTAGAGAGATGTATACTTTTTTAGAATAGAGCCAAAGCAAATTTAAAATAGAATCACGCTTAAAATGGAATTTAAAAGAGATTTTGGGTGCGGTATCAGGCAAGTGTTTGTCGTTAAAGGGTTTCCTTGATTGCGACTACACCCGACAATACCTTCATTTCTTTGTATACTCGCCTTAAAAAGTCAAGTGTTCTAAAAAAAACACCTTGATTGTGATTGCACTCGACAATACTTTCACTTGTTTGTACAATCGTGTTAAAAAGTCAGGTGTCCTAAAAGGGATACCTTGATTGTGACTACATTTGAGAGTATTTTCCACTTGTTTGTAAAATCACGTTAAAAAGTTAGGTGCCCTAAAAGATATACCTTGATTGTGACTCTACCCGACAATACCTTCACTTGTTTGTATAATCGCCGTAAAAAGTCAGGTTTCTTAAAAGGAGATTCTTAATTGTGACTACACCCAACAATACCTTCACTTGTTTGTATAATCGCCTTAAAAAGTCAAGTGTTCTAAAAGGGACACCTTGATTGTGATTGCACTCGACAATACTTTCACTTGTTTGTGCAATCATGTTAAAAATTCAGATGCCCTGAAAGGGATTCCTTGATTGTGACTACACTTGAGAGTATTTTCACTTGTTTGTAGAATTAGGTGAATGCACATTACGGTCACCCAATTCTTTTGTAGCTGCGCACTACGTTGCAAATCTTTAAAAATCAATTAAGACAAATGTAACAAATGATTTTAAGAAATTTTAATTTTCTAGAATTCTAAGATGTTTTTGGAAGGTAGGAAATTTTTGGGATTTTCAAAATCATTGTTATATTTGTCTTAATTGATTTTTAAAGATTTGTAGCATAGTGCGCAGCCACAAAAGAATTCGGTGACCGTAGTGTGCATTCACTTAATTGTGTTAAAAAGTCAGGTGCTCTAAAAGGGATACCTTAATTGTGACTACACCCAACAATACCTTCACACTTGTTTGTACAATCGTGTTAAAAGTCAAGTGTCTTAAAAGGGATACCTTGATTGTGACTGCACCTGAGAGTATTTTTCATTTGTTTGTACAATCGTCTTAAAAAGTCAAGTGTCTTAAAAGGGATATCTTGATTATGACTGTACCCAGCAATACCTTCACTTGTTTGTATAATGGCGTTAAAAATTTAAGTGCCCTAAAAGGAATACCTTAATTGTAACTACACCCGACAATACTTTCACTTGTTTGTATAATCGCCCTAAAAAATCAGGTGTTCTAAAGGGGATATCTTGATTGTGACTACACCCGATAGTACCTTCACTTGTTTGTACAATCATGTTAAATAAAAATTCAAGTGTCTTAAAAAGGATATATCGTGATTGTGACTGCATCCAACAATACCTTCACTTGTTTGTATAATCGTGTTGAAAAGTCAAGTTTCCTAAAAAGAATACGGCCTTGATTGTGACTATACCCGATAGTACGTTTACTTGTTTGTACAATCGCGTGAAAAAGTCAAGTTTCTTAAAAGGGATCTCTTGATTGTGAATTTGTGACTGCACCCGACATTACCTTTGCTTGTTTGTACAATCATGTTAAAAAGTTAGGTGTCTTAAAAGGAATACCTTGATTGTGACTGCACTCGAGAGTACCTTCACTTGTTTGTACAATGGCGTAAAAAAGTCTCCAGTCTCCTTTATTTCTACAATGTATTTTTTGAAATAATTTAGCATGATTAATTTGAAGCTCATTTTTTATGTTAACATATGAACTCCTTGTTTTTATAATATTACTATATAGAGTTGGTATTTAACATAGAATTTGTAACCCAAAATCAATCTTGTAAATTTTAAAAACATATGGAGATCGTGCATAATATATTAATCATTATTTTTAGATGTTCTAAGAATTTTCATTTTTAATATGTTAAAGTCTAATATGTTAAAGTCTAATATTTTTACCAGTGCAATGATAAAAATTGTTACTTTGGTTAAGTTGTGAACATAGCAAACATTTTCACCAACTTAGACCCTTCAAAAGTGATACACCTACTAATATCAATTGTTATTTCAAACATCAAAATTAACCTTTGTTGACTTTCAAAGGTTGTATACTTTTATATCCAATACTTTTTATTGCTCACATTGCCATGAGATTAAATTCTAGATTTTTTTGTATTACTTTTGATTTCAAGTACAAAGACTATTATAAAGTGATTGTACAAGTGACATCTACGTTGAACACATCAAATGTACCTCTTAGATAGGATTTGGAAACCACTATAACCGTGCCAACCATGATACAATGAAATCAATCAAGTGGTAGTACCTCCCTCCTTTTTTTAGTTTTTATATATATATATATATATATATATATATATATATATATATAGGATAAATTAGCTTTAACGCATTTCTATTATGAAATCTTATTTTGAAAACTATTTTTATTCTTAATAATGAATTATAACTTTTTTGAATGGTTTTAAAAATCTGTCAATAATATGTGTTGTATTACCTCCTAAAATTGAACAAAATTATATATTTGCATATAATTTCTAACATGACCAAGAGTGCACTACATGAAAACACAAAGGGACCAACAGAGCTAGTTTTAAAGGGTTTAACCATTTTCACCTTCATTTTGGTTTGAATTATCAACTTTGAGTCATCTAATTTTGACCAAAAGGGTCAACCCTTTAATGTCCCAATTCAACATTGAGTTTGAAGATGCATTATAATTTGTTTGATGAATAACAAAAATGGAGTTGGTGTGAAAAGCTAAGTTGTAAATGTCAAATAAATGTGAAGACCACATTTGTACGCTTCAATTTATCATATTTGTTTTTACTAAATTGTAATTATAATTTCAAGACCTATTGAAATTCAATAAAAAAATCATAAATAAACCAAAAAAAGATTAGAATTGTTGTAATGAGTTTCAAATAGCATGCACCATGAGATGGAATTTTTTGTTATTTGATTTTATTTATTCCGGAAATCATGTTTAACCCCTAAACGTCCTCACCTATATCCAATTTGGGCAGTTTTGCAAAGATGCATTATAAAATGCAACTAACATGAATATTTGAAACTTGATGATTGTATGAATAAAAGTTATACATTTTGAAATTTAGATTCAATCTATACGGTTAGATCTTTGATTGCTATCACTGATATTTTTCTATAAATTTTGAAACACAAAATAAAAAATTATTCTGTAATTCGATTACAAATAAGATATTGACAATATGGGGATGAAATTTGTTGAGATGGCTTATAATGTAGTACTCTAGGTGTAGTGATTTTTGGAGATTTTTGGATGCTTGATTTTATGAGTTTATTTTCCAATAACACTTTAAGACTAATATCTTCAAAATTTTGGGTGAAACACTGCAACACAAAATGAGGCATAAATTTTTCAGAATTTTTTTTTTTTTCGATTGGATCACACATAAATGAAGCTAACTTGCCATAAGAAAATTAGTAAAAAAATTACACTACAAAAAGTGCATGACAAATGAGAAACTGCAGATGAAAATTTTACATCATGCAAAATATGCATGGTTGGGCAGTTAGGGGTTAAGGTCCCACTTTTTGAACTAATAGTGAAATTTGATATAATCAAATTGTATTGTTAAAAAAAATCACATGCAATACCTTATTTTGAAGATTCATACGTATTATACAAATGATAGTGAGCTAGCACATGATCTAGGAGAAATTTGGATGGATGAAAACTATTCATGTATGTAGTCAAGAGAATAATTTGGTCAATGTCCACTATCTGGATGTAGGCACATCAAAGGGTTAAACCATTTTTACCTTCATTTTGGCTTGAATTATCAGCTTTGAGTCATATAATTTCTTAGTTGATGCTTTGATGTTTAGTTGGACCGATGCTAAATTAAATAAGCCTTTATATATGAACTTCCTAAGTGCATTTTCACAAATATAGGAAAAATGAAGATCATTTGCGGTACTACTTAAATGCCTACAGGTAGTTAAAAAGAACAAGGTAGTAAATGATTAGGGATTAAGGTAGTTGAAAATTCACTAAAATTTTAATTTTAGTATTCACATTGTGTAATTCATTATAATTGATTGAAATCATTATACTGCAATAGTGGTGATTGGCACTCTTCCCCCCCCCCCCTCCCCCTCCATCTTCGCCACTTAGCACCTCTCCCACATGCAATAAGTTAAAAATCTTAAAAAGGCACTCTAAATCTAGTGCCTTGCTGCCATTTTGCAAAGGCCCTTGCTAAACCGTTTCCCTCATGCAGTGATGGTTGAACATTGAATTTTTTAATTTTTTAATTTTTTTCAACTACAAATCTTGACAACGCAATCCTCTACTGCAGTTAGAGGAGATGCTCTAAACAAGTCTTTGGCACCATACTTTAACATGGTGCCCAACTACAACTTTTATATTAGAACCCAGTTTTATAATTCAGGTGGAAGACCTGATGAACACAAGTTGAAAATGTGACACTGCCGAGGGAGGTGCCCAAGCAAGTGTTGTAGAAAATGAACATGTCATTTGTCTAGGAGGCAAATGCAACCTTTTCTACCAGTGAAACTCTAGCTATGAAGATGTAATGATCATAAACCTAGACACCCATTGACCGCATTAAAAATGCAACCGAAATTCAGATTTTGGTTGATTTCATGTTCCCAGTAGCGAGAGTGTGTGTGCGCGCTCGCTTCTGTTGCTAATTGGTTGCATTGGAAAGCCTTGTTTCATTAATGGAATTTCGACGAAAAAATAATATATGTGGAAATCAAAATGTCTGGCTGTCGATCCTCAGTCCGTCTGTCCTCGGTCCTGTAAAGGGGAAAAAACAAACCTTGTACCTGCAACTCAAATTGCATGTATGTACGTGTACACCAGGAGTGGCAATATATAAGTTATGTACCAGAGTAGGTTTGTTTTTGTTGGCAGACTGAGTGTAGTATGGGGAAAAAAAACGGGTTCAAATTAACTAATACTTATGGAAACTGTCAGAACAAATTTTACTCAAATCCGCTCTGTCACCAGCTGGGTGTTTACAATGATTTGCTTGAGTAATGCATATCAAATCCTCCGTCACTGTTCAGACTGAAAGAATGCCATTCGGCAGCATATTCCTCTAATATTTTTCCTTCCCCTCTGGCACGGATTTTCCTGCAAGTTTTTCATTCTTCAAGCAAGTGGCACCATTCACAGTACGCACTCCGTCTCATCTACAAAGTTGCCATAATTGAATAATAAAATTTGGCTTAACCCTTAGAAAGACCAAAGATTCATGGTTTCGAAATGACAAAATTCAATCAATCGTATTGTAGAAATTTGGTTTTAGATGGGAATAAATTTTATATCACTAAATTAGGAAAGAGCATTGTATGTGTTGGTCAAAATACATGTAAATTTGAATAAAAGGAAGTCCACATAAGACCTACTCAAAACTGCAAATAAAAAACATGAGGCCTAATTTGGGCTTCTTGATTCTTTAAGGGTAAAGTGGATGTAAATGAATGAATGTTTTTAGATGAAAATGGTTCAAGCGGATGAAAATTATGTCAATATGGATGACTTGTTGGCGATGAACGAAATGAGTTTATGATCCAAATTTAGCTCTTTCTAAAAATATTTCCACCTTTTGGCTATATTTTGTCACCCTAAGGAAATACTAAGCTATGGTGTTGTTGCGATCAAATAGGGATTGGTGCAGGTTTTTTTTTTATTTATTTATTTTTATATCTTTCTTTTTAGAGTCAATTTGTTTCAAAAAATCCATTGGGAGAATCACCATATGGGAAGATAAGAAAAATACCACCTTATGTGACCACCAAGGCACTGTCATGTGTTGGTGCACACTAGGCTAGGACTTTGTGAGCCGCACGCAGTGGATGAAAAGGTCAAAAATGTTTGATGAAAAAGGCACGATGTATGTGAAATTTTGTGAAATGCCAATATATTGAATGAAAAATGATAGGATGTATGAAAAAAATCATAGATCCATTGCCAGGTTTTTGAAATTAAAAAATTAAAAAATATAGAATGAAAAGAAACCAGCTCATTTACTTGCATACCAATTTTGTAGCCTAAACTTAGATGATCCAAAAACCAAAAACCAAAATAAGAATAAATTGGATTAGTGTAATTTATTTATTTTTGCCTTTGTTTCATTTTATGTTCCTAATTGAACACCTAAAACCTGTTAACTTTCATTTTTGCACTCATGAAACCAACATTAGAGCACATTCATCTATATTTGAAATGATATCATCCTAAATGAATGAAAAATATATAAATGTTTTGGCAAGCATTTTATAAGTTTTTGATCCAATTTGATCTCATCCTAGAAATTATTTCACCTTCTGGCTATAATTTACCATTGTATTAAAAATAAAATTAAAAAAGGCTGAGGTATGGTGTTGTTGCAGCCAGTTCGCAACATAGTGAGTACGTGATGTGAATTTTGTTATTTTTCTCATTTAAAAATAAAATAAAATTTCTGTTCCAAACTGAACACCTGAAACCAATGAAGTGCAAATGTTCAATCAGGATCTGTCTTGTGGGTTAGATGCAATAAAGCCCGTTTCCACTGTCCACACCCATGATGATATATGAGTTATGTGCAGATAGTTGCATGGTACTTGTATATATACAAGGGCTCTCAAAGACCAATCCCCAAGGAAAAAGTCAAATAAAAGTCCAATATTCTGTATGAACGAAAAAAAGGAAAAGAAAAACAGTTAAAACAACCCTCCCGGGTCATACGAAAGAGGTGTGTTTCCATGTTTGTTGACAAAAGTACTGCCCGTTTCATAAAGGAATTTGGTCTGCCCTCATCAGCCCAGAGATGAAATTTACCATCTGGAGGGCACGTTTGGAAAAATAATAATAAAATAATAATGATATATCATCTGAAAATGTCAATTTTTTTGTGAAAGTATTTTTGTACGATGGAAAAGAGAATATTCATGAATCTTTCATTTGTTGTCTTCACATGTAATTTATTTTTAACATCATGAGACTAATGTTGAATGTTGAAGCCTTTCACATGTTTAGTCACTAATGGAAACACCGCCCGTGTAGATTGGAAAAGCATGCCCAAAAAAACCCACAACTAATCTAGTTCGTCGTCTCATGGGTCTTTTTGCTACAGTAAATGGCGTATTTAGTGTTCAAAGATATTGGTGTTTTTTACCATAATTCATTCAAAAGCAAGGAGAAATGTATGTTTTTACAAGTACACAAGAGTTTGCAACTTGCCATTCCAACTTTCATTGAGAGTGTCTTGTTCTTTTCAAGTAATGAGAGTGGCATGAGGTGGAATGCCATGTTTATTGTAAAGTGCTCATATGTCATTGAAACACTACTTCCAATTTTTTCTTACAAGAACGCTATATCTCTCTAAAATGAATTAGTGTTTAGATTAAGAAATAATGTCCCGGGACACTAAATGAGCCATTCAGGGTAATGAATGTTGAGTGTTGAGTATTGAATCCTTCAAATGTAAACCCTTACACATTCTAAGACCTTCATTTCTTCAGGTCATCCATCTAAATTACAATTAAACGAAACAATGAACAAAAAAATAGTATACATATTTTTTAATTCCTATTTTAACCCCTAAAAGCCCGAGGAGTACTAGAAAAACATAGATGTATTATAATATGTGCCTTCTATACGTTCGATGAAGCTTGGTTCAATAGACAAATTGTAGAGCATCATCTCTGCAAATTATCTGTACGGTCAAACTTTCAAAACTAACTTAAAATCTTGTTTTAATGCATTTAAAAGCATTAACATTTGAAAATTTGCATAAATTATCATTTTTCACTTTTAGAATTTAAAATCTAGCGTAATTGATTAAATTGGTTCATTTCTTGTACAATTCAAAAAAGCAAAAGAAACGATGGAGGGAACATCAATACTTTCCCCAAATAGAAAATTTTACAACACTAAGACAATGTTGAGGTGATCCACTTTGAAAAATTCTCCTGGGTGGAGTTTAACTCGGATTGACATAATTCAAATTTCATTGAAAAGTAAATATGATGCAGTATTTTTATTTTATTTTTCATTTTTTTTTGCCACCCTGATAGATTCGGACAGCAACCAGAAAATGGTCGTTTGAGCATTTAGGGGTTAAGGAACCATGAACAACGATGAAATTTGGTGGCAAGCCTGCCCCTGCAGCTCTGGGAGTAAGATTTGGGGCAGTTGGGGCAGGGGAGCCTGGTTGCAAAAGTTACTACAAATTACAGCAGGCAGGCAATCTTACAGTGTTAATGTGTCAAGGGTCAAAGATCTTTTAAAACTGAAGCTCTGACTACTCTTTTCCATCATTACCTAAGCTAGAGCCAGTAGTCTGTGTTCAGAATGATGAAGATCTTGTATACTCCCACAGCTTCAATCAGCTTTTAAAGTCAGTTGCCTCCTTCAACTAACTTAACCCCTCACTCCATTTTTCGGTTTATTGTCCCTGCCCCTCCAGGGGAGAGACTACGGAAACGCTTCGTACTTAACCCTTAAATGTCCCATGGGGATAGTATATACACTGTTGTATAATTGGGATTTGCTAACAACAAGACTCTAAATTGGGATTTCGGTAACTCACTAGAACTGAATTGATTTAAATTTCAACGTCTTCTCTACACTCAAACCCATTAAAGGTGTGGATTCATTCCAATTACAACCAAAATACTACGTATTCTACTGGTCACAAAGGCACGTTCAAACGTTTAAGGGTTACAGAGTTACATGGCTAAACAATACAAACAAGGTGTAAAAGTAAATCTGGGGTAGATACTAAGGCAAAGACTACACGACTATCTCTCTCGCTAATTCATTGGTTGGCCCATCTGAAGATAGGAAAAATCACTAGTAGGATTTTGGTCCTTTATAAGTAGTGTTTTACGACTTAAATGGTCCAAAACGACTTCTTTTCTAAAGATTTAAGTCACAAAGGACCACGTATGTCACAAAGGACTAGTTATAAAGAACCAAAATCCTACTAGTGAATGCTTTGCAATTCCTCCAATCCCCTAACACATGCATGAGATCTGGAGGGGCAGCCGTGCACCAGTGGGCCTTTAAAGAACGTTATGCAGACTATCCTATTCACTATTGTTTTTTCTTGCAATTTTTCATTTATCCAACAACTAGCAGTAAGTAAACAAGTATTTTAGCACTTTCATCCATATTTAGAGGGAATGATCATAAATGAATGAAAATTTGTTGAAAATGGATGAAAATAATTCAAATGAATGAATTGTTGGCAATTAGCAAATGTGTGTTTTTTTATATCGAACTTAGTACTTTCTAAATGGTTTTGCTTTTTGGCTATGTTTCACCAACTAGAGAGAAAGTTGTTCCCATTTCCTAGGTTCAGTTGCATTCAAATGCCCCAACTCTAAATCCCCCCCTTGATGTTAATGCAAACACTATTCACCTATGGGGCTCACTTTCTAAAATTTCTATTTTGAGCACCCTAGGGATCTTTTTTTGGCAATTTTTTTCAAATTTGGGGCCTATGGAGTCAATTTAGCCAAGGATGACCCCCTTGGGAATTTTAAACCCTTCAAAGAGGGGGTTATATTTTAAGGTGGGCCCCTACATGCACAAAAAAGGGGGCGATTTTTTTCCTCTTGCATTAACTTTGGGGGGGGGGGGGGGGGGATTGGAGTTTTTCATTTAGATGTTGGTCAAATGTTTGGAGCCCTACAAGAAATTGCATAGCTATAGCAAATTTGGAAGGAACTCTACATTAGTGGCAATTGTCAATTTTGTGTTGGAGAGTGCACACATTCGCTCGGGGATAAGCATTCCGTCGATGGGCCCAACAAAGACTCTCCCTCTTCCATAAGGTTCTTTAGCCCTTCTACTATTGACTTTATAACCTTAGCCAATATTCCTGAATCACTGTAGCAAATTTGGAATCATGGGCAAGTCCACGTGATCTTTAGTTAACCCCTCAGTGACGGATAAACCATTTTATGGTCTCTGCCCTTTTTTTACGGGCTTCCCAAAATAGAAAATAACATTTTATAGAAAATATAAAATATTTTTGAATAGGTAATCAAGTCTACTTTTCAACCCAATTTGAATTATGTCAATCCGAGTTAAACTCCACCCGCGAGAAATTTTCAAAGAAATACACTTCTACATTGTCTAGTGTTAGAAAACTTACTATTTGGGGAAAGTAATGATGTTCTCTCCGTTGAAAAATTTGCAATATTAGATTTTAGAATAGAATGTCTAGTTTTAACAAATCATACAAAATTTCAATTCTAAAAATAAAATATGTGATTCTTATAAATATTTGAAGTTAAATGCTTCTAAATTCATTATGAGATGATAAAAAGCTATTTTTTGATATTTGACTGTACGGAAAATTACTAAACATCAAGCTCTTCATTTTCTCTTTTGGACCAATCTTCATCAAAGTTGAAGAAGTAATTTTTTATAACACATTTATGTTTTGCCCTTACCCCCTCCGTCATTTAGGGGTTAAAGATTGGATGAGACATTGTATTTAACCCCTAAAGGACCAAAGATTCATGGTTTTAAGGTGACAAATTCAATTGATCATATTGTGCAAAATACAATTCAAACAAGATCAAAATTTATATCACTAGAATCAGTGAAGAACATTGCATGTGTTAGTCAAACAACAAATAAATTTGAACACAAAGAGGTCCACATAGAACTGCTAAGAAAGAACAAGAGGCCCACCTCAAGCTTCTTGGTCCTTTAGGGGTTAACCCTTAACCCCTAAATGACTGAGGGGGTAAGGACAAAACATAAATGTGTTATAAAAAATTACTTCTTCAACTTTGATGAAGTTTGGTCCAAAAGAGAAAATGAAGAGCTTGATGTTTAGTAATTTTCCGTACAGTCAAATATCAAAAAATAGCTTTTTATCATCTCATAATGAATTTAAAAGCATTTAACTTCAAATATTTATAAGAATCACATATTTTATTTTTAGAATTTGAATTTTTTTATGATTTGTTAAAACTAGACATTCTATTCTAAAATCAAAAATTGCAAATTTTTGAACGGAGAGAACATCGTTACTTTCCCCAAATAGTAAGTTTTCTAACACTAGACAATGTAGAAGTGTTTTTCTTTGAAAATTTATCCCGAGTCGAGTTTAACTCGGATTGACATGATTCAAATTGGGTTGGAAAGTAGACTTGATTACCTAATTTATTTATTTATTCTATAAAAGTGTTTTTTCTATTTCGGGCAGCCCACAAAAAAAGGGCGGAGACCATAAAATGGTTGATCCGTCACTTAGGGTTTAAACGTCCTCTGGAGATAGTATATACATTATCGCATAATTGAGATTTTCTACCAACCAAAAACTCTAAATTGGGATCTTAACCCCTAACCGCCCAACCATGCATATTTTGCATGATGTACGGATTTGAACTCCGATTTCTCATCCATCATGCACTTTTTGCAGTGTGAAATTTTTACTGAAACTTTTATGGGAAGTTAGCTTCATGCATGTGTGATCCGATTAGAAAGGGGATGATTTGTGAAAATTTCATGCCTCATTTCATGTTGTAGTGTTTCACCCCAAATTTGGAAGATTTTAGTGTAAAAGTGCTTTTGAGAAAGTCAACTACTAAAAATAAGCAAGCAAAAAATCTCCAAAAATCACTACACTTAGAGTATTACATTTCAACCCATCTCAACAAATCTCATTATTAAATTGTCAATATCTTATTCGTAATCATATTACAAAAGAGCTCTAAATTTTAAGTTTGAAAATTTATACACAAATATTGGTGATAGCAATCGTAAATCTAACCGTATGGATAGAATCTAAAATTCATAATGTACAACTTTTATTCATTCATCAAGTTGAAATTATTCCTCTTAGTTGCATTTTATAATGCATCTTTGAAAAACTGCCAAATCTAAAAAGGGTGAGAACGTTTAGGGGTTAATAGCTCATTAGAACCGCATTGATCTAAATTTCAACTTCTTTTTTGAACTCAAACCCGTTAAGGGTGTGGATCCATTCCAAATACAACCAAAATAACACCGTATTCTACTGGTTGCCACAGCATGTTCATGCGTTTAGGGGTTAATATTCAAGCTTTTACATGCTACTGCTCAAAAGGATGGACTCCACTAACTGCTAAAGAACCTTATGTCTTTTGGGTTTTTTTTTTGGTTTGTCTATTTAAACATCAGACGTTTTATTCCAAGGCAAATGGATACAATTTCTTTATTTCTTTATTTATTTTAATTTAATTTTTATAAAAATCATTTTCGTTTTAACCCTTTTTTTAAAATAATTTTTATTTTAATTTGAACTCTCTCTCTCTTTTTGGGTGTTACGTAGTTGCAATTTTGCTTACCAAATTCAGTTGCACAGTGATATTATGCTGAAATAAATGGACTCTTGGTTCATGCCAGTGAGGTCCGTCGCAAAAGAGGATACAGTAGGTATTCTTCTTCTAACAAACTTGAGATCAGCTGTACTACTGATGTATCAATTTTCTGGACAGCAAATGATGAGATTTCAATAAAACCCATCACTTCCTGTCTGTGGAGGACATTGCTTAATTTTCATTTGCACCCGGGTCCCCACAAATAAACACCATGGCCTCCTTGGTTAGTAGCTGGTCCAGCACATTCTTATTTTGGATTTTTTTATTTTTTATTTTTTCATTTTGGCTGTAAGAAATTTCCTCAAATTTTCTCTTTTATCTCTTAAAAAAGAAAAAGGAAAGATTTTATTTTTTTTTAAATTTCAACTTGTCAACTTTCATTTTTTGAATTAATTTGTGTTGGACTAGCTATTAACCCCTAAAAGCCCGAGGGGTATTGGACAAAACATAGATGTGTTATAATATGTGTCTTCCATATGTTCGATGAAGTTTAGTTCAATAGACAAAATGTAGAGTGTCATCTCTACAAATTATCCGTATGGTCAAACTTCCAAAAATAACTTTAGATCATTTTTAAATGAATTCAAAAGCATTAACATTTGAAAATTTGTATAAATTATAATTTTCAATTTTAGAATTCAAAATTTAGTATGATTGGTTAGAGTTGGGCTATCTATTGTAAACTTCAAAAAAGAAAAAGAAATGATGGAGGGATCATCATTACTTTCCCCAAATAGAAACTTTTATAACACTACGACAATGTTGAGGTGATCTACTTTGAAAAGTTCTCCCGGGTGGAGTTTAACTTGGATTGCCATAATTAAAATTAGGTTAGAAAGTAGACTTGATGTAGTATTTTAGAAAAAAATTATTTTTTTCAATTTTTTTTGTTCCAGGCAACCCGTTAAATTCGGGCAGCGACCAGAAAATGGTTGTTTGAGGTCTTAGGGGTTAACATATGGTAAGTAGAACAAAGAACTGGAAGAATCCACATCAAGTTACAGACTGATCAATCATAATTGGCACTTGACTAGTTGAATTTACAAACTTTAGTGGAAAAATTGATGATTTTTAGGAAAAGTGAGACGACATACAACGTTTTGATTGGTTGAGATTCCTAAAACCAACTTTGTGACCGACATACAAGAGGCCATGACCAAATGATTAAAAAAAAAGAAGATGGGGATCATGGCAAAACCATGAAGTGTGATAGCCCCAAAGCAACTTTTTTTTTTAGCTGGCGAAATATAACTAGAAGGCGAAATTATTTTTAGAAAGAGCTAAATTTGGACCCCAAATTTATTCCTTTATCACCAATATATTCATCCATTCATGTTGACATATTGTCATCCATGTTGACTCGTCCAATTACTATGGCTTCATCTGAAAATCTAGATGAAAGTGCCACTTGTTTGAAAAATGGAAATTTGGAGATTGAAAAATCCGTGCCCAGAAGTTTGAATAGAACGGACTGTAATTCTCCACATTGACCCGGAATCAATGTTATTCTCTTGTGATAGTTGGTAAATCTATCTCAGCATTAAATTTGTGGCCGAGTGCACCACGGAGCTCAAAATCGTTTGACCTTGAAACTTGAGCAAAAAAAGATTTCACTCTTTGTGTGAGAGATTGATCACCTTTTTTGCTTTTAACTTACAAACTGCTCTTCAAAGGCTTAGTATTACCTGAATCGATCTGGTTTTTGACTAATCTCGAACAATATCCCCGATCATGTGTGCTTAATTCTAGCGGTTATGGAACACAAATGCAAGAAAGATATTGGATAAGTTCGGCTCTCACTGATGAGTCATCAATTGATTAATCGGGTATCGGTCACACCTTGGCTCACAAGCCACAGGGATATTTGTTTTCAACATTTTGAGGTACCATATCACTGAACAATTTTTTATTTTTTATTTTTGAAAAATGCTAAATTATGTGGATTATAATCTCTAAGATTCTCTTTTTCACCATACAAAATAGATTTCTTTTGAAAAAATACTGAATTTCCTAAGTATGTGGGTTTCTTTTCATATAATTGCTTTTTGTCAACAATGCAACGTGTGATCTTCAAGATGCTTACATTCATAATTTAAATGAAACATGTGAAGTATGGATTAAATATGATTTATTCATCTAAAAACATGTGTATTTGTTTAAAATGTAACGATATTAACCCCTAACCGCCCAACCATGCATATTTTGCATGATTTGAACGCCATATTTTGTACGGATTTGAAGTCAGTTTTTTCATCCATCATGCACTTTTTGCGGTGTGGATTTTTTATTGAAACTTTTATTTGAAGTTAGCTCTGTGCATGTGTGATTCGATTAGAAAGGGGATGATTTTTGAAAATTTTATGACTCATTTCATGTTATAATGTTCCACCAAAAATTTCAAAGATTTTAGTCTAAAAGTGCTCTTGAAAAAGTCAACTACTAAAATTAAGCAACCAAAAAATCTCCAAAAATCACTACAACTAGAGTACTACATTTCAACCCATCCTAACAAATTTCATTATTCAATTGTCAATATCTTATTCGTATTCATATTACAAAAGAATGTTAAATTTTACGTTTGAAATTTAATACACAGATATTGGTGATAGCAATCGCAAACTTAACTGTATGGATGGAATCTAAAATGCATGATGTACAACTTTTATTCATTCATCAACTTGAAAATATCCCTCTTAGTTGCATGTTATAATGCAATTTTGAAAAACTGCCAAATTTGAAGAAGGTGAGAACGTTTAGAGGTTAAGTCTTCTTGTATTATAAGCAATTTTGGCATTATTTTCTTGTGATGATTCAACAGACCATTTTTGGACTATTCGTTTTGTATAGCAATTTAACGACATATTGCAAAAATAAAATGAAACACGCACACACTGCTAGTAAGAGATCTTCAAAGGTGACTTTAATTAATCAACGTGGAGGTCCAAAATGGAGTCATTACATACTTATGGGTTAGATATCACATGTTAAGATTCTCTTGCCAAAGGAATTTGGATTATTGTAGCATAGGATGAAGATGTCAAAATGGTGTGTTTTGAGTGGTTATTGTGTGACGGTCTTAAGGTATTGTGAATGTATTTGTTTAGTATAAAGGATGATTACTTAGAGATATAATGAATACATGTGGAAGAACTTATGTTTAACATTCTTTTAATGTGTAAAAGATTGAGAGTTATTTTCTAAAACTAAATTCATAATCAAATACAGGTTATAACCTTTTTCAACAAGTTGAATTGTAAAGAAGGAATAGAACAAAGAATTGAGACTTGTCAAATCCACATAGTGGATTTTTTTTTTAAGTTTTGGATTTTTATTATAAAATTTTGAAATAAAATTTTGAAATAAAATTTTGAATGTACATTAAAATTTCAAATATATATTAAAATTTTTAAATGATGTAATTTGATTAAAAAATGAAATTATAACATGGTCAAATTGCATTAGTATGATTATTTTGAGTATAAATGTCCAAATTCTCATTTTGAATAAAACCACTATTAGGATACCCTAAAGGAATGTTACATTCAATAATTGTGAATTTTAGACCCTTCATATTATAAGAGAAAATACATGTTGTTTATAGAGTATGAACCTCATTATACAATAGATTCTTTTACCATGGAACTATTTAGATTAATTAAAATATACCCACTATTTATTGTATTGATAGTTCTTATGATTCCTATAGATAAGTGTCACAAAAATGTTTTTGGCTTAAAGGAATGAAAAAGCATGTAATTGATTCAAATAGAATGATATAAAAATTTAAAATTAATTATCTATCATATAAAGTAGTTACTGATAACATCAAACCTACATACTAGTATATAACATTTTTATTATATTCCATAATTTTACTAAATTCTTGCTATAGTTGATTTGGAGCTACATCAATAAAGACTAGTAAATTGAATGCATTATGGATTCCATCTCTTTAGTTGAGTAAAACATGTTTCAAAATAGTGAAATTAACTTGAATATTATATCAAAACATTCATTTTCCATATGTAAATTGGTTATATATTATATTAGGTACTAAAATTGGATAGTTATTTATAAAATAAAATATTATTTTTAATGAGAAAATATATGAAGATGATGTGATGGCACAGGTACTAGTAGGAAATGATCATCTTTTGAATAATTTATAATTTTGTACTCACAAACATGATAATTGTTTGAAAAATCAGGTGTCCTGCGAGATTCTAGATTGTGACCTCACTTTTTATAATATTTATTTTGTACCCACAAACATGACAATTGTTTGAAAAGTCAGGTGTCCTGTGAGATTCTAGATTGTGACCTCACCAAAATTGTCACCTGACCTTTTTATAATATTTATTTTGTACCCACAAACATGACAATTGTTTGAAAAGTCAAGTGTCGTGCGAGATTCTAGATTGTGACCTCATCAAGATTGTGACCTCATCCAGATTGTCACTTCACCCATATTGTCACCTCACCGAGATTATCACCTCATCCTTTTACAATATTTATTTTGTACCCACAAACATAACAATTGTTTGAAAGTCAGGTGTCCTGCGAGATTCTAGATTGTGACCTCACCAAGATTGTCACCTCACTCATATTGTCACCTCACCCTTTTACAATGTTTATTTTGTACCCACAAACATGACAATTGTTTGAAAAGTGAGGTGTCATGCGAGATTATAGATTGTCACCTCACCCTAATTGTCACCTCACCCTTTTATAATATTTATTTTGTACCTACAAACATGACAATTGTTTGAAAATTCAGGTGTACAGCAAGGGATAATAATGTATCCACAAACATAATAATGTACCCACAAACAAGACAATTGTTTGAAAATTCAGGTGTCTTATGGAGATTCTAAATAGTGACATCACCCAAATTGTGACCTCACCCTTTACAATATTTATTTTGTACCCACAAACATGACAATTGTTTGAAAATTCAGGTGTCTTACGGAGATTCTAGATAGTGACATCACCTAAATTGTGACCTCACCCTTTTACAATATTTATTTTGTACCCACAAACACGACAATTGTTTGAAAAGTCAGGTGTCCTGCAAGATTCTAGATTGTGACCACACCCAGATTGTGACCTCACCCTTTTACAATATTTAATTTAAGATTTTGAAGATTCTAAAAGTGGGATGTATTTCATCTTTGACTATATTCTAAATCTCACGATTCTAATCAATCATTTCAAATTTTAAAAATATTTGGTATTTATAATGAATTTTTTAGAGTTAAAAGCTTGTGAATTCTTTTGTTCGTGTTTCATGATGAAAATCATGAATTCAACTATATAGTTGTAATATAGGGCTTAAAATCTACAAACTTTGTTACAAGTTTACATTTCAAATTTTTATTTTAAAAAATAATAATAATTTGGTCCCAAATAAGCTATTGACAATTTTAAATGAAATTTGTTGTTATCCCCTAAGTGCCCAATCAACCATATTATGCTTGATTTTTGGTCAAGAAAAATCAAGTATTTTAGCTTTATTGTGGTTGGTGTTTTCATTAGATGTTTAAGTTAAGATATGATACATCTTTTGACCATTGGGATTGGAGAATAGACTTCATTTGAATTTTATTTTATTTTTCATTTTTTATTTTTTATTTTTTTTGGCACAAACAAAGGAGAACCCTTTACTGCGAGAAAAAGAAAAATACAAACCCACCCCACCGTGACCGGCGAGGCCGGTGATACCTAGGACTGACCATCAAGATGAAAATCGGTATAAGCGCCCGTAAGGGCTCAGTGGATCTTGTGAGCTTCGGGGGCATAGGTGCCCATGATTCCGTTGCCACACCACTTTCTAATGAACCTAGCTAAGATCGGGGTTGAGCGCATGTTGTTGTTGGCCGTTCGAAGGCGGATCTTCCCCCAAGCGATCCTCCCATAGTCAATAAGTCCAATCCAAATTTTCTGTAGCAGTTTTTCACATTTGAAAAAATTTCACCGTCGAGAAATTTGAATTTTGAGTGCCCAAAATACAAAGGGCTTTCTAAAAATGCTCCAATCATAGGTCTCTTTTAATTTCTTCACTTTCAATTTTTTACTCCTTGTAGATATAACTTTTTTCTACTTTAAATATAATTTTTGATATTAAATTTGACAAAAATATATTTATTTTGAATTTTTACCTTGTTTACATGATAAAATTTGTAAATATTCAAAATATCTTCCAATTATGTTGAAATTTTTGCCATACCTTCATAATGTTGATGACTATCTATGAAAAATTATAAATCATGCAATGTGATATTTCAAGTATGCAAATTATAGTGCTTTGACTTTTACAAAAGAGATGAGGACCTTTAGGGGTTATGAGTTGAAATGTAATACTTTAAGTGTAGTGGTTTTTGAAGAATTTTTGGTTGGTTATCTTAAATCCTCACCTCTCATAGGCCCAAATTCCAAATTTAGCCCCAACCTTTTTAAATCAAGACTTGAAAAAAAAATTAAAATAAAAAAGACAAAGTCTAATACAATATCCAATCAATGAATTGGGTGCTACAAAAACAGATGCCCAATTTGTGGCCTTGAGTGGTTTCCAAATTTCAATAAAAAAACCATTTTTTAGTTAAAAATTAAATGTTTCAACCAAATCACACCCTTGGATTGTTTGGGAACCTAAAAGACTCTTTTTGGGGTTGTATAATTCAAGAATTTATATAGTGGTTCCAACTCTTTGGCCCCAATGCCATTAGACATCGCAGAAATGACTTCCATTGTAATCTTATTACATTCAATACTTAAAGTTGTCCTCAAAGTTAAAACTCCTAAAATTTGGAAAAATGAACCCAAAGAAAAAACTGCCTTGATTTCATATGTAAAGTGGCCTTTAATCTTTAATTGCCCAGGCGTTCATTTTTTGGACGATGTGTATTTTTCATCCACATTTTTCTCATCCGTCATTGACTTTTTGCAATGTGGATTTTTTTACTACATATTTTAAAAGAAGTTAATTTCATTCATGTGTAAACCAATTAAAAAGGGGATGTTTTGTGTCTTTTTTCATGCTGCACTAATTCACCAAAAAACTATATGATCTTAGTTCAAAATAGTTCAAAAGTGCTCTTGAAAAGTCAACTCATAAAAATATAAAAAATTAAGCAACCAAAAAGTCTCCAAAAATCACTACACTTAAAGTATCACATTTCAAACCATCACAACAAATTTCATCCACAATTGTCAATATCTCATTCGTAATCAAATTACAAAAGATTTTTGATTTTTGAGTTTCAAATTTTATACAGAATATTGATGACAACAATCATAGATTTAACCGTATGGGTAGAACCTAAAATCCATTATGTACAACTTTTATCCATACATCAAGTTCAAAATGTTCCTCTTAGTTGCATCTTAAAATGCATTTTTGCAATTTTTCGAATGTAGATAGGGTTGTAGGCATTTGCATGAAAACATGGCAAACCAAACCAATAAAGTCATCTTTAATGCTAAAATTACAATTTTCTTAGTCAAATGCCTTAAATTATCACTAGAAAATCATATATTTAAGTTCTAATTTGGTTGCGCCCTTCATTGTTCTATTAGGTACTTAAATCAAAAGTTTCAAATTGAAATATTAAAAAAAAGGTTACTAAAAGTAATGCTTGAAAATAGGTGTGGAAATCAAATTATGGGAGCATATGTAATGAATTGAATCATGTTTAATATGAATATGAGTTTTATGTTCTTTAAGTTCATTGTGCATTTGAAGGCTCCCAAAAAAATCTTGAAAAATAAATATCTAATGCACTTTCACTTGTTTTATATTTACTTTTTGATTTGGTCGGAACTAATTTTTCATTTTTAACCACTTTAACGTGAGTATAACACATACAAATACTAATTGAAGTTGAATTTGACAATTTCTTTTGTAAGACTTTGTTGAACATTGTATCTTTTATGTTGTCAAAATTAAAAAATTAAAAAATTAAAAAAAAACCTTACATTGTTGCTTTGTCATGAAGATCACAAGTGATTCAGTTTACCATGCTTTCATCCATTTAGGGGTTAAAATAAATTCAAATAAACAAACAAATTTGTTTGCAGTTTTGTAATGAGGTAACAATATTAATAATGGAAGAATTATTGATTGTTTGGATTATCCTCCTACATTAACTTGACCCTAGAACGTAGAAGTGAACGCTTAGTGTCTGATAGACAATCAGCTGTCTTTATTTCTTGTAGCACGTTAGATATTTTTCATTCAATTTTTTATGGAAGGTTTATGAATGGTAAAACTACGTCATCATGTAAAATCTAAATCGTTTAGGATGTGGGTGATTGCAAGCTACGGTCACCCAACTTTTTTGTCGCGATGTAGGAATTGCTGCGCTTTTTCAGTCTTTGAAAAATCACCAAGAAATATTGAGATGGAATTTTTTGATGAAACAAATTGCATTGTTTCTAAAATTCCAAAGTCAAGATTTCTACTGCAATAAAGTTTGCAAAATTTCAATCTTTCTATCCAAATTAATTATTTCTACTTGGATTCAGTAGCGTGTTGCTTGTCAAAACGGTGCACCTACGTGCAACTATTTTATAGAAAATGCTAGAAGGGGGTCAAATTTGAACTTCACAAATTTATAGCAACATACCACAAGTATGCACAAAGCTACCATATTTTATTATTTTTGGTATTACGCTTACTTATTTTTTAATTAATTGTTTTGTGATGTTTTTGTTATTTTAGATTTTTGTGCAGTTAAAACATTTTTTTGGATTTTTTTTTGGAAATGAAATAATGGTTCAATTCTAGAGGTGGGATATGAAATGCATTTTTCATAAAACCTAGCTATGGATGTTATGTAAAAAAGGCTCTAATTACCCATGTTGGGTAAAAAACAAAAAGGCCGTTGAGTAAAGTCTAGAGTCTTGAAATAAACTTAACAATTGCTAAAGTGAAAGAATTAGCTAAAATCCTATTTTGGATGGTGAAATTTTTGATCTAATTGAAAGTTGAGAGGTACATATTACAATGCTAGTGCATGAGTTGCACGGCCCTTAACTGCATAAGCTGCACTCCCCACTTGGTAGACCGTAGCTTGCAATCACCCATGTTTTTGCATTTATTTGTGATTTTAAGTTTAAAAAACGGTTGACCTGTTGGTGTGTATGTGTACTTTACATTTTTTCATGTTCAAACTTAATTTTGAACATCAAGATGATATATTTTTTGTTTATGAGCTATCTATAGAAAAATAGAGCTTATCAAATCTAGTTTCTACTATGCTTTGAAATTTTTAAAAATTCTTAAAACTCAATGTTTTTTTGCAATTTCACGATCAATACCTCTTACCAATGTATGGTGATTTTTTCTAATTTTAGAGACTCGGATGATTTTCATCCACAAAATGATATTGGAGTTCTCATAGTATTGATAGTATGAGTGATTGAAAGGACTCGAAAGCAAGTACTACTTTCTAAAGTAGTAAGTGTAGTGAATGTAGTGGTAAAAATGTCTTTAATTGGAAAAAAACTCAATTAGAGCTTACTTCTTATCTAATTATGATGTTCATCAAATTTATTTTTTAGAATTATCCATCTTTGATACATTAAATTTGATTTGTAATAACAATGTATAGAACATGTTTACTGCAATAATGGTTATTTTAATGGTTGCTACCCACACTGTTTTTGGTATTAAATTTCATGCTTCAATAAATCATCAGACGTACATGTGTTTTAAGAAACAAACCCTTCATATGAGTTTCATAATCTCGTACATTTTTCCATTCTTATGTTTGTGAGGCTTCTTTTAATATCATGGAATGGAAAGGGTTCTATTTTTAAAATATAACTTTATTATTCTTCAACATTTAGTACATGAGACTAAGTAAAAATTTGACTAATGAAATTCTAATTATCTACGATTCTTTTTACACTACATTTAGTTGAAACACTACATTGTGTTTTCTACTAATGTGGTTGTAGTAGTTTAGTGTCCCAAAAAAACCAAGCCAAAAATTTCATTGTGTAAATATCCTTTATACCCCTAAAGCTTCAAAATCTTGTACATTCATCATTTATAAAAAATTAACTAGAATTTTTCAAAGTTCATTTTCTCCAAAAATCCATCACTTTAAACTATTTTTTTTCAATCACCCGTACCATGAGAACGCCCTATTCATTTTAATTCTTATATAAGCTCAAGATTTTAAAATTTATTTTGCAATTGATGTATAAATTTTCTTTACAATTATCTTTAAAAAATCACAACAATTTCAAATTCTCGTTCAAATTATCACCAAAATATATCAAACATTTACTGCATATAGTGAACGTAACGATTTAACTGAGAATGTTTTTCTAGACATAAGAGCACTCAATGACAATGAAGAATTTGAACATAATTAAGGTGATGTTTGAAGTAGTTTGACTCCATGGTTATAGGCTCCATTCATTAGGGGTTAACCTCTAAACGTAACAAGGTGTCGCTAGAACTGACAATCACCATAAAATAGTATTTAGAAGAATATTTTAGAATTGATATACAAATGAAAGTTCTAGATTTTGAATTTTGAATTCCATCCGTACGGTTGGATTCACTAATATTATCACCAATATTTAATTATAAAATTTGAAAGTTAAAACTAAAAATTCCTTTTAAATTCATAGTTTTTGATCTAAAACCTTTTTGGCCGATTCAACCGTAGGACATTTCAACCAACTTGGATTTATTACAACTTAAAAAATTCAAACGTTCAAGGTTCTTCAATAGTAAGATTATGAGCTTCAAAGTTGGTTGCACTTTTTTTTTTTGGCTTGTTGCCCAAGTTTGAATTTTTTTTAAAATGCCCAAAATGCAAAGATTAGTCTCAAATTTGGTACAATGAATTTGGCGGTTGTTTATATGGGGGCGTTAGCTCATTGTGTACAAAAATTGAGATGCATAGCTCATTGTATGAAAATTTTCAGGAGTTGCCCGCAATTAGATTTTCCACCTTTCCATGATTGTATCTTTCGATCTATACATCATCTATGTACGCAATTCACCATCCCATCTTTGTTACAAAGAGTAGAATCACCACAAAAAATCTCAATAATTGAGGATCAATACTCATTCCATAATACTCATTCCATACTGAGCTGACCGAGCTGACCGAACTTGGAAAATCAACCTTGGTCCTTTAGGGGTTAAGGAAATGGTCGCTTTTAGATATAGGTACCTTAGAGCACGCAGACAGACGGAAGGGAGGGGTGCCTGTACGGATCCAAAATAATTGAGCAGCTCACTGAATGCAAAAAATTATATATGGGCTTAGTTGACACACTACTTACAACAACAACGCTCATCATTGATAGAATCCACCCCAAAGGCCCAAGTTAATTAGTATCATATATACGAAGCATGTGAGGTTGCTCTTTATGCTCCAAGATTTTGCACAAGTGTCTGTTCAAAAGCGACTTGCTGATTGACAACATCGACAGGCCTACATGGACACTATTGCAAACGTTCCATATGTACAAAAAAAGCTTCATAAATGATTACACTGTTTTATATTATCTCAATGAATGCTTTTAAGTTGTAACTTGTAAGGCATCCTCTAGTTAAGGCAAATATAACTTTCTTATGACTTTGAGTACAGCTTACTGCTGCATGTAAAGATCAATATATATATTGAACTGTCTATGTACAGTTGAAGATGGACAACGTCTTGTTTGTCTAGTGATCAAACTGAAATGGTACATATCATCACAGTGATTTGAGATAAGTAGAAATATTTATGATACTGGACACTCAGGCTCTTACATAAAAAAATTGTCCAGTTTGCCAACATAAACACTTAACCCCTGAAGGACCAAAGTTTCATGGTTTTAAAATGAAAAATTCAATCGATCATATTGTGAAAAATACAATTTAGACGAGGCTGAATTTTATACCGCTAGAATCAGTGAAGAATAGTGCATATGTTGGTCAGAAAACAAACAAATTTGAACCGAAAAAAAGTTCATATAGAACTTACTCAAAAGTGCCATAACACAACATGAGGCCCAATTCAAGTTAGTTGGTCCTTTAGGGCTTAACCCTTAACCCTTTAGTGCCCAGCTGACCACATTATGGTCACTATAACGTCCGAAATGCAATTAGCAGAGAATCCGTGAAGAATTGGAACTTCAGTTTTGAAGTTCAGATTTGCCCACATACATTACGCACCTTCCAGAAAAAGAAATTTTCAATTTGGAATTGTACAACTATCAAAATACCTATCAACAGAATGCAAAAATACTGCAAATACTTGAAAATACAGTAAATACTTACAAATACAACATATGTATTGTGTAGTATTTCTTGTGTTTGGAAGTTTGTTATCTTGTTTTATTTTTTTGGATTGTGTTCTCTTCGTCATCTTCCATTAGTGTGTGTAATCCGATCTTGACTAATGTACCCACTCCTGTCAATTTTCAACATATAAAATTTTGTCCTAAACCGTACGTGGACAAGTCACTTTCACTTATAAATCTCACAATAATTATGTGTGAGTCTATTTTTGATATGAAAGATTGCAACGGAGAGGTGTTGACATAGGGCATAGCTGAACGTCTTTGCTTTTATTTTTGAAAATTTACCTCAAATTCTATTTAACTTTGAAGTCACACACCCCCCAAAATCTCGTTTTTGAGCGTGCATTATACAGTTCAAATACATACTATAATCTTCCGATCCCACCATCAGATGATTCTCAAATTTTAATAAAATGTGTGCTCTCGAGTTGAGAATAGAATTGTACGGTTACTTTCTAATTTAACCCATTCTATTTCTGGTAGTCTCAACCACAGTGGAAAAATCTACTGAAATCCGGGGCTGTGAGCTACAGTACCCTGGGCACTAAAGGGTTAAAGGGCTCATGGGGATAGTAGATACGTTGGCGTATATTTGACATTTGTTGTAAATAGAAAGATCCAAATTGAGACCCCAATAGTTCATTCAAATTATGTCGACATGACTTTTAACTTCACTTTTGGTCTTGAACCCATAGGAGGTGTGGAACCATGCCAAATACAATGAAATATTGTTGTATAATATTGGTCGGAAAGGGCTCTCTGGACCTTTAACCCTTTAGTGCCCAGCTGACCACATTATGGTCACTATAACGTTCGAAATGCAAATAGCAGAGAATCCGTGAAGAATTGGAACTTCAGTTTTGAAGTTCAGATTTGCGCACATACATTGCGCATCTTCCGGAAAAAGAAATTTTCAATTTGGAATTGTACAACTATCAAAATACCTATCAACAGAACGCAAAAATACTGCAAATACTTGAAAATACAGTAAATACTTACAAATACAACATATGTATTATGTAGTATTTATTGTGTTTAGAAGTTTGTTATCTTGTTTTATTTTTTTGGATTGTGTTCTCTTCGTCATCTTCCATTAGTGTGTGTAATCCGATCTTGACCAATGTACCCACTCCTTTCAATTTTCAACGTATGAAATTTTGTCCTAATCCGTACATGGATAAGTC
This sequence comes from Pohlia nutans, assembly GCA_022496805.1. Lineage (NCBI taxonomy): Eukaryota > Viridiplantae > Streptophyta > Bryopsida > Bryales > Mniaceae > Pohlia > Pohlia nutans. Next base: position 6,798,026 of record CM040086.1, read on the forward strand.
ACTTTCACTTATAAATCTCACAATAATTATGTGTGAGTCTATTTTTGATATGAAAGATTGCAACGGAGAGGTGTTGACATAGGGCATAGCTGAACGTCTTTACTTTTATTTTTGAAAATTTACCTCAAATTCTATTTAACTTTGAAGTCACACACCCCCCAAAATCTCGTTTTTGAGCGTGCATTATACAGTTCAAATACATACTATAATCTTCCGATCCCACCATCGGATGATTCTCAAATTTTAATAAAATGTGTGCTCTCGAGTTGAGAATAGAATTGTACGGTTACTTTCTAATTTAACACGTTCTATTTCTGGTAGTCTCAACCACAGTGGAAAAATCTACTGAAATCCGGGGCTGTGAGCTACAGTACCCTGGGCACTAAAGGGTTAAGGGTTAACCCCTAAACGTTTGAATGTGTTATGGTGACCAGCAGAATACGATGTGTTTTGGTTGTATTTGGAATGAATCCACACCTTTAATGGGTTTGGGGTCAAAAGAGAAGTTGAAATTTAGATCGATGCGATTCTCATAAGCAATTAAGATCCCAATTTAGAGTTTCTTGTTGGTAGCAAATCTCAATTATACGATGACCTATATATATACTATCCCCATGCGGCGATTCAGGGTTAATAGGAAAATGTAGTCCCCCATGTCTGGTACTACCTTGTTGGAGTTGCGCAGACCGTCAGAAATACAGCTTCTGTAACTGTCTGTGTAGCGAATGGATCTCTCTTGTGCTTTCACTCTCCCGGGACCCGTCCTAGTGTAACCCCCCCTCAGCTCATAGCATTCTCTAGTACCTACTTAACAGGCTCATGTACCACATCGATAGTTGTTTGCATCTTGGCATTGACTTGCTTGAAAGTGTTCCATGAAACTGTCCAATTATACTTCAAATGCAAAAGAACAACAACTACTTGTGTCGATGACAAGTTCTCAAATCAGTGCACTAAAATTGTGATTTAGTGTCCAAGACGCTATCAGACGCTATTTGACTTTTTCAGTAGTAAAGAAGGTGGCATTGTCGAGGGAGTTGCCTAAGCATGTGGTGCCCAATTCCACGCATACACAGTGATTTTGCCTAAGCATCTGGGGAGAGACACCTTTTCTATTAGTGTTTGGAGATACACCGAAACTACCATATATTGTGGCCCATAATATTTACAAATTGTGATAAAATGTAACAATTCTTGTTGAAGACAAAAACAAAATTTAGTGCAGTAGAAAAGGGATACTTGGGTCACCAAGCTATTGGGTCAAAGCATGGTGCCACATGACACCAAACTAATGGTCTTGTGGCACCCTACTCTCACAATGTACAGTGGGGTCCAACATGGAATGGCGTTTTTGGTTTCGCAGTGAGAAAAATTTCAGTACTGCCAACTTTGAAAGCCTCCCGAGAGCTCAAATATTGGTATTTTACCACGAAAATTTTACCAGAGACTTATCTTTAAGTTAATTATATGTATGCCAAATTTCAAGGCCAAAAGATTCACCAAAAAAACGTTATTCAAAATCTACCAACATTGGTAGTTATTCACTGCTGCCAACTTTGACAACCTCCCAAAGATTGAATTAATTTTTTTTTGCCATGAAATTCTTGGAAAAAGAACTTCTTTATGTTAATAACATATGATAAAAATTTCAAGGCCAGAAGATTAATACAAAAAAGATATTGACAATCTACCAACATGTGTAGTTGTGGGAAACAATGGGGGAAACTTTGCTACCAACTTTGACACCCTCCCTACGGTTGAGAAATTGTCTATTTACCATGAATTTTTTGGTACAACATGCTCTTTATGACAAAATCATTCATGCCAAATTTCAAGGTCAAAAAATCTATACAAAGAAAATTATTTACAATCTACCAATGTGTGTAGTTTCCCCCATTGTTTCCCACAACTACACATGTTGGTAGATTGTTAATATCGTTTTTTGTATTAATCTTTTGGCCTTGAAATTTTTATCATATGTTATTAACATAAAGAAGTTTTTTTTCCTAGAATTTTATGGCAAAAAAAAAATTAATTCAATCTTTGGGAGGCTGTCAAAGTTGGCAGCAGTGAAAACATTTCCACAGCTACCAATGTTGGTAGATTTTGAATAACTTTTTTTGGGTGAATCTTTTGGCCTTGAAATTTGGCATACATATAATTAACTTAAAGATAAGTCTCTGGTAAAATTTTCGTGGTAAAATACCAATATTTGAGCTCTCGGGAGGCTTTCAAAGTTGGCAGTACTGAAATTTTTCTCACTGCGAAACCAAAAACGCCATTCCATGTTGGACCCCACTGTACATAAGTGCTCCAAATACACCTTTCTACTAGCGACTTCAAGGTTATAAAAATGATGGATACATGCAATTTTTTGTCACTTTGTCACTTAGTGATGAGATGGTTAGTTGTGTAGGATATGACAAAATCCTAAAAATACGCTAGAAATATTTTCAATATTCCATGGATATTTTAAGAATATCTTCAATATTCCCAATATGGGATGAACAAGAGCTTTGTGTGATGTTTGTAATCAGGACATGGCGTTCATTTTTCCATTTATAATCTATGACAAGTGTGTTGAACTTCTTTTTATTAATACACACTTGTATAAGCTTAAGTACCAGAAATTGTGAGGGTGACGTTTGGCCCTCATATTCCATAGCATTGACATGAGGGTATTAGGTATATGTACCTATAATTTCCATTAATAGAAACAAAGCATATTTACTATTTTTAAATGATTTTTTAAATTGAATCTTATTGACAAGTGAAAGAGGATTTCAACAAATTTTAGTATTCATCATTTGAACACTATACAAATATCAAGCTATAAATTTCAAACTATTGTCTATCGGTATCCAAAATTGATCCTAGGCTCTCATAGGTTCTCGTGTGTTTGATTGTGTGCAATCAATGTCTACGTTTTAGTGGCGCTTTAGATACTAAATGGAGGGCTCTTTTCTGAAACTAGGCTTGTTTTGTAAAAAAGCAAGAGGTGTTAATGAAGATAAGAATTTTACTAATGACAATAGAATTAGAGCTCTTCACCCAACCATAGACGAATATGATGAAGATATGAATCAAGAACCTCTTCTTTGAGCTCTTATACAATTGTTGTAAGTGTTTAAACCCTTAAACGTCCCATGGGGATAGTATATACGTTGTCATATAATTGAGATTTACTACCAACAAGAAACTCTAAATTGGGATCTTAATAGCTCACTAGAACCGCATTGATCTAAATTTCAACTTCTCTTTTGAACTCAAACTCATTAAAGGTATGAATCCATTCCAAATACAACCAAAATACACCGTATTCTACTGGTCGCAACGGCACGTTCAGACCTTTAGGGGTTAAACCATTTACAACAAGTGTCAATGCACATAGTCAATTACCTAGTGAACTATTAGGATTGAGATAACTATGGCCATAACAATTATGGTGGTTACCACGGCTACACTGGCTATAAGTTGTCAATCAACAAAGCCAAAGTACATAACTAACACACGTTATAATAGGAATTACTAACACAATAAATGTATTTATAACAGGTTTTGGATATACGTACCCTATTAGCAATTGGATTTATAAAGTATATACTCTTAATACATGTTGACCTCAATGAAGGTGGATTTTATAATGTCTTGAAATACTGCATGATTTTTCCAAAAAATTGCAAATATGTGGATCTTTTAATTTGCATTCATCTCTTGTACTTTTAAAAAAGAATAATGAATATGTGACAACATGGATGGAAAGTCAACCTTTAAAGGATATGGATTTCTTGAATTTCATACTTATTATCTCTTGTAAACTTCGTTCTAAGCACAATTCTCTTTTGAATTTATTTTGATTATATTCTACAAAAGCATACATGCCTTAAATATCAATGTTTGTTTTGGCATTTAAAAACCCCATTTGGTTCAACAAAGCCGCCGCCACCGCGCCATCCCTAAGTAGCGGCCGGTTTTTCATTTGGAATTAGCAGCTTTGGTTTGAGATTTAGGGGGCGTGCTCGGGGAGGTCACTCTTTGTATCATTTAAGTATCACGTGTGAACAAAGGGTATTTAAAAGTATCCTAAAAAATAAAAATAGTTCTTACTATAATTAGATATATTATAAGAATATTTTCATTTTTATTCTTGTAATGAATTGTGAGCATCCTATATTAATGTAAATCATTTATAAAAATTATCTTCAAAGATTTATTTGGACCCTATCTTTGTTCGCACGTTGTTACGTAATATTTGGAAGTGACTTCCTTGAGGGGGTGTGTAGCATACCATTGGAAAGGTATTGAAAATATGCTTCCAATGGTATGCTGCACGCCCCGTAGTTCTTAAAAAAAAAACGGCGACATGAAAATGAAATATATCATATGAGAGACGTGGGTTTGGGGTCACTTAGGGGTTAAGACATGCCTTATGCCATTTTTCATAACAATGTATTGGTTATTTTTCTTGATGTTTGGAGATTCAACTGCTTAAGTGTGAACTTTGATTTTTAACTACAGCAGAGGTCAATTTTCTTCATTCATTAATTCATACAATCATGGACTCTAAATGTGTACATAGTTATTTTTATATTTTATATGGTCCCAACCAACTAAGAGACGACACGTGTCAGTTTTACTAGTAGAAAAGGTGACATTGTCAATGGATATGCCCAGGCAAGTGATGCCCAATTCCACCCATGCACAATGATTTTGTTTGGGCATCTCCATGGTGAACGCCACTCTTTCTACTAGTGTTTTCATAAGAATGTTTGGAAATTCAACCGGTCAAGTGTCAATTTTGATTGGTGAACTAGAGCCAATGCATTTTGAAAAAACAAAGAAATTCCGTTATTTTTTAATGATATGCGGAGGGATACAAAATGAAAGCAAATTTCATGGCATAGAATCAAAAATTCAGTGGGTTTGGGTTTCTTTTCCGCGCTGGCTCCAAGTACCCAGGGAAAAAACCCTGCGGAGAGCTATGATTGCTACGAGGCCAGAAAAAAAATATGAACCTATGATGCCAGAATGGGCAAGTGAAAGTACAAAAACTTAAGGGGGTTTTTTCAATTTTTTTGTATGGAGCAGTTGATGGAAAGTATGAAGCCCCTGACATACTGACCTACCAAGATTCTCAGCTTGCGTACTCCTGCCGCTGACAATATTGCGGTGCTCACTAATCAGACTACAGTATAACCCATTTGTGAGTTTAAATAATATTAATACTAACCGAGTATAATGACGGAATGAATAAACTACTTACTGTATTGTATAACACTTTTACATCATTACCTGCCTGGCTACCAGTATTCTTAATGAGTATGCTTTGCATTACAAAATTAATGCCCATTGCCCAACCATTTTGATGTTAGCCTGTTTGGTCTAAAGGAATCCAAGGAATGGATTTTGACTCCGTCTATGATGTTGAATTCTACGTGTACAGTATGGTATCATAATGAGTCTCATGACATTAGTAAAATCGTTTTAATAACTTACATCATTGATCGGCAAGTTTGAATACCTTCTGTATATTCAAATTACGCTGTATATTCAAACGATTGGGAGTTCTCTGAATCACCCCTACAAACATTCCGGCCTGAGGTTTATAAATTGCCCCGTAAGGTGGACAGGTGGCATCTATCTAAAATTGCACATTAACCCCTAAATGTACCACGGGGATAGTAAATATGTTTTCGTATAATTGGCATTTGCTACCAACAAGAAGTTCTAAATTAGGATCTCAATAGCTCACTAGAACTGCATTGATCTAAATTCAATTTCTTTGTTGAACTCAAACCCATTAAAGGTGTGGATCCATTCCAAATACAAGAAATATACATTGTATTCTATTTGTCGCAAAGGCATTTTTAAACGTTTAGGGGCTAAATTATTGTACAGTGGGGTCCAAGGTAGAATGGCGTTTTTGGTTTCGTAGTGGAAAAAAAATTCAAGTCTGCCCACTTTGAAAGCCTCCCGAGAGCTTAAAAATTGGTATTTTACCACGAATTTTTTACTAAAGACTTATCTTTAAGTTAATTATATGTATGCCAAATTTCAAGGTCGAAAGGTTCACCAAATCAAAGTCATTCAAAATCTACCAACATTGGTAGCTGTGGAAAGTTTTTCACTGCTGCCAACTTTGACACCCTCTCAAAGATTGAATTTTATTTTTTTTGCCATGAAATTCTTGGGAAAAAAACCTCTCTGTGTTAATGACATACTATAAAAATTTCAAGGGCAAAATATTAATACAAAAAAAGATATTAACAATCTATCAACATGTGTAGTTGTGGGAAACAATGGGGGAAACTACACACATTGGTAGATTGTAAATATTTTTTTTGTATAGATTTTTTGATCTTGAAATTTGGCACGAATTTTTTTTATCATAAAGAGCATGTGTGCCAAAACGTTCATGGTAAATAGGCAATTTCTCAACCGTTGGGAGGGTGTCAAAGTTGGTAGCAAAGTTTCCCCCATTGTTTCCCACAACTACACATGATGGTAGATTGTTAATATCTTTTTTTGTATTAATATTTTGGCTTTGAAAATTTGAAAGTATGTTATTAAAATAAAGATGTTTTTGTTCCAAGAATTTCATCGCAAAAAAAATAAAAATAAATCTTTGGGAGGCTGTCAAAGTTGGCAGCAGTGAAAAACTTTCCACAGCTACCAATGTTGGTAGATTTTGAATAACTTTGTTTCGGTCAATCTTTTGGCCTTGAAATTTGGCATACATATAATTTTCTTAAAGATAAGTCTTTGGTAAAACTTTCGTGATAAAATACCAATTTTTGAGCTCTCGAGAGGCTTTCAAAGTTGGTAGTACTGAAATTTTTCTCACTGCGAAACCAAAAACGCCATTCTACCTTGGACCCCACTGTACTTGCAATAGTAGAAACAATACGGTACTCACAAAGACTAGCAAAAAGTTCCACGAGAAGACCCCACATGATGAACTAAACTAGTTGTGAGTCTTTTTGGGCATGCTTCTCTAATCTATGCGGGTGGCATTTCTACTAGAGTAGAAGTAAGTTGCAGTCCACCAAATCTCAAGCACACACATTTGTGCATGAAATTAATAGCACCAAATAGCACCAAATAGATGTAAAAAATTATACATTAATAAGCACAATAAATATTAAGCTCTTGTTGATTTGATAAACTCGTAAAACAATCGTCAAATTTCAATTGCAAGGCCACCTCCACTTTTGTGATTAATGCCAAGGGGAAAAAACAATTCCTAAAACATTAAAATTTTAGCCCAAAACAAAGGGTGTTCGTTTTAAAAGTAAAAAGTATTTTAAAATATCATGTCAACTCATAAAACAAAATTTTTACACCATCCTAGAATAGATACTAGAACTATACTCAAAATGGTGACTTTCAATTTTGCTTGGAATGTACACATATCATAATAGGTGGTGCAAGTCTGCACGTAATCGACGCACGGATTTGTCCCTTTTCCTAATTTATCTTATAATTTTTTAAGGGAAAATAAAAAATAAAAAACTTGATAAGGTAAATTAATATGTGATTTCAAACACCACAAATATTAAAAGAAATGTAAAGAACTAAAATAGAATGCAAGGTGGATTTTAGAAAGTTTCTTTCTCTACAATTTTTGTACACCGTGACTACATTTTGTAGGACCGTAGCTTGCTTCTACTCACTAGCGTTGGATTTAAAAAATAAAATTGAATTGAGACTATTTTTGGTTGTTAGACAGATAAGGTTTATGAATAAAAGTGAAAAATAAAAGTATAGTTTGTGTAACCTTTGAAAGTGGAAAGTTAACCTTATCCTATTTTGAGCCATATAGGTGATGATTTTTCCACCACAAAAGTATTAAGAATTGTATCCCACACACTTCAATTCCGCTCATTTGTAGAAGCTTTTGATTGAATGGCAATTGACAAATGGTTGGATTTAGCCATTTTAGGTTCTTTTGATTGTGGTTGTTGATAACAGTTAGAGCATTCCCATCGTTGCATTGGGAAATACGATATGGGAATAGTGGGCGAGTGCTCCAAAAACTAAATGGACATGAGTTACTGAACTCTCTATCCTATTCCCCACAATTCACGATGATGCGGACTCCACCCTGCCCGGGACCCTGCCCCAATCCGCCTGGAACACTAGGAGGCATGCTAGCCCAACAACTTAGAAAGTGCTACGTAGCCTTGCCAAATGAGCCAAAAAGGCCCAACCTAAATTCACTCCAAAATCCCAGTTGGCCTCTAAGGTGGAAAACTTGCATTTCCTCACTAAAATGAAGAAAGTGTGTAGAAGTTGGTGGTTTTAGGTGTTGTGATGGTTTAACCCCTAAAAGATGATGCTGGTTTGAGTATAGATCGAAGCTGGAGCGTATTTCGAGGGTGTGGGGTATACCGGACCCGTTTGCTACTGCTGTAGAAGTGTTGGAGGAGCACTGATTTTTTAGTGTAACCTCGATGCAGTCTTGAAGAGGGTTTCCAAGTTGCGATGAAACTCTGAGATCTGATGCGTATAAGAGAAAATGGAGAGTGTGAGAAGTAGAGTCAATACACATCACCTGTATTGCAAACCGTAGGCCATTTTGGCTTACCCAATCCTTTAGGGGTTAAGGTACATCAACCTTAACCCCTTTAGGATTGTTCAAGCCAAAATGGCCTACGGTTTGCAATACAGGCCGGTTTTAGGCCAGTTTTAGGATAGTTGGACTATGTATTTGCAAAAATTGAATTCTTCAACAATGTTTGCAAAGATGGGAACTAAATTACTGTGGAAAGAAAAAAATTAATTGAGCAAAGATACAGAAACTGTGCCTACGAGAAGTGCGTATTTTGCATATTCTGGGAAGGGACCCATCTTGTATTCTGTAACCGTATTTGTTTGAGGGGGCCACGTATGTGATAGTTTAAGAATTTTGGCGTGGCCAAGGCTCAATTATTTTATGTCAAGGTGAGCCCTTCCAGAGACGTGAAGAAGAAAAAATAAATAAAAATAAATGCCACTTCTAGGCCCTGCTGAAGGCTAAAATACGGACAAATACAACACTTTTTTAGACTGCACAGTATACCAATAATTTTTGAAAAACTGAAAATCACTCAAAAATTTGATCAAAAAATTGTGCTGCTACAAAACTGCTGACACGTTCTACTAAAAAAATCTCATTGTATGAATAACTTGTGAAGGTACTCAAATATTGTTGTGTACACAGATACTTGGGCAAAAGCACTTGCAACTGGGCTTCATGAGTTGTATCAAACATCCTTTAGGGGTTAAATCACAACATTCAATTTTGGTACCATGCTTTGGACGTGGTGAGGAAATTACTTGACATTGGAAAGTTGGGATGTTTTGGATGAAGCCGCGGCTCTTGACACGGGCACCAAGGTGGGTCTGCAATGACCCCTCGTGGTTAGCGATCGCGACCAAAGGTGGAAATGCTCTTACAAGGCTAAAATTGGAGGGAGGATTTTTGGACGCTTTTAATTGATTTTAAGTTATTTTGAACTTATTGAGGCCTCCAAAATTTTATGGACTAGCTTCCTATATGAGGAATTTTGAACCCCATGGATTTTAAACGATTTCCGTGAGACATCCAATATTCTATGGGTTTGTACATTTTTTGCAAGGATTCTGCACGGATTTTGCACTAACTCCACATGGATTTTGCACTCTTTAAGATAGAAAAATATCGAATGTAAAATTTGTGTGGATTTAGTGTAGAATTAGCACAAAATATGTGCAGAATCCATGCAAAAAATGTACAAACCCATGAAATATCGGACGTCTCACGGAAATCGTTAAAAATTAATGAGGTCCTAAATATCCTAGTAGGGTAAGGTGAGGCCATAGTCTCCAATTTTGGATTCAATTTTTTTGAACGATGATCCATTGGACTTCCATAATTAAATATTAAAAATTAAGACATGCCTTGGAGTGCGTCTGTAACAATGATTTAGAGAGATCCTACCGAGTGCCAATTATATACTGATCATATTTGAAAAAAGAGATTCAATAAATTGAATGTATTTTAATTTACGGAATTTATGGAATTCAATACCACCCTCCACCTACGGTAAGCGATTAGTGTTGGTTTTTATTGCTAATAGGTTCAACAATCCTAAAAGAAAAATGAGGTTCCATAAACGTCCCATAAACTGAGGAATGCCAATTTGCAAAGTCTAAAAATACCAAATTTCATTTAACCAGTTTTTTACAGTAAAGGTTATATACAAATATAATTAGTGTGTTCAACAATAAAGAATTGAGTTAAATGGCATATTATAGCAATGACTATGTGTTTAGTTGAAAAATAATAATTTACACAAATGACAAGTTCTCATTGTGAAAAAAATTTGATTCATTTGAAAATCTAAAACCAATAATGTGGTTTAAAAAATTTGAGATCACCACAAGATGTATCTTTAAATTGACTCTTAATCTCTAAAGGACCATGTGGATGCATTGTGTTTAAAAATAATTTAATTACTTTAATAACTTAAATGGATTTCATATTAATTTTGACTCAATGTTAATTAGAGAATTGTAAATGTTTGTTATGAGAACACAAAAATCCTTCAAGATTTGCAATCACGTTGATCAATTCACCGGGAAGAAACTTAAACATCAACGCAAGTGAATTTATGATATGGTACATAGGGAGGTTGATGACCTAAAGGGCGTTTTCACACTACGGCTTTACATTTGTAAAAAACAAACGTGTACAATACGTAAAACATGTGTCATTACTACATCATTAACACTATATAATAATTGTAGAATATGTTTAAATATAATTAAAATGGGATCTTTTCAAAAAATTGGAATCTTTTGTATACATTTTCTATTATTGAAATATATTTTGAAATATTCCAAAATAAAATTGAAATCTTTACGCACTTCATGCAATGTAACAATTAACAACAATCACAAACACTGGCTCAACAAGTTATCAACGAGTCATCAACAAGGCACTTCACCCAAACATAAATCTTTGAGAACCAATTCTTGTTGTTATATTTAGTTTTAGAACTTCACTTTTTGTGAGCACCTAAATACAATACATCTTTGTATGCTCTTGAAATTTCAAATGCTAATCATGGTTTTAAAATTTATGAGAATGTTTGCACTGAATAGAGTTATTTGTAAAGTCCCTCAAATCCCTTCTTTATGACCTGTAAAATGGAAAGGAGAGGATCGGTATGATCTTACTGTAGACCCAAAATAGAACACCGGATGGATTGAAATTTTTATTCATAAAAATTTGGAGGGAGGGAGAAGAATTGGGTAGCGGGGTGGGACCATGAGGAGAAGTGGTGTCAGAATGCTCTGGTACTAGCTCTGGTCCATGAAAAAAGCAGGACAGAAGACCGGATGCTTTTACAAATAACCCTAATGGCTTGTTACTTTTGCTATATTTTTTACAAAAACAACTCATGATCAAACCTTATAATCATGTAACATTAACGGTAGATTGTTCAAAAAATTAACATTCAAGCTCAAGCCTAAGTTTTCTTCTAGTTTCAATTGTGAAGTTTTCTACATCAACACCAATTAAGAGATACAGTTGTGTTCTTGAAAGCATCACGAGAAAGTGATAGAATTTTAAGGATGAGCATGATCCTTTAGGAGTTAAACATCAAAAAGCAGTGGGAGGATTCATTATATAATTGTACTTCAAGCATCTTCTCACATTTGAAGATTAAGGCAAACAATTCAATACTTTGCTTTTAAGAAGTAGAATGGACAAGAGTGAAGTAAGATTAATGTGTGACCTAGAACGTGAAAAAAATGAAGTAAACACTTGAGATTAAAAGAAGGTTCTGATTGCAATATAATCAAGAAGTTTTAAATATCCTGAGTCAAGACGAATCAGAGCACATGTTTCCATTTTCAAGACAATTGAAATGTGGACGCATAGAAACTAAAGTAGTGTTGAAAAGAATGATGAAAACAACACCCAGGTTCTTTTGATCGTGACAAGTTAGATTTGAAATTATTGAGGACACTGTTTAGCTAGCATACTAACACAGAAATAAAGACATTCCCACATGGGATTTCATATGGGAAGTGGGACAAAATTCCCACAAGTGTAACTTTCTTGGGATGAATGTAGTGTATTTTGCTTTGGGAAAGTTACAATTCTGTCCCTGTTCCCATATGGGAATCTTGTATTTATCTCCCTGTGTAAATTAAATCATTATCATGAAGGTTTGATTAGTTTTGGGGAAAATTAACGTCAATGTGAAAGCGGATTGTCAGATCGAAGTTGGCTAGGCTGTTGGATTCTGCAGCTGCAGTGTTACATGCATACAATGCAATGCATTGCATATATCTACATATATAATTGCCAGCCATTCAAGAAGAAAATACAACAGTCTCCTGAGAATCTCCTCCCCATAAAATGACCCGACTGAATGCATGAAGACATAGCTCCCGTTGGCTAGCATGATTGCATATATCACAAGTGGTAGAGCAATTTAATTAGAACGTCGTACAACACTGGATTCATGTCAACATTCAAAACCACGTTGTAGTTCTAACACATTGGAGTTTTAATGTCGTTTCAACAGGTCATAACAACTTACATTGAGATGTCGTTCCTGCTCCCGGTATCTCTTGTATTAAGTACACAATGTCACAATACCATGTCACTAGACTCACTATCCTGCTTGAATTGGTATCCATCATGAAACCATGTCAAGAAATCATTCACATTTCACATTCATGCCTTTCATCCAATTTTTCATCATGTTCTTAAATCGTTCTCCATAATTTTCCCATAATGTTTCCAAAAGCTTCGCATCACAATCCTAGCGTTCCCTAGCATTCCCATCATGTTCCCTAATATTCTCAAGTTCTGTTTCTGTTCCCAAAGTTCCCATGTTCGTTTTGTGTTCCTAATTGATTCCCATGTTCCCAATGCAATGTTGGTGCATTGCAACAGGGTGTTTGCTAGTATTGTGTATGCACCGTTGAGGTACTTTTTTCATCGCCCTTCCCTTGTAATGAACCATTAGCCAGGGGTGTCACAGTTCGTAATTATCAAGAAAATTCTCACTCTAAATTGGGTCCAAAGCCATTCACTCACAGCCCAAAAATTGCGTAGCAAAATACTAACCCTTGCCATGCCATTCCAGTTTCGTTTCCAGAATTGCCTCTTTTTGTGGGACAAGACTCAATAGGCTGGAGTCAAGAATGTACTCTGCCCGGTACTCTGACACTCCGGCCTACACAGCGAGATAAATACAAGATTCTCATATGAGAAACGCAGACAAATTTCCCACAATTGTAACTATCCCACATCAAAAATACACCACAATCATCTCAAGAAAGTTACAATTGTGGAAATTTTGTCCCACTTCCCATATGAAATCCCATGTGGGAATGCCTTTTATCTCTCCCTGGCCTGTTGAGCTACTTAATTTGGTGCTCGATCGATGCAAGCACGCAGCGGAACTAACTCTTGCCGAAATACAAGATTCTGCAAGTGCATATATTGATCTTGAACAGCATCATATCAGCTCGGCCAATGCAACTCCCCGTCGATATAGAATGGTGGATCAACTGGCGCTAGCTTCACTACAGCCTGAGATCTACACTCATCCTAGATTTTAGAGCTCTGGGCATGCACTTGAACATCATAAGTTTGGCGCCAGCTAGGCTGAAACACGCCATAATCTCAATCATGCAGTCTCTTCTTGCCATTGTGTCAAGATACCATTGGACTAGAGGAGAGGGATTAGAACTGATAATGCTAGAGAGCATTATCTGCTTAAGAGGTAGCGTTAACACTAAGAAGTAAACCTGATACTCATAATTTAGACTCTACATGCATACTAAACTTCATTTTAAATTTTTTTTTATTACTCAACTATCAAAATTCATCTTGAGATCCAATGGCTCAAAATTGCTTGCAATTGTTTGCATTGAGATTATGTCCGATAATTCAAAAGCAGGCAAGACTATGGGAGATAATCGCAGGCCAGTACCTCCCCTACTGCCTGGCTCGGTAGTCTTGCCTGCTTTTGTATTACCTAGTCCATAGTCCATTGTAACCATGACTAGGCTTGAACTTCGTTGGACCTCGCTCGCAGCTCCTGTTAATTAGCTGGTCGTGGTATGCATGCCTGGCCACTATGAAGTCATTTGAATCAAATAATTAATCATGATTTCTCCATCATCTCGACACATACATTCATCTTTCTCCCTGCATGCGTGCATATATGCATGGTGTCGATCGTGCCACTGCCGACGTACATTGATAGCATGCAAATCTGCATATGGAGGTTTAGTACGTACGTGACGCATTGATGCATGCCTGCATGCATGGCCCCAGGTAGCACGTGTCCATTCATGGCAATGTTGTGATTACGGTAATGAGAGATTAATGATGATTACATCATTGATCGTTTCTCTTTGTGTTTCCATCACCGGGTGTGGATCATGTGATTGAATCGCTCCTGAAGTGCATGTATATATATGTCGAGACTTGCTCCGATCCCCTGAGTGCACTGGAAGCTTTGGAGCGTTTAGCCCCGGGGGCTAAACTGGCTTGGGGGGCTAAACCAGGAAGTTTAGCCCCGGCTAAACCCAAGTCTCTCTTTTTTAGCCCCGGCTTAACCCGAATCTCTCCTTTTTAGCCCCGGCTAATTTGTGTTTTAGCCCTGGCTAGTGGTACAAAAAGGGGGCTAATGGTACAAAAAATTTAGTCTCCCCTCATTTTTCACATAGTGCTAAGGAGGGCTAAAGAGGGGGCTAAACTACCCCAGTTTAGCCCCGGCTAAACTGATCAAAGTTTCCAGTGGTGTCTAACTTCATTTTAGTCAGATCGATCGGACTGTTTTGATGCCGGGATGAATTTGTACCAGAATTCAGAAGTGCTTCCTCATATCTACTTGCACACCACACCGTATTAATTAAGGCAAAGTTCTCCAAATTTTCTATACTGGACTGGGATTGATTACAATGCACATATTCTGGTTTTGATCAAGGTTCACATGATTTTTGACTGGTTTAATATGCAGAGACTTCTATAATGGCGAATTTCAGTGTTAGTACCATTTAAGTGCTGAAAATGAGGACTTGGAAGTGAGCACTCAGATCGTGGGGTTTTAGTTCCTCACCTAACATTAAACCTCAGAGCTTTACATTCTATTCTGCTCTAGATCCAGTGATCGATCGACGACTCAAACTACTAATGTTCTCGGGTTTCTACTTGAGATCCCTTAATTTTCCGTATGGACCTTGTAGCTCGAAATAAATCTAGGAAAGTGTAGATCGATCTGAGCTTCAGATTTCTAGAGTCGCTCTGATCTAGCCATGTCTGAGAGCCCATTTTCCGAAGGTGCCAATTTTGAGACATTATATATATGCCAATGTAACGAAGACAACTATGCAGGAGTAGTTGTTCAAACTGGCTTCCTTGGCTAGTTCTTAATTACGTTATTAACCTGATATGGGTACCACTCTTAAGCGTCTCACAAAGTGTGACTTATGTCTAACTCATTTTATGTGTGTCATAAATTCCGTTTTTAACATCATATAGTGGTCAGCAGAAGTGTTCGGACAGGACGCTTCCACTTCCAATATGAGCTAGTTTTCCTACATAACTCACATTCAAGTTGTAAAAATTTAAACATACAATCACATAGTTACAACAAACATGTAACATAACATTCATTATCAAAAATGTCAATCAAGAAATCAATCAAAAATAAAACACATGATGTGGGTGTCCAATTCTTTATGCAAAAAGTAAAGTGGTTATCTATTTACATGGGAAACAAAGCCATGAGCTACAAAATCAAGCTAAATACTTGAATGTAGAATCATGATGACTACCTAAAAACTTGAATGTACAATCATAATGACTACCATCGTGTATAGCCACCTTTTGCTTGATAAACATCTGCAGCTCTCTCAGGCATAGACATGATCAATTTCCTCACGGTATCAATCTCAATGCTATACCAAATTTCTTGCAATTTCTCCCACAAATCCTTCTTGTTAGTGGGTTTCTTCTCCGACATTCTCATACAACGATCTACTTCATTCCAAAGGTGTTCTATAGGATTCAAGTCAGGAGATTGAGCCGGATGCCAAATTAGTTGAAACTCCTGTGCTAACAACCAATCTGTAACATACTTAGAAGTATGTGTGGGATCGTTGTCGTGCTAAAAAATAACATTCTCCTCTCCTAAATCATGCATGTGTATAGTATTCATGAGCTCCATCTCCAAAATTTCACGATACACAAACTTATCCATGTTCCCTTCTATAAGTCGAAGGTTGCCAACTCCCTTCCAAGTCATACATCCCCAAACCATAATGTTTCCACCCCCAAATTTGATAGTAGGTTGCACATGCTGATCTAAAAGATGCTCTCCTCTCTTCCTCCAACAATACTGCCTCCCATCTGAGCCAAACAAATTGAATTTTGACTCATCTGAAAAAATCACAAAACTCCAATCCATCCAACTTGCATGCCTACACTTCTTTGACCATGCATATCGACGTGCTTTGTGCTTTTTTGACAAGAATGGCTTCTTAGTTTTCACTCGTGCTCTCAATCCCTGCCTCCGAAGACATCTTCTAATTGTATCATCAATCAAATCCAATTTTTTCAGCTAATTAGAACTGAAGAGCCATTTGTAAACTAGAAAGAGTACCATCATTAACATTGAGCCACTTGCAAGGGCAACAGTTCATGATGTGTCAATCATGGGTGTCCAATTCATTATGCACACAACTTGTGCATCTAAAAAATCTTGAGAATCAACATGTATTTATGGAGACCTCTTGCATTTCATGATTCATTGTGATTGAGTAAGATTGCTCTTGATTAGCTATGGCTCCTAGAAGGTCTCTTGCTGAACGTGAGTTAGTTCTTCAGATGCATGAGAGAGGGAATTTGTACTCTGAAATTTCAGCGGTTCTAGGCATCTCTCGAAGCACTTGCCATGCTATTGTGCGGAGGTTTACAATGAGAGGTCATTTGAGAGATGCTCCTTCATAAGGGAGACCTCGAATTCTTGATGAACGTGGTGATCGTGAGGTTGTAAGGTTGTTGAATGCACCATCTAATGGTACAGCTGCAACAGTGGGTAGAGAAATGCGATCTCAAGGATTGGATTTGAGTGATGATACAATTAGAAGATGTCTTCGGAGGCAGGGATTGAGAGCACGAGTGAAAACTAAGAAGCCATTCTTGTCAAAAAAGCACAAAGCACGTCGATATGCATGGTCAAAGAAGTGTAGGCATGCAAGTTGGATGGATTGGAGTTTTGTGATTTTTTCAGATGAGTCAAAATTCAATTTGTTTGGCTCAGATGGGAGGCAGTATTGTTGGAGGAAGAGAGGAGAGCATCTTTTAGATCAGCATGTGCAACCTACTATCAAATTTGGGGGTGGAAACATTATGGTTTGGGGATGTATGACTTGGAAGGGAGTTGGCAACCTTCGACTTATAGAAGGGAACATGGATAAGTTTGTGTATCGTGAAATTTTGGAGATGGAGCTCATGAATACTATACACATGCATGATTTAGGAGAGGAGAATGTTATTTTTTAGCACGACAACGATCCCACACATACTTCTAAGTATGTTACAGATTGGTTGTTAGCACAGGAGTTTCAACTAATTTGGCATCCGGCTCAATCTCCTGACTTGAATCCTATAGAACACCTTTGGAATGAAGTAGATCGTTGTATGAGAATGTCGGAGAAGAAACCCACTAACAAGAAGGATTTGTGGGAGAAATTGCAAGAAATTTGGTATAGCATTGAGATTGATACCGTGAGGAAATTGATCATGTCTATGCCTGAGAGAGCTGCAGATGTTTATCAAGCAAAAGGTGGCTATACACGATGGTAGTCATTATGATTGTACATTCAAGTTTTTAGGTAGTCATCATGATTCTACATTCAAGTATTTAGCTTGATTTTGTAGCTCATGGCTTTGTTTCCCATGTAAATAGATAACCACTTTACTTTTTGCATAAAGAATTGGACACCCACATCATGTGTTTTATTTTTGATTGATTTCTTGATTGACATTTTTGATAATGAATGTTATGTTACATGTTTGTTGTAACTATGTGATTGTATGTTTAAATTTTTACAACTTGAATGTGAGTTATGTAGGAAAACTAGCTCATATTGGAAGTGGAAGCGTCCTGTCCGAACACTTCTGCTGACCACTGTATAGTTGCAGTCATGGTGTCTATAACACCCTCTAATTGTTTCTTACCAAAACGATATTTCTCGAAAATCACACTATATTTGGAGGGGATACCCATATTAGGCCATCACCTTAGTATGGAATGTGATAACAACAATCTGGTATAATTAATAGAGAATCCATATAATTACTCGAACAGTTCATAGTCAAAGCCATGGTGTTTGGTGCTGATTTTTGTGCACATAATTCATTCATTCTCTCGAAATCTCCAGCAGCAATTCTTTTAGACGATTTCCGTGTTACTCCAACAAGCATGGAGTTCCATTCCTGTTCTCTTAATTAGTCCTCTATCTATGAGGGAGATCAGAATTGGCACTGCGTACCTCAGCTTGATTCCATAACGTAATGCAATTTCATGACCGGTGTCAGGTCTGAATACTTTGGTGACTGGTGATTTCAGGTACATTAATGTTCCGGTTCTAAAAGTAGTATCACAGGGAGAGATGAAGACATTCCCACATGGGATTTCATACGGGAAGTGGGACAAAATTCCCACAATTGTAACTTTCCTGGGATGATTCTAGTGTACTTTTATCTGGGAAAGTTACAATTGTGGCAAATTTGTCTGTGTTTCCCATATGGGAATATTGTTTTTTTATCTCCCTGTGTATGTGAATTAATGTGGAAAAACCATTGCTTTTAAATAAGAGGTAAAATAATAGGTCAGAGATGAGTGTCACAATAGCTTCTGACTCAAACCTTCAACGTAACTGTGAATTTGGAAAATCGCTGCATATTCATAGGGGTAAATTCTAGATACAGAACAGGCATCAAGAATGTTGATTGATGATGGATGGAAATGTGGAATTATCAACGAAATTATGCGATTTCAAACCCAAATCCTTATAGTTCAGTCTGATCCATATTGCTAATTATCCTACCAATTGCATCAGAGGGGATTGTAGCACAGACCCTGCTGCCATTGTAATCTTGTGTTTATTCTTATTTAGCTAATTGATTTCAGATATATTGGTATTTAGTTTGTTTCAAATCTCGTTTTGAAACAAAGTTAGGGTTATTAAGGATTTTGTTAATCGTGCATGGATCCTCTCTTCTTTGATTCTCTCTTAATGCACTTCGATTACATTCATCTCACTTTTGCTCATTCTCGTTGCTTTTTAAAAAAACAACCTTTTTCTTGCAATTCTTGTGTTGCCATTGGGTTACAAATTGATCAAAAAATTGTGTAGTTGAAGGTATTGAGAAATTTGCCTTGTACGTGACTACAGTTGATAAGATTTGTTGAGCAAAGCCATAATCATCAAGATTTGGGTGGCCACGATCAACATATCGATGGCGCAGAAAAGTGCAATTTTGAGAACTTCAGTTTTTTCATGAATTTTTTCCATATCAATTTTTTTGAAATGTGTTCTGTCCGATTAAAAATAAAAAATTGAAACACACCTTGCAACCATGATTGGGATCAGGTGGTAGAACCACGCAAATTGGGCAGATCTTCAGTCCGCAAAGGATGGCATGGTGAAAATTAGACCAATCATCTGAGTCTTTTATAATTAATGGTGAAATATATATATGGAAATTTAAGAAATCGTCAAGCATTGCCACATATCAACAATGACCTAGTGCAGATTGACTGCAGAGTAAAAAGATAAAGTCACCTTCTCTATTGAGTAGGAGAGTCTCGCTTCAGAAGCTCGCACAAGGAGAGATAAAGACATTTCCACATGGGATTTCATATTGGTAGTGGGACAAAATTTTCACAATTGTTAACTTTCCTAGGAGGATTGTAGTGTATTTTTGATCTGGAAAAGTTACAATTGTAAGAAATTTGTCTACGTTTCGCATATGGGAATCTTATTTTTATCTCCCTGTGTCTACATTAATTGCATGTGTTAACGGGGTGTCAAAGTGCGTGCTTTCTGAAGTGAGACTCTCCTAGAATGTGGTTCCTACATGGTGCCTCTTACAATTCATGCTCACAATCACGAGACTCACCAAAACAATTGACTTCCTCTCACGAATTGAAATTGCAAGATTTTGGCACATCCCTTCAAGGAGAATGGACCATATATATCCTTGGTTGAAAGCTCATTGCAGAAGTGCACACATGAGCTAGGACAAATACTTGCACTCTGACACCGCCTAATGATTTACATTTGGAGTGATCTTCAACACCAAACATGAATTGGAACCTGCTGCAATATGCAGAACATGCGCGGTCCTTCAGAAAATTAATATGACATACCAAAAGTGTGATATATATACCAATTAAGGGGGCACACAGGATTCGAATTTGGGCCTTCAATTACAGACTTATTGATCCCCACAAACATCATCCAATCATGTGGAGTGATCACTTAAAAAACATTAAAAAAATCACATACTGCAAAACAAATAGGAGTAATGATATTGGTTACTTTCTATTGGGTATTGATTCACTAATAGAAATCTTGTCCAATGTGACTTGTCGTTAACGACTAAATGTTCACTGCATTCACTTCAAAATAGATTTACAGTCACCAAAAACAAGTCACAGGAACATTTAGTCATTAAAAACAAGTCACATTGGATTAGGTTTCTACTAATGATTACTAATCAATGTCACAGAGACTACCTCCTAAAGGAGGTACCAAGGATAAACATGAAACATTGATAGTCAATTCCCCTAAGATACTCTTTAGGGGAATGGCATGATATGGGTATCACTTTTATGCATGTCTCAGAGTGTAACTTATGTTAAACCCATTTGATGTGTGTTAGAAATTCCATCTTTAACACTATGTGTATAGTTACAGCCATGGTGCCTACAACACCCTCTAATTTTTGTAAAGTTCTAATGTTTTTTCTTACCAAAAAGATAATTCATCACCCTGTACTCATGATGGTCTTTGGGTGAGCGTTATGATTATTACAAATACAGTATATTATATATTTTGAGCATTCATTTGTTATACCAATTTCTTATTAGACATGTCATAACATGGTTTAGCATGTCTACTAAGGTTGAAAAATTGCTACTGGATGGACTTGTCTTGTGTAAGCAAAGCTGGGGCACAGCATGCACATGTTGAAGAATTAATCAAACATAATTATGTGGACAAAAAAACCAAATCAGTTGCATGCATTTGCAGAGGATACATTTGACATTCATTCTCTTAATATTCATTGTTGCTTCTAGCTGTACATGACTCACATGAACATGTATAAATTAAACGGGTTTCATTGCTATTCAAATCACAGAGCAGTGGTTTTTGGTTGGCATAACAATTCAGAATTCAAAGTTGGTTGGTTCATTTACCGGTACATAGCATAATAGAGCAGTGCAATGGAGCACCCTTTTGAAAACATGATCGAAAGAGAATCTTCACTTAGATCCACTTTTCTAAGTAATGAAGGAATGTCATTTGTATTTCATGAATTTTGGGACTATCGTGTCATTGTCAGGTAAACTTAATTTCTAATTGTAATTAGATTGTGGTCCTATTGCAAAAGGGTGTTGGCTCCAATTGCTCTATTATGCTATGTAAACAGCCAAGTCGGTAATTGTTGGAGATTTAGAGGAGATGATGTTCCCCTTTCAAAAATTGCACCTTTAGAGGAGAAAAGATAACTTTCAAATAAATTTTGTTGCTCTTGCAGGCATAACCATATTACTGCAGATCCTTCGCAATAAAAAATAATTATAAGAAGAGAATCTCAAATATTTTGGAAACTTTTTTCAAAAAAAATCTATTTTGAATTGTGAATAAGGCAATATTTGAAGAATACTAAGAGGATTTGACATTTGTTTGAAAAATATATTTCTAAGGATAATAATTATTTGGCATAAGATGTTGACCCGACCGATTGGGTACATTAACCCTTAACTTCCTGAGCGTCCATTTTTTGAACAATGTACAGATTTCATTCATGTTTCCTCATCGGTCATGCACTTTTTGCAATGTGGATTTCTTACTATAGATTATATGTGAAGTTGGCTTCATGCATCTAAGATCCAATTAAAAAGGAGATGATTTGTGAATTTTTTTTATGTCTTAGTTCATGCTGTAGTGATTCACCCAAAATCTCGAAGATTTCAGTGTAAAAGTGCTCAACCTCCTGTGCAAAGTAAATTGATTTTTCTACTAATTGTGGTTGAGACTTTTCAAAACTCAATAAGAGAATGAATCAAACTGGCCATTCCATTTTTTTGTCTTGACTCATTGTTTATGGTCTCAAAAGTTCTCAACTTGTGGTAAGACCTTTGGTTGAGACATGGATTATTAATTGGGATCTACAGTATACAGAACTCAACTCAACCAAACTAGATTACAGCTAATTTTGAGTTCAACTCAACCATTAGTGCAGGACTTGGTTAGGAAATCCAAACCAGGAGGTGGGTGCAAGTGAACTCATTTTTCAAGTCAGGCTGTTGAAAATGTGTGCAAACAAAAGGCTTGACTACTGACATGTATCACTAGAAGAAAAGATGGACTTATACACTGAGCATGTTCACTCAGATGTGACCAAATTCACTCAAATGTGGCCAAATTCACTGCTCTTCCACTAATTTAGAGCATCTCCACCAGCAACTCTAAATTGCACTCTGAAGGTCATTCAAAAATTACAAGGCATACCATGTAGTTCCGGGCCACCAACATCACTCAATTAGACTTTGAAAATAGTAAGTCATCCATTCTCAAGTCACCATGCATGATGATTCAATTGGTGCAATCAAGAAGAGAAGATACACTAACTTGAGTCGTTTTGAGGGCCTGAACGTATTGGGTTGCTGTATTCAGTGTCTCCTTCCAGATAAATTGTTGACCAACCCATGCACATCCATTTTTCCAGAGCTAGAGATAGAGCTATCCAGAGTGCTGGTGGAGATGCTCGTAGAGCAGTGAGGGCTTCCGGCACTGGTTATGCAAACTAATTAAAATGTATGCACTCCAACACTCTGATGAGTTCGTTCTTTGTGAGGAAGATACAAAAATGAGATTGTTGTGCAAATCTGAAGCCAGGCCATCAGCCAGACATTGAAGTGGCCGTTAAATTTTTATAAAGCAATATATTGGGCACCTAATCTACAAGAAAACCAAGTCTAGAGAAGCTCATGTTCTTGAGAACTGCGATGTCAATTACAGTGAGAGTACCGGTTAGGGCCACCATTCTGCAAGCCAGTAGTAAACAAGAAATTAATGCAGAGAACAAATCCATAATGATCTGGAAAATGTAAATACGTACCAGGGCGCAGACAGTTGTTCAAATCACCAATAATACTTTTGAAGGACACAAATGAGAAAAAGCTGATAACAAACATGATGAAGAAAGTAGTGTTATCTGCAAAGTCTGTAAAAGAAGGGTGACTGGACCAAAGTTTGTGAAAACTATGGTTTAGAGCCCAATAAAAGTAGACGTGTCAATTGCTTTTAAAAAATTGGAGGTGTGAAGTTTCAAGGCTCCAATTTAAATAGTGCTGAAAAAATTTAGACCCTCAATTTTCTTGATTCAACCAACTTCAGTTATTTCAAGGAGCCCCGAGCTTTGACTCCGCCTATGATGTCCCCAAATGAGCTTTCTGCTTCTGTCAAATCCAAATTAATGTTTCTGTCTCCTCCACTGGCTCATCCAACGCATGCTCTTTTTTTTGCTGATTAATGAACCTCACTCAATTTACGTGTCCCAAAATTTCAATAAAACTGAGGTTGTAAGTGGCATAGAGTTTGCGGAAAACTCTAGTATTGGCGGAGAACGACTTCAGTGATCTTGATGTCAAAAAGGTGAAGAATCTTACAGACAGGTTTAGTTATAATTCTTTTCTATTTGTTTTGGTTGGTCCTTTGGACATAGTTCATATGGATTGAAGGTTGTTCTGACCTTATATGGCAATGGAGTATTGGGCATGCATTGCATGGAGAAGAGGGATTCCAGTTTTCTTTACCTTCAGAAAGAAGTCAATGAAGCAAGCAATGCAGCAAGACATTGTGATATAGGTAGACATTTGGTACACCAAAAACGGGACCAAAAATCACCAATCAGTGTCAATGATGCTAATCACTTTCACAAAATTCAAACCAATAAGCAAGGTTTACATTAATGTTCAAACTGGAACGATTGCTGCTCTATTATAACAAAAATTCAGTGACTCTGTTTTTACATTGAACATAATTAGTGTCACTTGTAGGCTTACATGCATCACCAGTAAATAATTGTGTTCTGTCGACAAATATAATGTGAATGATGCTGATTTTCATCCACAGTAATTCTCACGTGCTGATCCCAACAGGTGATTCTTGTGTACTGGGATCTTTGGGCTGAAGTAGTAGCCAAGTACTAGATGAAATTATTGTGTACTAAGTTCTAGAGACCCATAATGTTGAAGAATCCTAGAACAAAACCATGCTTTGGGGGATGGTTTTCTCAATGTTCTTTAACCCTTAAAGGACCACGTTCATCCTTAAAATTTTATCACTTTCTCATGATGCTTT
Source organism: Pohlia nutans (assembly GCA_022496805.1). NCBI lineage: Eukaryota > Viridiplantae > Streptophyta > Bryopsida > Bryales > Mniaceae > Pohlia > Pohlia nutans. The sequence goes on from CM040086.1 coordinate 6,822,689, forward strand.
CAAAAAGACAGTTCTATCTCATAATTGGTGTTCATAGAGAAAACCTCATTGCTAAAGCTTAAAGAGGACTTAGTCATAAGAGTGTATATCAATTTTCAGAACAATCTACCGTATATGTTACATGATTATAAGGTTTGATCATGAGTTGTTTTCTGAAATTTATAAATTCTAAAACCACAAATAGCGTTTGAAATTTCAGGAGTATACAAAGATGTATTGTATGTAGGTGCTGACATAAAATGGAGTTCTAAATCCAAATACAACAACAATGATTGATTCTCAAATATTTATGTTTGGGTGAAGTGACTTGTGTGACTCGTTGAGTTGGTGTTTGAGATCGTTATTAATTGTTACATTGCATGAAATGTGTAAATATTTCCCAAATAAAAGAGGAATATTCCAGACTATTTCAAAATAATATAAATTATGCATAAAAGGTTCCAAATTCTGAAAATATTTCATTTCAAATGAATTAAACATTTTTTGAAATTATTACAGTGTTAATGATGCAGTAATGGGTGACGGTATGGTTGGGGTACCCAAAAAAGCTGTCTTCGGGACAATTGCACTATGTGCTGGTGTGTCCAACAAACATATTTTTTAATTTTAATAAAGTAAGACTTTATTAAATGTGATTTTAGTTTTCTACACTTATAACGTATCAAGAAAAAAAAATTGATTACAATCAAAGATTTTTAAGTAATTTTATTTGATTTTTTAGTTGAAAAAGTAAGTTATGTCCCAATCACCTAGAATCCCTGAAATCAAGCACATGGAATATCAAAATATATATATATATATATATATATATATATATATTATTTTTGAATATGACCTACATCTAATTGTGTAGAGTACAAAATAATTTATTTTATCATTAAAAAAATTAATGAATTGTGCACTATGTAGCTTGCAAATCCCAAAATTCAGCATTTTTTTACACATCTATGAATGGATCTAAAAAAAATTAATTTTTTTAATATAAACTCTTTGAACATATACATTTTGATTCCATTGAGGTGCAGGATTTTTTCTTTTTCTTTTTAGGGTCTTTTTACTGGATCAAAATGAGCAAATTAAGCAAACTTTGGAGGTTTTAAACAAAAATAACCTAATTAGTGTGTCCAAAAAGTGATACCCCAAGCTTATTATTGCCCTAATGGCAAATGTTTTACATATTGTACACTTTTTTTTTGACAAATTTGATGCCCTGGTGTGAAAATGTTTTTTAGGTCATCAACCTCCCTAACTACCAAGTCCGAAGTTCACTTGCGTTAACGTTTTAGTTTTTTCCCAATGGATCGATCAAAGTAATTGCAAATGTAGAAAGATTTTGTGTTCTCGATGTAACGGACATTTACAATTCTCTAACTTACACGGAGTCAAAATTATGAAATCTAAACAAGTTACTAAAGTAACGATATTATACTTGAACAGAATGCGTCCACCTGGTCCTTTAGGGGTTAATAGGATTTAATAGAACTTAACACAATTTATCGAAATCTTTTGTTAAATCTTATTAAAAAGTGGTAATAAATCCAACTCCAAAGATGTAAACTAGAATGGTTTTATGTCACTAGAGATTGGTGGGAAGTAGCAAGCAAAAGTGAGAAGTTCATTCTGTGGCAAGACGGACAAGGCAGGAGGCAACGAGCAGGAGGCAACGAGCAGAAGGGTTCATTGAAGAGATGATTGCTCATACATTTTCTGTCGTTTTAACCCTTAAATGTCAAAAAGGCCCCACTAGCTTAATTTTGAGGGAAAAATCAAGGAAAATAGTGAAACTTCTCAACCAAAATTGATTTGAATTGATGCTTTGTAAATGTAATGAAAAAGCGAGGTTAAATTTAGCAAATATGCATGCTTTAATAAATTGTGCATTCCAAGGAAATCGAAAAGAGAATTGATGGGGAGAGAGGGGAGGGAATCAAACAATTTGAGATCTTGATGAATACAAGGACTACTTGCGTTGGCTAGCTTTGTTCAACAATTGTTTTTTTTTTTTTCAATTAATTATAAATCTTAAATTCAAAATTGCAGAGCTCATTGCAAAGTCGAAATCTCATTGCTTTTCTTTTTTTAGGGGTGACATTGTTTACTCCATTCATTGTTCATAGAAGATTTGAAAAGTTCTCATTGGTTGTTCACGTTACTCAAGGGGTAACTATTGGGGCAGCTCTTTTAATTTTTTCCGTTTCTTTTATGCCCGTCTAAGACTCTCTTGACGTTTTTGGGGTTAACATTTTAGGGTTAACTCTATTAAGAGTGACGATAACGAGCTCAGAGTGCAGTCGGTAAACTGCAGGTAGGGGTGTAGGAAGAAAATATGGAACGGGCGGGGAAGGGGTGGCAAAGGTGCATCAGAAATGACTGAATCATAGCAACATGAACCAAAAGTCAAGCAAACCGCGACATTTATTTTCTTCAAAAGAAATGGTCACCACAAGATTCAGTGTTCTCACGATGGAACGTGGCACATAGGAACGTGGCACATAGAGTCAGTGATTTTTCGGGTGCTAATTTTAGCCAGATTGCTACATAAAATCTGGACTGGCTGATTGATAGGAAAGAGTATTGAGAAGAAAGAAAGAAAGAGTATTGAGAAGGGAGGAAGAAAGGAAGAAAGAAAGAAAGAAAGAAAAAAAAGAAGAGTCAAATTTCTTAAATGGAATCACATAGCATAATAGAGCAGTGCAATGGATCACCTTTTTGAAAATTAGATCAAAAGAGAATTTTCACTTACGTAATGAAGGAATGCCTAATGTAATTGTAACTAGATTGTGATTCCATTGCTCTGTTATGCTATGTAAGATGTGTAACCTCTTTAAACTTAGGTATCACCCGGGTATTGCCTAATGAACATCTAAATAGCACATGTGTATTACCATGATATTACCTATATATTAATATGAAAAGGGCATTTAGGAGCGTGGATTCTTGCCTCGATTACTTTTTGGAGCCATGGAAATTAATCAAAATGCTAAAGTGTCTGTTAGGGTCGCTTCACACTATGGTCAAAGGTCAAGAGGCCGTCGATTTCTACCAATGGGATTGCAAGAAACCAAGAGTTTAGCCTCTTGACCCTTCACATTAAAGACCAAAGTCCAAAGGCCGTCGCCCTCTAAAATGCTTACATGGCAACACTTTTTGACTAAAGCGACAACCTCTCAAAAAGAAGTTTGGGTCGAACGGGAATGGAAACCCAAACTATGGTCGAGAGGCCGTCAATTATTTTTCATAAAAAATCAAAACTATATCTTATTGCCTATTTTCAGCCCATTTCTTTGAACTCTCAACAAAGTTTGGCCACTCAATCCCACGACCTCTCGACTTGAACAGCCATAGTGTGAAGCGGACCGTAAAAAAATAAAAATAAAAATAAAAATAAACAAAAATAAAAATAAAAATCACTGGTTCGACAACCAATCAACGCAACCCACGGAGAAGTTACCGACGGAGCGCGCGTGTGCTGATTTTGGGGGAAAAAGAAAAGAACCAGGAAACAAATAGTCAACCTTGGACTGTAGTAGATGCCGCGGACGCGAGGTAGCGGCGCAATTCCGGTGCGGCTGGTAGCTGCTATTCCCAGACACCCCGCGCCAAAGCGCGTAGTACTGCCGCTAGCTAGCTTCAGCTATGTTATTAAATCTGCAACTTTCTCATATAACTTAGTACAGTTCTAGCTAGCAATGTACTGACATAATCGTCTCTCGTCTTGCTCTTGGTACGTATACATCTGCCCCTCGCATTCGATCAACTGTTGAATGCATCCTCGAGAACCTGCAAATAAGTACGTTGTGGTTGAATTGCAGCTTAAGGTTTTAGTGCTTTTGACTTGACAGAGGCTGGTTAGCTAGCTAGGGAGACGTTCAACTCGGCCTTATGGCGAACCCTGTCACCGGGGTGTGGAGTAGCGGGCTCTGTGATTGTTTCCAAGACTGCGCTTCATGTAAGATTCTAAGCTTCTACCGACATTATGTATTTTCTAGAACTTGATATCATTGAAAAATGTAGCACTTGGCTAATTCATGTAAGATTCGATGTTTATACCGACATTTTCTTGAACTTTGAGTATGTAGTTGCCTCATGTAAGATTCGATGTTTGTACCGACAGTTTCTTGAACTTTGAGTATGTAGTGGCTTCATGTAAGATTCGATGTTTTTACCGACAGTTTCTTAACTTGAATTTTGAGTATGTAGTGGTTTGATGGTTTCATGTAAGATTCGATGTTTGTACCGACAGTTTCTTAACTTGAACTTTGAGTATGTAGTTGCTTCATGTAAGATTCGATGTTTGTACCGACAATGTCTTGAACTTTGAGTATGTAGTGGCTTCATGTAAGATCAGTGATCTCAGAACCACTTTATGACATGTAGAACATTATGCGACCTCCCACATAAATGGTATCTACTTTTGCTACCCAGTGCATACAATACTCACTTTTGCTACCCAGTGCATACAATACTCACGATACCTCTATAATATCCGGTAATACCCTTGATATATTAAGGTGATACCATGATGATATCCGCAGATATCACCTCATGAAGTTGCTACATATTTATATCATAATGAGCATTCGCGCTACATTTCAGTTTTTTTTCATTTTCTTTCTTTGTATGTTTAGCAGCCCCATTTTTTGGGTAGAAATCCAGCTAATTTTAGCCAGTTTTGAGATCACTGTGTAAGATTCGAAGTTTGTACCTACATTTGAATTAGTTTCTAGAACTTTCAGTGTATATGTAGTGGCTTCATATTATATTTTGGTGTTGTTGGTGATGAACTAGCATTGTTTGAACCGAGCTAGCTTGGCACATGTAGCACTCTAATCTATTGGACTGAGAAATAAGCAAAATTGTGTACTTGGAAAAAGTCACTTAAATCCTGTGAACTGGAAATGCTTGGAAGTCTCAAGAATTAGTTCGCGAGCTTGCGGTGAGTTTAGTCTTACAATGCCTCCTCTAAGCTTATAAAGTGAACCATTTGTTATGGAATGTGGCAGGCTGCTGTGCGTTTTGGTGCCCATGCGTTGTAGTGGGACGCTTGGCGGAGATTATTGATCAAGGAATCACATGTGAGTCCGGCCATGGCTTTCCACTCCGCTCATTTCTTGCTTCCTGAATCCACCACATATGCATAATCATAATAATCATAATAATAATAATAATAATATTAATAATATTAATATTAAGATGTGCATGTTTGAGTGTTCCATAACCCTCTTTGATGCAAAAGGAGGACAGGGTTACGAAAATTATATTTTTCAAAAAGGTCTTTCTTTAATATGGTGGAAAAAGGAAAATTATGGAAGAATATTCAAAGTACATATATATCACACTAGTAGGAATCTGGTCTTTTTAAAGTGGTGGCTCAATTCTTGTTCCTTGTGACCGTTTAAGTCACAAGGGACCAGTTTAAACGGACAACATTTCTACTAGTTAGTGTGAAATAATTATTGGGTACATGTAAGCTTTGAACCAGCTATCAACATATGGTAAAAGTTACTCCCTTTGTTCTAAATCTATTGTCTCATTTTCAACAGCTTAATAATTTTGTTTTAAAATGATTATATGCTGAAAAATGTGGTACATTTACGTATGTACAAATCTATTGTCGTGATACATGTATCTATTAGTAGAACTTTGATTCTTTGTAACTTTTGCATGCGCGTGGTACCCGAGCAACGCATCCTTTGGTGCATTGGAAACATCCTTTAACCCTTAAACGTCCCATGGGGATAGTATATATGTTGTCATATAATTGAGATTTGCTACCAATAAGAAACTCTAAATTGGGATATTAATAGCTCACTACAATCGCATTGATTTAAATTTCAACTTCTTTTTTGAACTCAAACCCATTAAAGGTGTGGATCCATTCCAAATACAACCAAAATACATTGTATTCTACTGGCCGCAACGGCACGTTCAGACGATTAGGGGTTGAGTTGTGAGAAAATGATTGAGTGACGAAGGCTGATCGATCTATGGTGGGGATGGGGTGGCATGCAGCGTGTTTGAGCGCAGGATGTTTGTACTATTGTCTGCAGCAATTTACAGGCTGTGGATGTTTGTACACATGTGGCTACCGGGCACGGCTGAGAGCCAAGTATGGCCTCGGTCCTGAGCCTTGCGGTGACTGCTGTGTGGATTGCTGGTGCCTCTGCTGTTCTCTGTCTCAACAATACCGTGAGCTTCAAGCCCGCGGCATCGACCCTTCTCTTGGTACCTTATCTCACCACATACATACATACATACATATAATTTATTTTCTTTTTATTGGCTCTGACCGTACGGAAGAGGCATTGCGGGGACACTCAATTCTTTGGGCTAAATATCACTGTAGCAAATATATTCCGCCCATGATTCCACTGAAATGCATTCTCGTTGTTCACCTGTTCTATTTTGGTTAGAGCTCCTCATAGCGTAGTTGCTTGTTTCTTTGGTGAACATTTTCTGTGCTTGCACACATTACACATGTCGGTATTTTGTTGACAAACTGGTGTAGAAGGCAACACTAGTAGAAATCTTTTCTTATGTGACAAGTCTTTAATGACTCAATGTCCGGAAAGACAAGTCCATATTGACACAAAGTGGTCTTTGCGTCATTATGGACTTGTCTTTCCGGACATTTAGTCACTAAAGACTTGTCACATAAGACAAGATTTCTACTAGTGCAATAATGCCCCGATTGATTCTAAAGATAAAAATTACGTTAAATAAAATGTTAGATTGTAGCTTTTAAGGTAAACCACCCTATTTGTGTCATGTGATCTAATCCCTAAATGTATCGACCCTTTGAACACAAGTAGATGTTAGCCTCAAAAATAAATATTAGCATGCCTTAGATGTACATGAGGTGTACATGAGAGGACTATTGCAAGCATAAAATCTACCCAATAGATTTGACATACTTGCATTTGGAGGCCTCTCCAATATTATCAACATCTCCTCATCACAAGAGATTTGCTCTAATTGGTAGAGAATTTAATAGGCTTGCAAAAATAACTTGGATGAAAGTCATGCAAGATTGTATGAGAAAGTTACAAGGCTTTTAATGTGTTCGTGATTCAGATTCCAGGTATGGGATGTTTAGGGGCTAAAGAACATGTTCTATAGCTTTTAATGTAATTTTTAGAAGCCTACTGATTATGATTTATGAATTTGTTCAGGATGGGTTGCAAACCGAGCTCAGTATGAGCAATCTGCGCCTCCCCAACAAAAGATGTCTCAGTACTGATCATCAACGCAATTACTCATATGAACCTCCGGCCATTCACATGGTGTTACTGTACCAGGCTTTTCAAATCTTCAATCGTTTCATTGCTCATTAGAATATATAGTTGCTGTAAACATCAACAAGAGTTAAATTTTCTTCTAGTGAGAATTCTTCCTGAAGAATTTATTTGCAGGGAAGAAAAAAAAAAAAAGTATTAGACTGGGTTACCCTTGCCAGGAATGCCGGGCTAAAGACGTGGGTGTATCTCCCACGTTATTTGAGCTGTAAAACTTGTACACTGTACTCCATGTGCGTTGCAAATTCAATGGAAGATATTTTGAGATTCCCCAATACAGTAGTGAGGAACTTTGTTTACAGGCATGAATAAAAAATACCGACCGTTGTTTGTTTGTTACAATTGTTTTTTCAACAAGTGGCTAGTCGTGTAATCCCTGCCTTAGTATTTATCCTAGATTTATTTTTACGGTTTGTTTATATTGTTCAACCATGGAACTCCTTGGAAACGAAGCGTTTTCATAGTCACTCCTTTGGTGGGGCAGAGACAATAAACAATGGAGAGAATCCATTGCGAGAAAAAGAAAGAAAAAGTCCTACCAAGCGTAGGACATTATTTAGAAGTATAATGCTTATGGTGATCATGTCTGATACTCCCTTTGTCTCACTAAAAACCCATGCATGCTTTTACAAATTACAAAGTTATACATGGGTCTTTAGTGGGACAGAGGGAGTTCTATTTTTCAACTTGACATTGTATTAAACGTTTGATGTCAAGTGTCTTATTAAACAAATGTTAAACAACTTGTATGAGATATTTTTGAATATCCAAGAATATTCTAAATGTATTCTATAAATATGCATGTTTGGAAAATTATAAGGTATAATAGATGTTTTCAACATTAGAGTTATTCAAAAACAGAACTAGTCCATGAATGGAGTTCAAGTGGAGTTCTCTTCCTATAATTGCAATTTTTGACAAACATTGTTCATGAATAGTCTCTATGGTTGGGGCTCTTAACTTGGGGGAACATGTGGGAACTCTCTTTTAGCATTGGGGAGGTCACAAGTTCCACCACCCCATGGTGGTACAGGGCCTTGTTTTAAATTATTCTCCAACTCACTATAGACTAGTTATGCAGTCTTTTTGAACTCAAAACAAGTCTAAGGTGAGTTTAACCCCTGACTGCCTGAGCGTCCATTTTTTGAACAATGTACAGATTTCATCCAAAATTTATCATCCATCATGCATTTTTTGCAGTGTGGAATTTTTACAGTAGATTCTATGGGAAGTTAGCTTCATGCATATGTGATCCGATTAGAAAGATGATGATTTGTGAATTCTTTGCCTCATTTCATGTTGTAGTGATTCACCCAAAATTTTGAAGATTTTAGTGTAAAAGTGCTAAAAAAAGTCAACTCATAAAATTAAGCAACCAAAAAATCTCCAAAAATCACTACACTTAGAGTGTTACATTTCAACCAATCACAATAAATTTCATCTGTAGATTGTCAATATCTTATTTGTAATTGAATTACAAAAGAATTTTGAATTTCACGTTTCAAATTTTGTACAAAATTATTGGTAATAGCAATCATAGATCTAACCGTATGGATAGAATCTGAAATTCATAATGTACAGCTTTAATTCATATCAAGTTCAAAATATCCCTTTAGGTTGCATTTTATAATGCATCTTTGCAAAACTGCCGAATTTGGAGAGGGCTCTAGGCATTTAGGGGTTATGATTTCTTTCCACTTTGAGACACTCTTTTACCGTTAACTCTATTGTGTTTAGTACTCTGTCTAGTGGTCAAGGAAGACAACCTTGATACAAGTCATCAGAAGGCATAAGTTTGGAGAGGGCCAATTCTCTAATTTTTTCAATTTAGAAAAAAAAATCGTTTTGAAAGTTATTTTTAAAAGAGAAATAAATTAAATTATATATAGACAATTGAACAAGAAGGCAATGGTATGATATGGGTACCCCAAAAAGCCCTCTGAACTCTTAAATCAATCCCCATAGCATTTTTGAATGAGACCCTTTTCAAAACAAAGTAAAAAATTAATTGACTAAATGTAGTTTTGATTTTCATGAAGCATAAAAATATGAAAATAAATCTATTGAATTAAAAATTTGAACCTTAAATGAAGTAGTTCATGTCATCTAGGTGTAGATATTTTAAAACTATTTTTCAATGAATTTTAGTGAATTGAAATGGAGAAATTAGTCGAATTTGGAAATTTCTAAATTCGTGGAATTTGGGAAAATTCTTTCGAAAGCGCATTAAATATTGTCAAACTTTGAAGCGAGTTGGCTTTCAAACAAAGCTTTTTGAATCATCAATGTATATCTTCTAAATTATGGGCTAAATATGGAATTAGTATGTCCATATTATTTCTTTGTTTTTGAAATTTCTATATATAGAAAATTTATAAATTTATGAACATTAAACAATACATAGAACACACTGTTTTTACTATTCTATGTATAAGATATACTATTTACTATCATATACATATATAGAGTGGACTATTTTTAATGTCTTATGTATGAAATGCATTATTTCATCTACACTATATTGTGAACTAGATAAAACTGTTATCGATACCTAAGTTGATACCATTAAAAAGTCTTGAAAGCGGAGGTGTGTTCACAAAGGTTTCACAAAATTTGAACCTACAAGTACAAAGATATTGAATTTCAAAATATTTTTGAGTTTGCAAAACACAAAAAAGAAGAAAATTACCCAAAGAAGGAAATTTAACACCGGTTGGACGAATGTAAATGTAGCAACTCACAAACCCTCTTTTTTTCTACAATCCATTAAAACAACACTTACATTTATAAACCCTTAAAGGGCTAATGGAGATAGTAGATACGTTGTTGTATATTTGACATTTGTTGTAAATTGGACAAATTTGCTTTAATTGGTAGAGGATTTAATAGGCTTGCAAAGTTAACTTGGATGAAAGCCATCCAAGATTGTATGAGAAAGTTACAAGGCTTTGAATCTGTATGTCATCCAGTTACTTGACTCTAGAACATTTAAGATTAAAATCACAAACATGAATCTAAATGAAATATTAGCCCTTGAATGCGCAATTGAATGAACAACACCCTTCATAACATTCAGTAGCCTTCATGCCCAACGCCTTTCTATTCATCACCTTGAGCCTCCATGTGTCCACTTAGCTATTGATAAAGTACTGTTGAGTGTAGAATATTCCACACCATCTACTGTAGTGTAGAGCCAAGGCAGGGACAGTGCATGGTACTGAATGTTATGTTTTTTTCTTTTCTCTCTTTAGAATGCTATTGCTTGATGCAATGTAAAATAGAGAACTGAGATGATCCAAATCCCAAGTCACGCGGACCGGGGTGTATGATCTTGGAGAACCCACTGGCTTTACAGTTCACAGCATAGAGCTGGACTCAAATTCGAGATCGGACCGATGTCTGAAGGCCCATTCACATATAGCAGAACTTCAGCATCCATGCGTGCGTTAGGTAACTTTGAGGGAATCTGCTGGGAAACAAGAAATATGAAATATGAAATGAGAAATTACTCGAACGCATGACAACACAACGCATGGAGGAACGCAACGCAAAAAAGGAGCATGGCCCAACTTGCGGTAGTGAATTGTAGTTGCACAATAGTTGCAGCAAGAAAAGACAAGGCTTTCAATATTTTTTTGTTTTTGGGTTTTACCTTCCTCCATTTCGGGAACGCGAACGCAAGTGCGGCAGAGGCTTGGTGTGAATGGGCCATGAGTGTATACCTTTCACATCTTGAACACTGTAGCAATGGCCACATGTCCCATATGCTTCAAAATTAAAAAAATGGCCCAATCAAAATGCACCACCTCCCTATTTTACATGCAATTCAAGCATGACTTTGCCTATGTCAAAAGGTCCAACTTTTGGTAGCCGCAAAATAGAGGGAGGTGGTGCTTTTTGCCCTTTTTGGGCCGGAAGGATAAGGAATCCCTGCATACATAACACATAAGGTTCTTTAGCCTTTGCAAGGGTTCACCCTTTTGCATGAAAAATAAAAAAATTCAAAATATGTGATTCTTGAGGCGGGGCTACTGTGGACTTCCAACTCTCCATTAGGTACAGAATTATGTGACATGTTCAATGTTATAGAATCCGCTACAATGATTCTGATGCAACAGTTCTTACTCCTAGGTACAGCTTACAAGGGCTAGAGAATCTCAGTATGCAACAAAGAAGAATTGAAAATATCTCTTTCAAAATGAAACCCAAACAACAACTTGTTGGTGAATGATGACCTGTCTTTAACCAGTTGGTTTCATGAAGCCTTCAACCAATCTCATAAAATTGCCTAACAATTTATGATTCTTTCAATCAATTTTACAATTGGCATGATTTCATGAACTTATTGTATGTCTCACAAAATAGTGTATCCCTCCACAATGTCTCCAAGATAGAAATACCTTGAATTGCTAAAAATTTGAACCCTAAGCATGAAATCTTACTACCAATGAATTTTTAAGTTTTTATTATATTTTGTGGTAGTGCAAGTTGCAATCTTTAGGGAAAGGATGAATCTACTTACACCTATATCTGAATGAAACTTGTAAAATGTAGATGAAGTATAATTTATTCATCCAAAATGTAGCAATATTATTCTTGCATTACATCCTTTTCTAATGATTTTGGTATTATTTTCTAGTTATGTTTCAATTGTCTATTTTTTAACATGTTTTTGTATAGAGATTTAACAGTAAACCACCCCAAAAAAATGAGTTTCATATTGATTCATGTTCAAAACTGCTAGTAAAGCCTACAAGGTAAAACATCATAGCTAGAAAGAGTGCAAGATTTGTGGAAAAAATCTAGTTTTATATTGACTCATAGCTAAAATTTTGAAATCAAAGTAGGGTTCAAAAAAAAATTGAGTTAAAAAAGATAACACTTGAATGTCTCAAAGAATATGACCCATAACTTCATGAAATTGATTGGCATCAATTGTTGAATCCATTGAAAAGAACCGTGAAAATGTTTGGTAAGAGCATGCACACTCTTCTCCCTTCAATTCACTCCATTGCAATATAAACACATCCAAGATTTGGTGTCAAAAGCTAAACTCTCCACACTTTTGCATCACTGTAAACACCCTATGTATAGTGCGGGAACCAATCACAATCACTATACATGGAACACGCAATTCGCTATTTATGCACTTGACCAAGTGCGTTCATTTCATGAGCAAATCGTGCTTAAAAAATTTGTGTAAAAAGCTCTCTAAAAAACAGCGATTTTGTCTTTCTACAAATCACTTACATTGTAAACAAACAATTCTTTTATTTATTTTTTATTCTTATCTTTATCTTTGCTTTTATCTTTTCTTTATCTTGTTTCTTTTATCTTGTCTTCTTTCTTGTCTTCTTTTTCTTTTCCTTCTTGTCTTCCTTCTTGTCTTCTTCTTCTTTTTCTATTTTTTTCTTCATACCTCTTGTGGCAGCCGCAAACCCTACACCCGCACCGAGGAAAAAAAACCATTTTTTTTTTATTTTTTTTTTGCTTAGGGCTCATGAACCCTAAAAATAGAAATTTTAAAATTTTAAAAATTAGGGTTCAGCCAGCGGCGGCTGAACCTAAACGGCGGTGGAAGAAAAAAAAACCATTTTTTTTTATTTTTTTTATTTTTTTTATTTTTTTTATTTTTTCTCTTTTGGTTTTCGTCTTCTTTCTTGTTTAGGGCTCATGAACCCTAAAAAAAAAATTAGGGTTCAGCCGCCGGCGGCTGAACCCTAAACGGCCGGAAAAAAAAAAAAAAAAAAAAAAGTTTTTTTTTTCTATTTTTAGATTACTGACGGCTGAGGGCCGCGCACCCTAAGCCTCTTTTATCCTCTTCTCTCCTCTCCCTCTCTCTCCATCCCTCCCTCTCCATCCCTCCCTTTCCATCCCTCCCTTTCCATCCCTCCCTCTCCATCCCTCCCCTCTCCTCATATATATAGGGGAGAGGAGAGGGTCTCTCTCATTCATTCTTCAACTCCTTCTCCCTCCCCTACCTCTCCCCTATATATATATGAGGAGAGGGGAAGGAGAAGAAGAGGAAGAAGAGTCTTTGGGTGCGCGGCCGCGCACCCCAGCGACTAAAAATAGTAATTTTTAGAAAAAGTCAAAAAAAAAAGTTTTTTTTTTTTTGTTTTTTTTTTTGGGCAGCTGCCTTTCAGGGTTCAGCAGCACCCCACGGCCAACCCGAAAAAAAAAAAAAAAAAAAAAAAAAAAAAAAAAAAAGTTTTTTTTTTTTTTTTTTTGGTTTGCTCCCATTGTTTAGGGTTCAGCAGCCACAACTGAAGAAAAAGTAGAAGAAAAAAAAGACAACGAAGACAAAAAGGAAGACAAGAAGAAAGTCAAAAAGAAGACAAGAAAGAAGACGAGAAAGAAATCAAGATAAAAAAGAAAAGATAAAGATGAGAATAAATAATTATTAAAATAATTATTTGTTTACAATGTAAGGGATTGAAGAAAGACAATAATCGTTGGTTTTTTAAAAATAAAAGTTAGACAAATAAAATCATGCGCTCGGGGACGAAGTGCATGATTATATAGCCAAGTGCGTAAATAGCGAATTGTGTGTTATGGGTAATTATCATTATTGTCCATCAATCTAGGATACGGAGCTCTGTTATGAATTAGTTAGAGGTACTATAAAGGAACTATAAAAGCATCACTATATCTTACTCATATTGTGTATCACTCTCACTGGCCTTGAATTTTCAACATTAAATACACGCATATTTCATCTACACTAAATACTGCAATTAGGTTGCCTACAAGTTTAGGTTGCCTTCTCCGAAGAAAGTTACTTCACAAATCATCAAAGTCAACAAATATTTTCATTTGTACCATTTCATGAAGGTTCATGAGTCCCAATTACAACAATATATGTTTCAAAAGTAGTGCGTTCTTGTACAGTAACAATAAATATTTATATAATGTGAAATGTCAACCTAGTTGCACTATTTAGTGTAGTTTTCAGAGTCAATTGCTCATGCACGCGGAGGGTGTGCATGCTCTAATATCATGATAGTGGTAAAAGAAGTTAGTAGTTATACGCGTTCAGGTCAGTCACATGAATTAATTATGGTAAAATGTCAACACAAATTTCCTTGACTGAGTGGGCAGATTCAGAAGGAAGGTTGCGTACTATACAAGTGGTCATACAAGTGGAAGAATATGGGGAACACATCAGCAGGATTCATGCATGCCTCCGTTAAGCAAACCCAAACCATTTTCTGAAAATTCTCTGGTCTATTGGGGCAAACATGTCATCGCAGGAACTGGGATGCTACACCTCCAGGATTTCAGACACAAGGTGTACCGACCGGAAGTCTAAACAATAACACACAAAAAAAGGTTTAACTTTGAAAAAATCAAGAAGCTACTTAAAAAGATGCTAAAGCCAAAATTCCAGACTGAAGGTAGGTTCTGTGGGTAAGCCCACCAATTTGTGAAAAAGGCACTTCTACAGTGACTGTCAAAACTGATCAAACATTTGCAAACACTTCATTCAATCCTTGGTGGACAAGAAATGAACACATAAAAATGGAGCTGGTAATTTTATTAACATACTATGTAATAAATAGTACATATTAGAGGAAATACGCCTTCCATATTAGAGCTCTAAACAGATTGAGAAAAATCCAAAGTCCACCTAGGCATTTGATCAGTTTTGCCAACCCATGAAAGATGATCTCTCAATACTTTGTCCACCTCCCTTTTGCTGCTTTTACAGCTGCAATTCTATGTGGCATACTTTCTACAAGCCTCCTACAATCATCTGGTGTAATTGAGTGGAAAACTTCTACCACACGATCCCATAATTCTAATAATCCATTTGGAGGTCTCTCATATTGATTGAGTCTCCGTTTGAGAATTGACCAAAGGTGTTCAATGGGATTCAAATCAGGCGATTGAGCAGGCCAAGGTAGAAGAGCAAAAGGTTGCCGTGAGAACCACTCTTGAAGCATCTTTGTTGTGTGAATGGGAGCATTGTCTTGTTGAAAGATAACACGAGAACGGTCTAAGTTGAACTTGGAAATTACCCTGTGGACATTTTCCTCTAGAATGTCACGATAACGAATCTGATTAATGCGCCCCTCCACTTTGCATATCAATCCAGGTCCATGCATGCACATACACCCCCAAACCATAATCCCTCCACCTCCATGTTTCACTGTTTGACTGATAGTTCGTTCCGAAAGCGGCATCGCCTCTCGTGTCCAACACCAAACTCTTCCGTCTGAGTTGAAGCGGTTGATTTTACACTCGTCTGAGAAGATTACTCGACTCCAATCCTCTATGGTCCAGTGTTCGTGGACACTAGCGAACTCTAAACGTGCCTTTACATTTTTGAGAGAAAGATGTGGTTTTTTGACCTTTGTTTGCGAACGTAAACCAGCTCTATGAAATGCACGTTTGATAGTATGAGAGCTCACTTTCACTCCCAATACTTGTTGCGAAGACCTTGCTAAATCTGCACAAGTACCCACTCTTCCCCTCACCATTTCTAATACACACCTTCGTTCCTGTGCTCTATTCAACTTTCAAGGTCTACCTCCACGCAAGCGGTTTACATCTGAAACATGTACCTGACGAAGGTTATGAACACTTCCCACACTCACATGCAAAGTATTTGCTATCTCCCTGTGTGAATATCCTCTCTGGAGCATCGAAACTATGTTATCTTGAGTTTGTCGAGATAATGCTTTGGGCATCTTGAAACACTAAAGAAGAAGGCCTATACAGTAGCAATAATTGTGTACACAGCTATCAGAGACTAGAGAATTCAAAGTTCTATGAGTGCCAGTGGAAGATCTCTCACAAATCTGTGCACATCACTTCATGAGATATTGCATTTCATGGAGTGTCAAAAGTGATCAAATGAGAGAGATGGTCACTAACCATCCATCTGTCCACACAAATGCATTGCCATCTGTACAATTACGTTGATAAGTATCTCAGCTTATAATAGATTGTGATTAACCTCTAAACCAGAGCATGCCACTTGCCAGATTGCAATTAATGACAATCGAACTTGTAATTATCCAATGTATGATCAGTTTTGACAGTCACTGTACATAACATTCCGTAGCCTTCATGCCCTCTGCCAGTCTTTCATGCATTCTGCCTTTTCTTCTTCATGCGCTCTACCTTTCCTTCATGCACTTTGCTCATCACCTTCTCACTTCACCTATTCAATTAGCTATTGATGAAGTCATGTTGGGTGTGGAATATGTTGCACCATCTAAGATAGAGGGCCCCAAAACCAACAAGGTTCTAATTTCAACACAATCTAAACCATGCATTTATTTTAGAACACAAATTTAAACACATCATAGAGCTCTTATTGAATGTTAACCAAAATGATAAGCTATCTATGTTCTACCTAGATTTAGTTTTTAGGATGATTATTGTGCCTAGATTTTGTTGGAATTAGAACTGTGTTGATTTTGGAGCCCTCTACCTTATTGTTGGACAAAGCAGAGTCACTACATGCTACTAAATGTTATGTATGTCGAGATGTATGTTCACTAGTAGGAAGATTGTAATTAGTCAACATGACACTCAAGAGTCTGATCTATGATTGTCACGGCGACCAACGGACCGTCCATCGATCCGTCTGCCCCACCGGCGATTAGCCTTGCACCCATCCAATATCAAAATATCTTCAAGCATATTCACATGATATTCTTATCAGAACTCTGATTTATCCAATCCTAATAGGGCTAAAGGACCATCTTGTACGTCTTCTAATCCACACTTGAAGGGCAACGCCCAATATGACAAGCTTGATTTATCAAGAAAATTGATTTTGGAACAAAGATATCACTATATTGCCATTCAATGTCCCATAACATTATTTTAAAACTCCGACACTATTAAATTTTAAGGAGATATAGTGTCCTTGTAAGAAAAAAATGGATGTAGTGTTTTAATGACATATGGCAACTTTATAATAAATTTGGCACGCCACCTCATGTCACTCTCATTATTTGAAAAAAACATGGCACTCTCAATGAAAGTGGGAATGGCTGACTTTTATGTAGTGTCAAGAGTTTCTCTTCACCTTTGAACAAGTTGTGGTAACTGAGACACCAATTCTCCTCTAACACTAAATACGACATTCAGTGTAGTAGAAACAATGCGTGCAATAGACTAAAGAAGCATGCCCAAAAAGACTCACAACTAATTAAGTCCGTCATTGGGGATCTTCTCGTGGGTCTTTTCGCTAGTCTACGTGGGCGGTGTTTCTACTATAGCAATGAGTATGTTTCATATGTTTCGTATGTTGAACAAAGGGGCACAGTGCTGGAGTCTCTTTTGTACATCTCATTGAAGCCTCCCTCGAGTAAATTAATCACTACAATGCCATGTTCTGTTTTTTTTGTGATATGTACAGTCCCCTCCACAAAGTAAGGTAACCCCAGTTTTGACTAGTCATAAACTCTTTCAAAATTTGACCTTTTTAGATCTATTTTTCAATACTAACCTATTAAAACAATAGTTTTATACAACTTCAATGAACACACCAAATTTCAATTTATAAAAACAAAATTTTTGTTTTTGATAAGTTATTTTGTGTATCATTCATTGTGGTACATAATGATTGATTGAAAAAAATTGAAGGAAATTTTTTAAATTTTCAATATACAAATATTTAGGAAACATTGATGTGCACATCTTACTTTTAAGAAAAAAATTCATTACCTAAGAAAAAATTTAAACTACAAAGAATTGAATATCAAGGGGTCACTAATCAAGAATTTGTACAACAAATTTCTCTAAATCTAATTAGGTTTTCGCAAACCAATTGCACCATAGTACTCATAGGTATAAAAGTAGTCATAATATAAGGGTCAATTAGAAAAATATAATTCCAATTTAATAATATCTATTTAACAAAATTTGGGAAGGCAAGCCTTTAACATTGAATTCTCTAGTGTCTAAAATTTTCTTAGGTAATGCAATTTTTCCCCAAAAGTAAGATACACAGATCAATGTTTCCTCTATATTTGCACAATAAAATTTTAAAAAATCATCATCAATATTTTTCAGTCAACTATTGTGTACCACAATTGAAAATACACAAAATAATTCATCAAAAAATATATTTTTTTTTTTTGAAATTGAAATTTGATATGTTGATCAATATTGCATAAAACTATCATTTTAATAGGTTAATTTTGAAAAATGGGTCTACAAAGGTCAATTTTTTTTAAAAATCTTACAAGTTGAAATGGGCGTTACCTTACTTTCTAGAGGGCACTGTACATTCTCCACAAAGCTTCAGTACTTTGCAGGCTTTGATGTTTGATCTGGTTTGTGGCAGCATCCTAAACAAGAAATAAAATTCGATCATAACATAGATTTCGCAGGGGCTAACTGCCATCTTCTTTCTACTGGCTATTAACCCTTTAAGGTCCCGATTCAACAACGTTTTCAAATATTCGTTATAAAATGTTCGATAAAAGTTTAAAATGGAGTTGATGTACAAAGCAAAGTTATAAATGTCAATGCGAAGATAACATCTGTACGGTTGGATTCTTCATAATTTTTATTAATAATTTTAAATTAATTTTGCAAGGTTTTCTCTTGAAATTCAATTTAAAATCCAAAATTAACATTAAAATTTAAAAAAAAATTGTAATGAAATTGGAATAACATGCACTACAAGATGGTATGGTTTTCATTATTTGATTTTACTTATTATGGAAAATCATGTTTAAGGTCTCACTTTTTGAACTAAGAATGAAACTTGACATAAACCACTTTTGCTATTTTTTAGAAATTCTCAATATCATATTTTGATTATCCGTACCGTACAAATGGTAGTCAACTAGCACAAGAATTAGAAAAAAAATGGATGGATGAAAAACATCACCGTAAGCGGTGAAGGGATGCGTCAGAAATCATCCAGCGTCCAGAATATGGACGCTGGAGCGTTAAAGGGTTAAGACTGATCAGTGTTGCCGAAAAACAAAACCCCTGATTACGCTGTTTTTATTTATTGGGTGAAGACCAGTTTAGCCAGGGAGTGATTTTATAAAGTTGTGTCATTGTTTATATTGACACTGATGACAAAACTTTCCATTCAGAGCATTCTCTTTTGGTTCCCATATGTAGTGCTGATTTGGTCTTTGTTCCCAAAATGTGAAGCGGAGCAGCACCCTAGCAAATTAAGAGATGTGATCCAATTCTTGAGAAGGGAAAGAGGCAAGCTCCTCTCCAACGGCACAAAGTACGTCTACACAAGTGATAGAGGAGAGCAACTTGGAACAACACTTGTAACAATATTGGGATGTGGTTAAAATCTTGTAAAAGCATTTGTACAAAAATGCACACACCAGTAGAAGACCTGTCATTTTTCATTCCCCATTTTGTGGGAACAACATTGGCTGAATATTATGCTTATATTTATGTCTTCCTGTGACCAAAATCACTCATCAGCACTGACACAACCCATGTGCCTGGCGCGGTTTCATTCCTTTTTCCATTTATAATAAGTGAAAAACGACACATTTCCTATTATTGACAGTGCAACCTCCCATGTACATTGAATCATTATGAAAAACAGCATTGGGATGTTTGGAAAACCTACAACGTTGTTGATTTTTTGACAGGGGGTTTGCATTAGTTAGTGATGAATTGTGTTGGAATGACATTATTCCATAATAATAATGTCATCAAAACCCTGAACATTATTGTAAGCACATCTCTCACTTGCGCAACCAGATACAATTCTTCTATTTTTTGAATCAACTGGTGATTGTCTCAGAACAATGCATAGATCACATCCAGTTCTGATTGTACAAACAATTGCCACTACCCAAATCCATACACATCAATGGACCTCAGCCTTTGCTCATATCAATGAGTAGATTTTTTCAAAAACGTGTTACTGAATTTCTACAACTAATATTGGGAGCTTGATATGCAGATGTAGCTTGATATGCAGACGTAGCTTGATAGTCAGAGAATGCAACATGCAGCCATATTCTGTCTACACTCCATGATATGACAATATTATTGTTTCAAGTGATACACATGTGACAAGTCATTTCTATGAATAATCCATGCATGCCACCTTGAAGTCAAGACTTCCCAAACATGTCATAACAAAGAGGGACAATTGTTTGACCTTCAGTAAGATGTTAGAAGTTTCTAGTAATCACGGCTCTAACTAATTGTTAGGAAATGTACGTGTCATCATGATAATTTATCTATGGTAAAGATATATAGTATTAGGGCTTTCACCTTTGAGAGAAGGTATCAAGGGTAGCCAATGCTATTTAGATCCGGGTGGCGTATTTAGTAGCACTATCTATCTCCACTAGAGGCTTGATTCTTATGGGTTTGTAAGCCCCATTACTCTCTCTACTCTCTCTCTACTAAGGCTCCCACTTAGGTGCAGATGAGTTCTAATTATCAATATCCGAATAATACTCCACACTCAATTTTTCAGCAAGTAGAAATCTACACAAACTGCAAATTGTGGTTGTCCTCGTTTACCAGCATTTCAATGCCATGAATAAATGTTTAGATTAATTTTTCTGTCAAGACCGTAAGTTATAGTTGACAGATAGTTTTGATGACTTGTATCAGCCAAAGTGCCCATTCTAATTCCAAAAATTGCACTCACAAAGAGCAATCAAAGATTCTGCACATGTTTCACATCTCCAATTCAAGGTGGTCTTAAAAAAACTGCACATGACAAACTTGTACAACTTTTTTATCACATTCTCTTAGAGTGCAAGTTTTGTAACTTACAAGATGATCTCTACTATGAGGCTATTATTATTCTTGAAAATTGAGTTATCCGAAAACAAAAGAGGAGTTCAAGAGGAGTTTGCTCCTTATAATTACAATTTCTGACAGGCATTGTTCATGAATAGTTTCCATGATCAGGGTTCTTAACTCGAGGGAATGTGTGGGAACTCTCCTCTAGCATTGGTCCTCTAGCACTGGGAGGTCACAAGTTCCACACCCCATGGCGGTGGAGAGCATTGCTTTTGATTATTCTACAACTCACCATAGACTAGTTTTGCAATCTTTTTGAACTTAAAACGAGTGTCAGGTGAGTTTAAGGTTTCTTTCCACTTTGAGACACTCATTGCGGTTAACTCCTAAGTGACCAAACGACCATTTTATGGTCGCTGCCCTTTTTTACGGGCTGCCCGAGATGAAAAAAAACTTTTTTGAAAAAAAAAAAAAAAATTCAAATAGGAAATCAAGTCTACTTTCCAACCCAATTTGAATTATGTCAATCTGAGTTAAACTCCATCAAGGAGAAATTTTCAAAGACAAACACCTCAACATTGTCCTAGTGTTACAAAACTTACTATTTCGGGAAAGTAATGATGTTCCCTCTTTGAAATTTTTTTCTTTTTTGAACTTTAGAATAGAATGTCTAGTTTCAACCAATCATACCAAATTTCAAATTCTAAAAATAAAATTTGTAATTTTGGTGAATATTCAACGATAAATGCTTCTAAATTTGTTTAATGAGTATCGAAAACATTTTTTGAAAGTTTGACCGTATGGATAATTACTAAACATCGTGCTTCTCATTTTCTCTTTTGAACCATACTTCATCGAAGTTGTAGAAGCAACATTTTATAGCACATTTAGGTTTGGCCCTTACCCCCTCTGTCATTTAGGGGTTAACTCTAATGACTCAAGTTCTGGGTAGCAGCAGCAAATTACATGCTTTCATATCAGCCCCTATTGCAGCAGTAAAATTCTGTGCAGAATGTGGGGTGCCTGAATTTGGAGGTATAATTCTTTTCCTGTCTCTTTGGAACTCTTCTATGGACTACATTCACCCGAAGACAATAACATATGTCTCACCTGAATTTGTCACGTGGTTGACGAAATAATTATTTTTCTACCTCACTGGAATTTGTCAATTCAGTTTTGGATTTCTTATGATTTTGTTATGAAGTATAGTAACGATTGAAATTGTGATCGGATCAACATTGTCGTATTTAACACTTTTTTCCAACTTGATGTCGTGTTGGACTTTTGACGTCGAATGTTTTATTACATGGTTGTCGAATATATTAGATATCCCTTCATACTATTGAAGCTTAACCCCTCAAGGCCCAAGGGGCTTAAAAGTCGCCCCTCTGGTCACACTCAAACTTGGTCCACAAACCCTATATGCTCGGCATTCGTACGGTGGATCCTTCCCATTTTTGGGTCACAATTGTACACTATAGTTGAGATCCAAGATCAACAGTGAAGTTTTGAGGAAGTGCTCCCACTACGAGTAAGTGCACATTTAGTGAACACAGGTACACAAACAAGCGATTCAAGCATGGGCCTTGAGGGGTTAACCCCTAAAGGACCAAGTGTCCTAACTAGGACATTTCAATGTTCGGGTAGGTTCCTACAGTGTCAATTTTTATTTTTGTTTTTTGAAATAAATTATGTTATTTCGGTATATCAATACAAAAATGGGGATTTGAATTTTTTTTGATTCTGACTTTTAAAGTGGAAGTTATGGAGCAAAAGGGGTTTTTTTTGGGGAGAATGGGCAGTGCGGGCAGGGCTCAAAATAAACCTGAAGAATTATTATTTTTCAACTGTAACCATAGGATCTTGTTATGGATTTCCAAAAGAGTGCATGGTAAAATTTTCATAGAATTTGACCGTACAGATTGTAAGATTATAGCGTTTGAAGTGAAAAGATGAAATTGCAATCTTTTTGGATATTTTTTGACCGTCTTTGAAGACATGGGAAAAATTATTAAATTGGTCAAAGAATTTCTCAAAATTTATTTACATGTTTGATTTGGTATTTTCTACCAAGAGGAAAAAAAATATTAACAAGAAAATGAATAGAAAGAGGTGAAAATGATGCTCAAAAATAGGAAAAACTGTGGTCCTTTAGGGGTTAATAGTTCATGTATATTCTTGAATTATGCCTATATGACATATATGGGGATTTATTAAACATCTTTAACGTCACATTTGACAGTGGTCAAGCAAGTCAAATCTCACTAAATGACATGGTGGTGTAAAGTGTGTGTAGCATAAGATTGACAGTAGAGTTATCCGCAAAGTGGTCTCAAGTAGGGTGACTGAACTATAGTTTTCAAAAAGAGAGGTTGAGTTCCCAATAAAAGTAGACATGTCAGTTGCCTGAAAAAAACTCCAGGTCTGAAGTTTGGAGGGACCAAAAATGGTGCCTTTTAATTTCACGACCTCAGTTTTCCTGCACCCTTGGAGAAAATAGCCTTGAGCCTTTTTTAAAAACAACCCAGCCAATCAGCAGCAGCAGGGCGGAGCCCGCGGCGGGCCCAGCCCAGACCGCCAGCCCGCGGCAGGCGGGGCAGAGCCGGCGGCAGGCCCGGCCCTGCTGCCTGCTGCCTGCAGTCCCTCTCTGACTGAGTTACATAAATAGCAATTGTGACCCCCCCCCCCCCCCCCCCTCCATTGCGCAGGTGTGATTACGTTTCCCAAGAATTTTTTAAATCTGCCAGTGGCAGACAGGTCCAATTTGCGGAAAACTCTAGTATCTGAATCAAAAAAGTGATTACCAAGAAATTTGTCCTAGTAAGGGCCCGAGCAAAGGTGAAACTTTTTGCAATGTTGTTTCCTGAAAATTTAAATTATTTAATGACAAATTCAGGTTCAACCTATAGTATTCGAAAAGATGAATAAATTTGTCGAAAGGATTTGAAAACACGCATGGCCAATTTGTGCTTGTAAGACACATACACTGGACGAAATCTGAGGCCTCTAGAAGGCTGTGAGCTACAATTCCAAAAAAAACTTAAAAAATAAATGAATAAATCTGATGTGGATCTGCTGTGGTCACCTCTTTGTCACGTCAGATTGGATTTTAATTTTAATTTTTGTGGAAATAGAATATAGAAAATAAATGTGGACTGAAAGTTGAAATTTTAAAGTAGGAAACAATTACCATAATTATTTTTGATGAAATTTCCATAACCATGTCTTTGATAAAACATGTTTAAGACACAAGTTTCAAAATTCATATTCTAATTGAAACCTATTTGCATCACAAAGTTTATACTTATAAAATGTATATAGATAAACTTCAAATTCAATTTTTTTTTAAAGCTTGAATTGGCATAAGCTTATTTTAAAATATGTTTCAAAAGTGGCATTCTTTTCAAATGCACTATGCCCTTGACGCACTTCATCAACTCTCAAATTTTCATATATTGTATAAAAATTAAAAAATTAAAAATTAAAAATAAATAAATAATTAAATTTTTTTTTAAAAACCTCTTGGACCAGCATAGTTCATATTATTAGGTTAATCAAACATTTACTGATGTTAGCAATTGAAATAATTTTTTTGAAAATTCCTAGTCATTTATTAGTTAAATATCATATGCAAAAGTTACAAGGGTGGTAATAAAGGTACCATTTGTTCCACAAAAAAAAAAAAAAAAAGTTACAAGGGTAAGTTCAAAGTTTTTTGAAAAATGTTGTAAAATCAATACATAGTCTAAAACAAAGTGTATTTTCAGACGTAATATGCTTTCATTGTTCAAAATTTCATGGTATTCAAATTAAGACATTATTGAATCGGGCTCTCCTACCTTAGCCCTTAAACGTTAAACTCGGGGGGTGCACTCCTTGAAAAAAAATAAGGATATAGGTGCGATCATGGGGCATTTAAATGGGGGCTATTATTTTCCTTTCCTCTATTTTTTGGCACCCTATGATTACATAATTTTCTACTTTGGGTCATTAAAGTGGGGGCATATATTAATTGTAATTTTTGATTTCCATCTATATATCATATGCTATATTACTTCCAAAAAAAAATTTGAAGATGGCAAGCAACTGATTAGAAACAAAAAACAATATAGACATGAAAAAACCAGAATAGCAACGCAAGTGCTTACAAACGAGGAATAAAACTGTGTTAAACAACACATTTACCAAAATGGACTTCCTTACAAATGGAAGTTCACAGTGAGAAGGTTGAAGGATTGACAGTAGCTGTAATGTTTAGGGTGTGTCTATGAGCTCAACTAAATCTGCAAAACATCTTATACTAGCAAAAACAAAGTGAAAATGCACATATAAGCCTCATTCCTACATATGACTACCCCACTAAGATCCCTCTCATGGCGTCGAACCCTAGTTGCACAGGAGGCGAGTGTAACACTGGACACTCAAAAGCTTCAATGGAAGATCATTCTACAACTCCTTGCATTCCTCCACTGCCTTCCTAGGAAACATTTTGAACAAAAATAAGTCAACAGATGGCAACCAAACAATGTCGAATCATATCTCGATGACCGCAATAACAATCCCAGTAAACAAGTTGGTTCAATCAAACTGAAAAAACTAGCTCAGCAACTTCTTAGCACTGAATTTCAACGAGGCTCCTTTATTATTTAGCAACCTTGCTATGCCAGCTGCGATTCACAACCTTTGTGCTATTTTAGGTACGTAGTGTCATTACGGGTACATTGTGTCATCAACGTGGTTTCACACAAACAGATGATTTGCAGCAAGGGGTCCAGTTTTCCAGAGAGCCGGATTCACAACTATGTTTAATCCGAAATTCTACACTTGAATTCCATCTATTGATATACATTCGATTAGAGTCAATCGTTTTAACACGCCATCAAAACTCAAGGTTATCATCAAGAAACCCAAACAAATACGAAGACGATGGAGGTAAAGGAAAATTACTTATCTAGATTAGTGTGATAAAAGATGGTATGAGCAATGTAGGTTCATTACAGTGAGTGGAGCTACTACCGAGGTGCTGGGCTGGAGGCTCAAGCCGCATCCGCACGATCCACAGCCAACCTGCAACAGGAAGTAATCCCATCAGTCAAATTCAAGTCCATTATCTATACCAGTGATTCATCATCCACACAAATCCTTGCAATCACCGCCCTCACTCACGTTTCTTGTTGCCAATCCAACAAACCCTGCCAGCGACTGATCTCCACAAACCCAAGCGAAAAGAATGTACGGTAAAATGTGAGAGTGCGGACCCGACTGAGTGTGATTGCAGGCTCCGGGCTACGGTGTCCCGTCCGGCGATGGCGATGGTGGCCATGCGAGGCCCTGCGACGGGCTAGGCGTGAGGGGGATAAGGAGGTCTGAAGGCCGTAAACCCTAACCCCGGCTATGGCCTCAGGATCTACATCATCCGATCTTCGTGCAGCCCTGAAAAACCTTCGACCTGCAAACCTTCGATCTTCTACCAGCTCCTCCGGTGCCAAGAACGGCGATGGCGATGGCAAGGTTGGAGATCGGGCGGGGACGCCCCGGCGGAGAGAGCACTTTCTTTTTTTCCGAGTCTTTGACGGGGATGGACATGAAACTCATTCAATCAATCAAGAGATCAGTTCGGGAAAAATCCAAGACGCTGGACATGAACTAGAAGGACTCGCCGCTCACAGATCGCCAAACCCTAATCGCCAAACTCGTCCACAACAAAACAGATGAGGTTAAGGGAAAGCTCGCGAAGGAAGACAATGGCGAAGGAAGGAAGAGAGGCCCAACAGCCCTAAACCCTAAACTTTCTGCACACAAACCCTAAATGCCAACTCAGCGCCAACTCAGCGCCACCTCACCCAATTTAAGCCATCACGTCTAAAATTTGAATATTTGAGGGGGTATACTATTTCTACTTTTTTCTACTTGGGTTGAATAGATCACACTCTATATTAGTTATAAGGGCATCCAATGCATATTTCTATATGCTATTGTAGATCTAAACTAATTGTAATTTTTACCTCCAATGTTTATTTGACACTCTACATTATTTCGCACGTAGTTTTCTACTTCTACCACGCACTGCACCCCCCGAGACGTTAAAAGAATCCCCATGGGCTTGTTTTGAGAATATAATGAAGAAAAAAGTAGATTTTCTCAACCAAAATTGAAATAGATTGGTGCTTTGAAAAAATGATAAAAATATGAGGCTAAATATAGCATACACTCAAGTTTTAGTAAATTGTACTTTCCAAAGAAATTAGAAGAGTATTGATGGGGAAGATGGGAAGGGAGGAGAGGGAGTCGGGCAATTTAAGATCTTAATGGATACCAGAGTTGCTATTGCTAGCCAAAGCTGTTCAACGATGTTTTCTTTTTTTTTAATAAAAAATTTTAATCCATAATTGCAGAGCTCATTGCAAAGCCAAAATCTCGTTGTAATTTTTAACTTTGTTTTTGGAATGACATTGTTCATTCTATTCATTGTTCATAGAAGATTTCATGATTACTCATTAGTTGTTCACATTACTCAGGGGGCACTATTGGTGGCAACTTTTTAAATTATTAATTTTTCCTTTGGACTGTCCGACTAGGATCCTATTGACGTTCAAGGGTTAACTCTTAACCCCTAAACGTCCAGGCATCCAGTTTCTGGACGTTTGTTGGTCAAACCCAATTTTGAATCTTGAAGACGACTTTTGTTGCTAATACACCCAACTAAGAAAATGAAGTTTATTAAGTCTAGTTTGAACTCCACTTTTCAAATCTTAAAAATTCCAATTATTGAGTATTTTATTGCTTGTGCAAGCTTTGTAGCTCAAGGTTTGAATTACACTACATAGGATGTTCACCTTTCGAATTTCAAAATTTAAATAAAAAATTTCTATGGAAAACATATCATGTGATTCTCCATTGTAATTTGTACCTGCTCCCAAAAAAATATTAATTTTTTAAAGCTTTTTTGTAATAAAATTTATTTTTTGAAGTATTTGACTTAAAAATTTGTTAAAAAGGCCGTATTAAATCAAAAAAATCTGAAAATTTCAAGACTGATAGGAAACATTCAATTCCATGCATGAAAAATATTACAAAATATATTTTGATAAATCTTGAAGGCTAAATTGTGTAGTTTGACTTTCCTACAAAGGAGTGGTACTTTTAAGGGTTAAGATTCCTATGTTGTGTTTCACCAAAAACAGTTTTTTGAAAAAACAATTTTAGTGCAATAAACCAAGAATCTTTAACTTGTGTGATCTTATTTATAATTCATATACGTGAAAACTACCCATTTATAATATAGGATGTTTTCATAGGATGGGAGCACTAATTTCAGTGGATTTTTTCACTATCATTGAGACTACTAAAAATATAATGTATTAAATTAGAAAGTAGCCATTCAATTCTATTCTCAATTGAAGACCACACATTTTATTAAAATTTGAGAATCATCCAATGGTGGGATTGGAAGATTATAGTATGTATTTGAACTATATAATGCATGCTTAAAAATGAGATTTTGGGGGTTGTGCGACTTCAAAGTTAAATAGAATTTGGGTTAAATTTTCAAAAATGATAGTAAAGAATTTCAGCTATGCCCTATGTCAACACCTCTCCATTGCAATCTTTCATATCAATAATAGACTCACTCATAATTATTGTGAGATTTATAAGTGAAAGTGACTTATACATATACGGTTTAGGACAAAATTTTATACGTTGAAAATTGACAGGAGTGGGTACATTAGATCGGATTACATGCACTAACGGAAGATGAAGAAGAGAACACAATCCAAAAAAATAAAACAAGATAACAAACTTCCAAACACAAGAAATACTGCATAATACATGTGTTGTGTTTGTAAGCATTTACTATATTTCCAAGTATTTGCAGTATTTTTGTGTTTTGTTGATAGGTATTTTGATAGTTGTACAATTCCAAATTGAAAATTTCTTTTTCTAGAAGGTGTGTAATGTATATGGGAAAATCTGAACTTCGAAACTGAAGTTCCAATTCTTCACGAATTCTCTGCTATTTGCATTTCGAACGTTGTAGTGACCATATTGTGGTCAGCTGGGCACTAAAGGGTTTATTCTCCTTCAAGATTAAAGTTCATCGCGTTGGTGCCAAAGCTTACAAAAAGTGTTGCCATGTAAATACTTTTGAGAGTAAATTTGACCTCTAGTGTGAAGCCCAAAAGGCCAATTTCCAAATTTCTTGCAATCTGATTGGTGGAATCAACTGACTCTCAACCTTTTGGCATAGAGTGTGAACCAGGTAGGGTGCCCGGCCTCATGCAAATGTGAAGGTGGGTTCTGTGCCAGCAGCGTGTCAGCAATCGCAATACATTACCCATGTTCTGTAGAGTAATTGAAAAAGTTGGTACTGTAGTAGTGTAGTTTCAAATGTTTTAACAAACAATAATAAGTTGAAGTTTGTCATCAGCCGCCTTTGTTGCCATAGCAAATGGGATGATGACTTCATGGTGACAAAGTTGTCCGGCTATTGCATTAATGCAACACTTCTCAAACCATATGGTCTAAAACATGTACAGTTGCCCTTGGTTAGCTGTCCGTTGTTTGTTTCTCATTGGAATAAAAAACTTCTGTTCACTACTGTAGTAGAAATTAAAGAGGTACTTGGGCACCAATAAAATAGTGTTAGAGCGTGGTGCCCAAGGCTTGGTTGTATTGGCACCAAGTTAAAACTTTGCTTTGTCACCACACTGAAATCATCATATATTGTGACCCACAATATTTACAAGAGGCTATTACTAGTAATGATAAAATTCAAATATTGTGGTAAACTTCATTCAAATTTGATGAAAATTTGTTCAAATTGGATGAAAATGTGTTCCAATGGATGAATGTACCTACATCAATTATCCACCGATGATATACGGTAATTTCAATGTATTTCTTGGTGTCCAAAGACCACAACATATTGTTCATTAGTGTGTGCTATGTGTTTGTTCCAATGTCCCTTTGTCCGGTGGGCACTGTGTCATTGACATTACGAACGGACACTTTATTCACGCCGGCCTCCGATTGAGGGCCGGAGTTTCTATCTATCGGTGTGCTATGTGTAAAGAAAATGCTAAGGAGAACATCAATGTTGTTCATATTTGCTTGGATGTTTGATGGGAAACCATTTTTAGACATAACCGCATCCTCACTATCCAACCAAAATGCATTTAACCTTTAAATACCATTTCCTAATTTAAAAAGAAAGGAGTATTTTTGAGTTTTAAACTCAAAATATAAAAATAATTCACATTTTAAAAATGTAGGTACATAATAATCTTGCAATTTATCGTCAAAGTGATTTGAAAACCGAGTTGAAAACTAAGAAAAGCAAGTCTTTGGGGCTTGGTCAATCCTTTCAAGGTTAATTTATCAAGCAGTTCAAAATTTTGACAATTCATAGTTTAGTCCTCACTTTCTACGACAAGTTTGGTGACAAGAGTGCAGAAATTATTAGTTAGGAGTTTACTGCTACTTGATGTGAGAATGATATTGTTTTTACTTCCGTAGTTTCTACTCTCTCACGACAAGAAAACTTGGTAAAAAAATTTGGTAAGTTTGTCATGTGCAATTTATTAGACCATCGAATGATCGGTGTTTGGTTAGAAGAAGTTGAGTTGTGCTCTTGCTAAAAGTTAGATTCCTTGGAAATCAAACCCGTGGGGCTTAGAAAATTGTTAAACCCTTTGGCGTGCATGCTTCTATATAGTGGACAATGAATATATTGCAACCTTTCTCAATACTACATCATGTACAGTTTTTCATTCATCCAAATTTCTCTTGGTTCTTGTGCTAATTGACTATCATTTGTACAATATGGAATTTCAAAATAAGATATTGTGATTTTTTGAAAAGCAACACAATTGGTTTATGTCAAGTTTTATTCTTAGATCAAAAAGTGAGACTTTAAACATGATTTTCCAAAATAAGTAGAATCAAATAATGTAAATCATACCTTTAAACAATAAAGTGATTCAAAATCATCATATAAACACATTGGTATTTTAAAAAATCAATAAATATTTTTGATGTGTTTACAAAATGACTTTGAAATGTCATTAAGTAAAAATGACATTGAAAAAAAAAAAAAAACTTACAAAGAAAAAAGTGATCTTGGGCTCTACCCTCTTCTACTAAAATGTTTTTAAGGGATTCATAACATCTTGGATTAAAGTAAAAAATTTACCATGCAAATTAGACTTCAAGATGCAACTTTCTTAACAATGTTTATTGAAACCACACACCGTTTACAAGAGAAACAAGCCACCAAAGTTCATGATAATTCAAAAAAGTTCAGATTTTAAACATTGGCGCAATCAGGGGTCAACAAGAAACTTTTAACCCTTAAACGTCAAGGTAAGCCCCATGGGCTTAGTGAAAAGAGAATAATGAAGAAAAAAGTTGATTTTCTCAACCAAATCAAGTGAGACTTGTTGCGTTGGAAAGCTACTGAAAAAGCGATCTAGATTCCAAATTTTCGCCTCATTTGAGAGATTGTGGAATCGTTGGTAAGCAATCAAAGTTATCAAATTGGACAAGTTTTGAGGTTGGGGCAGCTGAAGTTCAGCAATGCCGCAGTGCTGCAGTGTTGCAGTGCACTGCAGAGCCGTTTTTGCAAAAAAACAAAAAAAACAAAAAAACAAAAAAAATAAAAATAAAAATAAAAATAAAAATAAAAATTTTTTTCCCCAAAAAAAAATTAGATGCCTTCTGGGCTGCCCTGTTCAGGCCCTCTTGACGTTTAAGGGTTAAACTATAGAGATTTATTTCAATTTCTTTTGTGATATAACCAAGGTGTGATAGCAAGAACCGTATAGTTAACCCTTTAGTGCCTAGCAAGCCAGATTATGGTCACTGCAACGTCGCAAATGCAAATAACAGAGAATCCGTGAAGAATTGGAACTTCAATTCTGAAGCTCAGATTTGCGCACATACATTACGCACCTTCTAGAAAAAGAAATTTTCAATTTGGAATTGTACAACTATCAAAATACCTATCAACATAACGCGAAAATACTGCAAATACTTGAAAATACAGTAAATACTTTCAAATACAACATATGCATTGTGTAGTATTTCTTGTGTTTGGAAGTTTGTTATCTTGTTTTATTTTTTTGGATTGTGTTCTCTTCTTCATCTTCCATTAGTGTGTGTAATCCGATCTTGACTAATGTACCCACTCCTGTCAATTTTCAACGTATAAAATTTTGTCCTAAACCGTACATGGACAAGCCACTTTCACTTATAAATCTCACAATAATTATGTGTGAGTCTATTTTTGATATGAAAGATTGCAACGGAGAGGTGTTGACATAGGGCATAGCTGAACGTCTTTGCTTTTATTTTTGAAAATTTACCTCAAATTATATTTAACTTTGAAGTCACACACCCCCCAAAATCTCGTTTTTGAGCGTGCATTATACAGTTCAAATACATACTATAATCTTCCGATCCCACCATCGGATGATTCTCAAATTTTAATAAAATGTGTGCTCTCGAGTTGAGAATAGAATTGTACGGTTACTTTCTAATTTAACCCATTCTATTTCTGGTAGTCTCAACCACAGTGGAAAAACCCACTGAAATCCAGAGCTGTCTGCTACAGTACCCTAGGCACTAAAGGGTTAAGGAAGCAGGTGTGAAAATGGATTGAAGAATTAGAACATTTTTTATTTTTTGACAGCTTATGGACAACTAAGTTAACATTTTTTTTGTTATTTTGAAAAATATGTATTTTTTGAACTTGTATTTTCACATTATTTTATTTAACATGTTGTATTTTCACATTCTTTTCACATGTTTTCACATTATTTTATTTTGAAAATCCGTACCGTACAAGTGGTAGTCAACTAGCACAAAATTTTTAAAAATGTTGGATGGATGAAAAACATCACCATATGTAGTGAAGGGACGCGTCGGAAATCATCCAGCGTTCAGAATATGAACGCTGGCGCGTCAAAGGGTTAAACGTCCTCACCCGTCTTCAAATTTGGAGAATTTCAAAGATGTCTTATAAAATGTAATTCAAAGGGATATTTTGAACTTGACGTGTGAATAAAAGTTTTACATTATGAATTTTTGATTTTATCCATACAGTTAGATCTATGATTGTTGTCACCAATATTCTTATATAAAATTTGAAACTTAAAATTCAAAATTCTTTTGTAATTTGATTATGAATAAGATATCAATAATTTGTGCATGATTTTTTTTGCGATTGTTTGAAATGAAATACTCTAAGTGTAGTGATTTTTGAAGATCTTTTGGTTGCTGAACTTTATGAGTTGAATTTTTTAAGAGTACTTTTACATTGAAATCTTTGAGATTTTGGGTGAATCACTTCAACATGAAATGAGGCATAAAAATTTCACAAATCATCCCCTTTCTAATGGGATCACACATGCATGAAGCTAACTTCCCCATAAAATATATAGTAAAAATTCACAAAAGACAAAATGACAATGACGGATGAGAAAACTATGTTTGATTTTGTAAATCGTCCACTTTCAAAATGGTTATACGTTTAGGATTAACACGTTTTGGTAGTTTTGTTTAAAAAAATTTGAAAAATTAAAGAAATTTAACAGTATTTTAAACTAAAGCAATAAGATTTGGCTTAATGGACCTCTTTACCCTTGAAGGGATCACCCAACGCTGTGTATTTTGAAATACACGTGGGTGCAAAGGGTATTTAAATGGGGCTATGACATAATTGAAATATTTTAGGTATATTTAGAATATTCCATGTATATTTATAATACTCCAGGTATATTTCAAGTATGTTTTCAAATTAGTCCTTACCTAAATTTAAAGCACCTTGTATTAAATCTAAAATTTTATAATTTGGTATAAATTTTACCTACCGATGAATGGGATAATCAATGTAGTTTACCACTAACACCCGGGCTTTCATCACTCCTCCCCCAATGCCCAGGATGATTTTAGGTAGAGTCGGACAAGATCCTAGTGATTCTCCATCCAACCGGTTACATGTTGCCATCTTCTGATTTTGCTTTATTGATTTGAAGTATATTCTATAAATTCCTCTAAAATGATCGATAATTCTCGTGAAGTCTCAAACTTCAACTGGTTATCTCTCAAAACCAACCAGTTTATTGTAACTAACCGCCGGTTCTCCCCAGGTCCTGCTCCCCCGGGGGGCTTTGTACTTCTTTTTACCGCTGCAATTGAATACTGTTCACTTTTGGTAAAGAAAAAGTAAAAAAGTAAAAAAGTAAAAAATGTTGCTTACCGTGTACGAAAATGCGAGAGTGGAATAATTTTGCACTGGTACAAGCCAACCAGAAAGGCATGTTCCGGGTCTGAGGGAACACCTCAGAACAATTGAGTGAAGCTCGCGACTGAAAACTGTGCCTCGTCTTTTCTGGCTGGCCGGGGGCAACTGAAGAGCAGAGTATCATTTATGATCCAAGCCCATGATCCGGCCATGGTACAAAGGAATTCACGTTTTATGTCCGTCTGGACAGAACCCGGCTGCTGCAGTTTCACAGAGTTATAAATTGTAACCCAATGGGGGCAATGACGGAGGCCTTTTTCCTACTGAAAAAAATCTCAGCCGGGGTCGGGGCTGCAGTGAGGGAATGATTGATGCAACTTCCGTTGCTGCATGTCATGCAGTCAACCGGATTTTCAAACAGACTTGCGCTGTTCGTTTCAGACCAATGATGTAGCGTGTTGTCATGGTTCCCTCCCGTGAAACATCATTCAACTTTTGTCCTTCCCTTTGTCATGGCCCATTCACACCAGCTCTTGCATTTCTCATGCAGGTAAAATCATATAATTACACTAAAATATATAATTTGCGCACTGTTGAAGCTTGTCTTCTTTGATGGTCCATTCACACCAAGCCACTGCCGCACTTGCATCTGCGTTCCCGAAATGAAGGAAGGTAAAACCCAGAAACAAAAAAATATTCAAAGCCTTGTCTTTTCTTGCTGCAATCTATTATACAATACAACACGCTTATTCTCACTCGACCATTCCGCGCTGGAATCCGTCGAGGAGACAACCCAAGCTCAAAAACCAAGCTCAATGTGCTCAACGGCATGGGTCCCACTAGTTGCATTACAGTGCCGCAAGTAGAGCCATGCTCCTTTTTTGCGTTGCGTTCCTTCTTATCATGCGTTGGAGTAATTTCTAATTTCATATTTTATGTTTCTTGGTTGCCAACAGATTCCCTCAAAGTTACTCGACACACGCATGCATGCGGTAGCACTGGTGTATGTGAATGGGTCCATGAATGAATGCAAGCACAGTTGCTGCAGCACTTGCGTTGCGGCGTTCTTGGAATGCTGCAAGGTAAAATTTTGAAAATAATATACAATTCCTTGAAGTGTCGGAGCTTTGTCTCTCTCTCTGCTTTTTGTCAACACATGTGCGTTAGTAGAGCGCAAATTTCTTGCAGCACCCAAAACGCATTAGAACATCTTCTTGCATATGTTAGGTTTAATAAAATAAATAAATAAAAATTACAGGAGCACACTCTAGCTACCAAAAACTTACTTGAAAAATGCAGATTCTCTGCCACACTTGCGTCGGGTAACTAGTGTGAATGGGCCATGGATGCATGCACTTCTTTGCTGCAATTTTTTTAACCTTTTTAATTTTATTTAATTTTATTATTTATTTATTTGCGTTGCTTCTCTTGCTTACATGCGTTCCTTTTGCAATGTAGATATTTAAATAAAATTTATTTTCACAAACTACTTACACTATAAGAAAACTTGGTAAAAAAAACCATAGTTAAATCCAGCTATGGTTCGTTTGCCCTCATATTGCTGCAGTTGCTAAACGACTGCAACTTCTTTTTTTTTGGATTTGCTTAAATATGGTTGTCTCCTACTTTTTAGTTTATACATGCTTGTATATTATGTGGGTTGTTTCCCATTGTTGGTATATTTGTGTTTGATTGAGTAATTTGTTGGTTGAGATTTTGAATTTTAGTGTCATTTCTATACTTTTTTGCATGAGGGTTTTGTTCCTTTGAGACTTTTGGTATTTATTTTCATTTAAATTAATTCACAGTAAGAAAGAAAAAATTCTGCTAAAAGAAAAAGAACTATGAGGGATAGTTCTTGAGCGAGAGACAATACGATCTGGTTGTGGTAGAGGTCGTTGCCTCTTCACAAAAGTCTCATCCAACCAAAAACAAGAGCTATTCAATGTTGAAGTAGCAAAGAGAGTTTGGAGAGATGCATGGTATGGGCAGTTTAGTTGAATAGAATTTAATTTAGAGTTGGGCAAAGTTTTTGCAAACTTTGTAAAGATAAAGGTGCTAAAAGTGCATATGGTAAAGATGGATCCGGTAGCATCAAAGTTTCCATTTTTTAAGACCATCGAAACTCTAAAGAACACAAAAAATTTATTTGGACATCACAACAAGGTGAGAAAGTCATGAAAGAACACATTAGAGCACCTAACAAATGTTTTGATGAGGCCCTGCTAACCCTATTTAGATCTGCATATTTTTGGAAAGACAATTCTTTTCAACAAATATTTAGATCTATGTGAACTTCTAGTTGCAAGTATAGAAAATTGTACTAAATCAATGTATTATGATGAGAAGCCTTGTGCTAAGATTCAATGTCTTGTGTTTACATCTCTAATGTCTTCTAAAAATCAATTATGAATGGAATTAGAGATTCAAATTTCTTTAGTCCGATGATAGATGAATCTATTGATGTTAGTATGACATGTCAATTAGTGGTCTTTGCTACTTTTTTTGAAGACACAATACCTATAACTGCCTTTTTAGGTTTACTTGAGATTCCTAGTGGTTAAATAGATGCACAAATCATCTATGATTGTTTGCTGAAATCAATTGAAGAGTTGTGTTTACTTCATCATTGTATACATTTTTTTTCAACAAAATTCAAATCAAATCTCAACTCACATAAATGTGATGAGGTGAAAATCCTTGGCCTTCTAAAGGAAAAAGGCTAGGCTAGGCTATGTTCAATTTTTGCCAAGGATACTTTATGGTGTTCACTTTATACATGATTGTGTTCAATTCATTTATTTCCCTTGTCACTCTCTTTTGTTAAGTGTTGTTTTAATGTTTGGAGCGCTTATTTGATGTTTAAGGGTGATGATTCTATATTTTTGAGTGCTGATCTAATTTATTTAGTGTTTTTTTCATGTATTATTGAGGGTGTTTCATATTTTCATACTAAAATAATTATGATTTCTTTCAAAATGTGATTTGAAATGATTTTTTATCATACATAGTAATCAACGTTAACCCCTAAACCTACCAGGGTGTCCCTGGAATTGACAATTTGAGAAAAAACATTATTAACTACCATTTAGAAGAATATTCTAGAATTGATATACAAATGAAAGTTCTAGATCTTGAATTTTAGATTCCATCCGTACGGTTTGATTCACTAATACAATCACCAATATTTAATTATAAAATTTGAAATTTAAAATAAAAAATTCCTTCTAAATTCGATTACAAACTAAATTTCAATATTTTTTGAGTAAAATTTGTTGGAATGAGTTTGAAATGAGATACTCTTAAATGTGGTGATACTTTGAAATTTTTGTGTTTCTTAAATTTATGACCTCATTTTTCACGATTCCACTTTGAACTAGAGTCAATGCAATTTTGGCTTAGTCAACGACTTGACTTACTTCTACATTTGTAATTTTAGAAAAATATGTACTCTAGTATGACTAAATCCAGCCATTAGATAGGACTACAACTCGGTGAAGAATCTCCAAAAACTTGGATGAGTTTCATCCAAGCATTGATGAGAACGTGAGAAGGCTTTGAATTCATTCGTGATCCAGTTTCTGGACTCTGGGACGTTTAGGGGTTAAAATAGTGTGCAAATTGCCTCAAAGTGATGAATTGCCTTCAACTTAGTATTCAAATTGAGTTCTTATTATATTTGTCAGTTTTGTAACCGATTGCTTATACAAATTTAGGAAAAATGACCACCAAGCAAAAAATAAAAAATAAAAAATGTTAGATTTTCACTGAATTATGTGACTTAGCTTAGGCATCAACCAGATGACCATGGAGAACCACCAAATGATATGTGGAAAGAGGGGCAAAACTCTAAGTCACCCCATAAAATCCCCGTTCACTGCATGACTTATGTGACAGACACATTCATCTGTTAATTTCTGCAAGGTTTGCTATAGGATATTATTTATGGTGAAGGTCGGGCTCCTCAAGTACAGTACATGGTATCTGCTAACCTTGTTCATAAATTGTACCCATAGCCCAATCAACATCAATTCGTTTATGGTAAAGACGTTCGACACCTCAGCAAAAGCAGAGAGTGTGGTCAAGCTGGAACCACAGATGATCAACAAACGTGGCATTTGTTCTCCTCACATCTTCAATTTTCACGAACGTGGCTGGGAGTCTAAGTTACTTGTCACCAATCCCCCGGGCCCCCGGACCGTTAATGCAGGAGGACAAAAATTGCCCCTTATTTTGAACATTTAGGGGTCACCTTAAAAAATAACCCACTTCCAAAGGTTTAAGATTCCCGATGGGTCCCCTATACCAAACTTAAACCGTCATCACAAACTTAGGAAGTCATGTTTTTGCAATGTTTTTTTGTATCTTGTTGAAATGAACAGGGGTGATTACGTTTGACATACATTTTACGTATGTTGATTGTAAAAAAAACGTACGAATGACATATTATAATCCCTAAAAGTCCAAGGGGTATTGGACAAAACATAGATGTGTTATAATATGTGCCTTCTATATGTTTGATGAAGTTTGGTTCAATATACAAAATGTAGGGCAACATCTCTAAAAAATCATCTGTACGGTTAAACTTCCGAAAATAACTTTAGATCATTTTTTAATGAATTTAAAAGCATTAACCTTTGAAAATTTGTATAAATTCTAATTTTCACTTTTAGAGTTTGAAATTTAGCACAATTGATTAAGTTTGGTTTATCTATTGTAAACTTCAAAAAAAGCAAAAGAAATGATGGAGGGAACATCATTACTTTCCCCAAATAGCAAATTTTGTAACACTAAGACAATGTTGAAGTGGTTTACTTTGAAAATTTCTCCCGGGTGGAGTTTAACTAGGATTGACATAATTCAACTTGGGTTGGAAAGTAGACTTGATGAAGTATTTAAGAATATTTTTTGTTTTTTCAAAAACTTATTTTTCGGTTTTGAACAGCCCGTTAAAAACGGGCAGCAACCAAAAAATGATCTCTTGGGCTCTAAGGGGATAAACATGTGAATTTTATCATGATGCATTTTTTCATGTTTGTAATATGTTGTTCATATGTTTTTCATACGATAAACATACGTAAAACGTATGTCAAATATAATCACCCATGTTCATCTCAACAACATACGTATAACATTGCAAAAACACGACTTGTCAAGTTTGTGATGATAGGCCCCAAATTTGCAAATAATAATAATAATAATAATAAATAAATAAAATCAATCCTAGGGTGCTCAAATTGAAAATTTTGGGAAATGGGGCCCATCGATGAACAATGCTTGCATTAAAGTCGAGGGGGGTTGGGGGGTGGGGGGATTTAGAGTCGGGGGTTGAAAAAATCAAATAATAAGTAAATAGTTAGGTATCATACTTTAAATGGAAGCCTTAATGGTATGTTCTCACTTGGATGTTAAGAGTGATGTTAGTGAGGATTTCATGAAAGAATTCAGATACACTTTTAGATTAGATTCTTTTGTTGAGACTGCTTCTAAAACCAAGTTCAATAAAGTCCATTTCAATTAAATCACATCAAATTGATATTATTTTTTCAATTTTCCCCAGATAGCGAGTTTTTTTCACAATACTATAGTGATACTTGGTGCTATCGTGATGATACTTGGGTAATACCTAGGCAAAATTTTGTTACCTACACTTTTCCTATGTATTTTGTATGGCTATTTTTCTTTTCATATTTTCAAAAATCCTTCATTAAAATTAGCCGTTGCATTTCAAGTGTAGCAATTGGGCTATTTTTAACTGAAAATCACTGCATCAAATTTTGTTTTTCTATTTTAAAATTTAATTAAAATTTTAATAATATCGTATTGGGTACGTGTATCACTCATCACTGGATCAAAAGCAAATTCAAGAGGCAGTTTCATAAAGGCCTGAGTGGTTCTTCTTTTCGTTTTTTTCTTTTTTCTTTTTTTAATTTTTTTAATTTTTAATTTTTTGTATTTCTCAGACACATATTCTGAGTGTTCATAAAACATCTCAAACTGACTGTAGGCTTAAAAGGTGCTGGAAGTTTTCTGAATGTTGTTACATCAGAGACAGACTGAAAAGAGGATAACTTAAAAGTTTTCGGGATGTTCTTACATCTCAGACAGCCTGTAAAAGGTGATATGAGTTTTCTGAATGTCCTTAGAACAAGCCCAGCAGCTCCAGACCAAATATGTCCATCAAGCATTAAATTGAGGCTCATTTTTAACCCTGAAGTGTTCACACTACAATTATTCGGTCAAACCTCATCAATTCCTCATATTTTAAAATGTATTATATTTTCTGATTTTTTTCTAATGATACGTATTTAACCATATCACTTTGATTTTTTTCATAAATATTTAAAGTTTTCTTCTTGTAAATTTAAATAAAACAAATTTTTTAATGAAGTTTTCTTCTTGCAAAAATCATAGTAATTACAAAAGACTCATAATAGTATGAAAATTTTAAAGGAAAATGTAAATAACACTCATGAACAACAAGGTATAGATTACATGCTTCTTGAGCTTGCATAAAAAGAAATTTGATAGAAAAACAATTTGTGCAATGTATATTGGAATTTTAGGGTTTTGAGCTTTAACCGTTAACCTCTAAACATCCCAATGTTCAGAAACGGATAACGAACAAATTCAAAGCCTAACTTTCTGACACAATCTCAAATGACTTTCATCCAATTCATCTTTGTAAGATTGTTAAATTTTCTACTAATTAAACTAAATCTCTTGTGATGGGGAGATGTTGATAGTATTAAAGAGGCCTCCAAATGCAAGTATGTCAAATCTGTTAGGTAGATTTTATGCTTGCAATGGTCCCTTCATGTACACCTCATGTACATTTGAGCCATGTTTATGTCTATTTTTGAGGCTAGCATCTACTTGTGTTGAAAAGGGTTGGCACGATTAGGGGTTAAAGGTCCAAAAAGCTTGTCCTTACTAGTATTATCTCGGGGAGTGCACTCCATTGTCAAATCGAACACCACGTGCGATAAAACAAAATCTACTTTTTACATAAAGGACCACCAAAATGAATCAAAATTTTATCAAATTTTTTTCATGAGTAGATAAAATCACAATCTAT
The DNA here is from genome assembly GCA_022496805.1 of Pohlia nutans. Classification (NCBI taxonomy): domain Eukaryota; kingdom Viridiplantae; phylum Streptophyta; class Bryopsida; order Bryales; family Mniaceae; genus Pohlia; species Pohlia nutans. The sequence continues at coordinate 6,864,021 of CM040086.1, forward strand.
TACATAGTAAAAAAATGGTAACCAAATTTGATGATTTGCTTTTTTCATAAAACATACCGTTTTTAACTAGATTGACGCCGAATTGAACTAAAACAATTACTACAAAAAATGAAAATGACGAAAAATTTCAAAAGAATGTACAAAAGATATTATCAATGATTATGTATATGTAGAAAAAATATCATAATTATTAAAACTATCTAAGGCATATAATATAGGGTAGCAAATTTTGATCGCACGCGGTTATGAAACATAAAGGGGTGTCATCTCCCCGAGAGTATTATACAACACTATTTCATTGAATTTGGGGTTAACTTAAGGAAATATTAGACTTGAAGTACTCCAACAACACTCTTTCAATTGTGCAAACACCAAGGCAAGATATTGAAAGAAGAATTTATGAAAAGAACTTGATGGCCTTAAAGCCATGGACCAGTGAATAGTCATGAAGCTCATTAGAGTTATTCAAAAACAGACTATGTCATTTCCAATTTGTAAGGTGAGACTTTGTTCCAATAATGACAATTTTTTTAACAACCATTGCTTATGGATAGATCCTTAGTCCCTTTATGAATAGTCCTTTAGGCTTGAGGGAACTTGTGGGAACTCTCTCCCAACATTAAAGAAGCCATGAACTCCATACTCCACACTGGTGTAAGGCCTTGCTTTAGATTATTCTTCAACTCACCATAGACTAGTTTTGCAGTCTTTTTGAACTCAAAACAAGTTCAAGGTAAGTTCAACAAGAGTTTCCACTTTGAGACACTCATTCTGGTCGATTCTATATCTTAATTATTGATTGAGAAAAGATGTTTGTTTGGTGTGAGTTATTTGCTTGCACCAATGCTTCTGTAGATGGCGGAAAAACCTCAAACTTTGGCTCCAAATATTATTTTGGGGCGTTAGTGAGTAGTTGCTAAGCTAGACTTTGGAGCAAGTGCAATTGACTGCACCAACTATTGGTGCTAGTCCCTCAAAAGCACTTGCTGTTGAGCATGCTCTTACATCTCAAGACCTCTTCGCACATACAGAAGTAGGACAATACTACCCGAAAAGGGGTTTTTTTTACACTCTTTTTTTACATTGTTTTTACACCTTTTTCAACATTTTTTTTGTCATTGCTTCTAAAAATTAAATGATAAAAAAAATGTCAAAAAGAGTGTAAAAAACAACATCTTCTTTTGGTAGTGAGAAGAGGGTGGCAAGTTCCCTCCTATCCTTACATTTCTACAAGTTTTGCTTCTATCAAACCATATTGTCATTACAAGTGAAAGCCATTGCGATAAGATGACCAAGCTAGTTGAGGGACCAAGCTAGACGACTACCTTTAAAATGAGTGATTTTTAAATGCCAAACAATAGTGCTAGAGCATAGTACCCATACCACTCAAATTTCCGACTGAATTAACGAAGTTAATGCACATTATTGTTGGTTTGAACATTTGGATCAATCAAGTTTGAAATTGCATTATATATGGTTTACAAAATAACACATATGTCTTGATGCAATTGAATGACTATAATTCTATTTGAGTTTGTCATACATTGTCGATTCAATAAAAATAACTATTGGTGTAGACATGCTATCTACGGTAAGTGTTCGTATTAATTCATTGTATCATATGAAACTCGTGATGAAACTACAATATTAACAATCATGGTATCAACAATCAATACACTTGGATGAATGGTAGTCTCTGGACATCGTGCTATAGCACTATTGCTATTGCTTGTTGCCCAAAGACTACTTTTTAAGTTTGTAGTGTTTTTATACCGTTTTACAACTTGTTCCATCTAAATACGATAGTTTGTTGCCATTGACACGACACCTCAACTTTCTTTTCATCCATATGCTGACATGATTTCCTTCTTCCTACCTTTTAATTGAAACCCCCAATGTAATTGAAACCCCCCAATGTAATTGCATCTAGTAAAAAGAAATGAAATGTGCAGAACCCTCTTTGCCTTTGAAGGTGATAGAAGTAGTTCTTTTGAACAAAATATGATTTTTGATAAAACATAGACCATTGATAACAAATGCCACAAAGGGCAATTAGGGCACTATTGTGCCTATAATTAATTAAAGTGCAGATAATGAGTTGGGTACTTCACTTATTCCTCGAAATCCTTCTTTTTTCTGTGCAAAAAAATTTCCTTGTGAAAAATAATTTCCTAAAACTTCAATAATTTATTTTTAACTTAATTTCTACCCAACTTGTGCTTTACCTACGGTATTGATGCATTGGCATTAGAAAAACCATGAACATGTTTCTCTTCTTGTAAACATGCTTGCAACTATTAGCATTACTTCTAGTCCGTATGGAGAGCTCTTGACCAATATGAGGCATTTCTTGGAGGGAGACTATCAATGATATCCACTCATACCCATAACACGAATGGTACTCACACTATAACAAAACATGGTTAAAAAAATCACACTCAAAATTGATTGCGGTTCTTTTTTGCCACGTTTTTGTGCATGCGCGCGTAGTGGGCTGATAGCTTTTTCTGCAATTTCTGACTACATTTTTTAGAAATTTGGGACGTGTAATATACCGTTGGAAAGGTATTGAAAACACATTTGCATTGGTATGGTACAAGCCTCAAAGTTCCTAAAATTGCAGTCGAAAATTGCAAAAAATAGTGTCTACACGCATAGTAGGCCTACACAACAATGTGGCAAAAAGAACCGCAGTCAATTTTGAGTGCAGTTTTTTTACCTTGTTTTGTTTGTTATAGTGTTAGGGCCGCTTTACATTAGAACTCGGGCCCATTTGTTCTTGGGCCCAAAACATGACCTTAGGTGTAATTAGAAACATGGTGGAAACAGGTTGGTGTACTTATAGATAATCTGCCTTACATGTGCCACGGTTCAAAAGTTGCCATGTATGTATAACTATGTACTAGTAATGTAAATATGAAACTTTTAAATATAGAACGTTGATAAATAATGACCACAAATTTGGAAATGCCATATTCAGCCCTCGGGGTTGGCATTTTTTTGCTAAATAATGAATTCTTTTGAAAATTTTCTTTTCAAAAGATGTCAAATTTTATAAATATTCCTCAATATTCTCTTTCCACAATACAAAATAGATATTATTTTGTAAGAAAAATTGGCTGCTCTTCATATAATTAATTTTTGCTACTGACTACGGTAATCAAACTGATGGCCTTGTATCATAGTAGATACATTGATATTCATGTTGTAGTGTGAATAGACAAAGTTATAAGATGGAGGACTTTCACATCGTCAATACTGATGGGGCGACTTGTTCTTGCTGGAACCACGAGATGTCAAGTTAACCCTTTAGTGCCCAGGGTACTGTAGCTCAGAGCCCTGGATTTCAGTAGACTTTTTCACTGTGGTTGAGACTACCAAAGATAGAATGGGTTAAATTAGAAAGTAACCGTACAATTCTATTCTCAACTCGAGAGCACACATTTTATTAAAATTTGAGAATCATCCGATGGTGGGATCGGAAGATTATAGTATGTATTTGAACTGTATAATGCACGCTCAAAAACGAGATTTTGGGGGGTGTGTGACTTCAAAGTTAAATATAATTTGAGGTAAATTTTCAAAAATAAAAGCAAAGACGTTCAGCTATGCCCTATGTCAACACCTCTCCGTTGCAATCTTTCATATCAAAAATAGACTCACACATAATTATTGTGAGATTTATAAGTGAAAGTGGCTTGTCCATGTACGGTTTAGGACAAAATTTTATACGTTGAAAATTGACAGGAGTGGGTACATTAGTCAAGATCGGATTACACACACTAATGGAAGATGAAGAAGAGAACACAATCCAAAAAAATAAAACAAGATAACAAACTTCCAAACACAAGAAATACTACACAATGCATATGTTGTATTTGAAAGTATTTACTGTATTTTCAAGTATTTGCAGTATTTTTGCGTTATGTTGATAGGTATTTTGATAGTTGTACAATTCCAAATTGAAAATTTCATTTTCTGGAAGGTGCGCAATGTATGTGGGCAAATCTGAACTTCAAAACTGAAGTTCCAACTCTTCACGGATTCTCTGCTATTTGCATTTCGAACGTTGCAGTGACCATAATGTGGTTTGCTGGGCACTAAAGGGTTAAGTTACTGAAAGTAAATTGACCTCGCTTCAGGAGCACGTTCGGTTGTGTTTTCACTTTGCAGCCTCCTTGAAGATGACATCTTGTGTGGTGTGACTATCCCCTCTTCATTCCAATCATAACCCCTAACACCCTAACTGCCCAACCGTCCAATTTTTTGGACAATGTACACATTTCATCCACGTTTTGTCATCCATTATGCATTTTTGCAAGGAAAAGAAATATAACAAAATTGAGACAGTAAGACAGTTTCATGCATGCGTGATCTGATTAGAAAAGGAAAGAATTGTGAAAAATTTATGCCTCATTTCATGTAACAGTAACGCACCAAAAAAATTTAAGAGCTTAATCTAAATTCAATTACAAGTAAGATATTGACAATCCGTGAATGAAATTTGTTGTGATGAATCGAAATGTATTACTCTAAGTGTAGTGATTTTTGGAGTTTTTTTGGTCACCAAATATTATGATTGTCAATATCTTACTTGTAATTGAATTACAAAATAATTTTGAATTTCAAGTTTTAGATTTATAAAAAAATATTAGTGATAGCAATCGCAGATTTAATCATATGGATAGAATATCCCTCATAGTTGCATTTTATAATGCATTTTTGCAAAACTACTAAATTTAGAGGGAGGTGAGGACATTTAAGAGCTAAGAATTAACTAATTTAATTGAACTCACGTGAATTATAGATGATTTTGATTATGTAGTCACATAAAGATCTTATTAATAATCATAGTCCTATTAGGAACACATCTTCAAGCTCTCTCAAACTTTAAAGAAGTTAGAAGAAGTACTTATTTATTAATCACCATATTGATAACCTTGTAGTATTAATATAGATGTGTGACAATACAAAGTTAGTATAAGAAAGTGACAATAGAGAGTTTGGGTTTTACAAACCCAAGCTCTTAGCAATCTGATATGAAGTTCAAAACATCGAATATAAAAACATTGAATAATATTGAATCATATTGAATCATAAAATGGAAGTTCATATTATTACATTTGTATGCTCCTTTGTGTGAGATAAGAAGTGGCGACAACAACAATATAGAGTGAGTTTGAACTAGGCACCCTTGTCCTTTAGGATTTGATGAGGTTGTATAGTCTTGTTCCGTAAATGTAACCGCTGGAGCAAAGTGGAAGTCAAAAACGAAGTTAAGAAGATATGAAAAATAAATCTTGAGAGTGTGTAGCCACTAACATAGAAACACACTTGTCGCGCATTTTCTAGAGTAGGTTATGCAATGTTATAAGTTTCTCAACTCAATTGTATATGCAGGGAGAACCTTAGGGCATATTTCCACATGGAACCCAAATCAACATCAACTACAAGTGACTACTATAGAAAAAAACCTCCAGAAATCAAATTGAATGCAACCATGTCTACCCTACCTATACATAATTTCTTCCATTAGGAATACTAAAGTCTACACTTTTGTTAGTGACATGTATGTACAAAACAAACATTATGCCACCAAGGCTTGCTTGGAACGTGCATTAACCTAAACAACCATTGTAATGATGCACGGATTTGGTTTAAAATTACCTTCGAGATAGATGGCGCAATTTGGCTTCATTTCTTGACAATGTTGAGTCTTACAAGTTGTTTTTTATTTGAGAGTTGTGGCGAAGAACCATAATGGAACCCGACGTGATTTATGATGGGATGGGTTGTAAAAAATTTGCATGGAAGCCACCCAACTTGTCGGTCAATGTTGGGTTGGGTTCTCGAGGTTGGGTTCCACATGGAAACAAACCTTTAGATTAGATGTGATTACAAAGAGTGAAACTATAATAAATAGTGTAAATTCTTCAACCTACAGCCACAGGCCAACGATGTAAAAGGAGGAACGTGCTCATATTTCACTCCACACCCCTTCTGGCGAGCAGTTTTGAAACACACACAAGATTAAGAGCATGGCCACCTATGCCCTCCCAGAGTCTCTTATACTCATGAACTAGATGAAAACTGTCAAGGGCCCTTCAAAAGTGCCTCATGACTCTCAATCCTAGCATGTTAAGAAAATGGCCCTTCAAATTACTATTTAATTGACTATATCCTACATTCTACTTGTGATTGGTCCATTGACTATTTGATGTGCACTTTTGATCTATGGGGATGTGCAAGAGTGAAGGAGTGTAAGTGCAAGGCTGGGCTCTTCAAATGTAGATGAATAATTTCAGCGAGTCATCTCTAGCGTGTACAAGTAGAGATGCTATTGTGCTAGCTGGCGGCCTTCACTTTTTTCTGTTGAAAAACACAACCACTAGGCTTATCATCACCTGCACATCATGTTCAAAATTCCCTTTTGTGTCTCCAATTGTGCCCACAGTTGTTAAGCTTGTCGTGGTGCCCTAATAATTTAATGGACAGCTACAGTTGGGTTGACATGTGGACCACTCGAGGACGGAGAGATGGGAGAATACGTGTCTACTAACTTTTAGTTCATGGCATTGTATAGTAAAGCTTCATTTCCCATTTGTTGATGAAAAAGGGATGGATCGTAATAAGCCCCTCACTCACAGTCAGTCCTTGCGCCGCTTTTGGAAGCAAGCAGACGTGAACAATTCCGCGTCTGCCTGCTTCCAAAAGCACATGATGTATTATTTTACTCAACAGTGATGAAGAGTGCCCCTCGAGTAGTACTTGAAAAATTGTCTTCACTAGAGTTTTTGCCACAGATGCTGCTATCCAAGATGCTTCTAGATTGCTTGAATCCAAAGAGGATTAGGCTTTGCTTGCAAGTTGAAATATACAAGGATGGGTACATGTCAACGTGGGCAAGTAGGGAGACAGCAAAAGTACCATTATCTTCACCACTTTATGAACGCCCATTTGTTGGGGCCAACCGGGACTATCCATCCATTCCATCGTGTTCAAAATCGTCACCTTCGGCTAATATAACCCTTTTTACACTATTAGGTTTTTGTTTTTGTTTTTGTTTTTTTTTGTTAAATGGTGCACTTTATACCATTGCAAAAATGGCCACAAAAAATACCGATGCACACTATTAGGTTTTGGTTTGAGATGTTTTGGAATAGTTTTAAAATGTTTTTGACGTCTTATTTTTGGAATGTTTTTAAACTATTTTATTAAAAAAATTTAACAACTCATTTTAAAACTATTTTTTGGAATAATTTTTATTTGAGTATGGAGAAAAGAAAATTTTGAGGAAAGAACACGAAAAGAATACTATGAGTGCCCTTTGTATCTACCGATGCTTTTTGAGGGTACAATAAGGTAGAAGTACCCATAACCAATAAAATAAAGTTTTTGGCATGGAAAATGTTGAAGTTTCATTGATGAGAACTTTTTTGTAGATAGAGAAACAAAGATATTGTACAATAGAATGTTGGTTTTTTCGAATTTTTTTTCTTCTCAAAATTAAGTACTTTTTAAAAAAATCAGGTGAAAATTTCTTTCAAAGTCATGACTAATATATAAGTTCATCTATAACTGACAACAATGAGATCAATTCCAAACATAAAAATGCTCTCTGTTGGTGACTCAACATTGACCATCATTGTGTTGACTTTTGGATAGCATTGTGTTATCTTTTGGGTTCATGAAACATAACTTTAAGAGATCTACGTATTAGTTTAGGTATACTTATTGGCTACAGGTACCTCTACGTTAATAACAAATGGTAAAATTTGTGTCTTTCATCCATAAAGGACCATTTTCTGGTGAGGGACATTTTAAATTTGAGACAAATTTCCACAAAAAAAATATAAATAACAAATTTTCTAAAGGGGCATTGGTTGAGATTATGGAATATACATTTTCTCTTAATTTATTAAAGTCAGTGAAGAATATTCTATATATTCCGCAACTTGGTTTCATTTTAATTTTTTAATTATTGATTTTATTATAAATTTAAGAAAAAAACCCCATTAAAAATAATAGCGGCTAGGTTTACTTTTGCTTGAAGAATGATGAGGATCCAACGATAAAGACTAAAATATTCTAAAAGTCCTCAAGTTTTGGATAACACTGACACTGCCAAGCATGTGAAATCCTTAAATGCTTTGCTAAGCATTCAAGGAGTTCCTACAGTCCACTGCCCAGCTGCCCAGCTGCCCTAAAACTATCTTCAGAGATGCATGAAGACACCGCAAGCTAATTAACCCTAACTAACCTACCATGCAGATTTTACAGATTTTAAGGTAGAGACACCCATTCCCGACCACTTAAGACATGCATTGTACTGTACTTGGATAGATGAATGGATATTTTGAGTTTTTCCTCTTTTAGCAATAAGAAATCAAGAAGTTTTCATATTTAATTTAATTTCTTTGATAATTATTTGAGTAAGTATAAATTTTCAAACTGGAAGTTGTAGGTTCACCAAAAACCAATTATACACTTTAATGTACAAATGAGGTACATTTTCCCTTTCAAAGTCTAGAATTAGGCATGAATCGAGGGTGGTTGGTTTTGTGTACATGGTCGGGAATGGGTGTCTCTACTTTACTTCATCTATAGATTGTCAATTGTTTTGGGGTGCGAGTGCTCAATTTTTTTTTAACTTCAAATTTTAACCCCTGAATGCCTATAACCCTCTCCAAATTTGGTAGTTTTGCAAAGATGCATTATAAAATGCAATTAAGAGAGACATTTTGGACTTGATGTATGAATAAAATTTGAAAACTATCAATTTTAGATTTTATCCATACAGTTAGATCTATGATTCCTATCACCAATATTTATGTATAAAATTTGAAACTCAAGCTTAAAAACTCTTTTGTAATTCGATCACAAATAAGGTATTCACAATTTGTGAATGAAATTTGTTGTGATTGATTGAAATGTAACACTCTAAGTGTAGTGATTTTGGAGATTTTTTGGTTGCTTCATTTTTGAGTTTAATTTTTCAAGATCACTTTTGTTTCATTTTGAACTAAGATCTATGAAATTTTTGGTGAATCATTGCAACATGAAATGAGACACAAAAATCTCACAAATCATCCCCTTTCTAATTGGTGCACACATATATGAAGCTAACTTCCCATAAAATCTACAATAAAATATTTATATGGGTAAAAGTGCCTAATGAATGAAATTTTTTGATGAAATCTGTTCAACGTCCAAAAAAAGGACGCTCAAACAGTTGGAGTTAAACCCTAAACCCCAAATTCTAAACCCCAAATTCTAAACCCTAGACCCAAAATCCAAAATTGTAAACCCCGAATCCTAAGTCCCAAACCCACTCTCTAAAATCCTAAATCCTAAATTCTAAATCCTTGCCCTAAATCTCAAACCCTAACCCTAAACTACCACGTGGCAATGTTGAAAGGGCAAAATATTCCAAGAATATTCCACACCCGGACTTCCAATTTCAAACCGAACCACGCAGTAGCTGGCCCTTCATCCGCTGAACACCTCTTACATAGTGGATTTTTTATGGAGAATTTTAGAGGTAGTTAGCTTTACAATGGTGAAATATGCACATGAAAATTCTATCTCGTGAATTTAATAAGAGGCAAATTGAGTGGTCTGCTTTCAATTTGCCTGAATTTTTATGAAGATGAGTCAATGGAATGGTGAGGGGGAGGTGGATAATAGAGTTAACAAAAAAAAAGCCCATCTAACCTCTCTTTTGCCCTCCTTCTAACCTCTCTTTTAAGCTATACTTGGGTTGAATAGTGTCGTGTCATAACATGTCCCCTTGTGGGCCATAGGCTTGAAGCTTTGGTAGGAGGTGTAGAAGTCATTGCGAGGTGTGGAGAATAATGGTAGTGGCTTGCTTTAGATTGTCTCCCAACTCATCATGAACTAGTTTTTGGTCTATTTATATTTCAATATACAGTGGTTAGCAAAAGTGTTCGGACAGTAATGACAATCTCAGTTTAGTAGCAACACTTGTCAAGTTTGGTAGGGAAGTTGCTGATTTTTTCAGCTAATTATAACTAAAGAGCCATTTGTAAACTAGGAAGAGTTTCATCATTGACATTGAGCCACTTGCAAGGGCAGCAGTTCATAATGTGTCAATCATGGGTGTCCAATTCATTATGCACACAAGTTGTGCATCTAAAAAATCTTGAGAATCAAAATGTATTTATGGAGACCTCTTGCATTTCAAGATTCATTGTGATTGAATAAGATTGCTCTTAATTAGCTATGGCTCCTAGAAGGTCTCTTGTTGAACGTGAGTTAGTTCTTGAGATGCATGAGAGAGGGAATTCGTACTTTGAAATTTCAGCGGTTCTAGGCATCTCTCGAAGCACTTTCCATGCTATTGTGCGGAGGTTTACAATGAGAGGTCATTTGACAGATGCTCCTTCGCAAGGGAGTCCTCGAATTCTTGATGAACGTGATGGTCATGAGGTTGTAAGGTTGTTGAATGCACCATCTAATGGTACAGCTGCAACAGTGGGTAGAGAAATGCGATCTCAAGGATTGTATTTGAGTGATGATACAATTAGAAGATGTCTTTGGAGGCAAGGATTGAGAGCACGAGTGAAAACTAAGAAGCCATTCTTGTCAAAGAAGCACAAAGCACGTCGATATGCATGGGCAAAGAAGTGTAGGCATGCAAGTTGGATGGATTGGAGTTATGTGGTTTTTTCAGATGAGTCAAAATTCAATTTTTTTGGCTCAAATGGGAGGCGATATTGTTGGAGGAAGAGAGGAGAGCATCTTTTAGATCAGCATGTGCAACCTATTATCAAATTTGGGAGTGGAAACATTATGGTTTGGGGATGTATAACTTGGAAGGGAGTTGGTGTAGTCATGTGTATTTTTTATTTTTTGTCTATTTGCTCTTTCTAGTGTAAATAGGGGTAACTAATAGACTACTTGTCTTCTATTTTCTTACTCACTCTTGCACATTGTATAATCAATAGAGTCATAGTTTGCTTTAGTCAAGTTGTTGTAATTCCCACAATTTTTATCAATATACAAATATATTTTAAAGTTATCAAATAATCTTGTGCAGAGTTGGTGTCACATGTTGTGATAAGTTGTCCCAATGGATTTGTCGTCTCACAAGTGTATCAGTTCATGGTATTGGCTTGGAGGTTGCAAGCCAACTTATTGTTAATTTGGTACATAGTAGTGTGTCGTGGTTTAGGAATTGCTTATCCATTTGTTTCCATAGGTGGCTAGTATGCTAGTCGCATTAAGTTTGTAAGCAATTATTTGTCAACTCATTTTGTGGTTGGAGTAATAGTGAAATTAAATTGTCTAAATGTCAAATTAATACCATTTAACTTTGCATAGTCTTAATTTAATTATGTATAGCTTTAGCCACAACTTGAAACCTTTTGAGTCTTCCATGAGAGAACTTCTTGGGAGTTGAAGAAATAATTTATGTAAAAACTATACTACAGTTGGCAACCTTCGTCTTATAGAAGGGAACATGGATAAGTTTGTGTATCGTGAAATTTTGGAGATGGAGCTCATGAATACTATACACATGCATCATTTAGATGAGGAGAATGTTATTTTTTAGCACGACAACGATCCCAAACATACTTCTAAGTATGTTACAGATTGGTTGTTAGCACAGGAGTTTCAACTAATTTGGCATCCGGCTCAATCTTCTGACTTGAATTCTATAGAACACCTTTGGAATGAAGTAGATCGTCGTATGAGAATGTCGGAGAAGAAACCCACTAACAAGAAGGATTTGTGAGAGAAATTGCAAGAAATTTGGTATAGCATTGAGATTGATACCGTGAGGAAATTAATCATGTCTATGCTTGAGAGAGCTGCAAATGTTTATCAAGCAAAAGGTGGCTATACACGATGGTAGTCATTATGATTGTGCATTCAAGTTTTTAGGTAGTCATCATGATTCTACATTCAAGTTTTTAGCTTGATTTTGTACCCCATGGCTTTGTTTCCAATGTAAATAGATAACCACTTCACTTTTTGCATAAAGAATTGGACACCCACATCATGTGTTTTATTTTTGATTGATTTCTTGATTGACATTTTTGATTATGAATGTTATGTTACATGTTTGTTGTAACTATGTGATTGTATGTTTAAATTTTTACAACTTGAATGTGAGTTATGTAGGAAAACTAGCTCATATTGGAAGTGGAAGCGTCCGGTCCGAACGCTTCTGCTGACCACTGTAAATTTGAGAGTAGTTCAAGAGGAGTTTGCTAAAACTTTCCTCTTTGAATTTACTTTTCGGTTTATGCTAATGCAAGGAGAATTTATGTGCATAATGGAGGATGGAGTTGAATTTTGGAGTTGATTTTCTACTTATTTTCCATTCTTGACACCAAATTCCATCCCAGCTGCATATGTCAGACAATAACTTCTTTTGTGACCATGTTTCAAAGTGTTTCCACTTGCAAGAGCTGTAGATTGCCATATTTTGCATGTACTTGATATGTAAAAACTGATCCTAATGGAGTAACAATCATGGAGCCCTAACCACATTTTATTTTTTAGAACTGGACGTTCACATCGAACGAAAATTTCACATATACCCGGAAAGAGCACTTACTCGCCAAAGTCAACTCTAAAAAAATGGGCACCTCAAATATAATGATCTCCCTAACCATCACACCATTTTGCGACAGGTAGCGCATTCACTGTAAGAAAACACGATTAAAAAAGAAAGAAAAAAACATAGCTAAAATTGATTGCGGTTTGTTTGAACTCCGTTTGTTGTAGTTGCTAAACAATTGTATAATTTTTTTCTCATTTTTCAACTGCAATTTGAGAATTTTGGGGCGTGTAATATACCGCTGAAAAGGTCTTGAAAATAATTTTCCAATGGTATATTACACACCTCAATTTTTTTTAAATACCGGTCGCAAATCAAAAATTGTGCAGTCGTTTAGTGACTGCAACAAACTATAGTCAAACAAATTGCAATCAATTTCAGCTACGGTTTCTTATTACCAAGTTTTTTTATAATGATTGTGAAGCTCAATTCTTGCTTTCAAAGATCTTACAGTAGAATTGTAGAAATCCATTTGAATATAAATGTGAATTCTGAATTTTTTAAATTTAGAAGTCAATTTTTTAATATATAAAAAGGATGGTGGGACAGGCGCGGTGGTGAAAGTGTGTTTTGCTTGCAGATGGCTATAAACTTGAGCTTGTGATACAATCAAATCTAAATCTAGTATGAAGAGGTTGTGAGTAGTAGTAGAAGAAGTAGGCTATTGTAGTATGTAATTCTTGTAAGATTCTTTTGTTTTAATGCTTAGATGTGTTTAGTATAGATCCCGGAAATTGAGCGTGAGAATAAATCTGTGTTTTTGTATGTGAATCTTCAAACATACCTTCCCTATAGAGATTGTAGATCTATGTAGTACTATAAAGTGAAGGCAACGTTGCAAGCGACAATTTGACTCAACAAACTTCACATCAATAACATTGAAGAATCCACACGGACATCATTGAGAAAACTAGCACACTAGACAGAGGTAGCCGAAACAAAATGGAGAGCGATGGTGACGCCGGTTGGAATTAGAAACTTAGAAGTAGCCATATACACGACACGGATGGCATTGCAACACAACGGGAATGGAGTTGCAAAGCAGAAGACGACAACATCAAAAGGCAACTCGATAGAGAGACCATACAAGATAGAAGACGGCGTAGCATCAACAACAGAAGCATCGGGGAGAATACAAATATCACATAAAGCAACGCCGCATGCAAGAAGATCGATGAGTAGATCAAGATGGACATCACAACTACAAAGGATATCACTAGCCACCTAAGGGACGACTCAAGAAGCGGCATGTTGAGAAGGAGCAACAACAAAGGCAACTCAAAAGTTGACAACTTCAATTTCAACGCCCCTACAGAGCTTCCCAACTTTAGAATGCAACCATAAACGTAGACTTTAGGCCACAAAATACTAATTTTGGATGGGTTTTAAAACTATGGAAAAATTAGGCCAAAAAAGAGGAGAAGATGTGATCTTCGTGAACGAATCATTGGAAGGCATAGTCACTAGGAAGATGACACCGGAAGAGGCTGAAGAAGCTAGAAGTGCAATCATGGTATACCCACGAAGACCGCAAATTCTCTACTCCATTGATAGGAAGGACCAAATTTTAGGACAATACTACAATTTAATCCAAATTCTATTTGACATACGAGTAAACCCCACTATAGGATTGGCTCTAGATTTCTATGTGATTGAGGTCAATATAAAATCTCCAATTCTTTATGAGGATGCCAAAACCATGATCACACAACGACTAATAAACATGAAAATCCCTCTTGGCACAAACATCATTGATCCGATGGCGGTACTTTGCTTAAGCACCAAGAGAGGAGGCTAAGGGGAGTATGGAACGGAGTTGTTAAACTACATCTTCTCAACCCCAAAAGCGATGGCATTATAATGCTAAAAGGGCTACACCATTTCATTCTAACCTTGGCCATGATTGAGGGATATTTGAAAACCTCAAGTACAAGGAGTTTTAGGAAAGATATGCAAGATCTACCATAGTGTTGCTAGAAACATTAATTTCTCCGTTAGAATTAAGAGTGACAACCTAGTAAACACCACTACTAGTGTCCTATTTTATGACATTTTGAAAACAGTTTTTTCAAAAAACATGACTCTAAAATCGTAGACATTTAAAAAGGCACTTTTGAGAGCCATGTCTTTATTATGGCACCAACTCCCAAACAAGTGGATAAAATAGACTTTACCATATGACCGCTAACCAAGAGATTATCATGCCATGGGAGAAGTTTGCATGTGAGTGGTGAGCAAAGAGCAAAGAGTAGAAATTTCACATCCAATTTATTTGAATTTGAAAAAAAAGAACTGCTACAACTATGAAATTTAAAAATTGTATTAAAACAATTTGAATTTTCTTCAAAAAAAAGGGCATGAGTGGTTGTGAATATCTATCTAAATTTAACTTGAAGATTTCATTACCTTGTGGCCGTGTAGCCATGGGACCATGTAACCTTCTCGAGAACCTTCTGAACGTGTGATCTTGAGACCCTGTGAACGTGTAATCATGCAGCCGTTTGAACATGGATTCCTGTGACTTTGTGGGTTGCAAACCGCATAACCGAGCAAGTGAAAAACCTTATCTCGTGTAGTATTTAATTGCATTCCCACGTTCCTTGTTTACAACATCACTAAAGTCTATCACCTATAAAATACTATTGCAATCTTCTAAAAATAAAGCAATAACTAAGAGAAAGGAGAAACACAAGAAAAAGGAGTGAGTGACTTGCTTGATTTAAGTAAAAATCGCCTATAGCAATATATATTTTAGAGCCCCTAAATACAATAGCTCATGCCTTAAGTGTCTGCATGATGTCAAATATATTCACAACATTCGATAATCTGATCTTTTTAAAGCACATCAAGAGAAGGAACTTGAAATACTTAGATGCAAGGTTGTTAGACTTGTACATACGAACTAGACATATGGAAAATCAATTGTAGACTGGCCACCCTTTCCACTTTATTGTTTGTTTGAATTACGACGTTTTAGTGAAGTCTCCAAAGTATGCCTTTGCCTAAACCTTGTAACGCAACTTAAGGTAGGTGTGTTGATTTCCGCGCAGTTCCAATTGTCGATCGCTACAGTCCGTAGTTGGGTCTTCAAATCCGCCCGACCTGTTTTGAAAAAGCACCCGTGAAAGCGCATTATGGTGAACTAATTGGATGCACACTTTCTGTTGGTCGAAATAGGGCTCCCTTGTGGATGAAAAAGTGAATTATGTTGGAGTAAATGACAGTGCAGGGAGGGTGCAATTAAGGTTTTGTAAGTTCAAAAAATTGCCCACTTTGGGGGCTAATTTTGCAATAAAGAGGCTCCAATTGGCGCTTCCATGTAGGCGGTTTAGGGTTTTCTTATGCACTTTCTTGCAAAACTGTGAGGGCGTATTTGCATATAGATATAGCAGTGTTTGTGAGCAAAAATTATGGTTTTGGTGGTATAGCAAGAGAGACTTTAGAGTGCTTAGTGAGGGACATGAGAGTGACCATGAACAAGATAGTGCTAGAAAGTGACGGTTATTTGAAAGGGGAAGACATAATGCTCGAAACTCAAGTTTTAGCAAGCTCCCAACATCACATTTTAGCACATGGTGATAAAGAGAATTCAGAAGAAGGTTTAGGTTTTGAAGACCATATGGTACAATTTGAGCATGGGTCGAGGAGGAGATGTAGGAATTGAACACGTACTCTATATATCAATTCCACTCCAAATGCAAATCAACATACATTAGATGGCAATTTGAGAGAGGGAGAGAAAAGAAGGTGAGCTTGAGGAGCTCGGTCCTTTTAGGGCAGAAAAACTCTCCACAAGGTAATTTTAGCAGGGAGGTGAAGATGACAACCTCATGGGTAGCCCAAGAAGTGATGAGAGAGTTGCTCTAAACAGCCAAGAAGTGCCCTGGAGCAGAGCTAGGAGGATTCCACCCGAAAAACTGAAAATTGGACAAATGCACAACTCAAAGTAGTCCTGGATGCAATTACTGATAATGGTATATTGGTGAGAGTTGCTTCTCGTATCTTTGGAATTCCAACTAGTTCAATTTGTGATCATTTGTATGGAAGAGTATTAGGGAGGAAAAGGGGGGCCAAATCAGTTTTGAAATAAGATGAAGGGGAAAAACTATTGGAGAATTTACCTAAGATGTAGGATTTGGGCTACCCTTTAAACCCAGGGCAACTGAGGTTAAAGGTGACCCAAGTCACCTAAACAAGAGAGATCCCTTAGAATGTTGCAAAGGTGCTAGGAAGGGTCATAGCTAAGAGGTTTTAAACAAAGGCACCTTGAACTAGCCTCTGGAATTAGCAAGAGCTAAGGGCTTGTGTCCATCAACTGCTGCTAGCTTCTATTGCAATCTAAAAGAGTTGTATA
Organism: Pohlia nutans; assembly: GCA_022496805.1. Lineage (NCBI taxonomy): Eukaryota > Viridiplantae > Streptophyta > Bryopsida > Bryales > Mniaceae > Pohlia > Pohlia nutans. The sequence goes on from CM040086.1 coordinate 6,880,964, forward strand.
GTACCTGGAATTACTCACATAAAATTTAACGATTTAAACGAGCTGTATAGTACCTGAAATTTATAATGAATAAAATCCACTTTTTTTGTATATTTGCAATAAAAGCTGTCAGTATTAAAAAAAACATGTTTTTAAATATAGAATAGAGATTTATGAATTAATTTTTTTAATTAAAAAATGCTTTCTATTTAATAAATATGGGTTGAAACATCAAAAATTATAGATTTCTTATGTATAGAATAGAACTTTAGAAGTAATAATATCAAACTGAAGCTTTGAGAAATAAACTTGATGTATGAATAAAATGTGTACATTATAAATTTTAGATTCTATCCATACAATTAGATCTATGATTGTTATCACCAATATATTTGTTTAAAATTTGAAACTCCAAATTCAAAACCTTTTTTATTTCAATTACAAATAAGATATTTATAATTTGTGGATTTAATTTGTTGTGGTAGATTGAAATGTAATTCTCTGAGTGTAGTGATTTTTGAGATTTTTTGGTTGTTCAATTTTTATGAGTTGACTTTTTCAAGAGTACTTTTTAACACTTTTAAACTAAGATCATAGAATTTTTTGGTGAATTGCTGCAACATGAAATGAACCATAAAAGTTCCACAAATCATTCTCTTTCTAATCAATTCTCACATGCATGAAACCAACTTCTTATAAAATCTATAGTAAAAATTTCACACTGTAAAAAATGCATTACGTATAAGAAAACGTAGATGAAATATGTCGATTGTTCAAAAAACAGACAATTAACCCTTAAACGTCAAGGTAAGCCCCATGGGCTTATTTAAAAGAGAATAATGAAGAAAAAGTTGATTTTCTCAACCAAATCAAGCGAGACTTGTTGTGTTGGAAAGCTACTGAAAAAGCAATCTAAATTCCAAATTTTCGCCTCATTTGAGAGATTGTGGAATCGTTGGTAAGCTCTCAAAGTTATCAAATTGAACAAGTTCTAAGGTTGGGGCGGCTGAAGTTCAGTAGTGCTGCAGTGCTACAGTGCTAGCCAGCAGTGTACTGCAGAGCCGTTTTTGCAAATAAATAAATAATAAAATAAATAAATAATTTTCCCAAAAAAAATTAGATGCCTTCTGGACTGCCCCGTTCAAGCCCTCTTGACGTTTAAGGGTTAAGCAATTTACACCTAAACGTACCGACTCTTTGAACACAAATATATGCTAGCCTCAAAAATAGATATTAGCATGGCTCAAATGTACATGAGGTTTACATGAAAGGACTATTGCAAACATAAAATCTACCCAAAAAATCTGATATACTTGTAGTTGGGGGCCTTTCCAATACTATCAACAGTTTCCCATCACAAGAGACTTACTGTAATTGGTAGAGAATTTAATATGCTTATAATGGTGACTTGGATGAAAGTTATCCAAGGCTCTATGAGAAAGCCGCAAGGCTTGAAATTTGTTCGTGATCTGGTTTCTGGATAGTCGGACATTTGGGGATTAAGGAGTAACTCTTAAACGTCCTCACTCCTCTCCAGATTTTGAAGAATTTCAAAGATGTCTTATAAATGTAACTAAGAGGGATAATTTGGACTTGATATATGAATAAAAGTCGTACATTATGAATTTTTTATTCTATCTATACTGTTAGATTTGTGATTGTTCTCACCAATATTCTTGTATAAATTTTGAAACTTAAAATTTAAAATTCTTTTGTAATTTGATTACCAATGAGATATTGACAATTTATACATGAAATTTGTTGCTATTGGTTCAAATGTAATACTCTAAGTGTAGTGATTTTTGGAGATTTTTTGGTTGCTTAATTTTATTAGTTGACCTTTTTAAGAGCACTTTTAATCTTAAATCTTTGAAATTTTGGGTAAATCACTACAATATGGAATGAGGCATAAAATTTCACAAACCGTCCCCTTCTAATCGGATCACACATGCATGAAGCTAACTTCCCATAAAATATATAGTAAAAGTGCACATTGCAAAAAGTCAACGATGGATGAGATAAATATGTTTGATTTTGTACATTGTCCAAATTCTACAGGGTTGAATGTTTAAGGGTTAACCCCTAACTACTGGCAAGTCCAAAGAAAGGCTTTTGAATGATTTGAGGATTTTTGAGGTAGTAGTTGGATGAAGAAGTAATTATGAGTTTCATTTAATTCTTTTTGTGAAGGATTTTCATTGGTCATGCGACTTCTTCAAGATAAATTTAGGACATTCAAGCTCTTTTTGGATTTTACATGGGGTCCTAAATACAAAAAAAGTAATGAAAACGGGTCACCAAGTAGTGTATTTTGGATTTTCCTTTTTTATGTTGTAACTAAATTTAGGCCAAGATAATTAGTTTTGTTGCACTTGATCTTGATTAATAATATGAAGCTTATCAAGTCTTATATCTACTCCACTTTGAATTTTTGGAAAACTCTGATAATTAAGTGTTCTACGGGAGTTACAAGTTCAATGGGTATTAGCATGGTGTAGCAAAAAAATCTAAATTTAAACACGGATAATTGTAAATTGCATATTTGGTTAGAAAATTGAATTTTTGAGTATATTTTATAAATGATATCAATTTTCTTTACAATCATAGTAGTTTTAACCCTTTGACGCGCCAGTGTCCAGATTCTGGACGCTGGATGATTTCTGAAGCGTCCTTTCACTACCCACGGTGATGTTTTTCATCTATTCAATTTTTTTAAAATTCTTGTGCTAGTTGACTACCATTTGCACGGTACGGATCTTTAAGATAAGATATTGAATTTTTTTGAAAAATAGCAAAAGTGGTTTATGTCAAGTTTCATTCTTAGTTCAAAAAGTGAGGCCTTAAACATGATTTTCCATAATAAGTAGAATCAAATAGTAAAAACCATACCATCTTGTAGTGCATGTTATTCTAATTTCATTACAATATTTTTTTAAAAATTAATGTTAATTTTGGATTTTTAATTGAATTTGAAGAGAAAACCTCACAAAATTTATTAAAAATGATTAATAATAAATATGATGAATCCAATCGTACAGATGTTATCTTCATATTGATATTTATAACTTTGCTATGAACATCAACTCCATTTTAATTTTTTATCAAACATTTTATAACGAATCTTTGAAAACAGTGTTGAATCGGGACCTTAAAGGGTTAAAACTTCACAAAAATTCATGAAAAATTCATGATTTATAGTAGACACATGGCTTCATCTACTAAATATATAAGGTCAAATTTTTATCTTATTCATAGTGGCAGAATTGATTGTCACATGTGAAGTATGATTCTATAGTCATTTGCCCAAGCATTTTAGGGTTAAGGATAACGTACTAACTCTTTTGTGCACAATTGTTATTTATTTATTTATTTATTTTAGCAAATGGACATTTAATTCCAATGCAAACAAAACAAGTGGGGCGACAAGCTTTTGGAGAGGGCACTGGTACTGTAGTTGCACTTGTACAGCTGCCAAGTCAAGAATGACTGTTCAATAATATAAACGTGGAGCGAGGTGGGCTGCCCCTGCAAGCAATGGGTTCAGTTGGACCCAATAGAATTATTTAACACTTATTATGGGTCCCTCAAGCTTGACTATGCATGGCCTCAATGCCAGAAATTTCTCTCGTAAGGACACCTACATGGGATCTAGATCTGCTGATACCTTGAGTCTTTGCAAACGATTGGCATAGTCTAATCCCAAATAATAAATGTCCATGCATACCATATAGAACGTTCCATTTTAACTATATAACCTTGCAAAAAATGAACGGTTCCAAAGTTACCCATCACCACTAGAATGTGCAGTAATAGAAAGGGTGGGTTTAGGGCACCAAGGAATAGTGTCATAAGAGCATCTCCACTCATTCATGCTAAGGTGACTCGCTGAAATTATTCATTTATATTTGAAGAGCCCTTGCACTTACACTCCCCCACCCTTGCATTTACACTCCTCCACCCTTGCACATCCCTCGCACATCAAATAGTCAATGAACCAATCGCATGTAGAATGTGGGGATATAATCAACTAAATAGTGATTTGAAGGGCCATTTCTTAACATGCTAAGATTGAGAGGCAAGAAGCATTTTTTGAAAGGCCCTTAGCACTTTTCATCTAGTTCTAAATTGTGAGAGACTCTGGGAAGGTAACGGTGGAGGTGCTCTAATTCCGTTTGGGCCTTATAAAATTTTACGACTTGTGCTTTTTGTACTAGTAGAAAAGGTGGTATTGTTGAGGAAGATGCCGAGGCAAGTAGTACCTAATTCCACGCATGCAAAGTGATTTTTCCTAGGCATGTCTCTGTTGAATGCTACCTTTTCTACCAGTGTTGATAAAAAAAAACTTGGAATTAGACATAGACCAGGCGGAACAGAAGTGAGAGCAAAGTATTTCCAAAGCTAAGGAGATTGACTGAGAGGGAATTTTGTTATCAGGTGGATTTTCTAGAAGTGGTCCAATGAAACAAACTAACGCTCTATCTTATAATATAATATATCTCAAGAAGATTTCAAAGACTGAGCCTTAAATCCCTTAAAAGACCAACCAAGTCTCATTAACAAGCCTGGTTTTCTCAATTTTCAAACCACTTTGACCATGAATTGGTAATAATGAAGAAGAAAAAATTATGAAATTTTTTCAGGGATCATTCGTGACAAGAATACGGTAGTGTGTACCTACATTTTTCAGAATGTAAATTACTTCTATGTTTTGAGGTTAAAACTAAAAAATGCTTGCCTTTTTTCAATATTAGGACATGTTCATTAAGAGTTAAGTCCATCTTCTAATTCCAAGCGGTTTGTCTACTATGAGCATTTCAAGATCTACTGTTCTTCACTTGGTGTTTATCGTTTCTCGGCGATTGTGAAAGCAAATGAAAACCTCAAGTCTTAATATCAAAATAAAAATCTTGCGATGATTTTCGAACTGAGACCACACCCAATTTCTAATTCTCAAAGTTGCGCAAAAAATGAGTGATTTTCAGATCCTGTGTAAAATTTATCGTCAAAGAGTCTCCCTTTTGGTTTTGTACTTGTTTATTGTTCTATCAATGGAATAAACGTTCATTTGATTTAAAAAAATATTAATGATAATGTGTAAAATGTGGTAGTGCAATGATGGGAGACTTTAAAGCTTCCATGCAACAAAGGACTGCCACCTCCCTTCCATGCTTATAGAGGTTATTGATACAACATGTTACAAACCTACTCACACGGGAATGGAGGCTAGCTAGACACTTGCTTTAACTTAACCCCCAATGCATGCAACAATCTCAATGTGGTTTATTTTTTTGTATTCGTTCAATATTGGGCTGAAGATGAGAGTATCCTTTCACGATCTTCCGCTCGAGTAGAAATTCTACAAATTTTACAACAACATGTCTTGTACCGTATGAACAGAGGCAACCTCCCTTAGGGGTTAACCCTTAAAGGTCCAAAGAGCCCTTTCCGACCAGTATTATACACCAATATTCCATTGTATTTGACATAGTTCCACACCTCCCATGGGTTTCAGATCAAAAGTGAAGTTAAAAATTCACATCGACATGGTTTTAATCCTTGAACGTACCAACCCTTTGAACAGAAGTAGATTCTAGCCTCAAAAGTAGATATTAGCTTGGCTGAGACGTATATGAGGTGTACATAAGAGGTCCATTGCAAACATGAATTCTACCCAACAAATTAGACATACTTGTAGTTGGAGGCCTCTTCAATATTATCAACAACTCCCTACCACAAGAGATTTATTGTAATCAGTAGAGAATTTAATAGGCTTTCAAAGGTGACTTGGATGAAAATCATCCGAGGTTGTTTGAAAAAGTTACAAGGCTTCAAATCTGTTCATGATCCAACTTCTGAACATTGGAATGTTTAGGGGTTAACCCCTAAACGTCACAGCGTCCAGAAACTGGATCATGAACGGATTCAAAGTCCTGTAACTTTTTCATGCAATGTGGGATGACTTTCATCCAAGTCACCATTGCAAGCCTATTAAGTTCTCTACCAATGAGAGTAAGTCTCTTGTGATGGGGAGAGGTCCATAATATTGGAGAGGCCTCCAAATGCAAATATGCCAAATTTGTTGGGTAGATTTCATGCATGCAATGGTCCTTTGATGTACACTTATTGTACATTTGAGTCATGCTAAAATCTATTTTTCAGGCTAACATCTACTTGCGTTCAAAGGATCGGTACGTTAAGGGGTTAACCCTTTAGTGCCTAGGGTACTGTAGCAGACAGCTCTGGATTTCAGTGGGTTTTTCCACTGTGGTTGAGACTACCAGAAATAGAATGGGTTAAATTAGAAAGTAACCGTACAATTCTATTCTCAACTCGAGAGCACACATTTTATTAAAATTTGAGGAATCATCCAATGGTGGGATCGGAAGATTATAGTATGTATTTGAACTGTATAATGCACGCTCAAAAACGAGATTTTGGGGGGTGTGTGACTTCAAAGTTAAATATAATTTGAGGTAAATTTTCAAAAATAAAAGCAAAGACGTTCAGCTATGCCCTATGTCAACACCTCTCCGTTGCAATCTTTCATATCAAAAATAGACTCACACATAATTATTGTGAGATTTATAAGTGAAAGTGACTTGTCCATGTACAGTTTAGGACAAAATTTTATACGTTGAAAATTGACAGGAGTGGGTACATTAGTCAAGATCGGATTACACACACTAAATGGAAGATGAAGAAGAGAACACAATCCAAAAAAATAAAATAAGATAACAAACTTCCAAACACAAGAAATACTACACAATGCATATGTTGTATTTGAAAGTATTTACTGTATTTTCAAGTATTTGCAGTATTTTTGCGTTATGTTGATAGGTATTTTGATAGTTGTACAATTCCGAATTGAAAATTTCTTTTTCTGAAAGGTGCGTAATGTATGTGCGCAAATCTGAACTTCAGAACTGAAGTTCCAATTCTTCACGGATTCTCTGTTATTTGCATTTCCGACGTTGCAGTGACCATAATCTGGCTTGCTAGGCACTAAAGGGTTAATGAGCTATTGGGTTCTCAATTTGAAACTTTCTATTTACAACAAATGTCAAATATACGCCAACGTATATACTATCCACATCAGCCCTTTAAGGGTTAACTGAGCCGGTGGGCGGGGCGGACTGAGCCGGTGGGCGGGGCGGACTGAGCTGGTGGGCGGGGCGGGCCGACCCACCGACTTGCATGCAACCACCATACAACCAGATCCCAAGTCATGGTATTAGCTTGGAACTTATTGGAATGAATAGGACAGTTGCTTGGTGAGTACTACACTTTGTGCTGCTGTTTCCATGTGGCATCCATGGATGGAAACAGTCCACCGGCCACTGCCTTGCATCCCACTCTTCTTCACATCTAAGCTCGCTCTTCTCTATCATTCACTGATTTTTATTTCTTTTTCAACATTTAAACGTCAAAAAGCACCAGAACTAATCGGCGTGCACCAAGCAATTTGAAGAAAAACTGGATGAAACTGACCATTTTCAATGAAAGTCATCCAAATATATGGATGAAAAGAGAGTTCTATCCAACATAAAATGATTTGGGTACACCATTTTATTTCTAATGTTGTCACTTTGGCTCTTCGCCAAAACCCAGAAATAAAATCCCTGCTATCATTCATCTATCACTCAACGGGGCCCCCGGGGGTTGGACAGCACAGACGGGTTCATACTGATATCAATTATAAGCCAGCTTGCAACTGTCAATCATTTTGAACATGCTGCCCTGTCTCCAATTAAACACGAAACCTCATGGAACAAGCAGATGCAAGGCCCCTCATGGCGCATTTACACCAACTCTGGCTTGCCTTCCTCATGCAGGTAAAATCATATACACTAAAATATAATTTGCGCACTATTCAAGCTTGTGTTCTCTGAATCTAAATGTAAGCATTGTTGACCAATGAATGCATGCACTTCCATAAAGCAAATTTTCAATTTGTTTTTTTGTTATTGTTATTATTATTATTTTTGTTGCTTCACTTTCTTACATGCGTTCCTTTTGCACTTAACCCTTTAAGGTCCCGATTCAACACTGTTTTCAAAGATTCGTTATAAAATGTTTGATGAAAACCGAAAATGGAGTTGATGTAGAAAGAAAAGTTGTAAATGTGAATGTGAAGATCACATCTGTACGGTTGGATTCATCATATTTTTTATTAATATTCTTTTAATTAATTTTGCGAGGTTTTCTCTTGAAATTCAATTAAAAATCCAAAATTAACATTAAAATTTTTAAAAATATTGTAATGAAATTGGAATAACATGTACTACAAGATGGTATGGTTTTCACTATTTGATTCTTCTTATTATGGAAAATCATGTTTAAGGTCTCACTTTTTGAACTAAGAATGAAACTTGACATAAACCACTTTTGCTATTTTTCAAAAACTCTCAATATCTTATCTTGAAGATCCGTACCGTACAAATGGTAACGGACTAGCACAAGAATTTTTTTTTAAATTGAATGGATGAAAAACATCCCCTACGTGGTGAAGGAACGCGTCCAGAATCATCCATCGTCCAGATTCTGGACGCAAGCGCGTCTAAGGGTTAAGAGATTTAAATAAATTTGATTTTGCCACGCTACTTACCATAAGGCATGCACATCATGTTGCATGTGTTTGGTGTGAACCAAGCATCACACCAATTACCCAACGTAAGTACAGCAAATAATCTGTGTTTGTCAAGTAAGTTTTTGGTAGCTACATTGTGCTCTCGTAAAATTTATTTTTTTAATTTGGCTCATGCAAGAAGTTGTTACAACACACTTTTGGGTGCCGCAAGAAATTTGCGCTCCACCAATGTACATGCATTGGCCAAAAGGAGGAAGAGACAAGGTTTTGACACTACAAAAAAATTATATTATTTTTGAAATTTACCTTGCAACATTCTAGGAACTCAATGCAAGTGCTAGAGCTTCTTGGTGTGAATGGGCCATCAATCCCCTACAAAGACAAAAACAAATGTTCAACTATGTAATTCTTTGAAAATGAAGCGTTTTCATAGTCTCTCCACTAGTGGGACAGAGACAACAAATATGAAACCTTGATCCTTGGAGATGCAACACAAAGTATCATAACCTAGTAGCGGCTCCAACACCCCTAGAGTTTCACACCGGCTTTCTCGCCATACATATCTTCTATTTCACTGGTCACAACGAATAAGAAAGCGACATGTGACACTTTCTATAAAAATTTGAATAAATTTGAGCCAAAGTTGCTACCAAATTACGATAAACGGGTGGTCTTTGGGTAGTAATGTATAGTGTCACGACATGATGCCCAAAGTCCATATTGGTACCAATCTATTGCCATTGTGGATCTTAAACACCATGCTTTGACACTAAGGTAGAGGCATCTTATACGGTGAAATGAAAGGATATAGCATACATTTCCTAATGTTGTAACTAAGGAGTAATTTTTCTCTTTTAGGAAGAGAAAGACCCTAAATATTCACATATTTTTTTGTTCAATGATGCAATTGATACATTTTTAGAGTAAAAAAGTGATTCAACACCCCTAGCTGTTAAATAGGTCTACCTATATAACGAAAAAGTGAAGTACTCATTTCCAAACATTCATGTATTTGATTTTGCAATAAATACATAAACTAAAATTTCTTATAATTATTTTTAAAAAATCAATAAAAGGTTCCAAGGTACAATGAAATAGCATTAACTTTGGGGGAGATAAAACAAAAATGGATTGGATGCATTAAGTTTGGACGCGATAAAAAAAAAATCATTCACATGAAGAAGTTTTTTACTCACCATTAGAAATTTTGATACTTTCAAGATTTGAATTCTTAAACCTTAAATGTCCCATGGGGATAGTATATACATTGTCGTATAATTGAGATTTACTACCAACAAGAAACTCTAAATCAGGATTTTAAGAGTTCATTGGGACCGCATTGACTTAAATTTCTCTTCTCAACTCAAATCTATTAAAGGTGTGGATTCATTCCAAATACAAACAAAATACATTGTACTCTACTAGCCGCCATGTCGAGTTTAGACATTTAGGGGTTAAGAATCAAAATCAAAACCTTACTAGGTTTTGGACATACACTAAGTACTAGATGATTTTGGATATGTTGAACACCTCAATTTTTTTGAAAATTAAAACGCAAACAAATAACATGACTATTTTGGATAGTCAAAAACTCTCAAAACTATATAACTCCAAAAATATCACAAAGATGACGGTAGTTGCAAGCTAAGGTGTACCAAATCCTCGGGTGGGTCACTTACTGCATTTTACAAACAACGTACGGCAGAAAATAGCATGGGTTTTATTCATCATAGGTAAAATTTATAAGACTTTATAAAAAAATTACAAATAAGATAGAATGCAATGAAAGAGTACAGGCCATTATAAATAATTTAGGTACACCACAATTCTGGTCCATTATGATTTTAGTACATGTAATTTAGGGAATTGCTAATGGGATATTGGGATCCAAGGTATTAAACTGAGTACAGTCTGTTTTGGGGGGAGAAACAACTGGAGCACAATTGGTAGGAAAAGGCAGTCAACTGCGCGGTGGACGAAAAGTAGATCTAGAAGTGGATGAAAGTTCAATTCTTGCATGGGTATAAGGTTATTTGCTTGGTGGTTGACTCATGTAGTTCTATTGTTTGCATATTGTTTTTCTGCTCAACTGTAAGGTAATGCTTCAAAATAAAATCAAAGTGAACATCGATAGCACTGATTCTGAAATTGGAACAACTTTGAAGTATTTTGTGCACATTTTCCAGAATACATGAAAGAAGGTTAAGTTTTGGTCATTTTTTTGAGGCCATTTTTCTCAAATTTTTAAAGTCATGTTACTAATAGACTATATTTAAGCCTTTACAAAGAAGATAGCATATAAAAAATTGCATTGGTCGTTGTTTTATAAAAAATGATAGAGTCCATAATATAGGCCATTTTTTCCCATTAAGTAATCATAGGGGTCCTTTTAATTTCAGCTAGGAGGTAAATAGCCCCTAAAAAACACCCCCTCGCCGCACGTGGTACCCAAAATATATGAAGAGTAACCCACCCGAGACCAAATCTCATGAAAATGTTCTAGTGCAAATTTTCATTTTGTTTAAAAACTAACTTTCTAGCCAATTTTTTAAATATGTACCAATGATTGCAGAAAAATAAAGTAAAATAGCCTCAATAAATAAATAAATATATACATATATATATATAAGTATAATTTTAGTTTATCAAAACGATTGTATCTTGAAGAATTTGAGTATCAAAACTCCATTCCAATAACAATGTGACTGACTTATGATCAAACTTTGAATGTAAATATATTCCATGTTATGATCCCATATTTTTATTTATTTAGAAAAAAAATCCATTTGCAAATTTTTATTTTCAATCACATTCAAAAAAATTAATTCGTCAAAAATGCTTTTCAATAGACCATAGCTTCCTACGAGATTGGTCAAAAAATAAATAATCAAAAGACTACCTAAATTTCTTAGAAATTACTAACCCGATTTGCCCAAAAACAAATAAAAAAATAAAAAAGACCATCAATTTAATTTTTTAATATGTTATTACCCTATAAATAAATAAATAAATATTTATTTATTTATATTTATATGTATGTATATTTGCCTAACTGTTTTTACCCTTCAATTAATTATTAGGCAAAAAGGTGCCCAAGGCTATGATAGAAAAACGATTCAAATCTATCAAATATAGCACATTTAAACATTTTAAATTTAAACCATATCATGATGTTCCATTGAGAAATGTAATGAAGAAGGCAAACTGAAATTAAAAGTTTAAGATGTGGAAATGAGGTTTTTTGCGCTGGTATTTTGTACAAATCTGCAGACCTTCAAAAGGATACCATACTTTGTTAACCCCTAAAGGACCAAATGTCCTAACTAGGACATTTGGAGAATCGGGTAGGTTTTGGTGAACACGTTTTTAATCAAAATTTGAAGGAAATTTAATAGTACATTCCCCAATGTGCCACGAAAATGGGGGTTCTTTTTTTTTGAATTCCGACACCGGATGTGAAAGTTATGAGGGGAAATGTGTTTTTCTCGGGAGAAAGGGCAACAGGGCAGTAGAGAAATAGTTGAATTTTAGGGGGGGGCAACAAGATGGGCGGTGTGTGGAAAATGGGGTGGCCTGTGGGGGGAAGAAGACCACCCCATTTTCCAAACTCATTCAAAAAAAAAAAAATTAAAAAAAATTTAAAAAAAATTTAAAAAAAATTGAAAATTATTGTTTTAAATTACAAAATAATATTTTAAACTAAAAGTTCAAAATTTTAATTATAATATTTTATTTAATTAAAAAAATTAAATCATTAAAAATTAAAAAAATTAAAATCATCCAATGAGGGACTGCCACGTGGCAGTACACCTTGAGAGTTAGTGGGGTCATGAACATTGGAATGGGTTGGCACTTCAATTCCCTTCCTCCACCCTTTATTTCCCCCCTAACCCCCAAAATTCTTCAAAAATGTGCTACATGTCTTCTAAAACTTCAAAATTTAATATTTTTTCAAATTTTTTTTTCGCCATTCTATAGAGGGTGGAATGTACTTGTGTTTCACCGCTCGGATTTGTATTTTAAATAAAGAAAGTAAAAAATATTGTAGTTCCAAAAATATATAGTCTTTTCTAAACTTTTAAACCCCCAACAAGTGCAAGGTGTTCTTCAACATCCTAAACATCTCCAAATGCAACAAAAATTGGTACACAACTAAGTAACATCATATAGAATGTGAAAGTGAAGTGCGACAGGTTTTGGTAGTGAGGATTTTTTGATGTAGCCATGGTCAAACGCATCTGAAATTTCCGGGCATGTGTTTTTTGGGGTGTTTTTTTCCATCAAACGCAATTATCTAGCAATCCGTGCGGTCAAAATCAATGAAATTTGTTGTGTATGTTCTTCAAATAGTTCAAGATAAGATCTTACGGTTAGAAGGTAAAAAATAACATTTTTTTAATTTTTTTGCATGGGGGAGTAAAAATGGCAGCATTGGAGTGTTTTTGGAGGAAAAACACTCCGGTCCTTTAGGGGTTAAATCCTGTGAAAAGAGTCTTTGTTTTGGATTATTTAAGAATGGTATCCTTTGAACCGATCCTTTATGAATTAACCCTTAACCCTTTAAGGTCCCAATTCAACGTTGTTTTCAAAGAAACGTTATAAAATGTTAGATGAATACCAAAAATGGAGTTGATGTACAAAGCAAAGTTGTAAATGTCAACGTGAAGATCACATCTGTACGGTTGGATTTATCATTTTTTATTAAGTATTTTTAATTATTTTTGCAAGGTTTTCTCTTGAAATTCGATTTAAAATCCCACATTGACACAAAAAAAAATTAAAATATTGTAATGAAATTGGAATAACATGCTCTATGAGATGGTATGGTTTCCATTATTTGATTCTACTTATTTTGGAAAATCATGTTTTAGGTCTGACTTTTTGAACTACGAATGAAACTTGACATAAACCAATTGTGTGATTTTTTCAAAAATCATAATAACCAATTTTAAACATCCAAACCGTACAATACATAGTGAACTTGCACAAGAACCAAGAGAAATTTATTTGGATGAAAACTGTCAAATGCGGATGAGAATCGAATAACTTGAATCTGTCCATCGTCGAGATATTGAACGCAGGAGCGTTCAAGGGTTAAATGTCATTATGGGCTTTTTAGGTTGGAATAATTGAGAAAAAGTGATTTTTCTCAACCAAATCAAGGGAGGATTGGTGCATTGGAAAGCTATTGAAATAGCAATGTGAATTTCAAAATTGCACCTCATTTGGAAGATTATGAAATCATTGGCAAGCAATCGAAGTTATAAAAATGAACAGGAGTTGAGGTTGGGGTAGTTGAGGTCGTTTTTTGAAAAGTGTTGCAGTGCTACAGTGCTAAAACAATGTTGGCCAACATCGCCGTTTTTTCATTTTTTTATAAAATTTATTCTATTATTGTTATTCTTTTAAATTTCTCTCAAAAAATTTAAATGCCTTCTGAGCTGCCTCATTAGGCATCTAAATTTTCAAAGGGAAAATAAAATATAAATATAAAAAGAAAAAGAAAATAAATCGGTTCTACTGGCACTTTTCAAGAAACGACCTCAGCTGACCCAACCTCAAATCCTGTTCATTTTGATAACTTTGATTGCTTGCCAACGATTCCACAACCTCTCAAATGAGGCGCAAATATGAAATCTAGATTGCTTTTTCAATAGCTTTCCAACGCACCACTCCTCGTTTGGCTTGGTTGAGAAAATCCACTTTTTCTTCATTATTCTCTAATAAATAAGCCTATGGGGCTTACTTTGACATTTTAGGGTTAATGAAAAGAAAACCCATTTCCAAGGTCAAAATTGGGTCTGACCATTCGCTAGTTACTACATACACGCTTGATTTTTTAGTACTTTACATAACCATTGTCAACAACTCAGACTCTTATAGCCTCCCCTATCGTACCTAGCCGTCAGGTTTAGCCAAAAATAATTATAAAAAGAGAAGCCCAAATTTATACAATTTTTTTTCTTAAGAAAAATTTAAAAAATCTTAGAGAACATTGGTGAAAAAGACTCTTACAAAACATTCGTGCCGACCCTGATGTCCGGGTACGGTATTGTTTTATTCAGTTGTTTTGAATTATTATTTTATTTTTAAATTCTTGAACTAGATAATCAACTTTGTAACGGTGGAAATTGAGATTTTACATACAAAGTGCCGCAAGTCAGTGGAAGCTTCTCGCCGTAGTGAGCACTAAGAACATCTTCAAAAATGAAAATAAAATTAAAAGACTTGCAAGTTGCAAGTTCATGAGCAAAGATCTTTGTTCATTTGGTGTCTGGGAATTGGGTGCCATTCGCACTTGCACTGGACGGAAGAAATCATGGTGTGTGACTTCATAGAATACTCTTAACTTAACCCTTTAGAGCATTCCCACCCATGCACGCAAGGACGAACCCTCTCAAATTATTCATCTATATTTGAAGGGCCCTTGCACTCACACTCCCCCACCCTTGCACGCCCTTCACGTATCAAAAGTGCGCATCATCAAATAGTGAATGGACCAATCACAAGTAGAATGGGAGGATTTAGTCAACTAAATAGTGTTTTGAAGGCCCAATTTCTAACACGCTAGAATCCATAGTAGAACTCACTTCTTGTTCTCTCTTAATCACCGGTTAAACTCCTTTACAAAATGTGAATAATTTAAGAAGAAATACTCCAAACCACAAAATTCTTTTTGAACGTGAAATTTACTTGAAATTGCAAGTATTTTAAGTTCAACAATTCTCAAAATAAGAAAGTCTACTATGCACAATTGAGCCTCAAAAGTCTGATCACAACACATGTTCTTCTCGTTCAACTCGTGCACGTTCTTCACAACCTTACTAAATTTTGTCCATATATCATACATAAAAACTTCAGATCGCAAGACTCTTTTTGGAAGTGATAGACGGCTTGCCCTTTTATTTTATTTTTAGTTGAAAACATTTCAAAATAAGGCCCTTTAACCATTAACTTCCTGGGCGACCTAAAATGGGTCGCTCTATTTTTAGAACTGAAAATATCTTGAGGAAGGAGTGCCCAAATGAGAAAAAAATTGGGCCAATTTTGTGTAGAAACGAGTTAGCTATCCAATGGTGTAGTCCGATTTGGAGAAATGCACATTGTCAATTTTACAAAAATCCACAAGAGCTGGGTGGTCACAAAACTGAGGAAAAAAAGTCAACGAAAGAGAGTAACAGGCGAATGACAAACTGCCACGTATTCCAGTTGGGCAGGGCGGTTTGTGGGTGGGTGTAGCTACTGAAATGAAAATCTTGCACTTGGATTTCACCTTTTTTCCAATATTCTTTTTCTTACTATATGTGTTCTTTTGTGTACTTTCAACCTACCGTGTCGGATTTTGCAATGGAAGATCAGATTTGTAGGAATTTGTAAGATTTCTTTCAAAGTCACAAGTGAACTAGTAAAAAGTGGATGTCGTGTCAAGGCCTCTTTCTCACTCATTTTTTATCCTAAAAATACAAAACTTGTTGTCATGCGTAGGGAATTTGATTATCTTCAGAATGCCAGACGGCACCAACTTTCTAAAATAGTATGTGCCCAAGAGAGTCGGTCAAAGCTCATTTTCAGCAGTGAGAAAACAATGAATTTCTTTCACTTTTGTGTCCCATCCAAGCAACCTATAACTTGGATTCACACCAAACTTTGTAAAGATGAAGGTGACTTGCATATCTACAAGATCTTACGGTTGATTTTGTAAAAAAATGAACTACATAAGTTTGAGCAACATGTATCTCTAACCGAAAAAATAAGGGTCCAAAACGCGCTGAAAATGGTTCAGGAAGTTAAGGGTTAATTGGTATGCTCAATTTTGCATCAAAATCTACTGAAAATACGGTTTGATGAAAATTCACATGGACTTGCAAGTTCTTATCTCATATTATTTGGGAGTGACTTGGAATGAATTTGATTCCAAGCATTGCTCTTTCTTCCCCAATAATTCACACTTTCCTCTCAAAATAATATTAAGATATGTGAAATGGTAATATTTCAACATTTCAACTATTTTAAAAAACAATTGCCATGAAATTCGGCAAAAACCACTTATAATTTCCAAAAAAAATTATCTTTTCCTTTTGGGGTTATTTAAAGACAAAGCTGCTTGGAAGGTACAATAATGTGGCCTTAATGTAACCTCGCAATGATTTTAAACAAATAGAGCACCGGAATTTAAGTTTTAAATTTTTAGATATATTTAAAAATTGAAATTTTGAGTTTTAGGGTTTTAAATACTTAAGTATTAAAAAAAAAAATATGTAAAATTTGATAACTTAACAACTAAATTTTTAATATTTGTAAATATTAGTATTTGAATACTTGAAGTTATCAATGTTTTATTGTTTGATATTTTTAATATTTATACTTGAAAGATTGACTTTCTAAAGAAGTGAATCTACAAATTCTATACACTTTTGATACTTTTTAAATAAATAAAACTGGAATGGAAATGGAAATTTGAAATATGAAATGGAAATTTTAATTCAAATTCCATAAAATATAGGAATAGTAGGCAGAAATCTAGGAATAAGCTATACAACCATGATTTTTTTTTGAGAATTTAATATTTGAAAATTTAAAAACTGACATATTAAAGATTGAAAACTTAAAAACTGGAAAGTGGATAAATAATAAAATAGATGAACCGTAAAATTAAAATTAAATCTAAAGCTCTATTGCTAGTGACAAAAGAGTTTTACTATTTTAATTTTTGGATAGTCTATTTTATTAACCCCTAAAGACCAAGGCTGATTTTCCAAGTTCGGTCAGCTCAGTATGGAATGAGTATTGATTGTTAATTATTGAGATTTTTTGTAGTGATTCTACTCTTTGTAACGAATATGGAATGGTAATTTGCATACATAGATGATGTATAGATCAAAAGATACAATCATGCAAAGGTGAAAAACCTAATTGCGGGCACCTCCTGAAAATTTTCATACAATGAGCTATGCATCTGTATTTTTGTACACAATGAGCTAATGTCCTCATATACACAACTGCGAAATTCAATTTTCCAAATTTGAGAGTAAACTTTGCATTTTGGGCATTTTCAGAAAGTTTCAAACTTGGGCAACAAGCCCAAAAAAAAAAATACTACCTACTTTGAAGCTTATAATCTTACTATTGAAGAACCTTGAACGGTTGAAATTTTTTAAGTTGTAATAAATTCAAGTTGGTTGAAATATCCTGCGGTTGAATGGGTCAAAAAGGTTTTAGATCAAAAACTATTTGTCTTTTTATGAGAAGGGATACTTTGAAGTGTTTGGAGAGAAACATAGTTGTGGTCCTTTAGGGGTTAAAATAAGTTGTCAATTATTCTGTATGTGAATTTTCCAGTTTGTTGATCCTTCATTTCTTTCAATTTGGAGATATCTTTTGTTTTTGGCTAATTTCAAAATTTTGGAATTAGTTTTTCTTTACTTTTTAATTCTCGTAGGACCAAAATCCCATGAATTTTTAGTTCTCAAACTTCCGAATTTTTCTTTCTGAATTTGTTTAGTATTGGAAATTGGTGCATCTAATATATTACATCATATATTGAGGTCTTATTTGTAAAATTTCATATGTTATTATTATATTTATGAATTATATTTTTTTTATGAATCTTGTGATTTTGCAAATTTTTATACTTAGAGCATTTTAGTTCTTGAATTTTATATCTCAAAATGAATTTACTTCAGTTTTTTTAATTTTTTCCATTTATTCAATAGTTGTCTATATGGCCTTTAACCCCTAAACGTTCTCACCCTTTTCAAGTTTGGCAATTTTCCAAAGATGAATTATAAAATGCAACTAAGAGGGATATTTTCAACTTGATCAATGAATAAAAGTTATACATTATGAATTTTTTATTTTACCCATGTGGTTAGATTTGCGATTTCTATCACCAATTTTTGTGTATTAAATTTCAAACTTGAAATTTAACACTATTTTGTAATATGATTACGAATAAGATATTGACAATCTAATAATGATATTTTTTGGGATAGGTTGAAATGTAATACTCTAAGTGTAGTGATTTTTATAGATTTTTTGGTTGCTTTATTTTAGTAGTTGACTTTTTCAAGAGCACTTTTAGACTAAAATCTTTGAAATTTTGGGTGGAACACTTCAACATGAAATGAGGCATAAAATTTTCACAAATCATCTCCTTACTAATGAGATCACAC
Organism: Pohlia nutans; assembly: GCA_022496805.1. Taxonomy (NCBI): domain Eukaryota; kingdom Viridiplantae; phylum Streptophyta; class Bryopsida; order Bryales; family Mniaceae; genus Pohlia; species Pohlia nutans. The sequence continues at coordinate 6,899,702 of CM040086.1, forward strand.
ATGCACAAAGCTAATAGTTTCCCATTAAAAAATTAGTAAAAAGTTCACACTACAAAAAGTGCACGATGGATGAGAAATCAAAGTTCAAATCCGTACATCATGCAAAATATGCATGGTTGGGCGGTTAGGGTTAAAGTGAATTAACTCATCAATTTGCTACCTTTTTAAAGTAGCACTTGTTAATTCACTTGGTTTTTTAACCCCTAAAGGACCATAAGGCCACCAGGTGGCTCCTGTTTTTTTTCAGTGATTTTGAGTAGGTTTTGTGTAGATTCTTTTCGTTATTTTTATTTTTAATTCCACATGTGTAATATTCTTTACTAATTCCAGTGATGTAAAATTTGGTCCCATTTAAATTATGATTTTCACAACATGATCGTTTAAACTTGTCATTTTAAAACCATGAATCCTTAGTCCTTTAGGGGTTAATGCAAGAAAGAATTTGTGCTCTTTAGTCTTCTTTGGTGAAATTCAAAAGCAAGTAAGTGTGACAAAAAGAACATAAATGTAAAAATGATGATGTTAACATACTCTTTACATGTGCGAATTTTATCTTTGTAAGAAAAAAGCATCTCACAGTAGCACTAAAGAATCGTTGATTTATCAAACTTTAGTAATAAATCACCTAAACCATCTTCAACTTAAAGGTTGTCATTGAAAATCATAATCTAAGAATCGGGGTATGCATGTTCTTAGGAAGAAAGTAAAATAATATATAGAATTAGGAAAAAGATTCAGAAAATCAATTGTGATATATAAAGGTTGAAAACAATAAATCTTGTTTGTGGATTGTTCTCTCGCAAAAAGATACAATGAAGTAAAATTCATTAACTTGATGTATAACTTTGGCATACAAAAATTGGAGATTACAAACCCTTAAATTTTAGCACTCGTAGTTTGGACAACAACAAAGTCCTAGTGACCCCCTCTCCTCAATTCTTGGGACCGAATTTTCTGGCCACCATGATTTCTCATTTTTGGGCTCATAGTGAGAAATAGTGAATATGAGAAAAATCATAAATCATGTATTCAAAAAAATATATATATTTTAAAATATTTTAAAAATAAAATGTAGTGTAAGACATACTCCATGTGCAAAATTCAAATATTAAAAAAGTTTAGAAACAATAAAAGAAAATTAAGAAAACTAAGAATTTCATAGGACTTTGGTCCTAAAATTTTACAACATGTAGAAAATTTAAGGAAAAACTTAGGAAATAAGCTAATAATTCATAAACATTTGATAAATTTAATTCGAGCGACGACATGAAGTCGGAGCTTGTTTAAAAAAAATGGTATTGATGATTATAGGTTCTACTTGTGAATTTTCAACGCTTTTAGGGTGTGTCATCAAGCCGTTAGTCAAAAATTCTTGAGTAGGGGTTTTTATGATGTAACCTACCCTTTCACATCTTTGAATGGTCTTCCCATGATTGTTTCATTCCGTCCTCGAAGACCATATTTATGCTTTTCACATATTTTCAATGTCATGGCCTTTTATGTGTGATGAGAAGTAAAGCGTTAATTTATAAAGTGCTAATTTATGTTCATAATTATGATTTTGAATTTTTAAAATAAAATTATTAACACCATGTGTACGATTTTGTCACTGGTTGTGCGGAGAGAAGTGGAATCAAGTAAATTGTCAACATAACAATTTGACAAATTGACATATTAAAATGTTTAAAATTTACAAAATGAAAAGTTTGATAGATAAATATATGTATAAACCAAAGTATGAAAAATATAATTTGACAGTGAAAAAAAAAAATCAAAATACAAACATTGGTTTACTTTGTTCGATTTGAAATTAGAAATATGGAAAAACGTGCAATTTTCGAACAAAGGATGTATAAATATTTATGAAAAATATATAAAATAATAAAAACTGAGAAAATTTCCTCAAATCCACCAGGGTGCCTATAGATTAACCCCTAACCGCCCAACCATCCATATTTTGGATGATGTACAGATTTGAACTCGAATTTCTCATCGATCATGCACTTTTTGCAGTGTGAAATTTTTACTAAAACTTTTATGGGAAGTTAGCTTCGTGCATGTGTGATTCGATTAGAAAGGGGATGATTTGTGAAAATTTTATGCCTCATTTCATGTTGTAGTGTTCCACCCCAAATTTGAAAGATTTTAGTCTAAAAGTGCACTTGAAAAAGTCAAGTACTAGAAATAAGCAACCAAAAAATCTCCAAAAATCACTACACTTAGAGTATCACATTTCAACCCATCTCAAAAAAATTCAATATTAGATTGTCAATATCTTATTCGTAATCATATTACAAAAGAGCTCTAAATTTTAAGTTTTAAAATTTATACATAAATATTGGTGATAGCAATCGCAAATCTAACCGTATGGATAGAATCTAAAATGCATAATATACAAATTTTATTCATTCATCAAATTGAAAATACCCCTCTTAGTTGCATTTTATAATGCATTTTTGAAAAACTACCAAATCTAAAAAGGGTGAGGACGTTTAGGGGTTAAAGGCTATGAATCTAATTTTTGAACTATTTCGTTGCAAAAATAAATGATTAAAACAGACTTCAATGTTTTAATGGGAGATTTTGGCATATATTATATGGAAAATTACAAATTTAAAAATGTGAACGTTACTTGTTGCATAGAAAGCATCTTGCTTATAGTTTTTACAATTTTTTTTTTTTGGTTTAATTGCACATATAAGATATAAAAGATTCAAAATCAAACGATGACGTTTTTTCCAAAATAAACAAAAAGAACAACAATATGTAAATGGTTAGTAGTTAACTACTCCCTCTATTCCACCAAAAATGCAGGTTTTCCTTTGTAATTTACTGAGGAAAACATGGATTTTAGTGGGATAGAGGGAGTATTTTTTTATCTGAAAGATGATTGATTTTTATTTTTCTATGTGTTTGAATTAAGGTTAAAACTTCAAAAAAACTATGATCCTACGAGGCTCAAAACTGAACAAATGTAGAAATCCTTCAAACACAATGGAATACTAACAAAAATTATTAATAGATAGTCGATTAGGTTTAGTAGAATGAATGATTGATAGAACTTTAGAAGAAATTCTATCCAAGTATATGAAATTTTTAATTTTTCTAAAAATAACCATAACATAATAAATGATTTTAAACCTCTAAAGGTTCAAAGGTGAAATTTTAAACAATTGGTCATACTTCATCAACCGTTATAGATCATTCATTGTTTCTGAGCAAACCTTCCAACAAATAACACATATAGAAAAAAAAGTAGACAAAACAAAAAAATCTTATTATTGTTGTTATTGTCATCATCATTATTATTTAAATGATCTTGTTTCAAATTTGATGTTCACTGGTGATTGCAAGCTACAGTCTACCAAGTGGGGGGTGCAACTTGTGCAGCTAAAGGCCATGCAACTCATGAACTAGCGTTGTAATGTGCACTTCTCAATTTTCAATTGAATCAAAAATTTCACCATCCAAAATAGGGTTCATGCTAATACTTTCACTTTAGCAATTGTTAAGTTAATTTCAGGACTCTGGGCTTTACTCAACACCCTTTTTTGGTTTTTTTACCTACCAAGGGTAATTAGAGCCTTTCTAACATAACATCCATAGCTAGGTTTTATGAAAATGCATTTCATATTCCACCTCTAAAATTGGACCATTATTCCATTTTCAAAAAAAAAGTTAACTGCACAAAAATCTAAAAAATAAATAAATAAAACATCACGAAAAAATTAATTAAAAAATAAGTAAGCGTAATATCAAAAATAATAAAATATGGTAGCTTTTTACATACTTGTGGTATGTTGCTATATATTTGTGAAGTTCAAATTTGACCCCCTTCTGGCATTTCCCATAAAATAGTTGCACATAGGTGCACTTTTGACAAGGGACACGCTACCAAATCCAAGTAGAAATGATTAATTTGAATAGAAAGATTGAAATTTTGCAAAATTTATTGCAGTAAACATCTTGACTTTGGAATTTTAGAAGCAATGCAATTTGTTTCATCACAAAATTCCATCTCAATTTTTATTGATGATTTTCCAAAAATTGAAAAAGTGTTGCCTCGACAAAAACGTTGGATGACCGTAACTTGCAATCACCCTCACTTCCTATATTAATTCTCAAAGCCCAATTCTTTAGGATCCACTCTTGCCTCAAATTTGACCATACTTATTTGTGATAAATTTATTTAGTAAAAATTAAATTGATTTGTCTTTTCTGCTTTTTGGTATTTATAAATTTTTATAAATTTTGAATGTAAATTTAAAAATAGTAAATTATTATGAATAATTAGTTTGTTTCTTTCTTATTTTACACTCTATTTGAGGGCTTTTGATTTGTTGTTTTGGATGAAAGGTGCATGTTGATTGATGGGATAGAAATTATGGAAAAGAGGGTTAGAAAAATGTATGAAAGCAATCTTGCCATCGCAAGGCAACTTGCTAAAGTCAAAAGACACTTTTGTGACACTAAACAACACTACATTTACTGCATTAAATATTTTATTTAGTGTCGTATGACAAGTATCGTAGTTTACCTTTCTACATCATAAAATAAAAAGAATCACTACCGTATAACACATACATCATAAAATATTAAAAATTAAAATATTTTTGATTGTAAAAATAAATTTATAAAATTTATTGTATTATAATAAAATACTAAAGCATGATAAGCTATATTGTTAAGTTTTTATTGATAGAAGAGAATTACATTGACACTACACCTTGTACAAATTAAAGAGCACGTTATTTGACAAGTGATATACTACGTTCTAAATAAACTAGAGATGTGCTCAAAATGATCCATTCCCAATAAAATGCATTGTCTATTAAGCAATTTCACTTCAAATTGATAAAAATTACACTTTTAGAATGCTGACAATGGCGGATACAAGCTACGTTACTTTTTCTTAAAGATGTGCTTTCAATATGGATATATTCACAATTGAAAATAAAAAGCAACTCATTTTTTCCCATTTCTTGATCGTTTTCAACACCCTTTTGCAGATTTTGTCCATTTTTATTCAATCTAACTAACATTTATGTCTTCGAGCAAGGGAGAGAATTCCTAATCTTAGTATCCTTCAATTCAACTATTGATTTGAAAATATTTTATATTTTTATAACTTTTAATTAGAAGAATTTTAAAATTGGTTTTAAAGTTTTAAATGTGAGTATTTTCTTAGTAAAAGCTTATTTCCTTTGAACAATTAGTAGCTTCATCTTCATTTAGTGAGCTTTCCAAGCATATGAACATATTATAGAATTTAGAAAAAAAATGAGCGTAATTATATAAATCAAATTTTTAGAACAAATATTTTTAGCCAAACTATATTTAGTAATCAATATATCTTTCTAGTGTAATTCACTACATTTAGAGGAGTTTTTGATGAGTTCTTAATGTCTAGCCATGTATGCATGAATCTCTTGTCATACAAGGTCGCACACTTGAATCACATTAAAAATAAAACTCGGGGAGGTCACTCCTTTGTATATTTTGTATACACGTGCGATAACGACCTATTTATTTGAGGGGTTATTTTAACTAAAAAAATTAGCAAAATATATTATTAGGTGATGGTATTTTACATATAAAAAGCCTGAGAATATTATATGTGATGGTATTTTACATGTAAACATGTTTCACTTTTTTAAAATCCCCTATTTTACATGTACATTTTTTACAAAATTTATCTACAATGAATATATTGGACCCTATTTTTTATCGCACGTTGTTTCTAAAATTTTCGCCAGTGAACCCCCCGAGAAATAAAAACACTAAGAAATGAGAACACTAGACAACTTCCAATCTTTGTCTACAATTTTGCAAACATGCTCAAAAAACTTGGCACTACCTTCGGCCTATTTAATAAGCACTAGACCAACTTTTTACAATGTGTTTTAAATCTTTGTCAAAAAAAGGTTCAAAGTAGATATAATTTTCACTCACTTGAAGCTCTTATAAATTTCTAATCCTTGAAGGATTAAGGTAAATTACTCTATTTGTGCCATGTAACTATTTGAGACACTTTGTGATCATCATGTACCAATGTCTTAGAGTATCTTTCGTTCACATGGCAAACCAATCCGAAAAATAAGAATGCAACTTTTAATTCCCACATAATTAAAAGTCAAGATTACTACCATTCAAGCAATGCCACCCATAACTAGTATATTAGTTCTCTAATGGGCAGTTTTATAATTTTACTCTCACCCTTGGAGTCATAGACCGCTTGTTTCCTACGCTAGTTTCCTACGCTCGCTTCAAACAAGACTTGCTAAGTGGTACGAGTGCCTTCCTCAAACACTTCTTTTGGTCATCTCCACTTCCTCAAGCCTTCCTCTTAGTATTTTCCACTTCCTCAATACTTACTCAAATCTTCTTCTCCCTTCATGTTCGTCTCTTGTGCAAAATCTTCATATATCTTTTTATTTGCCTCTCATGCCAATTTTATTGTCTCTTCAAGCCAATCTTTTTGTCTCTTGCTATCATCCTTTTACATAAAAGACGTATAGAGAATAATCAAACATTACCAACAGACGTAGTACATTAAAAGAGGGAGGGTAGTGGTGAAAACCACTGCTAGCCACTCTTTTCAAACAACTAGCTCAACTTGTCTCAGGGGATAAGAAGGGCCGGTTGGTTGGTACAACTTTCCTGCCATGATAACTCACTAGCAGCACCAAGCCATGTGTACTACATTACTGCTCAACGAGCCCAACTGGTTTCAAACCCGGACCACATAATTGTGCCCTTCACCAACCAACCAAAGAACTCATGACTTGGCGATAAAACTTAACACTAAACATACCTTTATACAAACTAGCACTCATCCAAAACAATACTTCGCTTTTTCTCCTTTGTTACTACTACTGTTACTTTGTTTTGGTTACTATAGTGTCCATCTTCGAAAGAGGAGAGTAGTATTGTTCCAGTGTCCCTTTGTCCTGTGGGCATCGGGTCATTGACATTACGAACGGACACTTTATTCACGCCGGCTCTTTCTTTAGGGTCGGTGTTTCTATCTATCTATCTTCTATCTATCTCTTCATATCCGCCTCTTTAGAAGAATATTCTTGTCTCTTCATATCATCATCTCGGTCTCTCATATCGAATCTTCTAATCTCTTTATGTCCGTCTTTTATATAGCATATTCTTGTATCTTCTTATTTGCATGTTATGCAAATATTTTAGTCTCTTTTTTCAAAAAAAAACTCTTTATCAACGTCTCTTATTGAATCTTTAACTATCTTCATGTTCCTTTTACCAACATGATCTTCTTGTATCTTCTTATTCGCTTCTCATGCAAATCTTTGTCTTTTCCTATTCATAGCTCCCAAGGAACATTCTCGTCTCTCTCTTTATACAACCTATGAATCTCTTTCTATCAACCTCTTTTGCGGTATCTTCTTCTATCCTCATGTTCATTTTTTCAACATAATCTTTTTGTATCTTTTTATCCGCCTCTCATACAAAACTTCTTGTCCTTTCCTATTCGCACCTCCTAAAGAATATTCTCGTATCATTACAAAGCCTATGAGCCTCTTCATATTAGCCTATCCTACATCATCTTCTTATCTCTTTATATTTGCTTCCCATGCGTAAATCTTCTTGTCTCTTCATGTCAACCTCCAACTTGATAAAACACTTATCCGTCCGGACATTGTCAAAAGCACTTGATCAAAATGTCGATTCAAAGTTTAGCAAGCCATTACGGACATGTCATAGTAGCGTGAAAGGGTTCCCATTTGAACAGATTGTTTGCAAGAAAAATGGATGGCAAGTAGAGGGTGGGGCTTGTGAAAGGAGGTAGACTTGTCGAGCTCTATAGAGCGATTGCAAGCTGCGGTTTATTAAGTGGGGGTTGCAACTCGTGCAACTAAAACCTGTGCAACTAAAACCCGTGCAATTCATGCACTATTGGTTTATTGTGCACCTCTCAACTTTCAATTAGATAAAAAAAATTCACCATCTAAAATAGGATATATGCTAATACTTCCTCTTTAGCAATTGTTGAGTTTATTTCAAGACTCTTAGCTTTACTCAATAATCATTTCTGTTTTTTACCAACGAGGGGAAGTTAGACCCTTCTTAAGATAACCTCTATAAACACGCAATTCGCTATTTACGCACTTGGCCATATAATCATGCACTTGGTCCCCGGAAGCATTAAAAATATTGTCGTAAAAATTTCTCTAAAAAACAACCATTTTTGTCGTTCTACAATTACTTTCATTGTAAACAAACAATTATTTAATTTAATTTTTATTCTTATCTTTATCTTTTATCTTTATCTTTTATTTTCTTTTATCTTTTATCTTTTCTTTATCTTGTTTCATTTATCTTATTTCTTTCTTGTCTTCAATTTATTTTCCTTCTTGTCTTCCTTCTTGTCTTCTTCTTTTTCTTCTATTTTTGTTCATTCCTCTTGTGGCAGCCGCAAATCCTTCGCCCGCACCAAAGACAAAAAAAGTTAAAAAAAAAAGAAAAAAAAAACTTTTTTTTTTTTTTTTTTTTTTTTTTTTGGAGTTCGTCTTCTTTTTTGTTTGGGGCTCATGAACCCTGAAAATAGAAATTTAAAAAAATAAAAATTTAGGGTTCAGCCGCCGGCGGCTGAACCCTAAACGGCACAAACAAATTTTTATTTTTATTTGTATTTATTTATTTATTTTTCTATTTTTTCTATTTTTAGTCTGCTGTGCGTTAGAGGGTGCGCGGCCGCGCACCCTTTGCCTCATTTTCTCCTCTCCTCCTCTCCTCTCTCCCTCTCTCCCTCTCTCCCTCTCTCCCTCTCTCCCTCTTCTTCTCTCTCCCCTCTCCCCTCTCCTCATATATATAGGGGAGAGAGAAGAAGAGGGAGAGAGGGAGAGAGGGAGAGAGGAGAGGAGGAGAGGAGAAAATGAGGCAAAGGGTGCGCGGCCGCGCACCCTCTAGCACACAGCAGACTAAAAATAGAAAAAAAAAAAAAAAAAACTTTTTTTATTTTTTATTTTTTATTTTTTATAATTTCTATTTTCAGGGTTCATGAGCCCCAAACAAAAAAGAAGACGAACTCAAAAAAAAAAAAAAAAAAAAAAAAAAAAAAAAAAAAAAAAAATTCTGTTTTTTTTTTACTTTTTTTGTCTTTGGTGCGGGCGAAGGATTTGCGGCTGCCACAAGAGGAATGAACAAAAATAGAAGAAAAAGAAGAAGACAAGAAGGAAGACAAGAAGGAAAATAAATTGAAGACAAGAAAGAAATAAGATAAATGAAACAAGATAAAGAAAAGATAAAAGATAAAAGAAAATAAAAGATAAAGATAAAAGATAAAGATAAGAATAAAAATTAAATTAAATAATTGTTTGTTTACAATGAAAGTAATTGTAGAACGACAAAAATGGTTGTTTTTTAGAGAAATTTTTACGACAATATTTTTAATGCTTCCGGGGACCAAGTGCATGATTATATGGCCAAGTGCGTAAATAGCGAATTGCGTGTTTATAGCTAAGTTTTATGAAAAATGTATTTTGCATCCCACCTCTAAAATTGGACAATTATTTTATCCTAATTTTTTTTATTTGCACAAAAATGATAAAAAAGAAACATCATGAAGTAGTTAATTAAAAAAAAAGTAAACGTGACACCCAAAAATAAAGAAATTGTAGTTTTGTATGCACTTGTGGTATGTTGCTACAAATTTTCGAAGTTCAAATTTGACCCCCTTCTAGCATTTCCCATATTATATGTGCACTTTTGACAAGTGACACGTTACCAAATCCAAGCAGAAATGATACGTGGGTACATGTCCGGTTAGAGTGTCAAAAAGGATTGTCTCTGTGTATTTCCAGCAATGTTGTAGACTTTCCTCCTTCTCCACTACCAGTTTACAATCACTTAGTTCCGGAAAATTTAAATTTTTTTACACTTATCCTATGATTCACCAACATGAACTAATTTTAACAAAATTGAAGATGTTTTGGGTTTCCTTTTCTTGTCTTTGAGTCAAAAATCCAGAATCTATCTTAATTTTGGATTTTAGGTAAAAGGAATCATTCGGACAATTTAATTATAGTTTGTTGTTATAAATTTTGGTTTGGTCATGTGAATATGCATGAGTAGTATGGATGTGAATTTGAAAACTATAAAATCCTAATATCTTATGCAAAATTTCAAATCAAAAGCCCATTTTTGGATTACTTACCATAAAAGCCATAAAGTAATGTCAATCAAGAAATCAATGTAATATTTTATATCTTACTAGAACATGTGAATACAATTATGGCATTAATTTAGTCGAAATTGCCATAATTGACATTATGTAGTATAGGTGTGTAGAAAGTCCTTAAAATGACTTTTAAGGATATCTAATTTTTGGAAGGTTTTGAGGAAGTGTGAAAAGGGTTTTATATGTCATCATTTTCATGAAAAGAGAGAGGGAATGGAGGGAATGGAAAATTGAAGAGAGAAGGAAAAGAAAGAAGCTCATGATGATATATAGGAGAAGAGCCTTTAAGAGGAATAGAAGTTTTAAAGAAGTGAAGGAAAATGGTGGGAAAGAAAGTGAGGGAAGAAAATGGTGGGAAAGGAAGTGGTGGCCACTTGAGTGCTTGGCGGGCAATGAGGTGGCTACAAATGCATGTGCACCTGTATTTGGATAGAAAGATTGAAATTTTGCAAAAAGTATTGTAGTAGACATCTTACCTTAGAAATCCTAGAAACAATGCAATTTGTTTTGTCACAAAATTCCATTCCAATATTGATTGGTGATTTTCCAAAGATTGGAAAAGTGTAGCAATTCTCACATTGCAACAAAAACGTTGGGTGACCGTAGCTTGCAATCACTCCATATGGCATGATTGATAACAAAATGGATGGCGATGCTTTTATAAATGGACATCCAAAATTATGTTGAATAAACATAAGGACATTTGGATTTAGAAATTGGATGACCGATATACATACCATTGAAAGGACTTTGTATTTTAAAACTTACCATGTTTATAAACAAATTTCAAAAACTAAGGTGCTTTCAATAGGATGTAGCTCGATCATCCAATTTCCAAATTTGAATTTTTTCATATCTATTTAACGGGTAGATTTGTCTCGTGGCAGCTAGAAAGAATTTGGATTTTTTTTTGCCAAACTCTTACCTAATTTTGGAAGTGGCTACTTTTTTACTAGAAAAAATGCGCAAAAGAAGTGGATGAAATTGCCAATATTTTCTTAAAAACATCGTTGAAATCGATAGTCTTTGGATGAAAGTGCCTCATAATGGATATTTTATAGATGAATATAAATATAAACATATGTTTTGATATTGACGATTCGATCCATTTTTCCTTACGTAGGTACATTCCAAAGAAAATGAAAAAAAAATTGGATGCCTCATGGATTAAGGATGCTCTTAGAGCATTGCTACCAGATAAAGATTTTCTAAACTTGGATTTTCCGCAAAGTTGAAAGGATTCACTACATTTGCCATTTTGCTTGTACCCTTTCCAAACACAAAAAATACATGCTTTCCATCTCTTTGCCTATGTATCTCATAGCCTAGCCAACATCCCAATGGACAAGCTATTAAGGCCTCTCTACATGCATCGGTTGGTGGGTCCTTATTGCCCAAGTTCACCAATGCTAGAATCTCCAAAGCACTTTTCTTGCCTCTCAACAATGTATCTCATGTACACTTTAAAGTACAAAATATATTGAATCATCAATATCAAAAATGGATTGAATTGTCAATATCAAATATAAAGTATAAAATTAGATTATTATTTTTTGAAACCAAGTAACAAGATGCTATATGGATATTGACAAAGAGCTTTACCTGGTTTTTGTGCTCACCAATGATCAGTAGAAGAATCCTTATTCGTTTTTGTCTTTTAGCTATATCCTTGTCCACCGATGGAGCTTGTAAGGGCATGCTTCGTGTGAACAATGGGCGGGTGAAAACCGCTAGAAAACAAGAATCCAAGTCTCATTAGAAAACAAACTATTGGATTCACCCATTCCATTGTGGCATAGGTAACTTAGCTCTAATGATTCTTGGACCCTATGTATACTTGGAAGGAGGCCCTGAGATTAATTTTTTAGGAGTATGGCTTAACCCCTAAATGTACCGACCTTTTCAACTCAAATAAATGCTAGCTTCAAAAATAGATACTAGCATGGCTCAAATGTACATGAGGTGTACATCAAAGGACCATTGCAAACATAATATCTATCTAACAAATTTGACATACTTACAGTTAGAGGCCTCTCCAATATTGTCAATAGATTTATAGGAATTGGTAAAGAATTTGATAGGCGTATAAAGGTGACTTGGATGAAAGTCATATGAGGTTGTATGAGAAATTTGCAAGGCTTTGAATCGATATGTGATTCAATTTTTGAACGCTGAGACGTTTAGGGGTTAATGAATCTTATGAAGGGTGCCATTGTCTAGATGTTACGGAAAATAATGTAATGACGCAATTTTGAGCGATGCGCGCTTGGACACTAAGATTTGGATATATGTTGTGGATTATAGTCGTCTAGCTTGGAAACGCACCCAAGCTCATGTCAAGAAACAAGATGCCACCCTGGAAACACCCGCTCAGATAATCACACAACTCGAGACGATTTGGTGCAAGAAAGGGATTTTCGCTAAGTGGGATGGACACTCTCCCTGGAATTCTATAGGTCCTACATTTAACTCTATTAGCAATGTCTAGGTGTCCCCCGGCCTCGCCCAACCTAGTATTTTTTTATTTTTTTATTTTTTATTTTGACACAAATAAAGGAGAGCCCTTTACTACAAGAAAGAAAGAATAGAAAAAGAACATACAAACCCACCCCCCAGGTCCCGTGAGGTCGGGTGGACTCCTAAACCTCGCTAATCGAGCTAAACGTAGGACCTCTAGGACCTCTAAGGTTGTATCCCGTCCCACTTTGCAAACAACCTCTTCCCTCGCCAAACCTAATTTTCTACTGGTGTCTCTTTTTTCCTCTTGCATAAGAGCATTCCCACCCTTGCACTTGACCGATGGCCTTGGAAAGTAAGTTGAGAGGTCCCTGTAGCAGTTCAAGTGGCCTTCAAAGTTCCAGAGACCCACCGTTGAATCTCATTGTAATTCAGAACTTGCAAAACAAGAAGGCCATGGTGAATAGGAGCCCTACATGCATCTGAGTGGGCCAGAGGAGCAGACAACCCGGCTGCTGGTCCAATCTACCTCCGCCTCTTGCCCAATCATGCCTTGCCACAAGGTCCCAATTGATTCTTTTCCCCTCCGACGAGTCAAATTTGGATGATTGTGTTTATACTGCCAAATTTATCCCCGGAGAAAAGGCGCAGCAGCGGTTTATGTGACTCGGGGAGCTAGCGAGTGGATCCTGGTTTGTACAGAGGCCGCGACACCTTTTTCCTTGCGAGTGTCAACGGTGGGGCAGAATTTGTGTTGCGGGCCCTCCAAAATTGCAAAAGGCCAGCGGTCAAGTGCAAGGGTGGCCATGCTCTAAAAGGTTTACTTTTACACCTTGTTTGTACTGTCCAGTCATGTAACTCCTTAAAAACGAAGCGATTACGTAGCCTCTCCCTTGGAAGGCAGAGACAATAAAAAAATCTGAAAGCCAATATGGGTGACTGACTGCAAGAAGCATTATTTTGTTTTGGTAAGGTAACTGTATCAGCGAAGGTTAGTTTAGAAGCGAAGATACCCTGGAATGTTTTATGTTTGGTCCCAGTTTAGCAAAGCCCAGACTATGGAAACCATCCCAGCGCACGGGAGCACACGATGAGGGCAGTTCCCAGCCACTTGGGCCCAGCGTGCATCGGGGTCGTCCGTCATGGCTGCATTCTCCATCGTAGAAATATCATGGGATCGACGGCCGCCGAGTCCTCCTCTCAAATCTCATCACCTTCAGGAGCACCTAACTTAAACTTAGCAAGACAGTCCAAATGGCTGTGAGCAGCAAGCTGCTGACTGCCGTGCGGTGGATAAAACGGAACACAGGCCTTCCACTGTTGCCTCTGCAACTCGACAAGAGGATGTTCCGTTAGCCTGCCTGCAGCGCTCCATTAATAGCCTTCTGGACAGCTACAATCCAATAACTGGCAACAGAACTCCCCAGTTAAGAATCCCTTTTTACAACCCTTCAACCCTATCTTTGGACTCACACTCTTGCCGGTGACACACACTCTCAGCCGAAAAACAGTTCTCTTTTCTTTTCTTTCCAAAAGGGAGGCGCAGTCCACCTGTTGAATCCTTGCCAACTAGGTTAAGTTAGGACCGTGAACGCCTTCAATGCGGCTCACTAACTTAAGTTAACTCAAGCCCCAGTCATCATCCTGCCCTTTCGAATGGCGATGGGTTGCGAACCTAATCTGAATATATCTCACTCTTGTTTGTGGCTAGTATCATTCTTCACCGTTCTAACGGTATCAGAATTAACCTACTTCATTGAAAGTAGAATTCAAAATCTATATCCTGACAGCTATAGTACTAACTGAATTGAACTCCATTTCCTGTTCGAACCAGATTCTTACGAAAAAAAAATCTATGGTATGGAAGGAGTGGATTCTTTGTCGTAAGGAGATCGACACCTGTTTGCTTCAGTCACAAGTCATCGCCAAGTTCATGAAGAAAATGGTCCAGGTTTGATTAAAAAATAAAAGAGGAAGTAGAGTTCAGTCAAAACTGCCCCAACTTCTGGCTAGATCTCAAAAAATATTATTGAAATTGAAAAAAATGCTCGAAGAGTCAGATGCTTTGGAATGGAATCCATGATTTCTTTTGGTGCCCGAACTTCCAATGATTGTTGACGATTAAACAATGAAATAGTGGCGTGTTCATGTTGGGAGAGGGCTACAGTAAATGAGGGACCAGAGTAATTGCTGCAAGTTTGTTTATTTAGAAAAAGGAGGATATTATATGAATGACCGGACTGATTTGTGTCGTCTGGGGTCCAAGAAACTATGATCCCTGCTCACCTGGCGATCCAGCTCAAGCTGTGGTGAAGGGCAACAGTGGGGGTACTAGTGGGATATTATTATGGGCCAAGCAGGTGTATTAATGGAGAGCCAGGGGTTGGCGGTCAGCGTAACTTCATCCGGCAGCCCTTGGCTGCCTGTGCACACTGACGCTTTTGCACCTCCACGCACATTCCACACGGAATCCCCCGCTCTGCTGAATCACACCTTTTGGATGAATGAATAAGTGTAGGCACACATGGATGAAATGGATGAATGGATGACTCCTCACCGCCCCCTGGCATCACTCATGGATACTATCCCCGTGACCCTTTTAATACTGAAAAAAAGCAAAAAGCCAAAGCCTCTTTTGGAACAAAAAGCAAACGAGGTGGATCCCTATTGGGAGTCCTAGTCACTGGGACCTCCATCTCACCTTGTGTGTGGGCGCTTTAATTTACTTTTTTCCTTTTTTTCCAGATGAGTGAGGGAGCATTTGCATTGGTGCCCTAATTGCCTTGTTTGTTACTCACACAAAGTATCCCATTTATAGTGTAGTGGGTGGGGGAAATTAGTGTGTGTGGGAAAATAGTGTGTGCTTCGGGAATTGGAACCACATGCACTCAATGGGATAATGAATAGACGTGCACAAAATATAACACAAAATCATTTGGAATAATCAAATTACAAACCTCATTCTAGAAGGGAAAAGTTGCGATGGGACAAATTACAAACCTCCTTGTGCAAGGAAATGTTGCAATAGGGTACAACGAGAAAGATCTGATACTAACAGGTGATGGTGTCCATAATCAATCCCCAGAGTAGGTCTTTCAGTTGTGTAGAGGACACACTTGCATATCCGGTTCCCACATGCTTGAATGATCTGGTCCTGAGTTGAATGGCATGGCCACACCTGCCCCTGCCAGTTTTGCACCAATTGGTAAGGGGTTCCTATTCTGAATCTCAAGTCAGAGACCGGCCCCAAGATCTCCATATCATAACTTCTACCACAATTAAAACTAACAAATGCTTGTAAACTGGTTCTACTAGCATGGTATTTGTACTTGCTCTAGTTACCGATCTACTCGTCTTAGCCCAAAGGTAGTTGTTTAAGATTATTTTTCGATTTCGCAGGCGTAAACGTGATCATCTCTGGGAACCTGTCCAGATAAATGAAAGCCACAGTACAACATTGAAGCAGAAGATCCTTGAAGATTCTAGGATGTATGTGGAATGCTCATACTCTAGGGCCAGCTATTGACAGCAGTAATTGCTTATTTATCTCTTGGGATCACCAAACCTTGAAAACCCAATTTTCACCATCACCCAATCAATGCCAGCAACTCCACTACACCAAAACTCCACTGTAGGCGCAAAAGTACGGCATAACTTTAAGCCAAGTTCCATAGGTTTGAGATGTTGGCCATGAAAGTAGGCAAATGGAGGAAAAAATGCAACTTCGGTTTGTGTCAAACCTGGCGGTGAAGTAGTGCATGTTCTATGAACCTGAACATGGTGAAACATGAGCAAATTTTATTGATTAGGGGAGAAGTGAGGTGAAATTTGACTCGTTTAGGAGAAGTTGCCATGAAGTCATAGGCTTGATAACCCTCCATACTTCATGACCACCACTTTTTTTTCTTCTCAAAAGCTCGCTTGAAAAGTTGAAATGCGAAACTTGGTCTCCCAAAGTTCCTAAAAACTTGTCTTTTAGTGTGATACTTCACCCATGGAACTTGGCCCTAAACACTTGTTTCGTTAAAAGTGCACATGCCATATAAAAAGTGCACGTGCTGAAATTTTCTATGTTTGAAAAAAGCGTAATCATATTTTACTTATAAAGTGCCACAACCAAATGTATATTACATCAAAAAATAATGTAATGCGAATTTTAGAGGAGGGGTGGGTATGTTCCCACCCCCCTTCCTTTCAAATTAAAAAAAATGTAGTGCAAACTTTAGAGGGGGGTGGGTATGTTCCCACCCCTCCTCCTTAAAATTAAAAAAAATGTAGCGCAAATTTTAAAAGGGGGTGGGTTTGTTCCCACCCCCTTCTCCTTTTTAATAAAAAAGAATGCAGTGCACATACCACTAAAAAATAGTGCACATGGCTATGTGCACTTTTAACGAAACAAGTGTTCCTAAACATATTAAACCAACCGCATTTGCCATTGATCATATCAATACATCACTTTACCACTCCCTCCATATGCTTTAGTGAAAATGTTTTGTGCGAATTCTAGCCAAGTGGCTACAAAAAATAATTGATTTTAATCTTTACTCATTTTTTAGGGAATCGACTACTACTATTTAACTCCTAAGCAAATGTCATTTTTTGTAATATTGGATGAGTGAAACTTCGAGGAGTCCTTTTTCCTTCATTCAACATGGGAACTCGATGAAAATTGTTGGATTGGATTTTGAATCAACTATAGTTTTTATAGTAAAAATCTTGCTTGAATCCAATGAGGTGTGAAGATTTGGCAACTATTCAGTACAATGGGGCTTGGTTTTGGACATTTTTTGCTTTATAAAACTTGAATCACTTTTTGACATTGAAAGACCGTTATTGAACATGTCAAAATATTTATTAAAAAAAACACTATACAAATGTGTTTATATGATGATTTCTGAATCACTTTATAGCTTAAAGTTTTATCTTTTGAGTAGGTTGAGAAATCAAATTTCACCTCTAATGTGTTGCTAGGAAAAATTTAGCATCCTTTTTCAACATTGAAACATTATTTAAGAATCTGCAATAGAATTAACCAAAAAAGAATGTCTTAAAGTGGAAAAAAACTTTCAACTCACCTTAGACTTGTTTTGAGTTCAAAAGGACTGCAAAACTAGTCTATGAAGCAGTTCGCGAATAATCTAAAGCAAGGTCGTGCACCACTACGGTGGTGTCGAATTTGTGACCCCCTTGATAGAGTTAACAAGAAGGTCAGCTCTAAGAGGAAAGTTTTGGCACTATCGTTATTCACCACACTTTGCTATGACTCCCACACCTTCTACCAAAGCTCTAAACCTATGGCCCACAAGGGGACAATCTATGACACGACACCATTCAACCCAAGTATAATTCAATAGAGATGTTAGAAGTAGACTAAAAAGGTCCAAGGTTAGATGTGCTTCTTTTTGGTTAACTCAAATGCTAAAAGAGAATTCCCACAAGTTCCTTCAAACCAAGAGCTATGACCATGGAAATTATTTATGAAAAATGCTTGTCGAAAATTATAATTACAGGAAGGGAACTCTACTTGAACTCAGCTCATAGACAAGGCATGTCTTTGGATAACTCTAATCTATGTGATCAAATGACTTCAAGTTTGATTCATGTGATTTACAACATGTATACTACAAGAATGTAAGATTGAGATTTTTACACTTCAAAAGCAATGATATTTTTAAGCCCCAAAAAGCTAGGGACGCTTACCTAAATGGTTTCTCTAGAGATGGTGAAATCAACCAATTTTATACGTTATATAGTAATTTCCAACCAACATATTAAGAGATTTAGAATATTTTGCCAAAGTTAACTATCAAATCTTCACATTGCAATTTTGGTAAAGACAATGAAATTCCACACTTTTACTGATATATTTGTACCGCATCAGAGTTATTCAAAAACATAATTGGTTTTCAAGCAAAGTTTAAGTGGAGTTCTCTTCTTAAAATTATAATTTTTGACAAACATTGTTCATGATTAATTTCCATGGTCGGGGCTCTTGGTTTGGGGGAAGAGTGCCCCGCCAAGGAGGCGCTCAAGGGCGGTTGAAAGGTCTATTTGTATTTCAATATAAGTTCAAGAAGAATTCAACACAAGTTTGCCAAAACTTTCCTCTTTGGACAGACTTTCCAGTTAACTCTATCATACGGACTACAAGAGTTTTCTTAACTGTTTTGAAAATTTATACTTTTCATTCAGGAGAAAAATAGGTACTCTCTTCACTCATTTTCCTAACTAAATTTTCAAAGGGAAATAATATCTAGTGCATAACTTACTTTCCCCCAATAAGGATTGTCACTGAGAGGTACCAGAAGAGAGCCTCCTATTAAAACCAGGCAGGGGGGGAGTCCGTCATTTACTAGGAGTGCACCACCAGCCAGGCCACCAACAAAGACGACTGTCAAGGTAAGGCGCGCTTTCCACGGTGACCCACGACCGCGACTGAGCCCCACCCAAGGCCGTGCTCGTGGGAGGGGGGGTCGTCTTGTTCAAAAGTCTTGTATGGGAATCAGTGTCCAAGCCATTGTAGCTGTCCCACTGAGCTTCGCTGTCTTTGCTGCAAGAAGCTTTCGGTTCCACCCCTCCGAGTCATGGTCTGATAGTAGGGTTTGCTCCCCATTTGTTAGAAAAGAGCCAGTCAAACGTTTGTACCATTAAGCCAGCCCTCACCCTGCTGTCGTGAGCGCCACTCTTCTCGATCGCCGTGTGTTACCTCATTTCCGGGCACCGTTAAATCATTGCGTACACAGGACTCTCATGTGCAACGCATCATAAACCGAGTGACAGTCAGAGAGAACGCTTCTGTTCACAATAAGAGAGCCGAACGATAACGGTTAGCGCGTCTGCAAATGGTTACCGATCGAGTGTGGTGAGCGGGAAATCAAAAGCTAGTTCAAAAAGTGGCGTATCGAGTTCATTGGATTTCTTTCTTAGTAGATCGATTGTGGTGCACAAAACACAAGAAAGCGAGCCTGTGGAATTTTAAAATACCCGAGTTGTGAGTAGAGTGTCGATCTGGAGTTTGTTGAAGTGGTCTCGTTGTCTGTAAGCTGAGATATAGTTGTTTTAGATGGGGAATCAGAGCGCTGGGAAGGTTTTGGAAGCCTCTGTTTCAAACTTTTTCTCTCAGCGATACGTGAAGAAGCTTCATATTGTGGTCGTTTGCTAAGCCTATTAGACTCAGAGAGCCTTCTAGTACCTCAGACTTGTTGGAACAGGATTGCTGCGAGAACGTTGAAATCCGGCTGTTAACAGAGGACCAGGTAGTGACACTGGTTGCTCTTTTTGAAAACTTCCTTGGAGCGTCTTCTGTAATGCTAGTGCTGCTTGGCTCCGGGGTTGAAGTGAGATAGGCTTGTAGGCTGAAGTAAGGAGTTTTAGTTCTTGGGCGTTATTTGATCTTCCACGCTCTGTTCGCTTACCGTGGGCTGGTATTGCAGTTCTCTTCCTGAGATTGGATCTTCATACCGACGGATAAGAGCAGAGTTTTCCCAGCACCTTGCGCGGTAGTACCCCTTTGTTGGTCCTGGTTCATCATCCAGGGTTGTGGAGAGTTTTTCGTGGCCATGGAGAACACCAGGTGGCCTTATTTCGATCCTGATTACGAGACTACGTGCTCCACCTTCAACACTCCTAGGTATGGCCGGTTTCCTAGGAACGAGTTCTTCTCTTTTGTCACTTTGGTGTTTCCGTTTCCTCCCCGTGATTGCACTCAAACTGTATCTGACTGGCGCGCATTTTTGTTAACTTTGGCAGAGTGACGATTGAAAATGAGACGTACGAAAACGCCACTGTTGTGAAGGTGCACAGTGCGAACAGACACGGCATACTGTTAAATGTCGTGCAAGTTCTTACAGACCTCGATTTGACGATTACAAAGTCTGACATCTTTTCCGACGGCGGCTGGTTTATGGATGGTGAGTTCATGTCTGAGGCTGAATAACAACATATTGCTCTTTTACACAGGCTTTATCAGTGTGTTGATCTCCTTCTGGCGTGTGATTTGGCTACACTGACGTTCCGCAGTATGTGCTTTTGCAGTCTTCCATGTTGTGGATCAAGATGGACACAAGATTAGCGACCAAGACACCATTGACTACATTCAAAAGGTAATTGAATGCTCTGGTACGGTACATCTTTGAGCATTTTAGCATGTGTTCTCGCAGTTTATTCTAGTTCTTCCTACGGGTTACTAAATCTCTAACTGACTGTGATGTTGGACTGCAGTCACTGGGATACAGAACCAAGAGGGAGAAGTCGTCCGCTGATATGCTTCGTCGCTCGACAGGGTTGATATTCTCGGAGTACACAGTGATCGAGCTAACAGGACCAGATAGACCGGGGCTTCTGTCTGAGGTTTCAGCAGTTCTGACGAGTATGGGTTGTAATGTAAATGCTGCTGAGGTTTGGACACACAATCAACGGGTGGCCTCGGTGATTTACTTCACTGATATGACTACTTGTCGTCCCATCGAGAGCCAGACGAAGCTTGACAATATTAGGGAGCAGTTGTCGAGGGTCATGAAAGGGGATTACGATGAAGAAGTTGCGAGATGTAAGATAGAATATGCTACCGAAATCACCCATGTAGAAAGACGACTCCACCAGTTGATGTATGACGACAGAGGGTACGAGGAGCCTGAATGTTCTCGGAATACTCAGGGTAGGCCTCCGAAGATTCAAATTAAAAGGAACGAGCGTGGGTACTCCATGGTCAGTATTCAGTGCAAAGATCGGCCGAAGCTCTTGTTTGATATCGTCTGCACGCTGACCGACATGCAATACGTCATTTATCACGCATTGATCAATTCTCCGGGCCCTGACACAACACAGGAGTTTTACATCCGCCATGTCAACGGTTGTACCCTTGATACTGCTGCGGAGCAGCATCTCAAAGGGTGTCTCGAAGCTGCCATCGATCGAAGAACCAGCGAGGTATGAATCACTACCCATACACTAAATCTTATTCCTCCTTGAAATCACACTGAAGGATTACCGTTAATCCTGTTATTAGCAGTTAACAGCAAGTTTAGCAAGTGGTTGTTCAATTCGTAAGTGATTACCAAGAACCTACCATCATTGTTGTACCCTGGTATTTTGGTGAAGGTTACTTGTGCCCATTCAGTACCATGGTGCTGCTGACTACACTAGATGAGGTGACTTCGAACTTACCACTTTCTTTACTACTGCAGGGTTTGAGATTGGAGCTTTGCATGAATGACCGAGTGGGTCTCTTGTCAGACGTGACAAGAGTATTTCGGGAGAATGGGCTTTCGGTTGCTCGTGCAGACGTGACAACACGAGATGACAAGGCTGTGAATGTGTTTTATGTCATCAACGCCTCAGGATGTCCTGTGGATATGAAAATTGTAGAGTCCATGCGGAAGTCCATCGGCCATTCCTTGAAAGTAAAGGGACTCCCACGACAGGAGCCTGAACTTCCAACCTCGAAGCTGTCTCTTGGTGGCCTCTTCCGAACTTCAGAACGGTTCATCTATGGGCTCACCAACATGTATGGGCGTTCCAGTGCAGTTGCCTGAAGATAGTGTCGAAAACAAAAATTATATGGCACACCAGTTGGCAGATGGGGTCATATCCGTGAAATATGAACATGCCACCATTCGTTTTCCAGAACCAGTTTTACTTTTAAGCGCCTCCCATTCTTGAAGCTCTTGGAGCTTCTGTACAGAAATCGTAGGGAAAGTAATGAGAAGATGGGGGATTCCTCCTTAAGGTGTAGGTGTACATATCCATTTGAGTCGTCGCCCCTGGAAAAGGGGTGTGCGCCACAAGAACTATCCCCTTTGTATATACTGGACTTATCTGTCCGTCTCAGCTTATTATGTGAAGCAAGACTTACCTCCTACTCGATCTATCCGTGTGTATGTAGTCTTTTCTGCTGAAAAAGCTGATCATGTTTTGCTTTAGAAGCTTCGGATTTCAATCTCCATGTGCCATCTTCTACAGTTGCGATTGTGCTACCAGTACCGGTATTGTTTGTTTGTAATTAGGTACCTTTCCCTCTGCCCCCTTACCTGAAATGTCTATTACACCGTTAACCCAAGAAGGATGGGCCTGAATTTACTTTCACTCAGTGCTGTACCTTAAAATTACATAAGAATTCATCCTAACGTTCTAAGTATATTATGAGCAATGTAGGCACCTGTCAACTCCAATCGTAAATTTATCATGAATATTGGTGAAAATTTGAATTTTTGGGGTAATACTGTGCTGGATGAAAATCATATGCACTTCTGGAATTAGGAAAATCGTTACCGACCACATACCAATAGTCGAAATCACAACAGAAATATTTCCGATGATAAGTTAATCCCTAAAGGACCAAGCGTCCTATGTAAGACGATGTACAGAAACAAGCACAGCTTTCTCATCCGTCACGCGTATTCTGCAGAATAGAGTTTTTACTATATATTTAATGGGAAGCTAGGTTCGTGCATGTGTGAAAATTTGATGTCTCATTTCATGTTGTAACGATGCACCCATAATTTTGAATATTTCATCATAAAAGTGTTTTTGAAATAGTCACCTCATAAAATTAAGCAACCAAAAAATTTCCAAAAATCATTACACTTAGAGTATTACATTTCAACCAACCCCAAGTTTCATACAAGGATTGTCAAAATCGTATTGGTAATTCAATTAACAGAGAATGCTGAATGTTAAGTTTCAAATTTTATACAAAAGTATAGGTGATAGCAATCATAGATCAAACCGTATGGATAGAATCCAAAATTCACAATGTACAACTTTTATTTGTAAATCAAGTTCAAAATATCCCTTTTAGTTGCATTCTATAAGGCATCTTTAAAATTCTCCAAATTTGAAGAGAGGTGAGAACGTTTAGGGATTAGTTGGTGTTTTGCTTTCATCCTATGATCGGGAGAATTATTAAGTACAAGAGTGTTTTTGAACCTCTTCATGGGGTCACTTTTAACTGTATATGTACTTTTCATCTAAATGAAAGAAACTTTAACTAGAGAAATACTTTTTGAATCATAGTACAAATCCTATATGAAGAAAAGCTTTTATACTTTTTGCAATGGAATAAAATTTGTTCTATTTGTACCAAAATAAAATAAAATGAAAAAGGCTAGTAGTTGTTTATCGAAATAGCAACATCTATGGTTTAGAATGACCTTAAACTACTTAAGTGATAGTTAGGAGGTGGGCTCCCATTAGAAGTACTTCTCAACACCAAAGAGGATGGTTGTTTAATCCCGGTTGAATGCATGTCGTGAGGGCTAATACTTCCCTGCTTGATAGGAACCTTGAGCATGACGGGATTGCTCTTCGACCTAATGTTTACGGTGGGGATGTTGCTCTTAGTTGGAAATGATTTGGAGCTTTGGGTTTAGTCCAAATATTGTAGGAAGAAAAGTCCAAAAAATAATCACTTGCAGGGAAGCACTGGAAACGAGTTCTCTCTTTGTTCACAATGTGATTCATACTATGTTGTTGTGCAATGGAAATAAGGCATCCATTTGTTTTGGAAAAAAATGAAAAAAAAATAACAACATATACACAAACTTCAATAGAAAATAAAATCATTTAGAAAACTGAGTTGGAAGTCCTTGTCTTCTTTGTTCCCTACCCTAAGTAGTGATGTTTTCTATTTGTTTGTTATTTATATTGGTTTGCATAATTACTATATTAGGAATCATCTTCCTCGTATACTTTAACTCAAGGTAACCCATTTCATAAGGTTCTTTAGGGTTCATCCTTTTGCTCTCACTACATGAAAGATAAAAAAAGAAAGAACAAAAGAACATATGATTCTTGAGACGGGATTGTGGACTTTTAATTCTCCACCATTGTTATTTTGGTAAAGATTTTCGTGGCTTGTTCAATCTTCTAAAATTCGCTACGAGATTCTCCTTTAACGATTCTTATTCCCAGATACAGCTTGTGAGGGTTAAAGAACCTTATGTTTTACCTATAAAATTTACATGAAAGGTCGGAAAACAATTCTCCTGAAAAAAGAAGAAGAAAAAAACAGAAAAGCTGGAGAAACAATTCATTCAGAACATGCAATGGCAATTACAGCAAAGAGCCTCAACCTGTCACAACAATTCCACATGAATGTCCATCAATCTCAGAGGGACACAATGAGTAGAACCTAAATTGGTCCAAACAGGATACTAATATTATTTTCCTATTCTCTTGTGCCATAGTTCTATTTGCGTCAAAATAAATAAATAAAAAACATTAGTTTGAGTGGGGCACGTGCTTTGCAATTGATGTTTTTGATATTTGAAACAGTTTTAAAAACAAATTGATAAATTTAAAAACAAATTTATTTCCAATTCAGTAAAGCTTTTGCCAAACAACAGGCAACTGCAACAGAAGCTCTAGCCAGTCAATAGAGTTAGCCAAAAAGAGTGTCTCAAAATGGAAAGAAACCTTAAATTTACCTTAAACTCTTTTTGAGTTCAAAAAAAATTACAAAACTAGTTTATGGTGAGTTGAAAAATAATTCAAAGCAAGACCGTGCACCATCGTGAGGTGTGGAACTTGTGACCTCCCCAATGCTAAGGGAGAGTTCCCACACGTCCTTCAAGCCAAGAGCCCCGACCATGGAAACTATTCATGAACAATAATTGTCAAAAATTATCATTACAGGAAGAGAACTCCCCTTGAGCTTCGTTTGAGAATCAATTCTGTTTTTGGATAACTTTAATAGCCACGCAGAGAGCACACTATTATCTCATTTAATGCGTGTGATTCTAATTCCCAATGCATGCACTACTTTCCCAAATCTCAAAATTAATGATAGCTGAAATTTTGACTGAGTGGCTAATTTTTTTAATATCACGTTAATTTTATATCATTACGATATTTAGTATAACCTTCACTAATTTTCTACATGGACTGTACATAAACCCTCCCTCACAAAATTGGGATAATTAGTGTACCAATAAGTCTAAATGATAAGACCCATTACCACCCAACACTCAATTTTGCAATCATGTAGTGGTGGTGTACATTTTAGAACACAAATGTATACAATTGGTACATGAGGGCGCAGGGTGGTGTGTACCTTGCTGTTGATCAATAATGAGTCATCATCCTCGTTCTAAAAGTAAGCCAAGGACAATTTTGTTTAATTTTTTTTTCTTTTTTTTGACGCAAGGGACATAAGAGACAACTTGGTCCATCATCAGTCAGCCCGAAAAACCAGCCAATGAATTTCAAATCGATTTACTGTACTAGCATGAGTGACAAAAGAATGAGTACCACTACTACTGCCTGTTGGGTTGATAAATGCAAAGATGGATTACGCTGCAGTTGATTCAATGATCATTAGTATTAACCTGTATCCAGAGCTCTTTTTGGGGGCATTAAATGTTGGTTGTATTGAAGCTATGATTATGATGGTGAGGGTGATGATGATGATGTTGTTCAGAAATCTGCATAACTTAAAATCGGTGCCCAGGAAAAAAGTAATGGAACATGAGACTGCTCACTTTACAGGAGGATAGAAAAGCAAATGGGTGGGTGAGTGGGTGGGCTAGACCTATGACAGTGAAGGTTGATGAGTCATCCAATCTGGCTCTCCTGGTGCCACCACGAATTCGGTTTGGATTACAAATCCTGGCCATTCATGTGAGCTTGGAAACAGATAACTTTTATTCCGTTCACTTTTATTCATTTCTTTCATTGCCAATGTAATCATGTTGTTCATATTATTTTATATGTTTTTTTTTTTTTATTTTTTTTTAATTTTTTTAATAATTTTTTTTATTGAGTCAAATTGTGAAATTCCATTGCAAGAAGAAAAAAAACACCGCTGCAGAACCAGGCCCAGGCAAGCCAGACCGGCGAGTAATCACTTTTTGGATTTTAGTACCTAATAAACCATATGTATGTTTTTTTTGAGTCAAATGGTGCAATTTATTCCATTGTGAAGATGTTTATTTTATATTTTTGACGCAATCCAGAATGAACGTTACTTTCACTGCAAGAACAAACAGATATGGAATCATGTTATTTTGGATGTGAGGGTTAACACAATTGGAGCACCGCTTGAGGCTGGTCAGTAACATCCATAAAGTCTTTGCTGGAATTACTGCACCGTTGTTTTTTTCATGTGGTTAAAAACAGCCCATATTTGTTTGTTTATTTATTTGTATTTTGGTACAAGCCCTTATTTTTTTGAAACGTGCGAGTAGCTTTTTGCAACCCCTGGCGAGACGATTTCATAGCTAGGAATCAAACCACCATCCATACCATTTGGTTTGGGTACCTCTTCACCATCTTTAGGGTAATCTCGGAGTGAAAAATATTCCTTATTCAAAATGATAAATTTTGGATACAAATGTAGATATTTATTTGTGGGTGTGCACTGAATGACTTATAAGGTAGAGGGATGTTATTTTGAACATTAAAGAATAATATTAGAGTGTGATGCCATTGGTGACAATAATGGTCTTGGGCACCACAACTTTATATTTATTACCATAAGTTTGAAATGCAAATTTCAAAAATCATGTTAAATATTTGGATTTTATTACAAGACAACATGTAACTTAAATTGAATCCAAACCTTCCAAATGGTCAATACCTATCTTTCTTTTTTTGAAAATCATGAATGAAATAAAAACTTGGTTCTCACATAGAAAAGTAATGTTGAATTCCATACACCATCCAGATTCTAGATAGAGGCAACGGAAGGGATTTTTTTTCATAAAAAAATAAAAACTATATTTTATTGTCTATTTTCAGCCCATTTCTTTGGACTCTCAATAAAGTTTGGCCACTTAATCCGACTTGAAAAACCATGGTGTGAAGCGGCCCTAAGTAGACAGGTGAAAGCTCAAGGTGATGAGCAAGGAAAAGCAGTGGGCATGAAGGCTACTGAATGTTATGTAAGTACTAGAGTGGCTCCCCAGAACAACTGAAATTGGTGCCATCTGTAGGGACGATGGATGATCCTTAGATATCGGATGAAAAATGGTGGATGAATGAAACGACAGGGCAGTTATGCAGCAGAGGCAGGTGGCAGGGGTGTCCTGTGCAGATTTTCTCACACAAGGCAGGGGTGATACTGGTGTTGATTCTTGTTGCCTCTCACTCACTCACTGTTTGTAACTGAAGCCATATGTGGGTATTTGCCCAAGTTCTTGTGTAACATATATTTTCGTATGCCTGAGGGAGCCGGCAGGCAATCATGTTTGAAGCACCATAAATGACGAAGATTCAATGGGTGCAGTGGTCGGTCTGGGGATTTACAACAGCTGGTTTTGAATCCCCTGCCGGGAACAGCTGCTTTTGCTCCACAACTGACCGCTCTGAACTTGAGTGGTGGTAAGTTATGTAGGTAGTACTTGTGCAATGAAATATCATCATTTGCGTAAGAAAAGAAAAGAATTCGGAAAAACAAGAAGTTAACCTTTAAACGTCCTCCAAATTCAGCAGTTTTGCAAAGATGCATTATAAAATGCAACCAAAACTAATATTTTGAACTTGTTGTATGAATAGAAGTTGTACATTATGAATTTTATATTCTATCCATATGGTTAGATTTTCAATTGCTATCACCAATATTTTTGTATAAAATTTGAAACTTGAAATTCAAAATTATTTTGTAATTCAATTATGAATAAGATATTGACAATCTATGAGTGAAATTTTGAAAGTTAAAATTAAACATTCCTTCAAAATTAGATTTCCAATTTTTTTGGAATATTTTTTGAGTTAAAAAAATGTTGGAATGAGTCTGAAATGAGATACTCTTAATCGTGGTGATTCTTTGAAATTTTTGTATGCCTTAAATCTATGACCTCATTTTTGCAAGGCAACTTTCGAACCACATTCAATGCAATTTTAGCTTGGTCAATAACTTGACATACTTCTACATTTGTAATTTAGAAAAATATGTAACCAAGTATGACTAAATCCAATCGTTAAATAGGACAACAACTTGGTGAAGTATCTTTAAAAAATTAAATGACTTTCATTCAAACATTGATGAGAACATGGTGTGCATTTGAATATGTTAGTCCTTCACTTTCTGAACGTTGTTATGTATAGGGATTAAGCCCTAAAGGACGAAGGATTCATGGTTGATAAAACTTGTTTCATTAAAAGTGCATGTGCCATATAAAAAGTGCACATGCTGAAATTTTATACGTTTGAAAAAAGTATTGTCATATTTCACCTGTAAAGTGCCAAAATTGAATGTACGTTACATAAAAAAATGTAATGCAAATTTTAGAGGAGGGTGGGTATTATCCCACTCCCTTCCCCTTTTTAATAAAAGAAAATGCAATGCACATACCACTAAAAAATAGTGCACATGGCTATGTGCACTTTTAACAAAACAAGTGTTGGTTTCCAAATGATAATTTCAATCAATCATGTTTTGAAAAATATAGTTTAGATGAAACCAAATTTTATATCTCTTGAATCAATGAAGAACATTTCATGTGTTGGTCAAAGAACATTTAAATTTGGGCAAGAGGAAGTCCACACAGGACCTACTCAAAACTGTAAATAAAATAAAATCACAAGGCCCAATTTGGGCTTCTTGGTCCTTTACGGGTTAACATGAATTTGGTGTACAGTCAGGTAGGAATTGCTTACGAATTTTTCAATCACTTTTCACTAGAAAGTTCAACAATCTTTAGGAAGTTGTAGCATGCTAAAAAATGAACCGATTTTGAAACCGCAAATTGCATTGGAATCGCAATGAAGCATGCTTCAACTTCATGACAAGTGAAACAAGAATAATTTGAAGTCATACAAAAATTTAGATTTTTTTATACACTATCTATCATTTTATAGTGAACCTTTGGGAGATAGTCAAAGTTTTTTTTCATTTCAGGACAGAAAAGTAAGAAACCCTACAAGTAGTTCAAGCGATGTGGGATCAAGTATCTTTAAAGCAATTGTGAAGGTTCATTTCTAATATGTACCATTAAATACAAGTTGTAATTTTCACAAATGGTGGCAGCACTAAATGGTAGGTAGCATATAGAAAACATCATAACAATTGTATGATTTTCAATTACATATGTGTATTTGTATTGATGATAAAGTAGACTTTAGTGTGATTCCAATGCAATTTGAAATTCCAAAATCCATTCATTTTTGAGCAAGTTCTTGCATTCCAAAGTTTGGCAATTTTTTCCTGTCAACTAAAATTCGTAAGCAATTCCTACCTGACTGTACACTACGAGATTGAGGATTCCAGAGCCCATTAGGTTGTACATGACATGACTTGTGTTTCACCGCTTGGATTTGAATTTTGAATAAAGAAAGTCGAAAATATTGTAGTTCCAAAAACATGACATAGACAAGGAAATGAAGGAAGCCAAATAGTCAGCTGGAGGTTGATGAGGCACTCTTGGGTAAGGTACATTGGGTGCTTGATCATTGTTGTGCCCAAAAATCCTCATAGATTTGGATGGGGTGACTACCGTAGTACCATAGCAGGTTTGCCATAAAAAATTAACTTAAAAAAAAAAATTTTAAAAATACAAAAACTGGAAATTATGAGAACAGAAAAAAGAAAATTGAATAAATGATTTTATGCTGTATTTTTTCTATTCCTATTCTATTTTGAGCTATTTCTGGGGTATTTTTAATCGTTTTTCCTTCTCAAAAACAAAATTTAAAAAAAGATATAAAAAATAAAAATAATTTTTTAAAATTTATTTATTTATTTAGGAACAAACCTTCTTTTTCAAAAACACTAAATATTTGTTTGCAGGGTGGTGACCATGTTACGGTACTGCGATACTCACAAACTTGATAATGATGAACACTCCCTTGTCAATTGCAATACATTTTACCCTCCATACAATGACACTTCATAATATGACGATATTATTGTTTCAAGCAATACAACATGAAATAAGTCATTTTTGTGACTAATCCATGCTTGCCACCTTGAAGTTAGAGCTTCCCTAACATGTCAAAATAGAGAGGGACAATTGTGTTAAATTAGATTTCCAAACCTCCACATCAATATATGCACAGGTCTTCTAGAAACAAGACTTATGCTAGATTTGTAGGGAGGGATCAGCGCTGCGCGCATTCACCTTTTAGGGCGTAACTAACCAAAAATGATCACTTTCGGTGTGTTTTGTTGAATATTGTAGTTGGTCATCAGGATTGGCAACAAAAAATAAACATAAGAAGAGAAGCCCAAATAATAAGCAATGCACTACAATCCATCCAAAATCCATCCAAAATCAATCCAGTACAATCCATCCAAAATCAACTAATAAGTTAGATTTCAGTAAAATTTTGTTTGATTTAAAGCTTAAATGTAACATGCAAATCCGTTGTTCTCTACAAATTAAATTGCTTAATTGCATTGATTTTTTCTACTTGGAAAAATCACCTACCCGAGATAGATATATGGCTCCGTGATCTTTAACACAACCAAACCTAATTGTGACAATTTAATCATTGGACATATTTTCTTTTTATTAGAATGGTCAAAATTTAAATATTCTTGTTGGTTCCAAAAGGGAAATGGTTCCAAAAGCACTTACTTTGTGGGATAGTTTCTAAGCAAGTGTATAGTGCAAGAAATGGGTGCAAGGGACAAAATTGGGTGTTTCTACCTTAAAACAACCGAACCTTACCTCTGAAAAGTAGAAGATTTATTTGAAAACTAGATGAAAAGTGTTTGTATTTAATGCTGAAAATTCAAGGTTGGTGAGACAGTCACATAATATGAGCACGATGTAGTGATATCTGAATACGTCTCTCTATAACTAATTAAAAAAAAGGCAGCTCAGTATCCTAGATTGATGAATACCCATGTATAGTGATTGTGATTGGTTCACGGACTATGTAGAGGAACACAACGGTTCAAGGGTGTGAAGACGATAGTTTGTGACACCAAATTTTGAATGTGATGATAGTGGTCAAGGGGTGAATTGAAGGGAGAAGGGTGTGAGATGCTCTTTGTTAATTGAAGTGCATAATGATCTTTATACCTTGCTGAACCACACCCTTTACATTGTAGCAGGAAACTACTAATAATATAATTCAACTCTCCAACCCTCTTTGCTTGGCGGCCTTGGCCCATCTGAAGTTAAAGAGAATTCTCTGCGATTCCTCCGGTCCCCTGACAGATGCTTGAGATTCGAAGATGGGGCTGAAGAATGTTATGTGTGGAATGATGGAAGCCTGATATTGTGAGACCACTGGACTGCCACATTCTGTCCATGTGGTGGGTGAAACATGAGCACATGGAGCTGCCATATTGACAATGCGGCCATCGAGGCAGAGTACATGGGAAACCTGAAAAACGGCTCATAATTTCAGAGAGATTGCCAGACCATGTTGCAGTGGGAAAAAATTTGAAACAAGCGAAAGAATTTTCCATGTACCGGAACTAAACCCAGAAACATGGTTGACGTATTCCCCAGGAGTTGAGTGTTCATGACAATTCCCCCAGGGGGCACCCATGTCCCCGGCCGGTGCCAACATGCTCGAATTTGCAAAATCCAGACCTCTTGTCCCCACGAATTTGGAGAAGCTGCCATCCACCGCTTGACTTTCCCCGAACAAAATCCTACTTCATGTGTAGTAACTATTTCGAGCCCATGGCATAATCTCAAGTGCCCCCAGATAGCCAGAATCTACAGTCAAATTTCATACAGTCACATTCTACTCCCTAATTCCATTGTTGAGCAAAATAATCTGCCCAGTATTCCTGGTATCACCATTAATAGAAAATTGACTCTGAAAATTTGCGTATATGCTGTTTGGGATTTCCCTGATACAGAAGTTGACACTGTATGAAGATTGCCCTGGCTGCCTTCAATCTCCTTCCCTACGGGCCACTTCACACTAGATGCGAGAAGCCGTGAGGAGAGAAGAATTTCAGCCAATGGGAGGCCTGGAAACCGAGAAGACCAATTTCTCATTGGTTGAAATTTCTCTCCTCGCGGTTTCTTGCGTCTAATGTAAAGAGGCCCTAAGTTGTGGTCAAAATGCCACATTTCATCTTGCGGTTGGTTTATGGTGATGTGGATCTCTCAAAATCTGACGTGAAAACTCAATTTTTCCACCGCTTCCTATGACCTAGGGTACAGAAATGGCCTGCGAAAAACCAGTTCGGTTAC
The DNA here is from genome assembly GCA_022496805.1 of Pohlia nutans. Classification (NCBI taxonomy): domain Eukaryota; kingdom Viridiplantae; phylum Streptophyta; class Bryopsida; order Bryales; family Mniaceae; genus Pohlia; species Pohlia nutans. The sequence goes on from CM040086.1 coordinate 6,932,465, forward strand.
CATATGTCATGGTCAGTTTTGACATTAAATCAATCAGCGTGTGTTTCAAAGTGCCACATGTCATTCTGTGGTTGGTTTAGGGGTGATGTGGACCTCTCAAAAATCTGACGTGGAGATTCAATTTTGGTATGGTAGCTGTGAAGCTGATTTCCTGGATTTAACTGACAGTCAGAAGAAGCCAATGAATGCTCCCTGACTTGGAATGCTTCTTGTAAAACAGCCACACTTAGATCAAGGCTGGTTTTATTCACGGTTTCAAAGTGCAAAGCTGCTCTAGATTGTACAGTACAGGCTTTGAAAATGTCAGGGTTCTTGGTGGCCTCCATGTCCTTCCTCCGGCAAAACACGACGCTGTAAGTTCTCTGCCTGCCTGCCTGCCTTGTGCCTCGTCTCTGACTGACAGTAGCTTGTTAAGCGTGAGAGTAACTTAACTAAGTGAATCTGAACCTCCACTCTGGTGAATTCTCGTGTCTGTCCAGCATTCTAAAGAAATGGATACTAATCTTGCTACACGACCAAAATGGATCATCAGGAAATGCCATTAGTTCTGTGGAAGAATATTTCAGCCTTTTCACTAAAACTGTATCGGGTTCAGTTTGGTTTTGAAATCTAGATTTGAAATAAGGACTGTGATAGAGGGCAATCAGGTGTCATACCCATGACAGATTGCAGTCTTGATCCTAATTTGGTTGATCTAGAAGCTTCGTGGCTCGTGTAGTAAGAAAGATGTTTTGGGAATGGACTGCACTCACATCGAGCATCTCTTCAGATGAGGGTTCTCTTCATTTACTCTTGATACATCACCCTCTTAGATCATCAACACATGCATGGAGTGCACTCTGTCTCCATCCAATGAAATTTGTTTTACCTCTATCTCCCTCCAAGCTCCTCTCAAACTTGAGGACACTCCCCCATGTACATGTGCCCCACTAATACCATGATCATCTTCATTCCATTCTCCCTGTGAATTTGATGTTATCCCCAACCACTGAATTTGGAAATTGCCAAATAAATTTACTTTTAGTTAAAACCTTGTTATGTGAAAATTTGGATGGTTTTTTTTTGGCAGTTCGTATTACAGTAGCATTCCTTCCAATTTTATGTCTGAAACAGGTGCACATCTGTATGTGTTCAAAAAGTTTTCATATCAGCACAGGCAATAAGAGCAACATCAATTTCACAGCTGATTTTTTTTAGTAACACTGTAATAAACTTATTGTATCCATAGCTCACTTGTAAATGCTGCTGCTGCATTTTATTTAGTGCAAGGTTAACCCCTAAACGTACCGATCCTTTGAACACAAGTAGATGCTAGCCCGAAAAATAGATTTTAGCATAGCTCAAATGTACAATAAGTGTACATGAAAGGACCATTGCATGCATGAAATCTACCCAACAAATTTGACATATTTGCATTTGGAGGCCTCTCCAATATTATGGACATCTTCCCATCACAAGAGATTTACTCTCATTGGTAGAGAACTTAATAGGCTTGCAAAGGTGACTTGGATGAAAGTCATCCGAGATTGTATGAAAAAGTTACAGGACTTTGAATTCATTCATGATCCAATTTCTGGACGCTGTGACGTTTAGGGGTTAATAATCACCAAACAGGAACCCATTAAGCCCTACAAGACCAAGAAGCTCAAATTGGGCCTCATGTTTTTCTTGGTAATTTTGGGTAGGTCTTATGTGAAGTTTCTTTTGTTCAATTTTTTTTGTTTTTTAATCAACACACGTAATATTTTTCACTGATTCCGTTGATATAAAACTTAGTCCCATCTAAATAATATTTTTCACAATATGATCAATTGAATTTGTCATTTTAAAATCATGAATCCGTGGTCCTTGAGAGGTTAATTGCCATATTTGTTAAAGTGGCATATAATTTCAAAGGATACATACGCGTGTATGTTTCCAGGCACTTGTCAGGAACCTCAGATCTACAAAAGTCCTAGTTTTAATTTGAGATATAAATTGTGCACTTGAACGTTCCAGTGTTTTGCTTTGTGCTCAGGAATATATTGGTGGTAAGTTAGCTCCCCATTCTTAACCTTGAAAACAGAAATCCATACTGTAAAACATGAACATGATTAAACATTATGATCCATAATGTTTTCGTGATGAACATCTGTTAAAACTAACGCAGATTTCCCCGGGGATTTCCATCACTGCCCATGCAAATTTATACTACACTAAATAGTATATTTAGTGTGAGGCACTGTAATTGCGGACATCACTCTAAATATCAAAAAACCTACTTTTGTAAGAACACTAAATGTGAATTCTCACACTATTTATGAAGAATAGTAACGTTTTGACATTGTGATCTTTTGAGATATGGATATTTAGTGTGAGTAAGGAATGAAACTTGAGATGAAAGTTTAGATGGAAAAACTGAAATTTTAGAAATGGAATGAATAAAATTGGATGATAACTGACAATGAATCAAATTGGATGATAACTGACAATGAATCAAATTGGATGATAACTGACAATGAATCAAATTGGATGATAACCGCCACAACTAATTACCCACAAATTGACAATTAGTGTTACACAAGTAGTAGGGGTAAGCACATTATTCATCACCTCACACTAAATATACTATTTAGTGTAGTGAAACCATTGAGGTTACGTCCAAAAATGTGAAAGTACACCCTCATTTTGGAAATATTATCCCTCGCCATGTCTATAGCATTGAAAATTACTTCTCATAATAAGGCTCCACTTTTATGTTGCCAAGATCATAATGTCAAATTTGTGTGAAACAATCCACTAATAAGAAGAGAACACATGAAAAGAAGGAGTTAGCATATGTATCACTAGCAATACCTTCGGAGCTATGTAATATGGAGAGCCATCAAGAAAAAAACATTTTTTGCATCTCCTTTTAAGGTACGTACACCCATAACTTAATGGTCCCTGTCTTAAAAACCAACCACTATATTTGGACCCAAAAGTGACACTCAAATCCAGATATTGATTATACAAGCTATACTTATCAAAACATGAAAGCTTATAAGAGCATAAGGTCGATTTTGGGTACACCTATAAGTAAGACTTGAAAAATTCTTACCCCCTCCGTTTCATAATAAGAGTCCACCTTTTTTGGCATGTTTCATAGTGTCACTCTCATTGTTTGGGCTCTTTGAAGTGGACAATTTTCAAATTTTGAAGTACAAAACATAAGAAAAAACTAGGAAAAAATAAATGCCAAAAGGATGGACTCTTATTGTAAAACGGAAGGAGTAACTGATTTTTATAGTGTTCAAACAATGCATGAAATCTTCTTTCAATTGCCAGTAAGACCAAACAAGAATAATATATGTTAACCCTTAAGCAACCCGAAAACCCTTTGCTGCCGTATAGTATATTTTGTATTTGGTGGTATTTGATCAAAATATCAATGACCAAACACTTTTTAGTACAAAGTAGAATTAAAAACTATGATAATATGTATATAACAATATATCACAATTCATATATTAAACCATGATTGAACAATTATAAGGCTAAATACGGGTTGTAGAGAGGGACCTCCAAGGGCCTTTCAAAGGTTAAATAATAATAATAAAAATATGTTCAGTTGCTAGTATTCACGATTATGGGTGAGCACATATGTTATTTTGGGTAACGTCTCTAAATACCGAAGTACCATAGCAAGGTTGCCACCTTGTGAACAAATAGTTAATTTTTTTTTTGAAAAATAAGGCTTGCTCCTCAAAAAAACGAATTTCTTGATTTTCGTTGTTGAGAAAAAAACGATTACAAATGGCCCAGAATATTCCAAAATAACTTACAAATAGCAAAGTTTAGTTAAAAATAATTTATTCTATTTTTTGTTCTTTAGTCCTTATAATTTCCGGTTTTTTTTTTTGTTTTTTTTGGAATTATTTTTTGGCAAACCTGTTATGGTACTATGATAGTCTGTTTGTTCAAGGTTCTTGCTCCATGAGCACAAGATTGATTGCACAAAAAAGGCCCGTGACCCGGGGGTGCACTCTACATTATGTTTGAGAATCACGTGCATTCATGACCCCTTCTAAAAACCCCCTTGTATACAACAGGTTATATGTCTAAATACCTTTGTATACATATATATTTTGTTTTAAATATATGTTCAATGTAAGTATACGCCAACATTCTCAGTTCTAAATGTGTTTATTGTATGTATACATAATACAGTAGTATTCAAATTCATACCCCTTTTGTGCACTCATGTGTACTCGTACATGTTTAGTACAGTGCACCCCCCGGCCCCGTCACTGAAGTATCCGGCATTGACTCCTTCATCCGAGCACAAGAAAATGAAACTTACTGGTGAGACTCCTGCATCGCTGGTACGTCCAAATGATGAAATTAACCATTGCTTATCATCATCCTTCCCTTCATGCCTATAGCCAAGGACATACTAAATAAAAAGCCCTACATACACACATTCTGGTTTGGTCAACCCCCCCTCAATTTAGAGTAGCAAATCAAATGTTTTCAAGCTATGGTCATGATTCTGTCTTCAACACAAAACACATGCGATTCTGTTACTTGAAATCTGTCCATCAAAATTCACACGTACACAAGTTAGTCCACACAAACAAGGAAAACGTCACCCCAATTAATGCCCTCGAAAATGGTCTAGAACAACAAATAATACTAACGTACTAAGGCAAGTCACCCTGTTTGTGCCACGCTTTCCAAGTCACCCTAATTGTGCCTCATACTGTACATGTCAAAATTTTAAATGTAAGACTTTGATACATAATCAAGTCACATGGGGTGCTTCAAAATACTCAAAATACATTTCTTAATCTTATTCATGGTAATGGTGTGTTTTAGAGTGCAAAAATTGTGACATGAATTCAAGTCACTACAAGGAGAAGGTGTTGCTTTTCACTCCCTCTGTGAGTCAAACGGCGCCACTTCGCACTCACCAATTTTTTGGTGAGTGCGATTCGTCACGTAGGACAAGCGTGTACAAAATAAAATAAAGGCAATGAACAAGATCCTCTTGAGTAAGTAGCGATGCCTTTCCTTGTAGTGAGTGCTCATATGAGCTCCAAAATCTAGGGCTAGTATAGATATGAGGTGATGCCGTTTTAACAAAAATGAGGTTATTTCAACCCCCAAACGTCCCATGGGGATAGTATATACATTGTCATATAATTGGGATTTTCTACCGACAAGAAACTCTAAATTGGGATCTTAGTAGCTCATTAGAACCGCATTGATTTAAATTTCAGCTTCTTTTTTGACCTCAAACTCATTAGAGGTGTGGATTCATTCCAAATACATTCAAAACACAACGTATTCTACTAGCCCCAAAGGCACGTTCAGATGTTCAGGGGTTAATCTGGGTCTGTATTCTTGAGCCACAGCAAGATGTGGAGAGATAAGTCTGTATGGCAAAGTTGAGGCATCAAGAACATGGACGTACTTTGCAGGAATTTCTTGAGCACGTTTCCTGACCTGCACAACTCTCCACTCTTAATAATTAATTCTTCAAGAAAAGCAAAATAAACTGATCTGTGCACCGAATTCTTGGCATGCTGTTCCACTAACTAGTGCAGCCCTTTTAATTTCAGGATTGAGCGTGTGATTATTCACAACTTTGTTCAAGACCTGGAGCTTCTTGATACTCCGTAGCTTGCAATGTGTGTGACCCCGGGGTTGCACTGTACATTATGCTTGAGAATCATGTGCGATCATGATCCCTTCTAAAAACCCTTTGTATGCAAGGGGTTGTATCTCACCCTCCGTGAAAAAATTAAACTGGTTAAAAATAAAAATTGGGGTCGCTTTCCTTAGATCACTCAAAAACGGAGTTTTATTGTTTTACTACATTCGATAATATAAGGTCCCAAATGACTATTTTTAGCCAGTTTGGTTTTTCCAGGGAGGCTGAGATACGTTTAAAAACCTTTGTATACAGATCTTCCCATCCTAAGCATATGTTTAATGTAAGTAAACATTAATATTTTCAGCTCTAAATTTGTTTACTGTATGTATATGTAATATGACAATGTTCAAATTAATACCCCTTTTGTGCACTCACGTATATATGTACAAATTTAGAACAGTGCACCCCCTAGGTGTGTGAGACAGCCCATTTTCTTTGGGGGTACACTCTACATTATGTTTGAGAATACTACAAGAAAACTTGGTAAAAAACATGAGCTGAATTCAGTTGTAGGTTTTTTCTACCAAGTTTTTTTTATAGTGGAGTCACGTGCGTTCATGACCCCTTCTAAAAACCCCATGGATGTATACAAGGGTTATATGTTTAAAAAACTGTGTATATAGATAAATTTTGTCCTAAATACCGGTATATGTTTAATGTATATACATACAACAATAAGTTTGGTTATAAATATGTTTATGACTAAACGTAATACGACAATGATCAAATTAATAACTCTTCTGTGCACTTACATACACTTGTATGTGTTTAGTATAGTTTAATATCCAAGGCCATTTTCACAAACACTAGAAAATATACTGCCAATCTGTGCATGAATTTTTTGTGATGGATTCAAATGTAAATACTTTAAGTGTAGTGATTTTTGAAGTTTTTTTGGTTTCTTAATTTTATGATTTGATTTTTTCAAGAGCACTTTTGATTTGTTTTAAACTAAAATCTTAGAAAATTTTGGTGGAAAAATGTGGCATGAAATTATCATAAGTCATCCGTTTTCTAATCAAATCACTCATGCACGAAGCTATCTTGCCACAACATTTTGTAGTACTTTTTTAACTTGCAAATAGCGCATGATGGATGAGAAGATGAAATTTAATTTTGTACCCCTATTAAAAAATGGCTACACTAAATAGGTAGATTAGTGTTAGATAATTATAAGATTTGAAAATATTATAGATTTTTACTCTCGACAAAAAAAATTACCAAAGACATTGAATCCAATACTATTGAAATATCCCCATCTTGACCAATATAGAGGGTAAAAAAATTGATCAACAGTAAAAACTTACAACATGTTTATGTAAATTAGTGTATCTAACACTAATCTACCTATTTAGTGTAGTTAGGTAGTTAGGAGTTAAAAGACATACTAAGCCCTATGGGTTTACTGTTCTTTTGTTTTGTTTTGTTTTGTTTTTGAGAGAATCTTGTTCATAACTTCTACTCTATTGAACCAAATGGGGTTTTTTTAAATGTCAAAATGAACATATTTAAGGCATCTATATACTTCCTTTGAATAGAGCCAAAGTAAATCAAAAAGAGAATCATACTTAAAATGGAGTTTAAAAGAGATATTGGGTGTGAACATCAAGAAAGTCATGTCATTTAACCCCTAAAGGACCAAGTGGACGCATTGTGTCCAAGAATAATTTCATTACTTTAGTAACTTATTTGGATTCTATGATTTTGACTCAATGTTAACTAGAGAATTGTAAATGTCCGTTATTAGAACACAAAAATCCTTCAAGATTTGCAATTACGTTGATCATCCACTAGAAAAATTGAAACGTCAACGCACGTGAACTTGGAACATGGTAATTAGGGAGGTTGATGACTTGAAGGGCGTTTTCATCTTAGGATGTCATATTTGTCAAAAAAGAGTGTACAATATGTAAAACATTACCATTACTATATAATCAACACTATATTAAAATACAAAAAATGTTTAAATATATTTAAAATATAACATTTTTTGAAAAAATCGAAATCATTTTTACATATTTTAAATTATTTTGGAATATTTTGGAACATCAAAAAACAAATTTGAAATCTTTACATATTTTATGCAATGTAACAATTAATAGCAATCACAAACACCGGCTCAACAAGTTACCAATAAGCCACTTGATCCAAACATTAATATTTGAGAATCAATCATTGTTGTTGTATCTAGTTTTAGAACTCCATTTTTTGTAAGCACCTAAATACAATACATCTTTGTATGCTCTTAAAAATTCAAACGCTAATCATGGTTTTAGGATTTATGAGAATGTTTGCAGTGAATAACTTGTTGATTTTGCTCAACATTTTTAAAAACAGCTCATGATCAAATTTTATATCAATTAATAATGTAATATATGCAGTAGATTGTCCTAAAAATTAATATACAATGTCATGACTAAGTCTTCTTTGAGCTTTGACAATGAAGTTATCTACATGAACACAAATTAAGAGATAAATTGCTTTCTTGAACGCAATACAGGAAAGTATTAAAATTTTAGGGATAAGCATGGTCCTTTAGGGGCTAAGGGTTAAGTTAGAAGTACCTATCAACCGATATAATAAGGTTTTTATCATGAAAAATGTTGAAGTTTCATTGATGAGATATATGTTTTGCATAAAAAGACAAAGATACCGTAAAATGTTAATTTTTTTTACTTTTTTCCTTCTTGAAATTAAACATTTTTGAAACAATAAAGTAAAAATTTCTTTAAAACCAACGACTAATATGTATTGAACTTGCTTATAACATACAACAATGAGTTCAATTCACGAATATAAAATTACACATGTGGCTATCAAGGTGACGACTCTTGATTGACGAGCACTGTGTTGATTATTGGGTAGCACAATGTTGACTTTTGGGTTCATAAAACACACCTTCTAGGAGGTTTACAAATTAGTTATGGAATATTTATCAACCCTAAATATGTCTACTTTATATAGCATAATAGAGCAATGGGAGTCAACTCTTTTTTGCAATGAGACCACATGCTAGTTACAATCAGAAACCAAGTTTACGTAACAATGACACGATAGTTCCAAAATTCATAGAATACAAATCGCATTCTTTCATTACTTAAAAAAAAATAGAGAAAAATTTAAGGATATGGAAGGGGGATCCCTCTCTCTCCTTGTCGTTGTTTTAGTTTAGGTGTGGTGTGCTGAAGTGAAGAGAGGTAAAACTTTGATCGGACTTTGTGTATTGTGTGAGAAGGATCCTATGTTGTGGCATGTGGTTTTGTTATTTCTAGCCTGATTTGGAGGCTCGTTGTGAATTTAGCATTGTAAACCTTGTTGCGGGTGGTCCAGACATTGCGTTTGTGGCCTCACTTCATTTTGTGTTGTCAATTTTTGCATTGTAAACCTTATTGCGGGTTTGGATTGACATTGCGGTCATACCTCACCTCATTGAGTGTCGTGGCAACAAAGTGGGGTTAGTGGCCCACATGGTTGAATCTTATGTCGTTCTCACAGTGAAACTAGGTTAATCATCAGTAGACTGTGAATTTGAAAGTTTAGGATCCATATTCACGAACACTTCAGCTCGTGGTCTGCCGTCCGTTCTATTCGTCCCGTATCCTGTGGTTTCTTATTCCCACCTTGACCTTTAAGGCCTAGAGCCATAACATGATAGGTCAGCGGGGAGCTGATTGAAGACTTATTAAAGATTCAAAATTTGAGGGGACATCAAGCAAGAATCCCTGCCTCCCTAAGTCATTTCCAGCAGTAGCCAGACTCCTTGTGATTTCCGAAAGCAAACCCCTCATTTGGTGCTTCCACTGCTTATCATTTTAGTTCATTAGTTTAGTCTAATTTATTAGTCTATTCTATTAGTTATTTTAGTTATTCTTTATGGTTTATTATTTTAGTCTTTTGATTGCCTATTGTTTTAGTTTTATCTTATTAGTCTATTATGTTGGGTTTATTATTTAGTTTATTATGTTAGTGAATTAGTTTAGTGTGTAATTAGGACTCCTGGTTAAGTGGAAGTTTTGGGAGATAAGATGAATTCCGCTTGTTTTGGATGGATGTAGTTTTGGGGTGGGATTTTGAATCCCACCCTTGTCGCAAAGTCTCTCCCAGTTGTGTTTTGCGCCATTAGAGTTTTTGAAATTTGAATCTGGGTTAGAGTTTTTTGTGAGTCTTGAAGTTTTTGCAGGAAAGATTAGGAAGAAATATATATTTGTGTTGATTGAAGGGAGTTAGGAAAAAGATCATAAAAATTAGTGTGGAGTTATTGTTAGAGAGAAAAATTAGTGGAGGTACTATTGGATTGGGAGAATTGGTGAAGGGAGGAATTTCTGGGAGGAGTGGTTTGAACCAGTGGGTTTGTAGAACGGAGGTGAGGATTTCTGGTTGGAGTTTGCGTGCTTGTATTAGCGTTTAGTACAACCGGAGATTTGAGGACGAGAAAGGGGCAGGTGCCTCGCTGAGACAACGAGAAGACGACCAGAGAACAGGGTGGTGGCGACCTACTGGGACCGGAATTGCAGCTACGGGAAGGACGACAATCACGAAGAGCAAGACGGGCAAAATCAGAACGACATGGGCGAAATGACGGCGAGTTGAGCGACGGCAGCAAACTTCGAAGGCCGGATTCGGCAACTCGGAGCGTCGTCGAAGGCGACCAGCCGGGATTCACGGGGCAAGCAGAGCTTCGACGAGCGGCGACAACGAGATTCAAGGGTCCTGGCTTCAGCGACTTCGGAGGTGAGCACGGGGAATCTGCAGCGAGCGTGGACTTTGGGGCGCCGGCGAATTGACCAGGTGGGCGACGAGGGCTGCTTCGGTACCGCAGGGGAATGCAAGACAACAACGGCCAGCATCGGTGACTCAACCGCGACACCATCGTGAGATCATAGCAAGCTGAGACAACACGAAGAGGAAGACGAAGATCGCGACAGCAGCATCATCAGCAATCAAAGCGACGATTCGAAGAAGCAAAGCGATTGCAGCGTGAAGACGAGGACCGCCAGTGCGAGCGAAGAACACGAAGGTGACGGAGACAGGGCGGCAGTTGAAGACGACAACGACCACGACCACGGAAGGCAGGCAATTGCGACAATTAGGGAGCGATTAAGACAGACGTTGAAGATGCGGCGGCCACAGACGGAGGCCACGACCGAATTCGGCAGCAGCCAAAGTGATTGGGGTGGGACTGCATCGCCATCGCCCCCCTCCCATGTTCCAAGACATGGTGAAATTATAGAACGGTAGAGTGCTAATACAAAGGGAGACTTCCCCTCCATTACTTATCCGATTTTATAAGCTTTGTTTGAATCAATTAGATTGTTGTGATCATTAGGATTATAAGAACAAACTTATCATTTAAAATTGATAATTGTGATTGCCTCCAAAATATTTGTGTATTTATTTCATTCTTTTCATTTGTTGTGAATTGTTATGTTTTGTATGTGGTTGTATTGTGGTGTGTGTTGTGTGAAATTGGTCTGGTAAAAGGTATAGCGCGGAAGCGCTGCCCAATTTTCACCGGGCCAATTGGGATTTTTGTGTGCAATTTAGGGTTTAAATTTAGAATTATTTGGCACGAAGCGGAAGCGCTGCCAAATTTGCCCAAAAAACCCTAATTTGTTTGGGATTGTGTAGTTTTAAAGTACAAAGGTGCTTATTATTGTTTAGGGTGTTTTTTATAAAGATTAGGAACCAATGGAACATCCAATCATTGGATTTTTATGCCCTTGGAACTCTAGGTTTTTGTGCTGTGATTTTTAGACTTAGGCCTAAAGATCCTAATTAAAGCCCTAAATCACAAATTTAAGCCCATTTTAGGGGACTAAGTGCCAAGGGTAATGAGTGGAAGGTTTAGGGTTATTTAGGTGCGTGTTAATGGTCCAAATCAACATTTCACATGTGCTGTAATTTCTTGGCATTCACCCATTTAGTCTATTTTTTTAATCATTTTTTCACCATTTAACTTAGAAAATTCTCACACAAATGCCTAGATAAAAATAAGAGTCCATTGCTTGCACGTTTGATTCACCCACCCTCGGCCGAACATATGACATTTTGACTGGCAACGGTCAAAGTGCTCATAGATGGAGGTGCATTTGATCACTGAAGACCGTATGATTCAGGCTTTTGGACTAGCTGTGATACTTGAGATTTGAGACCGGGTACGAGAGATCATGCAAGATGAAGCTGTAAACACTTGGACACCTTTTGAAGAGAGATTAAGGGATGAGTATTTCGATGAAGACTCAGGAAGGATGACAAAGAGATTCTTTCTTGACTGGGTAGAGCATCAGCCTGCCAAGACCTTCAGTCCAACGTAGTTACTGAATAGCTTTAAGAAGAAGTACAACCAGCTTCCGATGGCAGAGAGGCACATTTTGGATGCCAGAAAGGCCAAGTTTCTCCAAGCTACTGATGATGGTCTAGAAAACAAACTTCTTCTTCTTTTAAAAGACCGAGCAATTGAGTGCGGTTATACAAGTGACTGCAGGAGGATTGAAGAAACTGTCACCTTGATTGACAAGCGACAAAGGGTGAAAGGAAGAAGCTTGGCATTGAGGATGAAATATACATCTGTTAATGCACCTAACACTAGTACAAACCATGGCATTTCGAAACCAATCGAATTTGGCAAAAAACACGAAATTTATATGTTGATGCTATGTAACACCAATGTTGATGACAAAAATACATTCTCACCTTCATTCATGTTTGTATGTGAAATTTACATGGTTTTGATAATTTTAACAATGCGATATTTATTATTCATATATTGTTGCATTTTAAAGCCAATTGAAGCACACAACCAATTCATTTTTTTTTTTTTTTTTTTTTTCACGTCTTATTTGTACTCTGATTTTTCATAGTTTAATAATTTATCATTGTTGAAATAATAAACTTTCATTTAATGATATCGTGTATTCAACACTACGTTATTCATATATGTATTAAATTTATGTCTAAGATATGTTGCATATTTTTATCAAATGATTCTCATATACAAGAACATACATAATAATAAGTAAATTAAGTATCATAATTTATATTCTCGTCGACTTTCAGTTAGTGACAAATATCACATAACACAAGAAATAGATGAATTATGTCCTATGTAAATTTCAAGAAATACATGTACTATGACCTAAGTAAATTTGAGAAATATGCAAAGTATGTGCGAGGTGAATTTAAGAAATACGTGAATTATGTCCTACGCGAATTTAAAAAAAACATCCTCTTATTAGTAAAATACAAGAGCTCCTCATCAAACACTATACAATACCTTCCCATAAAAAAAACCATAAAAAATGTATTGTATTGCAAAAGTTATAAAGGTTTAAAAATTACTACATGTTTCACTAACTCTGCTGTCACTTTAAATTGAATAAAAAAAACTCTTAAATAGTTTACTAATATTTTTTATTGGGATACATTCCTCATTACAATACCTACAATGAAAAAAAACGATAAAAAACGTATTGTATTGCAAAAGTTATAAAGGATTTAAAATTACTACATGTTTTTCTAACTCTCCTGTCACTTTAAATTGAAATGAGAAAATCTCTTAAATTTTTTGCTAATTTTTTTATAAGAGTACATTCCTCATTACAATACCTATCCATGAAGAAAAAAAACGATAAAAAATGAATTGTATTGCAGAAAGTTATGAAAGTTTAAAATTACTATATATATTTTTTAACTTAACTGTCACTTTAAATTGAATAGAGAAAAACTCTTAAATGTTTTGCCAATTTTTTTTATTGGAGTAGATTCCTCATTACAGCATCTACCCATGAAAAAAAAACGTTCAAAAATGTATTGTATTGCAAAAGTTATGACCGTTTGAAAATTTTACTGAATAATGTAAATTGCTGAATTTTTTTGGTAATTATACATTATTACTTTTTGAAGCACTTAGTATATGAGAAGTGGGTTGAGAAAGTGATAATAGTCTCTCCAAACATAACCATGGGGTCTTGAGTTCAAATCTCATGATGACATGTCATGATGTGAAGTTAACTCAGGGTTAACCGTGATGACGAGGAGTGAACTTGATGTTCACTAGGGTAAGGTTGAAAGAGTAATAGCTTTGGGCAGCCAAAATTTTTCGGACAGCCAATTTTTTTTTAAACGGCCAAATTTTTCCAAGTAGCCAATTTTTTTTCGGGCAGTCAAATTTTTTATTTTTGGGCAGCATGAAATTTCTTTTCAAACAACATTTATTTTTTTCACAACATTCAAATTTCATAAAAAATTGATATTTTAGAATTTGTAAATTGAAAAAGATTACGTGATTGCAATATCCACGTAATGCAGTGGATCATTTCCCTGTTTTACGACAGAGTGTTCAAAAGCACCAATGAATTACAATTCAAAAGTTGGTGCATCATTCAAAATGCACTAATTTATTGATGCAAAACTTGGTGACAAAACACTATAGTTTGTATCAATGTAAAGTGACATCAGTATCTACATCCTCACTATCTACCTCTAAATCTGCCAAACCGATAAATGAAAGCACTCTTGAAGAATTTATTATAAGATTTAAGCAGTTAAAGTGAAGATGAGTGAGTTTAGAAAAGGCACGGGTATCAAGTTCTTTTCAACCATCTAATAGTGAAAGAAGATATGTGAAGAGATGTGTGTTTTGTGACAAAAAAATCAAAAAAGATGATGGGCATAAACTTCGTGACCGTGAGGCACTTGATGAAGCTATTGGAAAAGGAGTTGTGTACTTCAAGGATTTCAAGCTTAATGATGCACTTAAAGATCTACCTTGGTTTACACACTATGATAAAAGTGGATTGTGGAAGTTAATGAAAGATAAGTTGCGCCATGCTTAGGATGCAACAGCCTACAATTTAAGGGTGGAGTGTTGCCATCCTAAGACTGTTAAAATGAAGATGAAGAGAAAAGCTCATGCCATCAAAAAGGCGAAAAACGACGAAAACGCATCTTCCTATTCAACGTTCTAATTCAATGTATCTCGAAGGTCAAAATTAATAAATATTACTTCTATTTCTTAAACTTTTACCTTCTAGTACAAAAATATATTATTCAAAAGACAAAATTAAACAAAAATGTCTACCAAACCAAAGCAGATTCAAAAATTAAAGTCGAAGAAGAACGCAATTTCATTTGCAAGAAGTTAAGGATGCGCTTGATAGTGCTTGCAATGTAAACTCCACGATCGGATCTTGCTCAAGGATTCACTGGTTTTTTCAACGAAAATTGATGTCCTGAACTACCTTTAATCGGTTTAGACATATAATAATTATAGTGCTTGTCATTCAAGTCCTCATAACTTGCTTCAAACATAACTTCTCTGATACCAGGTTCAACACGCCCTATTTGAAGTAACATCACTAGAGCCCGAACATCTCGTTGAAGATCACCATGTCAGCGTTGTTGTAAACGAGGTTGCTTTGGCGAACGAGACAGCGTAAAAACTGCTGATTAAGATGATTGATTTGATAGCAGTTCCAACGAAAGCTCTACTTCTATCTTTGACTGAGATCCAAAATCTTCATAAAAATTCCATAAAACTCCATAAAACCCTCGGTTCGACATCTTAAAGTCGAACTGAAATCAAAATACAAACTCCAAATAACCAAAAAGAATATATTACGTTGTTAGAATTAACTCAAAATCTCTTCTTATACATTAACTTCCAGAACAAGAAACGTCACGCTGAAGTTATTCAGAAGCGTCACCTTAAAGTTTTACAATCATAATATAAAATTTATCCTGAATATTAAATATACACATTTTTTACAAAGTGTTCATGTCCACATCATAACATTGTTTTGCAGATTGACTTAAAGATCCGGCATAAATTTACTCGCGGATTTATCAATATTACAAGAGGTCGAAATTCAAAGTGTAGTGTATTTACTACTACAAATCGAGATTATTTTTGGAAGTTTGTAAAGCATATTTACACGCAATTTCCAAGCGCACTTCGACATCGCAAAGCAATTCAAATACATCGAGTATCAGTAACGAGCTTGTTAAGCTTGCAAAAAAAGGTGGATCGGGTCGTGAGAAATTGTCTACATAAAACTTATAAGTTTATGCATAATGACATATTGTTGTAAAAATTGGAAAGTAAAGTGATAAATTTGTTATATTGATAAAAAAAATTGTAAAAAAAGAAAATTGTTGAAAAAAAAAAGACTTGAATCAACTATTGTGATAAATTTACTATAAGACGTGACTATGTAAACATCTTTTGAACCCTATATAGAAAGAACGCCCAAATGTAACAGGAGACAAAATGTTACCATTAATCACTATTTTATATAGTTGATAATTAATCTAATAAAGGGTGGAGGAGGAAGGAGATACTGAATTTTTTTTTTAAATGTCAAAAATAGAGTTTGAAAAACCTCAATTAAGTTGTAAAGTTTTTGCGTATTTAAAGAGGTAAAACGCAATTACTATACACTATAAATAGGCTTTCGAAATTCACAGAAATTAATCAAGTGATGCTAAATTGACAAAAAAAACTGTTACAAAGACCTTTAAGTGCCTTGATTAAACTGGAAAAATTTGATAATTATAGGTGATAGTAAACGATGTTTTTTTAAAGGGTTAGGAGTTGACCGTAAATTCCGCAAAAATGTCAAAAAGGCAGCCGAAATCGTACAAAACCAACCGAAAATCTGATTGAAAGTTTACGAAAGGCGTTTTATATTAAAAGAAGCTTTTGAAGGTCAACGGTGAAATCAATTGGAGCAAAAGTTACTTTTTTCGACAAGCATTAAATCCTGCGGGCGGTAATGGCTAATAAGGAGTAAAATTGATGAAAATGTCTATTTTTAACTCGTTGAGAGTGTTTCTAGGCTAATTTTGGCATTTTGAATTTAACGGTGAAATCCGTTTGTCAATATTTAAAAAGTTACAATTTATATCCAACATTAAATTAAGTTTAAGGTTTAATTTGTTTTTTTCCTCAATTACTTTAAAAGGATACGATCGCCAACTAAGAGCATTCGAAAGATATAGCGTTCGTAGAATCGGAGATATAGACCTAATTCTCGCATAATTCATGAAAATTTTGATTGCGAGTCGTGTTTTTAGCTCATTTTATTTTGTATACAAGGAGGCTCAATTTCTCTTCAAAATCACCAATTTGATCACTAGAATTAGTAGTTTAGTGATGTTTTGTAGCTCCCCTCTTTCAATACATCCTCTTGAAGAATCTTATAGTGTTTGTGAGGTTTTGGTGGTGTTTGTGACGGGACCTTCGAGGTAGATTGATATTTGACAGTGAAAATTTCATCATTTGTGAGTTTTTTTATAGCAAGCTGCATCAATGTTTGGGACGCTAGGAGTTTGAAGTGTGTATGTAAGGTATCTTCATTAGTAATATTACATCATGTTCAATAACTCCAGTAAGGATTAGTGATTTTTTAAAACATTGAATAAAATAATTTAAATCATTAGACTAGCAACATTATGCATTGTCTATATTGATAAAATTAGAAGTAAATAGGATTGGCACATCAATTTTATTAGTATTGAATCTTATCTTGAATCATTAAATTATCAAGACAAACATTCTCAAATTATTTTTTCTTATTGTGTAGTTACCAAAACTTCCTACTGGTATTGCTTCACTTTCATACAACAATGATGGAAATTTCCTTGCCGTAACATCAAGTTCCAAATTTGGAAATGGGGATATTTTGTAAGTCACTTTTCTTTTACTACCCTTAACACCCTAATCATTTTAGTTTCTTCTATGTTGAAAAATCTAGAACAAATATTCTATGATATTTTATATCAACTTTTCTTGCTAATGCATGAGTTTTTGAAATCTTGCTTTTTGGAGTGCATCTAAATGTTATCATTGTGCTTCTTTTTTTACTACGCATTTCCAATTCATGTTCATGAGATATATTTGCATGCATCTTTTGTTATAGTTTTTTTTTTAAATGTTGATGTATTGAGTACATGTGTATTATTTATTTTGTGGTTAGTGAATGTTTGTTGCATCTATGTGTGTCATGTTTAATCCTTTCAGACGTTAATGTTGTGGAGGGGTGCACACAATGTTTTTGTATGGAATATGACTAAAGCATCAAATATGTTCAACTAGAGGCTGTTCCCACTTGGCTTTAGGTAGGAGCCCCACGTCCATGTTAAGAATAGTTGAGTAGTAAATTTCAATTCATTTTACGGATAGGATGCTAGATAACAACTTCAGCGCATTATGATGGAAAACTTTACGAGTAGTGCGTTCCCACTAACGGGAATGTTTTTGAATTTCAGTGAAATTTTTCCAAATTATCATTTTCTTTTGATTTTAGTTTACGGTTTAGAAATCGATCAGCATGGCTGCATCGTCGACTTCTTGAAAGCCGATGGCAAAGCCGCAAACGACCCCGTCCTGGCTACTTGCGCTAAATTCTCCAATGAAGAGAAATTTTCAAATGATACCTTTTTCCCTTGCATATGGTGTCACTATAACCCTCGTTGATGTTTTTTTTTGTGCTTTTATTTTGTTCAACTAATTCTTCTTTCCTTCTCCTTTTCTTATTGTACTAATTTTTGAGTTGAGAAGAGATTGTGAAGGACATTTTGTGTGTATTGTGTGTGTGTAATCGTATATGTGTGCATTGTATGTGTGTAATATTATATGTGTGTATTTGTGATTAGTACAAAGATTAGATACGTGAAAGATCTTCAAATTGAGCATGTGTATGTAGAATTGGCGTGAATGAGAGCCTAAATACTTCAATTGAAATATCAAACTCATGCAAAGATGGTATATGTATTCATCATTATGAAAACCTTCATTTAAACAAAGAAATTTCTTTGAACAACACTTCATCCGTCCATATCATCAATAATATACATTCATTTTTTGTGAATTTTATGTTTTTATAAATGACATGAAATATAGAAGAGCGTGATGTAGTTAATTTTTAGAAACTAAATTAATTATAAAATGATTGAACGCTGTCCTCCAAAAAGAAAAATAATTGAAAACATGATGACAAAACTTCAACCATTTGTAACTTCTAATCCGTATATTCGTTTTCAATGAATTTTATATTTTTATAAATGGCACAAAACATAATAAAGTGTGATACAGTCTATTTTTCAAAATAATTAAAATTGCAAAAAATTGCATAAGCAGTGCAGGAATAAATCTGGAAATTGTAATTTTGGGCTTAAAAAACACTTAAAACGGAAAAATTCATATCTTTTGCATATTTTATACAAATTAGGCAATTAGCTGTATTTTAGCATTTCGAAACCGTCATAAACTATATTTTACGATTATGTAAAAATCATCAACAAAATATTATAATAATAAAATAGTTCATTGTTCAGAAGGACTATTAAAGATTAAAGTGAGAAAAATTAACTTAAGGATTTATGAAAACTTGTATTAATTGCATAATTATTTATTCGTCCCACCTAAGAACTCGTATGTGAGATAAGGGGAGATTTTTTTTCCTCACATAAGGAGAATGATCGAATGGAAAAAAAAGTTAATAAGCCTATTCCTAACTTCATCCCATCGATTATCAAGCAGTTGAACTCTTATTGTACCATCCAATATTTTTTACAGTATATGTTCATTTTTCAAATTTCATATTTTCATAAATTGCATAAAATTGGTGAAATATTGAGTTGTGATGTTTTTTTTAAAATCAAGTTAATTAAATAAAAGAATTTGAAGTTCATTAAGAAAACAGATGCAAATTACAATAAAACCTCATCCATTCATTATTTATGAACTTTATATCTTATAAATGACATAAAAGATATAATAATATGATATAGTTGTAATTTTTTTATTAATTTCATTAACAAAATATCACATGAGTTTAAAGGTGGTTTTTTACAACAATTCCGTCTTTTTTTTTAGTTACGTGATCATAAGTAGGAATCTTGTGATATCACAAGATTCAGTCTTATAGTATATATACAAATGGCTAAAGATTATGAAATTCAAATTAAAACCTTTTTTTTTAAATGTACAATTTTGAGCACATAATATATATTTTGAATGTTAATATTATATTTTAATTATTTTAATTATAGAATTATTAAATTCAATCATTGATATATTTTAATTAATTATTAAACAAAAGTTGCGATATATACAAAAAATCTGTTATATTTCATGCATTAATAAATTTTTATATTATATTTTATATTTACATATATATAGTTGTATTCAAATCATTTTTAATAATTAGCTAATAATGTATTTTTTATCATCGTTTGAATTTTATATGTGAAAATTTTCACAATCTTATCTCATCACTAATATCATCATTTACAATTTTTCTATTGTGTTTTTTTATAAATGAAATTTTTTTATTTTTAACATTTGAATATACTTCAAATGTCAATGTATTTAATTGAAAAATCTTCTTTTTGTAAATATTTATATATTCTATTAATCAAAATTGTATATAAAAATTTTAAACCAAATTTTTTACAGATGAAATTCAAATAGTGGAAAAATACATCATTGACTCAATTTTATAAATGATTTGAGTAGAGTTATATATAGGAATATATATATATATATATAAACATAAAATAAAAATCTATATATGAATTATCACATTTTTTTGAATGTATTATATCTTTTATTATTTATAATAAATATAAAAGTATTAATGAATGAATTTACGATCATATGATTAAAAACAATCAAACAAAATATTAACGTTCAGAATATATATTATACAATTCAACATCGTACATTTTAAAAAATTAGATTATATATATATATATATATATATATAAGCCATTTTTAGCCATTTGTACGTATACCATAAGACTGAATCTTATGATATCACATGATTCATGCTTGTGATATCACGTAATTACATAGAAAAGACGGAGTTGTAAATAAAGAACACCTTTAGACTTATGTGATATTTTGTGAATGAAGTTACTAAAAATTTACAATCATATCATACTATTGTATCTTTTATGTCATTTATAAATTATAAAGTTCATAAAGAATGAATGTATAATGTAATAAATATAGATGGATGAAGTTTTGTTATAATTTGCATCCATTTTCTTCGTGAACTGCAAATAAAATAAAATATAATTAACTTGATTTTTAAAGAACATCACACTACAATATTTCACCAATTTTATGCAATTTATTAATATATGAAATTTGAAAAAATGAATATATATTGTAAAAAATACGGATGGATGAAGTTTCATGAGGCAAGGAAAAGGACCAGATCTTTCTGAACTTGTGATGATTAAATCGTTTTAGCCAGATCTTCGAGCGCTGCTTTTTGAGAAAGTTCTACGTTTAGTCCGTTTATGAATGGGTGATCTGCAGCAGCCGACGCTTCAGATACAATAGTAGTATTTTTTGACACTTCGTGAAGATTGGCGTTCTTGATTGTTACATCGACTACCACAACATCTTTCTCAGCTTCTAGTAATTTTTCGACTTCCCAATCTAGCATTGCTGGTAGTTGTGTATGGGTCATATGCTGTTGTCCTAAAGCTTTGTCGGCAGACTTTCAATTGGCCAAATTCAAGATCAAGGGCTACTGTGAGAGATTTAACGTTGAAAACCAAAGAGCGGCATGTTCACCTTCTTTGTCACAATTCATGATGGCAGCTTTGTCTTGACTCAATGTGAATGCGTGCACATCTGGTGCTCGTAGTGACGCTAGTGTTGCTTGAACAGTAAGAGACGATGGAGGGAGAGGGTCCCCGTTACCCATAGCCAAGAGATACAAGATTAGGTGCTTAGGTACCATGTGTAACTGCCTGACTATCAACTTGTGAATTACAATATCATACTTCTCGATTGTCAGAACTAGTTAGAAACTCACCGTTTCTACGTGGATTTAAGGCAAAAAGAAGTCATTCACATTTCACTCCATGTCTGAACAAGTTTTGTCTATCGAATCATGTTATTCTGTCTTTGCAGTTTGCTTACTATTTCAAGAACGATCTGTGTCAAATCAATCAATGCATAGTAATTAATTTTATTTCAAGAAATTGATCACTCATGCAATATGCGTTGAGTGCATACAAGATATACCACGCAATTTTCTGCATGTTGAGAGGGCGGGCGGGACCCTTATTTCGACAGACTTGTTACATTTATGAAAAAATCATGAACTCGATTATACTCGTTAAACTCCAATGCTTTACTTAATCATTTTAGGATTCACATCATTTTCCAATGAGTATCAGAGTTGTGTGTATACTAGATGTATTACACTTTTTCTGCTGGACAGGTCAGGAGGGCGGGCGGGACCCCTATTTCGACAACCAATTTAAACTCATGAAATGAGTTTCAATTGAACATTAAACTCCAATCCATAACTTGATTCATCTACAATTCTCATAATCCTCACGTGAGTATCAACACTAGTTACGTATCATCATAGCATTTTAATCTTTCAGTTAAACTCATGCATATCGTAAACTCCATTGTAACACGTGATTGCTTCAGACCTTCATGCAGCCCTGACGCCCTGTAGTGATATCGAGAATACAAAGAATCTAACCATTATTCCATTTCTTTTATATCGTACAATAGATCTAGAAAAGAAAGTATACAATATAGTAGTATATACACTGAATTCTTGTAGAAAACCCGTCACATTTCAAAAATCACAGTACGTTCCAATCTGAGGATGCCTTGCCTCACCTACACCCATATCCCACAACGAATGCTAAGTAAGTCATTGAACGCATGCAAGGTGTCTTCAGCAGGGCATCACGTTGTTATCCGAATCACATATTAAAACATAGATTAAAAACAAGAAAAGTTTCCAAACATGAATCAACCATTAGCTCATAGATCTATTGACATCAGTCATTTCTCTTTGGCTACCCCTGCACCTGTGTGATCATCTTGGTGTCCATCGCTACAGTAGTAGTCAAAGCTTGACCGGCCGCACGTTCTTGGAAGCATTGGACTAAGTCAGAGCAGTATGACAATGGAATGCAAAGAGTTCAGAACCGTGACAGGGACATACACTCATCGAACTGTGTACCGTGATAAGAGGATGACAGAGCCAGCTTATTCGTCTCGTTTCCGCCATGGAACAAGCTGTTGTTCTTGCCAAATGTCCTAGTATTGATACTAGGGTGCTATCCATATGCTTAACATACCCATAGAATTGATACCAGTGTGGGGAGATCCTAGCATGTTTGTGCTGGCTCGCATATCATTTATACCAGATTGGGGAGTTATATGGCCTGTTTGTACTAGTTACAAGAATCGATTTAAGAAGAACATGGCCTACTTGTCTTGGCTTACTTCGTTACTTGAACTGATTCTTTTAGAGTTTAGCTGCAAATGATATTGCATATATTTAAATCTAAACCTTATCTTTATGATATTTTACATAACACCCTATATTACATCTAATTCTTTTATAAATTTTACACCAAGGAATATATTAAACCCTATATTTTATCGCACGTAGTTTCTACGTTTTTCGCTAGTGCCCCCCGCCCCCCCCGCCCCCCTTCCCTTCTTCCCTCAAGATACTAGTTAACAAAATGGACTTTCATTTCAATACATCACCTTTTTGTGTAATATAAATCCTAATTCCTAAAACCCTCAATTTCTCTAAAATAAATTGTATCTACTACCAATTGTTGTCCGTTGAGGTTTCCGATCAATTATTGTTCTTTGGGGTTTCAAATCAAATGTTGTCCATTGAGAGTTCTAATCAATTGTTGTCCCTTGCGATTTCCAATCAACTATTGTCCGTTGAGGTTTTATAAAACTTGTTTCTTTTGAATTTGATACTCCCTGTGTTCCAAAATATATCCCAAAAATCTAATTATAGCATCGAGAAAAACACGGTTTTATTTTGAGACATGGAGAGTAAAAGATAATAAAACAAATGTACTTCATTTTCTATAATAGGTTGGCCTTTAGCAACAATTGCAACTTGAGTAACTTGAATGGTGTCATATGAAGGCAATTGAGAAGATAGGGGAGGTTGATAATGCATGTTAATAGAAACATGTTATATGAACCCTAGGATTGAACAATTTAAGTCCATCTTTTTGAGAACTTGTACAATCTAAGTAGAACATTCTAGATACACATAAACTCACTAAATATAACTAACAACACTAAATAGAATAAAGAGTTTACTTAGACCAATATGAGTATCAGCATACAACAAACCTTTTTTGAAAAAGTAATCTCTTAAAATTTAGTCTTTAAAAAATGTTTTGTGATGACCGTGCCTTCTACCTACAATATTAACCTTTAAAGATTCAGAGAGCCCGTTCTAACCAATATTGTACAACAATATTTCATTGTATTTGGAATGGCTCTACACCTCCTATGGGTGATCAAAAGTGTAGTTAAAATTCTTGTTGACATGGTTTTAATGAGCCATAGGGATATCAATTTGGAACATTCTATTAAGAACAAATGCCAAATATACGCCAACGTATTTACTATCCCCAAGGAATCTTTAAGAATTAAGATCAATTCAAAAATTATACTAGTTATGGTATGCCATGAGTTGATGACGTTGATCAAGATTAACACAGGGGCTGGCAAATCTATCAAGCAGCTTTGCTACACTAAATACGTAGATTAGTGTTAGATAATTATAAGATTTGAAAATATTATAGATTTTTACTCTCGACAAAAAAAATTACCAAAGACATTAATTCCAATACTATTAAAAGATCCCCATCTTGACAAATATAGAGGGTAAAAAAATTGGTCAACAATAAAAACTTACAACATGTTTATGTAAATTAGTGTATCTAACACTAATCTACCTATTTAGTGTAGTTTGTCCATGTACTTTTTTCTTGGTTTTTTTAGTGAATACTTTAGGTTATAGCTTTTTAATGAAGGATTTAATTTGTAATTTTTTAATTTTATTCTTTTTTAAGTTATCTACAAACATAACACTAAGACTTGTCATATCGTAGTATTTTCACAAATTTAGTTAATAGATTATTATATCTCCAATAAAAAGTTAGAGCTTAAAGACTTAAATAGCTTTTGGTTTGAATACAAAATAGAAAAAGGGTGTTTATTTTATTTAAGGTGATGAATAGTTGATTACATTTGTGGTGTGTAAGAAGTAAAAGTGCTTTTATACAAAGTCCTTGGAATTTTTGTTGTTCTGCTTTTTTAGGGTTATTTTTGTAATTGACATGCTTTAATTGTTGAAAATTATTCAAGGAACTTTCCATTTAAAATTTTCTCACAATCAATAAGTCTATAGGCTTTAGAGAGATTCTACATGGTAATCATCACAAGCAAGGAAATAAACTACCATTAAATAGATATCATGGTACATATATAGTAAACTAACTTTAATAGAGGAATTGGAATTAGTTCAATAAGGATTAGTATTCATTCATGATTGCCTTAGGTAAACCAATACAAATCTTACACCCACCTAATATATCAAACATGTTTATATTGTAACACATTTGAGAGTAGTGATTTAAATTAAAGTCAAACTACTTTGTCATGTCACGATAACCTACCAAAATTATAATTATAGAAGTAGCAGTTTCTTAACACATTCTGAATGGAAACCAAAATTATAGTTGTGAAAACGATCAAAATATATCTTACAAGTCGTGATAATTTGTCAATTTTTTTTTGCGATGTAACTATGATTATAAAAATTAATATAGCTTATGGGACAACTCAATGAAGGAAAGTCCAAAGCCATTAATCCCTAAATGACCACGGGTTTTTCCAGTTCTTCAGCATCATTTTCACCTCTTTCTATTCATTTCCTTGTGAATATTTTTTTTGCTCTTCATAGAAAATACCAAATTTAACATTTAAATGAAATTTAAGAATTTTTTGACCAATTGAAGAATTTTTCTCATGTCTTCAAAGACTGTGAGAAAATATTCAAAAAGACTGCAATTTCATCTTTCCACTTCAAAAGCTATAATCTTGCAATTTGTACGGTCAAATTCTATAAAAATTCACCATGCACTCTCTTGGTAATCTAAAACAAGATCCTATATTAGAATTGAAAAATAATAGTTTTTGAGGTTTATTTTGAGCCTTGCTCGCACTGCCCATTCTTCCTAAAAAAACCCCCTTTTGCTCCATAACTTCCACTTAAAATTTTGGAATGAAAAAAAAATAGATCACCATTTTTGTATTGATATACCAAATTCACATAATGTATTTCAAAAAATAAAAATAAAAATTGACATTGTGGGAACCTATCTAAACATTAAAACGTCCTAGTTAGGACACTTGGTCCTTTAGGAGTTAAGTTGATTCATAGAAAGATCATCAACTGAAATCTAAATCATCGTATTAATGTTTTAACGTCTCAATTCAACATTGTTTTGAAAGATTCATTATAAAATGTTTGATGAAAAGCAAAAATGGAGTTGATGAAGATAGCTAAGTTGTAAATGTCAATGTGAAAATCACATCTGTATGGTTGGATTCTTCATATTTATTATTAATAATTTTCAATGAAATTTTGCAAGGTCTTCTCTTGAAATTCAATTAAAAATCTTCAAAAATATTTAAAAATATTGTAATGACATTGGAATAACATGCACTACGAGATGGTATGGTTTCCATTATTCGATTCTACTTATTTTGGAAAATCATGTTTAAGGTCTCACTTTTTGAATTAAGAATGAAACTTGACAAACCAATTGTGTTGTTTTTCAAAAAATCACAATATCTTATTTTGAAGATCTATACTGTAGAAATGATAGTCAACTAGTAAAAGAACCAAAAAAAAAATTAATGAATGAAAAACTGTAAAGGATGTAGTGTTGAGAAAGGTTGCAATCTGTTCGTCCATCATATGAATGCCGGGGTGTCAAAGTGTTAAATTTCAGTCGATGAACTAGGTCTTTGCTCCAACACATGAAGATCCAACAACAGGTACCAATGCATAGGTAAGTACATTTGACACAAGGAGATTCACTTGCAGAAAATTGATACAATTATAATTGGTCTGCTGCAGGCTGGGAAGTTGAGAATTGCAAAGAAACGGGAAATATCAGATCTTTTCAGCTACAATTGTGAAACTTATACTATTTGTTTTGTTTAAGAATAGTAACATTGCATTTGGAATAAATTCCGAAACATCAATATACATTATTTCATAAATGGGACGTCATCTAAAGATTGCATTACACAATCAAAACTGATGCCATTTTCAAAACAAAATATGATGTTTTAATATCATTCATCACTATACTAAATAGTGTATTTAGTGTGAGGCACTGTAATTGCGAACATCACTCTTAATATCAAAAACCTACTTTTGTAAAAACACTAAATGTGAATTCTCACACTATTTATGAAGAATAGTAACATTTTGACATTGTGATCTTTTGAGATATGGATATTTAGTGTGAGTAAGGAATGAAACTTGAGATGAAAGTTTAGACGGAAAAACTGAAATTTTAGAAATGGAATGAATCAAATTGGATGTTAACTGAAATTGGATGATAACTGAATCAAATTGGATGATAACTGGATGATAATTGATGACTGGTTGCGAAGAGAGGTGGCGACGCATGCAGCCGCCAACACTAATTACCCACAAATTGACAATTAGTGTTAGACAAGTAGTAGGGGTAAGCACATTATTCATCACCTCACACTAAATACACTATTTAGTGTAGTAGTGCAAAAAACAGCAAAGCTCTAGTATAGTAAATTTTAAAATTTGGAAAATTGACAACGTTTAAGTGGATGACTTTAGTGTGAACATTTAAGGATTAGCTCCTAACTGTCCAAGTGTCCATTTTTTGAATGTTGTACAAATTTCATCTACATTTTCTTATCCGTCATGCACTTTTTGCAAAGAAAAAAAATACTACAAAATTCATCGCAAGATAACTTCATATAAGGTAGGAACATCCAATTCCAACAGTGTACCTAATGTCGATAATTTCTTATCATGGTAGTCATTTTAGAACATAAATCTAGGTAGAATGTAGATAGCTTATCATTTTTGTCAACAAACAAGAAGGGCTATATGACGTGGTTAGAATTGCATTCTAAAATGACTACCTTGTGTAGAAATTATTGACATTGCTAAGGTTGGATAACCTATTACCACCAACTTAAGCAATTTGGCCTATTTTGTCAGTGCTAAATTCGAAAAATAATAATGACCACATTCAAAATAGATTTTGATGAAGATTGCAAAAATTTGCAACATCTAATTCGCATTTGTCAATTTTATACAAAATTCCAAAGTGGAAAGTAACCTTTGACCCAAATCAAACCTCTAGATTTCCCCATGTCCACACCATGTGGTACTACCTTTCACTCATCATGATACCCAAAACCACCAACTATTTCTTTGCAATGCTCGACATGCCATTGGTCTATCTGAATAGTGAAATTGGTGGTTTTGAGTCTCAACTCTGGTAGTTTCAAGAAAAGTCTACGGGTTGTAATTGGAGGAGGTGGTGGTAATAGGTTATCCAACCTACCTTGTGTAGAAATCATTGGCATTGGGTACAATATTGCAATTGGATGCTCCTACTTTATGTGTGATATGATTAGAAAGGGATGATTTGTGAGAAATTTATGCCTCATTTCATGTTCAAAAATTTACATTTGGTGCCTCATTTAGACTAAAATTACGTTTGGTGAATGCTACCTTACATGAAATTTAGTCCATGTAATTTTTAGTCTAAATGTGCTCTTGAAAAAATAAACTCATAAAATTAAGCAATAAAAAAATCACCAAAAATCACTACAAATTGAAGTGATTGAATTACATTTCAACCCATCACAACAAATTTCATCCACAAATTGTGAAAATCTTATTCATTAATGAATTACAAAATAGTTTTGAATTTCAAGTTTCAACTTTTGTACAAAAATATTGGTGATGGCAATCGTAGATCTAACCATATGGATAAAATCTAAAATTTATAATGTACAACTTTTATTCATACTTCAAATTCAAAACATCCCTCTTAATTGTATTTTATAATGCATCTTTTACAAAACTCCCGAATTTGGAGAGGGGTGAGGACGTTCAGGGGCTAAAAAGGAGGCAACAAACATACTTCTTGTTGGCTCTTTGTGTACACTGCTTTACATATTTGACGTGCCCCTTCAATTGCTTGATTGCTATGATCTCAATGCTTCAAATCATAGGTCATTAGAAACACATTTTCAATAGCTCTTTAACAAGATATCACTCAAAAGTTGGTTGAAAAAAAGCCCAAATCTCTGGTAACCGGGGCCTGTTACACCCACCATTCTGGTTTAACTACAAGAAGCCTAAAAACTGCAGGGTGTGTCAATTTAGTGATATGACTTAGTGATGTGTAGGAAATGGAGCATCATATGGCAAAAATGTCAGCCTTATGAGGCTGTTTGCATACTAAGAACTGTGTGGGCATCTTTAATTGACACAGCTCCTCAGCCCCATACAATTGAAAAATCTACTCTCCAATTCACCTAGTCTACAAAATCTTAATGACGTTGAAAGCATGCAATAAAAAGAAACATGCTATCATGCTATCTGCAAAGAGTATCACGTTTGCTACCTGCTTGCGGCTTCATCGCTGTATGCTGCTGCTCGTCCGGTTCGTCCCTCAACTACTTCATAACTCGCAGGCAAAGTCGAAGTGTCCTTGCCTGCTTTGGAATCGTGTATTTCCAAGCCTTGATAGCTGCGGAGAGCTAAGTACTCTGCGCTCGACGTCACTCCTGTGTTTCTACGGCCTGAACTAGCCACCGCCAACGAGGATGGAGGACGTAATTGCAGAGCTCGTTCAGATGCTTCTGAAAGAACAATTGCTCTAGAAGCGTTTTCATCGCCATCATCTGCAGGCAAGCAATCCCACCCTTTACACACCGATATCTGAACATCCAAACCTCGAAAGGGCCAAACTGAACCTATTTTTCTTACCATTTTTCACTCAATTTTATTTATATATATTTTTTGACAATAGAGTTACCTTGTGTTTGAATAAGATACCATGAATTTTGCATTAATGTACTCTTATTTGTTCACCTCAAATAGTTAAAAAGTATGGAAAAGCTTGGTGGTCTATCATTATTAGGTGTGTAAGAGCTTGGTGGTCTCTAAACTCAAAGGAAACTAGTTTAGCTGTCAAGAAAGACGACTAAACTAGTTTTTCATGAGTTTGAAGACCACCAAGCTCTTACACACCTAATAATGAGAGACCACTAAGCTGTTCCCTACCTTTTAACTATCTTGGGTGATCAAATAAGAGTACATTAATGCAAAATTCACAGTATCTTATTCAAACACAAGGTGACTTTAAGGATAACTCTAATGTTCTTCACTCATTGTGGTATATTTTCCACAATATGATCAATCAAATTGGTCATTCTAAAACCATCAAATCTCGGTCCTTTAGTGGTTCAGACAAAGATATCATGGGAGATTCTAGTTCCTACAGAATACAAACGCTTAAATTCTTTGGAAAAGAGGGCACATTAAGGTCAGCATGCATAGAAGAGAAGTCAGATTCCCTCGATTACTGGAAACATAGCTTATCCTCAAATTGCACGTTATTGCGAATTGATGCATGTTGCATAGGTAGAATAAAACTTGATTTTTTATGAATAGCAAACACACAAGGTCACAAGTAGCAAACCTGAAATTAAGGTGCAAGCTTCGTCTACACTGTGCGCTGGTTCATCCCCTGGCTTTGGCAGCTGCCCCAGTTCCAGATTGAAGGCCCCAGTCCATTCTCTTCCTTCCACAAAAGCCAATTCTGCCTCGAAGGGTGTGATAAGAGGTGCGAGATACTCCTTACTGTCCAGAAGCACTGTTTGGGCACATGCCACAAGCACAAATACATCACACTCGGGGAAATTTGCTAGCTTTGCCGGATTGGGCCTGCCCATAAGCATCGTATATGACTTTTTTCCTGCAATACAGATCACCCATTGTAAATATCCAAATCAGAAAGTCCATGCAATCAGTTTTCAGTAACTACAACGACCTGTTGTTTCTAAGCGTTCAAAGTTACACAAACAAGTAAAAAAAAAAAACTCAGAAACAGATTCGTGTGATTGTTTGATTCTTTTGTGTACAAATAGAAATGCAGTTAAGGTATCTGCACAGAAAAGAATCAAATACTTGTCAGGTTAATGCTCACAAATATAGAAGTAGTATGACAAGTGTTGCCAACCTGCTGATGCAACTATCTCTCGAACACGCTGAATTGCCTCATTGTATCCAGCAACACCCAGCGTGCCGACCACAATCCCAACAATGCTTGCTTCTTTGGCACGTTCAACAAGATAGAACCTACGCATTAGATCCCTGCTCTTGCTCGGCAGATCCTTCACCAGCACTTCATCCTCGGTATTGTACCTTACAAAACGAACGTGCATACATGAGTTTCACAGACACTTGACTGTTACACTAGAACGGATTACAATTGCTAAAACTGAAAAGGTCGTATTCAGGAACATAGAAAAACCACACCACTCGATTAGTGCTGACTCATTCAAGTACCATAACCTCCAATATGGGACCTGGAAAGTTTAGGGTTTAGGGCATGGACTACCTGACTATAGTATTCTTATTATATGTCAGCAATAAGTTGGTAAGTGCTGCTCCTTCATCCCCAATCCAAACGATCGCAACGTCATCCATCGTCACGTCCTTCGGCAAACACCATTGGAGTCCCCCTATACTCTCAGCTCCCACCCTTTCTTGCTTCAGTTCTAAAGAGACAGCCGAATTCTTCTGTACAGTAGCACCCGAACATGTAGAGCACCCAGAAGACACTTGACTCCCATTACAAGCCGTAATGACGTTCTCCTGGGAACCAGTAGACAGAGGCTCCATTTCACGGTTGGGAACCTCAGCAAAGACAACAACGCCGGCATCAACGTCCCGTTTGACGTCCTCAATTGCGTGTGCATAATTCAATGCAAAGAGGACAACGAGAGGCTGATTGTGGGAAGAACTGAAGCGCGAAATCTCTTGGCTACAATGATGTGAGTCAATCCGTCCTCGGCCGAACACAAAGAAGACTGGCAGACGAGACGTTTGGCTAAGACATGCGTGACCGTAGTGAATGACGCACTGGGCGTCCACATGAGCTGCGGCTACCTCGTCCACACAGCAGCTGCCGTAGGTCGTATCAGCCATGACGTAGAGATTGATGCCATGTCGTAGAGCAGAGCGAAGCAACGAAACCACTTCGACACTAGCTCCCAGAAGTTCGTCCGGGAACTGGAGCGCCACTCGAGTAAACCCGCGCTCCAAAATGTACGTCGCTGTCGCCACGATGTCATACTGCTCCATTGTGTATACAAAGCTAGCCTTGGAACATGAACCCTTAAGCCTTAAACCCTAAACCCTAAACCCTAAAGCTCATCCAAGCACATTTCAATATTGTACTTCCAGGTAATACACGCTGCCACACGCTTCAATGGTTAGCCTTAAGCTGCAACACAAGCAACAAACGTTTATAATTACTGCACAACCTAAATCGCAATTCAGAAACAGCACCAAAAGCAGGCACGATGCACGGATATCAATTTCGTGCTCGTCATTAGATCATGCCCGCTCGCTCTACCCTAGGCACCGCACTCTCCGTCCAACTCCAACTGAAAATCAAAATAATTAAAAATAATAAATCCCTCTGCACGACGCCACTACACCTGTTGCAAGCCTCCGACAGAAAACCGAGAATTCGCCCCGGCGCAAAACTTGGTCCGCGGACTCCTAAACTTGCCACCTAAATGTCCCGGCCACCCACCGGCAACTCCAAACTTCATAACTCTCATAATTAATTTATGACCGTAATCCGCGCCATTCCTTCACAGACAAACCACATTTGCTCTCGATTTCTAAACCGCGTCTTCGGCGCCTACACACCGGGAGCAAGCACGCGATCGTCAAAACGGGAAGCCAAGCGAACTGGAAAAAAAAGCCAGGATGTGCCGAGGTCTTCATTTATACTGAAAAGGGCCGCAGCAAAAGGCCCCGGTCATTAGCCCCGGTTATTCTTCAGTATAAAGAAACGTACACAAAAGTAGTAAAGATACAACGCGTAAGGAAGAATCTATTCACTGACCATTGTTATGTAGAAAGAAAGGACACGTGTCTTACTAGGAGTGTGAAAGAGGAGGCGGATAAGGAAATTTGTAAGGTAATTATACCTTATCAACTGAGCCTATTTACACACATAAAACAGAAAATGTTTTCAGTGGGTCTTGATAGCAAGTTCAAGAGGATTTCAACACACTTTAGTATGCATTATTTGGACATCGTATGAATAAGTTATGAATTGTCAAAGTGTTGACTATAGGTTGCCCTTAAAGCAACCCTAAACTCTCATGTTCAGATTGTGCACATTCTCATAAATAGTAGGGTGTCAAAATCTACTTATTATGAAAGATTGAGTTAGCGCTTTAACCCCTAAACGTCCCAGGGTATTCTCAGAATTCTTAGTTTGAGAAAAATCAATATAAAATGCTATTTAGAAGAATATTTTGGAATTGATGTACAAATGAGAATTTTTGATCTTGCATTTTAGATTCCATTTGTACAGTTTGATTCACTAATACCATCACCAATATTTAATCATAAAATTTGAAAGTTAAAATTAAAAGATTCCTTCTAAATTCGATTGCAAAAAAAAATTGAATATTTTTTGAGTAAAATTTGTTAGAATGCATTTGAAATGGGATACTTTAAAACATGTTGATTCTTTGAAATTTTTGTGTTTCTTAAATTTATGACCTCATTTTTGCAAGGCTACTTTTGAACTACAGTCAATGCAATTTTGGCTTGGTCAACGACTTGACATACTTCTACATTTGTAATTTTAGAAAAATATGTAATCAAGTATGACTAAATCCAAGTGATAGATAGGACAAGAACTTGATGAAGAATCTCCAAAAAAATAAATGACTTTCATCCAAGCATTGATGAGAACTTGAGAAGGGTTTGAATTTGTTAGTCATCCACTTTCTGAACGCTCTGATGTTTAAGGGTTAATGAGGCATCTTCTCTTTGGCACTCCTTTGAATTGCATAAACCTAAATTTGCCAGAACAGTCTTCTTTGCCAAAAATAATCAGGTGCAAGTCTTGTTTGAGTAATTTTCCAAAGCACTTAATTGAATCCAATTGATCATATTGTGCATTCGATTGATTATATTGAAAAGTAAATTTTTATTCAGCGAAAATTGAATGGAATGTGAAAATTGGTCAAATTGAACCAAATTTTATGTCATCAAAATCAGTGAAGAACATTGCATGTGTTGGTAAAAGATCAAAGAAATTCAATAGAAATTGTCCATTTGTTTAAAAATCAAAATCAAAATAAATAAAAAATTGAAAAAGAAATTTGAACAAGAGAAGTCCACATTAGACCTACTCAAAAATTCCTTGGGTCCTTGTCATTTCAAGGATACTTTTGTCCATGGGAACATAAGCACCCATTTAAAAACTATTGGCATCTAATTTTGGCAGGTTATAAAATGGAGAGTTCATACTTCGGAATTTGGGCTCATGTATTGTTTTCTTTTTGGGTATATTTTGCCATATTTCTCTATAAAATATGGCATTTCTTAATTGTTAAGGCAAAATGAGAAAATTTTGAATGTTTTCGCCAAATTTTCTCTATATTTTTTGTGAAAATAGCTAGATTTTGTGAAGAAAACTAACAAAATATGAAGAAATTCTATCAAAATATGGCAAATTGTAGGCTTAAGATTTCACCAAATATTCCTTCCCAATTTTATTTACATTTCAAGTTAGGCTTCAAGAAAAAGAGCACAAGACCATTTGTTATATGATCTTCTTAGCTTGACTATGAATAGTTGAGATTAGTTAACTTCAAGTCACTTTTTTCACCTTTTGAACACTTGTTGTCTCATAGTCATACCTTCTTTTTAGATCTTTCTTTTTAAACACATCTCTCAATAGTTTATAAGTTGTAATCTCATTGTGATTAAATGTAGCTTTGAATTGTCAATTTTGGTTGAATTTCTTGCAACCAAAGTCCCAACTTCTACACACCTTACTTAAGGTGGGTATGTCTTAGTTTAAGGGTAGTATGAAGAGGTATATTCCTTTTAGCAAGTTGATTTCGTCCACTAAGGGTTTTTGAGGTGCAATTTGATGATACCAGTCAAAATTTTAGGCTTGTTATTTCTTTCTTTCTCATTGCATGGAATGTAAATGGGTTATGCCATCTCTCCACCTAATTCGATATTCATATATGCCCAATAGGTGTGGTATACATAACAATCATAACAATAAATAACAAAGATTTTTATGAACAATAACATAATAATTAATTTTTTTCCCAACAACTATGGTATAGAATGGGGCACATCTACACCTCGCAACTCAATTTCAAATACCACACTGATTAAGAAATATGCCAAATGCAAGAGACCCAACAACCACAATGTGGTTTACTGGGTACTAAGGGGTTAAAAAGTTGCTATTAAGGTAGGATGTCCTAAAACCACCACCTCCCCCAATTATGACATGTAGACTTTTCTTGGGGCCACCACAGTTGAGACCTAAAACCACCAATTTCACTATTGAAGGAGACCAATGGCACACCAAGCATTGCGAAGAAATAGATAGTGGTTTTGGATTAGCTCATGAGCGGAATTAGGAACAACAAAGTGTGGACATGGGGAAACCTAGAGGTTTGATTTGGGTCACACGTTACTTTCCACTTTGGAATTTTGTATAAAATTAACAAATGCGAATTAGATGTTGCAAATTTTTGCAATCCTCATCAAAACCTATTTCGAATGCGGTCATATATTTTTTTCGAATTTAGGAATGCCAAAAATAGTCCAGATTGCTTAACCCTTAGACGCGCATGCGTCCAAAATCTGGACGATGGATGATTCTGGACACGTCCCTTCACCACGCAATTGGATGTTTTTCATCCATTCAATTTTTAAAAAATTCTTGTGCTAGTTGATTACCATTTGTACGGTATGGATCTTCAAGATAAGATATTGAGAGTTTTTGAAAAATAGCAAAAGTGGGTTATGTCAAGTTTCATTCTTAGTTCAAAAAGTGAGACCTTAAACATGATTTTCCATAATAAGAAGAATCAAATAGTGAAAACCATACCCTCTTGTAGTACATGTTATTCCAATTTCATTACAATATTTTTTAAATTTTTAATGTTAATTTTGGATTTTTAATTGAATTTCAAGAGAAAACCTTGCAAAATTAATTAAAAAATATTAATAATAAATATGATGAATCCAACCGTCTAGATATTATCTTCACATTGACATTTATAACTTTGCATTGTACATCAACTCCATTTTAATTTTTCATCAAACATTTTATAACGAATCTTTGAAAACAGTGTTGAATCGGGACCTTAAAGGGTTAAGTTGGTGGTTTTAGGACAATCAACCTTAGGTGCAGTTACAACTGAAAGTTGATGGAAATTTCCATTTCCCTCATGCCACATCAGATCAAAGAACTTGACTGAAAGTACCTTTTTCAATGCTACACTTTCAGTAGAAACATAAAATTCTGCTGCATGGACATGATAAGTGCAAGTCATGATACAAAAGTTAACAGGACCCCAGAGAAAATAAGCTTTCAAAGACACCTGCTCTTCCAGTGACCAACATAATACAAGCACTCAAATGACCAGCAACCACGTCCAAAGCTGAATGAGAGAAAGAGAATCTCAACAGTAAATATTGCATAGCATTTCCTTGGAAATTTTATTGAAACCAATATTAGTAGCTCAACATTGTGAGAAAAGTCTATAGCAGTGACTAGAAACGGATGCTCTCCAAAAGACAACCGAGCACCTTAGTGACGGTCAAGTAAAAGCACCCCAATTTATTTGTGTTAATATTATCAGCTGCTTCGGGTGTGAAACTCGCAAGAGTCACACTACCAGTTAAGCCTGCTAATAGGGGAGTCACTGCACACTACAATAATAATAATAATAATAATAATAATAATTAAAAGTCCAGCAAATACTGAGTTCCTGCCATCACCAACCCAGCCTCCTGGTAAAATCTGATATTGAGCATGAGAAAAAACCCAAAAGCAAGAGAGAGCCAAGAACAAACCTACGTGCTCTTTGCAAGCTTGAAAAAACCACAACTCGTCTAGGCGGAATAGTTCTGACAAAAACATTCCCTGACATTTTACAAATGGGCCTTTTGGTTTTCAGCCGCATTCAATAATTACAGCATGTGCTAACGGACTTGCCTCCTTTTTGTGGATGTTGGATATATCCGTCTACACTGCTCCATCTGCACCCTCCTAACTCTCAAAGTGTGCACAATGGGCCAGGGCTACGGCGATGAGATGGGATGAGACCAACAATCAATAAGAACAGCTTCTCCTACAACAGAACTACACCAGAGCAACTACTGTAGAAATGTGTCATTCTTGACCAACGCCCAGGCTTGAAAGGCTTGATAGATTTTTTTAAAAGGAAAGAAAAAAAAAAAAGGCAATGAAGTTGGTGTCAACGATACTCTCCAATTTACATACTGTTGACGGTGCGATGCTCCTTCTTGATGGATGTCAGCATATCAGAATATTCTCCTGACGAATTTTCAAATAGAAAGCCATTGGCTCCTTCTCCATTTCCATGTGCATCACCCTGCCCAACATAACACATGACTCTCTTTTCAGCATATTGCATGCATCACTCTCAACTTGCTATTATCACACTTTCCAATAATCACCAATTCCAGTATCTGCGCAGAATATTTGTTATTGCGATTGGACACTTTCCAACTCATGTACTACGTTGGTCTCCAAAGGTGTGATCTAAAAGAGTTCTAAGTGTACTCATGAATTGTGTCGTCAGTTTACTTGCAGGAGACAAACTACCGGTAGAGTCCTTACAATGTCCCATAAAGGACCAAGGACTCACAGTTTTAAAACGACAAATTCAATTGTTTATATTGTGATAAACATAATTCAGATGGGACTAAATTATATATCACTAGAACTAGTGAAGATCATTGCATGTGTTGGTCAAAAAACTAATAAATTTGTACAAGAGGAAGTCCAAGTAGGACCTACTCAAAGTTGTTTAAAAAAACATAATGACCAGAACGCTTAGGGGTTAAAGTACAGAACGCAGACCAGTAGTATTCAACATACCTCCTCATAGTCATCATCTTCGCGCTTACGCCCAAGGACAGCAACTGGTAGCTCATCATCCATATTCTTCGCAAAACGCCCTCGAACTCGGGGGCGGCTATCTGCCAATGTTTTGCGGCAGGCGTACTGAAGCAGGAAAAAAAAAATGCACCAAATCCAAAAACGTTCAGCTTTTCACTTCGCATACATGTAGTTACTCACTCCAATGAGAGGCTTCAACGTAAGATCAGATGGGTTTTGTACTAACACGGGACTGTTGTAAGCATATAAAGGACTGACAGCAAATCAAGGTACCTTGATCTTCTTGTTGAAATTGCGTTGCGTGCGCTTCTGCTGATACCTATGTATCCTTATTTTGCGCTCTTCCATGCTGTATTTCCCAACCCTGTAATTGCCATCGTCAAAACTTGGAGATCCACTTCCCCCCAAACCACCTTGCATGCCATTCAAGGTCTGCACACCAGCGACAAAAAACCAAACAAAATCAGCACTTTCCCTGCATGAGCAAATCGGCACAGTATAGCACAGCAAGTTGCTAATATTACCCAAATTGCTACATAAAATTTGGGCTGGCTAATTGATACAAGGGATTTTTGAAAAGAAAAGAAAGAATAATAGCCAGACTTCCTACATGGAGTCAAAATGTGTAGACTCTTTAAACCTAGGTATCACCCTAAGTAGCACGTGTATTACGCTAATATTACCTATATATTAATATGAAAAGGGCAGCCAAGGAGCCTGGATTGCTCTTCAAGCCATGGAAAAGTAGCAAAAATGCTAAACTGTCTCCTGACCAAAAAAAATCATTGGAGCACAGAGTAGATATAAGAAATGCTCAGATAAAAGAAATTGTCACCTGTATATCCCCAGCACTGTAAACACGACGCATCATGGGGCGCATGCCGGCACCCTGAAACTCCGCCAGGCTGGGCTGCAGACGAGCTCCAGGACTTGTCAACCCTCCAGAACGGTCCACCTGTGAGTTGCGGGAACTAACAGTCCCGTTTTCAGAGGAGGGTGGTGGAGGTCCTACATGGCGGAGCTGACCCAGCGCATGACTACTGTAGCTTCGCTGCATGCTCGATCGAGTCATTTGCGGCAGTGGCTGCAATCCATCCCCATCTCCATCCACCTGGTGCACAAGAAAAAAAATTCATTCATTCATTAAATGATATCACTACATAAACACATTACCGCACACAACATGCACTTCGGAATCCAATCTGCCAAGTGTTTTGAAGTAGTCGACAACACGACTAAACCACGCTTCATGGTCGAAAATGACCATATCCATAGATCATATTGTGAAAACGATAGAATTGAGATGAGGCCAAATTTTCAGAATCCAATCGGCCAACAACAGAAGTGTTGAAGTGGTCGACAACAGAATAAAAACACAAATGCAAAAGACTACACCAATTAGATCTAAACCACGCTTCATGGTCGTAAAATGGCCAAATCCAAGGATCATATTGTCAAAACGATAGAATTGAGATGAGACCAAATTTTCAGAATCCAATCTGCCAACAACAGAAGTGTTGAAGTGGTCGACAACAGAATGAAAACACAAATGCAAAAGACTACACCAATTGAATTAAGTTAACCAAGATTCATGGTTGTAAAATGACCAGTTCCATGGAGAATTGATATGAGGCCAAATTTTGTATCGCCAGAAAAAGGAAGGAACGAAGGAATACCTGATCGACAAAGTCGGTAGTGTCAACGCCACTCTCTTGCCGCAAGAGACCAGCGTAGTACTGCTTTTCTTGCGACATTTTCATGCCGTTTTCGCTCAGATTCTCATCAGAGGAGCTTGGAGATAATACGGGTGACACGTTGTCATTCATGCCGTTGCTCTCTGCAGCAGCCATCAAGATCTCCTGGCTGCCAAACCTGGACATGCCATTTGTTGCAGGGAGGGCCTGAGAGGTCACCACCTGCGCAACGGGCGACGTCTGTGGAGGGGACATGAACTGCTTGGTCCCCGCAGGCGGGTAAGTCACCATCGCCGGCGCAAAGCCCAGGCTCAAGCCAGTCGTCGTCTTCATGTCGAAATAGGAAGGTGCCATCTGCTCCAGTGTCAACCCATTCAGCTTCTCCGAGGCCGCCATGGACGGCGACATCGAGGGGCCGGACGGGGATCCCACCCCATTTCCTTGCAAGTAAAGCCCCGAAACTCCATATCCCATGCCCATGCTCTCCAGGTCCAATGTCGGCTTCGTAAACACGTAGCTGCTGTGTAAAGCGCCATTGGAATACGGGCCTAAACCGTTCACGTTTTCCTGCTGCTGCTGGATAATTGAATTCGTCTCACACTTCGCCTCTACCTCATCTACGAACGAGTCTCCATTCAGTCCTGTCGACTTGAAAATATCGCGCGTCTCGAATGATGTCAAACTGGACCCTGTAATGCCGTTAAACGTGCCATCCTGTACAAGCACATGTTATAATCACATCACTAACCCTCCACATGGTCATAACTATCCCTCATCAAGGGGTTCTTTCTTTGGACAGTCAGATTCATTTGAAACGAAACAGGACGGAAAAAAAGGGGGAAAAAAAACAAACAGCAGGCGTGGATGTCACGAAATTAAACACATTGGAAAGATTCAGAATGAGTATAATTAAGAATTAGGCCACCATGCGCCGTTGGTGTCCGCGAGAAAGAAAGCCAGGACGGCGAATTAGCGAATTAAGCCGAAAGGCAGGGGAAACGAGACAAACGAGAAAGAAGAGACTCACATCAAGTCCACTAGCGTCGCCAAATGACTCAAAGTCAAGCTCATCCGCATTGCCAAGGAGCGCATCTGAGAAAAAAAGCGCTTCCGCGTCCGACTGATTGAGATACAGATCTTCCTCTCCAGACATTTAGAGAGACGAACGATGCAGTGATCTTCCACGAGCAAGCCAAGCCAAGCCCGCGAACAACAAACGCACCACAAACCCAAGCCGCAACAAAAACACACAAGTCGAACAAACTCTCGACAAAACTGCTGGCAGGCGCCTCTCAAGACAAACTTCACCGTCCCCCCGAAACTCCCATCACTCTAACCTGTTGTCCCCGCTCATGGTGCCCGACTGTTGTACGCCCCCACCCCACAATTCACACACACAATCTTCGTCTCTCAGCGCTGGCACACCATGGATTGATCGATGCTCCACAATTCGAGAGGATCTCGTCGTGAAAGCGCCGCCTGAAAGCAGAAGAGGGAAATGGGCACAAGGTGATGGCTTGCTGCGAACGGGGCGAAGATTAGCAAACGAGAATCATCGATCGATTTGCGAGAGGAGACGCGGAGGAGGAATCAACGGAGCAACCAACACCAAAGTGAGGCGGAGAGTTCTAGCCCCCCTTCCCTTCTACCCTTTCTGAAAGGCCCCTCGCTCATTCATACCCGGACCCTGCTCCTCTGCCCGGGTATCCAGCCTCTCCACATCAACAGTACATTCCTACGGTGGTACTACCCATGCCGTATATTGGCATCTTCGCTATTACTTTACTATTTTCGCTTTCACACACAAATGGTTGATTCGACCCCCTCTCGTAGTCCATCAATCACAGTTACTTTGCCACCCCTTTCATTTCATTTTTTTCACATTATTGAAGTGGCACTACCTTAATAATAAGTCCAGCGTGGTTTTTCGTTTCCAAGAATATGCTCTCTTTGTCATGAATTAGAGTCTTCCTCTACAGTAGTAGTGTAATCAATTCACATTGACTTTCGGGATTCTCTTTCCTGAGTTATGAAGCCTCATAGTTGTACAATTGTGGAGTATATTCGTTCAAAAAGAGGGCAAACTTGATGATGATGATGGTAATTTAACCCCTGCTACCATGGAATTAGCATCACATTCCACAATTTATTTTGGTAATGTAATTCACATTAAAATTTTAGTAGATGAAGGCATGTGTG
Organism: Pohlia nutans; assembly: GCA_022496805.1. Classification (NCBI taxonomy): domain Eukaryota; kingdom Viridiplantae; phylum Streptophyta; class Bryopsida; order Bryales; family Mniaceae; genus Pohlia; species Pohlia nutans. The sequence goes on from CM040086.1 coordinate 6,974,153, forward strand.
AACTACATGTCGAAAAGTATCCATGCATTTTGGTGAAAATTTTTAATTATTATAATTTTTTAAGGGAATGCTCACAAAATTCATATTAATTACAGTGTATATATATATATTCATTCAGTTAGGTCAAAATTTCTACCATAGATGCAAATCACAATGAAGATCATCATGATGGAATTTTTTTACCGTGATCATAAAATTAGCAAAAATAACCATCTCGCGGTAATAGATATTCAGCTTGTGACCGTCATACAAAAAAAACTAAAACTCCAACAAAAAAAACAAAAAACAAAAAAAAACATTCAAAAAATCAAAGCGTGGTGGATGTTAGATTTGGTGAACTTTATATTGCTAGTTACGCTCAAATTCAAAACACGTCATTTTAATGGTTTAACCCCTAACCGCCCAACCATGCATATTTTGCATGATGTACGGATTTTAAATCCGTTTTCTCATCCATCATGTACTTTTTGCAGTGTACATTTTTTACTGAGACTTTTATGCAAAGTTAGCTTTGTGCATGTGTGATCCAATTAGAAAGTTGATGACTTGTGAAATTTTTATGCCTCATTTCATGTTGTAGTGTTCCACCCAAAATTTTGAAGATTTTAGTCTAAAAGTGCTCTTGAAAAAGTGAACTACTAAAATCAAGCAATCAAAAAATCTCCAAAAATCACTACACCTAGAGTATTACATTTCAACCTATCACAACAAATTTCATTATTAAATTGACAATATCTTATTGGTAATCATATTACAAAAGAGTGTTAAATTTTAAGTTTGAAATTTTATACACAAAAATTGGTAATAGCAATCCCAAATCTAATTGCATGGATAGAATTTGAAATTCATAATGAACAACGTTTATTCATTCGTCAAGTTGAAAACATCCCACTTAGTTGCATTTTATAATGCATTTTTGGAAAACTTCCAAATTTGAAGAGGGTGAGAACATTTAGGGGTTAAATTGAGTTTTGTTAAAAAAATCCTCAAAACTTAAAATGCACTACACCACGATGCATTTTTACTACTCAATAGGCAATTGATTGACACCTTGTATATACAAAAAATGTCAATGTAGATAGCAATTGCACGCTTCGTTCACAAAATGAATGAAGATTTGATGGAAAACGGTTCCCGAAGCACTTTTGTCCCATTTTCTTATTTGCCGGCGTTCCACGGTTAATCGTTAATAGACATGGCTTTCACCTGATTCAAACATTCAAATCTTACATTTTAGGTTTGATTCTCTTTTAATTTATTTTGATTTGATTCTAAAGAAGTATAAACTCCTCAAATATGCTCAGTTTGGCATTTATAAATCTCAATTGTATAGAAGTTATGAACAAGATTCTCTCAAAATACCAAAAAGCATTTGTGGCTCTATGTTTTCATTACTGGGTAATTGCTAAGGAAGCTTTGGTGTTAATCCTTAAGCGTTCACACTACAACTACCTAGTCAAAACCTCATCGATTCCTCACCTTCTAAAAACATTTTTTTACAAGATTTTTCAAAGTATTTTTCTTCTAACTATGTACAGTATGAAGTTTTTTAAGGAAAATGTTAACAATGGTGATGAACAACAGTCCATAGGTGGCATACTTTTCAAGCTTACGTAATAAGAAATTCAATAGAAAAAACATTTTCTATAGTGTATATTGGAATTTTGGGGTTTTGAGCTAACTTTAAGTAGAAAACGCAACTTTGACAATTTTGAAAAATGGTAGACTAGAAATTAGAAAAATGCCTCCCCCCCCAACACACACATTCTTAGTTCGAACCATTTTCACTTGAAATTAGGAATTAGGTGAAAATCAACGTGTGATTGAAAAACAACCAAATATGGCCCACGGGGTTCCGTGAACGCTTAGCGGCTCAATTTTAGGAACTGGAAGAGTGGCACTAAGCTTCTCTATTTGTGGCGAGATCATTTGTCTTTTTGTGCTTAATCAAAAGTTAATCTTTTAGTGCTCATGGTATTGTAGCTAGGTTCATTGGATTTCAATATGATTTTCTATTAAATTTGTCAAAATTAAATAATCGTCCACTGGTGGGATTCACTTAAAGTATTACATTTCAAGCGACCACAACAAATTTCATTCTTAGATTGTCAATATTTTATTTGTAATCGAATTACAAATGAATTATGAATTTCAAGTTTCAAATTTTATTGTTGATAGCAATGTCATATAGACAAAATCTAAAATTCACAGTGTGCAACTTTTATTCGTTCAAAATATCCATCTTAATCGCATTTTATAATGCATTTTTGCCAAACAACCAAATTTGGAGAGGGTGAGGACATTTAGGGGGGTAAGGACTAAGAGCATCTCCACCCTGCCGCAGCAGAAGTGACTCGCAATCGGGGGCTTGGAGGGCTCCAATCTCCATTTATTTTGATGTCGCGCCCCAAGTCCCCCCACCCAGGCCGGATCAACAGGCACGCCAAAGCAAAGGCTGTAAGATGGGAAAGTTCAATGTTTCTGTTTTGTAGCTCCAGAATAGTTGCAGAATCTGCGGAATTGTAGCAGGAAGAGAATCCAATGTGGATGAGGGAAGCAAAATCCCGGAATGCGGGTGCAGCAAGTTCTTCCTTCTACCCGGGAGGATAGCGAGTTGAATGAAAGATTTGAAGGGCCCGCTCTTTCAAGGCCGCGTCAAAGGAGAGGGGTGGGGGATATTTTTTAGCAAGGCCGCGTCAAAGGGCTTGCTGCGTTCCTTTGACGCGGCAGGGTGGAGATGCTCTAAGCCCTTGCAGTGCCGCTAAGCATAAGCTTACACAGCGGCAGCCCATATGGGCAGTTAGTTTCTCTCTGGGAGTTACTGTACCATCTCTTGCTCACCGTAGCTTTCTAACGTCGGTGGTGTACGCTGGGAAAGAGTATATCCTTGCACCCACACTAATTAGTACTCGGAGCTTTCCACTTGAGTTGCATCCAACAAGAGGACAAGAGGCCAGATATTTTGTGCAACTTCAGTTGAGATACCTCCATATGAGCTGTGCACCCCAGTTGAGTGAGAGTAGTGATAATAATAATTATAAACAGGTGTAGTAAGTTGGTCAAAGGGAAAATTCATATTCCATATAAACTTATATGAAGGGCCATTAACTCATTATGGGAATAACTGGAGTTCGGCTCACTCTGTGGCAGTGAGGGTCGGTACAACTGGGACTCACTGCAAGGGAATGAGAAAAGAGAGGAGCTATGGGCACCTGAGTAGACTAACTTATTAGTGTACAACAATAAACATTCTTCTCTGACTGAATCAAAAGGAATCCAACGGAATCAAATCAGCAGATTCTTCAGGTGATGTCAAAGTCCACCTGCAGGTGAATTTTTTCCTTTTACGTTTTCTTCCCAAAACCCAAAATGCCAACTGGGTTCCATTGGACTGAGCGCAAGCCAGGTGCCATTACCATTTCATTTGAGCGACTGTACAGTAGTACCCTACACTAAGTATTGAGTTTTTAAAGGTTTACCATTAGAAAATTAGAAAATTGGAAATTTTGAGCCAAATTTGAATATGTTGCAAAACATAAAATACACCATACATTAAAGTTAACAGAAAAGAAGGGAGAACAAATGTTAGGTAAGGTGAGTTTGACCCATATCTAAGGTAGCCAAGCAAATTGGCATGGTTTCCAAAGAATCCAAAATAGAGAGGAGGGTGAACTACTTTTGTTATCACAAAGGTGGCAAAACTCAGACTAAGGTGAGTTCAGAGAGAGCCAAGGTTTGAAGGTGATGGCCCACATCCACGTTGAGAATAGGTGGTTGTGACAACTTGAATTGATTTGCAAAGCTCATATCTAAAATTGAAGTTGAAGGGTGTTGGGTTCACTACTTGCTTTGATTTTGGTTACACTCCAAGAGGACATAGTCTCTAGTTTCTTATTTTGGAAGTTAGATTTCATGTTTTGATTTTGGTTAACTCAGTTATGTTGAGATTTGATAAAAACAAAAAAGATTAACCCATTCTCACTTGAAGTTGAAAACTCCGTTTTTTAAACCCTAAATTCAAGAGAAAATAAATACAAATTTTGTTACTTACCATGTATAAAACTCTTAATGGAAAGAATGCAAATCCTCTAAAAAATCATATGCAAAAGAAATCGTGATTTTTGGAGGTTTGTTACCTATAAAATTACTGATTAAGACGTCTTATCTTAAGTTACTCAATTTCCAAGTGATTTTATTTATTTAGTTTTAAATCCACATTGCAAAAAAGTCAATGACGAATGAGAAATTTGTATTTGACTATGTACATCATTCACATTCATGATGGTTAGACGTTTAGGGGTTAAGCATTCCGAGCTAGAGTGCTCCCTCAATGAATGCCCAAAATTTGCAGCTAAAATTATGAAAAAAATTGGGTTTAAAAAAATAAAAATAAAGATTTCTAATCTCCTAACGCAATGCACATGGATGAAAATTGATTGATTTGGATGGATTTTTTGGGAAACAAAGATAAATGAAATACTAAATAGATGAGAAATCGTGGAATGGATGAAAAAAGATCGATGGATGATAACGATGGACATTGACGAAAAATCTAAATGAATAAAACATTGTCGCCCGCCCTCGCAAGCTCCGCCGCACAGTGATGTCATGTGTAAGATTTCAAAATTTCCTTCCACAACATTCCTTTAACATTTGTCTTATGCGTTGTGTTTAGTTGTTCACCTCTAAACTGTCCACTTCTATACCTTTAGACCATTCACCTCTAAATTGTCCATCTCATGGTTTTTTTTGGTTTTCGAGTCATCTACCTTTAAGCTACAAAGTTAGTATGCAAGTGAACAAGGTAACTATTTGATCCCTTATTTTATTTTATTTTATTCAAAAATACTTGGCGAAAAATCTATGTTTTTTTATACATTATATCTTTTTCATCCAACATACTGACCTTTCCTAAAACCCTTCATATATTGTGATTTTTTCATCCAACATCTTGGCCTTTTCATCCACTACACATGGCTCACAAACAATATAAAAATTTATGAAAAATACTTAGAGTCCCACAAATGAGCACAACACCCACAACTGAACTAGTTCCAACCCAATAACTTTCTACACCACGAAACTTGAAAAAAAGGATTCTTTGCCACGTGAAAAACAACAGCATCTACACGTATAAATCAAGCTATCTTTCAGGCTATAAAAGGAGAATTCAAGAGTGCAAGTGTCAAAAAGAAACCCAAAGCTTTACTTGAAAGCAAACCGCTATAATGAAGTAAACCCTCACAATAAAGGTTCTTTTTAAAAACACTCACAAGACTCGGCTTTGCAAAGAATGCCAAGTCAAGGTAGCTTCTCCACCTTGTATCCCAAAACCCTATTTGGATGAAGTACTAAATGAATGAAAACTCTATAAAGTAAAATAGACTACATAAACTAACGGTATAGTCTACAAAATACATCCATCTGACGTGGCTTGGTCCTCAATGCCACATTACGCAATATTCTAGATCATACTAAGGATATTGCTGTACAACCCATGTACAGTGTACCAAATGGCACAATTGCAAGTGACATGTAGATATTGTGGGCCAATTACTAATAGATTGTTATTATTGATTAATATTTTGTTAAGGAATATACAACAAGAGCATGTAAGCAAAATTTCTTCTCTAAGCAAAAGGCTTATAACACGCAATTCGCTATTTATGCACTTGGTCAAGTGCGCTCATTTCATAAACATATTTGACTTTAAAAAAAACCGGTTAAAAAGTTCTCTAAAAAACATCCATGTTGTCTTTCTACAATCACTTAAATTGTAAACAAATAATAGTTTTTTATTCTTATCTTTAACTTTTATTTTATCTTTTCTTTCATCTTTTCTTTTTCAACTTGATTTCTTTCTTGTCTTCTTTCTTGTCTCCCTCTTGTCTTTCTTTTGTCTTTCTTCTTGTCTTCCTTTTTGTCTTCCTCGTCTTTTTTTTCTTCTACTTTTTCTTCAGTTGTGGCCGCTAAACCCTAAACAATGGGAGCAAACCCAAAAAAAAAAAAAATAATAATAATTTTTTTTGGGTTGGACATGGGGTGCTGTTGAACCCTAAATGGCAACCGCAGAAAAAGAAAGAAAAAAAAAAAAAAAAAATCTTCTTTTGGTTAGCCGTGGGGTGCTGCTAAACCCTAAATGGCGGCCGCCCAAAAAATAAAAATAAAAATAAAAATTATTTTGACTTTTTTTGGACTTTTTTCAAATTTTACTATTTGTAGCCTCTGAGTGCGCGGCCGCGCACCCAAAGACCCTCCAATCTCCCTCTACATCTTCATCTCCCTCTACATCTTCATCTCCCTCTACATCTCCCTCTACATCTCCCTATCCATCTTCATCTCTCTCTCCATCTTCATCTCTCTCTCCATCTTCATCTCCCTCTACATCTCCCTCTACATCTCCCTATCCATCTTCATCTCTCTCTCCATCTTCATCTCTCTCTCCATCTTCATCTCCCTCTCTACGTTCATCTCTTCTCCATCTCCCTCCCCTCTCCTCATATATATAGGGGAGATGAGAGGGTCTCTCCCATCATTCTCCCACTCCCTCTTCCTTCCCTCTCCTCTCCTCTATATATGTGAGGAGAAGGGAAGAAGATGAGAGGGAGATGGGAGGGTCTTTGGGTGCGCGGCCGCGCACCCAGAGGCTAAAAATAGTAAATTTTGAAAAAAGTCCAAAAAGTCCCAAAAAAAATATTAAAAAATAAAATTTTGGGCGGCCGCCATTTAGGGTTTAGCAGCACCCCACGGCCAACCAAAAGAAGTTTTTTTTTTTTTTTTTTTTCGCGGCTGCCATTTAGGGTTCAGGAGCACCTCATGGCCAACCCACCAAAAAATTATTATTATTATTATTATTATTATTATTATTATTTTGGGTTTGCTCCCATTGTTTAGGGTTCACCGGCCACAACTGAAGAAAAAGTAGAAGAAAAAAAAGACGAGGAAGACAAGAAGGAAGACAAGAAGAAAGAGAAGAGGGAGACAAGAAAGAAGACAAGAAAGAAATAAAGTTGAAAAAGAAAAGATGAAAGAAAAGATAAAAGAAAAGTTAAAGATAAGAATAAAAAATAATTAAAATAATTATTTGTTGACAATGTAAAGAATTGAAGAAAGACAATAATTGTCATTTAAAAAAAATAAAAGTTAGACAAAAAAAATTATGCGCCTGAGGACCAAGTGCATGATTATATGGCCAAGTGCGTAAATAGCGAATTGTGTGTTTTATGTGAAGAGATGAGAAATTTATCTCTACACTATTCTTTTAACCCTTAAACGTACCACTCCTTTGTAGGAAAGTCAAACTACACAATTTAGCCTTCAAGATTTATCAAAATATATTTTGTAATATTTTTCATGCATGGAATTGAATGTTTCCTATCAGTCTTGAAATTTTCCGATTTTTTAAATTTAATACGGCCTTTTTAACAAACTTTTAATTCAAATACTTCAAAAAATGTTTTTTATTACAAAAAATCTTTTAAAAATTAATATGTTTTTGGGAGCAGGTACAAATTACAATGGAGAATCACATGATATGTTTTCCATATAAAAGTTTATTTAAATTTTGAAATTGGAAAGGTGAACATCCTATGTAGTGTAATTCAAACTTTGAGCTACAAAGCTTGCTCAAGCAATAAAATACTCAATAATTGGAATTTTTAAGATTTGAAAAGTGGAGTACAAACTAGACTTAATTAATTTCATTTTCTTAGTTGGGTGTATTAGTAACAAAAGTCATCTTCAAGATCAAATTGGGTTTGACCAACAAACATCCAGTAATTGGATGCGTGGACGTTTAGGGGTTAAACACATTAAAGAGGTTTGTTCTTATGAGATCTTGCCTCGTAATCATAACAATATATTGAAAGATGTATTTAGGTATGTCTTCTTCAATAAGTGTTATAGCTTCTTTTGAGACCATAGACTACACCCTTAGATCAATTTCAACACTAGTGTGTTGAAATAGTTCAAATTTGAAATTCAAATTTTACAAATATCATTTATTAATTTATTATAAAAAAAATTATAATAACAACTAATTATGGCGTTTCGGATTTCACAAAGAACTAAAAACATACCAAAAAATTCATTTTTTTTTGTTGATATCGATCTACAAACTTATCATACCATAACTTAGTAGCAGCTCAAAAACTCATGGAGTTCCAGTCAACTTTTTCACCATCCATATTATCTTTTTCATGATTCACAACCCCATGAGAAAGTGACACTTAGCACTTTCCAAAAAACATTGTGCTAGAATTGCTATCAAGTTACCGAAATTTGGAGATTCTTCAATTTTACTTAGGTATTTGTAGAGCTAACATCATGTATGTTAGGCAATTTCTCGAGAATATTCTTGAGAATTTACTCACATTTGAGTTAACCGAAAACAAGAAGGGCTTTGTACAAAGTCTATGCGGAGTTGACAATCTTATATAAACAAGTTTTGACACAACTTACACATGGATAGTCCTTTGGTCTCTTAATGAATTGAACCATAGGCTTGGGGGAACTTGTGGGAACTTCCCTCTAGCATTGGGGAGGTCACGAGTTCCATTCTCATGTGCGATGCAAGGTTTTGCTTTAGATTATTCTTCAACTCACCATATATTAGTTATGACGTCTATTTGAGTTGAAAATGAGTTGAAGTCAAGTATGAGGTGAGTTTCCACTTTGAGACACTCTTTTCGGTTAAACCCTAAACGTCAGAACTGTCGTGTAGAACGTGTCGTGGCGGTCAGTAGAATACGATGTATTTTGGTTGTCTTTGGAACAAACTCACACCTTTAATGAATTTGAGTTCATGAAAGAAGTTGAAATTTAGATCAATGCATCCCAATTTGAGCAGCAAATCTCACTTATACGACAACGTATATACGATGCACATGGGACGTTTAAGGGTTAATTCTATCCCCTCTCCAATTCTATAATGACTACCGCTGATGTTTTGATTGCTTTTGAACACTGCCTACACAAAAAACACCTTGTTCATGTTGGAAGCTGGCATCATTGTACAGTTATCTCGGATGTCTCCCTCTCTTTCCAAGTTTCCCATAAGCAATCAACTACCGTACCCGGTCCGCATGCAATGTCAAAATATAAATATTCTTGGAAAAAAAAATCCGCAATTGCCTAAGTATGTGAATATTTTTCAAGATTTTTTTTTCATCATCTAAAATATATTTTAAAAATAAAAAATAAAAACAAAAATCCTAAAAATCTAGGCTTCTCTTTTTGTAATCATTTTTTTATTTTATCGAATACGATGTTAACATTCCATGACATAGATGTTGAACTGAATTTTAGCAATGACTAGGATGTTCACACGCGTGAATGGTGTCAGGGGGTTTTGGACAAGGGTGACATGCTTGATAGACTACAAGCATGCTTCCAAACTACAGTCTAACTCAATCAGTGTGCAAGAGTCATGATATTCACACTGCTGTAGTACCATAGCTGGGTTGCCAAAAAAATAATTAAAAAATAAATAAAGAATGTAAAACATTGGAAAGAAAACGAAAAACAAAATTAGAAAAAAAAAATGAGAACAAAAAAAACGAAAATAGAACAAATTGTTCTAAGCTATATTTTGCTATTTCTAAGTTATTTTGGGTCATTTTGGGGCATTTTTAATCATTTTAATACTCATAAACAAAAAATCTAGAAATTCATTTTTTGAGGAACGAATTATTTTTTCAAAAAATATTGAATATTCATTTGTGGGATGGTGACCTAGCTATGGTCGGGGCTATGGTTCTACAGTATGTCCTTGGTCCAAAGTCGTGCTACTCAATCTTGAGAATTCATTGGTCAAGAATCACAAAAAAATTAACCTTTAAGTGTCCACACTACAATTACCCGGTCATCTACTACTCATAGTTTGAGATTATTTAAACAACAATAAAATTTACAAGATTTTTCAATGTTTAATATTGTAAAGATCGTAGTAATTACAAAATACTTAGAATAGTATGACCTTTTTTAGAGAAAATGTAAATAAAAGTGATGAACAAGGTGTAGGTAGCATGCTTCTTGAGCTTACATAAAAATGAACTTGATAGAAAAACTTTTTTTGTAGTGTACATTGGAATTTTAGGGTTTTGAACTTCAAAGTGTTGTAAAAATGCAATTTCATCAATTTTGAAGAATGGAAAATTGAACTAGAAAGTAGAAGATTCCCCCCCCTACAATTTCTTAGTTGGGATCATTTTCATTTGAAATTAGAAACTATGTGAAAATTTAAATTTGACTGAAAAATGACCAAATATGACCCCACAAGGCTCCTTGCATGGTAATGGGTTAAACAAACTATTGGAAATAAACATGGGCGGTAGCAATAGAAATAAAAATAAATAAAAATACAAAAATGCACACTCTAACTAATCTAATATAATGTTCAACACAATTATACCAAAAAACTGTAAAAAAATCCCATTGTAAATCTCCAAAAGTACTTAAAAGCTTGATAAATTGAACATGACTACGTATACATGGACAAACATCTAAATAATGTTAAAACAGATCCCTTAGAACCCGTTAATTTAACATTTTATGGGAAAATTCCAGTGATGACTAAATTGGAGCTGGTTTAGAAAAATGGTAGTGACAACTATAGGTTCCACTTGTGACTTTCCAATGGGTATAGGGTTTGTAAGTGAGCTGGCGAGTCGCAATAATCAATAGTTTTAGGATAGGGGTTTTTATGATTTAATCTTTTTATGATAAAACCTATGCTTTCACATCTTTGGATGGTCTTCTCATGATTGTTCCATTTGGCCATTAAAGAACATTATATGAAATAATTTAGCATATCACGTTTTATTCAATTTTATGGCCTTTCACTTCGTCACTAGTAGCGCAGAGAGAAATGAAGCATTAATTTTAATAAATAAATAAATATTCAACTTTTTACATTTAAATATTGAAAATACATAGAAAATGTTCAAAAACCCCCGTCCAAGCCAAATGAAAATCCAAACAAAAGTTTCACTTTAAATAGCACTTGAAAAAAATATATAAATCCTAAATTACCAATGCTCCTTTCTACTCAAGGAAAAAATAAATCCTAGCCCAGATAGATAGATAGATAGATAGAAACTCCGACCCTCCTACAAGGCCGGCGTGAATGAAGTGTCCGTTCATAATGCCAGTGATCTGATGCCCACCGGACAAGGGGAAATTGGGACAATACTACTCTCCCCTTTCGAGGATGGACACTATAGTGACACACTAAGCTACTACCTAGCTAGCCACTAGTGCCTTGAAGATACACCCCTATCCTAGCCCACTAATTCATCAAACCACCAAATATAAACTGAATCTTCCTAGTTAAGCAATTTTTTTTCAAAATGACTCTATTTTATATGATTCCACAAAGTTTCACTATGATTCAACCATGAAATTTCAAGATCAAAGTCATCAAATTTTACAAATGAGTTGTCGAAAAGAAATATTGTAAAGTTAGAAAAGTAAGAAACTTCCAAGCTCTTTCCATGAACTTTGTCTACAAATTTTATTGTTGTTCTTATTAGAGTTATCCGTAAAGTCATCTTGAATTTGAAGAATCTTCAATGAATTTTTCTTTACTTTACTTTTATTTGTTCACTCCAAATAGATGAAAGGTGTAGAAGATCTTGGTGGGTTATCATTATTAAATAAGTAAGAGATGTGTAATGACTTGGTGGTCTTCAAAAAAATTAGCACAAAGAAAGGAGTTAAAAAAACTTTTGAAGACCACCAAGCTCTTACATACCTCTTACACACCTAATAACGATAGACCACCAAGAACTTCCGTACCTTTTAACTATATAGAGTGAACAAATAAGAGTACAATAAAGCAAAATTTGTGGTATCTTCTTTAAACTTTAATGGACTTTAAGGACAACTATATTATGTGACAATTTTTTATTGAATTTTAAACATGTTCAAAGCAAAAGTTGTATCTCTATAAATTTAACAAAACTTATATGAATAACAAACTTATAAGTATAGATAAGGATCTAGTTATAGAAAACCCTATCATCATGTAGAGATGATTATGCACTATCATAAGATATACATATTGACTTTTAAGAACCTTTGAGATGGCTTTGAGTTCACTAATAGATTATAAAACAAACAACTTTAGTTGATATAGGCACATGTACATGTATTTTAATTTAATGTCACAAAACATATGATATTGTTAAAGTACCATAAAAAAAACTTTACATACACCAAAACCCCATTAGGTGAGTTTTGGGATCTTCAAAAGGACCCTATGCTTTTATATGCTGGAATCAACAATGATAATTTGTTTTTTAAAAAATTAAAGAAATACCAATCCAAAGTGAACATCCATTGTCCAAAGCGGATTGAGATTTTTTAAATTAAATAATTAATTATATTTTATATTTTTTGATTGATTACATATTAGAAACAACACATTAGAAAACCAATGAAAGATGGGCCTTTTAAAGGGTCAAAACTTAACTAATGAACGAAAAAATTAGAGTTGATTCTCCAAAAGACTAGAGTCAAAGTGCCTGAATGACCAAAAATGATTCATTCCTTGCTTGTACTAATTGCAAAAAGAATTGATAAATCAACTTGAAGTTTTGCAAATTTGTAATAAAACATATCAATACAAAACTAAACTCATGTCTTAACAAATGTTAAACAATAATCATAGTAGTCTAATGTGGTACATTTTACCCTACATACAACGACACTCTATAATATGAAGATATTATTGAGACAAGACAATATCTCAAGCAATACATATGACAAGACATCAGTGTACCTAATCCAATTCTCTTACTTTGACGTTAAGGCTTCCAGAACACATCATAATAAAGTAGGTCAACACAAAATAATACTTCAAGCAATATGACACGACATCTATGTACCTAATCCAAGTCTCTCACCTTGACGTCAATGCTTTCTAAAAAAAACACATCATAATAAAGAAGGTCAACATAAGACAATACCGCAAGCAATACATATGACAAGACATTCATGTATTTAATCTAGGTCTGTCACCTTGGCGTTAAGGCTTTTCAAAAATATCATAATAAAAAGGTCAACACAATACAATACGTCAAGCAATACATATGATAAGACATCTATGTACCTGATCTAAGTCTTTAACCTTGATGTTAAGACTTTCAAAACACATCATAATAAAAAAGGTCAACACAAGACAAAACATCAAGAAAGTAAAAGTCCGTGAGGGCTGTACATGAACTATATTGAAACCATATAGGAAATTTCATGGTACCGTGCTTTGTCACAACAACATGGTTTTAGTTCAAGATCATCAATTGTATTGAAGTTGTATCATATCAATAGTATTTTTTTGAATTAACACTATATATTTTCAATATAACAATGGTACAAAGAAAAGTTTCAATACAAAACTCATAGTTCCACATTTTGTATTGATTCAATTGGCTCATAGTAAATATATAGAAAGCATATGGCATGTGCACCCATACTATATAAGTCCCATCCAGTTGGCCATATCAACTGAACCTATACAATTTTACCTCCCTCGGATTTTCATGATGTCCCTCGAGCAATACATATGACAAGACATTTATGTACCTAATCCAAGTCTCTGGCCTTGAATACATCATAATAAAGAATGTCAACTATAGTCCAAACTGATCATAAAAGTTAAATCATGCAAGAGAGATATCATAATTCCTCGTTCAATGGAGTGTCAAAGTTTGTAGTCCAAAGTGACATTCAACGTCATAGGGGTGTTAGAGTTTATGACTCACAAGCGGCAAAAAAGGTGATCACGAAATTTAACTCAAAACTCAAGATCTGAACTAGTTTTTAAGCAACTCAAACTACGTCGACCCTCATTTCTAAAGCAAAACTTAAATCTTGCATCACAATCTTACCCTAATAACAATATCTTTGAAGAATATTTCTAATATGAAAATACAACAAACATATAGGTCACAAACTTGAACGTCAGGATTCGTTCATCCTCTACCAAGGTTATCATCCAAACACGACTGGCCTCGGCAGTCGGCACGGCGATATCCATCACCATCCGGAACGTCAGCGTCAAGCGCGCACTTCATCCATGGAAACATTCATCTGTCACATAGAACGGATGAACGTCGTCGTCGAAGGACGGACGGAGAGAACGAAGACAGGGGGGCGGGGACCATCAGCAGGACGATGATGAACAATGGACCCGGCCGGTGGGCCTTGCGCGACAGGCAGCTGCGCTGCGTGGCTGGACCACTGTGTGGGAGCACCCTCCGTCCCTTCCCTTTGCAGGGCACGCATTGCCTGTATCATCCCACTCGCCGCTCCATCGGAATTGCAATCGTTACAACCCTGCCCTGCAAGATCACTCACCGCGAATTACCCACAAGCTCTCCGTCGTTCCAGATTTTTCTATTGCATCCAGGGTCGACGCCAAGATCGGTTGGCAGCGCTAGGTTTGCCACGCACCACTTTGGGCAGTGTTGGTCACCAACATCCGCTCGGAGAGAGAGAGAGACAAACTGGTTTGGAGCACCACTAAGTTTCTCGGTCATTTCATTTGTGGGTTTGATTGCTCCATCGAGGCCCGATTGAATAAAACCTAGAATAAGGTGCTGCTTCTGAGCATGGGGAGCGAGTCGGAGGGCGCGGCTGCGGGGGCGGAAGGGGCCAGCGCCACCAACAACAGCAGCAACGCCGTGGTGCACGTGCGGTGCTCTAACGGCAACAAGTTCACGGTGGAGGTGGATTTGGGCGCCACGGTGCTGGCGCTGAAGGGCTTGCTCGTGGAGCGTTCGGAGATTCCCGCGGACCAGCAGCGCCTCATTTACAAGGGCCGCGTCCTCAAGGACGACAACGTGCTGAACAGCTACGGTGAGTGCGTGTTTCCGGGTTCATTTGCGATTCCTCGGTTCTGATTGCTGGAGTGGGGAATCCTCTGTCTATAAATGCATAGAGTTGGGGGAAAAGAGTGGTGGGTGGATCGCGACGGTGAATTGGATGGACGATAGGCATTTAGGGTTAGTGGCCAGAGAGCGGTGAATTTGGGGTTTCGTATGGATTCGTGTGGGCGCGAGATTCGTCCGATGTGCGGCTTAGTGCATCGCACACGAATTTGGTCAATTACGGCTTAGTGCATCACACACGCTGTATGGCGGGGCGCCTGTGACGCTGCGTGCAGGGCTCTTGATGAAACGAGTCATTTGAGCCTCTGATGTTGACGCCGACTCACCTCGATTGTTGAATCCCGGGAGCGAAACTGGGGTTGGAGAATTTTAAATCCAGTCTCAATCCAGGCACAAAAAGCCAAAGACTGATGTCAGACGGATGTCATGGCCGTGGATGCTCGGCATGAAATTGAGTTGAAATATGCATGTCGATCAGAACATGTGCAGCAATCGTGCATACCCTCATGCCCCTTTTGTTTCTCAATGTCAGTTACCTGGTTTACACTTCCTGCAGGAGGCAAATGACTGCAGATTTTAACCACCAGGACCACGTCAAACTAGCAGTGACATGGAAATCAGAGCTCGTCTTTTCCTGTTTTACGAAATTCCTTGCCTCCTGCAGCAGAATGTGTGAACGACCCTCGAGAGTGGTTGCCTGTGTGCCGGATTTGGAGCTTGATTTCCATCTATCGGAACCAACATACAGTGTTGGTTGCGTGGGTTGGTCTCGAGCGAGCGAGTGGGCGTCCAGAGTGACGAGTGCGCCTCTGACTCCCACGTTGCTGGGGCTGATGGGGTGTGCAGGTCTGCAGAGCGACCACACAGTGCATTTGGTGCGAGGAGCGCCCGGTTCGGCCACGCCCTCCGGCGGCACGCCCGCTGCCACGCCGGTGCCGGCCTCCGCCGCGGCTCCTGCAGCAGGAAATCCTGCGGGGGTGGGGTCCGTCCCCGGGCTGGGCGGGCTGGCGTTTCCAAACATGAACATTGGGGGCTTGGGGTTGGGGTCGGGCGGCGGCGTCGGTGGCGGTGCAGTGCCGCCGTTCGGAATGGGCCCGTCAGAGTTCCAGCAGGTGCAGCAGCAGCTGATGCAGAACCCGAACCTGATGCGAGAGATGATGAACATGCCGGCGGTGCAGAACCTGATGAACAACCCGGACCTGATGCGGTCGTTGATCATGAGCAATCCTCAGATGAGGGAGATCATCGACCGGAACCCTGACCTGGCGCACATTCTGAACGACCCGGGCACGCTCCGGCAGACGCTGGACGCGGCGCGCAACCCGGAGCTGATGCGGGAGATGATGCGCAACACGGATCGTGCGATGAGCAACATCGAGGCTTCGCCAGAGGGATTCAACATGCTGCGGCGGATGTACGAGACGGTGCAAGAGCCGCTGTTGAACGCCGCGACCATGGGCGGGGAGGGGGGCAACGACATGGCGTCGAACCCGTTTGCAGCTCTGCTGGGGGGCAATGGGGCTGCGCAGGGCCAGGCCCCGGGCGGGCAAGGCGGGGGCAACAACACGGGAGCCGGGACGACGGTGCCGAACACGGCGCCTCTGCCAAACCCATGGAATCCTACGCGTAAGTGAGGCGGCCATGCAGTGGACGATGGTCACGCCTGATGGTGTTGAATCTGTGCAGATGAAGAGTTGATCCCAAGAGTGTGTGTTAAATGCGGTCTTGAGTACAGAAGGCAGAGAAGAGTGGGTGGCTGTCAGTGAGAGGGCGGTGGTGGTTGTTGTTTGGGGTGTGTTGTGTGGAAAAGTGTAGGACAGTAGGGCTTTTGTGTGAGGGTCGCGACGAAAGCATTCCACGGTGTATGACTGTGTGTGGGGCGCGGTGGTTGCAGCGGCGGGAGCCGGAACAGGAGGAGGGCAGGCTCCGGCGGCAGTGGCTGGAGCGGGTGCGGCAGGGGGAGGGCTTCCGGACTTGGGCGGGCTGGCTGGGCTGGGCCTCCCTGACCTGGGGATGCTGGGTGGCGGAGGAGGGCTGTTGGATCCGGCGATGATGCAGCAGATGCTGCAGAACCCCCAAATACAGCAGATGATGCAGGGCCTGTTGTCCAACCCCGCATACATGAACCAGGTGGGTGCTGTTGTCTTGCTGGCTATCAGTTGTGGCTTTATAGCCGTCCGTGGGCTCTGGTGATTTTCTTTGTTATCTGTGGAAGTTGAGAACAATGAATTGGTGTATTGGAGGTGTGGAAGAGTACCGGCACCTGTGCCGCCGGGAAGGGTGATACCACGTTTTCCCAGGCATGGTTGTACCTCCCAGGTACCAGTGGTGGAGGGTGGTGGTAGCAGCTCCAGCAGATGTGTTTTGTTGTACTCTCATGCGTGAGCGTGCAGCGTGAGTGGGTGCTCGCTGCTGTTGTGGCAGTTGCGAGGCCGGATTGTTTGGTTGGCGGTGTGCGTTGATTGAATGGGTGGTGGTGGTGGTGTTGGCAGATCATGAACATGCAGCCCCAGCTCCGAACGATGATGAACCAGAACCCGCAGTTCAGAGATATGATGCAGAACCCGGAGTTCATCCGGCAAATGAGCAGTCCGGAAAGCTTACAGGTGCGTTGGAGTGTACGCTTTCCGTGAGCGAGCGGCATGAGTGCGAGCATTTGGACACTGTTTGGGTGTGTGGAATTTGGTGGTGGTGGTGGTTGCTTGTAGGGAGGTGAAAGGTTGAGGTCAGGTGCAGTTTTTGGATGTGAGCGGTTGGAAGAGTGGGATTATAGCGGAGAGCAGGCAGTTGGGGAATGATTGGCACTGACATCCTGGTGGGATGGGCATGATGGAATTGCAGACTCTAATGCAGCTGCAGCAAACAATGATGGGCCAGCGTGGACGACAAGCTCCTGGACAGTAAGTCCCTTTGGCCTGTTTGTGATTTGCAAATGTGGTGGTAGTGGTGCGAGAGGGGTGTTGCGCTTTGTGTTGTTGTTGGTTCGTAGCATGATCGAGCCTTGGTTCCTTGCCAATGAAAGGGGCAGGTCAGTGTAATATTGTTTTGGTGTGCTTGGAGGAGGGTGGCATTGGCATTGTAAGTTGAGAATTTGGGGTTGGAGGAGACACTGTTGGCTGTCTGCGGGCTGCTACATCCCTGTAGGGTGGGGAGGGGGCTGGCATCGGTTTTCTGCAGGCGTTCTTTAGGACTGTCGTTGGTGTTGCACATGGATGCAGCAAGGGATTTTTTTGTTGTTGCTTGCAAGGGGATTGTGGATTGTTGTTCTGGTGTCGTTATTGGATTGTGGCATTGGAGTTATAGATTTAGGGGTTGAGGTTTGAGGAGGCATGATAATCGGTAGCTGCGGGGCTGCAGCTCTGTAGGCTGGGAAGGGGTAGTCATGGTTTGGTAGTCCTGGGTGTTGCACGTCGATTTCACAGGGGTCATCCGGGTGGTCAGAGAGCGCACGTGTTCCACTGGCACGGCACGTTGTGTTGGGATGGTGGGAGCGGTGTTGGTGGACGAAGTACTGAGGTTGGTGCGGTGACTTGCAGAAACGTTGGGCAAGGCGGAGGTGGTTTGGGTGGAACGCCCGGGGGGATGAACATGGATGCGTTGCTGAACATGTTCGGAGGACTTGGCGGCATGGCTCCTCCTTCCAACCCTGACGGTACGTGGGTCTGAGTCCTTGAGAATCACCTTTGGAGCTTCTATGGCAATTGAGCAGGCTGCAGACGGTTGCTAGAGCGGGGTGCCCTTTGTTTTTGCTAGGACGTGGGGATGTGGGAAGAATGTGGGGATGTTTGCCGTCTGTGCTATATGTTTTTTGAGTGGGGGCATAGTTGGAGCCAATGTATGCGGCGCAGATGTCCGTGTTTGCTTGTGTGTCCGACGTGATGGAGGGGTGGACGCTGTTCCTGTGGTTGGGGTGCATGTATGTTGGATCCGGAGGCTGGCTCTGACGGCTGACATGATCGTTATTGTTGTTGCAGTTCCTCCGGAGCAACTGTATGCGTCGCAGTTGTCCCAGTTGCAGGAGATGGGGTTCATCGACACGCAAGAGAACATCCGGGCGCTGAGCGCCGTGGGAGGGAACGTGCATGCTGCAGTGGAGCGGCTGCTAGGGAATCTGGGATAACGGCGTGGTGATGGGTTTGCAACGTGGGCTGGCGATGGATGGCATTGGGTGGAGCCCGGGTCGGGTGCTTTGGAGGCAACTGTGGGTTGTTATGGATGATTAATTTGTCAGCTTCCATCCTGGTATAGGACTACTCCTGGTTTTCCCATGGAACGTGAGAGAGTGTGAGGGGAGAAGTGTCACTAATTTTGTGAGGTCTTTGCGTATGCTCATATCACCTTCTCTGATTTTTGGAGAGAGCTGGGTGTGTAACTTAGTAGAAGATAAAAATGTTGCCTCACCGATTGGAATACGCGTGACGGCGGCCAGAAAGGTTTACACATGGAAGAGGTTGTGTATAGTTCTCTCTCTAATTTTTACCAAGACATTCCGTTTACCCTCCGATGTACGAAAATTTGATGGAGCGGGTGCAGCCTAGATTTTGGAACATGTCTTGGCGGAAGTGCACGTGTGTTGGTCGGATGTTTTGCCGGGATTTGGGATTTGGTAGCGATTGTGCCGGAGAGGGAAAGCGTCTGCTTCTGAGAGGTCATGAATGTTGTTTGTTTGATGTGTGTGATCTGAGGAAGGAGAGAGGGTTTGTGTTTGGGATGCGGTTTGTATCAATGAATAAATGGATGGGGAGTTGTTGGAACTTGAAGGCGGTGGGTTCGCTCCATTCATTCATGCTTTTATGGTCAGCTGTGCATTGAGCGAGCGAGGGTTCATATTGATACTGTTTGAGTCAGATTTGTTGTGGTAAATTTTAAGGATAAGAATGGTCCAAAATTTTTCAATGGATGCAAATTATTGCAGCTCCAATTTTCCGGACCAATTCTTCATTGCTTTTTCATATTTCGTATCCTTAATTGCAGCATACAGTATTCCGAATCTGTTTAGCACTTCTTCTAGTGCAATTTAAACTGCTTCTCTTGTGCCTTCTTCTATGGTTGGAGCTAAAATCTTACAAGTGAAGGAAGTGGTGGCTACAGTAAGCAAAGGGCGTAGGGAGGAGGAGGGGTTGTCGATTGAAAGAGAAGGCTACACCTAGAGGGAAGGCAAAAAAGACATTCACCAGAAAGGACGAAATTGAGCTTGGAGAGTCGGATGAGGAGGATGGTTCTGTAGTGAAGTGGATAGTGAAGTGGATAGTGATGTGGAAAGGTTTTGAAATACATCAGTTGGTTGCAATCCAAGGAGAGATGGACGATGAATGCGCACGGACAGCAAATAAGCAATGTAATTTTTCAGCAAATTTTTTTGCCCGTGAATGCGAGTGAATGTGGGCATATAAGGGAGATAGATAGATAGAAACACCAGCCCTATTACAAGGCCGGCGTGAATAAAGTGTCCGTTCGTAATGGCAATGACCCGATGCCCACAGGACAAAGGGATAGTGGACCAATACTACTCTCCCCTTTCGAAGCTGGACATTATCCTACCCTAACAAAGTGTAACCTAATCAAAGTAATATTAACTCCTAAATTTCCTTGTCTTTTTGGGAGCTTGAAACCTCAAAACTGTGATTTTCTACCTCTATATACTCCCAGGGATGTGAACCAAGTTTTTTTACTTCTTTTAGAATTCCAACCGTAAGATCTTGTACCTAAGCCTATTCATAGCTATTGTTTCAAAAATTGACCGTTGGATGTTTATCATTTGCAAGATCATAACATCCAAAGTTTGTGCAAAAGTTTTTCGGGGCATTGCTTGGGAGGCATTGTCTCCATAGTGCAAAGGGGGACTTGAAGATTGTTACTCCAAACATTTTTCTCATATTTTTTTCCATGTAGATAACTAAGTTGGGTACGCTCATGCAAAATTTTAGAGACTCATTACACGTTTCAAACCTTCATCCAAATTAATTTCCGGAAGTAGGTATAAAAATGGCAATTTGGTGAAACATGCATCACATTAATTGTATTTGATTTTTGGAAAAAATGAACGGTGATTAGGTACCTCTATGACTTTATAAATTTTAGGCGAAATTATTTTAAAAATATTTCAAAATCTCAAATTTTGACAAATTTTGAAAGAAATGGATGTCAAATTACAAAAAACCTTGGAGGTTGCTGTTCTTTATTTTGGAGGCTGCCCTTGTCAAGTCAAGAATATAATCAACATGGGTCACTTCAAATTCTGAGCCTAAATGTGGTGAAGAGCATGTCTCCAAAAAAAAAATTTGAAAAAATGATTATAATAAAAAGTTTTTTTCTGCCCCAATTGGGCTTGAAACCAAAAATTTCAATAAAAAAATTATAAAATCCGAATTTGATTTTGTAATTTTTACCCCACACACCTTGTATGTATGACCACACCCACGCCAAATTATAGTCTAAATTTCTTAATTTAGACCTTCCATCTAAGCTGCGCGAAACAACAAAAAGCCATTTTGGCTTTTAAGGGCCTTTAGGGGTTAACAATAAAGAGAACACTTTGAAGAGATGGTGGTTGGGTGTGTATCTTGTATAAAGGTCTGTTTAAAGTGAAGTATAATCGCCAAGTCATGAGTTCTTTGGTTGGTTGGTGAAGAGCGTTGTATCACAGTTATGTGGTCCGGGTTCGAAACCTATTGGGCTCGTTTGAGCAGTGGTGTGATACACATGGCTTGGTGCTGTGAGTGAGTTATCATGGCAGGAAAGTTGTACCAACCAACCGGCCCCACCTATCCCCTAAGACAAGCTGAGCTAGTTGTTGTGGAATGAGTGGCTAGCAGTGGTTTTCATCACTACCCCCCCTCTTTTAGTGTATTACGTCTGTTAGTATTGTTTGGTTATTCTCTATACGTCTTTTATGTAAAAAGGATAGATCCGGCATACTGTATGGCAATGGTGTTTATTGCTTTGAATGTGTGTTTTATGGAGGTTTCGCAAATGTTGAATTTTGTTTCTAGTTGTTTCATTGAGGGGACGTGTGTGGTTCCTCTAGCTCCAGCTGTAATGACGATGATAGGATCTACTTTCCAACCTTGTTGTATGATGTTATTAAGTAGAGGTTGGTATTTAAAAAAAATTCTGCCAATTGTTTCTGGTGAAAATCTGTCATTTGTGTATGTGAATTCTATAAATTGTATGGTTAGGTTATCATTAGGGTGTAGAGGGGGTGGACTTTGGTATGGGAGACCTTTAATGCATAATATATCTGGTTTGAATCTGGCATTGCATTGACATTTGCGTTGATCACAAGTGCAAGGTAATAACCATGAAGGGACTGTGTTTTCTTATGGATTATTGTTGAATGTACCCGCATTCATGAGAGTGTAGCATCTTGATTTACTTGAGGATAATATTAATTTGCGTAATTCCCAAACTGCTTTGTTATGTCTTTTGGTTCTTAGTGCGTGTATATGGTGTTGTTTACATAATAAGAGTACATGTAGCGATGTATCGGCATCTTGTGAGTTGCATATGGGGCATGTTTTTGAGGGGAATCTTTGTATGCCAAAAATTAGTTGCTTTCGGGCATTACCCATGTATTGACCAGTTCGAATATTTAGTATGCTTGTTTTTTGTGCGTCTGTTATTGCAGGGTTTTTCCAGAAGTCATTGGACATTTCGTTATCGATGATGGAGTTTGTTGTCTATTTACTGATGTTGGGGAAGTCTTCTGCCAGTATTTCTATGTTAGTTTCACGGTCATACTTTTTTATGTATTCTTCCAAACATCTGACTGGGCCTTTGTCTGGTCGTTTGATACGACCGGGCCAGGTGTCTTTTTGGAAGTAGTAAGGTGTGGTATGTGCAAATTCGTGTAGGTTTGCTGCTTTTTGATAGCCTCTTTTCATGGTACCTTCTTTTGCGAGTTGATCTGCGTGTTCATTTTCGTTGATTTTAGCGTGTGCTTTAACTTTGTATATTGTGGTGGGTTGTGTTCGCTTTTTTAGCATTTGTATCATTTCTTGTAATATGGTTTTATCAGCGTGGTTATTTTGATGGGTTGGGTGCTTTAGCTGAGTGTTCAAAACGTGTATATAGTTGAGGCAGTCTGTAAAGATATGTGCAGGTTCGTTTATGTATTTAGTGGTTATTAGTGAGAGTGTTTCGTGTATAGCCATTAGTTCTGTTCGGAAGCAAGTTTGTAGTCCAGGTAATCTTTTGGATATTTGTACGTCGGACTTAGATGGGTTGTATATTCCATATCCTGCTTTTTCTTTTTTCCAATGTCTATAAGCCGCTTCTTCAGGTGGTAAAAAGGATCCATCTGTGTAATAGCTGTATTCTAGTAGAAATTTTAGAGTAGTGTTTATTTCAAAATTTGGGAGGGGAGTTATCCACGTGTTTTGTAGATTGTTATAGGACGGGTATATGAGTTTGTTCCATTTTGTGCTTTTGTTAACTTTTGTGTTTGGTGGTGTGGGTGGTGCTGGTTGTGTATGGTATTGCGAAATTTGTAGATTGTCAATTGTTGTGTTTATATTGTTTATTTGGTTGAATGTGCCGATGCTGTTGTTTTGATGGTGAATACACCATATGTGTAATGCAAGTGGTTCGGATTGAGGTTTGGTGGGTTCTGGTGGTATTGTTGGTTCGTCATATGTAATGGTATCCGCGGCAAAATGTATAATGGCGTGCGTGTCTAGGAAGGGTCCAGTGTATGGTGATAAATTTTGGTACCAAGTGGTGTCTGGAATTGCCAAAATGGTGATTGTTTTAGGGTCTTGTTTTGCTGCTAGTCGTACCCAGTGGATTGCTTGTTGAGCGGTGTCGACGTCATTTGGGTGGGCATACCCGATAGCTTTCCATTTGTGTTGAAAGGCTGTCCCTAGTGAGCCAAAAATCTTGTCTCTGGCAAATGTTGAGTAGAATTGGGTGGTTTTCAAAGAACATGTTATTGGTGAGGAAAAGTATGAGTGTGTTATATTAAATGTTGTTATTAGTATGTCGAGAATGTTAGTAGGGATGGTATGATGAGGTGTTATTGTTGTATATCTTTTGCTATTTTTATGTTTGTATCTTTGGTATAACCATACTACTTCTGTTTCAAATGTTTGTATAGCAGGTATTAGTCTGTGGTTGTTATATCTGTTGTTGTTGTATTGTTGCCATAGCCATTTTAATCGTGTAGTCGGAATGGTGGTGATATATTTACCTGTGTCGTTATATATGTGGGTTCTTTCATTTTGTGTCTGGATGGTGCATTTGTCTGTATCTATGTCTCTGTCTGGGTTACATTCAATTGTGGATGTTTTAATGTATGGGATGATTGTTGGGGGTGGGATGTATCGTGTGTCTCTATTTTGTACGGGTATAAATTGTGTGTTTATAATGTTTTGATAGTGTTTATTTCGATATTATGTGTAGTATTGTGTAAGTAAGTTTAAATTGTGATGTATTACCATTGGTAGGTTTAGTGGAAAGAGTTCGCGCTGTGCTAACCATTTATTTTATGTTATGTGGTTTGAGTCTATCCATTGGCATAGATAATTGGTGTATTTTTTAGATATTTTATACTTGTCTTTTGTTGTAACTGTTTTGTGGTTTAAAATTGTGCGAATTGGGAATCTGATGGGGTCATTTTTATGTTTTGTGGTAGGGCTGGATGTTGTGGTTGAGGTGGTTGAGGGATTTGTACGGGGTTTATTGGTGTTCGTGGTAGTATTATGTGGTCATATATTTTATATTTGTTTTTAAGTGTACGGGATAAGTGAATTTGGCATGGGTTCGGGCAATCATCGTCGCATTGTGATTTACAGAAGAGTTGTTCTCCTAAGAGTAATGCACTTTTTTCTAGCTTAGTTGGTAATATATTTTAAAATCTTCTGGTGACATTAGTTTTGTGCCGTTGGGGAGGGTGATTTGTTTTATTGTGTAGATCTTGTGTGCCAGTAGTTTGTACAATAGTTTGATGGAGAGTTGTGGGTCTAAGAGTGGTAGTTCGTTCGCGGCTATAGATCTCCATTCTTGTTCTATTTCGGTTCTGTGAAGTTGGGAGTTTTCTTTTGTGCTTTTTAGGTGTATACCACGTGTTGTTTTTAAAAGGAATAGTGTGCGTGTTGTCGGTGATCGTTCGCAGTTTTGGCGTTTGATTCTGGGGATGTCTTCGGCTCCACCAGCTTTAGCAAGTATGTGTTGTATTAGTCCTTTATATATTATTCCTAATCGTCCTTTGTCATTAAGTGCATCGCGAAGTTGTTCACCCATGCATCTGAGATAGGCATTTTTTAGAGAGAAGGCTTCTAGTCCGAATAAGTCATGAGGGAGTTGGGTTATTTTGTTTGCAGCGCTTTTAGGTAGGCCACATATGGTTTTTTGGATTGCAATAATTTTTTTGTCAAGTTTTTTAATAGTTGGTAGGGAGTATGGGACTGCGAAGAAGCTATAGGCTATTCCTGCCCTAATTACTGTGTCAACCATACTGATTCTTTGTTTGATAGTGGCGGGGCATGTTGAGAGTTGTTTGCATTGGTCTATTATTTTAGTTGTGGTGATATGTGTTTGGAGCTTCCATTTTAGTGAGGGAACCAGCTGTATGCCTAAGTAGACATAAGGTTCATTTTGGTGGAATATTGGTAGTGTTTGGTTTCTGTAACTGATATTTTGGTTTGTCAGGTGGGTTTTTAATTTGTTTGGTGGTATTTTGGCTTTATTTGGGCAACCGGTGACAGCACATTTTGTGACTCCCAAGTCCATGCCTGCCCACTCACAAAATTTATCAATTTTATTAAGTTGTGTTTGTAGTGATTTTGGATTATTTGATATAGCTGCAAGGTCGTCTGCGTATGCTGCGGAGCTGATTGTGATTTGTGATGTACCAAATGTGTATCTATTCTCTCCTCTTTGTAACCATCTCACGAGTGGTTCTAGAAAGATTAAGAAGAGATATGGGCTAAGTGTGTCGCCTTGTATGGTTCCTCTTTGAATCGGTATTGGTTGTGTTTTTCCAAAGTGTTCGCCAGTAAATATGGTGTGTGAGTGGGAGTAGATGTTCCCGACTAACATGATTGCATCTGTCGGGTATCCAAGGTCCTTCATTATAGCTAGGAGTCTTGCGTGATCTAATGAACCAAATGCATTTTTAAAATCTATATATAAGAGATATATGTCTTGCTTTGTAAATTGTGCGTCCTCTAGTGCTGCGATGAGGAGTTGTAGTTGTCTTGCTGTACTTCGTTCTGCTCTAAATCTTTCCTGACTGTCGTGTAGGATTTGATGTGTTTCGCCGTATGCTGATAGTATGTATGTTAGTGTACTGGTGAAGAATTTGTATATTGTATTTGCTAGTGCAATTGGTCTGTGGTTTGGCAGTTGTGTGGGATCCCCTTTTTTATACAGTAGTATGGTTAGGCTTATTTTCCATGAGGCTGGGATTTGTTTTTGCTTGTAGCAGTGAGTGAAAAATAAGAAGAGTAGTTTGTGGAAGCTGTCAGGCATATTTTTTAGTATTGAGTTGGGGATTTTATCTGGGCCTGGTGTTTTGTTGTTAGAGAGATGCTTGAGACATATTTCGTAGATTTCTTTATCAAAGTGGTTATGTAGTGGGATTTGTGGGTTTCCTCTTTGTTCTATTACAAATCCATCAAGGTCGTGCCATGGATATTGTCGAACACCACAAGTACATTGTGGTGGATGTTCGGGTTGGTAATAGCATGTAGCTACTGTAGGTCTATTGCTGATTGATTGTTGAATTTGGATTTCTTTTGCTATGTCTTCTGGGTTGGTAAGTATGTTGTTGTTTCTATCCAAAATGCAGTCTAATGGTGGTGTTTCTTGATTTTTGAAAACTTTTTTGTTTATTTTCTTTGGGCTTTTGTCGTACAGTTGTTTGTATTTTAATATTGCTTTTTTGATACAACTTTGGGTATATTTTGTGGTTATTTTGCGGGCTTGTATTTTGGCTATTTTGGCTATTTCTACTAATGCTTGAATCCATACTTGTTGATCATGTTCTTGTGTTGGGAGTGGTGGAATGTTGATATTAGTGTGGGTTTTTAATTCTTCGATTATTGAATGTGCTTGCCAATCTTGGGTATTTTTTGTTATGTAGAGTGTTTTTCGTATTAAATGGTAGGTGGATAGGTGTTTTTTCCAAGATTTTTGTAGTTTCCTTGGTAAGAAGCCGCCTTGTTGGGAGGTACGGTTTGTTAATGTTGGGAACGGGGGTGCACTGCAAGTTTCTTGAATTTTGTCTGATATATTTTGTATCATGTGATCTAGTTTTGAACAAGATGTGTGTCATTGGTCGTCTGTGAGTTGGTCATTTGAGAGTAATGTGATGAGGGCATTTATTTGTAGGGCGTTTTCTTCAAAATATTCTATTTTTAGCTTTTCCATATTTTTTGTGGTATAGGGTTTAAGATTCTTGTTATTTTATTTTTGGTTAGTATGGGTCTTGCTAGTAAGGTGTTTGGTGGTATATATAGTGATACTGGTGAGTGGTCTGAATTAAGGTTGTGGTTGTTATCCGTAGTAGATGTATATAAAGTATTACTGGGGGTTTTGATGTAGTACCCATCTATTAGGCTGGTTTGGTTATAGTTTTGTCCTCCTTGTCTGGTGAATGTATAATTTGTTGCTATGTATTCTAAGTGGAGATTATTTGTAAATGTTCTCCATTTTATGTCTTCCGTTTGTGGTGGTGTTGTGTCTGTTTCGTTTTGACCTCCTATAAGAGCAATGTCCCTATTAAAGTCACCGCAGA
The DNA here is from genome assembly GCA_022496805.1 of Pohlia nutans. Lineage (NCBI taxonomy): Eukaryota > Viridiplantae > Streptophyta > Bryopsida > Bryales > Mniaceae > Pohlia > Pohlia nutans. The sequence goes on from CM040086.1 coordinate 7,001,780, forward strand.
GTATATGTATGGTATTTGGGTGTGCGTGGATTTGTTGTGTTATGTTTTGTTGGATTATTGGAATATATTGTATGTATTCTGCATGGGACGGCATATACATATGGATAATGAGCAGAGTTTGTAGAGGGTTGTTGTCAATTTTAATTATTTGGAGATAAGGAGATATTTCTTTGGGAGTGGGGATTTTGGTGATGTTGCCGGGGTATGCGTATTTTTTATTTATTAATGTGAGGAGTCCTCCACGGGCAGGAATGTATGGCATTCTTTGTTGCATGCATCTTGTTAGGGCATGTGTATTGTTAAAAATTAATTTGTAATTTGGGAATAGGTTTTGAATATATTTGATGGATTTTGTAGCAGTTAATTTAGTTTCTTGTATTGTGATGATAGCAGGTTTGTCTGGAATGTTGGCAATTAGTTCATGGAGGTTTGGGAGGGCTGTATTTAAAGAGGAGGCATTCCATGTAATAAATCTTGTTTTGTGATTTGTTGTATGTATTTCTTGTGGTGGTATTGTTGGTATGTTTGGGAGTCGTGGGGGATGCGTATATTCTTGTATTGGATCATGTATTTTTAAGGTTTCTGCTAATAAGTTGAGGGGGAGAAATGGGAATTTGTCACTCATAGTTTGGGGGGTTAAAGAGCCATTGTGTTGATGGATAAAATTGTAAATTTCTTTGTGGATGGTAGGTGGTGGGTTTAGTAAATTTGGATTGTTTGCTGTGAATTCTATGTAAGGGTGTATAGTTGAGATGTGTCTTTCCGGTGGGTTTTGAAGTAGGGACATCTTTTCTAGGAGTAATGTTGTCCAGTCAGGATTTGGAATTTGTATTAGGAGTTGGTCGCATGTTTCTTTTGATGCACTAATTGTGATGATGAGTGTGTAGAGTATTCTAGGTGATGGGTGATGTTGGTTTTGGTAGATATAGTTTGATATGTGTGGGTAGTCAGTTCTGGCTTCTGCATGATCTGGGTGTGTTATATTTAGGATAGATGCAAATTGGTTTGCTAAGTGTTGGTATTCTGGTTGTAATTTAATCGTGCTAGGTATGAAATATGTTCTGCATCGTCTTTTGTGTGTAGGTGGGTGTGTCTCTAGTAGGTCGGGCATGGGTCCCGAGTTGGTTTCAATGTCCCCGCTTAATAGTAGTATGTGGTGCCAAGTATTGTTGTTTATAGTAAACGTTTGGATTGTGTTTTCGTTTGTTCTTTGTCTATTTTGGACGAGGCCGGTAGGCCAAGTCCAGTTAGTAGAGCTGGTTAAATTCTTTGTGGGAAGCTTTTTATGTTTTAAGGTGGTTGGACTATTGGGCTAGGTTGGATGTTGCGTGTGATATGTGTTAGTGGATGTGATATGGGTTGGATGTTGCATATAAGGGATGTATGATGAGACCATAGAAGGCCAGAACAAGCGGTTGCTAATTCTAGCGCTCTTTTTATTACATTTCAAGACTCCACGTACCATTTTTTGAAGAATATGGATAGGAATTTTGCAGCATTACTAGAAAAGTTCTAGCTACTCTTCTATATGATCATATTCACTATCACTATCCGTATGAACGATGGTGGACTTAGTACGTAGTTTATACTGTGACAAACTTTCAGCTATTAGTTCGTGCATCATTGTAGTTTCACGAAGCAAATCATTTGCCTTCTCATTTTCGTTGAGTAATTTTTTTTCTAGTTTCACCATCATTTACCTCGTTTGGAATAGGCACATCTTCCCTAGCCACGATTTGTCTTCTTACTTCTGCAATTCTTGCCCTTTTCACCATGTAAATCTCTGCCATCCCTAATCTCTCCTTTGACTACTCTCCACGTCAATTTTTCCTCGGCTTCAGCAATCCAATCATCTTCGATACCATCACTATTAATAATGCATATGTTGTTTAGAACTATAGAACTTGCTACCATATCAAGCATAATCCTCAATGGCACTTTATATCTTTTCATAATTATCCTCCATCGTCCCCAAATGTTCTTTCCACACATATACAAGTAGATTGAATAAAGTTCCGATTTGCCTCCCTACCAGATAATGTTGCCTTCCCGCCTTTGAATGGACAATACATCCAAGGTCTTACCGGATATGCCGCATCTCCAATCAATTTGTAGGGTTGAAACTTACTTTCAATGCAAGCTCGTCTTATTCTTATAACTTGAAATACAGCCCAACCAAACTCATAATCCCAAAACACGCAATCTGGTCCAACAATCCCTTGCAAAATTGTTGAATGAAAGGACTTTCTACAATAGTGATCCCCCTCCCCCCCCCCCCCCCCCCCCCCCCCCCCCGCCAACAACAAGAGCTAATACAAGTATATGCGACCCGTCAATTGCACCAATAATGTAAAACACCCAATTCGCTAATTTTGCACTTGGCCATATAATCATGCACTTGGCCCCTAAGCGCATTAAATAAATTGTTTGAAAAAATCCTTTATAAACAAGGATTTTTGTCTTTTTAACAATCCCTTATGCTATAAAGAAAAAATTATTTAATTTATTTCTCATCCTTATCTTTATCTTTTATTTTATCTTTATCTTTATCTTATCTTTTTTTCCTTTTATCTTGTTTTTTTTTTTTTGTCTTCTTTCTTGTCTTTTTCTTGTCTTCCTTCTTCTTTTCCTACTAGTCTTTCACTAGTCTTCTTTTTTCTTCCTTCACCTTGCCATTTTTGGAGTTTAAACGATAATTTTTAAAAAATAAATAAAAATCAGGGAGCAGGCTGAATCCAATACAGGCCCAAAAGAAAGAGAACAAAAAAAAAAAAAAAAAAAAAAAGGTTTTATTTATTTTTATTTATTTTTAATAATATTTTCCGGATTTTCCGGACAGGGAGGGTCCGCGCGCGCGGACTCTACTCTTTTTTTGATCCACTCTCCTTCCCTCTTCTCCTTCCCCCCCCCCCTCCCTCCCCTTAATAAACCCTCCCTCATTCTCCCTCCCTCACTCTTCTTTCTTCCTCTCTCTTCTTCCTTTATATTGAGGAGAAGGGAGAAGGAAGAGAGGGAGAAAAACAAGAGAGGAAAAGGGGACGAAGGAGAGTGTGAGGAAGAGTGAGGGAGGGTTTGTATAGGGGAGAGGGGAGCAGTGAGAGAGGGAGGGTCAAAAGAAGAGTAGGGTCCGCGCGCGCGGACCCTCCCTGTCCGGAGAAACCGGAAAAAAAATAATAATAAAATAAATAAAAATAAAAAAATTGTTTTTTTGTTTTTCTTCCAGGCCTGTATTGGATTCTGCCTGCTCCCTGATTTTTGTTTTTATTTTAAAAATTATCGTTTAAACTTCAAAAATGGCAAGGTGACGAAAAAAAAGGAAGACAAGTGGAAGACTAGAAGAAAAAGAAGAAGGAAGACAAGAGGAAGACAAGAAAGAAGAGAAGGAAATAAACAAGATAAAAGAAAAAAAAAAAGATAAAGATAAAAGATAAATATAATGATAGAAAATAAATTAAATAATTGTTTCTTTATAATGAAGAGATTCTTGAAAGACAAAATCCCTGTTTGTTACAGATTTTTTCAAACAATTTTCTTAAAGCCAAGTTTGCTCATGAAAGGAATGCACTTGGCCAAGTGCAAAATTAGGGAATTGGGTGTTGTAAGGTATTCCATGTAATTGTTCAAACCATGAAGCTAATGCCCTAAACAACAATTCAGTTGGAGTTTGAACAAAAAGAAGTTGAAGATGCTTCCAAACACATTTACAAAATTCTCGTCCAACTACTGGAAGTGTACTCTTCTCAACTCCATACAAATCTTCTATGCTCCACAATCCATCACCAATACCCAACCTCTCATTGACAACCACTCATTGATCAACGTGTGCAAAGACATTGCAACCCTCTCATGTACAGGCACAGTTGCCCTAAAAAGAGTATCTTCTTTCTTCAACTATACCCCCAACCTCTCACACAAAAATCTAAAAGTAAAGAAATCGACTCCAGTTCAACTACTAAAACCCTTCTCCGTTCATGAACCCAACAACAAACAATCCACAAATCCAAACACCCAGCCTTGACACCATATGCTCCTCTCTCTAAGACCCAAACTCTCCTGAAGCAAGCTAAAATAAGCCAAAGTAGGACACAAAAACTAAATGATTGAGATGAAATAAGCCGAAGTAGGACACAAAAACTAAATGATTGAGATAGGAGAAGGCTAATGAGAGATATTATCACACCTTCTATGTGCATGCAAACTTTGCATAAAAAGATTCATGAGCTTGGTGTCAAAGTCGCATTGCGATTAGGAAACCGTCCTTGAATAATAAACATAAGTCGAAGAGGTTGGCCTTTGCTCAAGACAGACGACAATTGGAACAACAAGATTTGAACAAACAAGTCGACGTTTGACGTCGTTTTAAGTCGGAAAATAACCACGTCACATTCGAGTGTGGTGGCAATTTCACGAACAATACGAATGGGATTGTTCAACACCTACATTCAAATCCAAAAAAGTTCAATTATCGTATGGGGTGCATTCAATCGCTCAATCGCTCTAGTGAGTATTATTTCATGTTGTTCTTAGCAAACAAACACATTGCTGCAGAATTTGTAAAAATAGTGTCCAAGGGAACACTGGAGCCTTATAACTGGAGAATTTTATGCATGTCAAAACCACCCTGAAACCTGAAGCTGTACCTACATACTTTGGCCGCCCTACCTCGATTTTAAAAACGAATCAATCCTCCGCTGACTACAGGGCTGACTCAAACAGTATCAATATGAACCCTCGCTCGCTCAATGCACAGCTGACCATAAAAGCATGAATGAATGGAGCGAACCCACCGCCTTCAAGTTCCAACAACTCCCCATCCATTTATTCATTGATACAAACCGCATCCCAAACACAAACCCTCTCTCCTTCCTCAGATCACACACATCAAACAAACAACATTCATGACCTCTCAGAAGCAGACGCTTTCCCTCTCCGGCACAATCGCTACCAAATCCCAAATCCCGGCAAAACATCCGACCAACACACGTGCACTTCCGCCAAGACATGTTCCAAAATCTAGGCTGCACCCGCTCCATCAAATTTTCGTACATCGGAGGGTAAACGGAATGTCTTGGTAAAAATTAGAGAGAGAACTATACACAACCTCTTCCATGTGTAAACCTTTCTGGCCGCCGTCACGCGTATTCCAATCGGTGAGGCAACATTTTTATCTTCTACTAAGTTACACACCCAGCTCTCTCCAAAAATCAGAGAAGGTGATATGAGCATACGCAAAGACCTCACAAAATTAGTGACACTTCTCCCCTCACACTCTCTCACGTTCCATGGGAAAACCAGGAGTAGTCCTATACCAGGATGGAAGCTGACAAATTAATCATCCATAACAACCCACAGTTGCCTCCAAAGCACCCGACCCGGGCTCCACCCAATGCCATCCATCGCCAGCCCACGTTGCAAACCCATCACCACGCCGTTATCCCAGATTCCCTAGCAGCCGCTCCACTGCAGCATGCACGTTCCCTCCCACGGCGCTCAGCGCCCGGATGTTCTCTTGCGTGTCGATGAACCCCATCTCCTGCAACTGGGACAACTGCGACGCATACAGTTGCTCCGGAGGAACTGCAACAACAATAACGATCATGTCAGCCGTCAGAGCCAGCCTCCGGATCCAACATACATGCACCCCAACCACAGGAACAGCGTCCACCCCTCCATCACGTCGGACACACAAGCAAACACGGACATCTGCGCCGCATACATTGGCTCCAACTATGCCCCCACTCAAAAAACATATAGCACAGACGGCAAACATCCCCACATTCTTCCCACATCCCCACGTCCTAGCAAAAACAAAGGGCACCCCGCTCTAGCAACCGTCTGCAGCCTGCTCAATTGCCATAGAAGCTCCAAAGGTGATTCTCAAGGACTCAGACCCACGTACCGTCAGGGTTGGAAGGAGGAGCCATGCCGCCAAGTCCTCCGAACATGTTCAGCAACGCATCCATGTTCATCCCCCCGGGCGTTCCACCCAAACCACCTCCGCCTTGCCCAACGTTTCTGCAAGTCACCGCACCAACCTCAGTACTTCGTCCACCAACACCGCTCCCACCATCCCAACACAACGTGCCGTGCCAGTGGAACACGTGCGCTCTCTGACCACCCGGATGACCCCTGTGAAATCGACGTGCAACACCCAGGACTACCAAACCATGACTACCCCTTCCCAGCCTACAGAGCTGCAGCCCCGCAGCTACCGATTATCATGCCTCCTCAAACCTCAACCCCTAAATCTATAACTCCAATGCCACAATCCAATAACGACACCAGAACAACAATCCACAATCCCCTTGCAAGCAACAACAAAAAAATCCCTTGCTGCATCCATGTGCAACACCAACGACAGTCCTAAAGAACGCCTGCAGAAAACCGATGCCAGCCCCCTCCCCACCCTACAGGGATGTAGCAGCCCGCAGACAGCCAACAGTGTCTCCTCCAACCCCAAATTCTCAACTTACAATGCCAATGCCACCCTCCTCCAAGCACACCAAAACAATATTACACTGACCTGCCCCTTTCATTGGCAAGGAACCAAGGCTCGATCATGCTACGAACCAACAACAACACAAAGCGCAACACCCCTCTCGCACCACTACCACCACATTTGCAAATCACAAACAGGCCAAAGGGACTTACTGTCCAGGAGCTTGTCGTCCACGCTGGCCCATCATTGTTTGCTGCAGCTGCATTAGAGTCTGCAATTCCATCATGCCCATCCCACCAGGATGTCAGTGCCAATCATTCCCCAACTGCCTGCTCTCCGCTATAATCCCACTCTTCCAACCGCTCACATCCAAAAACTGCACCTGACCTCAACCTTTCACCTCCCTACAAGCAACCACCACCACCACCAAATTCCACACACCCAAACAGTGTCCAAATGCTCGCACTCATGCCGCTCGCTCACGGAAAGCGTACACTCCAACGCACCTGTAAGCTTTCCGGACTGCTCATTTGCCGGATGAACTCCGGGTTCTGCATCATATCTCTGAACTGCGGGTTCTGGTTCATCATCGTTCGGAGCTGGGGCTGCATGTTCATGATCTGCCAACACCACCACCACCACCCATTCAATCAACGCACACCGCCAACCAAACAATCCGGCCTCGCAACTGCCACAACAGCAGCGAGCACCCACTCACGCTGCACGCTCACGCATGAGAGTACAACAAAACACATCTGCTGGAGCTGCTACCACCACCCTCCACCACTGGTACCTGGGAGGTACAACCATGCCTGGGAAAACGTGGTATCACCCTTCCCGGCGGCACAGGTGCCGGTACTCTTCCACACCTCCAATACACCAATTCATTGTTCTCAACTTCCACAGATAACAAAGAAAATCACCAGAGCCCACGGACGGCTATAAAGCCACAACTGATAGCCAGCAAGACAACAGCACCCACCTGGTTCATGTATGCGGGGTTGGACAACAGGCCCTGCATCATCTGCTGTATTTGGGGGTTCTGCAGCATCTGCTGCATCATCGCCGGATCCAACAGCCCTCCTCCGCCACCCAGCATCCCCAGGTCAGGGAGGCCCAGCCCAGCCAGCCCGCCCAAGTCCGGAAGCCCTCCCCCTGCCGCACCCGCTCCAGCCACTGCCGCCGGAGCCTGCCCTCCTCCTGTTCCGGCTCCCGCCGCTGCAACCACCGCGCCCCACACACAGTCATACACCGTGGAATGCTTTCGTCGCGACCCTCACACAAAAGCCCTACTGTCCTACACTTTTCCACACAACACACCCCAAACAACAACCACCACCGCCCTCTCACTGACAGCCACCCACTCTTCTCTGCCTTCTGTACTCAAGACCGCATTTAACACACACTCTTGGGATCAACTCTTCATCTGCACAGATTCAACACCATCAGGCGTGACCATCGTCCACTGCATGGCCGCCTCACTTACGCGTAGGATTCCATGGGTTTGGCAGAGGCGCCGTGTTCGGCACCGTCGTCCCGGCTCCCGTGTTGTTGCCCCCGCCTTGCCCGCCCGGGGCCTGGCCCTGCGCAGCCCCATTGCCCCCCAGCAGAGCTGCAAACGGGTTCGACGCCATGTCGTTGCCCCCCTCCCCGCCCATGGTCGCGGCGTTCAACAGCGGCTCTTGCACCGTCTCGTACATCCGCCGCAGCATGTTGAATCCCTCTGGCGAAGCCTCGATGTTGCTCATCGCACGATCCGTGTTGCGCATCATCTCCCGCATCAGCTCCGGGTTGCGCGCCGCGTCCAGCGTCTGCCGGAGCGTGCCCGGGTCGTTCAGAATGTGCGCCAGGTCAGGGTTCCGGTCGATGATCTCCCTCATCTGAGGATTGCTCATGATCAACGACCGCATCAGGTCCGGGTTGTTCATCAGGTTCTGCACCGCCGGCATGTTCATCATCTCTCGCATCAGGTTCGGGTTCTGCATCAGCTGCTGCTGCACCTGCTGGAACTCTGACGGGCCCATTCCGAACGGCGGCACTGCACCGCCACCGACGCCGCCGCCCGACCCCAACCCCAAGCCCCCAATGTTCATGTTTGGAAACGCCAGCCCGCCCAGCCCGGGGACGGACCCCACCCCCGCAGGATTTCCTGCTGCAGGAGCCGCGGCGGAGGCCGGCACCGGCGTGGCAGCGGGCGTGCCGCCGGAGGGCGTGGCCGAACCGGGCGCTCCTCGCACCAAATGCACTGTGTGGTCGCTCTGCAGACCTGCACACCCCATCAGCCCCAGCAACGTGGGAGTCAGAGGCGCACTCGTCACTCTGGACGCCCACTCGCTCGCTCGAGACCAACCCACGCAACCAACACTGTATGTTGGTTCCGATAGATGGAAATCAAGCTCCAAATCCGGCACACAGGCAACCACTCTCTGTTACTCAGAAATGAAAGGGGCATGAAGGTATGCACGATTGCTGCACATGTTTGGATCGGCATGCACATTTCAACTCAATTTCATGTCGAGCATCGGCCAATGAGAATCCTGCGCCATGATGTCCTACCACACAGGTCATCAGGCTTTGGCTTCTTGTGCGTGGATTCAGATTGGATTCAGAATTCTCGCAACCCCAGATTCGCCCCCGGGGTGCAACAATCGAGGTGAGTCGGCCTCCACATGAGAGGATCAAAAGGACTCATGCTATGTAGACGGAGTGCGAGATCTCGAGACCATCGGAATAGCGGATGACACAACAGGGACGTAAATCTATTTCCAGGAATATCAGGCAGGAGCGTTCATCATCGGCACACAGCGTGCAATAGGGATCAACCATTTCCAATTCGACACGGCTCGCAGAAGCGGTTGATCATTTTTCTAGAGCCTCCCTCGATCAACAGCAGAGATAGTAAAACCGATCGTCTGATCCGAGGTGCGAGTGTCAGCCCTGCACGCATCGTCACAGACGCGACGCCATATAGCGCTGGTAGCCGCGACGAGGGGATAGGAACAGCGCCGCAAAATTGACCAAACCCGTGTGTGATGCCTTAAACCGCTCCCCTGACGAATCTCGAATCCATACGAAACCCCAAATTCACCGCTCCCTCGCCACTAACCCTAAATGCCCATCGCCCATCCAATTCACCGTCGCGATCCAATCCAACCCAGCCACCACACTTCTCCCCCAACTCTATACATTTATAAACAAAGAATTCCCCAGTCCAGCAATCAAAACCGAGCAATCGCAAACACGCACTCACCGTAGCTGTTCAGCAGGTTGCCGTCCTTGAGCACGCGGCCCTTGTAAATGAGGCGCTGCTGGTCCGCGGGAATCTCCGAACGCTCCACAAGCAAGCCCTTCAGCGCGAGCACCGTGGCGCCCAAATCCACCTCCACCGTGAACTTGTTGCCGTTGGAGCACCGCACGTGCACCGCGGCGTTGCTGCTGCTGCTGTTGTTGGTGGCGCTGGCCCCTTCGGCCCCCGCGGCCGCGCCCTCCGGCTCGCCCCCCATGCTCAGAAGTAGCGCCTTCCTTGGCTTGTGATTATTCTAGGTTTTATTCAATCGGGCGTCAATGGAGCAATCAAACCCACAAACGAAATGACCGACAAACTTAGTGGTCTCCAAACCAGTTTGTCTCTCTCTCTCCGAACGGATGTTGGTGACCAACGCTGCCCAAAGTGGTGCGTGGCAAACCTAGCGCTGCCAACCGATCTTGGCGTCGACCCTGGATGCAATAGAAGAATCGGGAACGACGGAGAGCTTGTGGGTAATTCGCGGTGAGTGATCTGGCAGGGGTAGGGATGTGGTGCAAGCAACGAGTGCAATTCCGATGGAGCGGCGAGCGGGGTGATGGGAAGGAAAGGGAGAACGCCCCCGCGCCGTGACAGCGCAGCTGCCTGTCGCGCAAGCCCACCGGCCGGGTCCGAAACTCTCTTCACAATTTGCTTAGATTTGGACCAAAAACTGATTTCCTTGGGGTAATAAATCCATCCGTATTGAGAGTTTTCATCCTTGTGAGTAACATTCCATCCATTTGTGACGATTAAAGTAAGGGGTACCCTACCTTCTAGTTAGTTTTGACATAAATTAATTCATTTTGTCAAAAGAGTGTCACATGTCATCTTGTGATTGGTTTATTTTAACGTGGACTTCTCAAAATCTGATGTGGAAATTAGATTTCGACACAATATTGTCCAAATCTGACCCTCACATACGGTACAATTGCCATCAGATTAAGCATTTCAATCTACACTCTGATTGATTTTCAATCTTAAAAAAATTGGAGCACATAAAACTTTGGGTTTAATAATCGAGTTTAATTTTTAATATATTTTTTCACAATGCATGATTTTGTTATAAATTTTCAAACTTAACATGCATAGACCATTGTTCATGTTAGTAGGTGTACTAGTATGTGTTTTTCATTTCTAATCCAATCAATTTGCTTACTTGTTATTCTTAATTAATGCTTGTGATAACTAAATTGGGCATTTGTGAAGTTGAAACGGGTGCTTTTGTAGGTGACCACAATTGGTACCTCATAGTTTTTGATGCTTCTATCTTAGTATCTAAGGTTGTGTTTTTTGAACAACACGCCCAGGGTGAAAGGGGTTGCTTATCAATGCAACAGGTTAGATTTGGACTACAAATGCTATAGTGAATTTGTGATTTAGTGTTTATCAAGAGTTGATGTCTTTTACTGCACTTTGTTTGAAGGTCAGTAGAAATATTGTCCACAGAGTAAATAGGAGTCATTTAAATGTGAGTAGAAATGTTGTCTTCACAGTACATAGGAGTCTATCACCTCTCAAAGTGTCATGTTGCCTTCACAGTACATAGGAGTCTGTCACCTCTTAGAGTGTCATGTTGTCTTCACAGGACATAGGAGTCTGTCATCTTTTAGAGTGCCATGTTGTCTTCACACTACATGGGAGTCTATCACCTCTCAGAGTGTCATGTTGTCTTCACAGTACATAGGAGTCCGTCACCTCTCATTGTGTCATGTTTCATTTAAATGATGAGTTTGACGTGAGTTGAGTTTTTAATATATTTTTCACACTGTATGATTTTGGTATAAATTTTCAAACTTAACATGCGTAAACCACTATTCATGTTAGTAGGTGTACTACTAACTGTCTTTCATTCCTAATCCAATTAGATTGCTAACTTGTTATTCTTAATTAATGCTTGTGATAACTAAATTGGAAACTCGTGAAGTTGAAACAAATGCTTTTGTAGGTGACTACAATTGGTACTTTACAATTTGTGATGCTTCTATCTTAATATCTTAGGTTGTGCTTTTTGAACAGCACGCCTAGGGTGAAAGGGGTTGCTTATCAATGCAACTGGTTAGATTTGGTCTGCAAATGCTATAGTAAATTTGTGATTTAGTGTTTTTCGAGAGTTGATGTCTTTTACTACACTTTGTTCAAAGGTCACTAGAAATATTGTCTGCAAAGTAAATAGGAGTCATTTAAATGTGAGTAGAAATATTGTCTTCACAATACTTAGAACTCTATCACTTGTCATTTTGGCTTCCTCTCAAAGTGTCCGAGTAAATAGGAATCGTGTAAATGTGAGTAGAAATATTGTCTTCACAGTACTTAGGACTTTGTTACTTGTCATTTCCGCTTCCTCTCAGAGTGTCATGTTTCGTTTAGGTGATGAATTTGACATGAGTTGACTTTGTATGCCTACAACATACCATCTAAGTCCGCAAATGGGATCATCTATACTAAATAGAAGTACTAATGGGACTAAATATTAGGGGATTATTCTTGTAAAAATCACATTTAATGAGTGCACGGTGGTTAGAGTTGACATCTATAAAAATAGAAAAGTTATTGTGCTTTTGTACAATAATGGTAAATAATTATATAGTGTGAAATGTCAATAAATTTAGTACGAATCCTCCTTAATACCCATGTTTTGGTGTAGATATTTCAAGATCATTCATCTTGAATTTTGGGATTTACCAACTACATGTTGTCATCATGTAGGGAATGATAAAATGATCGATGCCATAGAGAATAAAATGAGCACGCTTATGGATTTCAACTAGAATTCAACCACATGCCCCATCATTTGGATTGTTTAAAATTATTATGGAGTGAGTTGTTGGACTTTACCAAAATCCCGGGGAAGTCACTGTCAATAATTTAGATAACTGTGAGAGAACAAATATAGGATGTCTTTTATTCATTTGAGATAAAAATTATAGATTTATAGAAGTAATATAGGGTGTTTTAAAACCAATTTGGGAATATTTTAGGAATATTCCTAAAACATGCATGGAGTATACCCTATATATTCTATAAATAGTGTATTATTTCAATTATTTCATAGTCCCCCATTAAATACCCTTTGTTCGGTCATATGTACCCAAAATTTACACTAAGTGACTTCCCCAATACTAAGATTAACACATATTTAATTTTTCTATAATGATTGATGGAAACCTTTAGTCGGAACTTTAGTCTTTATATAAAATCTCACCTAGTTTATTCTTTTAATTTTGAATATTTATACTAAAATTTGTGGCTTTTTTAATGTTCTTTCTTGAGAATATTTGCTACAATTCTTTCTTAAGAATTCATTCTAATGCTTATAAATATGGAAGTAGTTGTTTTGGTCCCGAGCTTTGGTTATTCATGCATCTAGGGTCAACTCATTTTATTTACAAAATTGATATAACCTTTTTTTAGTATGTTGAATGCCTCTGAAGATCTCATGTTGTTTTGGAATGGTTGATTTGTCATCTTTTCGTATTACTATGAAATTTTTAAGTTGTTACTAAGTGCACCTATTTCATTAATCACATTAATATAAATATATATATATATATATATATATTGTAGTTTATAGTCAATTTGCTTGAGGACGGTGTTTTAAAATATGTTGTTTTTACTTATCATAACTCAAAAGTGTAAATTTAATAATCATTTGCAAAATGTTGTTGAAGTAATTCATGCATTATAGAATATGCTAATTGGTTTGTTCACAAATATTGTAACATGTATGTACATGAATATATCATGGGAACTAGTAACTTCTCCTCATATATGAACGAGGACATTATTAAGCCACGCCCATAGGTATCGACTACTCTTGACCTTCTTCCATTACCTCTAATTTTCTCTAGTTATCCTTTGATTTGCTCTAGTTAGTTTTAGCATAGGATGAGCTTAAGGATAAATGAGACTTCCCTTATAGCCTTTATGATCAGTGGTTCATGCTATCTTTTTTGGCAAGTGTTCTTTGTGTTGCTTCATGGTTGCTTTGTGCTATTTGCTTTTCTTTATTGCAACATGCTTTACATGTATGTTTATGGCAATTGTTGTAATGAAGTTATTAAAGTGATTAAAGTGTTAAAATGTATACTTTTTTCTTTGTTTACAAGTATTGATTAGGTAGTTATTTCCAAGAAGTTATTTAAGTGATTTATGTTTCAATCTTTGTTCTTCGAAATTCTTAAATTCAATATGTATAAAGATGTGTACTAAAAAAAGGTGTTAAAAGATAATGGCATGAATTGTGGATGAAATCAGTGGAAATCATTATTTATTGATTTTGATCATTTGTTTGTGATTATCAATACAAATTTTGTTTATTTGTTGACTATTTTCATGTTGAAAAGATGTTCAAAGGTATTTTCAAATGGAAAAGTACTTGAAAAATTTTCAATAGCAAAAGCGTGTTAAGTGAGAATCCAAAAATTCAAAAACAATTCATAATTTTTTTTGAACATTTTCAACATTTTATGGAAAGAAATGAATGGTGAAACTTTAAACGATATATTAGGGTAGTAAACGAGGGCATAAAAGCTTGAGAAACAAGGTAGAATTGGAGATGAGGAGATATACGCTTGATAGACAAGTTAGGGTAAGACAATTCAACGACAAACTAAAAGGTGGAAGAGTTTTTTGAATCTTTTTCTTGTGACTTCATATTATTTATAGTCCTATGCTTGAGAGACACTTTTATTGATTTTAGGGAGGTTTTTGAAATTTATTATTTTGCTTGTTTATTTACCAGGGTGATTGCAAGCTACGGTCTACCAAATGGAGAGTGCAACTTGTGCTGCTAAAGGCTGTGCGACTCATGCACTAGCGTTGTAATGTGCACCTCTCAACTTTCAATTAGATCAAAAATTTCACCATACCAAATAAGGTTTATGCTAATACTTTTACTTTAGCAATTGTTGAGTTAATTTCAAGACTTTGGGCTTTGTTCAACAGCCTTTTTTGTTTTTTTATCCAGCAGGAGTAATTTGAGCTTTTTTTAAATAACATCCTTAGTTAGGTTCTATGAAAAATTTGATTTCATATCCCACCTCTGAAATTGGACCATTATTTCATTTCCAAAAAACAAATCCAAAAAAAAGTTTTAACTGCACGAAAAACTTAGAAAACAAAAACATCACGAAATAATTAATTAAAAAATAAGTAAGCGTAATACCAAAAATAATAAAATATGGTAGCTTTGTACATACTTGTGGTATGTTGCTATAATTTTTTGAAGTTCAAATTTGACCCCCTTCTAGCATTTCCCATAAAATAGGTGCACTTTTGAGAAGCGACACATTACCAAAATGCTAGTAGAAATGCTTAATTTGGATAGAAAGATTGAAATTTTGAAAACTTTATTGTGGTAGACATCTAAACTTTGGAATTCTAGTAACAATGCAATTTGTTTCGTCACAAATTCCATATCAATATTTATTGGTGATTTTCCAAAGATTGAAAAAGTGCAGCAATGCTCACACTACAACAAAAAATTTGGGTGACCGTAGCTTGCAATCAGCCACCATCTTAGATCTTGGACATAGTTTTAACAATTTTGAATTTTAGTTTAGCAACACATAATTCGCTATGTATTTAGTTTTATGCACTTGGTCATATAGTCATGTACTTGGTCCCCATGTGCACAATTTTTTGTCTAATTATTTAAATAACAAGGATTCTTGTCTTTCTACAATCCCTTACATTGTAAACAAGAAATTCTTTTATTTATTTATTATTCTTATCTTTATCTTTTTTTATCTTTTCTTTTTTATCTTGATTTCTTTCTTGCTTTCTTTCTTGTTTTCCTCTTGTCTTCTTCTTGAATTTCTTCTTGTCTTTCTTCTTGTCTTGTTTATACTTCTACTTTTTTTCAATTGTGGCTGCTGAACCCTGGACTGCGCGAGCAAATCAAAATAAAAAATAAAAAATAAAAATGATTTTTTAATTTTTTTTGCTCCCGCAATTTAGGGTTCAATAACCAAAGTTGAAGAAATAGTAGAAGGAAAAAAATACAAGAAGAAAGACAAGAAGGAAGACAATAAGAGAGACAAAAGGAAGATAAGAAAGAAGACAAGAAAGAAATTAAGATATATTAAAAAAAGATTTAAAAAAAAGATAAAACAAAAAGATAAAGATAAAAACAAAAAATAAATAAAAGAATTTTTTGTTTACAATGTAAGGGATTTTAGAAAGAAAATATTGATGGTTTTTAGAGAACTTTTTAACCAATTTTTTTAAAGCCAAATATGCTTATGAAATGAGCGCACTTGGTCAAGTGCGTAAATAGCGAATTGCGTGTTTAATGTGTTAAGCGGATGACTCATGTATAATAGCTATGATCTTAGTTTTTCAATCTACAACCATAAATTTTTCTCAAAAAAATATTTGGGGCTCTTCTTGACATGGTTTTGTAGGTGTCATAGAACTAATTAACCCACCACTAGTTAACTAACTATTTTGAAGACCCTCTAGTTATTCTTTTAGATTTTGGTTAAGTCGTCTTATTTGGAAATTTTTGACTTATTTTATTTCAAACTTTTGGTGTAAAGTTCTTTGAACTACAGTTGTCTTTTATGTGGCAAGGTGGACCCTTTGAGCTTTAAGTGAGGGTCCAATGATAGGCAACTACATAATATGTCAAAGCCGTGGTATAAAAAGTAGTTATTGTACCGCTTAAGATTTTATTTGTTTTTTTTTTATTTGTTTTTTTTCTCATTATGCAAAAAGATTTAAATCACATTGGTAAGACTTTAAACTACACTAATAAAGTATTTTTTGCATTATACAGTTAAAGAAAACCTAACAACAAAGTCTTTTATGGTATATGACGTCTCGTTGCTTCATACAATAAACTAAATTACATCCAATGAACTTTTTGTTGGTACGTGTGAGAAAACAATTTGTACAAACTTCATTGAACTTTTTGATGACACGTGAGAAGACAATTATTACCACCTCCAACAGAGCTTGTTGGCACGTAAGAAGACAATCATTAGTACCTCTAACGGATTATTTCCTGGCACGTGACAAGACAATTAGTAGTACTTTCAACGGATTCCTTGTTGACACGTGACAAGGCAATTAGTACTACCTCCAAGACTTTTGGGTGGCACGTGCAAAAACAGTTAGTACTACCTCCAATGGATTTCATGCTCGCACGTAAGAGGACGAGTAGTAGTTTAGTACCACCTTCAACGGACTCATTGTTGGCACATAAGGAGACTATTAGCACCATCTTCAAAAGACTCCTTCATGGCAAGTAAAAAGATAACTATTACGACCTACAACAAACTACTTGCTGGGACGTGAGAAGATAATTTGTACTACCTCCAACAAATTTCATGCGGGATTTCATGTTGCCATGGCAATGAGGAGACAATTTGTAGCACCTTCAACGGATTCCTTGTTGGTACATGAGAAGACAATTAGTACTACCTCCAACGAATTCCTTGCTCACACATAAGAAGATGATTTGTACCACCTTCAACATAACTACGTAAAAAGAACGTAAAAAGACAATTAGTACTACGTTCTATGGACTCCTTGGTGGCACGTGAAAGGACAACTAGTACTACCTCCAACAAATTCTTTGTTGGCACGTGTGAAGATAATTAGTACTACCTCCAACGGATTCTTTGTTGGCACGCGAGAAGACGATTAGTATCACATTTAACGGACTCTTTGTTGGCACGTAGAAAGGACAATCTGTAGAACCTCCAACGGCTCCTAGCCTGCACATGAGAAGACAATCAGTACTACCTCTAATGAATTCCTTGGTGGCGCGTGAGAAGACAATTAGTACAATACTACCTTCAACAGACTTGTTTGTGCTGGTATATTGGACAAATTTATCTTTACTGTGTTAATTTTATACATACCTTATACAAATAAACTTTGCAATTATTTTAAATAATAAACTCTAATAAAATTACACATTATTATTATTTTTTACAAAAGTGAAATTAGAAAATATGATAATCATTTATGCTCGCAAGTGAATGATAAACCAAATATTGTCTAGATGTTAAGTAGATAGATTCTAGGTAGTTCCATCTCTTACATATTGATCAGTACACTTTCAAACCTATGAATGACTTGACAACCAATTGCAAATGAATAAACTACTTAACAAACATGATAAACTACCCGTTTACATACCTAAACCGTTAGTGTTAGGTCAAATTTGCCTTAAGTGGATTTGATAAAAGAATATAAGTAAAGACTCATTGACCAAGTGAGCGGAACGGCAATTTTTGTCTTCATTATGTTTGATTATTTTTTTACAAAGATTATTTACCAATGGTGTAGTATTAACTCAAAGTTCTTGAAAGAAACAAATGTCAATTTGGTCGAATATAAAGGCAATTGACAATGAACATTGATAGCTTTCATAGTAATGCCTTTTCAATATGAATTGTTCAACAAAAGTATATTACAAAAACTTACTCACAAAAAAGCATTGAAAGAAATGCTCAAAAACTTCTAAGATTAGCTCACAATTTGTATTATTAATATGATTAAACCTTGAAGATTTAATTTTTCAAAAAATAAAAATTTTGGATTTCTTTTTAATATTTATTTAGATTTGTGATAACTTTAATTGCCGTAGTCCCGCAATGTGTGCATTCTTAGAGCTCTTGAGATGCTTTCTGGGCAAATACGACGATGAATAAAAAAAAATATGCAACTCATGAGTGGAAAATTGGAAGCATTTAGGTGTCACTAGTTGGCAAAAAAAAACAAATGTCAATGAGGTCATTTGGCGATTTGGACTTATTTCAATTAGTAGGGGAGTTGAGTCCTACCGGAAAACCTTGACTAGTAAAACACACATTAGTGTACAACCATGTAACCCATATTAGTACATTACAAAGAAAAATACAACTCAACAAAATTTTATTTTATTTTTGTTAATGCTAATTAGTGCATGTACAAGAAATTGCAAATCATGTCAACATTAGGGAAACAAAAAAAACATAGACAAAGATTGTACTTACATTCCTCAAAGGAAAATTACGATGAAATCATAAATCTATAAATATATATTAATTTCCATCACAAATGTTTGTGATTTTGCCACGATACTAGAATGTTGATTTGGTGTGATCATAGAGTATAGGCTGCTAACTTTTAAAGGGACAACTAAGTCCTATGGGCTTATTTAGAAGAGAAAAATGGGAAAAGGATATTAAGTGAACCAAAAAAGGAAAGAATTGATGCTTTGAAAAGATGCTAAAAATGTAAAGTCAGATTCTCAAGTTGCGCTTGATTTGTAAAGTTATAGAACAATTGACAAAAAAATGCACGGGTCAGGTTTTGATGGGTAATTGCGATCAGGCATCATCCGTCTTGCTTCAAATGCTGTATTTTATTTATTTATAAGAACGACAACATTGGGAAACAGTTGCTATGGGCTAACACCCTCCAATTGTCCAATAGTGGCTGCGGTCTAGTGTTTGCAGCCAATGTAGGCGGGCCAACTAGCCTATTCTGGCTTTGCGAGCATTTATTTTAAATTTCAATATAAAATATATCTAATTGAAATAAGCTCCAATATTTTTCTAATCTAATACACAATTAACACACAACGTTGTACCAGTATACTCAATACCCATGCATACACAGAAATAACACATCTACATTACAGAACACAAGATCATGCAATAGTATAACTTCACAAATCCTTTCCTATAAAACACTTAACTCTCGTTTTATACACAAACTCAACTATAGGATCAATATATGCATATAAAGTTTTTAAACACAACGTTCTTCGTGATATAAAAACCAATAGCCTCTACTTAAGGCAAAATTTTAGTCTTTAAATACGGAGCCCACGTTTTTAGAATTGATAAACAAGCACAATACTTGCTAAAACGACTAACAATGTGGCAGGTGTATTGAACTGCTACCTAACTCAAGTCTTAACATAGACACATTGTCGGAGGTAAAACATCAAACCATGGTGACTGTAGCCAAGTTATGCCTTTTGTACCTTTTTGGTGAATATTTTTACTTAAAAATAAATAAAGTTCATGAAAAAAACAAATATTCTCTTAAATCCATTTTTCCCTTACAAATATTTTTTGAAAAAGAATTTCCTCAAATTTTTGGTATCTATTTCTAGAATTATTTTCCGCTCTACAGAGACAATACTACTGGCGAGGTGGCAATAACGTGGTTACCCCATTTCCAACTGAATAAGAAATACGGATACGAGGCATTGATATTATTTAGTATTTTTTTAGAGGTAGCCAAGAAGAAATAGATTCCAACACAAGTTGAAACATAATTTTCGGATGAAGAATGAATTAGTTATAAATTTTCAAAGTTGAAGTATGACGCATCCCATTCACATCATATAGGTACACCTCTTTCTGTTTAAAGAAGATTTGTATTTCACACACTAAAGATGCTTAAACCAACAACAACCAATCCATAACCACACTTACATACACTAAAACCAATAAGAGAGAATCTATTACTAACTCCCGTACCAACTGTAACTCATCATAACATTCAGTAGCCTTCAAAGGGATTGCCCCAATCCCAATGATATGGTAAAGAATATCCCTTATCATTTCATCCATCTTGATGAAATGATGAGGGATATTCCTCATCACCCATAAGCCCATCAGTAGCTATGAGGACATGTGGCACAAGCTGCATCAAGCTCGAATAAATAATCGCTACCAATGTTCACTAAACAGTGCACTGTAAGTGAAGTATATGCAGTTGTACGTGTGGGGCTCGAACTGTTACCTTGATTCAAGAAAATGCCAGAGGCCACATGTGGCAGCGATAAATTAATTTATTGTTAATATGTGTATTTATTTGTATGTGCAATTTTATTTGGATCACTACTTCAAGTTGGATGAAATTAAGGCATTCCATGAAGCTGGATGAAATTAAAAGGCAGTCCTCAAGAAGGCTACTGAATGTTATGATGCTACAACCAACATCATTACAACATTGATTACGGAAAATGCCCCTAACTGTTGGTGAAAGGAGTCAGTTGGGAATGGGGTAACATAGAGCAGGCCCAACAACACCCATTTTCCACTCACCAACGCTATTTATGGATGATAAAGTACCTCTTATGGTGTGGAGTTTGATATTTGCCCACCAAATGTTGCCCATATGGCGAGTGGTGATTCTCACATCAAGCAATTTGTCCCACTCTCACAAGACAATGCTCTCACTTTATGAAGTTAATTTTAGTAAATTTATTCTCCGCCATTATGATTGTCCCAAGTAGTGACAAAAGTAGTAGTTTAAAATTGATTGATGCACTCTATTCTAGGCACGCTTGGTGGTTGTTGCTGAGGAAGTTCTCAATTCTCTCACACCATCTTGGATATGGACTTAGTGCACAATGACCAAATGTTGGGCTTGCTCTTAACCCTTTAGTGCCCAGGATACTGTAGCTCAGAGCCCTGGATTTTAGTAGATTTTTCCATTGTGGTTGAGACTACCAAAAATAGAATGGGTTAAATTAGAAAGTAACCATACAATTCTATTCTCAACTCAAGAGCACACATTTTATCAAAATTTGAGAATCATCCGATGGTGGGATCGGAAGATTATAGTATGTATTTGAACTGTATAATGCACGCTCAGAAACGAGATTTTGGGGGGGTGTGTGACTTCAAAGTTAAATAGAATTTGAGGTAAATTTTCAAAAATAAAAGCAAAGAAGTTCAGCTATGCCCTATGTCAACACCTCTCCGTTGCAATCTTTCATATCAAAAATAGACTCACACATAATTATTGTGAGATTTATAAGTGAAAGTGACTTGTCCATGTACGGTTTAGGACAAAATTGTATACGTTGAAAATTGACAGGAGTGGGTACATTAGTCAAGATCGGATTACACACACTAATGGAAGATGAAGAAGAGAACACAATCCAAAAATATAAAACAAGATAACAAACTTCCAAACACAATAAATACTACACAATACATATGTTGTATTTGTAAGTATTTACTGTATTTTCAAGTATTTGCAGTATTTTCGCGTTCTGTTGATAGGTATTTTGATAGTTGTACAATTCCAAATTGAAAATTTCTTTTTCTGAAAGGTGCGTAATGTATGTGGGCAAATCTAAACTTCAGAACTGAAGTTCCAATTCTTCACGGATTCTCTGCTATTTGCATTTCGGACGTTGTAGTAACGATAATGTGGTCAGCTGGGCACTAAAGGGTTAACCCCTAACTGCCCAAGCAGGCGTTTTTGGCCTGATGTACAGATTTCATCCGTATTTTCTCATCCGTCATGCACTTTTTGTGGTGTGATTTTTTAACTGAATTTTTTATGGGAAGTTAGCTTCATGTATGTGTGATTCGATCGAAAAGGAAATAATTTTTGAAAAAATTATGCCTCATTTTGTGTTGTAGTGTTTCACCGAAAATCTTGAAGATTTTGGTCTAAAAGTGTTCTTGAAGAAAAAAACTATTAAAATCAAGCATCCAAAAAATCTCCAAAAATCACTACACCTAAAGTACTACATTATAACCCATCACACCAAATTTCATTCACATATTGTCAATATCTTATTCGTAATTGAATTACAAAATAATTTTTTATTTTATGTTTCAAAATTTATAAAAAAAGATTAGTGATAGCAGTCATAGATCTAACCGTATAGATAGAATCTAAAATTCAAAATGTATAACTTTTATTCATACATCAAGTTCTAAATATTCATATTAATTGCATTTTATAATGAATCTTTGCAAAACTGCCTAAATTGGACATAGGTGAGGACGTTTAGGGGTTAACCACCTTAGGCTGAGTGATTGCCCAAGCAATGAAGTGACGAAAATTGGCCAATACCCGAACCCCACATGAACACGTGGCGATATACCGGCCCCCAGCCCCTGATTTTCCTATACCCTAGCCACCCAGGTATCGTCTAGGTAGGGTATTTGCTTCAGTCTGCCAAACCCATTTACACTGGTGGAAGGCGCAAAAGTGCCCCACCTCGGCACCAAGTTACTATAAGTCCCCATCTTTTCTGGTTTCCACTTTCCACTCGTGAAGTGTTTCATGTAGACACAGGGTTCGCACGACGTGTAGATTGCATACATACATTCATACCGTGGTGGAGGAGCGCGATTGATTTGAGTTCGTGGAGATACACATTGCTTGAATCCATCAGAGTGTGTGCAATTCATGGGAAGCAGTCCCAATTAAGCCCACTGCCTCCATGGGAACTTTCCGGTGCTCTTTGCGCCCCCTGCTCCGAAATGCTCCGAAATGCACACATCGTACTCTGTCATCCATTTCAGACTCTTACTTCAACAGTTTGGACACGACGGGTGATCGGAACGTGGACATTTTTGATCGAGCGCTCAAGAGCAAGCAGGTTGGCTTCTCCACCGAATGAATTTAGGGTTCAGGGTTTAGGGTTGGAATGCACGAAGGATTACTCATGTGTGCATGTTGAACAGAGAGACAGGGCGGCGTGGCTTATGGGTGACAGTGACCCGATCCTAGACACTGTGACGGAAAATCTTCTGGACCGGCTGCAAGTAAGTGGTCTGAAAGCCTCGTTGTAATCTGAGTGCTGGACCATCACAGAACAGAGGAGAGTTTTTACTACTCCCTCCGTCCCAAAGCTACTGTCCAACTTGTTTGCTTGGTATTTCTTTGAGCCAATTTCATTGATCATATTGTAAGAAACATGATTAAAAAAGGTTCCAAATTATGTCACTAGAATGATTGAAGAACATTGCATGTGTTCATTGCAACCTAAATAAAATTAGCCACAAGGAAGTATTTTTTTGACCTACTTAAAAAAACACTTTCAAACATGACTTTCGAACATGACAATAACTTTGGGACGGAGGGAGTACTCATAATCACTGTGGTGGTTGTCAATTTTCAGGATTGCAAACGCACATTTCCGAAAGCATTGAATCTAGGTGGGGCAATCGATCATGTACGCCGATTGCTGCAAGGACGTGGTAAGCAAATGAGCCTTCAACCGAAGTGAGATCCTTCCTTGTAGCCAAAAGAAATTAAAAAATTCTCGTTTTTTTCTTCTTGACAAACGAGAAATGCCATATTTTGTAGAGAAATCTGGCGAAATATAGCTAGCAAAGAAAACGGTGCTTGCTTGGGGTGATTCTTAGTCATTACTTGAAGCATTGGTTTATAATAGCCTACCCTGGGTTTAGTCATTAAGGTGGAGGATACTGTTTTCGGCACTTTAACATGTTTAGGATGGTGATTTTTGGGAGATCAGAATAGAGCTGTGGACGGATCTTTGGGTACAAGAGCCAAATCTTATGTTTATGAATTTCTTATGCAATTTCAAAGTGGGAGGTCGTAAGACAGTAACAGTAGACAGCTCCATTTCCAAGACATTTCAAAGGTCAGTGGCCATAGACATTTAGCTTACGCCACTTGCTATTAAGGCCAACCAAGTGTGTGAATGAATAGATGAGTTGCTGTTGGTAACAGGGGTCAGTATAAGAGACAGGATCAGGTTTTAGTAGTATCTATCCTCTACTTTGCCAGTTGAATTGAGGTTTTAATTTGTGAAGAGGTCTGCTGGGCTTACTGTTGTGCAGGTGGAATCCAGGAGTTGATCTCCATGGACATATCCGAGGATATGATTAAGAGGTCAGTGCTCAGAGCAGCTGCAGATGAAACGGCAGGCAGAGTGGGCGGTGCACCGGCATTGCAGAACCTGTTCTTAGTTGGGGACGAGGAATACTTACCATTGCAGCCAAAGTACGTTCTCACGAGCATGATTTCTTTTTTTGACTTCCGAAGTTTTCACTCACGTTAGTTTAGTTACCGAAGGGCTGAACTAGGTCATATTGTCTAAAGTGCCATTAACTTATATGATCCAAGTCGTCGTCTAGCCGTTGTAGTTTTTATGAACAGTTAGTACGTACCTAATATCTTTCAAGCATTTGCACTTTACAGCTCTTCCACGATTCTTGTCGCACGCTATTGATGCGTTTTTATACATCAGGACTAAATGCTGAAATCTTGTGAAATTGGCAGCTCCCTAGACCTCGTGATAAGCTCTCTAGGCCTTCACTGGGTCAATGATCTCCCAGGTGCCATGTCGCAGGTACAATGTGTGAACATTTCATATATTTGGCCCGGGAATTGCCCATGGCTATAAAACCATTTCGTAACTGTTGAATTGCCAGCATGTTTCTTTGAGGCCTTTATCTTTTTGTGTTTCTTATGGCTAAAGCGCCAGAAGTGCGCAGTGCAGGACTGCGCTGAAACCTGATGGATTGTTTTTGGCCACCATGTTTGGAGGCGAAACATTGAGGTGTGTATCTTGATCCATGTATAAGAAGAACCGTTCTCTAAGTAAGAATGGAACAAACCATTGCAGAATAAGTCTCAGTTTGGGCTTGATGGCCTCGTTAGCACAAACAAATTGTGAAACATGCAACTCCAGGAGGGTCTTGCAGGTGGTCCAGGTGGATTTTCATTTGATGGTAGTGTTGGGTATTTATGACGCTAATCCGAGGCAATGTCTCCAGGGAGCTCAGGATCTCTTGTACTGTTGCACAAATGGAGCGTGAAGGTGGTGTGAGTCCCAGAGTCTCCCCGCTTGCCCAGGTAAGCTTTTGTTTCTAAATTGCCTCCTGAATTGAAGCATGAATTGCCTTCTGGCTGCATCTGGAGGTTTCAACCTCCAAGGAAAGGATCTAAGATTTCCTGTGAGGCTTTGTTGCCCTTACCGAAAGCAATTATTTGTTGACAAGTCCTTGAAAGTATAGTGAACAATAGGAGTTTTGCGTTGAATGATATCGATGAAGTAAATCTATTGAAAAGAACGTGTTGCATTTTGACAGGTTCGAGATGCAGGGAATCTCTTAACAAGGGCAGGCTTTGCACTTCCGACAGTTGATGTGGACGAGATCACTGTTCGGTATCCCAGTGGTACTGTTCGACTTTCTTATCACTTTTTTGCTTTTGAATTTGATGTGCAAACCATTAACCGTATTTTGGATGATTTTTGATGGTTTCTTTCCTTGTAACAAGCAAGGAGATTGAAATTTGAATGGTCTTTTCTTTTTGCAGCAATTGAATTGATTGATCATTTGCGGTCAATGGGAGAAACCAATGCTGTTCGCGAAAGGATATTGGTATGTAGCTATGTTCTCAGTGATTCCTTTGTCCATTGATTGTGAACTAAGAAATTAATGACTAGTTGAAATGCATCTTTAACATTCCAAAATTATATGGCAAGTGGCAGAGCGGAATCCTGTCAAAGCAAGAACAATGTAATCCAGCTGCTGATGCATCATAGACCTGAAATGGTGCAGACTGTGAACCGAGATACAGCTTTGGCAACTGCTGCAGTTTATCAAGAAATGTTTGGAGAGCCTGATGGAACAATTCCAGCTACATACCAGGTGACTAATTCTTCCATGCTATTAAGGCCAACCTGGTAAATAGCATCATAGAAGTCCGTTTGCTGGAATTGCGCTGTGAAAGCCAAGCAGATTTTAATATGCAGACTGAAATGAAAACCCTGCAACATTGTGCTGCTGCAGGTGATCTACATGGCAGGTTGGAGTCCAGATATTTCTCAACAGCGCCCAAAGCGTAGAGGGTCAGCAACTGTGTCATTCCAAGATCTGCATAAGGCTTTCTCCCCGGAAGGAGCTTCTAAAAAGTCCCCTGATGATGGATCTGGTGGTAATCTAAAGCAGGAAGGTCCTACTGAGAGCAAGGAAGAACCAACAACAGGTGATAGCAAACCAGGATCAGATGGTACAACTCGACTGCCTTCTGGCACATGGTACAAAATTGAGTAGTTTCTCTGTATTATTCTATTCCGCAATTACTTCTCTTCACAGGTCCTTTGAGCCAAGATTTCTTGCCCTCTTTGCTTGTATCTCTATCACAATTTGCTGTTCAAAATTGGTTTGAGTACCACTTTGTCATATGACAAGATTCATTCTGTCTTGATTCAAACAGTGTAACTAAGTCATTCTCACTGAGTACTTGACTTGACTAGGCTTGACTAAATGTATACTCTTTATTACCACTTTCTCAATTCTTCCTATTTGAGTAACGAAAGAAGAATTCCATTGTGTATGGTGCTGGCAACCCTGTTTCCATAAACTTCTGTTGGCCCTGAGTAGATCTTCTGCATCTTTGTGCTCGTAGTACCATAGTTGAATTCTATCTCCACAAATCAGCATGGCACATAATACTACGAACTTGGCTGCTATGAGAACAAACTCGTGATACACTATTCACCTTCATAGATCCTCTGCCGGGGCTAAATTTGAATGTATGCTTCATGTTCCTCCTTTTGAAGTTGGCTTCAGTAATGTAATAGTAATCTCGCAATTATGACTTCTTCTGCTTTCATAATCAATCCCCATGATCTTCCCAAAGACCTTTCAACTGAAGCCGTGCTGCTTCATGGCCTCATACGTGGAGGTAGTTTTCTTGCACCACTAGGTTGAGCTGGTTTTTCATCTCTTTTTCACTTCCAGCAGTCGTAAACCCACAGAAGGGCAAGATGGTCTGCAAAATTTCCTGGGTGAATTCATGGGCACCATATCAGCTTGCACTTGCTTGTCCTTGGGGCATAAAAAGATGGCGTTTCCAATCAGAAGGTGACATACGCCAACATCTTGGAAAGCAAGAATATATGGCCATCTGTGTCCCAGTCTCGTCGATTTCCTGGCACCGGGTAGTGCGTGTAGCTGCTCTACAGCCTTCAAAAGAATCTCAGCAGCAGGTGCATAAAGCCCAGGATAGAGATTTTGACACAGCGTGCCTACGCATGGACTGAAACTTGAATGTCTTGCTGCTGCAGTTGATTTTGCTCAAAAAGTGAGGGGCCTGGATAAGCTATTACACTAGCTCCGAGGCACACATCGCCGTCGTACAGTACTAGTGCTTGCCCTGGGGTAATGGCTCGAGCAGGTTCCTCAAAACGTACCTGTGCACAGGAGAACAGGAGCAACGTTACAAAAAACGTTTTTGATTCTCAGCGTCTTCTATCAGAAGCCAGTCCCTCATCGAAAAATCAACGTACAGTATAGCCATTACCTGCAGCAGCTGTTTTCCTTCATCGGGTGTCTGCCTAAGGCGGCAAAAACTGCTAGATTCAAACTCTGTTGTGTCCGCTCCGGCCACACCCATACCTTGAGAGAAGGCCTCTCCACTTCGTGAGTCCATGAAACAAACTGTACATTTTTCTAAGGATTGCCGGTACCGAGCCTTGAACATGCATGTAAGAGGTTGCCCATCTCGAAGCACCTTAGGAGGGTGTCCTGATATCCAAAACGGATCACCTGTTGAAGAAAGCATTAGAATGTCCACTCACCAAGAGCCGGATCCAAAAAGAAATACCTCAATTAGTAATGAGAAGACATTAAAAAAGCCAGACAATAAAAATGCCTCCTGAAATCCAGTTTCATATAAAGCATTAAAACCAAGGTTGGAGTTGCTTGATGTACCAGCAACAGCAGAAGTGCAGAGGAGAGCAGGATGGTCTGCACCCGGTGCTACAAAGACAATGTTGTTTAGTACATCCTTCCCCACCACGTAAAACGGCTTGGGAGCCCCAGAGATTCCAGCTCTTTGACCATGTGTGTACGCTGCTATGCCAGTGTGCGTACCAAGCTGTTGGTTCCCATCCACGCACACAAAAGGTCCAGGCTCCATTTCCACATACTCTGATATGAAATCGCGAAAGTCGCGCCTTCCAACAAAGCAGATGCCAGCACTACTGCGCTTGGTGGCTGTCACAAGCCCTTCCGATACGGCCACGTCCCGGACGTCGGCTTTTGTTAACGCGCCCAACGGGAAAAGCACATTCTCAAACGCCTCTGCGCCCTAACAGGAGCGGAAAATTGAATGATGAGTCACATCTTGTAAAGAGTCTTTATTGATCACTTGTGACAACGAATTAACGATGCACTAAAAATTATGCAAAGATTATTTCGAACGCAGAATATGCTGACAATCTTTCACCAGCAATAACATGAGCCATGGCAGAGTAGTTGAGACCATACCACAGATGCTAAGAAGTAAGATTGATCTTTGTTCTCGTCAATTCCGCGGAGGAGGTGCACGGGGCCTCCAGACTGTGGTCGCCAGAGCCGAGCATAATGCCCTGTTGCAAGTTTGTCAGCCCCCATCTGCAATGCATTCTCCAATAGCGCATCAAACTGCCAAAACCAAAGGAAAACATTTAGGCACGTGATGCAACTTGTCTCTTGATTTTTCAATGAGCAAAAAGACGACCAAAAATCCATCCAACCCGATTAGGGTTCATGGATGTTTTCAAACTTTTGTTATTCACAACTGAGCTTTTTTCAGTGCAAAAAAGAAATCCGGAAGTAGCTTGGCGAGATTAATCTCCTATGCAATGGTCCGATTTGAATGTATATTTCAGTACAATTATGGAAATAGAACCATGTGACACTTTGACTGAGTTGACTTTTAGTTCAAAAGTGTCACATTTCAAAATTCAAATCCACTCAAAAAATGTCAATACTTTGTTAAATTGTCAAAAATTGTCAAATTTAGAAAGAGTATCAATGGTGCTATGGATGAATTATTATCTACAACTTTTGTTAGCACATCAACTTCAAATTATTTCTTCAAGTTGTATTTTATAATGGATCGTAACAAATCTTCAAATCAACAGACACCCTGTGACCTTCGCAGGAGCACCATGATCAGAGAAAAAGCTATTGAGAAAGCAGGAAGAAGAAACAGGATATACCTTGATGTGCTGATTACAAGCAAGGTCGGGGTTGGGAGTGAGGCCCATTGCAAACTTCTGCGTGAAAGTCTCAAAAACCTGAGTCCAGTATTGCTTTTGATAATCCAACTGATGCAATTTTATGCCTGATCACATGATAAAGCCATTGTTTCAGTCCCACACGTACGAAATTCTAGGCCACAGAAGATAGAAATTCGAAGCACAAGAAAGAGAGGAGTTCAAGGAGGCACCGAGATGTCTGCAGACCCGTTGCGCATCTTCATAGTCCTGATCAGATGTGCAGTGACCACCGCCTACCTCATCCCGTGAGTCCCAATTACGCATATAGACTCCGAAAACCTCATACCCCTGCACTCAAGCGGCACTTTCAAAACCCTAAAAAGACAAAATCCTCATCAAGGGTTTAGGGTTTAAGGAAATGTACCGGAAAAAAGGGGATATAAACATATAGACTCCAAAACCCCACGCAAGCGGCACTTTAAAAAGATAAACCCTGAGATAAATTTGTCTGAGCCTCGTCAAGGGTTTAGGGTTTAAGGAAATGCAAGGGAATTGAAACATACAGACTCCACGCGAGCGGCATTTTCGGAACCCTGAACAGAGGAAAAAAACCTCACCAGGGTTTAGGGTTAAAGGAAATGGAAGCGATAGAAACCTGGCGTTGGAGAAGCAGAGCTGCAACCGAGGAATCCACCCCTCCAGACATCCCAACCGCGACGACGCCTCGTCTGCTCAAATCTCGCAAGGTGCTAACTCTACGACATGATGATGCAAACCGAGAAAAAGAAGAAGGATTCCCGATTTTTTCAGTCAAAATTCGGGAGAGAATTTGCCTGAAAGGTCGCACGAGGCCCTTTCTTCCTCCGTGACCTATCATCGCAATTGCATAGAAAACCAATTGCCAACAACTATGGCCACCGTTCTTTCACTCCTCGCAGCGGAATTGGAAATTGGAAAATGCTTACAAAATGGTCCGAATTGGTATGTTCAACTGGTGATTACAGTTAGGTCGGCCAATTCGTGCTTTGAATTTTTACGCAGAAACGTGACAATTGCAAAATAACGGCGATCACTCGTGCGGGCCCTTGCTGGAGAAGCCAGCTTCGGCTGCAGTATCTACGAAACTTTAGGACCTCAGATCTACCAGTTGCATCCTAAAATCTACTTATCTGTACCAGGAGATCCTTGAACGGACCCTACCACTCTTTAATAGCACAATGATACACCAATAGGATTTATGATCCTTCAAGATGAAAACAAAAGTTCCTCAATAATTCGGAGAAGGTATTCAAAACTAGTGTCTGTCTTCATTGGATTAAATTGTACTTTCACTACCGGATAGATAGAAACTTCAGACCTCTTTTGAGGCCGGCGTGAATAAAGTGTCCGTTCGTAATGTCAATGACTCATTGTCCACCGGATAGAGGGTCATTGGAACAAAACCTTTCACTACCACATTATATTGTGTCACAAAGTTGTATATGATTATCATAACAAGGAGTTCAACAAATTTGAAAACTGTACACGCAAATATATTTCAACATGAAGTGTGTTGCGAACGTACTGCACCTTGTGACTGTAGTTTTACATTATCTTCTTGACTTTTACAATTCCAATTACGTATTTAAAGTCTTTTTTACACGCAACATTTATAATTGACGTTCAATAGTTTCTCCACATATTATGTGTCTAATTTACATCATTTCAATTCATGTAAACATAGTACCGTACCCGGAAGGCAAGGTCATCAAAAAATAATTATAAAAAGACACTAGTAGAAAAGGTGGCATTGCTGAGGGAGTTGCCCAGGCATGTAGTGCCTAATTCTATGTATGCACAGTAGATTTGCGTGAGCATCTCCCTGCGAACGCCACCTTTTCTACTAGTGAAAAAAGCCCAAATTTTTAAGAAACTATTTTTCAAAAAATTATATTTTCTATGGTGAAAGGAGAATCTTAGAGAATGTTTGAATCATTTTGACAAAAAAAAATCAAATATTTGGCAAGAGTTTGCCAACCTTGCTTTTCGAATATAGTCAGGTTCAACATGCTCACAATTTTTTTTGTAAGCATTGAAAGTAGGTAGATCTTATATCAAGTGGCGGCATTGATTCTGAAGATTGCAAATATAGTAAGAAAAAATTCCTATCAGTAAAGGTTTAAAGTAAAGGTTTAAATTTAAAGTAAGAATGTCCTTTCAATTTGTAGGTCCATGGGTGCCATATCTAGCACATTACAACTTAGGGAAGGAACTTTGTTTTATGAGGGAGGAGTCAAAAAGTTTGTAAGCAACTTCTACCCGACTGCATACTGTATTAGTAGAAATGTTGTTATTTATTTGTGGGTACTTAAAGGGGTGAGTAGTTTGGTCTTAGTGGTCCTTTGTCTGGTGGGCATTGGCTCATTAACCAAATGAACAGAAGCTATATTCACGTCGGCCCTATAAAAGGACCGGAGTTTCTATCTATCTGGGTACTTAAATGGTCTTTTGTGACTCAATTTTTGTCCCTTGTGACTATTTAAATCCAAATTGGACCAACCCTCAATAAAAAAAACCCTTAGACCCAGTTTCAAGAATTTGAGTGATCCCATGTTCCCATTGGACCCACAATCAGACCCTAATAGAAACTGCGGCCCTCAGTAGAAAGAATGCAAGCTGAAGCCGTTTGTGAACAAGGAACCTTATCCAGAACTCTTCTGCCTCTCTCGCAAGAATGAAATTTTCCTCCCTCATCAACTGAAAGCTGCCTCGCCTTTAGCACAGTAACTTAGAGCTCGCAGTCTAGCGATAGTCTAGTGTTGTTGCAGTTTCTATTGTGGATAGTGTGCTGCACTCACAGCAGGCGACTCACTCACTCCAGAACACGTGAATTGGAAATGAGCAGTTCGAGGGTTCACTTTGGCCTCAGGCTTTGAGGGCTTTGCCGGATTTCATCGCTGGTGCAAGCGAGAGTAACTTACTTACCGAGCTTGAGCAATTCTAGTCGTGATGGAGTTGATGAGGAGCACCATGCTGGCCAATGCTGCCCACAAGACCAGCGTTGTTTCCTCCTCTGCAGCTCTTTCTCTTGAATCCCGCGACTTGACCCACTTCCGCTCCATTTGCACTTTTGTGAGCTCCCTCCCTACCTCCAGTTTTTGCTTTGAAACGATCGACCTTATCTGTCTTGGAATTTTTTTCTTGAATGGCCGCCGAATTTCTTCTCACTTGACTGTTTCATTGAGGAGCTTTCTCCAGAAAAATGATCCTGAATCACAATCCCTAAACGCTTTTGCTGTTTCAAGGCTGACTTTCCAGTTCTTTTACTACACCTGTAAGAAGAATATTGAAATGCAATTCATTTGTGAAGGAAGTTCAAATTTAATCCAAGTGGTCTCTTTTAGGGTATAGTTTGCTAATTCTTGCTCCTTAGAGCCTCTTGGGTTTTTTTTAGTACGGCAGTGGTGGGTTAGAATTCGAGTTTTTTTATTTATTTTATTTCCCTGTTAGGTTTGTGATTGTGAGGACTGACCAAGCAATGTAGAGTCATCGCTGTGATTGAACCATCAATGGTACTGTGACATTTATACCAAATCTTCTAGGTACACACTTACAGGTATCTGTTGGAATCAAGTTACTCATATGGTAATTAAGGTACTTGTGAGAGAATTAAGAGACCAAGCATCTATGACTCCAAGTTAATTTGAAAACTAAACTAGTAGTCTAGTTAGTCTCTCCAAGTTAATTAGAAAATCAAACTAGTAGTCTAGTTAGTCTGTATATATTCTAAGAATGAAGAGAGACAATACTAGGAGTATGAGTGTGGCTTGGTGGGTGAAGGAGATCATAACGTGTAATGGACTTGGTCTCACTTCTATGGTTGGGTAGCTGAGTCACAGTAAACATTATTTACCTTTTGTGCACATTATCTTTCTTATGTCAGTATTTCACATTATTTCAGTATCTGATGGATGAGGCTACTCACATTACGAGGGTGTATTTGTAGCATCAAATGGCAGGGTGTGTTGAACTTGTCTAGTGGCTTATGTTGATGTATGTATGTTGATTTCAGGAGCGACAATGGAAACTGAGACATAGAAGTTCTGGGGGACCAAGATTAAGGATAAGTTGTATGAAACATGAGGAGCAGCAAAGTAACAAGCGTGGAAGAGAAAGGGAACGAGAGAAGAAACATGATCGGAATGGATTTGAGGCAGCACCTTTTAGCGGAGGGTTTAATAGCAGCATGGAGGATAATTCAAGTTTTCAATTGTCGGAATTCCCGGATAGTGATTGGCTTTATAAGGTCAGTCCACCTGCACTTTGCACAGTGACTTGAATGTGTTTACAAATTATGCGTCCACGGGCTCTCAATTTGATTCGTTTCCGGGTGCAGCTTGATGATCTTGACGAGGGCCCAGATGCTCCGTTCTTAGACGCCGTTGTGAAGGTGCGTCATATCACATGCTTGTGTCAATCTACTACTAACCCTCTTTCCTGTACTTGAATCCGCTCTTGCTTTGGAGCATTAACCCCTAAAGGACCAAGGATTCATGGTTTTAAAATGACAAGTTTAAAGGATCATATTGTGAAAATTATAATTTGAATGAGATCAAATTTTATATCACTGGAATTAGTGAAGCATGTTACATATGTTGAATTAAAAATAAAAATAAATTAACAAAAAAGAATCTACATAAAACCTACTCGAAATCACTGAAAACAAACAGGAGCCACCTGGTGGCCTTATGGTCCTTTAGGGGTTAAGTTTACAGAAGCTTATTTTGATACAGTTGATGTTCGTAGGAGCACGAATATGTGTTTAGGTTTTCTTCTGGTGGATCTTCTTTCTATGTTTTTGCTTCCTATTTTTGATTAGGCATTTTACTTGTTTCTGCTCCAGGTTTACTGCACGCATACAGATCCTAATTTCTCTCTACCGTGGCAAAAGCGACGACAATATTCTTCTACAGGCAGGCAAG
The DNA here is from genome assembly GCA_022496805.1 of Pohlia nutans. Lineage (NCBI taxonomy): Eukaryota > Viridiplantae > Streptophyta > Bryopsida > Bryales > Mniaceae > Pohlia > Pohlia nutans. The sequence goes on from CM040086.1 coordinate 7,036,195, forward strand.
CTCAGCTCATCATACTGCCCCATTTTGGACATTCTGAATTTGCGCTTCTGAGATCATGACCTTCTCGGATGAGTAGGCAAGAGATGCGAACGTTATGAAATAGATTATTTTTTTGTCATCACACCTGTTGATGTTCCACATTGTGCAGCGGGTTCATGATACAGGGTAGGCGGTTGTTAACAAACGCGCATTGTGTTGAACACCACACTCAGGTGAGTGCTGACAGACCTTTCATGAGAGTTTTGTGGCCTTCAGTAACGCTGGTTTTCAGAGATTAAGATCACGGTTGAAAAGCTCAGGAGACTTAAAAGCTATACTGATGAGGAGCAACGCAACTTGTTAATAATTCAGCGAAAAGAAATCTGCTACTAAAATTCCATGTTTCTTGTAATTAGTGTGTGTATGCCAGAAATAAAAAGTGAATTTGGTCGACTGCTGGATAACAGGTCAAACTTGCTATCTATTCGTATTAATTCGTTACTAGCGCACCATGTTCATGTCACCAGGTGAAGGTGAAAAGACGAGGCGACGACACAAAATTTGTGGCAACGGTAATGCATGAAATTCTTTATATGAAATTCCCTTGCTCAGTAATTCTTTACTTTTCTGAATAAAGCGGCAATTATGGGCCAATACATTCCGAGAAAGTTAGGCATTGTCTGCAAGCTCACATTGGGCTAACATTTGCTGCAGGTTTTAGCGATAGGACCAGAATGTGACATAGCCCTTCTTTCAGTTGAGGATGAGGAGTTCTGGAAAGGAGTCGAACCACTGCGGTTTGGAAGCCTCCCACGCCTTCAGGTTATTGTGCACCTACTACACCAAAAAAGGTTATTTAGTATGCTTGATTAATTGGCAAGCATGAAAATTAGTATGTCCAATCTAGCTGCACATCACAAGTATCGTTGGATAGTATGTCCTTGTGATAAACACTAAATAATGGTTGAGCCCTTGATCTTAGTCCTGCTTCCTTAGAGTTCATAAACTCTATATTACGTTACCACGGAGTAATTTAATCCTACCAGTTTTAGTATTTGGCATCCTTTACTTATTGGTTGGTTGAATCTCTTTGCAGGATGCGGTCACTGTTGTTGGTTACCCAATTGGAGGCGAGTCCATATCCGTAACAAGCGGTGTCGTCTCGCGTATCGAGGTAAGAACTGGCACTCTGCAATTGACCTGATTTTGTAACATTTTTTTCCAGGTGTAATTTGTGTGTACATCTTCTGAATCTGGTGTGTTGGATTCAACAGGTTACCTCATATGTACATGGCGCATCAGAGCTTCTTGGAGTTCAGATTGACGCAGCTATCAATGCAGGTACAGTAAGCTCTAAGTTGGGATATTGAGCCGGTTCAAAAAGTGACCTATTTTCTATGACAGTTACTGCTATAGCCCATCTAATGTTCTATACTTAAAAACGTACCAAAATAGTCAAAACGTTTTTCAGACCACTACAGAGCCTTTAACTAATGTGAAAAAGAATTCAAGGTCTTAACTATCTTCTAATTTCCAATTTTGTTCGGTTCAGTTAATACATCAAGTAACTTTGTGGAGTTATGATCGTGTAGGTAACAGTGGTGGCCCTGTTTTTCACAAGAATGGAGAGTGTGTTGGTATTGCCTTCCAGGTTCGTCTTCAATACCCTAAACGAGCTAAATGAGTTCATGGACTTCCTTTACTTTCTCATCAAAACGCTAACTAACTTTTGTGCTGGTGAGTGGTGCAGTCTTTGAAAGGAGTTGATGCTGAGAATATTGGCTATGTCATTCCGACAACTGTTATTCATCACTTTTTGAGTGACTACGATACCAATGGACGATACACTGGTACTTCTCAAACCCGAAAAGCACTGTATTTGCAAGTGTTTTAAAGCTTTTTTTTTTTTGCTTATTTGTTTTTTTGTGTGTACATTATTCACCCGCATGTTCCTAGACCTCCACCTTTCTGGCTATGTTCTTACTACGCTGGCAGTCTGGGAAATATGATTTATCTATGACGGTTTTTCTAGGTTTTCCATCAATGGGAGTAATGTGGCAAAGACTTGAGAATCCAGCACTGAGGGCTTTCCTCAAGATGCAACCTGATCAAAAGGTCACTTTCTGCACTTTGAGTGACTGCATATCACGTACTCACTCTATTTTGTTAACCCATATAGGACCAAGGATTCATGATTTTAAAATAACAGATTCCATGAATTATATTGTGAAAGATATAATTCAAATGGGACCAAATTTTATATTACCGGAATCAGTGAAGAGCATTATGTGTTGGTAAAAAACAAATAAATTTGAACAAAAGAAACTCCACGTAGAACTACTTGAATGCTACAAAAAAAACATGAGACCCAGTTTCGGCTTCTTGGTCCTTTAGGGGTTAAGTTTCGTATATTCTGGTTAATGGTACTGGTTTCGTTGTTCTTTTCATCTGTTACGGATTTAAGATGGTATTTTGGGATTGTGAGCAGGGTGTCTTGGTAAGGAAAGTTGAGCCCACATCTCCAGCTTTCCACGTCATCAAAGAGGTATGGTGATGCGACTGTCGTTAATATGAAAGGTTTCCGTCTTCATTGAGGCATGTATATGTATGACATTAATTGCCCAGGAGGTGCACTGTACTAAACACGTACAAGTATACCTGAGTGCACAGAAGGGGTATTAATTCGAACATTATCGTATTATGTATACATACAATAAACACATTTAGAACTGGAAGTTTTCATGTATACTTACATTGAACATATATTTAGGATAAAATAGATATGTATACAAAGGCTCTTAGACATATAACCCCTTGTATACATGGGGGTTTTTAGAATGGGGGTTTTTAGAAGGGTCATGAACGCACATAATTCTCAAACATAATGTAGAGTGCACCCCCGAGATTAATTGCTCCCATTTGTTCAACTTGCAGGGCGACGTGTTGTTGAGTTTCGACAATGTCCCAGTGGCCAACGAAGGTACTGTTCCATTTCGGGCAGGCGAGAGAATTTCGTTTGGCTTCTTAATCAGCCAAAAGTAATCTCCACAACTTTTCTTCTCAACCCCCTTTTTTGACCGCAAACATCGAATTTTCTTTCTTAGCCCCTAAAGGACCATAAGGCCACCAGGTGGCTCCTGTTTTTTTCAGTAATTTTGAATAAGTTTTATGTATGTTCATTTTTGTTTATTTAATTTAATTTAATTTTTTCAACATATGTAATATTCTTCACTAATTTCAGTGATATAAAATTTGATCCCATTCAAATTATTATTTTCACAATATGATCATTTAAACTTGTCATTTTAAAACCATGAAGAATTGGTCCTTTAGGGGTTAGACTCCTCGACTGTCTAGATTGATTGAGATGGTATGTAAATTCTGGCTACACAGATTCTCTGGAGACACAGCGAATGTCAAAGTACTGCGTGATGGAACGGTCCTTGACATCGTCACAACTCTCAAGACACCAGTCCGTTTGGTATGCTACTTTCCATACCCGGCTCCTATACCACTTTACCCGGCTCCTACACTACTCTCATACCCGGTCATTTGTTCCAGTTCTCAACAGTGTCCTAATGGTACCGTGAGAGTGCTTGTAGGTTCCAGTGCACATTGAAGGGAAGCTGCCATCATACTTGATTGTTGCGGGGCTTGTGCTCACGCCTGTTTGCAATCCTTACCTTGAGTACGCACCCTAAACCTTCGCACTTATACTAGAGAGCTCGACCACATCATGAAACAAATCTTCTAACTAGAAGGAAACTGACATCTTCCGGTTCAAGTTTAGAATATTATCACCAGGCCCCAAATCTGCATTAATTTCTTTTCTATTCATGTTTCTATAACTTGTGAAGCTTGTGGGTGACAGGTCTGAATATGGAGCGGACTTCGAATTTGATGCTCCGGTATGTCATATTTTACTTGACTATCACAATTTTATTATATTAGTGTTTTCAGTAAAATTAGACTGTTTCAAAATAGTATCATAGCCATGAGATTTCTTCTCCCATGATTCACAGGGAGGCCTCCATATGATCACTCCATGAATCATGTTCCTGAAACAATCTAACTTTACTGAAAACCCTGTTTTATGTCTTTATGTTCTTCAAGATATTTTTCATGAGGTTGTAACTACGGTTTGTTGTAACAGGTCAAGATACTGGAAAAGGCTCGACATGGAATGGCAGAGTTTGATGACGAACAGCTTATTGTAGTTTCTCAGGTATAACAGGAGCCTTTCATTTTGATTAACCTCTTTTGGTATTGATGCTTTGAGAACAATTTCTTGCTCCTCCAGAGTTTGACTCTTTTCTGGAACTGTCATGTGGCTTGTGAGCAGGTTCTAGCCAACGATGTCAACATAGGTTATGAAGAGATCACCAATACTTTGGTACGTCATTTTCTCCCCATATCAATTCCTGGTAGAGAAACACCTCCAAGAGGTACATTCTGGAAATTTCTAAACCGTGCCAATTGTAACCTAAACCTTGGCAATTGGTTTCCAACGCGCATAATTAGGTTTTCTTGAATACAACTCTGGAGCCGGGTTGTTTTTATCAATGACCTCCAACAGATATGTTTGATTGTAGTGGCTCTCTCTAATCGTCGGAATGGTTTGTTTACTTGCTGAAATTTTCAGGTGAAAACTTTCAATGGAATCAAGATTCGCAACCTTAGACACCTTGCACATCTTGTTGACAGTAAGTGTTTCTTTTTCTTGTTTTCACCCCAGGGAAGTCACTGTCAAGAATTTAGATAACTATGAGAGAACAAATATAAAATATCTTTTATTCATTTGAGATAAAAACTATAAGTTTATAGAAGTAATATAAGGTGTTTTAAAACCAATTTGGGAATATTCTTTATATATGAAATATACCCTAAATATACTAAAAATAGTAGAATATTTCAATTATTTCATAGCCCCCCATTAAATACCCTTTGTTGGCTTTGACCATAGGGAAGAGGCATTGCAGGGGCACCCATTTTCTTAGGCTAAATGTCACTAGCAAATATATTCCGTTCATGATTCCACTGAAATGCATTCTTGTACTTCGCCGGCTCTGATCCGGTTAGAGCACCTTGTAGCTATTTTTCTTAGGCTAAATGTCACTGTAGCAAATATATTCCGTCCATGATTCCACTGAAATGCATTCTCGTCCTTCACCCGCTCTTTTCCGGTTAGAGCTCCTTGTAGCGTAGCTGCTTGTTTGCTTTTTATGTACCCAAAATTTACACTAAGTGACTTCACATGATTTTACATGGCATCTCTTATGCGGAGTAGGAACTAATTAGTGTGTGTGTACGAATGCATGGATGGATGATGTGCAGCATGTACAGATGACTTCATGAGATTCGAACTTGATTACTGCTCCTTGGTAGTGATTGAAACGAAGGTGGCTCAGTCCGTCACCGCCAAAATTCTGGGAGACAATTGTGTGCCAGCTGACCGATCCCAGGATCTCATGGAGGTGGTTGTGGATGTGCAAGAAAACGGTGGATTATAACTACTAACAATCATCTGAAAATTTATTATTAGGTCTGAGTTTTTAGGGTAGTGATATTCCAATTCTTTCATTGCAAAAGGCCTGGGTACAGTAATTACCCTCGTATATGAAACTTGGCACTATCTCTGGAAAATGGATAGTTGTCAGTTCGCCAGTAGTGTTGGTGCGAACTTGCTAATACAAAAATTGGTAACTTGGTTTACTTTGGAGCATGCTGTGGTATTATTATTATGTTGTGCGAACGCTATAATCTTGCAATCTGCGCGGTCAAATTTGGTGAAACTTTTATCATGCCCTCTCTCGGTCATCTATAACAAGATCCTATGATTAAAGTTGAGAAATAATAATTTCTGAGGTTTATTTTGAGCCCTGCCTGCAATGCCCATTCTCTCCAAGAAAACCCCTTTTGCTCCATAACTTCCATTTAAGAATTGGAATCATAAAAATTAGATTCCCATTTTTGTATTGATATTCCGGGGCTCTTCGAAAGGTAGGATGTCAATGCTCCTGGAATAATTGTCCCGCATACTACCATATTGTAGGAAGTTGTGACTGATAAGGACGAAGTCCTGTTCGTTTATACAAAAAACAGTAACTTGTGAACGTGTACTACTTTCTTAGCTGTCAGCATTGCAATTCATTAGCCGTGTGATTTGTACTGAATGTCTAATTTTTCTGCATTCACGGTCAAGTTCACTTAATATGTTGGAATTGATTCTACACGATAACAGACACGATCTTCAACAAATGTAAACATTATTATTCTCTATAAATTACTGGTATCGACTGCTGGCTCTTTACACATCTAACAAGTAATGCGATAAAACTGAGAAACCAATGATTTCTCTCGTTGCAAACTGAAATTGGGAACTGATATGCGTGGAGTTCAGGAAGGCAACAGCTGCTGGTCTCACTACAAGGAGATCTGTGTCCTAATTGACTAAGTATTGACAAAAATTTGTCAACTACTCTGTCAATTAGGAGACCCTGATTTGGTCACTTTGTTGACAGAATTTTGTCATTTCGTCTGTCAATTTGGACAAAGATACACGTCAGATGCATGGCCGTCGAATGTCTTCGCCATGGTGGAATTTTGTAGCCACATCAACAGTCTACGTGTACGGTAATTGGGATTTGTGCACAGGTAAAAACTTTATAGGAATTTTGTGGAAGTTTCCTGGACTGGGTGAAAGTTTAATTACCCATCAAAGGCAATTTTGTTACTCCGCAGTTTATGGTGATTTACTTATGTGTTGTACAGAATTATCGTGGATTCTTTGTATGGATCCACTCTTTTGGTTACAAATGGCGAAATCACCTCTCTTGATGCCATTTCAACAATAGGCGGTTTCAACAATAGGCGGTTTCCGCAATAGCTTCTTCAAGTCCACCTGATATGTGCCAATATTCAATTCCTTCCTTCAGAATTCACATGCCCAACATTGGAGTGTAACACGACTTGGAATTACCAGACTGGAATATATTTACTAGTAATATCATCTAAGATTCACTAATGCTTGTGATTTTCCAGTAGGCTGAAAATAAGTGTTCAGCCTTAAATCTCCAACTCAGATCCGAGTGCACATTGGCAATAGAGATTGATACATTTTCTTACCAAAACCCAGATATAAATAGAGTAATGGTAGAACTCCCAACCTGGACGGCATCATGAAGTTGGAGAGTCTCCTTGGCTTCGAGGAGCCCACTAATTTCGAGGGTCTTCACATATTTAAGTTAGTCAAGTGTGCCAAAATTGCATGAGTTACTTGCTTTGTCTTCACAGCCCGCAACACCTGGATTCAAATGGAACAATTCCTCAGTTTGAATTGAGAATTCTTCAGAAATAAAAGCACGTGCTCCTAAAGAAACCTGACATCATCTAAAGTAGTGAATATTCATGCATGACTACATCACTAGTAGAACTAGAAAATCTAATTGTTAAGCTCGGCATCCATAATAAAATGAAAGCATTTTCTGATACAAAGCAGATTCGTTCCTAAGACTACTGAGCTCAAAATACAGAACGATTAGAAACAACAAAACCTAGAAAGAACCGCAGAACGGTTAAACAAAATTTTATTTAAAAAGTATGACAGCAACCCAAACTGCGTCTGTGGAGCTTGGAAAGGAAAAAGGCAGAAGAGAAAAAACAGACAACTCGATGAGAGCACGTTCCTCGGAGTGTTGGACACAACAGCCGCCTTCCGATCTGTAATAAATTCAAAATCCTCTGCACTCACAAGCTTCACAGTCTCTGATTTGCTCAACATTTTTCCTCCTCCTTCTCAAAGCCTCCGCTGCCACAACCAACCATAGAATCATCAAAAATCCGAACTAGCGAAGTAGAGGTATGTTTTGGTGATCGAATTGGAAGGATGGGTGGCTGAGAACCACAAGCTGGCCTGTGGCCACAGGCAACCAGGATGTGTGAAGAGAAAGGTTGGAGTGCAACTTAGACGGTGACGTGCAATCTGCTGCGAGCTGGGAGCTCAGGCTCTGTGATCCTTATCCGGAGCAAAGCTCCGAACCCCGAAGAGCTTGCGAGGGATAAGACAGCGGCCCGCATGAGAGCAGGCGGGGGCCTTGAACAGTATTGGACACAAAACCCTAGAAGGTAATACTGCCGCAAGTCTAAAACCATGTCTATCATTGTGAACCTAAGAGAGAGCTAGTATTGACACATGTCCTTTTCTACTTGGATATGCTAAGTATAGCAGAAGATAGTAATTTATTACAGAAAAGCAGATCCACGTATGCACCCTTAAATCGAACAGTAAAAAAATCCTCCTCAATTCCAAGCAACTTTGCACGTCCACGGTGTAAAGTGACGCAGAAGTTGACAAAAAGTTGACAAAAAAAAAAAAACTACCCGATATGACAAGACTTTACATGGCAATTGTTCAAGTCGTCATCTTGGACATTTCTCTGTTAACTATTTGTCATTTAGCCACCCATTTCCTTGTAGTGTCTCAATCCAAAATCGTCGTAACTGCAACGTTGGAGTAAATCACAGGTGTATCCATGGTGGAGAAGGAAAAGTATTGAGCGTTGAGGAGAAAAGTCGGGTCCTTGTAGATGCAGTACATATTTTCACCTGGCTCGCCGTGACCTATTTGAATAATGCCCGACCGATCGTCCAGGGACACCCACACATGTCTGACAACGGAAGTCACTTTGGTATCAACTGCACATTGTAGCTCTCCTCCAATCTTTTTCCGGATCATGGTATGGGTCCCCAACCATCCAAAGATGATCTCGTACATGGGATCCGTTGTACGAGGGCGGCATGAAATGGCGATGTGGATGTCTTGGCTGCCTTCTGCTATAAATGAGAGGATTCCACGCCCTGGCTTTGGAAGCATCCAAAACTGAGCCCAATTGTAGTGCCCGTGTACTGGTCCAGTGGTCCAAGCATGATCACTAAAAGTCTGCTTCTCCAGTAACCTGTAGGGATCCAGCACTGGAGTAGGCTGTTCGACGTCGGTTATGACCACATTTGAGTAAGTGATAGGAGTATCAAAACTCGTGAATGAGATGTGTTGTAGGTACAGTACATGGCTGAGTATACGGTATGAGGATTCAGTTGCAAGAGTGTACGACATCACAGCAAGAACTTCTTTCTTGCCCACTCTTCATGATTCAAATTAGTGCAGAGCAATATAGCTTCATTCCCGCTCTGTGTGTGAGCCCTCTCTCTCAACGGCAGGAAGCGTGTAGTGTGCCGGAAAGCTGAAGGATGAGCGAGCAGAATAGCTGAAGTATTAGTGTGCAGAGTGACTGAGTATCCAGCAAGTGCATGAGTGTATGTACCTGGTTTTACTTTACTTTCATGAATAATTGAATAGTCTCTTTTTCTCACATTTTATTTGTGTTTGTGTCATCCATGTAATGCATGATACAATGTTAGTATGAAGTTGTCAAACTTCTGTCAATAATGTATAAGCTGGAATACATTATCTCAATAAGATGTGTTTGATTTTTGAATAGAAGTCAGAGTCCCTGTACATGGCAATGACGTCTTGACCTGGGTCTCCTCGTCCGACCTGGATAACCGATGTTCTCACGTCTACAGACACCCACAGGCGGTTGGCACCTCTAGGATTCGTCAATCCAGCTGCAACTCGGCACACTTCCATGGTGGCTCGAGTTCTTCGTATGGCACTCTGTGTATTCACCCATCCTCCTATCACCATTTCATACATAGGGTGCACAGATTGGCGTCGCTCAGAAATAGCCACATTGATATCGTTGCTCCCATCCGCAGTGAATGAAATTATTCCCTGACCTGCTCTGGGGAGCTCCCAAGAGTAAGACCAGCCGTAACGACCATACTCAGGTTCAACAATCCATCCCTGGATGCAATCAGCAACTCATCGTAATTCAGCATCAAGAAACTCAGTCCTTCCATGACGAGAGTATGGCAAGTAGGATGTATCCTTTTTAATCTAAAAATTGCCTTGGCTCTATGCTTCAGTGTGACTGCACAGATGTAAAAGATGCAGACTAACTTTTTGCAATCTACTAACAATTTGTTTTAGCAATCTCCAGTGTTCTCAGTTAGAACTCGAAGTGTAATCCTGCAAGTGATTTCAAGAAAAACTCGCAGCTACGGACAATTGAGGAAAAGAAAAAGAGGAGAACAAGGTCAATGAGAGCACTTACTTCAAGTATCATTGGATTTTGGGTGAGGGGACTGGGAGAGTCATCTTCAGTTGCAACGGTGTGGTCGGACTTCGTTATGCTTTCATCATTTCCATAATTGAATTCCTGGGAACACGATTAGCGAAGCAATGTCACAAGGTCAAAGAAATTTCAGACAAGTGTAGTGAACCATAACTGGTCGCTGCAAACAAGGAAAACAAATTCAAAAATACATTTCCGAATGATCACCGGGAAAAGAAAGCAACTCGCGATTCCAAGGCAAAGACTGGATTTCAAAGCAAGCTTACCAGCGATGAACTGCAATGATCCACCACGACAAGGTTGCTTAACTTGTCAACCAACTTGGCAGATTGGTCCTTGTTCAACAACTTGGAGTTCGTTGCTATAACTCGGTGGTCTTTCTCTCCATGTACAACACAAATAGCTCCCTCCAGCACTGTTATTTTCCAGCCCGGAAAATGGGATCACGCGCACACGCAAATTTTGTCACCAAGTTTGAGTGACTGCACGAACGGGTGCCTCCTTCGAAATGTGCAAAGATAAACTTGGTTGTGCTCATCGGCATGCCTCAGTGTAAAGAGACGAGAATCATAGACCCTCGTGTTTTCCCTCATGATCCATACGTCCATATAGCACTCGCTGTTGTACTTGCCATGGTCACGCGGGTAAATAGACCAGCCTTGATCATGCATCACAAAGCAGAAGATAACAGCCATGCACTCCATCTCGCTTGAAATAGCTGTCTCGGCAAGAAACTCGTGAGACCATTCTCTGGCCAAGACTTTCTCTGTCATTCCATTAGGCAGATACCCCATAGCATCATCGTAGTAGCTGATGAGCTGCTGTGCTGGTTCTTTCTGCAACAGACATGCACGGAGGCCACCAGGCCGGAGCAATTATATTTACCATTCTGAGCATGAATTTCAATCTCTAGAAACAAAGGATGAAGTTTTACCTCCGACCAAATGTTGTCATATGCCACAGCCACCTTACTCCCAGTCAAATAACAAGTGCGCAAAGATCTGCAATGCAGTACTTGCATCTCGTTCAGTAACACCGATGTGCAGCCTGCAAGGTTGATTTCCTCCAAAGTTGAGAGGCATTCCAACCCACCAATCTTTGTCAAACTCTTGCAGTTACACAAGTTCAAGGATTTCAGTGTGTTGACTTCTGCTATTGATGGGAAATTGGTGAGCCGAGCACAAAAAGCCATATCTAGGTGCTGCAGGCTCCGTGGCAGCGCTTCGACAGTTACAAGAGTCGAGCAATCAGAAATCTGCAAGCGAACAAGTGACTTCAAATTTCCAAAGCTCTGAGGAAGAACGGTGATCGCTTCATTTCCACACAAGTGAAAAGCTTTCAAGGCTGTAAGGACTCCCACAAAGGGAAGCAACCGGCCGTCTGGTTTGCACGTGGATTCCATGTGCAGCTCCTTCAACATCCGAAGTCCGTTCACGGACGGTGGCAATTCCAGCAGACACTTGCAGTTGGATAAATTCAACACCTCCAAGCTGAACAATCTCCCCAATCCCGCTGGCAACTGTTTCAGCTTGCTGCAGTCATCCAGGAGAAGTCTTTTGAGCTTAGTTAGGTTCACTACTGCCTCTGGCAAGCTCTCCAGGCTTTCACAACCAAACAGAATCAGGTGTTCCAAGCACTTCAACTGGCCTACAGAGTCAGGGAGCTCTGCAATCAACGAACACTTTCCAGAGTATGCCAAGACTAAGAACGATGGAGATGGAAAGAACGACGAACATGATACCTATACCAATGAGTCTATTTCACAACGGAATCAGTTTCCAAAAGACGTGAAAAAAACTTGCCACTTTATATTGCATGTAACTGAAGTAATTTACCTGAATTAGATCATCGTCTTGCCAAAGACGAGATAAGCTGCTACTGTCGGTAAGATCCAGGACGACCAGGTGTGGTAAAATCAATCCTGAAGGAAGTTGTGAAGCAGGAAACGACCTCCACTGCACCCACCTCAGCTCTTGTGACAATTTAGAGTATTCATTGCCCACCAGAAGTGAACCATCCAGTATAAGCAAGTGCAGCTCGTCCATACTCGCAAAATTCTCAACGACATAGCTTGGAGTGCCCGTGCTTTCCATTGTGGAGAGCTTGATCCCTCTTATTCTATGAGTTCCCTGCACATCACAAAATACGCACATATGCCAAATCAGCTAACATTCACAGAGCGCAAATTCTGAATGAAATCTCTAAGCAACGACCCGCCACAGAAAGGTGCGTCAAGAAGGCTCCAAACCCACCAGCGGACAACAAGGTGGAAGATGGCAGTGCCTCTGAAGTACGTCCGGACCGTGTCTTTGAAAAAAAATGCTCTCAAAAGGAGCAATTTATGTTCAATTCGGAGTGAATCTACATGGTATTACCTTCCTAGAGCTACTAAAACCTTCAAAGACAGGTATCAGCCGCAGATCTCTCTCAAAACAAACAAGTGGCCACTCACTAGGTCAAGCTTCCTAGAGCGCTGAAACGAGCATGAGCCTATCTAGAAAGTGGCAGCAAAGGACGAATAAATCATCTATAGGCTTTAGGAAAAGAGAGCTGTACCTCTTTCTTTGTCAACACCCTGGTGGCCGTGGCAGCGTTCCATAAGTGAGTCCGCTTTCCGGGTCGCGATGACTCTTTGATCACAATATCTCGTCCCATGTCACGAATCACATCGTGCATGCCCAATCTATTCCTGGCGTCCACTTTCACCAGGGATTTGTCCATGAGCCTCCGCAAGACCAGGCTTGGGCCCTTGGTAGTGGAGCAGTAGTCACCGCAAGAGCGGCACGAGTTCCAAAGCTCCATGGCTACCTCTGTGTGCATGCCTATCAGGAGGCAGGCAATGTCTCGGAACATGGCCCGGTCGCCCTCCGACGGAAGGCTGTTATAACTGATCCGTAGCTTGTCAAGAATGTCGCCATTCTGGTTCAAGATCCGCAATGCATCCATCCAGATTTCTCGATCAGCGGGCCCGTCCTTCTTATCAAACAACGAAGCGCCAATGACTTCCAGCGCCAGTGGATGCCCGCCGCACGCATCAGCAACTTTCTCTTCCAAGTCACGGAAATCTCTGCTGGGTGCCTCGGTGTAGAATGCATGCGAGTTGAACAGTTGAACAGCATTACATTTAGCAGCTTCACTTCGAAAACTTTTATGCATTTGGCTTCTCGCACGGCAGTGACCAGCACATATTTGTGCCGGGATGTGACCACAATCCGGCTTCCGCTAGCAAGCCCAAGGATGTCAGGTATCAGGCCTTCAAACTGCGATGTGTTGTCGATGTCGTCCACGACTAGGAGCACTTTCTGAGTCCTAAAGGTATCAAACCATTTCCGATATTTCTTGGTGCTGCTCCTAGAATCTTCCTGGATCAGGTCATTCACGAGCTGGTGCTGGAGATGAAGCTGCTCACTCGACCTCACATCCTTCAGAAAGCTATGATGCGTGAACTCTCGACGCGAAACATAGTGGTTGTAAATCTCCGTTGCTAGAGTCGTCTTGCCGATTCCACCCGTTCCCACCAAACCAAGAACCCCCACATCCTTCTTCATCATGGTCAATGTGTCGAGAGCCTCCTCCAAGGACTCTTCTAACCCGAACAGGTGACCTCTCTGTGGTTGCAAATCCGCAGGCGATTCTCTTTGAACTGCTACCACGATGCTCTTCACCAGCTCATTTTCATCCCTAGCAATCACGACACAAAGTAATGAAATCAGTAAAAGTTCAATTGACTCACTTAGACAAAGATGCACGGCTGGCCTTGCAAACTCACCCCTTGACTTCATCTTTTCGAAAGCCTCGGCGTTCAGAAACTTGAAAGAGAGCATCCTTCCACTTTTGTATGTCTTTGTGTCTCCCACGGCTTCGGTGCTTGCGAAATCCTTTGGCATACGGCCCGCCCTCAATGTACCGCAAATGTTCTGGCTTGACATCATAAAACACAGGGATGATAATCTTCTCGCTTTGCAGCATATCACAAAGCTCCTGAAGGCAGTACTTGGACTCGGCGTAGCGCTTGGAGAAAATGGCCACATGAATACAGGCACCACTGAGGGCTTCATCGATGGACTTGAATACGTGATGTCCTTGCCGAATGGACTTGGCATCCAAAAACGGGAAGAATCCTGCTTGGCAAAGCGCTTCGGTGAGGTGAGCAGCAAACGTCAGTTTAACGTTCGGTCCCCGGTGGTTTATGAACACATCGTATTTGTGCAGACTCGGTTCTCCTGCAGCAGCTTCCCTTGCTTCTGTCTTCTTAACGGCCACCAGACTGGGCTGATCCAAACCTGCAATAGCGCCATCGATTCTCCGACCCCAGACTAAACTGCAAATCTCTACGAGATGTAGAAAGAATCCAATTATCCGAGCCGAAAGTGTAGAGATGCTTAACCATAACCCGGCAATAGTTAACCACATGATTAAAATCTTGCTGTTATCGAGACTCCACCTTCGCTATCCTGCAGAAACAACACATGACTGTACTTTCTCGACTAAAGCAAGACATGATCGATATCAATTCTCAGGCGCGCTCAAAACATTGAGTCGATGGCGTGAACAAGCTTCCAACGACTGGAAAAGCTTTTGAGCACCCATGATCATCTAGAGAAAATCAGGTGCTACTGACTGAATGAACTCTCACAACTTGCAACATCCGGCTCGGCTGTGAGTTATGGCAACTCCAGGAAGCAGATGCTGCAACTTAAATTATGCACCTAGATGTTTTCGAAGGAGACCACTGTATCTCGGTGATGGCTACAGTAAACTAGAAACCAGTAGGGAGAATCGAGTGTGCATCAAGCGTGGTCTGTATAAGAGCATTCCCACCCATGCACGCTAGGACTAACCCTCTCAAATTATTCATCTACATGTGAAGGGCCCTTGCACTCACACTCCTCCACCCTTGCACGCCCTTCACGTATCAAAAGTGCGCATCAAATAGTCAATGGACCAATCACAAGTAGAATGAGAGGAATAATCATCGAATAGTCAACTCAATAGCGATTTCAAGGCCCAATTTCTAACACGCTAGAATCCAGAGTCAAGAAGCATTTTGAAAGGCCCCTTTGAAACTTTTCATCCACTTCTTGAGGTCAGAGACCCTCTGAGGCCATGGGTGGCCATGCTCTAAGTTAGACCGAGTCTCAAGTTCATCACAACGATGCACAGTTTTTCCCCTAAGCTAAGGCCCGCCATTCTGGTGTAGTATCTGGTCAAGTTGCTCATAATAACAAGATTTTCTATTCAATTTCTAAAATTAATCAAGAGCACTTGGGAAGAAAACCGTTGCCGGTACAGCTAGCCGGAGTTGTCTAAAGAATATTCTTTACATAATGAAACCAGAAACTGAGCAGTAGTGTAGATAGAAAGAAACAAGTTACCCGGTGCAGCTTGCAAACTCACGACCCCTGAACGAGTCCAAGAATTGTCTCTGTATACAACAAAAAATACTTTAGTATAACGCTGGGGGAGATTCGTTACGTTCTGTCGGTTTGCACAGACAATTCACTACTCAAAAATAATGAAGATTACAGTGCTAACAGTAAGCATCGTCAGTTTGGTACACTGTTAGTCGGACTAATCCACGCACAGTTGTTAATCGATAAGTATCAAACGAAGAAGACCGACACCAGGTGACACAGTGTAACTCACATCAAGGGTTTAGAACAGTACTGTAGTAAAAAAGAATGGCTTGCATGTTGCAAGTAAAAAATATACAAAGTATTGAAACTTGGGGTATCGTTTTCCAAGTTTCAATATCTCTACTGGCTAGTGAATAATTGGTAGATAAATCGTATGAGAAGCGTACAAATATCTTCTAGTATGCTAAGAGATATGCATCTCACAATTGACATTATTTACAGGAATCCATATTCAAGCGGCTTCCAAGTCACAAGCAAGTTTACTAGGCAGACAAGAGTGGTTTGGGTTTAGTCCAGATTGAGAAACCACGGCCTGGTCATGAGAGAGCGAGATCCCATGGACCATCGGCTGGAGTCCAGTCGGTGTTGCCCAACCGTATACATATCTTATTATCGATTAGTGCCGAGTAACCATCTTTATTTGCTTCCAGTATCGTTACGGAGGATCGACTGTGAACACAGGGAACCCTCACAATTTGACCCCGGGGCTAAACTTGGGGTGGGGTAAAAATGAGGGACTTTTTGCCCCGGGGCAGTTTTTTTTTCGCCTTCATGGAGGTCAAAAGCACCATTGTTTTACCCGAGTAAAGGTTCCAAAAAGGGAGTCAAAAATTGACCCCAACTCCCAATCTTTACTTTTGAAAATAGGGTAAAAGTTCCAAAAATGGGGTAAAAAAAGGGGCCAAACATCCACTTTTTACCCCGGCTATAATGTTTGGGACCCTGTGGAATCGCTTGTGCCTTTCGAATCTTGATCTGCAAGATTACGTAGGAATGCCTCGGTGAGTGAGCTTAGTGCACGTCTGAATGCTTTGGAAGCAAGAATTCGTTACACTTAGAGCTGAGAAAATTTAATTTTACCTATAAGACGTGATATTTTGCAAAAGAGATCTCGAAACAACATAAATCTTCAAGAACCAGATGAGATGCAAGGTACAGATTTCTACCAGTTCCAGAGGAATACTCACCAAATCTAAGATAGACTGCTTTAGGTCGCTGCTCCAATTCACATAATTTATTTCAAAAAATAAATCGGAATCATAAAAATTAGATCCCCATTTTTGTATTGATATATCCAATTCACATAATATATTTCAAAAAATAAAAATAAAATCAACACTGTGGGAACGTACTCGGGAACCTACCCAAACATTGAAATGTCCTAGTTAGGACACTTGATCCTTTAGGGATTAAATGGATTTTCTTGGTTGGTAGATTCTCCAAGTTAAAATCGATACGTAATATTTTTCAAGTGGAGTTGTCGTGGGAAGCGTGTGTGTGCACCAATCTTCCTTATTTACTCCATAATAGATAAGGTTGACATGTGTTAAAGTTTGGCATGTGTTAAAGTTTGGTATGACAATTCTAGGGGTGGAATTGACTTGTGCGTGTGTGCTCGGCTCATATTATATAGTGATAAGAAATAACCATGATACCATTGACTCTAGACTTTGGTACAACATCCAAACAAGCAGTCACTGAAATTGGCAAGTGATGAAGACGGACTAATCTGGATAGAAATGAAGAAGTACAGTACCCCAATAAGTTTACGTTCGTTCAGCTTTTCAAAGAATTGAATTAAATAATTAAATTTATAAGAAATATTAGTATTAATATTAAGATATACTAAACCATTTGAAGTTTGAAAAATTATCCCTTTGGAATTTTTTTGGATTGTATATTAAAAAAATAGAAAATTTATGTTCAAATTGAACATTTCTGAATTGAAAACTTCAAACATTGATATTTTAGTAAATACGACCTCAAAACTCATGATTTTTTTTCCACATGATTCTACAAAGGATTTGTATTCTTTCCATTGAAAGTTTTATAAACCATAAGTAACAAAATTTATATTCATAGTTGTTCAAATTAAGGATGAAAAATGAAGGTTTCAATTTCATATATATATATATATATATATATATATATATATATATATATATATATATAATCAAAACTCAATTGTATGTGTGGTTCATCTTGTGCACTACAACTTGTTCAAATTAGGCTCAAAGCTTATAATTTTTGTAATTTTTATTGGCAATTCTATAAAAAGTTGAATGAATGTAAACTTGTTGCTGGATAATGTACAAGAGAAGTCACAATAAAAGTGCCAAAATCTTTTTCACTCAGTACAAGAAATAGGGCGTTAACTCTTAAACGTCAAACAAGCCCCACATGCTTGTTTCAAGAGAATAATGAAGAAAAATGTGGGTTTTCTCAACCAAAATTGAAATGGATTGGTGCTTTGGAAAGGTGATGAACAAGAAAATGAACGAATTTAGAAAATACGCTTGTTTTAGTAAATTGCACATTCCAAGGAAATTGAAAAGAGAATTGGTGGGGAGGTAGGGGAGGGAGTCGGGCAGCTTTAAACCTTGATGCATATCAGAGGTGGTAGCGCATGCTAGTGTTGTTCAACAATGTTTTTTTAATTTAATTTTAATTTTTTATAATTTAGAATTGTAGAGTCATTGGAATCTCATTGAATTTTTTTAAGTTTTTTTTGGAATGACACTATTTTCATTGTTCATGGGGGATTTGAGGAGTTCTCATTGGTTGTTCATGTTACTCAAAGGGCGACTGTTGAAGGCAACTCTCTAAAACAAATTCCTTTGGGCTGCCTATCCACGACCCTCCTGACATTTAAGAGTTAACATGCAACCTCTAGTACATTTTCTATTGTGTAAATTTGATCATGCAAATTGCGTTGTGCAAATTTCATCACCCTCAACTCTTAATCCCTTAATGTCTTGATTTAACATTGTTTTCAAAGATGGGTTATAATTTTTTTTTGATGAATAAAAAAAATGGAGTTGATATCCTAAAGCTAAGTTAAAGTTGTAAATTTCAATGGAAAGATCTCATCTCTACGGTTGGATTTATTACATCTTTTTATTAATAAGTTGTAATTAAATTTTCAAAAATTTCTTTTGATATTTAATTAAAAATCCCAAGTTAACAATTTAAAAAATAATTAAATTGTTGTAATGAAACAAAAAACCACTATGTGAACCACCCAACATAACATTCAATAGCTTTCATTGGCTGTGCCTTGCTCTTGAAGAGAATGTGCAGCATGTTTTGCATTATCATCCAAGAACAATCAGGAGCTACCCATGTGTTTTCACAAATGGAGGTTTTGGCAAACTAGAAGGAAAGGTAATTATGCATGGTCTTTGCTGACACATCCCCATATATTCTTTACCTTTAAAAAGAGCGATATTATAAGTAATAATACTTTCACCCAAGAACGTTATGGTGCATGACTAACCGCCAATAAGAAATGGGCAACCATAATAAAATATTCCTTGAACACTGCACCACTTCTTTTGTCCCTCCATTGACAATGGTTTATGACCTTGCTTCTTCCCCCACCCTCCCCACTCCCTGAAAAACGAAAATTAAAGGGTACACTTTATGCACTACATATATGGAAATCATATGATGCACTACAAATCACTAGATGGATGAAAAGGCACTGTGGCTAAATGTTGTGAATTCAATTGAAACCTTTTCTATGTATCCTAGAAAAGAATAATTATTTCCTACATGGTTTTCAGGGGATGCTTTAATCCCTAAACATCCAATCGTTTCAATTGAAACCTTTCCTATGTATCCTAGAAAAGAATAATTATTTCCTACATGATTTTCAGGGGATGCTTTAATCCCTAAACATCCAATCGTTTAGAAAGTGAACAATGTACAAAAGTGAACAATGTACAAAAGTGAACAATGTTTTTCAGCCATCATTGACTTTTTGCAGTGTGGATTTTTTACTATACATTTGATGGGAAGTTAACTTCATATATGTGTGATTTGTGAAAATTTTATGCTTCATTTCATGTTGTAGTAATTCACCCAAAATTTTGAAGATTATAGTGTAAAAATGTTTTTTAAAAAGTCAACTCATAAAATTATGCAACCAAAAAAACTCCAAAAATCACTACACTTAGAGTATTACATTTCAACCAATCACAACAAATTTCATTTACAAATTGTCAATATCTTATTTGTAATTGAATTATAAAAGAATTCTGAATCTTGAGTTTCAATTTTTATACAAAAATATCGGTGATAGCAATCATAAATCTAACTGTATGAATAGAATAAAAAATTCATAATGTAGAGCTTTATTCATATATCAAGTTCAAAATATCCCTCTTTGGTACATTTTATAAGACAACTTGAAATTCTCCCAATCTAGAGAGGGGTGACGACGGGTGACGACGACGTTTAGGGGTTAATACCAGTCTTGGTTATACGACGGTATGAAAGTGGTGATTTTGGAGTGGCTATGTCCCCAATTTCACAAAATTTGTTTTCATCTTACAGTGACTCCCCTAGTGTAAATGTTGCCAAACTTTATATATGTTGAAAGACAGAATAATTTCATCTTAACCCACATTTGCAATTCACCAAGTAAAAAAATACACTTTATACTCTACTGAGTGTGGCGAATACGAGCTTTTAGACATTGATTTACATCATGAACATTGTATA
The DNA here is from genome assembly GCA_022496805.1 of Pohlia nutans. Taxonomy (NCBI): domain Eukaryota; kingdom Viridiplantae; phylum Streptophyta; class Bryopsida; order Bryales; family Mniaceae; genus Pohlia; species Pohlia nutans. The sequence continues at coordinate 7,056,509 of CM040086.1, forward strand.
TTTTATCACCAAAAACAGATTACTAAATGTTCCAAGTATCAAACAGTGGAATAGCTTTCATACTTCTATTTTCAACAAATGATAAATTTCATGGCCAAAAAGTTTTAAAATATTAGAGAAATTCGTGAAGTTGTGAAATCTCAAGCTTCCGGTACTGCGCCAGTTGGGATTCTGGCTCATAAGACAATAAAAATAGGAGTGTTGGGTTCCAAAAATAAAAACCAGATGAATTATATTTTCAAAAATTAAACTTTGATGATTGGGTTTGATCCCGTGTCAAGGCGCGCCACCAAGTATGGCGCCGGAGCCCGTCCGTAAATAACCGCATGACTGGAATATAGCCACTACCAAGGTAAGAATCTTGGACCTCGTGGCCATAAGAGCCTTATGAACTTCTAATCCAAGCCAACACACGTGTCTTGAGCCCCAAGAGCCTTATGAGCTTCTAATCCTAGCCCATCACACATGTCTTGAGCTGTGACAATGAGTTTTTGGATATCTATGTTATAAAATAGAGGATGGGGATGCAACTATGGATGGGTAATTTCTCTATTATATACCCTATGTCGGTCAGTTTTGGGCATATCTTTTCATAATTAATTTTTGCCAATCCTGACGATGGTAGTACCAATTCTCCATCTTCACGCATGATCCAAGCTCATCAAACAAAGACCACTCGCAAAGATCACTGCATCTCCAAACACATCAAGCAGTTTGCGCGTAACACACTCTTAGTACAGATCATACATTGTAGACTAGCTGATATAGAGCTAAATAAAGACCCCGGCAGCCATGGCCATGGTGGGGCTTCTTCTCGTTGCTCATCACGGAGAAGTTCACGCACTGCGCCATCACTCAAATCCCATTCTTGTGGATCTGAATCTGAATTTGTATATATGTATTCTTCCTGGACATTGTGAGCTTGATTTTGTGTGCGCTACAAAAATGGACAATGATGTTAGTAGTTAGAAGACGGTATTCCGGAGTACGTCTGAAGTATGTTTCTGTCATCCTCGAGATGCTCAATTCTTCTGCAATGAAATCTCGTCATTTGCATACAAAAAGAAAGTAAATGTACGTACACCGATACATGTTCTCCTGATTTATGATTTCATGAGCCAAAATGAAACTGAGACATGAAAACTGAACTCCATCGATTCTTTCGAGACAACAAAAATTGATAGAATACAATATTACATAACGCGAGATTTAGGATAATATAATATATAATATACCCTAAACCCTAAAACCCTAAACCCTAAACCCTATGCACATACACATACACCATCCGTTGAGAAAATGATGCACATGTTTTTGGGGCTCTTGCTGCGAGAATCATTGTGCGGCTTAATCCGCAACCTCACTGTCACTGTCAATGATTTGCAAGTACGTCGTCCCATCCGGATACTTGCATTCCAAATGGGTGAACTCGAAGCGCCTCCGTTGATGTGAGTTTCCCATCACATTCTTGCACTGGCAGAAGCGTTGCTTTTCCGGCTCGGAATGCTGCAAACTCGGTTCAATTGATGCCATGAATGGTGTTTGCTTTTCCGGCTTGGAATGCTTCTGCTCTTGCAAACGCGGCTCAATCGATGCCATGAATGGTGTTTGCTTTTCCGGCTCAGAATGCTTCTGCTCTTGCAAACTCGGCTCAATTGATGCCATGAATGGGGTTTGCTTTTCCGGCTTGGAATGCTTCTGCTCTTGCAAACTTGGTTCAACTGATGCCATGAATGGTGTTTGCTTTTCCGGCTTGGAATGCTTCTGCTCTTGCAAACGCGGCTCAATTGATGCCATGAATGATGTTTGTTTTTCCGGCTTGGAATGCTTCTGCTCTTGCAAACTCGGTTCAATTGATGCCATGAATGGGGTTGTCTTCTCGGGGCGCAGTACAGTTTGTTCAGATTGCAAGAGAATCTCCGCATTCGGTGATGTGACAAGATTATTATTCTCTTCAGACTGCCGGGCCTTGATGTTTACGCGTTGCCAGGACAGGCAGGCTAAGCGACTGTAGTTCTGTTTCCAAGGGTACTCGTCGCCGTCTTGCGTTGGATGCATCGCCAACCCGTTTGCGAATGCCACGGCGAAATGCGAGGGTGACACAAGAGTGAACACCAGCTCGTCGTCAAGTTTCAGGCTATGGTCGTAGGAAAATTCTCTCCACCCGTTGCTGATGGTGTAGGTCGTCGCCGCGCGTCGCACTTGGAACCGCATGTGCCACAGCCTGTCGCCCGTCGCGTCCGTCATTGTCACGTGCTTCTGGATGTTGTGCTCTTCACAAAACTTTCTTGGTAGACTCTGCATCCGAAAACAGACACAACTACATCAAACCATTCAAAACAGACACACATTCAAAGCATTCACAATGGACCAACGTTCAACACATTCAAAACAGACACATATTCAAAGCATTCCAAATAGACACAGATTCAAAGCTTTCCAAACAGACACACATTCAAAGCATTCAAAATGGACACACGTTCAACGCATTCAAAACATACACATATTGAAAGCATTCCAAACAGACTTTACTGTACATGTTCAAAGTTTTCAAAACGGACACCCATTCAAAGCATTCCAAACAGACACATATTCAAAGATTTCAAAACAGACACACATTCAAAGGTTAGCATTTAAAACGGACACACGTACATTCAAAGAATTAAAAACAGACACGTTCAAAGCATTCAAAACAGAAACACGTACATTCAAAGCAAGCATACGAGAACTCCATTTCATTCCATCCTCGGAAATCACGAACTTACGCAAAAACAAAATGCGAAGAACACGATGACGGAATATAGGCAAATTCTATAGAAATTGTACCAGTCTGCAGCAGTAAGCGGAATGATGTGAAGTCTTGCCCCTGATGACTTTGGTGAAGCTAGGCGTCCCGGTCGTCGATCCTTGTGCACAATTCTCTTCGCTTATTCTTCCGTTTCGCTTGAACCTGGAACTTGAATGTTGTTGTTCCAGGATGGAGCTCCCATTATTGACAGGCTCAGCATCCATGTTGCTCCTCGTGAAGGCCGCCACTGATTTCACAGTGTTTTTTTTTCTTTCTTGCAAATTCAAGCACGCTGAGTGCAGATTGCCTATACTAGTTTGTTTTGCATGAGGTTAGTTGGTGATCAGACTGGTCATAGCAAAGCTGGAGTAATTAATGGCAGACAACAATATTGTTTTCTAATCTCATTATGTACTGGCTCAAATTGATTGGACATGCACTGAACACTACTCAGTAATGGTATAGTAGGACAGCCCTGGCCTCAAATCAGTCGCTTTTCCATTGAGAATAGACAGCAGCTTTTACGGCTACTCACATAAATCTATTTAAGCTAAACCACCTTATGTATCATGCGACTATTTGTTGCACTTTGTGATCACTACAGAGTTAACCGAAAAGAGTGTCTCAAAGTGGAAATTCACCTCATATTTTCGTTTTCAGTTCGGCAAAACTAGTCTATGGTGAGTTGGAGAATAATCTAAAGCAAGACCCTGCGCCACCACGGGGTGTGGAATTTGTGACCTCCCCAATGCCAAGAGTTCCCATCTGCTCCCCCAAGCCAAGAGCCCCGACCATGGGGACTATTCATGAACAATGAATGCCAAAAAATTTAACAATAGAGAAGACACTCCTCTTCAACTTCTCTTCAACTTCCCGCTTCAACTCCTCTTCAACTTCCCTTCAACTCCTCTTCAACTCCCCTTCTGTTTCCGGTCAACTCATATGTATCAATGTCTTCCGTTTAAAATTTGATATGTACACTAGTAGTACGTAGTTCATTTTAGAAAATTACGACCTATAGTGACAACTTCATATTGGTTCTAAGGAATATAGTTACAACCTAACCCATAATGTATTTTTCCATGCATACAATCTTCACAATATTTTCCAAATCTTTGTAGAAAATTCCTCCTCATCTCTTTCTATTCTCAACTTTCTATAGTGTACTCAAAATTTAAGACTCTACTAAAGTGTATGACATGTGTTATAGGTTATGCTAAATAGAATACTCCATGGGCTTACCATGTCGTGTAGTGAGTGCGCGCTACCACCTCATCGCTTCGCAACTTGGAGATAGCTTGCACCTGTGTTGTAGCAGAGCCCATGGAGTACTCTATGTTGAAGTTAATAGCAGGTGATGTCACCCTATCTGGTGACGTCATGTTATCTTTTAGTCCAAATTGACACACGGTGACCTACTACAGTGATACCTTATGGTGGCAGGAGCTTAGTAGGTAGCTGAAAGCTCGAAAGTCACTCATGTCGCCTGTAAATGTCGCCTGTAAAGTAAACAGTTTGTCAAAAAAACCAAAAATGACCCATCCAACAATATCATTATGTTGATATCCTTCGTACACCTAAACTTTCAAAAACTCATAGATTCATCATTTAAGAAAATGAACTACTGGTAGAATTTTCTTAAATCCATTTTCTTCGAAAATCCATCACTTTGGACTATACTTTCTTCTATAGCCCCTACCACAAGAACACCTAATTGTGTTGGATTCTGCTTTCTCAACATTCATATTCACGCGAGACAACCGACCGTCTCGCAAAAAAGAGCTTTAGTGATGCGACCTGAATACCCTGCAAACATCAAACACGGAAGCGCCAAGTTAGTTGTTTGCGTCAGTCTTCACCTAAGTTAATCCCACCATCATGATACCGTCTCGTGTCTCGCACATCGGCGGCATAACAAAAAGCGGTTTGATCTTCATAGTCCCAAGGTAACTTATGCCAATGTGGGGCGTATCCCTCTTATGACCTTCACTTTTCCGGGTCACCCCTGAACTCCGCATATATCGCATGTGCCTGCCGAAACACCAAACAGGGACGTAATTTGCCAAATTAAAAAAATATTCTTCGGTGGGGGAATATTAACCGCACGATCGAGGCGCCAATTTTTACAGATGCTTCAGGTCCCATTGCTTCAATCATTCATGCGAAGCCCCCGTGCTGCACTTTTTCTACTATGACACCATATTCGGGGCATACGGTCACAGATCATACGGACCCTGTGGGACGTTCATGGGTTAACTCCTAAGTGACCAAGCGACCATTTTTTGGTCGCTGCCCGAATCTAACAGGCTACCCAAGATGAAAAAAATAAAATTATATAGAATAAAAAATATTTTCAAATAGGAAATCAAGTTTACTTTCCAACCCAATTTGAATAATGTCAATCTAAGTAAAACTCCACCGAAGAGAATTTTTCAAAGATAAACACCTCAATATTGTCTTAGTATTATAAAACTAATTATTTTGGGAAAGTAATGATCTTCTATCCTTTGAAAAAAATTCCATTGACCATTTTAGAATAGAATGTTTATTTTTGACCATTTATACCAAATTTAAAATTCTAAAAAATAAATTGTGTAATTTTTGTGAATATTCAACGATAAATGCTTCTAAATTCATTAAATGAGTATCTAAAACATTTATTGAAATTTTGACCATATAGATAATTACTAAGCGTCATCCTTCTTAGTTTCTCTTTTAAACCAAACTTCATCAAATGTGCAAAAGTAACATTTTATAACACATCGGAGTCAATTTCTCTTTTAAACCAAACTTCATCATATGTGCAAAAGTAACATTTTATAACACATCGGAGTCAATTTCTCTTTTAAACCAAACTTCATCAAATGTGAAAAAGTAACATTTTATAACACATCTGAGTTTTTTTCTTACCCCTCTGTTGTTTAGGGGTTAACCCTTAAAGGCGTCTACACTCCAAGTACCTAGTAAAACCTCATTAATTTCTCACATTTTAAAATATATATACCGGTAGTATATTTTGGTATTGTTTTCATATGATTTATTGTTAAATCAATTTACCTTGTTTTTTTCATAATTATGTAAATAAAAAATATTTTTATAAGATTTCTCAAAGCTTTTTTCCCGTAAAAATTACAGTAATTGCAAAAATGCTTAAAGTAGTATGAATTTTTTATGGAAAATGTAAATAATAGTGATGAACAACAAGGTGTAGGTGGCTTGCTTCTTGAGCTTACATAAAAAGAAATTCAATGGAAAAAAAAATCTACAATGTATATTGGAATTGTAGGGTTTTGATTTAGGTTAAAGAGCTGTAAATAAACACAATTTTAATTTATTTTTTGAAGAATGATAAATTGGACTATTAGACAATATCCCTCACACTTTCTTAGTTGGGACAATTTTCATTTGAAATTAAGAACTAGGTGAAAATCAATGATTGACTAGAAAAGAACCAAATATGGGCCATTAGGGCTCCTTGGACACCTAGGGGTAAATGCTTGTAACATTTCGTAAACTTCATTTTAGTGCAAAAATATACAACATGATGTAAAAAAATGCCTAGAAGCCCATATTCGCCGCATTTAGTAGAATTTAGAGTGAAGTGTTCAATATATGTGTTTCCTTGATGATTTGCAAATGTGTCGGGTCACCCTTAAATGCCAAGAGCCCTCTCCAAATTCAACAGTTTTGCAAAGATGCATTATAAAATGCAACCTAAAGGGATATTTTGAACTTGATATTCAAATAAAAGCTGTAAGTTATAAATTTTAGATTCTATCTATATAGTTAGATCTATGATTGCTATTACCAATAATTTTGTATAAAATTTGAAACGTAAAATTCAAAATTATTTTGTAATTCAATTACAAATAAGATATTTACAATCTACAGATGACACTCTTTGTGATTGGTTGAAGTGTAATACTTTAATTGTAGTGATTTTTGGAGATTTTTTGGTTGCTTAATTTTATGGGTTGAGATAATGTTCTACATTTTTTTATTGAACGAACCTTCATCAAACATAAGGAAGAGACATATTATAACACATCTATGTTTTGTTCGATACCCTTGGGCTTTTAGGTTACATTGATAGAGAAGGTTTTAATTAAATTGGGTGGCTCACTGAGTAGTTGTTTGTTTTTACCATATACTATTTAGACTCAATGACTAGAAACCTGGCCAAGGAGACAGAGGAACTCTAGGCTAGAGTGAACGAAGAGTCTGTTGGAGGAAGTGCTACCAACTTCGCCACCAAGATCAAGTTCGCTTGTGTTATCCTTAATGCCCCTTTTTCAACAATATTGACTCTATGATTGACAAGGGAGAATTAGCCCCCTCGCTCGCCCTCCCTACTAACCTCCCTTTAGGGTTAGTAGGTCTTATTTCTTCCAATTAACTATAAATGGAAGAAGTCGGGCCCATCAACTCCAAAATAGGAGAAAAAATTTACACTCTCCATCTCCACTTCCATCCAAGGAAGGATGGGTGAAGCGGCTAATTCTCCATGGCCTGTTGTATACCATCAAAACATAAAACGTAATGTTGATTTATGGTGCACTTACATTCATCACCTCAAAATTTCACAACTTATTCATACAATGTCCAAACAATGCATACTAAAATGCATTCGAATCCTCTTTCAATTGCTAATAAGATTCAATGAAAAGAAAATGTGAACGCTATCACAACCACATAGTCAATCCGTCCATCTTCAACATGTCCCTATGTCTGTACATCTGACACCACTATTTTAAATATTGTATCTCCATCTAAAATCTAGTTACATGAAGGTATTCACTATAAGCTTGTAAACCACGAAAACATCAAACCTAATATTGTACACCATCAAACATAACATTGTTAAGCCTTAGACTTTGTACCCCTACTAAAGTTTCCAAGATTCTCTCCAATGCTCTTTGTTTTCACATCTTAAATTTGTCTTACTTGCTTGAATCCTACTAAAGTCCCTAATAAAATGGCAAATGTCATATTTCACTCTAGTACCAAGGAAAGTTATTGTATCAATAAAAATCAAACCAACCAATAGGGGGTGCAGAACCTATCGTTATAAAATGTAATGACATCAAGCCTAATGTCGTACACCATCAAAACATAAAACCTAGTGTTGATTAAAAATTCACATGCAATGACCAAATAATGCATACTTAAATGAACCCCTAAATGTTCCAACGTCCAGAAACTGAATCACGAACAGATTAACCCCAAAACGTCCGATGGGGATAGTAGATACATGGCTGTGTAATTGGCATTTGCTACCAACAAGAAGCTCTAAATTGGGATCTCAATAGCTCACTAGAACCGCATTGGTGTAAATTTCAGCTGTTGTGTTGAACTCAAACCTATAAAAGGTCTAGTTCCATTCCAAATACTAGAAAAATACACCATATTCTACTAGCCGCAAAGGCACTTTCAGACGTTTAGGGGTTAAAAGCCTTGCAACTTTCTCATACAACCTCCGATGACTTTCATCCAAGTCACTTTGTAAGCCTATTAAATTCTTTACCAATTACAATAGTTCTCTTGTGATGAAGAGTTGTTGATATCGGAGAGGCCTTCAACTGCCAGTACGTCAAATTTGTTGGGTAGATTTTATGCTTGCAATGGTCTTCTCATATACACCTCATGTACATCTAAGCCATGCTAATATCTATTTTTGAGGCTAGTATTTACTTATGTTCAAAACGTTGGTACCTTTAGTGGTTAACTGCATTGGAATCCTCTTTCAATTGCTAATAAGATTCAATGAAAACAAAATGTGTAACTTATGCTAAGGTAGCAACATCTAAAATTCCCAACGACCCACCTACTTTTGAACAAAAAATGAACGAGAAAATGAACGACTTTTAAACTAGAAATGAACTCTTATAAGTCTGAAAGCTTTCCAATTGTTGCTTCACAATTGGTCTAGTTCAATGTTGCCTCACAATTGGTCCTTTGTTTCTTTTGGGTAAGTCTACGGCTTATAGGTGTTTACAACAATTTTGCTTCAAAAATTCTTGTAAAATTGCTCATACTTCCAAAAATTATGATTCCAAGGTCCAATACTTCTTCTCAGATTTGCTAAAACATTCATGATTTCATTCAATGAAGCTTGCAAAGGTACCAAGGTACCACATCTCTTATGTTGTCAAGATTAGGTGTCTCTACCTTATCACAACCACATCCAGTGATCTCAGAACCATTTTATGACATTTAGAACATTATACAACCTCCCACATAAATGGTATCTATTTTTGCTACCCAGTGCATACAATACTCACGATACCGTTATAATATCCAGTAATACCCTTGATATATTAAGGTGATACCATGATGATATCCGCGGATATCAGCTTATGAAGTTGCTACATATTTATATCATGATGTGCATTCTCAATTTTTTTTTCATTTTCTTTCTTTGTGTGTTTAGCAGCCCCATTTTTTTGGGGTAGAAATCCAGCTAATTTTAGCCAGTTTCAAGATCACTGGCCACATCATCAAACATGTGCACCTGCAAGAGAATTTGCTTTTGAATTTGTCATGGTGTCTGTGAGACCCGCCATTGTCGTGGAGCTTCAAGAGCATCCTTGCTATTCCTTAGCTTGCTGCGCAGGGAGCGTTGCCGGCGTTGATGCTTTCTAGCAACTGAAGCCAGGTGGATTGAAGAAGAGATTGCAATATATGGCGATGGACGAGGGGGGCAAGGTGCTCATCACGGGCGCGTGTGGCTTTCTGGGCAACCTGCTGGCCTCTCACCTCGCCCACCAATTGCAACCTCCCAACCAGCTCATTCTTCTGGACCACGCTCCTCCGCCTCCCAATCCTGTCTCGGGCGCCCATTACGTGCGTCGCTTCCACTCACACCTCTTTTCCTGTTGAATATCCTGCACGCTTGCCACGATGCCATAGTGCAAAAATTTGGGAAGGATTGAGTGTCATTGCAATCGAGGACGATTTTAGGGCAGAGTCTAGGTTTTGGGTTCATGCACATGTGCGTGATTGGGGTCTGGAAGTAATTGAGCGTTTTTGGTGGATCCAATTGTGTGTATTTGGATTGGTGATCTCCAAAATGGAGTGTTGCGAATTCTTTTTGGCTTGGCATAGTACAATTGTCCCTCTCTATTATGACATGTTTGGGAAGAAGTCCTAACTTCAAGGTAGCAGGCATGGATTAGTCACAGAAATAACTTGTCAAATGTGTATTGCTTGAAACAATAATATCGTCATTTTATTGGGGTTAGCCCCTAAAAGACCATAAGGGTGGCTCCTGTTTTTTTCAGTGATTTTGAGTAGGTTTATGGAGATTTTTTTTTGTTTTTTTTATTTTTATTTTTGATGCAATATATGTAATATTCTTCACTAATTCCAGTGATATAAATTTGATCCCATTCAAATTATGATTTTCACAATATGATCGTTTAAACTTGTCATTTTAAAACCATGAATCCTTGGTCCTTTAGGGGTTAGACTGTATTGGGACATTGTGATGGAGTGGTGAAGGATTGCAGGTGACTGGGGACATAACTGACGAGAAGGTTCTCGAGAGTGTCATCACGGAAGATGTGCGCAGGTATGTGATCCAAATGCTCTCTGAATATCTTTCAAAAAGAGACTCTATCCGGAGCCACAGATGAAGAGACTTATTATTCTTCCTGTTTTTATGAACTCTGAGGACCAAGAAACCCAAATTGGACCTCATGTTTCTTTTAGAATTTTTGATGTGAAGTTCCTTTTGTGTACATTTCTTTCTTTTTTATTAGCATATGCGATATGCGGTGATTTAAAATTTGGATTACATTCTTCACAATATGATCAATTGAATTTTTCAATTTAAAACCATAAATCCTTGGTTCCTTGGGGATTAAAGGACCATATGCTTTTTCCAGTAGATTACATGGGGACTTTCTTTTGTCTAATTTTTTTTTCTACTTTTTTTTCCACATATGCAATGTCCTTCATTTGGCTCTGCTTGAATTCTATTGTATGATCATTGAATCCTTGGTTCTCGAGGGATCTTGTGTGTGTGCAGCATATACCACTTGGCAGCACTAGTGAGTTCAGGTGCGGAGGCGAATTATGAGCTGGGTTTAAAGGTATGCTTCTCTCTCTCCTGTGGCGTATGAATCTCCTCCTGAAAGTGAACACATTCTCATAAAACTCCTCTTTCTTCTGCTCAGGTGAACATTGATGGAATGACGGCGATTATCAAGCGGTGTAAAGATTTGGGGCACTGCCCACGTTTGGTGTTCACCAGCTCTGTTGCTGTATTTGGCCCTCTGCCAGCAAGTATTGTGGTAATGAGGACGATGAATGTGTTTTTCTCAGCAGTTTTGAGTGGGTCTTCTTTTTTCCAAATTTATTTGCGTTTTGACCAACACGTGCATTGTTCGTCACTCATTCTGGTGATATAAGATTTGGCCCCATCTTAATTCTATTATTTGCACAACAGAATTTGTCCTTGTACCCTTGGTCTTTGAGGGGTTTATATTCTGGCTTTGTTCATGAATTGGAATTATTCAATTTCTTGCCATATCACAGGGATTGGACGGAGGAAAGAACTTCACGGATACAACCACTGCATTTCCTCAATCCTCATATGGCACTCAGGTGATCGTTTTAGCCTCTTGGTTTATGTCATAGGGTTTTTCGGTGCTATGCATTTCAAACATGCCCAAGCCTTTGAAGTTGGATGATGATTTTGAAACCAGAAATGGTTGGTATTTTATGAATATTTATGTTATCATGCTCTCATTCTCGATGTTGATGCATGTGAACAGAAATTGATATGCGAGCTTTTGATATCAGACGCCACCCGAAAGGGCTTCATTGATGGACGTTGTCTTAGGCTTCCAACAATTGTTGTTAGGCCTGGCAGGTACGTGATAGCAAGTTCTTGCCAAGTTATACATTATCAATCCTTCAGTGAGGCTTGATTCCCATTAACCCCTAAATGACAAAAAAGCCTGAATTGGGCTTCATGTTTTTTCTAGCAGTTTTGAGTAGGGGTTCCCTTCTGTTCAAATTTCTTTCCTTTTTGACCAACACATGCAATGTTCTTCACTGATTCCTGTGATATAAATTTTGGTCCTATCTGAATTATAATTTTCACAATATGATCAGTTGAATTTTTCATTTTAAAACCATGAATCCTTTGTCCTTTAGGGGTTAAAATCTGTCTCGTGTGCAGGCCCAATACTGCGGCATCCTCCTTTTGTTCCTCCATCATTCGTGAGCCTCTGAAGGGCAAAACTGCAGTGTGCCCTGTGGATCCAAGCTGGCCTCTGTATGTGCAGGTATGCATTTCAGCTGTTTTTTGTGTCATGGTATGAGACCACTCTTAACTCTTAAAGGTCCAGAGAGCCCTTTCCGACCAATATTACACAACAATATTCCATTGTATTTGGCATGGTTCCACACCTCCTATGAATTTAAGATCAAAAGTGAAGTTTTAATTCATGTCAACATGATTTTAAAGAGTTATTGGGTCTCAATTTGGAACTTTCTATTTACGGCAAATGTCAAACATACGCCAACGTATCTACTATCCCCATCAGTCCTTTTAAGGGTTAAGTTTGACATGTCTGATGTTTGTGTTGCCTTTTTCAGTCTCCGAGAACAGTGGTGCGCAACCTCATGCATGCTATGAGCATCAAGAGTTTGAAAGGAAATGAGAGAGCCATCACTTTGTCGGGCTTGACAGTGAGAAATCCATTTCATTTCCTCAAACATTGGTCCTAGCTTTGTGATTGATTATTTCATAGGACTTTGCAACTCTGCAAGCGATCTTCGATTGACCCCTAAAGGACCAAACTGGGCCTCATGTGTTTTTTTAGCAGTTTTGAGTACTTCCTTTTGTCCAAATTTATATGTTTTTTGAACAACACATACAACGTTCTTCACTGATTCCAGTAATTTAATTTTTGGTCCCATTTAAATTATATCTCCCGCAATTTGATTGATTGGTATTGTCATTTTGAAACCATGAATCCTTCGTCCTTAAGGGGTTAAACTATGGTGATGTGCAGACAACTCCGAAGGAGATGGTGGAAGCATTGGGCGCGGCTGGTGGTGACACCAAGCTGGTGAGTACATTCACTCAGATGAAATTGCTGACCCAGGTAGTGATCAAATTTCTGTACTTAATGTTTGCTATTTTGTGAGCACAGGTAAAGTGGGAGCTCGACCCCGCCATCGAAAAGATTGTATATACCTGGCCGGGGTTTGTCGACACTCCTTTTGCCAAATCTCTCGGCTTTCACGTGGACAGGTACTACGCTTCTGTCATCAGCCCTTGATGTTATGTTCTACTGGAAATCCAAAAACCAGGATCGGAATATTCATTCAATTGCCACCTTTCCATTATTTTGACAAACTTTTGTGTAGCCGTGCAAAACCCGTCCTGGTTTTCTAAGGAAGAATCCCTTCTGCATCTCATTTTAGCAATTGAAAAGTTGCCAATTCAATGAAAAATCCCTTCGGGCCTTTACACCACAATGGTTATCAGAGGCTTGAAATGCTGATGTGTTAGAACGTTAAAACTGATGGCTCGGATTTATCGGTAATATTGCTAATAATATAGAAATTGTTACTGCTTATATTGAAGACAACAAGACAGTGTAGCGGAGGCTGCTTCTTTCATGTGAATATAATGTATTGCCTTTGGGCCTTTACACCACAATAGTCATCAGTTTCTCTTTAATGCTGATGTGTTAGAATCTGAAACTGATGGCTCGGATTTACTGATGAAATCGGTCATATTGCTAATAATACAGGAACATTCAAGAAATTGTTACTGCTTATATTGAAGACAACAAGACAGAGTGTACTGTACAATAGCTGAGGCTGCTGCTTCTTTCCTGTGAATATAGTGTACCAAAAGACCGTCACGAACCAAAGATCTTGATGGAAAGAATAGCTTAGCTATGGCATACACAGGATCCTAGTGGCTGTAACAACAACTGTAGCTGCAGCGACTGGTCAAGTAATCAGGTACTCAAATCTTCATGGTGTTTTTTTTAAGCACAATTATGATATACTACTGGTTTGTTTTAAATATTCAGTTGGGGACCACCGACGGGCTAGTGTGCAGCATTGTGTACTTGTTTGTTGTACAGCCTTGGACGACTGGACGCCGACTCTTAGAGCTCAATTATTTGGCTGGTTTCCTTCTTGTCAAGCCAGGACTGTGGCGTACTGAAAGGAATCCTTTTGCTGCGGCAAGAAGTCTGTTTCCGCTAAATTAGTCAGAGGATTAGTAGGTAGTAACTAAATCTATTCGGCAGGGTAACTTCAGGTTTCCACTAAAACTTTTCTCAGGAAATGCATATTTTATTCTCAGGTGGAACAAGCCTTTTTGATCCGTGCAAGCTCAGTCTGGCCGAGTGTCAACATCTCACACTTAAGTTACGTTGCTCATTGTGATAATCAGTGTACCAGTTGACCATTACTTGCTACCGTCCTCCATTGAAGATGTCTGCCACTGACAAGCTTGCTTTTTCTTTAATTGTTTTTTCTGCATAAAAAAACAGGACCCGCCAATAGTGTAGTAGTGCTCCTGCAAAAGAGAAAACCAGGAAATTGACAGTGCTGCCTGCCAATCTGGCATGCTGAACTTCACATGACCATGATGGTGACTCTTATGCAGTAAGTCATGGTGACTCACATGTTATGTGAGTGGCATGATTTTAGTTATTATAACTGTAACTACACATCACAATTTACTTATAAAATTTAAGGCACCCTTTGCAAATCTATTAAACTTAGGGTCGCTTCACACTATGGCCGAAGGTTAAGAGGCCGTCGATTTCCACCAATCAAATTGCAAGAAACAATGGGTTTGGCCTCTCGACCCTTCACACTAAAGGTCAAAGTCCAATGGCTGTTGCTCTCCAAAATGCCTATGTGGCTCTACTTTTTGACCAAGGTGACAGCCTCTCGAAAGGAAGTTTGGGTCGGACAGGAATGGAAACCCAAACTATGATCGAAAGGCCGTCGATTTCTTTTCATAAAAAATGAAAACTATATTTTATTGCCTATTTTCAGTAGATTTCTTTGAACTCTCAACAAAGTTTGGACTCTCAATCCCACGGCCTCTCGACTTGGACGGCCATAGTGTGAAGACGCCCTCAATAGTTGGGGCAAATATTTTTGGTCACGGATAACAAAGTTTCCTTGTTTAAAATAGTTCATTGCTGATGTAGTAGGACAATTGCCAACCTAAATGTTAAGGTATGAGAACCTAAATTTTTTAACTAAATAAATAAATAAATTTCAATACCATAACATCAATTATGTTTTTGTATTGGTTTGTCACTTTGAGATATATTACAAAAACATGAGGTATATGTGAACACATTTACAGTGTTAACCCTTAAATGTCAAGAGGCCTGCCCAGAAGGCATTTAAATTTTTGGAAAAATAAAATAAAATGATTTGATTGCACACCATTCTACAAATTCCATCATGATTACAGGTTACGAATTACGCTATCATGTTGGCCAAAGTATCAAAACGAGCAATTACGAATGGAGCAATGCTCTTTAAACTCTAAATGCCTACAGTCCTCTCCAGATTTGAAGAATTGCAAAGACGCATATAGAATGAAACTAAGAGGATATTTTGAACTTGAAGTATGAATAAAAGTAGTACATTATGATCTTTAGATTCTATCTATACGGTTAGATCTATGATTGCTATCACCAATATTTTGTATAAATTTTGAAACTTAAAATTCATAATTTGATTTTGAAGAAAATATTGACAATTTGTGGATGAAATTTGTTGTGATGGGTTGAAATATGATACTCTAAGTGTAGTGGTGATTGGAGAATTTTTGGTTGTTTAGTATTATGCGTTGACTTTTACAAGAGCACTTTTGAAATATTTTGACCTAAGATCTTAGAAATTTTTGGTGAATTACTACAACTTGAAATGAGGCATAAAATTTTCACAAATCATCCTTTTCTAATCGGCTCACATATGCATGTAGCTAACTTCCCATAAAATCTTTAGTAAAAATCCACACTGTAAAAAAGTGCATGACGGATGAGAAAACATGAATGAAATCTATACATTGTTCAAAAGGTAAACGCCTGGGTAGTTAACCCCTAAACGTCCCAGTGTCCACAAACTGGATCACGAACGGATTCAAAGCCTTCTCACGTTCTCATCAATGCTTAGATGAAACTCATCCAATTTTTTGGAGATTCTTCACCAAGTTGATGTCCTATCTAATGGCTGAATTTAGTCATACTAGAGAACATATTTTTCTAAAATTACAAATGTAGAAGTATGTCAAGTCGTTGACCGAGCCAAAATTGCATTGACTCTAGTTCAAAGTGGAATCGTGAAAAATGAGGTCATAAATTTAAGAAACACAAAAATTTCAAAGCATCGCCACGTTTAAGAGTATCTCATTTCAAACTCATTCCAACAAATTTTACTCAAAAAATATTGAAATTTAGTTTGTAATCGAATTTAGAAGGAATTTTTAATTTTAACTTTCAAATTTTGTAATTAAATATTGGTGATTGTATTAGTGAATGGAACCGTACGGATGGAATCTAAAATTCAAAATCTAGAACTTTCATTTGTATATCAATTCCAGAATATTCTTCTAAATAGTAGTTTATAATGCTTTTTCTCAAATTGTCAATTCCAGGGACACCCTGGTACGTTTAGGGGTTAAGGGTTAAATGTAGCATGGACGGTCAATGCCCATTTTGCCACTTAGGAGTTAACCCCTAAAAGTCCAAGGGGTATTGAACGAAACATAGATGTGTTATAATATGTGTCTTCCATATGTTTGATGAACTTTGGTTCAATAGACAAAGTGTAGGGCATCATCTCTACAAATTGTTTGTGCGGTCAAACTTCCAAATACAACTTTTGAAAATCTATATAAATTACAACTTTCACTTTTAGAGTTTAAAATTTAGCATGATTGATTAAAGTTGGTTTAGTTATTGTAATATTCAAAAAAAGTAAAAGAAATTATGATGGAGGGAACATCATCACTTTCTCCAAATAGAAAATTTTATAACAGTAAGACGATGTTGAGGTGATTCATTTTGAAAAAAATTCTTGGGTGGAGTTTAACTCGGATTGACATAATTGAAATTGCGTTGAAAAGTAAACGTGATATAGTATTTTAAAATATTTGTTATTTTTTCAACAACATATTTTTTTCCTCCATGCAACCCGTTAAATTCAGGCAGCGATGAGAGAATGATCGTTTCAGCGTTTAGGGGTTAAGGTTCACTTATGCAAAGTCATCATGTGTTACGCCAGTCCATCATTCAAGTTACCCCTGGTTGAATGTTGGAAGTTATCCATCATTACTCTGCAAGTTCATTCACCATTGTGCAATAATTCTGCCTTGATCCATTTTCTGTTATCTACCCTGAATCAGCATTTTACTTTATTTTGCGGGGGGAGGGTAATTTATTGCTCAGCTGTTATTAAAAATATTTTGATAGGAAGATAAATTATTAAAATGTATCCAAAAAAACCAATGCAAAAAAATCATTCCAAAAGGGTGTAATTCAAGGGTAACACCGTTACGTTTTTTTATGATTGTTTGTGTGTTTGGATTAATGAATAATTTTTCATTCATATTTTACACAATTTGTCCAATTCACGAAATCAATGTAAGTAGCTTCATCATTTTACTGAAGAGAATGCAACTAAAAGTGTTGCCCCCCAAAAGAAATCACTACTATGAATTGCTTGAACTCCCTATAGCTCTCACATGCAAATCCATATAAAAATCATTATTATTGTTTAGATTTATGAATTTTTTTTTTCCACAGATCATATATTCATTGGCACAAAATAAAATGCAGGTGACACCAAAATAGTTAAGTTGTCTGCCACAACTTTATTAGCTAAACTAAATAGGAGTATCAACGGGATTGAAAAATTAGGGAGACTCGCCTTCTAAAGTTCATGGCTCATAGTACTAAAGTAGTGAAAATAAATATGATTCTTAGTTTTAAAGTTGTGTTGTTATGCATGTACACATAAAAAACTTAAATATATATTGTGTTTTTGTAAAGTAAACATTTTTTATATAATGAAATGGTGATAAATTAGCGTAGGTCCCCTTAGTACCCCTATTTAGTGTACAAATCTGCTACACTATGTGGGTACGTATAGCCTCAATAAGTTCTGGAATGTGATGCTAATTACCCTTAGATAATAATGGTTTGTAACCTGAGAAGGGGTGGATGAATTCTACAAGTAATTGCTGAGCATCATTGTAAGAAGTGGCCAGATCATAAAATTCAGTTTAGAACTGATTGAACCCAGTAATTACGCGCTGGCTAAGTTAACCACTAACTAACTCATCACTTGCCTGGAACTGTTGGTAAGCAAGGCAGGGCAGGACTGAATTTATTCTACACTGAATAGGGGTTTTAAGGGACCCATACTAATTTATCGATATTTCATGTTATATAAATATTTACCATTATTGTACAAAAAGATGGTAGTTTCGTTTTTATTTTTTGACACAAATAGTCAGACAATCACAAATTTTATTTTATTTTTGTCAAAAAAAATTATTTTAATTTAATTTGTTTAAAACCATAATTTTTACAGGATAAGTCCCTTGTAAACCTATTCACTGTACAACTAAATTTTTTTTTGCATGCACTACCCTAAATCAAAGACACCAATTTGTAGAGCTCTACAAATGTCACTAGTAAAAAAGGTGGCACTATTGAGGGAAATGCCCAAGCAGGTAGTACCCAATTCCACGCCCGCACAGTCATTTTGCATGGGCATCTCCCTTGGGAGCGCCTCCTTTCCAAAGTTTCCCCATCTTTATTACTGATCTTCACACAATGCATCTTTTTCTTTTTCTTTATTCTTTTTTCTAAATTTCCCATTTGATTTGCTGGAGGGCAAATAACAAATCTACTTGTTGGTAAAACGTATATTTGGCATTGGCTCGCTCCAGAAACAGAGTCTGTAGTACGCACTTGCAGATGATGAGCTTCCTATTAGACAAGTACGGAACTTTGAATGATCAGTGCTCTCATTGAAGGGCAATCATGTCATAAAAAATATGCATACTCTTGCTTTGTTTGATTGCATTTTGTGCCTTGGTCTCGGACCCCATTGGCAGACATGAAAACGTTGCTGTGGGACCAATTCAACTCTCTCTTGTCAGAGCAAGCGTGGCCCCACTTGATTTGCAAGAATAATTGTGTTTCATCGCCTCATTGTTTGCTTTTGGTCAAGTAATGTGGTTGACATTCGGATCTTCCCCCAACGAACTCTTCATTCACTATGGTCTTTGGATCAGCGTTATGATTATGGCTGAAATTTGGATGTAATGGTCAACCTTTCTGATCTTATAGAATTTTTTTTCTATTGTACAATTGGATACAAGTTGTTTACAAACCTTTTTACTCTTCCCTCATAAAAACAGAGTCCCTCCCCTAAATTGTAATGTGTTCGATATGGCACCCATGGACCTACAAATTGAAAGGGACCGATTCCTACTCTAGTCCTCTACTTGTAGACAATTTTTCTTACTATGTTGGAACAGACAAGTACTTATAAACACACATGTCTCATACTTGATGGGAAGTACAGCTAAGTAGCAAGTAAGTAGCAAGTAGCCAGACAGTTAGAGTAGTACACTCCTTAAGAGTAGTGGAGCCTTGTAGTGGTTAGTAACAGTAATTTAGGTACAAGAGGTTACGCATGTTAATGTAAGAGATAAATACCTCTCTTAATGAAAGAGTTAATCACGTGTGTGGTGAACAGTCAAACTTATTTCTACATACTATATTTGAAATCTTCAGAATCAATACGGTCACTTGATATAAGATCTACCTACTTTCAATGCTTACAAAAAAATTGTAAGCATGTTGTACCCGACTGTACAATACTTAGTAAATCACAAAAATAATTGGATGCGAGTATTTCAAGGAGTATTTCATATAGTTCTTGAAATCACACCCTTTCCTTATGTGGTGTTGTACCAATGCCCGTCTAATAATATTATAAAAACAAAATAACTTGATTATGTTCATCCAAACACTACTCATCCATTCTTAAGTTTAAGTTTTCTACTTAGTTTTCCAACAACATCCTTTATTCTACACTTGGATGCAATTCCCTGACATAATCTCAATGAGATTTAGAGGTTAGAAGAGGGGCTCTAAAAAAACCTTATGTATGAGCTTCTGTGAGTAATATATATGCAATGCTTTCCTTTTAATGGACCATGGATTGGGGTCTTGAACAAACAAACTCTTGATTTGCATAAGGAATTGAAGATCATTTTCAATATTTTGTGTGAAAATTCATTCCTAGGTTGTACTATGTTCCCTCTAGATAAATAGCCTCTTTCCATACGTTGAACAATGGTAGAAATTAAAGTTGATGTAGAACTACTAACTCCTTTTGCAATTTGTATTTTATGCTAATTATTAAGCTTTTCATACAGCGTGGACTCAAAATATGTTGCACAATGGAGAATTTCGTCATTGATTGCTCAAGCACCAAGAACTTATAAGTTTGTACCACGTTGCATAGAGTGGGAAATATAAATATTTTTTTTATTGGAACCTGGCAAGCTGTTCCAAAAACAGAGGCATCCAGTTGGTTGTACTGGGCTGGAGTGAGTTCTTACAGTATTAAATTATGGAACGTGCAAAGGATTATACACTCAAACCTCTTTATAATGACTCTCTCTACAATGACATTTTAGAATATCCTTTACATTTGGAACACTAGCATTGACAGTGGCAACCTTATCATACATTCAAACTATGTCATAGTGAAAAAGTTGGGACCCAAGGTGATCACATTAAAGATGTTTAAGTGTCATGGTTACAAACATCACAAGTTACACATGTATTGTGCTATCATATAAGATGAATAAAATTTGATGTGATTGCACATTAGGGTTTAATAAATTGGCTAACTGTAGGAATTTATTCCTACTAAAGGGTGAAAGCAAAGTCCTGTTGGGTACTTCAATCCAAAGTTTCAAATTTAAATATTAAAAGAGGTTACTAAAAGTAAAACTTGAAAATGAATGTTTAAAACAAATTTCGGGAGGAAATATGATGAATTGAATCATGTTCAATATGAATATGAATTATATATTCTATAAGTTTATTGTGAATTTGAGGGCTCCAAAGAAAAAATCTTGAAAAAATAAATATTTAATGCAATTTCAACATGTTTTATACTTATTTTTCAATTTGGTCAGAATTGCTTTAACCTTACTATAACACACATAAATATTTATTGAACATGATTTTTTCAAATTTTTTGATTAGTATTTGTTAAAAAAATTATCTTTTATTTTATCCACAAAAAAAATCACAAAAGATAAGAATTTAATAGATTTTTGGACCCTGCATTGTTGCTTCTTCACAAGGATCACAAGTGGTTCAATATTCCCTACTTTCACCCTAAATTGATAGCCAACTACAAGAAGAACAAAGAAAATTAGATCAAATCTTGAAATGGTTTTAGCCCAATTTCACATTTCTAAATTTGGTAAACAATGTAGGGTATCTTTTTGTGATGATGAGCAAGAGCCAAGAATCCTTATAGATCTTGAAAATTATTGATGTTTTGCTGAAATTTTTATAGACAATCATGTATCATTCTTGAAATGCCTTGGTTTGGTCCCATTTCTACGGTCTATGCTCTACATGAAAAATTTGAATTGAATGTTTACATTTTTATTATAAATATATCATTTTTACTGTTCAGGGATGATGCCTTTACACTTACATTGTAAAAAAAGTTTTAGTCAAGATTGTTTAAGAATATTATAGTAAAATTAATTTTGAAAAATTATTAAAATCTCTCACCGTTTTAGTAAATTTAATAATTTACACATAACCTTTGTTGCCATTGAATTAAAACAACAATTAACCTAGATAGTTTCAAGGATTTGTGGTTTTAAAATGACAAATTCAATCAATCATATTGTGAAAAATAAATTTTAGATGAAACCAAATTATACACACTATTGTAGTAAAAAAGAGGTACTAGGAAAGCAGCGAAAGCTATGGTACCACAAGACCATAAAGACCCCAAGCTAGTGCCCAAATGGTCATGTGGCACCATGCTTGGATACCATAGCTTTGTACTCCAAATACACCTTTTCACTATTGATATCACTTTTCATTGCATATGTTAGTCAAAAAACAAATAAATTTGAACAAAATGAAGTTCTTATAAAACCTACTCAGATCTACTAAAAAAACGTTAGACCCAATTAGGATTTTTTGGTTCTTTAATGAACATTGTTGCTCATCCACTCCATTCTTTTACATTAAGGTAAGCCATCTTATTTGTGCCACGATTCAAAAGTCACCCCATTTGTGCTACTATGTACTAATAGTATACATATCAAAATTTTAAATGTTAAACACTGGTATATGGTGATCACAAATAGCCACATGGAAAAAATAGGGTAGATTACCTTAGTCGCAAAGTTGACTACCGATACCCATTGTCAAATTATCCCGCAATGAAAAAGATATGCCAATTGTTAAGGCATCCTCAATCCAATCCTTCAAACCATCTAATACCTATTGTTTTGAATGAAAAGGAGCCTAAAATTGAATAGAGGACAAGTAGACATGTCACATTTGAAGAGTGTGCCGAGTCGGCTTGGCTCAATGGTTTGGGCATTCGCACTCCTAAGGTATGAAAAATCTTGGTGGTTTTAGCAGTCCATTTAAGCTAAGTCACTTGTAGAGAGTGTAGTTGGGTCACTTGAAATTGAAGTATGGATGAAACTTTATTTTCAAGTGTCAATGTAGAGGTCTCAATGGGCATGTCATTAGGGCATTCTCCACGGGGCCTCTAAAATAGGCTTTTAAAGGGCATGGCATATTTAAAATATCTTTTAATAGACAAATAATTATACCATTAAAATATCATCATATAAGCACATAGAAAGTACAAGAGAATTTGGATTTGGACATTGGTTGATTTAAACACATCCCATCAAATGTATGGTAATTTAAAAGGGCCTTCAAATCAAGTTAAAAAAGCCCCTTTAAGTAAAAAACACAACACATTTGTTGTGCCTTTGGAGCTTTAAACCATTTTTAGATTAAATTTGCAGAGCCCTTTAACTCTTTTGAAAGTTAATTAACTTTTAAAGAGATGTAACTTGATCATCCAATGACCAAATTAATTTTTTTTAAAGCTGGTTATATTTAGTTTTAAAATATGATTCTAATAATAGTAATTTAACTTTCTGATTCCATCTACATCAAAAAAAAAATTTAATATACCGGACATCAAAAGTTATATTTTAATATACCGGGCCTGTTTAGAGGCCCCATTGCAGATGCTCCATTGTTTAGGGTATACATATGATGTTATTCAGCATTGTTTTCCCTGAGTGGCTCCATAGATGTCAGATTCAGCTTCCATTATTGAAAAAACCAAAATTCTGCATGTCTTCTGTAAAGTATGACATACGATTTTACTCCTCTCAATTTTTACGACAGTGTACAGAGGTTCTCATTATCACGTAGCCAGTGAGCATCACGCGATCTACCAGAAGAAAGTTTGGCAGGTAGTTTGGGCTGGAGAGAAAAGAAATATTCACAACATGACATTCAAATCAACGTTAAGGCAACATTTAACACTACATTTAGTTGAAACCCTACATCGTATTTATTCAATATAACTTCATTATTTATTTCCATTATTGTACATTCAAATTTTCATATATACAATAGTGATTCATAGTGGCACAAACAAATAGGGTGTTGGTTGTCAAGTCACACTACTTACAATAAGCCACGATAGAAGATTAATATAGTAATCATCAATCATCTAAATGTAACAAAGAAATCTCTTGAAGTTGATTTATGCAAGACACGTACAATCTTTAAACATGTATTGCAAGATGGTGAGATATATTCATAGAATTTATATTACTTAAGGTTTGTATATACAGTTTCTCCAAAAACTGAGTCAATACTCACAACTGGCACTTTGAAAAGCTAACTAGAGTTGCAATTGAAGTTTTTAAATGATATAAAGCAAGTATAGTGAAAGTTCTAGGAGTCTACGACCAGATGATGTCATGGTGACGTCATCCACACCTTTAGGGTTTCCAGGAGCGACCAAAAATTTCATCGACCCTGATAGACTCAGTTCTTTGTGCCGCTTCCTGTAGAACTTGTGAGTCTCTAGCTTGCTCATTAGGAGGTCAATTTTGTCGAAATTTTTTGTGAATGTTGTTGTTTGAGTGTGTTTTACTTCTGCAACAAGTTTTGAGAGGTTGTTTGGAGGCTATGAGGTCACTTTCGAGGGACAAGGAGAATAATGTCGTTGCCTTGTCAGAGAAAGGTTGTAGTTCAAGAGAAATGTCTAATGTTCTTGGTCTCTCACAATCAACAGTTAATAGAGTGAGAAAAAAACGTGGTGTGCTTGTAGAATTGTCAAAGGGAGGACGTCCTCATGTTTTGTCACCCTCAGATAAGCAATTTGTAACACATTTAGTGACTCATGGTAGGCTTCAAACTGCAACAGATGCAACAAGAGAGCTTGAGAAGGAGGTTGGTAAACATGTTTGTGAAGAGACAGTTAGAAATGCTCTGAGAGACTCATGATTGCACTCATTTGCTAAGATTTCAAAACCATTTTTGTCAAAGAAGAATGTTGCAGAAAGGAGGGAATTTGCTTCTTTGCACAAAAATTGGACTGTGAATGATTGGGAGAAGGTAATTTTTAGTGATGAAACAAGAATCAATCGTTTCAATTCTGATGGAAAGAGTTGGTGTTGGGTTAGTGACTGTGGGAGGCTTTCCAAGCGTGCTGTGAAACAAACAGTAAAACATGGTGGAGGTTCAGTCATGTTTTGGGGTTGTTTGACAACAAAGGGAGTAGGTTTGTACTGTCAAGTAGATCAAAGGATGAATGCTACTCGTTATGTTGAAGTTTTGAAAGCAGATCTTTATGGTACTTTGGAGAAATTTGAATTTGATCCTAAAAGTGTCATTTTCCAGCAAGACAATGCTCCTGCTCATACGGCAAAGATTGTTCAGAATTGGTTTGCAGAGCAGCCGTTTGATGTTTTGAAGTGGCCTGCTCAATCCCCAGATCTCAATCCAATTGAACATCTATGGGCCTCTGTGAAACGGAAGTTGAATTCATATTCAACTCCCCCTTGTGGTTTGATTCAATTGTCAGAGCGTGTGAGGGAATGCCTTGATTCTATTAGTATAAAAGAGTGTAAGAATCTATATGCTAGCATGCCTGATCGTGTTGCAGCGGTTCTCGCAGCAAATGGATTGTGGACAAAGTATTAAGTGTGTTTTTGAAACGGTACAAACAACCGAGTCTATGTACATATCTTTTGTTTAAATAAATATTTCAAGTTTTTGATTGTAATTCTCTCTCATCTTCTACCATGATACTAGTAACATCATCTTTTACAACTTAAGTGTTCATTGTTTCTGCATTTGATAATTTATATTCAAGTTATTGTACTTGAAAGTCTATTCATTATATTATTGACTCAGTTTTTGGGGAGACTGTACACTTGGTAGTGTTAGCAAGGATTTTAAGAATGAATTCATATACACTTTTGAACTAGATTCACTTTGCTAAGACCGCCGTCTTAAACTAAGTGCAACATTCTTTTCACTAGTAAAAAGGGTAGTCTTTGGACAATGCCAAGAAACAATGTCAAATCAATGTCCAACCTAGAAGTCGGGCCTGTAATTTCCAAGAAATTTATGCAATGAGCCCAACTCTTTGACTCAACTCCTTTACACTAGGGACACTTGGGCTCCATTCTAATCTTACTATATTTAGTACTTGAGGCTAGGCCTAAAGCTAATATAGGCTGAAGTTTTGTTGAATTGGGCCCAAAAATGACATGCCAAACTCCTAAGTGTAAAGTGATCCATATTTCTATGTGGTATAACTTATATGTCTAAAATTTATTTGAGATATATATGGCATTCCTACTTCCTAGTATATACTACTCCCTCTCTTTCATAATAAGTGTCCACTTTGCAAAAAAAATTGAGATTTAAGATGAAAATAGAGCCCATGTTGAAAAAGATGAAACGCAATAACAACTTCTGGAACCGGGTGTTTTGATAGAAAAAAAATGAATAACATAGGAAGTCAATGCACTAGTAGAAAAGGTGGCACTCCCAGGGAGATGCTTAGGCAAAATGCCAAAATTACTACCGGTGTGCATGTGTGGAATTGGACACTAAGTACTTGCTTGGGCATCTCCCTTGGCAGTGCCACCTTTTCTATCAGTGATGTAGGAAGGCAATACAATGAATGTGAACTCTTAAATTAACGCAAGAAGATATGTGATTTTGAACTCTTATGGCCGCTTTACACCTAAAGGCTAGGCCAATTCCCCTTGTGGCCGATTGCACGAAATTTCAATCCCTTTTGGTCTTGAAGTTGGCCTCAATTACCCATTAATATAAGATTATAACGGGGCCAATCCTCCGATATGTAAAGGCCTTGGGGCCAAGAAGCCAAGCCAATTCAACAAATGTAGCAAATTTAAACTCTCTCTCTTTTCAAAAGAGCCATTATTTCTACATAATTCAATGGATTTAGTTCGTTGAAGAAAATCATTTTTTATATGAAAAAGGTCTTTTTTATTTTATTGAAATTTGACATCCACGAGGCCAAGAATTGGCCCTGTACTTTGGGTGCACCCAATTCAACAAGTTGGGACCGTGTCAAACTATGTGTTTTTAAAGTAAAAAAATCATATCACCAAATCGACCCAGGTTTTAAGTGTAAAGGGGTTGGGATTGATTTCAACCTTTTGACCAATCACAAGTGAGAATCTAAGGCCTCGTATACAACAAATTGGCCCAGCCTCTAGGTGTAAAACGACCCTAATTATGAAACGAAGGGAATAGGAAGTATGGATGCCATGGAAGAAGAGAACCTTGCCATGTGAAAGGCTTGCACAAAGTATGTTCTGCTCACTTCCAGTGCACAGGACAAGTCAGTGACTGGGCGGCTGCATGTCTTCTTGATGCTTTAGATTGAAAAATACTTTGGAGCACCAGTAAGTGGCTGATGTGCCACTACCATAGCTTGTAGTAACCAGGAAAAAAAAATTACAAGAAGAGAAGCCCAAATTTTAAAGAAACTTGTTTTAATTTTTTTTTAAAGTCTATTTTGTATGATGAAAAAGGGAATCTTGAACGATATTCTCAAAATTCGGCATGAGATGTCGACCTTGACAGTTGGGTATGGTATCAAGATGTTGTTCATCTCCATTGTAAATGTGGGGTGCAAATTGCAAAGCTTTGCAGTGACTGAGGTAAGAGGCCCAATGTTGTCCAAATAAGCATCTCAACATGGTTCTAATTATTAAATTGTCTTAGTGTTTTTTAAATTTTGTTGACAACTATAAAAAAGATTAAAAAAAATCTTTCAATCTGTATCTTTTTGGAAAGATCTCAAGACACGTATGCCAAATTATAATAGTGCACCCGTGAACAACTTCTCAATTTTTGAAAGATGACGATTTTAGCCAATTGTAATGAATTTCAAGTTGGAAGTATCAAAAATGTGATCTTAGTGAATTTCCAATGTCAAGACTCAAGACTTGTAAATTCAATTGAAAAATAATAATTTAAAATTTAATTTAATTTTCAAACTTGGTTGTACTTCTATTTTACATGCTTTATGATTGTTCTTTGAAGTCAAAACTCAATTTTTTTTTTAATAAGCCACATCCTGTAAGGTTAAGATTCAATTTGTTTAAGGTCTCATATCCATGCCCTATGGACAATGAGAATGACAAAAGAACTACATACTTCTATTAGAAGCTAAAATCTATACAGACTACATAACACATAATTTACCAAAAAAAAGGTTAGGATATAGATAACACTGACAAAAATGGTTGAAGAAAGAAACTTGTATTCAACTTATACCAAATTTACAAATACGTGCATTTGAGATGAAAACTAGGATTTTATTGTCTCTAACATACCAGGGGAGAGAGTACAAAAATGTTTTGTTTTCAAGGAGTTACATGTTTGAACAATATAAACTAGTTATAAAAGTAAATCTACGGTAAATACTAAAACAAAGACTACGCAACTAGCCGCTTGTTTTTTTTGGGCAGTATAGCACACTCTGACAGCTTTTGAACATACTCAAGCAACCCACTTCCTTCCAAATATTCTCAACTGAAACAAGAACAAAGAAAGGGTTGTTGTTCAAAAAAAAAAAACATACAGAAAACAAATGGCTAATCGCGTAGTCTCTACCTTAGTGCATTTACCCTAGGTTTACTTTTACAGCTTGTTTATACTGTTTAGCCATGTAACTCCTTGAAAATGAAGCATTTTCATAGTTTTGGCATTTTCGGAGAGATGACCAAGACGCAGATGGAAACCCTCATGAAAAAAATTCTCTGCTTCAACTGCTGATGTACAAACTTTTGTCAACTATGGTGCCAATACTGCCCTTCCCCTACCATCAAAAGTTGGGCCATGGAAGCTACAAAACAATAAGCTCAGAGGTAGGGTTGTCCACCAGCATCTATTAGTGTGTCAGACAATGGCAGCCTTGCACTAATCTCATCAGCCATTCACTTACCAGTGACCCTGGAGTTATCAACATGGACTAAAAGTCTTAAATCATTTCTTGTTTTTCATGATTTGTAAAGATGCATTATAAAATGTAACTTGGAATCCCACCGGTGCATTTTTTTTCCTATCAAAACTCTGCCAATTTTTCGAATAAGGATTCCTCTTAAAAAGTACCCACATATGAAGAGCTGGGAATTCATCTATATTCTTAAAAATGTAGTGAATCCCACTACCTTTGGGATTGAAGTTTTTCCTCTTGCAACTTATTTAGTTGAACAAAGATTGTAGGTTTTTTCCATTAAAATTACATCTAAAGGATGAGATTCATTATCCTTATCACCAAATCCAAAATTTGACTACATTCTCAATTTTAAATATTGAACGATTTAACAATGGGTTAATAATTAGAGTCTTGAATACGATTCGTTTTAAGACTTTCATATTAAATTAAATTACAAAATGTATATTTTGAATCACCACCTCTGGGACAAATATAAGACACACGCTGTTCACTTAACATACTTCCAAGTAAAATATTGGTCTAACTTACAGTTCTCAATCTGTTTGTGTTTGGCTAATTGCTGTAAGGTATAGACATCCATAACCGATAACGCACCCATCACAGATAAGTAGATTTCCTGGGTGCTGCGCATTGGAAAACCAGAAGCCGGTATTTATATCCAGGATATTCAGGATGCATCCTCCAATAGAAAGCGTATGTGACTGTTACGGAATTAAATAGTCTTATGTTTGTTCACTACTCTTGTTGTTGTCGGTCATGGGTGAAGCTATATGTTGGTTATGGGCTCTGACCAACTTTCGAACAATAAAATTTGTAGTAATTCTAATTTTACTTAATTAATTTTGGAAAAAAGCTCATCCTCCATGAACCTTATTTTCCTACGCACAAAAAATAACTCCTTGATAACCCAAGATATGCTATGCTGAAATGCTTAAGTTATCGGTTATAGGTATCTGTACCTTAAGTGGGGATTCTGGTTATTGAAATGAAATCTCTTCATTTAACCTACATTGAAAGAAGAAAAGAAAAACTGAAAGAAGCCAGCAAATTGATCACAATGGCCGCATTCTCTGTTCAAATGATGATGAATTTGGTTCCCTTGCCACAAGTGGGTGTCATGTATGAATTCCACAGTCCATCAATGCGTTCATCTGCGACACACATCATTACCATCTTGATTCTCCACTCTGTCAATTCTTCTACACAAAAGCAGACTGGAAAAAGTAGTTGCTGACGGGCTGTTAGTTGTTTGGGTATTACTTTCGCATTCAGGAAGTTTTTCCTCGTGTAAAAAATGAAAAAAAGAAAGAAAAAAACACACTGAAAAAACAACCGCTTTCTCAGTACCCACAGTACACTCCCTCACTATGTACAGTCGGGGTACAAGTTGCTTACAAATTTTTGACTTTTCCCTCATAAAAAGAGTCCCTTCCGTAAATTGTAATGTGCTCGATATGGCACCCATGAACCTAGGGACATTCTTACTCTAGTCCTCTATAGGTAGGAATTTTTATTACCACATTTACAATCTTCAGAATCAATACGGCCGCTTGATATAGGATCTACCTACTTTCAATGCTTACGAAAAAATTTGTAAGCATGTTGCACCCAACTGTGCATTATTGTCTTACATTTAGAATTTTGATATGTACACACGTTGTAACCTAGTAGCAAGTTAATTAAATTCTTTAAGAAAGTGCTATGTGTCGCTTTCATATTGGTTGTGAACCATAAAAAAGAGGATGTGGATGGCGGGAAAGCCAACGTGGAAGCCGGAGTTGCTACCAGGTGACGGTACGAATACATAGTGGCGCAAATATATGGGAAGACTTATGAATCGTAAGGTAGTTTAACAACAACGGCTTTCGAAGTTGCAACAGCTGTAAAAACAACAACACGAAACATCAGACAATATGAAGATTGCGCTTTCCGATTGTACAATCGCACACTTTGTTGAATGTTCATATGAGACAGCAATGCAACAATAGAGAGAGGCACCCCCAATAATGAGACGCAGAGGCAGGCACTCATCTTATTACCTCCTAGCTCCAAAAGCCTCAAGTTTTTACCCACAATGATGAATTCATGCCAGTCAACTGATGGAGCACTGAATCATTTTACTCAAGCTACAAAAGCGTGTATTAGGTGTAAACGCAGTGCCAATTATACAGTACAATACAGTACCGGTAGTATAGTACAGACAGTGTAGAAGGTTAGTCCGATAATGACGGTGATCGATGATATTGCCGGTGCTGCAATGGAGTCAGAGGCGAATGAAGTGCAAGAGGTTAAGCTTAATGAAAGCGCTAGACAAAGCCGGGGATTTGGAGCCCGGGAGAGGAACAGAGCCATGGCTATGGCAGTTGCAGCAACAGCTTGCATAATGGAGGCCGGGGCCCCCCGACTAGGCCTTTGCTTCGTCTGCCTTTAGTGAATGATTGAGGCCGCTCTGCCAGCTCCTCGATCTTTCTCCTCGTCCCGGCCTGCTGGGCCCCGGAGCTTCAATTTACTAGACAAGCCTTTTCTTTGAGAACCTGCAGCGGGAATAGCGCAGTTTCTCTCTGTTTGGGAACCAATGGAGCCTGGTTTGCAGGTTGCGCAAACCTGGTAGTCGTCGTAGAATGGCGTTTTGGGAATAAGACGAGCTCTGGGATATGCAAGATGAGTTGGGAGCTTGAAATCCGGTGGTGAGCGCACAGCAGCTGTGAGCGTCAGGATTTTGAATATTATTATTAGCTTTTGAGCTACTGGTGACGGTGCACGAGCTGCAATGGAGGCGAATGCGGGCCTGGTGGCAGGATCTCACAACCGGAATGAGCTCGTGGTCATTCCTGCGGAGGGAATCCATGGGGTAATCAATCCTTCATTTCGTTACCTTTTTCTTTCATCGAGAAGTGTAGACATTCAGAGTGATTCGCAATGTCTGGAGTCGGTTGATTGCAGCGATGAATCTGCATTTGGCGAGTCAGGTCGGGGTTGGGTTACTGCAATTCGGGAATCCGGGTCTTTGGTTTCGGGGTCAGAAATTCGTGAGCCAGTGGTTGAATGGTCGACCAGATCTAGCTCGGACTGGTAACTTGAGCGAGCGAGCGAGCGAACTGGATGTTAATGTTGCACAGTTCGGTTTCGGAAAGTTACTTGATGACGTTTCTACTCTCTGCTTGCTGTGTGGAAAATCTAAGATCTGAATGATATGTATTTGTGGTGAATGATGGCTTGCAGCCGAGACGCATGAACCAGCCTCTGGGTGATCTGGTGTGTAAAATCTGCGGCGACCCTGTGGGTCTGAATCTCGATGGGGAACAGTTCGTGGCGTGCAACGAGTGTGCGTTTCCTGTGTGCCGCACCTGCTACGAGTACGAGCGCAAGGAGGGCAACTCCGTTTGCCCTCATTGCAAGACCCGCTACAAACGCCAGAAAGGTACGTACAGTCAATTCCTCCTGAACGAATGCAGTCACGGATAGAAATTAGAATACGGCTAGGTCTGGGAATTGCTAATGGACTGTATGCAATTAGGGAGTGCGCGCGTGCCCGGGGACGACGAAGAAGACGACCTGGACGACTTGGAGAATGAGTTCGAGATGGACAAGCGAGACCAGCACTCGTCCGCGGACGACACATTCATCCCCGGGCGCATGAACTACGGCTCCATGTATGAGCACGAAGTGGCCACGCATCACATGAATCTGCACCAGCCGCCGCGCTACCCCATGATCACCGACGGCCAGGTCGGCGATTCCGAGGACGAGGACAATCACGCCCTCGTCGTGCCTTCTAACGGCAAGCGCGTCCACCCCCTCAATTACCACGACTCCAACCTCCCTGGTACGTGCGGGTCACTACGAACATGTTTAGTCGTTAAAAACAAATGTCTTTAATAAACGACTAATTGTCACATTGGACAAGATTTCTACTGGTGTCACCATTGCCTGAATTCATTCTACATGATGTCCAAAATTCCTACAGTGTCTGAATTCAAAGGTTCTGAAAGTAAAAACCAGCTGGCACTGATGTTGGGACTGATGAATTCGCAATTCTGTGATGGCGGCAGTGCAAGCGCGGCCGATGGATCCCACGAAGGACTTGGCGGCGTATGGCTATGGCAGCGTGGCGTGGAAGGACAAGATGGACGACTGGAAGCAGCGACAAGTGAAGCTGCAGATGATGACGAGCGATGGCGGCGCGCTGCATCCCAAAGACATGGACGGGGACCCGCTGGGTCCTGACCTGCCCATCATGGACGAGTCGCGACAACCCCTGTCGCGCAAAATCCCCATCGCGTCTGCGAAGATCAACCCGTACCGCATGCTCATCATCATCCGGCTGGTGGTGCTGGCGTTTTTCCTGCGCTACCGAATCCTGCACCCCGTGGAGGGCGCCTTCGGGCTCTGGATCACCTCCGTCGTGTGCGAGATTTGGTTCGCGGTCTCGTGGATCCTCGATCAGTTTCCAAAATGGCTGCCCATCGAGCGCGAGACTTACCTGGACCGACTGTCGCTGCGTTACGAGAAGCCGAATGCCGTTTCGCAGCTGGCGCATGTGGACGTCTACGTCTGTACCGTGGATCCTCTGAAAGAGCCGCCCATCGTCACCGCCAACACGATCCTCTCCATTCTGGCTGTGGACTACCCCGTGGACAAAGTTTCCTGCTACCTCTCGGACGATGGAGCCGCCATGCTGTCCTTCGAGGCGTTGTCGGAAACTTCCGAATTCGCGCGCAAGTGGGTGCCGTTCTGTAAGAAGTTCCAGATCGAGCCGCGCGCGCCGGAGATGTACTTCGCGTTGAAAATTGATTATCTGAAAGACAAGGTGCAGCCGACGTTCGTGAAGGAGCGGCGCGCCATGAAGCGCGAGTACGAGGAGTTCAAAGTGCGCGTGAATGCGCTCGTGGCGAAGGCGCTGAAGGTGCCGGAGGATGGGTGGACCATGCAGGACGGCACGCCGTGGCCGGGGAACAACAGATCCGACCACCCGGGGATGATCCAAGTGTTTCTAGGCCACAGCGGTGGGCTCGACACAGATGGCAACGAGCTCCCGCGCTTGGTGTATGTGTCCAGGGAGAAGCGACCCGGGTTCAATCACCACAAGAAAGCCGGTGCCATGAACGCGCTCGTGCGCGTCTCCGCCGTGCTCACTAACGCACCTTACATGCTCAATCTGGATTGCGATCACTACATCAACAACAGCAAGGCCATCCGCGAAGCCATGTGCTTCATGATGGACCCCAACGTCGGACCCAAAGTCTGTTACGTCCAGTTCCCTCAGCGTTTCGACGGCATCGATCGCAACGATCGTTACGCGAATCACAACACCGTCTTTTTCGACGTACGATCCTCTACCCCTTGCGCGTTTGCTCGGTGTTTGATCCTGTGATCGTGGACATAATTATGCTGATTTTGGATATATGCTGATTTTTTGATCCCGTGGTTTGCAGATTAACATGAAGGGATTGGATGGAATTCAAGGGCCAGTGTACGTGGGCACAGGGTGTGTGTTCCGAAGGCGAGCGCTGTACGGGTACGAGCCGCCGTCGACGTCGAAGAAAGGGAAGAATGGCGGGTGCTGCAGTAGTGTGTGCCCGTCGTTCTGTTGCGGCCCGCGCAAGAAGAGCAAGAAGAACAAGAAATACTCGAAGAAGTCGAAGCTGCCGTCGGGAGCGGACTCCAGCATTCCCATCTTCCGGCTGGAGGATGTGGAGGAGGGCATGGACGACGGCATGGCCGTGGACCACGACAACGCGATGAATGGTAACAGCTCCAGCTCGGGCCCGTCAATCGTGTCCACCAAGGACTACGAGAAGCGGTTCGGCCAGTCACCGGTGTTCGTGGCGTCCACCATGCTGGACAGCGGCGGCGTCCATCACTCCGCCAGTGCCGGCTCGCTCCTCAAGGAAGCCATTCACGTCATCAGTTGCGGCTACGAAGACAAGACCGAGTGGGGCAAAGAGGTACATAGCGCAATTCCATCTTTCCTTCAAACACTAGAAGAATTCTGGGATCATTCTGCATACGGCTCAAACTGCCATTTGTATTGATGGACGGACTTGTGTACGTGGGCAGATTGGCTGGATCTACGGTTCCGTGACGGAGGATATTTTGACGGGCTTCAAGATGCATTGCCGGGGATGGCGGTCGATCTACTGCATGCCGCGCCGGCCCGCATTCAAGGGCTCGGCGCCTATCAACTTGTCAGATCGGTTGAACCAAGTGCTGCGGTGGGCTCTGGGTTCCGTCGAGATTTCGCTCAGCAGACATTGCCCGTTGTGGTATGGCTATTCCGGCAACTTGAAATGCCTGGAGAGACTGGCGTACATCAACACCACCATCTATCCATTGACGTCGTTGCCTCTGGTCGCCTATTGTACTCTCCCCGCCGTCTGTTTGCTCACTGGAAAATTCATCATCCCCACCGTAAGTCACTTAACTACTGTTCACATGATTTAGCGTTTCGGAATCCCCGACTGACTGCCATTCCTAAACCTCGATCCACATTCCGTGTCATAAATACAAAACACACAACTAACCCCTACAGGACCACGGATTCATGGTTTTAAAATGAAAAATTCAATTGATCATATTGTGATGAGACTGAATTTTGTATCAATGAAGAACAGTGCATATTTTGGTCAAAAAGGAAAGAAATTTGAACAAAAGGAAGTCCATGTAGGACCTACTCAAAACTGCAAGAAAAAAAGATGAGGCCCAAACCGCTCAATTTGGGCTTCTTTAGGGGTTAACAATTGTAAGAAAAAACGCGAACATGAGTATAAGAATCTCGAGGGTTTAGGGGTTTAGGGTTTGGGTGACTGACTGACTGCGTGTGGCGACCGGTGTACATACAGTTTGTGGTTCATTTCGCTCTTCATTGCTGAACCTCGATCCACATTCCGTGTCATAAATACAAAACACGTTTAAATCAGTATGTTTAACAATTGTACAAACATGAGTATATTAACTAGAGAACGAAGAGGCTTTAATTAGGGTTTAGGGTTTGGGGTTTGGAGGACTGACTGATTGCATGTGGCGGTGTACATACAGATAAGCAACTTGGACAGTTTATGGTTTATTTCGCTGTTTCTGTCGATCTTCATCACGGGTATTCTGGAGATGCGGTGGTCGGGAGTGGGGATCGATGAGTGGTGGCGAAACGAGCAGTTCTGGGTGATTGGAGGAGTGTCGGCGCATCTGTTCGCGCTGTTCCAGGGTCTGTTGAAGGTGCTGGCCGGTATCGACACGAACTTTACCGTCACGTCGAAGCAAGCGGAGGACGAGGACTTCGGGGAGCTTTACTTGCTCAAGTGGACGTCGCTGCTCATCCCGCCCACCACGCTGCTGGTGATCAACCTGGTGGGCGTGGTGGCCGGCATCTCCGACGCTATCAACAACGGCTACTCGTCGTGGGGGCCGCTGTTCGGCAAGCTCTTCTTCGCCTTCTGGGTGATCGTGCACTTGTACCCCTTCCTCAAGGGTCTCATGGGCCGCCAGAACCGCACCCCCACCATCGTCATCGTCTGGTCCATTCTGTTGGCCTCCATCTTCTCCCTCCTCTGGGTCCGTATTGATCCTTTCTTAGCCAAGTCCAACGGCCCCAACTTGGTAAACTGCGGCCTCACCTGTACGTAGAATCAATACACGCATGTCTTCTCAATAATCAGGATTCTTGACGCTATGCCTGTGCGTGCATGCATGTCCACTCTCTAACTTAGTCATATCAGACAGTGAGCCAAATGTTTGTAGATAATAATACTTGCGATTGAAACTATAGCACTTGCCAGCGTAGGTTAGATCAGCTCCATCAATTGAGTGAGTGAGTGAGGATCCTTCGTTGTATCTTTAGAATTTAAATCACAATATTGATCCTCCATTGCCATGTGATAAACTAGAATAGTAATACTACATTCATTTGCATTGTGTGTAGAGACTATGAATTGATGATTATGACAGACTGATGTATGTAACTTTGTCAAGTACTTATACTGTAGGTTAGATCAGCTCCATCAATTGAGTGAGTGACAGACCTCGGATCCTTTGCTGTATCTTTACAATTTTAAATCAGAATATTGATCCTGTGACAAACTAGCATTGTGTGTTACAGAGACTATGAATTGACACTGCTGTATGGAAGTACTTATTTGTTTGAGTCCGATACCTCAAGCAATATAGACATCACCATCATTCTGTATGTACGCAAAGGCACAGTGAGTGAGTGAGTGAGTGAGTGAGGATTTTTCTTTGTATCTTTAGAATTTAAACTGCAATATGGATCCCCCATTTCCATGTGACAGACTAGAATTATACATTTGCGTAGAGACTATGAGTTATTTATTGATTTTGACAGGCTCTGCTGTATGTTACTTTGTCAAGTACTTATTCCTTCGCGTCACTTGAGCAATATAGACATCACCATCATTCTGTACACAGGCTTGCACAGGCATGTGAATTTATATATTGACCACCTGGCCTCTCACCATCAACGTCATCGACACATGCACATTATATGTGATTGAACTGTCGACTGTGATGAAGCTCATGGGTGTGCATATTTCATAATAATATTCACTATCAGTCATTGGACACTATGCAAAGATGTATCCAGGATTGTAGCTTACTAGCCAGAAGTAAATTTTCAAATCTGATGGTATAAGAATGTAGAGGAGTACCAGCATTGAGATGAGAGTACATACATTATTTCACAATTGTTCAGTCCTGTCCCAAGTCTTGTTTTAATTTGCTGCAAAGAAGTAAGTAGCCCAGGTTTTCTCTAGAAATTCAGGACGACATTGTGACATCTTGCATCCAGGACAATTGATGTCAGAAAAAGAGCAGGGCAACTACTTTGATCCTGTGCCAAGAGATGGATGCAAAGCACCAGCTAAGCTACGTAGAATGTAAGACGAACAAAAGGTACATGGTGGCCGACCGACATCGGAAGGGTGGTCAGAGTAGCGACTTTTAAGTTACCACAAATTTGAGGAAAGCAACAGAGAGTAGTAATCATCTGTCTCTGTTAGGATTCTGTTTCACATGCTCATCACTTATTCACTTATTAGCAGCCAGCTTGAATTAAGTTAAGTTAGTCCATGGCATGCAAAACCCTAGATTTAATTAAACCGCTGTCAGCATAAAACCGAATCTGCGAGTCAGTCATTGTTTGGTCTATGCGGCTGCAGCAGGGTTTTGCTCATCTGGAGCTCTGGCCTCCTTCCTGACTGTATCTCGCCATGTGTTCAATTCCTTGGTTTTCACAACCACACCGACTTGTTTACTTTCAATGCTCTGTAGTGCAATACTGCCAGTACTTATTTACATCTACAGCTTTAGGGCTCAATAATGTCGCCACAAAGGAACCGTACATACGTCCAGACTTTGCTCTTCCAGTACGTATAGCCAGAATCTTGTTAGTAGTGCTACCCCCCAAAGACGCCACATGTCATCTTGTGATTGGTTTATGGTGACGTGGACCTCTCAAAATGTGACGTGGAAATTCAGGCTGTCTGAATCTGACAGTACTAGGGCTTCAATTTGCTTGATATATTCATCCCGCTATTGTTGGTCAAACAACTGCAAAAAATTAATGTGGCGAGGAATACTGTACGTAGATGCAAATTGGCCAGACCAGCATCCTGCACACTAATTGCCTGCCAGTAAGTGACTGAAGCGCAGTAATTTAATTCTTACACTGTATTTTGCAAAGGGTTTTCTCGGTCAAGGTTCACTACCTGTCCAGGTTGGACAGCAGGGGTCAGGACTGATCAAAAGTCTGAGCTTTTGCTGCAACTTTTCTTTTGACTGATTCTGTGATTAACTTAGTAAGAACAAAGTGGCACAACTGTACAGCTTTGGTTCGTACAGTCAGAAACTCACAAACTTAGCCTCAAGATAGTCATAGTTTCCCATCCTTAATTCTTTTTCTTTTTCTTTTCCTTTTTTAGTTGAACGTAAAAGAAAAATTCATTGCCAAGAAACTGACCCACCCCTAAGTTATTTCCCACCCCAAAGTTATTTCCCACCCCAAATCAGCTCATGCAAAGTATCTTTACCAGTGATTTTTTTTTTTCCTGCCAAAATTAGCCCAATTTAGCTACACTTGAAATACACTTTAATGAAGGGTTTTTGAAAATATGAGAGGAAAAGTAGCCAAATACTTACGTGAGTACCCAATCTTTTCCTAGGTATTACCCAAGTATCATCACGGAACACAAAAAACGTTGGCTGTAACCTGGGAAATTTGAAAACAAAACCATTGATCTTCACACAATTAACCCTTAAGCGTCCCATGGGGATGGTATACACGTTGTTGTATGATTGAGATTTACTTCCAACAAGAAACTTTAAATTGGGATTTTAATAACTCATTAGAACCGCATTGACGTAAATTTCAACTTCTCTTCTGCACTCAAAGTCCCAAACCCATAAAAGGTGTGGATCCGTTCCAAATACAACCAAAATACACCATATTCTATTGATTGCCACAACACGTTCAGACGTTTAGGGGTTAAATGCATTGATTCTCCAACAGAGTCATATTTGTTGAAATTGGCACCCATGGCTTACAACCAGGAAATGGCACAAGCCAAACAAAAACTTCACATCTATGGGTTATCATAGATTTTATAGTTGTGGGCACTTGAATGTAACATGTCTGGCTCTCTGAATTA
This sequence comes from Pohlia nutans, assembly GCA_022496805.1. Taxonomy (NCBI): domain Eukaryota; kingdom Viridiplantae; phylum Streptophyta; class Bryopsida; order Bryales; family Mniaceae; genus Pohlia; species Pohlia nutans. The sequence goes on from CM040086.1 coordinate 7,095,578, forward strand.
TGCCACAATTTAAAAATATTATGACTATCCTCGAGCTAGTGCTTAGATTTTGGATGCCTGCCAAAAGCTAAGCTTTAGGCCACTCTATGTGACAAAAGATGAGTTTCAGTGGAAACTGTAGATCTAGAGCAAGCCAAGCGTCGTCACGGCAAATGTAGCGGAAAATAATTACAAATTATGCAGTGAGTTGGTTTGTGCGGAATTGCAAAAACGCTCTCTTGGGCAGGTAGGACAACGCATGCCAATGGATGATGAGCTTTTGTACTTGCCAGAACTTTGAATGATCATAGCTCTCATTGAAGCTCAATCATGCCATAAAATTCATATACCAACGCCCCGGCCCGTTTGATTGCATTTTGCCTTGGGACACTGAAACCATTGCGCCAATGGAGGTCGCTAACAAGCAGTTCCTGTGGGACCGATCCAAGTTAGTGTGGCCCACTCGAAGCACTCAATTTTCTGTTTGGAAGCATGATTGCCGTCATATATTGTTTGGTTGGCTACTTCTATTGGTATTGCAATTGGAATCTCCAACTCTACTGTAATACTTTGTGTGCTACATAAGCTGCCTCAGTTGTAAAACTGCGTGTATGTACTCTGGACTTGGCAACTTATTGATGCAGTTTTGTTGACTGCTAAGATGTTGAAGATGTTGAATTCCCACAAAATTCAGAAGGTCTGATTCAGAGAGCATGGTGTTGAAATGGAATTTCCACAATCGGATGTTGAGAGGCTCATGTCATCCTAAACTAATCACAAGATGACATGACGTGATAATTTTTTTTGTAATGATATTAATTAATTTATGTCAAAACTGACCACAATGTAGGGTACCCTACTGTTTCATACACAAGTTCTTTCTTTTAACAATTTCTAAACATTGATTCCTCTACGATGGCATTGTTCTTCTTCAATTCAAGATTTTTGGTATTGTAAAGACTAGAGACTCTTGTAGTGCAACAACCCTTAGAGCATCTTTGAAGAATATTCAAGTAGTGCACCCTATTCATGTCATGCAACTATTTGTGACAAATTTCAAAACCCCCATTTGTGCCCCTGGCAAAACCTCCATTTGTGCTCTCAGGGAGTGCACTATTCAACAAAGCCAAGAATCACGTGCATGCATCCCCCTAATTAAAAACCCCCTGTATACATTTTTCTTTTGGCTAAAATTAAGCAATATATGTACAGATCTCATAGCCTCAAAATACATTTCCTTATGTACACATGGGCTAAAAATGAAGAATTAAACTCCAAGCCCCATGTATATCTATTTTCCGCTCGATTGAAATATGTCTTTGATATATACATTTTGTACATGCTTGTTCTAAATAATACCCTTGTTGTGCACGCACGTGTATAATTACAGTACTTAAAGAGTGCACTCCCCGGGTTTGTGCTAGCAACCTATTCTTTCATTGTCGCTTTGAATTTTTTTATTTATGGGAATGGTGTGTCAAAATGGTCATTATGGGTGGGAAAATGGCTGTTTAAGAGAATGAACCAATATTGTCACGCTAATGTAGAAAACTACAGTTTTTATTCCATGATATGATACTTCATAATATGATGATGTTGTTGCTTTAACCCCTAAATGACAGAGGGGGTAAGGGCAAAACCTAAATGTATTATAAAATGTTGCTTCTACAAATTCAATGAAGTTTGGTCCAAAAGAGAAAACGAGAAGCACAATGTTTAGTAATTATCCGTACGGTCAAACTTTCAAAAAATGTTTTAGATACTCATTAAACGAATTTAGAAGCATTTATCGTTGAATATTCACCTAAATTACAAATTTTGTTTTTAGAATTTGAAATTTGGTATGATTGGTTGAAAATAGACATTCTATCCTAGAGTTCAAAAAAGAATTTTTTTAGAAAGAGGGAACATCATTACTTTCCCGAAATAGTAAGTTTTGTAACACTAGGACAATGTTGAGGTGTTTGTCTTTGAAAATTTCTCCTTGATGGAGTTTAACTCGGATTGACATGATTCAAATTGGGTTGGAAAGTAGACTTGATTTCCTATTTGAAAATATTTTTTATTTTCTGAAAAAGTTTTTTTTTCATCTCGGGCAGCCCGTGAAAAAAGGGCAGCGACCATAAAATGGTTGATCGGTCACTTAGGGGTTAAGCAATACACATGTGACAAGTCATTTTTATAACTAATCTATGCCTGCCACCTTAAAGTCAAGGCTTACCAAACACGTCATAATAAAGAGGGACAATTGTATTCAAATCATGTGGCCATTTAGGGTTAAACACATGGCCAGTGTATATATGACTTGAGGTAATTGTGAACAAGAGAAATGATCATAATGAGCTGACTCTTTGTGCGTAATATGAGGGGATTTGCTAGTGACACTTTTAGAATTATTTGCTGCACCCTTCAAAATCTATAAAAAAAAATATATATCCTTTGTCGTAAAAACATGATTGGATTTGCTATGTTTTGGTGTTTTGGATTCAGCACATGTGAATGTTCTTTGAAAGTCCAATCACCTTTGTAAGATATCAGATCAGAAAATTGTGTCACAAATAAGGTGCATTACCTTATGTATGTTCCTGCAGATCACCAATTTGTTGAACAATTTTAGATGACCCTCACTTTTTTTACTCACACAATAGTCAACACTCCACTTCAATAACTTCAGTGTTGGAAGAGCTGCATAGTATAATATGACATAGTACTTCCCCATGAATCAAAGTTGGTCACAATAGAAATTTTTAGTGAAAAAATGGACCGAAAGAAAATTATATACAGCAATACAACCAAATGAAAATGGTGCCAGCCTTCATTGTCTAGTACCGGTACATTAGCTTCCAGCTCTGGCATGATGGTCCATGTCAAGATCAACTATTGTAAGTACTCACCTAAATAAGTTTAAAAATAAGAGAGAAGAAATACATAAAATACCACTTTAAAATCTCACTAATTCTCCTGTTAAATCAAATCAATTGACCTTTCATCACATGTAACAAAACTAAAAACTATGATTTTTTTTCCTTCCTTATGCTGACCTGTCTAAGAAATTAGTGTGACCCGATATTAGTTGGAGCCTAAGGGAGCATTATAGAGTAAGGAGTCAAATCTGTATTGGGATGAGAGCTTAGTGATTTTTTTTTAAGGTTTTTAAAAGCCAATAGCACCAAAAATAATTGGCGTGCACTAAGCCTTACAGGAAAATCTTGAAGAAAAAATAGATGAAGATGCAAGATTGTTCCAATTTTATTTTATGAAATTACTAGTTTAAACCCTTAAATGACAGAGGGGGTAAGGATAAAACCTAAATGTGTTATAAAAGGTTGCTTCTACAACTTTGATGAAGTTTGATCCAAAAGAGAAAATGAGAAGCACGATGTATAGTAATTATCCGTACGGTCAAACTTTCAAAAAATGTTTTAAATACTCATTAAACGAATTTAGAAGCATTTATCTTTGAATATTCACCAAAATTACAAATTTTATTTTTAGAATTTGAAATTTGGTATGATTGATTGAAACTAGACATTCTATTCTAAAGTTCAAAAAAGATTTCTTTTAGAAAGAGGGAACATCATTACTTTCCCGAAATAGTAAGTTTTGTAACACTAGGACAATGTTGAGGTGTTTGTCTTTGAAAATTTCTCCTTGATGGAGTTTAACTCGGATTGACATGATTCAAATTGGGTTGGAAAGTAGACTTGATTTCCTATTTGAAAATATTTTTTATTTTTTAAAAGTTTTTTTTTCATCTCGGGCAGCCCGTAAAAGGGCATCGACCATAAAATGGTGGTTCGGTCACTAAGGGGTTAAATGAAGCTCATTCAAATATGTGAATGGAAATAGAATTCTATCCAAAATATAGATAAATGATTAAAATATTTCATTGCACCAATTTATTGTCTCTGCCCCACCAAAGGAGACTACAGAAACGCATCATTTTCAAGAAGTTACATGGTTGAACAATATAATCTAGCTATAAAAGTAAATCTAGGATAAATACTAAGGCAGAGTCTTAGTTTTATGTTGCCACTTCAGCACTTCTTCCAAAACCCAAGAAATAAATCATATGAACCCCATTCCGTCATTTTGGGTTTGGAGGAGTTGACTACTGCATTCGTGAGTTACGAGTTTCCATTTAGTCAAAGAAATTGGGAAGCAGCAGAAATGATGTAAGTATCATGTATGTAGTCATGCTGTGAGCACTGTGCACCGTCAGTTGAGAGCAAGTGTCTGGGAGCCGTCAGATTTCGCTCCCTGCAAACAGACAGTCAAAGTACCAGGAGTAATGTAACATGGCCTATTTATGTCCACTTCCCGTAGATGTAAATACATTATTGCACAGCCAGCTACAGGAAACCACGTTAAAGAGATCCACGCCTCACTCACTCACTGTTACCTCAACTGAACGAAAAAGAATAATTCTGGCCCTAAAACAAGGCAGCTTGAATCATACCATAAATTGTTCAGTTCGTTGGAAGAGTACTGTACTGTAATGTACCCACATAGCAGTTATTAAAATTTATTTTTTGCCACGTGTCATGTAGACATTTGCTCTAACACATAAAAGATTCGAGGTGGCATCCAAACAATTAAATTATTTGTATGACCTTCTTACAATGTAAATACGTTAAGATTTCTTATTCTTCAAATTTATGCTATACGAAAATTTGGTAAAAGAAAACTGCAACTGCGGTTTGTTTGTCTTAATTCTGTTGCACTCCTTAACCCCTAAACGTCCACGCATCCAGTTACTGTAAGTTTGTTGGTCAAACCCAATTTTGATCTTGAAGATGACTTTTGTTGCTAATACACCTATCTAAGAAAATGAAGTTTATTAAGTCTAGTTTGTACTCCACTTTTCAAATCTTAAAAATTCCAATTATTGAGTATATTATTGCTTGTGCAAGCTTTGTAGCTCAAGGTTTGAATTACACTACATAGGATGTTCACCTTTTGAATTTCAAAATTTAAATAAAACATTTCTATGGAAAACATATCATGTGATTCTCTATTGTAATTTGTACTTGCTCCCAAAAAATATTAATTTAAAAAAAATTGTAATAAAAATTATTTTTTGAAGTATTTGACTTAAAAATTTGTTAACAAGGCTGTATTAAATCAAAAAAATCTGAAAATTTCAAGACTCATAGGAAACATTCAATTCCATGCATGAAAAATATTACAAATATATTTTGATAAATCTTGAAGGCTAAATTGTATAGTTTGACTTTCCTACAAAGGAGTGGTACGTTTAAGGGTTAAACGACTCCAACGACTGTTTTTTGCGATTTGCGGCCTCAGTTTTCTGAATTTTGGGGTGTGTAACATACCGTCATGTAGGGACTGCAATAGGATGACGTCAAACAAATGGCAACTGAATTCAATTGCGATTTTTTTACCAAGTTTTCTTATAATGTTGTTTTTATCCAACCCTAATGGGTACATGGTTTTAAATGGTCGTAATGTGAAAAATATAATACCTAAATTTTATATTACCAAAAGTAATGAAGAACTTTAGATGTGTTGGTAAAAAAAAAAAAAAATTGAATACAAGGAAGTCCACATAGAATTGCTAAATAAAACACATGGGACCCAATTTGGACTTTTAGGTCAGTTAGGGATTAAATATTTTAACAAAGTTGTGTCAATCTTGTAGAAACACCATCTACGTAGATTAGAGAAGCATGCCAAAGAAGACTCACAACTAATTTAGTTCGTGATGTGGGGTCCTCACGTACCTGGGTCTTTTCGCTAGTCTACGCAAGTGTTTCCATCTACGATCCTGAAATGGAATTTCAGGTAGACTGGATCGATCGCTACGGTGCATGATTTTGGAGATTCAAACATTGCGGACCATTGGAAATTTCTTTACAGCATGCTCCGACTAATTATTTTTCTTCTTTGCAACATGTTTCATGCTGTCATCAGTTGCAAGTTGCCAAGGAAAGCTACAAATCACTAATACGCATTGAGGTCGGGCGCTGGCATGTATAGCATCTGACAATGGCAGCCTGGTACCAAAAATCATTCATTCTCTAAGAAGCACTCTAACTTAAGTTAAACTCATGGGAGCCTCACTCACTCACTCAGGTGGACGACAGTGCAAAATAATTTCGTGTCACTGACCTTCCACGATTTACTCCACTATTTTAAATACCCGGTACCACCAGGCAGGTAGCTAGGTCCGTATTCCTCTACTAGTACAGTACCAATCTTCAATACATACAAAACCAGACCCTCTACCAGGAAATTATTGACACATTGAGCAAGTACAGTATCACATGAGAATACCACATAACAAAGTGGTCAGAATGTCAGCCTTGTAATAATAGCTCTATGTCCATCTCTAAACAAAAACTAGATGAAAAAATTATCAACATCCGCAGTATTACAGTTATACATGTTCCATCTCACACTTTGAGATGAAGTCACTCCTTAATGAAACCGGCTGGTAGTTGTTACAGTTTCAATTAATACTTAATGGCACAGATACTTCTGTGAGTCTGGCACTCGAAACTCCGACTTGCACAGTCAGGTAATTTTTTTGGTTTTTCTACCCATCACAATATCACGGGACGATTTACAGCTTGCTAAAGCTGCCCCCCCTTTTTTTTTTTTTTGTTTTGGTTCACGGTACAAGGTTTCACTTTTGTTGAACGTTCATAAGCAGACAGCGAAGCAGCAATAGTGACCACCAATAATGACTTGCGTTCGCAATCATCTCAGAACTGGTTTGTATCACAATGTGATATTGGAGGGTGAGAGATCAACACAGGTACGGAAATGAATAATTGATTTAATGAGAAAAACTTTAATGACAGTTTTACCAGAATATAAGGGGGATTTACTTTACTGAGGGAGGTAGTTCACCAAAGGGTATAATTATGTGCAGGGGATACTAGAGTATAAGGTCTAAGTCAGTTGCAGGACAGGCAGTACCGTGTAGTGTATCTGATAATGACGGTGATGCAGCTGTGGTGCAGAGACGAATGATGAAAGTGCAAGAGAGAGGTCACGGTTAATGAAGGCGCTTATGTTGTGAGGAGGAAAAAGTTAGAAAAAAATATGGCTTTGGGAGCATGCAGGCCAGATGCATAATGGAGTGTGAGGCGGAGGAGTAGGCTTGAACCCTCAGTCTTCTGCCTTTAGTGAATGATTGGGGTTGCTGCTCTGCCAGCTGCTCTAGTCGGCCTGCTGGGCCCCGGGCGGAGCTGCAATTTACTAGACAAGCATCCCAAGCTCACAAGCTTGCAGCTCTCTCTTTGACAAGCTGCAGCGGGAATATTGTGCTCTCTGCAGGAATCAGTCGAGCTTCTGCGAACCATTAGGTAACATGCAGAAGGTTTTGGGAATGATCTGGACATGGAGCACGCGCTTACAGTAGTTACAGGAACTGGCTATGGTGGCTCAGCGTTTCGTTAACTTCGAAGCGGAGGTGCATGGCGATGATATGCACAAGCAAGCTTAGAAACTAATCTGGAGCATTTTTTCTTGTGGTGACGAGCTGCGGGAGCTGCAACACGTGAGAGTTCCGCTATGGAGGCAAATGCAGGCCTGGTGGCTGGATCTCACAAACGGAATGAGCTCGTTGTCATTCCTGCAGATGGGGTACTACTAATGCATATATAACGCCTTCCTGACTGTTTGCATTCCCCCCGTTTTGTTTTGACCACATACATTCTCGATAAGCCTGTCGGTGCTGCTGTAGATCAGTGTGTGTTGTGGCAAGTCTTACTGCTGTTTCCTTCCGTGATTTGTGCAATTTTGTATAGATCGGGTGACCTAACTTGAAGAGTTTTCTCCTCGCTTGAAATGTTCTCGTTCAGTTTTGTATGATGATGCATGATGGGGTTTATGTGTGGATCCTTTGAGCTGTAACATGATCTGTGTTTGGGGAAGGCGATCAATCTGAGCGAACAATTGTGTTGTGACTTGTTCTTGTGTGATGCAGCCTGTGAAGCCGCTGAGCAATGTGAATAGCCACATCTGTCAAATTTGCGGCGATGATGTGGGCGTGACGCCGGAAGGCGAGCTGTTTGCAGCTTGTCACGAGTGTGGGTTTCCTGTGTGCCGCCCTTGCTATGAGTATGAACGGAAGGACGGCACTCAAGCCTGTCCTCAGTGCCGGACTCGTTACAATCGCCACAAAGGTGGGAAACAAAAAATAATAATACTCTGTGCTCCTAACATGCAAAGTTTGCCAATTTCGTCACAACCTAGGTAGTAACGGAAATCTAGGAAATTTACATGCACACTGTGTAATGGGGTTTGATCTTTCCCTTGTGGGGAAGGAGTTCTAGTGATTCTAATTGGTTTGTTTTCTGGGTTCTGAAGGGAGTCCTCGAGTGAAAGGTGACGACGAAGAGGAGGACACCGACGACCTTGACAATGAATTCAACCACAACGAAATGGACAAGCGAGACAAGCAGCAAGACGTAGATGAGATGCTGCATAGCCAGATGGCTTATGGTCGCGACACGGACGTCACCATGTCTTCCATGCAGCCTCAGTATCCCCTCCTCACAAATGGCCATGGCCACACGGTATGTATAATTAAATTACTCTGTTTTGTCAATTCTTGGTGGAAAAAAGAAGAAGAAGAAGAAGAAGAAGAAGAAGAAGAAGAAGAAGAAGAAGCATAGTGACACATTAATTAATTTGCCACGGAATTCAGGTGTCTGGTGCAAGTGAATCCAATGCTACTTCACCGGAGCATCACGCGCTTTTCCCTGTTGGACCGGGAGGCAAAAGGATCCATCCTGTTGCCTACAGTGATGCCACTAGTGATATTGGCAGCCCAGGTGAGATAATACAAGCTCCATTTTTCTTTCATAATTTTTTTTTCCTTTCAACAAGATTGTAGACCTGACTGACTTTGCCATTACAGCGAGGCCATTGGACCCGAGCAAGGACTTGGGATCATACGGCTATGGCAGCATTGCTTGGAAGGAGAGGGTGGAGAGCTGGAAATTAAGGCAAAGCGGAAAGCTGCAAATGACCACCACTGAGGGGGGTGTTCTTCAAGCAAGTGGAAATGGTGAACATAGTGACATCGGTCCAAATGGCCTAGATCTGCCCATGTAAGTCTTTTGTTTTTCTGTAGAAAAAAAACCATCTTCTTTCTGCATTATTAAGAGGTATAATTTGGTAGTCTGAAATTGTATTGACAAATTGGGCATTGTTTCAATTTGTGGTGCAGGATGGACGAGTCCAGGCAGCCTCTGTCGAGAAAAGTGCCGTTTCCATCCAGCAAGATCAATCCATACAGGATGATTATTGTGATTCGTCTTGTAGTAATCTGTCTCTTCTTTCGGTACCGAATTTTGAACCCTGTCAACGAAGCGTATGCGCTCTGGCTGGTGTCAGTAATTTGCGAGATTTGGTTTGCTGTATCCTGGATCCTGGATCAGTTTCCCAAATGGCTCCCCATCAACCGAGAGACTTACCTGGATCGCCTCTCCCTCAGGTATTATTATTCTACTAATGACAATAGTAATAATAATCATTCAGTCCTCCAATTTTCGAAACTGTTTAATATTTTCACTTCCCTCCAATTGGCATGTTTGAATCTCTCTGACAACGCATTAGCGTGGTGATTGGCCTAAAAAAGCCAGAGGCAAAAGTCGTTTTTGTTGCCTTTGAACCAGTTTTGCCTTGTCTTTCCTCTTCTAGTAAAATTTTGCTAGACTCTACGGATAACTCAATAGAGTCAACCGAAAAGAAGCCCATCTAACCTCCCTTTTTGCTCTACTTCTAACCTCTCTTTTTAGCTATACTTGGGTTGAACAGTGTCGTGTCATAGATTGTCCCCTTGTGGGCCATGGGCTTGGAGGTTTGGTACAAGGTGTGGGAGTCATTGCGAGGTGTGGAGAATAATGATAGTGGCTTGCTTTAGATTGTCTCCCAACTCATCACGAACTAGTTTTCGGTCTATTTGTATTTCAATATGAGTTGAAGAGGAGTTTGCTAAAACTTTCCTCTTTGAGCTGACTTTTCGGTTAACTCTCGGAATCGGTTTTGTTTTTGGTTTTTTTCCAGGTATGACAAGGAAGGAGAGCCGTCTCAGTTATCCCACGTGGATATTTATGTGAGTACAGTGGATCCCATGAAGGAGCCGCCCTTGGTCACCGCCAACACGATCCTGTCCATTCTGGCGGTGGACTACCCGGTGGACAAAATCTCCTGCTACATCTCCGACGACGGTGCCTCCATGTTGACCTTTGAGGTGTTGTCCGAGACCTCCGAGTTTGCGCGCAAATGGGTGCCTTTCTGTAAGAAGTTTAACATCGAGCCACGGGCCCCGGAGGTTTACTTCGCTTTGAAGATTGATTACTTGAAGGACAAGGTGCAGCCCACGTTCGTGAAAGAGCGCAGAGCTATGAAGGTAACTAGCACCTTCAATACTTTTACCACTCTAGTGTATGATACCTACACCATTTCGCCCCCGGAGGAACAGCATAAATTAATGTTAGTAGCTCTTGATGAACATCGATCATATCCTAAGCTTTGAATCTCGTGTTGCTTGAGCAAGTACTTACTGAAATTAAAGCTTAGTAGTCCCACGGTACCAAAGGAACTCATTTACTCTTGGTGTGACATCCAACACACTAATCAGAATAAAATGCTAAAAAGTATGAACAACAGAACCTTGAGACGTGGTAAGTCTTGCAGAGGGAGTACGAAGAGTTCAAAGTGCGGGTGAATGCCTTGGTTGCCAAAGCTACGAAGATGCCGGATGAAGGATGGACTATGCAGGATGGAACACCGTGGCCAGGAAACAACACTCGTGATCACCCTGGAATGATACAAGTATGTCTGGTCTCACAACTCAATGGTGGTCTGTCTCTGTTGCAATAAAACTGGACAGACAGTCTAATAAACTACAATCATTTGTTTTGATTAGATGTCTTAAGTTGTTTAACCCCCAAAGGACCAAGAAGCCCAAAATGGACCTCATGTTTTTTAGTAGATTTGAGTAGGTTCTACATGGCCTTCCTTTTCTTCAAATTTGTTTGTTTTTAGACGAACACATGCATTGTTCTTCACTGATTCTAGAGACATAAAAATTGGTCCCATCTGAATTATATTTGTCACAATATGATCAATTGAATTCGTCATTTTAAAACTATGAATACTTGGTCCTTTAGGGGTTAACATACTCGACACCTGTCTACGTTGGCGAAAAATTGAAGGTGATGAAACCGTGATGGAAATTATATATTGATGTGGGGTTCGAAAATATATGGGTTTTAGGTGTTCTTGGGCCACAGCGGAGGTCACGACACAGACGGCAACGAGCTGCCCCGCCTGGTGTACGTGTCCAGAGAGAAGCGACCCGGGTTCAATCACCACAAGAAAGCCGGAGCCATGAACTCGCTGGTGCGCGTGTCCGCCGTGCTCACCAACGCCCCGTTCTTCCTCAATCTGGATTGTGATCACTACATCAACAACAGCAAGGCCGTCCGGGAGGCCATGTGCTTCCTCATGGACCCCATCGTGGGCCGCAGGGTCTGTTACGTCCAGTTCCCCCAGCGATTCGACGGCATTGATCGCAACGATCGATACGCCAATCACAACACCGTCTTCTTTGACGTAAGCAAATCAGTAACCCCTAAAGGACCATAAGACCACCAGGTGGCTCCTGTTTTTTTCAGTGATTTTGAGTCGGTTTATGTAGATTCTTTTTTGTTATTTTATTTTTATTTTTAATTCAACACATGTAATATTCTTCACTGATTCTAGTGATATAAAATTTGGTCCCATTCAAATTATAACTTTCACAATATGATTGTTTAAACTTGTCATTTTAAAACTATGAATCCTTGGTCCTTTAGGGGTTAACCCCAGCCATGTTCTTTTTTTGCCACTTCTGAGTCGGTTCTATGTACAGTCCAACTTCCTTTTGTTCAAATTTCTTTCCTTTATTGACCAATGCTCTTCATTGACTCTAGCGATATACAATTCAGTCTCATCTGAATTAATTATTGATTTTTCACAATATGATCAATTGAATTTGTCATTTTAAAACCATGAATGCTTGGTCACCATCTATAATTCTATTGATACATCCCTAGCTACAGCAGTGGACAGTATTCATTAATTAGCACGATCTTGATTGTATCAGACACAAGGTGTTTTGATTCCTGTAGTTGCTGACATGTGTTGATTTCTGTTGTTGTTTTGGTTTCCGTGCAGATCAACTTGAAGGGGCTGGATGGAGTTCAGGGTCCAGTGTACGTGGGAACCGGGTGTGTGTTCAGGAGACAAGCTCTGTATGGATATGATCCCCCTCCCAAGGATAAGAAACAAAAGCCGGGACAAAGCCAAGGAGTGTGTCCGTCATGGCTATGTGGCCCTCGCAAGAAAGGAGTCCAGAAGACGAAACCTGGCAAAGGGGGGAAGAAGAAGGCACAGCCTCCCAACCGAACCGATTCTACCATTCCCATTTTCAGTCTGGAGGACATCGAAGAAGGCATTGAAGGTACTAACATTAAGGAACACTAACTAATAATAAAACTCTGTTTTTCCTGCTAAGAGTACTAATACCTGTGTTCGAATATGTCGACCTGTAGCAGAAATTGATAGTCTATTTTCATGGTCGTTGCAGGAATTGATGAGGAGAAGTCGTCATTGATGTCATTGAAGAACTTTGAGAAGAGATTTGGGCAATCGCCAGTGTTTGTTGCTACCACCCTGCTTGAAAATGGAGGCGTGCCGCATTCCGCCAATCCAGGGTCCCTGCTCAAGGAAGCCATTCATGTCATCAGTTGTGGATATGAAGATAAAACCGATTGGGGAAAGGAGGTAAGCTGATTTATGTGCTTTCAGAATCCTACCAGAATAAATGAATGAATCCTTATTTCTCTACCAAAAAAAACACAGGCAACGTAAAATCATATTTTTAAGCTTACAATCATATTTTGATAGACTTTCTTCACATTCCGGTAGTTTTCTTCACAAAATCTGGCTATCTTCACAATAAAAATGGAGAGAAAATCTGGCGAAAAAAATCAAAAATCTTCTCATCTTTTTCCTTGACAAAAGAGAAATGCCATTTTTTGTAGAGAAATCTATAGCCAGGAAAAAATAAATAAAAACATTTTGATGAAAACATTGGGTTGGGTGCGCTGACGTGGCTGCCACGTGGGATGTTCAGATTGGGTGGATCTATGGGTCGGTGACAGAGGATATTTTGACGGGGTTCAAGATGCACTGCCGGGGATGGCGGTCCATTTACTGCATGCCCCACCGGCCTGCCTTCAAGGGCTCAGCGCCTATCAATTTGTCAGATCGGTTGAACCAAGTGCTGCGTTGGGCTCTGGGTTCCGTGGAGATTTCGCTCAGTCGGCATTGCCCTCTGTGGTATGGCTATGGTGGAGGCAAAAATGGAGGATTGAAATGCCTGGAAAGACTGGCGTATATCAACACCACCATCTACCCGCTCACCTCCTTGCCCTTGCTCGCCTACTGTGTGCTCCCTGCCGTTTGTTTGCTCACTGGAAAATTTATTATTCCCACGGTACGTAATTCCACAGTCACCCCCAAACCTTCGTCTCAAATCCTTTCTTTTACCTTTCAGCTATTGATCTTCGGTTATAATCTCAAAAGCATTTACTTTCAATGCATGACCTTTTGTTTTTTATCTTAAATACCATTGATCTTTAATGTCTTATGAATCAGTTAATTTCTGATGCTTTCATGTTGATCAGTTTCTGATCATGCTTTGATCAATGCCATGTTAAACCAGTTTCTGATCATGCTTTGATCAATGCCATGTTAAACCAGTTTCTGATCATGCTTTGATTAATGTCATGTTAAATCAGTTTCTGAATGATGCTTTGATCAATGCCGTGTTAAATCAGTTAATTTCTGATGCTTTCATGTTGATCAGCTTCTGATCATGCTTTGATCAATGCCATGTTAATTAAATCAGTTTCTGAACCTGCTTTGATCAATGCCATGTTCAATCAGTTTCTGATGATGCTTTGATCAATGCCATGTTAAATCAGTTTCTGATGATGATGCAGGGATCAATGGCATGTGATATCAGTTTTCTGATGCTATGGAGGACATGTATGCATGGGTGATGCAGATTAGTAACCTGGCGAGTTTATGGTTTATATCGCTCTTCATCTCCATTTTTGCGACGGGTATATTGGAAATGAGGTGGTCAGGAGTGGGAATAGATGAGTGGTGGCGAAACGAGCAGTTTTGGGTGATCGGAGGAGTGTCAGCGCATTTGTTTGCGCTGTTCCAAGGGCTGCTGAAGGTGTTTGCAGGTATCGACACCAATTTCACGGTCACATCCAAACAATCCGAGGACGATGACTTTGCGGAGCTTTACGCCATCAAATGGACAGCCCTGCTCATCCCCCCAACCACGCTGCTGGTGATCAACCTCATCGGCGTCGTGGCGGGCATTTCGGACGCCATCAACAACGGGTATCAATCTTGGGGCCCGCTGTTCGGCAAGCTCTTTTTCGCCTTCTGGGTGATTGTGCACTTGTACCCCTTCCTCAAGGGTCTCATGGGCCGCCAGAACCGCACCCCCACCATTGTCATTGTTTGGTCCATTTTGTTGGCCTCCATCTTCTCCCTTCTCTGGGTCCGTATTGACCCTTTTCTGGCCAAGGTCAAAGGCCCAGACACATCCGTATGTGGGATCAACTGTTGATTGATCCATCCTACTATTACTTGTACCTCATGTGTATGTATGTATGCATGCATGCATGCATGCCCCTTTTTAATATAATGGCGGCACCAGGACGATAATTCTTTTCTCAAGATTATTTAGAACATGGTTTGTAGAGCAACAATAATAAAAGGGAGAGAGAGAGAGAGAGCGAGAGACTGGGTTACATGCTAGGCTAGGCCAGAATGATGTATGTGGAGTTTGAGGCCCAACAATTATATTGTTTCCATTGTTAGTTGGGAATTAATGAATGTGCTTTTATTTTTCGGTTACCGTAGTCGTCATGTAGTTTTGTGTCTCTTTTAGTGTCAGTCATCCTAGAATGATAGGAGGTGGAGTTTCCTCGTACATACATACATACTAGTAGCTCGTGGAGTGATGGATATGTGCTGTACTGTGCATAAAAAGTATCAATGTACTTCTCAATGAAAGATTTCTCTGAAACTTGCGTCTGCTTTCATGGTTTTGGGTTTCATATGCATGTGTCTAGAGCCATATGATGGCTTTGATTAGCAATTGGTATTAGCCCCTGAAGGACCAAGAAACCTAAATTGGGCTTCATTTTGAGTAGGTTTGAGTAACTTCCTTTTTGTTTATATTTTTTTGTTATTTACTAACACATGTAATGTTCTTCACTACTTTTGGTGATATAAAGTTTGATCCCATTTTAAAACTGTGAATCCTTGGTCTTTTAAGCATTGCAATGTAAATATTCTCTTGAGAATTTCAATTCCCATCTAGTTGAAACTTGAATGGGAGTCCTTTGTAGAGCCAGCCATATGGTTGGAGCACCAAAAATCAACAATGTATTTTATGGCAATAGAATCTAGGTATGGTAGTCATTCTAAAACGTAAATCTAGGTAGACCATAGATAGCTTATCATTTGGATCAACATACAATGAAGGCTTTATGATGTGCCTAGATTTGTGTTCTAAAAAACCAACAATGTATTTTATGGCAATAGAATCTAGGTACGGTAGTCATTCTAGAACGTAAATCTAGGTAGACCATAGATAGCTTATCATTTGGGTCAACATACAATGAAGGCTTTATGATGTGCCTAGATTTGTGTTCTAAAATGATTGCATGGTTTAGATTCTATTAGCATTAGGTACAATGTTAATTTTTGGTGCTCCTACTTTAGTGGCAATGTGTAGTGACCAAACACCAGTGATGGGTTGGTATTGGTTGTAGATATCTAGAATGTAATCTTTTGCTAGATTTTGGATATTATCCTAACTCTTTCCACATGTATCTCAAATCTAACATTGGGCTACATTCAATATATCCTTCACCAATACCCACCCAATATAAGTTCAACCCATTTGTTTTTGGAATATTGGTTGCAGCTTAGATGGCTTCACATTTTCTTTATCCTAAAGTAGAAGCACCAGATACTGTTAGGTACCAATTGTAGTCATCTATATATTAAGCACATGTTTCAACTTCAGGAGTTCCCAATCTAGTTATCACAAGCATTAATTATGAATATCAAGTTAGCAATCTAATTGGATTAAAAACGAAAAATAATTATTGATACACCTACTAACATCAATAGTGGTCTGTGCATATTAAGTTTGAAAACCTATAACAAAATCATACATTGTGAAAAAATTAATTAAAATTTGAACTTGGTTATTAAACCCGAAGTTTTATGTGCAACAATTTTTTATCATTGAAAATCGGCACTCCATGTAGATTGAAATGCTTAAACTGATGGCAACTATATCCCTTACCTTAGATGAATTATGGTTAGACGGTAACTTTTTTTCACAAGTTGTCCTACTTTTTTGTGTACCGTAATGCCTTTCTGGCTAAGTGATGACTAGTTTGGTGATGTAAAGAGCTTCATTCTTACCTTAAATTCACAAGTTGAAGCGTCACCAAAACAGATGTATAAGTTATGTAATAAGCTTCACTGACATATAAATGCTTTGAGAAATTCTTCAAGAGAAGACTCAAATAGTAAAACCCTAAGCCCACTAGGTCACTAACATTACGAACATACACTTTATTCACGCCGGCCTTGAAAAAAGGCCAAAGTTTCTATCTATCTGCACCCCCCAAGCCCTAACCCAAATGAAAATATTGGTTGGCGATACAGATGATCGGGATTAAAAGATGACAAACATCGATGGCCCTCAAAGCAAAACAGGGTGATATGCAGTTGGATGGCTCTTGTCGTTACTTACCCTAAGTGCCTATAGGAGCTCTTTGTACATGAAATCCTCGCATCGGGGAAGTGCCGCTAACGTGGTATTTGATTATAAAAGGTCAAAACTATTTTTATTCCTTAAAGGACTGCGGGTTTTTCCTGTTTCTGAGCATCATTTTCACCTCTTTCTATTCATTTTTTGTGAATATTTAATTTTCTCTTGATAGGAAAATACCAAATTAAACATTTCAATAAAATTTAAGAAGTTTTTTGAACAATTAAAAAAAATCTCATGTCTTAAAAACGGTTGGAAAATATCAAAAAAGACTGCAATTCATCTTTTCACTTCAAACGCTATAATCTTGCAATTTTTACAGTATATTCTATGAAAATTTTACCATGCCAACTCTCTTGGTAATCTAAAACAAGATCCTACAATTAAAGCTGAAAAATAATAATTTTTCAAGGTTTGTTTTGAACCCTACCCACATTGCCCATTCTCCCCCCAAAAAAACCCCTTTTGCTCCTAACTTCCACTTAAAAAGTCAAATTAAAAAATAAGTTAAATCCCCATTTTTATATTGATATACCAAATTTACATAATTTTTTTCAAAAAATAAAAATAAAAATTGACACCGTGGGAACCTACCCGAACATTGAAATGTCACAGTTAAGACACTTAACCCTTTAAGGGGAGAAATGGGATTCTAAATGTTTGATCTCATATGTGTTCACAACTGCCTGTAATTGAAATTCTCTTACGTCCACAGTTCTTGTATATCTGTGCTTCAGACCCAAAAGATCAACTATATTTTTTTCTATTGGCTAGGTAGTCTTTGTAATGTTGCAATTCAAGATCAATATGAAAATTGTGTGATTGCCATTGATCAAGTCGGTGACTTTACTTTGATGATCTTCTACGTGACTTCATGGTTGTCGTTTTAACCCTTAAATTTACCAACCCTTTGAACAGAAGTAGATTCTAGCCTCAAAAGCAGAAATTAGCATGGCTCAAATGTCTCAAATGTACAGTCAGGTAGGAATTGCTCTCGAATTCCCATTGCAGGGAATTGTTTTGAGAAACTTTGAACGATCCGTGTGTACTCAAAAATGATCCGATTTGGAAACCGCAAAGTGCGTTGGAATCACATCGGCGTGTACTACAATATCATTACAAATTCACACATGTATCAGTGAAATTTATACAAAAAGTTACAAATACCCTATACACTATTTACCATTGAGTGCTCTCACCGTTTGCTTCAGTTACAGAGTCCATTTTAGCAAGAAAAAATGAAATGAGTGTTTGAAGTTGTTTTTGAGATACTTGAGCTCATACTTCTTGAAAGATTTGTGTCATTTCATTTTCTTTCCTTCATGATCTTTTTGATTCCATGGGCTTGTCTCCAATCATCATGATATCAACTACGGTGTATTGGATCACCATCCTCCATGAATGTGAATTGAATAGGTCAATCATGCATAAAGTAGAAGCCAATTGATAGATTTTCATAAAAAAGTTTCACAAAATGAACTACTGATTGTTTAGTTGGAGGAATGATGACAAATGCACTTTTATCAAAACTCATGAAATCCCCTACACCATTACAAAAGAAGAAATTACAAAGGAGACTGATGAAATGACACAAATCTTTCAAGAAGTATGAGCTCAAGTATCTCAAAAACAACTTCAAACACTCATTTCATTTTTTCTTGCTAAAATGGACTCTGTAACTGAAGCAAACGGTGAGAGCACTCAATGGTAAATAGTGTATAGGGTATTTGTAACTTTTTGTATAAATTTCACTGATACATGTGTGAATTTGTAATGATATTGTAGTACACGCCGATGTGATTCCAACGCACTTTGCGGTTTCCAAATCGGATCATTTTTGAGTACACACGGATCGTTCAAAGTTTCTCAAAAAAATTGCCTACAGTGGGAATTCGTAAGCAATTCCTACCTGACTGTACATGAGGTGTACATGAGAAGACTATTGCAAGCATAAAATCTACCCAAAAAATTAGACATATTTGTAGTTGGAGACCTCTCCAATATTATCTACATCTCTCCATCACAAGAGATTCATTGAGAATTGAATAGGCTTTCAAAGGTGACTTGGATGAAAATCATCAGAGGTTGTATGAGAAAGTTACAAGGCTTTGGATCTGTTCGTGATCCACTTTCTAGACGATGGGACGTTTAGGGGTTAAAAAATATTTAGTTACATATTAGAAGTTCTTTTCCAATTCTTAGTCTTGTTTTTGGATAAACATGAAATTTGTACATATCCATGTCAATGTGCAGAAATAGGAATGTACTCATAACTTTTTCAATTTTCCTAATGGATTCCAACTAGACATCTTTTGTGCTTTGCCTGCTCAGCTAACCGTAACAACTCCTTGATCCATGAAAGGCGGACTGAACATTGTACAGTGGGGTCCAAGGTAGAATGGCGTTTTTGGTTTCGCAGTGAAAAAAAATTCAAGTCTGCCCACTTTGAAAGCCTTCCGATAGCTCAAAAATTGGTATTTTACCACGAAAGTTATACCAAAGACTTATCTTTAAGTTAATTATGTGTATGCCAAATTTCAAGACCAAAAGATTCACCGAATAAAAGTTATTCAAAATTTACCAACATTGGTAGCTGTGGAAATTTTTTCACTGCTGCCAACTTTGACAGCCTCCCAAAGATTGATTTTTTTTTTTTTTGGCCATGAAATTCTAGGAAAAAAAACCTCTTTATGTTAATGACATATGATAAAAATTTCAAGGCCAAAAGATTAATACAAAAAACGATATTAACAATCTACCAACATGTGTAGTTGTGGGAAACAATGGGGGAAACTACATACATTGGTAGATTGTAAATATTTTTCTTTGTATAGATTTTTTGACCTTGAAATTTGGCATGAATGTTTTTGTTATAAAGAGCATGTTGTACCAAAAATTTCATGGTAAATAGACAATTTCTCAACCGTAGGGAGGGTGTCAAAGTTGGTAGCAAAGTTTCCCCCATTGTTTCCCACAACTACACATGTTGATAGATTGTCAATATCTTTTTTTGTATTAATCTTTTGGCCTTGAAATTTTTATCATATGTTATTAACATAAAGAAGTTTTTTTCCAATAATTTCATGGCAAAAAAAAATTAATTCTATCTTTGGGAGGTTGTCAAAGTTGGCAGCAGTGAAGAACTACCAATGTTGGTAGATTTTGAATAACATTTTTTTAGTGAATCTTTTGGCCTTGAAATTTGGCATACATATAATAAACTTAAAGACAAGTCTTTGGTAAAACTTTCGTGGTAAAATACCAATTTTTGAGCTCTCGGGAGGCTTTTAAAGTGGGCAGTACTGAAAAAAAATTCACTGCGAAACCAAAAACGCCATTCTACCTTGAACCCCACTGTACAGAAAAATCCCAATAAACATACCGAGAAACACTAACAAGACATCTCAATCCACCACGCCATTTTCTATCCTACATGGATGGCTCAACTATACATATGATAAAAGGAATCTGTTACTGAAATTTAGAGGCATAATCTCGGTAGAGCACAAGTAGATTGCATCAACCCAATTGGAGTGCCTGCACAAAGACTTCGATAGATAATCTTTCACGACATCAATGTGTCTTTATTAGCAAGAACACAAATGCAGTTGCAAATCGCATCTGCGGGAACATTCAATCAGAAAATTCCAAAACAACTCTAGACGTTATTCATAGCAAATCTGACGAACACACATTTGCAGAATTGCTATTTAATCCTATCAACTACTGCGTCTAGCACAAAAACATCGTAAAAACTGAAGCACAAACGGAGGTTACCAAAGCTACCGTGCCCTTTAGGTCATCATCGTGCCTGACAAACTTCAACGCACAGCTGAATAATTTTAAGTCTGAGTAAAAGAAGCTTCACTTGATATCTTGTGGACTGGAAAAGGCTTCCACACCAGCGCAGCCCCCTAGATACAGTAGGTGCCAAGTTGTGTTATGTCCCACAATGACCTCAGGAATCGGTTACCTTCTTCCAAATAAACACAAAATGAACCACTGTGGTACCTTCACCATCACTACTGCCGCCTTGAATGCCACCAACGTCGAACTCCTTTAATTCCAATACCAAAACATACAGGCTTAGCAACACGTTGTGAACAAGCTTGTGACATTCATCTAAACTCGAGCAAGCAAACACCTATGTTGACAAGGATGCCAGATATGAAGTCCAGTTTCCCTTCCGGAGACTGATTTCCAAATTCATCGCAACTGATTGGTTATGATATCAAAATAATTGTAAAAACGAATTTAAACCGTCCCCGCAAAAATCGACATTATTAGGATTCCGTTTGTAAAGATTTACTTTGGTGTGCAAGTTCCACATGTACCCGTAGTAAATTATTTGTTCTTCTGAGTTTCAGATACAAAGTTCTCATAATTTCCCATGCATAAGCATTCAATCTACAATGAGTAGTCTACGATTCTTGTTATAATAATCATAACCTGAGACTGCCTGTCACATCTGTGTCATTACTTTCATCCATTTATTCCTTGATCTTTAAATTTCTTTTCTTTTCAGGAGTATCACTTTGATTGTTCCCTACATATTCGTGGTTTCAATGTCTTAAGGAAATTACTATAAAAGATCATCTACGTTGGTAGACTACGGTCGAATTTACAAATTCACAAATTTCACTCTCTTGAATGTAGGTTTCTACTACGGCGAACAATTCCAGCGTTACTAAGAGATTCCACACGTATAACTCTTGTCAAATTCTTCAATGACGCATAATTTCGGGTTCCTTTCGCAATTTTGGGTTCCTTTCGCTATTTCGAAGTCTTGTTAAAGGGCCAAAAGTTAACAAGTCGCTCTAGAACTCCCCCACCTTTCATAAATAAGCCAGAAAATCCCTGTGGGGTGCTCGCTGGAGGAAAGTCTTCTGCTGGCATGGCAAATGGCCGCACTAACTTCTCCAAACGATCCAGAGTCACGTAGCTACCCTCTTCCTGCAGAGTCTCCGGAGGCAACACAGGTAGGGTATGATCTCGATTGCGAGGAGTTGCCTGCAGCCATAAATATCCAACCAAAGGTTCCAGATCAATTTCTGGTTATTTTCAATCTGACTATAAATATAGAAAATATCAACACTGCCGTGCTCTGTCATTCAACCAAGCAACGGTAATTGCAAAATCACAATACTGCAAAATAGTAAAAATAGATCAACTCACCTCAAGAGGACTCAAAGCTGCACCGCTGCTGAACATCAACTCTATCCTGAACCTCCGTGAATCTTCCAACGGTACCTATTAACAAACGAACAACTTCAGAGGTCTTGTCCAATATCATAATAATCAAGTCCAGCTGTTCTAATGTATTCAACGGTATGAAATCACCTCATTATACATTGCTGCATTTTGCAGACATAGTCTAAGAACTATGATGGATATACCTATATTACAGTGTAAAACGATACTTACTGCTGTATTCTCGTACATTCGAAGCACAACATGGGTCAAGTAGTCAAGCTCCTTCGTTTCATAGATCCGCTTCAAACCTTCGTTTGCAACCAGACCCGGTTCTCCTTTCAGAGAATCATCCAGTTGGCAATAACGGATGACATTAATAAGCGAATGAATGTGCGACTCCTGCGTAGTTCATATGAAGTGGTGAGAACATGAGATGACACGCCGATATAAAATCAAATTATATCAACACTCTAACTTCACACACGAGGTAAATCGTTGAAGAAATAAGAGTTTACGAGGTAACTTACCGAAGTGAAGTATAACCTGGTACGGACATGCCTCTCCGGTGTCCTGACATTGGCATACCTGTCCAAAATGGTTACAGGTACCACGGTTAACACACATGATTATCACACGTATCAACCAAGAAAACCGCATTCAGTCGACAAACACTCTACGTTTTGTAGAAATCCCTAAGATTTTGTCGAGGAAAATTAGCTCTCTTACTTAGGGTCCAAACGATACTGCGTTTCTTTATCATCGTCATCGTCCGTCTCATAGGATTTGTCCGTTGAACAAGTCTGCCTCGAGCTGTCCACAGCCACCCTGACTTTACCACTGACCTGGTTGCCCTCCTCCTCTAGGTGCTTACGAACTTTACTTGGAACATGGTCCTGCTTTCGCTTCAATTCAGCCACACTAATAGCCTCCTCCCGAGTGTTTCGTAGGTCAATTAGTATCTTTCCTAGAAGCCGGCGCGCAATCTGTCATGTAGTAAGTGTCGGCATTAGTACTTCTCTTAAAACTATATAGCTCACAAAAAAGGTGTCCAGGGAAATTATTTGTCCTAATTCTCTACCAAAAGGGGTGCTGAGAAGGAAAACCGTGGAAACATATGCATCTCTACCCACAAACGTCAAACCTGCATGACTTAAAAACTCAAGGTAGGACAAAAGATTCAAAAGGTTGAACGTGTACCTTTGCTCCAATGATCAGCTTGTGTTTAGGATTGATTCCGTATTCATTTGGGATGACCCCATCCGCAAGCTTCTGAAACCAGAGATATCATCAACATGTTACTACTATATCACAGCATTTACTTGCAACGAAAACACGCATCCTTTGTGTTGGCTTAACTCAAGACAAGTCATTTCCTAAACTTTCGCAAAAGCTAATGCTTATGTAACCCAACTTATAATCAAGAACTTGGAGGCACTCTTCCGCTTCACAAGTAGAGAACTCTCCCCAATCTCTAGTCAAGAGATTCAGAACATTGCAGGGACGCGGAAATTTTTTACATCACCGCCTTGACAGTGTTGATCGTTGGTGCAAAATGTAGCAATTTCAATTAAGGTTCAATTCAATCAACTATAAAAGAGGCCGGTACAGCTTTATGAGTTATTTCCAAAAGTTAGAAAAGAAGCCTTACCTTCGCCACTCTGTAGAGTTCGTCGAGACCCTGAAGTTGTAGATGTGCATTATGCAAAAGATCGTACCTGGACATAACGAAGTTATTTGCCTTGGATAAACAAAAAGAAAATTGCAGTGAAAACATTCAAGAAAAACAGTAATGAAGTTTTAGGAACACACTAAATCATGTTGCTTCAATCGCCATACATGATCATCACATAATAGGGGGTTGCTACCACATCAAGAAAACGAAATAGGAAGTTCTAGAATACACTGACAGCAGTCTATCCAAAGCTTGAATAAGACCAAGAACAGTAGTTGAGACAAAAGCTCACTTGGCAGAGTCGTAAATATCAGGAACTTTGCTTATATCGTATCGACTGCACCCATCAAACCCAATAACCTTTAGTTCAAGCCAAGCACAACCCTTACCAGGCTGTTAAAGCCGGATCATTGAATTCAGCAGAATCAGAATTCCTGTAAACTGCGCATGTACTATTTTCAAAACTATGAGTAGTCTAGAAACACAAGATCACAAAATTCTCCTAAGCAATAAGCTCTATTCATATACTTTGTTCTCTATCTTGTTCGAGACTCTACACAAACTTCACGAAACTTACTCTTTGCGTTCATTATAGATATCCCGTTCCAGCTTCTTCCATCGAGCAAACATGAGAAGAAATCCCTCACTGCCACAAGGTAACCCAGCAGCAATTCGATCAACATCCATATTAGTCTTCCCCAAAGCACGGGCTTGGTCGTAAGGTGGTAGTTCTTCATTGAGTGTGCTTGAAGCGAGGCGCTCCTCTTCAGCTTTACAGAGGACTTTCACCTGAGCTGTAACTTTTCTCGTAAGCTCAACCTGAGGACATCAATGCCGTAGTACTGGTGCTGATGAGTACAAAGGTGAAAACGTATTGTGTTCCATAAAATAATCGGGTGATATGCTATCGTAATGCAAGGAATGACTAATTCATCAAGAGCTAAAACTAACACTTCTCACTTGGGCATGACCGAAGTGATGTCATGACGAAAGAAAAATTCAACCAACTACAACAAGACTAGCGGCAATACCATGCTCTACGAACTTACTCTGTTAATACTGGAACCAGATAATGCCACCCGTTAGATGACGTATACTAAAATGATAGCAGGAGGAATGGCAAGAGATCGAACCAGTATCTTCATCAGTTCTAAGGAGTTATCAGGCATCCCTCCTCCATCAACCATCCAAGGTGTGTCAGATTTTGAGGATGAAGGAAGCGGTTGCTCTGCGGATGATGTCACTACCTCGTACAACTTCGCCTGAAAACAAGGATAATCAAACAAACTCGTAAACTCGAGAAAAAACTTTCAACTACAAAATGAATAAGAAAGAAATGCTTAATGCTATTCGACGTTCAAGGTCCAGAGACGATGTCAGTATACCTTTGCTTCCTCCATTTCAATACTTGCAGTATCCAGACCATCAAGCATAGGCGAATCTTTACTGACAAGAGACACCTGCAAGCCAATCCCTCTAAGTTATATAAGAACTGCCATGATAACACAGCGATCAATTTCCCAAAAATTCTGTAGCAGTGGAATGAAAATTAGATTGAATTTATTCAAACGATAGAACATACCAATATGGGGGTCAGCTGACCCTCCAGATCAAGCAAACCTTTTGCAAAGGCAGCAGCTGACATCTGCAGGAAGTCAAAACCTACTCCCATTAATTATCACGTTTTGGGAGATAATATTCTAACGGTATAAGAACACAAAACAAAAAATCTCAGAAAATGTATCAAATTCCTGAAACAGGAAAAGCAATAAATAACTCAATCCTACATTTCTAAGACAGTAAGATATGTGTCTAACTTACGAGCCAAAGAAAAGGACAAAAAAATAGTGCACCAAAAGGTTCCTTATGTCCTCCATCAGTGAGCACGTTAATAATTGTTGAAATTTAGAAGGAGAAACAACCTGCACCCGGCCCTCATCGGAACTGTAGATTTTCAAGTCATGCCGATAAGTACTATGCAGTCGCAGCAAACCTGTTCCCTCTCCTGTGGTCGAATTTCAAATTTATAAGGATACATTCCAAGTTTTATAAGAAAAAAATTCAAGACATACCTCGAGTAAAAATCAGTCAGATTCACTTTCATTATAACTCAAATATGCAACATGTATACAAATCTCATGTATTTCTGTGCTGACGTTTTTATTCGTTACCTGGATACATGTGATTCCTGAAAGATCGCCCCAATTCTTCAGCCTGCAAACACGAAAGTTCATTCGGTATATTCAAGATTTGATGGCAGCAATTATCCAGCTAGACTGGAGCTGGTATGCTCATCACTATTGAATGCGAAAATCACTATTGAAGTCATCGGATGACACATGGAAAAGGGTCATAGTTGTATTCGAATCTGAACTTGGGCGTTCAAATTCATGTAAAATCAATTTACACCGGGCCTGCCTCCCAGCAATGTCAGTTTCATGCCCAGATAATTCTTGCTTGACATGAGACGCTACTGCTTCAACTCAGTATTTGAGAAATAACTGTCAAATATAAAAGAAAACAGAGTAAAAGCGTGAGCACCTGCTTTCGGCCAGCATGGGTGAGAACACCGCCATACTTCAGCACCATCAGCGCCTCCATAGGACGTTCCCCTTCGCCTTCATCCTCCTCCTTCGGAACTTTCGTCCATTTTTGGGGTTTCAGCTGCACTTTCCGATAAATTCCGGAAAAGTGACCACCCTGCGTAAGATTAAAATAAGCATAAACTTCAGTCAAGTTGAACAATTAAACGGAATACTACGTTTCTCATTGAACAGCTTAGACAAAATGAACTTTGTGTGTTTAACAGCTATGTAGGGTCATGTAAAAGCACACAACCAGATGAGAAGGAAGCAGCGAATCACCTCCTCAAGCACGGCTTTCACATGGCGTAATTTCTCGGCATGCTCAAAGTCCTCTGCCTCACTGTCGCTACTCTCTTTGCCTGATCTGAAATCATTTTCAATGTAGGAATGCACATCAGCACCTAAATGAGAAAATCTCTAGCGAGGAAACAAACGAGTAAACTAGCAAAAACTCAAAAGCTAAGTCCCAGTTATCAGCTGATTGTACAAGGCACACAAACCTAGCGCGAGGGACGAGCATACGGGTTGCGTCGAGAAGATCTTGCAACTGCACTGCACTTTTCAATTTAGCCTGCAATCACATGCAACTTATACAATCAACTTGATGTCCATGATATATTTGGGAAATGTCAAGTGCATCAAAGACGTGCACATGCAGGGACAAGTGGAGAAGTATACCTCCGATCGAGGTCTCCCGCCATTGTATTTCAGCATGATGTTCAGTAGTCTATCCTGTGTAACTTTCATCTTGACTTTCTGTTTTGGTGTTCTGTCACCACTGCCAGACAGACAAGAAATGCATTGAGAATCCTTGCAATGCTGAATATCAAATGCATATGCAAGCGGAGAAATAAAACCTCACTTATGCAACATAGTAGGAATTTATAGACTTTACTCTTTCAGTAGCAAATATTTTCAAACGTAACATGATACATAAGAAACTGCAAAAAAGCAATGAAGATAGGGAATTGAAGACAAATAGATATTGAAAGGAGAAAGAGATTGTAGAGATTTGAGATCGTCTTACTGCCGTAAAATAGCAATGACACATCGCAGTTCTTCCGATTGACCAAATGTGCCCGAAAGTGCAGTGCTTTCCTGCCTTGACATTCCATTGTTGTCCTCTGGCTCAAGAGGTTGTTCAGTTCTACTCCATGGTAAACATGAGACCTTCACATTGAGATGAGGTGCTTTGGCTTCCAAAAACATGGTTCTGAGAACACAAGCTGCATCGTCATAATACCTGAAAGCGCCACGAATTTCTCTAATGTGTCAGTAATGCTGGACTAAAAATTTTAAAAAAGCTAAGGAAGCGGAAATCGCAGTCTACTACCACACAGGGATTAATACTGAGAAGAACAGTACTCAGAATATTCACTTACTTGTAAGAGTTCTTAACAAAACTCCATCCATTAACATCACAAACATATGATCGGCCTTGTGATCGAAGTAAATCGAACCCACACACCTGCAGAACAGATGCGTCTTCTTAGATGTCTCTGGGGGTACAATGCACCTAACTAGACACTGTTAGAGCTAACTTATAGAGCAGACTGCGAGGAATGTTATCCATAAGCGTGCACCGAAGTGACCCTGAAAACCAGCACTGATTAATATTTGCATTCAATGTCGAAGCGGCAGACAAGTGGTTGAAGGCTCACGAGTGCCCAAGAGCTTCCACCCGAGTGCTCGTTTATGGAAGTCACCCGACTTCCACAGGTGGACAAAAAATAATAAACTAGTTTCCTATAGAAAGATAACGGACTTACTCCTTGACCAAAAGCGACACAAACTTCTCGAGCCATTTGCTTCTCCGCTGGAGTCAAAAGCACGGGGTACCTCACCTGCAACATCCAATAAGACCACAATACCATCATCAGAGCAGGGAATCAGATTAAATAGCCTTACCGGAAAATTTATAGTGAATGCATAGTAAAACACAACAACTTTTTGAATTGAAGTCTTTTAACCAAAAAGTGATCTTGAAATAAAATTTCATAGTTTAACTTCCAGAGAACCATAAAGAATAGAATTAATAAATTTCCTTCTTTAAACGAAAGCTAGACAGGCTTATCGCCTCCAGGCAAGTGTGGGAAAGCTAGAAGTTGGCTACTTCAAAATTAAATCAACCACAGTTCTCATTGATATTCTCACCTCCTTCCCGTCCGCACTTCTCATTACTACCCCGTCAACAACAGGAGACTTTCGAGCTTCTGCGTGAGCATATTCCGGTCCCACTGTGTACACCTGCATGCACAAAGGCTGGCACATTAGAAACACCTTCGTCTACTTTAGAAAATCATATACATATACGTGGAGGACTAAACCTAAGACCTAGACTTCTGCACCTATCATTTCCCATACTCGGAGTCAAACAAATCTAACAAAGCACTGCTCCTTCTAAAACGTTTTGAAAGGTGATGACCACATTCACTGCGATGTGATATCTGCGGGTGAAATATTAGCAAAAAAAAATTAATTACATTAACTCTAGATCATGTTCAAGCATCCTACCATCAGATTGAGCTAGTTCTGAACACCACATTAAAATAATGTCTGCAGTAAAGTTGCTCTACTGCTCCCAAATCATTCAGAAAAGAACATATAAGAGAAAAACTCTTGGAATCTACACAGCACAATTTCCATGCAAATAAAGGAATGAATGAGTTATAAACTAATGGGAAAATCGCTCATCAAGTGCATAGAATTCAAGCAAAAACTGAAAACTCTTTTAATAGAGTAACCTATAAAGCATCTGCACATACCTTAACATCGGTACCTCCGGTAGGCATAAATTCCTCGTAAATGTAAGAACCAGACCTCCGAACTCTTCGCATCTCCGGATGAAATTCACTAGATCGATTACCCACCTGAAAAATAACACTTGAGCAGTGATTGGTACAAGACGGATAAATTCTAGTTCCAAATTGACTTCGAAAGCAAATGTCACAAACAGTTCGTGTTAATCAACAATAAAACTAAGGAACAGAAATTGCAGGTCAGGCAGAAGAAACATATCAATGGCTCAAACACGATGCATATGCTTAGCTGAAATGACCAAAACAAAATCCTTCTCTTTAAGAACAAACAGACCTCTAAGAACAAAGAACGATGCAAACGACCTTAAAATACTGCAGACAGTCTATTTCCAAATATGCACTACACAATGGTGTTAGGTCAAAACTCACCTTTCGAAATAGCTCTTTCATTCCCCCACCAGCAGAACTTGGATAGTATATCATTACGCTATGATCATCACCTGCTCAGTGGAGAGTAATTGAGAATTTGAAATAGAAGATGAAATGGGGACCATTTCCTAAAAAGAAAAAGCATCTAACAAGACGTTGAGGTCACAACCTTTAAGCAAAGCCTCCCTTGTAATTAAAGAAACATAATTAATGGATTGAAAACATACTGAACAAATGGTCATGGTATGGTCATGGTATGGTT
Source organism: Pohlia nutans (assembly GCA_022496805.1). Lineage (NCBI taxonomy): Eukaryota > Viridiplantae > Streptophyta > Bryopsida > Bryales > Mniaceae > Pohlia > Pohlia nutans. The sequence continues at coordinate 7,125,366 of CM040086.1, forward strand.
TGACCACTGAATAACTAGAGAGGAAAAGCTGCCACTTGGCTGCCGGAAGAACGTGCATACCATCAACAGGCTTCTCCACAAAAGGTTTCAGAATTCGTTTTCCATTGATCTCAACGTAATCTTCTTCTTCCACAAAATGGTCCACTTCTTGATCAGGAAAGTCTCGATTGACTAGTGCATAGTTAGGAATTGGAATCCCAACCGCGTCGAGACGCTGCCAAAGCCACCAGATAAAAGAGCAAACCAAAAGTTTCAGATTTAACTGCACCAACCATATTTAAAACGCATCACAATGCAACTAAACAAACGTCAAACTTAGCTTTAAGAAGTGTCCTGCTAAGCAAACCTCGCTAAGGTCTCATTCAAATCGTGTCTACCTACTGCCTACAAGAAAATACATGACGAAACAGGGTCAAGAGGTACATACAGAATAGACTTTGCGGCGGTCATGAAGTAGGTGCTGCAATCTAAGCTCGTTGATCAGGTACGGTCTAGATCATAGCAGTCAGCAACGGATCATAAGAATAACCCTCATCATGTCATAACTTCCAAAGATGCTGCTACATTCCGAAATCTTTTTGATAGCCATTCCAATTGTTTCGAACTCACAGAAGTATAGACAATGAGGAGAGTACACTCACTTGCGAAGAGCAGCATACTCTTCCGCTTTGTGGAGAGGATAGCCAGATGAATAGAATGCTATCAAACAGTCACAGAGCGGCCACCTGTAAAACATCGTCAACAAAACGGAAAGAGAATACATATATTTAGAATAGATATTAAAAAATTATCCCACGAAACAGAAGTTCGACGCATTCATACATGACAAACGACACAAAGTGCAACCAATTCCTCTTATTTACGACACACAACAATTCACAACACAATGACGAACTAAGCATAATCAATGTACACTTACTTCTCTACTGGTTCGTGCAAGATTACTCGATCTCCAAAAATTATGATCTGCAGGACAGAGAGACATCTCAGAAACAACACAAAGAACGTAGGCATCTGAGACGTAAAACGTCAAAAGAGCAGGAAGGTGCTGCAAAATAAAACTAGAAATACACCGATATCTTTAAGAAACAGGCTTACAGAGAAACATTAGACTCAACATTAAGACGAAACGAAGTACCGTCACTTATCTTTGCTTTCAATAACTAAAACACAGAGACGAGACTGAGGAGCACGGGAGCACTTTGGTACTGATCCGAAAAGAGAACGAGCCTCATAGGACTAAAATCACTAGTGATGTAGCTCTTGTAAGCGCCATACAAGCTGACACTAAACATGTCCGCAAAGGACTTACTGCAACTGAAGAACAAGGTAAAGCGTATGAAAACCAGACCTCAAATTCACCGAACATTTTGAGTCGATCTAGAATTTGAGCCATAGGTTTCGATAGTGCCTGCCAATTTCAAGTACAAACCCTGTCAGATACACGTATCAATTAGGGCTTATCGTAACAATTTGTTAGAACTCCATCAGCCCGTGTACATGTGTTCCCTAAGGATAAACAAGCAACTCAACAGTACGATTCATGTAACAGCCCTCCCAGCCACTGAACCATCCATTCAAACTTGCATTGCACTACAGCATTCAGTCCCAGGTTAATCCATCTAGTATGACAACGAACGTTTCAGGATTTTTCCGTACGGACAGATCCTGCAGTACATTGTAAATACGAGGCACACTTCAGTGCTCTCCACGGTACGGTCCCTCCGCCTCCAACCATTCACTTCTGTCAAAACCATGAGGACGATGCCATTCCCAAACAATGCAATACCACAAATCACAAACGAAAACAAGACGCTGTGTTCTATGAAATCACGAGTCACGTCAGAGCTTCCTCTAAGAACGAAGAATCATCATGCAAGAACATTAACAAAACTGACATAAACTTCATGAATGAAACCGTCATATTTGCAGTGTGATCCAACTAAAATCCACCTGCAGGCGGAGAGTGCAACTACTTGTCATTCACCACTGAATACGTCGGTAGTTCATAGTTCAATCCAAATCAGGAGAACGGGGAAAACGTAAAAAAATCACATGTAACTAAAGTTCAACACATCATCCCGTCAACTGACCAAGCGTTGAAAATAAATACTTGAGACGTAAAGAATTCATGACGGCTTCTGAGAAATATAAACTCAGACCAAAATGTAATTAATTCCAATGTTTCGAATTCAAGAGATGAAGATTGCACCACTCTCTTAGCTTGAAGGCTCGCCTCACAGGCTCTTATATGAAATTCATAATCAGCGAAGACACTAAAAGGAATCAAAATCCCGTCACAGCTGCCAAGCAACTGACAGAAGGACCAGCATGGCTAACGAGTTCAACGTACGAGTCCATGCAATAATCGGCCGATAGTTCCCCCGCCGAGGGAATATTCCCGAAACATCATTTGAACTAGAAGGATATTCTGCTTTGATCCAAGAGCATCTTCGGGGATCCAAATTACTCAGAAACCGCTGCAGGCAGCTGAAACGCAAGGTGCAGGTATGTACAAGAAAATTCAGGAATTCATACTCGAAGGACTGATGTCAACATTGACATTGAGTTCAGATCCAAAAATCCAGACAGAGACATTTTTGTTTCTCGAGTTTCCCTGGCTGCTCTGTGTGACTCTCAACGCTACTGCATACGCATACAATACACACCTGCGGCGCTCCATGAAAGAGATTTCGTCGATTAAATGCCTGCCTGTCAGCACTACTGCTCAATTCAATGATCTACAAATTTTCGAGGAGGACTCTGTTCGTAAACAAAAAACATCATCCCACACTGTTTCAGAACATTCGGCGAGGTCCATACATGACCTTGGAAACTCCTCCAAAAAATCAAAAATCAAAAATTTAAAAAGATCAAAAAAATTAAAAATCAAAAATCAAAAATCAAAAAAATAAAACCAAGGAGGATAAGAAAAACAAAAGTGATCCAAACATAGTGTATGTCCGTCAACGAGATTCAATATTAAGGAATTGCACGCCGTGTAAGTAGAAGAAGCTTCGAAAAGGGATGCAACCAGCTCAGGGAGTGAAACAATAATAAGCGACGGTTCGCTTTCCAATTGCAGAAACCCCCGGCGCTGCGAAATTCGCCTGCAGGGAAATTGAACAATCAACACAAAACAATGACAACAAATCACCGCCACGAGCTTCTTTCACCAACCTTCTTTTCCATCACGCATACCCCGACCACAACCTTCTTGAACCCGTTGTGGTACTGTGGCTCTGGTTGTGGCCTCTGCCTCTTGTCGCCATCTTCCTCCACGTCCGCCATTCTCACTCCCCTCTCCGCCAACCAAATTCACCACTCCTCCACCGAAAAAACAACCGAAACGCCAACAATGATAAAGACGAGGAGAACAATAAACAGAGAAAAAACAAACAATCTTGACCGCCGCCTCTGTGAACCAAACCGAAACTAAAGACACATGAAGAAACTTCACCCTCCGACGACTCTCATACAGAAGTAGCCGCGCTCGGCAACGGGCGGCCCGAGGTTTGAAATATCGGGGCCCGGCTGTTGCGCGCTCATTGCTCACATGCCAATGCAATTAAGGAATGGGCGCGGGGGCCGTGCCACCGAAGGATGGCGACAGCGGCTGGAGGAGCCCCGCCCAAGGCTAGAGACGACAACAACAACAGAGACACCCCGACCCGCGGCTTCTGACGGCCTGCCAGACAAACAGGGTGCCCACCACGACCGTTCCAGCGCTAGAACCGCGTTCGCCACGCCCGTTCCGCCCATGAGTCCCCAACCGCTCCACATTCCGTCGGATTCCGTGCTCCACCAGACCGACCGACTCCCCCGTTCATCGAGAATTGGATTTTCATCCACCTTTCGGATGAACTTAGATTCTAACATCCAATCATGCCCGAGAATATTCCGGTTAAATATACCCGTCGGAGCTTCCAATCTATTGGGGCAGCTAATATTAGGCCCCTGCGTTGAATATTGTGGGATGTTCTCGTTAGTTTTGATTCAACACCATCTTGTATAATTTAAGACTGGGCTCCCTGGATCCTCGAGTCCTCCCCTGGACTCAGGCTTCGTTCCTTTGTTCCAATTCCCTCTTGTGGTCGGGTTTTGCCTTTGCCTAGGAAGACTCACTCAGCCGTCTCTTCAATTTGTGCCAACCAAAAACAAAAACAAAAAGACGACTCACTCAGTCAATTTTTTTTTTCTGTTCGACACGCACCCGGGTAAGAAAAAAAATTGGATAGAATTGTTCATTTACATGTGCTCATCCATGAAATTTTCTATTTTAGTATTATTTTTTCTAAGTGACAATTTCATCCACTTGTTTGCCCATGTTTTTATTCTAGTGTGAAAGTATCCACTCCCAAAATCAGGTTAGATTCTGAGGAAAATTTGCAAAAGTTACTTTGTAGGTAGGCCAACATGGCATGGACTCAGCATTTGGGCCCCTGTGCCCGTCTGTCCATTCTGGACCACTTGTTGCCGACTTGCCGTCACAGAAGTACATGGAAAAAGGTTGCCATCCATGGCATATTCCCATCGCCAAAACTTTGAACCTACTTTTGCTATAGGTGTTGTCAGCATTCAAGAGTCAAGACTTGTGCTCTGTCCCAAAATGGGCGGGGAGCTGATTTAGGAGATGACACATTAACCGCAATTGACCCATAAAATGGTTAGTACAGTAACTACTCCAGAACATGATTGAAATGACGCCCTGGGAGGTGATACAACTAATCCTATCATCATGTTGTCTCCACGTGTAAATCAGTGTACGGTTTGACAGCGGCTGCCTCCTCACTGTGTTTAAAATTTGACTCGGAGGAGTACAGTGGGATTGCACGACCACAAAATTTTGTAGGATATCAATTCAGATTATTGTATTTCTTGGACAAATCAACTAGCATAACATTCAGTAGCCTTTGTAAGTGTTGCCTTCCCCTAATAGAATGATGTGGAATATCCTACATCATTTCATCCCCCAATGAAATGATGTGGGATATTCCACATCACATCAGTAACTATGGGGGCACGTGGTATTAAGCAAGAGCAATCAACCATGGTGAGCATTAATCAAAAGCACTCAATCACAATTCAACAGTGTTTTGTAATTGTTTATTTGATTCAGTAGTTCATTCAATTACAAAACACTATCCACTCCAAATATAAAGGTGGATGAAACCAAAAGGCAACCTCTTAGAAGGCTAATGAATGTTATAAGTAGCAACACCACCCGTCCTTCGAAATAAACTAAGACTGCAATTTCTTTCAATCGAATTCAAACAATTAATGTTTGAACCCAACAAATACAGTCTAACCCTGTTATTACGACACTTGATTATGTGATGAGAATTGTTGCGACCAAAGTTTCTAGTTCAAAATTTCCCACAACGCAACTATGACAAACAATAATATGACAATGGAAAACTCCTAAATATTATAGAGGGAAAAATGCTTTAAACTGGAGGGACCCGCACCAAATTGATCCATTTGTGAATAGGAAGCTTTTGAGGACTTTAATTTTAAAAAGAAAATGAATAACAATAAAGATAACAAGAGTTATTTAGGATTTGAGGGTTTAGTAAATCCCAAGGTATGGATATGGCATTGGGAATTGATTCATCATTATGTGCATATTTTTATATGAACAAATCCCTTAGCTCAACTAATGCAAGTGAACAAGTTCCACCAATTGTGAAGATTAGGGTTGGATAACCTATTACCACCACCTCCCCCATTTATGACAGGTACAACTTTCTTGGAGCCACCACAATTGAGACCCAAAACCACCAATTTCACTATTCAAGTAGACCAATGGCATGCCAAGAATTGCGAAGAAATAGCTGGTGGTTTTGGGTTAGCTCATGAGCGGATCTAGGAACAACAAAGTGTGAACTTAGGAAATTGGTATGTGATGTATGGGTAAAAGGTTACTTTCCACTTTGGAATTTTGTATAAAATTGACAAATGCGAATTAGATGTTGCAAATTTTTGCAATCCTCATCAAAACCTATTTTGAATGCAGTCATATTTTTTTGGGAATCTAGCACTGCCAAAAATAGGCCAGATTGCTTAAGTTGGTGGTAATAGGTTATCCAACCCTAGTGATGCACGTCATCAGGCATCAATGTTGTCTCAGTTTCTCCTGAACAATTCTTTTCAATTTGGTATGGCTTGTGTCATTAGCATTCAAAAGGTGTGGAAGGACTTAACAAGATGATGGTGACCATTTTGGAAAGGTGGTAGTACATTACTTTAAACATGTTTTTAAGCTCTTTTGAAAATAATTTTTATGTATTGAGTGCTAATTTTATATTTCAATTCAATTCTACATCTTCTACCAACACAATATTCTCCTATATTCAAAATTATTCATCAAATGTAAATCTCTCAATAATGCAACGTGAAATGGCTTGTTTGTCATATTATTCAATATGTGACACTTCGATAATACAACATTTTTATATTTCCCAAACGTGTCATTATTGATCAAATTTGCAATAAAGTATACCATTAACCCCTAAAGGACCGGGAGGACACATTGTGTCCACGAATAATTTCATTACTTTGATAAATTGTTTGGATTTCATAATTTTGACTCAATGTTAACAAGAGAATTGAAATGTTCGTTTCAAGAACACAAAAATCCTTCAAGATTTGCAATTACATTGATTGGTTCATCGGGAAAAAACTAAAACGTCAACGTAGGTGAACTTGGGACATAGTAGTTAGGGCGGTTGATGACTTGAAGGGCGTTTTCACACTTTGATGTCACATTCGTAAAAAAAGAAGAAGTGTAAAATATGTAAAATATTTGCCATTACTGCATCATTAACACTATAAAATAATTACGAAAAATGTTTAAATATATTTAAAATGGAATCTTTTCAAAATAATTGGATTCTTTTCTACATATTTTATATTAGTTTGGAATATTTTGGAATATTCCAATTATATATTTAAATTCTTTAAAACATTTTTGCAATGCAAAAATTAATAACGATCACAAATACCGGCTCAACGAGTCACCAATAAAGGGCGGTTTACACTAAGGACCAAGAGCCATGACCATGGAATTCGAAAATCTGTGATTGGCCCAAAAAGAGCTCTTGGTCCCATTTGACTTTACACTACCTTGAAAAAAGGAGAATGACCACTAACTTTGAGGTCCCCTAAAACTACTAAAATCTGCCATTTGGATAATGTGCCATGGTCCAACGGGTTTTCCATTGAGTCGAGGCAAAATGCTCGACTCAACGGAAATCAAGGGAGCCGTTAGGCTACAAATCAGCCATTGGCCGAATTTTTTATTTTAATATTTTTTCCCCATTTTTTTGACGTTATTGTAGATCGTTGGAATTTATATTTAAAAAATCAGCCCACATTTGTCCCGGTCCAAATCCACTTTACACTACAAGAGTGACCAAGCCACTCAAAAATCCATTTTTGATTTTTCATGGTCACGGCTCTTGGCCAAGAGACATGACCATGAAAATGATTTAATAATTTTCTTGGTCACGGCTCTTGGTCCTTAGTGTAAACCGCGCCTAAGTCACGTCACCCAAACATAAAACTTTGAGAATTAATCATTGTTGTTGTATTTAGTTCTAGAACACCATTTTTTGTGTGCACTTAGATATAGTACATCTTTGTATGCTCCTAAACTTTCAAACGCTAACCATGGTTTTTAAATTTATGAGAAAGTTTGCAATGAATGACCTGTTAGTTTTGTTCAAATTTTTCAGAAATCAACTTATGATCAAACCTTATAATCATGTAATATATACAGTAGATTGCTTTGAAAATGGATGTACAATCTGATGACTAAGTCCTTTTTGAACTTCAACGGTGAAGTTTTCTACATGAATACCAATCAAGAGATACAATTGCCTTTTTGAAAGCATCACGAGAAAGATATAAAATTTTAAGAATGAGCATGGTCCTTTAGGGGTTAAAAGTGCTCTTGAGACCATTTTTTTGTTTTCCCTCAATTTGGATGATGAAATGAACTTGTAATTAAGAATTTAAGAGACCATAATAAAGAAATATTCATTTGAAACACTTTGAAAAAAAAACATGATTGTACAGAACCTCATGGAATTGTGCATGGTCAAAGTTTAGTTGATTCAACTTATGCAAATTTTTGATGTGTATATCTCAATTAGTATTAACTATTTTAAGAAATAAACAACTCCAGTAGTTTTGGAGAGGGTTGATTTTATTTTAATGCTAAAAACTCATTTTTGAGCTCAAGATACAATTTTTTTTCTTTTATCCAAAAAGCCTTCCCAAGGTCCCCTAGTCCTGTAAGAGTTTAGAAGGTTGAACAATGGTCATGTTTTGCCGTGATTGTGCAATCTCAACAAATACTACTTTATTTTTTACAAATAGGAGATTGGATAATAAAAACAAAGAATATCATATGACATTGAGTTAAATGCATTAAAATCATCCTAAAATAATGTAGAGGACAAGTAGACACATCACGGTTTGGAAATGACGTCAAGTCCTCCAAACCCTTGCCAGCAATGCCCAACATAACCGTTTCAATATTTTATTGTTTTTATTTTATTTTTTATCTTCCTTCGAAAAATTTAGATGCCTCCCGGGCTGCCCTGCCCAGACCCTCTTGACTTTTAAGGGTTAACTTCACTGGTAGAAAACAAATGCTTATGGGCATGCTCTAACATACTTATACAAATGGGCCATCATTTTAGTAACAGTAGTCTAAGGTTGAGACACCCATTTCCGACCAGGGACACAAAACTGATTAGGCCTAATTTCTAGATTGTGAAAGAAAAGATATACCTCATTTGTACATTAGAGCATATGATCGGTTTTGGGTCCTGAAGTACTTTTCACTTTGAAAAATTGTACAAATTTCAATATTGAGAAATAATTCATGAAAAAAATTGCATTCTCCACAAAAACTAACTTCCAAACCGGGAAAAATATCACCCTATTAGTGGCTGGTCCAGAAATAGTGTACGTAATTAAAAATAAAAAAATAAAAAAATAAGGTACCTCAACCTTACAGGCCGTGTTTTTACTAGTGATAACTTAGGTCAAGAAATCATGATGAAAAATAGGTGTAGCGGGGGAACAGCGGTGTCAGAAGTAGGTACAGCAGCATCACAGACCCAGTCACACAGGGAACAGCAAAGCCCAAAAGTGACCACAAGCAAAAAGCCATTTTTAATTGTTTTTGGTGCTAACCAAATGAAGCAGTGTAAGAGCATCCGCAATGCAACACGGTAAAGCTCACTGCAAACCAAAACCTATCTTATGACTGACCTAAAATTAGAGAGTAAAATTACTATCATTAGAAGCGCATCTAAATAAATTTGAGATGTTTCTCTAGAAAAAAATTTGTAAAAATTTGACGTAGGTGAAATCCCTCATTGAAAACACCACATTTTCAAATTTTAGAGGGAGTGGGGTTAATTTTGCTTTAGAATGAAAAGATCCTCCCTTACTCCCTCTATATTTTTGAAATTTAGAGGGAGTGTGAGAGGATCTTTCCATTTTCAAGCAAGTTTTGGTGCACTCCCTCTAAAATTTGAACATGTGGTGTTTTCAATGGGACATTTCACCTACGTCCCAATTTCACAATTTTTTTTTATTGAAGTGCAATTTCTATAATATTCTATCCGTGTGGATTAGTGAAAAGACTCACAAGAAGACCATACATGACAAACTAAACTAGACTATTTGTAGGTCATTTTGGACATGATTCTCTAGTTTATGCTTATGGTGTTTCTACTAATGACAGTAAGGGTTGCTTTACACTTTGATTTAGGCATGTGTTGATGTAAGAAGGGCTAAAATCCTCACTTCTCATTGGTCGAAAGCATGAAATTGGACCCAACTCCTTTACATTTGGAGTCGAGCCCGATATATAAACATTATGAGAAATTTGGGGTCCCAAAGGGGCCCTGTAAGACAGCCCATGCTAGGTGAACCAACTGCCCAATTACCCCTCTCCATGTGAACCAACTGCCCAATTACCCCTCTCCATGTGAACCCATTGGTGGATGTCGCTGCCCGCTGACAGCGTTGGAAGCCACCGTGATGGCAGTGTTCGGAGTGATGGCAGCGCCGATTTGCTTGACCCACGGAACTGCACCGCTAGCACCATTGGTGCCAGCGTGTAAAGCGCACGGTTTTCCCTCAAATTTTCAACACGTGCCAAAGGCGAAGGCCCCCTTTGCCACCCCAAATTTCTCCTAATATAGATAGAAACTCCGGATCCTTTCAAGGCTGGCATAAATAGAGGATTTGTTTGTTATGTCAATGACAAAATGCCCACTCGAAAAAGGGCCATTGGGACAAAACTACTCTCCCCTACCAATGATGGACACTACAGTAACAAATACAAGTAATTATAAGTTTGTACTTAGGGATTTGTTTCGAGTGTAAGGGATGTTTTTGTATTTAGTAAGATCTCTAAATCATGAGACCTTTGGTTGGTTGGTGATGGGTATTTGTATCACATTTATGTCGTCCAGGTTCAATTTGTTATGGGTTCGTTTGAGCAATGGTGTGATATAAATGACTTGGAGCAATCGAGCCCAAGAAGTACCAAAACATTTTTTTACATTGAAATCGATAAGCTCTTACACGAGTTCAACTCCATTTATTGGGTCCACCAAATATGAAAGCCCAAACGTTGAGTTTTGGGCCCTCGAGTGCACATTGCATTAAAAACTCTAATCTTAATATATTGCGTGCTTGAGGTCAGACCTAAGGCTAATATAGGGCTGAATTTTCTTTTGAATTGGGGCCAAGAACGACATGCTTGAAGGCTTGTCCACATACAACTATTGAATTGACAGTTGCTACTGCTTCCATTTTCAAAGGTAAAATTGAAGGAATCAACTTTGATATATATAATGCTATGAGCTAATTGAAAGATTAGACTGCGAATCACTAGTCAACACCAAAATTAAGAAGAAGAAAATCTCTAGAGATTGGAACATACTTATACTGAAGTCTTCGTTCATTGTCAATTTACTTATGATTCACCTTTCCACCAAGTGTATTGGACTGGTAGCTCTATATGTATATAACCATGGTATGATTCCTAACTCCTAATAGCATGGCTACCCATGCCCTCCCAAGTCTCTCACACTGAAGAAGTAAATGAAAAGTGCGAAGAGCCCTTGAAAAATACCTCTTGATTCTCAATCCTAGCGTGTTAAGGAATGACCTTCAAATCACTATTTAGTTAACTACATTTTCACATTCTACTTGTGATTGGTTCATTGACTATTTGATGTGCACTTTTGATATGTGAGGGCTATGCAAGGATGTGGGAGTGTAAGGGGCGGTTTACACTATGGACCAAGAGCCATGACCAAGAAAATTAAATCATTTTCATGGTCATGGCTCTTGGTCAAGAGCCGTGACCATGAAAAGTCAAAAATGCAATTTTAAATGACTTGGTCACTCTTTGTAGTGTAAAGTGGAATTAGACCGGGACAAATTTAAGCTCATCATTCTCTTTTTTATCCTCCCCTTTTTCCTCCTTTCTCTTTAAATAATTGAACACTAGCCAATCAATGATTTTTGAGCCCCATGGTCTTCTTGATTTCCGTTGAGTCGAGCATTTTGCCTCGACTCAACGGAAAACCCGTTGGACCATGGCGCATTATCCAAATGGCCGATTTTAGTAGTTTTAGGGGACCTCAAAGTTAGTGGTCATTCTCCTTTTTTCAAGGTAGTGTAAAGCCAAATGGGACCAAGAGCTCTTTTTGGGCCAATCACAGATTTTAGAATTCCATGGTCATGGCTCTTGGTCCATAGTGTAAACCGCCCCTAGGTGCAAGGGCTCTTCAAATGTAACTTACATGAATAATTTTAGCGAGTAGTCCTAGCGTGCATGGGTGCATGCATGCACCCCTAAGTGGTAGGGTCAGTGAGATCTGATTAAATCAACCATGTCAATTTCCAGGCACCTTCAGATCTCAGGTTATTACAACATGGAATTGAGCGGTTGTGCCACTTGTCTGAATAGAAAGCCCCTTGTTCACCCCTTCAAGAGTTTCAGATAAGTTAACCCACTCTAACAGTGGACAAATTCCAGTTTACCTTGGGAAGAGTCAAGTGAGACATCAAGATTAGGTCTGTCAGCTACGCATACAGTAATGTGACCTTAGGACACCAGAGTTGAAAATCCAGATGGAATAGTAATCATGGTCTCTGTCCATATGCTCCAGGAACAATTTCATTGCACATGGCCAATTCACACCAAGCCTCTGCACAATTGCATCTGCGTTCCCCGAAACGGAGGGAGGTAAAACTCAGAAACAAAAGAATATTCAAAGCCTTGTCATTTCTTAGTGCAACTATTGTTCAGGCAATGTGCAATTGCATTACAGTGCCACAAGTAAAGCCATGCCTACTATTTTGTGTTGCGTTGCGTTCCTTTCTGTTGTGCGTTAAAGTAATTTTTAATTGCGTATTTTATATTTCTTGGTTGACAACAAATTCAATCAAAGTTACCTAATGCATGTATGGAGCAACATTGGTGTATGTGAATGGGCCATCACCCAACGTGAATGCCGTAGAGGATCAGCGTTTGTGAATTAAGTATTCGGTAGCTATTGTGTGTTCCTGTAATTTTACTTTATTTTTTTAACGTGACGCATGCAAGAAACTGCTCCAACGCATTCTGGGTGCTGCAAGATATTTGTGTTCCACCAACGCACGTGTGTTGGCTAAAAGCAGGAAGAGACAAAGCTCTGACACTCCAAGCAACTTTATATTATTTTCAAAGTCTACATTGCAGCCTTACAAAAACGGAACGCAAGTGTTGGGACTTCTTGGTGTGAATGGGCTATCAGGTGAACCTAACTAAGACAAGATTCAAAAGTGGGCAACTCGAAATAGTGCATGAAGTTCCATATAATATTCATTTTCAAAATAAAATTTCCTATATTCCATAACCCCCTCGATAACCCCTAAAAGCTCGAGGGGTATTGGACAAAACATAGATGTGTTATAATATGTGCCTTCTATGTGTTTGGTTCAATAAACAAAATGTAGGGTAGCATCTCTACACATTATCTGTACGGTCAAACTTCCAAAAATAACTTTAGATCATTTTTAATGATTTAAAAAGCATTAAATTTTGAAATTTTGTATACGGTAAATTCTAATTTTCACTTTTAGAGTTTGAAATTTAGTGTGATTGGTTAAATTTGGTTTATTTATTGTAAACTTCAAAAAAGCAAAAGAAATGATGGAGAGAACATCATTACTTTCCCCAAATAGAAAATTTTATAACACTAAGATAATGTTGAAGTGATTTGATGGAATGGATTTGAAATGAGATACTTTTAATGTGGTGATTCTTTGAATTTTTTTGTTCTAATTAAATCTATGACCTCATTTGAACTACACTCAATGCAATTTTGGCTGGGTCAACAACTTGACATACATCTACATTTGTAATTTTAAAATAATATGTACTTTGGTATCATCAAATCCAACCATTGAATAGAACAACAAGTTGACGAAATCTCCTGAAAAAATTGGATAACTTTCACTCAATCATTAATGAGAACGTAGGGTGAGTTTAAATCTGTTAGTCATCCAGAAATTGGATGCTGTCACGTTTAGGGGTTAAAAACCAAATACCGGTATTTGTAAGAGTATGACGTGGCACTGAGGTGGATAAACATGAGTTTACTGTGCATCAGCGTTGTGTCACCATGGTGGGCTTGCTGATGTGTCACAAGGGGATAAGTTGGAGGTGCGGAGTTGGAAAAGCAACATTGGAGCTGCCTTGTCAGCCAGTGTTGTAGAGTCATAATCGCAACTTAATTAATATTATTAATTAGAATATGTTTTTAATTAAATCTTACTCGTATCAGTATCATTCCCTTGGTAACCAGCATACTGCATATGAGTTTGAAATTTGACACGTGGATGTCCAATGGCATGTGTACATTACAACAAATGTTTTCCCTAAATATCTGAATGTGATATTGGATAGTGTGATAAATACAAATTTAGAGTGATTTGTTGAATGAATAAAAGATTTCAATACATTTTAGTATATATTATTTGAACACCGTATAAATAATCGATGGCTTTTTAAAGTGTTAAACATAGGTGCACCATAGATAGACAGTATGTTTGATTTTCAAATGGTGTACATGGGTTTAAATATCTTAATAATAGACTATAGTATATTTTTCCATTGTACATAGCATATCGTACGAAGAAGGCGAGGTAGGTAGAAAATAATTCCCCAAAAAATTGCCGAAAAAATAAATAAATTTATCAAGTATTTTGTCGAAATCAACAAAAATGAAGTTAACAAAAATCGTAGACAAAAAACAAAAGAAAAAGTTTAGCCGCTAGTAAAATTCAATGTTAGTTATTAATAGCCAATTTTTTAATAATTATTTTTGAAAGTGCCGACCTCCACTTTTTGAACTTTTATTAATTATTCAACACAAAAGTGCCGACCCTGCCTTCTTGGTACAGTAGTAAGCAGTGCAATGGAACATCTTTTGAAAACTACATTAAAATAAAATCTTCAGTTAAGTTCACTTTTCAAAATAAAGAAGAAATTTCAATTGTTTTTCATGAATTTTGAAACTATCGTGTCATTGCCACATAATCTTCGTTTCTAATTGTGTTTAGATTGTGGTCCTATTGCAAAAAGGTGTTGACTCCCATTGCTCTATTATGCTATGTGGTGAAGAGATACCAAAATAATAATCCTTTGTTATTTTTATGCATACGCAACCTACAAGTGGATCAAAAAAAATGAAAAGCAAAAGATGGTGTACAAAACCTTCCATCTAGTAAATTCATTGGAATTATACATATTAACTCTACCCTGTACTTGCTTTCCTCACACTTATTTATCAAATTCTTTTTACAAACACAGTCATTTGTCAATATTTGTTTTCTTCAAAATTTCCAACCATAAATGTTTATTGACTCTGCCCACCAGGGGAGAGACTACGAGAACTTTTCATTTTCAAGGAGTTACGTAGCTGAACAAGATAAGCAAGTTATAAAAATAAATTTAGGGTAAAAACTAAGGCAAAGACTACGCGACTAGCTGCTTGTTATGCTTTGTTTAACTAATCTTAGAATTCAGAAGCTCGTCTCATTTTTATTCAATCCATTTTAACATCAAATAAAGCAGTGGTGTCCGTGGATCTGTGCATAAATTTAACAACCCATGGTTTTTGAATTGTGAAAGATTTTTTGTCACAATAATGTGATGGTGGGGAATATATGGCTCATTAACAAAAAGACTTATAAGATATATATATATATATATATATATATATATATATATATATATATATATATATATATATATATATATATATATATTTTGCAGCCTTAAAGGTTGATGCCACTTTGCTTTTGTTGAATACCGAATGATGCCTACCTCGTGGAAGTATGACAAATGGGCTACAATGATGGATTTTATTAAGAGAAAAATAGGCGAAGATCATACATTGCATGTTGAAACTTACTTTGAATCTTCAGCCGTGTACAATATATGACCCTCTTGGGTTTAGAAGGAGGCGATTTAGGATTTAGGGAGCGAACGTCAGGGCCAACAAATGTAGTTGGTAGCATGTCACAATGATGTCACTAGGGCTAAGGCAGATCCAGCGAACTTGGCAATCAGGTCAAGCATCATCTGACAATATAAAGCATTAGGCGATTATTCCATTTAAATTAATTTTTTTCCTTTGTTGCAATTAGCCACATGAATACAAATGTAGCCACCTGGTGAAAATTCGCTCACTTTTAACTTCACTGGATGGGTGCGTTGTCTTCATGATGTTGCAACCTTGAGACAAATGACAAATGGAAATCCTCCATTTTGAGATGCCATACTATCAGAACAGGTCAATAGATACTGAAAATCGGTAAACATGATTGCCTGTTCCTGTGATAAATATGAATATTTCTTTATCCTTCAATCAAGATTCACCAAGATTCAATGAGATTCAACTGGATTCAGAGGTACAACTGGCAGAGGTTCAGACTTTAGAGAATTATCATGATCTAATTCAGGATCGCTTACAATAGGCAAGTGACACATATCTCACCTCCTGCCATAATGGAAGCAGAATTCATGGGAGCCTCATTGAGAATGTTTTTTGTTGCGACTTCTTTATAAGTTTAAAATGTTTAAGTATTGCATGGGAAACTGTACGTTGTTGCACATGGTTTTGCGTTTGAAACTTTCCAATTGCTCCAATCCGTCCGTCTGACCAACTAAATCCTTGAACATTGGATCCATGCAAGTGATCCAAAAAGCTCTCGTCAAACACTGATTGATCAACAACGTTTTCATTCATACCATTCTTGAAAGAAGCTCCCAAAAGACCTTGGGCGCAACTGCTAATTGATGGAAGTATAAAAGCATCAAAGATGCTTTGACATCTTCTCACATTTTGCGTTCCAAAATGAAAAGCGTTAACTTTGAGCTAACTACAAAACTGCGTGCGCGATTGATGTGTCACTATATCAATGGCTACACACTCAAGGTTCATTTTTTCACAATATGATGATATTATTGCTTCAAGCAATATGCATGGGATAAGTCATTTTTGTGACTAATCCATGCATGCCATCTTGAAGTTAGGACTTCCCAAACAAACATGTCATAATGGAGAGGGTCAATTGCACAACCACAATGTATTTCAGTGAAAATGGTGGGCGGTTTCGCGTTGCTCTAGAATGTTAGCCGCTAGTCATTTAGTTTGGTAAAATTTAATTCTTTTTTATGGTAATTATGAATCTCATGGTACGAATTAAATTATGAGTTGGTATTTTTTTGAATGTATGAAATAATTTAGAAAGTTTCAAGTTGTTGCAATTATATGTCACTAAATTTGAATTATTTATAATTTTGTTTTTGGGTTAGTCGTAAAGTTGTTGATAATGTATTTAAAAAAAATACTTTTTAGTTTTGGAGCAACCTCAGAGAACGTTCTTCCGAGACGTTCTTAACCCTTAAACGTACCACTCCTTTGTAGGAAAGTCAAACTACACAATTTAGCCTTCAAGATTTATCAAAATATATTTTGTAATATTTTTCATGCATGGAATAGAATGTTTCCTATCAATCTTGAAATTTTCAGATTTTTTTGATATAATACGGCCTTTTTAACAAATTTTTAAGTCAAATACTTCAAAAAATAAATTTAATTACAAAAAAGCTTTAAAAGATTAATTTTTTTTTTGGGAGCACGTACAAATTACAATGGAGAATCACATGATATGTTTTCCATAGAAATTTTTTATTTAGATTTTGAAATTCAAAAGGTGAACATCCTATGTAGTGTAATTCAAACCTTGAGCTACAAAGCTTGCACAAGCAATAAAATACACAATAATTGGAATTATTAAGATTTGAAAAGTGAAGTACAAACTAGACTCAATAAAATTCATTTTCTTAGTTGGGTGTATTAGCAACAAAAGTCATCTTCAAGATCGAAATTGGGTTTGACCAACAAACATCCAGAAACTGGATGCGTGGACGTTTAGGGGTTAAGCCCTTGCTGGTCCACACCCTTTACATTGTAGAAAAACTCCGCATAAAACAATTCAACTCTTCAACCTTTGCTGTTTGGTCCAACTGAAGTTGGAAAGATGCTTTACAATTCCTCCAATCCTCCGATGCTTGAGATTTGGAAGTACAATAGTAGGCCTCTATAGAACGTTCTGCAAAAGAATAGGATTTGACATTTATTTGAACCTAATTTTTTCACTTTGAAAGTACCTTTTTGCACATGAGGTGAATTCTTTTTTTACTTGCTTATGAAGTTTATCTTCTACTGCAATTTGCCATTATTTAATCAATATACATCAAAGTATGTTTATTAACTAAACTTTTCTATTAGAAAAAAGATTATGAAACTATAAAGTTGTTTTTCACCATACATCATCCATGTTGATTTCATATGAAAAGGTTTTAAATGAATATTCAACATATGCATTATGTGATGGTATTTTATACAAAAAGTACAGCCGGGAGATAAATGTAAAGTAGATGGATTTGTTTGAAATATCATTTAAAGCATTTAGTTTTTAATAAATAATGCTCTTCATATTTACAATATTCTTTGATTAACATAATATTACACTATTTACTATTAAACTTATGAACATGTTTTAATTTCAATTAAAATAAAATAAAAATCAATAAGATTTTTATTACATATGGGTTCTGAATTTGTAAAAGTTCAATAAATTTAACATTTAGATAAATTATTAACTAAAATTGATAGTAAATATGAAATTATATGAACATTGGATGATATGATAAGTTCCATACACTCAGTACCAAAATTTCAAGTTGTTTTCAATGTACCTGTTGACATTTTTTTGACACTTTGTTTTTGATTTTTTTTAAACAAGTGGATAAAAGAGTAGAAATTTTGAGACTAAAACGGATAAAATTATCAAAATGATTATCAAAATAAACATCAGAAAACTGTTGAAAAGAATGCTGAAACTAGTAGATAGATAGATAGATAGAAACACCAACCCTAAGTAATGGGCCGGCGTGAATAAAGTGTCCGTTCGTAATGTCAATGACCCGATGCCCACATGACAAAGGGACATTGGAACAGTACTACTCTTCTCTTTCGAGGATGGACACTATAGTAACCAAACAAAGTAACAATAACAGTACCAAGAGGAAAAAACAATGAAACGATGGTTGAGTGTTAGTTGTATAAGAGTATGTTTGGTATTAATTACTATCACCAAGTCATGAGTTCTTTGGTTGGTTGGTGAAGGGCGTTGTATCACGATTATGTGGTCCGGGTTCGAAACCATTTGGGCTCGTTGAGTAGTGGTGTGATACACATGGCTTGGTGTTGTTAGTGAATTATCATGGCAGGAAAGTTGTACAAACCAACCGGCCCGTCCTATCCCCTGAGACAAGCTGAGCTAGTTGTTTGAAAAAGAGTGGCTAGCAGTGGTTTCACCACTACCCCCGCTCTTTTAATCTACTACGTCTGTTGGTATTGTTTGATTGTTTTCTATATGTCTTTTATGTAAAAGGATAGATCCGGTGTATTGTATGGCAATGGTATTTATTGCTTTGAATGTGTGTTTTATGGAGGTTTCACAGATGTTGAATTTGGTTTCAAGTAGTTTCATTGAGGGGACGTGTGTGGTTCCTCTAGCACCAGCTGTAATGACTATGATGGGATCTACTTTCCAGCCTTGTTGTATGATATTGTTAATTAGATGTTGGTATTTAAAAAAAATTCTGCCAATTGTTTCTGGTGAAAATCTGTCGTTTGTGTATGTGAATTCTATAAATTGTACGGTAAGGTTATCATCAGGGTTTAGAGGCGGCGGGCTTTGGTATGGGAGACCTTTAATGCATAGGATATCTGGTTTGAATCTTGGCATTACATTGACATCTTTGTTGATTACAAGTACATGGTAATAACCATGGGGGAACTGTATTTTCTTGTGGGTTATTGTTGAATGTGCCTGCATTCATGAGAGTGTAGCATCTTGATTTATTTGAGGATAATATTAATTTTCTTAGTTCCCATACCGCTTTATTGTGTCTTTTGGTTCTTAGTGCGTGTATGTGGTGTTGTTAAATTCTTGATGTATTCTTCTAAGCATCTAACTGGACCTTTGTCTGGTCATTTGATACGACCGGGCCAGGTATCTTTTTGGAAGTAGTAAGGTGTGGTATGTGCAAATTCGTGTGGGTTTGCTGCTGGTTGATAGCCTCTTTTCACGGTTCCTTCTTTTGCGAGTTGATATGCGTGTTCATTTCCGTTGATTTTGGTGTGTGCTTTGACTTTGTAGATTGTGGTGGGTTGTGTACGCTTTTGTAGCATTTCAACCATTTCTTTTAATATGGTTTTATCTGCGTGGTTATTTTGTTGGGTAGGGTGTTTTAGTTGTGTGTATAGAACATGTATACAATTGAGGCAATCAGTAAAAATATGTGCAGGTTCGTTCATATATCAAGAGGTGATTAGTGAAAGTGTTTCATGTATG
Source organism: Pohlia nutans (assembly GCA_022496805.1). Lineage (NCBI taxonomy): Eukaryota > Viridiplantae > Streptophyta > Bryopsida > Bryales > Mniaceae > Pohlia > Pohlia nutans. Next base: position 7,145,385 of record CM040086.1, read on the forward strand.
GCCATTAATTCTGCTCTGAAGCATGTTTGTAGTCCAGGCAGTCTTTTTGATATTTGTACATCTGGTTTTGTTGAATTGTATATGCCATATCTAGCTTTTTCTTTTTTCCAATGGCCATCATCTGCTTCTTTAGGTGGTAAAAAGGATCCATCTGTGTAATAGTTGTACTGTGGTAGAAATTTTAGAGTAGTGTTTATTTCGAAGTTTGGAAGGGGATCGATCCACGTGTTTTGTAAATTGTTATAGGGTGGGTATAGAAGTTTGTTCCATTTTGTGTTTTTGTTAACTTTTGTGTTTAATGGTGTTGGTGGTGCTGTTTGTGTATGGTATTGTGTAATTTGTAGATTTTCAATTGCTGTGTTTATGGTGTTTATTTGGTTTATTGTGCCAATGTTGTTGTTTTGATGGTGAATACACCATATGTGCATTGCAAGTGGTTCGTTACGGGTTTTGTTGGGTATTAGTGGGATTGTTGGTTCGTCATATGTAATGGTGTCCGCGGCAAAGTGTATAATGGCGTGCGTATCCGGAAAGGGTCCGTTGTACGGTGATAGGTTTTGGTACCAGTTGGTGTCCGGGATTGCTAAAATGGTGACAATTTCTCGGTCTTGTTTTGCTGCTAGTCTAGCCCAGTGTATTGCTTGTTGTGCTGTTTCGGCGTCATTTGGGTGAGCATATCCAATACCTTTCCATTTGTATTGGAAGGCTGTTCCTAGTGAGCCAAAAATCCTATCTCTAGCGAATGTAGAAAAGAATTGGGTAGATTTCACGGAGCATGTAATTGGTGAGGAAAAGTATTAGTGTGTTATATTAAATGTTGTTATTAGTGTGTCTAGAATGTTGGATGGAATGGTACGGTGTGGTGTTTTTATTGTATTCTTTTTGTGGTTTTGTGTTCGTATCTTTGGTATAATCATACTACTTCCGTTTCAAATGGTTGTATAGCAGGTATTAGTCTATGGTTGTTATATTTATTGTTGTTATATTGTTGCCATAACCATTTTATTCTTGTAGTTGGAATGTTGGTGATATATTTACCGATGTCATTATACATATGGGTTTTATCATTTTGTGTTTGAATGGTGTACTTGTTTGTGTCTATGTCTCTGTCTGGGTTGCATTCAGTTGTGGATGTTTTGATGTAGGGAGTTATCGTTGGGGGTGGGATGTATCTAATGTCTCTGTTTTGTTCGAGTGTAAATTGTGTATTTATAATATTTTGATAGTGTTTGTTTTTAAGATTTGTATAGTAATTTGTAAGTAGGTTTATATTCTGATGTATTACTGTTGGTAGATTTAGTGGGAATAGTTCGCGTTGTACTAACCATTTATTATATGTTGTATGGTTTGAGTCTATCCATTGACATAGATAGGTGTTGTATTTTTTTGGTATTTTATATTTGTCTTTAGTTGTAATTGTTTTGTGATTTAATATTGTGTGAATGGGGAATCTTATGGGGTCGTTTTTTATGTTATGTGGTGGGACTGGTTGTTGTGGAGGTTGAGGGACTTGTATAGGATTTGTTGGTGTTCTTGGTATTATTCTATGGTTGTATATTTTGTATTTATTTTTTAGAGTACGGGGTGGTAAGTGTAATTGACATGGGTTTAGGCAATCTTCATCGCATTTTGGTTCATAGAAGAGTTGTTATGCTATGTTTAGTGCACTTTTGTCTAGTTTAGTTGGATTTTGATAGTATATTTTAAATTCTTCTGGTGACATTAGTTTTGTGCCGTTGGGAAGGATGATTTGATTAATATTGTAGATTTTGTGTGCCATTAATTTATATAATAATTTGATGGAGAGTTTTGGGTCTAACTGTGGTAGGTCATTTGTGACTGCGGAACGCCATTCTCGTTCTAGTTCAGTCATATCGAGTTGAAAGTTTTCTTCTGTGCTTTTAAGGTGTATACCAACCTCTGTTTGCAGAAGGAATAATGTACGTGTTGTAGGTGATGTAATGCAATCTTGGCGCTTAATTCGAGGGATGTTTTCAGCACCTCCGACTTTAACAAGTATGTGTTGTATTAGTCCTTTGTATATTATTCCAAGCCTCCCTTTGTCGTTAAGTGCATTTCGAAGTTGTTCCCCAATGCATCTGAGGTAGGCATTTTTTAGAGAGAAGGCTTCTAGTCCAAATAAATCATGGGGTAGTTGTGTTATTATGTTTGTAGTGCTTTTAGGTAGTCCACATATTGTCTTTTGGATTGCAATAATTTTCTTATCCAGTTTTTTAATCGTTGGTAGTGAATATGGGACTGCATAGAAGCTATAGGCTATGCCTGCTCTGATTACTGTGTCCACCATACTGATTTTTTGTTTGATGGTAGCAGGACATTTTGATAATTGTTTGCATTGGTCTATTATTTTAGTCGAGGTGATATGTGTTTGGAGTTTCCATTTTAGTGATGGAACTAATTGTATGCCTAAGTATACATACCGTTCGTTTTGATGGAGTAGTGGTAATGTCTGGTCTCTGTAATTGATTTTTTGGTCTATGATGTGGGTTTTAAATTTGTTTGGTGGCAATTTGGATTTATTTGGGCAGCCGGTAACGGCACATTTTGTGACTCCCAAGTCCATTCCCGCCCATTCACAGAATTTGTCGATTTTGTTCAATTGTACTTGTAGTGATTTTGTATTATTTGATATAGCTGCTAAATCATCTGCGTATGCTGCAGAACTAATTTGGATTTTTGATGTACCAAATTTGTAGCCCTTTTCCCCTCTTTGTAGCCATCTCAAGAGTGGTTCTAGAAAAATTATGAAGAGATATGGGCTAAGTGTATCTCCTTGTATGGTTCCTCTTTGAATTGGTATTGGTTTTGTTTTGCCAAAGTGTTCACCGGTAAAAATGGTGTTTGAATGGGAGTAGATGTTGCCAACTAGCGTAATTGCATCTTCTAGGTATCCAAGGTCTTTCATTATAGTAAAGAGTCTTGGATGATCTAGTGAGCCAAATGCATTTTTGAAGTCTATATAAAGTAGATATATGTCATGTTTTTGTAAATTTTTCATCTTCTAGTGCTGCTATGAGGAGTTGTAATTGTCTTGCTGTACTTCTTTCTGCTCTGAATCCTTCTTGACTATCGTGTAGGATTTGGTATTTTTCACCGTATGCTGATAGTATGTATGTTAGCGTACTAGTGAATAGTTTGTATATTGTGTTTGCAAGTGCTATTGGTCTGTGGTTTAGCAGTTGTGCTGGATTTCCTTTCTTATAGAGTAGTATGGTTAAGCTAATTTTCCATGAGGTTGGGATTTGTTTTTGTTTGTAGCAATGTGTGAAAAACAAAAAGAGTAGTTTTTGGAAGTTTTCGGGCATGTTTTTTAGTATTGAATTGGGGATTTTGTCTGGGCTTGGTGTTTTGTTGTTGGATAGGTTTTTAAGACACATTTCATATATTTCTTTATCAAAGTGTTTATAAAGTGGTGTTTGTGGATGTCCTCTTTTTTCTATTACAAAACCATCAAGGTCGTGCCATGGGTATTGTCTAACTCCGCAAGTACATTGTACTGCGTGTTCGGGTTGGTAGTAACATGTTGGTACTGTAGGTCTATTGCTAATTGATTGTTGTATGTGGATTTCATTAGCTATGTCTTCGAGGTTGGTTAGTATGTTGTTGTTTCTGTCCAGAATGTAGTCTAGTGGTGGTGTTTCTTGATTTTTGAAAACTTTCTTGTTTATTTTCTTTGGACTTTTGTCGTATAGTTGTCTGTATTTTTGAATTGCTTTTTTTATACAACTTTGGATATATTTTGTGGTGATTTTACGTGCTTGTATTTTTGCTGTTTTGGCTATTTCTACTAATGCTTGTATCCATCCTATTTGGTCATGTTCTTGGGTTGGAAGTGGGGGAATGTTTACATTTGTATGGGTTTTTAATTCTTCAATTATTGGGTGTGTTTGCCAATTTTGTGTATTTTTTGTTATGTAAATTGTTTTTCTAATTAGATGGTAGGTGGATAGGTGTTTTTTCCATGACTTTTGTAATTTTCTTGGTAAGAAGCCTCCTTGTTGAGAGGTGCGGTTTGTTAGTGTTGGGAGTGGTGGTGCTCTGCAGGTTTCTTGAATTTTGTCTGAATTGAAACTAGTACTGAAAACGACGTCAAAGAAAATGTTGCAGAATTTGACACTCATTTTTATAAATCTTATTAAATGTTGTTTTCAACTTTGAAGTGTCAAAAAATAAAAAATAAAAACGATATTTCAAATTACAAAGACACTCTAACCCTTGAAAGGTCCTTGCGGTTCCTCTCTACGGCTTGTACTTGGCCTTATGATTGTTTAAATATGGTTTACTATACAAACTGTGATATATTGTTAAATACGTATTATCACAATCATTAATTTTGCTTTGTACTAAAAAGTGTTTGGTCATTGTTATTTTGATCAAGTACCATCAAATACAAAATGTACTATACGGTTGCAAAAGGCTTTCAGGCCATTCAAGGGCTAACCATATTGCCTTTCATCCATATGAATACTGTTGGGCTTTACACAACTTTCTCAAGCATGTAATTTAAGTAAAAATAAGATTTTAAGAATTATATACCTTTTAAATTTTGCTTCAAAACCCAAATTATAAGGATCAGAAGACAAACAATGTTGGAGAATTAAAAAAATTATCAATATCCCAAGCATTTCAAAACAAATACCGGTACTTAATTCTATAGAGTTCATTATGAACACTCGTCTCCAACATGTCTCTCCACTAAGTTTATCGTACCTTTGTGTCAAATTCATTAGGTCCAATATGAAATGAATTATTTTTAGGGTTATTTTTCATTCATTAAGTGAAAATTTATTTTTACCAAGTTTCATTTCTTGTAATATTTCATATTTCCCCATAACTTTTGATCCTAAGCTCTGTTTGTTACACCTCATTGAGCTTTTCATTGTTAAGATTTTTGAACTTAGATGAATTCATTCTCCTCCTTTTGCAATTTGTGATAATTCTTTTGATGGAAAGTGTTGTAATTTGTATATGGGTAGGTTGTCTGCAAAAATCTTGAGTTCTTATGATCTTAGAGTATTTTCATTAGTATTTTCTACACTATTCAATATACCACTTTATAAATTTTTGAAAATTTCAATACATGAATTTATTTAAAATAAATTTTAACGAATGTGATCATAGCGTAAAGTATATGAATTTGTAGCCCAAATGGAAAAAAACACTCACTAAAAGCGCTCACTCATATAAGGTGAGTGGGCCATAAATCAATGCCGACCATAGACAAAACCCTATAATTACTTCATAAGAGACACTTCACTGTGCCAAAAACCAACAATTACTAATATAGTTTAGTGATTGTTGACTTTGAATAACTACATGGACTCACCTTATTTGTGAGAACCTTGTGTATTCTAATGAATTTTGTGATCCTTCATAACAAACTCTCGGGACACAAGTAGTATCGGGAACCTCACCTCGGCAAACGTACCGGCTCACTACATTCTACACGAGATAATACACGGGAGGTTCCCGATACAACATCCTAACGTGCATTCTCTGTCAATTTCAACCAAAATCTATTGTCACAAATAGGCAACCTAAATCTTGAACTTCAAAAATTCATAACTTATTCAATAAAGCTTCAAAAATTATGATTCAACTACGATGAGATTTAGAGTCACTCTAATAATTCACTCAAACCAACACGTTGCACTTTGGATCACTATTAATAGTCACAATGCTTAAAGTGCCGGTTTGTGACCCACAAACCTTAACTGACTAGTGTTGAAGTATGAGGTCAGCTGAAGTGATTGTTGGGGAGCAGAAACCCTAAACCTTAAACACTGAATCGCGTGGGTTTTGTTGTTGCCATCGTCGTCGTCGTCGTCGTTCGTTTTTGTGCATCTGCTTTCAGTTGTGTGGTGCTGGTCGTGGTCAAGGAGATGCAGCACCGCATGTAAGCCCGTCGGAGGGAGACCCCCTGGCTCCGTGGTCCGTTCAGTAGTATCCATGACGACGCGCATCACGCCCGGCGTGGGCGCCAACCTGCTGGGCCAACACGCCGCAGAGCGCAACCAGGATGCCACAGCTTACGTCGGCAACCTCGACTCCCAGGTCTCTCCACCCGATCCCCTTCTATGCCATGAATTCATTAGTTCTCTCTATATTCAGGAAGACACGGGCATTGCATTCATTTAAAGCACGTATTCCAACGGGGATTCGTGAACTGTTCGATTCCTCCAGGGCATCAAATTTGGGATAGAGGCATTTGCAAGGGCTTCTACATGACTTTGTCTGAAATGCAGTTCCGTTCACAAATTTGGAAAATTCCTTCACCCTAAAAAAAATCGACAGAGTGCTAGGGGTGCCCAAAGGCATCCATGTTGTAAAACCCTAATTCTAAACTTCTTAGAAATCATTCTGTCTTTCCAAACGCACGGACTTTTCATTCATTTTGAAGCATGCACTTTAGTGAATTGATCGATTCCACCACGGCATCGACTTTGGAATTGTGGCGTTTGCAAGGGTTGCCGTAGGGCATTTATCAGAACTGCAGTCCTCGTTCATGAATAATATGGCAAATCCCTTAACCCTAAAATATCTCTCGGAGATCGACGGAGTGATCGGGGTGTCCAATGGCCTCCGTGTCGTAAAACCCTAATTCGAGGAATTGTTAGACTCCTCGGTTGAAAGCTGACTGGAAGAGTTTGTTGTGAACGGAACAGGTCTCCGAGGAGCTGTTGTGGGAGTTGTTTGTTCAGGCCGGCCCTGTCGGTGAGTGATATCCACCCCTCGTCTGTCCTGCGCTCTGGCAGTAATCGAACGTCTGTGTTTTCCCAGGAACCGTTGTGAATGCAAATGCAAATGCGTACCGAGTCCAAACAGATTAGTGTGGTCTACTGGATCACGACATTGCGAGCGAATGAATGAGTAATCCCGGAGTGTCCAATCGTCGGGCCCGGCCCCGTCCCGAGTGATCCTAGAAGTGATGAATAATTCCTTGAGATGTCGGTTCGAGAACGGCTTGTGATGTATGTGTCGTGTTGGTGCTGGGAACAGTGAATGTGTACGTGCCGAAGGACAGGGTCACGAATTTGCACCAAGGCTATGGGTTCGTGGAGTTTCGAAGCGAAGAGGATGCCGATTACGTGAGTGACATCCCTCCCTGCACATGATGCTGTCTCGAGAGTTTTGATTAAGTAGGGCAGAATACAGTCTCTCATTTCCTTGTGTGCGGGGACTGACGAGAATTTGGGAACCTTGTGTAGGCCATCAAGATCCTGAACATGATCAAGTTGTATGGCAAGCCCATTCGAGTGAACAAGGTGAGAGCCATCTTACGTCCGCAGCGTCCAGTCTGACCTTGTTCACGAAACGAGTAACAAACACCCGGGAGTGTGTGTATTACTTGATTTTTTATTGGTATAATGTGTGGGTGGGAAAGAACTACTCCAATGAATGAATCAGAAAAAGGGCACAATTATTCTTTCTTTCTATTGAACTGATACGTATTCTTGGACGGGAATGCAAGTAAGAAAAGCGGGTGGTTGTTGACATGTGATGTGTCTTTGATCCAGGCATCTCAAGACAAGAAGAGTTTGGACGTGGGCGCCAATTTGTTTGTGGGCAACTTGGATCCTGTAAGTACAGTCCATGCCTCTTGTGCCTACGAAATAGAACAAGGCTGTTGTTGAGTTGAACACATTGCTTCTCAAGGAACTGCAGCCTATTTTGGGTTTTGTGGATGTGATAAGGGAGGCTTGCGGTTTTAGGGTTTGGGAGGGGACACTGACAAGGTGGTGCGTCCTGCAGGACGTGGACGAGAAACTACTGTACGATACTTTCAGCGCTTTTGGCGTGATAGTCACCAACCCCAAGGTACAGCTACCATGCCGGGCTAGGGGGGGGTGTGGGTTGTTGATGTGAAGCTGGTTTGCATATTGGGCTTGTTGCATTGCCTTGAGTGATATTTTCGGCAATGTTATATTTCGGCAACGATGTCGGGTGCAGGAAGTAGAGTTGTCGTGGTGCTGTGGTCCTGAATGCATGACGTGGTCGTACTTTTCAGATCATGAGGGATCCAGATTCCGGCAATTCTCGAGGCTTTGGCTTCATCAGCTACGACTCATTCGAGGCCTCAGACTCTGCAATCGAGGTAAGCTTCGCTGGAGAGTGGGAATGTAGCTGGGCCTGTTTGAATGTTGAGGGGAGGGTGCTGCAAATATTCTCCGCTGAGCAGCAGGAGGGGCATTGAAGGGTGAGGGTTGCAACTGTGCAGGCTATGAACGGGCAGTATTTGTGCAATCGAGCTATCACTGTGTCGTATGCTTACAAGAAAGACACGAAAGGGGAGCGGCATGGGACTCTGGCTGGTACGTGTGGGATTGCAATCGTCAACAAGGTCCTTGTATGAAATGCTTGAGAAGCTAGGGGTGGGGGGAAGTTGGCGATGATGGACATGCATGAACACGTTAAGTAATTTGAGTGATGGGTGTTGTTGTGTTTGGCAGAGCGTTTGCTGGCATCGAACAATCCGAGCGCGACAAAGAATCGGCCGCACACTCTGTTTGCGAGCGGCCCTCCGCAGTTGGTGGGTCCTCCGCAACTGGGGCAAGGGCTTCCTCCGGCTCCGGCCCAAGCGAACGGCAGCATGGGGATGAGCATGAACGGGCCCATGCATCATCCTCCGCCACCGTTCAACGGCGGACCGCCGCCGATGCCGCCGCCGCCGCAGCAAGGGCAGATGATGCAGGGGCTGGCACCGCCACCGCAGGGCTACGGGGGTCCTCCGATGCAGCAACAGCAGCAGCAACAGATGCAGGGAGGCCAAGGTCCGCCGCCGCAGTGGGGTCCGCCGATGCAGCAGCAGGGCATGCCGCCTCCTCCGCAGTTCAGAGCGGGCCCTCCAGGGTCACACATGGGTCCCCCTCCGCACGGGTTCCAGGGCGGTCCGCCCGGGGGTCCCCCGCCGGGGATGGGCATGGGGGGACCTCCTCCGTGGGGCAGAGGGCCACCTCCACAGGGCATGCGGCCCCCTCCGCCGGGCATGCAGCAGCAGCAGCCGCCACAGGGGCAGCAGCAAGGGATGCCTCCACCTCCTCGCGGTCCGCCGGGCATGCCTCCTCCAGGCAGCATGATGGGAGGCCCGGGTGGGCGGCCGCCGCCTCCACCAGACAACCAGATTAGGTAGGAAATGAAGCGAGGCTAGGTAGGGTAGATTTTGTAAGGAGGAATGCAGGTGGGTGTAGATGTTGAGAGCAATGTGGAAAAGTCTGTACTTTTTTGTTTTTTTAATTTTTATTTGCTATTATCGAAGATGGCTTTTGGCAGCATGACGGTGCTTGGTGAAGTACGAGTTCCTCTTTTGTGGTGCGGGAGTTGAAGAGTCGAGGTGGGGTTACAGTACATGGTTTGAGCACAGCCCCTGAGTTGCAAGGAAATATTATGATGGATGTGGTGAATGTGTTGGATGTGCGTGGGAGTGAGTGCTGCGTACGCGTGAGGCTTAGGCGTGTAGAGAATGCGGTACTAGTTTTGGATACTTTTCTTACACGAGGCAGAGCAGAATGTAGATTGTTTGAGAAGTACGATGGCTGGGAGACTGGAGTTTTGTATTTGGCTTGTGATGTGGATGGTGCGGTGGCTTGGTCAAATGGGCTGATTTGTACTGAATGCTCTGTGGAATGTGATGAATTTTTAAAACCTAATTCCCTGAGCATGATGGAGGAAAGAAATGTAGGAGGGGCAAGATCTGAACTGCCTTGCTTGACAGGATTCATGCTTAGACTTCTTGAATATACCGTACGTGGAAGGCAGGGTCGGCAAAAAATAATTCCCAAAAAAACGCCGAAAAAATAAACAAATTTATTAAGTATTTTGTCGAAATCAACAAAAATAAAGTCAACAAAATGCCGAAAAAAATTAAAATAAAAACAATACACAACAAAAATCGAAGACAAAAAATAACATAAAACGTTTAGTCGTCGGGAAAAAATTTAATGTTAGCTATTAATAGCGGAATTCTTAATAATTACTTTTGCAAGTGCTGACCTCTGTTGTTTCAACTTTTATTAATTATTCGACATGAAAGTGCCGACCCTGCCTTCCACGTACGGTAGCTTTGTGAACTTGGGCAAGTTTTGGAATTAATAACAGAATGGTTGCTACCATCAATTCTACATTTGAGCATGGGTTGTCTCACTCGATTGTTCCGGTCTGGAACTGGTCAAGGAGACAACCCGTGCTCATGGAGGTCCTTCCGCGACAACGTGCTCAACGGTACGGGTCCCACTACCTTTATAGATGGCAGCTACGTTGGGAGGGAGTCAAAGCAATGCTTCATACTCGTGAAGATGACACATTTAAGAGTGCCAAATGTTTTGGGCGTTTGTTCCAGGCTAAGGATTTTTTATGTTGTAGATGTCAGTCACAAGCTCATGATTTGTTTGAAGAGAATAAAAACAATTGGAATGTAAGCATTGGTGTATATTTTTTTGTAATCATAAATTCTAGAGTACTAGAAAAGCCATGTTGAAGTGCGCATTGCTCTAAAATTTATGAGAACATTGGGTTCGAAGTTCTCGTTGATTTGAGGTTATAAGTAGGCAACTCAAGAATGTACTAGTTCCTTTATTTTACATCCCCTTTATTCGTTGGGTGCAAATATTGTTTAATGTCACCAATGTAATAATAAACGTGTTTGATGACTAATGAATATTCTATATTGTAGGCAACTTATTGAAGGATAAAACTAATGAAGCAAGTTGGTATTGTGTCCTAACTTCATAATGATTCAATTTCCACTCAAAAAGATTGAGCTTTTGCATCAACACACATATTGATATATTGAAACGTTTTTAGGTAGACGCATCCATTGTCGATCTTGTAACCAATTACAATCTTGAGTGTTACTTCCAAGAGTGTATTTTTGTACTAAAATGAAGTAGATTAATCTATATACACACTGTCAAGGTTTAGCACTTAGGTTGAGATTGACAATGTACATATTGGAACAAAAACTAGGGGTTTTGAAAAAACCCACATATGTTGTCGTAAGTTTCAATTGTTGTTTTACATCATAAATTGACAATTTTTAAAATTACTGTACTCATGATTTTTTTAATTGAACCAAAAGTGGATTGCAAAGAAGAAGAGTTGTTTTCTTTATTGTCCACAAGGAGAAGCTATATGTTTTTATTTAACCATCATTTCATTAATTTAATATTGAGTTCATTAAGAGAATATTAAATGTTCTTTGTTTAGCAAGCCTATTTTGAAAATTTGTTGGTACCATGAACGTAAATATTTGCAAAGACCAAAATGAGTAAACTGGGCTAAATATCCAACCTGAAGAAGGCATTATATCTTGTTTCAAAGAAGTGAAAGAGACATTTTGGATTGCGATTCAAAGAACACGAGATTTTTAATTGTGAAGTAATTCGTAAAATTGTCAAATTATAAAAACCTCACCCCAATTGAGATCAAATTTGAGACATATGCATCCATAAATTTTTGGAAAATTCATATTATCCTAAGGCATATAAAGCCTATAATAAAACAATTCTGGCTTCTCCCGCCTTTGGTATCTATTATTTGTGCTATCATTTCCGTCCTAAAATTGGCACATTTTCAAACGAACATCAAAGCTATTCAAAATGACCTCATTTTACAATTAAGGAAAAAAAAAATCCGCAGGCTACTTAATTCATCTAACAACTCCTGCAAGTTCCTTGCAATCTCTTCACGCCTTTGATTTGCCCATTCAATATGCGGCGTCAAAAATTGGGTCAAGCCAGTCGTCCTCAGCTGCATTCCACGGTGGAATCTGTCCTGGCGGGTCCGAGATAGACTCCGTTGCCTCTTCACGCCTTTGATTAGCCCATTCAATATGCGGCAACGACTCCATTGCCTGATTCTCTTGAACCTCTGGAACATTCCTTTGTTGCAAATCATGCATACCCGACATCATTCCGTCTCTCTCGAGTTCAAAAATCCGGCAGTCCTTCTCCACAACTTGACGCCTCAAATTAGCGTTCATGTGTTCCAAACCGCTCCTTTCAAGTTCTATAATGGCCCGCTCTGTCTCCAGTTTTTGCACTCGAGTGCGAAGTGCAACACAGTGCTCAATCATCAATCTGCTGACCAATAGTGGATTGCTCGGGCGCGGGGGGATGGCCGTGTCTAAAGTTGCAGGGCTCTTAACTGCGCTACCCTCGTTGTCATTGCCATTGCTTGGCTCTGCACCAACTCCACCGCCGTAAAGTGGAATGATGTTGCGGTCTATCCTCAAGTTGTGTCTGCAAACTGGGCAACACGGCATAGGTTTGTCCTGGAGCCACTTATACATGCATGGCCAACAGAAGATGTGCCCACACGACCTTGCAATGGGATCCGTCGGAGGGTCGAAGCAGATGTGGCACTCCAATACATCCTTTCGTTTCGGACAAGGTAAGTCTAATTTGTCATCGCCGATGGCGGAGGTTGTGGATAAGGGAGGATTGGTCGAATCCATAACTCTTGGGCGTGACTGGTACTATCTTCAACTTAGTCTTGATACTGCTCTTTACTTTGGCACTGCCACGCCTTGCTAGATGCTACTCAGAGTACAAACATCAGCACATTCAACGGTATGAAAATACTCCCAGTTGGCACTTACAAATTAACGCCTGCTATTACCACAAGTCTCTAAGCTCACAAAAGAGTGTGATTATGGTATGAGGGCCCTGCCCTTGTTGGCTTATATAGCTTTGATGTTGGAGCCTCGGTGGTGAGATTCACCCAAGTCGTTAGTTAGCCGCGAGACTCGGGACCCAAGACTTTGTGGAATTCTCTCTAATTGATCTCTCACATCAAACCTCGGAAGCAAGTGTAATTGTTAGGTCTTGGTGGGTCGTCCAAACCGGCCTTGGTAGACTATGCTGGTACTGGTCGATGAGCAAGTCCATTGTAGGAGTAAATCAATGATGTCTCGGTGCTTGGTTATAGAATTCGCGGGATGATGTTGACTAGAACGTTTCTAGAGTTCTGTTTTGCAGACCTAGAAGAAGACATTGGAATAGCAAGTTATATTATGTGTGAAATGAATGTATAAACTTTGTTACATATTTTTTATGAACAAAGTTCAAATGTGAGGTAGTATTTGTTTTAGAAATGTGTCAGCAATATAGGATCTCTGGTTGATCACTGTGTTTTGGACTATGCCATCGATTCAATTGTATGGAGTGCACATTAGTGTACGTCAAAAATAAGGATCAACCGCTATGTATGAATTATCAATCGATCAAGTATGCGATGGACAACGTTTTGTTGGGAGATTCCAGTTAATGATGTGTCATTTATCTTAGGGGCGGTTTACACTACGGACCAAGAACTCGTTCCATGCAATTCTAAAATCTGTGATTGTCTCCATCATGGATTTTAGCCAATCACAGATTTTAGAGTTGCATGGGACAAGCTCTTGGTCCGTAGTGTAATCCGCCCCTTAGTAGGAGTTCCAGGATTAGCTCAGGGAGTAGCTCCTTTGAGCTTCATGCATGAGTTCTTATAACTTTGTCTATAAAATTTGTAGCTTAATCCTTAAAGGGCTGATGGGGATAGTATAGATATGTTGGCGTATATTTGACATCTGGTGTAAATAGAAAGTTCTAACTTGAGATCCCAATTTAGCTCATTAAAATCATGTTGATGTGAATTTTAACTTCACTTTTAGATCTTTAACCCATAGGAGGTGTGGAACCATACCAAATACAATAGAATATTAGTGTATAATAATGGTGAGAAAGGGCTCTTTGGACCTTTAAGGGTTAATTATGCAACATTGGTCGTCTAGTGTGTGGAAACTATGTGTGGAACATGCCACATGTTAGGGGTTTGTTCCTAGTAGTGTATCCCACCCTGGTGTTTGAACATTGATCAATTCCCGAGAGTGCAACGTACTAAATACATACAAATATACATGAGTGCATAGAAGGGGTATTAATTTGAACATTGTTGTATTACGTATACATACAATAAACACATTTAGGGTTGAAAATATTGACATATACTTACATTAGATTTATGGAATAGATCTGTATACAAAGGTTTTCAGACATAAACCCCTCATATACATGGGATATTTAGAGGGGGTCATGAATGCATGTGATTCCCAAACATAATAATGTAGAGTGCACCTTGGGCATTGATATTCTGAGATAATGAACATTGTGCATTTTTTCAAGAAATCAGAGCACACATCCTAATTTGGTAGAGACCACGAGCAAAAACCAATCATGAACTTTACTCAATCTAAAGAACCTAAAAACACTTTGAAACATATGAGGGGCGGTTTACACTATGGACCAAGAGCCATGACCAAGAAAATTAAATCATTTTCATGGTCATGGCTCTTGGTCAAGACCCGTGACCATGAAAAATCAAAAATGCAATTTTAAATGACTTGGTCACTCTTTGTAGTGTAAAGTGGATTTAGACCGGGACAAGTTTAAGCTCATCATTCTCTCTTTTATCTTCCCCTTTTTCCTCCTTTCTCTTTAAATAATTGAACACTAGCCAATCAATGATTTTTGAGCCCCATGGTCTCCTAGATTATAGTTGAGTCGAGGCATTTGCTTCGACTCAACTATAATCAAGGAGACCATGAAAACATTATCCATTTGGGAAATTTTAGCAGTTTTGGGGACCTCAAAGTTAGTGGTCATTCTCCTTTTTTCAAGGTAGTGTAAAGCCAAATGGGACCAAGAGCTCTTTTTGGGCCAATCACAGATTTTAGAATTCCATGGTCATGGCTCTTGGTCCATAGTGTAAACCGCCCCTGATAAATGTTTGCCAAAAACCACCCGAAACAACCTAGAAGATTGAGGTATGTTGATATTTGAATTATCACTTGAATTAGGCGTCCTAAAATTTTGGCCGGTAAATTCCATTAAAATGGCGTCTTTGAAAGTGCCAAATTTGAGACAAAAAGCTAGATTACAAACCAACATGATGTTGCTGATGATGATTTGAAGGTGCCAGTATCTTGACATTTTGACATTTTTAACAAATTTGAAGTTAATACATCAGTGTAATCCTGCAATTGAATGGTGGTAATTATTGATTTATCTAAACTTGCTTGGAGAGTCTTTTGAAAAGTAATTGATTATTTTTTTTTCCAAATATTAGAGTTATCCTTAACCCCTAAGGGTCCATAGCTTTTTTGGGCTTAAAATCATCATCGCTTTTGATGTGTTATAGGTCTAAATTTAAGTGAGATATAGAAATCTCAACCACACAATCTTGTAACATACATGTTGTAGATCATGTGGATCAATTTTGGGGTCATTTGGCCATTCAAATTGCAAGATCATAGTGTTTTAGTGCTAAAAAAGGATGCTGAAATTTTCCTAGCAACACAGTTAGAGGTGAAATTCGTTTTCCAAAGTACTCAAATGAAAAAACTTTCAACTATAAAGTAGTTCAAAATCATCATATTAACAGATTGATACCAAAACGTTTCATGAATTTTTTTAATGTGCCCTAAAATGGCCTTGCATTGTCAAATTGTAGCCCGAAAAGTGGCCCATTTGAACCAGAAAGCAAAAAGTGTTCAAATTAGATGACTAGACTTCAAGCCATGATGACTAGACTTCAAGGCAAATCCAACCCAACAAGTTTTATTAAAACAAACTAGGGATGGTGGAGATACAAGCCCCCAAAGTTGTTGCCATCAAAATTCACATAATTGTCCAAAAAAAAGATACCTACTTTCAAATGATCACCAAAAATTCAATTCATCTTGTATTGATTTTAAATTTTTACCACACATTCCATACACCATGCGGGGAGTTTTATTAAAATTTCAAAAAAATTAATCGGACATGTTTTGCAAATGTTACAGCACTTTGAACGTGAATGTCCCTCAAAAACGTTCAAAATTTGGACGCCGGGATGGTTAGGGGTTAAAGTCAATTTAACCCCTAAATGCCTAGAGCCCTCTCCAAAATCAGCAGTTTTGCAAAGATGCATTATAAAATGCAATCTAGACGAATATTTTAAACTTGATACATGAATAAAAGTTGTACATTATGAGTTTTAAACTCTATCCATACGGTTAGATCTATGATTGCTATTACTAATAATTTTGTATAAAATTTGAAATGTGAAATTCAAAATTATTTTGAAATTCAATTACGAATAAGATATTGACAATCTATGTATGAAATTCATTGTGATTGGTTGAAATGTAATACTCCAAGAGTGGTGATTTTGGAGAGTTTTTGGTTGTCAAATTTATGAGTAGACTTTTTTTAGAGCACTTTTACACTGAAATCTTCAAAATTTTGAGTGAATCATTACAACATGAAATGAGGCATAAAAAATTCATAAATCGTCTCCTTTCTAATCAGATCACATATGCATGAAGCTAACTTCCCACAGAATCTACAGTAAAAATTCCACATGGCAAAAAGTGCATGACGGATAAGAAATTTTGGATGAAATCTGTACATCGTCCAAAAAATGGACGCTTAGGCAGTTAGGGGTTAAGTTTGAATAAGATACTGTGAATTTTGCTTTAATATATTCTTATCTATTCACCCCAAATAGTTAAAAGGTATAAATGAGCTTGGTGGTCTATCGTTATTAACCCCTAAAGGACCAGGTGGATACATTGTGTCTAAGAACAATTTCATCACTTTAATAACTTGTTTGGATTTCATAATTTTGACTCAATGTTAACTAGAGAATTGAAAATGTTCGTTTCAAGAACACAAAAATCCTTCAAGATTTGCAATTACGTTGATTGATTCATTGGGGAAAAACTAAAACGTCAATGTAGGTGAACTTGGGACATTGTAGTTAGGGAGGTTGATGACTTGAAGGGCGTTTTCATACTTGGACGTCACATTCGTAAAAAAAAAGAACTGTCCAATATATAAAATATTTGCCATTACTGCATCATTGATACTATAAAATAATTACGAAAAATGTTTAAATATATTTAAAATGGAATCTTTTCAAAATAATTGGAATCTTTTTTACATATTTTATATTGTTTTGGAATATTTTGGAATATTCCAAATATATATTTGAATTCTTTAAAACATTTTTGCAATGCAAAAATTAATAACGATCACAAACACCGGCTCAACGAGTCACCAACAAGTCACTTCACCCAAACATAAATCTTTGAGAATCAATCATTGTTGTTGTATTTGGTTTTAGAACACCATTTTTTGTGGGCACCTAGATATAGTACATCTTTGTATGCTCCTAAACTTTCAAACGCTAATCATGGTTTTTAAATTTATGAGAAAGTTCTCAATGAATGACCTGTTGGTTTTGTTCAAAATTTTGAGAAATCAACTTATGATCAAACCTTATAATCATGTAATATATACGGTAGATTGTTCTGAAAATTGATGTACAATCTCATGACTAAGTCCTTTTCGAACTTCAACGGTGAAGTTTTCTACATGAATACCAATCAAGAGATACAATTGCTTTTTTGAAAGCATCACGAGAAAGTGATAAAATTTTAGGAATGAGCATGGTCCTTTAGGGGTTAAGTATGTAAGAGCTTGGTGGCTCGCTTGGTGGTCTCTAGTATCAAGGGAAACTCCCAAGACTTCATTTTGAGGGCAATTTTTTATTTTTTTCATGAGTTTATGAACCACCAAGCTGTTACACACTTAATAATGATAGATCACCAAGGTCTTCCAAACCTTTTAACTATTTGAAGTAAACAAATAAGAGTACATTAGAGAAAAATTCACAATATCTTATTCAAATTCAAAGAGAGAATGATGAGCTTAAACTTGTCCCGGTCTAAATCCACTTTACACTACAAAGAGTGACCAAGTCATTTAAAATTGCATTTTTGATTTTTCATGGTCACGGGTCTTGACCAAGAGCCATGACCATGAAAATGATTTAATTTTCTTGGTCATGGCTCTTGGTCCATAGTGTAAACCGCCCCTCATATGTTTCAAAGTGTTTTTAGGTTCTTTAGATTGAGTAAAGTTCATGATTGGTTTTTGCTCGTGGTCTCTACCAAATTAGGATGTGTGCTCTGATTTCTTGAAAAAATGCACAATGTTCATTATCTCAGAATATCAATGCCCAAGGTGCACTCTACATTATTATGTTTGGGAATCACATGCATTCATGACCCCCTCTAAATATCCCATGTATATGAGGGGTTTATGTCTGAAAACCTTTGTATACAGATCTATTCCATAAATCTAATGTAAGTATATGTCAATATTTTCAACCCTAAATGTGTTTATTGTATGTATACGTAATACAACAATGTTCAAATTAATACCCCTTCTATGCACTCATGTATATTTGTATGTATTTAGTACGTTGCACTCTCGGGAATTGATCAATGTTCAAACACCAGGGTGGGATACACTACTAGGAACAAACCCCTAACATGTGGCATGTTCCACACATAGTTTCCACACACTAGACGACCAATGTTGCATAATTAACCCTTAAAGGTCCAAAGAGCCCTTTCTCACCATTATTATACACTAATATTCTATTGTATTTGGTATGGTTCCACACCTCCTATGGGTTAAAGATCTAAAAGTGAAGTTAAAATTCACATCAACATGATTTTAATGAGCTAAATTGGGATCTCAAGTTAGAACTTTCTATTTACACCAGATGTCAAATATACGCCAACATATCTATACTATCCCCATCAGCCCTTTAAGGATTAAGCTACAAATTTTATAGACAAAGTTATAAGAACTCATGCATGAAGCTCAAAGGAGCTACTCCCTGAGCTAATCCTGGAACTCCTACTAAGGGGCGGATTACACTACGGACCAAGAGCTTGTCCCATGCAACTCTAAAATCTGTGATTGGCTAAAATCCATGATGGAGACAATCACAGATTTTAGAATTGCATGGAACGAGTTCTTGGTCCGTAGTGTAAACCGCCCCTAAGATAAATGACACATCATTAACTGGAATCTCCCAACAAAACGTTGTCCATCGCATACTTGATCGATTGATAATTCATACATAGCGGTTGATCCTTATTTTTGACGTACACTAATGTGCACTCCATACAATTGAATCGATGGCATAGTCCAAAACACAGTGATCAACCAGAGATCCTATATTGCTGACACATTTCTAAAACAAATACTACCTCACATTTGAACTTTGTTCATAAAAAATATGTAACAAAGTTTATACATTCATTTCACACATAATATAACTTGCTATTCCAATGTCTTCTTCTAGGTCTGCAAAACAGAACTCTAGAAACGTTCTAGTCAACATCATCCCGCGAATTCTATAACCAAGCACCGAGACATCATTGATTTACTCCTACAATGGACTTGCTCATCGACCAGTACCAGCATAGTCTACCAAGGCCGGTTTGGACGACCCACCAAGACCTAACAATTACACTTGCTTCCGAGGTTTGATGTGAGAGATCAATTAGAGAGAATTCCACAAAGTCTTGGGTCCCGAGTCTCGCGGCTAACTAACGACTTGGGTGAATCTCACCACCGAGGCTCCAACATCAAAGCTATATAAGCCAACAAGGGCAGGGCCCTCATACCATAATCACACTCTTTTGTGAGCTTAGAGACTTGTGGTAATAGCAGGCGTTAATTTGTAAGTGCCAACTGGGAGTATTTTCATACCGTTGAATGTGCTGATGTTTGTACTCTGAGTAGCATCTAGCAAGGCGTGGCAGTGCCAAAGTAAAGAGCAGTATCAAGACTAAGTTGAAGATAGTACCAGTCACGCCCAAGAGTTATGGATTCGACCAATCCTCCCTTATCCACAACCTCCGCCATCGGCGATGACAAATTAGACTTACCTTGTCCGAAACGAAAGGATGTATTGGAGTGCCACATCTGCTTCGACCCTCCGACGGATCCCATTGCAAGGTCGTGTGGGCACATCTTCTGTTGGCCATGCATGTATAAGTGGCTCCAGGACAAACCTATGCCGTGTTGCCCAGTTTGCAGACACAACTTGAGGATAGACCGCAACATCATTCCACTTTACGGCGGTGGAGTTGGTGCAGAGCCAAGCAATGGCAATGACAACGAGGGTAGCGCAGTTAAGAGCCCTGCAACTTTAGACACGGCCATCCCCCCGCGCCCGAGCAATCCACTATTGGTCAGCAGATTGATGATTGAGCACTGTGTTGCACTTCGCACTCGAGTGCAAAAACTGGAGACAGAGCGGGCCATTATAGAACTTGAAAGGAGCGGTTTGGAACACATGAACGCTAATTTGAGGCGTCAAGTTGTGGAGAAGGACTGCCGGATTTTTGAACTCGAGAGAGACGGAATGATGTCGGGTATGCATGATTTGCAACAAAGGAATGTTCCAGAGGTTCAAGAGAATCAGGCAATGGAGTCGTTGCCGCATATTGAATGGGCTAATCAAAGGCGTGAAGAGGCAACGGAGTCTATCTCGGACCCGCCAGGACAGATTCCACCGTGGAATGCAGCTGAGGACGACTGGCTTGACCCAATTTTTGACGCCGCATATTGAATGGGCAAATCAAAGGCGTGAAGAGATTGCAAGGAACTTGCAGGAGTTGTTAGATGAATTAAGTAGCCTGCGGATTTTTTTTTTCCTTAATTGTAAAATGAGGTCATTTTGAATAGCTTTGATGTTCGTTTGAAAATGTGCCAATTTTAGGACGGAAATGATAGCACAAATAATAGATACCAAAGGCGGGAGAAGCCAGAATTGTTTTATTATAGGCTTTATATGCCTTAGGATAATATGAATTTTCCAAAAATTTATGGATGCATATGTCTCAAATTTGATCTCAATTGGGGTGAGGTTTTTATAATTTGACAATTTTACGAATTACTTCACAATTAAAAATCTCGTGTTCTTTGAATCGCAATCCAAAATGTCTCTTTCACTTCTTTGAAACAAGATATAATGCCTTCTTCAGGTTGGATATTTAGCCCAGTTTACTCATTTTGGTCTTTGCAAATATTTACGTTCATGGTACCAACAAATTTTCAAAATAGGCTTGCTAAACAAAGAACATTTAATATTCTCTTAATGAACTCAATATTAAATTAATGAAATGATGGTTAAATAAAAACATATAGCTTCTCCTTGTGGACAATAAAGAAAACAACTCTTCTTCTTTGCAATCCACTTTTGGTTCAATTAAAAAAATCATGAGTACAGTAATTTTAAAAATTGTCAATTTATGATGTAAAACAACAATTGAAACTTACGACAACATATGTGGGTTTTTTCAAAACCCCTAGTTTTTGTTCCAATATGTACATTGTCAATCTCAACCTAAGTGCTAAACCTTGACAGTGTGTATATAGATTAATCTACTTCATTTTAGTACAAAAATACACTCTTGGAAGTAACACTCAAGATTGTAATTGGTTACAAGATCGACAATGGATGCGTCTACCTAAAAACGTTTCAATATATCAATATGTGTGTTGATGCAAAAGCTCAATCTTTTTGAGTGGAAATTGAATCATTATGAAGTTAGGACACAATACCAACTTGCTTCATTAGTTTTATCCTTCAATAAGTTGCCTACAATATAGAATATTCATTAGTCATCAAACACGTTTATTATTACATTGGTGACATTAAACAATATTTGCACCCAACGAATAAAGGGGATGTAAAATAAAGGAACTAGTACATTCTTGAGTTGCCTACTTATAACCTCAAATCAACGAGAACTTCGAACCCAATGTTCTCATAAATTTTAGAGCAATGCGCACTTCAACATGGCTTTTCTAGTACTCTAGAATTTATGATTACAAAAAAATATACACCAATGCTTACATTCCAATTGTTTTTATTCTCTTCAAACAAATCATGAGCTTGTGACTGACATCTACAACATAAAAAATCCTTAGCCTGGAACAAACGCCCAAAACATTTGGCACTCTTAAATGTGTCATCTTCACGAGTATGAAGCATTGCTTTGACTCCCTCCCAACGTAGCTGCCATCTATAAAGGTAGTGGGACCCGTACCGTTGAGCACGTTGTCGCGGAAGGACCTCCATGAGCACGGGTTGTCTCCTTGACCAGTTCCAGACCGGAACAATCGAGTGAGACAACCCATGCTCAAATGTAGAATTGATGGTAGCAACCATTCTGTTATTAATTCCAAAACTTGCCCAAGTTCACAAAGCTACCGTACGTGGAAGGCAGGGTCGGCACTTTCATGTCGAATAATTAATAAAAGTTGAAACAACAGAGGTCAGCACTTGCAAAAGTAATTATTAAGAATTCCGCTATTAATAGCTAACATTAAATTTTTTCCCGACGACTAAACGTTTTATGTTATTTTTTGTCTTCGATTTTTGTTGTGTATTGTTTTTATTTTAATTTTTTTCGGCATTTTGTTGACTTTATTTTTGTTGATTTCGACAAAATACTTAATAAATTTGTTTATTTTTTCGGCGTTTTTTTGGGAATTATTTTTTGCCGACCCTGCCTTCCACGTACGGTATATTCAAGAAGTCTAAGCATGAATCCTGTCAAGCAAGGCAGTTCAGATCTTGCCCCTCCTACATTTCTTTCCTCCATCATGCTCAGGGAATTAGGTTTTAAAAATTCATCACATTCCACAGAGCATTCAGTACAAATCAGCCCATTTGACCAAGCCACCGCACCATCCACATCACAAGCCAAATACAAAACTCCAGTCTCCCAGCCATCGTACTTCTCAA
The DNA here is from genome assembly GCA_022496805.1 of Pohlia nutans. Lineage (NCBI taxonomy): Eukaryota > Viridiplantae > Streptophyta > Bryopsida > Bryales > Mniaceae > Pohlia > Pohlia nutans. The sequence continues at coordinate 7,168,044 of CM040086.1, forward strand.
ACAATCTACATTCTGCTCTGCCTCGTGTAAGAAAAGTATCCAAAACTAGTACCGCATTCTCTACACGCCTAAGCCTCACGCGTACGCAGCACTCACTCCCACGCACATCCAACACATTCACCACATCCATCATAATATTTCCTTGCAACTCAGGGGCTGTGCTCAAACCATGTACTGTAACCCCACCTCGACTCTTCAACTCCCGCACCACAAAAGAGGAACTCGTACTTCACCAAGCACCGTCATGCTGCCAAAAGCCATCTTCGATAATAGCAAATAAAAATTAAAAAAACAAAAAAGTACAGACTTTTCCACATTGCTCTCAACATCTACACCCACCTGCATTCCTCCTTACAAAATCTACCCTACCTAGCCTCGCTTCATTTCCTACCTAATCTGGTTGTCTGGTGGAGGCGGCGGCCGCCCACCCGGGCCTCCCATCATGCTGCCTGGAGGAGGCATGCCCGGCGGACCGCGAGGAGGTGGAGGCATCCCTTGCTGCTGCCCCTGTGGCGGCTGCTGCTGCTGCATGCCCGGCGGAGGGGGCCGCATGCCCTGTGGAGGTGGCCCTCTGCCCCACGGAGGAGGTCCCCCCATGCCCATCCCCGGCGGGGGACCCCCGGGCGGACCGCCCTGGAACCCGTGCGGAGGGGGACCCATGTGTGACCCTGGAGGGCCCGCTCTGAACTGCGGAGGAGGCGGCATGCCCTGCTGCTGCATCGGCGGACCCCACTGCGGCGGCGGACCTTGGCCTCCCTGCATCTGTTGCTGCTGCTGTTGCTGCATCGGAGGACCCCCGTAGCCCTGCGGTGGCGGTGCCAGCCCCTGCATCATCTGCCCTTGCTGCGGCGGCGGCGGCATCGGCGGCGGTCCGCCGTTGAACGGTGGCGGAGGATGATGCATGGGCCCGTTCATGCTCATCCCCATGCTGCCGTTCGCTTGGGCCGGAGCCGGAGGAAGCCCTTGCCCCAGTTGCGGAGGACCCACCAACTGCGGAGGGCCGCTCGCAAACAGAGTGTGCGGCCGATTCTTTGTCGCGCTCGGATTGTTCGATGCCAGCAAACGCTCTGCCAAACACAACAACACCCATCACTCAAATTACTTAACGTGTTCATGCATGTCCATCATCGCCAACTTCCCCCCACCCCTAGCTTCTCAAGCATTTCATACAAGGACCTTGTTGACGATTGCAATCCCACACGTACCAGCCAGAGTCCCATGCCGCTCCCCTTTCGTGTCTTTCTTGTAAGCATACGACACAGTGATAGCTCGATTGCACAAATACTGCCCGTTCATAGCCTGCACAGTTGCAACCCTCACCCTTCAATGCCCCTCCTGCTGCTCAGCGGAGAATATTTGCAGCACCCTCCCCTCAACATTCAAACAGGCCCAGCTACATTCCCACTCTCCAGCGAAGCTTACCTCGATTGCAGAGTCTGAGGCCTCGAATGAGTCGTAGCTGATGAAGCCAAAGCCTCGAGAATTGCCGGAATCTGGATCCCTCATGATCTGAAAAGTACGACCACGTCATGCATTCAGGACCACAGCACCACGACAACTCTACTTCCTGCACCCGACATCGTTGCCGAAATATAACATTGCCGAAAATATCACTCAAGGCAATGCAACAAGCCCAATATGCAAACCAGCTTCACATCAACAACCCACACCCCCCCCTAGCCCGGCATGGTAGCTGTACCTTGGGGTTGGTGACTATCACGCCAAAAGCGCTGAAAGTATCGTACAGTAGTTTCTCGTCCACGTCCTGCAGGACGCACCACCTTGTCAGTGTCCCCTCCCAAACCCTAAAACCGCAAGCCTCCCTTATCACATCCACAAAACCCAAAATAGGCTGCAGTTCCTTGAGAAGCAATGTGTTCAACTCAACAACAGCCTTGTTCTATTTCGTAGGCACAAGAGGCATGGACTGTACTTACAGGATCCAAGTTGCCCACAAACAAATTGGCGCCCACGTCCAAACTCTTCTTGTCTTGAGATGCCTGGATCAAAGACACATCACATGTCAACAACCACCCGCTTTTCTTACTTGCATTCCCGTCCAAGAATACGTATCAGTTCAATAGAAAGAAAGAATAATTGTGCCCTTTTTCTGATTCATTCATTGGAGTAGTTCTTTCCCACCCACACATTATACCAATAAAAAATCAAGTAATACACACACTCCCGGGTGTTTGTTACTCGTTTCGTGAACAAGGTCAGACTGGACGCTGCGGACGTAAGATGGCTCTCACCTTGTTCACTCGAATGGGCTTGCCATACAACTTGATCATGTTCAGGATCTTGATGGCCTACACAAGGTTCCCAAATTCTCGTCAGTCCCCGCACACAAGGAAATGAGAGACTGTATTCTGCCCTACTTAATCAAAACTCTCGAGACAGCATCATGTGCAGGGAGGGATGTCACTCACGTAATCGGCATCCTCTTCGCTTCGAAACTCCACGAACCCATAGCCTTGGTGCAAATTCGTGACCCTGTCCTTCGGCACGTACACATTCACTGTTCCCAGCACCAACACGACACATACATCACAAGCCGTTCTCGAACCGACATCTCAAGGAATTATTCATCACTTCTAGGATCACTCGGGACGGGGCCGGGCCCGACGATTGGACACTCCGGGATTACTCATTCATTCGCTCGCAATGTCGTGATCCAGTAGACCACACTAATCTGTTTGGACTCGGTACGCATTTGCATTTGCATTCACAACGGTTCCTGGGAAAACACAGACGTTCGATTACTGCCAGAGCGCAGGACAGACGAGGGGTGGATATCACTCACCGACAGGGCCGGCCTGAACAAACAACTCCCACAACAGCTCCTCGGAGACCTGTTCCGTTCACAACAAACTCTTCCAGTCAGCTTTCGACCTAATTGGGGGAGTCTAACAATTCCTCCAATTAGGGTTTTACGACACGGAGGCCATTGGACACCCCGATCACCCTGTCGATCTCCGAGAGATATTTTAGGGTTAAGGGATTTTACAGATTCGTGCAAAGTCATATAGAATCTCTTGCAAATGCAAAGATCCCAAAGTCGATGCCCTGGAGCGATGGAGTAAACCACGAAAGCCCTTGGGGGATCGAGCATGCAGAATAGCGGACCTCAGTGGAGCACAAACCCTTCGGAGTACGGCTTGTGAGAAGGCCGTTTTGGTTAAGCCTGTACCAAAGAATTAGGGTTTAAGCTCCCGTTGGAGTTGATTATAGTGCGCTTTGGTTTTCACAAATTCACCAAGGTCCGGTGTTCGACATGCCTCCCCGGGCTTGAAAATGAACGTCATGCCCGTGCCGTCCCAAAGAGGAAGAAGGAAAATTGGAGCAGGAAGAACTGGAGAGGAAGGCAAGGAGGTATACAGACCTGGGAGTCGAGGTTGCCAACGTAGGCCGTGGCATCCTGGTTGCGCTCCGCGGCGTGCTGGCCGAGCAGGTTGGCGCCCACGCCGGGCGTGATGCGCGTCGTCATGGATACTATTGAACGGACCACGCCAGAGGAGGGCCCTGCGTCGGGTTTACATGCGCTGCATCTCCTTCTTCGCCACCAATGCCACCACAACGACTGAACTGAAAGCAAGCGCACAAGCAGATGCTAATCTAACGACAACGACGACAACAGCGATGACTACGAGGAGATCAAGAGCAACAACCAAAACCATGAATCAGTGACTTGCTTGGGCTGGGAGTAACGGAGTTTAGGGTTTCTCCTTCGAGTGAAGACGATCAGAACTCTTTAATATCACATATTACATAGAGCCCAATGCTACGGAGTCTGGAATAAGGAGAGTGTGATAATAAGGAGTCTGGTGGAGAGTGTGATAATAAGGAGTCTGTTGGAGAGTGTGATAATAATGAATCTGTTGGAGAGTGTGATAAAAACGAGTTAAGAGGTTATCAATACTCTGAGGATCCAACTGATATTTTCAATACGCATACAGTTTAGGTTGAAAGTACATAAGAATTTATTTTGCCAAATAACTTATGTTTTTGTTTATTTTTGGCATTTAAACACCAAGGAGCGCTAGAAATGAATGGCGTGTACCAAGCATTAAGGGAAAATTTGAAGAAAAATGGGATGAAGATGCTAGATTGTTTCAGTTTTTGAATATGAATTGGATGAAATTGCTATTTTCTAATTAAGTCATCCAAATATGTGGATGAAGAAGATAGTTCTGTCCAAAATATAGATGAATATGAAAATATTTAGCTACATTTTATTTTATGTCTCCACTTTGGCACTTCCCCAAAAACCAAATAAAATCCATGTTTAGAAGATGCATAGCAGTATGTATATTGTTTCTTGTAATGATGTAAGAAATTGCTTGTATTACCATAGTCAAAGGGTAGGTTCATTAACTTTGTGCCGAATAATTAATATTTTCCAAAAGTAGAGTTCATTTGTTTAAGATATTCTTTGAATTTTTATTTTTCTTTGCAATTTAGTTTTGAAAAAACAATTTCCTTTAATTTTGACATGCTATTTTAAAAATTTGAATTTTTTTGGGTCAAAGTTGCCCTTTGCCTATGGTATTTCCAACATGATATAAAATCAATAATGCATTGCACATTACTTGGTTTCACATAGTTTTTATATGAAATAGTTTTCCTTAATTATATGAAATGATTAAATGGTGTCATAGCTCAATCCTAGTCTCTTCACATGTTTAAGAAGTATATATTTTTATTTTATTTTATCTTTTTGCTTGCTTCATTGTGGAGTTATCATTTGGAAGGACCCAAGTCAAAAGTTCTAGCATTTGGTGAAGAAAAATAAAATTCAAACGGGATCAAATTTTTTATCACCGGAATCAATAACGAACATTACATATATTGTTAAAATAGAAAAAGAAGAAACTTCACATAGGACTGACTCACAAATGTAAAAAACAATGAAAGAAAATGAGGCTTAAGGTGGTTACTCCATTACCAACTGGCGCCTTAAACCAACCGTTAGGGGCATTTTCCACAATCAATGCTACAATGATGTTGATTGTGGATTTGTTGTTGTTGGTTTAAGCATCTTTAGTGTGTGCAATACAAATCTTTTTTGGACATAAACAACTTTACCTATGTGAATGAATGGGATGTGTCATGCTTCAACTTTGAGAATTTATTCATTCTTCATCCAAAAATTATATTTCAACTTGTGTTGAAATCTATTTCTTCTTGCCTAACTCTTTAAGTTGGATCACGAACAGATTCGAAGCCTTGTAACCTTCTCATACAACCTCGGACGATTTTCATCCAAGTCACCTCTAAAAGCCTATTAAATTCTCTACCAATTACAATAAATCTCTCTTGATGGGGAGTTGTTGATAATATTGGAGAGTCCTTCAACTACAAATATGTCTAATTTGTTGGGTAGGTTTTATGCTTACAATGGTCTTCTCATGTACACCTCATGTACATCTTAGCCATGCTAATATCTACTTTTGAGGCTAAAATCTACTTCTGTTCAAAGGGTTGGTATGTTTAGGGGTTAAACACAAACAACTCTACCTATGTGACGTGAATGGGATGTGTGATGCTTCAACTTTGAAAATTTATAACTAATTCGTTCTTCATCCAAAAATTATATTTCAACTTGTATTAAAATCTATTTCTTCTTGCCTAACTCTAAAAAAAAAAAAAAACTAAATAATATCAATGTCTCATATCCGTATTTCTTATTCAGGTGGGCACCTTAACCCCTAGACGCGCCTACGTCCAGAATCTGGACGATGGATGATTCTGGACGCGTCCCTTCACCACTCACGGGGATGTTTTTCATCCATTCATTTATTTTTTAAATTCTTGTGCTAGTTGATTACCATTTGTACGGTATGGATCTTCAAGATAAGATATTAAGAGTTTTTGAAAAATAGCAAAAGTGGTTTATGTCAAGTTTCATTCTTAGTTCAAAAAGTGAGACCTTAAACATGATTTTCCATAATAAGAAGAATCAAATAGTGAAAACCATACCATATTATAGTGCATGTTATTCCAATTTCATTACAATATTTTTAAAATTTTAAATGTTAATTTTGGACTTTTAATTGAATTTCAAGAGAAAACCTTGCAAAATTAATTAAAAAATATTTATAATAAATATGATGAATCCAACCGTATAGATGTTATCTTCACATTGACATTTATAACTTTGCTTTGTACATCAACTCCATTTTTGGTATTTATCAAACATTTTATAACGAATCTTTAAAAACAGTGTTGAATCGGGACCTTAAAGGGTTAATAATGTGAAGAAAAGCAGAGAGACAGACAAACAGACAGACTGCAGTGAGAGTTGATGATTCTGTCTTGTACTCTGCTACACTCTACACTAGTAAATGTCTCCGTGTACTCTTTCCTCTACATACTCAACAGCTTCTTCCTTCCTTCGTTTTGAATCGCTCCCTCCCTCCCTCCTTGCTTTTCACCCCAGTCAGTGTTTTCAAATTTGCAATTCCGCAACGGGCGATCACGGGGAAGTAAGGAGTTGTTGTCGAGAAAGATTGCCGAGAGAGAAAGAGATTGTTTTCTTGTTGCTGTTATTGAAGCTGCTGCAGGCAAGACAAGACAAGAGAAAGGAAGGGAAGAGGAGGATGATGGGAGGGGTGCCGCCCCCGCCTCCGCCCCACCCGCACGAGCAACGAGGGCTGTCAACTCCCAACAATAATGCCATGGGAATAGTTGGAGCTCCAACTAATATTCCTCCTCCTCCGCCCCCGATGACCATGCCCATGTCCATGCAGCAGCAGCAGCAGCAGCAGCAGCAGCAAGGAGGAGGAGTGGCGAACGTGCCGCTGCTGGGGCGCGAGTTGGCGTCGGCGCCGTCCGACGGGATCTCCAACCTGCGATTCTCCAACTACAGCGACCACCTGTTAGTGTCCTCGTGGGACGCCAAAGTGCGCCTCTACGACGCCAGCGCCAATGTGCTCAAGGGCCAATTCGCGCACCGCGCTCCCGTGCTCGATTGCTGCTTCCACGACGACTCCTCCGGCTTCACCGCCTCCGCCGACCACACCGTCTACAGGTCTTGAACCGCAAACCCTAATCTCATTCGTGTTGCCACTGCCACATTGATGCGTTGAAAGACAATTTTCGTCTAGGGTTTCTTGCAATCTTTTGTTTTTGAAATTCTTTCCTAAACCCTAATTCTTGGCTTAGCACTGGATCTCGTTCAAAGCGATCATGTGGCGACTGCCATTTGAGGTTCATTGTGGTTGTTTTCAAGTAGAGGTGAGTTCGGAATAGTTGCAAGGACACGTATAAGTTGTGAAAGGACAATGGTTTCTTACACTACGCCTGCATTTCCGTCTAGGGTTTCTAACTCGCTTGCAATCTTTTGTCCTCCACACTGTTAAAAACCCTTCCTAAACCCTAATTCTCGGGTTCTTCATTCAAAGCGATCGTGTTGCTACTGCCATTTATGTCTTTCGAGGTTCATTGTGATTGTTTTCCAACATAGGTGAGTTCGGAATAGTTGTATAAGTTGTGAAAGGACAATGCTTCGTCTGCAATCTTTTGTTTTCCCACGCTGTCGTCTACACGTGTGGAACCCCTCCCTAAACCCTGATTCTCGGGAAACACTAGATGCGATCGTGTTGCTATACTGCCACTTCGGTCTTTTTAGGGTTTACCTGCGGGTTGTTTGCAAATGGAGTTGGGAGGACATTTTTTCCAGGTTTTTTCGTGTAGGGTTTATGCCTGCAATTTTTAAAAATTTAAAAATTGTTTTTCCAGATATGATTTTAATACAGGTGGTGAGGATCGTTTGGGAACGCACGACGCTCCTGTGAGGTGTGTGGAGTATTCACACGCAACAGGTGAGCTCTTGGATGCGTAATTTGACGATTAATCTTCTCATCAGTTTTCTACCTGCAACCCACATCTGTTGGTGTCAAACTTGAGTCTGGGAGTAACTAAGTGTAGAGGATACCGTTTGCATCATTTTGATCACTACGAGGAACATGATTTTTGGGAGATCAATGTGTACAAGAGTCAAGTCTGTCGAGATCAGATTTTCATTACCATGAATGACTTACATCAGGTTTCAGAACGACACTGGATTTCTTGCATTGGAGAATGTGAAAGTTCTTCTTACGAAAGAATCTTAAGCTTAAAGAATCTTAATGTAGAGGTCTATAATCTTTGGCCCTTACTAATTGTAAAAAATGGAGTTGAATTTCTTATGCAATGAGGTTATAGACCACTAATGCAGGGATAGTAGACAACCCCATTTTTCATTCAAAGATGAGAGGCCATAGACATCATGCAAATCGAAGGCCAATCATGTGTATTGGGAGAGATGAGTTGCTGTTGGTAACAGGGGTCAGTATAGGAGGCAGTTTTTATGTTATTTTTATTTTATTTTGACCGACCTTGTTGATCAATTTGTAGGACATGTGGTGACTGGAAGCTGGGACAAGACGGTGCGATGCTGGGATCCGAGAGGGGGTACACGTGTTGGCACTTACCCCCAACCGGAGCGGGTGTACAGTATGTCACTGGTTGGACATCGGCTTGTCGTAGCCACTGCAGGCCGGCACATTACTGTCTACGACTTGCGTCATATGCAGCATCCTGAACAGATCCGAGAATCGTCATTAAAATATCAAACTCGATGTGTACGATGTTACCCGAACGGCACAGGCATGCTCTTCTTCCCTGTCCAAATGCCATCACCTGTGTGAACTAGAGTTTTGATCTCTTTTTGTGCATCAGCTTCAGTCCGTTTGAAACTTAGACTCTGAAAGATTGGTGTTCTTTGATGAATTCAAAGATTGTATGTATGGTAGCGTCTGTTGAGCCACGAGTTAACCCCTAAGCGTCCACTGTCCCCATTTTTTTTTAACAGTTTTGAGTAGGTTCTATTTGGGCTTCCTCTTGTTCGAATTTATTTATTTCTTGACCAACACATGCAATGATCTTCACTAGTTCTAGTGATATAAAATTCAGTCCCATCTGAATCATATTTTTCACAATATGATCAATCGAATTTGTCAGTTAAAACTGTGAATCCTTGGACCTTCAAGGGCTAACCTTTACGATGCAACATGTTGTGCCAGGTTATGCCCTCAGCTCTGTGGAAGGCCGTGTAGCTATGGAGTTTTTTGATATGTCTGAAACAGGACAAGCCAAAAAGTAAACCTTTTTTCCTATGGTTTGTGAATTCTTCTTTTGTCTTCCCCTCTTTCTGGACCATGGGGATAAAGCTATTCATTCTGGCCAAAGCTCAAACTATGTTGGTTGCATCCCGTGCAGATATGCTTTCAAGTGCCATCGGAAGTCTGAGGCGGGGCGGGATACAGTTTACCCCGTCAATGCTATTGCTTTTCACCCAATGTGAGTCATAATTTTCAATCTGTGCATTTCTATACATTTGGTACCATTTCTGTACATTCATTGGTTGTAATGTTGTTATTACAAATATTATACTTTTTGTTGTTGTTATTACAAATATTATACTTTTTGTTGTTGTTATCATCATCATGATCAATATATTTATGAAATTTTGGGCTGTCGTTTTAAGCCACTATCTTATCAAGAGCCAGATTTCAAAGGTGTATGAATCGCTAGGTCTGAGAATACGGTTATCTATGCAGATATGGCACGTTTGCAACAGGTGGTTGCGATGGGTACGTTAATGTCTGGGACGGCAATAACAAGAAACGCCTATATCAGGTATTTTAATGAGTCCAATGGAATATCGGTTCTCCAAGAGTATTAATGGGAACAATCAAAAATCATTTACTGTCATTGAGAGCATAGTGGAAATATGGAAGTTGCTTAAAAGTATTGAGTGGAACAATTTAACCCCTACAGGACCAAGGATTCATGGTTTTCAATTGATCATATTGTTGAATATGTAATTTAGATGGAACCAAATTTTATATCACCAGAACTAGTGAAGATCCACGCATGTGTTCGTCAAAAAACAAATAAATTTGAACCAGAGGAAGTCCTAATAGGATCTACTCAAAACTGTTTAAAATAACATGGAGCCCAATTTAGGCTTTTTGGTCCTTTAGGGGTTAAAATCACTTGCTGTTATTGAGATCATAGTCATTGTGGAAGTAGGGATGGCGCAGTAACAATCTGTTGCTGCCTAGTTATTGCCAATCCCTGTGTTGGATTATTGGCTTATCAAGACTGATGATATCAAGTATTCATGTTTTGTGCAGTATTCAAGGTATCCAACTAGCGTTGCTGCACTCTCGTTTAGCAGGGATGGACGCCTCCTTGCCGTTGCATCTAGTTACACATACGAGGAGGGTGAAAAACAGTAAGTCCTCATTCTCCTGTTCCCCTAATCAGATTGATCTTGTTCACTCCTTCATTTCACCCAGTTTGAGTTAACCGTTAAGTACCAAGAATTGATGGTTAAAAAATGACAAATTCAATCAATCATATTTGAAAAATATAATTCAGATGGGACCTTTTTTTTTATATCACCGGAATCTATGAAGAACATTCCATGTGTTGATCAAAAACACTAATAAACTTGAACAAAAGAAACTCCACACAGGACCTACTCAAAACTGCTAAAAAACATTGTGTGTTCACACTTAAACCGTCTAAAATCCAATTTGGAAGCTGATAGTCAATTACAGTAACTTTCAAAACGTATTTCTATTCTTTGATAATGTACGACATTATTTCTTCTATCTATTGATACATTTTGTTGGCTCCGACTACCAACAATTACACTCCTCCAAATCCAATTCCTCATGAGCACTGTTTTCACTCTGCTCACTTTAGGATGATGCAAAACATACCTCTTCAGTCACACAAAATTAACAAAAGTAAGAAAAATTTAATTTTTCAAGTAACGGACATTTATTGATACTACTCTAATGCAAGTGTGAACATAAACAATGCATTTTTTGTGCAGGCATGAGCCAGATGCTATTTTTGTGCGAAGTGTAAATGAGGCAGAAGTGAAGCCCAAACCCAAGGCATATGCACCCGCGTCCTAATTAGGATTTTAACTCTCCAGAGACTTGAGGCCCATTGAGTTATGGGGCTTGAAATATTGTAGATTAGTACACGTGTACACCCTTCAGGATTCGCAGCAGTAAAAGACACTGATCCAATTTACCCTTATGAGAAAAACATCTGTTCAGAGCTGCGAATCTTTGGAATGTAGAACTAGTCATCTCCTTGTTGCTTTCTTCTTTCTGAATGCCATACCGTATAAGGTAGACGACCTGTTTCCGATCACCTTAAGCAATTCAGCATACTTCCGGTGAAGTAACGAATATGCAAATAATTTTGCAAATAATTTTGCAGTGTAGGGAAATAGATTTGAAGGTCACATATTTTTGAACAAATTTTGGGGCAATATTGAATTTACTACGAATTTTCAAAGTGAAGATTATCTCCAACCCGTTCTCGCAATATAGGCTGACCTATTTCCAAGAACCGTAAAACTAGATTTCGATATTGGTGCTACTTCATATCAAGAACACATGATATCATACTAACTCGGTAATAAGTTTCCATTCTCGGCGCCAACCATTCCATATTAACCCCTAAACGTCCCATGGGGATAGTATATACATTGTTGTATAATTGGGATTTGCTTCTGACAAGAAACTCTAAATGAAGATCTCAGTAGCTCAATAGAACCACATTGATCTAAATTTCAACTTCTCTTTTGAACTCAAACTCATTGAAGGTGTGGATTCATTTCAAATACAACCAAAATACAACGTATTCTACTGGTCACAAAGGCACGTTCAGACCTTTAGGGGTTAAGAGGAAACATCCTAAAAACATGTTTCCGTCACCGTTTACGAATGAATTCAAAAACAATGCAGGCTCATCCACGGAACTAGGTCGCTCTATATTGCGTGATTGGGGGCCTGATCGGAAACAGATCCTCTACCTTAAGCTGTCAACTTGAAGTCTTGGGTGGTAATGTAGCAACCATAGCTACAATGTTGACTTAAATTAATTAATTGATATACTTGTGGCCGTATTCAAATTACACACCGTATAAGGGCATGCGCACCCTTCTCGTGAATTTACTCATGAATGCAGGAAATTATCATCCATCCCCCCACCCACAAAACTGTATCTCACCTGATTGCACAATGCTAAACAAATGTCAAATTGTCATGTGTTGCAACACAAGTCCCCGAGCCGTTTATCATTGTCAGACTTGCTGATTATAGTGGCAACTTGGTTTAGAGGGGTTAATTGCGACATCAATATATCTTACAAATTTGCCATCCCAGTGAGTATATACAAGAGTTGTCAAAACTTTTCATTCAAAATATTTCGTGAAAGGGTGGATACAAGTGTAGGGTGGGCACGTTCTAAGAGCATCCTTAATGCACCCGACAAACCAATAGAGTGCATTGAGGCGAGCATTGAGGATGCTTTCATAATGGCAACTTATGATTCCGATGAATTCAATGGCACTAAAAATACACTATTTTAAAATTTAATTTGCAAACAACCAATAATGCCAATAAATAGAAAAACCAACCAATTGATGTGGCAAAGGCAAAGTGAACTCAAGTATCATAGAGTAGATGAAGGATTTTTCATCCAATTTAGTTCATGAAGGCTCTTCGTTGGTTATGCCGCCTCTTCAAGTTAAATTAACATCATTAAAGCTATTTTTTGGATATTACACAGGGTCTCAACTATAGAAAGTGTAGTACAAATGGTTCATCATGTAGTGTATTTTGGGATTTTCTGATTTTTAAACTAAATTTAGGCCATGGAAATGAGATTTATTGCATTGGAGCCAAACTAACAAAATGAAGGTTACCAAATCTAATTTCTATTCCACTTTGATTTTTTGGAAAACTCTGAAAATTGAGTAGTATATTAGAATTACAAGTTCCGTGGGCTTTACCATAGTGTAGGGAATTATTCTAAATTTAGAAAACAAGTAATTCTCATTTACTAAACTATTCTTCATTATAATTTACACCTTGGATTAAAAAAACGAGTTCAAAAAATCATAGTAATTTTAAATTATCACCAAAATTTATGAAAATTTCACGATTTTTGGTAGACACATGGCTTCATCTACTAAAAATATAAAGTTGAATTTTTATCTTATTTATAGTGCCAAAATTGAGTGTGTCATGTAAAGCAAGATTCCATGGTCATTGGCTTGAAGTTTAGGGGTTAGCGTTGAAAATGGATTTTGAAATTTTCCTTGTTACACATTAGAGGTGAAATTCGATTTCTAAACCTACTCAAATGAAAAAACTTTAAACTATAATGCAGTTCAAAATCATCATACAAAGACGTTGGTAAAAGAAAATATCATGAACATGACTTAATGTATTTGCGAAATGGCTTTGAAATATCAAAAAGTAGCAAAAAAGTTGCACAAAAGACATCTTGGGCTAGACCCCCTTCTATTGAAATGCTTTTCAGAAATTTATAAGGTTCTTTAGTAGTTGGGGGATCACACCCTCCTTGATTAGTGGGGCTCAATAGTAGTTTTTTTATAATAAAGAACCCGGAAATCATCAAGGTTCTACATTGTTCATTTGTAAAAAATCTAGAAAGTGTGAGGGAGCACGGCCTCAATGGACTATCATTGGCGAGAAGCAACCAACTCAATTTTAGTTGAGTTTAACTAATCCACCAAAATCCTGTATTTTGCTATTCCCTAACAAAATATGGCCAAATTGGGAGGTGACTACCACAAGGGCTAAAGAACCTTATGTTCATGACATCTTGGATTAAGGTGAAATTTTAACCACTGACACAACTAGACCACCGATTATCCCATTTAGTGCGTGTGGTCAGTAATTCCTTAAGCACGCACTATTTTTGCCAAATATCAAAATTAGTGAAGGTTGAAATTTTTACTAAGTATCACCTTCACTAATTTCCCACATGCACTATAAACCCTTAGTAAATGGGATAACGTAGTACACGCAATCTTCCTAAATTATTTAATTGGAAACACTTGCTAAATGGGATAATCTTCGTAGTATACGCAACTTTCACAACAAATTTTATTGGAAATGGACACCGTATGAAAGAGATGCAAATGGCCGAAGTTCACTATAATCCAAGAACGTCCAGGTTTTGAACTTCGAATGATTCCCAAACATTCACAACAACTTGGATTGTCATAAAATATTTACCATAATAATTAGACTTCAAGGGGAATCTAGCCCAACAAATTTTTATTGTTTTAACATACATTGGATGGAGGAGAAACAAGCCCCCGAAGTTGCAACCATCAAAATGCACTAAAATTGAACCTCATACAAAAATGGCTCCCAAAAATTCAGTATATCTTGGATTGATCTGAAAAATTTACCAACACAAACTAGAAGAGAGAACCCAGATTCCCAACAAGTTTTATTGAATTTGGACACTGGATGCCAAAATTTTAGCACTTTGATGTTGAAAGCGGCCCAAAAACGGCCAGACGCTTAGGGGTTAAGAATTGAGATCATAGTAAATTGTCCTCCTTATGAACAATAGTTCTTTAGAGATTAAAAGAATGAAAATGACCCAAATATTTTCCTCTGCCGTAATACTGGTATATAGATTCCCATAAAATCACTCTTAAATATGTTAAACATGTTAAAATGCTAGAAGTGCTGCAAATAGTATACTCCACCTTGATAAATAGAAACCAACTCCTGAACGACTATAGTACCTTCTGGCATACTTGGATGAAGTTTAGGTCTACAGCTGTAAATATTAGAGTTTGGAGGATCCTGTTATACAATCATCTTGGTAGAATAAATCAAACTTGGTGAGAGTACACTATTTAATAGACAGAGAGAAAGAAGCAGATGTACAGTACATTACAGAAGAGAAAAGAGGCAGATGTCCAAGATTGATGCTTACACCTAAGCGCCTACATGCGTTGCTGTGTGATGTAATTACACCACAGAAGCTTCGCGAACTATCCACTGTATGCTAGCTCAAAACAAAATAACTATACCTAAGTGCTAGTGTTTGCACGGTTACCAGCCAAGATGAGAGAAATCTCAAGACCCCGACTAAATGCTTGGTTGAAGACGAGCCGTGTTTGAAACGTGGAGAAGAAGGGGAACCATGACAACAAGGCAATGGGAACGAAAATGAACATTCCCATACATGCGTCATACAGTCGAGCAATCTCACGAACTGAATGCCACAATCCGATGCTTTCCAGCTGACGCCGGAATATGATGGCAATCTGCACACAATCAAAAAAGGCTATCAATCAGAAAGTTGTTAAGGGTAAATTAATGTTGATGTGATAGAACAAGACTCCCCATAGGCCTTAGGTGTTTAAGATAATGCTAAATTAATGTCAAGTTACTGTTGACTAAATATTAACTTAATGGCAAGAACACTAACATCACACTATCATTAAGTTAACGCCATTTGTTACACTAACATTAACATGAGGACTATGTGTATCTTATGCCTGGTAACTTAACATTAAAACTTTGTCAATCTAGGGTGGGGTCATTTGTAACGGTGAACAGAACAAGCACATGCGGCATGTGATAAGAACATTGAATGCAAGTAGTGATGTATCTTACAGAAATGAGACCCCATCCAGTTGGAAGAATTGCAAGAGCCACAGCAAAGCAATCGGTGAGGGATAAAGGAGACACAATGATCGCCACAATGGCTCCTGCAATGAGGAGCATAAAGAGCGCCGCTTGAAACAAACGAATGACAAGGTGAAGCTTCGCCTTCTTCGCTGAAGCCTTCTGGCTGATGGTGAACACCTGCATTCTCCAGACGAGTTGTTCAAGACTAGTGTTCTTACTAAAGCACAAACACAGCCATACCAAGTCGTATTTGAACTTTTGTGGTAGAATTTGTTTATTAAAAATACAATGCATATAGAAAGCGACAAATCTCCCATGAGCGGTTCATAATAAAATAGAATCATACCTTGAATATTGCCACAAAACCTAACAGCGTTAACCAAGAGTAGACATACACCTGTAATACAAGTAATATCTCAGAAAAAGATGTCCATGTTCGCAAAAAAACAATGATCGCAGAATATTCAACGGTGATATGAAGACTTCAAATTGAAACCTCATCGATAGAGATACATACCATTAGGCTGGTGCTTCCTTCGAATACATTGAGATGATAGGAGACACCGTACTGGAAAAAGAAAAACCGTAAAGAAAACACAAATTCCCAAAATTTGCCGCCAACTGTACGAAGGTGGTCCTGCAAAATATAACATCCTCATTAGTATTTCTCAATTCCATATACTGACAAAACTTATAAATGTGAAACTGTAGACCACGTATCTCTGCAGATAGATGTCTAGTGAACTGGCGGTATCGCCTAATTTGTGTGCTTAATGAAATGTCTTCGACCAATCTCCGTACCTGCTCTTCAAGCCACCAAGCTTCCCAACTACTGTCACTCTTGACACCAACACCTCCTTTGTACAGTATCCAGTTTGTCCAGTCATCAAAATCCTCTACCGTCCTGTACCAGGATTTTATATTCCGTTAGATTACATAGGATGTTAAGAAAAAGGACAGCTTTGCAATTTTATGCTTGCGCACACAAAAAATTGCAACGAATATCTACGCTACTATGCTCTTGTTCAACAAAGACTACGTTTTACAATGCTTACTTTTGCCATTCGAAACCGGATGGATTAAAAATATATGGCGCATAGAGCCATGAAAGGGCAAGGAACCAGGAACTGAAGGTGAGCAGAATGTATGTAACTGATGTCCGATTCTGAGCACCATAAGCCAGATATATAACCAAGAGTAGGATGATCTCAAATCTGCAGCAAAAGGGAACTAATAGTAAGCGACTGTGTCAAAATGAAAGTCGTTCCAATTGTGAGAAAATACTCTTTTACAGAAGATTAGACCAATTAATCTGATCAATTCCTCGAGAAGGTCCAATGTGCCTTAAATATCGTTCACATTCTTGAGCCACAGAACCAAAACCATTCTGCACTCTGAATAATTAAAAATTAAGAAAAAGCTACAAAACATTCACAAAGCAAATGTAAGCCAAGTTTACTATTACAAGATGAAGCAAAATCTAACCACTTACGCTTTGGTAAAATGACTGCGAGAGAACAAGCGATAATTTTCAGCAAAGTTGATATGCCTCACAACAAAACCCCGTCCAGTCGAGCGATACTGCACACACTCAGACGTCAGCATCAAATTTTGCAATATAATAGCTACATGACATATAATCACAACTTCAGAGACCACCAGGACAACGAAGTGGTGGAGGGAAGCTGTTACCTTTGCACCTCCATGGAGAACGATACGCCCAAAATAATGTGTACGAGTGCCCAAGGAGAATGTAAAAAATACTGAAGCGAGTTGTAGCTGCATAGTGCAGAAGTCCAATATAGCCTGCATTTGACCACCCAATTTCAGTATTTACACCCACAATGACCAAAAATAAAATGTTAACATGCGCTGCTTTCTCAAACTTACATTGAAAGCCAAGTAACCCCAAGCAGCTGGTGCATCCTAGAGACCTAGTGCCATAATTAGTTTAAATTAACCAGAGTATCCGTAAGAGGTGTTTGGATACTAGTTCACGGACTTGCTTCTAGACGTTTCTGTGTTCAGTTTTTCATGGAAGCTCAAACAACACATCCGCACCTTCATGAGCCCTTTCTCCAGTACTAAATTTACTATCATAGGAATTGCCGTGAATATTCCAATCTGGAATAAGAATTGAGAAGTAAGAACTGATTGCAGTGCACTGTTCTGCAGAATGTCATTGTTGGCCTTCAAAGATGCATCTACACCTGATAGTGCCTGGCAAAACAAAATGATTTAAAACTCAGCATAATACACATGCATCTTACATATCTGAGTTTCTCCACGGGGTTGCAAGAGGCAACAGAATGTTCCATGAAATCACAAGAATGGAAATTGTTACAAAAAACGAGGTCCATGTGTGAGCATCGTGAAATGACTTACCAGGTAAGCTTTTCCATATAAAAAGGCATACAGTGTCAAAACTGTCATCTGTTTCACAAAGAAATTGGCATACACGTGCTGTCAATAACAAGCTCAAGTAAAAGTACACTCAAAATGTCTACTAGAACTGATACTTCGTGACCAAATGCATATAAATAACATAGTGTTATTGAGGCATACCATAGTGGTGACATAGAAACCAACTGATGTAAAGAAGAATGAGAGCATGCGGGGAAAATCAAGAAGTTGGCCCAGTCTATAAAGATCTCGAGCAAGCGCTTGCTCTCCGTTTCCGCTGGCCACTTTCGCCTCAAAGGTGGCTATTTGATTCAGACCAACATCTCGGCCCTTCCCGACCTGGATAAATAATGCCACCAAATAACCTAATTGGTGCACCGTTCTATTTTGAAATGGTATTAAAATATTGAATTGTAGCACCGTGCACGCAGCTTAAACTACCAATAGCAAGTTACTAACGATTTCATCAGCAGATTCCAAAACCATCATATCCTACAAACTCAACGGCCAAATGATGATAGTCGAAAGTATGCTGGAGCATTAGAGACAGAAATGCAAATTGGACATACGCATTCAATTCTTTACAATTGGAGACATCTCTGGAGGAGTCTATTCACGCACACCATGACAAACCAAGAGCTGCTTGGAAGGTGATATAGAAGGAGGTCACACCTGAATATATTCGTGATGAGTGACATTGCCCTGCCTAAGAGTAGTGTTGAATCCTGGAAATATATTGAAACGGAGAACGTGGTCATCAACTAAGTGCAGTCATATTATACGAACCAAACTGGAGCAGTAACAAAAAGGATGCACTAAGAGGCTATGAGGTCTTATCAAGAAAGATGACACAATACCTGCAAAGATGTCTTCGCTAAGATTGACGCCACTTGATGCTTTACTAACACCGCCAGTAGTGAAATGAAAAATTCTATCAAAGATATCTGGATGCCCGTAGTGCATCCTCACCCTGCGTTTAGGTATTAAAGGTAAGCTCAGGTCAAACAAAAATCTGCGGCTTACGAGCTTTGGGACATGAAAGTACTCATATAGCCCTTCCACTAAGAAGGCACATTGAGTAGAACAAGAAATGAAACACTTACTTCAGAGGTCGAGCTAGAACACGCTGACCAAGTGTCACAAAGCTGCTTTCTTGCATAGACATAAACCACGCCAGAGAAGAAACACTGCAGCCACATAGACAACAATGTATAAGTTATCAACGCACATGGCGGAGAAAACAGATACAACTCTGTAGAATCTATCGTACCTCAAATTGATACAACGTTTCTTACTAATTACTCCCAGTTTAGATAACGCTGTTCAATGCAAGCAAGTAATTCAAAGGCTAAGACTAAGCATAAACGACAACAATAAACAACAATGGTCAGAATGCACACTGGAAGTCTCAGATGGTCTATATATCATAATATCAAAGCAGTACGTACCTCCCTGTGAAGACATGCTCACGTACACCAAGGATTGTGGGACGGTTCCGTCCATGAACCTTATCAAACTCCTCTAACAGGTTTCGCACCTTGAAAGCTTCTTCAAGATAGTTATCCTAAACAGCGTGAAGAATCAACTTGAGATCATCAAAAAATCGCATCAAATTTTGAAAAAATAAAAAGTGCAAAGGGCAATGCGATGTAAATTGGCTTAAGTGTTTGCTGCAAAAGAGCGTTCAAGACAAACATGAGAAAACTGGAATTCAAATCTAAGATCTAAAATTAAGGTCATTCGCATGGAGGTTACACATGCTCACACATGACCTTCAATCCATGCTAGACTGAGAATACAACTATAGATCACTGTTGACATTCATTCTATTGTTTTCACGATTCTCCAAATTCAGGACCCTAAACCCTGATCAGGAGACTGTGAACTAACTTTAGACAAGATGATGAGGATAGATATGTCCCGGCAGATAACGAGGACCTGAGGAGGAAATGGTATAAGACCTGATTCATATCGATGGTTTGTACTGCATCACCCCGACTGAATATGATGGCATGATTTTGATTTTCTGGTTTTCCTTCTCCAAGTTTGAATGGCCCAGGAAGCTTAACTGAGTATATGAGCTGCAACACGAAATATGTATAATTAGAGAAACACTTGACCTTATCGTCCCAGGCCCGGAACAATATAAACCGACACTATATACCGTCTACAAATTGAAGGATTTTTCTAGTTTAGATACATGAGGAAATGCTTGCACTCTATATCACCGCATCAGCCATGTGTACCAACTGAGTCCAAGACATAAGCAAGTGAAAAGAAATAGAAAGAACCTGATCTTTTGTTTTTTCCATTTTGTCCACTTTCACCAGCTTTGAATAGTACGAGGACCCTTTATCCAGGGTTTCCACCTCATCTACATATGCAACCCTCAAGGATTCATTCCTGTTGGCAAACCCACGATACTTGTTAACATTCATGAACTTCGATAGAATTGGCACTTCTTCATACTCAAGAAGGAATTCGGAAGCCAAACTCAAGGGCTGGTATCAAAACGGCATAATGAACGAGTGATTAATGACAATATGCATAGTCATGATCCAATGATGTCAACCACGATACTTACTGTTGCATTAGATAGAGAATGTCTGCTGCTTGAGGCTTCCCTTGCTTTTTCTGATCCCCGTATATTTGACATGATACAAGGTATACGAATTTCAGCTCTGCTTGGGCTTGAGGACTCCGCAGCGATGAACCACGTTGAGGTCGAATCGATGACGAAGGTCCTCCTCTTTCAAGATCTGCATACTCAAATTGATTCAGTTTCATGAACAGAAGCGGAAGCCAACTAGACCTGGAAGAGGCGGGATATGATAGTTGATGTGGAAGATTTGATAAACTGAGAAAAATTAACAAGTCAACAGAATAAGAGCAATTCAGGAAACATATCAACCACATGAAAAGTTGGGTGTCATTGTCTGTTCTGTCATGGCAATATCTTCTAAGAAATAAACTAGAGCATACAGACAACCTCAATCCCTAAATTATAAGACCCCTCATAGTGGGGCCCCAAAGTGCATGACGTTTGATGTCAATACAAACAACTAGTAGAAATGTGAATGAACTTTGGAGTTGGAGATACGCACAACCCACAAAAATAGCTCCCTAAAAGTTGACGGACTAACCTGGAACGGAGATTCTTTCTTGTTCTGCTTGAAGTTCTAAAGCCTTTTTGTAGTACATCATGCCTCGAACTACAAAATATCATAATGACAACCAATATTGTTCTGTCAGCTTCATACCGTAAGTAAAGAGCCTTAGCAATTCCTACAATCTCGCACAAAAATGAATTTGAAATATCTGGTAAAGAGCATTAGACCCAAATGTGGTAATCACAAAACAAGCGTATATGGCGAAAGTTCTCCAACTCGATGCTGATCTTCAGATTTTTCTGTATGTTGCAGTTCTAAGTATTCCCAGCTTGTACAACTAAGTAATTTGACTATTTATTGTGGTTCTGTGCCTGTAATCAACCAAAATACTGGGAACTCGGAACTAGAGATGAATACGCCAACAACTAAAAATTTCTCCTGGGCTCGTTTAGTTGAGGATATATATAGAGAACCGTCTAATTGAGTACAGTGCTTCACTGAAAGTAATGGCTTCGCCCCATTTTCATTCAGTCAAATAAAGACAATACCATAACACGGATTCTCACATATAAAGCATGATTATACCTGTTCTAGCCAAGGTTTGGCCACGATATGAGGCCCAAAGTCGCAATTCAAGTTTGGTGCCTTCATTCATGGTGTTTCTCAGATCCCCCCACACTTGTCGTTCAAACTCTTTTTCGGTTACTTTTAACCTTTCAAGGAAATTCTTGTATTCGTCTGCTCACAAGCAGTGCAAACCATCATCAGGACCATAAAACCAAGGAATCAAAACACCACAGCTATATCATCCCTTGCCGTTAAAAAGCACTAGAGTACACAGAAGCGTAGAAAACATAAATATATTATTACAGAATACAACATCCTAAACCGATTCAGTGTACAGAAATTTCTTCTGATCGAACAGCATCAATAACACCTAAACCATGCAACCATAACATCCCGTTTCTAATCATAAATAGAATTTCATGGAGTTCGATAATCATCACAAATATATGCTCAAGTAACAGCAAAATGTACAATGAAAATAAAGAAATAAGGCCCTGTCCATCTTTGATAGTCAGTTTGTGAAAAAGGTGTCATAGGACCAAAACTTTACCGGGGTAAATCTTTTGAAGGTAGAACAAAATAGTGATGCCATCCTCATTCTCTCTGTCAAGTTCTTTGATTTCATCCTTCTTCGATTTCTCATGATTTTTCTTACCACCCTTCTTTTTGAGGTCGTACATCACGTCTTCTGAATAGTAAGGTGTGAACACACTGCATCAATCACCTCAACAAACTGTAAGGCAGTGCGCCTGCTTCCACAACTAGGATATGCCGAATTCTAATGCAGCTTCGAAAGGAAAGTAGGAGCGCTCAATGAACAGGCGTAACGGTTATACTCAGGTGAATTTCAGTACTTACCAAAAAGAAAACATTTTGGACACAGGTTGAGCATCTGGCATATGCATGAACAGGGAGTTGGTGAAAAATTCCAGGCGGCGCCTGGCCTCCAAGTTTTTAGGAATAGATTCTGTGTTGTAAGTCTTTTGTTTTCCATCCACTTCGTCTTTGAAGGTATGGACTTTCAATATGTTGTGAAGTCGAATTGCTCGCTTTTGCTGCAGTAGAGAAGTGAAAATTAGTGGCATCTTAACGTTAAAAACTTCCAGTACACAACTCTCAACTCACAACTTGTAATTCCTTAATTCCTTACAAATCGTTGACCACATAACAATGTTTGCCAGTTCCATCTTTAGGCTTTACCCATTCATTGTTAGGCCACAGTATGTCTTTGAAAAGCCGTTCCTGCTGAATAGCTTCCTGATAATATGCCCAATTACGAAGCCTATCACTGCAACCACATAGAAAAGGCTTTAGAATAACAAAGCAAACCACTTCTCCATATTCGTGAATGCTTAACATGAATGAAAGAGTCAAGTTATTTCACCACGTTACTTAACAACATAGGAAAAAGTAACGGTAAAATCAATTTGGACAAAGCCTCCATCGCTCAAATACCTATTTCTGCCTAGTAGGTCATTCATCACAACTTTAGCAAGCTTATTCAAGGCTGCTATCGCCTTCTTCCGACATACTGGATTTTCATCTTCATCTTCACCCTGCAACCGATCTCAACGAATTGTGTTGGAAAAAATATTAACATGTCAATACCCACTGCAACATAGCAGTCACAAAGCCAGCTTCTCCTCAACCGCAATCCAAACAAGTGGGGGTCCAAAACTAGTAGCATGTCCAGTTCTCATGCTAAAGCCGCATGGCTCGTCAGTGGCTGATGCAATAAGATGCCAGATTCCTTCGCTTATCACCAGATTTTAATTTGACAACTATTCAAACCGAAATCTACAACATCTCCAAAGCGCGCAAATCTACAAATTAAGATCCCAGTCATACCAACGACCACATTGATACAGGAATCTCGAAAACCTGGAAACTACTAAAAGGTATTCCCGATTGCATTTGAGTGGCTTGTGGTAAGTGGATGCTGTAAAAGCCAACTCGAAAGAACACTTACCAGTTGCTGAGTCAAATCTCTGATTAGCTCAACTACTGTGGGTAGCTTTTCCAGCTTGTAATGACTCACAAATGCTAAATCGTTTACACTCCCTCTGACATCTCCGAAGATATCTTGTACCCTGTTAAACACATGAGTTGCATATCAGAACCTGCTCTTCCCTATTCGTTCCAGCAATGACTGGCGCGTTAAGCACACTTAGGAAACAGCAAGCAAAGAACATAATCTTCAAGTTCACTCTTGAGTGCAAGAATAATCCAAAAATCTGAATATAGATCAAGGAAGCAGTCAACGAATCCAGAATAAATATTTTAGAAAATCATTTATATACTATCTCTTCAACCAGAAAAGCTGATAAAGGCAGAAGCGTTAGGTCTCAGAATTTACCATCGTATTGCATTATCATTGCTTTTGAGCACAGACAACAACAGCTGTTCCATGGTCAGAAAGCTCTCTTGGATAGCAAATTTCATGTATTCATCAGCTGTCACCTTCTCCCAAAGCTCCATTTGGTCATCATGCTTATTTTCTGCTCCAAGATTAACTGCAATATGCAACTGCCACACAAAAGCACACGATTGTCAGCCATCCAGTGCACGTTTCACTACCAAAGGACAGATATTACCGTACAGTGACTATAGGCGGGCTAGTCCATGCCGAACTAATCAAGAAATGTTGAAAGAGAAAAAACACACCAACAGAGGTCAGACAGCGACCAAGCTTGCAAGCATCCCATGCCTAAAAGATTTGTTATGTTATAAAATTCTTGCAAGCCTTCTATGCCTATATAAAATGCCACATTACATATCATTCCAGAGCTTAATCTAGTTGAGAAGCAATTGTCAATACAGGATATATCTCCAGAAAAGTACGAGTGAAACACCAAAATAAGGAGACATTCCTAGGATTGGATACCTTATTTGCAAGAAGAAATAGCGGCCAGCACATAACAGTGTCCTTTGCACCATTCGGATAGGTGTCACCATTTGTTGGCATTTCGAGCATGCCACGTTCCCTGTAAGAATCAGGAAGAATAAAAACTTCATGTCCAAAATATTATCACTAAATACTTCATTTAATCCTTCACAATCCACAAATACCGAGATTTTTCTTTCTTCACAAAGGAAACTCTCATCTCGATGTCACCAAGCTTATGGGATTCACTGGATATTAAAAACACAAAAGAATATTCAACTATTATCGTCAGAAATACCACATTACACAATGATTGGCAACATATGGATAAATGCACAGCCATTTTATGTCACCTGTTATTCAAGAGATCCTCCTCTCGAAGACTATTGATAACTGCATTCCAAATGGGAAGGAACCTCCTGGCGTCATATTTGTTCTGAATGGCCTGAAATAAAGTTCACAATGCTTCACACATCAAAAAAGTAGCATTCAAAACCAAGAGAGATTAAGCTCAACGCCAGTCAAAACAAATACTAATAGTTGGATGATTCACATTTTGAGACCCAATAAAGCAATTTCTTTCACCATCTGAACTGTCATCAAAACTGCAAAATCTATTATCTTCTCAGCACCATCTAAGAGAGCATGTTTTGAAACCTTCTCATTATGTATTGCACTGTTGCCAATTTTGTGTTAAAATTCGTAATAAGGCTAACAAGAAAGACATGCCCATAACTAATGGACAGATACAACCTATACGTGAGTGCAAATATAACCACGAGTGCAACTTATCAACCTGGTGATTCCATCAGTTCCTGAAGTTTGGAGATTGAAGACCACTACGGTGCTAGAGCAATAAAGACCTTCAACGGCAAGCAGTGCTCAAGAATAGTTGTTGATTCTGAGAGAAAGTAGCTGATCAGCCACAGATAAAAACTCAAAAACATAATTACCTTTTCCTCACTAGACAGATCTTGCCGTCCAGGAAAGAGATTTACACTGCAAGTAAAAGAATTCCAGATACAGGATTAGAAACACTTCGTATAGTACAAGAAACATATGAAGTACAGAGATACAGGTGCTCGCAAGAAATTATAACCCTCAACAAAGAACTGGCTGTGATACGAGGGAAATCAACGGACATAATTGGCAACAAAAAACTAGTCTAAACAATCATGGGATTCTTCAACAAGACAAAAAAAAAGCTTAAACTTATGATGATGAAATAAGCACATGTAAGCTTTAAGAAAAATAAAATTCGATAAGATAGAAAATACCTAGATGGATCCATGCGTTCCACAAATACTTCAGGACAATCAAGGAATCGTTTCCTCAGCATTTCCAGCGATCGAATCTGTCAAGGCAAAAGAGAAGGGGATCCACGTCAATTCCGGTGTATAAAATCATTGTCCAACCTCCATCTCTATCCTAATACTTTCTCAGGCATCATAAAAAAGAATGCTTCTAGAGTTCAGGAATCACCTCGCCTAGTTTGTCTCTCGCACCTTCCAAACCTCCTAGCAATGCCGATGCCACAGTGTACCACACTTGTACATCTAAAACATATATCTGGAAAATCCGATGGTAACCATCACGGTAAGGCAAACTGAACACAGTTATCATAAA
Source organism: Pohlia nutans (assembly GCA_022496805.1). NCBI lineage: Eukaryota > Viridiplantae > Streptophyta > Bryopsida > Bryales > Mniaceae > Pohlia > Pohlia nutans. The sequence continues at coordinate 7,194,176 of CM040086.1, forward strand.
CATGAATGCGCTAGAAGAAAATGAAGAGCATAGGTCCACGACAGCTGTTACAAGATGGGTAGAAAAAAATACATTACAATATGTTCTCCATCCAAGTTTCGACCAATATACAACAATGAACATCGAAAGTCCTTGACATACTGGCTTTGTACAAAAAGGCAGAAACCATCATAATCTATGTGATAATATTCTGTACAACGCCATATTTATGACATAGTATCAAAAGACATAAATCCATACACCCACGGAAAGGATGCTCTAAAAAAGAGACAAAACAAATCGCATCAACAGCCCAGAACGGCCCAAATGAGAGTGGTATACCATGCCAACTGGAGCCCAAAGTGACACGATTGTGAAAATGTTTTTATTGCCTGGCAGGCCACGATTGTTAAAAGTCAGCACCAAGAAACTCCGACAACAAAAGGCTCACTCTGAGAATGATGTCAATAAAATTGATTGAAAGGCTCACTCGCACCATTTTTTGGATATAACGTAAGAAACATACCCTGGGAGATAAAACTATGCCATTTGTACGTAATATTATTAAAACCGATAATCAATCTTGTGGGCTCCACCATGGGCATTATCTGCAGCAATTGGGGGAAAAGACGCAAAGTTTAAAACCTCCTTGGTAATGAGAACTGATATCGATACCAAATACCGATGATGAATATGCTTCCAAATTAAACAGACAAATAAAAAAAAATTAAAGATTGTGAAAGGAGATGTTACTACAGACTCGCAGTACTCTTAACACGTTTGCTGTACATGATACCCACCTGAAAATGCATGGTGAAGGCAAACTTGCAAGCTAAGACAATGATCCAGAAAAGTGAGTACCTGTGCCAGTTCCCAAAAAAAGAAGTCATTAAAGATTCTCTCCACCAAAATGTCAAATTGCAATACAGCTAACTTCCTATTAGATTGCGCAAGTGTCGTGAGCAGATGCCACTTGCAGTTGAAGAGCACGTAGTGTGATCGCAGTTAGAACCACAGTATCAAATTTGAGCTTACTGCACAGTGATAGACTTACTTCACATAGTCACTTGTCCTTTCGTACATGCCGCGGCCAACATAGTATCTTTCCTGTTGAACAAAAACATGCACTGATGAGCTAAAAACGTCACAACCTCCACTCTTGCACTGACATTCAGTTACGAGATCCTCAGAGTAATATTTCACAAACATTGCGTCGTAATCAGATAGAAGCAATCCCCAGCATTCCCAATCAAGAGAAACCTCCAGGATATGACAATTCTAACCAATAAGAAGTATTGTTCGACTAACTTAGAAATAGAAGTTCGACTCTAAATGTGCAACAGCTATTAGCCGAGGATATCGGAGTGAATAGAACGAACAGCACCACTGGCATCTCGGTCAACCAGCCAAACAGTGTGCAGATTTAGACTGCACTTATTTATCCAAGAAGAAATGGGACAACCGTACTCTAAGACATGTTAGAAGCTTAGTTAACTGACAGCATCTAACGTTCTCACAGCTGCAAACTGGAACTAGCCATCATTAGCGTCATCAGCTCCTGAAGAAAAGTAGGAATATTCCTTGTAAGCAATAATCAAACCTAACTATTAATTCTACTCAATTTTACAAACATGTACAATGCATGAGGCAACAGGCATAGTCTGCTAACAAAGACTGTTTGAACAAGAGAAGCATTGGACATGATGGCAATCTGGCTATGACATCGATATATGTACCTGTTGCATCCAAGTGATAAACTGACACATCCTAACATTTGAGCAGCGATCAACTTGTTTTTGTAAGAATGGCAAGCGCAAAATAAATGTGAACAGCACTTGAGCTCCAGCATAACTTCCCAGTACTAGATAGTAAAGTCGAAACCAAGGAGTGGAGACCGGATTCCTTGCATCCTCTTGTAAGGTTTTCCTGCATCGCAATCCTATTGCTCAGTATCGTGATAAATAAGCGCAACCTAGATCTCGACACTCGTCTGCCATGCCCTAAAAGATGAGTAAAGAGGGATTTAATACAATGAGACGATTTGTAATTAGATATGTGTGCCAACAAAATGGTTCTGATGTACTCACACATATAGGTATATAATACCACCAGATAGACACGCTAACCAGGCCAGTCGTATAAGCGTCCGCGTGACAATCTTTTTGTGAGTATTTCTAATGGCTCCCCACATAAATGCAACATCCAAAATTGCTGGATATGGAAACATGGTTTTTGTCAGAAAAATTCAAACCAGAAACGTAGGTTCTGAAGCACCAGAATTTAAACAGCAACCAGGACTCAAAACCAAATCAAAGAAAAAATTCACATCAATCGTGTGATGTTTAGGTATCCTGTCACGGGACAGCAAGCTGTTGATTTCCGAATAGAAACACTCCAGAATAAGAAACCCACGTCTGTTCTATCAACAATTCTCAAGAGGTTCTGTTGTTTGAGACAAACGCACATTTGAAAAGCTTCATGACAGCAAATGTAGCGCCAACACTCAATATTTTTTTGATGGTTCGAACATGCAGATTTAATTTTCCATTTTTGCTGCAAAATGCCCATATTGCCAAGACCTGAAAAGATTATCAATAAAATGTAACAGTGTTATCCAACCAAGATAGAGTGCATAACAGAGAAAACATCAGTTCCATTATCCAATTGCAACATGCAAGACCCTCAAGACTTGCTAATGTAGGGTCTAGACTCTCAAACTGGTCCTACGACACTAAAAGAATGAGAATAAGAAAATTTTCAGATAAAAGTTATACCTGAAACATGCAAGCCAAGAGAATCCAAAGTCGGTGAAAGCTGTGGTATAAATGGAAACTTGAGCGATGCTCCACAAAATTTATCTTTCCAACTCTACGCTCCCTCCTTTGATAGGATCCCAACAACGGCGCTGAATCTCCACCTGAAGAGGTTTGCTGGACATAAAAGTAACAATGAAAAAATAGTCAATATACTGATAACTCAGACTAAACTCGTGAAAACTTGAACTGCAACATGAAGCAATCCATATAAATACCCCACATCAAGGAACTTCTTATATTCTACAGAAATAGATACAGTAAGACACATAGACATCGTCTAAGCACCAAGTGTATCTGACCTTTTTATCACCCCTTTTCCTGGGCTTCGTGAAAAACCCTGCCTCTAAACGCCAAGGCCATTTAAGATCAAAGCAAGACGGTTGCCTGCAATCACGACAACCATAACATCATGTGGAGCGAACAATCCACAAGAGTAGATAAATTTAACAGTGACTTTTCAAACTACAGCCGAAAGAGCAGTCCACTAGAAACAGAAAAAAGAGAAGAACCGGCTACACTTTACCAAAAATACTCGTTAAAATCATCATAATTCCGCCAACTTCCATGTGGAGCTTTCCCATGTTCACTATTACTTGCCTCCTGCATAACCCATGATGCACATTGGATGTGATTAAGAAAATATAATTAACATAATCGGCTAAACAAGAATTATACTTTTCAGTCAATCAACACTATGTTGACTACATCAAAAAACTAAACATGCTCTTGTGACAAATTTCAAATTCTTGAAGCAGAAAGCACCAAATTTCTTACCGCAGCCACAACGTTGTAAATCGGAGTAATAATCTGCTCCAGAAATGCATACTCGTAGGATTTATCTTCGTTTACCTTCGTAGTTGCTGTTAAACTCTCAACAGCCGTAATAGTGATAGTTGACCTCTCAACATCATTTCTTTCCAGGAGCTTGAAACACTCGTCCGCCATCTATTACATCGTATCACAGCCAAATGATGATGATGATAATAGTGAAGGCAACATCAATTGTACTTACGTGTCATTTAGAACTTTTAAGGCACGTTCATGACTAAGTAATCACCCAAATGAAATACAGGAAAGAAGCCACAATGTGAACCTCGGTCCATCAAAACAACCATGCACCAGTACTTGTAAATTAAAGATCAAGTAAATCTCATCTGACCGTGTAAGAGTATGAAACTTACATTATGAAATATGTAGCACAGGCATTCAGGAAGAAAGCGGACATTTGCAGCTTCGCCCCAAATCAAGAGATAAAGAGCAGTCAAGCAGAGTTTCTTTTGTGGATCCCTCGCTCTGCATTCCAAAATTTAAAAATCCAACAAAATCATAACCCTTCTAAAATATTATTAACCCAATTTTTAACATCCAGTTTACCTGATTGAGTTACAAACGAGACATAAAATTGTAAAATTTGAATGATCTGAGAGATGCTCTGCGAAGATAAGAGCAAGTAATACAAGCTATCGTACAATTCTACAATCGCCGACCCTTTGAAATGCATGAAAACACCAATCTATTACAAAACTATTAAAGTGCTTGAGTTCAGATGTCAACATCGTTGATATACAAAATAAAGAGTCTCCAGTGACAAGAATCGGTAAGTAGAAGCAGAATCTCACAGTTTGGTCTGAGCCTTCTTGTTCAAAAAGTTGCACCAACGTACATAGTTTGCTAAAATCCGATCATAGACTTTGTCAATGGCTTTCTCATCCAACTGTCATGCACGATGATAGATATCATAAGTTTCAAGGTTTCATCATCAATAACTACCATGCCTTACCCACTAAACAAAACACCAAGGAGAATGCAGCAAATTCAAATAACCACTTTCGTGGTCTTACTCGAGTATAAAGAATGTTAAATTAGAAACAGCATTAAGAAATTTTAACAAAAACCACGTACTTTGGCATTATAAGCCAGTGCAGTCCCTGCACAGAGGGTACCCTCCCGAGACTCCGCATTAGCCAAGAGGAGAATGAGATGTTCCCGCTGATTAGATACGTTGTCCTTCTGCGCACGTTGACAGGAAGCGGAGCATGAACCAACAGAAATTCAAAGAAGCTCCAAATCACAAACGCAGGTGAAATTACATTTGCAGTGAGTGTATACCTGGAAACAAAAAGCGTAGTGCAGAAAATCAAAAATGTCCAAGACATCCCTGCCAACTTCCTTGGAGTAATCGGCTCGGAACCGTGGAAACTGCGACCATTCGGTTGTGTACAAAGCTCTTGTCGCAGCAGCCACCTGAAGACAAGCCACAACCACTCCAACCAATGAGTTTCTACACCACGTTGGATTCTAGGAAAATTTTATGAGCTTCTTTGACCTTTCTGAGGAGAGGAAAAGCACACATGGCAACTCTCCGGAGTGCAAAGAAAATATCAAGAAAGGACCACATACGACCCTCTTAGGCCTTTAACTATTTGATTACAGTGTGATGTAAAATGAAGTCTAATCATACCAGTATAACTCCGTCTGCTTGCTACGTTGGTCTAAGGTTATCAGCAGAGATAGATTAGAATACCAACTAATATGAGCAGCTAACATGCATATATTTCTGAAGAAACGCAGTGCGCAAGGTGGAGAGTGCGATGTACACTGCGAATTCGGTGAATTACAACCAATTTCAGGTCCAATGATATGGAATGCAGGAAGCTTCAGATCATCTCACCTCAGGAAAAGACTGGAAAGGACTATTGACACCAGCAGATTCCAATGGCAGAATATTGTAAGCCTTAAACTGCTCAACTTTTTTGGCATCTGCGTCCAGTGCTTTTTTCTGTACACGGATAAAATGCATTGTTAGTGAGGCCACTTCAAAATTACAACTCTAATACGAACGTTAAGAAACCCAACCGCACCTCCCCCCGGGTCCACAATGCCAACTGTAGAGATACTCGATTTCAACTTACAGCCGGATCACGACCTCCAGAAGCAACTTCAGGTTGCGCTGCTGCCAAAAAGTTAGCTGCATTGTTTAAGATTTTTGCAACTTCGTAGAATTTTCTGAGCTTATCTGCTCTCCAATCTTGGCTGCAGAGAAATCAAACCACAAAGCTCAATCACGTGACAAAGCTCAATCACGTGACAGGAATTTAGTTTCTCAGCTGCTACGCCATCACCACATACTACTTCAACAGAAATTGGAGACACCACTGGAAATAAGCCAATTTTTCAGAAAAAAAGAGCATAACCTTATTATTACTATTATGTCAGCAACAAAACATAGCCCTGAGTGAGGACAGCTGAATGTGTGCCAGCATCACCTAAGATAAATATTTAATACTGGAAGAATGGCTCGTCACATTAACAAATAGATTTCCCATCATGGACCAGTAGACCAGGACCCTAATGATACAATTCAAGACAGAAAATAAAAGTCAGGTTGAAAAATTATAGGGAAGCCTTGCTATGACCATATCTACAGGCACCAGAATGCACTGTTGACCTTTCAAGTTTGTCACAGACAAGGCTCAAAGAACATGAAGACTTCACCAACAGTCACGGGATCAGCAACATACTATTCAGGATTCTCGTCTAGAACCTGGCCTTCTCGAGCCGCTTGCTCCTCTGCATCAAGGTTCTCAATGTCCTCTCTCTCTTTGAGCATAGTGTGGTACTCCGTAAGAAGCCTCACATCTTGGCTTCGGTCGATGTGGTGCTTTATACGCTTTTGCTGCATAAAGACCAAAGTTCCCAATTTGTTGTCACTTGCATGTAACATACTTAATATATCCATTTCGTCTACCAGGCCTATACGCGTCAAAACTTGGTCATCAGTGTACCCCCAAACACTGACACCTGAACGTTCAAAATTAAGTGCGACTTTAAAAGGTTGAGTTTAAAGAGCTAAACAAAATATTGCAGAATCGTTCAGCAACGCATAACCAAAAAATACCATGAGAACAGCTTTCAAAGCCGATTTGAACTGCAGAACGCCTCGTCCACGATTCAAGGGATCCATTTGCTGCGTCAAATTGTATGCATATTCGTACACTGCAGAATCAAAGCAGTAGCATTGTGTCAGGCAACGAAATTAGATAAGAAGAAGAACGATCTCCGAAATTCCTCTTACCAGAATCCATCTTTCCAAAAACACAAATGCACTACGATTGTATCCCTAACAAATCAATAAGCTAATCCTAGTGAATTTGGATCAATCAGACTCGTGACAAAATGTATTCTCATCGCTTTTTAACAGAAGCTCTACCGACGCAGCAGAAGCAAAGCAGCATTGTGTCGGCCCACGGAATTAGACTAAGAAAATTAATCTCCAGAATTCCTCGCTTTCATTTAAACTAAACAATAACCCCATCGATTGTAACCCTAAAAAAATCAAGAAACCAATCCTCTTAAATTTGGATAAATCGGATTTATATACTCATCGGTTTTTAACTGGATAATTGCGTTACCGACACAAGAAAGAAAGAATTCAGTAACACGTACAAATGCGAGCTACTTCACTGTCATCCTTCTGGATATCTTCGGCAGCTTCCATAACGGCATCAATGTCGGTCTGCGCGGCCAACGAATGGGGCACAACATACGACTTGGATCGCTCGTAAGCAGACGACCGCTTCCTTTGCACCATTCGCTCGTCCTCGTCCAATCCTTCCTCGTCGCTGCTCCAATCGGACTGCTCCCCGCCGGCCTCCAAGTCCGCCCTCACGGCGGCCCCGACCAGCCGCTCCCAATTCCGCACCACGCGTCGCGGCACGCGCACCGCAACCCCCCGGGAGCCTCCCGTCGACCTCTCGGCTCTCTCATACCGCTCCGATCTCTCGGACCTCTCGTACCTCTCCATGGCGCGTCACGCGTCACGCATCCCAATTCCACACCAAAATCGATCGCAAGAAACTGGCCAAGCTTAAAACCCCGGGCTCGCTAGCTCGATCCAGACGCAAGAATCAGTGCAGCAGCATTCCATTCCATGAAGAAGAAGAAACACAAAGCGTGCGTGCGTGAGTGAGGGAGGAAGAAAGAAAGCGTAGAGATGGTGAGTATAGTAGTGATGCGGATTGTTCTGCGAAAGTTACTACCGATTGTTTTGGTTGCTTGCAGACAAGCGATGAAGTGAGCGACGCGGGAGGCGGTAACGCTGCGGGTGCCGGTGACGACTGAGTTGCGACGGCCATGGACGAATTTCTCATGGCGTTCGTTTGAAGTTCCCTTTGACTTCTCCTCCCTCAACGGTGGGGAAGACGAGTGCACCCACGCTATTTCCAAAAGGAAAACGAGTGCACCCACACTATTTCAAATAGGAACTCCAATTACCGTCCGTACATCAAGGTTAGTTTCAACATTTATGTGTCGAGATAGTTTAATTTTAAAATTCATCTTGTATCGAATGTTATTTCTTGATTTTCAAAATTCTCGAAAATTGATTAATTTTGGCATTTTAGATTTCATAAAGAATTAAAGACATTCAAATAAAATTATCAAAATTTTCAAAAAATAGTTGTACATATTTTAGACATAATTCAATTTTTGTTTAGCTATTTAGAAAACTCACTTTAACGTAGGGTATCCTCCTAATAGTCAAAAGCCAAAAGGCACCTTAAAATTTGATGTTACAAAATGTTTTTTGAAAGTGAAATTTAGTGACTATATTTAAATATAATTTTTGAATTATAAATTACACTCATACGACTATATGTGTAAATATTATTATTGGTAATTTTATATAATATATTAACCCCTGATATCTAAACCGGCCATCAGAGTTGGCAAAAAATAATTATAAATTAATAAGTCCAAATTTTTAGGAAATTATTTTCCAAAAATAATCTATTTGTTATCATAAAAAATAGAATTTTAGAGAATATTCATAGAATATTAGAGAATATCCATACCATATCAACCAAATATATATAAAGTATGAGATGCCAACCTTGATGGTTAGGAATGGTAGTCAAAGTCAAAGGATACTTTTAGATTTGATGTATGAAAATGTGGTATAAAATGATTTTTTGGAGAGAAATTTAGTGACAAGATTTAAATAAAAGCCTTAAATCATAAATTACATTTGGCTAAATGTATAAATTCATTGTAGATTTTATGTAACATAAATAGATATTTTTTAATTTATGTAATTTTTTTTTACATGTCAAATTTGGTTACATTTTAACTCTTTTTTGGTAACAGACTTGAAATACAAAATATTATATGTCGTAATTTTTTCAAAATTGATCTTATCTAAAATAAAAGGTATGATTTTATCCATTGCCATGGGTATTCAAGTTTACAAACTTGACAATTAACATAGTCTCTCAAAGCAACGGGGAAATGTGGTTAAAAATATATAACAAATTTCGAGACTCTATACAATAAAGATAAAAAAATTGGACAACATTATCATGATTTCAACATTGACAGCATGAGCTTTGATTACAAATCATTAGATATGTACTGTCACCTTTGACTGAAATCTATTACTAAAATCTACAATGCCAAATCATAACATGCCTAATGGGAATAGGAACGAGAACAGGGTATGAGAATATGAAGTTTGTACTACGGTATTTCATATTGAGAATCATTTTCTATTCTATAACTCTTCAATGTCTAATTGACAAAATTTGGTTGCTTTCATTTAAACTTCATTTAAATTTTATTATTGCACACTCTAATTTTATGGTCCTTCTAAAGTTTTTTCACCCACGGGTGTTTTCACGGTAGGGCGTCCAAATTGTATATTGTGACATTGCATAACAAACCAAATGTAGTGGTAAACACCTTCTATTGGTTATTGGAATTACTTTTTTGGGCAAAAAGCTAACCATAGTGAAAGATGTTCTAGGATTGTATGTGTATTAATAAATTAAAAAATATATATATAATATTATTTGGACCAAAATGTAACACATTGCATTCACTGACGTCGTAGTATAAATACTTTGTTGCCTTAATTGATGCATTTCATTGAAAATATAGTAATGACAATAATTTTCCTTGATTCCTATAACATGAAGGTATCGTATTGAAAATATATTCCAAAAGATTTTGTCAGCAAGATGGATATTAGAGGTTTATGGCAACAATTTTTATTCCTTTACATTATCACCCCTTCAAATGACAAACCCCCCCCCCCCAAAAAAAAAAAAGAAGAAGTTTGCGAGCTTAATTGGCTAATTAAAACGAAGTATGTGGTGTAGTTAGAATATGCATTCGATGTCGTTTGCAAGCGGATTAAATGACAATATTCTAAAATGTTCTAAAAATAAACCATTATTACCATATTAAAGTGTTTTTTGTTTTTTTCTATTTATTATATTACGTCATTAATGCAAATGCTTTACAAGATTGAAAACTTTTCATTGTTGAGAACTATAACATCCTAGCGTGAAAACATGCCTAACAAAACATCGTTGGACTTTCTAAAATCTTATTAAGCATGTGGCTAAAATACGAACAATATTGAAAGAACTGTAAGCCTCTAAATCTTGCTCAAAGCGCACACATTGAGTTCTACATCTGTAATTCTTTGAGGATTAATTATGAATACTTGAACATTCTCTTTTATAATATAACACTAAGCCTCAAGAATATGATTGACAAAATTCAATTCTATAAATAAACATTCAAAATTTTGACATTCTATTTTTCAAATAACATTTGTACGGTGATATTAAGAAATGAATTTATTTTATTTTATTTTTATTTCCCCAAAATTTGGCATTTTCTAAAATAAAATCTTTTAACATATTCAATCATTTAGCACGTATTGTAAACATTTACTTTGATGGGATCAGAATGCCTCCAAGAATGAATTTTCAAAGTCAAATACTTACATAGCGAGATTGGTAAAAATATGCTCTTCAATTGATTTCAAGGTTTATTCTTAGCTTTGTAGTAATATTGAAATATAAAACCCATCAAAGTCCTATTTCTGTTTTCTATCAAATCCTCTAGATTTAGTTCATATTCAAATAAAAATTTAAACAAATTATAGATGACTAAGATAGATGGTTTTTTTTTCCACCTAGAGCTACTCTTTCAGAGGTATCGTTATCAAAATCCTTAGCCCATTTTAAATACTTAGATTTTTGTTTTCTATTTTTTGACAAAAGCAACGTTAAGCTAAACCTTTTTAACCCATAAAAGCCCGAAAGGTATTGAACAAAAGATAGACGTGTTATAATATGTGCCTTCTGTATGCTTGATGCAGTTTGGTTCAATAGACAAAATGTAGGGCATCTCCTCTACAAATTATTCATATGGTCAAACTTCCAAAAAAAAATCGATATTTTTTTAATGAATTTAAAAGCACTAACCTTTGTATTTTTTTATAAATTATAATTTTCACATTTAGAATTTGAAGTTTAGCATAATTAGTTAAAACTAGTATATTTATTGTAAACTGAAAAAAAAAGCAAAAGAAATGATGGAGGGAACATTATTACTTTCTTCAAATAGCAAATTTTATAACACTAAGACAATGTTGAGGTGATCCGCTTTGAAAAACTCTCTTGGATTGAAAAAATTCAAATTGCGTTAAAAAATAGACTTGATATAGTTATTTTTTTAGTTTATTAAAAACGGGCAGCAAACCAAAAAAATGGTCTCTTATGGGTTAATAATTGCACAGTAATCACCGGACATAGGAAGTAACTTATTCATAAGAGTTGTCGAACTAATGCATAATAAAGTGCATTATAATCTTTTTTCCACTTAGAAATGGGATTCAATTTAAAAAAATCAAAATTAACCCTTGAATTACCCGAAAGCCCTTTGCTGCCATATAATATATTATGTATTCCGTGATATTTCATAAAAATAACAATGACTTTTCAATACAAAGTAAAACTAATAATCATGATAATATGTATATAACAATATATCAAAATTCATATATTAAACCACAATTGAAAATATAAGGCTAAATACGGGTTGTATAAAGGGACCCCAAGGACCTTTTAACCCCTAAAGGATCATAAGGCCACCAGGTGACTCCTATTTTTTTCAGTGATTTTGAGTAGGTTCTATGTAGATTCTTTTTTGTTAGTTTTTATTTTATTTTTAATTCAACATATGTAAAATTATTTACTAATTCTAGTGATATAAAATTTAAGGCCCGTTCGCACCTGGCGTTATGGCCAGGTTGTTAGGGCAGAAATATCGGTGTTAGGTAGTGGGCGTTCACATCCGGGTGGCTCGTATCCACCGAGCCTACGTGGTTGCCCACATGGCACTCCACTAACACCGCACTAACACCGGTGGTAAGCAAAAAGGGGGCCGTGACTTTAGCGAGTACTACGGGATAAGTGGCACTTTAGTGTTTAACTGAAATCTTGAAAATTTGTACATTTGCAGCGTTTGAGGGCGCTCTTATCTACTGGAGCCCGAAGTGGCGTATTATAAAAGAGCGGTGTTTGGATTTAGCGCTCGTTAGTCGGCAACTGGACACGCCGACGGTGGCGAAGTTGGACCTTCGACAGCAAGTGCGGCTGCGTATAAGAATCGGGGAGGGGACGGAAGACATACCTCAATTCTCGATGCTGTTCGCAGGTACGCGGTCTCTCGATCTCCTCGCAATGCACTGCATTCTCTTGTTTCAATCAAGTTGTATTCCCTGCAAGTGTGTTCATGACAATTTTAGTTCTTTGTTCATTTCTGTTTCATGATTCCTAGTAGCAGTCCACGAGTATTGTGAATGAATCAGGCCCTTTAAGAGATCTAGAGAAGTACAACACGCAATCTATGATTCAATGCTGCAAAGTTAGTGAAAAAATCAGGGTGGGGAGGCGTATACCTGTAATGTCATGCTGTATTTTCCATCCTATTACATAGAATTCGCACTGACACGGAGTACTCCTTCAATCGGTTTAGAATCCCATGAATCGTAGTGCTCATTTAATCAGAGTGTTCAAAGAATCCGATTCCTCATTGAATCGAAGTTATCAATAAAGCACTCTGATTCCATGAAGACCGAGATTTATAGGAAGCTCACCTGCAAACTGTAACTTTAGAGCTCACTGTCATGTTTCAAAAGCTGAAATACAAAACCTACTGCCCAGCTCTCTCCGTTCTTAGTGCACTGCAATTTGCATATGGCATCTTTAAATTGCAATTACGAAGCTTCTTTCTATGTGATGTCAGTTTTTGCCCTTACTGAACTGAGGGCTTCGGCATTTCCGACCTCCCAAACTGTGATGCTTTAAGTGCAGATTCGGCCATTGAAACGTGCCTTGCTTGCTGTGATATTTCACTGATGGAACTTTTGAACAGTGTGCATATCTATCGTACTTCAGCATGGAAAATCGCTCGGAATCTGCTCCGAGAACCGCCCCCATGCGTCCCACAGCATTGCCCTTGGATGGTATGTTTCATATCACATAATGCATAGATGTTCATGTTTGTTTCTTTTTCTTGATTTAAACATTAGTTAGAATGCATGGATGTTCATGTTTCGTTTTTTCTCTACCCGGGTACTACCAATACCGCTGCCCAGATGGATCATGGACCGACACTGCAATCTACAACAACTACGGCACAAGCTATAGAACCTGGGACTCACACTACTGGACTGCCACCGACTTCGACTCCCGTGAGCACTGTCGACAGCAACAAAGGAGATTGTGGCAGTAATGCAACACCCATATGATCATTGCACTGTAACCATGAGGAGTGCTCGACTCTTCTGCCGAACCCTAACATGTTGTGCACCTGCAGTAAGAGAGAAAGGGAGCTTAGTTAGACTTGTATGAAGCATAGTACTTTGGAGAAAGGAGACTTGAGTAGTATCCACTAGTACTGGAATGTATGCTTATGTTATTGCAATCAAAAAACTTTTATTTTGCAATCATAGTGTTGAAAGAGAAGTTCTACTTCTAAAACAATGTGAATTGAAGTCTAAAATATAAGATCAGAAATTAAATTGAAGTTGACATTTCATACAAAGCATTGAAATGATGATTACTGAAGTATGAGAAGTATTTGTTTACCTTCATCCCACTGGTGGCGCTTTGCGTTGCATGCTCAACCAAAGCCCCAGCTCAGTGCGCTTTGCACTCCCTGCAGCGGCAGCTATGTCATCCCTGATGGCTTCGCCGGCATCTATTGCACCACCATCATCGTCTTCTACTGCACCGTCCAAACCCTCGGTCCGCAAAATTTCAAGGAGTTCCTCGACCTCTTCGTGTGACTGTGCTAACAGAATGTTGTGCAGTATTGCGCAACAGAGGATTACATCCGGGAGGAAAGTCACATGCAAATCTGACTTGACCAAAAGTTCCCGAAATGATTGCTTTAGAATGCCGAAGGCGTTCTCTACGACACATCGGCCTCGTCTCAAGCGCCGATTAAACAAACTCTCAGACACAGACAACTGCGCCTGCGTTCTATGCGGCACCACGAGCCAGGGAAGTAATGGGTACCCCAGATCCCCTATGATGTAATGAGAAAAGCCATGGACTAAATGGTTCCCACTAATCAGGTTGTTGTGCATCGCTAAATTGTAGAGTGACGATCTACGTAGCATACGGGCATCGTTTGTAGAGCCTGGCATTTCTAAATATAAATCAAGGAATCGCTTATTCGAATCTACAACGGCTTGGCAGTTAAGGGTATAGCCCCCACTCTTAAAGTAATAGTAATCTGCAGGACCTATGGGAGGTTTTGAAATGGCCACATGCATACCGTCAATGGCTCCCACCACACCGGGTAATCCACAGAGTTGGGCAAACTTTGCCTCAGTCTCACGTAACCTCTCTCCAGTTGGCCACGAAATTTGGTGTCTCAACGTGTCGTTGATAGCGTTCACTACTTCCCGCAGTACCATAGACACGGTACTTCGACCGATAGCGAACATCTCACTACAGACCGTCATATTAGCACCGTGACATAATTTAAACAAGGTACAGGCCACTCGTATAAGCACTGGTATCGCAAGTCTATACCTTGTGTTGTGCCTTTCCACATGCGGTCTCAAGACTTCTGACAATGCTAGTACTGCTGGTTTGGTCATACGGAACATGGACACCCATCTAGAGTTGTCATACTGTGACAAAAGGAACCTGCTAAACCAAGTGGTCGACCTCGGCTTCACCCAAAACCCTACTTCCTCATCAATGAAATTGAAGGATAGGCATAACCTGAAATGGTTGAGAGTTGCGCGCATTTGATTTTGAGCTTCATCAAATTGGCCTTGCAGATTCTCAGCTATGGTCAACATGGGGATTTCCTCAGTGTCATCAGCTTCCAGCATCAGTGGCACAGCAGGCACGTCAGTGGTATTCAAGAGCATTAGCAAAAGCCAAGCACTGAAAGCAATGGCAGTTGCAGGGTCGGCCATGGTATCTATTACGGAATCTTAGTGTGAGTACCACTTCTGTATCAGAGAGACACCACTACGAACGTTAACCGCCGAATTCAGAACCACAATCGTGGTGAAAACGATGCAGTACCGGACTCCTGGCTCCTACGGCATCTGAAGTCACTCTTGCATGACCTGAATGGACCTTAAACTTCGTTGAACTCCATGAAACCCTAAACCCTTCGAAAAGCAAAAAAACCTACACTTGAACGGCCTGTACAGGACATGCTAACAATTCTGTACACATTCGATGTCAATCACCTGAAGGCCTCTGTGAAGACAATGCAGAACTGACACACAACCTACAAATTCAGCGTATCAATTCTACTATGGCCTAACAAAATTGACACACTGCTGTGGTAGAGCACCGAAAAGAAGAACTCACTTACCTCAGTGACGGTTGCTGCACCCTAGAACAGTACTTCGAGTACTGTTTGAGCGGGGACAATGAGGCAAGTCCGGTCCTGAAAACAGAGGACAGCCAAAACCCTATTAGAAATGCCATTCAGTTGTGCAAATTTTTTTAATTAAAAATATCTAGAATCCACACAAATGCATACGGTATTCAATGAAACAACCTTAAAAGCAAAGAGGCAGTGAATTGTACCTTAATTCAGTACCGAATTGGCCCTTCACAAGACGCTCTGTCAATGTCTGAGGAACCGCAAACCCTAATTTCAGAAAAAACGTAACACAGGAGTGAGAGAATACAAAAAAAACCATGCACTGTCATGGAAAACTCACGCACATACCAACAACCGTAAAAACACGGAATTGACGACAGCAACATACACTACGAATTCAACACAAAAATTGACGACAACAGCATACACTAAGAATTAAGAAGGGATAAACGAAAATTCACGAGAGCAGCAAACACTACGAATGACGACAGCAGCCAACAGAGCAGAATTCCACACAAGAATTGGCGACTCCAGCATACACTACGAATGAAGAAGGAAAAAACGAAAAACATAATTAAAAAAAACGTGTCGAAATGCATACCTCAGATTGCGCCTGCGCTAGGCGAGAAGCCCTGCCACCCTCCCTGACGAATTTTAAGTAATACAAGGCGCAGCGCCCCGTCCGTACGAGCAACGTGCACAGGAAATCAAAGTCGACACGCAGTATTCAAACCGCCACTAAAATCGGCCACCGCCCACAACGAACGCCCTCCATATGAACTCGCAACAGCAAGTTAAACTGCCGCACACAAAACTAGAGAACGGAAGACGAAGATCCGCTCCTCAACCGGGGAGCACGATTACTCAAGCGCAATGCTCATACAAGCGCCCAAAACAAACTACAAGTAAGAGGAACGCAAGCGGGGCAGATGACAACGATTTCTTGCTCAAATATCACAACACAAAGACAAACTCAGACAACCCGAGCCCTCCACTACGCAGGCAAATCAGCTGAAAACCAACAACACAAGTGTGACAGCGTGATAAAAAAGTAGATAAGACCTGCACACATCAGCAGCGTACGTACATAATACCCTGTATGTGTGAACCCTTCATACGTATTTCCCCCCATACATTACGGGACCCACCTTCGTCAACCACATGCGTGTGAAACCAGAAAGGGGTTTTTTATTTCAGGGTTTTACAGGAAAATAGGCCACATTACTTAAGGCCAGGTGTGAAGGGCCCTTTAGTCCCATTCAAATTATAATTTTCATAGTATGATATTTTAAACTTATTATTTTAAAACCATCAATCCTTGGTCCTTTATGGGTTTAGGGGTTTAACCCCTAAACGTCCCAGAGTCGAGAAACTGGATCACGAATGAATTCAAAGCCTTCTCACGTTCTCATCAATGCTTGGATGAAACTCATCCAATTTTTTGGAGATTCTTCACCAAGTTGTTGTCCTATCTAATGGCTGGATTTAGTCATACTAGAGTACATATTTTTCTAAAATTACAAATGTAGAAGTATGTCTAGTCGTTGACCAAGCCAACGACTAGACATACATTGAATTTAGTTCAGAGTGGAATCGTGAAAAATGAGGTCATAAATTTAAGAAACACAAAAATTTGAAAGTATCACCACATTTAAGAGTATCTCATTTCAAACTCATTCCAACAAATTTTACTCAAAAAATATTGAAATTTAGTTTGTAATCGAATTTAGAAGGAATTTTTAATTTTAACTTTCAAATTTTATAATTAAATATTGGTGATTGTATTAGTGAATCAAACCGTACGGATGGAATCTAAAATTCAAGATCTAGAGCTTTCATTTGTATATCAATTCCAGATTATTCTTCAAAATGGTAGTTCATAATGTTTTTTCTCAAATTGTCAATTCCAGGGACACCCTGGTACGTTTAGGGGTGAAAGGTTAAGAGTAGTAATTGTAAAATTTCAGCGTAACAAGCGACGGTTATAGGTGCACTAACCTTCCTGAGTAGTGTGACCCCGTTCCCGCTACCTGACTAAGTGTCGTTCCCGGTTCCTTCACGTGTTCCCATGAGGGCCTGTGTGACCGTCGATGCCAGCCCCCGAATCCACGGCTAGAACGGCAGGAGCGATTGCTGTGAAAGGCCTTGGCGAAGAGTCTAGTGTTGCCGGTGCCGAAGCACTTGGTGGGCACTTCCGTTGCTGTAGCAGGCAGGCAGGCAGGCAGGGCCGGGAGGGAACGGAAGGATCGTCACTCTCCATTCTTCTTAGCAATAGCAGCAATAGCAGCAGGCAGGCAGGCAGGGAGCAGGGGAGTGAGATGGCGCAGGTGCAGCGGGGGTCGCGCATCGACCTCCTGGATCTCAAGGCGCGCATGGTGAAGACCCTGGGTCCGACCAAAGAGAGCCAATACTCCAGCTTGCTGGCCAGCTTCTTCCAGCTCAAGCTGTCCAAGGCGGAGCTCGACCGATTGGTGCCGTCCACAATTGGCAAGGAGAATTTGCTCCTGCACAACAACTTCGTCAAAGCCATTCTGCACAATGTCATCTGTGGCGAACCCCCCCCGCCCCCTGCCAACTCCGACCTCTCCAAACCCTTGAAAGGTCGGCCTCACATCCATTCTCTGCTTTCCGAACTGAAAAATAATAATAAAATCACGTTCGTTTCTATGTACTTTTGCCAGAGATCAATTCATGTTTAGATTTTTCTCCGTAATCATCCTCATCATCATCATCGGCACGATCTGTGATGACGATTCCTGTTGAATTCCTAGGGTTTACCCTGTTTCAAAATCTTCATGTGGGATGATAACCCTTAGCAATGTGCGGAGAATCAATGATTTCGAAACAGGGTTCTGTTATAGGGTTGTTTTTACCCCTCGGTTTCATTGATCATCCGTGGAGAATCAACGATTTCGAAAGAGCGTTACTGTTTGGTTTGATGAATTTACGTTTCGCTTTCACTGCTAGGGTTTTTTGCAAATCTTCATGTGGTTTGATGCCCCTTAGCAATGTGCGTAGAATCAACCGGCACTTTAGATTTCTGTAATATTATCCTCCTAGGGTTGTTTTTACTCCTCTGGCAAGTGTTGGTTTCATGGATCATCGTGGAGAATCAATGATTTCGAAAGAGAGTTACTGTTTGGTTTGATGAATTTATGTTTCGCTTTTTCACTGCTAGGGTTTTTTTTTTTTTTTTTTTTTGTGTGGCAAAACTCTGCATTTAATGTGGTATGCGCATTGGTGTAGGTGTTCGGCGGAAACCGGAAACAGAGGGTCCAACGGTATCAGCAGGAATACAGCAACGATCGAACGGAGATAATAACCCAGGGTTTACAATCTCGCCTCGGAAGGGGCGATCAGTCATCCGCGACAGGAAAGGGGCGGAGAGGCCGAGTCCTTTGGGGAGCCACAGGGCAGATGCATCTATCGATGAGGACACCACGAGGGAGAACGGCCATGGTCCCGATTTGTTGCGGCCGCTGCAATCTAGTGCCGAGCAGCCGGAGCCTCTTCACGGCTACGGGATGGTACATCCGGCCAAACGGGCCCGGTATGAGGAGGATCATGTACAGGATGGTAAAGTAGAAGGGGAGCACGATGAAGACGAAGAGGAGGAGACGATTTGGCTGGCGTCGGCAGACGTGACAGTGCCGCTGGGGATACCGTTCTGTAGGCCTAGTGCCGGGGGAGCTCGTATGTTGCCGGCTGCGCCCATGCCTCCTGGTCCTGTTACTCTGTCCATGCTTGGGTACGATACCGATGATGATGAAAGCATGGAGAATTATCTGCCCTCGGTTGAGAATATACGGCAGCGTGTTCAGATGGGCGCTTGTTTAGAAAACGGGTTGGAAGGCTGCAGCACAGATAGTGTGCACGTAATTAGAGCAGCCCTTGAAATTTACCTGCGGAGAATAATCCAAACTGCGGTTGAGCAGAATCAAATGAAACGCTCCAGCCATAGAGAGGGTTTAGGCAAGGACGACAACAACAACAATGGTGGAGCTTCAGGTCATGGTGGTTTTGCGAGGGTTGCGAGTGGGTTGGAGGGCGAGAGACATGATGAGCCGGCTCCGATTTCACCGCTGGATTTCTACGTTGCCATGGATCTCAACCGTTCGAATTTGGGAGTCAATTGGGCTTTTCTGTTGGAGAAGATCTCGCTTCGAGTATTCTGGGACCAATAGTAAGTATTATGATTACGTTCCTCTCTTCTCCGCAATCTTTTGTACTTTATTGGTTACCATCTGTAATGAAAGGAAAGCTTACCTTTGGCGGGTTCAACTCAAGTTGATGCAGTTTGTTATGACATGCATCCAATTTGATTGTTTCCCCGTACCTTCAACAGTTGTGGACTGGTCATTCTTTTGCTGCTCCCTGTGATATGTTTTTCCAGAGTGGGTTTTGTCAGTATGTGCTTCTTGGATTAGGGTTGCCTCTGGACTATATTTTCGGAGGTGTCACCAGCTGATAGAAGATCGGGATTATGTGTAAAACGGCACTTGAATTGAGCTCTGGTACTGAGAGTCGTGACAGCTGTTTAGCCTCCCGATTTGTTTTATGATTGAGATTTTCAGACGGGCTTACTTTTTTTGGGGGAGAATTTTGCTCATAACTTGTACTCCGCTGAACCACATGGGGTTTGCAAAATACCAAAACGAACATATTTAAGGCATCTATACTTCTTTAGAATAGAACTAAAGTAAATTAAAAAGATAATCATTCTTAAAATGGAGTTTAAAAGAGATTTTAGGTGTGCGAATCAGGAAAGCCATGACCTTTAGGGGTTAACCTTGGGTGTTCTGACACTGAGGTTTATGACAGCTGTTGTGGGTTAGTTGGCCTTAGTGATGTGGGTTTCCGTTTGTGAAGAATGTTTTGGCACAGATGCTCTTGTTACTTACTGGCAGTCTGTTGTTACTGGCTTTGTCTTCACTGTACTGGCAGGTGGAGTCGTCTGGACATGATTTTCATTGTAGTTCAGAACGCTGGAATGCAGGAGTTTTTCAGAGCCTAGGAACTACTCTGGTAACTGGTTCCGAGGCACACTGTGAACCGTCTCATTCAATTCTTATGTGTTGTGGCCCAGCGTATCTTTTGGGTTTCCCCATTTCTTTGACGTCCTCCATTATTGCTAGGTGCTGATTTTAGTGAAGGCGCAAGGATGTGCGCTAGCTTCTGACTGCTTTCAGATTTTGTAGTTAGTAGGTCTGTGTGTGCATGCGATATAACTGTGTGTTAACGTAAGTTTACAAAACAGCAAAGAAACTTGAAGAATGGTTCTGATTAACTTGCTGATTTCAGAAAAAACAATTATGCTTTTCTTAAAAGTTTAGTCTCTCATCCGTTCAAACTTAACTTAATCCCACTTATAGCAAAGGACATTCAAGAATCAAATTCTTCAGAAATTTCAGAAGTTTGACCTTGTATTCTGTCGAATGATTCAGAAAGGCATTAGAAGAAATGTTCCTGGGCGCAGTCATACTCGCCTAGATTTTCTTCTGGACAGTGTGGTAAGCTCCTCCCATTTATATTCACCGTTCTGTAACATTCATCGACACCATGTAAGCTGGTCAGCATAGATCGATGCTAAACTAGCACTGTCCATGGAAAATAACAGGATGAAAATTCAATTATTTTTATTGAGCGGGAAGGATGAAGAATCAAGATTCAGCTTCTGAAGGTTGTTGCAAACATAGCAACAACGTCTTGAAAGTGTAGACTGCGGTGAGATGGGCAAGCCAGCTACTGCTGCAACGTTGTAGTTTGTGCTACAGTACCATGAAAATAGTACACTGAGAACTCTTTTGTATCACCCCTTGGTAACCAACGAACTTGGCATGTGTACACAATAGCAAACATTCTCACACTGGAATGTGATATTGGAGAATGTGTTAATAACAATTTCAGAGTGCAGTGTAGTGTTGCATTTTGGTCTAGTATAAGCATTTTTTCTAAAGATTCTTCTAGAGTACTTTAAAACTAGGGCTTTGTTGCTCACAGCACTACATGTGACAAATGATATATTATGATACTTATCAAAAGTGTTGGCAATATCATTTTCCTTTATCATCACAATGCAATCCATGACCATAATCTTCCAAGTTAAAGAAATCATGATGTCATTGTTGCGGTCATGAGATGAAAGAAAAAAAAAGTAAAGAAAATTTCTTTAATCTTCATTTTGCAAAAAAATGAGAGAAATAGAGTCTGTGGTGGTTGACAAACTAGTTTGTAAAACCGGAAGGTGCAAATAAGTGCACTTGAATTGACTGAGGCTGGGATTCAAGTTGTAATGGAATTTCATGTACATGGTACTCAGTAGGTTACTCACACAAGTTCTCATTTCATCTACATGCTACTGAGTAGGTTAATTATACAAATTTTCTTTGTTTTTTTCCCCTTAACTCAATAGGTTACCCATACACGTTGTCACTTCATCTACATGCTACTCAGTAGGTGAATCATACAAGTTTTCTAGCTTGTTCATGGATTTGATGCACTTCAACCAAGACTGTACAATACCCTTCATAAGGATATACAGATCTAATAGGGTGAAGAGTGGAATGTCATGATTTTCAAAAATAGGATTTTCAAGGGCGCAAAAATGATCACACAGTACATTGGTTATGTATTTGAGTCTATTATTAAAAAATGATAAATGCACACATTTGAAACATTTAACGATGAAATTCTTTAAAAAAATATATATTTTAAAATCACTTGGAAATTGAGTAGTTATGGATTGATAACTTTATACATTGATATCTTAGTCAAAAGATCTCAAAACACGTGATTCTTTTTTCACTCAGTTTTAGAAAGGATTTGCATTCTTTTCATTAAAAGTTTAGTATACCATAGGTAACAAAATTTATATCAATCATTGCTATACATAAATTTATGTTCTCTACAGATTTGCATTTCTAATTCACTGGAGAGAAAGAATGTCTTACAAATTTGACCTTGTGAAGTTGGATGCTTCCCACCTTGTTACTTTTGTTTGATTCTTACAACCTACAACTTCTGCTTTTTGTTCACAATTACCGGTTTGTGGGTTGTCTTTCATCACCTTTTGTCCTATTATTTACAGAATTATGTGCTCATCAACCTTTCTTAAGCTAGAAAAAGAATGGTGAATGTTCCATGGATGCCATATGTACAATAAGATCCACCACCCTAGGACTACACAAAACAGATCACATGAGTGACTCCATTGACACAAACCTAAAGTAATAGGTGCAAGTCTAGATTTACAATGTTAAATCTCTATGTTTCGACATTCCAATCGTGAAATTTCACTCTGGGAGTCTTCACTGATGATCAAGTATTTTGTTGTCATACCTGTAACCCACTCGTTGTCAAACCATGCCACGACCTTCAAGAATCCATTGCTAAATGAAGCCCAGTTTTGACATCAAATAATCTGAATGCACATGAAATGAAGCTAACTGCGCTAAAGCTGCTCCTCAAGTAGTTCACTTTTTTCTCAGGGAGTTGATAAACAAAGCACATGTACATCTTGAAGCGTTTCGCTAAACATATGTTCAAAATACGATAAACGCACATCCTACGTTTTATGTATAGTAGGGAGCCCCGGCCCAAGGGAATTCCGCGCAGGAAAACCCCGAGGCTGAGGGCGGGAGCCCGAGGCCGAGTGGCATTTTCCTTGCGCGGAATTCGCGAGGGCTGGGGCTCCCTGCTGCGTAAACCCTGAGGAACGCCCCCCAAGAGCGTGGGAGGGCGTTCCATTCCATTATTTTCCCTCCCAGCTCGTAGGAGGGCATTCCGGTCTATAAACTCCCGGGATTTACACAGGGCATGAGGGCCCGAGGGGTTTACGTATGTTCAACATACGTAAAACGTATGAGGATAGCAAAGGATGGCAAGAAGAATAATGATAATAACAATAGCAAAAAGCTCGTGTGGCTGGTTTGGTAAATGAAGTGGCTGTACTCAATTTCCGAAACACATAATCTAGATCGCCCTTCATAGACTTCAGCAGGCGTGTACCGGTATATTGAGAAAAGTCGTTAACCACGGCAGTAGTAAAGCTTCGTTCTGAAAAATTAATGAAATGTGAAAGCACTACTGTATTGCTGTCTTGCAACCTCCCTAATCTACCTCCCTGAGTAGAATCAATTTTTGTTGCCAGAAACCAACCAAGGGCTTTCCAGAGTCAGTGACAACGGCCATAACATTTCACCAAGTTGTATGAGAAATGTTCAAGTATCTATCTATTCCTCAAAATTTGACCTAAAAGTTGATTCTTTGTCAAAGTGGGGGGTTAATGAATCATTGATGCGGGAGCCCACGGCAAGCAGTTCGTTTGGTGTCCAGAATCTCGGAATGTGCACTCTGTTCCTGAACTTTGAGCTTAGGTCATGTTTTCAAGACTAGTTCTTGTAACAAGCTCAATTCTTCATTGGTGTGGGATGATTTTGACAATTGGCACTGTTGAAATTGAAGAAGACTTGTGTAGCTTTTGTATGAAAAAAAAAAAACAGCAAAATTTTCAAATTTTTGAGAAAATGCAACCGTTGAGAAGATTGATGAACAATGTTCGGTCGGGGGTAATTTGTAAGTATGTTGAAATTGTATTGCTCCAAAGTGCTCCAAAAAATCTGCTTTTTTCATTAAGTGTAAAGGACATTGTGATCTTCTCTTTAAAAAAAATTAACGTGATTTTGAGGTTTAGACTAGAACATATGAGGGGCTAAAGTGGAAAACAAATGGACTGCCCCCTGTGTGCAGCTTAGTCTCAAGCCCAATTGCTCCAACCTTCCCCCCTCCTCCAAGCAATGATGAAAACAAAAAATAATAAAAATAAAACAAGCGGCTAATCGCGGAGTCTCTGCCTTAATATTTATCCCGTATTTACTTTTACGGCTTCATTTTACTGTTCAAGCGCGTAACTCTTTGTAACTCCTCACATTAGAAACCATTTGGGGTCTCTGGAAGGCCTTTTAAGGAGTGGTCGGGCAGGGGTATTTTGGGGCGGGCATGCTTCCAGCTAGGGCGTTCTTAGTGTGGGCAGCCCTGCAAACGTCTCCATCCTTGTGTTTCAAGGGTACTGGGGCGTGTGCTCAAGGTGCCCATGTGTCAATGCAGCTGGCTAATGCTGCCAAGACAGTCAGCCATGCCTTGTTGAAGCAATGATGGATTAGCAAAACAAGTAGTACTCTCTTGCTGAATAAATTATTCATTTCCGAGGAGGCGAATTTAGCGCCAAACTGAAAGTCAGCTGCCAGCACACGGTGTATTGGCGGGAGAGCGTGTGCAACTTATCCCTGTAGGATCCAGCGTGGACTTATTTTAGAAGAGTAACCCATCGATGAGAGTGTAGCTACACCAGCAGCTTGGCTGGCGGCAGCATGGCGTTGAGGGACGTGACAAATTCCTTGGGGAGTTATTATGTGCCTCAGATTAAGTTGCACCCGAAGTATGCTCCTCTTATTCGGAGAGGACAAAGATTAGAGAATCAGGCTAGTCCAGAAAGCTTTGCGGAGAGGAGAGCTGCAAGTGAAACAAATATTGATCTTTGGACTGATGGTAGACTATATCCTGTAGACCCTGCAACTAGGACACCACCAAGCTTTCGAACTACAAAGCAGTATATGGAGTACCTCTGTGAAGGAGAAAATGGTATGCTTGGGTATACGAAGCGTTTGAGGTCTGGATCTGTTAGTATTGACAGAACCATTGGACAACACAGTGGAGAGCAAATGGCGGATTGCGTGAGCCGACTTCAATCGGAAGTGTCGAGTCACGAGCGTTGCATCCTGCAACTACTGGCGTAGTGTGATGAATTGCATGTGCAGATGAGCAGCATGTCCGATGCTGAAACACGGCACAGAGAGGAGCGGCTGCAGTTAGAAGCTAACGTGAAGGCTTTGGACATACGCAGGTTTGAGGGTGTTTGTGGCGCACAATGACGTGACGAGGGCTGAATCCGATCAACGCCAAGAGCGGATTGGCGCGCTAGAGGTCGAATTGATAAGATGTAGAGAGGCCTACGAGAAGTTGCAAGAGAAGATGAAGAAAATGGTGGAAACGCCTTTGGGCTTTCGGGAGCGAGTTCACAGTCGGAAAATGAAAAGCCTGGATGAGCTTGCGCCTGGCTCTGGCCATGCAAAGCGCAAGAGAACCGCGCTGAGATGGCAAATTCAGCCATCGACGGTGCAACGTGTGCAGAAGTTGAACATGCGACAGGGAAAGAAGAAGAGGTTGGGGGGTGAAGGACCATCGCACAACAAGACAGCTGCGGTCCTGGCATGTGTATTGTCTGCTGGCGAGGCCCGCAAACTTGCTGAACAACCAAGAATGAGTCAGGCAACCACTGCGGCCGCAGTGTGCATGTTCAAAAAACTACAGAAAACATTAATTGAAGAGGTGATGTTGGGGACTTGTGATGGATCGGGTGTGAGCAATAGAGGGTATGTGGCAATGTGCAACGCAGTGAAGCATCGGGTTCGCTCGTTGCTCCGGAATTGAAAGGGGGTCTGCTGCCATCAAGGAATCGGCTGGCGCAGTTGCGTAAGCAGAGGAATGAGAAACTTCTGCAATTTGTAGGAGACTATTACCACATTGAAGGTCGCCGAATAATTCCAGAGGTCAGAGTTGGGAAGAAGATTGTAAGAAGAGCAAAGGAAGTGATTCTTGATAGCAAAAACAATCTGTTTGCTCAGCTCGAAGTTGTCCTACGTTCCATGGTTCTGTTCTACGATATGACTGTCCAAGGTAACATTTTTGATCTCACCTCCTTTAAGTGTTTCGCTGGGAAATAGAGGTGGAAAGGCAGTACTTCATATAGTTCAATTAAACCCGAATTGGATAAAGCATTGGGTGGTCTTAATGAAGCACAAAGAATGCACTGATAGGGGTTCATGAGATAGTGGTTTTCATCACATTCCAAAGATAAGAAGAGCGGCTCCGCACAGTACAAGCATCGTGTACCCAGCTTATGCCCTGCTACAGCACACCTTGGGAAATCAGTGGAGATCTCACCTCCTTCTATTAGAGTTGCTCGACACAACGTATTAAGAGCCGTGATTATGTTTAGAATCTCACGGTTTTAGAGTCTGAACTTGCGCGTCCATATATGCAGAGTGCAACGGCGGCCCTCTCGTCTTCGTGCTGAAGTTGGATGAAGCAGAGGTCCTGCGGGAGAAAAAGTTTGAGCGCGTGAGCTTGACTTTGATGAATCGTGCATTGGATCCAGAGATTCAGAGTAATGACGAAAGATATTTTTCAGTACAATCTGAACA
The DNA here is from genome assembly GCA_022496805.1 of Pohlia nutans. NCBI lineage: Eukaryota > Viridiplantae > Streptophyta > Bryopsida > Bryales > Mniaceae > Pohlia > Pohlia nutans. The sequence continues at coordinate 7,220,949 of CM040086.1, forward strand.
GGAGATTTGGCCCATAGGCTGCTTCCAGGTGGACAAGGAGTCTTACGAAATTCTGAACTGGGTATTTGAGCAGACGAAATTTCCTGAGGTCATTAAAGCACAAAGCGAAGGGCAAGAGCTCGAGGTACCAGGCCGCGGCAGCTTCACTGTGGAGTGGTATATGAGCGCGGATATGAAGACTATTAAGTGCATGAATGGGCTTCAGCATGGCCCCTCTTGTAAAATGAATTGTATCTACTGTGAGCAGAAGCACGAGAGAGCAAAAACGATCACTGCTGCAGATGCGGAACATATCGCCATGAGTCGAGGGAAGGGTGAATGGCAGGGCGGCCTATTCGCGTCCAAGATTCGAGCCGAACCCGTTGATGCCTCCACACATCCACAATGGAAACAGGTCCTGCCGATTTCCCTTGTCACGAATGCACATGTGCACTCTGCATGCACTAGTTCGCATCTGTGAGAAAATTCTACATTTGCACTTCATGTTCATCTGGAACATGCAGGATGATGCTAGAAAAGCGGAAGCGATAGACCTCATGGAAAAAACGCTCTCCGCAATTAGAGTCAAATCAGGAAACTGTGTGCTGAAGCAGGATGTGAAGAAGTCTGGGAAGTCTGGTAATGTTGTCATGAAACCAAGCCTACGTGGGGGAGTGGCCATAAAGTTATTTCGTCCCAGTTCCTAGTCAACTCACACCAGAGTGTGGAAGGACGTGAATATGTCAGAGATGAACAACCTCGAGAATGGGCAGGCTAAGATGAAGCGGCAGCGAGTGTGGGAAACACTGGAGGAATTGGTGCCATACTTTACTGGTCTAGTTCTGTCATCAGAGCAGAGACGCGACTGCAGAGTTTGCATGGATGCTTTTGGGGCAGCGTTTATCGCTGCATTTGGAGAGGGTCATGTCACCCACTACATCGTAAGTTTACCTCCCCATGAACATTGAGTATTTGTTGCTAAAACGCTCCATAGGCTAGTGTGGCGTCAAACACTGAAGTGGTAGCGGCGATGTATGTTCATTTGGCTGTGCTGTTAGTCCTATACGTTGCTGAAACGTGATTTGTCCCATGCAGCAGCATGCTCTAGTGAAGCATGGGCCGTGGTTTGTTGAAAAGTACGGAAGCCTTTCCGTGTGGAGCTGCCAGGGAATGGAGAAATCCCATCATGTCGCCAAATCATCAAGACAGGCACACTCTCAACATGGAGGGACAAAACACTGCACCAACGTGGTTGTACAGCAGTATGAGTTCTGGTATCGGAACATCCAACACCGGTATGACGCAAAGTTGAAGAAGAGAATTGCGAATGCTGAGCGTGGCCTTCCCGATCCTGAGGTTTTGGCGGTGGAATCATAGCGGCGGGACGCCTGGCATGCTTCAAATGCAGCTGCTGCTTGTGAGGCATAGCGAGCAGGGCGCACGGGAGAAGGAAGGCGATATGTGGCTTTGAATGTCGGAGGACAACAACAAGGCTCGGCAGACGAGGAGCCTTCACCGGGTTCTTGCGACAGCCCCAGCGGCGACGAGGAGCCTGCACCGGGGTCGCAATGTCCACAGGGCACACAAGAATCTACTCAATCGGATTACTCTTTCACTGATATCACATAGGTTCTTTTTAGGAAGATCGGTACAGGCTGAGCACGTGCTTCAGCAGGTACAAGCAGACGTGCTTCAGCACGAGTACCCGGCAAGGCTTCAGCAGGTACAAGCAGATGTGCTTCAGCACGAGTACCTTGCTTTGTGATCCATAGTTTTGATTGAATGTGAAGTTAGTTGAAAAAAAATTCTACAAAATTCATGTCAGTTTCTTGGGACACAAATCAATGCGTAATCCCAAAATCGTTTTTGGATTTTGTCACTAAATGCTTTCTTAAAACTTCCAGAATACTCATGTCATCAGTGCTTTTGTGCTTATGGAGTGCTAATGACCATCTCTAAATAGTAATCTGTAACATTAGAGACTCCCGAATGAATGTTTGTACGGAATGAAAAGGTCGCTCTTTACAACCATTTGAGATTCCATTCCCATGCTTTCACATGCGACAGCACCTGTCAAGGCTTTGAAATTTTGCCGCAGCAATGCAGCTTTTGTGTGTTTGGGGAGCAGAGGACGAGCTTGCAAGCTTGTAAGCTTGCAGTGTTTTACCATTCTTGCGGAAGCATAGTGTTAGTTTGAGCGCACAGCTTCTCCCTGTAATCTGAGCTAGTTTTCCAGAATCCTAGTACTGTTGTCCCAGACGCAGAATGTCAACCACTTCTAAGACGCGGACGCACACCGGCGTGCTGCAGCGCGTGCACCGGCGTACTGCCGCACGATCAAGCATTTCAATAGAAGCTTAAGAATAATAAAACTTTACTTCAACCAGAACGAGCAATTCACAATTTCTTGGAAATCATTGTCTAAAATTGTAGCTTTAATGCATAACGATTGTGGATCCAAAGATGCAGCCAAATCTAGGCCAGAGCCCTAGAACTACACTACTGCAGTGCCACCTTCTAGGATTGCCACAGCGCCACAACAAATTATCCGTGTTTGTGAAAGCGAATGGCACGGTTTATGAGCACTCCGTCAGACCACAACAGTTTGGGAAAATGTAGTCCACGATTATAATCTCCTGCTGACCACTGCGCTAATTCTGATCCTGGCCACCCTCGTTTGCGTCAGCAATGTTTGCAACAGCGTCACTGGTGTCAGCAACTGCGTCAACCCCATTTGCGTCAGCAAAGTTTGCAACAGCCTCATTTGCTTCAGCAGTAATGTACGAATCAGCCTCCTTCTCAACGAGCACCCGCTCCTCGACCTCTGCGGCCGCATCGTTTGCAATCTGTATGACGTCCACGGCAACTTTGTCAAGCACACCTTTCGAGTTTTCTGTAGTCGTCAATCCTCCAAATCCCAATGATGGGCATAGATCCACACGGAAGCTTGGCAGAGCCTGTTGATCCAGAATGCTGAGGGGGTGGATGCTAGTGTCTGAATACTGCAGCAGCGGTTTAGGGACAACCTGCGCTTCATGCAGACCCTCCACCATGTCGGTGGGAATTGCCAGGGTCTTGGTCGCATTGGCGCGCGCAAGTTTTGCAGGGCCACCCCCTAGGTCGCACTCACTGTCTAGGGCAGTGCGCCTCCACATAGACCATCCGGGCTCAGCGATTGCGTCAGCAGGTATGGCGATCTCCCGAATTCTGGCCAGGGCGTCCTCCCGAGAGAGTGGTGGTGCCCATCCCTCGGCGTCCATAACTACACGGTACGCTTCAATACTGGCCTGCATAGTCGCGTTGTTTGTGACAAGGCCCCACTGCCCCATCCAAACGCCTCCTGGAACGTGATCACAACTCGGACAACGTGGATTCTTCCCAAGTACAATTTTAAACATACAACAGGGGTGAAACAAGCAGCCACAAGGGAGATTTGACAACGCCATCTCTGCCCAGAAGCGACCGCACAGTCCACACGGGAGTTTGTCCTTCAGTGGGGTCATGGAGGTTGGCACAGTGGGGAAAGACGTGAAGAACTGCTGCGGGCGAACGAAGCTCTTCTCAATGATGATGAGATCGATCTGGCAATCCATGTCCTGAATCTCAGCTTGTAAGGTACTTACTTTGTGGCGCAGCACCTCCACTTTCGTGGTCTTCTCTATCAATGCCTCCTGGTTCTTCTCGACAGCCTCGCTGGCTTTCTCGCTGACGAACATCACAGCACGCATCCTGCTGTCCAGCGTTTTTAGGGCAGCAGCGTCATGACCGCCCTCCTTCTTGGCGGACTGGAGCGCTGAAAATTCGTCCCAGAGTGCCTCCTCTGCTTTCGCAAGTTCCTTCCTCCGCTCATGCATGTTATTCAAGTCCACCTGTGCATGCTCCAAGGCGTTGATGAACTTGGTGTGCTCCAGCTCGGCCACAGCTTTTTTGCGTAATAGGCCTGCTACCTTGGACCCCTCCTTCCGCTGACCTCCCGTGTTTGCTTTCGCAGTCCTAGTCTGCAGTGGCGTTGTAATCTGCTGCACGGCAACCTCGACCATTGCTGCAGCAAAGAAGTCCTGCTTTGTGCCCGACCGTTGTATCCCAGCTTGCCCAATTGCAAGAACCCCGCTGAACTCCCGATCTATCCGTGCCTCCTGGCGCACGTTCAACTTCGCTTCCTTCAGTTGCGCGACAGCCGCTCCATGGGCATTCAACGCACGCCCAATGAGGTGTTCAAAAAGGTCCAGCAGACCTTGAATCTGCTGATGTATGCATGGAGGTATCATCTTTTGTGGGTTCTGCCATGAATTTTTCATGCGCTGTGAAGCGAGCTTTGCGGCAGCTTCGGCTCAATTGACCTTCTTCTTGTGCCGAAACTGTAGCTCCACTCCACGAAGAAATGCCGTCCCGTACTCGCCATTGTCTGGGCCAGATCCGCCATACACCTTTTGATGCATACGTTGGGCATTCCGGACGCTGATGCCGTTCCTGATAGGCTTCATCGGGTGTCGATTCCCCTTGCGATTGAGCGGATATATGCAGGAAAGCTCCTCCATGGTGATTCCGTGGTCATCCTTCGGCTTTCTAAATGGAATTCCTTCGTTGCATAGGCCTCCCACATCCGCAAAAAACTCCCGGGTGTACTCTGCCTGCTCGCTTCCTAAGAGAAACGGCGCACGCCGCGTCAATTCCTTGCTTATCTGCGGGCGAAAGCTCCTCAAGCTGAAAGCTTCCGTCTAGACGGTGAGGTTGGTCGGTAAGAGCTTGTCTGGGTCCCCGCTACCGCACGAGTCAGCGGTGCCTCCAAAGCCAGTAGAGACCTCAAGACTAGACTCACGGCCCGCCCCCTTCGTCTTGCTGCAGCGCGCCATGATTCAGGTAAAGGATTACAGTCAAAGCAGACGTAATGGGGGAGGGGACGAGCGGCTGAATCTACTGTGCAGCTGAAGCAAGATAAGCTGTGCGCAAGGGGAGAGATCAGGTGCTTGCGGTAGCCAACGAGTCTTGAATTACATAAAGCATGCATGGCGGTCTTAATGAAGCACAACGATTGCAGTCTGAATAGCTGCTCATGGAAGAGTGGTGAGTGTGAAGACCCCAAACATAAGAAGAGCAGCAGAGGAAGGAGAACCCAGTTTGTGCACTACTGAAGCACACCTTCGAAAATCAGTGGGGATCCACGATGTGGTACTATAGATTGTAGAGGACTAAGTGCTTCAATTCTAGAATAAAAAATACCAGTTGACCGTGCTTTGAAAGACACATCCACCACCGTGAGGGTGCAAGGAAATGATCGTGTACAGGAGGTGTACAACGACAGTGACATTGGCTGAAGATCATCCATTGACGGACGCTATCAGGGTCGTTGCTTGGATAAATGGCATCTGGTCAACTAGATTTCATGAGGACGGGGCAAGGTTACAGTCAAAGCAGACGTTGTGGGGTTTAGGACGAGATAAGCTGTGGGCAAGGGAGGAGATCAGCTGCTTGCGGCCGCCAACGACTCTCCAATTACATAAAGCATCCAGGGCGGTCTTGATGTAGCACAACTATTGCAGTCATAGGTGCTCATGGGAGAGTGGTTTTCATCATATTCCAAACATAAGAAGAGCAGCTCCGCACATCACCAGCATTGTGTATCCAATTTATGCACTGCTGAAGCACGCATTGGGAAATCAGTGGGGATCCACAATGTGGTACTGTAGACTGTAGAGGACTAAGTGCTTCACTTCTAGCATTAAAAATACCAATTGACCGTGCTCTGAAAGACACATCAACCACCTTGAGGGTGCAAGGAAATAATTGTGTACAGCAGGTGTACAGCGACAGTGACATTGGCTGAAGTTCATCCATTGGCGGACGCTATCAGGGTCGTTGCTTGGATAAATTTCATCTGAGCCACTAGATTTCATCAGGACGGGGCAAGGTTACCTCAAGCCTCAAGCATTGCAGTACAACAACAACTGGTTGTTCCTTTTGCTGTAGTGGTAAAGTCTGTGCATCAGCCATATAATCCTTCATTCATTTATGTCAATTCCATATATAATACTATGTGCTTAACATATCATCAAGCTATGAAAACTAAAGGATATACATATTCCACAACTTTAGAATGATTTATCAAAGCCCAAGCTTACAGTCAAGCGCTCAGCAGCACGGAGGAACCAAACTTATATACATGCTAAAGCATGACGTCCATGGACCATGACTGAAGCAAGATAAGCTGTGGGCGGGGGGGCCGCCAGGGCCTACTCTAAGCTAAAAAGGCAAAAAGAGGGGGAAGGGGAGGGAAAAAAGGAAAAAGGAGGGGGAGGAGGGGAAAAGAGAAAAAATTAGAATTGAGCATTGAAATCTCTTCAACCGTGCATCCGCCGGTCATGTTCTTAGTACCGTCGGAAAGCTCTCGGTGAGGAGAGGTGCAACAAAGCCATTTCATCACTTTTAGAGGTACACTCTGAGAATTATGGATTTTTTTAATGAATTTTGACATCATAAATTGAATTAAATTATGAAAAATAAAATTTGGGAGTTTTTGATGTCATTCATCGCATCGTTAGAAAGCTCTCAATGAGTAAGGGTGCACCAAAATCATTTCATAATTTTCAAATCTACGGTATAAAAGTTTTGGATTCTTAATCAAAATTCCTCACTATAAATTGAATTAAATTATGAATAAATGAATCTAAAAATAAAATAATAAGTAAAAGCATGGGTCAATCACAGGGAACATTGGGTCAATATCACATGGCCGCAGTAGTTGTTGTTTATAAGTCAAACAAAAAAAATTACAGTGATCTTTAATTTCAAAAAGACAACAAAAAAAACTATGTATTTAGGTAAATTTTTTTAAATTGAATTTATAAATGAAATAAAAATTCCGTAAATTGATATTGAATAGGCTTTAAAAATATTGAAATTTAACTTTCTAGAATAATATTGCATTGTATATGTTTCAATTTGATGTTAAATGTTATAGTTTATTAAACTTTTATTATTATTTATTATTGTTTTAACTTTGATTTATTTTTGAAGGTTTTAGGGTATTCTAAAAACAAGAATACAATATTAAATTATTTAGCATTATTGGAAAATAATCTTTCAATAATGATAAATTGATTGTAAATTCTATATAATAGATGAGATAATCTAAATCGTAGTGAAAATAAATAAAAAAATTATGTAGTAAACAGAAAAAATATGCAAAATGATTACAATAAGACTTTTCATTTTATTCCTACAAAGAACATGTGTTGAATTTGGAGCTACAACTAAAAATGAAAACCAATACTTTGAAAACATCATCAATATGACAATTTGAATCTTCACATCATTATAGTTTTCCATTTGTGATAAAATCTACATGCCGGTATTGAATGAAATACACATAAGTAGAATATGCCAGATAAGAACTTGCAAGCTGTAAATTCTCACTACACCATATTTTACAGTAGATTTTGGTGCACAATTGAGCATAGAAAATGATCTTATTCTGAAATGTTTTCAACTAAGAAAAGTTAGAAGGCTAAGTCATCTTCCACCTCCAAAAGGAATTTTGTGATTTGAAGTTTTTATGAATGAGATATGGACAAATTTCAGTAAGGTAGTGAAGAATGTGCATGAGTTGAATAATAAGAAAATGTGTTGTGATCAGACTTTCGAGCCTCAATTTTGCATAGTAGACTAACTTATTTTGAATATTGATCAACAAAGAAAAGTTTCACAATCAAACAATCTTTCATCTCCAAAAAGAATTTTGTGATTTGGAGTTTTTATGCTCAAGTTATGCACATTTTTGTAACATGGAGGTTAACCGGTTAACTTTAAAGCAATTGTCCTACTTTGTCCTATCCAAGAATGAGACCCCTCGGCGGGGGGGAGATCAGCTACTTGCGGCCTCTAGGAGACTCATGAAGAATTGACAGACTATCAAGAAAATTCTAACACACCTGGCGGCAGCATAGAAAAGATCATTGATGCATCAGAGTTAGCTCCAGGAAGCAGCCAAAGTGAGAAGGTGGAATGACAATATGTCAAGCAATGAAGACTTTTGAATATCAGAAAATCAGTTATGAGCAAATTAGAAGTTACTAATTTACCTTGTTCAAGTGATGGTTCGGTTTAGGGTTTAGGGTTTAGGGTTCAGGGTTTAGGGTTTTTGGGATTATTGATGTTGTTTTTAAAGTTGAGGGTTTCACATCTAAGTCGTTTGTCTCTTGATTTGTTACAAACTTACGCCACTGTTAGTTAGAATGCCGACAAGTGCAAAATCACATTTGAGACTCGTTCAGTTTGGTTTAGAAAGACTACAAAACTAGAAGATTGTCAAGCGGAGAATAATCTAAAGCAAAGTCATGCACCGCCGGTGTAGGGTTTGGAACTCGAGACCTCCCCCATGCTAAAAGAGACTGTTCGCCACATTTCCCCCCAAGCCTCTGAAAGCCAACAATGGGACTAATCCTGAACAAACAACTTAGAAGAATTTGTTAAGATCGAGATGCCAACATACGTACTGATATAAATGCAAATATATGCAAGCGTACTTTTCCTTATTTGTACAGTTACATGCATGATTATACCTATATATAAGTACATTTACGTATATGTTTATTCGTACTTACATATATGCAAGTGTATATAAGTAAATAAGTATATGAAAATGTATAACTAGATATATATATATATATATATATATATATATATATATATATATATATATATATATATATATATATATATATATATATATAAATGTCTATACTTCTGGACTGACATATATGTAAATATAGTTGTACTTTTATATATATATATTTAATTATATTCATATATGTATTGCATATGAATGAAGCCGTCAGGAATTCCTGCCGCTTTAGCAGACTGATTGTGGTGAACGTGGAGATGTGATACCCAAATTTGACGAAATATTCAAGAATCCTTTATGATATCTGTAAATACATGAATATAAATATATATATTTTTTATTTGTACAAATGCGTATACATATTTGTACTTATATAGGTACATTTCTACATGTATGTATATACGTATACGTATCAATATAAGTGACTTATACAAAGTGCAAAATGCAGCCACCATTGCCGGGACTCTTTTTTAAAATTTTTTTTGGTAACTTGGGCTTCCTAATGGCTTAAGAAATTCCAAGGTATTTTAAGAAAAAAATGTAGGAGTCTATATAGGAGTATGAGTAGAAATGGGAGTGTCGTGGGACTCCCAATAAAAGTTTTAATGGCTTGGGAATGTCCTGAGACTCCCACCCATACATTTTGATGATATTCCAATAATTTTTCATTGATTTGCACACTGACCAGTGCATCCGTGCACATATATTTGAATATATACATACATACATATACCGTAATACCGTAGCAGGTTTGCCACCTGGCGAACAAATATTTATTTTTTTTGAAAAAATAAGGATCGCCTCTCAAAAACTGAATTTCTTAATTTCCGTTTTTAGCAAAAAAATCAGTAAAAATGACCTCAAATAGCTTAGAAATAACAAAATATTTCAAAAACTGATTTATTCTACTTTCGTTTTTTTGTCTACAGAATTTTCTAATTTTTACGTTTTTTATTTTTAGAATTATTTTAGGACAAACCTGCCTTGGTACTACGGTATATATATATATATATATATATATATATATATATATATATATAAATATACATATATTTGGGACCGGCTAACCTAAATTGTGGATTACAGAGTGCAAGAATGCAAAGTGTGAGTGTGAGTCTCGGAATCAGACAATTCTTTTATAGAATATGAAAAAGCCAATATTTGTAATATGTCATGGGATATTCCAATATATATTCCATGTTCCGCAATCCAAGCCGCAATCGCACTCCTGCAGTGCCCTAGTATTTGGCTATTTGTAGTTCATGCTAGAATATTTTGAAGATATTCCAGTAAATATTCCATGATTTGTACTCGTACTCTAAACCTCGCCTATCGCACTTTGGCATATCTGCGGTTCAGCTAGGCAACCTCCGTATATAAATAAATAAATAAATAAATAAATAAATGTATATATATACTAGCAGAAACCCTTGTTGCAATGCAACACAAAACTAAAAATCATGATAAAGAAACATGGAACCCGTTGCAAAGAATGCTTATTGGAAGAAATTGAAAAATTTGTGTATACCGGTACATGAAAATAGTCACCAAAACATGCAAATAAATGAAAATGGATGAAAATGATATGATAAGACATTGGATGATAATTGACCAAGGAAAGACTTGCCCGAAAACCTGACCATCCGGGTGACGGATGAAAACGTGACCACGCGAGTGACGGATGATATCGTGACGGATTTTGAGACACAAGAGTCGTGACATCGGGTCGTGACACTGTACATTTAATATAATAGATAATTGTACTTATATACATACCTAGTTAAACGTATACTATATGTATACATATATATATATATATATAAATGTACATATATTTATATACTTATATGCCTATAAATAAGAAACTGTATTTGAACATATAAATATATAAATATATAAATATATAAGTATACATATATTGATTTATGTATATATATATATATATATATATATATATATACTTGTATAAATATTAGTATATATGACTCCATGGGGGTGCACTGTACCAAGCATGTCTAAGTATACGTGAGTGCACAGATGGGGTATTTATTTGAACATTTCCGTATTACATATACATACAATATTAAAATAAACATATGTAGAGTTGAAAATATTTACGCATATACTTACATTAAACACATATTTAGGACATAGTAGACTGTGTATACAAAGGTTTTTAGACATACAATCCCAGTCGTATACATCGCATCACAACAAATTCCATTCAGAAATTGTCAATATCTTATTTGTAATCGAATTACAAATGAGAATTCTGAATTTTACGTTTAAAATTTAATACAAAATATTGTTGATCAGTGCAATAATAGGTCTAACCGTATGCCGATAGAATCTAAAATTCGTAATGTACAACTTTTATTCATACATCAGGTTCAAGATATCCCTCTTAGCTGCATTTTACAATGCATTCTCGCGCGGACTTGTGAAGCCGTGGTGTGGAACAGTTTGGCGCTGCTGGAGCAGCTGAAACAGACGCTGCGAGATCAGGAATCCGAAGTGCTCGTTCATCATTGTCCTTGCATTGCACCTGCGCGTCGCCACATTCTCAGCCTCCTGAGGTCCATTCGAATTCGTGCCAATAGCACATAATTCTCACTAGTAGCAGACCTGTCGTTTTTTTTTCCAACTTTGTGGAAACAGTGAACAGTGGCTGAATATTATACTTATATTTTTGTCTTCTTGTGACCAAACCTACTCACCAGCATTGTCACAGCCCATGTGCTTGGCGCGGTTTCACTACTTTTTTTAATTATAGTAAGTGAGAAACAACATGTTTTCTACTAGTGTCTAGATAGTGTTTGCAGCTCAGATTGTTAGACTTGGGACAATATCACATCAATCCGGTTGTGTTTGTAGAGAATCAATAACAAAACAATGTTCAGTTGTGTTTGAATAAGATACCATGTGTAGCTTTGCTTTAAGCCCGAATATGACCTCATGTTTATTTTATTTTGCAGTTTTGATGTGGACTTCCTTTTGTTTCTATCAACACATGCAATGCTCTTTTTTTTTACTGATTGTGATGATAGAAAATCTGGTCACTTTTAACCTTTAAGCGTTCACACTACATTTTTCCAGTCAAACCTCATCAATTTCTCACGTTTGAAAATGTGTTATATCTGATTGGGATTTTTTGACATATAATGTATCCTTACACTAATTCTTCCATAATTATTTAAATAAAAAAGAAATTTTATAAGATTTTAAAGAGTTTTTCTCTTGTAATAGCCATAGTAATTACAAAAATGCCTAAAATAGTAAGAATTGTTTAGGAAATATGTAAATAATAGCGATGAACAACAAGGTGTAGGTTGCATGCTTCTCGAGCGTACAATTGAAAATCTTATTCTACAACGTGCATTGGAATTATTCTACAATGTACATTGGAATTTTAGGGCTATGAGCTTTAATCCCTAAACATTGAAAATCTTATTCTACAACGTACATTAGAATTTTAGGGCTATGAGCTTTAACCCTTTAGTGCCCAGGGTACTGTAGCTCAGAGCCCTAGATTTCAGTAGATTTTTTCACTGTGGTTGAGACTACCAAAAATAGAATGGGTCAAATTAGAAAGTAACCGTACAATTCTATTTTCAACTCGAGAGCACACATTTTATTAAAATTTGAGAATCATCCGATGGTGGGATCGGAAGATTATAGTATGTATTTGAATTGTATAATGCACGCTCAAAAACGAGATTTTGGGGGGTGTGTGACTTCAAAGTTAAATATAATTTGAGATAAATTTTCAAAAATAAAAGCAAAGAAGTTCAGCTATGCCCTATGTCAACACCTCTCCGTTGCAATCTTTCATATCAAAAATAGAGTCACACATAATTATTGTGAGATTTATAAGTGAAAGTGACTTGTCCATGTACGGTTTAGGACAAAATTTTATACGTTGAAAATTGACAGGAGTGGGTACATTAGTCAAAATCGGATTACACACACTAATGGAAGATGAAGAAGAGAACACAATCCAAAAAAATAAAACAAGATAACAAACTTCCAAACACAAGAAATACTACATAGTACATATGTTGTATTTGTAAGTATTTACTGTATTTTCAAGTACTTGCAGAATTTTCGCGTTCTGTTGATAGGTATTTTGATAGTTGTACAATTCCAAATTGAAAATTTCTTTTTCTGGAAGGTGCGTAATGTATGTGGGCAAATCTGAACTTCAAAACTGAAGTTCCAATTCTTCACGGATTCTCTGCTAATTGCATTTCGGACGTTGTAGTGACCATAATGTGGTTTGCTGGGCACTAAAGGGTTAATCCCTGAACATCCCAAGGTGTCCCCAGAATCAGGAGTTTGAGAAAAATTATTATAAAGTGATGTTTAGAAGAATATTTTGGAATTGTTATACAAATGAGTCTTTGCAATTCTCCAAATCTGGAGAGGCCGGCTGTAGGCATTTAGGGGTTTGAATAATATGCATGCTGAAGCACTCAGTTTAAATTAGCTTGTGGTAAGCTGGACATGGTAACATCTGCCATCATACATATGACATAAGCCTGCTTCAAGTGTCATATATATGATGGCAGATGTGACCATGTCTAGCTTACCACAAGGTAATTTAAATCAGCAAGTTACAAGGTGGCACCTGGTGCAATTAGATACTGGCATTGTACATCAATGTGAAAGAATGGTGGCTTAAGTTATGATCAAGTGCTGAGTGAGGCTATCTACTGTAGGCTTTAGGATAGACCACTCGCAAGTAACCTCAGCAGCCCTCCACTGTGTTTTGAAATCCCCCAGGCTCCTGCTTCAACACTCATTTGCTTTCCCCATGTCCGCTGCATGCTCAGTTCAGGTTTTTCCCACTCAAAGTGCTACAACCGTAAGCTGTATCGCAAGGTAGTGTAGGTGCTGCCAATTCCCTTGTCGCGTCCAGGTTGATTGAGTACTGCAGAACATGGCTTCGGGAAGCAGAGCAGGGAGTGGGAGGTCGGATCTTTTCGGGTTGCTTGCTGAGTCTTCCAGTGAAGATCTATCAGTTACTGAGTCTGCGGAGATGGAGGAGGAGGATGATGATGCCAGTGTAGATGCAGCTTCCAGCAGCGATCCGGAGCCCAGTTTTTACACGATATGGCGAGAGCCGTTTGACCTCAACAAGCTCCCACAATCTGTTTCGTTGGAGCTGATCAAGCGAGCTCTATTTCTCTTGGAAAGCGATGCAGCTCGGTACCCAGCGACGTTCTTCCAAAGCACTGGTGGGCTCTGTAATGACGGCATTCCATTCAAGAAGCTGGTCGATGACAGGCTCTTACCGTTGGAGGACCTTGTGGGCACGTATTCAGTCAGCAAGAAGGGAAATCGCTACCCCCTCAAGCTGATTATGGACAAAGCCACGGCTCGGGATGCGCTCCACATGTACCAGCGAGTCGCCGAGTCTATGGCGGGACGTACCCTGACAATGGAAAATTTGGGACCAGCTTCATCCGCGGACTTGCGCTGTACTATCAGAGGAATAAGAATGTCAAATGGGCGGATAAAGCAGCGTCGCTGGCGAAATCACGAGAGAATTCCCCTAGTAAGAACCCTAATAAGCTCATTCCTCTGTGCTTGCGGGAGCAAATTCAAGCAATGCTGAATGTGTTTGCGCTTTATTTAGATGAGGTAAACAGTCGCAAACGTGGCCCCAATCAGAATGTCGCTGCAGCACCTCGTCCTGTCGCTGCAGCACCACGTCATATCGCTGCAACACCACCGCCACCACGTCCTTTTGCTGCAGCACCTCGCCCTGTCTTAAACCCTGTTCCTCTATCATCGAGGATGCCTGCACCGTTGCCTGGCAGTAAGCGGTCGCCTCCTCCCGTGCGGACGGAGAATCCTCCTGCTGCAGCTCAGCGCAAGGTCTCCCCAATGCAAGGCATGATTAAACAGCATGCAGGTGTGGAGGGCAAAATTAGTCGCTTGCAGCAGAGGGAGGAGAACTTGACAAAGGAGCTGGCTGATGCAGAATTGGAGTGCAAGAAGTGTGCTGAAGCAGAGAGTTCTTGCTAGGATGAGCATACGGACTTGCGGCAGAAGGCAAAATTGGTTGGGGACGACGTCGAAGAAAAGGCCCGACTGAATGCTGCTGTCAGAGCAAAAACTCAAGAAGCCAACAACGCCACTGCTTCTCTGGAAGCTGTGGAAGCCATCGTCACCAAAACGAAGGCTGAAGCACAGAATATTCAGAAGCAGCTGACCGACACAAAAGCAGAACTTCGTAAGATCAGCGAGAAGATTGACGAGCTCGTCGTTCAGAACAGCTCTATCCGACCGCACGCTTTCACCGGGTTGCTTCCTGCTAAGTCCTTTGGCATAGAGCTTCTGAAGACATCTCAGCCCTGCGCTAGCTGCAGGAAGTTTTTTACTAACCAAGCACTCGCACCATTCAGCTGTGGATGCTTCTTCCACCCCCACTGCATGTTCAGGATTGCACTTTCCAGGTCTGCTCGTTGCCCGAGGTGTGCCGAGGCTCCAACCGCATTGTAGAAGGCGCAATGGGATCCGCCACAACCTCTGAGGCGTTCATGGAAAGCATGAAAGCAACAAAGGCAAGAATGGTGGCTCTTGGATGGGAGCCTCCAATCGATCAACCCGCCACCAGTGAGCTGAATTTGGCGGAAGTTCTTGGTTTTGCGACCGGATTGGATGCCAGTGCCGGTTTTGGGGTGTCGAAGCGACACTGTGCCTCTCGTGAAGCCCCTGGGACTGTCGTCAATTTGGACGACCTGAATGGTGCAGGCTCTTCGGAAGTGGCGGCAGCAACAGCTGCAAGCTCTTTGGAAGCGGCGGCAACAACAGATGCAGGCTCTATGGAAGTGGCGGAAGCAACAACTGCAAGCTCTTTGGAAGCACTGGCGGCAGCAACAGATGCAATGGAAGTGACGGCAGCAACAAATGCAGGAGGTGTGGACGTGGCGGCAGCAACAGATGCAGCTATGGAAGACATGAGCGAAGTGGCGGAATAGCTAGTTACACCAGCATAGCTTAATCTGCAGGGCTCCCCTCATACGGTTTCCCCACCATGCTTCAGCAATGTCCCTCTGTGATTTTTTGGTTCTCTCTACAATGCAGTCAGCTGCTACGGGTTTAGTGTAGTAGAATGTATAGTGTAGGACAATGTATAAAATTTTCCACGGGTACAAAATTGTACATACTAGAATGTAATCCCTGTGTCCCACTATTACGAGCACCTCCTGAAATTCAGCGTAGTGCTAGAAACACTATGGTGAATTTTAGGAGACCGTGCTTGTTATATTGGGACAGACTGGGAGTATAGTTTTTGCACTCATCTGCATTGCACCTTTTAGTAAAGCATATAATTTTTGGAATTCATTTGTATGCCAGAATGTCATCCTCTCCTTTTCTTTTTCTTTCAACGTTTGAATCAAATGATTCGTTGGAAGCAAGACATCAGCCAAATCTCACAGGAGAGCTTGACCACAATCGCAATACATTGTCACTCACTCACTCATTCTTCAACTGAACGGAGTTTCTCACTCTTGTTTTTGCATCAATCAATCTCCTTGCTGCAGCAAGGTCAGCCATACTCACTTCCTCTTTATTTTTGGTATCCTGAAGAAAAAACACTTCACGAGCTTCTCAACATACCTACGCACTAAGTAAGTGACACTTGCTTTTTCATATCCAAAATATATAAACACAAAAATAAATGTACAATTTATTAGGTGCTTGCTACCCCAGATAATGTGTCTCTGAGGTCATCCGTGTGTGGTTGCAACTTTGGTGACAACAGACAATCCAATGCCGTTGTTTTTTTGTTTTTTTTCAATTTATGTTTTCTTTTTTGCAGCATGTTATTTTGACAAGGTTGCATGCGTGCATTTGGGTGCAGGGGGATCTGACGGTGGTGGATGAGGACATGGGGACCTTGAAATGTCAATACACGAGCAACATTGCAACAGGATTAGCGGCGGGCGCTTTCCTGTTCTTGCTGGTAGCGCAGATGTTCGTCATGATCGTCACACGTTGCCTCTGCTGTGGCAATGGCTACAAGCCCGGCACTGCCCGCACTCTCGCTGTCTTACTCTTCATCTTCTCATGGTAATTAATTAAACGGATTTACCATTCTTCTACTTTCATATATCTGTGATGAAACAGTCATATATCTGACCTCTTTTATATCACATCCTGCGTTCTCTCATTGTACACACCCACTCACTCGACTTTGTTATGTCACAAGAAGTTGCATATAACTATACTACATAAGGAGTTTTACAAGTATGAAATTAACCCCTCAAGGACCAAGAAGCCCACATGCTTTCTTCAGCAGTTTTGAATAGGTTCTATGTGGACTTCCTTTTGTCAAATTTGTTTGTTTTGGAATGGCAGCAAATGCAATGTTCTTCGTTGATTCCAGTGATGTAAAATTTAGTCTCATATGAATTATACTTCACATAGTTGAGGATCAATCTACTCAACGTGCTACGTGTTATTTCTTGCCTTCAATACAGGATTCTAAGTGGAAATACACCCAAGCAAAGAGAACATAACAGAGGAGGGGTCTCGTTTCCGACGTTTGCTGCTGAAGCATTGAACTGCTGACGCAGAAATATAATTCTAAAGTTTATTGTTTAGGTTTACCATTTATACATCTGTAAACAGGGAAATATGCACAGGGAGATAAAACTACTTGTGGCTACCGACAACTTTCTCAATTGGTATAGGAGCAAAGTAAATGAGATGCATAATACATACAGTCACTACTAGAGAAATGGGGTTCCGGTGTAAGAGAAAATCAACAGATATTCTGCTGGTTCGTGTGCGAGTTAGGAACAGTTGATTCTGGATCACAATCAACAGAAATGTCTTGGTTCGGTGTTGCTTCAATGTCCAAGTATACAGATAAAGAAAGTTTCTAATCTAGCATTCATTTTTTCTGGCCTGCCCGAGGAAAAGTAGCTGCCCGGAAATTTTGGACTGCCCGGAAAAAAAATTGACTGCTAGGGCCAAGAACCCCGACCCACCACCGTAGGGCCCACCATGGCTAACCGAAGACCAATTCCCAACGGCCGGATTCGAACACAAGACCTTCTAAACCCTAACCACTTACTAAACCACCACACCACATACACACGCTCATGCAAGTATGAGAATTATCTTGTTAATTATAAGAGAACTTAACCATTGGCGATTCGTTTGCCATGTACAAAAAGCTTTTTTTTTCAATTTTTTTTTTGCACTATTTCATACAGGGATTTTTCTGTATGTACAAAAAATTTCAGATTTTTTTGAATTTTTTTTTTTCCGACAAAATCTTGAAGGCTGGAGCTGTTTTCTTTTCCCAGCAGTCTTTGAATATTTTTAACGATGTAAAAAAAACTTTTTTTTCAATTTTTTTTTGCAGTATTATATGCAGGGATTTTTCTGTATCTAGAAAAAATTTCAAATTTTTTTGAATTTTTTTTTTTTTGGACAAAATCTTGAAGGCTGGAGCTGTTTTTTTTTTCCCCGCAGTCTTTGAATATTTTTAACGATGTAAAAAAAACTTTTCTTTCAATTTTTTTTTGCAGTATTATATGCAGGGATTTTTCTGTATCTAGAAAAAATTTCAAATTTTTTTGATTTTTTTTTTTTTTGGACAAAATCTTGAAGGCTGGAGCTGTTTTTTTTTTTCCCAGCAGTCTTTGAATATTTTTAACGATGTAAAAAAAAAAAAAAAAATCAATTTTTTTTTGCAGTATTATATGCAGGGATTTTTCTGTATCTAGAAAAAATTTCAAATTTTTTTGAATTTTTTTTTTTTCGACAAAATCTGTCTTGGTTCTGTCTTGTTTTGACGCACTCTCTAGTAGTGAATCAACAGGAACTTGTTGGTTCCAAGAGGAAAATCAACAGGAACTTGTTGGTTCCAACAGAAATCAACAGGAACTTGTTGGTTCTGTGCAGATGACTAAATGTTTGCTATGTTAAACTCATTCTCTGTTGGTTTCAACAGATGTGTATTGGTTTTGTCTTGGTTTTTACGCACTCTCTAGTAGTGAGTCTACACGGTGGAATGCCATCATCATCTTCATTAATCCAACACAAGTTCGCTGCCAAACACCAACATGGGTGATCAACTTAGGCACATGTGTAGCTTCAGGAGCCCATTCAAAGTTAACTCGTGTGGGAGCCACTACTTTGTTTCCTTCATTTCCACTTCGCCGATGAAGCATAAGCAAACGCCACCACGGCTTCCTCGTTGGTGTCACCCCCCGTTTGCTTCACCCTAAACCCTTTCAATGCGTACTGCTGAAGCACTCACCTGCTGACGCACAACATCGTGTTTGTTGAATTCAGTTGTATGTCAAAATGTCATCCTCTCCATCTCTTTTTCTACCAATGTGTGATGCTAAAGCACTCACCTGCTGACGCACATCATCGTGTTTGTTAAAATCATGTGTATGTCAAAATGTCATCCTCTCCATCTCTTTTTCTGCCAATGTGTGATGCTGAAGCACTCACCTGCTGACGCACAGCATGAAATTCATAAGAAGTTCAACATGAATAACAAGATCCCAGGCTGGATACTCTTGATACCTATGCTCCGCTCTATATTTCACTTACAATTTGAACACTTGCCAAACACTTCCTTGAAGGGCTAAGCTAGACATGGCAGCAAAAGGTATGTGGACCTGGTATATTGTGGCACAGTAATACTCCTAATGTCCTGAAATCACTCTTTGTCGGGGATTTTACACAGAATCCACTATAAAGGTACTATATTATTGGTATAAGTATATTGAACGTGTAGAGGGTGCAAAACTCAGGTCTTAAGAAAGTTATGGATATCATTTGTTGAATTCCGTTGCATGTCAAAATCAGTGACATCGTCTCCTTCTCATTTTCTTTCATCAGGTTTTACTGCTGAGGCATTCACCCGTTGATGCACCACTAGAACCGACATTTGCTCCAGAGGTGCTGCCAAGTCTCCATATGGCACGTAAGCTTCAGAAAAACGAGCCAACCAAAGTTTGATCATATTGCAACACAACCAAAGGAGCGTGATATTTTAAAGTGGACCCCCGGACTCACTTGAATATCCAATTTGATAGTCAATATCAAAATTCAGATTTACAAGTCAATCGAACTCTTCCCTGGTCTTTTAAAATATGCTTAGAAGTCTTTTCGCACATATACTACACCCTAACAAAATTCTAGACAACGCAATGTCACGGCCCTAAACTGCAAATAGCCTCGGGAATATACTTTCTACTGTGCTGAAGCAATGCAGCATGCGAAGCCTTACTGCAGCTTAGAGCCTAGTGAACCACTTTGAATCTCCCTCCACGTGGCAGGACGGCTCGAATCTTAGTGCACCGTTCCAGCCGATTATTTATCTGCGACAGCACCAATTCACAAATTCATACGTACAGTGCATAACAAAGCCATCGTCTACAAGTCGATCTCAATTTCAATGTGTGAAAAAAGACTACCTTTTTGTCAGGTCGACCAGGTTGCTCGATTACCAGGTCGTAGTAGTCGGGGATGACATCTCGCGGCAACAGAATTGCAATCTCGTCCCGAATTTGGGACACAGGCCAGGACTCGCCCACCCCAAACGCAGGCAGCACTTCGCCCCTGAACACGACCTCCGTTTTGACCATGTCTGGAATCACAGTCTGATCCATCGCCACCCATAGCTGCCCTTCACGCCTATACCTCACATAACAAAAGTTCATATACAGCACCTGCCGTGCTAGATGGTAACGAAATCCCACACTGCCTCGGTTGACTACGTATTTGATGATGTCTTGTCCGCTCTACCACTTCTCATTCCACCCAGGGTCCATTAAGCTTGCCAGAAGCAAGGCAGAGGGAGATCAAAAGACATACATTGTAGGAGTGCGCCGAATATCATCTGCTACCGCAAACAAATCAGCCATTATGTGCACTGGTAGGAACCACTGCACATGTGCCACCTTGCTGCCCGTGCCCCCCTTCATTGCGGCCGCAATGTCATGGGCCATCTTCAAACGAAAGGCCTCGGACGTGTGCATGTCAGGGAGTGGCCAAAATATATCACTCAGTTTTGGAAGCGGCAGCGCCTCCAAACTTCCATACAACTCAGAGCCAGAGCGAGGGACATACACTGCTCGCAGAAAGAAAGTGCCATTCTCTAGTAGCTGTCTATGGTTCCTCCCATTGCGACTGCTTCGCCAATTTCATGGTGTAGTACCAATATGACATCCAACACAAACGAGGGCGGTACCAAGTCATCCCAGTACGAGGCATACAAATAGTTGCATGCGCGGGGCTCGTTGGCTGATAAAACCGGATCAAGTTCCAATTGTCGACGTTGATAAGCATGACGCACCTCGATTGCTACCAGCTTGTGCACATCCCTACCTCAAACAGTGCTGGCATGAAACTAGAACCGGAGAATCTACGCCTTCCACGCGCCCGCAAAGGATTCTTGACTGTGGACACGAGCATCCTTCGCCCAAGGACCCTTTGCTGCAGCCTTCAAGGTAACCCATGAGCCGACCTCAACCTGCAACGGAATCCACCTTCCTGTAGCATCTTTGTTGTTGTAAATCACAACGGACTGCACCTCAGCTGCTGGGTTATTCTGCCCTACCATGATTGCGTGCTTCCACTGTATAAACCTTGCTAAAACCAACAACGCTAATGCGGCAGCAGCACCGTCTTCTTCGCTATGAAATAAAACGGCAAAATGCTGATGTGCATGCGGACACATGACTGTTGCTCCATGTGGAGCGGAGTCAACAGTTTTCCCGCGCAGACGGGTCCCCTTCAATGCGGCCAGTTAGACTATTCATCAATTATAATATTGCAGTCATGGAATTTAAAACTGATTATCCGATGGGGAAGCGTACAAGGATCTCGAGTGCGAGGCCATTGTCAACTCCGGAGCTGCCAATAAACTAGGATTGTTTATTCGCAAGGAGCAAGTGCAATCTCTGACAGACATTGTACGCATTCCACCTTGGCTGAAGCAAGCTCCTGCCTCATTGGCCGCGCTCCCACAAATTCCTATGTCATTGGCAGCATGGCAGCATTGGTAACGCCTATCACAGCACGCTGTCACCGTCCCTTTGCTTCCCGATCGACTGCCCTGCAAGGGCCTTCCAGAGACCCCAAATGGTTTCTAATGAAAACGAAGCGTTTCCGTAGTCTCTCCCCTGGTGGAGCAGAGACAATAAAGATACCGACCACAAAGCCAGAAACGGTAGTGGGCCTTTGGTCTATTCTTCCATTCATGATTTGGCCTTGTAAGGAGCCCGGCTCCCAACATCAAAATGAACCAGGGTCAATCAATGTGATCATGGTCAACTCCTAAGCTCTCAAATCCCTTGTTTCCTTATGACGTTGCCTCGTCAGCCCGTCGAAGCAGCTTAGAGCTCCTTCGCAGCTCAAAAGAATTCAGCAAAATTCCATTGCTTCATCAATTTCTAATCGGGAGGAACCCACGGATCAAGCTCCAAAAAACAGCGAGGGTCCTCTTGTCGCAAATCCAAGCGCTCACAGTCTATGCAATCAAAATATATGCTTTTCTACTTACAGAAGCCCCTTCAATGGGAGCCTTACAGTCCTTTAGGGGTTAAGAAATTCATACAATTTGATGTTGATGAATTCTCGGGGGGTGCACTCTACATTATGTGTGAGAATCACGTGCGTTCGTGACCCCTTTTAAAAACCCCCTGTATACGAGAGGTTATATGTCTAAATACCTTTGTATACAGATGTATTTTGTTTTTAAATATATGTTTAGTGTAAATATACGTGAATATTTTTAGTTCTAAATGTGCTTATTGTATGTATACGTAATACGGCAATGTTCAAATTAATACCCCTTTTGTGCACTCACGTATACTCGTACATGTTTAGTACAGTGCACCCCCCGAGGATGAATTCATACAAATTTGACTCACTCCGCGGTTCTCTACATCTGTCAAAATGCAGCAGTATTCTCTACCTTGATCAGTATCTAGATGATGTTACAATTATGTGCAACAGGTGAGAGTCCCACCACACCAAGACACGGTGATGATAAATTATCACTACCGGGCCTCCCCCTATCTTCAAGGGAGCAGTACACGTTACTGCAATTTAGGTTGGGTGTAAAAACGGTGAAAAATATCTTTTTTCATTTCTTCCGTATCAGCCACACTTGCTACAATTTAGCATCACAAAATAAGCCTTTTGCCCACACCTGAGCTTCACTGTCTTAACCCCTAAGTGCTCAAGGGTTTTCTTGAAATGCTAGATGTGTCATAATTATGTCCATCTTACTCAACTTTTATGAGCTTCAATTTTTTAACATGTGTAGAACACAATAGTAAGACAACATCCATACGGTTAAATTTTGAAAAAATGCTATGAATTATTTAACCCCTAAACGTCCCATAGGGATAGTAGATACGTTTTCGTATAATTGGCATTTTCCATCAACAAGTAGTTCTAAATTGAGATCTCAATAGCTCACTAGAACCGCACTGATCTAAATTTCAACTTATTTATTGAACTCAAACCCATTAAAGGTGTGGATCCATTCCAAATACAAGAAATATACATTGTATTCTACTTGCCGCAAAGGCATTTTCCGACATTTAGGGGTTAATAATCAATTTATAAGAATTTTCTTTGAAAATTCATAAAAACTACATGTTTAGTCATTTTGACTTGGAATCAAGTATGATAGGTCAAAAACATTGGTTTTATATGGTGGTTACCTTTTTCATGTTAGAACTAGTCTTATTTGGTAGAAAACTTAAAGATTCCATTCCGGGCAGATTTTCAAAATTGTGACAATTTGAGATGCTGTCACTTCGAGGGCTTTAAAGGAAAATTGGTAGAAAAAATTTCAAAATTTCTTTTTGGAAAAGATGCTCAGTTTCAATATCTACAAGTGAAAAAAAATCACACTCAAAAATTGTAATTTTTGCAAAAGTTATGAGCGTTTAAAGTGGGCTGAACTTTTTTTAAACTCTGAAATTTTTGAGCGACCATATATGGTCGCTTAGGCAGTTAGGGGCACTGTTCGGGAAGCTTTTTGAGCCAAGCAGTCAATGTCCTCTATTTTCCAAAAGCAACCGGTTTTTTAAAGATTATATCCAGTATATTTTGTTTATGAATACTAAATATAATTATTTTTCAGTCATTTAGTTCGGTGTTTTGTCTCTATTCTTTAAGTTCAACCAGCTATTTCCAAAAACTAAGGTAGCGGACCACATTCCCGACTGAATTTCAGTTGTGGCTAGTTGGGAGTGTGAACCAATTTTTTTATAAATTTTGAGTGCTCCGCAAAGCTGGTGCCAGAGCAACCCCAAAAAGAACAAATTTTTTTAGCATGTCTGTGATTTCCTACAATTTTTTAAAGCAAACCTCATAGAGTGACTAGTCCTCGACCATAGAGTACGTGTTATGTTTACAGGTTGGATTTCTAAATGTGCATACTGGGTAGTCTAAAACCGAGCACCTTTATCCTCTGTCAACAAATGAAGGTTTCCCAAAAAAAACACGTGCAGTAAACAATAAAGCCCCTTCTTGGGCACTTTTATAAATTCTACTGGCCACATTTCTAGACCCAGCCCCCAACCCTAGGGGTCGCCATTCAAACCCGGACGGGAATTGGGTCCGCTACCTTAATCGGCTCACTTGTAACTAACTGACGGTTCTTCCCGGACAGTGGTTAGGGGTTAAGGTGCACAAAGCTGCATGGTAGACTTAATTTCATCTTTGCTTCAGAAGAAGTTGGGGTTAAACAAAGAAACCACAATCTGCATGAACACGATTTGTTGCCGAACCTTCAGATTGGAGGCAAGACAGGCTTGGAATGCACACAATTTCAGCAGCTTTAGAGACCAGATCTGAGGCGCCATTATTAGTTTGAAGCATCTCAGTATCTTTTCCAAACTAGGTGCACCATTTCGTTGCAAGTAGAATTAGACCACGGAACCTTAAGTACTGCGGCATTGCATGCAAATCACACTCAGGGTCTTAAACATTTTTGCCGGGATAAAAAGTGGATAGTTTGGCCTCATTTTTAACCCATTTAGCACTGTGACAGAAAGTGCAGATTGGGAGTCGGGGTCAACTTTTGACTCCCTTTCTGAACCTTTACAGGGTAAAATCATGGTTCATCATGGTAAAATCATGGTTCATCATGGTAAAATCATGGTGCTTTTGACAGGCATGGGAGCCATAAAAACTGCCCTGAAATAAAAATCCCTCATTTTACCCCCACCCAAGTTTGGACCCGGAGTCAAACTGTGAGGGTTCCTTGTGAATGCTCATGATGTGCAAGGTCTTCCTCGTAGAAGATGATGCCGTCAGCTAGAGTGTCAGCGTTCAAGGAGTTCTTGTTGCACGCTCGTGGAAAAAATCCTTCTCTCCTCAGGAATTCTTCTCGAGCGACTACATCTTTTCCAAAGAAGCCCCATGCTCATTTTCTTTTCTATTCAATCTCCTTCAGCGTTGATAAACTAATTGCTCGATTTTTGAGGCAATATCTTAACACTGGAGTTTGCATCACAAATGTACATGAAGTGTACGGTCATGTGCGACAGAGTCGGAGAAAATAATGTTACTTTCCTTCACAACCAACGTCACTTGCCAGTGCTTCGCAAACAAACTGGTGATACCGAAACTATCACGGAACCTGCGGCTCAGGCTCGGAGTTAACGAGGTGTGGGCTGAAAGCAAGAAAAATTGCAGAATTTACCACAAATTCATCTGAACGATGTGGCGGGACTCTGATACGCATACCGAATGACACTGTTGTGATTGAGTCTCCCAAGCGCACCAGAAAACGTGCTCAAAAGAAATTAAAACAGCAAAGGTCCGGCGCAAGCAGGCACTATTATTTAAGTCTGTACATGCTGGTACATCCAAAGGAAGGTTCACTCACGGAGGGTGGCTCTACTTGGATCTCGACATAATTTCCAAGTACCCAGCTCAACGCGCCATCTCGCTGCTAAGATCCACACACGCTCACCGACAGTGGATGCTCAATACATACGGCAAATCAAACATCCGCTAGCTAGCCGCAGCTAGTAACAAAAGCAAAAAGCTCAACACAATATACATGAGTAGTACGTCTCACAACAATAGTACTAGTGCAAGAGGGTCGATCACTCCCAGCGCAAGATTGAGCTGACTGGCATGAGTCGATCGATCATTAAGGAGGGGGATTCTTGCCGTGACCACCGCCGTCATGGTTCGGGGGCTTGTGATCACCGTGATGAGGAGGCTTGTGGTCGTCATGGCCTCCAAGCTAGGTGGCCTCCCCTGTGGTCTCAAGCATGACCTCCTCCGTGGCCTCCATGGTGGCCTCCATGGTGGCCTCCGTGGTGGCCTCCATCGTGGCCTCCATGGTGGCCTCCGTCGTGGCCTCCGTCGTGGGTGGCGACGGCGTCGCCGCCGTCGTAACCCCCTCCGTGGCCCCCTCCGCCGTGGCCTCCTCCGCCGTGGCCCCCTCCGCCGTGGCCACCTCCACCGTGGCCCCCTCCGCCGTGGCCCCCTCCGCCGTTGCCCCCTCCGCCGTGACCCCCTCCACCGTGACCCCCTCCGCCGTTGCCCCCTCCACCGTGACCCCCTCCGCCGTGGCCCCCTCCTCCGTGGCCCCCTCCTCCGTGGCCCCCTCCGCCGTGGCCCCCTCCGTCGTGGCCCCCTCCGCCGCCTTCGTAGAGCTCGCGCCCTTGCACCACTTCACACATGAGAAGGATAGCGCCTACAGCCACTGCGGCCATTACTGCATGCCCTTTCTTTATCGCCATGGTGGTGATGCTCGACCTTGCAAATAACTGCAACCCTAACCATCAAACATGCATGTCAGTCATTAATTAAACCAGCCGACATTGATCAAACAGGCAACAACTTTTCCACTGAGAAGCACACATTAAGAATCAAAACACGCATTCAAAAGGATAAGAACAAACAGCTATGCTACAAGGAGCTCTGACCAGAAGGACGAGAATGCAATTCATTGGAATCATGGACGGAATTATATATTTGTTACGGTAATATTTAGTCCAAAAAATGGGGTGTCCCCGCAATGCCTCTTCCCTATGGGAAAAGCCAACAAACTTGCAGCTTCAAAAACACATTCAAAAGCACTAATCAAAACAGGAACAAACTTGCAGCTTCAAAAATACATTCAAAAGCACTGATCAAAACAGGAAGAAACTCGCAGCTTCAAAAACACATTCAAAAGCACTGATCAAAACAGGAACAAACTTGCAGCAACTCGTGCTTCATCACCCCATCAGTAGAGAGAATAAGGTAGAGGATCCTAAAACCATGATCCTGTCTACTAACCACTGTCAGCTACAGCCACTCATCTTTTCATATACTCACTCTGTTGACCTTCAATTAGCATTTGGTGTAAGCATGACTAGACTAATTAAATGTCTACGGCATGTCACACGCACTAGATTAATATCGAAGTTCCTGAGAGATGATTCCGTTTCCTTGCTTTCTCTTCTCATCAGCTCTGATGAATACTGTCATCGACCAAATCTACACAGGGAGCTCATACGGTTTCCCTGTGTCGATTCCCCACTTTTCCCTGTGATTTCGAGTTTTGACATGTGTAAAAAATCACCTGCTTAAGCTTAGCCACCTATTTGTAGAAGGAAATTTTTGAACATGTGTTGAGTTCTGAAGCTCAGAGGGGAAAGTGACACTCACATGGGAATCCATTAATATGAGACCCCTGTGCTAATTAACGTACAGCTGAGCTTTCCCGTTAATTCTCAACAAGCCTTGGATCTATCCCAATGTTTGCATGCTGCGACGGGTACTTAAATGTTGATGACAAAAACCAAACATGTTGATATATTGTTTAAACTACAGCTAGCTAACTGGTCCTCCATATCAGCAATTTACCGAAACAAGTGAAATTGCATCAGAGCTCTACAGCATCTAGAATCAATGCAAGCTAGTAAGAAGGCAGCATTGCAAGGGCCTGAAACCTCTGCCGTGAAGGCAAATTCAACACTCAAAATTGAAGCAGAGCTGATGAGACAACTCGTCAGATTTACAACAACTACTGTAAATTAGTCATCAATTCCACTGATCAGTGGCAGGACCCAATGCAAGTGTAGCATAGTTAAATGGAAATCAATTGCAGAAGCAAGCAAGCAGGTGTAAGGTCCAAGCATGCCTGGTGAAACGGCCCACTGGGTGAGAGAAGACCCTGTAATGCAGCGATGCAGGAAGTGAGGAGGGCGAGGGGGTTTATAAAGGGGAGGAGAGGTCATTAGGCCAGGGCTACGTTAGAGCTCATGCAAACTTGCATGGACCACTCCCCCGCATGGCCATGACCATGGACCCATCCCCCATGCCCCATGCCCACTGGCTTTACCATGCCCCTGCCCACTCGCCTACCACCTGGATAGTTTAACCCTTGGTGGACCAAGGATTCACAATTTTAAAATGACAAATTCAAGTGGTCATATTGTGAAAAACACAAATCAGATGGGACCAAATTTCATATCACTGGAACTAGTGAAGATCATTTCATGTTGGTGCACTCTACATTATGTCTGAGAATTATATGCGTTCTTGACCCCCCTAAAAACCCCTTTATATACGAGAGGTTATATGTTTAGATAAACACCTTATATATTCCGTTTTAAATATATGTTTAATGTAAATATATGTGAATATTTTCAGTTCTAAATATGTTTATTATATGTATACATAATATGGCAGAGTTCAAATTAATACCCCTTTTGTGCACTCACGTATACTTGTACATGTTTAGTACAGTGCAGCCCTTGGTGTAAAAAACACAATAAATTCAAAGAAGAGGAAGTCTAATTGGACTTATAAAAATTGTTCATAAAAAAACATGGTGACCATTCTTGGCACTACTACAAACATGTTCGCCATGATGAGCCGTGCTCCTCAGCCTCTTTTTGATGCAAAGTACTTTTATTTAATGTAGTAGTTCTATTTAATATTATGCATCATGATTTGTATTTGATTTATGCAATACGTGATAATATTGGCAATAGTTATAAAAGATATTACATGTTCTATTTGTATAGGGCCTATCGGATTGTAAAACATTTGATTAGAATTTAAAATAATGTATTTATCTAAATATAATTTGATTACAACACACATAAAGTAATGGCTCATGGCCCCAATTCTCACTTAATTTTAGTGTCCCGGTTTGCCCCTTGGCAATCCTGCCCGGTGGCTTTGTATTTTAATTTTCTTGCAATCCATTTGACATCAATTTGTGCCAAAAATAAACAAATAAACAAATAAAAAAATCCCAAACAGTAAAACATGTTAAAACATGTTGTGCTGGCCATGCTCTCATTCAATTCTTACGAGTTGTGGGCACTGGGCAGCGTAACTTGTCTGTTGACTTTCCCCTTTCTCTTTGACGTCCTCCATTATTGCTATATGGAGAAGGCGCAAGGATGTGCTTTGCTAGCTAACTTAGCTTCTGACTGCTTTCAGATTTTGCAGTTAGTGGGTCTGTGTGTGCATGCGATATAATTGTGTGTTGACTTAAGTTTACAAAACAGCAAAGAAACCTGAAGAATGCTTTCGATTAAATCGCTGATTTCAGAAAAAACAATAGATCGCTATATTCGTTTAGTTGGGACTATTCAGTGCTCAAAATTGAAGTCCTGTTATGAATTTCATATTGAAGGGCTCTAAAATTTCAGCATTTCAATTGAAGGGTATGCCCAAATCCAAGACGTCAATGGAGAATTTTCAAAGAAATATAAAACTCATATTAAAATTATGCATGATTTGTATGGTACATACTTTCATTGCAATGAAAAAAATGAAGAAAATGAAGTGAAGAAAAAATGCAGAGAAAAAAATGAAGAAAAAAAATGATGCTACACTCTACACTTGAAATTTCGAAATGAAAGATTGAAAGTCAACTGGGTAATCGAGCAATTTCAAAATGAAAGTCAATTTGCATGACTTGGGGTCTTGGACAAGTGGGTTGTGGACAACTGGCATGCTTGCAGCGAGTCAAAAACTCAGACTCTCACTTGTCAGTGGAGAACTGTAAATGAGTGATGACGGACTTCACATGACACGTGTTGATGAACAGTGAATGATGGGCGTTATAATTCAAGCCCTTCAAGTGAAGGGACCACCATTATAGTAGGATAATGTTTTGAAGGGCAATTTTTCCAGAGCTATTTTTTGAAGCCCCAAAACCCATTTGAAGGGCACTGAAGACTTCAATTTTGAGCACTGGGACTATTCCACCATATTGGGACTTTTTGAAATCTACAACTGGCATAGATACTTGCCACTAAATCTATGCAAGTTGTAGATTTTTAAAAAACCCAATATAATGGAATAGTTCCAACTAAACGAATATAGCGATATAGGGGTTGTCACACATCCTCCACTCTATTCTCAATCTTCAGAGAATAAGGATGTGGTACGCTCTCTTTGAATGGTGGAGGTCACATTCTCTGAAGATTGAGAAATTTCATTCGTGTCCTCCAAGGGTGAAGAATGGGCGTGAAGAATAGAGAATGGCCCATGCTCGGAGGATGAATGACAAACTAAAAACGTATATTCTTCATTATCAATCTCCACAAATCACAAAAGGGGTGTCACACTTTCTTCGTAGAGAAGGTGTCCTACTGGTTCCTCTTTTCTCTCATTCTTCGGAGAAGTTCCATTCTCGTAGGATGTGTGACAACCCCTATTATGCTTTTCTAAAAAGTTGAGTCTCATCTGTCCACACTAAATCCCACATACTTATGTCAAAGGACATTCAAGAATCAAATTCTTCAAAACTTTCTAAGTGTGTATTCTACTTGGGAAGTCACTGTCAAGAATTTAAATAACTATAAGAGAACAAATATAGGGTGTCTTTTATTCATTTGAGACAATAATTATAAGTTTATAGAAGTAATACAAGGTGTTCTAAAACCAATTTGACAATATTTTAGGAATATTTTTAGAATGTATATATGGAATATACCCTAAATCTCACCCTCTGTGGAAAAACTAAATTGATTAAAAATAGAATTTGGGGTGGCTTTCTAAATGGCTAAATCGCTCAAAAATCGAGTTTTATTGTTTTACTGCATTCGATAATATAGAGTCCATAATGAATATTTTTAGCCAATTTAATTTTTCCACGGAGGGTGAGAAATATACTATAAATTGTAGAATATTCCAATTATTTCATATCCCCCCATTAAATACCCTTTGTTCACTTATATGTACCCAAAATTCACACTAATTGACTTCCCCGAGGTATTTTGTCGAATGATTCACAAAGATATTAGAAGAAATGTTACTGCACTACAAGAAAAGGCGTCGTTTCTCACTCTGGAGGATCCTGTTCATTGTATACATTGTCCCTCTTGATGAATCGCAGGATCCTCTAGAGTGAGAAACAACGCCTCTGCTTGTAGTGTGCCCCTGCAGCATAGCATAAGTGTAGACTGCAGTTGAGAAGAAGCCACTGTATGTTCATTGTGAAAGAGTCCTTTCGTTAAGTATTGTTGTGCAGTGGTACTTTCTATAAGGGTTAAATCTTCTAGTGCACAAGTGAAGGTGGATGTTTTGTTGTCCGAGGCTTGGACTTTGCGTTCCAAACAAGAAAATGTGGTGAACTAGATGCCATGGATTACTTCTGTCATGGTGCTACATTATCTTTTTGTAATACTTCATCTATTTTTTAATTTTTTTATTGGCTATTAAAGGGGCTAATGTTTAGGGTTGGCAACCACAAACAAGTTATGGAAGGCAAATCAAATTTGTCAAACTGGACATTGCAATATTCAACATTTGGCTAGAATTTTGAGTTATCATAGATGGCTATCTTCTTAAACTTCAAAAATCCGAGGGTATTAGATGTGTTACAATATTTTCCTTCCATATGTTTGATCAAGTTTCGTTCAATAGACAAAATATATAGCATCATCTCTACAAATTATCCGTATGGTCAATTCCAAAAAAATTGATATTATTTTAATGAATTTAAAAGCATTAGCCTTTGAAAGAATGTATAAAGTATAATTTCATATTTAGGGTTTAAAATTTAGCATGATTAGTTAAAATTGGTTTATTGGTTGTAAACTTCAAAAAAACAAAAGAAATGATGGAGGGAACATCATTGCTTTGACTCCAAATAGCAAATTTTATAACACTAAGACAATGTTGAGGTGATTCACTTTCGAAAATTCTCTCTCGTGTAATTTAACCCCTAAAGGACCAGGGGTGTTTTTAGCTTAGCTCTTGTTTTCTTGACTAGCTCTTATAACAAGCTCAATTCTTCATTGGTGTGGGTTAATTTTGACGATCGGCACCGTTGAAATCAAAAAAGACTTACATAGCTTTTGTATGAAAAAAGGATCAACAAGATTGCACACTTTTTGAGAAAATGCCACCGTTGAGAAGATTGATGGAACTTGTTTAGGGTATTTTGTACATATGCTGAAATCGGATTGATCAAAAGTGCTCCAAAAAATCTGAAATTTTTAGTGTGAGTAGAAATCATCATTTTAAAAACGTGGAAATTTTTTCAAGTGATTTGGAGGTGCGAGGAAGAAGATATGAGGGTCTGAAGTGACGCCTAAATACCCACCGTGCAACTCAAAAAAATCACCAAAAATTGCATACTTCATGAAATTTCGATCAAGAAGTACTCACAGATTCAGCTCTTAAAAAGAACTAGGGTCTCTTTGTTGCTCACTTTACAATTCACGGTCCAACAACTCGAAATTCCTTACTTTCTAGTTCCAGAAGCCACGTGGTGGCCTCATGGTCCATTAGGGGTTAACTTGGATTGACATATGCAACTTACATTGTGTTGGAAAATAGATTTGATTTGATATTTTAAAATATTTTTCATTGTTCGAGAACTTTTTTTTTTCCAAACATCCCACTAATAATGGTCTCTTGGGACCTTAGAGTTAGCCTTTAAACATCCAATGGTTATTTTTTCCATTATTGAGTATCATTTTCATCCCGATCTTTTCACTTTTTCCTCAAACATTTTTGTTTTTTAGATAATATGATAATGAGTCCAAAGATCTTAAAATTTACTCCAATAGACTAATTTATCACTTTTTCCCATTGCTCCAAAGTATGTCATACTAAACACGTTTTCTATCACTATTTCTCTTTTTCTCAAATTTGAATGACGGGATGAGTTTAAAAATTTCAAAAGTTACATCCTATGAATAGAAAATTTCAGTTCACACAGATGAAAAAAATTTAAATGATTGGATAAAAACTCATAAATTTTTGTATGGTCAAAGGTTTGTTGATTTTTTATGAATTGCAATCTTTTGATGTCTATTTCATTAGAGAATATTTGACCTCTAAATAGGGCCCTTAAGAAGCGTGTGTGGGGCACCTTGGTTTTTATTTAAATTAGTACTTCAAAGGTGAAGGACGAGAACATTTCCCCTATTTGTGCCCATGTACTTCGTGGTATAGTACTATGATTCAAAGCATGGTGGAGGGAGTTGATAGGTGAGTCATTCTTTAGCGGTAGCACTCATTGTTCTCTAGTCTAATCTTTCATACAAGATAAAGACGGATCCATTGGTAATCACTTAGGCTAAGCCTACATTAATAAAATGGGGTTCTTTGTCAATCCTTAAGGGCCCTTTTTAGAGCTCAAATATCCTTCAATGCTAAATTTATGTATGGTGAAAAGGAAGTCATTGTTCAATGTATTCATGGTAGTTCGTCATTCAATAATATCCTACGAATAATATATTTTATCATGATACTGTTGAAAGGATACTATAATTGTGTTATGAAAAGGATCAAGTCAACGCCAAGTCGAAGACTACATCGGACTATCAGAGCACATTAGATGTAACCGAAAAAAAGGCCATGGAACCTCCTTTTTCAACCTCCTTCTAACCTCTCTTTTGAGCTCTCTTGAGCTATGTTTGGGTTGAATAGTGTTGTGTCATAACTTGTCCCCTTGTGGGCCATGGACTTGGAGCTTTGGTAGGAGGTGTGGAAGTCATTGCGAGGTGTGGAGAATAATGAGAGTGGCTTGCTTTAGATTGTCTCCCAACTCACCTTGAACTAGTTTTCGGTCTATTTATATTTCAATATGAGTTCAAGAGGAATTTGCTAAAACTTTCCTCTTTGAGCTGACTTTTTGGTTAACTCTATTCTATCACTGTAAATCCAAACTGGAATTGGCAATATCAGTGGCAATATCAATGACGATATTACTCTATATGCCCCCCTCCAAACTCTTTAGTAAATGATATTTATTAATAGGTACAATTCATGCCGGATCTATCACCATGGAATCATCACTCATTTGCTAAAATAGAAGCCACACTCAAAGCCACGTTGACAATGATTTGGGTCCCGGATCGATCTTGATGATGTCAGCGAATATCATGGGAATATTCTGCACTTCCACCACACAATAGTTGA
This sequence comes from Pohlia nutans, assembly GCA_022496805.1. Taxonomy (NCBI): domain Eukaryota; kingdom Viridiplantae; phylum Streptophyta; class Bryopsida; order Bryales; family Mniaceae; genus Pohlia; species Pohlia nutans. The sequence continues at coordinate 7,254,955 of CM040086.1, forward strand.
CCCTTGAGATGAATAAAACCAGCTATTGTTGCAAAGTTGTATTGTGTACAACAATACTATGACAATAGTACATTGAGAACTCTTTTATATCACCCGCTTAGTAACCAAGGAACATGAGCTTAGAACTTGACATGTACACACAATAGGCAAACATTTTTTGAATAACAAACATTCTCAGCAAATCTAGATTGTGATATTGGAGTGTTATAATTTCAAGTTCAAAGTGTAAGATGGAAACTTTAGGTTAACCCTTAAACATCAAGGTAAGCCCCATGGGCTTATTTAAAAGAGAATAATGAAGAAAAAAGTTAATTTTCACAACCAAATCAAGCGAGACTTGGTGCGTTGGAAAGCTACTGAAAAAGCGATCTAGATTGTAATTTTTCGCCTCATTTGAGATATTGTGGAATCGTTGGTAAGCAATCAAAGTTATCAAATTGAACAAGTTTTGAGGTTGGGGCAGCTGAAGTTCAGCAGTCCCGCAGTGCTACAGTGCTAGCCAGCAGTGCACTGCAGAGCCTTTTTTGCCAAAAAAATTTTAAAAAATAAAATTATATATATATATATATATATATTATTTTTATTTTATTTTTTATTTTTTATTTTTTATTTTTTCGCCTCCAAAAATTTAGATTCCTTCCGGGCTGCCCCGTCCAGGCCCTCTTGACGTTTAAGGGTTAAATTTATTTGACATTTGACTTAATTGAAAACAAGTAGTCATCCTTGTTGAGTCTATGCAAAGTTTACCACCCAATATTTTCAATATTTGACAAGGATTATACATGAATAGTCCCTTAGGCTTGAATGAACTTGTGGGAATTCTTCTCTAGCATTGGAGAGGTCACGAGTTCCACTTCCACAGGTGGTACCTCGGGGAGGTCACTAGCACATGTTTAGTGTAACCACATGCGTTAAGAGGGTATTTTAATGGAGGCTATAACTTAAATGGAATATTTGAAGTGTATTCTAGAATATTCTAGGTATATTCTAAATACATTTTCTGATTATTTTTTACTTTAATTTAAAGTATCCTATATTACATATAAAAATTTATAATTAGGTAGAATTGTTTTTTTTCGATGAATAAAAAAGATCCTATAATTTAACTCATATGGTTTTCTATTGATTGCATAATGACCTCCCCAAGGGTGGTGTAGGGCCTTGCTTTAAATTATCCTCTAGTTCACCACAGACTAGTGTTGCCATCTTTTTGAACTAAAACCGAGTCCAAGGTGAGTATGAGGTGAGTTTCCATTTTGATTCTTGGCTTTAATGAATGGTGCACTCTTTGAGAGTTCCGGGGAGAATTCTCTCATGAATTTGAAAAGTAGATGAAATTTGACAAACATATTCTAGGAGGGTGAGAGATCCATTGAACATGAGCATAGTATAGAGACACCTCAACATGTTCCTCTATAACTAAGTTTAGAAAGGACTGTAGGCATATATCAGTTACCAATGTATAGTGAATGTGATTGGTTTGAACACCAACTATATAGAAGAACACATAGCGGTTCAAGGGTGTGAAGAAGATAGCTTGTTTTGGATGTTATTATAGTAGTAGAAGGGTGAATTGAGGGTGAAGGGTGCAAATACTCTTACTACTACAACTCCACCGCAACCCTCCTAGAGTCTCACTACAAAACTAGATGAAAATTTGATAAGGGCCCTTCAAAAATGCTTCTTGACTCTCAATCCTAGCGTGTTAAGAAATGGCCCTTCAAATCACTGACTATCTAGTTGACTACACCCCCACATTCTACTTGTGATTGGTTCATTGACTGCCGTACGTGGAAGGCAAGGTCGGCAGAAAATAATCCCCCAAAAAAATGTTGAAACAATAAATAAATTTATTAAGTATTTTTTCGAAATTAACAAAAATAAAGTCAACAAAAATCCGGAAAAAATAGGAAAAAAACATAACACTCAACAAAAACAGTAGACAAAAAATAAAATAAAATGTTTAGCCACCGGATTTTTTAATGTTAGCTATTAATAGCCAATTTCTTAATAATTACTTTTGAAAGTGCCGGCCTCCACTATTTCAACTTTTATTAATTATTCAACATGAAAATGCCAACCCTACCTTCCACGTACAGTATTTGATGTGCACTTTTTATGTGTGAGGAGCATGCAAGGGTGGGGAAGTGTAAATGCAAAGGCTCTTCAAATGTAAATGAATAATTTCAACCAGTCAACTCTAACGTGTACAAACGGAGATGTTTAAAGGAGGATACTCAATGCAGTGCTCAAAATTGAAGTCTTCAGTGCCCTTCAAATGGGTTTTGGGGCTTCAAAAAATAGCTCTGGAAAAATTGCCCTTCAAAACATTATCCTACTATAATGGTGGTCCCTTCACTTGAAGGGCTTGAATTATAACGCCCATCATTCACTGTTCATCAACACGTGTCATGTGAAGTCCGTCATCACTCATTTACAATTCTCCACTGACAAGTGAGAGTCTGAGTTTTTGACTCGCTGCAAGCATGCCAGTTGTCCACAACCCACTTGTCCAAGACCCCAAGTCATGCAAATTGACTTTCATTTTGAAATTGCTCGATTACCCAGTTGACTTTCAATCTTTCATTTCGAAATTTCAAGTGTAGAGTGTAGCATCATTTTTTTTCTTCATTTTTTTCTCTGCATTTTTTCTTCACTTCATTTTCTTCATTTTTTTCATTGCAATGAAAGTATGTACCATACAAATCATGCATAATTTTAATATGAGTTTTATATTTCTTTGAAAATTCTCCATTGACGTCTTGGATTTGGGCATACCCTTCAATTGAAATGCTGAAATTTTAGAGCCCTTCAATATGAAATTCATAACAGGACTTCAATTTTGAGCACTGACTCAATGCTCTTACTAATTGACCCTTGCTAAATTCACCTCTACACCTCATATATTCATCCACTTGGTTAGTATACAATTAGCAAGAGGTCAGAGGTGTGAGCTGTAAGCATGATTTAACTAACTGTTTATGGGCACTCCTCTTTGAATGGAAATAGAATCATGTTCAGCAGTGTAGCTTCCCCTTTTAAAAATGCGTTAGATGTTCATACGATTTGATTACAACAAATTTGAAATCAGCAAATTGATACAAGTTTGACTGAAAGTGATCACACCACTGTACATATCTACACATACCCCAAAACCCACATTTCTACATGTGTTAAATGCAGTAGTGTTCTCTATCTGGATGGTATAAGGTAGAAGCATTAGAACCTGTTAGGGACCTATTCCAGTCACGTGTGGCAAGCATATGCTCCAACTCTCAATCAAACTATCACAACTTTTGGTTGTAGCAGTTTGGTGATCAATTACAAATGCCAAGTTAGCAAACTAATTGAATTAAAAATGAAAGACAAGTATTAGTTCCCCTACTAACATCAACAGTGGTCTATTTAGATTAAGTATGAAATAAACTATACATTATAACAAAAATAATTAAAATTTCACAATCATTAGAAAAGGTGGCACTCCCCATGGAGATGCTCAGGCAAGTAGTGCCCAATTGCACACATGCATAGTGATTTTACTTGGGCATCTCCCTGGGGAGCATCACCTTTTCTACTAGTGTTAGAGCTTGAGCTTGGTTACTAAAGTTTTATGTGCTGCAATTTTTTACAGTTGAACACTATCGGTCTAAATAGGTCAAAATCCTTAAATTGACAGGTATTGGTGCCTCTGCCTCTACCTTATGTCATCAATCTGAAGAGGAGAATTCCAATCATGTGCAACAGGTGAAACGCATACTGAACGACACTTGTTAGCAACTTGTGATCGAGTCCCCCAAGCACACCAGAATACGTATGTGCTCAAACAAGCAAAGACGAAATTAAAACACCAAAGGCCGGCGCAGGCAGGTACTATTATTTACTGTAAAATGCTAATACATCCAGAGGAATCCTCACTGAGCTACATCCAAAGGACGGAAGGCTCACTGAGCTACATCCAATGGACGCCTCTACATTTCCAGGTACCCAAGCGGAAGGCGCCAGCTGCAAACTTATTGAAAATCCACAAAAGCACACCGACAGTGGATGATCAATACATACAACAAATCAATGCAAACAGCGGCGAGCTGCAGCTATCTAGAAACAAAAGCAGGCAAGCCGCCCTACAAAACGAGTAACAGTCTCACAGCAATAGAACTGCAATTACGAGAGTCGATCACTCCCGGCGCCAGATCGAGCTGGCTGATCGATATATGGGTCGATCAGTAATGAGGAGGAGGGCAGGGCTTCTTCTTGCCCTCGTCATGGTGCGGGGGCTTGTGGTCACCGTGGTGAGGAGGCTTGTGCTCGCCGTGGTCGCCGTGGTGGGGAGGCGATTTCTCGTGGCCATGGTCACCGTGATGAGGGGGCGATTTCTCGTGGCCGTGGTCCCCGTGATGAGGGGGCGATTTCTCGTGGCCGTGGTCACCGTGATGAGGGGGCTTGTGGTCGCCGTGGTGAGGCGGCTCGTGGTGAGCCGGCGGTGGAGGTGACGTGTAATGGTAGGGCGGGGATTTCTCCCATTTCTGCTCGCCTGCTGCGTCGACGTCCTGGAGCTCGCGCCCTTGCACCGACACCGCAAACATCAGAAGGATAGCGCCCACAGCCACCGCGGCCATTACTGCATGCCCTTTCATGATCGCCATGGCGCTGATGATCGACCTTTCAAATCACTGCATTCATCAAACATACATACATGTCAGTAATTCAACCAGCCCACATTGATCAAACAGGTAGCAGCTTGTCACACTGATCGAAGATGGTTTCGTTTCCTTTCATTAGCTCTGATGAATATTGTGATCGAACGAGCTTTCCCGTTAATTCGCCACACAAGCCCACATTACTCATGTCACACTGATCGAAGTCCCTTCAGGAGAAATGATGTCGTTTCTTTGCACTGGTTAGAGTATTGTGATCGACAGCTGAGCTTTCCCCTTAATCAAGACAATAACCGAACATGCTCATTGTTTTCTACTGAAAGAACTACAGCTAGATATCAATAATAGCAATTTACCGAAATTAAATCAGAGCTCTACCGCATCTAGAGTCTGAAACCTCTGCCGTGAAGGCGAATTTAACACAGTAAAGTTGATGAGACAAATCGTCAGATGTGAGACAGTACTAGCATTGCAATAAACCTGAGCGTTGCAAGGATACAACATATATGCAAAGCTACAATTCAGGAATTCCACTGATCAGTGGACCCAAATGAATGCAAGTCTAGCAGGCATGGCAATGAGCAAGCAGTCGTAAGGTCCAAGCTTGCCTGATGAAATGGCCCAGTGGGCGAGAGAAGACACTGTGATGAAACGATGCTGGAAACGAGAAGGGCGAGGGGGTTTATAAAGAGGAGGAGAGCCAGGTGGTGCCGCCAACGGCGTCATTAGACTCTCTGTCAGGGCTTTCACTTTTTAATTACTACAACGGTGGTCTTTTATTACTGGACGGTACCTGTTCTATGAAATGTGAAGCCTGATAAAATGCCAATTAGAGTGGGTTATAGATGAACTTAATTTTGAATTCCTTCTCTTGGTACAAATGGTGGTCATATGACATAATCATCTAATTTGTACTTGGGTCAGTTGAGAATGTGTACAAATGTGCCGTTACGTAGATTAGGAAATCAAGTTATTTAAGAGTCAATTAGCCAGGTCAAAGCGGGATGATATAGATGATGCACAAAGGATATGAGTCATTGACTTCAATGTCCTTGTATTGTTTGATAGGTGATGCAAAATATTTGTTTGCCAGGACGGTTATCGTGTCTCCTGGAAGTCACGTTCACTGGAGAGCATATGTCTATGGCATCAGTCATTTACTCCTGGAGAAAAATGGTGTTGATCTATAAATTTAAAAAGTCTGTAATGCACAGTACCGTTACTTACATGAAATTTGATTTGAGGAAAAGGCATTCTGATTATACCATCTACCTGATTCCCCACATGATCAACTTGCTAAGGGGTCATTTAGCATGCAAATAGTACCAACAAGCTACTGTAGTTTGGGAGACTGACAGTTTTTTGGTTTTAAGAAAATCTAAATTCCTTTCTTGATTCAACAGTTAGTAAGGATGCAATTGTTTATTCGCTGAATTGGGCAATTATAGGTCATTGACCTTACTAGAGGTAATATTCTCCCCATTTATAAAATACGCTCACAGGGATCCATCTTGGAAAAAGGAGCCATGTGCTATCGTGATGACTGCATGAAAGCAACATACACACCAGTCTCCATGTTTAAGAATGACTTGCAAAACTGCCGTGCACCCACCCCTTCCAAAGTGTGGATTATGTATCTTAAGCTTTGCGTTCAGAGAAAGTATGGTATTGTGAAGTAAGGGCCTCTTTAACCCCTAAAGGACCAGGACCGTATTCTCACAAAAAACCATGAAAAACACAGCATTTGGAAGTTGCAGAAGAAATCATATGTTTTTTATATTTTTCATCATTTAACTCTAAGATCTAATACCTAACTTGAATTTTCATGTGAGCACAAAATTTGAGAGCAAAATGACCATTAGATTCTAAGATTCTAAGGATCAAAGTTGCAAAAGAAGATTTTTTGGGGTTCAATCCGGTGATAAATTTGAACTTTAGAAATTAATATCTTTTTTTTGAATGGGTTAGAAATTCATTGAATGGCAAGGCCATGTTAACAATTGAGTTAAGTCTTCAAATATAAAATCTTGTAAGAAAAAAGCTCATATTAATTTTTTCATAAAACAATTACTAGAAGTGGGTACAAAGTGAAAGGAAAAAGAAAATCATTAATAAGTTTGACATGGAATTGTAAAATGTCAATCTTAACGGTGAGAATGTTGTACTTGGAAATCTTCACCCAGTGCCTTTTATTTCATTAAAAAATATTGAAAATTGAGTTTAGAAATGAGCTTCAAAGCTTTTTTGGTCCAAACTGCCCAAAAAACAGATCTCCTCATAACTTTTATCCCATTGCTCAAAATGGGTAGATTTAAAGCTTCATTTGTAGATAAAGATCAACCAATCATGAATCAAAAAAGAAATTTTGAAAAAGAGTAAAAAATTAAAAAATTGTTGCTGCCCGATTTCGCTTCAAAAACTTCAAATGCTTATAACTTTTGCAATACTTATCGGAATGACATGAAATGAAGTGCGACATGTAGAGTGTAGTTTTTGGAAGCTACATTGAAATTTTCATTGAAATTTTTAAAAATATGAGGTCCCTGGAGGCTGCCCAAAAAGTGGAACGATCAGAATATATTCGCTCAAAAATTTAGGGGTTAATCTAGAGGCGAGAATCCGTGAGAGAAATTTTAGCCAATGGAAGGCCTAGAAACCAAGAGACTAATTTCTCATTGGCTGAAATTTCTCTCCTCATGGCTTCTCGCCTCTAGTGTCAAGAGGCCCTATGTGCGTGAGACTCCAAATAAGGCTTCTCTAAAGGCATTTTGCATCATTAATGTTGCCCTACGCAACAGCTCAACTTCGTGAACTCTAGTGCACATGGATAGTGTGGCACCACTGAATTGGTCTTGATCAACAATGCTGACATACTAGTGCACATGCTAGCACTACACAAATTGCTTTCACACACTCCCAGCGAACCCAAACGATGATGCGTGCATTGACTCTGACATATACTCATACTGAAAGTGTGGTCTCCAGCATCAAATTTTATTTTATTATGTGGCACAAATCGACAAACTCTATTGCAATAAGAAAAAAAATAGCGCCAAATTTAGAAGATATTCTTACAGCATAAACTGACCATAGCCAAGATATATGCTTGAAGATCCTCCTTTCCTACTTCATGAGCTTTGCCGAACATAAACCCCCAGGCAACATTCCCATATATCCCATCCCCTCCAAATGAAACACTAGCCAAAATAAAACACTTGACCCTTTGCACAAAAGCCCTGGTTAGAACGAAACACGAATTGGCCAAAACCAAACATTGACGGACTAGAACAAAACACTGAGTTGTGAGAACAAAACACTAACTAGTTAGAACAAAATAGTGGCTAGCTATAACAAAATATTGAGTGATTAGAATAAGAAGTAATTATAAAAAGAGTATTCCAAATCTTTAGGAAATTATTTTTTCAAAAAAAAAATCTATTTTATATGTTGACAAAGAGAATATTGAAGAATATTCATATAATTTGGCATTTTTTGGGCAAAATTTTTAATCATTTGACATGAGATGCCAACATTGACGTCCAGATACAATATTGTAGGCCTTACTTTAGATTATTCTCCAACTCACCATAAACTAGTTTTGCCATCTTCTGAATTAAAAACGAGTCCAAGGTGAGAGCAGCTCCACCACAGGCCCTCCTAGGGCCCTGGCAGTCAAGAAGTAAATGAAAAGTGCTCAGGGCCCTCCCAAAATGGCTCAGGGCCCTCCCTCCTAGCGTGTCAAGAAATGGCCCTCCAAATCACTATTCAGTTGACTAAATCACTAATTAGTGGACTAAATCACTAATTAGTCGACTAAATCCCTACATTCTACTTGTGATTGGTCCATTGAATATTTAATGTGCACTTTTGATGTGTGAGGGCCCTCCAAGGGTGGGGGAGTGTGAGTGCAAGGGCCCTCCAAATGGTAATGAATAATTTGAGCGAGTCATTCTGGCGTGTAGGAGTGGGGATGCTCTGAATATGAGGTGAGTTTCCACTTTGAGACACTCTTTTCGGTTAACTCTTTTATCACTGAACAATTACCAACTTTGCAGTCAATGAGCTGAAGTACAGAAAACTTGTAATTACAGAGTAATGCTTATTATGTTCACTTATGGAGTAAGTGCATAATCTGACGGACAGGTAGACGGGGAACTTGAGAGTCTTTAGAGAGTCTCATACTCGTGTAAATCTCGATTAGAACGTGTACTTGGCAAATCCTTGTACTTCACTGGCGACATTAAACATTTTGCCAGAGTATTGGTAATAGTTTCAGGACATCTACATTGTATAATCATTGCATCTAGAGATGCAAATGGTCATGGTAGGCTACTACCTCAGCGAGAGTGTCAGGGATAAATAATCCTATTGCTGACTGTGTCGTAACATGTGTCAAATTAGAGGAAATTGTCTGAAGTTCAAGAAATTTTGCAGTTCAATGAAATTGTCTGAAGTTCAATGAAATTTTGCATAAGTGCAATGCCACCCTTGTGGACTCTGCTGACTGGCCTGGGTGTGCCGTGGCTATTTTTTGGCCATATGCAACCATGGTCCACCCAAGGCCCAAGCCCTACTAAAGCCCCTGGCCACAAAGCAATGGAAGGTAAAAATGAATAGTCAAATATAGCATTCAATAGCATGCATTCAGTAGATGATGTGGAATATTCCACACTCAACAATACTTCGTCATGAAAAGTGGAGGCTCAAAGTGATGAACAGAGTGCATGAAGGGACATGAAGGCTACTTGATGCTATGAAGCAGTGAAGTCAGCGCCTCTTCCCTCTTCATAAAGAGTGAAAACTAAAAATGAATACACATGGCTAGAATATTGCTCGACATCTCCCTGTAGCCTTGAATTTGACGGGGGCCGGCCAGGGATGACAATTGGATTGTGAAGGGTGGTGGTTGGAGACTCGTACGACGCTTTACCGGGTCACCTTTTACGAAAGGTGGCCATGCTTTTAAGTTCTTTAGCCCTTGCCACAATTTACCCTTTTGCTCTCATTGCATGAAAAATAAAAACTTTGGAACATATTATTCTTGAGGTAGGGCTATTGTGGACTTCCAACCCTCCATCATCATTCTTTAGGTAAATTATGACATGGCATGTTCAATATTCTAAGATCCGCTACATGGATTCTAGCTTCTGTGCAGCTATTCTTATACATGGATTCTTCTGTGCAGCTATTCTTATTCCAACGTAGAGCTCACAAGGGCTGAAGAACCTTATGTGTGAGAATTGATGATAGTTATTATAAATTTGTGTTTGGCATCTACCTGTGGAGTGGAGGTAGGACTGTGCATGTGTTGACTAAAACCAGAATGTGGACTCAAAAATTTGGAGCACATAACATTTTTGATCTCCATTGGTTTGGAGGTGTTTTCTTTTTCTAAGTGCATTACACCAAAATCACCATGTACTGTGGGTGGGTGAATGGCGTGGGTGCATTCCTCCAGTTGGCCAATTTTTTATCCAATTTGAACAATTGTTCAGCCAAATTGGATAAATTTTACCACAATATTTAAATAATAATAATTATAAGGAAAGATTCTCATAAATACCATAGGCCCCACTATATGGTGGTTTCGGCATAGTGAATGGCTTTGCCATTGGGACTAAGGCCTACTCATTTTCAAATTAGAAATTGTGAATCTCATAGTAAATAAGACAATGGGTGTAGTGTCCTTACACTGCAAAAGTTTGCCACCTCTCATTCCGACTTTCATTGAGGGTGCCATGTTCCATATTTATTATCTTGAGACTTTCGCAGATTTTGAGACGAATGCTAGTTATTCAAGAATTCATATTAAATTGTCTAGTAAACATTGATATTTTCCAACTACAAATAACATAATTGCTTACCTACACTTGAAATACAGTGGTTAATTTTAATGAAGGATTTCTGAAAATATAAAAGGAATAATAGCCAAATACTGAGGAAAAGTATAGCATGTGATTAGACAAATTTTTCCTAGGTATTATCCAAGTATCAATCATCATGGTAACACCAAGTATCACCAAAGTATCTTGGAAAAAGCTGACTACCTGAGAAAATTGAAAAAAATATAATCACTGAGCCCTGTAAATCTTTAGTTCAAATGTTTTTCTGAAGACTAGAAAAGAGATGAGTGCATGATATGGTTATCACTTTTATGCATCTCACATAGTATGACTTATGTCTTAATCATTCCATGCGTGCTAGAAATTTTGTTTTTAACACCATATATATAGTTGCAGCCATGGTGCCTATAACACCCTCTAATTATTGTGATTTTCTAATATTTTTTTCTTACCAAAATGATATTTCTCGAAAACCACACTATTTTTGGACGGGCACCCACACCTCAAGAATGTGACGCCGAAAGGGTGTCAACTCTGCAAATCTGTGCCATGCACTGGCCAGTTTCATTCACCATTGCCGCATTGGGAATGACTGCAAATGTGATTTCTGACATAAACACGACGCAGAAAAATCTGACACTTTTGACTACAATGCAGTTAAAGAATGCATGACTTTAAATAATCGTATACTTGACCTGATCCAGAATCCATACTTTATCTGGTTCAGTAATCAAGCAAGCAAGAAGTACAGGAGAAAGCAATTAGGAAGAAGGATCTAGAAGAAACACGCAACCAACAAGTGAGCTCGTTGTCAATGAGCAATCTCATGCACATTGATGTATCTTAGACTGTGGTCAGGGGACTGCCAAACCCTATGCATAGAGACGCGAGTTGCACACACCCCAAGTTTCAATTGTCACTTTGTCAGTCACACTCTTCTGACAATATAATGCAATTCAGCCTTTGCATCATCGACGTCTTTGCATTTGCAACAAATGTAGCCAGGATGATGACACACCTCATGCCTCATGCCTATTGCAGTAATTGGCTTGCTCATGGAAAAAGCGCTTTTCAAGTACATCTAAGTTAGTGCATGTTGCAGTGTAACAGTTCTCAACTCAGATTCAATGTTACAGTTGGAATTGTCAGGTGGATAACCAGGGCATGAGATTTCGGTGGCCTGTAAAAGCATGCCCAGGAAGCAATTTCCTTGACCCAACGTCAAGATAAATGGCAGTCGTTCCTTTGTTCACCCCAGCAACAGTGACGTCAACCTCAAGATGATGCTCAACGTCATTAAATTTGATTTTTCCCCGCCAAATATTATAGTCTTGGCGGGTGCTTTTTTCTCGTGCACTAAACTTAATTAAGAGTTATGGTGAATTCAGTAGCCAACACTTGATTGACAGCATGATGGGGCGTAGTTTACAATGCTCTGCCATCAAGCAATAAGAGCAAGCCCAACAGTTGGTCATTGTGCACCAAGTCCACGTCGAAGATGGTGTGAGAGAATTGAGAACTTCCTCAGCAACAACCACCAAGCGTGCCTAGAATAGAATGCATCAACCAATTTTAAACTACTACTTTTGTCATTACTTGGGACAATCATAATGGCGGAGAATAAATTTACTAAAATTAACTTCATAAAGTGAGAGCATTGTCTTGTCAGAGAGTGGGACAAATTGCTTGATGTGAGAATCACCACTCGCCATATGGGCAACATTTGGTGGGCAAATATCAAACTCCACACCATAAGAGGTACTTTATCATCCATAAATAGCATTAGTGAGTGGAAAATGGGTGTTGATGGGCCTGCTCTAAGGTGTTTGCTACAACATAATATTGGGTGCGGCTCAGACAAACATGCATACCCCTTCTCCTAGGCTCATGTTCCCCCAATTTAAAATGGAGTTGTACCCATGAATTCATCAAAAGTGTTGGGCTTGCTCTAAGAGCTGCATCATTCTCCACGAGCAACTTACTTGGAGTTGCACTCCGAAGGTCATCCAAAAATCACAGCCTCAGTGGCATAACATGTAAGTTCCCCACCAACATCACTTAACATCAGGAATTGCAGACCCCATTGATTCTGCACGATTTCAGTGCGTTTATCGTTAAACACTGATTCCGCACGTCATACGTGCATTTAGAAGTGTCGTTATGGTACGGAAGTGACATGCATTACTAAGATGTCAATGCAGTATCTTTTCAAAGATTATAAAAAAAATGTTGTTTCCGCACGAAAGTCGTGCTTGACGGAATCCGTGCGTTAATCGTGTATCTACATTATACGGCTAATAAGACACGGATAATATACGATTGCTTTGAATGCGGATCTAGTATCGTATACGTATCATATCAACGCCTTTTATTACATTCGTGCGATTTCAGCATCTATCATAATGCAAATTATTTTCGTACGACATCCGTGTCCAATATTTTAATATTTTAATATTTTTGGAATCTTTTGGAATCTTTGAAAATATTTTATATTATTTTGGAATATGTTGGAATATTCCAAGAATCTTCTTTAAATTATATTTACAGTTTAATTTCCCAAAACATTTTTAGATCTACATTTATAGAGTTTAGAAGCAATACACATTAAAATTTCAAAGAAATAACATTTTATATTTTTAGAATTCAAATTTGGTATTATTGGTTATCATTGTACTTTTCATCATAGGAGCAAAAAAAAAATAGTTCACAACCACCACGATTTTGGCAAAAAATTCAAAAATTCAAAAAATTATGAAAAAAATCTAGTGCAAAAACAAAATTTGGAAAAAAGTTTTTTTCACATAGTTAAAAACATTCAAAGTCCGCTGAAAAAAAAAAAAACAGCTCACAGCCATGATGATCTGCCATTACAATTTTGGCAAAAAAAAAAAAAAAACTCAAAATATTCTGAAAATATTTGTAGATGTAGGAAAAGCCCTGCATGTTGTAATGCAAAAAAAAATTTGAAAAAATAATTATATACACGTGGCAAAAAATTGCCAATGGTTTCATTCTTTTATAATTACCAAAAGAGTTCCATTCTATGCCTGAAGAGTTTGTGGTGATTTCGTGGTTTGGAGCTTGGTTGGCAATTGGGAGGTCGTGAGTTCAAATCCCGCCGTCGGCGATAGAGCTTGGGAAGCCATGGTGGGCCCCACCACGGGTTTGGACAATTTCCGTGTAGTTAAAGTGGGTAGTGAGGAAAATAATTATTCTATATATTTTTTATATTTTATTTTATATTTTTTAATATTATTATTTTGATCAAATTTAGATATAGAAAGAAAATAAATCTAGATATGGAAAAGATGATGTCGCACAAAAAACGCACTAAATCAGTGTAGTTTTAAAGACGATTAAAACACGACATTTGACGACTATAAAGAGTGTTGAATTCATACGTTTTCAATAGATGTATCAATCGTGTCGAATCAGTACTATATCCGCTTGTACGAACATCGTGTCATATCAGTGTAGTTGCGATGAATGACGCAACGATGCGGAATCAATGCGAAAACTATACGAACCCTTGAAATATCGGAAATCGCACTGAAATCGTGCAGAATCAGTGGGGTCCGAAATTCCTGATGAATTAGACTCTGAACATAGTGAGTAAGTCACTCACAAGTCGCTATGCACAATTCATGATGTGCAATTAAGAACTGAAGATGCTTTAAGATAACTATACCTTAAAGCGTCCACTATACCAATTGAACCTATTTACACACATAAAAAAATAAAAAAATTAGTGGGTCTTAATAGCAAGTTCAAGAAGATTCCAACGCACTTTAACATGCATTATTTAGACACCGTATGAATAAGTTATGAATTTCCAAAGTGTTGACTATATGTTACCCTTAAAACAACCCTATATGTTAACCTTAATGCAACAACACATAATTGGAACAGAAAAGGAAATCTGAAATTATCATATCATACTTTAATCTTAGGATTGCATATTTTCTTACTTGTGATGGAAAGATGGTTTGAACCTAATCACAAATAGCATATTAACTGCTAGTTATTCAAAGTAACGAGTTTGTCTTAACCCCTAACACTTAGTCGTTCATTTTTTGGACGATGTAAATATTTCATCCAAAATTTCTCATCCATCGTGCACTTTCTGTTGTGTGGATTTTTTTGCTTTAGATTTTATGGGAAGTTAGCTTCATGCATGTGTTATCCAATTAGAAAGGGGGTGATTTGTCAAAATTTTATGCATCATTTCATTGTATTTTATGCCTCATTTCATCACCAAAAATTTCTAAAATCTTAGTTTAAAAGTGCTCTTGAAAAAGTCAACTCATATAATTAAGCAATCAAAAATCTCCAAAAATCACATGACTTAGAGCATTACAATTCAACCCACCATAACAAATTTCATTTACAAATTGTCAATATCTTGTTCGCAATCAAATTACAAAATACTATGGGCAAGATACTGCCAAATTTGTCAACATCTTGTCCGTAATCAAACTTTAAGTTTCAAAATTTATACAAAAATATTGGTGATAGCAGCCATAGATTTAACCGCATGGATAGAACCTAAAATTCATAATGTACACATTTTATTTATGCATCAAGTTCAACATATCCCTATAACTTAGTTGCATTTTTATAATGCATCTTTGCACAACTGCCCAATGTGGAGAGTGCTATGGACATTTAGGGTTAAGGGCTGAATTTTTTTGAAGTGAGAACGTTGTTTGGCAAAGGCCAATAACTTGTACATGCTTGCTGGATAGGGCTCTCGTTAATTCAGAGGTTACGTCAATACTTTTTCATTACTAACTTAACATTCAGTAGCTTGTATTGGCTTTGCATAACATTCAGTAGCTTGTATTGGCTCTGTATAACATTCAGTAGCTTGTATTGGCTCTGCATAAGATTCAGTAGCCTTCTAAGAGGGTGCCTTTTAATTTCATCCACCTTTATATATGGAGTGACTAGTGATTTGTAATTGAATGAACTATTGAATCAAATAAACAATTACAAAACACTATTGAATTGTAATTGAATGAGTGCTTTCGATGATTGTTCACCATGGTTAATTGCTCTTGCTTAATGCCACGTGCCCCCATAGCTACTGATTTGATGTGGAATATCCCACATCATTTCATTGGGAGGATGAAATGATGTGGGATATTCCACATCATTCCGTTGGAGGGAGGCAACAGTCACAAAGGCTACTGAATGTTATGTGCCTTGCAAGAGAGTAGATGGTACATCATATTCCGCACCCAACAAGATCAAATCAGTAGCTAACAGGACAAGCGGAGTCCCAAGCTGATTCATGAAGGAAAGACAGTGAGCATGAAGGCCACTGAATGTTACGAACAGGTTCAACTGAGGTGGCTTTCAAATACCAGTCAAGATTTTGGCACTGCATGCCTAACTTACCACTTTAGCAGGATATGTGGAATGGCTTCTTTTGGCCAAGGTCCAACTGGCTGGGTCTGCTTGAATGTAAGACGGAAGGCAGAACCCCGCCGGTCACAGACTGTCGTTAATTGCAATAAGTAAGTCGATGTACTTGCCTCTTAGTTAACAATACCGCACACCTACAACGCAAGTACTTCCAATTTCCACATGAGTGATTGATTGCAAGGGCCTTACCTGCACAAGGCTGACAGGAGTTCAGGAACTTACCCATGCCATTAAAGGTGGTGACGTTTTGACCTTCACCATGATAGTTACAGAAGTGCTCTTTATAAGTTACTAAGGTAACTATACCTTAAAACGTTCACCTTACCAACTGAGCCTATTTACACACATAAAACAGAAAATGCTTTTAGTGGGTCTTATTTGCAAGTTCAAGAGGATTCCAATGCACTTTAGCATGCATTATTTGGACACCGTATGAGTAAGTTATGAATTTCCAAAGTGTTGATTATAGGTTAACCTTAAAGCGACCCTAAACTTTAATGTTCAGATTGTGCACATTCTCATCAACAGTAGGGTGTCAGAATCTACTTATTATGGAAGATTGAGCTATGGATGCTTTAAAGAAATGGACGCTTTTAGATATAGTTACCTTAGCAAACACCATGTTGCAATGTCAGTACCAACATTGCATTGGGAACGTGGGAATCAATTGGGAACACAAAAGGAATATGGGAACTTTGGGAACATAAAGAGGACTTGGGAACATGACAGGAATGCTAGGGTTTGTGATGTGAAGCTTTGGAGAACATCATGGGAAGTATGGAGAACGATTTGAGAACATGATGGAAATTTGGATGAAATATATAGATGTGAAATGTGGATGATTTTGTGACATGGTATTGTGATGAATACCAAGCAAGGAAGTTACATGGTATTGTGACGCTTTGTACTTAATATAATAAACGTCTGTAATGAAAATCCATTTCATTTTGAATGTGTCAAAAAGAAGTAGAAATGAAAAATAAATTAGCATGAGTGTTACCCTACGTAGTGGTCAGTTTTGACATTAATTAATTACTTTTTGTCCAAAAGTGCCAGATGTCATCTTGTGATTGGTTTATGGTGACGTGAACCTCTCAAAATATGATGTGGAAATTAGATTTCGACGCAACACTGTCCAAATCTGACCCTCACATAAGGTATATTGTGGACTTGACATGTAGCAGATTCGCACGTTCTGGACCAGTGTATGCCATTGGAATATCCATGTCTTGTGCAGCTTTGAAAGGTTTGTCCAACTGCTGTAATGCTGTGCTGCAGTGATTTTTTAGTTAACCCTTTCGTGCCCACGGTGGTTATGGAGGAACTAAAGTTTTTTTGGAGGTTCTTTTATTAATAATCTCTCTATTCAAACTATGGAAACTATTAACCCCTAAACAAACAAGAGTGTCTCTGGAATTGACAATTTGAGAAAATTTAATTTGAGAAAATTAAATTCATCATAAAGTACTATTTAGAAGAATATTTTGTAATTGATATACAAATGAAAGTTTTAGGTTTTTAATTTTAGATTTCATCCGTACAGTTTGATTCACTAATACTATCACCAATATTTAATTATAAAATTTGAAAGTTAAAATTAGAAATTCCTTCTAAATTCGATTACAAACAAAATTTAAATATTTTTTGAGTAAAATTTGTTGGAATGAATTTGAAATGAGATACTCTTAAACATGGTGATTTTTTGAAAATTTTGTGTTTCTTAAATCTATGATCTCATTTTTGCAAGGCCACTTTTGAACTACAGTCAATGCAATTTTGGCTTGGTCAACGACTTGACATACTTCTACATTTGTAATTTTAGAAGAATTTGTAATCAAGTATGAATAAATCCAACTGTTAGATAGGACAACAACTTGATGAAGAATCTTCAAAAAATTGGATGACTTTCATTCAAACATTGATGAGAACGTGAGAAGGGTTTGAATCTATTAGTCGTTCACTTTCTGAACACTCTGACGTTTAGGGGTAAATAGTATTTAACCATATAAATGGAAGCATAGCTTAATCAAACAAGTGTTGATTAAACCTTGGTAAAATCTGACCGTTGGATTGGAAATTTGAACTATATAATGCACAGTCAAAACTGCGATTCTCGAGGATGTGCGACTTCAAAGTTAAATAAAATTTGGGTTAAATTTTCAAAAATAAAAGTAAAGAGGCTCAGCAATGACCTATGTCAACACCTCTCTATTGCAATCTTTCACACATAATTATTGTGAATTTTACAAGTGATAGTGACTTATCCATATATAGTTTAGGACCAAAAATTATACGTTAAAATATGAATAGAGCTGGTACATTGATCAAGATCCGAACACATACACTAATGAAATATGACTAAGAAAACACAATTCAAAAATTTTAAACAAGATAAAAAAACTTTCAAACACAAGAAATGCTGCATAGTACATGTGTTGTATTTGTAAGGCTATCTTCTACTTTCTAGTTCAATTTACCATTTTCAAAATTGTTAAAATTGTGTTTTTTACAACACTTTAAAACTCAAACCTTTAAAATTGCAATACACACTATAGGAAATTTTTTTATATTGAATTCTTTTATGTAAGCTCAAGAAGCATGCCACCTACACCTTCAGTTGTTGTTCATCATTATTATTTACATTTTCCTTAAACTTTCATACTATTCAAAGCATTTTTGTAACTACTAAGTTTTTTAGAAGAAAAACCTTTGAAAAATCTAATAAAATTACTTTTACTGAAATAATTATGAAATAATCAAGTTAAATCGATTTAAAAATATTTTATATAAAAAAATACCAGAATTATATAATACAATTTTAAATGTCAAGTATTGATGAGGTTGGACTGGGTAATTATAGTGTGGACGCTTAAGGGTTAATAATAGCCCAATTCCTACATTTGAAATGCAGTGGTTAATTTTAATGAAAGATTTTTTTAAAATATGAAGAGAAAAATAGTCAAATACTTAGGGAAAAGTTAGTTGAGTAGCCAAATTTTCCTAGGTATTACCGTAGGTATCGTCATAATAACACCAAGTATCATCACAACATCATGGAAAAAGCTGACTATGATAACGATAAATTAGTAACTACTCGTAGTTTACCGACCCGGGTTTTTACTACTCCGGTAATTTTCCAAATTACCACAAAAAGTAAATCTAGGAAAACCTTATTTTATCGATCTGACAGTTAGATCAGATCGGGTTGTACTTTGTGTATAAACAATAGAGCCAAACTCCTTGGCAAGGCACATTTTTCCGAATTACGATTTCAAGTTTCCTCTATTATGATTTAGTTTTTGTTCTGGTCCTCCCTCCTTTCCGAGTACTACTTCTCGGTATTTCGTTTATTTGTTGTCCGGACTACTTGATTTGTAGCATGTGCTAGTTACCGAGGAGAGATCGAAAGCAGTCACCAGTATAGAAGTCCGACTCTTACAGAGTTAGTCCAAGTGATTTTCAGTTAAACTTCCCCATAGCTCTATCAACTCAACATTGAGATATCGAGTGGCCGTAGAGAAAGAGGAGCTACTAGACTACCTGGGAAAATTGAAAAGAAAATCACTCTTGTGATGTGTACTCATATAGTTCTTAAGTAGTTAGGGGATCACACCCTCCTCAATCTATAGGATTTTAATATAGGATTTTTTTATAAAGAATCTAGAAATCATCAACGCTCTACAATATTCATTTATAAAAATCCAAAAAACTTCAAAGAGCATAGACTATCATCGGCGAGAAGCAACCAACTCAACCTTACTTAAGCTTAACTTACTGATAGAATCTTATATTCCTGAATCCCCTATGCTATTCCTTGACAGAATATGCACATATTGGAAAGTGAACAATACATGGCTTTAAGAACCTTATGCAGAACACCATTGTCATAAATATTGATAGTCATTCATACATGCACTAAAGGCTAGAATTTTTTAAGTTTATTTTTTGGTGCAAATGACTTGAAATTTCATTGTAAAAGGACGTGTACAAATCCATTTAAAACTAGGAGTGTTTAACCCTTTATCGTCACTAGTGACCAAATTGGTCATTGGTGACATGTTTTTTCGCAATAGGGGCTCTAAGATGATGTTTTTAGCAAAAAGACTAAAAATCTTCTCCCTAATAATTTCCCAACTCATCTATTGGAATTCTTTATTTCTTCAGATAGTCAATATTAAGTGAGATACTGAGATATATACATTTTTATCCTACTTCTATGCTTTCAAGGAAGAAAATATTTTATTATGATAACAAACACTCCCTTATAGCTTTGTGTGCCATGGGCTTCAATATTATCATGGATAAATATTTTCATCTTTCAATTATTAAACCCCGTTCTTTTACCAAGTCCTATATTAGCCAGATTAGTTTATTTATTTATTTCGCTATAGTAACATTAAACTATTCATATCCTAAAGTTGACAAAACTTTGGCCATACATAATTCCATGAGGTTTTTTCCTATCATGTTAATTTTTTTCAAAGTGTGTCAAAATGATTTTTTTTTGTTTTGGTCTTTTAAATTTCTAATTTTGGGCTGATACCATCATCCAAATTGAGAAAAACCAGAAAAAAGATCTTGGAAACACTTTTTGATGGCCTACATTGGAGTAATGAAAAAGGTTGCTAATTTGATAAATTAAGGTAATAAATTACATATTTTGCTTCATTTTGGTGTACACTATTAATAATGTGCAAAAAGAACATTTTCCAAAAAACCAAAGGAAAGTTGTGAAAATGGCCCTCAAAAAGGAAAAAAATTGCATGACATTTAACCCCATGATGCGCCATCGTCTATCTATTATACAATACACCTCGGTTTGTCTCACAAGACCGTTCCGCGCTAGAATCCGTCAAGGAAACAACCCAAGCTCAAAAACAAAGTCTATGTGCTCAACGGCACGGGTCCTGCTAGTTTTCTAAACAATGAGTGATTTGTGAAGCGTCTTTTTGCTACATAATGTGTTATTTTTCATCCATCCAAAGTTCTCTTTGATATTGTGGTAGTTGACTACCATTTGTATAGTAAATATGGATCTTCAAAATAAGATATTGTGTAATTTTAAAATATTAAAAATTGGTTTTATGGGGTTTTATGTCAAGTTTCATTTTTATTTCAAAAGTCAAATCTCAAAAATGATTTTTCAAAATAATTAAAACCAAATTATGGAAATTATACTATCTCATAGTGCATATTATTCCAAATTCTTTATAAACAAATTTCATTAAAAATTGTTGATTTGGGATTTTTAGTTAAATTTCAAAAGAAAACCTTGCGGAATTGATTAAACTTTTAGAAAAAATGTGATGAATCGAGTTGTGCAAATGTGATCTACACATTAACATTTACATCTTTTCTTTTTATATCAACTTCATTTTGTGATTTATCAAACATTGGATATCACATCTAACACCCAATTCCCTAATTTTGCACTTGGCCAAGTACACTCATTTCATGAACATATTTGGCTTTAAAAAAATTGTTTGAATTTTTTTCTAAAAAACAACGATTTTTGTTTTTCAACAATCCCTACGCTGTAAAGAAACAATTATTTAATTTATTTTGCATCCTTATCTTTATCTTTTTTATCTTTATCTTTATCTTTATCTTATCTTTTATTTATCTTGTTTTTTTTTTTGCTTGTCTTCTTTCTTCTTTTTCTTCTAGACTTTTTCTTTTTGGTTAATAAATCATAGAATAAAGTAATTGTGATTGTTTGATATATTTACCATTTTTTTCACATTTATAGTTTTAACATTGGGATTGTGCACAATCTATTTGTTTCCTCCTATAACTATCTACTTAATTTGCACTGTTATCTATTTCAACTTTTGCTACATCATCGTAACATTCCATAGTACCCATCACTTCCGTCTGTCCTCAACCAAGCCAAGAATTAGACTTTAATTCTTGATGAGAGCACAACCTATTTACTTCCTCCTATAACTATCTACTTTGCACTGCTGTCTATTTCAACTTTTGCTACATCGTCATAACATTCCATAGTACCCATTACTTCTGTCCGTCCTCAACCAAGCTACTCGCTGTTTAAGTTGGACCTACCTTGTTTGTTGACTTCCCATTTTAGCACCATGACCACCCGACTTTTGGGATTTATTTATAAATTCTTCACATGTTCCACAACAAATTTGAGTATATCTTCAAATAGCTAACTTGATTTTCAAGATAATCAAACCAAATTTGACCGGATTTAACCCTTAAACGACAATTCCCTTCCTGATACCACAACCCAAAATATCTTTTAAATTCCATTTTAAGCATGATTCTGTGTTTAATTTACTTTAGCTTTATTCTAAAGAAGTATAGATCTCTCTAAGGTGCTCGGTTTGGAATTTAAAAAACCCCATTTGGTGCAATGGTGTAGAAGTTATGAGTAAGATTCTCCCAAACTAAAATCAAGCCCGTGGGGCTTGCATTGTCGTTTAAGGGTTAAACTCATATAGCTCCACTAATTCCATTTCTATAAAGAGATCCACCCATTTTGGATTGACTCAGCATTAGCAATTAACGTTCTTGTTTTTCTTTATTTGTTTTTGAATTGGAGAGAATTTGGGACATGAAGACAATTCAGAGTGGCTACTAAATGATTAGAATATTTTTTTACAAAAATACCAATAGATCTTATAAAAAATATTCTAATTTGAGGCAATATAGTCTTGTACACATTAGGGGCCACCTTTTATAGTATTCATATGGGATCATCCTTTTCATCCATTTTGTGACTTCTAGTTCATTTTCTTTTTTCTATATGCTAATATGAATTTATTTTTTAAATGAAATGACATTCCCTCTAAAAAGGTGCATGATGCATGTCATTATTCAACATGTTATTCAATTACTAGTTACTTTGTTTTAACTAAATTTTCCAAAAGTAGTTGTCCCAATCAAGTTTTCTTGATTAACTGTACTAAAATTTTGATTTAATGTCCGCGACAGTATTTCTCAACATCGATACTATAAAAAGAAAACCTTAAATTTTAAAAACTTAAAGTAAACCTTCTGCAATTCAATAGTTCTACAACCTCTACTTGTGTTGGAGTTTACACATTATTTGGCTACAACTAGTGATTGTGTGGTAATCTGCCTAATTAGCTCTAGCTCCATACATCAAAAGGCCTTTTTCCTAACATGTGCATGGAGCTATGAATATTTCACCATCAATCACTAAATGTCCACTAACTTTTTCAATTCCCATGTAGGAGATTCTCTCAAATTACTACCAAGATTATCACTCATATGAACTATAGGGACACTATTTATCCTCACTTTTGAACAAACTATGGTAAAAGACATCAATTCTAACTGGACATTGAATAACAATCTTAGTGTAGTGAAACCAATATACTTCCATTGAAACTTTGTGAGGCCCTTTTGTGAATGCCATAACTACATATACGTAGTAGGTGAGTTCTTGATTGTTGAGGAGATGTCACAAACTAGGGACAAAACATTTGAGAGCACTATTTTGGGAGCAAAATATTGTCATTGCCAATTTATTTTAACTTTTGCTCGACAATTTGTCTATTGTTTTTGGGTTCTCACTCTCATTTTTTGCAAACTGAGGTTCAACATGCCTTTTTTGAAAGACTTTCCGGATAACTCTATTGTCTTTCTAAATAATTCACTCCCAAAGTTGTAGTGCTGGAAGAGTCTTCGACTATGACACCCCTTCTTTTCTTTTCTACTGCAAGACATAAGCAATATGTGCAAGTTGCAGCGGCCACTAGAACCCTCACAAATAAATTGATCGATTTGAGGAGTCAAAGGGGATCGAGGACCTTTGCAATAGATCAAGGCCACCAAATATATGGACTATGATCAATCGATGGTCGGGTAGGTCATTACATTAGACGCGGTTACAGGAGACGATGCCACTATATGGTAAAGGTCTTCAATTCTTGAACTTCACCGGATGTATCTATCTCCCAATTTAGCATAGATGGTGCGTCGAATGAGCTTGATGATTGTACTGATGATCTAAATGCATTAGAGCCCTACTTTAGAGATGCAAATGATACAGAGGAGGCAACATTAGTTTTCGGGTCTAGTTTTGAGGATGAGGACAATTATTAATGAATTGAAGGTTCCTCAATGCTAAAATTGTTCGACCTCAAATTCTTTGTAAATCTCAGGGGGTGCACTCTACATTATGTTTGAGAATTACGTGCGTTCATGACCCCTTCTAAAAACCCCCTTGTATACGAGAGGTTATATGTCTAAATACCTTTGTATACAGATATATTCCGTTTTAAATATATGTTTAATGTAAGTATACATGAATATTTTCAGTTCTAAATGAGTTTATTGTATGTATACGTAATACGGCAATGTTCAAATTAATACCCCTTTTGTGCACTTAAATAGGTATACTCGTACATGTTTAGTATAGTGCACCCCCCGAGTTGTAAATCACATATATTGAGACTAAGATAGTTTGTAAATATCCTATAAGTCAATTTTCCTCTTCAACATAGTGCCATCATAAATATTATATATATGTTATGTTTTTTTAAATACACTCATGGCGATCATAGACATTGAACCAATGTGTATTAGAATAGGGTACACTAATACTCAATTTAAAGATACAACATTGATATTTGGACTTTAATGTATCATTTGGTCTTGTTAATGCTTTGTTAAAGACAAATTCATAGGTTCTATTTCTTGTTGACATATGGATCAACACAAATTAATATTAGCTTTTTAGTGGTATGTGATTGCATGATAAACTAGTGTGACATGTGTAGTAGGATAGAAGTTGAAGATAGAAGGGTACTGGCTAGGATGGAAGTTTTAACTTTTTCTTTCAAACCAAGGTAGCCGTGTTACAAATTACATTTAGTATTACAAAATACATATGAATTTTCAAGTATATTGTCCAAAGCAATTAATATAGATCATTCTAGTTCATTTTTGCACATGAAGGATAGATGCCTTCATCTGTGCACTCAACATTAATTTGGACAATGAAAAACATAGGAATCAAGTCTTTTAAATAATAAATATGCAACTCCTTGAGTGTTAGTAGTAAGAGTAGAATTCAATGTAAATTAAATCATGCAAATAGAAGAATCCACTTGGACCAAATTTATGTTTTGCACAAATATTAGCACCTAGCCTCTAATTCTATAGCTCCCATTGGTGGTGAGAAAAGCCGCCAACATTTATTCAACCAATGAACTTATGTCACCTATTCCCCATTTCCCTTAAATCTTACATCTTGTACCTTTAGGAAGAACCACTCATTCAATGCCATGTGGTACTTTGTCATATTTATGAATCACAATGAATATGGTATATCACAATAAAAAATAAGTTCAAACCCAAACACCACCAACAATAACATGGTAACTTATTGATTAACCTTCATTCTATCATAAATTGAGATGTGAAAACACCAACTTGCAAGTAAATGTGAAAATGTATAGTAGGGTGACAATAAAAATGGCCAAAACTCTAAGAGCGTAACCTTCAAGACTATTACGTATTTATCACTCTGTATGATTTTTAAACAATGTAAAGTGGAAGATTGTAGACCACTGATTAAACAACCTTAGACAAATTGATTCCCATTCAAATTCAGTGGCTATAATAACAATCAGTCATATCATGCTTACACCAAATACTCATAAGTACAATGAATAGATGAGTCGTTGTTGGACATAAATTCTAGAGACAATCAATCATATCATGCTTACACCACATATTGATAAGTACAAGTGAACGAATAGATGAGTCGTTGTTGGTAATAGTGTTAACATAAACTATAGAGACAATCAATCATATCATGCATACACCACATACTCATGAGTACAACGAATAGATGAATCGTTGTTGGTAATAGTGTTAACATAAATTCCAGAGACAATCAGTCATATCATGCGTACACCACATACTCATAAGTACGACGAATAGATGAGTTGTTGTTGGTAATAGTCTAAACATAAATTCCAAAGACAATTAGTCATATCATGCTTACACAACATACTGATAAATACAACAAATATAGATGAGTCGTTGTTGATAATAGTCTGAACATAAATTCCAGATTGAGGTGACCACCCACTTGAACACTTGAGATCAATCACCTAAGCAATAATGTTCCCAGCCTGCCCAATCATGTCAACAAACATCCATGGCAACAGTTGCTCCTCTTTCAGTAGCTAGAAATTGCTAAACGCCTCCAGGAATGATTTCCCCTGCACGACATCAAAAATGGTTAATGGTAGATCATCAGAACGGAAGTAGCACCACTCAATCTGCAATGGCTACGGATCGATCTGGAGTCGAAGCGGAAACACCAACAATGCAGGTGTCTCAAGCTGAAACAAGTGGGTAAGTAATTTATAAGACATTGGGAACAACATTCTAACCACATCATTATATTGCACAAATTAATGAGCCAATTAATGAAGCACGAATTAATGAGCCACACTTCTATGGTCCTTAATAGAGTCCTTAATGGCATTTTTTTAGTGCTTAATCATTCAAATTCGTTCTTAATGAGTTCTTAATTCATTGAAATTAGCAGTGGTTACAAATACAATTTTGTTCTTTTGACATTTACAATCTTCAAAAGATGCTTACATTTTTACCAATGTGATATGTTTACAACTATAAAACATTTTTGCATAGTCATATTTCATATTAGATCTTATAGTTATTATAAAGATTCTTCAAAATAGGCATTGGTGACGTCGAAGGCGGCTCCTTGACTCATGCTTCTAAGCAAGCATTGAATCAACATTTCAATATGTAATCGTTCCACCTAGTACAATACTCGTTCTAGCATATTCTATAGAAATGTTGTTCTACGATGTCTACGCAACATACCCAGTACTGTTGTGTATTGCTCCTATGTTCACTAGTAGTAAACCTGTCGTTTTTCATTCCTCATTTCGAGAGAACACTGAATAATACCGGAATATTATACTTATGTTTTTGTCTTCTTGTGACCAAAACTACTCATCGACACTACCACAACCCATGTGCCTGACGCCGTTTCATTTCTTTTTCATTTATAGTAAGTGAAAAACGACACATTTCCTACTAGTGGTTGTGTATTAACTGAAATGGTTACGTATAGTATTTGCACTCAGCGCTTTCTCGATCGAGAGAACAAATGGGCTTTGAACACAAGCAGAGATGGAATGATGCCGAAGTTAGTACAAGTTTCCAAGCAGATGTGCACAGATTCTGAGGACATGAAATTGTTTGTAATAGTTGGAAGGGGAAATGGAAGGACACTCACCAGCACAGCTGAAGCCCTTGGTGTAATAGCTACCGAGGTTACACTTGTCGGGGATGCTCAAAGCCAAGCTCAATTCAGTGCCCACCAGGGGTCCGTCGAAGCGATTCACGGCCGTGACGGTCTTGCAGTATCCCGCGATCCCCTGCGACTTCTTGAGCAGGAACTGGTCCTGCACTTCGATGCAACAGAACTTCAACGGCACTGCACGTCCGTCCAGCACATACGACACGCAGTCCAACGGGAAGCACGCTGCCGCTGCGCCTCCCACGAAGCTCACCGCCACCATCACCACCACCAGAGTACTCAGCCCCATCGTCACCTTCGCCATAGCTCGATCGATGCTCCACACTCCCTCAACCAGCAACTATTAATACTCTGTGATCGATTACACCAGCTGGGAATGTATGAGTGTGTATGATATCCAAGTTCCTGGGTGATCGATCCATTTATCGCTTTCTCGACGCTAGCTACACTAAATAGGCACTGGAAGCTTTGGAGAGTTTAGCCCCCGGGGCTAAACTGGCTTGGGGGGCTAAACCACCTCAGTTTAGCCCCGGCTAAACCCGAATCTTCCATTTTAGTCCCGGCTAATTTGTGTTTTAGCCCCGGCTAATGGTACAAAAAGGGGGCTAAAATGGGGGCTAATGGTACAAAAATTTAGCCCCCCCCATTTTTCAATTAGTGCTAAGGGGGGCTAAAGAGGGGGCTAAACCACCCCAGTTTAGCCCCGGCTAAACCAGTCAAAGTTCACAGTGAGGTAGATTAGTGTTAGATAATTATAAGATTTGAAAATATTATAGATTTTTACTCTCGACAAATTTTTTTACCAAAGACATTGATTCCAATACTATTGAAAGATCCCCATCTTGACCAATATAGAGGGTAAAAAAATTGGGCAACAGTAAAAACTTACAACATGTTTATGTAAATTAGTGTATCTAACACTAATCTACCTATTTAGTGTAGCTAGCTGCATCCTGATCATGAACTGATTCAGGGTACATTGATCCTCTGGGTTCATTGGTCAGTACGTACTCTAACATTTGAGCATGCGTAATGCGTGGCTTCGATTCTCACAGCCTGGAGATTAAAACAAGATTCCCATATGCAAAACGCAGACAAATTTCTCACATTGTAACTTTCCCAGATCGAAAATACACTACAATTATCCAGGAAAGTTACAATTGTGGGAACACTGTCCCAGGTCCCATATGAATCCCATGTGAGAATGTCTTTATCTCTCCCTAAGTATGAGATAAAGACAGATTGGTCAAGATAACTTAGCTGTAGAGATATCTGTTGTCACTTGTCGCAAGACGGCGCTGGTTCTGAGAAACTGTTGCCTTGTGACTTCACTTCACAGATTTGGACGTGTCGATCAGTTACTGGAGGACTTTGCTTTACATTTGGTCAAGACAGATATATCGGAATGTCATGACTTCATGGCCACGCAAGTCCAACAATTGCACAAGAATCGCTTGCACGACTTCGACCTTCAAAGGATGGATTTATTTTTATGGAATTAAAATTTCAGTTGAAAAATTAAATGAAATTCAATTATGAAAAAATGTAATTCAGATTGGGAATATTTTTTTTACAATATCCTTGGAATCAATGAAGAATGTAAATGAGTCACCTTTTGGTGCATAGGCATAGTGTTTCAAACCTTTTCGTCTTGAAAACCCAGTCTTTGTTTGGAGTCAGAGTGTGAGATATGTGCATTCAGTACTAGCTAATTAATTGCATGGTCTACTTGGGGTCCACCTGGATGACAGGGAAAATTTGAATCCGGTTTACATGTCCATTCCTACAAAGGTATTTGCTTAAATCTCCCATATGTGTGTTAGGGAATTTCAGAGGATCTCCTTGTGGACACAAACGAAAGCTGCTTTCTCTACCACGAACTTCACCATATCACCAATTAGACTAATGCAGTGAATTACACCACGGAAAAGAAGAGCAATTTCAATTCCCAATAGTGAATCATACCTGACATAGCTACCATGAAAGAAACGGAGGTGCAGATACTTCTAGAGCGCCGGTGATGCTCGGGGAGGTCACTCTTTGTATCATTTGAGTATCACGTGTGAACAAAGGGTATTTAAAAGCACCCTAAAATTTAAAAATAATTTTTACTATAATTAGTAATATTTTAAGAATATTCTCATTTTTATTCTTGTAATGAATTGTGAACATCCTATATTAATGTAAATCATTTATAAAAATTATCTTCAAAGATTTATTTGTACCCTATCTTTGTTCGCACGTTGTTATGTAATATTTGGAAGTGACCTCCCCGGGCGGTGATGAGCTTCAGGGAGACTGAGATTGATGAGCTTCAAAGAAGCTTGGTCTCAATGGGACGAATGAGAAAATAGAGTTTGATTTTGTACATCATCTAGAAATTGGACGCTTGGACAGATAGAAGTTACAAATTCCAGACCATTAAGATGATTGAAAATTTAGACATCCACATATATACACTGTCTTCCGATCAAGAACTACAATCAAAGTACCAGATCACACCATTCCGCAAATTCAGTAGCTATATACATGTCCATCGCGTCGGGTTACATCAAAATTCTTTGATGTTAAGACGTCCATCACTACAACTTCAAGCCATCAACACTTGACTATCAACACTTGACGATGTAAGAAAATTTGCAAATATATTTTCAATATTTGATTGTTCAGCATCACTACACCGAAATGATTGCCGTTATTTGTAAAGTCATAAGTGATTAACAAAACACTGAGAATCTGTAGGAATGCTGAAAATCAATAAAATTAGAAAGCTTCTGCACATTTCCTTCGATTAACACCACCTCATCCATGTTTCTGAAACGATGTACATATCTTTCGAAGACAAATTTCATCATTCAAAACTTGTTTACACAAATGCATTGTCAACAGTGGGGTTTGAACCCACGCCCCCTTTCGAAGACCAGAACTTGAGTCTGGCGCATAATCCCGCTTCGGGTTAGAATAAAAAACAGGCAAGGCCTGAAACAAGGGACACACAGTCCAAAACACCGACCCAAGAGGCCGGAGTGAAAACCGACCCAGGGGCCGGAGGGGCCGGTGGGGCCAAACGGCCAGAGAGCCCAAAGAGGGTGGGGGGAGCAGCCACAGGGCGACTCCCAGACCTAGGTGTCGTGAGGAAAGGTACCAGGCCTACTCCTAACAGAAGACGAGGCAGCAAGACTGCCTAACCAAAACCTAACGTGCGCCACAAGGTCGGCTGGTTCTTGGAGGTCACTGGGAAGCACAGTGTCCGGCTCGAGGAGTGCTTCATCGCCGGAGAGCAAGGAGTCGTCGTTAGCCGGATCATCCGACTCGCGGGAGCCGCGAGACGGGTGAAGTTCCCGTTGTTGGCGCAAGGGGCGCCGAGAGGTCGAAGGAATCCCTTGTGGGCTTTCCAGCGAAAGCGAAGCTGAAGGATGACCGTCGAGGAAGGGATCAGGCGCCGTTCCTTGTAAGTCGATCTCCTCCTGAGAGAGTTCGTCTTGAGCGTCCTCCCCCATCTGTTGCATAACCTGATTCAGGATGTCGTCCGCTAGTGCCTCCGCTCTTCTGATGCGAGAGTTGTAGCTGGTGTCAGAGGCAGAGCTTGTCGAGGCGTCCGTCTCGGAAACCGATAGGGTGTGATCTGATGAAAGAATGTCCTGAGAGTAGCTGTTCGCAGGCGAGGTAGGAACATGTTGGTGCCCCGTCCCGTCTGGCCGCGGTTGCATGGCTCGTAGTGATCGATATCTGTTTGCCAGGTCCTTGGATAAGAAATACATATTCGGCACTATCTTCCACCTAGGCCTGTCAGTAAACTCACAAAAAATGTTCTTGTAAGTCCAAATCTTAATAAAGGCGGCTCTTTTCTCAATCTGTCGCTTAGAGGGGGGATCTTTAATATATCTGTTTAACTCCCTCCAAGCTTCCATGTCGGCATGGACCGTGAGTTGCCATGCTCGGAAAAGTGCTACTCCGATGTGGAACTCGCCATTTCTAAGGTCATATTCGCATTTTTGGCACCACACACTCCAGATTAGACAAAGTCTCAAGATATCCCACGGTTTCTCTAGTGTAGCTTCGATGAGAAGACTATCCGAGTCAGTATCTTGTTGTGCAGCTTGCGGCTGTGCCGCCGTAGGCCCCCCTGTATTTTGCTTGGGTGGCTCCAAGCCGTACAACGCATCCTCCCAGGTGAGGACTTTGGGATGTAGATCCGCCCGTAGCATGAGGTCTCTAAATTTATCCCACACCTCCTCAACCCCCGCGCAGTCTATCAGGGAATGTTGGGGAGTTTCTAAGTCACCGGAATGACAAATATTGCAGCAGCCATCCGTGTTTGGTATGTTCATCTTCTGCCTCCAAGCTGCGAGTGGGAGCCCTCCGGACGCCGTCAACCAAATCATCGTAGATACTTTCTGTGGTATCCACGGATGCTAGAGTTGTGAGAAAAATTTCTGTCTTTCCGCTCGAGAGTAGCCCTTGCTCGTCAAGAAGTCCTGGATCGGGGATGTTTTAGAAATAGTGTCCAGAATTATGCGATACCCCTTCTTGACCGTGTATCCGAAAAAGTGGGCCTTTTTAGTGTTGCCAGTGGCCCTCCACTCCCATTCTTTCACATCTATCGGTAGGTCCTTGATCTTACCCGAACCCATAATCCACATGGAGAGGCCCTCTGAGGGTCCTCCCTGAGGATTAAACTCTATAACTTCCCCCTTGTTATTCCTAAGAACAACTCTAGCCGGAGTAGTAGGACAGTTAGGTAAGGGTACCGGTTGGTCAAAAATAGGCGTCAGTCTCTCAGTAAAGTTAGTAGGTCTGTAAACTGACACTAAAGTCTCTTCTTCCGTCATAGCTATTACGTGATAGATTTCAGGATAAGGTGCTAAAAAGGGGACATCTCTAGTCAACCAATCGCCTATTTCTACACTGCGGTCATCCCATAGGATACTACGCATGAGTTCCCTTCTAATATGAAGAATATTATGCGATTTAGTTTCCTGTCTAATAGTTTCAGTATCCTTAAACTCATCTCTATTCCAGTCCCATAAGCGACCTATTCGTGAGATGCCTTTCAAGGACCAGCGCCTGAACATGTGTCTATAGACATCCCCCCAGCAGACTCCGTCGTCATTAGTGACATTAGAATTGAAACACCATGGTTGTCTGAGTACTCCCACTTTTAGTTGTGGTTCTTGAAGGTCCAGCCCTCCCCTTACGAGAGTCCACGCTTTCCACACTCCCTGCCAGAGCGGTGAGCCCGTTGTATGTGCTGTTTTCGCGGAAAAGAGCCAATGGGCATCCATCGCCCATTCTCCTTTCAGTTTGAGGCTTATACTTCTAACCCTATGCTGTAAGAGCACTTTCTAGGGCTCTGGCCCTGGTAGTAGGCCTCTTACTACCATTTTCCCCAACAGGGCTGACGCTTGAGTATGGGGGTCAAATATTTTGACTCCTCCATGAGACAAAGGTAAGATTGTTGAGTGCCATTTCACTCTTGCTCTGGTTGTCTTCTTGTCTTGCCCATTCCATATGAAATTTCTAATTAGAGTTCTGACCTTTAATAGTGCCCCCATGGAGATATCGGCACAACTGGCTAAATACCACACCGACGCTAGGATAACCTGGTTACTCATCAAGATACGCCCCGCCATACTTAGCTTTCTCGGTGCCCAGATATGGAGTTGTGCTCTGATTCGTTGTAAGACTTTGTCGTCTTTGTCCCTGGGCTGCATCTGAAATCCTACTGGAAAACTCAGGTACCTGGTACTCTCCCCCTTCCTCAGCCATTTGACTCCCTTGTCCACTCCCCAAATCCACGTTTATTCGTTACTGGGAGCCCAAATTGCTGTCGATTTTGCCCAGTTAATCTTTGCCCCTGAGGCGGCACAGAATTTCTCTATCACCCCATAAACCTTGTCTAGGTTGTCACATGTTCCTTGCAAGTAAAACGCGGTGTCATCCGCAAATAACATGTCTCTGACTACTTGTCCATTTGGCAGTAGGAGGCCCCGGATATCGTACTGGGGATCTGAAACCATATATCCAAGGACATCCGCAACAAACAGATACAAGTACGGGGCAATTGGACACCCCTGGCGTACGCCCCTCTCCAAGGTAAATTTCTGTCCCTTGTGTCCATTTACAAGCACAGATGAGTCCGCGTTCATATAGAGTGCTCGTACCCACTTAAGCCATCTTGCGTTAAAACCCATCTTCCTCATTGTGTCTTGTAAAAATACCCCATTAACGCGGTCATAGGCTTTTTCGAAGTCCAAGAGTTGAATGACTAGGTCTTGTCGTGATTCTGCGGCCCAATGCATCGATTCGTATGTTAAAAAGACGTTGTCTAGAATAGATCTATCCCGTACAAACCCTGTCTGTGTTGGCTGTATCCACTGAGGGAAGAGCCGTTGGACACGGTTTGCCAGTGTCTTGGCTGCAAGTTTGTACGTCGAGGTCAAAACCAAAATGGGCCTGAAGTTGTTGAGCGAGGTGTGAGTCCCTATTTTAGGAATTAGCGATTGCAACCCTTCATTAATCGCTGCTGGAATAACGCCGCTATTGAAAATGTCTCGGATAGCTTGC
Source organism: Pohlia nutans (assembly GCA_022496805.1). NCBI lineage: Eukaryota > Viridiplantae > Streptophyta > Bryopsida > Bryales > Mniaceae > Pohlia > Pohlia nutans. The sequence goes on from CM040086.1 coordinate 7,288,746, forward strand.
GTGACCTCTATCTTGATTTCCCCCACTGCTCTTTGAACCATTCAGTTGGAATTCCGTCATGACCTGGGACTTTATTGGACGGTAAATCCTTAATTGTGTTCTCAATTTCCATTGAGTCGAAATCTCTAGTGAGCATTAAGTTCTGAGCCTGTGTGACCAACTGAGGAACACTGGCTAGGCACTCCATGCGCCCTACTTCGTTCTCGTCCACCAATGGATCGTTACTGTAGAGAGTCTTATAAAATCTTTGGACGTAATCACTTATGCTCTCTTGTGTTTTAAGGGCTCTGTCCCCATCCAGTAGCTCTTTTATGCCAACTTTCTTCTTAGTGTCGTTGTAATGCTTAAAAAATTCTGCCGTGCACCGATCGCCAAAGCGACACCATGTGGCCTCCGCTTGAAATTGATGATTGTCCAGGCGGTCCATTCTAATTCCTTCCAAGGTGGCCTGGGCCTTGTTTAATTTCTCCCAAGCATCGATGTTGTGCCAATCAGCGATTAACAAGGCCTCCGCTTCTCTAATGTCGTCAAACTGCGCGTCATAGATGTCCCGTCTCTATTGCCGTTTCTGCCTTGAAATGATGTCGCTCTCTTTCTTGATAGTTGAGAGTGCCTCAGCTAGCCGATCAGGTCCCGAGATATTATTCTGGGCCTTCATGATCTCGTTCCACCGAGCCAGAAGTCTAATTTTACTGTCATCGTCCTTCAGCAGGGCCGTGTTAAAAGGTATCACTCCCTTCCCTTTGACAGATTGAAGATAAATCTGTACAAAAACCGTGGAGTGGTCTGATACGTGTTTTATGTATGGCAGAACGCCATGTTGTCCTCCAAGGCGCTGTAATCGGCCGCTGAGATGAAAGCGATCCAAGCGCGACCAAATGGGACTCGGTTTCTCCCGTTGCCAGGTGTACAGTTTTTTTCCGATCTTCCTATACTCGTCCAGATGATGCACGTCCGTAACTCCTAACGCAAGTGTAAGTCGATTCCAAGTTTGAGTTTCCCTACGTCCCATTGCCTTACCGACGTACCCCTCACTTCTATCCTCACAATATTCTGTCATATTGTAATCTCCCCCTATTATCCATTCTGCTTTTGGAAATTCAAAACGGTTTAGGGTTGTCCAAAATCGTGCCCTTGCGGCTGTGTCATTTGGCGCGTATATGTTTAGTACCCCAACTTTCAGATCTGCTATTTTGAGTAGTACAAATTGAACCATAGCCTCTATTATTACCCCACTGTCTACAACATAAGGCACTAAACGTGGGCCAATAAGGATGCCCGTTCCCCCGGTAAACCTATTTCCAGCCGCTGAGAAGCGCGCGTGATTCCAAAGGTGCGAACCACCTTTGAATTCCAATTCCAAAGTCTCGGTAAGACAATCGTCGAGAGACATATGATGCTCTTGGATTAACACTATCTGGGGATTTGGAATAGTTTTATTTAGAAAATCCCAAAACTCCTGTCTCTTCATAATACCCTGAACACCCTGCCCTAGGCTTTGAATGTTTTGGGTAAGAACCACTAGTTGTTGTGGGTTCATGAGGGTACTGGGTCTGATTCCGAAGGGCTGTTTGACTGACCTTCGTTTTCTGTGACGTCACCTGGCATTGATCTTCGCTGACATTTTGCTGTAGGGCCAGCGGGTGACGAATTGGAGTCATAAAGTTTGTCCCCTACAAGGCATTGTATCACCTCCAAGCTCAATGATGGTAACTTGACAAGCTGGCCCAACTGGCTTGTTATGCTAAGAACAGAGCCCAAATCTTTTTCAAGGACTTTCCAGAAGTATCTGTCCGGCCACTGCAAGGTAACAACTCCTTCTTTGACTGGTACGAAGCAAAAGATTAGGCAGTGGCATGTCTCCGTGTCTTCTTGTAGCCACTTGTAAAACCAACAGGCATCTGCCCACTCACGAAGTGGGTTAACCCTATTGTTTGTATTAACAATAACTCCACAAAGGACAAGAGCAGTGTCATTGACAAGAGTATCAGTTACTTGCTTGTCCGTCCAGGAATTTTGACCCTCCAATACCCCAAGTTGCTTAAAGGCAATTGCTCTTGCTATGGATTGTCCAGGAGACGCTTTTTCCATAAGGATTTTATAGTCCAACTTTCGTCTGGGTGCAGAAATAATAGAAGTGAGAATCTGAAAGATTCGGCAACGGTTCACCTTCACTCTATACGGCAGGAGGAAAGCTCCAGCATCTCAAAATGTCTTGGAAATGCTAGTGGTAAGGTACCCACGCTTAAGCACAGGTTCTTGTGGTGTCTTCTATCCCTTATGTTCTACACTTCCTATCTTCTGTCCCTTCTGTTTTGTGCCTCCTATCTTCAGTGTGTCTTCCTTCTCTGATCTGAAGATGAGGCTAAATCGTTCTTTCCGCGGAGTGTCAAAAGGAATTTCAGGAGACGGATTTCTTGTCTGTCCCTTTACAACCGTGTTGTAAGACAGAACGGTGGTTGGACAGTGAACAATCAACGTCTCCTTTAAACCTTCCTGTGAGCCTTCCTGAGTTGGGCAACAACTTTCAGCCCAACTGACTTCGAAACGTCCTGTGTTGCACAGGTCCGTAATAGATCAACTCCGGGCGATATTAGCCTAGGATCAGATGCCATGGCCGTTAATCGCTGCGTCTTCTTGCTTTGACCTCCAATGGGAGCCCCCTCTCCCGGTAAGAACCCTAATCTATCTGGTTGCGTCTCTTTGATAATGTTCTCAGACGTCATGGTGAGTTCTTGAGAGTTGTCCTCGGATTCTTCCTCTGCCTCCTGAAGTGTTTTTTGGTCATTGTTACGAATCCCTTCTATTGGTACAGGGTTAGGATCCGGAGGCGAATCTAGGATCATGGATGAGGTTGGCTCTATTGCTTTTATACCACAGTACAACCAGATCTGACAGTTAGGTCAGATCGGTAAAAAAGTGTTTCCTAGATCTACCTACTGGGGTAACTTGGAAAATTACCCAGATAAAACTCAGATCGGTAGACCTACCGATACTCCTATTTTATGGTTAACAGAGTCCCGTTGATCTTAAACCCTACGTGACTCGGAGACTTGATCATTATCCACTGGCCGTGACTGTCGCTTCTCTGCTGCCTCTGCTACGATCACGGATTTGACTGTAGGAATCCGCTTTGGGACCCAGTCTTGCTGCCGCCTTCTTGGTTCTTCAAACCTCACTCGTCCCCCTTGACCCTCAGGATCTGTCCGCTCTCTTCCGAATGTTTGAACAGCTTGCGCCGGATTTTACCTGCGAACCGACCTATCGCGTCTCACCAGAGTTCTTGAGTCTTGTCTGCGAACCTCCCAACCTCTATCCTCCGTCTTCTCGGGTATCGGTTGTACGCCGGGACAGTGTTTGATGGTGTGCCCGTATATCTTGCACCTCGCGCATAACTCTGGACGTCCAAAATAATGCATCTTGTGTTCTAGCAAAGTGCTTGGGGTCCTTCCAGGCAAGATCATGACTGAAGGTAGGGCCTCCAAATCTTTGACAAGAACTCGGACTCTAGGACCAGAAGTCTTACCGATATATGTATCCGCTAAATCGACTTCTAGGACCTCGCCCAACTTCTTTTCCATATTACGTTAACACTCTTCGTTCCTAGCGTAAGACGGAAGAGCTAAAAAATGCGCCCAAATGGGATGGCGTACCTCTCTGTATGAGTCCTCCTTTAATGAGGAGAAATCAACACTCCAGGTAGAGAAGATGACTTCTCTACCTCCGTAGAAATAACTATGCCTTAGTGTGTACTCGGCACCTTCCTTCGTTTTAAAAACGACTTCAAAGAACCTGTTTCCAACGAACGCTACAGAGTACAGACTCGAAAGATTCATGCATGTTGATACGCGCCCATTCCAATAAGGCTTGAAATCCTTCGCTCTTGACTAGAAGCAGTCCAAGAACGGTCCTCTCTTCCGCTGCTATCGAAATTTCTCAAAAACCATACGTTCCTCCTCTGAAAATCTGACTTGGAGAACGCCATCTACACATTCAGGCTCCGCAGCCAGCTTTCTTGGATCTTCAAGAAGACCAAGAATTACTGGCGTCACTCCCCGATCAGGGTCGCTCCTCACCATGCTCTCTCTGGCTATTGAGTCATCCAATACGATCTTCTCCGCCACGCACGGAAGTCCCGCGTCGAAACAACTCCTTTATCTCGACTGGACCCCTCAATGCTCACCGTTCCGACTATACTCAGACCCTCACCAAAACTACCAAAGAACATGATAAAAACACTCGCGATGTAAAGACAAAGCTAAAAATTGCAACCCCAATAGTGAAAACCCTAGTAATCGATGAATCTTGAACGAAAAATCAACGCCCGGAAGGCATCCCTGCCAGGGCTCCAAGAACCCGGTGGGGCGGGAGTAGAAGAACTTGAGTCTAGTGCCTTAGACCACTCGGCCATGTTGACACTCCCAGGACCGGTATTTATCAAACCTGAATCCCTGTGACACCTGATTCCACATCACATTATAAATAACTTGGGGCTTTTTCTTCATTTATGAAAAGATATCTTAGAAAGATTCATCATCGAGTGGAATGTATCAACCTATTTTACGACTCAAAAAAAAGTCCTTGTTTCAAAAATGCCTCTTTAAATAATGGTCAATGAAAATGTCATTGGAAATTGAGTGTTTTAGCTTTCTAGTGCACTCTGATACCACATTCTTTGTTCACTCACCAAAACCCTCACGAACAGACATACCTACAGTAGTTCAAAACTCACACCGTCGCACTCTGTTATGTCACAATGAATTGTGCACATTCAAATGTAATAATAAGGAATTTTGACAACTTACTCTAAAATGGTCTTAGTTTCTCAACCCTAAGTACAACTCAAGTAAGTACTTTTTAATAAACAAAAGAACCTACAAGAGCCACTTAGAGGTTAACCTTGAGAACATTGAATCAAGAACATTGATTAATTATACTTTTTAATTCATCGTAGAACTTACAATAATTAACCCCTAAAGGCCCTTAAAAGCCAAAATGGCTTTTTGCTGTTTCGGGCAGCTTAGATGGAAGGTCTAAATTAAGAATTTTAGACTATAATTTGGCGTGGGCGTGGTCATACATACAGGGTGTGTGGGGTAAAAATTACAAAGTCAAATTCGGATTTTATAATCTTTTTATTGAAATTTTTGGTTTCAAGCCTAACTGGGGCAGAAAAAACTTTTTATTGCAATCATTTTTTCAAATTTTTTTTTTGGAGACATGCTCTTCACCACATTTAGGCTTAGAATTTGAAGTGACCCATGTTGATTATATTCTTGGCTTGACAAGGGCAGCCTCCAAAATAAAGAACAGCAACCTCCAAGGGTTTTTGTAATTTCACATCCATTTCTTTCGAAATTTGTCAGAATTTGAGATTTTGAAATTTTTAAAAAATAATTTCGCCTAAAATTTGTAAAATCATAGAGGTACCTAATCACCGTTCATTTTTTCCAACAATCAAATACAATTAATGTGATGCATGTTTCACCAAATTGCCATTTTAATACCTACTTCCGGAAATTAATTTGGATGAAGGTTTGAAACGCGTAATGAGTCTCTAAAATTCTGCATGAGCGTACCCAACTTAGTTATCTACATGGAAAAAAATATGAGCAAAATGTTTGGAGTAACAATCTTCAAGTCCCCCTTTGCACTATGGAGACAATGCCTCCCAAGCAATGCCCCGAAAAACTTTTGCACAAACTTTGGATGTTATGATCTTGCAAATGATAAACATCCAGCGGTCAATTTTTGAAACAGTAGCTATGAATAGGCTTAGGTACAAGATCATACGGTTGGAATTCTAAAAGAAGTAAAAAAACTTGGTTCACATCCCCAGGAGTACATAGAGGTAGAAAATCGCAGTTTTGAGGTTTCAAGCTCCCAAAAACACAAGGAAATTTAGGGGTTAAACATAGTGTTATCGGCTATTAACATATAACTGGCAAGTTCTACATGTGAATGATACAAAACCAACTACGCCTGGTTACAACACATGCATGTGGAGAATATCCCATCTTCACTATGACAGAGTTAAAAGTCCTAGCAAGCACGGACCTACTCGCAATTCTTTTGATGCTAATTTGTTGACAGCGTAATTAACCCAAATTGGACCTCATTGTTTTATAGTAGTTTTGAATAGGTCATACATAGAATTCTTTTTGTTCAAACTTATATGTTTTTTGATAAATACATGCAATGTTCTTCACTGATTTTAGTGATATAAAATCTGGTCCTATCTAAATTATATTTTTCACAATAAGATCAATTGAATTCTGTCATTTAAAACTATGAATCCTCGGTTCTTTAAAGGGTTAAATCCGTTGACGTTACTCACATTCAGACAGGAAATTAATGCCTAGTTTAGAATGTATGGCCCTGTGAGGACTGGTCCATAGAATTACTTGCATAGAGGACTGGCCCGTGATTTGTCATAGGGAGAAGATGCTGGAGTGCACATGGTCCTTCCTAATTCTGGAAGTCTTGGTTTGTTTAAGGTTAAGATCTGAAATGGTGCATGATATTTTGTACAAGTAAGAAGAGTCATAATGCTCTTGCTTGATAATGGTATGGTACTCCCTCCGTCCCAAACTTATTGTCCTAGTTTTTGGCGTGTTTTAATTTAACACATTGTTTTGCCAAAAAAATCGTCTCATTACTCGAAAAACGGTCTATCTTCAATAGTAGTATGTAGTTTTGTGTCACTCTTGTTGTCCGCCTTGTTTGAAGTGGACAAAGCTCACGTTTGAAATATAAAACATAGGACAAATATTGCAAAAAAAATTTTGCCAAAAACTAGGACAATAATTTTGGGATGGAGGGAGTACAACATAGTCCTTAATATTTAATACAGGTGCACAATTGACGATCTTATAAAAATCTGTGCTTTAGAAAAGCGGTCATTCACAGATGGATTGGAGCTTTCACAAAGCTGTGAGAAATAACATGAGCCAGGTGTAATGTCATCCGAAGTTCAACAAAATCATGGCATGAAATAAAAGTGCCATGTGGCATACAACACCTGTTACGGTCCATTCAAGCTAATACGAGGGCCAAGGGTGCCTCGTTTTGAGTGCTTTGGAGAGTCCTTTTGATAGTCGTTAGAGATAAAAAAAAAAAAAGTCATGATTTTCATTCAAAGGAAAAAAAATTAATGTATTGATTTCAATTTTGATTCACATAATCATCATTCTCATTCAATTATCCCAAAATTTCTACCAAAAAGATATTAAATTTATCATTTAAAAAATTCCTTAGTGAGTCATTAAAACCACTGATGACAGAGCTATTTTAATGCTTTTAACCCCTAAATGTCCTCACCTATGTCCAGTTTAGGCAGTTTTGCAAAGATGCATTATAAAATGCATTTAATATGAATATTTAGAACTTGATGTATGAATAAAAGTTATACATTTTGAATTTTAGATTCAATCTATACAGTTAGATCTATGATTGCTATCACTAATCTTTTTCTATAAATTTTGAAACGTGAAATAAAAAATTATTTTGTAATTCAATTACGAATAAGATATTGACAGTATGTGGATGAAATTTGTTTTGATGGCCTATAATGTAGTACTCTAGGTGTACTGATTTTTGGAGATTTTTTGAATGCTTGATTTTATGAGTTTTTTTTTTCAAGAACACTTTTAGACCAAAATCTTCAAGATTTTGGGTGTAACATTGCAACACAAAATGAGGCATAATTTTTTCAGAAATTGTTTACTTCTCGATCGGATCATTCATATATGAAGCCAACTTCCCATAAAAAATTCAGTAAAAAAATCACACTACAAAAAGTACATGATGGATGAGAAACTACGGATGAAATCTGTACATCATGCAAAATATGCATGGTTGGGCAGTTAGGGGTTAATACCCAAATTTTTACAATATTGCTTTCATCTCAAGTGTACTATGTGTTTTATATCCACATTGACATGTCACTTTTCTTTCTAATAACTTTTTCAAGCAAACACCACATTGAAAATGCCTCCAAAAATTAAAGCGCTGCTGACAACTTAGCCAGTTTGTATTGTAGCTTGAATGGACCCATTACCGGTATTTGGAACACAAGAAAAACGTTGAAACCAGGATCGGACGGAACAGAGGGTTGAATTTGCCATAGTACTAAATATGCTAATTTGAAAGATACCTGAAGTCACAAGACGGTGCTGTGATTCTGACAAAGCTGTCGCTGGTAGGTTCATTCAGACTTGTACACTTACTAGTAACTTAGACTTGGAGTAAGGTGAGGACGTCACGACGTCAGATGGGAATGTGACTACTGTGGGTAGGTGGAGTGCAACGTTGACAGAAATTAATATTTCTAAGGGAAGGTACCCATATACCAAAGGTATTTGGAGGCAAACTGCATCACCATCCGTATATGTGTATACTTTGACAATAAGAAACTAAGATTGTACTACACTAATTAGTATATTTAGTGTGAGGCACTGTAATTGCAAACATCACTCTAAATATCAAAAAACCTACTTTTGTAAGAACTCTAAATGTGAATTCTCACACTATTTATGAAGAATAGTAAGGTTTTGACATTGTGATCTTTTGAGATATGGATATTTAGTGTGAGTAAGGAATTAAACTTGAGATGAAAGTTTAGATGGAAAAACTGAAATTTTAGAAATGGAATGAATCAAATTGGATGATAACTGAAAATGAATCAAATTGGATGATAACCGCCAACACTAATTACCCAAAAATTGACAATTAGTGCTAGACAAGTAGTAGGGGTAAGCACATTATTCATCACCTCACACTAAATATACTATTTAGTGTAGTGCTTTCACATTAAATGAATGTATCCCACACCGGCACATCCCAATCTTTGTCTTTCAGCACTATTGGTGAAAATCAACAACGCATACTCCAAGTTCATGATGCTAAAGAAAATCCAGGATGGAAAATAAGAAAGAGAATGTTATAAAAGCATTTGGTTTTTTCAGAATCGAAACGTATAAAAAACTAGACTGATCGACACTGGAGCATGAAATTCGCTTCCATCTAGCCTTCCGTGGAATGCTGGGAGCACGTGGGGGTGTAGCTCAACTGGTGGGGGCTCGATTCGCATTCGAGAGGTAAGGGGATCGATGCCCCTCTCCTCCAGACAACAGTTTTGGATGTTTATAGCTTTATGATTCATTCGCTGTGTGAAGTTTGAGGCCATAGATAATCTTTTGGGGTTTCGACACCGTTTTGTGAACTGTCGACAGTATTTAATATGGTTCGCCAGGAAGAACCTCAATTAACTCGAAGGAGGAAGATAGAGGTCAGCTAACAACTGAAGTATTACGATTTTCTCTTTGGAAGCTATGTCTTGCAAGGAAATTTCATTAGTTTGATGCATGGAAACATTCTTGGTGGTGAGAGTGTGAGTTTTGAACTTCTATTGGTACGTCTGTTTCCGAGGTTTCGGTGAGTGAACAAAGAATGTGATGGTAAGAGACTTTGACATGGGTATATATTTTTGAGTGATATAATTAAAGGACTAACAAGCATGTATTGAACCTCTTATTTTTCTTAGTTGTTTTGAAGAAGTCTTCTATCATTTGTTCCAAGGATATAATTTTTTTTTTTTTATCCATCTGAATTACAATTTTTACAATTGAATTGCATTTTTCAATTGATTTCATAAAAATGAATCCGACCTTTGAAGATTATCGAGTGTCTGGATTGTGCATTCAAGTGATTTGGCTACTAACACTTGTGTAAATGTTTGACTCCTGGCCTTGAACTTATGACATTCTCATCTTGATAGCTTCTTTTGCAATACTCCGTAGAGGGCCCTGCACAGGCGTTGTGCAAAGGCGCATGTGCCTGTTGTAGTGCAGGATCAGGGAGGTCTGGCAGCCCCTACTTGTTGCCTTCTACGTAAGCCTCCACCTGTCCTTGGTCCAATCATCTTCCTCTTCCAGATTACTATCCCTACACTATCGCAACCTCTTTGGTGGTCGCTTCGACCCAATTGCAGACCGGAAAAGATGAACTGGTTATTTTTGTATTTCAAGCCATGTGGCCATTATTCAGCAAGAACCGGGCGATTAGTTTCAAGTGAACCGGTTCAATCATCCAATAAACCAATTCAAATTTGAATTAGCTAATTAACGTTTTAAATTTTAAGAATATTTGTATTCCAAGTGATAAACAAAGACAAAAACTGAAGTAGCCATGTGAAAAACTTGTTGAATGTTGACAATGGAGGAAAATTACCGGCATTCCTCAAAATCTTCTTGGACGCTGCACGTGGATGTCTTGAGTTCCTCCTCTTCCTTGTACAAAATCTGCCACACTTGAAGGGCCAAAGATCCAGGTCTTCCAGCCTAGTGTCTAATCTCATTGTATATTTAGGCCCACTTTATACACATGCTGGGGTTGGAGGGAAGGTTGGCCCCATTCCATCCGGCCCAAGTTTGGAGTTTGGGCCATGGCAAACCTTGTCCCAAATTCATCAAATGCGCCCAAAAATTTGGCGCCAAAATCATGCCCCATAGGACGCCACATAGGAAAAATTGTTTCTTCCGGCATGGCCCTAGTATAAAGCCCTTGGGCTCGATTTGAAAGAATCGAGCGATCCTATTGGTTGAAATTGGTTGAAAATTGGTTGAAATTTAAAGACTTCGGGCCGGCCCTCAATCCTGCCCCAAGTATAAAGTGGGCCTTAGAATGACATTTCTTCTGTGCACTGATCGCAGCTTTAGAGGGCGCTTTGGAGTTCAATACAAATCCCTGAAATGCACAGAGAGTACTAGGCCTTCTTTGGCAAAGCCCTGACTGAGTTTTGCTGGGGCGCAGACAATAGGTTGCACCAGTCCTGCAATCTGACGTTGCAGTGAGCAAATGCAGTGCACGGTGAAGATGCCCTGACTTGACCACATGTGAAGCAAAGTCCTCCACTAACTTAACTAGCTTTCAGTCCTTAGAGCATGGCCACCCATGGTCTCAGACGGAGGGTCTCTGACCTCAAGAAGTGGATGAAAAGTTTCTAGGGGCCTGACTCTTTCAAAATGCTTCGTGACTCTGGATTCTAGCGTGTTAGAAATTGGGCCTTGAAATCACTATTGAGTTGACTATTCGATGATTATTCCTCTCATTCTACTTGTGATTGGTCCATTGACTATTTGATGCGCACTTTTGATACATGAAGGGCGTGCAAGGGTGGGGGAGTGTGAGTGCAAGGGCCCTTCACATGTAGATGAATAATTTGAGAGGGTTAGTCCTAGCATGCATGGGTGGGAATGCTCTTAGTTTGTGGAGTGCAAATTAGTGAACCCGCAACAGTTTGTCAGCGCACTGTGACGACAGATATCCCCACATCTAAAGTGATACTCCAAGGCCCTGAACTCTAGATTACCTCATAATGATGCCATCCAGTATTCAGGAAGAGTACTTACGATTCTTCACTTTAAACTGAAAAAGCCGATCAAGTGGGTTCAGGGCCCGAAACAACTCTGAATCAGAACTGGGACTGGCCGCTGGAGCTGCTCTAAGTTACCTGGACCAATCTGAATTAGACAGAAGCCACGCATTTTGCATGCTCAAATGTTAGAGTACGTACTGACCAGTGAACCCAGAGAATCAATATACCCTGAATCAGTTCATGATCAGGATGCAGCTAGCTAGCGTCGAGAAATCGATAAATGGATCGATCACCCAGGAACTTGGATATCATACACACTCATACAGTCCCAGCTGAGTAATCACAGTGAGAGTATTAATAGTTGCTGCAGGTTGAGGGAGTGTTGAGCATCGATCGAGCCATGGCGAAGGTGACGATGGGGCTGAGTACTCTGGCGATGGTGATGGTGGCGCTGAGCTTCATGGGAGGCGCTGCGGCAGCGAGCTTCCCGTTGGACTGCTCGTCGTATGTGCTGGACGGACGTGCACAGCCGTTGAAGTTCTGTTGCATCGAAGTGCAGGATCAGTTCCTGCTGAAGAAGTCGGAGGGGATTGCGGGCTACTGCAAGGCCGTCACGGGCGTGAATCGCTTCAACGGACGCCTGGTGGGCACTGAGTTGAACTTGGCTATCAGCATCCCCGACAAGTGTGGCCTCGGCAGCTATTACAAGAAGGGCTCCCTCTGTGCTGGTGACTATCCTTCCATTTCCCCTTCCAACTATCAAAAACGATTTCATGTCCTCTGAATCTGTGCACATCATTCTGCTTGGAAACTTGTACTAACTTCGGCATCATTCCATCTCTGCTTGTGTTCAAAGCCCATTTTTTCTCTCGATCGATCGACAAAGCGCTGAGTGCAAATAATCTAAGTAACTATATCAGTGAATACACAACGCTGGGAGCAGAATGATTGTAGAACGTCGAAATTTTCACATGTTAGAATGACATTAAAAGGCCATATTCGTTATATTGAAACTTTTCGCAATCTCATTTTTATTCTTGACTATAAGATGAACTGTTTTATCTCTTTACTAGTAATTTTTATAAATAGTCAACAACACCAACTTTTAGAATTTCATTATAGAATCACTATTTGAGCATTATTATTTTTGGTTTCATTTACTATTTCTAAGATGGATTTCTGAATAACTAGCATTCCGTCTCAAAATTTGCAAAGGGTCTCAATATAATGAATATGGCCTAATTCCCCTAGTTGGAACGATATTGAAATGTTGGACTGACGCATTAGAACGTACGTCGACGTGGTTAGATCAACATTCCAATGTCGTTCTGACTTGCTTACCCACTTGTGATATTCTGCATTAATTGTTGGTGTTTCAACTTTGACTCCAGATCGATCCCAGATAGCCGTTGCAGATTGAATTGAGTGGTGCTACTGTCTTCCGTTCTGATGATTTGCTAATATCCTTTTTTGCATGCATGGATGTCGTCGTGCAGGGAAACTCATTCCCGGAGGCGTTTAGCAATTTCTAGCAGCTGGAAGAGAAGCAAACTGTGTTGTATTTTTGTTGACATGGGCAGCTGGTACCTACCAATGTTGGACAGTATTATATATTACTTCGCAAGTAGTATTGCTTAGGTGATTGATCTCAAGTGTTCAAGTGGGTGGTCACCTCAATCTGGAATTTATGTTCACACTATTACCAACAACAACTCATCTAGATTTGTTGTATTTTTTATTATTATTATGTGGTGTCAGCATGATTTGATTAATTGTCTATGACCATTGAAATGAGATTTTCTGGTGTCGTTTAATACTGTAGTGGTATCTCCCACTTTAAATTGTCTAAATTAAAAAATTATACATTGGGATACCAGTATATACTTACAAAATACAAAATGACAAATTAGACTTGAAGATCCAATGCCATCTTGTTGTGGCCCCTACTTTAGAGTTTCTTCCATAGAGTGATTGCTAAACTGCAATTAATGGCCAACCAAACTATTGCCTCCCAAATTATCAGCAGCAGCGTTGTTACCACAAGAGTTGTGAAAGAAGCTTCGAGGGAATCTTCAATCAGAGCCCACCACCTGACTTGGGAGTGGTATAAATAGGACCAAGTTATGATCCCTACACTATCACCTCTTTAGTGGCCGGTTTGACCCAATTACAGATCGGAAAAGATGAATTGGATATTCTTCTATTTTGAGCCATGTGGCCATTGTTCAACAAGAACTGGTGGTTAGTTTCAAATGAACCGGTTTAATCATCCAATAAATCAATTCAATTTTGAATTGGCTAATTAACGTTTTAAATTTTTTAAATATATTTATTTCTAGTGATAAACAAAGACAAAAACCAAAGTAGCCATGTGAAAAACTTGTTGAATGTTGACAACGGAGGAAAATTACCGGCATTCCTCAAAATCTTCCCAAACGCTACACGTGACTGCCTTCCTCCTCTTCCTTGTACAAAATCTGCCACACTTGAAGGGCCAAAGCCCCAGCTCTTCCAGCTTAGTGTGGCTGATCTCATTGTATATTTAGAATGGCATTTCTTCTGTGCACTAATCGCAGCTGTAGAGGGTGCTTTAGAGATCCCTAAAATGCACAGAGAGTACTAGGCCTTCTTTAGCAAAGCCCTCACTGAGTTTTGCTGGGGCGCAGACAATAGGTTGCACCTGCATTCTGACGTTGCAGTGAGCAAATGCAGTGCGCGGTGAGGATGCCCTGACGGCCTGACTTGACCACATGTGAAGCAAAGTCCTCCACTAACTTAACTTTCAGTCCTTAATTACTTAGTTTGTGAATGCAAATTAGTGAACCCGCAACAGTTTGTCAGAACCAGCAGCGCCCTGTGACGACAGATGAAGCGACCGGTACTCCCTGGCCCTGAACTTTAGATGACTTCTGAATAATGTCATCCAGTATTCAGGAAGAGTACTTAAGATTCTTCACTTTAAACTGAAAAAGCCGAGTGGGTTCAGGGCCCGGAATCAGAACTAGGACTGGCCGCTGGAGCTTGTTGAAATGAGATCCGTTCCCAGGTTGTTCCCACTGCACTGCAGTCGAGGTAGCAGTAAACTGGCTACCACTGTAGCAGATCCTCATGCAGGGAGATACGTATCAGGAGAGTACCAGAGGGAGTAAGGTAGTGGGACCAATTCCCGACTGAATTTCAGGTTTGCATACTTAGACTTGTGGAAGAATTTTTTTATAATTTTTGGATGCTCTGCAAAGCTATTGCAAAGGCATCCCCAAAAAAATAATATTTTTTGAGCATTTCTACAATTTTCTATGATTTTTTAAGTCTGAAAGCTTAGAGTGACCATTAACCGTTCATTGAGTCATGGTTTTCATGAGAGGTTGGATTCTGAAAATAGAGTGCTTCTACACCAATCAGAAGCTCTTGATTTTTCCAAGCATGGACGAAATTAGAACACTATTGGACACTATCTAAAACCATGCTGGTTGGTTTCTGACACCCATCCCCCAACCAGTAGGGGTCGGAAATACAACCCAGTCGGGAATTGGTCCCACTACCTTATGCCGGCTTGAGGATCAGCGGCGTATCCCGTCTAATCGGTGCAATTTAACTTGCAATTAGTTTGGTAGTTGAGCAGAGTAAGCTTGCCTCAACTGTGGCAAGCTTCCGTATGATTGTATATAGCCGGTAGTTCAGGATTAGTTTTCTGTCTGTCTTAGGCTCCTGAATGCGATATTCTTCAGAGCTGCTCTAAGTTATCTTGGGGTCCATTCTGAAAGCTATTACGAGCCAAAGGTGCCTCTTTATGAGTCCTTTGGAGAGTCCTTTCACTCACTCACCTTGAAACCTCTAGAAGTTCCCTAATGTCGGGCATGATAAGATGGTCGTGGGCAATTCCCATTGGCCATTCAAGCAAGGTACAAAGAAGAAGTACTCCCTCGAATACTCCATAACAAGATAGTCATAGAAGGTAGAGACACTTCACACACGTTTAAGGTACCTAGTCCTAAGCTCAATACATTTTAAGAGTGTCAAAAACTAAAGGGCTCTTGGAGGACTCATTATTTTGCTCAAGGGAGAGTCCTTTGGAGAGTAGCTAAAGACAAGAAAGTCATGATTTTCATTCAAAGAACAATTTTGTAGTGTATTTTTGGGCAATGGCACGATATGGGTATCACTTCCCGGACTCTCCGGACTTTAGAAAAATGTCCTTCCGGAAATGAAAACAATGTTGGAGAATTATAAAAATTACATAGTGTTATAGAAGGCATGTTGGTAGCCCACAATTATGTGCTACATAGGTCAAATTCAAAAATTGAATTTTTTCTTAATTTAAAATATTCAGCAGCTGACCGCATTATAGTAGTGAAAGGACTACATATATGAGGTTTTTTTTATTAAAACAAATAGGCATGCACCTTATTAAGTTTGTAATTAAGTATATCATATGGTTTTAGGAGGAAGATGTTATGAAATCACAGTCCTTTTAAATGGTGTAAAAATATGTGATTTCTGAAAGTTCTCATAAATAAGGAAATATAGTAATACGTCAAATTAAGAGTTAAAATTAAACACGGATATGGCTCAAACATTGTTTCAACTAATTTTCATGTTTACAAACAATTTCTTTATAAGTTGGTATTCCGGATTGTTCCTTTTGCCTCATATCCGGAATTGAGACAGTTCCGGATTTGACAACAAAAGAATGAAAAGGAATATCAAAATTGTTCAATTTTTCCTACTTAATAGTATTTTGGATGGAGCATTACAACTTTCTCATGAATTTGTCATAAAATTCATGTAAATAAAGAATGTGTAATTTCTAGCCCAAGTTGAATACCGGTAGTCACAAAATGACAGTGTTTTAGGGAGACGTTCCTTTTTGGAACCCATATCATGCCATTGCCCTTTTTTCAATTTTCATTCACATGAATTAGGCAGAAGCCACGCATTGCGCATGCTCAAATGTTAGAGTACGTACTGACCCGTGAACCCAGAGGATCAATGTACCCTGAATCAGTTCATGATCAGGATGCGGCTAGCTAGCGTCGAGAAATCGACAAATGGATCGATCACCCAGGAACTTGGATATCATACGCACTCATACATTTCCAGCTGAGCAGTGTCTGGCTGGTGTAATCGATCACAGAGTATTAATAGTTACTGGTTGAGGGAGTGTGGAGCATCGATCGAGCTATGGCGAAGGTGACGATGGGGTTGAGTGCTGTGGTCATGGTGATGGTGGCCGTGAGCTTGGTGGGAGGGGCTGCAGCAGCGAGCTTCCCGTTGGACTGCGTGTCGTATGTGCTGGACGGACGTGCCGAGCCGTTGATCTTCTGTTGCATGGAAGTTGCGGACCAGTTCGTGCTCAAGAAGTCGCAGGGGATTTCGGGCTACTGCAAGGCCGTCACGGCCATAAATCGCTTCAACGGACGCCTGGTGGGCACTGAATTGAGCTTGGCTTTGAGCATCCCCGACAAGTGTGACCTCGGCAGCTATTACAAGAAGGGCTCCCTCTGTGCTGGTGACTAACCTTCCACTTCCTTCCAACTATTACCAACAATTTCATGTCCTCAGAATCTGTGCACATCTGCTTGGAAACTTGTAACCAGATATGGAATGATGCCGAAGTTAGTACAAGTGTTCAAAGCCCATTTGTTCTCTCGAGAAAGAGCTGAGTGCAAATAATATACGTAACCATGTCAGTTAATACACAACGCGCGCTGGGAGCAGATTGTAGAACGACATGTCTAAAGAACATCGTAGAATGACATTTCATTAGTTGGAACGATATTGAAATTTTGGACCGACGCATTAGAACGTACGACGTGGTTAGATCAACATTTCAATGTCGTTCTGACTTGCTTACCCACTTGTGATATTCTGCATTAATTGTTGGTGTTTCAACTTTGACTCCAGATCGATCCCAGATAGCCGTTGCAGATTGAGTGGTGCTACTGTCTTCCGTTCTGATGATTTGCTAATATCCTCTTTTGCATGCATGGATGTCGTCGTGCAGGGAAACTCATTTCCGGAGGTGTTTAGCAATTTCTAGCAGCTGGAAGAGAAGCAAACTGTGTTGCATTTTTGTTGACATGGGCAGCTGGTACCTACCAATGTTGGACAGTATTATATATTACTTCGCAAGTAGTGTTGCTTAGGTGATTGATCTCAAGACAGTGTCAAGTGGGTGGTCACGTACCTCAATCTGGAATTTATGTTCACTGGCTATTATCAACAACTCAGCATTCTGTTTGTTGTAAGTATCATTATTATGTGGTGTCAGCATGATTTGATTAATTGTGTATGACCATTGAAATGAGATTGTCTGGTGTCGTTTAATACCGTAGTGGTATCTCCCACTTTAAATTGTCTAAACAAATTATGCATTGGGATACCAGTAAATACTTATTATCCTTGAAGGTCATGGTCTTTACACATTGAATTAGTACTATTGTAGAAATTTTAGTAATATTCTTTTATAATTCTTCTAGAAAGAGCATGATCTTCATGTTCAAAAATGTTTGCAAAGTTTGTCACTTAGTTTAACCCTTTAATGCACCTGTGTTCAATATTTGGATGACGAACAATTTTTAACAGTTCGAATTTCATCCAAATTGGACAGTTTTCATTCATCAAAATCTTTATTGGTTCTTGAGCTAGTTGACTATCCTTTGTACAGTTTGGATCTTCAAAATAGTTTGTTATGATTTAAAAATTTAAAAAAAAAACAATTGGTTTATGTCACTGAGTTGGTTTATGTCACTGAGTTTCATTCAAAAAGTGAGATCTTAAATATGATTTTACAAAATATTAAATGAAAGTACACACACTGAGAATGCTGTGGATTTGCCCATGGTCATACTACTACATTGATATCAAATATAAGGATGCACACTCAGAATGCTGTAGATTTGTCCAGTTTTGGTTTTTCGCATTGATGGGCCCTGTGAGGGGCAATCCAAAAAATGGGGTATGCCGGTGATTGTACCCAGCGCACGGTATTCTTTAGTAAAAGGCGAAAAAATAGTTCACTCTGTGCTGAGCACCCGGCTGCATGAGAATTCCACAAGAGTGTGCTGGCATTTATACAGGCAAGTGGTGAAAGCGTGTCGCAACGCATATGGGGTAAATGGTGTTATGTTCAGTGCTCACTGAACCAAATGATCGAGTGTGCAGTACGTCTCTGGCACATATTTCCCTGCGCGCCTGGTGTAACTCTATCCACGAAAAGTTCACAACTTGCTCGGGACGTCACCCAGAAAGTATGTAATGCAATGTAATGGCATTACTGTGGGGCAATGTCTGTGACTCGCTCTGTCCGTGCAAGTTTTGAATCAAAGCAAACCGGGTGCAGAAATTGAATACTGAAGGGTTTCCATTTCAGACTAATCCTACTGTATATCTTGCCGCAGTAACGAGTTGTATGCAAAAGGTGCATAAGACGTGGAAAGCAACAAGTGCAACCTCGGAGCGATATTAATTATCAGAAGTCATTCCAGTTTCATAGGTTTGGGTTGCGTAGGGTTACACAATCTACTTGTGATTGGTCCATTGACTATTTCATGTACACATTTGGTGTGTGAACTGTAAGTTCAAAGGCTCTTCAAATATAGATGAAGAAGTTTAGCGTGCAAGGGTGCAGATGCTTTAAGTCATTGGGACGTTGCTTTCATGTGGAAACACTTCACCCAAGCGACTATCAGAGATAAAAGAGCACTCATTTGGTCTTCAAGTCTCTTTAAAAATCATGGATAACCGCCACTGTAAGTAAATAATTGGGACATCCAGTCTTGCTTGAATAGCTATCATACTGCAAGTGGGGTGTGGCCTTGAATCATTTGGTGCGCGGCTGATATCAGAGTACTGCATCTCCACACTCATCAGAATTCAACTCAGTCAGGGCTGGAATACTAAGTTTGGTTAAGATCACAACGTTTCTGACTTCACCTTCCCTCCACGCAGCCGGATCTACCATGATCGCAAGCCCAGCTGGAAATCGCTATGAGTCTTTCCAACCTGCTCTCATCTCTAAGAATGGCTCTACATCAGGCCAGATTTGATGTTCAAATTGATGGGCCCCGTGAGGGGCAATCCAAAAAATGGGGTAGGCCGGTGAGTGTACCCAGCGCACGGTATTCTTTAGAAAAAGCGAAAGAGGAGTTCACTCTGTGCTGAGCACCCGGCTGAATGTGGAGCTGAGATCAAAGTGCTGGCAGTTATACAAGGAGAGTGGAAATAGATGTAGCAATGGGTATGGGAGGAATGGTGGCCCGAAAGCGAGTGCCCAGTAACAGCTGCAACCCAGCTTCTGTGACTGCTGTCTCAAGCAAATATATATTTCAATTCCCTCTCTGGCGTATGTTTATCTGTCACAACTTGCTCATTCCATACCCTAGCGATTACTTGCTGCACTGCAATGGCACTATCACTTGCAGGCCTATGCAATATTCAAACTGAATTAATATCCAGCTCCAGCGTAAGTAACTGAAGACCTTGCAACATTGAGTGCGAGGCAGTATCATCTATTCGGTAGCGTCAACGTGGCATCCCGATCTGATATATTGTCCGACCATGAACTCCATCAAAGCATTGGACTACAGTAGTTTAAATTGAGGAACCCAAAGCCGAAGAGCTTTCGATCGATTCAAAGTTTTCAAACTCAGTAGTCAGCGATGCAGAAGTGTCGAGTTCACCCTTTTAACAAGGCGATTGCAACCAAGAAGACTAAGCACTGTGGGAGTAAATTCCAGAATAAATATTCCAAGCTAGCTCTCTAGTATCCAATTTCATGCTATTGAGTTGGGTAGGGGCCGCGCGAACGCGAGCCCCTGCTGCCACAAATTATGACGTGTATGACTCCCGTGGGAAGATACTACAGTCACCCGGCCCGAAGTGCAATGAGGCAGGCTCCTGTAGGCCATCCACCTTCCGGATCATGGATTGACCACGCCCAGGTAAGTAAGAAGCACCGCGCAATCTGGGCTACTTGTATGGCTAGGTCATCCCATGAACTACACAACGGTATGGGACATCTCCCGAGATTTCCATAACAGCCATTGCTCCAGTGGATCTCAACCTACTGCAGCATGGCAAAACTCAAACACAATCCAACAGATCATCACGAGCAACCAACATCGCAGGGGATGAATCCACATGTCTCTACAAAACCACTAAGAGCATCTCCACCTTCCCGCACCATAGGCGGCCTCCAAAATATCTGGCGCGGCCTTCCTCCTTTTCTTCCCCCACCGTAGCCTTGATAATTGTGTAAGACGTTCAGGCCTCCTTCAATTTCGTTACGGGCTCTTCATTGTTGAGGGTGACCACAAAATTTTGAGGCGCCTCTATTGCAAAAATATTGTAGAAATTTTAATAATATTCTTTTATTATTCTTCTTCAATAGCACTAGAAAGACCATGATCTTCATGTTCAAAAATGTTTGCAAAATTTGTCACTTAGTTTAACCCTTTAACGCACCTGGGTCCAATATTTCAACGACGCACAGTTTTTAACAATTCGAATTTCATCCAAATTGGACAGTTTCATCCACCAAAATCTCTCGTGGTTCTCGAGCTAGTTGATTATCCTTTGTACGGTTTGGATCTTCAAAATAGTTTTTTATTATTTTTAGAAAAATAAAAAAATATGTCAAGTTTCATTCTTAGTTGAAAAAGTGAGACCTTGAACATTTCTCACAGCTTTGTGTACAAGCTCCAATCTGTGAATGACCACTTTTCTAAAGCACAGATTTTGTGAGAAGAGCAAGATGGACAGGTCAATTGTGCGCCCATAGTAATAAGGACTAACAATGTTGTACCATAACATATATATTATCAAGCAAGAGCATTATGACTCTTCTTACTTGTACAATGATGCACCATGTCTGATCTTAACCTAAAGCAAACGAAGATTTCCTGAATCAGGAAGGACCATGTGCACGCCAGCATCTTCTCCCAATGACGTATGGACCAAACCTCAGTGCAAGTAATACCGTGGACCAGTCCTCACAGGGCCCTAAATTCTGCAGTATTGATGGCAGTAGGTGATAGCAGGTAGCACAGCCCATGTACAAATGAAGCTGAAAACCATTTTGACACTCTGAAGTATCCATACCAGCATTCTCAAAGAAAAACTACAATTCAGCAATCCTTCTCAAATCAGCCATGGAAAAACAAACTAAATTCAAGAATTTAACTAAGGTCAAGGATGCACCTAGATATAGCAAATGCCATTCATAGTTACAGTGTCCCCCAAGAGTGTGCAAGACTTAGTTCCTACTCCAATCATTTCATAAGTCAGCGTTCTCTATCTGTGCAGCTTGAGAGATGCACAAAACGTCTGGTGTTTCGTTTGTCATGTAACTGACCATAATCCTTTATATAGATCTCAACAGCAGAAAGTAAATGCAAATGTGGTCAACGCTCCTTATTATCATGAGTTGAAAGCGAGGTACAGTTTGAGTGGTCAAGAATTGGTTGAAGACAGTACTAACTCCAAAGACAGCCTAGACTAAACCTTATACCAGGGTGATCTTCACCTATAATTTTACAAAGCTACCGAAGATTCCTCCCAGCAGAACTTCAAATTCTAGGATATAATTACACTGGACATCATTAATTAATTAGCATCAACTTGGAATGAAAAGAGATGCGAGTAGGTTCGTGGTTGCTGGGACTTTGAACTTACGTATTCGTGATTAATCCAAGCGTTTCATAAGCTGGTCATAAGTGGTGAACATGATGGTGGCTGAGGGAGCCACCCACAGCATACGCGACGTCATTCCTCCCGTGAAGCCCCTGTACCCTTCATGGCTGTAAATCTTCTTCGCCGCGTCCCACGCTCCACTGTACTGCTTCTTCTTCCCCTGCACTTGTAACCTTGTCTTAATCACATCCTGCATGAAAAACAGTCACATTATTTAGAGAAAAATTTAAGCCGTGCACCACAAAAACATCAAAATTAAGCGCCATGACGCAGGAGCTTCCTTCTCAGTGAGTCAGACAGAAAATTAGGGTTTTTGGACTTGTGCAAGAAAATTACAGCACACACACATTACCTAGGAATTGGCCTTGGTTTATATAAGTTTACGTTGTATTTATTCTGCATGGGCTTTTCAGGTCAACATAGAATGACCATAAGTCTTACCACACTCAGACAGACCTGTTTCTTTATGACTTACACTTGCCACACTATTATCAACTGTTACTACACTTTCAACTCTGTCATAGTGAAGTAGATGGGATCCAGGTGGACAGAATAGAGGTTTGAATGTAGTATATATGTTTGAGACGAAATCTAAAAGACCCCTCATCTGTCACACAGTCAAGCTGATACTCAGAATATATATGAGAATAGAGTTAACCAAAAAGAAGAGAGAATACATGTTAGGTCAGGTGAAGCTGACCCATATCTACGGCAGCCAAGAAAACTGACATGGTTTCCAAAGAATCCAAAATAGAAAGGAGGGTGAACTAGTTTTGCCGTCACAAAGGTGCCAAAACTAAGACTAAGGTGAGTTCACAAAGGCAATGGCCCACATCCAATTTGAGATTAGGTGGCTCTCATAACTTGGACTGACTTGCAAAGCTCATATCTAAAATTGAAGTTGGAGGGTGTTGGGTTCACTATTTGCTTTGGTTTCGGTTACACTCAAAGAGAACAGAGACTCTGGTTTCCTGATATTTTGGGGGGTCAGAATACCTGACTGTTCTGGTCTGATTTTGGTTCACTCAAATACACCATAATAGAGTTATCCTAAAAGGGAAATTGTGTTTGAACAAGATACCATGTATTTTGCTTTAATATATTCTTATTTGTTCACTCTAAATACATCATAATATTTGAACAAGGTTGTGTAGTTACAGATTCGGCAAGAATATTACCATGGGGTTTGTGACTCCAGCGGCAAACGCGGAGCTCACGAATGCGCTCCCGAGCTCATACTGAACGCTCAGCTTTTCAACGGACTCCGCGCCCGACAAACGCGCACACAAACGTTTATTAGCCTCCCACAGGGGAAGGTACACGGCATTGTAAGGTCCCCACACTAATTGCGCTAAAAGGAAACCCCTGTACAGAGCCCCAACTCCTTCGTGTGCCACAATGGTCTTCACCGCGTGCACTGAGCCCTGGCAAATTGGGCAACAATATTCTTAGTACCGTTAGAAAAGACTCATTCCTCTAAATCAATGCACAACGAGAAAAACGAATTTAATATCAGATTAGAAAAATGACCAAGTTAATAATTAATACGTAAATAGTGTCAGGAATACACCCTGGCTAGTGTTGAAAACACAGTTAACCCCCAAAAGACCAAGGATTCATGGTTTTAAAATAAATTTATATGCTTCATAATTGTTTTAGGGTTGAAGTCTCCAAATGACCATTTTGTCTCAATTTAACGAATAAGGATTAATATATTAAAGTCTCAAATTATCGAATAGTCGCAAACCTGAACAGTTATAATGGTTTATCCTCGAGTCGAAGATAAAATTGAGACTACACTTTGTCTCTTTTTAACGAATAAGGCCTTGGACAAGTTTAAACAATCATATTGTGAAAATTATAATTTGAATGGGACCAAATTTTATATCACTTGAATCAGTGAAGAATATTACATATGTTGAATAAAAATTGAATTAAATTAACAAAAAAGAACCTACATAAAACCTACTCAAAATCAGGAGCCACCTGGTGGCCTTATGGTCCTTTAGGGGTTAAGTGCCCAAAGCAAAAACTGCTGTGAAGTGAAATTCAATACTTCTTGTTTATGATCTTAGATTTGTCATAATAAGATGTTATGTGATGGCATTAGGGGTATTAGCGCCTAAATGCTAAAAGTAAGGTGAAGAAACAAAAGAAAAATCAATAATTCAGACCACAATATTGCATGTAGTTATTGGTCCAAAAAGAAAAAAACCAAAAGAAAGTACTACTCAAAAACATGCGGTGAGTTAGTACCGTATAGGAGCCTTCTCCGGTCGTTTGAATCTGTTGCCTCTGTCGGACGACTTCCGTGGGCACCATCACTGAGGATTGCACAAGAGTCGCCAGCACCCCGCCTGCAAACTGGGTCACAGGATTGTCTTTACCACCTGCAATAATACCCACGCGATTATTAAGTAAGTTTCAAAACTTGAGGAATGGAGACTGTTGCAACAAGTTTGAGGATCCCAAGTGGTACTCATCATGTTAAAAAACAATTAACAACAGAACTAGTCACGTAACCACAAGACCACCAGGTGGCTCCTGTTTTTTTCAGTGATTTTGAGTAGGTTTTATGTAGATTCCTTTTCGTTATTTTTATTTTATTTTTAATTCAACATATGTAATATTCTTCACTAATTCCAGTGATATAAAACTTGGTCCCATTCAAATTATAACTTTCAGTATATGATCGTTTAAACTTGTCATATTAAAACCATGAATCCTTGGTCCTTTAGGGGTTAAGTGATCTCCCTCTGTCCAGAACTAATTGTCCTAGTTTTTTGGAATTCTTCTCCCGACATATTTGGACTCTGATTTATACTTGAAATGTGAGCCCGGCCCACTTCAAACGGAGCAGACACAAAAACTACATACTACTATTAAAGATAGACTATTTATAAACATCTTTTCTTCGCAAAAAAAATGTGTCAAGTTGAAAAATGTTGTGAGGGAGTACTGAGCAACGATGCACAACTTGATGATTGTTCAGTTCAATCAACAATGTCTGTCGTTACCCGAAATAAGTTTCAGACTTCAGTATAGAACTCCCACATTGCCAAGTGCTTAAACCTAATAAGCATCCACAACAAACCCTAAAGAAGAGTTAGTTACCTGGAAGGTAATGCTTGGACGTTTGGTAGGTGGCCATGTAGAGCGCCTGCGCGGGGGCGATTTGCACAACAGTGGAGAATCCTTTGTACAACGTGCGCATGCCTTCCTTGGTGCCGATGGTGTAGATCGCATCCACCGGTCCCTTGTACATGTACAATGCCGCCGTGCCTCCGCTCCCAGCCCCTCCTTGCACCTGCACGCAGCCATTCATTCAATTCAGTCACTCAACCCTAAATAATAGCGATTTCGGATTTCAACGGGTAGGGATAACGTCAAACTCAATTCATAGGGATAAATGGAATGCGAAAGATCATAGTACTCGCGGAGTGCCCTCAAGTTTGAAAGAAGCTTGCAGGTGGATAAAGATAAAAACAAATTCCACCCATGTGTTCATGATCTAAGAGAATGATATATTCAGAGTAATGTTAACCCTTAAAGGTCCAAGGAGCCCTTTCCGACCAGTATTATACACCAACATTCCATTGTATTTGGCATAGTTCCACGCCTCCTAGGGGTTTAAGATCAAAAGTGAAAGTGAAAGTAAAATTCAAGTGAACATGATTTTAATGAGCTACTGAGTCTCAATTTGAAACTTTCTATTTACAATAAATGTCAAATATACGCTAATGTATATACTATCCAAATCAGCCCTTTAAGGGTTAAGTGAATGGAGAAAACCCCTCATCTGGAGAGATGCTTGATGTGAGTGCACTCCATTCCCAACAAATCTGAAATTATGAGTACACAAGTTATGAAGTATCTGGAATGACCAAACTAGGATTAAAACTGCAACCATTCATGGAAAGATCAATTAATAAGACTGCAAACCAGTCTATCATGGGAATGACACCCGATTAGCCCCTACAGATTTCAAAACCGAACTGAACCCAATACGCTTTTAATTAAAAACCTGTTAAAAAACAGAGTTCTAAGTAACATGAAGCATAGCACAAGGGATTGAAGGGGAGTGAGAGAGTGATTTCAGACCATGAGGCGCGACTTGACGGTCATCATGGGGTACATGACAGCGTCGGCCAGCATGCCCGCCAGCCCGCCGGCCAGCATCTGCTTCCGGAGCAATTTCCCGTAACTCACGTCCGCAGCCATGATTGGATCGAAGCTAGCTCCCTCGCTCCCTGAGTGTCTGTCAATCGTCTGACTTGATGAAATCAATGGAAAAGTAGTACTAAGTAATGCGAGCAAGTGTGGATTGCAGGTGAGTGAATGGCAAGCGCGAATGTGGGGCTCCGGATCTTCTTCTTCTTCTGGTGACGGTGGAGGAAGTTTAATGATTTGACGAGGAATTGTTCCGAAGCTTGCTCGATCGGAAGAAGGGCGGAGAGGTCTGAGTGAGCTGGGACCTGACTGATGTGGGTGCTCGCCACTTGGCTCATGGGTGGGCGTCCTTGCTGGCAGGTGCCCTTTGACACGTGGAGTACCGTCAGTTAGCGGACAGAATGGCAAAAGTGAATGACCCAGTCAATGTATCATTGGAAAAGAATAAATAACAGTTTGAGAAAAAGTGTGAGGAGAAGTTTAGGGCATCCTCAATCCAACACGGTAAAGCTCCACGGCAAAGCACATCCTATCTTTTGACTGACCTAAAATTAGAAATTGAAAATACCATCAAAATTTCAAAAATTTAGAGGGAGTGTGCGACAGTTTAGGGTATTTTTAAGAAAGATTTGGTGCACTCCCTCTAAATTTTGAAAATGTGGTGTTTTCAATGAGACATTTCACCTACGTCCCGATTTCATAATTTTTTTTTCTTGAGATATATCTCACATCTATTTAGACACGCTTCTAATGATGGTATTTTCAATTTCTAATTTTAGGTCAGTCAAAAGATAGGATTTGCTTTGTCGTGGAGCTTTACCGTGTTGGATTGAGGATGCCCTTACATAAGGTAGAGGGCTCATAATCCGTGCAGGACCAGAAACCGTACACTAGGCCAATCTTCTCAAAAAGAATATTCTAGCCTTCAAGCCCGCCCTCAAATGTACACCATAGCTTGATCGGTTTAAGAAACACCTATGACATCACCTTCCAAAATTCATAACTAAATAAAGAAAAATTGGAAAATATTGATTCCATCATCAATGCTCTCCAACAAAATTTGCACATTCTCCCAAAAAAAACTCTTTTGAACATTCCTAAGGAATTTGTTCAACTGAATTTGATCGGTTTATGAGCCCTCTACTTTAACATTTTATAATACCCTACGACGTGGTCACTTTCGGCATTAATTAATTACTTTTTGTCCAAAAGTGCCACATGTCATCTTATGATTGGTTTATGGTGATGTGGACCTCTCAAAACATGATGTGGAAATTAGATTTTGACACAATGCTATCCGAATCTGATCCTCACATATGATAGTAGGGTTCCAAATCCCCTACTGCTTGAATCAAATTTTACACAAATAGTAATTCTAGGGTGGCACTCTACATTATGTTTGACAATCATGTGCGTTCATGCCCCTTCTAAAAAACCCCTTGTATAGGAGAGGTTATATGTCTAAATACCTTTGTATATAGATATATTTTGTTTTAAACATATATGTTTAATGTAAATATAAGTGGATATTTTTAGTTCGAAATGTGTTTATTGTATGTATATGTAATACGGGAGTGTTCAAATTAATACCTTTTTTCTGCACACACGTATACTCGTACATGCTTAGTACAGTGCAGCCCCGAAACAATAACTTTTATTGGAACTATGGTGAGAGAGGACATTTGGCTTTGTATGACGAAATTTAGTAAGAATCAAGTAAGGAAAATTTACTTATAATGTGAAGAAAAATCATCCTAAAGTATCCAAGAGCATCGGAGAGAATTTTAGAAACTCTAGTAGGGGTAAAAAGTCTAAAGCTTAACCCCTAAGCGCTCAAACGACCATTTTCTGGTCGCTGCCCGGAAAAAACGGGCTGCCCGGAACAAAAAAATCTTTTTTTGAAAAAATAAAAAATATTTTAAAATACTACATCAAGTCTACTTTCCAACCCAATTTGAATTATGGCAATCCGAGTTAAACTCCACCCGGGAGAATTTTTCAAAGTAGATCACCTCAACATTGTCTTAGTGTTACAAAATTTGCTATTTGGGGAAAGTAATGATGATTCCTCCATCATTTCTCTTGCTTTTTTGAAGTTTACGATAGATAGCCCAACTTTAACCAATCGAACTAAATTTTGAACTCTAAAATTGAAAATTATAATTTATACAAATTTTCGAAGGTTAATGCTTTTAAATTCATTAAAAAATGATCTAAAGATTATTTTGGAAGTTTGACCGTACGGATAATTTGTAAAGATGATACTCTACATTTTGTCTATTGAACCAACCTTCATCAAACATATGGAAGGCACATATTATAACACATCTATGTTTTGTCCAATACCCCTCGGGCTTTTAGGGGTTAATAATGTAAGGTATGTTGAAGAATTTGTAGTTTTGTTGACGTATACTCTCTTGGTCACTTGAATCCTCTCCTCAGTCCCAAACCTCGAATAATGCCTCTTGAGTGTTAAATTCCACTTTTAAAACAAGCGGCTAGTCGCGGAGTCTCTGCCTTCATTTTTACCTCATATTTACTTTTACGGCTTCTTTTTACTATTTAGGCACATAACTCTTAAAAAACGAAGCGTTTTGGTGGTCTTTACCCTGTGTACAAACCTATACAAACTACCTCCCTATGTTGCCTGTTGGTGTGCCAAGCCAAACCAAAGATAGAAAACCACTATTTTACATGTCCCCTCATGTTCAAACAAGAGAGTAGGACATGAAGGGACATGTAAAATACTAGCACTAGTTTCTCATCTTGGTTTGGCACAACAACTATCAACATTGGGTGATACTTTGTATTAGTTTTTCTTAAAAGTAGAATCTAACACCCAATAAAATCTTCTATATTAACTCAAAATTTCCAAGCACTCAATGAATAATGAAAAAGATTATCACTTCTAACCAAAACTTGGGTTAATAAGTAAAGTAGTCTTACTATGTGAAACAAATCAAGGAACTCATACTCAAATTTTTAAATTTTTTTTTAAAGAGTGTACATTTTGAAAACTCTTTAACTCCTAAACATCCTCACCCCTCTCTAAATTTTGCAGTTTTGCAACGATGTGTAAAAGTTGTTTATTATAAATTTTAGAATCTATTCATATGGTTAAATCTGTGATTGCTATCACCAATATTTTTATATAAAATCTGAAACTTGAAATTCAAAATATATTGTAATTCAATTACGAATAAACTATTGATAATCTGTAGATAAAATTTGTTGTGATGGATTGAATGTAAGACTCTAAGTGTAGTGCTTTTTGGAGATTTTTTGGTTGCTTAATTTTATGAGTTTATCATTTTAACCCCTAAGTGACGGATCAACCATTTTATGGTCTCTGCCCTTTTTTTATGGGCTGCCAGAAATAGAAAAACATTTTTATAGAAAATAAAAAATATTTTTAAATAGGTTATCAACTGAAGTCTACTTTCCAACCCAATTTGAATCATGTCAATCCGAGTTAAACTCCACCCGGGAGAAATTTTCAAAGAAAAACACTTCTACATTGTCTAGTGTTAGAAAACTTACTATTTGGGGAAAGTAATGATGTTCTCTCCGTTGAAAAATTTGCAATTTTTGATTTTAGAATAGAATGTCTATTTTTAACAAATCATACAAAATTTCAAATTCTAAAAATAAAATTTGTGATTCTTATAAATATTTGAAGTTAAATGCTTCTAAATTCATTATGAGATGATAAGAAGCTATTTTTTGATATTTGACTGTATGAAAAATTACTAAACATCAAGCTCCTCATTTTCTCTTCTGGACCAAACTTCATCAAAGTTGAAGAAGTAATTTTTTATAACACATTCATGTTTTGCCCTTACCCCCTCCGTCATTTAGGGGTTAAGAGCACATTTAGGCTAATTTTTTTGAAATATTTGGTGAAATACTGCAACATGAAATGAGGCATAAAATTTTCACAAATCATCTCCTTTCTAATCGGATCACACATGCATAAAGCTATCTTGCAATAGAATGTTTTAGTATTTTTTTCCTCGCACACAGTGTATGGCGGATGAGAAAACGTGGATGAAATATGTACATTGTTCCAAAAATGTTCCAAAAATGGACAACTGGGCAATTAAAGGTTAAGGGTTCAAATCAAACATGTCTTTTTTTATTTCACAATCAAAACATAGTTACAATTCTTGCACAATACAACGTCATCTCCTCTCCCCACCATTATCCAATCAAAACAAATTCATTTTAGGTACTCTAGAAAAAATTGTTCGTTTTGCTTTCGAGTGAGAAAATAGAATACAACAAGGCAGTTTGAAAGGTGAAACACACATTTCGATAACTTTGAATTTATTTATAAATTCCGGATTGAGAATCCAGAATTGTAATGGGGAGATTGATGGAGAGGTCGCCATTTGTAGGGAGGAATGTTCCAATATGGAGGTATCGGCACGTAGGGACCGGGCGTCACGCACGGCGAGTGCAAGCACCTTGCCCATCCACACTGGATAGATTGCGATGTCGCTAGGCCTGATGAGGAAAAAATTCTCAACGAGGGCGTCGCGGTATGGGTTGAACGTTAGCCTTGGTCGCCGCCGTAATGGACCACACTAAGGATTGGACAGCTTGCCCTATGGAGTTGCGTTTGCAAGATCCCTCTCTCTCCGCACTTCATCTCAGGCTGGCGAAGGAAGAGGATAAGCCGTCGTCCACTTTGTCATCAGTCAAAACCCATACAGTCATACACCAATGTCTTTGGGGTCTACGGCGGATCGTCTGTGAGCGGAGTTCCATGATAATGTCCACCCAATACTGCACATAAGCCTCCATTCGACCCCTATAGGCCTCGTTGCGATGGCAGCCACCCCTCCAGATGTCCACAAATTTTTGGAGCCTTGCTCAGATTAACTGTTTGCTTTCCCATGACCTCTTCCAATCCCACCATTGGATAATTCTCTAGTTTGGCAAAATGTCTCCAGTCGAGTACAATTGTATGGTTACTTTCTAATTCAATCCATTCTATTTCTAGTAGTATCATAAAAACCCAGTAAAATCCAGTAAACCCAGCTCCAGTACCAAAAGCAGTAAAGGGTTAACAATTGCATAAGTAATATCCGTAAGTAGTCGACCATTCATTGGCATTTTTTGTCACTCAGTATAGCTATCATGCTAAACCAAAATTCTCCAGGGTTGTGCAATAGTGAACTAGAAACTGTCAAGGATGTTATGTGGTCATGTCTTCAGATGTGACCACTTAAATCCATCTAGCACCCAATATGTATAGTGATACAGATCAAAAACCTCTCACATCAACATCATGTAAACCATCCAGAAAATTAACATTTTTGTCACCTTTGTACAAGTCACATTTTGACCCAAGGATGTGACCAAAACCTCGCCTACAGACTAGTGTAATATCTCTCTCTCTCAGCCTACTATGTTACAATTCAACTAATAAGTTGGCATGCTACCGGCTCCATATACTTACCCCCTTCTTTCCAGAGGCAGATTTGGAATCAATCATTTTAACATAATATTGGGGCCATTTTGAACCCTATTCTGATCCCTTTAGCTGCTAAAGAATGTTATCTGAAAACACTCACCTATGTATGTATACAAAGAGAAGAAAAAATTGATCACACATAGTACACCATGCCCACCTGCAGGAGGCACTCGTGAGGAATGTTCAACACCACACGGCTGTCGCGGCTCAGCCTCCTGAGAAAAGTGTAGATGTAGTTGATGGCCACCTTCTTGAAGAAGCCTGCATCCTTTCTGGCTTTCACCACATTGTTACCCAGGATGTACACCACGCCAGCCTCTTTACATGAATTCAAAAACGCCAGCTCGTCTTGTGGATCACTGCTGCTGCCACTGGCTTCTTGTATGCTGCCGTTTGCGCTTTGTTGATTTACTGGGAGCTCAGCCAAGCTTATTCCTGACTCGTCCGAGTACTCGCCATTGTGTGAATCCCCTGTATAACCCAACTCTAGTTTTATAAGCAACAACACCTTTAAAACAGCATTAAAATGGGTATCGCATAAATTTATTCATCAAAAAATTAAAAGTTGGACTTGGAATAAAGTTGGATTGATCACGTTGAATTAAAAACACTCTCAAGCTCGAAAAGTTGATTAGTTTGTCCTCCACATGTATAAGGTTATACTAATTATTTATTTTTCCTTCAAGTTATATTTTTGAAGCCTTCTAAAAATGAATCATAAGGTTTATTATTGCGTTAAAATGTCATTCAAACAGACAAGTGGACACTTAACGTTTGTGAATCAGAATTACTCGGCAAATTAAGCCTTCCTTGCTTATAATAAACTTAAAAATAATAAGAGAGATAAAACATTAAAAACTTTAGACTAAGAAAATAGTGTATCCATTAAATGTCTATCAAATTTATGATTAATAGTGAACGGTCACTTCGATTTCAATGTTTGAGCCACCAAAAGTTCAAAACTTTTTGAGGTAAAGAATAACTCTATTATTCCTAAGATGATTTTGAAACTCAACAACATCAAAGAAGGTGGTTTTGAAGCACAAAAACATTGAAGATAAATTGTTAAGGATAACTGTATTGTGCAACTTGAGATGATTTGGAATCTCAACAACATCAAAGAAGTTAAGGAAAACCCTATTGTGTAAGATGATTTTGAAGCACAACAACATCAAAGAAGTGCAACTTGAGATGATTTGGAATCTCAACAACATCAAACAAGTTAAGGATAACCCTATTGTGTAAGATGAATTTGAAGCACAACAACATCAAAGAAGAGATATATTTTGAAGGATAAGATGATCTGGAAGCTCAACAACATCAAAGAAGATTGTTTTTTTGAGCTACCATGCATTCCATGGTGGAAAAAAAGGTTTCATGAAAGCAAGATACGTACCAGGGTTCGTGGTCCCTGTGTGCATGAGCCCATGCAACCTGAGCATGCGTTCCAGCTGCAACCGATTGGGCGTAGTAGAAACGAGGGGACCTGGCAAGGAACTCTCCCTCACACTGTCTTGCTCGTCCGGAGTCCAGCTGGCGGCCATGGACTGCCTATCCGACTGTTGCCGCAGGTTCTCCCTCTTGATGAAGTCCGTCAAGCTAGCCATGAGAAGGTGCTCAAAGTCATCATCCTTCTTATGAATATCCTTATACCCGTATCGCGCCGCGCATCGGTACATGGAGAACGCCCGGGTACCAATCCGGCGAATCAGAAACCGCTCGTCCTTGTGCACGGTATTCACAGGCAAGTACTTGATGCACACAAACACCACCGTGGAGTGGATGGCCGGTAAATTGGTGACGAAGTGCGAGAACAGGGGCGGTACGCCGTGCGCCAGGTCCGTGTACATGAGGCCGATGCCGGGAACCCTGTACCCAAAACCACCACAACCCTCATTAATGTATTGTAGACTTTTCCAAACCACCACCAAACTCACCAAAGTTCACTATTACCAAGCCAACCAATAGTATTGGTTTTACAGCTCAAGCATCGTGGTCTTCGAGAATAAGTAGTTTGGCCTTGAGTCACGATGTAATTTGTATTTAAATAATTTCACCATGCAGAATAAAATTATGAAAAATTCAGTATCCTCGATCATGAAAACAAATTAATATTCTTTTTTGGATTCATGTGAGTGCAAAAACTCACACAAATGCCTTAAGTTGGTGGTTATATGTTCTTCTACCTTACCAGTGATCTCATAACCACTTTATGACATTTAGAACATTATGCGAACTCCCACATATATGGTATCTACTTTTGCTACCCAGTGAATACAATACTCACGATACCTCTATAATATCCAGAAATACCCTTAGGTGATACCATGATGATATCCGTGGATATCACCTCATGAAGTTGCTACATTTTTACATCACGATGAGCATTCTTGCTACATTTCAATTTATTTTTTTCATTTTCTTTCTTTCTATGTTTAGCATCCCCATTTTTTGGGTAGTAATTTTAGCCAGTTTTGAGATCACTGTACCTTACAAGGCCCAGCGATGGACCCAGGCCCAGCAGCCAGCCCACGGAGACCTTGTGCTGCATTTCATACTGGTAGCGTTTCAGGGTGCCGTAGTGCCAGGTGTACATGATGGTGCCGAAGACGACGGCGATGACCAGCGGCACCCAGCCGCCCTGCGTGGTCTTGAACAGCACCGCCGACAGGTACACGCCCTCGATGGACCCGAACAGGAGCGCGAACGCCACTGCCAGCAATACGTGCTTGCGCCACACGATCACGATCACCAGCGTCATCAGAAACGTCGTCACGATCATCACCACCACCACCGCTATCCCTGCACACATACGGTACCCCAACAGTCACACCATAATTATTAGATCGAGTTACGTTCCTGTCTCAGATTCATGAAACTGGCAAAATTTCAGGAATTTCAAGGCAGTTTTCCAGTTGCCTGTTTGGAACCCTTTTGATCCTGACTCGTTTTTAGACGCCATATGACCAGTGGTGTTCTGACAAACATTCACAACATTAGTCTCGTTTGAGTGTGTACATTAGATCCAGTTGATGTGAATCAATAGTTCAATACTAGTGGTATGGTCATATTCATCGAGTTCCTGTGTGATCGTATTAGATCGAGTTCCTGTCCATCAATACTAGTAGTAATCTCATATTCATGAAACTGGCAAAATTTCAGGAATTTCAAGGCACTTTTCCAGTGGCCTGTTTTGAACCTGTTTGGATCCTCGTTTTTAGAGCTATGTGACCAGTGGTGTTAAGACGAACTTTCACAATATTAGTCTTGTTTGCGTGTATTAGATCAAGTTCATGTGAGTCAATCAATACTAGTGGTACTCCCATATTCATGAAACTGGCATAATTTCAGGAATTTGGTACTTTTCCAGTTTGCCTGTTTGGAACGTTGGGTCCTCGTTTTCAGAGCTGGCCGGGATGGCGCCATAGGACCAGTGGTGTTAAGACAAGCTTTTACAATAACTATGAGTATTGTGAAAGGTGTCGGTAATTAATGGTTGACATTATTGAGTAGGAAGCGCGACTGCGCATGGAAAGAGAGGTACGTTGAAGAGAATAGTGCCATGAAATGGAACTATGGGGACGTCTTGTTGGCGTTCTCAAGCAGAATTCTGGCTACTGGTGAACTTTAGATTTCTATGTGACGTAGATTTCAATTGACTGCGATGGGATTATTAATTGTTCTGAGGGAAAATTAAGGGGAAAGTACTGACCGTAAGCGTTGCCGATTTCGTTGGTGTCGCGGAAACCGGCGGTGATGAGCAGGCAGAGGACCATGAGGATCCAATTGATTTCCGGGATGTACACTTGGCCCGCGATGTTGTTGGACGTGTGCACAATCTTAACTCGTGGGAAGCATCCCAACGCCACCGATTGCTTCACGATGGAAAACGTGGCCGTGATGATGGCTTGGCTTGCGATCATCGCTGCCAAAGTCGCCAACACAAATATGGGCCAATACAGCTTCTCTGCACAGCCGATCACAGCACATTCATTGAGTTTGGATAATTTTGGTTTAATTCTAACAAATCTATACAATGATTTTAAGTGCCTGGTTTATGCATCTTGCACAGTTGCACTTTGAAAATTTATAGCAATTATATGGATTAGACTCCAAAAAAACATTCTATTTTGGGTGAAATCGTCATTTTTAATTGCTACTACTACAAAAGTATATATCTTGAAAAAGCTTGCTGGTTTTTGATGTTTCTACCTTAGAAAGGATAGAGGACCCTACACTTTGAAACATGACATGTAAAAGCAGCATAGATTTTGTTGATATGGCTACATACGTGGAAGTGAGGAATAGAAGGGGTCGCTGACGTCTTGCATGTGTCCCACAAGATATGCAGACTGCCCTATGTAGGTCAAAATCAAGCAAGGGTAAACCAGGCTAGTGAACGCAACCTGCAAAAAAATGCACACCAGTTACAGTGTAAGTGAGGTAGAAGCCAAACTGAGGGACCGTACATAACATTCTATAATCTAGAGGTTTCGTCCTGGAACCGACCTAATGCCATATCGCATCAGAGAATGGAATATTCTTTCTCAAGATTTTCGGGAAAGGATTCACTAGAAGAAAATCACAGTAAGACATTTAAGGCAATAACCCCATATTCATTAAATTGGCCAATCTCGATTATATCGGCCGCTCAAATAGTGTGATTTCAGTTCATTTACTCTCTTTATTTGAATAGTGTGGCGGCCAGTATAAAAAAAATTGGCCAATTTAATGAATATGGGGCTCAATGTTTAACAAAGTGCAAGGCAAAAACTTCAAGGGAAACTGAAAGGCAAATCACTACTTATGTAAGGCGGTTTCAAGAGGATTAAATTTAAAACAAGAAAACAGTTTTAGGTGTAGTTTAATGCAAATGGCTAAAACTGTAAGGCAAATGAAATTTAAAGGAGTTCTAATACGATGTTTTAAGAACCAGAAACGAAGTGATTTTCTATTAGTGATTGTAATCTATTGGTGATTGTAATTAGTAATTCTATGTTTTCTGTTTCTGTGAGAGATGAAGGAACCTTGCTAGAACTGGTTAATAATGTTATGTGATTGACGGTCCTGGAACAAAAATCACTTGAATGAATCTTCACCTGGATAGACCGGTAACTGAAGTGACCCAAGTCAGCAAACAACGCCTCCGTCCCTGTCAAGTTCAGCCCACACACATTGTTCAAAATTAAAAAAACTATACACTCCCGAGAGAACCAAAACCACCTAATAGGTATGATTTCATAGAGATCTCCACATGAATCATGGTGAATTTTTTTGTTATAAAGTTCCTGA
Source organism: Pohlia nutans (assembly GCA_022496805.1). Classification (NCBI taxonomy): domain Eukaryota; kingdom Viridiplantae; phylum Streptophyta; class Bryopsida; order Bryales; family Mniaceae; genus Pohlia; species Pohlia nutans. The sequence continues at coordinate 7,325,756 of CM040086.1, forward strand.
AACACTTAAAAACCCAGTTCGATGTAATCTAGTTTTACATACAACATATTCAGGCCCTCATACCTAAACACGTGAAAAAAGAAACAGATTTTGTGATAAACGTGTCGATACAATACAATGCCAGTTCAGGTCTGAATTGGTCCCAGAAACCCAAATTGGACCTCATTTTTAAGATTTTAAAAATAGCAGTTTTGAGTGAGTCCCATGTAGACTTCCTTTTGTTCAAATTTCTTTCTTTTCGACCAATACATGCAATGTTTTCCACTGTAAAATTTGGTCCCATCTGAATGATTGGTTCTTCACAATATGATCGATTGAATTTTATGTCATTTTAAAACCATGAATTCTTTTTCCTTAAGGGGCTGAACACAAAAAGAAAGGTGGAATTGTATTGATACCTGTCATACACAGCACGATTCCTCCGAGATGCTCCCACCCTAGTTTCCCGTTTCTTTTGAAGAAATAGACGATGTGAAGGGGGTTGAAGGCTGTGAACACAGTCTTGTCCCATTTGATGATGTTGTAAACACCCAAAATGGCAAGCACCAGAAACCACGTCGTGAAGATTGGTGCGAATAAAAAGGAGACCTTAGCTGTACCGAATCGTTGCAGGCTGAAGAGAAATATCAAAATTACCAACGACATCACCGTTACCAAATCTGCAAAAGGAAAACAAAGTTGAAACATAAGATTCATACCAAATATCAGGAATACGAGTGAAATCACAGACTTACTCACAGCACTTCTTTAATCAGTTACTTTAGAATTATAATAGAGCGAGAGCTGAATAGAAAGAAGCTGAACTGTACGTTCAATTCAAGTGGTCATAACTTATAACAAGGTCCCTTTGGAATTCCTCCACTACTATTTCATTCAAGTGTCAAATACAAGAGGAATGCCCAGGAACCAATACAAGTTTGTCCCTACTACCCGGCAACGATTTACACTAGAGATCCACTCAGCACTCTGCTCACTTTTCAAGGATGGTACCTTTTTACACAACGCTAACTAAACTACAGTTTCGCAAGCAATGTACTATCCTAATATAACATGTATTATTGTTTAGTACGGAGTATGTATTATCTGCACGTTTATACAACTCCAATAGTAAAAATTAAATTTTAAAACTTGTTCTTGAAATACTTATGTGTGCAAGCTTGTTTGGAGATGAGTCATGAGGATATACATATCCTGGGCCAATATTCTTGGAGTTGGAAAGGACTCCCAAAGCGATGTTCAAGAATTATGTTAGAATTCAAACAAAATGATGATTGCGTTTGCAAAGCTCAGGGATAGGGTGTCCAAGATGCTTACTGGTGTTCAAGCTGGATGAAGCAGCTTTAATTCCAACTACTGCTGATAAGACTGCAGAGCGCAAAAGATGTTCATATCATCAGCAATCTTATGACTGCAGCAAGTCACTTGTTGCCACTCTCTCCATGATCCAGATAGAAAAAACAGGATTGATTGTGTGTCATCAAGCATTGATAATTTCTGAACACAAGACGCAATCTCATCAAGGACAAGGCTCCTTGTTAGTATACCCAGACCTGAGTAATAGAAAAATCACAACACACAGTCACTCCTCGGGGTAGTCAAACTATTACTGATTAGCACATCATGCCTGTTTTCTTTTTCAATCTGTTTTTTTGCTACAGGTGCATGTTAGTACCTGAGATTGCCGGGGTCAATATGCCATCCCCTATCACCATACACGTGCCCAACAGCACAATCATCAACAGCACTTTCTGCAGCGTGGGGCTGCCCTCCAGCTTCTTCTGCAGATAGGTTTTCTGGTTGGCATGCTCCACGAGGTACGTGGTGAGCTCTACATCGGAGGGATGACGATTTGGCAGCGAACTAATGTTACAGTACCGACACAGTAAAGAGTAGAGAGCAAATGTACCCCCTGCAGGCATCACATACGCTCAAAATGAGGACTTCCCACACTATTGAGCATTAATTCCAGCAGAGCTACAATGATTGAACAAATTAGAATTACTTATTTCCAGTCATTTCTCTGTATTCAATACGGTAAACCACTCTATTTTGGGCACTTTGTGATCATTATGTATCAGTGTAACCTTACATTTTAAATTTTGATTTGTACACTATTGGTCCGTAGTGGCACAAATACTTTCAAATTATGGCACAAATAGGGTGGCTTACCATATTGCACAACCCCTCAAACCCTTTGGTTTTGTAGAATGACAGATGTACTACACTCACTACATTGCAGACATGAACTCTGAATCTTGATCAGTGTACACTCAAACTTCTGTGCAGTGATCTCAAAACTGGCTAAAATTAGCTGGATTTCTACCCAAAAAATTGGAGCTGCTGAACTTACAAAGAAAAAAAATGATTTTTTTTTGAAATGCAGCGAGAATGCTCATCATGATATAAATATGTAGCAACTTCATGAGGTGATATCCGCGGATATCATCATGGTATCACCTTAATATATCAAGGATATTGCCGGATATTATAGAGGTATCGTGAGTATTGTATGCACTGGGTAGCAAAAGTAGATACCATTTATGTGGGAGGTCGCATAATGTTCTAAATGTCATAAATTGCTTCTGAGATCACTGCTTCTGTGATATGATGTTCTCTGCAACAATACCTGACACTATCATTAACTTATCACACTGATTCAAACTCTTTTGTTGGGACCCAGAGTAATCAGATTAAAGACCCTCACTGTGATTTTTTTAGCAGTTTTGAATAGGTCCTATAATTTATGTGGACTTAATTTCTTTGTGCTTTTGACCAACACATGCAATGTTCTTCAACTTAAGTCCCATCTGGATTATATTCTTCACACTATGATCAATTGAACTTGTCTGTCTAGAACCATAATGATTTCCTTGAGGTTTGAGAGTGCCATGGAATTTGAATGTACCTTCACCATTGTCGTTGGCTCGGAGGACGATGAAGACATATTTGATCAAAGGAATGATGGTGAGAGTGTAGATGATGAGAGACAAAGCGCCGATAATGTCCATCTTGTTATCCACATTCAAATTTGCAAACGAGCTTTTGAACACGTACAATGGAGATGTGCCCAAATCTCCATACACCACGCCCAGACTCTGATATGCCAGGCGCAATACCACACTCAATGGAACAGCCTGCACCACACATACACACACCTCTTGTTTATTAAAAAATTAAAAATTAAAAACAAAAAAAACAACAATGTAGGTGCCAAAGAATGATTCATCAAAACATCCAAACCATCAGAGTTTGAAAGGCACAAAAACAGCAAGATTCATACTATGACAGATGCCAATGGAACCTGTTTTGAACACGAAGTAAGATTACATACAGCTAGGTCTAGAATGCCGGCCAGACTAACAATAATAATATTTTTATTTTTATTTTTATTTTTATTATTCTTGTAGGCCTACGGTGTCCTGCCTCTGAAATGGAATATTCCTTTGATTCTAATGGAGGCGGCAGTGAGTGAGTGAGAAACGGCACTCCTGTGAGTTTCACTTATCCCGGGTCATCTACAAAAACGCCGAGTCATGAAACCACAGCGCGAGGAATCAAACCGAAAAAAAAATATCAAGAAATGCCAGTGAGCCTCTCAAGAAATTTTGTGTCACTCGTAACCTACAGCAATTCACTACAGAAATCATCTTAACGTAGCTATTTGATGATGCTGGTGAGAATTCTTCTCGGAAATGGCTGAGGACTTCTAACGACACGAGGCTGAAGAACAGAAAAATTCTCTCCGATCTTCGAGTAATTACAGTTCTAACTACATCGGGACAGTTCGAAAAGAGTGTGGAGTCTTTGCACTACGCCACTGTTCATTCTTGACTAAACCCTCACTATCGGGATTCAGCTCTCCATCTGCGTTTCTCACAATGTGCACCTCAAAGAGAAGCGGAAACGAACTCGTGAAAATATACATATAACGAAAAGCTTCAAAAGCAGCTCCCTCTTGGCAAACACCTGCAATTCAAGCCCCGTACAGGCCTGCCATTCCCATCCACCGGGCGAGATCGAACCTCCCCCGGTGGTCGCACACTAACTTACCCTCCCCGGGCCCCGGCTCATCAAATACTCGACTCGCTATACTCAGATCCTCTCAATTGAAACTCTCTCTGACTCTCTCGGCTCCTGACGCGCCAAACTCAACGAACAAACTCAAATCCCCTGCTGCAAAGTCCACACCGACAAGGCAGGGGTGGGAAAATCTGCTTGAATTTCCGGTGAATTCTTGCAGGCACCTGGTTGAGGAACATGGAGGCGACGTGGTCGGCTTCCACGCCCAGCGGCTGGTCGATCCGCTGGTCCATGGCCCACAATCTTCCTTGGTTGGGAATGTTGTTGTTGTTGGTGTACAGGTTGTTGTTGCTTCCAAGCCCGCCTTCGACGTCGCGGTTCGACATCGTTGCCGAGCCCGTCGTCGAGCCCATGATGAGCAGGATGATGAAGAAAAACAATCCTCCAGGGCTCGAACAAAGCTGAAGAAAAACAAAGGAGCTGCGTTACGCCGCGCCATCGCTGCATCCTCAAGCTCCGTCGCCGTCGTTGTCTGGGCCTCGGGCGGGGCTCCCCGCTTCGCGCCCATTGGCCCCTGGCTCGAGAATCCGAGCTGGACGGGATTCATCCGAGTTGGAATTCCCACGTGTCCGTGACCCTACGTGGCATGCCAAAGAAAGGCGCCGTGATTCGGCCAATAGAGACCAGCATCGCGTTGGTTGCCATTGGCGGGGCCCAAACTGAGCATCTTCTCTCCACATTACTTTATTATCTAGAATTGTTTCTATTTTGAAATACAACAAAGTAAAGAAAATAATGGGAGATTGACTTGGCACCAGGGTCAGCGGCAGTGTTGCCGGACCCTAGTACAGTAGGCTAGGGCAAAAACTCATTAAAAGTTAACCCTTAACCCTTAAGCGACATATGCTTTTCTGATACCACACCCAAAATCTCTTTTAAATTCTATTTTAAGCATTATTCTATTTTTAATTTACTTTGGCTTTATTCTTAAGAAGTATAGATCTCCCTAAGATGCTCGGTTTGGCATTTTAAAAACCCCATTTGGTGCAATGGAGTAGAAGTTATAAGCAAGATTCTCCCAAAATATAACCAAGCCCGTGGGGCTTGCATTGCCGTTTAAGGTTTAAGCATCCACATTACATTAGATTTATTAGGTCAAAACTCATCGATATCTCACATTGCAAAATGTATAATTATTTTTTGGTATTTTCTCCATATGATTTATTCTTAAACCAATTTACACTCATATTTTCATAATTATTTAACCTTTAAACGGCTTTAGAGTCCCTCTCTACACCTTGTATTTAGCCTTATAATTGCTCAATTGTGGTTTATTGTACAAATTGTGATATATTATTTGATGCATATTATCACGATCATCAATTTTTGCTTTGTACTAAAAAGTGTTTTATCATTGTTATTTTGATCAAATACCATCAAATACAAAATACACTATATAGCTGCAAAGGGCTTTCAGGCCGTTCAAGGGTTAAATCACTTCTACACTGTGCTGATTTTAGAACAGCCGCCCTTTTCATATGGCGGCCTCTCTCATTTATAGAGATGGAGACCAATTACAATGATCTTGAAGAGGCCACTGCGAAAGAGTCCACTATCGACGACACTTTAAGGGTCTGTTTGCTACCCGGGCACACTACCCGAGGTCGAAACCACGGATTCACAACAGCTTACAATAGTGATGTTTTTAATGACCAAGAAGGACAAATAGATCTTCATGTGCTTTAATTGTTTTTGAGTGGGTCTTTTTGTGGATTTCCTTTTGTTCAAATTTACTTAATATTCGACCAACATATGCAATGATATTTATTTATTTTGGTGGTACAAAATTTGAATTATATCTTTCAAAATCCTTGTTAGGCCCACTTTACATGTGGGTGGAAGCCATAAGAATTTGAAAACCAACTTGAATCAAATGTATTAAAGCGTGAAGAGCTCTAAACATGGTCTAAGGAAGGAGAGTTGGATTTATGCTTTCGTCCTACTTAATTTTTGGAGTGCAAGCCGTATCATGCTGCAAAAACACCCTTCATCCTTCATATGAAGCCTCATTCCATATATTCGTCATCAGTATTGAAAAGGTGAAACCTTGCCGATTCACTGCCAAAATGGGTGAAGTGGGGTGAAATAAGGCCATGATGTTTTTTCATTTGGGTGGACAATTGATGTTTCTTGAGACCTCACTTCGTGCCTTCTAGTGTCTTCCACCCACCCAATACTCACATGGAAGCCTATTGTTAGTATAAAGGATGAATGATATGATCTAATTTCAGTAAAAAGACAAAAAAACAAAAAATAAAATTAAGAACTCGTGTACATTTGATTTTAAAACTATTTTTAATGTGATTGGTTGCATTGGTCATTCTTAACCCCTAAAGGACCAAAGACTCATGGTTTCAAAATGACAAATTCAATCAATCATAATTGTGGAAAATATAAATTGTATGGGACCAAATTTTATATCACTTGGATCAGTGAAAAAAATTTCATGTGTTCGTCCAAAAAAATTTAAATTTGGATAAAAAAAAGTTCACATAGGATCTACTCAAAACTGTAAAAAAAAACACAAGGCCCGATTTGGACTTCTGGGTCCTTTAGGAGTTAAAACCCATAAATTCTTGATCTTTCACGGGTTAAAACAAATGCTCACAAGGTCAACATTTCACTGTTAGATTTCTTATTACCAGGCCAAAACCAATGGCATGTATTTATTTATTTATTAATTTTAAAAATTAAAATTATTATGGATTGTTGGAGAAAGAGTCCATCAATGGGTCTGGGAACATGTCTGGAAATCTCTGGAATAGTTCCTGCATGGTGCCATGGGGCACCTTTTATTGCCCGAAACATTCTGTCATGACATCACCCTGGTTGGGAATCGCGGTTTTTTTGTCGCACCCATCGTGCCCCCACCCTGGCCCCCATGGAATGTGGCTCCACAATAAGAATGCATTTCGTATGATTCAATGGTTCATGTTTTGACAGGCTTGCATGCCAGCTTGTACGTTCCCTTCCATACAACTCAATAAAGAGTCCTTAGGTTGCCCCACACTAATTTACAATGGGTCCAGGGTTGTGAACTCTTTGTTGTCTCTGCCCTACCAGGGAAGAGACTATGGAAATGCATTGTTTTTGAGGAATTACATGATTGAACAGTACAAACAAGACATAAAAGAAAATCTAAGTGAATTTAGGATAAATACTTAAGCAGAGACTACTTGACTAGCGGCTTGTTCATGTTGGTCTTAGAGCTAGATTTTTTATTTTTTTCATCCCCACATTGTACTTTTGAATCTATTTAGTATGAACTTTGATTACTTTTTCTCTTGACTTCCTATTTGGAATCTAAGATAGAAGCACCTAAAACCAATACTACCATAGTACCGTAGCTGAGTCGCTATCCCACAAATGAATATTTAATATTTTTTGAAAAAAAGTTTTTTTCCTTAAAAAAAGAATTTCTTGATTTTTGTTTTGAGCAAAAAAATTTGATTATAAATGGCCCAAAATAGCTTTAAAATATCACAAAATAGATTAAAGTAATTTATTCTATTTTTAAGTATAGTACACTAGATATATTCATATCATAGATGATGAAATTCATTTCAATAGATCCAAAATATCATATCATATACATAATTTTGAAAGGCATTCCAATAAAAGTTAGGAGTGTAGTAAAAATCAATTACTATGTAATGTCGTTTTATGATAAGCAAGGGTAGTTTAAAGTTAAACTTCAAATTGTTTAAACGTACACCAACTCAAAGTCTACTATTACTTATGAAGAAGCTATTAACAAAATTTCAAAACTTTGTAATCATTCATATAGTTCCCAAATAGTGCATATTTTAGGGTAGTGAGATTTCCAAATAGTGGTATATACTCAGTAGTTGAAAGTCACAAAAATGGGAAAACTATGATCCCTAAAAGATTGAGGAGCCCTTTTTAGACGTATGATATTTTGTATTTCCTATGATCTTATATACCTATGAGAGATTCAATGCAAGAACTAATAACAAAATGTAAACCAAAATAAGTGTGTTTTGTTTTCACAACTTTATTTTGCGTTATCATTCATCAACTACCATGTATATAGTGAAAAAATATAGCATCCAAAATGTAAAACGATCCTTTAAGGAATAAATTTACTTTGATGTACTACTTTGCCACTTTTGTCCATTGGGCATATAAAATTGAACTAGTCTCAACAAACTCGTTATTCATGGTGGTCTATAGGCTAGTGGTATTTAGAGCTTTGGGCCTAGCCTTGTCCATGGACTTTTGGTTTTTTGTGCACATAGCATTTTCATTGAAGTTCATTTTTTAATGCAAATCCAGGAGTATGTGCAACATATAAATCCAACTTCAAATGAATTTCCTATAAAGTGTTTCATTTTGATTGGAAGTTCTACAAATCTCATCTTGTTTTAAAGAATTTAAGAGTTATTACAATTTACAATCGAACCATGCTTTTGATGTGGTTGTCACTTTTTTTGTAATTAACATGACATAAAAACTATCATCTTGGTAATTAAAGTAAGCCACCCTAGCTACTTGTAACAAATGACTTTGATTTATACCACTTTGTAGCCATTGGTGCACATTTGAAGTTGGAAATGATCAATGCCAAAACTCAATTGCATAAATAGTCATATCCACAAAATTTGCTACAAATAGAGTATTGTACTTATCAATATCAGATCATGGACTACTATGCGATGGACATGAAAACCGAAAGTTTTTTTTTAGCCTACATCAAGAGGCAAGTGCCACGAGCAAACATTCATTTGTAAATGTGAGCTCCTTTGTAAATGTTGTGAGCTCTTGGTACCTTATAACTTAGAGCCTATCCACATGTAAGCCCCGTCCTAACTTGACTTATTATGAAAAGGAAAAGAAAAAAAGAAGAAGAAAAAAAAACCTTCATTTTAAACAATTAAGCCCTGAATGTCAAAGTAGTTTTTGGTTTTGAAAAGTTTTGAAAATCATAACGAAATTTATATCAAACCAAATTTTACATTCAATTTATATCAAACCAAAATTTACATTACCAAAACCAAATTTTACATTACCAAAATCAATGAAGAACGTTGCATGTGTTGGTGAAAAAGGAAAGAACTTTGAACAGAAGAAAGTCTATATAGTACTCACTCAAAACTCCTTGAAAAAAAAACAAGGCCCAACATAACATAATAGAGCAGCGCAACATTTGGAGCACCTTTTGAAAACTAGACCAAAAGAGAATCTTTACTCATATCCACTTTTCTACAAAATGAAGGAATGCCTTTTATATTCCACAAATTTTGGGACTACCGTGTCATTGCCATGTAAACTTGGTTACTAATTGTAACTAGATTGTGGTCTCATTGCAAAAGGGTGTTGTCTCCCATTGCTCTATTATCCCCCTAAACGCTCAAACCACCATTTTTTTTGTCGTTACCTAAATCCAACACGTTGTTTAGAACCAAAAAATATGTTTTTGAAAAAACAAAAATAACATGAAATACAACATCAAGTCTACTTTCCAACACAATTTGAATCATGTCAATCCGAGTTAAACTCCACCCAAGAGAATATTTCAAAGTGGATCACCTCAACAGTCTTTGTGTTATAAAAATTTCTATGTGGGGAAAGCCTAATGATGTTTCCTCCATCATTTCTTTTGTTTTTTTGAGGTCTACAATGTATAAAACCAACTTTTACCAATCATGCTAAATTTTAATTTCTAATAGTGAAATTCAAACGTTACACAAATTTTCAAAGGTTATATAAATTCATTAAAATAAGATCTAAAGTAATTTTTGAGAAGTTTAACAATATGAATAATTTGTGGAGATGATGCCTAACATTTTGTCTATTGAACCAAACTCCATCAAACACATAGTAAGCACATATTATAACACTACTATGTTTTGTCCAATATCCTTGGGGGACTTTTTAGGGATCAATTTTTTAATTTGGGCTTCATGATCCTTGAGGGGTTAAATGAAAGTGTGGAAAGAAAAGAACTAATTTTGAGGTCATGTAAGGTGGTTACCCCATTCCCAACTGGCGCCTTAAACCAACAGTTAAGAGATTTTTTCGCAATCAATGCTGTAATGATGTTGGTTGTAGCATGAGTTACAATTGGTAATGGGTTCTCTCTTCTTGGTTTTAGTATATGTAAGTGTGGTTATGGATTCGTTGTTGTTAGTTTAAGCATCTTTAGTGTGTGCAATATAAATCTTCTTTGAACAGAAACAACTCTACCTATGTGACGTGAATGGGATGTGTCATGCTTCAACTTTGAAAATTTATAACTAATTCATTCTTCATCCAATTATGTTTCAACTTGTGTTGGAATCTATTTCTTCTTGCCTAACTCTAAAAAATAATAATACTAAATGATATCAATGTCTCGTATCTATATTTCTTATTCAGTTGGAAATGGGGTAACCACCTTAGGTTTAGTTAGTTGGCCACTTTGTTCCAGCCTCACCGGCTTTGGGTGGGGTTGGTTTGTATTTTATTCTTGCCTTACAGAAAAGGGTTACCCTAATACCCTCTAATTGTAAATTAAAAATTAAAAAAAATAAAAATAAAAACAATTTTTAAATTTTAACAAATTATAGAAAAAGAAAGGGTCTCACATGGAATCAGGCTCTCACCCATAATTTCTCCGTTTCCCCTCACCCTTGGGACAATTGAACTACTTAAAAAAAATTGAAGATTGGCTTAAAATTTCTATGCCCAATCATCATGGCATGGGATGGATGCACATTTCAGTTACTCTCCAGGATTGCTGCCTAGTTTTGCGACTCCAAAATGGCTGCCTAGAGTGGACTTTTGATGAGATGAGATGAGAGCTCCATAAATCACACGGCAGTGATTTGGGTGTTTTTCATTCTATGTTATCACATGATTATATTAGTTAGTACAATTTTGAATATTCTTTTGTTGGGATCATCAACTAGGCCTCCATCCCCTCCAAAAAGTTGCATATTCTATTCGCATATTCTTCCATTACCCCATGCCAGAATCATGAATTTTTAAAGACTTACTCAATCAGTGAGATTTTCTTTATGATTTTTAAATTTTTTTTAAATTTTTTTTTTTTTCCACAAATGAAAGAAATTTGTTGCAGGTACAGTAAGGAATTGCAACAATCAGCTTCTTCCCTACTCTGCCTTAGTATTTACCCATATTTGTTTTTATGGCTTGTTTTATTGAGTAACTCTTAAAAACGAAGAGTTTTCATGGTCTCTTCCCTTGTGAGGACGAAGACAACAAACCCCAACGATATACACCCTAGACGACACAAAGATAAATGACTAAGACCAAAGTATTAGTACATGTCACATATCATCGGTTTTGTTCTCAATTAGTGCTTTGTCGTGTTACACTCAAAACGAAGTATGATTTACGTAACATTCTTAAACTCTTTTGGTTTGGTCCCAATTCTACATACAATCCCTTTCCTACAAGAAAAATCTTAAATTGGAGCATTTTTAAATCATTGTCATTTCCATTGTTGAGGAATGATGCCTCTATTATTAAGTAGCATTGTAGAAAAGGACCAAGCCAAGGTTGCTCAAGAACGAGTTATGAATGAAATAGTTTGTTTTATTGTCTTCGACCCATAAGAGGGAGAGACTACAAAAACGATTCGATTTTGAGGAGTTACCAGAAGTTACGTGCTTGGACACTAAAAGGAAGCCGTAAAAGTAAATTTGGAGTAAATACTAAGTCATAGACTCCGCGACTAGCCGCTTGTTATTAAACCTTTTATTGAAAAAAACATGATGAGATGACGTGGTACAATGAGTGAGGCCCACTTTACATTAGGGTCCGATTGTTGACCCGACCCAAACTTCACATATATTTCAACCGACACGATTCCTCAAAATTGAAAAATTTAGCTGAAAGGCATTATACTAGGAACAAGCAATTCACTATTTATGCACTTGACCAAGTGCGCTCATTTTATAAACATATTTGATTTAAAAAAAAAGATTAACAAGTTCTCTAAAAAACATCAATGTTGCCTTTCTACAATCACTTAAATTGTAAATAAATAATTATTTTAGTTATTTTTTATTATTATCTTTATCTTATCTTTTATCTTTTCTTTTTCATCTTGATTTCTTTCTCTTGTCTCCCTCTTGTCTTTCTTTTGCCTTTGTTCTTGTCTTCCTTGTCTTTTTTTTCTTCTACTTTTTCTTCAGTTGTGGCTGCTAAACCCTTAACAATGGGAGCAAACCAAAAAAAAAAAAAAAAAAAAGAGTTTTTTTTTTTTTTTGGGGGAATTTTTTCAAAAATTACTATTTTTAGCCTCTGGGTGCGCGGCCGCGCACCGAAAGACCCTCCCATCTCCCTCTCCATCTCTCATATATAGTGGAGAGGAGAGGGAAGGGAGAAGGAGTGGGAGAGTGATGGGAGAGACCCCCTCCTCTCCCCTATATATATATGAGGAGAGGGGAGGGAGATGGAGAGGGAGATGAAAATGGAGAGGTAGATGAAGATGGAGATGTAGAGGGAGATGAAGATGGAGATGTAGAGGGAGATGAAGATGGAGATGTAGAGGGAGATGAAGATGGAGATGTAGAGGGAGATGAAGATGGAGATGTAGAGGGAGATGAAGATGGAGATGTAGAGGGAGATGAAGATGGAGATGTAGAGGGAGATGAAGATGGAGATGTAGAGGGAGATGAAGATGGAGATGTAGAGGGAGATGAAGTTGGAGAGGGAGATGGGAAGGTCTTTGGGTGCGCGGCTGCGCACCCAAAGGCTTAAAATAGTAAAATTTGAAAAAAGTCCACCAATTTTTTTATTTATTTTTGGGCGGCCGCCATTTAGGGTTCAACACACGGCTCGGGAAGAACTGACAGTCAGTTACAAGTCAGCCGATTAATTTTTGGAAATGGCTGGTTGATTTTCAAGAGTAGAGGCAAACCACCAAACTAAATGACTAAAAATTAATTATATTTAGTATTCATAGACTAAATATATGGGATATAATCTTTTAAAACCGGTTGCTTTTGGAAAATAAAGGACATTGACTGGTTGCCTCAAAAAATCTTCCCGAACAGTGGTTCAGCAGCACCCACGGCCAACCAAAAGAAGAAGAAAAAAAAGTTTTTTTTTTTTTTTTTTTTTTTGGGCGGCTGCCATTTAGGGTTCAGCAGCACCCCATGGCCAGCCCAAAAAAAAAAAAAAAAAAAAAAAAAAAAAAAAAACTTTTTTTTTTGTTTTTTTTGTTTGTTTTGGGATTTGCTCCCATTGTCTAGGGTTCAGCAGCCACAACTGAAGAAAAAGTAGAAGAAAAAAAAGACAAGGAAGACAAAAAGGAAGATAAGAACAAAGACAAAAGAAAGACAAGAGGGAGACAAGAAAGAAGACAAGAAAGAAATCAAGTTGAAAAAGAAAAGATAAAAGAAAAGATAAAAGGAAAGATAAAGATAAGAATACAAAATAATTAAAATAATTATTTGTTTACAATGTAAGGGATTGAAGAAAGGCAATAATTGTCGTTTTTAAAATTAAAAGATTAGACAAAAAAAAATTATGCGCTTGGGCATCAAGTGCATGATTATATGGCTAAGTGCGTAAATGGCGAATTGTGTGTTTAGGGCTCTAATCCAAACATCTCCTCATCCTACAAGATGGTCATCCTTCCCAAAGTTTTGGCAGTAAATTCTGCAATACTCTAACATGAAGCACACCATGAACGAATTAAAACGCAACAAGTCTTGACCTCTCATAAGGTTTTTTTAGCCTTTGTAAGCTGTACTTAGAAATAAAAATCATTGCACGAGAATTCCTGTAGTGGATTTGAGAATATTGAACATGCCATGTAATTCTTTACCTAAATCATGATGGTGGAGAGTTGGAAGTCCGTAGCAGCCCCACCTCAAAAATCACATGTTTTATTTTTCATGCAAGGAGAGCAAAAAGGTGAACCCTTGCAAAGGACTAAAGAACCTTATGGGGTCATGAGACTAACATAGCATTCAATAGCCTAAATGGCCCATTGCCTTTCCTTCATGCACTTTGCTCATCACCTTGAGCTTCCACCTGTCCACTAAGCTACTGATGAAGTACCAGAATATTCCATTGTACCATCAACTGTGGAGCCAAGGGAGGGACAGTGCATGCTACTGAATGTTCTTTTTCATATTGATATTATTTTTATTTTTCTACTGATATACTTTTTCTTTAGCAATAGACGTGCCCCTTTTTTAAAATATGCATATATATGTAAAAGGCAAGCAATATATATTAAGCTCAGTTGACATTGATAGGGCATGCTAGGAATATCATGGGGGTCTGGAAATGGCCCCAAAATCATCATGACCGACCAATATGTCATGTCTGAAATGGACAAATGAAATAGTTAGGACATGAGGAATAGAATACATGAACACAATCAGAATCAATAAGTTAGTGGTTGCAAGGCGGGCATCCTTGACGAGGTACCAAAGAGCAAAGCCAATTTTATACTTTCTTCTTTTTATACATTTTTATACTGATACCCAACGTTGTTTTCTGGGGGTACGGTACAGTTCAGTCACTTCCGTGTTGTGACTGTCTTCTTAAAACAACACAGAATAATAACATGAATAATGTCCGATTGTCCGAGCCCATCTACATGTTCTGTTCTATCTCCATTAGTCCTTAACCCTTAAAACGGCTTTTTTTTTAGCACTTAGGGCTTGATTTTCAAGGATTCTTGCTTCTAGCAGAAGAACTGTTCTAAGCAGACATAGATCATTGATTGCACAACAAAATGAGGCATCTGATGTGCTTAGTTGCAACAACAATTTTATTTTTTTATGTTTGTTCACAATGTTTAAAGCAAAGGTATTGGAGAATCATTTGATTTTTACCCAAGTTCCCAATTAGTTCCTTGTATGCTTGGTTCTTTGTAAAGATCGGTCATGCACCTATGTTTGGCTTAAATATATAATTCATATTCTTTCATAGATCCTCGGGCTGTGTCCATTGAGGATTTAGGATGTTGTTTAAGGATTGAAAGGAAACATGCACAATATTGGACTGATGGAAAACAAAAGGATTGTGTAATAGCAATGATTTAGTGAAGTTATTTGCAAAGCCATTGAGACAGTGTAAAAAGAGTGTTCACTAGGAAATGGACTCTCAAAAAGGAATAAGATACTTTTAAGGATTCCCTGTCCAAAAGGATAGAGCCAATAAACTCCATCCCTTAATGTGAAATGTTGTTGAGGCTCTTGTTGTCTTGGAACCATTTTTATTATTGTCATTATTAAATTTTAAAGTTTTGTTTTTATTTCTTATAATTCCTTTGGAAAATAAAGAAACTCATAGCCATTTCGTATGAAGTATGTGTATACCCAATACGGTAGTGTCCAAACAATCATTTTAGAATGGTTCCCATTATAAAAATCTCTTAATTTCTTTTATGTCTTGTTGGCAATTGATAAAGGATTTAAAAGCATTTTAGCATATATATATTTTTAAAACCATATGAATGAATTATGATGTTTTCAGCCATAGTTAGTTTTCAGGAACAATTATAATCAGGTCCATGTGGATACCTTAAATCGCACATGATGTCATTTACCAAATTAATTGGAGTACTTTTCAGAATTTGATAGACATAACGCAATAAATGTGAAAAGTAATATTTTCAAGCTATCTTCCAAGATTCTATACATACCTTCTTGTGACTTTTAGTTCACTATTGCACACCTCTGGTGAGAAGTTTGGTTTAGCATGATAAATAATACCTATAACAAGATTTTAACTAAAAGCGCATTGGGTTCAAGTCAATCCTAAAATCTCAATGATAGGGACTGTGATAGAGGGCAATCGGGTGTCATATCCATGATGGGTTGGAGTCTTGATCCTAACTTAGTCAATCCAAAAACTTTATGGCTCATGTAGTAAGATGTTTTGGGAGAGTACTCCCCATCACTCACATCAAGTACCTCTCCAAATGAGGTGTTCTTTCCATCCACTGAACATTGCTCTGAATACATCACCCTCTTATATCATGAACACATGAGGTGCACTACCCATCCACTCAAACTTGAGGACACTCCCCAACGTACATGTGCCCCGTTAATATCATGATCATCCCCATTCCATTCTCCCTATAAATTTGATGTTATCCACAACCACTGAATTTGGAAGTCGCCAAATAAATCCACTGTTAGTTAAAACCCAGTTCTATGAACGGTCACCTAACAAACTAAAAGGACCAAATTCACAGAAAAATGGAGAGTGGATATTATGTAACCTTCTTGCTAATGGAACTATCTCTACCACTGTAAGTTATACAAGCATATCACGTATGTATCACTTAACCTCCGCACTCACTGTTTGCCATGTGTACACTTGCAAATGCATTAAAGTATCAAGTCTGTATCAACTGCCGCTCAAGAAGAAGACATGAAAATCGTCTTGAATCACAGCAAGAGTCGTTCACAAATAGAGTTTCCAAAAAGAGATAATCCTTACCAGATTTCGTTTCCCAATTCAAGTCTTGGCCGCAGAAGACGACGCCGTTCATGATTCTCTCCTCACAACACCATCGCTCTTGTCACTGGCGCACATTCTCTCCAAACGTAATTGGAGAGCTCCCAATTTCACTCTAGAGACTGCGGATGCTTGAGCTCGCTCGGTTGCAGAACAACGTGCTGAATTCTCCCCCAGTCACAACACATGAGAAATCAAAATTTCTGCAGCTTTCGTTACAAATTATACACACATCTCAAATGTGGCTTGCCACGTAAAAACACTAGTTATTGCATGTGTATGGAGGTTGTGCCATATTCGCACATGTTACGTGCATTCTACGTACTAAATAAGTGCGAAAACAATACGTATCAATAATGTACCATTTCTGTAACGTTATCAGTGTGGTTGTCGTGCACGTTGGATATCATATTTGTACAATTTAAATACATAAACCATACGATTTTAGTAAACATTGTAACGACATTGTTTTGGACATCAAACGAGTGGTAATACATGCGAATATAACACGAACCTATCTATGAAATAACATAAACCGTGTTGTAGTCACACGAACCTATGAACCTTGTAAATTAAAGACGCATGAACAATGCAGATACCACAGATATCAGAAAGAGAGACTACAACAGATACGGGAAAATAAACGGAAGTTGTATATTCTGCTGACCTTGATCTGGCGCCGATTGTAGGTGTACGTTGCATGAATGTACTTGTCAGAAGCCAGAATCACAGCAGCATACGAAAACTCGCCTTCATTGGCATTTTCTAGAGTGAGGTAGTCTCGCCAACTGAGTCCATCGTCTTCAGATATTGCTACTTTCAGGACCCCACGAGATACGGTGTTGTACAGTACCAACAAGCGGCCATCATGAAGTTTCACGCCGTCAAAACCTGACACGATCACCCATTTACCTGATCACTAACTGAAAGAAGAGAGCACTGAACATAAATCTGTCCAAAGGTCTTAGGGTACAATGGCGGAAATAAAAACAAAGTACCACAATTGCAGTTGATGAGGTCAGTTGGGCTGGCAAAACTCCATGCAATCCCTCCGTCTTCAGAGGTTGCCATGCATATTCTGCCCACCGCTGAACTAGGGCGTAATAAAACCCGAAGAGTGTCATTGGCTGTCACAAACGGAACAGGTTGTATAACCCCAAAAGAAACACCGGGAATAAAAATTGGACCGTGCTTTGTCCATGAACGGCCTGCATCAAGAGTCACCTACACCAATCCCCATCAAACCTTATCAGTGATGAAAGAGAATACGGCACCTCTTTTTGGTTGTGGATCTGCACATAAGGCTTATGACTGCTTTTGGTTGACTAATTTCTTGACTAAAACAATCATAGTATAGATTGCTGGAGCACCGTTGTTGCTCAAAACGCTTTGGATAGAAAGTAGCAGGGCATTTTTACCTCCATCCAAGCTCCCCATGCATTCCAGCTCTCGGTTGAGGAGCCGCACAAAAGCCGGCCATCCTTCATCAACAGTGGCTGCACGAACAAATACACACCGAGAGCAAGTGTGTTTAGACAATTAAATTTGACACGCCTCTAAACCCACATATTTACTTCACTTCCTAAGTAATCAATTACGACCATAAAGCCACTTCATGCATGTCTTCAAGCCTCTGTCAATGGAAACATATTCACCTTTGTTACTCATTGCCGTTGCAAGAATTAGTGTGGCAAGGAAACTCAAGAGTGATTAAGGAACATAATAGGAGTTAGTGGGAGAACACACCTTGTTCTTAATCGGACCAAGTATACCAGGAGGCAGCTGCTCTCTATCTGACCAATGCACACCATTGTCGGACGATCTCTTCATGAAACCACTCCATCTGTTTCAACACGTCCATGAGAATTGAGACAACTTGAAAGAGTAGAAAAACTATTCATGATGAGAGCACATAAATAGCATAAAGCTGATTAAGATCCTATTCCCACAAAGAGCACCTACTTTTGCACTTCTTCACCGATCTTGTAGAATAAGAGTAGTTCTCCATCAGGCATTTTGAAGAGGACTGGGTTCCAAAGAGGTACATCTGGTTCTCCGTCTACCAATACCGGGGGCTTCCAAACTCCTGCCTGCCCATGCCAATTGACAAGCACAAAAAAAACCACACGAGATCATTCTCTCGCAATCAGCAACCTACTAAAACTACCTCGACGTTTTGACATACACGTGACAGTGATAAATCCAAAAGTATTGCCAGGTAGTAACACCACTTTCGTTAAAAAAAACAAAGACAATGTGAAAAGTGCATGTGGCACAAAATTATGATCGTGAATTTGAGCTATGAATTTCATGGGGTTGATGGTTGCCAGTCCTCTTATCATGCAGTTTTTGAAGTTTATGCCGTACTTCACGAATTGTCAATATCTTATTCGTAATCAAATTACAAAAGAATTTTGAATTTTACGTTTCAAATTTTATACAATTATATTAACGGTTGCAATCATAGATCTAACCATATGGACAGAATCTAAAATTCATAATGTACAGCTTTTATTCATACATCAAGTTCAAAATATTCCTCTTAGTTGCATTTCATAATGCATCTTTGCAATTCTCCAAATCCAGAGAGGGTTGTAGGCATTTAGAGGCTAGGTGAAGAACCAGAAGCATCAACAGAATAAACATAGGTGTCATTTCTTCACTTTGAGCTATCGTTATAGATTCTGGAGGTACAGTAGTTCCGATAAACTTGTTCACGACAGGATTACGGTGAGAGAAGAGAAACAGACCTTTAGCTGAGATGTCCAGATTGCAACATCACCGTAGCCCTCGTATGTGCCTCCGAAATAGGCCGCCATGAAAGTACCTGAGCCCAACTGCGTTCGGAGTTTCTTAAACTATTATCCATCGGTGAGAACGAAACGGTGTAGCATTCCACTTGTAGAGAAACAACCGTGTCTGTCATCTACACTACTACTATCCTATTGCCAACCGCTGTAGACAGTGCATATAGGTATGACAAGCATTCTACGAATGGAATTCAGGTTCAATAAACTACACACAAATTCAGACTGATGGAAGCAAGAAGTGCTCATGAAACTGCACTTATGCTCTAATGTGTACTTGCTGTGTTAATAACCCCAAAAGCCTTGGCAAAGGAACGAAGGAATGTGCATTATAGCAACATTGCAGGTAACAGAACAAAACCAGCTAGTACCAAATATTGCTCCTTGAGCAAATCAACAATACTCGCATACCTCAACAATAGAGGAGGCATGACAACTGGGAAATGGCGCTTTTCCATCTTCAAACAAAAACTCCTCTGTGATTATCGCGGCATGACGAGGCCTGGTCATGTTGGCAGATGCATGTTGAGCATCAATGCTGCTGCCGTTTCCCTTCTGTACTCTGAAAGGGAAACGACAGCAATTGAGCGCCATGGTATCACAGATTTTTTAGACAAACCTGCATCTACTGTCAAAGTACATAAGCAGAGCAAGAGCAACGATCTTGTAAAGTGAAACCGGTCGTGATTTAACATTGCTTTCATCAATAGTGCATGTGCAATGTGAAAAATGCACATGCAACAAAATTATGTTTATGAATTTGGATTGTGAATTTCATGAATCACCAACTCTTTTACAATGCAATTTTTGAAGTTTAGGTTGTAAATTGAAGGAGATTAATGATTATCAACGATACTGCGCAAGTTTCCGATCCTGAATTTTTAAGTGCAAAACTAGTGTGTACATTCACGTGCACTTTTAAAGGAACTGATGTTGTTTGTGCTAATAAAAAATACTAAAAGCCACGCATAAGGTGAGGGATCCTACCTGGATATCAGCTGCATGTCTTTGGTTGGCTCTTCTAACCCTGTTTGATACACGTTTTCAAGCATCATCTCCAGGTCTAGTTTCCTTGAGCTGCGTTCTCCTCGTCCTCCATGAGCAATATCAAATAAAGGAAGTAGCGGATACAAAGTGGATCCACATACGGTAAATATTACAAGTATTATAAGTGTCCAACTCGTGCACATCCTTATAAAGAGGCGCCGAAGTTCCAGCAAGAGACCGAGAGTACCCCTGCATTCTGCAAATACACGAAAAGATTGGTGCCCAAACATGAAGATAAGACAAGAAATCCTAGAGATAATGGCTTAACAACCAACACTCCATTATGCATCTCATCTTGAAATTCTCACGCACGTACGTTCAACGTTACTTGAAATTCTCTTAATGGAAAAAATTCCTTATAAAACAAGTGAAAGTAACCCCAAGGGTTAAAGTTGATATATAAGTACCTCAATAAGACTGTTCCGTGTGCAGTGTGGAGTCCGTTATATCTAAACTTACATACATTAAATGTGACATCTGCACATGAAATGCACATACGATGAGGAAGGCCAAATTTTTTTCTTACACTGCATTCTGCGTTTGTGCACAGGCACATGATACCAGTGTCCATTGGTTAAAATTCCAACTCCATGAGACAGCAAGAATAGTGGCAGAACAGCCCTGCCTTTCAACCCTAAAACCAAAGTAATGGCTATTTCCAACCGCGTTTTTGATTGCCTTAGACTGCATTTTTTTTTCGATTCTGATTTTCAAGACTCTCCCAGGACACGTATCAACACTGATTAAATAAAAATCAGATTATTACTAAATTAGAACGAGAATATTCCAATTTTCGAATCGCCGTGATTCAAATGACATTCTGTAATCGTCTGAAGGAAATGAAACCTCAAAAAAACAAACAGATCAATCCAAAAAAGAATCAACACAAACTAACCCTAATATGCTTCGCCGACCAGAAAATCAGCAAACAAGCACGGTATTCAATCAAATTGGAAGGGAAAAAAAAAGTAATTACCGAAGCAGGATTGAGGCTTGTGATAAAACTCCCGGCGGGTGCGTGGAAGAGCCATGGCGCTCCCTCACGCTTTACATTGTTGCATAAAATACCATCGCCATAGCTCCTCGGAGCACTGCAACATCAGGGAAAGCCTGAGGTGCAAGAAGACTTGCTCGCGTGGCAACATGAACCCCCGTGAATCCTAGTTGGCACGTTAAAAAATCACAGTTGGCGATTTTACCGGTCGGCGACCACCATGAGAAATTTCCCGTCCAGAGGTCGGAAACTTGACCTGCTCGCGTGGCAAGACGATCCGCGTTGGCAACTTTAGCGGTCGGCGACCTGGACAACACGGATCCCGTCCAGTGGTCGCCGAAATCCTTCTTCTGATACGACTTCTGACACCGTTTATCTGATAGGGATTACGTTAAGCTTCTGACAGGGTTTGTTGTTATGTTTTGGGTATCTCTCTGACTGCCACTGGAAACTGTGGTACTAATCAAAAATTTACGTAGAAAACGGTGGATTGTCTGAATGATTTCCCTATGGAAGCTTAAGAAGAACAGCACGTGCAATCATAGAAGCAGTCTTTCTAGCACCGGCCATGTAGGGGACATGCTCTTGTACAGAGAGTCCTGTGAAGATTGTCAGATCGTATTTTGGTGGAGGGGAGGTAAATGTACACTTTGATTGAGCATATGACGGACATCCATCAACATCTACCCTAATACGCGTCGATATTCCAAGGATAAAATTTCATTTAATTAATTCCTCCATCTCTTTCACAGCCCTCTTGGGCAGGTTCAGCACACTAAGCGCATGGCCATGTGGCAGTATCTTCAAAACCGGTAAACTAAGAAACAAAAGCCACCCCCTATAAGTGTGTGTGTGATCATATTTGATCATGCTTCCAACATGATGTCGTGGTATACATAATGATCGATTTCTTTCTTTATTCACTTAACATGTATAAACAAACAAGTGCCCACTTGAATAAATTGTACAATTGTCTACAATCTATGCAGCTGGCTTTGCAATGTTTACTGCATAATAGAACTCCAAAACATAAATTGACTATGAAGGAACTGAAAGCTCAATAATAGCACAGCTGGAGCACACGAGAGCACACTCAACCCAACATAAGATTACCGCTCAATTGAAGCCTTGTAGCAATCATTTTTAAAGTGCATCCATCATTCTTACTCTAATAAGACAATAAGTGCTAATCAAACAACTACACTTAGCCCTCCCTAATTGCACATTCTCGATGTATCATATTCATCACTCTTGCTATGATTAAATAACTATAACACTCCACCCTCTCTAATTGCACATTTACAATATATTGTATTTTGTAAATATTTGACTGGACAATAATTACATGTCAAGTTGTGAACACGTGTTACACAAGTTCCTTTATCTACAAGGCGATGCAATTACAAAGGGTTTAGCGTACACGTCAAGTTGTGAATACATGCGACAATGATCCATTTGACTCCAAGGTTGTGCAATTATAAACAGTTGAGTGTATATGTCAAGTTGTGAATGATAATCTATTTGTCTTCAACATAGTGCAATTATAGAAAATTGAGTGAACACAATTTAGCTATAGTACTACCTTATTGTCAAGATAATCATCGAATGCAATTTTGAATTCAATATAAACGGCAATGTCAAATGCCAAGTTGCCATGGCGAAAATCAACAACCGCGTAACAAGAAAGTTGAAAATCAAAATGTCAAATGTATCAAGTATGTTAAGCATTTTGGTCTTTTTCCTTTACAATTTTTGCCTTTGGTCATGTGGATTTCGGCCATGATTATTTGATATTTAGTTATGTTCGCTTGGTCTTTGGCCATGACAATCTCGCATTTGACATTATGTTCTATGTTCTACGTTGTGTTCAAAATTATATTCCAAAGAGAAGCGGAAAGAATGAGATGCATGCACTGATCCATGCCTAATGAATATCAAAACAATCAGCAGCCTGTCACTGACCAAGTTTGCTTGGTTGCTACTTGTGCGTAACATGCTCTTCCTGCCTTGTTCCATCTCACACCTTTCTGTCATTCAAAACCAACAGCTCATATGGCTCTATTCACGGCCACTGTTACTTCTTCTAGAAGTTTCCAAGGAGCGACAAAATCATTGATTCCATTCGAATCCTTGAAGTTAAAGCTCAAAATTTTACGATATTGCTGCCTGCCTTAACTTCCCAAGTGATATTCACAACAGCACAACAGAAAAATGTAATATAACAACCTAGTTAGCCTTCTTAACCCCTAAACGTCCCATGGGAATGATATATACAATGTCGTATGATTGGGATTTGCTACCAACAAGAAACTCTAAATTGGGATCTCAATAACTCACTAGAACTGCATTGATCTAAATTCCAACTTTTCTTTTGAACTCTAACCCATTAAAAGTGTGGATTCATTCCAAATACAACCAAAATACACCGTATTCTACTCGTCGCAAAGGCACATTCAGACGTTTTAAGGGTTAAACACGCTCAAGTGTACATTACCGTACATGAGGGTCATATTTGTCACCCTAGTGTCAAAATGAAATTTCCACCTCGAAATTTCAGAGGTCCAAGTCACCCTAAATCCAATCACAAAATGACACATGGCACTTTTTTCCAAACACAAATTGATTGATCAATTCTTAAAGGACCAAGAAGCTCAAAGTGGACTTTATTTTTTCAGTAGTTTTGAGTAGGTCATACATAGACTTTTTGGTTCAAAATTTATCTAATTTCTGACCAAAGACATGCAATGCTCTTCACTAATTCTGGTGATGTAAAATTTGATGCCATATGAATTATATTTTTCACAATATGATAGATTGCATTTGTCATTTTAGAACATGAATCCTTGGTCCTTCAAGGGGTTAATGTCGAAACTGACCTTGACGGACACAGGGTATACATGGACAACTTGACAAGGCATATTCCCAGACAAACTTGTCAAAATCAAGCTGCTTGCGTTTTGAGTACATTTCGGGGGAAATCGTCTATAGGATGGATGAAAAAAATCATGGATGGATGATAGTTACGGTCTACACCAAGACAAGGGACGCGCAGACGTGGGTAAGTAGGGACTGCTCATGCCACGCTCATTTTCTCTTGAATGAGAGTGTCTCTTTCACAGCCATCAAGACAAACACCCCTTTCCTGTGTCTCAATTTACCCATCATGATTTGTAATTACCGATCGGTGTAACTTACATAGTCACTGAAGTTGACCCTATTTTCTAGGCGCCTAAGGAATTGGGTCAACCGGAGTGATCAAAGTCAATCCTATTGGTTAGCCCGTCTAGTGAATAGGGTAAAAAAAAAGTTGAGCAAGATTGTACCATGGTTATTTCTTGTGTCGTCATGTACTCTCATCTCTGGTGAACAAATCCATGGGTCTGGCATCTGCTAAATCATTTGGTCTGGAGTCATTGAAGGTTGGCTCTTACGTACAATTTTTAATTTTACAAGTCATGAAAAAAAAGATCACTTAAATTGAATAATTGAGTTGTCTAGAGTGTGGAATAGTTTACATAGCCGGCAAGATAATATATGATCACAAGAGCCTGTTGATCTCTTGGTTAGTGAGGGGAGTTGAAGTCACTACATGGGCAACTAATTCTTTTCTTTTCTTTTTCAATGGATGTAAGAGGTTCATCGCAGAGATCGGCAACTAACTTACACCAACCCATCAATTTTACAAGTCTCTCTGCAGACATCAATGTTAAGTTAGTATGAGCAAAAATATTTTGTAGACAATCCCACTAATAATGAACCGAACTTAGCAGTGTTTTCACACCCCTTGATCTGACAACTGTATGTGTATAGTGATCAGCTAATCTCCATTGCTGTAAAACTATTTAAAAAAGAGCACATGGAACAATGTACATAGTGATTCTGTTTCATTTGCTAACACAAATTTCAAGAGTATATTCTCTCTCACAAAGTTGGATTGGAACAAGTGTCACTTTCGGGGTCTGTTACCTCACTCATGTTAGTTATTTATTTGTTTTGGAAGATTTGTTTTGAAAATAAATAGAAAAACGATTCCTTAATTTTTGGGGAGTTACCTGTTTTCTTACATCTTATTTTTTGTGCAACTGGCTCTCACTTGAAGTGTGGTATCAGAGCTGATCAACCCAAATGAGCCTTGTCTTCTGCTGTAAAATTGATGCCACAATTTTGACAGTGGCCAATTTCTGACAACCTCATCCAAACTTGCCTGTTGCGGTTGACCATGTATACTAGAAATCAAAGGATCACGAGGATTCGGGGCAATGACACAAAGTGACGTCAAACAATTGAATGAACCATGCACCGATGTGCTATAGGCCTTCAAGTCATTGTAGATGACATTACTTAACCATATGAGAATATGAAACACCATACCGGCTATCAGGGTTGGCAATATATAATTAAAAAAGAGAAGCCCAAATCTTCATGAAATTATTTTTCAAATAAACCTAGTATTTTTTATGGTGATTCAAAAGAGAATCTTAGAGAATATTCACCACATTTGAGCAAAAATAATAATTATTTAACATGACCTCATGACTCCTTAACATTATTAAGCCCTAGACTTTGTATCTCTACTAAATTTTTCAAAATTCTTTCTAATGCTCTTTGTTTTCACATCTTAAGTTTGTTTTACTTGCTTAATCCCTACTAAATTCCCTCATATAATGGAAAGTGTCATCTTTCCCTTGTTCCAAGGAAGTTATTGAATTAGTAAAAAATTTAACCAAGCGGTGGAGTACCCTATTGTTACAAAATGTAATGTGACGGTTGGGTACGCTGTAGATGGGAAGGCCCTCCACTAAACATTTTATTGTCTCTACCCCACCATGGGAGAGACTATAGAAACGCATTTTTTTCAAGGAGTTACATAGTTGAACAATATAAACAAGTCATAAAAGTAAATCTAAGGTATACGATATACTAAGGCAGAGACTACGCGATTAACAGCTTGTTTTACACAAACGAAAGAGAGATTACAACACACCTCATCGGTTGGAAAACCAACCACCTGACAAAAACCCAAACATGGATAAGTTAGGAAGTTGGAACATGAGCATCAGTCCTTCATAAAGGAACAGGAAGAACTGATGTTATGTTACCATATCCGCATAAAAAAAGCGAGACCAGAACAACCAAAAAAAAAAAAAAAACGAACAAAGGGAGACCAAGAATTTAGCTGACAATTTTCTGACAGGACCCGGTGCGGAAGTTGGTAATGTACTACAAACTGTCCTTTTTGAGGTTCACATGACCATCTGCCTGCAGCAGCCTACACGACCTCTCTAACTCACTGTAGGTTATTAGAACTGCAAAATCAGATTGTGCCCCCCAAACCGGCTTCACGCAATTAGGAATCAGTCAGTCCACAGAGCAAGAAAAATCCGAGTTCAAGCTTCTCTTACGCAGAAATCGGTTCCGGTCAATGTTTGCCACTTGAATTAATAACTGATTCCTTTACAACTCACCCATTGTCGCAGCTTGATTTCAGCTTCCTCTATGATCTTGAAAGATATGAGCTTCTCCTCCGTACCCATATATATATATAGTTGGTTCTAACCCAAAAAAAAATCAAAATTAAGTTTGCCAAGATTTCTTTTGCCATGTGTCACGTAGGCATTAGCTCTCAGGGAGATCACTTCCAAATATTAAGTAACAACATTTAAAAAAGAAGAATATAGGGTTCATAATGTTCAAATCTCAAGCATCTCTTAGGGAATTGGAAAATCACATAATTTTTTTTCTAACTCCAGCTAATCTAAACGAAGAAGGTTAGAGAGTTGAATTCTTTTATAAGCAGTTTCTCTGTAACAATGTTGCTAGAGTATGAAAGGTGTGGTTCAACAAGGTATTATGTTCAAATCTTTGAAGGTAAATTTTATAAGTGAAACAAATTGAAATAGGATGCTCAAAATTGATTACAAGAATAAAACGAGAGTATTCTCAAAATATTACGGGAATTGATTTTCGTTCTTAGGATACTTTTTAAAATACCATGTTTTTCACAAAGATACAAAGAGTGACCTCCCCTCCGCAGCATTGGTTGTAACCCATGAAATAATCTCAATACCGGGCATCAAAATAGTTTAATTCTTTGCCAGAGCTTGTACGAACGTACAGTATATTTCTGAACAGGAACAGACTACAGCAGGCACGAGGCCATGTTCAATTGCTCGTCGAGATTCCAAAAAATGGTATATCCATGACATGTCTTCGTCCCAGTCTTAGTTGCGGAGGTGGACAGTGACTACTCCATGTTTGGTTCAGGTGCATGTTCATGTTCGAGAGCCAACGAGCAATTTGTGCCATTGATACCTCACCAGTAGATAAGGTTTTTGAAAGAAAGCCTTTTTGAAAATGTATCATACCCACATGCCAATTTCGTACAAAAATAATTGTTTTTCAGTTTGTCGAAATTTGTTTTGTCACATGTTGCATAGGTAGTGGATGTGACCTACAAAATAGTGTAGGTGGTACCAAAAATAGTTACTCCCTATGTTCCAAAATTAAGAAAAAGCACCTTTGAGATTGTAAATACATGAATAAATCGATGTGACGAGCCATGGTATCATTGGTTAATTCACCCCTGAAGGACCAAAGTTGATTTAGTTAGCTCAATGAGGAATGTATTTTGATCTTCTTGTTTTATAATTATGGTGATTCTACTCTTTGTAACTAAAATAGAATGGTAATTTTTCTACATAGGTGATGTATAGATCGAAAAATACAAATTTAGTGTTTGGTTGAGAGTGTGTGTTTATCTCATTTAGATGGTCCGAGTTCAATTCTTGTTGAGTTTGATTCATGTTGAGTTCATTTGAGGGACTATGAGGTGTACGTGACTTGGTGCTATGAAGTGAGCTATTGCATACAAGACAGTTTGATCAACCAACTAGACACGTTCACAAATCCGTAACCCGTGCTTAAATAATATGCTTTATATGTGACAAAATAAATAGTTGTCTTAATAATTTTATTAAAAAATTAAAAATTATTAAGGTGAATCTAAGTTTATTAGTAAGGTAATTTTTTTAATTATTTTTTAATTATTAATTTTATGGAAGTTGATTGACATAGCATGGCATATGGCGATAGTGTGAATTTCTTTAAAGGTATTTCTAATGTTTTATCTCTGAAATTTTCCTTCAAAAATTAAATCTTTTTCTCTGATATTTTCTTTTTAAAAACTCTAAGGGAGGAGGGGAGATAAATTTTCCCGATTATAAGGCACATGCATCACATAATACATCAATGTGCCTTGGTGGATGAACAAGACAATTCCTTCACGTCATTGAAGTCATGGGGTTCAAAAGTCATAATGATGTTTCATCTTGGCATCCCTTTAGAGCACTAGTGTAAAAATCACAATAATGTTTGAGTCAAGGTTGGTGGAAGAATTAGGGCTAATAGCGGCTAGCCGCCAACTGTTGGCGAGAGACTTAGGGTTAGTGGCGGTTAGCCGCCAAGAATTAAGATTCCATCATAATGCCTCCAAACATCATAACTACATTGATGCCATAGGATCCAAAAGTCATATCGGTGTTTCGTCGTAGCGTCCTTTTAGAGCACAAGTCCAAAAGTCATAATGATGTTTTTGTTTGATTCACGCTTGCTGGGAGGATTAAAGTTAGTGCTAGCCAACCGCCAAGGATAGGTGGGTAGGGTAAGTGGTAATTGGCCGCCAAAAATTAGAGTTATTGGGAGGGTACTTCTAAATGTGATAATATAGTCATTTGCAAAAAAGACAATCAAAATATAAAATGAAAATTAATTAATACATAAATATCTTTGTGTTAAATTATAAATTTATATTAAAAACAATTTTATCATGATAAAATTGATGCAGTAAATGTTTCAAAGTTGATGTTGAACATACTAGATATGAATTGGTGATAAAATCATCTTTGAATTTTTTTTAGCGTGCCATCATTTTTTGAATTACCCTCTCACGTCAAATATTCTCACTTTGGATGAACACATTTTCAAAACTTCTCAAGTGCAATAGTTAATTTATATAATTTTCAGATAACGTGCATTAAAGCACGCTTTAAAGTTTATTTTGACTACCCCACTAACGAAGTATAATTCAAAACTCTACAACATCAAAAGAAGAGAAAAGTTCACACTCCTTAAGCTTTTTAGGTTGTTCTTTTATAGCAAATTTCTAAACTCCCAAGAGGCCATTTTTTTGGTTGTTGCCCGTTTTAGATGGATTTTCTAGAACAACAAAAATAAGCTTTTAATCCAAGTTAAACTTCACTACGGAGAATTCTTCAAAGTAAATCATTTTAACATTGTCTTGTTATTATAAATTTTGCAATTTAAAGAAAGCAATGATGTTCCCTACATCAATTCTTTTGATATTTAAAAAATCTCAATAGATAAACCAATTTTTACTAATCATGCTAAATTTGAAACTTTGGAAGTGAAAATTATAATTTATATAAAAAATATCTAAAATATTTTTTGGAAGTTTGACCATATGAATAATTTGTAGAGATGTCTTACATTTTTTTTATTGAACCAAACTTCATTAAACATATGGAATGCACATATTATAACACATCTATGTTTTGTTCAATACCCCTTGGGCTTTTAAGGGTTAATTTGCCTTATTCAACAAAAAGATTTAGAATAGAATGTCAATTTCAATATTTAAAAATGGGCACATTATAAATTTTAAAAATGAAAATTACTTTATTCATGTGAGAGGATCTTATAATTCCTCTTTGTGAAAACTAGTATTCACCTCTTGTGACAACTAATTGATTGATGATTGAGAGAATGTGACTTTATTTTAGATTTTAGATTCTCTTTAGGCTCTCTTTTCGACATTTGTAATAATCATGAAAATTTGAAATATTCCATTCACCAACCCACAAATCCATTATAAAACCTCCTATTGGATTTAATTTTATGAATTAGTGTAAGCGCCAAGGCAACCTAACCCCTTGAAAAACCAAGAGACCTGAATTAATTTTTAAGCCTCAATTTTACATTTAACCCTTAAAGGACATGGCTTTCCTGATTTCCCCACTTAAAATCTCTTTTAAACTCCATTTTAAGCATGGCAATATTTTTAATTTATCTTGGTTTTATTCCAAAGAAGTATACATGCAATAAATATGTTTGTTTTAGCATTTAAAAAATCTCATTTGGCTCAACAAAGTAAAAAGTTATAAGCAAGGTTCTCCCAAAATACTAAAAAAGCCTATGGGGCTCTTTGCATCTATTAAACCTCAAAGAGCATACCAAACCCCTCACGCTTTAGTTTCTCAATTTTCAAACCACTTTGACCATGAATTGCTAATACTAGAGAAATGTTTCATGAAAATTTTCAGGCATCACCCGTGACAAGAATAGTATGTGCCTACATTTGTAGAATGTAAATTATTTACTTTTATGTTTTGAGGTTCAAATTCAAAAATACTCCTTTCTTTCATTTAAAAGAAAAAGGGTTAATGGCTACGTTTTTATCAACACACATAACATTTAGTAACCATCATTGGGTCTACTTTTTGGCTCCATCCACTATGAAGAACCTTCATCCAAATTACATATGAATGAGAAACCATGGTAAATATGAGAGGGTTGCAAGGTGACTACTGAGAATGACAAAAGTATGGAGCTATAAATAAATAAAGTTGGGACTACTGTCTGTGTGGCTAATATCAAACACACACAACTATTCCATGTGGCAAGATCACCTACACGTGCAAATAACATATACTTGTAGTTGCCGGTCAAAATGGTAAACTACAAATTGCACTGTGCATGATGATGAAAGATATTCTCAACATTCCCAGGGGAGCTACAGATTGCATTGTAAATGATGATGAAAGATATTCTTGACATTCCAAGGTGGACCCATTGTTGACCACATACTTAGAATGTTATGCATGCTAAATACATTTTACGTGAAAGTTAAAATTTGCTCCATCTCAATTACGAATTGGTCATTTTCAAACCATGAATCTTTGGTTCTTTGGGGCAATGAAGGAAGACAGATGGGCATATTGTATTGTGGATGGTGATGAAAGATATTCTTGACATTCCAAGGCGGACCCATTGTTGACCACTTAAAATGTTACACATGCTAAATATTTTTTTACGTGAAAGTTAAATTTGCTCCACCTCAATTACGAATTGGTCATTGAATCTTTGGTTCTTTGGGGGCAATGAAGGAAGGCAGATGGAGAGCCAGCGACTTACATGAAGGCTGCGGATGGGGCAGGTAGTAGCAACTAACGGCGGGCAATGGATGAAGAGAATGGATGACACAAAGCATTCATTCATCCACGCCGATGTGTTTAATTAGACAAGCAGAGCACAGGAGAGCCCGCAGTCAAGGCCTTGTGGCAGTTGGCACCACCGCGCCACTGGAGTTGTTGCATTCAAGCTTGTTGCTCTTGAATCGCTCCATCTCTCTTCGTGCTTTCGATTCCTTGCTTGCTTACAATCTCCTTCTGCGCTTTGCATTTTCATATCCAGCTTTTATTAGAGCTTTGCACATTCATTTTCACCTTCAATCGACGACCATGGCTGCTGCGCTTCTGGTACTGATGCTCGCCTGCTCAATGTGGCCGCCTTCCGTGGAGGCCTTTGCGCCTTCCAGCTGGAATTCCGCTCACGCGACTTACTATGGCGGAGCTGACGCTTCCGGGACTCAAGGTGCGTTGCTTGCTCTGTTCTCGCCATTAGACGTACGTACGACGTGCTTGGTGTACAGTTTACTTTAGATGTTTGCTGTTTGCTGTTTGATCGCCTTATAGAATCAGCAGTGCTGTGAATTTAATGAACTGCTAACTGATTGCTCTGGAAAATTAATTCTGCCTCGCAGTAGTTTTATGTAATGTTTAGGAAAATGTCTTTCTTAAATTCAAGCTTCAACTTCGTGGTGCTCCCGCCTTAATAAGCGCGTAGACTATACCAATGCTTGTAGTTCTGTGGTTTGCTAAGTAGGAATTGATAATCGCTTGAGAAAAATATTTTTGCTGTATGTTTAGGATAATGTCTTTCTTAAATTCAAGCTTCAGCGTCGTGGTGCTCCCCGCCTTAAGCGCGTAGACTGTGGTTTGCTAAGTAGGAATAGACAATCGCTTTAGAAAAATTTCTAATGCATCTTAGTTGTCTATCTTGTGACGGAAGGAATTTTGGTAGTAGATATCGAAATGGCCGTGCTCGTTTTATCTTCTGCACTCTGTTTCTAGCCATGAGCATACACGAGTGTGTGTGAATGTGTGTGTGTAGGTGTGTGTGTAAGAAATTCGAGGACATATATATGTACATGAGATTTGTATCGCTGGTCGTCTCAGTTATTGCGTTTGCTGATAATTATTAATTGTATTTGGATGATGTGATTCTGTGCTTGCAGGCGGAGCATGTGGATTCGGAAACCTCTACAGCACAGGCTATGGTACAAACACCGCAGCTCTCAGCCAAGCTCTGTTCAACTCCGGGCTCACCTGTGGTGCTTGCTTTGAGCTTGCATGCGACCCTAGCGGCTCCAAGTATTGCGAAGGCCAGCCGTCCGTGATTGTCACCGCCACCAACTTCTGTCCCTCTGGCTCCGATGGCGGCTGGTGCGACTACCCGAAGCAGCATTTCGACCTCGCCGTCCCCGTTTTCGACAAGATCGCTGCGGAAGTCGGTGGCGTCATTCCTGTCAATTACAGAAGGTATATTTGTCGTCTTGATTGATTTTTCACTTTAACCAAATCCTTTGATCTTGTGACCACTGCATGCCTGAGTGTTCGAATGAACCGCTGATGATTGATGTGTCCATGGCGTCTTTCCTCTTGAGTACCAGAGTGCCGTGCCAGAAGACTGGCGGTATGCGTTTCACCATGAACGGAAATCCCTATTTCATTCTAGTTCTTGTGACGAACGTGGCGGGTGCCGGCGACGTGCAGCAGCTCTACATCAAAGGTGACACGACGGACTGGTACGCCATGAAGCGCAACTGGGGGCAGCAGTGGCAGTTCTCGGGTAATAGCAACCTGGTGGGACAAGCGCTCTCGTTCAAGGTCGTCACCAGCGATGGCGCAACTGCGATGTCCATGGGCGCCGCGCCTGCGAACTGGCAGTTCTCTCAGACTTTCGAAGGCAGCAATTTCTGATACGGCCAGCCACTTTCATTGGCAGCTCCCAATAATCGCATCCATCTGGAGTTTCGATCGATTCTTCTCTCTGTCTCGGAGCTTCGGATACCTCAAGGATGTTATCGTTGTGCCGTGGAAGGGAGTGCAAAGGTTGCCGAGGTGTTTTCTGCTGTGCATTTCGTTTATAATTCACCCGCTCCTTGATTGTATTTTAGCTATTTCCTCATTCAGTCGACAAGAGGGTTTAGATGCGTTTTTCTGGAGAGCTGTGATCAGCCTCATTTTGTAAACTCTAACTATGTTGAGGACTGCTTACGATCTTCTCGTGAAAAGCTCAATCCCAGTCGAGTGCAGAGGTGGATTGTGGACTCATTTGTGTCAACC
The DNA here is from genome assembly GCA_022496805.1 of Pohlia nutans. Classification (NCBI taxonomy): domain Eukaryota; kingdom Viridiplantae; phylum Streptophyta; class Bryopsida; order Bryales; family Mniaceae; genus Pohlia; species Pohlia nutans. The sequence goes on from CM040086.1 coordinate 7,359,622, forward strand.
ACCCGCACTGTAATTTGCAGGTAATAAAACAGACTTACGCTTATGCACCGCTCACGATTTTTTTGGAGAGAAAGGTCACGCCACTTCTCTGCCTTTCTTCTTGTACAGTACACTCATACGTAAACACTGGATTTGCTTTCAATTTCTGGAATAAGAACAACAGATTTCAGGGAACGCATGTCAATGTCGTCACTGTCTTAGTTCTTTGCCAATGTCTTTCATGGTAAAAGTCCTTACAAATATTGTGATCAAGTCAACGTAGAGAAACGCATACGTAGCCTATTAACCTCTTATTACCCAGTGACAAATAAATCCAGAAGTCCATGTACACCACAAACGGAGAGAAAGAACTTCGGTCCTTTTGAGGGCTGGCACGAAGAAAGAGTCTGTTCAAGACCCCACACCAAGAGCATAAGGTCCGAAAGCAATGGCAGGTAATCTCACAAAAATCAAGAAGTTAGCCTTAGAATCGACTCAATTACAGTGTATCATCCCATAGTAACATTGTCAGAATAAGTTCTTAAACTGAGAGCTCTTTTACAGTTTACGTACGTGGGAATGTAACCATGACGTGGAGATGGTCAAATTTCTAGCCATGATTTTCACCACTCATGAATATTTCGACACTTTATTCATGTCTCCATTCCAACGGCTATTTAGTTGTTTCCAGAAGGGGCTATGGTGTCTGTCTGTTTGGCTGTACGTTACGTGCACTGTAGTTGACTCCTTCAATCTTCAATTGCAACAGAACACCGCCATCCTTGATCGCAAATTCAGGAGTAAGAATTTGTGTACCCACCCTGGGCATGAACAGATATGAGGTACGTAGTGTCACTTGTAGGTCCCAGCTGCTGATGCCTCCTACCACGTTATAACGTGGTGTGCACTATGCTCAAAATCATTATGTCTACTGCTCTAACTTGCGCTTGTCCCGCTTATACTGTCCCGGGTGTATACACGGTGTTATTTACGGTATATTACACCATTTTTGACACTCTATTTGACATTGTTTTGGACAAGGTTGGAAAAAATAAAATTTGACACTAAAATGACACAAATGATTTTGAAAATAGTGTCAAAAAACAACACCCTTTTTGCTATTGTGAGAGCTCGGGTGTAAGAGGGATATGGAAAAATGGATGTGCATGGATTGGTCCATAATTTATTTGGAGGCAGACACTGAACACAACAATCTAGATTAGGGCCCTCAAAACGACTCAAGCTAGTGTATCTCCTCTTCTTAACCCCGAAGCGCTCAAACGACCATTTTCTGGTCGCTGCCCGGAAAAAACGGGCTGCTTGAAACAAAAAAATAATTTTTTGAAAAAACATATATTTTAAAAATTATTACATCAAGTCTACTTTCCAACCCAATTTGAATTATGGCAATCTGAGTTAAACTCCACCCGAGAGAATTTTTCAAAGTAGATCACCTCAACATTGTCTTAGTGTTACAAAATTTGCTATTTGGGGAAAGTAATGATGATTCCTCCATCGTTTCTCTTTCTTTTTTGAAGTTTACGATAGATAGCCCAACTTTAATCAATCGTACTAAATTTTGAACTCTAAAATTGAAAATTATAATTTATACAAATTTTCGAAGGTTAATGCTTTTAAATTCATTAAAAAATGATCTGAAGATTATTTTGGAAGTTTGACCGTACGGATAATTTGTAAAGATGATACTCTACATTTTGTCTATTGAACCAACCTTCATCAAACATATGGAAGGCACATATTATAACACATCTATGTTTTGTACAATACCCCTCGGGCTTTTAGGGGTTAATTGGGAGAAAACATGGTTTGGTAGGGTGGAGAATGTTCGGGGAAGTCACTCTATGTATTTTTTAGGTACTACTTGCGATAAAAAAGTGTTTTAAGATACTCTAAAACATAAAAGTATTTCGTATTATAATTAGTATTATTTAAAGAATATTCTCATTTTAATTCTTGTAATCAATTTTGAGCATCCTATATTAATGTAATTCATTTATAAAAATTACCTTCAAAGATTTATTTGCACCATATTTTTTCTTGTACCCTGGTTGTGATTTTCTGGAAGTGACTCTCCTAAAGGAGAATGTTGTCATAAAGCATAATTTTATGGTTTTTAAGCACTTTCGTGCAAATTTTATTAAATTTTGATGAATATTTTAGACTTTCGTGGTGATAGAACTATGTTGGAGGTGGGTTTTTTGGTTTAACAAAAAAACATCAAATCACTATATAGTACTCCCTCCGTCCCAAAGTTATTGTCATGTTTGAAAGTCATGTTTGAAAGTGTTTTTTTAAGTAGGTAAAAAAAATACTTCCTTGTGACTAATTTTATTTAGGTTGCAATGAACACATGCAATGTTCTTCAATCATTCTAGTGACATAATTTGGAACCTTTTTTTAATCATGTTTCTTACAATATGACTTACTTAAAAAAGCATTTTCAAACATGACTTTCAAACATGACAATAACTTTGGGACGGAGGGAGTATATCCTTGTTTTTGAAGTACTAGTTTGCAATGTCAAAAGCATAGTAATACACAAATGCACTCATCTTAACGTGTTAAATTTGCAATTTTTTTGCAGTGATATCTATAAATGTGCATTTACGTGTTAATTTTAGTATACAATATTTTAGGCACCTAAAACTAGAACACTACTATTACAAATTAAAGATTTAGAGGTGATAATGCAAAACAAGGATTTCAATAACTCAACATATATGGTTTTTGTTTTTCATGCTCTGTGTACTTATTCACTTGTTCATTGCTCATCCAACTACTTGATTAATTGTCGACAAATGGCTTAGTAAGACTAAATAAGCTATACATATAGGTGTTTAGAATGTTAATTCTTCATTACTCAAGAATGCCCACACTCTTTCTGCCCAATTGTTTTGTATGGTGACGATGCAAAGAAGATATTTTCAAAGAGTAGTTTGTGGGTAGACTTGACCTTCATCGAACTTACTATAGTCTCCCAGCCTCCCACGCAATTTTCATAAATCAGAAAGTGCATTCAATACTAGCCAAAAAAGGTACTCCAAAAGACTATCTGTACCTTAAAATCACCCAATTGCACAATCCATTCGTGGTGACTTGTGAATGGCTTACTTACTATTTTCAGAATCTAATTGAGTGATGTTGGTGAGAACTACATGGTCGGGTCTCAATTTTGTTGATGAGCTTCAGAGTGCAATTCAGAGTGTTTTTTTTGGCTGGTGCAGATGCTGTAACTAACTTACCCACCATGGGAGGTTTGGAAACCAGGCATCATCATAATAGGAATCTGAATCCGAGGCAGGAAAATTGGTGTCAGTTGGGGAGGTCGGTGTGTCAGATTTGCTGTCGGCCGGGCTGCAAGTAGTTCTGACATCCTCCCCTCTCCCTTGCCGCTCCGTCTCGCTGGCCACTATTGTGCCGGATATTCATCCTCAAACTTCTGCTTGAACCCTGCACAATTTGGTCACCTACAACCTCTTTTATATCACATTATCTAAAATCACCTCCTCTATTCCGGATCCCGTTTCAAAACTCACTAGATGTATTCATGTCAAAAGAAGTTGCATACAAATGAACTTAGAAGTGGTAGATTTTGTGTTTAAAAAAGTCACTTTTCATGAACATAACAAGGAGAAGACGTCACTTTTCACTCGGTAGGTGAGTCAAATGGCGCCGCTTTGCACTCATTGCCCAGTCACTCACACTTTTCCCCCAAATATGTCGTTTTTCATTCCCCACTTTGTGGAAATAGTGGACAATTACAGAATATTGTGCCTATATTTTTGTCTTCTTGTGACTAAAACCACTCACCAGCACTAACACAACCCATGTGCATGGCACCATTTCATTCCTTTTTCGTTTATAGTAAGTGATAAACGCCACATTTCCTACTAGTGTCAAGACTTGGAAAGTGCGATTCGTCAAGTGTGTACAATGATCTTTGATATTGTTCTGAGTGAGAAGCGACGTCTTTGCTAGTGGTGGTAGCAAATGTTCTCTAAGCCAATGAGATTGTGAAAAAAGATATACCTCACAAGTGATAGATATATTGTATAAAAAGTATCTTTTCATGAACACGGCATGTAGTAGATGACCTCTAAGCCAATGAGATTGAAGAAACTTGTGGAACATATCACTATGTGAGAATTATGAGTGTATTAATACCCGTAGGAAAAGAAGATAGGTCACTCATTAAACCACCTTGTTTGTTCTCTCTCGATAGTCAATATGAAACTTTTGAATTTTTTATTTTATCTTGTTCAAGTGGTTTCTGCACATCTATAGTGGAGAAGGGTGCGTTTTTACCATTGCTCATACATGAAGTGTTCTTAATTCCAGCACTTTTTTTAATGTCACAAATGCATTTTGAATGACACATATCTTCAAGCACAAGAGTGACCGAGGACGTGAATTAGAATATAACCCAGAAGTTTTGAAACGGGTGTAAGCCAAGCCTGAAAAGTGAGGTGCAGTTTCCTTAGATATTTAAACCACTCCATTTCATAACATACTCTGGTTTCTGCCCTATGTCCAATTTCTTTACATTGGTGAAGCGATTTGGTATAACATGTTACAAAACTCCATATAATCATTGTTAGAGCATCTCCAGTAGCTCTCTGGCTCTGGAAAAATGGATGTGCAAGGGTTGGTCAACAATTTATTTGGAGGGAGACACTGAATACAACAACAACCCACTGGTGAATACAACAACACACTGGCAGCTCAAGGCCAGCTTTACATGCAATGTCACAATATAATGTGTTTGTGCATGTTGGGCGCCAAGGTTGTGACATTAAAGAGGCAATGCTGGGCAGCCAGGCTCATCCAGGTGGAGAGTGAGTCTCTGTCTGTCTGTCTGTCTGTCTGTCTGGCTGGTACTATATCCTGGTTGATGATTGTAAAACTTCCCAACTGTTGTGTGAGCTTGGATGCTCATCATTTAGAATTAGGAAAACTCCTGGGATCTTGTGCAGAGTGGAAGTCATGTGCACTGCACTGCACTACACTGGCAACAGCTCACTTATTATTATTGTCATCCTTTGTGCTAGTACTTGTACTACGAGACTTGTATACGTGAGAGTGTCTGACAGAAAACGCCAGTGGATCATGTAGAGCTCCAACAAGGGACGGAGGGCGGCACCCAGTTGGTGTTGGTGCAAACCTCACAGAACCACATGTGCATTGAAAGAAAACGTAAATTAAGAATTCCGGAAATTGATGCTTACCATGCGTAACTTCCCTTCACTCAGAGGACTGACAAAACGTAACCCACGACAATGCAGTTGAAACCAAGCCATGAGCACCAACTGGTCAGTTTTTACACATGTGAAATATGAAACCAAAGAGAGGAACAGCACCAATTCTCGAATACTCAATTGGAAAAATCTGTAATCAAAACAATGTTGATAATTAGCAGGCCCAGTCAAAGAAAGGGATTCGAAAAGGGAGTCTGGCTTAACAGTCCTTTGACAGTTTCGTTAAGCCGTCGAAGCTCTTGAACGTGGGGTTCATCTGCATCTACAGGGATAATGTTTGCAAGCTTCCCTTGATCTAGAAGGTCCACTACTCTGTTGGCAGCTTCAAGACCCGTCACGAAAGCTTTTTCCTGTCCCATCCACCCATCCCACATGGTTATACTCTTTGGTTGCTAAGAATTTCATTAGCATTTCTAGCAGAATTAAAAAAAATTGAACTGTGATACTCCCTCCGTCCCAAAGTTTTTGTCATGTTTGAAAGTCATGTTTGAAAGTGCTTTTTTAAGTAGGTCAAAAAAATACTTCCTTGTGGCGAATTTTATTTAGGTTGCAATGAACACATGCAATGTTCTTCAATCATTCTAGTGACATAATTTGGAACCTTTTTTAATCATGTTTCTTACAATATGATCAATGAAATTGGCTCAAAGAAATACCAAGCAAACAAGTTGGACAATAACTTCGGGACGGAGGGAGTATTTGTTTCGTACCTGAGACCATGAGCCGTGCCGATTCACAATCCAGTCGCCTGCCATGAATACATTGGGAAAGCTTGTAGTCCCACGCATCAAATACTGGTAGGAGCCTGCATAAAAAAACCCAGAGTTGTTGGTTTTTCTTACTATGTGTTGGTGAACTACTGAAATGATGTAAAGGAGCTTATAATAGAACAACTAAGCAATTAAAAAACTGTTCAAAGTTTGAAGCTCCTAACTAGAGAGTGTCGGTGTTGCTCCGTCACTCTACCTGGGAAGAAGTGTGTTACAGCTTTGGGGAAACGAACAACAGCTTGATCAACCACGTTCGCATTGCCAAACTCTGGAATGCATGTTGCAAGATAATCCTGGACCTTCTTCACGATCTGGTCGTCACTTAAGGGCAAGAACTGGTTCGCATGATACTGCCACAAAGTTACAAACTCATGATCATAAGAAAAATGACCACAGACATATTGAGTGTGTAGAGCACCGGTTCTTCACCACTAAAGCTGCTTGTTCATGAACAAATCTACAAAACGTGTATCCTATGATGCATTTTTTCGTTATGATTCTCCATTGGAAATGCTAACCTTAAGGAAACCACCAAAGCATAAAGAATGAGGTGAAATAACAAAGGTTTCATAGAACGACTTACAAAGTCAGCTTCAACCACAGTGCCCGGTTCGTCTTTATACTCATCGTGTAATTCATTGAGGTTGAAGAACGTCCATCCCGTCGTGGTATCAAATCCGAAGCATGCATTGCTGGGCATAGGAATCGAGACCTGTTCTCAAACACACAAAGTGAACCATCAAGCTCTTGCCCAGAAAGGCATACATCTTCTTCATTCTCTTCAAGTCTTGTTTGTGTTAGTTGTTGGAGTTTAGCCTTGAGGGTTTGATGTAGATGATGGTTAGTTAGCCAATTTACTAAATCTAAAGTACCTCCTTGTTCACTTTAATTTTCCTTGGTCGTCAAAAAGTCTCTTTGTGAAAGACGTACCTTGCGATCAAGCCAGAGCCGGACAGCTAATATGTCAACAGCACCAAGATTGGCGGTGTTGACGAACTCTTCCCTGGTCCGCAATACTTTACTGCAAAGAAATACTCATTTAGTAAAATCAATCCCATTCCTCAGATATAGATGAATACAGAATCAATGCTGACAGAGAAACGACATCTCTCATTTAGTCACTGATGGATTTGTATTCAAAAATTCTCAACATAGTAGTTTCTTAGTTTCTATTTGCAGTATACTAACTATCCAACACAATATTACAATACACAAACTGAATGGCAAACAACTATTTCCAAGCACAAGAGTCGGATAGTATTCCTGTCACAACGTAGTAAATCAAACACATACAGTGAACTTGGGACTGAGATGAATTAACCCCTAAGTGTCTAAAACGCCCAATATGGCCATCTGCATCACTGGACTTTGCAACGGTGGCATTTTCTCACTTTACCTCGGTTTTCTGATTGCGATACATCATTTTAAAGCTCTTGTTCTACACTACAAGATCAACAGTGTCGATCGTGTCAAACTGTAAGCCATTTTCACACAAACAGATGATTTGCAGCAGGGGTCCAATTTTCCTACACTACAGGAAATACACAGTGGACGCTTAGAGGTTAATGGATTACAGTAAAATGGTTTACCTGCTTGGGACAATTTTCTGCATTGCAGAGATGCCTACGGAGAATATAACAGCATCGGCAGGGAAATGCTCCTCACCGCAGAGAACCCCGGTCACAGAGCCTGTGGCTTCATCGAGCACGAGGTCAGTAACCCGTTTCTTCGAGAGGAAACGGCACCCGCTGTCTTGCATGGCTGCTACCCAGGGCCTGAATATCATCTCGCCCACCGTTCCCCGGCACCACACGACGTCGAAATCTGGCTGCACAAGCACTGCTGTTGTCTTGAATACGAGTGCTTCAACCCCCACAGGACCAAGAATTCGTGGTTTTTAAATGGCAATTTCAATCGATCATATTGTGAAAGATATAAATATGATGAGACCAAATATTGCATCACCGGAATTAGTGAAGAACATTGTATGTGTTGGTCAAGAAACAAAGAAATTTGAACAATAGAAAGTCCACATAGGACCTCCTCAAAAATGCTAAAAAGGAACATGAGGCCCAATTCGGGCTTTTTGGTCCTTCAAGGGTTAATGAGCCAAGGTAGAGCATAAAATGTGCACCACTACATACGCAGGAGTGATTTTTGGGAGATTAGCATAGAGATCAGTTGAGCCAAACTCTCTTGAGACCAAACATGTATGAATTTCTTATACAATTTCACAGTGAGGTCGTAGACCACTTTAAGTAAGTCGACAACCCCATCGACATTTAGCCAAGTGATGCATACACTATTTGCTAATTGAAGGCCAACCAAATGTATTGAAAGAGATGAGTTGCGGGATGAGTTGCTGTTGGTAACAAGGGTCAGTCAATAGGAGATGGGATCAGGTCCCTAGTTACAATTCTAGTATTATATCACGCACTACAGGAAAACTTGGTAAAAAAACTGCACAAGTTTGTCCCATGCAGTTCTTTAGACTGTAGATATAAAACATGTGCAAAATCTTCATGTGCTCATTGTGAGTGCAATTTTATAAATTAGGAGGCCCTTAACACACTGTTGGAATTGCACTCGCAGTGAGAAAATGAAGATTCTACACATGTTTTACATCTGCAGTCCTGGGTGGTGTACATGACAAACTTGTTTTTTTAACCAAGTTTTTTTACAGTGACGTTCATGTCATCAAAACAGATATGGAGCGCACCTGGTGGGCTAAAATGAAGTAGTAGAGCATGCCCAAACAAGCAGCAGCACTACAAAGCTCGCCCGGAGCAAAGAGCCCCACTAAAAGCATGGGGTTGAATGCGTCCTTGTACACACGCTCTGAGCAGCCATATTCTCGGAAAAGCTCCCGTGCACTTCCTGCCAGGTCCCACTACAACCTCTTCATTTCCAAACATATCATGAGCTGAAAGAATTGCATCAATAAAAAGAATAGACAAAGAAATTGGGAGTAGAAAAAGGTTGTATACTTGAGTCGTAGTCTTCCCAAGCGCGGTTACTGTTATCGAAATCAATCACTGCCACACACCATCGCCATATATTCAGAGTCACCAAAGAAAAGGCTCAACATGAGCACAGTATATGAGGATATAACTTAGTTGACACTGTAGCTCTAAGAATACTATTTTGGGCAAGGTGGAACAAAAATAGAGTTTATGCTTCGCATCAAGTCTCTGAACTTCAGAAAGTGAGGAATTTCAGCCTCTTTAGCAAAAATTCCATGTATATATATAGTATAAAAAAATTGGCTAGTTTCACCATATTGGGAGAAGCCATTTGGCTAAAGGTTAGTGGCTAATTCCCTCAAAAATGAGTGAAAATTAGCATTTTTTGTATCCACTTGGCTAAAATTTCACTGCTCTGAAGCACACCATGCATCCTCCTTCACTTGTGAACGTTCGTATTTTAGCACAAAACTAGGCAAGAGATCTCTCACTGTCAGTAGAAAGAAGCAGTCAAGGTGTCACCTGCATACATGAGAGGAAGGGCTGTCATGCGGTCTACTAAAGGCAACCGTTTAAACTGCAATCACAACCAAAGAATGAAAGGTTTGTAAGAAGAAAATATACACTAGTAGAAACTGACCCAATCCCTAAAGAACCGAGAAGTTGTCGCATGTCTTTTTTAGTAGTTTTGAGTAGGTTCTCTGTGGACTTCCATTTGTTCAAATTCATCCAATTTTTGACCAACACATGCATTGTTCTTCAGTGATATAAAAATTTGGTCCGATCTGAATTAATTATTTTTTCACAATATGATCGATTGAATTTGTCATTTTAAAACCATGAACCCTTGGTCCTTGAGGGGTTAAATTAAGAGTTACCTGTGTGTAGACGAAAGTACCCAGTGGACTCGGTAAGAGAGGCATATCCTGAAATATTGGCGATTCGACCTACAAAAGAACATGGAAAATGTAAAGAAAAGCCAGATCATCCCACGATGACCAATTCAACAGGAGTTCTAAAGAGTAATATCATATCATGACTTTACATCATGCTCACCTCTAAACCAGCAGGAGAGAATTGAGCAGACTTTGTCCATTTCGTGAAGGGTTGTAACCCCAACTCATCGACCAGAGAAAATATGTTCTTGTACGGATACCAAAACCCTGCAGAAAAAAGAAAATGTGCATGCGCTACATCAACGGAAAAAATCAATTTCCAAAGCGAGCTGCCTTGAATTGCTACATAAATTCACGTTATGTAGCAATTCAAGGCTACCTTAAAAAAAGGTCTAGAGATCCCTTTCCGACCAGTATTATACAACAATATTCCATTGTATTTGGCATGATTCCACACCTCCTATGGGTTTATGAAGTTAAAATTCACGTCAACATGATTTTAATGAGCTATTGGGGACTCAATTTGGAACTTTCTATTTACAACAAATGTCAAATATACCCCAACGTATCTACTATCCCCATCAGCCCTTCAAAGCGCAAATTGGGTCTCATGTTTTTTCTGGCATTCTGATTAGGTCTTATATGGACTTCCTTTAATTCAAATTTATTAATTTTTTGACCAGCAGATGTAACGTTCTGCATTGATTCCAGTGATACGAAATTCGACCCCATTTGAATTATAATTATTCACAACACAATCAATTGAATTTGTCGTTTTCAAACCATGAATTCTTGGTCCTGTAGGGGTTAAGTTGTTCCATGACTACACCCATCTTACCAACAGCACATAAAAAAAAGTAGATGCGCAACTTCTATTTACTCACAAGTGCCAATTGATGTCAAGGACTGTAATTCTTGAACTCATAATGTAAAGAGGATGCGTGCCAAAGAAAGAAGATGTTGAAATACACTGATTCTTCACGGTTTTAAAAGCTCCTTTCATGTCAAGAGGAATGTTGTGCAGAAATTCATGTCAAGAGGGGAGAAGAGGAACAGTACCATGAATGCCGACCTCGACTGAGCGACCTCCGGACGTTTTCCATCCGGCAACAAGTCCTCCAGGCTGCGCTCCTGCCTCCAACAGAGTCACATCGAAGCCCTGAACACCAAACAAACTCAATCTCCAAATCATGTCCAAAGAAAAGCTCAGGGAGTGCACTATTCAATAAAGCCAGGAATCACGTGCGTGCATCCCCTCATTGAAACAACCCTGTATACATTTTCTATTTGGCTAAAATCAAGCAATATATGTACAAATCTCACAGCCTCAAAATAAATTTCCATGTGAACACATGGAATTAAACTCCAAGCCCCATGTATATCTACTTTCCGTTCGATTGAAACATGTCTCCCATAAGTACATTTTGTACATGCTTGTTCTAAATAATACCTTTGTTGTGCAGGCACGTGTATAATTACAGTACTTGAAGAGTGCACTCCCTGGGAAGAAAAGGAAACCCTAAAACCTTAAAATTACGAAGCAGACCTGCTTGGTGAGATGGTGAGCAGCGCCCAAGCCCGCCCATCCAGCTCCCACCACCACCACCTTCTTCCTTTCCACTGATGATGACGATTCTTCCGCTTCTGCTCGAATCGCTACTGAGCGCAGTTTCGTCTCGTTGCTCACCATAGCCAACCGAAAAGCGTCATTGCGGTGGAAAACACTGGCATTATTATTCGTACGCAATAATGAGGGTATGTGGTTGCAATGCGCTTGCAACATCATCATCATCATCCCCACCATTTCAATCTACAACCTCTCAAACCGAATGCATATCCTGCACACGAGCACTGACAAGCTTAAGATTGTCCAAACATTCACAATAAGCTTCCGTTCAAGAAAACAAAATGGTAGAAGGCGAAACTTAGAGTAGCAGAAATGGTATTAGAGGATGGTTCTTAATTGTGATTCTACGGACAATTATGTTCTTCGCTGGGGTTTGAGATGAGAGGAATTGATGTGAGTGTTCGTAAGAAGCGGACAGGGACCGTGTTGGCGGATTGATGAATCCGGCAGTAGCGATTTGCGTAGATTGTGCATGAGAAGAGTTGAGAAGAGTGCATGAGGAAGAAGGAATGTGGCACCTGCAGCGTAGTAGAGGAATTGGGTCTCTTGCAAAATAATGTGAGAAGTCGATGATGTGCTCATGATCTCCATCACAGAATTTGAAGCAGACGATAAGTTTATGTGGCCCAGGAATTTGCACATGAGCAGCGGCGTCGGTGGTCTCTCTACCTCCCTCCCTCCCAAATCAGTGAGGGTTCCACTTTCTGCTTTTCCAAGTGTTCCCCAGTATTTATTATTATTATTATTATTATTATTATTATTATTATTATTATTATTATTGTTATTATTATTATTATTTTCTGCTTTTCCAAGTGTTCCCCAGTATTTATTACTAGTGGGACCCGTGCCGTTGAGCACATCAACAATCACTTGTTTTTGAGCTTGGGTTGTCTCCTCAACGGATTCCGGCGCGGAACGGTCGAGTGAGACAAAGCGTCCTGTATTGTATAATAGATTGTTCCTATTATTGTTGTTGTTGTTGTTGTTATTATTATTATTATTATTATTATTATTATTTGTATAATTAGCAAATAGCCTATTGCAAAACTAGAGATTTTGGTAGATTTTGGTGGACAAAGTGTTTTGTAGTGGATGAAGCATTGAAGATGAAATGGTCGATGAGAACGTGATCAATTTCGTAACACAAGGGTCGTGACATTGATTGTGACAATGTGCATTTAATATAATAGGTTTTATATTATTTTTGTGCGTTTTTATGGTTTTAATTAATTATTTGATTTTGTCTTTTTATTTATATTTTTTAATAACAATTAGATGATTTATTACATGCAGTTAATACCCTGAGGAGTAGAGTTGAGATCCTTAGGGATGGTAATGTATCTCAGTGTGTGAGCAGAGGATGATGGGAGCAAGTCAACTCCCAGTTGAAGATAGATGGTCTGTAGTTAAACAACTCCAAGTTGACAACATGTGCATTGGAGCTAAATAGCTGTACATTTAGTGCACTAGAGTTAAACCACTCCAGATTGAGAACACGCACATAAAAGTTAGAGAACTTTAGATGAAGTGCACTAAAGTTAAACCACTTCAAATTTAAAGTTAAAGAATTAATTATTTACTTAGTATTGTGAGAGTTGGTGGCAAACCTGCTGGGAGGTTTGTTACATACATTGAAAGACAACACAAAAAAATTGATTGTTGAGTTAATATAATAAGATTAACTTGGATACTTTAAAAATTGAATATAGTTACTACATTTAGATTGACCAAGTTGTTAAAAGTTTTTTGAGAAGATTAATTCTAATGTAATTGAGCATATCATACATTGTATGCAAATCAAAGTTGTAAAACCTCAAAATTATTTTGGTAAAATGACACTAGTAAAAAATGTAGCGCTCTCCATGGAGATGCATAGGCAAAATCATTGTACATGCGTGAAATTTGGCACCACTTGCCTAGGCATCTTCCTTGCCAGTGCCACCTTTTTTACTTCTGTAGTGATTAGTTATGATATTATTGTTGTATACATTCTCTATATATTTGTCATTGAAGATTGTTGGATTTAACAAAATTAACTTATTCGAATTATTTCCGAAAAAAACACTAAAAAATTCTTTAGATTATGAAGTGCAGAATTTTAACCCCTAAAGGACCATGCTCATTCCTAAAATTTTATCACTTTCTCGTGATGCTTTCAAAAAGGCAATCGTATCCCTTGATTGGTATTCATGTAGAAAACTTCACCGTTGAAGTTCGTAAAGGACTTAGTCATGAGACTGTACATTAATTTTCAGAACAATCTACCGTATATATTACATGATTATAAGGTTTGATCATAAGTTGATTTTTGAAAATTTTGAATAAAACCAATAGGTCATTCATTGCAAACTTTCTCATAAATTTAGAAACCATGATTAGCGTTTGAAAGTTTAGGAGCATACAAAGATGTACTATATCTAGGTGCCCACAAAAAATGGTGTTCTAAAACTAAATACAACAACAATGATTGATTCTCAAAGATTTATGTTTGGGTGAAGTGACTTGTTGGTGACTCATTGAGCCGGTGTTTGTGATTGCTATTATTTTTTACATTGCAAAAATGTTTTAAAGAATTCAAATATATACTTGGAATATTCCAAAATATTCCAAAATAATATAAAATATGTAAAAAAGATTCCAATTATTTTGAAAAGATTCCATTTAAAATATATTTAAACATTTTCTGTAATTATTTTATAGTGTTAATGATGCAGTAATGGCAAATATTTAATATATTGGACACTTCATTTTTTTTACAAATGTGACGTCAAAGTGTGAAAACGCCCTCCAAGTCATCAACCACCCTAACTACTATGTCCCAGGTTCACCTACGTTGACGTTTTAGTTTTTTCCCGATGAATCAATCAACGTAATTGCAAATCTTGAAGGATTTTTGTGTTCTTGAAACGAACATTTTCAATTCTTTAGTTAACATTGAGTCAAAATCATGAAAACCAAACAAGTTGTTAAAGTAATGAAATTATTCGTGGACAAAATGTGTCCGCTTGGTCCTTTAGGGGTTAATAGCTAACATAATTTTTTTTGCCAACGGCTAAACATTTTATTTCATTTTTTGTCTATTTCATTTTTTTTCATTTTTTTTCATTTTTTTTATTTCATTTTTTGACTTTTTGTTGATTTTACTTTTGGTTAATTTCGACAAAATACTAAATAAATTTATTTATTTTTTCAACATTTTTTGGTGAATTATTTTCTGCCGACCCTGCCTCTAGTATTCAGCATTCCTTTCATCCAGAATGTTTTCATCCGAACTTCATCCATCCAGCGCTTCTTCACCGCCCCGCCCTTCCTGCAAAGCGAGAACAAGACGCAAAGCTACAGCATTCACGTCAAGCAATCTGCGTCGCAACAATCGTAAGCAAACCTCGCCAATTCCTCGCACCACCGCCTCTTCTGTAGTTCCAATTTTTTCCGCTTCAAGCCGCTTTACGCCACACCTTAATTCCGCTTCAGGCGTTTGCAATTCAAACCTCGCCGTATTTCGGTTGCTGTAGAGCATTCACCGATCGCTCAATTGGTTTTTGCAGATGGGTTCTTCGTGGTTGTTGTTGCTGGGGCTGCTGCTGTGCGCGGGCGTGATCGACGGGGGCCGCGTGGCGTTGAAGAAGAGGCCGCGCTGGGACTTGGCCGGTGTGAAGAAGACGAGCTGGGCGTCGCAGGTGCGAGGAAAGGCAATTTTCTTGCAGGATCACGACGTGCCGTTGTCGAATTACTTGGACGCGCAGTACTTCGGCGTCATTGAAATCGGCTCTCCCAAGCAGGAGTTTACCGTCATCTTTGATACCGGCAGCGCCAATCTGTGGGTTCCGTCCTCGAAGTGCTTCCTCTCGGTCTGCATCTCTTGAACGTTCTTCTTTTCTTTCAGTTTTTAAGGTTTTTCAGGCGTGGTTTGTCTTTGTTGATCCTAGTAGTGCATGTAGTTTTTATTTGAATTGATGAAAGTAACAAAATATGAAGATATGATGATATGTTATGATGATGATAAACTAAGTTGTTCTTTTCTTGTTTTTAAATCAACTGGACATTGAAAGAAACAAAAAAAAACACCACAAATGAGAAGGAAAATATGGCATGTTTTTGATGTTGTATGCCATGTTGCATGCTCTTGAAACTCTGTTGTGCTAATGGAGTTATCAAAGGTCGGTACTAACTTGCAAAGTATATTTGATAATTCCAATGTTAATAGCATTTTGAACCCCTAAGTGACCAGAGTGGTCAATATGTTTTATTTAACAGTTTTGAGTAGGTCCTATTTGGACTTCCTCTTGTTCGAATTTCTTTCCTTTTTGACCACCACATGCAATGATCTTCACTCCAGTAGTTCTAGTGATATAAAATTTGGTCCCATCTGAATTATTGATTTTTCACAATATGACAATCATTTTAAAAGTGTGAATCCTTGGTCCTTTAAGGGTTAGCTCTCCACCAAAATCTGCAAAATCAAACTGTGGGATTTTGAGGTCATGTTATTTTATTTTTGTTCGAACTTTCAGCCATTGATTCTAAGTATGGTTATGCTCAAAGTTTATACTTCAGTTTTGGAGTCAAAATCATTATACTTCACAATCCAGCAGTGGACTTTGACCTTGACCTTGAGGGTAGTTGGTTGCATATTTTGTAAATTAGATTTTGTGAGTTTGATTAAGAAGGGCTAACATTATAGGTTCTAGTCGTTCTCCTCTTAACCTCTTAAGAATCCCAAATCGGGCTCTATGTTTATTTTAACAGTTTTGAGTAGGTCCTATTTGGACTTTCTCTTGTTCAATTATTATTATTTATTTTTATTTCCTTACCAACACATGCAATGACCTTCACTAGTTCTGGTGATATAAAATTTGGTCCCATCTGAATTATTGATTTTTCACAATAAGATCAACTGAATTTGTCATTTTAAAACTGTGAATCCTAACCATTGAGACTTTGCCATATCAGAATCCTGCATTCATTGGTTTACGTGTATGTGGTGCAGTTGGCGTGTTTCTTCCACCACAGGTACAAAGCAAGCAAGTCCACTACGTACAAGGAAGATGGTATGTTTTTCAAATTCAAAATTCGAATTCATCTTGGAGGATGCTGCAGCTAAGATTATGAATTGTAGACAGTAAACGGGTGTTGAGTGTGTGGTGACTGGATGTGTAGGCACGTCTTTTGCCATCCAGTATGGCACTGGATCCATGGAAGGTTTCTTGAGCGTTGACGATGTTACCCTCGGTGACCTAACTGTCAAACAACAGGTACATCAATTTTGCAACTCATCACATACTTATCATGGAACTGTTAATGGTTTTTTTTAATAGAAATTGAGGCTTGCCGCGGTTGGTCTAGAAGTGAAGGCTTTCTGAACTATAGAATTTTTTTTCGAATGTAAAACTTCTAATTCAGAGATGGAAGAACAACTTTGATTTTATCTCTACCATTCTGATTGGTTCTTCTTTGTAATTTTAGAATTTAACTAAACAACCTAGATGATTTATGCTCTATCTGGATTGTTGGACCAGGTGTTTGCTGAAGCAACCAAGGAGCCTGGTGTCACTTTTCTGGCAGCTAAATTTGATGGTATCCTTGGCTTGGGCTTCAAGGAAATTTCTGTCAATCACGTGGAGCCTGTGTGGTAAGAAGCACTAACAAGCTACTTTTCTATCGGCTGACTTTTTCTCATAGTAGTGCCAAATGTGAGGTTAGTTTCATTGACAAGAAAGCAATACCACTTTTTCAAAACAAAAAAATGTCTTTTCAACGAGCCTGCTGAGTGGAAGGTCACACAATGGGAGGTGCCTGATTTTACTGGTGTGATTAGCCTCATTTGTCAACAGATATTTAATTTTCTGTCAGCAAAGTGAGTATCAACTGTTAACGTGTTCTGTGCCCAGGTACAATATGGTGAACCAGAAGCTGGTCAAAGAGCCTGTGTTTTCGTTTTGGTTGAACCGGGACGCCTCTGAAGGGGAGAAAGGAGGAGAGCTGGTCTTTGGTGGAGTGGACCCGGATCACTTCAAGGGCGAACATACGTATACGCCTGTGACTCGTAAAGGCTACTGGCAGGTACTTTTTATAGCAATATGGGACTATTTTATATATCCGCCAGTCAAGCCAAAGAAATGCCCAAAGCTAAGTATCACAAATTGTGTGATAATAATAATAATATTATCACACAACAAAGCTGCTCATTCGAAAGGTTGTGCTTGGTCCTCTATTATTATTATTACTATTATTATTCTTTCTCACCAATTCCTTAAAAATATGATTGTCTTGGTGCAGTTCAACATGGGCGATGTGCTTGTAGATGGACACAGCACAGGTGAGCGTTTCTTGTAGTTCTCACATATCGTATTGATTTTAACAAAGCTCTGATACACTTGATCTATGGGCAAGCGACGTCAAATTTTCTGGTCTTGATAGCAATTTTCTCAGTTCGATTTATGTTATCAGGCAGATACAAAATGTACAAGGATTTTTGTACGTAAGAGGGATTCCGGGTTTAGAATTGCATCTGTAGCAATCGTTTACTCGGTTTATTAACCCTTAAACGACAATTCCTTTCTTGATACCACACCCAAAATCTCTTTTAAATTCCATTTTAAGTATGATTCTGTGTTTAATTTACTTTAGTTTTATTCTAAAGAAGTATAGATCTCTCTAAGGTGCTCGGTTTGGAATTTTAAAAATCCCATTTGGTGCAATGGTGTAGAAGTTATGAGCAAGATTCTCCCAAACTAAAACCAAGCCCGTGGGGCTGGCATTGTCGTTTAAGGGTTAACCCTTAAAAGGACCAAGGATTCATGGTTTTAAAATGAAGAATTCAATTGATCATATTGTGAAAAATGGAATTCAGATAGGAGCAGATTTTATATCACTGGAATCAGTGAAGAGCATTACATGTGTTGGTCAAATGACAAATAATTTTGATAAAAAAGGAACTTCATTATTAAAAACTGCTACAAAAAACATGAGGCCCAATTTGGGCTTCTTGGTCCTTTAGGGGTTAAGGTCCTACAAGTGATCATATTCCCGCTGACCAAGGGCGTCATCTGGATCTTTGCAGGGTTCTGTGCTGGAGGATGTGCTGCGATTGCAGATTCTGGAACCTCTCTGCTGGCTGGACCCACGGTTAGTTAGTTTCTGGTTTGAGCCAAGAGATATGTAGCACCTGTGTTCTCCCCCTTGAGCACGGAATTAAAGCCAATGTATATGATATACACTTCTTCTTTTTTCGATTGATAATTACTTTAAAAGGTGGATTGTCATCACATTGAGTTGGCTCTCTGACAGGGTATTGTAGCTGAGATTAATGAGGCTATTGGAGCCACTGGCGTCGTCAGTGGGGAGTGCAAGATGGTTGTTGAACAATATGGTGACCTTATCATTCAGATGCTCATATCCAAGGTAAGTTGTGTTATTAATTTACGTAATGCCATCTTGTTATTAGCTATGAAAGGTCGTCTTGTATTTGCGTCTGTGTTCATTTATCGGACCAACAATGAAGGACGTAACTCGATATTACTGTTTCAATCATAATTGTACCATTGAATCATAATATACAATGTCCTTCAATTTATCTGCATGATCTTGCTGCCGTGCATGCACTAATGATTTCCTGACCTTTGCTTCTCAGTTGAGTCCGTTCGAAATTTGCACCAAGGCTGGTGTGTGCTTCTTGGAGGAGGGAGTGGAACGAAGGTTCATGCCAAGGCTTTCAGTCTCTGTCGGATTATTACTCAAATTTTTGCCAAACAATTGCATACTATATCTATCAGAAGTATATAGTGATCATACGTCAAGTGTGTCATGCTTATGAGCTGTGTTTTTGAATATCCTGGACTAATATGAGAATCTAAAGAATTGAATTATTTTAACAGGGACCCAGGTATTGCCAGTGTGCTTGAAAAGCCTGGTGATGTGTCGGATGGACTAGGCAACGATGTGCCCTGTGCATTCTGCGAGATGGCTGTCATTTGGGCTCAGAATCAACTCAGGAAGAACAAGACTGAAGCGCAGATCAAGGCATACATGAACAAGGTGACCATCTCAAGTAGAAAATTGATCGAGGACTGTTTTGTTTCGTTCTTGATGTAGAATATTTTTTGAAGGTCAGAAAGGTCTGGTGTTTCATTTTCTTTTGTTAATGGATGGGTTATATGTAACTGGAACCTTCACATTGACTTGATCCTCTCTTGTTGCAGCTTTGTGAGCGTCTGCCCAGTCCAAATGGCGAATCCATGGTGGATTGCAATTCTTTATCAGCAATGCCGCCTGTTAGTTTCACCATTGCTGGCAAGGATTTCAAGCTCACTCCCGAGCAGGTATGCATCCAAACGTTTCATTGACACCTGAGTGAGCCTTCGTGGAAAGACTATGGAAATGACACGAGTTGCAGTTGTTGAAATGTGTTTTTCTTTCTCAGAAAATCCTTAGTAGTTACATCAGAAATCACAGATTTGTAAAATGCTTCATTGGCGGCATGCGAACACATCCTGCCTTTTTCTTTTCATTTTATTGGGGGGGTTTTTCACAGATAGGCTGTTGCTGATAGATGTTGTCTGTGCGCATTGGTACAGTATATTTTGAAAGTGGGCGAAGGTGCTGAAGCACAATGCATCAGTGGATTCCTTGGGCTTGATATTCCGCCTCCAGCCGGACCTCTGTGGTATGTCTCAACTTTTTCTCTGCAACCCTTTTTCAACCAATTAACTCTGAAAGGATCAAGAAGCCTGAAATAATAGGCCTTGTGTTTCTTTTTTACACAGTTTTGATTAGGTCCTATGTAGACTTCTTTTTGTTCAAATTTATTTGTTTTTCGACCAACACATGCAATGATCTTCACTGATTCCAGTGATATAAAATTACGTCCCATATGAATTATATTTTTGATAGTATGATTGATTGAATATGTCATCTTAAAACTATGCAACCTTGGTCCTTTAGGAGTTAAAGAACGGCAATTTGGAGCTTAGAAAGAATGATATGTATCTTTCATTAAATTCATGCCAGAGGGTACTAAAACCATTCACTTATAGTGGTCTAACCCTCCCACTTTAAAATTGCAAAAGAAATTCATAAAAATTTGGTCTCAACATATCCCAAAGCGATCTCTCTAAATTTTCCCAAGTATCACACTCCTACAATGTTAAAAGCTTAAAATGATGTAAATAATATCCTCTACCTTAACCCCTAAAGAATAAAGAAACCCTCTGTTCTTTTTAAGCATTTTTAGTAGGTCCTTTGTGGAGTTCCTTGTGTTCAAAATTTATTTTCTTTTTGATCTTCACATACAATGTTCTTCACTGATTTCAGTGATATAAAATTTGGTCCCATCTTAAATATACTTTTCACTATATGATTGATTGAATATGTCATTTTAAAACCATGAATCCTTTGAATATGAATTTAGCTGGTCGTCTATCAAGTTGCAGAGATTTTGGAAGAGCTTTAACTTGATTTGTGGATGATAACAGGATTCTTGGAGACGTGTTTATGGGCGTTTACCACACGGTGTTCGATTTTGGCAATGAGCGACTGGGTTTCGCTTTGGCTGCGTAGAATTTGAGTACTGCAGACTACGTTGGATTTTGTGGTATGATTTGGACTTAACTGTCGGTACGTACAGTATCTGGTTCCTGTAGTGTGAATTAGAAACCCCACTCGGACCTTGTTCCTCTCTTTCTTTGTTAGTCATAGTCCCAGTCAGGTCAAGGCTCTAACTTCCCTGTGATATAACTTTATGTGGCAGCAGTTTAGCTAGTTTGAAATGAAATGTAGATTTTGAGTACTTACCTTTTTGAAGACTCACTTACATTTTGAAGACTTTCTTACATTTCAAAGACATTTTGAGTATTTACATTTTGAAGCTTTAAAATTACCTACACCAGTTAGGTAGTTGTTTCTCTCTATTATGACATATTTGGGAAGCCCTACCTTGAAGGTGGTACGCATGAATTTGTCACAGAAATGACTTGTTACACGTGTAAAAATGAATGTCTTTTCTTATATCAAGAGAAAATGTTGAATAACTTCTTGCATCAAGTTCAATTCCATAGCATAATAGAGCTATTGGGTTGGCATGATTGGAATTGGGTTGGATAGTAGACTTAATTTCCTATTAGAGAATAATCATTCAACAACCAATGCATGAAACATTTGAAGTTGACGTCCACAGTAATATAGGTTCCATAAATCCCAAATACACTATCAAACTAGCTAATGTCGCAAAATAGTGATTTTTTATTTTTTGTGGTAGTTGGATTGATTTAATGTACATGCATTTTGTATTGTAATACAGGTGTGCATGGTAGGACACCTGATATGGGAGATTGCGTCGAAGGGCCTCGAAGTGAATAGAACATTCACGTATTCAATGCTCTTAATAATATTCGATCAAATCCCTGAATCCAAGGACCTTAGCCAAGGAATTGATCAACTATAGTCAAATTTGGAGAGGGATTTTCAGCTGTGTTTTCTAACGAAGTGGAACATACTTCGTCAGTTGAGGCAGTCACTCGAACAAGCCAGAATGATCATTTCTGGCTTGGCCTGATGATGAAATCAACGATGATCTAAGTTGGTCATTCAAATCATTCCATTTTGAATGACACAACATGGGAGAAGGATGTGGAAAACAAGCTGGAGAGCATAATATGGTCTCACATGTTTAAGGACAGAGAGATTGTAGGAAAAGCTTTGAGAGAAGGGTTTTTCCTTGCTATAGATACAGCTCCCGTGTCCGAGTATGACAGAAAAGGATTTCGCAGTGATGTAGTTAACAGACTCACTGCGAAATCCTTCTCTCTCATACTCGGACATGGGAACTGTATCAATAGCAAGGAAAAACCCTTCACTTAGAGCTTTTCCTACAATCTCTCTGTCCTTGAACATTTGAGACTATATTATGCTCCCCAATTTGTTTTCCACATCATTCTCCCATGTTGTGTCATTCAAATGGAATGATTTGAATGACCAACCTAGGTCATCGTTGATTTCATCACCGGTCAAGCCAGAAATGATCATTATGGCTTGTTCAAGTGAGTGCCTCAAGTGACGAAGAATGTTCTACTTCGTTGGAAAACAAAGCTGAAAAATACCTCTTCAAAGTTGATCGTAGTCAACTCCTTGGCTAAAGTCCCTGGATTTAGGGACTTGATCGCATACCATTAAGAGTTATGCAATCTCTTTCGATCATATCAAATTGTACTTTTGATTATATAAAAAAATAGTTTTTTTTGTTTTATTATTTTTAAGTTTATTCATCGTTTTACATAAATTTTCTCGAAAGATATTGGTAATGTATTTATATTGGATTAAGTAAATACACAAGAAACATCAATAGTAGGTACATTTTCCTACTTAGAAAATATTACACCACCAAAGTAGGAATTTACACTATTAACAACTCGATGTAGAATTGTAATTTACCTAATTGTGAGAAAAGAAATATCTCCAAAACGTCATTAGATTTTTACTAATTGTATTATGCATGATATCAAACTCACTACGTTTATACATTTGAGTATAATAGTCCAATTGGTTTGCTAAATTAAACTTCATTACAATCTATGTTACAAAATTTCAATGTATGATATCCTTATACGGAATTGGTCATAAGGTGATTTTTTTTTATTTTGGTAGTTTGACGTATTTTAAAATTAAATGATGTCCCTATTGATGTTTTTTGGAGATAAAGAAGCTTTATAATTGGCTGATACCAATGACCGATTTCTTTTCAGATGCCAATGAATAATTTCCTCGTAACAAAGTTTGCCAACAATTACTTACCATTGACACAAATTGATTTTTCAAAATGAAAATTATTGGGATGCCAATAATTGCATTTTAAAATGGAAGAAAACATAGGAAGGAAAGGTCGGATTGCACAACGAACTCAAAACATCCATGCGTAATTTTTTTAAATCCATAGTCCATACAAGAAGTTGTCTCCAATTAAAATTAAAATCCACTGGGAGTATTTCACTTAATTTTTTTATCTGAAAGCCCAAAAGATTGGGTAGCTTGGCTTATACGACATGTATTAACAAATTCATACAATTTGGTTTTAAATGCTATAATTGTCTTTAAGAAACATTAAGTTCTCGTATACAAATACGTTTTTGGACTCTTTGTTAGCCTACAAGAGCTTCTTACATTATAACAATTATTATGACTTGAAATCGAATGAAAATGCAATAATGAAGGCTATATAATATGGGAATTGCGTACCAGGGTATTAACCTCCACGTGACCAAATAACAATTTTCTGGTAGCTGTTCTTTTTTATAGGTTGTTTGAGATTAAAAGAAAATTATAAAAGATTAAAATTATTTTCAAAAAGGAAATCTCTAAGTCTACTTTCTAACCCAATTTGAATCATGTCATTCCGAAGCAACTCCACCGAGGAGATTTTTTCAAAGACAAACACCATAGCATTGTCCTAGTATTATAAAATTTACTATTTCAGGAAAGTAATGACGTTCTCTCTTTTGAAAAATTTTCCATCGACCATTTTGGAATTAAATGTTTATTTTTAACCAACCATACCAAATTTCAAATTCTAAAAATGAAAATTGTAATTTTGAGGAATATTCAACAGTGTAATGCTTCTAAATTTATTAAATGAGTACCTGAAACATTTTTTGAAAAATTAACTATATATATGATTAATAAACGTCAAGCTTCTCATTTTCTCATTTAAACTTCACTTCATTAAAGTTGCAAAAGTAACATTTTATAACAAATAAAGGTATTTCCCTCACTTCCTCTGTCATTTACGAGTTAAGAACATTATGTTTAACTAAAGATCAATTCTCCTTAGATATTAATTTGGAGATGAAAAAAACAAGAAAGTAAAAAATCAAATGAAACATTTTATAGCACAATAGAGCGATGCAATAGAGCACCCTTTTGAAAATTGAATCGAAAGAGAATCTTCATTTAGATCCACATTTGTAAGTAATGAAGGAATGCCCATTTGTATTCTATGAATTTTGGGACCATCTTGGCATTTCGACGTACACTTAGTTTTTAATAGTAACAAAAGTGTGATCCCATCGAAAAAGATGTTGACTCCCATTACTCTATTTTGTCCAGTGATCCCAAAACTAGCTAAAATTAGCTAGATTTCTACCCAAAAAATGGGGCTCCTAAATATGCGAAGAAAGAAAATGGAAAAAATTAAATATAACAAGAATTTTCATCATGATATAAATATGTAGCAACTCCATGAGTTGCTATCCACAGATATCATCATGATATCACTTTAATGTATCAAAGGTATTGTTGGATATTATAGAGGTATCGTGAGTATTGTATGCACTAGGTAGCATAAAGTAAAAACCGTTTATGTGGGAGGTTGCATAATGTTCTAAAAGTCAGTTTTTTGTCCTGTGGACACTAGCTCATGGCCCATTCACACCAAGCCTCTGCCGCACTTGCGTTCGCGTTCCCGAAATGGAGGAAGGTAAAACCCAAAAACAAAAAAATATTGAAAGCCTTGTCTTTTCTTGATGCAACTACTGTGCAACTACAATTCACTGCCGCAAGTTGGGCCATGCTCCTTTTTTGCGTTGAGTTCCTCCATGCGTTGCGTTGTCATGCGTTCGAGTAATTTCTCATTTCATATTTTATATTTCTTGTTTCCCAGCAGATTCCCTCAAAGTTACCTAACGTACGCATGGATGCTGAAGCTCTGCTAAGGTTGGATAACCTATTACCACCAACTTAAGCAATCTGGCCTATTTTTGGCAGTGCTAAATTCCAAAAAAAAAAGACTGGATTCGAAATAGGTTTTGATGAGGATTGCAAAAATTTGCAACATCTAATTCGCATTTGTCAATTTTATGCAAAATTCCAAAGTGGAAAGTAACCTTTAACCCATACATCACATACCAATTTCCAAAGTTCACACTTTGGTGTTCCTAGATCCGCTCATGAACTGATCCAAAACCACCAGCTATTTCTTCGCAATTCTTGGCATGCCATTGGTCAACTTGAATAGTGAAATTGGTGGTTTTGGGTCTCAATTGTGACGGCTCCAAGAAAGTTGTACATGTCATAATTGGGGGAGGTGGTGGTAATAGGTTATCCAACCCTATATGTGAATGGGCCTTCATTGACATTACGAACGAACACTTCATTCACGCCAACCCTCACGGGCCTGGAGTTACTATTATTATTATTATTCTAAAAGTCATAAAGTGGTTCTGGGATTACTGATTATATCATGTTGTTGCAAGCACTTATCAGACAAGACATCTGATATCGGACAGTCGGACTGGGAACGAGTCATGCGCACAAGCCTCAAGGCACCTGGCGGCCTGGCCGCTGAGTCCAATATCGGAAGCTGACTCGTACGCAGCACTGGGAACGACACAAGGGCACAAGGCTCAAGGCTCCGATATCAGACTGGGAACGAGTCAAGGGCTCAACAGTGAAGGCCGTTCCGTCCAATATCGGAACCTCGGCTCCATCCGTCGTCACTGCCACCGATTCGTCGCCAGTCTGCGTTCAGTTGACGATGACTTCGTTCAGTCGATGACGACTACGTTCAGTTGTCTGTACGCAGCCCCAACTTATAAAGGTCTGTGTTCGAAGCCCCCTAACCCTTTTCATTTCTCCGACCGAGCTTGCGTGCCTGCCATCGCTCCGCTTCACTGCAAGTGATCACTTGCGCCTTCAGCCACTTCTCCCTCTGTCCGCGGCTGCTCTCCTGTAACGATGTCTCGATCTTCCCGTTCTTCCCGCTCCTGACGTTTCGCAGTGCATCGGATCCATGCATGTGTCTGCGGAGATCGATCCTCCCTTGCCATCCACGGTACTCTCGAGCAACCATTTTTTCGTACTTACAGGTCACGAATTCTACAAGTTCTGTGAACTGGAGATCCCGAAATTTGAATGACTTTCGGTAGGGTTCGGTAGAATTTCTCTTTTTATTTTCGGATGCATTGTAGGTGTGATGTCTCTTGTGCCAGCTTAGCTACCTCTCATTTTTGGCCAGGCGAGCCATGCCCTCCGTGTCTTAGGCACCTCTAGTTGTGCGTGCGATTTCTTTCCAGGATTTTGAAGTGCCGTCCTGTTCACCATCTTGTCCCAGCCACCAGCTTCTCTCTTGCTCGCACTTCCAAGATTGCAAGCACGGGAATTCAACACGACCTTGAGCTTGGCTGCGAATTTGTTGATCTGCAGAAATCATGTAACCGTATGGCTTCTCCGAACTTGCAGCCAAGCTTTGCACCAGTAACACATGCAGGTCTGTGACGAGCCATCATTTTCTTCTTAGTGTAGCGCTTTGTAGCTCTTACGTTAAGTTGATTAAAGGTTCCTTGGTGACTCTTTGGTGAAAAGAAACAGAGCAGCAGCTGCAATCTGCTTCCTTCTGTAGGCCCCGGCTGCAACATTTGGTTGTGACCAGTTTCGATAAGGGTTCAAAATGCCATAAGTTCCATTTGTGCCGTGATTTGCGGCAGGCACGTTACTTGCAGATTTGGCTTGAGGATCGAAGTGTGGAGGTTGTCACATGCCGTTTGTTCCTTTGGTTTTGTTAGGCAGAGTGAGCTGTTGCACAATTTAAATCCGTCATTCCGGTTCACAGTGCTTTTAGTGTCGGCGAGGTTTGCTTATTGAAGCGGTGCAGAGTGTGTGCGTGAGGTTCATTGATAAGTTTGTAAATTCAGAAGCCGTGGAATTTCTTAGTTTTGGCATTTATCCGCACTCACAGCTGAAGATTTGAATGACTCGAGCTTATTCAACTGAACGATGACCTATCTCCGTGTAGCAAAATCATGAGTGCCCTTAGAACTAAAAATCTAGCATCTGTAAAGTAGTTCGTCAATTATGAGCGACCCGCTGGATAGTACTTGTATGATTTTAGTCTCGCAGGAAACTGCTTTCCTAGTCCTCAGCTAGTCGGCACACAAGTGCATGGCTTTGAACGGAATTGTTTGTTTTACTTTGCAGGGGGTCTTCTGTGCTACTCTGAGGACATGTCGTCCGACAGTCTGCCCATGCTGGGCCATATGACAGAAGCTGAGGCAGGAGATGTGGATGCTTTAAGCGTGTTGACGCTTCTAAAGGATGTGGATGCTTTAAGGACAACACGGTCAGTGCATCAATTTGTTGAGCAGCAGAATCCCCAAGCAATTGATTTGTCGCAAGAGTATGGAAGCCCTCCAAAGACCTATAACACAACGACCCAGATACGGTCGAATGCCTCCAGAGCAGATGTTGATACTTTCACATTGCATCATTCTCGCAATTGGCCAGTCTCCAAACATGGTAAGTTGCATAGTCTTTGAGAGGTGGATCTTAGGCGGTTTCAATAGCTGAGAATGAGAAAACGTGCTAATAGTGCAGCACATGATTTTCAGGTGTCACACACGAAGAATGTGAGCGTATGCAAACCTTGCATGGGGATGCAGTACATTCCGGAATACCACAAGAGAACTCCACCATCGGAGATAAACATCAAGAGATCGTTGGCGATTCTTTGCAGGGCAGCAGTCTAGAAGGTGAATGGCTTACCTATCCTGAAGGTGAAGACGATGCTGTGACGATCAGCGAGAAAGATATGGAGGGGCTACAACCAATGAGGTTTTTGAGCAATAACATTGTTGACTTCTATATCAGGTGAGTAATCCCGGTCTTATTGTGTGATGGACATATTGTTTCGGCTGTATGTGGCAGCTCTTTGTTCTTTCTACGCTCTAGATAATTATAACATAATAGAGCAATGCAATGGAGTCCCTTTTGAAAACCGGATCAAAAGAGGATCTTCAATTGGATTCACTTTTGTAAGTAATGAGTGAATGTCATTTGTATTCCATGAATTGTGGGACTACTGTGTCATTGTCACGTACACATAGTTTCTAATTGTAACTAGATTGTATTCCCATTGCAAATGGGGGATGGCTCCCTTTGCTCTATTATGCTATGTCACTTGTCGAGTGGATAGTTATTTAGATATGTTGACCTTTAAACGTCAAAGCAAGCCCCATTGGCTTTTTATGATAGAATAATCTAGAAAAATGTAGCTTTCCTCAATCAAAACAAGCAAGTATTGGTGCATTGGAAAGCTACTAAAAAAGCGAGTTAGATTCTCGACTTGCACCTCATTGTGGAATCATGCACAAGCAATCAAAGTAATCGATTTGAATAGGAGTTGAGGTTGGGCAATTGAGGCCGTTTTTATGAAAGTGCCAAAGTGCAACAATGCCGCAACAGTGGCTGGTCAGCAGAGCCATTTTTTTTTAATTTTTTTAAAATAAAATAAAATTTTAGATGCCTTCGGGGCTGCCGCGCTGAGGCCCTCTTGACGTTTAAGGGTTAAATACAAGTGTCATGCAAACATGTGAGTTGTAAGAAATGAGATGCTTTTAGTTTCTAGCATAGTGAAAGATTCTTCCATGAGATACATGGTGGATGCAAGTCTCATTAGATGAAATATGAGGCCTCTAAAGGTGGCTCCGAGTTACTATTCCAAAAACTAATATTTAAAAATAAAAATATAAAAATACATCTGATGGGATTTGATTTTGGCCACTTCAGACTAGATAACCAAATTTTATTATATTTAAATTAGCTTTATCAATAAAGATTTTAAAGAATTTAAAGATTTTATAATACTTTTTTAATAATATTTTCTTTACATGAATCAAATTAATTTTTTGAAGTTTAAATAAAATTTTGAATAGAATATCAGTTTCTAGCACGAGTATCGAAATGGCCCTTTGGAGGCTTCAAACCTCTTCTAATGCATGGTTCAAGGGGCTCTAGGCTTGTGATAGGACCCTATTGTTTCAGATTTCAAAAAACTATGACTTATTCATTTAGGATCCAAATGATACATATTTTAAGTGCGTTAGAATCCTCAATAATTAGAGAAAAGGTGAAAAACTAAACACGTTTTATTAATGGAAACTACTCAAAGTAGGGGGTATGTATGGGAATTGGTTTCCCACCTTAGAATGAAGCTTGCTATTAATGTCAATCTCTACATATGTGTTGCTCCAAATGCAGGTATTTGGAAAGGAGACTTTCACCTGAGATTGGACATTGCTTTTATTTCTTTAACAGCTACTTTTTTACAAAGCTTTTAAAGAGCACTGTATGCACAAACATCAATCGCTCGAAAGTGGATTATGAGCAACTCCGAAAGTGGACTAGGGGTGTGAACTTATTTGAAAAGGACTACATTTTCATTCCAGTGATTAAGAGGTGGTAGTCCTATTCTCTGTCTTGAATGAAATCTTGCTTGTACATTGTAAGAGTTCATTACAACATTCAATATATAGTTTCAGCATTTAATTAGTGTAACTTTATGTGTAGATGGTGATATAGAGGAATTTTTCATTCAAAAAGAAGTGTTGTTTTGGGCACTAATTTGAAGGTGAACTTTGGTTGAATGACAGTTCGCATTGGAGCCTCATCATCATATGCCATCTTAGTAACCTTACAAGTGCACATGGTAAGGATGTGTTTCACTGCATGTTATTGGAGGTGTAATTTGGTTGCGAATTGTTTGTCCAACTAACCTACGGTGTTGTTTTTGTAGATGAAAAGCAGGGCTCACCTTGTATCCTTCATCTAGATCCTATTGAAGGGCAACATGAAAGCTTTGAAAGCCAAGTCCGAAGGTTAGTCTTTCACTCTTTCAATGGCATCATAGATTCAAAGTACATGTTATTATTGAGATTGATGTATTCATTGCCATCTAATGTTCTCTGGAACTCTTTATGCTATACGTATTGGCATATTCTCCTAGTGATCTATCTTGATCCCTTTTTAGAGTGGTGACATTGATTTTCTTTTGTGCAATGTACAACTATTGTGACTAATTACCTTTTAAAGCATGTTAGATTTCAATTTACTAGGTTTATGTGAGATAGATGAATTGCATGTTTTAGAGATTGGTTACTAAACTTAGGTTTTACCTTAGAGCATGATGTTTTATCATGTAGTGATTATGTGACATGTGCAGTTATATCTTGGAAGCATGGATGGATAGATTCAAAACTTCAGAGAACAAGGATCAATTTATAGCACTCTCTCTAATGGAGTATATTAAATGTGAGGTAATGTCTCCTATGGCCAAGGAATGAGATATATTTGGATGTATGGAAAGCGGTATGATTGTGTATTAGTGCACATTTTTTATGGAAAGATTGTATACAGATTTTTGTTGGTGTGTGTAGTGGAATGTTGATAGTGTAAGTATGTATTGTAGGTTCCACAACAAGGCAACAAGTATGACTGTGGTTTGTACCTCTTACATTATGTTGAAGTGTTTCTTCAAAAGACAACTTCACAAGACTTCAAGTTTGCTTCAAGTGAGCGGGGAGTCCATTTCATAAGTCCAGACTTTGTAGAGAAAGTTTGTGCCAAACGCATGCATATCCACAACCTCATTTGTGAACTTAGAGGAATATCTCAAGAGCAATATGCAAAGCGATTGACTATTGAAAACCTTATTGAAGAGCTTTGGAAAAGCTCTAAAATGCGTTTGACTTTTGAAAACTTTGTCAAAATGCTTTCAAAGCCCTCCCAAAAGCTTCACGCGTATTTGGAGAATGAAGGTGATGTGCTTTTTCACTACAAATTCCTCAATGTGAGTCTGAATGTAATTTTTCATGTGCATAACTACAAGCAAGTGATTTTATGCAAAGTTCATGGAGGAGCTGATGTTATTTCTAGTTTGGTGTTTCTTGTCGTAGTAGAGTTTTTGGGTTTGATTTACTTGTGTGCATTGGAAAACCCCTATATTTTCTTCATGTTGAAGAATATTTCTAGTGTTCCGAATTAAAGTACAATTTATATACATATTCAATGTTGATTATTTTTATCATGTGTTGGTGTAGTCTCTAGCATTAATGTGATTGTTTTAATGTGGCAGGTTATTCTAAAGGACACATTAAAGTTGTGGAAAACAATAATCGAGTTCTATCCATTGTTCAAGGTAATGAGAGCAAAGATACAAACCATCCATTGCAGAGTGAAGACGCCAGAGAATCACATCACAAACAATGTTCTATGCAGATTGAGGCAAATAACCATCAATCAAATTGGAGACAAGGTTTGGATGACAAATCACAAGATGGTGTTGAGGTTGCAAATGTGGAGTATCAATCAAGAAGTGAAACTCTATTGCACAAGCAGCAACATGAAAATGCTTCAAATAGGATATTGTGTGAAGATCTTAATGGAAGTAGAAACTTTCCTGTGTCAAAGATTGAGGTTTTCAAAGGAAGCCTTGAAGATGTGCAAAACAAAAGTCCAATTATGTTCGACACACAAGGTATGGAGAGCAAGCATGCATTTCATCTATCACTTGGAAAAAACACGATTGACATTGGACAACAAGAATGTCTCAATCAATCAAGCTGGCAATCAAGATTGGAAGATAGTGCAGGAGATGATGCTAAGATTGCACAACAAACAAGTCAAATTGTAGTAAGCCATCCTAAGGGAAAAAATAAAAGAGGTAGCTGTTGGACAAAGGAGGAGACTTCTATATTGTTGAGTTGCAAGGTGGAAGGGGGTCGGTTTTGCAAAGAGAGCCAAGGTGCTACACGTTGGAATCTCATCTCTCAAGAGATTGGAGACAAATTGGGAACCTTTCCATCAGAAGATCAATGTCGGCTCCGATATGACACTTTGTTGAAGGCTTACAAGACATACAAGAAATATTGCACAAAAGTTGGAAAGATGTTTTCGGAGATCACTGAAGAAGAACGACTTGAATTGAAAGTGGCAACGATCTTAAGTGAGGAATGGTACAAAACTATCGATGAAATTTGTCGGTGTTGGCCTCATAAAGCCAGGTCTCAAAAGCGTGCCAAACTCAATTCTAGTGTTTGCAATGAAGTGGATCTATTGAGCTCGTACAATTCACCACTTTACAATGCGCCATCAAGTTCAAACAGAATTTCATTTGAAGATGGAGTTGTAAGTTTGGGATTACATCAATTTTATGTTGTAGCATGCAACTTTAATGTAGGAATATTTGATGGTTTATTGATTTCAAATTTCATGTTATTATTATGTACATTAATAATTTATTTGGTTACTATGGAGTGAATTTCTAAAGGAGTTGGGTCATAACTTTAAAATTTACTTGTTTGTTGCATATGACGATATGATTACTTTGCTAGGAGATTGTAAGTGCACAATAGAGATGAGGTGATAGTGTCATGAATTCAATATATCAACATTCATTCTAATTGGATCATGGGTGGGGTGTAGGCTAAAAAGGAAATTGTGTGCACAAAATGTGAGGTTGGGTTTTGCAATGAAATCCAACCAATATGGTTTACTACTTTGAATGAAGAATTGAGAACCACAATATTGAATTTGGTCCAAGATTCGTCAATGAGGAATAAGCATGAAACGAGATTGATGCTCGAAAAAGAGGCAACTGAAGAAGGATTTGATATGGATGAAGTATGTCTAAGGTTGGCAATTGTACAAGATTGCGAACCATGGGAAATCCACAAATATGTAAGTTCTTGTTGCCAACATTTGGAATAGATAATTTATATTTGATTCATATTGGATGTTAGTAAATCATTGATTTGTGTACTTTTTGTGTGTGAATATGATTAGGAGTATATATGACATTTTGAGTTATGTAAATAACTTTGGTTATACAATAATAGTTTTAACGTTATTTGGTGATGTGTTTGTATAGATTCATGTGCTTTTGGAGCTCAAACTTGTGAATGTGAAGAACGTGGTTGTGGAAAATGAGAATGACTTTGAACTGACACGTTCCGAATTAAACAAAGTATGGATTATAGATTCTGGAGTGTGTGAGAACCTATCCAAGGAAGTGTTATCTAACAATCCGTGCCTCAAGACTTATCATCACAAGATTTCAAGTGCCCAATTTTCAGTTCAGCATATTAAAGTTTTAAACCTCTATAAATGTGATGAACTTGAATCCTTGGATTTAAAAGTATATCCGAATTTGCGGTGTTTGATCATCAAGAACTGTAGAAATTTTATCTCAATTACAGGTTGGGAAGTTCCAAGAAGTCTTGGATGGCTTGAAATACGCGATTGTTATCGTTATAATGTTTTGATAGAGTTTTGTATTAGTAATAATGGCTATAGAATGTTGGATTTCAAGTGTTTAAAAGTGTTCGCATTTGAGGGTTCTTTGCAAACTAGAACCCTCCGAGGTTTGGCCAACGTCAATTTGTACGAGAATTTACCAACCATCCAAGGCTTGGGCAATCTCCTTGCTTTGACCCACCTCAAGCTCAATCAATGCTTTGGACTATCAACAATTGAAGATTTGAGCAAATTGCGGGCTTTGACTCATCTTGAACTTAGAGAATGTAGGAGTTTATCAACCATTCAAGGCTTGAGCAATCTCCTTGCTTTGACTCACCTCAGCCTCATAAATTGTGAGGTATTGTCGACCATGGAAGATTTGAGCAAGTTGCAGGGTCTAACTGATCTTGACCTTAATGGGTGCTATAATCTGTCAACCATTCCAGGCCTGTGCAATCTCCTTGCTTTGACCCACTTGCACCTTACATATTGCACGAGTTTATCAGCAATCGAGGATTTGAGCAAGTTGCAGGCTCTAACTCATCTTGACCTTAAAGGGTTCAATAATCTGTCAACCATTCAAGGCTTGTGCAATCTCCTTGCTTTGATCCACTTGGACCTTACAGATTGCAAGAATTTGTCGACAATCGAGGATTTGAGCAATTTGCAGGCTCTAACTTATCTTAACCTTCGGTTGTGCGCCAATTTATCAACCATTCAAGGCTTGAGCAATCTCCTTGCTTTGACCCACTTGGACCTTAGTCATTGCAAGAGTTTGTCTACAATCCAGGATTTGAGCAAGTTGCAGGCTCTAACTCGTCTTGACCTTAGCTGGTGCTATAATTTATCAACCATTCAAGGCTTGAGCAATCTCCTTGCTTTGACCCACTTGGACCTTCGTGATTGCAAGAGTTTGTCGGCAATCGAGGATTTGAGCAAGTTGCAGGCTCTAACTCATCTTGACCTTAGCCGGTGCTATAATTTATCAACCATTCAAGGCTTGAGCAATCTCCTTGCTTTGACCCACTTGGACCTTACATATTGCACGAGTTTATCAACAATCGAGGATTTGAGCAAGTTGCAGGCTCTAACTTATCTTAACCTTCGCTTGTGCGTCAATTTATCAACCATTCAAGGCTTGAGCAATCTCCTTGCTTTGACCCACTTGGACCTTAGTCATTGCAAGAGTTTGTCGGCAATCCAGGATTTGAGCAAGTTGCAGGCTCTAACTCATCTTGACCTTAGCTGGTGCTATAATTTATCAACCATTCAAGGCTTGAGCAATCTCCTTGCTTTGACCCACTTGGACCTTCGTGATTGCAAGAGTTTGTCGGCAATCGAGGATTTGAGCAAGTTGCAGGCTCTAACTCGTCTTGACCTTAGCTGGTGCTATAATTTATCAACCATTCAAGGCTTGAGCAATCTCCTTGCTTTGACCCACTTGGACCTTACATATTGCACGAGTTTATCAACAATCGAGGATTTGAGCAAGTTGCAGGCTCTAACTTATCTTAACCTTCGCTTGTGCGTCAATTTATCAACCATTCAAGGCTTGAGCAATCTCCTTGCTTTGACCCACTTGGACCTTAGTCATTGCAAGAGTTTGTCGGCAATCCAGGATTTGAGCAAGTTGCAGGCTCTAACTCATCTTGACCTTAGCTGGTGCTATAATTTATCAACCATTCAAGGCTTGAGCAATCTCCTTGCTTTGACCCACTTGGACCTTACAGATTGCAAGAGTTTGTCGGCAATCGAGGATTTGAGCAAGTTGCAGGCTCTAACTCATCTTGACCTTAGCTGGTGCTATAATTTATCAACCATTCAAGGCTTGAGCAATCTCCTTGCTTTGACTCACTTGGACCTTACACATTGCTGGAGTTTGCCGGCAATCCAGGATTTGAGCAAGTTGCAGGCTCTAACTCATCTTGACCTTAGCTGGTGCTATAATTTATCAACCATTCAAGGCTTGAGCAATCTCCTTGCTTTGACCCACTTGGACCTTACAGATTGCATGAGTTTGTCGGCAATCGAGGATTTGAGCAAGTTGCAGGCTCTAACTCGTCTTGACCTTAGCTGGTGCTATAATTTATCAACCATTCAAGGCTTGAGCAATCTCCTTGCTTTGACCCACTTGGACCTTACATATTGCACGAGTTTATCAACAATCGAGGATTTGAGCAAGTTGCAGGCTCTAACTTATCTTAACCTTCGCTTGTGCGTCAATTTATCAACCATTCAAGGCTTGAGCAATCTCCTTGCTTTGACCCACTTGGACCTTAGTCATTGCAAGAGTTTGTCGGCAATCCAGGATTTGAGCAAGTTGCAGGCTCTAACTCATCTTGACCTTAGCCGGTGCTATAATTTATCAACCATTCAAGGCTTGAGCAATCTCCTTGCTTTGACCCACTTGGACCTTACAGATTGCAAGAGTTTGTCGGCAATCGAGGATTTGAGCAAGTTGCAGGCTCTAACTCATCTTGACCTTAGCTGGTGCTATAATTTATCAACCATTCAAGGCTTGAGCAATCTCCTTGCTTTGACCCACTTGGACCTTAGTCATTGCAAGAGTTTGTCGGCAATCCAGGATTTGAGCAAGTTGCAGGCTCTAACTCATCTTGACCTTAGCCGGTGCTATAATTTATCAACCATTCAAGGCTTGAGCAATCTCCTTGCTTTGACCCACTTGGACCTTACAGATTGCATGAATTTGTCGACAATCGAGGATTTGAGCTAGTTGCAAGCTCTAACTCATCTTGACCTTAGTCGATGCTATCATTTATCAACCATTCAAGGCTTGAGCAATCTCCTTGCTTTGACTCACCTCGACCTTAGAAATTGTGAGACAATGTCGACTGAGGAGGATTTGAGCAAGTTGCCGGCTTTAACTTATATCAACTTTAGTGGTTGTTACTCTATTCTAGACTCTTAAGGATATGAGCAAGCTCCAAGATCTAATCACTTGTTTTGGATAGTTTACGATAGGCAATCAATTTTGTGACCTAAATTGATACATGAGTTTATTAACCATTTTAGGCTTAAGCAATCTCTTTGGTTTAGCACACCTCAATCTTTTAGATTATAAGGAACTTTTGACTATAGAGGATTTAAGCAAGTTGTAGGCTTTATTTCATATCAATCTTAG
Organism: Pohlia nutans; assembly: GCA_022496805.1. Lineage (NCBI taxonomy): Eukaryota > Viridiplantae > Streptophyta > Bryopsida > Bryales > Mniaceae > Pohlia > Pohlia nutans. The sequence goes on from CM040086.1 coordinate 7,396,328, forward strand.
TTAATTGTGCATGAGTTTGTCAACCTTCCAAAAGTTAAGGATTCACCTTGCTTGACTCACTTGGACCTTGCAAATTGGGAGAAAATGTCGATCATTGAGGATTTGAGCAAGTTGCAGACTTTAATTTATCTCAACTTTAGAAGTTGTTGGAACTACTACTATTGCTCTTAGTATTTCTCACTAAGTCCTTAAAAATCTGACCGTCTTGGTGCAGTCTAACATAGGCGATGAACTTGTAGATGGACAAAACACAGGTGAGCGTCTATTGTAGTTCATACTTATCGTATTGATTTTACAAGGTTCTGATACACTTGATCTATGGTGCACGAGTGGGCAAGCGACGTCAAATTTTTTGGTAGATACTAAATGTACAAGGATTTAGTATGCAAGAGGGATGCCCGGTTTAGAATAGCATATGTAGCAATTGTTTACTCAGTTTGTTAACCCCTAAAGGAACACGGATTCATGGTTTTAAAATGACAAATTCAATGTATGATTCACATCGGACCAAAATCACCAAATTTCATATCACTGGTAATAGTGAAGAACATTACATATGTTGGTCAAAAAACAAATAATTAAAAAAAAATGGAACTTCATATAGTACTTCTAGAAAACACAAGAAAAGCAAACGACCCACTTTGGGCTTCTTGGTGCGTTAGGAGTTAAGTATTAAATAACTAAAGAACTGCGATAGTTGCGAGGAGGTTATCGTACATACTCAGTTCTTTTTTCAATCACAACCCTTGATCTTCATGAGCTAAGGGCGTAGGATGCAAGTTGAGGAAAGAAGATTATAAGTTGCAACTTGTGATGGTGTTGGTGACGGGTTGCCAATGGGATGGAGCCACGTTAACCTTGAAATTTCAACAACCGGTTATGATGTACACTTTTTTATTTTGATTGATAATTACTTGTGCCTCATTTTATGTTGTAGTGATTCACTCAAAATTTCAAAGATTTCAATGTGAATGTGCTCCTAAAAAGTCAGCTCATAAAATTAAGCAACCAAAAATCTCCAAAAATCACTACACTTAGAATATTACATTTCAACCAATCCCAACAAATTTCATGTACAAATTGTCAATATCTTATTCATAATCAAATTTCAAAAGAATTTTCAATTTAAAGTTTCAAATTCTATACAAAAAGCATTGGTGATAGCAATCATAGATTTATCTATATAGATAGAATCAAAGATTCATAATGTACAACTTTTACTCATATATCAAGTTCAAAATATCCCTCTTAGTTACATTTTAGAAGACATCTTTGAAATTTTCTAAATCTGGAGAGAGGTGAGATCGCTTAGGGGTTAAAAGTGGGTTGTTAAATGGCTGCTTTCACATTATTGAGTTGGCTGTCTGACAGGGTACTACAACTAAGATCACTCAAGCCATTGAACGGAGAGTTTTCCAAGGAATCCAGCTAAAATCCAATATTTTACAAAAGCAACCGGTTTTAGACAAGAGAGGAATCCTTAAAGTCACCTTGTGTTTGAATTAGATACCTTGAATTTTTCTTTAATATACTTTTATTTGTTCACACCAAATAGTTAAAGGGTATGGAAGAGCATGGTGGGCTTTCATTATTAGGTGTGTAAGAGCTTGGTGATCATCAAACTCATGAAGACCACCAAGCTCTTACACACCTAATAATGACAAACTAGTAAGCTCTTCTACACCCTTTAACTATTTGAAGTGAACAAATAAGAGTATATTAAAGCAAAATTCAGGGTATCTTATTGAAACACAAGGTGACTTTAAAGATAACTCTAAGAACCCATCTGGATATTATTCGTGTTTCATTTAGGTAGCACTCGAGTATCACAACAAAATTCCAGATTTTAGCCTAAAATTATAAGTTTTTAAACCAATAATTTGGCAATTCCATTCCGCTGATTTTACACTAATTGCCGGATCTCTCTAGATTTTAGCCTAAAATTATAAGTTTTTAAACCAATAATTTGGCAATTCCATTCCGCTGATTTTACACTAATTGCCGGATCTCTCTGTACACTAAATTAGGCAATTGGAGCCATCGACATCGTCCATGCGGAGACTCGAAGAAGATTGTTTAACAATTTTTCAGCCTTATCATTCAGATGCTCATATCCAAGATATGTTATGTTACTAACCCCACAAGGGCCAAGGATTCATGGTTTCAAACTTCAAATTCAGTCGATCATATTGTAAGAAATATGTTGCTGACGCCCGGGTCAAGTTCTATTCACTAGAATCAGAGAACATTGTAAGTGTTGGTCAAAACGTAAATAAATCCGAATTAACCCCTACTTGCTTAACTAGGCGATTTTGGCCAGATGTGCAGAATTGAAATTTGTTTTCTCATCCGTCATGCACTTTTTGCAAGTAAAAGAAATTCTACAAAATTCTATGGCAAGATAGCTTCATGCATGTGTGATCTGATTAGAAAAGGGATGATTTGTGAATTTTTTTTGCCTCATTTCCTGCCACGCATTCCCACCAAATTCTTCTAAGATCTTAGTTCAAAACAAATCGAATGTGCTCTAGGAAAAATCAACTCATAAATTTAAGTAACCAAAAAATCACTACAATCAGAGTATTACATTTGAACCCATCACAACAAATTTCATCCACAAATTGTCAATATCTTATTCGTAATCGAATTACAAAAGAATTCTGAATTTTACGTTTCAAATTTTATACAAAAATATTGGTAATTGCAGTCACAAATCTAACCGTATTGATAGAATCTAAAATCAATAATGTACAACTTTTCATTAGTACGTCAAGTTCAAAATATTCCTCTCAATCACATTTTATAATGCATCTTTACAATTCTCCAAATCTGAAGAGGGGTGTAGGCATTGAGGGGTCAAAGGAAGTCCACATAAGACTTGCTCAAAAGTTCTGAAAAGAACATGAGGCTCAATTCGGGCTTCTTGGTCCTTTAGGGTCTTATTGAACAGGGACCCAGGTAAGGTAGGAGCACCCAGTTCCAACAGTGTACCCAATGCCCATAATTTCTACACAAGGTAGTCATTTTAGAACACAAATCTAAGCACATCATAGAGCTCATATTGTTTGTTGACCAAAATGATAAGCTATCTATGGTCTACCTAGATTTACGTTCTAGAATGACTACCGTGTTATCGAAAGAAATTATCGGCGTTGGGTACACTATTGGAATTGGGTGCTCCTACCTTATTACCAGTGAGCTTGAGAAGCCTGGTGATGTGTCGGCTGGACTGGGCAATGATGTACCCTGTGCATTCTGCGAGATGGCTGTCATCTGGGCTCAGAATCAACTCAGGAAGAACAAGACTGAAGCGCAGATCAAGGCCTATATGAACAAGGTGACCATCTCAAGCAGAAAATTGATCGAGGACTGTTTTGTTTCGTTCTTACTTGTATGTAGAATATTTTTGGAAGGTCAGAAAGGTCTGGTGGTTCATTTCCTTTTGCTACACTGGAGTGATAATGGATGGGTTATACGTAACTGGAACCTTCACATTGACTTGATCCTCTCTTGTTGCAGCTTTGTGAGCGTCTGCCCAGTCCAAATGGCGAATCCATGGTGGATTGCAATTCTTTATCAGCAATGCCGCCTGTTAGTTTCACCATTGCTGGCAAGGATTTCAAGCTCACTCCCGAGCAGGTATGCATCCAACGTTTCATTGACACCTGAGTGAGCCTTCGTGGAAAGAATATGGAAATGACAGTTGCTGCTTAGGAGTTGCAGTTGTTGAAATGTGTTTTTCTTGCTCAGTAAATGATACTTGCTCCTTAGTAGTTACATCAGAAATCACAGATTTGTAAAATATAAATGTTTCATTGGCGGCATGCGTACAAATCCTGCCTTTTTCTATTCATTTTTCCCGGGGGGGATTTTCCCAGATAGGCTGTTGCTGATAGATGTTGTCCGTGCACATTTGGTGCAGTATATTTTGAAAGTGGGCGAAGGTGCTGAAGCACAATGCATCAGTGGATTCCTTGGTCTTGATATTCCGCCTCCAGCCGGACCTCTGTGGTATGTCTCAACTTTTTCTCTGCAACTCTTTTCAACCAATTTACCCTGAAAGGACCAAGAAGCCTGAAATAGGCCTTGTGTTTTTTTTTTTTTTTTACAGTTTTGAGTAGGTCCTATGTAGACTTCTTTTTGTTCAAATTTATTTGTTTTCGACCAACACATGCAATGATCTTCACTGATTCAAGTGATATATAATTACGTCCCATATGAATTATATTTTTGATAATATGATTGATTGAATATGTCATCTTAAAACCATGCAACCTTGGTCCTTTAGGGGTTAAAGAGCGGCAATTTGGAGCTTAGAAAGAATGATATGTATCTTTCATTAAATTCATGCCAAAGGGTACTAAAACCATTGTCACTTATATTGGTCTAAACCTCCCACTTTGAATTTGCTTAAGAAATTCATAAAAATTTGGTCTCAACGTATCCCAAAGTGATCTCTCTATATTTTCTCAAGTATCACACTCCTACAATGTTAAAAGCTTAAAATGATGTAAATAATATCCTCTACCTTAACTCCTATAGAAAAAAGAAACCTGAATTAGGCCTCTGTTCTTTTTAAGCATTTTTAGTAGGTCCTTTGTGGAGTTCCTTGTGTTCAAAATTTATTTTCTTTTTGATCTACACATAGAATGTTCATCACTGATTTCAGTGATATAGAATTTGGTCCCATCTTAAATATACTTTTCACTATATGATCTATCGAATATGTCATTTTAAAACCATGAATCCTTTGAATATGAGTTTAGCTGGTCGTCTATCAAGTTGCAGAGATTTTGGAAGAGCTTTAACTTGATTTGTCAGTGGATGATAACAGGATTCTTGGAGACGTGTTTATGGGCGTTTACCACACGGTGTTCGATTTTGGCAATGAGCGACTGGGTTTCGCTTTGGCTGCGTAGAATTTGAGTACTGCAGACTACGTTGGATTTTGTGGTATGATTTGGACTTAACTGTCGGTACGTACAGTATCTGGTTTCTGTAGTGCGAATTAGAATTCCCACTCGGACCTTGTGCCTCTCTTTCTTTGTTAGTCATTGTTCCAGTCAGGTCAAGGCTCTAACTTCCCTGTGATATAACTTAATGTGGCATCAGTTTAGCTAGTTTGAGATGAAATGTAGATTTTGAGTACTTACCTCTTGAAGACTCACTTACATTTTGAAGACTTTCTTACATTTCAAAGACATTTTGAGTACTTACATTTTGAAGCTTTAAAATTACTTACACCAGTGAGGTACTTGTCCCTCTATATTATGACATATTTGGGAAGCCCTGCCTTGAAGGTGGCATGTATGGATTTGTCATAGAAATGACTTGTTACATGTGTAAGAATGAATGTTTTTTTGTATATCAAGAGAAAATGTTGATCAGAGTAATGTAGTTCAACATTACTCCAAAATCCTTCTCTCATAGAGTTCGACACGGGAGTTGTTTCTATAGCTAGGAAAAACCCTTCTCTGATGACTTTTTCAACAACCTCTCTGTCCACGAACAGATGAGATCAGATGATATTGCCCAGTTTGTTCTCCATTTCTGCTTCTCAGATTATATCATTCGAATGGAAAGATTTGAAAGACCAACCCATGTCATCGTTGATTTCATCCTCAAACAATTGAAAAATGATCAATCTTATTTGTTCGAGTGATTGCCTCAACTGACGAAGTATGTTCTACTTTGTTGGAGAGCACAATCGAAAATCCATCTCCAAGTTTGAGCGTAGCTGTTAGTCAACTCCGTCGCTAAGGTCCTTCGATTCTGGGACTTGATCACATATCATCAACAACTTCGAATACGTGAAAGGTCTATTCACTTCAAAGCCTTTTGATGCAATCTCCCATATCAAGTGCCCTACCATGCGTGCATGTATATTACAATACAGAATGCATGTACGTTAAATCAATCCAACTACCACAAAAATAAAATAAAAAATCACTACTTTCCAACACTGGTTAGCTTGATAGTAGTTTGGGGTCTATGGTTAGTTTCTTTAGATGCTTTTCAAATACCATGAAGAGTTGTTGTGGAATCTATATTACTATGGATGCCAACCTCAAATGTTTCATGCATTGGTTGTTAAATTGTGATTATTCTCTAATAGGAAATCAAGTCTACTTTCCAATTCAATTTGAATCATGCCAACCCAAAAGCTTTATTGGGCTCTAGTTACAATTAGAAACTAAGCTTACGTGAAAATGAAAGGTAGTCCCAAAATTCATGGAATACAAATGACATTCCTTCATTATTTAAAGAAATGAATCTAAGTGAAAATTCTCTTTTGATCCAATTTTCAAAAGGATGCTTCACTGTAGTACTCTGTTATGCTACGTTTTAGAAAGGATGCAAACGGAGATCTTAAAAACATTTTAGACATTACAATAGTAGATATTCTATACTATCTTCTAAAACAATGTTTTGCAATTTTGTTTTGCATTTTTCAAAAGATTTGACTTAGTGTAAAAAACATTTGGCATTCTTTGTAGTGCACAATAAAAAAACCCATGTTTATGCAATCTCTTTCGATCATATCAAATTATACTTTTGAATATCAAAAGAAATAGTTTTTTGTTTTCTTCTCTAAATTTATTCATTGTTTTACATAAAATTTCTTGAAAGATATTGGTGATGTACTTATATTGGATTAAGTAAATACACAAGAAACATCAACAGTAGGTACATCTTTCTATTTAGAAAATATTACACTACCAAAGTAGAAATTCACACTACTAACAATTCAATGTAGAATTGTCATTTATCTAATTTTTACAAAAGAAATATCTCCAAAATGTCATTAGATGTTTACTAATTGTATTATGCATGATATCAAACTCACTACGTTTATACCTTTGAGTATAATAGTCCAATTGGTTTGCCAAATTAAACTTCATTACAATCTATGTTACAAAATTTCAATGTACGATACTTTTACACAGAATTGACCATAAGGTGATTTTTTACTTTGGTAGTTTGATGTATTTTAAAATTGAATGATGTCCCTGTTGATGTTTTTTGGAGATAAAGAAGCTTTATAATTGGCTGATGCCAATGACCAATTTCTTTTCAAATGCCAACGAATAATTTTGCCGTGACAAAGTTTGCCAACAGTTACCTACCATTGACACAAATTGATTCTTCAAAATCAAAATTACTGGGATGCCAATAATTTCATTTTGAAATGGAAGAAAACATAGGAAGGACAGGTCGGATTGCACAACGAACCTAAAACACCTATGCGTAATTTTTTTAAGTCCGTACAAAAAGTTGTCTCCAATTAAAATTAATAGTCATTGGGAGTGTTTTATTTATAACAAAACAATCTTAATTTTTTATCCAAAAGCCCAAAAGATTGGGTAGCTTGGCCACTGCGACATGTATTAAAATTTTCATATAATTAGGTTTTAAATGCTATAATTGTCTTTAAGAAACATTCAGTTCCCATATACAAATATGTTTTTGGTCTCTTTGTTAGAAAGGCTACAAGAGCTTCCTACATTAAAACAATTTTTATTACTTGAAATTGAATGAGAATGCAATATAAGTGATTAATAATCAAGGCGATATAATATGGGAATTGCGTACCGGGGTATTAACCTCCACGTGACCAAACAACCATTTTCTGGTCGCTACTCTTTTTTACAGGTTGTTTGAGATAAAAAAATAAGTTTTATAAAAGATTAAAATTATTTTCAAATAGGAAACGTTCAAGTCTACTTTCCAACCCAATTTGAATCATGTCATTCTGAAGCAACTCTAACGAGGAGATTTTTTCAAAGACAAACACCACGACATTGTCCTAGTATTATAAAACTTACTATTTCAAGAAAGTAATGATGTTCTCTCTCTTGAAAATTTTGCCATCGACCATTTTGGAATTGAATGTTTATTTTTAACCAACCATACCAAATTTCAAATTCTAAAAATGAAAATTGTAATTTTGAAGAATATTCAACGATAAAATGCTTCTAAATTTATTAAATGAGTGTCTAAAACATTTTTTGAAAAAATTACCATATGGATAATTAATAAATGTCAAGCTTCTCATTTTCTCATAAGGACCACACTTCAGCAAAGTTGCAGAAGTAACATTTTATAACACATCTAGGTATTGCCGTTACTCTCTCTGTCATTTACGGGATAGGAACCTTATGATTAACTAAAGATCAGTTCTCCCCTATATTAATTTGGAGATGAAAGAGACAAGAAAGTAAAAAATCAGACGAAACATTTTATAACATACTAGAGCAACGCAATGGAGCCCCCTTTTGAAAATTGGATTGAAAGAGAATCTTCATTTAGATCCACATTTTTAAGTAATGAAGGAATGCCATTTGTTTTCTATGAAGTTTAGGACCATCATATCATTAGAGTTATCCCCAAAGTCCTTCAAACTTTGAAAGAGATACCTAGAATTTGTTTTAATATAGTCTTATTTGGTCTCTCCAAATAGTGAAAAGGTATGGAGGAGCTTGGTGGTCTACAATTATTAGGTGTGTAAGAGGTTGGTGGTCTTCAAAATCATATGAAACTTATTTGAGCTCCTCTTTTGGTGCCCAAAAAAGTTTCACATGATTTTAAAGACCACCAAGCTTTTACACACCTAATAATTGTAGACCACCAAGCTCTTTCATACTTTTTAACTATTTGGAGTAACCAAATAAAATTATATAACAACAAAATTCTAGGGATCTTTTTCAAACTTTGAGAGACTTCGCGGATAACTCTATTGCAACGTATACTTAGTCTCTAACTGTAACAAGACTGTGGTCCCATTTCAAAAAGGTGTTGACTTCCATTACTCTATTATGTCATGTTGTTGCAAGTATTTGTCAGACAAGAACTCTGATATCGGACTGGGAACGAGTCATGGGCACAAGCCTCAAGGCACGTGGCCGCTCTGTCCAATATCAGAAGCTGGGGTCCACAACTCCACATGCTTGTATGCAGCACTGGGAACGACACATGGGCACAAGGCTCCTGGCTCCGATATCGGGCTGGGAACGAGTCAAGGGCTCAACAGGGCCGTTCCGTCCAATATCGGCAGCTCGGCCCCGTCCGTCGTCATTGCCACCGATTTGTCGTCAGTCTGCGTTCAGTTGACGACGACTGCGTTCAGTTGTCTGTACGCAGCCCCAGCTTATAAAGTTCTGGGATCGGAGCTACCCAACCCTTTTCACTTCTCCGAGCAACATCGCTCCGCTTCACTGCAAGTGATCACTTGCGCCTTCAGCCAGTTCTCCCTCAGTCTGCCGCTGGTCTCGTGCAACTATGTCTCGTTCTTCCCGTTCTTCCCGCTCCTGACGTTTCGCAGTGCATCGGATCCATGCACATGTCTGCGGAGATCGATCCTCCCTTGCCATCCACAGTACTCTCGAGCAACCAATTTCTCGCACTTACAGGTCACAAGTTCTTCTAGTTCTGTGAACTGGAGATCCCGAAATTTGAATGACTTTCGGTGGGGTTCGGTAGAATTTCTCTTTTTAATTTCGGAAGCATTGTAGGTGTGATGTCTCTTGTGCCAGCTTAGCATCCTCTTATTTTTGGCCAGACGAGCCATGCCCTGCGTGTCTTAGCCACCTCTAGTTGTGCGTGCAATTTCTTTCCAGGATTTTGACGTGCCGTCCTGTTCACCATCTTGTCCCAGCCACCAGCTTCTCTTGCTCATACTTCCAAGACTGGAGGCCGGGGAATCCAAGGAGACCTTGAGCTTGGCTGCGAATTCGTTGATCTGCAGAAATCATGTAACCGTATAGCTTCTCCAAAATTACAGACAAGCTCTGCGCCAGTAACATATGCAGGTCTGTGACAAGCCATCATTTTCTTTTTAGTGTAGCGCTTTGTAGCTTTTACGTTCAGTTGATTCAAGGTTCCTTGGTGACGCTTTGGTGAAGAGAAACAGAGCAGCAGCTGCAATCTGCTTCCTTCTATAGGTCGCGGCTGCGACATTTGGTTGTGACCAGTTTCGATAAGGGTTCAAAATGCCATAAGTTCCATTTGTGCAGTGATTTGTGAAGAGCGGCAGGCATGTTAAGTCAATATTTGGCTTGAGGATCGAAGTTTGGAGGTTGTCTCATGCCGTTTGTTCCTTTGGTTTTGTTAGGCAGAGTGAGCTGTTGCACAATTTAAATCCGTCATTCCGCTTCACAAGGCTGTAGTGCCGAGAGCTTGTAGTGTCTGCGAGGTGTGTTTATTGAAGCGGTGCAAAGTGTGTGCGTGAGGTTCGTTGATAAGTTTGTAAATTCAGAAGCCGTGGAATTTCTTAGTTTGGTCCGCACTCACAGCTGAAGATTTGAATGGCTCGAGCTTACTCGTTGGCGTTGAGTTTTCTGAACGATGATCTGTCTCCGTGTAGTACATGAGTGCCCTTAGAACTAAAAATCTAGCTTCTGTAAAGTAGTTAGTCAATTATGAGCGACCCGCTGGATAGTACTTGTATGATTTTAGTCTCGCAGGAAACTGCTTTCCTAATCCTCAGCTAGTCGGCACACCAGTGGATGGCTTTGAACGGAATTGTTTGTTTCACTTTGCAGGGGGTCTTTTGTGCTACTCTGAGGACATGTCGTCCGACAGTCTGCCCATGCTGGGCCATATGACAGAAGCTGGGGCAGGGGATTACCCCCAAAATTTTAAGCGTGTTGACGCTTCTAAGGATGTGGATGCTTTAAGGGCAACACAGTCAGTGTATCAATTTGCTGAGCAGCAGAATCCCCAAGCAATTGATTTGCCGCATGAGTGTGGAAGCCCTCCAAAGACCTATAACACAACGACCCAGATACGGTCGAATGCCTCCAGAGCAGATGTTGATACTTTCACATTGCATCATTCTCGCAATTGGCCAGTCTCCAAACATGGTAAGTTGCATAGTCTTTGAGAGGTGGATCTTAGGCGGTTTCAATAGCTGAGAATGAGAAAACGTGCTAATAGTGCAGCACATGATTTTCAGGTGTCACACACGAAGAATGTGAGCGTATGCAAACCTTGCATGGGGATGCAGTACATTCCGGAATACCACAAGAGAACTCCACCATCGGAGATAAACATCAAGAGATCGTTGGCGATTCTTTGCAGGGCAGCAGTCTAGAAGGTGAATGGCTTACCTATCCTGAAGGTGAAGACGATGCTGTGACGATCAGCGAGAAAGATATGGAGGGGCTACAACCAATGAGGTTTTTGAGCAATAACATTGTTGACTTCTATATCAGGTGAGTAATCCCGGTCTTATTGTGTGTGATGGACATATTGTTTCGGCTGTATGTGGCAGCTCTTTGTTCTTTCTACGCTCTAGATAATTATAACATAATAGAGCAATGCAATGGAGTCCCTTTTGAAAACCGGATCAAAAGAGGATCTTCAATTGGATTCACTTTTGTAAGTAATGAGTGAATGTCATTTGTATTCCATGAATTGTGGGACTACTGTGTCATTGTCACGTACACATAGTTTCTAATTGTAACTAGATTGTATTCCCATTGCAAATGGGGGATGGCTCCCTTTGCTCTATTATGCTATGTCACTTGTCGAGTGGATAGTTATTTAGATATGTTGACCTTTAAACGTCAAAGCAAGCCCCATTGGCTTTTTATGATAGAATAATCTAGAAAAATGTAGCTTTCCTCAATCAAAACAAGCAAGTATTGGTGCATTGGAAAGCTACTAAAAAAGCGAGTTAGATTCTCGACTTGCACCTCATTGTGGAATCATGCACAAGCAATCAAAGTAATCGATTTGAATAGGAGTTGAGGTTGGGCAATTGAGGCCGTTTTTATGAAAGTGCCAAAGTGCAACAATGCCGCAACAGTGGCTGGTCAGCAGAGCCATTTTTTTTTAATTTTTTTAAAATAAAATAAAATTTTAGATGCCTTCGGGGCTGCCGCGCTGAGGCCCTCTTGACGTTTAAGGGTTAAATACAAGTGTCATGCAAACATGTGAGTTGTAAGAAATGAGATGCTTTTAGTTTCTAGCATAGTGAAAGATTCTTCCATGAGATACATGGTGGATGCAAGTCTCATTAGATGAAATATGAGGCCTCTAAAGGTGGCTCCGAGTTACTATTCCAAAAACTAATATTTAAAAATAAAAATATAAAAATACATCTGATGGGATTTGATTTTGGCCACTTCAGACTAGATAACCAAATTTTATTATATTTAAATTAGCTTTATCAATAAAGATTTTAAAGAATTTAAAGATTTTATAATACTTTTTTAATAATATTTTCTTTACATGAATCAAATTAATTTTTTGAAGTTTAAATAAAATTTTGAATAGAATATCAGTTTCTAGCACGAGTATCGAAATGGCCCTTTGGAGGCTTCAAACCTCTTCTAATGCATGGTTCAAGGGGCTCTAGGCTTGTGATAGGACCCTATTGTTTCAGATTTCAAAAAACTATGACTTATTCATTTAGGATCCAAATGATACATATTTTAAGTGCGTTAGAATCCTCAATAATTAGAGAAAAGGTGAAAAACTAAACACGTTTTATTAATGGAAACTACTCAAAGTAGGGGGTATGTATGGGAATTGGTTTCCCACCTTAGAATGAAGCTTGCTATTAATGTCAATCTCTACATATGTGTTGCTCCAAATGCAGGTATTTGGAAAGGAGACTTTCACCTGAGATTGGACATTGCTTTTATTTCTTTAACAGCTACTTTTTTACAAAGCTTTTAAAGAGCACTGTATGCACAAACATCAATCGCTCGAAAGTGGATTATGAGCAACTCCGAAAGTGGACTAGGGGTGTGAACTTATTTGAAAAGGACTACATTTTCATTCCAGTGATTAAGAGGTGGTAGTCCTATTCTCTGTCTTGAATGAAATCTTGCTTGTACATTGTAAGAGTTCATTACAACATTCAATATATAGTTTCAGCATTTAATTAGTGTAACTTTATGTGTAGATGGTGATATAGAGGAATTTTTCATTCAAAAAGAAGTGTTGTTTTGGGCACTAATTTGAAGGTGAACTTTGGTTGAATGACAGTTCGCATTGGAGCCTCATCATCATATGCCATCTTAGTAACCTTACAAGTGCACATGGTAAGGATGTGTTTCACTGCATGTTATTGGAGGTGTAATTTGGTTGCGAATTGTTTGTCCAACTAACCTACGGTGTTGTTTTTGTAGATGAAAAGCAGGGCTCACCTTGTATCCTTCATCTAGATCCTATTGAAGGGCAACATGAAAGCTTTGAAAGCCAAGTCCGAAGGTTAGTCTTTCACTCTTTCAATGGCATCATAGATTCAAAGTACATGTTATTATTGAGATTGATGTATTCATTGCCATCTAATGTTCTCTGGAACTCTTTATGCTATACGTATTGGCATATTCTCCTAGTGATCTATCTTGATCCCTTTTTAGAGTGGTGACATTGATTTTCTTTTGTGCAATGTACAACTATTGTGACTAATTACCTTTTAAAGCATGTTAGATTTCAATTTACTAGGTTTATGTGAGATAGATGAATTGCATGTTTTAGAGATTGGTTACTAAACTTAGGTTTTACCTTAGAGCATGATGTTTTATCATGTAGTGATTATGTGACATGTGCAGTTATATCTTGGAAGCATGGATGGATAGATTCAAAACTTCAGAGAACAAGGATCAATTTATAGCACTCTCTCTAATGGAGTATATTAAATGTGAGGTAATGTCTCCTATGGCCAAGGAATGAGATATATTTGGATGTATGGAAAGCGGTATGATTGTGTATTAGTGCACATTTTTTATGGAAAGATTGTATACAGATTTTTGTTGGTGTGTGTAGTGGAATGTTGATAGTGTAAGTATGTATTGTAGGTTCCACAACAAGGCAACAAGTATGACTGTGGTTTGTACCTCTTACATTATGTTGAAGTGTTTCTTCAAAAGACAACTTCACAAGACTTCAAGTTTGCTTCAAGTGAGCGGGGAGTCCATTTCATAAGTCCAGACTTTGTAGAGAAAGTTTGTGCCAAACGCATGCATATCCACAACCTCATTTGTGAACTTAGAGGAATATCTCAAGAGCAATATGCAAAGCGATTGACTATTGAAAACCTTATTGAAGAGCTTTGGAAAAGCTCTAAAATGCGTTTGACTTTTGAAAACTTTGTCAAAATGCTTTCAAAGCCCTCCCAAAAGCTTCACGCGTATTTGGAGAATGAAGGTGATGTGCTTTTTCACTACAAATTCCTCAATGTGAGTCTGAATGTAATTTTTCATGTGCATAACTACAAGCAAGTGATTTTATGCAAAGTTCATGGAGGAGCTGATGTTATTTCTAGTTTGGTGTTTCTTGTCGTAGTAGAGTTTTTGGGTTTGATTTACTTGTGTGCATTGGAAAACCCCTATATTTTCTTCATGTTGAAGAATATTTCTAGTGTTCCGAATTAAAGTACAATTTATATACATATTCAATGTTGATTATTTTTATCATGTGTTGGTGTAGTCTCTAGCATTAATGTGATTGTTTTAATGTGGCAGGTTATTCTAAAGGACACATTAAAGTTGTGGAAAACAATAATCGAGTTCTATCCATTGTTCAAGGTAATGAGAGCAAAGATACAAACCATCCATTGCAGAGTGAAGACGCCAGAGAATCACATCACAAACAATGTTCTATGCAGATTGAGGCAAATAACCATCAATCAAATTGGAGACAAGGTTTGGATGACAAATCACAAGATGGTGTTGAGGTTGCAAATGTGGAGTATCAATCAAGAAGTGAAACTCTATTGCACAAGCAGCAACATGAAAATGCTTCAAATAGGATATTGTGTGAAGATCTTAATGGAAGTAGAAACTTTCCTGTGTCAAAGATTGAGGTTTTCAAAGGAAGCCTTGAAGATGTGCAAAACAAAAGTCCAATTATGTTCGACACACAAGGTATGGAGAGCAAGCATGCATTTCATCTATCACTTGGAAAAAACACGATTGACATTGGACAACAAGAATGTCTCAATCAATCAAGCTGGCAATCAAGATTGGAAGATAGTGCAGGAGATGATGCTAAGATTGCACAACAAACAAGTCAAATTGTAGTAAGCCATCCTAAGGGAAAAAATAAAAGAGGTAGCTGTTGGACAAAGGAGGAGACTTCTATATTGTTGAGTTGCAAGGTGGAAGGGGGTCGGTTTTGCAAAGAGAGCCAAGGTGCTACACGTTGGAATCTCATCTCTCAAGAGATTGGAGACAAATTGGGAACCTTTCCATCAGAAGATCAATGTCGGCTCCGATATGACACTTTGTTGAAGGCTTACAAGACATACAAGAAATATTGCACAAAAGTTGGAAAGATGTTTTCGGAGATCACTGAAGAAGAACGACTTGAATTGAAAGTGGCAACGATCTTAAGTGAGGAATGGTACAAAACTATCGATGAAATTTGTCGGTGTTGGCCTCATAAAGCCAGGTCTCAAAAGCGTGCCAAACTCAATTCTAGTGTTTGCAATGAAGTGGATCTATTGAGCTCGTACAATTCACCACTTTACAATGCGCCATCAAGTTCGAACAGAATTTCATTTGAAGATGGAGTTGTAAGTTTGGGTTTACATCAATTTTATGTTGTAGCATGCAATTTTAATGTAGGAATATTGGATGGTTTATTGATTTCAAGTTTCATGTTATTATTATGTACATTAATAATGCATTTGGTTACTATGGAGTGAATTTCTAAAGGAGTTGGGTCATCATTTTAAAATTTACTTGTTTGTTGCATATGACGATATGATTACTTTGCTAGGAGATTGTAAGTGCAAAATAGAGATGTGGTGATAGTGTCATGAATTCAATATATCAACATTCATTCTAATTGGATCATGGGTGGGGTGTAGGCTAAAAAGGAAATTGTGTGCACAAAATGTGAGGTTGGGTTTTGCAATGAAATCCAACCAATATGGTTTACTACTTTGAATGAAGAATTGAGAACCACACTATTGAATTTGGTCCAAGATTGTTCAATGAGGAATAGGCATGAAACGAGATTGATGCTCGAAAAGGAGGCAACTGAAGAAGGATTTGATATGGATGAAGTATGTCTAAGGTTGGCAATTGTACAACATTGCGAACCATGGGAAATCTACGAATATGTAAGTTCTTGTTGCCAACATTTGGAATAGATAATTTATATTTGATTCATATTGGATGTTAGTAAATCATTGAATTGTGTACTTTTTGTGTGTGAATATGATTAGGAGTATATATGACATTTTGAGTTATGTAAATAACTTTGGTTATACAATAATAGTTTTAACGTTATTTGGTGATGTATTTGTATAGATTCATGTGCTTTTGGAGCTCAAACTTGTGAATGTGAAGAACGTGGTTGCGGAAAATGAGAATGACTTTGAACTGACCCGTTCCGAATTAAAGAAAGTATGGATTATAGATTCTGGGGTGTGTGAGAACCTATCCAAGGAAGTGTTATCCAACAATCTATGCCTCAAGACTTATCATCACAAGATTTCAAGTGCCCAATTTTCAGTTCAGCATATTATAGTTTTGAACCTCTATAAATGTGATGAACTTGAATCCTTGGATTTAAAAGTATATCCCAATTTGCGGTGTTTGATCATCAAGAACTGTAGAAATTTTATCTCAATTACAGGTTGGGAAGTTCCAAGAAGTCTTGGATGGCTTGAAATACGCGATTGTTATCGTTATAATGTTTTGATAGAGTCTGGTATTAGTAATAATGGCTATAGATTGTTGGATTTCAAGTGTTTAAAAGTGTTCGCATTTGAGGGCTCTTTGCAAACTAGAACCCTCCAAGGTTTGGACAACCTCAATTTGTACGAGAATCTACCAACCATCCAAGGCTTGAGCAATCTCCTTGCTTTGACCCACCTCAAGCTCAATCAATGCTTTGGACTATCAACAATTGAAGATTTGAGCAAATTGCGGGCTTTGACTCATCTTGAACTTAGAGAATGTAGGAGTTTGTCAACCATTCAAGGCTTGAGCAATCTCCTTGCTTTGACTCACCTCAGCCTCAGAAATTGTGAGGAATTGTCGACCATGGAGGATTTGAGCAAGTTGCAGGCTCTAACTCATCTTGACCTTAAAGGGTGCAATAATGTGTCAACCATTCAAGGCCTGTGCAATCTCCTTGCTTTGATCCACTTGGACCTTACAGATTGCAAGAGTTTGTCGATAATCGAGGATTTGAGCAATTTGCAGGCTCTAAATCATCTTGACCTTAGCAGGTGCTATAATTTATCAACTATTCAAGGCTTGAGCAATCTCCTTGCTTTGACTCACCTCAGCCTCAGAAACTGTGAGGTAGTGTCTACCATAGAGGATTTGAGCAAGTTGCAGGCTCTAACTCATCTTAATCTTAAAGGGTGCAATAATCTGTCAACCATTCAAGGCCTGTGCAATCTGCTTGCTTTGATCCACTTCGACCTTACAGATTGCAAGAGTTTGTCGACAATCGAGGATTTCAGCAATTTGCAGGCTCTAAATCATCTTGACCTTAGCTGGTGCTATAATTTATCAACTATTCAAGGCTTGAGCAATCTCCTTGCTTTGACTCACCTCGACCTTACATATTGCACGAGTTTATCAACAATCGAGGATTTGAGCAAGTTGCAGGCTCTAACTCATCTTGACCTTAGCGGGTGCTTCAATTTATCAACCATTCAAGGCTTGAGCAATCTCCTTGCTTTGACCCACTTGGACCTTAGTGATTGCAAGAGTTTGTCGGCAATCCAGGATTTGAGCACGTTGCAGGCTCTAACTCATCTCAACCTTAGCGGGTGCTATAATTTATCAACCATTCAAGGCTTGAGCAATCTCCTTGCTTTGACTCACTTGGACCTTACACATTGCTGGAGTTTGCCGGCAATCCAGGATTTGAGCAAGTTGCAGGCTCTAACTCATCTTGACCTTAGCTGGTGCTATAATTTATCAACCATTCAAGGCTTGAGCAATCTCCTTGCTTTGACCCACTTGGACCTTACAGATTGCATGAGTTTGTCGACAATCGAGGATTTGAGCAAGTTGCAAGCTCTAACTCATCTTGACTTTAGTCGGTGCTATAATTTATCAACCATTCAAGGCTTGAGCAATCTCCTTGCTTTGACTCACCTCGACCTTAGAAATTGTGAGACAATGTCGACTAGGGAGGATTTGAGCAAGTTGCAGGCTTTAGCTTATGTCAACTTTAGTGGTTGTTACTCTATAGACTCTTAAGGATATGAGCAAGCTCCAAGATCTAATCACTTGTTTTGGGTAGTTTACGATAGGCAGTCAATTTTGTGACCTAAATTGATACATGAGTTTGTTAATCATTTTAGGCTTAAGCAATCTCTTTGGTTTAGCACACCTCAATCTTTTAGATTATAAGGAACTTTTGACTATAGAGGATTTAAGCAAGTTGTAGGCTTTACATCATATCAACCTTAGTTAATTGTGCATGAGTTTGTCAACCTTCCAAAAATTAAGGATTCACCTTGCTTGACTCACTTGGACCTTGCAAATTGGGAGAAAATGTCGATCATTGAGGATTTGAGCAAGTTGCAGACTTTAATTTATCTCAACTTTAGAAGTTGTTGGAACTACTACTACTGCTATTAGTATTTCTCACTAAGTCCTTAAAAATCTGACCGTCTTGGTGCAGTCCAACATAGGCGATGTGCTTGTAAGTGGACAAAATACAGGTGAGCGTTTCTTGTAGTTCTGACTTATCGTATTGATTTTAACAAGGCTCTGATACACTTGATCTATGGTGCACGAGTGGGTAAGCGACGTCAAATTTTTTGGTAGATACTAAATGTACAAGGATTTAGTATGCAAGAGGGATGCCCGGTTTAGAATAGCATATGTAGCAATTGTTTACTCAGTTTGTTAACCCCTAAGGGAACAAGGATTCATGGTTTTAAAATGTCAAATTCAATGTATGATTCACATCGGACCAAATTTCATATCACTGGAAATAGTGAAGAACATTACATATGTTGGTCAAAAATCAAATAATTTAAAAAAAATGGAACTTCATATAGTACTTCTAGAAAACACAAGAAAAGCAAACGACCCACTTTGGGCTTCTTGGTGCGTTAGGAGTTAAGTATTAAATAACTAAAGAACTGCGATAGTTGCGAGGAGGTTATCGTACATACTCAGTTGTTCTTTTTTCAATCACAACCCTTGATCTTCATGAGCTAAGGGCGTAGGATGCAAGTTGAGGAAAGAAGATTATAAGTTGCAACTTGTGATGGTGTTGGTGACGGGTCGCCAATGGGATGGAGCCACGTTAACCTTGAAATTTCAACAACCAGTTATGCTGTACACTTTTTTATTTTGATTGATAATTACTTTAACCCCTAAACGTTCTCACCCTTTTCACATTTGGCAGATTTTCAAAGATGCATTATAAAATGCAACTTAGAGGGATATTTTCAAGTTGATGAATGAATAAAAGTTGTACACTATGCATTTTAGATTCTATCCATACGGTTAGATTTGCAGTTGCTATCACCAACATTTGTGTATTATATATCAAACTTAAAATTTAACGCTCTTTTGTAGTATGAATACAAATAAGATATTGACAATTTGATAATGAAATTTGTTGTGATGGGTTGAGATGTAATACTCTAAGTGTAGTGATTTTTGGAGATTTTTTGGTTGTTTAATTTTAGTAGTTGACTTTTTCCAGAGCACTTTTAGACTAAAATCAGCGAAATTTCGGATGGAACACTACAACATGAAATGAGGCATAAAAATTTCACAAAGCATCGTCTTTCTGATTGGATCACACATGCACGGAGTTAGTTTCCCATAAAAGTTTCAATAAAAAATCCACAGTGCAAAAAGTGCATAATGGATGAGAAAACGGAATTCAAATCCGTACATCATGCAAAATATGCATGGTTGGGCGGTTAGGGGTTACACCCCTAAACGTCCAACCGTCTAGAATCTAGACAATGTACGGATTTCATCTATGTTTTCTCAACCATCATAAACTTTTTGCAGAGTGAATTTTTATGGGAAGTTAGCTTCATGCATGTGTGATCCAATTAGAAAGGGAATGATTTGTGAAAAATTTGTGAAATTTTTGTGCCTCATTTTATGTTGTAGTGATTCACTCAAAATTTCAAAGATTTCAATGTGAATGTGCTCCTAAAAAGTCAACTCATAAAATTAAGCAACCAAAAATCTCCAAAAATCACTACACTTAGAATATTACATTTCAACCAATCACAACAAATTTCATGTACAAATTGTCAATATCTTATTCATAATCAAATTTCAAAAGAATTTTCAATTTAAAGTTTCAAATTCTATACAAAAAGCATTGGTGAAAGCAATCATAGGTTTATCTGTATAGATAGAATCAAAGATTCATAATGTACAACTTTTATTCATATATCAAGTTCAAAATATCCCTCTTAGTTACATTTTAGAAGACATCTTTGAAATTCTCTAAATCTAGAGAGAGGTGAGATCGCTTAGGGGTTAAAAGTGGGTTGTTAAATGGCTGCTTTCACATTATTGAGTTGGCTGTCTGACAGGGTACTACAACTAAGATCAATCAAGCCATTGAACGGAGAGTTTTCCTAGGAATCCAGCTAAAATCCAATATTTTACAAAAGCAACCGGTTTTAGACAAGAGAGGTACCGTTAAAGTCACCTTGTGTTTGAATTAGATACCTTGAATTTTTCTTTAATATACTTTTATTTGTTCACACCAAATAGTTAAAGGGTATGGAAGAGCATGGTGGGCTTTCATTATTAGGTGTGTAAGAGCTTGGTGGTCTTCAGACTCATGGAAAACTAGTTTAGCCGTTTAGAAAGACGGCTAAACTAGTTTTGCATGAGTTTGAAGACCACCAAGCTCTTACACACCTAATAATGACAGACCACTAAGCTCTTCTACACCCTTTAACTATTTGAAGTGAACAAATAAGAGTATATGAAAGCAAAATTCACGGTATCTTATTCAAACACAAGGTGACTTTAAGGATAACTCTAAGAACCCATCTGGATATTACCCATGTTTCATTTAGGTAGCACCCGAGTATCACAAGAAAATTCCAGATTTTAGCCTAAAACTATATGTTTTTCAACCAATAATTTGGCAATTCCATTCGGCTAATTTTACACTAATTGCCGGATCTCTCTGTACACTAAATCAGGCAATTGGAGCCATCGACATCGTCCATGCGGAGACTCGAAGATGGTTGTTGAACTACCTAACAAGGAGAGTTAAGGTAGTAACACCTTATTCTGTCGGTTTAAGGTGTTACTACCTTAACTCTCCTTGTTGTGTACCTTGTCTCCCTGTCGGCTTGCTCCACTGTTTGAAGGTCATAGTAAATGTATAAGACTTTTAACATGTCCATTTACCAAGACCCAACGCAGTTTTTAAACATCATAATTGACGTGGAATTTTTCACGGTCCCTTCAGCTAGAGCCAGGGAATGTCACTATAAAAAAGAATTAGATAACCATGAGAGAACAAATATCGGGTGTCTTTTATTCATTTGAGATAAAATTTGTAAATTTTTAGAAGTAATATAGGGTGTTTTAAAGCCAATTTGAGAATATTTATGAATGTTCGTAGAACATGCCATGAATATACTCTAAATATACTATAAATAGTAAAGTATTCCAATTATTTCATAGGTCCCCATTAAATACCCTATGTTCGCTCATGTATATCAAAATTCACACTAAGTGATTTCCCCGAGAGCTAGAGCATTGTTCTAGGAAAAAAAAAAAAAAAAACGTGATTTAGCAACTCAGTTGATCAAGAAACTAAGTATCTCTATCCCCTTCTGCTACTCAAATGTTCACTTCCGTGATTAAGCTGCCACTGCACTTTCAAACACTTCCATACATGTGAAAAACCCAGCTAACAGCAATGAATAAAATAAGAGAAAAATCACTAATAATAAATATTTTTTTGAACATGAAATTTGATATGATTGACGGAGAATGCATGAGAATCAACATTTTATTGTGCATCATGCAACACAACTACTTTTCACGTTAAGCTCAATTACATAGAATAGTTAAAGGCATTTGGAACAGAGTCTAGCAAGAAATTTTAGTTTAATCACCTAAAATTGTACATTTTCTTGGATCAACCAGTTTTCTAGAGCATTCTCTCAACTAGGCCCTTTAACAAAACATGGAATAATTTTTGATTTCCATTTCAAATGATCAATTTTTTTCCTAAAATTTTGAACTTGATCAGGCAATTTGAAATTTAAATTGGCTAATCTGTAACATAAAGGTCCATAATCGTAAGATTCTTGAGCCTCGCTAGTGTTCACCTCCAAATCTTAAGCATCTATCAAAAGATTGGAGGAATCTTAGAGAATTTTCTCTAACTTTAGTTGGTCTAAGTGAAGAGGATTGGAGAGTTGAATTATTTTATCAACAGTTTCTCTACACTGCTACTACAATGTAAAGGGTGTGGTAGAGCAAGGTATGAGCCTTGACCTACCTAGGCATCCAATTTTTGGACGATGTAAAGATTTTATCCACGTTTTCTCATCCATCAAGCACTTTTTGCAATGTGGATTTTTTACTATAAATTTTATAGAAAGTTAGCATCATGCATGTGTGAATTGATTAGAAAGGGGATGATTTGTTAAAATTTTATGCCTCATTCCATGTTGCAGTGATTCACCAAGATATTTTAAGATCCTAGTTCAAAATAGTTCAAAAGTGCTCTTGAAAAAGTCAACTCATAAAATTAAGCTACCAAAAAATCTCCAAAAATCACTAGACTTAGAGTATTACATTTCAACCAATCACAACAAATTTCATTCACAAATTGTCAATATCTTATACGTAATCGAATTACAAAAGAATTTGAGTTTTGAGTTTCAAATTTTATACAAAATATTGGTGATAGCAATCATAGATAGGCTTTTACGGTTAGAATCTAAAATTTATAATGTACAAATTTTATTCATACATCAAGTTCAAAATATCCCTTTCAGTTGCAATTTACAATGCATCTTTGCGATTCTCTAAATCTAGAGAAGATTGTAGGCCATTAGGGGTTAAGAACTTTATGACTAATTAAAGGTCGGTTCTCCTTGGACATCAACCCTTAAACGTCAAGAGGGCCTGAGCGGGGCACCTCGGAAGGTATCTAAATATTTTTGGAAAAAATAAAATAAAATAAAATAAAATCGAAATTAACAGAAAAAACGGCTTTACTGGCCAGCCACTGCTGCGGCACTATTGCACTGCGGCACTTTTTCAAAAACGACCTATACTGCCCAACTTCAACTCCTGTTCACTCCAACTACTTTGATTGCTTGTAAATGATTCCACAAGCTCCCAAATGAGGCGCAAATCAAGAGTCTAAATCACTTTGTCAATAGCTTTCCTATGCACCAATTCTCTCTTGATTTGGTTGACAAAAACTACTTTTTGCCTCAATTATTCCTATGTAACAAGCCCGTGGGGCTTGCTCTGACGTTTAAGGGTTAACCCCTGAGCGTCCAACAACGCAGAATCGACGGGAAGGGCAAATTCTATATTTATGACTGATTCCGCATAGTTTGGCCGATTCTACACACCAATCCTGCTGACAAGGGCCCGAATATGCACAGGAACGATTCATAGGCACACGGCTCCAATATCGGACTGGGAACGAGTCAAGGGCCGTTCCGTCCAATATCGGAAGCTCGGTCGTCATTGCCACCGATTTGTCGTCAGTCTGCCTTCAGTTGACGACGACTGCATTCAGTTGTCTGTACGCAGCCCTAGTGTCGGAGCCGGTCAACCCTTTTCTCTGCTCCGACGGACCTTGCGTGCCTGCCATTGCTCCGCTTCACTGCAAGTGACCACTTGCGCCTTCAGCTCTCCCTCAGTCCGCGGCTGGTCTCGTGTAACGAAGTCTCGTTCTTCCTGCTCCTGAAGTTTCGCAGTGCATTGGATCCATGCATGTGTCTGCGGAGATCGTTCCTCCCTTGCCATCCACGGTACTCTCGAGTAACCAATTTAATTCTCCGCACTTCCAGGTCACGAATTCTTGCTCGCACTTCCAAGACTGGAGGCCTGGGAATCCAAGGAGACCTTGAGCTTGGCTGCGAATTCGTTGATCTGCAGAAATCATGTAACTGTATGGCTTTTCCAAAATTACAGACAAGCTCTGCGCCAGTAACATATGCAGGTCTGTCACAGGCAATCATTTTATCTTTACTCTAGCGCTTTGTAGCTTTTACGTTCAGTTGATTCAAGGTTCCTTGGTGACGCTTTGGTGAAGAGAAACAGAGCAGCAGCTGCAATCTGCTTCCTTCTGTAGGCCGCGGCTGCGACATTTGGTTGTGATCGACCAGTTTCGATAAGGGTTCAAAATGCCATAAGTTCCATTGTGCAGTGATTTGTGAAGAGCGGCAGGCACGTTAAGTCAATACTTGGCTTGAGGATCGAAGTTTGGAGGTTCTCTCATGCCGTTTGTGCCTTTCGTTTTTGTGCGGCAGAGCGAGATGTTGCACAATTTAAATCCGTCATTCCGCTTCGCAAGGCTGTTGTGCCGAGTTCTTTTAGTGTTTGCGAGGTGCGTATATTGAAGCGGTGCAAGGTGTGTGCGTGAGGTTCGTTGATAAGTTTGTAAATTCAGAAGCCGTGGAATTTCCTAGTTTTGGACCGCACTCACAGCTGAAGATTTGAATGACTCGAGCTTTCTCGTTCGTTCAGTTTCTGAACGATGATCTATTTCCTTGTAGTACATGAGTGCCCTTAGGACTAAAAATCTAGCTTCTTTAAAGTAGTTAGTCAATTATGGGCGACCCGCTGGATAGTACTTGTATGATTTTAGTCTCGCAGGAAACTGCTTTCCTAGTCCTCAGCTTGAAAGACTAGTCGGCACACAAGTGCATGGTTTTGAACGGAATTGTTTCTTTCACTTCGCAGGGGGTCTTCTGTGCTACTCTGAGGACATGTCGTCCGACAGTCTGCCCAAGCTGGGCCATATGACAGAAGCTGGGGCAGGAGATTACCCCCTAAATTTTAAGCGTGTTGACGATTCTAAGGATGTGGATGCTTTAAGGACAACACGGTCAGTGCATCAATTTGTTGAGCAGCAGAATCCCCAAGCAATTGATTTGTCGCAAGAGTGTGGAAGCCCTCCAAAGACATATAACACAGCGACCCAGATACGGTCGAATGCCTCCAGAGCAGATGTTGATACTTTCACACTGTATCATTCTCGCCCTTCGCCAGTCTCCAAACATGGTAAGTTGCATAATTTTTGAGAGGTGGATCTTAGGCGGTTTCAATAGCTGAGAATGAGTAACCGTGCTAAGAGTGCAGCACATGCTTTTCAGGTGTCACACACGAAGAATGTGAGCGTATGCAAGCCTTCCATGGGGATGCAGTACATTCCGGAATACCACAAGAGAACACAACCATCGGAGATAAGCATCAAGAGATCGTTGGCGATTCTTTGCAGGGCAGCAGTCTAGAAGGTGAATGGCTTACCTATCCTGAAGGTGAAGACGATGCTGTGACGATCAGCGAGAAAGATATGGAGGGGCTACAACCAATGAGGTTTTTGAGCAATAACATTGTTGACTTCTATATCAGGTGAGTAATCCTGGTCTTCCTGTGTGTAATGGAGAAATCGTTTGGGCTATATGGGCTTTTTATGAAAGAATAATCTAGAAAAAAAGTAGTTTTCCTCAACCAAAACAAGTGAGGATTGGTGCGTTGGAAAGCTACTAAAAAAGCTTGTTAGATACTCGACTTGCACCTTATTTGGGAGATTGTGGAATCATACACAAGCAATCCAAGTATTTGATTTGAACAGGAGTTGAGGTTGTGCAACTAGTGCCGCAGCAGTGGTTGGCCTGCAGTGCTGTTTTTTTTGTTTTGTTTTTTCAAAAATTTAGATGCCTTCCAGGTTGCCCCGCCCAGGCCCTTTTGACGTTTAACTAGGGTTAAATGCAAGTGTCATGCAAACATGTGATTTGTAAGAAATGAGATGCTTCTAGTTTCTAGCACAATCAAAGATTCTTCCATGAGATACATGGTCAATGCAAGTATCGTTAGATGAAATAGGAGGCCTCTAAAGGTGGTTCCGAGTTACTATTCCAAAAAATAATATTTAAAAATAAAAAAATAAATTTGACGTGGATCTGATGTAGATCCAATTATGGCCACATCAGACTAGATAATAATTTTTTAATATTTTTAAATTAGTTTTTAATAATAAACATTTAAAAAACATTTAAACATTTTATAATACCTTTTCAATAATATTTTCTTTACAAGATTTTTATTTTTATTTTTTTAGTTAAAATAAAATCTTCAATAAAATATCAGCTTCTAGCCCGGGTATCGAAACAGCCCTTTGGAGGCTTCAAACCTCTTTTAATGCATGGTTCAAGGGGCTCTAGGCTTGTGATAGAACCCTATTGTTTCAAATTTCAAAAATCTATAACTTATTCATTTAAAATCCAAATGATACATATTTTAAGTGCATTAGACTCCTCTATAATTAGAGCAAAAATGATAAAACTAAACTCGTTTTTATTGATGGAAACTACTCAAAGTAGGGGGTATGTATGGGAATTGGTTTCCCACTTTAGAATGGAGATTGCTATTAATGTAAATCTCTACATATGTGTTGCTCCAAATGCAGGTATTTGGAAAGAAGACTTTCACTTGAGATTGGACACTGCTTTTATTTCTTTAACAGCTATTTTTTTACAAAGCTTTTAAAGAGCACTGCATGTACAAGCATCAATCGCTCGAATATTGATTATGAGCAACTCCGAAAGTAGACTAGGGGTGTGAACCTGTTTGAAAAGGACTACATCTTCATTCCAGTGATTAAGAGGTGGTAGTCCTATTCTGTCTTGTATTAAATCTTGCTTGTACATTGTCAGAGTTCATTACAACATTCAATATATTTTTAGCATTTGGTTAGTGTAACCTTATGTGTAGATAGTAATATAGAAGAATTATTCATTCAAAAAGAAGAGGTGTTGTTTTGAGCACTTATATTGAGGTGAATTTGGTTGAATGGCAGTTCGCATTGGAGCCTCATCGTCATATGTCATCTTAGTAACCTTACAAGTGCATATGGTAAGGATGTCTTTTACTGTATGTTATTGGAGGTGTAATCTGGTTGCGAATTGTTTGTCCAACTAACCTATGTTATTTTTATAGATGAAAAGAAGGGCTCACTTTGTATCCTTCATCTAGATCCTATTGAAGGGCAACATGAAAGCTTTGAAAGCCAAGTCCGAAGGTAAGTCTTTCAATGGCATCATAGATTCAAAGTGCACGTTATTATTGAGATTGATCTATCCATTTCCATTTAATGCTGTGAAACTCTTTATCCTATAAGTACTGGCATATTCTCCTAGTGATTTATCTTGATCCCTTTTTAGAGTGGTGAAATTGATTTTCTTTTGTACAATGTACTACTATTGTAACTAATTACTTTTTAAAACATGTTAGATTTCAATTTACTAGGTTTATGTGAAATTGATAAATTGCATATTTTAGGGATTGGTAACAAAACTTAGGTTTCACCTTAGAACAGGATGTTTTATCATATCGTGATTATGTGACATGTGCAGTTATATCTTAGAAGCATGGATGGATAAATTCAAAGCTTCAGAGAACAAAGACCAATTTATAGCACTCTCTCTAATGGAATATATTGAATGTGAGGTAATGTCTCCTATGGCCAAGCAATAAGATATATTTGGATGTACCGAAAGCGGTATGATTGTGTATCAGTGCACTTTTTTATGCAAAAGTTGTATAGAGATTTTGTTGTTGTATTCTATGAAGTATTGATTGTGTAAGTATGTATTGTAGGTTCCACAACAAGACAACAAGTATGATTGTGGTTTGTACCTCTTACATTATGTTGAAGTGTTTCTTCAAAAGACAACTTCACAAGACTTCAAGTTTGCTTCAAGTGAGAGGGGAGTCCATTTCATAAGTCCAAACTTTGTAGAGGAAGTTTATGCCAAACGCACACATATCCACAACCTCATCTGCGAACTTAGAGGAATATCTCAAGAACAATATGCAAAGCGATTGACTATTCAAAACCTTATTGAAGAGCTTTGGAAAAGCTCCCAAATGCGTATGACTTTTGAAAACTTTGTCAGAATACTTTCAAAGCCCTCCCAAAAACTTCAGGCATATTTAGAGAATGAAGGTGATGTGCTTTTTCACTCAAATTCTTCAAATGTAATGTTTAATTTTTATAACCATAAACAACCGATTTTATACAAAGTTGATATAGGAACTAATGTTAACACTTGCAATTTGGTATTTCATCATGTAGTGGAGATTTTTTGTTCTATTTATTTGCATGCATTGGAAGACCTCTATATATTCTTTACGCTGAAGTATTGCTTTAGTGTTCCAAATTAAACTACAAGTTGTATCCTTATTCAATGTTGATCAGTTTTATGATGTAGTCTCTCAAGCATTAATGTGATGTTATTTAATGTGCCAGGTTATTGTGAAGGACACATTAAAGCTTTGCAAAACAATAGTCAAACCCAATCCATTGTTCAACGGAATGAGAGCAAAGATATAGTTCATTCATTATTGAATGAAAATGCAATAGAGACACATTACCAACAATGTTCTACACAAATGAATGCAAGAATCCATCAAACAACTAGGAGACTAGATTTGGATAACAAATCACGAGACGTTGAAATTGCAAGTGTGAATCATCAAACAAGAAGTGAAACTCTATTGGACAAGAAACACGAAAATTCATCAAATAGGGTGTTGTGTCAAGATCGCAAGAAAAGTAGAAGAAACACACCTCGCTCAAAGATTGAGGTTTTCGAAAGAGGCATTGAAGATGTGCAAAACAAAAGTCCAATTATGTTCAACACACAAGGTATGGAGAGCAAGCATGCATTTTGTTTATCAATTGGAAAAAACACAATTGGCAATGAACAACAACAATGTCTCAATCAATCAAGTTGAGAATTAAGATTGGAAGATTGTCCAAGAGATGATGCTAAGATTGCACAACAATCAAGTCAAATTGTAGTAAATCATCCTAAGGGAAAAAATAAAAGAGGTTGTTGGACAAAGGAGACTTCCATTTTGTTGAGTTGCAAGGTTGAAGGGGGTCGATTTTGCAAAGAGAGTCAAGGTGCTACACGTTGGAATCTCATCTCTCAAGAGATTGGAGACAAATTGGGAACCTTTCCATCAGAAGATCAATGTCGGCTCCGATATGACACTTTGTTGAAGGCTTACAAGACATACAAGAAATATTGCACAAAAACTGGAAAGATGTTTTCGGAGATCACTGAAGAAGAACGACTTGAATTGAAAGTGGCAACGATCTTAAGTGAGGAATGGTACAAAACTATTGGTGAAATTTGTCGGTGTTGGCCTCATAAAGCCAGGTCTCAAAAGCGTGTCAAGCTCAACCCTAGTGTTTGCAATGAAGTGGATCTATTGAGCTCATACAATCTACCACCTTACAATGTGCCATCAAGTTCGAACAAAAGTTTATTTGACGATGGAGTTGTAAGTTTGGATTCACATCAATCTTGTATTATAGCGTGTACCTTTTATGAAGAAATGTTGGATGGATTATTGATTTCATGTTTTATATTATCATTATGTACATAAATGATGCATTTGGTTACTATGGAGTGAATTTCTAAAGGAGTTGGCTCATAATTTTAAAATTTACTTGTTTGTTGCATATGACGATATGATTACTTTGCTAGGAGATTGTAAGTGCAAAATAGAGATGAGGTGATAGTGTCATGAATTCAATATATCAACATTCATTCTAATTGGGTCTTGAGTGGGGTGTAGGTTATAACAGAAAATGTGCGCACAAAATGTGAGGATGGGATTTGCAATGATATCCGACCATTATGGTTTTGTATTTTGAATGAAGAATTGAGAACCACACTATTGAATTTGGTCCAAGATTGTTCAATGAGGGATAAGCATGAAACAAGGTTGATGCTAGAAAAGGAGGCAGCTCAAAAAGTATTTGATTTGGAAGAAGTATGTCTAAGGTTGGCAATTGTACAAGATTGTAAACCATGGGAAATTCACACATACGTAAGTTTCTGTTGCTAATATTTTGAATTGATAATCGGTCATTTTAATTCATATTGGGTGTAGGAAAATAATTGAAGTTCTTGAAGTTCAATCTCTTGATAATTAAGAGTATAGGCGCTATTTGACTTCCTATGTAAACTACTTCATAGAATTAAACTTTGTTCTATTAGTTTACTATACCAATAGGAAGAACTTTGGTTATACAATAATCATTTTAACTTTATGTGATGATGTGTTTGTGTAGATTCTTCAACTTTTGGAGCTTGAACATGTGAATGTTATGGACATGGTTGTTGAAAAAGAGAAACATTTGAAACCATCACATTCTGGAATAGACAAAAGATGGATTTTAGATTTGAGGGTGTATGAGAACCTATCCAAGGAAATGTTATGTAAGAATCCATGCCTCAAGACTTATCATAACAAGTTTTCAAGTGCGCAATTTTCAGTTCAACATATTAAAGTTTTAAACCTCTATAAGTGTAATGAACTTGAGTGTTTGGATTTGAAAAGATATCCCAATTTGCGGTGCTTCATCATCAAGAATTGCACAAACCTTATAACAATCACAGGTTGGGAAGTTCCAAAAAGTCTTGGATGGCTTGAAATACGCAATTGTCATCGTTATAATTTTTTGATGGAGTGTGGTGTTAGTTATAATAGCATTAGGTTGTTGGAATTCAAATTTTTAAAAGTGTTCGCATTTCAGGGTTTTGTGCATCCTACAACCCCCCATGTTTTAAAAAATCTACATGCTTTGACCCATACAAGTCGGTGCGAGAGTTTGTCAACCATACAAGGCTTGAGCAATCTCCTTGCTTTGACCCACCTCGACATTCAACGATGCTACAAACTATTAACAATCGAAGATTTGAGCAAGTTGCAAGCTTTAACTTATCTCAGTTTTAGTCGGTGCGAGAATTTGTCAACCATCCAAGGGTTGAGCAATCTCCTTGGTTTGACTCACCTCGACCTTGGAGGATGTTGCGGACTATTGACAATCGAAGATTTGAGCAAATTGCAAGCTTTAACTTATCTCAACCTTAGTGAGTGCATGAGTTTGTCAACCATCCAAGGTTTGAGCAATCTGCGTGCTTTGACCCACCTCGACTTTCAACGATGTTGGAGACTATCGACAATCGAGGATGTGAGCAAGTTGCAGGCTCTTACTTATCTCAATCTTAGTTGGTGCACGAGCTTGTCTACTATCCAAGGCTTGAGGAATCTCCTTTCTTTGATCCACCTTGATCTTGAACGATGCTCTAAACTAACGACAATCGAAAATGTGAACAAGTTGAAGGCTCTAACTTATCTCAATCTTAGTTGGTGCACAAACTTGTCAACCATTCAAGACTTGAGCAATCTCCTTGCTTTGACCCACCTCAATCTTCAACGATGTTGTAAACTATGAAAAATCGAAGACTTGAGCAAATTGCAGGCTCTAATTTATCTCAATCTTTGTAAATGTACAAGTTATGTCAACCATCCAAGGTTTGAGTAATCTCCATGTTTTAACCCACCTTGACCTTAGATATTGCGAGGGATTGTCAACAATCGGGGATTTGAGCAATTTGCACATTTTAACTCATCTTGATTTAAGTGGGTGCATGAGTTTGTTAACTATCCATGAATTAAGCAGTCTCCTTGCTTTGACCTACTTTGACTTTGAACGATGCTGTCAACTATCGATAATCAAGGATTTGAGCAAGTTGCAAGCTCTAACTTATCCCTCAATCTTAGAGAGTGCACAAGTTTGTCAACCATCCAAGGCTTGAGCAATCTCCTTGCTTTGATCCGCCTCGACCTTCAACAATGTTGCGGACTATCGACAATCGAGGATGTGAGCAAGTTGCAGGCTCTAACTTATCTCAATCTTAGTTGGTGTACAAGTGTGTCAACCATCCAAGGCTTCAACAATCTTTTTGCTTTAACCTACTTCGGGAAGTCACTTAGTGTAAATTTTGGTATACATAAGCAAATAGAGGGTATTTAATGGGGGGCTATTAAATAATTAGAATATTCTACTATTTATAGTATATTTAGGATAAATTCATAGTATATTCTAGGAATATTTTCAAATTGGTTAACAAACACTCTATATTATTTCTAAAAATATATAAATTTTATCTCAAATGAATAAAAGACACCCTAAATTTGTTCTCAAGATTATGGTTATTTAAATTTTTGACAGTGACTTCCCCGGGGCTTTAACCCACCTCAACCTTAAATAATGTTGTGGACTATTGACAATTGAGGATGTGAACAAGTTGCAGACTCTAGCTTATCTAAACCTCAGTTGGTGCACGCGTTTGTCAACTATCCAAAGCTTGAATAATTTCTTTGCTTTGACCCATCTTGACCTTACAAATTGTGAAGAACTTTTGACAATTGAGGATTTCAGGAAGTCGTAAGCTCTAACTTATCTCTATCTTAGTTGGTGCACGAGTTTGTCAACTATCCAAGGCTTAAGCAATCTCCTTGTTTTAACCCACCTTGACCTTAGATATTACTAGGGATTGTCGACAATCGAGAATTTGAGCAATTTGCAGGCTTTAACTCATCTTGATTTTAGTGGATGCACGATTTTTTCAACCATCCAAGGCTAGAGTAATCTACTTGGTTTGGATCACCTTGAGTTTACAAATTGCAAGGAATTGTTGACTATCGAGGATTTGAGCAAATTGTATGCTATAACTTATTTCAACCTCAGTTGGTACACGCGTTTGTCAACCATCCAAGGCTTGGGCGATCTCTTTGCTTTAATTCATCTCAACTTTCGAGGATGCCTAGGACTATCGATCATTGAGGATTTGAACATGTTGAAGGCTCTAATTCATCTCAACCATTCAAACATCCAAGACTTGTTTTTGAATATGTGCAATGTTCTTCACTAAGTCTAATGAGTTGAACAAAATGTGATGGTAATTGCATAAGAATAAATGTTTTATTGTGTTTCAAGAGAAGATGTTAAAAAAATTTGTACATTTAGTTCTAATCTTTGAACAGATACAAACAAAGATCGTAAAACATTTTAGAGGTTAGAGGATATTCTACACAATCTTCTTAAATGTTTGGAACTTCGTTTTGTCTTTTTTCAAAGGATTGTAAAAAACATTTGCCATTTTTTGTAATGCACAATTAAAAAATCCATTTTCATACAATTTTTCTTGTTATTCATTTTAAGTATTCATTGTTTTACATAAAACTTTCTTGAAGGATATTGATGATGTGTCTCAAATTGATGGCTCTCAATATTTTTAAATTCTTTTAGCAACCAGAATTTTACATGTAGGTGTTGAGCTTCTCAGAGTTTGGGAGCTAGGTGTAGACCTCGTTGACGAGGGCTTCAAGCTCTCAAATTTTTTGATATTTTAGCAACCAAAATTGTATAGGAAGGTCTTGAGTTTGTAAAAGTTTGGGAGCTAGGGTTGATCGTCCTTGACGAGGGCTTCAAGCTCTCGAAAAAAATTAATTTTCTGGCAACCATAATTGTACTTGAAGGTGTTGAGATCCTCAAATTTTTGGAGCTGGGGTGACCCTCCTTGACGAGGGCTTCAAGCTCTCCAAGAACATTTAATTTTTAGCAATCAGAATTGTACAATGGGGTGACAATTAAAATGGCGTTTTTGATTGTCGCAGTGAAAGAAATTTCACATTTACCAACTTTGACAGCCTCTCAAGAGCTGAAAATTTGGTATTTTACCACAAAATGCTTTATACAAGATCATCTCTAAGTTAATAACATGTGCACCAAATTTGAAGGCCAAAAGATTCACCAAAAAAACTATATTAAAATCTACCAACATGTGTAGTTGTGAAAAAAATTCACTGCTGCCAACTCTAGCAGCCTTCCAAGGGTTGAATTTTTTTTTTTTGCTATGAAATTTTTGGAACAATAATTTCTTTATGTTAATAACATATACTCCAAATTTCTAGGCCAAAAGATCAATACAAAAAAGGATATTCACAATCTACCAACATGTGTTGTTTTGAGAAACAATCATGGAAACCATTTCACTACTGCCAACTTTGACACCCTCCCAAAGGCTAAGAAATTGTTTATTTATCATCAAAAAATTTGTCACAAAATGATTTCTATGTCAATAGCTTGTGTAAAAAAATTCAAGGCCAAAAATGTCATATAGAAAAAGATATTCAAATCTACCAACATGTGTAGCTAAAATAAAACCATTTCATTACTGCCAACTTTGACACCCTCCCAAGGACTGAAATGTTTTTTATTTACCATGAATTTTTTTCACAAGATCTACTCTATGCAAATAACATTTGTACCAGATTTGAAGGTCAAAAGATTTATACAAAAACAGATATCCACAATCTACCAACGTGTATGTCCTCCATTTGCCACAATCACTGCTTCTAACCTAGAGGGCAGAGAATGACATAATTGAAGGAGCTTTGTACCATTGATTAATCTTTACTCTCTTACAATAACTACCTTCAAGTCATCTAAGTTTCTAGGGCATATTGGGCGATGTTGCACAACATCTTTCAAATTTTCCAAAGGTTCTCAATTGGATTGAAATCAGGAGAGTTTGTAGGCCAATCGAGCTTCTCTAGAGGACGTGTTTGTCTCCATTCTTCACATAGTTTGCTACGATGGACAGATGCGCCATCTTTCATCAGCAATCCAAAAACAATATTTCATGAACAATCTTTCAATCAGTTTTTTATTTTTGACCCTTTTGGGCCAAATAGGTACCAAAATTTCCATATCGCTCTAAATAGGGATAAAAACAAAAAAATTGGAAATTAAATTTCTACTTAAGACACATCACAATAGCCAAATTTTGTACCATACCTAGCCATCAAGGTTGACATCTCATGTCTAATGATTAAATTTTTTTTGCCAAAATGAATGCCAAATTCTATGAATATTTTCCAAGATTCTCTTTTCGACCACACAGAATAGAATTCTTTTAAAAAATTGATCTCCTAAAAAAATTTGGGCTTCTCTTGTTATAATTATTTTTTACCAATCTTGACAACTGACTACAATATGGAAAATCAAAAAATTATGATCACTACTAAAAATAAATTGCCAAAATTGTTTACCATTACATGTGTAATATTGTCATTCCAGCTACAAAAAAGAAATACCTCAAAAACCAACACGGGTAGGGAAGAGCTTCAAAGCTGAAATCCAATAGGGACTATAGCAAAGTCCATGGAGAATTGACCTTTACTTACATATTAGCCGATTTAGATTCAAAATTGAGTTTAAAGTCTTTGAAAAAGAAATTGGTCATTTGACCAGGAAATCATAGATTATTCCCTATTTTCTTAAAGCCTACTAGTAGCCGAGAAAATGCTCCAAAAAATGAGTCTGGTCCAAGAAAATGTAGGATCGTAGCTGGTTAACCCCTAAACGCCTAAACAACCAAAATCTAGTCATTCTTTGAGCATTCACAGATTTTCATCCATGTGGTTTTTTTCATCAATTTCTTTTTTTTTGGTAAATTAGTTTTAAATCTTCCTACTAGCACTATATACTTTAAAAGTTCTTATGATTCTTTATGGCTCATTAAAGCCAAAAACGTTAATACCGTGGAGTGTAGTTAAGAACATTTGACTCTATTCTATTCAAACCCAATTTTAGCTATTGGGATGATTTCTTATGCATTTGAGCCCAACTACAAAAATAAAGCTTACCAAGTCTACTTTCATCACCAATTTGAAATTTCAAAAAAATATGTAAAATATGTAAAATTTACAGCAGTTTTAAGTTGAAGAGGTATTACCATGGCTCATTGATTTTCCACGGTTTTAGGTTTTTTCATCCTAATTTTGGATGTACACATAATTTTTTAGCACAGTAAGAAATTTAAGATATGTAATTGTGATATTCAATTATTGTAAAACTCTCATATTTTTTGAGCAAAATTTGTAATTAATATTAATTTTCTTTGATTTTAAGCTTCAAAATTCATAGTAATTTCAAATCATCACCAATAATTCCAAATTTTTTATGGCATTTAGATAGTATATGGCATTATTCCAAAAAATTATAAAATTGATATTACATATATATATATATATATATATATATATATATATATATATATATATATATATTATAGTTGCAAAATAGACCAACTAAAATGATGTCTATATTCCATAGTTATAGGTTAGTCCTCTAGCCCCTAAATGCTCAAAGGATCATTTTTTGGTTGTTGCCTGAATCTAACATGCTGCCTAGAACAAAAAAATATGTTTCTGAAAAAATAAAAAATATTTTAAAATATTGCATCAAGTCTACTTTCCAATGCAATTTGAATTATGTCAATCCGAGTTAAACTCCACCTGGGAGAAATTTTCAAAGTAAATCACCTCAACATTGTCTTAGTGTTATAAAATTTGCTATTTGGGAAAAGTATTGATGTTCCCTCTATCATTTCTTTTGCTTTTTTGAAGCTTACAATAGACAAACCAAATTTAACCAATCATGCAAAATTTTAAACCCTAAAAGTGAAAATTAGAATTTATAAAAATTTCCAAAGATTAATGCTTTTAAATATATTAAAAAAAGATCTATAGATATTTTTTGGAAGTTTGACTGTACGGATAATTTGTAGAGATGATGCCTTACATTTTGTCTATTGAACCAAACTTCATCAAACATATGGAAGGTACGTATTATAACACATCTATATTCTGTCCAATACCCCTCGGGCTTTTAGGGACTAAGGGTTAGCCCCTAAAGGTTAGGCCTATGGCCATGGAATCATGCTTTACCTGTCACACTCAGTTTTTTCATTATAAATAATACAAGAATTCAACTTTATATTTTTAGTGGATGAAACCACATGTCTACTACAAATCATGAATTTTTCATAAATTTTGGTGAAAATTTGAAATTACTATGATTTTTTGAATTGATTGTAAAGAAAATTCATATCAATTACAAAATGTACTAAAAATATTTGATTTATTATCAGAGGTGTAAATTACAATGAAGAAAAGTCTAGTTAATGAAAACCATCCGTGTATCTAAATTTAGAATTTTTTGCTACACTATGGTAATACCCTCCGAACTTGTAATTGCAATAAAACACTGAATTTTCAAAGTTTCTCAAAAATTCAAAGTGGAGTAGAAACTAGATTTGGCAAGCTTCGTTTTGTTAGTTAAACTCAAATGCAATAGAACTCATTTTTATAGCCTAAATTTATTTTAAGTAGAAAAAGCAGAAAAATCCAAAATACACTACACGGTGAACTGATTTTATGACTCTTTTGTAGTTGGGACCCCATGTAAAATCTAAAAATAGCTTGAATGATTTGAATTTAACTTGAAGAGGTGGCATGACCAAGCCAAATTCAGAATTGGATGGAAATCATCCACGTAGCAGTTGGAATTGAATAATCAGTTCCATCTATAAGCCAGATTTTGATCTGAGCGGCATTTAGGAGTTAAGCTAGAATTTCTCCCTTGATTGTGGACTGTAGAGAGGAGAGAAAAGAAGTAAGAGCATCTCCAGTGGGACCTCTAAGAAGGCACGCCAAATTAAAATTATCTTTCGCTAAAAATGAAATTTAAGAGATTATTAGAGACACAATTGAAAACTAAATATAATAAACCCAAAAAAAATCTTGATTTAGACATTGAATGACAAAGATACACCCCAGTAAAAGGGGTTTGAGAAGGCTCTTCACATATAGTCTAAAAAGGGAAAAGGGCAAGCCACATGTGGAGATGCTCTAACAAAGAGGAAAGAGCAAAAGGGTATCAATTGATTCCTGGCCGGAGGTGACAGGCACAGACAGACAGGCACAGACAGACAGACACAGACAGACGGAGCTTCATCACAGTGACAAGCCACGAGGGAGGCAGCCATGGAGGCCGGGTTTCCCCACAGTTGCAAGGCATCCTAATGAATCCGTCTATGGCCAAAGCTGCACCTGCAGCTGACAGGCGCATGAATGCCAATGCCCAGCCTCCCAGCCTCAGCCCCTCAGCTGCTCACCATCACCATCACCCACATTGCTCAACTTCTGAGTTTCACTCCTGCGCTCCATTGGCGTTGCCGCAGACCTGATTCTTCCATCGCATCTCGTGTGAAAGTCCTCGCCTTTTCCAGGCGTTGAACGTTTCATGCTACCGCCCAAATGAGAGAATGCAATGCAAGGCTGTTGTTTTCTTTCTCTTCATTGAGCTCTGCAACCACTCTTTCTTGGAGCAGGTGTACCCATATTTCTTCTTTCCGTGATTGAGTGTCAACAACTTGGAGTCTGGAAAGGGTCCATGTGATGATTCATTCATCGCCATAGTCGTTGCATTTCGTTGGAGCTCGTGCTGCAGTTTTTCGGGTTTGCGGAATATGTGAATTTCAGGGGTTTCTTGCACTGCCGGGCACAATGCGAAACCATGGATGGGAGCTTCCGTATCATCCTCTCCAGGTACTTAAGACCCTCTGGGGTTTATCACCCTCAGTCTTTGCAATAATGCCGAGACAGTAAGCTTTTCAATTGCAGGGCCAAGATTATCTTGAAGGTCAATGGGGGTTTAGAAAACTGGAATACTGAGATGATGCATGTGATGTTTCAATTGAATCTGTGCAACGAGAATTGTGAAGTGAAAGAGTCTTGAGTCTGTTTTAATATGTGTGTGGAGTACCAGACGGTGGCGGTGGCTGTGTTTTCGGGGATCTCCTTCTCCTTCTACGTCTTCTTCATACCTTTCGTTGGCAGCAATGTACTCAAGTTCCACATTTACGCAAGCTTTTCCCCGGTGGTAAGTGACAACTGATATAGAGCATCACCAAAATTCAATATCAGGGTTGAGGTTGCCAGTGGTACTGCTTTTGTGACTTATATGTGTTTGCTCTGTAATGAGAGAATACAGGTCCTAGCTGTATTTCTTCTGTATGTGAGATGCGCGGGATGTGATCCAGCTGACCCCGGGGTGCACCAGTCCCAACGAGCTGCAAGGGCCGTGCTCAAGTCCATGGACTTCGCTCTCGATACAGAACATTCACAACCCAGCATTTATGCTCGGTGGCTGTGTCTCCCATTTGCTTGTTGTAAACAGGACGATTCAATCAAGTTCAACGTGGGCGAGCAATTGCTTTACTGCAGCATTTGCCAAGCTAAGGTGCCGCGACACATCTTTGGTGAACTAATCATGTTGTGTTAGTTCTTGATTTTTTCAAGCACCAGTGCATGAACTCCAGTAGCCCAAGGAATTAGAACCCCCTTTTGGCTTTTCATTGCTTCAGACGAAGGTTTTGCCTCAGAAATTCCGTCATCAGCTCATATACAGAAACTTTTATGTACTGGCAGATATCAAGGCACAGCAAGCATTGCAAGGCTTGTGACAAGTGTGTGCTTGAATTCGATCACCATTGTCGGGTATGTCAAATTTCCATCTATACAATTTTCTTGTCAAGTTTTTTTTTTTCTTGCTGCTTGGAGATTGTGTGTTTAACGGTTGTATGAT
This sequence comes from Pohlia nutans, assembly GCA_022496805.1. Classification (NCBI taxonomy): domain Eukaryota; kingdom Viridiplantae; phylum Streptophyta; class Bryopsida; order Bryales; family Mniaceae; genus Pohlia; species Pohlia nutans. The sequence goes on from CM040086.1 coordinate 7,435,826, forward strand.
TTCTTGGGTCACAGTGGCTCAACAACTGCGTTGGAAAGAGGAATTACAGGAGCTTCGTGAGCCTCATGGTGGCGTGTCTCTTATTGGTGCGCAGCTTGATCCAAAATTCACTGCTCAAACTCATGCTCTTTGAAAACATGATTGACTTTCACGTATCTTGAATTTATGCTTAATTTGACGCTTTCTATAATGATGCAGTTGACTATCGTGTGGAGCACTGGAATTGGTGTCCTTGTCCGCTGCTTCACACAGAAGACCAGTTTTGAGAAGGAGATCTTTCACCGACTTGGAAGTAGCTTCCCTCGAGTACCTTACATCATCGTTGTGGTATGAGATTTCTTTCCTTTTTGACCTACACATGCAACGTGCTTCACTGATTCCAGTGATATATAATTTGGTTCCATCTAAATTATTGATTTTTCACAATCTGATGGATTGAATTTGTCATTTTAAAGCCATGAACCTTTGGTCCTACACTGCAATGTTGTTCTTTCTAATGTCCATCTGCTTTCTTTCTAAAAACGTGGCTTACCTCAAATATATGAAATGTTCTAAATTCAGAACTATGCAAAATCATCTTCCTTGGTTTGTCTGAAATTGGATTCCAGGGTTAAAGTCTTTTGCCATTTAAGACTTGCCCAATTGGATATTCTTTTGCAGGTGTTTCTGTCTCTGCTGGCCATGTTGGCAACAATCCCGTTGTGTCAGCTCTTCATCTTCCACCTCATTCTAATACTTAAGGTGAGAGTCAAAACCTTGTATTAGTCTAATGATTGTGCATCATCGTAAGAAAACTCTGAAAGGCTGGATTCTTCTACTTCATGTCATGTACCCAAATCGAACTCGTTATTATCACACTATCCAAATATCACATTCCAGTAAGAGAATATCTGCTATTATGTACACATGTGATAGGACACTTTCCACATGCCAAGTGCTGAACTCATGTACGTTGGTTACCAAAGAGGTGATTTAAAAGAGTTCAAAGTGTAATATGGTTGGTTTTCTGTGGCCACAATAACCTAAGGTGGTGCATTGGGATAGGGAATGACAACATACGATTACATCCTGGCAACAAGAGAGCAAGGCTTGGAACTCAATCTTGCAGAAGGGGATGGGTTCAACAGCTTGACGTCCTCACCGACAAGCTCGAATTCTACGGCCATTAGTGGTTACAGCTCCGCCGGGGCTCTGGCTCTGCACAGGGGTGTCTTCTGTACACCCCCTCGCATGTTCGTTGAGCATGAGCAGGTACAAATGTTGTTTCCATCCACTGTTCATGCACATTGTCAGAGCCTCATATCATGCAAGTTGGGACATATCATTAGAAGAAAAATTTGCAGACTTTTGGTCCATTCGGTTCCCAAGTAGTGTCAAAAAGTCATCAAGATTCAGAGTCTGGCAGGAAAGTGTTTTTTGGTCACATTAGGGGGTGTCAGAGTGTGAGCTTGTGAGGCCCGGAGACTCTGGGACATGTGTATGACTTTTTAACACATGGATGGTCAAGTTTTGAAATCAGGGACCAAATTTTCTTCTAATGTCTGTCATCAACCAAAACCAAACTTCTGTAGGGGTTGTGCAATAGAGAACTAAGAGTCTTGTGGTCTTCGAATGGCTAGTTTTACAAAACGCAAACTTATCTGACCACTCACTGCATGTAAAATCCTGTTAGATCTCATAAAGTTGGTCTGCTCTGAAAACAGAAGGTATTGACCTTGAGTGGGGACGTGGAGTCTTCTGCTGCTGCTGCTGCTGCTGCTGCCAAAACTGCAACAACCAAAGGTATTGCGAAACAGAAAAAGGTATCAGTGGGGATCAACCCTTGGAAACTGGCACGACTGAACGCCGCAGAAGCTGTCAAGGTAGCAGCGCAAGCCAGGGAAGCGTCGACCATCACACGACCCATCACGACAGTCGCCTCCCAAACAGAAGACAGCAGCCTCGAGAGCTCTCGCAACGTGAGCGGCGAAATCACCTTGACAGGAAAGCGCAGAAAGCTGCACGATCTGGCACGGAAAGAGAAGAGGCTGAAAGGCAAGACGACCAGACCAGGAGTATCCGACACAGCCTGTGCAAGTCCTCTTCCCCTGCAGGAGCCACGGTGCAGTCCATTGGCTTCCTATCCGGGCAGCTCATGTCCCGGTAGCTCTCCTTATCAGTCATGCAGTCCACTGGCGTCGCCGGAACTCCTCCAGGGTCCGCTACCAGTAACGGTGGACCCTGGGAATGGAAACGTGTTGTTGCAAAGCTCAGAGAGCAGTAGTATTAGTACTGGTAGCTCATGTGCAGGCGATGAAAAAGGGGGCCTAGTAACACTGAGCAAAAGTAACCTTGATACCTCGGTCGTCACCCCCATTGAGAAAGTTGCGGTCTGGGAAGATGGTACTCAAGAGAATGTGAAACCTCGAGGATCCAGAAGCTCTAGAGAGAGCACTGGAGGTGAGTTCCGTTTTTTGGCCCTCTTTCTGTTGATTTCCTAAGCACTCTCCTCGTGTGTTGCAAAACCGATCCAAATGTGCAGCACCTCAATGAGAGTTGTACTCCCTCCGTTTCATAACGAGAGTCCACCTTTTTTGGCATGTTTTTTTTCCTAGTTTTTGTCCTATGTTTTATACTTCAAACATGAGCATTGCCCACTTCAAAGAGGGTAGACAATGAGAGTGACACAAAAACTACGTACTACTATTGAAGATAGCCCAATTTTTAAGTATTGAGATGCCTTCTTTTGGCTAAAGAAACGTCAAGCTAAAACTTACCCAAAAAGGTGGACTCTTATTATGAAACGGAGGGAGAATAAAGGTAAACTGTGGCATGAGACTGTTTGTGCCACTATGTACATATCACACTGATACATAATGATCATAAAGTGGCACAATTTAGTCACATAAGATGGTTTACCTTAAAACTACTCCGATAAGTTGAAATGAACAGACTTAACCCCGAAAGAACCAAATGGGGTCTCATGTTGGTTGTAGCTCTTTTTTGAGTAGCTGTTCTTTATGTTCAATTTAGTATTTGACCAATACATGCAATGTTCTTAGTGACATAAACTTTGGCCTCATCTGAGACATATTTGGTATTTGGAAAATCATGAATCCTGGTTTTTGGGGGATTGATTTCGAATCATGGAACGCAGGACGCAGCAGAGCAGAAGCCAATATTCGCAAACACGTGAGGAAGGAATGGCCAGAGCTTTCGGTTTCGCCAGATGACCGCTTCTTTTCACCTTTCAATGACGCCCTGGAACCCCAGCCGGCAATCAATGGACACTCCTCAATCAATGCGGCAAGATATTCATCTGAAGCCATCCTGGTTTCGGCATCCAAGAGGTTCAAGGACAGCTTAACCTTAGGCAAGCAGAGTATCAGTAAGCTTGCAGATGGTATCTTTTCTGGAACAAATGCTTGAGATACAACGATTTCTCCTCTGAGATTTCATTGCTGTTTTTTTCCCCTGATTTACAAGGAGGTTTCAGTTCAGCTTCCACTGCATCGATTTAGCAGGTGTGAAAACGTCAATGTTCTCAACAGAACTGGAGGTGCACTGATGGTTGAGTCAAAGCTCGACCTCCAGCCTGAGTCAACTACTGTAGCGTTGGCTGGAGGATTCTCAAACAGGAGTGATTCTGAGCATCTTGTGGAAATTCCTTACAGCCAGTGAGTTCATTGTGAGCATCTTGTGGAAATTCCTTACAGCCAGTGAGTTCATTGTGAGCATCTTGTGGAAATTCCTTACAGCCAGTGAGTTCATTGTGAGCATCTTGTGGAAATTCCTTATAGACAGTGAGTTCATTGTGAGCCACAACAGATAGTGAGTTCAGGGTGATTTCCATGTAGATGTAATCGTTTTGCTCGACTTGTATTTGATTTTTAGGTTTTGGATATGAGCAGGTAGCAGATACATGTGGTGAAAACATTGTAAACAATCCTTGGATTTGACATGAAAACCATCCTTTGTTTTTTTAATTTGAGCTCAGTTTGACACTTTGTTTTTTTAATTTGAGCTCAGTTTGAAGTGAGAGCTTCTCAAGACTATGGAGGCACATTGATATGATTGTGTTGGTTCTTGTATGCATATGAGACTAGATGAGAGCATCACAAAAAAGTTATGACAGAAACCAGGTTGAAGGACAATTCTTATCGAAGTCAAAATGATGATTTTAATGGTTGACAAATCAAATAGAGTTTCCTAAATAGTCATCGAAGCTTCTACATAGGAAAGCACTTTATGACGATGTTCTCATGGACAAACAAAGAGATGGGAAATCAACTGTTTGAAAAACTGATCATTTCACGTTAAGATATCCATAAAAGTACACACAAAATGTTGCCAAGACTCTTCTTATAGGCCATCTTGTTGTCAATGTACTTCCCATACAAGTAGAGACATGTTGCTCTCAAGTTTGGATCGACCGCAATTTTCGCATCTGCTCAGAAAATCAAATTTCTAATGTCGACCTAAAGGCACACACGAGCAAAGAAGCACCGAATCTGACAATATGTGAGATGAACATTTTCTTCTCTCATGCTAATTGGACCATCCTAGGTTGATCCTGATGAGAAAACTGAGCTAATGACTGCCCAAAGTGAAAAACGAGTATAGATCCATACCCACTTGAATCTTGGTACGCCATTTTCCGCCATTTGCAGATTGTAGGTACAATAACAATCCAAAGACTACAAAGGTTTCAGGCTACAACAGCTGCAGGCCATGTAGCTTGAGATGACATGATGATGCCCACAATAACTCCAAAAAGACCTAGAGCACTCCCAAAGATCTCAATAACTAAGATCTTGACAAATAACGTGGAATTCTGAGCATCTGAGAGTGCACAGCTGCTGCCTATGATACCCACGCATAGCCTGCCATCAGAAACGAATAGAAAGCTCAATTCAAGGGTCAACAGTTAAATTGCCTCAAACTAAATCTTATTCCAAAGGAGAGAATAATTATTCACAGCCATACACATATCAAACTTCGATAGGTTCCCAGACAACAAACATGCACCAAAAAAAACCAATATGAGCAGAACATTTGGCAGAGAGTTAATCGCTCATTCATCACTTATTATATTCCTTAAAATGAAACATGCTCCTATTATCCCATAAGTGCCCAAATAGCCAAAAGTTGAAACATATCATATAGGAGCTTCAAGGAAGGTTAAAAATGTGCCAAACAGAAAGAAGGAATCATAGCCTTCATTTCAAAACGATAGAAACATGTTTTGAAATAAATTATAAACAACTATTAAGGCCCGTTCGCACTTGGCCTTTGCAAAGACTGTGGATAAAAATTTAACACCCCCACAATTTTGAGAAAAATACCTTCTTTGTGGGAAAAGTGTCATCAATGAGGTTCGGAAAGGTGTTAGCAATAGTAGGGGGATTACATAATGGCCCCTCAAGTGCCACATTAGCTAAGACCATTCTTTAGTGTTCAAAACTAGGGAATATTTCCTATTTTGGTGCTCCCTTAACAATTGCCTACTATTGCTCAAATATTTTTTGTCCTCCTAAATGTTAGCTAATACCCATTCTTAAAAGTGTGCCATGTGTACATCCATGTAGGATTGGTAATTACTAAAGAATGTAGGTGGGAACACACACTTTTTTAAGGATGTAAGACCCCCTTGTAAGACCACCTCTAAGGCCAGGTGCAAACATACCTTTAGCTCCCAAAGGTGATTTCTGGACACACAGGGGTTAAGATTCCTGAAACTTAAATTCCAGACCGTGAATGATGTTATCAAGATTAAGAGTGGTCACTAACCCGCACAGAAGATTCGCAAAGCCAACAATGATCCCCGACGCGAACAACGAGTAGCCAGCACGCATGGAATCCGGGTGAAACGGTTGCTTAGTTGCCTCCAACTTGGTCTGCAGAATAATGGCTACAATCACTCCGTAGATAGCCACTGCTTCGCAGAAAATCACACTGCACACATTTATAACTTCAGTTAGAGCGATACCACCTTTGAATTCGGTATGGAAGGGATAAAAATTTAAAAAAAACGCTCCGACACTTAAAGGATACTCATCTCACCTGATTAAGTTCTTCGACGTGATTCGGGGAGCCTTGATTGCTGCACCTATCAGACTGCTCCCGGTTATGTAAATCCCCCTGTTCAAAATGCCACCTCAGAAAATAAGATCGAATAAACCCTACACGAAGTCGTAAAGTCAAAAGTACTATGACAAGCGTCCATCGCGATTCACAAATCAGAATGTTGTCGGAAAAAAGCTTAAATTGTTACATCAAACCAAAACCGTTCATGGCGTCGAAAATCCAGGTGATTCACGGAGAGGCAATTGATTACCAGGAAGCTCCGAGGACGGACACGCCAATTGAGACCGCAATTCCAATGGCAGAATACACGTAGGGCGACATGAACAGCAACGCATGTGTCCACGCATACCACCACGCCACAAACCCCATCTCGGCAGATCTGGACGAGAAGAAGCTCCTTTCAGCTCCTCTTGTCCTCCCGAGCGAATCGAATTGACACCGAGTGAATATATTCCTGCAAATCCACTAAACTCGAGGAGCTTCGGGCTACTACACAGATCGGGATTCCATTCTCATCACCTCAAACCAAACCCTAAACGAGAAACTGAAAACGAGAAAGGAGCCTCGTGTCTTTGCCGGGTGTAAACGCGTCCACCAGTTTATGGATGAATGTACTGTTGTGGATGAGTTCTGTCGTGTATGGATGGATGAAACTCCGGGATGACCGGCTTACCACGGTGATAGGGTAGTTTTCCTATTCCAGTGGTTTTTAGGTAGACTTAAATGATGGATTTTGAAGAGGATTTTAATTTATTAAAAGTAAATTTTATTCATGCATTGTATGAATGAATGAATTGTTAACGTTCACTGAGTGGTCCGTAGCCCAAGAGACTAGCAACGCGGAAATAAGTTATATATTTGTAAAGATTTGCTTCATGATAGACATTTTAAAAATTATCAATTTTGCAATTTTTTCTTATTGTTGTACGTTTTCTTGATTATATGTTTATTTTCAGCCTTCCTAGAAGAATGTGAAAACTACTTCTGAAAAGTCAACTAATAACCTAACTATTGAAAACCAACAAATAACTTTTGGCCATAATTAATTACTTAAACTATATGATTGCCTTATTCTTGGAATCAACTTACCAAAGTTTACATGGATCCTCTTGTCATAGAAGCTTCTAGTATTCAAAAAAATCATGAAATAATTATTTAGAAAATACAAATCGCTCAAAATAGCTCGATATATTGATGATATAAAGATTATAGTTGTAGCAACTTTACGTTTGTCTACAAAGACATGTCATTCAAAAAGAGATTTGATCTTACCACGTTGCAAAACTTCATTGAATAAAAATAAAATAAAAAGCATAAAGCACCAAAATGGATAATTACAAAGTCCCTCGCAAAGTCCAACGGGGAGGCCACGTACAAACCACGTCATTGAACTTTTCGACCAAATATCAAAGGTAGCACTATACCACAACTTCCTTAACTTATGTGATGCATCAACACAACTACCAAACATTGTATTGTAATGCAACTTGTAGGACTACCTGTCAATTGAATGGATATTCGACATATAGATTCCAGACAATGTTCAAGGAAAATGAACCTTGAAGCATAAACACTCCAATGCATGATGCCAAGTGTCATTTTTGTTAGTACAAATAAGGACAGGTTCTCCTCGCCAACACTAGTGACTGATATTTATTTAACATTGACTTACAAATAACTAAAAGTGTACATCTTGTGCATATCCATTCAATGACTAGTAGTCCTATTGGTTGAGTTACATGTGCATATATAAAAGCAATGCTACCCTTGATGTCTCAGGTCAAAAGACAATAGTAAACAATGATACATTCCATGATAAATTCAATTACATGAACAAGACACTAGTAACTAGTAATCAATGCAAAGAAGGTTATATCTTGTTCATTCATGTGGAAGTGTATATGACATGGTTTTTGTATCTTTATAAAAGAATGCGAGGGTGTAATTGTAATGTTAAAGGCTCATAGCTTTAAATGTACATTTCTTTGAATTAGCACATTAAAACCATACATCTGTATTATCATTTTTTGCACTTTTCTCTTTATAAATTAAAAAATAATGTATGATTCGAGGTATGATTTTACATTTCTTCTATTTTTCATTGTATTGAATAGTGTGGATTACATATGCAATCATTAATTAAGACAATATGTTGTAGTTTCAAGGTAGCATGAGCACATTATTGATGAATTGATGATTTAAATCATAAAATATATATTTGGAAAAAATCAAAAGTAGATCAATTCCCTGAAAAAGATCATTTCATTCAGTTTAGCACTATATCAATTACATATAAAGAATCTTTTAGAAATCCACTTAACAATCCAGCTAACACCAAATTGGTGTATCAAGTATAATGCTAACAAGGAATGGATTAAGTGTACGTAGGCCTTTATACATAGTTTTGTAATCCTACGGTGTATTTTTATTGTATAGAATAGTTTTCCCATCCTTATAGTTTTTAAGTAGACATAAATTATGGATTTTGAAGAAGATTCTAATTTAATATAAATAAATAAAATTTGAGTAATGTGTGGATGAATGAAGTTAACTTCCACTACTAAGTGGTCCATGGCCCAAGGGACTAGCAATGTGGAAATGAATTATAATTTTTTAAGATTTACTTCTTAATAAATATTTTAAAATTTATCAATTTTGAGATTCTTCAATTGTTCTACATTTGCTCAATTGCATATTTATTTGTAGCCTATCCACAGGAATGTAAAAACTACCTTCAAGGTGATGTCCAAACTATTCAAATGAAATTTATTCATTCAACACCCTCTAATTGCACATTCTTTGTATGACCTCAAACTCTATACAAATCCAAGGCCATCTTCATGGAAATTTAAAAAAAATTCTAGGTTAACATGTTTTATTTGCACAACTATTGTTGGAATTGCCGATTGTGCGAAGCAAACTTGATTGAGCAAACTCAAATTGTGAGAGGGAAAAATCCAAGAATGCTTGAACAAAAGTTTTAGTATATAATGTATTGCACAATTTTGAATAGTATATATTAAATCCTAACAATATTGTATATGTAAATACTTCAGATAGAGGACAAATTTGGTATGTCTTTTTCTATAAATAATTGTTGATATGTCATGGAAATTTTTATTTTTTTTAAATCATTTGTATGGTGAAAAAAAAATTAACTCCTAAGCTCCTAAAAGACCTTTTTTTAAGTCGCTGCCCTTTTTTTCAAAGTTGTGTAGGCCCAAAAACAAATACAATGTTGTAGGTAAACAAATCTTCTTTCCAATGCAATTGGAATTATGTTTGTAAAATCAAAACTTCACTTAGGGGAATTTTTTTAAGTGAAACACCTTCATGTTGAAATCAACTTTCATAGTTCGGGTAGGTTTGCCAAAAAAATTAAGCCAACTGAGATTCATTAAGCAACCTCAAAGAAATTTTTGTTCATGTCATATGGGTTGCATGCTATGAGTTGTTGGGTATTCCAATTAGACAAGATTTGAAGGGATAATCCAATCTGACCAAAATCTCTTGTTGTCCTTTGTACCTCCACCCATTACAAGGTCTCTTAAAAATGCTAATGAATTGTACATCTTGTCAAATTGAGTCATGCATCTTGTTAACTACCTCATCTTGAGAATGGTAAAAAATAGCACAACATTTCAACTTTTTCTTTTTTGGTTTAGGAGCCCATCGAAGGAAGGTTGCCTAGATTTTTTAAGGCTTGAAATTTCAAAATCTCGACTTCATTTGCTATTATGATTCGGCTCAAAAAGATCCTTTCCCAAAAGAATTGAGTCATATTACGCTCATTTTATTCCTAATTCTATAATTTTATTATATGCTTGAAAAGCTCACAAAATGAAGACAAGGCTATTGGTTGTTTGAAGAAAAAAAAAGCCTTTATGGAGAAAATAATCACATTTACAACATTAAAACCAATTTTACAATTTAAAGGCATAAAAAATAAATTATTTTAAAATCTAAACCTGGATTGAAGGATACTAAGATTTGGAAGTCTCTTCCTTTCCTAGACAAAAAATGTTACTTGGGGTGAATAAAAATGAACTAAATGTGAAAAGGAATGTTAAAAACGACCAAAAAATGGGGAATGATTGAGGTACTTTTATTTTCAAATGTGAATATCTTCATGTTGGAATCAAGTTTTTTTAGTAAACCATAATGTAACTTAAATACCCCATTATTAGCATTCCAACTAAAGTGTAACTATTAATCAAACTTGAAGTGAAATTGTTTAATAGACAATGCATTTTATTGGAAATGAATCTTTTTGAGCACATCTATATGTTAACATCTGTATGGTCAAATGTTTTGAAATTTTGAAAGATGGTTTGTCAGGCCTAGGAGTACAAGATCCTATGATTGGAATGTGAAAAATGGTCTTGAAAATCATTCACATATCATGAACAAAAATGACCAAAATGAGGCAGTTTTGGTTAGGGGACCCTTCATGCATTTCGGAATTAAGAATATTTACAAATATTCCGTCTATCGAACCTTTTTTTTAAATGTAGAGGATACTAGTTTGAATGGTGTTTAGCCCCTTAGCTCCCAAGAGACCATTTTTTGGTTGTTGCCCGCTTTTAACACGTTGCTCCAAACAAAAATAAATAAAATACTAAATAAAATACAATATCAAGTTTACTTTCCAGTGCAATTTAAATCATATTAATCCGAATTAAAATTTACTGGGGAGATTTTTTCAAAGTGGATCACCTCAACATTGTCTTAGTATTATAAAATTTGCTATTTGGAAAAAGTAATGATGTTCCCTTAATCATTTTAGACAGAGATTAAAGTGCTATTATATGTAATTGATATAATTTTTCAAAAATTGATGCGCAATAGGAAAAAAGTAGTTGGCTTTGTAAAAAACATAAATATTTGTCAATTTAGGAATATTTGGTTTTGAAAATTAACCAAATGTTATCTTTTCTAATTACAATACATTGATTTTGGTATTCTACGATTCAATGTCGTTTTAAAGTAAAAGCTATGATAATGATAATACAATTTAGTGACTTAACCCCGGAATGTACCAGGGTGTCCCTGGAATTGATAATTTGTGAAAAAGCATCATAAATACTATTTAGAAGAATATTTTGGAATTGATATTCAAATGAAAGTTTTGGATTTTGAATTTTAGATTCCATCCGTACGGTTTGATTTACTAATACTATCACCAATATTTAATCATAAAATTTGAATGTTAAAATTAAAAAATCCTTCTAAATTTGATTACAAACAAAATTTTATTTTATTTTGAGTAAAATTTGTTGGAATGAATTTGAAACGAGATGCTCTTTAACGTGGTGATTCTTTGAAATTGTTGTGTTTCTTAAATCTATGACCTCATTTTTGCAACGCCACTTTTGAACTATAGTCAATGCAATTTTGGCTTGGTCCATTTGTAATTTTAGAAAAATATGCAATCAAGTATGACTAAATCTAACTGTTAGATAAGACAACAACTTGGTGAAAAATTTGGATGACTTTCATCCAAGCATTGATGAGAACGCGAGAAGGGTTTGAGTCTATTAGTCGTCCACTTTCTGAACGCTTTGACGTTTAGGGGTTAAAAACAAGGTTTGATACACCTCCAGAAAAAAATAAAATTAGCCATTACGGGGCCTCTTACTGATTTCCTGGTTAGTGTGGATTTTGAGTAGTCCTAGGCTTCCCTCCTCGCCGGTCTCGGTGGGGATGGGTTTGTTTTTTTTGGTCTCCTTCTCGCAATAAAGGGTTCTCCTTTGTTTGTGTCAAAAAATTAAATAAATAGAGTAAATTGGGTCGAACAAGAGTAAAATGTGAACCTATAACCTTGGGCTAATTCTCAATTTGTAGGAGTTTCCTCTTCTTCTGGCCTTAGAGGGAGCATATTTCCTCCAAAATGGAAATGCATTGTAAATTGTCCCAGCAGAGATTCAGTTGATGCAATCATCAGGGGGGGTCCAAACAGTTTTTTCTTTTTCTTTTTCTTTTTTCTATTTCGTTTGGCAGAAAGGATCCAAACAGTTCGATTCTTACGTGGGGTTGTGAATAAATTCATAATTTCAGTAGATCTTCTAGATTTTAGATTCTCCCATATAAAGCGCAGGGTCCCTACCGTACTGCTACACCAATTGTCATATTTAATCTGACTTAGACTAATAAAGAAAACTTGGACTAATTGTGGTATTAGAAGGAAGTCCAAGTCGGAGTAATTGACTCTTCGTAACTGTGGTAACATGAATATAGTATGGCCTATACTATTAAAAAAATCAAGTTACTATAAATTTATCATAGCAAATATGAACAAAATATTTGGACATTGCTATTTCTAATAGTTTTTAAACTAAAATAAAATGTTTGAATCTTAATAAAATGATAATATTTTATTATCTTATTATCGGACTAATTTGGATAGTACTTACTAGAATTAATCCGAGGATTTGTAAAAATGCTCAAACTAATTGTGGCTCTTAGAGTAAACAAGATAATGGATGTAGTTCTCCAACATTGAATAGTCGCTTTTGGATCATTTTCATTTGACTCGTTTTCATTTATAGAATTTGGTAGCAAGGTGAGTGACCTAAAATTGTCAAAATAAGCATATGAACAATGCTTTTCATTTCTTATAATATTAGAGTTAACCAAGAAGAGTGTCTCGAAGTGGAAACTCACTAGCCATAAACTCGTTTTTTGGCTTCCAACTTAGAGTATAATTTGAAAGAAAATTTGAGTTTACACTATAAGTTTGTTTTTGTCACACTCACCAACATCACATTTTGACAAAAATGATGTTGCGTATGCATACAGTTTAACACTTTTCCACATGTCTAAGATGTACATACATCAAGAATTTAGGACCCCACGGATTTTCAACAATTTCCGTGCGACATCTGATATTTCATGGGTTCGTGCATTTTTCGGACATATTTTGCACTAATTCCGCACGGATTCAACACTTTGTCAAATTAGAAAAAGAGTGGATGTAAAATTTGTGCGAATTTAGTGCTAAATTAATATGAAATCTGTACCAAATCCGTGCGAAAAATGCACAAACCCATAAAATATCAGAAATATCAGAAATCGTTAAATCCAAGAGGTCCTAATTTCTTGATGATTGGTAGGCATAAGTGTGATATAAAGTAGTCCTCAATGTAAGTTAACTGTACTTCAAAAAAATACTTCAAGAACAAACAAATGAGAAGTTAAATTTACAAATGATGCCCAATTTATGTAGAATTAAAAAAAAATAAAAAAATCTTCAAATAGTTATGGGCAATTCCTGCGATACTATTTCTAAATGAAGGACGAATCAAACGTGGCTCTTCAATTTGATGTGAAATTCTCAACAACTGAAAAGACAATCGAATGACATCCAGTGTCTCTTCAAATACAGTATACGGTGTGAGATACCACATACAGGAATCAAAGATACACATCAAACTGTCTCAATCTTCCATGGATCTTTTATCACTTGGGAGGTCAATATCTGAACAAACTCTCTATATCCAACTGAAAATTTTGTAACACCTCATGGACAGTACGTGGACCCCTCACAATTTTTTTCTGTAATGACCCCCTCATACGTGGACCCCTCACAATTTTTTTCTGTAATGACCCCCTCATACGTGGACCCCTCACAAAAATTTCCGTGAAAACAGGGATCCGCATTTCCCGGGCCACCACTGCAAATGAGTTTTGGGGTCATAGTACCAGTCACTACCCAATTTTTTAATTTTTTGAAAATACGGACTTTAGACACTTTTGTTACATTTTAGTGTCTAAATTTTGAAGTAACCATTCTTACACTTTTTCCAACATTGTCGAGACAAAAAAAAGTTTATGAAGTGTAATAAAAGGGCTAAAGAAAAAGTCGAAAAAATTATAGCCAACTTTGATTATTTTTTCCTGGTCCTTATGTACATAATTGCTACCAGAAATTTCATGTGGCCTTAGATAGGGTTGAAAATGAAAAATGTACCGTCACATATCTACTTAACATGCATTATAGTAATCAAATTTTGTAAAGAAAAAGTCAAAATTAAGATCACCACTAAGAATTATTGCACTAGTAGAAAAGACGTCACTTGATCATTTAGGAATAGTGTCAAAGTGTGGTGTTCAAGGCCCATGTTAACACAAAACTAGGGCTTCTTGACCACCATGCTCTGGAAATATTCCTTGGTGCCTAAAGACCCACCCTCTCTATCAGTGTAAGTGTGTTAGACCCATTCAAAGTCTATAAAAGAAAAAAAAATGCCTCCCAAAAACATTGCTGTTAGTATTGTAAAAAACACAAATTTAACAATGCTAAAGAATGGTAGATTGAACTAAGAATTAAAAGTTGATTTTCACATTTTCTTAGTTGGGATTAATTTTCATTTGAAATTAAGTACTACGTGAGAATGAGCGTTTGACTGGAAAAGGAACAAATATGGTCCCCCTTGGACGGTCAGGGGTTAATGCTCCAATTAGCGGGGTGATTAGCGCTAATGAATCTGCCCAGCCGCGCTGGGGGAGCAAGGAGGCGCCGATGGGGCGATCCAACGGCGCACCACCAACACAGGACGACCATCGGACGGCATAGGAGATCCGCTAGCTCCCGCTTCCCTAATACGGGGACAACACCTCAAGAAGCGGGGCCAGCCAGGGGGGCGCTAGGGCCGTGCGATGGGGGATCGGACGGTGCGCAGACGCGGACCCCAACGAAAGGGGGGTCGCCTGGTTCTGCGGGGACGACTCTGGGCTTTGGCAGCTCTGTCGATGCTGCCTCGCGAATGCTTCGTTCGACGCCACCATAGCCACCGCGCCAACTACACAATTCCCTTTTGTTGCCGAGCTAGGGCTGCGGACGGAGGCTCTCTCTTCTCACGGCCTTCGTTGCTCGCTCCCTTCTAGTTTCTGTCTTCATTTCCCTTTTGTTTTTTTGTTTTTAATTTCCTGTAGAAGCTGCCGCTAGGAGCTGCCATTTCGATCCTGTTGCGGGCAGGGTTAGCGTGCGGAAGGAGATTGCGAAAAGGGAGCGAACTCCGTGATTTTTTTTCGAAGGTTAGTGTGCTTTACGACACTGTGATTGACTGATTTTCGATCTCCACTCTTCGACTGCCTGTGTGCCCTAATTCTTGACGTCTTTCTCACGGTTTTTGATTTCTTGAGCTTCATTGGACGCTTTCCTTTCGGCCATTATAATTTGATTACAGGGGAGTCAGGTTTTACGCAAGTGGAGGGAGTGAGTAAGTGCGGACTGGAGTTTGGATTTTTTTCCTCCTTCTTTTATTTTTTTGTTTTTGTCATCATGGTGAGACTTTGGAAGCTGTTTCAATGTTCGCTGAATTATTATCCAGGCTTTGTGCGATTTCGCTTTGGTCTGGTGAAGAAATTCGACACTTGTGCGCTGGATGCTCCAAATGCGGGTCTTTGTGCGAGGAGTTGCATGTAGTTAGCGGGACTTTCCGTAGGAGCTGCGTAGTGCTGTGGATATTATGGATCTCACGATCTGAGGCTTCGTAAATTCCGGATTGGACTTGGAAAACAGATGTTTTCATGGGCTTTGTGAAACATTCCACGGCATACAACGTCTGTGGCCGTATTTATGTAAAGGGAATCGGGCACGTCGCGTCACTCTCCGGGCAGCTTAGGCTAGGTCAGTTGTATCAGACTGAGTGATTGAGACTTTCAAGCCGTAGGCACGAAGGCTTCGTAGCAATGACGGTGCTTTGACGCCACCATAGGTTGAGCATGTTGTACGTAGATTCCATATTTTATCGGGCGTGATCAGTGTGTGATTGTTGTGGAGAGCGTGGGTGAGTTTACTTTATGTGCTGCCATTGACCTTGGCATTCGCATCGTCAAGTGTCAGGGGACTGTTCTATGCGGGACTTCCGTCGGTCCTTTCAAAGTTAGACTTAACAGCCTGAGCTGTTTGCAGAGTTTCGAGGTGCTTTGCTGGTTTTCATATTGACATGGAAGAAATTCGAGGCATCGCAAATCGATTCTAGCAAGATGTCGGCCCTCTAGAGAAATTGGGGGGGCCCGAGTGCTGTTGGCGACATTTTGCTTGCGAGCGAGACAGGGTGGGTGGAGAATGGTGGTGTCCTGCGGGGATGCTCTGATATGAATGTTGGAATGACAACAGAGAGTCCTGTAAGGATGATGCCGGGAGGGATGAGAGGGAACATGGGTGGTTTAGGAGATGGCCTGAGGGCCGAGAACGGCAGCTCGCAGACATTGGATGGAGTGATGGAGTTGGGGCGTCTGCTGAAAGGGCGGACCCGGTTCGACAACATTCTGAATTCTGGAAACGTACCGCAGCGCAGCGGCAGCGCTCCTCCCAGCGTGGAGGGGTCACTGAAAGCCATGAAAGGGCTTTTCGACATGCCGACGAGCCCAAAAGGCTCGAACTCGCAGTCGGGCGAGGAGGTCATTTTGGACGCGGAGGAAGCGCAGCGCGCAGATCCCAAGTATCTGGTTTATTATTACAACAACATCAATTTGAATCCGAGGCTGCCTCCGCCCTTGATTTCGTGGAACAACTATCGACTGGCGCAGAGGTTGCAATCTGGGATGGGAGCCGGCGGATACGGGGACAAAAAGAAGCTGCGGTCGATGGATGACAGCAGCAGCAGGTCTTTATTTTCGAGCCAGCCCGTGTTGCCCACACACAGGGAGGAGCCGGAGGCCCCGGAGGAGGACAACTCGCCAATGGGTGCCCTTGCCAGAACGGTGTCCAGTGATTGGGCAGAACGAGGAGACAGTTTCAGAGGTCTGTCATCTGGACTAGGGCCTCGTCCCAAGAGCCTGGTGGATCTCATTCAGGTACGTGGAACTATTGATGATGCCGTTAGTGTTTCTCTAATATGTGCAGTACTTTGGATTGTAGAATCGGTGTCTTCATACTTGATTGATTGTCAGAATTTCACTGACCCGGTTTTCTCCTGGAGAGCATGACATTGGACCTTAGTTTCTGTTTATGTGGTGACACTTTGCTGAGTTGTGGTGAATGTAGTGTAAGTTTTGATTGATCATAGTTGTGTATGGAGTTATTTCCAGTAGAGTGGAGTAGTAACTGAGTAGTTGCAAATGTGGATCTCTGACAGGAGGATTTCCCCCGAACACCCTCGCCTGTGTATCACCTGTCGAGGTCGTCAAGCAGAGCCGCCAACGATGAGAACGAGGCGGCAAGTGCGGTGTTGGACCTGCAATTGGCCCATTTGCGAGAGTTGGCGTCTGGAGAGTCGAATGCCGTGGCAGGTGGCATGGGATCTCGGTCTACGACCCCTATTCCGGGAGTGTCGAATCTGCACCAGTCTTCCGGACCTGCAGCGCCTGTGCCGCGAATTCCTACACCCGAAATTTCACTTATTAGTAATGCCCGTTCCGCGAGTCCAAGTTTGGCCAAAATGAGTGGAGTGCCAGGTAGAGCTTGTCTACTTTGCTCTTTTTCATTTATTTTTTAATGTGTTGAGTAGTGGGTGCAATTGGAGACGTGGTGTGCTCTTGTATTTCTGATAATGCTGAGAAGCTCAAGTGCAATCCAATGTCTTGCCTGGACCTTAGGGCTGGCCTTCTGAGATGAGCTGGTGGGATGGTTCTTTCAGGGCTTTCAGGAGGAAACATGTCTTTCCAGAGCTCTGATACAAGAAGCTTGGGCCTGGGTCGAGCCGCAAGTGCAAGTGCTGCAGATTTCTCCCATGCACTTCAGATGAACAGGACAGCCAGTGCAAATAATGCGGACCTGGTAGCAGTCATGCAAGGGTTGAGTATGTCCGAGATGCAAGGAACTACAACTGCAATGGATGATAGGGAAATGCTACAACAACAGCAACAGCAGCAGCAACAGCAACTGCAACAACAGCAGGAGCAACAGCAGGTGCGGCTTCAGCAACAGCAGCAGCAGCAGCGACAGCAGCAGCAGCAACAACAGCAGCAGCAGCAGCGCGCACAAATAGCTGCTCAGGCTCAAGCTCAGGCGCAGGCAGCCCAGGTGAGTAGCACTGATGTTGGCGTTCATTCTTTACCACCCTCATAGAGGCAGTATGTTTGGATAGTGTAGAATGTGGAAGGTGGTTTGGAAATCCTGTGTCAATGTGTATACGAATTAGTGGAGTAACAAAGACTTGTTGTGTGCTCGGTGTCAGGCCTTGGCATATTCTCAGGCATTACAGCAGCAGCAGTTGTATTCGGGTGTGGACTCTGGATACCGTGGTCAGCATAAGTTTGGTGTGCCGGGCATGGCAAGCCCGCAAGGGCAAGCTGTTGGACTCCAAGCTAATCTGCAGGGCAGCACAACTCCAGCGAACATGTATGCAGCGGCAGCGGCTGCAATGTACATGGCACAGCAGAATCCGTACTACGCAAACATGAACTCTGCAGCAGTGTATGGCCCTCAGTATGGGCTGGGTGGTTACCCTGTGAACCCCGCTATGCTTGCCCCTATGATGGCTGGGTACCCACCCCCGGTGTTTGATCCGGCAACTGCGGCTGCTCTTGCGAGCATGGGTGTGAGAGCCGGTGTGCCCGGTGCTCCTGCGCAAGGCGCTGTGGATATGCAGAATCTGTACAAGTATGCGGGGCAAGCAACTCCCCAGATGCATGACCCTCTTTATTTGCAGTACGTGCGTGCGGCGGAGGAGGCACGGGCAGCTGCGTTGGACCCGTCTTTGCTGAGGAATTACATGGGAGGAGGTCATGTAGATATGGTGGAGCTTCAGAAGAACCAGCTGAGTGCGATGCTGGGTTACAGTGCGGATCAGAAGTCCCAGTTTGCAAGGGCAGGGTCGATGGGGATCCCAATCTCGAGCCAGAAGAGCGGTTCGGTGAGTCCAGCTTACTATGGCAGTCCTCCTGGTGTGGGGATGGTGGCATTCAACAACTCACCCCTGACAAGCCCGGTGCTGCCGGGGTCGCCAGTGGGCCCAGGAGGTTTTGGAATGAGGCGCGATGAGCGCAACATGAGGCTGTCTTCTGCATCCAGGACGAGTTCTGGCAACATGGGAGCTGGCAGTGGCACCACCTATGCAGGTTGGCAAGGCCAGAAGTCCAGCGAGTCGACAGAGGAGGTGCGGGGCTCGTCGTTGTTGGAGGAATTCAAGAACAGCAAGACAAGGAGATTTGAGCTGTCGGACATTGTAGGGCACGTTGTGGAGTTCAGGTATGGCTGGTTCACATCATGTGTGCCATGAGGTCGCGGTTATAGTTGTGACTCTGTTGATGAGATGTTGATGAGGAACTCAGCTGCCGAGATGAGACTGGAGGATTTGTGGAGTAGTTATCATTTGATTTGTGTCGCATGTGATTGATGTGAACGTGAACTGAGGTGTTTCTTTTGGGGTGCAGTGCCGATCAGCATGGGAGTAGGTTCATTCAGCAGAAACTGGAGACTGCAAATCCGGAGGACAAGAACATGGTGTTTCAGGAGGTGCTTCCACGAGCTCTGACGCTAATGACGGATGTTTTCGGCAATTATGTGATCCAAAAGGTAGGAGGGATCGCTGGATTCGGTATGGAAAGTCGAAGCTTTGGATGTGTTGTGGGTAGATGCACCTGTAGGATGGATCCGCCAGGAGTGGCCTCGGGGTGGGTACTAGAAATGTCTTGTCTTGTTGTGTCGGTGGCAAAAGCTGGAAGCTTGACTTGTGTTTTTGTTGTTGGGGCAGTTCTTCGAGCATGGGACTCAGCAACAGCGAAGAGAGCTCGCAAGTCAGTTGGTGGGACATGTGCTGGTGCTGAGTTTGCAGATGTACGGCTGCAGGGTGATTCAGAAGGTAAGGCTCCTGGGTGCAATGTGAGGTCTGGTGGATTGTGAATGTGTAGAGCGTAGATAGTTTGAAGAGTCGTTAGAACGGAGCATGGGATGGAGCATTGATCGGAAGGGTAGCTTGTTTTGAGTTTTGGGAGCATTGAACGATGTGTGTTTGTGGCATTCGGCCAGGCGCTGGAGGTGGTGGATGTGGACCAACAGACTCAATTGGTGTCGGAGTTGGATGGGCACGTAATGCGGTGTGTGCGGGACCAGAACGGGAACCACGTGATCCAGAAGTGCATCGAGTGCGTGCCCCCGGACAAAATCCATTTTATAATCTCGGCGTTTTACAATCAGGTGGTGACGCTTTCCACACATCCGTATGGATGCCGGGTTATTCAGGTATGGCGGTGTTTTGGCAAGGCACGACCGTCTTCTTCTTTTTCCAAAGTTTCTGGTATGTGTTGAAGTTGTATTTCTGGTAGCGTCTTTCAGAGGCTTCATGTGTTGTTTGTTGGGACTTCTTGTTGATTCAGAGGGTTCTGGAGCACTGCACTGACGAGCAGAAGCAGAAGGGAATCATGGAGGAGATTTTACGTTCCACATGTGCACTTGCTCAAGATCAGTATGGCAACTACGTTGTACAGGTCAGTGTCGTGGTGCCCGTGTTGCGAGTTTTTGGTCGTCTCGCCGGCTCGTGTGGTCTGAGAGTCGATGAATGCTGTTTGTATGGATGTTTTGCGGTTCTGGGGTATGCAGATTGTGACCATGGTTGTTGATGGGCAGTCGTTTCAGCGGTGCTTGTCGTGACCACAGTAGTGTTTGGAGTTGTATCTGTTGCAAATTCAAGGCTGTCTGTGTGACATGTATTTTCTGACGTGTGTGTGGATGTGGTCCATGAATTGTGATTCAGCATGTGCTGGAGCACGGACGAGATCATGAGAGAAGTGAGATCATAACGAAGCTGGCTGGCCAAATTGTACAAATGAGTCAGCACAAGTTCGCCTCAAACGTGGTGGAGAAGTGCTTGGAGTATGGTGGCCCAGTGGAGCGGCAGATTTTGATTGATGAAATGCTTGGTCTCACTGATGAGAATGAGCCACTTCAGGTACATTGGGATGTCGATTGGGAGAGGATTGGTGAATCATCCTGGACATCATATGATTTGTGCTGCACATCCCGTGAAGAACCTATGCGTGGAATGCAGGGTTTAGTTGGAGAGAACAGTTTTTGCATGGAGGACCCAGATCCGTTCATGGATTGACGTTTCTGTGACAAATGGTGCTATCGCAGTTTCTGAATGTCATTATTGTGGTCTGGTCGATATTATTAGCATGCAAGATGCTTACAAGAGGTGGCTTGGGGGTTTGGTTTGCAGGCAATGATGAAAGATCAGTTTGCAAACTACGTGGTCCAGAAGGTGCTGGAGACATGTGACGAGTCGCAGCGTGAGCTGTTGCTTGGTCGTATTCGGGTGCACCTGCATGCACTGAAGAAGTACACGTATGGCAAGCACATCGTGGCACGTGTGGAGAAGCTGGTCGCTGCCGGAGGTGAGTATTCTGTGGTCATTGGCCAATAAGTGATTACGCAGAGTGAGAATGGTGTAGAGTGCTAGGTCGTGGTGTGAAATGTGCCGTTGTTGTGAATGTCAGTCCGTGTGCTTTCCTGAACTGGGCTTACTGGGGTGGGGTTTGCGTGCAGAGAGACGGAGTGCTGCCTACATGGCGCATAATTTGGCTACCACTTGAAGCCCCGATGGAACTTGGAACGATGCTAGCTTTTCCGAGAAGTGGAAGGGTGTTGTTATCCGGAGGGCCCGAAGTGATGCCTTGCTGTGCCCTCGTGTCATGGAGGAGAGTCTCACGTGTTGAGCTGAGTGCGGGCAAGTGGAACATGGAAGGGTAGCCCTCCGGTGGGCAGTGAGCATTTGTGAGCAGTAAATAGTGTACTAGTGTAGGATTGTACGCAACTTGTGTTTGAAGGTCGGGAGAGGGGCAGGGTGAGTAGCAGTGCAGATGGTGCCGGCATGTATCTTGCGTGGATGGCTGTGGGTAGTCGGTGTATCTATAAGTAATAGGTCTATATATTGGGAGCTGGGAGCGCCGGGAGAAGCGCTGGCGTTGTATGCGGTTGTACCCACCCTCCGTCTCTCCCTGGTAGTGTGATTTCAGGTGAGGCAGTGGGGCATGGAACAGTGTGAATGGGTAGTGTGTTAGTGTGTGAAAAGAAGAAGGAAAGGGTCGAGGCAGGAGTTAGCTGTAACGGGCGTGTATAAAGAGCAAGTGTCCTTCGTTCCGAAGTGTACAGACTGACTGACATGTGTAGGTCTTCGTGGCAAGACGAGTTGGTTTTGAAGGATCGGAAGGGGGTTGTGGTAGGACTCTGTCCTTTCTTGCTAGTGCTGCTACCGAAGGTTAGTTCTTGTGCAGCTATTGCGCCAGGGCCCTCATGGTGTAAATAGGGCGCCCTCTAATTGCAAGGGCCAGTTGGCAATGTCTTCATTCTTTTATCCTCGTGTAAATGTAGTGTGAATTTGTGAGTACTTTTTAATTGTTCTCTGGCTTGATGATGTTTCTCTTGTTTCCATTAACCCTTTAGTGCCCAGCTGACCACATTATGGTCACTACAACGTCCGAAATGTAAATAGCAGAGAATCCGTGAAGAATTGGAACTTCAGTTTTGAAGTTCAGATTTGCCCTTATACATTACACACCTTCTAGAAAAAGAAATTTTCAAATTGGAATTGTACAACTATCAAAATACCCATCTACAAAATGCGAAAATAGTGCAAATACTTGAAAATACAGTAAACACTTACAAACACAACATATGTATTATGCAATATTTCTTGTGTTTGGAAGTTTGTTATCTTGTTTTATTTTTTGGATTGTGTTCTCTTCATCTTTCATTAGAGTGTATAATCCAATCTTGACTAATGTATTCACTCTCGTCAATTTTCAATGTATAAAATTTTGTCTCAAACCGTATATGGATAAGTCACTTTCACTTATAAAATTTACAATAATTATGTGTGAGTCTATTCTTGATATGAAAGATTGCAATGGGGAGGTGTTGACATAGGGTATAGCTGAACTTTTTTACTTTCATTTTTGAAAATTTAACCCAAATTCTATTTAACTTTGAAGTCACACACCCCCCAAAATCTCGTTTTTGAGCGTGCATTATGCAGTTCAAATACATACTATAATCTTCCAATCTCACCATTGGATGATTCTCAAATTTTAATAAAATGTGCACTCTCCAGTTGAGAATAGAATTGTACTGCAACTTTCTAATTTAATCCATTCTATTTTCGGTAGTCTCAATCACAGTGGAAAAATGCAAAATCCAGTGCTTCCAGCTACAATACCTTGGGCACTAAAGGTATACCCTTAAAGGATGATGCTGGTTTGAGTACAGAATGAAGCTGGAGCGTATTTTCAGGGTGTGGGGTAGAATTGTTGAAGGAACGCTGATTTTTTAGTGCAACCTCGATACAGTCTTGAAGAGGGTTTCCAAGTTGCGATGAAACTCTGAGATCTGATGCGTGTAAGAGAAAATGGGGAGTGTGAGAAGTAGAGTCAATACACATAACCTGTATCGCAAACCGTAGGCCATTTTGGCTTGAGCAATCTTGAAGGGGTTAAAGTGGTGCTCTTCACCATGGGTACATCCAAAATTCAAAATGCTCGTCATTGGTAGAGTGCGGGTTTAGAGCCGTGGCGGGTTTAGAGCCCTCGAACTTATGCAGAACGCTCATATTCTCTGTATGCCACGTGGCAACCCCCAATCCAAAGCTCCAGTGGATACCATATCACGTATCTTTCTCACTATACGAATACAGTATACGTATCGAGGCCGTACTTAGGGTTTCACTGAAGAGCGCCTCACAAGCAGGCAGGGTTTGCCGGATCCCTTCCTTTCAGATTCTGCACATTTACCCTTGCCCGTTGTCGTTATCGCTTCGAGTTCCCGAAGTTTGCAAGCATCTCAGGTGAGGCGATTCAACCTCTCTGTGCTTTCAAGCCATTTCTCGTTGCATTTGGTGCCCGCTTCATCGTTTTTGTTTGCAAATATTTGGAAGTGAGCGTCGCCGTTCTGTGGCAGTGAGGTCTGGTTTTTATCGTGAATTCATAGACGCTCTTCGCAACCTCCATGTGTCTTTTTATTGAATTATCGTGGTGCAACTACTTGACGGTCAGGGGACTGTTTGATCAAAGGGGTATTCTGCGAATAGGCGCCGATGAAGTGTTTTTTGGATGTGGCGAGGGCTTTTCGTTTGTTGATGAGTTTGCGCTGGCTCTTGCATTCTCTGGATTTGCCTATCGGGCACTCTGGTGGATTGTAAGTCGCGTTTGTAGATGTCCTATAAGTTTCTGCTCGTGAATTTGCCAATTGTTGAGTTGTTGATAGCTCTTCCACTTGCGATTTTTGTAACCTGTGCGATCTGTACTAAAGCGCGACCGGATTATCGTACATCATTGACTTACAGTTCTGATCAACTTTGCATTAGAATCTGTTAGAATAGGTGATGTGCTTTCGATCGCCGTTGGATTCGGAGGTCTGTCCCTTTCAATTTCAATTTGCGTGAATCTACGCTATGGACTTGCCTTATCTGTTTCCGCTTTAGATTTTGGCAGACCGTACAGTCTGTGAAATGCATTTTACTTTCATGTGCTACTGTCTCAGATCACTGCTGTAATTAGGGTTTTATCTTTTTATTTAGTCGTGGTACCGTATTCAATTTAAGGATGAAAATTGATACTATCGGGTGTGGACGTTATTGTGTAACTTGGCGATGTCGTAGCTTCAGTATTGAAATTTAAAGCGGAGCGAGTATTCATCACTCATGTCAATGTTGCGGTTCCTACGTATGATAAGTTGGAATAATGTGTAAAACTGAAAGTAGGTTGGTTTCGATAAAGTGGTTATTGAACAGGGCCTACCTGTATAGGCTTTTCTTGTTCGTTGTTGCGGGTGATGGCACGTTTACGAGCTGATGTTCTTAATGTTGCAGGTTTCCTTGCACCGATACTCAAAACAAGTGATCCGAAGTTCCGTTCGATTTTAAAGCCTATTCAACATGGCAGATTTGCGACAGGACTGGGAGCCTGTGGTGGTCAGGAAGAAGGCCCCAACCTCATCTGCGAAGAAGGATGAGAAGGCTGTCAATGCTGCGCGCCGGGCTGGTGCCGAGCTGGAGACTATAAAGAAATGTACAGTTCTCGAATCTGTTGTATTGTTCCCCTCACTTCGAGCGTTTGTTTCTTTGGACTACTCTTTATTTTACGCTACTAAGATAATCTTTGTAGATTATTCATGCAAGGATCAGCTGAAATTCTGTATCGGTGTTCTCTTCCAAATACTCTCTTCTACTTCTTGGGATGACACAAGCATTTAAAATGGTTCTGTACAAGGATCCTCTAATTTTTTCGCTTGGGAATCTGATAGTATACATAACCTTGTGTGCAGTCAACGCTGGCTCCAACAAGGCAGCTACTACTTCAACTGGTTTAAATACGAAGAGGCTTGACGACGAGACTGATGTTCTTGCCCGTGAGTGAATCCATTCATTTGCCTCGTGACTTGTCAATCTAGCTAAGTATTGCAGGAGTTGCAGAAGGCAGACGCAGTGGATAGCACGTCAGAGTTTTTGTGATGTCACATTATTGTGAGGCTCCAGAGCATGGTTTGGAACCAGCTTTTGGTGTGGCGAATAGTTGCAAATTGTCACCTGCCCGTGAATCATTATCACCTTATACGGTCTAGTGTGCTCTGCAGATTTTGTTCACTTTCTTGTCCTTGTCACCATTTTAGTGAGAACACTGCTGAACTGTGGCAACTTGTTTTTGGGACAGACGAGAAAATATCAGGAGAACTGAAAAAGAACATAATGCAGGCACGGTTGGACAAGAAGTTGACACAAGCCCAACTTGCACAGGTTTGTCCCTCAAGCTCTTTGTCCAATTAAAATGCAAACAGATAGCAACTCACACTATATGGCACTTGGCTTTTGTCGTGTCCATGACAATTGATCAAGAGCCTTTCCACACCAATCTAGAGTTCTATTAGAGTATGTACAGTAACATCATGCGTTTGTGGAACTTACGTGACTACCATATCATTCACTCATTTTGGAGTCCATTTTTGCGCTCTTTGAAAGTAATAGTTGTGGTCTCTGCCCTTGCAGCTCATCAATGAGAAGCCACAAATTGTTCAAGAGTACGAGTCAGGGAAGGCAATCCCTAACCAGCAAATCATTGGAAAGTTGGAACGTATTCTTGGTACAAAGTTACGGAACAAAAAGTAACTACCCAGCAGAGATTTTCCTCAAGGCCCGGTTGCCATTGCGTGTATGGCGTTCTGAGGCCACTAAGGTCCTTCCCTCGTTTTCCTGATTACCAGTCAGAAGGTGGTCAATAGAATGTGGCTGGCGATTATATGAGGAAAGGGTTCGGCAAGGAGCTATGCAGTTTGCCCTCCGTCTGTCTCTTGCAGTTTGAAGTAAAAAGATAGTCAAGTTTGTGAGTTTGGAAGTGAATAACTCTAGTTGTAAAACTGTAGTAATGTTGATGTTTGTATGGAGCAGTTTTTGGTGTCGTATTCCAAATTGTCCTGGCTATGGAACATTTTTTCTTGAGATTTGGGAAATGAATTAGCTTGCCCAGTTTATATTTTGGGGTTTAGGGTTTTGATGAGGTTGAAATGGAAGAGTTCTGAATTCTTGTCGTTGACGTGGTTTCACCAGATAGATGCTTGCATCTTACTCGGTATTGTCCTTTGACTTTTGGTTTGTGGTTGTCGAGCATGTGGCTCGCCTGGTAGCTTGCTTGGCAACAGTGAGCTCTGTTCTGTTATCTACAGTAGCTTTTTGCTGTTGCTTCTTGAATAGTGTGGCACTAAGTTACTGGCTATGTCATATTTGTACAATAGACTCATGTTTTTTTTGTAATGTGTCCTAACTTCCCAATTTCGCATATTCTTTCACAAATGTTTGAGTGTGCACCTGGCTTTGGTGAAATCCACATCCTGTGCCTCAAGAAGGTGGACGCACCTTGAAGTTGTTACTGTAGAGGTACCTAAAACCACCACGAATCTAAAACCACCAACTTCTACACCATTCCTTCATTTTAGGGAGGAAATGTAAGTTGTTGGTACATGACTTAACTTTTGAGCAATTGACGCATAAGTCATGTAATGAAAGCCTACGTTTCCTTTCTGAAATGAAAGAGGGGTGTAAAAGTTGGTGGTTTTAGGTGTCATGGTGGTAATAGGTTATCCAACTTTACATTATCATAATATGGAATTTGTTTACTCTACATGTTGTTCATAAGCAATGTCAGTGCCAGTATTCGTATGTCCATTGAAAAATTTTGAGTCCTAAGAAAGGAAAAGAAGTTACATTGAGGGCCGCTTCACACTATGGCCGTTCAAGTCGAGAGGTTGTGGGATTGAGAGTCCAAACTTTGTTGAGAGTTCAAAGAAATCTACTGAAAATAGGCAATAAAATATAGTTTTCATTTTTTATGAAAAGAAATCGATTGCCTCTGGACCATAGTTTGGGTTTCCATTCCCGTCCGACCCAAACTTCCTTTCGAGAAGCCGTCGCCTTGGTCAAAAAGCATTACCACGTAGGCATTTTGGAGAGCGACGGCCGTTGGACTTTGGCCTCTGGTGTGAAGGGTCGAGAAGTCACACCCATGGTTTCTTACAATTTGATTTGTGGAAATCGACGGCCTCTCGACCTTCGGCCATGCTGTGAAGCGGCCCTGAGTAGCAAAATTGAGTATGTTTGATATTTTTTTCATTTAAAGAGTCATGTTAACCCCTAAAAGCCCAAGGGGTATTGAACAAAACATAGATGTGTTTTAATATGTGCCTTCTATATGCTTAATGAAGTTTGGTTCAATAGACAAAATGTAGGGCATCATCTCTACAAATTATCTGTACTGTCAAACTTCCAAAAGTAAACTTGGTGCAGTATTTTAAAATACTTTTAATTTTTTTCAAATTTTTTAAGGTAGGCTATTAGATTTTGGCAACGATCAAAAAGTGGTTGTGTGAGCACCTCAGATATCTCGTGTTTTTTCTTTTAAAACTCTCTTTGTTGAAATTAGGGATATTAAAAAAATGTTGTGACCAGCAGGGCTTCTCTGCTTGGCTGTTGTTTTTTTTCTCTCTGCAGTGGAATAAAATGGTTTCCACTTGTACCAAAAATAAAAATAAAAATTAGGGATATTATTAATAATTTTCATCCGTATAAATAAAAGCATAGCTTAATTTAAAAAGTGTCAGGTTAAACTTTGGTAAGATTGGACCATTGGATTGGAAGATCATAATATGTCTCTGAACAATATAATAGACATTCAAAAATGAGATTTTGGAGGGTGTGTGACTTTAAAATTAAATAGAATTTGGATTAAATTCTCAAAAATGAATGCACCAATGACCCATGTCAACACATCTCTGTTACAATCTTTCATGTTGATGTCAACACATCTTTGTTACAATCTTTCATGTTGATGTCAACACATCTTTGTTACAATCTTTCATGTTGAGAATGGACTCACACGAGAAAAAAATTAACTCAAAAACAAATATTGTTTGTAAGTAATTGGATTTCAAAGTTGACCATCAAAAACAAATATTGTTTGTACTAAGTAATTGGATTTCAAAGTTGACCATCCAAATAATGTGTTATATAATAAATATTGGATGATGTGAAAAAAAATCAATTCAACTCAAAATAGTTTTTTTTTGAAAGTAATTGGATTTCAAATTGACCATCCAAATACTCACGTTGTGGTTGATTTGGAAATCATTGAAATGTTAATATTTTGATAGAACTAATATTTTTAATACTTGTAATAGAATTCGAAAATTAAAAAAATCTCGTACAAGATGAGATAAAAAGTTAGAATCAAATTGCACAGAATTTCTATATGATGCATCGGATAATTTTATACATTCTTCAGGGAGATAACATAGGTACGATACCCTGGCCTGTGATACCCAGGTGCCGCGGACCTCAACCCAATATATCCACAGAAGGAATGCCTTCCTTCCCTGCTCGCTCGCACACTCACTCCCTGCGTCATTGCTCTTGTGAATTGCAGTGCATCAATTCCAACGCTTTCAATTCCAACGCTTTCAATTCCATACCACTCTTTCTTCAACGCTTTACAGCGCTTGTTTCTGGAGCTTTGCACAATTTTTTTTGCACAATTTTTGGTAGAATTTTGTAACGAGGAGCGCCTTGCTCATGAGGAAATTCCGATAATTGCCAGTGGAAGAGAGTAGACTAGGACCAAGAGGCAATGACTATGGCAATGGCTTCAGCTCTCGGGTTTGCAGGCCCCGCAACCGGGTGTGCAAGCTCTGTTTCATTTCGCGGGACGCGGTTGCGGAGTTTGAAAACCAGCAAATTCCAGACATTAAGGTCGTTTCCACAATTGAGTTGCAGGGCTGCTCTTGCGGTTGATAGAGAGCCTTCGAGCTTCGAAGACGATTGGAGGTTTGATCCTTTGGGGCTCGAAACCGATGCAGGACCCTGGAAGAATGCCATTCAATCTGCTTTCATGATGTCGAGGTCAGGAGGCTCCTCCAGAGGCGCAGCAGGTCCGCAATCACAATGCCTCAAAAATTTTCTTTCTTTCTTTCTTTCTTACCGCTTTGTGTGCGCAATGTAGCCAAGAAATTTCGAATTGTATCATTCTTAATTTGATGGCTGCGGGATTTTAGGGTTTCATGCATATCTTGGTTGTCAGTTGGCATTTGTTGATCGTCTCGGTTGCTCTGAGTCCATTATTTCAACGTCCTGTTCTTTTGTGAATGAGAAGTTTTTCACTTGAAGAATTAGGGTTGGGAAGGTTAACCATTAAAGAACCAAGAAGTTTCATGTTTCTTTTTAGCAGTTTTGAGTAGGTCCTACGTTCAAATTTATTTTTGTTCAATTTTTTAAAATTTTGTTTTTACGAACTCATAAAATGTGCTAAAGTCGTAGTGATATAAAATTTGGTCTCATCTAAATTATTGAATTTTCACAATATGATGAATTGAATTTGACATTTTAAAACCATGAATCCTTGGTCCTTTCAAGGTTAAAGTAGCAAAAGTCTTTAAATTTTTCACTTTCTACACTAGTAAAGTGAGTTTTTTCTGTCAATAATCTAGTTTTTAAACAACCAGGAAGATCTAGGATTTGCTCACCATTGTCGTGGAGCAACGTACACTCTGCATCACAAAACTCTTGAAACTTTGATGGTTGAAATCTTAAAATCAAAGCAGGTTTGAACTGTTTTATGTTTTAAGTATAAATCTATGATCATCATTTATTAATTTTGAATCTCCACTTGTTTGAGTGACTATTCATTGATCATGTTCTCTACTAGTGGGAGCTGTGCCGTTCAGCACATTGACGTTTCTTTAATGTTAAGAACCTTTTGGACTTCAAATATGTTGATTCAAGAAATAAATAATATATATGAATATTATTTATTTAGACAACCACTTGTTTTTGAGCTTGGGTTGTCTCCTCGACGGATTCTGTATTGTATTATAGATTGTTCAATAAGTTAGCTCGGTTTGGGGCTGCATTGACAAGACCTGTGGTGGGATGTGCATTGCAGCGGCTATGGAGGATAAGAATGTGGATTTTGGCGATTTTTTCAAGGGCAAATTGCCTGAGAAGTTCCTGCTACTGCTGGGGTGGTTGGTGTTATCTAGACTTGGGACATACGTTCCGCTCTGGGGAGTGGATCGGTCCGCCTTCCAAGGGAGTTTAGACTCCAACAGCTTGCTGGGCACCTTGGACACATTCTCTGGGGGAAGTATTGGTCGGCTTGGTGTGGCGTCGTTGGGCATTGTGCCGTTCATCAATGCTCAAATTGTGCTGCAGCTGCTGGGGACCGTGTTTCCCAAATTGCAGGATCTGCAGAAGAAGGAAGGAGAGGCTGGGCGAAAGAAAGTGCTGCAGTGGACCAAGTATGCCTCCGTTGGATTCGCTATCATCCAGGTCAGTGCTGTGCCTGGTTTTTCACTATTGAATTCACTTGAATCTTTTACAGAATGTGGCTCCGTTCTGCGCTTATGATGTTCCCTCCTCCCTCGGTCTTGGTCTTAAATCAAAGTTTCTCAGATATCAGAGTTATCCGTAAACTAAAGGGTTGAGTGGGCCTTAGTTTGACTAAAATTTGGAGAAACGAAAACTATTGAGAGAAATTCTAGGAAATCAAAAGAATTGGTGAGTGGGAACGATCTAGGTATATATAGCGAGAATCTATTGCCAGAAAAGGGGCTAGCAATCACTTTCTTCATGTGTGAAGGTGAATAATAGAAACTTGGGTAAGAAAATTTTTAGCACCGATTTTGGTGCTTTCAAAGTTTGCGTCCATAGTTTTTTTTTTAGTGCACAACACACGTTCTTATTTGAGGATAATTGTCACTATTCACTCAAACTATGGTCCACTCACCCACTTTTGAGGGACTTTACGGATAACTCCATCCTACTCTCTCTGTCCAGAAATAATTGTCCTAGTGTTCGGTCGCTTTTTATATTTTTGGCCAAAAAAGTTGTCTCAGTACTTGAAAAATGGTCTACCTTTAACCCCAAAATGCCTGGAGGGTTTGGGCAATACCTAAATGTATCATAAAATGAGGCTTCTTTAACCTTTTTTGAGCTTCAACTCTAAAGAGCTTATGTAAGGCATCCGTATCAGAAGACATCCGTACAGTTGAATTTGCTTATATATATTTTCAAATGAATTTACAAGAAAAAACTTTGAAAATTCACTAAAATTACAATTTTAATACTCTCATCTTGTAATACATTATGAATGGATGAAATCATTCATTATGTTTTAATAGTGGTGAAGTTGTTCACACAAGTTTTATTATGGTTTGATAGAGGTCTTTTGAGATCTCTTTTGTAAGCAATCAAAAGATAATTTAATAGGTTGAAATCAGTTGCGCATTATGCAAAATGATGATTCAATGTTGTACATTATGCACTTTTAGCCAATCCTTCCAAAATTCATAAGATAACGAGTATTTTATTTGTATTTTTCATATAATTAAAACAATAATCTCATAGTTGAATGCAATCTATTAGTATTGAGTTGGCTTCTTTCCCAACTTTGAGCAAAAAGGGGTTCAAAAGTTTAGAAACACTTGACCCTTGGTTGTTTTCTATTAGTTTTTTTTGGTCCATCGGCTTCTTTGAAGAGAACTTCAATTCCATCGGTCGCATGCATTCAAAGTAGGGGTCAATAGAGGGGTGACACACCATTACTTATAGGACACCTCTATTTCCAGCATAAGAATATGAAGAGCATGGTATAGGAAACTTGTTCAAGGAACAAGCTCGTTGAGTTAGCACACAAGAAAATTGGCCCAACAATGGCGAGTAATGTAATATCCTGGTGGCTGACAGGCAGTAGGGCAAATAACGTACATCCGGCCGTATGTGACGGACTTCTCCGTGGAGTGGGCGTTTTCGGCAGTGGCAGCCCTGACACTAGGAGCTGTAGTGACCATGCTCATTGGGGAGAAAATTTCAGATTTGAAGCTTGGCAACGGCACATCTCTTCTCATCTTTACCAACATTGTCTCGTATCTGCCTTCGTCGATAGGCCGGACTGTTGCCCAAGCTGTTACCGACGGAAATTATCCCGGGTTGGCAGGCAGCATTGGGGCGTTTCTGCTCCTTGTGCTGGGTATTGTGTATGTGCAGGTAGGGGATTGCTCTTCTGAAAGACTTGCCATCCCAATTTTCTCGATGAACTTGTTTGTTGTCTTCCAATGCTTGCAGATGTTAACTGTCTATTGGGATTGTTGTGCTTGCAGGAGGCCGAAAGGAAAATCCCCATCAATTACGCCTCCAGATTTAAAGCCAGCAGCAAGGGATTAGGAAAGTCTGCATATCTTCCATTTAAGGTAACGATTGCAAGAACAGCTTCAGTGTTTGGGCTCATGATTGTAGCAGGGTTGTCTTACTCAACCACTAGACAAAGTGTCGAACGTCAAAGACGTTTAGTAGACCTCCTTGTCTGTCAGACAAGCATATTCTTAGAACATACCTAGAATATTATTGGATATTCGGGAATATTTCATCTAAGTTTAACATATTTGACACTCGTCTAATTAGAAAGTCAGACATTTCATACGATGTCAAATTGGAAAATAGTGTCAGACATGACAACCCTGGACTGTAGATTAATCTGCTTGTGTTAACTACAGGTTAATAGCTCTGGCGTAATGCCGATTATCTTCGCCTCGTCGTTGCTTGCCCTCCCTTCCTCAGCAGCAAGGTTTACGGGTATTGCATTTCTGAAAGATGCGGCTGTAGCATTATATCCCAATGGTATGTAATTTGACACCCAAAATGTTACCACTTGCGCATTAGAGACTGATAATTTCACTGCTTAGAGTTCGTAACTTTTGCAAAGTAAGGAAAGATGGCATACGTTGATTTTTCTCTCATTCTAAATTAGAACTATTTCATTAATCCCTGCTTTGTCTTCAGAACATCTTTGAAACATGGCACAGAATCCGAAAGCATGTTATTGTATGAAGTTGCTGTTCTGGATTTTGTGTGATTGATAGTGGTACGTGTGATTGTTGCAGGGTCCCTGTATCTTCCTGCAAACGTTCTTTTGATTGCATTCTTCAACTACTTCTATACATTCTTGCAGCTCGATCCTAAGGATGTGAGTGATCAATTGAAGCGCCAAGGTGCTTCCATTCCGTCTGTTCGACCTGGAAAAGCGACTGCTGCTTTCATTGAAACTGTAAGCCTCGTTGCAGATGTACTCGGAAGCTCTTTTTAAACTGAACATACCACACGATGCTCAGATGATGCTGTGGTTATGAATGGGAAGGTCATCCGGAGTGCAAGATGTTTCCAATCCTGCGAACTGGTGTAACGTTTTTTGTACAGAATCCTGAAACTCTTGTTGCTTTTGTGCAGGTTTTGGGACGTATATCTGTGCTGGGGTCAGCCTTCCTTGGTATCATGGCCTTAGCTCCGTTTTTGGTGGAAGGAGTGACTCATTTGACCACTTTTCGTGGATTTGCAGGAACCTCTGTTCTCATTCTTGTGGGCTCCGCTACTGACACAGCCCGAAAGGTTCAAGCTGAGCTCGTGTCACAGAAGTATAAGACGATTGAATTCTATGATGTTGATAACTTAAACGGACCCAAGTAATGAGTCTTTATTGGACTAGGGTTATCTCAGTACTTTAGCGAAGCTGATTTTGGTCGCAGCCTTTTTAGTACGAGACAGGCTAATTGATTAGGACATTATTAAAGCTCTTACGTTGGTTCCAGGTACACCATTAGTGGAATTACGAGAAATGCAAACCGTTTCCTACATTAAGTCAGTACTTCCTAGTTAGGTGATTGTGTCAGTAATTGCAAATATGCTCTGTTTTTTTGGTGACCCTATGTGCAAAAGAGACTTTATAAAGGATTTTCTCCTTGTATTGGCACTTCTTTGTAGTCCAAGTGGTCCTTTTGTGGGGCTTTCTGGTTGAAGCATTTGAAGCTCTTTTCCGGTTGTGCATTTAAGGTGGTTTACCCTTTACCAACTGGCGCCTTAAACCAACAGCTAGGGGCATTTTCACAATCAATGTTGGCAATGATGTTGGTTTTAGCATGAGTTACAGTTGGTAATGGGTTCTCTCTTGTTGGTTTTAGTATATGTAAGTGTGATTATGGATTCGTTGTTGTTGGTTTAAGCATTTTAACTCTACCTATGTGACGTGAATGGGATGTGTCATGCTTCAACTTTGAAAATCTATAACTAATTCATTCTTCATCCAAAAATTATGTTTCAACTTGTGTTGAAATCTATTTCTTCTTGCGTAATTTAAAAATGATAATAATACTAAATAATATCAATGTTTCATATCCATATTTCTTATTCAGTCGGGAATGGGGTAACCACCTTATGTTACCCTGTCTTTGAAATACCAAAGTTCAGCACTTTTAGCCACCATTTCCATTCTCACTGTTGATGCATGAATTTTCAACTGTCAACAAACCCCAACTAAGGTTGGATAACCCATTACCACCACCACCTAAATCCACCAACTTCTACACCATTCCTTCATTTTAGGGAGGAAATGTAAGTTGTTCGTACATGACTTAACTTTTGAGCAATTCATGCATAAGTCATGTAATGAAAGCTTACATTTCCACCCTAAAGTGAAAGAGGGGTGTAGGAGTTGGTGGATTTAGGTGTCGTGGTGGTAATGGGTTATCCAACCTTAACCCCTTAACGTACCGATCCTTTGAACGCAAGTAGATGTTAGCCTGAAAAATAGATTTTAGCATGACTCAAATGTACAATAAGTGTACATGAATGGACCATTGCATACATGAAATCTACCCAACAAATTTGACATATTTGCATTTAGAGGCCTCTCCAATATTATGGACCTCTCCCCATCATAAGAGATTTACTCTCATTGGTAGAGAACTTAATAGGCTTGCTAAGGTGACTTGGATGAAAGTCATCCCACATTGCATGAAAAAGTTACAGGACTTTGAATCCGTTCATGATCCAGTTTTTGGACGCTGTGACGTTTAGGGGTTAAATGGCTTCCCACATGAAGTGATATTGCGATGTCAGATTAGCTCATTGCCCATCAACTGAATGAAATGGAGCACAATTCCATGGCATTATATAAAAAATTCCACAATTGTTGAAGAAGTCCATCCATTAGGTGCAGTTTGAGCCCAAAGGAAGGCTATGAATTCATATGTAAATTCTTATGCAAGGTACCTCCTAGATGCTGGGAAATTATAAATGCTGAGTTGATCAAAATTCTGCCACATTAATTCTCGATCGCTTCAAAGGCAACAAAATTTCAAATATGAATTGCTGGATCCTTTCTAAGCCAAATTATGTATGTATTATACCATTGGAATGTTCTTGAAAATGCACTTTTAATGATATAAAATATGCCTCCTAATTCAAAAAATGATTACACAAAGCAAACGAAGTTTATTGCTGTGATAAATCAAGGTTTTTGAGACAACCTAACTTTTCTAGAATTTTTTTTTTATTAATTTTAGATGATTTCATGCCATAACCTCCAACTTTTTTTCTTTTTAAAAAAAATCTAAAGAGATCTCAAAAGTTCAACATCTATTTTAAGAATTAGTTTTGCTAATATAACTAAAGTTCATATTGTGATAAGATAGGTAAAAGAAAAATTATCAAGCCAAACTAGTATTGTGTGACTAGACTCTACAAGCCTAAGTGTTTCTCTATTAGGGATTATCAAAAAAGGTGTACATGTACAAGCATTTCTTAACTTACACATTTTATAAAACTGCCATTTCAGGATAAACCTGACACATTTTATAAAATTTCCGTTTCAGGATAAACGTGAGTTGTTATTGCAAGCTGCCTCTTTTACTATGTAAAGTCTAGACCTTGTCCTCACCAATCTTTTTCATCTTGTGCTATCAATTTGAAACTCTCTCCTACTTAGTGCATTCTTGTGTTCTCTCAGGCACTCTTGTAGCAATCTCCATACTTACGTGTTTAATGGAATTGTCGTTTCCGAATAAAGACGAAGCCTATTCCATGTTATCTCCCTCAACCTCTACAACTATAAATAAATCTAGCCTCTATCATCAACTTCTTTTTTTCTTCATATGCTCTTGTAGTCTCAATCTCAAACTCTCTTCTCCTCCTAAAGTTCGGTAGAAACATTCTTATGCAAGGTACCTCTTAGATGTTGAGAAATCATAGTGGTAAAGTTTGTTGGGTAAAGTTTGTTGGGTAGCATTAAAGCTTTTTGGATGCAACAACGCTTGTTGTAGTGGCATGAAACAGAGAGAGTGTTATTTACAAAACCCACATCATAGTCCCACAGGTATTGGTTGGAATCAGACAAGATCTCAAATAAAACAACGGGATTTTATAAGTGCAAAAGAACCACACAATTTTAAATGTTTGAATTAACCGTAGACAAATTACAAATTTCCATATTTGCCGAAATGACACTTATAAGACTTTGATTTCTAAACAAAAGCATGCAATGGCTCTATCATGAACAAAAACATGCAGTGATTCCCTGTCATAACATTCAATAGCATGCAGTGGCTGTGCCTAGCCCCAATGTAGATGGTGCAACATATTCCACACAACAAAACTACATGGTGATGAGCAACATATTCCACACCCAACAGGACTCCATGGTGATGTGCAGAGTGCATGAAGGAAAGGCAGAGCCCATGAAAGCTACTGTACTGAATGTTACAGTGATGGGCATTGTCCTTATCAATTATCAATTCAACAAGTAGCTAAAACCTTTAAATATCTAGAGTCCACACATACAACCCAAAAGCTGGTTTCGCAGAGAATTAACAAGGATTCCTACAACATTCTAGTACAATTATTTCATTGCTTTATGCATTAGGAGTCAATTCAATACAAAGAATGAGCCTTGTAGTTCTAGAATCCTTCATCCCTACCATTTTCTTGTCAGGGGATGTAATTTTCCTGAATGGCTGATTTTTCAACACACGCCACAATCCCTACAAATAATAATCACAGGGTGACCTCCAAACTTTTCCCTGTGTCAGCTATTCACTGCAGGCCTCATTAATACAAAATCTCACATGCAAAAACTGGGTGTGAGGTTTCCAACAAAAAGACCACCCCTCTAAATAAAGAATAGTTCTTTTTTACAGAAATGTAACACTAAGGTAGACAACCAGTAGGTTAACACTGCAAGCACTAGGATTAAATACAACCGAACATTATTGTTAAATAAGACGAGCCAAAACCGCACCATCTCCAAAATACCAGAAATGAAGTCAAGGGTATATACAACTACAAAATTGGATGACTCCATACGTTTTTCAGGTCAGACAAATTGAATGCTGGTGAGATCATGACCGAAAGGATGCGTTTGTTGTCCTCCTGGAGGCTACTCTCCTCATTTGCACTGGGATAACCATATTCTCTAGTGTGCTTAGCACCTGCGCAAATATGAAATATTTCTCAGTATGAGTAGAGACAGAAGATTAGAGATAAACTGTTACCACAAATTTCCGAAGAAAGTAGTTGATAACAAGATTATTGAATTGAACGAGTAAAATTCAAACAGAAAGAAGCAACAGCTAGGAACAACGAAACCTTAACCAAATAGACGTGCAGCCTAGATAGCATGTACAACTGTCCTGAAAGTAGGTTTCAGAAGTGTCATCATCACTTGCAAATGTGTAGGAATACAAGGTGACTCTTTACCTCACTGAATTCTGGTCTTTCCCTCGGATTTCTGTGCCAGCATCTTTGCATTAGGGTTACCAAAACGCCAGGTACATGTGGTGGAGTGTCTGGACGTACTCCCCTGAAACCAAACGTGAAACAAGGCTATCATTGCTGTGCACTGCTTGACTCCTACCAATATTCTACTTTGTGCCATACATCCATTTAACAAATCTTGAAAAATGCATGCATATAACAAAGTCAATGTCATACAAACTTGAAAGGGTATCATCAACAAGCTCTGAAACTATGACTTAGTCATCTCATACATTTGAAAAAGAAACATCTTTCATAGCATAAGTGGGTTTCACGCTTTCACCCAAGGAGTAGAGAGGTCTGCAAAGCGTGAAACCCTCCGTTGAGTGCAGGATATTGATGCGTACCGTTGAACAACAGCAATTGCTGCCTGCAAAGGGGTTAGACCTGTGTAAGGTATGTCGCCAGTCAGCACTTCCCTGTTACATGCACACATGCCCAATTAGCCACAGATGTCATAAAGATTTGGCCAAGTAACACGTAAAATAGAATATCACAACATACCATAATCCAAGTACTGACAAAAACTGCTGCTGTGAGCTCTGAGATAACAGCATGCAGGGACAAGACATACCACATTGTGATCCCAAAGGAGTAGACGTCTGCTTTGTGGTCGTAAGATTTATGCTCCAACATCTGTAATCCAACGAAGCAAAAGAACATCAACAATGATTACAAACCCGGCTTTGGTTCAGTATGGAAGGCTACCTTGAATAGCTACAAAATTTAGTAATACTGATGCTGTTCAACTTGGAAGGCTTTGAAAATTCATTCTAGGTGATCAATTTGTACGATTTGTAATCAAAATACCTCAGGGGACATCCACCGGTAAGTTCCGGTCTCTGCTGTCATCTCAGCGGAATGACAACTGCATTTTTCTGCAGCATTGCTTGGGGTGGGCTTAAGGCGAGCAACACCGAAATCACAAACTTTGACAACCTGTAAGAGCAATAATTCTATCTTAGATCAGAAACCCATACTCATCACATATACAAAGAAGCAATGCATGAACAAGGGTATAGAGAAATAGTCACTTACGTCATGCTCATCAATCAGTAAGTTTGCAGCTTTCATATCTCTATGTACGATCCCTCTCCTGTTCCAGTGAACAGTTATGTTAGAAGGAGCGACATGAAAACAACTGAAATTACTTATCAAATAAGAAAACTAGGAATATCATCAGCTCTGAGAACATCTGCCAACATATTTTCACCAGAATTGAAATCTGACCAGATATGGTGGTACCAGGGACTTGAAAAATAGGTTCATACTGTAAATTAGGATTGTTGGGGAAAAGCCGGTATGCAGGATTGAACTACCTGGGTTTGAACGACATCTCTAATCCTCTAACGACTGACAAAAGGAAGAAACATTATTGTGATTGTAAAAACATTAAAATCTCTGAGGCCACATAGAAATTTTCACTTTTGGGTGTTGTTGGCAACAGAAGAAACCCGATTTCTATGGCAACTTCCTCTCAGTAAAGAAGTACGACAGATCTGCTAAAATAAGGTAAAGTCCCCCTCACTTGTGTAAAAAATCCATCCCTCTCGCTGAATCACGGAACACTTTAATTGCTGACGCAATGTCTAGGCCACCCATTCGACGATCAAGAAGATCTCGGACACTGCACCCAGATAAAGAATATGAATAAAACCAGATGAGTTGGCAAGGCCACAGAATGTTGTTATGGATCAAATTTTACTATCATTGACACCATCATATATTATGTCACAGTAACATATACCATTGAGCTACACTTTAAAATATAATAACGGATATGACTAGTCATTAAGAATCAAGAAACTGCTAATCTTAGTATTTCTTAAAGTCAAAAACACACTCTGTTACAACACCAAACAAAGTAGAAAGGACCACACCGATCTGGTAGGGATTGAAATTTGCTCACCTGCCACCAGCCATTAGTTCAGTAACAATGCAAAGCTTCGGCCAATTTGAACAAGCGCCAATGAACTGCACTATGTTCTTGTGTCTCACTACTCTGCATCCAAATATTTCCCATTCAAGTTAGAAGGTGTTATGGGCTCCAGATTGTTCAAATTAGCTTAAGATCCTTTTATAAACTCTGACTTGCATAACAACTGACAATAAAATGAACAAAGAGTGCCGATTTTCACCTGATTCAGCAATTTTCAAACGATCAAACAAACACTGAGTCACCAATTTTCAAAGTGCTCACGCAAATTAACAGAACTATAATCCAGTAGTCAATTTATAACATATATTAGAGATTAGAATCTGAAGCTATTTACTCATTAATGGATTATAAGGTATATCCCAACCAGTTCACAACATAAACCAATTGCCCGCATGCATACCTCATAATGGAAACCTCTTGCTTGAAAATCTGCAGCCGCTCAGATGCAGGAGCCGACCTGTGAGTATCCGAATCTATACCACTATTGTTGTATTCATCTATTTCAATTATTTTGATAGCGATATCTTGAGACAAATATTTTCCCTTGTATAACCCGCCAGAAGATCCATTTCCAAGTTTCTCGCCAATCTCAAGCTGCATGTAAAAATCATGTAATCATCATAACGACAAATCATCACATGAGCATTCCATTCAAAGAGCTGCATAAATTCACTGCCAAGAAGACTACTTGTTAAGTCCTGAGCACAAATCATGTACAGACCCCCGAACATACCAGATTGAAGTCCACAGCCCAGTCTTC
Source organism: Pohlia nutans (assembly GCA_022496805.1). NCBI lineage: Eukaryota > Viridiplantae > Streptophyta > Bryopsida > Bryales > Mniaceae > Pohlia > Pohlia nutans. The sequence continues at coordinate 7,476,645 of CM040086.1, forward strand.
GTATTGAATGGCTTCAGCAGCAGCTCGCAACCTGGAATCTCTAAAATAATTTCCTCTTACATCCACCTTTTCCTCTAAAGCCGTTAAAACTGCATGCCTAAGTTCTTCGGCCTACAAAACCACAAACTTCATAGCTTAGAAACCAAATGGAAATCCAGGACGTCCATCAACTACACCATTTATTTCTATTAATCCGAGACACACTAATTGTTTTATATTAATTTTTTCTACTGGAATTTTGTGTTATTTATAAAAAAAAAATTATGAATCAAGGAAGAAGACCTCCTTGCAGTAATTTAAAATGAACGGTGTAGTTAGGACACAAGTCATACAACACAATCCACGGAAATAACAAGATAGAAATAACTCACCTCGTCTCCAAGCCAACCTTCCACCACAAAAACCTCCAATGCCATTCCATCTGTTAGGCTGAACACGTGAGCTTCCTGTAAACAAGGAAACAGCTCTGTAAGATAGCAGTCAAGATGTCAAGGTCCTCAGTTTACACTACTAGTTGCGCAGGGACGCAAAAACAAACAAACTTTACAACAAAAAGTCAAAAACAGTTCGAAGTTGGAAGGATTGAAGCAGGGCAATTCGGGGTGGAATCTAAGGAACAGAACGAAATTCTAGCGAATTTAACATTAGAACAAACATCAGAACTAATTCTCCAACGTAAAATAGTGGATGTGAACGGCAAGGAAAAGGTTGTCCTCACATACAGTGTCTAACACTGAGTAGGAAAACGACTGTGACGTACCTTGATATTCAATTGCAGATGTGAGTCACTGAGAACTGATGTAAAGTATTTTAGAAGACCTTGTCTATCGGTGGTAGCAAAAGTTACTTCGTAGCCGACGGGTAGGGAAGCATTGTCGTGTTCGCTGACAAACCCAATGCCTTCATCAGCATTATGCGAGGCGTTAAAAGCAATGCCAAATGCAGGACGGGGAATAGTGAGCTGCGGGCTCAGTGAAGCTTCTCCAAAAGGATGTAGGGGAGTGATTCCTACAAGTGGAGCTGAGAAGGACCTGCATAATACAGGCTTCGATAGGTGGAGTTTTGAGTCCCCACATATTCCCAGCCCTACCAGATTTGATCTAGACCCAAAGGCAGGCTTTGGGATCTTTAGTTCTTTCCTTCGAAATGCACCTTCTCTTGAGGGAACTGGGCAATATACTGCATCGCCAGGAAGCGACCCGATCCCCGCCAGCAGCACTTTCCGAACATGAACCAATGGAGTGGGGGCGGCAGAGTCACCATAACTACTGCAACTGTTGACATATTCTGCCTCTCGAGCCTCTTGTAGTAACTCCATGTGAAGGAGCACGTCTTCGTGGCTATGAGGATCTATATTCAAAGTGTACCTGCAGAAATTCGACGGTGAGATCAGCACTTACAAGATTTTAGTGACATCTTAGCCTTCTCATCAAGTATAATGAAAATCCTCTTGAATTGGCAGAGTTTCAAGTACTCAAATACAAGATCTTGTTAGTCTGACGACCACTTCACTCCAATTGAAGATCACTGAACCCCCTCTATATGTAATCCCTCAGTTGCACTAGGTTCAAAGCATATAACATCGGTGCAGTCAAAAATGTTGTATCTTGCCCTTCTACTTGTTTCGTCAACTTCAAAGTGAACAACACAATAGAAAACTGTCAACAGCACATGCACGCCCCTACAGACCATCCCCGTCAGCAAAATACCTTAAACCTACAAAATTGAAAAGATTTATCCGCACTTCTACAACTGTTACGCTTTGTGGCCAACAAATGTAACGACCATAATCCGTCTCTTCTGCTAAGTCGCTTCTGCTAAGAATGCTTACTTGTGGCTCAATGTAATTCAATCTCGTTGCTCATCAAATACAGCCAATATATGTCATTGCTAAATGCCACGATTGACGACTGCTGCGCAAAATTCCACACTCACTTCAATGTGATGTATTTCCACCGATCCATGATATGGCAACCGCCGAATAGCAAGCACAAGAGTCCACACTATCTCGTAGATTGCCTTCCGACAGGAAATTTTACGAGGCTCCGAGATAAATCAGATCAATGTAGTATCCTTCCTATCGATGTTTGATCCATAACTCACTAAGAGCCCAAGACTTACGGAACCAATGTAGCTGTAGCAGAGCAGCCCAAGCGACGACTCGCGCCAATCACATTTCTAAGTACAATAGCTAGGCACAAAGTCAAAAGTGTGCACAGGGGAAAAAAAAACAAGGACTTTACATCCTGAATACATAGAGAAGCCTACGATTGTTATTTGGTAATTGCAGTAACTTCTAGGCATCAAGACTGCATCAACTACATTTCAAACAATGAGAAAAAAGCATCTAAAAATGACTTCACTGTCAAGCACTCACTGAAAATTACAAGAAACCTAACAGCTCAAAACCTGTCTTGAAATTGCTCAGAAGGCTCAGAAATGCATTAGCGTGCAAATTGCTGAAATTATCAGAAAATTGCCGACGGAGAAGAGTGTGAAAATGGAATGATAGGTAGTTGTGAACTGGAGCATGCGCGAGTCAGGTTGAAAATTCATGGCCGACTGCAGGTCTAACATGTAATAACAGTAATCAAGCAGAGCACAGTGAAAAAACTGCAAAGAGATAGGAGGAAGTGGACTACATACCGAGCCGGAAGACGGGCGAAGTGCTCACGGAACTCTTTACACACCTCCTCGCCATATCCAGAAGCGCGCACACTCTCCAACACTTGCATCACCACGTTATCCAGGGCCTTCAAAGACGATGACGACAAGCCTCGGTTCTTCCATCCCGAGTCGCTGCACCACTCGTGGTTGTATGATTCCATTCGAGTCGAGGAGCCTTGCGATGAGGTACCGTTGCCGGGGTCCGAACTTGGCAGCTCGCTCCCCTGACTACTACTACTACTAGTCGTAACAGCGGCTTGCATATTGGCATCACCATTGCTCCTCGTGTTTTCAATGTAGTCTAAAGATCCAACTCCGTTCTCGTTGAAGTGCATCCTACCATCTCCTAGTGTAAACCTGGGCAACACTAGGGTACCTATGGCTTCTGGCTTCTGATATATCCCTTTCTTGCGCTTCCGCTTCCTCCCTCCCGTTAACTTACCAAATCCTCCACCCGGTCGGGGTTTTGGAGAAGCTACAGAAGTCCTTCATAATTTCCGAAACCTCTTTTGTAGCATGCCAAGCCATTACGCGCGCACAGACAGACAAACAAACCGACAGCTCTCCCGGTTGTTGAGTTGCCTCTCAACAGCAAAACTGATTAGGATGATGATCCGTAACCCTGTTGAATCAAGAAACTCCCACGAGTGACCTGTGGTACGATTTCTCTCCCGCTCTTGCACTGCGTCAGCGAACTACACAGGATTCTGTGGCCACTGAACACTCTTAGAATCGGGGGTGTAGAACCTTTCGAGAAAGAAAGTGTGGCCGAAGGGAGGCTTCAAACGGGAAGAGAATTGGCAGCAGAAAGAGGAGCAACGAAAGAGGAAAGTTCGAGAGCCACTGAGTGCACAAGGGAGTCGGATCTTCCGCGATGAAGAAGCATGCACTTCGCAGTGCTTCAAATGGCGATGGATTGAAGAAGGTGAGAAAGGTGAGCGACGAAGAGGAAGCACCAGACGTGAGGGTGGAGATCGGTAGAGAAGAGCTGTTGTTGCGAGAGCAAGAGCGGAGGGCGGTAATAACAAGCCAGACAGACGGACAGGAAGACAGGAAGGGAAGGAAAAAGCAAAACGGACAGCCGGCCGGCCATGAGAAAGAAAACGATCGAGAGTGAAAGAAAAGGAAAGAAAGAAAAAGAGGGAGTAAGGGACTGAGTGGCATAGCATAGCAGAGCAATGGGAGCCAACACTCTTTTGCAATGGGACCACAGTCAGTTACAAATAAATGGAAATGACATGATAGTCTCCATGGAATGTAAATGGCGTTCCCTCATTACTTAAAAAAGTGAATTTAAGTGAAGATTCTTTTTTGATTCAGTTTTTCAAAAAGTGCTTTATTGCACTGCTCTATTATGCTATGTAGGACCATGCACATGAGCCCCAAGTTTGCCTTAGTCCACATAATGCACAACGTTTTTGGTAAGCCTTACCTTTCTTGCATGGATTTGTGTAGCGTAGAAAGCAATTTTCACTAAAATTATGAGACAATTTACGTTTATGAGTATAGAATGAAGAATGTTATTAGGGCTTATGAATTCTTTTCAGTAGTTGCACCAATGGGCCTTTGACCGGTGGATGCTAGGTCATTGTCAATACAAATAAACACTTAATTCACGTTGGCCTTAAATAGAGGATCAACAGTAGATTTTGGTGCACAATTGAGTTTAGCAAATTATCTTATTTTGAAACGTTTCCAATCAAGAAAAGCTAATTTTATTTATGGATTTAGGGTTCTAAGTGAGGACGTTTAGAGGTTAATTCAATGGGGTTTCATCTGTTTGTTTTGAAATAAAATTAAAAAATAAGATCTAAACTAATGGAATCCCCAATCCTTTGTTTCTGCTCATCTGCTCCTTCTAAATTAAGTTTGGTCACTTGTTCCTCTGTGTCCCCTGGGAGTGTCCTCAAGCTAATCATCAAGCCAGAAAAGAACTCGGAATCACATCTTTTAATTTATTTTTTAAATTCTTTCTTTTTGCCCTTTTGACTAAGAGAAAGCGACTGTGTGTATTTGTTTGTTTATTTATTTTTTAAACCAAAGGGGCGAGCCAAAAGCTTAACCCTTTAACGTCCCGATTCAACACTGTTTTCAAAGATTTGTTATAAAATGGTTGATGAAAAACGAAAATGGAGTTGATGTACAAAACAAAGTTGTAAATGTGAATGTGAAGATAACATCCGTACGGTTGGATTCATCATATTTATTATTAATATTTTTAAAGTAATTTTGCAAGGTTTTCTCTTGAAATTCAATTAAAAATCCAAAATTAACACAAAAAATTTTAAAAATATTGTAATGAAATTAGAATGACATGGACTACGAGATGGTATGGTTTCCATTATTTGATTCTACTTACTATGGAAAATCATATTTAAGGTCTTTCTTTTTTAACTAAGATTGAAACTTGACATTAATCACTTTTGTAAATATTCAAAAATTCATGTTATCTTATTTGGAAGATCCATACCGTACAAATGGTACTCAACTAGCACAAGAATGAAAAATAAATAAAAATGGATGAAAAACATCCGGTACCTACAGAAAACGAGCTGCTGAAATTCATCCGGCGTACAGAATCTGAACGCCGGCGCGCTAAAGGGTTAAGGTCCCGATTCAACACTGCTTTCAAAGATTCGTTATAAAAAGGTCGATGAGAAACGAAAATGGAGTTGATGTTCAAAGCGAAGTTGTAAATGCCAATGTGAAGATAACATTATACGGTTCGGTTCATCATATTTATTATTAATATTTTTTAATTAATTTTGCAAGGTTTTCTCTTGAAATTCAATTAAAAATCCAAAATCAACACAAAAAAATAAAAATATATTTTTATGAAATTGGAATAACATGCACTACAAGATGGTATTGTTTCCCTTATTTGATTCTACATATTATGGAAAATCATGTTTAACCCCTAAAGGACCATGCTCATTCCTAAAATTTTATCACTTTCTCGTGATACTTTCAGAAAGGCAATTGTATCTCTTGATTGGTATTCATGTAGAAAACTTCACCATTGAAGTTCAAAAAGGACTTAGTCATGAGATTGTACATCCATTTTCAGAACAATCTACCGTATATATTACATGATTATAAGGTTTGATCATAAGTTGATTTCTGAAAATTTTGAACAAAATCAACAGGTCATTCATTGAAAACTTTCTCATAAATTTAAAAACCAGGATTAGCGTTTGAAAGTTTAGGAGCATACAAAGATGTACTATATCTAGGTGCCCATTAAAAATGGTGTTCTAAAACTAAATACAACAACGATGATTGATTCTCAAAGATTTATGTTTGGATGAAGTGACTTGTTGGTGACTCGTTGAGCTGGTGTTTGTGATGGCTATTAACCCCTTAACGTACCGATCCTTTGAACGCAAGTAGATGTTAGCCTGAAAAATAAATTTTAGCATGACTCAAATGTACAATAAGTGTACATGAAAGGACCATTGCATGCATGAAATCTACCCAACAAATTTGACATATTTGCATTTGGAGGCCTCTCCAATATTATGGACCTCTCCCCATCACAAGAGATTTACTCTCATTGGTAGAGAACTTAATAGGCTTGCAAAGGTGACTTGGATGAAAGTCATCCCACATTGCATGAAAAAGTTACAGGACTTTGAATCCGTTCATGATCCAGTTTCTGGACGCTGTGACGTTTAGGGGTTAATTTTTACAATGCAAAAATGTTTTAAAGAATTCAAATATACATTTGGAATATTCCAAAATAATCCAAAATAATATAAAATATGTAGAAAATATTCCATTTATTTTGAAAAGATTCCATTTAAAATATATTTAAACATTTTTCGTAATTATTATATAGTGTTAATGATGCAATAATGGCAAATATTTTATATATTGGATAGTTCTATTTTGTTACGAATGTGACGTCCAAGTATGAAAACGCCCTTCAAGTCATCAACCACCCTAACTACAATGTCCCAAGTTCACCTACGTTGACGTTTTAGTTTTTTCCCGATGAATCAATCAACGTAATTGCAAATCTTGAAGGATTTTTGTGTTCTTGAAACGAACATTTTCAATTCTCTAGTTAACATTGAGTCAAAATTATGAAATCCAAACAAGTTATTAAAGTAATGAAATTGTTCGAGGACACAATGTGTTCACCTGGTCCTTTAGGGGTTAAGGTCTCACTTTTTGAACTAAAATTAAAACCCAACATAAACCACTTTTGTAATTTTTCAAAAATTCACATTATCTTATTGTGAAGATCCATACCCTACAAATGGTAGTCAACTAGCACGAGAATTTTAAAAAATTGAATGGATGAAAAACATCACCATATGTGGTGAAAGGACGCGTCGGAAGTCATCTAGGGAATATGAACGTTGGCGCGTCAAAGGGTTAACAATATAAGGTTCTTTAGTCAATATTGGGCCACACCCTTTATAACAATAGCACTGTAGACATCAAATACAATGTCTCACCACTCTCACCACTCATTCGTTAATTAAATTATGACGTGAACTTGCCATGATTTAGGGATCTGCTACATATTGTGAGGTGCTCTAGAGTGGGGTCTATTTTCATGTGAATAAGGAAAAATACAAGTGGAGTAAGGCTTGCCTTCTTGTTAAAGAAAAATCTTAATCATTAGTGTTTCTCGATGCATTTGACTCACAGGAATGGGGCCAATTAGATTGGAACTACAACCACCCTCCTCTTGGCTTCTTTTTTATCTTTGAAAATTTAAAAATGTGACTAGTGGGCGTGCCTGCTTGGCTGTTGTATCCGTTTGTTCTACAGTGGAATAAAACTTTGTTCCATTTGTATATTAACCTTTGAACGTCCCATGGGTATAGTAGATACGTTTTCGTTTAATTGGCATTTGTTATCAACAAGAAGTTCAAAATTGAGATCTTAGTGGCTCACTAGAACCGCATTAATCTAAACTTCAACTTTTTTGTTGAACTCAAACCCATTGAAAGTGTATATTCATTCCAAACACGAGAAATATATTCTGTATTCTACTTGCCGCAAAGGCATTTTCAGACGTTTAAAGGTTAAAAAAATCAAAATCAAAAATTAAAAATTAAAAATAATAATAAACCTTAATAAAAGGAACAGAAAACTCTAAAATCCAAGAATCGAAACCCCCACCTTGGTATGCTGGGCTACATCATTTGCTAATTAACTTACCCATAATTGCCCATGATGGGGGTTGGCATTTGGGGAGGCGAGAGGTCGTTTTGGGAGAAATCAGCAGCAAAACGAAAGTGTTCAGCACTTCAAAGTTAGTCAGTAATAGGTGGAGCTGACTCACACAGATGACGTGGCTTGGTGGCTTATCCATCAGGGGTCATGGTACCGCAGAATCTGGATCATGCCCTAAGTGCAGGCATCTCTCTCTTGTCACTACATTACCTTTTATGTATTCTTTTTCTTTTGGTGATCACTGTTCTCTTGTATCTCCCTTGTCACTCATCACGGTTAACCCCTAAACGTCCTCACCTATGTCCAGTTTAGGCAGTTTTGCAAAGATGCAGTATAAAATGCAATTAATATGAATATTTGGAACTTCATGTATGAATAAAAGTTAATTTGTTGTGATGGGTTATAATGTAGTACTCTAGGTGTAGTGATTTTTGGAGATTTTTTGGATGCTTAATTTTATGATTTTATTTTTTCAATAACACTTTTAGACCAAAATCTTCAAAATTTTGGGTGAAACACTGCAACACACAATGAGGCATAATTTTTCATAAATTATTTCCTTTTCGATCGGATCACACATACATAAAACTAACTTCCCATAAAAAATTCAATAAAAAAATCACACTACAAAAAGTGCATGACGGATGAGAAACTATGGATGAAATTTGTACATCAAGCAAAATATGCATGGTTGGGCGGTTAGGGGTTAAATAATGAGGTAAAATAAGTTAGCAACCAAACGCGACTTCAGAAACTACATAACATGCACTTTCTCTGCCTTCGCTCTAGAGTAGATGGTGCGGAATATTCCACACTCAACAATATTTCACTGGTAATCTAAGTGGACAGGTGGAGGCTCGAGGTGGTGATGAGCAGAGTGCATGAAAGAAAGGCAATGGGCATGAAATGTTATGTTAGGTGGATGACCCAATAATTGACGTGTACTATAAACTAACAATATCTCTGACTGGTGTTCATTATGAGCTTCTCATTCTATACCATTATAGAATTGATTTAAAGGCTAATCCTTAAGCGCGCAAGGAGCCCCGTGGAGACAGGCTTGATCGTTTTGAAGTCAACCGTTGATTTTCACCTAGTTTTTAATTTTAAATGAAAATGGTCCCAACTAAAAAGTATGGGGGCTACCTTCTACTTTCTAATCCAATTTACCATTCTTCAAATTTGTTAAAATTGTGTTATTATAGCACTTTCAAGCTCAAACCTGAAATTCCAATATACACTGCAGAAAAAGTTTTTCAATCGAATTTCTTTTTATGTTCGAGAACCATGCCACCTACACCTTGTCGTTCATCACTATTATTTACATCTTTCCTAGAAATCTCATACTATTTTAAACATTTTGTAATAACTATGATTGTTACAAGAGAACAACTTTGTAAAATTTTATAAAATTTATTATAATTTAAATAATTATGAAAATTTAGGTGCAAATCGGTTGAACAATCGATTATATGAGAAAAATCTAAAAAACAATAAAAATGTATTTTAAAATGTGAGAAATTGATGAGGTTTGACAGGGTAAATGTAGTGTGAACGTTTAAGGGTTAAAAGTTGGTTTATGGGCCATCCGCTATCAAGGTTATTTTATTTTATTTTATTTTTGACACAAAATGAAATTTCAATTGCAAAAGAGAGTGAAACAAGGGCGCACCCACAACTGGCTGCAACCGCAAGGACTGCGACTAAGAACTACTGCACAAGATTTTTTTTGGCACCATGGCAGCAGACTCCACATTCACAATGGTCTGAATTTGGAGGGGCCACTCTCCATTGTATGCATGGAGAGCTGCTACAATACCCAAAAAAACCCTGTCCACTATAGGTAACAATTGGGAATTTGGAACGGAGAATATCAGGACAAGTTGGTAAGGGTTGTCACACCTCCTCGGAGAATGGAGAATGGAAGGATGGAGAATGAAGAATGAGGAAAATGATGAGCCAATAGGATAACTTCTCCATGGAGAAAGTGTGATACCCTTTTTGTGATTTGTGACGATTGAGAGGTTGTTAGTTGATTATTCATCCTCCAAGCATGGGCCATTCTCCATTCTTCACCCGTGGAAGAGAAGAATGGAATTCTCCAATCTTCAAAGAATGGGTCCTCCGCCATTCAAGGAGAGCGTGCCACGTCCCAAAATTGAGAATGGGAAGAAAGACGTGTGACACCCCCTAAGGTAGTGCATGTGCAACAGAGCGAAAGGAGAGGCATGAATTAAGACTTTCCTGTTCATTTTCCCTCCTGAAAACGGTTTATGAAAGGTAAGCATTAAAGAAAGAAAGAAAAAGGGCAGTAAAAGGAAAGTAGCCAGCGCCGTCGAACGCCCTTATCCATCTGTCCAGCTATTTGAAGGTAGCCAGTAGCAGAGATGCGGCCAAGCCACAACCACGATATGGCTTTGATACTTTCTAATGATATTAATAGAAACTTGCAGAAGACAGGACTGGAACTGGTCAGGGGAGGTTTCCTAAATGACAGACAGACAGACAGACAGACAAGTCATTCAAGAGTTTACATGCTCTCTTTCTCTCTCACCTTTGTTCTGGTTGTCGAGTTTTGTTCCCCTTCCTTCGCTTTTGTCCATAAAAGTTATCAATTTGTGTCGGAGGGACGGAACGGAGCTCAGCCCCCGCTCTCACCTACTGCAAAAAGTGTCTGTAGCACAATTTCCTCGAAGCCCACAAGAAGCATATTCTTCCAGAGAATCCAATCCTCGCTATGGCATAAGGGCCGACTTCCATGTGAGGATCGGTCCGGTGGAAGGCAGTAGAAGACAAAAAACGAGGTCTCAACAGTCACCGATACTCCACCCATTTCGGTGCAAGGAAAAATTATACTCCTGAGTTTCACCTATTTTCACCGATTCGGTGGAGCTCCCTTCTTCTCCGGCCTCATCACCGATCACCCACCCCATATGGAAGTCGGCCCTAAGTTTCTCCGTGTTATATAGAATAACTGGGGATATCCACGGCTTTCAGTTTTTGATCTACCACAGTAGAGAGAAGAAGCACTTACGCTATAGCATCGTCAATTGCTCTTTCACAAAGGTACAGTCATAACATTCAATAGCATTCAACCACTTGCCTTTTCATCCATCATGTGATTTCTATGCATGTACTGCATTCAGTTTAAAAGTGTGACCCTTTAATTTTTAATTTTTTTTTGAGAGTAGGGAGGATGGGGAAGGAAGCAAGAATGTCATAATCAATTGTCAATGGAAGGGCAATAGAAGTGGCGCGTTGTTCAAGGATTTTTTTTATTATTCAGGTTGCCCATTTTCTACTGGTTAGCCCTGCACCGTAACAGTCTCGGGTTTAAAGTATTATTACTTGTAATGTTGCTTTATTAAAAAAAATAAGGGACATGTGGGGATGTGTCAGCAAAGACCATGTCTACTAAAACGCTTGTCCAACGTACACCTAGATTTTTCAAATCAATCTTCACGTTGAGTACATACTTAAAATGCATGTCCAACCTATTTCTAGATTTTTCAAATCTTTGCATTGGGTACATGCTCGTCAATTGAACGGGCATTTTAGTAATTTGGACGGACATTTTAGTAAGTTGGACATGCATTTAAGTAGACTAGACTTTGTGAAAGATCTTCACATTATTTCGATTGTGATTGCATGCAATTTAGAAACAAAAAGATGACTCACCAGCCTAAAATGGCAATCCAAGTGCTATGCTCTGGTGGCAATGCTTCCTCATCTGTCAACAAACCGGCTTTCTTTCTTCAATTCTCCGAAAGCTAATAGAGCTAACCGAAAAGAAGTGCATCTACCCTCCGGCTTTTTGTTCTACTTCTAACCTCTATTGAAGTATACTCGGGTTGAATAGCGTCCTGTCATAAATTGTCCTCTTGTGGGCGATGGATTCGGAGCTTTGCTGGAAGGTGTGAGAGCCATAATGAGATATGGAGAATAATGACAGCGCATTGTTTTAGATTGTCTCCCAACTCGTTATAAACTAGTTTTTGGTCTATTTATATTTCAATATGAGTTCAAGAGGAATTCGACACGAATTTGCTCTTTGAAACTTTCCTCTTTGGGCTGACTTCGATAAATTATGACGGGTTCCTAAACCAGTATTTGAACGAGCAATTTCCACGTGGAAATGTAGAAAGTTAGAAATGAGGTTGTGGAGGAGCTGAGAACATACTAGTTCTGCGACATGTGGAGATCATGAATAGGCAGTCCCACCACTGAACAGACCAGATAGTAACCTGGACAATTCGAAGTTGAGAGGCTTATTATTACCAATGTGTGCTACTGTAGCTTGCATACCTGGTAAGTGAACCCTTGAACTTACTCAGAAATCTCGAAGTAGCCTAGATGCAACAATGACCCGGAACTCGGCCTCGAATTGTATATTTAGTCCATATCGTTTCATAATTAGGATCTTCGATATTGTACGTGAATGGCAACAAAATAGCTACACTGATTATCCCATTTAGTGAGGGGGGTTTGGAAGGGGGGTTTGTAGTGCATGTGGAAAATTAGTGAAGGTGACACTAAATATCATTATGATGTAAAGTTAGTGTGATATGAAGATTTCAACCCTCATTAATTTTGAGATTTTGGCAAAATAGCGCATGCTTCAGGAATTAGTACCACACACAGTAAATGGAATAATCAGTCTAGTATTCTGGTGAAACTAAGTTACACTATGCCTCCTAGTCTGCACCACATGTAGCTCTTCTTTAGCATACTCCATTTTAGCTTTTTTCATTTGCACAAATCCATCCAAAGTCACTGTCTCGAGGGGCACTGGGCCTTGGCATCGTTCTGATGCTGCTGAGCAAACCTGCAATACTCACAAGGTCGTTACTGTTGAGATTTGTTTTGAGTGAGTTTCGATATTGAGTTGACTAGACTTCATGTTTATGTCTAAGAAAAATATCCTCTGTATTGCCTTGTATCACTGAATAATGATTAGGATTTGCCTCTACTAGTCAGGAGGAATACCCAGTTGCAAGATCAATATTGGTCAGGTCACTTACTTCGTCCAACATAGTTTCAACTACTGCTCCATTGTCTACCAGACTTGGGAGCGTTTCTCTTAGATAATGACAATCTAGTTGTATCTGTTGGTAACCGTCCCGACTGAAAGTCTCAAGTCGTACATACTCTTGAAAGGATTTCAGCGTCATTTTTACTACTGTTGATATCACCCACGACTGCATGTAACAACAAAAAATTACAGTTGGAACCGACACATTCTCGGCAACCTCTCACTTCCGAGGTACGAATAGATCAAAGACGCTTACCACATCATCCACATTTTTAAAGTAATAGGTAAAGATCACATATCAATAACAGAAGAATAGGTGTTTGATCTTGGAAGACTAACCTGGTTATATTCAAGTTTTGTGAAGATGTCAACTTTCTTTGTAAACAACCTTGCCACATTCCGTTCCAGTAATTGGCTCCGTGTTTGAGAACGATTGGAGAGAATGGGAAGACTATCTTCTCTTGTAGAGGCACTTTGAGACGATCCAATGTTGCCAGAGCTATACGAGTACCGGTGGGTGGGGGGAGGCCCTGGAGCAAGTAATTGCTGTACATCTGCTTGAAGCCTTTCTACCTACAACCAACGAATAATAAAATTATGCTTATAGATATACTAAAAGTCAAACTCTAAGACCCTTAGCGTTCACCGATTGCAATTAAGTTAGTGGTTCCATCACAACTAAAATCATGTACACATTGATTCACTACCGTAGTTCCTACATGAACTGAATCATTAGCTGTGGATTATCTCAAACACTATTACACTCCTGATCACAAATAGCTTTATACTTAATTTTAATCTATATCTCTCTCCAAACTGGATTACATGTTTGAACTCAGATTGATCATGTTTAGTTTTTTTTTTATGAAACCTACAACCGTCTTTCAAAACTCAAAGAAAACCATGAACATCCTTACATACATGGTTTCTAAATTTAGTCATTAGGAAAAATATGGGGTCACAAAGGGGCCTTTGCCTTTGGCACGTGCTGAAAATTTGAGGCAAAACCGTGCGCTTTATACGGTGGCACCAATGGTGCCACCGTGGTGCCAACAGTGCAGTTTCGTGGATCGAGCCAATCGACGTTGCCACCACTGCTGCTTCCGACGCTGTCAGCGGGCAGCGACCTGCACCAATGGGTTTGCATGGAAGAGGGTACTTGGGCAACCGGTTCACCTAATACGGGCTGTCTTAGAGGGTCCCTTTGGGACCCCAGATTTCTCCTAATGACTTGATGCAAGCAAGTTATACCTCTCACAATATGCCAAAATTCTCTTCAGTGTCTACAGCCATGATGCAAAACAATCTCTGGAAGCCAACTGTGGCATAAGGAGAGAAATAATTTGTACCTCTTGCAAGAGTAGGTCAGTGAACATACAGACACCTTGTGGCTCCTTGAACTGCCAACTCCACAGCATAATGCATCATCCTTTTAAACAATCTACAACCAAATTAAAGGTATATAAAGAGGCACTAGGAATCTACTACCTCTTTGATTAACGTAGTAAAAATAAACAATGAAGTACTAAAAACCAAGCTGTGAAGAGGATAAAGTGATTACATGCCTTCGACCAATTAGGTGAATCCACAGCATTCCGCACTATAACAGACAATGAGCGAGCTTGTATGTCAACATACTGCCACCAATGCAAAACCAAACACCTTTCAAAAAATACAAAAAAAAAATACAAAAAAAAAAATACAATTTATTTTTATTTTTATCTATATGCAACCTAAGTAAGGTTTGTGTTCCCACAAAAAAAATCCATAGAAAACGAAGAAAGACCTGTTGAAAAAGTCTTTCTCCTGTAGTATTAAAAAAACGACAAATCTCTGAAGGAACAAAAGCTGGACGTCCCTCAGATCCCATTGCACCCCCACCAGGAAACCATGTCCCCACCAACTGCGAAGGGTACCCAAATTTGATACTTTTTATTAGTATTCCAACCAAAGCAAAAAATTGTCTCTATGACATAATAAATTATAACGCTTAAACTTCAGCGGTATGCAGTATACTAAAAAAGTCACAAAATAGCAACAATGCATAAACTTGTGCTTACCTCGGTGATTTGTGGAACAGCAGTTTGATATAAGTATACTGACAGAAGCGACACCAAAAGAACCAAGCTTGGAGTCACTGTCTTTGCAGATTGTAACTTGTCTGATGATAATAGAGTTTTAGCAGATCGGACACAGAGAAAGAGGAAATGATCAACAAGATTGGTGAAAAGCTCTTGGAAACCTCCTTGGACTAGGTCAGTGTATTCATCTGCCCAAGGAAGTACAGATACCTGCAGGTCCTTCAGGTCCTGAAAAATATGCACGTTTCCAGATTGAAAAAATATGCGACAATAATTAGAACTCCCCGAGAATGAAAATCGATTATCATGGTCACAGTTGACTACAATGAAAAAGTTCATGCAAGTAAAATGCAAAAGTATAACTAATAATGAACAATTACAAGCTGTAGGTGCTCTAAGAAGTAGATGAAACCACAAACCCCAAACTTCGTATGTGACCACACTACTGGTAATCACTGCAAATCTACGTAGAATTCCAACAAGACGTTAGAAATGTTGAAGGAAATTTTATACTAAATGATGCAAAACCAAATTTATCAAAGACATTTTGAGGCCTCATATTAGCAAGGGGATTGATGCAAGTAGAGACTTCATTCTATACTACAACTATGTCAAACTTCCTTAACGAAAGGCGTCATAATCTTCTATAGCAAGCTTTAAGAATTTTTATTGAATTCTTTCTCAGTTTAAGTGAGGCTTATGGGACCCTTAGCGCTGATTTTTTGTTTATTCGTTGAATTGAGTATGAAAGAAATTTCTAGAATTAAAAAATTTCATACATGAGATAACAGTAAAGGGTCCCATACCTGTAAGACCTCGAGGCTACCATCTATAATTGTCTTTTGTGCAATCTCAAGGAAGGATTTCAGAGTCTTTGAAGGCTGTTTGAAATCTGATTTCCTTGTAAAGTTCACTTCGATCAAAGAAGCTACAATCAAAACAACAAATTTCTATTATATCAGCAACTCATGTATTATTAGAAGATATGAAAGCGATTTGCAAGCAATAACATCTTTAACCAATTGAATGAAGAATGAAACCGAAAAAATAATCACACTACCGAACATGAAAGAAGACCCGTACCTAATGAATCATCACAAGTACCCACCCAAAGGTATCATCTAAATCATATTTGATTTATATTGATTTTCCTCCAAGATTCAACTAAATTTTAATTAATTCATTTCATACCTCGTGTCTATTGCAACATGTACAAGGCAATAATAATCCCAACTTGTGAAGGCAAGAAACAATATTGGTCATAGCACATTTGCATAAAAACATGCATAAGGTTGCCATACCTTTAATGCGACCGAAGAGACTCCTAAACTGTCTTGCCACATGATTTCGCACGGCATTTTCCACAGCCTAAAGGTTGGACAAGTGGAAGTTAGTGATTTGATATTTTAAGAACAATCAAAAAAATATTGCTTGGGAGTACAATAAGTGACCCAATCTATCGATTGAACTATTTGTCAGCGTGAAACAATTGTGATGTATAAACATGGCGCTGTAAATACAACATTTGACGTATACTTATCAGTTGCAGGAGGCAAAAAGGTACCTCAGACGCGCGTGCTGGAAGATTTTTCTTCGGAACCAATACACTCATTCTTGTTACATCCTTTGATAGTTGATCTGAGTGCACAAAACCGATCAAACTTGTTAGGGACGTCGGATGTCCTGCACACATACGTTTTTCCTTTCCATCGTGAAATCCAGAGTATCTAGTGACTATCGATTACAGATGATCTGTGCAAAAAACTAAAAAAATTCAATTCTTGGCATGATGTTGAGCATATTTGCTGCAGAAATATGCAGCATTTTGAGAAGAGTCCAAGACAAGAAGGAAAAGCTAAAGCCAAGATGCTAACTCACGGAAACAAGCATTCAGTTGTGCTGCTGACATGTTTCCACTCTCCGGTTGTAGTGAACGTTGGACAATCTCAAAATACCTGCAAGAAACAATTGATCAACACAAAATCATCATCAAATTTTGGTAGATGTTACTGGAACAAGTGCACCAACGATATAAAAATACGATCTCATAAAAAGATGGGATAGCATCAAAACACATGTGATAGTTAGTTAAGAGTCAACATTTGTTCACAAGAATAAAAATGAACAGGGGCAAAGATTTCATTGTCATACTCATCAATGAATTTGCTTGAAGCCTGTAAAAGACGCTCTTCGCCATTCGGAAACTGCTCCCGGAATGTGACTGCTTTGTCTAAAAACTCTTGAATGAAGTCCTGACACAAATAGAAGACGCACTTGATAAAAAACAAGAAGGCGGTAACATTTTGCAGAAAACAATTTATGTGGTGATGGTTCAAAAACCAACACACCTATATCTTGCGAGCAAGTCTATAATTCAGCAGCTTATACCTTCTCGTCTTCCACATGCAAATCCTCTTGTGAAGCTGAAGTCTCCAGTGCCTTAAGAACCAAGCCGTTTAGTTAGACCTAGCTTTCGGTTCCACTCCGTCCTCCCTACGATGTGACAGAAATGTGTCCATCATTGTGTTCACCTAAAACCCTGATTGATGACTTGTGGATGTGAGCAATTTTCCTTGCCTTAAATACATTATGTGCCCTCTATATGAATGAGCATGCCACCCTTTCTCATCCCTATGGACAACTAGGGAAGAGCGAATAGACGACCAGTAAAACCAAGAAAACGCAAACTACCAAAACTAAACCAAAGAAGTACCGGATGATGGAGTTGCTGGAGAAGTAAAACTGCTTGAGCTCGAGCTGGAAGCAAAACCAAACGATCCATTACCTGAGCCTGACAATGAAGGCATCACAATACAACTTGCCATCAGCACAAGACATCACTCAAGTTCAAAAATCGAGAAAATAAGAAACAAGGTTTAAGAGAAATGTAGGCCAATTATTGATGGCTTAGGGTTTCAAATAAGGGAATAAGATCATTCTTGACAGTGCAAATTCTTGTAAGACAAAGGACCAAAAGGCCATGAACTAAAATTATAAGAATGTGAGAAGAGCGGAGGTTGTGCGTACCTGTAGGTGTTTGATAAGGGTGCTCATAATTGCATCCGATTCTTCCTTGCATGTCCGAAAAGATGATTGGGCGTATGCCTACTCTTGTCATAATTTACAACACAACATCAAGAAAATATACCAAAATGCAAGACCTAAGTTAGCAGCATTTAAAATGGACAATGATCCATTGTGGCCAACTACTTTTGAACAAAAAATGAACCATGATAAGTTTGAAAGTAGTCGGCAGCTTCCCAGTTGTTGCTTCACAATTGGTCTAGTTCAATGTTGTTTCACAGTTGGTTCTTTGTTTCTTTCGGGTAACTCTACAACTTAGAATAGGAGTCTACAACACCGGCTTGCTTCAAAAATTTGTGTAAAATTGCTCATCTTTCCAAAAAAATTAATTCCAAAGCCCAACACTTCCTCCTAAATTTGCTAAGACATTCATGATTTCATTCCATGTTGCCTGCGCTCCGACGGTACCACATCTCTTATATTGTCATGAATAGGTGTCTCTACCTTATTAAGCAAATGGAGAAAAGGCATAACAGTTTGAGCCGGAATACGAATTACAACATTAGAGAATTATCATTGTGCATCCATCACAAAGAATATGAGAAGAATCACCGTCAGGATAGGACGAGCAACTTCATAATGCTTCACAGCTCTAACGTAATCCTCAGCGCTCATGTATTTGCGAAGGCGTTGTGGCATGTCGAAAACGAACTGCACAGTCGCGGTGCAAAATTGTTAAACAAAAGTTTTGCCACAACGCTTGATTTGATCTTGTTAGTCCTTAGAAGTAAAAGAAGTGATTCAAGCTCAAGAAAATTATCCACTACATCTTCACATCACATCATATAGGCCTAGTGTCAAAACAACAAAACCTTATCTACCATACACGCAACATCTCGGACTTGCAATTACAAGTTGTGAAGGGTTCAATATGATCATACATTCATTCAAACAAATTAGGTCTCAGTATGGTACTCTGACAAATTTTCCAGATTGCGCTAGGACTTGCCAATGTCATTAGCCATAAACTGCTAATATTTTCTTCGAACATCCTTCCTAAACACCGGTTGTACTTTCCGTGTTTTGAACTCTTATGTCTACACAAGAGCTAACTCTATCTCCATTGAGTGAAAAAAACACTCACTTGAACTTTCCGAAGAAGACTTCGCGTACCGTTGAGCTCCTCAATCCGTTCACGGCGTTCACACAAGGAGGCATTGATGCCATCACTTTTTTCCCTTACAGCAGTGACCTGCTCAGTCAAAGTGGAAACGCTGAAGATGCATTGGTAATGACTGTCTTATGCAATACAGTTAGTAGGTGACATTCTTGCAATGCACAACCTAATTCTTCATATTCAAATTTGACTGACCTAATGTCGCAAACATGCATTCATGCAAAAAATAGGTAAAAGGTTGCTTATGATTTACCATGGTAAGAAGTTGATCCATACTAGACTCCATGCCAGATACATTGTCCTTCATACTGCAATAAAAGACAAACGCCTTGTTAGCAACCAGAAGTGAGCGTGAACTTTAACCCCTAAAGGTCCAAGGATTCATGATTTTCAAATGACAAATTCAATTGATCATATTGTAAAAAATATAATTCACATGCGACCAAAGAATATTGCATGTGTTGATAAAAATAAAATAAAAAATTGAACAAAAGGAACTTTACATAAGATCTACTCAAAACTACTAAGAAAAACATGAGGCCCAATTTGATTTGGGCTTCTTGGTCCTTTTAGGGTTAATCGCCATCAAACCATTACAAACATTAAACATACCGTCGAATTGTGTCAGTTGCTCTTATGAATTTGTTGTAGTTTTCGTACACCAACATTTGCGTGTCTTTATCCAAATTTTTCATCTCAACTGCCATTTCTACGTAGGATTAATAAAATCTAAGTAGGATTGAAATAAATTGGCAAGTGATTTTAATTGTTCCCGTAGATACAATAATGAGTTGTAATTCTCATACTAATCACAGGCTGATCCTCCAGAAAAAGTGGATTGCGGAAAAACACAACCCTAGCTTTGTGCTTAACTGTTATTAAATTAGCCTAATGCAAGAATTTCCTCAGAGCGGATGTGCTTATTAAGTAGCTCCTAGTATCTAGGTCACGTACTGTACTCTGCACACACTCAATGGGAACAAGAAAAATTGTACAATCTTAATTGAAAAGTTGGAGAACTCACCAGAGATTTGCAAATTGCAGCGTTCAAAATGAATCGGATTGAATCGAGCGGAGCCATCTATCTTTTCTACACGATGTTTGTTGGTAGATTGGATGGATGAATTTATTGGATGAATACTTTCTATTCAACTGAGTGAAGGTACTGTCGGTAGTATTGGTACTCTTTTCATTACCGTAGGAGTGCAGAGTCGGTAGAAAATATTTTTTAAATTTTGAGAAAATGTTTTTGTAAGAGCATCTCCAACGGGATGCGCCATCGTTATGCGCCCTTATTGGTTCTAGCGTGCCCCCTATCCATTGCAATGGTCCAACATGGCTCGCTAATAGTTGGATGGCTTGGAGTGCTCTTCAAAAAGTGACACATATACTGCAATTTTTGTTCTATACTGTAATATTGAAGAATATTTTTAAATATTCCATTTATTGAATCTTGTTTTTTGGATTTTATTCCATGCACAAGTGTCAACCCTATCATCTACCAACAATTCAAAAGGAAAGTGCTCTATGTTTTCATCAATACTGATGTAGAACTGCAGCAATTGCTTTATTTTGTAGTATTTTGCAACAATGTTTTAATAAATATGCAATAAAAAATTTGGGATTCTTTTTTTAGATTACATTCATATTGCAACAATATTGTATCACTATAGTTACAGCTTTATTTTCAACAATGATTAATATATTGCATCTCTATTACAACATTATTGTTAAAGTTTCCAAAAATTATCTTGAATCATTATTGTATAAAATGTATTGCATTTATATTGCAACAATATCAAAGTAATATTTGTATGTGGAATTTGTGCAAATTTGTAAAATTATTGATATGGTATTCTTTTCATTTTGTCTAATGTTAATCCTTAAAAGCTATATCAAGCTCTTTGAACTTAGTTTTTTCAAATTTCAAAATACTTTGACCATGAATATATTGCTAATAATGAAGATTTTTTTAATGTTTGTTTAGGCATCATTTGTGACAAAAATAGTATATATCTACATTTTTAGAATGTAAATTACTTTTATGCTATGAAGTTAAATCTCAAAATACTCCTTTTTGTAAATTAGGAAATGTCCTTTAAGGGTTAACTTATAAATGGTTGGAGTTCTTTTCACCTTTTGAAGTCAAATAGACATATTTTTGCGTCCAATAAACCATTGGTCAATAAAGAATGATTAACCCCTAAAAGACCGCCAAGGGGGGCGGGGTGAACTTAGCTCTTGTTTTCTTGACTAGCTCTTGTAGCAAGTTCAATTCCTCATTGGTGTGGGGTAATTTTGACGATCGGCACCGATGAAATTAAAGAAGGCTTATATAACATTTTTATGAAAAAAAGATCAACAAAACGGCACAATTTTTGAGAAAATGCTACCGTTAAGAAGATTGACGGAACTTGTTTGGGGTATTTTGTACACATGCTGAAATCGGATTGTTTAAAAGTGCCCCAAAAATTCTGAAATTTTTACTGTGAGTAGAAATCATCATTTTAAACATGTGTAAAAAATTTCAAGTGATTTAGAAGTGTGAAGAGGAAGATATGAGGGTCTGAAGTGACTCCTAAATACCCTCCCTGCAACTCAAAAAAATCACCAAAAATCTCACTTGATGAATTTCCAATCAAGAAGTACCTACAGATTTGGCTCTTCAAAGGAGCCAAGGCCTCTTTGTTACTCATCTTACAATTCAAAGTCCAAGAACCCGAATTTCTTCACTTTTTAGTTCCAGAAGCTGCGTGGGGGCCTTGCGGTCCTTTAGGGGTTAACCCTTAAGCGTGCAAAGAGCTCCGTGGGGCCATGTTTGATTATTTTTCAATCAAATGTTGATTTTCACCTAATTCTTGATTTCAAATGAAATTAGTCCCAACTAAGAGTATGTGGGAGTTGTCTTCTACTTTCTAGTCCAATCTACGGCTCTTCAAAATTGTTAAAATTGCATTTTTAATAGCACTTAAAGGTCATAGCCTTAAAATTCCAATATACACTGTAGAAAAAGTTTTCAATCAAATTTCTTTTAAGTAAGCTTGAGCTTAGGGCAATCACACCCCCTTACGTTTTGTAATCACATGCAATAATGTGGTATTAAATAATGGAATATTTATACACCTCTCAATATTTTGTCCCTCTCTATTTGTAGATAAAAAGCTACTTTGACGTATTTTTATCACCCTATATTTATTTGTGATTGTTTAGAGAGGTTTATTTTTGGCACAATATATTTTTTATAAATTGTACAAATACCAAATATTCGACGGAGTACTATAGCATTGCAAAACCAAACCCACGCTTCACCTAATCGTCTATGCTTACCCAAACCCTAAGCAGGCCTTACCTTGAAATTCCACTACCAAAACTTGAACGAAATCCTAATCACAAAACCAACAAAGAAGAGACGGACTATGAAAGCTAAACCCTAAACCAAATACATGCGGAAAACATTGCAAAGAAGGTGGCCCCTCTACAGCATCAAGCTGCATGAAAGAAACCCTAAAAATGCTCTGAACAAGCGTGAGCTTGACGATTGAGGACTGAAGTTGTGACAAAACCAAAATTGATCGCAAAAAGCGGTTGAGGGTGACGGTGGAGGCTGTGAGGTTCTAAGCATCCAACGAAGTCCCATATGTCTAGCGCCATTGCAAAACCTAATGGCTGTAGAGGAGCGCCAACACATTCTTTCCTCCAAAAGAATCCCACAACACTTCCCTCCATACTATCGTGCTTTATTCAAATTTAGACAAAAACTACACACTTCTTCATCCAAGTAGTCAAACCCATAATTATTCTACTGATTCTACTACACACTTTTAGAAGGATCCTATGTCTATGACCCTATTCTTTTCTACTGATTACTAAAATGGAGAAATGATCCACCACCCTATTTTACACATAATCATGCAGGGGACGTATTTCCAATGCTATGGTAGATCTAAAAAATTTATAAATTTTACCTTAAACAAATTAAATTGACACTATTTTTTGTATCTCATGCGGTTTTCTCTCGGGGAGGTCACTCTTTGTATCATTTGAGTATCACGTGTGAACAAAGGGTATTTAAAAGTACCCTAAAAATTAAAAAATATTTTTTACTATAAATAGTAATATTTCAAGAATATTCTTAATTTTATTCTTGTAATGAATTGTGAGCATCCTGTATTAATGTAAATCATTTATAAAAATTATCTTCAAAGATTTATTCAAACCCTATCTTTGTTCGCACGTTGTTACGTAATATTTGGAAGTGACTTCCACGAGGGTTTTCTAAAATTCCGATTGTCACCTCCCTAAGAGCTTAACCCCTGAGTGACCGATCAACCATTTTATGGTCGCTGCCCTTTTTCACGGGCTGCCCGAGATGAAAAAAAAACTTTTTTTCGAAAATGAAAAATATTTTCAAATAGGAAATCAAGTCTACTTTCAAACCCAATTTGAATCATGTCAATCGGAGTTAAACTCTATCAAGGAGAAATTTTCAAAGACAAAGACCTCAACATTGTGCTAGTGTTACAAAACTTACTATTTGGGGAAAGTGATGATGTTCCCTCTTTCTAAAATTTTGCTTTTATGAACTTTAGAATAGAATGTCTAGTTTCAACAAATCACACCAAATTTCAAATTCTAAAAATAAAATTTGTAATTTTGGTGAATATTCAACAATAAATGCTTCTAAATTCGTTTATTGAGTATCTAAAACATTTTTTGAAAGTTTGACCGTACGGATAATTACTAAACATCGTGCTTCTCATTTTTTCTTTTGGACCAAACTTCATCGAAGTTGTAGAAGCAACATTTTATAACACATTTAGGTTTTTCCTTTACCCCCTCTGTCGTAGAGGGGTTAAAGCTTAAGTAAAAAAGTGTGACTCTCATTGATTTGCATGAAGGAGCGCAAGTGGTGTGATGGCTTGGGCAATGCTTTTTACAGTAGAGGGGACATAACATTAAGTAGCCTTCGAAGAGGGTAATATATGGAGTGAACAATGATTTGTAATTAAATGCCCTCATAGCTACTGATGTGATGTGGAATATCCCACATCATTTCATTGGGGGGATGAAATGATGCGGGATATTCCACATCATTCTGTTGGAGGAAGGCATCAGTCATAGAGGCTACTATATGTTAGTTATGGAACGGATCAAACCTTGATTCTGGTAAAATAGTATAGCAAGAGTATGAATTTCATCTTCTACTATTGAGCCATTTTCTTAGAACTGAATCAACTGATGTACACTAATAAATTTACAAAGGGCCATCTTGATGTCAAAATGACATCAAAATGACATATACTATGGTGATGTAGGAATTAGTGCCATTTTGATGTCGATTTGATGTAAGCTTCACATCCATGTGGTATAGGTCATTCTAATGTAAGGCTGACATGTATCATTTTCATGTTAAGTTTACATCATTTTGACATAAAATTGACACTGATTCCTACACCACAGGAACATTTGTCATTTTGATGTCATTTTGAATTTCAAGTGTTGAAGATAGTTTTATAATCCAAATTTGTTTTTATTTTCAAAAGGAGCTTCTACATTGATTTAATGATCCAACATAGCTAAATCAACATGAAAATAGCCAACTCTTATTGTATATGATAGATTGTGACCAAAAAGTTCTAGAAGAATTTTCCAAACGGATAGAACAATCTGACTTCCAAAACTCATCCTACAAATTCTACCAAGTCTTGGCATCAATCAAAAAAGTTGGGCCAGTGCCAAAGGTCGCATACAAGTCATTTTAGTGTCATTTTATCCATACTAGGTTGATATGGAGGTTGACACCAAGTTATCTTGATTGCATTTTAATGCACCATCGTGGCACCATGTTCACATGTGTTAAAGTTCATGATGTCAATGGGTATTGTGGTGCTTGAGCTTCAAGTCCGAAAATTTCAAATCTTAGAATCACTCCCATCAACAAGCCAACTACTTTTATACTCCGTACTTTTCAATGACATGAACAATGTTTATTTCATAGTCCCCTTTATTTATTTCTTTACTAGTACGGTAACATGAGGCATACATTACGTCCACATTTACTTTGAACATTCACTTCATAAATGAGATTTGCACCCTAACGACTCTATTCTTTAATTACACAACAAAATTCTATAGCATCAACAATCCTTGAACACTCTACTCTATCCAACACTACTAGTTGAGCACTCTATCCAACCCCTAAAAGACCAAGTGTCGTAACCAGGACATTTCAATGTTCGGGTAAGTTCCCATGGTGTCGATTTTTTTTTATTTATTTAAAAAAATAAAAATTATGTGAATTTGGTATATCAATACAAAAATGGGGATTTAATTTTTTTGATTCCAAATTTTCAAGTGAGAGTTATAGAACAAAAGGGGATTTTTTGGGGAGAATAGGCAGTGTTAGTAGGGTTCAAAATTAACCTCAAAAATTATTATTTTTCAATTCTAACCATAGGATTTTGTTTTGGATTAGAACGAGAGTGCACGATAGAATTTTCATAGAATTTGACCGTACAAATTGCAAGATTATAGTGTTTGAAGTGAAAAGATGAAATTGCAGTCTTTTTTGATATTTTTTGACTATTTTTGAAGACGTGGGAAGAATTGTTAAATTCGTCAAAAAAAAATCTTAAATTTTGTTGAATGTTTAATTTCGTATTTTCTATCAAGAACATAAAAATATTCACAAAAAACTGAATAGAAAGAGGTGAAAATGACGTTCAAAAACAGGGAAAACCCACGGTCTTTTAGGAGTTAATTATCTTTGAAGCTGGAAAATTTGCGAAAAACAAAGCAATAGCAATCAAATTACCCCTAAACGTCCTCACCCCTCTCTAAATTTGGCAGTTTTGCAAAAATGCATCATGAAAAGCAACGCAGAGGAATATTCTAGACTCGATGTACACATTAAAACTATACATTATCAATTTT
The DNA here is from genome assembly GCA_022496805.1 of Pohlia nutans. Taxonomy (NCBI): domain Eukaryota; kingdom Viridiplantae; phylum Streptophyta; class Bryopsida; order Bryales; family Mniaceae; genus Pohlia; species Pohlia nutans. Next base: position 7,502,749 of record CM040086.1, read on the forward strand.
TGATTCTATATATACGATTAGATCTGCAATTGCTATCACCAATATTTTTGTAAAAAATTTGAAACTTGAAATTGAAAATTCTTTTGTAATTTGATTACAAATAAGATATCGAGAAAATTTGTAAATGAAATCTGTAGTGATTGGTTGAAATGTAAGAATCTAAGTGTACACTAAATAGTGTATTTAGTGTGAGGCACTGTAATTGCGAACATCACTCTAAATATCAAAAAACCTACTTTTGTAAAAACACTAAATGTCAATTCTCTCTTTATGAAGAATAGTAATGTTTTGACATTGTGATCTTTTGAGATATGGATATTTAGTATGAGTAAAGAATGAAACTTGAGATGAAAGTTTAGATGGAAAAACTGAAATTTTAGAAATGGAATGAATCAAATTGGATGATAACTGAAATCAATGCTTTGTGACACGTGTCCTGTGGTGACGCATGCAGCCGCCAACACTAATTACCCACAAATTGACAATTAGTTTTAGACAAGTAGTAGGGGTAAGCACATTATTCATCACCTCACATTAAATACACTATTTAGTGTAGTGATTTTTGGAGATTTTTTTAGTTGCTTGATTTTATGAGTTGACTTTTTAAAGATCACCTTTACTTTGAAATCTTCAACATTTTTGGGTGAATCACTACAACATGAAATGAGGCATGAAAATCATCCCTTTTTTCATCAAATCACACATGCATGAAGCTAACTTCCTATAAAATATGTAGTAAAAGATTTACAGTGCAAAAAGTTAATGACGGATGAGAAATCTGTGTTTAATTTTGTACATCGTCCACTTCACGGATGGTTAGACATTTAGGGGTTGATTCCAAATAATGAGCCTTTCTCTCTTATAGTAAGGCTTCTATAAATTGATTAACTTCTAAACGACCTCGCCTCTCTCCAAATTTGGCAATTTCACAAAGATGCATCACAAAATGCAATCTAAAGGGATATTTTGCACTTGAAAAAGCTGTACATTATAAATTTTAGTTTCTATCCATACAATTCAATCTACAATTACTATCACCGTTATTTTTGTATAAAATTTGGAATTTAGAATAAAAATTTAATAAGATATCAACAAATAAGATATCAACAATTTGAACGATAAATTTGTAGGGATTGGTTGAAACTTAACACTCTAAATGTAGTGATTTTTGGAGATTTTTTGATTGCTTAATTTTATGTTGACTTTTGTAAGAGCACTTTCACTACAATCTTCACAATTTTGAGTGAATCACTACAACATGAAATGGGGCATAACAATTTCTCCAATCATTCCCTAATCATCCCCTTTCTAATCATATCACACATGCATGAAGCTAACTTCCCATTAAATATATAGTAAAAAACCCACACAGCAAAAAGTCAATGACGGATGAGAAAACTGTGTTTGATTCTGTACATAATCTACTTTAGGAGTTAATTCCAAATAATGAGCCTTTCTCTCTGATAATAAGGCTTCTACAAATTGATTAACTTCCCTGATCAAAACCTTTCCCTCCACATTGACCTAAACCACTTCAAGTCTCCATTCCCCATTACAATATCATTTCAAAACCATGTTTTCCAACCCTAATGAGCTCAATTCCAATTGCTAGTCGTGGAATAATACAACACTCGAGCAAAAGTAAAGCATGAATTAGCTTCGTATGTGCGACCAGGCCCTAAAGCAAGTGCGTACTGTGCCTTGTAGGGTGCCAGAGCTAATCCAACAAGGTAACAATACAAGCCTGTGATGCCATAAATCAAGCTGAAACCTGCTTAAGGTCTCTTGAATCTAGACCCGTCCTAGATTTCAGTTCCCCTCACTAGCGTTAGGTCCCAACAGAAGAGACAATGGAACAAAAAGCCATGCTTGAAGACGATGCCAATGCACAGAACAGAGTCCGGTTCAATCCAATCCAGACCTCTGCAACAATTCCAACCACTCAAGTTAGCGTCACCATGCATGGACAATATAATGAGCCAACGGCGCCCAAATATAAGGACTCTTGATGAGTGCTTAGGAAATGATATCTTCTATTTATGTAAATATTAGAAAAAATTTAAGGACATTTTGAGAAATATTAAGGACACTTTAGTCCTTTTTTAGGACTGATTACAGCCATGTTTTAGCCCTTTTGGAGTACAATTTTTTTCTCAAACATTGTCACATTTTAATATATAGTAGAATGATATACAATATATGTAATTACTGATATTTATTGCATTATCAATTCAAATGATAAAAATATTGCCTAATAATTCATTCAAAAAAGCACTGGTTACACTTTTGGTGGATCATTATATTGTGAATGCACTGATCCCACTCATACAAAAGCATTCAACTGAAGTGATTGCCTCCTGGACCATCCTAAAAGAAAGGGTAGCAAAGCAAAGCATTTGAATGCAAGTCAAATATTGTGGGAAATACAGAGGAGACCAACCTGAACCCATGCAACCAAGGAAGGGCAAAGCTGAGAAGGTGGATCACACAGCAAATGTCTTTGACAGCTGGCTTATTGAACCAGCTGTCAACTGTCAGCAAGTGTTGGTTTTTTCAAATTGTCGTCCCATACAATCGACGTCTTCCTTTTCTGTGCATGCCACAGAAGCGTCTTCTGGAGCAGATGACTGCATGCACAGAGAGTTGGTATTAAAATCTGAAGTCAACACTTCCCCTTACCGCAAAATTAGTGACACCTTTTCCCAGAAAAACTCTTCGGGACCTTCTATACCACATACACACCAAAGCATGACCGCTGTATCCCACATTACAAGTTAAACAAGCACCTGTAGTTCTTACACTGAAGAAAGTGACTTGCAGCTGTTGCTAACGACACCTCAAGGCTTGTTATGTCAGCCTGTCCTATGAGACTTGCCCCTATAAGACTTGTTAAAAGTGTAAGCCAACCTGCAGCCGATCAACATACATTTTGTAGTGAGCAGTGTAACCTTAGAACAAGCTTTCTAAACTACGTACAAGAACATACTGCAGTCTGCCACCAAATGCCCGTAGGAGCATGAAGTATAAAATAATCCGAGAAGTACAGTCGGATACAAAATGGTTACGAATTCTGGATCCAGTTGAATTATGTGGGAACTTTGGAAGGCCCATGTATGCTCAAAAATGAACGGAATTCCAAATTGTAAATTGCATTGGAATCACACTAAAGTCTACTTTATCATCATTACATATACACATGTAATTGAAAATCATATAATTTTTTTGATGTTTTCTATATGCTATCTACCATTTAGTGCTGCCACCATCTGTAAAAATTACAACTTGTATTAAATGGTACATATTAGAAATGAACCTTCACAATTGCTTTAGAGATACTTGATCCCACACCACTTGAATTACTTGTAGGATATCTTACTTATTCTGTGCTTAAATGCAAAAAATCTTTGACTATCTTCCAAAGGTTCACTGTGAAATGATAGATAGTGTATAAAAGAAATCTAAATTGTTGTATAATTTTAAATTATTCTATTTTCACTTATCATGAATTGCAATTCCAATGCAATTTGTGGTTTCAAAATCCGTTCATTTTTTAGCATGCTAGAGCTTCCTAAAGATTGTTGAAGTTTCTAGTGAAAAGTGATTGAAAATTTCGTAAGCATGTTGTACCCGACTGTACAGTGGCAATACTTGAGAAAGATGGTTCAACTCGTACCAAAAGAACAATTGTAGTATGTTCAAATCCATAACATATTGTAGGAGCCGAATCGACCACTACTATCCCGGAATCCAGATTCGGAAGGACTTCCAAACCGAGGGGAGGGTCCCAGACGAGAGCAACTGGAGGGAAACACCGGGCTTTGCTAAGCTCTGCAAAACCATAACGAATGGGTTAGGAGTCACTCAACCACCAGTGCATGTCATCGAACCAAATGGGTGATGCAACTAGGATCAGATATGGTCATGCCCAAGCGAAACATTAAAGTTAGAAACAACACGAGGATGCTAAAGCAAACCAAAAATAAATAGAAACTGCATCAAGAGAGAAATCAAAAAACACAGCACAGTAGATTTGAGGATGGGAGTATGGGACATACCACCGCTAGCGGCTATCTTAGATCGTAAAACCAACCAAAGCAAGTGAGATCAAAAGCGCCTATTGAAGCAACACAATCTCATGCAGGAAAGAAATCTCCAACACAACAGGTAAGGAAGTAGATCGGGCAAGAGGCAAGATGAAAAAGCTTACTGAGAAATTCCTCGGGTGCTGTCTCTTCCTAAGCAAGCACTGTCGATTGAACGCCGCAACTTACAGCCTTCACTGTCAAGGTACAAGCCGAAACTGCACTTCCAAAGCAACAGATAGGCGCTTCCCGAGCAGAACATTAACTAGGAAATTTGTGTCGATTTATACTAGTATGTCATGTGCCTGAGAGCGGATGCAACCGGTCTTTACATCCAGTTACGTTTTGGCTATATTGTTGCCTTTTTCTATCATCCGATAACAAAAAGAACTTTGAAGATTAATAAAGCCCGCCCCGGAGGTCGAGTTTGTTTGGAACAACAAGACGTGCAACTCCCCCGGTACCAAGGCCTATTCTGACACATACACATTGGCCCCGAGGTCCGGGATGAATACAGTGTAGTCACAAACAAACACTACCTCCCCTAATAGATTCATAGCTGAAAAAGATGAAAGGGAGAGAGAGAGAAGACAAGCAGCGTCAAACGGCTACCCAAGAATGGAAACCAGTTCTGAATAATAAGGACTTTCGCGCTGATCACGCTTGCCATCAGTAACATCTTTGTACTCGGCCTGGAGCTTGTCCCATTTCTCCCTGCACTGCTTGCCATCTCGAATAATTCCTTGCCCCAGAAGACGCTCAGCAAGCTCATCCCACAGGGCAGCACGGCGAGTGGAGTGCGCGAACCGGCTATCCATCTCACCTCGAAGCTTGATGAGCTGCAGCACCTCGGCTCGTTTCCAATTCTTGGAGCGTCGCTTAGGGGCGCCCTGATGGCCTTCCGGGCTGCCCACGAGTGGAGCAGGTTCAGCTTTGGCACTGGGAGCTCCAGCAGCAGCAGCAGCAGCAGCGGGTGGCAAGCTCGCACTGATCTGCTCACCCACGAGCTTCTGCGTGAGCACAATCATGGCATTGTTGAAAACCCCACGCTGCGCACGCTCCTCAGCCCGCCACCTATCTTCTTTCTCCTGCCGCATCTGCTCTTTCTTCTCCATGGCATCCAGAAGCTCCCGGAAAAAGGCTTGCTGCCGGCTGATGACCGTCTCCAGCACGCTCTGCACCGCCTCCATGTCCGTGACGGAGATGTACTTCCGCGTCTTCTTCATCGCAGGCTCATCCTCCTCGTCCGGACCTGGACCCGGTCTCTCCTCGTCCACCACGGCTGTGTCCTGCTTGATGGGGAGCTCCCTCACAACCTGCTCCTTGCTGCTGTAGTCCTCTCTCTCCTTCTCTCGCTCGCGCTTCATGGACTTTCCAGACAAAAGCAAATGGAGCTCATCATAGAAAGGGTTGTCTTCCTTGTCCTTGACACCGTCGCGTACTTCCTTGTACCCGGCCGTCAGCTTCTCCCACTTGTCCCGGCACTGCTGGGCGTCGCGGGTGTAATTCTCTTTCTGCAAGGACTCAGCAATTTCGTCCCAGAGCTCGGTCTTGCGACCACTCTTGGCAAACCGGGGCTCCAGCTGTGTGCGCAGGTAAATCAGGAGCAGCGACTCCGGCCGGGTCCAATTCTTGCTCCGCTTCTTGTGACTCTCCCGTTGTTTCCTGTCGTCTTCGTCTCCACCCGTTGCAGCTCCATTCTCCCAGCTCTTCGCCTGTGAGAATGACGACATGGCTGTGTGCGGAGCCAGCGAATGCGGGGATTCCAGGGAGTAGTTGGGTGACTCTTCCAAGCTACGTCGCCCTGTCGCCGTTGTAGTAGTTATGGCCTTCTCTTTGGCTGCTCGTTGTGGAGGAGGTTTCTCGCTCGACGTGGGGATTTGAGAGTCTGTAAATACACGCGGAGCCTCTTCCGCTTTTTGATCATGTTCTGATTGGGACAGTGCTGCCTTCGGAGCCCGGGTGTGCGTCGGAATGGATGTCTGAGGGCTATACATATTTCTTCCACCAAACACTAGTAATAAAATCCCAACTTCCCGCTCATCAGACCAGGTTCAAGAAAACCTCCGCCTTCACTTTTCTGTACAAAAGATTTTTCCCTTTCCTCGATTCAAATCACAACTTCTTCTCCGAAAATTCCCATATTATTCTGTTCCCTCTCTCCAGCTATAAGATAGTTGCGTGCATAATTGCACACCGAGCATGTTACTATATCCACTCATAGCATAATCTGCACCATCTCTTGCAATCCAACAACCGCAAGCCAGTCATGTGGTAAGCTGAACCCTCAAACTAGAAAAAGAGGTATTCTCGTTCCGACACGTTCAAACTTGATACATACGTAAACCCCAGTTTGGTATCAAAACGGTTAATATACAATCAGGTACATCGTTCGCCAAGAATCAAACGTTCCAAGAAAGAAAAAACAAAGACCCTCCGTGAGAATAATTGCATCAAAGACGGTTAAGTGATCTTCACGGCGAAGCAAGAATGATCAAAATTGGCAACGACAGAAACAGAGAGTCGAGTATGAACAAGAATTCAAATCTCTCGAAATCAAATACCAGCCGTGTCGACGTCCGCCAAGAAAAAAAGGTACACGCAAACCGAAAGACAGCCTTTTCCACAATTTCTTTCTTTCCAAGACGAGAATCCCTCACAAAATCACGCGTCCAAGAACCCACGAAATTCTTGAGCTCGCTCGTTCACTCGCTGCTTCTTCAATCACAAGAACCGGAAAGAAAAAAATTAAAAAATGAATAATAAGCAAACACTGGTGGTAAAATTGCTACCGCAAACGATCGATTATCGTCATCGGGATCTCCGACATGCCACAGACGTCTCCGCACATACTGCTCGTCACCCGCATCATCTGAGGACGAGAACTAACGGACGCAGGAGAGGGGGGGCACACTCTCAGCCAATCTGGCACACAGGCAGAAAAGGAGAAAAGGCAAAAAGAAGTGGAGAGTGAGATAACCAGACTAGCCAAGGGAGGGGGACCCAGAGAAGGAGACGTAAAGGATAAGCGACAGAGATGGGTGCGGATGGGAAGAGGCTTGAAGGCGTGGAATGAGAGAGCACTAACTTACTAGCCTGGACAGGAAGCGCAAGCACGGCACCACCAACTGACAGCAGGAGCAGCAACAACAACAGCAGCAGCAGCATCAACAGGCTTCCTCAGTCTCGGGTCGAAAATACCCTCTTTGCTACCTCCCTGCCTCTAACGGCCTAAATCCAAGCAGGCTGAAATCCCCCACGGCAAGTCCAAACCCCGAACAAACACCTACAACCGGTCTTTGCAGTACGGAAGACCGTGCAACTCCAACGTGGCACTGTAAATGTGATGACCTGGCAGCGTTAGACCCCTCACCAGTTGTCTTCTACAACAACAGTGTCTTCTCCCTCAACAGTTGCCTTCGACTCTCAAATTGAAGGAAAGACAGGACCATATCCACCCTCGAAAACTCATTGCAAAAAAGCTTATTGAAGAAGCTCATTGAAGCTCATTGCAGAAGCTCATTGCAAAAAGCTCATTGAAGAAGCTCGGGCAAATAAGGGCACTCTGAACACCTCTAATGAAAGTTTCAAATGAAAAATCCGTGCTGAAGCTGTTCCACTGTGGGATGCAAGATGGCGAAAGATCAGCTTCCGAAATACGAATTAGGGTTCCAATTCCTAAAACTATTTCTTCTTCTTCTTCCATCTGAATGCATTCCACGACCTCAAGAGTAACTCCTCGATCGCGTGCTATGGCCATTAGAGTTCTCCATTGCATTAAACCCTAAAACTGCCAGACCTAAAAAAATTTAAGTAATGCCACGGATTTTTTTTCTCAAAGCAAACCAATCTCTCGATCTCGCGTAGGTGAATATCTGACTAAAATAGCATTCCTGCTCTCGAAGGAGCCTTCTCCGTCATAGCTTGTACCAGATCTACTCCACATGACCAATTTCCGCAGCTACAATGGATCCCTAATCAAAAATATTTACACAGAGAAAAAACGAGAAAATGGATTCAGAATTTGGAGAAGCAAAAGAGGACGCTCCACCAGGTAATCGACAGTCCAGTCCCTTCAGTTGCGATCAATGCAATCAATTGCAAACGCTTCTGAAAATGGAGGCGCTCCTCTGACAATGCCGAAGCATCGAAGTTCCCATCCGTACCCTGTCTTTGGTTCACACGAACAGGAAATCCAAAAAAAATAGTTGCATTAGTGAGTCATCCGTAAAGTGTACACTACTTTTTTTTTGCTAATAGTGCGTTTTTCTAATAGCGTGTGTGGATTTTTTTTTTTTTTTTTTGGTACAAGTGGAAACCATTTTATTCCACTGCAGAGAAGAAAATACAACAGCCAACCAGGGAGGCCCTGCTGGTCACAACATAGCGCTTGTGGGTTTATTCAATTCACTTTCCTTGGGCAATGAAGGAATGTAATTAGTGAAAGTGACACTAAAATGTAAATTCACTTTCCTTGGGCAATGAAGGAGTGTAATTAATGAAAGTGACACTAAAATGTAAATTCACTTTCCTTGGGCAATAAAAGAGTGTAATTAATGAAAGTGACACTAAAATGTAAATTCACTTTCCTTGGGCAATGAAGGAGTATAATTAGTGAAAGTGACACTAAAATGTAAAATCAATGCGAAATGAAGATTTCAACCATTTGGTAAAAAATTCAGCCCTCGCTAATTTCATAATTTTGTAAAATAGAGCATGTTTTTAGAATTAGTATTACACGCACTATTACCAAAAAGTAGTGTAGCAAAACATTTCTAAAAGTCAAGAGGAAAGACAAGTAGAATTGTTTTTTGGTTTCAAAGGCAACAAAACTAGTTTTGCCTCCAGTTTTTATAGACCAATCACTACGCTCTGCATTGTCATAGAGATTTGAACCTTGAGCTTTCTCAATCTTGAAAAAACTCCCCCAAAGTGCAGTACATCAAAATCACCATATACTATGGTTGGATGAATGGCGTGGGTACATTCATCCATTTGGACAAATTCACATCCATTTGAACAAATTTCATTCAATCATTGGATGAATTTTACTATGGTATTTTGGAAATTTTATTATTAGTAAAGCCTCTCATGAATACCGTGGGCCACAATATATGGTGATTTCAGTGTAGTGTTCCCATGGTAGAATCTTTGAGTGCCCCTATGTCAACCCCACGATCTCCTAAAGCGAGTGTCTTAGCGGGTAGTAACAAAGTTTGTCAAAAAATAATATTTAAAGTGCAAAAAGACATGCTAGAATATAGGGCAAGCCGTCTTGACTGTACGGATACCTCAATTATATTTGAGTTATTTGTAAAGTAAAGACAGCCTGACCCATGTTTTTGTTGGCTCATGGTTACTTTAAATAAACTTGACAATTCATAGTCTGGCATCAATAGCTTTGGGAGAGCGCGGAGGCAAGGGTGGGGGTACTACAAGATTCTACCATGAGAATGCTAGTCAGTTTGAGGGAGCTTTTTTAGCACTAGGAAGGTTCAAGATTCAAAACTTTTGATACCGCGAAGCGTTATGATTGGTCCAAGAAAAAAGACCCAATACTTGTTTTCGCCACAAAATTTCAAATTGTCAGAGTTTCAAGTCAAAGAAACCAATTCCACCTTGTCTTTCCTGTTGTGGAATTATTTTTTCTCAACTCCAAGGATAACTCAATTAGTTCCCGAGTTTCAGGTTTGATTCATATGATTGAATAGAAATCCTAAGAACTAGTTTCATTATATTGGTTCTTTACTAGTTTTGGGTTTTAGGTTAGGTTCACAGAACTGGAAGTCCGAAACAAATAGTTGCACCTACCTTACAGAGGCCTACATCATGGTCCATTTCGATGTAAATTTTAAAAAATGGTTCCAAAATAGTGCCACGTGTCTTACCCCGATTGGTTTAGGTTGACGTAGACCTGTCAAAACCTGACGTGGAAATTCAATACCGACACCATGGTGTCGAATCAGACCCTCCCGTACTGTACAGTAGTGTTTCATGCAGTGAGTCACAGGACCAGCAAAATCCAAGTGATAACAGTAAAATGAAGCTAGTATACTTACATCCGTAAAACACGTAAAATATTGTAAAATATGGATTGAACACTTTTGATTTTGGATGAAAAATGTGAAATATGGATGGAACATTGTAAATTATGGATGAAACATTGTGAATTATGGATGAAACGTAATTTATTCATCCAAAACCATGTACATTCATCCAAAATGACCCTTGCATTGTAACACCCTTTTTCAGTGATTTTGGCATTATTTTTTGGTTTTTTTGGCAATTGCTAAACAAAATATACCGTATCCCTTTAGCGCACCGGCGTCCAGGATCTGGACGCCGGATGAATTTGAGCAGCTCGATTTCTGTAGGTACCGGATGTTTTTCATCCATTTTTTTTTCTCCATTCTTGTGCTAGTTGATTACCATTTGTATGGTATGGATCTTCCAAATAAGATAATGTGAATTTTTGAAATATTACAAAAGTGATTAATGTCAAGTTTCAACCTTAGTTCAAAAAGAAAGACCTTAAATATGATTTTCCATAGTAAGTAGAATCAAATAATGGAAACCATACCATCTCGTAGTGCATGTCATTCTAATTTCATTACAATATTTTTAAATTTTTTTTGTGTTAATTTTGGATTTTTAATTGAATTTCAAGAGAAAACCTTGCAAAATTACTTTAAAAATATTAATAATAAATATGATGAATCCAACCGTACGGATGTTATCTACACATTGACATTTACAACTTTGTTTTGTACATCAACTCCATTTCCGTTTTTCATCAACCATTTTATAACAAATCTTTGAAGACACTGTTGAATCGGGACGTTAAAGGGATATAGTCCAAAAATAAAGTACTGAAATATAACAAAAAAAAAAAAAAAAAAAAAAAAGCACCGAAGAGCAGGAGCTTGCGTGGCTCCAGAGTCAGAAGCAACTCGGATTTCTACACGAGCCTCATGTGCAGAGGGAGCTTCAGAAACAATGTTGCTGGTATTCCTTGATGTCGTTGGGTTTCCGTTCGCAATTAATAGACTAAGGTCGAGACACCTAAAACCGATAACTTAAGCTACCTACACTATTTCTGGACCAGCTATTAATAGGGTGATATTTTTCCCGGGTTGGAAGTTAGTTTTTGCGGAGAATGCAAATTTTTCCATGAATTATTTCCCAATATTGAAATTTGTACAATTTTTCAAAGTGAAAAGTACTTCAGAACCCATAACCGATATGTACAAATGAGGTACATCTGTTCTTTCACAATCTAGAAATTAGAATATATCAGTTTTTGGTCACCTGTCGGTTATGGGTGTCTCTACCTTACAAAAGAGAAAACAACTGCAGCTGCAATGGCTGCTATTCCAACTCCCAAAACAGGGACCAACAATGATCCACATATTAACCCCTAAAGGACCAAGAAGCCCAAATTGGGCCTCATTTTTTTATGGCAGTTTTGAATAGGTCCTATGTAGGCTTTCCTTTTATTGGAATTTATTTGTCTTTCGATTGACATATGCAATGTTCTTAATTGATTCCGATGATATAAAATTTGTACCCATCTAAATTATATTTTTTAGAATATGATCAATTAAACTTGTCATTTTAAAACCATGAATCCTTGGCCCATTAGGGGTTAATGCTCTTGCCATAAGCTTCCACTGGTATTAATTTCCAGGCCAATACCTTCCACTACAAGCAAACCCATCTCTTTTCACTGACTGCAATCGTGGAAACCCTTTTTCTAAGAGACCAAAAGCACTCACCAACTCTCGAATGGCTCAAAATAGCAGTGAGAAGCAACATGTTTCCTTCTTGTGTTCACAAACTCAAAAATGAGTACATGGTATCTTGAACACACTACAAGGAGAAGCCGCCACTTTTCACTCGATAAGTGAGTCAAATGGCGCCACTTTGCACTCACTGCACTGGTGCTCAAGACTTGATAAGTGCAATTCGTCACGTAGGACAAGTGGGTACAGTGAATTCTGACACTGACACTGTTATGAGTGACAAGCAACGCCCTTTGCTAGTAGTGAGAAAGAATATATATAGAGAGAGAGAAGGGAGAACTAGTAGGATTCTCTTACGTGAAGATTAGCCCACTTCTGTTCTAGTTTGCAGGAATAATACCAAAAAAAGTGTTGTTCTGGACATTCCTGTTTCAATAGATCCATGAGTGCATTTGTCATGTCAAAAACCAGTTTTTAAAGCATTCTTGTGTGCAGGAAGACGTGGAAAAACGTTTCACTGGAAGGTTTTCCACAGATCACAAAAAGTCAAAGTACATTCCATAACAAGAACAGCGCTCTTTGTTTCATTGTCTTCTCAAATAGAAGTTTAGGCAACAAATGGACATTGCACTGGCTCCTTCAATAACATATACCTGCTGAAGATGAGTCACGATACTTTGGGCCGCTTCACACTATGGCCGTCCAAGTCGAGAGGCCAATTCCTCGTGTGCTTGTCCGGTTAGATTGTTGTTCTACAGATGCCTACTTTCCTTGGGGCGGCAACTCCCAGATTAATCTTGTTTCCGATTATTTCTCAATCCATGGCATAAAATTCAATTGCAAATATTATTTACTTTTTTTAAATATTACTCGAAGATAGTATTGGTATCAAGAACATGTACAACAAACAAGAACAATTTTTTGAATTTGTCTTACCAACAATGAGTAATCCAATGAATAATCCAGATTAATTCTTTATAGTAGCTGAGGGTAAGAACCCTTTCAAAAATAAAAAATTTTAAATCCACATAATCTACATTCATCCCATAATAATCTAGATTTTCATTCTTTTTGAGATTAAAATCTATCAAATTCATGTTGATTTCTATAAAAGCTATTTGGTGTTTAGTCATGTTCAATGTCAGATGATATTGATGGGTGGTTCAAAGAATGTTTCACTGCAAGGTATGATACGTCGGGACCGTATGATATCAAAAAGCCTCTTTTATTTTGGAAAAATCTAATCCCATAATTAATCCAGATTATTTGGATTAATTAACAAAGAATTAAAGATACTTATAGTGACCATTGTCCACACCCCGTAGATTAATCCACGAGTTACCGCCACGGGCTACATTCATTGAAATAGTCAAAGTTGGTACTCTGGTATGGGAGAAATCAAAAGGTCGTTTGTCAAACATTACGAGTAACTTGTACCTGTTGACAAGTGTAAACTGTACAAGAAGAAATTAAACTGATTAGTAGAGAACATCACTGGCTCATGGTAAAAATGTATAACGAGCTCTATGAATATAAAACTTACAATATCTGAAGATTTGTCAAAGGCTTCAAGTCTGGTACAAATCCCCCAACAGTATCCGTTTCCAAATCCCCCTCAAGTATGGTACAAATTGTTGTCTTAGTAAATTCTGCACATCTCAAGCACATTCCAATTCAATAGCTGGTGTATCAAATCCCAATCGTTTGCACTACACTAAATAGGTAGATTAGTGTTAGATAATTATAAGATTTGAAAATATTTTAGATTTTTACTCTCGACAAAAAAAATTACCAAAGACATTGATTCCAATACTATTGAAAGATCCCCATCTTGACCAATATAGAGGGTAAAAAAATTGGTCAACAGTAAAAACTTACAACATGTTTATGTAAATTAGTGTATCTAACACTAATCTACCTATTTAGTGTAGTAGCAAAACTGGCGTTTTTTCATTCCCCACTTTGTGGAAACAGTGAACAGTGATGGAATATTGTGCTTAGATGTCTCTCTTCTTGTGACCGAAACCACTCACCAACATCCACGCAACCCATGTGCCTAGCGCGGTTTCATTCCCTTTTCATTTATAGTAAGTGAAAAACGGCACATTTCCTACTAGTGTTGTAGGATTTAGGATTGAACCTACAAGAGCTTTTTTAACTCGCCACGATCACAAAATATTGTAGCTAACAAGCATGATATAATTACTGGATTTCTAAGTATATGAGGATGGAGTAGGTACAAGGTAGCAAGGTTTTGAAGTTGGGTAAATTCAGGAGGTATGGCCCAATAAGTTAATCATTCAACTTATATCCGGAGAGGTTCCTGCAAAAAGCTGTCTCATAAGAAAATTGTGCTTTCCATTCTAAACCCTAAACCCTAAACCGCTTGCCACAAGTTTGTAACACTTCCATTCTTTTTCATTTTTTAAGGAGCACTCACCATCTACGTTGCAAGTCTTCAAAGGCGCTTTACGTGTCAGGTACAAATTCAAAAAACTCTCCAGCATTTAATCATTATTGGGCCATAAACAGCTAGAGTCACCTGTGGAAGTAATGTCCACGGTCTCAGTCTCAGGATCCATAATCTCAATGCAACCTCTTCTTGTCATTGTGTCAAGGTACCATTGGACTACATGAGAGGGGTTAGAATTGATAATGCTAGAGAGCATTAACTTCTTAGCAGGTAGCATTAACTCTCCACCAGTTTGAAGCGAACGTGACTCACTGTTTGGACTCTACTGGGGACTCTACATGCATGCTCAACTTCACTTTTTCTTTCCTTTTTTTCTTCAACTACCACATTGATCTTGAGATTCAAAGTGACTTTTATTGGGATTATGTTTGGTAATTCAAAACCATGGGAGTCAATCGCAGGCCAATACTTCCCTCGCTGCTACCGTGGCTCGGTAGTTCCTAACATGCGATTATACCCCATAGTCTTGCCTGCTTTTGAATTACCAAGTCCGATAACACAAAAGTGCAGGAACGGCGTACCTGTTGTTGTAGTAGCTCTAGGTTCAACAAAACTCCATTTCCCGAGCTGGGAATCACCGTGAATTCTAGAACAACATCTGTATCTTGAGCAAAAACAGTGCAAGAACAGGAATCATGTGTTCCCCACAAGACGAGGGAGCGTTAACCCCTAAGAGACCAAGAAGCCCAAATTGAGTTTCATGTATTTTTAGTAGTTTTGAGTAAGTCCAATGTGGACTTTCTTTTTGTTCAAATTTCTTGGTTTTCTGACCAACACATACAATGTTCTTCACTGATTGTGGTGATATAAAATCTGGTATCATCTAAATTATATTTTTCACAATATGATCAATTGAATGTGACACTTTAAAACTATAAATCATTGGTCCTTTAGGGGTTAAAGTCATACTCCCAGGTCGACGAACCTACTGAAGGTTGAAGAACCTTCACTGGCACTTGAACTGTAATCGATGAGGGTCTTGGTAAACTAACTTATTAAGGATTTGGAGCTCGCAGAATCCTTAATTCAGAACAAGTTACATGCCAGGATTTAATATTGTGAGTACTAAGTTACTGAATGTTCAAACCAGCTGGCTTTGAGTCAATTTTAACTAGTATGAAAAAATTTACCAATTATTGTACAGTAGTGCCTTCGGCAGGTTCCCAAATGTATGTTGAATTTTTGGTACCAGAATAAAAGGATTCTAGTTGTGGAATGCATAAGCGCTGACTTACATTGAACATTCACTGTTACATTACCAGTTTATTGTCAACAGCAATTTGTGGACTTTTGGCACTTAGTTGTTTAGATCTGAGCTTCAAGTCATTTGTGTGTTGGTTCTCTGATGACAATAAAATGACCTGTGAATGTTTTGGAACTAAAGAGGACGTGAATTTCTGCTGCACCTTAGTTTGTACTCTGTACTGTTCTGTACAGACTTACAGTAGATGATTCTTTCACTACACTAAAATTGTGATTTAGTACAGTTATCCTCTAATTCACGTTGAGTTTGAATAAGATATCATGAATGTTGCTTTAATATACTCTAATTTGTTCACTCCAGATAGTTACAAGGTATGGAAGAATTTGGTGGTTTTCATTATTAGGTGTGTAAGAGCTTGGTGGTTTATAAACTCAAGAAAATTCTTTTGCCATCAAAATAGACGTTTTTTGGGGTTTTTCATTAGTTTAGAGACTACCACGTTCTTCCATGCCTTATAACTATTTGGAGTAAACAAATAACAGTATATCAAAGCAAAATTCATGATATCTTATTCATACTCAAGGTGAATTAACGGATAACTCTAATGTCCGAACACTATTTAGTTTTTTGGAGATATAGTGTCCCTATAAAAAAATAAAAAATTATTGAACATTTTAAAATGAATTCAAATTCAAATAAACCTTCTACATGTAGTGTTCCATTGACTAATGCCAATTTTATAATAAAAAACCATGGCACTCTCGCTCATGTCATCACCAATCACTTGTTATGCAATCAAAGGCTTCTCAAAATAGGCAAAATTAGGGTCACCGAGCTAGGATGAGATTCATGATATTCTTTTGCGTTGGAAAAGTAATTATCACCTACATGACACAAGTCATAACATTCAGTAGTCTTCAAGAAGGGTGCCTTTTTGTTTCATCCATCATAATTTATAGAGTGTGCAGTGATTTGTATTTGAATGGACTATTGAATCAAATAGATAATTATAGAACACTGTTGAATTGTGATTGAGGAGTGCTTTGAGTTCCTGTGCACCATGGTTAATTGCACTTGCTTAATGCCACATGTCCTCATAGCTACTGATGTGATGAGGAATCCCACATCATTTCATTTGGGGGATGAAATGATGTGGGATATTCCACATCAATCTGTCAGAGAAAAGCAGCACTTTCCAAGGCTACTGAATGTTATGGTGGTTTGGGTAACTTTGCATCAAAATTCATGTAAATTACATTTCAAATAAGAAATCTTTATTTTTTCCCACTTTCATTTAACCCTTTAACGTCCCAATTCAACACTGTTTTCAAAGATTTGTTATAAAATGGTTGATGAAAAACGAAAATGGAGTTGATGTACAAAACAAAGTTGTAAATGTCAATGTGTAGATAACATCTCTACGGTTGGATTCATCATATTTATTAATAATATTTTTAAAGTAATTTTGCAAGGTTTTCTCTTGAAATTCAATTAAAAATCCAAAATTAACACAAAAAAATTTAAAAATATTGTAATGAAATTAGAATGACATGCACTACGAGGTGGTATGGTTTCCATTATTTGATTCTACTTACTATGGAAAATCATATTTAAGGTCTTTCTTTTTGAACTAAGAGTGAAACTTGACATTAATCACTTTTGTAATATTTCAAAAATTCACATTATCTTATTTGGAAGATCCATACCGTACAAATGGTATTCAACTAGCACAAGAATGAAAAAAAATAAAAATGGATGAAAAAACATCCGGTACCTACAGAAATCGAGCTGCTGTAATTCATCCGGCGTCCAGATTCTGGACGCCGGCGCGCTAAAGGGTTAAGAATCTTATATACCGGTATCTGTTGGGCAAAAATGGTCCAATCCAATTTTCAAAAATTCCAAGCCAAGCAACAGTAGCTTGAATGGGCGGACCTTGCATGTTGCAGTTTTGAGAGATGTCATCAAAGATATGAAAGCCACAAAAGCAACCAAGAGCAGATGAAATATATATAATTTTTTGATTGGGAAAAATAGCATCTTCAACGCCAATCAAAGCTTATGATACAGGTGAATGTAAGGTGAAGAGTACAAAATATCATGACAGGAGGAACTGTTCCAATTGAGAAACTGGAGACTTTGCCTGTTGACAAAACATATAGAAATCCAACATATTCATTCATGTCCCCCATTAAACCTACTCTTCCTCATTCAGACACAAGACGAATCTCTTTCCCCAGGTGTCAGTTACTGCAGAACTGCAATGTTACATCTGCAAAAAGTACAACATGCAAGGTAATGGGAAATGCACCCAAAATAAATTGGCCTATGACGAATGTTTGTATTTCCCAGAAGGGTCAGGAATACTGAATGTATGCTTCAAATACTTTCCAGGAACAAATAAATAAAAAGAGAAAAAAAGAATAATTGACTCTGTACAGAACTTAGCAGCCCTACCAGAAAATTGTACAGGTCCTCAAATCGTAAACTTTTGACAAAAGCCCAATCCAGTTGAAGAGCACTAGTGCAGCTCCACCAAATCCTCATTGAAAATCAAACTGAGCAGTCAGCCCCTGAACAATTATTTGCACCAGCTTCAATCACATTCCCATCGTATCGGATGACCGATTATCAACCAACTTTGGAAGCCCAATGTACAGTACAGTATCACCAGAATTAAACAAGGCACAATTGCTTCGTGCTAAGCTCAGGGCTTGTTTCGTGATACAAAGGTTGGCGACTCGGACCTGGGAGTGACGGAGCGAGGCACGATGGAAGGGGGCCTGCTCTGGATGTGCACCCCTCCTCGGGGCTCTGTGGAAGCCGCCGGGGGTGGCGGCGGGGCTTCGGCTCGTTTCCCAGCTCCCACGGGAACAATAGGAGGTCCAAAGAAAATAGAAAAGCTTTCTGGAGCGTTGTTGTTGACCTGGCTTGGAAGCTCAACAGGAGATGGAGCCGGCGCCGAAACCGAATCAGACTCTGATACATCGGGATGAGTGGCAAGCGGGTTCTTCGGCCACGTTCGCACCACTTGTGATGGAAATGTGGAAGTGCTGATGCCACTGCCTCCAAACGAAATCCTGCTCTGTGGCCTCACGACGGCGCCGGGGTCACCCCCAAACCTGCCTAGACCCGGCCGGTTCCAGAACACTGCACTTCTCCTGTGGTCCCTCAGAAACACATTCCTCTCCCGGGAGGGCCGCACCGCGTCATCATGGACACCCCACGGCGAGGCTGCTGACCAACTCGTCCTTGCTGCTGCTGCTGGAGAGGGCAGTACTGTCGACGAGGCAGACGGCGTCACGGTATCCATGGAGAATTGATTCTCAGAGGGACCGTATCGAATCTCTGCTGGAAGCGGGCTCAGCGACTCTGAGATCGTCGATGTGATGCTGTGGCTACTGATACTGCTTCGCAAGTCCGAGTCCACGTACCCTGCTGCAACAGGTGCTCCGGCACGGGAGAGCTCGGGGTTCAACGAAGGGACTCCACGAGGGGTCAACATTTTCTGCGACGCTCGTTTCAACGATCGCTGCAATGCGTACTCCATGCTGACAGCGCTTCGGCTGCTGCTCATATTGCTGCTTGAACTGTAATAATTCTCGGGGGCAGTGCTGCCCGCGTCTCGAGTTCCAAGCTTCTGCAGTACAGAGGATTTGTCCCGGGCTTTCGCTGCTGCTCGGGAAACTTCTTGTGCGTTCAACTTTGCAAGTCTCCATGCACTAATTCTCACAGCTTTCTTTTTGGGCCGCCCACCACCATCTGGATCCACAGTTGATGACACCATGCCTGGTGGTGCCATGTCCAGATCCTCATCCTGCCCAAGACCATGAATAAGGAAACTTTGCAAACACGTCCCTATTTGCCCAACACTATTGGTTTGTAGAGAAAGTCAAAAAAAAAGTTATGACTCCTTCCCGGGTCATTTGAACAGGATATGAATTTATACAAAAAGCCTTCGCGGACGTCTGTACCCTAGAAATTGATGGTTGTTCGTTATTGGATTCATTGGTAATGTTCTCTTCAACTTTATCGACTTTCTCCTCTTTGACTTTATCTTCAACTATATCAGTTTTTCTTTCGGGACTTTTCTCTGCAGGAGCTCCTTCCTCTTCCACAATAGTGCCCATCTTCCGTTTTCTTCCGTTAGCTTTACAAGGACTCAAATCACGAAGCTCCTGATGAACATATTCCAGAGTACATGTGAAAAAAACGACTTATTGGCGTGTGGCTAAATATTCAACTAATGAGGAATTTGTGTTCGCTGGGTAATTTCATCACGGGTGCTTGAGTAATTATCTTGAGTTATTTGGAATGTATCTTAGATTATTCATAAAAGACCATGTACAATAAAATATTATTTCCATGGGGCAATGTTTTGTTGTACCTGGTGCTCAATAAAGATTCGAGGTGGTGTACACCAGCTACCACCACCGCGCATTTGAATCCCGAATGAGCTGCCTCCACTCAAACCAGTTGCTGTGGAAGCACCAGGGGATGATAATTCACTCTCCTCTTCAACAGGAGCCGGTGATTCCGCCTGAGCCTCCGCCTGGGCTCGCATAGCTACCACGTACTCATAGGTCGAAATCCCCTGCAATCGTTGGAATTCTTATGAGCTTTCTTGGTTCTGGCATTGAAATGTATCAGGGCGACAAGTGCAAAAAGACGTTGAAAAGGTACCTTTCTCA
Source organism: Pohlia nutans (assembly GCA_022496805.1). Classification (NCBI taxonomy): domain Eukaryota; kingdom Viridiplantae; phylum Streptophyta; class Bryopsida; order Bryales; family Mniaceae; genus Pohlia; species Pohlia nutans. The sequence goes on from CM040086.1 coordinate 7,522,941, forward strand.
TAAGTATCAGATGAAAAAAGAAAAGCTCTCCCAGAGGAACTGAGGCCAGGAAAGCCACCAATGTGCACACCAACTGCAAAAACCAACCAATCCCTCTGTAAGCAGTCTGACATCACGTTTCTGACATCATTCAAATGACATGCCTTCACAAAAGCCATTCCATTACCACTATAGAGGCAAAAGGCACCATAGAAAATCCATTTCCAAGCTTGCTGTAGATCTGGTCGAGAGTTCCTCTTCTGTCAACAAAACAACGTATGAAAACTGCTGCTCCTATTCCCCACTCCACCACAAGCTGCATAGTCAACGTGGTAGTTTAGTCCGGAGTATGGCTACTCTCACTATCCTCTCATCTGACAAGGATTATTGTATCACCGGCTACATTGCAAAGACATCAAAAATACGTTATATTAATTTGCAAAAAGTCAATCATTTCACCTAGAGACTAGCATTTTCGAGTAGTGAATGGAGAACCAGCTCACCAAGACAAGACTTGCAGCCATTAGAGCAATGAATGTTGAATAATTCTTCCTCCCTACACAATTGTTCAACCACTGCCAAGGGGAGAAAAAAAAAAGTGCAAGGATGAAAATCATGTTAAAATCCATTCCAAGTTTAAATAAATTCCCAAGAGTAACAGCACGGAATAGAGGCTCTCGGAGAATTTTAATCTATGAACAGAAATTCGAAGCATCAAAATTACAAGACAAGCTTTTTTTTTAAAAGCATAAAACTGGATGAGGAGATATTCTGAAGAGTGGTACCCGACAGTGGTGATCAAAGCCATCAACACATTTGTCACAGCTCCTGCAATGCTTGCTGTACTTGCGAACCTAACATCCAAGAGCAAACACCGAAGAACATTTTTACACATTGTCCGTAAAGGAAAACTTCAAAAGAGGTTTAGGAAGTTGAAAGCACCGATGATAAATGAACTGGTACAGATACGAATGTTCGAAAATTTCAGAAGATAAGTTTGAATATGTAAATATCGTTAGAAGACAGGAACTTTTATTTGTGTCAATCAATTTTTACAGATACCTCATACACACTTAGTTTCTATCCCAAAATCTTACCTCGATGCTGTTAGTCTGTTACCTCGTTACTGACCCCAAAATTTAGGACTGCTGATTGTAATTATAATTTTTGGTAATAAAAATGCGCAGTGTACCTCAGCATTGCAGAGTGTGCAGAAAAGAATGTCTTCTTCAGGGACGGGCTGCTCATACTTGGCCTCGTTATAACAGACATCGTCTTTGACCAGCCATCCACAGCACAGCATACAAAGGCCCGTGAAAGAACAGAAACCCGGTGCCTTGCTCCAACCCACTCGAACTTGCTCGGCATGAGAGGATTTTCGGTCCATAGATTGCAGAGCAGACAGGGGACTCGACGTGACGGGCGTCATGTCTCCTGAGATCTGTGAGAAGGAGCTGTTCTCATCGTGCTTGGATAAGGGCCGATTCTTCAACACTCCAGGGTCTGCCGGATTGATCGCCGAACAGCGCATGTAGAGCAGTAAGACCGTAATGAACTGCAAGAATCCAACATCAGTCACTCCTCAAAACACAGAGCTGATTCATGGCTTCAAAATGACCATAAAATTACACTACATATCAATGAAGAACATTGCATGTGCCGGTGAGGAAATAAACAAAAGAAAAGTCCCTGTATGACCATAACAGAGCTTATCAATCGAAAGACACACTTACCAAGGGGGAATAGAGTGCAAAGGCTGCGGATTCCAATCCGCCTATCCACAAGAAGGGGGCCAAGAAAACATAGAAGGCGGTTGCCAGCAAGAAGTAGACTGTAATCGCCACCACCTGATTCACAATTACAGCAAGAGTGAGGCCCCGCTATTCACTGTCACAGAATCCGATAGCTGAAGAAACGTTCAAAATTAACCCCTAAGCGTCTAAAACGCCCAATATGGCCATCTGCATCACTGGACTTTGCAACGGGAGCATTTTCTCATTTTACCTGGGTTTTCTGATTGCAATACATCATTTTAAAGCTCTTGTTCTATACTACAAGATCAACAGTGTCAATCGTGTCAGACTGAAGTCATCTTTTACTGCATCACTGAGCTTTGCAACCATGGCATTTTCTCATTTTACCTTAGTTTTCTGATTGCAATACATCATTTTAAAGCTCTTGTTCTATACTACAAGATCAAGAGCGTTCGATCGTGTCAAACTGAATTCATTTTCGCACAAACAGATGATTTGCAGCAGGGAGTCCAATTTCCTACACTACAGAAAATACACAGTGGACGCTCAGGGGTTAATACTAATGTGCATGTTCCATGAGAATGATTGTGTGGAAGTTTTAGGGCAAGGAAATGGAAACAGACCTGGAACGTGTGCGCTGGAAGCTGCCAGCCATGACGACGCACCATTAGTACTCGGCCGCATGCAGTATGCTCGACAAAGTGACGAAGCCTGCATAACTAGGAAGACGGAAGTGTGCTCTTCACTCCACACAATTCAAAACCTGCTCGTGTCAATCAAACCTGGTCCTCATCATCGTTACATAACCCTAATCCTCCTCTTCTCCTCCGCATTCTTCGTCTCCTGATTCCCACCATTGTCGGTACACCACTCCACAATCTAAGCCCGTGTTCCACAGATCCTTCCTCCTTTCTGATCAATCAGTAGATCGCGGAGATACGGATGATTACGACGACCTTAACAAACTCTCGAGAAAACGGATTGCCTGATCGAGAATCAGGACAACATTATGACGGGCACAACATTGTTCAAAATTCTTCACCAATCGATAATCCAATTGCGCGCACGATCAATGAGCTCACACAGAATAAGAAAAAAAACCGACAAACTGCATTTCAAACCGATAGATTATGAATCATCATGGCATTTAACGCCCCGTTGTTCCACATGACTGCACGAATAAATGAGTGTAGTCGATCTCATAATCAACCGCAACTGACACCTGACAACAGTCGTCGTAGTATTAGTACCACGCCAAAAAACGAGCGCAACGCAGGTGTAGATCTCTGCAATAATGGCAATGTGGGACCATAACGACGAAGAGCCGGGTATTGCTCAAGCTAAAGCTATCGCTACAAACAACATCAACAACAACTGAGAGAGAGCACTTCGGGATTGTTGGACAGGCAATAATGATAAAAATGGCGTCAAAAATGCAAGGAGCGAGAATGTGATGGTGAGCGCTCCAAGGGCAAGGACAGCCTGCAACAACACACACAGGGTGGCAGCGGCGGAAATGGCGGAACTGGCCTGAAATCGCTCATGAGAGTCCTGAACAAATGGATTTCGGGGAATGTTGGAATTCGGTGCCCGCCTGCCAGATGATTTTCTTCTTCTTCATTTGCATTTTCTTCTTCGTCATCCGGTTCCTGCTGTCTCGGTGAGTGTGTCGCTTCCCCTTGCATCGAGGACCCGTTTCTCTACTATACGGTATTGTATACGGATACGGTATACGAAGTGTATGCAAATGGGATGAAATAATTCAAGGATTTTTCTGCAATTTTTATGGCATGAGTGAAACGATCATTGTAGTACTTTCATTTAGATTTGAGATAAAGTCGTCATGTTTAAATGATATTTTGTTCAAATGGATGAAAATATGTCAATATGGATGAATATTTTGACGATAAAGGAATTAGTTTTTGATCTTAAGAGCATATCCAGCAACAACATCCATTTTCCGCTCATCAAACCTATTTCTAAATGATAAAGTACTTATAGTGTGAAGTTTGATTTTTGCTCACTAAATATTGTCAATATAGCAAGAGGGATTTTAACATCAAATATTTTGTTCTATTCTCTGACAAGACTATGTTCTCCCTTTATGAAGTTAAATTTAGTAAATTGATTCTCCACTATTACAATTATTCCAGGTAGTCACAAAAATAGTAGTATGTAATTGGTTGATGCACTTTAGTCCAGGTACGCTTAGTGGATGTTGTTAGGGAATTTATCACTTCTCACAAACCATCTTGAATGTAACTTGGTGCACTATGAATTGTTGGAATGCTAGCTTATGGTACATCGGTAAATTTAGAAAAGGTCAATTTGATGTCAAAATGACATTCAAATGACATGTTATAGTGATGTAGGAATTAGTGCCATTCTAATGTCAATTTGATGTAAGCATCACATTCATATGGTATAGGTCATTCTAATGTAAGGTTAATATGTATCATTTTCATGTTAAATTTACATCATGATTTTGACTTGAAGCATATTAAGTTTGCATCATTTTAACATCAAAATAGCACTAATCCTTACACCACCGCCATTTTGACATTAAGATGACCCTTTCCAAATTTACTAAGGTAGACATACCATAAGCCACCACAACACCTAAAACCACCAACTCCTACATCCTTTCTTCATTTTAGGAAGGAAATTTAAGTTGTCACTAAACTTTTGAGCAATTGATGCATAAGTCATGCAATGAAAGCCTACATTTCCTCCTTGAAATAAAAGAGGGGTGTCGAAGTTCGTGGTTTTAGGTGTCGTGGTGGTTTAAGGTGCGTCTACGTTAATATACAGTAGTACCATAGCAGGTTCGTCCTAAAATAATTCTAAAAATTAAAAAAGTAAAAATTAGAAAATTCTGAAGACAATAAAACGAAAATAGAATAAATTAGTTTTTGAAATATTTTGTTATTTCTAAGCTATTTAAGGTCATTTTTACTGATTTTTTTGCTAAAAAACGAAAATTGAGAAATTCAGTTTTTTGAGGGGCGAACCTTATTTTTTCAAAAAAAATAAAAGATTTGTTCGTCAGGTGGTGAACTTGCTATGGTGTTACGGTAGCTATTTCTAAAAAAAATCATGGTGGATATATTTCGACAGCTTAAAAAAAAAAAAGTGGGGGGGCTGGGATGAATGAAGTGATTGGCAGGCGAACGAATGAACAAATGCCTGCCGCCTTTCATGTTACTGACTGTGGCCCCAAATCATTCACATTCCTTCAATCTTGTTGGTGTGTGTGCCCACCGCGGACCGCATTAATGAATGAAGTGCGTGATCCTAAACCTGGGTTACTTACTTTTAACCCCGGTCAGAAGTCAGGTGAGGCTGCACGCCGGCAGGCAGGCAGACGGATTCCGTCAAGTGAGTTGGTCAGGTGTATCATGTCACCCAACTTGCTACAAAGTGCCGGCACAACAGTTGAGTTCCTGTTTTCTCTGATTTCACTCTCGGTTTGCGTGCCTTGTCTACACTGGGGCCCAGGTCCGGTTACTTGCAATGATTTTCTTCCAGTCGTGATCTTTCGTGGAATGATGAACTTACTTACATTCCTGATTTGGATAAAAACGTGTAAGGGATGGATGAAGTATGCGCCTTCATCCAACCGCGTCAGTGTACATTCATCCAACATGTTAGTACTCTTCATTTGGGATTTTGGCATTCTTTTTTCTGAATACCGTAGTAGGAAGGCAAGGTCGGCACTTTCATGTCGAATAATTAATTAAAGTTTGAAAAGTAGGGGTCGGCACTTTCAAAAATAATTGTTAAAAATTCGGCTATTAATAACTAACATTGAATTTTACTAGCGGTTACAGGTTTCCCTTTGTTTTTTGTCTACAATTTTTGTTGACTTCATTTTTGTTGATTTCGACAAAATACTTGATAAATTTGTTTATTTTTTCGGCATTTTTTTGGGGAATTATTTTCTGCCGACCCTGCCTTCCTACTACGGTAGTGACCATCAGCTTTCTACTTGAATCAGGTACAACGGTGAACTACCCTATTTAACCCCTAAGCATCCCTAGCTTTTTCTGGCTTAAAATCATCATTGTTTTTGATGTGTTATAGGTCTAAATGTAAGTGAAGTATAGGAATCTCAACCGTACAATCTTGTAATATACATGTTGTAGATCATATTGTTACATGCATTTTTTGTGATTCACTCCAATAAGAGCATCGCCACCCATGAACATTATTTTTTTGGGCTTAATAGTGCCAGATTGCACTACACTAAATAGGTAGATTAGTGTTAGATAATTATAACATTTGAAAATATTATAGATTTTTACTCTCGACAAAAAAATTTACCAAAGACATTGATTCCAATACTATTGAAAGATCCCCATCTTGACCAATATAGAGGATAAAAAAATTGGTCAACGATAAAATCTTACAACATATTTATGTAAATTAGTGTATCTAACACTAATCTACCTATTTAGTGTAGTGGAACAAAATACTTCGGCTCAAAAATTATAAAGGTTTTTGCCATAAAATTTCAAATTGAAAAATATCTTGCATGAAATTGCCAGATTATGGACGAATTTGTTTTATTTGGATGTGTGATATCTTCTTATGTGATATTTTCTATCCAATATGGGGATGAATGTTGAAATATAAAGCACCACCGTAACATTCTATATCGCCACTTTGGCACTCCATGAAAAATGAGAAAAAAATAAAAATGCCTTGATGGATTTCATAAGAGATGAATTGAATGACATTCAAGTCTCCAGTCTTTTTGGAACGAATCATAACATTTAGTATTAAGGTAGAGGCACAAATACCTGTCAGCTTAAGGATTTCAACCTATTTAGAGCGATGGTTTTCAATGATTAAAAAGTGCACCACATAAAATGTTGGGTTTAAAAACCAAGACCATTTTTTAATTAAATTTGTCACAATGTATAATTTTGTTCTGAATTTTCTAACTTAATCTGCATAAACTACTATTGATGTCACTAGGAGAACTAATACTCGTCTTTCATTTCTAATCCAATCAGTTTGCTAACTTGGCATATGTAATTAATCACCAAATTGCCATGGTTGTGATAATTTGATAGGGAACTCGCCCAAAGTTGAAACATGTGCTTTCATAGGTAATTGGAATCGGTCCTTGACACATCCTGGTGCTTCTACCTTAACTCCTAAACATGCGAGGGTGTCCTTGGAATTGACAACTTGAGAAAAATCATTATAAACTACTATTTTAAAGAATATTTTGGAATAGACATACTAATGAAAGTTATAGATTTTGAATTTAGATTCCATTTGTATGGTTCGATTAACTAATACTATCACCAATATTTAATTATAAAATTCGAAAGTTAAAATAAGAAATTCCTTCTAAAGTCGATTACAAACAAAATTTTAATATTTTTTTAGTAAAATTTGTTGGAATTAATTTGAAATGAGATACTTTGAAATGTGTGATTCTTTGAAAAAAAAAATCTTAAATCTATGACCTCATTTTTGCAAGGCAACTTTTGAACTACAGTCAATGCAATTTTGGCTTGGTCAACAACTTGATATAATTCTACATTTGTAATTTTAGAAAAACATGTAATCAAGTATGACCAAATTCAACCGTTAAATAAGACAAAAACTTCGTGAAGAATCTCCAAAAAATTGAATGACTTTCATTCAAGCATTGACAAGAACGTAGGGCAAGTTTTAGTATGTTAGTCGTTCAGTTTCTGAATGATGTGACATTTAGGGGTTAACCCCTAAAGGACCGGGGGGTTTTTAGCTTCGCTCTTGTTTTTTTGACTAGCTGTTATAATAAGCTCAATTCCTCATTGGTGTGGGTTAATTTTGACGATCAGCACCGTTGAAATCAAAGAAGACTTACATAGCTTTTGTATGAAAAAAGGATCGACAAAATCGCACAATTTTTGAGAAAATGCCACCGTTGAGAAGATTGATGGAACTTGTTCAGGGTATTTTGTACATATGCTGAAATCGGATTGATCAAAAGTGCTCCAAAAATTTTGAGATTTTTACCATGCATAATGATCATCATTTTGAACATGTGGAAAAAAATTCAATTAATTTGGAGGTGTGAGGAGAAAGATATGAGGGTCTCAAGTGAAGCCCAAATAACCTCCTTGCAGCTCAAAAAAATCACCAAAAATCACACACTTCATGAAATTTTGATCAAGAAGTACTCACGGATTCAGCTCTCAAAAAGAACTAGGGTCTCTTTGTTTCTCAATTTACAATTCACAGTCCAACAACTTGAAATTCCTCACTTTCTAGTTCCAGAAGCCACGTGGTGGCCTCGTGGTCCTTTAGGGGTTAACATGTAGTGGCTCCGCGTTGCCCCAGAGTAGATGGTGCAACATATTTCACACCCAACAAGAGCAAATCACACCGAACAATAGTTAAGTCAAAATAGTTAAGTGAAAAAGTAGAGTCCCAAGAAGGAAAGGCAGAGAGCATGAAGGCTACTGCTTCTGGGTAGTAGGAGTTGCAATAACTCATGTGTCCTGTACCAGTCGAAAGAAACCCATAACTTTTTAACCATGTCACATGTACATGGCTTTCACCACAAACCCATTGATGCTGACTACTTGTCCTAGTTTCCAATAACTTTTGCCTAATGCTTCCAAATATTTCAGGTATTGCTCATCAATATAAAGCTCCAATGATTGTGTTTCCATTTACACTTTGAGTAACCTCTAACCTACTAACCTACTCCTGTCACTTTCCTTGCCACATGGCGTACGGTGATTGGAAACACTGACGGTGGTTTAGAGTCATAACCCTCCTCTCCACTAGTATGAAAATTAGAAGGAAAAAAAAAAACTTCCATGCTCTAGAAATATTGGAACTAGTATAGAAGTCGCACTAGGTAAGACACTAGTAGTATCACTATATAAGACACTCATACACCTACTCCTATCGTGAAAGCAAAACAACTCTTCACTTCAACCTCTTACAATGAGTAAAAGACTTAATTTCGGTCTTCAATATTTTTACTTAGTTCTTTGTTAAATTGAGCAAACAACCTTTACATCGTGTAGGAAATCATTTTAGATTTTCAAAAGTTTAACTTGTTCTCTAATTCCCTGTTGTTAGTAAGTTACAAGCATTTGTAAATTCATTACTCGCACTTTATTGCAATTTGTCAATTTTATACAAAACTCCAAAATGGAAAGTAACCTGTGACCCATACATCACATACCAATTTCCTAAGTTCCACACTTTGTTGTTCCTAGATTCTGCTCATGAGTTAACCCAAAACCACCAACTATTTCTTTGCAATGCTTGGCATGCCATTGGTTTACTTGAATAGTGAAATTGGTGGTTTTGAGTCTCAATTGTGGTGGCCCCAAGAAAGCTCCACATGTCATAATTGCGGGAGGTGGTGGTTTTAGGACATCCTACTTTAGTGGGGTCCAAAAAGTCACCATAATTTTAGTGTCTTTCCCTTTACAGTTCCCATTTGCATAGAAATGTTTGAACGAGCCTGCAATATCTCACACAACATTGCAGCTTTATGAACAACACTTCCACCGTTTACTGTACACTTTTCATTTATTACAAACACAAGCCACTTTTTGCACATTGCTATACAGTAGACGGTGGAAGTGTTACAGTAAAGCCATGATGCCAGATTACAAGCAATAGCCACTTTTTGCACCCCACTGTACAGTAGACGGTGGAAGTGTTACAGTAAAGCCATGATGCCATGATCTTTTGTTTGAGAGATTATTTCAAGTTCTGCCACAGAAGCTTATATTAGTAACAAACATTAAAAATTCAATTTCGGAAACAAGAACTGTTCAATGTTGTAGATCATGGCCTCTTACAGAAGTGTATTGGCTGTCTTTAATAAATATTCATGCTGATACTGCCGATCCATCTCTCTGTGGACACTTGGCACACGAACATGCCAACCTTTCAATAGAAGCACCAAACCAGAACCTGACATTAAGAATGTGTGCACCACTTTGAGCAACATAATATGCATGTATGGATTATGAAAAATGAAAATCACAAAGTTATTACAAGGCCCACAAGAACTCACTAGAGGAAATTGAGCTTTTGACTGTGCATACCATTGTCTGTGTTTAGCACACGTTGATGTGTGTTTAGAAAAACTTACATTTCAGAGGCGACATTGTCATGGAAAATAAATGACATGTTACGATATTTTCGGAAGATTGAATCCTCACCGAGATACATGTCAAACACAGCCCTACACAAAATGGGCGAATCTATCACTGCATTTACCCTGCAAACAGTTACAAATCATGTCAGACTCCAACATGATACGGCTTGATTAACCCCTAAAGGACCATGGATTCATGGTTTTAAATGACAAGTTCAACTGGTCATATTGTGAAAAATACAATTCATATGAGACTGAATTTTATATCACTAGAATCAGTGAAGAACAATGTATATGTTAGTCAGAAAACAAACAAATTTGAACAAAAGAAAATCCACATAGAACCTACTCAAAACTGCTTAAAAAAACATGAGGCCCAGTTGAGGCTTCTTGGTCCTTAAAGGGTTAAATCAAAACAGAATGATACACCACGTTTTCTCTTAGACTGATCAAGTTGCCTCTTCCAATGAAGAAACAAACAGAAAACGTAAATCTTCTCGAACTATGAACAAGATTATTCATGTTATGTGACATGCACAGATGGAGGAAATAAAACCAACCGATTATCAATGTAGACGACGAGCTTGTTATCTGGCGTCCATAGCTGTTCATCATCCACATCCAACATCATTCAGCATATTTTTTTGCATCATTTCATCTTACAAGAGATATAGAAGATAACAACTTATGAATTTGACACCTCAAATGCATACATGGCAATTGGGAATAAGAGCAAAAAGATATCAGCATTTTTTCTAAAGAAGAGTTTACAAACCAGAGCTACTTCCGAACCCTTCTTCAACATTTTCTGCCGATTGAAACAACTCGTAAAGTCTCGCAACTGTTTCCAGAATAAACGTTCAATTAGATGATAAAAACCACATCCTGCTGAGCTAAGGTCTATATAACATGAGAAAAAACGCAAGCGCAACAGCTTTAAATCAAAGAACTATCTGAAATAAGGAATGTTATGGACTCCCTAGCTAGTACGTTCAGTGTTATTCGGCCACTTACTGCATCTTTGCCTGCTCCTCTTTTTAACCCAGCTTGTGCTTTACGAATTCGTGGCAACAATGACTTGTCAAAGCCCTGTTCACAGTCCACGGCCCAAGTAAAGTTCATGTTTTTAGCAGAATCAAAGGAGCAAAGTTTCAGTACTAATCCACTTCGTTGGATTTTTGAAGCATCGTTCCAGTAGATCATTTGAGGAGGCCAATGTAGTTAACAAAATACATCCGTCCGACGTGGCTTGACAATGCCACATTAGGTGACAGTTGTCGTGTAAATAAAGATTGCCATACACCACAGATCAAGTACTATAAGGTTGATTGTCCTAAAACCACCAACTTAAGCAATCTGGCCTATTTTTGGCAGTGCTAAATTCGAAAAAAAATAAAAATGACTGCATTCGAAATAGGTTTTGATGAGGATTGCAAAAATTTGCAATATCTAATTCGCATTTGTCAATTTTATACAAAATCCCAAAGTGGAAAGTAACCTGTGACCCAAATCAAACCTCTAGGTTTCCCCATATCCACACCATGTGGTACTAACTTTCACTCATAATGATACCCAAAACCACCAACTATTTCTTCGCAATGTGTGGCATGCCATTGGTCTACTTGAATAGTGAAATTGGTGGTTTTGGGTCTCAACTGTGGTGGCCCCAAGAAAAGTCTACATGTCATAATTGGGTAAGGTAGCGGTTTTAGGACATCCTACCTTAAACCAACATCGAATCGGCCATCAAAAACCAAACAAGAATGCATAACATACACACTCTCAAATTATAAGTGGTTAGAATCACACCTTGGCAATATGATGGCCTGCAACATCCTTGTCCATTACAAGGACAAGACTGCGCCGCATCGCTCCAGTGAGCACTGCCGTTTCGTTGACCTGTTAACACACCGTTCATGAGTTTCTGATACAATTCCGATAATACATTAAAACTAAGCGCAGATATTGTATGCACGTACAAACATACAGGTAGTAATAAAATACTGAAGGGGAAAACTAAGCAAATGCTAGACCAATACAGAAGATCCTCTTTGCCTCAACTTTAAAAAAAGAGGGGGAAAGGCATGAGCTAGGATTCATTACCAAACAACCTGTTTCTATCAAGTATGCAGAACAAGGATCCTAACAGCTAGTAATGTTCTTTGCAGATATATTTTAGACACCAACAAAATCACGTATAGCAGAAAAGTGAATTTGATTCCTCACAGGTTGTTTGTCTTCCGTGTACAGCCCAACTGCGTACGCCCTGGCCATTGCCATCTTGCACTGTTGCCCAGCCATCCCAGAAGATAACGACTATAATTCACTCTTCGTCTCATGGAAAGTAATCAAGTTGAGGGAGTGGATACTAGACTCTAGTGTTGAGAGCAGGGCCACCCATACCCTCCCAGAGTCTCTCATACTCAAGAAGTAAATGAAAAGTGCCAAAATGCCTCTTGACTCTGGATCCTAGCGTGTTAGAAATTGGGACTTCAAATCACTATTTAGTTGACTATATCCTCAAATTCTACTTGTGATTGGTCCATTGACTATTGGATGTGCACTTTTGATACGTGAAGGGCGTGCAAGGGTGGGGGAGTGTGAGTGCAAGGGCCCTCCAAATATAGATGAATAATTTCAGAGAGTTAGTCCTAGCGTGCATGGGTGGGAATGCTCTGAGAGAATAGTACAGTCAAATATTTTTCTGAAAGCTTTGTCCGACAAGTTTGCATTACTGCAACTAAACGGCTCATGGAGAGATGAATTCAAATGGATTATACATCCTGCCCGAGTTTCTACACCTTGGCAATCAAGATCTATGCTGAATTCAATCAAAAGATCAACAATTAGATTACAACTGCAATTCGCTCATTCACATAGAAGTCCGAATGCAAGCACGAGTGTAGAATATTGAAGGGAGAGAAAGGTGGAACCTGGCCCAGCATACAGCGGACTGCAGTTGCATGCAAATGATAACCAGTATTGTCAATCTGCTTCTGCTGCTCAAACGCGATGCCTGTAAAAGGCTCCATCACAACCTTGCCTGCTGCCCGGAACATCATCCCCTCAAAATCAAACCTCTTATACCCTAAGTCCTGGTCAGTTTCGACATTAATTAATTATTTTTTTGTCCAAGAGTGCCACATGTCATCTTGTGATTGGTTTATGGTGACGTGAACCTCTAAAAGTATGATGTGGAAATTAGATTTCGACACAATATTGTCTGAATCTGACCTTCACATACGGTATTCCCCGTTTCATTTCAGCAATAGGTCAGAACAGATTCGACCAGTATATTTTCTTGTCAGGAGACAGTTTAGCATTTCTACTTGAAGTGCAATCCAGGCTCCTTGGATGCTCTTTTCATATTATCATATAGGTAATATCAAGGTAATACACATTTGCTACCTAGGTGGTCCTTAGGCAATACCTGAGGGGATACCTAGGTTTAAAGAGGCTACACATCCTGACTCCATGTAGGAAATCTGGCTATTATTCCTTCTAAAATCTTTTGTACCAATTAGCCAGCCCAAATTTTATGTAGCAATTTGGCTAAATTAGCAACAAAAAATCACTAAGTTCGGCGTCAGTATACCGGTAACACGACATCCAAATTCAGGGAAATTCACTTCGATAATTAGATCACAGAGCACTAGCATTCTACATCCTCCTCCTAAACCCTAAACCTCATGCCTGAGTCTTACAAATGCTAAATCGGGTGAGAATTGGATCGGACGCAGGAAATTCCTCCTAACCAAGAATTGCGATTTGAATCATAGATCCTCTCAGACAATAATTTAACTCCTAAGCGTCTAAAACGCCCAATATGGCCATCTGCATCACGGTGACGTTTTCTCATTTTACCTCGGTTTTCTGATTGCAATACAAATCATTTTAGAGCTATTGTTCTATAGTACAAGATCCATCGTTTCAAACTGAAGTCATTTTCACACAAACAGACGATTGATTTGCAGCAGGGGTCCAATTTTCCAATACACAGTGGACGTGAGGAATGGGTCATACCGGCGGGGGCATTGGCGTGTGAGAGAAGAGCGTCGTGCGGAGTGGAGAGGAGAGGAATGAGGGCCAGGAGGCTCATCCGCCGAGCTGCCGCCATAGCCAAATTAAAGCAGGGGGGATGAAGTTCAATGATGCGCTACACTTTTGAAAGCCTGGCTTCGGTTGCGAATGATTCCAGAATTGCTTGAGAATCGATGCAGCGGACTCTCAACACAACAGGCAGCACCGACAGGTGATGAAGACAGAGAGAAGGTCCCGGGGCAGGCACGCCATCGCCAATCTCCTCGCTGCAACTGAAGCCTCCTTTCAAGCAGACAGGGGCACGCTATGGCTGATTGCCCTTTTCAGTTAACCCCAAAAGGACCATAAGGCCACCAGGTGGCTCATGTTTTTTTCAGTAATTTTGAGTAGCTTTTATATAGATTCTTTTTGTTAACTTTTTATTTTTTATTTAGTCAACGTATATAATATTCTTCACTAATTCCAGTGGTACAAAATTTGGTCCCATTCAAATTATAATTCTCACAATATAATCATTTAAAGTTGTCATTTTAAAATCATGAATCCTTGATCCTTAAGGGGTTAACCCCTTAACCCCTTAACGTACCAGGGTGTCCCTGGAATTGACAATTTGAGAAAAAGCATTATAAATTACTATTTAGAAGAATATTCTGGAATTGATATACAAATGAAAGTTCTAGATTTTGAATTTTAGATTCCATCCGTACGGTTCCATTCACTAATACAATCACCAATATTTAATTATAAATTTTGAAAGTTAAAATTAAAAATTCCTTGTAAATTTGATTACAAACTAAATTTCAATATTTTTTGAGTAAAATTTGTTGGAATGAGTTTGAAATGAGATACTCTTAAACGTGGTGATACTTTGAAATTTTTGTGTTTCTTAAATTTATGACCTCATTTTTCACGATTCCACTTTGAACTAGAGTCAATGCAATTTTGGCTCGGTCAACGACTTGACATACTTCTACATTTGTAATTTTAGAAAAATATGTACTCTAGTATGACTAAATCCAGCCATTAGATAGGACAACAACTTGGTGAAGAATCTCCAAAAAATTGGATGAGTTTCATCCAAGCGTTGATGAGAACGTGAGAAGGCTTTGAAATCATTCGTCGTCCAGTTTCTGGACGTTGTGACGTTTAGGGGTTAAGGGCCAAGGATTCATAGTTTTAAAATGACAAGTTGAAACGATCATATTGTGAAAATTATAATTTGAATGGACCAAATTTTATACCACTGGAATTAGTGAAGAATATTATATATGTTGAATAAATAAAATAAAAAGTAAACAAAAAAGAATCTATATAAAAGCTACTCAAAATTACTGAAAAAAATAGGAGCAATCTTGAGGCCTTATGGTTCTTTAGGGGTTGAGTTAGAGAAAATATAGTGTTATTCCTTTTATCCAAATGGTGTCATAACATTCAGTAGCCTTCAAAGAGACTGCCTTTTGGTTTCATCCACCTTTATAATCAAAGTGACCAGTGATTTCTAATTGAATGAACTATTAAATCAAATAAACAATGAATGACAAAACAATGTTGAGTTGACAAAACACTATTGAGTTGAGAATCAATCAAATAAACAATGAAAAAACAATGTTGAATTGTGATTGAAAGTGCTTTCGATTACTGTGCACCATGGTTGCTTGCTCTTGCTTATTGCCACGTGCCCCCATAGCTACTAATTTGATGTGGAATATCCCACATCATTTCATTGGGAGGATGAAATGATGTGGGATATTCCACATCATTCTGTTGGAGGGAGGCAATACTCACAAAGGCTACTGAATGTTATGGTAGCATTAATCCTTTAACGTTTGTGTTTTCAAAGATTTGTTGTAAAATGTTTGATGAAAAACAAAAATGGAGTTGATGTACAAAGAAAAGTTGTAAATGTCAATGTGAAGATCACATCGATACGGTTGGATTCATTATATATTTTTATTAATATATTTTATATATTTACTCTTGAAATTCAATTAAAAATGCACAAATAAATTTAAAAAAATTTGTAATGAAATTGGAATAACATGTATGGTGTGGAGCTGCGTTAGGAGGCGCCGATGGGGCAATCCAACGGCGCACCACCAACGCAAGACGGCCATCGGACGGTGGAGAGATCCGCTAGCTCCCGCTTCCCTAATACGGGGACGACTCTGGGCTTTGGCAGCTCTGTTGATGCTGCCTTGCGAAGGCTTCGTTCGACGCCACCATAGCCACCACGCCAACTACACAATTCCCTTTTGTTGCCGAGCTAGGGCTGCGGACGGAGGCTGTCTCTCTCCTCACGGCCTTCGTTGCTCGCTCCCTTCTAGTTTCTGTCTTCATTTCCCTTTTGTTTTTTAATTTTTAATCTCCTATTGAAGCTGCCGCTAGGAGCTTCCATTTCGATCCTGTTGCGGGCAGGGTTAGCGTGCGGAAGGAGATTGCGAGAAGGGAGCGAACTCCGTGATTTTTTTTTTCAGGTTAGTGTGATTTACGACACTGTGATTGACTGATTTTCGATCTCGACTCTTTGACTGCGCGTGTGCCCTAATTCTTGACGTCTTTCTCGCGGTTTTTGATTATTTGAGCTTCATTGGACGCTTTCGTTTCGACCATTATAATTTGTGATCACAGGGGAGTCAGGGTTTACGCAAGTGGAGGGAGTGAGTAAGTGCGGACTGGAGTTTGGATTTTTTTCTTCTTTCTTTTATTTGTTTGCTTTTCTCATCATCATGTCGGTGTGGTGACACTCTGGAAGCTGTTTACGTGGTTGCTGGATTATTATCTAGGCTTTGTGCGATTTCGTATTCGCTTTAGCCAGGTGAAGAAATTCGACACGTGTGCGCTGGATGCTCCAAATGCGGGTCTTTGTGCGAGGAGTTGCATGTAGTTAGTGGAACTCTCTGTAGGAGCTACGTAGTGCTGTGGATATTATGGATCTCACAATCCGAGGCGTCGTAAATTCCGCCCTAAACCCAAAAGCCTAAACCCTAAACCCTAAAAGGAATCGGGTACTCCGCGTCATTCTCCGGGCAGCTTAGGCTAGGTCAGTTGTATGAGACTGAGTGATTGAGACTTTCAAGCCGTAGGCACGAAGGCTTCATAGCAATGGCGGTGCTTTGACGCCACCATAGGTTGAGCATGTTGTACGGGATTCCATATTTTCTCGGGCGTGATCAGTGTGTAATTGTTGTGGAGAGCGTGGGTGAGTTTAGTTTATGTAATATGTAAAGGACCAAGGATTCATGGCTTTAAAATGACAAGTTGAAACAATCATATTGTCAAAATTATAATTTGAATGGGACCAAATTTTATATCACTGGAATTAGTGAAGAATGTTACTTATGTTGAATAAATAATAAATAAAAAGTAAACAAAAAAGAATCTATATAAAAGCTACTCAAAATTACTGAAAAAACATGAGCCACCTGGTGGCCTTATGGTCCTTTAGGGGTTAAGCTAGAGAAAATACAGTATTATCCCTTTTATCAAAATGGTGTAGCATTAACCCTTTAACGTCTGTGTGTTTCAAAGATTTGTTCTAAAATGTTTGATGAAAAACAAAAATGGAGTTGATGTACAAAGAAAAGTTGTAACTGTCAATATGAAAATCAGGTTGGATTCATTATATATTTTTATTAATATATTTTATATGTTTACTCTTGAAATTCAATTAAAAATCTGCAAATAAATTAAAAATTATTGTAATGAAATTGGAATAACATTCACTGCAAGATGGTACGGTTTCCAATATTTGGTTTTACCTATTTTGGAAAATCATGTTTCAGGTCTCACTTTTTGAACAAAGAATGAAACTTGACATAAACCAATCGTGTTGTTTTTCAAAAAATCACAACTGCCTTTCTCCATGTTGAGAACTTACCAGAGATTGATAGTCCCGGGTTTTAGTTCTAGTCCTGTGTAGCAATGCCGGGTATCAGTAGTACTGGCCACCGAGGCAAACGACTAGTTTCCTCATCATTAGTTACAGGCTTATTAATTAGTTAGTTGTAGATTAGTTATTGTCCACCGAGGCAGAGGGCCCACTAAGGCGCCTCGGTGAGAGGGACTGATTAGGTACATAAACAAGTACCATGCCCTGCTTGGGTTAAAGTAAACCACTTTCTATCATTGTGTCTTGGGTTAAAGTAAACCACTTTCTATCATTGTGTCTTGGGTACTCTTGTATTGTTTGTGTATGCTTTTGCTTTTAGTTGCATTGTGTTTAGCTCAACACTCCAAATACCGACAGCGATAACAGCTCAAGGCAGGGGCGCCAAGGTGGGGTTAGGACGGTGGGTATCAACCATTCGCTCGGGTATCAATAGTTAGCGCTCTCACTCTCTTCCTTGTAAACCAGAACCTAGGGTTTAGGGTTTAGTGCAGCGGCCAGGCGAAGCTCCATTGCTTTCTGCCTTGCGCTTGCACCAGATTGTTGCTCGACGCTACTCGGATCGTCGCCTTTTCCACCTCACGTATTCTTTCTTTGTAGAATTTCTCCATCCGTGCTATCTTATCACCTTTAATTGACACCTTCTGGTGGTTGACTCTTGGCAGAAGAGATGGCGGGCTCCTCTTCTGATACCGACGAGCCGAAGTTGCCGCCTCACTTGGAACTTCAGCGGTCACGCGTCGTGTGCGCTCCTGACGCTCCGTCTTATGTGAGTCTTTTGGTTTTTTTTTCCTGGATAAGTGCGAGGATCCGTGTCCTTGGAGTGAATTGGCATTGTCATTTTGGTAAAAGGAATGATACAGAGACTGAGACACAGAGCATCAAAAGATTATACAATTCCTTGGAATGAATGTGCATGTAGAGCAAGCCTCTGTTTTTGCGGTAGGTCGTGTCGTGAGACCTAATTCACGGCATTCCTCGCTGTTTTGATAGCATATACGAGGATTTGCGAGTAACAGTTGAGAGTACAGAAGTTGTCGCTACACTAGATATGTATGTGTTGGTTGCCGGTGATAGTTGCAACAGTTTTTTTTTAACTCTCAATATTCGGTCTCAGAGTAACAACAAGCAATCAATTCATGTTCATCTTGTTAATTTGGCGATTCTTACGCAAGGTTACTTCTTGAACAGACAGAATCCGTGCAATACTCTGGAGCGTATATGGCGTATGGAGTAGACAACAGCTTACGGCTTGAAGATTTTCGCAAGAATCTTCGTGTGGATATCGTTTCCTTGAATGAAGAGGATATTGAGTTTGATTTAATTGGGATCGATGCTGCTATTACTAATGCGTTTCGAAGAATACTTATTGCTGAGGTACGATCAGTTTCTCATTGTCTGAGTTTGAAGTTTTAACAGTTCCACTAGATAAGTCGAAGTTGGAGTTTGACCTGTCCTTGGCCAACGTTGGTGTGTTTTGAGAAAATATTTGTGAATCAGTTCTTTCAGCAAGGGTCACTTGTGTTAGTACATGTTTTCAGTGAGCGGTTTCAGTCAATTGTCAACGAGATTCGATACTGGATACGGTTAATTGATAGTGTAATATAGATGTTAGATGTGAAGAGGAAAGTTGAATGCTTGTTTCATTTATGAATTTGCAGGTCCCCACTATGGCAATAGAGAAGGTCTATATTGCAAACAACACATCTGTGATCCAAGATGAAGTTCTTGCCCACCGGCTTGGGTTGCTGCCTATTAGAGCAGACCCACGGCTTTTTGATTACAAAAGCGGTAACTGTCGCGACTTTCATCGTGTTATCTTGTTATGGTCTTTTCGTGGTTATATGCTTTACTAACATGTTTTACTTGAATATTTATAGAGGAGGAAAATGCCAATGAGAAAAACACAATAGTTTTCAAGCTCGATGTGGTATGTACTCGAAAACAAGAGCGACTTATTAATGGCTCAGGTGAGACCTCTGACTCTATTCTGTGAGATTACGGAAAGCATATGTCAGCCTTACAGAGTCTTCATCTTCTCAAAGTCGTGCATGTTTATAATAGAATAGTGTTAAATGTTACGAATCACTAGTATAGGGGAATGCTTGGACCCAATGGAATGAAAGAGATCTTGTTATCTTTTAAATGTACAGTAAGTGCTTTCATATTGTTTGCTTAATTCTTCCTACCGTCTTGATCAACATAAGGCAAATGATTAATATGATGTTGGTCATCATTTTGAAGTGTGTCTGCATTTCATTGTGCAGTTAAGTCGGATCAGATGAAATGGCTGCCTGAAGGTAGCGAAATGCCCTTTAACACCAAGACAAAATTTACTTCTTTTGGGTCAAGTCAAGCGAATTTGGCTGGAATAACTTCAGAAGGCATATCATGTCAGTACCCTGACATTATCGTGGCAAAACTTAGGCCAGGTCAGGTATGAGCCGGTTTTCCGTTCTACAATTACATCGTAATGCTACTCTTTAGGATCATAAGAGCTGTATTACGCTGTTGCAGAGCTGGTGTGATAATGGACATTGTATGTGGTGGTTCTTGTACCCATCAAGTAGCAATTCTTAATAAGCTCATCACTGAGTTATAGCCAAGACTTTTTGTGTGAGTGTTAAGGTCTGCAATTGAACAAGAGTGTGTAGTTCCTTCCTTAATGATCTCGCTGAGAGTGGATTCGGTAGAAGTGTTGTTTTAGTGTTTACTGAATAGTTTGTTTTGATCTGCAGGCAATAGAGCTTGAAGGGCATGCAATGAAAGGTATTGGTAAGACTCATGCAAAGTGGTCACCTGTGGCAACTGCCCGGTACAGAATGCTTCCAGAGGTAGTCCCTACGATTCTTACTGCCTTTCTCAATCACTTCTTCATTTTGGCCTTCACGCAGCTCAATTATCTTCCATATCCTGCTCCTTATTATTCTACCTGATGTAGTGTTACCCTGTCGAAGGTTTGTTCTCTTCCTATCATTTGATGCTTTTATCTTACATTCTGAATATTTTAACCATACAGGTAAATCTAATGGAAGATATAGAAGGAAAGCTTGCTGAGGAACTTGTTCAAAAATGTCCTGTTGGAGTTTTTGATATTGAAGATGTAGGCACAGGTACTGCATTTGACTGCTACCATCTTTTTCCTAGTGGCGCTTGGATCTGCTCTCGTTCATTTTTCTATTTATACGCAAGCAGGAAAGTCCTAGGGTGGGACAATTTAGTCAATCTTTTTATGTGGGTTGTCTTTTTTACTTTTGCAGTTAAGAAGGCCAGAGCGGCAAGGCCAAGGAACTGCACGCTGTGTCGAGAATGTGTAAGGGAAGACGGCTGGGATAAGATGGTGCAGCTGACACGAGTGAAAGACCATTTCATATGTGAGTTTTTTTCTGAAAACTGGATCAACAATGGCTGGGCTCATGTTTTTCAATCGTTTGATATGACTAAAATTGTGTTTCTCTATCATACCATGTCTAAGTTTTTGTTTTGCTAGCCTCAAGTTCTTATTGAAATAGTTTTGACGAACACTTTCAGTGCGAAAAATGCTTTCACCAAGAAGTGAGCAGTGCTAGAGATTATGAGCAGTTGTTTTGATGGCAGAATAGCGTTTAAAAAAGTAAACCTGAGATCCTTAGTCAGTCGGCTTGTCGTTTGTTTACTTGGAGACTTGATGGCGGTGTTGAAGTATACTGTGGCGATGGACAGTCTCTCACAACTTGCCATTTGTTGCATTGTGCTTGCAGTTACCATTGAGTCCACCGGAGCTTTACGACCCGAGGTTCTTTTCACAGAGGCAATCAAAATTTTGAATGAAAAATGTCAGAGAATTCTTACAGAATTTTCATAGAAATGTTGATTTCCGGTAATCAGATTTTTTGGATCATATCCCCAGGTTTTAGTCTGGAAATGATCGAGGGTAATGAAATTAGAGTCTCCAATGTTCTTGAGGTTTGAAGTTTGCCCGGTCCTCTGCACTGGGATTTGGAAGATGAGAGGAGTATTTGTATAGCGAGACCTTCAAACAAAATGAATTGGAGGTCTACAACTTAGTCGATCTCAAACTACTGATACGTGCTGTATTCTCCTTAGTCCTTACTAGGAAGGCTACAGGAGCGTTCTAAAGCTTGCGCTAATATCTGACCTCACCCATTTATAATGCAGAGGCCATCCGACCAGTGACTTGTAAGAGATGACAAAGTTAGGTTTTGCTAGAGCATCCAGTTCTAGATAGTATTTTGAGCTGCCTTGACTATTTGCAAATGGTGTCCATTGTCTGAGTTCATTTGAGTTAACCCCTAAAGGACCGGGGGGCGTTGAACTTAGCTCTTGTTTTCTTGACTAGCTCTTGTAGCAAGCTCATTTCCTCATTGCTGTGGGGTAATTTTGACGATCGGCACCGTTGAAATTAAAGAAGACTTACATAGCTTTTTTATGAAAAAAAGATCAACAAAATCGCACGATTTTTGAGAAAATGCCACCGTTGAGAAGATTGATGGAACTTGTTTGGGGTATTTTGTACACATGTTGTAAGGTCGAGGCACCTAAAACCGATAACTTAAGCTACCTACACTATTTTTGGACCAGCCATTAATAGGGTGATATTTTTTCCGGGCTGGAAGTTAGTTTTCGTAGAGAATGCAAATTTTTCCATGAATTATTTCCCAATATTGAAATTTGTACAATTTTTCAAAGTGAAAAGTACTTCAGAACCTATAACCGATAATATGCTCTAATGTACGAATGAGGTACATCTTTTCTTTCAAAATCTAGAAATTAGGCCTGATCGGTTTTAGGTACCTGGTCGGTTTTAGGTGCCTCGACCTTAACTGGATTGTTCAAAAGTGCTCCATTAATTCTGAAATTTTTATTGTGAGTAGAAATCATCATTTGAAACATGTCCCAAAAATGTCAAGTAATTTGGAGGTGTGAGGAGGAAGATATGAGGGTCTGAAGTGACGCCTAGATATCCACAATGTAACTCAAAATAATCACCAAAAATCACTCACTTCATGAATTCACGATCAAGAAGTACCTACAGATTCGGCTCTCAAAAAGAGCTAGCGACTCTTTGTTGCTCAACCTACAATCCAAAGCCCAAGAACTCGTCCAAGAACTCGAATTTCCTCACTTCCTCACTTCCTCACTTTCTAAGGTAGACGACCTGTTTCGGATCACCTTAAGCAATTCAGCATACTTCCGGTGGAGTAACGAATAGGCAAATAATTTTGCAGTGTAGGGAAATAGATTTGAAGGTCACATATTTTTGAACAAACTTTGGGGCAATATTGGATTTACTACGAATTTCCAAAGTGAAGATTCTCTCCAACCCGTTCTCGCAACATAGGCTGACCTATTTCCAAGAACTGCAAAACTAGATTTCGAGAACACATGATATCATACTAACTCAGTAACAAGTTTCCATTCTTGGTGCCAACCATTCCATATTAAGAAGAAACATGTTTCCATCACCGTTTACGAATGAATTCAAAAATAATGCAGGTTGGTTCACAAAAATAGGTCGCCCTATACTGCGTGATTGGGGGCCTGATCGGAAACAGGTCGTCTACTTTAGTTCCAGAAACCGGTCCTTTAGGGGTTAATTGAAATTAAAACAAGTGTTCTGCCCCCAAAATATCAAGAAACCAAAGTCTATGTCCTTTTTTAGTGTAACCGAAATCAAAGCAAATAGTGAACTCAATACCCTCCAACTTTAATTTTAGTCATGAGCCCCAAGTTGTCAGAGTCAACTAATCAAACCAGTCATCTAATTATATCTCAAATTTGCCACATGTCTTGCCATCGTCTCAAATTGGATGTGGGCCATCTCCTCCAAGCCTTGGTTCTCTTTGAACTCACCTTAGTTTCAGTTTTGCTCTCTTTGAAATCAAGAAGTATGGAAATTAGATATTTTTATTTTTTCCAAATATATTTTAAAATATAGGATTAACATATTGAAAAATTATTAAAAATTAGGTTAAATTTTTTAGATCTTTGGCAATGAAGCTCCCAAAATTGATGAGATTTTTTAATATATGATCTAGAAGTTATGAACATTCTTCCTATTGAAGAATTTTTTAAATCATACACATATATAAAAAAAATTAATGTCAATCTTTGATTAGTATAGGTTCTAATATGATTGGGAAAATTTGAAACTAAGTGTACACACATCATCCTATATGTATTGCAACATATCCAAATTTTCTTGCTATTATCTAAACTATCAATTAGTAAATGCAATTTTTGGGGTGTGCAACTATTTCGAGCGCTTCACACTAGAGGCCGTCAATTTCCACCAATCATTTTGCAAGAAACCAAGAATTTGGCCTTTCGACCCTTCACAATAGAGGCCAAAGTCCAAAAGGCCTTCGCCCTCCAAAATGCCTACATGGTAGCACTTTTTGACCAAGGAGACAAACTCTTGAAGGAAGTTTGGGTCAGACAGGAATTGAAACCTAAACTATGGTTGAGAGGCCGTCGATTTTTCATAAAAAATCAAAACCATATTTTATTGCCTATTTTCAGCCCATTTATTTGAACTCTCAACAAAGATTTAGAAACTCAATCCTACGGCCTCTCAACTTGGATGGCCATAGTGTGAAGCAACCCTTATGAGTCACTATAAGTTTCTCCATGGTAGCACAAGTTGGTTATGCAGTCATTGGCCATAGTAACATGGCATTTGGCATTGTGTTCCAAACTTGTATTCAAAATATCTTTCCTCCAAGACATAGCATGATTAACCCTTAAACGACATATGCTTTCCTGATACCACACCTAAAATCTCTTTTAAATTTTATTTTAAGCATAATTCTCTTCTTTCTTTACTTTGGCTTTGTTCTAAAGAAATGTAGATCTCTATAAGGTTGGCATTTTAAAAACCCCATTTGGTAGAAGTTATGAGCAAGATTCTCCCAAAATATAACCAAGCCCATGGGGCTAGCATTGTCGTTTTAAGGGTTAAGACTCAACTACACTAAATAGGTAGATTAGTGTTAGATGAAGATTAGTGTTAGAGCCAATAGTTACCCAAAACACTAAATATCACTTGAGATTACTATTAGTGTTAGGATAGGGTTTTCTGTCAAGCGCCGCCCCGCTGCCGGAAGAAGTCGGAAGCTGGTGCTCGTTTCTCCGCTTCTAGTGTTTGCTCCGCTGCTCGTTTCTCCGCCCAGCCGCTCGCCCTTGAATCGCTCGTCGGTGCTCGGTGCTCGTGTTTGCTGGTCCTTTGGCGTTGGTCCTCTCGAGCCTCCGATCACTCCGCTGCGATAGCCTGGTTTGCAATATCAACGCCGGGCTCAAGTTGCTTGGAAAAGTTCATCATCCACCTGCAGTCGTCAACACTACGCTCTGGACCCCTCCCATGGGCATTCCATTGCCACTTTGGCGCTTTTCCTGCCTCCCTCCGACTGGCCCTCCGTATTACGGTACGTTATGTCCATTGCGTTGCATGGATACATCAGTTTTCCTCTTGAAAATGACACGAGTTTCGGGCTGAACAAATGTGTATGCTGGAAGCTCTATAACCCTAATTGCTTATCATAGTTTCATTCATTCTTTGGCTCAGATTTTCAAGTCAGGGTGATCAAATTAAAGCCTTTGTGAGCAGATTGATGCATCGGAAGCTGCTCCAAGATACCCTAGGTCTTAGCTACGAGAATCTCTGCATTCTTCAAAGGACTTGGTCAGGAATTCGTTGCCTTAGCCGATGAGGAGCTTGGTCTCTTCTGTAAACTTGTACTGTGGGACTTCTAGATGCACATCCGTTAAAAAATTAAAAAAAAGGGAAGACTCTAAAATAATGTACAGTTTGAGAACATCTTCATTTGAAGATCTACAGAAATTTCTATCTAACACTAAATGCGCTTTTGTAAATATTCAAAGTTACTAATTGGTACAAATAGTGTTAGAGTTGACATTTAGTGTTCTAACACTATGAAGACAATTGACATTTAGCGTTTTCGTCGGCTATTAGTGTTTCCAACACTAATCTACCTATTTAGTGTAGTGGGTACAAATGCCTTTAATGTTTATTATTCTTATTTTCAATGTGGTAAAGTTCTGAATTCCAAGTAGCTGAAGATCATTTGCAATATGGAAACTTCAATTCTCATTGAGCAAGATCCAACCCATTGAGGTATTATGCAGTAACACGAATGTATGGAATTTGCTACAAACATAACATCCATGGCATGTTGCTGTATTTCTCGTTTGCACTTTGAAGGATTTAGGGCTTTTCTTTTGCTCCTCCTGTGGTTGACATTTACACTCTTCGAGCTCTGTGAATAAACCGCAGCTTACTGGTATTTTTCTGATCTCGCAAACATTGTCATTTCATTTCATGGAAGCGTATAATTTGGAGAAATGCTGGAGTGTTTGACAGTAATCCCACTCACATTGAACTCTGAACCAATTTCTCAATCACATCTCATCTCAGTATGAATTGTTGCAAACCATAAACCCTAAACCCACTCATTTTAATGAGCATGGCCTTCAACTCACTTCGTCACTGTTCCAAAGAGCACAATCTACGACGACATTGTGAGAATAAGACGAGGAAAACACCCAGCCGCTGCATTGTCCACATTCTGATGTTTTTCTTTCTATCAAATTGAACATACTTATTAGCAGTGACAACTTCAAGTTCTTACAAGGTACGACACATTCGACAATAACCTACCTTATTTACTGGTCTTTTGAATTGTATCAAGATTATGAATCCCGATCACTCAACCAAGGGTAGAAAAAGTCATCCAAGAACTCGCACATAGATGCAGGCATCCAGAAACGCTTCGACAGGATGCAAATTAAGCGCAGAGAATAGATACAGAACGCTACTGTAATCCACGTACATGCTTCACAGGTACATCTAGTTGCTCGGATCCAGGGGCTAAATGCTAATGAGCCATTTGTCAGATAAAGTGTAGAAGCAATGCTAATAGCAGAAATTTCCAATCAAGGAAAATTGACAGGTTGGACTACCAGTAACACACGAACAGATTATCAGCTTCAGACAAACACACTGAAAAGTATGTAACACCAGCTAATTGACTGGATTAATTGAAATACCAGATGTGAAAAGACAATGACTCTACCAATAGTACGAGAACTCGCATTTTGATACAAAATGAAGGAGAGATCTAAGCACAAAGAAGACAAGCACGTAGCCAGCCAAGCAAATGTAAAACCCTAAACCCTTTGAAAGTTACATAAAGCTCTTTTGATTTAGGGCGAAATGCTACAATATCAGAAAGCTGTCAGACGGGTTTGAATAGCAGGAACTGTCAATGGAGCCTAAAGATCTGACACGCAGCTAGTTAATCGGAAATCCATCGGTCACACGCAAGATAATGTGTACTCCAGACAACGCATTGGACAAGAGGTTTTCAGCACCAGCTACGTTGCTGTCTTGAATTACTGGATCAAAATATGTACAGATTGTGAATCCCGATTACTCGCACACTGCTACAAAATGAAAGCGATGGCCGAAGCATCCCGAAACAGCTAACTTAAGGGGGAAAACTGAGGCATGGAAAATCCACGCATCCAAGTGAAGCTCTACGCTCGCTCTCCCCGAATGCGGCGAGCCAACTGAATGTCCTTAGGCATGATGGTCACACGCTTAGCATGAATCGCGCACAGATTAGTATCCTCGAATAACCCAACCAAGTACGCCTCGGAAGCCTCCTGCAGCGCCAACACCGCGGAGCTCTGGAAACGAAGATCGGTCTTGAAGTCCTGTGCAATCTCACGAACCAAACGCTGGAACGGCAGCTTGCGAATCAGGAGCTCCGTGGACTTCTGGTACTTCCGGATCTCGCGAAGCGCCACGGTACCCGGCCTGTAGCGATGGGGCTTCTTCACACCGCCTGTTGCTGGAGCGGATTTGCGGGCCGCCTTCGTGGCCAGTTGCTTGCGAGGCGCCTTGCCTCCCGTGGACTTGCGGGCCGTCTGCTTGGTACGCGCCATCGCTGGACCTCAAATCGATCGCAACACCCAAAAAAACAAAACAAAGCTTCTGAACTCCAATCACGGAACTACTCAACTTCAATTGCAAGACTCAAAGAGCACTAAGAGATTCACAGGCAAACGGACAGGAGAATTGGATTGAGAGAGAGACTGCGAGTGATTGCTGGGCTCTGCGAGCACGGTTATATGGTTTGAACTCCAGAAGCTTGAGCTTGCGAGGCGGTGGCGGGAGATTGAAAAAATGGCGGGAACTCCCGCCACTCTGATGTCTGTTCAACGGTCCGACCTCAGGTTGGGGACGACGGATGTAGTCATTCATCCATCTCTCATCCATACTTAGTCATCGTCGACGTTTCTAACTGATACCGTAGGATTGGAGATTAAATAATTATAAAAAGAGCAGTCTGAAAAAAAAAATTGAAAAAAATATTTTTTATATAGTTAAAAATAGAATATCGAAGAAACATAGAATTTGGTATTTGTTGTAAAATAATTTTTTAAAAGAATAATTATTTGGCAGGACATCTCAACCCTGACAACTAGCTATGGTATTCTACTAAACATTTGAATAATGAAATGAGTCAAGTTTGAGTTTCATCGTTTATTGTCTTTGCCTCACAAACGGAGAGACTATAAAAACGCTTCGTTTTTAAGGAGTTATATGGCTACACAGTAAAAAGAAATTATAAAAGTGAATATGGGGTAAATACTAAAGCAGAGACTCCGCAATTAGCCGCTTGTTTAACTGGGTTTTTGATTCCCTTTGCAAAAATGGATGGATATTGGATTGAATCATTGCAAAATGGATTGAAAGGGCCTTTAACCCGTAGAAGGCCATGGGGTCCCTCTCTACGGCCTGTATTTAGCCTTATATTGCTCAAATATGGTTTACTATATAAATTGTGACATACTATTAAATACATATTATCACGATTATCAATTTTGTTTTGTACTCAGAAGTGTTTGGTCATTGTTACTTTGATCAAATACCATCAAATACGAAATATACTACACGGCCGCAAAGGGCTTTCGGGCCGTTCAAGGGTTAATAATTGAAGGGATTCTAAATGGAATGTACATTTGGATTTGGTAGTATGCCCTATGTATATCATTTTTTTTATTTGATGATTTAAAAGGGTGATGGGGCATTTTTTTAAATTAAAAATTCACGCTTGATGAATTGAAACACAGTCATAGCAAGTAAAATCATATTTTTTAGGGCAAAGTATGAACTTTTTATAAATTCTTGAAGGGTACTACAAAAAATTTCAACTAATGTCCCCCATACCGTACTTTGGGGGCAGCTTCGTCGCCCCTCGGTCGAATAATTAATTAATTTCAAAAGTCGAATTTTAAAATGAAATTTCATTGGATGTTTGGTATTTCATCATGATGTTTTGAAAGTGGCAGCCACCCTTTCATTTAGATTACCCTAAACGTTCACTTATCTTCGCTTAACCAACTCTAATCTCATTGTTTTTCATGGGCGTTTGCTTGTGCAAATGGTAGTTTGTCAAGGTGCTTGTGAGAGCTTTGCAACATTGTACTTGTCCTTGTAAGAACTTGTTAGGTTTAGGGTCTCGGTACTCAGCGATTGACAGTATGGCTAAGCAACAACTTTTGGGCAATATGTTCACTATTATAGACAAAGAAGAAATGGAAGATAGGGCCGAACGTGACTTTGCACAACTCCATGTCAAGATGGAGTTGGAGCAATCTATGAAGAAAAAAGTTTAGAAGCGTCCAGTGAGTAGGCCCAAGATGCAAATCGAAGTTGTACTTCTTCCAATCAAAGATGATAAATCTGACGCAGCACCAAAAACCACAAAGGCTAGAGGACCATACAAGAACTGGTTTGTAGCATCTCTCTAGGATCCTATTTATGTAGCTGTAACACATCATAGGAGTCTTGGTTATGCTTTAAGGTATTTGCAAGTGATATACGAGTTGCCCGAACAAAACAAGGATGTCTATGATGATTTGACTAGAGGTTCTTTGTGAGAGTGATTCACTAAGACAGGGGGATTAAAAGATGGCACAAAATAAACAATCTTCAAGGAAACAATAGCTTATACTGGTGGAGCTCGACATGCATATGTTTTGTCTAAACATCATCAATTATAGGAGGAAATTATCACTTTGTTGAACGCACATCGTGAGGTAGGTCAACCTCCCTTTGCTTCTTCTATAAGAAACTTGATTTGAACCCTCATCCAGAAAAGGAAGCCTAGCCTCCTCAATTTTGAATGTCAAAGTGGATTTAGGATTTATTTAGAATGGACACAAGATTTTGTGAGAACCAAATTAGATTGGAGCTTTAGGAAAGGAACATGAGCAGCTAGAAAGCAACCAAAAGATTGGGAGCAATAAGGTTTACAAATGGCACAACGAGTGACCTACCTTGTCAAAGCTCATTTCATCGCACAACAGCTGGTCATCAATACAGATCAAACAGGGATACATCTAGTACCAACAGGAGGCGCTCGCACTTGGGCAAAAAAAGGCTCCAAACATGTTCAAATCTTCGGTATGGAAGACGACAAAAGGAAGATCACAGTTTCAGTATCCTCTACAGCTGCAGAAAACTTGTTACCTCTTCAAATTGTATTTACAGGAACCACAGAGAGATGTCTCCTTCCTCGAAATGCTAGTCGATCGCCAAGTGTATGAAAATGCTGGTTGGCACTTGACATACACCAACAATCATTGGAGCAATTTAACTACTTGCAAACTATTTGTTGAACAAATCCTACAGCCTTACAAAAGAAAACAAGTGCAAGAGATGGGATTAGTTGAGGAATCAAAGTTGATTTGGATGTTGGACTGCTAGAGCGTTCATATTTCAAAGGAATTTATCTTTTAGTTGAAGGAGATACATTTAGAGATCCTACTCATCTTTGTACCCGCAAATTGTACAAGCGTTTTTCAACCAGCGGACGTCATCTTATAACGTCCATTCAAGCATGGATTCAAACAACAATTTGACAATTATACCAGTGAGAACATATGCAAGCAGATTGATGAGCAGGAACTACATGATGTGAAGTTAGATACAAAGATGTCGGTGTTGAAGCCTTTGATCTGCAGCTAGTTGTATCATGTATGGCAAGACATCAACAAACCAACTATGATAAAGAAAGGATGGTCCATGTGTGGCTTAGATCGAGCATTCCAAAAAGCATTTTAGACAACTGCAATGGAAGAGCATATAAAGAGCTCTTATTCAAAGAAGTATTGACAGCTTTGTTCAAAGAAGTATTGGATGCAGAACAAGATTCGAAGGAAAAAGAGGATGAAACAGATCCAGACGAGAGTGTTGAAGCTATAATGGAGAAAAAATTGTCTCTTGTTGCAGATATTACAACAAAAAACAAAAGATCTATTGTTTCTACTATAAAAGATCGCGCCAGAAAAAGGTATGTTCATTCCTACAAATACTTAGGGAAAAAGATTTTAGTTCTCAAATTTTGAAATGTAAAATGTTCTAATCAACATGAAGAATGTTAGAATTCTAGTTCTTACCAAGACTAATAGCCTAGTCCTCGTACTGTATCATCTTCAACCAGAACCCTGCAAACAAATGACAAACAAAGCACCGAGCAACGTGTGAAGGAAAAGAGACCAAGAGCAAACAAAAAATAAAATCAAGGAAAGAATGTTGGAGGAATGAAGAACAATCGTTTCAGAGCACCTCGATGTGAATGCGAAAGACGTAGACGGGTTGACGTCGTTGCACTTGGCGGCTGGAGTGGGTTACACGGGCGTGGTGGTGGAGCTGCTCAAGTGTGCAAATATGTGTGTGAATGCGAAGGCACGGAACCGGAACACGCAGATGACCGTGGTTGCACAGACAAATTTTGAGCTGGAGTATTTGCCTAAGCTCTCGCTTACCGACGTGCAGGCCGAGACTAACGATGGATTCACTGCCTTGCACCTAGTTGCGTGTGAGGGCCACAAGGGGATCGTTACCAGGCTTCTGTGTTGCGCAACCGTGTCGGTGAACATCGTGGACTCCGAGGGGTTGACTCCCTTGCACTAAGTTTGTTTGCATGCAAACGCTGACGTTGTGAAGAACACACAATTGGCTATTTACGCACTTGGCTATATAATCATACACTTCGTCCCCGAGCGCATGATTTTATTTATCTAACTTTTATTTTTAAAAAACCAACAATTATTGTCTTTCTTCAATCCCTTACATTGTAAACAAATAATTATTTTAATAAATTTTTATTCTCATCTTTATCTTTTCTTTTATCTTTTCTTTTTTATCTTGATTTCTTTCTCGTCTTCTTTCTTGTCTTCTTTCTTGTCTTCTTTTTGTCTTTCTTCTTGTCTTCCTTTTTGTCTTCGTTGTCTTTTTTTTCTTCTACTTTTTCTTCAGTTGTGGCTGCTGAACCCTAAACAATGGGAGCAAACCAAAACAAAACCAAAACAAAAAAAAAAAAGTTTTTTTTTTTTTTTTTTTTTTTTTTTCCGTTTTTCAGGGTTGGCCGTGGGGTGCTGCTGAACCATGAATGGCAGCCGCCAAAAAAAAAAAAAAAAAAAAATTTTGATCCTTTTTCTTGGCCGTGGGGTGCTGCTGAACCCTGAATGGCAGCTGCCAAAAAAAAAAAAAAAAAATTCTATTTTTAGACTACTAACGGCTGAAGGTGCGCGGCCGCGCACCCTAAGCCTCTTTTATCCTCTCCCTCACTCCCTTTCCCTCTCCCTCCTCTCTCTCTCCCTCTCTCCTCTCCCTCTCTCTCCCCCTCTCCCCTATATATATGAGGAGAGGGGGGAGAGAGAGGGAGATGAGAGAAGAGGAAAAGGGAGTGAGTGAGAGGATAAAAGAGGCTTAGGGTGCGCGACCGCGCACCCTCAGCCGTCAGTAGTCTAAAAATAGAAAAACAATTTCTTTTTTTTTTTTTTTTTCCGGCCATTTAGGGTTCAGCTGCCGGCAGCTGAACCCTAAATTTTTTTTAGGGTTCATGAGCCCTAAACAAGAAAGAAGACGAAAACCAAAAGAGAATTTTTTATTTTATTTTATTTTTATTTTTATTTTTATTTTTTTGGTTTTTTTCCTCCACCGCCATTTAGGTTCAGCCGCCGCTGGCTGAACCCTAATTTTTAAAATTTTAAAATTTCTATTTTTAGGGTTCATGAGCCCTAAGCAAAAAAGAAGACGAAAACCAAAAGAGAAAAAAAAAAAAAAAAAAAAAAAAAAAAGGTTTTTTTTCCTCGGTGCGGGTGTAGGGTTTGCGGCTGCTACAAGAGGTATGAAGAAAAAATAGAAAAAGAAGAAGAAGACAAGAAGGAAGACAAGAAGGAAAAGAAAAAGAAGACAAGAAAGAAGACAAGATAAAAGAAACAAGATAAAGAAAAGATAAAAGAAAAGATAAAGATAAGAATAAAAAATAAATAAAGGAATTGTTTGTTTACAATGTAAGTGATTTGTAGAAAGACAAAATCGCTGTTTTTTAGAGAGCTTTTTACACAAATTTTTTAAGCACGATTTGCTCATGAAATGAACGCATTTGGCCAAGTGCATAAATAGCGAATTGCGTGTTGAAGGTGCTTTTGGAGAATCGTCACAGGGATGTGAATACGGAGGCCAACGATAAGTCTACTCCCTTGCACTTGGGCGTCAAGAGTGGACATATTCCCACTGTCATCGAGATCTTACACCAGGTAAGCAAGCAACGTGCGTGAAGCCTTGTCTCCGGGAAGCAGGTCTAGCCTTGTGCAACCTCTTCCAGCCTTGTGAAGCCTCGCACATCCAGCCTTTTGCAGTATCTAGTGGCCGCCTCTTTCAACCAGCATCCGTCTCTTTCAATCCTAAAACCGCCTCCTTCAACTAGCGTCCGCCTCGTTCAACAACATACGCCTCCCTCAAGTAGCTTCCGCCTTCAAACAACTTCATATCTCCAGGTTCCTCCACGACCCTAAACCCTTGTGATAGGTACAACGGCAAATGAGAAGCTGCAAATTAAATGAGACGTTGGAGTTGTGCTCAAGAGTACCTATGTATAAGAAGGAAACTGGAATGAGTCCCGTTGGGATGAGGATTAACCTCTCAGTCAAAAAATGCGGACAACTTGGATGATTAAGAGTGATGTTAAAACTCGTCCTAAGTCGCCTTTGATGTTCAAGAAGAGCCCTCGCTTCTGCAACGGATGCCATCTTACAGCCTTTACTTTGGGTGGCACGGATTTCTGAGTTTGGTCACTACTAGCCTTGTGCTCCACGATGGATTTGACTCATGCCTATTGTTAAGTATGCAAGGGGCCCGTGAGGAACTATTATTAAGTACGCAAAGGGCTTGTGAGGAACTAGTGGACTTCATGATATCACTCTCAACATTTTTAATTTATTTGATTTTCGGTTTATGTGTTGGATTTCAGGATATTTTGTCATTCATCTAATTTTATTTCATGGTTTTCTGGCAAATTGAAAATATAATTTTAAAATTTAAAATTTTAATTTTAATTTTAATTTTTCTGGCAAAGTGTCACGATAATTTAAATTTTTTTAATTTTAAAAAGATCCGGCATTATTATTTGGAATTATTTTTTGCCGAAGCTGCCCCTAAAGTACGGTAGTAAACAAAAAGGCTACTTGTAATGATCATTGTCGGTCCTTGTTTATATCTAACACAAGTATTGAATGGCCATTTGTTTATTCCAAAATGGCCACATAATTTGAATAGTTTTTTAAGGTGGCGTGACAAATTTGGTTCATCCTCAGCCTAGACGACAAATTCTATCACCTGTAATGGCTACTTTGATACCCCCAACCTTTATATTTTTCAAAGCAACAATGAAATAATAAATTAATGGCACAAATGGGGGTTTTGGAAGGTGTCACAATTAGTTACATATCAAGAATAGGGTGCACTACTTTTATCAATGAATGGGGCTAAGTAAACAATTTGGTTACAAATTGACTGATCAAAATTTGCACTAGACGTTTTGAATTTCCAGAATTCAAAAAAAAACTTGATAATTTTTTACAACAAAGTGACACTTGTTATATCTTAATTGGTTGATCTTTGAAACAAATATAGGAACCAACACATCTAAAACGCATGATTAAATGATTTCAAAATAGAGGGGACTATCATTGATCCTTTCCAAATCTTCCCCAAATCCTACTTTAGTCTAGTAAGATATACTTCACTTTTTTTGGCAAACGACTATAAAAAAAATGAATGAATTCATTATTGACTTCTAACATTTGTAACTTTTATTTTGTAACTTCATTTTTTGAATAAATTGAGGTAATAAAATTGTAGAGATTCAAAAGAAAACTTTCACTTGATAACTAATAGATGAATTTAACCTCAGTCTATATACTACCATTATCCAAAAGATTCACCATGTATAAAATTGAACTTCTCCTTTGACCTCCAATAGTTGGATTTTTCATTTATCCAACTGTTGGTAATTTTGAATTTACATTAATTATTCAAAATTTCAAAGGATGGTTAATTTTTTTTTATTGAATTCTAAATTTGAAACTTAATATAAAACCATTGATGATAGAAATAGTTTGTTTAATTGTATGGATGTAATATAAAATTCAAAAATCTTCAACATTTATTTTAAAATCATGTTCAATCTATTACTCCAAGTTGAATTCTATAACAGATAATTTCTATGTAAATCTTCAAATTTGGAGACAAGTAAAATTCTTCAAAGATTAACAAATATTTTTACCATATACAAACTTTTAAAAGATTAGCGTTCTTGAGCTAGTTGTAAAACTTTCCTTATTTGAAGAAACCATGTAGATTTGTATTTTGACATAAAAATGACAAAGAGAAATCCCAGGTAGTAAAGATACTGATGGAATAATAAATTGGTTTAAAAAAATAGAAAATAACTTGTAGGTAAATATATCTTTGAAAAAGAAATAAGTATCATTATATGTTAAAATATTCTTCACTATAGGATATGGTGATTATAAAGCATAAGCATGCTATATGTTTTATCTATTTAAAATGTGGTCACTGTAAATACATGTTTGTAATGTTCTTTAAATGCCACAAGTTTGGATCGTTGATAACTTCATCTAAGTCAACTTTCTACTTTGCATGTTGAACTTTGTTCTATAACTTTATAAAGATATGTTCACACCTGGCTCTATGAAAGAGCGGTTTAAAAAAATTATGTGCAAAATTAAAATGTAAATGAGCAATTTTCACACAATCCTATACACGATGCGAAAAGCGCATGTAACACCGTAAAGTACGTACGCTTTTCCATACATATTTACACATACGGTTGTTACATCATGTCAAAGGGGTCCTTCGTATCAGGTTTGCTTTCCCCTTCGTTGACATCTTCTTGTGCTTCCTTTTCTGGTGCCGTATAGTTCACATCATTTGGTAATAGGAAATCACGAACGTGAGGCGGTTGTATTTGTGGCCGGTTCCTCTACCAGTCGTGTATAGCGTCGAACATGTCTTGGTCAA
The DNA here is from genome assembly GCA_022496805.1 of Pohlia nutans. Classification (NCBI taxonomy): domain Eukaryota; kingdom Viridiplantae; phylum Streptophyta; class Bryopsida; order Bryales; family Mniaceae; genus Pohlia; species Pohlia nutans. Next base: position 7,559,153 of record CM040086.1, read on the forward strand.
ATTGACGTTGTAGTCCTCATTGATTTGCGATTTTCTGTGGTGAACTCCCAATAGTCAGGTACGTTCCTTCCCGTGCGGCACAAGTAATCGGCAATGCGTTTGTAATCGGGGATGAGTTGGTTCCATTTGGTCTTGCAAGTTGGGTTGTCTTTCAAACGTGGTGAATAACCTGCACGCATCACGTGTTGGGAGAGACGAAGCCATTTACTTGTGCCGGGAATCATCAAGTCGCGTCTATCCACGGTGTCTAATTCTTCCAAAAACATGGTACGCTTCGCCTCAATCCAAAAGAATATCTCTTGCATCATTAAATTACGTCCGCGGTCTTTTCTAGCGCGCTTGGGCTGGCTTCCCTCTAATGTCGGGATTTTTGGTAGTGACGCCCGAGGCACTCCAACTGTCCGACGTCCACGGGCGATTGGGCGATTGGAAGGAAAATTGGGGAGGAGACTAGCACTTACAATTTGTGGAATCAACATGTTCAGCTCAATTTCCTTAGGCCAATTTGCAAGATTAAACATATAAAATCCTTATAATAATTGACTTTGTTAAATGTTCATAATGTGTAGTCTTGTTAGAGTAGATATTTCTAACTAACTATTATCAATAATTAGACAGTTGCATGTTTAAAACACCTACATATTCTAGACTAACATGAATGTAATAACAAAGAACTATATAGTTTGTATACATCATGCAAGAAAAATACTTATTTAAGCATTGGAGAGTTGTTTTGTGTTGTGCAGACACATATTCTTTGCTTTTTTTAAAAAAATATGAAAGAATTGCCTATCGTTTTGAAAAGCACAATAGACAAATTGTTATTTAGGCATCAAAGGGTTGTTTTGTGTTGTGCAGGTCTATATTGTACGATAGCATTGACATTATACACTTCATGAACACACAATGAAATTGTTCATTTTAGACAAACTTGTACATCATTTCAAACTTCTAAACATACAAAGCAGTGTTGGGGTGAAAAATGCGTACCATCAACGGGCATGGCAATTGGGCAAATAGGAGCGCTATAAGAGTGACAGTCAATTTGGTTCTCCATTGGAACGAGCTACAAGTACGAGATTTTTTTTTTTAAATCGAGCTCTAAACCCTTAAACTTCAAGCAAATTTTCAAAAACCTCTTTAAATAGACATGTCATTGCATTGTGATAATGTGAGTATGCGAAACATAAAACTTAAGAAACCGGTTCTATGAATTCATTTTCATGTTGCTAATGACCTTCATTCCAAAAAATGATCACAGAAACTCTGCGACATGGAACTATCCAAAAATTATAGTTTTTAAATAATGGAAAATACTAGAATACTGAAAAAAATGAGGACTACATGACAGTCCTCAACTCTGAAAATTTCACAAAGATTGTAGCTTTAAGTCAAATGACAGTAAAACATAAAAACAATATAAAGATATAGAAAACATGTGTAACGAGTTGATTGACAAATCAAAGATGATCAGTACCCACTTAGTCCTTGGTTATGGTGCTTGAAAAAGAGTTGCTTTTGAATCAATGCACTAAATGATTCTTGAGTCACGAGAATTCAAAGCTCATGAGATACTCAGAATATATTCATGAAAATTCAGGGTTCATAAGAAAAACAACACGTGGCGACTATCCTCTACAAGTGTGCTACAAAAGGAAAACAATGCTATAGAAGGAAAACAGTGCTACAGAATTTTATCACAAAGTGTTGTCTGAATTTTCTAGAACCCAAACAATGATTGAGAATTCATCGGATTCTCATGGGAATTGAAAGCTTCACCCCTTTATGGGAATTCATGAGAACTGGGTGGTTAATGACTACAAACAAATGATTCACAACAAACAAGCTACTACATAAAAATGATTAATTTGAAGCAAAGTAGCTTTAAACTTCACGAGAAGCTGGGGGTCAATAGAATCGACAGGGGTCATACGGATCTATGTTTCTAAAAATAATTCCAGAAATTGCACAATTTACTGAATTCACTTCAGTTCTTGTTCTAAATTGAACAATTCACTGAAGTTCACTTGCACAATGCCGTGACATTGACATGAAAACAGGGACTTGGGGAGTGTACGCCACAACAACGTGCAGGAAGAGGTGAGAGTGCGGAGGCATACAGGACAGGTGCAACGCGATCTTCACACTCCAGGTACGATCCAAACCCGAGTGTTCATTCCCTAGTGTTCATTTCAGTCTCTTGTAGCCGTTGTCTATAGTCTTGGAGTGCCGACAAATGTGCATGGTGGCGGTGTTTGCGAATGATGCAACAGAAAATCAACCACGCTCTTTTAGGCAACTACTCTTTTATAATGTTCCATGGTGGGCTCTTTTAGTTAAGAACATGGCCTTTATTCTAAAATGTTCAAAATCTGTGGATTTCACTTTAGATACCTACTTGCACTTATCCCAGAGTTCTAACTAAAGTTGCGTTCTAGAACTATACTAATACCGGTCTTATCTCATGCCACATGTGTCGCCACTAATGATCGGGAATTACCCAGTAACGGTGGTGGAAACACCACCGCCCTATCTGTCCCAAAGACCGCTCTTCAATAGATACGTACAACCAAGTGTGAACATACCTTAAATTTTATCATAATTAATATATTATTGCATATTCTATGTATATTCGTTGTATGTCTTCATAATTTACCATGTTGTAAATACATATGATTGAACAATTTCCACATGTCAAATTTGAAACACATACAACCATATTTGTCTTCAAAGACAATGTCATTTAAACCCAATTTTTATCTGAATATTGACAAGAATGTTGGGACTAGGAACAACGTACTAGACAAACGGAAACTTTGGGCTCCCATGTAGATATTTGTATCATACATACAACTCACAACATGAGTGCTAAGATCATGCCAACTATACTACGATGTTCAATTTGTTGTCTTTGCCCCACCAGAGGAGAGACTACGAAAACACATCATTTTCAAAGAGTTACATGGCTGAACAACATAAACAAGCCACAAAAGTAAATCTAAGATAAATACTAAAGCAGAGAACACGCAATTAGCTGCTTGTTTATCTTCATTTTTCTTAGCAATTTCACATGTAATCACTATATTTTTCAAGAAATACTAATCACTATGATTTTTCAAGAATATTAACTTTGAAAAATCATAATAATTTCAATTCTAATCATTTAATCATGAAAAAGAATCAGGTTAGAGCAAAAACACAAAGGAGTACATAGCAAAAGTACAAAATAATTAAACATGAAAAACTTAAGACCAGAAGACAAGTTCGGCTTTTTTGAAAACTGTTGATGGGCATTGAAGGGTGAAGTAAATTCATAGTAAGTGTTGACTACAAAGTACATAGTGTGTAAAGACTCCAGTCCTCTTTCAAGGTTGACGTGAATAAAGTGTCTGTTCGACCCACTGTTCGACTCACCCATGGTTCAATGTCCACCGGACATCTGAAATGAATGCCATGCAAGCATGTAGAGGAGAATGGAGAAGTCATAGTTATGGGGAGTCCTACCTTAGCATATACTTTAAAGAGGGTTGACAGTAAACTGAAAGAAGCAGGTCGCTAATGTCTATGAAAATAATTGTACTCTTATGTGATGCAATTTTCATTAACTTGATTCGCAAGCACATCAATAATCTATTCATAGTGAATGTCAGGGGCTGTCAAAAATCGTCCCTTACAGTATGCATTTTGCAGGCACTGCAAAGATTATTGAACTTTGGAGTTGTGAACCTACAAAACGGTTGTCAAGGTCGCTTCCGTTTGGAGATCATCAGCGCAACACCCACTCTGCTGTTGGCACTGCGTTTTTCGTATCCAGTCCAGGACGAGCTTAATCGCCTCACTTTTACCCAAAAAAATCCTACAACACAAAGATGGCGAGGTGTGAATGCTAATCGGACTTCTTGTAAGAGCTTCATCCACAAACCATCACTTAAGAAAACTTGGTAAAAAAACAACTGTACAAGTTTGTCATGTGCAGTTTTTGAGACCACCCTGGATTCATTTGTTCACTGTGAGTGCAATTCTTGGAATTAAGAGGTGTATAATATACTGTAGGAAGCGACTTTTTTAAAGACCTTTCTGATGATATATTATAAGTTTCCTAATTCCAAAAATTGCACTCACAGTGAGCAAATGAAGATTCTGCACATGTTTTACATCTGCAGTCCAGGGTGGTCTAAAAAACTGCATTAGTCAAACTTGTGCAGTTGCTTTTTACCAAGTTGTCTTATAGTGCATAAAATATAAGTGGGAAAAAATGAAAAGTTCTAGGAGCATGAAGTCCACAAATCTATCTATTCTCACCTGTTTTGAGTTCGATACACCTTCAAGAGTTTCTCTTCAGTGTAACTAGACTCTTTGGTAGCAGCACTTGCCTCCTTGAGATCAACGCTCACCACTTCATTGGGCCTCTCGTACTCTTTCGCTAATGCATCTACCATCGCTTCCTGCAAGCCTCACAAATCGAGTGAGCTTCGGACTCCAGTGACCACAAATTCATACGCAGTTCTATTGTGCTATCATTTGTGTGCCAGGAGAGGTAGGCGGAAACATAATCCAATAAATTGCAAACGATCTAAGGATATTTATTAAATTTGAGGCCTATCTGGTTTGATAGATTAAAACCTGTTCAGGTCTAATTCTCTGCAATGAAAATTCATCTTGCGTATTTAACATTGAGAATAGAATGGTGTGTAGTACTCACGAGAGGCTGAGTGGCATCAACCCAATTGAACAACTGCTCGCTTTGACCTTTATTTCTAAACCATGTTAATTGTCTTTTGACGTAATTCCTGCCATCCAATAGAGCATCAATGGGTGCTGATGATTCAGGCACACGACAAGAGCCATCAAAGGGTGATTCCAAGGCACGTGACTTGTTGCAAATAGATTGAAATGAAGCATAACACAAATAAGAGACCTGGAGGCTCGTTGAAATGCGTCTAAGAAATTTAAGAACCGCTCCTCTGTGGCCACGCCGTGCAATCCACGACACTCCATCAAAAACTCCATCGCCTGCGATACTCCAGGTAATAGTCAGCAAATCGCAACAGAGAACAAAGAGAAACTACTTAACCCCTTAAGGATCAAGGAATCATGGTTTTTAAATGACAAGTTTAAACGATCATATTGTGATAATTATAATTTGAATGGGACCAAATTTTATATCACTGAAATTAGTGAAGAACATTACATATGCTGCATAGTTTTGTTTTTTTTAAATTAACAAAAAATAATCTACATAAAACCTACTCAAAATTACTGAAAAATACAGGAGCCACCTAGTGGCTTATGGTCCTTTAGGGGTTAATTGTTTCTGACGATTGACATGCGCAGAATTTCAAACACGAAGATAGTGTTTACAATATTTACCAAGTCTTAACCTCAGGTGCAAATTAAGCGTACCAGTTGATATCCAATGGATCTTGTAGCTGAATTAGTATTGGGCTGGAGGCCAAAATCCAGCATTGTCGAGGCTTCCTCCAGCAGGCCCTCTGAAAGAAGAATTTTAACCAATTTCTCAGACTGATACATTCAAAGACAGAGAAGCCTCTGAGAAAGCCAGGTATCATAAATGTTGATAGCAGCGACATGTGGTTCTAGAACGACCGAATACAAACAAATATATAGGTTGAAAACTACGGAAAATCATACCTTGGACCATCTGCTCACACCGCTGGTCTATCTTTCGGTAAAGATCCGGACGAGGTTGGTAAAGAAAGTAACACTGGAAATCATAATCCCAGTGTGCACCCTCGATCATATTGTCTTGATCATCATTCCTTAGCTTTGAAAATGCACTGCGAGGTTGACCCGATGTCTGCAGCACAATCACAAAAGCATGTATGAAAATGATGGCAACTTCAATTATATATGATTGAACCCAGGGTTGCTCGGTCCAATTTATTACATAACGCAGGCTGCGCACGCACACACCATGACGGTTCTGCTGTTGGAACAGTCGTGCCGGACTCCGGCATGGGCCAACTAAATCAAACTAAGATACGATCCCAAATCTCGAAAGCATGGTCTGAGCAGGAGACAGACGGAGCAGAACGCCAGTCAATACATTACACTCCAGTACCTTAATAATCTCAAGAGCCCGGCGGAGTCTGTACCAGTCATTTCGAGCCAAGCTGGGACCGGTGGTCGGATCACCAGCATCCGCAAGCATGCGCAAACCAGCATCCCATCCTCCCCCTTCACTAATTAACCGGTCAACCTCTTCCTCCACTGCTGCAAATACTTCCTTTGTTGCCTTTGGAGCTCCTACCTTTCCGTTTATGTACCTGTGCCAATAAGTGTATTAGTAACTTAATACCTCTCTGCTATTGTTAAAAATAGAAGACTGCTTGATATAACCCCTGAAGGACCATAAGCCACCACGTGGCTCCTATTTTTTTCAGTAATTTTGAGTCGGTTTTATGTAGATTCTTTTTGTTAATTATAAATAAATAAATTGTCCAACATATGTAATGTTCTTCACTAATTCCAGTGATATAAAATTTGGTCCCAATGAAATTATGATTTTCACAATACGATCGTTTAAACTTGTCATTTTAAAACCATGAATCCTTGGTCCTTTAGGGGTAAATTATTTTTTGAATTGTAGAAACAACACAACAAGATGAAGAGCACCAGTCTCACAAAAAAACGTCAAAGATGCCCATTTGCAAAAACCAGGACTCGAATGGAATAGCTCGTTGAATCGACTTTGCAACCCCTCCCTCACTCTATCTCACATATAAACCTATTGACTGCATGAAGAACGTAATGAGCATATAACTACAACAAAGGATGAACCTCATTCGTGCGAGCGTATATTGGCAAATTTGAACAGCTTACCAGCGTAAATACATGCCTGTTCCCCCAACAACAATGGGTACAGACCCTTTCGCCAGAACCAATTCAGTGGCTGCCCTAGCATCATCGTAAAAATACCCAGCGGTGTAGTCTGCAACCATAAGCCGACCTCTATTGTTCAGATATTGTAAAAACACCAAAATTGTACTTATAAAAGAAACGTGGTGGCGCACTCAAATGCGAGACAGCATAACATGATTGGTTCATGCTAAGGTTGTCCGATAAAGCACACCCATTATATTGCAAGCATTCAGTGAAAAGGAGATGACCTATGGCGTATACACAGTGTCAGAATTCAAGTAACTTGGATTGATACTCAAAAAACAAAAAACAAAAGGAGTTTTCTTAATTTTAAATTTTAAATTTAAATAAAAACTGTTTTAAGATGAAATCCTTCAAACCTTGAGAGGGATCGACAATGTCAATTAGATGATGTGGAATTCCCTGCATAACAGAAGAAGAGCCCAGTGAGGATAACAATAGCGCCTACATGGCAATGCCCCTAATAATTTCTCGAGTAAGCATACATTGAATAGACTGGCAAATGCACAAGTAAAACGAAATGTATCGGGCTGCTCACGTTGAACACATCCAAGTCAAAAATGCAAAAAGCATTACCTCGCGCTCATGCACCGGCGTCTTAGCACTGCCAACATCCAGAGTTCTGTATACCTGCAACATCAGAATGTTAGAGCCATTGATTTCAAGCAACACATTCTAACTTCCGAGGCTTAGAAAACTGTGACCTGATAAACCATCATCAAGGACATAATGGCCGCTCAAAGTATTCGGACCACATGCTTCCCTCTTCCACAAACCCTAAACCCTAAACCCTGTGAATGTGCCAATCCTTTGATCCCTAAAGGACCAAGGATTCATTGTTTTAAAATGACAAATGATCCCATTGTAGAAAATGTAGTTCTGATGGGACCAAATCTTATATCACCGGGAACAGTGAAGAACATTAGTCAAAAACTAAAATAAATTTTGAACAAAAAAAGCCTACACATGACCTTCTCAAAACTGCTGAAAAAAATGAGGTCCAATTTGGGCTTCTTGGTCCTTTAGGGGTTAACTCAACAAAATTCTCAAAGTTCAAAGTACATCAAACTAAAGTTTTCTTCAACACCCGATCTGCCTGACACTGTCGAGATTCAATCAGCTCATAACATGATAATAACATAAACGGCCCAGGATTCTGAAACGCTCTTCCCCAGTTTTCATGAGCCAGAGAGAGTGAAAGCTACCGAATTGATTGTAATCTACTCCACCGACACTTGCTCAATAAACAAAATAAGAGGAGAACGTGCAAGCAAATTGGTTCATATTGACACGAAAGCTAAACCATAAACCCTGTGAATGTGCCCATCCGGTAACTCAACAAAATTTCTCAAAGTTCAAAGTGCACCAAACTATAGTTTTCTCCTACACCCGGTCTGCCTGATACTGTCGAGATTCAATCAGACCAAAGAGCCTCACAACACGAAGAGCACAGGATTCTGAAACGCTTCTCTCCAGTTTTCATGAGCTAGAAAGAGTGAAAGCTGCTGAATTGACTGACACTTGCTCAATAAATAAAATAAGAAGAGGAAATTGGCAGACACCTGAACCGAGTCTGCGCTGATGATCTCTCCGCCAAGGCGACCAGCGAGCGCCAGCGCCAGACGTGTCTTGCCAACTCCGGTCGGACCAGCGACAATGACGACCCTTCCTCTTCGATGATCCTTCAAATCCTCATCTCCCGACGACGTTGCCGACTCCTCCATGGACACCACCGCCTTCGGAATCGTCTGCGACGAGGTGCTGAGGTGAATCCTCGAAGCCGTGGACTGAAAATTGAAAAACGTCGGCGACGAAATGTGTGAAGACATGCAACGGAGGAGCTTCAACCCGCCAGTGCAAGTGCACGGAGCTGCACGGTGCGACCACATGTGCAAACCCTAAATTCCAGAACAGACACTAATTCTTTGCAATAAATTATCACAGAACTAGTAATTCAGATGTGAAGAATCTGTGCGGACATTCCTGTAGTGTCTTATAACCCCGCCTAATTTCCAAAACAGACACTAATTATCTACAAAGCGGGCTCTTGAGACAAATCATCATAATGATGATTCTGTGAAGGATCTGTGCCGGCATTCCTGTAGTGTCTTGTACAGTCTAGGGTTGCGACAAGTGTTCGAGAAACCCTAATTTTCCAAAACCAATTGTTTACAACTGAATGTGCGCTCTTGAGACGATTTAAAATTGTTCGGTGAATAATCCGTGAGTAATAATTCTATGAATAATCTGTGGCTTCATTCCCGTAGTGTGTTGTCGATTCTAGGGTTGCGAGAAGCGATGAAATGCTCATGTTTGTGACAAGATGACTGATGATTCGTGGCGAGCCTCGCGGTGAAGGAAGCTTTGATGAAAAGGTTTCATTGTGAGTGTCAACTTCCTTCGGAAATCGATTCATCAGTGGGGCTGAATGGATCGTAGCGGTCAGTCGAGCAAGCAAAGAATTTCGTTCACAAAACCCTAAACCCTAAACCAGTCACGACTTGAACGATCAAGGGTTCATGGTTTTTAAATGTCAAATTCAATCAGTCATCTATTATACAATACAGCTCCGTTTGTCTGACTCGATCGTTTCGCGCTGGAATCTGTCATGGAGATATCCAAGCTCAATGTACTCAACGGCACGGGTCCCACTAGTATTGTACAAAATATAATTAAGTTGAGAGCAAATTTTATATTCCTGAATTAATGAAGAATATCGCGTGTGTTGGTCAAGAAACATATAAATTTGAACAAAAAAAAGTTCACGTGGAACCTATTCAAAAGTGCTTAAGAAAAACTTGAGGCTTAATTTGGGCTTCTTGGTTCTTCAGGGTTAAGGTAGAACATGCCTATCAGTGAGGTTGATATCTCTAATTTTGAAAGTCCATACCTCTCAACAATACATAGAGGGACAACTGCATTCTGAAAGAAAATTATCAATTGGGAGTGATTTGGCTGGCAAAAAGTCTTCGTATGTCAAATTGAGATTTCGACTTTTAGCAGTCAAAATTTGAAAATAGAAATCATTAGCAAGAATGCCCTTAGAACAGGTTCACTAGTGAGGTTGGTTTTGAAAGAGGGGTGCGGCTCATGAACCCTAAAAATAGAAATTTTAAAATTTTAAAAATTAGGGTTCAGCCAGCGGCGGCTGAACCTAAACGGCGGTGGTGGAAAAAAAAACCAAAAAATAAATAAAAAATTTTAAAAAAAAAAAAAAAAAATCTCTTTTGGTTTTCGTCTTCTTTCTTGTTTAAGGCTCATGAACCCTAAAAAAAAATAAAAAAATTGTATGTAGATAACATATAGGACAGAGCCTCACGGTTGTACCGTTCTTGTTGAGAATCCTATTAAGTACACAATCATTTACATTGCCTACTTTGGAATGGTTCAGAATATATACAGATATCAAAAATAAATTTAGTAATTTAGGACCTTCTATTTATGAATATTGTATAACGTTATTAATATTTTGCCTTTTTAGAAAATCACACACATGTTTGGACTTGGAACAAGTAAAACAACAAAACTTACATAATTAATATGGATGCAAACTGGCATTTGGCACGGACAAAGCCAGTAATAAACAATACATAATAAACTCTATCTATGATCATTTCTATTGTTAATTGAAATATTCCATTTTCAAAGGTGCAACATTTAGTTGCAAATTAATATATATATATATATATATTTATTTATTTTATTTTTTATTTATTTTTATTTTTTAACGAGTTTTTTTATTCATAAGGTATATTTCTGTTTAAAAAAGTTAAATCCTAAAATTCCTTTGGTTTCTTTAAAAAAATAAAAAAATGATTCTAGTGAAGTCTTTGAGCTTTTATATTATTCAAATATTCCATATGAATCAACAAGTGGTTGCAACTTGAATGGGCGCATTAGATGGAATAAAGAAAAGCATTTGTTAATGCTAGCACTTATACTGCGTATTCTTTACTTATTGACACCAAAAACTTTACAAATGTTTAGTCAAAAAGTTTCCAATTCTTAATACATCAAAGTGTCAAAAAAAGCTTCATTAGGCAAAGTCTAAATTCTTCTTTAAAATCTTTTTAGAAAAAAAGCAACTACAACTTTGCAATTAACCCTTAGAATGTCAGTGTCAATCAAGAGAATAATATTTTGTATTATACCAAAATGGTTACATTAATGTGATATGATAATTAGCCAACATAAAAATTAATATACTCAATTTGACAATGCCACTACTCCACATCACAAATGCTACAATGCTATTTGTCAAATAGTATGCTCTTGTGATATTACATTAGATCATACTAAATAAAAAAAATTATGTACAAATTTACTCTTTTAAAAAAAATTGCCTTCAAAAGAATCAAAATGGCCATTATCAAAATATATAGATATATTCTACACCAAGATTCTACAAATAGTGAAAGATGAAATTTCACCTTTGTGAAGGACTCAAAAGGAGCTTCACATTTATTTTAAAATTTTGAGTAGCACTATTTTGCAATTGGTGAAGCTTTTTCACTTTGAAATTTCAATATATTTCAATATTATGCACACATGTAAATATCTACTTCAAAATCACCCTTTTGATAAGGAAGAGCATTACGCATTGGTATAATGCACGATTATCAAATTATGCAGACTCCACACCGGTGGAATGCACAATTATTAAGGAAAAGGCCTCTCATGTCAAAAAATATTGGAATTTCAAGCACAATGTGGGGGTACCGCCTATGGGCAAGTGCCCACAAATCTATAAGTCCCCTCCCTTTGAGGGCTTCCCTAGCCTATACACAAATCTATAATTCGTAAGGAGTATGCGAGGGCTGCTAAAGAGAAGAGCAATGCAGGTTATTCAAATTTCACATCCTTGACTACATATAGATAGAAACTCTGAACCTCGATTGAGGTTGACGTGAATAAAGTGTTTGTTTGTCTTAACAATGAACGAATGCCCACCGGACAAAGGACCATTGGTGCAAGACTACTTTTGCCTTCCAAGAATAAACTCTTGACTACAAATACATGTCGACTTCATGAAATCAACGACACCAAGTTAGTGAACGCATTGCATTTATATTGGTTGATTTTCACGTCCATGTAATCTCTTAAACCTTAAAACACCCACACTATAGTTACTCGGTCAAACCTCGTTAATTTCTCACTTTTTGTAATATATTATATTTTGAGGTATTTTTCTCATATAAGCTATTGTTAAACCAATATAAATCATGATTATTTTTCATAATTATATATATAAAAAAAGAAATTTATAAGATTTTTCTAAGATTTTTTCTTCTAAAAATTATACTTATTACCGAAATGATTAAAATAGTATGAAATGTTTAGAAAAATGTAAATAATAGTGATGAACAACAAGGTAGAATTTCGATAGAAAAACTTTTCTTTGCAGTGTATATTGGAATTTAAGGGTTATGAACTTTAAAGTGGTATTAGAAAATGCTGTTTTAAAAATTTTGAAGAGTGATACATTGGCAAAATATAACCACTCACACTTTTTTAGTTGGGATCATTTTCATTTGAAATTAACCCTTAAACGTACCAGTCCTTTTTGGAAAAGTCAAACTACAAAATTATACAGAATTAAGCCTTGAAGAATAATCAAATTATATTTTGTAATATTTCCATGCATGAAATTAAGTGTTTCCTATAAGTCCTGAAATTTTCAGATTTTTTTTATTTAACATGACTTTTTTACAATTTTTTAAGTCAAATGCTTCACAAATTCATTTTAATTACAAAAAGACTTCAAAAATTTGATTAATTTTTGGATGAGATGCAAATCAATATGGAGAATCACATGATATCATTGATATGTTTTCCATAAAAAAAAAAACTAGTTAAATTTTGAAATTCGAAAAGTAAACATCCCATGTAGTGTATTCAGAGCTTGAGCTACAAAGCTTGCAAAAGAAATAATTTACTCAATACATGAAATTTTTAAGATTTGAAAAGTGGAGTGCAAACTAAACTTGATAAACTTCATTTTCTCTGTTGAGTGTAGTAGCAAAAGAAGTCATCTTCAAGATCAAAATTGGGTTTGACCAACAAACATCCAATAACTGGATGCGTGCACGTTTAGGGGTTAAGAACTAAATGAAAATCAACCTTTGACTGGAAAACGACCGCACGGTGCGCCTGGGACGCTGAGGGGTTAATTTAATCCTCCAATTAGCGGTGTGATTAGTGCTAATGAATCTGCCCAGCCGCGCTGGGGGAGCAAGGAGGCGCCGATGGGGCAATCCAACGGCGCACCACCAACGCAGGACGGCCATCGGACGGCGGGGAGATCCGCTAGCTCCCGCTTCCCTAATACGGGGACAACACCTCAAGAAGCGGGGCCAGCCAGGGGGGCGCCAGGGCCGTGCGATGGGGGATCGGACGGTGCGCAGACGCGGACCCCAACGAAATGGGGGGTCGCCTGGCTCTGCGGGGGCGACTCTGGGCTTTGGCAGCTCTGTTGATGCTGCCTTGCGAATGCTTCGTTCGACGCCACCATAGCCACCGCGCCAACTACACAATTCCCTTTTGTTGCCGAGCTAGGGCTGCGGACGGAGGCTGTCTCTCTCCTCACGGCCTTCGTTGCTCGCTCCCTTCTAGTTTCTGTCTTCATTTCCCTTTTGTTTTTTAATTTTTAATCTCCTATTGAAGCTGCCGCTAGGAGCTTCCGTTTCGATCCTGTTGCGGGCAGGGTTAGCGTGCGGAAGGAGATTGCGAGAAGGGAGCGAACTCCGTGATTTTTTTTTTCAGGTTAGTGTGATTTACGACACTGTGATTGACTGAGTTTCGATCTCTACTCTTTGACTGCGTGTCTGCCCTAATTCTTGACGTCTTTCTCGCGGTTTTTGATTTTTTGAGCTTCATTGGACGCTTTCGTTTCGGCCATTATAATTTGTGATCACAGGGGAGTCAGGGTTTACGCAAGTGGAGGGAGTGAGTAAGTGCGGACTGGAGTTTGGATTTTTTTTCTTCTTTCTTTTATTTGTTTGCTTCTCTCATCATCATGTCGGTGTGGTGAGACTCTGGAAGCTGTTTACGTGTTCGCTGAATTACTGTCTAGGCTTTGTGCGATTTCGCATTCGCTTTGGCCAGGTGAAGAAATTCGACACGTGTGCGCTGGATGCTCCAAATGCGGGTCTTTGTGCGAGGAGTTGCATGTAGTTAGTGGAACTCTCCGTAGGAGCTACGTAGTGTTGTGGATGTTATGGATCCCACAGTCTGAGGCGTCGTAAATTCCGGATTGGACTTGGAAAACAGATGTTTTCATGGGCTTTGTGAAACATTCCACGGCATACAACGTCTGTGGCCGTATTTATGTAAAAGGAATCGGGTACTCCGTGTCATTCTCCGGGCAGCTTAGGCTAGGTCAGTTGTATGAGACTGAGTGATTGAGACTTCAAGCCGTAGGCACGAAGGCTTCATAGCAATGGCGGTGCTTTGACGCCACCATAGGTTGAGCATGTTGTATGGGATTCCATATTTTCTCGGGCGTGGTCAGTGTGTGATTGTTGTGGAGAGCGTTGGTGAGGTTAGTTTATGTGCTGTCATTGACCTTGGCGTTCACATCGTTAAGTGCCGTGGGGCGCTCCATGCGGGACTTCCGTCGGTCCTTTCAAAGTTTGACTTAACAGCCTGAGCTGTTTGCAGAGGTTCGGGGTGCTTTGCTGGTTGTCATATTAACATGGACGAGATTCGAGGCATCGCAAATCACTTCTAGCAAGATGTCGGCCCTCTAGAGAAATTGGGGGGCCCGAGTGCTGTTGGCGACATTCTGATTGTGAGCGAGCGAGCGAGCGAAACAGGGTAGGTCGGAGTATGGTGGTATCCTGCGGGGGTGCTGTGATGTGAATGTTGGAATGGCGACAGAGAGTCCTGTAAGGATGATGCCGGGAGGGATGAGAGGGAACATGGGCGGTCTGGGAGATGGCCTGAGGGCCGAGAACGGCAGCTCGCAGACATTGGATGGAGTGATGGAGTTGGGGCGTCTGCTGAAAGGGCGGACCCGGTTCGACAACATTCTGAATTCTGGAAACGTACCGCAGCGCAGCGGCAGTGCTCCTCCCAGCGTGGAGGGGTCATTGTCTGCTATTAATGGGCTGTTCGACATGCCGACGAGCCCAAAAGGCTCGAACTCACAGTCGGGCGAGGAGGACATTCTGGATGCTGAGGAAGCGCAGCGCGCGGATCCCAAGTATCTGGTTTATTATTATAATAACATCAATTTGAATCCGAGGCTGCCTCCGCCCCTGATTTCGTGGAACAACTATCGACTGGCGCAGAGGTTGCAATCTGGGATGGGAGCCGGTGGATACGGGGACAAAAAGAAGCTGCGGTCGATGGATGACAGCAGCAGCAGGTCTTTATTTTTGAGCCAGCCCGTGTTGCCCACACACAGGGAGGAGCCGGAGGCCCCGGAAGAGGACAACTCGCCAATGGGTGCCCTTGCCAGAACGGTGTCCAGTGATTGGGCAGAACGAGGAGACAGTTTCAGAGGTCTGTCATCCGGACTAGGGCCCCGTCCCAAGAGCCTGGTGGATCTCATTCAGGTTCGTGGAACTATTGATGATGCCGTTAGTGTTTCACCAATATGTGCAGCACTGCGGATTGTAGAATCGGTGTCTTCATATTTGATTGATGGTCAGAATTTTATCGACCCGGTTTTCTCCTGGAGATCATTACATAGGACCTTAGTTGCTGTTTATGTGGTGACACTCTGCTGAGTTGTGGTGAATGTAGTGTAAGTTTTGATTGATCATAGTTGTATATGGAGTCATTTCCAGGAGAGTGAAGTAGTAGCTGAGTAGTTGCAAATGTGGATCTTTGACAGGAGGATTTCCCCCGAACACCCTCGCCTGTGTATCACCTGTCGAGGTCGTCAAGCAGAGCCGCAAACGATGAGAATGAGGCGGCGAGTGCGGTGTTGGACCTGCAATTGGCCCATCTGCGGGAGTTGGCGACTGGAGAGTCGAATGTCGGGGCAGGTGGCATGGGATCTCGGTCTACTACCCCTATTCCGGGAGTGTCGAATCTGCACCAGTCTTCTGGACCTGCAGCGCCCGTGCCGCGAATTCCTACACCTGAAATTTCACTTATTAGTAATGCCCGTTCCGCGAGTCCAAGTTTGGCCAAAATGAGTGGAGTGCCAGGTAGAGCTTGTCTTTTTTATTTATTTCTTATTGTTTTGAGCAGTGGGTGCATTTGGAGACATGGTGTGCTCTGGTATTTTTTATAATGCTGTGAAGCTCAAGTGCAATCAAATGTCTTGCCTGGACTTTAGGGCTGGCCTTCTGAGACGAGCTGGTGGGATGGTTATTTCAGGGCTTTCAGGAGGAAACATGTCTTTCCAGAGCTCTGATTCACGAAGCTTGGGCCTGGGTCGGGCCGCAAGTGCAAGTGCTGCAGATTTCTCCCATGCACTTCAGATGAACAGGTCAGCCAGTGCAAATAATGCTGACCTGGTAGCAGTCATGCAGGGGTTGAGTATGTCCGACATGCAGGGAACTACTGCAATGGATGATGGGGAAATGCTACAACAACAGCAACAGCAGCAGCAACAGCAACTGCAACAACAGCAGGAGCAACAGCAGGTGCGGCTTCAGCAACAGCAGCAGCAGCAACGACAGCAGCAGCAGCAGCAACAACAGCAGCAGCAGCGGGCACATATAGCTGCTCAGGCTCAAGCTCAGGCGCAGGCAGCCCAGGTGAGTAGCACTGATGTTGGCGTTCAGGCTTTATCACTCTCATAAAGGCAGCATGTTTGGATAGTGTAGAATGTGGAAGGTGGTTTGGAAATCCTGTGAATGTGAATACGAATTAGTGGGGTAACAAAGACTTGCCGTGTGCCCGGTGTCAGGCCTTGGCATATTCTCAGGCATTACAGCAGCAGCAGTTGTATTCGGGTGTGGACTCTGGATACCGTGGTCAGCATAAGTTTGGTGTGCCGGGCATGGCAAGCCCGCAAGGGCAAGCAGCCGGGCTTCAAGCCAATCTGCAGGGCAGCACAACTCCAGCAAATATGTATGCAGCGGCAGCGGCTGCAATGTATATGGCACAGCAGAATCCGTACTACGCAAACATGAACTCTGCAGCAGTGTATGGCCCTCAGTATGGGCTGGGTGGTTACCCTGTGAACCCCGCTATGCTTGCCCCTATGATGGCTGGGTACCCACCCCCGGTGTTTGATCCGGCAACTGCGGCTGCTCTTGCAAGCATGGGTGTGAGAGCCGGTGCTCCTGCGCAAGGCGCCGTGGATATGCAGAATCTGTACAAGTATGCGGGGCAAGCAACGCCCCAGATGCACGACCCTCTTTATTTGCAGTATGTGCGGGCAGCAGAGGAGGCACGGGCAGCTGCATTGGACCCGTCTTTGCTGAGGAATTACATGGGGGGAGGTCATGTAGATATGGTGGAGCTTCAGAAGAACCAGCTGAGCGCTATGCTGGGTTACAGTGCGGAGCAGAAGTCCCAGTTTGCAAGGGCGGGGTCAATGGGGATCCCGATTGCTAGCCAAAAGAGTGGTTCAGTGAGCCCAGCATACTATGGCAGTCCTCCTGGTGTGGGGATGGTGGCATTCAACAACTCACCCCTGACAAGCCCGGTGCTGCCGGGGTCGCCAGTGGGCCCAGGAGGTTTTGGAATGAGGCGTGATGAGCGCAACATGAGGCTGTCTTCTGCATCCAGGACGAGTTCTGGCAACATGGGATCTGGCAGTGGCACCACCTATGCTGGGTGGCAAGGGCAGAAGTCGAGTGAACCGACAGAGGAGGTGCGGGGCTCATCGTTGTTGGAGGAATTCAAGAACAGCAAGACAAGGAGATTTGAGCTATCAGACATTGCAGGGCATGTCGTGGAGTTCAGGTATGGCTGGTTCACATAATGTGTGCCACAAGGTCTCAATTAAAGTTGTGACTCTGGTGATGAGGAACTCAGCTGCCGAGATGAGACTGGAGGATTTGTGGAGTACTTATCATTTGATTTGTGTCGCATGTGATTGATGTGAACGTTAACTGAGGTGTTTCTTTTCGGGTGCAGTGCCGATCAGCATGGGAGTAGGTTCATTCAGCAGAAACTGGAGACTGCAAATCCGGAGGACAAGAACATGGTGTTTCAGGAGGTGCTTCCACGAGCTCTGACACTAATGACGGATGTTTTCGGCAATTATGTGATCCAAAAGGTAGGAGGGATCGCTGGATTTGGTATGGAAAGTGGAAGCTTTGGATGTGTTGTGGGTAGATGCACCTGTAGCGTGGATCTGCCAGGAGTGGCCTCGGGGTGGGGACTAGAAATGTCTTGTCTTGTTGTGTCGGTGGCAAAGGCTGGAAGCTTGACTTGTGTTTTTGTTGTTGGGGCAGTTCTTCGAGCATGGGACTCAGCAGCAGCGAAGAGAGCTGGCAAGTCAGTTGGTGGGGCATGTGCTGGTGCTGAGTTTGCAGATGTACGGCTGCAGGGTGATTCAGAAGGTAAGGCTCCTGGGTGCAATGTGAGGTCTGGTGGATTGTGAATGTTTCGAGTGTAGATAGTTTGAAGAGTCGTTGTGGAGAACAGGGCATTCTGTTAGAGTGGAGCATGGGATGGAGCTTGTTTTGAGTCTTGGGAGCATTGAGCGATGTGTGTTTGTGGCATTCTACCAGGCGCTGGAGGTGGTGGATGTGGACCAACAGACTCAATTGGTGTCGGAGTTGGATGGGCACGTAATGCGGTGTGTGCGGGACCAGAACGGGAACCACGTGATCCAGAAGTGCATCGAGTGCGTGCCCCCGGACAAAATCCATTTTATAATCTCGGCGTTTTACAATCAGGTGGTGACGCTTTCCACACATCCGTATGGATGCCGGGTTATTCAGGTATGGCAGTGTTTCGGCAAGGCACGACTGTCTTCTTCCTGTTTTTCCAAAGTTTTTGGTATGTGTTGAAGTTGTATTTATGGTAGCGTCTTTCAGAGGCTTCATGTGTTGTTTGTTGGGGTTTCTCGTTGATTCAGAGGGTTCTGGAGCACTGCACTGACGAGCAGAAGCAGAAGGGAATCATGGAGGAGATTTTACGTTCCACATGTGCACTTGCTCAAGATCAGTATGGCAACTACGTTGTACAGGTCAGTGTCATGGTGCCCGTGTTGCGAGTTTTTGGTCGTCTCGCCGGCTCGTGTGGTCTGAGAGTCGATGAATGCTGTTTGTATGGATGTTTTGCGGTTCTGGGGTATACAGATTGTGACCATGGTTGTTGATGGGCAGTCGTTTCAGCGGTGCTTGTCGTGACCACAGTAGTGTTTGGAGTTGTATCTGTTGCAAATTCAAGGCTGTCTGTGTGACATGTATTTTCTGACGTGTGTGTGGATGTGGTCCATGAATTGTGATTCAGCATGTGCTGGAGCACGGACGAGATCATGAGAGAAGTGAGATCATAACGAAGCTGGCTGGCCAAATTGTACAAATGAGTCAGCACAAGTTCGCCTCAAACGTGGTGGAGAAGTGCTTGGAGTATGGTGGCCCAGTGGAGCGGCAGATTTTGATTGATGAAATGCTTGGTCTCACTGATGAGAATGAGCCACTTCAGGTACACTGGGAAGTCGATTGGGAGAGGATTGGTGAATCATCCTGGACATCATATGATTTGTGCTGCACATCCCGTGAAGAATCTATGCGTGGAATGCAGGGTTTAGTTGGAGAGAACAGTTTTTGCATGGAGGACCCAGATCCGTTCATGGATTGACGTTTCTGTGACAAATGGTGCTATCGCAGTTTCTGAATGTCATTATTGTGGTCTGGTCGATATTATTAGCATGCAAGATGCTTACAAGAGGTGGCTTGGGGGTTTGGTTTGCAGGCAATGATGAAAGATCAGTTTGCAAACTACGTGGTCCAGAAGGTGCTGGAGACATGTGACGAGTCGCAGCGTGAGCTGTTGCTTGGTCGTATTCGGGTGCACCTGCATGCACTGAAGAAGTACACGTATGGCAAGCACATCGTGGCACGTGTGGAGAAGCTGGTCGCTGCCGGAGGTGAGTATTCTGTGGTCATTGGCCAGTAAGTGATTACGCAGAGTGAGAATGGTGTAGAGTGCTAGGTCGTGGTGTGAAATGTGCCGTTGTTGTGAATGTCAGTCCGTGTGCTTTCCTGAACTGGGCTTACTGGAGTGGGGTTTGCGTGCAGAGAGACGGAGTGCTGCCTACATGGCGCATAATTTGGCTACCACTTGAAGCCCCGATGGAACTTGGGACGATGCTAGCTTTTCCGAGAAGTGGAAGGGTGTTGTTATCCGGAGGGCCAGAAGTGATGCCTTGCTGTGCCCTCGTGTCATGGAGGAGAATCTTACGTGTTGAGCTGAGTGCGGGCAAGTGGAACATGGAAGGGCAGCCCTCCGGCGGGCAGCGAGCATTTGTGAGCAGTAAATAGTGTACTAGTGTAGGATTGTACGCAACTTGTGTTTGAAGGTCGGGAGAGGGGCAGGGTGAGTAGCAGTGCAGATGGTGCCGGCATGTATCTTGCGTGGATGGCTGTGGGTAGTCGGTGTATCTATAAGTAATAGGTCTATATATTGGGAGCTGGGAGCGCCGGGAGAAGCGCTGGCGTTGTATGCGGTTGTACCCACCCTCCGTCTTTCCCTGGTAGTGTGATTTCAGGTGAGGCAGTGGGGCATGGAACAGTGTGAATGGGTAGTGTGTTAGTGTGTGAAAAGAAGAAGGAAAGGGTCGAGGCAGGAGTTAGCTGTAACGGGCGTGTATAAAGAGCAAGTGTCCTTCGTTCCGAAGTGTACAGACTGACTGACATGTGTAGGTCTTCGTGGCAAGACGAGTTGGTTTTGAAGGATCGGAAGGGGGTTGTGGTAGGACTCTGTCCTTTCTTGCTAGTGCTGCTACCGAAGGTTAGTTCTTGTGCAGCTATTGCGCCAGTCCCTCGTGGTGTAAATAGGGCGCCCTCTAATTGCAAGGGCCAGCTGGCAATGTCTTAATTCTTTTATTCTCGTGCAATGTAGTGTGAATTTGTGAGTACCTTTAAATTGTTTTCTCCCTTGATGTTTCTCTTCTATATATTAATCTAAGTATCTATTTTCTTGGTGGCGAAATATGAGACTTATTAGAGTTATCCGTGAAGTAAAAGGGGTGTACCCTGTCTGCTGGCTGGAGTTTGCAGCCTTCAAGTAGTATTTTCTATAGCAAGCAACCAAGTATTTGCTTTGGGTGAGCATGAGGTTGGTGTGGGGGCATAGATTGATTCCCTCTTGGGATCTTGAGTGCCATGAGGTGGAGTCTTGCATTGGTGAGGTGCGAGGTTTGAAACTTCTTGACAATGCAGAGCCTTGTCATTGCTCGACAAAAAAGGGGCCACAACTTAGTTGTTTTTGCCCCCTTTCAAGCCAATAAACTAGTTTTGCCTTGTCTTTCCTCTTGGGGAAATACTTTACGGAAAACTCTATTAGACGGATCAAATTGGGACTATATCCAGGATCTGTGGTTTGAAATTAGTTATTTCTTTTAATCATTCGTTTTGTTTCAAAATGATTGAAGTCGTGAAGTTTAGTGGTTATTACTATCTTGTTGCTTTTGTCTTGAATATATTCAACTGCCATTTTGATTTCTTCATCAAAATAGGAGCTGCATACTTTGGCACCTTCAACCTTTAATCATCATTGTAGCGATATACTGGCAGATGGATGTAACCTATCAAAAGGGGACTGAAGTATTACAAAGTAGATGCAGGATTCCCCACTTTGTGAAAACAGGGAACAGTGATGAAATATTGTTCCTAGATTTATTTTTCTTGTGACCAAAATCACTTACTAGCATGGACGCAACCCATGTGCCTGGTAGAGTTTCATTCCTTTTTCATTATACCAAGTGAAAAACAACACATTTCCTACTAGTGAAAGTCTTGGGTTGTTTGAGTGGTTGAAAAGTTTGCTGGTGCAAAGGAAAATTAAAGTTTGGCACGATGTCCCAGAAGCAATCAAGTTTTGCCATCACTGGCGTAGACAGGTCGCACATTTCTTGGGAAGGGATGGGAGGATGGATTTTGGAGACAAGTCAATTTTTTGTTGCATAACGAGTAGAGATTTTGAATGGAGCTGATGAAGTGGGGAATCATGGACACTTCAAGAGAAGAGAACAGCCCAATGTGGCAAGCATTAATATTTGCGCTCATGTCGCCAACCTCTTAGCAGAAGCTGAAGTGGAATTTAGGGATCTCCACCTCTACACCGGTTATAGCCATTAAGGTAACTATACCTAAAAGGGAGCATTTACCTTAAAGCGTGCATATCTATTATAGTGTGACATTTCACAGATTAAATGTTACATTGTAATAGATATGCACGCTTTAAGGTAAATGCTCCCTTTTAGGTATAGTTACCTTATTGTGAGTTACAGTAACTCAATATTCTCACAATAACCGTGGCATTAAAATAAATAAAAATGAGTCTCAATAATCGAGAGTATCTAGATGTATGTATTGAAATTAGTGTGAGAATTGGTGTAAAGTCTCACACTAATTCTGTGACTCACAGTAATGGCAATAATTGGCATAGTGAAAAGATGACAAGCCCCTGAGTATCTTAATTCCCACTCCAATGCAACAACCTCTTAGGCTCTTACGTCACCAGTTGGCTATGCAGTCTTTGGCCATGAAAACCTGCCACCGTTTGGCATTATTGTGCAAAATCGTATTCACATAATTATTTTCCCTTCAGGACAGTGTGATTAGGACTCACTAGGTGGATAATTATGCCTCAGTCTTGATTTTTTTGTTTTTTTTTCAATGTAGCCACACCGAATTTCTGATTGCCAAGTACCTGAAAATAGCCACTCAAAAAGTATGCTAGTATATTAGAAAACAACCAGGAGTGTACTTAATATTCTTGAACGAAGTAATCACATTTGCAATATGTAAACTTTGATACTTAACCCCTAAACCTATTGATCCTTTGAACACAAGTAGATGCTAGCCTCAAAAATAGATATTAGCATGACTGAGATGTACAGTGGGGTACCAATCAAAATGTCGTTTTCGAATTCGCAGTGAGAAAATTTCAATTTTGCCAACTTTGAAAGTCTCCCAAGAGCTCAAAAATTGGTTTTTTACCACAAAACTTTTACCAAAAAATTATCTTCAAGTTAATTATATGTATGCCAAATTTCAAGGCCAAAAGATTCACTGAAAAAAAGTTATTCAAAATCTACCAACATTGGTATTTTTTCACTGCTGCCAACTTTGACAGCCTCCCAAAGATTGAATTAAAATTTTTTTGCCATGAAATTCTTAGAACAAAAATCTCTTTATGTTAGTAATATATGACAAAAATTTCAAGGCCAAAAGATTAATGCAAAAAAAGATATTAACAATCTACCAACATGTGTAGTTGTGAGGGAAACCATTTCATTGCTATCAACTTTGACTACTATGTTGGTAGATTTTGAATAACTTTTTTTTGGTGAATCTTTTGGCCTTGAAATTTGGTGTACATATAATTAACTTAAAGATAATTCTTTAATAAAACTTTCGTGGTAAAATACCAATTTTTGAGCTCTCCGGAGGCTTTCAAAGTTGGCTGTACTCAAAGTACGTAGCAATGAAATGGTTTCCCCCACAGCTACACATGTTGGTAGATTGTTAATATCTTTTTTTTGGATTAATCTTTTGGCCTTGAAATTTTTATCATATATTACTAACATAAAGAGGTTTTTTTTGCAAGAATTTCATGGCAAAAAGAAATTAATTCAATCTTTGGGAGGCTGTCAAAGTTGGCAGCAGTGAAAAAATACCAATGTTGGTAGATTTTGAATAACTTTTTTTCGGTGAATCTTTTGGCCTTAAAATTTGGCATACATATAATTAACTTGAAGATAATTTTTGGTAAAAGTTTCGTGGTAAAACACCAATTTTTGAGCTCTTGGGAGACTTTCAAAGTTGGAAAAACTGAAATTTTCTCACTGCGAATTCGAAAACGACATTTTGATTGGTACCCCACTGTACATTAGGTGTACATAAGAGGACCATTGCATGCATGAAATCTACCCAACAAATTTGACATACTTGCATTTGGAGGCCTCCCCAATATTATCAACATCTCCTCATCACAAGAGATTTACTTTAATTGGTAGAGAATTTAATAGCTTGCAAAGGTGACTTGGATGAAAGTCATCAGAGACTATATGAGAAAGTTAGAAGGCTTTGGATCCGTTTGTGATCCAGTTTCTCGACGCTCGGACGTTTAGGGGTTAAACCTTCGTTGTACAAGATCCAACCCATTGAGTTCCAGTAACAAGAAAGTATGGAATTTGCTACAGTGATATCGAAATAACATCCATAGCATGTTACTTATTACCTGTTATGAAATAATTAGGTTTAACCGAAAAGAAGGCTATGGAACCTCCCTTTTCAACCTCCTTCTAACCTCTCTTTTGAGCTCTCTTGAGCTATGTTTGGGTTGAATAGTGTCGTGTCATAACTTGTCCCCTTGTGGGCCATGGGCTTGGAGCTTTGGTAGGAGGTGTGGAAGTCATTGCGAGGTGTGGAGAATAATGACAGTGGCTTGCTTTAGATTGTCTTCCAACTCATCTTGAACTAGTTTTCGGTCTATTTATGTTTCAATATGAGTTCAAGAGGAGTTCAAGAGGAATTTGCTAAAACTTTCCTCTTTGATCTGACTTTTCGGTTAACTCTATTATATGAATAAAACAAAGCCTACTGAAAAAAATTAGTTGTCTTTTTCTCATCTCACAAACAACATTTTCATCTCATTTCATGGAAACCAATTTACTTTGGAGAAATGTTGGAGTATTTGCAGTAATCCAACCCACATCGAACTCAACAGATATTTAGTCATTGAATCAATTTCTCAATCACATGGGTGCATTCATGGTAATAGGAGCCAAAAGTGCTCAAATCTAAGGACTCTTGGTGAGACAAACAAACCCATGGGGCAATGGTCGGCTTGAGGTATCCTTCTTTGAAGACACTAATTAGGTTATTTTGTTCCTAAGCCTCTAAAGTTTGCCTAATTTATTCATTTTGATCAAGTAAGAAGACCTAAATGAAGAAAAAAAGTCGTTCGCCTCAACATGGTTAAAATGTGCATTCCTACAAAAAAATTATAGTTTTAGATTTTTGGATCTTTCCATAGATGTGAGAAAAAGTACTGAATTTTGAAAATTGCAGGCATCATAGTACACAATTTATTAAAAAAAAATTACTAAAATTAATTATTTTGTGCATTGGACCATTTAATGTAAGTCACATCCAAAAATAATATTAAAATAATTTATTTGATATTCCAAATGCTTGTTTTCAAAGATTTTAGGCACAAAGGACAAAACTTACTTTTTCAACCAAAAACTTCATTAATTTTTTTAAAAATTCTTTGATTGTGATGATTATTTTTCTTCATACATTACAAGTGTTGGAAGTTAAAACTTCATTTCGTGAAATCATACTTTATTATATTTAAAAGTTGAAGTTGTTTAACACAGTGCAACAAACTAACATTGTAGTTAAACGACGCTTTTGGGTACCCCAAGCCGATCATTGCCCCATGCTCAAATGTATAGTAGACTCATGGGACCTCTGTCGTTGAGCATGTTGTTGCAAAAGAAACGTCATAGTCGCAGAAGAAGGCGTATAGTAGTCGTGACCTACACGAGCATGGGTTGTCTGAGCTTAACCCTTAAACGTCAAGAGGGCCTGGGCGGAGCAGCCCGAAAGGAATCTAAATTTTTGGAGGCGAAAAAAATATTTATTTATTTATTTTTATTTTATTTTTATTTTTTGGTTTTTTTGGAAAAAAACGGCTCTGCTAGCCAGCATTATTGCGGCACTGTAGCACTGCGGCACTTTTCAAAAAACGACCTCAACTGCCCCAACCTCAAAACTTGTTCAATTTGATAACTTTGATTGCTTCCCAACGATTCCACATTCTCTCAAATGAGACACAAATTTAGAATCTAGATCACTTTTTCAATAGCTTTTCAACGCACCAGTGCTCGCTTGATTTGGTTGAGAAAATCCACTTTTTTCTTCATTATTCTCTTTTAAATAAGCCCATGGGGCTTACCTTGACGTTTAACCCCTGAGCGCCCAGAGCATGTTTACCAAAATCCAGACCCTTCTCAACTCATTTGAATCAAATTGTCACCCAAAACAAGATTCACATAAATTGACCGTACCGATTGGTAGTGGAGACATGCCCGAAGTTGTGGGGGAAAGGACAAATGATTTCACCGTACCATTGAAAAGATTATAAGAGTCAAATATGGCAACCTTTCATTTTGTGAAGGCCATATTTGGGGCGCTGGGGCGCTCAGGGGTTAAGGGTTAACCGGTTCCGGACTGGAACGGTTGAGTGAGACAACCCATGCGAACGATTGTACAGTATTGTAGAATGATTGTGCAAAGGCCTGGGGGACTGAAGGGGACAGAAGGGGACTTTGAGAAAGGCTTTTGGTGACGCCCTGTTCCTCAATCATCGCTGCGCTGCTGCTGCTCCTCCCTCGTCGCCTCATTGCTCGCAAAACCCACATCGCGTCGCTCGCCTTCCTCTCTTCCTGCTTTTGCTGTTTCGGCCTACTCCGCTTAGGGTTGCATTCCTGGGCGCCACTTGCTGCTCGATCAATGAGCCCACATTGTGAATCGGGCTGATTCCACCAGGTTTTGATCCGGTTCTTGGCAAGCGAGGTTTCGGGGTTTTCTTGGGGAATCGGGCTGTTTCTTGTCCTTCTCGATCTGGCGCTCGTTCTGCACCATTTTGTAGTATGGCGCGTTAGCCGATCTTGGTTGTGAGCATCGCGAATTGGGGGAAGGAAGCTGGGGGAATGGGGGGTTTTACTTGAGTTTATTGATTACAAGTGAGATGGTACTGTTGAATTCGCGGTGCCCGTGATCGATCGGTCACGCTTTTTGCCTTTTTAGGGTTGAATCGGAGAGTTAGGGCAATGGATCCAGTCGCGGAAACCCAGCCTCAGGAAGACTCCGACGATGAAGCGCTCCTGGAGTACATGTCGTTCCGGGAGAAGCAAGCGCGCTTGGAGAGTGCACGGTGGGCAGGATACGCAGAAGATCAACCCGCGATGACGGTCTTAGACATAATGCAAGAATCCACGACGCTGCTACGAAGACACAACGGCATTCTCCTCGCATTAGGGTTAGCCCTCGCCGTCCCCTTATCAGCAATTCTCCTCTCCCACGTACTCCTCCTACTCCCGTTCATGGAGTATCTCGTCCGCGCGGTGGAACAAGCCGCGGCGCAGAGGTTCAAGCAGCACTCGCACCGCGCGGGCTACAGAAGGCTGGCGGAGATTATCATGTCCAACGTGGTGGACATTCCGTTCTCCGCCTTGTTTTCTCCGCTGCTCAAAGCAGGGGTTGCGTACATCGTCGCGGCGACCTACGGGCGAAGGCGACTGGAGTTCACAGAGATTGTGGACATTTTGCAAAAGATTTGGTTACTGCTGATGCAGACGTTCATGTGGACGTGCTCCGTGTACTTGACGTTTGCTTCGGCGTTTGCTGCGTTGCTGTGGTTCGCCTCCAAAGCTTCAAACCTCCTCGGCGGGTTCAGTCTTTTAGCGGCCAGTGTAGCGGGCTTGGTGCTTGCCTTGGGACTGGCATATGCGAATGTGATGTGCAACTTGGCGTATGTGGTTTCTGCCTTGGAAGGATTCCATGGAAAACCTGCGCTCTTGCAGAGCATACATCTTCTGAAAGGGAGGGCGGAGGTGGCTTTGTTGCTGTTCTTGGTCACGAACGTGAATGCCACGCTGCTGGACATTCTGTTCGAGTTTCACATCATCCGGAACACCGACAAAACGATCGTTTACGACAAGTACTGGGAAGCGCCCTTGCTCATCTTCATGCACTCGTTTGTGTTCCTGTTCGACGCCATCATGATCAGTGTCTTGTATTACATTTGCAAGTCCTCGGAGCCCCCGGAAAGTTCTCCCCCGGGAGTCCTTCATCCTGCTGTTGCGCATCATCTCGTTAATTCTAGTGAATTGGTCGCCGCCAGATCGCCTTGACAGATAGTCCTGCACATATCATGTTGTAACATAGTCCTCCTCTATCCCATTTTTTTATAATTGATTCCGGCTAGGGGCAACAAATTGTTTCCTTTTCCAGCAGTTTTCCCTTTTTGCAACCATGCTTTCGTCTTTTTGTCAAGGTGCTGGTTGTGCACAAGAAATCCTATACCTCGATCGCTTTTTATTTCATTTTCTTGCCTCGTCTTGTTCAATGTTGACTAAGAGTCCAAGTAACGAGAGAATGAGTATGAAGAGCTGGTGCTTACATGCTATGCTTGAGATGGACACTTGTTAGCTGAAATGTATCATAAGCAATCTTCTGAGCACCGATCACAGGCATCAGAAAAGTTGGGCCAGACTATTTTGGTGCCATTTTGACACCAAAGGTTGCATACATGTCATTTTAAGGCCCGTTCGCACTTGGCCTTTGCAAAGACCGTGGATAAAAATTTAACACCCCCACAATTTTGGGAAAAATACCTTCTTTGTAGGAAAGGTGTCATCAATGAGGTTTGGAAAGGTGTTAGCAATAGTAGGGGGATTACATAATGGCCCCTCAAGTGCCACATAGCTAAGACCATTCTTTAGTGTTCAAAACTAGGGAATATTTCTTATTTTGGTGCTCCCTTAACAATTGCCTACTATTGCTCAAATATTTTTTGTCCTCCTAAATGTTAGCTAATACCCATTCTTAAAAGTGTGCCATGTGTACATCCATGTAGGATTGGTAATTATTAAAAAAATGTAGGTGGGAACACACACTTTTTTAAGGATGTAAGACCCCCTTGTAAGACCACCTCTAAGGCCAGGTGCGAACATACCTTTAGTGTCATTTATCTATACTAGGTTGGTATGGAGGTTGGCACTAAATTATTATAATTGTGTGTGCATTTCAATGCACCATCATGGCACCATGTCCACATGCCTTGAAGTTCATGATGGGGTGCTCACGTTCGCATCTGCTAGTCCCTTGGGCCACGGGGTTCCAAAAACGCAATACGATAGCCACAAGGAGAGATTTCCACATTGGATTTTGTATGGGAAGTAGGACAAAATTCTCACAATTGTAACTTTCTTGGGATGATTGTAGTGTATTTTTGATCTTGGAAGTTACAATTGTGGGAAATTTTTCCCACTTCCTATATGGGAATCTTGCATTTATCTTCTTGTGTAGATTATTTTTAAGTTTATTATTTTTAATCTCATCTCCTTTTGCGATGCTTGTTCAAATTACATGTACAGTTGGCCCCAACAAGTCTGCGTAATTTTTGTACTGTCATTGATGTTTACACTTCCCATTAGCATAGCAATGGTTGAGTGAGCATGAACTTTTG
Source organism: Pohlia nutans (assembly GCA_022496805.1). Lineage (NCBI taxonomy): Eukaryota > Viridiplantae > Streptophyta > Bryopsida > Bryales > Mniaceae > Pohlia > Pohlia nutans. The sequence goes on from CM040086.1 coordinate 7,588,406, forward strand.
AAATACAGCATTGCAACTTCATGAACATATGTGCAACATTGAGCATTTGCTTTGGGAAGCCACACTTGACCATGCTCGAGTGGCATGGCAGAAAACCAAGACATTGATGGCAAAACACCCGGCTAAAACTCTCTCCTATTTGAAGAAATTTGACAAGCTCTGGTTGTCTTCCGACAGTGATCAAGTGCTTTGGAGTCATGTGAGACCCACTATGGGGAAGTTCAATTAGTTAGGAGGGGTTGCGGCCCTTGGTTCGCTTTATAGTTTTTTTGAAAGTTGAAAACCTAAAAATTGTCGCCGGACCCTTTGGGGTCCAAGTTCATGTGTGGCTTTTTTCTTTGCAATGGAATTCTGCTACCTTTGTGTCAAAAAAAAAGAAAAGAACATATGTGCAACATTTGGTACCATGAAGATAAAAGGGGAAAGTAAATTACAATTAACTTTTAATGCGTAAAAATTCATAGGAGTTACATAAATGCTTTTTACAATACAAAATTTGGGTACAAGGTAGAGGTTTTGATACTAAATAATATGGTTCATTTCAAACATGAATTAGAGAACTGGCGTAGAAGGGTGTATAGACAATACCGTAAAAATTAGAAATTTCTGAAGACAGAAAAATGAAAATTGAATGAATTAGTTTTTGAAATATTTTGTTATTTCTAAGCTATTTAAGGTCATTTTTACTGATTTTTTTGCTAAAAAACGAAAATTGAGAAATTCAGTTTTCGAGAGGCGAACCTTATTTTTTCAAAAAAAAAAATATTCGTTCGCCAGGTGGCGAACCTGCTATGGTGTTACGATATAAGTTTTTTGATACAATTTCAGTATACCAAATATAAACACAACGTCGACATGATGTTTCTCACTACAAAATGACTATCTTTAAAATTGATTGCACCACATGAAAGCTACTTGAGTCGTTTTCATAACAACATAACTATCCACACTTTAAAGATCAAAATCACACAATAGTTTCAATTTTTCATTCAACAATCTACTATTTCGTACTACCACCATTTGCTTTGTTTACCGCTTGCATTCTTGCAAGCATGTTAGAAATGCGGGTTTGCAAATGTTGTACAATCACCTTGTTGCATAGTCGTAGCATTATTTCTACCATTTCTTCTCTATTTTTTAATCTAGAGTCTTCCCGCAATAAGTCCTTCCCCACACAACTTCAATTGAACTTGGGTTAGGTGAATTTGTTGGTCATATCGTATAATATGCCATCTTTTTTGTCTCCACTACCTTAGTAGAGTACTATGGTAGAGGAGTACCAACAATTTTTAGTAAAAAACAAACACAATGGAGAAATAACTCGTTATTGTCAAATAGGCATTACACACTTTATTTCAATCTCTTACACCACTCTCTAAGTGTTGCACATTGCTTAAGGATTATAAACTACATGGGAAATAACCCCACTTCATTGTCGAGGTTTAATAAGGCTTTATTGCAATGCTATATTTGGTCACAACTTTAGTACATTCTAAGATGACTTCTGACCCCTTCTTCAAAAGTGGAGCTTTACACTTTTTTCCACATGATTTTATTTAAAGTGTAATTTGTGGTCTGCAGACCACTCTTAGTGTTCTCTTGCAAAACGGATTTTGTGGAAATTGGATATCCTGAGTGTGAGCAATGTTGATTCAAAAAATAATTCCAATGCTCCCAATTGAAATGAAGAAATACAGTATGCCATCCAATTGAAGTACTTGTTTTTGAATTTATTTACTTGATTGTTTGAATGGAATACAATTTTGGATTCAACATTGATAGACCAAAAGACAAATACCAAGTTACCATGGCCAAAGATTTTGAACACCGTATGAATAACTTATTTCAAAGCACTTTAGCATGAATTATTTGAACATTGTATGATTAAGTTATGAATTTTCAAAGTGTTGACTATAAATTGACCATAAAACAACCCATAACTCTGATGTTTAAATTGTGCACATCCTCATCAATAGTAGAATATCAAAATCTACTTATTACAAAAGATTGAGCTAGGGACGAAGAAAAGATCACTTACAGTATAGATAAAGTTACCTTACAGACAACAACATTTACCCTTTGCAAATGCCAGAATGTGATATAGGAGTATGTAATAATAACGAGCCCACTAAACACAACTAAAAATCCTAATAATAAAATGCATTCAAACTAACACCTCCGTTCCTTCACCAAAACCGACAGGGCATCATCAGGGCTTGGCAATTCACCACTCCACCTGTGCTCTACCTGCCATGTCAGCCTTGCCTTGCGTATCATGTACTACCCCCAATAAACAAGAGTGTAATGCGGGGCATAGGCTCACATGAATTAAGCGTCCGTTGGGGGATAGTGATACTAAATACGTCACCAGAACCTACATAGTGCATGCTATCCTTGATGCCTTTTTTCAAAAGTGAACCCTATAACATCCTAACTTATGACTAGGTACCATTAAGAAGAACCGACATGCTCTCCCCTCCCTAGGACATTTTGAGGGTACCCGGATTCGAACCTCGGTCATCCCAACTCCAAAGCCTGAACCACTAAGCCAACCTCTAGTGGCTTATCCCAAAAACAAAGTTAAATATAGATGGCGTGTCCGACTTGTCCAACCTCTGCAAATAAGAAAGCATTGAAAATGTCGTAACTTCTTGCTATGAGGTCTCATTGAGAAGAAAATTATATTCCCGCGAAACTCTTTCCTTTCTCCAATTCCAAAAAAAGAAAGTTAACAAAATGCACAAAAATTCGATAGCTACTTGAACTTTCAATTATTCCCTGAATGAATTATGATTCTTTAGGGATTGACGCTTAAACATCTTCCTAAGAGTCATGGGGTTGATTTCCAAATTTAATCTTGCTTTTAGCAGGAACACTACTGAACTCCACTTAATTAGACATAGATCATTGAATGCACAACAACATAAAGCATTTGATGTGCTTAGTTGCATAACAAATTCTTCCATGCTTGTTCACAATGTTTAAATCAAAGGTATTGAAGAATCATTCAATTCTTGCCCAAGTTCCCAATTTATTCCTTGTGTACTTGTTTTTTTTGTTGTGATTGGTCGTGCATCCATGCCTAGCCTAAAAAATATAAACCATATTCTTTCACAAGTTGTCTAAATCCGATCCCCACGTATGGTAGTTTAAAAAAAAACCTATTATTTTATTTTAAAATATATTATGCGATTTTATTTTATTTTGAGAATTTAGCATTTGCCGAACTGAACCTTAGGGCTTGTTTACACCAAGGAAGTTTGGGTTGGAGCCCAAAGAGGTGGAGGGCTTTGATTGGAAGGTAGGCATGGTACCTCGCTTTTGGGTTTACACCAAATCAAAGTTGGGTTGTAGCTCAAATTTTTTTCAGTGGATGAAAATCCTTGCTGGAATCCTAGTTGGCCGAAATGAATAGTGATTTCCTGGACCTACGGGTAGTTTTTGTTGGGAAGGTCTCGGAGGTACCCAACCCCGAATTCCAGGAGGAAATTCAGGGAATTTTTTTTCGGTCATTCATATATATTTGTTTATTGATTGTTTCTAGGATGTTTTTGGCCTGATTTTTTTTTGAGGATTTTTTTTGTTTGCACTATTACCGTTAGGTGGAAGTTACCGTTTACTACCATAGGTAGAAATTACCGTAGGAAGTGCAACGTCTCATTCTTTTGGAGCTTAAAATACAATTTTTTTTTTGGAGTTTGTAATTGTTGATTGAAAAGGAGAAGGCATTTGCTCACTTCTTCACCTCTTTAGATTGCTTGTGTATTGTGGTTGTTGTGTTTTTCTCATTTTTTTTTCTAATTAGTTGTGCAATGGAAGGGGGGTATGCTCAAGTTGTTGAGTCAAGTGAGCCTCAAATTTATAGTCAGAATTCAGCTTGGATGATGAGCTCCTCTTCTATTCCTCAATTTCAGACCCACGGTCCATCATTGAAAGTTCCAAGTGCATTTCAAAATGTGGGCAATAGTTTCTCTCAATCTCCGTATGTTAGATTGCCGTATAGTGACAATGAGGTGCAAGAAGTTGGATATCAACCTCCATCTCAAATTTCTTCACACAATCAACAATTTTTACAGTCTTCCAATTTTTTGCAGCCACCATTTTTCTCACAGCCCAAGGTTTTTAGGGATGTTGGCAAGAGTGTATTGCTAGAAGTGAAGAAGGAAGGAGAATCGAAGGTTGTTCCTAAGAAGCGAGGTAGAGGTCCAACAAAGTCCAAAGGAGGGGAGAAGGAAGCAAAGAAGAGCAAGAAATTTGAAGAGAAGGCATGTTTTGAAGAAGGTGAGAAGGATGACAATGATGAGAGCTTACACTGGAAAGATGAAGAAGTAGAGACATTGATTGCTGTGCGTGGAGAATTGGCCCAAGAATTTTCGAAAGCAGCCAAAAAACAAGGTATGTGCTCAATTTATAGATTACAGCTTCAATATTTAGAAATATTGATGATTTTTTTACTTAGTGCAAAATGTTTGTCCAAAACCGAGGTGCCTTTTGGTGCCTTTGCCTTCGCCTGACGGGCTGAAAAGGGCCAATTGGGCCCCGTATGAGGCCCCCCCTTTCCCCCCCATTAAATCTTTAGACTAGTCGCGGCTTGGGCAAAAGCAAGCCACCGTCCGGGTTTGAACCGGGGACCTCTTGCCTCCAAGTGGGCACCCAAGGTTCATCCACCTAGCTCAATACTCTTCTCACATCCCAATGTACAATCAATGCATAATTCCATTCTTATTTGATTTTTCAGTGAGGTTGTATGTGCTGGAATGTAAATTTCATTGCCACTTAGAGGCCTTTAGAGTGTTCTTTTCTTGTTTTTTCATCTTTCAAATGTTTATGAAGTATGTGTGTTATTCAATAAGCATTCTAAACATGTGGTGAATGTAAATTTTGAAGGTCAAAATGCATGGTTGAAGGTTGAAGCTCGTATGGCAGCATCAATTCGAGGATGTTCTCGAACCGCTATAGCTTGCAAGAAGAAATACGGAGGTATTCTCACCCAATACAGGAATGATAAGCGGCATGATGAGGTTTCAGGCAATGACCGCCATGAGCATTCTAAATGGTTTGAACAAATGGATTTGTGGAATGGAACAAGAGCAAGCGTAAGTAACCAAATTCCAGCAAGTGCTCAAGAGAGTATTCAAGAGTCACCTACACCTGAGAAATCTGTTCAAATAGGTGAAAAAAAAACCAAGGCAGATAGACTAGAAGGATTTCTAGAATCCGTAGTGAAAAATAGCACAGACATGATTGAGAGCTTCAAATCTACTTCTACATTGCTTAGTATGATGGAAGCTCACATGGCAGCTTTAGTAAATAAATTCTAAGACTATTACATACTCATATCACTATCCGTATCATCAAAAACAATTGTAGAATTTTTTTGCAAGTGATATTTCCATAGGGCTTTGGCTATGGACACATGTGAATCAGTTGCTTCTTGAAGTAAAATGGATTCTTCTTCATCTTCTTTGATCAAAAAAAGGTTTTCAGCCTCTCCATAATCCTCTTCCGCAATTGTAATTGGTTCTTTTCTTCCAATTCCTATCCTTCTTCTCACTTCAGCAATTGCAGTCCTCTCTCCCCTCAATTCTTGTCCAGCTGCTATTTGTCCTTCAATTTCTCTTCTTTCCAAATCTTCTTCAGCAACTTTGATCCATTCCCGATCAAACACATCTGCCGAGATAATGCAAATATTGTGTAAAATAATACAACTAGCAACCACGTCCGGCACATATTTCAATGGACATTCCATACGCTTCATAATGATCCTCCACCTACACTTCAAAATTCCAAAAGCTCGCTCCACGCACATACGAGTAGAACTTTGAATGAAGTTCCAATGCGCTTTATATGCCGGAAGAGAAACATCCACTCCTCCTTTGAAAGGACAATAAATCCATGGCCTTACAGGATAAGCGGCATCTCCAATCAGCTTGTAAGGTAGTAATTTTCCCTCAATGCATTTTCTACCCACTTTTGTAAGTTTAAAAACTGTACAATCATGCATGCTCCCGGCCCATCCAAACTCATAGTCCCAAAAAATGCAATTTGTATCAACTATGCCTTGCAACAATGCAGAGTGAAAAGATTTCCGACAATAATAATCTTCACCCCCATTTACTGGTGCTATAATTGGTATATGAGATCCATCTATAGCTCCCACTACATATGGAATGCCATGTAATGCTTCAAAGTCCTTTGCTAATTCCCGAAATTTATATTCACTTGGAAACGTCACAAATTTCTTTTGAAGATGTAATCTCACCATTCTACAAAAGTCCCTTACTATCTTTGAAACAGTGCTTTTGGCTACTCCAAATAAATCACCAACAATTTGCAATCCATTTCCACTTCCAAGCCTCACCAATGACATTGCCACTCTTCTCTCTACTGTAATAGAATTTCTATAATTTGTATCTTGTTTCCTCAAAAAAGGATCCAATTCCTCACAAAGATATTGAAAGGTAGCATGTGAAACTCTAGTTCTTTCCCGAAACATTAACTCCGTGTAAGAGCCCATCAAATGTCTGTCACAAAATCCCTCTTGCCTATCAATGCTCCACACACCTCTCTCTTTTCTATTCCACAAGCCACACAAAGTCACAACCAAAGCTGAATTTTGCAATTCAAAGCCCAAAATGAGGGCTTGCATGCTCAAAACATGTTGAATCAACATATAAAAGCACCAATACATAGCTAGTACCACTAGAGCTCGTTCTCTTCTTTCCATGATGCCAAAAATCATCATAAACGGCCAAAATTTGAGAGAGATTGAACAAAACAGCACTCAAAGATGTAGGGCAGCATTGACTACAAAAGATTCTATGAGTATGGGGTAAATTAAAAAAAACTTCTATGGATAACTCTACTTTAAAAATTCAGTCCAAGTGCACAATGGGCCATGACTCAACTCTCTTGGTTTACACCAAATGTTTGGGCCACTACCTACTTATAAGTCCCTTGTTTCAAGCATGGTACCCCACTTACAATGGTCTCATCCCTTGAACAAAGTACCACTTGTGTTCATGGGTTGGAGCCCAAGTTTTTTGGTGTAAACAGGCCCTTAGTACCGGTATTTTGAAAATGAATATTTAAACATTCCATAACAATATGCCGGCACTGGCTGACACGGCCCTCATGCTCACCCCAGTGAACAGCAATTTAATTCTCATCAAAATGGCATCTTTCCAGTCATTTTATTAATTTCCAACCCTGACTCTCATTCCAGACGGAGCCCTGAATTTCTGATGATTCAGGTTCAGCCGAGCCGCTAGTCCGCTACCATATAAATTGCTTTTAAAAAAAGCCTTGCTGCATGCCCCGACTCTAAATCCACCTGATGTTAATGCAAAGGACAAAACTTGCCCCTTATTTTGTGCATGTAGGGGTCCACCTTAAAAAATAATCCCCTCTACCAAGGGTTTAAAATTCCATAAAGGATCCTCTTAAACCCCAAATTTGTAAAAACAATTGTCAAAAAAGAACCTCAGGGTGCCCAAAATGATTTTTTTTTATAAAATGGGGCTCATGGGTGAGTAGTGTTTGCATATACGTAGAGAGAGGGATTTAAAGTCGGGGTGTTGTAAGCTTAAAACCACTTCACACTATGGCCGAAGGTCGAGAAGACGTCGATTTCCACGAGTTAAATTGCGAGAAACCAAGAATTCGGCCTCGCGACCCCTTCACACTAGACGCCAAAGTTCAAAGGCCGTCGCCTTCCAAAATGCCTACATGACATCACTTTTTGACCAAGGTGATAGACTCTCGAAGGAAGTTTGGGTTGAACAAGAATGGAAACCCAAACTATAGTCAAGAGGCCGTCAATTTGTTTTTTTCATAAAAACTCAGAACTATATTTTATTGCCTATTTTCAACCCATTTCTTTGGACTCTCAACAAAGTTTGGCCACTCAATTCCACGGCCTCTCAACTTGGACGGCCATATTGTGAAACAACCCTTAGATTGTTTGGTTAGTGACATCAGAAAAGTTGGGCTAGATTATTTTGTTGCCATTTTGACACCAAAGTCTGCATACATGTCATTTTAGTGTCATTTTATCCATACTAGGTTGGTATGGAAGTTGGAACCAAATTATGTTAATCCAAAATCTGTTAATTGCATTTCAATGCACCATCATGGCACCATCATGTTCACATGCCTTGAAGTTCCTGATGGAAACTGAATATCACTACTCCACCCCCTTCTCAGATTACCAGGTGGGAGTACCCCTTAAACTCTAAACCCCTATCTTATGGTTTTTACTTACAGATTTTTAAGTTCAAAAAATCCAGATCACGACAATATTTTTTTCCTACGGCATTTTTAAAATTAAAATTAAATTGAATTTCATTAGAGGAATTTGCAAAGCCTCTGGATCACCCACCCACATTTGCCTTCACCATCTTCTATTTTATAGATATCCACAAAGTCTTTATCACAAGCTCAAGAGAGAAGATGTCGGGTGTACCGGGCTAGGATTAGAAGTCCATGAGGCTCTTGGGGCTATGAGGTGCAAGGATCAAATTTTAGGTCATGTGGTTTAATTTTGGCCGGGCTTCGGCACCTTCCCCTCGTGGCAGGCTTTGACACAGGCACCAACCCCAGTCACCTAAGTTTTCTTTTTGGTAATAAAACCCATATGGTTTTTTTTGGGGGGGATACAACCACTATTAGAAAATCCAACTAATTTGTTGATTTGGTCTCGTTGATCAAAGACACTTTTCTGTTGATTTGGACAAAAAATCGACCAAATTAACCAAAAAAATGTCTTTGGTCAACGCGACCAAATCAACAAATTAGTTGGATTTTCTAATAGTGAACACTTGCTACTCTTCTTGTCCTACGGGCCATAATCTTGACAGACATGGTATTGGAACCCATAGATTTCATGACTTTACGAATTTCTCTATTATGATTGATGTTTTGGGAGCTAGTTTCGTCCTTAAGATAATAGAGATATTTGCCAATCAGGGTGTAAACAACATTGGGTTTTGTGTTGCTTACCTATGTTTAAAAAATTGGAAAGCAAAGTTAGAAAGATGGTGAGAACTCCAAATGAATAAAAGAGGTTTTGGTCAAGAATATGGGGCGGTTGAACACGTACTTCATGTGGGGAGCTAGCAAATCATATCTCAAAAAGATTTAAAAAAATAAATGAGGACATATGAAACATTTTGGATTTGAGTTTTGAAGGATTTGTGAAATTTGCCTAGTGTCTAACTTTAGTTTATACATAGATACATTTGAGTTTTTCGTAATGTTGGAGGGGGGAGGGGTAGCTTGTTTGTTGGCTAGAGTTCTCCGCCTTGAAATACTCTTCTTTGCACTTGATAGTCATCGACAACCAAACACTTGTTTTGGGTGAGCATGGGTTGGTGTGGGGCAGGTAGAAATTCCATCGTGGAACCCAAGTGTGGGAAGATTCAATGTTTAAATATCTCTGAAAATGCAACGTTGTGATTAATAAAAAGAAAGGGAGCAAAAACTCGTTTTTGCCACCTTTCAAGCTAAAAAACACCTATTCTACCTTGTTTGTCTTCTGGTGGAAATTTTTGGATTTACAGATAACTTTATTAATTGGTGATTTTCTTTTTTCCCTCCTAATGTGGATGTACGCACCCGAGGAGATTGAAGCCTTCTCTCAATTGTTTGACTTTGAACAAAATGCAACTATTTAACCTTTAAACGTCAAGAGGGCTTGGGCGGGGCATCTAAATTTTTGGAGAGGAAAAAAAAAACTAAAAACCGGCTCTGTTGGCCAAACAGTACTATATGCTGTGGCACTATTGTATTGCAACACTTTTTTAGAAACGACTTCATATGCCCAACCTCAACGCCTGTTCAAATCAATTACTTTGATTGCTTGTAGATGATTCCACAATCTTCCAAATGAGGCGCAAATCAAGAATCTCACTTGCATCATTAGTAACTTTTCAATGCACCAATCTTGACTTGTTTCGGATGAGGAAAATTTCTTTTTTTTCTAAATTATTCTTTCATAAAAAGCCCGTGGGGCTTGCTTCGACGTTTAAGGGTTAAAAACGAGTGCACCTCTTGACTATGAAGGGTTAATTGAGGCGACCAAAAATAGTGGGTTGGAGTTACTGAGTCACTCTTTTCTGTGTGGGAGCGTGCAGGAAGACGAGTTCACGGTGAACTTGTTACTGTACTTGCATTGAAAGCAAAAGTCGGGGCGGAGCGGGGGGCAGCTCATTCACTCCACTCAAAAGTCTTCCCCATTTTCTCTGAATCTCACTCCGTTCCATCCTCGTTCCTCATATTTCGCCATCACGCGCGCACTCTCCGCCACCGTGATCACGCTCTCGTCACTCCATCGCCGGGCGGTCATTTCGAAATCCCTGCCACCCCATCCCATACCCTGCCCTGCACTGCCTGCGGAGAGCGATGGAGTAGTGTAGTCAAGCATGCATGTAACTTATGGAGCCTGCATTCATTCTCCAGGTCTTCAGTCCCTCCCCCACGTTAAGCAACTTAACGTGACAAAGGAGCAGTCCCCAAGGTGCTTTCAACTAAGTCCCCTAAGTTCTCCTATGTCCAACGTGAGCACTGCAAACTCCAGTATTCCCCTCACGCACCACGTCCAGTCTGCTCACTACGATGGGACTGATGGCGGTGAGCGCGAGCGGGACAGGGTTTTTGTTCAATGCCGGTCCAAAGTAGGCATTTTTCCAGCGCCTTATTAGCTCCTATTGTAGAACAGAGGTTTTTTTTTTTTTTCCTCTGGGGAGCCCTGGCAGAGGACTAGATTGAGTTATCCAGCGCCCTATTGTAGAACAGAAAGCGCGTCACGTGTCGAGGTGGTTTTTCTGGGGAGTCCTGGAGATTGAGCTTTTCCCCTCTCACTGCCAGTTAACGCGGAGCGCCCTTTGCATGTTGTGGTGGTTTAGTTTTATTTTTTCCCGGCATTGTTGCATTGATGTGAGTTTCGTGGCGGTGGCCAAATTGTGATCCAGGTGGTGGTGGGGGGGATCCCAAGGTGGTGGTTTTAGGGTTTTAGGATGAAAGGGGGTTCAGGTATGGCGCCGGCGGGGGTGGGTGTAGGGGGGGCGTCAGGGTCCGGGGCGTCGGGCGCGTCAGGGCCGGGGTTTTTCACAGGGAAGACGTTGCACAAGACGATGCACAACTCGCGCATTACGATATTGTGCGGGATCGTGACGATTCTGGTTTTGCGGGGCACTATCGGCAGCGGCGTGGACCGGCGGAACGCGTTTCGGGATCTGGTGGAGGACTTGGTGGAGGACGAGACGGACACGGTGGAATGGGACCCGAGCGTGCCGTTCCACCTCGGCCCGCGCATCAGCAACTGGGACGCGCAGCGCGCACTCTGGATCGCGCGTCACCCCGGCGCCAACGTGAACCTCCAAGGGAAGGATCGCATGCTGCTCGTCACGGGCTCCCAGCCCAAGCAGTGCGACAATCCCGTGGGAAACTTCGAGCTTCTCAAAAGCTTGAAGAACAAAATCGATTACTGCCGCCTCCACGACATCGACATCTTCTACAACATGGCGCATCTGGACATCGAAATGGCCGGGTTCTGGGCCAAGTTACCCTTAATGCGCAAGCTTCTGCTCGCGCATCCCGAGGTCGAGTGGATCTGGTGGATGGACGCCGACGCGCTCTTCACTGACATGACTTTCGAGATTCCTGTTGAGAAATACAAAGGCTACAACATGGTGCTGCACGGGCAGGAAACCGAGGTTTATGACCAGAAGAGCTGGCTGGGGCTCAATACCGGCAGCTTTTTGTTTCGCAACTGTCAATGGTCGCTCGATTTGCTCGAGGTTTGGGCCCAGATGGGTCCCAAGGGCGCGGTGCGCGTGGAGGCGGGCAAACTGCTCACGAAGACGCTGGCGGGGCGGCCGGATTTCGAAGCCGACGATCAGAGCGCGCTCGTGTATTTTCTGGCTAACGACAAGGAGCGCTGGGGCAGCAAGGTGTACTTGGAGCACTCGTATTGCCTCCACGCGTACTGGGTGATGCTGGTGGAGCGGTTCGAGGACATGATGCGGTTCGGGACGCCCGGCGGGGGCGGCGACCAGTACCGGTGGCCGTTTGTGACGCATTTCGTGGGCTGCAAGCCGTGCGGCACGGGCGGGAAGGATAGCTACGCCACGGACCGCTGCCTCAAGCACATGGAGCGCGCCTTCAACTTCGCAGACAACCAGATCCTGCAGCATTACGGATTCCAGCACCGGACACTCAACACGTACAACATCCACCCTGTCCGCAACGAGACCTCGGATCCCCTGGGCCTTGTGCATCTCATCACGCGGTAGCAGTACGAGCCCACCGGATGCTTCATTGATCCATTCCGCCACGGATCCGCTTTCCTGCCCATCAATTCAGTAATAAACCGCGCAGGAGCCCAGTTACGGGTTTCCTTGCGCGCGGTGCAGCGAAAAGCAGGTACTGAACCCCACCAAGTGTGGTTCTTCCGAGGGCATAGAATTCTGTGCTGTACTTGTAGAGGATGGCCTATTGAGTAGTAGAGTTTGATCCATCGGCAGTTAGCTTGATCCATTTCATCGTCAAATGCTCACAGAAACCGTACCCCCGCAACCAATACTCAACTGACTGGTACTCATCTCTTGTGATACCCTAAACTGGCAATGACTCCATTACAGTCTGCTCAGTGATGTGAATACATTGTAGCTGGCAGATTCGATTCCGGATTTCCACTGATTGCAGCGTCCTTGATGTTGTTGTTGTTCATAACGTCCTCATGTTTTAGGGTTGGAATATGGGAATTGCAGCAGTGTACTACTGTCCTGGCACATTCACGGTACACCTGAACATCCCCGTTCCAGGGACTGTGCTCATGACTAGCGCTGCATTCAAGATATGCAGAAGATACTCGCTCGTCAGTGGCAGGACAGTCAGCGATCACGCGCACATGAGCTAAAGTGGAAACGTAAGCTGCGTCTGGATTGCTTTGTTTTTGGCAACTTTGTTTTTTTCATTTACACCTGAGGAAGAAGGAGGTCTAAAGTTAGCAAGAGAAGGTGGGCCTGATTTCGGTCCGTCGGGCAAAGGGAATGTTATTTATAGGACGTGACGTATGGTCGCAAGTTGTCACGGAGGCGCCCGCCCGCGCGCGTGATGCGCGCTGCGTTCTATCGTAACTTGAGCGAGTGACGAGCTCGACTGTTAGTGCGCCTGGCGAGCTTGGTGAACTCCGGCAGTGCATGTCTGGTTCTGGAGCCAAATGGCAGCTCCCGCTTGGTTACCCAGGACCAAGGAATCATAATTTTAAAATGACATTCTGTTGATCATATTGTGCAAAATGAAATTCAAATGTTATGTCACTCTAAGAGCAGGTCCAGCAGCATCCTCTTTTCACTCACCAACAGTATATTTTGATATAGTGCCTCATATAGTTTGGAGTTTGATATTTCTACACCAAATATTGTCCATATGGTGGAGGTGATTTCCACATCAAGCACTTTGTCCTACTCCGTGAAAAGACCATGCTCCCACTTTATGAAGTGAACTTTAGTAAACTTATTCTCCGTCATTATGATTGTCCCAAGTTGTGACAAAAGTAATAGTTTAAAATGGATTGATGACCTCTATATCTATACTAGGCACGCTTGGTTTTTGTTGTTGGGAAGTTCCTAATTCTCTCACACCATCCTAGATGTGGATTTGGTGCACATCGATGAGTTGTTGGGCTTGCTCTAACATAATGCTCTTCAACCTTGTTGGACCACTCCCTTTACATTGTAGCAACACTGTAGAGAATCTGCTAATAGAATATTTCAACTCTCCAACCCTTATTGTTCATAACATTCAGTAGCATTCAACCACTTTGCCTTTTCATCCATCTAGTGATTTGTAATGCATCATGTGATTTACATCCATGTAGTGCATAAAGTGTAGACCTTTATTTTTCATTTTTCAGATAGTGGGGAGGGTGGGGAAGGAAGGCAGGAAGGTCATAAACCATTTGAGTTAACCAAAATCAGATCAAATAGTGAACTCAATACCTTCCAACTTCAATTTTAGACATGAGCTCCAAGTTGTCAGAGCCAACTAATCAAACCAGACACCTAATTATATATCAAGTTTGCCACATGCCTTGCCATTATCTCAAATTGAATCCAAGTCTTTGGCTCTTTGTGAACTCACCTTAGCCCCTAAAAGACCGGAATGTTTTTCCTTCAAAAAGACTCCAATGCTGCCATTTCTACTCTTATGTGTAAATATTCTAAAAAATAAGTTTTTTTTACCTCTTAACCATAAGATCTTGTTGTAAACTACTTGAGTAACATCCACAAGAAATTTCGTCAAGTTTGACCGCACGGATTGCAAGTTATTTGCGTTTGATGAAAAAAAGCACCCCAAAAAAACACCCGCCCGAAAATTTCAGCTGCGTTTGACCGTGGGTACATCAAAAAAGTTCCACTACCAAAACCTGTCGCACTTCACTTTCACATTCTATACTATGTTACTTAGTTGTGTACCAATTTTCGTTGCGTTTGGAGATGTTTAGGATGTTGAAGAACACCCTGCACTTGTTGAGGGTTCAAAAGTTTAAAACAGACTCTTTGTTTTTGAAATTGCAATATTTTCAACTTTCGTTATTTAAAATACGAATCCGAGCGGTGAAACATAAGTACATTCCACCCTCTATAGAATGGCGAAAAACAATTTGAAAAAAAATTAAATCTCCAAATTTTAAAAGACATATAGCATATTTTCTAAGAATTTTGGGGGTTAGGGAGGAAATAAAGGGTGGAGGAAGGGAATCCAAGTGCCACCTCACCCAACCCATTGTATCATTCATGATCCCACCAACTTCCAAGAGGGGGGTTGAAGACCCTCATAGTGGGGTGCCACGTGGCAGTCCCTCATTGGATGGATTTTTTTTAAATGATTAACTTTTAATATATTTTAAAAAATAAATTAAAAATAAAAATTTTAATGGGGTCCGGGCCAACCCTGGTCCCCTCCAGAGACTCCGTGGAATTCCAGGGAGCCCTTGGAGTGCACTCCTTGGCATTCCAGGGAGTCCCTGGAGTTCATCCCTTTGGCCTTGGGCTAAAGGGGATTCAGTCATTTTTATTTTTTATTTTTTATTTTAAATTTTTATTGTTTCTTTTTTGTTATTATGTTTTAAAATGTTATTGTTAAAAATATTAATAATTAGTCACTAAAACAAGGAAAATGAAAATAAAATGAAAAATTTATCAAACAAAACCTTAAAAATATGAATGCAAAAAAATGGGATAGAATAAAAACAATTTCCCATACAATCTTAGGGTTGGGCATCCAAATTTTTGAAGATGACAGGCGAAATAAAAATGGAGAAATGAAAATTTTAAAAATGATACTGTAAATAAATGAATACATATTTGAACATGGGAAATCATATAGAATTAAATAATTTTACTACATCTATGGAAATAAAGATAACAATACCCTAATAGTCCCTACCGCTTCTACCTCCCTCCACGTCGGTGTAGTTGCTCGTGATACCGGGTGAAACAACCTCTAGTCCAACACATAAATTTGTTGCACCTAGGACAATACCAATGAGGTCTTTTCCCGGTGTTGCAAACCACACAAGGACTCTTAATTGTGGATCTCACTGGGACACAAATACCACTTCCCACGGGCTTCTGGGGACCTCTACCTTCCCAATTTTGCGTGAGTGCTTCGCATAATTGAGTGTGAAATTGTAAATGGGTCATAGGCCTTCGAGGTGGGTCCTCGTTTTTACATTTGTCCAAATAAATCAAATACATATTCACCACGGTCATATTAATGAGAAAGAAAAATACCCGATGCCACCATTTGTGTGACCGATTTTGAGTTGAGTATGAGGCGCACAATTGGTCCGCTACGTCCACGCCCCTCATGTGCGTAGTGTACTCCAAGTGAATTGGGGAGGTCATGATTTCCTCCCGCACAGCGCTGTTTCTCCGAGGAACGGTGTCTACGGGCATGCATGGAAATCCAAAAGGCAATGCATGGGTAGAAAGTAAAAGAACGGGTTTCTTATCTTTCCATAGCACACATGACATACCCCGCGACTCGTGCATTCTCCATTTCATCTCCCCTTGTAGCGCTTTTGAGAACGCCCTAGTATTCTTCAACTCATCCGATAAGCCCACTCGATTTGATCGTACAGTGCCTGTTGCATAAATACTCTTGGACGCTAATTCTTTGAATAATCCTACACTAGTGAAAAAATTATCCATCGCAATTACATGACCCTTTCCACCAATGTCACTTGTCAAATCTAAGACTACCATGTGGGCTAATTTTGGCTCACCACGTTGCGATGGTGCCACATCTACGGGAACAATTTTTTTATCACAATAAACTTCGAAATTCCAAACATATTTTGTAATTGAGCAAGCAAGACACCACACCTTGATCCCCCATTTTTGCGGTTTTTGTGGCATATATTGTCGCAACGGGCAATAACTACCTTTGTAACGGATCATCATCTCGTCTATAGTGCAATACTTTCCCAAATTCCATACTCTCTTACAATTCTTTCGAATGGCATTTACTAACCACCTAACTTGTCCCAATTTATCATACCCTGGTAAATCACGATTTCTACTATAACGCGCCGGATTTGTAATATGCAAACATTGCATCAAGGAACTAAACCGGCGCCGAGTCATGAGTTTAGAAATAATTGGGCAATGAAAAATGCTTCCTGGACTATGCCAATAACTTTTGATGTTGGGTTGCCGCTTTATACCCATATACAAACATATTGCAATGAAGACTTTCAACTCTGCTACACCAGTGTTAGTCCAATCGGAACCCCCTAACGTATTACCATCCACATCTACGTCCATGGCATATTGGTTGGTTTCTAAAACAATTACTTTTAGAATCGTAGTAGGCCAAAACAACGAAAATAAGAACATGAAGGTGGGGAAATAACGACCGTTATCATTATAACCCGACCTCCCTAAAAATTGTACCGGCTTAGGGTCATAAGTGAAATCCGTGTTTTTCCACGTGGCATCCCGATACATATATTTTATGCCATTTACATCTCCAATGTCCTCACCATTCTCACCTCCATCACTCATATCCATTTCCGATTCACTAGTACTCTCATTTAGAGTACATATGAAATTCCTCTCTAAACACGCTCTCCGAGTCTGACGCGCGTTAGGGATTCTTGCATTTTCTTCTTCAAGATTACCTTCTTCCTCAACACCCTAATGATCTTCTTGACCATGAAATTCATTGAATTCTTCCTCATCCCTCAACATATTACAGTCATCATTGGGGACATACCTTTCACCCTCCATAGCAGATGTAACATGACCAAGCGTATTGCTTGGGACTTTGTCTCTTACTGCACCAACTCGTGCACTGGATGTTGATGCCCCGACATCTCCATGAAATTAACGATGATGTTGTCCTTTGTTTCTTCGCGCACGCTTTGATGGAGAGCATGTAGGACCTCCGGAGGCCATGAAAATTCCTCAAGAGATGTAGGATTCTCATGTACAACATCATACTCAAAAATATCATCTTCACTAAATTCCTCACAAGATGATTCTCTACCTCGACAATCAAATTCTTGACTATCAACGAATTGCTCATCATACTCTCCAATGCAATCTTCTAATGTCTTGTCGAAATCCTCCGTGAGATCGACTAGTGGAGGTGAAAGAGCATGGCTTGACAATGGAGCATTGGATTGGAATCTAGAGCTACGCCGTGCACTTGATTCCGCACTCACTTGCTTCGCTTTGCTCGCCGTAACAAATCTTCTAGGCATATTGCTAAACTTTGGAGTATACTAGCACAATCTCACTACTCACAATCTGAATACGCAGTGCATTTGCATCAATTGTAAATGCAGGATTTTGATTTATAAGCACAAGAGTGTGTTAGTAGAAAAAAATCTTGCTATGACTCATTGGGTGTCATAAATATGCAACGATCTTTTCGTTTGAAGAAATTGTTTTATTCTTGATTTGGGTGTTTACATTTACAAATGGCGATGCTATGAGCTCCACAATTTGCAAAATCGTCTTCAAAATTTGTGGAATTGAGCGCCGCAACACTTGTGCGACAGACGGCAAAATTTGGAGAAGCGGCGTTTTCTCCCTGGAGCGGCGCCCGTGGGTTCCAAGACCCCCCCAAGACTCCCCCGCAAAGACCCCTCGAAGTCGTTGGGAGGGGTCTTGCGAGGCAGCCGCAGACCTCCGCTGGCGTCTGGCGGGCGGCCCCGCAAGACCCCTCCCCGCGACTTCGAGGGGTCTTTGCGGGGGAGTCTTGGGGGGGGGGGGGGGGGGGAGAGGGTCTTGGAACCCACGGGCGCCGTTGCCCCTCCCCACAGATGTGAGAATTTAGGCTTTTGCCCTGTCCGCTGCCCTCCCCAAAATTCAACTCAAAATGATTGTCCCTGCTGCCCAATCTCCCGAAAAAAACACATTTCTCCACATAACTTTCACATACGGTGTCGGATTTCAAAAAAAAAAGATTCACATGCTCATGATACATTGGGGAATCCACCATTAAAGTTTTAAGCAACTTCGATTAAAAAAGTGTTCACCGGAACCTACCCGATTCTCTAAAAGTCCTAATTAGGACACTTGGTCCTTTAGGGGTTAGTCTCAGTTTTGCCTCCTTTGTGATGGCAAAACTAGTTCATACTCCTTTCTATTTTGGATTTTTTGAAAACCATGCTAGTTTGCTTGGTTGCCTTAGATACGGGTGAGACTCACCTAAAATGTATTCTCTCTTCTTTTCGGTTAACTCTTTTCTCAATGGAGGGACAAATAAAGTGGCGCACTATTCAAGAAATTGTTTTATTTTGGTTACCCATTTTCTATTGATTAGATGTGCACCATAACATTTTTGGGTTAAAATATTATTACTTATAATGTTGCTTTTTTCAAAAGTGAGGGACATGTAGGGATGTGTCAACAAAGACCATGCATGATTACCTTCCCTTTAGTTTTCCAAAACCTCCATTTGTAAGAAAACATGGGTAGCTACTAATTGTTCTTGAATGATAATGTAGAATATGTTGCACATTCTCCTCAAGAGCAAGCCAGAGCCAGTGAAGGGTACTAAATGTTATGCTTGACCCAACTGAAGATGGAAAAAATGCTACGTGATTCCTCCAATCCCCTGACATATGCTTGATACTCTGAGCACGGTAGTTGAAGAATGCTGTAAATTAGTGAAGAACGTTGAAATGTAATACTTTAACCCCTAACCGCCCAACCATGCATATTTTGCATGATGTACGGATTTGAACTCCGATTTCTCATCCATCATGCACTTTTTGCAGTGTGGATTTTTTACTGAAACTTTTATGGGAAGCTAGCTCCGTGAATGTGTGATCCGATCAGATAGGGGATGATTTGTGAAATTTTTATGCCTCATTTCATGTTGTAGTGTTCCACCCAAATTTTTTGAAGATTTTAGTCTAAAAGTGCTTTTGAGAAATTCAACTACTAAAATTAAGCAACCAAAAAATCTCCAAAAATCACTACACTTAGAGTATTACATTTCAACCCATCCCAAAAAAATTCATTATTAGATTGTCAATATCTTATTCGTAATCATATTACAAAAGAGCTCTAAATTTTAAGTTTGAAAAATTATACACAAATATTGATGATAGCAATCGCAAATCTAACCATATGGATAGAATCTAAAATGCATAATGTACAACTTTTATTCATTCATCAAGTTGAAAATATCCCTCTTAGTTGCATTTTATAATGCATCTTTGAAAAACTGCCAAATCTGAAAAGGGTGAGAACGTTTAGGGGTTAAGTGTAAAGACATTTGGAGATTTTTTGGTTGTTTAATTTTATGAGTTTATTTTTTCAAGAGCACATTTAGACTAAAATCTTTGAAATTTTTGGTAAATCCCTGCAACATGAAATGAGGCATAAAAGTTTCACAAATCATCTAAATCTAATTGCAAAAAGTACTATACTTCGATATTAGCTTTGGTGCTGATGAAGCGTGATTTTGCTTTGAAGAGGCTGGTTCAGGTGGAGCGGAGTGATAAATATTTCACATGGGACCTATCACCGTGGAATCATCGCTTATTTGATGATGTGGAAGCCACATAGACGCCACGTAGACAGCAATTTGGCTTTCGGATTGGTCATGGTGACATCATTTTTGCTAACGTTAGTGCATATTTGGGAAATATTCTATACCCACACCATGTAGTAGTTGACCCCACTTCGTTCAAATATCACAATTAAGGTAGTAACACCTTAAACCGACAGAATAAGGGAATTGGTAACCGGGGAGTGCAAAAAGCATGAAGTGAAACCATGAATGTGTTAGCAAATTGGAGATGAAGTGTTGGGTCTTGGAATCAAATTTTTTGGACACACGAGCAATTTTACACGAATTTTTGAAGTGAAGGTGTTGTAGACACCTAATCAAAATTGTAGACTTACCCAAAAGAAACAGAAGGAACACGTGGACAAAACTTGTCAATGCTTCCATCTCATTGGTTCCATCTCATTGGTTGTAGTGAAGTTTTAGTGAAGTTGTGGTCCATTTTAGGTACACTCCCAATCACTTTGAGGTGAAATTATAGGAGGCAGGAATGGGTACTTGGCAGTTTAAGGTGTTACTACCTTACTATGAGAATATTGAATTGCTGCGACTCACAGTAATGACAATAATCCGTGTTTCAAGAAAAAGGGTGTTGTTTCCCATACTGTCTTTTTGTCATTGTTTTCCAAATTTTAGTATTAAGAAACGTTGTGTCAGTGTCCTAGAAGAATATCAAAAAGAGTGTCAAAAACAACATTTTTCTTGGAACTAAATGAGCTTCCTGAACACTCACTGTAGCAAAACTGATACTCCCTCCGTTCTAGTAGATGATGCTTTTGAAAAAAATCTAAAAATTAAGCACACTAGAATGATTTCATCAAATCTCTAAATACAATAAGTTTCTATTTTGGAGTAGCTGTGTGTCTAACCAATATCATACCACACATGGTATATGTGGTATGTTGCAGCATTGTGATGTTCATCGCTATGTGTTCTCTAATGCAAAAAACATATGCTAGAGTGAGTTTTAGCAAGCTCATATATTTTTTGTGATCTACACATGAGCAAAGACAAGCTTTAGAGACAAAATAACACTTCTTGTGCACTTGTTTTGTGATTTTTCTTTGTTAGAATTTGTAAAACAACTTCAAAATAATATAATGATTTGCATCAAGTAATTTGGGAAAATTTCTTTTCTAAAAAGCATCATCTATTATGGGACAGAGGGAGTATAAATTACCGAATCACTCATTCTTTACGAAAATGGATCCAAAAGGGATGACCTTTTTTTTGGAGCTTTGGGACAGCACCTGCTTTATATTTCCTATTGCACCAGATTGTACGTTGATAGGAGGAAACTTAAAAGGGGGAGTGCCTTTTGCGATAAAAGTGCCTTCTAAGCAAGGGATTTTATGCCCTTATATTCCAAAGAAACAAACAAAAAAACAACTTAAAAGGGAAGCTACACAAGGGATAGGTTGAGTGTTTTTTACCAAACTCAACCCGACTGAGGGTTGGTAGATTGGGTTGAAATTGGTTTGAGTTGAATGATGGGGGAAGCACTTTTAAACACAACAGTGCAAAATTTCAAATAAGGGACATAATGTTTTCTAACAATAGGGTTCCAAATCCCCTACTGCTTGGATTGAATTTTACAAATACAATAACTTTTCTTAGAACCATAGTGAGAGAGAACATTTAGCATTGTACGAGGAAATTTAGTAAGAATCAAGCAAGGAAAACTTACTTAAAATGTGAAGAAAAGAGCATCAAAGAGTATCCAAGAACATTGAAGAGAATCTTGGAAACTTTAGTAGGGGTAGAAAGTCTAGGGCCTAATAATGAAATAAGGGAAAACATAATTGAGACCCTTTTTCAATAATTGAAATTACCGTACTCTCTATATGGGACCCTCAATTGAAACTATTTTCAAACTAAAATTTTCAACTCAACATAATGACATACACGGCAGATAACCCCCGGTCAGTTGCTAATCAAGTTGGAAAACTCAAATGTCATTAGAGTTAACTAAAAAGAGTGATCCAAAGTGGAAACTCTTGTTGAACTCACCTTGAACTCTTTTGAGTTCAAAGAAATAGTTGCCTTTGAATTGCGAAGGGTGACATTGATACCACTCGGCAAACATTGATACCGGGCTACCCTCTAAGATGCTCTTAAGACAACCAATTCATTCACAAAATAAGATAATAGAAGAGGCAAATTTTATAAATGTGCTTGCACCTATTTAACTTCTCTATTTTAGCAAATTTTTGAGCATCTATTTTGCCTCGATAATAACAGTGAAGTAGTTGTACCATCAAATTCCCAACGTAGAAAGATTGGAGACATTTTATTTTTCCCAAAGTTAAATTCTTTAATGCGCTTGCGTTTATATAATGAACAACAAAATAATTGCACCTTTCTTTTGACTACATCTTGTACAAATTTTCATCCATCCAAATTTCTCTTGATTCTTGTGCAAGTTGACTATCATTTGTATGGTATGGATATTCAAAATAAAATATTGCAATTTTTTGAAAATAAACACAATTGATTTATGTCAAGTTTCTCAAAAAGTGAGACCTTAACCCCTAAGCGTCCCGGCGTCCATATTTTGGACGTTATTGAGGGATAGTCAACTTTTAAGAGCTGTAACGTTTGCAAAACGTGTCCAATTTTGCTGAAATTTTGAGAAAACTCCCCGCATGATGTATGGAATGTGTGGTAAAAATTCCAGATCAATCCGAGTTGAATTGAATTTTTTGTGATCATTTGAAAGTAGGTATCTTCTTTTTGGATAGTTTCTGTGAATTTTGATGGCAACAACTTTGGGGGCTTGTATCTTCTTCATCCCATGTCCGTTTTCAACAAAAACTTGTTGGGTTGAATTCCCCTTGAAGTCTAGTTATCATGGAAAAAAAATCCAAGTCAATCCATGTTGTTTTGAATAGTTAAGAGTCATTTTAGTGCACGGGTCTAGTTTGAACACTTTTTGTTTTTTGGTCAAATGCGTCACTTTTCGGGCTACTTTTTGACATAGCAAGGCCATTTTAGGGCACATTAAATTTTTTCATGAGGCTTTTTTAGTACCAATGTGTCTATATAATGATTTTGAAGAACTTTCTAGTTGATAGTTTTTTCATTTGAAGAATTTTGAGAACAAATTTCACCTCTGCCTGTGTTGCTAGGAAAATTTCAGCGTCCTCTTTTAGCACTAAAACACTATGATCTTGCAATCTATATGGCCAAATGACCCCAAAATTGATCCACATGATTTACAACATGTATATTACAAGATTGTATGGTTGAGATTTCTTTACCTCATTTACATTTTGAGCTATAACACATCAAAACCAATGATGATTTTAAGCTCAAAAAAGCTAAGGACCCTTAGGGGTTAAACATAATTTTCCAAAATAAGTAGAATCAAATAATGAAACCATACCATCTCTTAGTGCATGTCATTCCAATTTCAATGCAATAATTTAAAGAATTTCTGTGTTAATTTTGGATTTTTCATGGAATTTGAAAAGAAACCTTGCAAAATTAATTAAAAAATATTCATAAAAAATACAATGAATCCCACCCTACAGATGTGGTCTTCACAGTGACATTTACAACTTAGCTTTGTGCATCGACTACATTTTTGATTCATCAAAAAAATTTATAACAAATCTTTGAAAACAATGTTGAATTGGGACGTAAAAGGGTTAATGAACATGCCAGGAAAAAATAAAATGACATGGAATTCAAATTCCACAATCACATGCTCAAATCTCATATATAGTTGGAACAATACAAGATGACTTACGTAACCTGCAATCCAAAATCTGGAACTTGGCTTTATTCCATGAACTAGGACTGAATTGCTGATCACATAATGATAGACAAGGAATGGGTACAAGCACATTTATGAAAGTTGCTTGGTATTTGGAAGAAATTACACTAGCATGTCTTCCAAAATGATGTTTACAGCTTTTTTGGATGGTGGTCATGGACAATGATTTGAGCTATATTACAGTTTTGTACAATTCAATCCTTGAATCAGTCCATCAAATCAACCAGCTCATTTATGAGGCAGGGGCAGGAAAATATAGCTCCACCTGCAAAACCAGAACTGGATTAGTATGAATTGACTTAAGATCTCAACAATTTGAGCAAAGTATAATAAACATAATAAACATCAGGACACTACGAAAACCTCATACAGCATAGACTAAAATACTAGTGATGGTGATTGATGCGCATTTGATATCGTAGTAAATCACACAAAACTAATAGCTAATGAGGTACAGATAATAAAATAGAGAGCCAGGTCGAAGGATTCAGCATAAGAACAGACATACATTCCTAGAAAAAATACAACTCAAGTTCAGAGACAACAATCCCTTACATTCGGGAAATAATCTTGTACGATGAAGGTGAAAGCGGCCATTCCAGCAGTCTTTCCGAGTCGTTTTCAGCAACGCTCCAAAGTCGTCAAGAATTCCGTGTTCACCTACTTTGGGGATTTTCTGTCCACTTCTCGTCTTTGTTCTAGAGTGGATTTCTTGAATACCTGTGTCCAATACTGCCTATGTAAAATATTCAAGGTTGTGTCCAGTCTAGCTCACTGAAGTATTTTCGGCAATCTGATCCTTGCCCAAAAAGAAACTGGCCGGGACAAGCAGTGAACGTATGTAGATGGAGACCAGTAAAACAGACCGCTCCTCGAGTCCCCTGCAATGACATTGCCAAGTCAAACCTTAGGTGATTAGAAGGAAATCTGTAACGACAAACACTGACAGGGAATCATTTGTCTAAAAAACAATGAGTTGATAGCAATATATCTCAAAGATCATTCTTCTACCATTACCATGTGGGAAAAGATAGGGAATTTAGAAGGAACACACAATTGATTCCCCCCGTCCTCAAAGCTCAGGTGTAGAATTTGGTAGATGAAAAATACCGGACTCGCTGTTTATTAAGTCTGCGTATCCCTCAAAATGGCTTTGCTTGATTCCACCGTGAATCCATAACACGGGCGCACCTCCAGTACAGAAGAAGACCATGACTAGTTGACTTCCTTCCTGATAATGCTGGTGGGCACTCCATAATAAACAGGAGAGGCACCAATTAGGTAGGGCAATCGACAAAGATCTCTGCCTTCCCCGATAAAAGAACCCATCTTCGACCTCATCCCTACGTCGCTTGATTTGGTTGCGTCCAGTGGCTTTTCGCTCTCGATCACACTGTTTCCAGTACCACAATTTTTTTTAGAGCCATGCCGATCTGCTCCCGCCATACCTGGATAGGTTGAATCTGGAAGATTCCGTTCAAATGTCACGGAATCAACATTATTGGGTGTTCCAAGCCATTTGTGCAAAAGGAACCGGCTAAAGCGATCAATGTCGCCATCTGTAACATCCCACAAGTTGGCAATGGCAGCAGGGCATCCGGCCATGAGATAGGAAAGTGGCACACCGACAGGTTCATAGTCTCCTCTAGGAGAAAAGCGGCCACTACTGCAACCCATGAGCAGAGAAGCTGCACAACGATCAAGTCGACGTACAAACCTTTCTGGAAGATATTGATCCCCTGCATAAAATGACAACCGAATCAGAACCCGATTGACATTGCATAGAAGTAAGCTCACGTCTACAGTCACAATTGTGGAGATAAGATAGATGCGTTCTGAAATGCTGTCACAAAGATCGTATCTGAGAGGGATTCGTAATAAAAGGGATCAGGCTGTTGTAGGTGATTATATTGCAAGGAAATGGGCTTGGAAATGGGTTTGAAGATGGGGTTAGTGCAATTACCACTGCCATGTCCAAGATAGGTGTAGAGATCATGCTTCTGTAGACCTGCTACATACTCTTCAATGGTTGGCACTTGGCCAACTTTACCCTCCCATCCCAAATTCTCCTTGAACCAGTCCTCAAATGCCTGTTGTGTTTTCGCAAGATCCCCACTTGGGTTCAACACATAGTATGTGTTGTAAGGATCAACACTAGGTTCTGCAACTGAGCCTGCACATAATTCCTCAATCTGTGAAATAGAACAGCCTATCTGAGAACCTGCTTGTCCTTTGCTCTTGTTCATCAACAAGTGGCTAGAAACGGTTGCCGAAGCTAATTGCTGGTGAACGCACAGAGCCCTAATGCCACCTACTGATGGCATGCGATAAGTCTCGAATCCCCGCAGCACCGGCAAACTCTCCCATGGCAAGCCTTGCAATTCCGAGTCCAAGACAAGCATTATCGATTTTCTAGTGGTTCTAACCAGGTCTCGTACATCTGAGCCAACCTCACTTGGACCACCCTCAGATTCTACATTTGTTGTCACCAGTTCTTTTTTGGGCTTTCGTGTCCGCCTTCTTCCAGAAACATCAGCAGGCGCATGCTTTCCATGTTCAAGGTTCTTGAGCTTCTGCGATTGCGCAACAGTGAGAAGAGTTTTATAGAACCGGTCCACCACCTCAGAGCCGAGTTTCTCTCTAATTGAATCAATGCTTGGATTATTGCGTCCATGATTTGCCATAGGCTTTAAACCTTGCACTTGGTCAAGGAAAGCTTCCATCCATTTGTGGAGTGTTAATATGCCCTCCTTGACTTGATCACCACTGAGGTTTCCCAGGCCCTGAAGCAGCATTCGCACTAGAGCATCATATGTATTCCAGTGATCTTCACCCTTGTTGTGTATTCCGTAGGAAGATCTTAGCCAAGTTCCAAGGTCCTCTGAGCAGATTTGCAAACTTTCCTGGATGGATGATGAATCCGGTTCAGCAACAAGTAGGCATTTCCAATGGCCAAGCCATGAATTCTCCATTGATTTGAGAAGTTGCAGAAGGCGGGTATCTAGTGCCAACCGCCATCGCCACCATTGCCTTTTCTCCTCAACTGTATCAATATCAATATCTCCCGAGGTTGACAACCTGCTTTCTTCCAAAATTGATGTGAATGCGCTAGCAATTTCTTGCAACGATGTCTGGAATCTGTTCTTTCGGCTATTGAAGAGCACCTCGGCGTTTGATGAAGCGGACGGCAGTTTCAAATCCTGTGGCTCATCAATGTTGTAAGGACAAGTTAAACTACTTCCTGAGGTCTCTGAAAAATGCTCTTCACCATCTATAAGGGGATTTGCTGGCAGTAGGACTGACAATGGTCCAACAGCGTCCGTATATCGAGTAACAAGGACCCACGCTGAAGTCTCCGCTGAAATGAGGCCATCAAGAAGCTCTCTCTGTTTTAAAAGAGCAGCCAGCTCCCTTTCCACAAGGCTGACACAGCAAAGGGTATTACTAGGAAGCCCTTGCACTAACTGGCTGATTGACAACTTTTCTGCACGAAGGTTTAACGGGGCTACAGCAAGTGCTTTTTCCATTTCTGAAAAGCCCTGCACGAAAGAAATATGTGCAGGTTCCTCTGTCTCGGAGACAAGGCTAAGCAGTTTTGAATCCAACATAGCCAAATGCTGCTGTCTGCTTCCCGCACCAATTGCGACTTGGTGAAAAAATGCAGCTCGTTCCCTCATACAAGAAGAGTCCAGGTTGTGAAGCAGGCCAAGACCCCCACATGCGATTGGCACATGCAGAATTGAAAGAAGTCCTGAGATTTTGCGGAGAAGAGGCGGTGCTTGAGTTGAGAGACTATAAGCATGAACAAGCCAGTTCATTGGCAAGATAAAGTCCACGTCGATGCCCTCGCTTCCATTCGATTGAATCCTTCGTAGTTGGAGAAGACACTTATGATACAAGAGAGCAGCCTCCTCCAATGGGAAGAAGCTTTTGCTTAGGCATGTGAAGGAATAGGATGCATAATCTGTACACGGATTTAACAGACCAGCCTGGATACCAAGTAAATAAGTAGCACGCTCAAATATCTCCACCACCATGTCAGAATTTCCCACTTCTACATGGAACTTACCAATCTGCACAATAATTCGTGCAAGCAGTTGGTGGCAATGTTTCACCCACTTGTATGCTGTCCATTTATCCATCGAAGATAGGGAAGCTTCTCTAACAACACAAGACTTTAGCTCCTTCCTGCCCAAAGTCGATGTGGCGCATAAAACTTGTCTATCTAGCTCAACGGAAGCTATTCCATCTTGCCTGGAGTCAACAATTGGGTCATCGTTGATGATGATGATCTCTTGATTCTCTGCCTTGGACCTTTTTCCCAACGTTCTCTTTCTGACGACTTTTCCCGCATTTACCGATTGCACCACAGGTGCAACTTCCAATGATGCATCGTGGTGCATTTTGTCAGTCTCCTGAGTTTTAAGTTTGCCACTCCTGGTTGAACGCTTCTCCATCAATTTCTTTGGCTGAACGGGGTTAGTGTCATCACTAGGCTTCCGCCTACTATTTCTCCTCACTGGTACTTTAATATCGTCATGTTTTCCCTCAGCCTGCTTCAGATTCAAATTCGAAAAAGTAGCTGTCAAGTCCACTACAATTGATTCTGGCCTGGAGTCAATTTTGATCAGCTTCTGATTCTCAGACTCCGTCATGGTTTTACTGCCGACCGTGGCAGGCATAGTTGATAAGGGCATCTTATCGTTGTCATCCACAGTTTGTCCAGGATGTCTACAGCCAATACACCCACAGCCTTCATTGACTGTGTTCAGAACGGCAGTAAAGGATTCCTGAGCAGCAACGTAGAATGACAAGGCATTGTGATGATGTATCACAGCGTCGAGTGCAGGGTTTTCACCTTGTCTGTACCGTCGTGCTAAGTCACCAAGCCTGAGAGATACAACAGCCCTTCCAGTAAGGCAGCAGCAGCTGCATACTAGTGCGCTCTCTAAATTTTCATATGCCCCCTTGGCAAGAAGGAGATCGCTTTCTGCTATTTCCCACTGGTGTCGCTTACGTCGTACCTCGCCTGCAAGGTCATCGTCAGGAGGGATTCATCTTAGAGAGTTGCTAGAAAGTCATCATTCCAGAGAAAATCATCAACAGAATTCGACGTGATTAAAGTGAAACAATGCAGTATAAGACAGAATTGAAGATACCAAGGCCTAATAAGGACGATATGAAAGCAGTGAGATATACTTCGGAACGATCAAATATTCGACTATAAAGCGCAGACCGCAAATTAAAAGAAACGCAGCATCTGAAAAAATTCAGACGTCAACACAAAAGGTTGTAAAGCAGAATAAATTGTGAACGTACCCAAGCAAGATTTAAAGGCAGCTTGTGCCAACGGCAAGTTCTGAGACAAAGAGACAGAGTAGCCCTCAGAAAAGCTCGCCAGTGCATCATCCACAGCCCCCATTTTTTCACTGATTACACCAATCTGCATAAGACTTTCAACATAATCACCCAAGACTCGCCAAGGGTTTGGCTCAAAGTCCACTGGTTTCGCATGAGTTGATAGTTGAGGCCACGCACGAGCAGCAACCGAGTCCAAAATGTGAAGCCTGCCCTTTTTTTTCTTGCTCTGCTCTGAAGCTTCAATTTCTGCACTGTCACTCTCAGACTCGGTGGGAGCACCTCCCTTGTACTTCGCATGAAACATACGACCCACAAGCCGGAGTCTCAGATTCAATGCCTCCTTAGCATATTTGCATGCCACTCTCAGCTTCCCTTCATCCAGTGCATACTCCGCCAGCATATGGAAGAGAACTGCCAGCTTGAATACACCTCCAGAAGACTTTGGGCTGGTTCTAAGTGTAGATATAGCAATTTTCTCTACAGCCTCAAACGGCTGGCCACAACCTTCTACTTTACAGACATTCGTATTATGTCCCTCGATCTGAAAATTCGGATGCATGAACCGTAGTTGAGCATCTAGTGAAGTGCCTGGACATAGAAGCGCACAATCCTCCCAAAATTGCAGAGAGTCACCAGCTACTCCTAGTTTTTGTGTTAAAGAGGTGAAGAAGCCTGAAGGATACGGCACTGGACATAATACATGATTAAAACGTGCATTTGCCCACAAGGATGAAAAAAGCCTAGGACCTAAATCCATACGCGCCGAAGAGAGGAAGGATACTATCAGCTGCTGGACCCTAAACTGGACAAGAGAATAACCTGTCAATGCTAATAGATCATTTATGCTCAGAAGTAGTGAAACTCCACGACATCCACTCTGACCCAACAGCCGAGCATCTCCATTGGTGTCCAGACCAATCCAGGTCCGTCCCGCTTTTGCTGAATCTTCCCAGACAGATAGAGCTGAAAAGATTAATCTAAGGTACTCCTGTCCAGCTGGATCTGCTTCATACGCACAAAAGGCTTGCGCACAGTATGCCATTGCCAGTTGATTTTCAACGCTTGCAATCTGTGATTCATCTGCAACTTTCTCCATAACCTCCTTCAGGGTCTTGGTTAAGATAGTGACAACTACTGAAAAGGATGCGAAATCGTAGACCCCCTTCAGGCGAGCCAGCCTCCCTTTCTCCAAGAGTATCCTACATCTTTCGACAGGAAATTCATCCTCCATGTACACATTGTCGAGAAGACTTTGCAAATTCTGCTCCTTTACCGATTGAATGTTATCCAGTCCCTGGTCTTCCAAATCATGGAGAGCTAAGAGCTCCTCTTCCAAGAGGACACCTATAGTACGATGGTGCAAGGCTTGACATTTGTTTTTTAGAAAGCTGTAGAGGCATGTGTACATCTGAGTACTAGACTTCCGGATCGCAGAATCCCCAGTGTGTAGCGTTTTGACCCATTTGTGCACAAGGGAACTAGGTGCATTAGTAGAATGAGGCTGCAATGTCGAATGAATGGTTGCCCAGCGCATTAATCCGTCGCTCAATACATCGAACCCTGCTTCATTCTTCCCACTGCGCATGAGAGAATCTGCAAGCACCACACATTTGGCACAGCTATCCAAGATGAAGTCGTTGACTTGACTATCAGCTGGCTGTGACAAATTCTGCTTCATGCTCACTTCAACCCTTGCCCATGCAGCATCGTTGGCGATTTTCAGAGGGTAGCAAGCAGACTCATAGTCTTTGTTATTATAAATCTGAATCCCCATGTTCGACGCAGAAGCCATTATCCATCGTAGTTCATCTATCTGCAGTTTGCCCTTCTTCAACAGATCATCCACGCAGGTCGCGCAGTCTTGTACTCCTTGTAATGACATTAAGGATAGTCGAAGAAGTGATACTACAGGAGCTGAAGCCAGACTCCAACCTTGTTTCAAAATGCCATCTTCTTCTCGTGTCAACTCCCTGAAGTCCGAGGCTCTACTGAGCAACAAATACCAAAGATGAAGGACTCTTCGCAACGTGAAATTAAATGTGGCAGTCCCAGAAACCGCCGCCCTGAAGGTTTTCCAATCAGTAATAGCAGATCCCCATGCACCCTGTATATACTTGGACGAATTTTTCTTGACTATCTCAAAAGCTTTAAGTAAACTAAAGGTATACTTTCTTTTGTCCTCATCTGTCTCTGGCTGCAAGCAACTATCCATAAGTGCAGCTCCGTCACGAAGCAAGTCGTGACATGCCGTATCAAAATCCAGTACGTCGCTACAAAATTTCAATCCAACGATATAGAATCCCAGAACAGCGGCTACAGAAGGAGACAACTGTCTAACAAGATAAACAAGATCGCATAAGTAGGCCCGGCCTTCGCCAGAATATTTGCCAGTTTGACAAAGCCGTGCATAGCAATCCACGAGCTCTAACATACCAGTATCGGCCCATAAACTTTGGAGCTCAATTATTTCATGGCTGGCCTTCATGGCAGCCTGACTCACGTCCAAGCCAAGGCGGATATTGTTCGCACCGTGAAAGCTCAAGGAGTGAGAGAGCTTGTACGCAACCTGTATGTCAAGATGTTTGTCAAAATCGTTCTTAGAATTGTGGTTAGACACTGAAGCATAGTACATCGAACAAAAAATAAGCTGAATTAGAAGAGGCACAGGAGCTACACATGGGATGAACTAGTATTTGGACATTTCCTCAACGATCATATCAGGTCTTCAAATACAACCAGAAAGGTCGGTTTTGCTAGCACACTACGGCATGGGAAGAATAAAAGGATGAATGATCATGACACACATATGGACATGAAGAAAACGATTCTTTACCTTGACATACTGCTTCCGTGAAGATGAAGCAGAACAATAGTGAAGAGTAAGCATGCAAAATTCACGCACGAGGTGATCGCCATAATGAGCGGGGTTTGCCACCAGAACAGACACACACTTGTAGAGACCTTTATATAACGTATCTTTCTGCTTCCCAGCACTGTCTTCATCCAGAGTCACCAGCCAAGGTTCAAGCTGTCGAGGAAGGAAAAGCAGTTCGTGATAACTCTCCACAGAAGTAGGAGCGCTTTCACCAGTACACCATATTAGGTCAGTCACAATTCCAGAAACCAAGGTCGGAAGCCCGGATGTCAACTCCACATCCTGAGGGTGAGGAAGTACAGAACTCTGCCCGGTCCTCTTTTTCTCGGTCACCGTTGCAACAGCACATTTCTGACCTTTCACTGCTCCAGCTAATCTCTGCATTTATCACAAGTACTTCAAAGTTGAGAGAGAGATCGAGATTCTGTTATAAACGAATCACACGTTTCAGGTTGTAAACCGAAACAGGAAACATGAGACAGGAGGAAGACCCACTAAATGCAACGCAAATTAGTCATTTAAGAGATTCGATTCTATAAATAAATCATCTGCAATTAACTAAAGCTCCTGTTGCTTGTATAACCTCTCGAAAATACACAAACAGATGCAGAAATTGAGGGTCAAGATTTCCAGTTAAACGAAAGTCAATAGAAAAGACAAGTGCAGATAATGATACAGAAAAACCTGGCCACCAATGGTATCATGTAAACAACTATTTGACAAATAATGCATCCTACTAGAAATGACAGTTCAAGGACGAAACTCTCACTGGTAAGTCAGTGAAATAATAAAACATGAGTAATTCTACACAAAAATACTGAATGTCCTTTAATCTGAATTTCTTTCTAAATCATCTACAAACTGCAAAATTAGCATAAGAATCGCTGTGAAAAATTAACCTGATTGCAGGGACCTGAAGCACCGAAGTTGACGCACAAGCTACTGAAATTCTTCCTGCATTGCACCAAAGCTGCCGAGTGTCGTCGCCAAGCCAGCAGGCGCCGCACAAACGAACACCTCTGGAACTCAATTTCGAAAGGAGAGCCAGTGATAAATGAACGCAACGAGTCCAAGCAATCAAGAGCAATCTCAACGGCCGTGAAGACCTCATCACCTCTGCCCTGCGCCTCGCCATTGGCCGGCACATTGGCCGCATTCGCAAAACAGAGCTTCAAAATCCGCACCAGAAACGGCACAAACTGCTTCGCGAGCTTATGCATCTCCGTCGGCGACAATTTCTCCTTCCCGACCGCCCGGAGCGGCGCCACAAACACCTTCAGGCGCTCGCTCAGTCCCGCCACATCCTCCCCAAGCAAGACCTCCAAAAGCGCCTCGCCATTTTCACCCGGCGCCTTCTTCCCCTGCAAATCCTTCCGCTCCTTTGCTACCTTCCCGGAACCCCGGGCCTCCTTCAACGCCATCCCTCTGCCTCTTCAACTACATCACAACCACAAAACCTAATCTCCAGCACCAAATTCTCAGGCTCGAACAAAACCTAATCTCCGGCAACGAATTGTTGAGCTCGAAGGCGCGATTGATGCCATTTCAATTTCAAAAACGATTGACGTGTGATGCTATGAAAGAGAAAGGACTAAAACAACGGCAGTGGCATGCGACGGGGCCTTCTTCTCAGCCCCAACCGCGGCTACGCCCGCACATTCAACATCTCCATCGCCCCGCGGGATCGATTGCAAAAGATTGTGAACAAGCCCGAGCTCCACAAGCTCCCTCCAAATTTTTGAATCTCGTGGCGCCCAACGGCCAGGGACTTTGCGGGATGAACAGTTTCGGATGAATAATGCTCAGTTTCTCATCCGGCGACGGATGGGGTATAGAGTAAGGAGTTAGGTGTGTAATGCAAAACTGCAGCCCAGAGCCAGAGGTATGGGGACTGCAATTTGAGTTGTGAATACAAGTTGCAGTGTAGGCCATCAACGTTAACCCTTAAATGTCCGATGGGGATAGTATATACGTTGTCGTATAATTGATAGACTATCAATATCTTATTCATAATCAAATTTCAAAATAATTTTTTATTTAATGTTTCAAAATTTGTAGAAAAAAATTAATGATAGCAATCATATATTTAACCGTATGGATAGAATCTAAAATTCAAAATGTATAACTTTTATTCATACATCAAGTTCCAAAAAATTCATGTTAGATGCATTTTATAATGCATCTTTGCAAAACTGCCCAAACTGGACATAGGTGAGGACGTTTTGGGGTTAAATACGTCTTATTTTTATTTGGCGTGGTCTCGGAGAAAATCCATTCACATAATAGCTTTGTATAGACCTTCAACACTCTTTATCGCAACTATCTTGAATTACCTTTGACATTTTTTTTAATACAAAACCAACCTCTTGTCCTACAACAGTATTAGGTGACTTTAACCCCTATTTCCCTAAGCCCTTGTTCATTGCTTGATGTACAAAATTGAATTTCGTCTTTTCATCCAACATGCACGTTTTGCAAGTAAAAAACACTACAAAATTCTATGGAGAAATAGCTTCATGCATGTGTGATCTAATTAGAAAGGGGATAAATTGTGAAAATTTTATGCCTCATTTCAATCCACATTGTTCCACCATATTTTTTTTTGAGATTTTAGTTTAAAACAAATCAAAAGTGCTCTTGAAAAATCAACTCATAAAATTAAGCAATCAAAAAATCTCCAAAAATCACTACAATTAGAGTATTATATTTCAACCCATCACAACAAATTTCATCCATAGATTATCAATATCTTATTTGCAATCAAATTACAAAACAATTTTGAATTTTAAGTTTCAAATTTTAGACAAAAATACTCTTGATTGCAATCACAGATCTAACCATATGGATAGAATCTAAAATTCATTATGTGCAAATTTTATTTATACATCAAGTTTAAAATATCCCTCTTAGTTACATTTTATAAAACATCGTTGCAATTCTCCAAATCTGAAGAAGGTTGTAGGCATTTAGGAGTTAACCCTTTAGTGCCCAGCTGACCACATTATGGTCACTACAACGTCCGAAATGCAAATAGCAGAGAATCCATGAAGAATTCGAACTTCAATTTTGAAGTTCAGATTTGCCCACATACATTACGCACCTTCCAGAAAAAGAAATTTTCAATTTGGAATTGTACAACTATCAAAATACCTATCAACAGAACGCAAAAATACTGCAAATACTTGAAAATACAGTAAATACTTACAAATACAACATATGTATTATGTAGTATTTCTTGTGTTTGGAAGTTTGTTATCTTGTTTTATTTTTTTGAATTGTGTTCTCTTCTCCATCTTCCATTAGTGTGTGTAATCCGATCTTGACTAATGTACCCACTCCTGTCAATTTTCAACGTATAAAATTTTGTCCTAAACCGTACATGGATAAGTCATTTTCACTTATAAAATTCACAATAATTATGTATGAGTCTATTTTTGATATGAAAGATTGCAATGGAGAGGTGTTGACATAGGGCATAGCTGAACTTCTTTACTTTCATTTTTGAAAATTTAACTCAAATTCTATTTAACTTTGAAGTCACACACCCCCCAAAATCTCATTTTTGAGCGTGCATTATACAGTTCAAATACACACTATAATCTTCCAATCCCACCATTGGATGATTCTCAAATTTTAATAAAATGTGTGCTCTCAAGTTGAGAATAGAATTATACGGTTACTTTCTACTTTAATCCATTCTATTTATGGTAGTCTCAATCACAGTGAAAAAACCTATTGGAATCCAGGGTTCCGAGCTACAGTACCCTGGGCACTAAACGGTTAACCCCTAACCGCCCAACCATGCATATTTTGCATGATGTACGGATTTGAAGTCCAATTTCTCATCCATCATGCACTTTTTGCAATATGGATTTTTTATTGAAACTTTTATGGGAAGCTTGCTCCGTGCATGTTTGATCCGATTAGAAAGGGGATGATTTGTAAATTTTTTATGCCTCTATTCATGTTGTCGAGCATGTTGTAGTGTTCCACCCAAAATTTCAAAGATTTTAGTCTAAAAGTGCTCTTGAAAAAGTCAACTACTAAAATTAAGCAACCAAAAAATCTCCAAAAATCACTACACTTAGAGTATTACATTTTAACCAATCACAAAAAAATTCATCCATAGATTGTCAATATCCTATTCGTAATCATATTACAAAAGAGTGTTAAATTTTAAGTTTGAAATTGAATACACAAATATTGATGATAGCAATCGCAAATCTAACCATATGGATAGAATCTAAAATGCATAATCTACAACTTATATTCATATATCTAGTTCAAAATATCCCTCTTAGTTGCATTTTATAATGCAGCTTTGAAAAACTGCCAAATCTGAAAAGGGTGAGAACGTTTAAAGGTTAACATCAACATGCTCAACCAAATTCATCTAATGTCAAAGAAATCCAAGATTTCATGAAATTTTATAATATGCATCTCCAATTTCAAGAAAGTACAAGCATATATGCTCCCCAAATTGAACACATATGGACAAACGCTCCAACTCAACAATGCATCTCTAGAGTTTTTAAAGCATATTGGACAGACCACAAACCGATATATTTTGCATGGGGGAATGGCTTGACACTTTTACACATCTCGCATAGTGTGACTTATGTATAACTCATTTATGTGTGCTAGAAATTCTGTCTTTAACACCATGGATATAGTTGCAGCCATGATGTCTATAACACCCTCCAATTTTTGTAAATTTTCAATGATTTTTTCTTACCAAAAAGATATTTTTCAAAAATCACACTATTTCTAGAAGGGGTACCCATATTATGCCATCAAAACTTCCAAACTATGTTCCACAACATCATCATGTTAATTTATATTTTGACACAAACACTAAGGCAAAGACTACGCAACTAGCCGCTTGTTTATTTATTACCAAATGCAAGAAGTTGAAGGTTCCATCCAAATTTCATACATTTTCATCCAATGGACTCAATTTGTGTGCAGTAAGGTTACTATGATTACAACAGAGTCTGGAAGTTTTGAGCAATGGTAAAACTGCCACCAAACATATACATGGAACTCAGAGCGTTCACTGTCCTCAGAGCATCAGCTAATCTAGTAGACAACTTGCTATCACTGCCAGCAGAAAATTCTTGACTTTCAATATGACGATAGCTTCGTTGATCCCTTGGAGGAGGCAATGGCTTCTCATCATGCTCTAATATAGAAATTGCTTTACTTGTAATCCCAAAAGCTGCTTCTTGAGAGAGTTCACCACTGCATGATAAGCCCCTTCTCATCGAAAATAACACCGTGGACAGCCAGTTGTGTAAGAAACTCGCCCGCTGGAGGACACAACACATTTTCGCAGTAAGTTAGCACATGTAAAGAGCAATCAACTTGGAAACTTGGGGAAATCATTTGAAGAAGAAGCTGGGGAATGGGATATAGGAAGTCTCAGTTTACCTTCAGAAGCATGTCTTTCAAAATATCAAAGTCTTGTGGTTGGCCTAGTGCAAGTACATGAATTGATGTATTTGTAATCTACAACAAATTTAAAAACAGTCGTTAAACACCACATCACAAGTTTATCTTCAGCTTCAATCATGGAATGAACCTCTCTCATCACCTTAATTTGGGTAGATTTAAGTATGTCTTCAGTAGTACAGGAATGGTTTCTTCATATGTTTGTATCTTCGTGTGTTTCAAAGCAAATAACTAAAAGATAGTCAAACAGCAGCAATTGGATTTTGCGATGATTACTTGAAGGTGGACAATACGGTACCTGATCTGCAAGAGCAGCTTGATATTTCATTGATGTGGGTTCAGCACCAGTGTCGTTTTCTAAAGAGTCCAGTGACTGTACAAGGGTTTGCACCACGTCTCGGAAGGCCACTCCATAATCTGCACAAATACATGGTAATGGTCTTTACATCGTTATGAAATATAACATGTCGCAGGGAATAGTGTTATTTCCATAACGATGTTCTCAAGCAAAACATGAGTATTTGTTAATATCGTGGACGATACTTCAAGCCTCATTTAATGCGATTCTTGACTTGCGGATTCCCTCCATAATACACATTAGACACTAGAACTAGGATATTAGAATTGTGAAGATTTTGGTATTTTGGCCCTTTCAGACAGGAAAATTGAGAAAAACCATGTCAGAGTCTGAATCATACAACAAAACCAGAGTCAGTGTCGTCTGTTACCTTGTCGTGAACTTGGAACAGCAAGTGCTGAAGCAGCATGCATGCGGATCTTGAAGTTGGCCGAGCCCCGCAACAACAACAGAAGAATGCTGAAAACAGACAATGCCCTGCCGAACCAGAACATGGTTAAGTTGCTATCAAAAAAATTGGAATGACCAAAATGAAAGTATCTACAAAGGGAAGCATAGAGGGACAGATAACTAACAGTATAAACGACGGGGTTAAGAATAAGAAAACAATACACGGAAGGATCCCACTGGCAGTTCCCAACTTAACAGTGGTTGCAAAATCACGGAGATGATTACTGATTCAAAAGTGAGCAGAGTATCAATCAAAATGCAGCTTACCACGGTGCAGAAGATAGATGAATACTCCGGTTTAAAAACAGGTTCCCAAGAGCATGACAAACATTCCACTGCACCTGCAGGAATGAAAGATCACAACCATGAGGTCAGAGCATAATAGCTAACAAAGACTGAAGTATTGTATGAATCGATTCATACAATATGTAATTTTTCTAAAGTGAGCCAAAACAGGAAAAGAGAAAATTAGACAGTAACACTGACCTTAACATTTCCAGTGGTTACGCATGACACAAAAGTTTGCACCATTGTACCCAACCATTGTGAGGCAGGAGCTTCCTTTGTGTGAGGATAAACACTATTTTTATGAACCATCCCCGAGTAATTAATCCCACCACTCCGACCAGAAGAGTCAGCACTAAAGTCCACGAATCTTGCAAGGTTGCCAAGAGCCCTCACAACGTTGGCACGTACCTGTTGTGTTTAGAGAGCATGAGATCAATATTCAAACAAAAGAAACGCAGACAGCCAACTTGTGATAAAAACTCTCATAGCTGAAACAAAGTAAATAACAATTCAGTACAGCTCTATATTCAGCTATCTTCTGGATGAATTTCTAAGCGTAGAATAAACCATGATTTAATGAGGTTGGATGAATCGTAACATCTAACTGTCAATGGAGAGAGAGATCATTAAATTCAGTGCCCTGAGAAGTGATAAATATAACATTCTGAAGTTGCAATTAGTTCTAACTAAATTCCAACCTGCAATCTTGGTTCAGATGGCTCTATTGTGAGCTACTCAGTCCCTTCATGTTCGTGTTCCAAAATTCTTTGCTAATTTAACATCCCTTCCGCGTAAAAGCTGTAGAGGATTTTGAGTTTGCTAAAAGTAGATCATGAGTTTAAATTTAATTCAAACTGGGTGGTCATCACATTCTGACCTTGTCGCCATCATTTGCAGCCTTGAAGGTGCATTCGGCCAAAGACGCAAGTGGCACATCCTCCAGTAAATAGTCTGAACATAACGAGGTCAAAAGGGTCAAAAATTGCGGATTTTTAAATTTTTAATCTGCTGTGCACACCAAGGAACCGATTCCTTAGATATGTTAATAGTCCTCTCAACATCTTCAGTCATAACTTGTGCAAGACATTGTATGCTTACTGGCTTCCTTTGCATCATCTGCCTCCAGAATGTCGCACAAGGCATCACAGAGATTTGCTACAGCCCATGACGCAGTAATCCGAACCTGCACAAAACTAAAACCATTACTCAAGTGCGTCTTCAAACCAAACATAGTGCACATGGGCACATAACAACTTAATCTCTACTAACGTAGGAGTACACTGCTTCTCAGATGGTTCGCATTTCTAACAATAACTACAACCCCATGGACAGTATGACTTACAAAATCTGAAATACTTGGAGACGGTTCCCATTTTTAACAAGCAGTACATTATTAACGAGTACATGACATAACGTGCAACATAAGCCCATCACTGTATCGACATAATATCAAACCGTACTAAACTAAACTATGTCCAAAAGTACTTCACAAAAAAAGCGTGCCTAGAGATAGAATGGGCAAATACCGCAGCAGAGATGTCTTCCATCCTCGCCAGAAGAAGAGCAATTATCGGGATCACCTTCTCCTTGCTGCCAAGGGACCACAACGCTAGTTTCATGTGGAATCACACAAGAAAAATAAAGAAAAATAAACATTCCCTTATACCAAAACCCAACACCCCCACGGGTGCAACCAGCTGGAAGAAAGATGGACTTTTCAAGATCCAGTAGATAATCTATAAAATATTATAATTCGTTTACCTTTTCGAAACTTGGGGAAACCCCACAATCACACCAACAGCCCGGCATGCTGCTGAACGCACCGCTGGTGTGTCATCATCTCGAGAGGCACGCATCTACACGAGTACATAAAATCAATCAGAACATCTAAAAGCCATGAGAACAATTGACATATACTTTGACCACAGTGTTTGTCTTTCTACAATTTTAAAATTCCTGAATAACACACTGGTCAAGCGAACAACTATTAAAGTGGTCAAAGACTGCCTGCAGAATATTCAAAGAGCGTACCACAGAGGATATAATGAACTCTTGCTTCTGCACAGGTAGAGCAGAAAATACAGCTGTCGTCAACCCAGCAAAGCACGTCAAGGCTGCGCCGCGAACCTACACCATACAACATTTAAAAACTTAAAAAGGAAAGACATCTAAATGCTGAGGAGTGCTCATCTAAATGCACGAGCCACGGCAGATGAACATTCAGTACAAATTAATGTCATCGTGGTCTGAAAATTAGCAGCCAGAACAAGCCACAGAGACCCACTTACCATAGGTGCATTATGTACCAGCACTCCAGGCAAAAGACGGTCTAGAGCTTGAAGCCACTGCAAGCATCCATCATCTATGCGTACAGACTCCAAGCTATTAGAAGAGGAAGTGAGAGATTTTGATCCCACGTGCGTTGGTGCTGCCTTTAATGAGCTAGAGTCATGTAATTCATCAGGCACTTCAAATCCTGATAAAACCCGAAGAGCTTCATCCAAAAGCTTCCGATACAAACAGAATTAATTAGTCAGCTTTCAATGTTAAGAAAAGAGTTCATCGGTTTACTATAAAAAAGAAACACATTTATAACTGGACCTTGAAACTCCACCACAAATTTCTTGAAAACAAAAGTAAGCACACCTTGATTGCACTCTGCACCAGTTTGTCATCACATATTCGTGAAGGTTGAGCGTACCCAGGAGACAGAACCCCCTTTGCTGGACTTGATGGGGCCGAGTATGCCTTCTCCCAGTCTGTGTCAACAACCTCAGCCACAGCCCCGTATATCTGGTCCCAAAAGCTGGGCACCACCATTGGATAGTTATGTACTGCAGCCTTGAGCGCCTGTGATAAGCAAGACTCATAAGCTACTAACTCTCAAAAATAACGGCAGTATCAATAACAACCCCATACCCATGAACAGAAAGAGAAAACTCTCAATGTCAACCAACCTGAAACGCCTCAACTCGCACAACAGCAGGTGCAGGTGGCCGACAGTAAGATGTCAAATCCATTAAGAAGGTGTGTGGTGGCACTGATTCGCTCAGCTCTGTAGTGATACACACAGAAAATCACTGTTGAAATTCTCAACAGCAACCAAAATAGTATACAAATCTGCGATTAACAGTTCATGGCAATCCCCATCCCTGAACCAAGTCTAGGGTGTGGCAAAAAGGTGATTAAAAACCCAAAACTGCTACTAAGGTCACAACAGCAAAGTTTTAAGTTAACCGACCTTTAGGATCCTTTGCAGAAAGGATAGAGATCATGCCATTGGAGGCAGGAGTAGCACTTAGAGCTGCGCCAAGACAAGAGACTGCTGCAGTCTGGATCATACGTGCACATATGTTAAAAAGGAGGTTCTTCATGCAAAAGTTTTCATGAGCTTGCCACTACAATACCTCAATCAAGTATATTGCGATGCCATTTCTTTAAAGCAGAATGGAAACTTCTGAGAGGCACATATACCATTGTATTGCTCTGATCTAAAGATGAATTATAAAACTCCCGGGTTTTCTTGGAGACGGAGAGGACAACATTCGGTAGCAGTTGCAAGGGAAGCCGATTATACCTGTTCAAACCCAACATTGGTTAGTGATTGAATGCAGCCTTTAAGTGTTCTGGTAGTTAAACAGGAAAGTATTGCGTAAGCAAGTACAAATTTGGAAATGAATCAAACATGGCAGATGCTACTGAATGGGTTAGCACGACGCGGCGAATCATGTCAGGTACATGGTGGACTGAACATTTAGGCTGGATAGGCTTACGGTGCTGCGGTCACTAGAAGAGACAGCGCCTTCAAGGCAGCAACTAGCGTGCCACTGTGCTTCTCATTCGATACAACATGCACAAGACCTGTGGACAATCCAAATAATAATTTTGAGCATGGAATTATGACAGTGGAAAAATGGATATTCGGAAGGCGATACCAGGATCTTACATTCTTTACTTTCAAGCCCATCCTCAAGTTCGTTGTTAACGCCTAACAATGCCCAGATCAGAATACACAATTCGTTCAAAGCAATTACCTTTTTCAGAAATAATCACATGAATGGGTGCAACCAAACATTTTTCATGTTAGAGATTGCTTACCAACATTGTTCCCATTGACAACAACTATCAAGTTCCCACATGTACAAGATGAGTTTCAAAAGAACAAGAAGAATGTGAGGAATTCAGATGGATGGATAAAGCTACAGGAACATACCAGTATGGAGCTGGATTACAATCTGACCCAAAGTGCCAGATAGGGTTGTGAATGGTGCCTTTTGCGCAAGCTCTCGATATTCCGCAACCTGCAGAAATGCACGTACTGGACCTTCCAGCATAACTGCTACAGTAGTAGCTGCTGCAACACGTGCCTGCTCAATGCAAATCATTTGCCCGCATGAATACAACGACGGAGGAAGATAATACACAAGACATAGTCTACACTAGCCTCAAAAGGCAAATGACTTGCTTAAGACCAAAAGCACAGTAAATATACCTTCACAATAGGGTCAAAGAGCAGGGTTGTAAGCAGCGTAGCCTGGTAAGGTCTGCGTCAAGTATAGAAGATAATCAGGTAGTTTTCAATTATACTGCAAATCCCAACAAAAAAATCCAAAATGATACATTGAAAACCTTACTCTCTGACAGAATTGTAGATCTCAAACAAAGCACACGAGTACATTCTTTTGGAATTGTATACTGAGCTAAACGAAGTACAGATGTGTACGCATGTTACCGAGGCTGCAGAACATCATGCGTTGGAAAAAGTAAAGCCCAATGTGCATGCAGGGACTTCGGATCTGCCCTTGCCAGCACCTAGACAATGTGAAAACATGCCATAGTTAATTTCATTGTTTCATTTAGGTTTGAACACACGTAAAAGAACGGCCAGCTCTTAAAACTCTGAAAGCTTAGGACATTTGTAAACTTTTGGTCTCATTAAAATCCAATCCCAAAAGAGTGAGTCGCCATTTCCCATGTGATAACCAACCCATACACGTCAGTTCCTAAGCCACCAGAAAATGTAGTACTGACTAGGCAATCTAGACCTTGGACTTTGAAAATTCATAACTTATTCAATATAACTCCAAAGACTATGATTCAACTTGGGGTAGATTTAGAATCAATTTGCTAATCCATTCAAACTGTCACATTGCACCTTAGATTACTATAAATAGGCGCAGTGCTTAACGTGACGGTTTATGTGCATTTAGTGCGGAGGACATTCAGTACTAGTACTCAGTTGACTGATGGAATGAGAACATAGCCAACGAACAAAACGCATGAATAATACTCCGTATGAAATTGATGGCCAAAACAAAGACCATAACAGAAACAGTGAGTTTTGTGCAAAATATGAATATTGCAAAAGTCATAGTGCAGGGGGGGAAAAAAAAACACCTGAAAAGTCGAGATTGCACTTATCCGGCACCTGGAGCTCTTGTAGCGATCATTATCCGAAACAGAACCATCACTGTCACTCTGGTCAGAATCAAACGAGAATTCCCTCGGAAGAGATTCCTCCACCATGCCCGTGTTTCCACTGCTTGTAGACTTCATCTTGCCACGCAGATGCGGAGGCCGATACGCGCTGGCCTCTTTCCATGGGCGAGTTTCTGAATTTTGACCTTGGTTACTGCTGAGTCCATAGAGGAAAAACATGCGCAAAAATCCTACATAGGCTGCCACCTGTCAAAGAGGAATTGTTCAATCAACAACAAAGTCTGGAGTTGCTCAGATCGAACCTCAAAGCTATAGAAAATATTCTAGTCACATTATTACCAATAGAACATGGTGGGGAAAAGGATAACATACATGCTCCTCAAGAGACCCCTTTCGATCAGAAATAACAAGATGCACACATCGAAGGAATGCTGAAAAGTATCTGTTCATGAGCACCGACTGTTGTTAAAGTCAAAACCATCACAGCAGTGAACTTCATGACTTGCATTTAGACACTCTAAAAACCACCAAGCTTGCAAGTTGAGAAAATGACGCTCATGACCAAGATCACATTTGCAACATAGTCATAATCAAAACCTTTAGCTGAATACAACTGGCGCTGTGAACTTAACAAAATATGTATGATATTCAACTACAACAACGGATATGAACTACATCTTTTATCCCTTTCTAGACACCAATCAATAGAAATACCAACCTGGAAGCATCGGAACCTTCCGTCAATGGGCCTTTAGAAACAAAATGTTCAACTACTGTCCGCAGTTCCTGGTTTGCAACAGCAGCAGAAAAAGATTGTTACTCATTAAATTCGGTTCCAATTTACACTATAGAACGCCTGACTGACTGAA
The DNA here is from genome assembly GCA_022496805.1 of Pohlia nutans. Lineage (NCBI taxonomy): Eukaryota > Viridiplantae > Streptophyta > Bryopsida > Bryales > Mniaceae > Pohlia > Pohlia nutans. The sequence goes on from CM040086.1 coordinate 7,633,372, forward strand.
GTGTGGAAGAAAGAATATATGCCTTTCCAAGAAAACATATTCTAGTGAAGTAGACCCCAAATATTGCTCACATATATCTTTGTAAGAGTGTATTCTCTGCCTTCATAAGATTTGACGACATAACAGTGAACCTATATTTCTCCGCAACTTTTCATTTTTTCCCAAATGCAGGGACAATCTAATCAGACAGTTTATGAGACAATATTTCAATTGAATCTAATTTGAAAGGCCCTGGAAACGTGATGAATATGCTCTAGTTTGACCCAATTCAGTATTGGTAACATACCTGTACAGCATATCTCCAAGTGTCATTGGATATGTTCGGTCCCGCCCTTGTAAACACATTGCCTAATGCTACAAACACAAGCCTCTGGACTTCCATATCGTCTGCAATATTTGGTCTTGAGCTTGACCCATTATGCTGGCCCCGCAACGATGTCGCCGGGCGGTTTGCCAACCCCAGCAGGAATGGAACCAGTGACGAGACATCATCTACAGACAGCTGGTCCCCGCAGTCATGCAATAACTGCCTGTGCACATTAAAAGAATTTACAACGACGAGAGTGTTAATATCACCAAATATGTTACTCCCTCCGTCCCAAAGTTTTTGTCATGTTTGAAAGTCATGTTTGAAAGTGCTTTTTTAAGTAGGTTAAAAAAATACTTCCTCGTGGCTAATTTTATTTGGGTTGCAATGAACACATGCAATGTTCTTCAATCATTCTAGTGACATAATTTGGAACCTTTTTTAATCATGTTTCTTACAATATGATCAATGAAATTGGCTCAAAGAAATACCAAGCAAACAAGTTGGACAATAACTTTGGGACGGAGGGAGTACTATTGTGATGAATAAAAGTTGTACATTATAAATTCTAGATTCTATCCATACGATTAGAAATGTTGTCACCAATATTTTTGTATAACTTTTGAAACTTGAGTTTCAAATTTATTTTGTGATTCAATTATGAATAAGATATAGACAATATGTGAATGAAATTTGTTGTGATGGGTTGAAAATGTGATACTCTAAGTGTAATGATTTTTGGAGATTTTTTGGTTGCGTAATATTATGAGTTTATTTTTTCAAAGCATATTTAGACTAAAATCTTTGAAATTTTTAGTGAATTAGTGCAACATGAAATGAGGCATGAAATTCTCACGAATCGTCCCCTTTCTTATCGGATCACACATGCATGAAGCTATCTTGCCATAGAATTTTGTAGAATTTATTTTACTTGCAAAAAGTGCAGGACGGATAAGAAAACGAAATTCAATTCTGTACATCAGTCAAAAAAACGGAATTAATAATCAGAACAAACATTGAAAAGTTACGCACCCAAGAGCTGTTAGGGCTTCAACCTTGGCCTTGCTGGCATCTATTCCGCCTTTTTCCTCTATAACAATCACTGGCGTTGCTGATGTTATGATTCCTTGAAGAAAGTTTACTAGGGCAAGGAGAGCATAGGAACTGAATTCCAATTGCATTCGAAAACTGATCTCATTTATCTGCAGACCGGGAACAGCACCCGACTTTAGACCCGTGTTGCATTCATAAGCTAGAATGAATCAGTAGAGCCAAAAGACGCACAGTATTGATTCTCCACTGCAAAGCAAAGACTGAGAACTTTAATAAACGTAACGAAGAGTGAGCATCGAAATACCAAATTACAGGTAGACCGGCAGATGCGAGCTGATTCAGCGCTAACCACAGGAAGCCATTTCCCTGACACTGCTTGCACCAACAAAGATACGTCTGCTGCAACCTGCGGCGATCACACACACAGGGAACTTTGTCCAATTCACTAGAAAGTAAACATTACTGCCAAACTGCTGTTTACAGCAAGTTTTTCAAGTGATTGTTCAATTTAGCAAGTGATCACCACGAATTCACCATCATTCTTGTACTCCCTCCGTCCCAAAGTTATTGTCATGTTTGAAAGTGCTTTTTTAAGTAGGTCAAAAAATACTTCCTTGTGGCTAATTTTATTTAGGTTGCAATGAACACATGCAATGTTCTTCAATCATTCTAGTGACATAATTTGGAACCTTTTTTAATCATGTTTCTTACAATATGATCAATGAAATTGGCTCAAAGAAATACCAAGCAAACAAGTTGGACAATAACTTTGGGACGGAGGGAGTACCCTTTACTGCCTAGTTAAATGGTCAGGGTTCCTTGTGACAAAGATTAGCCCATTCACGGATTAGTCTATCTCCCAGACGCCAGGTCAATGATTCGAGTTTCGCAATCACTCATGCCCTAAAATTTACTTGCGGGATTTTAGACTTCATTTCTTCCAGGGTCCCAAACGAACTGGTTACCGTGCAGAAGCAATAGGAAGAAAGACACTCAGCTCAAGCTCAAAAACCTAATTGCACATCCAGAGTTACCAGAACGATGAATCTTGCATTGGAAGGTACTCGAAAACCTAATTGCACATCCAGAGTTACCAGAACGATGAATCTTGCATTGGAAGGTACTCAAAAACCTAATTGCACATCCAGAGTTACCAGAACGATGAATCTTGCATTGGAAGGTAGGCGAAAAGAAACACTTAGAACAGTACCTCACGAGGTGGAATTCGGGAGACAGATTGCAGTAGAGTGGGAGCAAGAGAGAGCAGATGGGGAACCAACGAAGACGGCTCCACAGCAGCGCGCAACGAATCGAACACCCATCGCCATGCATTGCTGCTTGGCCGCTGTTGCTCGGCCATTGTTTCTTGCTCCTCAGATCCCACCCTCCTCCATACACACTCTTCTCTACACCATACGTTTTCTTACAATTCCATGCAATCACACCACAAATGCAGCTCTCAGTCAGTCAGTATTCCTAAACTATCACGACGATACCGAAGCTGAGTACAGATTTTGCACGCTTTGCGAAAGAGGTGGTGCATCTTTAGAAACCGCTCGTCTAACCTCTCGACAGTGATGGTTCGGTACACGTTCTCGGTTGGAAGGAATAGTACGTATGGCTTTACGTCATCGTTAGGAAAGCGTCGCCAAACTGTAGACCGGCCCCGAGAATCTGCAAAACCCCTAGCGACCAAAGATGCCCGAGCAAAAAGGAGGTTCTAGAATAAAGGACACCTGTATGCATGAGTACAGTCGAAAATGAATGCAAATATTACTTAACCCTAACAGTGAGTCCGTCGGAGTGACTGAAGCTGCGAAAATGGAATATGTTTCGAATAATCTAATTAAACTGAGAATTCTTATTTTATTTTTGAAACAAATGGATGCTTTAAATTACTGTACAACAACAGATTACAAACGATGAACGGAGAGAATGCTCCCCCGCGAGATTTTTTCTAAAAATACTGTATCCTCTGTGGAGATGACTATGCTTCATTCAAGCAGTGGAATGTTTCAAACGTATTAGATTCGCTATCTTCAATCTTCATATAGGTTTTGCGTCGTTGTACCGTGGACACATTGTGACCTAATTGGCATTCCATCAACTTTCTTATTCCTCATGTTCCTTGGCATACTTTCCAGCTAGAAGTCGAACATTGATAATCACGATTTGAAAATTTAAACTAACGGAAAGCAGGAAGAAAAGCTCCTAGTACAATATGGCCATGGCGGACGGGTATGTCAGATCGTCGACTAGTTGACGATGGCAATAACGAACAGTGCATTTCTTCCTTGCGCTCCCGTATTATGCATCACTCCGCATCCATCTTTCGTGAAGAGTTCCACTGCCTTGAGTGTATATTTGCCGAGAGTTGCCTCTTTGTCGGTCCAGCATCGATTGGAAACGCGCTTTGAATGGAAACTGCGTTTTAGGTCCAGTTTTAGCAAGGGACGTGGGGATTCATTGAGAGTACCCGGAGAGCGAGATTTAACCTTGGCTATGGCGGATCCGGTGGCAGCGCAAGAGTTTACATTCGTGAATAAGAAGGGGCAGCGATTGAAGGGGCTGCTGGTGGACGGCGGGGCCGGATCGAAGGAGGTGTGCATTCTGTGTCATGGCTTCCGATCGTCGAAAAAGGGCAGCACGTTGAGCGCGTTGTCCAAGGGGTTGGCGGAGGCTGGGGTGAGCACCTTCCGATTCGATTTCTCCGGCAACGGCGAGAGCGAGGGAACGTTCGCGTACGGAAATTATTGGCAAGAGGTGGAGGACTTGCGAGCGGCCGTGGAGTTTTGGACGTCCAAAGGCTCCCGGGTTGTTTGCGTGGTCGGCCACAGCAAGGGCGGCAACTGCGTGGTGTTGTACGCGTCCAAGTACCACGATGTGCCCTCTTGCGTCATCAACATCAGCGGCCGGTTCGCCCTTGAGAAAGGTCAGTGCCTCCTCTATTGCCATCTTCGAACATGAATGCATTACTCTAAGTTAGGGGTTTGTCCCACGTCTTTGGAGATTGAGAAACGGGAAGCCAATCGTGGCCATTCTCTGTGACTCCCCTTGAGGCCGTGTGAAGAATGAGAATGCACACAGCTTCTTAATCTTCTCCACGGCTTCTCAATCTTCACAATTTTCACGCCATTCTTCACACGGCTTCTCAATCTTCACGCCATTCTTCACCTCCACAATTCAAGGAGAAAGTGGAACCCCTACTTAATCCCGTTTGCTCTACGCTTGTACCGTTGCTCAGTGTAATCTTTCCTTTGATCATCTGCTGCACCATCAAGATGTTCCTTGCGACACTACCTGCATCAAATCGACACCAACATTTGAAGCATATCCATTACCCTTTCATCGGCTTCCAACTACCTCGAATACATTTCCACTTTGGACAGTACTGATAGATCAATGACAGATGTTCATTTTCAAATCCCGCAACCAGTATTACCCCTGAAACATTTTCCTTTCTATACAGGGGTTTTACCCGAGCTCTCTCTCTTGTAACCCTAACTCGTTATCATATGGATGAAATTTGTTGCGATGGTTTGAAATGTAATACTTTTGGAGATGTTTTGGTTGCTTAATTTTATGGCCTAATTTTTCCAAGAGCACATTTGAACTAAGATCTTAGAAATTTTGGTGGATCACTCTAACATGAAATGAGGGGGCATAAAAAATTCACAAATCATCCCCTTTCCACAAAGTTTAGATATGCATAAAGCTATCTTACCATGGAATTATGTATTATTTTTTAAAATTGCAGAAACACTAATAAAAATCTTGTGACACCAATGTGACTTGTTTTTAACGACTGACTGACTGTCCGTTGTGGCTTGTGACACTACGGCTCAGCTCCAAAAGAGGCTCTGACGACCCGCTGGACTTGTTGTAGGGATCTTGGAAAGGTTCGGCGGGCCAGAGGGGCTTCGGAAGTTGGAGGACGAGGGTGTGCTGGACATCAAAGACGCATCCGGAAACGTGGAGTATCAAGTGACAAAAGCCGATTTGCGAATATGCACGCAGCATGCTTAGCCATTCCGGAGCTGACCCGAGTGCTCACCATTCACGGCACGAACGACGAGGTGATTCCCGCTGACGATGCCTACCAGTTTGCGCAACGGATTCCCACGCACAAGCTCGTGCTGGTCAAGGACGCCAACCACTGCTACACCAGCCATCACAGCCAGCTCATCGAGCATGTGCTCGAGTTTTTGCAAGAGACCAGCGCTCTGCAAGACTCCGGCGCATTGCAACCCTAGCTCTGCCATCCCCCTATTAGGGTTATGGATTCTCAAGCAGCTCATCTTATGCACTGATTTCTCCACCTGCACATCCATCACCGAAGGCAGAGGATACTATCAAGTATTACGGAGTGTGATTTCTGGGAGTTTTATGGAGCTCTGTATGGATTTCTTATGCAATCGTTCAAAGTGGGAGAAGGTAGAGGATACTATCAAGGATTACGGAGTGTGATTTATTGAGCTCTGTATGAATTTTTTATGCAACCGTTCAAAGTGGGAGATTATAGACCACTATTGAATGGACAGTAGGCAAGGTAATTTTTTTTCATATTTATGTAATTAAAAATGAGTTTTTTCAAAGTTTTTTTCTTGTAAAAATCGTAGTAATTACAAGAATGCTTAAAATAGTATGAATTGTTTATGGAAAATGTAAGTGCGAGTGATGAACAACAATGTGTATGTAGTATGCTTCTTGAGCTTACATGAAAAGGATTTTGATACGAAGACTCTTTTTGCAGTGTATATTGGAATTTTAGGGTTTTGATCTTTAAAGAGTTGTGAAAAAACACAATTTTAACAATTTTGATGAATGATAAATTGTCCCGTCTCTAAATCCTCAGTGGTCTTGAATGCGGGCACTATTCATTCACCTCTCCTTCTAAAATTTCCATTTTGGGCACCTTTGGTGCTTTTTCGGCGAATTTTTTTGGTAATTGGGGCCGTGGGCCCCAATATATCATGGGGGACCTACTTGGGAATAAAAACCATTAGAGGAGGGGGTTGTTTTTTTAGGTGGGGCCTCAACCGGACAAAAATAGGGGCACTTTTGTCCCCATTCATTCAAGACCACCAGGGGTTGAAGAGAAATCCGATAAATTGGACTTGAAAGTAGAAGATATCCCTCACACTTTCTTAGTTGGGATCATTTTCATATGAAATTAGGAACTAGGTAAAAATCAGCGTTTGACTTAAAAACAACCAAACATGGCTCATTGTATGCTTAGGGGTTGATTGAATATTTATGAATATGTGAGTTATTGGTTGTAGATGAGTTTAGTTCTTTTAATATGTAGGTTTTGATCTTGTAGACTATTATTGAAGGGATTGTAGACAACTTCATTTTTATTCAAGGATTTGTAACTAGACATTAAGCCAAGTCATGCATACACCACTTACTAATTGAAGGTCTACCAAGTGTGTGGATAGTTGAGCTTGTTGTTGGCATTAGAAGTCAATTTACAAGACGGGATCACGTCCCTAATGCGGTCTAATATTTTCTAGTAACAAAGTATTCTTCAAGCACTACAAGGAGAAGGCGTCAATTTTCACTCGATAGGTGAGTCAAACGGTGCCACTTCGCACTCATTGCTCATGCGCTCCAGACTTGGTGAGTGCAATTCGTCACGTAGGACAAGTGTGTACAGTGAACTCTGACACTGTTCTGACTGAGAAGAAATGCCTTTGCTAGTAGTGAAAGTTTTAGGGTTTTGCTTTGCCACTTCTCAACGGTGTGACTCATTTCAATTAAACTGGACACTAGTGAATGCATTGCAGGAGATGGTTGTTCATAAACTTTTCAATCATCTGTGATCAATAGTTGTACAACATTCATAACACCTGAAGAAATTTCATGCAAAACTTTGATTTCTATGCAATGCCTGCTTTTTGGTACTAGGTTGAACATGTAAAAAAATGTGAATAAATCTCTTGAGTAAATTTATAATAATTAAAGGGGGGGTGTGATACCTACTGTTTTTGAATAAATTTCAATATAGTATCCCTACAAAACTTGTGAGAGATGTGAATACAAGAAAACATCCAAAATTTTGGAGTTTTAATGATATTTCAACTTTGGCAGATTGTAGAATCTTAATGCAAGTCCATTTTAGTGTGCAAATTTTGGTAGGAGATTCATGGGAGGTCTTTTTCACATGTTGAGAATCACATTTCTTTCATTTCTAGTTATTCAATTTTATTTTCAAATGGAAACTCATACAATAAATGTATGGCATGTATTCAAGTATGATATGATTATATTCTTATTTATCAAAAGACAACTTCTGGTGTGGAATTTTGTTCGTGAGATTTTACACATATATGCCTAGGTCAAAATTCCTAAAAAAAATTGTGATTTTTTTTCACAAAACAATATATTATTTTTATTATTTTTACTTTTATTTTTTGAAGAAATCAACTTTTTAGTGACTTATCAACATTAATCTTACGAACTTGAGTGCTTGGGAGATGACATTAGAGTTGCCTAAAACAAAAGTTGTGTTTGAATAATATATCATGTGTTTGCTTTAATATACTCTTATTTGTTCACTCTAAATAGTTATAAGGTATGAAAGAGCTTGGAGGCTCTCATCATTAGGTGTGAAAGAGCTTGGTGGTCTTCAAGCTCATGAAAGACGGCTGAGCAATGGGCTCCTGGTTGAGCCATCACCTCCGGATTTTCTATCGGTCGTGTGTCAGGTGGATCAGGAGGTGTACTAGGGGGAGTATAGATACCCCAAAAAGCCTTTTGAATTCTAGAATGAGCTCCTATAACAACTTTGAATAAGTCCCTCTTTAAAAAAAATTAAAAATGAATCGACCAAATGTGGTTTTGATTTCCTACACTCATGCAGTATAGAAAAAAAATTACGTAAAACTTAATGAGGTTTAAAGATTTTAAAAGAGACTAGCAGGGACAAAATTCAAAATTTGTCCGTGCTTAAAGAAATCCAAAATATATATGTTAAAATATCCAATGATGTCATATTTGGTACCAATTCTTGATATGAAGTACATTTAAATACATATTATTTTAAATGATTAACTTGAACAATTAAAAAATATTATTTATTTTGTACTACAATGCCTGCAAATGCTAATTTTTGGAAATTTTTTTGCACAAAGCATAAATACATGAAAATTAATATATTCAATTAAAAAATTGAACTTGAATTAAAGTGTTTTATGTCATCTAGGTGTGGATATCTATTTAATTAAAAAATAGTTAGTTTTGTTTCATTGAAATGAACAAATTTGAAAGTTAATGTGAGAGTTATTGAATTTGTTACAATAAATTGAATTAAATTATGAAAATGGAATATAGGAGCAATTGATGTCACTCTTAGCATCGTCGGAAAGCTCCCAATGTACAGCGGTGCAAAAAAGTTGTATTGTAGCTTTTCAATCTACGGTGTGAATGTAATAGATTTTCAATTGAATTTCGTCACCATAAATTGAATTAAATTATGGATAAAGCAAAAGCAAAAGTACACGAAACATGGGGAATACACGGGAGCACATGGGAACACATCAGAGCACACGGGAAGTAATAGAATATACAAAAATACCATGAACATGGAGAACATCTAGGCCAATAGCACAAGGCCACACTAGTATACATTAAAATCACCTCAAACTAGGTAATAGTATGCAACACAATTTCAAAATCTAAGTACACCCAAAAAAAAAGTAATCACACGCATTATTATAATAATATTCTATAATAAAAAATGAATTGTAGTACATAACTTGGACAACATATATGAAAGAATTATGATGTATGAAAGTATTGATCATTTATAAAGAAAAAAAAAGTGCTTTCTTTTTTAAAACTACCGGTAATCAACAACCCATTTGTTCAAGGCCCCACACCAAAGTGCACAATACACTCAGAGAAATCAGGAAGAGAAATTAGCACTCTAAATGGGTTAAGAAAACCCAAACATCATCTGCAACCCTTTTCATTCATGAACCAAAAACACATATTTTAGTTTGTTCACACTAAGCATATACCATTACATTATTTGCGATGATGCATTCTAGTGGCAAACACTAGTAGCAAACATGTCGTTTTTCATTCCTCATTTTGTGGAAACAGTGAATAGTACCGGAATATTATACTTACGTTTCTATCTTCTTGTGACCAAAACTACTCATCAGCACTAACACAGCCCATGTGCCTGGAGCCGTTTCATTTCTTTTTCATTTATAGTAAGTGAAAAACAACACATTTCCCTCTAGTGAAAGTAGCAATTGTTGCAACTCCTCAAAAAGACGCAGTCTCCCAAATTCTACAACTTACATTGACTCCATCAATTTGGCGACAAATTTATTACAGAAACAACAATAAATAGAATGACGAGTGTAGTTCCAAGTTGAGCATTTTCTGCATGCATGGTGCTTCTACAAAAATCTCATAAATTCCTACTATAAGGGGATCATGGACTACCATTCACGTGAATTCCAAAAACCCGATTAATGGTACGGTTATGTAGTGGTCGGTCTGTCGTATTCGCGTTCTAATGTTGCCTTAGCCACGACAAGATTCACGTAAGCCAGAAGGCACATAGACGTGTGATTGTAAGCGTAGTAGCATGGAATTGGTGCTTAAAGGTCCTTGACGCGTTGTTTAGCTTCATATAAAAAAGCACTAAAGTGCAGTCCAAAATACATTAATAAGTGCCTTTGGCTGGGTCTTGTAGGCTGTTTCTCTTTGCTGAAAGCAGCATACTTATTTGACCAAAAACTCATTCAAGTCCAAAAGCAGTGCACTATTGAGAGAAACTAAGAAATTTATGCATTGCTGATGCTCGGAATTTTTGAGTGGTTCTTCATGAATGTAACCAAACTTTGCTCAAAGTATGACAAACTGAAGAAGAACTCTGACCTCTTTTTGAGACCAGCGTGGATTATGAGTCCATTTGTCTGAAACCTCAGTGACACTAAAGTCCACTACAGCACTAAATTTGAGTAACAGGTAATTTTGACATTAACTTCCTGTCAAAATGATGGGTAGTTAACCCCTAAAGGTCCAGAGAGCCCTTTCCGACCAATATTATACACTAATATTTCATTGTATTTGGCCTGGTTTCATATCTCCTATGGGTTTAAGTGGATTACGTGAGCTTGGGGATGATATATGTGAATAATCTTGGATCGCCCTTGATGAAACAAGAAGTTAAAATTCACATCGACATGATTTTGATGAACTATTTGGGTCTCAATTTGGAACTTTCTATTTACAACAAATTTCAAATACATGGCAACGTATTTACTATCTCCATCAGCCCTTTAATCCCTAAATTTCTGAGCGACCATATTTTAGTCGTTTCACTTTTTGGGCAGCCTCCGGGGACCTCATACTTTTAAAATTTTCAATGAAAATTTCAATGTAGCTTCCAAAAACTACACTCTACATGTCGCACTTCGTTTCATGTCATTCCGATAAGTATTGCAAAAGTTATAAGCATTTGAAGTTTTTGAAGCGAGATCGGGCAGCAAGAAATTTTTTATTTTTTACTCTTTTTCAAAATTTCTTTTTTGATTCATGATTGGTTGATCTTTATCTACAAATGAAGCTTTAAATCTACCCATTTTGAGCAATGGGATAAAAGTTATGAGGAGATCTGTTTTTTGGGCAGTTTGGACAAAAAAAACTTTGAAGCTCATTTCTAAACTCAATTTTCAATATTTTTTAATGAAATAAAAGGCACTAGGTGAAGATTTCCAAGTACAACATTCTCACCCTTAAGATTGACATTTTACAATTCTATGTCAAACTTATTGATGACTTTTTTTTCCTTTCACTTTGTACCCACTTCTAGTAATTGTTTTATGAAAAAATTAATATGAGCTTTTTTCTTACAAGATTTTATATTTGAAAACTTAACTCAATTGTTAACATGGCCATGCCATTCAATGAATTTTTAACCCATTCAAAAAAAAGATATTAATTTCTAAAGTTCAAATTTGTTACCGGATTGAACCCCAAAAAAACTTCTTTTGCAACTCTGATCCTTATATTCTGAGAATCTAATGGTCATTTTGCTCTCAAATTTTGTGCTCACGTGAAAATTCAAGTTGGGTATTAGATCTTACGGTTAAATGATGAAAAAACTAAAAAAACATATGATTTCTTCTGTAACTTCCAAATGCTGCGTTTTTCATGGTTTTTTGTGAGAATACGGTCAAGGAATTTTAGGGGTTAAAAGTTGAAGTAACGTTGAAGATGAATATATTTTTCAAATAAGAGTAACACAAGTTTTTAACACTTTAACCAATGTTTTTTTTCAAAGATTCGTTATAAAATGTTTGATGAATAACAAAAAATTAGTTGACGTACAAAGAAAAGTTGTAAATGTCAATGTGAAAATCACATCTGTATAGTTGGATTTATCATATTTTTATTAATATTTTTTAATTCATTGTGCAAGGTTTTCTTGAAACTCAATTAAAAATCTCAAATTAACACAAGAAATTTTAAAATTTATTGTAATGAAATTGGAATAACATGCACTACAAGATGGTATGGTTTCCATTATTTGATTCTACTTATTTTGGAAAATCTTGTTTAGGGTCTCACTTTTTGAACTAAGAATGAAATTTGACATGAATTAATTGTGTTGTCTCTCAAAAAATCAAAAAAAATTATTTTGAAGGTTCATACCATACAAATGATAGTCAACTAGCACAAGAACCAAGAGAAATTTGAATGGATAAACAAGAGGATGTAGTCAAGAGAAAGGTTGCAATTTGTTTGTCATCCATTATATGAACGCAAGCGTGCCAAAGGGTTAAATCCACCTAGAGAAAGATTCTGAGGGTATTTTTGGGATAAGAAAAGAGTGATTGTTGCATTCTTCATGTTGTTCAACATGGTAAATACAAATATTTACACATACATAACACATATATTGTTCAATGTGTTATATACAAACATATGAACATACACATAACACACTTACTTTGTCTAATGTATGCATTATCTCCTAACTGACAATTCAACCATTTTACGATTTTCATGTAATTCCTTATTTCAAATGAAAATGGTCCCTACCAAAAAACTGTGGAGGGTATCTTCTACTTTCAAATCCAATCTACCATTCGTCAAAAGTGTTAAAATTGTGTTTTATATAGAACTTGAAAGATCAAACCCTAAAATTTCAATATACAATATAGAATTTTTTTTTATCAAATTTCTTTTTATGTAAGCTCAAAAATCATGCCAGGTACACCTTGTCGTTCATCACTATTATTTACATTTTCCCTATATAAATAATACTATTTTAAGAACTTTTGTAATAACTATAACTTTTACAATAAAAGAACTTTGAAAAATCTTATAAAAATAAATTTTATTTATATAGTTATGAAAAAAATCAAAGTAAATTGATTTAGCAATAACTCTTATGAGGAAAATTCCAAAAATATATAAAATGTGAAAATTGATGTGGTTTGATAGGATTACCTTGGTGTAGATGCTTAGGAGTTAACCTTTAACTGCCCAAACGTCCATTTGTTGAACAGTTTTCATATTTCATCTAAATTTCTTATAACAATTTTTTTAACTCTCATTAAAATTATTTTTATTTGAATAATTATGAAAAAGTAAAGGTAAATTGATTTAACAATACCTTATATGAGAAAAATACTAGAAAATATAATGTATCTTAAAATGTGAGGAATTAATAAGGTATGACTAGATAATTGTAGTGTGAACGCTTAACTCTTTAACCTCTAAAGGACTCAGGGGTGTTGAACTTAGCTCTTGTTTTCTTGACTAGTTCTTGTAACAAGCTCAATTCCTCATTGATGTAGGGTAATTTTAACGATCGGCACCATTGAAATTAAAGAAGACTTAGGTAGTTTTGTATGAATAAGGATCAACAAAATTGCACAATTTTTGAGAAAGTGCCACCGTTGATAAGATTGATGGAACTCGTTCGGGGTATTTTGTACACATGTCGAGATGGGATTGTTCAAAAGTGCTCCAAAAATTCTAAATTTTTTACTGTGCATAGCAATCATCATTTTAAGCATGTGATAAAAATTTCACATAATTTGGAGATGTGAGAAGGAAGATATGAGGGTCTGAAGTAACGCCTACATTGCATGCTTGCAACTCAAATAAATCATCAAAAATTGCACATTTCATGAATTTTCGATTAGGAAGTACCTATAGATTCAACGCTCAAAAAGAGCCAGGGTCTTTTTGTTGCTCATCCTACAATTCAAAACCCAAGAACCCAAACTTCCTCACTTTCTAGTTCCAAAAGCCGCATGGGGGCCTTGTGGTCCTTTAGGGGTTAACATCCCGGTTCAACATTAATTTCGAAGATGTATTATAGAATGCTTGATGAATAACAAAATGGAATTGATTTACAAAGCTAAGTTGTAAATGCCAATGTGAAGATCATGTCTCTATAGTTTGATTTATCATATTTTTAAAATCAAATAAAAATCTCAAATTAACTAAAAATAAATTAAAAAATGCAGTAATGACATTGGAATAACAGCAATACAAGATGGTATAATTTCCATTATTTGATTGTACTTATTTTAAAAAATCATGTTTAACACCTAAGTAATTGAATGACCATTTGATGCTCTTTTTTTACAAGCTACACAAGATGAAAAAATATTTATATAAATATATTTAACTATGTTATTTTTATATATGTATGGATATAAATATGAAATCAAATGTACTTTCTAGTCCAATTTGAATCTTGTCAATCTGAGTTAAACTCCATTATGGAGAATTCTCAAAAGACAAAGACCTCAATATTGTACTAGTGTTGTAAAATTTACTATTTCAAAAAACTAATGATGTTGTCTCCTTTGAAAAAATTATATTTTAGAATTTTAGAACAGAATGTCTAGTTTTAACTAATCATACCAAATTTTAAATTCCAAGAATAAAAATTGAAATTTTGGTGAATATAAAATGGTAAATTCTTCTAAATATATAAAATGAGTATCTTAAATTATTATTTTTGAAAGTTTGACTGCACAGATAGGTACTAAACATCATGCTTCTTTTAAAGAACTAACTCAATTCTTTAAAAGCAAATCAAAAAATCTTATTTTGAAGATCCATATTGTACAAATAATAGTCAACTAGTACAAGAACCAAGAGAGATTTGGATGGATGAAAACTGTCCATGTATGTAGTCAAAAATAAAATCTGAATATCTTCACCGTCTACGACGTGGTTGCAGGCATACTAAAGGATTAAGAGTTAACCTTAAACATCAAAGCAAGCCCCACGGACTTGTTTATGAGAGAATTATGGAGAAAAAAGTGGATTTTCTCAACCCAAATTGAAATGGATTGGTGCTTTAGATAGGTGATGAAAAAGCGAGGCTATATTCCCAATTTGCGCCTAAATTAGACAATTATGGAACAATCGACAATGAAATGAAGGAATTGGAGGAATAGGGGAGCTATGATTGGGCAAAAGTTGAAATCATTTTTTTAATAAAATAAACAGAAAAAATGTTGGCCAACAGCACTTGCTAGCCAGAGCCAAAAGCAGCCTAGCCATTTTTTTTATTTCTTTTATTTTTAATAATATTATTTTTTAGTTTTTAGCAACAATTGTTGTAGACATTTGGAGATGCTATTTGAGTTACCTTCTAAGGACCCTCTTGATGTTTAACCCCTAAATGCTCAAATGACCATTTTTTGGTCGCCGCCTGAATCTAACGAGCTATTTGGAATTTTAAAAATATACGTTTTTGAAGGGGGAAAAAAAAAAAAACTACATCAAGCCAACTTTCCAATGCAATTCGGATTTTATCAATCCGAGTTAAACTCCACCGGGGATAAAAAATTTAAGTGGATCACCTCAACATTGTCTTAGTGTTATAAAATTTGCTATTTGGGGAAACTAATGATGTTCCCTCCATCATTTTTTTTATTTTTTTTAAGTTTACAATTAATTACCCAACTTTCACCAATCATGCTAAACTTTAAACTCTAAAAATGAAAATTACAAATTTTCAAAGATTAATGCTTTTAAGTTCATTCAAAAAAGATCTATAGTTTTTTTTGTAAGTTTGACCATACAAATAATTTGTAAAAATGATGCCCTACATTTTGTTTATTGAACTAAACTTCATCAAACATATAGAAAGCATATATTATAACACATCTATGTTTTGTCCAATTACCCTCGACCTTTAGGGGTTAACCTCTAAACGTACCAACCCTTTGCACAAAAGTAGATTCTAGTCTCAAAAGTAAATATTAGCATGGCTCAGATATACATGAGGTGTACATGAGAAGACCATTGCAAGCATAAAATCTACCCAACAAATTTGACATACTTGCTGTCAAAGGCCTCTCTAATATTATCAATAGCTCTCCGTCACAAAAAATTATTGTAATTGGTAAAGAATTTTATAGGCTTTCAAAGGTGACTTGAATGAAAATCATCCAAGGTTGTATGAGAAAGTTACAAGTCTGTTCGTGATCCAGTTTCTGGACGCTAGAACGTTTTAGGGGTTAATGGTACAAGTAACTTGAAAACATCTATCCTAGGTAATAGATTGGTGAAAAAATAAAGAGGTTACTCCACTATGGCCGCAATTTGACTAAGTTACTGTTTTCCATGATTTTAAAGTGGAATTCTACTTCTTTAAATCAATCCCCAAGGAGCTGACCCTGGCCAAGTGACTTCATGTCATCCACATCCTACATGATTCCCAAAAGAGAACAAGTTGCCCACCAGCTTCTAAAGTAGGAATCTTAGAGAACACTACAACAAATGGTAGAGTTTTAGGTTTTCATAAGGTTCTTTCAGTTAGCCCTTTCCAGGGTTCACCTTTTTGTTCTCACCGCATGAAGAATAAAAAATTCCAAACATGTGATTCTTGAGGTGGGAGTATTGTGGACTTCCAACTTTTCACCATCATTCTTTAGGTAAAGAATTACGTGATATGTTCAATATTCTAAAATTTGCTACATTGATTCTCGTGTGATGATTCTTGTTTTTAGGTCTAGCATTCAAGTTACAAGGGCTAAAGAACCTTACATTACGTGAGAAATGAGGCTAAACAAGGCCTCATGTCTTTGAGAAATTGAAGAAGCAATTAGAATAACCGTCACTGTGAAAATTTTCACCATCATAGGTTCAATTTGTGTTGACTTGTGCCATAATACCCTCTCCATGCACTTTCCAACACACTTTAAAACTCCAAAATCCGAGTTAACCCCTCAAAGCCCGAGGGTTATTGGACAAAACATAGATGTGTTATAATATGTGCCTTCTATATGTTTGATGAAGTTTGGTTCACGGTTTGGTTCAATATACAAAATGTAGGGCAACATCTCTACAAATTATATGTACGGTCAAACTTGCAAAAATAACTTTACATCATATTTGATGATTTTAATAGCATTAACCTTTGAAAATTTGTATAAATTCTAATTTTCACCTTTAGAGTTTGAAATTTAGCGTGATTGATTAAATTTGGTTTACATATTGTAAACTTAAAAAAAGCAAAAGAAATGATGGAAGAAATAATGTTTACAACATTACTTTCCCCAAATAGAAAATTTTGTAACACTAAAACAATGTTGAAGTGATTTACTTTAAAAAATTCCCCCGGGGTGGAGTTTAATTTGGATTGACATAATTCAACTTGGGTTGGAAAGTAGACTTGATGAAGTATTTAAAAATATTTTTTATTATTTCAAAAACTTATTTTTTGATTTTGGGCAGCCCATTAAAAACGGGCAGCGACCAAAAAATGGTCTCTTGGGAGCTTAGGGGTTAACGCTTCAAAGCCCGAGGGATATTGAAAAAAACATAAATGTGTTATAATATGTGCCTTCAATATCTTTGATGAATTTTGGTTCAATAAACAAAATGAAGTTCATCATCTCTACAAATTATTTGTACGGTTAAACTTTCAAAAATAACTTTAGATATTTTTTCAATGAATTTGAAACATGAACCTTGGAATTTTTTTTATAAATTGTAATTTTCACCTTCGAGGTTTAAAATTTAGCATGACTGGTTAAATTTGGTTTATCTATAGTAAACTTCAAAAAAGCAAAAGAAATGATGGAGGGAACATCATTACTTTCCCCAAATAGAAATTTTTATAACACTAAGACAATGTTGAAGTGATTTACTTTGAAAAATTCTCTCGGGTGGAGTTTAACCCCTAAGCGTCCCGGCGTCCATATTTGAATGTTTTTGAGGAACATTCACCTTCAAAGAGCTGTAACTTTTGCAAAACATGTCTGATTTTGCTGAAATTTTGCAAAATCTTTCCGTGTGATGTCTGAAATGTGTGGTAGAAATTTCAAAGCAATCCAAGATGAATTGAATTTTTAGTGATCATTTGAAAGTAGGTATGTTTTTTTTGGATAGTACTGTGAATTTTAATGGCAGCAACTTCGGGGGCTTGTATCTCCTTCACCTCAAGTCCGTTTTCAATAAAAACGTGTTGGGTTGAATTTCCCTTGAAGTCTAGTTACCATGGTAAAATTTTCATGTCAATTTATTTTGATATGAATATTTAGAGGTAATTTTAGTGCATGGGTCTAGTTTGAGCACTTTTTGCTTATTGGTTCAAATGGGTCACTTTTCGGGCTACTTTTTGACATTGCAAGGTCATTTTAGGGCACGTTAAATTTTTTCATGAGGCTTTTTTGGTACTAGTGTGTTTATGTGATGATTTTGAATTACTTTATAGTTCAAAGTTTTTTCATTTGAGTAATTTTGAAAACGAATTTCACCTCTAACTGTGTTGCTAGGAAAATTTCAGCATCCTTTCATTACGAGAAATTTGGGGTCCCAAAGGGGTCCTGTAAGACAACTCGTGGTAGGTGAACCGGTTGCCCAAGTACCCCTCTCCATTTAAACCCATTGGTGCAGGTCGCTGCCCGCTGACAACGTCGGAAGCCGCAGTGTTAGTAGTGCTGGCAGCGTCGATTGGTTCCACCCACGAAACTCCACTGCTGGCACCACGATGACACCATTGGTGCCCATGTGTAAAGCGCATGGTTTTCCCTCAAATTTTCAGCACGTGCTAAAGGCAAAGGCCCCTTTGTGACCCCAAATTTCTCCTAATGTTTAGCACTAAAACACTATGATCTTGCAATCTACATACATATAGATATATACATATGTTAAAATCAATTTTTTTTTTAAAACATTCTGGACAACTCATGAGATTCGGGTTGCACTTGACCAAGAAATAGTCGTTTGGATGTTGAGGGGTTAGTATGCAAAAGTTTCACATGTTTAAATTTTGTGTATAAGGAACCACTGAGTAGCCAACACGAAGTGGTCCCTAATACGCAAACATTAAACATGAGTAACTTTTGCATATTAACTCAGATTTTGGAGTTCTAAAGTGCATTGAAAAGCGCACTGAAAGAAGAATGAGAATCACCAAAGACGACCAAAGCTATGGTTTTCCACGTCAAACTCCAAAAAACTTCATACATGCTTCATCAATTTGGGTTTGGGCAAGGAATGAAAGTCGAGGCCTTCTTAATGGCCAATTCACATTCACCAATGTTGTTGCATGCATGCATCAGGTAACTTTGAAGGAATCTGTTGTCAACCAAGAAATATAAAATACGCAATTAGAAATTACTCTAATGCATGATAAAAAGCAACGCAATGCAAAAAAAAGGAGTAAGGTAGGAAAACCAAAAACGGTGAAAATAAGGTGATTTGACCAGAAGGAATGGAGTTAGAAATTATGTGAAATTTTTTTGAGATGAAGAAGAAGAAATGATGAAGAATGCAAGTTGTTTCGTATTTTTATTCCCCGTAAATAATTATCTACAATTTCTCAAAGTGGGAATTCCACCATAGATGGGTACTTTTATGACTGGGAGAATGACTGCGTTTATGACTGCGCGCAGTCATAAAATCGGGTCTGTGACTGCGCGTCATATTTTTTGCTGACGTGGCATGTGACGCGGAGCATGACTGGGTGCCGTAGTTACCGACGAGTCGCTTCGGAGACCTAGTCATATGAATAAATACGCCTTAAAGCGTATACTTGGGCGCCATATACGTGCCACGTCAGCATTCCAGCCGCCATCTTGACCGGCCCCAAGTCCTTGACTTTTGGAGGTCTGCCCGGGCAGCTGAGGCCAAAATCCGACGTGGCATGTGACTCGGGCGAGTCATATTTTTTTGCTGACGTGGCATCCAACGTGGCATCCGACGTGGCACGTGACTATGCGTAGTCATATTTTCTGCTGACGTGGAATGTGACTCTGTGGAGTTATATTTTTGCTGACGTGGCACTTCCACGTGGAATGTGAATACTGTCATTTTTCGGCTGACGTGGAATGTGACTCTGTGGAGTCACATTTTTGGTCATAATGTTGCTGACGTGGAATTCGATTGGTAGTGATGTTTTAGGCTGTCGTGGATTATGACTGTGTACAATCGTGTTTGAGCGGTCGGTATGACTGTAGCCAGTCGTGTGTTCAAGACCTCCAGTAGTGTTTGACAAGAGTGCAAAGGATATACGACTGGTTTCAGTCACAGTATCGGTCGGAGTGAGACCAATACATGACTCGTGGTAGTCATAATGTTGTTGCCATGTATGTGGCCCTATTAGTGCACACAGTGATATTTTTGCTTACTAAGAGTCACATTACTATTATGTATCTGAAACATACAATAGAAGACACATACGTGGAATTCAATGGAAGACGCTTACGTCTGAGAAGGGAAATGCAACAATGTTCACTTGTATTTAGTAGTGAAAGACTCAATACAAAACCAAAACTCGATAATGTCTTAGAGGGAGTTGCTATCTAGCTAACCCACTCTTATTCCTCACCATTATATACATCCAACATCCATCATCTCGTGCTTCCCGCTTCCTTTTTGCTGCTGGCTCCTTGTGATTTTCTTCGTCATCCTCTGTGCACCACCACAATGACAAGTGGGTTAACCAACTTTTTTGCGCAAACCTCATTAATTCAGTAGAGGATCCCTTAATACGGATGTTGCGCAATTATGACTATTATCTGTTACATTCATTTGTATCATGACTAGTCCCTGTGACCTTCCCAGGTATACTTGACTGAACCGTGTGACATTCTCACTATGCTTATTATTGATCACTGTGACATGGCAGACTGCGTACATTACTTAACCCTGTGACATTCAGGGAATTCATCAGCATTGCGTGCTACATCAAACATCAGAAGATCGTTTATATGTCACCTTCTCTTTCGCAGTCGCGGCATTTAGGCTGCCTCCAGTGCGGCAACAGGCCACTTGGTGATGCTGTTGAGAGCAGCACCCAAGCGATCTACAACCGGATCGTACGCCACCGGGCTTCACCAAGTTCGTGGTCCCCTGGTGCCACACGGTAAAGGAAGTCAGAAATCCACTAGTCATGAGTAAGCACATTTAAAACTTTGATTTGTAAATTACTAGAAATAAGTGGCGCAAATAGGATCACTATAAATTAAATCTATGTGATCTCTTTGGACACACCAGAAGAGGAATTTTGTGGGTTTCTATTACTTGCACTAATTGAAGTTGTCAACAATGAAGGAATTGATACGAGAAGGAAAATCTGCGGTAATATGAAGCATTGCAAGTCATGAGTATACAATGAGTATGCGATGGCTCATTTATGACTACTCGGGGTCACGATGCGTGTGGTACCTCCTCGTTTGTCAGGTGGACCTCCTTTGGCCACACTGGGTCCACGACTGCCGGCGCTATTGCCGGTGGAGCCACTGCTGGCGGGTGGGACTCCTCCAACCCCGTGTTCCCCACCTCCGACGATTCGTGTGGTGTCATGGGCGGTTTTAGTGTGCGGACCTCTTGGAGCAAAACCCTGAGAGTGGCCTTCATGTCATCGACATCGCCTGCAAAACCGTCCATGAGTGAGAAGAAATGAATAAGAAAACTATGTTTCTGTAACAACCCCAACATTAAGCTCAAAAAGGAAACTAAAGGAATCCATCTGGTTGTAATTTCAACCGGGTGACGATAATTGACTTCAAGCTGTTAGTTCAAGCGAATGCCGTATGCACAATTGCAAGATTACTTGGAGATTGATCTTTCACAAGCATTTAACGCGGGAGATAGAGACACAATCACTTTCTCTTGACTTCAAATCAGAGTACCTGGAACGAGAAGAACTACAATCCACTTGGCTGCAGTATACTTATAATCTCATATCTTCAAAACAGAATGGAGTTCTAAGAAACATCAAAGGTCAAAGCCAGAAAAAGTTCTGCCTCCCATTTGCAAAAAGCATTAAAACTGATCATCTCTTAGGCGTTTCATTTTTCACACAAGAATTGCACCACAAACTTTTAATTAACTTAGCGACAGTCTAAAAGAGATGGAAAACTTCGAGACTTTATAGAGATTCCAAATATAACATTTACAGGCGTATGGAAAATAGCTTGGTCTAAGGCAAAAAATAAATACTTCCATGCATTCCAAAAATAAGTAAAAATTGCGGTTTCAAATTGGAGATGAAATTCTTGCCTTTCTTCGTGTCGTCTTCAACGGCTCCTCCACGCGTTCGTCCTCACCGTCATCCTCGTCGCCACACTCGGAGTCGGTTAGGAGCTTCCTCTGCATTTGTCGCGTGCGCGTTGGCTTGGCGGTGAGAGGCTCTTGCAAGGGCACGGTGCGACTCCTCTCAACAACATCCGCGATCTCAATGGAAGTCATTTCCAACACCGGCATCGTAATTGACGGGAAACACGCAATTGCGCAGAATACTTCAATTTGCTTCTCATCCGGCATATTAGCAACATCTCTTATCACTTTACCAACAAAATTATCCATATCCACACAAATATACGACTACTCGGGGTCACGATGGGAGCGAGATGTGACTCCAGAGAGTCACAACTGCCTGCCAATATGATTGCAAAGCAGAGTCGCAGACTAGGGTTTTCAAGCTTAGGGTTTTGAGTCGGTTAGGGTTTCAACGATGGACCTATGCAACCTCGTGTTCCCCCACTCTGCACGGCGCAGTTAATTTGTTTCAGGACCATAACTGCTAGAACCCAGCAATGATGAAGCAAATCGTGTGTAATTGTGCATGAACCCAGCAATGGTCCCGGCAAACTAGTGTCTCCCGGCACTAGTACCGCACAAGCCAGAGTTTCGACACTAGGAGTACACGGAATTGTGGCACTAGGAGTTTCGGCAGGGAGTTTCGGCAAGGAGTTTCGGCAAGCTCGAAGTTTCGGCAAGCTTGAAGTTTCGGCAAGCTCGAAGCCAGGAGTTTCGGCAAGCTCGAAGCGGATTCGGCAACCTGATTTGTGAAGCGGATTCGGCAAGGTCGAAGCGCTGGCGGGCAAGGCAAGCTCGAAACCCTAGGCAAGCTCGAAACCCTAAGCAAGCTCGAAACCCTAAGCAAGCTCGAAACCCTAGGCAAGCGCAAGGCAAGCTCGAAACCTTGTGCTCTGCAAGTATCTCCCTCCGCATCTACTCCAAACCCTAACGCGTTTTTCCTAGAAGCCAACAATTCTAAGCGCAATTCAGAAATTCAAGGACGTCACACCACGCACTGCACTTTGAAGAGGTAATCACTCACCTCTTGTCTTTTGGCTTCTTGAAGGTTTGTTTTGAAAGCGACGGCAACCCCAAACTCTTCAAAACTCCGTTGTTCTCTTCGATGAGACTGCTCCTCATGCGCTCGTACGCGGGGGGTGAACGCGCCATCGACAACGGTGCTTGAGAACTCTGCAAATCTCTGTAGGATGCCGTGAATATTGCTTGAGCGATGGTCGCTTGGTCAACTGGTGCCACATGTATCTCCGTTGACCAAGCCGCGCGACACAGAGACGACTGAGCAGGGTCATGTATGTGACACCCGAGAGTTATACAACACTCTCCAGTCATATAGATGACGCTCTATAGTCATCTATATGACTCTGTAGTTCAGTATAACTCTCTCTTGAAAGTTGTAGACCTTGACACCCAAATGGTGTTCACAAAACTGGTATTAATTGGTCTTTATCTGAGTAAAGAAGAGTGCACCAGTAATAGAGTATAATAACTGCCTGCACCTACTTGAAGAACCAAAATGTAAGCAAATTGATGAACCAGCACACCTGAATTAACCATTCCTACACGCTAGCTGATCTAAAAAGAACTATGAAAGATAAGTCCAAGTAAAGTCTCTTGTCAAATGGAAAAATGTGTCCTTGTTGCCGATTATGCTTCACAATATATATGTGACACTCTACGCTTCCTGTGAACATGCAGGTAACCCTTTACTCTAACGTACACGGTGGATGTCACATCTGTCATCAGTTGCGTTAACAGGACGAATTGACTTCCGACATCAAAGTGTATGCGATTGACAGGTTCCAGCTACACACCTCTTTGGCAATTTCACATCATACCAAAAAATGTCTGCAGATTCCAGTAGTACTTTTGAGGTCCAGAATTGCTTGTATAGGTTCACATCATGGACATTCGTCACCCGAATGTACATGTGTGGAAATCATTTACACATTTGCGAAGACAGCAAATGTCTCAGATGTATAGTACTTCGTTGGGTTCGGAATCCTAACTGCAATTAATTGTAGGCTTCCTTCCCCTCGGCACAGGCTATCTTTGGACGGCAGAATTAGAAAAAAACGCTTGGCATGTCACCATGAGCCCAAATCTTCTGCCATATTCCCTCCAGAGTTCTGCTTCTATGAACTTCCCGAGAAGACACACGATCAGATAGCACTGACGTATATTGAAAACCGCACTGCAAACTCCTCAGATGAAGGAAGTTGTAGTATTGAAGAAGAAGATGACAACTCCGTGGAACAAGATAGTACACACTCCAATGATACAAACGTACATTGTTTTAGAGACTTGAGGCGCATATAGTCATTTCACCGGGATAGGGCTACATGTCGGTGATTCATAGTAAAGCATAGAGCAGACATTAATGAGTCATAAGTTGACAATGGTATTCTACATATTTACTAAGTACGATTCATATCATATGAATGTTATATAGACCACTTCTGTGTAATTGTGCATAGGGGGGGTGTATGGAAGGAGTGCAAGAATATGAACTTCGGTTGGTGGATAAGTTTTTCATTCACTTTTGCATTAGCAGAGATGCCTCAGGAATATCACTGATGTGTTACTTCTTCACCATTGGTTCTGTCTACTCATGTAGTGAATGATTTCCATACGAAATAGTTTGGTACATCATGACTGCATAATTTAAATGAAATTAAAGTGACGATAGATATAGAAATAGCGACTCCCAGTTCCAAACGTCGAGCATACCACCAATTTTATTCAATCAATTCTTATATAAAACAGGGAAGGGAGCAAACAAAAAATTTCCTAAAATGACTTAGTGAAGTGATTTATGTGACACTCTGGAGTTATATAACACTCTAGAGTCATCGTCATGACGCCCTCTAGTCATGCACAGTGACTCTGTAGTCTTGAATGACTCTCTACTGTATTTTTCCGTAGGATGGAAGAGGGACAGCAGGAGCGCTTGAATCATCTCCAATTATGGCAAGATGAAGAGATCCAAGCAGACTCCATGCAATTAATGAAGTACCCCTGCCCATGCATGGAATGTGCTGGAGGAAAAGTCCTCGACCGAGCGACGATTCGGAAGCATCTTCGCACTAGAAGAAGGGATCCGGTTTTCACAGCTTCAATATAGGTAAGTGATGAGACCTATGATTTCAACTGCGTACCCAGTCTTTAGTAAGCAATGCGACGTGGTTCTACGTACAGTGATTTGGTTTAAAAAATATGTGTTAATGAATTATGTAGGCCCGATGGAGACCCTTAGTAAGAGCCGCATGTTTGACATCGCTGACCAAGTTTCTAAGCCAACCACAATCCTCCTAGAACGCTAGACCCACGGCGACATCCGCGCAAATTTCTCGATTGCAGAAGTGGCAGTCAGACATGTATGATGGACAATGGTGCGACGGGCCCATACCGAAGCTAACTCCATTCATATTTTGGAAAAGGGAATGGCAAGTGAAAGTGTCTAAATACCGCTTCATGGGTTGGGGTCTCTTTGCAATGCAACCAGCCAAAGAGGGTGAGGAACTGATTCCTTTTGTAGGAGCGCAGTACACCTCGGCGGAATTCAAAATTTTGAGCAAGGCACAATCCCGAATGAAATCGTATGTAATGCGCGCAGAGTCGGACCTGTATATCGACGGAGATGTAGAGAAAGGAAATGTCGCTGGATTCATTAATAGTTCCGCCGGGCGCTCCGAAATAGGCAATGTCATGTGGGAGTATCGCATGGTGCCTAAACCGTGGAACCACGAGGAATGGGGATATGTAATTAGCATAGCAACAAGGGACATTGTTGCCGGAGAAGAACTCTATGCACATTACCCTCTAAATCCGAGTAGTGTACGGTAAATTACTATATGCCCAAACGGCAGGAAGATAGTCTGAGACTGTCTCTGTAATATGTATAGTGTCTATCTTGAATTTTCCCAAAATGACTACAGACAGTCACTTCTTATCACTGCACTGCAAACTGTAAACGTATACTTATCGTCCAAAATGACTACAGACAGTCTGTGCTTACCACTGTAATGTGACAACTGTTAGTAACGTTTTCCCAAAGTGACTACAGTTAGTCACTACTTAACACTGTAATAGAATGCCAGCTAGTCATATGTTGCGTATCATGTATTCGATGTGACCCTCAATGCGTGGACAAGACTAAAATAACATCGACACACTCCCCGGCACAGGTGGATGCAATAACAAGGAGCCCTCCGAACTAGGAACCGCATGCATTATGTAGCTTATCATCAGACTTTGGAATGTGACATCCAATGTGTTGTCCTTGGAACTGCAGGACGAGTACAGCCCCTTGAACTTGACCCCTAGTGCACCAAGCAGTGGGCAAGGTAGTGAGCCCCCGTCCAGTCCTAGCATTGACAGCGAAGAAGCCGGGGAAGTAGATGTGTTACGCATGGTGGCAGAGTGCTTCAACAAGTATGACAACGTGAACTTAGGGGGGAGCGATACCAACCCTTCCATGCATGACGGATTTGATGTGGAGTTCAATGAAATGGCCCCGGTCTGGGACGATGCCTTCACACCAAGTCACGATGAAGGTAGCGAAAACGGAATGGAGGACAATAACGACCCTATGGAGTCAAGCGGGACAACGATGAACATCAAGGACCCTAGTGGTATAGTACTGGATGTCCTTTTACGCGAAGCAAGGACTCCGCTTTATGCAGGGAGCTCATCCAACCGTCTCGCCTCTATCCTCATGGTACTTAATTGTTGCACCACTTTTGGCGTATCCAACAGCTTTGTGGACGAGTTGTTGAAGTTATTGCACGAGTCAATATTGCCCAAGGGCAACACACTTCCGAAAACCTTCCACGAAGCGAAGGGTTTGTTGATGAAATTGGGGTTGTCCTACAACACCATACATGCGTGTAGAGATGGGTGTTGTTTATTTCGGAAAGAATTGGAGGATGCGACGGAGTGCCCAATATGCCACAAATCCCGGTACGTAGACAACTCCAAATCGGTACCGGTCAAAGTTTTGCGTCATTTTCCGTTGATCCCTCGTTGGAGTTCGGACATTCTCGAACCACCAACTCACGGATGAAGTACAATGCATATCATTGGGGAGAGCAAGTGATTTTCCCGGACTTGAAGCCATAGGCTTGGATTCGGATCTCATACCCCAAACACCTATTTTAAACGACGCACTGGAAGTAGCTCCGGAGGTGGTGGCTAAAGCATTAGAACGCCTCGGACAAGATGACTTAGCGGTAGATGATTTAGACTATTGCGACTCAGAGGAGGATTGACCGAGTCTTTGTTCATTCACATACAGTTGTGAACATTCTACCCGTTGGACATATCTATATATAAATATATACATATATTCACATGAAATTGTGTAATTAGCACCATCAAGTCTTGGCCACGCAGCACACATTCATTTCAACCTCCCAAAACGATAAGTTTCAAACTTCTCACATTAGTTGCCCTAAACCACTACATACAGGCACGGACACAATTATAAAACCCGTAATAATTCTGCCACACATTCCTTCTCAATGTAAAACCCCACCTCCACCCTAAACCGCTCCACCATGGAATTGCGTGAATAGATAATTTACTAATCAATTATTAAAATAATGCCGATGGCCAATTCCTAATTACCCTAAACAAATGAAAAACTACTCAATTTTGGACACAAATTCTCCCTATAAAATTAATACCCTAAATTCTCATACTATACAGTGATTGAGAGGGCCAATATACATGTAAACTGTCTCGGGCAGTGTTTATAATCATGGGCAGCCCAAAAAAATATATACGACTATAGGGAAAAATGTGACTGCAAAATATGACTAGGAGGAAAAAGTGACGTCCAAATACAGTGACTGTCAAAACTGATCATACATTGGATAATTACAAGTTCGATTGTCATTAATTGCAATCTGGCAAGTGGCATGCTCTGGTTTAGAGGTTAATCACAATCTATTATAAGCTGAGATACTTATCAACGTAATTGTACAGATGGCAATGCATTTGTGTGGACAGATGGATGGTTAGTGACCATCTCTCTCATTTGATCACTTTTGACACTCCATGAAATGCAATATCTCATGAAGTGATGTGCACAGATTTGTGAGAGATCTTCCACTGGCACTCATAGAACTTTGAATTCTCTAGTCTCTGATAGCTGTGTACACAATTATTGCTACTGTATAGGCCTTCTTCTTTAGTGTTTCAAGATGCCCAAAGCATTATCTCGACAAACTCAAGATAACATAGTTTCGATGCTCCAGAGAGGATATTCACACAGGGAGATAGCAAATACTTTGCATGTGAGTGTGGGAAGTGTTCATAACCTTCGTCAGGTACATGTTTCAGATGTAAACCGCTTGCGTGGAGGTAGACCTCGAAAGTTGAATAGAGCACAGGAACGAAGGTGTGTATTAGAAATGGTGAGGGGAAGAGTGGGTACTTGTGCAGATTTAGCAAGGTCTTCGCAACAAGTATTGGGAGTGAAAGTGAGCTCTCATACTATCAAACGTGCACTTCATAGAGCTGGTTTACGTTCGCAAACAAAGGTCAAAAAACCACATCTTTCTCTCAAAAATGTAAAGGCACGTTTAGAGTTCGCTAGTGTCCACGAACACTGGACCATAGAGGATTGGAGTTGAGTAATCTTCTCAGACGAGTGTAAAATCAACCGCTTCAACTCAGACGGAAGAGTTTGGTGTTGGACACGAGAGGCGATGCCGCTTTCGGAACGAACTATCAGTCAAACAGTGAAACATGGAGGTGGAGGGATTATGGTTTGGGGGTGTATGTGCATGCATGGACCTGGATTGATATGCAAAGTGGAGGGGCGCATTAATCAGATTCGTTATCGTGACATTCTAGAGGAAAATGTCCACAGGGTAATTTCCAAGTTCAACTTAGACCGTTCTCGTGTTATCTTTCAACAAGACAATGCTCCCATTCACACAACAAAGATGCTTCAAGAGTGGTTCTCACGGCAACCTTTTGCTCTTCTACCTTGGCCTGCTCAATCGCCTGATTTG
The DNA here is from genome assembly GCA_022496805.1 of Pohlia nutans. Lineage (NCBI taxonomy): Eukaryota > Viridiplantae > Streptophyta > Bryopsida > Bryales > Mniaceae > Pohlia > Pohlia nutans. The sequence continues at coordinate 7,662,307 of CM040086.1, forward strand.
AATCCCATTGAACACCTTTGGTCAATTCTCAAACGGAGACTCAATCAATATGAGAGACCTCCAAATGGATTATTAGAATTATGGGATCGTGTGGTAGAAGTTTTCCACTCAATTACACCAGATGATTGTAGGAGGCTTGTAGAAAGTATGCCACATAGAATTGCAGCTGTAAAAGCAGCAAAAGGGAGGTGGACAAAGTATTGAGAGATCATCTTTCATGGGTTGGCAAAACTGATCAAATGCCTAGGTGGACTTTGGATTTTTCTCAATCTGTTTAGAGCTCTAATATGGAAGGCGTATTTCCTCTAATATGTACTATTTATTACATAGTATGTTAATAAAATTACCAGCTCCATTTTTATGTGTTCATTTCTTGTCCACCAAGGATTGAATGAAGTGTTTGCAAATGTTTGATCAGTTTTGACAGTCACTGTATGACTGTGCGTTCCCCAGGAACGTTCCCACTCGTTCCCTCTCGTTCCCTACGAAGATATACGTCCCTCCCACCCACTTTATACGATACACGTGGCAAATATGACTGCAAAATATGACTACCAGTCACATTGTCTAATTTGGCTTCCGCCGACAATTTTGCCCTCGCAGAATGTGACAGCCGGCAATCGCCTGTCATCCCCAGTCATATTCTCCCAGTCATAAAAGTACCCATCTCCGGTAGTGGAAGTTTGTCAAACCCCCTTCTTGTATACTAGACTCTTCCTTTTCTGCACATGAAAGCACCTAAAACGGTTAACTAATATCACAGAAAACCGCACACAAGATTCCAAAAAAATTAGTAATTTTTAGTAAGTTTTTAGTAATCCTTGTCATGCAAAATTTCTCCATTTTCGGTCTACCACCTCCGTGCTTTTAAAAAACTCTAGTGCACGCCTTGAGGGCATTAACCGTTTTTGGTTTTCCTACCTTATGGCTCTACTTGTGGCACTGTGCTGCAATTACAAAGTGCTTGAATAGTAGTTGCAACAAGAAAAGACAAGACTTTGAATATTTTTATGTTTTTCGATTTTACCTTCTTCCATTTCGGGAACACAGATGCAGGGGCTTGGTGTGAATGGGCCATGAGGCTACTTAACTTATGTGTTCTGCTAGAATCCCGAAGATGCAGTGCTCAATTTACATGTTTCTGCCAGAGTCATGTCATCATGTGACATACTACTGACATCATAAAGCAGGCAACTGCGTCCTCTGGATTCAGGATATTCATACCTTTTAGTACTGGTATGGTATTTATTGTGGAGAGCTAGTAGATCATTCAAAACAAAAGAATGTAACAAAACTGTGCACCCTGGTCTATAGCCCGATTCGCACGATTGGACTGAAACCTATTTATTTTTTATATTTTTTACATAGTGATTTTGAGTTTCAGCGGAGTTGAAGCTGCTTTGGCCAAGAGAGATGAGTCATTTCACTTTTTGAGATTCCTTATTCTTTTGATATAATTTAGTTATATGTGATGAAATCTCAGGTTAGCATGTCTTTTGCCTCAAGTTTTCATTCTACGAGTAATTCACATTGTCGATTAGACACCAATAACCAGTCTTAGTTGTCTGTTACCTCGGTAGGCACAAATGTCTTGGAAGAACCAACCTTTAGTTACAGATTAGTTAGTTGAAATTCAAAATTGCCTAATTGAGCTCAAAATTTTAGGAAAAAACTAATCGTTTTAGGGGTGGTCATAAAGTATTCCCTATTTCTTTAAGACTTAGGTGAGAGAATACTCCAGAAAACCGGTTGGTCCAAGAAAATGTAGGATCTTAGCTAATTAAGTTGAAAAGTCTCCTTGAACTGTGGTGGGGACATGGGATGGAGTGGCTTATCATAGATAAAGTATAACTAGTGACCTATTATAAAACAATATTACTAAAAAAAAATTGAAAATAAAAATGGATGGATGAATGTAATTCTTGAATTCCATCATATTGTGGATTTTGGTGTAGGGTCTTGATAAGCAAACTCCTCATTTATATCATCCTTATAAAAACACTAGAGTTCTTTATCTTTTGTCTTTTTGGATAGAAAAATTTGCAAATTACACAACTAAAAGCTTGGCTCAAACTAGTTTTAATTACATGCTGTGACTTGCACTCCAAGCTACATTTTGTCACTCATGTGAGTAAATTTTTGCCCAAGATGGTAACCACACCTACCTAATTACAACACTCCAAAATAAATAAATTTTATTTCTTTTATGTCTTTATATATATATATATATAGAGAGAGAGAGAGAGAGAGAGAGAAAATATCTAAGAGGTGATTTACATTAAAAACAATAGTTTGTTGAAAATGAGAGGCGGCATACTCTAAAGACCTTTGCTTGTTTTTAACAAATTTATTTTTGAAGGTCATGCATTTTAAAGATAGTATGAATTGAGAAGAGGCTATACAATTTTTAAAAATATATTTCCTAAATACAAATGTTTTAATCAATTGGATCAACATCAACACTACTAGATTTAGTTTATCCTTCTATCTGTTGATAATAGGAGATTCATTCAAACATGCTTAAGGTAGAATGTCTTGAAACGGTTATTACACGTGAAACCAAATTGTAGACTAATCTATAATGGTTAAGAATTAGATTCAATGCCACTTGTGTATTAACCAATTGAATTTGTAGAATTTGAGCCAATTTCTAGGACCACATGTTCACAGATTTGGGATAGTTTATATATTGGTTTTAGATGTGATCCACACATTGGGATTTACAACTTTTCTTTATCCTTTTGAGGCACCTAAGTCCATATAATGGACGACAAATATATTGTGATTATTGAAAACAACACAATTGGTTTATGTCAAGTTTCATTCTTAGTTCAAAAAGTGAGACCTTAAACATGATTTTCCAAAATAAGTAGAATCAAATAATGGAAACCATACCATCTTGTAGTGCATGTTATTATGATTTCATTACAATATTTTTAATTTTGTTTTTGTGCTAATTTGAGATTTTTAATTGAACTTCAACAGAAATCCTTTGCAAAATTCACTATAAAATATGAATAAAAAGTATGATGAATCCAACTGTACAAATGTGATCTTCACATTGATATTTACAACTTTGTTGTGAACATCAGCTCCATTTTTTTTCATCAAACATTTTTATAACGAATCTTTGAAAAAAAATATTGAATGGGGACATTAAAAGTTAAGCATCCTATGTGACATATGCAACGAAGTCACTAAATCCGCCGGTGGTCTTGAATGAATGGGGACAAAAGTGCCCCCTATTTTTGTCCTTGTCAGGGCCCACTTTAAAAAACAACCCCCTCCTCCAATGGTTTTTTATTCCCAAATAGGTGCCCTTGGAGTAATTTGGGGCCGTAGGCTCCAATTTTGCAAAAAAAATTGCCAGAAAAAGGGGTCTCGGTGCCCAAAATAGAAATTTCAGAAAAAGGGGGGGGGGGGGGGCCATGAACAGTGTCTCGGAGGGGTCTCGCATTCAAGACCCCGGGGATATAGGAACGGGGCATATGCAAAATGACATGAAAAGGAAAAAGTGACCGTTCTTTTTTCTAAGTCATTATTGCTTGGAAGTCCATGAAATGACGGAAATGAAGATATTTCACTTGCTTTTCGTTTCATGTGAACTGGGCCCAGATAAAGCTCAGGTGCCAATGTCCCATGCCGCAGTGCACATGGTGAGTCCCAATCAGCATTGGCGAAAATCATGCTCGTCTTATGCATATCATTCCACGGGGACTGGCCAAGCATGGAAGCTGGAGGTCCCAAATTGCCTTATCTCAACTTCTACTCGGAATTGTTCAAGGGGGCTCAATTAGTAATCATATCGCTAAAGAAGCTATTCACTTGTAAAAGTTCGGCAGAGAACGAGTGGCTCTATCTTCCATGACTTTTTCTCATGCGATATCTGAGTGGAGTGCTCAGGCCCCTTTTATTTTTTTATTTTTTATGCTTTTTAGAGCTAGTTTGCTTTAGAAATCCACTGCGTGAATCAACATATGGGAGCATAATGAGAAAAATGTCACCACCAAGGTAGTGGCACGTGCCGGTTGCAAAGCCACACTCGGACTTTATTAGTCATGTGCACTCGATGAAAGGACCAAGATGTTGAATGAAAAAGACTCGATGTATGAAGAGTTTCATAAAAGATCAATATGTTGAATGAAAAGGATAGGACATATGAAAAAATAAAGATCCGTTGTTAGATTTCTCATTTAACCCCTAAACGTTCCAGCGTTCAGAAATTGGATCACGAATAGTGTAATGTTCCCATACAATCTCGGATGACTTTCATCCAAGTCATCTTTGCAAGCTTAGTACTAGGTTCTCTACCAATTAAAATAAATCTCTTGTGATGGGGAGATGTTGACAATATTAGAGAGGCCTTTGGCAAATACAAGTATGTCAAATTTGTCGAGTAATTTTATGCTTGGAAAGGACTTGTCATGTACACCTCATGTACATTTGAGCCATGCTAATATCTATGTTTAAAACTGACATCTACTTCTGTTCAAAGGGTTGGTTAAAGAAAAAGCAACCTCATTCACTTGCATGCTAGCTTTCTAGCCTAAAGGTAAATGACCTGAAAAAGAAAAGAAAAAAGAAAAAAGAAAAAAGAAAACCCTGGTGCTCACTTTTACAGGAACATAATGGATTCCAGTAAGTTAATCAACATACAATAGGTGTGCTTGGCTGGGGACAGGGGACAAGAGTCCCAGGACACCCCTTGCCGTTGGAAGATTTGAGAATGGTACAACTTTATGGCTTGACTTTGAGGCACCTGGGGCAGCACCGTACAAGTGGGAAATATTAATTTTGAGCGGCCATACGGGTGGGATGTCCAGGACGATACCCGGATCGGCGTCACGTGGGGGCGGGGTATCTGTTGCAACAACATCGGGCCGGGTCCGGTCCGTGCGAACGACCCGGGCAAGGCCCGTGACTCCTCCACAGCTGAGCGTGCGAGACAGGAGCGAAGAATGAAGAGCTGCCGCTTGAGACACCTCGCCAGCAAGCATCGCGCCTCCGGGATTCTGCACGGGGCCATTGTGTGTTGCTGCACGCCATCAGCACCGGCGCGCGTGGTCTCTCGTGCTCGCAATTTCTCATTTCGGACACGCGGCACGAAATTTGAGCCCGAAACGACCGTGAATTTGTCGCCTATGGTTTGGTCTGCGTTGCAGCATCGCGTCTGTTCGGGTTTGGCGAGGTTTCCGGGCTCGCGCGGAGAGATTTGGAGGGATGAGGTCTAGGAAGCGGTGTGGATTGTATAGCGGGAGTTCGTGCTGCGGTGTGCGAGAGGACCAAAACAGGGGACAGGAACAGAGGGATTGGGAGGGAGAAGGCAGCAGGATTTTTGTTCGGCTTGCGGCGTCGGCTTGACCATAGGACTGAAGTGGAATCCATACTCTCTTTATTGGAAGGCGGTGGGAGAGTGCGAGCGGTTTGAGAGCGATTGTGTGGACAATGTGTGAGCGCAAGCGGAAGCGGAGGTAGGTCGTGAGAGGAGGCCTGGGCGTCATGGAAGGGCACGTGACGGTTAGTTCTTCCGCCGGGACCAGCACAGGCGGAACCTCAACTACCGGCAGCAGCGTGACTTCGGCCACCACCTCTTCAAGCTCCACGGAAGCAATCATCCAAGTTAGTTCTCAAACGACAAGCTCACACGTCTTCTGGATTCTTTTATTCATTTTTGGATCAAATTATATTCGATGCTCGCAACGATGGCTTCTACATTAAATTGAACTACGATACACATTTCGTAAATTGGATTGCGATCCGGCAGCAGAATGATATCCATGGTTCGCCTTGTTTCCATTGCCGTAGCCATAGTACCTTACTTGTAATTCGCGTTGGCGAAATTTGCGGGATTGAATTGCTGATTGCATGTGCATTATTTTCAAGGGATGTGGTTTGTGGTTTTTTGATCATGAAAAAGTTGCTCAGTTACGCAACACATTTTTAATGCGGAGAGCAGAGTGTAGTCGTATTTGAGTAGTAGTAGCAGGTTAACGGTTCTGGTGGAAGGACATGCCATAAGGTGTGAACTCAGTGCTTGCACTCTCTAGCTTCCTTGCTCACTCATTGACTGATTAGAGACAGTGCTTAGATTTCTCAGTTACAAGGAAACTAGAGTGAGATGTTTCAGCGCTTCTTGGACTTTACGCTCGTAAGGCAGAGCAATGTATTCGTAAGATTAGGTCATCGGACCAGCGTTTTTCCAAATTTACGCATGGCGCAGCTCGTTTTGAGGTCGAGCTAGTTGAAAATTCATTTATTTGGAGAGGACTGTATTCATGTGAAATTCCATCAAGAATTTTAGCAGTATGGAATCTGTGACTATGGCATTTTGTTCTTGGTGAGTGGCAATCCTCTCGTTGCCATGCATCGCGTGATTTTTGGATCGATAATGAATCTTCTTAAGTCAGAGATCATTCTCTGTGCTTGATATGATACTGTAGATTCAATTTGATACTACGGATCGGTGCGATTGTTTGCCGCCATAATGCAGTCTAAACTGATATTGCCAATCATGTATGTTCGGTAGGTCGTTGTTTAAATCAGCTTACATTTTATGTTGTTAATTTGATGAATTATTGGAGGTTGTGGCTTTTGAGATTCAACGAGATTCACCTACAGGAATTTGCTTTGTTTGCATCTCAGTTCTAGTAGCGTAGGACTGTAAGTTGGGACTACCTTCTGCGGTTGGGCTATGGGATTATGACTATGTTTAGGTGCAGCTCTTGAAGTGCAAGAGATGCGAATCTGCGTTGCACTGAGTTGTATTTCTGGATTACGCTAATCAATAATATCTGCTGTGCAAATAAGGAGGGTAGGATTTTTTGCTGTTACTGGTGACACCCTGATAAGTATCTTGATCATTGTGTACTTATCTGGGACACGAACTAGCCGTTTTCACTCGAAATAATGTCCTGTTTGGCAACTGTACGAGGTGCATCGATGTGAGCTGCGGTATATTATATCAGACAATTACGGCTATTGAAGTAGCAATTGATAGCGTGGTTTTTGTTTGTGGAAACAGAGATTGATCAAGTGTGGAGTACCGGCAGAATATGTAGAAAGGGGCCAAGAAGGGGTTGCAGACTACGTTAGAAGTCACAGCAATCAAGTGCCGGGAGTGATAAGTGGCCTGTTTCCTGGACCAGAGGAATTGCAGGCTGCTTCTGCATCAGGAGCTGATGAGGCACAAGGACCCGGTACACAGAAGGAGTTCTTGAATCAATGCAGGGATGCAATGAAATGGGTGAGGTGGGCTATGTTTCAAGGTGAACCACAGGTTGCCTTGGAAGGGGCTGGGCAAGGAAGTGGGGGCACAAGAGGCGTATGTGGAGCTGTGTGGGGTGTCAACGACATTGCATATAGATGTCGTACATGTGAACATGACCCTACTTGTGCAATTTGTGTCCCCTGCTTTCAACAAGGCAATCATTCCACACACGATTACTGTATGATCCGCACTGGAGGAGGTTGTTGTGACTGTGGGGATATTACGGCTTGGAAGCAGACTGGGTTTTGCTCACGGCATTGCGGTTTTGGTCAGGCTGCTCCTTTGCCGTCGATTATTGTAGAAACGGCTACTCCAGTACTTGAAGCTCTCTTGATTCACTGGGTTCAACGGCTGAAAGCAGCCGATACAGTAACGGAGGGGAAGTCAAAAAAATGGAGCCTTCTAACGGTGGAGGAGAAGGTGGCATCGCAACTATCGGTGGTTTGTGTTGAACTGTTTTTGGAGTTTTGCGGTTATGGTGAAACCATGTTGGCATTTACAGCAGGGCTCATGGGTAACAACGAGTCAGGGATACTGGAAACGTTAATGAACACAGAGTGTTTCTTACCAAAAGCTGTCAGTACATCTTTACACGAGTTGTTATATAAGCTTTTAGGAGACAGCAGTTTCAAACTTTCATTTGCGCAGACTTTCATTTCGCAATATCCCAAATTTTTACAAGACTCTGTTGTCGATGAAAGTGCGACAGCTGGAAGCACCTTATTGAGCAAGTATCGTGAACAGGCTATTCTTAATAGCTTTTCTGTTCAGTTGTTTACCGTTCCGACACTTACACCCAAATTGGTCATGGAGTCAGGACTTCTTGATATGCTGCTTGAAACCTTGAAAGAGTTCTTCCGGGCCTGTGCTGGAGAGGATGGCCGGCTTTCGGTAACTTCTCAAACTTTTTTTTGGTTGTTTCTGAAAGGAGGACTCATTTGCAGCTTAGTTACATAGCACACGTTACAAGTTTATTTCTCCATTATTTGTTTTCCAAGTAGGGGAAGCTCATGATTGCTTTGTGATGCCTTTTGCACTCATGAAAAGTAAATGTCTTGTATGTTCATTGAAAATTCTGTTTTGGATTATTCAAGTCATGCTTCTTGAGAATCGTTTATAATAGGAGTGCTCGCACAATGTTTGAAGGAGCAATGAGTCTTGTAATAAATAATCCTGGGATACCTGAGTATACAGAGCTGTAATTCCTTTCGGACTACTATTGATCTGATTGCAGGTAAGTAAGGGCCCAGTGGTCAAACGCCTGTACTTCCGAGTACTGGAGGACATAAGATACGTGATGAGTCATAGGGAGGTGGCAAAGTATATAGCAGAAAAAAGACCTGACTTGTCAAGAGCGTGGCTTCACTTGCTTGCATTTATTCAAGGTATTTATCCTCAACGGCGCATCACGAGTATTCACGTGGAGGAAGAAAACGAAGATTGGGGCTCTGCCTATTTTTTGGAGAACCAAATGGCTACAATCCATCCTCTCTTTGTTGCAGGAGCAGCTGCAGCTTGCAGTGAATTCTCGAGCTTTGGGCAGATGTCTTTATCTAAACCTAGTGGTAGCTTTGAAACTGGAAGTAAGATACCGAACAGTATGGACTCTGTCAGCAGGCCTGTCAAGGTTGGGTGCGTGTTGAGAGAGCCTAGTGCGAATGCTGGTGCGAGCATCAGTGGTACCTCGGAATCGGATGTAGAAATGCGTGATATTACGGTCACAGTAGTTGCTAATGAGAATACTTATAGTGAGAGTTCACCTAAACCAACGGAGAGAGAGGACGCCAGGGAAATCTCCGATGCAGGGATGACAATGCCAGCTTCCTTGGCGTCGCTCATTTCTGAGTGCACCCAAGTTCTTGACACTTGGCTTGCGTTAGATGCTGCTAGAGAGTTAGCAAAGTCCGGGGAATCTGGTATTGAAGGTGGCCAAGAATTGGGACCGCGAAGGGGAATACAATGGCGATATAGAGGGGGCAGAGGGTTGTTGGTTCCGCAGAGCCATGATGCTGCCAATACATCGCCTCGTGTTATTACTGCTGAAGGGGAGGTTGCTCCCGAAGGGGAGGGTGCTCCTCCAGCGCGAGGTGGCACAATCCGCGATTGGTTACGACGTGGCAGGCGGTTTCAAGTTCTTGAGCCACGCGTGATTTCAGAAGTTGTTCCAGAAGATGCTTCTGCCTCCACTGCTACTCCAGGAACTACAACTGCGGATATGGATGTTGATGTATCATCACTATTATGGGTAAAATCAAGTTTGTCTCTTTTCAATTTTCCTTTATTTCAAAATCTGTACTTTTTCCTCCATTTAAGTGTCACAAGTTTGACCAGGTTTATGGCTCTGCTCGTTTTCCCTGGACTAACCAAGACTGGCATTCCAGGTAGCGGGTGGTGAAGCAGAGACAGTCATAGATATTGATGACGCAGGGACAGGGACGGATGATAGGTGTACACAATGGTGGATGGGCTCTGAAGCAATTAATTCATCACCGACAGCGGGCTGTGAAGATGACGAGTGGGCAGTTGTAGATTTTGATGTTAGCCGCCAGGAGGTGTCTTTTCACATCCCATTGCATCGTATGCTTGGACTTCTACTTCATAAGGCTCTTGACCTTCATGCTGTGAACTCAGAAGTATCCGCTGGTACACCTGATACTTCTGCAAATATCCATACACCTGGTGAGAAGTTTCTGGCACAGATGTTTCGGCCAGGCTTGCAGGTAGCAGGATTCATATCTGTGCTGATGGAGCATCCTCTTCGTTTGCAAGTCTTATGTGCTCAAGTTCAGGCTGGTATGTGGCGTCGCAATGGGCACTCAACCAGTGGGCTGTGTGACCTTTATCATACTGTACATTGGTAAGCTGTTTGTCCGTGTACAAGTCATTCGCTTATGAGCAACGTATATGCTGTTTGGATATCGCATTTCGTTCTGTTTTGTCGGAGAAGAGCTTAACAAGTAAGGTCGTTCCTGGAGGTCAGGCACTTCATTTGTTTGTACATTATGATACAGGAGTGGCCCAAAATGGTGAAGAGCTAAGATTTACATTGCTGCATCTTCCAGGTGTGAAGACAGTCTCGAGCTGGACGTGTTTTTGCTACAGTGTTGTGCTGTAATGGCACCTCCCGAAGAATTTGTCGAGCGACTTCAAGCTCGGTTCTCACTGTCTGATTTCTTCACACTTGTGCTCTGGCGCCCCAACGAGTATGATTTTCCCAACCAGCCTCGTCATTTTTGGGCATGTTAGAAAATAAATTTGTATTCTAAGAACAATCTCTGCCTGCTCTTTAAGTTTCTCTCTTATGTTTTTACTTTACAGGTTAATTTATTCGTTTCCTCTCAATACATATAATCCCCGTCACACTGTGCACACATACATTCACTCATCTTTCTTTATAAACTGGCTACGTGTATCTATAGCTAGTGTGTAGGTCTAGGTTCAACGGGTATCTTTGACCAGGTGGTAGCCATGGAGTACATGCCCTAACTGGCAGGCATTTGTGCTGAAGTGCTGTTGTCGAGATCACTTGGCATCGACTAATTGTGCAATTATGCCAGAGTGTCCACAGGTTGGGGTTTTGCCTTTTGGTCCACCTGTGACCAATAACCCTTTCCTGATAGTTTCTGCGCCATGGGTATTACAAAAAGTATGGGAATTGGGTTGATTGATACTACATACTAGTATCCAATCTAGTCTCCCCAACGGGTCATTCTAATCCCCCTATATTGAACATCGTCGCTAACCCAATTCAATTCTTGAGAGCACTAGAAACTAGGACGTTTTATATGTTGGAAGATCGACATGCTGTGAATGTAGTTGGATTGTCTAATGAATGACAAGACTGAGGCCTCTATGTACATGAATTTATATCAGAGAGTGGACTTTTTGTTATCGTAGAAGGTGCTGTATTTTAAAATCAGATCGTACCTTATTTGGTACTTAAATGTTCCGGTTGAAACTTTGGATGGGAATCTCAAATAGGTTGCATAAAGAATTTGAATAGTCTGCTCGAGCTGCAACGGTGAAGCAGCTGTCACCTCTATCTTGTGAACGTTTTTATGCTCAATGAGGTTGTCTCTGTACTATCATCTGATGGGTCTTAAGTAAATCAAGTGATGAATATTTATTTACCAAACTCCTTGTTTGAAATTCAGGTACGAAGTAACTCTGGCACAGGAGCTACTAGTTCTGATGATCAGATTGGTTTCAGAGCGGGGTTTCTGCGGACTGACAGAAGTTGAAGCTTTACGACGGGAGCTAGTCCAGAGGCTAGCTGTTGGGGACGCTACTCACAGTGCTTTGCTGAAGGCTTTACCTCCACGTTTACAAGAGAGCAAGCATGTACAAGACTGCTTAAATGCGGTGGCGGCGTATCGCAACCCATCTGGCATGCAACAGGTTGATTTTGTACTGGACCCTATTAAGATTGGTGCTAAAACATCTTCCACTTTAGTTCCACGTACATGCCTCTGATTACGCGTTTGACAGATTTTTCTTGCTGACTTTGACATCTTAAGAACTTACTGATTTCTGCAGAGTTGTATGGTTGCTTTATTTAGATTTACTGATTACTGTGACTCATGGTTTCCCCACAACAGGGTAAATATGTCTTAAGAGACGATTGTTGGTGTGAGTTAGACCTTTATCATCTACGATGGAGTCCTCGGGAGCTCCAATTAGCGGAGGATCGTTACTTGCGTGCATGTAAAGCTCCTGCTGTGTTTGCTCAACTACCTCGCTGGAAGCAGCCATTCGAGCAGTTGCAAAATCTGGGTCGAATCATTATCACTTCTCGAGTTCATGACATGCTTCGATCCGTTTTCTTCCATGCCGCATTTGCTGAGAATCCATCTGAATCACGTTCACCGGAAGGATTGCTCTTCAGTGCGCTACATCTACTAGCTTTAGCACTGGATGTTTGTGCTGCATATAAAAATAAAATGGCAACCAAGGATACAATATCTGAATCTTCATCAGCAGATGGTTCTAGTACACCCGAATGCAGGGACCGTGAGAATTCCCTAGCACTCCTGCTAGGTGCTGTGGAGAGGGTTAAAGTAGGAAGGGCAGACGGGAGTATGATGGAGGAGCCTCAAAGTATGCTTTCTATACTGGTACTTCTTTTGAGGAAGAATAGTACAAGAGATAATATGGCAACATCCGATATTGGCAACTATAGTGTTGGAGGTTTGATAAAGAACCTTCTACGACGGTTTGCTGAATTAAATCAGAGTTGCATGGTCGAGCTTGAGTTGCTAGCTCCTGAGATTTTCCAGCGTATCTCTACTGCTGGTGCTACATGTTGGGCAGGTGGTTCAGGGGATAACTGTCGTAAGGATGATTCCTTGGTTTCTGAACTCGACAGATCAAGATCTATGGCTCGAGAACGTCAGGCTGCTGTGATGGTAACTTGCCACATGTCCCTCATTTGGTCGTGCATGCTCTTAATTTGATGCTTCGTTATGAACTGATTTTGGTTTCACATCTTGATTAGATTGTTAATGGAATGCTTTATCATTTTTGGATATGATTTTGTGCATTTTTGGATATGATTCTTCAGGATATTTTGTGCTTTTTGGGATCCTTAAATGTAAATAAGTGGCCGAGGGCAAGTATAGGATGGTGACTTGATCTCCTGATTCTTTCCTGTCTTCAATTTTGTCTTCCCTATTTCTTTTATGATGAATGCACAAAATGAAGCTGGTTGAGTAGGGAAATTCCTTTGTCTAAAGTGGTATTTCCAGTTTATCTTGGGATTTTGTTCTAGGCTAAAACTCGATGGGCTTGAGTCGTTAATATGGTACGGAGATAAGGAATGCTGCCCGAGATACTTTTTTTCTTCCGTGTTTTTGTTTTTCTATAGTATGCGTGCTTCTTGGAAGTTGGTATTGACAAATAGGATGCGACTGAGGCAATTAGAGAGATAAATCGTGTGGGAGGAGTCTTACTCTGTTCGTTGTGAGTTGCAGGCCAAAATGAAAGCCGCACAAGAGAGGTTTGCCGTGAATTACCATTCCGCAGAAGAGGGCAGTGGTCAAGGGCAAGGAGAAGAAGCAGATGCGAAACGTGCAAGGGATTCAGAAGGGGGAATTGAAGATATGTCCAAAGATTCTCAAGTACACTGCGCACTTTGTCGAGATTCGGCAAGTGCAAGTCCATTGTGTTTCTTGATATTTATTCAGGTAAGTATCAGTCCACATTGCCATTTCACGCCTAGTTTGTTAGATTGAGATATTGTGGTCCTGTGGCATAGTGATAAGTAATTGCTTGAGTATGCAAAGAGCTGAATGATTCTTTTCCTATCTTCTTGTAAGGGTCATCTTTGGATTTATGGTGTCTGATCTGGTTTTATCTATTTCTTGTGTCTCACAGAAATCAAAGCTTCTTGCAATCACGGAAAGGACGACGCCATCATGGGAGTGCCGTACAGTTGCAGTTCTGCCACAAGTGGAAAGGGAGGGTGAGACTCCTGGTGGACCAAGTACTGTGAGTACCTCTGTTGGAGATGGGACATCCAGAGATTTGCAGAGCACAGCAGAACTGTGGCATTGGATACAGGAAGCTTTGGGAGATGCTCAGACTCGGGCGCGTTTGCTTGAAGGAGAGGACTTGTTGGAGCTTCTTCGAAATGGATTACCTCCAGGGATACGGAATGCAGTTCGTGTACCTCCAACAGTAACTTTAGATCTAACAGCTGCGCCACCTGCTGACACAGAATCCGATGACGTAGAAGCTAGCTGTGAGATTACTGAAGCAGAAGTCAGCAGTGAAGCTGGAACTAGCGATTCTCCAGGTTCGTTGATCGACTGTTTATTTGTCAAATTTCTACGTCTCTCTTGATAAGATTCTACCTGTGAAATTTACCCAGTTGAAAGTTGACAGGTATGATTTGTGAAATCATGGCCAGTTTGATCGGTGGCGACGTGTACGTTTACTGAGATTATGTTTGTTGTTCCAGTGGGATCATATGAGACATTATCCATTGGTATATTACGTACCTTGGTTCGTGTGATATATTCTACCTCACTTACCTTTGGTTTAATTGATGTAGGATTAATGGATTTTGCAGGTGCCTTACCTTTGAACTGGTGGGAGGACAATCACGGAGGAGCTGAGAACGAAGAGAGTAGTACTAACAGAGACCTTGCAGCTGCAACTGTCTTAGCCGAGTACGTCGCAGCTGTCTCTCGCCCTCAAGAATGGGTTCGTCGAAGAGGAACAGACTCACCACGACAAGTAGATTCAGAACAAGGAAGAGAGAGTAATCTGACACGTGCGAGGAGGGCTGCTGCACGCAGCGTCCCACCAATTGCTGAGGCCACATTGTACAACAGCATTGGGATGAATGATACTGTTGGCATCTATCTTTCTGGTTGTGGACATGCTGTTCACCAGGACTGTCGAGACCGTTACTTCTCTTCACTCTTGCAAAGGTGTGGTTGTATATGCCTTTGGAGTTTGCGAAATACGAAACCTTGTTTTCATTGAGAGGTTTTCTCGTGATGTACTGTACAAGCATCCAACTACGTACAATTCTGATTGGGACATGTTTTCTATTTTTAGAATGTTCGTAAATCTGATGTTACTAGCACTGTCTTTTGCTTTGGGTTGACTGGTATGCGCGTTAAACTCAATCAACATGTCTCCTGGTGCTACAGATATTATAGCAGAGCTCTGTTCGAGGGAGTGCAGATTGTGGACCCTGACCTGGTATGATCAACTTTGTCACCTTTCTGTTAATTCTCCTTCTGAAGATGATGACCTGATGTGTAAATTTTAGGTTAGCTATTTGTGATGAAGCATGATGCAAGACTTCTCAATGTTTTAACTTTTCAGTTGGAGGTGTAATTATCACCACACAATGAGTAGTTGGACTGAGTTGGAAAGAGGTTTTACATGTGTGGTCTTATGCTACACCTTTGGTTACAGGGGGAGTTCCTTTGCCCTGTTTGCCGGCGGCTTGCAAATTCAGTTCTCCCAGTTCTACCCGGCCATACAGGATTGAACAGTCCACTTAAAACTACAAGCATACCCCAACTTGACTTACTTGGCACTTTTGGTAGCCCGGCCACCCTGCAGTTAGAGCACGCATTGCGATTACTTGTCAAAGCAGAAGAGTTAGTATCCAAGTCCGGGTTTCGTCAAGTTGTTGATCCGCAACTCCCTGATACGGTGAAGGGGGTTCTAGAGGATCTTGCAAAGCGACTTTGTGGGTTGTGTTATCCTGAAAAAGATCCTTTCACTTCTATTATACATGGTCGAGTACATCAAGGCCTACTTCTTTGGGACGTCTTCAGATACTCGCTCATGTCTGCAGAATTGGCTGCTCGGAGCCACAAGTTCACAGAGAACATTGATAATGGCTTGGTTGCGTTGGTGAATGTGGGTGATTCAACACATGGCTCTGTTTTGCCTCTCCTGCTTCATGCTGCTAAAGCCACACAAAGTCAGAGTCGTCAGGCTGTTCTACTAAGAGCAAGGGGCATGCAACTGCTGCTGGATTCTATCGCTAATGGCATCTCAAGGGACTTGTTTGCGGAAAAGGCATTACATGGTAAGAATGGAGCTCAACAACGACTAAGTACATTCTGTAGTTGTATGGCGTAAATTGTAATGGAGGTCCCCAATATTCTTAAGTGGCTCTTTGGCCTGCGATGCTTGAGCAGTTCTAGCCTGTTATTATTTTAGACCTGTGAAGATTGTTACGTGCTCGTTTTTCTTCTGTAGTTAAAAGTCGGGATTTTCCTCCTTGATACGCATTCGATGGATTTAATGGGCTCTTCCTACGTCTTGATTTACTGTTGGCACGTCTCTCCTCTATTTAAGAAGTTCTAACTCAGATCGACTAGATGGTGCTTGTTGTGCAGGCAATTTTTCTTCTCTTTTGCAGTATCTAGACAAGGGGCACGATGCAGCGGATGTGCAGTTTTGGAAGAGGATGGCTGATCCAGTACTAGTTCACGATTCTTTCTCGTCATTCCTGTGGCTGCTCTTTTGCTTGCCATTACCATTTCCTGCAAACGGAGCTCCATTTACGGCACTTGTCCACCTTTTTTATTTGGTTTCCGTCACCCAGGTATTGCCTGGTCTTGAGGATGATACACTTTTAGGATTCTTTTGTGGGTCAAAATTATTGGTCAACTGGGTGCTACCACGTCCTTAGCTTCGTGTCTCGTCTGATACGGTACATGCTTAGAAGTATATAAGGCATCGCAAGGGATTGAAATTTTCTACCCCTTAATCGACGTTTCTGATGATGTTCTTGTTTAATACGATCTGCGGTGAATCTATATTCATCTCGCAACTTGGGGCATCTTCCTTGTGGATTCACTGGTTATTCTGGGTTGACTGCAGGTTATTGCACAGGCCGGTGCGTTCTTAGCTTTAGACACAGAGTTGGCACCTTCCACAATTTCCTTTATTGCAGCTGTGCATGCCAGCTTGGTTGGAACATGCCTTCAACCTTTGTCAGATGAAGAAAATGCAGCTATCCCTGCGGGTCCACCTTTGGTTGTAATGAGGCGTTTGACTTTGCCTTTTCTCCGGCGCTGTTATCTGCTGCAAAATTTGATGGCAGGTTCGGGCCAAGGACTCCCCGTTGCTAGGGCTCATCAGTGGGAGCTGCCACAGGGGCATAGGGTTCCAACAGGCTCTTCATCTTCTTCTAGTGGTTCAGAGGATATTGAGAAGCAGATCCTGCAGGAGCTGGAAGAGTTAGACCAGTTGGAAAGCATTTTTTGTATTCCACCTTTACCAAAGATCCTGGAGGAGGATACAGTTCAGAACCTAGTGCTGAGTTGGTGCCGACATGTGAAGACTGACACAGGAGTGCGTTACTTTCGTCAGGGTCCACGATTGACAACAGCTACTCCGTTTAGAATGATGCAGCTGCCTCGACTGTTTCAGGATCTTCTGCAGCGGTACGTATTTCAAATGAAAATAGAAGCACATTTTAGAAGACTAGAAGACATTTTATTCTTTTTGGTTTCTACACGTTTTTTTGGAACAGGATTAGTGTTCCTATTGACGTCGCGATGTATGTTTTGTGTCTTTAGCCGATGGTTGTAATGCAGTGAGATGCTTGAAACATGTACTATTGGGTCTAGAAATTGTAAGGGCCAAGCGTTTACATACAAGTAAATAAGGTACACCTTACATCCGGATGAGTTTGTTGTGCAGATATGTCAAAGAGCGGTGCCCTCGATGTAATACAGTCCCTGATCGGCCAGCTTTATGCCTATTGTGTGGAGCCCTCTGCTGTGCAGTCAGTCAACGTTCTTGTTGCAGGTTGTTCCCTCTGCACAATCTGAATTTACATGTACTATGTTAAATAATCTTATAGATACAACCCGGAGGTTTATATTATTCGGTTGTCAGTTGGGGATTAACAGAACTTGCAGACTGAATTATTTTTGGATCTATGTTTTGAATGACATTACATCAGGTCCGTGGTAATCTTCAGTTTTTATGTCCTTTACTGATTTTCAGTAATATCTTTAAGCAAATTCTCTGGAGGTTTATATGCGCGAGATAACACAACACGGTGTTTCTTTTAAGCGATTACGTGACTTGAGCGTGCGCACTGGAGTTAGACTAGATCTAGAACGGAACTGCGTGTTGATAAGCAATGATTGTTAAATCCGTTTACAGATTGAGAGTACCATTGTCTACCTGTTAGTGATTGCTAGCACCTTCCGGATTCAGTGTGTTCTATATCTTTTTCTGAAGCAAAATCTCTTGTCATGGAAGAGTCCTACACTAAAGCCTTATGATGAATTTTCTCTGTAACAGCATGAATCGGCAAGGAGAGTGTTACCGACATGCCATGGTTTGCGGAGCAGGGATTGGTGTGTTTTTGATGCTTCGGGTAATTTTCCCTGTGAATCGTACTCTTATATTCGCTACTTTACTACATAACTATATCTTGTATCATGTATCCTGTATCATGAGTCCAAGTTGAATGCATGTAATAAGATAGTCTCTTATCATTGAATGAAATGCTTGTAGTCAGTCTCGTAGGGATGAGAAATGACTGAAAGTTCCGCTCTTCTTTCAGAGGACCAATATTCTTTTGCAACGGTGCGAGCGACAAGCTATGTGGCCATCACCTTATCTTGATGCTTTTGGAGAAGAGGTATGGCTCTCGGTTGTCCTGAAAGCAATCTCCAGTTTTCGTGTCTACAATATGGGTGATGTCAAGCAAAGGATAATTGTTTTGAAAGTCACAACGTATCCTGACTTCCTGTAATCGCTGGGTATTTGTAATCGTAATATTTGCTTATCCAACAATTTTTCTCGACAGGATATCGAATTGCGAAGAGGAAAGCCTCTATATTTGAGTCAAGAACGATATTCTGCTCTCACTGCTATGGTATGCCAGTGTGGAATGAATTTTTAAGACTTCTATGTATGCTTTGATTGATTTTCAATCCCGAGACCTTGCGTCAACATATTATGTGGCGCTTCTTCTCATTTGAGTGGAATTACTTGAAAGAAGATGCTCTTTCATATGGATTCCATGTAACGGCGCTGTATAGTATTGGAGCATCTTCAAAGACACTCTGGGGATGCCGACTTTGCTCTTGTCTTCTTAACGAACCTCTGTTAAAGAACAGAACTGAATAGTTGGAATTTTTCGCAGGTGGCAGCACATGGACTAGATTACAGCTCCCCAGTATTGTCTCACACAACACGTGACACTCTATTTTAAGTTTCAACTTCTGTGGTGCTTTGGCACTTTTTCTGCCTCGCTCAATGACCACTTCGGAGAGGTACAGCGCTCAAGGTTCTTGGACTGCTCAATTCACCTTTGCTAACGGGTTTGAGGACCTCCGTGCATGTTCAAATCTAGTCGTATTCTTGTGGATTCGCATTGCTGTCTCTGGTTTTGTCTTCCGTTTTGCAATCAACCCAACTTTGTTCGATGATCAGTGACTATTCGACGATTTGCTTACGATAATAGATTACCCTTTGCTGATTAGTGTTTTATCCTAGTCGAATTGGTGTCTAGTTATGTCTCAGTTTCGTCAAGTTGAGTATTGCTAACCAGATTTTACATTTTGCGATCGCAGCACTTTATCTGCCCGTCCGGTTTAAGATGAGCGGAATCGAGCTATTGGTGGGTCAGATTCCATGTCTCCACAAACAAGATTGAAGACGTGGAAGTTGCATCAATTTGCCCCGAAAGTACAGATGTAGCATAGCAAACATGTACTTCAGTGTTGGAAACACTCGATGAGCGCACTGAGGATGCTTATCCTGAACTGCATGAGATTGACAACATGTCTCCCCGATTTTCTGCCAACATACAGGGAATTGCAGGAGAGAGTACTACTGCCTGTCCCGTAGAAGAAGAGTATTTGAACAGGGAGGACATTTAGGACGTCCCACCCGTGCAGCTTTTGAAGCTGTCCTTGTATATTATCAACCATGGGAGAATCCAGTCGCTCTGGAATTCGTCGAAATCGACCTGTGGGCCCAACTGGTTTGATACGAGCTATAATTTCATGACGACACGCGACGACTGATTAGACCTAACATGATTACTAACACCGTCGTATTGATCTGCAACGATCGCCACAGTTTGTTACAGTTTCCAAATTCCGTTTCCAGTTTCCAAAATCGTCTGGAGTGGGAGGTGTCATGACGGCGCGGTGACGTACAGACAAAGCGAATACAAGATCCAAGAAGAAAACAAAATGTAAGAGCGCCCGCAGTTGCGGCTGATCTTTACAAGCATCCAGTACGGTAGTTCGAGCAGGCCTATGGGCATCCGGGCCTACTTATCTGCTTTCCGTGCGGGTGGCATCAACGTCCAAGGCACTCATTCCATGGCTGACTCCAGTACCATATTTCAAAACAGAGAGGACTTGTACTGTAGATTTGTACAGTTCGAGCAAGGACGGGAACTTGGCCGTGTGCCTAGGGAGGGTACCTGCCTACCTGTCCGGGCCTCATAGCCTCCCATGTTATCAGTATTTAACTTCGCTCGAGGTCCGTCTGGACTGTGGACCAACTTACCTCGGTTAGCGTCTTCTTCTCTAAACCTGTTGTCCCGCATTTTCTTTCTCAGCTGCTATAGCAACGCCCTCCCTGTTAACCAAGCCATTTGGTGAGTTCGTGTAAATTCTTTCTGCAGCCTTTTTGGAAGCTGCAGCTAGAGTACTAATCGGAATCAGCAATCAGGATATTTACAATCCGCGGTTGCTATATGTGAGGTGTCTCTGATCCGAGAGACTATTCTGGCTCTGATTTTCTCTGCAGGGTGCTGTGAATTGAATGGAGGACGATATCAGAGCAGTCGCTAAATCGAAGTGTACTGTTCCCACGTTGGTTCTGAGTAGAAGAGAAGTGGAGATTACATGCATGAGGCACACTACTCATTTCTGAAAATTCTCTAATGCCCAAAATTCGCCCGATCGAACTTGAAGTCCATCAGTTCGATCGATCGAACTTGAAGTCCATCAGTTCGATCGATCGAACTTGAACTGGCAGTAGCGATCCCCTCCACAGCTAGCACCCTTGTTAGCCTGTCCCCACGTCAACGATTTCATCTCAGAATCCCCGGTCTTCTCTTCAGCATGAGAGTGGGGAAGCCTGAGCAACATCCCAACTTCACAGACTCGAACTCATACTCGTCCAATCGTCTACATCTCCACACGCTTGCAGGCTTTCAGCAAGTTGTAAATATCTCATGAGTTGTGATGAGCTAGCATGATTGCTCGGCTCTGTAGAAAATTGGGCGTGAACCGTACCTGGCGACGAGTCTGTTGGAATTAAGTTACTCATGTGGTAATTATGAGGGAACTGATAGACCAAGGGTCTATGCCTAAGTTACTCATATGGTAATTAAGTTACTTATGAGGGAACTGATAGACCAAGAGTATATAACTCCAAGTTAGTTAGAACACCAAAGTGATAGTCTAGTTAGAGCAAGCCCAGCAGTTGGTCATTGTGCACCAAGTCCACATCCAAGATGGTGTGAGAGAATTGAGAACTTCCTCAGCAACAACCACCAAGCGTGCCTAGAATAGAGTGCATCAATCAATTTTAAACTACTACTTTTGTCACTACTTGGGACAATTATAATGGCGGAGAATAAATTTACTAAACTTAACTTCATAAAGTGAGAGCATTGTCTTGTCAGAGAGTGGGACAAATTGCTTGATGTGAGAATCACCACTCGCCATATGGGCAACATTTGGTGGGCAAATATCAAACTCCACACCATACGAGGTACTTTATCATCTATAAATAGCGTTGGTGAGTGGAAAATGGGTGCTGCTGGGCCTGCTCTTAGTCTGTACATATTCTAGAACTATAAGTGTGGCTTGGAGGGTGAAGGAGATATCATTGTTTATAGGACAATATCTCAATTCTATGGTTGGGTGGCAAGTAACATAATAAACAATGTTTATTTGTTTACCTCTTGTGCACATTATCTTTCTTAATCTAACAGAGTCGGTGTCAGCTGAAGGCCATCCGGAGGCCGGTTGCACACGCCAGAGCGGGACTGTATCTGGAGCCGGGGGCTGCCGGCCACAGCGGCAGGGAGAGCCTTATGGAACCACGTGATTCACGACGCTCTGGCTGAAGTGTTCGCGGGCGATACAATTCTACGAGGCTTGCTTGCAGGAGAAGGTGCGGCGTGACCAAGACCGCGAGCCCGCCGGCGTCAGGATATATAGCCGGCTGTGCGAACGCTCTGGATCGATGCCCGACGCGCTTAAGCCCTTGCAAAATCTCACCAGGTCCACCGATCACCAGGTTGTCCTTCTAGGTGCTGGTAAGCTGCAGGCTACAATTAAACCTCACTAAAGTCACATTCTAGAACCTCCTGCACATCACCCTTTAGTGCCCACGTGACCACTAAGTGGTCACTAGATCATTAAGGTGGTTAGAGCATTCCCATTCCTACACGCTAGAGATGACTCTCTCAAATTATTCATTTACATTTGACGAGCCCTTGCACTCACACTCCCCCACCCTTGGAGGCCCCTCACACATCAAAAGTGCACATTAAATATTCAATGGACCAATCAAAAGTAGAATGTGGGGATTTAGTCAACTAAATAGTGATTTAAAGGATCATTTCTTGACACGCTAGGATTCAGAGTCAAGAGCCATTTTGAAAGGGCCGTGGGGGCACTTTTCATTTACTTCTACAGTTGGGAGGGCCCTAGGAGGGTTGCGGAGGAGCTGCTCTTACCCCATTCCCAACTGGCGCCTTTCACCAACAGCTAGGGGCATTCTCCACAATCAATGCTCCAATGGTGTTGGTTGTAGCATGAGTTATAGTTGGTAATGGGTTCTCTCTTGTTGTCTTTAGTATATGTAAGTGTGGTTATTGATTCGTTGTTGTTGGTTTAAGCATTTTTGGTGTGTGCAATACAAATCTTCTTTAGACAAAAAGAGCTCTACCTATATCACGTGAATGGGATGTGTCATACTTCGACTTCGAAAATTCATAACTAATTCATTCTTCATCCGAAAATTGTGTTGAAATCTATTTCTTCTTGCGGAACTCTAAAAAATAATAATACTAAACAATATCAATCCCTCATATCCGTATTTCTTATTCGGTTGGGAATGTGGTAACCACTTTAGGAAATGAAATACTGGAAAATCCGTAAACCAACTCAATCTGGTGTCTCAAGTGCAAATATGTAACTTTTGAATCTGCAATTGATGCAATAAGAAATTTTGGAATTTGACTTTCTTAGCTATCCAAATACCTATGTACAAAACACCAAAATATTTCAAATGCCTCAAAATGCAGCAAATACTTGCAAATACAATACACGTACTATGTGGTATCTCTTGTGTTTGGAAGTTTGTTTTGTTATATTACTTTTTGGATTGTATTCTCTTGTTTATGTTCCAGTAGTGTATGTAGTCCAATCTGGATCAATGTACCAACTCCTTTCTTATTTGAACGTATAAACTTTGTACTGAATCGTACATTAATAAGTCACTGTCACTTATAAAATTCACAATAATTATGTATGAGTGCGTTCTTGACATGAAAGCTTGCAATGGAGGGGTGTTGGCACAGGTCCGTCAAGTCATTGCTCAACATCTTCACTTTCATTTTTAACCCAAATTGTATTTATCCTTGAAGTCACACACCCCCCAAAATCTCATTTTTGACTGCTCATTATACGGTTCAATGACACACTATAATCTTCCAATCCAACAGTCCGATCGTACCAAGATTTAACTGACAAATGTTTCATTTAGCAATTCTTACATTCATAAGGTTGGATACTATTAATGATATCCCTAATTTTGACAAAATTTTTATTTGAATATCACCCAAAAAGTGCGGTTTCTCCAAAATTGCTCTGGGCACTAAAGGGTTAACCCCTAGACGTATCAGGGTGTCCTTGGAATTGACAATTTGAGAAAAATCATCATAAAGTACTATTTAGAAGAATATTTTGGAATAGACATACCATTAAAAGTTCTAGATTTTGAATTTTATATTCCATCCGTACAGTTCGATTCACTAATACTATCACCAATATTTAATTATAAAATTTGAAAGTTAAAATTAAAAATTCCTTCTAAATTCGATTACGAACAAAATATTAATATTTTTTGAGTAAACTTTGTTGGAATGAATTTTAAAATGTACCAACCCTGTGAATAGAAGTAGATTCTAGCTTGAAAAGTACTCCCTCCGTCCCAAAGTTATTGTCATGTTTGAAAGTCATGTTTGAAAGTGCTTTTTTAAGTAGGTCAAAAAAATACTTCCTTGAGGCTAATTTTATTTAGGTTGCAATGAACACACGCAATGTTCTTCAATCATTCTAGTGACATAATTTGGAACCTTTTTTAATCATGTTTCTTACAATATGATCAATGAAATTGGCTCAAAGAAATACCAAGCAAACAAGTTGGACAAGAACTTTGGGACGGAGGGAGTAGATATTAGCATGTATGAGATGTACATGAAGTGTACACGAGAAGACGATTTTAAGCATAAAATCTACCCAACAAATTTGACACCCCCATATACATAACTACCAAATTCATTTTATTAAATCCCAAATTAAACTTTACATTTTGGGCATTTACACAAAGTTTCAAACTCGGGTAGTCGGCCCAAAAAAAAGAACAATTTAGCTTATAATGATCTTGTTATTGTGGAACCTTGAACGGTTAAAGATTGAGCCTTGCCAACAAGAATAAATTTTTGAGTAGCATTAATAAAGTGTGAAGCAAGAGTTGAATGATCTTGATCTCTTGGAAGCTTCTCAATGTAGGGAGGTGATTTAGGAGAACTTGTATATGTAGAGGAAGGAAACTTTTGAGTACCTGAAGGTACACACTTCGATGCTTTCTTTGTTGCTCTCTCAACTTTAGCCGCTTCCTTTGCTATGACCTTCTCAGCCTTAAGAGCCTCCTTTAATGCCATACGATGCACTTTCTTTGCCTCTCTAGTTGTCAATGGAACATCTTTAGAAGCTATAGCAGATGGTGGTTTTTCAACGGCTTGAACATCTTCATCTGAACCATCAAGAAGTACTCGAGCTACATATTCTTCAAAAGATGCATTGTTGATTGAATTAAAGAGAAAATCTTCCTCAACTGGAATAAACTGGCCTCCACACTCCAAGTGCCATGTAGATATATTCAGGTGAGTACCTCTTGAATCCCTGAGTCTCAAGTCGCACTGAGAAGAGATTTGGCTTAGGCATTGGGCAGCATGATGATACTTTTATGAGATTTATCCTACGTTATTTAGTGTATGCGTGGCTACTAGAAATGAGCATTTGATTTTACATTTGTCACGACGTGGTTCTGACTTGGAATATTTTGAATGAAAGCGCACCCTGCAGTTTTGAGCAATGCTCAAATAACATAATTGTTTGGCTGATGCCTATGTTCAGTTGGAGAACGGTGATATCATATGTTACCAGAAAGCTCCCACGAAAGAAGAGGAAGAAAACTACCACTGTTCAGATGTGCCATCGTTTCTAGAATACATTTGCAACCGACAGGCACACCTGAGATATTGAATCATAACATACCTTGTTGTTAGTCTTCAAGTCATGCTTAGTTTCATGTTTGTATCGGTCCCTCACTTGAATATTTGTTGGAATAAACTGGCCACCACACTCCAAGTGCCATGTAGAATATTTGGCCACCACACTCCAAGTGCTATGAATAAGTGTCAAAATAAAACATGCAATCAATTGAAATTAATTCAATGAATTAATCTACATGAGTTTGAATACCTGAAAAGGAGTCGTTTATAGCCAACTCACTCCCGTCATAGGATGAAAATATTGTCGATTTGAGAAAACCTTTTTGTCCAAAGAAAAATGGCTTATAAGCATTGTCCCAAAGAAAAATTCTCCGTTTCTTTAGATAATCTTCCAGTGAATCTGGCTCCTTCTCTCCAGTTGTGACAATAGTAATATTGTTACCCTCAACAATTGAATTGAATTCTTTCATTGCCATTTCCTCCAACTAAACACTCAAACAAAATAACATTATAATTTCATTGAATAAATGGAAAGATAATATAAAGCCAAAAACCATGTAAGTACAACAACACAATTGAAATGAAGTGAACACTAACACCAGCATAGAACAAAGTCCGATTCAACCACGGTAAAAGAGAAACAAGTGCAACCGGTGCCTTTAGAAACTTTATGGCTAAGTTGTTCATGGTACTGGAATGAGTACTGGAATTCCACCAACGTAGCCATCGCACCTTGTATGCAAGTTCAGGCTCCGCTGTTGCAATGCTTTGGAACTTGTCCAAATGCATTTCTGGTTTTGAATAAACATTGTAATGCGCTTGCACCTACCATAGGCAATTCCAAAGTTTAAGTCAATTTTGTTTTAAAATTCTTTCAAAGTTCTACTTACGAATCATAAGAATAAGTTCTACTTACGAATCATAACCATAAGAAATCTTGGTGTGAGCACAGGATTTGCAACATCGGACCATTTCTCGAATCTCTTTACGAGTCCTTTAGTGGTACTCATAGCAACAATGTGCATCACTTTAGATAGCGCTTTAGAACTCTTCTCCTCCAATGGCATATTTTCATTGTAAATCCGAGTTTCCTCGTCTAATGCGGCACTAATTTCCCTCTACATAGAAAATCAGATCATCAAATGACAACTGCTACTACATTATAATAACAAATGTAAACAAAGAGAAATTGTTAGTAAATGGAGATATCTCACCTTAAATAGAAAAGTCATAAAAACATCAGCAATTAGAGGAAACTGGAAACCAAAATGATTTCGTCCTCTTCTCACATCGATCATAGCTCTCCGGAGATATTAGTGCCTAATAGCTTTCTAGTGGAAGTTGCCCATAGTAGCTAATGCAATGAAGAATATGGACAAGATTTGTCTTCACATGTGAATTTTCAACAGAGATGCAGAGACAAACCCAAAAAAAATTAAAATCTTTTGAAGTCCATATTAGCCAAATGAATAGATGATAGTCAAAACCAAATAGACTTATTCATTAATACTTTGCATGGCATTCAAGAGGAGGCCTGCACTCTCTTTTGGATCAAGGCAAATAGAGTCCACTGATTAATTCCATGAAGGATCATCAATATATTTCGCACCAATGACATTCATCCAAGCTTGCAGTTTGTGATTCCCATCCCAAACGAAGAACATTTTGTTTGAAAACATAGCTAGGTCATGGTCAGATAATAAGAGACATTCAAATTTCTCATTTTCGGCAACCCATAAAGGATCCCAAGTAGCCTTCTTCACTTCTGATACTTCAAGCACAATTCATGTTGCATTGAATATGGATACATAAAACACCCTAACCCTTTGCGATATCCATGTAGGAAGTCAGCCTCCAACTTCTCAATATATGTTTTTAGGCTTGGCCTTACAAAAAGCATCTTCGTCATCCAACTCAAAAGAATTTTCATGTGAGATTTCTCCAATGGCAAGATGCGCAATGAGTTTATCAATGCCGTAAAATTATATTTCTCCTTTGATCGAATGTCATCTTCCGGTACTTTAATTGAGTTTGCAGTATCAACAATATCCTTTTCCAATGCCTCCAAGCTCTCAGAAGCCTCCGTCTCCATCATTGAAACATCTCCCGCCATCAAATCCTTCGAGGACATAAAAGCATGGACATTAAAAAAACCCAATCTAGCACTAAATGCTGTCAATTTACCCCCATTAAGGACACATAGAAGAGTATCAACCCTTCCTTGGGGAGAAACTTCTTCGCTCGTCACCAAAAGAGACTTCTTCCCCTCCCCAAAATTATTTTGAAACACAAGTTTTAATTCACAAACCACTACTTGTACAATACATGTTTAGACCAAATCAAGTGTACATTAATTTCACCATGCTTCATGAATTAAAAAAAACAAAATATATAAAATAAAAATATATAAAACTCAAAAAAACAAAATATATAACTTTGAGAAATGAACACCCTAGGAGAGGACCCGCGATAAGGAGGGTGCCTTGGGTTCCCCTCCCAAGATGAAGACAGACGCAATAGATGAGATAACAATTTAAGAAATTATTCAATTTTTAACATTATTCATTTCAGAAAATAGGGAAAAAGTACCCTTGGAGAAGACCCTTGACAATGAGGGTACTTGGATTCCCCTCTTAAAGAATAATAAAATTTAAAAATCATTGAAACATAAAATTAACAAGTCAATGAATAAAATAAACAAATAGCCTAGGAGAGGATCCTCCCCAACAACAAGACAGCTGCAATAATCAAGGTAATGATTTGTAAAAGTATTAAATTAATTTTTATTATTTGACAATTGATTCAAAATAAATTGCTCTTACAAGCAATCCTCCACAACAAGGGTATCTGGAGGCCCCTCCACAAGACATTAAAGTAGACATCTTGGCAGAGAACCTTCTCTACTCGGCAAAAAAACTTTAAAAATCAAGATGTTGCTTCCAGCTAATTTTTAGGTTCTTGCTAATTTCGCTTATTTTTCACTAGTATCATTATCTGCACATCTTCAAATACTATATCTTCTAATGAACATGTTCACATCTACTTGTCCTCACATCTCCATGCTCACAACCAACAACTTCAACAATGGTCAAATTCAAAATTGAAATTATTGTTTATACTTTTTAAACTTGTAGCTATCACACTTCCTAGTAGTCATATAATTCCTTGCCAAATAGTGATATAAATGAGTTCTGAGGTTACTTCAAGCTTTGAAAAATGCTACATTCTTTCAACAAAGCGGTAGCTATATGATGACACATCTACTCTAGCCCTCATGATGTAGTAGTTCCACATGCATAGAACATTCTACTACATCGATAACATCGTCATCCAACTATCAATCCCGGTTGCATATTGCTTGACTACAACGAGCTGAAACTAGGGAGTCATGAGCTCTCGCTAGCCAAAGAATAACCACCATGCTTCTTAATCCCAGCTGCAACGCTCAACTTTACGAAATGCTCTTTGTCCCAACTTTTCTCTGCTAGTGAATAATAGGCGTCGCAGTATGTGCGTTAAATTTCTCGTGCAAACATTCCATAGATCTGCATAGATAATATCGAGTGCACTAATGAAGCAACTCGATCACTGACTCTTAAAATTGAAGCTAGCACAATAAATCCACCATTGTATACTCAGATATATCAAATATAACGCACAGACAAGAATATCAAAGCAATCTATAAACTCTCCCTCGATGCACAAAGCTCTCGCAAGATTCAAAAAAGGCAAAGCGATTTTCAAAATCCTTCACTTTGTTTTAAATATGTGACGCGCAAATGAAAACAGATAAAGAAAGATTGGTACTGACCTACACAATCAGTGGCTAACCTACACTACTAAGAAGCTTACGTTATGGACAGATGAAAACACGCCCTTGTTGTCGTCAGTAACAAATATTCAAACTCCACCTACCGCCTATCTGCCAGCTACCTCCATCAAAGCCCCTAAAGCACATTATAGAAAAACAACTTTTACCCCTTACGACACCTTTAATCTTGCCAGTTACCAACAAAGATCTCTTATACACACATAATTGCACTCTCATACACTTCGCTCCCTACCGAACGGCAACTATGGAGTTGCGTCCATCTTTGATCCACCCAGGAATTTCCATGCCCTGTGCAGGCTGAGTTGGGAGAGACTGCGGCCAAAAACTAAACATCCTAGCTCCGCGCAGTTAGGCACATGCCACGTATTTCCCCCGCCACCCGCCAACCGTCATGACAAGTGGTGGGCCCTGATAAACAAGGATTTGGGGTGGTTCATGCACCCTTTGGCGGCCACGCACATGCCATAACCGTTTACCCACCACCCCCAATGCCAACGAATGAAAATTTCTCAACTCTAAGCTTGAAAAGGGTCCCGTTCCTTGACAGCTGCGTAGCGAGTTCGATAAGAAATATCGCAGTATCCGCAAGCGGAGCTAGCGGTAAGAAGTATCGCAAGCAGGCTAGCAAGTTGAAGTTTATTTTAATTTTGAAGTTCAAGCTCAAATTCAAGTTCAAGTTCAAGTTTATTTTAATTTTGGCAACCAAGAAGTCTCGGCAAGGCTTGGCGACCAGCAAGACCTGTGCTACTAAAATTGTGCTCACACACCATGTGAAAAGTCCTCAAACTCATTATCGATCGTCAATCCTACTCTCTTTGACAGTTACAATTCAATCCACAGTGACGGCAACCTGGCTTGCTAAATTTGAAATTTTTCATTATCTCGGCAAGCAGCAAGTCTTGGCAACCAGCAAGACTTGAGTGAGGCATGGAGATTTACTTAAATAGAGCAGCAAAAGGTGAAGCTAAAGATGTTGTCTTTTATGGAAATGATCATGTTCTTAGTAATTGATCTTATCATCTCTAACAAGTATCAACTTCCTCAAGTTCATAAACACCTCAAGATTATATTTAATGGCCGCATTGCTATTCTTAATCAATTTTATATACAACAACGTGAATGAGATGTTAGGTGTTATGTGTTTTTTTTCAATTTTAGAGAGCTTGCAAAAGTTGTACTCTCCTTGCTCCACTCATGTATATCCTAGTTTGAAGAGAAAATTTGAATAATAGCCAGATTTCCTACAGTCATAGAGTCAAGGTGTGTAGTTTCTTTAACCTAGGTATCATTTAGGTATTGTCTTTGTAACACCTAGCTTACACATGTATATTACCCTGATATTACCTATATTAAAATGAAAAGAGCATCCAAGGAGCCTAGTGAAAACTCCTAGAAGGGTACAAGAACTATTTGGTCCCTAAAAGAATTAATGTGGAAAACTTTATTTTGTTTTTCTCTACCAACCAAATTGATCTTTGTTTATGCTATTAACTACCAATCTAGTACAACATCTAATTCATTTTGTTACTTTGAATGGAAGACAGTTAGATCCATTACAATTTAGGTCCCGCTGCCCTAAGTAGTCTAAAGCATCAATTTTGAGTTTTAGTTGCCCACAATGAATTGCAAAATAATCATAATAGGCTTTTCTAGCTTCTCGAAAGCGGAAAATCCAAAAGTCTATTGAAAGAATGGTAGCGCTCTAAACCTCCTTAGATCTTAATTTTGAATGATAGCTAGGCCACCTTCCTCATAATAGTTAGAGTTCTCATTTTCTAAATATAGGCTGTAGCCTACAACTCACGGTTGGCGGCGTCGTGGTATATCCTGTCACGGGCTCTTGTGCTACAATCAAGAATCCCAACTACAAGACCGAAGCGCTAAAATGCATCTAACGAGATGCATCAAACAACTTGTTCCCAAGAATAACCGAGTTTCGAAACACAAGCCAAACAACATATAAAAAATCATACAATACCACGTTGCAATTAACGCAACAAAGTTGGCAAACAAGAAGAGACATTCAACGGAATAAACAATACCCAGCTTTTGGAGGCACTACACTAAGTGAGGCATTGTAATTGCGAACATCATTCTAAAAATAAAAAACCTACTTTTGTATAAACACTAAATGTGAATTCTCACACTATTCATGAAGAATAGTAACGTTTTGACATTGTGACCTTTTGAGATATGGATATTTAGTGTAAGTAAGGAATGAAACTTGAGATAAAAGTTTTGATTGAAAAACAAAAATTTTAGAAAAGGAATGAATCAAATTGGATGATAACTGAAAATGAATCAAATTGGATGATAACCGCCAACAATAACTACCCACAAATTCACAATTAGTATTAGACAAGTAGTAGGGGTAAGCACATTATTCATCACCTCACACTAAATACACCTCACACTAAATACACCTCACACTAAATACACTATTTAGTGTAGCATATCGTTGGCAGAAATAGTAGATTAAATTGTGTCTTGCGAATGACGTTCTCACAAACAAAATGAACATTCTCACAATCTCCGCAGGCATAGAAGATGCTATGAACTACGTCTAACATGACTGCATATACACAACATTGCTCTTCAGGAGTTCAGGGAGACATAACCAATTTTAGGCGACAAATTCGGAGTTTGAAATGGTCTAATCAAAGGACAAGGCATGACTGGATGAACTCTGCCTGATGAACCTCATCTCTTCCTTGATGAACAGTGATATTTTGAAGTGCATTGGAAGTTCTGCACGAATTCAAATCTCCTGCTGGACCCTCGCTTGCAATCAGGATGTGACATGTAGACAACAGCTGATGATAGAAGTGAACTCGCTCATGGATTCAGCAATTGTTGTAGTGTTGACGACGGTATACATTAAAAATTTATGCTCTTGGGTGCACATTTGGGCAAGGTCACCATAAACTTACAGTGTCTTGCAAAACTGAGTCAAGTTAAGGAAAACATATCTTTGGTTGACCATTCCTGACAACTCGTTGAATAAAATTGCGGTTTTCAAGATAGAGGAGATACAACATGGAGTTTATGAGCTGTCATAGAATGCATGTTGACACACACACAGACTATAGTTAGAAAAAAAAGTTCAAGTACAAACATATGTCTTGACTCAGTTTCGCATGCCATTGAGGACTCATAAACCAAGACATGTGTTTTGCATGCCAAAAATGCATTGAGGATGTATGAACTCAAATTGGCTTGGGCATGTTAAACTACAATGTTGCAATACTCCATGCACATTGTTAGTAGACTTTTATTACTCAACATGGTGTACTTGAAGGAGCTTTCTGCAAGTGCTCGTACAGACCTTGATAACTCTATTTTGGTGAAGTTGCAAGCTGGTAGATCCACAAGGGATGTAGCAAGTGAGTTGCAGGTGTCTCAAAGTCATGTTGCAAGACTTAGAAGGAAGAGATTGTCTGATATTCCTACTAGTAGTGGTGGTAGACCACAAGTATTAACAGATGCACAAAAGAGAGCATGCATTAGAGCTGTCACATCAGGAGGATTTGAAGCTGCAACATATGCTACCCAACATGTACGTGAGGAATGCCAAGTTACTGTAAGTGTTGATACGGTGAGAAGGGTATTACGTGCAGGAGGGCTGAGATCAAAAGTGAAGCAAAAGAAACCGAAATTGAACCAGAGACACATCAAGGATCGACTTGAATTTGCTAGGCGCCATGAACATTGGACCATTCATGATTGGGAGCACGTCATCTTCTCTGATGAGACAAAGGTAAATCGATTTTGCTCCGATGGTCGCAGTTGGTGTTGGATTCGCAACGAACGGTCTTGTGATTTAAAAGAAGTGAAACAAACTGTAAAGTTTGGTGGTGGTTCTGTCATGTTGTGGGGTTGTATGACATTTCAAGGCCCAGGCATGTTCTGTAGAATTGAAGGAAGAATGGATCAACATCAGTACAAAGAAATATTGCAAAGAGATTTAATGTACACGGTGATGGCATATGATCTTGATCCTTCGAATTTGATATTTCAGCATGACAATGATCCCAAACATACAGCAAAAGTGTTCGCCAATGGCTAAAATCACAAAACTTTGATGTTCTTAAGTGGCCTGCACAATCTCCTGACCTAAATCCAATTGAGCATCTTTGGGCAAGGCTGAAACGTCGTCTTAACCAATATGAAAGTGCTCCAAAAGGAATTTTAGAGTTGTCGGAACGTATTGAGGAGTGTTGGGTTTCTATAAAACCAGAGGAGTGTAGGAGGTTGTACGAAAGCATGCCACGACGAATCTAAGCTGTTTTAGCTGCCAAAGGCAAGTGGACAAAATATTAAGTTGTTTTTTGGTTGATGATGCAAAACTGAGTCAAGAGACACAATTTCCTTTTAATGTAATTTTCTTGTACATATGAATGTAAGAAGAACTTTCTTTTGCATCAAATTGTAGCCCACTGAAATTGCTATCTTGTACAATCTATGATTTGTGCAAATCTATTGCCAGTTTTCCTACATTGGTAATTGAATTTCGAATTACCAGAACTTGACTCAGTTTTGCTAGACACTGTATATCCGCAACAGTGGATACGTCAAACCTGGCGGTTGAAACACTTTCGTTTACGATGTTCTCATTTAGCAGATGATCCGACTCCAACACATCATGTCGATGATATCCGAATGCACGTCCGCGTCTGAGAATTATGCAACACAACGTTCCGTCATAACCCCTTCAAAACACTTCCCTCTCACCATGTTCGACCTCCCCCAATATAGTCATCTGTAGACAATACACACGCACGACGTCCAGCCACACCGTCCTGCCCACCGCATACACAACACTGCCGACCCACCATACAGTTTTCCCGAATCCAGATCCAGACAACAGTCCACAAAGCTTTTAGAGGTAATCGTTGAAAAATTGGATCAGTTGTAACCTATGACATTCAGTCTCTTCGATTGCTGTACACAAATCCGCTTGCACATTATCCAGGACACTCTCCTCTAAAAGGCGAAGAGTGAATCGCTTCCCGGACACCACCTCTCTCTATCGATGTTTACACGAATCAATCTTCTTCGTCCTCTACTTCCTCCTCCGCCGTGGCTAACCACGCCAACCATTTGCCCACCTCCCTGATTGCCTGCCAAAATCCACCAACACCCAACTCAATTTCCTCCCCTCTCGCGTCCTCCCCTAGTACGTCCCACTCCGCTGACCCACACCACTCACCCAACCCTCAACCCAAAGCACCCACACTCCTTCCACCTCGACGCCTCCGCCGTACGCGGCCACAACTCACAAAACAGTTATTCGCCCACAAATAGTCATCCACGTCAAAGGACACGCCAAACCGGCTTCCCAAAAACCCCACACTCCGGCCATTCGCCCCTCTATCCGACCCTCCCCCGTCCAGGACACTGTCAACTCACCTTGTCTCTTCCTGGTGTCGAATCATTAATGTCGTCTTGCCAATTTATGTACGCGCCCTCCGAGATTACCTGTCCCAAACACACCACACAAGCCTTTCATATACCGCACTCTAGAAGCCACATCTCCTTCAACCGCTGGTTTCCAGAACCACCTCCTAGTCACCCCGGTTCCTTACACTTACGGGACAACGGGCTCACGCTACAAAGAACGCTAACATGAGCGGTCTAGGCTGCACGGACACACGTATCTATATATGCTAACTTTAGCATACGAAGCAACACAACAAAAAGTGTCGGCGACCATTAATCCACGAAAAATAGCAACCATCCCAGGTATCAGCATCCCGAAACTGGTTCCAGACCTCCTACACCCACCACGTAACTTCCTCGACCGTTCACACAAAACGTCTTCCACGATCCCGCAACACACTACCGCAAAAAAACAAACGGACCACACAAATCGTCCGTGTTCCACCGTTCGAAGGTCATTTCTCCATCACCGAAGCAACCCCAAATCAACCATTGCACGCTGACCCCAGCAACTATCCAAACATCACAACTCGGCAACAAACGCCGCCCACCCATGCCGGACAGGGGCCCGCTCAAACAACGATAAACAAGTGGACGACTGACATCGACCACACCCAAACAAACGACCGCCGGTGCCTCATGTACCTCTTCCCTGTAGAAGTTGTCAAACAACTTGCTCATCAGACCTTGTGGATGGCCACACTCGTTGGCAAATAATTGTATTGCAATGATATCTGCACGTACACAATACTCTCGTCAGACGCACCACTGGCCTGCACGCAACGGTGACCCCAAATGCTACCCCAACCCACTCACGCCATTTCCACACGCCACACCCATACCATGCGCCCCACATGCTCAGGTTCGGGCCTAAACATGCTTCCCCAAACATCACCCAGGACAAAGAAAACAACACCATCCCCCTTCCGACTGCTGCCAAGTGCTGTGTCTCCTCTCCCCAATGACCCACATCCTGCTGCACGTCGCCACGACTGGACGACCCTGTGCTCATCGAACCCGCCCCCACAACAACATTCCACTCAAGCGGAAAGGCGGCGGAATCTCACATTGTAGTTGATTGGCTAAACCGGCTCTACCCTTCCCCGAAGCACACTTCTTCAAAAGGGGCGCATATGTCTTCGTGTCCACTTTCACCCTTGCTTGCTGCCATATAAACAACCACCACCCACCAACACCATCAGATCGACCACCGTGGTGCACCACTTCCGTGTGTGCCAAACGCACTTTTCCATCTCCGCATACCTTTGTTCGATCGTCGTAACACGCATCCAACTCAAAACAAAAGGCACGCGCGGCTTACAGCCCTCACACGTTTTGGGGCATGAAACGTTCAAGACCTCTACACCATCACCTTCACATGTTCCCCCTAGCCAAATTAAAAACAGTCATCCTCCCCCACCCCGGATCCCATTCTAATCCGACGCATCTCTCCTCAACACCTTCGGCTTCCACCGATCCACACAAGTGCACACCCAAACCCACCAAAACGGCAGCCCTCCTACTCACCGTAAAGTCAGCTGATAGTGGTTCCGCCACCGCATGTCTCAAAACTTGGGTCATGATCATTCGTAAGAACGAAGGGTCCGACGAGGCGCTAGGTACATTTTTCTGACAGGAAAACCAAAAAGGGAAACCAAAAGAGTGAGCATCCACTCGGCTTGGCCTTCGCCTCGGCGTCACCTCAACACATCACTCAGGCCTTGCTCATGGATGGCGCCCATCATGCGTAACTGCTAGAAACACACCCATACCAACCATATAATAATAACCTTGCCCGCTAAACCACTCACCAACATTACGACCAAACAAAGCATCAGCGGTCCAGTCCAATTACCTCTATCCACTTCACAAGATCCAGTATTGGCTCTTTCCTGTCAAGCGAGTCTCTAACGTGAGTCTCTACAGGTAACATCTGGTAAAAAAAACAAAAACAAGGATTGAAAACATCAGCTCCATGCTCTGGGACACGGAATCGACCAGCTCAGTCGTTCACTTCCATCTCACACCTCCTCAAACAAACCACTCCCATTCCCTACCACCCCACGCTGTCCCAGGGCAAATTCAAACCAACTCATTGCGACAAACAGGGGGCAGCATTTATCCCACCGGATTCAGCTTCTGCAAGTTCGTCCTCTTCAGAAACGCCTCCAGCTTCGCACTCCTGTTCTTCTCAGAAGGTGACACGAAGTTCTCCAATTCCAGACCCGAACTCTTGTAACCCTCCACCATCTGTTCTTCGCCCTTCCCTTTCCGGTACGTGTCCAGCACGGCCCCTAAAATGGTCAACGCATGCCCCTCCTCCCTAACTTCTCCGGGACTTTCACCCGCCGTTTCTAATAACCTGCCTACTTCCAATAAAGTAAATACCCCCTCCGACACTAATCTACCTAACAGGACTCCCAAGAATTCTGGAGCTTTCGGGACGTCCACTACTGTGTCTACGAATCTCGACAGCACACGATCCATCCTGCAAGACTCCACAAACCATCACCCCGTCAACGTCACCTCCGCACCACTCCAGTCAAATCGTCAAGGACCCAAAAAGAACCAGCATCCATGGAAACGACCAAACCAAAAGGTACACGGCTCTAGCCGATCCAGCGATGAAGAAGCCATACCCCTTCTCCAGCTGATCGTGTGACAAAAGAGGAGTGTCCATTCTGTGAAGATGTACAAGTAACTTTACAAGCAGCTCTCTTTCCCGTTCCTTCTTTTCCAGGGACTCCGATACCCACGTGTACACCATGTCAGGATGATGCCCGGAGGCTCTCAGCTCCTCCACGCACAATGCTGCTTCCGTCAAGTCTGTTATACTGCACCCCCCACGTTCCAACACACCTTGTCAATACCCACTACACACCGAGCTCCACAAACCGACATATTCAGATCGTCAGACTTCCAGTGCCCCAGGAAGCTCCAACAGGCTCGCGGTCTGCCCGACACGACCACCCACGGACAACGACCTCGTCCTACCAAAAACGAGATATCTCGCGCAGCTCATCGACTATCACCGACCCCAATATCCGTTTGCAAAACGACCCTGTCTGTATTCCTTAATCGAACTGCTAGACAGCAGGCACTGTCGCCTCCAAACACCTCACCTGTAGTATTCGCTTATGGTTAATTCCCATTTCCTCTTCAGCTCTTCCTCGCTCAGAACCGGCGGTGCAGTAGAAGGACGGGGTGACACCAGAGGTGGCGTCGATTCGTTTCGCTGCGCCTGGAAGGTATTGGGAGCCGCATTTGATGATGCATTCGACCTTTCTCCCACTCTCTGCTGTTCCGGAGTGCTTCGCAACTCTCGCAGACCCGGGCTCAGCCTGTCGCCTCCGGTCATCGGTCTGTCCAGTATGGGCCTCTCGGCTGATCTAGGCCTCTCTGCGCTCGAAGGTCGCATCGGAAGTTCCTCCCGATTCCCAAAATGTGATCTCTCTTGACCGTACGCCAAGATAGGTCCCGAACTCAGCCGACGCACCTCCGGGCCCGGCATGGGTGCCGCATCCGACACCGCACTCCGCCCGCCACTCGACGGTTGCTGCCGTACTCCCACCCTACCCAGTCCACCTTGTGGGCCTAGAGTGATGCTGCCTTCGTCGCCCCCTCTTTGAGACAGCGGCATCGGCACCGGTCGAGCATCCATCAAAAGGGATCTATCCTCCATCCGAACGTCCTGGACGAAACCACCCCCACCGCGCATCCCCCCTTGTGGAGACGGTGCCCTTCGCATGCTACCCATCGGGGTTCCTGCTCACCAAACATATGTGCTCAGTGTCACTCACCTCTGCTCTGCTCTGCTACGGGATCAAACTGCCCGACTCGTAAATAACAACCACTTGCACGTCTCAAAACCATGCTCGACCGCCCTACCCACTTCCCACCCATCCTAACAACTCTACGTCTATCCAATCGCATGATTGCAACAAATCGCCATGCACGGAAACCACGACCACAATCAATGCATCAAGCCAGCCCACTAGTCCACATCACACACCACGTCACGTTCCCTCCCTCCCTCCTTGACCATCCCACACCGTCGTCTCCCCAATGCAAAAATAACAACGAGAATGATTCATCCCAGGTATCACTCAATCCCAACACGCATCCACAAAATCCGAGCAGAAAATCGAAAGTCAAAGCGTCCCTTGAATCTTACCCGCTCCCATCGGACCAGGGGAATACATCGGAGATGGAGGACCTCGCATGCCAAACTCTGGACCGGGTCCCATCCTTCCCCGAGCAGACCCTCCTCCCATGCTGGGACCCCGTCCTAAACGATCCCCACGCGCAGCTTGCTGCCTCTCTTGGACCGCATCTCTGTGCACCTCGTCTATCTTCTTCGGTCCGTCCACCTTCCTCCTCTCCTGCCAGTCGTTCCTTCGGAGCTCGATGCAATCCTTCAACATGAATCTCAGCCGGGACGACAGCTTCATGTTGTTCGACAGGGACTCCATTCGCCTGAAGTAGGCATCGATGTGCTCCTTCGCCTTCGGATGGTCAATGATTCGCCCGATTGTGCTCATCAACTTGCACAACGCCTCCACGTCCTCCTCGTCGGGATTCTGGATATCGCCCAGCAATTTCTTGATGCACTCGTGCATGATCCTCTCCGTCAGCATGCTCTTCTTGTAAAGCTCGCCGATGAAACGAATGTTTCCCAGCATTCTCCTTCGGGCCTTCAGCCGCTTCTCCTCCCTCTGTTCCGCTGTCATCTTTATTTCCACGTGCTCTTCCTCGTCCTTCTCTGCTTCCTCCTGCTCCCTTTCCCCGCGCTCAAATTCCTCTTGGCATTTGTTCAGCAGAACACGCTTGAAGGTGATCTTCTCCTCGTTCTCTGTGAACTCCGGCAAGTCCGCCGCAAGCTTCACGCAGAACTGCGCATACATCTCACAGAACGTCGGCTCCATCAGCGCTTTGTCAAAAATCTGCGATATCACACCCGTCAGCGTCGTGGCGGAGTCGATGTTCGCTTCCTGAACCTGCACAAACAGCTTGTCGAAATTCTGCGGCGTCAGCTTGTTCAGGATCCCCTTGATCAGCCTCTGCTTTGCTTGCTCCTCGTCCGAAACCTTGCCCACCTCGTACCTATTCTCCGCCTTGTGAATCGCAGGCAGAGGAGTCCGAGGTGACGGAATCAGGCCGGGACCCTTCCCTACCCCCATCGGTTGTCGAAGCCACCTGTCCCCGTCCACACCATTCGGGCTGCGGGCCGGAGGACCGGCACCGGGCGGTATGAAACCTGGAAACGGCACGTTCCCGGGCCCCCGAATCAAACCGCTGAATCCGGCCTGGCCTGGCATGCCGGGATAAGCCCCATGCTGTGGCACTTGCGTGATCAGCCCCGGTTGCATGCCCTGCCCCGGCCGGAACCCACCTTGCATGGACATGTCCATGCCCATGCGCGCATCCCCGGGCTGATTCCTTCCTGGTGAAGGAACCACCCCGCCTTGTCTCGTCCACCGATCCTCGTCTGCTCCCTGCTGCTGCATGCCACCTCCTCTTCTGTCTCCTCTCTGTCCCCCGCCGCTGGCCTGTCGGTCCAGATTCCGCGCAGGGCTCGTCAGCCCTTCCGCCGTCATCCTCTCTCTGTCCATCAACAACAGCTCCGCGATATCATGTCTGATTTCAAAGTTCAAGGGAAACTCCCTGTTCTGGTCCCTGAAGGTGATCAGAAAATCACGTGTGTACTTCCTGTCGCCCGTATCCACAGCATGAACCACCGATATGCTTGGCGTCGGGAGCTCCGCAGCATCTTCCCAGTCGTCCACTTCCTTCGGTAAAGACTTGTCCAGCGTCGCCACGGAGTCCTTTGCATCGTTGCCCAAAGAACCCGTCCCAGAAACCTCTGCTTGCTTCACCTCCACCGACTTCTTCTCTTCGGGCACCTTGTACGCGTTGTAAAGATCGGCCGTGTTGCCCGCTGCGTCTGCTCGCGCAAGCAACTCCTTCATCTTCTTCTTCTTGCTTCCCCCCTTTGCACCCTCCTGACCCGAATTCGGGTTCCCAACCATTCGAGCTTCCACTGTATCTGTTTCGCTCTCCACCATCTGCACAACCTCGCTCACTTCCGTCGTCGAAATTCCAGAAGTACTGCTCAACAGAGAAGGGATCTCCACGTCGGATTCCGATTCTGACACCACTGATGGAGCAGATTTGTACGAATTGCTTGCCGTGGATTCCGCATGTTCCAACGGTCTCAGATTCACCTCCTCCTTTTCGATCAGACCCCCACTGCTCTCCACCAGGACCGATGGTGAATCCACACTCTCACCCTCCTGCCTGCCAGGCTCCACTGCTCCAACCTCCACAGCCTTCTCCACGGCACCAACCTCCACGGCCTCGGGGACCTCCTCGCCCGCGCCGGACGGAACCGTAGACTCCTCTTGCGGAAACATCCTCTTGTCCTCCGACACAGGTGTATCCACACCTGCATGTGACGCGCTTCCAACAACTACACCGGGGGTATCGTCGCTCTGGACCATCTGTTTCCCTGCCACATCGGTCTCCACCGATTGTGCATCTGCTGCCGAGACACCGGATTCCTCAACTGCCACTTCCTTGCTCCCCACGGATTCCTTCATCCCACCACCTGCCAGGTGCCCCTCTGATACGGGGGTCGCCAATTCCTGCGCCTCTGTTGCTGCCGGGCTCTCTTCCACCATGGATGGCTTTTTCACCAAGCCTGCCACGGGTGACATGTTCACCAATTCTGCCAGAAATCCCGCGCTTCTACCCGTTGGTCCATGATCCGCCTCAGATTGTTCAAGACTGACCTGCTCCACCACCTCGCCATCCTTCTCATCTGCCTCAGCCGCCGTGGACTCTGCTTCCCTCAAAAAGTCCCCATCCTCAACTGGCAATGCAGCATTGGTCTTGGAAGTTTTTGGAGTCGATGGCACGCTATCCGGCTCCACCTCCACGTTCTCTGCCTCCTGTTTCTCCGCCTCCTCGCCAAGGCTTGACCTGGCCCCAGTCGAGTTCACAGAAACCTTCACGTCTTCCCCAACTCCCTCTTCCAAAGCCCTCGACTCTTCTACCACAGGCTCTCGGGGTTCATCCTTCGCAAGCAACGAAGAAATACCACTCGATCCCGTGGACCCCTCCGACATCACTACGGAAGTATCTGTTTTCAAAGAGCTCTCCGACTCCACAGAGGTTCCTACCTTGCCCTGTCCTGCGACGTTCTGCACGATACCAGGCTCGCTGTCGTATTTCGCTGCGGCAACCCCTCCAATCGCTTCAGGCACCGCGTTCTCCGAGCTTGTATCTGAAAAAGGACGACCATGTGTCAAGACCCAAAACAAAAACTCCATGCAAAACCAGGGACCAGCTTCGTGACAGGACCCACAACGGGCCCGCAGACTGCACTGTTAAAGATGACAGACCCCAACTCTGGGTGACCAAAGTTGTAACCGCGTCGTGCATCGCAAACCGGCAGATGCACTCCATCTTCAATCCGCCCACCGCCCTCACTATAGCCATGCATACCTGGGTGAGACGTTTTGCTACCACCTTTGGTATTGCCCGCCTTGGACTCCTCCGCCTTGCTTCCCACGTT
The DNA here is from genome assembly GCA_022496805.1 of Pohlia nutans. Classification (NCBI taxonomy): domain Eukaryota; kingdom Viridiplantae; phylum Streptophyta; class Bryopsida; order Bryales; family Mniaceae; genus Pohlia; species Pohlia nutans. The sequence goes on from CM040086.1 coordinate 7,704,413, forward strand.
CTTCACGGGCGTATACACAGCAGTGCTGCTGTGGGCTCCGGACTGGGTCCTTTGCAAGCCTGCTCTGTGACTCCCGGGAACACCTGAACCTGCCGAATGGCTTTTATCAATTGAGTTCTGCCCACCCGCTGCAGCCACCTGGTCTGCATTCTTTTCACTTTCAGGGCCTTGAAAACTCGCTGGATGGGCCTGTTGATGTTGCTGTTGCTGCTGCTGCTGCCGTTGCTTGTCCTTCTTGCTATTCTTCCTCAAATTCGAGTTCCCGGTCGTCTTCGCAGCTTCTACTTTCACTTTCTCGCCAAAAGTTCCTGCACCGCCTGTGCCAGGAGGAGTCATGATTTTCGGACTGACACCACTTGCATTTGAAGAACCCGTTACCTGCTTAGGAGTCACGACAGTAACACTCGGCCGATTCATGACAGGGGCTGAAGCCCCGCCCGAGCTCAGGCTGCCTACATACGAGGGACCAACGCTCGCACCAGTAGAATCTACCCCTGTCGATGCATGCCCGTTCGCACCATTCACTGACCCCTTGCTGCTGGCATCGCTGCCGGCCACCGGGACCGAAGAACCCGATGCTTCCACGTCACCAAACTTGAATGCAATGGATGAAGTCGGTGAAGGGAGCACAGAGCTCGGGGTCAGTGGCGCGGGAGGGGAAACAGGAGGCACGCTCAAGTTGGGCGGCCTCCCGTTCGACATAATCGGAGGGTTCATCCCCAGCGGAGGTGGGTTGGGTCTGGGGTTGGCGATCCCAGCTTGAGCAGGAATGCCTGGAACTGTGACCGGAGGGGGCCCCAACGCAATCGGCAACCCCACCAGAGGCGTGCTCAACATGTCAACTGGACCGGGGCCTGCACTTGCAGACCCCAGCGGAGGCACGGCCCCCAACTGAGGGGCAACTTTTGGACCAGGTGGCACTGGAGCGGTTCCCGGGTGCCCAAAAGTCACACCTTGCCCAGGATGGGGCGAACTGAAATTGAACCTCACCGGTGGAGAACTAGAAAGAGGTGCTCCGGAAAACCCACCCGCCTTCGGCTGGTACACGGGCGCAGTTTGGTAATAAAAAGGCATGTGATGTGACGGGCTGTATCCCACAGGGGCTCTCGGCTGAATCAGACCGTTGCTAGAAACCCTACCTGCACTCCCCAGACCGGATGGAGCCACGATCTCTACGCTCGAGTCCTTCTTTACTGGGTCCAGTTTCAGTTCCTCGTGAGTGTGCGGATCCACGATTTTAATTGCCCTGCTCTTTGGCTTTTGCGTCATAAACTGATTTCCGGGGGGCCCGTACGGGGACACCGACATGCCCGCGGGGATCTGCCCACCCATATTGGGTCCTAGCTGATGCGCCATCTGAGCCATAGGTTGTGCAGACAATGGATTAGCCAACTGGCCACCAATGGGAGTACCTAGCATTTGTGGATTGTGATGTGGGCCCGCCATCATGGGCTGTGGAGGATATTTCATGCCCTGGTTCAGCCTTTCCTGCACCATCCCCTGCTGCTGTGGCATCGCCTGCTGCTGTTGTTGCAGCTGCTGTTGCTGCTGCTGCTGCTGTTGATGATGGTGATGCTGCTGCTGCTGCTGCTGATGTTGGTGCTGCTGTTGATGCTGGTGTTGATGCGCCAGGGCTTGCTGCTGTTGTTGCATTTGGGCAAGCTGTCACAATATCATCAACGTCACCGCAATCAAGACGAGTCAAGCAACCAAACCGCTCTGCTGTGCCATAGAATCAAACAGAAACACTCTTCATCATGACGTCTACTGGACCGCAAACCCGCTCAAATCCAGGAAACCATGCTTTGCCTGCGTCGTGACGGGAGATTCTAAACAGTCCATTTCGAGGAAATCACTTGCTGTGGGGACCATCCACGAGGAAACACATGTGCCAGTTGCACATCTCGGCAATTGGTTGGGTTCCCCACATTTCCGACCTCGCGCCTTGCTTCCTCCCTCCTCTTCAAACATGCCAGACTGCTGTTTCCCCACGTCGTACAAGTGACTCTAATCAAACAATCGAGAGTGTTTCTAGCAATACCTGGAGCATATGTTGACCTGGCATGTGCAGGTTGTTGGCCTGCGGATGCTGGGAATACCCCGGTGTTTGACCTACTTGCTGCGGAAGAGGAGCTTGAGCACTTGCGGCGACCGGTACGAGCCCTTGAGAACCCATACCTGCTTGCATGTGTTGCACCATGGCCGCTGTAGGTTGTTGCTCGCTTGCACCACCCACGTTTCTTACGCCAACCTGTCACCATCATGCCACCAACGACACAAGTTAGCACCCAACAAACATGGCCACAGCCCCTCAATACGTAATCAGCCCATATCAATCTCCAGTTCCCCACAATAACCGTAACAAAGATACGATAACGTGCCGCCAATGCACCGTTGCCGTCCCCCATTTCTAAAATACTGCAATTGATCGGCACCACTGCCCGAAAAGTCACCAGCAAATCAACCGAACCACAATCGGTGATGGCGAGAACACATTTAGGCTCTGCCGTGGACCGTTTCAAAAAAAAAAAAAAAAAAAAAACCCCCAAACAGGCATTCATGCAACACACATTGATTCCCAACAACCTACTTGGGAGGTCAAACTACCAAGGTCCAAGCGCCCGAACTACCTGCGCGATCTGCTGCTGCCCGGATGCCAGTACCGGTGCTCTTGGAAACGATCGCTCCACGCGTGCCTGATCTCACAACGTACCAAACATGATTGATCACCACTCGGTTCAGCATGTGCCATCACACCATGCAAATGTACATGCATCTTGTCGCAGAAATATTGTTCACGGCAACAACCACCCAAACTACAACACTCACGAAACCCAAAAACAGCACATCACTCACCTGTTCGCGTTTTTGCTCGTCCAGATTCGGTGGAGCAGAATTGGTACGTAATGGATACTTTGCACACACACACACACACGCGCGCGCGCATTTTCTCAGAACCCGTGCACAGAAACCCATTCCAACAACATCACTGACAACAATCTTGTGGCTGATATCTATTCTCTGTTGGACCGACCACCAGCTTCGTACACTTGGACCCAGTATATCACAGCAACTCCCAGGTGAAACATATCGCTCAATTCCGTCAGTGCCAGGCTGCGGCGAATATCCCTCCCCTACTCGACTCAAAACCTAACATTCAAAAAGCCCAGAAAGTCATGACGACGGGGTGAGAATGCTTTGCATACAGGAGTTGCCGACGGTCTCGGTGAAACGCCAACAAAGCTCGGCTCCACGCTCCCAAACTGGAAAGAAAAAAAGTTTTGCGACGATTGCGAAACTGGAGCTGTTGCAGCTGCACAACAAAACCACCACAACCCCCCCCCCCCCCCCCCCTCAAACGTTCAAAATTGCTCCTGCACGAATGCCAATCGTTCCTTCCCACAGCAACACGTCACGGGACAAGCAAATCCTCCCACGCAGCACCACTCCAAAACGATCATACGGCACTGGCAATCGACCTAAAACACTTCATGCAACACGCTCGACACGAAACCTGAGTTCACCTAACGGCCGAGAAAAACGGACCGGTGGCATGCATCCGTGGAATCAAAGCACGCCAAGAACTGACAACGACCGCTTACCGGAGGGCGTGGAGGGCCTGTCGGCTTCCGAACCAGCGGCCACGCTAGTCGGAGGAGCGGGTGGTTTACTGGTGGGGGGTTGCTTGGCAACGCCCGGACCTCCGGAGCCTGTGTTTCCAGACGTTCTACCGGGCATTGTGCCCTTCAAGTCTGAATTCTGCTGCAATCCCCCCATCTGCGAGTGTTGGTTTGTGTCTGCACCTTGGCGCACCACTGCTGCCACAATCCAAAACAATGTCAGCTGGTGTGTGTCATTACAGCTTCTGAGGCCCTGCACGTGCATTCCAATACTAAACCGCCCGGACTGCATGGTCTACTGCCAGTCGTGCCAGGACACCCACACACGCATACGTAACAGATGCATGGATAAAGTATGAGGGATCGTTCACCTTGCTGCTGATTGTTGTGGTGCTGCGGCGAGACCGGCTGCTGCACTTTGTTGTTGACAACTTGCTCTGGAGGCCCTGCGCCTCTTCCAGAGGCAGAAGGTCCATTTGCACGCTTTCCACTGCCAAATCTCAACAAGGTCACGGGTCAATACGGGCTTCCAATCCACTGCAACATACGTTCAGACTGTGAGAAACGCCCATCCAACTGGACGGGAAAGAGCCCTAAGCATACACCAATCCGATCACGACACATTCGCTTCAACATTGCGACATTACTCTCTCTCTCTCTCTCTCTCTCTCTCTCTCTCTCTCTCTCCTCTCCTCTCTCTCTCCTCTCTCTCTCTCTCTCTCTCTCTCTCTCTCTCTCTCTCTCTCTCCTCTCTCTCTCTCTCTCTCTCTCTCTCTCTCTCTCTCTCTCCTCTCTCTCTCTCTCTCTCTCTCTCTCTCTCTCTCCTCTCTCTCTCTCTCTCTCTCTCTCTCTCTCTCTCTCTCTCTCTCTCTCTCTCTCTCTCTCTCTGCTTGGTGGCCATGCCCCCACTCCCTCAAAGATCACACGCCCGGGACGCACGCCCGACCTAAACCTCCCCATCGAAACCGATAACAAATCATACCGGAGGCACCGGTGCCCCCAAGCATGCACCACGCAGCTTCTCATGCATCCCCTACCAAGTTACCCATTCGGAGATGCTATCGCACTGCCACCCAATAGCGACCACCTAACGTTTCTCGGCACTGTCGCCTCAGACTACCCACTGGGAAATCCACCGCTAGGACCCTCGAGCCGCGAACAACCGGGACGCAGACGCCCGAGTGCAATGCAAACCCTATCTTTTTCCACACAGAATGGCAGCCGCAAACACTCTTCGAGTGATCCATCATTCCTGGACGCGACGCTTTCCAAGCGACAGTGCAATGCTCCACGGCTTCTGGCTCGTCAAGGCTTGATTCCCACCTAGAATTTTGGGACGCGCAAAGATTTTCTCCCTCCGGGGTCTAATCGCCCCTCCGGAAGGTCAGCTTCGACATCGCAGGACACGGGAGGGGATCAAAGCGGCCCTTTCATACCAAAGATGTCTGGCAGTCCCGTTCCCCGGCATGCGTACCCTAACTCGGGTTCATCCACTGCCGAACGTTTGCATTGCCCTAAAACCGCAGCATCGTGCGAATTATATTCCCACCAAAATACTCGCAGATGATGGAAAGCCCTTGAAACCCAGCGATTGACGGTGAACGGCATTGACAGAGCGGGTCCCCCGACCCTCATCGCCAGAGAATTTCCCCAGCCCAAGTTCCCGATGTGTGCACGCCACCGGCTCCGAAGAGCGAACCCTAATCATTATGATTCTAGCGGACACGAACGGCTCCAGGGCCACGAGTTGAATCAGCCAAAGGAACCCGATCGCACAGCATCGCGACTGCTCAAGAGTGGGCAACCACGGGCCACGGCAAATCGACCAAGCAATACAATCAATACAATCAACCAATCGAGTCCATGCAAGCAAAGCAAAGCTCACCCGCGGTTGGTGGAAGCGGCCACGGCAGTGGGGCGAGCGGCGGATGCAACGGACGGAGACGGCTGGGGCGGCCCCGCAGCGGCAGGGGCGCTGTTGAAGGGGCTGGGCCCTCCGCCCTTGACAGGAATCGATTGACCGCCGCCGGCTCGCGAATGCCCAGCACCACCGCCCGCTCTCCCAGCCTTTTTCAGCTGTGCCTCGCTCCGGTCTCCCTTGCCTTGGTAATGGGACATATATGAGTGCTTTCGTCCCTCCCTTGCGCTTCTTTAAGAGGATCTACCGATCCGCCTGCTGCGACCTGCGCTACGCGCGCGTCGTCCTCCGTCGCCGACCAGCCACCTCCGGCCGCGCCTGTCTCACGCCAATTCTCTCGCACACATTTCACCGGAACCAAGCCCTGGAGCTCCGCGGCCCGCGATTCCGACCACAAACCCTCGCCTCGTCCGAAACCGCACAACAGAGTGAGTGAGTAGTGTCAAAATTGAACGAACGCAAAAACACGGTGCAGTGGTCCTTCCACCCGGGCGCGTTCTGGATGCTGCCAATAGCGAAACCACGAGTGCGCTTGCTTCGAGAGAAAAGGGACGCCGAGGTAGGTTGTCTAGTCCACCACCTTCACCAAACCCTAACGATCACGTCTTCGCAACGTTCCGGGGCGGAGGGCAGAGGAGAAAGGGAAGATAGAGAGGAGGGAGAAGAGAAGAGAGGAGGGAGACACAAACGCCGAGAATTCACAAGGCGTGCGTCGGCATTCGGCGATGGCGGAGATGGTGTCAATGTTGTTGAATGATATGATGTGAAACAAACTCTGCAAGCAAAGCATACAACTCTGCTACCTAGAGGAACCAATAGAACGGCCCTTCCCTCCCTTTCCCCCACAGAGGCCCGCCTCTACTCTAGGGTTCCTTCCGACCGACCACCGGGCGGGGCGCTGGTTCTGCATTCCGGTTCTCCCCGGTTCTCTCCGACTCTCCCCGGTCCTCTCCAGGTCTCTCCGGTTCTCGCCGGATCTCGTGCAGACTGGTTGGCATGTGCTCTGTCTGTCGGTTGTAACCAGCCCTCCTTCTTTTTTTTTGATTCAGAGAGTGCTAAACTAGCGACACAAAATAATATGGTAGAATCCCATATTTCTGCATTCATCCATATATTGAATAGTAAGTTTTTTCATCCATATTTTCCATTTAACTTTGGTGACATATTTTATTAATAAATGAAGATATTTTGGCGATCTAGTATTGAGTTTTGGTCGTTTTGTAGCCAGATTATTTTTTATTGGTACAATTTGGTACGAAAAAGTCCAAAAAAATAGGATAGGTTGTAACAATAGTTAAAACTTCGGTTCTCTTTTGAGGCCGGCGTGAATAAAATGTTTGTTTGACCCACCTGTGGTTCAATGTCCATCAAACAAAAGACTAGTGCTGGAAGACTATTTCCCTCTTTCGAGGGTAGACACTATAGTAACCAATAATCACGTAATATTTGGGCCTAGGTGATTTTGGGGCCTAGGGTTTTATTTTCTCTTTGGTGAACACCAAGTCACGAACTCAATAGTTGGTTGTGAGTGGGTGTTTATCTCGTTTAGGTGGTCCAGGTTTGATCCTTGTTGAACCCGTTTGAGCGGCTATGAGGTATACATGACTTGGTGCTACTAAGTGAGCTATCGCAAGCATGAAAGTTTGAACAACCAATTGGCCTCATCCCCCAATTTGTGACAAATGCTTAACCCTTTAGTGTCCAGGGCACTATAGCTTCGTGCACTAGATTTCAGTGGATTTTTCTACCATGATCAATACTATCATAAATAGAATGAATTAAAGTAGAAAATAACCGTACAATTTTATCCTCAGCTGGAGTGGAGACATTTTTCCAAAATTAGAGAATCATCCAATGATGGAATTGCAAGATTATAGTATGTCTTTGAATCGTATAATGCGCACTCAAAATTGAGATTTTGGAGGGGTGTGTGACTTCAAAGTTGAATAGAATTTAGGTTAAATTTTCAAAAATGAAAGCAAAGAGATTCAACAATGACCTAAATGTCAAAACCTCTCCGTTGCAATCTTTCATGTTAAGAACGGACTCACACATAATTCTTGTGAATTTTATAAGTGATTGTGACATATCCATGTACGATTTAGGACAAAAAATTATACGTCAAAAAATGAAAGGAGTTGGTACATTGATTAACAAACTTCCAAACACAAAAAATACCGCATAGCACATGTGTTGTATTTGTAAGTATTACTATATTTTCAAGTATTTGCAATCTTTTCTCATTTTATTCATAAGTATTTTGATAGTTGCACAACTCCAAATTGAAGTTTTCATTTTTTGGAAGATGTATATTATAAATCTCCAACTTTGAACCTCACAATTCAATATCCATTTCTTCACTGATCTTCTGATATTTGCATTTCTAACACACCAATGACTAAGGTGGTCACCCCATTCCCAACTGGCTCCTTTTACCAACTGGTAGGGGCATTATCCACAATCAATGCTCCAACGGTGTTGGTTGTAGCATGAGTTACAGTTGGTAATGGGTTCTCTCTTGTTGGTTTTAGTATGTGTAAGTGTGGTTATGGGTTCATTGTTGTTGGTTCAAGCATCTTTAGTGTGTGCAATACAAATCTACTTTAAATAGAAAGAGGTGTACCTATATGACGTGAATGGGATGCGTCATACTTCAACTTTGAAAATTTGTAACTAATTCATTCTTCATCCAAAAATTATGTTTCAACTTGTGTTGGAATCTAATTCTTCTTGCCTATCTCTAAAAAATAATAACACTAAATAATTTCAATGCCTCATATCCGTATTTCTTATTCAGTTGGGAATGGGGTAACCACCTTAGAATGTGGTCACGTGGGCACCAAAGGGTTGATATACTAACGGCAAAATAAATAGTGGTATACACCATTTTCATTTTTTTTTAATTAACAAGGTGGATCTAGGTTTATTGGAAAGATTGGTTCTTTTCTATTTTTTTTATGGAAGAGGATGAACATGGCATGGTGTATGGCAATGGTGTTGATTTCTTCAATTTTATTTATAATGGATGTTTCAAATATTATTGAGTACTATCTTCAAAATTATGCAATCTTCAAAATTAAAGAAATTAATAAGAACAAATTTAGTAAATAGACTTGTGTCCACTACCAAAGTAGGGTTCCAAACCTTAAGCAAAATCACATAACATCACAAAATTGTTCATGTTCTAAGCTTATAGGGTAAACAATGAATTAAAACAAAATCCAATATCACAAATTTATTTGCATTCTAAGCTTTCATGGTAAGCGAAGAATTGAAACATAATCCAATATCACATAACATCACAAATTGTTCATGTTTTAAGCTGCATAACCAAGGGAATAGAAAACATCATACCATGTAATTACATCATAAACTTGGCAAGTCATGTTTTTGCAATGTTTTACGTATGTTGTTGAGATGAACAGGGGTGATTACGTTCGACATACATTTTACATATGTTCATCATGCAAAAACGTACAAAGAACATGTTACAAACATATAAATTTTATCATGATGTGTTTTTTCATGTTTGTAATATGCCCTTTGTATGTTTTTCTATGATAAACATATGTAAAACGTATATTGAACGTAATCACCCCTGTTCATCTCAGCAACATACGTAAAACATTGCAAAAACATGACTTGCGAAGTGTGGAGTTATTTGAATTTGTTGTTTTAACCAATTGATTAGTTTGCAGTGTAAATAAAACTTTTTATCAATTGGTTTATGATTGTACAGTGTAAATAGGGTATAGTATCAATAGTTTTACAATTTTAGCTTTCTTTAGATTCCAATAGGCTTTTACAGTAGGGAGTAGCACTTGTGACCGATGGGTATTTAACCCTTAAAGGTCCAGATTGGCTATTACGGCCAGTATTATACGGTCGTATTTCATTGTATTTAGAATGGTTCCACACCTCCTATGAGTTTCTTATCAAAACTGAAATTAAAATTCATGTCTACATGATCTTAAAAGCTATTGAGATCTCAATTTGAAACCTTCTACACACAACAAATGTTAAATATATGGCAACGTATCTACTATGCCCTAAATCCTTTAACGGTTAAGAAAGGAATGTCGATTGGTATTTTCAATTCTTCCTTGCGTGTAAAGCAAGATGCTCCTTCCTGGATTGGGAGTAAAAATCCAATTGTGTGTTGTTGTGTAATAAAAAAGAATAATTTTGTGTATTTCCAATTGAGTGTGTTTAATTTTGTTGACTTTGCTATGAGTGTATCGATTGAGATGTGTATCAACTGTGAATTGTGATTGAAATGTGTGATCATTGAAGTGTTAAGAATTGGAAACAAAAATTGAATGTGTGAGTACAAGTGTGAGTGTATTTTCAATGGTGTTGAAGATCTGTTGTGAAGAGTGGGAGAATGAGTAATAAACAATTGAAGTTTGTTGTATGGAAAAGAATACCACTGGAGTGTACTAGAGGATACTAATTGGGAGAATTGAAGTTGTGTATAGAACAATAAAATAATTGTATTAGTGGAGATAAATAATTGAAGTAGAGACAATTGGAGAGAATGTAGGATGAACGAAGTAAAAAGACCAATTGTGAAGATCATGTTGGTTGGTTGACCAGAGTACAATTGGAGGAGTTTAAGCACCGGTAGGATAAAGGAAAGGAAATTGAAGAAGAAGTCGACATGAAAAAGCTAGAGGAATAAAGCTCAATTAATGATTGATAAGTATTATCAGCCTTATAACTATTGGTTTGAATTGGGTTTTTGACTCGCCATTTTCATTTCAATTGAGCGGATTCATATAATTAGTCTTGGAAAACCGTTCTCACCTCCATGTGTTTGAATCCTACACTAGAATTAATTTTTCTTTTCTAAAAATTAATTTTACTACATTTTTGGCGCCGTTGCCGGGGAGGTGGAATAAATTTTCAATTGGAGCAATAATCGCTTTGAATCCCAATTGGAATGGTGAAAAATATCATGAGGCTCTCTCATGAGTTTTTCAAACAACCTTGAACTGCTAAGAGCGCTAGAGAAGAAAGACTTCTTCGAAGAGAGAGAGACATACAGACAAGCGTTAGAGGAAATTGAGGTAGATACTGATAAATCTACCTCAACTTCCAATAGCATAAATCAAGCTAATTCCATAGGCAACACACAAACATAGTTATTAGACTATATTTGTTCTTGCATGTAGGATCTAGTTGTGTGCTTGGACAAATTGAAGTAAAGATCCAAGGAGCACAAATTTGGTATTAGATTTTCAACTTTGAGCTTTGCATTACATAACAGCCATAATATTTGATAACAACAAAGATTATTTGACATGATTAACTCGGTTAGACATTTTGTATAGAGATCAACTACGTAGGCTCAATATAGCATTTGCTGGACCAATTGACTCCAAATAAAAAAATAAGATAAAAGAAGGAAGTATATGTATTAATTACAAAGTATCATCTTGGCATTTGATTAAGTAATAGAGCATACATTGCATATAACAATTTGACCAAACTTTACTCATTGGTCAAACTATTTGAATTCCCTATAGAACACTAGGCAGGAATGAGACTTCATTAATTGTGTCACAACATTATTCATGGACTGACCGCCAAATTGATTACAATGGGCATAAGCGTAATATTTTTATTCTTTTAAAACCCAAAAATTTATATTGATACTGAATTTAGTCCCAACATAATGTATAGATTGATTAAACCTTTCTTTGAAAAGGAACCCCTATACTAAATTGTTCCTTTGTTTTGTAAACGACAAAACTAGGTTAACAAATATTTTGCATGAATTTTAAAATCAATATGCAAGTTTTATGGAAGATTTAGTACATTGTGACTATTGTGATTAATGCCCTAGCAAGAGGGCATTAGTCACATTAGTCACATTGCACTAAACCTTCTATAACTCTTACATGGAGAGCCGTAATTTTTCTAGAATTTTCTACGTAGTTTCTAAACTATGTAAGACATCTTCATGTCCATATTTAAAAGATAATGTGGGCATAGTTGTGAAAATGGTAAAGATATTTTTTTGAAAAAAATAAAAAAATTATTGTCGTGTTCTGGGTGGCCTGGAAGGTCGTATTAAGGGCACACGGTACTGGAGCTCGCAATGGCAGCGACTGAGGTCCATATGTCTACAAATTCCATGGTGAATTGACGCATAGATGTGGTTCATTGCTTCGCAACTCCTTGTCAACAACTTGTTTATTCACAACTATATATAATTGACTCTACAAGAGCAACTTCTATGAGAATGGAGAGGAATCAATAATGCACACAAGTCACAATGATAGAGCTCTAAAACATGTTGCCAAATTAATGAACTGGCCACCAAATTAACTACCATGGGCATAAGAGTGTTATTTTATTCTTTAAAACCAAAAATTCTATTTTGATAGTGACTTTAGTCACAACACGATTGACTGATTAACATTTCTTTGAAAAAAACCCCTATTTTTAATAGTTCCCGTGGTTTGAAAATCACAAAACTAGGTTAACAAGGTGACATGTTGATTTAAACAATTTATTCTTGAATTTGATATTTATTACACATGTATATATTATATTTCTTTGTGTTATTTTTTTTCCTTTTCTTTAAATACACAATTGTTGGCACAAGTCACATTTGGCTATTCTTGAAATTACTATAAATTTCACTATAAAAACTAGAAAGTTTGTTCTTCGTGACTATCTTGTGGATATATAGAGTACCAATACTTTTAAAATGGAATTCTAGCAGCCTATTAGTTTAGGCTGTCAATTGACGCTCTACTCTAGTTTCAACCACATATTTTTTAAGAGCAAGCTCCAATGTATAATTATCTATTGGATTATCTCTTGTGTCAAAATGCATGGTCCCATGAACATATTTGTCACTTTTCACAGACAAACCAAGTCCTTTATTTCCTTGAAATTTATATAGAAATTGATGAAGAGCAAAATGCTCTTTGAAGGGATCTCTTAATGTGAACCATGTTATTATAGAGGATTCCATATCCATTGAATCAATATGACGCTTAATGAAAGAGTTTTTATTAAAATGTAATTGGCAAACATTTGTTGGACTTTCATCAAGACCAACATATATATATGACTTGTAGTACTTACTTGTTGATAGAAATAGTGATCAATTTTCTCACCGAATGTAAACATTGCACTTTTCATATATTACTTGCAATTTCATCTCTAATGTGGCTAATGATTGCATTTAAAGAGGCTACGTGACGAGGACAATGACGGAAACAAGAGACCCAAGTATCATTGACGGGGATGTCAATGGGCTAAGTAGGGCGGTATGTAGTTGAAACTTTACTTTAATTTTTTTAATAATATTATAAACGTTTTACAAAATAATAAAGCTAAAATAAGTTAGAGAGTAAACTTTAAAACTATATTATTCTAAAAAGTAAGCTAAAACTCTAAACCCTAAAACGATAAAGTAAAAGAAATATAAATTCACACAAATCACACAATATGTCTCAATATACATACTTTTGAGAAAAGTCAACAATTTTCTTAGATTCCAACATACCTATTTAATGGTTACTCTTAATGATCCTTGGAAATTAATCACATACCATCAAAACACCGTTAAAACCAAAATCACACAATAAACTGCAAAAGCCACAATTGATCGATTGAACTTCTACAAGCTCATCCAAATCAATGGGAGGCCTCATGGAAGGCGAGCTGTTCGGCATGATTTGTGGACGTAGCAGTTACGGTCTGCTTGGTGGAGCGCCATGAGATCGGTGCGCCATTTTTGATGAAGATATAGCCGGTTTGAGACTTGCCTAAAACGAGGTCTGTCTTGAAGCCAGAGTATTGCCATCCAATGATGTCACTGGAAGTATCCTTGTAGAAGTGTAGGCCGAGATCCTTCGTGCTGCGAAGGTAGCGCAGGAGATGCTTGATGCCCTGCCAATGCCGGGAGGTCGGTTTGTGACTGTAACTGTGGCACGCGAGGGCGCTGACGGCGAAAGAGATGTTGGGGCGGGTGTTTGTGGCGAGGTATAGTAGAGCTCCAACTGCGACTAAGAACTGCGTATTGTCGATCTCCTCGTCGTCATCTGCTGGTTGGAAGAGATCATCTTTAATGCGACTCTTGCCAATCATGGGAGCTAAAAGCACGTTGGCGTTGTCCATGTACGTTGAATGTGCGGAGTAGTTTCCGCACATAAGTTTGTTGATGATGTAGTAAGCTCTCATTTGCAAAATGTTTAATCCATAGTCCAAGACAATAGGATGTGCGCCCCAACACTTTCATTTCAAACTGTTTGGTTAGTAGGTTTTCCACATGCTTACTCAATGTTGGGGTGCCAATAGAGTTTAAGTCATCGACATAGACTACGAGGATGGCAAAACCGATGGTGTCTTTAAGGACAAAGACACAAGGTATGGCGCGGTGAGTTTGGAACTCATGAGGTGATGGTAACATGCCCAACTTGCTTTTTTTAGGCCATAAATCCAGAGAAGCGTCCGGGATGTGCGGGTGTAGTGTTTCGTAGAAAATTTGGAGGAGGTTTGATGTGAATTTAGGCATCTAAGTCACCATAGAAATAGGTTGTGACTACGTCGAGGAGACGAGTTTCTAGTAGTGCATGCACAAAGTCACAAGCGTATGCGTTGAGTTCCGACTCCCTCAACAAGCTCCCTTTAGATAGATAGAAACTCCGGTCCTCTTTTGAGGCCGGCGTGAATAAAGTGTTTGTTCGTATAGACAATGAGCCAATGCCCACCAAGCAAAGGGACATTGGTACAAGACTACTCTCCCCTTCCGAGGATAGACACTTTAGTGACCAGTAACTAGAACTAGTAGCTCATAGTAACCTTTAATCAGGTAATTATATCATTATTATGGAAGAGTTTGTAGAAAAACAAATGATTTGAGAATTTGAAAAATTAATTGAAAAATTGAAGAGTCACCTTCCACCAACAACCACTACACCTCTCTAGTTTTATTTTCACAAGTATTACAAACCCCACATAACATAGCTAATAATGCATGTGAAACTCATTGCTACAATCGATACATCACAGCGCAAATAAAAGCTCCCTCTACCTCTTATGCGACAAAAGTTTAAGCCCCTCCGGACTTTGATTAATGTAACTTATCTTTAACCTTGTTTAGCCCAATTTATTAATATCGTATTAACATATTTCTATACTAGTTTCTAATGATCTTAATGATCACATGCATACATATGTACAACACCAAGGAGTGAGACTATGGAAGTTTGACATCTAATGAGTAAAACTAAAAGGTTGGAACTAAATTGTTTGCCTGAAATTATAATTACCATGAAATATTAGTACTAAAATATTGCATACTATAGCGTCAAATTGAACAAGTTCTCAAATTGTTCTAAAAAAATGATTAATATTTTTCATACTTGAAACGTGATATTGACATTAGAAAACTTTGCAGTGTGGTGTTTATGTCCATGAGATATTTAGGTACTTGTGTTTACGTAAGTGAAGTTATATTAGGAAAAAATAAATCAACGTTGAATTTACTAGGTCCTTTCATTCCACCCGAGCTTCCATTTTGTACAAATTAATTCTAAAGTTATGAACTATAGATGCGTACTATGAAGCTAAATTGAAGCATTACAGTTTCTTGGAATTTTTTTTGCATAACTATATCACCTTGCTTTAGAATCAAACGCATTTTGCTTAGTTCTTTTACTTTGAATTTAATTTATAATTTAATTTCACATATAAGACGTATGTATTTTAAGAAAAAGTAAAATAAAATAAGTAAGAAAGAAAACTAAAATGTAAAAGAATACAAATAAATAAGAGAATATAGCTTCACATACTGTATTCATTCATAACAACAATGCATATAGAGTCCAACTTTCTTTTCAAATCACTTTTTCAAAGTTGAGCATTAGGAATGAATGCTTTCTATTCTTAATTGACTATTATATAACATTTTACTTTTTTAATTTTAGTTTGATCTAGATTGTGTTCTTAAAAAGTAAAAGCGTGTTGAAGTAAGCTTGAGGTGTACCTCAAACCTACCTCAACACGCTTTTACTTTTTAATTTGATGTAGATTGTATTTAATTTGAGCGCAAATACTTCAACAATACTTAGAATTTTTAATACTTGAAACGTAAAGTGCAAATTAGACCTCAATAACTTAATTTTCTTAGATGGTTCTTCTTAAACATTGTTCATAAATGCTTGATCAAATCTCAGTTTCGGCCAGAGTTTGAGTTTGAGATTGAATCTGAGTCTGTATCTTAGAAAGCAAGTTTATCTTTGATTCTTCTATCAACTCCTTTAATTCTTGCGTTTATAGTATCCAAAATGGCGCACCGATCTCATGGCGCTCCACCAAGCAGACCGTAACTGCTACGTCCACAAATCATGCCGAACAGCTCGCCTTCCATGAGGCCTCCCATTGATTTGGATGAGCTTGTAGAAGTTCAATCGATCAATTGTGGCTTTTGCAGTTTATTGTGTGATTTTGGTTTTAACGGTGTTTTGATGGTATGTGATTAATTTCCAAGGATCATTAAGAGTAACCATTAAATAGGTATGTTGGAATCTAAGAAAATTGTTGACTTTTCTCAAAAGTATTGACACTTTGCTTTTGCCTTTTCTCCAAATCCTCCAACCGCTTCATCATAAGAATGACCATGGGATGCTGTGCAAGCTGCTCGTCAGATATGGATAACACCCCAGATTCGCCAACGTTGCTTCTTGCATTTCCGACGTTCTCTTGCATGTTTTCTTCCCATTCCGGTTGTACAGCAGATGTTTCAAGCGGTGCATGTTCGTGGGGATCTGATTCCCACTGTCCTCGGCCGGACCTCCTTGAAATCCTCCCATCTTCTACAGCAAGTGTTGGTCTTCGGCTTCCATGCATTATATTGTCCGTCTTGTCACGACGCTTTGACCTTCCACCATAGCCTTTGTCTCGGGCCATCTCCCGTTGCACTTCATCAGGATCAGGAGATCTTCCGAACTCTTTTCGTAGCCTCTGCCGCACGCCAACTTCTCCAGATGGTCCGGTTCTACCAAAATTCAATCTGCTAGCATTAGCACGGCTGCAATTCTCCGATTTCCTTATCATTGCTGGACTCTGGGCAACGGAAAATTCTTCTCAACCGTTTAATGATTGAAAAGTATCGTAGCACTCGAACTGGAATTGAAGTAGATCCCGCTATGTACCTAGATTTCTGGCATTTCGGACATTGCTCTAGATCGGCATTCTCTTTCTAATATAAAGTTCTACCACAATCACAACAGTGGATAGTCTCATGGGACAGGCCTAGTTTAAGTATCATTCTTTTCATCTCATAAGATGATTTAGGACAATTGTTCCCTGCAGGCAAAACATCGTGTTTCAGAAATGTTAGAATCTCATCCAAACAGTGATGGCTCACGGAGAACAGGGTGCACAATGACATGAGAATAATGCTGAATTGTAACGTGCTGGTATGAGAATTTAGGAACAAGGGCTCGGCTGCTTGACGCAGTAAGGACTCCAGTATGGGGGTCTGGTCTGTTTCTTCTTCCTCCGAGGACAACTCTTCGAAATCCAGCACTGCATCTTCCTCCTCTCTTACTTGCTGGTGTATCTCATCCGCCTGTGCAAAGAAATGTTCCGCCATTTCATCGAAGTTAACATCTGTGTTTGGAGGGGCTAGGTCAAAATCGTCAGACTCTTCGGCATCAAAGTAAACTTCCGCATCTGGTAATTCACCACTGTCTTCTGAGGAATCCTCACCATTTTGTTGCGCTGGCAAATTAGCATCATGGTCACCATCATCTTGTCTATGGTATACAGGCTGGTTGGGATTCCTCTGAAAAACCAGTGCATAATTCATGAGCTTTTCCAATCATACAATATATTACAAAAGGTTCCTATACAGTAAGGTACGATCACAGAATAACCAATACAGGTCTTAGCAGTGAAGCTCGCAGTAGTACAGGGGGCAACTAATGACAATTATGTACAACTAGTGAGTTATACAGACCCTCACTGCATGAAATTTAACCAGCAGAACATGTTCTTCTGGAACAGGGCATTTAATTGCCCTCCTAAATGACGAAAACTGTGCATGCTCTGCCACAGGTTATGTATTCGAAGGAAACATGTAAAATGTCATTGGCGATTACTGTAATGTTCGTGACTGCTGAATAAACTAACTGCTCACAACATTGTTGTACAGAGAGTTTTGTCACTAGAACATATTGAACTTCCCCTCTACATGAAGACAGTTTCAGTGAATACTGAGGCATCAGGCATACAATTCAATATTAACTAAAAACTTACAAGGAGAGGTTCTGCAAGTGCGTTGTCGCGCCCTTACTTTCGATGGTGCCTTTCTACGGTCTGCACTGACTGCGTCTTGAAGCCATGGCACATTTCACATCCACAAGGATAGCGTCCAATACCATTTCTAGCTGCCAACGCTCTTTCAATATGGTACGCTTCGCCAAGGCGTGCGGGCCTCATTGTTCGATAACTTGATCTACAAAATAATTTTACATGCTGAATGAAATTATTTTCGACATATACAATCGTAACGGATTGGTGAAGTTAGTGCTCAAGTTCCCTTGACGGTTCTGTGTATGACTTAAACTGCTCTGTGTGAATGGGCTACATATAAGACTACTGCCAATGGACTGCCTTTTTGAGATATTTTGAGGAAGTGCATGCCATGGAAGATTTTGACACCCACAAGAAATGCACACTACTCAAACTGTTTCAGAACAAAGTATTTGGAAGCAGTGTACTAGTCTTATGTATTCAGTAAGGTTAGATCACGCCCAATATGAAAGTGACGAAAGAAGTGGTTGCACAATTACTTTGCATTTTATCACAAGGACATGATTCAGATGAACAGAAATGAACGTGGATTGGAGGAACTGTAAGTACCTCAATAATTTCAGTGTGTCTCGCACTGCAGCGTTTATATTGATGTCGTTACAGAGATTGTTGTGCCCCCAGAACCTACAGAAAATGTCCGCCACCAATGAGATTGGACACGTGCACCGACAGTAATGTGCACAACAATATGTCAATGGTAAATAAAATAACACCTTTCAGAATGTGGACCTTGCATGCACTACGATATGAATGAAAATGGGGTATGTTATTTGAATCACAGTACTTATATTATCATCCAAATTTGTAATTTAGAGCACTAAGCTAGAAAACAATAACAGTCGTACGTACTACAATGACTTCAGAAAAAAAAACCGTACATCTTGATACACAATTTCGCACTGGTACTATGTTAGTAATATCGATATATAATTGAGATATATATATATATATATATATATATATAAACTTTATTTATCCCCGTTTATACATACCGGCTCTGTCTTTCAGGTAGGCAATATGCTTGGCTATTGCACTGAAATCGACTTGTACACCGTGATAAAACCTGCAAGAGTAAGAAATGTAGAATTAGATATTAATAATAATCTAAAAGAAAAGAAATACGAAATCCCAAGTGCGTGAAAAAAAACTATAATGCTGCAGACAGCATCGCATTTACAACAGACCCTTGTACAAACTTCGTAACATTTTGAAATTCCATATCATAGTAAGAGAAAATGACAAATTTTACAATTTTTATTTCAATGTCTGAACCGTGAACTAGAGAACCTTACAATCTGAATTGTCCCAATTACGAGTTCGTGCTGAACAAAATATAACCACGCATATGGTGAAATAATAAAATAATCCCAACCAGTCGTAAGAGTGCATATTCAAACGCATTATGACTGGGCAGTCTATAACAAGATGTGATGTCGTTCCAGAAATGCCGAAATCTACTGACAGACTTAAGAGGAGTGAGGTTCTTTTCAAAACAACTATCACAGTAGAGATTATATGCAATATCAACTGATCAGATATGCAATATCAACAGTATTAAGGTATTCGGAAACTAATGTTCAGAATTTTTAAACCTGCAATTTGAAGTGAATTGTAATAATGATCACAAGGACTGCGAAACCCATATCTTTGACCAACGCAATGTCGATCTACCTTTACTGCACATGAGAGGGAGTGTAACCCGCATAAGGATTCTAGGAAATCAACCAGATTTGATATGGCAACTGAGTTATGAGTGATGTGACGTCTTGGGAGGGGGGGTGAGTGCAGATCGTTAATGACAACGGGAGGCCCTTGTTTCAGCAAGTGCCAAACTGAACTTCTGTACTCCATCGAACGAAGACAGATCAAGTAGGGTTTCTTACACACGCACCTTAAAAATTTTGTGGCGTTCTAGACGAGCATCGCAATGGCTTCTGTCACCAGCACTCTTGTTTCTGTCAATTATCAATCTGTCGTGTAGGAAGGAGAAGCGGAAGTTGATGTAGGATCTACTTCGGGGTTGCCATAGTCGATTTCGTCCGAAAGAAAGTAGTGTACACTGCAGGACAATTTACAAATTGTCAGTATGAAGGTAACCGAATATGAGTTGCATCGGTACAGAACTATCGTGGAAAACGAAGCTAACTTGCGGGAGAAAACAGGAGTGCAGAACTTGCTGTAAGAACTCACCGAGTATCCGTTCTTCTCGCCAAAACTCTTTGCCGTGAGTAAGGTAGAAGGCGCCATAGCATCGCTTCTGTTGTCGCAACAACTCCTCGATGTTCGGACTAGTGCCTGCGATGGCGATTTGGGAGTGGACGTCGTTTGTGAGACCGCCCTGGCCATGGCACTTTACCGTTTTTTTTTCACCTAGTCGCGTAGTGTCCATGTAAAACTCCAATTAGCAAATGACGACGGCACTGCCCTCTGGATGTTCTGTAGGGTTTTTTTACGAGTTTCGTTATCAGACTTCATCGATGTATGCCTTTTTGGATGAAATCAGGGTTTAGTTCATGCACTTGGAGGCACAGAGTCCAACGCATGCTAACTTTTGTTTTTGTCAATCGGTCTGTCAAACGCCAGAAACATTTTTACTCACTTTCTTCGGGCTGGGCTATTCCTTGCAGATATGCTGCGCAAAATGCGAAGGCTTTAGAAGAAGCAAAGACCGCACTTGCAACTGGAGAGATACGGACACCATCGCTACCTAGTGAAGAATCCTCTGACGGTGGAGAGACTGACCAGTATACAGCGGGGGGTGAACATGTGGAAACAAGCACACAATGCGCCAGCAGTGGTGACAAATACGAGAGAAGGAGCTCCGAGTGTAGAGGCTCCGAGTGTAGCGGCTCCGAGAGTGTGGATTCTTATGAAGAGTACACAGGCAATTGTTCTTCAGATGTAGGTTCGGAGTCATCAGAGTCTTCTTTGCATACAGAGGAGACCACATCTGAAGAAACTCCATCTCACTACACTTCCAGAACTGAAGAGAACGACAACACTGTGACGGAGGGCTCAAGCGGCAGCGACGAGAACACTTAGGTAGGGTTCTACAATCCTGTTATACTGCTAATTCTACATGGTGATTAGCGTGGTCCACTGAAAAAGAGTTTTGTATGTTACGTACGCCTTTCATGATGGGAGTTATAGGTTCTGTTTAGTTTAATAAATAATTCGAAATAAGAAAACAATATGATGAGTAAATTGACCGCTGCAGTGTCAAATGCTTTATACGGAAAAATTAAACAAGAGAATCATGTTCTTACATTGTTTGAAGTCTCATACAGAGAAAGTAGTATCAGGTAGAGTACTTCACGTTATGAGATTGACATGAGTACAGTAGAGTGTGTAGTGCTGGGGTGATTTAGTTGTTTTTTCCCAATATTGTATGATTTCTGTATATAGGCATGTACATATGGCAGAACTAACATGAAATGTAGTACTGAAGATCTGAAAGGGACGCTAACAAACTTTAGAGTTCAGAATCGGTGTACTACAACGTTATGATGTCTTATGGGCATTGTACACGACAATAGACATGGGAGAAGTAAGCAAAGACATTCATAGTCTAAAACGGTAGTGAACGTAATGTAGACAGTAAGAAACTAACGTATGAAAATTAAGCTAAAACAAATGCAAAAAACAAATGGGAAACATGGTTATACACTGAGTAGCAGTTGGTGAGTGAGCGACAAAAATAAAAATTGTGATGTATTATTTCAGTTCTTTATGTGGGCTGTATACAATTAGTGTTTTCCCACTGTTCTGAATATTATGTCAATTCTGATTCTGAATTTTGAGTGCTGATTAGAGCAGTGATGTCATGTCTTATACTGTAAGAATGTGTTGTCTTTGGGCATATGGAATTAGATGTACAAACTTCAACGCAAATGACTGGTTGTAGGACTCATAGAAAATGATTGCAGCATAATGGCTGCAATTGTTATAACAGATTGTGGATTACAATTTTAATTATGTCCCTCATATAGAAATGAGTGATTAACTTATGCAGAATTGCAAATATGGTGAATTGTCGTCAAGGAGTGACAGAGGCACAGTAACTACGGACACAGTACCACAAAGACGGAGCTCAAGGATAGCACGTATTTATGACACAACGACTGTTGTGGGGGATAACAGAAACAAGGATCCTATATGTGCACATGAATTGACGGAAATCACAGCATGCCCGGTAAGTGTTTTTGCACGAACATACTGTCCTTGCATTCTGAAAATTGTACGGGATGAAGTGTATTAATAAAGCATAGGGACTAAGAGATGTTTGGAATGGCCAGGGACCCTCACAGTCTGAGCTGAATATTGGCCAAGTTCAACAGAACTTCACAACAGCTCAGCGGGAGGAAGCAGGAAGGGGAGAACAGAGGACTGCGGATAAACAAGCTTTACAAGGAACAAAGCAGGCCTCTAAGAGAACTGTAAGATCTACGTCCACAGAGTTTGTAGGTTTTCCATGATTAGAAAGATAGAGGAGATTACTGTGTTCGAAGTATGTGAATGTTTTAAGGTGACAGATATGTATTTTAGTGATTGTAATGAAATCAAACTTATGAATCTATTCAAGTGCTGGAATGTATAAATAGATGTTAGTGTAAAACATATTAATTTAAATTTCACTTCATGTAGTACTTCATGTTTATGAATACTTATCTTGAACATGAACATAGATGTTCTTGGTGTGAAGATTTATTTATTCCTCGAATATGCAGGTCATGGCTCCCCCTACTACCTCACGAAGAAGTAAAGAAGATTTTGTTCAGTGGAAAGAACCAGCACAGTCGGGAGTCAAGTACAAAAATGTTGATGGGGTTGCCTCAAAATCAGGGGAAAGGCAGACAATACAGGCAACCAGAGGGAATTTAACTGTGCAGTCGCCTGTTCATTCACCATCAGCAAGTGAGCGAAATTTTGGGCTATTAACTGAAACAGATGGCGATTGTCGACGGGAAAACGAAGCAGAGTTGGCGAACTTCTCACATCGGGCACCACAACCTAATCAAAGTCCTAGTACGAACAAATTTGTGCCTCCGAGACCGAACTTACCGTCGGCATCTAGAGGACAACCGCAACGATCATCGAGTTCTCCACAACAACATGCACGGGAAGCAAACCAGTCTCCACAAGGCCGTGTTCTCCAGAGGCAGCATGTACAGTCACTTGACACGATGCATGGTGCAGCATCTGGCGATCTAGAGGAGAGTCCAGCAACAGTAGCATCAGGAAGAACTCCGGGTAAGCAATGTTCATCAGTCCGGTAATTAATACGTAATGTTGTTCTAGAGCTGCATCAAACTGTGTACATTTTAGAGCGATGAGGCCTGACATTTTTGAATACTACTCCGTTGTACATATGCAATATGTTGTGGGCGATATTTATGTACATATCAATGTTATATACAGACAAACTTTACAGTATGCAAATTGTATTTTTGGGATCAATGCAGTAGCAAGAGCAATGACGAGAGCGACTGAACACTCTTCGGGTCCAACTGCAAGCTCAAACACATCTTTGCCAGGGCAACGACCTCTATTTACAGTTGGAGGGTCTAGTATGAGGGGAGCATCTGCACATCGACCACAGAGAATTACTACACAATTCAATGGAGAAAGGGGTCCAGAAAAACATTCGCATTCCCCGCATGTGAATTTCAGAGTGGGAGAAAGCAGTCGAGATCGGAGGACTCCACAACGTAGGAGTGATGAACATGCAGAGCGTAGTCCGACACATGTTCGATATCGAAGTCCTCCTGTGGGAGCTGTGCGAAGAAGGTCTCCAACTCCCCCACAGAGGGATAGTGAGAGACACGAATATGTCTCACCTTTTCAGGTATGCCACGTAAATAGGTATTCTGGCAGTTCTATGTCATTCTTACTATGTTAAGTTCAGCAAGATCAGGTTTGATTTGAACAAGTGACGTAGCTGTCATATGTGAAGTACTGCAGAAATACGTATGGGAATACAACTCCAATTCACAAATATCCCAGTTTTGGTTTACTGGTATGTGATAAGTCATACATACATAGTCCACAACAATTATACGTTATGTCAATGACAGTAACATGGTACATAGCAGTCCTGTATGGTGATATGTTCAGTCCCTAAAAGAATGAATGATGAGAAGGTCATGGCATTAGATGTAAAGAGTTTGATTGAGAAAGACCTACAACAAAATTGTGGGCTAGAGTATGCAGGACATTGGAAGGGACTGGGAACCAGACATGAATGAGACGGTGGAAACATCTGAACGTCATCAAGAACCACTAATACAGACCTACACGTTCTACAATGACAACAACGACGACGTGAGCGAGGGCAGCGAAGAACAGGAGGAAGACATAGAGCGGGCGGAGGAGGAAGACATTGAGCGTGCAGAATAACCAGACTGCAAAGCTGGAGAGGATATGGCAGATCCAGAGATCGCTACATATCCCACGGAAACTGACCGACGAAGAGAAAGGAGACAAGCACAAGCAGCAAGAGAAAGAGAAGGTGAGAGGCGTAGACGTGCGGGTTTGCCTAGAAACTATCTCTTAATTGACCAGTACACACAGGAACCATATGAGCAGGGTGTAAGTGAATGGAGAAAAGAGCTGATGTTGCTCTCAAGAAAACTTGACCCAGCCATAGCGACTATCAGTAGGCAACCAGAAATCATGGTGAAAGAAATAGGTGATTGGATACAGCACACCTGGGAGTATAGTGGACCCATCAAAGACAAGTATGTCAAGGACGTTATAGCTCGAGGGGTGTCATTGAGGCGCTCTGACCTGTGCAGAAGGAGCAATGATAAGGAAATCGGAGAATTGCAGCCGTGCTAATGCTAGCAGATTGAATTTTGGTAGAACCGGACCATCTGGAGAAGTTGGCGTGCGGCAGAGGCTACGAAAAGAGTTCGGAAGATCTCCTGATCCTGATGAAGTGCAACGGGAGATGGCCCGAGACAAAGGCTATGGTGGAAGGTCAAAGCGTCGTGACAAGACGGACAATATAATGCATGGAAGCCGAAGACCAACACTTGCTGTAGAAGATGGGAGGATTTCAAGGAGGTCCGGCCGAGGACAGTGGGAATCAGATCCCCACGAACATGCACCGCTTGAAACATCTGCTGTACAACCGGAATGGGAAGAAAACATGCAAGAGAACGTCGGAAATGCAAGAAGCAACGTTGGCGAATCTGGGGTGTTATCCATATCTGACGAGCAGCTTGCACAGCATCCCATGGTCATTCTTATGATGAAGCGGTTGGAGGATTTGGAGAAAAGGCAAAAGCAAAGTGTCAATACTTTTGAGAAAAGTCAACAATTTTCTTAGATTCCAACATACCTATTTAATGGTTACTCTTAATGATCCTTGGAAATTAATCACATACCATCAAAACACCGTTAAAACCAAAATCACACAATAAACTGCAAAAGCCACAATTGATCGATTGAACTTCTACAAGCTCATCCAAATCAATGGGAGGCCTCATGGAAGGCGAGCTGTTCGGCATGATTTGTGGACGTAGCAGTTACGGTCTGCTTGGTGGAGCGCCATGAGATCGGTGCGCCATTTTGGATACTATAAACGCAAGAATTAAAGGAGTTGATAGAAGAATCAAAGATAAACTTGCTTTCTAAGATACAGACTCAGATTCAATCTCAAACTCAAACTCTGGCCGAAACTGAGATTTGATCAAGCATTTATGAACAATGTTTAAGAAGAACCATCTAAGAAAATTAAGTTATTGAGGTCTAATTTGCACTTTACGTTTCAAGTATTAAAAATTCTAAGTATTGTTGAAGTATTTGCGCTCAAATTAAATACAATCTACATCAAATTAAAAAGTAAAAGCGTGTTGAGGTAGGTTTGAGGTACACCTCAAGCTTACTTCAACACGCTTTTACTTTTTAAGAACACAATCTAGATCAAACTAAAATTAAAAAAGTAAAATGTTATATAATAGTCAATTAAGAATAGAAAGCATTCATTCCTAATGCTCAACTTTGAAAAAGTGATTTGAAAAGAAAGTTGGACTCTATATGCATTGTTGTTATGAATGAATACAGTATGTGAAGCTATATTCTCTTATTTATTTGTATTCTTTTACATTTTAGTTTTCTTTCTTACTTATTTTATTTTACTTTTTCTTAAAATACATACGTCTTATATGTGAAATTAAATTATAAATTAAATTCAAAGTAAAAGAACTAAGCAAAATGCGTTTGATTCTAAAGCAAGGTGATATAGTTATGCAAAAAAAATTCCAAGAAACTGTAATGCTTCAATTTAGCTTCATAGTACGCATCTATAGTTCATAACTTTAGAATTAATTTGTACAAAATGGAAGCTCGGGTGGAATGAAAGGACCTAGTAAATTCAACGTTGATTTATTTTTTCCTAATATAACTTCACTTACGTAAACACAAGTACCTAAATATCTCATGGACATAAACACCACACTGCAAAGTTTTCTAATGTCAATATCACGTTTCAAGTATGAAAAATATTAATCATTTTTTTAGAACAATTTGAGAACTTGTTCAATTTGACGCTATAGTATGCAATATTTTAGTACTAATATTTCATGGTAATTATAATTTCAGGCAAACAATTTAGTTCCAACCTTTTAGTTTTACTCATTAGATGTCAAACTTCCATAGTCTCACTCCTTGGTGTTGTACATATGTATGCATGTGATCATTAAGATCATTAGAAACTAGTATAGAAATATGTTAATACGATATTAATAAATTGGGCTAAACAAGGTTAAAGATAAGTTACATTAATCAAAGTCCGGAGGGGCTTAAACTTTTGTCGCATAAGAGGTAGAGGGAGCTTTTATTTGCGCTGTGATGTATCGATTGTAGCAATGAGTTTCACATGCATTATTAGCTATGTTATGTGGGGTTTGTAATACTTGTGAAAATAAAACTAGAGAGGTGTAGTGGTTGTTGGTGGAAGGTGACTCTTCAATTTTTCAATTAATTTTTCAAATTCTCAAATCATTTGTTTTTCTACAAACTCTTCCATAATAATGATATAATTACCTGATTAAAGGTTACTATGAGCTACTAGTTCTAGTTACTGGTCACTAAAGTGTCTATCCTCGGAAGGGGAGAGTAGTCTTGTACCAATGTCCCTTTGCTTGGTGGGCATTGGCTCATTGTCTATACGAACAAACACTTTATTCACGCCGGCCTCAAAAGAGGACCGGAGTTTCTATCTATCTAAAGGGAGCTTGTTGAGGGAGTCGGAACTCAACGCATACGCTTGTGACTTTGTGCATGCACTACTAGAAACTCGTCTCCTCGACGTAGTCACAACCTATTTCTATGGTGACTTAGATGCCTAAATTCACATCAAACCTCCTCCAAATTTTCTACGAAACACTACACCCGCACATCCCGGACGCTTCTCTGGATTTATGGCCTAAAAAAAGCAAGTTGGGCATGTTACCATCACCTCATGAGTTCCAAACTCACCGCGCCATACCTTGTGTCTTTGTCCTTAAAGACACCATCGGTTTTGCCATCCTCGTAGTCTATGTCGATGACTTAAACTCTATTGGCACCCCAACATTGAGTAAGCATGTGGAAAACCTACTAACCAAACAGTTTGAAATGAAAGTGTTGGGGCGCACATCCTATTGTCTTGGACTATGGATTAAACATTTTGCAAATGAGAGCTTACTACATCATCAACAAACTTATGTGCGGAAACTACTCCGCACATTCAACGTACATGGACAACGCCAACGTGCTTTTAGCTCCCATGATTGGCAAGAGTCGCATTAAAGATGATCTCTTCCAACCAGCAGATGACGACGAGGAGATCGACAATACGCAGTTCTTAGTCGCAGTTGGAGCTCTACTATACCTCGCCACAAACACCCGCCCCAACATCTCTTTCGCCGTCAGCGCCCTCGCGTGCCACAGTTACAGTCACAAACCGACCTCCCGGCATTGGCAGGGCATCAAGCATCTCCTGCGCTACCTTCGCAGCACGAAGGATCTCGGCCTACACTTCTACAAGGATACTTCCAGTGACATCATTGGATGGCAATACTCTGGCTTCAAGACAGACCTCGTTTTAGGCAAGTCTCAAACCGGCTATATCTTCATCAAAAATGGCGCACCGATCTCATGGCGCTCCACCAAGCAGACCGTAACTGCTACGTCCACAAATCATGCCGAACAGCTCGCCTTCCATGAGGCCTCCCATTGATTTGGATGAGCTTGTAGAAGTTCAATCGATCAATTGTGGCTTTTGCAGTTTATTGTGTGATTTTGGTTTTAACGGTGTTTTGATGGTATGTGATTAATTTCCAAGGATCATTAAGAGTAACCATTAAATAGGTATGTTGGAATCTAAGAAAATTGTTGACTTTTCTCAAAAGTATGTATATTGAGACATATTGTGTGATTTGTGTGAATTTATATTTCTTTTACTTTATCGTTTTAGGGTTTAGAGTTTTAGCTTACTTTTTAGAATAATATAGTTTTAAAGTTTACTCTCTAACTTATTTTAGCTTTATTATTTTGTAAAACGTTTATAATATTATTAAAAAAATTAAAGTAAAGTTTCAACTACATACCGCCCTACTTAGCCCATTGACATCCCCGTCAATGATACTTGGGTCTCTTGTTTCCGTCATTGTCCTCGTCACGTAGCCTCTTTAAATGCAATCATTAGCCACATTAGAGATGAAATTGCAAGTAATATATGAAAAGTGCAATGTTTACATTCGGTGAGAAAATTGATCACTATTTCTATCAACAAGTAAGTACTACAAGTCATATATATATGTTGGTCTTGATGAAAGTCCAACAAATGTTTGCCAATTACATTTTAATAAAAACTCTTTCATTAAGCGTCATATTGATTCAATGGATATGGAATCCTCTATAATAACATGGTTCACATTAAGAGATCCCTTCAAAGAGCATTTTGCTCTTCATCAATTTCTATATAAATTTCAAGGAAATAAAGGACTTGGTTTGTCTGTGAAAAGTGACAAATATGTTCATGGGACCATGCATTTTGACACAAGAGATAATCCAATAGATAATTATACATTGGAGCTTGCTCTTAAAAAATATGTGGTTGAAACTAGAGTAGAGCGTCAATTGACAGCCTAAACTAATAGGCTGCTAGAATTCCATTTTAAAAGTATTGGTACTCTATATATCCACAAGATAGTCACGAAGAACAAACTTTCTAGTTTTTATAGTGAAATTTATAGTAATTTCAAGAATAGCCAAATGTGACTTGTGCCAACAATTGTGTATTTAAAGAAAAGGAAAAAAAATAACACAAAGAAATATAATATATACATGTGTAATAAATATCAAATTCAAGAATAAATTGTTTAAATCAACATGTCACCTTGTTAACCTAGTTTTGTGATTTTCAAACCACGGGAACTATTAAAAATAGGGGTTTTTTTCAAAGAAATGTTAATCAGTCAATCGTGTTGTGACTAAAGTCACTATCAAAATAGAATTTTTGGTTTTAAAGAATAAAATAACACTCTTATGCCCATGGTAGTTAATTTGGTGGCCAGTTCATTAATTTGGCAACATGTTTTAGAGCTCTATCATTGTGACTTGTGTGCATTATTGATTCCTCTCCATTCTCATAGAAGTTGCTCTTGTAGAGTCAATTATATATAGTTGTGAATAAACAAGTTGTTGACAAGGAGTTGCGAAGCAATGAACCACATCTATGCGTCAATTCACCATGGAATTTGTAGACATATGGACCTCAGTCGCTGCCATTGCGAGCTCCAGTACCGTGTGCCCTTAATACGACCTTCCAGGCCACCCAGAACACGACAATAATTTTTTTATTTTTTTCAAAAAAATATCTTTACCATTTTCACAACTATGCCCACATTATCTTTTAAATATGGACATGAAGATGTCTTACATAGTTTAGAAACTACGTAGAAAATTCTAGAAAAATTACGGCTCTCCATGTAAGAGTTATAGAAGGTTTAGTGCAATGTGACTAATGTGACTAATGCCCTCTTGCTAGGGCATTAATCACAATAGTCACAATGTACTAAATCTTCCATAAAACTTGCATATTGATTTTAAAATTCATGCAAAATATTTGTTAACCTAGTTTTGTCGTTTACAAAACAAAGGAACAATTTAGTATAGGGGTTCCTTTTCAAAGAAAGGTTTAATCAATCTATACATTATGTTGGGACTAAATTCAGTATCAATATAAATTTTTGGGTTTTAAAAGAATAAAAATATTACGCTTATGCCCATTGTAATCAATTTGGCGGTCAGTCCATGAATAATGTTGTGACACAATTAATGAAGTCTCATTCCTGCCTAGTGTTCTATAGGGAATTCAAATAGTTTGACCAATGAGTAAAGTTTGGTCAAATTGTTATATGCAATGTATGCTCTATTACTTAATCAAATGCCAAGATGATACTTTGTAATTAATACATATACTTCCTTCTTTTATCTTATTTTTTTATTTGGAGTCAATTGGTCCAGCAAATGCTATATTGAGCCTACGTAGTTGATCTCTATACAAAATGTCTAACCGAGTTAATCATGTCAAATAATCTTTGTTGTTATCAAATATTATGGCTGTTATGTAATGCAAAGCTCAAAGTTGAAAATCTAATACCAAATTTGTGCTCCTTGGATCTTTACTTCAATTTGTCCAAGCACACAACTAGATCCTACATGCAAGAACAAATATAGTCTAATAACTATGTTTGTGTGTTGCCTATGGAATTAGCTTGATTTATGCTATTGGAAGTTGAGGTAGATTTATCAGTATCTACCTCAATTTCCTCTAACGCTTGTCTGTATGTCTCTCTCTCTTCGAAGAAGTCTTTCTTCTCTAGCGCTCTTAGCAGTTCAAGGTTGTTTGAAAAACTCATGAGAGAGCCTCATGATATTTTTCACCATTCCAATTGGGATTCAAAGCGATTATTGCTCCAATTGAAAATTTATTCCACCTCCCCGGCAACGGCGCCAAAAATGTAGTAAAATTAATTTTTAGAAAAGAAAAATTAATTCTAGTGTAGGATTCAAACACATGGAGGTGAGAACGGTTTTCCAAGACTAATTATATGAATCCGCTCAATTGAAATGAAAATGGCGAGTCAAAAACCCAATTCAAACCAATAGTTATAAGGCTGATAATACTTATCAATCATTAATTGAGCTTTATTCCTCTAGCTTTTTCATGTCGACTTCTTCTTCAATTTCCTTTCCTTTATCCTACCGGTGCTTAAACTCCTCCAATTGTACTCTGGT
Organism: Pohlia nutans; assembly: GCA_022496805.1. NCBI lineage: Eukaryota > Viridiplantae > Streptophyta > Bryopsida > Bryales > Mniaceae > Pohlia > Pohlia nutans. Next base: position 7,735,583 of record CM040086.1, read on the forward strand.
CAACCAACCAACATGATCTTCACAATTGGTCTTTTTACTTCGTTCATCCTACATTCTCTCCAATTGTCTCTACTTCAATTATTTATCTCCACTAATACAATTATTTTATTGTTCTATACACAACTTCAATTCTCCCAATTAGTATCCTCTAGTACACTCCAGTGGTATTCTTTTCCATACAACAAACTTCAATTGTTTATTACTCATTCTCCCACTCTTCACAACAGATCTTCAACACCATTGAAAATACACTCACACTTGTACTCACACATTCAATTTTTGTTTCCAATTCTTAACACTTCAATGATCACACATTTCAATCACAATTCACAGTTGATACACATCTCAATCGATACACTCATAGCAAAGTCAACAAAATTAAACACACTCAATTGGAAATACACAAAATTATTCTTTTTTATTACACAACAACACACAATTGGATTTTTACTCCCAATCCAGGAAGGAGCATCTTGCTTTACACGCAAGGAAGAATTGAAAATACCAATCGACATTCCTTTCTTAACCGTTAAAGGATTTAGGGCATAGTAGATACGTTGCCATATATTTAACATTTGTTGTGTGTAGAAGGTTTCAAATTGAGATCTCAATAGCTTTTAAGATCATGTAGACATGAATTTTAATTTCAGTTTTGATAAGAAACTCATAGGAGGTGTGGAACCATTCTAAATACAATGAAATACGACCGTATAATACTGGCCGTAATAGCCAATCTGGACCTTTAAGGGTTAAATACCCATCGGTCACAAGTGCTACTCCCTACTGTAAAAGCCTATTGGAATCTAAAGAAAGCTAAAATTGTAAAACTATTGATACTATACCCTATTTACACTGTACAATCATAAACCAATTGATAAAAAGTTTTATTTACACTGCAAACTAATCAATTGGTTAAAACAACAAATTCAAATAACTCCACACTTCGCAAGTCATGTTTTTGCAATGTTTTACGTATGTTGCTGAGATGAACAGGGGTGATTACGTTCAATATACGTTTTACATATGTTTATCATAGAAAAACATACAAAGGGCATATTACAAACATGAAAAAACACATCATGATAAAATTTATATGTTTGTAACATGTTCTTTGTACGTTTTTGCATGATGAACATATGTAAAATGTATGTCGAACGTAATCACCCCTGTTCATCTCAACAACATACGTAAAACATTGCAAAAACATGACTTGCCAAGTTTATGATGTAATTACATGGTATGATGTTTTCTATTCCCTTGGTTATGCAGCTTAAAACATGAACAATTTGTGATGTTATGTGATATTGGATTATGTTTCAATTCTTCGCTTACCATGAAAGCTTAGAATGCAAATAAATTTGTGATATTGGATTTTGTTTTAATTCATTGTTTACCCTATAAGCTTAGAACATGAACAATTTTGTGATGTTATGTGATTTTGCTTAAGGTTTGGAACCCTACTTTGGTAGTGGACACAAGTCTATTTACTAAATTTGTTCTTATTAATTTCTTTAATTTTGAAGATTGCATAATTTTGAAGATAGTACTCAATAATATTTGAAACATCCATTATAAATAAAATTGAAGAAATCAACACCATTGCCATACACCATGCCATGTTCATCCTCTTCCATAAAAAAAATAGAAAAGAACCAATCTTTCCAATAAACCTAGATCCACCTTGTTAATTAAAAAAAAATGAAAATGGTGTATACCACTATTTATTTTGCCGTTAGTATATCAACCCTTTGGTGCCCACGTGACCACATTCTAAGGTGGTTACCCCATTCCCAACTGAATAAGAAATACGGATATGAGGCATTGAAATTATTTAGTGTTATTATTTTTTAGAGATAGGCAAGAAGAATTAGATTCCAACACAAGTTGAAACATAATTTTTGGATGAAGAATGAATTAGTTACAAATTTTCAAAGTTGAAGTATGACGCATCCCATTCACGTCATATAGGTACACCTCTTTCTATTTAAAGTAGATTTGTATTGCACACACTAAAGATGCTTGAACCAACAACAATGAACCCATAACCACACTTACACATACTAAAACCAACAAGAGAGAACCCATTACCAACTGTAACTCATGCTACAACCAACACCGTTGGAGCATTGATTGTGGATAATGCCCCTACCAGTTGGTAAAAGGAGCCAGTTGGGAATGGGGTGACCACCTTAGTCATTGGTGTGTTAGAAATGCAAATATCAGAAGATCAGTGAAGAAATGGATATTGAATTGTGAGGTTCAAAGTTGGAGATTTATAATATACATCTTCCAAAAAATGAAAACTTCAATTTGGAGTTGTGCAACTATCAAAATACTTATGAATAAAATGAGAAAAGATTGCAAATACTTGAAAATATAGTAATACTTACAAATACAACACATGTGCTATGCGGTATTTTTTGTGTTTGGAAGTTTGTTAATCAATGTACCAACTCCTTTCATTTTTTGACGTATAATTTTTTGTCCTAAATCGTACATGGATATGTCACAATCACTTATAAAATTCACAAGAATTATGTGTGAGTCCGTTCTTAACATGAAAGATTGCAACGGAGAGGTTTTGACATTTAGGTCATTGTTGAATCTCTTTGCTTTCATTTTTGAAAATTTAACCTAAATTCTATTCAACTTTGAAGTCACACACCCCTCCAAAATCTCAATTTTGAGTGCGCATTATACGATTCAAAGACATACTATAATCTTGCAATTCCATCATTGGATGATTCTCTAATTTTGGAAAAATGTCTCCACTCCAGCTGAGGATAAAATTGTACGGTTATTTTCTACTTTAATTCATTCTATTTATGATAGTATTGATCATGGTAGAAAAATCCACTGAAATCTAGTGCACGAAGCTATAGTGCCCTGGACACTAAAGGGTTAAGCATTTGTCACAAATTGGGGGATGAGGCCAATTGGTTGTTCAAACTTTCATGCTTGCGATAGCTCACTTAGTAGCACCAAGTCATGTATACCTCATAGCCGCTCAAACGGGTTCAACAAGGATCAAACCTGGACCACCTAAACGAGATAAACACCCACTCACAACCAACTATTGAGTTCGTGACTTGGTGTTCACCAAAGAGAAAATAAAACCCTAGGCCCCAAAATCACCTAGGCCCAAATATTACGTGATTATTGGTTACTATAGTGTCTACCCTCGAAAGAGGGAAATAGTCTTCCAGCACTAGTCTTTTGTTTGATGGACATTGAACCACAGGTGGGTCAAACAAACATTTTATTCACGCCGGCCTCAAAAGAGAACCGAAGTTTTAACTATTGTTACAACCTATCCTATTTTTTTGGACTTTTTCGTACCAAATTGTACCAATAAAAAATAATCTGGCTACAAAACGACCAAAACTCAATACTAGATCGCCAAAATATCTTCATTTATTAATAAAATATGTCACCAAAGTTAAATGGAAAATATGGATGAAAAAACTTACTATTCAATATATGGATGAATGCAGAAATATGGGATTCTACCATATTATTTTGTGTCGCTAGTTTAGCACTCTCTGAATCAAAAAAAAAGAAGGAGGGCTGGTTACAACCGACAGACAGAGCACATGCCAACCAGTCTGCACGAGATCCGGCGAGAACCGGAGAGACCTGGAGAGGACCGGGGAGAGTCGGAGAGAACCGGGGAGAACCGGAATGCAGAACCAGCGCCCCGCCCGGTGGTCGGTCGGAAGGAACCCTAGAGTAGAGGCGGGCCTCTGTGGGGGAAAGGGAGGGAAGGGCCGTTCTATTGGTTCCTCTAGGTAGCAGAGTTGTATGCTTTGCTTGCAGAGTTTGTTTCACATCATATCATTCAACAACATTGACACCATCTCCGCCATCGCCGAATGCCGACGCACGCCTTGTGAATTCTCGGCGTTTGTGTCTCCCTCCTCTCTTCTCTTCTCCCTCCTCTCTATCTTCCCTTTCTCCTCTGCCCTCCGCCCCGGAACGTTGCGAAGACGTGATCGTTAGGGTTTGGTGAAGGTGGTGGACTAGACAACCTACCTCGGCGTCCCTTTTCTCTCGAAGCAAGCGCACTCGTGGTTTCGCTATTGGCAGCATCCAGAACGCGCCCGGGTGGAAGGACCACTGCACCGTGTTTTTGCGTTCGTTCAATTTTGACACTACTCACTCACTCTGTTGTGCGGTTTCGGACGAGGCGAGGGTTTGTGGTCGGAATCGCGGGCCGCGGAGCTCCAGGGCTTGGTTCCGGTGAAATGTGTGCGAGAGAATTGGCGTGAGACAGGCGCGGCCGGAGGTGGCTGGTCGGCGACGGAGGACGACGCGCGCGTAGCGCAGGTCGCAGCAGGCGGATCGGTAGATCCTCTTAAAGAAGCGCAAGGGAGGGACGAAAGCACTCATATATGTCCCATTACCAAGGCAAGGGAGACCGGAGCGAGGCACAGCTGAAAAAGGCTGGGAGAGCGGGCGGTGGTGCTGGGCATTCGCGAGCCGGCGGCGGTCAATCGATTCCTGTCAAGGGCGGAGGGCCCAGCCCCTTCAACAGCGCCCCTGCCGCTGCGGGGCCGCCCCAGCCGTCTCCGTCCGTTGCATCCGCCGCTCGCCCCACTGCCGTGGCCGCTTCCACCAACCGCGGGTGAGCTTTGCTTTGCTTGCATGGACTCGATTGGTTGATTGTATTGATTGTATTGCTTGGTCGATTTGCCGTGGCCCGTGGTTGCCCACTCTTGAGCAGTCGCGATGCTGTGCGATCGGGTTCCTTTGGCTGATTCAACTCGTGGCCCTGGAGCCGTTCGTGTCCGCTAGAATCATAATGATTAGGGTTCGCTCTTCGGAGCCGGTGGCGTGCACACATCGGGAACTTGGGCTGGGGAAATTCTCTGGCGATGAGGGTCGGGGGACCCGCTCTGTCAATGCCGTTCACCGTCAATCGCTGGGTTTCAAGGGCTTTCCATCATCTGCGAGTATTTTGGTGGGAATATAATTCGCACGATGCTGCGGTTTTAGGGCAATGCAAACGTTCGGCAGTGGATGAACCCGAGTTAGGGTACGCATGCCGGGGAACGGGACTGCCAGACATCTTTGGTATGAAAGGGCCGCTTTGATCCCCTCCCGTGTCCTGCGATGTCGAAGCTGACCTTCCGGAGGGGCGATTAGACCCCGGAGGGAGAAAATCTTTGCGCGTCCCAAAATTCTAGGTGGGAATCAAGCCTTGACGAGCCAGAAGCCGTGGAGCATTGCACTGTCGCTTGGAAAGCGTCGCGTCCAGGAATGATGGATCACTCGAAGAGTGTTTGCGGCTGCCATTCTGTGTGGAAAAAGATAGGGTTTGCATTGCACTCGGGCGTCTGCGTCCCGGTTGTTCGCGGCTCGAGGGTCCTAGCGGTGGATTTCCCAGTGGGTAGTCTGAGGCGACAGTGCCGAGAAACGTTAGGTGGTCGCTATTGGGTGGCAGTGCGATAGCATCTCCGAATGGGTAACTTGGTAGGGGATGCATGAGAAGCTGCGTGGTGCATGCTTGGGGGCACCGGTGCCTCCGGTATGATTTGTTATCGGTTTCGATGGGGAGGTTTAGGTCGGGCGTGCGTCCCGGGCGTGTGATCTTTGAGGGAGTGGGGGCATGGCCACCAAGCAGAGAGAGAGAGAGAGAGAGAGAGAGAGAGAGAGAGAGAGAGAGAGAGAGAGAGAGAGAGAGAGAGAGAGAGAGAGAGAGAGTAATGTCGCAATGTTGAAGCGAATGTGTCGTGATCGGATTGGTGTATGCTTAGGGCTCTTTCCCGTCCAGTTGGATGGGCGTTTCTCACAGTCTGAACGTATGTTGCAGTGGATTGGAAGTCCGTATTGACCCGTGACCTTTGTTGAGATTTGGCAGTGGAAAGCGTGCAAATGGACCTTCTGCCTCTGGAAGAGGCGCAGGGCCTCCAGAGCAAGTTGTCAACAACAAAGTGCAGCAGCCGGTCTCGCCGCAGCACCACAACAATCAGCAGCAAGGTGAACGATCCCTCATACTTTATCCATGCATCTGTTACGTATGCGTGTGTGGGTGTCCTGGCACGACTGGCAGTAGACCATGCAGTCCGGGCGGTTTAGTATTGGAATGCACGTGCAGGGCCTCAGAAGCTGTAATGACACACACCAGCTGACATTGTTTTGGATTGTGGCAGCAGTGGTGCGCCAAGGTGCAGACACAAACCAACACTCGCAGATGGGGGGATTGCAGCAGAATTCAGACTTGAAGGGCACAATGCCCGGTAGAACGTCTGGAAACACAGGCTCCGGAGGTCCGGGCGTTGCCAAGCAACCCCCCACCAGTAAACCACCCGCTCCTCCGACTAGCGTGGCCGCTGGTTCGGAAGCCGACAGGCCCTCCACGCCCTCCGGTAAGCGGTCGTTGTCAGTTCTTGGCGTGCTTTGATTCCACGGATGCATGCCACCGGTCCGTTTTTCTCGGCCGTTAGGTGAACTCAGGTTTCGTGTCGAGCGTGTTGCATGAAGTGTTTTAGGTCGATTGCCAGTGCCGTATGATCGTTTTGGAGTGGTGCTGCGTGGGAGGATTTGCTTGTCCCGTGACGTGTTGCTGTGGGAAGGAACGATTGGCATTCGTGCAGGAGCAATTTTGAACGTTTGAGGGGGGGGGGGGGGGGGGGTTGTGGTGGTTTTGTTGTGCAGCTGCAACAGCTCCAGTTTCGCAATCGTCGCAAAACTTTTTTTCTTTCCAGTTTGGGAGCGTGGAGCCGAGCTTTGTTGGCGTTTCACCGAGACCGTCGGCAACTCCTGTATGCAAAGCATTCTCACCCCGTCGTCATGACTTTCTGGGCTTTTTGAATGTTAGGTTTTGAGTCGAGTAGGGGAGGGATATTCGCCGCAGCCTGGCACTGACGGAATTGAGCGATATGTTTCACCTGGGAGTTGCTGTGATATACTGGGTCCAAGTGTACGAAGCTGGTGGTCGGTCCAACAGAGAATAGATATCAGCCACAAGATTGTTGTCAGTGATGTTGTTGGAATGGGTTTCTGTGCACGGGTTCTGAGAAAATGCGCGCGCGCGTGTGTGTGTGTGTGTGCAAAGTATCCATTACGTACCAATTCTGCTCCACCGAATCTGGACGAGCAAAAACGCGAACAGGTGAGTGATGTGCTGTTTTTGGGTTTCGTGAGTGTTGTAGTTTGGGTGGTTGTTGCCGTGAACAATATTTCTGCGACAAGATGCATGTACATTTGCATGGTGTGATGGCACATGCTGAACCGAGTGGTGATCAATCATGTTTGGTACGTTGTGAGATCAGGCACGCGTGGAGCGATCGTTTCCAAGAGCACCGGTACTGGCATCCGGGCAGCAGCAGATCGCGCAGGTAGTTCGGGCGCTTGGACCTTGGTAGTTTGACCTCCCAAGTAGGTTGTTGGGAATCAATGTGTGTTGCATGAATGCCTGTTTGGGGGTTTTTTTTTTTTTTTTTTTTTTGAAACGGTCCACGGCAGAGCCTAAATGTGTTCTCGCCATCACCGATTGTGGTTCGGTTGATTTGCTGGTGACTTTTCGGGCAGTGGTGCCGATCAATTGCAGTATTTTAGAAATGGGGGACGGCAACGGTGCATTGGCGGCACGTTATCGTATCTTTGTTACGGTTATTGTGGGGAACTGGAGATTGATATGGGCTGATTACGTATTGAGGGGCTGTGGCCATGTTTGTTGGGTGCTAACTTGTGTCGTTGGTGGCATGATGGTGACAGGTTGGCGTAAGAAACGTGGGTGGTGCAAGCGAGCAACAACCTACAGCGGCCATGGTGCAACACATGCAAGCAGGTATGGGTTCTCAAGGGCTCGTACCGGTCGCCGCAAGTGCTCAAGCTCCTCTTCCGCAGCAAGTAGGTCAAACACCGGGGTATTCCCAGCATCCGCAGGCCAACAACCTGCACATGCCAGGTCAACATATGCTCCAGGTATTGCTAGAAACACTCTCGATTGTTTGATTAGAGTCACTTGTACGACGTGGGGAAACAGCAGTCTGGCATGTTTGAAGAGGAGGGAGGAAGCAAGGCGCGAGGTCGGAAATGTGGGGAACCCAACCAATTGCCGAGATGTGCAACTGGCACATGTGTTTCCTCGTGGATGGTCCCCACAGCAAGTGATTTCCTCGAAATGGACTGTTTAGAATCTCCCGTCACGATGCAGGCAAAGCATGGTTTCCTGGATTTGAGCGGGTTTGCGGTCCAGTAGACGTCATGATGAAGAGTGTTTCTGTTTGATTCTATGGCACAGCAGAGCGGTTTGGTTGCTTGACTCGTCTTGATTGCGGTGACGTTGATGATATTGTGACAGCTTGCCCAAATGCAACAACAGCAGCAAGCCCTGGCGCATCAACACCAGCATCAACAGCAGCACCAACATCAGCAGCAGCAGCAGCAGCATCACCATCATCAACAGCAGCAGCAGCAGCAACAGCAGCTGCAACAACAGCAGCAGGCGATGCCACAGCAGCAGGGGATGGTGCAGGAAAGGCTGAACCAGGGCATGAAATATCCTCCACAGCCCATGATGGCGGGCCCACATCACAATCCACAAATGCTAGGTACTCCCATTGGTGGCCAGTTGGCTAATCCATTGTCTGCACAACCTATGGCTCAGATGGCGCATCAGCTAGGACCCAATATGGGTGGGCAGATCCCCGCGGGCATGTCGGTGTCCCCGTACGGGCCCCCCGGAAATCAGTTTATGACGCAAAAGCCAAAGAGCAGGGCAATTAAAATCGTGGATCCGCACACTCACGAGGAACTGAAACTGGACCCAGTAAAGAAGGACTCGAGCGTAGAGATCGTGGCTCCATCCGGTCTGGGGAGTGCAGGTAGGGTTTCTAGCAACGGTCTGATTCAGCCGAGAGCCCCTGTGGGATACAGCCCGTCACATCACATGCCTTTTTATTACCAAACTGCGCCCGTGTACCAGCCGAAGGCGGGTGGGTTTTCCGGAGCACCTCTTTCTAGTTCTCCACCGGTGAGGTTCAATTTCAGTTCGCCCCATCCTGGGCAAGGTGTGACTTTTGGGCACCCGGGAACCGCTCCAGTGCCACCTGGTCCAAAAGTTGCCCCTCAGTTGGGGGCCGTGCCTCCGCTGGGGTCTGCAAGTGCAGGCCCCGGTCCAGTTGACATGTTGAGCACGCCTCTGGTGGGGTTGCCGATTGCGTTGGGGCCCCCTCCGGTCACAGTTCCAGGCATTCCTGCTCAAGCTGGGATCGCCAACCCCAGACCCAACCCACCTCCGCTGGGGATGAACCCTCCGATTATGTCGAACGGGAGGCCGCCCAACTTGAGCGTGCCTCCTGTTTCCCCTCCCGCGCCACTGACCCCGAGCTCTGTGCTCCCTTCACCGACTTCATCCATTGCATTCAAGTTTGGTGACGTGGAAGCATCGGGTTCTTCGGTCCCGGTGGCCGGCAGCGATGCCAGCAGCAAGGGGTCAGTGAATGGTGCGAACGGGCATGCATCGACAGGGGTAGATTCTACTGGTGCGAGCGTTGGTCCCTCGTATGTAGGCAGCCTGAGCTCGGGCGGGGCTTCAGCCCCTGTCATGAATCGGCCGAGTGTTACTGTCGTGACTCCTAAGCAGGTAACGGGTTCTTCAAATGCAAGTGGTGTCAGTCCGAAAATCATGACTCCTCCTGGCACAGGCGGTGCAGGAACTTTTGGCGAGAAAGTGAAAGTAGAAGCTGCGAAGACGACCGGGAACTCGAATTTGAGGAAGAATAGCAAGAAGGACAAGCAACGGCAGCAGCAGCAGCAACAGCAACATCAACAGGCCCATCCAGCGAGTTTTCAAGGCCCTGAAAGTGAAAAGAATGCAGACCAGGTGGCTGCAGCGGGTGGGCAGAACTCAATTGATAAAAGCCATTCGGCAGGTTCAGGTGTTCCCGGGAGTCACAGAGCAGGCTTGCAAAGGACCCAGTCCGGAGCCCACAGCAGCACTGCTGTGTATACGCCCGTGAAGAACGTGGGAAGCAAGGCGGAGGAGTCCAAGGCGGGCAATACCAAAGGTGGTAGCAAAACGTCTCACCCAGGTATGCATGGCTATAGTGAGGGCGGTGGGCGGATTGAAGATGGAGTGCATCTGCCGGTTTGCGATGCACGACGCGGTTACAACTTTGGTCACCCAGAGTTGGGGTCTGTCATCTTTAACAGTGCAGTCTGCGGGCCCGTTGTGGGTCCTGTCACGAAGCTGGTCCCTGGTTTTGCATGGAGTTTTTGTTTTGGGTCTTGACACATGGTCGTCCTTTTTCAGATACAAGCTCGGAGAACGCGGTGCCTGAAGCGATTGGAGGGGTTGCCGCAGCGAAATACGACAGCGAGCCTGGTATCGTGCAGAACGTCGCAGGACAGGGCAAGGTAGGAACCTCTGTGGAGTCGGAGAGCTCTTTGAAAACAGATACTTCCGTAGTGATGTCGGAGGGGTCCACGGGATCGAGTGGTATTTCTTCGTTGCTTGCGAAGGATGAACCCCGAGAGCCTGTGGTAGAAGAGTCGAGGGCTTTGGAAGAGGGAGTTGGGGAAGACGTGAAGGTTTCTGTGAACTCGACTGGGGCCAGGTCAAGCCTTGGCGAGGAGGCGGAGAAACAGGAGGCAGAGAACGTGGAGGTGGAGCCGGATAGCGTGCCATCGACTCCAAAAACTTCCAAGACCAATGCTGCATTGCCAGTTGAGGATGGGGACTTTTTGAGGGAAGCAGAGTCCACGGCGGCTGAGGCAGATGAGAAGGATGGCGAGGTGGTGGAGCAGGTCAGTCTTGAACAATCTGAGGCGGATCATGGACCAACGGGTAGAAGCGCGGGATTTCTGGCAGAATTGGTGAACATGTCACCCGTGGCAGGCTTGGTGAAAAAGCCATCCATGGTGGAAGAGAGCCCGGCAGCAACAGAGGCGCAGGAATTGGCGACCCCCGTATCAGAGGGGCACCTGGCAGGTGGTGGGATGAAGGAATCCGTGGGGAGCAAGGAAGTGGCAGTTGAGGAATCCGGTGTCTCGGCAGCAGATGCACAATCGGTGGAGACCGATGTGGCAGGGAAACAGATGGTCCAGAGCGACGATACCCCCGGTGTAGTTGTTGGAAGCGCGTCACATGCAGGTGTGGATACACCTGTGTCGGAGGACAAGAGGATGTTTCCGCAAGAGGAGTCTACGGTTCCGTCCGGCGCGGGCGAGGAGGTCCCCGAGGCCGTGGAGGTTGGTGCCGTGGAGAAGGCTGTGGAGGTTGGAGCAGTGGAGCCTGGCAGGCAGGAGGGTGAGAGTGTGGATTCACCATCGGTCCTGGTGGAGAGCAGTGGGGGTCTGATCGAAAAGGAGGAGGTGAATCTGAGACCGTTGGAACATGCGGAATCCACGGCAAGCAATTCGTACAAATCTGCTCCATCAGTGGTGTCAGAATCGGAATCCGACGTGGAGATCCCTTCTCTGTTGAGCAGTACTTCTGGAATTTCGACGACGGAAGTGAGCGAGGTTGTGCAGATGGTGGAGAGCGAAACAGATACAGTGGAAGCTCGAATGGTTGGGAACCCGAATTCGGGTCAGGAGGGTGCAAAGGGGGGAAGCAAGAAGAAGAAGATGAAGGAGTTGCTTGCGCGAGCAGACGCAGCGGGCAACACGGCCGATCTTTACAACGCGTACAAGGTGCCCGAAGAGAAGAAGTCGGTGGAGGTGAAGCAAGCAGAGGTTTCTGGGACGGGTTCTTTGGGCAACGATGCAAAGGACTCCGTGGCGACGCTGGACAAGTCTTTACCGAAGGAAGTGGACGACTGGGAAGATGCTGCGGAGCTCCCGACGCCAAGCATATCGGTGGTTCATGCTGTGGATACGGGCGACAGGAAGTACACACGTGATTTTCTGATCACCTTCAGGGACCAGAACAGGGAGTTTCCCTTGAACTTTGAAATCAGACATGATATCGCGGAGCTGTTGTTGATGGACAGAGAGAGGATGACGGCGGAAGGGCTGACGAGCCCTGCGCGGAATCTGGACCGACAGGCCAGCGGCGGGGGACAGAGAGGAGACAGAAGAGGAGGTGGCATGCAGCAGCAGGGAGCAGACGAGGATCGGTGGACGAGACAAGGCGGGGTGGTTCCTTCACCAGGAAGGAATCAGCCCGGGGATGCGCGCATGGGCATGGACATGTCCATGCAAGGTGGGTTCCGGCCGGGGCAGGGCATGCAACCGGGGCTGATCACGCAAGTGCCACAGCATGGGGCTTATCCCGGCATGCCAGGCCAGGCCGGATTCAGCGGTTTGATTCGGGGGCCCGGGAACGTGCCGTTTCCAGGTTTCATACCGCCCGGTGCCGGTCCTCCGGCCCGCAGCCCGAATGGTGTGGACGGGGACAGGTGGCTTCGACAACCGATGGGGGTAGGGAAGGGTCCCGGCCTGATTCCGTCACCTCGGACTCCTCTGCCTGCGATTCACAAGGCGGAGAATAGGTACGAGGTGGGCAAGGTTTCGGACGAGGAGCAAGCAAAGCAGAGGCTGATCAAGGGGATCCTGAACAAGCTGACGCCGCAGAATTTCGACAAGCTGTTTGTGCAGGTTCAGGAAGCGAACATCGACTCCGCCACGACGCTGACGGGTGTGATATCGCAGATTTTTGACAAAGCGCTGATGGAGCCGACGTTCTGTGAGATGTATGCGCAGTTCTGCGTGAAGCTTGCGGCGGACTTGCCGGAGTTCACAGAGAACGAGGAGAAGATCACCTTCAAGCGTGTTCTGCTGAACAAATGCCAAGAGGAATTTGAGCGCGGGGAAAGGGAGCAGGAGGAAGCAGAGAAGGACGAGGAAGAGCACGTGGAAATAAAGATGACAGCGGAACAGAGGGAGGAGAAGCGGCTGAAGGCCCGAAGGAGAATGCTGGGAAACATTCGTTTCATCGGCGAGCTTTACAAGAAGAGCATGCTGACGGAGAGGATCATGCACGAGTGCATCAAGAAATTGCTGGGCGATATCCAGAATCCCGACGAGGAGGACGTGGAGGCGTTGTGCAAGTTGATGAGCACAATCGGGCGAATCATTGACCATCCGAAGGCGAAGGAGCACATCGATGCCTACTTCAGGCGAATGGAGTCCCTGTCGAACAACATGAAGCTGTCGTCCCGGCTGAGATTCATGTTGAAGGATTGCATCGAGCTCCGAAGGAACGACTGGCAGGAGAGGAGGAAGGTGGACGGACCGAAGAAGATAGACGAGGTGCACAGAGATGCGGTCCAAGAGAGGCAGCAAGCTGCGCGTGGGGATCGTTTAGGACGGGGTCCCAGCATGGGAGGAGGGTCTGCTCGGGGAAGGATGGGACCCGGTCCAGAGTTTGGCATGCGAGGTCCTCCATCTCCGATGTATTCCCCTGGTCCGATGGGAGCGGGTAAGATTCAAGGGACGCTTTGACTTTCGATTTTCTGCTCGGATTTTGTGGATGCGTGTTGGGATTGAGTGATACCTGGGATGAATCATTCTCGTTGTTATTTTTGCATTGGGGAGACGACGGTGTGGGATGGTCAAGGAGGGAGGGAGGGAACGTGACGTGGTGTGTGATGTGGACTAGTGGGCTGGCTTGATGCATTGATTGTGGTCGTGGTTTCCGTGCATGGCGATTTGTTGCAATCATGCGATTGGATAGACGTAGAGTTGTTAGGATGGGTGGGAAGTGGGTAGGGCGGTCGAGCATGGTTTTGAGACGTGCAAGTGGTTGTTATTTACGAGTCGGGCAGTTTGATCCCGTAGCAGAGCAGAGCAGAGGTGAGTGACACTGAGCACATATGTTTGGTGAGCAGGAACCCCGATGGGTAGCATGCGAAGGGCACCGTCTCCACAAGGGGGGATGCGCGGTGGGGGTGGTTTCGTCCAGGACGTTCGGATGGAGGATAGATCCCTTTTGATGGATGCTCGACCGGTGCCGATGCCGCTGTCTCAAAGAGGGGGCGACGAAGGCAGCATCACTCTAGGCCCACAAGGTGGACTGGGTAGGGTGGGAGTACGGCAGCAACCGTCGAGTGGCGGGCGGAGTGCGGTGTCGGATGCGGCACCCATGCCGGGCCCGGAGGTGCGTCGGCTGAGTTCGGGACCTATCTTGGCGTACGGTCAAGAGAGATCACATTTTGGGAATCGGGAGGAACTTCCGATGCGACCTTCGAGCGCAGAGAGGCCTAGATCAGCCGAGAGGCCCATACTGGACAGACCGATGACCGGAGGCGACAGGCTGAGCCCGGGTCTGCGAGAGTTGCGAAGCACTCCGGAACAGCAGAGAGTGGGAGAAAGGTCGAATGCATCATCAAATGCGGCTCCCAATACCTTCCAGGCGCAGCGAAACGAATCGACGCCACCTCTGGTGTCACCCCGTCCTTCTACTGCACCGCCGGTTCTGAGCGAGGAAGAGCTGAAGAGGAAATGGGAATTAACCATAAGCGAATACTACAGGTGAGGTGTTTGGAGGCGACAGTGCCTGCTGTCTAGCAGTTCGATTAAGGAATACAGACAGGGTCGTTTTGCAAACGGATATTGGGGTCGGTGATAGTCGATGAGCTGCGCGAGATATCTCGTTTTTGGTAGGACGAGGTCGTTGTCCGTGGGTGGTCGTGTCGGGCAGACCGCGAGCCTGTTGGAGCTTCCTGGGGCACTGGAAGTCTGACGATCTGAATATGTCGGTTTGTGGAGCTCGGTGTGTAGTGGGTATTGACAAGGTGTGTTGGAACGTGGGGGGTGCAGTATAACAGACTTGACGGAAGCAGCATTGTGCGTGGAGGAGCTGAGAGCCTCCGGGCATCATCCTGACATGGTGTACACGTGGGTATCGGAGTCCCTGGAAAAGAAGGAACGGGAAAGAGAGCTGCTTGTAAAGTTACTTGTACATCTTCACAGAATGGACACTCCTCTTTTGTCACACGATCAGCTGGAGAAGGGGTATGGCTTCTTCATCGCTGGATCGGCTAGAGCCGTGTACCTTTTGGTTTGGTCGTTTCCATGGATGCTGGTTCTTTTTGGGTCCTTGACGATTTGACTGGAGTGGTGCGGAGGTGACGTTGACGGGGTGATGGTTTGTGGAGTCTTGCAGGATGGATCGTGTGCTGTCGAGATTCGTAGACACAGTAGTGGACGTCCCGAAAGCTCCAGAATTCTTGGGAGTCCTGTTAGGTAGATTAGTGTCGGAGGGGGTATTTACTTTATTGGAAGTAGGCAGGTTATTAGAAACGGCGGGTGAAAGTCCCGGAGAAGTTAGGGAGGAGGGGCATGCGTTGACCATTTTAGGGGCCGTGCTGGACACGTACCGGAAAGGGAAGGGCGAAGAACAGATGGTGGAGGGTTACAAGAGTTCGGGTCTGGAATTGGAGAACTTCGTGTCACCTTCTGAGAAGAACAGGAGTGCGAAGCTGGAGGCGTTTCTGAAGAGGACGAACTTGCAGAAGCTGAATCCGGTGGGATAAATGCTGCCCCCTGTTTGTCGCAATGAGTTGGTTTGAATTTGCCCTGGGACAGCGTGGGGTGGTAGGGAATGGGAGTGGTTTGTTTGAGGAGGTGTGAGATGGAAGTGAACGACTGAGCTGGTCGATTCCGTGTCCCAGAGCATGGAGCTGATGTTTTCAATCCTTGTTTTTGTTTTTTTTACCAGATGTTACCTGTAGAGACTCACGTTAGAGACTCGCTTGACAGGAAAGAGCCAATACTGGATCTTGTGAAGTGGATAGAGGTAATTGGACTGGACCGCTGATGCTTTGTTTGGTCGTAATGTTGGTGAGTGGTTTAGCGGGCAAGGTTATTATTATATGGTTGGTATGGGTGTGTTTCTAGCAGTTACGCATGATGGGCGCCATCCATGAGCAAGGCCTGAGTGATGTGTTGAGGTGACGCCGAGGCGAAGGCCAAGCCGAGTGGATGCTCACTCTTTTGGTTTCCCTTTTTGGTTTTCCTGTCAGAAAAATGTACCTAGCGCCTCGTCGGACCCTTCGTTCTTACGAATGATCATGACCCAAGTTTTGAGACATGCGGTGGCGGAACCACTATCAGCTGACTTTACGGTGAGTAGGAGGGCTGCCGTTTTGGTGGGTTTGGGTGTGCACTTGTGTGGATCGGTGGAAGCCGAAGGTGTTGAGGAGAGATGCGTCGGATTAGAATGGGATCCGGGGTGGGGGAGGATGACTGTTTTTAATTTGGCTAGGGGGAACATGTGAAGGTGATGGTGTAGAGGTCTTGAACGTTTCATGCCCCAAAACGTGTGAGGGCTGTAAGCCGCGCGTGCCTTTTGTTTTGAGTTGGATGCGTGTTACGACGATCGAACAAAGGTATGCGGAGATGGAAAAGTGCGTTTGGCACACACGGAAGTGGTGCACCACGGTGGTCGATCTGATGGTGTTGGTGGGTGGTGGTTGTTTATATGGCAGCAAGCAAGGGTGAAAGTGGACACGAAGACATATGCGCCCCTTTTGAAGAAGTGTGCTTCGGGGAAGGGTAGAGCCGGTTTAGCCAATCAACTACAATGTGAGATTCCGCCGCCTTTCCGCTTGAGTGGAATGTTGTTGTGGGGGCGGGTTCGATGAGCACAGGGTCGTCCAGTCGTGGCGACGTGCAGCAGGATGTGGGTCATTGGGGAGAGGAGACACAGCACTTGGCAGCAGTCGGAAGGGGGATGGTGTTGTTTTCTTTGTCCTGGGTGATGTTTGGGGAAGCATGTTTAGGCCCGAACCTGAGCATGTGGGGCGCATGGTATGGGTGTGGCGTGTGGAAATGGCGTGAGTGGGTTGGGGTAGCATTTGGGGTCACCGTTGCGTGCAGGCCAGTGGTGCGTCTGACGAGAGTATTGTGTACGTGCAGATATCATTGCAATACAATTATTTGCCAACGAGTGTGGCCATCCACAAGGTCTGATGAGCAAGTTGTTTGACAACTTCTACAGGGAAGAGGTACATGAGGCACCGGCGGTCGTTTGTTTGGGTGTGGTCGATGTCAGTCGTCCACTTGTTTATCGTTGTTTGAGCGGGCCCCTGTCCGGCATGGGTGGGCGGCGTTTGTTGCCGAGTTGTGATGTTTGGATAGTTGCTGGGGTCAGCGTGCAATGGTTGATTTGGGGTTGCGTCGGTGATGGAGAAATGACCTTCGAACGGTGGAACACGGACGATTTGTGTGGTCCGTTTGTTTTTTTGCGGTAGTGTGTTGCGGGATCGTGGAAGACGTTTTGTGTGAACGGTCGAGGAAGTTACGTGGTGGGTGTAGGAGGTCTGGAACCAGTTTCGGGATGCTGATACCTGGGATGGTTGCTATTTTTCGTGGATTAATGGTCGCCGACACTTTTTGTTGTGTTGCTTCGTATGCTAAAGTTAGCATATATAGATACGTGTGTCCGTGCAGCCTAGACCGCTCATGTTAGCGTTCTTTGTAGCGTGAGCCCGTTGTCCCGTAAGTGTAAGGAACCGGGGTGACTAGGAGGTGGTTCTGGAAACCAGCGGTTGAAGGAGATGTGGCTTCTAGAGTGCGGTATATGAAAGGCTTGTGTGGTGTGTTTGGGACAGGTAATCTCGGAGGGCGCGTACATAAATTGGCAAGACGACATTAATGATTCGACACCAGGAAGAGACAAGGTGAGTTGACAGTGTCCTGGACGGGGGAGGGTCGGATAGAGGGGCGAATGGCCGGAGTGTGGGGTTTTTGGGAAGCCGGTTTGGCGTGTCCTTTGACGTGGATGACTATTTGTGGGCGAATAACTGTTTTGTGAGTTGTGGCCGCGTACGGCGGAGGCGTCGAGGTGGAAGGAGTGTGGGTGCTTTGGGTTGAGGGTTGGGTGAGTGGTGTGGGTCAGCGGAGTGGGACGTACTAGGGGAGGACGCGAGAGGGGAGGAAATTGAGTTGGGTGTTGGTGGATTTTGGCAGGCAATCAGGGAGGTGGGCAAATGGTTGGCGTGGTTAGCCACGGCGGAGGAGGAAGTAGAGGACGAAGAAGATTGATTCGTGTAAACATCGATAGAGAGAGGTGGTGTCCGGGAAGCGATTCACTCTTCGCCTTTTAGAGGAGAGTGTCCTGGATAATGTGCAAGCGGATTTGTGTACAGCAATCGAAGAGACTGAATGTCATAGGTTACAACTGATCCAATTTTTCAACGATTACCTCTAAAAGCTTTGTGGACTGTTGTCTGGATCTGGATTCGGGAAAACTGTATGGTGGGTCGGCAGTGTTGTGTATGCGGTGGGCAGGACGGTGTGGCTGGACGTCGTGCGTGTGTATTGTCTACAGATGACTATATTGGGGGAGGTCGAACATGGTGAGAGGGAAGTGTTTTGAAGGGGTTATGACGGAACGTTGTGTTGCATAATTCTCAGACGCGGACGTGCATTCGGATATCATCGACATGATGTGTTGGAGTCGGATCATCTGCTAAATGAGAACATCGTAAACGAAAGTGTTTCAACCGCCAGGTTTGACGTATCCACTGTTGCGGATATACAGTGTCTAGCAAAACTGAGTCAAGTTCTGGTAATTCGAAATTCAATTACCAATGTAGGAAAACTGGCAATAGATTTGCACAAATCATAGATTGTACAAGATAGCAATTTCAGTGGGCTACAATTTGATGCAAAAGAAAGTTCTTCTTACATTCATATGTACAAGAAAATTACATTAAAAGGAAATTGTGTCTCTTGACTCAGTTTTGCATCATCAACCAAAAAACAACTTAATATTTTGTCCACTTGCCTTTGGCAGCTAAAACAGCTTAGATTCGTCGTGGCATGCTTTCGTACAACCTCCTACACTCCTCTGGTTTTATAGAAACCCAACACTCCTCAATACGTTCCGACAACTCTAAAATTCCTTTTGGAGCACTTTCATATTGGTTAAGACGACGTTTCAGCCTTGCCCAAAGATGCTCAATTGGATTTAGGTCAGGAGATTGTGCAGGCCACTTAAGAACATCAAAGTTTTGTGATTTTAGCCATTGGCGAACACTTTTGCTGTATGTTTGGGATCATTGTCATGCTGAAATATCAAATTCGAAGGATCAAGATCATATGCCATCACCGTGTACATTAAATCTCTTTGCAATATTTCTTTGTACTGATGTTGATCCATTCTTCCTTCAATTCTACAGAACATGCCTGGGCCTTGAAATGTCATACAACCCCACAACATGACAGAACCACCACCAAACTTTACAGTTTGTTTCACTTCTTTTAAATCACAAGACCGTTCGTTGCGAATCCAACACCAACTGCGACCATCGGAGCAAAATCGATTTACCTTTGTCTCATCAGAGAAGATGACGTGCTCCCAATCATGAATGGTCCAATGTTCATGGCGCCTAGCAAATTCAAGTCGATCCTTG
The DNA here is from genome assembly GCA_022496805.1 of Pohlia nutans. NCBI lineage: Eukaryota > Viridiplantae > Streptophyta > Bryopsida > Bryales > Mniaceae > Pohlia > Pohlia nutans. The sequence goes on from CM040086.1 coordinate 7,754,896, forward strand.
ATGTGTCTCTGGTTCAATTTCGGTTTCTTTTGCTTCACTTTTGATCTCAGCCCTCCTGCACGTAATACCCTTCTCACCGTATCAACACTTACAGTAACTTGGCATTCCTCACGTACATGTTGGGTAGCATATGTTGCAGCTTCAAATCCTCCTGATGTGACAGCTCTAATGCATGCTCTCTTTTGTGCATCTGTTAATACTTGTGGTCTACCACCACTACTAGTAGGAATATCAGACAATCTCTTCCTTCTAAGTCTTGCAACATGACTTTGAGACACCTGCAACTCACTTGCTACATCCCTTGTGGATCTACCAGCTTGCAACTTCACCAAAATAGAGTTATCAAGGTCTGTACGAGCACTTGCAGAAAGCTCCTTCAAGTACACCATGTTGAGTAATAAAAGTCTACTAACAATGTGCATGGAGTATTGCAACATTGTAGTTTAACATGCCCAAGCCAATTTGAGTTCATACATCCTCAATGCATTTTTGGCATGCAAAACACATGTCTTGGTTTATGAGTCCTCAATGGCATGCGAAACTGAGTCAAGACATATGTTTGTACTTGAACTTTTTTTTCTAACTATAGTCTGTGTGTGTGTCAACATGCATTCTATGACAGCTCATAAACTCCATGTTGTATCTCCTCTATCTTGAAAACCGCAATTTTATTCAACGAGTTGTCAGGAATGGTCAACCAAAGATATGTTTTCCTTAACTTGACTCAGTTTTGCAAGACACTGTAAGTTTATGGTGACCTTGCCCAAATGTGCACCCAAGAGCATAAATTTTTAATGTATACCGTCGTCAACACTACAACAATTGCTGAATCCATGAGCGAGTTCACTTCTATCATCAGCTGTTGTCTACATGTCACATCCTGATTGCAAGCGAGGGTCCAGCAGGAGATTTGAATTCGTGCAGAACTTCCAATGCACTTCAAAATATCACTGTTCATCAAGGAAGAGATGAGGTTCATCAGGCAGAGTTCATCCAGTCATGCCTTGTCCTTTGATTAGACCATTTCAAACTCCGAATTTGTCGCCTAAAATTGGTTATGTCTCCCTGAACTCCTGAAGAGCAATGTTGTGTATATGCAGTCATGTTAGACGTAGTTCATAGCATCTTCTATGCCTGCGGAGATTGTGAGAATGTTCATTTTGTTTGTGAGAACGTCATTCGCAAGACACAATTTAATCTACTATTTCTGCCAACGATATGCTACACTAAATAGTGTATTTAGTGTGAGGTGTATTTAGTGTGAGGTGTATTTAGTGTGAGGTGATGAATAATGTGCTTACCCCTACTACTTGTCTAATACTAATTGTGAATTTGTGGGTAGTTATTGTTGGCGGTTATCATCCAATTTGATTCATTTTCAGTTATCATCCAATTTGATTCATTCCTTTTCTAAATTTTTTGTTTTTCAATCAAAACTTTTATCTCAAGTTTCATTCCTTACTTACACTAAATATCCATATCTCAAAAGGTCACAATGTCAAAACGTTACTATTCTTCATGAATAGTGTGAGAATTCACATTTAGTGTTTATACAAAAGTAGGTTTTTTATTTTTAGAATGATGTTCGCAATTACAATGCCTCACTTAGTGTAGTGCCTCCAAAAGCTGGGTATTGTTTATTCCGTTGAATGTCTCTTCTTGTTTGCCAACTTTGTTGCGTTAATTGCAACGTGGTATTGTATGATTTTTTATATGTTGTTTGGCTTGTGTTTCGAAACTCGGTTATTCTTGGGAACAAGTTGTTTGATGCATCTCGTTAGATGCATTTTAGCGCTTCGGTCTTGTAGTTGGGATTCTTGATTGTAGCACAAGAGCCCGTGACAGGATATACCACGACGCCGCCAACCGTGAGTTGTAGGCTACAGCCTATATTTAGAAAATGAGAACTCTAACTATTATGAGGAAGGTGGCCTAGCTATCATTCAAAATTAAGATCTAAGGAGGTTTAGAGCGCTACCATTCTTTCAATAGACTTTTGGATTTTCCGCTTTCGAGAAGCTAGAAAAGCCTATTATGATTATTTTGCAATTCATTGTGGGCAACTAAAACTCAAAATTGATGCTTTAGACTACTTAGGGCAGCGGGACCTAAATTGTAATGGATCTAACTGTCTTCCATTCAAAGTAACAAAATGAATTAGATGTTGTACTAGATTGGTAGTTAATAGCATAAACAAAGATCAATTTGGTTGGTAGAGAAAAACAAAATAAAGTTTTCCACATTAATTCTTTTAGGGACCAAATAGTTCTTGTACCCTTCTAGGAGTTTTCACTAGGCTCCTTGGATGCTCTTTTCATTTTAATATAGGTAATATCAGGGTAATATACATGTGTAAGCTAGGTGTTACAAAGACAATACCTAAATGATACCTAGGTTAAAGAAACTACACACCTTGACTCTATGACTGTAGGAAATCTGGCTATTATTCAAATTTTCTCTTCAAACTAGGATATACATGAGTGGAGCAAGGAGAGTACAACTTTTGCAAGCTCTCTAAAATTGAAAAAAAACACATAACACCTAACATCTCATTCACGTTGTTGTATATAAAATTGATTAAGAATAGCAATGCGGCCATTAAATATAATCTTGAGGTGTTTATGAACTTGAGGAAGTTGATACTTGTTAGAGATGATAAGATCAATTACTAAGAACATGATCATTTCCATAAAAGACAACATCTTTAGCTTCACCTTTTGCTGCTCTATTTAAGTAAATCTCCATGCCTCACTCAAGTCTTGCTGGTTGCCAAGACTTGCTGCTTGCCGAGATAATGAAAAATTTCAAATTTAGCAAGCCAGGTTGCCGTCACTGTGGATTGAATTGTAACTGTCAAAGAGAGTAGGATTGACGATCGATAATGAGTTTGAGGACTTTTCACATGGTGTGTGAGCACAATTTTAGTAGCACAGGTCTTGCTGGTCGCCAAGCCTTGCCGAGACTTCTTGGTTGCCAAAATTAAAATAAACTTGAACTTGAACTTGAATTTGAGCTTGAACTTCAAAATTAAAATAAACTTCAACTTGCTAGCCTGCTTGCGATACTTCTTACCGCTAGCTCCGCTTGCGGATACTGCGATATTTCTTATCGAACTCGCTACGCAGCTGTCAAGGAACGGGACCCTTTTCAAGCTTAGAGTTGAGAAATTTTCATTCGTTGGCATTGGGGGTGGTGGGTAAACGGTTATGGCATGTGCGTGGCCGCCAAAGGGTGCATGAACCACCCCAAATCCTTGTTTATCAGGGCCCACCACTTGTCATGACGGTTGGCGGGTGGCGGGGGAAATACGTGGCATGTGCCTAACTGCGCGGAGCTAGGATGTTTAGTTTTTGGCCGCAGTCTCTCCCAACTCAGCCTGCACAGGGCATGGAAATTCCTGGGTGGATCAAAGATGGACGCAACTCCATAGTTGCCGTTCGGTAGGGAGCGAAGTGTATGAGAGTGCAATTATGTGTGTATAAGAGATCTTTGTTGGTAACTGGCAAGATTAAAGGTGTCGTAAGGGGTAAAAGTTGTTTTTCTATAATGTGCTTTAGGGGCTTTGATGGAGGTAGCTGGCAGATAGGCGGTAGGTGGAGTTTGAATATTTGTTACTGACGACAACAAGGGCGTGTTTTCATCTGTCCATAACGTAAGCTTCTTAGTAGTGTAGGTTAGCCACTGATTGTGTAGGTCAGTACCAATCTTTCTTTATCTGTTTTCATTTGCGCGTCACATATTTAAAACAAAGTGAAGGATTTTGAAAATCGCTTTGCCTTTTTTGAATCTTGCGAGAGCTTTGTGCATCGAGGGAGAGTTTATAGATTGCTTTGATATTCTTGTCTGTGCGTTATATTTGATATATCTGAGTATACAATGGTGGATTTATTGTGCTAGCTTCAATTTTAAGAGTCAGTGATCGAGTTGCTTCATTAGTGCACTCGATATTATCTATGCAGATCTATGGAATGTTTGCACGAGAAATTTAACGCACATACTGCGACGCCTATTATTCACTAGCAGAGAAAAGTTGGGACAAAGAGCATTTCGTAAAGTTGAGCGTTGCAGCTGGGATTAAGAAGCATGGTGGTTATTCTTTGGCTAGCGAGAGCTCATGACTCCCTAGTTTCAGCTCGTTGTAGTCAAGCAATATGCAACCGGGATTGATAGTTGGATGACGATGTTATCGATGTAGTAGAATGTTCTATGCATGTGGAACTACTACATCATGAGGGCTAGAGTAGATGTGTCATCATATAGCTACCGCTTTGTTGAAAGAATGTAGCATTTTTCAAAGCTTGAAGTAACCTCAGAACTCATTTATATCACTATTTGGCAAGGAATTATATGACTACTAGGAAGTGTGATAGCTACAAGTTTAAAAAGTATAAACAATAATTTCAATTTTGAATTTGACCATTGTTGAAGTTGTTGGTTGTGAGCATGGAGATGTGAGGACAAGTAGATGTGAACATGTTCATTAGAAGATATAGTATTTGAAGATGTGCAGATAATGATACTAGTGAAAAATAAGCGAAATTAGCAAGAACCTAAAAATTAGCTGGAAGCAACATCTTGATTTTTAAAGTTTTTTTGCCGAGTAGAGAAGGTTCTCTGCCAAGATGTCTACTTTAATGTCTTGTGGAGGGGCCTCCAGATACCCTTGTTGTGGAGGATTGCTTGTAAGAGCAATTTATTTTGAATCAATTGTCAAATAATAAAAATTAATTTAATACTTTTACAAATCATTACCTTGATTATTGCAGCTGTCTTGTTGTTGGGGAGGATCCTCTCCTAGGCTATTTGTTTATTTTATTCATTGACTTGTTAATTTTATGTTTCAATGATTTTTAAATTTTATTATTCTTTAAGAGGGGAATCCAAGTACCCTCATTGTCAAGGGTCTTCTCCAAGGGTACTTTTTCCCTATTTTCTGAAATGAATAATGTTAAAAATTGAATAATTTCTTAAATTGTTATCTCATCTATTGCGTCTGTCTTCATCTTGGGAGGGGAACCCAAGGCACCCTCCTTATCGCGGGTCCTCTCCTAGGGTGTTCATTTCTCAAAGTTATATATTTTGTTTTTTTGAGTTTTATATATTTTTATTTTATATATTTTGTTTTTTTTAATTCATGAAGCATGGTGAAATTAATGTACACTTGATTTGGTCTAAACATGTATTGTACAAGTAGTGGTTTGTGAATTAAAACTTGTGTTTCAAAATAATTTTGGGGAGGGGAAGAAGTCTCTTTTGGTGACGAGCGAAGAAGTTTCTCCCCAAGGAAGGGTTGATACTCTTCTATGTGTCCTTAATGGGGGTAAATTGACAGCATTTAGTGCTAGATTGGGTTTTTTTAATGTCCATGCTTTTATGTCCTCGAAGGATTTGATGGCGGGAGATGTTTCAATGATGGAGACGGAGGCTTCTGAGAGCTTGGAGGCATTGGAAAAGGATATTGTTGATACTGCAAACTCAATTAAAGTACCGGAAGATGACATTCGATCAAAGGAGAAATATAATTTTACGGCATTGATAAACTCATTGCGCATCTTGCCATTGGAGAAATCTCACATGAAAATTCTTTTGAGTTGGATGACGAAGATGCTTTTTGTAAGGCCAAGCCTAAAAACATATATTGAGAAGTTGGAGGCTGACTTCCTACATGGATATCGCAAAGGGTTAGGGTGTTTTATGTATCCATATTCAATGCAACATGAATTGTGCTTGAAGTATCAGAAGTGAAGAAGGCTACTTGGGATCCTTTATGGGTTGCCGAAAATGAGAAATTTGAATGTCTCTTATTATCTGACCATGACCTAGCTATGTTTTCAAACAAAATGTTCTTCGTTTGGGATGGGAATCACAAACTGCAAGCTTGGATGAATGTCATTGGTGCGAAATATATTGATGATCCTTCATGGAATTAATCAGTGGACTCTATTTGCCTTGATCCAAAAGAGAGTGCAGGCCTCCTCTTGAATGCCATGCAAAGTATTAATGAATAAGTCTATTTGGTTTTGACTATCATCTATTCATTTGGCTAATATGGACTTCAAAAGATTTTAATTTTTTTTGGGTTTGTCTCTGCATCTCTGTTGAAAATTCACATGTGAAGACAAATCTTGTCCATATTCTTCATTGCATTAGCTACTATGGGCAACTTCCACTAGAAAGCTATTAGGCACTAATATCTCCGGAGAGCTATGATCGATGTGAGAAGAGGACGAAATCATTTTGGTTTCCAGTTTCCTCTAATTGCTGATGTTTTTATGACTTTTCTATTTAAGGTGAGATATCTCCATTTACTAACAATTTCTCTTTGTTTACATTTGTTATTATAATGTAGTAGCAGTTGTCATTTGATGATCTGATTTTCTATGTAGAGGGAAATTAGTGCCGCATTAGACGAGGAAACTCGGATTTACAATGAAAATATGCCATTGGAGGAGAAGAGTTCTAAAGCGCTATCTAAAGTGATGCACATTGTTGCTATGAGTACCACTAAAGGACTCGTAAAGAGATTCGAGAAATGGTCCGATGTTGCAAATCCTGTGCTCACACCAAGATTTCTTATGGTTATGATTCGTAAGTAGAACTTATTCTTATGATTCGTAAGTAGAACTTTGAAAGAATTTTAAAACAAAATTGACTTAAACTTTGGAATTGCCTATGGTAGGTGCAAGCGCATTACAATGTTTATTCAAAACCAGAAATGCATTTGGACAAGTTCCAAAGCATTGCAACAGCGGAGCCTGAACTTGCATACAAGGTGCGATGGCTACGTTGGTGGAATTCCAGTACTCATTCCAGTACCATGAACAACTTAGCCATAAAGTTTCTAAAGGCACCGGTTGCACTTGTTTCTCTTTTACCGTGGTTGAATCGGACTTTGTTCTATGCTGGTGTTAGTGTTCACTTCATTTCAATTGTGTTGTTGTACTTACATGGTTTTTGGCTTTATATTATCTTTCCATTTATTCAATGAAATTATAATGTTATTTTGTTTGAGTGTTTAGTTGGAGGAAATGGCAATGAAAGAATTCAATTCAATTGTTGAGGGTAACAATATTACTATTGTCACAACTGGAGAGAAGGAGCCAGATTCACTGGAAGATTATCTAAAGAAACGGAGAATTTTTCTTTGGGACAATGCTTATAAGCCATTTTTCTTTGGACAAAAAGGTTTTCTCAAATCGACAATATTTTCATCCTATGACGGGAGTGAGTTGGCTATAAACGACTCCTTTTCAGGTATTCAAACTCATGTAGATTAATTCATTGAATTAATTTCAATTGATTGCATGTTTTATTTTGACACTTATTCATAGCACTTGGAGTGTGGTGGCCAAATATTCTACATGGCACTTGGAGTGTGGTGGCCAGTTTATTCCAACAAATATTCAAGTGAGGGACCGATACAAACATGAAACTAAGCATGACTTGAAGACTAACAACAAGGTATGTTATGATTCAATATCTCAGGTGTGCCTGTCGGTTGCAAATGTATTCTAGAAACGATGGCACATCTGAACAGTGGTAGTTTTCTTCCTCTTCTTTCGTGGGAGCTTTCTGGTAACATATGATATCACCGTTCTCCAACTGAACATAGGCATCAGCCAAACAATTATGTTATTTGAGCATTGCTCAAAACTGCAGGGTGCGCTTTCATTCAAAATATTCCAAGTCAGAACCACGTCGTGACAAATGTAAAATCAAATGCTCATTTCTAGTAGCCACGCATACACTAAATAACGTAGGATAAATCTCATAAAAGTATCATCATGCTGCCCAATGCCTAAGCCAAATCTCTTCTCAGTGCGACTTGAGACTCAGGGATTCAAGAGGTACTCACCTGAATATATCTACATGGCACTTGGAGTGTGGAGGCCAGTTTATTCCAGTTGAGGAAGATTTTCTCTTTAATTCAATCAACAATGCATCTTTTGAAGAATATGTAGCTCGAGTACTTCTTGATGGTTCAGATGAAGATGTTCAAGCCGTTGAAAAACCACCATCTGCTATAGCTTCTAAAGATGTTCCATTGACAACTAGAGAGGCAAAGAAAGTGCATCGTATGGCATTAAAGGAGGCTCTTAAGGCTGAGAAGGTCATAGCAAAGGAAGCGGCTAAAGTTGAGAGAGCAACAAAGAAAGCATCGAAGTGTGTACCTTCAGGTACTCAAAAGTTTCCTTCCTCTACATATACAAGTTCTCCTAAATCACCTCCCTACATTGAGAAGCTTCCAAGAGATCAAGATCATTCAACTCTTGCTTCACACTTTATTAATGCTACTCAAAAATTTATTCTTGTTGGCAAGGCTCAATCTTTAACCGTTCAAGGTTCCACAATAACAAGATCATTATAAGCTAAATTGTTCTTTTTTTTGGGCCGACTACCCGAGTTTGAAACTTTGTGTAAATGCCCAAAATGTAAAGTTTAATTTGGGATTTAATAAAATGAATTTGGTAGTTATGTATATGGGGGTGTCAAATTTGTTGGGTAGATTTTATGCTTAAAATCGTCTTCTCGTGTACACTTCATGTACATCTCATACATGCTAATATCTACTCCCTCCGTCCCAAAGTTCTTGTCCAACTTGTTTGCTTGGTATTTCTTTGAGCCAATTTCATTGATCATATTGTAAGAAACATGATTAAAAAAGGTTCCAAATTATGTCACTAGAATGATTGAAGAACATTGCGTGTGTTCATTGCAACCTAAATAAAATTAGCCTCAAGGAAGTATTTTTTTGACCTACTTAAAAAAGCACTTTCAAACATGACTTTCAAACATGACAATAACTTTGGGACGGAGGGAGTACTTTTCAAGCTAGAATCTACTTCTATTCACAGGGTTGGTACATTTTAAAATTCATTCCAACAAAGTTTACTCAAAAAATATTAATATTTTGTTCGTAATCGAATTTAGAAGGAATTTTTAATTTTAACTTTCAAATTTTATAATTAAATATTGGTGATAGTATTAGTGAATCGAACTGTACGGATGGAATATAAAATTCAAAATCTAGAACTTTTAATGGTATGTCTATTCCAAAATATTCTTCTAAATAGTACTTTATGATGATTTTTCTCAAATTGTCAATTCCAAGGACACCCTGATACGTCTAGGGGTTAACCCTTTAGTGCCCAGAGCAATTTTGGAGAAACCGCACTTTTTGGGTGATATTCAAATAAAAATTTTGTCAAAATTAGGGATATCATTAATAGTATCCAACCTTATGAATGTAAGAATTGCTAAATGAAACATTTGTCAGTTAAATCTTGGTACGATCGGACTGTTGGATTGGAAGATTATAGTGTGTCATTGAACCGTATAATGAGCAGTCAAAAATGAGATTTTGGGGGGTGTGTGACTTCAAGGATAAATACAATTTGGGTTAAAAATGAAAGTGAAGATGTTGAGCAATGACTTGACGGACCTGTGCCAACACCCCTCCATTGCAAGCTTTCATGTCAAGAACGCACTCATACATAATTATTGTGAATTTTATAAGTGACAGTGACTTATTAATGTACGATTCAGTACAAAGTTTATACGTTCAAATAAGAAAGGAGTTGGTACATTGATCCAGATTGGACTACATACACTACTGGAACATAAACAAGAGAATACAATCCAAAAAGTAATATAACAAAACAAACTTCCAAACACAAGAGATACCACATAGTACGTGTATTGTATTTGCAAGTATTTGCTGCATTTTGAGGCATTTGAAATATTTTGGTGTTTTGTACATAGGTATTTGGATAGCTAAGAAAGTCAAATTCCAAAATTTCTTATTGCATCAATTGCAGATTCAAAAGTTACATATTTGCACTTGAGACACCAGATTGAGTTGGTTTACGGATTTTCCAGTATTTCATTTCCTAAAGTGGTTACCACATTCCCAACCGAATAAGAAATACGGATATGAGGGATTGATATTGTTTAGTATTATTATTTTTTAGAGTTCCGCAAGAAGAAATAGATTTCAACACAATTTTCGGATGAAGAATGAATTAGTTATGAATTTTCGAAGTCGAAGTATGACACATCCCATTCACGTGATATAGGTAGAGCTCTTTTTGTCTAAAGAAGATTTGTATTGCACACACCAAAAATGCTTAAACCAACAACAACGAATCAATAACCACACTTACATATACTAAAGACAACAAGAGAGAACCCATTACCAACTATAACTCATGCTACAACCAACACCATTGGAGCATTGATTGTGGAGAATGCCCCTAGCTGTTGGTGAAAGGCGCCAGTTGGGAATGGGGTAAGAGCAGCTCCTCCGCAACCCTCCTAGGGCCCTCCCAACTGTAGAAGTAAATGAAAAGTGCCCCCACGGCCCTTTCAAAATGGCTCTTGACTCTGAATCCTAGCGTGTCAAGAAATGATCCTTTAAATCACTATTTAGTTGACTAAATCCCCACATTCTACTTTTGATTGGTCCATTGAATATTTAATGTGCACTTTTGATGTGTGAGGGGCCTCCAAGGGTGGGGGAGTGTGAGTGCAAGGGCTCGTCAAATGTAAATGAATAATTTGAGAGAGTCATCTCTAGCGTGTAGGAGTGGGAATGCTCTAACCACCTTAATGATCTAGTGACCACTTAGTGGTCACGTGGGCACTAAAGGGTGATGTGCAGGAGGTTCTAGAATGTGACTTTAGTGAGGTTTAATTGTAGCCTGCAGCTTACCAGCACCTAGAAGGACAACCTGGTGATCGGTGGACCTGGTGAGATTTTGCAAGGGCTTAAGCGCGTCGGGCATCGATCCAGAGCGTTCGCACAGCCGGCTATATATCCTGACGCCGGCGGGCTCGCGGTCTTGGTCACGCCGCACCTTCTCCTGCAAGCAAGCCTCGTAGAATTGTATCGCCCGCGAACACTTCAGCCAGAGCGTCGTGAATCACGTGGTTCCATAAGGCTCTCCCTGCCGCTGTGGCCGGCAGCCCCCGGCTCCAGATACAGTCCCGCTCTGGCGTGACCTTGCCCAAATGTGCACCCAAGAGCATAAATTTTTAATGTATACCGTCGTCAACACTACAACAATTGCTGAATCCATGAGCGAGTTCACTTCTATCATCAGCTGTTGTCTACATGTCACATCCTGATTGCAAGCGAGGGTCCAGCAGGAGATTTGAATTCGTGCAGAACTTCCAATGCACTTCAAAATATCACTGTTCATCAAGGAAGAGATGAGGTTCATCAGGCAGAGTTCATCCAGTCATGCCTTGTCCTTTGATTAGACCATTTCAAACTCCGAATTTGTCGCCTAAAATTGGTTACGTCTCCCTGAACTCCTGAAGAGCAATGTTGTTCACGTACAGTCATGTAAGACGTAGTTCATAGCATCTTCCATGCCTGCGGAGAATGTGAGAATGTTCGTTTTGTTCTTGAGAACGTCATTCCGAAGACGCAATTGAATCTACTATTTCGGCCAACTATATGCTAGTGCTTCCAGAATCTGGGTATTGTTTATTCCGTTGAATGTCTTTTGTTGTGTCCCAATTTTGTTGCGATAATTGCAACGTGGTATTGTATGATTTTTTATATGTTGTTTGGCTTGTGTTGCGGAAATGGCTTGTTCTTGGGAAGAAGTTGTTTGTGTGTGAGTTTGGCGCAATTTTAATAAATGTAGTTGCACTTATAATTGGATTTGTATCCGTGTTCTCATTGAGATTGGGTTGATCTAAGAAGTATTGTGCAACCAATTTGTCCCACTTTGTGATGTCTCCAAAGCTGGTAAAGAGTCGTGCAATGATAAAGAGTTTTTGGAGAGCCTTGTTTTTTCTACAATGTATGTATCATTCAAATTGTGACCGTGGATATAAAATAGAGTGGATTTGCCAACATTAGTCTTGGTTGATCTATGTGAATGTGCTTCTAACATACACAAGACACTCATTTTATCTTTTCAAAGAGACAATCAAGGTTTATTTGATTTAGCGATGGATGGATGTTGGATTGAAACAATAGTGCATGTGGTAGATAGAGTGAAACAGAGCGGGGTAGACCAACAAATTGTAGTATTCAATTATGACATTGGCATGTCAATGTTGTACACAGAATTTCAATCTAATTGTAATAGAGTTAAAGAGTGCAATGTGTGGGAAATCCAAGAGTTGTTGCAAGTTGTTACTCATTAGGAGCTTTCAATAGTCTGCAAAATGTTGATGACTAGGAGGAACTTGATCAATTATATCTTGAACTGATTGGATGTACGTGTCTCCCATGTAAAGTAACAAAATGAACTAAAAGAAATACTAGACTGATAGTTAATAGCATAATCAAAGATGAATTTGGTCGGTAGGGGAAATAATAATAAAAACACTTATTATGACTTCTTTTAGGGGCCAAATAGCTTATGTACCCACCAATCCTCACCGTCGGTACACATACCCGGTTGCAGTCAATCCAAAGAAGTGCTTGTTTGTTGTGTCGGTCACTGCTCTTTGAATGACTGGGCTTTTAGGGTTGGTAAAGGATCCGTGGCTTCCATGATGACTTGTAGAGTTGTGTCTGTGTGAATTGGAAGGCTTTGGTTGAGTACACTTTGGTCACAAGCACTTCCTCAAGGACCAGAGACAGTATGAGGGTATGCTTGTTTGTCCATTCGTGCATTAATGAATTGACTATTCAATAACAATCCTATCTGTATGTATTCAATGACATAATCTAAATACGAAAGAAAGAATGGTTCAAGAGTGGCTTTCCATGGGACTTCTAGTCCTACCGCTAACCAACTCTTTGGAGCTGGTTGACTTTTCAAAGCAAGAAGGTTCCTAACCTTTTTTGACTTACAAGCTAAGTTTTCATTGGGGACGCGGAGTCGATAAGACAACGTATCACGTTATTTGCATTTAACAGAGATACAAGGTAGGATGCAACAAGTCTTCTCTATGGAGCCTTACATTTTGTTCTTGAATGTTTTATTGGGTGTTGTGATTGTCTTTCTCATGATTAGGAGTCCTTCTCATATTGTTGAAAGTGTATCTTCTTTCAAGAATAGGTTAACCTGAAGAAATCACTTTTCTTCGATAAGTATGTCATTAGAAGTTGTGATCTACACTTTGAGACTTAACCCCTAAAGGACCGGAGTGTTTTTCCTCCAAAAACACTCCAATGCTGCCATTTTTACTCCCCCATGCAAAATATCCAAAAGAATGTTATTTTTTGCCTTCTAACCGTAAGATCTTGTCCTTAACTATTTGAAAAACATACACAACAAATTTCGTTGATATTGACCGCACGGATTGCAAGATAATTGCGTTTGATGGAAAAAATCACCCCAAAAAAACACATGCCCGAAAATTTCAGATGCGTTTGACCACGGCTACATCAAAAAAACCTCACTACCGAAACTTGTCGGACTTCACTTTCACCTTCTATATGATGTTACGTAGTTGTGTACCAATTTTCGTTGCGTTTGGAGATGTTTAGGATGTTGAATAACACCTTGCACTTGTTGGGGGTTTAAAAGTTCAGAAAAGACTATATGTTTTTGGAATTGCAATATTTTCGACTTTCTTTATTTAAAATACGAATCCGAGCGGTGAAACACAAGTACACTCCACCCTCTATTGAAAAATATAAATCTCCAAGTTTTAGAAGACATGTAGCAGTTTTTTTAAGAATATTGGGGGTTAGGGGGAAATAAAGGGGGGGGGGGGGAAGGGAATTGAAGTGCCAACCGTTCGTGACCCCACTAACTGTCAAGGTACACTGCCACGTGGCAGTCCCTCATTGGACTTTTTTTATTTTTTATTTTTTATTTTTTAAAATGAGTTTTATTTTCAAAATTTAAATAATATTTTTAATTTAAAATAATATTTTTCAGTTTTAAATAATAAATTTTATTTATAAAATTTTAATTTTGAAAATTTAAAAAATATTATTAATTTTTTTTAAAATGAGTTCGGAAAACGGGGTGGTCTTCTGCCCCTCACACTCCACCCCATTTTCCATACGCCGCCCATCTTGTTGCCCCCCCCCTAAAATTCAACTATTTCTCTATTGCCCCGCTGCCCTTTCTCCCGAAAAATACACATTTCCCCTCATGACTTTCACATACGGTGTCGGAATTCAAAAAAACAAAATCCCCATTTTCGTGGCTTATTGGGGAATCTACTATTAAATTTCCTTCAAAATTCGATTAAAAATGTGTTCACCGGAACCTAACCGATTCTCTAAATGTCCTAGTTAGGACACTTGGTCCTTTAGGGGTTAATAAAAAATTCTTCTGTATATAAACTCCACTTTCGTTTTTTATCAAACATTATATAATACCATATATTATATAATACCATACATTATATAATTTTATCTTTGAAATTGGTGATGGATCTAGACGTTATGAAGGTTAATGTTCAATTCTTAAAATTTAGAACTTACAAGTGAACAAATGTGTTTTTCGTTGTTCAATTGAAACCTCGTTGCCTTAAATCTATGGCTCATTAAAAGAGAACCAAGGGCAAGGAAGAGCTTTGGGTTCCTTGGCGTTCCCATTTGATTCTTGCGTTCACCAAGAAAGTACACGTGTGTTTAGAGACGGTTTGCCCATGTCATGCATGAAAGTATCAGCAATGGTGTAGACCATGAATACGGCGGGAAGAGCGATATGGCGGGAATATGGTGTAGACCAAGAATATGGCAAGAATCCCACCTAGATAACTGGCGGGAATTCACAAAGCACGGGTGAGAAAATTGGCGCCAATTGATGTGGCACAAAATGTCACCGGCCAAGATTGTGTTCTATTTATTGATGGGAACTATGAGTACAAAATTATAAGCTAAAGAGAACTAGGAAGCCCTCCCAAGCCCTCCTTTTGCTTTTAATGTGTACAGATCTGAGATTTCATATGAGTATTAACCCTTAAACGTACCACTCCTTTGTAGGAAAGTCAAACTACACAATTTAGTCTTCAAGATTTATCAAAATATATTTTGTAATATTTTTCATGCATGGAATTGAATGTTTCCTATCAGTCTTGAAATTTTCAGATTTGTTTGATTTAATTCGGCCTTTTTAACAAATTTTTAAGTCAAATACTTCAAAAAATAATTTTTATTACAAAAAAGCTTTAAAATTTTAATATTTTTTTGGGAGTAGGTACAAATTACAATGGAGAATCACATGATATGTTTTCCATAGAAATTTTTTATTTAAATTTTGAAATTCGAAAGGTGGACATCCTATGTAGTGTAATTCAAACCTTGAGCTACAAAGCTTGCACAAGCAATAAAATACTCAATAATTGGAATTTTTAAGATTTGAAAAGTGGAGTACAAACTAGACTTAATAAACTTCATTTACTTAGTTGGGTGTATTAGCAACAAAAGTCATCTTCAAGATCAAAATTGGGTTTGACCAACAAACGTCCAGAAACTGGACGCTGGGACGTTTAGGGGTTAATAACCGCTTTAGTACGAAACAAGTGTCCCAAGCACTGAAATGGGTATGCAAGAGATCGCGAGTGCATCCAAATGATTTCAATAAAAACTCCTAATGATTTTTAATTTTAGTATGATACATTTTGCAAAGTTATTATCATGTTTAAGAATAGACTAACAAGAAAGATACATTCAATAAGAAGAAAATCCTCTCCAATCTTCAACTTCAATCCAATATGTGAAGTCAAGATTGAAGTGTGCAAGATTTTTAGAATGCATTCCCTTAAAAATGCATATAATCTCCTTGCAAATGCACCATTCAATCAAATCCAAATGTAGTGAATACAACCTCCATTTAGGCAAGCATGCGAGTTTGCTGAAGAGAGATGGAGAGGTATTGAAAACATTCTGCATCTATCTCAAACAGTAAGGGTTGCCTCACATCCTACAAAAATGGAACTTCTCCGAAGAATGAGAGAAAAGAGGAACGAGTAGAACACCTTCTCCATAAAGAAAGTGTGACACCTCTTCTGTAGTTTGTGGAGATTGAGAATGGAGAATAGAGGTTGTTAGTTGGTCACTCATCGTTCGAGCATTGGGCATTGTCATTCTCCATTCTTCACGCCCATTCTTCACCCTTGAAGGACAAGAATGAAATTTCTCAATCTCTAGAGAATGGGACCTCCACCATTCAAAGAGAGTGTGCCACATCCTCATTCTCTGAAGATTGAGAATGGAGTGGAGGCTGTGTGAAAACCCCTAGCGGAAACAGCGGTCTCCTGAAGAGAAGAAAAAGTCAAAAGGAGGGGAACGAAAAGTTTCAAAAACAGTGTCACCCACCTGATCAGAAATGCCTCACGCTTAGTGCCATGGCTAGGATACGTGAACAAGCTGTGGCAATTCAATGATGCAGAAAAGTTGCGCTGCTAAATCGATGCATCACATGTATTCTTGAGAAACCGAAGAGTTTCATCATCACAAATAATTTGAATAGCCACTGACAGATTCCGTGTTTTAACAGTGCCACTTCTTAAGCTGAGAATCTTGTGTGGCAGTCTCCAATCCGCGGACTGGCTTGTAACTATCTCATTGCATCCCTGGCCAGACCATAACTACCGAACGCCAGCTGAACATACCTTAAAGCCGTGCAGCGAACTCTGGGACCTTTGCCCTGTGCCTTTTTTCTTGGTTGCAAGACCTAACGCCAGTTATGAAAAAAGAAAAAGCCCTTTTGGATCAAACTTATGCCTTTTATGCACAACTGTGCGCCTGAAAGTGCTAGAACGAATTACAATGGACTTTACATCCCATTCGTGTCAGGAAAAAAAAAAACCAAAAACCAAAAAGTGCTAGAATGAATGTCCTGTCTATGTTCAACATAAACCTCCAAACGCGTGTCAAGAAGGTAGACCCCACGACCTCTAACCTCCCTTGGACACCGTCAGTTTCCAAATCGGCTGATACAATTAGTGAACCAGGATTGCTGCCAGAGACTCCGAAGATGCAGCATTGATGTTACAAAAAGACCAGATGGCTTCAAAATGATTACCATTATCTCAATCGAGAACGGAATATCCCCGTTGTAGAACTCCAGAGTCCAGACAGATACCAAACTCAGGTTTCAGTCCTTTGGATGAACTACTGCACGCAGAGGGCACCAAAGTTGACATTTGAAAAGTCTGCCATTGCAGGTCCGTTTCCCTCCCATGACACTGCAACATTGAACAGCCCGAGTCAGTTAACCCGTAAGTGCCCAAGGGTTTTCTTAAGAAACTAGATGTGTTGTAAGGTCCATCTTACTCAACGTTTATGAGTTACAATTTTTAAATATATGTAGAGCACAACGATAAGACAACATCCATATGGTTAAATTTTGAAAAAATGAAAAAAACTTTTAATAATCAATTTATAAGAAATATCTTTAAAAATTCATTAAAAATATATGTTCAGTCATTTTGACTTGGAATCAAGTATGATAGGTCAAAAAATTGGTTTTATATTGGTGGTTACCTTATTTAGAGCTAATCTAATTTGGTGAAAAACCTAAAGATTGCATTCTGGGAAAATTTTCACGTTTGTGACAATTTGAGATATTGTCACTTCGGAAGTGACAATATTGAGTAAACATTTTTTCCAATTTTTGCAAAAGTTATGGAAGTTGAACGTGGGATGAAACTTTGGTATCTCTAAAATTTTGGATCGGTTAGGCAGTTCGGGATTAATGAATAAGTTTCATGATACTTGACACCTGTCTTCCAAAGAGATTGAACCAGTAGTTACCGTCAAAATCGGAATCAGTAATGGTTAGATGAATTATTAACAAGAAATAAATCTTAGCAAGGCAAAGAAGCATTTGGGTTTGTCTTATATATAATTTGTACCATGCGGTTTCCCTGGCTTATAGTCCGAAAAACATTTAATATTTACTTTGTAGCATGTCCTGGGGGCTTACAGATGCATACAGATGCGCCTGTGCCCCGTGACTGAACACCTCTATGATTCGTACCTAGAACCAGCAGGACCTCCAATCCGATAATGGTGCAACAACTGGGACATTTTAAGAAGGAATTTCTTTTTAAAACAAGATGAAAAAAAAGTGCTTCTCAATACTTGATTATGGAAAGAGATTTTGATAAATTTTCACTAACCCATGGGTGATTCTTTCAGCCCACCACATTTAGCTAGCTGGGCCGGTATTCAGAATCATTGGAAGGCGTCTGACCTCCTACTTTTTGAAGAGATCTGTATTGAAGACGGACGCTCTCTCCAGTGTCCAATGTTCGTACCAAGTACCTGTACATATGAGAAAACAGGTATGAAAGAATAAGAATAAGAAATCTAGTAACTATGATCGCCAAAATAACAAAGTGAAGGAGAGCGTTGAAACATACCAGCCATTTAGGCATTGGGTTGTAATAACTGCCTCCCGACCAACGAACCGTTCTGGCGTCCGCTTGTTTCCCTGTAACCAGCACAAATAGATATACATCATTTTTTTCAGAAGAAAGCGCTTGGTGACCCAGTAATTAATTAGAAAGGAATACCTTCCAAGACATGAGTTCATTAAACCCTAGATGCTTACCAATTCTGAATAAAATGAGCATTTTGATTCCTCAATATTTGGGAAAGCATGTAGTGGAGTTCCTTATTATACAAATGGGTATCTACAAACGCGGTTTGAAGATACCCGATGCGTTTTCTCACAACATTCCAAATGGATGAAAACAATGTCCCAAGAGGACGGACAGGACATCATAAATATCCTAGGCATTAGAGGTTCATTACCTTGATCATTACTCGGTCACTGACAACAAATGGGAACTGTACTCCCTTTACTTTTGCAGCATCTGCGGCAGCCTGTTCCGGTAGCCTAACACTTTCCTGCAAAGTAAATATAATTGTTAAATGTGATGTGATTCATCTTCAAGTCCACAACTCTGGTAGTTAGGACACAGCCGTAAACATCTTTGAACTGGACTATCCAACCAGAATCGACTTAGGTAATTGCACAACTCAAAAGTCTTCAAAACCAGATGCTAGGATGAAGCTCAAGGTAGCCAAAAACACAGCAATGGAGAGGGATATTCAAGCAGGAAATGAGCATTCAAATACCTGGACTGTATCCCTTCGCCTCTTTGCAGACCTTAGGCTTAGATTACCATTCATCTCTTCGTCACGTTTGAATGCTTGTACAACCGTACGTAGCGCTGTTCCCCACAAACACAAAATCTTTCTTAATGCAGGATATGATTCAAGCCAAACAGTATCAGGCAGCAGAGAAAGCAAGTCAGGACAAGGGCATAAATTCCAGTATTAACATGCCACAATGCAAATATGGAGCCAAATCGTACCGTAATTTGGGGCCATAGCTTCTGTTCGAACTGAAGCTCCACATATGATGCAAACACTCTGCCACCCGATCCCACATGTCATGCTTAGACAAAGGCAACTATTCTAGCAGCTCAAAACTATGTTAATGTATACAGAGCCAATTTCTCTTAACAGAGACGCTAACTGAAAAATAGGTGAAAAACCAAATTAAATCATATGACCTGCATAAATTAAATCCTGCATTAATTCACATAAATTAAATTAACACTGCTAGCTTGTCAAAAACCAGACATCATCACCCAAATCACTGCAGAGGGTTATCAGATTCTCATGCTGATCAAGAAAAACTTGGAACTTACAGTTTCCATTACTCGTCTTCGTCCAGCATTTCCTACGGAATGGCCACATGATATAATCATGGCATCATCCATGAGTGCACCCCTGAAAAAAGGCATGGCCTCATAAGCATTTGTTTCATTTTGTTTTCCCTTCTAAATTTAAAAAAAATACGGTAGCGGATACTAAAACCGTTAAGGACCTAATCCCGTCTCCTATACTGACCCGTATTACCTACAACAACTCATTTATTCATGCAATTCGTTGGCCTCCAATTAGCAAGTGATGTAAGCATGACTCGGTTAAATGTCTATGGCCATTGATCAATGGGTTTGTCTATTGTCACTTATGGTAGTCTACAACCTCCTTATGAATTTGTATAAGAAAATCAGACATAGTGATAATAATTCAACAGATTTAGCTCCTGTACCCAAAGATCTCTCCACAGCTCTATACGCCTCCTAAACATCACACTCCTACATATGCTAGATGCTCAAAGTGACGCAAGCAGTATCCTCTACCTTATCGATTCATCTGAAGACTAGAGACCATAGAACCTAAGAACCTCATAGTTCCATCGGATAGAACAATATAGATACACTGAATTGATCAATGAGAAAAAGAAAAAGAAAAAAAACCAAGAGGGAGAAGAGAGGAGGGAGAATCAGGAAGAATGGCATGTACTTACGTGAGAGGGTCTGAAAGAATACGCCGCAATGATGACTCAGCAGTAGACTGAGGATCCACCATGCGTCGCAACGCAGCATCAGCTGCCTTGTTCAGACCATTGTTGGCAGGAGCTTGCGTGTTCAAAAGGGTGGTGTAATAATTGTCAACGTCAGTGGTCTGTAATTGCTCATGAAGTGACCCGGAGGACATTCTGCTGGACGGGTCTTGCAACG
Organism: Pohlia nutans; assembly: GCA_022496805.1. Taxonomy (NCBI): domain Eukaryota; kingdom Viridiplantae; phylum Streptophyta; class Bryopsida; order Bryales; family Mniaceae; genus Pohlia; species Pohlia nutans. The sequence goes on from CM040086.1 coordinate 7,775,371, forward strand.
GCGTTGTCGTCGTCACCACGGTCGTTTCCCGGAACCCAGACGACTCGCGAGTGACAATGTCCCGCGATAGGCCACCATCTCGAGTAAGAGAGTACGATGCTGCGGCGCCGGAGGCAGATGCAATCACTGCCATTCCACCTCCATTCTGAGACGGGGTGCCATCCGAGTGCGGGGCGGAATTCGAGGGTGACGAGAACGAGTTCAAGAATGGCAGCGTGGACGAGGGCGACTGAAACATCCCGAACGGGGAGTTACTGGTGCCCGCGGTGCCGATGGCTGCGGCTTTCAAAGTGGCCCGGTCGCGGTCCGTCATGTTGCGCTGGAATCCGCCGAGTGTATGCTCAGGGCGGACCTGCGGCACGCCACTCACGCCTTCCGGTGGCTCCGCCACTCCCTCAGGCCCTTCCTTATCATCATCGTCATTCTCCACCATGTCGTCCTCCTCGTCGTCGTCCTCGTCGTCCTCGTCTTCCTCGTCTTCAGAACCGTCACTCTGGGAGCCATCGCTCACACTCAAGTCACGACCACCCGCGACTTGGTACTCGGACTCTACCCCAGCACGCTCTTGATTCCATTCCTGCTGCTCGTTGCGGCCGAGCTGCGGCCCATACACGCCCCGTTGTTGATCGACCACCGCGCCATCGCCACCCCCTGGCTGGTCACGCGGTTCCATGGGCGGGTAATGGTCTCGGTAGTTGATGCCCAGGCTTGCAGCGTTCGTGGCGAGCTTGCTCGGGTCCCCAAAACCCTGTTGAAACGGCCCCCGCTTATGACCATACGCTCCTCCTCCAAACGGATCCCCGCCTTGCTGTGGGGCGGTCCACCCCCTCGTCTCCGGATTTGGCCCTACTTGCCCTCCTCCAACCATATCTAGGGTTTCAGTTCCCAATCACTACTCCATCGCCATTCCACAATCCTCTTCCTTCTAACACCACCACTTTGATTGCCTCCACTTGCCCTGACCGCACCATGAAAAGCTTTGCAAGGATCGCTCGTCGTCTATGTCAATCTAACGATGCCGCAATGTGCCCTATCATGTATCTGCATCATCCACAAAAACATAACATAGACTTAACCGGATGGCATTCGTATCAATCTCTGCCACATGCAACGCAATTGTCATTTCAGATCTAAGAGCAATCCTTGCGGTCTGAACTTTCCGAAACCGTAAAAGCACCAAAACTACATAACGCAAAAAAAAAAACGCTTCTCACTAAAGAAAACGAAAAAAGACGGCTACATTGATGAAAGTACAGGTACACTGACTGTTCCATAATATGCTAGTTGACACTAAATCCCTTTCATTATTTCCTTCAGCCAAAAGGAAAAGAAAAAAAAAAAAAAAAAAAACTGCTGCACTTAGAAGATCGATATAACGACCGCGTAACCTCACCCTGGAAAAACGGGAGAGAGCTCCAAGCATCACAAACCTAAGTTCTCAAGAATCACGTAAAAATCAAGAACTGCACTACTTTCTCCCATTGCTCAAACCGGCACGTAAATATTGGCCGAACAGACTGTGGTGGTCTCTTACCAGAAAGAACCATAACTGAGAATTTTGAACTGACAGGAAAGACAATAATAACTCAATTTCGAACCACAATGCGCACACGCACATATTGAGGACCATCGAGTAATCGCACTCACCGGGGAAAATTGAAGAAGCGACCGGCAATGCTCCAGAAGCGGGGGTTTGGGGTTCATCGAGCGCGTGACCATCGCGTAACCACCAGCATCGCCAAATACCACAAAAGGAAAGATGCAAAAGAAAGACTGAAGAAGTTAGAAAAAAAAATTAAAAAATCGAAGTGGAAGTGGAAGAAGCGGGGTGAAGGCGAGACGGGAGTTGTGCAGAGAGATGAGGGGTGAATTAGGGAAGATTATTGTTGATGGCTTGGGTCCGAGAAACCACGACGACGATGATGAAGCAAAGAGAGAGAGACGAGAAGAGGGGTTGCGGGCGCGGCAGGAGTTTCTCCCTGGCCCTACGCTCTACGTATTTCTTCCCCATGTATTGTACGAGTATAACTGCCGAGTGGTGCCTGTATTTGTACGTTCATATTTGTACGTTCGATGGGTGTTACGGTCATTCTCAATCTTAAAAGAATGGGTACGTGGCACTTTCTCTTTGAATTGTGGAGTATTTATTCTTTGAAGATTGAAAAACTTTATTCTTCTCTTTTTCCTAAGATGAAGAATGGACGTGAACATTAGGAATGTCATATCTCTTCAGAAAAAAATGATTCTTTAAAGATTGAGAACCTTGGAGGGGAATCATGGAACTAAACTTGGTCATTTTCCATGAAGAATGGACGTGAACATTAGGAATGTCATATCTCTTTGGAAAAAAATTGAGAACCTTGGAAGGGAATCGTGGAACCAAACCTAGTCATTTCCATGAAGAAGGTGTGACTCCATTGAGGGCGTGTGAAGAATGAGAATGGCCATGGCTTCTCAATCTTTTACACGGCATGTCAATCTTTAGGCCCATTCTTCACATTCAAAAGAGAAGAATGAAACTTCTCAATCTTCAAAGAATGAGTCCTCTACAATTCAAGGAGAAAGTGCCACGTACGCATTTTCTGAAGATTGAGAATGGGAAGAAAGACGTGTGACACCCGCTACTGAGAAGCTTGATTTCTTCTCCCCGTAGATAAATTCCCCTAGTTCCCTGTTGTTCTCATTCTTCACACTCATTCAAGGGATACCACAATTTGGTTTGTGAAAAATGACTACGATTTGCTCCTAAATTTTCTCTTTCAAGGTTCTCAATTTTTAGAGAATTAAATTTTCGAAAGCGCCGTGAGGCTCCTTTATGGATTTTGGTGCTTTTTTGCTTTTGGTACAGTAATCTACCATTGAGTTAAGTTACGATTGATTGATTTAGGAACCTAAGGTAGAAATATTTAAAACCGTGAAGACTCCACTAACTAGACTGCAAAGTTCTATCGAACAGAAACATCATTCACTCATTTTTGAGAATGTGTGACAATTGTGACAATTCTAAGTGCAAGGTGTGATATTTTTTGAAATTGAGCTAATCTGGGAGTTGAATAGGCACAATTCATGAACAAAATGGCCTATCGGTTTTGAAAAATTCCTTGCACAAAATTGCCTATTGGAATACTTGGTTATCGAATAATCTAGAAAATGTTGACCCTTAGGAGGGTCAACGTGATGTTAAACCTTAGAAGGCCTTTAAAATGCTAAATATGAGTTGAAAAAAGTTGTTCTATACATATTATCCCTTCACTACCTAACCACACGTTTTTGCCCTGATGTACAAAAATTACAATTCACTTTTTCATCCGCCCGGCTCATCTGTCATATATTTTTGTAAGTAAAAAAAATACTACAAAATTCTATGGCAAGTTAGCTTCATGTATGTGTGATCCAATTAGAGAAGGGATGATTTGTGAAAATTATATGCCTCATTTAATGCCAAACATTTCCACCATAAACTTTTAAGATCTTAGTTCAAAACAAATTAAAAGTGTTCTTAAAACAATCAAGTTATAAAATTAAACAACCAAAAAATCCCCAAAAATCACTACACTCAGAGTATTACATTTCAATCCATTACAACAAATTTCATTCAAAAGTTGTCAATATCTTATTTGTTATGGAATTAACACCCAAAGCTCTTAATTTATCCAATTGTGTGTCCGCTATTAGTAGTTCCAAAAGTGTCTATTCCCAAAAGTGAGTAGTTTGGTATTAATGGTCCTTTGTCTGGTAGGCATCGGCTCATTAACCAAACGAACAGACACTATATTCACGCCGGTCCTATCATAGGACTAGAGTTTCTATCTATCTAATGGAATTACAAAAGAATTTTGAATTTTATGTTTCATATTTGATGAAAAAATATTAGTGATTGCGATCACAGATCTAACCATATGGATAGAATTTAAAATTCATAATATACAGCTTTTATTCATACATCAAGTTCAAAATATCCTTCTAAATCGCATTTTATAATGCATTTTTGCAATTCTCCAAATCTGGAGAGGGATGCACACATTTAGGGGTTACTGTGGTTATTGATTCACTTTGTACTACAAATTGTTTGGTCATTATTATTTTGATTAAATACCACTGAATATAGAATATACTATTTGGCCTAAAAGGACTTTCATACACCGTTCTAGGTTTAAACAAGGTCAAATTTTTGTAGAAACGAACTGAAAGTACTTTTAAAGGCGGTCTTATGTCACCATCAATACGTGTCTTGTTTTATTGAGTACTTTTTAATATGGACTAAAGTTTTCATTATAGGCTAAAATCGTAGCAGGTCAATTTTGGACATCCTCTCTTATGTATTACAATATTGTATTTAAAGCAATTATATTTATTTCTTGTGTTGGCTCTCCCTCTCAAGTATGACCATTTTTTATTTATATTTAAACAATTTTTGTATCAATTTTAGCTAGTAATCCAACAAATTACAACCACAAAAATATTGTAGACTAACATGTTATTTCAGCTTAGACCAGAAGTAGATCAATCTACTATTCCAGTGTGGATCGAAAGTAGCTCAACCTACTACCGTATTTCAACTTCAAGGACTTCTTTCTCTTACCTGCAAAAGTCCAACCTATGATTGCTTTTATTCATCTTTTGATTAAATCCTCCCTTGCCACTTGGATAGAGAGGCCATGAAGAAAACCTCTCAAGGATCATGACTTGTGCTCCAAAAGCTTTTGAAAGTCAAGTCCTTAGGATGTGGTGTAAAACAAGAAAAATCACAACATTGATTGCTAACATTTTAACACATTTTCTAAATTAGGTAACTCAAAAAATAATCCCACAAAATATTCTTTATATTGTCAATTTTAGATATACATGGATTACAGAGCCTCCGAGGGCTCGCTCAGTGGTTGAGCCTCTGGCATCCCAATGGGGTGACCAGGGTTCAAATCCCAATGCCGCCCAGTGGCTTTATCACCATTGGTCAACCCAATCATGGTGGGGGTCTCTTGACCTTGTTGTATGGGTACCCTAAAAATGTCCTAGGGGGAGAGAACATGTCCGTTCTTCCTAATGGTACTTAGTTCTAAACTAGGTAGTTATATGGTCCACCTTCAAAGGAAGGCATCAAGGTTAGCATGCACTATGTAGGTCCCGGTGGCATATTTAGTATCACTATCCCCAACGGACGCTTAATTCATGCGGGCCTTCGGCCCGCGTTACTCTTACATGGATTACATTCATTTGGTTCCATCAAAGAAAAATATTTCACGGCCATAATTCTTCGTGAATATGAGTTTTCTTTTTCAAATCACTTTTTTAAAGCCACGGCAAGGTCGGGCGGCAAAGGGTTAGCAACAACACTCCAGTGCTTAAAAACAATTGTGAAGTGAACAATCTGAACACGGAACACAGGAGATTTTACAGAAGTGATACATCACTCAAACCAGGTGGCTTGATGAAAACACTATTGCATTTTAGTATAATAACCACGAGCATCACCATGCAAAGGCAAAGGCCATGATCAAAGAAGTACGGGGATTAGTCTATCATACCCTTGACTAGATAGTTGCTCTACTATCTTTTGTGAATGACAACCAGCACCTAAGTGGATCATTTCTTGCAACCAGGTGGTCCCTATACTTTCAAAAAATTTAGAGTCTATTTAGCAATGAGGCAGTATGACATCAAGGTTTTGTGAAGCACAGTTGCCAGGGAACTATTAGGCAAATGTAGCCAATGCAGTAGAAAATCTCGGTATTTGGAGATGAGCTCCGTTATAGAGGCTGAATGTGACACCTGCCCACAACACAGGTTTGACAAATATCAGAAATGACAAATTGAACTGGTGTGAAAACCACTTCCTAAAGTCTAGCCATTGTACAAATGCACAAATCTGTTCAATGTAGCCTTTCTGAAAGGGGCCATACCCAAGAAGACCACGACCTGGCCACCTCCGAGGCGTGACTGTCAAATGAACACGTTCACCTCGCCGAAGCACAACTACCGGTAGTCCAATCCCCTCGTTAGCTTGGCCCTCCCGTGCAAGCCGCATTAGGAGGTTCTCCCCTCCATCTACGCTTCCAAATCTCACGAGCTGGTCACCCAGCCTGACGCCATCCATTGCTGCTGGCGAACCCTCGGAAACATCATCGAAAACTGCAAAGGGAAGAGTCGATTCGCCTGCATCCTCGTCCATCGGGCTTGGCCCGTCTGCATGTGTGCTTCCTCCAGTGCTTGATGCAATATCCATGGGTGTTGCTCTTGGTGACGGTCGCACCGCCTCAGCATCTGGGGAACCACATCACCAAGGTCAATTTATATGCCAATATGCAACAAAGCATATACATTCAAACCCCCGTGAATGTGTGCTTCAGTTGACAGAGTCCATATTGGAGCAATATGATTACAGTGCCTGCAACGAACACGTTCAAACACTACTCCCTCCGTCCCATAATAGATGATGCTTTTGAACATGATCTAATGCTAGCTCATATGTTGACTGTTTGTGATCCACACATGAGCAAAGACAAGCTTCATAGACCAAAAAAACATTTCATGTGCACTTGTCTTGTGATTTTTCTTTGTTAGAATCTGTAAAACAACAACTTCAAATTGAATAAATGATTTGCATCAAGTAATTTGGGACAATTTTTTCTCAAAAGCATCATCTATTATGGGATGGAGGGAGTATCTAGCAAGATGAACACCCTTTGCCATGATCCTTCTAATGTTGCAAGAAGGGCTAACATGCAACTTCAAAGATGCCAGCATGACAGCACGGGTGCAAGATGCACAAGTTTCTCAATGAATTTGCACAGATCTTTTCGTTTTGTTTTTCAATCGAACAAACAGGTACCAACTGGACGTCGTTGTTGCAGCCTACAAGATATACCATCCGCTTGATGGACTTTTGCAGCTGAACAATCAGAATGGTTGTCAAAAGAGCACAAGATTGGTTGAACAAGGGGAGACCTGTGCGCTTGTCAGGCTGTGACGACGCTCTAGTAAAGCCTCCGGAATGCAGGATAATCAAATTCTTCTCAATTGCATCCGTGATCTCTTTATGATCATTCCGAAGCGCTGCACAGAAGCCCACACTCAATAGTAAAGGATGCTGAGGAGGTTTAGTAAAACAACGATGCCACCATGCACAAGAGAAGAAGGGAAATGTCACCTGAGAGCCGCTGCCGTTCGGATCTTACCGCGGGTATGTCAATATCTGCTCTCGGGAAGCCCTGAGACATGAAAGAATGCACTTCATATTTACCAACAGTGTACTTATTAGATGCATATCGAATCATGCCCTCAACTCACAATTTGCTTTATAACGTTACACGGAAGAAGAAGCCATGTGCAACTTTTACTGAATTGGGCCTCATGTTCTTCACTGATTCTGGTGATGTAAAAATTTGATCTCATCTAAATTATATTTTTCACAGTATGATCAATTGAATCTGACAATTTTAAACCATGAATCCTTGGTCCTTTAGGGGTTAATGCAGCAAGCTCCTAATGAAAACCCTAATGAAAACCCTAAGATTCAGGGGGAAGTCCAAAGACCACAGCACCGTTTCCAAATTACTCCCTCTGTCCCAAAGTTATTGTCATGTTTGAAAGTCATGTTTGAAAGTGCTTTTATAAGTAGGTCAAAAAAATACTTCCTTGTGGCTAATTTTATTTAGGTTGCAATGAACACATGCAATGTTCTTCAATCATTCTAGTGCCATAATTTGGAACCTTTTTTAATCATGTTTCTTGCAATATGATGAATGAAATTGGCTCAAAGAAACACCAAGCAAACAAGTTGGACAATAACTTTGGGACGGAGGGAGTACAAAGCAAGACCAGTGTCCACGAAAAAAATAAAAAATATGGTCTTATAAAACTTCGCGCGAGCAATAATTCGTAAAAAATGTCAATCCGAAAACTACTCAGTCCCCTCCAGAATTCGCCAAATATAGCAGACAGTTCAGAATTCGTAACACACCTCAGCGTCCACGAGATTGCCCTGCAAGCCAGGCCCGCCGGGCCGGGTGAGACGGGCGATGATAGCATCCATCTCGTTCTCCATGGCCTTGCGCTTGTCCATCATGGTGACCGTCTCCGACTTGACGTTGGTGCCCACCATGGTTGCAGCCAAACAGATAATCTCCCGAAACAACAGAGCGGATATGTTGCTGAAGAATTCAAAACTCTCTCAGAAACCCTCAGCTGTGATTTCAATGTGACTGGTTTTGAAGCATTCTTCAATTAACACTACAAATCGAACGCGGATTCCGCAGTTCTCAACAGCTGCGACAATCTATACAACAAAAGTGAAAATCTGCAAAGCTGGACTGCGGGTTGCGATCAATCAAACCCTAATTCAGGAAGACGTCTCTTCGGACGTTCCGGGTATACACCGATGCCGGTTATGAGCCAAATATGGAAAACCGGATATCAACCTCAAACTATGCCATTCTTTTTGAAGTTTCACAGTATTCTTGCCCATCTTTTTCGAGTCTATGTAATAGAGTTAACCGAAAAGAAGGCCATGGAATCTCCCTTTTCAACCTCCTTCTAACCTCTCTTTTGATCTCATGTTTGGGTTGAATAGTGTCGTGTCATAACTTGTCCCCTTGTGGGCCATGAGCTTGGAGCTTTGGTAGGAGGTGTGGAAGTCATTGCGAGGTGTGGAGAATAATAATAGTGGCTTGCTTTAGATTGTCTCCCAACTCATCATGAACTAGTTTTCAGTCTATTTATATTTCCATATGAGTTCAAGAGGAGTTCAAGAGGAGTTTGCTAAAACTTTCCTTTTTTAGCTGACTTTTCGGTTAACTCTAATATCTAGTAGTTTTATATGTAATAGAGTTCTTTTATTGATTCTTGTGGAAGTTTAGAAATAATGAAAATTCAAAGAAATTAACAACAAAAGATTAAAAGAAGGAAATAAAAGAAACAAAAAAGTGGCCGTGTAAAGTTTTTATTTGTTTCTTAGTTTGTCTCTAACACAAAAAAAAACTTGCACGTTTTTCTTCAATACAATTTTTAATTGAGATAAAAATTGTATAAGGTAAGATAAAAACTTGAAATCAATTTGATATCAAGTTGTGCAAAAATGTATCTTTGTGGCACACTGGGCAATTTTTTTTTAAGAGAACGTGATTCTATAAGATCAAGAATGCTATGTTGGGTATTCTTTACTACCTAAAATGTTACCCAAAGTACAATGAGACTTCTTTAATGTCATTTTCATTGATATCGCATTCTTTGTTCTTTTACCCAACCAAATTTAAAATTCAGTTGGTACTTGCATCATCAAACAATATTACGTTACAAAAAATTGTATATGAATGCTATAATATGGCTCGTAATATGGAGTTCAACAAAGGACTATCTTCTTTGTCTTAATATTTTTGAAATGACGTACTAATACCTCAAATCTAAACACCAATTCAAAGACACATCTTTATTTGGCAAAGATCTTCTCACATCTTAAATTCGAGAATGACAGCGGTTGCACTCAACCAACCATTTTAACTTAAACGACCAAGGTTGTTTTTTCAAGTTCGGTCAGCTCAGTGTAGAATGAGTGTCGATCCTCAATTTTTGAGTGGTGATTCTACTCTTTGTAACGAAGATGGGATAGTAATTTGCGTACGTAATTAATGTATAGATCAAAAGATACAATTATACAAAGGTGAAAATTTTAATTGCATGAACACCTGAATTTTTTTGTACAATGAGCTATGCATCTGAATTTTTGTACACAACGAGCTAACACCCCAATATACACAACCTCTAAATCCATTTTACCAAATTTGAATCTAAAATTTGCATTTTGGGCATTTTCATAAAGTTTCGAACTCGTAGCAGCAAGACAAAAAATATAGTGCAACCAACTTTGTAGTTTATAATTTTACTATTGAGGAACTTGGAACGGCTGAAAATTTGTAGGTGCTAATAAATTCAAGTTGGTAAAAATATCCTACGCCTAAATCAGTCAAAAAGGTTTTAAATCAAAAACTAATTGTCTTTTTATGAGAAGCGGTACTTTTAGGAAGTTTTGGAGTGTTTGGAGAGAAACATACACTACTAGAGAAATGGGGTTCCGGTGTAAGAGAAAATCAAGAGAAATTCTGCTGGTTCGTGTGCGGGTTAGGAACAGTTGATTCCGGATTACAATCAACAGAAAATGTCTTCGTTCGGTGTTGCTTCAATGTCCAAGTATACAGATAAAGAATGTTTCTAGTCTAGCATTCATTTTTTCTAGCCTACCTGAGGAAAAGTAGCTGCCCGGAAATTTTGGGCTGCCCGGAAAAAAAATTGATAGCCAGGGCCAAGAACCCCGGCCCACCACCGTAGGGCCCACCATGGCTAACCGAAGGCCAATTCCCAACAGCCGGATTTGAACACAAGACCTTCTAACCCCCAACCACTTACTAAACCACCACACCACATACACACGCTCATGCAAGTATGAGAATTATCTTGTTAATTATAAAAGAACTTAACCATTGGCGATTCGTTTGCCATGTACAAAAAGCTTTTTTTTTCAATTTTTTTTTGCACTATTTCATACAGGGATTTTTCTGTATGTACAAAAAATTTCAGATTTTTTTGAATTTTTTTTTTTTTGGACAAAATCTTGAAGGCTGGAGCTGTTTTTTTTTTCCCAGCAGTCTTTGAATATTTTTAACGATGTAAAAAAAACTTTTTTTTCAAAATTTCTTTTTGCAGTATTATATGCAGGGATTTTTCTGTATCTAGAAAAAAATTCAAATTTTTTTGAATTTTTGTTTTTTTCAACAAAATCTTGAAAGCTGGGCTGTTTTTTTTTCCCAGCAGTCTTTGAATATTTTTAACGATGTAAAAAAGACTTTTTTTTCAAAATTTTTTTTGCAGTATTATATGCAGGGATTTTTCTGTATCTAGAAAAAAATTCAATTTTTTTTGAATTTTTGTTTTTTTCGACAAAATCTTGAAGGCTGGAGCTGTTTTTTTTCCCAGCAGTCTTTGAATATTTTTAACAATGTAAAAAAAACTTTTTTCTCAAATTTTTTTTCTGCAGTATTACATGCAGGGATTTTTCTGTATATAGAAAAAAATTCAAATTTTTTTGAATTTTTTTTTTTTGACAAAATCTTGAAGGCTGGAGCTGTGTTTTTTTCTAAGAGAGAACCTGTTGGTTCTGTACAGTTTTTTTTTTCCAAGAGAAAACTTGTTGGTCCAAGAGAGAATCTATTGGTTCTGTGCAGTGAATTCGGTTTTGCAACGTTAAACCCAATCTCTATTGGTTCCAAGAGATGTGTCTTGGTTCTGTCTTGTTTTGACACACTCTCTAGTAGTGAATCAACAGGAACTTGTTGGTTCCAAGAGGAAAATCAACAGGAACTTGTTGGTTCCAACAGAAATCAACAGGAACTTGTTGGTTCTGTGCAGATGACTAAATGTTTGCTACGTTAAACCCATTCTCTGTTGGTTTCAACAGATATGTGTTGGTTTTGTCTTGGTTTTTACGCACTCTCTAGTAGTGATAGTTGTCGTCTTTTAGGAGTTAAGCAAGACAATGTAATTTTTTATCTACTATATTGAAAAATGTGGATAGTTGACATTAGTCTAAAATGTTATAGATTTACCCCTGCGACCCGGGCTACGACCACATGGATTATTCGTGATTAGCTTTCCACTCATTCCCATGCACACTGCCTTTTTTGTTTGTTGTTTGTGAATCATAGTTTTGTTTAAAATAAGATGAGATAACACGTATATACTTCTTCATCTTTACACACAACACTATTTATTATCACAATGATGTTCATTTTGGGTATCTAGGTTGTGAGTGAGGGCACTTGGAGACAAAGTGTTTAGTCCATAGATTGAAATGAGACTTAAGAGGTCGTGATGCGGAAGAACTAACGCAGCTGAGCCGAGGCAGATCTGTGTGCTTGTGATGTCGTGCGGGTAGGGATGTGTTGTGCAGATCGAAAGGAGTGATTGCCTAAACGTGATTGCAGTTAAACACCTCCCCACCATGCTGCAGATCTAGATCTAGTAGTGCAAGTTTTAAGTGCCGGAGTGAGTAGCATTGGTCTAAGCGTTTCGATCCACAGATCTGAAGCTGCTGGGGTGGTCCGGACAAGGGTGATCTTGGTACAACAGTGAAGGACTCAAACCTGCACCCAGTGGAAGTCTGCGCGCGAAGGGCGTGAGTGAGCACAACAACCAGCATGAACATCCCTATATTATGAAGCCGCTGGGAGAGGCTGACTTGTAGCTGCTGCAACATCCAATGACTTTAACACACATCCACCCGAAGCTCTCAGATCTACGCACACACGCCATCGAATAGCATCCGAGATCGGCCCCATAGCTCCATCAACCTTGCACACACTACTAGAGAAATGGGGTTCCGGTGTAAGAGAAAATCAACAGAAATTCTGCTGGTTCGTGTGCGGCTTAGGAACAGTTGATTCCGGATCACAATCAACAGAAATGTCTTGGTTCGGTGTTGCTTCAATGTCCAAGTATACAGATAAAGAAAGTTTCTAATCTAGCATTCATTTTTTCTGGCCTGCCCGAGGAAAAGTAGCTGCCCGGAAATTTTGGGCTGCCCGGAAAAATTTAGACTGCCCAAAAATTTTGGGCTGCCCGGAAAAAAATTTAACTACCACGGCCAAGGCCCCGACCCACCACCGTAGGGCCCACCACGGCCAACCGAAGACCAATTGCCAACGGCCGGATTCGAACACACGACCTTCTAAACCCCAACCACTAACTAAACCACCACACCACATACACACGCTCATGCAAGTGTGAGAATTATCTTGTTAATTATAAGAGAACTTAACCATTGCCGATTCGTTTGCCATGTACAAAAAGCTTTTTTTTTCAATTTTTTTTTTTGCACTATTTCATACAGGGATTTTTCTGTATGTACAAAAAATTTCAGATTTTTTTGAATTTTTTTTTTTTTTGGACAAAATCTTGAAGGCTGGAGCTGTTTTTTTTTTTCCCAGCAGTCTTTGAATATTTTTAACGATGTAAAAAAAACTTTTTTTTCAAAATTTTTCTTTGCAGTATTATATGCAGGGATTTTTCTGTATGTACAAAAAATTTCAAATTTTTCTGAATTTTTTTTTTTTCGACAAAATCTTGAAGGCTGGAGCTGTTTTTTTTTTTCCCAGCAGTCTTTGAATATTTTTAACGATGTAAAAAAAACTTTTTTTTCAAATTTTTTTTTGCAGTATTATATGCAGGGATTTTTCTGTATGTACAAAAAATTTCAAATTTTTCTGAATTTTTTTTTTTTTCGACAAAATCTTGAAGGCTGGAGCTGTTTTTTTTTTTCCCAGCAGTCTTTGAATATTTTTAACGATGTAAAAAAAACTTTTTTTTCAAATTTTTTTTTTGCAGTATTATATGCAGGGATTTTTCTGTATCTAGAAAAAATTTAAAATTTTTTTGAATTTATTTTTTTTCCGACAAAATTTGTCTTGGTTCTGTCTTGTTTTGACGCACTCTCTAGTAGTGAATCAACAGGAACTTGTTGGTTCCAAGAGGAAAATCAACAGGAACTTGTTGGTTCCAACAGAAATCAACAGGAACTTGTTGGTTCTGTGCAGATGACTAAATGTTTGCTACGTTAAACTCATTCTCTGTTGATTTCAACAGATGTGTGTTGGTTTTGTCTTGATTTTTACGCACTCTCTAGTAGTGACAATCCATCAAGAATTTCAGACCCCACTAATTCCGCACGATTTCAGTGCGATTTCCGATATTTCAAGGGTTCGTACAGTTTTCGCACTGATTCCGCATCGTTGCGTCATTCATCGCAACTACATTGATAAGACACGATGTTTGTACAAGCGGATATAGTACTGATTCGACACGATTGATACATCTATTGAAAACGTATGAATTCAACACTCTTTATAGTCGTCAAATGTCGTGTTTTAATCGTCTTTAAAACTACACTGATTCAGTGCGTTTTTCGTGCGACATCATCTTTCCCATATCTAGATTTTATTTTCTTTCTATATCTAAATTTGATCAAAATAATATTATTAAAAAATATTTTAAAAATATTAAAAAATATTAAATAATTACTTTTCTTCCTACCCACTTCAACTTCACGGAAATTGCCCAAAATCCCACGGTGGGGCCCACCATGGCTTCCCAAGCTCTCTCGCCAATGGTGGGATTCGAACTCACAACCTCCCGATTATCAACCAAGCTCCAAACCACCAAATCACCACAAACCCTCGATGCATAGAATGGAACTTTTTTGGTAATTATAAAAGATTGAAACCATTGGCATTTTTTTGCCATGTGTATATAATTCTTTTTCCAATTTTTTTTTGCACTAGATTATGCAGGACTTTTTCTATATATAGGATTTTTTTCATAATTTTTTGAATCTTTTTATTTTTTGCCAAAATCGTGATGGCAGATCATGGCTGTGAGCTGTTTTCTTTTTTTCAGCGGACTTTGAATGTTTTTAACTATGTGAAAAAAACTTTTTTTCCAAATTTTTTTTGCACTAGATTATGCAGGACTTTTTCTATGTAAAGGTTTTTTTTCATAATATTTTGAATTTTTTTATTTTTTGTCAAAATCGTGATGGCAAATCATGGCTGTGAGCTGTTTTCTTTTTTTTTCAGCGGACTTTGAATGTTTTTAACTATGTGAAAAAAGCTTTTTTTTCCAAATTTGTTTTTGCAATAGATTATGGAGGACTTTTTCTGTATCTAGGATTTTTTTCATAATATTTTGAATTTTTTTATTTTTTGCCAAAATCGCGGTGGTTGTGAGCTATTTTTTTTTGCTCCTATGATGAAAAGTACAATGATAACCAATAATACCAAATTTGAATTCTAAAAATATAAAATGTTATTACTTTGAAATTTTAATGTGTATTGCTTCAAAACTCTATAAATGTAGATCTAAAAATGTTTTGGGAAATTAAACCGTAAGTATAATTTAAAGAAGATTCTTGGAATATTCTAGCATATTCCAAAAAATATAAAATATTTTGAAAGATTCTAAAAGATTCCAAAAAATTCCAAAAAATATATTAAAATATTGTACACGGATGTCGTACAAAAGTAATTTGCATTACAATAGATATTGAAATCGCACGAATATAGTATATGGCATTAATATGATACGTATACGATACTGAATCCGCATGACTAACTAAAACTGCATGTTATCCGTGTCTTATTAGCCATGTAATGTAGATACACGATTAACGCACGGATTCCGTCAAGCACGACTTTCGTGCGGAAACAACACTTTTGTCATAATCATTGAAAAGACACTGCATCGACATCTTAGTAATGCATGTCACTTTCGTACGATAACGACACTTCTAAATGCACGTATGACGCGCGGAATCAGTGTTTAACGATAAACGCACTGAAATCGTGCAGAATCAGTGGGGTCTGAAATTCCTGATGTCATTACAACGCACCAAGAACATGGAGTTGCGGAGTGGCCGCACAATCCCTGCAGCAGAGCAGATCGCAACACCAAAGCGTCCAATACCTCAGCTAACATCCTCCAACTCTCCTCCTCATTGCGTTATTTTTATTTTGATCTAGCGTCGAATAATTGTCCTAGCGCCGACGTTGTTCTGCTCCTTCGATTTCTAGATCTCAACCTCTCTAGCAGCAATGCAGTAGATTTCCTTCTCAATCTCAATGCCAGTACTGTCACTAACACATCTATTAGTCGTTACCATAGCTTAATCCCTGGTGTGCTTCATGTGAAGCCTACCACAAACCCAGTGGCTAACTTGCACATCACTCAAAGACCTCAACAACCCAGGCAGCGCAACAGTAGCCAAGGCAACAGGCATCAGTTCTAAGAGTGGCAACATCAGCAGCAGAAGATCTGCAATCAGAAAGCGCAGCTCCTTACCTAGCACAACAAGAAGAAGAAGAACAACATCAAGATCGCTGAGGCCGATAACCAAGCTAAGCAGCACCATCGGAACTCTGACATCGAAAGCCCAAGCAAGAGACCAAGCAGCACCCACCAAACGCAAAGTCAAGAGAAGAGACACGCGAGCGACAAGCAAAAAAATAAAAAAACAGTATCATCCCCATCCCTACACTCTTCACTTTTTTCAAATTCGTATTAGCTCCATAGAGTCTAAGCTTGCCTATCATATTCACCTCACGGATTCGCTTGTCCTCTATAAGCACTTCATCTGCCCTAACGCTACCGAGCGGGACCAACATCATAGCAGGCAGTCTTGACAACGCTACGGATACCAGTCCCAGGACCCCAACAATCAAGTCCTAGAACGGAACCAGCAAGAACAACAAGTCTACAACCAGGAAAATCACACGCAGCTCTGGAGTCTCAACAACAAGAACAACGAAGGCCGAAACATTGCTGCCGGTGGCCGTAGCCAGAAGGAAGATAAGGAGATTGCCTAAGACCATGAGAACATTGTCTTCGACAAGCACAAGGTGGACACAACCATCATTCAGTACCAACATCACATGCTTGCCTTTAGTTTGTTCATCTGCAACTCCTCTTCTCATGCCCTTGCAATCTCAGCTCCAACAAGTACCCTAGCCAGACTACCGACTACAACTCGTGCATCTACGACTATCCCCTGCTGCCACCCACCAAACACAAAAAAGTGCACTCCATCCATAGCCCAAGAGAAGCGAACAACACCAACCTGAAAGTTGGCTCACAGGCGGAACCACTCGCCGACGTTAGTTCTGTTGTGCAGAATCGTGACTGTAAATGCCGGACGCTCCCCCAAACCACCACTCGTAAGAATTCCTGCACTCATTTGCAAACTCCCTATATATAACTGCCCTAACTCCTATGCCAACTGCAATTTAATTGATTACAATCAGCATAATCTAGACCACTTTGCATGCAAGCTTTGGTGGATTTCTAGTCGGGAAGGGGCAGATAACAGGAAGCAAGCAATGGAGACGAGACTATCGACCTGGATGCACCCATAAGAAGAAGAACAGCAAGCTATGGAAATTGATACTCCATCGGCACACCTAAAAAGACTCCTCGCAGCCAGAGAAACAAGGAGCAACGGTTCAGGTAAGAAAACCAAGAGCAACCTGGAGCTTACCAACAACCAAGACGAAGTAGCCGGTGGAGAAGCAGCCGACCTTGAACACGGCAGTAGTAGGAAGTTGCGCAGCCAGCAAGATAAAGACAACAACCTCGAGCAACAAGACCGCAATCACGACGAAGGCGACATCGCAATCAGAGGCAGCGCGAGCAGAAAACCCAACGGTGAAGGAGCGCTACGAAAAGAGAGCACACCCACGAAGAACAATGCGGAAGCTGCGAAGAACAAAACACAAGCCAAGAACGACGGGACCAGGCGTAGAGAAATCAACACGGCACGAGGTAGAGAAGACACGCCAACAAGAAGACGGGGAGCTACGACAATATTAGGGAAGAACAGAGCGACAACCTAAGGAAGTAGCGGAGCAGCAGCACCAGGGAGTAGCGGAACGGCAGCACAAGGGAGCAGCGGAGCGGCAGCACAAGAGAACAACGTAACAGCAGCTCGAGAAAGCCCCTACAGCACAAGGAGCAAAAGCGCACAAGGAAGGGGCGTAGAAAAACAACAACAGCAGAAGAACCACGAGGGAGAAGAAGAAGAGGACGGCTACAACACGAGAGAAAGACAAGACCACAACAATGAAGGCAACGCAGACCACAACGGCACCCGCTCGAGAGGGCGCGGTAGCGAATGAGCAGGGAGTAAAGACCAAGATGCAGGGGTCGAGGAACAAGAAGAAAATGCAGGAGGAGAGGAGCAACAGCAGAGGAGCTCTAACATATAGGGAGACTCTGAAGAAGACGACCTCAGCTTTTACCCACCCGGTCAGCAGCCTCCTAACTCCCTTCCCAATAATGCTAACGTTGATTTAGGCCCAAGACGTCCAAATTTTTGGCTTAGTTTTAAGCACATGAAAAACCTTAGCCGTGAGTATGACGAAAATGAAAATTTTATGGGTGAATTGGTAGAAGACATGGTAACTAGAGGCATGATCCGTGAAGAAGCCGTAGAGACCTTAGATGCAACCGTGGCCTTCCCACGTACGCCAAAGCTCCTCTATCCTATGGAAAGGGAAGATGGGATTGTAGGACGGGATTGTAGAACAACACTACAATCTCACCCAAATTCCCTTTGACATCCCGGTAGATCCCACTACCGGCCTAGCCCTTGACATTCACATTGAGATACATTTCGAGGTTCACACAGAGACTCCACTTCTCCATAATGAAGCCAAAACCAACATCACTAATAGACTAGAAAAAATGAACATTCCCCTTGGCCAAGGCATAATTGACCCTATGGCGGTGCTTTGCTTTAGCGTCAAAAAGGGAGGGTAACAGGGGGGTTTGGAATGGAGTAGTCAAACTCCATCTCCAAAACCCTGAAATTGACGGTATTAAGTTGCTCCATTTTAGTCTCCGCCCCTTTATTTTAGAGTATGACACTTTAGATGAAGGCTCTCAAACACCTTGTCCAAAAAAAGATTTAGGCAAAGCGTGTAAGAGCTTTCATAGCGTTGCTAAAAGCGATAGTCTTTCGGTTAAGATAAAAAGTGACAATTTGATGGACACAACCGCTAGCGCTCTCTTCTTGAACATTTTGAGGAATAGCTTCCTCAAAAGACATGATTTTGAAATCATAGACGTCCAAAAGAAAACTTATGAGAGCCACGCCTTCGTAGTAGTTCCTACTCCCAAGCAAGCGGACAAACTTAAAATGCATCATGTAGCGGCTAATCTCGAGATTATTAAACCTCAAAAAAAGGTGTACAACATACCACGTATCACACCCGAGGAGAAGGCCAAAAAAGATGCCTTGTCTCTTACCCTCTCCCTATCTTCCCATTTTTTTAGTCGGTAGTTGACACCACTCAAGAGATTATTAAGGTCATGGAGAATAAGAATGTAGCCTCAATATGGTTCCATAGGGAGGTGGGAACTATGCACAATGGGAGCGCTAACGTGCAATGCACGAATTCCATTGTGTATAGATCTTTCGTGAACAAGAGGTTTGTCATTGGGGACAATTATGTAGAATTTTCTACTCATAGAAGAAGCTTAGGCGGTTTGCTACCACCAACAAATGAGATGGTGGAAAAATGGGGGTTTAACGACATCAACAAGGCCTTGATCAATACCATGACCACGCTTGTAACGGCAACACCATCGATCACCAAAGAAGATGTGAAAAAAAAATTTGAAAGAAGATGTGAAGACTATATTGGAAGAGAACAACAAAACCATGAGGGAGGAGAACAAGAAGATGAGAATTGATTTGGAGGTGTCCATGGAGAAGAAGTTGAATGAAGAAAGAATCTTCAACGACGACAAACACGATGAATTACAAGCAAAGATTGATGTCGTTCATATGAATATTATGCTAGTAATGAAAGGCCTTGGAGACATCAAGGGTAGTACTTCCCGACCCACCATAGAGTATTCAAAAAATGTAGATTGAAAAAATACCAAAGAGTAAAATACATAGTATTTTTTATACTCTATAGTATTAGAAACTCTCTATTTGATATTGTATACTATTCAATATTTATACAGTATTTATACGGCAGACTATCTAGTAATATATAGTATAGAAACACGAAATACATATATAAACCATTTTGGTATACATATACTGTAATACTATACACAAAAAAGAAAACGATATATAATAATACCAAAAAATACATATACGACTATACAATACTTTTTTGTTCTAATACCAATACAAATACCAATACAAATACAAATACCAATATAAATATCAATATAAATACCAATAAAAATACCAATACTAATACAAATACCAATACAAATACCACGACATTAACCACTTCAAATACCACTTCAAATATCAATTTAAATACCAATATAAACACCAATACCAACACCAAAGCAAATACCAACAACAAAACCAAAACAAATAATAATGACAAAATAAATTTTTACAAAAACAAAAAACATACAAAATACATAATACACAAAACAAAAAGAAATATCAAAAATCCCAAAAACAAATACTCCAACAAAAACCAAAAAACCAACAAACATAATAAATAGACTCGGCCTAACGGCCTCGTCCAAAAAAAAAACTTCAACAAAAATGGACTCGGCCTACCGGTCTCGTCCAAAATAGACAAAGAAAAAAGTAAAAAGTAAAAATGGCCCAAAAATCTCCCCTAAAAACAAACTTTTTACAAAAAATATTAATACTATGCGGAGACATCGAAACGAACCCCAGGCCCATGCCCGACCTACTAAAAACACATCCACCTACTCATAAAAGAAGATCCAAAACATACTATATACCAAGTACGATTAAATTACAACCAAAATATCAACATTTAGCAAAACAATTTTCACCTATCCTAAATATAACACATCCAAATCATGCGGAAGCTAGTAACGACTACCCACACATATCAAACTACATTTGCCAAAACCAACACCATCCATCACCAAGAATATTATACGCATTCATCGTTACAATAAGTCCATCGAAAGAAACATGTGATCAACACCTAATACAAATCCCCAACCCGGATTGGACAACATTACTACTAGAAAAAATGTCCTCACTGCAAAACCCACCTGAAAGGCACATCTCAACCGCCCATCCATACATGGAATTTACAAACAACAATTTAAACCTAATAAACCCACCAAATACAATTCACAAAGAAATCTATACTTTTATTCATCAATATAATGGTCCAATTACCCTTCAAAAAATGATTGATAAATTCCCATTTCTCCCTATCAACTTATTAGAAGAAACCTTAAAAATACAAGAACAACTACATGAATACAATCATCCCCCACCACTTCCTAATATACTCACAATACAACCACAAGAAATACAAACAACAAATTATAATACAAGATTTATTATATGGAATGCCTCATCACTAAATACAGCCCTTCCAAATTTACATGAACTAATACCAACACACCCGATGAACTCGCCATCATAACAATACAAGAAACTAAAATAACCGCTGCAAAATCTACCAAATACATACAAAACCTATTTCCAAAATACAAATTAATTTTTACCAACACACATGCCTTAACAAGATGCATGCAACAAACAATATCAGATAGATAGAAACACCAACCCAAAGAGATGGGCCGGCGTGAATAAAGTGTCCGTTCGTAATGTCAATGATCCGATGCCCACCGGACAAAGGGACATTGGAACAATACTACTCTCCTCTTTCGAGGATGGACACTATAGTAACCAAAACAAAGTAACAGTAACAGTAGCAGAGGGAAAAAAACGAAGTGATGATGGATGAGTGTTAGTTGTATAAAAGTATGTTTGGTGTTAATTTCTATCACCTAGTCATGAGTTCTTTGGTTGGTTGGTGAAGTGCGTTGTATCACGATTATGTGGTCCGGGTTCAAAACCAGTTGGGCTCGTTGAGCAGTGGTATGATACACATGGTTTGGTGCTGCTAGTGAGTTATCATGGCAGGAAAGTTGTACCAACCAACCAGCCCATCCTATCCCCTGAGACAAGCTGAGCTAGTTGTTTGAAAAGAGTGGCTAGTAGTGGTTTTCACCACTGCCCCCCCTCTTTTAATGTACTACGTCTGTTGGTATTGTTTGATTATTTTCTATACGTCTTTTATGTAAAAGGATAGATCCGGCATACTGTATGGCAATGGTATTTATTGTTTTGAATGTGTGTTTTATGGAGGTTTCACAGATGTTGACTTTTGTTTCAAGTAGTTTCATTGAGGGGACGTGTGTGGTTCCTCTAGCGCCAGCTGTAATGACTATGATGGGATCCACTTTCCAGCCTTGTTGTATGATATTGTTAATTAGATGTTGGTATTTTACAATTTTTCTGCCAATTGTTTCTGGTGAAAATCTGTCGTTTGTGTATGTGAATTCTATAAATTGTAAGGTTAGGTTAATATCGGGATTTAGAGGCGGCGGGCTTTGGTATGGGAGACCTTTAATGCATAATATATCTGGTTTGAATCTGGCATTACATTGACATCTTTGTTGATCACAAGTACATGGTAATAACCATGGAGGAACTGTGTTTTCTTGTGGGTTATTGTTGAATGTGCCTGCATTCATGAGAGTGTAGCATCTTGATTTATTTGAGGATAATATTAATTTTCTTAGTTCCCATACCGCTTTATTGTGTCTTTTGGTTCTTAGTGCGTGTATGTGGTGTTGTTTGCATATTAAAAGTACATGTACCCATGGATCTGCATCTTGTGAATTACAGATGGGACATGTTTTAGAGGGGAATCTTTGTATGCCGAAGATTAATTGTTTTCTGGCATTACCCATGTATTGACCGGTTCTAAATTTTAGTATGCTTGTTTTTGTGAGTCTGTTATTTCTTGATAATTCCAAAAGTCATTGGACATTTCATTATCTATAATGGAGTTTGTTGTCCATTTGCTAATGTTGGGAAAGTCTTCTGCAAGTATTTCTAGGTTAGTGTTTCAGTCATGTTTCTTTATATATTCTTCCAAACATCTAACTAGTCCTTTGTCTGGTCGTTTGATACGGCCGGGCCACATGCCTTTTTGGAAGTAGTACGGTGTCGTATGTGCAAATTCGTGTGGATTTGCTGCAAATTGATAGCCTCTTTTCATGGTTCCTTCTTTTGCGAGTTGATCTGCGTGTTCATTCCCGTTAATTTTAGCGTGTGCTTGAACTTTGTATATTGTGGTTGGCTGTGTTCGCTTTTTTAGCATTTTTACCATATCTTCTAATATGGTTTTATCGACGTGGTTGTCTTGTTGGGTTGGGTGTTTTAGTTGTGTGTTTAGAACATGTATACAGTTAAGACAATCGGTAAAAATGTGTGCAGGTTCATTAATGTATTTAGTGGTGATTATTGAGAGTGTTTCATGTATAGCCATTAGTTCTACTCTGAAGCATGTTTGTAGTCCAAGTAGTCTTTTTGATATTTGTACATCTAGTTTAGATGCGTTGTAGATTCCATATCCAGCTTTTTCTTTTTTCCAGTGGCCATCATCAGATTCTTTAGGTGGTAAAAAGGATCCATCTGTGTAATAGCTGTATTGTGGTAGAAATTTTAATGTAGTGTTTATTTCAAAATTTGGAAGGGGATCTATCCACATATTTTGTAAACTATTGTAATGTGGGTATATTAGTTTGTTCCATTTTGTGTTTTTGTTAACTTTTGTGTTTAATGGTGTTGGTGGTGCTGTTTGTGTGTGGTATTGCGAGATTTGTAGATTTTCAATTGTTGTGTTTATGGTGTTTATTTGGTTTATTGTGCCAATGTTATTGTTTTGATGGTGAATACACCATATGTGCATTGTAAGCGGTTCGTTTCGGGTTTTGTTGGGTACCAGTGGAATTGTTGGTTTGTCATATGTAATGGTGTCCGCTGCAAAATGTATAATGGCGTGCGTGTCCGGGAAGGGTCCGTTGTACGGTGATAGATTTTGGTAGCAGTTGGTGTGCGGAATTGCTAAAATGGTGACAGTTTCTGGGTCTTGTTTTGCTGCTAGTCTAGCCCAGTGTATTGCTTGTTGTGTTGTTTCGGCGTCATTTGGGTGACCATATCCAATACCTTTCCATTTGTATTGAAAGGCTGTTCCTAGTGAGCCAAAAAACCTGTCTCTAGCAAATGTTTAGAAGAATTGGGTAGATTTCATGGAACATGTAATTGGTGAGGAAAAGTATGAGTGTGTTATATTAAATGTTGTTATTAGTGTGTTTAAGATGTCGGATGGGATGGTATGGTGTGGGTTTTGATTGTGTTCTTTTTGTGGTTTTTGTGTTCATATCTTTGATATAGCCAGACTATTTCGTTTCAAATGATTGTATAGCGGGTATTAGTTTGTGGATGTTGTATTTGTTGTTGTTATATTGTTGCCATAACCATTTTATTTTTGTAGTCGGGATGGTGGTGATATAATTACCGGTGTCATTATATATGTGGGTCATTATATATCCGGGTGTGAATTGTGTATTTATGATATTTTGATAGTGTTTGTTTTTAAGTTCTGTATAGTATTTTGTAAGTAGGTTTAGGTTATGGTCTATTACTGTTGGTAGATTTAGTGGAAATAGTTCGCGTTGTTGTATCCATTTATTGTATGTTATGTGGTTTGAGTCTATCCATTGACATAGATAGGTGTTTTATTTTTTTGGTATTTTATATTTGTCTTTAGTTGTGATTGTTTTGTGGTTTAATATTGTGTGAATGGGGAATCTTATGGGATCGTTTGTTATGTTTTGTGGTGGGGCTGGTTGTTGCGGAGGTTGATGGACTTGTACGAGATTTGTTGGTGTTCTTGGTATAATTCTGTGGTTGTATATTTTGTATTTTTCTTTTAGTGTACGGGGTGGTAAGTGTATTTGACATGGATTTGGGCTAGCTTCGTCACATTTTGGTTCACAGAAGAGTTGTTCTGCTATGTTTAATGCACTCTTGTTTAGTTTAGTTGGATTTTGATAGTATATTTTAAATTCTTTTGGTGACATTAGTTTTGTGCCATTCGGAAGGATGATTTGATTGATATTATAAATTTTGTGTGCCATTAATTTGTATAATAATTTGATGGAGAGTTTCGGGTCTAATAGTGGTAGGTCGTTTATGACTGCAGATCGCCATTCTTTTTCTAGTTCAGTCATGTCTAGTTGAAAATTTTCTTCTTTGCTTTTAAGGTGTATACGAACTTCTGTTTTTAGAAGAAATAATGTTCGTGTTGTAGGTGATGTGATGCAGTCTTGGCGTTTAATTCTTGGGATGGCATCGGCACCTCCAGCTTTGACAAGTATGTGTTGTATAAGTCCTTTATAAATTATTCCTAGTCTTCCTTTGTCGTTGAGTGCATTACGAAGTTGTTCCCCAATGCATCTAAGGTAGGCATTTTTTAGAGAGAAGGCTTCTAGTTCAAATAAGTCATGAGGAAGTTGAGTTATAATATTTGCGGTGCTTTTAGGTAGTCCGCATATTGTTTTTTGGATTGCAATGATTTTCTTGTGAAGTTTTTTAATGGTTGGTAGTGAGTATAGGACTGCGAAGAAGCTGTAGGCTATGCCTGCTCTGATTACTGTGTCCACCATATTGATTCTCTGTTTGATGGTGGCAGGGCATTTTGATAATTGTTTACATTGGTCTATTATTTTAGTTGTGGTGATATCTGTTTGAAGTTTCCATTTTAGTCATGGAACTAATTGTATACCTAAGTATACATATGGTTCATTTTGATGGAGTATTAGTAATGTCTGGTCTCTGTAATTTATTTTTTGGTTTGTGATGTGGGTTTTAAATTTGTTCGGTGGCATTTTGGATTTATTTGGGCAACCGGTAACGGCGCATTTTGTGACTCCCAAGTCCATGCGTGCCCATTCACAGAATTTGTCAATTTTGTTTAGTTGTATTTGTAGTGATTTCGTATTGTTTGATATAGCTGCTAAATCGTCCGCGTATGCTGCAGAGCTAATTTGGTGTTTGAATGGGAGTAGATGTTGCCAACTAGCATAATTGCATCTTCTGGGTATCCAAGGTCTTTCATTATAGTTAGGTGTCTTGGATGATCTAGTGAGCCAAATGCATTTTTGAAGTCTATTTAAAGTAGATATATGTCCTGGTTTGTAAATTTTGCATCTTCTACATCAGGAATTTCCGACCCCGCTGATTCTGCACGATTTCAGTGCGTTTATCGTTAAACACTGATTCCGCGCGTCATACGTGCATTTAGAAGTGTCGTTATCGTACGAAAGTGACATGCATTACTAAGATGTCGATGCAGTGTCTTTTCAATGATTATGACAAAAGTGTTGTTTCCGCACGAAAGTCGTGCTTGACGGAATCCGTGCATTAATCGTGTATCTACATTACATAGCTAATTAGACACGGATAACATGCGGTTTTAGTTCATGCGGATTCAGTATCGTATACGTATCATATTAATGCCATATACTATATTCGTGCGATTTCAATATCTATTATAATGCAAATGCTGGATTTCCTTTTTTGTAAAGTAGTATGGTTAAACTAATTTTCCAAGGGCTGGGATTTGTTTTTGTTTGTAGCAATGAATGAAAAATAAAAAGAGTAGTTTTTGGAAGTTTTCGGGCATGTTTTTTAGTATTGAGTTGGGAATTTTGTCTGGACGTGGTGTTTTGTTGTTGGATAGGTTTTTAAGACACATTTCATATATGTCTTTGTCAAAGTGTTTATAAAGTGGTGTTTGTGGGTGTCCTCTTTTTTCTATTATAAAACCATCAAGGTCGTGCCATGAGTATTGTCTAACTCCGCAAGTACATTGTACTGCATGTTCGGGTTGGTAGTAACATGTTGGTACTTTAGGTCTGTTGCTAATGGATTGTTGTATGTGGATTTCATTTGCTATGTCTTCTGGATTGGTCAGTATGTTGTTGTTTCTGTACATAATGCAGTCTAATGGTGGTGTTTCTAGATTTTTGAAGACTTTTTTGTTTATTTTTCTTTGGACTTTTGTCGTAGAGTTGTCTGTATTTTTTAGTTGCCTTTTTTATACAGCTTTGGGTGTATTTTGTGGTGATTTTACGTGCTTGTGTTTTTGCGGTTTTGGCTATTTCTACTAGTGATTGGATCCATTCTATTTGGTCATGTTCTTGGGTTGGGAGTGGTAGGGTGTTTACATTTGTATGGGTTTTTAATTCTTCAATTATTGGATGTGTTTGCCAGTTTTGTGTATTTTTTGTTATGTAAATTGTTTTTCTAATTAGATGATAGGTGGATAGGTGTTTTTTCCATGATTTTTGTAGTTTTCTAGGTAAGAAGCCTCCTTGTTGAGAGGTGCGATTTGTTAGTGTTGGGAGTGGTGGTGCACTGCAGGTTTCTTGAATTTTGTCTGATATTTTTTGTATCAAGTGATCTAGTTTTGCACATGATGTTTGCCATTAGACGTCTGTTAGTTGATCATTTGATAATATTGTGACGAGTTCATTTATTTGTAGAGCATTTTCTTCAAAATATTCTATTTTGAATTTTTCATATTTTCTTGTGGTATGGGGTTTAGAATTCTTGTTGTTTTATTTGTTATTGGAATGGGTCTTGCTAACAAGGCATTCGGTGGTATATGTAGTGTTACTGGTGAGTGGTCAGAGTTAAGGTTGTGGTCGTTGTCTGTGGTTGATGTGTATAAAGTATTATCTGGTGTTTTAATATAGTATCTATCTATTAGTCTGGTTTGATTATAGTTTTGATTCCCTTGTCTGGAATATGTGCAGTTTGTTGGGATATATTCTAATTGGAGATTGTTTGTAAATGTTCTCCATTCTATATCTTCCATTTGTGGTGGGGTTGTGTCAATATTATTTTTACGTCCAATAAGTGCTATGTCTCTATTAAAATCTCCTCACAGTATGTATGTGGTGTTTGGATGTGCATTGATTTGTTGTGTTATATTTTGTTGGATCAATGGTATATATTGCGTATCTTCTACATGTGACGGCATATACATGTGAATAATTAGCCAAGTTTGTAGTGGATTGTTGTCTATTTTTATAATTTTTAAGTAGGGTGATATTTCCCTGGGAGTTGGGATTTTAGTGATGTTGTCGGGATACGCGTATTTTTGGTGTATTAGTGTGAGGAGACCTCCTCTTGCAGGTACATATGGCATTCGTTGTTGTATGCATCTTGTTAGGGCGTTTGTGTTGTTAAAAATTAATTTGTATTTTGGGAATAGATTTTGTATGTATTTGGTGGATTTTGTAGCAGTTATTTTAGTTTCTTGTATTGTGATGATAGCGGGTTCATCCGGTGTGTTGATTAGTTCTTGTAGATTTGGAAGGGCCGTATTTAGTGAAGATGCATTCCATGTGATAAATCTCGTATTATGATTTTTTGTACGTATTTCTTGTGGTTGTATTATAGGTATGTTTGGGGTTGGTGGTGGGTGAGTGTATTCTAGTAATGGTTCATGTATTTTTAATGTTTCTTCATACAAATTGATGGGGAGGAATGGGAATTCATCTATCATGGTTTGAAGGGTTATTGTACCATTATATTGATGAATAAAAGCATATATTTCTTTATGAATTGTATTTGGTGGGTTTATTATATTTTGATTTTTGTTTGAAAATTCTGTGAATGGGTGTCTAGTTAATATGTGCCTTTCTGGTGGGTTTTGGAGTAAGGATATTTTTTCTAGTAGTAATGTTGTCCAATCAGGGTTGGGGATTTGTATTAATAGTTGATCACATGTTTCTTTTGAGGGATTCATTGTAACTATGAGCGCGTATAGAATTCTTGGTGTTGGATGGTGTTGATTTTGGTAAATATAATTTACTATGTGTGGATAGTCGTTACTGGCTTCCGTATGATTTGGATGGGTTATTTTTAGGATAGGTGCGAATTGTTTTGCTAAATGTTGGTACTCTGGTTGTAATTTAATCGTGCTTGGTATAAAGTATGTTTTGGATCTTCTTTTATGTGTAGGTGGATGTGTTTTTAGTAAATCGGGCATGGGCCCGGGGTTAGATTCGATGTCCTCGCATAATATTAATAATAGGTGTGAAAAGTTTCTTTTTAGGGAAGATTTTTGGGTTATTTTTTCTTTTATCCTTTTTCTTTGTTTATTTTGGACGAGGCCGGTAGGCCGAGTCCATTTATTTTGTTTGTTGATTTTTATATTTTTGTTGAGTGTTATGCTTCTTCTTTTTGTTTTGTGTATTATGTATTTGTATGTTGATTATTTTTATTTATTTTTTCGTGGTTGTTTGGCTTGTTTTTGTTATTGGTATTGATTTTGGAGATGGTATTTGTATTGGTGTTAGTATGGGTATTTGTATTGATATTTGTGTTGGTTTTTATGTTGGTATTTATGTTGGTATTTGTATAGGTATTTGTATATGTATTAGTATAGGTATTTGTATTGGTATTTGTATTGGTATTTGGATTGGTATTAGTACAAAGGAATATTGTAAAAACGTATATGTATTTTTTGGTATTAGTATATACCTTTTTATATATGGTGTATAGTATTACAGTATATGTATACCAAAGTGGTATGTATATGTATTTGGTATTTTTGTACTGTATAGTACTAAGTAATGTACCGTATAGATATTGTATAAATACTGTATAGTATATAGTATAAAGTAGGAAGTTGGAAATAGTACTATGAAGTATAAAAAATACTATGTATTCAACTCTATGGTCTTTTTTCAATTTACATTTTTTGAATACTCTATGGCGGGGCGGGAAGTACTACTCTTGATGTTTCCAAGGCATTGGATTGCTTTCACAATATTCATATGAACGGCATCAATTTTTGCTTGTAATTCATCATGTTTGGTGTCATTGAAAATTCTTTCTTCATTTAATTTCTTCTCCATGGACACCTCCTCATCTTCTTGTTCTCCTCCCGCATGGTCTTGTTGTTGTCTTCCAATATTGTCTTCATGTCTTCCTTCAAAATTTTCTTCACTTCTTCTTTGGTGATGGATGGGATTGCCGTTACAAGCGTGGTCACGGTGTTCAGCAAGGCCTTGTTAATATCATTGAAACTCCATTTTTTCACCATCTCATTCGTGGGTGGGAGTAGACCGTCTAGGTGTGAACCGTTGAAACGGCTCACTTAGCATTGAATTTTTAGCTCGATAGTTTTTGGATGTTTAGTGATTTATATTTGTCTAACCGGGGCATTTTAGCCGGTTAGACAAATTCCCGGATATATGTACCTTGGTGTCCGGTTTTGATCGACAATTATTAGATTCCTTTTTATCTAGATAAATTAGTGTGTTTAGTTACGTTTACCGATTTAATTTTGTGATTATGTGCAATTGGGCTGTTTGCCCTTTTGTTTTATTCTATGATTTTATTCTATGAGGTTTGATTATCATTTTAGTTCGTGAGTTTAGTCTAGTTTACTAGATTATTCTACGAGTTATCCTAGTTATTCCTTTTGGTCCTTTAAATCCCTATCGGTTTAGTTCTATCTTGTAGGCTATTGTTGAGTTTATTCTTTGGTTGATTAGATAGGGTTTATTATTCGTTAATTGATTAGTAGAGTGAGTGTGTATTGTGCTCCCAGTTGAGTGAGAGTGAAGTGGTAGTGTAGGATTTAGATGGAAGTGGATGGATGTAGTTTTGGTGGGATTCAAGTCCCACCCTGTCGCTTCCGCTTGAGCCAGTTAGTTGTTCCTGCGCCGTGGTTAGAGAAGGAGGAGAGAAGCAAATTAGGTCTAGATCTGAAGTTTTTTGGTTACAAATAATTGATTGTGTGGAACCTAAGCTCTGTGTGTGGGTGTTTTTGGGAATAGCTTTGGGGGAAGAAAAAACCATAAAAATTAGTGTAGAGGTTATTGGGATTGAATGCAAGAATTGGCTTGGTGAGGTTCTCCTGTATTTGTGGGCTGTGAGCCTACGGTAACAGAGTTGAAGAGAACGGAGACCAGGCGATCACGGTGGAAAGCGACGAGCTTCGAGCTGCTGGAACGACGGGTTGTCCAGAGCGACGGTGATTACGAGACGACGAAACGAAGACCACGAAGAATAGAAGTCGGAACCAGGGCCGCGATTTACGGCGAAGGTGACGACAACGACGGAATGAGGAAGACCAGAAGCTTCACGGCGAAGACCCCAGCACCAGCACGACGTAGAAGAAGACGGCGATCAACCTGCAGCGGAGGCCTTCCGCGAATTCAAGACGACGGCCATCGATAGGCGGCCAGGAATAGGGCGAGGACCAGAAGACGGGGAGCACGACCACGCCGAATTCGTCTGCGAAACCAGCAGAAGAAGACGACGACCCAGAACGGAGAGGACGACGATCGGGATCAGGGCATTGGCGACAGCGAACCAGAAGAAGACGACCATCGACAGCAAGATCACGACCAAGAACAGAAGACGATCGCGACGATCACGCAGGCGGGGAAGGCGACCTCGACGATCGGAGCGACGGCAGTACAACGACGATCGCGACACCTTAGCCATCGCCACCTCTGTCTCCTTCCCGCGTGATAATACGAAGGGAGATAGAGTGATATTACAGAGGGAACGCATCCCTCACCCTCCTTTGCCAATTTATGCATTCTTAAATGGGTTAATTAGGTTTGTTAGGACTAGTAGAATTGAACCTAATTGTAAACGTTTAATTTGGTAATTTTAATTGCCAAAGTGTTTTTGTGGGTGCATTTTTGGTTTCTCTCTCAATTGTTGATTAATTGTTTGGATTGGTTGTCGTACTTGTGTGGTTGTTGTATTGAGTTGGTCCGGTGAGGGTTTTAGCGCGGAAGTGCTGCCCAATTTCACCGGGTCAGTTGAGAGTCTTTGTGTAAATTAGGGTTTGGAAAGGGTTTTGGGCACGACGCGGAAGCGCTGCCCAAATTTTCCCACAAAACCCTAACTAATTGCCATTGGTTTGTTAGGGCACAAAGGTGCTTATTGTTCCTTAGAATGTTTATGCAATGATCGAAAATCACCAAAACTCTCACTTGTGAGAATTCAATGTCCTTGTGAGAGTAGGGTTATGCGCTGTAATTTTTAGGCTTTTTACCCGTTCGTTCCTTTTTCTCTACTTTTTCACCATTTTGGCTAGAATTTCCCGACACAAATGCCAATCTTATTTAGGAGTCCATTGCTTGCGTCCACAATTCACCCACTTTCCGGCCGGACATATGGGCCTTTGACCGGCGACGGTCAAAGTGCTCATACTAGGCTTCTTCTATGCGGGGAAAATTCTACATAGTTGCCTCCAATGACAAACTTCTTGTTCACAAAGGATCTATACACGATGGGGTTCGTGCATTGCACGTTGGCACTCCCATTGTGCATAGTCCCCACTTCTTTATGAAACCATATCGAGGCTACGTTTTTGTTCTCCATGACTCTAAGGATTGCCTCGGTGGTGTCTACCACCGACATCAAGATGGGAAGGTAAGATAGAATGAGGGATAGGGCATCTTTTTTTGCCTTCTCCTCGGGTGTGATGCGTGGTGTAGTATACACCTTTTTTTGAGGTTTAATAACCTCGTGGTTAGCCGCTACATGATGCATCCTAATTTTGTTTGCTTGGTTGGGGGTAGGAGCTACTACGAAGGCATGGGACTGATAAGTCTTCTTCTGGACATCCGTGATTTCGAAATCATGTTTCTTGAGGAAGCTATTCCTCAAGATGTCATAGAAAAGAGAGGTAGCGGTAGTGTCAATCAAGTTGTCATTTTTTATTTTAACCGAAAGGCTATCGCTCCTAGCTACATTATGAAAACTCTTGCACACCTTGCCCAAGAATTTTCTTAAGCAAGGAGTGTTAGAGTAGCCATCTAATGTCTCATACTCTAAAATGAAGGGGCGGAGCCCTTGAAGGAGTTTGATGCCATCGACACCCGGGTTTTGGAGGTGTAGTTTAACTACACCATTCCAAACTCCACGTTATCCACCCCTTTTGGCACTATAGCATAAAACCGCCAAGGGATCAATAATGCCATTGCCAAGAGGAATTTGCATTTCTTCTAACCGACTAAGGATTTTGGCTTTGGCTTCATCGTGAAGAAGCGGGGTTTCTATATGGACTTCGAAGTGGATTTCCACATGGAAGTCCAAGGCTAGACCGGTAGTGGGATCTACCGGGATGTCAAAGGGGAGTTGGGTGAGATTGTAGTGTTGTGCTACAATCCCATCCTCCCTTTCCATAGGGTAGAGAAGTTGTGGCGTTCTCGGGAACGCCACGGTTGCATCTATGGTTTCTATGGCTTCTTTACGAGACATGCCTCTAGTAACCATGTCCTCTACCGATTCATCCATAAAAATCTTATCATCATTATTCTCACGACCAAGGTTTTCCATGTGTCTAAAGCCAAGCCAAAACTTAGGGTTGCGTGGTCCAAGTTCCACGTTTATACTAGCAGTTTGGGAGTTATGAGGGTTCTGACCATGCGGTTTGGAGACGGGGTCTTCGTTGGTTGAGTCTTCTTGCATGTCTTGCTGTGGTTCGTCCTGCTCCTTCTCGCTCAGCTCGTTGCTGTTGTCTCCATCGTCTTCTTCTCCCTCACTGTCCAGCTGCATGCGCTCATGCGAGGATGACTTCTCTCCTGCTCCCCGTTGCTTCGATGTTGTCGTTGTTGGTGCCGCCTTACCTGCTTGCTTCGACATTGTCTCCGCGCTTGTTTTCTTCGAGGTTGTCGCCGCACCTGTCTGCGTCGAGGCTGCTGCCGCTCCTACTTGCTTCGAGCTTGTTGCCGCTCCTGTTGGCGTTGAGGTTGCTGTCGCTCCTGTTTGCTTCGAGTTTGTCGCCTTATTTGCCTGCTTCGAGTTTGTCGTTGCGCCTACCTGCTTTGAGGTTGGTGTTGTTCCTATTCGTTTTGAGGGCCCGTCGCGCTTGCTGTTGAGTGCGTCGAAAGAGAGGTCGTCTGAGTCTTCGTTGCTTCTAGCTTGTCGAACCGGGCTTCTTGTTCTGCCCCTCGATCTTTCTCTTTGACTGCTGCTGTCTCCTTTGCTGGGGCTTTTGTTGCGGTCTTTGGAGTTCGCGTGATGAGTGCTTCGGCTCCTAGTGCGTTCAATATCGTGTTTCTTCACACTCGGGCTTCTTCCCCGTTGTCGTTCTTTTGTCGTATCATCGTCTCCCCGCTTGTCCTTACTGGCGCTCCTGGTCTTCATGTTCCACGTCTGTTCCCCTTCTTCGTTTGTCATTTTTTCGTCGCGGTCTTTGGAGCGGCTGTCTTCGCGGCGCTCCTCTACATATTGATTTTCGCCGCGGCCACCTCTGCGTTCCTCTGTCCCTGCTGCATCGGTGTTTTTCTTCATGGTTTGTTCGCTGTTCTTTTTCTTGGTTTCATCTCGGATTGGTTTTGCTGCTAACAGCTTCTCCAGGTGGACGTTGGGGGTGTCTATTTCCATTGCATTTGTACTTTCCTCTCTTACCCAAGTAGCTTGACTGTTCTCCATTTGGAGAGTTTTGTGTTATGAATTCTGGGTTTTTTGACGGAATTTGAGAATGTTTGCAGAAATTTGAATACTAGGGTGTGCGGTTATACCTGTGATGCTTTGATTTTCGTTGAGAAGAGTTTTCGTTGACAAGCTGTGTTGGTGCTGTGGCAGAGTTTGGAAGCACTGCGGCAGTTTGGGCTTGGTCTGCTGGGAAGTTGAGTAGCGTCCACTGGTGGCGACTTTCGGGAGCAGGTACTTGTACGAAGTTGTTAAGCTTGCGTATTGTGTCTGCACCTTGAAGCAGTTCTTTGCGTCGACGTGATGCAGGTACGTGATTTGACTAGTTGTTTAGTGAGTGCTTTGTAATCCTGCAGTATTAGGGTAGATTGTATCGGAGACAGTCGGAATAGTATTCTTGGTGTAAAACCAATGGTTTTTGTCAGTCTGTCCATAGATATGGGACTTCCAAATGCTAAGACTTTCACCTAGTTCGTCCTTGCTCGCGTAGGGTGTGAGCAGGATGCTCCCGGTGTGTTTGGCAGCTCCCCTTGGATCTGCTTGGTTGTTTGCAGTTTCTAGATGGCTGACAGAGATCGTTTTGTGGCAGCTGGGACAGGGCGTATTGTGGCGAGTTCTGCTTGTCGATCTGCAAGTTGCGTGGTTGCACTTGGTGGTCTTTTTGGTGTTGCTCACGTCGTTGCTCCCAACGCTGATTTTGGCGTTGCTTCCATTGTTGTTCCCAGCGTTTCTTCCAGTTTTGCCCCCAGCTCGTAATTCTGGTGGATCTGTAGGTCACAGTACAGTTGCACGGGTATTTTGTATTTCTAGTGGTATAGTTGTTGGTCTTACGGCTGTGGGTAGGATTAGTGCTAGTAATGGAGGGATTGAGACTAAAAAGCCGAGATCTAGAAATTCTAATGGTCAGGTGAATGTAATCAGATCTATGCGATCTATTGTGATGTCTAATAAACTCAAAGAGTGTGTTATCAAAGATGATTTCCACTCTCAAAAAGCAAAACAAAGAGTAACAGAAATGAAGATAGGGTGAGACATACTTACCTGTATTGCAGCTGTGATGCGCGTGTGACCTCGTGGCTGGGAAAGAGGAGGCTGACATGGTCTTGCGAGCTTGTGGAGCAGGGACGAGCTTTGATGATCAGCTCGTAGGTGCGTCGAGTCAGGCTTCGGGAGGCAGTAATCTTCTAGGACCGCACCGTGTTCGTTCTTTCTGCGTGAGAACATGCCTCGCTCGCTCCAGTGGAGTGCTTATAAGACCGGATGTCGAAGTGCAAGAAATGAATCCCCAGCCGCTTCAGATCCAGATCAGATCTCTACTTCGCGCGCCCCCAGCCCGCTCAGATCTGGCTACAAACGTTCCTATGGCAGCCCTCCCAAAGCTACACAAGATCTAGCGTAGTAGCTAATGCAACGAAATGTGAAGTTCGCATCTAGCGTGTAAATGATCGGTTGTGAGTCAAGAAAACGTTGTGGATCTGGGCTGCATTGCTACTACGTGCTCTCACTCAGTTTGGAGTTCTTGGTGCGGTCATAGCGTCACTGTCTAACCTCCGCGCGACTCTCTGCAGACTACGCTCTGCACACCATCACATTCCAACAGTTGGGACCGCCAACTCATTACTCCAAAGAATACCATATATACGCGCAAGAGGAGGTCTCCTCACACTAATACATCAAAAATATGCATACCTCGGCAATGTCACTAAAATCCCAACCCCCATAGAAATATCACCGTATCTACAAATAATAAAAATAGACAAAAACCATTATAGTCATGGCTAATTATTTACATGTATATGCCGTCACATGCAAAGGACATACAATATATACCAATGATCCAACAAAATATAACACAACAAATCAATGCACATCCGAATACAACACACATATTATGTGGTGATTTTAACAGAGACATAGCACTCATCGGACAACAAAATAGAACCGACACAACCCCGCCACACACGGAAGACATAGAATGGAGAACATTTACAAATAATCTCCAATTAGAATACATCCCAACAAACTGCCCATACTCAAGACAAGGAGGACAAAACTATAACCAAACCAACTTAATAGATAGATACTACATCAAAACACCAGATAATACTCTATACATATCAACTACAGACAATGACCACAACCGCCACTCTGACCACTCACCAGTAACATTATATATACCAACAAACACCCTACTAGCAAGACCCATACCAATAACAAACAAAACAACGAGAATAATAAACCCCATACCACAAGAAAACATTGAAAATTTCAAAATAGAATATTTTGAAGAAAATGCACTGCAAATAAATGAACTCATCACAATACTATCAAATGACCAATTAACAAACGACCAATAGCAAACATCATGTTCAAAACTAGATCACATGATACAAAAAATCTCAGATAAAATTCAATAAACTTGTAGTGCACCACCACTCCCGACACTAACAAATCGTATTTCCCAACAAGGAGGCTTCTTACCAAGAAAACTACAAAAAGCATGGAAAAAACACCTATCTACCTACCATCTAGTTAGAAAAACAATTTACATAACAAAAAATACACAAAATTGGCAAACACACCCAATAATCGAAGAATTAAAAACCCATACAAATGTAACCATCCCACCACTCCCAACCCAAGAAAATGATCAACAAGAATGGATCCAATCACTAGTAGAAATAGCCAAGACAGCAAAAATACAAGCCCGTAGAATCACCACAAAATATACCCAAAGTTGTATAAAAAAGGCAATAATAAAATACAGACAATTATATGACAAAAGCCCAAAGAAAATAAACAAGAAAGTTTTCAAAAATCAAGAGACACCACCATTAGATTGCATATTGGATAGAAACAATAATATACTAACCAGTCCTGAAGACATAGCAAACGAAATCGACATACAACAATCAATTACCAATAGACCGACAGTACCTACATGCTACTATCAACCCGAACACCCACCACAATGTACTTGTGGAGTTAGACAATATCCATGGCACGACCTTGATGGATTCGTAATAGAAAAAAGAGGAAACCCACAAATCCCACTACATAAACACTTTGACAAAGAAATATACGAAATGTGTCTCAAACATCTATCTAACAACAAAACACCACGCCCAGACAAAATTCCCAACTCTATACTAAAAAATATGCTTGAAAGTTTCCACAAACTACTCTTTTTGTTTTTTACTCACTGCTACAAACAAAAACAAATCCCAGCCTCATGGAAAATAAGTCTAACCATACTACTTTACAAAAAAGGAAATCCCGCACAACTGCCAAACCACATACCAATAGCACTTGCAAACACAATATACAAATTTTTCACTAGTACACTAACATACATACTGTCAGCGTACAGTGAAGAATACCAAATCTTACACGATAGTCAAGAAGGATTCAGAGCAGAAAGAAGTACAGCAAGACAACTACAACTCCTCATAGCAGCACTAGAAGATGCAAAATTTACAAATCAAGACATATATCTATTATATATAGACTTCAAAAATGCATTTGGCTCATTAGATCACGCAAGACTCCTAACTATAATGAAAGACCTTGGATACCCGGCAGATGCAATAATGCTAGTCGGTAACATCTACTCCCTCTCTAACACTATATTTACTAGAGAATACTTTGGAAAAACAAAACCAATACCGATTCAAAGAGGAACCATACAAGGAGACACACTTAGCCCATATTTCTTTTTAATTTTTCTAGAACCACTTTTGAGGTGGTTACAAAGAGGAGACAATGGATATACATTTGGTACATCAAAAATAAAAATCAGCTCCGTAGCATACGCAGACGATCTAGCAGCTATATCAAATAATACAAAATCACTGCAATTACAACTAAACAAAATTGACAAATTCTGTGAATGGGCAGGCATGGACTTGGGAGTCACAAAATGTGTTGTCACCGGTTGCCCAAATAAATCCAAAATGCCACCAAACAAATTCAGAACCCACATGACAAACCAAAAAATCAGTTATAGAGACCAAACACTACCAGTACTCCATCAAAATGAACTTTATGTCTACTTGGGCATACAATTAGTTCCATCACTAAAATGGAAGCTCCAAACACATATCACCACTACTAAAATAATAGACCAATGTAAACAACTATCAAAATGCCCTGCCACCATCAAACAGAGAATCAATATGGTGGACACAGTAATCAGAGCAGGCATAGCCTACGGCTTCTTTGCAGTCCCATATTCACTACCAACTATTAAAAAACTTGATAAGAAAATTATTGCAATCCAAAAAACAATATGCGGACTACCTAAAAGCACCGCAAAGATAATAACACAACTACCTCATGATTTATTTGGACTAGAAGCCTTCTCTCTAAAAAATACCTACCTTAGATGCATTGGTGAACAACTTCGAAATGCACTTAACGACAAAGGGAGACTAGGAATAATTTATAAAGGACTAATACAACACATACTTACTAAAGCCGGCGGTGCTGAAGACATCCCACGAATTAAACGCCAAGATTGCATTACATCACCTATAACGCGAACATTATTCCTTCTGAAAACAGCAAGTGGTATACACCTAAAAAGCACAGAAGAAAACTTCCAACTCCACATGACCGAACTAGAACGTGAATGGCGAACTTCAGTCATAAACAAACTACCAAACTTAGACCCAAAACTCTCCATCAAATTATTAAATAAATTAATGGCACGCAATATTTACAACATAAAACAAATCATTCTTCCCAATGGCACAAAACTAATGTCACCAGAAGAATTTTAAATATACTATCAAAATCCAACTAAACTAGACAAAAGTGCATTAAACATAGCAGAACAACTCTTCTGCAAACCAAAATGTACCCTAGATTGCTCAAATCCATGCCAAATACATTTACCACACCGCACACTAAAAGAAAAATAAAAAATTTATAACCACAAAATAATACCAAGAACACCAATAAACCCCGTGCAATTCCCTCAACCACTTCAACCACAACAACCAGCCCCACCACAAAACATAAAAAATGACCCCATAAGATTCCCATTAGCACAATACTAAACCACAAAACAATTACAATAAAAGACAAATATAAAATATCTAAAAAATACACCACCTATTTATGCCAATGGATAGACTCAAACCACATAACATACAATAAATGGTTACAACAACGCGAACTATTTCCACTAAATGTACTAACAGTAATACACCATAATCTAAACCTACTTACAAAATACTACACAGATTATAAAAACAAACACTATCAAATTATCATAAATACACAATTTACACTCCTACAAAATAGAGACACAAGATACATCCCACCCCCAACAATAATCCCCTACATTAAAACATCCACGATTAAATGTAACCCAAAAAAAGACATAGACACAAACAAATGCACCATTCAAACACAAAATGATAAAACCCACATATATAACGACACCGGTAAATATATCACCACCATTCCGACTACAAGAATAAAATGGGTTATGGCAACAATACAACAACAACAAATACAACATCCACAGACTAATACCTGCTATATAAACATTTGAAACAGAAGTAGTCTGGTTATACCAAAGATACGAACACAAAAACCACAAAAAGAATACAATAAAAACCCCACACCATACCATCCCATCCAACATTCTAGACACACTAATAACAACATTTAATATAACACACTCATACTTTTCCTCACCAATTACATGTTCCATGAAATCTACCCAATTCTACTCAATATTCGCTAGAGACAAGATTTTTGGCTCACTAGGGATAGCCTTTCAATACAAATGGAAAGGTATCGGATATGCACACCCAAATGACGCCGAAACAGCACAACAAGCAATATATTGGGCTAGACTAGCAGCAAAACAAGACCCAGAAACTGTCACCATTTTAGCAATCCCAGACACCAACTGGTACCAAAATCTATCACCATACAACGGACCATTTCCAGATACGCACGCCATTATACATTTTGCCGCGGACACCATTACATATGGCGAACGAACAATATCACTAGAACCCAACAAAACTTGAAATGAACCATTTGCAATGCACATATGGTGTATTCACCATCAAAACAACAACATTGGCACAATAAACCAAATAAACACCATAAACACAACAATTGAAAATCTACAAATCTCGCAATACCATACACAAACAGCACCACCTACACCGCCAAACACAAAAGTTAACAAAAGTACAAAATGGAACAAACTAATATACCCACATTACAATAGTTTACAAAATATGTGGATAGATCCCCTTCCAAATTTTGAAATAAACACTACATTAAAATTTCTACCACAATACAGCTATTACACAGATGGATCCTTTTTACCACCTAAAGAATCTGATGATGGCCACTGGAAAAAAGAAAAAGCTGGATATGGAATCTACAACGCATCTAAACTAGATGTACAAATATCAAAAAGACTGCTTGGACTACAAACATGCTTCAGAGTAGAACTAATGGCTATACATGAAACACTCTCAATAATCACCACTAAATACATTAATGAACCTGCACACATTTTTACCGATTGTCTTAACTGTATACATGTTCTAAACACACAACTAAAACACCCAACCCAACAAGACAACCACGTCGATAAAACCATATTAGAAGATATGGTAAAAATGCTAAAAAAGCGAACACAACCAACCACAATATACAAAGTTCAAGCACACGCTAAAATTAACGGGAATGAACACGCAGATCAACTCGCAAAAGAAGGAACCATGAAAAGAGGCTATCAATTTGCAGCAAATC
The DNA here is from genome assembly GCA_022496805.1 of Pohlia nutans. Taxonomy (NCBI): domain Eukaryota; kingdom Viridiplantae; phylum Streptophyta; class Bryopsida; order Bryales; family Mniaceae; genus Pohlia; species Pohlia nutans. Next base: position 7,816,055 of record CM040086.1, read on the forward strand.
CACACGAATTTGCACATACGACACCGTACTACTTCCAAAAAGACATGTGGCCTGGCCGTATCAAACGACCAGACAAAGGACCAGTTAGATGTTTGGAAGAATATATAAAGAAACATGACTGAAACACTAACCTAGAAATACTTGCAGAAGACTTTCCCAACATTAGCAAATGGACAACAAACTCCATCATAGATAATGAAATGTCCAATGACTTTTGGAATTATCAAGAAATAACAGACTCACAAAAACAAGCATACTAAAATTTAGAACCGGTCAATACATGGGTAAAGCCAGAAAGCAATTAATTTTCGGCATACAAAGATTCCCCTCAAAACATGTCCCGTATGTAATTCACAAGATGCAGATACACAGCTACATGCACTTTTACTATGCAAACAACACCATGTACACGCACTAAGAACCAAAAGACACAATAAAGCGATATGGGAATTAAGAAAATTAATACTATCCTCAAATAAATCAAGATGCTACACTCTCATGAATGCGGGAACATTCAACAACAACCCACAAGAAAACACAGTTCCTCCATGGTTATTACTATGTACTTGTAATCAACAAAGATGTCAATGCAATGCCAGATTCAAACTAGATATATTATGCATTAAAGGCCTCCCATACCAAAGCCCACCTCCTCTAAACCTCGATGATAACCTTACCATACAATTCATAGAATTCACATACACTAACGACAAATTTTCACCAGAAACAATTGGCAGAAAAATTCTAAAATACCAACATCTAATTAACAATATCATACAACATGGCTGGAAAATAGATCCTATCATAGTCATTATAGCTGGAGCTAGAGGAACCACACACGTCTCTTCAATGAAACAACTAGAAAAAAAATTCAACATTTGCGAAACCTCCATAAAACAAACATTCAAAGCAATAAATACTATTGCCATACAATATGCCAGATCTATCCTTTTACATAAAAGACGTGTAGAGAATAATCAAACAATACCAACAGACGTAGCACATTAAAAGAGGGAGGGTAGTGGTGAAAACCATTGCTAGCCACTCTTTTCAAACAACTAGCTCAACTTGTCTCAGGGGATAGGAAGGGTCGGTTGGTTGGTACAACTTTCCTGCCATGATAACTCACTAGCAGCACCTAGCCATGTGTATCACACCACTGCTCAACGAGCCCAACTGGTTTCGAACCCGAACCACATAATCGTGATACAACGCCCTTCACTAACCAACCAAAGAACCCATGACTTGGTGTTAAAACTGAATACCAAACATACCTTTATACAAACTAGCATTCATCCATCATTACTTCGCTTTTTTCCGTTGTTACTGTTACTGTTACTTTGTTTTGGTTACTATAGTGTCCATCTTCGAAAGAGGAGAGTAGTATTGTTCCAATGTCCCTTTGTCCGGTGGGCATCGGATCATTGACATTACGAACGGACACTATATTCACGCCGGCCCTTTCTATAGGGTCGGTGTTTCTATCTATCTCCATAGATTGACATTGGTGGTCTCTGGAGCTACGATTAGACTTGCTCAAGTGCAAAATTTCTTCTCCTTGCCTACACATATAATTCTTTTTCTTCAATCTCATAACAAATATACACTCAATTGTTATTCAATTGATCCAATGCCAAAACTATAAATGAGAGTCTTAAGAATAATAATAAAAATTTGTTGGCGTAGAAAATCATCGTGAATGAAGAGTCTATTGGGGATAGTTTGTCTATCTATGCCTTATAGACAATCATGCCGGGTAGCAATGAAAGTCTTACCTTAATCCGAAGTGGCGGCGTACAATATGAACAACCATGGTGCATTGCTCTTTCAATGTCCATGCTCGGCATCACTCGAGCTTTTCGAGACAACCGTGAAGCTATAATCGACTTCAACCACACGAAACTCAATATGAGTCACTTTATGAAACAAAGAGGATGAAATCCTTTATCCAAAGGATCATAGCATTTTTTGACAACCATATATGATGATTTATCTCAGCTTTTAATTACCTATAATATATGATCACTTTGGTTTTTTGTTTTTTTTTAATTCCAAATTAAATGATTTATTTTTTCAAATGCTCATAGTACACAAATCATTTGGAATTAGAATATGAGATTAGACTCTTTGATTAATTTCAATCATTAACTATTGAGTTGAAGCAAGACAAGCATTTGGCTCCTTGGAATGAACCTTGTCATAATTTATTCTTTTTCAATTCCTATTGAGAATGAGGTTCCCTTGCAATTTTTTGATTAACATTAAGTTACTAACTATTGAGATGGTTTATGATCTTCATTGGCTGAAAGAGGACAAACATTTGACTCTTTAGAATGAAGTTTAGCAGATTTTTTTTGTATGCGTTTCCAATTGAGGACAAGGTTGGCTTTCAATCCCTTGAAAGCACTAAATCGATGCTCTGCAGATGTCAATTTGTCTCTTTTCTTGCAATTAGGTGAGACCGTCATACGATTTAGAAAAGCAAAGTATTGCCGCAATCTTTCTTTCTTGCCCATTCCATCGCCATTCTAGTTCAACGGAAGAACATTTGAAAGATTCTTCATCAATTGAGCATGTTGCGTTGTAATAGTTTTGTCATTTTACATAAATCAGTGTAGTTTGATTTATTTTTTCTAATTTAATTCTATTAAAAGTTTGAGTTTAGTTAGTATAAACGACTAGATATTATAAATATGATTATGTGACTTTAGATTTGGAAAGTAATGTATTTTGAGGTTTTATAATAAAAGTTGTCTTTGAACAAGGCAAGTGCAAATGGAGTATTGACATGGATTTGAAACAACACCAACCCTTTCATCCTAGGGGTAGTGTCTAGTGGTTGAATCATATTACCTTTCTATAACTTGTGCAAGTTGTAACTTTCCTCCTCAACAATTGTTAAATAATCATGAAAATCAATGCATAGTAATGTATTTGAAGTACATTTAGTTCATTTTTTTGGCTACACCGCTATAATAAATGATTTACGTTAAATACGGCGCAAGAAAAAGGCTTTGTCAATATATATGTGCCAAATATTTATTCTTTGGGAAAAAACGATTTGTAGATGGGATATTCAAGAATATTCTTCAAATCCTTTTTTATAATTAAATTCATTAAAAAATCCAATTTTTTGGCATTTCTTTTTAATTTTATTTGCCAAACATGGCCTCCACCTATTATAGTGAAGATGTGGCAATACAAGATCATTCTTCTTTGATCAACAAAGAGATCAATAAACATCTTTCTATGGTCACATCATTGCCCTTTGGATGACTAGGCAAAGAAGTGTAGGCATTAGAAGAGAAATGAACCCTCTAAGGGGCTTTTTCGATGTTTGGGCAAAAGTCTAATTTTCATTGGAATTATTTTTAAAATATTTTTTAAAGAAAATAAAACGTTAATAAATAAATAACAATTAATTAATTTAATTTTTTAAGATTTAAAAAAAATATATTCAAAGATTTTTTTGAACAATTTTTAATATTAGAAATATATTCGAAACATATTTAAATTTTTTTAATACTTTTAATATTTAAATATCCAATATGAAATGTCAAACTCATGCCACATCAGATTTTATTTTTTTAAAATATTTTTTATTATTTAAATATTTTTTAAAAAATTCAAAAGTTTGAAAAAAAAAAAAAAAACTTGAGGTCTCTTTGAGGGTTCAAATTTCTTGTAATGCATGCGGAACTATAACTAAATTGCTTTTTTTTGGAGCGATGCTTTTCAAAATCTAGGTGTGCTACCAAAAAAAAGAAAAAAAAGAAGAAGAAGACATTGAAATCAATTATTGCATACAATTGTTCATTTGGTAGTACATTGGAATTACACTTGGAATCCAAACCATCACATAAGAATATTCTAATATTTCACCCCACTCTTTGCCTCTCACCACTCATAGGAGCACAACAATCCACCAATTCTTGTCATTGGGTATGCAAATAATGAACCAATAAAATCTTGAGGAATCTCTATTTAGAAACGCAAACAACATTGTCGATGAAAGCACTGATGTGGTTGACGTTCATGATTCCTATTTAAATTTGAATGTTTTAGATTGTCTATGTGTTTACGTGGCTACACTTGGGATTGATGATGAAAAAGGTTAGGAATTCACTTTAAATGGGATTGTTGATGAGGCAAATGATGTGGATTATGACCATGCTATGGCTATATTACTAATCAGTAGTAATAGATTTGATTGATGAGTTATGAAAAATTTCAAGGTCTTGAATGGAGACCTCTATGTATTTGGAGATTTCCTACAATTAAAATTTATAATATATTTTTGATTCAATTTTTGAAACTTTAGAATCTTTGTAAAAGAGTTTTTATATAATTATGCAAAATTCTCATTATATCGCATTGTTCAAAATTTAGGCATTTTTTTGAAAAATTGATTTAAATTTAGGCACTTCATACAATGTTGAATTAAAATTATCGAACACCAATAAAAACAATTCATTATTGCTGAAGTTGAGGTACTAGCAAGGGCACCAATAGGGGTTATATTTGATAATAAATTTTCAAGGCTCATTATTTCATTTATTCGTTCCGGGAATGCTAGCATGTGAGCCTAGAGAGGAGAGCTTGAGAGCCTGAGAGCCTGAGAGCCTAGAAAATTTTCAATTTTTTTTTCGTTTATTTCTGTAAGGGACCTTTAACCGTGGATTCAGTATTAAGGGGATTTGGGCTTGATTTGAACTCTAATGTAAAATGTAATTATTTAACATATTACAGCTCTAAGATTGAACATAGAAAAGTTAAACATGAACAAAAGAGTTAACAATTGAATGACCTTGGAGAATAAATGGGTTTAGCGATGTGAAGTACAATTCATATGGAATTAGGGTGTTTTTTGAACTGTAACGTAAAATGTATTTATGTCACAGACTACATCTATGCAAATGGATTAGGGAAATTGTAGGGTCTTGGTGTCAAGGCTTTATAGATTGAACATAATCCAATTATAACATGAAGAAAAGTGTGAAGAGTTCAATGAGGTTGGAGAATACAAAAGTTTGGCAATCCATAGTACAACACACATATAAAAAATCCAAAGTAGTGGCCCTTTTAGTCTCACTACAAATACCATATAGAAAGTAGTACAAATATGTGGAGTGAACATCAATGTTCCTCTAAATCATCTCTAGAATCACCAGTATCAGTGGACCTTGAGCAAGAGCTAGATGTAGAGCCGTTCGGTGAACTAATACCATCACAATCAGACTCCTCAGCCTCAACATCAAAGTATACAAGTGCGTCAGAATTCAACACCTTTGGCTTTGGAATGTGATCCCTAATACCCTTAACTGCAAGAGCTTGTGCTACAGGCTCAATGTAGCAAGGCAAGTGAAAAGGTTTAGTTGGGCTCTCTAGAAACTCCGATCTTGCAAAAAAGGGCCTCTGCACGGTAGAATTCGTGGTCTTCATTTTTCTGCACAAGGTACAATATAAACATGAGCTGGATTGGCCACAGCGGTCATCTTCCCCAACTTCACCATCAAACTTGGTAGTTATATCTTTGATTCCGAGCTTCATAGCAGCAGCGATGCCTTCCCGTGTTACATCTTCCGGTTTAGTCTCTTCTCGGTACACATGCACCGCCGCATCACCAGCAGCGGCAATCTCTTGCTGTAAACAATCCTCTATTAGAAACATATCATACACAATCATTGCATATCCACAAATTCATTAACTCACACATATACAAGTGAATTAGTAGATAGCGGTGAGAATTATACTCGAAACATAAGAGCTGTGAAGACATCAGCTAGTAAAGAATACCACGATCTCTTTGCAGCATTTATACACCTCTCCATTTCCTCCCGACTCAGGAGCTCAGAGAAATGATCTAAGGGCATGGTGCCAAACTTTCGAACTTGGTATAGCTGATGAACCAAATTAGTTTTCACATGAGAAAACTCAGTTTGCCTACATCAAATGGAAACTCGTGGTTAGAAAGCATACGTGAACACAATGAAATACAATAAAAACAACTTGAGAAGAAAAAGGACACTCACTTGTTAATATCGTTCATCACGTTCATGAGAACACCAATTCCTCCTTTTGTTTCCAATATGATGCTGTCCACCGAGTAATGCCATGACTGAACATTACTATACAGCCTCGTGATGTGATTCATCCAGCAATGCGGCGGTGATTACCATCACAAATAAAGAACATTTTACCTTTCATGAACCGCAGTGAGTCCTGGGAATCGAGATACTCATCAAATTTATTGCTCTCAGACTGCCAAATGGGTCCCCACTCACTTCTATGCTTGGATGTGACATGCTCCCCAATACCTTGCTCGTTTGTAAGGGACACATAAAAAACACATGCGCCTTCGCGGTAGCCATGCACAAATTCTTGCTCGAGTTTGACAAGGTCACATTGCAAGGTAGGCCTTACCATAGGCATGACAACAAGTCGGCAAAGAGGGATCATGTGTCGTGAAATGTTGGCTGGTTGCAAACGAAGGGCTGCAAGTGCAGCGACAGTGTTCATCTTTTGAGAGCGTCGAATGTCATCTTCATTCGCTCCATCCACGGACTGAATGATAGGACTATCGTCGTCATCATCATCTCCATCCACACCAATTGCTGGTTGAGGAGTAGCCGTTTCGTCCTCTGCATCATCTGAATAACTCTGCGGCGTCACTGGATCCTACATAAAAAAAAAAAACAATGACCAACGACAAAAATTAGGACGTTAGGTACACGTAGGGTACACTGCGTTATTGATTGATCCGAGTGCTTTCTACATCCCTAAAACAAATAACCCACAGTCCATCAAGAGGACAACGGTATTAGATGAGCACGTAGAATAAGGAGCCTTGATCAGACCACACAAGGATCACGTAAGAGAACTCGATGACAAGGCGTGGCTGTGCAAGAGCCGGTAGCATGAGCCCGCCGATGGCCTGTCCACTCAAACCCAGCCTAAACCCTCATCCATTGAAATAGGTTTCGGCCCCGAGGGCTAACTTCAATCTCCCATAAAATCTATACAACGAACACCATTGACCAGACTCGCTCGCATCATGGGACGTGCTTTCTTGCTAATGCCATCACCACAACAGGGCTGCAAACCCGCCAAATGCCTTCCCATCTCATCACACAGCACCCATGATGCCGTCACCACCCGGGTGATGCGAGCCTGTCCAAGTACTCATCATTCTCACCACACAACACCCATGATGGAAAACGAGAGAAAACCCACGACCATCTCTCACACTCTCCGGACAAAGTAGAGTTAAACAAAGTAGGCTATTTGAGGGGCCACGGTGAGTCTGGGCCACTCGCGTCACGGCGATGGGCGCGTGACGTGGCGCCAGACCCTGGCTCCTCCATAAAGGCCTCAGCCCAGAGGACTCACTCGTGCCTCCCCAGGACTCGAAACACGAACACCAGTACATGTGGCAGGCTCGCATCATGGCGCGCATTTTTTCGCATGCCGTCACCACCAGGGTGGTGCGAGCCTGCCCAAGTACTCCTGATGATTACCACACAACAGTCGAAAAGGAAATCGAGACGAAACCACGACCCTGCCTCACAATCTTTCGGCGAAGTACAGTGAAACAAAGTAGGCCATTTGAGGTGCCAGGAAGGGGCTGGACCACTCGCGTCACGGCGAAGGGCTCATATCGCGGCGCCACCAACGCCACACCCTGGCTCGTCAAAAAAGGCCTCGGCCCCGACGGTTCCCCATTCTAACTACAGACCTCCGATAAAGTACAATAAGACGAACACATTGACTTTCAATCACACTCTTGTTGGCGAACCAGAGTAAATAAAAAAGGCCCGTAAGGGGTGCTTGAGTGTGAGTGGCCACTCGTGTCACGGCAAAGGGTGCGTGACGTGGCGCCACCAATGCCAAACCCTGCCACCTCCAAATAGGCCTAGGCCCCGAAAGCTCACTCGTGCCTCCCCATGACTCGAAACACGAACATGGGTACATGTGGCTGGCTCTCATCATAGAGTACAATTTCTCGCAACGCCGTAACCACAATGGTGGTGCGAGCCTGCCCAAGTTATCCAATTCTCACCACGCGACACCTATGAAGAAAAACGAGAAGAAACCCACGACCGTGACTCTTACTCTTTGGGCAAAGCAGAGTGAAACTATCTAGACCCATTGAGGTGCCAGTGAGGGGCTGGGCCACTCACGTCACGGCGAAGGGCACATGACGCGGCGCCACCAACACCACACCCTTGCACCACCAAATAGGCCTCGGCACCGAGGGCTCCCCATTATACACACAGATCTCCCATAAAGTACAATATAACGAACAAATCGACCTCCAAGCACACTCATGAGGACAAGGCAGTTTGACAATGAATAAGCCGTAAGGGGTGCCAGATTAAGACAACACCAGCCCTGCCTACCCTAAACTCAAGCCTACAACCAACAAGAGCAGGCTCGCATCATGGATGGCCGGCATCATGGCGATTTCTAATCTCGCATGCCGTCACCACTTGAAAGTGCGAGCCAGAACAAAGAGAAAACAATTTGGCCGAATGGGGTGCCAGGGCGCGAGTGGGCCACTCGCGTCACGGCGAAGGGCGCGTGAAGTGGCGCCACCAACTCCAAACCCGGGCTCCTCCAAATAGACCTCGGCCCCGAGGGCCTTCTAGTGCCTCCCCAGGACTCGAATCACGAACCCCACTCCAAGTGGCAGGCTCGCATCATGGCGTGAATTTTCACGCACTGCCGTCACCTCCAGGGTGGTGTGAGCCTGTCCATGTTCTCCCCATTCTATCCTCACAACACGTATAATGGAAATCATGACGAATACCATGTAATTGATTTACACACTGAGGGTGAGCAAAGTGAAAAAAACTTGGCCGTATGGAGTGCCAGGGCGCGAGTGGGCCACTCGCGTCACGGCGAAGGGCGTGTGACGTGGCGCCACCAACTCCAAACCCGGGCTCCTCCAAATAGGCCTCAGCCCCGAGGGCCTTCTGGTGCCTCTCCAGGACTCGAATCACGAACCCCCCTCCAAGTGGCAGGCTCGCATCATGGCGTGAATTTTGACGTACTCCCGTCACCTCCGGGTGGTGCGAGCCTGCCCATGTTCTCCCCATTCTACCCTCACAACACGCATGATGGAAATCATGACGAACACCATGAAATTGAATCACACACTGATGGTGAACTAAGTGAAAAAAACTTGGCCGTATGGGGTGCCAGGGCGCGAGAAAGCCACTCGCGTCACGGCGAAGGGCGTGTGACGTGGCGCCACCAACTCCAAACCCGAGCTCCTCCAAATAGGCCTCGGTCCCGAGGACCTTCTGGTGCCTCTCCAGGACTCGAATCACGAACCCCCCTCCAAGTGGCAGGCTCGCATCATGGCGTGAATTTTCACGTACTCCCGTCACCTCCAGGGTGGTGCGAGCCTGCCCATGTTCTCCCCATTCTACCCTCACAACACGCATGATGGAAATCATGACGAACACCATGAAATTGATTTACACACTGAGGGTGAACTAAGTGAAAAAAACTTGGCCGTATGGAGTGCCAGGGCGCGAGTGGGCCACTCGCGTCACGGCGAAGGGCGTGTGACGTGGCGCCACCAACTCCAAACCCGGGCTCCTCCAAATAGGCCTCGGCCCCGAGGGCCTTCTGGTGCCTCTCCAGGACTCGAATCACGAACCCCCCTCTAAGTGGCAGGCTCGTATCATGGCGTGAATTTTCACGCACTGCCATCACCTCCAGGGTGGTGCGAGCCTGCCCATGTTCTCCCCATTCTACCCTCACAACACGCTGTCGTGATGGAAATGCTTCCATCGTGTACATTTATGCTCTAAGCTTTGAATTTCCAATGAATGGAGTAGCGGAATGAAAATAGTACATATAGTTTGTCTTTCGTTTTAATTAAATCATCAAAGGATTAGGTGATTTGAAAGGTTTGAATAGGAAGGGGGGGAAAAAGTACCTTCTTTGAAGTTTCAAAGGGGAGCATGAGCATATGTGCCCCACCGCCACCTTTGATTGGATGAGATTTAGTGAGGTCTTGGGGTTTTCAAGATTGTCGAGAGTCTTTTTGTGGGTGTGAATAGTGAGAGCTTTGGAGGCAGAGTTTCGACTTGATGTAGCTCATTGAGCAAGACTTTGTTTAAATTGAAATTTTGAGAGATTGTTCCTTGTAATGAGACCTTTCCGAATTGATCTTATAAGTTGAATTTGGAATTGTATTGCAAAAGTTGTGAAGGTTGGAAGTTTGTGGAAACCCTTGGCCGTCCATTGAGAGGGCAGAGGTTTCGACGAGCCACAACTTTTGTTGTGTGTATCAACTTGCTTTGCAATTTTGAGAGTGTATGTATCATTGTAATAACTTTCCAAGAAGTTATTACTTTTATGATTTGGAGTTCCGAGGAGGAAGTTATGAAGGTGTGAAGGCTTGGAGGTTGACTGCCTTTGGAAAGAAGGAAGCTAAGACTTCGAGGACCATAACTTTTGGTCACTGTAATAATTTCTTTTGAAATCTACAGGACTGATAGCCTATGAGATTAGCTCTTCTGATTGCTATCACTCAATCTATTTGGAGTTTTATTGAAGGAGTTGTTGTGTGTTGAAGTTGAGAGGTTGAAACTTTCTAAAAATAAAGAGACCGTAACGTTGATTAGCCATAACTTATGGACAGAGTTTAGGGTTTCTATAAAAAGTATACATATTGTAGTAGTTTGCAATAGCTTTCCAAAATGCTATTGCACTTGTATGTAAGAGCTTTAGATCAAAAGTTATGAAGATATAAAGAGGCGGAGGTTGGTTGTCAAAAGAAAAATAAAGCTTCCACTTTGCTCTCTTATAACTTTTAGACAGTAACTTATATTCAATTGAAATTTTGAGGAGTGTTAGTTTGTTGTTTTAGCTTTTCAAAAAGCTATTATACTTAGCTTTTGGAGACTTGAGCCATCTGTAGCATCAATTAGAAGCTCGCAGCCACAATAGAAGATTGCCTTGAAGGTTTCTTTGTGTTTTTAAACACTTTGAGACTTTAAAGGAAGAAGATTTGAAGACTTCAAGACAAGAAGACGAGAACATTTGTGTGTTGTGGCTTGTGGCTCGTTGTCTTTTATAGTTGTTCTTAGCCGGTTTTGGAGGCTCGTTGATTTTTATTGTTATTCCCAGCCGGTTTTGGAGGCTAGTTGTTTTCAATTTTGTTTTGTAAACTTTGTTGCGGCGAAGTGAGATTGATCACCCACACGGTCGTGTTTATGTTGTTCCCACCGGTGAGGCACGTTTGCTGGTCACCGTGGGTTTGAAATTTAGGAGCCATCTTTCGGACGGTTTCAGCTCGTGGTCTGGCCGTCCCGTTTTACCCGTCCGAGGCCCATGGTTTCTTATTACCCCACCCTTACCCTTAAACCTTTTAGAGCCATTGCAGGATAGGACTGGGAAGAGATTTGAAGATTTGAAGAGTACAAGAATTGAAGACAAGACCGATCTCCCAAGCTATCTGGTCATCGTGTCGCAGCCAGATTCCCCGCGAATTCTCAGAGCGCGCTCCTCTCTACCCGACAACGCATGATGGAAATCATGAAGAACACCATGAAATTGAATCACACACTGAGGGTGAACTAAGTAAAAAAAACTTGGCTGTATGGGGTGCTAGGGCGCGAGAAAGCCACTCGCGTCACGGCGAAGGGCGTGTGACGTGGCGCCACCAACTCCAAACCCGGGCTCCTCCAAATAGGCCTAGGCCCCGAGGGCCTTCTGGTGCCTCTCCAGGACTCGAATCACGAACCCCCCTCCAAGTGGCAGGCTCTCATCATGGCGTGAATTTTGAAGTACTCCCGTCACCTCCGGGGTGGTGCGAGCCTGCCCATGTTCTCCCCATTCTACCCTCACAACACGCATGATGGAAATTATGACGAACACCATGAAATTGAATCACACACTGAGGGTGAACTAAGTGAAAAAAACTTGGCCGTATGGGGTGCCAGGGCGCGAGAAAGCCACTCGCGTCACGGCGAAGGGCGTGTGACGTGGCACCACCAACTCCAAACCCGAGCTCCTCCAAATAGGCCTCGGTCCCGAGGACCTTCTGGCGCCTCCCCAGGACTCGAATCACGAACCCCCCTCCAAGTGGCAGGCTCGCATCATGGCGTGAATTTTCACGCACTGCCGTCACCTCCGGGGTGGTGCGAGCCTGCCCATGTTCTCCCCATTCTACCCTCACAACACGCATGATGGAAATTATGACGAACACCATGAAATTGAATCACACACTGATGGTGAACTAAGTGAAAAAAAACTTGGCCGTATGGGGTGCCAGGGCGCGAGTGGGCCACTCGCGTCACGGCGAAGGGCGTGTGACGTGGCGCCACCAACTCCAAACCCGAGCTCCTCCAAATAGGCCTCGGTCCCGAGGACCTTCTAGCGCCTCCCCAGGACTCGAATCACGAACCCCCCTCCAAGTGGCAGGCTCGTATCATGGCGTGAATTTTCACGCACTGCCATTACCTCCAGGGTGGTGCGAGCCTGCCCATGTTCTCCCCATTCTACCCTCACAACACGTATGATGGAAATCATGACGAACACCATGAAATTGATTTACACACTGAGGGTGAACTAAGTGAAAAAAACTTGGCCGTATGGGGTGCCAGGGCGCGAGTGGGCCACTCGCGTCACGGCGAAAGGCGTGTGACGTGGCGCCACTCACTCCAAACCCGGGCTCCTCCAAATAGGCCTCGGTCCCGAGGGCCTTCTGGTGCCTCTCCAGGGCTCGAATCACGAACCCCCCTCCAAGTGGAAGGCTCGCATCATGGCGTGAATTTTCACGCACTGCCATCACCTCCAGGGTGGTGCGAGCCTGCCCATGTTCTCCCCATTCTACCCTCACAACACGCATGATGGAAATCATGATGAACACGATGAAATTGATTTACACACTGAGGGTGAACTAAGTGAAAAAAACTTGGTCGTATGGGGTGCGAGGGTGCGTGTGAGCCACTCGCGTCACGGCGAAGGGCGTGTGACGTGGCGCCACCAACTCCATACCCGGGCTCTTCCAAATAGGCCTGGGCCCCGAGGGCCTTCTGGTGCCTCCCGAGGACTCGAAAGAATAACAATAATAATCCTAGGCCCACCCAATAACAAACCCTACCTTTCACATTCATGCTACAAACTCGTGACGCCCAAGGATTTATGACACCCAAGCACAAATTCCACACCATGCGTGGCGACCACTCAAGCAAACCCTGGGCCTTCAATGGCAGTCCTCGGCCCCGACGACCCACCCAGCACTCGCAAACCACAACTCGTGTTGGCCACAGGGCCCAGCACCTCACCACCCAAATGCGCATCATGACCTAACATTCACACACAATAACTTGCGCTTCACGACCCTAGGCCCGACGCGTTTGCATTCCAGCCCCTACACAATCACGTAGAGAACTTGGGACACCAAAGGTCTTTGATTGTCCACCTCAAATTCCACACCAAAACACAAACATTAAAAACAAACCCTGGGCCCTCCCTCATAGCCCTAGGTCCGGACAGCTCATCCATCACTCGTGACGCCCAAAATAGCACTCAAAGACCTTCTTTAGAAATTCTTATAGATGTAAGCCTTGTCATATGTTTTTGGAAAGTTCTTGCAAAGGGCTTTTCAACGGCATAAGACTCATTGAATTTGAACTAAAACTCCAAAAATTATGGTTGATTGAAAGCTTCCCAAATTAAAATAAAAGTCAGACTATTACAAATTGAGCATAACTTTTAAAGTTTATGTCCAAACCCTCGGCCCTCCAAATAGCCCTCGGCCCTGAGACCTCTAATTGACCTTCCCAAGACTTGAACTCGTGGCGCCCATAATAGCACTCTAAAACCCTTTTCAAACATTATTTTGGAAGTATGCCTTGTCATATCTTTTTGGAAAGCTCTTGCAAAGGGCGTTTCAACAGTATAAGACTCATTGAGTTTGGACAAAACCTCCAAAAGTTATGGTTGATTGAAAGCTTCCCAACTTAAAATAACAGTCTGACTATTACAAATTGAGCGTAACTTTTGAAGTTTATGTCCAAACCCTCGGCCCTCCAAATAGCCCTCGGCCCCGAGACCTCTAATTGACCTTCCCAAGACTTAAACTCGTGAGGCCCAGAATAGCACTCCAGAACCTTTTTCAGACATTTTTTTGGAAGTATGCCTTGTTATATGTTTTCGGAAAGCTCTTGCAAAGGGCGTTTCAACGGTATAAAACTCATTGAATTTGGACGGAAACTTTAATAGTTATAGTTGATTGAAATCTTCCCGACTTAAAATAGCAATCTAACTATTACAATTGAGCATACCTTTTGAAGTTTATGTCCAAACCCTCGGCCCTCCAAATAGCCCTCGGCCCCGAGACCTCTAACTGACCTTTCCAAGACTTGAACTCGTGGCGCCCAGAATAGCACTCCAGAACCTTTTTCAGACATTGTTTTGGAAGTATGCTTTGTCATATGTTTTTGGAAAGCTCTTGCAAAGGGCGTTTCAACGGTATAAGACTCATTGAGTTTGGACAAAACCTCCAAACGTTATGGTTGATTGAAAGCTTCCCAACTTAAAATAACAGTCTGACTATTACAAATTGAGTGTAACTTTTGAAGTTTATGTCCAAACCCTCGGCCCTCCAAATAGCCCTCGGCCCCAAGACCACTAATTGACCTTCCCAAGACTTGAACTCGTGGCGCCCATAATAGCACTCTAAAACCCTTTTCAAACATTATTTTGGAAGTATGCTTTGTCATATGTTTTTGGAAAGCTCTTGCAAAGGGCGTTTCAACGGTATAAGACTCATTGAGTTTGGACAAAACCTCCAAAAGTTATGGTTGATTGAAAGCTTCCCAACTTAAAATAACAGTCTGACTATTACAAATTGAGCGTAAATTTTGAAGTTTATGTCCAAACCCTCGGCCCTCCAAATAGCCCTCGGCCCCGAGACCTCTAATTGACCTTCCCAAGACTTAAACTCGTGAGGCCCAGAATAGCACTCCAGAACCTTTTTCAGACATTTTTTTGGAAGTATGCCTTGTTATATGTTTTCGGAAAGCTCTTGCAAAGGGCGTTTCAACGGTATAAAACTCATTGAATTTGGACGGAAACTTTAATAGTTATAGTTGATTGAAATCTTCCCGACTTAAAATAGCAATCTAACTATTACAATTGAGCATACCTTTTGAAGTTTATGTCCAAACCCTCGGCCCTCCAAATAGCCCTCGGCCCCGAGACCTCTAACTGACCTTTCCAAGACTTGAACTCGTGGCGCCCAGAATAGCACTCCAGAACCTTTTTCAGACATTGTTTTGGAAGTATGCTTTGTCATATGTTTTTGGAAAGCTCTTGCAAAGGGCGTTTCAACGGTATAAGACTCATTGAGTTTGGACAAAACCTCCAAAAGTTATGGTTGATTGAAAGCTTCCCAACTTAAAATAACAGTCTGACTATTACAAATTGAGTGTAACTTTTGAAGTTTATGTCCAAACCCTCGGCCCTCCAAATAGCCCTCGGCCCCGAGACCTCTAATTGACCTTCCCAAGACTTGAACTCGTGACGCCCAGAATAGCACTCCAGAACCTTTTTCAGACATTGTTTTGGAAGTATGCCTTGTCATATGTTTTCGGAAAGCTCTTGCAAAGGGCGTTTCAACGGTATAAGACTCATTGAGTTTGGACAAAAAACTCCAAAAGTTATAGTTGATTGAAAGCTTCCCAAGTTAAAAGATGAGTGTGACTATTACAATTGAGCATAACTTTTGAAGTTTATGTCCAAATTGAATGTGCTATACACGTTGAAAAGCCCTTGACATGCAAACCTTATGCCCTTCTACATAGCCCTCGCCCCCAAAACTACATCCATCACTCGTCAAGACTCAAACTCGTGACGCCCGAAATAGCGCTTGAGAACCATCTTCTGCCATTTTTTTGGACTTTTTTTTGTGGCCTTGGTTGCCGTGGTTTCCTCTTTGTATTCACTCGTGAATGGGATTTTGGTAGTTGTGGTGGCCATGGGCAATTGGTGAGGCCACAAACCACCTTCATGGTGAAGGCCGTCGCGTCATGACGAGCGTTGTGGCGTGGTCAAGGCGTGGTTCTGTGGACTGTTTGGTTCGAGTCTTGGGAAGGCTATTTGGTCCCCTCGGGGCGGAGACCACTGTGGAGGGGTCTGGGTTTGGAAAGAGGCCGGTGTCGTAACCACTGCCCCCACGTGGCCAGCGACACGACGTCTGCCCTCTCCTTTGGATTATATATGTTTTTTATTTAAACCTAGGTTCCTTGGATGTTGAAGGTTCCTCTTTGCCGCGGTTCCATGGACTGTTTGATTCATTCTCATTCACACCGACTTTCATATCTACGCAAGCTCCTTCACGACGCAATGACATGAAGCTTGACATGAAGAAATCATAGACAAGTGGTAAACTCACCTGCACTACGTGTATGCTTGCTTTAGTGTAACGTGGCAGATTGCCAGGCCAACTACGCGCGGAGTTAGAACACGAGATGATAGAGGCAGCACGTGAGCAACGTATGGGCAGGTCGTGGCATCGTAGGGGTGGGCTTATTGCAGAGCTTTGGCGGAAGTCATGGCACTGCTAGGGTGCGTCAGCTTGTGGCAGAGCTCGGGCAGAAGTGAAGGCAACGCGAGCGCTATGATACGAAGTTCGCAGAGCTCTGACCAGACGTTGGAGTGGTTGAGCATCCCTGCGACAATTGGCTCTAAACCCTAAGTCCCGCCTGTATAACTAGAGTCTATTGGGATGCTTGAGCCGACACGCGGGTATTTGCGTAACCCTAACCAGTAGATCGACACTCACTTAAACTCCATTTTCATCGTAACCCTAACCCCAGTCACACCATCACTTGTATATGGGTCGATTAAATCCAAGTCTAAACCGTATATTATAGGCATTTTAATGCACGTAATATAATATGAATTATTTCTTATATGTATATTATTCAGTAGAGACTAGATTCATAAGGATCTATAGAGCAAAGCTACACGGATTTGGAGTCAAAATTTCAATGAATCCAAATGAGTATGGAAAAATTTCGAGTTGATGAACACTCAATCTCTAGTCGCAACACGAGGCAAAGTGCATGGTGATTACGTATTTGACTTAAAAAATGTTTGAATGCATCTAAATCATACACAAGTTTATGATAGTCCTTAATTGTCTTGTATATACAATAAAATTGCTAGCGTTAAGATAAATCTAATTTCTAGGCAATGAACATTGAAACTGGTATGAATGAACAATGTCTTACAATTGATCGTGTAGCAACTCCCTCTATCACTTTGACATTGTCTTCACAAATAGCCTGGGGCGCGTCTTATGCCGCGACCATTTCTTGCAAACTCGCCAAGTTGGTCACTTCTTCTCCACCAAAATCAATCCTCACCCCCACAGGCTTTTCAACAACAGGCAAACGAGACATATGTTTGGACGTTCTCATCCTCGAACGCTCCAATTCAAGTCTACTAGAATATAGTAGTCTCCCTTGTCTCTTTCTTTTCTTCTGCCCACTTGCACTCTATGTGTTGTTAGAACAATTTTCAGTCCTGCATCTGCATAGCCTGAACTCCAACTTAAAAGTTTCACGACAAAGGTAAGTTCACACTACACTATTTGTGTTTTAGTCCCAACAATCTATCAAACTGTCACAACTATCTCACAACTAATTCTTCCTTCTACATTAACTCAAGCGTGCAACAGCCTAGTTGTTTGCCATTCTCACTTCAAGTATTTTCATATATTTCCAATAATTCTATAATAAGTATTAATAGCATTTTATTTGGTCAACTACATCAGTATTTGTATCAACGCTGTTCATAACAACTTGCATCCTCTATGTCAGCTATCACTGATATAGACATAATGTTTATGCCTTTATGAATTATGGATGTTTGCTATAGAATGTAATTTCACGTTCTCCATATCCTGAATCCGCCGTCTTTGATTGCACTATATATTGTAGCCTATGTCCAAGCCTAGCAAGTCGCATCGTCAAAGACTTGTCAAATGTCAGTCATATACATTGGCAATATAACTGCGTGATCCAATTCCAGTATCATATCTTATACACTCGTATACATTGCCTTTAGTACTGTTGTTACCTCTCCTCAATCCCTTGCCACTAAATCTCATTGAAAGTCATCGATGCGTTTGAGTTTAGCAGTGCAGAGGAAGTGATCCAGTAGGAAAAGCTTGGGAGATCGGGGACGCGAAGCAAAGAAGACTATCTTGTAGTGTCCAAGAATTTTCTCTCACGCATTTGGAGATCCTAGAGCTCCACGAGGCCGGGTTTCCTCTTGAGTCCACTACAACCCTTTTGCCTTGACGCTTTTTTACGGCGTCGAAGGTGTTTAAACCTGTGTTGTGGACTCACCCGAGGCCATTGCATTCGGACATGATCCCATTCTCTTGGAATGGAAAAAATGTGCAACGAAACACCGAGGCTCCCACAAAAGCTCACCGCAATCAATGGGAGAGTGCAAGAAACGTGAAGGCGAATATTCTCCGCGTCAACTTCCTCCCCTACCCCGGCCTTGGTGCCATCATTGTGCTTCAGTCTGGGGTGAAGCCCGACGAAAATTTGTACAATATCACATTGTACAATTTTCCGTCATGTACGTGCCCACATTACGCTGGCCAGTATGTCAACTGCAAACACCTTTACAATATTTTTTGTTTCTTTTGCAAGCTGGACTATAAAGTAGACACGTACATCTATGCTCTTACTCTCAGCTAAGATGGGGTTAAAAAAATTATTGTGGCGGCCGGGATCATCAAGACAGAAGATTGAAGAATGAGTCACAATTGGTGTTTAGACGGGGCGACTAGAACTAAAAGCAATAGCACCCTATTTTGAATGGCTAAAGCCCTATTTCGAATTGGTTGAAGTACTAGCTTACTCGATAAGTTTGACTACTATAACTATGTGTTAGACAAAAAGCAAAAAAAATCCTGCATGTAGGTCCAACTATTCCCCTTTCATTCTTTGTATCTTTTTAAGAGGCTTTCGTGATGGGGTTCAATTTACTCCATGTAGCCTATAATTATCCATTTTTTTCTAGTTCATTGTCAACAATGTACTCTATTACCAACTAACCCACGGTTATAGGTCCAGCGGTCATAGGGTATCAAAAATTACTATAAAAAATAAAAACTCTAAAAATAGAATTTTATATTCAAAAATTAGTGTCATTTTTAAAATTCAGATGGATCCTAGGCTCTAGGCTCTCCAAATCCCCGCTCTCCGCTCTTAGGCTCTCCTCTCTAGGCTCGCACGCTAGCGTCGTTGTATTCGTTCGATGCACCTAAACTAGATTTGATAAACTCAATTTCATTTAATTTTTTTAGCTCATCAACTTAATTTTTTTCTTTAATAATATCAAAACCACATTCATTATTTGAAAGCTATAGGAATAGATAAATTACTTTTATTGCATCATTAGAGGAGATTTCATAAATTTCAAGGGCCTCAAGTTTTTTTTGTGGTCCCATCTCATTCGTTCAATATAGGGCTGCCACTCATATTTGAAAAGTGTACTTCATAGTCTCTAACACTCCAAATGTGAAGCTGCAAACTCATTGTTAAAGTAGGATCTTAAATTTAACAATATTTCGTCTCAACCAATGATGCGTTGGAAGATCTACAAACACTTGTCTCAAAAAGGTAGAACGAGGCCGGTTGGTTGGTACAAATTTCGTGCCTATGATAACTCAATAGCAGCACGAAGCCACATACACCATATCACTGCTCAAACGGGCCAGATGGGAATCGAACCCGGACCACATAATTGGTAAAACACAGTCCATATCCAATCAACCATAGGACATATGACTTGGCAATACCCCACCGGGCCCCAACTCCTAATATACTCGCCAAACATCACTCTCACTACTAGAGAAATGGGGTTCCGGTGTAAGAGAAAATCAACAGAAATTCTGCTGGTTCGTGTGCGGCTTAGGAACAGTTGATTCCGGATCACAATCAACAGAAATGTCTTGGTTCGGTGTTGCTTCAATGTCCAAGTATACAGATAAAGAAAGTTTCTAATCTAGCATTCATTTTTTCTGGCCTGCCCGAGGAAAAGTAGCTGCCCGGAAATTTTGGGCTGCCCGGAAAAATTTAGACTGCCCAAAAATTTTGGGCTGCCCGGAAAAAAATTTAACTACCACGGCCAAGGCCCCGACCCACCACCGTAGGGCCCACCACGGCCAACCGAAGACCAATTGCCAACGGCCGGATTCGAACACACGACCTTCTAAACCCCAACCACTAACTAAACCACCACACCACATACACACGCTCATGCAAGTGTAAGAATTATCTTGTTAATTATAAGAGAACTTAACCATTGCCGATTCGTTTGCCATGTACAAAAAGCTTTTTTTTTCAATTTTTTTTTTTGCACTATTTCATACAGGGATTTTTCTGTATGTACAAAAAATTTCAGATTTTTTTGAATTTTTTTTTTTTTTGGACAAAATCTTGAAGGCTGGAGCTGTTTTTTTTTTTCCCAGCAGTCTTTGAATATTTTTAACGATGTAAAAAAAACTTTTTTTTCAAAATTTTTCTTTGCAGTATTATATGCAGGGATTTTTCTGTATGTACAAAAAATTTCAAATTTTTCTGAATTTTTTTTTTTTCGACAAAATCTTGAAGGCTGGAGCTGTTTTTTTTTTTCCCAGCAGTCTTTGAATATTTTTAACGATGTAAAAAAAACTTTTTTTTCAAATTTTTTTTTGCAGTATTATATGCAGGGATTTTTCTGTATGTACAAAAAATTTCAAATTTTTCTGAATTTTTTTTTTTTTCGACAAAATCTTGAAGGCTGGAGCTGTTTTTTTTTTTCCCAGCAGTCTTTGAATATTTTTAACGATGTAAAAAAAACTTTTTTTTCAAATTTTTTTTTTGCAGTATTATATGCAGGGATTTTTCTGTATCTAGAAAAAATTTCAAATTTTTTTGAATTTATTTTTTTTCCGACAAAATTTGTCTTGGTTCTGTCTTGTTTTGACGCACTCTCTAGTAGTGAATCAACAGGAACTTGTTGGTTCCAAGAGGAAAATCAACAGGAACTTGTTGGTTCCAACAGAAATCAACAGGAACTTGTTGGTTCTGTGCAGATGACTAAATGTTTGCTACGTTAAACTCATTCTCTGTTGATTTCAACAGATGTGTGTTGGTTTTGTCTTGATTTTTACGCACTCTCTAGTAGTGTCTCTTTAGTTCCCGGTCACCCATGTTGGTTACTAATCACTAAAGTGTTTATTCTTGAAAGAGAAGAGTAGTTTTGCACAAACGGCCCTTTGTCTGGTGGACACTTGGTCATTGGCATTACGAACAGACAATTTATTCACGTCGGCCTCGCAAGAGGTCCAATTTTTTTATCTATCTATCTATCTATATGCGTTGGAAGATCAATGAATGTAGCTCGTGAAATATTCAAAGGTGAAGAAAGACCTCAAGTCTAACACTGGGCTACATTCTAAAACATTACAACAAACACCCTGACATCACTAGCTACTTTACCCCTTAAAGCCTTAGGGATATTGAACAAAACATAAATGTGTTACAATATGTGCCTTCCATATGTTTGATGAAGTTTGGTTCAATAGAAAAAAATGTAGGGCATCATCTCTACAATTTTTTTGTACAATCAAACTTCCAAAAATAACTTTATATATTTTTAATGAATTTAAAACTATTAACCTTTCAAAACTTGTATAAATTATAATTTTCACTTTTAGGGTTTACAATTTAGCATGATTGATTGAAGTTGGTTCATCTATTGTAAACTTAAAAAAAAAACTAAAGAAATGATGGAGGAAACAACAACTTTCTCCAATTAGTAAATTTTATATCATTATGACAATTTTGAGGTGACCCACTTTGAAAAAATCTCTTAAATGGAGTTTAGCTCGGATTGACATAATTCAAATTGCATTGGAAAGTTGACTTGATGTTGTATTTAAAAGCTTTTTTTTTTTTTTTTTTTTTTAAATAAAAAAATTTATGTTGTTCTGAGCAACCATTACATTCGGGCAACTATAAATTTCGGGCAACCATTACATTCAGGCAACTATAAATTTCGGGCAACCATTACATTCGGGCAACTATAAATTTCGGGCAACCATTACATTCGGGCAGCAACCAGAAAATGGTCGTTTGAGCATTTGGGGAATAGAAACCTGCAGAATCCAGACCAGTTCATAGATTTGCACGTATCCCGGTATATGTAGCCAGGGTGCACATGGGACTGAACCAAGTACGGGCGGCCGAGCATCTACATTGACAAAGCCGGAATCTACGGAAGTAAAGATTTGAGTGGGGTCTTAGGGTTGGTGGGGTCTTGGGCCCGATGCCCTTCCGTCCTCCAGGGTCTTGTTGATCATGTTGTCCGCGCGGGCATGTTGGCGTTCTCGTTGTTGTTGTTTGCATTCCCAGTGATCAGCTTGCGAGGCGATAACTGTAACTGAAACCCTCACTCATCATGCAGCAGCCCTGCGCCGTGCGTTCCTCTCGTTCCATGCGTTTTGTTGTAGTAGCATTTGGCAAGTCTCGTGCGTGAACGGCGTTCGTGCGGGCGGTGACGACGGAGGACCAACGACGACAGGGTTGGAGTCCCGTCGTGGAGAGCAGCAATGGGGCGCGGACGAGGGCCGAACACGGCCGATTCGTACATCGGCAGCCTCATTAGTCTCACGTCCAAGAGTGAGATTCGGTACGAGGGGATTTTGTACACTGTGGACACCGAGAATTCCAACATCGCGCTGCAAAACGGTGCGGTTTGCGCCTCAATTCTTTAGTGTTTTTTTTCTTTGTGCTCATGTTGACGGATTTTGTAATTGTGGGGTAGGGCCGGAGTTTTTTCGTTCCTTTTTTTCTTATCTGTTCCTTTTTAGGGTTTTCTGTCTGGAACACTTAGGGTTTCGTGTTGGAATGCGAAACCGGCTCTGACAATGTACTATTTATTTTATTTTTGGTTTCTTGTTTGTATCTTTTGAGCCGTGTTAGAGATAACGAAGCGTTTGAATATCCTCAATTTCAGCATGCTCAGGTTTCGGCGTTTGGTTTATTGTACCTCGACGTCGCATTAGCACGAAGAGTTTTCGCAATTGAGTCTGGAGTTTTCATAAGTTTTGAGAGTTGCGAGTCACTGAGACCGCCGACCCTAATTGTTCTGTCATGTGGAGTCATCTAATGGCGAGTTCATATCGTTTAAAATCATACGGTTGATGTAACTTGCTGCGAGTTGAGCTTTTTTTCATTTGCAGAAATGGAAAGCTTGTGAAAAACTCATCTGCATGACCAGGTCATTCGTCACAAGACATCTGGAAGCAGAAAATAGTAGATTTTCTGTTTTAGGTCAGGGTGAGATGGCCATGGCTAATTCATCGTTTATGTTTTGTCGTGCAGTGCGGTCGTATGGAACAGAGGGGCGCAAAAAGGACGGGCCCCAGATTCCTGCTAGCGACAAAGTCTATGACTACATCATTTTTCGAGGATCGGACATCAAGGTTGGAATTACAACAGTTTAAAATGTTACGTTTCTATCTACATGCTGTTTAGATGCGTTGAACTGGAACATGTTGGCTAGTGGTAGCTGTGATTTTGACGTGATGGGGGTTTCGTGGGACTGATGATGCCTCGCATTTTGTGGACAGGATTTGCAAGTGAAGTCGTCTCCACCTCCTTCCTTGCAACCCCCACCTCCTCCACAACCTGCAGATCCTGCAATCATCTCACTTCAGGTACTCTGACTCAAGCTAGTCTTGATCTTTTCGACAGCGATAGTACATGTTTAGGTTCTTGCGATATGCCAGCTGCAAGGGGCTCTTTACTTACTGAAACAGAAACGAAATTGTAGTAAATGCGTGTCAACAGGATGTACACTTGGTCATTGATTTGAACTGCCATTTTTGTGGAGTGAATTGAACTTGTTCTGTCCCTAATGTCTGTGCTATGTTATCAAGCAGTCTCAGCCGCAGTATCCCCCACCGTCGTCGCTGGGGTCCTACAATGGTGGGCTTCCAACAGCAGGATCTTCCTCGGAGCCCAGTGCTCCGCCGCCCCCTCCTTACATGGGGATGCCACCATCTCAGTACCGGAGTGCTGTGCCAGGGCCTCTCTATCCTCCGGCAGGACTGCAGTCATGGGGTCCTCCGCCACCACCTCCTGGTGCTAATGGATCAGGGATGGCAATGCCAATGTACTGGCAAGGTTACTACAGGCCACCACCAGCGGGGCACATGCAGCATCAGCCTATGCCCCCTCAACCTCCTCCGTCGTTGGCACCGCCACCGCAAGGTCAGCAGCAAGGCCAGCAGGCCCAGCAGGGTCCTCAGATACCAACCGGGCCACAGCAGCCGCCTCGTCCTGCTGGAGCGCCCAGTTCCAGTGGTGCAGTGACTTTGGCTTCACAGCCGCAGCCACCGCAATCAAGTGTTTTGGCTGCAGCGAGTGTGCCCAGCTCTGTTGCTCCAGTGGCGCCTTTGATGACACCAACTGCAGCTCCTGTAATTTCCGACCCTTTTTTTTTTGATGCTTTGCAGTGTTCCTGGACTGTGTATGAAATTTCTTATTGGATGGTTTCCTGTTTGGTGTTCCAAGGTCCAACACTTGTTATCTGTGCAGGTTTTGACTCCAGTGAGTGCCCCAGTATCTGCTGCTACCACAGCCGCAGCGACTCCAGTAGGTTCATCAGTTGGGACAACGTTTTCTGCTCCTGCCTCAGGAGTCCCTGTTTCAGTTGCTTCCAGCTTAGCTTCGTCTCTGCAAGGTGTGAGCGCTGTTATCACACCAGTTGCAAAGAACCCACGCCGAATTGCAGGAAGTGCGCCTCCAGCTTCGCAGCCTCCCTCGTCACATGCTATGGGAAGCTC
Organism: Pohlia nutans; assembly: GCA_022496805.1. Classification (NCBI taxonomy): domain Eukaryota; kingdom Viridiplantae; phylum Streptophyta; class Bryopsida; order Bryales; family Mniaceae; genus Pohlia; species Pohlia nutans. Next base: position 7,840,944 of record CM040086.1, read on the forward strand.
CTCTCAAGGACTACTTGCTCCGGTTGTTTTGAGTTCGCCTGTTGTGTCTTCTGGTGCATTGCTACGACCACAGAGCGAGACTGCACAGTCCTCAGGGACTGTAGCAACAGCTACAAAATCAGGAGCAACTGTTGCACAGAGCCAAGCGCCTCCAAAGGTGGAGCAGAAACACGCTGAACCAGCCAACCTAGCAAGGCTACCCGTGAATAAACACGCTGAACCAGCCAACATAGCAAGGCTACCCGTGACTACGCAAACTTCCGCACAGGCTGTACCTTCACAGGAACAAGTCAGTCAGCCTCTACTCCCATTGCCCTCAGCAGAACAGAAGCAACAAGGGATGGCACAGGTGTGCATCATCTTCACTTTCTCAGTACATATACTAGAGTCTGTGAAAGGGTGGGCAACTTTTTATGTTGTTACATTGGTTTTATTAATCTTTGTTGGAACCCTGACATTAAATCGGAGTAAGCTGTAAATGCAACTGTGAGTAATGCCATCAACTTCTTTTTGGAGTACCTGAATCTCACAACGTATTTGTAAAATTTTAAGCTAAATAAATGGTGTCGTTCTTAAACATTGATTTTTCTCTATCAGCAGCGAGGCAACCACGGCGTACCCGTTGGCCAAAGGAATCGCTGGCAGGTACCATGTTGTGTTGTGTTACAGTTGAATTTTGCCTTTCCTTACATTGGGTGGTCATCCTGAGCATTGTGTGGGTTAATTAATTGTGTGGGTGGTAATTGCTGTTGGTTCTGATTCATGTAGGAATGAATATTCCCTTATGATTTGGGTCACTAGAGGTTATAGTAACAATGATGTGCAGGGGAACGGCTATGGGGGAAATGGCAACTACAATCGTCGCGGAAGAGGTCGAGGCGGTCACACTGGAAGAGGTGTTGGGGTAAGTTTGATGATGTCTTATCCCCCTCCCTTTCACTTCCTGAGTGCAATTTCATACTGGTAGAGCAATGTCCTCAGTTCTTAGTGGTTAGCTGATTTCTTATATGCTACCCGACTTTGGGCAAGGTGTTGTAGCTTTGTGTAAGAGCAAGAGGGGTCTGTGGCTGATGTGGTCATTGGTGTTTATCAGCTGGCAAATCCCACACAGCAGTTCACGGAGGACTTTGACTTTTCTGCCATGAACGAGAAGTTCAACAAAGATGAAGTCTGGGGGGCACTTGGAGGGAAGGACGAAGAAGAGGAAGAGGATTTTGATGATGCGCATGTTGAAGACGAGGCAGTTGATTCCGCCCAATCAGATGCAGCGAAGAAGGTGATCCACATGTTTGGTTGCTGAACACGTTATGGATCGCATCATTAAATTGTTGGGATGGAAATGCTGGGAGAATGTTGTTTGTACTGTCAGGGGGAAGAACTGCTTTATGCTCATGTGCTTGTAAGAGGGTCATTGGCCTTGTTGAAATCATGATGGCTTGGATACTGTTAGGGAAATTGATGTTGGTTTGTGTGGTTGACTTGAGGGCATGGTGTTCAATGCATCAGGTTCTCTATAACAAGGATGATTTCTTCGACTCTCTATCCTGTGATGCAATTGAAGGAGGGCGTGCAGAACGCACTAAATTCTCTGAACAGCGCAAGATTGATACTGAGGTATATTCATCTCTCAGTGACATACATGCTTGGGTTTGAGAGCTAATATACTATTGACAACGAGCTCAGAATGTCTTCAGTAAAATCCCTCATATGCAACCAGAGTTTCACATTATCCATTCCTTTCAAGAGTAAAGCCAATGAACTGCTGATGAGAGGAGTTTTCGGCAAAGCATGTCCTTTCTCCACCTGTGGTATGATGTTCCTACTGTAATTGCCAGACAGGCTTGTAATCTCTTATGTTTGGTAGTTGAAGCTACAAATGGTTGCTTTACCCGTCATGGTCGTATCGCGCACCTGGTGCTGTTCAATGGAGAGGACAGACTGACTGATGTCTTTGTGGGATGCAGACCTTTGGAGCTTTTCCAGTGAGGTCACGCGGGGGCCGAGGTGGCCGTGGACGCCGTGGTGGCTACAGGGGTGGCTACTACGGTGGAGGCAGTTATGGGATAGGCAGAGGTGGAGGCTATGGCAGAGGCCGTGGAATGGGCCGTGCCTCGTCTGGCCCTGTATGAGTAGCTTTCCCCCATTGCGGGTTCTGATGTAGCAATCGCATCTGATACAAAGATTTGATGGGGATCAACGATGCTATTGATAATATGCTTTATAAGTGGGAGGGGTGTGTAGGTTATGCAGTATAGATGTGGAAGATCCTCTAGACGATTGTGGATTTGTGGTGCTTGCTGTTACAGAAAAAAGGTGGCAGTGGAAGAATGTGATGGGTTTGGCACCCTCAGTAAATATGAGTCTCTGGGTGGTGTATGTGCCCTCGCCCTTCACAGGATTCTGCAACTGGGTTGAACTTGGGAAAATATACCCGGTTTGGAATTTGGCCAAGCGCTTGGAATTTCTGCAGTCAGGAAAGATAGAACAGCACTTGGGGGTGGTTTCTGTCGGAACGACTTGGAGTGAGTTTTGATATGCTCCAATTCCTGAGAATACTTTGCTGCATCAATCTGATGTGGACAGTGAAAGTTGGGGGGCTGTAGGTGAAATGGGTAGTCTAGGCTACTGCACTGATGGACATGAAACGTCGGATTCACCATCGCATGTGTATATCGTTTTGGAGGTTCCGGTGGTGGAAATCTGTTGATGCGAATAAACTCTTTCATTGCTCCAACTTTTTGTCACTTTATGACCTTGATTTGTTTTTCTGTTACAGTCTTCAATTTTTTTGTAGTTGTCTATAATTTTACATTATTTTAACCCTGGAACTCCTACAGACATTTTGCTGTCCGATGCATGAAGAAAAAGCGGCAGAAAGTGCTTTGGAACTGTTTTTCATTAAGTTTTCATCCACTTTGTGGATGGAACGTGGAGTTGCTCTCTATATTGATAAACTTTAATTTAAACCATCAAATTGACGTGTTTTGAATTTGAGCATATAGGTTACTGAATCTAGATTTTTCGAATTTATTTTTGTGACAACATGGGATGGTAGGTTCGTTGTCACGACAATTTCATTTTGTCACCATGATTGGTTCTATTTCGTCTCGTCTCCGAGACTATTCCAACATGTCTGTGAGACGGTTTTAAGAGCCACATGTAGGTGTTCTAAGTGCCTCATGTTGGAGGATGCTCGAGCATGTTCTTGTAGGCTTGGGCAACGGCTAGATGACTCGAGACGCACATTTGCTCCTTACAACGGCTAGATGACTCGAGACGCACATTTGCTCCTTATTCATTAATCCCTATCGTATTTATGTAGACACAATCTAGTTGTTAACAACAAAGCATGTGGGATAAACAAAAATGAGATTGTTGAGTGAGTTTGCATTTGTGAGCGAGAGAAGAGTGTGGCGATTAAGTAAAAATGGGGTGCTAGTGTGGGAAAATACTAGGGTTTCTCTTTTTTGGATGGAATACATTTCTTCTTCTCATTGGAAACTTGGAGGTGATAAGATTGTGTTGGTGTTGGAAAATCAAGATTTCCCTCTTCTGCTGATGGAATACACTTCTTTTGGTGATGGAATTGGTTAGAATTCTGTCCCTCAATTGTTGTCTCACTCTGAGTATCTTTGGAAAACTAATTAGAGCCTTCTGTCACTGCATCTTTCAAACTTCCCAACCCCTGGTGCATGTCGCAGTTTTCACCAACTTTCTATTGGTGGTGTTGCGGGAGATTTTGAGCTCGTTTTGCGCATTCTAGCTCTGTTTTTGTGCCATTTGAGAGGTTTTCGAGAGGTTGGCGCTCTGTCGACAATATGCGGGCCAACTTTCTGTAATAGATCCTCAAGAGAGAAATTGAGTATTGTATGCATTGAGACGTTTTTGAGTACTTTGTGAAGGAGTCACAAAGGTCATGATCGGAGATCGATTTTGTTTTACGACGAGTCATGGTGTTGATATGTGGTTACGTGATTTTTAGTGAAGGTAAAGTGCACGACTGTTTCTTGATTTTATTTTATTTGTAGAAATTAGACACTCAATTTACTAGTGCTGATGGACAAACACCTTGAGCTTCCACCATGGTCTCCTCCTAGCAATGCATCGCCCATTGCATTCCAACAACAACAGGAACGCTGAGTGTCTGTATGTCTGTCTTGCGCTGTCTTTCAAACACGAGCATGCTTCACTAGTTGGAAATGTGTCGCTTTTCACTTACTAAAAATGAAAAAGAAATGAAACTGCCTCAAGCACATGGATTGTGTCAATGTTGATGAGTAGTTTTGATCACAAGAAGACAAAAATATAAGTATAATATTCCAGTTTTGTTCACTGTTTCCACAAAGTGGGGAATGAAAAACGACAGGTTTGCTACTAGTGCTTGCTTGCTGCTGAGCTAACGTCAGCCTCTTCTTGCACAAGTGAGCCTGTTTTTCTTGGACCTGGAATTGCGGGCTAATTGCGATGTTGTTCTATCATCTTTGCAATTTTTTTGTGTTTGGAGGACAATGCACACACGTGAGTGACTTTAGCAGCCAGCTTGAGAATTCCATTTCTTGGGTTAAGTGAGGTTTATTGACTTGGATGACTTTCCACTATAAGAGTGGCGTCGTTTCTCACTTAGGAGGATTTTGTTCATTGTCTTTTTTCTTATTTTTATTGTACACACTTGTCTTGCGTGACGAATCGCACTCACCAAGTCCAACCAAAAATTGATGAGTGCGAAGTGGCTCCGTTTGACTCACACAGAAAGAGTGAAAAGCAAGGCCTTCTCCTTGTACTGTTCTTGTTGTGGTTTTGGGGTTTTTTTGGGTTTTTTCTTGCATTGTGCTTGGTGGAAAAGAGTCACAGGTTGCTTGATTGTATTGTTTAATGTCTGTAACTGTGACCCACTAGTTGCTAACTCTCACAGGGGTCAGGATTTTGGTAGATATAGCTCGTATGCTTGGCTCTGTCCGATTCTTTGAAAGTTCTTACGAACATACTGCATGTTGTGAGCAATCTCTAATTATGAGTTGAAGCTCCTCAGTTGAGCCCCCATGTCTTATTTTGAGCTTGGATGTCACAATAATTCCCTGCATGGGTCTCTCATTGTGCTTTTCTGTGTTTGAAAATCATCGATGGTTGTTTGTGACCTATTAGTTGCTTTGCATGCACTGAAGTTGACATGACCCTCAACATAGCTGTCCTGCTCGACTCTTTCTGGTTTTCCGAAACTGCTCACAACTGAGGGCCGCTTCACACTATGGCCGAAGGTAAAGAGGCCGTCGATTTCCACCAATCAAATTGCAAGAAACCATGGTTTCGGCCTCTCGGCCCTTCACATTAGAGGCCAAAGTCCAAAGGTTGTAGACCTTCAAAATGCTTACATGGCAACACTTTTTGACCAAGGTGACGGCCTCTCGAGAGGAAGTTTGGGTCCTACATTTTGCAAGACCCGTCACTATGGTCGAGAGGCCGTCGATTTCTTTTCATAAAAAATGAAAAATATATTTTATTGCCTATTTTCAGTAGATTTCTTTGGACTCTCAACAAAGTTTGGACTCTCAATCCCGCACGGCCTCTCGACTTGGACGGTCATAGTGTGAAGCGGCCCTGAGTGTGTAATCACTAAGCCTTGTAGTTCATATGAAGACTTTATTTAGTCAATCTTCATCAATGATTTTGGTGAGCAGATTGATGGCAACCGATGGAATCACTTTGTTGTTATTGCAGACATCCAATGGAAAATTTCAACGATTTAGCGGATGAGTTGAGATCGCCCTTAGAAATGAGATGAGACTTGAGGGACGAAGACAGTAATAGAACTCACAACGAGCCCCAGAAAAGAAATATTGAGGGTACAAAACAAAAGGGGTAACAAAGCATAAGGGACAAGATAACTGGGGAACACTTAATCAGAGAACTTGATATATAAAAGATGATGAAAAGTGCCTGCATATTTCTAAAAATAAAATATTTTTAAAATATCTAGGTAGTTCACTTTAAAGTAAATATCATGTTTTACTAACGTCAAAAATAAAGGTTAGTGACATTAGTCAACATGATATTTAATTTTTCAAAAATAAATAATTTGATTGAGGTTTATTGATGTGTAAAGACCAAAAACTTTGTGTAAAATCATCTTCTTTAGAGCATTTTTATTTGATGCTTATTTTTCATGTAAACGTAACTAATATGTGTTTTAACATATGTTTATCAGAATTCAAATAAATACACAAATATGTAGAAATAAAACACGGCTGGCCTCAACCAACCCGGCCCAACCTAGCCGATCCCACCGACCCGGCCCGACACCACCGAGCTCGACGACCCGACTCACCCTCACTCCTTCACAACCCACTCATTAGACCTTTTTTTTCAAAACTCTTATGTCTTATCACAACCGTTGGCAACCCTGGCACGGATGCCAGCAAGGTGATAATATTGATTTGATTCCTCCGAGCTGCCCGCCATTTGAGCACATATCCTTTAGAGTGTTTTTTTTTTTTTTTTTTTTCCAAATGATGCTCATAGAGGAAAACTAAGACTATATTTTTCAATGTTGTACCAATCCACTACAACCCGCCAATCCACTGCCAACTTAGGTGTTATTTTGGAACCATAATTAAAACCAATATTATACGTCTTCATTTATTATTTTCATATATTAACTTTCATGGTTTTTACTTTCAAATGTATCATCATATTGATATCATTTGTCACTGGTAGTGCAAAGAGCAGCGAAGCTTTAATTAAGTTATATATATTTTTATTACAGTCACAAGTTGAATACCCATTTCCATAGGATGGTTATTTTTGCTAATTTTACAGTCATGGTAAAAAATAATTCTAACATGATGATCCTCATTGTGATTTACATCCATGGTAGAAATTTTGGCGTAATTGAATATATATTGTAATTGATATGAATTCCCTTACCATTCACTTCAAAATATTATAATAATTTCAAAATGTATGGATATTTTTTCCCGTGTATTTTGCACATGCCTTCATCTACCAAAATTATAATATTGAATTTTAATGTTGATCACAGTGCCATAATAAATTATGGGATGTGATACTAATACCATGCTAATTCTATGGTAATAAATCCGTCCTTTCGGGATTAAGTGTATTGTTCGTTATTCGTTAATGTTATGGAGAGTCCCCAACAGAGACGGCCACGCCCACTCTCTGCCCACCAATTTTAGCTCCTGTTGTGGATTAGAGAACGGTTGGGACAAACTTGGCACTTCCTCAAACCAAGGCCGCTGTTTTTTAGATACCTGCTCTCATTGTTAGGGCCGACTTCCATGTGGGGTGGGTAATCGGTGATCAGGCCGCAGAAGAGGGGAGCTCCACCAAATCGGTGAAAATAGGTGAAACTTTGGAGTATAATTTTTCCTTGCACCGAAATGGGTGGAGTATCAGTGACTGTTGAGACCTCGTTTTTTGTCTTCTACTGCCTTCCACCGGACCGATCCTCACATGGAAGCTCACCCTTATTAGAGAAGAATCACAGTGAACCGGTTGTCTATTATCTGCAAGAGCGGGACAAGGTGCTTCATGGGGTGTGCACCAAGTAGATGTCCTCCTGTTACTTGCTGGACATGACAATGTGAATAGAGCTAATAATAAACCACAAAGGTCCGGAGAGAATATGGGATAGTCTGCAGGCATCCATGCTTTCTTATTTTTATCCCATTTGTCAACCGGTGATCAGTGTTACATTTATGGAGTCAAAGGGACACAAAGTTAAGTTAGCCACTTCCACTTGCCTCTGGATTGATTTATTTTTATTTTTCCTTTTTTTTAATTTCTTTTATTTTGACACAAATACAGAGAACCGTATTGCAAGTTGGCCTCTGGATTTCAAGCGGCTCAAGTGTGTCGATCTTATTGTATTACAAGGAATCAAATCACGGCTTGCTTCAGCGGCCAAACCAGCTTTTCCCACGTATTGAAATCAGATGTTATGCTGTAAAAGTCACCTAAGGTGGGAACACCCAAAATCGCACTTAACCCAAAATCGTTTCCTGCCCAGTTCTAGATTGTACTTTTTGCCCATTTACTGTTGGACTAGATGGCAATTTTAGATCATCTACTAATGAAACTTTGACCCTTTATAACTTTTGTATACAATATCCAAATCACCCATTCTTTGGTGCGCTGGAATCCTCTTGAACTTGCTCACAATAACATTAAGGAATTTGACAATTCTAAAAATAGAATGTAGGCACAACAGTTAAAGTGGCGATTTTAGGTGTTACTACCTTGAGGGTGTTGGACAAAACATATGGTCGAGGCATCTAAAACCAATCAGTTAAGACATGCACTATACTTGGAATAGATGAATTGATATTTTAAATATTTTCCTCTTTTCGCAATAAGAAATTAAGAAGTTTTCATATTTAATTTAATTTTTTTGATAATTATTTGAATAAGTACAAATTTTCAAAGTGGAAGTTGTGGGTTTACCAAAAACTGATCATAAGCTCTAATGTATAAACGAGGTACTCCTTCCCTTTCAAAATTTAGAAATTAGGCAAGAATTTAGGGTGGTTGTTTTGTGTACATGGTCAGGAATGGGTGTCTCAACCTTAGATGTGTTATAATATGTAGCTTTGGCGAAGTTCGGTTCAATAGACAGAATTTAGAACATCATCTTGGAGGAACTTCTGTTTAATCCATTTTATGCATGCTAAAAATTCCGTTTTTAACACCATGTATATAGTTGCAGCCATGGTGCCTATAACACCCTCTAATTTTCGTAATTTTCCAATGCTTTTTCCTAACCAAAAAGATATTTCTTGAAAATCACACTATTTTTGAAGGGGGTACCCATATCATGCCATCACCCCTCTACAAATTATTCGTACGGTCAAACTTCTAAATATAACTTTTGTTTGTTTGTTAACGAATTTAAAATGCATTAATCTTTGAAATATTGTGTATATTATAATTTATCACTTTTAGAGTTTAAGATTTAGCATGATTGGTTAAAAGGTGGTTTATCTATTGTAAATTTAAAAAAAACGCAAAAGAAATGATGGAGGGAAGATCATTAATTTCTCCAAATAGAAAATTTTATAACACTAAGACAATATTGAACTGATTTCCTTTGAAAAAAATCTTTCGGGTGGAGTTTAACTTGGATTGACATAGTTCAAATTGCTTTGGAAAGTAGACTTTGATGTAGTATTTAGTATTTTTTTTTAATTATTTAAATATGGGTGGGTGAAAGGCGTGGCTAAATGATTATCGTGGCACGCAATAAATATATACAATGGTGTAAATTAGTGTCGTAACTGGAAGATCCAATTTTTCCTACTAATGAAGATCTAGGTTGATGTAATTTGGTCACAAAGCGTTGATTGAGAATTTGATCAATTGGTCTAGTTTTGCAATATTGATACAAGATATTAGCATAGCTTTTGTTTCACTTAGAATGTTAAGTTATGATTTCTGAAGTTTCCTTTGCCACACTATTTACAGCCCTGTTCAAAAATACAGTGGGTTTGAAGAATGTAAAAAGACATAAAATAGTGTTACCTTAAAAAGAATTTCAAGATACAATAATTTTGAGAAATAAAAATTGGTAAAGCCTCTTGTAATTACCTTGGGCTACAATATATGGTGACTTTAGTATAGCTAAGGATAGACCTTGTACGCTACCCATGCCAATGAAGCTTAGATAGCCAAACTATTCCCAACAAACTCTCCATTCACGATTAATGGTCTATTAGTCCACCATTATTATCACAAAAGAATTTGGATAGATGTATCCATTTAAATAAAATAAAAAGAATTTAAAATTAGCTTGATGCCCAAATGGACTTGTGACACCATGCTCTCACACAAGATCACTTGAAATTGAAATTGAGTTTGAGCAAGGCACTTTTGGTTTTTGAATGCACAAAATGTTTTTTTAAAGGTCCACAGACGCACCTCCAAAGTTAACCCTTAAACGACACAGCAAGCCCCACAGGCTTTATTTTCAAGGAATCTTGCTTCTACCAGGAACACTACTTAATTCCTTCAAACCATACATAGATCATTGGATGCACAACAAGGTGAGGCATTTGATGTGTTCAATTGCTGCAACAAATTCTTCCGTGGTTGTTTGCAATGTCTAGATCAAAGGTTTTGGAGGATCATTTGATTCTTGCCCAAGTACTCAATTTATTCCTCATGTGCTTGTTCCTTTGTTGTGATTGGTCATGCACCCATGCCTGGCCTAAATATATAACCCTTATTCTTTGAGAGATGCTCGGGCTGCCCACCCAGGACCTGAAATGTTGTTTAAGGGTTAAAGCATATGTCAAGGGATAAGAGGAACCACAAAGAATTTTCTCTAAATTTGAAAAAGGTTGGAGAATTGAACTATTAAGGCCCGTTCGCACTTGGCCTTTGCAAAGACCATGGATAATAATTTAACACCCCCACAATTTTGGGAAAAATACCTTCTTTGTAGGAAAGGTGTCATCAATGAGGTTTGGAAAGGTGTTAGCAATAGTAGGGGTATTACATAATGGCCCATCAAGTGCCACATTAGCTAAGACCATTCTTTAGTGTTCAAAACTAGGGAATATTTCCTATTTTGGTGCTCCCTTAACAATTGCCTACTATTGCTCAAATATTTTTTGTCCTCCTAAATGTTAGCTAATACCCATTCTTAAAAGTGTGCCATGTGTACATCCATGTAGGATTGGTAATTACTAAAGAATGTAGGTGGGAACACACACTTTTTTAAGGATGCAAGACCCCCTTGTAAGACCCCCTCTAAGGCTAGGTGCGAACATACCTTTAAATGAGTACTTTCTTAAGAGTGTTGCTACAGTATAAAAGGTGTGGTCCAACAAAGACTAAAGAGCGTTACGAACGACATGTACTCATTCATTAATTGATTGAAAATTTGGCATTTTGTAGGCCCCAAAGATGCTCTGTGGATCCAAATCCAAAGAACACATTTCTAGAGAAAAGCCTTCCCTCAATTCTTTTGACCCAGTGCCAGTCAACAATCACACCTCCGACCATGACTCACATTTTCAGGAATTGTGAGCATCATACATTGAAAATCATATTTTGCACATAAGAAATTATTTATCCTAGGTGGAAGGCAGGGTTACTATAAAATTTAAAAAAATCTTTAAAAATCTAAAAATAAATGTCAAATGTTTTGGGAAATTGTAATTTAAAAAAAAATTGGTATTATGATAAAGAGAATATGGAAGAATATTTGTTGATATTTATTTTGGTGCAGTTTATTTTGGAATTTTTAGAAATATTTAGCACATTTGTGTCGATCATGTCCTTCACTTTTGGTGTTATTGTTACTATAAAAATTTATAGCAATAGAATCTTCAAAAATGATATTGTACTTTGAACTTTGGAAGTTGGTGAAGATGAATCAAAACGCAATAATTATTCTAACCCCACGGTTTAGAATTGCAACCTAGTGTACTATTTAGCTTGGAAGATGATAGTGAACAAACAAATGAAGTATTCAAAATGACAAAAAGGAATGTTTATAGATAAATAAAAAGTTGTTTTTATTGTCAATCATCAACTCCAAACCAACATTTATGCATACATGCATAGACAATGTCATATCGTGCACTATTGGGATATTTGATCACCTCAAAATCTCAAATGGTCTTCTTGGATAGATTGATATCTTATAAACGGTCAAATGTTATGGGATTTCAAACCTTAAAAGGAACAAGACCTTAAATCCTCGTTGTTCTAAGGGATCTCAATTCTTTTCAAGAGAGCCCATATTAGTTAAACAAAGAAAATTAAAAAAATTAAAAAATTGCAAGACCTCCCTGCCATGCGCCGCAACACCCTACGCGTTGGCAAGGCACCTAGCAGGCCCCATAATAATAATTTAAAAAAAGATTTTGTGAACCAGAAAAGGAAAGGATAGGTGCATTGGAAAGTTGTTGAAAAAGCGAAGCTAAATTCTCAGCTTGCGCCTCTTGTGAAAACTTTCACAATCAAATGAAGGAATCAGGGAGAGGGACTTGGCTGCGGTCTGACAGCTATATCTACGGGTAGCAGAGGTCGGCGCTATTGATTTGTGTGTAGAAATTAAATAATTTATAATAAAAATTAAAATTGAGTCGGGTGCCATTGCGCTTGCTAAGGCTGGCATGGCAGTGCCCCGACAAGTCCATGTTGATATTCTCTCATAACTAAGCCCATGCGGCTTAGAGCGTGGCCACCTATGCCCTCAGAGAGTCTCTCACACTCCAGAAGTAAATGAAAAGTGCCAAGGGCCCTTTCAAAATACCTCTTGACTCTCGATTCTAGCGTGTTAGAAATTGGGCTTTCAAATCACTATTTAGTTGACGATATCCTTTCATTCTACTTGTGATTGGTCCATTGACTATTTGAAGCGCACTTTTGATACGTGAAAGGCGTGCAAGGGTAGGAGAGTGTGAGTGCAAGGGCCCTTCAAATATAAATGAATAATTTCATAGAGTTAGTCCTAGCGTGCATGGGTGGAAATGCTCTTAGTTGTCCTTTTAACGGTTAACTTGTGAGGCAAAAGTTATAAGATTCTCATTATGATCTATAAAAAAATTCAAGTAAAGTAAAAAATCAATATTTCTTGAAATGATAATGAAGTGACAGTGATTGATCCAATGGAATATGTCTACGTTGTTCTTTATTTATATTCAGAGTTTGGACATTAATAGGAAGTGGTGCATGGCCTATAATTTGCATCCTCCCTCTAACTTAAGGCCTGTTCGCACCTGGCCTTTGCAAAGAACGTGAATTAAAACTTAACACCTCCATAATTTTGGGAGGAATACCTTCTTTTTAGGAAAGGTGTCATCAATGAGGTTCGGAAAGGTGTCATCAATAATAGCCGGATTACATAATGGCCCCTCAAGAGCCATATTAGTTACAACCATTCCTAAGTGTTCAAAACTTAGGAATATTTCCAATTTTGGTGCTCCCTTAACCCCTAAGTGACCGATCAACCATTTTATGGTCGCTGCCCTTTTTTACGGGCTGCCCGAGATGAAAAAAAACTTTTTTTCGAAAATAAAAAATATTTTCAAATAGGAAATCAAGTCTACTTTCCAACCCAATTTGAATCATGTCAATCGGAGTTAAACTCTATCAAGGAGAAATTTTCAAAGACAAAGACCTCAACATTGTCCTAGTGTTACAAAACTTACTATTTCGCGAAAGTAATGATGTTCCCTCTTTCTAAAATTTTGCTTTTTTGAACTTTAGAATAGAATGTCTACTTTCAACCAATCATACCAAATTTCAAATTCTAAAAATAAAATTTGTAATTTTGGTGAGTATTCAACGATAAATGCTTCTAAATTCGTTTAATGAGTATCTAAAACATTTTTTGAAGGTTTGACCGTACGGATAATTACTAAACATCGTGCTTCGCATTTTCTCTTTTGGACCAAACTTCATTGAAGTTGTAGAAGCAACATTTTATAACACATTTAGGTTTTGCCCTTACCCCCTCTGTCATTTAGGGGTTAACAATTGCCTACTATTGCTCAAGTATTTTTTGTCCTCCTAAATGTTAGCTAATACCCATTCTTTAAAGTGTGCCATGTGGACATCCATGTAGGATTGATAATTACTAAAGAATGTAGGTGGGAACACACACTTTATTAAGGTGGTAAGACCGCCTTCTAAGACCACCTCTAAGGCCAAGTGCAAACATACCCTTAGCTGTAAGTTCACTTTACAGTGCTGTCTATGAAAGTAATGGTAGTACTTGCTGACTGCTAGTTTTCCAATTGAGGTTCATATGCAATGCAATTGATACATCACTGCCACGTGGCATAAAAATTGCCGAAAGTGGGAGCTTTTTTTTTTCTAGGATCTGCAGCCAATGCAGTACTGCCTTCACTTGGGTTCATTGTGACGACATTCTTTGGCAGGTTGGCAATGCTTGCCCTGATGATTTTTTGTTTTGTTTTTTGGCACACATTGAAAGAATCAATTGCAAGGACTTTCCCTGATGATTTCAACCCTTCGGACTTCTTTAGCAAGAAGTTGAAAACAAACAAAATTAAAGAAAAAAAATAAAAAATAAAAAATCGATTCATCAAAGAAATCAACAATGACAACAAATGATTCAAAGAAAAAAAAGTCAGAAAAATCTTAAGAAGAAAACGACAGCAAAAAAATTCAATGAAGGAGACAAAGAAGATTCAAAAAGTCGACAATAAAAAAAATCAAAACATAAAAAGAAAAAGAAATTCAAAGGAGACAAAAGTGGCAAAGAAAGTGATGTAGGATTCTTGATTTGTTTATTAGTTTGTGACTTTTATACAAAAATATCTTCCAAACTTTTTCCTACTGCAGTTACCATTTAAGATAAAAATGTACAAAACATATCATTCAATAGCCTTCGTGCTCTTTGCCTTTCCTTCATGCATCGTCTTTGGACTCCACATATCCTTTTAGCTACTTGTTGGGTGTGGAATATGTTGCACTATCTATTGTGGGACAAAGCAGAGCCACTACAATCTACATAATAGAATTATTCATAATGTTGAGCAAAAAATTTACACAAGAGGAAAGACAAGGCATAATTGGTATTTTAGCTTGAAAGGCGGCAAAAACAAGTTTTGGCTTTTTTTTTTCGACCAATCAAAATGCATTGCGTTGACATGGCACCTTCCCAAAGCTAAAGAAGCTCCTCCAATGCACACTCAAGTTCCCACCACGGAATCTACATGTGCCCCCAAACGAATCCACATGTTTGCCCAAAGCAAGTGATTGACTCCTTGTCAATCTTTGTGATTTCTAAGGTAGGATGTCCTAAAACCACCACCTCCCCCAATTATGACATATAGAACTTTCTTGGGGTCACCACAGTTGAGACTCAAAACCACCAATTTCAATTACTTGGGTCTCCTCAGGCTGCAGCTAAAGCTTGGCTATTCCTCTTGTCCCTCTTTTTTCGTGCAATTGAATTCAATTTGTGTCAAAAAAAAAGAAAAAGAAAGAAATAGTTGGTGGTTTTGGGTTAGCTCATGAGCAGATTTAAGAACAACAAAGTGTGAACTTAGGAAATTGGTATGGGATGTATGGATCACAGATTACTTTCCACTTTGAAATTTTGTATAAAAATTGATGAATGCGAATTAGATGTTACAAATTTTTACAATCCTCATCAAAACCTATTTCGAATGCGGTCATTTTTCTTCAAATTTAGCACTGCCAAAAATAGGCCAGATTGCTTATGTTGGTGGTTTTAGAATTTAGCACTGCCAAAAATAGGCCAGATTGCTTAAGTTGGTGGTTTTAGGACAATCAACCATATGGTGTGGATTGTGTCACATGGTTGTGGTATCTATCACATGGCATGAAACAAGAGTCTAACAGGGATTATGCTCCAGTGAAAAGTGCAAACTGTAAAATAATTAAGCAGGTATTATTATACCACTGATCTTTTCTGTTTTTTTCCTGTTCTTTTCTTTTTAGAAACAAATGCTTATTATTGTACCAATTGTTTGAAAATCCTTTTATGACTGTTCATTGTCTGACCACCTCTTCTGGTCAATGACGATCTGACTTTCCAGGAAATATCACACCAGCCACATGCGGCAGGATGTGCGTGCGTTATGGTAACTTAACCCCTAAATGACGGATCAACCATTTTATGGTCTCTGCCCTTTTTTATGGGCTGCCCGAAATAGAAAAAACATTTTTGTAGAAAATAAAAATATTTTTAAATAGGTAATCAAGTCTACTTTCCGACCCAATTTGAATCATGTCAATCCGAGTTAAACTCCACCCGGGAGAAATTTTCAAAGAAAAACACTTCCACATTGTCTAGTGTTAGAAAACTTACTATTTGGGGAAAGTAATGATGTTCTCTCCGTTGAATTTTTTTCAATTTTAGATTTTAGAATAGAATGTCTAGTTTTAACAAATCATACAAAATTTCAAATTCTAAAAATAAAATTTGTGATTCTGATAAATATTTGAAGTTAAATGCTTCTAAATTAATTATGAGATGATAAAAAGCCATTTTTTGATATTTGACCGTATAGAAAATTACTAAACATCAAGCTCCTCATTTTCTCTTTTGGACCAACCTTCATCAAAGTTGAAGAAGTAATTTTTTATAACACATTTATGTTTTGCCCTTACCCCCTCCGTCATTTAGGGGTTAAGTAGCCTCCCAAGATTCAATTTTATTTAAATCTCTATAGTGCAAAAGAAGCGCATGCAAGAATGTGAAGCACTGTTCGGGATACTTTTTGAGTCAACCATTCAATTTCTTTTATTTTACCAAACCAACCAGTTTTTTTATCTTATATATTTCTTTCATAAATACTAATTATAAACAATTTTTAGTCATTTTGTCTGGGTGTTGTCTCTATTTTTGAGATTCTACCAATTATTTTGGAAAATCAAATGGTTGTACCTAATCGCCAGTTCTTTTGGAACAATGGTAAGAATGTGAAGCAAATGCAAAAAAAAGAACAGTTGGAAAATTTGCCACAGGAAAGTGCATTCATTTAGTGGTCAACAATACTTGATTGCATTCAAACTTAAAAAATCATAGATTATGAGGACAAAAAACGAAAATAAAATAAATGACTTTCAGTTACATTTTGAATATTCATAAGCTATTTTGGGTCATTTTTAATACTTTTATTTCTCATAAAAAAATATCCATTTTTTAAGAAATGGACCTAATCTTTCAAAAAATATTAAATATTCGTTTGTGGGGTGGCGACCCGGCTATGGTACTACAGTACTAGGGACTAAGAAACAATTTTCAAGTAACAACAAACAGACTTTTCACTTGAGTTGTACATGTAGTGGAAATGTTGGCAACGTAGAACCTAAAAGTGTGCCCACAACTCGTGTAGTTCGTCATGTGAGATTTTGTCTCTTATCTATGCGGTCATGATATCTACTGATTGTTGTTGTTGATGTAAGGACGACTTGCTACCTAACTATATTCATATATAACATAGTAGAACCATCCCAGCAGACTCTTTCTAAGTCACATGGTTGTATAGTCAATCTCTTTGGTCCAGAGCCAACAAACCTAGCAACTCCTTACACTAAAATCTCTGACTAAAAGTTACGTCCCTAGGAACATCCAAAGTCGGCAGAACCAAAGAGGAATGGAGGTACACTAATTATCTCATTTAGTAAGGGATGGTTTATAGTGTGTGGGGAATTAGTGAATGTGATAGTAAATATCATTATCATCATGATATGAAGATTTTAGCCACTCGATAAAAAATTAAGTCCTCACTAATTTTGAGATTTTACAAAATAAAGCATGCTTTGGGAATTAGTACCACACGCAGTGAATGGGGTAACCGGCCAGTGTAGCAATAGCCAATTTTTTTTGGAAAATTTACTTGTACAGTGGAAAAGTGGGTAAAAAAGTGGATGAAACTGCCCAAAAATGATTAAAATTGCAAGTATTTGGATGAAATTTTCTTATAGTAAACAATTTAATGGATGAGCATATGTAGATGGATGATTCTATTTAATTTTTTCCTCACATGGCTACATTCCAGGGTGCATGTCACTCCACCAACCAGTGATCTCAAAACCACTTTATGACATTTAGAACATTATGCGACCTCCCACATAAATGGTATCTACTTTTGCTACATAGTGCATACAATACTCACGATACCTCTATAATATCTTGCAATACCCTTGATATATTAAGGTGATACCATGATGATATCCGTGGATATCACCTCATGAAGTTGCTACATATTTATATCGTGATGAGCATCCTCGCTACACTTTAAAAAAAAATCATTTTCTTTCTTTGTATGTTTAGCAGCCGGGTAGAAATCCAGCTAATTTTAGCCAGTTTTGAGGTCACTGCCACCAACTGCAAAACAAAATTTATTCTGAGTTAATTTTCTACAAACTGACCGTGGCACAAACTTCCGAAGATCTGGTCAGACGACCACACAGGGCAGTCAACCAGTGTCTATATTTACAATCATATCACTTAATTATAAAATGCTACTTTGAAATTCTGCACATTACATTGACCGGAATACTCTACTCCGGCTCCGGGCTGGATTTATGCAAGGATCACCGATTCCCTACTACCCAAAACTCGACTCCCACAACAGAGAAATTCGTAAAGTCCTGAAATCTCAGGCTTCCGGTAATGCGTCAGTAAAAATTCTGGCTCATAGGACATTAAAAGTAGGAGTGTCGGGCTCCAAAAATAAAAACCAGATGAGTTATATTTCCGGTAAGTAAAGTAGGGTGAATAATGGACCACACAAGGTTGAATAACAGTGGCCGCCAAGGTTCGAACCTTGAACCTCGTGGTCCCCACAAGAGCCTCATGGTTCCTATTCCTAGGCCGGCACACCACTCTTGGACTTGTGTGTAGAAGTTTTTGGATATCTGAATTATACTGTATACATGATGCATCTCTGGATCACTGATCCAGAGAGTTTGCGAACTTCTCTAACATCATAGAGAAATTCGCAAACTCTATGGATCAGTGATCCAGAGATGCATCCTGTATCCAGTATAATTGAGATATCCGCAAACTTCCTCACACAAGCCCAAGAGTGGTGTGCCAGCCTAGGAATAGGACCATAAGGCTATTGTGGGGCCCACGAGCTCCAAGGTTCGAACCTTGGCGGCCACTATAATTCAACCTCGTGGTACATTAATGGGCGGGTCCCGGCGGCATACTCGGTGGCGTGCCTTGACACGGGAGCAAACTCCCTCACCCTACTTTACTTATCGGAAATATAACTCATCCGGTTTTTACTTTTGGAGCCCGACACTCCTACTTTTAATGTCTTATGAGCCAGAATCTTTACTGACGCAATACCGGAAGCCTAAGATTTTAGGACTTTACGAATTTCTCTCATGTCGGCCGCTCTTTTTCCTTGTGCAGTAAAGGGTGCCCCTTTATTTGTGTCAAAAAAAAAAAAAAAAAAAAAAAACAAACATCATGTCGGTCAGACGTGCATATCTTTACTCTTTGTTTAATCCGGAACTCATTAAATTAAAGTAATAAGAGATTCATGCACAGCCTGGTGGCCGTTTTTCTAACAGACTTTACATGTTGACTTGTCGTAGGACTTCCCAGCTCTCTGACAGTCAATTCATTAGTATCAGTCTCAGACTGTCGATCACTCACTCACAAGCCTCAGATTGTCGATCACTCACTTACTAGTTTCAGATTGTCGATCACTCACTGAATCTGCAGTTGCTTGTCTGTTGTGATCTCTTGTTTCAAGGCAGTCTTAGTATTAGTCAGGAATGTTTCAGTCTTACTGTTGGTCTCACGTACTCCCTGCTCTCTTACAATCAATTAGTACTATTAGTCTCAGACTGTCGATCACTCACTTTCTAGTCTCAGATTGTCGATCACTCACTGATTCTGCAGTTGCTTGTCTGTTGTAATCTCTTGTTTCAAGGCAGTCTTAGTATTAGTCTTAGTATTGGAGGAATGTTTCAGTCTTGCTTTTGGTCTCACGTACTCCCTGCTCTCTGACAATCAATTAGTATTAGTCTCAGACTGTCGATTACTCACTTGCAGGATTCTTTCTAGTACGAAGGAGTTCATCACTGAGTGAAATATAGGTCCCTGCTGTGGACTGAACGTGGAGGAATGTTTCAGTCTTGAATGAATCCCGATCGATCAGACAGTCAGTTTGAATGCGTGACAGGAGATTCTAGAGTGTCATGGAATACGAAACGTATTATTGAGGCGTGGTAGTGGAACTTAATTTTGGGTGAGAGATGGCGCTGGGCGCGGGCTTGCTGGGCGCGCTGAGATCGAAGGTGTCGCGGGCGCCACGGAAGGTCGCATCGATACCGACAGCTGCAGAGCGAGTTCATCAGAGCCGGAGTTCCGTATCAGTGCCGTCGTTCTTCCTCTGTCCCATCACGTACGAGATCATGGCGGACCCGGTGACACTCGACACGGGCATGACGTACGACCGCGCCGCGATCGAGGAGTGGCTGGACAACGGCCACAACACGTGCCCGATCACCAACCGGAACCTCCTCAGCCACAACCTCATCCCCAACGTGACCCTGCAACGCGCCATCCGCGACTGGTGCAACCTGAACCGGAGCTCCAGCAACCTGGACACAGTCTCCCGCCTCCTGGAAGGGATCGCCTCTTGCGGCGACGTCGCGGCGTTTTTCGACTGCGCCAAGGAGCTTTACACTGTCGCGGAAGAGTCCGGACGCACGCGCCGGACCTTACGGGACATGGGCGCCATCGCTGCGCTCACTCCCGCGCTCGTGCACTTGGATTCGAAAATCGCCGCTCCCAAGGACAGGAAGTGGACTAAAGGCCTTGAGTATGCCGTCGCCACCATCGCCATGCTGCACCCCAGCGACGAGGACGACAAACGCTGGTACCACCGAATTCCCGCTCTACGGAACGATGCTCGGAAATAACTGTCCCAGTTTTTGTCATGTTTTATCTTAAGGTTTTTTCTTTTTTTTTTCTCCCGAAATCCCGTCTCAGTACTGCAAAATCATAACATTCAGTAGCCATCATGCTCTCTCCGTTTTCTCCATGCATCATCTTGGGACTCCACTTGTTCATTAGCTACTGATGAGGTCTTGTTGGGTATGGAATATGCTGTATTTGTGGGTCAAGGCAAAGCCACTACAAACTACAGAATGTTATGATGGTCTATCTTTAATTGTAGTACGTACTTTTTGTGTCACTCTTAATTGTCCTCTTCCGGGTTCAAGTTCGAAGTATAAAACATGATAGGATAATTCTGTAGAAAAAAAACATAGGATAATTATTTCTGGACATATGGATTTTCTATTATACTGTCCTTAAACTGGTCGACCAAATGATCTTTAACCGTAACGTTATTAAGCAATTGATCTCTGCTAGCTGCATGTCTATCCTTCTCACAAATCACAATGATGCAAAAGAATTTGCATGATTCATATAATGAGTCAGTTCTGATCTGCTTAACCTCTAAAGGACCAAAAAGCTCAAAACTGTGCCTCATGATTTTTATTTTAGCAGTTTGAGTAGGTCCTATGTACAGTTCCTGTTAATTCAAATTTCTTTCTTTTTTACCAACACATGGCAATGTTCTTCATTGATTCGACTGATATAAAATCCGGTCCTATCCAAATTATATCGTTCACAATACAATTCATTGAATTTGAAACTATGATTCCTTCGTCCTTAAAAAAATGGTCTAGTCTCAATTTATTATATTTTTCAATTGAATTAGTCATTTTAAAACTATGAATCCTTGGTTCCTAAAAACCAGTCCTGTCTTAATTATTTTTTTCAGAACATGTTCAATTGAATCTGTCATTTTAAAAGCCACGAATCCTTGGACCTTTAGGGATAAGTTTAATGAAGTCATGAGATGACCTAAGGTAGCAACACTTAAATCCAGCACTCTACCTAATTGCGACATAATCTAGGTAAGATAGTCATTTTAGAACGTAAATCTAGGTAGACTATAGATAGCTTATCATTTTGGTCAACATACAATACATGCTCTACGATGTGCCTAGATTTGTGCTTTAAAATGATTGATATTGTTGCAATTAGGTACAATGTTGGTTTTAGGTGCTCCTACAGGGAGAGGGCTCCAAAACCAACAGGGTTCTAATTCCAACAAAATTTAAATCATGCATTTATTTTAGAACACAAATTTAGGCACATCATAGAGCTCTTATTGGATGTTGACCAGAATAATAAGCTATTTATGGTCTACCTAGATTTAGTTTCTAGGATGATTATTGTGCCTAGATTCTATTGGAATTAGAACCCTGTTGATTTTGGAGCCCTCTACCATTATATGACTACATGAGTGATATATATATCGATCACTGTACCTGTGGGTTGAATTAATTCTGAGTCGAAGGATGTATTGTACACGGTGTTGTGATTGTCAGCCTGTCGGTGCCGGGGATGGTGACGGTCCTGGCGTCGATGGTAGCGACGGGGACCACGACGGGGAAGATCAACGCGGCGAAAGTGATGCAATTCGTGGTGTGGGAGGATCGGTTGAAGGTGGTGGTGGGCAGTCACTGGGGCGCCATGAAGGGCGTGCTGGCGCTGGTGCGCGACGACGCGCTCAGCGCTGCGGAGACGCGCCTGGGGCTGCGCTGCCTGCTGTCGCTCGTCGGTCCCGTCTGGAACCGCGTGGTGGCCATCAACGAGCGCGCCGTGCACGCGCTGGTACGTATACTCCCTCGATCTCTCTCACGCCCACAACCAAGGAATCATGGACCTTTTAAAATTGACAACTTCAATCGATTATATTGTGGAAAATGTAATTCTGATGGGATCGAATATTATATCACTAGAATCAGTGAAGAACATTGCATGTGTTGATCAAACATAACATTCTGTAACTTTCCTGTCCATTGTCCGGGGTGCATTCTACATTGTGTTTGAGAATATATCATGTGCGTTCATGATCCCTTCTAAAACTCCCCTTGTATATGAGGGGTTTTATGTCCAAAAACCTTTGTATACAAATTAAATTTGTCCTAAATAATATGTTTATTATAGTTATACATGAATATTTTCAACTCTAAATATATTTATTGTATGTATACGTAATACAACAATGTTCAAATTTAATATCCTTTCTGTGCACTCAGGTATACTTGAACGTATTTAGTACAATGCACCCCCGGGGTCCATTGCCTTTCCTTGGCATGCACTCGGCTCATCATCTTGATCCTCCACCTGTTCACTTAGCTGCTAATGGAGTACTGTTCAGTGTGGTATATTCCATACCATCTACTGTAGAGCTAAGGTTGTGACAGTGTATGTTACTGAATGCTATGGAAGAAAGAAATTTGAAAGAAACAAACATGAGACTTAATTTGGCGGCTTCTTGATCCTAATAAGCTTCTTCAACCCCTTTTCAGTTTGTCCCATAATAAGCTTCTAACTAACTACTCCGATGGTCCACATCATTGGACTGCAATGGCAAAGTTCATTTCAAAAATTTCCTTGAACATGAAGCTTATTATGGGACACAGGAGTACATCCAAGATTCAAGATTCATTCTAGAGTTTGCTATTCTTTATTTGAAACATAACTTCAAAAAATAACGAAGTCTTAACTTTAAAGCCCCTATGTGTCCACTGTGTATTTTCTGACAATTTGACCCCTACTGCAAATCATCTGTTCGTTTGTCTGAAAATGACTTCAGTTTGACACTGTTGATCTTAGAACTAGTCAAAGATTCAAAATGATGTATTGCAATCCAGAAAACCAAGGTAATTTAATGAGAAAATGCCACAGTTGCAAAGCTCAATGATGCAGATGGCGATACGGTATGGGGGCGTTTTAGACGCTTAGGCGTTAAGATGATAAATACGTTTACTTGACTTTCATTTGCTAAATGTCATTACTATCATTACATTATCACGATTGAAAATATTTTAATGCATCAAAACTGATATGATAATATGAAACTGAAACACACTATGAATATTACATAAAAAAAACTATGAATGTTTCAATATATTGTCGTGTTTACCAGAGTTTGAATGTATGTATGTGATTAGGTGGAGCTCATCGCGCGACCCGGGAGCGAGAAGCGGAGCGTGGAGTACGCGTTCGCGATCTTGGAGGTGCTGGCCAACTGCGCGGAGGGGCGCGAGGCCATCACGAACCACCCGTTCGCCATCCCTCGCGTCGTGGAGTATCTGCACGGCGTTTCCATCCCCGCCACGGAGTACGCCGTGGGGACGCTCCACTGCGTGATCTCGCTCGCGTCGAATCGCAGCGTGATCAACACCGCGCTGCAGGCCGGCGCGTTCACCACGCTGCTCATGCTGTTGCCCAGCGAGTGCAGCGCGCGCGCCAAGACCAAGGCCCGCGACACGCTCAAGCTCCTCAACGACAAGTACGCGTCGCGCCCCGGCGATGACGATTTCAGCGTTTTCATCGAACGTGGATTGAATCGGCATCAGCAGCCCCAGCCGGACTGATCGAGCAAATGAATCATCCATTGAGCATATGACATTCTTATTTGGCAGATGAAACAGGTTTCTAATGCATCAAAGAATGCGTCATTTGAATATTACCGTATGCAAAAGTTACCGACATACGGTCAAAAGTTACCAAGAAGATAGATAGATATAAACTAGCTCCGGTCCTCTTTCAAGGCCGGCGTGATTAAAGTGTCTGTTCGTCTTGACAACGAGCCAATGCCCACCGGACAAAGGGCCATTGGTGCAAGACTACTCTCCCCTTTCGAGAATAGAACTTTAGTGACTAGAGAGAAGTTACCGACATATTGATCAAGTGGTGGTTTTGGGTCCCTAGCAATTCTTGGGTGTCAACCTTTTAATTGATCAATGTTGACGTTGGATGTCAATTTTGATCATTTATTAGGGTTGAATTGAATGGCAGTTAGAGATTTAAAAATCTAGTAGTACTCAATATGACAAGTATAGATTTTGAATATTAGCAGTTAAAACTTGGTACTAAAAGTTTTGGGTAGGTGCCCAGAACCCAAGTTAACCTGAAAGTGGACGATGTATAGAATCAAACAAAATTTTCTCATCTGGCTTTTTGTAGGGTGGGTTTTTTATTATATCTTTTACGGGAAGTTAGGGTGATCCGATTATAGAGGGGATGATATGTGATTTTTTCATGTTGTAGTGATTCACTCAAAATTTCAAAAATTTGAGTGTAAAAGTGCATGTCATGGATGTCAATTTTGTGAAATGCTAATATAGGGATGATGTTGGAGTTGATCCTTTTTTAGAAGTTGAGCAATGGCTCGTTGTTAGAATTTGATTATGTAGAGTACTGGTATATAACATATATGTTGATTGCAGATTTGAACATCTCAAATGTTCTGAGCACTTAAAAAATTACTTGACCCCTAAAAGACCAAGGATTTATTGTTTTAAAATGGAATTTTTCATTGATCATAGTGTGAAAAATATAATTTAGATGGGACCAACTTTAATATCACTAGAATAAGTGAAGAGTATTACATGTGTTGATTAAAAAAACAAAAAAAAACAAAAAGAAGTCCACAAATGTGCTACTCAAAATTTATTAGAATAACATGAAGTCCAATTTGGACTTCTTAGTTCTTTTAAGATTAAGAGATGACTTCTGAATCATGGCACAAATAGGGTGGCTTACCTTATACCAGGGAAGCAAAACTCAAGATCCTCATTTTCCACTCAAGTTGAACTTTACTAATGTTTTCCATCAACATTGATAGAGTCAGACAGACATCAGTTAATATGCTCATATTAAATAAAATTGGCACATGACATAATTGGGTGCGTGCATCTGAATTTATGAACGGGAAGAACTGACTTCTAGTTACAGATTGACCAATAAATATTGACATTTGAACTGTTGAATTTCCAAACCTCAAGAAAACAAACAATACAATCAAAGAGAAGAAAAGTGACACGTGAAATTCTAATGAATGAAAAAAGTGACACATGTCATGTCTTTATTGGTTGGTTGCCTTAAAACAAACAACCAACCAAGGACTAAATGATTTCAAATTAGAGAAGACTACGACAGGTTCTCGAACACTAGGCCGGGGTTGAATAATTTCTTTGCTCTGGAGACAACTCATCCCTGCCACAAGTCCACCTTTGATAGGAGGCATCAAGGGTAGACCTTGCTTGCTACGCATGCCTCACAAAGAATGACAAACTATCCCAACAGACTCTCCATTCACAATGGTATTCCTTATTATATTATTTTTATTGTCTCTGCCCCATCAGGGAAGAGACTACTAAACGCTTCGTTTTTGAGGAGTTACATGGCTGTATAATACAAAGAAGGTGTAAAAATAAATTTACGATAAATACTAAAGCAGAGAATACGCGACTGGCCGCTTGTTATATACTCTGAAGACCTCATTAAAGGCGGCTACCACGGAGTAAACGTCACATGTGAGCCAGCCTTGAGATACTACTTTAGAATTTTACGACCTTAGCTAGCCACATAAAATCCAACTATCATTCAACTGACCGTTCTACAGGTAGTAGGACCTTGTTAAAGTCAATTGACAGCTTTGTCAGTTTTGTTCAAGAATAGTTAGGTTTGAATTTTACAACCAAATTGGTATTAACCCTTAAAGGACAATTTGGGTCCTGGGTGGGCAGCCCAGAAAGAATCTAATTTTTTTTGAAATTTATTTATTTCAAAAACGGCTCTGCAGTGCACTGCTAGTTAGCACTGTAGCACTGCGGCACTGTTGAACTTCAGCTGCCCCAACCTCAAAACTTGTTCAATTTGATAACTTTGATTGCTTACCAACGATTCCACAATCTCTCAAATGAGGCGAAAATTTGGAATCTAGATCGCTTTTTCAGTAGCTTTCCAACGCAACAAGTCTCGCTTGATTTGGTTGAGAAATGAAACTTCTGTCTCCAATATTCCTTTAAACCAAGCCCGTGGGGCTGGGGTTGTCCTTTAAGGGTTAAATTCCATGCTGTAGGTTGATTTTCATTGCATCTCTAAGTGTTTCTAATAATAATTATGGCTCCACTTCTCTCCACACCACCATTGACCAAATGAAAGGCCATGAAATTGATTGAATAAGATGTGAGAGGCTAGGGTTACTTCACATAATTATTTTTGAGAACATAATGAAACAGTAATGGAAAGACCATTCAAAGATGCAACTGAAGCTAGGTTACATCATAAAAAACCATGTGCCCTAAAATTGTCGATTGCCGGCTCACTTACAAACCCTACCAAACCCTACAACTGTTGAAAAGTAACAAATGAAACACATAGTTGTCAATACCATTTTTTAAAACCAGCTCCGACCTACAGTCATCATTGGAATAATAATAATAACGTTACCATAAAAGACTATTGTGAATGAAGAGTCTACAGGTGGTGTTTTTTCAACACAGAAATATCATGAATTGCATCTTGGACTTCCCATTCCACTCACTTGTAGAAGCCTTTTGGTTAAATGACAATGGGTCGGACTTAGGTTTCTTAGATGGCGGTCAGTGGGGTACCTATAGGGCCACCTGTGGAGGCGGGTAAGTAGTTTTAGGTGCCTCTACCTTAATTCTTTACCAAAATTTTCTGAAGGCTAATTATTAGCCTAATGGTGGTCCTGAGAAATCTTCTGTACGCTTTGCACTCCATTAGAATCCACTCTAATCATATTGTTCTTGCGTCTTGTAGTTGCTCATGTGATTTTCTTTAGTGGTGGTAACAATGGGTTTTTGTGCTGTAGTTGGAAATCACGCTTAACCCCTAAACGTCCCAGCGTCCAGAAACTGGACCACGAACAGATTAAAAGCCTTGTAACTATTTCATACAATCTTGGATGACTTTCATCTAAGTCATATTTGCAAGCCTATTAGGTTTTCTACCAATTAAAGTAAATCTCTTGTGATGGGGAGATATTGATAATATTGGATATTTTATTCCAAATGCAAGTAAGTCAATTTTTTTGGGTAGATTTTATGCTTGCAATGGACTTGTCATGTACACCTCATGTACATCTTAACCATGCTAATATCTATTTTTTAAGGTTAGCATCTACTTCTGTTCAAAGGGTCGTACGTTTAGGGGTTAAGGTCTCTGGTTCAAACCCGGTCTAAAACAAGTCGACTCATTATGTTATGCACGTGATTATGAAGAGTTTTGTAGGCTTAATATGAAGATATGATTCTAGAGATGACAATGTACAGTACAGTGCAATAGCTCAGCCATGTTTGATGCTAAGCTGTTAATGGATGTAAATGTGACAGGATTGCATGACACTACTCAGTTAATAATAGAACAGATCATGAGTTGCATCATGGTTACTCATTGAATTTTCAGTGTTCAAGGTTGGAAGTATGCAAGAGAATTACACAAGGAGAAATAAAGACATTCCCACATGGGATTTCATATGGGAAGTGGGACAAATTTCAAACAATTGTAACTCTCTTGAAACGATTGTAGTGTATTTTTGATCTGGGAAAGTTACAATTGTGGGAAATTTGTCCACGTTTCTCATGTGGGAATCTGTATTTATCTCCCTGTGATTTTGTGCACAATGTGTGTATACCACAAGCATGACACTCATCAACCTTGAGATAACTTGCATTTCTCTTTCGAACCTATAAAAAATTTGATCCGGTCCAAGCTGGGCACTATGCTCTGACACTATTCCTTGGTGCCCAAAAATCACT
The DNA here is from genome assembly GCA_022496805.1 of Pohlia nutans. NCBI lineage: Eukaryota > Viridiplantae > Streptophyta > Bryopsida > Bryales > Mniaceae > Pohlia > Pohlia nutans. The sequence continues at coordinate 7,869,093 of CM040086.1, forward strand.
TTTTACTAATTCGTCTACATTGTATCAATTTTTGCAATATGGTCTTGATTCATTCATAATTTTGGGAGGGCTCAACAACCACTAGTGTATAAAATAGACAACCTAGGTTAATTGTTTTTAATGATCTGCGTTTTCTTGTTCCGTGGACTCCAAATACCGGTAGTCATGTCTTGATCTCAAAGGAGCGTAATTCCACTGGTCTTACTTTATGTGAGCCACCCTATTTGTTATACAATTTGAAAGTCACAATATTTGTGCCACAATTCAAAAGTCACTTTATTTTGTGCTACAATGTACCAACAGTGTACATATCAATTTTTCCAATGTAAGGCACTAATTCCTAGTGATGCACAAGTAGTATGTCATGTTTTCCCTTTAATCACAAGTTGTAAAGTACTCATGAACATGAGGAATTTGCAAGTGTATAGTCTAGGACACTTCTAGCAAAGGCGTCGCTTCTCACTTAGAACAGAGTTCAATGTACACACTTGTCCTACGTGATGAATCGCACCCACCAAGTCTTTGACGCCTGGACGGTGAGTGCGAAATGGTGCCATTTGAATCACCTACCAAGTGAAAAGGGACGCCTTCTCCTCGTAGTGGGAGCACAGACTTCAAGAAGGGTAAGACTCCAACTTTATCAATCTCAAATAATTTATGTACAAGTTGTGGAGTGTTGAGTTTGTTACTTGTGCAGATGCAATTTTTCTTGTAAAGTTTCATTGGTATTATTTTGTAAGTGTGCTGAGACTAGCCTCATTGTTGATATGTGCAGGTTGCATGTGTGAAAGCCAGGTGGGTATTATCCAATGTCTATTCAACTGATTCCTTTTGTCTTTGTAAGAGCTTCCAAGGGCCCATAATGTCATTCTTTACGTAATACTGCTTCTGCAGAGAATCTACATATGAATAGGGAATTGATGAAAATTTGAAAATCCGGTTGAATGGTGATGATGGAAGGAAATTATTGGCATTCCTCAAAAATCCTTCTTGAATGCTAGATAGTAAACGTTGAACTGACAAAATTGGCAGACAACGGGGCAAAAGATGGGCAGTCAACAACCAAAAACTTATAGTTACGATGGAACAACAATCCACAATACCGGGTTAGTTTAGTCTTTACCTATGTTTATTACTATAAATAGGACATAAAGTTATTTATACCTAGGTGAAAGCATGGTAAAGTGAATCAACATTGATCCCTATGAAGAAGCAACAATGCAAGGTCAAAAAATACATTAAGATTTTATTTTTTGTAAAATTGTTTTTCCAAATAAATGAAGGACACAATGTTTATCAAAGTCTCAGAAAGAAAATTGAAAAAATCATCTTCAATAATCATTTATGTATGTTTTAGTGGTTTTGAAGTAATCAAAAAACACCGTATTCATTAAATTGGGAGTTTCCATTAAATTGGGAGTCAAATTGATGTATGCATGTTGTAGATCTGATAGTGAAATGATCATGTGATGTAGATCAATTTGACTCCCAATTTAATGGATACTCCCAATTTAATGAATACGGTGTTAAAATTGAAAAAGTAGTTTCGAACCAAATTGAAAAGTTGATATAAAACAAACTGGAAATGCATTAAAAAAATAAAAAATTCAAGACATTTTTCTTTAGAGCCCTCATATGCACAATGGACTTAAATAATATAAAATTTATATTCATATTAAATATGATTTAGTTCATCAAATTTGGTCTAGAAATTGGATTGAAACATCTATTTTCGAGCTTTACTTTTAGTAAAAAATTTTTTAATGATTTTTATTTTGAAACTTTGGATTTAAGTACTTTAACCCTTAACTTCCTGAACCATTTTGAGCGCGTTTTGGACCCTGATTGTTTTGGTTAGGGATACATCTTGCTCAAACTTATGTAGTTCACTTTTTTACAAAATCAACCGTAAGATCTTGTAGATATGCAAGTCATCTTCATCTTTACAAAGTTTGGTGTCAATCCGAATTATGGGTTGCTTAGATGGGACATAAAAGTGAAGGGTACTCCAAGAAATTCACTGTTTTCTCACTGCTAAAAATGAGCTTTGACCGACTCTCCTGGGCACATACTATTTTAGAAAGTTAGCGGCTTCTTGTCATTCTGAAGATAATCAAGTTCCCTAAGCATGACAACAAGTTTTGTATTTTTGGGATAAAAAATGAGTGAGAAAGAGGCCTTGACATGATATCCACTTTTTACAAGTTCATTTGTGACTTTGAGAGAAATCTTACAACTTCCTACAAATCTGATCTTCCATTGCAAAATCAGACACAGTTGGTTGAAAGTACATAAAAGAACACTTACACTAGTAGGAAAAAGAATTTTAGAAAAAAGGTGAAATCCAAGTGCAAGATTTGCATTTCAGTAGCTACACCCATCCACAAGCCGCCTTGCCCAAACTGGAACACGTGGCAACTCGTCATTTGTCCATGGCTCTCTTCAGCTGACTTTTCTTCCTCGGTTTTGTGACCACCCAGCACTTGTGGATTTTTGTAAAATTGACAATGTACATTTCTCCAAATCATACTACACCATTGGATAGCTAACTCGTTTCTACACAAAATTGGCCCAAATTTTGAATCATTCGGGCACTCCTTCCTCAAGATATTTTAGTTCTAAAAATAGCACGACCCATTTTGGGTCGCCCAGGAAGTTAAGGGTTAAGAACAACTTGCACATGGCCCCATGAAATTAGAATCAATAGAAAAAATGATTTGATAATCTTTTATAGCCTTTGACCAAAAACTTTGTAATTTCAGTAGGATAGATCAACTTGTTGGTACACAATACCATACTTTCACTAACCTTGTTGGACCACAGTCACTCTTTACATTGTAGCAGCACTGTAGAGAAACTCCTAATAAAATAATCCAACTCTCCAATCCTCTTCGCTTGGACCGGCTGAATTTTTTTTTTAAACTTTGTGATTCCTCTAATCCCCTGACAGATGATGCTGGTGATGCTATTCCTAGACATAATATGGCTGAGATTCGGACGTGAGTACCCACACAGGGCTCAAGAACCTTATGGAACATTCAAAAAATTTAGACTTGAAATTATCCTATGCTTCCAAATTTAAACCGCTTGTTTTGTGAATTCTTTTCGTTCATTGTCACCATCCATGGTTGCATGTGCTAGAAGCCAATCCCTTGAACAGTGGCTGAATATTATACCTCTATTCTTGTCTTTTTGTGACCCAAACCACTCACCAACACTAACATAGCCCATGTGCATGGCACAATTTCATTTCTTTTTCATTTATAGTAAGTGAAAAACGACACATTTCCAACTAGTGCAATTGAAAAGAAGAACCTTGAATGTGGTGAGAGTGTATTTATTGGTTTCAGTTATTTCATGTGTGAGTTGTCTTAACTTATTATGCAAATAAATTGCATTAGCTTGTTTTGCAAAATACACGGTTGGGATAGTGAGAAGCAAGATCCTAGAGAAACATGACAGATTAGCTTATTTTGTTTCCAGATTAAAAAAACACTTTGTGCTTCTTCTTCAAACCCAGGATGCGGGGTTGTCTTACTCGACAAGTAGACAAAGTGTCAAACACGATATCAAGGACGTCAGTAGACTCCCCGCTTGTCACACAAGAATATTTTTAGAATACACATGAAATATTTTAGAGTATTCTTGGATATTTGGGAATATTTTGTTCAAAATGTTACTTGTCTACTTGAACAGTCAATGTCAAAACGTTTAATATGACATCAGTTGGAAAAAAGTGTCAATCATAACAACCCTTCCAAGACGTCCATTTTCATTTAATTCAATGCATTACGTTGTTTGAGAGTATTCCACAAACTATAATTGTTAAAAAGTTTCTGACATGCAGTTTGGGACGTCAAGTTTGCAAGATACACTAATGTCACAATACTGAACTCCACTATTACAAGTTACCACTATGATTAGCAGGCATGACAATGATTCATAACTTGGAGACTTGTGTTGAAACACATGGCAATTTAACATTTGTTTAGGATTGTACAACAACATGAAATACACATAATATTCAATAGCTTGAAGTGGCTTTGCCTAATTTCATAGGAGAATGTACAACATATTCCTCACCCCGCATGAGAATGTACAGCATATTCCACACCCAACATGACCTTCATCAGTAGCTAAGGCCATGCTTCTATGTATTGGTGGTGGGTACCAAAAAGTTGGCAGCTACCGATTCACCACCAAAAATGAGTGAATCCAAGAATTGGTTTTCCATTCTCACCAAAATGAATGGAGCATCGGTTGTTCTTAAGACCTTATTTCTTGTCTTTTAGAAGTTTTCACCCGCCCGATCTCCACATGAAAGTCTGCCCTTATTGGACAAGTGGGGTTCCAAGATGATGAAAGCCCAACCACACATGAGTTGAAATTGGCAATATGTGAGGGGCGTGCAAGGGTGGGGGAGTGTGAGTGCAAGGGCCCTTCAAATATAGATGAATATTTCACAGTTAGTCCTAGCGTGCATGGGTGGGAATGCTCTTATGGAGCTGGATCTTGAAAGCAATGATTGCCGTACAGAACACTTGACATGACCTCATGTAAACCATGGAGGCAGACAATGGGATCCTCACACTAGTAGAAAAATTGGCAGTGCACAAGTGGTGCCCAATTCCATGCATGCATAGTGATTTTGCCTGGGCAGGGTCCCTGAAAGCGCCACCTTTTCTACTGGACAATGTCATGCGATACTCTGAAGTTTAGATCTGGCGGGCTGTTGTACTAATGGCTTGAATCATTTTATATGAGAAACTTGAGTACTTGACAGAAGGTAGGGAGAAAAATGAACTTGAAATTAAACTGTACGTACAGCTATCTCTAAACGTTTTTTGTAATTCTTCTGGTGAAGGTGGGTGCAAGGACAACTGAAGGTAGTTGGAAAAGGGCCCTCCTTTTTGTTTTAACCCCTACAGGACCAATCAACCATATTATGCTTGTTTTTTGGTCAAACGCCCCAAAAATCAAGTGTTTCAACTATATTGTAGTTGGTGTTTTCATTAAATGTTTAAGTTAAGTTATGATACATCTTTTCTTCAAAAGAATATGATAGATTGGAGAATAGATTTCATTTGAAGATTTTCCACCGTCGAGAAATTTGAATTTTGAGTGTCCAAAATACAAAGGGATTTCTAAAGATGCTCCTATCATAGGTCTCTTTTAATTTCTTCACTTTCAGTTTTTTACTCCTTGTAAATATAACTTTTATCTACCTTAAATATAATTTTTGATATTAAATTTGACAAAAATATATTTATTTTGAATTTTTCCCTTGTTTACATAATAAAATTTGTAAATATTCAAAATATCTTCGAATCATGTTGAAAATTTTGCCATACCTTCATAATGTTAATGACTATCTATGAAAAATTATAAATCATATAATGTGATATTTCAAGTATGCAAATTATAGTGCTTTGACTTTTACAAAAGAGGTGAGGACCTTTAGGTTAAAAAAACAGAAAAGAGTGAGTGAGTGATCAGGCAAAGTCTGCTGCCGTGTGGCGAATGCTTGTAATGAAATCTTAACACCAATGCCGAGGTAAGTTAACTTATAATTGTGGGAGTGTCCTGTCACCGACCTTCTGTCAGTGCAAACCGTTTGACCCAAAGTCAACTGTGATTGCCGGCTACATGTTTATTCAACTGCAAAGTAACCTCTAAGACGAGGTTCACACTGACATTTTGACAGTCTCATTTCAGTAGGAAACCATTGAAATAATTTGCAAATTGCAAACCAAGGTTGTTAAATTATTTTTTGTTTTCGGTGTGCGCACTGTATTAGTAGACCATGCAGGCAATGCAGGGCCACCGACCCTCCAGATTTAAACCACTGTGACTGCCCAAAATCCCATAACATTCAATAGCATGCACCATCTTTGCCTTGGCTTTAGAGCAGATGATGTGGAATGTTTCACACCCAACAATACTTCATCAGTAGTTAAGTGAACAGGTGGAGGTTCAAGGTGATGAGCAAAATGCATGAAAGATAGGCAGTGGGCATGAAGGCTTTTGAATGTTAAGTTATGCAAAAAAAAAAAAACCTAGTGCAAACACTCTGAGATTATAATAAACCTTAGTAAGGCAACCACACTCCAAAATCTTGCACAATCAGGTAAGTGTGTTCCACAACCACCTCCACATCAGAAATTTTCAATGTTCAAAACCCACGTTTTTCCAAAATACACTTCACTAAATGACATATTTAATGTTCGAGGAGAATTGATGTCTTTTACCACAATTCGTTCAAAGATGGATAAAAATTGTGTCCCTTGACACGACATAGGACTTTGCCACTTGTCATTCTCACTTTCATTGAGAGTAACATCAGTAACATGAGGTGGCATGCCATATTTATTATAAAGTTGCCACATGTCATTGGAACACAACATTTTTCTTTTTCTTACAAGGACACTATTATCTGACTAAAATTAAATAATATCTGGGTTGAGAAATAGTGTCCCAGGAGGCCAGGACACTAAATACGCCAGGGACATGCTCTGATGTTGAAAAGTTTATCAATTTGAACAGTCTTACAACTTGTGTAAATACTGTGCAGTCTTCTGGTGCGTTAGAATCCTCTCGAAAGAAAAGATGCTTTGTGTACGTCAGAATTAGGTGAGGCTAAGTAAGGTGAACATTGTCAAAAGAATAGCCAGTGGCAGTTCGTGCAATTATTGATTCAATCAGCGTAGAATAATTTGCAGGATAGATAGTTACAGACAGAATTAACGCTGACCGGCCACCTCGATCTTCACTACACTAAATAGGTAGATAAGTGTTAGATAATTATAAGATTTGAAAATATCATAGATTTTTACTCTCGACAAAAAAAATTACCAAAGACATTGATTCCAATACTATTGAAAGATCCCCATCTTGACCAATGTAGAGTGTAAAAAAATTGGTCAACAGAAAAAACATACAACATGTTTATGTAAATTAGTGTATCTAACACTAACCTACCTATTTAGTGTAGTCAAGTGGGAAAACCGCTCAGTCACGGTACGTTGCTTCTCGGCAGGGATTGTTGGCGATGGAGGATTTTCGGCCGGTCTAGTCACGGAAGATCGATGCACCTCCAGTACGTTGCCGGCAACTTGTCAGATGCTGCAGGCACATTATGATCGATCTTGCTCATAGTCTAGAACGATTGTCAAAATGTTTCACACTTGTAGATTTATAGCGACCTGGTCAGTACTATTCTGTATATATATCGAATGGGAGTACAAATGAAACTGAGTAATTATAACGCAGTCACAGTTGATCGAGTGGCATAGTTTAGACTGTGCTCCAGTTGCAATGGCTCAACTTTTGCGTTTCAGCTTCCTCATGGCCATGCTCTTCATGACCGCCGCCTTGCTGCAACTCCGTTCTGTAGCTGAATATCATCCCAACTCAGCAGGAGTCTCTGGTATATTATGAATCATTTCGCTGCTTTGAACGGACCCTAGTTGAATTAATGTTTCAATTGTACTACTAGATTAATCATATGTACACTGTGCTCAGTTTGTTAGAAACCTCGGGAGTAACTCAAGCAACATTTAGAAACTGTAATGTTACAGTTGATGATAGTGGATACTATTGGTGGAGTTGAGTAATCAGCTTATGGTTGATATTGGTACCGGAAGATAGATAGAGGACATTCTTTTTGTCACTTTGATGTATGTAGGAGTAAACTTTTTGTGTGAGAGATCAGTTTAGGTACAAGAGCCAAATTTGTTGACATTATAAATGTATAAATTTCTTGTGCAAATTTTAAGTGGGTTCATTGCTATAAGTGGTAATAGACAACCTCATTTCCATTCAAAGGGCATGCAGCGGTTGTATGACATTTAGTACTAACCAAATCATGTTTACATCTCTCGATACTAATTAAGTCTAAGTGTTTGAATAGATGAGGTGTTGTTGATAACAAAGTCATTAGAGGAGATGAAATCAGGTCCCTTACAATTTTATGTTGCTGAAACACCTGCCTCATAGTTTCTATGGCATTTGGTAATTGCAGGTACTTCTGACACAGATTATTATCTTCGGGGCAAAATGGTTCGTTTTATATATCTCACTCCCTGCTATTATTCTAGCTTTGATAAATATTCTTCATTAAATTGGCAGTTTTCCAATGATCAAATATGGGATGCACAAGCCGTTTGAGAATTCACCAAAATGATCGACAGAAATTTGCCATTTAATGAATATCGTCATAATTGAAGAACGGTCAAGACCTGTCCATAACTTTCAGTAGCATGCAGTGTTACTGCCTTGGCTCTTTCAGTAGATGGTGTGGAATATTCCACACCCAAGAATATTTCATCAGTGGTGAAGGCTCAAGGTGATGAGCAGAGTGCATGAAGGAAAGGAAGTGGGCATGAAGGCTATTGAATGTTATGTTGGTAATAAGAAAACAAATAGTGAAATGTTGACCTTATGTGCGTTTTTATATATATAATATAGAACCACAAAGTATTAAAAAGAACCACTTCCTTAAATGTTAGTAAGATCATTGTTGCTCTCTATTATAACCTTCAAAATGACAGACATGGATTAGTCACAGAAATGACTTATCACATGTGTATTACTTAAAACAATAATATCACATTATTGTATAAAGGGTAGACTGTACTATTAAGCTTATGGCAGAGTTTGAGATTCAGAAAACTAATATCACCCTGTACGTATTATTTTGATTTGGCAGTTGATGGAGGAGGCCGAGTCCGTTGAAGTGGCTGATTATACGCCTTGTGCTAATGATAAACACGACCCCTCACTCTGCAAGCACAACTGAGAAAATTGACTAATGCTTGGTGGTTTTACGTTCATGGTGATTAGACCTTTCATTATTGATAGAATGCACTATAGGAAAAGTGGTCTTTTCTTACTGCTATTTTGAGTCATTTCAAAGTTGGTGGATGCTTCTGATCACATAGAATAAGGGTTTCCTCAATTTTAGTTAGTGAAAAGTGGCAGCTTTGCTTGGAGTGATGATAGAGCCCTGCAAGTCAAGTAAACAATACTATTTGCATCACTTTTAAGCATTTTTAACACAATTATTTAGGAGTGTGATTTTTGGGAGATCTTTGGGTACAAGAGCCGAATCTGTTGAGATCAAGTTTTTATCACTATGTATGAATTTCTTATGTAATTTCAAAGTGTAAGGTTGTAGCCTATAACATTTTTACACCTATAGAAGTTTTGTGAATCATCTGATGCTCTACATTGACAAGCGAGTCCTTTTAATCCTTGATGAGATCTTTGGTTTTTTATTTGTTTATGCAAGAACAATGAAGAGGTATAGATTGGAAATGTGATAGGCTGATGTTTTCATGCATGGAGTTATGGATGATAAAGAGGATTTAATGCATGGAGTCATATTTGATAAGAAGCTTTTCGTGCATGAGATCATAGGTGATAGGGATTTTCTTCATCACTGTCAAATTAGCCGTTAAATTCTTGTACGACTTTTACTTTAAGAGTTAGTCCTTTAGCCATTGTAAGGTTGCACCTATTACTTTGAGAATTAAAATTAGTATCACTTTCTTGCATAACTTGCTAAAGATTAGCTAAACTTTTTCTAAGTTAAGCTCAAGATTAGCTAAACTCATCTCTAAATTAAATGTAACCTCACATTAGTGTATGCTGTACTTTGGAACATTCATCGTGAAGCTTTTTTACAAGTGGACAATACAAAATCCAAAACAAGTAAATGGTGTTTATCAATTTGTCATGTAATACATACTAAGCATGCATACAAACATAGAAACTAAAATTGTCATGTCGGACTCTGACATGAGTCAATCTAGTAGGTACACTAGATTGACTCATGTCAAAGTCGGACTTTGACATGAGTCAATCCATAACGTTTGAATTAGCGATAAAGCAACGAAATAATGTATCATACACAAAATAGAATAAAGAGTGTAGTTTTTTCAACTTTAATTCTATGAAACATTCATCTAAGGTAGACATACCTAATTCTACCCAAGACCCAATTCCATACCCTAGCTAATCCCACCCAATTTGATCTCGTTCCACCTCACTTTGCTGTGAATACTAAATATTGAGGTGGAACTTGGTGTATATGGGGCAGTTTGAGATACTTTGATGAATGATATTGAGATCACACAATGGTTGTTATTCAATTAACCCCTAAAGACCCAAAAAGCCTAAATTGGGATTTGTATTTTTTTTTAGCACTTTTGAGTAGGTCACACAATGGTGGTTAAGCAATTAATCGCTAAAGGACCAATAAACCTAAATTGGGTCTTTTTTCACACTCCAATGATATGTAAAATTTGGTCCCATCTTAATTATATTTTTCACAATATGATTCATTGAATTTGTCACTTTTAAACCATGAATAAATTTAAATTGACCTATTTACATCCAATTCCACCCATTTACAGCTTATGAAGCTACTTGATTGTCCATGTTTTATTCTCTACTAACTTTGATTGATTATAAAGCAATTTTTGTAGCCCCTACCTAGGGACGGTTTTGGATTCAACTCCAATAAGATTTATCTTCCTCTCAAATACTTGTGGCACACTTTTTAGTATTTCTTCAAGATGTTCAAATTGCTTTAAAGGATACCTCCACCTTAACCCCTAAAGGACCATAAGGCCACCAGGTGGCTCCTGTGTTTTTTTTTGGTAATTTTGAGTAGATTTTATGTAGATTCTTTTTTGTTGATTTTTCTTAAAAAATATTCAACATATGTAATATTCATCACTAATTTGAGTAGATTTTATGTAGATTTTTTTTTGTTGATTTTTCTTAAAAAATATTCAACATATGTAATATTCTTCACTAATTTGAGTGATATAAAATTTGGTAAGTGCACCTTTTGTCTCAAAAAATAAAATAAAAATTTGGTGCCATTCAAATTATGATTTGCACAATATGGTCTACTGAACTTGTCATTTTAAAACCATGAATCCTTGGTCCTTTAGGGGTTAACTCTTTGTCATGATAAATGGTAAAACATACTTCCACCTTAACCCCTAAACGTCACAGCGTCCAGAAACTGGACGACGAATGATTTCAAAGCCTTCTCACGTTCTCATCAACGCTTGGATGATACTCATCCAACTTTTTGGAGATTCTTCACCAAGTTGTTGTCCTATCTAATGGCTGGATTTAGTCATACTAGAGTACATATTTTTCTAAAATTACAAATGTAGAAGTATGTCAAGTCGTTGACCTAGCCAAAATTGCATTGACTCTAGTTCAAAGTGGAATCGTGAAAAATGAGGTCATAAATTTAAGAAACACAAAAATTTCAAAGTATCACCACGTTTAAGAGTATCTCATTTCAAACTCATTCCAACAAATTTTACTCAAAAAATATTGAAATTTAGTTTGTAATCGAATTTACAAGGAATTTTTAATTTTAACTTTCAAAATTTATAATTAAATATTGGTGATTGTATTAGTGACTGGAACCGTACGGATGGAATCTAAAATTCAAAATCTAAAACTTTCATTTGTATATCAATTCCAGAATATTCTTCTAAATAGTAATTTATAATGCTTTTTCTCAAATTGTCAATTCCAGGGACACCCTGGTACGTTAAGGGGTTAACTATTTAACTATGTCATGTCGTGTTGTTATTTAACATAAAAACTTTGTATTAAAAAAAATATGGTGAATAGAATGATGCAACAGTGACTTCTAATGAATGTTTTTCCTTCAGATTCATAATAAAAATTCACTTTGCAGAAAAAACTAAGATTTAAGATGGAAATAGAGCCCAAATTGAAAGGGATGAAACGCAATGGCAACTTTTAGAACTGTGTCTCCATGTGTGTCTCCATGGAAAGAGATGAAAACCATGGAAATGGATGAAATCCGTAGGAAGTCAAATGTAGGACGGCAACACAATAAATGTGAACTCTCAGATTGACACAAGAAAATACATGGTTTTGGACTCTTATAATGAAACAGAGGGCCGGGAGTATGATTCTGGAACTTATAGAATTCTGCACTGGAGAGAAGTGAAGGTGACCTTCCAAAGAAATTTTTCCTTTCAAACTGAAGTCAAAGTATATATTGAACTCTATTTTTGGCCCCACACACAAGATGTAATCATCGTCAATTTGGGGGCAGGCTCTCACAACAGAGAGGAAGCTCAGGCTCACTAACTTTGTCTCTAGTACTCTCACATCCCTGTCCTCACTTAAGGTGTCAAAAACTAGGTGAGCTACGATAATGATATAATTCCTGTAAACGCAGTCCTCACCTTCCTAATCTATTAGATAATCAGAAGCATGTCGCTCACTTCTTAATGAAGGACTCCACATTGTGCAACCAGCGTTGGTACTCCCGCTGTTCCTTGTCTTCCAGGAGATCCAAGAGATAGTTTGCAAGGTCTTGGTTAACCCCTCGTGCATCCAAATACTTCTTGAACTGCGACTGCAACTGCTCGTCCAATTGCCTGCAGGAAAATATCACCACGTCAGAAAAAAACTGACTGTTTTAAAGCTAAACCAATTGATTAGCAGATTGCTATCTCATCATCAGAACCAACAAAAAATAATTTGATTTCAATTCATTCATTACAAAATCACCCTGTATACACCCAGCTCATGTGGCCCATTAACCCTTTAGTGCCTAGCTGACCACATTATGGTCACTGCAACGTTCGAAATGCAAATAGCAGAGAATCCGTGAAGAATTGGAGCTTCAGTTTTGAAGTTCAGATTATGCCACATACATTATACATCTTCCAGGAAAAGAAATTTTCAATTTGGAATTGTACAACAATCAAAATACCTATCAAGAACACGCGAAAATACTGCAAATACTTGAAAATACAGTAAATACTTACAAATACAACACATGTATTATGCAGTATTTCTTGTGTTTGGAAGTTTGTTATCTTGTTTTTCTTTTTTGTATTGTGTTCTCTTCTTCATCTTCCATTAGTGTGTGTAATCCAATCTTGACTAATGTACCCACTCCTGTCAATTTTCAACGTATAAATTTTTGCCTAAACCGTATATGGATAAGTCACTTTCACTTATAAAATTCACAATAATCATGTGTGAGTCTATTCTTGATATGAAAGATTGCAACGGAGAGGTATTGACATAAGGCATAGCTGAACTTCTTTACTTTCATTTTTGAAAATTTAACCCAAATTCTATTCAACTTTGAAGTCACACACCCCCCAAAATCTCATTTTTGAGCGTGCATTATACAGTTCAAATACATACTATAATCTTCCAATCCCACTATTGGATGATTCTCAAATTTTAATAAAATGTGTGCTCTCCAGTTGAGAATAGAATTGTACGGCTACTTTCTAATTTAATCCATTCTATTTCTGGTAATCTCAATCACAATGGAAAAAAGTAGTGAAATCCAGAGGTCCCAGCTACAGTACCCTGGGCACTAAAGGGTTAACCCCTAAAGGGCCAAGGATTCACGGTTTTAAAATGACAATTGTAAGTGATCGTATTGTGAAAATTATAATTTGAATGGGACCAAATTTTATATCACTGGAATTAGTGAAGAATATTACATATGTTGAATAAATAATAAATAAACAAAAAAGAATATATATATAAAAGCTACTCAAAATTACCAAAAAAAACAGGAGCCACCTGGTGGCCTTGTGGTCCTTTAGGGGTTAAACTCAACCCTCTCTAATTGCACAAGAGGGCACTTTGACATGTGTTCAGTGGGGTTATCCAATCAGATTTAACACAACGTGAGAAATTCTGGGGATACACAATCCTAGGGATAATTATACAGGAAGTGTGCAATTAGAGAGGGTTACTTGAGAGAAGAAATTAAAGGCTACTTACGAGAAATCTGGTCCATCGAAGTTAGGATCCTTGGCACCCTTCTCTTCCACGAAGTGCACATGACCAATTTGGAAGTCGTCCTTTTGAATAACACATCCAAACTCGAGAGTAGGTGCGTCAGGCCCCTTTGTAATTGCCACAGTCAAATGAACAACGTTCTGTTCAGGAATCTCCTCATCCTCTTCAAACTCCTCCCCTTCAACTCCCATACCAGGCTGAAACATAGCCGTGAGTGCAATGTCTTCTTGACCAAACGACCTCCGTAATGTCACCTCCAGTTTCCCTGGCTTGTCTTCCAACTTGAACGGTTGTGGAGGGCCCATAGCTAAACCCTGCGGGTAGAAAAAAACATTCACTCACCACTTCATCAGTTCAGATGTTCGGCGATTGTACATCGCGTAATCAATGCGTTCGAAATTTTAGAGCATGTATCAATAAAATATTGGACTTCCATACAGCAGTGATATTATACAGCAGTGATTTTTTGTTGCTAATTTTAGCCAAATTGCTACACAAAATTTGGGCTGGCTCATTGTTACAAAGGATTTTTGAAAAAGAAGAGGAATAACAGCCAGATTTCTTAAGATGTGGAGTTACACGGAGTTAAGATGAAAAACTTAGGTATTGCCTAAGTAGCACCTAGGTAGCACATGTGTATTACCCTGATATGACCTGTACATTAATATGAAGAGAGCATCCAAGGAGCCTGGATTGCTCTTTGAGCCATGGAAAGTAGCAACAAAATGCTAAACTGTCACCTAACAAAAAAAAAATTCACTGATCCAAATACCGCATTCTTTGGTGCATAGTAATCATCTTTCATTCGCCAATACATAAAAATTAATAGCTCTAATAACAGAACCTATAAAGATTTCGATTTCAGGCGTCCCTAAACAAAAACCAAAGAAATAGTTGTTCAAAGCGATGACCGGTAATAGAAACGCCCTGAAATAGAAACGAAGACCTCAAAATTGCGATAGCTACATTGGAAGGGCTTACCCGGGAAGGCTCGTACTCCTCTTCCTCGTGGCGGAGCTCGTCCTTGAGAATGCGCAGCAGGCTGCTGTCAGCCTGAGAGGGCTCTCGCTGGGTGCTGGCGAATCGAGGCAAGGAGGTTGCTGCAGCCCTTGGTAAGACCGCAGCCCCGATGCGCGCTGGCTCCGCTTCCAAGAGCTTCCATGCCGACCTCCGCAGCTGCCCCGCGGCCCTCCTCAAAATGCTCGCAGCCGCCATCAGGATCGGTTGATCGATCGATCGGCAGGAGGAATTGCGGGATCGATCGGGAAACGAAGAAGCGATGGGAAGAAGAGGAATTCAGAACGGAGGAGGCTGACGCTTAAACCCTCAACCCTAATTCGTGGTAACCGCATAGGAACATTCTGTTAGTACCTATGGATGATAAATTTTATCATTCATCTGGGACTCCAACTGAAGACATCGCAGAGCCTTTCAGGTTGCCCCAAGCAATTAACCCATAACTTAAGTTAGACGTCCTCACCCTCTCCAAATTCGGCAATTTTGCAAAGATGCATCATAAAATGCAATCCAGAGGGATATTTTGCACTCTCTAAATTCGGTAGTTTTGCAAAGATGCATTATAAAATGCAATTCAGAGGAATATTTTGCACTTGATGTTTAAATAAAAAAAATTACATTATAAATTTTAGATTCTATAAATACAGTTAGATTGAAAATTGCTGTCACAAACATTTTTGTATAAAATTTGAAAATTGAAATTGAAAATTGCTATCACAAACATTTTTGTATAAAATTTGAAAATTGAAATTGAAAATTCTTTTGTAAATTGATTTTTAGAAATAGAGAGATTGGTAAAAATTTCATGTTTACAAAGAGAAATGAGGCATAAAGATTTCACAAATCAGCCTTTTTTTTAATTGGATCACACATGCATGAAGCTAACTTCCCATAAAATATATAGTAAAAAATCCACACTACAAAAAGTTAATGATGGATGAAAAAATTGTGTTTCATTTTGTACATTGTTCACTTTTTGGACGGTTGAACGTTGAGGGTTTAACCCCTAAAAGACCATAAGGCCACTACACAGCTTTGGGAACTAAAAAGCGTGGAAATTCGAGTTGTTGGGCCATGAAATGTAGGGTGAGCGACAAAGAGACCCTCGCTCATTTTGGGAGTCGTATTCGTGGGTAATTCTTAATCGGAAATTCGCAAAGTGTGCGATTTTTGATGATTTTTTTGAGTTGCATGGAGGCTATCTCGGCATCACTGAAGACCTTCATATATTCGCCCTCACACCTCCAAATCACGTAAAAAAATTTGCACTTGTTCAAAATGATGTTCTCTATGCATTGTAAAAGTTTTGAAAAAAATGGAGCACTTTTGAACAATCCAATTTCATCGTATGTACAAATACCCCAAATGAGTTCTAGACATTAATCTTGAGTTCTCAACAATGGCATTTTCTCAAAAACTGTGTGATTTCATCGATCATTTTTTCATATAAAAGCTTCATAAGTCTTCTTTAATTTCAATGGTGTTACACCCCACTATGGAGGAATTGAGTTTGTTACAAGGGGGTAGTCAAGAAAACAAAAGTGAAAATTTTGAAGTTTGTTAGTGAATGCTAGAGAGGTGAAAATCATTTAGAACATCAATTTTCCATCCAATCTTCCTCTTCATTATTCCCTTATTTTATTTTATTTGATATTCCCTCATTATTGAGTCAAATCTCCCCTATTTTTGTATTCAATCTGTCCACATTTTTGTGTTGGATCTTCCCTCACAAAAAAGCCTCAAGATTTCCATAGGATTTCCATAGGATTAATTTATTTAAAACCCCTCACCATAATTGAAAGTGCCCCCTACATAAAATACGCATTATTAGGGATAATAAATGTATGTATGTATAAAAATAATTAATTAATTAATTTTTAATTTAATTTGTTTTCATGGTCAGTCATAGTCAATTTGTGCATATTTTTATATAACCATAGGTGTCATAGAAGTAACTTTTAGAAGCACACGAATTTGAAAGTTAAACAAAGTTACCTTTTAGAGTATATTTGTCTTTTTCTTGTAACTTTTGGTACCCTCCATCTAAAATAAGCTCAGGATCACCATGTTCTACAATGACAAAAGCCCTAAGGCTTAGTTATAATATTTTGCATTTTGAATATAACAAACTGTACTTTTCTTTAGCCTATTAAATTTTCTTTCCACTTATTATTTCTAATAGTCAGTTTTGCCATTCTAATGGTTGGTCAAACAAATTCAAATTTGTGTATAATTTTAATTTAATCCCTAAAAACCCAAGGGGTATTGAACAAAACATAAATGTGTTATAATATGTGCCTTCCATATGTTCAATGAAGATTGGTGCAATAGACAAAATGTAGGGCATCATCTTTACGAATTATCCATAAAGCCAAACTTCCAAAAAAACTTTAGATATTCTTTTAATGAATTTAAAAGCAATAACCTTTGAATTTATTTATGAATTATAATTTTCACTTTTAGAGTTTAAAATTTAGAAAAAAATAGTTAAGATTGGTTTATATATTGTAAACTTCAAAAAAGCAAATGAAATGATGGAGGAAACATCATTCCTTTTTCCAAATAGAAATTTTTATGACATTAAGACAATGTTGAGGTGATCCACTTTGAAAAATTCTCCGCAATGGAGTTAACTTAGATTGCCATATTAATTCAAATTCTGTTAAAAAGAAGACTTGATGTAGTATTTAAAATTTTATTTTTTTTCCAAATTTTTATTTTGTTCCAGGCATCCTTTTAAAAACGGGCAGCGACCAAAAAATGATCTCTTGGGAGCTTTAGGGGTTAAAGAAAATTTAACACTTCAATATGGTAAACATTTGAGCAACTAGAATTAAAAACCAAAGCAAATAGAAACACAGATAGACTGATAGGGCCTAGTTTGCATTAAAAAAATGCAATTATATTCTCAATACAAGGCTCATATAAATTATTACAAAAACCAAGACTCTTCTAAAGTAAATGGGTAGACGTAGAATATTTTGCCTCTATTAACACTATAGCCTCTTTTGTATCACAAATTTTATCCAAATTTTAGGGCTGCTTCACACTATGGCCGTCCAAGTCGAGAGGCCGTGGGATTGAGAGTCCAAACTTTGTTGAGAGTCCAAAGAAATGGGTTGAAAATAGCCAATAAAATATTGTAATTGGAGCCTTTGGCCGGGCATAGTGTGAAGCCTCCAAAGGCCAAGCCCAAACCTTTTTTTGTCAAAGTTGTTTGGTTTAAAAATTAAAAATCAAAGCTCGGGTGGTCACCAACACGAATCACGCATACTCTAGAGTGGATGGTCGATCCAACAATAGCGCTTCAACGCATGAAGCTGGCACAACACTCTTTATAGCATGAACATTAAAGAACCTCCTTTGAAGCATGAACAGTTGCACAGGGCCTCCGTGTTAATTCAAGCAAGTTCTTGTCAGTTTTTGAGATTTTAATGAAAAAAGTTTGACGGCCTCTCAACCATAGTGACGGGTCTTGCAAAATGCAGGACCCAAACAAACTTCGAGAGGCCGTCGCCTTGGTCAAAAAGTGCTGCCACGTAGGCGTTTCGGAGAGCGACGGCCGGTGGACTTTGGCCTCTAGTGTGAAGGGTCGAGAGGCCGAAACCATGGTTTCTTGCAATTTGATTGGTGGAAATCGACGGCCTCTCGACCTTCGGCCATAGTGTGAAGCGGCCCTTAGCCCAAAACTGTAAATTTCAGCCAGTGATTTGGCAATTCCATTTGACTGATTTCACACAGTAACTGCCGAATCTCCCCGTCCATTGGAGCAGACTACTACTAACGGTAGAGATTGGATGCCAACGGAGGTTGCACTGCGCAGTACGCAAAGTGGCAACGCAGGATTGTGAGCAATGCAAGCGCAACACTTGATTCAATTCTTTGCCTGCCAGCAAGGCGCCGGCCCCATCAAGCAATCTGGAGTCACTGCATGACTGATCGAAGAGCCTCACTGGAGCTACAGTAGAAATTAATAGGAAGACCCGTGAGCACGCCACAGCCGAGCTCCATCGATTGGAGTACGTCGTCAAGGGTTTCATCTCCGCCTCCGCTTTCTGTTGCTTAGTCTTCTGTCCACGCTTGCTCTGTCAGTGGCCGAATGTTTCACTAGCGCTCGTCACCATCGCTGGGTTGCGTTGAGAGCTCCGGCACCATCAGGAGGCTTCTGGATCCACCAGCTGTTGCTTACTTACACTAAGTGATGAACATTTATGAAATGAGATTATAACTGAACACAAGTAAGGTAGCTAGGTGTGGAAAATACCTTCCTTGAAATATTTTTGGAGGGAGCTTTTTTAGAAGGCTTAATTATAGTAACTTATTTGCATCCTCCTTCTTTCAATTCACCCTTGATCATTATCATCACATTCAAAATTTGATGTCACCAGCTACGTGATTAGCTACTTTATAGAATTTTTTTAATTATATCTAATGAATTGCTTCATGGAAGTGCTATACGCTACTTTATAGAAGGTGTGCATGGAAGTGCTATACGCTATTTTTTATCGGTGGAGAGCAAAATTTAAAACCAGGAGGAATCAGGTCGGTCTTGAAATTTAGCTCTCCACTGATATAAAAAAATCACAGACCACTTCCATGCGCACCTCGGTAGAGCAATCTAATAAATAAAATTAGAAACTCTCCACAAAGCAAGTAAGCAACCAATCACGTAACCTACTGATAGAAGTGACTGAGAGTGGGTGAAATGCAAAGTTCACTTTCAACGCTCATTGAGCACGGATAGAAGTTAGAACCTCATTTTTTGTCCTTTTAGCTGTATCCACTTGCCCGATGCTCACATAAAAGCCCGCCCTAAGGGCCTCCTTCCATGTATGGGAGGCAGTGGGTGGCCGGTCCTTAAAAGAAGGAAGCTCCACCGAAATGGATGAAAACAAGAGAAGTCAAGAGTATATATTTCATTTGTACCGAAATGGGTGGAGCATGGGTGGGTTCTTGAGACCTCAATTCTTGTCTTCTAGTGCCTTCCACCCAACCGATCTCCACATGAAAGCCTGCCCTAAGGGCCGACTTCCATGTGGGGTGGATGATCGGTGATCAAGCCGCAGAAGAGGGGAGCTCCACCAAATCGGTGAAAATCGGTGAAACTCAGGAGTATAATTTTTACTTCCGCCGAAATGGGTGGAGTATCGGTGACTGTTGAGACCTCGTTTCTTGTCTTCTACTGCCTTCCACCGGACCGATCCTCACATGGAAGCTCGCCCTAAGAGCCTCATCACTAAATACTTCCGTTAATAGCAGGTGAAATTACTGTGTAGCTATGAGTAAAGCGGTAGAAATGCAGGGACCCAGCCAGGTGATGAGGTAAGGCTTTGCCACACGCCAACTTCACTTCTTGCGCCTCCATCTGGAAAATTAAAGTACTGCCAACATTTGATCCATCATGATCATTCTAGAATGGCCTTTCCTTCTCCGACCAACTTGGCTGTTGGAAACCCATGGAACTAACTTAACTGTTGGACCTTAGCCTGGTGATGAGAAAGTACTAGAAACTGGCTGACATGAGCACCGCAATTGCCCAACTGAACTGGTCCCTTTACCCTTTAACCCAAAAAAGGACCATAAGGCCCCTAGGTGACTCCTATTTTCTTCAGCAATTTTGAGTATGTTTTATGTAATTTTTCTGATAACTTAAAATAATTAAATTATCCAAAATATATAATGTTCTTTACTAATTCCAGTGATATAAAATTTGGTCTTATTCGAATTATAATTTTCACAATATGATCGTTTAAACTTGTCATTTTAAAACCATAAATTCTTGGTCCTTTCGGGATTAACTCCTAGAGAACCATAAGGTCACCAAGTGGCTCCTATTTTTTCCAGTAATTTTGAGTAGATTTTATGTAATTTTTTTTTGATAACTTAAAATAATTAAATTGTCCAACATATGTAATGTTCTTCACTAATTCCACTAATATAAAATCTAGTCCTATTCAAATTATAATTTTCACAATACGATCGTATAAACTTGTCATTTCAAAACCATGAATCCTTGGTCCTTTTGGTTAACTTACTGCCAAGGCTCATGAAAAAGTAACTGTTACGTGGCCATCGCCAGAGCTCACGACGTCCTCGTTGGTGCCACCACGGCTCCCCTTTACGCCTCCGGTTTCCTGCATTGCGTAGACTCCCTTTTCACGTGGCCAATGCCCTCCTGCGTTTCCCACATTGGTCCACCGACGACCCATTTCCCATTTTCCACAAAAACTTCCACAAAAACTTTTCATAGTATGCATGAATATTCACCAGGCCCGCCGCTTTGAGTGATCAGTGAGTGTGTCACAGCTCCAGTTTCAACTCTGCCGATCGCGTTCTCTTCACGTCACGCTCTCGGTTTTGTTTGCGATTCAAAGCAAGAGGAACCATCAGCTAGACACGAGAGAATTGATTGCAGCTATGGAGGTCGCGACGCAACGCGTTCTCTTCACGGGCGTTCCTCACTCGCTGGTTGCGCGCTCGCAGGTAGTAGCTGGATTTCATGGCGGATCAAGAAGCCCTGGGTTTTTTTTTTTTTTTCTTTTGAAACAGTTTTGAGGAGATTTTGCTTTTGACTGAGTTTCTTGTTATAATTTTTTTTTCCCGTTTCAATTAGATTTTTGAATCCTTGGTCTTTGAAGGGTTAAGTTGTTGAAATGGTGTGTTGATGTTTGGGTGGCGAAGTAAGTCTATTACCGATCGTGGGAGGAATAGAATTTTAGCTAACTCCTTTATGTTTATGGATTTTTTTTACTGCAGCGAGTTCGATGCGTGAGTTTTGGGGGCGCTCTTCCCAGAAGAAGAGTGCAATTTGCGAACGCTGGTGTACGCTTGCATGTGAAAGTGCCGCGCCCTGTGATTAGGGTTTCCAAGGGAAGAAGTCGAACGATTTTTGCAGGGTTAGCCACAGGCTCGGGCACTGCTGATGAGTCGAAAGAAGCCGAGCTTGCCTCCGCGCTGCAGAAAATTGTGTCATCTCCGGATGAAATCGGTTTCTCAACGGGGACTCGAACTGTCACCATGACGTATGTTGTTGTATTATTTCCACCTGTTCATTTTCATTTCCATCCCCAGATCATCAACATTAGATTTTGTGCAGTATAGTGATTTTTACAATTCTTTTGAGCCACTAGGCACTCCTTTTTTTAAACAATTGCCTGGTTGTGGGTGCAGTGTCTGCGGAGTTCACAATGAAAACGATCTCCTCAGGTAAGTGCAATAGTTTCTTAGGCTTATTGCAGCTTTGTATTACTCTCCCATAATCGAGTTATTCTTTAACTCAAAAAGTTTTGAATCCCACTTTGAACATGAATCAATAAGAAACCAAGATTTCATGCACAGGGTTCAAAACTTTTTGAGTTAAAAGATAGCTTCAACTAATGAACTAATGAATATTCCGAATATTCTCCTGAGGATGCTATTTTTTAAAATTCTTTTGTCCCTGATCACTTGGGCAGGTTGAAGTCACAAATCGAGGATCTAGATGGGGTTGGAAGCGCCTGGATTGGTCCCATGAAGGAAGGCGGTGTGAGAGGAGGTTCAGTGGCCGTGCAGATTGAAGTGGAGAAGAGAGTGCCACTGCCTGCCTTGATTCAAAGTGTGCAGGCGCTTGACGAGGCTATCTTGACATTACCTTTTAAGTCCAACTCGTGGTCATGGAGGTACAGTACATTTTTATATGCCCATTTTCTTTTGAAAATGCTGAACAGTTCCTTCGATGTTTGCCGAGTCAACCAGTTTTGAGACTCTTTATTCAATAGTTTGCATTTTTGATATTGCACAACGTGGCTGATGTAGTTCACTTTATTGGGGGGGCTTGCAGAGGAAACAAAATCAACTATTCAGTGTCTGGTTCTGGCAAGCCGCTTATTCTAGTCCATGGATTTGGTATAATCTCTTGAGTTCTTTCATTTCTTACTTTCGTTGCATCATGATTTTTCATTCTAGGAGTTACATTGCTTAAAGAAATGAATGAAGGACATAATTTCATCAAGCTAATATGATTCGGATTGCTTTGCTTGCTCAGGAGGAAATGTGGGACATTTTGCCCGGTTGATTCCTTTTCTTGCGGAGAATCACCGAGTGTATGCTATCGATTTGTTGGGTTTTGGAGCTTCAGACAAACCTAAAAACACTGAGTATGGGCCGGAGCTTTGGGCAGACCTTGTTTGTGGTGTGTCATCATAACCTCTTACTACTGTTCATGCATTCATTCTTCTTGTTATTTGAGTGGAATAATAACAAGTTTTTTATTAGTAAAATTAGATTGTTTCAGGAACTTTTAGATGACATCATAAAGCGAATCTTTCCCATGATTTATAGGGAGGTCTCACAAATGATCATACAATGGCCTCTCTTTATGATGGTGTCTCAAAATACCTGAAAAAATAATTTTGTTGGTTTTTCTTTGATGTATTTTCAATGAGCGCTAGGTTTCTGTAGCATACGCATGACGAATTGCACTGTATAGTTCTCATATCATTTTCTTCTTCTTCTTCTTCTTCAGATTTTGCAAAGCAGTTTGCTCCGGAAGGTTCCGTGTTATTTGGCAATTCAATAGGTTCGCTGTGTGTGCTAGCAGCTGCTGCTAAGGCTGGGAGTGATTTATTCAGGTTCGTAGTTACTGGACATGCATTCTTATTTTGTTTGCGACACACAATTTCTTCACCTTTTATCAATATCGGGCCCTATAATATTTCTGTACGAGGAGGAAGCGTTTCGATTTCACTCAGTTGTATTCAACCGAGGTGTGGAATTTTACTCATAATTTCTCGTTCTTGTGTGTTTATGATGGCAGGGGGGTAGTTCTTTTAAATTGTGCTGGGGCCATGAATAGGAAGGGTCTTGCACAAGATGGTTTGGCGCTTCGGCTTGTTGCACCCATTTTTGTTGTAGTGGAGTATTTGCTGCAACGACCTAAAATAGCCAACTTTTTGTTCAACAAGTAAATCATTATCTTTTCCCTTAAATCTCAAGTTCCTCTTCACGAGAAATATTATTACTCTGTTTCGGGCTTGAATATACTCTCAGCTTGCTCATCTTGTGAATGCTTATCTTTCAGGTTCCGTAGCAAGGAAAACGTTAAGCAGATCTTGCAGCAACAAGCCTATCGTGATAAACAAGCTGTCACTGATCAGTTGGTACATTGATTTGCCCTCTCCTGTTTATTTGTATGGACCATGTTGTGATGTTTAATTGCAACTATTCAAACCCTCTTGGTTTTTAGAATGCATTTCTGTCACTGTTGAGATTCTGTTTGACGTATTTTATTACGGTGGCAATAAGCTGATCAGTGCATTTTTTAACAGGTTGATATTCTGCATCATCCCTCAACCGACGAAGGAGCCTTGGATGTCTTTGTGAAAGTATTTACTGGAGAGCCTGGTATGTTGCCCACGCCTTGTTCATTTGGATGTGGGTTTGTTTGAGCCTGTAATTTGTTCATTAATTTGCGTGATTGGGTTATGCAAACAGGTCCACGACCAGAGGCATTAGTGCCCCACATTGATACACCTCTACTGTTGCTGTGGGGTGAAAAGGATCCTTGGACTCCGGCAAATGGACCAGTAAGTCCCATTTCACCATGCAAACTCCTTCAATTTCTTTTCTGAATATTATTGATTAAGTGTCTATAAGACTATTAGCGATCAAACTAGTCTTCAACAAATTCTTTAGTTCAAAAAAAATGCTCTGAACCACACTCTCCAATATCACATTCCATATCTGCAGAGAATATATTTGGTATTCTGTACACATGTGATCGAACTTGTTATTATCACACTCTTCAATATCACATTCCATATCTGCAGAGAATATATTTGCTATTATGTACACATGTGATTGGACATGTTCTACATGGCAAGTTTTGAACTCATGTACGGTGGTTACCACAAAGAGGTGATATAAAAGAATTCTGAGTATATGGAGTTAATAAATACTAATTTCTATGGTGTGTTATCTTCGACAGATAGCCAAATACTTCAGGAGAGTTGCAGCAGAACGTGAGAATGTTTTTGTGACCTTACTTCCAGATGTAGGTCACTGCCCACACGATGACCGCCCAGAGCTTGCAGCGGAGCAGATTCTTCCTTTCCTGGAGAAGTACAGTTTATGAAGGAGAAAAATTCAATCGAAACCAATTCTTTAATATCACAGCATATACAGACACAACCGTGACTGTTAAAACGGGTACCAGACATCAACCCTTTTCTTATAAGAGCATGGCAATCAGAAGTTGAGAAACCAATAATGTGGTTTTTCAGCTCATTTCTGATCCATTACAGATTGATTTGTATTTTACTGAAATTGATTGATTAGCATCAACGTTGGAGTGACATTAGAACGCATTTTGTGCATAGTTTATGACAGATATGAAATACATACACTGCCTAGCATTGAGAGCATGAATTTGCTCTAGATAGCTATCAGAGCAGGTGATAGATTTTAAATGTAAATACACACCCTTGATAAGCTTTTGAAGTAAAAAGGTTTCAAGTTTATTTTCAAAGTGTGTCCTTTAACCCTTAACCCTTAAAGGACAATTTGGGTTCTGGGTGGGCAGCCCGGAAAGAATCTAAATTTTTTTGATTTTTTGATTTTTTTCAAAAACGGCTCTGCAGTGCACTGCTAGCTAGCACTATAGCACTGCGGCACTGCTGAACTTCAGCTGCCCCATCCTCAAAACTTGTTCAATTTGATAACTTTGATTGCTTACCAACGATTCCACAATCTCTCAAATGAGGCGAAAATTTGGAATCTAGATCGCTTTTTCAGTAGCTTTCCAACGCAACAAGTCTCGCTTGATTTGGTTGAGAAATGAAACTCTGTCTCCAATTATTCCTTTAAACCGCCCGTGGGGCTGGGGTTGTCCTTTAAGGGTTAAACGACAATGCCAGCCCCACAGGCTTGGTTTTAGTTTGGGAGAATCTTGCTCATAACTTCTACACCATTGCATCAAATGGGGTTTTTAAAATTCCAAACCGAGCACCTTAGAGAGATCTATACTTCTTTACAATAAAGCTAAAAAAGTAAATTAAACACAAAATCATGCTTAACCCCTAAAGGCCCTTAAAAGCCAAAATGGCTTTTTGTTGTTTCGGGCAGCCTAGATGACGGGTTTAACTTTAGTATTTTGGGTTAAACTTTGGTGTGGGTGTGGTAATACATACTATATGTGGTAAATTTTGGGCAGCCAAATTCAAGTTTTAGAATTTTATTATGCAAAATTTTGTTTTCAAGCCCAACTGGGGCAGCAAAAAGAAAAAAAAATTAGTGTTTTTTCGAATTTTTTTTTTGGAAATATGTTTATAATAATACTACTACACACATTTAAAAAAAATCCAAGTTGAAAGTTTTAACAATTTTACATGGGCAGCCTTTAAAATTTACAAGAGCAAGCTTCAAAGTTTTTTGTAATTTTACATTTTTTTCTTTCAAAAATTGTCAAAATTTGAAATTTAGGAATTTTTCGATTTTTTTTTTTTTCTAAAATTCACAAACTCATAGATGTAACTTTTCACCGTTCACTTTTTTACTAAACCAAAAACCTTTAATGTTATTCAAGTTTTACCATATTGTGGTTTTTGAACCTTCTTCTGGAAATTAATTTTCATGAAGGCCAGAAAAGCATAATGAGTCTCTAAAATTTTGCATGGAGGTGCCTAACTTAGTTACCTACATGGAAAAAAATATGAGCAAAATGTTTGGGGTAATAATCATCAAGTCCCCCTTTGCACCATTTAGACTATGCCTTTTGGGTAAAGCCCAAAAAAACTTTTGAATCAACTTTGAATGTTATAAACTCACAAATGGTAAAGATCCAACGGTTGAAATTTAACATGGTGTTAGTGCAAGTAGTTGGGTTGAAGATCTTACGGTTGGAAGTACAAAAAAAGTTAAAACATATTCGAACATACATCAACTTCCACAAGGTGCTCAAAAATCGCAGTTTTTGGTTTTGGAGGTCCCAAAACACCTTGGGCCTTTAGGGGTTAAAATGGAATGTAAAATGAGATTTTGGGTGTGGTATCAGAAAAGGAATTGTCGTTTAAGGGTTGAGGTCAGTGCATCTATAATCACCACTTATTGGAGTTATCTTTTGATTCCAAAATTTTTAACTTCACGTGCATTCTGACTTTCACTAGTATGCTCTTTGTATAAGGGGAGGCCTCGAGAGGAGGGGTTCCTAGATTTGAGGGCACTAACTTAGGCTGAGGTCGGTAACCCAAGGCCGTGCTCGAAAATCCAAGAACTCCCGACCCAAGAGGCATTCTCTTGCGTAAAGCACGATTTTGATAATGGTGCATTCCACCAATGTGGAATCGACATTCACCAGTGCGTAATGCCCTCCCTTGTCAATGGGGCCATTCTGCTATGGAAGGAACAAATATTACTATTTTTGAGTGTTTTGTGTCATTGCTACAGTTCTGACTTCCTCACCTCATGAACAATTATTTGTCTGTTGAAATTTTTCTTTTGTTGCAACTTGTGTAGTTTATTTATTTTGGTTATAACTTTTATTAACCCCTAAACTCCCAAGGGGTCCTCCATCCAAAACTGCCTCATTTTGGTTATTTTCGTTGATGATTTTTGAATGCTTTTCAAAACCTTTTTTTCACATTCCAATTGTAAAATTTTGTACTCTTAGGCCTTATAAACCATCCCTCAAATTTTCAAAACATTTGACTATACAAATGTCAAAATAATAGCAAATGAAGTTGAGATTTTGAAATTTGAGGCCTTAAAATTTTTGGACAGTCTTGCTTTGATGGGTTCTCAAACCCATAAAAAGTTGAAATGATGTGTAATTTTTGACTATCCTCGACATCAAATAGTTAACAAGATGCATGATTCAATTTGACAAGATGTTCAGTTCATTAGCATTTTTTCAGAGACCTCATAATGAAGCAAAGCAAGAGATTTTGGCTAAATTGAATTATTCCTTCAATTCTTGTCCAATTGGAAGAGCCCACAACTAATGGCATGCAACCCATGTGAGTTGAACAAAAGTTCCTTTGAACTGTTCAATGAATCTCATTGGGTTAAATTTTTTGACAAGCCTACTCAAAGTATTGAAGTTGATTTCAACATTGAGGTGTTTCACTTTGAAAAATTTCCTAAGTGGAGTTTTGCATTGGAAAGAAGACTTGTTTATCTATGAAATTGAATTTTTTAATTTTGTAGAAAAGTTATTTTTTGGACGTAAGCACCCTCAAAAAATGAACAACGACAAAAAAAAATGGTCTCTTGAGAGCTTAGGGGTTGAATTGCCTTTGTTGTAGATCATGGAAAATCCCATTGGTGTAGTTTGTCCATGTCGTTGCATGGCATTGCTCGTATTGAAGCCCCTTTATTGTAAGCCGTGTACAAACTTTCCTACCTATGACAAAATCACTAACAGCACCAAGCCATGCATATCGCAATAAACGCTCAGACGGACTCAGCGGGAATCAAACCCGGACCGTACAATTGCAATACATAAGTCCTTCACTAACCAACCTTGGATCCATGACTTGGCAACCACCAACAAAACAAACACCAATTTATACCCACACAAAGTTTTAACTAACTAAAAGTTACTTGTGTTACTAGTACTTATTTCCGGTCACTAAAGTGTCTATTCTCAAAAGTGGAAAGTAGTCTTGTACCAATGGCCCTTTGTCCGGTGGGCATCGGCTCATTGTCAAGACGAATAGACACTTTACTCACGCTGGCCTCGAAAGAGGACCGGAGTTCATATCTATATCTAACCCCTGCTAACTCTCCACATGCTAACCACTCCATCTATCCCACTATGTAAATAGTGGTAACTTTAAAAAAAAAATTAAACACCTTATTTTCATCATTTCTCATCCTCTCTTTTTATACCTTCAAAATGTTTATTTTCCAAGTAAGGGTTGAATTTTTTTTAATCTCTAAAGTTCTTTGGCCATTTAAGATCAAAACTGCCTTTAATCGCCCTTTTAACCCCTAAACGTACCGATCCTTCGAACACAAGTAGATGCTAGCCTGAAAAATAGATTTTAGCATGACTCAAATGTACAATAAGTGTACAGTGGGGTCCAACATGGAATGGCGTTTTTGGTTTCGCAGTGAGAAATGTTTTAGTACTGCCAACTTTGGAAGCCTCCCGAGAGCTCAAAAATTGGTATCTTACCACGAAATTTTTACCAGAGACTCATCTTTAAGTTAATTATATGTATGACAAATTTCAAGGCCGAAATATTCACCCAAAAAAAGTTATTCAGAATCTACCAACATTGGTAGATGTGGAATTTTTTTCACTGCTGCCAACTTTGACAGCCTCCCGAGAATGGAAAAAAAAATTCCTTACTTTGGTTTTTTTTTGGTAGAAACCAATTTGTGTTAGTAATATATGGTAAAAATCTCAAGTCTAAAAGATTAGTAAAAAAAGAGATATTCCCAATCTACCAACATGTGTAGTTGTGGGAAACAATGGGGGAAACCATTTCATTGCTACCAACTTTGACTACTATGTTGGTAGATTAGGAATAACTTCTTTTTGGTGAATCTTTTGGCCTTGAAATTTGGCATACATATAATTCACTTAAAGATATTTCTTTGGTAAAACTTTCGTGGTAAAATACCAATTTCTGAGCTCTCGGGAGGCTTTCAAAGTTGGCAGTATTCAAAGTTGGTAGGAATGAAATGGTTTCCCCATTGTATCCCACAACTACACATGTTGGTAGATTGGGAATATCTTTTATTTTACTAATATTTTAGACTTGAGATATTTACCATATATTACTAACACAAACTGGTTTCTACAAAAAAAAAACCAAAGTAAGGAAAAAAAATTTTCATTCTCGAGAGGCTGTCAAAGTTGGCAGCAGTGAAACAATTACCACAGCTACCAATGTTGGTAGATTCTGAATAACTTTTTTTGGGTGAATCTTTCGGCCTTGAAATTTGGCATACATATAATTAACTTAAAGATGAGTCTCTGGTAAAACTTTCGTGGTAAGATACAAATTTTTGAGCTCTCGGGAGGCTTCCAAAGTTGGCAGTACTAAAACATTTCTCACTGCGAAACCAAAAACGCCATTCCATGTTGGACCCCACTGTACTGAATCCTAACATTATGATAGCTTAAGTCACAATTCACTACATAACGTTCTTAAGCAGGCCACTGTCAAACTTGTGGCATTCGAAGAATTTGCATTTACAGTGCTTGGAATCATAAACATCTTGGAGGATCTACAATAACTTCAATTGGGCTTAGCAATGAAGGTTGGAGAGTTGAATTATTTTATTAATACTTTACACAAAAGCGGCATTGTAGAGAAAGGGTGAGGTTCAACGGCAAGGGCTGAAGGATGTTATGTGTTTTTGGGCTACCTAATTATGTTAGGCAATACACCAATGACCCTTCGTCTGGTGGATACTAGCTCCTTGTCATTACAAATAGACACTTTATTCACACTAGCCTCAAAAGAAAACCGGAGTTTCTATCTATCTATGTTAGGCAAATTGTAAAAATGTTTAAATGTAAAAACATATCTCAAGAAATATCTAAGTTTGAATGAAATATCACATTAAAAAAACCCAACTATACATGAAGATTTTTTCATTGTTTTAACCCCTAAACGTCATAGCGTCCAGAAACTGGATCATGAACGGATTCATAGTCTTGTAACTTTTTCATACAATCTCGGATGACTTTCATCCAAGTCAGCTTGGCAAGCCTATTAAGTTCTTTACCGATGAGAGTAAATCTCTTGTGATGGGGAGATGTTCATAATATTGGAGAGGCCTCCAAATGCAAATATGTCATATTTGTTGGGTAGATTTCATGCATGCAACGGTCCTTTCATGTACAGTGGGGTCCAACATGGAATGGCGTTTTTGGTTTCGCAGTGAGAAATGTTTTAGTACTACCAACTTTGGAAGCCTCCCGAGAGCTCAAAAATTGGTATCTTACCACGAAATTTTTACCAGAGACTCATCTTTAAGTTAATTATATGTATGCCAAATTTCAAGGCCGAAAGATTCACCCAAAAAAAGTTATTCAGAATCTACCAACATTGGTAGCTGTGGTAATTGTTTCACTGCTGCCAACTTTGACAGCCTCTCGAGAATGGAAATTTTTTTTCCTTACTTTGGTTTTTTTTTTGTAGAAACCAGTTTGTGTTAGTAATATATGGTAAATATCTCAAGTCTAAAATATTAGTAAAATAAAAGATATTCCCAATCTACCAACATGTGTAGTTGTGGGATACAATGGGGAAACCATTTCATTCCTACCAACTTTGAATACTGCCAACTTTGAAAGCCTCCCGAGAGCTCAGAAATTGGTATTTTACCACGAAAGTTTTACCAAAGAAATATCTTTAAGTGAATTATATGTATGCCAAATTTCAAGGCCAAAAGATTCACCAAAAAGAAGTTATTCCTAATCTACCAACATAGTAGTCAAAGTTGGTAGCAATGAAATGGTTTCCCCCATTGTTTCCCACAACTACACATGTTGGTAGATTGGGAATATCTCTTTTTTTACTAATCTTTTAGACTTGAGATTTTTACCATATATTACTAACACAAATTGGTTTCTACCAAAAAAAAACCAAAGTAAGGAATTTTTTTTTCCATTCTCGGGAGGCTGTCAAAGTTGGCAGCAGTGAAAAAAATTCCACATCTACCAATGTTGGTAGATTCTGAATAACTTTTTTTGGGTGAATATTTCGGCCTTGAAATTTGTCATACATATAATTAACTTAAAGATGAGTCTCTGGTAAAAATTTCGTGGTAAGATACCAATTTTTGAGCTCTCGGGAGGCTTCCAAAGTTGGCAGTACTAAAACATTTCTCACTGCGAAACCAAAAACGCCATTCCATGTTGGACCCCACTGTACAATGCGAGTGATCTATTGCTAAAATGCTATGCAAAAATGGACTATTGAAATGTCACCAGAAAATGATATTGAAAATAATATAATATAATATAATATAATATACATAGGGTGTAACGCAAGAGTAACATAACTGCGTTTGGGATGAATGTACATATTTTTGGATAAATAAATCACATTTCATCCATATTTCGTCCTGACTAGGGATGTAAACTTAAGCAACTTCATCGTTTCAGTGAAGATTCTGCCTTGCACGACCTAAAAAGTATTAAAAACAATTCCTGGTTTTGCAATTGAAAAACTTCAATTTGTATTGAGAGTAAATAAATTAACAAATTTAAATAAAAAATCCTGGTTGAGAATTGAGCAACTGAAGGCGGTCAGTATAGATGTAGAAGTCAACGTTCTGACAGCCTGCCAGAGTCGGTGCTCAGAGCATAAAATATAACACTTTTTAAAAACTCTTATTGCAGCATGCTCACTTCGGAGAAATTGATTGTACAAATAATTAAGAAAATATTGTTACTCATCAATGCTGGCGGCAATTCTGGAAGAGGCATCCGTCATTACTACAGTGGCCTGCACTGTTAAGTTATTGATCCATTCTGATGTTAAGTTTAGAGCAACTCCATCAACACTCTGGATTGCTCTTTGGCTCTGGGTGGAAATTTATAGCAGATGTAGTACAAGAGAATGAGTTCCTCTTTATACTAGAGGTGAGAAGCCCTGGAGAAAACCTCACAAGGGTCATTCTTGAGAAGGTAACCTTTGAACTTGACGGCCTTTGGATATAGTGTAAAGTGAGAAGGGGCCACAAAATAAAGTGCTTATTGTTTAAAAAAAAAGTTCTTACATGTTTCTTTAAAAAAATGATTGGTTGTGAGAATTTTGGCCAAACGGCCCTCCAGATTTTGCACTAGACCCATCTCTTGAGGTGAGTTTGACGCAAAATCTAGAGGCCTTGAAAAATGTGCACTTTTGCTGCCACGAAGGACAAAAGTCTTGTCTATGTCATTTTCTCGTCCTTTCGTCCATTAGACTGACAATTTCGGGTGTAAAGTGACATTCTTTGGTCTTCTCGGTTTTTGGGCCTCCCATTGGCTAAAATTTCTCTCTTCACGGCTTCTTGCCTCTAGTGTAAAGAGGCCCTCATAGCCTTTTGTCA
Source organism: Pohlia nutans (assembly GCA_022496805.1). Lineage (NCBI taxonomy): Eukaryota > Viridiplantae > Streptophyta > Bryopsida > Bryales > Mniaceae > Pohlia > Pohlia nutans. Next base: position 7,901,979 of record CM040086.1, read on the forward strand.
TGATTTTTTAACACGGCAAAATTTTTGAGAGCCACAACAACATGTCGAACATGGCCTCATTTTTGAAGTCCCTCAAGACTACCGTGCGAAGAATTGCTTTACGCTAACTTCATCTTACTTACTCTCACAACAACCTCCCTATGCTATGCGTTTTTGCTGCAGATTTTCTATACATGCTCTTATGATTTTTAGTGCATGGCCAACAATGACTCCAAACACTCCAAACTCATGTCCAATGTGGGGTGTGAGAAGCTCTCACGTCCCTAGTAACAAGCACCAAATATGACCCAAATGAATTTCATGAACTAATTACATACTACCACTTGAACACTGAAATTTAGCCATCAATTTAGGAAAAGAATCTTCTTTAACTCTAACTATTTAAAGTGATAGCATGATCTTGTAAGGAATAGGACAAACCATTTGATGTGTTGGACTCAAGCTCTCCAAGGTGTAAATGTTTGACAAGCTAAAATCAAGCTCTCCGAGGTATAAATGTTTGGCGAGATAAAATCAAACGCCACACTCTAAACATATTTTTATCATCCAAAAGTGATGTTTGGAGTGTGAAAATGGACGATGTTAGCCAGGCTCTTACAAAGTGATGCAATGGCTGAACAACACACTAGGGGTTGTCACACATCCTCCACTCCATTCTCAATCTTCAGAGAATGAGGATGTGACACGCTCTCCTTGAATGGTGGAGGTCCCATTCTCTAAAGATTGAGAAATTTCATTCTCCTCCTCCAAGGGTGAAGAATGGGCGTGAAGAATGGAGAATGAAGAATGGTCTATGCTTGGAGGATGAGTGAGCAACTAACAACCTCTATTCTCCATTCTCAATCTCCACAAACCACAAAAGGGGTGTCACACTTTCTTCATGAAGAAGGTGTCCTATTGGTTCCTCTTTTCTCTCCTTTTGAGAAATCCCATTCTTGTAGGATGACAATGATCTCAAAACCACTTTATGACATTTAGCACAAGGTGCTACCTCCCACATAAATGGTAGATACCTTTGCTACCTTGTGAATGTACTACTCATTATACCTCTATAATATCCGGCAATACCCTTGATATATTAAGGTGATACCATAATGATATCCGCAGATATCGCCTCATGAAGTTGCTACATATTTATAACATGATGAGCATTCTCGCTACATTTCAATTTTTTTTTCATTTTCTTTCTTTATACCGTAACACAATAGCAGGTTCGCCACGTGGCGAACGAATATTTATTTTTTTTGAAAAAATAAGGTTCGCCTCTCAAAAACTAAATTTCTCAATTTTCGTTTTTTAGCAAAAAAATAAGTAAAAATGACCTTAAATAGCTTAGAATTAACAAAATATTGCAAAAACTAATTTATTCTATTTTCGTTTTTCTGTCTTTAGAATTTTCTAATTTTTTCGTTTTTTATTTTTAGAATTATTTTAGGACGAACGTGCTATGGTACTACGGTATGTTTAGCAGCCCCAATTTTTTGGATAGAAATCCAGCTAATTTTAGCCAGTTTTGAGATCAATGAGGATGAGTGACAACCCCTACTTTATTCACGCCAGGCTTGAAAGAGGACCGGAGTTTCTATCTTTCTATGCTGATGCAGTGGCCTGCAAAAGAGTGGGGTGGAGATGCCATCACCAGCCCACCACGCGCGCCGGAAAACGCCGCAACGGCGCGGCGGCAGCGCTCGCATTGACTTGCGTGACGACGACAGACAAGACCACGCTGCCTCCGCATCATCGGAGCTTCTTAACGATTCTCACTCCGCCGTAATTGACGGACCCGTACTCCCGTAACTTAATTGATTCAGTGCCCACCCCCGCCCGCATTTCATCAATCCCCACTCACATTTGCAAGCTCGATCTTGCATTCCCATTTGCCTGTCTGTCTGTCTGTTGCAACAACACTCTTCACTTACCGGTAGTTCCACCCGCCGCTCTCCCTGCTCGGATCATGCGATCAAAACCTGGCCACCCACATTCATAAATTCCCCACTCTTGTATCGAACAATGCGGGAAAAAAGAACCAAATGAAACGAGGGGCGTGACTTCGACGGTTGTTCGATGATGGCGCATTCTTCGTCGGGGGGCGACTGGACGGGGAGGTTGCCGCGATGCTCGTACAAGAGCGCCACGTTTATCTTGTGCACGGGCAACGTCTTGATGGCGCTCTTCATGCTGCACGCCGCCCTCGCGCCTGTCAATGTCGTCTTTGATCATTCCGCATCCTCATCCTCGCAGGCCCCGTCGTCAGGTGGATATCATCCTCGTCTTCTTCGCGAGTTTAATTGTCGATCCATCCATCCATCCATCAATCTTTTCTTTTCAATTCGCTTTTGATTGATCATATGGAGTGAATCAAAACAGGTTTGGACGGGCGAATTGTACAAACGATGGAAGAGTTGGAGCGCATCGAGGATTCCAATCGGTTGCGGCGCGAGTTGCTTCCTTTCCATTTGATTGAACGAGTACGTTTACTGATCGATCAGTGCTGTGAACGTAGAATCATTGACTAATGCTCTGTTTTGAAGGGGAACGAGGTTACTTCATTTACTTGCATGAGAGGGTTTGTTGTTTCGGTTATTTTTTGTTGTGTCTGCTCAGGGTTATGGATGACCTAACCCTAATTTGGAATGCATTGCTGTGGTTTTTGAAGGTGAAGGAGATTCAAGAAGAGACGGAGATGGAGATCAATAGGACTGAGGCTTTGAATTTAGCGAGGCAGAAGGTCGCTGCTGAGCTCTCGCAACGACTGCGTGAGCTCAAGCTCAGTAACAGTCAGGCTACTCAAAAAGGTAGTTTATCATTATTATTATTATTATTATTTCGATTCATTAACCAAGGATTCATGGTTTTAAAATGACAAATTCAATTGTGAAAAACATAATTAAGATGGGACCAAATTTTATATCACTAGAAGTAGTGAAGATCGTTGCATGTGTTGGTAAAAAAAGAAAGAAATTTGAACAAAAGGAAGTCCAAATAGGATCTACTCAAAACCGTTAAAAAAAACATGATGATCATTCTGGTCACTGTGGGGGGTTAAAGAGTTTACCATCATATCTTCTGTCTTGGGAGTTTATAATGTTTGTCACCTGGTTTTTGTTGCTCCTGTTGTAGCTCTGGAGGAATGGAAAAAGAAAAAGCTTGAGCAGAGAAATAGTGCTGCTGCGCCAGCTATGGGTATGAACCATATCCATAAATAATTCAGAACATTTTGATTGCAGTACTATTAGGATTCAATAACGAAAAGAGAATGCTTACTATTAGGATTCTATAAAGAAACGTTAGATGAGTGCGATGGCTTTTAGTTCATTAATAAGACTAGCACAAACATGTTGCACTCATAACATTCAGTAGCCTTCCAAGAGGTTGCCTTTTAGTTTCATCCACCTTTATATATGGAGTGACCGGTGTTTTGTAATTAAATGGACTATTGAATCAAATAAACAATTACAAAACAGTGTTGAATTGTGATTGAGTGCTTTTGATCACTGCTCACCATGGTTGATTGCTCTTGCTTAATGCCACGTGCCCCCATAGCTATTGATGTGATGTGGAATATCCCACATCACTTCATTGGGGGATGAAATGATGTGGGATATTCCACATCATTCTGTTGGGGGAAGGCAACACTCACAAAGGCTACTGAATGTTATGACTGCAACATTGAATGTGGGAGAATATGAACTGGATAAATGGTCAAAGTCTTATAGAAAAAAGTCGGGATGACATGATGAAACATTTGGGATGAAAACGTGACTGTTTTCGTGACAATGGGTTGTGACAGATTGCATGACGATGTGCATTTAATATAATAGATTTCTCTGACTCTGACAGGGAAGGCAGTGGACGGCAGGCTTGAAATTCTTGGCGATCATCTCCAGCACAGTAACGGAGACTCCAGTGAGAGAGTGGATATGGGTAATTCGGCTGACTTACTTTCTGGCTAAGGTTTTTTTACATGGCTCTTTAGAGCATGGGCACGCTACCGCCCGCACGAGCTCTTGACTCTAAAAACTGGATGAAATATGCTTGCATTTAATGCTGAAAATTCAGGGCCAGTGAGAGTGATACCCAAGATGTAGTGATGCTTCTATATTCCCTCTATAGCTAATTCAAGGAAGGGTTCAATATCCTAGATGAACGAACAAAAATGATGATTGTGATTGGTTCACACACTATATTGAGGGTGATTATAGCGGTTCAAGGGTGTGAAGACAATAGTTGCTGACACCAAATCTTGAATGTGATTATAGTGGTCAAGGGGTGAATTGAAGGGAGAAGCGTGTGCATGCTCTTAGGCTTTCTTATTCCAGGTCCGTCATTGTCTTTGGACTTAGGTCAGATGACATTTTTTTTCCAGCTTTGGAAAGCTGACAGTTATATGATGTTCATTACATTAGAAATCCAAGTTTCCTAGCTCAAAAGGACCGACCATAGCTTCGTGTTTAAATGAAGTAGTAGATTGGTCTTCAGGTTGCAGCTTACCAATATTGAGAGTAGTGATATTTCCTTTTGATGTTAAAGGAGCATGTTCATCATGTGAAACGTTTCCTGCTATAAAAAAACAAGTATTCAAGCTTTTTTGGGGGAGCCTGTACTAAGTCAATTTGGCATTTCATTTAACCCCTAAAGGATCAGGGAGATCATGTTTTTTTTAACAGTTTTGAGTACGTCTTTTGTGGACTTTCCTCTCGTTCAAATTTCTTGGTTTCTCAACCAACTCGTACAATATTCTTCACTGATTCCAGTGATATAAGATTTGAATTCTATTTTTCACAATGTGACCAATTGAATTTGTCATTTTAAAACCATGAATCCTTGGTCCTTTTTGGGGTTAATGTTTGCACAGCGTCACTGTTGGTACTTTTCATGCATGGAGGGATTTGTTGGCTGTTAATTTTATGTGTTTTTTTTTCTATTACTTTCATCTGGATGTGATTATCTTGGCGATCTTTGCAGAGGACGAGATCATACCAGGAAGAGCAGTACCTCCAGAATGTCATGCAGAGGTACATACGGATTACGCCGGCGCCGCAGTTCGGTGGGGGTTGTCACATCATGTAGACAGTGCAGCTGATTGTTGTCAAGCGTGCCTGGAGCAGGTGAAATCGGCCACCGAGGAGAACAAGAAATGCAATGTCTGGGTGTACTGTCCCCGGGACGGTGGATGTTTCTCTCCTGACAAATACTCCCACAAGCATCATGAATGCTGGCTCAAGCAGGTCAGTAATGAAATTCTTGCATTGCCGTGTGTTTAACCCCTAAACGTCTGAACGTGCCTTTGCGGCCAGTAGAATACGTTGTATTTTGGTTGTATTTGGAACGAATCCACACCTTCAATGAGTTTGAGTTCAAAAAAGAAGTTGAAATTTAAATCGATGCGGTTCTAGTCAGCTACCGATATCTTTGTTTAGAGTTTCTTGTTGGTAGCAAATCCCAATTATACGACAACGTATATACTATCCCCATGGGACGTTTAGGGGTTAAATGATTCGTACCACAGATTCATGGTTTTCAAATGGCAAATTCAAACAATTGTATTGTGAAATTTACAATTCAAACGGGACCAAATTTTGAACATCGCATGTGTTGGTCAAAAAATATACTCCCTCCGTTTCATAATAAGAGTCCACCTTTTTTGGCGTTCTTTTTTCCTATATTTATACTTCAAAACAAGACCGACAATGAGAGTGACACAAAAACTACATACTATAATTAAAGATAGCTTGTTTTTTGAGTATTGAGATGACTTTTTCAAGGAAAAAGAAACGTCAAGTTGAATCATGCCAAAAAAGATGGACTCTTATTATGAAACAGAGGGAGTATGAAATTTTTATTCAATCTTAGAGTGGAAGGTTGTAGATGACAATAGACAACCCTATTTCCATTCAAAGAGTATGAATTGTTGCCCTTAGTAACAAAAGTCAACATAGGAGATTGGATTAGGCCTCTAACCGTTTTAGTGTCTTCTACCTTATCAATTTACACAATTTTTTTTGTTTTCTTTTGGTTATTATGGTGCATGTTTTTGTGCTTATATTTTTGTCTGGGTTGCATGTTTTGAAGCGAGAGATTGATTTGAGTGGTGTTTAAGTGCAGTCCGATGAGCCAACGATCAATTTCAAAGGCCACTATGAGGAAGAATATAGAAGACAACATCCATCAGCACCTTTTATGGTTCCTTGGGTATCTGGAGTTGTATCATGACAATCTCATTATTTATGAGTCACTCTAGCACGACCATTCCGACGACGAAAGCCTGCATTGTGCATTATATAATAAATTGCAGGAAGAGCAACTTCAGAGGCTTTGTTTTTATTTTTTTAAGTTTCTTTTGGAGTTGGTCTTTACATCGTAGCAGGCACCCCAAAGCACGGTGACCGGTTAAATGTCAGGTGCTGATCAAGGGCTTCTCAAAGGTAAACTTCTCAGCCTCTGATGATATAGGCAATTGTAACTTGCTTGTGTTATTTGGTGAACAATGACCAAATTGCAATTAAGGGCAGGATTTGGTACATAGTAGCACAATTGCACCTGTACTATTTGAAGTTATTGAAAGGAATCATCGAGTAAATGTAACATTGTGTTTTTTTCTCTAGCCAACATTATGTTACACTAGCAAACACCCCGTTGCACCAACATTGCATCGGGAACGTGGGAATCAATTGGGAACACAAAAAGTACATGGGAACGTTGGGAACATAAAAAGAGAACTTGGGATCATGATGGAAACATGATGGGAACCTTTGGGGGAACATCATGGGAATTGTGGAGAACGATTTGAGAACATGATGAAAAATTGAATGAAAAGGGTGAATGTGAAATGTGGATGATTTTGAGACATGGTATTGTGACGAATACCAAGCAGGGCACTGATGGTATTGTGATGTTGTATACTTAATATAAGAGATTGTGATGAAGCTTACATTGGGTTACATACTTAGCATGATTGGTAAGTATCTTAATTTAGGAAAAATATCATAATCACATCATTCTCTTATTTTTTGAACTATGTTTAAGCATGTAACACTACTTTTTGCTAATTGAGTTTAAAGAGTTACAACAATTGACTTGAAAAGGCTATAACTTTTTACGCAACATGAATTTTTTACCAACTATGTTCACAAAGCTTCTCTTGCATGTAAAGTTTCTAAATCTTTTCTCTTGATAAAAATATTCATGTTTTGAAAAAAGTTATAGCCTCAAGTAAATAGTTAGTATGGGTGGCAGTGTTAGCAAAAAGTAGTGTACTGCAACTTAGAGTAGTCTTCAAGGTTGGAACATTAAAATATTTAATTTTTTTGAATGATTGATAATTGTTTCATTATTGTGGGATGACCACTCAAGCGTGTTAAAGCAAACATGAAATAATTAGAGCTACAATTGATGTAGCTTTTGAGTTAAATATGGCTAACTCTCTCTGCAACTAGTTTACAATCAAAAAATTGAATGAAATTTGGCACCGAAATATTCTTAATTGTGACTACCTCCCTGAAAAAATATATTAGAAAAGGTTTATAGTCCTATTTTGGGCATTTAGCTTACAATTGATTCTCTTTAACCCTTTACAACCTATGCAATCATATTGTGGTCATTGAGGCATGTTTTTGTAACCTGCTCTAAGAACTACTCCAAACCAAGCATCAATGTTTGAGGTTCAGATTTCGGGATTCATCTCATGCACACTTCAAAATATTACTATGTATTCAATCGTATAAATATAAGTATAGTTTATCAAGCAAGTGTCAGTTAAACCTTGGCAAGGTCAAACCATTGGATTGGACGATCATAGTGTGTCTTTGGACCGTATAATGCACTTTTAAATATGAGATTTTGGGGGGTGTGTGACTTCAAAGTTAAAAAGAATTTGGGTTAAATTTTCAAAAATGAAAGTTAAATTGTTTAGCAATGACCTCTCCATGGCAATCTTTCATGTCAAGAACACACGCACATAATTATTGGGAATTTGATAAATGAGTGACTTATCCACATACGATTTAGGACAAAATTCATATGTATAAATATAAAAGGAGTTTGTACATTGATCAAGATTGGAATACATACACTAATGGAACATGAACAAGAGAACACAATCCAAAAAACAAAAGAAAATAACAAACTTCCAAACACGAGAAATACCGCATAGTACATATATGTCATGACCTCCCCAATGCTAGAAGAGAGTTACTACAAGTTCCCCAAGCCTAATTAAGGGGCTATTCATGAAGGGACTAAAGAACTATTCATGACCTATGCTTGCCAGAATTTGTAATTATAGAGAATAAACTCCACCTAAACTCCTCTTTTGTTTTTGGATAACTCTAAAGAAATTGTTAAATTTGTGCATTGCACTCCTCACACCAACATCATGTCGAATGTTCACATCACCTTGAAACCTTTATACATCACTCAAAATCATTTGCATATTACATCGATTCATTTACAATTCTTCTTCTAAATTTGTCATGAAAGATCTCTGTGTGAGAAGGTATTATAAAAACATAATTTCTCAGAGAGTGAGACATTGTGCCAATTCTCTAAAAACTTAGATAGATTAACAAACAAGTTGAAATCATATATTCAAAATTGACATAGGATTATATTCCTTGCATAATCTATATATAGAAATTATTGATTGTATCAATTGTTTCAAGAATTAATAAACCCTATATAAAAGTTAGGTAATACAAATGCATGGGTGCGTTCATCATAATAGGAGCCAACAAAACTATAATCGGGTACTGAAATTTACAATATACTGCTCAATTTTTTTATATGTGCTAAATTGTATTGAAATTTTGATGGTGGACATTTATGTATATGTCATATCTAACATACTCTATGTAGTTTTTAAAATAATTCCAATTTTAACATCCACTTAACCCTTAAACGTCAAGGTAAGCCCCATGGGCTTATTTAAAAGAGAATAATGAAGAAAAAAGTTGATTTTCTCAACCAAATCAATCGAGACTTGGTGCGTTGGAAAGCTACTGAAAAAGCGATCTAGATTCGAAATTTTTGTCTCATTTGAGAGATTGTGGAATCGTTGGTAAGCAATCAAAGTTATCAAATTGAACAAGTTTTGAGGTTGGGGTAGCTGAAGTTCAGCAGTGCCGCACTACTACAGTGCTAGCTAGCAGTACACTGCAGAGCCGTTTTTGCAACAAAAAAAGATTCCCCAAAAAAATTAGATGCCTTCTGAGGTGCCCCTTTCAAGCCCTCTTGACGTTTAAGGATTAAGGACACAATAAGGGGCGTAATCACTACTAAAGGATCTTTAAAAATGACCACTTTGGATGAAAAATCCATCAATGTTGATGAATGTCATCTATATAATGTCATATAAATAACGATATGGTATCATGTTTCGAATGCATATTTGGTATGCATAAACATTTTGTATCAAGTTTGGATTCTCTACCTATTTAAAGAGTTTTTTTTTAATTATTTAAACTTTTTGCAAGATTTAATCACCACTCAATTACTCCTTCGTAAGTGGCTCTTTTGGCTCCTATTATCATGAATGTACCCGCACCTTGATTCTTGAGAAAAGATTGATATCTCCAAAAATGCAATTAAGGTGTAATCTAAATAGGATACAACCCTTGATATAGTTGTGGGAGAAAAGACACATTTTGTTAAAGATGAACCACATTTCATTAAAATTGAACTATCACAATCGAAAAGTGATGGGGAGTGCTATCCTTTTCAACAGAGATAGGTCCCCAATTTTTCTACAATGCTCTTAATACTAAAGGATATATTACAAATTCTTAGAAATTGTCGAGTTTCTTTCTTTTGAAGAAACCATTACTTGTATTTAGGATATTTCATAATTTGATTCTATATGCAACAAATCTCTCTCATGAAATAAATTTCAGAACAATTCATAAGCAACTGAAGAATTATTTTTTTGAAAGCGGTGATGGAAAAGTCTTGTCCGGCAGCACTCGCAACAAGCAACTCCCAACTGCCTAGCCCAACCAAGGAAGTAAGGGGCTTTTCGTTCATTCTAGGAGATAGAAGGTGCACGGCCACAAGGTCAAGGCCTTGCTCTGGCTTAGCCGAGACTATTAGAGAAGGTGCGCGGCCATACACCCTCCCCTGTGGCCTTAGGGTCTAGATGCGCGGCTACACTCTTCACCCCGTAACTCACCAAAAGAATTAAAAATTAAAAATTAAAAATATATAAATAAAATTGTATTTTTTATTTTGTTTTATTGCCCTATGGGATCGAGGGTGCACGGCCGCGCACCCTCTTTGACAGCCTCGGCCAAAGCCAAGGTCTCTTTATTTTTTAGGATGAAATTTTTAAAAAAATTAAATTCACTAGAAAATCAATTAACTTAGGATAATTCAATCAGTAATTTTATAATCAACAAGCCTTCAAAAATCATGACCTCTTTTGCATATGATTCTATAAAAGATTTGTATTCTTTCCACTAAGAGGTTTATACTTTGTAAGTAACAAAATTTGTATTTATTAGAGTTATCCGTAAAGTCCATCAAATTTTGAAGAAGATACCGTGAGTTTTTCTTTATTATAGTCTTATTTCTTCACTTCAAATAGATAGAAGGTGTGGAAGATCTTGGTGGTTTATCATTATTAGGTGTGTAAGAGGTGTGTAAGAGCTTGGTGGTCTTTAAAAGTTTTCAAAAGTTTTTTAGCACCAAGAAAACTTTTAAAGACCACCACGCTCTTACACACCTCTTACACACCTAATAATGATAAACCACCAAGATCTTCCACACCTTCTATCTATTTGAAGTGAAGAAATAAGACTATAATAAAGAAAAACTCACGGTATCTTCTTCAAAATTTGATGGACTTTACGGATAACTCTATTGTTGTTTGAATTTAGGATCAAAAAATGGAGTTTTAATTTCAAATGAAAATAGGTAAAAGAATTGTTTTTACTAAATCTCAACAGTATGTCAGGTTGTGTATCTTGTGTTTTGCAACATATTCAAATTTGGCTAAAAAATTCCAATTTTATCATTTTCTACTGGCATACCTTTGAAAACCCAAGGTGGTAGATACCTATTGTAGGGTACTGTACAAAATATTCTCAACACTGGCAAATCTTTTGTTTGATCTTTTTTTCATATAAAAGCTACATAAGTCTTCTTTAATTTCAATGGTCAAAATTATCCCATACCAATAAAGAATTGAGCTTGTTACAAGAGATAGTCAAGAAAACAAGAGCTACTGTAAGTTCCAACACCAACCCCCCCAACAACAACATACGACAATTATGTCAGGAAAAAAATGCCAAAAACTAGGACAATTATTTCCGGACAAAAGGGAGTATTGCATAACAGATTCTCAACATGACGTTTCACTCTCTGACTGAACAGAGTTTTTTTCATTTATCAAATGCCCATCATGCATGGTGAGCTACAATTTGCTAGTCCCGGTCGGTAATTTAATTGCTTGCAAAACTATGAGGTGTGATGATCCAAAAGAGAGGGATACATCAACATGAATAATCTACAAGCACTCACTCTGGTAGAATGCAAATCCCACGACCAAGTGTGTCCACACAGCAGCAAACCCAGATTACGGTAAACAAGAACTCCAGGTTTCCATTGTGCATGCACAACATCAATCAGGTGGTGTTATTGTATCTTCATGATCTACGCACATTCCAAAGGGAAATGCACAATCTCAATTCTTCGCACCAATCATTGCAATGTCAAGTAAGAGTTTATGGAGAGACTGAGGTTTGGAAAAGAAAGGAGAATGGTCGCTGCCTCTCAATGCAAAGACCTGCTCTGGAGGGTTCTGGTTGATGATATTCCGTTGTAACTCCGGTGGTAATGCTTGATCCTCTGTTGTTTCAATGTAAAAACGCCGCACGCTTCCGTAATTCTCTGGAGTTAACTCGATTTTCTCCATAGCTGGTGAGAATGGAATGGGCCTCATTGACACCATTGCCAGGGCTACATCCTGCACAGAAAAAATAAAATAAAATAAAAAATTGTCAGAGACAGTTTAGCATTGTTGCTACTTGAAAAGCATTTCAGGCTCTTTTCATATTAATATATAGGAAATATAAGGGTAATACACGTGTGCTAACTAGGTGCTACTTAGGGAATACCTGGGTGATACCTAGGTTTAAAGAGGCTACACATCTTGACTCCATATAGGAATTATCCTGGCTGTTATTCCTTCTTCATTTTTCTAAAGTCCTTTGTATCATTTAGCCAGCCCGAATTTTATGTAGTAATTTGGCTTAAAATAGAAAAAAATCACGGACCCTGCATGATGAATAACTGTGAATGTCAGTTGTCTAAAAGCCAGCCCAAATGATAATATATTTACCAATTCACCTTTACTGTTGATGCTAGCGAAAAACAGGTGACACCAATATACTCCTGATAACAGGGTATACTACAGTAAGGATTACGGCCAAAAAGTGATTTAGGGAATTTCAAGGAAGGTGACGAAATGTAACAATAGAAAGAAGAAATCATATGGTTCGTTTTGGTAGGTTAGAAATATGTTTTGAAAGCTGCTGACTGTTAGCCTCCAAAGTTGACTTTCTATTTTTACTTGGGCAGATGAGGTTAAATTCAGCAGCATGGTCCACACAAAGAACGCGCAGGAGCACGAAAAGTATTAAAAGTACCTTAGCAGGGCTACAGTTGAAGAATAAGTCTTTAATTAAAGTTCTGTCCAGTTCCACTGCTGTAGGTGCGCTGGAAGCACCGTTTCCGTATAAAAATTTCTGGGCCTTGGGCATCAAGTCGTCTTCGCTCTTTTCCTGCTCACATCTCCAACTCAGTTAAAGCTAATCACAGCTTGATTTAAAAAGGGCACGCATTTCGCATTGCAAGACTGAAAAAGGGTCGAAAGTCAATCAAACATCAGTATTACTCCTAATTAAGTAAGTTTAGATTAATCACTGGAATCTTTTGGGCATCAAAATAGGAGCCCAAAAAAAAATTCCATGAGTTTGAAGACCATCAAGTTCTTACACCAAGATCTTCTATACCTTTTAACTATTGAAGTGAACAAATAAGAGTAAGTTAAAGCAAAATTCATGATAGATTCTTCAAACATAAGGTAACTTTACGGATAACTCTATTGCTTGTAAATCTAAGCAAATAATGTTCAAATATCAAAGCTCACTAATAGACATGGTGAAAACTAGAGAAAGCTCCAAATTACCTGCCGCACAAACACATCAAATGCTCGTTGGCCATTCGATATCATGGCCGCAGCCACAAAGATGGCCTTAGATACTTTACTGGGGAAGCACTCCATCGCATAGGATATACAAGCTCCCCCAATGTTGTGTGCCACTAGAATTACCTGCATTATTGAAGAAACTGTGAGGTGACAAGACACAATACAGTGCCATGCATTTCATATACTAACAGTGCGTATTTACGTTTCACATGCTCCTCTCTATTGAAGAACACGACATTCAGTAGCCATCATTGGGACTGCCTTTTAGCTCCATCCACTATGAAGAATCTTCATCCAATGAAAGGGAAACCGTGGTAAACAGGAGAGAGTTGCAAGATGGCTAATGAGAATGGCAAAAGTATTAGGCCGTGAATAAATAAGGTTGGCACAACCTTCCATGTGGCAGGGTCACCGAAATGTGCAAGTGATATATATACTTATACTTGCATTGTGGATCACGATGGAGGATATTCTTGACATTCCAGGGCAGGCTACTGAATGTTATGAATAGAAAGGAAGCTCATAGCAACTTACAAAACATAATTTATACTGTTCTAAAATGTAGGGCATGGGTATATTTTACTACCTTCATTGAAGCTTCGGAAATGATTCATTTTGGACTCGTATACATATGGAAGCGGCCACTTTTGAAAAGTCAGGCCAACCTAGGAACGTACCTTCTCATCAGGCCCCAACTTTTCTAAAAATTCCGTAAGAGGCTTCACGTAGACTGCCAGGCTATTGATCTGATTTGGATCTGTGGAGTCGATTCCGGACCCCTTCAAGTCAATGGCCGTGGCCACCAACCCAGACTCCTCAAGTAACGCTATGGACTTGTACCAACACCATGCTCCCAGGCCCCCTCCGTGCACCAATACAAAATGTTTCGTTTCAATACTTGCTTTCGTCACTCCCTCCTGTGAATCACACACAGGAAAATTTATGTCAACAACAAAATCCTCGAAACGTGTCATGTTGGCAGATCACTTGGAATGATATCAGCATAGCACAGATCCTCAACCCAAACGCACTGTGAAAATTTAACCCCTAAAAGACCAAGAAGCCCAAATTAGGCCTCATATTTTTCTAGTAGTTTTGAGTAGGTTTTATGTGAACATCTTTTAGTTTCAGTTTGTTTTTAGTTTTACATGCACTGTTTTTCACTGATTCTAATGATGTAAAATTCAATCTCATCAGAATTATATTTTTCACAATACAATTGATTGAATTTATCATTTTAAAACCATGAATCCTTGGTCCTTTAGGGGTTAACATCTTAAAATGTTCATGAACTAAGGAAAAAACATAAAACGAACACAAATGCAGAATACACTTTAAACATCGGTCATTCTACATTGCAGTACAAGGCGCATAAAACCATTTGATTCAGCTGCGATCCACTCCATCAATCTATATGCTACAACTACTCAATTGATGTCCGACCACATCTACAACCTAAATTAATGCTTAAAGATAGCTAAAGAGCACAATTCGACACTAGCACATCATCATTTTCATGCGACATGGGGTTAGATGTGGATAGAAACAAAGCTCACCCATTTCCACCTAACTTTAGCCCATGTCATACTCTCTTTACAGGGGCTGAAGTCAAGTGTGACATGGGCTAAAAAAGTTAGAATTAATAGAGGATATAGTCCGTTTCATGCAACATGGGCTTCGATAGATACTAAGCTCACTCATTTTGACTCAACTTTAGATATAAAACCAACACAAACACCCTTTTCTCCTTGCGACCAGGTAAAACTCCAAATATGAATCGCACTAATTAGCCTTTGGCTTCTCTTTAATGTGTTGCTGAAAAGGACTGAAATGAATGCATGCGAGGAACCAGAATGAAAAGAAGTCATTAATGAAACGATGAAGTAAAAAAGAGGATCAGAGTCAAATTGTGTCTCCGAATTTCGGGCTGTCGAATTAATACAAAGGATTTTTGGACAAGAAAAAAGACGGAATAATAGCCAGATTTCCTACATGGAGTCAAGATGTGAAGCCTCTTTAAACCTAGGTATCACCCTAAGTAGCACCTAGGTAGCACAGGTGTATTTCCCTGATACTACCTATATATGAATCATCCAAAGAGCCTGGATTGCTCTTCAAGTAGCAAAAATGCTAAACTGTCTCCTAACCGAAAAAAATCACTGGGCTGAATACAAGGGCGATGAATGCAAGCGAGGAACTAGAATTAAAAGAGGTTGTCAATAGAACGATGAGGATCAGAGTCAAACGGTATCTCCAAATTTGAATCCCTGTGTCGCCAGAGGGGAAAAGAAAAGGCAAATGAAGGATGCATGAATAGAACGAAGAGAGGTAGTCGATGGAACAAGGAATTAGTGGAATTTTATTAACCCTTAAAGGACCAACCAAGGATTAAAATGACAAATTCAATTGATCATATAGTGAAAAACCAATAATTCAGATGGGACCAAATTTTATATCACTAGAACTAGTGAAGATTATTGCATGTGCATGGTTAGGGGTTAACAAGGCACTAGCCTACAGCGGGATTTAAGAATTGGCAGTAGAACGAGATTCAAGTTGTGAGAAGAGGAACCTTGGAGCCATTGACGAGGAGCTGGCGCGGATCGAGCAGTAAGTCATCGATGTGGCGAGCGCGCGTGCTGGCGCTCCGCTTGAACTCGGTACTACCGGCCCCGGCACCGCGGTTGCCGCCCGAGTAGCTTTTGCGGGGCGGCAAGGAACCACCGGTGCCCGCCTCGCGGTTGGACATGCTGCGCTCGAATCGCAGCTGCGCCTTGTGCTGCTGCTGGAGCGCCAACGCCAGCGCCTGCTGCTCGATCACGCCGTTCTCCCAGTCGCCGCGCTTGCGCAGCCCCCCGCCCACCACGCGCGACGCGTTCTTCTTCTTGTTCGCCTCCCCCGCGCCCCACAAACAGCCCCCCATCTGGTTCCCCATCTCGATCGAAACACTCCAACCCCAGTTGATCAATCAATCAATCAAGGAACTCGTTCCCCCCGCCCATCGAAAACCTCTGCACCGCTATTGAGCATTGCTCAACCTAATTGCCTACCATGCGCAGAGAGAAACAACATGAGGAGATGAGAGGGAACCGAGTCATCATTGGATCGTTGTGATGCCCGCCATAGCCACCAGAAACAACGACAACGACGGACAAGCCGCATCGACTCACTCACTCTCTCTACGTCGTCTTCCTCGCGTCGTTCTCAGTCGCCAATAGTGCGTGTGAGTTTACTAATTCGGTGAGTCTCTTTACTATCACCCCTCTGTAATGTCACATCCTCTGTTCTCTTGTGTCAGGGCCATCGTCTCTTTAATATCACCCCTCTGTAATGTCACATCCTCTGTTCTCTTGTGTCAGGGCCATCGTCTCTTTACTATCACCCCTCTGTAATGTCACTCCCTCTGTTCTCTTGTGTCAGGGCCATCGTCTCTTTAATATCACCCCTCTGTAATGTCACTCCCTCTGTTCTCTTGTGTCAGGGCCATCGTCTCTTTAATATCACCCCTCTGTAATGTCACTCCCTCTGTTCTCTTGTGTCAGGGCCATACAGCCAAGTGAGCTGGGCCAGCAGAGGTGCCAACTGTGCACAAGGTTGTGAGCAGCCCTTCTTTTTTTTTTTCGTTTTTGAGACAGTTCTAAACTGGCGGCACAAAATAATACTCCCCTCACCGGCTGAGCGAAACGAGCTTCATGTTGAAGGAAAATTGAAAAATTAATTCTGCCATTGCAATCCAATCGCTGGTCTGGAAGGGTCTAAAAAAATCCATACATTTGTTCATCTCAAGGACCTCAAACAAATATCTAAAATGTGCTTATGTCTAGGAGTTCGTTGTAGCTTGATGCCATACCAGTTCAACACTGGAGTGGATCCTGAGTTAGTAAGAGTAGTTAGAAATCGGGAGCTTATTCTAGGACAAAATGAACATGGGGATTGTGTCATGTAACTACTATGTGAGGTACATTTGATACCTTGTGGGGTATAGTTGATACCATGTTGGTGTAGTGGATATCCTAAAGAATATAGTTTATACCTTGAGGAGTAGCGTTGATATACTGAGCGATATAGTTGATACCCCGAGCGATAGAGTGGATTCATGAGGGATATAGTTGATTAGATGAGGGATGGAGTTGATATCCTAAAGAGTATAGTTGATACCATGAGGGGTAGAGTTGATACTATGAAGAATAGAATTGATATCATGGAGGATAGAGTTGATACTCTAAGAGGTAGAGTTGATGCCCTGAGAGGTAGAGTTGATGCCCTGAGAGGTAGAGTTGATACCCTGAGGAATATTGTTGATACCCTACGAGGTAAGTAAGATAACACATTGGAGGAATGAATCCCAAGAGGATGAATGCGCTAACTATATATGAGAATGGTTAGTGTGTAAGCAAAGATGGAGTCAAGATAGACAACTCAAAGTAAATGAGTTGTGTTTGGGTTGGAAAGCTTCAATTAGAAGGATGTCTAGAAGAACTTCAAGTTAAAGAATTGTGCAGTGGAGTTAGACATCTCCATCTAGATGATAAATGAACGGAGTGACACAACTCCAAGATCAAGACAAGTGCACTTGAGATAAAAAGCTACAAACGAATTGTTTTTAAAATAAAGGGGAGGGCCCTACATGGAGCTCAGTTTAGTTGAGTTGAGTTCAGATTTTCAACTCTCAATTGGCATTTTTTAACTGAACTGTAGGCCGCACAAGCAGTGCAGTTTAATCAATTTAGTGTAAAGTTTTCAACCTTAGTTTGAATGTTTTCCAACTCTAGGCCGCACGGGAAATCCAGTTGAAAATAAAGAGACGTTTGAAAAATCATAATCCATCAATGCACCTTTAAGCCTTTGATTTGTAAAAATCATTCAATTGCAATTATAAAATAGTTTATGAACTTATACAATGTAACCTTTTAATTTGTGCTTATTTGAATAATTATATGAAAGTCATATTCAAATAAATAAGAATTTGGTGTTACAATTTGGCATATGACATATTATTTTGGAATATAATGATATGTCTTTAAATAAATTAGATTAATTTAAAAAAAATTACAAACAGAAATAATTCTCTGTAAAAAAATGTTACAAACAAAAAGAATTCAAATTTCTTTTACCTAAGCTAGAAAGAATCACTAGTTTATTAATTTTCTTGTGTTGAAGAGAATTTTTCAGTTGAAGAGAATTTTTGGATTTTTGAAACTTCATTCAACGATGGGGAGGCACCGTTGAGTTTAATATTTTGTTTTTCAACTGTGGTGTGGAGACCACAATAGAGAAATTTTCTCCCTTGGGAGGACCACAATTGAGTTTTTTCTCCAGTTCAAGTGAATCTCCATGTGCAGTCTTCGGTTGAAATCAATCTCAACCGAGAAGCACCTCAAATCTTAATTAACCCCTAAACGTCCTCGCCTTTTTCAGATTTGGCAGTTTTTCAAAAATGCATTATAAAATGCAACTAAGAGGGGTATTTTCAATTTGATGAATGAATAAAAATTGTACATTGTGCATTTTAGATTCTATCCATACGGTTAGATTTGCGATTTCTATCACCAATATTTGTGTATAAATTTTCAAACTTAAGATTTAGAGCTCTTTTGTAATATGATTACGGATAAGATATTGACAATTTAATAATGAAACCTTTTGGGATGGGTTGAAATGCAATACTCTAAGTGTAGTGATTTTTGGAGATTTTTTGGTTGCTTATTTCTAGTACTTGACTTTTTCAAGAGCACTTTTAGACTAAAATCTTTCAAATTTGGGGTGGAACACTACAACATGAAATGAGGCATAAAAATTTCACAAATCATCCCCTTTCTAATCGGATCACACATGCATGAAGCTAACTTCCCATAAAAGTTTTAGTAAAAATTTCACGCTGCAAAAAGTGCATAATCGATAAGAAATCCGAGTTCAAATCCGTACATCATCCAAAATATGGATGGTTGGGCGGTTAGGGGTTAAACGGCCCTGTGCGCCCCCCCCCCCGCCCCCCCGCCCCCCCCCCCCGCGGATAAATAGCAATTCCAAAAGATTGAGTACTAAGACTTAAACTGACAACTACTACTACTTTAGGAATGAACTTTAGATGGAACCAAAGATATAACTCCAAAGGTAGTAGTAAAGTCTTAGACTGAATTGATTGTCATTTTTGCTAAAAGCTCGGGGAGGTCACTTCCAAATATTACGTAACAACATGCAAACAAAGATAGGATTCAAATAAATATTTGAAAGCAATTTTTATAAATGATTTACATTAATATAGGATGCTCACAATTAATTACAAGAGTTAAAATGAGAGTATTCCCAAAATATTATTAATTATAATAAGAATTATTTCTAATTTTTAGGATACTTTTAAATACCCTTTGTTCACACGTGATACTCAAAAGATACAAAGAGTGACCTCCCCGAGGCTAAAAGATCGAGCTTGAGGGAGATGAGAAACACTCTTTGGTTGGAGTCTCTCATCTATAGTTGTGTGGTTGAGCTATTGTATTGCTCTTAGAGCTTATATGTGTATTTATATATACATTGGTTAATATATTATATGTTGTTGTTATTTTATATAAGAGTTCGTAGTTGTAGACTTTACATTAGAGTTTGTTTTATCGGATTATTTACATAGGAGGTCCGTAACAGACTCGACACATCAAATATGGTAAAACCACATTTCTACATTCATCCGTATTTTGGATTCAAAATATTTTCACCCAGTTTTCATTTTCATTTTCATCCAATATTTCATAAAAAATTGAAGATATTTTGTCAATATAATAGTTGAGTTTTTGGTTGTTTTGTAGCCAAATCAGTTTTCATTGGTGCAATCCTTTGTGCAATCTGGCAATAAAAACTCCAAAAAGAAAGGGTCAATTGTGAGGTATGCGCACGGATAATTGCAATTGAGTATACTTTTTACTATTAGATATTTTATGAATTAATTATTGGGTCTTGTTGGCTGGTGAAAGAGGATTCCAACATACTTTAGTGTATAGTGTTTGGACACCATATAATAAGTTATGAGTTTTTTAAGTATTTACTTGTAGATGTATTGCTAAGTTTTCATTTTTGGTTGTGTACAATTTGTGTAATTAATATTTAAGTTTTAGTGTTAGTTTTGGATCCAAATGTAGTGATCACTTTTAACCCTAACTGTTCAATCGTTCATTTTTTGAACGATGTACAGATTCCATCCACATTTTCTCATCTGTTATGCACTTTTTGTAAGGAAAAAAAATACTATAAAATTATATGGCAAGATAGCTTCATGCATGTGTGATCCAATTAGAAAGGGGACGATTTGTAAAAAAAACATGCGTCATTTCATCTTGTGGTGATTTGCCCAAAATTTCAAATATTTTAGTCTAAATGTGCTCTTCAAAAAATAAACTCATAAAATTAAGCAACTAATGCTCTTGTAATCATCAAAGAGCATTCTAACTCCAATGTACTAGAGTTAACCCCTAAACGTCTAGAATGTGGACAATGGATAGAATCAAACATAGATTTTGCATCCGCATTGTGGAATTTTTACCATGTACATTATGGAAAGTTAGCTTCATGCATGTGTGATCTGATTAGAAAGGGGATTGTTTGTGAAATTTCTATGCCTCATTTCATATTGTAGTGATTCACCCAAAAAATTCAAAGATTTCAAGTGTAAACGTGTTCTTAAAAAAATCAACTCGTAAAATTAAGCAACCAAAAAATCTCATGAAAACACTACACTTAGACTATTACATTTCAACCAATCACAACAAATTTCATTTCCAAATTGTTAATATTTTATTTGTAATCAAATTGCAAAAGAATTTTCAATTTCAAGTTTTAGATTTTATACAAAATATTGGTGATAGCAATTGCATATCTAATTGTATGTATAGAATCTAAAATTGATAATGTAAACCTTTTATTCATACATCAAGTTTAGAATATCCCTCTGCATTGCATTTTACGATGCATCTTTGCAAAACTACCGAATTTGAAGAGGAGTGAGGACGTTTAGGGGTTAAATAGTTCCTATCAAAGAGCTCTATAACTCCAATGCTCTTGTAATCATCAAAGAGCTCTCTAACTCTGATGTACTTGTCATCATCTAGGAGGGATGTGATATTAGAGAGTGGGTTCTGTTGATTGGCCAAAGTAATGAAATGTAAACTTGGACTGCCTTGGTGGTCAATTGGTCATAGCTGGCCAGCTTTTGGGGAGCCCCTGTCATTCCATTATTGCTGATGTGGCAGTGTTGGGCAAGCATCTTCTTCAGTTTCATGACAAGTGCCCACTTTCAATTGGAGACATGGACTTATCATGGTGGCTTTGTGGTTGTTCTTTCTTTAAACCTTGGATGGATGAAACGGTTAGCAAAAGAAAATTTCCTTGCACTGATGATCTACACTAATTATCCCATTTAGCGAAGGTGGGTTTATAGTGCGTGTGGGAAATTAGTGGAGGTGATATTAAATATCATTATGATGTATGATTAGCGTGATATGAAGATTTGAACCACACAGTAAAAAAAATTCAGCCCTCATTAATATTGGTATTTGGAAAAATAGTGCATGCTTTGAGAATTAGTACCACACGTACTAAATGGGATAATTAGTGTTTATAGTTGTTTTAAAATTAAAAAACATGACTTCCTTGGAATATATTAGTTTTCATTTATTGGAATTTTTCAACTTCTCGTAGCAATTGCATTTGATTCAACTTGGTTTTTTAAATATTGATATCGAGGGTGTATTCTTTTTCACCATTGCTTTTTGGAAGACTAATTACAAAAACTACTACTATAAAAGTTGTACTCAAGCACCAAGTTACATGGCAAGAGTGTGGTGCCAAAGCCCATTTGGATATTAGTTAGGTGCCCAAATGAGCCTTCAGCACCTCATTCTTACAATGTGGCATGTTGCCCTGCCGAAATACGACTTTTTTACTAGTGGATAAATGTGAGCCAAGTATATGCATTTGTAAATTTTCATTAATAAAAAATTATTGTAATTATTATTGTTAAAAAATTATAGTTTTATTTGATCTTATTGGCAAGTGAAATAATTTTATTTCAGCATGTACGATAGTTTACTAGCAGGTTCGGCACTTTACTAAATATTTATTTATCACCAATTTTGAGTTTTTTCTTTTTTTCTTTTTTTTCTGTTTTTCAAATGATTTAAATGTTGTTGTTGAATTCTTGCACTTTCCAATTAAGCCCCCACGTTCTAGGGTAGGGTAATTGGTGCGCAAAAATCAAAGCTAGTTCTTCGCTCCACAAAACCACTTTTGAAATTTATAAGCTTGGGGTTGCTTGCAAACTTAAAACACTTGGCTCAACAAAATCTTCATGTCCTAAATAGTAGTGTATGATTGAGACAATGCTCCGAAGGGGGCCACTGTCAAAAAAATAAAAAACTATATGAGTTAAAATCATAGTATTCATTTTGTTCATTGGGAGGTAAAATTTCTACGTAATTCAAAAAATTTAGATGTAATATAAGATGCTTTAAATCCAAGTAGTAGATAATTCAAAAATCAACATGGAATACATGCACTTGTAATATTCCAAATTACACGAGGGGTGACCTCCTTGAGTAGGATGAATGTGAGCGGCAACAACAATTACAAGATATCTCATATACGGAAGGTGGCATTAATGTATGTTTCAAACATAGGACACTTATTGTCTTGAAATAATTGTCATGAACTATATCAACAACAATTACAACTTTAATTTGGGACAAATTTAAAGTTCAAATCATGATTTTTTAGTGGGATAAAAGGAACATATTTTTTTATTCTTTCGATGTTGGATTACCTATACATTAGGACGTGCGTTTTTTTTTTTTCAATTAATTTGTTTTTTTTTTGGTTCGTAGAGAAAAAATTGGCTGTTTTACAAAAATTGACGTGTGTTTATGAGTTAAGATGTAAAAAAAGTCATAAAATTAATAAATTCAAAAGATGATTTTAGAAAAATCTAAAAATGCAAAAATACAAAGCATACAAATTTAGACTTTTATGAATGACTAATAAAATGCTCATAGATGAAAAATTAGAATGTCAATAAAAAATACCATAAAGACAAAAGCCAAAAACATAAGGTAGGAAAACCAAAAACGGTGAAAATAAAGTGATTTGACCAGAAGGAATGGAGTTAGAAATTATGTGAAATTTTTTTGAGATGAAGAAGAAGAAATGATGAAGAATGCAAGTTGTTTCGTATTTTTATTCCCCGTAAATAATTATCTATAATTTCTCAAAGTGGGAAGTTTGTCAAACCTCCTTCTTGTATACTAGACTCTTCCTTTTCTACACATGAAAACACCTAAAACGGTTAACTAATATCACAGAAAACCGCACATTAGACTACTAAAAATTCAAAAAAATTAGTAATTTTTAGTGATCCTGGCCATGCAAAAATTCTCCATTTTTAGTCTACCACCTCCCTGTTTTACTGCAACTCTAGTGCACGCCTTGAGGGCATTAACTGTTTTTGGTTTTCCTACCTTAAACCATATTTCCGCCCTAATCCAGACTCAAATACACAAAGAAACCTTGAAAACGCTTAGAAAAGGAGCTCCGGGAGTTCACTCTCTGTATATTTTGTGTATCATATGTGAAAAAGGGTATTTAGAAGTACTCTTAAAAAATAAAAGCAATTTTCACTATAATTAGTAATATTTCATGGATATTCTCATAATTATTCTTGTAATCAGTTTTTAGCATCCTATATTGATGTAATTCACTTATAAAATTACCTTTCAAGATTTATTTGGACCCTATATTTTTTTGCACGCCATTTGTGATTTTTTGGAAGTAAACTCCCCAAGAATAGGAGAAAAGAAATTCAAATGATATTTTTTGAAAGTGATAATTGAAAAAATTCATCATTTTTGAAATTGAAAATTATTCTTACAAGCACTATTTATAGTCTTAAAACGAAATAAGAAATTTGAAGGTCAAAGAGGATTGTTTCAACTCGTTTCTATCCATCTTTGCCATTTGTTTCAATCCATTATTGCGTCAATAGTTTGTAACCATTCAAAAAAGGCATCAAACTTTAGAGGTTATGCAAACGGTCTGGTATCTTTTTCAATTAAAGCGTGAGTATTTTATATCAATGTGAGTGCATTTGACAAAGCATTCGAACAATATATGCCACACTTTATTTAGAAGAAAAAAATACGTTGGTTGGTCGAAGTTTTGATATTCCAATTCTCAACCAACACAATACAGGTGATTTGTTTAGGCTCTCCTAGCATTTAGAAGTGATGTACGAAGCATTGTGCAAAGACATTTAATGATGACTAGCATCCCTCCTTAGCCTATATATTTCTCCAATGTAGTGGACCAAAGCTAAAACCTCAAACCCTACTCCAACACTAACATAACATGCAATCACCAAAAGGCTCTAAACATCTACTCATCACAATGTCGGCAAGTCGCTTTTTTGCGATGTTTTACATATGCGTACACACATACAATAAAAATACATCAAACATATAATAAGTTACATACGTTAACACTACTTTCAACACGTAATAAACACACATCCTACATTTTACATATGTTGAATGTAATGTTTACATGTGTTTATCATACCGTATCTTCATAGCAACTTCAACATTAAAGATTTATAAAAATAGATGGCAAAAAATTCAAAAAATTAATTTAAAAAAAAGATGGTGAGGGGAAAAACTACTTGGGCCTCGATTTGGAACTCTCTATTTATAGAAAATGTCAAACATATGCCAACGTATATACTATCTCCATCAGCCCTTTAAGGGTTAGCTTCTAAAAGTCCTCATGCCTCTCTAAATTTAGAAATTGCAAAAGAAAATGCTACTAGGAGGGATCTTTTGAACTCGATGTATGAATAAAAGTTGTACCTTAATTTGAAACTTAAAACTCAAAATTCGTATGTAATATGATTACAAACAAGATATTGACACTACGTGGATGAAATTTGTTGTGATGAGTTGAAATTTAATATTCTTAATGTAGTGATTTTTTGGAGGTATTTTGGTTCCGTATTTGATGAGTTGATTATTTCAAGAGCACTTTTGAACTATGATCTTAGAATTTTTTGGTGAATCAAAGCAACGTGAAATGAGGCATAAATTTTTCACAAATCATCTCCTTTCTAATCGGTTCACACATGAATGAAGTTAACTTCTCATAAAATCTATAATAAAAAACGTGAAAGATAAAAAAAAAACAAAGTTTGCTTTGTACATCATGCAAGAAATGCATGGTTGGAAGTTTAGGGGTTAACATCTTCTTTTAAAACTTTTACACATTTTGAACCTTAACCCCTAAAGGACAAAGTGTCCTAACTAGGACATTTCAATGTTCGGGTAGGTTCCCATGGTGTCAATTTTTTTTTTTTTTTTTTCGAAATAAATCATGTGAATTTGGTATGTCAATACAAAAATAGGAATCTAATTTTTTTGATTCCGACTTTTTAAGTGGAAGTTATAGAACAAAAGGGGGTTTTTTGGGGGAGAATGAGCAGTGCGGGCAAGGCTCAAAATAAACCTCAAAAATTATTATTTTTCAACTTTAACCGTAGGATCTTGTTAAAGATTACCAAGAGAGTGCATGGACATATTTTCATAGAATTTGACCGTACAAATTGCAAGATTATAGCGTTTGTAGTGAAAAAGATGAAATTGCAGTCTTTTGGATATTTTTTGACCGTCTTTGAAGACATGAGAAAAATTGTTAAATTGGTTTAAAAATTGTTAAATTTTATTTAAATGTTAAATTTGGTATTTTCTATCAAGAGGAAAAAAATTCATAAGAAAATGAATAGAAAGAGGTGAAAATGATGCTCAAAAACAGGAAAAACTGCGGTCCTTTAGGGGTTAAAGAAAAATGGTATCAGATTTCAATTTTTTGTTATTCAAGAATAAAAGAAAATAAAAATTAGCAAACAAGAAAAGGATTGAACATTTTTAGTACAAGCTACCCTGTAAAATTAATAGGATTTCTTAGTACCATCATAAAACCCTTGAGGAAAGAATATTCGTATTTGTAGGTTTATAGGATGAAAAATACTGCATTTCAAAATGTTTCTCTCGTCAAATATTGCAAAAACTTCAAAAAATGAAAATTTAAATATTTAACATGGTTTGAGTTGTTAGATCTGTAAATCTGTCGTGCAGTTAGGCCCTCTTTACACTAGAGGCGAGGGGCCATGAGAAAAGAAATTTCAGCCAATGGGATGCGTAGAAATTGAGAAGACCAACGAAGGTCACTTTACACCCGAAATTTTCAGTCCAAGGGACAAAACGAGGAGAAAATGACATGGACATCACTTTTGTCCTAGGTGGCAGCAAAAAGGCACATTTTTCAAGTCCCCCAGATTTTTCGTCAGGCCCACCTCAAGAGGTGGGCCTGACGCAAAATCCGGGGGGCCGTTTGGCCAAAATTCTCACAGCCAATCATTTTCATTTTTTAAATAATTTTTCAGAACGACCACTTTTACTGACGGCCAGTTTTTTGACCCGTTTTCTACCCACAGCTATTACTATTCATTCCCGATTTTCGTCCTTCAACATTACAATTCATTAGTGCATTCATATACAAACATATGATAGTGAAAACATCCTCAAAAATGTCAAAAAACAACCGGAAGAGCCTCATTTGAAGCCCTAAAGAATGAGGACAGCATAGTAAGTGGCCGGTAAACCCATAATGTTTGCCAATCCATAATGTGGATGCTGGGTATAAAGCCCCCCCCCCCCCCCCTAAATAAGAGCGTAGAGTCTAGAGTTGGGGTAGAAAGGAGTGGGGTAGAAATGAGAGGGGTATTAAAAAATCAGCACATTGTTTTGAGGCCCCTTCTCACTTTACACTATATCCAAAGGACGTCAAATTCAAAGTTTGGCTTCTCAAGAATGAGCCATGGCCCTTGGCCGGTTTTCTCCACGACTTCTCATTTCTAGTGTAAAGAGGGCCTTAGTTGATGATAGAACACAAACGTGTTCTTTTTATATATTAATTCCCATTTTTACTCCAAGACTAGCAAATTTATTTTCCAATAAACACATTTATTTTAATTTTATGCTCTCTACCAATAGTCCTACACTTTCTCTGGGCATTTTTAATGCCAGGATTGCACCAATTAAGAACAATCTCACTACAAAACAACCAAAATCTTAATATTAGATCGTTAAAATATCTTGTTTTTAATATAAAATATTGAATGAAATCTTCTAATTTCATTTGGATGAAAGCAACATTAAAATATGGATGCAAAAATATATGGTTCGAACATTTGGAGTACTCCCTCTGTCCCACCTAAAGACCTTGTTTTCATTGAAATCTAGGAATTAGGCGTTGTTTTCATTGAAATCCATGGACTAAGCTTAATTCCATGATTACAGAGGAAGTGTGTTGAATGTGATGCAAATCCATGGATTAAGTGAGTACATAGGGAATATTTTAATTGTTACAAAGCGTATATTTGACCAAAATCCATGATCAACATGATCAAAATCTATGGATTAAAGTGCCAAATTGTTTACAATGCCCTGAAGCAATTGTCATGCGCACACGAAGCTTATCTCTTAAACGACATTTCAAGTCCTCAATGGGCAACTTGAGGATTTGTGAAAAAATATAGATTATATATAGGTCAGGTATGGATGCATAATCAATCATAACAAAAACAAAACAAAAAAAAACAAACAAGGAATCAATTGGGAATTGAAGTAAGAATCAAATTATCCTCCAATACCTTCGATCTAAATATTACGAACAAGCATGAAAGAATTTGTTATTGCAATTAAGCATTTCAAATGCCTCACGTTGTTGTGCATTCAATGATCTATGTCTAATTAGAAGGAATTCAGTGGTGCTCCTGCTAGAATTAATGTTTAAGGGTTAATTGCTAGTAGTTGAAAATCGTGGTTTTGTTTTGGGTCAAAATTTAAGTTGATATTAGTGTTATCCGTAAAGTACCTCAAAAGTGGGTGAGTGGACCATGATTTGAGTGAATAGTGACATTAATCCTAAATAAAAAACGTGTTTCGGGCACTAAAAAAAAACTATGGATGCAAACTTTGAAAGCACCAAAATCGGTGCTAAAAAACTTCTCACCCAAGTTTCTATTATTCACCTTCGCACATGAAGAAGGTGATTGCTAGCCCCTTTTCTGGCAATAGAGTCTCACTATAGATAGATAGAAACACTGGTCCATTTGCAGGGCCAGAGTGAATAAAGTGTTTGTTCGTAATGACAATGACCGAAAGTCCACAGCACTTTGGGTCATTGGGACAAAACTACTCACCCCTTTCGGGAATAGACACTATAGTAACTACGGACATAATTGAGTAATGCACTACAAGATAGGTGTTTGGATGGAGGACGTGGGTGTGATGAAGAAGGGGGTGAGTAAAGTGAGTGGTGTGGCTGGTAATGGGTACGCAGAAATGCAGAGGAATATATAGATGCATAGGTAGGAATATATATATATATATATATATATATATATATATATATATATATATACATATATGTATATATATATGTATACATATATGTATATATATATATATATATATATATATATATATATGTAACATATATACAGATATGAAAGTATTAGGATGTGTGTATGTATGGAGGGCTGAGTGGGCATATGGTGAGGTGTGTAGATTTCATGGTGGATCCAAGTTAAGGGGGAGGGGTTGGTGGTTTTCAATTTTTTGTTTGTGAAGAAGAATGGATGCAGCATGATGTATGGCAATGGTATTGATGCGTTTGAAGGTGGAGTGAATAGAGGTTTGTGGTATTTTTGAGTTTTTTATGGAGTGCATCCATGGATGGAGTGTGGGTTGTTCCTCTAGCGCCAGCTGTGATTACGATAAGTGGGTCTGTCTTCCAGCCATTTTGTGTAATGGCGTCTAGAAGTGGTTGGTATTTGAGGCGTTTGTTATTAATTGTTTCTTGTGAGAAACGATCATTGGCGTATGTGAATTCTATGAATTGTACTATGAGGGAAGCTTGTGGTTGTAAGGGTGTAGGGCTTTGGTGTAGGAGGCCTTTAATGCAGAGTATATCTGGTTTAAGGCGGACATTACAGTGGCAACGGGTTGAGTTGCATGTGCATGGTAAAAGCTAAGGTGGGACCGTATTTTCTTGGGGATTGTTGTTGTATGTACCGACATTCATCAAGATGTAGCAACGTGATTTTTGTGAGGAGAGGATAAGTTGTCGCAGTTCCCAAACTGCTTTGTTGTGTCGTTTGGTGCGGAGGGCGTGTATGTGTTGTTGGTTACATTTAAGGAGGACATGGAGCCACGTGTCGGCATCTAATGAGTTGCATATTGTACATGTTTTGGAAGGAAATCTTTCGATGCCAAAGAAGAGTTGTTTGCGGGCATTATTCATATATTGACCCGTGCAGAATTTGAGGAGAGCTGTTTTTTGGGCGTTTGTAATGGCTGGATTGGTCCAGAAATCATTGGAGATGTTGTTATCTATGTCAGGGTTCATAGTCTATTTACTGATGTTGGGGAATTTTTGGGCCATTGTTTGTAAATTGGTCTAGTTGTCATGTTTAATGATGTATTCACTAAGGCAGCGTACAGGTCCTTTATCTGGTCTATATGCTGGGCCAGGCCATTCATCTTTTTGGTAATAATAGGGGGTGGAGTGTGCATATTCATATGGTTTGGCGGCGAATCTATATTCAAGTGTTGTGCCATGTTTGGCAAGTATATTAGCTCGTTCATTGCCTTCAATCTTGGAATGGGCGCGGACTTTGGATATTGTTGTGTTTTGTGTACGAGATTGGAGCATGAGGATTACGGAATCTAATATGACTTTATCGGCATGATTGTGGTGGAGAGTTGGATGTTTGAGGTGGGTGTTTAGTAAGTGTAAACAATTAAGACAATCTGTGAATATATGTGCTGGTTCATTAGGGTATTTTTTATGGGTGAGACGTGATGCTTTATGTATGGCCATGAGTTCAGCTCGAAATATAGTTTGTAGTCCTGGCAAACGTTTGGCAAGTTGGATATCTGGTTTAGAGGGATTGTAGATTCCGTATCCAGCTTTTTCGCGAATCCAATAGCCATCAGCATGTCGTTTGGGTGGTTTGAAGGAATCGTTAGTGTAATAGTTGTATGCAGGGGAGTATTTGAGTTGTGGTTGTGTGAGAGAGGTGGGCAGTGGAGGAGGAGGGGTTAACCCTTTAGCGCGCCGACGTCCAGAATCTGGACGCCGGATGAATTTCAGCAGCTCGATTTCTGTAGGTTCCAAATGTTTTTCATCCATTTTTTTTTTCATTCTTGTGCTAGTTGAATACCATTTGTACGGTATGGATCTTCCAAATAAGATAATGTGAATTTTTGAAAAATTACAAAAGTGATTAATGTCAAGTTTCAATCTTAGTTCAAAACGAAAGACCTTAAATATGATTTTCCATAATAAGTA
The DNA here is from genome assembly GCA_022496805.1 of Pohlia nutans. Lineage (NCBI taxonomy): Eukaryota > Viridiplantae > Streptophyta > Bryopsida > Bryales > Mniaceae > Pohlia > Pohlia nutans. Next base: position 7,932,622 of record CM040086.1, read on the forward strand.
GAATCAAATAATGGAAACCATACCTTCTCGTAGTGCATGTCATTCTAATTTCATTACAATATTTTTAAATGTTTTTGTGTTAATTTTGGATTTTTAATTGAATTTCACGAGAAAACCTTGCAAAATTACTTTAAAAATATTAATAATAAATATGATGAATCCAACCGTACGGATGTTATCTACACATTGACATTTACAACTTTGTTTTGTACATCAACTCCATTTCCGTTTTTCATCAACCATTTTATAACAAATCTTTGAAAACAGTGTTGAATTGGGACGTTAAAGGGTTAAGAAGAAATTGTTGTGAGGAGGATATAACAATTTATACCAGGTTTTAAGTTTGTTGACTGTGGTGTGTGGTGGGGTAGATGATTCTCACTATACATACTTGAACCGTCCCCACTCACCCATTCTTTTAATTTCCTAAAATTTCTCTCAATAGTTTTCGTTTCTCCAAATTTTAGTCAAACTAAGGCCCACTCAACCCTTTAGTTTACAGATAATTCTATCATAGTCACTTTTTATGGGACGGAGGGAGTATTATTTTGTGTTGACATTTTCTGAAAATTGAAAATAAAAGAGAAGAAAAGGCTGTGGCCGGCAGATGTGAAATAATAATAATAAAAAGATGATTTTTCTTCTGTAGTAATAATAGTTTTAATTTGACCATGAAAGAAATTTAAATTCCCGTTTCACGCACATGACGATCGGGTTGCAAGAAGGAGAAGAGAGACACTCATCCGTCCTTTTTCTGCCAGACAGACCAAACCCTAAATTCTCAGGCAGTAGAAGCAAAGCCAAAGCTCCGTCAAAGCAATGTGAGCCTGCGAGCTATGCCACAAACGTTAACAGCAGTGCTACTTGCGGGGGAGACGAAAGCTCCTGAGCCTTTTGTAAGCAAGTAGACATTTTCAGAGTCTCGTTAAGTTTACAGAGTCCCGGTTTCATTTTGGCTTGCTCGCAAGCTCGCAATCCTCTGTTGCTCCACATATTTCCTGTTCCATTGACCGAGTCGCCGCGGGGCGCGCATTTTGGAAGCTGAGATCGTTTTCTGCAGTGCGGTGAGTTTCTTTCGCGTTCTTTGGTGGATTCCGGATTGCTTGTTTCGTTTAGGGCTTGTTTGCTCGATTTTTAGGTTATGGTTTGGAATTGGTTTCGATGTCCCTTTCAGTTTGGAATTAGGTTACGGTTTGGCGTTTTTTAAGAATTTGGAGCAGTTCGTGTTTGGATAGGCGATCGGGCACTTTCGTTGAGGCTTAGTTTGTGTTGTCGGATCGGATTGAGTTTAGTTAAACTGATTGAGAAATGGAGCGAGATGTTGTGATGTGAATTGCAGAAGGTTTTACGAGACCTTACGGAGTTGAGTCTTGAAATGTAATTTTGGCGCTGGACGTTCGTATTCAATTGAATGATGTGTAGCTTGAAGTTGGATTATGAGACGGAAATTGTCAATCTGCACAGTGATTAGGGCTGTGTACGCTCAGAGCGGAAATATCGCCTGGACCGGAAGTTCGTGTTATGTCACGTAAATTTCGTCAGATGTAGGATAGGTTCGCTCATTGCGTTTGTTCCTCTATCACGTCGTCGATTTGAATCGATTTCATTTTTTGCGGTAATTCTCTAGACCTGATTAAATGGCGCACTCACGATTGCTTGGCAGGGTGTGGTTTCCAAGATTTGAGGCCAGGGTTTTGAAAATTTGGTAGGTTTTGATTTGGTCTGTTCGTTCGAGTCACAGCGAAATGCTCTTTTGATTTGAATAGGAGGGAAATCATGTTTCCAACAGATTGGGATGAACAAGTTCTGCAGTACTTTGTGTTTTGATTTTTAGGTGGCATGCACGCAATTGTACTTTTAAATTTTGTGGACTTAAATTATGTTTCTCGCGTCGATATGCAGAATTGAGCGACATCTTCTGGCTCTGCATGCAATTGCAAGTGCACTCTCCATCGATGTTATGATCTGATTTACAACAGGAGGCATTGGCAGGAACGGTTATTCTTGCGTGTTTTGGTACGAGCATTAGAGGCATCAGGTCAAACAGACTCTGTCAAGATGGCGAGTCTTGCAGTGGGCCTGATTTTAGAAAAGGTAAATGCTCTCCTTCATCTCCCTTTATTTTTTAGCTTGATGTTTGTGAGAGTGTCTGTCCAACCATTGTGAGCGATCTTCTTCACTCCTGCGCCGCAAGTCTTACGTTCTCTCTAAATCTCTCTCGTATGTCTACATCTAATTCTCGAGCTTCTTCTGAATTTAATGTGCTTCTGTCATGTAGATCTCATCACTTTTAGGTGTAGCTAATTTCATACGTCAAGATTTATGAGATGTATGATTCAGGAGAGGATTCTGTTAAGTGATACTATTTGAAAGGAAACGCTTATACGGTAATCTCAGGGTAGAGTTTAAGAATAAATCGGCAGCACTTTGAGCAAGCATCGGCTTTTTGTACTCTAATTCCAACTTAGCAAGTTATGACCAATTATTTTAAAGTGACCTTTAAGACGTTTTCAAAGTGCTCAATATTATTGCAAATATGAGCCGTTTGTATTAGACTTGGAATGATGTGGTCATGATTTAGTTGCCTCATGCAGGCCCGTACTCATTGTTGTTCTGTGTGTACTTCCAACCGTTCTGAGCCTGATGATTGTGGTTGTCGTTTCAGATTGCCTCAAAAGATAAGGATTTTCGGTACATGGCCACATCTGACCTGCTGAACGAGCTTCAGAAAGATAATTTTAAATTAGATACAGATACTGAACGCAAAGTATCCCAAATAGTTCTTCAGCAACTTGATGATGCATCCGGAGATATATCGGGGCTTGCAGTCAAGTGGTAAGCTTTGTACTGTTTCCATGCCAATCCTTTACATTGTCGGCTTTCTTTTTGAGCACACAAACACAAAGTTGTTTTCAAATGTGAGCGTTTGTTAACGGTATCTAGACTTTGTCGCAAATTTGCGAGATTCTGCTCGTTCTTTGCAAGTGTCCGGATTACTATTTATTTTGTGTAGATAGTGCGTACTTATCGGGTCTTTCATCTGGGTTCTTTGTTAGCACCTTATCTGTCTTGTCCCCTTTAATGTCGCTATAACTAGGATCGTGCTAGCCCTTCTCAGTTGAGTGATTTGTAACGAACATGCATTACAAATTGGAGTAAGTCAGAGAAATGCTGATACTCATAGTAGCTTGCTTGGTATTGATGCAACCTTATGGGACCGTGAATTTTCTAATGTGAGATAAAGTTTAGCCTCCCAAAGCCAAGTGGCGATGGACGTAACAGGGAGGTTAAAAAATAGGTGCGAGCAAAACAAGATGAATGCTAATATCTCAAAGGTAGTTGATTTGCAAGACAATATTCTATCTTTGGTTGAGCTATTTTCTGATTCATGCGACTCTCGCATGCAGCTTGGCGCCATTGGTGAAAAAGGTTCATGAGGGTAGAGTTGTGGAGATTGTCGAATCATTGTGCCAGAAGCTCCTCACCGGTAAAGAGCAACAGCGGGACATTGCGAGTATAGCACTGAAGACGGTTGTGGCTGAGATTTCTAGTGGGAATGTAGCACAGTGTGTGGTTGTATCCCTCACCCCAAAGCTGATCAAGGGCATAACAAATCCGGTTCGTTGCCAGGCCTTCACACATGTGTTTGGTTTATTACCTGAATGACTAGAGTTTATGTTTGGTTTATTTAGCCAATTTTATAAGGTGCTTTGTTACTAAGCTCTGTAGCTTATCCCACAGTACAATGGTTGTTGCAGGACACAAGTACAGAGGTGAAGAGTGAGTGCCTGGATATCTTGTGTGATGTTCTCCATCGTTTTGGAAGTCTCATGACTGCAGACCATGAGAAGTTGATGAACGCACTCCTGGTGCAGCTCAACTTGCAACGTGCAGGCCTTAGAAAGCGTGCCATCCAGTGTCTTGGTAAGTATCTAAGTCACTGTGCAAGGTGTTCTGGTAGAGATTTGGTGTATTTTGGGATGTGGAGGGATTGTGAGTATCTAGTTAGAGTTTTTGACTTGTGCTTGTATGGATTTCATGAAGAACATTTCATATTGGTGTTGACATATGCATTTGTATGCAGCGACTTTGGCTGCTACCATGTCTGATGACCTTCTTGCAAGAGCAACTGTTAACGTTGTTATGATACTGAAGAATAAAGACGTGAAACCAGATATGACGCGCACCAATATCCAAATGATTGGGGCGTTCTGGTGAGAACGTCAACCGTGTATTCCTCCTTTCAGATTTTCTACGTAGATTATGTGGTTGCTAACTTCAAAGATGTCATACAGGTTTTATGTGCATGTCGTACCGGCAGTGTCCTTAGGCAGCACGTCTTGCCTCATCGTGTGTTCCCAGACGCAACATATTCTCTCAATTTTGGTCGTAGTCTTACAAAACATGTAATCAGTAGCTATTTCGTGTTAGTGTAGGAGGCTTTTGAGACAATCATGTAGTACTGTAGTAGGCTGTAGTGACTTTAATAGCTTCTCCGCTAGGTTTTGCATGCTGGATGAATTAGTGCCATGTCATTTCTGTTTTGTTGTTTCGATGAGTTGATGGATCACGTAAGTGCTAAATTTTGTGGAACTTTGTGTTCTGCTTATAGCCGTGCAGTTGGTTATCGGTTTGGCCCACATTTAAACGAAGTTGTCCCACTCCTTATCAGCTATTGCCACACTGCATCTGAGAATGATGATGAACTCCGAGAGAACAGCTTACAGGTATTGTGCTTCAATGCCAGTTGCAATATTGTGTCACACACTGCAGCAGGTACTTGAAACTGGCTTCAGAGGTTGTCAAAGACCTCAACTCACTTGTGTTAGAGTTTTCACATGTGCTCTATTCATTTGGTTGAGGTTTGAGATGCGAGAATATGAGAGAATACTTACGGAGAATCTCATCAATGAGCAGGATTAGATAGATTTGAGTTTCAGGTTTTAAAAGTATAATGCTGCTATGACAGCAGAGCTTGGTCATTGGGGTCTCATGGTATTTTCAACTGGGACCATTGCAAACCATCATTTATTATGTTTTTTTCTGTTGTATCAGGCGTTGGAGAGTTTCATTTTACGATGCCCTAGAGATGTTGCACCTCACACTATCTTGATTTTGGACTTGAGTCTTGAGTACTTGAGTTACGACCCCAATTTTACGGATGATATGGATGAAGACCAGGATGAGGATATGGATGGCGAAGAAGATGAGGATGAGTATGGGCACTGTCTTTCTGGTCTGCTTTTTAGAGCATTCATGCCAGAACAAGAGCATGTCAGGGAGAGATAGATTTGACATTTTCTGGGATGGCTTGTGTCTTTAAATTTACTTATTGTTTCTATATTAATGGATAGTAAATAGATGCTGGATTTCCCCCCCTCAATATGTGTAGGAGTTTTTGTCTCGTAAATGATGAAATTCTTGGTACAGCTTCTTTATTGGCTTTTAGTATTTGAGCTATTGCATAATCAGCTCAGGGAATGCATCTTTTGATGTTCCACTATTTTGGCTGATTCTTCTGAAGGGCTGACAATCAGAATTTCTCTGAGCAGAGAGAGCGCAGATGAGTACAGTGACGATGAAGATGTGAGCTGGAAAGTGCGAAGGGCTGCCGCCAAGTCCCTGTCAGCTGTGATCTCTTCGCGACCTGAGATGCTTTCCATTCTCTACGTTAAGGTAAATTTTTCACCCTTATTCTTCTTCTGCTGACCTTTTGCAGGGACATGTGATGTGCATGACTGTTTCGTACGGAAGGCATGCTTGAATTGGTATTTGCCATGTAATGGTATTTCAATGACACTGCATGATACTTTTGCACTTCGCTTTGTGATATTTTCGATGAGCTGATTACAGATAGCAGTATGAGCTTTCTTATTCTTTGCTTCAGTAGAATCAAGGTGCCTAAAATCTCTCGTCTTGGTGATCCAGGCGAGTCCGAAACTGATCGAGCGTTTCAAGGAGAGGGAGGAAAATGTTAAGGTACATACCGTAGCTTGATAGCTGGTCCGGCAGAAATTAATTCAAAAAATGAAAGTTGAAAATTTCGTAAATTATCTTCTCAAAAGAAGTTTTTTTAATATGGTGGAAAATATAACCTTGAAGAATTGAAACGAAAATTTCCAAATATAATAATTATTCGGCACATTAGTGTTAAACAAGCTATTAACCTAAGGAATATTTTTCATCTTTTGTAGTGTATTGGCGACTAATCTTTGTAATTCTGTCCACCTACTAAATGGCTCTTTCTTGTCAGATCGATGTTTTCAATGCTTTCATCGATCTCCTCCGGCAAACAGGGAATGTGACGAAAGGCTCTGGAGGCCTTGCCAATCCATCTAGGTGCCAAATTCACGTCATAATTTTTCCATTTATAGCTTCTTGTGTAATGGTTATTTTTATGAATGCATCCAATCCTGTCAGAGCTTCTTGGACGAGGCAGCAATTTCCCATGCAATAGTCTAGAGCAAGTTGATGCTTTCCAGGAAGTAAGTTGAGGCTGACTTTTTTTGGATTGTGGCAGTCCTTTGCATGTTTTGCACCAGGAAGTACCAAAGGTTGTCAAGTCATTGAACAAGCAGCTCCGTGAAAAATCTTTGAAGACGAAGGTTAATTTCAGCTCTCTGCTGCTTTTTTTTCTAAATATATTGATATCCTCATTCTTGAAATTACTAAGAAGTTGATGCCCTGTAGCTTTTTTCAGTTAGTGGCGCATTTTTTAATATTTTAGACGTTGACAAGGTAACGATGTGGCGAATCTGGTGACTTTTTTAGGTGGGGGCATTTTCTGTTCTGAAGGAGCTGGTCATAGTGCTACCCAACTCTCTGTCTGAACACATGGGTTCCTTGGTTCCTGGCATCGAGAAGGCATTGAACGTAAGTGACGATCATTGGATTCAAATTTGTCTGCGCTGAGTGACATAATTGGATGAATTTCTTATAAACTGCTGTGATGCTACAGGATAAGGCATCAAATTCCAACTTGAAAATTGAAGCCTTGGTGTTTACCCGATTGGTTATGGCTTCCCATGCACCAGCAGTCTTTCATCCACACATTAAGGTACGGTATGCTGAAGTTGATATACACATATATAGAATGTATCCAAAATTGCTCAGCGTTGCAGAAATTTTTGGCACTTCTGGTGTTGTCCAAATTTTATTGATGTAGGTACTTAAATTTCTTATGTAGAGTTTAGCCCTGTCACAACAGATCATTTGTGCTTATAAAGGTTTGAAGGTGTAGGATATCTGCTTGAGCGCTATTTAACCTGTCCCTGTTTTAGGCCTTGTCAACACCTGTGCTTGCTGCTGTTGGAGAGAGATATTACAAAGTGACTGCGGAGGCTTTAAGAGTTTGTGGAGAGCTTGTCAAAGCGATTCGCCCTAATGATAATGTAAGCATGTGCCTTTTTCATTTTGTGATTTTGTAGTGCTAGTATGTCTACGGTTGATGTACCTGTACATTTTGCAGATTCTGCCCGTGCTGAAAGTTGATTTGCAAGGACTCAAGTTCATCGTTTCTGTGTGGTCTGCTAATTTCATTAATTAAATTTTGGAGTTTATGATATCAGATACTTACCAAAAGACATTTGACGACATTGTAGCTTTTCTATATGGTAATACTTTTCTGTTGGACAAATTGCAACAATTGATGTAGTTTCCAATGCTTGCAGGCCCCTGCCTTCAACTTCGTTCCATTTGTGCAACCCATTTACAATGCTATCTTCAAGCGGTTGACGGCTCAAGATCAAGACCAGGTTTGTAGCGCTTCCAACCGAGTAGTGAGATTGCAAGGATAGGTATATAAGCAGGTTACTTGAGTTCTGTGTGCCATGCCTCTGTTAACTTGGGCTTATAACGGCTGAGAAAAGAGGGCTTCTTTCTTGGAAATTCTCCTGGGGATAAATCTAAGTTTGGATTTGAGCTAATATAGTGATGTGGGTTACAGGAAGTGAAGGAATGTGCAATATCTTGTATGGGACTTGTTATTTCCATTCTTGGAGATCATCTCAAGAAGGAGCTTGGCACATGCTTGCCACTGTTGTTGGAGCGATTGCGCAATGAAATTACAAGACTCACAGCTGTTAAGGTTGAAGCTTCATTAACACTGAAGTTTATTGTCTTTGTCTGATCATAACATGCTGAATCATGTTTGGGATGATACTAGCTTGATACTATGCTGACAGAACTGTGTTGGAATGCAGGCATTTGCAACTATTGCAGAGTCTCCTTTAAATATAGACTTATCTTCAGTCTTAGAGCAAGTTGTTACGGAGCTGACAACGTTCTTGCGCAAGGTATCCATAATGTAGAGACTCTTTAAGGTGCTGTTTCTTTAAGAGCATCAATTTTTTTGTAAAGGAAGTTATTTTGCTGCCGCAATATGACTATTGCCCGTTTTTTACAGGCAAACCGAGCTCTGAGACAGGCCTCGTTGGGCACATTGAATTCACTGCTTACTGCTTACAGCAACCAAATTAGCCCAGCCAGCTACGAATCCATTGTTACGGAGTTATCCTCTCTTATTAGGTTGGTAATCTATCTCAAATCTTTCCTCATTTGACCACCAAAGACATTGAAATGTGCAATGGGAACATTATCATAATCAAAATGGAACGAAGATGGTGTAGCTTTCCTTACGGAAAGTAACAGTTTCTAAAGGTTTCACCTGCAGTCTACGACTAAGCTCAGTCTTCAATTTGCTTTTGTATTTGTGATGAGCCTTACTGAGAAAGCTTATTCTATTACTGGTTTTGCAGTGACGCAGACTTGCACATGACAGCATTAACATTGGAGTTATGTTGTACCATGATGGTTGATAAAAAACACCACTCCAATGCTGGTGCTGCTGTTAGAGAACGTGTTCTGCCTCAAGCACTTGTCCTTGTAAAAAGTTCTTTGCTGCAGGGTCAAGCATTGCAGGTAATATTGCTAACTATTCTGAACCTGGAATGTGGTGATTATTTTATGTAATAAGCCAGTATTTGGTCTCGGTGTAATTATGCTTAGTATCTTTGGGTTGTCTGATAGTTTATCGGTACAGAGTGCTCTGATTTTTTATAATAATTTAATAAATTCAAGCCATCGCCCAGACTAACGTAGAGCTGACATAGAAACACATGGATGTCAGACACTTCAAGCCTTTTTTGCGGCACTGGTTCAATCAGCAAATACAAGTTTTGACACATTATTAGAAGCTTTACTTTCCACTGCAAGGAGTGCATCTCCTGGTGGGCCTGCCAGCAAGCAGGCATTCCATTCTACTGCGCAATGTGCGGCAGTATTGTGTCTGGCAGCAGGAGAGGCGATGTGCTCTCAGACTGTGAGCATGTTGGTTAATATTTTAAGGACTAGCAATGGCAATGATGCAGTAAGTCATAAACCGCCACATTTAGTCTTTGACGCCCCAAATGATGCTGCTTGCTTCAATTCTTCTCAATACTTCAGCAATTCTATTTGATAATTTTTTTAAGGATTTGTAATGTATGACAACGTTTGCTGTGTTATCTGGTATGAACCTTGCTGCTCACAGACCATGTGAATGTTCAATTTATTTATCCATTTCAAATGCTCAGATCACTTACTACTGATTGCAGACCCAGCTATTATCTTTGTTATGTCTTGGGGAAATTGGAAGAAGAAAGGACCTAAGTAACCACCCCAACATAGAAGGCGTTGTGATTAGGTCTTTTCAGTCCCCATCCGAGGAGATTAAGGCTGCCGCATCATATGCATTGGGTAACATCGCCATTGGAAACTTGGCTCTGTATCTACCTTTCATCCTCAGCCAAATCGACCGCCAAGCTAAACTCCAATATCTACTTCTTCATTCCTTGAAGGAGGTAAAGTTCTCTTCTCTCATCAAACAATTCATTCCTATTTTGTGTTTCAATGTGAGCTGTGTTGATTTTAAAGGTTGGTAACAGGTAATTGCACGCCAATCTATGGATGGTGAAGCAAAAGGAAATATGGATCTGCAAGATGCAGATGTGCAAAAGATCCTGAGTTTGCTGTTTACACATTGCGAGAGTGAAGAGGAAGGGGTTCGCAATGTTGTAGCGGAGTGCCTGGGAAAGCTGGCGCTTATCGAACCTGAGAAATTGGTGCCTGCTCTCAAGGTTGGCTCTGCCCTGTTCTCATCGTTTGAGTTATTGGGAGTGTAGTTATCAACTATTTAAATTTGACTATTAATTATAGCTGATATTCATCTTGATCCTGTTTTTAAGCACTATCTGATGCATTTCTGTCCGACATTGTTTCAGGAACGCACCGCTAGTCCCTCAGCTTATACTAGAGCCACAGTGGTTATTGCCATTAAATATACTATTGTTGAGCGACCACAACCTATTGACTCCTACGTCAAGTCATGTATCTCTTCGTTTTTGCTTCTCATCAAGGATGAAGACAGGGTAAGATTTTTGTGCCTCTGCTGAACAGAGAGATGAGTCTTCACAAACTAGCGATCAAAGAGTTTACTAACGAATCCAGAAAAGCTTTCATGGCTTCATAGTAGTCGCTGTGGTCTTGTAGTGTGCTGTGAATTGCATAGCAATGCATTGAACCTGCTGAAGTGCTCATTCTTCTTGATTCATCATGTCCAGCATGTAAGGAGGGCCGCAGTTTCAGCTTTGAGTACGGCAGCTCATAACAAGCCTGCGCTGGTGAAGGAATTACTTCCCACATTATTGCCACTCCTCTATGACCAAACAGTAGTCAAGGTGCACCAACTCTCTCTATGAAGTTTACTGTTGTGGTTTAAGTTCTTAGGATGCTCATGGACCTGCTTCTGTAGAATCAGTTCTTTTTGGGGCTGTTCTGATCTCAGGAGTTGATGTAGTCCTTGTGTTGGTTTTGTTTGTCTTCTTCGCATCTGTCTCTATGCAGATGAACAATCTAAATTGTTCTGAGTAATTCCACGCTAAAATTCCTTATCATTTGTGATGTGCAGAAAGAGCTGATCAGGACTGTGGATCTTGGTCCTTTTAAGCATATTGTGGACGATGGTTTGGAACTCAGAAAGGGAGCCTTCGAATGTGTGGATACCCTGCTTGACAGCTGCCTGGACAAGATTGATCCTTCACTTTTCATTACTCCTCATCTGTTGTCTGGTTTAGCAGGTATGTCCCTGGTTTTCTGTTGATCAGTGTTTTTTTCATTTCAGTCCATCAACGAGTGAGTTAATTATTAAACATCTGCACATACCGTTCAAAATATTTCAGAACTGAAAGTTTCATTTGGTCTTGTAATGCATCAAGTTAATAGTACATTGGATTTAGAATAAAATGTGACCGCTTTCTGCTGTTTGTGCAGATCATTATGATGTGAAAATGCCATGCCATCTCATTCTATCGAAGTTGGCAGCCAAGTGTGGGGGTGCAGTTTTGGCTGGTAAATTTTGACTTCTGAATTTTAAGTGAGAGATATGTCCCAAGTTTTTCTTGCTAGCTTTACCTGGATTTGACGGGAATCCAAGTAACTGCTTGAGTATTGCCGATATCAGTGACAAAGTGACTTCTTTGGTACAGTGATGGATGCGCTTGTGGAACCCCTGGAAAAGACAATCCAGCACAAGACAAAACCCGATGCTGTGAAGCAAGAGGTTGACCGCAATGAGGACATGATCCGAAGTGCACTTCGTGCAATTGACTCTCTGAACCGGATAAGGTAGGTCTTCACGTCCAGTGCCTGTCTCAAGATGTATCTGCACTGGTGGAGCAATTTGATCATCTTTTTGTTCTCTCCGAGAGAGCTATTCAGTATAAGGATCCTGGCCTTCACGTTGTGTGCCGGCCAGACGCTTGTATAGGGTAGTTCAATCCACATGTTCAGAGTCCACGCTGTCCATGTTTTGATGTTTCTGACTAAGTGTATCTGGCAGTGGGGAGCCTACACTGCGATTCAAATCTTTCATGAACCATGTGGTCAAGGTCGGCTCTCTTGCCGAGAAGTACAACGCAGTGCGTCATGAGAGCGACACGCTAGGCACTGGGGATATTATGGACCTGAATTAAACCGTCCGCTACTGAAGTCTCTTACACGCAGCTGCAGGAATGTTCATGACTGCCATACAGCAGGAGTTCCAACGTAGGATGGCTAGTGCGAGTCATTCTGTTTTAGCTTTTCACGGAACCTACATGCTGCAGTAAATCGGGTTCTCTCTGTGGGTGGGATAGCGAGTTCCCAAAATTGAATGTAAAAGTTAGCAATGCCTTAGTATGCCAAAACTATAGCGTTGTAATCCGTAGATGAGTAGTAGTTCTTGGTATTCACTGGAGGTATTTTTTTTTATGGTCTTTACATAAAAAGGTAAGAACTTCACCATTGTCGGAACTGGACTGTCGGTGAAGATTTAGCTGTTGCTCGTTTGTCTCCCAACTTCTGGTTCCTAGCACTTCTTTATGACCTTGTTTCTTGGTAGGTTGCCTCGTGTAGACCCTAACCACTAAATCCCTGTACGGTTTATATTGAAATACAGGGCAGTGTGTTGGGAGTGTCCAACTGGTTGGCAATGTGAAGAAAGTGCCTATACTAGTCGTTTGACCACTTGTGTCTGTCCTTTTGATGTAGAGAGGCAGCTTTGTTCAATATTGAGGATCCTATTTTGGAGAATTGTTGTTTGATGTAATTGGTGTAATGATTTTTGTGGGGCTTTTTATGTATACTATGAGTTATAAAATGTGGCTATGATTCCAGGATAAAAACTACCGGTACCCAGTTTTCATTTAGAGATTGCACTTCGTGATTGGTGTCAAAACTGCTGTTTGAGGTTGTCAACCCCGTGAAGCCTTGATAATAATACATCCTCTAGTAATTTCTAACGTGGTTTATGGAACTAGAAAGTGAGGAAATTCGAGTTGCTGGGCTGTGAATTGTAGAATGATCAAGAAAGAGACACTGGCTCTTTTTGATAGCTGAATCTCGATAGCAGAATCTGTGAATACTTCTTCATCAGAAATTTATGAAGTGTGCCTTTTGGTGATTTTTTGAGTTGCAAGGAGGCTATTTGGTTGTCACTTCATACTCTCATATCTTCCTCCTCAAACCTTTAAATTTTGTGAATTTTTTTGCACATGTTTGAGATGATGCTCTCTATGCATGGTTTAAATTTCAGAATTTCGGGAGCATTTTTGAACAATCCGATTTCAACTTATGTACAAAATTCCTTGAACGAGTTCAATCTTTTCAACGGTGGCATTATAGTTAACTGAAAAGTCAGCTCAAAGAGGAAAGTTTTAGCAAATTCCTCTTGAACTCCTCTTGAACTCATATTCAAATATAAATAGACCAAAAACTAGTTCAAGGTGAGTTGGGAGACAATCTAAAGCAAGCCACTGTCATTATTCTCCACACCTCGCAATGACTTCCACACCTCCTACCAAAGCTCCAAGCCCATAGCCCACAAGGGGAGCTCAAAAGATCGCTTGAAAGAAGGTTGAAAAGGGAGGTTCCAAGGCCTTCTTTTCGGTTAACTCTATTTTCTCAAGAATTGTGCGATTTTGTTGATCCTTTTTCATACAAAAGCTATGTAAGTCTTCTTTAATTTCAACTTTGTTACACCATTGAAGAATCGAGCTTGTTACAAAAGCTAGTCAAGATAACAAGAGCTAAATTCAACAAACCCAGTTCTTCAAGGGTTAAATCTTATGACCTTGTGTACCAATTAATGATAGTGTCACAAGTGTGCGTGATATTATAAACTATCATTGTAGATGCATTATAAGGGAGTAGTTCCGATCTCATACATCCAAGGATATCAAAGCGTACATCCGGAAGCAATTATTCTTGTGTTTTATCCTGCCGTTGTTTGACAACAGGTGGGATAAACAATGTGCAATATATTCAATTTTCTTGTCCGCAGGCTCTATGTTTGACAGTGTTAGCCCCGAACTCAATTATCAAACCCGGAAGTAGTGTTGTGCCTTATCCGATTTTCCCAAGACTCAACTGTACTTCCCTTCACCCAAGACTAAAAAGTAACTTTGTTTCAAATTTTTAAAAAAATGATGTCATAGATAAACAAATCCTTTTTCCAATGCAATTGGAAGTATGTCCATCCAACCAAAACTCCACTTAAGAGAATTTTACAAAGAGGTGAGATGTTCATAATTTTGGAGTCACAGTGTGCTTTACGAGCAAACGATATCCCTTCTAATTGGAAGATTTGCAAATATTCACTATAAAATATAACTAGGATTAATAATTTAAAGTTGACATAAAAAATTTAAACATCTAGCTACAATTCGCCACAACTTAGCAATCATATTGCACTCAGACAACCCCTACTTCACAACTTCAATTACTGTAGGCACACAAAAGAACAGAATTGAACTTACGGCATAATAGAAACTATAATGTAATGACTATGCAGCATAATAGAAACTGCCACACAATAACATATCCTTGACAAACGGTAAGAATATATATAAATATATTTCATCTGAAAGCCCAAGAGGCTAATTACAATATGAAGCTGGCCGCTCAAATTCATGGGGCTCAGTATTGATGATGATGTAGTTCATTTTTATTTAAGCAGAATGGTCCTGACTAAAACATACCCACCTACGGTCCTACTGGATCGACAGTCTTGCCCCCGGCTGCCACCACGATCTCATTCATTCTTCAACGCATGCAATCTCCTTGGAAGATCACACACCACAGTCCACACAATGAAAAAGGCAACGGGAGAAACATCAGAGATGGTAATACACCTGGGTAGTTTTTTTTTTGAAACTCGTCAGGAACGTAACCGCAAATTGCTGCTGCTGCTGCTGCTGCTGCTGCAATAATTCCCCCTTTTTTTTTATTTTTTTACTTGTACTCCAACATCATGTTGTTGTCAGGAGACAGTCCAATGCACGCTCGCATGATATTCTCCAACATGGCCCTCTGCTTCGCCAACGCGTTCACCACCGGCGTGCCCGGCGGCACCAGCGGCGCCTTCGTCAAGTAACTCAGAATTGTTGCCACTGGATGGAAAGAGTGCAACTTCTCCTGCAAATTGAAACGGCCGAGAGTATGAGAGTTGCCTTAAAGGACCAAAGATTCATGGTTTTAAAATGACAAGTTTAACCCCTAAACGTCCACGCATCCAGTTACTGGATGTCTGTTGGTCAAACCCAATTTTGATCTTGAAGATGACTTTTGTTGCTAATACACCCAACTAT
Organism: Pohlia nutans; assembly: GCA_022496805.1. Classification (NCBI taxonomy): domain Eukaryota; kingdom Viridiplantae; phylum Streptophyta; class Bryopsida; order Bryales; family Mniaceae; genus Pohlia; species Pohlia nutans. The sequence goes on from CM040086.1 coordinate 7,947,783, forward strand.
GAAAATGAAGTTTATTAACCCTTTAACGTCCCGATTCAACACTGTTTTCAAAGATTTGTTATAAAATGGTTGATGTAAAACGGAAATGGAGTTGATGTACAAAACAAAGTTGTAAATGTCAATGTGTAGATAACATCCGTACGGTTGGATTCATCATATTTATTATTAATATTTTAAAAGTAATTTTGCAAGGTTTACTCTTGAAATTCAATTAAAAATCCAAAATTAACACAAAAAATTTTAAAAATATAGTAATGAAATTAGAATGACATGCACTACGAGATGGTATGGTTTCCATTATTTGATTCTACTTACTATGGAAAATCATATTTAAGGTCGTTCTTTTTGAACTAAGATTGAAACTTGACATTAATCACTTTTGTAAATATTCAAAAATTCACATTATCTTATTTGGAAGATCTATACCGTACAAATGGTATTCAACTAGCACAAGAATGACAAAAATAAAAAGTGGATGAAAAACATCCGGTACCTCCGGAAATCGAGCTGCTGAAATTCATCCGGCGTCCAGAATTTGGACGCCGGCGCGCTAAAGGGTTAAGTCTAGTTTGTACTCCACTTTTCAAATCTTAAAAATTCCAATTATTGAGTATTTTATTGCTTGTGCAAGCTTTGTAGGTCAAGGTTTGAATTACACTACATAGGAATGATGGGATTTTCAACTTTCGAATTTCAAAATTGAAATAAAAAGTTTCTATGGAAAACATATCATGTGATTCTCCATTGCAATTTGTACCTACTCCCAAAAAATATTAATTTTTTATAGCTTTTTTGTAATAAAAATTATTTTTTGAAGTATTTGACTGATTAATTTTAAATTTGTTAAAAATGCCGTATAAATAAAAAAAATCTGAAAATTTCAAGACTGATAGGAAACATTCAATTCCATGCATGAAAAATATTACAAAATATATTTTGATAAATCTTGAAGGCAAAAATTCAGTAAATTGTGTAGTTTGACTTTCCTACAAAGGAGTGGTACGTTTAAGGGTTAAACAATCGTATTGTGGAAATTGTAATTTGAATGGGACCAAATTTTATATCCCTGGAGTTAGTGAAGAATATTACATATGTTAAATATATATATTTTTAAAGTAACAATAAAGAATCTACATAAAACCTACTCAAAGTTACTGAAAAAAACAGGGGCCACCTGGTGGGCTTATGGTCCTTTAGGGGTTAAGGAAATGTACTAGTTTATAGTATAACTATGAAGCGTCCTGGATTGATGATCTAACAATGAAATGTTTGATCTTTGAAAACAGGACTAGAAGATTCTGCATGTTTTGGTCAAAACAGAAAGAAAAGTGAACAGAAGAAAATTGAACTATCAGGAATTTAAGACCCATGCGACATCTGATATTCATGGGTTCATACATTTTTCGCACAGATTTTGCACCAATTCCGCACGGATTCTGCAACAAAAAGAGTGAATGTAGAGGCCGTGCGGATTCAATGCAAACTTAGTGTAGAAGCCGTGCAGATACAGTGAAAAATTAGTGCGAAATCCGTGTGAAAAATGTACGAACCCATGGAATATTGGATGTCGCACGGAAATTGTTAAAAATCAGTGAGGTCCTAAATTCCTGATGCAACTCAAAACACAGGCTGAAGGTTGAAGTGTTACCTCGCCGTCTTCCTTGAACTGGATTCGGGTGGAGAGCTCAGCCAACAACACCAGGTCCAAGATGAGAGGCGCGGCCAACAATGAATCTTCACATGTGTTGTGCATCACGATGGTGTTGCGGCCCCCCATGAAGATCTCGGACGTGTACTCGTCCATAGCCCTCTTGCTATCACCCACGTAAGGCACGTACTGCAAAGAATACCGCAAAAAGTAGTATTAGACACAATGAAATGAAGCATTTGGGTACAGTGAAATGAAGCATTTGGTTACAATGAAATCAAGCATTTGGGTACAATGAAATCAAGCATTTGGGTACAATGAAATGAAGCATTTGGGTACAATGAAATGAAGCAACTGGTTACCTAGAAGGGAATGAAATATCGAAATGGTTAAGATGAATGAAGCATTTGGTTACCTTGATCACAATAACGTGGTCGGGATGTTCACCCGGCGCGTACAGAATCGAGTTGCTGGCCACCATATCGTCCACCACATTACTCTTAGAAATTTCCTTGGAGCGGAAAGTCTGCGGAGCTGACAAGTTCATTCCGTCGTTGTTTCCCAAGTGGTTGTAACTGACAATGGATGTTGGCTGTGTATCACACCATTACAAGGCTCAGAAAATAAAACTCTGGATTCATAAGAAATTTGGACCCATTGCTTGCTTTCAGTAAAAGAGGAAAAGCGCAACTCGCAAAGTAGTTGAGGACAACATTCTGAAATTGAAAAGAAACACTCACCTTGATGCCTGCTCCAACAAGGAAGTCCACTAACACGGATTTCATCTTGGTCTGTCCACTCTTGAAGTCGTCACCACCGATGAGCGAGTTCTTCTCCACAGCGTACTCAATCACACCTGCATTCCATTATGGCACACCGTTTAACACAGGATTCACAGTTATAAAATGACAATTTCAATTGATCATATAGTGAAAAATACGATTCAGATGGGACCAAGTTTTATATCACTAAAACTAGTGAAGATCATTGCATGTGTTGGTCAAAAAAAAAAGAAATTCGATGACAGGAGGAAGTTCAAATAGGACCTACTCAAACCATGGTGAACGCTAAGGGGCTAAGATTACTAATAATAGAATCGTAGAATCAGGTGTGGTAAAAGCATCACAAAAACTTTTACCAACAGTTTCGAGGGCTCAGGGTCTTACCAGGAACGAATGTGTTTTGAGGGCTGCCATTGATGAAGGGAACCTGCTCGTGGATGCAAGCCAAAGCGAACAAGGTGGACGGCGAGATTTCGGAGGCTCCCTTCTCCAAAGAGGCGAACAAATTCTCCTTGGTGTCGTTCAAACCAACGATCACATCACTGTATCGCTCTGTGTTGGCAGTCCACAGCACCACAATCTTGTCCACACTGTTCTGGCTCTTGAAGTTTCTGCAACAATCGAACATCTCGCAAAGCATCAACACTTGTTCCCAAAAGAGCAGAAGAAAAAAACATGAGAACCATGGCATTTTCTGCAACCATCGAAAGCTCTCAAATTGTCAACCAAATGAGCAAAAGAAAAAATGAAAAGTATGGCATTTTCTGCAACCATAGAAAGCTTCCAAATCATCAACACTTGTCACCAAACGAGCAAAAGAAAAAATGAGAAGTATGGCATTTTCTGCAATCATCGAAAGCTTTCAAATCATCAACCCTTGTCACCAAAAGAGTAAAAGAGAAAATGAGACGTATGGCATGTTTCAGTACCTGATGTCTTGGATGATCCTTTCCATCTGCTCCTTCTTGGTGCCCTTGATCAAGTTGTTGGCCCGCGCTTCCTGATTGGCGGCGATGAAGTCGGGGTCGTAGATTCCGGGCATGGGAACCATGTCCTGCATGAGAGGACGGAGCTGCTTCTGCAGATCGATGTCCAACACTCGAGCTCGGTCCATTGCGTCCGCCAAGTTCATGTTGGAGATGTCCCATCCTCCGATCACAAGGTCACTGGGATCCACCTGCGCACACAAAAAAAAAAAAAAAAAAACAAGGATCACCACTCTTCAGTAACTGCACAGTTTCACAAAAACACACACCGACAGAAAAGAAAACCACAAAAAAGGCTTCACCATTTTGGCTGCACATTGATTTCCTCCCCCACAAAAGGAGAATCACTCTTCAGTAACAAACTCTGCAGCCAAAACACCAAACACAGAAAAAGAGAAAGGCTTTCACCATTGGCAGAATACTCTTGAACGGCACATTGATTTCCTCCCCCCGGAACGAACCCACGCGGCACGTTGAAGATTGCGTCAGAGATCCAAAATAGTTCGCGTGCTGCACGCCATCCTTGGTCACCCATGAAATACCCCTGCCGACAGAAAAAATAAAAATACCTCAATTTCCTCACAACAGCAACAAAAAACGATCTTCTCACGAAAATCTTGAACACGAAAAAAACGGTTCAAAACCGAGGAATCAACAATCTATCGTCACAACAGGAAAAAAAAACTAAAAATTTAGAGTTTTGAACACGGAAAAAAGGCTCGGAATGACGACGTACTCTTTGTTGGCAAGGATACCGGCCGTGAGAGTGGACCCGTTGTTACCTCCCCATCCAACAAGCATCATTCTGCATCAAAACGGGTACAACACATGATTCTTGAGCCCCGAAACTCAAGAAAGGAACGACATGGCGCAAAAATGAATGTGGCGAACGAGCAATTGGGGTGCGTGCGTACCCGAGCTTGGGGACTTTGCGCTGGGTGGAGAAGGAGTAGGGGACGGACTTGGGGCGCGCGACCCACTCGTATTTGCCATCGCTCTTCTGCTCGTGCACAAACTCGGTGGTCTGGTACTCGTACGTGGACTTGATGGCGTCTTCGGTGTACTCCACATGCGGGCTGTCCACGCGGAAATTGTCCACCAACATCTTGACAGTCAGGCTCGATTCTCGGGAAGCACGATGAGGAGCGGTGCGGAGAGAGAGGAGACGAGAGGAGTTGGGTTGTGAGAGAGTAACTTAATAAGACGGTGGGAGTGCTTTAAACACAAACTGGGCGAGAAAAAGTCGCAAGGAATCCGTCCAACGCGTACAACAGACAGACTGCCCTGCGAGCTCAGATTCGCTTACGACGGAACGACGGAGGACTTGTGCATTTGTAATCAAAGCCCCGGCGAGCAAATTCCCCGAACCAGCTCCCGCTGTGCGTTTTGCTCCGTCAGGGATGCAAACGCAGAGTGCCCCTTGCCTCGTAATCTTCCCCAAACGTAGATTTGACGTTCCCTCAATCTACCAATCTCCTTCCCCGTGGTAATGTTCAAGAGGTTCGTCTCACTTTCTTTTTGAGCAAATTGAACATTCTATAGCAATTTTTTTAATTTTTTTAATTTTTTAATTTTTAATTAATTAATTAATTAATGTTTTTGAGAGACACGAATTGTTTCGCAACCTGCGGGAAGCAGATGAATTGCTTTTGGCAACCCATTGCAATGGACTTTCCATCCTGAGAGTGGCGATTTATACGGCTACAATCAAACCGCCAATCTCTACAGCAATTGTATGAGTTCACCTTTTTCTATATTTTTTCATAACGTTTTTAAGCAGTAGGGTACTGCACCGCCTATTGTTTGGTTGGGATTTTACTAATACATAATTTTTTTAGAACATGGAGTGAAAGATGACATTTACCATTCTATGAGGGAATTTAGGAGTCAAGCAAATATGACAAACTTAAGATGTGAAAACAAAGAGCATTCAAGAGCATCGGAAAAAATATTGGAAACTTTAGTAACGGTACAAAGTCTAAGGGCTTAAGAATGTTATATTGAGTGGGACACTATTAGCGAAGGTGTCGCTTCTCACTCTCGAGAATCTTAAATAGTGTCAGATTTTATTGTAAACGCTTGTCCTAAATGATGAATCGCACTCACCAAATCTTGAGCGTCTGGGCAATGAGTGCTAAGTGGCGCCATTTGACTCAACTAAGGAGTGAAAAGCGATGCCTACTCCTTGTACTGAGATTTGCAGCAGGCTATTGTCACTCGCCCTGTCTTTCTGTGACCCCTGTCTCTTTGATGGGCAATAGATTTGGTGAGGATTTTCTCTTCTTTTCTTCCCAGGTGTACAACGAAACTTACTTTCATGTGTGCCCCCCCCCCAAAAAAAACAAAAAAAAACAAAAGAAAGATAAAAGAGGAATTGGTGGCTGATTGTGGAGGATATGGGTGGTGGAGAAATATTTTCAGACGTCGTATATGGGAGTATAGAAATGTACGTAACGTGTAGAGGGGCCACTTGTGTGGAGCAGAAGCGGTGATGGCACTCAGACTCTCATCCATAACTTGGACAGAATTGCGTTTTCATTAACCATTTTGCACATTCATCTATGACTATGAATAGAAAATTATCATCCAAATTTGGCGGCTCATTATAGTCGGTTTTCGTGAATGATTATTTCGGAAATTTCATCCAATTTCATTCAATTTCATTCTCAACATTTTTGACTGGAATTTTTTATTACCTGGGTGAAGCAGTGGGGAAAGGACATCTGGGCTTTCTCAGCCTCACCTTGATTTGTGCTGACAAATCAGAATCTGCAAACATCCGAACCTGGTGACTTGCTCAGCAATTGCTCCCCAAAAGGTTTGCCGAACCTACTCCCTTGCCGGCTTGGAAGTCCCTCCGAACCAATGTTGGTCTGGTATGGCATCTTTCTTTCTACAGTGAAACTTTGGACAATGGTTCATTCTACCACCATGCAACTCTCAATTGCAGTATAAAGGTCATTCAGTTTGTAAAAGTGCATACCATGTAGTTCCCCACCAACATCACTAGTAGAAAAGGTGGCACTGCCGAGGGAGATGCCCAATTCCACACATGTACAATAATCTTGCACGGGCAAGTCCCTAAGAGCATGCCCAGCAGTTCCAGAGAAAAAAAGTTCGCCAAGCATCAATTTGAACGAAGTCACTAAATCCCCCGGTGGTCTTGAATGAATGGGGACAAAAGTGCCCCCTATTTTTGTCCTTGTCACGGCCCACCTTAAAAAACAACCCCCTCCTCCAATGGTTTTTTATTCCCAAATAGGTGCCCCTAGGGTAATTTGCGGCCGTAGGCTCCAAATTTGCAAAAACATTTGCCAAAAAAAGGGGTCTCGGTGCCCAAAATGGAAATTTCAGAGAAGGGGGGGGGGCCATGAACAGTGTCTCGCAGGGGTCTCGCATTCAAGACCACCGGGGGATATAGGAACGGGGCAATTTGAAGGCCATTTTTATTATGGAGGAATGTAATACAAGAAGTACCCTAGCAACATTTCTGGAGCGAACACCAAGGCAACTTATAAAACAAAGATTTTATGAAAATAGCTTGATGACCTTGAAGCACGGGCCGGTGAATAGTCTTCAAACTCGTTATTTAATTGTTGATTGAGCATCTTTGCTTGCTTGGTGTGAGAAATTTTCTTGCGCCAAAGCTTCTCTGGATGGCGGGGGAACCTCAAACTTTGGGTCCCAAAACTATATTTTAGCGTTGGTGGGTAGTTGCTCGGCCAAACTTCGAAGCAAGTGGAGATGACTACGCCAAATCTTGGTGTTGGTCCCTCCGAATCACCTGCTGTTGGGCATGCTCTAAGGAGTGCCGCCTTTTGTACTGCACTCAATGGCATATTTCGTGTCCGAGCAGAATTGATGTCTTTTTCTACAATTCGTTCAAAAGTAAAGAGAAATAGTGTCACTTGACACTACATAGGAGTTTGCCACTTGTCATTCTCACTTTCATTGAGGGTACCATGTTCTTTCCAAGTAATGAGAGTGGCATGAGGTGGCATGCCATATTTATTATAAAGCTGCCATCTGTCATTGAAACACTACATTCATTTTTTTCTTACGAGGACAATGTATCTCCCTAAAATTGAATAGTATCCGGGTTTAGATATAGTGTCCTCGGACACTAATACGTCATTCAGTGTAGTACGTCACTCAATTAGACTCTGAAAATAGTACGTAATCCACTCACAAATTCCACCACGTTGCAATTTTTTACGTGTAACTAATTTTTGAATGTATCAAGGAATATATCATACATGACTTTATACCAACTCATTTTTTTTAAAATAAGTTAAAAATTGTATTTTTACTTAAAACTTACAACACAAAGTACAAAATCTCATCACTAATTGCACAAAAAAAGGGTACACTCATTATCCCATTTAATGAAAGAGGGTTTATATTATTGAGTGGGAAATTTGTAAAGGTGATACTAAATATCATTATGATGTTAAATTAGCATCATATGAAGATTTTTGCCACTAAGTAAAATATTCAGCCCTCACTAATTTTGAGATTAGACAAAATAGTGCATGCTTTGGGAATTAGTACCACGCACTAAATGAGACAATCAGTGTAGTTCTCATAGTGAGAATTGTGTAATTACTACCAATACAACATCAGTATATGCAAAAGCATGGCAAAGGTGTGGGCCATGGGTACGTAAGCTTATTGTACTATGAAGAATTTTGACTTGTTACACTGCAAAAGTTTTGAAAAGTTGATGTGATTTCCACATGTCACCATGCATCTGCACAACAGGGTGGTATTGTTTTTTATTACCAACATCTGCATGCTTCCCCAAATGTACCCTATCACTACATTCACAACTCTTTTATATCACCGCTCGGGGACCATTGTAACTGAGTTCACAACTTGCCATGTGCAAAGTGTCCAATCACATATGTACACAATAGCAAATGTTCTATGAATTCAGACCATATAACTTTCTCATTGATTCTAGTGCACTTGTCATACATTCAAATCGTGTCACCCTCACAATTTGTGCCACTTTGCGATCACTATATATTCCAAAAAGAAAAATAAATAACAAACACCCAATAGAACCATCGTGAAGATTCATTGGCTTCATATTTGGTGGACCACTGTATTTACAAGAGACCATACTAATTTTCCAAAATTATTGTGGCCCAAAAACTTGCAAAGGGATAGTGGAGGAGAATAATTTCAGCATGATCCTCTTCCAAGTCACCTGGTGGGCTCATATAATACAGTACAGATTGTGCAAACCAACAAATAGAGTATCTTCAGTACTCACACACAAAAGCGAAAGAATGTACAGTACAGTACTGTACAGTTTTCAATCTGCAATGAAACCCACTCACTCGCTTTACAAAAAACAAAAAATAAGAAAATAGAAGTGACAGAATGACACGAGTAAACCAGCAAGTGAGGGATTTTGCACAAGGTAGTTGGACTGGATATACCAGACAGAGGGAATCATTGTTGCTTACAACATGCAGCAAATGAATGCACAGAGAAATTTTCCAGAGCGAAAAGAAAAAATGTGAACATAGAAAGTTTACTCGAGGTAACTATACCTTAGAGCGTTCACCTTACCAACTGAGCCTATTTACACATACAAAACAAAGAATATTTTTAGGGGGTCTTAATAGCAAGTTCAAAGGATTCCAACGCACTTTAGCATGCATTATTTGGATATTGTATGAATAAGTTATGAATTTCCAAAGTGTTGATTGTAGGTTGATCTTAAAGCAACCCTAAACTCTGATGTTCAGATTGTGCACATTCTCATCAATAGTAGGGTGTCAGAATTTACTTATTATGAAAGATTTAGTTATGAACGCTTTAACCCCGAAACGTTTGAACGTGCCTTTGCGACCACTAGAATACATTGTATTTTGATTGTATTTGGAATGAATCCATAGCTTTAACCCCTAAAGGACCAGGAGGACACATTGTGTTTTCAAAAAAATTCATTACTTTGATAACTTGTTTGGATTTCATAATTTTGACTCAATGTTAACTACAGAATTGAAAATGTTCGTTTCAAGAACACAAAAATCCTTCAAGATTTGCAATTACATTGATTGGTTCATCGGGAAAAAACTAAAACGTCAACCTAGGTGAACTTGGGACATAGTAGTTAGGGCGGTTGATGACTTGAAGGGCGTTTTCACACTTGGACGTCACATTCGTAAAAAAAAAAAGTGTACAATACGTAAAATATTTGCCATTACTACATCATTAACACTATAAAATAATTATGGAAAATATTTAAATATATTTAAAATGGAATCTTTTCAAAATAATTGGAATGTTTTTGACATATTTTATATTATTTTGGAATATTTTGGAATATTCCAAATACATATTTGAATTCTTTAAAACATTTTTGCAATGTAAACATTAATAACGATCACAAACACCGGCTCAACGAGTCACCAACAAGTCACTTCACCCAAACATAAATGTTTGAGAATCAATCATTGTTGTTGTATTTAGTTTTAGAACACCATTTTTTGTGGGCACCTAGATATAGTACATCTTTGTATGCTCTTAACCCCTAAAGGACCAAGTGTCCTAACTAGGACATTTAGAGAATCGGGTAGGTTCCGGTGAACACATTTTTAATTGAATTTTGAAGGAAATTTAATAGTAGATTCCCCAATGTGCCACGAAAATGGGGATTCTTTATTTTTTGAATTCCGACACCGTATGTGAAAGTTATGATGGGAAATGTGTTTTTTTCGGGAGAAAGGGCAGTGGGGCAATAGAGAAATAGTTGAAATTTAGAGGGGGGCAACAAGATGGGCGGCGTGTGGAAAATGGGGTGGACTGTGGGGGGCAAAAGTCCACCCCGTTTTCCAAACTCATAAAAAAAATTTAAATAATATTGTTTTAAAATTTTAAAATAATTTTTTATAAATAAAAATTATTATTTTAAACTGAAAATTATTATTTTTAAATTAAAACTATTATTTTAAACTGAAAGTTCAATTTCATAATTAAAAATATTATTTGAAATTTTGAAAATTAAAATCATTTTTAAAAATAAAAAATAAAAAATAAAAATCGTCCAATGAGGGACTGCCACGTGGCAGTGTACCTTGAGAGTTAGTGGGGTCATGAACATTGGAATGGGTTGGCACTTCAATTCCCTTCCTCCACCCTTTATTTCCCCCCTAACCCCCAAAATTCTTAGAAAATATGCTACATGTCTTCTAAAACTTGGAGATTTTTTTTTTTTTCAAATTTTTTTTGCCATTCTGTAGAGGGTGGAATGTACTTGTGTTTCACCGCTCAGATTCGTATTTTAAATAAAGAAAGTCAAAAATATTGCAATTCCAAAAACATATAGTCTTTTCTGAACTTTTAAACCCCCAACAAGTGCAAGGTGTTATTCAACATCCTAAACATCTCCAAACGCAACGAAAATTGGTACACAACTAGGTAACATCATATAGAATGTGAAAGTGAAGTGCGACAAGTTTCGGTAGTGAGGTTTTTTTGATGTAGCCGTGGTCAAACGCATCTGAAATTTTCGGGCATGTGTTTTTTTGGGGTGTTTTTTTCCATCAAACGCAATTATCTTGCAATATGTGCGGTCAAAATCAACGAAATTTGTTGTATATGTTTTTCAAATAATTAAGGACAAGATCTTACGGTTAGAAGGCAAAAAATAACATTCTTTTGGATTTTTTGCATGGGGGAGTAAAAATGGCAGCATTGGAGTGTTTTTGGAGGAAAAACACTCTGGTCCTTTAGGGGTTAAACTTTCAAATGCTAATTATGGTTTTTAAATTTATGAGAAAGTTTGCAATGAATGACCTGTTGGTTTTGTTCAAAAATCAACTTATGATCAAACCTTATAATCATGTAATATATACGGTAGATTGTTTTGAAAATTGATGTACAATCTCATGACAAAGTCCTTTTTGAACTTCAACGGTGAAGTTTTCTATATAAATACCAATCAAGAGATATAATTGCCTTTTGGAAAGCATCACGAGAAAGTGGTAATTTTTTAGAAATGAGCATGGTCCTTAGGGGTTAATGGGTTTGAGTTCAAAAGAAAAAATAGAATTCAAATCAATGCGGTTCTAGTGAGTTACTGAGATCCTAATTATGAGTTTCTTGTTGGTAGCAAATCCCAATTATATAATAGTGTATACTATCCCCATGGGACATTTAGGGGTCCAGGAAATTGTCGCTTTTAGATTTAGTTACCTTACAGGAAGTAAAATGGCGAGTGGAGCTGCATGCCGGCCGTGGCTGTGCATTTGTCCAGTTGCCGAGCCTTGACTGGCATTTCATCAAAAGGCGGCATGAACCAATTTGTGCCAAAATGAAAGAAAAAGAAGGTTGTAGGTAGGTAGGTATCTACAGTGGCATGAGTTTCATGACCCTCACTTCAATTATGTCACACTATCTCCTGTCCGCTGGCTCATTCCCTATCAAGCCCACTCCGGGAAGCTTCCGGGTTGCCGACCTAGTCAAAAGGAGAATATTCTTTCAGGATTCTCCCAGTAGTACTCTTGCAGCAGGGATTTCCGTGTAACTTACTTGACTTTGGATCCAGCTGTAATACAAAATTCACAAGTGAGTGGGTCCGGCTTGAATATTCACTGAGATTCAACTTTGCTTTTCCTGGCAGATTCTCTGATTATTGAGCGCGGTTTGAATCTCACGAGTATAATGTATAGTGTAGTGTATTTAATTGCCTTTTCTGAGCACCTTAGATCCAGATTCAGTGAGCTATTATTGTAGTGTTTCAAACTGGGGGCTCAGATTCATACTCTGTTGCTTTAAAGTCGGTTGATGCCATCCCCACATTCCTTCAGGATTCAGCAAAGTCATGGCCACATGTTTATAGCACAAATGGTAACCTGGATAAGTAGGCTAAGAAGCAAAAGTGAATGATAAAACGTTTGCAAAAAACTACCACAATTTGTTTTGCTGTTGGACCAGAGCACTCCAGCATCAATGACAAGGTAATTATCTGCACAAAACAAAAATCATAGAATGAAATGAATTTTTACCGTGCACTGAGAGGCATGTGGCCCCAAGGGACTAAGGGCGGGCTTCCATGTAAGATCGGTTCCGGTGGAATCAGGAAAACGACAAGGATTGAGGTCTCAAACTTCACCGGAAGAGGGTGAGTGGAGAAGCAAGACATTGAGTTTCACTGCTCATCGGTTGCACCTTTCATTGGGTCCTTTCTTTGTTGCGTTTAAATTTAGGTGCATGGCATGTATATTTGAATGTACAGATTGGTGGGGGCCCTCTCTACCGGTGCACACGGAAGTGCTTTGCAGATTTCGGTGGTGGTGAAGTCACTGTATACTGCGTGGAAGGAGACCCTAACAGGCACAGAAACGTTATGACGGTGCTTTAAAAATTTATTGATTAGCTTGTGACAATTAGATGTGAAAAAATTCTTAAGATTCTCCCATTGTGTTAGGTGTGAGAACATCAAGATGTTTTGCTCTAATGTTATCATAGAATGAATGTAAACCCACGCCATCTATCTACAGACTCAGGTCAAGCTTTGCCTGACCTGGTAGAAATGTGGGCTCAGTCAGGAATGGGTGCACATTCTTTGGACCTAGAGAAGGGGTCAATGCACATTCCATGAATTATTTCAAATTTGAATCAATACAACAACAAGAGCTGACCCAGTTTCTAATTTTTAATTTTGAGCCAAATGATGTAAAATGAGCTGACCCTGTTTTCTGATACCTGCCAGAATCATGGATCCCTTGAAAGGCGCGTTCAGTTCCAGTGTCGGTCAACAATCGACCCTCCTTCTGGGTCAGTTATACAGGAAAATTGATATCCACCTGATTGAGGAAAACAGTCCCAAAACCTAACCCTAAACCCTAAATCCTACAAACAAAGACCTGCAATGTTCAACATGTGAAGAAGAGGACAGTAGTACGTTACCAGTCACACTCAAGGTGTTGGTGAGTACGAGAGGTCGACCGGTGAGCTTTGCAAGTGCCCTGCAAGTGTGGAGGTTAACCCTTAAGCGCGCAAGGAGCCCCGTGGAGCCATGTTTGATCGTTTTAAAGTGAAACGCTGATTTTCACCTAGTTCTTAATTACAAATAAAAATGGTCCCAACTAAGAAAGTGTGGGAGCTATCTTCTACTTTCTAAGGAAAGGACCAAGGATTCATGGTTTTAAAATGCTAAATTTAATTGATCGTATTTGTGCAAAAAATATAACTCAGATGGGACCAGAATCAACGAAGAACTTTACGTGCGTTGATTAAAAAATAAATAAATTTGAACAAAAAGAAATCCACATAGGACCTACTCAAATTGCTTAAAAAAACATGAGGCCCAGTTGGGCTTCTTGGTCACTATAAGGAGTTAAACCCTGGTTACCAAAAATGATGATGTCACAGGTACACTATTCACTGCCAAGGAGTGTTTAAGCTAGGAAAAGAGAAATGATGACTTCATTAGGGAATTTATACGTACACTATGGGTTTAACCCTTAAACGTCAAGAAAAAAGTGGATCTTTAAAAGAGAATAATGAGAAAAAAATGGATTTTCTCAATCAAATCAAGCGAGGCTTCGTGCGTTGGAAAGCTACTACAAAAGCGATCTAGATTCCAAATTTGCGCCTCGTTTGAGAGATTAAAGAATCGTTGAGAAGCAATCAAAGTTATCAAAATGAATAGGTTTTGAGGTTGGGGCAGCTGAGCTTCCTCAATGCTGCAGTACTGCAATGCTATAGTGCTGGCTAGCAGAGCTTCCGCAATGCTACAGTGCCGCAGTGCTATAGTGTTGGCCAGCAGAGCCGTTTTTGATTTTTTTTCTTTTTTCGTTGTTTCTTTTCTTTTCTTTTTTCTTCTTCTTCTCAAATTAGATGCCTTCCGGGCTGCCCCGCCCAGGCCCTCTCGACGTTTAGGGTTAAGGATGAGATAACGGACCATGAACGATTGAGTCTGACATTACCTGTAATCCTGTTCATCTCTGCAGGACGATCGACCGCACCACGCAACTACAGTATCATGTTATAAATTGCAAATGCACCATCTCACCTTAATTTCATGAATGCAATAAATTGTGTGCCTCGATCTCAACTAAATTCTCAGTTCAACCATTTCAGCTACAGAAACGCTCAATCATGGTGCACAGAAACCCTAAACCCTAATTATCATCTAGCATGATCAAAAGACATTGGCATTGTCTGTTGAGAATGCATGCCCAGAATGATGACATTATCATGACCAAATGATGAGAATGCATGCCCAGAAACCTATTTTCTCGAACATGCATCAATCATCACGTACAAAAACCTAAATCCTAAAATGTGGTATGATCAAAAAGATCCACGCCATCTGCCATCCTACGTGCCCTTCATCTATCCCTTTGACGAGCCCAGGCTTTTGCCCAATCCATAGCACACCACAAGCCCAGGCTGTGGTAATGTGGCTCTCGGTGGTAGGTGAAGAGCGGAAGACCGGTAAAAAAATCATGAAAAGACCAGATGAGGAGATGAATAGGGCTCTTGGCCAAGTGAAATTATGAAACATCTTCAAACTCGTATTGCATTTCAAGACGACTCCACAACATTTCTCGTAAGCAGATTATGGCAGTAAAAGACTCAAGTGAGACGTTCAATGCAGAGAGCATATGTGATCGATACCTGGCCACTTATCATTTCCTACCTGAGATAGTTTAAGCGGAATAAGAAGCTCAAACGGATGTGCAAGGATCAGAATTCCTTGGAATTTCACAAAACGTTTCGGGCAGGATTCACCAGGATTGCCAATTTCAGCTAACTCAATGAGATATTAATTACACTGAAATTAATTATCGTATATAGATTAGTGTCCCTGATGTGCAAGATAATAGCAACCAGTATTTAACATCAGAACTTGACTGAACATAATAACATCTGATTTACAATTGAAAAAGGAAAGTAAACATTTCACATTGTCTGGTACTAGCATTGGCACACAAAACATATTCTAAGCACACAAACGAGCTGCAGCTCACGTTGCCTCAACTGACCAAGGGACCTAAACATGAAATCCTGAAGTGGGAGATTAAAATGGCAGCACTTCGAAGACAAGATGCACATAAGACCTGAATATATTTCTGTGCTGGGGAGACTGAAAAATGAATGGCATGTTAACAGATGATTTCTAACACAAAGGAGAAAATTCATGCCTTGATCGCAATGGTAGAGTCTAGCAATGATAGAGCGAATAGACTCTCCACACAGTAACAGCGAGGGTTGCAGTACTATCCACCAGATTTGATCAGACTACTGAGAAAACAAAATGCTTGCAAAAAAGTGTCGATAACACTATCCAGATGTCTCCCACTGGTGTTGAACCAAGCTTCACGCAACAAATATGAATGGTGTCTTTAATCCATTTTACATAAGCGTGGTCGATCAGTGAGGTTACGACCTTGCGTTCGAACAAGTGCTGCGATACCACCCGTCACACCTGCCAGCACAATTGTGTACAGGTACTGGTATACATCGGAACCCACTGCACATATCAAGGCAATGAAACGGTCAGTGTACCTCAAAAGTGTTCAATGAAAACTGGAGATATTCATAATGATCAAATGAGGTATATTAACACCTAGAAAACGACTTCGAAAAAAGAAAATTGAAATTTGATGGTGTAAGTGGCAGAAATATAGGCCTTACATTGTCGAGCAGAAATACTGGTGAAATAAGCACCAGCCATAAATGCAGCTAAAGCACCCGGCAACTGCAACAAAAAGAAGGAAGTCAATCATTACAAATTCTGTTCAAAATGAGTGTAACCCAATGAAACATTCCTAAAATTTATCTTGTATTGAGAAACAAAGTATCACTTACCGCAATATGCTCTGTCAAGCTTAGCTGGAGAGGTGAAGGGGCTCCTCGACTGACTTGGTAATGACCAGCTACAAGATCGATGCTATCCTGTTAACACATACAAAAATCTTTTATTTTTATCCATCTGAACCAAACTCGTGCTTACACAATCTACTAATGTGTAGGAGTAAGAATTTCTGAAAAAATTAATAAACATCCATACACGATAACAAACGTGTGAATCAATCTGCAAATGCAAACCTGTTTAATCCCGTCTCGAAAATTGTTGAGATAGTAGCGAGCAGCAGAGTTGAAGCCATCTTGAAGAAGACCTCGGATTGTCCTATGTCCAAATCTGGTTCAAATGGCCAATAGATTTAGTCAAGTGTTCTACACCAAAAGTATAATCTACAGAGCATGCAAACAGAAGCTCTAGGGCTAGTTAGAAACACTTGTAAACATACCTCACAAAGTCACCCTTCAGAGCCCCGGTTCCGGAGTATTGGATGCTTATGTCATCACCATGATCAGCCCACACTGAATACAGACATCAATGAGAACATAATGAGAACATCCGACTATGTGTTTTAAGTCTCAGCCAGCACATACAAAGCCAAGAAAAAGACGAGATGCATCACAAGCACAACAGGTCTCTGTGCAAACTCTACTTCCTGTGTCAAGCAAGTTTGAAGTAAAACCAAAAATGAATTCTTACAAAATTTGAATTTCTCCTCCAAGCCTTCGAATTGTGCAACGGTATTGTACGGTTCAAAAACTCCAAGTCGTTGCAATTGAACCTCAAGAGCCTTGCGTCCAAGCAAACTCTGCACATTGGACAATTTCAGGGTCGTAAGACATATGTTTGTGAAGCAAATATTTTGAGTTACCAACTGATAATTCTAGAAGCAAAACGGCATTCAAAGGAAGAGATCAGGGCTAACCTGTGTAACATTAGTTCGATCCAAACAATCAATGCAGTTAGTTCTGACCACCCCCTTCTGTTCCTCCAAGAGCTTACCCGAAGGATCTCGCAAGTAATACCTATTTGATTAGGAACAGAACAGACAATGAAAGTCAACTACCTCAGTATGATTTCAAAAAAATTGAGAGACCTAACAGTGAATTTCTGCCACAAAATCAATAACACATACATTAAGCTAATGCACAAAAAATTTGGCAATGCTAAAGGTTCTAATTGATTCCATCTGCAAGTTAGGGGACCGCCCAAGCAATAATCAAATTGCCTTTACCAAATGTGGGAAAATTGCAAGTAGTAAAGATATGCTCAAAACCGTCAAGCCGTACCCTTGGTTTGTCAAATCTGCCTGAATTTGATCGTACAACATAGACAGCCGCTCGAAGTGGATGTGGCCACATATTTTATGGAAATCGAAGGGAAGATATCTACACAAAAGCACCGCACCAAATCAGGCAACCTTTAGTCATAGCAATGCAAGCTCCAATAGGGATCCTTGACCTAAGCAAGCACGAGTTTAACACGATACAAAAATAAGAAGAAGGCACTCTTTGCGACAAAAGCACTTCTGTGCCACCATAAGTCAACACAGATATCCTTCAATAAATCATGTGAATCGATACTGAAAACAACCAACCTGATATGTTCATTTGAGATTTTATCCATCGCCTTTCCGAAGGCTTCGCTCAATACACCTTCGCTTCCTTGCTGCAATCACAGCTCTAGAATTAGAAAGCAAGTTGGCAGCTAAAGTCACCACCATGCTATACTGTCATCATTGTGCTCAAAAATTGAGATCTTGACAACTACATTGACAAACTTGACAAAAGAATTTAAATAAACCCATAGGCTCACTCCACAAATAGACATAACTAGGTGCCCAAAAAGATTTAGCGTATGCATGATTAATCAATAAAACAGATGATCATGCAGAAAATCACCAACTAACAAAGATGATTTATCAACTGGAAATCAAATGATGTATACCTGATTTACTAGATCAATGGCCAGAACATCACCATAGCGCTTGTGCAAATCATTGAAGTGCCTCTCTACTGCTTGTGGCTGCAGATCAAAAATGAAATAAATCAAAAACAACAGATAAGACTTCACGTTTCGACTAATTGCACCCTATTCAAAAGAATATCCAAATCATTGCAGATACGTATAGTTACCATGGAGAAGGGTTCAAATAAGAAGAAGGCAAGAATCCTAAGCGCTGAAAACAAATGAATTTCTTTCAAAGGCTCCCTACGAATCATTTGCAAAAAATACACATTGATTCAGTGCATCAAATACCATTCAAAATAAGTGTCAGCTAAGATATCAGCAAAAAGCACAGCACTCACTACTTACCGTATTTTTGTAGTTGACCGTCTTAATTGTGGGCTTGTACGTAAGATCTACAATCTGCTCCCATAGGACTGGGATAGAACCCCTCACCTGTCAAACCACAAAACAAATATTTATCAGCAAATACCTTAAGCATCTGGAATATATGAATGCAACTAAAAGCACGTGATCGTACCAGATCTGTGAGTTGCTAGCTTTACGAAGTTCAAAATTCAGAAATTCAATGACATGTCTCGTATGAGTTACAAGAACCTGTGTGTAAGAGGCAAAGTAACCCTCATATTCAAGAATTTGCTCTGACTCTACGAAATTGGCAACATTGCCATCTAGATCAGCACCTCTTCGCCACATTCGTGTCCCTGATCACAATGCTGAGAATTAGTACAACCGACTTTGGAGGTTTCTAACTTAAAAAGCGAATAATCATACTTACGTATTGCGCAATTCTCATAAATACAATGACTGAAGAATGAAGTCCTCTCTCCTGCTATTGAGAAAGAAAAAATCCGGTTACAAAACATGCACATAATGAAATCAAACTCACCAGCACGCCTCATAGAACGCCTTGCAATCAGGGTAACCTTGGCTGCTTTGCCTTTCACAACAGACTCAATAGTTTGGAAACGTTCACAGCAGTCAAGGAGTCACAAGTGCACATACAATGACCCTCTTTCAGACTAACTTTAGCAATACTAATCTCAGCAGAAATTTCAAGAGAACTGAGAAAGATCACTCATAAAAGTGAGCCCTTCGCTAAGATTTAAAAATGGTATCAAAGTTCTCAATAAAGCCAATATTTAACAATGTAAAAGAAGACACTACTCGCCATAATCCACCCCATCACACAGCTAAAATCACATCACGTAAATTGGTAGGATATTGCCTTGGATCACAGGAAGAATGTAGGGCTCCATCTGCACAATTTCAACAGCTTACAGAAATCATTCTTCAAAGACGTGCAAAGCATGAACATATAGTGAAAAGGCAGCCAGCACAACAATCAACCGACAAAATTTTGAGGCTACCAATGACGTTTGAGTAAGTTGCGCACCTTCTGTTCAATCAACTCCTGCATTAATTGCTTGTTCCATAGGAACCTGTCATCTGCCTGCTCAACCCACGAAATAGATCAATCCGAGTTCTGTAGAGGGTGACCACAAACTTTCAGGCAAATAAATGTCAATCTAAACCAATCTTTCATGAGATGATGTAATCAAGACTTGACTGATCGTAAACATACATGTTTCCAAATAGATGGACGTTCTGACATCGCATCTGACATCGCATCACTTTGAAATCTGCCTGCACTGCAATCAAAAAACCAGAGCCTGGTCAGTGTGTTGAAGACAAGAGTACTCTCTCCCATGCAGGAATATGAAGAGATTGATAAGACATAGTTGACCTCAATATAATGCACCTAAATTTTCCAACCCAACCCCCTGTGCGGATCCCCCTAGTATAAGTCATTACTTAGAATTTTAAAACTATTTGCTAACGAAAGTAGTTAACCCTTTAAGCCATGTTTGTCCTCATATTTCTTTAGCAGTTTTTAGGAATTCATACAGGAATATTTTTTTTATTCTAAAATTTAGTACATTCCAATCAACACATACAATGTCCTTTAATTAGTCAAGTGATATAAAATTTGTCACTACTCCATTTATACTTACCACGATATGATCTATCGAAAAAACCATTTTAAAACCATGAAACCAGGAGTCAAACACGAAACTCAGGAGTCTCTGCTCTATAATTTTATTATTTAAGCAAAAACTACTTACAAAATACGATAGAAAGGAGGGATTTTGTGACATGATTGTACGGCCTGAAAATGTGAACCAGCCTGTGGTAGACCAACTTACTTCAATGTCAGATCGACATCGTATGAGAAATAAAGTCCCGGCGTCGATTCAAGGGCCTTCAGCAAACCCACGAAGTGTGCCTCATCCTTTTTCTGCAATAATGATGAATAGTAAGATCACAAAACTAAATAAGATAGCACCCAGATGAAAAATAATATAAATAGAGAGAAATGGTACCTCTTCAGCGGTTGCTTCATGAAGACTATTGTTGCACGGTAGAACTCTCAGAGAAGTCACACGGTAGATGAGGTGGCCTTTGTACATGCCCAAGGACTGGCGACCAGTAATCACGATTGCGTAGGTTCCTGAAAGCGCCAGACCAAACACACAACGTGTCAAGGCAAGCTCAATACATACGAGTACTCTAACCATTCTGGAGCAGTGTCTGACATTACCACTTGACCTTGAAGAGAAGGCTCCAAATTTTACATATAATCCACTTGCTGCATCTTGCATTCTCCTTACAGTTATACGAAGAGAACCACCTCAATGTATCATCTGAATACGAGTCGGTCTCATAATTTCAGTTACATGATGCGTCATCTGATATTGCAAGACATGTGGTCTCGTAGATGATCATAGCGTATCTCCATTAAGATAAACACCCCCTAAAGGACCAAGGATTCATGATTTTAAAATGCAAAACTCAATCAATCATACTGTGAAAAATATAATTCAGGTGGAATCGAATATTATATCACCAGAATCAGTGAAGAATATTGCATGTGGTGATAAACATTCGGACTTGCTGAAAAGTGTACACGCAATTCAAAGAGGTTGATCTCATGAAGTTAAGCAAGACAACACCGTACACTGAGAGGAGATTCTCAGGAAGTTTATCCTTACCTGCAACCAGACGGAGAATTCCCACCAGTCCAAACACGATTTGCGCATGTGGTACACTGGAGTCTGGAAGCTGACCTGTATCGTCATCACACAGAGCTTCACTGTAAGAATTTTTTCTCGTTCACATGACCAAGTTCAATGCTGCATAACAGACAGAACGTGCTTTAGATGCACTCACCAGGCTTAACCCCTAAAGCACCAAGGATTCATAGTTTTATAATGACAAATACAATCGATCATATTGTGAAAAATATTATTCAGATTTTATATTACTAGAATCAGTGAAGAACATTGCATGAGTTGGTCAAAGAAGAAAGAATTTTGAACAAAAAGAAGTCCACATAGGACCTACTCAAAACTGCGAAAAAAAATGAGGCCCGGTTTGGGCTTCTTGGTCTTTTAGGGATTAAGTAAAGAGCACTCCTAATATTGACGTTTACTTACCCGTGTAGCTGAAGTCACCGCTGGAACGATCAATCGAAAGAAACTGACAAGCCATGGAGTCGGTCGGTTCCAAGACATATTTGTCTGGAAGCTCCCAGAGGCGCATGCGAGTGCACATCTTTTGAATCCCACTAAAATCCCCCATCTCTTTGTCCATGCTGAAAGGACCTGCTTAAAAAAATGTAAATGACTAATTCAGGCTCCAAAGCAAACTTAGAATGCACGCTATATCCACACACAAAAACTCCTACTCCACACGATAACCCCAAACAACGCCGAAATCAAGAAAACATAACCTGTTCTTGAAAGACACGAACAAAACCCTAATGGCAAGGAGTTGATCGTGTCCTCCAAACTACATTTCCTGTCCAACACCAAATGTTACAAAAAACAAAAAACAAAACTCCTTAACGTACAAATCCAGGGCACAGCTTCAAGTTCCAATTTCGACACTGTAGATCAGCAAGGGATCTCACAAAACTAAAAAGTTTTTAAAAACAAGTCTCACTGCTACTACAAAAAAAAAACACGTCAATTGTTGCAGAAAAAAAATTCAGAAGACCAGCCTACGATCCACAGCAAGCCAAAAAAACAGAGCTCCCCGCCCAAATTTTCAAAAACTCACAACCGCCACACCTCCGACACGCGTAACCTCGATTAAAACACAAACTAAAAAGTTTAAAAAAAACCTCACCGCTACTACCAAAAAAAAAACACGTCTATTGATTCAGAGAGATTTCCCAGAGGACCAGCCTACATTCCAAAAAACAGAGCTCCCCGCGCAAATTTTCAAAAACTCACAACCGCCATACCTCCGACACGCTTAACCTCGGTTCTCGATTTTCAAAAAAGGTTCAAAGAGCCACAACCAGATCGCAACTGGAGAAACCCTCGACTACGCTAATGGGAGCTTGCACGCCACCCCAGCCAGAGACGAACCTATTACTGTGATTGTATCAATCAGCAAGAAATGAACTGATCATTCTCCGCGTCAAACTGAATTCTCCGCCATGAGCAGAGTGAGCACACGGTGGGATTCTGATTTCTTGCAGATCCCGATGGCGATAGCGATCGCGAGGAATGGAAATGCAACGGAAGCATCGAGCACTGATAGAGTGAAGGCACTCGCCCGCGGGCATCGAAGCCCGTAAAGGAAGATCCATAGTGACCGTACGATTAGATCGACGGTTGGGAACGGGGGGCCCGTGGACGAACGAAACTGCTGGCTTCGTTGGTTGGACGACGAAATTGGACGTCTCGTTGGATCGACGAACGAATGGTTGGCGAGGGTGATTGATGTCACCAGCTGGTCATTTTTTTCAGGCCATCAAACTTGTGTGGTGGAAAAAAAGAAAAAAAAAAAGTTGTACCTTGGAGCAGATTTCAACGTTGGATGTGTTCTGGAAAAGAATGCCTTAGTACGACAGCAGGGTCGCCAAAAAATATTCAAAAAGTTAAAAGTAAAAAGTCATAAACTATGAGGGAAAAAACAAAAATAGCATAAATTATTTAACCCTGAAGCGCACCGGCGTCCAGAATCTGGACGCCGGATGAATTTCAGCAGCTCGATTTCTGTAGGTACCGGATGTTTTTCATCCAATTTTTTTTTTCATTCTTGTGCTAGTTGAATACCATTTGTACGGTATGGATCTTTCAAATAAGATAATGTGAATTTTTGAAAAATTACAAAAGTGATTAATGTCAAGTTTCAATCTTAGTTCAAAAAGAAAGACCTTAAATATGATTTTCCATAGTAAGTAGAATCAAATAATGGAAACCATACCATCTCGTAGTGCATGTCATTCTAATTTCATTACTATATTTTTAAATTTTTTTGTGTTAATTTTGGATTTTTAATTGAATTTCAAGAGAAAACCTTGCAAAATTACTTTTAAAATATTAATAATAAATATGATGAATCCAACCGTACGGATGTTATCTACACATTGACATTTACAACTTTGTTTTGTACATCAACTCCATTTTCGTTTTTCATCAACCATTTTATAACAAATCTTTGAAAACAGTGTTGAATCGGGACGTTAAAGGGTTCAGCTGGGTTTTTCTATTTCTAAGCCATTTTGGGCCATTTTGGATCATTCTTTTCCTCAAAAAAAATTATCAATTCATTCTAGTTTTATCACAAAAACCTTATAGTTTTCAAAAAAATAGGCAAAACTTTATAGTTTTCAAATAATAATAAATATTTGCTTGCAGAGTGGTAACCCTACTATGGTACTATGGTGTTGTGTTTTATAATTTTGGAAAAAAACTATTGGAAATTATGCACTATCGTGTACCCAAATAGCACTTTCATTGAATAATTCAATCATATTGTTGTCACCTAGAATTTTTTATATGACATTGATTCCGTAATTCCTAAAGACAAAGTGTTTTGATCAAAAACAAGAAGACATATATGTATTAAGTGCTACATTTGCATATTACTAGAGGTAAAAAAACATATATATATATATATATATATATATATATATATATATATGATATATATATATATGTATGATATATATATGATATGGATTCATATCTTAAAAAACTTTGCTTTGCTTCATTTACATTAATTAAATAGGTGGAAAATATGAAGAATTTTTTCTTGAAGGAATTCTTCTAGAAAAATAATAAACATGGCTTGTTTTTTTAACCCCTAAGAACTCGAATCCATGCTACCTCAAAAATGCCGCATAATACCTCTTTTTAGTGCTAGGGAATTTAGAGATGATCCATGTAAGGTCAATATATATATTGACAGATCCAACTGTAGGGTCTTGTAAGTAACTTCAAACCAAAAAAAAGATTTTAAATTGAAAATATCCTATAAATATATTTTTATATGATTTTTTTAGCCCCTTCAAAAATATCGTACCCCTATTTTTATACATGCTTTATTATTATGCAAAAGGATATTCTCTCTATGAAATTATTGATATAACTTTTATTTCTTTGTCTTTTTATTGCATGTGTTTCAAAAACTTCTATCTTTTGATCCAACTTTTATACAAAAGTTTCAAACACTATATTCTACCCTCGGGGGGTTCACTGGCGAAAATTTTAGAAACAACGTGCGATAAAAAAATAGGGTCCAATATATTCATTGTAGATAAATTTTGTAAAAAATGTACATGTAAAATAGGGGATTTTTAAAAAGTGAAACATGTTTACATGTAAAATACCATCACATATAATATTCTCAGGCTTTTTACATGTAAAATACCATCACCTTATAATATTTTTTGCAAGGTAAATAACCCCCCAAATAAATAGGTCATTATCGCACGTGTATGCAAAATATACAAGGGAGTGCTCCCCCTGAGATTCTACCCATACATAACAACCTAAATCTTCTTCAACTTATTAATCCATTTCCAAAAAAATTGATGTCAATTTATTATTTCATACTTATGTGTGAAAATACAGTAAACCGAGCCATTAAAGTCATTTTTAGTGCTGAAACTACATCTTTCTTCGTCAAAGGCCATAAATTACAATTAAAAACTCATATGTTTAAATTCTAATTTGGTAGAGCCCGCCATAGTTCTATTAGGTACTTCAATTCAAAGTTTCAAATTAAAATATTGAAAAAAGGTTACTAGAAAAGTAAAGCTTTAAAATAGATTTCAAACAAATTTCGGCAACAAATATGATGAATTGAATCATGTTTAATATAAATATAAATTATACATTCTATAAGTTCATTGTGCATTTGAGGGCTCTAAAAAAAATATTATTGAAAAAAAAAAATTTATGCAATCTCAACATGTTTTATATCTATTTTTCAATTCAGTCGTAACTACTTTTCTAATTTAACCTCAATAAAACACACATAAATACTTTTTGAACGTGTTTATTTCAAATTTTATTGGTTAAAGTTCGTTGAATATTGCTTCTTTTATTTTATTCACAAAAAATAATTCTCAAAAAATAAAATTTTAATGAATTTTGGACCCTACATTGTTGCTTCTTCACAAGAATCACAAGTGATTCTATTTACGATGCTTTCACCCTTTTTTTAAATTATACAAAGTGTATGCAACAACTACCTAATTGCAACCTCTAGATTTTTTAATTGTAAGAGTTGACAAGGTCTCGTATCCATAATTCTATCAAAAATCTTGAAACTTCAAACAAATTGGCTTACATTCTAATTTTTAAAATCATCTTTTCAAGTATGTGTGTCCATTTTAATGATTTTGACGATGATGAGTTTAAAATGATGTAGACCAATACATCAAAAAGTTATAACGTGGTGATGGATAATGGTCTAATATGAGTACCTCGAAAATCCCTTGAACTCTGAAATCAACCCCTATGGCAATTTTGAATGAGTTCCTCTCTAAAACAAAATTAAAAATGAAGCAACCGGACGTGGTTTTACTTTCCTAATATGCTCATGCAATGCAAAAAAAATCACGTAAAGAGATTAAAAATAATCATTTAAAAGAATTAAGAGATTTTAAAAAAAAAACTCCAAAAACATTTGTTTAAAATCTTTAAAATCTTTGAACCTCTTCAATTTTTACATGAATTTTTTTTGTGTATCGCACGAGTGTAGGATTTCCAAACCACATCTGGTCGCTTCACTTTTAATTTTTTTTTAAAGAGGGACTCATTCAAAGTTGCTATACGAGCTGATAGGGCTTTTGGGGTACTCATATCAGACCATTGTCCATCACCACATCATAAAATGCAATCCAAAGGGGTAATTTGAACTTGATGTATGAATAAAAGTTGTACATTATAAATTTTGGATTCTATCCATACGGTTGGATTTATGATTGTTGTCAACAATATTTTGGTATAAAATTTGAAACTTGAAATTGAAATTCTTTTGTAATTTGATTACAAATAAGATATTGACAATTTGTACATGATATTTGTTGTGATTGGTTGAAATGTAGTACTCTAAGTGTAGTGATTTTTGGATATTTTTTGTTTGCTTGATTTTATGAGCTTACTTTTTATGAGCATTCTTACATTGAAATCTTTGAAATTTTGGGTGAATCGCTACAACATGAAACGAGGCATAATTTTGTTTACAAATCATCCCCTTTCTAATCGGATCACACATACATAAAACTAACTTCCCATAAAATATATAGTAAAAATCCACGCTGCAAAAAGTCACCAACGGATGAGAAAACTGTGTTTGATTGTGTACATTGTCCAATTTCTAAACAATTGAACATTTAGGGGTTAAATAGATCGAAATTCTTAACTCCTTAATGTACCAATCTTTTGAACAAAAGTAAATTCTAGCCTCAAAAGTAGATATTAGCCTGGCACAAATGTGCATGAGGTGTACATGAGAAAACCATTGCAAGCATAAAATCTACCCAACACATTTGACATACTTGCAGTTGAAAGCCTCTCCAATATTATCAATAGCTCTCCATCACAGTAATTGATAAAGAATTTAATGGACTATCAAAGGTGATTTGAATGAAAATCGTCCAAAGTTGTATGAGAAAATTACAAGACTTCAAATCTGTTCATGATCCAGTTTCTGGACGCTGGAATGTTTACGGGTTAAACTGAGAGGTATATGGTAGACGACCTGTTTCCGATCAGGCCCCCAATCACGCAGTATAGGGCGACCTATTTCCGTGAATAGGCCTGCATTATTTTCAAATTCATTCGTAAACGGTGGCGGAAACATGTTTCTTCTTAATATGGAATGGTTGGCGCCTAAAATGGAAACTTGTTACCGAGTTAGTATGATATCATGTGTTCTATTTCCCTACACTGCAAAATTATTTGCCTATTTGTTACTCCACCGGAAGTATGCTGAATTGCTTAAGGTGATCGGAAACAGGTCGTCTACCTTAGGTGCCTCCACCTTATGGGAGGATCCATAGAACACCTTGAATAACTACATGTGCTGAGTTACATACACGTAGATGAAGATATGGCACAACTGCCGAAGTGATTATTAATTATTGAAATCATTTGTCGGCATTGGAATCAGCCTGCAAACTCCCAATATCAGATTGGGAGTTAAGGTCGAGGCACCTAAAACCGATCACTTAAGCTATCTACACTATTTTTGGACCAGCCATTAATAGGGTGATATTTTTCCTGGGTTGGAAGTTAGTTTTCGCGGAGAATGCTAATTTTTCCATGAATTATTTCCCAATATTGAAATTTGTACAATTTTTCAAAGTGAAAAGTACTTCAGAACCCATAACCGATCACATGCTCTAATGTACAAATGAGGTACATCTTCCCTTTCAAAATCTAGAAATTAGGCCTGATCCGTTATAGGTACCTGGTCGGCTTTAGGTGCCTCGACCTTACAGCATCCCAACAGTGATTGCTATCATCAAATCTCTTGCTAAAAATCGAGGTCGTGATTTGACTTGGGAATTTTTTTGGTCACTCAGAGCATGCCTAGTAGCATCCTTTTTTCACTCACCAACGCTATTTTTGACTGGTAAAGTGCCTCTCATAGTTTGGAGTTTGATATTTCAACTCCAAATATTGTTCATATGGCGGAGGTGATTTCCCCATCAAACACTTTGTCTTACTCTGTGACAAAACCATGCTCCCACTTTATGAAGATAACTTTAGTAAACTTATTCTCCATCATTATGATTGTCTCAAGTAGAGACAAAAGTAGTAGTTTAAAATTGATTAATGACCTTTATTCTAAGCATGCTTGATGTTTGTTGCTGGGGAAGTTCCTAATTCTCTCATGGCCCATTCACACCAAGCCTCTGCCGCACTTGCGTTCGCGTTCCCGAAATGGAGGAAGGTAAAACCCAAAAACAAAAAAAATATTGAAAGCCTTGTCTTTTCTTGCTGCAACTACTGTGCAACTACAATTCACTACCGCAAGTTGGGCCATGCTCCTTTTTTGCGTTGCGTTCCTTCTTGTCATGCGTTCGAGTAATTTCTCGTTTCATATTTTATATTTCTTGTTTCCCAATAGATTCTCCCAAAGTTACTTGACGCACGCATGGATGCTGAACCTTTGCTATATGTGAATGGGCCTTCACACCAACTTGCATGCGTTGGTGAGTGAAAAAGGATGCTGCTGGGCATGCTCTCAGAGTGTTTGAGGTTGGAGTGTTGCTTGTGAATATCAATCAAGCTATTCTTGTTTGGCAAATTTTAGATTTGGGTTAGTAGAGTTATCCGTAAAGTAAAAACTGGGTAGCATGACTCTTAGCTGGAGTTTTTGTTTTATAAATAACTTTCACTGTCCATTTTGACATGAAGTGTTGACTTACTTGGTGTGGGTGAGCATGTGCTTGGTGTGGGAGTACGTCTAGATTCTCCCTTGGGAACTTGTATGAGGTATATGGGAGGTTCAAGGTTCGAATCTCTTTGACAATGCAAGGCGTTGATATTGATCGAAATTAAAAAAGCCAAAACTCATTTTCGTTGCTTTCCGAGCTATAAAACTTACTTTGCCTTGTCTTTCCTCTTGTGGATTTTTTTTGCTCGATCTTATGGATAACCCTAATATATGAGGTTCAAAAACAGGAATATCAACCTCACTAGTGGACATGCTCTTACACCATTTACTCTTCATAATATGGATTAACAAATAATGTGATGCTTAATTAGAGGAGCCTTCAATGGTTATACTTAAAATTTAAACTAAAATGAGCTTTCAATTAATGTTCTTTTATTTCATCTCAATATATTTGCAAGGGTCTAATTTTCACTTAATATATAAAATAATGTGAGTATAAATAAAAGTGAAGTAGTATAAACAATGTTGGTTTCTTAATTTGGTGATCCACGTTAATGATGACAACATGTATTATCTATTTTTTATATATATAAAAATAATGTTGCACAATGTTGCACGCATGCACGCTCTCTATAATTGTTTTGCTGTCAGAACCTTTGTATCAAGTGTCATCACTAGCCAACCTAGTCTACTACCGTAGTCCAATAGCATCTTCAGCATAACACAATTCTAAAAATAAATGCCAATTTTTAAAAAATTGTTTTTTTTAATGTAAGGGGAAAAACATATTGTAGAGAATATCCGTTTCTGTAAATACTATTTTAAGAACAATATTGAGCATTACAGTGCCAACTGTATTAGGCTATAGTTTATAACACAAGCTATGCAATCCTTAGCATGCACTAGCTAGGTCCTAGTGGCTCAAGTGAATGCATTTCCCCAAACAAACTCTTCATTCACGGTGGCCCCTGGGACCAAAGTTACTCACAGTCTTCTTACAAGTCATGCACACGCTAGTACATGCGAGGACAATTCTACAGTTGGAACTATTGTGCCAAATTTTAGCAAGAGTTTTGAAATAATGTAGATTGCTCTATAAAGCCCAATCTCGATACTTGGTTCTTGTTTATTTTACGTGATTAGTGATTACTATAGTGTTTACCCTTGAAAAGAGAAAGTAATAATGTACCACTACTCTAAATAGTATATTTAGTGTGAGATACACTAATTTACATAAACATGTTGTAAGTTTTTAGTGTTGACCAATTATTTTACCCTCTATATTGGTCAAGATGGGGATCTTTCAATAGTATTGGAATCAATGTCTTTGGTAAATTTTTTTGTCGAGAGTAAAAATCTATAACATTTTCAAATCTTATAATTATCTCACACTAAATATACTATTTAGTGTAGTTCTTTGATCGGTGAACATTGAACTATGGGTGGGTCGAATAAACACTTTATTCATGACGTTCTCAAAAGTGAACCGGAGTTCTCACTATCACTATATTACTCCCAATAATGTAGCCCATAGTCACGTAGTCTCTGCCTTAACTCCTAAAAGCCCGAGGGGTATTGGACAAAACATAGATGTGTTATAATATGTGCCTTCCATATGTTTGATGAAGGTTGGTTCAATAGACAAAATGTAGAGTATCATCTTTACAAATTATCCGTACGGTCAAACTTCCTAAATAATCTTTAGATCATTTTTTAACGAATTTAAAAGCATTAACCTTCGAAAATTTGTATAAATTATAATTTTCAATTTTAGAGTTCAAAATTTAGTACGATTGGTTAAAGTTGGGCTATCTATCGTAAACTTCAAAAAAGCAAGAGAAACGATGGAGGAATCATCATTACTTTCCCCAAATAGCAAATTTTGTAACACTAAGACAATGTTGAGGTGATCTACTTTGAAAAATTCTCCCGGGTGGAGTTTAACTCGGATTGCCATAATTCAAATTGGGTTGGAAAGTAGACTTGATGCAGTATTTTAAAATATTTTTTATTTTTTCAAAAAAAGATTTTTTTGTCCCGGGCAGCCCGTTTTTTCCGGGCAGCGACCAGAAAATGGTCGCTCGGGAGCTTAGGGGTTAATATTTACCCATATTTACTTTTACAACTTGTTTTTACTATTGAACCGTGTAACTCTTGAAATCAAAGCATTTTCGTTGTCTCTCCACTTGTGGGGCCCTAGAGCTCGTGGGGCATAGAGAATAAAAGTGTAGTGCCGAGGTGGCTGACATTCCTCATTGCCCAAACCTCCGGAAATACGTGGAAGCTTCTTAGAACGAGAAACGAACGGATGAGGACAAACTTAGTGACAGAGTCATCCGTTAACATCATCATCCGTCCGTCCAGTGAGTGATCATCGTGGAGTTCCTCCATCCGTTCATCACTCATTCATTCGTTCATCCATCCATCCTTTCTGCCAGGGCATCGCTGTCTCTCCCTCAACAGCAGGGAGACCCAGCATAGCTACTTCATTCCTTTTCATTCCGATCCTTCACCACCTTCATGTTTTTGTAAGTTAGATCATTCACGAGAAGAACTCCAAGTATTCTCATGCTCATCCTCCTGCTCATGGCGTAGAATTCACGACAACAAAAAAATCCGCTCCGGTTTTGATCCAGTATTGATCCCATGGAGTGCCAAGGAAGCTTGCGGAGGAGGAGCTTTTAACTTAGGGCGTGGCGATGGAGTCCGAGCTCTGACATTCGGGAGTGACTGTTTATTTTCGTGTGAGGGACGGGAAAATACGAGTGAACAAACGATCAGGGAACTAAGCTATGGCAGAAGTGACGTTGCACGTGTACGATGTCACGAATAGCGGGAATGTGCGCGCCAACTCGGCCATCATGAACCTCAACAAGGTGATGCGCGGCGGGATTGGCTTGGGCGGCATCTTCCATGGCGCTGTCGAGGTTCGTCTTTCTGTGTGGTTTTTCGCTTTTGAACGAGTTTACAGGATCTTGAGTTTTGCTTTTCATCAAGAAGTTAGTACAGTTCTTAATCGATTCATGTGCAGACCGGTCTTTGAGTGAATATATATTTTTAAATATTTCTTTTAAGAATTTTACATGTGGAGTACTTAAGACCATTATTGTATGCGCCGCTGTCTCTTTTGAATGAGACAGGATCTTCAGTTTTCTTTTCATCAAGAAGTTTGTACAGTTCTTAATCGATTCATGTACAGACTGGTCTTTGAGTGAAGATTTTTTTTAAATATTTCTTTTAAGAATTTGACAAGTGGAGTACTTAAGACTATTATTGTATGCGCCGCTAGACGATCGCTGGAGTCCTAGTTGGCTGCTGTGATTAACCTAATGTGCTGGACGAGCACTTGAATGGAAAAACCTTTTTAGATTTCGAAAGAGACAGGATCTTGAGGTCTGCTTTTCATCAAGAAAGTGTAGTTCTTAAGCCTAGGTGCACAGTATCGATTTATGGAGACGTTTTTGAGGACTGGGCTTTGGGTGAAGGTTTTTGTGTTTAGAAGAATTCTACTTAAGGTCATTATTGTAGGCGCACACTAGACACAGGCTGGAGGTGCTCTTGGCTGGTATGATACCGTATTAGCAACCTAACGGGCTGGAAAAGCAGGATGTTAACATGCAGAACAACGTTTACAGGCTACAGTTGTCCCTCTCTATTATGACATATTTGGGAATCCCTTCCTTCAAGGTGGCAGGCATGGATTAGTCATATAAATGACTTGTCACTTGTGTATTGCTTGAAACAAGAATATCGTTATATTATGGAGTGTCGTATTATGGAGTGTCATATTATGCAGGGTAGACTATATGTGGCTGAGGACCTTGACTTTGTGGCAGAGGGAGTACAGTTGAAAAGACTGAGTCACTGTAGAGAAGAGTACGGTATATTAGATTCGCACTGTTTGCGAGGTTATTGACTGACGTTTAAAATTGCAGGTTTACGGGAAGGAATGGTCATTTGGCTTCTGTGAGACTGGGAGCGGAGTGTTCAGCTGTCCTCCCAAGGCGAATCCTATGTACACGTACAGAGAGAGCGTTTCGTTGGGAACGACCCCTAAAACACGCTCGGAAGTACAAGTAATTGTAACAGCGCTTATGGAGAAATGGCCTGGCAATCACTACGACCTCCTCTCTCGTAATTGCAACCATTTCTGCGATGAATTTAGTGAAAAGCTTGAGGCTCAGAAATTGCCATGTAAGCGTCAAATTTTCCAACCTTTTGATTGCGATTGACGACACTTGCAGTTTCTTTGGGCTACACTGGAATTCATATCGTATTTGTATCTTGGTGTAAGCTTTTACTCATGACAAATTTTCTAATGTATATTGTACACATGGCTTTATACGAACTCATTTTTATCTTAAGTACGTTGAAAATATTCTTAGAAAAAGTCAGGATTAACATGTACATGTACAATATCAGCAGTATGAAAATAGATTTGGAGGCATCAATCTTGTTGCTCGTCATTAATTCAAAGCTTGTGTACAGTGTGGGTGAACAGATTTGCCAACGCTGGTGACGCTGCAATTGGAGCTGCTGAAAACACCATGGAACGAGTACGAATCCCCAAACCTCCTCGGGGGTGCACTTTAGCTATTAATTTGTGGATTGATTGCTGTAATACCTGAAGTCGTCTTGTTTGTACATATGGGACAGCAGCACACCTGTAGATGTTTTTTCCTTTTCGCAGAGCCGTATTGTCTTCAATCAAGTACCAATACTATCAATTAATGAGCATGCTACATGTTTGTAATATGCAGTTACGGCAAGCCAAAACGCAGGTGGCGTCTGCTACCCAGAATGCCATGCGCTTTATGTTTGGATCTGGCTCATCCACATCACCAATTGCCGCAGGGTTGGGAGATTCCCCAAGTAACTCGGGTCGACGTCTCTCGATGATGGGAAGCCCATCCAGGTTACTGTCACGAGGTTCGCCGTCGTCCTCGCAGAATGGGCATAGTGGGCGCCATAGTAGACAGTCCAGTGAATCCACAGAGCAGCGCCCTATTTTACTCCCTTGGAAAGAACGTGTATTATCTTCTTCGTCCTTAGACAGCCCCAGCCAGAGCCCTCAAAGTCCTGTCGACTCTCCATCTCATTAGTCCCTTCAAAAATCGGCGTGTATGTCTCAGTAGTCAATCTACATCCATGTGTCTAGATCATTGAAATGCAAACAGCGGGTCCAGGCAGATCTCTTTCTCTCACCAGCTGCTTTGTAAGCATATCCTCAATTTTTACAGGGAGGTCCTACACTATTTCAGTCTCTAGGTGCTAAAGCCGCATATATAGTCCCTGCCAGTTCCTCGGTGGCTCATTCATTTTGAAGGTGCTTGTCACCATCCTCACGAGCACACAAGATGGTTTGCAGGAGAAGATGCCGTGTGCGATTGAACGACTGGAGCGTGGCTATTACAGGTGTGCTCACAATGCCATTGGTGTGGTCTGACGTGGTCCATCTTTTGCACGTTGCCAATGCATCTGAGCTCAGAACCTCGTGCAGATTGTTTCTGGCACTATTTTGGGGATATATTTGTGAGCAGCCGAGTGTGTGATAGTAGGGTGTCTCTGTGTCACCCGGTGAATGGCGTTGCTTCAATTTAGACAATTCACTGGCTTGTTCAGGTTCCTACCTGTGCCATAAAAGCACGACGCTTCAACCATTTTTAAAGCCTCGCCAAGGTTTAAACTGGAATTTGTTTTCCGTGCTCTATTTGAACTTGCATACCTGCTCTCCTTTCAGACTGTGTGAACACTCATCTTGTCTCTATCTTTTCATTTGCCTTTCAATGATTCTTTGTGCTTGTCTTATGCCTCAATGTTTCAATGATCCTAGTTTGTGTTTTTAGTTTATGTTTTGTTGGATAGTTTACACACGAGGTTGGAGCATGCAAAAACAATGCATCTGTGGTCTACATTTATCTTCAATATTTTGATGATAAATATTTTCATGTTGTTGAAAAACTTACTGAAATTTAAGGAAAAAATAACAATATCAATATAACATAACATTCAGTAGCCAACATCGGGTCTGTTAGCCAACATTAGCTAACAAAACATTAGCTACCATCTTTGACCAGCACCTACAAGTATATATTACTTGCAAATGTAGGTGACCTTGCCACATGGAAGGGTGTGCCGACGTTATTTATCCATGTCCCAATTTTATGCCATTTTCATAGCCACCTTGCAACCCTCATTTGTTGAATGTTCATGTGTAATTTGGAAGGAGCTTCTTCATAGTGAATGGAGCAAAAAGGTAGTCCCAATGATGGCTAATGAATGTTATGAAAGGGTTTTTTGAGAATAAAGTTTTCATCTAGATTTACTTTATGTTTGTAACAACTACTAATGCAGTTTAAATTTTAAATTTTCATATTTTTTTTGTATACGGTATTCAAACAACATTTTTTTGGGTGTTTTGGAATCCTTTTCCAAAAGCCAATGAGCATCCTGTAATTAAAATTTTTAATGATAATAACTCCAAAAGACTGTAAGTCGGAATTGGTTTGGAAAAATGGTATTGACGAATGTAGGTTCTACTTGTGGCTTTTCAATGATTGTAGGGTTTGTAAAGTGAGCCAACAAGCGGGAAGCAAGGTTTTCTATTATGTAACCGTTCTATGATATAACTTAGCCTTTCACATTGTTAAATGGTCTTCCCATGAGTGTTTCATTCCGCCCTCAAAGACCATCATGTGAAGTAACCTAACCTTTCATGTCTTATTCAATTTCATGGCCTTTCA
This sequence comes from Pohlia nutans, assembly GCA_022496805.1. NCBI lineage: Eukaryota > Viridiplantae > Streptophyta > Bryopsida > Bryales > Mniaceae > Pohlia > Pohlia nutans. Next base: position 7,983,455 of record CM040086.1, read on the forward strand.
CTTCTTGTACAGAGAAGCAAGTAGAGCCCTAGTGTCTCAACAATTTATCTTTCTATATCAATGTGTTTGTGCCTGACCAACCAAGGAACTCATGACTTGGCGTTCTCTTCTCCATACAAAAACCCCTTCAAGCACACTCAAAGCATCCCCACGGTTAAGGCCCATTTTTTTTTTGGTTACTAAAGAAAGAGTCAATCCCCGAAGGAAGAGAGTAGTTTTGGTCCATTGGCCCTCTACCCGGTGGACATTCGGTCATTGTCATTACAAACGGACACTTTATTCATGCCGGCTGAGTTTAGGCTGGTGTTTCTATCTATCTATTTGTTTGTAATGACAATGACCTAAAAAACAAGTTTTGTCATTAATTCACTAATCAACATTGCTTTAAATTTTTTCCATGTTTCGAATGTATAGTATAAATTACTTTTCATTTGCAATTAGTATAAATGATTTATTAACCCCTACAACCCAACAGGATTAGACCAAATTTAACATACGATCTAAAATGCCTCTTTTTCGACCTTGTGAAGTTTTGTTCATAAGAAAAGATAAAAAATTATCACTACATTTAGATTTCCAAAAATGTTTGAAAATTATTAATTGATGAACTTGAAAGCAATTAGGTTAAAAATTTCACCCAAATTACAATCCTTACTTCAAGCATCTCAAATTTGACGTGATTGATTTAAATTGGAACCTAACATGACATCTCATTATTCAAAACTATACTTGGCATTGCACTTTCAATTAAAGGTATTTAATCCTCATTAAACACATTCAGCCTTTTCTATATTTGAAGAATTGCAAAGATGCATTATAAAATGCAACTAAAAGGAATATTTGAACTTGATGTATGAATAAAAGTTGTACATTATGAATTTTAGATTCTATCCATGTTAGATCTATGGTTGCTATCACTAATATTTTTGTATAAAATTTGAAACTAAAAAAATTAATTAATTTTTTAAAATTTAATCATGAACAAGATTTTGGCAATTTGTACAGTGGGGTACCAATCAAAATGTCGTTTTCGAATTCACAGTGAGAAAAATTTCAGTTTTTCCAACTTTGAAAGCCTCCCGAGAGCCTCCAAAAATTGGTGTTTTACCACAAATGTTTTACCAAAGAATTATCTTTAAGTTGATTATGTGTATGCCAAATTTCAAGGCCAAGAGATTCACCGAAAAAAAGATATTCAAAATCTACCAACATTGGTAGCTGTGGAAATTGTTTCACTGCTGCCAACTTTGACAGCCTCCCAAAGACTGAATTTTTTTTTTTTTTCCATGAAATTCTTGGAACAATAACCTCTTTATGTTAATAATATGTGATAAAAATTTCAAAGCCAAAAGATTAATGAAAAAAAGCATATCAACAATCTACCAACATGTGTAGTTGTAGGAAACAATGGGGAAACCATTTCATTGAAACCTACTCAAAATCACTGAAAAAAATAGGAGCCACCTGGTGGCCTTATGGTCCTTTAGGGGTTAATCTATCATCTCACTGAAGTTGGCAACCTCATTCAATCATAAAACTCTTAAGTGTGTACTGACTTGTATATGTTATCCTTAAACTCAAAAACCCCTGAACTCAAAAACCTTGACAGAACTTAAAAACCGGTTGAAATTCTTCCGTGTTAGAGGATAACTCTATTGGAACTCTGCCGTAATCCTCAATTCACTCCTCTATTGGTAATGAATTGGGGAAGCGTCAGGTAAGAATGGAACTCTTCCAATGAAATGAAACGAATTGTTAACGTCATTAATGAGATTAATGACCATTAACTGCTTTTGAGAAATGACATTGGAACAGGAAATGACGACATCTGAGGAGCAGTTGAAATTTGGATAACCTGAGGAGCACGTTAACCAACGAAGAAATCACGTCTCTTCCGAATTCCCATATGGATACACTAAAAGTGTTCATGTATACCTCGCCCAGAAAATTTATCATTGAAGCAATTAATTACCTGATCACGAGGCTGAGCAGAATACATCCCCATCCGGTGTATAGATTTCACTCAGCTGTACCTACACAGACAAAATTCTGAAGATAGAGAGAGAGATTGATGTAACCAACTAACTTACTCTCTATTATTCAAGTAACATTACAAGAATAACAAATTGCTGTGATATCAGAGGACTGAGCTAAGGAGCTCAAGGACCCCTTGCTCTGTCTCTCGCCTACTAAATAAATTCCAACCAGAAAAAAAAAAAAACTGTTGTCGGCCAGCTCAAGTTGAATGCTTGAGAGAACCAGAAGATCTCCAAATTCTGCCTTCCAGAGAAATAACCATCACTGAAACATCATCATGGTACTTGCGGCGATCACCTTGTGGGATATCCAGAAGCTCATTCAATTCCATTCCTGCACAGGGAGATTCCATCCAAGGTTAGACCAAGGATTCATGGAATTTAAGATGACAAAATTTAAACGATCATATTGTGAAAAATGGGACCAAATTTTATATCACTAGAATCAGTGAAAAACATTGCATGTGTTGAATAAAAGTTGAAAAGAAGAAAATCTACATAAAACCTACTCACAAGTACTCCCTCCATCCCAAAATTATTGTCCTAGTTTTTGGCAAATTCTTTTTTGCAATATTTGTCCTATGTTTTATACGTGAGCTTTGTCCACTTCAAACAGGGCGGACACCAAGAGTGACACAAAAACTACATACTACTATTGAAGTTAGACCATTTTTCGAGTACTGAGACGGTTTTTTTGGCAAAAGAATGTGTTAAATTAAAACACGCCAAAAACTAGGACAATAACTTTGGGGTGGAGGGAGTCCTAAAAAAAACATGAGGACCCCTGGGATTAGACTCATGCACAAAGGAGCATACACAACAACAAATCGCGCAATTCGAGGAGAAGCAGAATTTGAGGTGGTTACCATTCTTCTTGGCAGCTCGGAAAAGAAGCTCCTCAATTAGACGTTGTGCAGGATCTCCATCAGGACACCTTTCCATAAACCATTCGACGTGGGATACAACCTCCTCATTACTTAGATATTGGTACAACCCATCTGATGAGAGCACCAGGAACCGGTCTTGTGGCCCAAGCTTATGATGCCGTAGACACGGATCGCAAGTGATATACGGATCATCGCCTATGAACTTGCATCGGAACATTTCAAAGAGAACATTGTTCAACCTCGGCTGTATCATTCCACCACATGACACACGTTAGTCAGACAGTTTTAACCCCTAACGGACCCCAAGGATTCATGGTTTTGAAATGTCAAATTGAATTGATCATATTGTGAAATAACCCCTAAAGGACCAAGGATTCATGGTTTTATAATGTCAAATTGAATTGATCATATTGTGAAATAACCCCTAAAACCAAGGATTCATGGTTTTATGATGTCAAATTGAAATGATCATATTGTGAAAAATAAAATTTAGATGAGACTGAATTTAATACCACTGGAATCAGTGCATGTGTTGGTCAAGAAACAAACACATTTAAAAAAAAGGAAGCCAACATAGATCCTACTCAAAACTGCTAAAAAGAACATGAGGCCCGATTCGGGCTTCTTGGTTCTTTAGGGGTTGAGACACCTTTTTCTTTGCATAGTTTCCAGAGACCCAGGAAAGTCAAGATTGATAGAGCACCTGCTTCAAAAATCCAGCACCAAATGCACGTGTCACTTTCAGTCTTCCCTTCACGCGATCATTTGAGATTATGTCATCGTCCAACGGATGCTCTGCTCTTAACCTCAGCACTTCCTGTGCAACAACAAAAACATGGCCATGTATCAGAGTCTGAAGGGAACAAAAAAAAGAAAAAAAAAGAGCAGTACAGACATAACATCAGATAGGATTTTCACCTCTTCAGTGCTGGTGCTATGATCAGATGTAAGTTGCAAGGCGCCTAATAATGACAGTCCTGGTGGTCCAAGGCATGGATCTCCAACATGAGTTTCCAGGGCCTCGATTTCGGTCGGGGTTTCTTCAATAATTCTCTCCAATTCTTGACGTAATAAAGTGTCACGAGCACCAATCCGTTCGTGCTCATCTACATTGAAGCCGTTCAGTTGGCTGCGCGAAAGCTTCGAGAGCGAATTAAACGACCCTCGTCTGCAGTCTTGGGCTATGATGGCTCGGCTATCTCCAACATTCAGAATATATACATCCTCGTCCTTCATCAGCATCACCAGAACACAAGATCCCATCAACGCCAGTTCTGGATTGTCGGTAAGAACCCTGTGTCGACGAAACAATCGTTAGTACAACATCGTGGAAATACTACTGCCAATGATAAAGCCAAAGAATAAGCTCGGATCAGTGATTTTTTGTTGCTAATTTTAGCCTAATTGCTCCATAACATTCGGACTGGCTAATTGATACAAAGGATTTTTGAAAAGAAATAAGGAATAATAGCCAGATTTCCTACATGCAGTCAAGATGTGTAGCCTCTTTAAACCAAGGTATCACCCAGGTATAGCACCTAGGTAGCACATGTGTATTACCCTGATATTACGAATATATATATATATATATATATATATATATATATATATATATATATATATATATATATATACATATATATAAATATGAAAAGAGCATCCAAGGAGCCTGGATTGCTCTTCAAGCCATGGAAAAGTAGCAAAAATGCTAAACTGTCTCCTGACAATACCTGTAAGTCATATCTAGATAAGCCTCTTCTGTAGCTTCCAGAGCACGAGAGAGAGCTTTCAACACAGCATCATGATCCACTGCGTTAGTTTCCAACTCCTTGGCTTCCTCCTTGAGACGAAGCTTCTCTCGCAGCCGCTCTTCTTCCACAAGCCTCTCCTGCTCCCACGCATACCTAAAACCGCAGATTCACTACATTAACACCAATGCAAATTCACATACCATTGAGAAAAACTCACATTGTGTAGCTGGGATACTCGGGGACTTCGAAACCAACAAGCATTTACCTCCATTGCGGATACTTCCGATGCTGTTCTCGACGCCGATTATGAAGCACTTGCAATTTCATGTTAAGAATGCTAGGATCTTTTAGGGGAGTGTTATCAGCAAAGTGTACATTACTAGACGCTATCGGTTCAGAAACAATGCTCGGCAAATCCTGTTGTTCGGTACCCTCCTGTGCATCTATTCTATCCTCAACCAGTTTCCGCTCCTGTTCTAATTCTAGGCCTAAATCATTGCAGTTCAATTCTCTCGTGTTCAGGTCACAGTTTGGGTGCCTGTCCTCCTGTGGGAGGTTTCCATCACCATGAATAGTCGTTTCGTTTTGTTGCCCAACTACATTACCAGGTCTCAAATCTACAACCTCTGCAGTTTGTGCCAGAGGATTACTTGCTTGAGGGTCCTCACATGGACGAGTATTCGCACATTCCTTCGGGTCCGCATCCGAAGGAGGTCCTAGACGGGACGCAAAGTCATCACCAGCCCTGTGAGTGTCGCGCACCTCGTCACCAGAGCTGCTACCATCACCAAGCTCAAAAGCACTCTTCTGGTTCCAAAGCAGGCCTTTGAGCTCCCTGTAGATCGCGGGATACAAGTTGCTCATGAGGAAGTCTGGGGCGTCAGGGCCGTTGAATCCATCGTAAATCCCGACGAACAGCCAGCCGTGCTCTTCAGACAAGACCACATGCACACGATCCTCACCGGCCTTGCCTTGCGCCCACTGCAGGTTGTTGTCGTCCTTGATGTCCAAGTCGGAGCCCGAGGAGCCCGACTCCGCGGGCGAGCCAAAGGAGCAGGGAGGGAAGTCCATGTCGCGCACGGGTTCGCCCATGACGAAATGGCGCACAGGGATGACGATGGTGCGCGTCAAGGTGGCCGTGGTCTTGGACACCGTGCGCGCGATGGCTTTGCGCATGGGCAGGCTCATGGAGCGCACGAACCGCTTGAGAGAGCTCTTCTTGCGCCCCGGGCCGGATAGCGGTGCAGAGAAGGTGTTCCGATCGACCGGCTCCAAAGGCCCGGACATAAACCCCCTCTCTATTGGCCCGGACATGAAGCCTCTCTCCAAGGGGCCAGACATAAACCCTCGCTCCATGGGCCCTGACTGCAACAGCAGGGGCCCGGAAACAGGGCCCGAGATGGGGCCGGAATTCGCCACCCGCTGCAGCGGCAGCGCGCTGAACGACGCCGTGCTCTCAAACGCCGCGGCGCGCTCCGTGGGCACATTGGAGAACGAATTGAACTGCTCCTGGCTCACCACGGAGCGCGGCGTGGCCGTGTTGGCACTCACGGACGCACCCGAGATCGCCTTGAACGACGTCTCCGTCATGCTCTTGGCCCTCTCACTGTGCTTGCGATTCTCCCACGCCACCCGCGGCCGCGTCGCAGCATCCGTCGTCGTCTCTGCATTTGGCACCTCCTCCTTCTCAATTCGGTCTGCCTCCACGGAAACCGAATCGGTGGCCACGGGAGTGTCTGCCTCCACGGCGGGGAGCTCCAGTGGCGGAGACGAAATCGGCCCCAAATCGCCATCCACCATCACAGGCCGGACATAGCAAAACGAATGCCCCAATCCTTCGTCTAGAGGCTCCGAGAAATGCAGCCCGTGCGCGTACTTCTCGTGCCCATGCTCGGAGCTGAAGCACCCCACCACTATCCTTGACATCCTATTGCCCATCGCATGCTCCGTACTATGGCTGCTCATCACACAATTCCCACATCATCAAACAATGCTCCAAACATACATGATAATGTAACACCACAATTTATTTTTCAAAAAATTCAGAAAAATCAAAAACTCTTGCTCTGAACGCCCATCACATGCTCTGTACTATGGCTGCTCATCACACAATTCCCACATCATCAAACAATGCTCTTACAAACACACATGCTCCAAACAGAATTTCTTATCAAAAAGTGTCAAAAATCAAAAACCACCCCCTCTGAAAACCCTACACACTAAAATTCACTCCAACGGAGCTGATGCACCCCATCACTATCCTTGACATCCTATTGCTCATCCTCTGTACTATGACATCATCAAACAATGCTCCAAACATACATGATAATGTAACACCACAATTTTTATTTTATTTTAAATCAGAAAAATCAAAAACTCTTGCTCTGAACGCCCATCACATGCTCAGTACTATGGCGGCAATTTGCACATCGTCAAACAATGCGCTTACAAGCATACATCAAACAATGCTCCAAACACAATTTCTTTTCAAAAAAATCAAAACACTCGTGCGCTGAAAACCCTACGCACTCAAATTCACTCCAACCGATCCGCAATTACGGCAAGCTCTACACTAGCGCACTTACGATGGAAGAATCCGGGCGTGGCGCACAGACGTCATCATAAACGCCGCAGCATTATTCTATTCTCCAGCAGCCACCAACAACCAGCAACAACAACGTAGTAGCTCGTAGCAAATGGCACAGCAACAAGGAACGGACACTAGCGCAACTGGTGTGTCGATTCTCTAATCGCCGGCCATGATCTCTTCACAACCGGGGTGGTCTTCTCATGCTCCTCATCCACTCCTGCTGCTTGGGGCGCCGGTTCGCCCCCCTCCCCGCTCCCCCCGCCATGCCCTACTCCCATGATAACAATTCTCACATCTGTTCCGAAATTTCCATCAACCCCAGAGGCTGCAAAAACCAAAAACAGAACAGAACCGAACACACACTTGCTTGTTCCTCTCGCTCTTTTAGTTCGTGAGAAAAGGATGACGAAGTGGCTAGAGTGCTAGGAGGTAATGAGATGCGGAGGTATGAGAGAGTGAAGAAGTAAGGCAGGCGAGAACGAGCAACAAGTGCAAGAGCAAGAGGAGCAGCAGAAGAGTAACTTAGCGAAGAGCAGCAGAGTTCTGGCTCTAGAGAAGAGCAGACCACGACGATGACCCCTGCCTGACAGGCGACCGCTGGTCGGGAGCGCGTACGCGACGAGGATACGGCGTCGTCGAGTACGACGGGCGTACATTACGGCAGATGGACCACAGGTCGGTGGTGAGTGAGCGAACGAATGCAGATTTCTTTTCGTTTTGGGATTCTTTTACTTCCGACTACCTACCTACCTGCCATCCGACTTTACTTTACCAGATAGAGCATTGACTCTAGATTGGAGAGGTCAAACCAAAAAAATTGAAATGACTAGGTTAAGATTCTCCATTAGGGATAGCGGACAAGTGTTTATATCTTAGCTTCTGGAAGGACGTGGAGTTGTCTCTTTAAATGGTGGTGACAAAATTTTGGAGTTTCAATTCGTGGAAGGTGAATTTTTTATGAAAGGTGACGTTTTTATGAGAGTTTCACGCTCTGACTTCGAAAGCAGCACCATGATTACAATGTTCAACACTCTATGCTGCATAATTGACATCGTATCGGGAGTTTGATGTGATAATTTTCCAATTTTGAAACGACATAATTCTCGGACCACAAGCTCGTACTTTGAGACTGCATGTTGCAAGTTTGACATCGTATGTGCAGAAGCTTGCAGTTTGGGACTCCATGTTGCAGGTTTGACATCGTACATGCAGAAGCTTGCAGTTTGGAACTCCATGTTGCAGGTTTGACATCGTACATGACGTTTGATGTGATAAGGGTCCGGTTAGTTGTTCACATCCAAGCTACACAATTCGTATAAATTCGGGTGTTTTTCTTTTTGTTTTGGGTTTCTTTTACTTCTGAGTACCTACCATTCCTTACCTACCTACCATCTGACTTTACTTTACGTGATAGAGCATTGACTCTAGATTGCAGAGGTCAAACCAACAAGCTTGAAATTTTGAAATGACTAGGTTAAGATTCTCCATTAAGGTAGTGGACAAGTGTTTATCTTGGCTTTTGGAAGGACGTGGAGTTGTCTCTTTGAATGCAAAATTTTGAAGTTTCAATTAGTGAAAAGTGAATTTTTTATGAAAGATGACAGTAATTGTTTTGTAAGAATTTCACGCTTTGACTTTGGAAAGCGGCACCATGATAGAGAGCTTGACAGTCCATGTTGCATATTTGACATTGTGTTGGTTGTTTGATGTGATAACTGTTCAATTTTGAAATGACATAATTCTCGGACCACAAGCTCCCACTGTGAGACTCCATGTTGCAGGTTTGACATCGTACTTGATGTTTGATGTAATAAAGTTATAATATATTGTTCACATCCAAGCTACGCAACTCATATAAGTAAAAGAGGTAGTATCCGCTCGAAACTCCGAGGTTCGCACTATGAGACTCCATGTTGCAGGTTTGACATCGTATTTGACGTTTGATGTGATAAGTGTCCAATTTTGAAATGACATGATTCTCGTCCCACGAGCTCTGTGAAACTCCATGTTGCAGGTTTGACATCGTACTTGACGTTTGATGTAATAAGGTTCTAATCTGTTGTTCACATCCAAGCTACGCAATTCGTACAAGTAAAAGAGGTAATATCCGCTCAAAACTCCGAGGTTCGCACTATGAGACTCCATGTTGCAGGTTTGACATCGTACTTCACATTTGATGTAATAAGGTTCTAATCTATTGGTCACATCCAAGCTACGCAACTCGTACAAGTAAAAGAAGTAGTATCCGCTCAAAACTCTGAGGTTCGTACAGTGAGACTCTATGTTGCAAGTTTGACATCGTATCGTACTTGACTTTTGATGTAATAATGTTCTAATTTGTTGTTCACATCCAAGCTACGCAACTCGTACAAGTATAAGAGGTAGTATCCGCTCCAAACTCTGAGGTTCGCATTGTCAGACTCCATGTTGCAAGTTTGACATCGTACTTGACGTTTGATGTGATAAATGTCCAATTTTGAAATGACATTATTTTAGGCCTACAAGCTCGCACTATGAGACTCCATGTTGCAGGTTTGACATCGTACTTGACATTTGATGTAATAAGGTTCTAATTTGTTCTTCCCGTCCAAATTGTGCAATTTGTACAAGTAAAATGGGTAATATCCGCTCGAAACTCCGAGGTTCGCACTGTGAGACTCCATATTGCATGTTTGACATCGTACTTGACGTTTGATGTGATAAGGTTATAATTTGTTGTTCACATCCAAGCTATGCAATTCGTACAAGTAAAAAAGGTAGAATCTGCTCGAAACTCCGAGGTTTCAATAAGTGAAAGGTGAAGGTAATTTTTTTATGAAAGGTGACGGTAACTATTTTTTAAGAGTTTCACGCTTTGACTTTGGAAAGCAAGCACCATGATAGCAGAGTTTGACACTCCATGTCGCATATTTGACATCGTATTGAACGTTTGATGTGATGAGTGTCCAATTTCGAAATGACATGATTCTCGACCCACAAGCTCGCACTTTGAGACTCTATGTTGCAAGTTTGACATCATACATGATGTTTGATGTTATAAGGGTCTAGTTCGTTGTTCACATACAAACTTTTGGAAGGACGTGGAGTTGACTCTTTGAATGGCGGTGGCAAAATTTTGGAGTTTCAATTAATGAAAGGTGAATGTAATTTTTTTTATGAAAGGTTATAGTAAGTAAGTAATTGTTTTGTAAGAGTTTCACGCATTGATTTCGGAAAGCATCACCATAATAGCAAAGTTTGACATTCCACGTTGCATAGTTTGAGACTCCATGTTGCAAATTTGACATCGTACTTGACGTTTGATGTGATAAGAATCAGGTCCGTTGTTCAAATCCAAGCTACGCAATTCGTATAAGTAAAAGAGGCAGTAGTTTGAAACTCCGAGGTTTATCAAGTGTATGTTAACGTGTTAGCTCGCACTTTGAGACTCCATATTGCAGGTTTAACATTGTACATGACATTTGACGTGGTAAGGGACTAATCTGTTGTCCACATCCAAGCTACTCAATTCGTATAAGTAAAAAAAGGCAATAGCCGTTTGAAACTCCGAGGTTTATATTATTGTATCTTGACGCAATATGGTACATTTGATGTGACAAGTGTCCAAATTTATTTACATGCATTCAAGTCATACAATCAGTATAAGTAAAAGAAGTAAGTCTATCCATTAAGAAATTTGTGAAAAAGTGTGTTATCGTGTGAAGGGAAAGAAGATAAAATTAATTGCTACATAAACATATGTGAGTATTTGAACCCCTTCATATTGTATAGGTCTGAAAACCATTTAGCTTGAAATTTGAATCGAAATTATGCATAACTATAGATGAAATAATAAGTCAACAGTTCCCGTTGCATTTATGACATTGTATAGTGCATTTTATCTGTCAAGAGTTCAATCATGGTTATATTCGCATCTTCCTACTAGTACAAATAGTAGAGGCACTATCTCGTAGAAACTTGGATGTTTGTGAAAGGTTTGTTACTGCGTCACGATCCATGTCATGAAAGGAAAATGGAATTGCTATACAAGCGTATATATCACTCTTGAACTAATTTAGACTGCATATGTCAAAAATACAGGCATACAATTTGAACCAACATCATTTTTCATTGCATTTAAATGACAAGTCTAAAATTCTTCATTGCATTTAAGACTTTGTATCATGCATTTGATGTGACAAATTTCCAACTGTGTTCAAATCCAATCTATAGGTCAATGAACTTTTATTGTTCTTTCATGAGCTTTAGAGTTTCTATTGGATAGTGTCTTTTTTTCCTTTATGTCATGCGTGTCAACAAAAATTTAATTAAATTGTGAGACAATTGTATAGACCTATTTAGCCACTCAAAATCGCACATGTTAAAAGACATGCTTAGATTTTGAATCAACTCCATGCTCAACAAATAGCAAGACAACAAGTTCACAAATTTTGGTTACATTTATAACATATTATATTCATTTTACATGATAATTGTCCAATCATGTTGAGATTAATTCAAGTAGAAGGGACAACATGAAAGATTTATTACTAGCAGATAAAAGATGATGAAATTGTTTCAAAATTGTATGTAATTATTGGTAGTTACAAGACTTGGAAATAGACTTGGAAAGTGAAAACTTCAAAATTTAGAAATTGTAAAGTAAAATATACCGTAGTAGGAAGGCAGGGTCAGCAGAAAATAATTCCCCAAAAAAATGCTAAATAAATAAATAAATTTATCAAGTATTTTGTCGAAATCAACAAAAATGAAGTCAACAAAAATTGTAGACAAAAAACAAAGGAAAACGTGTAGCCGCTAGTAAAATTCAATGTTAGTTATTAATAGCTAAATTTTTAATAATTATTTTTGAAAGTGCCGACCCCTACTTTTCAAACTTTAATTAATTATTCGACATGAAAGTGTCGACCCTGCCTTCCTACTACGGTATGTAAAAGATAATGAGGTTGCAACACAATTGTTTATGATTGTTGGCAAATGTTGAAGTGAAAATTCAACATGACTAAATATCAATTTTCACTTAAGATTACCCAAATATGTTTTTGGAACTATCAGTAAATTAAAGGCTTTGAAATATACAAAGCAAAAACTTCAAAGGTTTATTAAACATTGAGTGTCATGTAGGCAATGGAAAGACAAGGTAATTGTCATGTAGGCAATGGAAAGGCAAGGTAATTGTCATGTAGGCAAGGACATAGAAAATTGAGATACTTTGTTCTATGATTTTTGGTATTAGTAAATGCGACAATTTGAAGTAAACAATGTAAAACTTTGAGATCTAGATTGTATTATTCACACACAAATGTATGTAGTCATTTGTAAATACAAGTCTACGAAAGAGTGAAATAAAAACTTCAAAGGAATTTTACAAAACATTGATTGCTACATAAACAATTTCACAACAAGACAAACTATCTATAACTCCAAGGTTTGTTAAACATCAACTTGTAAATATTTTTAAACAAAAAGATACGTCAATTGCCATGTAGGCATATAAAGACAAAATGAGGTATTTTTGTTTATGATTGTTGATGTTGATATAAAGAAATGAAGTGAAAACACCAAGGTTTAAGTTGTATATATGAAAGCCAATTTTGAGGGATAACAAAAGTATATTATTACAACATGTGACTTAGAGTCTCAACAAATTAATTGTATACATATTATGGGAAATGTTTACAATAGAAGAACTTGACCCTACAAGGAAAAAAGAAAAGTGGACAAGGCAGTTGAAGTCCTCAAAATACCTAGAAATATGCGTAGTGGATAACATTGAAGGGTCTCCCGGATTTTGTGGTGAGAGAGGCAAAAAGGGTTCTTTCATTGCCAAACGAGGAGATCATGGGCTCAAAATGCCGTTTTATTGTTTTTTTTAAGTCCCGGTCCAAGTTCGGTTTACATTGAGTGAGAGGCCTAAGGGCTTTAAAACTTACATTTTTTTGAAGTGTGACCATGGAAGTGTGACCATGGAAGTGTGACCATGGAAGTGTGATCATGAAGTGTGACCATGGAATTAATCCATTTTCCTTGGTCACGGGTCTTGGTCCGTAGTGCAAACCACCTCTAAGGTCATTCCGGACCGATCAAGATCAATTTTTATATCACCAAAATCAATTTTATGAAGGACATTGCACGTGGTAATCAAAACACTGATCAACAAAAACATAAAACCATATATCTTCATACATTAGTTGGATATCAGACAAAGATCGCACTAATTACAAAACAATGCCTATTTCTTGAATGCACAAAACTGATGAGCATGGTTACTTTAAAAGTCGACACTAATGATCTTGCAATGTTTGGTTGGAATGGTGGCAGGTACGCATACATATGCACTGTAGGTATAAATGTACAACCAGAGAGGATTATATTGACGGTAACCATAATCTTTTTTTCTGTTTAAAAAAACACATGGTATTTGTGCACATTACATTTCACTAAAACCAAGAAACTACAAACTATTATACTTGGGGTAGTACAATGCCCGTCGAGCATCATGTTTGGCCATGTGTATCGAACCATCATGTATCCAATCAGCCATTAAAATTGCTAGAGTCAATGAGCTCGAGAATGACTACTGCATTAACTCAAACCGGTAACAAGTCTCACTTCAGTAAAAAAAAAACGGGATGTAAAGCAGCTTCCAAATTCAATGGATTCACTGAATCAGAAGACTTTCAATGCAATTAAGACCCTGTTTTCATCAATTTCTGTGTACAATTCAAACTTGTATGTACTGTGTACTGCTGACATACCTGGTTGCTGAACTGCCCACAAGCAGCTTCATATCATTTAACACTCTGGAGCTCAGGTAGCTGCCCTGTAGCTTTCCCACAGAAAAACACAATAAAATTTGAAAGTCACATTTTTGTTTTTTGTTTTCTCGTTTTTCTTTTGGACACAAAGGAAACGAATTGATTGCATTACAACAAACCCGCCAGCCAAATGCGGCCCATATAGCTCACCGAATCACAATCACAAAATAGTCTATAACCCCTAAAGGACCAAGGATTCATGGTTTTAAAATGATTATATTGTGACAAAAAATATTCAGATGGGACCAGATTTTTACTACCAAAATCAATGAAGAACATCATCATAAAAGTTGGGCCAAACTATTTTGGTGTCATTTTGACACCAAAAACCGCATACATGTCATTTTAGTGTCATATTATCTAGACTAGGTTGGTATGGAGGTTGGCACCAAATTATCTTAATTGCATTTCAATACACCATCATGGCACTATGTTCACATGCCTTGAAGTTCCTCATGATTGCATGTGTTGATCAAAATAAATTACCAAATGAATAGAATAAAATCCACATACGACCTGCTCAAAATTGTTGAAAGAAACACAAGGCCCAATTCGAGCTTCTTCGTCCTTTAGGTGATAACCAAGACCAAAGAATTTATTATATAATGTATGTGGTGAATGCACGTGTGCTCTCTAAGATGGTTGCGCTCCTCGTTCGGTTGTGTTGGATGTTGGTACAAGCCAATTTACTCTATTATATAGTGCACACATGCATGTGAAGACGGTTCCGTCTATAGAATTGCTATATAGGACTACAACCTAGTCTATTATATAAAACATATTGTGCACGCACGCTCACAAGGACAATTCTACTTAGAAAATACTGCATGCCAGTTCCGGATCTCGAACATGTCAACCTATTCTATGCAATATAGACCATGCATGTACGTACATTATGTTGCTACCGACTAACACATTGAACTCTAGTACGGGCCAACCTATTCTATTATCTCTTACATAACTCACAGGGTGCAAGCACAAACGCGCACTCCCCACAACCGTTTTGGTGTTGAAATGATTGTGTCACACATTGACATAGGCCCGACTAGTATAATATATAGCATAAATGTGAGGACAGTTCTACCACAGAACTGGTATGAGGGACTCTAGTATGGGCTAACTTGGTTACTAATGACATACACGATTGATTGAAAGTTTGTACCAAGCCATTTGACTCAGAGAACTAAAAACCCATGTCCCCATATATTTATCCCACCTTCTTCCCACTTCCCCGTTCTTTTCTTCAATAACAATAAAAATCATTTCATTAAAAAATAAAATAAAAAGGTTACGATTAATTCTAAACATAATTGGCCAGTTGATCCATATATTAATCGTAACACTCTTGGAAAACTTTTCACCCAACACTCTAAGGAAATCTATTGAAAGTTTGTACGAAGCCATTTGACTTATAGAAGTTATGAAAAAGAAAAGGAAAAGAAAAAAGGGGAGTCACATAGAGTATGTTGCTTTTGGAGCAGTGGGGGGGGGGGGGGGGGGTGGGGTTGATAAATGATACCTACCGTGTAGGGGGAGGTATATAAAAATAAAATAATAATAATACACAGATGGATGCAACACATGTCCTTTTTTAAAATAGTAATAAATATAATAATAAGGAGACGGATGAATGGAAAGCATGTCAACTGCACCAAATATAGATATTGTTATTAATATACTATATTGACCTTGATAGAATTTTGCTGGCTTTAAGCGCCGGTTTGAAGCCTTCTGTGAGCTGCCTTCTAATGGTGGGGCTTGGTTCCTTCAATTCTACAAGACTTGGAAGTTACCCACAAAATTATATGCGTGTAGAGTCAACCTCTGAACGAACCTCCCCCGAACCTTCCTTGGATGTGGATGATATTTTTATTTGGATGTGGATGACGTTGAGGATTTGTTTTCTCATTGTCATTGCAGTTTCCAAATTATTTTTTTTCTCCTAGCATATTAACCTCTAAACGTACCAACCCTTTGAACATAATTAGATTCCAGCCTCAAAAGTAGATATCAACATGGCTTAGATGCACATGAGGTGTACATGAGAAGACAATTGCAAGCATAAAATCTACCCAACAAATTTGACATACTTGTAGTTGGAGGCCTCTTCAATATTATCAACATATCCTTGAAAGGGGAGAGTAGTTTTGTCCCAATGTCCCTCTGTCCGGTGGGCACCGGGCCATTGGCATTACGAACGGACACTTTATTCACGCCGGCCTTATAATAGGGTCGGTGTTTCTATCTATCTATCAACATATCCTCATCACAAGAAATTTATTGTAATTGGTAGAGAATTAAATAAGCTTTCAAAAGTGACTCTGGATGGAAATCATCTTATGTTGAATGAAAAAGTTATAAGGTTTTGAATGTGTTCGTGATTTAATTTTTGGACAATGGGCGTTTAGGGGTTAAAGTTCTTTTAGCCTTTGCAAGGGTTCCGGGTTCTTAAGCCTTTTTGCTCTCACTAATTGAAAGATGAAAGAATTCAAAACATGTGATTGTTGAGGCTAGGCTACTATGGACTTTTAACCTTCCGTTATCATTCTTGTCACAGACATAGAACCAGCTAGGCACTTCTAGAAGCTTTCACGGGCTTTTAGAAGATTCCACGTGCCTCTAGATGCTTGCACGATCTTCTATAGTAGTCTAGATACTTCATAGGAACTCTCATAGTCTTTAGGAAGCCACATCAGAAGCTTCCTTAGTACTAATATATAGAAGGCGAGATAAGGGACTCCTCAGTCTGATCAACACCAGTTTAGGAGCAATTTTGAGTGTTACCTTGTCGTGTATCCTTTCCTGAGTTCAATATACTTTTTTGAGAGCCACTATTGTGTAGTATTGCACTTCTTGTTCTTGAGTTCTTGGTCGTGTTCTTGGTCGTGTTGTCGCTCGTGTTCTCTCTCGTGTTCTCTCTTGTGTTCTTACAATTTGTGTTCTTACTGTTTGTGTTCTTAAGGTTCGTGTTCTTATGAATCGTGTTCTTAAGGTTCGTGTTCTTATAATTCCTGTTATTGTTTGTGTTCTTGTTCTTTAGTTCTTGTATCCCTGACATTAGGGGTTAAAGTTCCTTTAGTCTTTGCCAGGGTTCCGGGTTCTTTAGCCTTTTTGCTCTTACTAATTGAAAGATGAAAGAATTCAAAACATGTGATTGTTGAGGCTGGGCTACTCTGAACTTTTAACCTTCCGTTATCATTCTTTAGATAAATAATGGCGTGGCATGTTCAATATTCTGGAATCCGCTACAAGGGTTCTTGTGAAATGATTTTTATTTTAGGGTATAGCTCACAAGGGCTAAAGAATCTTGTGAGTAAGTGCATTTGGAGTTCATGATTTCAAAACAAAAGAGACTATTGTTGGTTCTTCCCAAATCCTCCATGAACCCCCACATTGGAACCTAAAAAGTTTTGCTCTCTAATTCATTTGCATCTTCCAAATGCTAGTAAACTCATGCAATCAACTTGACCAGAAAAAACAAACATCTACCCTAACGTGTACCTTAAAAATCCAAAACAAAAAATAAACACTTATTGCATAATGTACAATTCTAAGACATCAAAATTACGACACAGTTTATTTTATTTTATTTTATTTTGAGACAAATGGACATTTTATTCCACTGTGAAACAAAACTTACATCAAAACCAAGGGCAATGACCCCGGCAAAGGAATTTTGGGGCATACATTTAGAACATTGAACTTAGAATATTCATACCTTTTGCCTAGAGTATTCGAATAAATTAATTTCACTTGGTTCATAACATTCTTGAACTACCTTGTTGGACCACATCCTTTACTCTGTAGAGAAACTGCAAATAAATTCATTCAATTGAAATTAAAGAAAATACTCCGCGATTCCTTTGATCCCATGACAAATGCTTGAGATTCAAAGGTGCGACAACCGGCCTCTAAAGAACTTTATAGTCTCACATATATTCCCTACTTTTCGGTGAAAAAAGTGTCAGTCTTCTACAGCCAGAATTTCGCGCAGTTATAGGTGATACAACATGGACGTTTCAAAACATCCCTTGTGCATCTAGGTTGGGTTCAAATTTACGACAGTAGAATGTACTAGTGAGCTTTTTGCTCAGTGTGAGTTGGTATGTGAGCTTTTATTGTGAAACCAAGAATTTGCCGTACATTGAAAAACAGACCTTTGTGGTGGTGAACTTTGGTGCTTTTACAATAACCTATATCATTATCAGGTAGAAAATAACATAATTGTATTCATAGGATTAGTAGTATATTGTATTTATATAACTTACAATAGGTAGATTTTAATTTACAAAATCCCACAAGTAAGGTAGAGGGCTCCAAAACCAACAAGATTCTAATTCTAAGAGAATGTAAACCATGCATTTATTTTAGTACACAAATTTAAGCACATCATAGAACTCTTATTGAATGTTGACCAAAATGATAAGCTATCTATGGTCTACCTAAATATAAGTTCTAAGATGATTATCGTGCCTAGATTCTCTTTGAATTAGAACCCTATTGGTTTTGAAACTCTCTACCTTACTCCAAACAAGAGTTTTTTCAGGCCACGAGGGCCTACCAACAACACTCTTACGGACGAATGGACTCTTTATTCACACCGGAATTCTATATATATGGGTTTTGGCGCGAGTTTGAGATGGGCTTTTGACTTTGGGGTGGGTGGAGCGAGCTCATGAGTTGCTCCTCATGGTTTGTATGCTTGTTTGTCTGTATGTGGAGTTGCTAGGAATCTGGCTTCTCCACCCGCGCCATCCAAGAATAATATCATTGGGTTATGTGCTTTTGGTTGCTTGCCCAGCCATGTGGGAATAGTGAGGATACTCACTCACTGCTCCAATATCATTCCATCACCATTTCCATGACGGTGCCCACCAATGTCCAAAATTTAATAATAATAATGTAATCTAATCTGCCTCACTTCGTTTCCAGCTATGGCCACATGCCTGTTTGTTCTCACAAGTTCCTCCATGAACAAAACACGGGCTTCAAGTCAAACTTCCCTGTACCACAAGGCCGTTGGTTTACGGGCACGATTGTACGTAGCTTCACACTAAAGGTATGTTTAGATTTTAGGAAATGAATTTAGAAACACGTTTGGACTAGATTCAATTTACTAAGAGCAAGCCTAGTCGTTCGTCAGTGTGCACCAAGTCCACATTCAAGATGGTGTCAGAGAATTAGGAACTCCGCTAGCAACAAACACCAAGCGTGCCTAGAATAAAGGTCATCAATTGATTTAAACTATTACTTGGGACAATCATAATGATGGAGAATAAGTTTACTAAAGTCAACTTCATAAAGTGAGAGCATTGTCTTAACACAAAGTAAGACAATGTGGAAACTACCTCCGCCATATGGACAATATTTGGTGTAGAAATATCAAACTCCAAACTATGAGAGGCACTTTATCATTCAAAAAAGAGTGTTGGTGAGTGAAAAGATGATGCTGTTGAGCCTGCTCTTAGACTCCATTCCTAACACATAACGTTCAGTACACTACTTTTTGCTAATAGTGTCGCGTGCACTAATTGATTTAAAAAAGGCTACATCTTTTTACGCAACATGAATATTTTTACCAATTGTGTTTACAAAGTTCATTTTACATGTATAGGTTCAATGTATTTTCTATTGATAGAAATATTCATGTTGTGTATAATGTTATAGCCTCAAGTGTTGATGGTATTATTAGCAAAAAGTAGTGTAGTTGACTCAGGGACTACCCTCCTTCCAATGAAATGATGAGGAATATACCTTGACATTGTCACGTCAACTCCATCATTAGCTAAAGAGGCACATGATATGGGTAGGAAGAACTCCAAGGATGAAGTTGGATGAAACTCCAAAGCAACACCCTGCAAAAGCTATTGAATGTGTAGACCAAAAGTGTATATAGCAACATGCCAAAATGATTTTTGACCACATCAAAGCATTGCATATTATTATTATTACTATTACTATTACTATTAATAGTATTTGTTGACATCATCTACTAAGGTGGGGTCCAATTGCTCCCTTTTTGATCCATTTGGAAATGATCAGCCCTCCACCTATACTAAAACATTATTGCTTAATTTTAAGAATGGCTTTGATGGAAACATTGGAAACAATGTACATTCCACCAAATAGGGGTCCGTGGTTGTTGTTCATAATGTTAGTGTGAATTTGAAATCGAGAGTTACAACTCATTAGAATCCGTGTTAGAATCATCGTTTACTTTTGGACTAAGTCTTTAGACTCCAAACTCTTATTGTAGACAAATCATTTTTTTTAAAGATTTTGTAGATTGTTTCGTATGGGTAGCGTGTAGTGATATTGACTGCTAAAGGAACAATCGTTTATTTTTTGGATAATAAACAAATTTCATTCACATTTTCTCATTTGTCATGCAATTTTTGCAAGGAAAAGAAATATAACAGATTTTTATGGCAAGGTAGCTTCATGCACGTGTGGTCCCATTAGAAAGGGATGATTTGTGAAAATTTTATGTCCCTTTTCATGTTGAAGTGATTCACCAATTTTTTTGCTATTTGGAGAAAGTAATGGTGTTCCATTCATCATTTCTATTGCTTTTTTGAAGTTAATTTGCAATAGATAATCCAACTTTGATCTATTATAGTAAATTTGAAACTCTAAAATTAAAAATTATAATTTATAAAAAGTTTCAAAGGTTAATGCTTTTAAATTCATTTAAAATAATTTAAATTTAGTTTTGGAAGTTTGACCTTATGAATAATTTGTAGAGATGATGCTCTACATTTTGTTCATTGAACCAAGGTAGGCACATATTATAACACATCTATGTTTTGTTCAATATCCCTTGGACTTCTAGGGGTTAAATTTTGTAAATAAAAACTCTAAAATCAAGTATGTTGCCCTTGTGATGTTTATTCTCTTTCAACAAAATAAAAGTGTCCGGTTGTTTTAAAAAAAATAAAAATAAAAGTCTAAAATCAAACTTATTTAAAAGTCTATAAAATAAATTATATTAATATATTTTAAAAAATAAAATGATATAAAAAATATAAATTGTGATTAAAAATTTAATTGTAGAATTACAACACAAATTTTGATAGAATTGTATAAATTTATTGATTAACTACAAAAATGCTTGTTTACATTTTCAAAATTATTGTTCATTCAATTGTAGAAAGTTTCAAGTTTATGTTATGAAAAATAATTATATTAAAAAAAGATTGATTGGAAAAGAGCAATACGCTTTTTATTTGGTCAAAATAAAGTTTGAGAAGAAAAGTCCATATTATGACAAAAGTGCACTTCATTGCATGCAAAATTTGAGCTTGGATTGTCCTTCGATTAAATATATTTTTGAATGAAACATTTAAAAGTTAACATTAAATTTCATTAAATTACTTAAAATTAATTAATTAATTTTTTCCCATTGAAAAAATAAACCAATCAATATTAATTCAAAAATCAAATATTGTGATTTAAAAAAATGAGAAGCTCCATAGTGTTGACAAGTCTATTTTGTACTTTTCTTATGATCAATGTGATAAATGGTTGTGAATGATAGATTGAGGCTATTAAGCACATTGTGTTAAAACTGGCATTTTAACCCCTGAAGGTCACAACTCACAAGGTGTCCCTAAAATTGACAATTTGAGAAAAACTATTATAGAGTATTGTTTGGAAGAATATTTTGGAATTAATATACGAATGAAAGTTGTATATTTTGAATTTTAGATTCCATAATTGTGTGGTTAGATTCACCAATGCTATCACAAAGATTTAACCATAAAATTTGAAAGTAAAAATTAGCAATTCCATCTAATTTGATTACCAATTTAAAAATAATAATTTTTGGGTAATTTTTTTTGAATTGCATTTGAAATGAGATACGCTTGACATGGTGGCTTTTTGAAATTTGTGTGTTCCTTAACCCTTTAGTGCCTAGGGTACTGTAGCTCAGAGCCCTGGATTTCAGTAGATTTTTCCACTGTGGTTGAGACTACCAAAAATAGAATGAGTTAAATTAGAAAGTAACTGTACAATTTTATTCTCAACTCGAGAGCACATATTTTATCAAAATTTGAGAATCATCTGATGGTGGGA
Organism: Pohlia nutans; assembly: GCA_022496805.1. Classification (NCBI taxonomy): domain Eukaryota; kingdom Viridiplantae; phylum Streptophyta; class Bryopsida; order Bryales; family Mniaceae; genus Pohlia; species Pohlia nutans. Next base: position 8,005,613 of record CM040086.1, read on the forward strand.
TCGGAAGATTATAGTATGTATTTGAACTGTATAATGCACGCTCAAAAACGAGATTTTGGGGGGTGTGTGACTTCAAAGTTAAATAGAATTTGAGGTAAATTTTCAAAAATAAAAGCAAAGAAGTTCAGCTATGCCCTATGTCAACACCTCTCCGTTGCAATCTTTCATATCAAAAATAGACTCACACATAATTATTGTGAGATTTATAAGTGAAAGTGACTTGTCCATGTACGGTTTAGGACAAAATTTTATACGTAGAAAATTGACAGGAGTGGGTACATTAGTCAAGATCGGATTACACACACTAATGGAAGATGAAGAAGAGAACACAATCCAAAAAAATAAAACAAGATAACAAACTTCCAAACACAATAAATACTACACAGTACATATGTTGTATTTGTAAGTATTTACTGTATTTTCAAGTATTTGCAGTATTTTCGTGTTTTGTTGATAGGTATTTTGATAGTTGTACAATTCCAAATTGAAAATTTCTTTTTCTGGAAGGTGCGTAATGTATGTGGGCAAATCTGAACTTCAAAACTGAAGTTCCAATTCTTCACGGATTCTCTGCTATTTGCATTTCAGACGTTGTAGTGACCATAATGTGGTCAGCTAGGCACTAAAGGGTTAAATAGATGGCCTCATTTTTGCATGGCTACTTTTGAACTAAAGTCAATGCACTTTTGGCTTGGTCAAAATTTCACATACTTATACGTTTGTGATTTTAGAGTAGTGAGTACTCTAATAACACCAAATTAAACCATTGAATGGGACAACAACTTGATGAAGTATCTTTAAAAAATGTGTCATAGTAAAGAGGTTCATGAAGAAGGAGATATAGATGAAAACAATCATCCATCAACTCCACAAGGTTGCTTGGGCCTTTAAGAGTTAAAACCATTAAAGTCCTACATACTTTGTACACACGCTCAAACCTCAAGCTTATTGTGTGTTTAAATAAAAAAACCAAAATACCAAAAAACTTTACAGTCTAAAATGTTTGTCGTATTACATAGACTCTAGTAAAAATATCATGGGTTTTGTTCAAGAGCATCAAAAAGATGCTCGCGAAACAATCAAAGTAATGGTGACAATTGGAGTATCTAATTCAACTTTTGAATTTGTACACGAGAATTTTCGTCACTTTTGACAAACAACCATGCATGAAGACCAAAGACCAAAGAGACATGACTACCATGGTAACAACCTTGGTAAGAGGGAGCATAAATCCCCCAACGATCCGAGAGAATAGAACCCACTTTTACACATTCCATTGAAAACGGAATAACTTATGTCATGTACAAATCATCCATCAAACTAAATCCAAAACTGGGTCACGTCTCGAAAAACCCACTTCAAACCTGCTTCCAAAAAGATGACCGAATCTAAAAAAAGGCAAAAGAAAAAAAAGATGAGAAAAAAACACCAAATCCCAAAACAAATCAAAAAACGGGAAAAGCAAGGACGTCATACGTACAGTGACGGGGGTTAGTCCGACCTACGACCGTGATACCACGGTCATACATACACGGTCATCCACGGTCGTTGGTAATAGGGTATCTTCGTCCTCGCTCAACCTCTTGTGTCCATTGTGGCTGTTGCTTCAGATCGGGAGCTTGAATCGATCAATTGTGAAGCTTTTTGAATGAGCTGTTTAGGGTTTAGGATTTGAAAGCAGGGGGTCCTCGATCGAGAGAGAACGAGCCATGTTTCGAGTGCGGGCGACTGCCTTCTTTGCGGGATTCGCCGTGGCTTCGGGCATTGCCATGTTCCAGTTGCAGAGAGATGTGTGGGGTAGCCACCACATTCTTGCTGATGAGGTGAGTACTACTTGGCACTTTTTTTGTTTGTGTGATCGACTCCGATGATTCATTAGGGTTTGGAAAACTTGCAGATATGTTTAGGGTTTGAAACTCACAATTGGCGTTGCTATACCCGTATTCGTGCGTCGTTTTCGTTAGAGTCGTCTGCTTGGACGGGTTCTGTGTCTGAAGATTTTGGAGTTCTGTGAGGATGTAGATGACTGAATCCGATGATTAGGGTTTGGAGCTCGGAGTACGTACTTACCCCTTCAAGCAGGTGTTTAGGGTTTGGAGCTTCTGCAGATTCTGAGTATCGCTCTTTTTAATTTTATCGAATTCAATGTTTACGGTTTGAAGCTCTTTTTGAGTGAAAATTGGTGTTGCTATACCGTGTTCTTCGTTAGAGTCGCTGCTTGGACGGGTTCTGTGTCTTTGATTCGAAGATTTGGAGTTCTGTGAGGATTTGGTTGGCGTCGGGAGTTGAAGACTTTACAGTCTTCAAACCCTAAGTGTGTTTCCTGTTTCAAATTCTCAGAGTTTTTTCTTCGGTTAGGGTTTTTGTCGTTGGATTCTCACGTGCCGATATTGCATGCATGTTTTAGTGATAGCGTAGGGTTTTGAGGGCTCACCGTGTATTTTCGGAAGAATGTCAGTTGATTAAAGGTGTGAATGGGGCAATTGCAAATCATAATAGTTTCAAATGTGGCAAGCACCTATTAGACAGCATTCTGACGAGGGCGATTTGAATGGTGTGAATGGCATTGCAAATTGTCAAATTTCAACGATTCTGCTCTATTTAATTTCTAGTGGGATAGTGTATTTTTTAAACTCATGTGTTGGTATTCTTGAAGATATTCATATGAATGAGCTGGTTTGTTTAAGCTCTCGATATTGTTGGTGGTTTTGACGAGTAGGTAGAGGGGTATTACAATCACTTGGAGAAACGGATACAACAACTTGAGCGTGCGGTTGGAGTTGCCACTCCTAAACCTCACCGGGTTAGTTCCTTAACCCCAAAAGGACCAAGAAGCCCAAATTGGGCCTCATGTTTTTTTATAGCTCTTTTGAATAGGTCCTATGTACACTTTCAATTATTTATTTGTCTTTTGATCAACACATGTAATGTCCTTCACTGATATAAAGTCTGGTCCTATCTGTATTACAATTTTTCACAGTAAGTTCAATTGAATTTGTCATTTCAAAACTATGAATCCTTGGACCTTTAAGGGTTAACTGGTACCTTCATGAAGTTTATTGGTTTGAAATGCAAAACCTTTACTTACAAGGGTTTTTGGATGACTGCAGGCGGGCGCTGAAGAATGCGACTGATGCATCAATTTTCCCCGGGTTGAAAGCGGGATTTTCGCGCATCTTAAAGTGGCTTTTTTGACATTACTACAAAGATTTTCCAGGGTTGTCTAGAAGCAGAGTTCTTTCTCAATTTAGACAACATTGTACATCCTATTGTAAATCTGAAGCTGGTCACGTGCCCTTGGTTTTTCACAGAAGTGGAATCTGCGAGGTCATCCTGAAAGCTTTTCGTTTTCTCACAGAATTCTTTTGGTTATAGTGTGCACACTGTTTCTCCATATTTACATTGTCAAGACAGCAGTCTGTTGAGAGAACGAATACATTTTAGTTTAATATTCACGAATAAAATGGCTGGAAAGATATACATCAGTGTGGACACAAATAGCGAACATATGTAGCATGCGTATAATCCTTTATTTTATTTTATGGTACATGGCTATTGTTAGCAAATTCCTTTTGTTCTAATGATAACTGGAAAGTTGTGGGATTCCTGCTTTTGTGGATAGTTTCAGGTGTGAAACCATTGAAAGCGACCTGGATTGTCAACCCGGAGCAGCACAGGACTGACTAAGCAGAAAACACGAGAAAGGTAAGTATGAGCAGTAGTACTACTAAAAACACGATCATCAACACTTGGCCTTTCCAACCTGCTTTCTTCATCACTGTGGCAAGCTTTTTCTGCACAAAGCATGAACTCCGTCACGTTGGCTATAGTGCTGGTCCTTTCATATTGTACTTGCATTTTGTCATGATTTGAAAGCTTAGTAGACATGACAAAAATAAACTATGAAGTTTCATACTGTAGCACATGCATACCTGGACAAAGTCGAGCCGAGTGGCTGTGCCATCCATGTCATCGCTAAATTTATCCATGAGCCCTCCCTGTTCCACAGTCCAGATAAGGCAGCATTTAATTTGAAGTTCCACTTTGGCCATGTATTTTTAGCATGCAAGCAGGTGATTGATGCTCTGTTTCACTTTGAGAGTACTTTGAGAGAATACAGAGTATTTGAGTGCATTTTTCTATTTCAATGCATAAAATGGATTGTATGGGCAGATATACAGTGGAGAGCTGTAGGAATAAACCTTTAAACTCATTACCCTGTTTTAACAATTTTCAAAAAACGTGAAACTTGACTTCTAGTCTGGATATTTTCATGGTTTCACGATTTTTTAATCCTGAAGGGCCAAGAAGCCTACATTGGGTTCCATGCTTTTTTAACAGTTTTGAGTAGGTCCTCTTGCTCAAATTTATTTGTGTTTTGATCAACATATGCGTTGGTTTCCTCTAGTTTTGGTGGTCCCATTTGAATTATATATTTCACAATACAATCAATTGAGTTTGTCATTTTAAAATTAAGAATCCTTGGTCCCTTGGGGGGTTAACTTGTAAACGACTACCAGATTCCAATTCACCCCACGTTCTCATCACTTCTTGGATGGAGTTTTTCCAAAAACTTGGAGATACCTCATCAAGTTGTTGTCTATCCAATGGTTGAATTTGGAGTTACTAGAGTACATATTTTTCTAAAATCACAAATGTAGAAGTATATCAAGTTGTTGACCAAACCAAAATTGCATTGACTTTAGTTCACAAGTGGCCTTGCAAAAATGAGGTCATAGATATAATTAGCACATTATATATGTTGCTATTTAATTTTAATGTATTATTTTTTGTGTTGCCTAAATAATGCTTTGTTTGTAATCAAATTTAGAAGGAATTTTAAATTTGAACTTTCAAATTTTATAATAAAATATTGATGATAGTTTTGGTGAATCAAACCGTATGGATGGAATCTAAAAATCAAAATTTACAACATTCATTAGTATATCAATTCCAAAATATTCTTTCAAATAGTACTTTATGATGATTTTTCTCAAATCGTCAATTCTAGGGACACTTTGTAATGTTTAGGGGTTAATCCCTAAACGACCCAGCGTCCAGAAATTGGATCACAAACGGATTCAAAGCCTTCTCACGTTCTCATCAATGCTTGGATGAAACTCATCCAATTTTTTGAAGATTCTTCACCAAGTTGTTGTCCTATCTAATGGCTGGATTTAGTTATACTAGAGTACATATTTTTCTAAAATTACAAATGTAGAAGTATGTCAAGTCGTTGACCAAGCCAAAATTGCATTGACTCTAGTTCAAAGTGGAATCGTGAAAAATGAGGTCATAAATTTAAGAAACACAAAAATTTCAAAGTATCATCACATTTAAGAGTATCTCATTCAAACTCATTCCAACAAATTTTACTCAAAAAATATTAAAATTTAGTTTGTAATCGAATTTAGAAGGAATTTTTAATTTTAACTTTCAAATTTTATAATTAAATATTGGTGATTTTATTAGTGAATCAAACCGTACGGATGGAATCTAAAATTCAAAATCTAAAACTTTCATTTGTATATCAATTACAGAATATTCTTCTAAATAGTAGTTTATGATGCTTTTTCTCAAATTGTCAATTCCAGGGACACCCTAGTACGTTTAGGGGTTAAAGAAGAATGAAGATAATTATAGTAAACATTATGGTGTAATCGGCATGATCTTAGCACTGGCACAAACATGTTCTGCACATATGTATTGGAACACTACGACTTGGAACTTCAAAATGCTATCACTTTTGCCATTTTAATTTTTTTTGAAAATTTCAAAATCAGTTAGACTAGGCTATTTGCTTTGGTTGGACAAATTTACATTTGAAACCAAGAATTAAAATAAAATCACCATTTTGACTATTTTGAAACCCAATTCTTGGGCTTCATTGCTCTCAAAGGGCTAAAAGTAGGGCTCATGTTGTTCTCAATGAGATGAACGAATTAGAGTTATTATGGACCCCAGATGGGTATTTAGAATGAACCATCATCATAGAAAGATGCCATACCAATGTATAACACTGGTAGGGGCACCCAAAATCGCCACTTTTGACACTAAGCTTAGACTGGTCAAAATTTCTTCCTAGCAAAGGAAAGTGGGTTCCACCGCACCAAAGAATGTGTTATCGAGATATCGCATGCAAAAATTGCAAAAGCTTTGTTGGTAGATGACCTAAACCCAACACTTGACTAGATATCTAGGTGGTCTACATAATCTTAACCCCTAAACGTCCAGCGTCCAGAAACTGGATCATGAACAGATTCAAAGCCTTGCAACTTTCTCATACAACTTCAAATGACTTTCATCCAAGTCATCCTTGTAAGCCTATTAAATTCTCTACAAATTACAATACATCTTTTGTGATGGGGAGCTGTTAATAATATTGGAGAGGCCTCCAACTACTAGTATATCAAATTTGTTAAGTAGATTTTATGCTTGCAATGGTCCTCTCATGTACACCTCGAGTACATCTGAGCCGTGCTAAAATCTATTTTTGAGGTTAGCATCTACTTGTGTTTAAAGGGTTGGTACGTTTAGGATTGATCATGGTATCTTAATGGTCTCTTAATCAACATGTACCCATCATCTAAGAGTTTAAAGTAAAAAAATTGGATCAATGGCCGTTATGGGTGTCACTCTCTTCGTACATCCCGCTGCACATGCTCAGTTAATATTTGAAAAAGAATCTGTACACTATTAACCCTTAAAGTACACTATTAACCCTTAAAGGTCCAAAGAGCCCTGTCCGACCAGTATTATACACTAATATTTCATTGGATTTGGCATGGTTTCACACCTATGGTTTACGATCAAAAGTGAAGTTAAAATTCATATCGACATGGTTTTAGTGAGCTATTATAGTCTCAATTTGGAACTTTCTATATACAACAAATGTCAAATATACGCCAACGTATCTACTATCCCTATCAGCCCTTCTAAGGGTTAAATGAACTTGAACGAGAATGAGAATTCCTGTTTAAAGGATTTGGCGAGAACAAAAGAACCAGCTAAAACAAGACATGATTTCCAAGTCCAACAAGATGAGGAGAAGGGTGTACCTGTAATGACAATTCTTCATGTATGACAAGCCCCACATGACCAACATGGCCCAGACTTGCACTCAATTCCTCCAAACCCTCATCCTGCTCTCTGAAACACACACGAGATTTTGAGAACAACCACCCTTCATTAAATTGAGAAAATTGCAATAAGTCCTCACAGTTTCTCTCAAAAAGTAATGGTTGGTATGAATTACTGCAGTCATGCTTTTTGACTATGGACAACAAGGACTAAAAGTGTTGTTAGTACCTCATGAGAAGCTCTTGTCGGTCAGATTCATTAGAAATGTAGCTGTCATGATCTGTACGATGAGGCGTAGGCCGGGATTGCTCGTCAAATCTCGTCAATTCTCGACCAGCACCGATGTTCCTTACAGGTGTGCTTTGCACCTTCCCAGCTATTGAACGAATCTACAACACATGAAGAAGCCAGAGAGTGTAAAAATGACTCACAATTCAAGATATTCAACTGCATGCATTAACCCCTAAACGTCCACTGTGTATATTCTGCAGTGTAGGAAAATCGAACCCCCTGCTGCAAACCATCAGTTTGTATGAAAATAACTACAATTTGAAACGATCGACACTACTGATCTTGTAGTATAGAACAAGAGCTTTAAAATGATTGTATTGCAATCAGAAAACCGAGGTAAAATGAGAAAACGCCACCGTTGCAAAGTTCAGTGATGCAGATGCTTTAGACGCTTAGGATTTAAAGGAAATCCAATACTGAAATGGCCTCATGTTCTATTCATTAACCCCATTTTATTTTGTTTCCATATAGTAGCAAGTCATTGAATTAAGATGGTCATACAGGTACTACGGAGTACAAAACAATGAAGATCTGAATGGCACAGTCTTTGAGATTCTGACCAGTTTTGGGATATTTTTGAGGGGCCAAATTCAATGAAATTTTCTCTAATGTAAATAGAGAAAATAAAAACTCTGCCAGTGACATTGGCCGGCCTCATACATACCTGGTTTCGTATGGACGAGGTCCAGTTTTTGCGCCGCTCAATTTCAGCTGCATCCACACTGAAGCGAGCTGGGTCCTTTTCTGCAACTCCAGTTGCCTTGTCCAACTCATCAACCTAAACAAAACCCCCGTTCACCTTATTGATCAGCTCACAATGGTATACTATTTGCGCATTTGCACAAGTGGAGGACTGTGATTTCACTGAGCCAAATCTGCTTTTACCACTATTAATGAATTTCTTTACAGTGGGAGGTTGTAGACCACCACTGCAGGGACAGTAAACAACCCAAAGATGTATGAATGGCCCATACACATATTTCTAAAGCCAAATCACTTGCTAATTGAAGGCCAACCAAGTGTATGAGTAACAGGCGTCAGTCAATATCAAGGTCCCTTGCACACACAGACAAATGCAGAATCAACAAGAAATTGATCACATCACTGATAATAATCCAGGTTGGTCTGTGAACATCAAATATAAATCACAGACATGATGAATCATTCGGCCATGAAGCAATAAAAGATTCGCTAATCATGGATTATGACACCATTTGATGGCGGTGAGCAGTGATTTGTTGTTGCTAATTTTAGCCAAATTGCTACATACAATTTGGGCTGGCTAATTGATACAAAGTATTTTAGCCAGATTTCCTACATGCAGTCAAGATGTGTAGCCTTATTAAACCTATGTATCACCCCGGTATAGCACCTAGGTAGCACATGTGTATTACCCTGATATTACCTATATATTAACCCCTAAAGGACCATAAGGCCACCAGGTGGCTCCTGTTTTTTTAGGTAACTTTGAGTAGCTTTTATATAGATTCTTTTTTGTTTATTTTTTATTTTTGTATTTATTCAGCATATGTACTATTCTTCACTAATTACAGTGATATAAAATTTGGTGCCATTCAAATTATAATTTTCACAATATGATCGTTTAAACTTGTCATTTTAAAACCATGAATCTTTGGTCCTTTAGGGGTTAATATGAAAAGAGCATCCCAGGAGCCTGGATTGCTCTTCAAGCCATGGAAAAGTAGCAAAAATGCTAAACTGTCACCTGACCCCAAAAAATTCACCAAAAATTCACTGGTGGTGAACATGTCAAGCAAGCACCAACATGTACCTCAACAAAATGCATCCTAAAAAGTTAACTCCCATCGTTGTCAGTTGTCACTCACTCACAGCTACCCAGATGAAAAGAAAAAGAAAAAGAAGAAGCACATGTTGCTGTTTCGGTGTCAATTGTCGGTGAAGAAAAGGGATGTCTATATATACCTGCCATTCAATGCTCTCGCAGACGGATGAAATATCCTTGCTCAGCACGGTCCGTTCGGTGGACGAAACGGATACCTTCTCCCATCGAGCTACGGTGCTGCTCAACTTCGTGACCTGCACAATCAAACAGAGATACATAAGAAAAACCGGACTCTGACATTAACCTAAAAAGATTAATAGCGCCGGAGTCATGCATGAGTAGCCAATATATTGAGGTGGGGACATGCATGATGAGCAAGCACTGACAGTGTCGTGAATCTCTTCTTTGACGAGGTAGAAAGGATCGGACGCCGACATGGCGCTGCGATGGGTACTGATCGAGTTTGCAAAGGGCGATTGATGGAGAAAAGAAAAGAAGAAGAAGAAAAAGAACAGGGCGATTGATAGAAAATTGAATGGGTTGGTGAGATTGTGCGATTGAAGAGGTGAGAGGAGGGTGGCGATGGAATCGGAATGGAGTTGGCTTGGATTGCAAGCTCGTGAGAGAGTGACCGACGACGATTTCCAAAGGACGGAAGAAGAGTTCCTGGCTTGTTGTTGTTGCTGGGCTTTGTGCATATTCTGCCCTTTTCACACGGCAACTCTGATATCTAAGGTCGAGGCACCTAAAACCGATAGCTTAAGCTATCTACACTATTTTTGGACCAGCCATTAATAGGGTGATATTTTTTCCCGGGTTGGAAGTTAGTTTTCGCGGAGAATGCAAATTTTTCCATATTGAAATTTGTACAATTTTTCAAGGTGAAAAGTACTTCAGGACCCAAAACCGATCACATGCTCTAATGTACAAATGAGGTACATCTTCCCTTTCAAAATCTAGAAATTAGGCCTGATCGGTTTTAGGTACCTGGTCGGTTTTAGGTGCCTCGACCTTAAGATTCGGTAGATTAGCCCCTCAAGGAACAAGCAATCATGGTTTTAACCCCTAAATGCCGGGGAGGGAGAACCAACCCCCACACTGGGACCTGTCATTTTTCTGGTTTTCTCATTTTGGGGGTCTCGGTGATTTTTTTTGGAAATTTTAATTCTGTATTTGGAGTCGCAGACCCCAAGTTCGTCCAGGACGACCAACCATGTTCACAAATAGGGGCAGGCTTTTGTTTTTGTTTTTTTATCTTTGGTCCCAGTGTGGGGGTTGATTCTCCCAATTCCTAAATGCCTGGGAGACCAAAAAATGGCTTATGAATGAAGTCAACTGTTCAATTCCAACTGTTGCGTGGATGATTTCCATCCAATTCTTTTTGTGGAGGGGTGATGCCACCTCTTCAAGTTAAATTCAAATCATTCGAGCTATTTTTAGATTTTACATGGGGTCCCAACTACAAAAAGAGTCGTAAAAATGGTTCACTGTGTAGTGTATTTTGAATGTTTTTGCTTGTTCTACTTAAACTAAATTTAGGCTATGAAAATGAGTTCCATTGCATTTGAGGTTAACTAACAAAATGAAGCTTGCCAAGTCTAGTTTCTAATCCACTTTGAATTTTTGGAAAATTTTGAAAATTGAATGTTTTATTGTAGTTGCAAGTTCGATAGGTATCACCAAGGTGTAGCAAAAAATTCTAAATTTAAATACATGGATGATTTTCATCAACTAAACTTTTCTTCATTGTACTTTACACCTTTGGTAAAAAAATCCGAATTTTTTAGTACATTTTGTAATTGATATGAATTTTTTTTACAAACACTTCAAAAACCGATAGTAATTTCAAAATTTCACCAAAATTTATGAAAAATTCATGATTTGTAATAGATATGTGGCTTCATCTACTAAAAATATAAAGTTAAATTCTTTTATTCTTTTTAGTCGCTAAATTGATTGTGGCAGATGAAGCTTGATTCCATGGTCATAGGCCCAACCTTTAAGGGTTAACCCCTAAACATACCAACCCTTCTGTTAACCCTTTGAACAGAATAGATGATAGCCTCAAAAATAAATATTAGCATGGCTCAGATGTACATGAGAGGGGACCATTGCAAGTATAAAATCTACTCGACAAATTTGACATACTTGCAGTTGAAGACCTCTCTAATATTAACAACAACTCCTCATCACAAAAGAATTATTGTAATTGGTAAGGAATTTAATAGTTTTACAAAGGTGACTTGTATGAAAGTCATCCAATATTGTATGAGAGAGTTGCAAGACTCTCAATCTGTTTGTGATCTAGTTTCTGAACACTGGGACGTTTAGGGGTTAAAGGATTAATGGGGATAGTAGGTATGTTGGGGGTGTATTTGACATTTGTTGTGAATAGAAAATTTCAAATTGAGACCTCAACCATTCATTGAAACCACGTTGGTTTGAATTTTAGCTTCGCTTCTTATCTTAAACACATAAGAGGTGTGGAACTATGCCAAATACTATGGAATATTGGTGTATAATACTAGTCGGAAAGGGCTATTTGGACCTATAAGGGTTAACCCTTGAACATGCCGAAAGCCCTTTGCGGTTGTATAGTGTATTATGTATTTGGCGGTGTTTTATCAAAATAACAATGATCAAATACTTTTCAATACAAAGTAAAATCATAAAATATGTATATAACAATATATCACAATTCAAATATTAAACCACAATTGAACAATTATAAGGCTAAAAATTGGTTGTAGAGAGGAGATCCTAAGGGCCTTTTAAGGGTTGTTTATACTAATTAGGCCTCATATTTATTTATACTATAGCTTTCTAATAGCTTGAACACTTTTTGCCTAATAATTAATCAAAGTACAAAAAAAAATTAGGCAATACAAAAAATAACACATTAAAATAACATATTAAAATAATAATTAAAAACTATTCGCCTTGAATCATAACTACATTGATTAGCCCATTTAGTACGTGTAGTACTAATCTCTAAAGCACATACTATTTTGTAAAACCTCAAAATTAGTGTGGGAATTTTTTTTTTAGTGACTGACTGAAATCTTCACATCATGCTAATTTGACATCACAATGAAATTTAGTATTATTTTAATCTCTAAACGTCTAAACGACCATTTTGTGGTCGTTGTCTGAGTCTAACGGGCTGCTCGGAACAAAAAAAAATTGAAATATATAATACTACATCAAGTTTATTATTAAACGCAATTTGAATTATGTCAATCTGAGTTAAAATCCACTAGGGAGAATTTTTCAAAGTCAATCACCACAACATTGTCTTAGTGTTATAAAATTTTCTATTTGGGGAAAATAATAATGTTCCCTTTATCATTTCTTTTGCATTTGTGAAGTTTACAATAAATAAACCAATTTTAACCAATCATGCTAAATTATTAAGTCTAAAAGTACAGATTATAATTTATACAAATTTTCAAAGATTTATGCTTTTAAATTCATTAAAAAGATGATCTAAAGTTATTATTGGAAGTTTAACCGGATAATTTGTAAAGATGATGCTCGGCATCTTGTTTATTGAACCAAAATTCATCAAACATATGGAAGGCACATATTGTAACACATATATGTTTTGTACAATACCCCTCGGGCTTTTAGGGGTTAACCCCTAAAGGACCGGGGGGTGTTTTTAGCCTAGCTCTTGTTTTCTTGAGTAGCTCTTGTTTTCTTGAGTAGCTCTTATAACAAGCTCAATTCCTCATTGGTGTGGGATAATTTTGACGATCGGCACCGTTGAAATCAAAGAAGACTTACATAGCTTTTGTATGAAAAAAAGATCAACAAAATCGCACAATTTTTGAGAAAATGCCACCGTTGAGAAGATTGATGGAACTTGTTCAGGGTATTTTGTACACATGCTGAAATCGGATTGATCAAAAGTGCTCCAAAAAAACTGAAATTTTTATTGTGAGTAGAAATAATCATTTTAAAAACGTGGAAAAAATTTCAAGTGATTTGGAGGTGCGAGGAAGAAGATATGAGGGTCTGAAGTGACGCCTAAATACCCACCGTGCAACTCAAAAAAATCACCAAAAATTGCACACTTCATGGAATTTCGATCGAGAAGTACTCACGGATTCAGCTCTTGAAAAGAACTAGGGTCTCTTTGTTGCTCACTTTACAATTCATGGTCCAACAACTCGAAATTCCTTACTTTATAGTTCCAGAAGCCACGTGGTGGCCTCGTGGTCCTTTAGGATTTAACTAATTCCCCACACATATTGTAAACCCTCCCTCACTAAATGGAATAATTAGTAGTTAGTGTAGTGGTCACCAATTCGTGAGGACGCTTGGCCTGCACATGACCGAGTGGTGGGTATCAGTGTGATGGGCGGGTATCGTGCCTCAGGGAGTGCATTATTCAATAAAGCCAAGAATCACGTGCGTGCATCTCCCTAACTAAAACCCCCCTGTATACATTTTTCTTTTGGCTAAAATTAAGCAATATATGTACAAATCTCATAGCCTTAAAATACATTTCCTTATGTACACATGGGCTAAAAATGAGGAATTAAACTCCAAGCCCCATGTATATCTACTTTCCGCTCGATTGAAATATGTCTCTAATACATACATTTTGTACATGCTTGTTCTAAATAATACCCTTGTTGTGCACGCACGTGTATAATTACAGTACTTGAAGAGTGCACTCCCCGGGTATCGTGCGGATGCGGTCTGGTCTGATCGCGGGTATCGAGGTATATATCACAGGTATCGAGGTATCGATCAAGGGTATATGGCGATCGGTCGAGGTAACCTTGGAAACCCTAGTTGATGATCGCCATTCTTATTGCTTCGATTGTTTCTTTCCGAAGGGCGGTGTTGCATCGTCAAGATTTGGGAGGAGTGCCTTGGCAAATTGCGAAGTTGTTATAGCAAAGGGGATAATACTATTTTAGGCATTTTAAAATTTACTATGACTACTACAAGAGAAAAACTTTGAAAAATCTTATAAAATTCATTTTCATTAAAAATATTATTAAAAAATCAAAGTAAATTGGTTTAAGGATATGTTATATGAGAAAAATACCTAAAGAATATAATACATTTGAAAATGTGAAAGATCGATGAGGTTTGACCAAATAAATGTAGTGTGGACGCTCAAAGGTTAACCCTTGAACAACCAGAAAACCCTTTTGCGGTCGTATAGTATATTCCGTATTCCGTGGTATTTCATCAAATTAACAATGACCAAACATTTTTTAGTACAAAGTAAAATCAACAATCATATAAATATGTATATAACAACATGTCATGACTCATATATTAAACCACAATTGAACAATTATGAAGCAAAATATAGGTTGTAGAGATGGACACTAAGGGCCTTTTAAAGGTTATTTAAATCCTGATCAAAAAGTCGAAATTGGATCTGATACTTATTTGTATTGTAGCTTTCTTATAGCTTAGACGATTTTCTACCTAATAATTAATTAAAGTGCAAAAAACAGCTAGGCAACACAAAAAATAATATATTAAAATCAACCTTTTAAAAACCATTGGCTTTTCAATATTTAATATTTTATTTTTGGGCAAAAAAAATTCCGATAAATTTAGGCATACTTTGAATTATTTATTTTCTCACGTAGCTACTTGGAAGTTATTGGAGCAATTTTGAGTAGCCAAGGGTCCTACGTGGACACTTCCTCTTGTTCAAATTTATACTCCCTCTATTCATAATAATCTTCCTGGTTGTTCAAACTATTTGTCCTATAATAAACATATTGGTCACACCTCAAACTACTACTCCTACTGTCTCAAAGTTCACACCATTGAACTAGTTAATTTTTCTGTTTTGAGGATTGAGGAGTTTATTATGGGGACATAGGAGTATGTTTTATAACAAATATATACAAGATGGGAGTAGAACATTTACATACCGTAGTGTACTAGCAGGCTCGGCACCTTGCTACCTAATAATTAAATAAAGTTCAAAAAGTAGGTTCGGCACCTAAAAATAGTATTTTGATAATTTCGGCATTTTTCTCCATTAATTTTTTATAATTCGGCTCATTGTCAAGTCCAACACTTTTACATTGGCTGACATGCAAGTTTTGAGTCTGGAGAGGCAAGAATGCTCTGTGCCTTATACAAGTGGAGTGGAGTTGTATTCAACAATGCATATGGGATATGTGAACTTTGAGGTGAAGCACCTAGTTAGTCTTTATTTTTATAACACGCATAACTTTTGCATAAAGTCTTCAAATGACATAAAATTTGTCGGAGGTGAACGATTACTTGATTTCTAAACTTTTCTTAGACCAACAAAATTCCAAAAAAGTTGATCTTCTATGCAAAAATTAGCTCCAAAAAACTGTTATGAACACATTTTAATTTTTTGACCTTTACACGGCTACAATGTTTTGTCCATATCTTTTGCATAAAAAATTATTTTGACACAAAACTTGTTGGAGGTGGAAGAAGACTTGATTCCTCAACTTTTGTTAGTTAGACACAATTCCATAAAACTTCATCTTCTATGCTCAATTGGACTCCAAAAATCTGTGTACAACACATTTCAAAAGCCTCACCTAGAGTCTTGCTACTTAACCCATATTCTTTGTGGACTAATGTAAGTGGGCTTGATTACAAGACGAGCACCTTCTCTCCATTGAAATTCACACAAGCCTCCCAACTAAGTTAAAACCATGTGAAAAGTAAAAAATTCTCACTTTTCGGCAATTTTGAAATATAAATTATTTAATATTCGGCAAAAGATGCCAATAATTTCCCAAAATTTTATGCATCTATTTTTAGAATTATTTTCTGCCGAATCTGCTAGTAAACTACGGTATGTGAGTATTGACTTTGGTTCATTTATCAAAGTAAAAATACCTATTACCACGCATTCTACCATTTGAACACCTTTGAGCATATTCTTGTTGTCACACATATTTTTCATGCATTGATAAACATTAGAAGAAATTTGAAGCCTCCAAAGGGCCACTTGAACCTCATCCAAAAAATAAATTAAAAAAATTGATTAAAAAAAATATTAAACATTAAATTATTTAGAATAAAAATATATTAAAAGAGAGAGATATATATATATATATATATTAATTAATATCAAATCTGATGTAGCCGAAATTGTGCCACGTAGTTCCATGTCATATTTAAGTTTTCAAATTACTTTTTTTATAATTAAAATTAAAATTAAAAACATAAATATACAGTGACGAGCAAAACTGAGTATTGATTTGAAACTTTTCCATTCAAACAACCATATCATGAGCATCAGTGGGCAAAGTCCAAAAGTGAATTTGCAAAAGTTGTAGTGTGCGACATATAACACATTACTACCGAAGTTTGAAGAGAAACTCAATTGTGATTTGAAAGAAAATGAATTTCAAAGTTAGCCATGTCTAAAACTCGGTTTTGTGCGCTACAAGTTGGAAGTACTTTAAATTTTGTGAATTTTTTCTTATAGCTTCAATAAAACTTTTTGTGCCTTGGCATGTTGGTATACATCGTTTTAGACTGTTGTACGCAAAAATTGAAGGAAGTTGACATTTATAGAATTTAAAATATCGACAATTTGACAAACATGCAAATGATGTTGGTTTTCACGATATTTGAATTTTTTTTTGGATTTGAGAGTTTGGGACTGCATTGGCCATTGTATAGAGAGCATAGGTTGCAATGTGACCATTGTTACATCTTAATACCTTTACATTTGAAATAGTTGTTGAATTGCCAAAGTGTTCAATTTATATATTAGAGTTGTATGATGCAGTTTTTTGGTTTGACTTTTTTGTACAAAGTCTAGGGTTCATGACGCACATACTCAATTAACCAATTGAAAAACTTGTTTTTTTTGTGTTCAGTATCATCAAAATATTGTCAATTTTATGAAAGTCAGTGTAATTTCTGGCAGTTTTGAATTTTTTGATGATATGGAAAATAATATGTTTTTTAATTTTGATTTGTAGGATTGGTTATGTGCGTCATAAACTCTAGTTTTCGTACAAAAATCCTAAACCAAAAAACTACATCATATAGCTCCAATATATAAATTGAACGCATTGGCCTATTCAACAACTATTTCAAATGTAAAGGTATTAAGATGTAACAATGGTCATATTGCAACCTATGCTCTCTATACAATGGCCAATGCAGTCCCAAACTCTCAAATCCAAAAAAAATTTCAAATATCGTGAAAACCAACATCATTTGCATGTTTGTCAAATTGTCGATATTTTAAATTCTATAAATGTCAACTTCCTTCAATTTTTGCGTACAACAGTCTAAAACGATGTATACCAACATGCCAAGGCACAAAAAGTTTTATTGAAGCTATAAGAAAAAATTCACAAAATTTAAAGTACTTCCAACTTGTAGCGCACAAAACCGAGTTTTAGACATGGCTAACTTTGAAATTCATTTTCTTTCAAATCACAATTGAGTTTCTCTTCAAACTTCGGTAGTAATGTGTTATATGTCGCACACTACAACTTTTGCAAATTCACTTTTGGACTTTGCCCATTGATGCTCATGATATGGTTGTTTGAATGGAAAAGTTTCAAATCAATACTCAGTTTTGTTTGTAAGTGTATGTACTGTACATTTCATGATTGTTTTTGCATAATAACTCGTAGCCCTTTAGAGGTCTCAGATTTTGTCTAAGTTATTGTGTGAGTGGAAACAAACCTCACAACAAGATTTGTCATTTAAAATTGGGCTTCATATTTTTCTTAGTACTTTTGAGTAGGACTTCTGTGAAGTTCCTTTTAATCATTGAATTTATTTGTTTTCTTATCAACACATACAACATTCATTGTTAATTTTGGTAATAATTAATATTCTTCCATCCACTTTATATTTTTTACAAAACAATCAATTGAAACCGTCATTTTTGAATCGTGACTACACTGATTATCCCATTTAGTGCGTGTGATGCCAATTCCCAAAGCACACACTATTTTGTAAAATCTCAAATTAGTGTGGGCTGAAATTTTTATTGAATGACTGAAATCTTCATATCATGCTAATTTTACATCACAATGATATTTAGTATCACCTTCACTAATTTCCCCCACACACTAAACGTTCCCTCACTAAATGCAATACAATACATGAAAAGCAGGGTCGGTAGAGAATAATTCCCCAAGACAATGCCGAATGAATAAATAAATTTATTACGTATTTTGTCAAAATAAAATAAAATAAAATCAAAAGCCGAAATAATATAGAATAAAAACATAACACTCGACAAAAATCGTAAACAAAAAATGGAATAAAACGTTTAGCTACCGGAGTAATGTTATCTATTAATAGCCAATTTCTTAATAATTACTTTAGAAAGTGCCGACCTTCACTCTTTCAACTTTTATTAATTATTTAACTTGAAAGTGCCTACCGTATGTGAAGGTCAGATTCAGACAATATTGTGTCGAAACCTAATTTCCACGTCATATTTTGAGAGGTCCATGTCACCATGAACCAATCACAAGATGACATATGGCACTTTTGGACAAAAAGGAATTAATTAATGTCGAAACTGACCACGATGTAGGATACCTAGCCTTCCACGTACGGTAATTAGTGTGGTCCCCAATTCGTGAGGACGCTCGGCCTGCACATGACCGGGTGGCGGTCAGGTCCGATCACGGGTATCGAGGTATCGATCAAGGGTATCGAGGTATCGATCAAGGGTATCTGGCTATCGGTCGAGGTAAGCTTGGAAACCCTAGTTGATGATCGCCATTCTCGTTGCTTCGATTGTTTTTTTTCCGAAGGGCGGTGTTGCATCGTCAAGATTTGAGAGGAGTGCCTTGGCCAATTGCGAAGTTGTTGTTATAGCAAAGGGGATAAGCATGGGGCGAGCAGAAGAGGCACCGAACAGGCCGGTGAGGTCCGGCGAGGGCTTGCGACAGTATTACCTGTCGCATATTCACGATTTGCTCCTTCAATTGCGAGTCAAGACGCACAATTTGCACCGCCTGGAAGCGCAGCGCAACGATCTCAACTCCAAAGGTACATAACTCCAATTTGTTCGGGAGTCAATATATTTCCGCCCGCGGGCTGGTCTGGTGTTTATTTTTCTGATCACGCCGTATATTAACAGTGCCTCGGTTTGTGAAATTTCGATCGTTAGGGTTTGCTCTTTTTTGAATCATTGGTAAGCAGAGCATGTTCAATCTCTGACCGTGAGTGTTGGCCATTCGTTTTCAGTGCGGATGTTGAGAGAAGAGCTGCAGCTGTTGCAAGAGCCTGGGTCGTATGTCGGAGAAGTTGTCAAGGTTATGGGCAAAACCAAAGTTCTCGTGAAGGTACTTTTGTCAATCGCTATTTTATTAGTTTATTAGTTTTCCCTTTACTGCGGATGCACCTGGTTGCACAAAGATTTTTTTGAGAATGTTTTATATGTATCTATGATATCTTGTCTACCACTCTGTTTCTACTTTGTAAAGTGTTTCGTGCTAGAATTCTTTCTGCTCGATTTTTTAGGGTCTGCAGGCAGTGCATTGATGAGTTCGTTCGCAACATTTGAGAGGATTTTTGTTGTGATTTTTATCGGGGATGGAGTGTCTTCGTGTGACTTATGCCCTTAGGAAATTGTAATTGTGCATTGACCTAATGTTCAAACGGTTTAACTGAAGCTTTAAATGGAATCGGAGGCGTTAGGGTTGCATTTGAAGCAGTTGAATCATGCGTGGACGTGTGCAGGTGCATCCGGAAGGCAAGTACGTGGTAGACCTTGACAAGAGCATTGATATCAGTAAGATCACTCCTTCTACTCGAGTGGCGCTTCGAAATGACAGCTATGTTTTGCACCTAATCCTTCCGAGCAAGGTAGACCCCTTGGTCAATCTGATGAAAGTTGAAAAGGTTCCCGACTCTACATATGATATGATTGGAGGACTTGATCAGCAAATTAAGGAAATTAAGGAGGTGAGTATTCGAATCCAGCTTCATTTACTAATAATGGAGATTTTTAGAAATTGTGCTCAACGTGAAACTTGTTGATCCAGGCGATCCATGATCTATGGATTTGTGATTCTGAATATGCTTGGGGTCTCTGGCAGGTCATTGAACTTCCCATCAAACACCCGGAGCTTTTTGAGAGTCTGGGCATTGCTCAGCCAAAGGTGCGTGATGGAAATAGACATGCGAGTTTTTGCAGAGTGGCGTGGGGCTGTTTTGGCAGCAATATGCGAACTGCGAGCGTCATCTGATGTTATTGGCAAATGAATTGCCTTAGAAATGATTAAACGTGAAATTCTGTATACAGGGTGTTTTGCTGTATGGGCCGCCTGGAACTGGAAAGACGCTACTTGCTCGTGCCGTAGCACATCACACAGACTGTACGTTCATCCGAGTTTCAGGCTCTGAGCTTGTGCAGAAGTACATTGGTGAAGGTTCGCGCATGGTCCGTGAGCTGTTTGTTATGGCTAGGTGAGGGTTCTTGCATTGAGGCCGGCAATCACATATTGCTCTGACTGCAGCAATGACATATTTGTCAATGAGACACCCAGTTAACTTGAACATTTGACTTCTATTGGTTCTCATCTGTTGGTGAAGTCAAATTATTTTAGAACAGCTCATTTGCAAATAGAATCCAGTGTATCTTTAATAGACTTGTGTACCTGGTTATGTTTAGTATTTTAAAGATGCTTAAACGTTTACTTGAATAGGGAACATCAACCATCCATTATCTTCATGGATGAAATCGATAGCATTGGGTCAGCTCGGGTGGAGTCTGGGAACGGTAATGGAGATAGCGAAGTGCAACGGACAATGTTAGAGCTGTTGAATCAGCTTGATGGATTTGAAGCTTCTAACAAGATTAAGGTTTTTCCTTCCTATCAGTTATCCTTTTAATTCACTTTGTGAGTTTGAGTTTTCAGGGTAACTGTAGGTGCGTCAGTGACTCTGACAACAATCATGTATGTTGCCTCCCTGTACTAGTCACACAGTACGGGGAGGCATGTGTGTTAGGGTTTGCTTTGCTATTTCCGACTTCCATTGAATATTGACTTTTACTGTTGGGACACGTGCAGGTATTGATGGCAACAAATCGAATTGATATTCTCGATCAAGCTCTCTTACGTCCTGGGCGAATTGACCGGAAAATTGAGTTTCCTAATCCAACAGAAGAGGTATCAAAAGTCGCACTCTATACTGTTTGGGGCGAATTCTATAATGTTCTTTATTGCTGTGAGTTTTTGTGCAGTCTATTCTTCTGTAAGCTAATTTGTATGGTGAACATGGCATGCAGTCTCGACTGGACATTCTCAAAATTCATTCCAGGAAGATGAACTTGATGCGAGGCATTGATCTGAAGAAAATTGCTGAGAAGATGGGGGGTGCTTCAGGGGCTGAGCTCAAGGTAATTTCAGGTCCTATCCTTTTCTATTCATGCGCTTGTTCTGCCCGAAGTCAAGAAACCATGTCTCGGATTTCTGCTCGTATTTAGTATCTAGCAGGCAAACACCTTTAAATTGCGGCATTTAGTTTTTTTTCCTTTTTATTGATCACAAGTGGTTTCTGTCAGGCTGTTTGCACAGAAGCTGGCATGTTTGCTCTTCGTGAACGACGAGTACATGTAACACAGGAAGACTTTGAGATGGCCGTGGCTAAAGTGATGAAGAAAGAAACAGATAAGAACATGTCCCTGAAGAAGTTGTGGAAGTGATTCAAGTGTTTGGTAATACGGTACTGGGATCTGGCTATGTACATACTTATGTGGCCAATCTATCTTGAAATCATCCATGTAGTCAACTTTTCCACTGTTGAATTTCAGAGCCAGTGGCAATTGTTGCTGCACCATCTTCACGAATTGTAGAATTTGGGTGTCCCGGCAGATTCATTGCTTGTTCACTTAATGAAGTAAAGATTCAAGTTTAATGTACTTTTACCTTGGCAAATGTTTTTTTGACATATGGGAGGATTTTACGTTCGCATTGGGGGTTTGTCAGAGTAGAGGGAATTACGGTAACACAGCAGCTTGCCTTAGTTTAGTTAATGATTGCCATTTGGAGATTGTGGGCTGATGAGCACTTGGGTTTCACTTTTGTGTGTTGAACCCAGATCGTGATGTCTGGTTTTGTTGCATTCCTCAAGCATGTACTCCTCGATGATGATTGAGCTTAGAGTTTGTAGGAAATTTGACTAAGATATCGGTAAGTCTCATGTATAGAATACAGTTCACTCACGAAGGTACTGATCAGATCTGTAACTACTCAGGACGGCTTTCCATGGAGAGCCTGAACCGTCATGGTGATGTCATATACAATTACTTCCTTGACAGAACATGCTTTTGGGGTGTAGCTTAAATTAATTGAGTGTTTTTGAGGTTATAACATATTGAGTTGTCAAGTGTTTATATTATATGTCAGAACTGCTGGATAAAGTTTACAAGCTTCTGGTCTTGATTTCTCCACTGCAAGTTTGGAAGTCGATTTCCAACCTCCACCTCATTTATTCTTCCTACCTTCTAAACATATTAGGAGGTACCACATGATGTCACCATGTAGGTTCAGGCTCTCCATGGAAATCCGTCCTCAGAAACGACACCCCCTTGTAGTGAAGTTCGTAGAAAAATGAGAGACTAAGGTAGAGGGCTCATAAACCGATCAAATTTTCGTTGAACAAGTTCCTCATGGAGTGTTCAAAAGAGTTTTTTTAGGAGAATGTGCAAACTTTGTTGGAGAGCATTGATGATGGAATCAAAATTTTCCAATTTTTCTTTATTTAGTTATGAATATTGGAAGGTGATGTCATAGGTGTTCCTTAACCCCTAACTGCCCAAGCAGGCGTTTTTGGCATGATGTACAGATTTCATCTGTATTTTCTCATCCGTCATGCACTTTTTGTGGTGTGATTTTTTTACTGAATTTTTTATGGAAAGTTAACTTCATGTATGTGTGATCCGATCGAAAAGGAAACAATTTTTGAAAAAATTATGCCTCATTTTGTGTTGTAGTGTTTCACCGAAAATCTTGAAGATTTTGGTCTAAAAGTGTTCATGAAAAAAAAAACTATTAAAATCAAGCATCCAAAAAATCTCCAAAAATCACTACACCTAAAGTACTACATTATAACCCATCACAACAAATTTCATCCACACATTGTCAATATCTTATTCGTAATTGAATTACAAAGTAATTTTTTATTTTATGTTTCAAAATTTATAAAAAAAGATTAGTGATAGTAGTCATAGATCTAACCGTATAGATAGAATCTAAAATTAAAAATGTATAACTTTTATTCATACATCAAGTTCTAAATATTCATATTAATTGCATTTTATAATGCGTCTTTGCAAAACTGCCTAAACTGAACATAGGTGAGGACGTTTAGGGGTTAAACCGATCAAGCTGTGGTGTACATTTGAGGGTGGGCTTGAAGGCTAGAATCTTCTTTCTGAGAAAATTGGCCTAGTGCACGGTTTCCGGTCCTGCACGGATTATGAGCCCTCTACCTTAGAAGGAAAATGTATACAGATTCCCCACAGGGAAGTAAGTGAAGGAACCCACTATGAGACCCAGGTGTTAGCATTCAAAAAGTGAGCCAAGGAATCCTGAGCATGGATCCTTAGTTGAACAGTAAAACCTTAATGGATCTTGAGCAGCCACACGAGCGAGCGTAATAAGCTTAGCCCCTACAGGATTGGGGGATATTGAACTTAGCTCTTGTTTTCTTGACTAGTTCTTGTAGCAAGCTCAATTCCTTATTGGTGTGGGGTAAGCTCAATTCCTCATTGGTGTGAGGTGATTTTGACGATCGACATTGTTGAAATTAGAGAAGACTTACGTAGCTTTTTTATGAAAAAAAATCAACAAAATTGCATAATTTTTGAGAAAATGCCACCGTTGAGAAGATTGATGGAACTTGTTTGGGGTATTTTGTACACATGTTGAATTCGGATTGTTCAAAAGTGCTCCAAAAATTCTGAAACTTTTGCTGTGAGTAGAAATCATCATTTTAAACATGCGCAAAAAATTTCAAGTAATTTGGCGGTGTGAAGAGGAAGATATGAGGGACTGAAGTGACGCCTAAATAACCTCCGAACTCAAAAAAATCATCAAAAATTGCACTTGATGAATTTCCGATCAAGAAGTACCTACAGATTCGGCTCTCAAAAAGAGAGAGGGTCTCTTTGTCGCTCATCCTACTATTCAAAGCCCAACACCCGAATTTCCCTACTTTCTAGCCGCGTGGGGGCCTTACAGTTCTATAGGGATTAATCCCTAAAGGTTGGGCCTATGACCATGGAATCATGTTTTATCTGTCACACTCAATTTTTCTATTAAAAATAATACAAGAATTCAAATGTGTATTTTTAGTGGATGAAGTCACATGTCTACTACAAATCATGAAATTTTCATAAACTTTGGTGAAAGTTTGAAATTACTATGGTTTTATGAAGTGATTGTAAAGAAAATCTATATTGATTACAAAATGTACTAGAAAATTCTGATTTATTTACCTAAGGTGTAAATCACAATGAAGAAAAGTTTAGTTAACGAAAATCATCCATGTATCTGAATTTAGATATTTTTGCTACACTTTGGTGACACCTACCGAACTTGTAATTACAATAAAACACTCAATTTTCAAATTTTCCAAAAATTCAAAGTGGAGTAGAAACTAGACTTGGCAAGCTTCATTTTGTTAATTAAGCCCAAATGCAATGGAACTCATTTTTATGGCCTAAATTTAGTTTAAGTAAAACAAACAACCTTCCTTAATGTACAGATAACATTATGATCTAATAATTGGTAGGATTTTTTACTCTGATTTTTTAAGAAATTTATTCTTCAACAAATTAACTAAAGAATCTGACATTTAAAATAACCAAAAATAAAAATAAAAGTAGAAAAAACTCACGTTTGTGCCTCCTTTTCTACTAGTGATCCACTGTGATTGCAACTCAAGCCTGGAAAAAGTAGCAAAAAATGCATAGCAATTTTTCCCAGGCATGTCTTTGGGAAGCGCTACCTTTTCTACTACATTGAATGGCATACATAGTGTCCCAAGACAATATTTCTAAACCTGGGCACTATTTAATTTTAGGAAGATATAGTGTCCTCGTAAGAAAAAGAGTGTCTCAAAGTGAAAACTCACCTCATACTCACCTTCAACTTGTTTGCAATTCAAAAAAACGGCAAAGCTAGTCTATAGTGAAATGGGGAATAATCTAACGCGGGGCGTGGAACTAATGACCTCGCCAATGCTAGAGGAGAATTCTCATCCACTCCCCCATGCCAAGAGCCCCGACCAAGGGGACTATTCATGAACAATGGTTTTTAGAAAAATTAAATACAGAGAGAAGACTCCTCTTCAACTCCCCTTTTTTTCAATTAATTCAAGTGTTCCAATGACATATGGCAACTTTAAAATAAATATGGCATGCTACCTCATGTCACTCATTACTTGGTAACAACATGGTACTCTCAATGATAGTGAGAATGACAAGTTGCAAACTCCTATGTCATGTCAAGGGACACTATTTCTCTTCACCTTTCAACGAATTGTTGTCAAAGACATCAATTCTTTTTGGACACTAAATATGGCATTCAATGTACTTTTAGGATAACTCCAATAACAACAGGATTTTGGCATTCGTTTATCTCAATTGATTGAAATTTAGATAGTTTGAAATTTGGAGCAATCCATCAAATACATCAAGCAAAATAATGGTTCATAGTCTAATTTCAACTAATGAAAGGATAACATTGATTCATCAGTTTATTGACTCAATGCATATGAACCACTTGAAGTATGACACAGTACAAAATTTGAACTTGATACAGTGGAATTTCAGTGTCGTCCATGGAAATTCCCATAATAAAACCAATTTCTGCTGTAGTTCGGGAGCCACGTAGATCAGATTAGGTTCAAAATTGAACATCGGTATGTAACCTAAACTGCGCTGGCCACTCCTGCTTAGAGCTTGTTACATTTAGTAGCGATCCATGTGACCTGGCTACCATGTTTCTCCAAGCTTTAGCTTAGCTAGCCCAGGTCTGCCATAGTTCTAGCACTTCAACAGAACATTGAAAAAGGACACAGCCAATAGAGCCAAACAACTCCAAAATTTTGTTTTCTGCTGTCCAGCATGTGTCAGACCATATTCATACTTGGTTGTCACGCAATACCCAGCCTGCAATTCGTTTCTTTGAAGATCTAAGACCAGTCCGGTGTAGTCTTCATGAAAACTCAGGATCATTTACTGTGTGAACAGACCACGCATCTACATTAGCCAACTCTGTTGAAAACTTGAAGCTTAACTGTAGTCATCCATCAAGAAACATCTAAACGAGATTTGAAGAACTGAGTACTAATTATGACCGAGTATGGTTCACGGAATACCTGTGATTATTTCTGGTTCCGTTAGTAGCAGCGCAGATTTCACCAATCCGCAAGAAGCTGCACCAATACGCAAGTGAAAGGTTAACCTCTTGACTAACAAGATTTTAAAGAAACTGCAACTGTTTTCACATTCCAAATGTGCTTTCAGCTTTCAATGGAGTAGACCAAGCATTTAGGTCTATTCAACAATTAGCATACTGAAAATGGAGGTTCCCTCACTCGTACCTTGAAAATGAAAGTTCGATGCGCTGCAGAAGTGCATGAGATGCTGGCTCTTTCAGGTACTAATTGAAAATATAAGCCGCCCAACCCTGTATATGAGAACCAGTCTCCACTGGCAATCACTAATTATTTGTGAGCTCCCGATTTGGATTCTTTGCTGCTTGACAAATCATCGACCAGAGTTTTCACAGCTCTTATAACAGGGCGTAGACAGGTATAACTTTTTGTACTATAAGTTTGCTTCATAGGGGATATCAGCCCTACTGGTAGAGAAGTCTCAGATATACTGATGCTTGGCCTCTTCGCTGGTGGAGCTTGAAAATCAGAGAAGGAGAGCCTCGACTTCTTTCTCTTCTTAGTCTTTCTCGAAGAAGCCTGGCCAGTTGGCGTCGACTGCTTCGTTGACAGTGTCGGGGAACCATTAAGAGAAAACTGCCTCGGACTTACATCCGTCGCCGTGGCAGCAAAATCTAATTCCACAGGACAACCACCTCCGCAATGGCAGGTCAATCCTGCCCATTGTAAAATCACCTGATGCGTAATATTGGTCTTCTCAGACTTGTTCAAAACGTTCTGAGAAGCTGCTAGAGCAGAAGATGCACACCCAGTGATAAGATCGTGCAGAACTTCCACAGAGGAAGGTGATGTCTCTGTTTTGCAAGAGAGATCAAGGAACTCCCGGACTACAGACTCTAACTGACGAAAACAATCTGGTTTGAATCGTACAGCTTGACGTAAGCATTTCATCCTTGAAGCTTCACCCTCGACAGCATAGACTGCGGCGTCTTGTCGCAGACTAGCTTCTGGAGTGAATGAACCTCTGAAGGACGAAAGAAGTTTACTTTTTTCACTAGGCAAGGCCCTTGCAACCGTTGTTTCGGCAGTGAGTGACTTATGTTGAGATATGCCTCCGTTTCTATCAGGTGACACAGGGTGCTTGCACTTCGCCATAGCTGAAACAGGAGCGGCATCCACGAGGCTATTTTCACCAGGGAAAAATCCGGGTGCTCCTCTCACTGTACCATTAGCTAAAGGCTGGCTTTCATGAAGATTTGGCGTGATTGGCATCTTTTCTGTGAAGACATCCTTCTTGAGAACAGCCTCTGTCAAGCCATTAAACCCTAACGTCTGGGAGTTTCTGTTGTCGTTTAAACCAGAGGTTTTTTTAGAATCTTGACGAGGTACAAATCCATTCTCTACTTGTTCACTGCCACCTTCACCAGCCTCTGCTAACAAGACCTCAGTAGAATGATGCTCTCCATTAGCAGCCTCGACATGAATCGTCTCATCACCCTGTTTTTGGTCAGATTCTAGATGATCCTGTTGGTCCCCTACAATGTATTCATCCTCCACAATGCTCTTTGCTATGGGTAAGTGGTGCATATTAGCAGCTACCTCCAACCTGCAACGTACTGTTGCTGTTAGTCACTGTCATTTTCTTATTGATATCAAAAGTCAACAGGGTGCGAGAAGTTTTCAAAAGCAAGTTCGTATTCCAAAATGGCAACCCAGCAATGCGCAAGCACCCAAATAGAAAGATAGACAAGGTGATAGGATAGTGAAGAACTTACTTGCGCACTTCCAACACCCAAGAAGCCATTAGGTCCACTAAGGTAGCTGCTTGAGTGGTTAGATGAAAATATTGTAGACTGTCTTTCCCACTATCTATCTTCTGCTGCACCCTTTCATAAAGAGTTTCGATTACCCGACGAAACTCAAATTCAACCTCACGTCCAGTTCGATAAATCCCTCTACATGCCTTATAGCCCACAGCAGCAAGCCCTCGTACATACTCCGGTTCATGCACGTCGTCTTTACACTTGGTCTCAAGAGTTTCCCAATTGAAAGTCCCGGAGTCTATACAATCATGAATATCGTACACTGGTACTGACTTCAGCATCGTTGTTGCATTCCGAAGTCCTGCCAATTGTGGATCACGGAGAAGTCGGTAGCCACAAAAGGCGATTGCACTTTGAAGGGCTTTCCGTTGAGTCGTCCAAGCTGGTGAAAATTCTTCAGCGGCAGTTTGTTTAGAACCTTCTTCCCTAGTAATACCAAACTGCTCGGAAGTAGTCTGCCCTTCCACCTGCTCAACATCTATCGATAACTGATGATATTGAGTATCTTTCACCAGATTCGCAGATGCACACACATCTGCATATGCGCAATAAAATAAAACAATATGTATCATCAAGCAGAGAGACAACTTTGCTCCTCCTCAGGCAAGTGGCAGATTCTAGCAAGCATAAGACAATCACGAAAACGTGAAGATGCATAAAAGAAAGCTTTCAAAGGTAAAAGCCAGATTTCTGTACCTCGTGAAGGAAGTGTTTTTCTCATGGAGTCATTCGCACTACCGTCAATTTCATCGAAGTCCAAAGATCGATTCCCTGAAATGACAAAACCTGCTCCTTTACACAGAGTGGACTTTTGACATTCTTGTTCTGATACATCAATGGAGTTTTGTTCGATGCTCCGGCCATGAATCATACAGGAAGCACCAACATCGCCCATTTCTACATCTCCTCCTACCCTCTCTCCAAAATCAACACCACACTCTTTGTTGACCTCTTCAACAAGGCCGCTTTCCAAGTTTTTAAGCTCTAGTCCCAAATCGAGACCTAAACCCCTACCCACGTCTATGCCGAATACCTTGGCTAAGTCATTGGCATAAGGTGCCCCTCCCAAATTCCTTGCCCAGTCTTGACCTATGTTCCTCAGGTCTCTTCCTAAATCTTCCCGCACACGAGTTCGTATTTGAGAGACCTTGTCAGCTATACTTTGCTGCACCGATGTTGATAACCTCACCCCAGAAGCGACACTTACTTTAGGCTTCTCTGCAGAACAGCCTGCGATGTATGCTTCCCTCAGCCTGGCAATCCTACTAGCAAATCCAGCGGCCAAGGCTCTTGCTACATCTTGAGATGCCCTCTCTAGCAGGCCCTTTGGGTCATGACAAGACGTGAATTCATCAGTTATACAGGGGGACACTTGAGCCGGATATAAGGAAGGCTTTCTTGATGAAGTTTTCACAGGAGGAGAGAAATAGTTGACGACTTCAAGAGGGAGGGCTTCACTTCCAGACTCACACGTTGCCTGCTTGGAAATATCAGCAACAAATATGGAACTTTAGGATCACAACTGAATGTAAGACACAAGAATAATGGGAGAATATCAATAAATCTGATTAGAATTGCATAAAGCAAAACACATGCACAAAACCTCTTCCAACATATAAAGTGAGAACCCACCAGAATCATGAGCTGATTATCAGGAGGCATGGACTGCAATTGCTGTTTCATCAATTTCCAAGGCACAGAAACGTTTAAGACTGCTTCATCTTCGCTATCGATACTGGTCTCAGACCTGCCATCAGCCACAGCATTCAAGATCCCAAAGCCCTCTGGATGCTTCACAATGTCACCCTCGTTGTGTTCACCATCGTGCCCTTCACCCACAACCCAGTCTTCTATCTTAGGCATGTAAAGAAGACAGGGGCCACTGCACCTTGCCTCTCCTGTCACAGCTCCATGTATGAACAGGTCAGCTTATGAAAAAGCACACTTATCCGCAAAACGAGTAATTTGCAGACGAGACTTACGTGATTTTATTACAAAATCAGGAAAAGGAGATTCAAACATGCTCTGTAATGAGTTATAGCATATGTTCGCAAAAGATTAAAACAAAATATAATGCATTCGCCGCACAATCTTCTTAAAGAATGATTGTGACGTAGCAAAAAAGCATCAAGTTTTGACAATAAATCTGCAGATTTATAGGACTGACCTATGATGTAAATCAGACCCTGTTCCACATCTCCACCCCCTTCCATCAGCATCGCTGGAAGACTCAGAGTTCTTATCTGAGCCAGCCCTTCGAAGCCATTAATGATTGCACCGGCAACAAACTTTTGGCCCTGCTGGGCACCTCCGACCAACAGAATGCGAAACTTGCAACCTGGCCATTTCTGTTTAAGCACAACCTCCGATTCGCTGGAGCTATCATCACTAAAAATCTGTCGCATACAAGTAGGAATTCGAACCCCATTGCCACTGGGCTCTTCCAAATTCTTCAAAGCAACACGACTCCTGTCAGAACCAGTGCCAACACTTACGGTTGATGCAGGTTGGGAAATGCTGGGTACTCCATAAGCGTCCACCATAATGCCAGTATCTAAAAACGCATCCTCAATTGCCTGGGCTAATGTAGAAGGGGTCTCCTTGAAGCATTTGACCACCATGGATAACCAAGATTCAGGTAAATTTACTATATCAGAAAAATTTCCATCTGTGTTATTAATATTACTTGCCGCTATCAAAGCAGTCTTCACGAAGGAGAAGGATTTTTCAAGTAACGGTGGCAGCGATACTCGAGGGTCAAGCCCAAGCTTAACAAGCACTTCAACCAAGAGAGGAAGAAGAACAGGTGCCAAGTGTCTAGGTAGAGGAGCAGCTGGAGCTTGGGTCAAAGAAGTTGAAGCCAATCTCCGAGAGCACGGCAGAGGGGCTCGTGCTACTGCTTTAGCCCAATCCTTAGCTTTCACCTGCAGACTCAAACGTAATGCATCAGCATCCACCTGATTTAGACTGAAAAAATATAAACTGAGCCTGAAAATCAAAACTATGACATAAGTCCATCAACATAGCCATACCTGGATAGAGGGAAGAGTAGGCAATTTGATCTCAACAGGTCCTTTTAGCGCAGCAGAATCTAAAATGTATTTCAGAGGAACCACCCTTCGTAGAGCAGTCATAGCTGCCTCTACACATAATGCTTGCAAGTCTGCACCAGCAAAACCAGGTGTTGCCTTGGAAACAGCAGCAAGAATCTCTGATGAGGGAGCAGGAGACCATTTACGAGTGTGGAGCCGAAGGATAGAAGCCCTGTCCTCAGTTGAAGGAAGGGGGAAGTATATTTCACGATCGAACCTTCCTGGACGGCGCAGAGCAGGGTCAAGAGAATCTGGACGATTGGTAGCCCCTATGACAACCACTGAACCCCTAGAGCTTAGGCCATCCATCAGCGCTAACAGCGTGGAAACAACCGAGCTCTGTGTCTGATCCCGGTCGCCACACCTGCTGGGAGCAAGCCCATCAATTTCGTCAAAAAAAATGATCGCTGGTTGGCATTGTTCTGCAACTTGGAAGAGGAGACGAAGCTGCCGCTCTGAGTCACCAACATATTTTCCCAGTATATCTGCACCCTTTCGGGCAAAGTAAGCAACTTGTTGACCTCCTCTGGAACATGCACCTGCCAGAGCCCTGACAACCAATGTCTTCCCGGTTCCTGGATGTCCATGTAGGAGCACACCTCGGGGTGCTGAAATCCCCAGCCTGTCAAACAATTGATAAATAGCTGGTGAGAAGCCTGCAACCACCAGAAGTGTAAAAGTCTTTACAAATATAGAGGTGAAATGCTAGATCTCAATTCTACATCATGAGGATTTCTCAAAACAGAATAGTCACAGAATAGCCAATACAGCAATCTCATCGGACAGCAAATAGGAACAGCAGATTGACATCAACCCATGCTGATCTAATTTATTCACAATTGGTTCAGGATTCAGATAAGTCCTTCCGAAAAAATTAATAATCAGTAGAGCAGTGATGCTTAATCTGAGGCATAAACCAATCACTATCATCAGAAATGACCAGTTCTCAAAAAGACAGCTGCACAAATAAATGCCCTTACAGTTGCAGAAATGATTAAAGGATAAGGACCTTGTGAAGGCTTCCGGGTAGAGCAAAGGCAGCGTGACCATTTCCTTAAGACACTGTACCACGTCTTGTAATCCAGCAACGCTATCCCACCCTTCAGGAGCAACACCCTGATTATAAGCGAGTGACCCTCCTCCCAATTTGACCGGGGCCATCTGTGCGAGGTCCCTTTGCAAACGCTTGCGTTCTCGCCTCACAAACTCTTCATCCTCTCCAGATTTATCTAGGTACTTTTCCTCTGCCTCAATATCTTTTAAGCGTGCAGCTGCTGCAGCGGCTCGCCTCTGTGCTTTTGAGATCCTGGGTGGATTGGAATGCTCCGAATAAGTTCCTCTTTGTTGAGCAGTAAGAGATTTCGAGAACCAGTACCCCTTCTTCCGCCGCCTCTTAAACAAATAAGAGTGATCATAGCAGGCCATGAGATATTTGCGATGGTTGAACATGCAACCCTCAGCACGTGCACATGGCTGGCACAATTTTGATCACGTTAGATAAAGAAAACTACCCTCTTCAAGCAATAGATCTGAGCTCCATTGACTTTCAGACCTCCAAAAAGCAGTAAATATTCCAGAGCATGATACAGGAGTCCAATTGAGAAGCAAAAATCATATCATACCAACGAATTCTCAGTCTAACTCCAATACAACTCACCAAGTGATAGTTCTGTGGACATCGATCCACCCGGCACCCAATGGTCGCTCCCGGTTGATTGCAAAGGCTGCATCTCAAAAGACGGCCTCGTCTGAGGGCAGCTTTCACATTTTTCAAGCGACCAATTCCTGAGAAATATACCTGCGCCATGGGTCACCAGGAGGCGAGCACAAATACTGAGAAAATGACAAAAGGAGCATCCCTTGCAGTTGATTACAGTGTTTTTGCAAATTTTCAGCACATAAATTGTAAAAGAAAGTAGAAATACAAAAACCAACCTCGGGACTCCAAATGGCACAGTTCTCATGTACCCACACTCCACCCACACCGAATTGCTCACCAAGAGGGCCTAAAAGGCGGCCAAGCCAACCCTTTTCCGTCCCAAATCCATCGGATTTTTTAGTGTCAATCGTTACGTCAGCAAGGCAACTCTCATCCTGTGGCTTGAGACTGCCGTTAGCTTCACCAACAGAAACCTCGGCGGGGTTGTCCGCAGCCGGTTCTCCATCAGTAGTTCCTCCACAAAGGCCACATCTGTTCAACATATACATATTTAGACACTCCCCTGCTCAGATAATAAATGCTGCTCTCACATGGAAGAGAAAATCCGTCTGACGAGGATAGGAACACAACAATAGGACTAGCCAATGCCAGGTTACACCCCTCAAGCGTCCTAAATACAGATATCGACTTCCGCATCGCATAAGAAAGAAACAAGATAAACCCTGACATAGGCCGTGTTGCAGAACAGGATAGAGAGAAAATTTCGGTTGCAAATTGCCTTCAACTGTGGTACAAATTGAATTCACCGTCTCTTCAATTCGTGACAATTCACCGTTACCAAAATCGGGATTGCAACTTTCAGTACCAATTATGGCATAAAAGCATTCAATCCAAAAACGGACCAAATCAAATGACGTATTACAGCACAGAACCATAGTATTCGCATATAAATATTACAAAAGCAGAAACTCGCGTGATTGACAATGCCCGTAGAACATTCTATCACTGTTATGAAACAATCGTCCACCTTCGAAATCACGGTCCAAACGGCCCTCACTAATACCTCGTACTCTATCACCAAGACCGACCAATGAAGCCAGGCCCTAACGAAACTCGAACCGGATCTGCATCAAAACTCCTACAAATTTAAAAATGACAATGCATCAACGAATTCCGATCACAATTACACGAAAAAAATAACAGAGGAGCTCTATGTTCTTTCTTAGAAGGAAATCGAGTGGGACTGTTTGTTTTTTTTAAGCAAATTCGTTTTCTTTTTGAAGCGAATTGTGTGTTTGTTTTTAATTCTGCAAGGGTGAGAGGAGGATTGGAAAAAGGAAAAAGGGAAGGAAAAGGAGACAAAAAGAAAAGAAAAGAAAAGAAAAAAAAACCTGCGCATGTTCGGCAACGGCAACTCTTCCTCCGCATCCATATCGGTCTCCACCACGATCGTCCTTTCCACGACGGAATCAATCACGAGGTTTTCATTCGGGACCTGGACATCGCCAGGCTTTTCGCCATCGCTGGCTTCAGGCATGGCTGCTGCACCGGCCGCTTCCAGCAGCCGCTCTAACCGATCCTCCGGGTCGCCGTCATCTGCTAACCGATGCTCCTCCGGTTGCACCACCGGCCCGTCGGATCCATGGCGCTTCCGCTTCATGACGTTGAATTCATCTCGCAAAAAAACAGACAGACGGAGCATTCAACAAAATTAGGGTTTCGTGCTCTCCTTCCCCGTCAGTCTTTTTGCCTTGATCCTCACTCCCGAAGCTTCCGTTCCCATGACGCTCTAGGGGTTCCCATAGTTGGGGTACGTGTTCCCGAGAACGACCTTCCGCCTATCCGATCGTTTCATTTCCCATTCAAAATTGGGGGTTTACCGCGCTGAATGCGGAATGAGGGTGATGGGAAGTTTGAATTCAAATAGCTGGCTGTTTGGAGCCAATTTCTTAGTTATTGATACCCTGCATTGATACCCTGCATTGCTATCACCGTCCTTCACCTGACTATGACCGTCTATGATACCCGGTAGTTCATTTTCAAAATGTTTGGAAGAACCCAATTTTCACACAAACCTTACTCCATATTGTTTTAGGGACAATGTTCATTCCAAATTGTTCAAACTTTTTTTCCAAAATCAAAGTATCATTTTAAAATGTTAAATGTCGTTGTGACCATTTGAATGTAGGATAAAGGTATTAATTGTATCATTTTCTAGAATAGCCAACGATTTCATACTGCCGAAACATTTACCATCAATAAAAATCTTGCTTTCTATCGTGTATTTATATGTCAAATGAGGAAACCTATGATCTAAAGTATAATTCATAATAAATTTTAAACATGGTCAAAAGTACCTTAATTGATATTTATAAGAGTTGAAATATATCATTTGTGAAGTTTGAACTTTTAAATGAAGAGATGTTTTAAATAATTAATCAAAATTGTAGAATCATAAGAATCATAATTTTTGAGAAGATCAAGTTTGGAATGTGAAAATTAAAATCTAAATTATTTGAATTGCAAATAGCAAGTTAATTATTTAATTTTCTAAGATAGAAGTAAATGTCAAAAATATTTTAATTTCAACTATAATGTAATACAAATAAAACCAGGTTACTTTCCATGTCAATGATTCAAGATCTTAGTTCAAATTTTAAAATAGGTTGCCCTTCACGATATCCTTTTGAAGTATGGTAAAACTAAATCTTGTTCAATCATACCGTGAAATGGAAGCAACTTCAACGCAAGATAATTATAAACAATCAAGTCATAAATTATTCAAAATTATTAGCTAAACAATCAAAATTGTATAAAATGTCTAATTAACTAAATAATATACATGTATGACATCAAATGTATTATGTGTGGTGGCTCTGTGGATGTTACAATAAAGTACTTGAGCACGGGATCCTATGTGCATCTTGAATGGTCCAAGAGCCGTTACAATAACGTATTTGTTCACGCGATCATATGTTCATTTTGAAAGGCCAAAACCTCAAGGTGGCTTTCTAGCTATTATGAAGAGTCTCAATAGACTTGTCTTTTGAATTGTCAATATTCCATTCTATTAATTTAAAAAAGTGTGGAAAACAAATTTCATAATCTAACCCCTAAAATGCCTACAGCCCTCCCTAAATTAGGCAATTTTGCAAAGATGCAATAATTATCAAATGCAATTAAGAGGGATATTTTGAACTTGATGTATGAATAAAAATTGTACATTATGAATTTTAGATCCTATCCATATGGTTAAATTTATGATTTTAGTAACCAATATTTTGGTATAAAATTTCAAGAGTTATAAAGCTTTGAGTTCCTCAAAGCAGACTTCGAAAAGGCCTCTGCCGTTATAATTGACCAAAAATTGTCAAATTTCAGTCATTTTGGGCGTGATATTCTTGTTGTGACATATTATAAACAAACGTTTGAAACAAAAAATTTAAAAATTAAGTTATAAACTATTTTTAATTCCAAAAAATTTAGATGATCGAATATGGTCATTTACGCCTTTAGGAATTAGAATAAGGGACTAATAAAGGATAGTGTTAGGATGGGATGATGAGGGTGGATGGCTCCTACAACTCTATTTTCCAAGCCTTTCCTTGCTCACATATTTCAAGTTAATTTCCTTCTTTCCTACGCTCTTAGTCATATTGTGACCTCAAGTATTCAAACTCATCTTCTGGGTTTGCCCAATGGAAAGATAAGATTGGGGAATGAAAGCATTAATGTCGTAAAAGATTCAGATTTGATCTTAGCCAAGCTTGCTTATTCATAAAGTCATTTTGGAAATGCAGGTAGCTACACGAGTTGATATGTTTAATTTAGAAGGATCTTCAATTACCGTAGTTTACTAGCAGGTTCGGCAACTTGCTGCTTAATATTTAATTAAAGTTCAAAAAGTAGGTTCGGCCTAAAAATAGTATATTAATATTTTCGGCAATTTTCTCTTTTAATTTTAAAAAATTTGGCTTATATCCTTTTATAATTTTCAATATAAGTTTTTATCATGTACATCTCTCTTGCATTGGATGACAAGTAAGATAAGAGAGAAGAGTGGAGAATGCTTTGTGCTTTATGCAAGTGGAGTGGAGTTGTATCCAACAATGCATATTGGATATGTAAACTTTGAGGTGAAGCACCTAGTTAGTCTTCATTTTTATAACACGCATAACTTTTGCATAGAGTCTTCAAATGACATAAAATTTGTTGGAGGTGAAAGATTACTTGATTTCAAAACTATTCTTAGACCAACAAAATTCCAGAAATGTTGATCTTCTATGCACAAATGAGCTCCAAAAAACTGTTATGAACGCATTTTAATTTTTTGATCTTTACACGGCTGCAATGTTCTGTCCATATCTTTTGCATAAAGACTTATTTTGACACAAAACTTGTTGGAGGTGGAAGAATAATTGATTTCTCAACTTTTTTTTAGTTAAACAAAAATCTATAAAACTTCATTTTCAATGCTCAATTGGACACCAAAAATCTGTGTACAACACATTTGAAAAGCCTCACCTAAAGTCTTGCTACTTCTTAACCCATATTCTTTGTGGACTAATGTAAGTGAGCTTGATTACAAAATGAGCACCTTCTCTCCTCTACAATTCACACATGCTTCCACTGTAAGTAAAATTCTACTGAGAAGTACAAATTTCTTACTTTTCGGCAATTTTGTAAAATAATTAATATTATTTTCAGCAAAAAATGCCAATAATATTCCAAATTTTTAGGCATCTATTTTTAGAATTAGTTTGTGCCGAACCTGCTAATAAACTACGGTAGTATGCATTTAGACCTTCTTGCCATTGTCTGAGAATTGTCCTTCTAAAGCCTATGTAATATCTAATAGGTTTTTTTTTATAGTTTAGCAACATTGTTTTACTAAAAGTAAAATTGATGGTTAAGAGACAAATGGAAAACTTGAAGAAGTTGACAACAAAGGATTCAAAAGAGAGGAGTGACAAAAGAGTGTTACACATATTACATCCAATTCCCTATTTTTGCACTTGACCAAGTGCAATCATTTCCGGACCTAATTGTGCTAAAATAAAAAAATTCCAGAAAAAATTGACGAAAAAACATCAATTTCTTTCTTTCTTGAAGCTTGTAGTATATTGCAATAAAAGACTAACATTTCAATTTTTTCAGAACATAACTTTGATTTTCCTTTATTTTTAAAATTGCAAGATTGACTATTTAAAAACTAATACAAATTATGAATAGATTAAGACATTGTAACACCGTTGTCAGAGTGCATGGGAGAATAATTTTTATTTTTGTTTTCTTATTTCTTTTTTGTGTGCCAAGAAGTACTAAAAGTTGTGTTTTTCTCCTTCCTCCATCCTTCAAAACAACATTTGAATGTTGCATATCCTTAGCCCCTCTGCCACGTCCAATTTTTTTAATTTAAAAAAAAAAAATCTTCCTTTTTTTTCAAGATTTTCGGGAGCTAAATGTCCAAGTGCGCGGACATTATTCTATTCTCTCCTTAAGATAATTCAAATATGTTCTCCCATGCTCCCATGGCTACCATATATACCCTGAGGCGGCTTTGAAAGGGTATAGGAGAACATATTTATGTTCTCTTGAAGGCTGTAGAACGGAGGGTGAGTTGCTCCGTACCCTCAACCCCTCTGCCACGCCAATTTATTTTATTATTTTATTTTGATTTTTTCCGGGTTTATTGGAATTTGCAAAATTTCCGAGATTTTGGGGGTTAAGGGTCCGGGCCCGTGAACCCCATTCTATTTTCTCTTCAAGAGAACACAAATATATTCTCCTATGCTCCTATGGTCGCCTTATATATTCATGAGGCGGTTATAAGAGGGTATGGGAGAACATGTTTTTGTTCTCATGAGGAATGGAGGACAAAGTATATACATATATATATATATATATATATATATATATATATATATATATATATATATATATATATATATATATATATATATATATATATATATATATATATATATATAATTTAAAATTTAAAATTTAAACTTATTTAAAATTTATGTTTTTTGTACGGGTGTTCAGGGACACAAGGTCCACGCTTATGGACCCTCTTTCGTTCTCACCTCAAATGACTTCTCAAAAGAATATATGTTCTTCCATTCTCTCATCACCGCCTTACTGAATACTCTTGAGGCGGCTATGAGAGGATATGCAAGAACATACGCATGTTTTCATTATGAAAAGGAAGAAAGCAAAGGGGCGGTTATGTATCATTAGTGACCCGAAA
The DNA here is from genome assembly GCA_022496805.1 of Pohlia nutans. Classification (NCBI taxonomy): domain Eukaryota; kingdom Viridiplantae; phylum Streptophyta; class Bryopsida; order Bryales; family Mniaceae; genus Pohlia; species Pohlia nutans. The sequence continues at coordinate 8,044,986 of CM040086.1, forward strand.
AAAGAATATATATATATACATATGTATATGTATGTATATATATACACATACATATATGTATGTGTATATATATACATATGTATATGTATGTGTATATATATAAATGGAAAGACATATAGATTTTTAATAAATTTTTTTTGTTTTATTCTCTATGCAGGTGGTTGAATGCTTGTGCATGATTGCACATTCTTTTTTTCTTGTTTTTTAGTGCATTTGGAAGCCGTGTTGAAGTTGACAACAATGTTGTTTATGCGAAATTTCATGGATTTTGGATAGGGGAATGAATCGTTCCGCTCGTTGTTATGACGAGTTTGTTTGAAGAGTTTGTTTGAAGAGGTTGAACAATCTATTTTGATAACATAGGAAAGAAATGTCATGGTGGAATTGCTATGCGGAGGGAGGAAGCAGCAAATGCAACAGTAGCGCTATATGATTACGTGGAAATGAAGCAAATCACTATTCCAAATGAAGCGAAGTTGCACATACTTGAATATGTTGCAATGCAAATTGATGGCATCGGTGACAAGAGGTTGCTAGTAAGATGCTTACTAGAGTACATGAATACATTACTATATAGTACGTTATTATCTAGTTTAGTTGTCAAAGTACTGATTTAAAAGTTTGTACTATTCTTATAAATTGTAAACAATTAAAGTGTTTTTATATACTAAAATGTGTATTTAAAACATAATCGTTTATTTGTGGCCTACTTCTAATTGCTTACAATATGTTTATATGCGTTTGAAAGTTGTGTACTTAACCTCTTGTTTGAGAACTCTACTCTCCTGTATTTACTAATATACTATGTGTCAAGATCAATTTCAAGGAGAGTTTTGTTGCGTATAGAATAAAATTAGAAAATATTCAAAGCACAAGTAATGGATTTTCAAGAAGAAAATGACACAAAAATTTCCAAATTATCCTTTTTGCAACCAAATATGTAGAAGAAGAAATTGGCCAAAATTTTCATGCAACTTCTACCAATTTGAATTTTTAGTGCGCCTGAAAGCCAAGTGCATGATTATATGGCGAAGTGCAAAATAGGGAATTGGGTGTTGTAAGATTCTTAGTTTGTTTCTTAGACAAAGGTTTCTCTTACATTTTCCTCTAATACAACTACCATTCATGATGAAATTCTACAACACTAGATAGAATTGATAGTATTAAGTTGCCTAAAAACTAAGGGATATTTATGATGCATTGAGTAAATTTCTAGACTATGTAGGGTCAAACATGTTATGTAGCGTGTGTAAAAATAATAATACTAGAAATTTCGGCCAAAATCTTTGCCATTATTAGCTTTAGTTGTCCTAGGTTGTCTCCTACTCATTCCCTAGGCCGTACTTTCATGGGCCATTCACACTTGCATATTGTAGCACTTGCGTTTGCGTCTTTGGAATGTAGGAAAGTAAATAGCAAATATAATAAACCGCTCATTACTAGATAGATAGATAGAAACTCCAGTCCCTTTTTAGCAAGGGGCCGGCGTGAATGAAGTGTCCGTTCGTAATGCCAATGACCTGATGCCCACTGGACAAGGGGAAATTGGGACAATACTACTATCCCCTTTCGAGGATGGACACTACGCTCATTACTACTGTCTATACTGGTATAGCATGTTCATACTCGTGGAAATTAGGGTCATTTGTTTGTTGCAGAATGTGAAAATTTACCTTCATTTTTCTTTTTTTAAAGAGTGCTAACCCTACGGCACATAGTAATGTGGTAGAACAAAATATTTCTTCATTCATCCACATTTTGGATATAAAATAAAATTCCATCCACATTTAAAATTTTCATCCACATTTTAACGTTATTTTCATTCAAATACGGTGATTTCATTGAACATTTTATAAAAATTGAAGATATTTTGGCAGATGAAAGATATTTTCTTCAAGATATTGAACAAAAGGCATCCATTGTATTTGATGATATTTTATAAAGAAAATTGGAATTTTTATGTAATTCTCACCTTCCGTTCCCAAACTCGTTCTCACACTCTTTCTCAGCTTCCGTTCCCAGGATCGTTCGCTCCAGTCGTTCCCAGGCTCGTTCGCTCCAGTCGTTCCCAGGCGCGTTCCCTGCAGTCGTTCCCAAAGGCTGTGTGCAGCGCGAGCGTAGAGCGTGCATCAAGGGCTGAGAATGCCGGAGCCTCCCATTCATGACTGTGGGGATGACGAGCCGGCCCCGTTGGGTGGCTCTTGCACCTCCACCTCACGCTCTCGTCGTGCTCCCTCGCTCTAAGTTATTTGCACCCTTCCCAATCCCAACTCACTCGTACTCTCGTTTCATTTTCTACTGCACGCAATCCTCTTGTCGTCGTCGCGGTGTTGTTGCAGCGCTTCTTATTATTATCATTATTATTTTTATTGTTGTTGTTGTGAGAGCTTTGCTTTTGTTGGGCGGCCATGGCAGGACTGGCCCAGACCATGATGAATTGCACTGCTGTGAGAGGCCATGCTTCCTCCGGCTTCATGGCGGGTTCGCCCCTCACCTCCGCCAAGCCCATGGCCATGCGCATGGCGCCCGTGCTTTCCCGCATAATTTCCGCTGTCCAGGCCCCCGAGGATTGCAACGACGAGGAATGCGCTCCCACTAAGGAGGTACGTTGTCCACGCCCTGTTCTTGTTGTTGCTTCTTTTTGGTCCATGAATCCATTTTGGCTCGGTGTGAAATTTCTCGTCTCCAGTGAAATTTGAGCATTAGATGCTCCGTTCAGGACTACCATAATCTACAGAGATGGCGCATGTATAAATTTCGATACCAAAATATCTAATACCGTACCTCGCTTTCTGGTTGAGTCCCGGAACGTAATTTCCACGCAGGATTCACTTGGGTCCCAACCAATGTGGAAACGACACGTGGCAGAATCATTGAAAATTTGAATTATTTTATGTAGAACCAGAAAGTGAGTTACGGTATGCCTGTTTCCGTAGTTTTTGGACTAGGTCACGTGAAACCAGAGATTCATTACTGGTTCCATTGAGGTTGCGTGGTGAAACTTTCCCCGCCTGATGAATTTTCGTTAGGCATGATGCAACCCTTGCGCAAATTGCATTGCTAGGTTGTTTGTTGTGAAGTTAAGAACTTCTTACCCTAATGGTGATGATTGTGGCATGGTGAACGATCATTGCGTCGTGAAGGAAGAGTTTGTTAGGTCACCAGTTACGTATGGTGTGTGTTTCTGCAGGTCGGAAAGCTGAGCATGGACTGGAAGACTGATGATAACACCAAGGTGACCGGAACTTACCCTCCCATCAATCGTTCGGAGCGTAAGTGGACGGGTTTCGTGGAGAAAGACACAGCAGGACAGACCAACATCTACGCTGTCGAGGTGAGTACTGTGCTGTCATTTTGTAATGACAACCTTCAACACTAAAAGTTTTAACTCGGTAAAAAGAAACTGTACATGTTTGTCATGTTCAAATTTTTAGACCACCCTGGACTGCAGATGTAAAACATGTTTATATCTGCAGAATCTTTGTTTTCTCACTACGAGTGCAATTTTTGGAATTGGGAGTAAAGGTCTCAAAGATGTGCTTCCTATGGCATATTACATGCCTGTAAATTCCAAAAATTACACTTACAGTGAGCAAATGAAAATTCTGCATTTGTTTTAGTCCATCTGCAGGGTGGTCTAAGAAACTGCACATGACAAACTTGTGCAGTTTTTTTTAACGAAGTTTTATTGTGCAAGGGTTGAACCAATTCATACTCACATGTTGATGGTGGCAGCCAACCATTTACGTTGCGGAGAGTGCAATCAGCACGGGTGCGGCGGGAAGCAACACAGGGGGATCTGAAGGGATTCTTGCCATTGTGGGAGGAATTGGGCTCGTCGCCATCGCAGGTGCGGCCGGGGTTCTCCTGACGGCGAACAAGAACGCACCAGCTTCGGCAACGGCCTACGTTGGACCACCATTGAGCTACTACGTCTTGAAATTCTCGCAGGAAACCGCCTCCCCTCCTGCGTTCTCCGCGCAAATCCCCCCGATCCCGGAATCACCACCACTCTCTGAAGACATGTCCATCTCACAACCCGAGGTGGCCGTGTCTGAGGCTGAGTAAGTAAGACTCTCATGGTCTGTGAATGTATTCAGAGTTTGTACTTGTAGCTCTACCTTCCATTGAGGGCCATTCCCCTTTGTAGTATATTGATCGTGCTTTTTCTAATTTGGTGAAAAATCTGGTTTTTTTCGTTCGGCGATAGTGTAGCTCATGAGTAGAGTGTACGGAAGCCCAGAATGGATTCCTGTTTCTGAGAAGCTGAGGATGTGCAACTCCTGGAAACTGGAATCACATGGAAATATGTGCCATTGATCTGTTTTGGAAGCTGCGAGTGGATTTGACTGCCACCACCAGGAGTCTTGTTGGAAAATTACCATGAATGATTCCTCTCATCCTCTTGCAGGAGATTTCTGTTGAAGTTCTAGTTGTTCCTGCATCTGTAGCTCTGTGCATGAGACGTTTTTAAACTGTGAAGGACCGGGGATTCATGGTTTTGAATCGACATATTTAATTGATCGTACTTGAAAAATATAATCCTGATGGGACCAAATTTTATGTCATTGGGTCTAGTGAAGAACCTTGCATGTGTTCGGTCAAAAAACAAATAAACTTGAAGGAAATCCTCAGAAGACCTCAAAAATGTGTAAGAAAACATGAGAGCCAATTTGGGCTTCGTGGTCCTTTAGGAGTTTTGAACGAGGTGTCTATTGATGATATGTGCTTCCTGAAACTGCGACAAACCAAACTATGTGCACCCTAGCTTTCCGACGGGACCAAGAATGTGATTGGCGGTGGCATAGTCCAAGAGATCTCAACGTAATAAAACAAAACAAATTTGTCATAATGTATAGACATAAGCTTGCAAGGTGAACCACTAAACATACTTACTAGACACATCTTCCAAAGTCTTCTTCAAGATCCATATCTCTTTTTTTTCATTATTTTTAATTCAATTTATAATAAGGAAATTCAGTTAAAACTGCACAGTTTGCATAGGGTAGGTCCAAATGCGATGTAACAAACTCCGTGCACTTCTCGTTGAGAGTTTCTCAACAATATCAAAAACGCGATTCAAGTGTGAGCATTGTTGATTAGGTCTCAGCGTAACAAAATAAGTCAAATTAAACAAAATGAAACAAAACAAACAACCTTCCAAACAAACAGATCATTTGGACACTACAATGTGCACACGCTATGAATTTTCAAATTGTTGAGTATAGTTGCACCATAAATGGACACTATGCTTCATGTTTAGATTGTTGAAGTAGAAGATGTAGGTTAGTGTTGCTAGAAGCCAAAGGGGATTGGGTAGAAATAATAATGTGTAGGAGAGGGGTCAAGGCATGGGTTGATCTTAGAGGCCTCTAGTGGTGAGTTATCCCATATAGGTTGTCATGCACACCTCCTAGTGTACACCTCTTAAGGAAGGAAGCTCTTGAGTAAAGATCATCTCTTTCTACGCATTCCTTGTGTTTGTGTATGTGCCTTGTGCATTCCTCTATCACCTTCAATAGGTTATGGGCCCACTCATGTGTGTTGCGTGAGTGTTGGATTGCATTGAGGCGTTTTATTGGAGGTCGTTGCGGAAGGGGCCATTTGGAGCTTCTGGGAGCATTTTATTTTTGGAGCTTTTTGGAGGAGTATTGTCTCTTGGAGGTGCGCACGGGCTGAAGTTGCACATTGGAGCACTCTTCTTGGTCAATCTCTTCCTTTGGTGCTCTACTTTCTTGATTCCAAACCCTTTTTGTAAGTAGAACATTGTTTTGTTCAATTTGGTGCACTTGTGAGATTGCAAGTGATTTGTGAGCTGTTGAGGCTCTAAGGGAAGAGTCTACAATCTGATTTTAGTGATTGGGCACTTGGGAAGAGGTGTTGCATGTGTTTCATGTCCTCGGAGTGCTCGAAATTTCATGTGGAGTCGTTTAATGCACTTGGGAGCACAAAGGTGCGGTTTTGGGCAATTCAATGCAATTTGGGTTTTGAGGGGCTTATGTGAGTCTATGAGCATTGATTTAGTACTATTGAAGGACAAAAAAGTGTTGATTACGTACATTGAGTGATTGGAAACACTTAGGAGTTGTTTTGAGGCAATTGGAGTAGTGGAGAGCTCCATTGAGTGATTTGAGGTGTTTTGGTGAACATCTTGGCAATTTGAATGTGGAACCTTTGCACTTGAGTGTTGGAAGGTGTATGAGGAGCACAAAAGTGTTGATTTGAGGTTTAGAGTTGTTGTAGAGGTATTAAAAGCACAAAGATGCTACATTCTATCAAAAATCATAAAAACAAGTGTCATTTTTGAGTTTGAGGGTTAATTTGAGTGGGGAGACGTACATCATGGCATCTTATGAGGGTGAGGGTCCCAAAGTGGTGGACAAGTTTGATGGGGTGAATTTCCACTTGTGGAAGTTCAAAATGGAGATGGTGATGGCCGAGAAGGATTTGTGGGAGATTGTAGATGGTAGTGAGAAGCCCCCTAATTCTATTTCGGACCCTCGCGCTATGCAAGCATACATGAGGAGGGAGAAGAAGGCATTTGCAATTTTGGCTCTCAATCTCTCGGATTCACAACTTGCGCACATTCGTTCTTGCAAGACACCCGCGAAAGCATGGGCGAAGCTTTGCAACATTCACGAAGCCAAGAGTTTGGCCAACATTTTGTTTTTGAGGCGCAAGTTCTTCACCATCAAGATGGAGGAAGATGACGACATGTTGGAGCACATCAAGAAGGTCAAAGCAGTCGCGGATCAATTCAACGGTGCAGATGTGACCATCTCGGATGGGGACATCGTGATGACGCTCTTGGAGAGTCTACCACCCTCATTTGAATATCTCATCGTGGCTATGGAGACGAGGCCTATTTCCGAACTCACATTGGACTATGTGACGTCGCGGTTGTCGCTCGAGCTCTCGCGGCGAAAGGAGAATGAGTCTCGTGGAGATAGTGCGGCTCTTATGGCAAAGCAATCCAAGAAGGGAGGCGGTGAGAGCTCTAGCGACAAGGTGTGCTTCTATTGTGGCAAGAAGGGTCACCTCGCAAAATATTGTTTCAAACGGAAGTACAATGAGAAGGGCGAGAGTGCCAACAACACAAAGACACGTAACAATGATGATGAGTATGCTTTCACCACAAGGTATGTCTCTTGTGACGTAAGCATGAGTGATGATGATTACGAATACGCAAACATGGCAAGTCACGTATCATGCAACGGTAGTGTGAGCAATTGGATTGTAGATTCGGGTGCCTCGAGCCACATGGCACCCGAAAGGAGTTGTTTTCATTCCTATCATCTTATTTCGCCAAAGAGAGTGATTTTGAGAGATGATACGGTGCTTGAGGTCGTGGGTAAAGGCCAAATTGTAGTGGACACCGAGGTGGGGCCGTGTGAAATGTCCTCCACTTTCCCAAACTAAAGGCCAACCTTCTTTCGGTGAGGCATTTGGTTGGAAAAAGCTTACGTGTAGAGTTTAGTGATACGGGGAGCTTTGTGTTATCACCGAGTCGAGACAAGATGGCCATCATTTATGAAATCGTCGGATTGTACCACATCATGTTTTCGAAAGTGCATACGAGTGAATCGGCGGCGTTGGCGCAATCAAGCGCAAAGGATGACAAGTTGGAGTTATGGCATCGTCGACTGGGCCATTTGAACATCAAGAGTGTAAAAACTCTTCGTGGCATGGTAAGCGGCATGGACCTACTTCAATCACATGTGGATCCTTCTTCATTTATTTGTGAGGGTTACATTGAGGGCAAGCAACAACTATTGCCATTTGCGGATAAAGGGGCAACTCGTGCAACCGAGCCTTTAGAGATTGTTCATTCCGATGTGTGTGGCCTGATGAAGACGACGTCGATGGGGGGATGCAAGCACTTTGTGACCTTTATTGATGATTTTTCAAGGACGATTTGGCTCTATCCAATCAAGGCGAAGAGCGAGTGCTTTGACAAGTTCAAGGAGTTGAAGGTGTTGGTGGAGAAGCAATCCGAGAAGAAGATCAATGTGTTTCGATTCGACAACGGCGGTGAATTTATGTCCAACAAGTTTGACGAGTTTTTGAAGAAAGAAGGCATTGCGCGTCAAACATCGGCCCTATATACGCCTCAACAAAATGGAGTAGCGGAGCGCACAAATCAAACCATTGTGGAGATGGCAAGGAGCATGTTGCATGCTCAAAACTTGAAGTTGAATCTATGGGCGGAAGCGGTGGTGAATGCGGTGTACACTCGCAATCAGTGCCCTACAAGTGCGGTTGCAAACATGACACCCGAGCAAGCGTGGAGTGGGAGGCGACCTTGCGTTTCACACATGCGCATCTTTGGATGTATTGCATATGCAAAGGTACCGGATGCTCGTAGGACCAAACTTGATGCAAAGGCCGAAAAGTGTGAGTTTCTTGGATATTGTGAAGGTACCAAAGCGTATAGGTTGATGTCGGTGAACACGAAAAAGATTATACGATCGCGCGATGTGACGTTTTGTGAGGAATCTACGGTTGAGCCGCATTTGGAGGATGGTCCAAGTGGGAGATGTGAAGACGTTATTGTGGACACACCCTCCAAATCTCCTATCGTTGATGTTGGCGATGAAGATGAAGGTGAGAAGGATGGCAAGTTGGAGAATCTATCGAGTTCGAGCACCAAAAACGACGCAAAGGAGGTGCAAGTGGAGAACGCTCTTTCAAACAATCGGCGATATCCCAAAAGAGTGCACAAGCCGCACGGAGAGTGGTGGAAGATCTTTCCTCCTAGTGATAACGAACATGCGAATGTGGCTTTATCGGATGGACCATCAACTATTCGTGAAGCATTGCAAGGTGAAGATGCGGTCAAGTGGGAGCAAGCTATGCAAGAGGAGTATGAGTCGTTGATTGCTAATGGCACATAGGAATTGACTCCCATTCCCGAGGGTCGCAACCCCATTGGTTGCAAGTGGGTGTTTCGTGCAAAGAGAGATGTTTCCGGTAATGTGGTGCGCTACAAGGCAAGGCTTGTGGCAAAGGGATTTGCGCAAGTTCAAGGCATGGATTTTCATGAGACGTTTGCTCCCGTGGCCAAGTTCATGACCATTCGATGCATTCTTGTAATTGGAGCGGCCATAGATTTGGAAATCCATCAAATGGATGTGAAGACGGCATTCTTGAACGACGATTTGGAGGAGGACATTTATATGGTGCAACCCGAGGGATTTGTGCAAGAAGGTAAAGAGGATTATGTTTGCAAACTCAAAAAGTCATTGTATGTGTTGAAGCAATCTCCGAGGGCATGGTATCAAAAGATTGACACATTTCTTGTGCAATGCGGGTTCACTAGAAGCATTGCGGATCATAGTTTGTATTTCATGCAAGAGGGTCAACATGTTGTGCTATGTCGATGACTTGATCATTCTTGCAAGCCTCATGAGTTCAATGGAGGCACTCAAAGCCATGCTTGAGAAGGAGTATGAGATGAGCGACCTTGGCGAGTTGCATTTTTGTTTGGGAGTTGAGTTTGTGAGGGATAGGGCAATGCGCACTATCACGATGAGCCAAGGCAAATACGTGTTGGATGTGCTCAAGCGATTTGGGATAGAGGATTGCAAGCCCATTGCAACACCATTGGATGTCAATTCCAAGCTCGTGAAGCTCACCGAGGAGGAGTATTCGGCGGAGGCTCAATCAATGTCGGAAGTGTCATACAAGCAAGCGGTGGGGTCGTTGATGTATGCGATGATTGCTACACGGCCGGACCTTGCGTATCCAATTAGCGTGGTAAGTCAACACATGGCAAGACCGGGCTCAAAGCATCGGATGGCGGTGAAGAGGATCATGCGTTACTTGAAGAAGACGATTGATGTGAAGTTATGCCTCGGTGGCTTTGATATTGTATTGAGCGGTTATTGCGATGCGGACTACGCGAGAGACATGGACGATCAAAAATCTACCACGGGCTACATGTTCAAGGTTGGATCGGGTGCGGTATCGTGGAATAGCAAGCGGCAACAAACCACGGCCACGTCTACCGTGGAGGCGGAGTACATGGCGACAAGTCACGCTACGAAGGAGGCCATTTGGTTGAGACAACTAATGGCGGATGTGGGTTGCGCACAAGGGGAGGCTACAACGATCATGTGTGACAACCAAGGGAGCATTTCACTTACAAAGAACCCGACACATCATTCTCGCAGGAAGCACATTGATGTGCAATACCACTTCATTCAGGAGAAGTTGGAGATGGGAGTTATACGGTTAGAGTATTGTCCAACGGAGCACATAATGGCGGATGTGTTGACAAAGGGTCTTGCACGAGATCGACATGAAAAACTAGTAATAGCATATGGACTTCAAGGCTTTGGCTCTACGCAAAGTAGGTGTGTTGAAGTAGAAGATGTAGGTTAGTGTTGCTAGAAGCCAAAGGGGATTGGGTAGAAATAATAATGTGTAGGAGAGGGGTCAAGGTATGGGTTGATCTTAGAGGCCTCTAGTGGTGAGTTATCCCATATAGGTTGTCATGCACACCTCCTAGTGTACACCTCTTAAGGAAGGAAGCTCTTGAGTAAAGATCATCTCTTTCTACGCATTCCTTGTGTTTGTGTATGTGCCTTGTGCATTCCTCTATCACCTTCAATATAGATGGTATATGTGCTCATGATAAATACTTTCATTTTAACTAGCCAAAATGTAATAAGATATTAGTTAGGGACACAATTCTACATAATGGTAATCATCGGTGCATTGACCTTACACCATTAATCCTTTTATGCACTTGCATCTATATACTAGATGGCGAACAGATTGCAACCTTTATCTTGACTACATACTATTTAGTTTTTCATCCATCCGAATTTCTCTTGGATCTTGTGCTAGTTGACTATCATTTGTACGGTATGGATCTTCAAAATAAGACATTGTGATTTTTTGAAAAACAACACAATTGGTGTATGTCAAGTTTCATTATTAGTTCAACACATGAGACCTTAAACATGATTTTCCAAAATAAATAGAATCAAATGATGGAAACCACACCATCTTGTAGTGTATGTTATTCCAATTTCATTACAAATTTTTAAATTCTTTTTTGTGTCAATTTTGGATTTTAAATTGAATTTCAAGAAAAAAACCTTGCAAAATTCATTCAAAAATATTAATAAAAAATATGATGAATCGAACCGTATAGATGTGATCTTCTTAACCCCTAAACGTACCGATCCTTTGAACACAAGTAGATGCTAGCCTCAAATGTAGATATTAGCATGACACAGATGTACATGAGGTGTACACGAGAGGACCGTTGTATGGATGAAATCTTCCCAACAAATTTGGCATACTTGCATTTGAAGGCCTCTCCAATATTATCAACATCTCCTCATCATAAGAGATTTACTTTAATTAATAGAGAATTTAATAGGCTTGCAAAGGTGATTTGGATGAAAGTCATCCAAGATTGTATCAGAAAGTTACAAAGCTTTGAATCCGTTCATGATCCAATTTCTAAACGTTGGGACGTTTAGGGGTTAACCTTTAAGATGAGAGGGTCCTAGACGTGCAATCCAAAAGAATTTTAAAAAAAATTAAGAGAGTTGTCTCCAACAGTAACTCCTAGAGTAATGTGAACAATCAATTAGAATTTCTCAAATCCTCTATGAGTAGTGAATGGAGTGAATAGTGTTGCCCCAAAAACAAATATAAGAAAATAAAATGAGATTTTGGCCATGTAGTGAGCTTTACCTCCAAAATTTCAAAACATATGACAATATGGATGTTAAGATTATAGCAAATGAAGTTGAGATTTTGAAAACACATGCCTTCAAAAATCTCAACAGCCTAGCTTTGATGGGCTCCCAAACTAAAAAGAAAGTTGAAATGACGTGCCATTTTTGTAAAAATATGTTTTTATATATTTATCTATATATATAGTTATTTTGTGTTGTTTTAAATTTTATTTTGATTTTTGCAATTTATGGAGTGAAAAGTAATAAAATCAAAATTTGGAGGGCAAATTTCATTTAGTGAGATTTTAACCAACAAGAATCCAAAATTCATAAAAGATGTGATTCTAGTCAAGATGTACATTCTTCCTACAAAAATAAATGAGTCATTTTGATTTTTCACAAATTTTTATTTTTTACATAGAAATTTCATTTAGATAATACTAGGTCTAAATATATTCTATTCTAAGTGAAATTATACACAAGCGTAAAATCCGGCCCTTTTGCACAAGAACATATCCAAATGTTTACTCAATTTCTCAATTTATGAGAGCAATTCATATAGTGACCAACTAATTTTGTAAGTTATAGTATATATATATACTATAGTCTAGTACCTCTATGTATGTACATAGCATAATAGAGCAGTGCAATGAAGCACCTTTTTGAAAACTGGATCGAAAGAGAATTTTTACTTAGATTCACTTTTAAACCCCTAGTTGCCTGAGCGTCCTTTTTTTAGACGATGTACAAATTCCTTCCATAGTTTCTCATCCGTCATGCACTTTTTGCAGTGTGGAAATTTTATTGTAGATTCTATGGGAAGTTAGCTTCATGCACATGTGATCCAATTAGAAAGGGGATGATTTGTGAAAATTTTATGCCTCATTTCATGTTGTAGTGATTCATCCAAAATTTTGAAGATTTCAGTGTAAAAGTGCTCTAAGAAAAGTCTACTCATAAAATCAAGCAACCAAAAAATATACAAAAATCACTACACTTAGAGTATTACATTTCAACCAATCACAAAAATTCATTTGTAGATTGTCAATATCTTATTCGTACTTTAATTACAAAATAAATTTGAATTTGCACGTTTTAAATTTTCTACAAAATAATCGGTAATAGCAATCATAGATCTAACCGTAACAATAGAATCCAAAATTCATAATGTACAACTTTTATTCATATATCAAGTTCAAATATCCATCTAGGTTGCATTTTGTAATGCATCTTTGTAAAACTACCGAATTTGGAGAGGGCTCTAAGCATTTAGGGGTTAAAGTAACGAAGGAATGCCATTTGTTTTCCATGAATTGTGGGACTATGGTATTATTGCCATATAACTTAATTTCTAATTGTAACTAGATTGTGGTCCCATTGTAAAAGAGTGTTGGTTGGCATTGCTCTATTATGCTATGTATGTTTGAAATGAGTTTTTGGATTTTGGTTTTTTTTTTCCTTTATGGATGATGGTATGGTTGGGGTACCCAAAAAAGCTGTCTTCGGAACAATTGCACTATGTGCTGGTGTGTCAAACAAACATATTTTTTAATTTTAATAAAATAAGGCTTTATTAAATGTGATTTTAGTTTTCTACACTTATAACGCATCAAGGAGAAAAATTTGATTACAATCAAAGATTTTAAAGTAATTTTATTTGATTTTTTAGTTGAAAAAGTAAGTTATGTCCCAATCACCTAGAATCCTTGAAATCAAGCAAATGGAATATCAAAAAAAAGTTAATATTATTATTTCTGAATATGACCTACATCTAATTGTGTAGAGTACAAAATAATTTATTTTATCATTAAAAAAATTAATGAATTGTGCACTATGTAGCTTGCAAATCCCTAAATTCAGCATTTTTTTACACATCTATGAATGGATCTAAATTTTTATTTTTTTTAATATAAGCTCTTTGAACATATAGATTTTGATTCCATTGAGGTGCAGGATTTTATTTTTTTCATTTTAGGGTCTTTTTACTTGATCAAAATGAGCAAATTAGACAAACTTTGGAGGTTTTAAACAAAAATAACCTAATTAGTGTGTCCAAAAAGTGATACCCCAAGCTAATTATTGCCCTTATTTGGGGTGAAAGTCGATCATTCTAAATTCTTGTGTTGCCTAAAAATTTCAGATTTATTACATGAATTTTCAGTGTAAAAAAATCCTCAAAAGGTCAATATTAAGTCCCTCTACTTTAGTGAAAAAATTGTCTTCAACCTTAATTCCTAACTACTGCCATGCCCAAAAAATAGCTTTTGAATGATCTAAGGTAGTCATTGGATGAAGAAGGAATGATGAATTTCATTCAATTCATTTTGTGAAGGATTTCATTGGTCATACCACCTCTTCAAGTTAAATTCAAGTCATTCATGCTATTTTTAGATTTTACGTCGAGTCTCAAGTACAAAAGAGTTATAAAAAATAGTTCACCATGTAGTGTATTTTAGATTTTTTGCTTTTTATACTTAAACTAAATGTAAGCCATGAAAATGAGTTCTAGTGCATTGAAGCTTAATCAACAAAATGAGCCTTACTAAACCTAATCTCTACTCCACTTTGAATTTTTGAAAAACTTTAATAATTGAGTGTTTTATTAAAATTTTAAGTTTGGTGGGCATTACCATGATGTAGCAATTTTCCTAAATTTAGACATGGATGATTTTCATTTCTTTTAATATTCTTCATTGTAGATTACACCTTTGGTTGAAAATCAAATTTTTTGAGCATGTTTTGTAATTGATATGAATTTTTTTTACATTCACTTCAAAAAAATCATTGTAATTTCAAATCTTCATCGAAATTTATGAAAATTCATGATTTGTAGTAGAGACATGGTTTCATCTACTAAAAATATAAGGTTGAATTCTTATCTTATTTATAGTGGCGAATTGAGAGTCATATGTAAAGCTTGATCCCATGGTCATAGGTCCAAGCATTTTAGGGATTAAGCTGATTGTTTGGTCCCAAGTTTACAAAAGCACATGATTTTAGCCTCATCCATTGCAGACTAGCTGCTAGATGGCTTGTGTGGCCTTGTCATCATGTAGAACAAATTGCTGGAGAACAAAGAGCATTGAAGAAACACCAATCCAAAACTGGTTGATTGAAGAATGTTTTATGTAGGCCCCAATTCACATTAGGATGTGTGATTACTTTAGTGTTACCAATACAACTTCACTGATAGCTAAGTCTGAGGGCCTTTGTACATTAGGGATGAGAAGCCGTGAGGACAGAAATTTCAGCCAATGATAAGTTTAAAAATCGAGAAGACCAAAGAATGTCACTTTACACCCGAATTTTTTAGTCCAAGGGACAGAAGGAGGAGAAAATGATATAAACAACACTTTTATCCTTCGTGGCAACAAAAGTGCAAATTTTCCAAGCCCTCTAGATAAGTCCATCTCAAGAGGTGTGCATAACGCAAAATCCGGAACGGGGGGGCGTTTGGCCAAAATTCTCACCACAAATCATTTTTTATTTTTAAGAAATATGTAAGAGCTTTAATAAATAAAATCAGCTCTTTATTTTGTGGCCCCTTCTCACTTTACACTATATCCAAAGGCCGTCAAGTTCAAAGGTTGGCTTCTCAAGGGTGAGCCATGGCCCTTGTGAGGTTTTCTCCACGGCTTCTCGCCTCTAGTGGAAAGAGGGCCTAAGAGCAAGCCTAGCAGTTCCAGAGAAAATATGTCCGCCAAGCATTAATTTGAAGATCATTTTTAACTTAGAGGAATGTCATACAAGAAGTAGCCCAACAACATTCTTGGAGTGAACACCAAGGCAACTTATAAAATGAAGATTTTATGAAAGTAACTTGATGACCTTGAAGCATAGGCCGGTGAATAGTCTTCAAGCTTGTTATTTAATTGTTGATTGAGCATCTTTGCTTGTTTGGTGTGAGAAATTTGCTTGCGCCAAAGCTTCTGTAGATAGAGGAAAAACCTCAAACTTTGGGTCCAAAAACTATATTGTAGCGTTAGTGGGTAGTTGTTGGGCCAAACTTCGAAGCAAGTGGAGATGACTACACCAAATCTTGGCGTTGATCCCTCCAAAACACTTGCTGGTAGGCATGCTCTAAGTCCTCTAAGTGTCATAGACATACATACATACTTATATAAGATGGTAGTTAAGGAAGTTAGGTTATCATGATATAAATAAACATTGACATGACAAGACCAATTTGTATTAGCAACACAAGTTACCATTGTTCTTGAATCCAATCTATCTTTGTTAATTCTTGTTCATCATCCTTGTCCATGTCCGCAACAGTTTGCTAATACCAAAATTTATTTTAATTTGTTAATTTACTTCTTGAAATTACAGTGATTGTAATATGGAATCTTTAAATGAAACACGTCTCAATGACCTAATTGCTCACATCAATGCTTTACAACAAAAAAATGTTGAAGAAATGCAAGAAGTTTTAGCAACAATTGAAATAAATCAAGGATGGATCAAATGACTCAAGAGAACTTAATGCTTCACGATACAATCACACGTTTAGAGGAGATTGTTACATCCTTTCCTCACATGTCAAGTATTACCCAAAGTCGAGAACATATCATCAAGGATCCCAAATTGAGCATGCCAGAGAAATTTGATGGGACACGATCCAAGTTTAGAGGATTTTCCAATCAAGTAAAATTGTTTATACGGATGCAGCCTCAAAGGTACTCAACCGAGATATCTAAAGTTGGTCTTATCGGTACTTTGTTGACAGGCACTGCTCTTGCATGGTTTGGCCCTCTTAACGAACAAAATTCGCCTCTACTTGAAAATTTTGAAGCATTTATGGAAGAATTTTCTACCACATTTAGAGATGTCGACAAAGCAAGGATGGCAGACAGTAAAATTAGGGAATTATAACAAGGCAGCCGCCCTGCATCAATATATGCCTCTGAGTTTAGACAATTGTCATGCGATGTCGACTGGGAATCAGACATGGCTTTGGTGAGACAATTTTATTGGGGATTACGTGATGACGTAAAGGATCTTTTGTTAACAATGCCAGATGTTTTAACATTGGCTGAAGCAATTTCTCAAGCAGTGAAATGTGATAACAGACTTTTTGAAAGACGCCAAAATAAAATACTTGGACCACAAATTAGAGTACCACTCTCTTCTCCTCCTTCAACAACATTAGCATTACCTTCAAACCCTAACAATAATTATGACCCAATGCAAATTGATTCCATAAGATATAGAACATTAACTCAAGATGAAAAAGATCGTCGCCGACGTGAAGGTCTATGTTTATATTGTGGAGAAGAGGGGCATTTGGCACGTGATTGTAAAAAGAAACGAAGACGTAATTCGGATTACTAGCTCTTCCAACCATCGTTGGGACTATACGGTTGGATATGTCAACACCCACAATTGGTCCTATATTGTCTTCAGCACCGGTACCTTCTTACAATTTACATACTTCTATCCATTACAACAACCATGTCATACATGCCAATGCCTTGTTGGATTCGGGAGCCTCTGCTAGTTTTATCGATAAAACATTTGTAAAATTACATTCCATACCTTTAATATTAAAAAAAAGCCTGTAAATGTAGAAGTCATAGATGGCCGATTAATTGCTTTAGGAGTAGTAACACATGAAACTATACCTATTTCTATTTCAGTTGAAGGGAAATTATGTGTTGTGTCATTCAATGTTATAGGAACTTCCTCTTATAGTCCAATAATTCTAGGTTTGTCATGGCTTACTGAGTTCAACCCTTCAATTGATTGGAAAATTAGAAACCTTTATTGGAAAGACTCACTTCATATCAATAAAGTTAACCTAAAGGAAAATGATACTTTGATTGAATCTCAAGTTATTCCACAAAATCAAAATAAACAAAGATATAACCACTCATATAAAAAAGCACGTAGAAGATATTTTAAGTATAAAAAAGTACCGTTATTGATAGGGGAAAGTGCATTTATAAGGGCTGGAAAAGAAAATACACCATTTGTTATTTATACAACTCCAGTAAAAGAGGTAAGTCATGTTTCAAATGAACTTCCGGAACAATATAAAGTTTTTTTGGATGTTTTTTAAAAGAAAAATGCCGATACATTACCAGAGCACCGTCCATATGATTGCACGATTGATTTGGAACCAAGAACTGAACCACCTTTTGGGCCTATTTATAAACTATCACAAACTGAACTCGCTGCGCTTCGAGAATACATTGATGAAAATTTAGCCAAGAACTTTATCCAACATTCAAAGTCACCCGCTGGTGCCCCAATTCTATTCGTCAAAAAGAAAGACGGTTCACTTAGAATGTGTATTGATTACCGTGAATTGAATAAAATAACTATAAAGAATCGCTACCCTTTACCATTAATTTCAAGACTCATTGACCAATTGGGAAAAGCAAGAATATATACAAAAATTGATCTTCGTGGTGCTTATAATTTGGTACGAATAAAAAAGGGCGATGAATGGAAAACTGCATTTAGAACACGTTATGGACACTTTGAATATAATGTTATGCCGTTTGGTTTAACTAATGCTCCAGTTGTATTCCAACACATGATGAATAATGTATTTCGGGAATTTTTGGACCAATTTGTTATTATATATATAGATGATATTTTAATATTTTCAAAAAATGAAAAAGAACATAAGGAACATGTTTGTCTTGTTTTACAAAAACTTCGTGAAATTGGTCTTTATGCAAAACTTGAAAAATGTATGTTTCATCAATATCAAGTAGAATTTTTGGGTTACATTATATCAGAGAGTGGTATCTCTATGGACCCTCGCAAAGTTGCAACTATTTTGAAATGGGAAGTTCCTAAAACAATTCGTGATCTTCAATGTTTTATTGCATTTTCTAACTTTTATCGATTATTTATTGAATTTTTTTCAGACATTACAGCCCCATTAACACAATTGCTTAAACAAAAAAAGTTAGAATGGAATGCTAAAGCAGAAATGGCATTCACTACTTTAAAGACAGCTTTTTCTACTGCACCAGTTCTTATACATGCAGACTTATCCAAACCTTTTACTTTGGAAGCAGACGCTTTAGACTTTGCCTTGGGAGCTATTTTATCTCAAATTGGAGAAGATGGTAAACTTCATCCGGTAAGTTATTTTTCACGTAAATTTTCTGCTGCTGAAATAAATTATGAAATTTATGATAAAGAATTGTTAGCCATTGTTGTTGCTTTTGAAGAATGGCATCATTTCCTTGAAGGGGCCCAACATCATGTGACAGTTTACTCTGATCACAAAAATTTAGAATATTTTATGAGCGCCAGGATTTTAAATCGTCGCCAAGCTCGTTGGAGTTTGTCACTTTCCCATTTTGATTTTGTTATTGTATATTGTCCGGGTAAACTTCAAGGAAAACCAGATGCATTGTCTAGACGATCATATCTTACACCTAAACCTGGTGAAGAGTCATATGATCAACAAAAAACAACCATACTGAAACCTCAACTTCTCCAACTTTGTGTGTTGACAACCATGCAAAAAGAAACCTCTCCACTTATTCAACAAATCTATGATGCTATGCCAGGAGATACATTTAGTTGTGACATTCAACAACTTAATAATCACAAATCACTTGATTCTGATGATCATCTAAATAATTTTCAATTTAAAGATGGATTATTATATTTTAAAGACCTATTATATGTTCCAGCCGGATTCTCTCGTCTTCAAGTAATTCAAGCAAGACATGATTTACCATCAGCTGGTCATTTTAGTTTTAATAAGACAATGGAGCTAATTTCTCGTGATTTTTGGTGGCCTCAGATGTGGAAATTAGTTAAAGAATTCATTAAATCATGTGAAATATGTAGTCGATCTAAGGGTCCTCGACACCGACCCCATGGTTTACTTCAACCTTTACCTATCCCTTCAGGACCGTGGACTTCTGTATCATTGGATTTTATTACTGATTTACCAATGTCTATGTCTTATGATTCAATTCTTGTTATTGTTGATAGATTTACAAAAATGACACATTTCACTCCATGCTCTAAGGCTATCACGGGAAAAGAAACTGCAAAATTATTTTTAAATAGTATATACCGTTATCATGGTAGCCCTGATGATATTACTTCTGATCGGGGACCTCAGTTTATTTCAAAATTTTGGCAAGAACTATTTAAACTTTTAGGTGTAAAAATAAACTTATCTTCTGCTTTTCATCCACAAACAGATGGTCAAACTGAAAGAGCAAACCAAGTTTTAGAACAATATTTACGATGTACTGTCAATTACCATCAAGATGATTGGGTAGAACTATTGCCATTAGCAGAATTTACTTATAACAACACGATTCATGCTTCTACCAAGTATACACCATTCTTTGCAAACTATGGACGACATCCAAAATTTGATACTTTTCATATACAAAATCCTACATCAAATCCTGCAGCTAAAGATTTTGCAACCCGATTATTTGAAATCCATTAAGAAATCAAACTTCATCTTCATGAAGCACAACAAATCTATAAGACTAATGCAGATGAACACAGAAAGGAACCACCACCTTTTAAAATTGGAGACCAAGTATGGCTCATTCGACGTCACATTCAATCTCAACGACCTTCAAATAAATTAGACTATAAAAAAATTGGACCATTTACTATTATTAAAAAAATCAATCCAGTCGCATTTAAATTGCGACTCCCTCATTCTATGAAAATACATCCTGTTTTCCATGTGTCATTGTTGGAACCTTATTATCAATCCATGATTTCAGATCGAACTCAAGTGCCTCCACCCCCTATTCAAATCAATGGACAAGAAGAATATGAAGTTGAAGAAATATTAGATTCAAAAATAAAACATGGTATACTTTATTTTTTGGTCCACTGGCGAGGCTATGATATCAATGAAAGAACTTGGGAGCCAATGATGAATTTAACTAATGCTCAAGATGCACTATATGATTTTCATAGAAAATATCCAACAAAAGCATTTGCCGCTCCTCGAAGAACTTGTCGCTTAGGGAGGAGATGATGTCATAGACATACATACATACTTATATAAGATGGTAGTTAAAGAAGTTAGGTTACCATGATATAAATAAACATTGACGTGACAAGACCAATTTGTATTAGCAACACAAGTTACCATTGTTCTTGAATCCAATCTATCTTTATTAATTCTTGTTCATCATCATTGTCCATGTCCGCAACACTAAGGGCCTCTTTCCATGCTTGGATCGGTCCAGCAATAAACAATGATTTCACTATCACCGAAATATACAAAACTCTTCTATGTGCATCGGTAGAGAGGGCCCCCACCAATCTATACACTCAAATATACCTGCCATGCACCTAAACTTAGTCGCACCAAAGAAAAAACCCAATGAAAGTTGCCACGATGAGAAGTGAAACTCAATGTCTTGCTTCTTCACTCACCCTCTTCTGGTGGAGGAGGGCGAACTAACCCCTAGACTGGGACCCGTCATTTTTTTGGTTTTCTCGGTACTTCTTTTGAAAATTTTAATTCTATATTTGCGGTATGCGACCCCAATTTAGTCTAGGACGACCTACTATTGCGGATGTCAACTCTTGGACGGAACCAAGATCAGAATTGAGAGGAAACCTCAAACAAGGACAAGACTGGAATAGAAGTGAGGGGAATCCTCACAAGTGACTCAAACTGCAACTCAAAATGAG
This sequence comes from Pohlia nutans, assembly GCA_022496805.1. NCBI lineage: Eukaryota > Viridiplantae > Streptophyta > Bryopsida > Bryales > Mniaceae > Pohlia > Pohlia nutans. The sequence continues at coordinate 8,066,333 of CM040086.1, forward strand.
AGAACTAGAAGATGTATTCATAAGAGGAAGTTAGTAGATGACTGGGGTACAACTGGTGTTGAAGAGAGTGAGGAGCAACGGCCCTCGACTATCTATTTATACTAGGCTAGAGGAAACTTCCGGAGCAAAGTCCTAGAGACCTTGGGAAACACCTATGGACTTTCCGGAAGCTTATGGAAGCTTCCGGAATCTATTGGATCCGTATGGAACCTTCTAGAAGCTTGTGGAAGCTTGTGGAAGCTACTAGAACTATACGAAAGCTTGTAGAAGCTTCCGAAAACTAGTGGAAGGTTTTAGAAACTAATGGAAAGTTTTAGAAACTAATGGAAACCTATAGAATCTTCTGGAAGTAACTAACGTCTCAGGGAGACCCGTGGGGTCTGGACGAAGTCCGGTATGGCACGTCCGCGATACCTATCATGTCCAAAAATAGGGGTAAACTTTTGTTTTTGTTTTTTTATCTCTGGTCCCAGTGTGGGGGTTAGTTCGCCCAATCCCTTCTGGTGATGTTTGAAACCTCAATCCTTGTCGTTTTCCTTTTCCAGGTTCCCATAACATTCAGTAGCTTTTGTGAGTACTGCCTCCCTCCAACAGAATGATGTGGAATATCCCACATCATTTCATCTCCCAATGAAATGATGTGGGATATTCCACATCAAATCAGTAGCTATGGGAGCACGTGGCAATAAGCAAGAGCAAGCAACCATGGTGCACAGTAATCGAAAGCACTTTCAATCACAATTCAACATTGTTTTTTCATTGTTTATTTGATTGATTCTCAACTCAACAGTGTTTTGTCAACTCCATAGTGTTTTGTCAACTCAACAGTGTTTTGTCACTCTTTGTTTATTTGATTCAATTAGAAATCATTGGTCACTCTAAGGTAGAAAACCTGTTTCCGATCACCTTAAGCAATTCAGCACACTTCCGGTGGACTAACAAATAGGCAAATAATTTTGGAGTGTAGGGAAATAGATTTGAAGAAGGTCACATATTTTTGAACAAAGTTTGGGGCAATATTGAATTTACTACAAATTTTCAAAGTGAAGATTCTCTCCAACCCGTTCTCGCAACATAGGCTGACCTATTTCCAAGAACTGCAAAACTAGATTTGGAGAACACATGATATCATACTAACTCGGTAACAAGTTTCCATTCTTGGTGCCAACCATTCCATATTAAGAAGAAACATGTTTCCATCACCATTTACAAATGAATTCGAAAATAATGCAGGCTAGTTCACGAAAATAGGTCGCCCTATACTGCGTGATTGGGGGCCTGATCGGAAACAGGTCGTCTACCTTATTTATAAAAGTGGATGAAACCAAAAGGCAGTCTCTTTGAAGGCTAGTGAATGTTATGCCACCAGAACCAATCATACACGGAAGCCCTCTGTCCAGTCCGATCCTGCGTCGGGTTCTTGCCTTGGGCGGTTTCTGATTGGGGATCGCCTTGTTTCCTTTCTTTTTCTCTGCAATTGAGTAACTTCAATTTATTTCAAAAATATATAAATAAATAAATAACTTGAGTGGCTGGAGCAGCATCATACCTATCCAGTAAGGTGGTAAATTACCTGGAAAATGCAATAATTATTCTCTGAGGCAAGTGGCTCCTTGAAAGCTGGCACTTGGAGAAGTGGGAGTCACACAGTTCTCGAATGTTCCTCATATCTGATGACTTCCCTGGCTGCCAAGTAAGCACATTCCCAATGCCCATGATTTATAATAATAATAATAACAAGCCACAGACTGGAGCCTTCTAGAACCCACAAGTCAATGATGCGTACCTGAAATGTTCACAATTGGCATTTTCTACGGGGCACAACCTTTTCATATCGTTTGCACATAATTAACCCTTTAACGTCCCGATTCAACACTGTTTTCAAAGATTTGTTATAAAATGGTTGATGAAAAACGAAAATGGAGTTGATGTACAAAACAAAGTTGTAAATGTCAATGTGTAGATAACATCTGTACAGTTGGATTCATCATATTTATTATTAATATTTTAAAAGTAATTTTGCAAGGTTTTCTCTTGAAATTCAATTAAAAATCCAAAATTAACACAATTTTTAAAAAAAATATTGTAATGAAATTAGAATGACATGCACTACGAGATGGTATGGTTTCCATTATTTGATTCTACTTACTATGGAAAATCATATTTAAGGTCTTTCTTTTTGAACTAAGATTGAAACTTGACATTAATCACTTTTGTAATTTTTCAAAAATTCACATTATCTTATTTGGAAGATCCATACCGTACAAATGGTATTCAACTAGCACAAGAATGGAAAAAAATAAAAAATTGGATGAAAAACATCCGGTACCTACAGAAAACGAGCTGCTGAAATTCATCCGGCGTCCAGATTCTGGACGCCGGCGCGCTAAAGGGTTAACCCTGTAACTTCCCCATTCAACACTGTTTTCAAAAATTGTTTGAAGAAAAAGAAAAATGGATTTGATGTACAAAGCAAAGTTGTGAATGTCACATCTATACGGATGGATTTATTATATTTTTAAAATGAGTTTGGCAAGGTTTTCTCTTGAAATTCAATTGAAAATCACAAATTCTCATCACAAAAAACTAAAACATATTGTAATGAAAATTGGAATAGCATGCATTATGAGATTGTGTGGTTTCCATTATTTGATTCTAGTTATTTTGAAAAATCAGATTTAAGGTCTCACTTTTTGAACTAGAAATGAAATTTGACATAAACCAATTGTGTTGGTTTTCAAAAAACCACAATGACTTATTTTAAGAATCCGTATGGTACAAATGATAGTCAACTAGCACAAGAACCAAGAGAATTTTGGACGGATGATTTTTTAACAAGATGTAGTGTTGAGAAAATATTGTTCGTTGTCTATTATATGGACGCAGGCGTGTCAAAGGGTTAATTGTACATTACAAAATGCTCACAACTCTCTTATATCACCCCTTTGGTATTTCAAAGTGTGCAGTGGAGCTTATGAGGCGAGACTATCCTATCCGGCTGCTACGTGGTCCAATTGGCAATTCACGTTGACAGCTGTGAGATTCTCACTAAGTTAGAACAATTGTCTTCCCCCTTGTGAATTGAAATCATGACGTTTAGCCACCGCTCTTCAAGAAGACAAAAGCACTTTCTTTGCTCAAAAACTCATTGCAAAAACTAAAGCAAATGCTTGCACTCTGACACCCTCTAATAGCTAATGTGATATTGGAGAGTGTGATAATAATGAATTCACAGTGAATTTCTTTTTTATTGCGAAAAATCAAAATACAATTTGGAACTCATACGAACATGGCCATCCATGCCCTCTCAGAGTCTCTCACATTCGAGAACTAAATGAAAAGTGCCAAGAGCATATCAGAAACGTCTATTGACTTTCAATCCAAGCGTGTTAAGAAATAGACCTTCAAATCACTATTTGGTTGACTATATCCTCATATTTAACTTGTGTTTGATCCATTGACTATTTGATGTGTAGTCTTGATGTGTGAGGGAGAGTGTAAGTGCAAGGGCTCTTCAAATATAGATGAATAATTTCAGCGAGTCATTTCTAACTTGCATGGGTGTGAATGCTCTAAGGATTTAGAGTAGCTCCAGACCAAATATGTCCGCCAAACATTAAATTGCGGGCCATTTTTAACTTACAGAAATTTTAAGTAAGAATTACCCCAACAATACTCCTCGTACGAACACCAAGGCAACTTATAAAAAGCCAAGATTTTATGAAAGTAACTTGATGACCTTGAAGCACGGGCCGGTGGATAATCTTCAAGCTCGTTATTTAATTTTTGATTGAGCAAATATGCTTGCATGCTGTGAGAAATTTGCTTGTACCAAAGCTTCTGTAGATGGCAAAGAAACTCCAAACTTTGACTCCAAAAACTATATTTTAGCGTTAGTGGGTAGTTGCTGAGACAAACTTCGAAGCAAGTGGAGATGACTACACCAAATTTTCGAGTTGGTCCCTCCAAACACCTCCTGTTGGGTATGCTCTTAGGATTTGTGCATTGAAGATGAAGGGAACAACCACTAGAAGGAAACGTGTCGTTTTTCACTTACTATAAATGAAAAAGAAAATGAAACGACGCCATGCACATGGGCTATGTTAGTGTTGATGAGTAGTTTTGATCACAAGAAGACATAAACATAAGTATAATATTCTGCTAATATTTCCACGAAATGAGGAATGAAAAACGATTGGTTTGCTACTAGTGAACATTGGCCCTCAGACATCATGAATAAGGTAGACGACCTGTTTCCGATCAGGCCCCCAATCACGCAGTATAGGGCTACCTATTTCCGTGAATAGGCCTACATTATTTTTGAATTCATTTGTAAACGGTGACAAAAACATGTTTCTTCTTAATATGGAATAGTTGGCGCCAAGAATGGAAACTTGTGGCCGAGTTAGTATGATATCATGTGTTCTCGAAATCTAGTTTTATAGTTCTTGGAAATAGGTCAGCCTATATTGCGAGAACGGGTTGGAGAGAATCTTCACTTTGAAAATTTGTAGTAAATTGAATATTGCCCCAAAATTTGTTCAAAAATATGTAACCTTCTTCAAATCTATTTCCCTACACTGCAAAATTATTTGCCTATTCGTTACTCCACCGGAAGTATGCTGAATTGCTTAACGTGATCGGAAACAGGTCGTCTACCTTAACTGTGCCACATGCATTGACATTTCATCTCGCTTAACACAGAGCTAGAACGATATTAGTTACATGCAACACTAAAGATCTCATTAATTGTTCCTTTTCATGTACTACAGTACTGTTGGGCTTTTGCAGAGTCCAAAGCCCACATCCTTGGCAAACAAATCTATTCAGTTCACGTCTACACGTACCTGTGTGAAATTCTGGACTTCATTCAGTGAACCGTGTTAATTTAAAAAAGAAAAAGAAAAAGAAAACCCATGCAAAGTTTCAAAGGAGTGATAGGGCCGCTTCACACTACGGTTGAAGGTTGAGAGGCTGTCGGTTTCCACCAATCAGATTGCAAGAAATTAAGAATTAAGCCTCTCGACCCTTCACACTAAAGGTTGTCGCCCTTGAAAATGCCTACATGGCAACATTATTTGATTAAGGCGACGGACTCTCAAAGGAAGTTTGGGTCGGACATAAATGGAAACCCAAATTACAGTGGAGAAGCTCTCAATTTTTTTCATAAAAGATCAAAACTATAATTTATTGCCTATTCTCAACCCATTTCATTGAACTTTCAACAAAGTTTGGCCACTCAATTCCACAACCTCTCAACTTGAACGACTATAGTGAGAAGCGGCCCTCAAAGCATAATGCACGACACAAGAGGCTACCATGGAAAGCACGCACGCAGAAGAGGTCAACGTCAATTTTTTTTTTCCACATGGTAGCCATAGAAGACAACAAAAATGAGGGCTGGAAGGCAAGTTGGTGCAACTTCTAATGCCCTTGTGTATTTTAATGTTTGGCCATTCGTGATGGAGTGGGAGTCGTTAGTAGATGCAACTAGCACTAATGGGTTGTTCAGGATGTGTATGCTCTTACAATTGTCCCTCTCTATTAATGACATGTTTAGGAAGCCCTAACTCCAAGGTGACGACAATGGATTAGTCAAAGAAATGACTTGCCACATGCGTATTGCCTAAAACAATAACATCATCATATTATGAAATTTCATTGTACAGGCGATAAGGTAACTATATCTAGAAGCGACCATTTCTTTAAAGCGTCCATAGCTCAATCTTTTATAATAAGTAAATTTTGACACCCTACTCATGATGAAAATGTGCACAATTTGAACATCAGAGTTTAGGGTCGCTTCAAGGTCAACCTATAGTACTTTGGAAATTCATAACTTATTCATACGGTGTCCAAATAATGCATGCTAAATTACATTGGAATCCTCTTGAACTTACTAACAAGACCCACTGAAGATATTTTCTGTTTTATAATAGGCTCAGTTGGTGTTTTCAGATGAACGCTTCAGTAAGGTATAGTTACCTTAGACTGTATTCTGCACGGTTGCATGATTACAAGCAGCGAGGGGCCTAAACACAATTTAGCTTGAATTAATTCCTCCACTAATGAATACACTTGAGTTTGCTTTGCTATCTTTTAGCTGCATTTCTTTCGCCGTACGTCGGTTGCTGCCAAGTTCAGTCAGTGTTGAGGCGTTGCAGGGTTTCCTGTTTTGGCAAGGTTTGTCCTTAGCTTCACAGGCTCATTCCATAACTGGCTAGGGTGTATCTGGTGCAACTTGCCTGTACCGGCGTTTCTACTTTTCTGGCAAACTTGTAGCCCAATTTCTGATTTTTAATTTTTTTGGACAGGGGAATTATGCGTCCTGTGAGCCACAAGTACCATTCTAATTAAAAGTCAAGGCCACCATTCAATCGAGCCCATTCATCACTCCCCGAGGCAATCAATCCAAGCCACTCATCAAAATATCCCAGAATCTCATGCCAGGCATAAAAACTGAATACACACACTCCCACGTCATTCTCACCACGGCACAGTAAAGGTCACAAGCATCGATGCTTATGGCAAGCACGATCGCCATAAGCATCAAAACAAAAACAATGTCAATGTCCGGTAGTCCTCCAGACAAGAATTCTGTCTGTTCTTCGTTTTATTTTTATTTTTACACAAACGAAAACCTGTTTTTATTGCAAGAGTAACAGTAACATAACGCCCAGCGGAGAACGGGCGTGAGCAATGTTAGGAGTTAGAGCATGCCCAGCAGCAGGTGTTCTGGAGGGAACAACGCCAAGATTTGGTGTAGTCATCTCTACTTGCTTCGAAGTTTGGCTCAGCAACTACCCACTAACGCTACAATATAGTTTTTGGACCCAAAGTTTGAGGTTTCCCCGCCATCTATAGAAGCTTTGGCGCACACAAATTTCTCACACCAAGCGAGCAAAGATGCTCAATCAACAATTAAATAATGAGCTTGAAGACTATTCACCGGCTGTGCTTCAAGGTCATCAAGTTATTTTCATAAAATCTTCGTTTTATAATGTTGGTACGCTACTTCTTGTTCAACATTCCTCTAAGTTAAAAATGGCCCTCAAATCAATGCTTGGCGGACATATTTGTTCTGGAACTGCTGGGCTTGCTCTTAGTGATTAGAGCTATGCAACAAATGCTTTCAATTGCCGTGAAGTGCCCACTGATCTTTCAATGGGTAAAAAGACAAGAACCAAAACCGGGATGGTGTGCCATAAAGGACTCATGAAAGCACTGCGGTGCATGTTGTGGAGGAGGCTTCAAGGAAAATGGAAGTGAGGAGAGTCAGAGCTAAAAATAACGAGGAGCCCTAGAGTTCCTGTGCTCGTCACTGTGGCGGAAGGATCTGGAACTGCCATGCAACTGGTACTGTACCAGTCGATCGCCAGTGAGATTCATCATTCTGGGATTTCAAGCTGTCTGGTTGCGCAGAAATCCGCAACATCAGGATGAGTGAGTTCCAGCACCTTCTGGATCCCGACACACACTCTAGTTATTCTCTAGAATCTTCGGGACGCACTTGTATATATAGCAACTGCTGCTGACCCGCCCTCACTCACTCACTCACTCACTCACTCACGAACTTTCCTAGAGTGTTGGTGTACTAATACTTCCCAATTCGGACTTTTTGACTCAAGCTTTTCGACTTGGGTTTTGTGAGCGAGTCGGTGTGTTTCGTTTTCTGGAGCATTGGAGCCTCTTTTAGGGAAGAGAAGGAGACCACGGTTTTCTTTTGGGTTGTTTTTTTGGAGTGTTGATCGGCAGCACCGTGAAGCTTGTGTGATCCTGCGGATGAGGAATGAGGATTGCGAGCATCACGATGCGTTGATCCACCGCCGGGAGTGAGTTCGTTGCGAGCTCCGGGAGTTCGTTTGTAGCTTGGATTTGGCTCTCGGACAGCATGTTCCATCTCAGAACTTGTTTGAGGTGCGTCACTCGCTTTTTTCTTTTCCTGGGTTTGCATTTCGCACAATGCACTTCGGCCATAGTTCTCAAATGAGAGGGAATATCTATGGAAAAAGCCTGAGAGAGAGAGAGAGAGAGAGAGAGAGAGAGAGAGAGAGAGAGAGAGAGAGAGAGAGAGAGAGAGAGAGAGAGAGAGAGAGAGAGAGAGAGAGAGAGAGAGAGAGAGAGAGAGCAGCCATTTTCTAGTGGTTTCCTTTCTTTCGCCGTTTCTCGATCCAAATATGACGCGAGAAAAGCCAAGCGCGAAATTAGATGTTGAAATTCGGCGCAGGAAAAATCCGTATGCACTGAATAATCGAAAGTGATAATTCGGTAGGTTGTCTTGTTTTTAGGTCTGGGGCTGCTCACTTCGCATATTTTGTTGTGAGCCGGCAGAGTCCATTTTTTATTTTTTTTCTATTGGCATTCGTACTTCGTACTTCGAAAGCGCCGAAGCATCTTGGCATTGAATGCTGCAAGACGTGGGCTATAATGGCGTCCGATGACTTTGAATCGCCGTCAGTAGTGTACTCCGATTACTGTTTCGGGTCCCACTGCGGCGCTAAATAAATAGTAGCCAGTGCAGTAGTTAGGGAATCGATTCTACCAACTTTTTGTGCAACCGATAATCTTCGTCACGGAGAATCATTAACTTACAGGTTTTGTCTATGGCGATTACTGTCAAAGAACCCTTCCTTCGTTTCGGCTATGGCGACCACTTCTCTTTATCTAACACCTGTGTACATGATGAGAATTTAGGTTTCAATTATCTACAGCGCACGTATATATTGAAACATCACCTTCATGTTGCAGTCTTGTTTATAACTTTAATCATAGTTCCACTCTTTTATTGCGCTTACAGTCAATCTCGTCTGACTTCAAGTTAGCTGCCTAGAGATTTTTTTGCTCGAATATGAGAACAATTTGTGAATTTTTATTGTTCAGAGTGTCAACTCAAGTAATCTCCCCCTCGCTTTGCCTTCTGGAACTCCTCCTTGTGACTAAATTTTCTTGAGAGCATTGTCAAATACATTTAGGATCATGTAGAAGAAGAATACCGTAGATTTTGTCCATCGTGACTCGTAAAGAGATTGCTATTAGGGTACTAAGGTAGACGACCTGTTTCCGATCAGGCCCCCAATCACGCAGTATAGGGCGACCTATTTTCGTGAATAGGCCTACATTATTTTTGAATTCATTTGTAAACGGTGACAAAAACATGTTTCTTCTTAATATGGAATGGTTGGCGCCAAGAATGGAAACTTGTGGCTTTGTTAGTATGATATCATGTGTTCTCGAAATCTAGTTTTACAGTTCTTGGAAATAGGTCAGCCTATATTGCGAGAACGGGTTGGAGAGAATCTTCACTTTGAAAATTTGTAGTAAATTCAATATTGCCCCAAAATTTGTTCAAAAATATGTAACCTTCTTCAAATCTATTTCCCTACACTGCAAAATTATTTGCCTATTTGTTACTCCACCGGAAGTATGCTGAATTGCTTAACGTGATCAGAAACAGGTCGTCTACCTTAGTTCTACTAACTAGAGTAATCGTTATCATGGGCGATAAGGTAGGGGTAATATGGAAGTGTAAATGATAAAAGCCGTCGCTTGATCCATGAACGTTTCATTGCCTTCTTTATTTGATTTTTTATCTGTAAATTTTGTCGGCTGAGAGTTTGATGATGGAATGCGCCTGCAGACAATATGCGAAAGGTGGGCTGTCGAACCTTGTCACGAGAGCGGAGACATTAATGCCCGCGTTGGCCCGTTCTTACTCAAGTCCAAGGGCAGGTCCAATTTGGGGAGACAGGTGCGCTTGCAATGCTTTCAAGATGACTGAATTTCATGGTCTGCGGCCATTAGTTTGAGTACTCATTGTCATATAATCGGAGCTTCGAATGCAATGGGTTCCAAAAAAAGACCGTCTCACTAAAACATCGTCATTTATAACTCATTTGATGTGTGCTAGAAATGCCATCTATAACACCATATATGCAGCTGCAGCCATGTAATTTTAATTTTTTGTAGTTTTCCAATATTTTTTTTCATTACCAAGAGGAGATTTTTCTAAAGTCCAGAGAGTCCGGGAAGGCGTACTCTGATGAGACCATTCAGTCGTCACAGTGGTCTCTAGGAGTTATTTGTCAGCACCAGTTGATTGTTTTGATAGCTTCTTGGGGTGTTTGTACTTGTGCTCTTTCTCTACACCATTTTCATTTGTCACAATGATATTCGTTAGATTGAGACAAAATGGACATTTTGAGACTTTAGCCCTATTATGTGAGACCTCTATGTTAAGAAATCAAAAATTCATGAACATATCAATCTTTATAAAATCAAAGGTTTGTGAGTGTATTAATATATTGAAGCCTCAATTCACCAAAGAAATTCAATATCTAACACTAATTGTAAAGTCAAAGATATTGTACCTTAGGGGCAGCTTCATCACTCCTCCGTTGAATAATTAATTAATTTCAAATTTTGATGTCCGGCAAAAAAAAAAAGTAATTTTTTAAAATTCAACTTTTCAGGAAATAAATAACTTTAAATTCGACTTTCATCCACAATTGATGAAGTTTCATTGAATGTTTGTTATTTTAGTGGACTTCATGTGATCACTCTTCACGTTTTTAATTTATTTTATTTTTAGTTCATGTATTCAATTTCAAGATATTTCATCATTCATCTAATTTAATTTCATGGTTTTCCGGCAAATAGGCAACATAATTTTTTTTAATTCGACATTTTTATTTGGAATTATTTTTTGCCGAAGCTGCCCCTAAGGTACGGTAATATGAGACTACAGATTGTCTCAATTTAACGAATATGGTCAAAAGAAAAGAAAAGAAAAGGGGAGAGTTACAGCAACACAGTGCACTGGTTTGTTTAACCCCTAAAGGACCAAGAAGCCCGAATTGGGCGTCATGTTTTTTTTCAGCAGGGCTTCCTTTTGTTCAATCTTTCTTTTTGTTTTTCGAACGAGATCATCTTCACTGATATAAAATTCAGTCTCATCTGCATTTATGTTTTACACAGAATGATCAATTGAATTTGTCATGTTAAAAGGATGAATCCTTGGTCCTTTAGGGGTTAATTGGCCCGAGTCTATGGGCAGGTGCAGTACTGTGGTGGTAAGGATGAAAATCAGTGCTTGGAAGCTCATCACAGGTTTGCAGGCAAAGTGGTGGTGGTGACGGGGGGAGCAAGTGGCATAGGGGAGGCGACAGCACGGCTGTTCGTGGAGCATGGGGCGTACGTGGTGATCGCGGACATCAACAAGGAGTCCGGGAGGCGGCTGTCAGCGGAGCTAGGGGGCGAGCACGCGCAGTTCGTGAGCTGTGACGTGCGAGAGGAGCAGGAGGTCGTGGCGCTGGTGGACGAAGCCGTGCGATGGAAGGGCAAGCTGGACGTGTACTTCAGCAACGCCGGGTTCGTGGGCGCGTTGGGGTCCATCGAGGAGCTGAGCCTGGACGAGTTCGACGAGACGCTGGCGGTGAACCTGCGCGGCGCGGTGGTGGGCATCAAGCACGCCGCGCGCGTGATGAAGCCCGCGATGCGCGGCACCATCGTGTGCACGGGGAGCACGGCGAGCCAGATGGGGGGGCTGGGCCCGCACACGTACTGCATCACCAAGACGGCGCTCAAAGGCCTGGTGCGCTCCACGGCGCTGGAGCTCCGGAGCTTCGGCATCCGCGTCAACATGGTGTCGCCGGACGCCACCGCCACGCCCATGTTCCAGCGCGTGCTGGAAGACTCCACGGGCGAGCCTTACTCCCTGCAGCAAACCAAGGACCGCATGGCGCAGAAAGCGCTCCTGCCCAATCGCCCCCTCACCAGCGTGGATGTGGCGAATGCAGTCCTGTTCCTGTGCAGTGAGGAAGCCGGCTACATCAGTGGCCACAACCTCCTCCTTGACGCGGCGCGCACTGTCGCCCTGCCTGTGCCTCCTGGCTTCAATCACTGGTTTGCTGGCTACTCTCCCATGCTCAAGTAACTCTTTCTTCAGGCCGAAAAATGATTCCATACATCTGGGACGACGTGTGGAAGATTTCTGTCAACTCGTAGATGTTTTCGATTGTGCACCTGCTTGTTGTGATTTCTTTAGCAGGTGCTCATTTTAAACAACTACCATAGTCAGAGACTTTTGGTTTTTCTTGCCTCGTTGGCATATACTCTAAATTTTGATAACAAAACTCTAAATTTTTGTTCCTGAAAAATGATTCCATACTGTACATCTGGGACGAGGTGTGGAAGATTTCTTTTAACTCGTGGATGTTTTCGATTGCGCACCTGCTTGTTGTGATTTCTTTAGCAGATGCTCATTTTAACAACTACCATAGCCAGACTTCTGGTTTTGCTTGCCTCGTTGGCATATACTCTAAATTTTGATAACAAAACTCCCTTTTTTGATCCTGAAAAATGATTCCAAACCTCTGGGACGACGTGTGGAAGATTTCTGTCAACTCGTAGATGTTTTTGATTGCGCACCTCCTTGTTGTGATTTCTTTAGCAGATGCTGATTTTTAACAACTACCATAGCCAGACTTCTGGTTTTGCTTGCCTCGTTGGCATATACTCTAAATTTTGATAACAAAACTCCCCTTTTTGATCCTGAAAAAAGATTCCAAACCTCTGGGACGACGTGTGGAAGATTTCTGTCAACTCGTGGATGTTTTCGATTGCGCACCTGCTTGTTGAATGTGATTTCTTTAGCAGATGCTCATTTTAACAACTACCATAGTCAGAGACTTAATTTGGTTTTTCTTGATACGTGGCATATACTCTAAATTTTGATAACAAACTCCCCTTTTCTTCAGGCTGAAAAATGATTCCAAACTTCTGGGACGAGGTGTGGAAGATTTCTGTTAACTCGTGGATGTTTTCGATTGCTCACCTGCTTGTTGTGATTTCTTTTATTGCGTGGCAATAGATTCTATGCTGATTTTAACAACTTCCGTTTTAATGCTGACCCTTATATGGAGTAATTTTGTCATATTCTAAACCATTGTATACATATATTCGTACGCATGATTATTGAAAAGAATATTCTCATGTATAACGTGCATGACTTAGAAAGTGGAACTCCGGGATGAAGAGTATTTAATATCACCCTTTTGGGTACCGAACATACATGAGTTCAGATGTCCAATCACATGTACCGAAATAAAAAATACTCTCTGCACATACTAGAATGTGATATTGCATATCAGAGTGTAATAATAACAAACTGTGCAGAATACACTGTCATCAATAGAATTCATGTTCCTGTTATAACATTCTGTACTCTGTAGCCTTCATTCAATAGCTATGATTCTCAAAAATCAGAGGCTCTATGGAGGGCTTAAATTTTCTCTAATGAGTTTCACCTAAACAGTGGCAAGTACTGGAGTCAATGTTTAGACATGCATTTATCTATCCCATGCATAAGGCCCTCTTTACACTACAGGCGAGAAGCCGTGGAGAAAACCTCCCAAGGGCCATGGCTCATCTTTGAGAAGCCAACCTATGAACTGGACGGCCTTTGGATATAGTGTAAAGTGAGAAGGGGCTACAAAATAAAGTACTGATTTTAAAAAGTAAAGTTCTTACATATTTCTTAAAAAATAAAAAAACCATTGGTTGTGAGAATTTTGGCGTGATGGCCCCCCAGATTTTGCGTTAGACCCACCTCTTGAGGTGGGTTTGACGGAAAATCCAGGGGCCTTCAAATGTCTATTTTTCTTGCCATGAAGGACAAAAGTGTTGTTCATGTCATTTTCTCCTCCTTTTGTCCCTTGGATTGAAAATTTCGGGTGTAAAGTGACATTCTTGGTCTTCTCGATTTTTAGGCCTCCCATTGGTTGAAATTTCTCTCTTCGCGGCTTCTTGCCTCTAGTGTAAAGAGGCCCTAAGATTCACAAGTAAATGTCAAATGAACCTTTTGAAGAGTGCCATGTGTCCAGTAGTTTTACTTATTCATTTTTAATTTTCAAAATTTTGAAATAGATTTATATCATACTCAGACATTCAGCAAAAGAAATATGATAAATGAGACATATATCCATATTTATACATACACATATATCCATACACTTTCATATCCATATCCATATCCATGTTTGCATTTTCAGGGGTCCATGTTTTAAGGATCCAAATTTTGGAGGCAGGTGCATGTAATTGTGTGAAGACCGAAAAAAACCGGAGTCAAAATGAAAAGGTTAGTTTATATATTTCACAGTAAATGAAAATACTAGTGGAAATCTTGCTCATATTTGGCTAACTTGTAATACAAAGCTGAGTACTACAAGCCTGAATATGCTATTGTAAAGAAAGACTGTGTCCTTCATATCTTGTTTCACATCAAAAACTAAATAACTCCGAAAACATAACACAATTGGGAGCAAATACTTACAACAACATTCCAAGAACGACATTTCTGTAGAACATTCGAAAACAACAATGCCGACGTTCTAACCGAATGTTGTTCCAACGCGTTAGAATGACATTCCAATGTTCTAAATTGCTGTACCCACTTGTACTGTATAACTTAAATTCCCTAACGTATCTCTTCGACACTCAAGTAGTCATCATCCGACAAATACACCACCCCATCTGAATCACAGCTCTGCAACCATGCAATTTACGTAATCAGGAATGATTAGCAACACATGCAGGGGTCTCATATGGTTTCCCTGTGTGATTCCCCTGTGAGTGCCACTTTCCCCTCTGAGCTTCAGAACTCGACACATGTTAAAACTTTCCTTCTACAAGTAGGTGACTAAGCTTAAGCAGGTGATTTTGTACACATGTCAAAACTCACAGGAAAAAGTGGCACTCACGGGAGAATCAACACAGGGGAACGATATGAGCTCCCTGTGGCAAACCAATCTGGAGGCGCATTCGTAATTAAGAACATTTAAAACAGACTTAATACAAGATTAAGCAATACTCAAACACATGGATTAATTAATTACCTCCCAATAGTCCTCTCCACTGACACGAGGTTTCACTTCCAGGCCGGCCAAGGAAATTTTCGCCAACACCCGATTTGCTTCGGTCTTTACAGAATGTAGCTTCACGTCATCCACTTCCAGTTTCATAACAATCTTTTTCAAGTTCATGATCTACTGCATAACATCCTTCTTTAAGTGCATGATCTCCTGCAAAGGGTAACACACATTACTCGATCGAAACGTATGCACTGAAACGAATCGAATACATGCACAGGGAGATAAATACAAGATTTCCATATGGGAAACGCGGACAAATTTTCCACAATTGTAACTTTCCCAGATCAAAACTACACTACAATCACCCTACAATTGTGGGAATTTGGGAATGTGGGAATGTCTTAATCTCTCCCTAGGCCTGTGGAAGAGCTTGATCAGTACTCCCTCCGTCCCAAAGTTTTTGTCCAACTTGTTTGCTTGGTATTTCTTTGAGCCAATTTCATTGATCATATTGTAAGAAACATGATTAAAAAAGGTTCCAAATTATGTCACTGGAATGATTGACGAACATTGCATGTGTTCATTGCAACCAAAATAAAATTAGCCACAAGGAAGTAATTTTTTGACCTACTTAAAAAAGCACTTTCAAACATGACTTTCAAACATGACAATAACTTTGGGACGGAGGGAGTATTACCTTCTCACAAGCTCGAAGACATTTTTCGATATCATCGGTGCCGATTACTGGGGCGTTGACAACCTTGACGTCGCGGGAGAATCCGGTGGCCCGGTTGATCTGTTGCATGGACCGTAAGTCCACCGTGTACCGAGCACCAGCGACGTACTTAGAGCTGGCGAGAGTTCCAAGCTCGACGCGCTTGACGCGGTCTGCCATTCCTTGTCGTATTGCCGCCGCGCGTGACGCATCATACTGCTTCCACTCCTCGTCGTCGCGCCAGTACACTCCCGCCGCGGTGGGTTCCTCGCAAGCTTTCGTGATACACATCACGCATTAACTATTCCGCAACGTAACAACACTGGACTGTAAGATCGTAAATTACTAGAGCGAAATCAATTGCAACCTCAGCGCTAGCTTAGCTCCGTCCGGTCCACGTCTAGCTCTGATAATCTGCAAAACTGCGCAAGAGAGATCTACTAGTATAGATTTCTCACAACTGCCACCTTCAAATGCGTACATGCACTGCCATTGTAAAACCTGCATGCATGGCCTTGATATGTGCGCCGTAGGTTGAGAATTTTACTAGTTATTGCATGTAGAGTACTAAAGGTGTTAACCCCTAACTGCCCAACCATGCATATTTTGCATGATGTACAGATTTCATTCGCAGTTTCTCATCCGTCATGCACTTTTTGTGGTGTGATTTTTTTACTGAATTTTTTATGGGAAGTTAGCTTCATGTATGTGTGATCCGATCAAAAAGGAAACAATTTCTGAAAAATTTATGCCTCATTTTGTGTTGCAGTGTTTCACCCAAAATTTTGAAGATTTTAGTCTAAAAGTGTTCTTGAAAAAATAAACTCATAAAATCAAGCATCCAAAAAATCTCCCAAAATCACTACACCTAGAGTACTACATTATAAGCCATCACAACAAATTTCATCCCCATACTGTCAATATCTTATTCGTAATTGAATTACAAAATAATTTTTTATTTTATGTTTCAAAATTTATAGAAAAATATCAGTGATAGCAATCAAAGATCTAACCGTATAGATTGAATCTAAATTTCAAAATGTATAACTTTTATTCATACATGAAGTTTCAAATATTCATGTTAGTTGCATTTTATAATGCATCTTTGCAAAACTACCCAAATTGGACATAGGTGAGGACGTTTAGGGGTTAAAATAGAAGTCACAAACAGTTAACCTGTAGTTATCTAAAGCCAAATTAGAAACGATTTGTAGTTTCTATTTCTATTAACCCTTTAAGGTCCCGATTCAACACTGTTTTCAAAGATTTTTTATAAATTTTTTTTATGAAAAGCAAAAATGCTGTTGATATACAAAGCAAAGTTGTAAATGTCAATGTGAAAATTTCATCTGTACGGTTGAATTCATCATATTATTTATTAATATTTATTAATGAATTTTGCAAGGTTTTCTCTTGAAATTCAATTAAAAATCCAAATTTAACACATTTTTGTAAAAAAAATTGGTAAGGAAATTGGAATAATGTGCATTACAAGATGGTATAACTTCCATTATTTGATTCTACTTATTTTGGAAAATCATGTTAAAGGTCTTACTTTTTGAACTAAGAATGAAACTTGACATAAACCAATTCTGTTTTTTTTCGAAAAATCACAATATGCTATTTTGAAGATCCATACCGTACAAATAATAGTCAACTAGCACAAGAACCAAGAGAAAAATGGATGGATGAAAAATTGTACAAGGATGTAGTGATGGGAAAGGTTGCAATCTGTTCGTCGTCCATATATTGGACGCAGGAGCGTCAAAGGGTTAAGGGAAAAAAGCTCTTAGTTATAACTTTAACTTCTATGGTGAACAGAAAAGTATATAAAGCCAACCCTTCCTTGGGTTGACACACTTCTTCTTCTTCTTCTTCTTCTTTTTCTATAGAGTTCTATGCCTTTTATATTTATATTTATTGTTTTGTCTCAATGAAAGGGACGTTTGCAGCTAGCCTTATGGCCGCGTTCTTTGAGGCTAAAGTGTGATAAAAGTAATGCGGCATTCACACCTGGGAGGTTTGTATCTACCGAGCCTATGTGGGGCACCCCGTTAAGACCGGTGTTTAGGAAAAGGAGGGCCATTACTTTAGTGGCCACTACGAGATAAATGGCAGTGAAGTAGGTGATAAAAATCTACAGTTTTTGTAGACATGAGACTTTTGAGGGGGTCCTATCTACTGGAGCCCGGTGTGGCGAATTACCAAACAACGTTGTTTGGATTTAGTGCCCTTCTGTTGGCAACTTGGCACAACGGCGCCGATGGACTGGAACATATAAAAATCGCGGCGTGGTTAGAATACGTACTAACTATATCTTAAAGCGTTCACCTTACCAACTGAGCTTATTTACACACATAAAACAGAAAATAATTTCAGTGGGTCTTAATAGCAAGTTCAAAAGAATTCCAACGCACTTTAGCATGCATTATTTGGACACCGTATGAATAAGTTATGAATTTTCAAAGTGTTGTCGATATGTTAACCTTAAAACGACCCTAAACTCTGATGTTCAGATTGTGCACATTCTCATCAACAATAGGGTGTTAGAATCTACTTATTACGAAAGATTGAGCTACGAACGCTTTAAGGTAACAATCGCTTCTAGATATAAGTCGCTTCTAGATATAAGGTAGGGGTACCAATTTCCGTCAGGCACCAAAAACCGTGCAGTAGCTTGATTTCAGCAGGAGGTACATTATAGCCCCCACCTCCAATTTTGAATGTACTCAACGTGCTCATTTTAGACTGAACGGTTTTTGGTACCCCTATGGCTTCTACTTCCAAAATTCATAACTAATTCAAGATGTATCTAAAATTAATGATTCCAATTGCTTTAAATTCCAGCATACTTTGCACATGTACCAAAATTGATTCCCTGAGCCGCCCTCCAATAAGCTAGCCAAATCTGAAATTTGAACGGTTATTGGTACCCCTACCTTAGTTACCTTAATTGTTGTAACTTAAGCATATTAAGAATTGAAATGGCTGCAGGTTCAGTGAATGCATGGCCGCCATTCTATATATATGATTATCATTCCAGCCTCCATTTGAAAGCTAGTGTGTGTAGCTGCACTATGATCAATGAGCATGCATGAAGCTCGGTAGCTAGTACAAGATGCCTCTAGGCTCTAAGGTATTGATTTGTGACTAGCCGGGTTTCTGCGTTACGTAAAAAAATGAAAGACAACACCCTGCTCTGAGGCATCGATTGATCTCATTTTTGAGAATTAGAAAGTTATCAAGTGGGAATTTTTGACTGTAAGGTAAGCACCCATTACCTTAACCCTTTAGTGCTCAGGAGACCACATTGTGGTCACTAATGTGTTGAAAATGCAAATAACGGAAAATCCATGAACAATTGAATTTTGACTTGTGATGTTCAGAGTTGGAGTCTTAGAGCATGCCCAGCAGCATGTGTTTTGGGAGGACCAACGCCAAGATTTGGTGTAGTTATCTCCACTTGCTTCGAAGTTTGGCCCAGCAACTACCCACCAATGCTAAATAATAGTTTTTGGAGGCAAAGTTTGAGGTTTCCCCGCCATCCAGAGAAGCTTTGGCGCAAGCAAATTTCTCACACCAAGCAAGCAAAGATGCTCAATCAACAATTAAATAACGAGCTTGAAGACTATTCACCGGCCCATGCTTCAAGGTCATCAAGTAACTTTATATAAAATCTTCATTTTATAAGTTGCCTTGGTGTTTGGTCCAAGGATGCTGCTGGGGTACTTCATGTATTACATTCCTCCATATTAAAAATGGTCTTCAAATTGATGCTTGGCGGAATTTTTTTCTTTGGAACTGCTGGGCATGCTCTTATGAAATACATCTTCTAAAATAATAAAATTTCAATTTGGAGTTGTGCAACTATCAAAATACATCTCGGGGGGAGCACTCCCTTGTATATTTTGCATACACGTGCGATAATGACCTATTTATTTGGGGGGTTATTTACCTTGCAAAAAATATTATAAGGTGATGGTATTTTACATGTAAAAAGCCTGAGAATATTATATGTGATGGTATTTTACATGTAAACATGTTTCACTTTTTTAAAATCCCCTATTTTACATGTACATTTTTTACAAAATTTATCTACAATGAATATATTGGACCCTATTTTTTATCGCACGTTGTTTCTAAAATTTTCGCCAGTGAACCCCCCGAGAAATACATATGAACAAAACATGAAAATACAGTAAATACTTACAAATACAGCACATGTATTATGCAATATTTCTTGTGTTTGGAAGTTTTTTTATCTTGTTTAAATTTTTTGAATTGTGTTCTCTTGTTCATATTCCATTAATGTGTGTGTTCCGATCTTGATCAATGTATCAACTCCTTTCATTTTTTAACGTATTTTTTTTTAATAAACCGTGCATGGATGAGTCACTATCACTTGAAAAATTCACAATAATTATGTGTGAGTCAGTTCTTGACATGAAAGATTGCAATGGATAGATATATGTTGATATATGTCATTGCTGAACCTCTTCAATTTTATTTTTGAAAATTGAACCCAAATTCTATTTAATTTTGAAGTCACACACCCCCAAAATCTCATTTTTGAGTGTGCATTATACTGTTCAAATACATACTATAATCTTCCAATCCAACAGTTGGATCTACCAAGGTTTAAGCGGCATTTGTTTGATTAAGCTATGCTTACATTTATACGGTTAAATACTATTACTAGTTTGAATAGTTTGAATAGAGAGTTTATTTAGAAAACCATAAAAAAAACTGTGGTTTCTACAGAACTACTCTAGGAACTAAAGGGTTAACCCCTAAAGGACCACAACTATGTTTCTTTCTAAACACTTCAAAATATCCCTTCAAATAAAAAGACAAATAGTTTTTGATCTAAAACCTTTTTTACCAATTCAACCATAGAATATTTCAACCAACTTGAATTTATTACAACCTAAAAAAAATTCAACCGTTCAAGGTCCTTCAATGGTAAGATTATAAGCTTCAAAGTTGATTGCACTTTTTTTTTTGGCTTGTCGTCCAAATTTGAAACTTTTTGAAAATGCCCAAAATGCAAAGTTTAGTATCAAATTTGCTAAAATGAATTTGGTAGTTGTGTATATGAGGGCGTTAGCTCATTGTGTACAAAAATTCAGATGCATAGCTCATTGTATGAAATTTTTCAGGAGTTGCCCGCAATTAGGTTTTTCACCTTTGCATGATTGTATCTTTTGATCTATACATCATCTACGTTCACAAATTACCATCCCATCTTCGTTACAAAGAGTAGAATCACCCAAAAAATCTCAATAATTGAGGATCAATACTCATTCCATTCTAAGCTGACCAAACTTGGAAAATCAGCCTTGGTCCTTTAGGGGTTAAAGCATCCATAGCTCAATATTCTGTAACAAGTAGATTCTGACATCCTACTGTTGATGAGAATGTGCGCATAACAAATAGATTCTGCCGGAGATTCTGACACCTTACTGTTGATGAGAATGTACACAATCTAAACATTAGAGTTTAGGGTTGCTTTAAGGTCAACCTACAGTGAGCACTTTGGAAATTCATAACTTATTCATACGGTGTCCGAGTAAGGTTGAGACACCCATTCCCGACCAGGTATACAAAACCAACTACTCTAGATTCTTGCCTAATTTCTAGATTTTGAAAAGGAAGATGTACCTTATTTGTACATTAGAGCATATGATCGGTTTTTGGTAAATCTACAACTTTCACTTAAAAAATTTGTACTTATTCAAATAATTATCAAAAAAATTTAAATTTAATATGAAAACTTCTTAATTTTTGTAGTGCTAAAAGAGGAAAATAATCAAAATATCGATTCATCTATCCCAAGTATAATACATGTCTTATTTGATCGGTTTTAGGTGTCTCGACCTTAATGCATGCTAAAGTGCGTTGGAATTCTCTTGAACTTGCTATTAAGACCCACTACAAATATTTTCTGTTTTATGTGTGTAAATAGGCTCAGTTGGTAAGGTGAACACTTTAAGGAATAGTTACCTTACTACACTGCACCAAACACGATTAACATGTTGTGCCAATAGAGTTATTTGTAAAGGCATCCGGTCCTTTGTCCTGTATTTTTCATGGACCAGAGCTGGTACCAGAGCATTCTGACACCATTCCTCCTCACTGTCCCACCCCACTACCCAATTCTCCTCCCTCCCTCCAAATTTTTATGAATAAAAATTTCAGTCTATCCAGTGTTCTATTCTGGGTCTACAGTGAGATCATGCCGATCCTCTCCTTTCCAAATTACAGGTCAAAAAGAAGGGTTTTGAGGTACTTTACAAATAACTCTAATATCTTAATAATCTTTTTAGCTAGTCAGCCTAGAGGCTTAATTCTGACTTGTACTACCAAGCTCCACGCTCATTGGTCTTAGTGCAGCTACACAAACTAGCAAACGGAGGCTACACACACTAGCTTGCAAATGGCGGCTGGAATGAATACCATAGTACCATAGCTGGATCGCCAAAAAACAATTCCAAAAAAAAGAGTAAAAATTTGGAAATTACGAGGACAAAAAACAAAAATAGAATAAATTGTTTTTAGCTATATTTTGATATTTCTATGTTGTGTTGGGTAATTTTGGGTCATTTTTAATCATTTTTTTCTTGTGAATGAAAATCAAGAAATTCATTTTTTGAAGAACAAACTTTATTTTTCAAAAAATATTAAATACTCGTCTATGGGGTGCCAAACCAGCTATGGTACTACAGTATATAGAATGGTGGCCATTAAGTACCAATGCTTCGCTGAACCTATAACCATTTCGATTCTTAACCCCTAAACGCCTAGGAGGTCAAAATCTGGCTTATGAATGTAACTCATTATTCAATCTAATTGCTACATGGATGATTTTCATCCACTTCTTTTTGTGAAGGATTTTTGTTGGTCATACCACCTTTTCAAATTAAATCCAATAATCCAAGCTATTTTTGGATTTTACATGGGGTTCTAACTACAAAAAGAATTCTAAAAGCGGTTCACCATGTAGTGTATTTTGGCTTTTTCTGTCTTTTCTACTTAAACTAAATTTAGGCCATGAAATGGAGTTCTATTGCATTTGAGCTTAATTAACAAAATGAAGTTTACTAAGTCTAGTTTCTGCTCCAGTCTAATTTCTATAAAAATTGAATGTTTTTTTGGAGTTACAAATTTAGCATGTACTAGTACCATGGTGTAGCAAAATTTTCTAAATTTAGATACACAGATGGTTTTCAGTTATTGTAATGTTCATCATTGTAATTTACACCCCTGGCAAAAACTCGGAATATTTTAGTGCATTTTGTAATGAATATACATTTTCTTTCAAATCTCTACAAAAAAATCATAGTAATTTCAAAATTTATGAAAAATTTATGAAAAATTCATGATTTGTAGTAGACACATGGCTTCACTCACTAAATAAAATAAAATTGAATACTTATGTCATTTATAGTAGGAAATTTGAGTATAACACGTAAAGCATGATTCCATGGTCATGGGCCTGGGCATTTAGGGGTTAATATGCTTAAATTAGTACTGTAGATGCAGCAATAAAATTTTCAAGTTATGGCGCACATATGAAGGCATGCATACATGTGAATTCAAGTGTTAGGGCATACTTAGTCCACACCCTTCAAAGTACAATTTCATATAAAATACAATTTGAAGCGATTCAATCACTCTCTATATGCGCATAGTATATGGACCAATTACAACTCTCACTTATTTAGAATATAAGACAAGGTTTTATCATCACAACAAGAATCTACCTAAATCTAACTTACAATAGAGGGTGGTTTGAAGGACTCTCCAAACTTTCGAAATGTGTTATGTCTACTTCGCTTGTACACTATTTCAAGATATTTCCCATCCAAGATATTGGGTGTCAGATGGTTTGGAGAGCTGCATAGAACATGCCATTACAATTGCATTGTTTGAAGGAATCCATCGTGAAGAATCCGGTCTGCAGACCTATCATGCACAATTTTGTAGATTAGAGCTAAATGTGGACCAGACGGAGATGAGCGTTGAGGATCCACACTACAAGGAGAAGGCGTCGCTTTTCACTTGGTAGGTGAGTCAAACGGTGCCACTTCGCACTCACTGCCCAGACGCTCAAGACTTGGTGAGTGCAATTTGTCCCGTAGGACAAGTGTGTACATTGAACTGTGACATTGTTCCGAATGAGAAGCGACGCTTTGCTAGTTGTGCCATTTTTACTCTAGTAACTTCCTTGCTCTTCAAACTATTTTTTTGTAGTTACGTGGGGGAATAGACATTTTCAGTACATGAAAGCTTTATAGGAAGATTTCAAGGTGTGTGCCTGTAGGGCTAATGGGGCAAACAGAAATAAGGTATGGGGTACAGTTGCCGTTAGTTTAAGCATTTCAACCTACACAAAGCGCTGATTTTCAATGATAAAAAATTGTAGCACATAAAATTTTGGGTTTAATAACCAAGCTCAATTTTTAATTAATTTTTTCACAATGTATGAATTTGTTATAAATTTTCAAGCATAGACCACTATTGATGTTAGTAGGTATACCAATAACTCTAATTCAATTAGATTGCTAACTTGGTATTCATAATTAATACTTGTGATAACTAGATTGGGAACTCCTGAAGTTGAAACAGGTGCTTTTATAGGTGACCACAATTGGTACCTAACAGTTTCTGGTGCTTCTACCTTATGCATAATATTGATCACAGAAAGATGGAGCTTACAGTTGCTTCCTGTTGAATTTCTTACTTGTGTGTTGTATTTGTGCACTTGTATCCAGACGCATCATCTTTTGGTTGAATTGTGAAAATATTTAAACAGAATTGACTCACGTGCACAAAATTTCGGTTCCTGTTCTTGTCAGTGAGTCCTCTGCTGGATTCTTTATAGATACAAACACTAGAAGAAAAAACGGACTTGTTCCCTCAGCCTGGAGTGGGATTCTGAGTGAATTTGGCCACATTTGAGTGAGTTTGGTCACATCTGAGTGAACATGCTCACTGTACAAGTCCCTCTTTTCTTCTAGTGAAACCACGCCCTGAAATCCAAAATCTATAGCATCCAGCAATATCGATAGAGAAGTGTGTGATCAGCCTCCATTTCGAGAAGAATGTTCAGGACTGTATCCCTCTGCCGAGCCACTGTGGACAATGAATATTTTTCGAGCATGATTCGGTGCTTCTGTTGTATAGACTTCTCTTTCTCTAGAGTGGTTCTGTTCAAAACTGCCAGGATTCCTGCTCGCAATCCCGCTACCACTATGAACACGTATGTAGCGCTCCTTGTGTCCCAAACTCACTAGGCTTTTCGAATTTTATGTCTGTTGTTCTAAGTTCCAAGTCTTTACAAGTGATCGGAGCGTGCTTTCGAGCTACAACAGCGTCGACATTCTCTCCATTAAAGTGCTGATTTATTCATCGCTCAAGGGGTTGCATGTTCTACTGTAAGTACTCAATTTCATGTTTGTCACGCTTTACCTTCTTCATTTCTTTGCCCTTGTGATGTGCATCACTCCTGCTGAAATCGATAATTATTTCCTGAAATTGCTGGCTGTACGTTGCAAGACTGGTTAACATGGGGTTTCTAAAACAGTCGCTGATTGGTTCCACAGAACTACACAAATTAAGATGAGTCCTAAATTGTAATCCATCCTTCTCAGCCCCAATACCCTATACCCTAAAAACCCTAAACCCTAAACGCAAGCATGGTGACACAGGATGTGTCGGATAGGTGAGTGATGTCAATACGGAGGGATATATGTGTAGAATGTTGAAGTAATTCTTAGTGGAAGCAGATAATCTCAGTGTAAGAATACTAATCAGGGACACATGTAGTATCGGGAACCTTACCTCGGCAAATGTACCCGCTGGCTACATTCTACACGAGATAATACACGGGAGGTTCCCGATACAATATCTGTAATCATGTACTTCCAGCAGAGCGGCAAACATTTTCCATGCACACCGCAATTCGATTCTAGTTGATAAGCTCCGGGAAGAGGAATAAAATTCCCAGAACCCCCTAGAGATGTTTTCACAGGTAGCCTCGAATTCATGCTTACGTATAGGGATTTTGGCTATGCAGACCGTGGTGGTCGAGCGACAGTGGCAGTGGTGACAGGAAGCAACAGAGGGTTAGGGTTTGCAATCGTGTGCGAGTTTGCACGGCGTCCTCACAGCCAGAGATTGCGAGAAAGGATCGGCAGCGGTGAAGTCCGCCAGACTGAAATTTCTTGAGCCCAAGCCGGACGCCGAGTGTCAGATCCACTTCCATCAATTGGACATCACCGATGCGCAGTCCGTGGGCGAACTCGCAGCGTGGTTGCAAAGCAGGTTTGGAGGTATCGACATACTTGTAAGTAATTATACTCTCCAAAAACATCAAAACATGTAACCCTATTGCATCTTCTTGAAAGTGTGCAGAATTGTAACCCTTACAAATCGATTCCTGGCCTCATTTGAGTCATAATTCCAGGTTGCTTTAACATTTAGGACCGTGCGTAGGTAAACAACGCTGCCGTAAACAAATACTCCAACACATTCGACGACGCAATGGTGACGCTAGAAACTATGTCGGCGTCAGAAGAGTCACCGAAGCGTTGCTACCCTTGCTAAAACCTTCCCCTCACGGAGCACGCATAATGAACATTTCCTCGCGAGCTGGTCTAATTCAGGTACTACACAAACTGTACTCACCCTAAAATTCTTCAATATCTAGCCTGGTTACATCCAGGCTCAATTTCAGGAGTGTAGATGAATTTCGCGACTGCTGAGGTTGAATCTCATTTCTGAGGCAGGCTTTCAAAGAGAACGACAACAGGCTCAAAGGGCAAATCGAGCAAGCAGTCGCAAATTTGGACATGAATGCGGTGGATTCGCTGGCTGCCGAGTACTTAGAGGATGAGAGAAGCGGCAGATTGAAGGAGAAGTACGCTACCGATCACATCTATCAATACCGGCACATCAATCTATTTACGAACACATTCACGGGCATTCTGGCAGGAGAGCTTTCCAAGAGACCCGACAACCAGAAAATCTTTGTGAATGCAATGTGTCCGGGAGGCGTGGACACGGACATGGCCAGAGATTTGTTCGAGAAGCTCGGCGAAGTGGGGCGGCAATGGTTGCAGAGAGCGGGGATCACGTTTGCGTCGGTGGAAGAGGGCGGTGGAAGAGGGCGGCAAAGGGCCAGTGGCCGGAGGACAAGTATCCACACGGCAAGTTTTTTGTAGAACGAGAAGAGAGCAGCTTCTCATATCTGCAGATAAGCACCACGTTACAGTATTGCATTTGTTTGTAGATTTTTCATTCAGTGAGAAGACACTGAAGTCTGTTAGATTTGATCAGTTCGTGAACACTTGCATTGCACTGCTTGATAGTTGTAATTTAACTGGTATCAGTTTTTCAGATTTCCGATGTCAAGGATACTCTTATTAGCAATTGTCAGCATGTCTAATTGTTAGCAATTGTGTTTGAGATGTGACGGCGATGACAACCAACGCTTTGGCATTGGATCATTCGACTTTCAGGGCAGCTGCATGAAGACTTTCGAAGTGCGGAGGGAGCAGGGAGGGAGCAGTCTCTAAGAAGAAGAAGACTTTAAAGAATCCAAATTTGAAGGTCATGACTACAGCTTACTTAAGAGAGAAGAAAGAGTTTGAGGGAAAAAAGGAGGCTTGGACCATGACGACTGAAATTTCTTGGAAAAAATTAGAGGAGAGAGCTAGGAAGGAGCCACCTCCAGGGCAATGCCCAGTCTTTTTTAATGTCATCAAGAATGCAGGGAATGAAAAAATTGAATTAAAACATGAAGTATTTTTTATGACACTAAAAAGGAGTGAACATTGTCCTGGAGGTGATTGTTTCTTAGCACTCTCTTTTAACCCCTAAATGACAGAGGGGGTAAGGGCAAAACCTAAATATGTTATAAAATGTTGCTTCTACAACTTCAATGAAGTTTGGTCCAAAAGAGAAAATGCAAAGCACGATGTTTAGTAATTATCCGTACGGTCAAACCTTCAAAAAATGTTTTAGATACTCATTAAATGAATTTAGAAGCATTTATCATTGAATACTCACCAAAATTACAAATTTTATTTTTAGAATTTGAAATTTGGTATGATTGGTTGAAAATAGACATTCTATTCTAAAGTTCAAAAAAGCAAAATTTTAGAAAGAGGGAACATCATTACTTTCCCGAAATAGTAAGTTTTGTAACACTAGGACAATGTTGAGGTCTTTGTCTTTGAAAATTTCTCCTTGATAGAGTTTAACTCCGATTGACATGATTCAAATTGGGTTGGAAAGTAGACTTGATTTCCTATTTGAAAATATTTTTTATTTTCGAAAAAAAGTTTTTTTTCATCTCGGGCAGCCCGTGAAAAAGGGCAGCGACCATAAAATGGTTGATCGGTCACTTAGGGGTTAATTTCTTCCAAAAAAATTCAGTCTTTATGGTCCAATCTTCCTTTTTCTTTTCAAACTTCTTTTTCTCTCTTAGGTAGGATGTAGTCATGATCTTCAAATTTGGATTTTTTAAAGTCTACTTCTTCTTGGATCATTCGCCTTCCGAAGCAGCTAATTTATGATGATTATTGCTATTGCACTTGTGTGTTAATTGAAAACCTTCAAATTATGAGTCTTTTCAAGTCCAAACTTGCAAAAGTTTAGGGGTTTAGAGATTTAGTTATTTGGTCCAAAATTCTTTCGTGATGGGTATTTACTATGCCTTTAAGCTTATATGATATTTCAAAAGTTCTTTGAGATGTGTATTGCAACAACTCTACAGGCCTTGAAACCAGAGATTTAATTATTGTGTCCAAAACTATTTTATCATGGGTATTGCCCTTAAGGTCATGTGAGCATTTAAAACCACTCTGAGATAGGTATTGCAAAGCCCATAGTTCCAAATAATTGCAAACCAGTGATTGAACTTCATTTTCAGAAATTAATTTGTGATGGGTATGGACATGGAGTGCACATGAGAAGTTCCAAGCATACAACAACTTTTAATGGCACACTATAAAATTGGGGCAATACCCATCATAAACCGAAACTGAGTTGTATCACAAATCTTTGAAAAAATCATCAAGAGAAGTATACTTGGACATACCTCATTACTCCCTAGGCATGAACGTAATTTGAAATCCATCACGATCTTTAGGAAATACTCATCTTGGCATTACCCATTATAGAAACATTTTGAAATGCATCACGACCACTTGGAAAATCCCCATCATAGAGACATTTTGAAATGCATCACATCCTCTAGGAAATATCCATCATAGACTACATATGAGATAAATCACAAACTCCATAGGGGAAATACCCATCACAGAGATATTTAGAAATGCATCATAACTCTTTAAGCCATACCCATCGTGATTACATTTCTACAAAGAAAATTATATCTTTGCTTTTTGTAATCATTCCATAATACCTCTAAACCTAGAATTTTTTTTTTAAATAAATTCTTACAACAATATGCTTTTAAAATACAAACCACTCAAATGTGCATATATATTGAATGCATTCAATAAAAATAAAAATAAATAAAACATGTGAATTAAATGTTTAAAACGTACCCCATTCAAAGCTTCAATGGTGCCTGAATTACAAATCTCCTTTGAAGCCACAAATGATAATCCACTCCAATTTATGTGCACACATAAATATTGGTCCTCTCATTTCATTGGAAGGCAATTTCAAGTTGCAATTGTTATTTTAAATGGAGGTGGTTTCATACAGATGATTGCACAATAAAGTAAAAAGCCCCCATTCTTCCACCTAACACATAATATGTCAAGGTAACCATGGGTTACTTCCTTGGATTCATAATGGATGAGAAACCGATGGGAGCATTCAAGACATCCATCCGGGAGGGTACGAGTGTGGGGCTGATTCTCCCTGGCCTATTGGAATAGGGTACTCGTTTGTAACTTTTTTGTGAAGCATTTCTCTCACTTCTGCATAACAATTCAACACTGCTTTTAACTTCGCTTCCATACAAATGAGCTTAAAAATTGATTTCTGAATTGTTGAGGAATTCCTATGGTCATCACATTACACACTGGGTGTGGTTGTGTAAAGTGCACGTTCTGCACATACATGAATTCAGCACTGCAACACATTGAGAGAGAAAGAACCAGCTCCTTCAAATTCTTACAACATACGAACTTCAATTTACACCTGGCACTGGCATGCAATACCATGAAAATTTTCACAAACTGCTGCCACTAGAAGAAACACGATTCATGGGTAACTGTACACGATTTCTGACAGCACACCAAAAAGTAGAAGAGACAAGAAAACTGAATCAAGACTGCGAAGATACAAAGTTCCAACTCTCGTTAAATTTTCATAGTCACTTGTTTGCACCATTTCATAGCCTGGCAAGCCTGTACAAAACGCAGTCATGAGCATTCATAGGAACACCCACACACCCTACCTCAGAGAAAAAACAAGACTCAACATGAGAATGTGACAAGGCAATAAAAATGCTTACATATTGGAGGGGTTCATCATCTTTGCAGAAAACCGGCCAGTGCAGGAAGTGCTTTGAATGCCAGTCGCACTTGCAGTTTATAGTGTTAAAACATACCTGTTTCCAATCTAGTCCAAAAGTTGCCCCATAAGAAATGGATTTACAGCAGAGTTCAGATGTGAAAACAGATTTAACCATAACGATGCAAATCTCAAATTAATAATCTACAACTCTCGTTTCCACAAACACCATTTTCTATATTGGATCTCTATGAATCTTCAAATGTGTAGGATCTTTCAAGGATTAATGCTTCCATTTTGCACGGAATATAATAACATGCCACTCAAAATTAAGTCCCACAAAACTCCGTGGTAGGAAAACAATGCTCTCCTGTTCTACTTTCTCAAATGAGATGATGTCTATATTGGTTCACCTCAAAGACCTAATTTTGACATAGGCAGTTGCAACTATGCAATATATGAGTTCTACACTGACATCAGTCCCTGTCAGATTTCATTTTTTTCCCCTTACCCTTTCGACTTTTCGCTTTGGGAGCTTCACCCACTTGGTCCCGTTCTATGATTTCTTCATATTCCTGGAAACTTGCGAATGGTGACTTCTTCTTCCCAGACGGAAGCACCACAGCATCGACTTGCTTTTTCTTGCTATTCTTCTTCGCTTTGCCTTCTTGAGTGACTTTACCTTTCTTAACGCCTTCGTTGCTAATTGCAACTGTCCTCTTCTTACTGGGCTGAGGTTCTTCGTCAGATGGTAGATCACCGATGTCTATACTTCCGTCACTATCCTCTTCAGCTTCACTCTCTGGGTATTCTCCCAGATCAAAATCATCTTCACTGCCATACGATTCGTCCGAGTCGTTGTTTGGAGCCTCTACTTCACCACCCTTCTTTTTCTTCTTTGGTGAGGTGTCAGCATCTTCCTCATCCTCTTCCATGTCAAAAGTATGTTCTAACTTATCATAGTCAAACTCTCCTTCGCTCTCGTCTCCATCTTCATCCTCAAGATCCTCTTCTCCTGCTAATCCCATTTCCCGACCTTCGTCCTGCTCCAGCAAAGCGTCTACCTCGTCTTCATCGCTGTCGTCACCATCTATTCCATCCGCCTCATCTAGTCCTGTTATGTCATCATCCTCGTCATCCTTCTTGTGCTTCGCCTTCTTCACCTTGCGGTTGCTTACCTTGGTTTGATAGAACTTGTGGAAGACTACATCTTCGGGAGCAACTTCATTTTCATCCAGAGCCAAAAGCTCTTCGCCAATAAGGCGCTTGACAACCTATCAAATGGAGAAACATACTACCACGTTAATCACAATATAAAACTTTGACAGTTAGCCAAGAAGCACGTTTCTCAGATCATAATAAGCTATGAGAGAGATATTGTACCGTTTTCTCTGTTCCGGACATTGGCATGCTACCATCTTCTTTCTGCTTTCTGGCTTTCGGCTTCTTCTCAGCAAATCGGTCCAAAAAGGCACCCAGAACGAGATCACGCAATGGGTCTCCTGAATATACCACATTGGCCCCAGACAGCAGCGTTCTAGCCATGCTGGCTACTGATGGATGCATGTGACTTGCAAGTGCCGTAAGCTCCCACCAACACGCCTTGTCAGCATTGCTACAGATTTGCAGAAGCAAGACAGATATAAGTCAAAGCTGCCAAACAGCAAACTACATGACCTGGAACTGTGCCTCGTGATGCACCACAGGCAACTCAAATAGTTGTGAAAGTACCAGTCCAATGTCATTCAAGATGATGACGTAGACAATAACATTCAAAGAATCCTAAAATATGAGAAGACAAACCAAAAATACATGTTCTGTCAAAAGCAAAAGGCACCAAGAAATACTCGAAGAAAGTCGCACAAATATAGATGTAGTGAAAACCCTCATTCATCGTACCAGTAAGAGGGGTCTCGATGCCGCGCGTTATAGTAGCCCTCAACCGGCCAAGTCTTCTGTCCTGGTTCTTCAGGAACATTGGCGACAGTAGACTCTGCCAAACGTTGCCTCGCAACTACAGGTGTCTTCAGTTTCGCAATTTTGCTTCCCTTCTGTGCTTTTCTTTTCGTGCCACCTTCTTCATCAGAATTGCTATCATTTCCATCATCATCTAAATCTGGAATAGATCTGTCAACCATATCGTCTTCTCCTAGCTCAGCATCAGAATCGCTTCCATTATTATCTTCAGATGCGCCATTTGATTCTGAATTAGGTCCAGGCGTGGTATCAAGAGCTGTATCAGCTGAATCCTCATCCGGAACATCCACAAAGTGCTCTATCTCATCGTCTTTACTTTCAGGTTGCAGAATCCCATCCCTTGCAGACCACAGAGCAAATACCCAGTCAGTCACAAATGGAGGCAACAACCATAACCTTCATGAGAAAGAAACCTGATAATATTGATACTAAACCATCACGGTATATTAACCATCCTGATATAATCCAAGGCCTATATAAAACCTTATTCAAGGGACAAATAACACCAATAGATAAAAGGACTACAATTATCTTGTAGAGAGACAGATTAATATATGCATGGGGTTATCGCTAAATATAATTTATTTAAAGGTAACACATTCCTTTAACCGAAAAAGTTTCAAGTAAATAGTACGACTCACCAGAGGCTAGGCCTTGCTTTCAGGACTTCGGAAAGAACTAAAAGGCATCCACAGGCAAAATTAGGGGGTTGTTGCAGTGCCACCTGATATTCCAGCGGATTTAGATAAGTACTAGTGAGATAAGAAGCCAAAATCAAAATCTACTACCACACCATACAATAGTCAAGCCATATTGCCAGAGAGATAAAATATTATGATATAAAAATATATAGAAATTTATAAATTACAGGACCAATCACCTGAGTTAGCCGCTTGGCAAACGCAGCCATGCGCCCCAGGTTGATATCTCCCTTCAGCGCTTTGAACAGAAGGTTCAAGAACATTTCGGCCTGTAAGTAGCACATGACATAAAATTTGAGCATTTCTTTACCAAAAATGTGAAACAATCACAAGTTTAGACAAATGGCAACAAGAGAAGAACGACAAGCAAAGGATACGTTCATTCAACGAAGAAATACACTCTGGATCCCCGAGCTTTGTTCATATTCAAGTGTGGAAGCTCTACCTTATTTGACGTGGTGAGACTTGGTGAGAGCAAAACTGAGTAGAGGGCCCGGTAGAAGCGATCACTAACAGCTTGGTTCTTGAGAAGTAATTGATGCAAAAGCATGAGGGCTTGCACAGCTACATTAAAATTATCCGAATGTACCTTCATAAATCATCCAGAAATCAGAACACGACAGACAGAATTGCTGACAGGAAAACACGATTCGACAAAATGTATAGCCACACTTAAAATGATTACTAAAAAAGTCCTTACCAACTTGAACAGAACGGGAGTATGTTCTTCGATAACAGAATCAACGTCATCTGTAGCCACATATGGGAAAGCTCTGTTGACACCCTTCACATTCCCCAGATTTTTTCTTAGAGAACTGAATAAAAAATAACACTGTCCCATTCAAGATAAACATCAACTGGATGTAAAACGCAATGCACTAACCAGCTAATACATCCAGGGACTTCAATCCACACCCATTCGAGTACAATTTTGGGCCATATCACCCTCAAATATGAAACAAAGCACACAGTATGGATGTAGGATTGGTTAACTTACTGTCAATAAAGCCGATAACAGCCTGGTATTGATTTCCCCAGCTACAGGAGCATCGTTGCCATGCTGTCCCTTCGCTCCTTTAGATTTTTTATTCCTTTTATCGTGTTTCGACACCTTTTTCTTTCCCTTCTGCTTAAAATCATCTTCGATATCTCCTAATGTCACTGTCTGCAAACATTTATAGCTGTAAGGAATTAACCTTGCAACCGACCTCTCTTCTCCTATAGGATAGATGGTGCAAATTTAAGGCCGCTCTTAGCAGCAATAGCAGCTCCCCGTAATAGAATATTGGTACAGAAAAAGCAAAGCCAAAGGAAAGGTTTGAGTTACAAAGCTTACTCTAAAAAGAGCAAAATACAAATTGATCAATTGCTTCGCAATCTTGGGTCCATCGCCTCTATTGACGAGCATGATTTGATTCAAAAAGACTGCCTGCAAACAGAAAATATTAAAAATAGCATGCACCGTCTTCACAAAGATGAATAGACAATGCCGACACAGATTTTTTAAAACGATCCTAAATTACATCAGGAACTCTTGGTAACTTTCTCAAGCCGTTCTAAGAAAACCAGTGGAGTGCCGTCATGAGCATGAACATCAGCCGTTAAGGGCGTACAAATCCCCTGATATACATCCATAGCAGTTGCAATCTGAACAGCACTCCCGCATATGCAACTTAACGCAACTTAATGCATTCCGACCTTAATATTGATATTGATATTGATTGACAAGAGATTTACAAAGCTCGTTTCTAAATACGTAAACTTGACACATGCTAACTTATCACGAAAAGGAGTACTGACCGCATAATATCTGGCACGACTTCCAACATGAGGCCGGAACAAAAAGGAGTCCACCTCCTCCACAACAACTGTCTGATTTCCACACAAAGAATCACAACACACCAAATCAGTTACAACATGCGCCTGCCAAGGTAAGAGATAATTCAAGTCACGTTGTCCTTGTATCTTGACGTAACCTTCTTAGATGTTCACAAGATAATTACATCGCAAACAAGACCTATTTGTATTATAAAAAAACTCTGGAGCTCGTGATGCAGTACAGCAGAAAAGTATCACCAAGTCTTCATGAGTAATACCTTCATGACAGGATGAGCTGTGAGGAGGCAGGAGAGCAGATAACTGGCATTAGAAGCTACCTTCCTATCTGGGTCACCCAACTGCAATAACGCCATACACTAATGGTCAGCCTTGCATTGAACTGTCACAAATAACTTTTGTGTATCTATCAAGGAACCGATACATCAAATCTTAAAGTAATAAACTTGCATACCTTATTCACAAGCGCTGACAAAAGGCGGCGTTCCTGCTCTGGTTTTGTCTTCAGGAGTTCAAACACAGTCTGCAGACAAGAAAACAGAACAATTAGAACAAGAACAGATGTACAACAATGTGCAAGAACAGACTCAACTAGGAAATCAAACCC
Source organism: Pohlia nutans (assembly GCA_022496805.1). Classification (NCBI taxonomy): domain Eukaryota; kingdom Viridiplantae; phylum Streptophyta; class Bryopsida; order Bryales; family Mniaceae; genus Pohlia; species Pohlia nutans. The sequence goes on from CM040086.1 coordinate 8,101,532, forward strand.
GGCGACTGTTAAACGTACAAACGGATTTGAACGGTGAGATGACCAGAAGCACTCTTTGAAAACAAAGGTCACAGTAACAATTGTAATAGTGTGGTGAGAAATTATTTTTTGACGCGGCAGAAACCATCCGTAAAGATGATTCTTTCATATTGGCCACAACCTGTAGTCTAAAACATACACTAACCTTGAGGGCTTTCTCCTTCAGAAATGGGAGGGTGTCCTTAGTGGCCTCCTCAAGGGCAACAATAAATCGTTCATACCTGTAACACGATCCAAGTATCAGCACACCTAAATCCCTGATCTGAAAATCGGACAAACAGAATGACAATGGTTCTTATGTGCATTGATCCATACAATAATTCTATTCCCAGCGTGTCTAGAGTTCCAGAACATCAAAAGGTAGGTTTCGCATCACGCAAGAAAGAGATGATCAGAGGCTATATACCTTCGTTTAAGGCAGTCCTCAAAGTACCAATAAAGAAGCAATGCTGCACCTTCCTTTGAATCCACAAGGCTTGATAGTGGCTGCTGATTAAGATACTTAAGCTTTCGATCCGGTAATAAACTGTTGCAGACATTATTTCCCCATATAAAACAGTTATTAATGATGTCTATCACCACAACTTAGCACGCAGAAACCTGCAAAATTAAAAAGAGAGCCATATCATACAATTCAAGCGATAGAAGCTTTAAAAAATTACGCTGCCGCCACGGTAAGTTGCAGAAGAACTAAAACTTGTTGCAGCATTGATTTTCCCATCCAACGCTCAATCGACCATAATTCATGACACTGACTCCTGCTTCATCCATTATGGTATAATTTCAATAACTAAATAGTGAATGCGGGAAATATCCACCTTCTCAAAAACAACTCTCGTAAAGCTTCAATGCCTATCGCCGCATGCCTCTTCCCTCCTTTCGAGGTCACCATACCTGGAAAAGACACGCTCTTCATTATCATCGCGGTAATCACAACCATCCAAGTGAGTTTTGGCATCGTATGTCCCGTAGGACAATAACCGGGTTGTCCAAAATTGACTCACGACATTAACCCCTAAAGGACCGTAAGGCCCCCAGGGGGCTTCTGGAACTAGAAAGTGAGGAAATTCGGGTTCTTAAGCTTTGAATTGTACAATGAGCAACAAAGAGACCCTGGCTCTTTTTGAGAGCCGAATCTGTAAGTACTTCTCGATCGGAAATTCATCAAGTGAGCGATTTTTGGTGATTTTTTTGAGTTTCACTGTGGGTATTTAGGCATAACTTCAGACCCTCATATCTTCCTCCTCACAACTCCAAATTACTTGAAATTTTTTCCACATGTTCAAAAAGATTATTTCTACTGACAGTAAAAATTTCATAATTTTTAGAGCACTTTTGAACAATCCGATTTTAGCATGTGTACAAAATACCCTAAACAAGTTACAACTATCTTCTTAACGGTGGCATTTTCTCAAAAATTGTGCGATTTTGTTGATCGTTTTTTTATAAAAAAGCTACACAAGTCTTCTTTAGTTTCAACGGTGCCGATCATCAAAATTACCCCACACCAATGAGGAATTGAGCTTATTACAAGAACTAGTCAAGAAAACAAGAGCTAAGCTCAACACCCCCCGGTCCTTTAGGGGTTAACAAAACTTAACCCCTAAGCGTCTAAAACGCCCATTATGGCCATCTTCGCAAAGGTGGCATTTTCTCATTTTACCTTGGTTTTCTGATAGCAATACATCATTGTAAAGCTCTTGTTCTATACTACAAGATCAGCAGTGTCGATCGTGTCAAGCTGAAGTCATTTTCACACAAACAGATGATTTGCAGCAGGGGGTCCAATTTCTCTACACTACAGAAAATACACAGTGGACGCTTTGGGGTTAAATCAGATTCATAATTTGCAAAGCCCAAGGCAAAAGCAGGTGATCCAACTGAAATCCAACCCTACCAAGAAGAGCATCCAACGTGCGAAGGTTGAGCATGGGGTTGTCCTGCAGCATAACAGTCATGGCGGCAACTTTATCTGACGACGTTCCAGACCTCCGCGCAGTCATCAACCACCGCGTGTCACTGCCTTTAGACCGAGATTTCTCATAGTCAGAGACAGCCTTCTCCATCAGTTGCTCGGCCTCTTTTCGTTTGCTTGCAAAGAATTCGTCTCCCTCGCCAGTAGACACATCCTTCGAGGATGATGTCGCTTTAGGGTTCGCTGCAGCAGCTGCAAGCCCTTCGTACCACAGAGCAGCACTCTGGAATGACTTAGCCAACGATTTGTCCAACGCCCCAACGAACTTGCTACCGTCTCCTTCCGAGAGCCGTTCCTTTTTGGCGCTCTTCTCATCTCCGCTGATATCACTAGGAAACGATCGCTTCTTCCCTTTGCCTTTCTCCACAACTACAGCAGCTGATTTCTTACTCGAATTAAACTTTAACCCTAAATCCTCACCATCACCATGTTCCTTACTGCTCTTTCGTCCCTCTCCCTTGCCAGCAGCTGATTTCTTACTCGAATTAAACTTTGACCCTAAATCCTCACCATCACGATGTTCTTTACTGCTCTTTCGTTCCTTCACCGAATCCGTCTTCTTCCCTTTCCCTCCTTTGCCACCAGGCGATTTCTCAGCGCTCTTGCCTTCTACAGCTTCATTTGCCTGCTTCTTCTTCGGCGTCTTCTTCTCGCCAATGCGCCCCGTCTTGCGAAAATCCGAATCATCAAAGCCGGCCCCTCCAAGACCACCACTCGCAAGCCCGAGCTGCGCAGCGAACGAAGCGACGTCCGCCTGGATGGATTCCAAATTGCTGCCCTCAGTAGTACTACTCTTCTTCCCCTTGCTCTTGCTCTGAGGAACCTCCGCCACCTCCGCCATCGCGGATGCCCCTAAATTTCAAGACCTGCCTCTCTCCACATCCACCTGGAGATTGAATTCAATCACACAACATGTAGTGCAACAATCTAATAGGGAAATTCTGTCACCCTCGGGCCATCCCTGCATTCCACCAGGACGAAACTCCTTCCGCCTCTCGCTAAACCCTAAACCCTAAATGACGCGCCAGGACCCTAATACCGACTCCTGCATGACATTGCCTGCACACTTACTAGGACCTATTCCCGATGGAATGCACCTATAACCACGTGTCAACACCTAAACACCAGATCTTCTAATTATGCATTTAATCCCTAAAGGACCAGAAGGCCACCAGTGGCTCCTGTTTTTTTCCGTAATTTTGACTAGGTTTTATGTAGATTTTTTTTGTTAATTTCAAAATAAAAACAAATCAACATATGTGATATTTTTCAGATAGATAGAAAGATAGATAGAAACTCCGGTCCTCTTGCGAGGTAAAGCGTTTGTTCGTCTTGACAATGAGCCAATGCCCACCGGTCAAAGGGACATTGGTACAAGACTACTCTCCCCTTTCAGGAATAGACACTTTAGTAACCAAAAACAAGTAAAAGTAACCCATAGTAGCCATTATCAGGTATTTGCATCATTTGTATTTTGTAATGGTATAAAACGAGGTTTATTATGTTGATGGTCGCCAAGTCATGGTTCCTAAGTTGGTTGAAGAAGGACGTTTCTGTTACAATTATACGGTCTGGTTTCGATTCCCGTTGGGTCCGTCTAAGCGTTATTGTAATATTCATGACTCGGTGCTGCTAGTGATTTTATCATAGGTAGGAAAGTTGTACCAACCAACCACCCCCTACCCACCTTCCTGAGACAAGTGGTAACATCGTGCTAATTGTTTAAAATAAATAGTGGTCTTCACCACTACCCCCCCCCCTCTCTTTTAATTTTTATTCTATTGGTATTGATTGGTTGTTTTCTATTCATCTTTTATGTAGAAGGATGATATTTTTCATTAATTCCAGTGATATAAAATTTGGTCTCATTCAAATTATAATTTTCACAATATGATCATTCAAACTTGTCATTTTAAAACCATGAATCCTTGGTCCTTTAGGGGTTAACAAGGTTGGCATGTGCATGTATTTGGCATGACATTTCGAGCCGCAGAATGGTCCTCGCGTGTATTGTAGTGTGATAAATCTTTTTGTAGAACCTGTAATGTAATTTTGGCATGAAAATATTAGAATTAATCATAAAGAGACCCCTTCTTTCTTGATTTCTATGCTTGTTTTCTATTTAAATTTATTTTGTCTCGATTTCAAGTTTGGCATAAACAGTTCGCTACGTTCCCTTTTGGTGTGGGAAGCATGGACTTTGTGATGGGCAATCACTAAAGGAACTCATAAATAGTGCAGGCTAGCCTTTGGAGAGCTTTATGTTTGCATTGGGATGACCGTGAGGTTAATGCGCCTTGACCCAATTGATCATGTATGTTTTCAAACACAACATAGAACTATTTTTCGCAATTTTTAAAAGTGAAGAGGGAATATGCAAGAAAGTACCCTAAGTTTTTTATTTCTTTCATGTTTGGTTTTATGAGCGTTTTGACCGTCGCCGGTCAAAGGCCCATATGTCCGGCCGGAAAGTGGGTGAAATGCGGACGCAAGCAATGGACTCCTAAATAAAATTGGCGTTTGTGTCGGTAAATGCTAACCAAAATGGTGAAAAAGTAGGGAAAAGGGGACGAACGGGTAAAATTGCAAGAATTGGCAGCACTTGTAAATGGTCGATTTGGACCGTGTACAAGTACCTAATTGACCCTAACCCTTCCCAATCCACCCTAGGCACTTTGTGTACTAAATCGGGCTTAGAATTGGAAATTAGGGCTTGTTTTTTGGGTTTTGTGACTTGCATCCAAAAATTACAGCACGCCAACCCACTTCCACAAGGACACTAAATTCTCGCAATTGAGAGTTTTTATGGGTTTCAATCATTGCATAAACCTTCTAAGGAACGATAAGCACCTTTGTGCTCTAACAACCCAATGGCGAATAATTAGGGTTTTGTGGGAAAATTTGGGCAGCGCTTCCGCGTCGTGCCCAAAACCCTTTCCAAACCCTAATTTGCACAAAGATACTTGATTGGCCCGGTGAAATTGGGCAGCGCTTCCGCGCTAGAACCCTCACCGGACCAATTCAATACAACATCCACACAAGTACAACAAACACACAATCATAACAACCAAATACAATCAATCCACAACAATTGAGAGAATTCAAGGAAATACGCACAATTGGCTTAATGGCAACTAAAGTCACCACTTTTAATGATAAAGGGTTTTCTATACTTCCTAACAATTGCTAAGCTTAAATAGTTCAATAAAAATGCAAACAATGGTTAAATAAGGTTAGGAGGAAGCTCCCTCCCTAATATCACGCTGTCTCCCTCCGTATTGTCACACGGGGAGGGAGACAGGGAGAGATGGCTGTCGCTGCAGCTAGCCGGCGTCGTCTCGCGATGGTCGTGTTCGCCGTCTTCGTCTCCCTGCTGATCTTCGTTGTGTCCTGATCCGTGGTCTTCGTTTGGTCGATGCCGCCCTGCGGTTGCAGGTCGACCTCGTTCCTGGAAGCCGTCGCTGCTGCTGATAATTCCGGCGTTGATCGCCGTCGCCTTCTGATCCTCTTGATCTTGTTCGTCGTTTTGAACCCCGGTCGCGGTCGTCTTGTCTTGCTGTCGCTGGGATCGTGGCTGCTGGGCGTGGTCGTCGTTCTCTGCCGCACTCACCGGAGCCTCCCCTGCTCTCGGTATCGTCGCCTTCGTCGATTTGCCGCGTTATTGCTGCTGCGCCGCGAATTCCGCGCGGCCGCCTGTCTTCACAGCCGTCGACGTCGTCGTCTTGGTGTCTTCTGGTGATCGCCCTCGCCGTGGTCGTCGTCCTCTTCGTGATCTGATGATCGCCCTCGCCGTAGTCGTCGTCCTCTGTGGTTTCCGCCGTCGCCGAACTGTTGCCTTGCTGTGGGTCGCCCAATCGCCGGAAGATCCGGCCCTGCTTCGAAGCCGTCTCTCTGATCTTAGTCGGGATTTCCGACCCCTTGTCCACAGCCAAAAATCTCTCCTGGTTCACGACTTCCCAATCACCGTCCCTCCAAAACACTAATTCCCACTAGTTTTCAATCCACCCACAAAACCCCAGACCATCACCTTCAACAATCTCAACAGCGATGTATTTTTTCCTCTACTAATTTTCCACTAATTTCTTCCTACACTTCTCCCTAACAATTCCAACACCAAAAACACGATCTAGATCTAGCATTCTATCGTCTCTCCCCCACTCTCACCGTGCAGACACAATCAACACACACAAACAGAAGCGACAGGGTGGGACTTGAATCCCACCAAAACTACATCCATCCACTTCATCCAAACCTTAAACTACCACTAAACTCCCACTTAATTGAGAGTACAATTCACACACTCTACTAATCCAAGAATCTATAATAAACCTCATCAAAGAACTAGAGAACAAACTCAACAATAGCCTAACAAGATAAAGCTAAACCAATAGGGCAAAAATAACGAGCCAAAAAGAATAACTAGGATAACTCGCAGAATAAACTAATAAACTAGACTAAATTCACGAACTAAAATGATAATCAACCTTATAGAATAAAATCATAGAATAAAACAAAAGGGCAACCGGCCCAATTGCACATAATCACAAAATTAAACCGGTAAACGTAACTAAACACACTAATTTATCTAGATAAAAAGGAATCTAATAATTGTCGATCAAAACCAGACACTAAGGGAAATAAACCCGGGAATTTGTCTAACCGGCTAAAATGCCCCGGTTAGACAAATATAAATCGCTAAACATCCAAAAACTATCGAACTAAGAATTCAACGCTAAGTGAGCCGGTTCAACGGTTCACAGGTTTGTTTTAGGCTACTCTTGAACATTTATAATATACTTTCATTTTATACATATAAACATTTCTTTAATAGACAAATTTATACATGCATTCTTTCCAAACATTAAAGGGTAAAAAAGCACACATGGCTAATTTTATTTGATAATCATTAACTATACTAAGGATGTCCACCACACTAATTTAAATACATTATATAGTATGTCATATGTACTACTTGTACACAACAAGGTACAAAATTTCATTATAATAGTATTGACAAATTATTGCAAAAATAATAATGATAAATTGAAACCAAGAGACATTGCCAATCTCTTTCATGCCAAAGCTACACATACTATAAAGCAAACGTACTAAAACGGATGAAGCAAACTATACTTTTTATATATATAAATTAGTGTGATAAGAAACTTTGTCCAAGGTTATGTGTTTGACTAAATATAACTACTCCGCTAGTCATACAACAAAGTTATAAACACTAGTCTGTCAACACCAAAAACAAATGGTCTCGAGGGCACTTTTTGATGACCTGCTGTGAAGTAATGAATAAAATTGCTAATTTTATCAAATAAGGTAATAATTAAATATTTTGCTTCATTTTGGTGTACACTATACTCTGCAGAAAAGAATCTCAAGATTGACAACAAAAGGAAGTTGTAAATATGACCCTCAAAATGATAAAAAAAATGCACATCTTTTAACCCTTAAACTTAAGGTCTAAGCATGCAATTTTTTGCATGATGTACAAACCCCGTTTGCTTTGCCGTCATGTACTTTTTGTAGTGCAATTTTTTTACCATAGATTTTATAGGAAGTTAGGTTCATGCATGCATGAACCAATTAGAAAGGAGATGATTTGTGAAATTTTTATGTCTCATTTCATGTAGAAGTGATTCAAGAAAAAAAATTCTAAGATCTTAGTTTGAAAATGCTCTTGAAAAAATCAACTCATAAAATTAAGCAATCAATAAATCTCCAAAAATCACTACACTTAGAGTACCACATTTCAACCCATCACATCAAATTTCATTCAGATATTGTCAATATCTTATTCATAATCAAATTACAAAAGATTTTTGAATTTTTTACAAAAATATTCATGATAGCAATCATATATCTAACCATATGGATAGAATTTAAAATTTACAATGTACAACTTTCATTCATACATCAAGTTCAAAATACCCCTCCTAATTTCATTTTATAATTCATCTTTGCGATTCTCCAAAACTTCATGAAACATATGGAAGGCACATTATAGAGTTATTTGTAAAGGCATCCGGTCTTCTGTCCTGCTTTTTTCATGGACCAAAGCTAGTACCAGAGCATTCTGACACCACTTCTCCTCATGGTCCCACCCCACTACCCAATTCTTCTCCCTCCCTCCAAATTTTTATGAATAAAAATTTCAATCCATCCAGTGTTCTATTTTGGGTCTACAGTAAGATCATGCCGATCCTCTCCTTTCCATTTTACAGGTCAAAAAGAAGGGATTTGAGGGACTTTACAAATAACTCTATTATAACACATTTATGTTTTGTCCAATACCCCTCAGGCTTTTAGGGGTTAAGGCTTTGAAGAGGGATGAAGACTAAGGACCTTTAAGGGTTAAATCCCTAAACGTTGTTGTAGCAAAAATTTAGCATATTGATGTATCCAAAGTAAAGTATTACATAGTAAATGAAAGAATTTTCATCCAATACTTTTCGTGAACATTTGCTCTTTGTTGGTCATTCCACTTAATTAATGTCATTTAAGGTCAAATTAAGGTCATTTAAGCTATTTCGGATTTTACATGGGATCCCAACTATACAAAGAGTTGTAAAAATGATTCACCATATAGACAATGTATTTTGGATTTTATATATTTTCTTGTTTAAACTAAACTTAGGCTATGAAAATGAGTTTTATTGCGTTTGAGATCAACTAACAAAATGAGGCTTACCAAGTCTACTTTCTGCTGTAGTTTGAATCTTTGAGAAATTCTAAAAATTGAGTGTTTTATTGAAGTTACAAGTTCGGTGTATATCACCATGGTGTAGGAATCTTTCTAAATATAGTTACATTGATGATTTTCATTAACTATACTTTTTTTCATTGTAATTTACACATTTCGTAAAAAATTGGAAGTTTTGAGTATATTTTGTAATTGATATGAATTTTTTTACAATCACTTCAAATTATCATAGTGATTTCAAAATTTGACCAAAATTTATGATAAATTCATTAATTGTAGTAAAAACATGGCTTCATTAACTAAAAATATAGAGCATAATTCCATGGTTATAGGCTGATCATAAATGTAATTGTGTAGATAGAATCTAAAATTCATAATGTACAACTTTTATTCATACATCAAGACAGTTCAAAATATCCCTCTTAATTGCATTTTATAATGCATCTTTGCAATTCTTCAAACTGACTCTTACAGAGGATTGTGGGCATTTAGAGGTTAACCCCTAAGTGTGCAAAGAGTCCGGTGGGGTTATGTTTGGTCTTTTTTAAACCAAACAATGATTTTCACAGAATTCCTAATTTCAAATATAAATGGTCCCAACTAAAAAAGCTATCTTCTACTTACTAGTCCAATTTACTATTTTCCAAATTTGTAAAAATTGCATTTTTACATCATTTTAAAACTCAAAACTCTAAAATCTTGATATACACTGTAAAAAAGTTTTTCTATCGAGGCAATGATTGGCTTGGGGTATCCTTCTTTGGACACACTAATTAGGTTATTTTGTTCCTAAGCCTCTAAAGTTTGCCTAAGTTATTCATTTTGATCAAGTAAGAAGACCTTAAAATGAAGAAAAAAAAAGTCGTGCGCTTTAACATAGTTAACCCCTAAGCGTCCTCACCTATGTCCAGTTTAGGCAGTTTTGCAAAGATGCATTATAAAATGCAATTAATATGAATATTTAGAACTTGATGTATGAATAAAAGTTATACATTTTGAATTTTAGATTCTATCTATACGGTTAGATTTATGATTGCTATCACTAAAAAATTCTATAAATTTTGAAACATAAAATAAAAAATTATTTTGTAATTCAATTACGAATAAGATTTTGACAATGTGTGGATGAAATTTGTTGTGATGGGTTATAATGTAGTACTCTAGGTGTAGTGATTTTTGGAGATTTTTGGGATGCTTGATTTTATGATATTTTATTTTCAAGAACACTTTTAGACCAAAATCTTCAAAATTTTGGGTGAAACACTGCAACAAAAAATGAGGCATAATTTTTTCATAAATTATTTCCTTTTTGATCGGATCACATAGACATGAAGCTAACTTCCTATAAAAAATTCAGTAAAAATATCACACTACAAAAAGTGCATGATGGATGAGAAACTACGGATGAAATCTGTACATCAAGCAAAATACGCACGGTTGGGCGGTTAGGGATTAAGATGTATATTCCTACCAAGGTTTTATTTTATTTTATTTTATTAATATTTTTAATATAATTTTAAAATTTCAAATCTTTTCATAGATGTGAGAAAAATGGTGAATTTTGAGATTTGCAGGCATCATAGTGCACAATTTATTAAATTTTTATTACTAAAATTAATTATTTTGTGCATTGGACCACTTAATGTAAGTCACATCCAAAAATAATATTAAAATAAAATTATTTGATATTCCAAATGCTTGTTTTCTAGGATTTTAGGTACAAAGGACAAAAATTACTTTTTCAACTAAACATTTCATTAAAATTTCTTAAAATTCTTTGATTGTGATGAATTTTTTTTTCTTGATACATTACAAGTGTTGGAAGCCAAAACTTCATTACGTGAAATCATACTTTATTATATTAAAAAGTTGAAGTCGTTTGACATAGTGCAACAAATTAACATTGTAGTTAAACGACGTTTTTGGGTACCCCAAGCCGACCATTGCACATCAAGTATTTTTTATGTAAGCTCAAGAAACATGCCACCTACACTTTGTTGTTCATCACTATTATTTACATTCTCCCTAAAAATTCATACTATTCTAAGCATTTTTGTAATTACTATGATTTTTACAAGAAAAATATTTTTGAGAAATATCATGAAATTTATTTTCATTCAATAATTATGAAAAATCAAGGTAAATCAATTTAACAATATCTTATATGAGGAAAATACCATAAAAATGCAATATATTTTAAAATGTGAGGAATTGATGAAATTCGACCGGGTGATTGTAGTGCACTAAAAATGTTTTGTGCAAATTTTAGCCAAGTGGCTACAAAAAATAATTGATGTTAAATTTTATTCATATTTGAGGGAATTAACCATTACTTTTTAACCAAATTACTTCTTCAAATATGGTGATATTAGCCAATTTTATACTATATAGAGTAATTTGCTACAAATGCATCAAGAAATCTAGAATATTTTGCCAAAATTTACTATGAAATCTTCACATCCATGGCAATTTTGCTAAGGACCGAGGCTGAAATTCCTCACCTTTACTGTTGTAGTGTCACTAGTGTGGACGCTATGGGATAATTTCTGGGAAGAATGTCGCTCCTGTAGCTGGCCAGACTTATCCGGCCGACATATCTGCTCACTACTCTAAATAGTATATTTAGTGTGAGATACACTAATTTACATAAACATGTTGTAAGTTTTTACTGTTGACCAATTTTTTTACCCTCTATATTGGTCAAGATGGGGATCTTTCCATAGTATTGGAATCAATGTCTTTGGTAAATATTTTTGTCGAGAGTAAAAATCTATAACATTTTCAAATCTTACAATTATCTCACACTAAATATACTATTTAGTGTACTGTACCCACTGCCCTAGCTACAACAGACTCCCAACATCCATGACGTAACTTACTAGTAACTCAACCCCCAATACTACGGAGCCGGGGAGTAAGGGCGGACTTCCATGCAAGAGGGCAGTGGGTGGAAGGCACTAGAAGACAAGAATTGAGGTCTCAAGAACCACCCATGCTCCACCCATATCGGTACAAATGAAATTTATACACTAGAATCCTCCTGTTTCCACCCATATCGGTGGAGCTTCCTCCTTTTGACGACCGGCCACCCACTGCCCCCTTTACATGGAAGTCGGCCCTAAGGGTGGGCTTCCATGTGAGCATCGGGCCGGTGGAAAGCACTAAAAGACAGAAAATGAGGTCCCAACTTCCACCCATGCTCGGTGAGCGTGAAAGCGGATTCTACATTCCACCCAAATTACCGTGCCATCGGTAGGCTACGTGATTGGTTGCTTTGTGGAATTTTTCTAATTTTATCTATTGGATTGCTCTACCCGTGAGTGCATGGAAGTGCTTTGCTATTTTTTAATTGGTGGAGTGCTAGAATCTAGGACCGGCCCAACTCCACATGGAAGGTGGCCCTAACTTGTCTCGGATATCATACCGTGAGAGTCCGTCAGTTTAGCTGAATTTCCACGTCAGATTTCGAGACATCCACGTCACCCTACACCAATCACAAGATGACGCGTATCACATTTTTTCTAGAATTCTTAAAACCAACTTCTGTCGAAACTTGACCGGATCGACCACACCGGATCTTTTGCTGCAGTAACTGCCACGCCTCAATCGCTGTCGACTCCACACTCGATCGCAGTTCGACAAAGACGGCGACTCTCGCTTGTGGATTGAGGTCATGCTCGCTTTCGATCTTGGTCCGACGAATTCTCCCCTCCAACCAAAGCCTAGAACGTACCCAGCCCCAGCCAGGATCGGAGCTTGCTCGCTGCAACGCTCGATCGTGTGTGCCCGATCGTGTTTGTAGGCTCGATCACGAATCATCGCACTTGCATGTTCCGTTACGAGCACGTTTTACGTAGTAACGACTGATGGCATGCACAAAGGATAAGATCATAAAATTTGACCCTTTCTAGCTACTTAGGTTTTGAACAATGATAACTCTCCTACGATCATGTCAGATCGATGCACCAGGACAAGTCCGGATTCAACAGGATAATAGATTCCTTCCTTCCAATTCAAGCTTGGGATAACGAACCCCACGCTTTAACCTCTTCTAGCTAGCCTAGCCTGTTGTAGTTTCCGGAACGATTTCGTGTACAGTACATACAGTATGCTACCAGTAGCATATCGGATGATCAAATTCTGTGACGGCGTAAAGTTACAGGGCTTTGATAGTTCTAATTAAAGTAGTACGTCCAACAGATTGCTTCTTAAGCTTCAACCGTGTCTTCGCCATTTGAACCGGAGCAGGGACAGAGCTGCCATGTCGACTCCGTTGCTGCACTTACGAGGTTCCGAAGTAGCAGGTTCAATCTTTTCCATTGATCATGCGTTTCGGGAGTTTTTTTGATCCAGTGGGCTTGGTAATCTCACTGTTCTTAGAATTGGATAATGTGAGAATGCCTGCCAGGAGGAGCATTTCAGTCCCGATTCTACATTTGTCTGGACTCCTGATTAATTTACTGGTTTCGAGTTGCAGAAACTGGCGACGTGGGGGCGTTGTCCGGGAAGGGTGATGGGCCGATGTCGAAGACGCGGAGGGACCTGCTGCAGCAACAGGTACAGTGTCGATTGAGCTTAATTAGTTTTCTTATGAACCTTGAGGTCGGTCGATCTAGCTGTTGTGGAAATCTCTTCGGGAATGCATGAATGGGAAAGCCCTGCGTGTGGCCAGATTAGGGCAATCAAAGACGAGCTGGGTGAGAACGACGAGGACGAGGATGACGTCGCCGCGTTGGAGAAGAAGATGCAAGAGGCGTGCATGCCTCCCCACGTTTGGAAACATGCACTGCGAGAGCTCAGGTATGTAGTCTAAGGATGATCTGTCTGCAAATGAAATTCCACGCGGTGTTTGCAATGAAATTCCAGACGGTGTTTGAGCGGGTGTTTGAGCTGGGGAGAAAAATTCTGTGATGCAGGCGGTTGAGGAAGATGCAGCCCCAGCAGCCAGGCTATGGCACCTCTCGAACGTATTTGGAGATTCTTGCGGAGTTGCCATGGCAAATTGCAAGCGAGGAGTATGAGATCGATTTAGTGGCCGCCAAGAAACGCTTGGATAGCGAGCACTATGGCCTCAGTAAAGTCAAGAAACGAATCATCGAATATCTCGCTGTTCGCAAGGTATCAAATGCATTCTCTAGCTTTGAAATTTCTTTGAAATTTCAAGTCACATGTATGTGCAGGGTTTTGCTTGATCATGGACCGTTAATTTGCCTGAATGTTGCAGCTGAAGCCAGATGCCAGAGGGCCGGTGTTATGTTTCGTGGGACCTCCAGGAGTTGGCAAGACCTCGCTGGCGTCCTCCATTGCCGGAGCACTGAGCCGGCGCTTCATTCGGATCTCGTTGGGGGGCGTCAAAGACGAAGCCGACATTCGAGGACACCGCCGAACCTACATCGGAAGCATGCCGGGCCGACTCATTGACGGTATCAAAGTAGGTCACCATCTCAAATCCTTAAATCCTCTGCTTTCCAAAAGTGTACTTCGAGCTAACATAATTGTCACATAAATTCTTCAAAGTGCAATTTACTTTTGTAAAGTGCGTGTTCAGTTTCAACTCCTATATATCAAGCGGTTTCTGCACAAATACGATTAAACATGTGCACATGGCGTGTTTTAACACTAGAAGAAAAGAGGGACTTGTACAGTGAGCACGTTCACTCAGATGTGACCAAATTCATTCAAAAGTGGTCAAATTCACTCTAAGCGGAGTGATTAAGTCCCTTTTTTCTTCTAGTGTAACTTAACCTCTAAAGGATCAAGAAGCCCAAATTGAATCTTAAATTTTTTTATAGCGGTTTTGAGTAGAAATCTTATGTGGACATCCTTTTGTTTCAATTTATTTGTTTTTTTTTACCAACTGAAGCAATGTTCTTCACTCACTCCAGCGGTAATAACAAATTTGGTCTTATCTGAATTATATTTTTCACAATAGAGTTATATGCAAAGTGCTCTAGAGTGGGTTGACTGGACCCCAATTTGTGAACAAAGAGGTTGAGAACACAATAAAAGTAGACATGTCAGATGCTGTAAATAAACTAAAGGTCTGAAGTTTCAAGGCACCAAAAACGGTGCCCAAAAATTTCCCAACCTCAATTTCTATTTTCATGGATGCTATGTCACATAGAGTGGGTCTTCCTTGGATCTATTTTAAAGAACCTCAAAGCTTTTGAAAGCTCATTCATTGAAATAGTAACTGACAGCCCCCACCAACCGGGAACTCATCTGTACTTTATGGTCCTATAATTTCTGAGGCCAATTTTCGTATCCCAAGAAGTTTGCCAAACTAAGGCTCAATCCCCCTGTGAGTTTGCGAAAAACTCTAATACGATCAAATGATTTTTTCATTTAAAAACCATGATGAATCATTGGTCCTTTAGGGGTTAATGAATTTGGTAGTTCCTTGATTAGTAATCCCGTTGAGTTGGCGACGTCAATCAGAGGGTTGGAGTCAACAATCCGGTAATGCTGCTGGACGAGATCGACAAAACGGGTGCAGACGTTCGAGGCGACCCAGCGTCTGCGTTGTTGGAAGTACTGGACCCTGAACAGAACAAGACCTTCAATGACCAGTATCCCAACCAATCTCCACAGTGTCTTTTTCTAATCTGATGTAGACCTGTACATACATTTCAAGTTCAGAATCTGGCAGAATTGACCGTCGGTATAATTTCTTTGACTTGGAATGACTGTTGGATCCGTAGCTACTTGAACGTACCTTTCGATGTGTCAAAAGTGGTGTTTGTTGCGACGGCAAACAGGATGCAGTCAATGCCAGCTCCGCTGTTAGATCGGATGGAGGTCATCGAGCTACCCGGGTACACGTCCGAAGAGAAGCTGCGAATCGCAATGCTGCATCTCATCCCACGTGTTCTGGATCAACATGGTATCACAAAAGAGCACATTGATATACCCGAGGTGCGTTTGTAACACTTCACACACTAAAGTTAATCAAAAAGAAGAGAAAATACATGTTAGGTGAGGTGAGTTTGACCCGTATCTAAGGCAACCAAGGAAACTGACATGGTTTCCAAAGAATTCAAAATAGAAAGGAGTGTGAACTAGTTTTGCCGTCACAGAGGAGGCAAAACTGGGACAAAGGTGAGTTTAAAGAGAGCCAAGGCTTGGAGGCGATGACCCACATCCAATTTGAGATAATGGCAAGGCATGTGGCAAACTTGAGATATAATTAGGTGACTGAATTGATTAGTTGACTCTGACAACTTGGAGCTTGTGTCTAAAATTGAAGTTAGAGGGTATTGAGTTCACTATTTGCTTTGATTTTGGTTACACTAAAAGAGGGCATAGACTCCGAGGGCTTCCTAATATTTTGGGGATCATAACACCTATTCTGATTTTGGTTAACTCAACTATAAGAAAATTTGGTAAAAAAACTGCAAAAGATTGCGTAACATGTGCAATATCTTCATTTGGTCATTGCGAGTGCAATTTTTGGAATAAGGTGTAGAATGTACCGTTGAAAGTCCATCTGAGCCTCCATACATGTGGTGGTTAATCGATGAATAGTTGACGGTGGAGCTCATCATTCAAAGGTACACGCGAGAGGCGGGCGTCCGGAATTTAGGCCGGCATTTAGCAGCCTTGGCGCGAGCTGCAGCTGTGAAAGTGGCAGAGACAGAGCAGCACACCGACATTCAAACGGAAATGACCGATCACGGAGGAGGTCCAGGGCTGGTTGCTGAAGTGGAGACGGAAGTGGAGGCTCTTCCTGCCATAGCCAAGCCAGAGAGCCTCCTAGTTGTGGACGAGGCGGTGCTCGAACTCGTCCTGGGGGTAAATTTCATCTGCTTGCTTGACCCTACTGTGAATGTTGTGTTTACACTACTAGAAACCTCGTCACATTTCACCCTTGAAATGGAGAAAAGACATGGAGCTTTTGTCCTGTTAGTGACCAACACTACTAGGCAAAACCACTGATAGTCCCGTTGTGGCATCCTTCCACTGCTTTCTGCGGCGCAAAACGACACCATGTTCTACTTGTGTTACCCTGGGGGTGCAGTATACTAAACACGTACAAGTATATGTGAGTGCACAGAAGGGGTATTAATTCGAACATTGTCGTATTATGTATACATACAATAAACATATTTAGAGCTGAAAATATTGACATATACTGACATGAAACATATATTTAGGACAATATAGATTTATATACAAAGGTTCTTACGATAGGCATATAACCTCTAGTATACATGGGGTTTTAGAGCCCTAGGGTCATGATCGTAAGTGATTCTTAAACATAATGTAGAGAGCACCCTGGGTAGTGTTACCCCTTTTAAAACCCAAATTGAGTTGAATCGTGTTTCTTTTACCAATTTTGAGTAAGTCTTATGGGGACCAAATCTTCAATAGTTTTGGTGATGTAAAATTTGGTCTCGTTTTTAAGAATATAAAGATCAAAATTTGAATTAGTCATCTTTAAATCATGAATTCTTCACTAGTGGAAAGGTGGGCTTTGGGCATCAAGGAATTGTGTTTGAGCTTGGTGCCCAAGCCACTATTGGCAACAAACTAGTGTCCATAGTGGTTCATGCATACGTTACATCCGTTTAGAACTTGCTAATAGAATCACATGACATGAAAGTGAGCGAGGTTACATTACCTGTGCTTGCCAACGTAAACCCTAAATGGCCAAATTCGGGTCTCATTGTAGTTTTAGCAGTTTTGAGTAAGTCATAAGGGGACATTTTTTTTTTATCCAATTATACATGTGTTTGTTTTCTAACCAACACATGCAATGTTCTTTGGTGATTCTGGTGATGCAAATGTTTGTCCCATCTGCATTCTATTGTTTTCACAATATGATGGATTGATCAAATACAGTTTGATCAATCTTAGTGTTGACTGTCATGGGAAAGTGGCAGGCCAGTTTCATGATCGATCGTGTGTTGTGCCTGTCTTGGCTGCTGTGGCATGTAATCTGTTCTCTCACTACTAGCAAAGGCGTCGCTTCTCACTTACAGTAGTGTTAGAGTTCACTGTACACACTTGTCCTACATGATGAATCGCACTCACCAGGTCTTGAGCGCCTTGGCAGTGAGTGCAAAGTGGCGCCATTTGACTCACCTACGGGCAATGGACTGATACGGGTACCCCTTCTTGAAATAGTGTGATTTAAAAAAAGAATCTTTTTGGTAAGGAAAAATTATTGAAAAATTACAAAAATCGAATGGTGTTATTGATGGCATGAGAGGACTGCATACATAGTGAGACGGAATTTTTGGCATATATAAAATGAGTTGCACATAGTCACCCATATCATACCATTACCCCTACCGAGTGAAAAGCGACACCTTCTCCTTGTGGTGTCCTTTGCAATGAAATTTCGTTTTCATTTGTGTCGAAACAATTTTTTTTTTTAAATGATCGTGTGTCGTGGATTGATGCAGCCACCAAGGTTCGATGGGAGAGAGGCAGCCGAAAGAGTAGCCACCCCTGGCGTTGCTGTGGGATTGGTGTGGACAGAAGTTGGTGGCGAGGTCCTGTTTGTAGAGTCCACTGCCATGCTCGGGAAGGGAGACTTACATCTCACGGGCCAGCTGGGAGACGTCATCAAAGAATCTGCCCAAATCGCTCTCACTTGGGTACTACTCAGATTGTTCAACTGCATGCTAGCTATTAAATTACAATAAATTACAGTCAACTATTCATGCTCTTACAAGTCCTCATAACACAATTCTAGAGCAGTGATCCCAAAACTGGCTACAATTAGCTGGATTTCTACCCAAAAAAATGGGGCTGCTAATCATACAAAGAAAGAAAATAGAATAAAAAATAAAATATGGCAAGAATTTTCATCATGATATAAATATGTAGCAACTCCATGAGGTGATATCCACGGATATCATCATGGTATCACCTTAATATATCAAGGGTATTGCCGAATATTATAGAGGTATCGTGAGTATTGTATGCACTGGGTAGCAAAAGTAGATACCATTTATGTGAGAGGTCGCATAACTTAATGTTCTAAATATCATAAAGTGGTCCTGGGATTACTGTTCTAACCCTTTCCTATTTACCACAGAAAGAATCTAGAGGCTCACCAAGAACTGGCTCACTTTTGAAGCAATTCATTCATTCCATTGCAAGCATTGAGCCACATGAATACAAACATGTTGACCAAGGACTGAATGAAAGGCAGCAAAGAATTCTAACATATATAAGCGACACATAACCATGATTGTGCTGAATAAGAATTTAGGTTTCACTATAACAAAAAATGGTAAAAAAAACCGCACTTAAAATTGACTGCGGTTCTTTTTGCCACGTTTTTGTGCATGTGGGCGTAGTGAGCTGTTCTCTTCTTTTGCTATTTTTGATTACAATTTTTAGAACTTTGGGGCGTGTAATATACCGTTGGAAAGGTATTGAAAATACCTTTCCAATGGTATATTACACGCCCCAAAATTCCAAGAATTGCAGTCGGAAATTGCAAAAAAAAAGTGACTGTGCGCGTAGTGGGCATGCACAAAAACGTGGTAAGAAGAACCCTAGTCAATTTTGAGTGCGGTTTTTTTTTACCATGTTTTGTTATAGTGTTTAGAACTATTTTTAGGCTCGTCATGGGCGTTCAAGGAGCTCCTCAAGAATTATGCTATGGTATCTGATCGGCTGTTGTACCATTCCATGAAATGTATTGATTGATAGGTGCGAGCAAGATCTGCGGAGCTGAAATTGCCCGTAGCTGAGGCAGGGAGCCTGATGAAGGAGCGAGATATCCACATTCATTTTCCGGCGGGCGCAGTGCCAAAAGATGGGCCATCGGCCGGAGTGACTCTGGTGACGGCCTTGGTGTCGTTGTTTGCGAAGCGCAGCGTGCGAGCCGACACGGCTATGACTGGAGAGATGACGCTTAGGGGGCTTGTTCTCCCTGTTGGCGGCATCAAGGACAAAATCTTAGCTGCTCATCGCTGTGGAATCCGGCGAGTCATTCTTCCTGAGCGCAACCGCAAAGACCTTCAAGAAGTACCCGCTCCGGTTCTAAAGAACATGGAGGTATTGTACGATAAGAATTCACGGGAAGTCATTGTCAAGAATTTAGATAACTATGAGAGAACAAATATAGGGTGTCTTTTATTCATTTGCAATAAAAATTATAAATTAATAGAAGTATTATAGGGCGTTATAAAATCAATTTGAGAATATTCTAGGAATATTCTTAGAATATACTATAAATAGTAAAATATACTATAAATAGTAGAATATACTATAAATACTTCCTCGAGACGATCCCTGCGACCATACAGAGACCTCTTTATGATTCATGAAAAACTCAGATTATCTGATGAAATAATTTAGAAAACTTCCTCATGAATTATTGTATGTGAGGTTCAGATTCAGACAAATTGTTGTTGAAACTGAATTTCCATGTCAGGTTTTGAGAGGTCCACGTCATTATAAACCAATAACAAAATGACACGTGGCACTTTTTTTTGTTGACAATAATTTATGTCAAAACTGACCAGAACGTAGGGTATGGAGAAGATTCTTTTTATGGCGTTGCCTAAGAGTTCCTGAAACAACCTCATTCTACCGATTCTAACCTTTTCTAGCATTTCCTTTTGTATTTTTTGTTGCTAAGATTGATGACATTTGATGTTTTTGTGATATAGATTATACTCGCCAAGCGGATGGAGGATGTGTTGAATCAAGCTTTTGAGGGAGGCTGTCCATGGAAGCCTGCAACATCACGTTTGTAGCATTAACAACAGTGCTTGTATCCATATGAGCCATAATTTACCCACATCGACCTGTCTTGGTGTACCTGAATTCCATTAATATCAAAAGCTCATAACATATTAATTCATTTCCCAGCTTCATCTTGTCTTTGAATTCCTCATTTCTCAAAGCTGAGGTAACTGCTAAATGAAAATTCCTGTTGATAAAGATATATACACTCAACTTGTACTAGTGTTTGTTCAGGAGAGTACCGTAGTATCTGGGTTGTTACTGTGTTTGATGGTCCATAACATTCAGTAGTAGCATGCATTGTTTCTGCCTTTGCTCTACAGCAGATGGTGTAGAATATTCCACACCCATCATCAGTAGCTAAGTGAACATGTAGAGGCTCCAGATGATGAGCAGAGTGCATGAAGGAAAGGCAGTGGGCATGAAGGCTACTAAATGTTATGTCCGTCTGCGTGTCCGATCTAATCTTCTTGTATAATTAACCTCTTGTCTACCTGATATCAAAATATTTGAACTATTCTCAAAATAGTTGAACATATTCACAAAAATATTCCTATTGAAATACTCATTTTTTTTAACCTAATATATCTGATGATCCAAACGATCCAAACGTGCCCAATATGACAACAACCCTGGTTAGCATCATAGTCTAGCTATCATTAGCGTCAGGTAGAAGGGTATTATTCAGCAATGTTCATAATGTTGAGTAACGTATGACTTGATATCAAATCCCCTAGTGTAGTGGATCCAAGCTGTACTTTCTGCTTGGATCCAAAAGTTGCCGTAATATACACATTGGTCAATACACATTGATACAGATATGGTGATATTTGTATCTGCAACAATTTAGTATACTTTCGATAGGAATTAATGATTGGGTTTGTTTATCCTACCAGTACTTTGCATGTCATGGATCAACTATAGTACTTCGCATGTACAAGTGCTAGTTGGGTAAGAAACAAGCGGCTAGTCGCATAATCTCTGTCTTGGTATTTACCTTAGATTTACTTTTACAGCTTGTTTATCATGTTCATCCACTTAACTCCTTGAAAACAAAGCGTTTTTGAAGTCTCCCCTGATGGACCAGAGATAATAAATTTTTGGTACTGCCCAACGTGAATGAAGAATTTGTTGGGCTGGTTCTACTAACTATTCCATAATCCACGGACATAGATGCAGTTAGCGAGTGCTTCTGGTCTCGTAATTTGTGAGTGGAATAAACTAAGGTAGTTCTACTAACTATGCCACATGAATTCAGATAGCAAATGTCACTGGTCCTGTAACAACAATGAAAGAAATAAAGAGCCTAACTTTTTCTGGTCCTCCTACATCCTTTGTTGAAGAATCTCCACACTAACAACCCTTTGTTTTTTTTTTCCTTCATAGCAACTTGGGATTCGTCTTGTACGTAGGCACAAACACCAATGCTCAAGTTGCATCCCAGGATGTCGTAAAGTACAATTTAACCCCTAAAGGACCAGGGGATTCTTTGTTTTAAAATAATGACAAATTAAATTGAACATATCGTGAAAAATACAATTCAAATGGGACCATGTTTTATATCACTTGAATCAGAGATGAACATTGTATGTGTCGGTCAAAATATAATTAAATTTGAACAATAAGAAGTTCATATATGGTCTACTTTAAACTGTTAAAAAAACATGAGGTCCAATATGGGCTTCTTGCATTGATCCTTTAAAGGTTAAATGGATTGTCTAACAGAGATGCTCTGATTGAATCACTTGCATACAGCAAACTCCAAAGGAGGAAGGAAAATAACTCCATTCAATGAAGTTTGTATGGCTGTTCAATATGGAAATGCCCAGAACTTGATGTGTGTCAAATAAATTGTTTTGTGACATGTCATAGGTCATCGTTTAATTCTTTTCGGAGTATAGTCTATGTTGCATAAGGCAGATTGACTCGTTATTTCACATGTTTTTGCAGCAAGAAATAGTTTGCCACATGGACTAGATAACTTTTGATAAGTGGTAGGCTTGTAAAGGTTAGCAGATGTAATGCCCACCCTCAAGGAGTGCACTATTCAATAAAGCCATGAATCACGTGCGTGCATCCCCTTATTAAAACACCCCTGTATACATTTTTATTTTAGCTAAAATCAAACAGTATGTGTACAAATCTCACAATCTCAAAATACATTTCCATATGTACACAAGGGCTAAAAATTAGGAATTTAACTCCAAGCCCCATGTATATCTACTTTTTGCTTGATTGAAATACGTCTCCCATCAATACATTTTGTACATGCTTGTTCTGAATAATACCCTTGTTGTGCATGCACGTGTATAATTACAGTTCTTGAAGAGTGCACTCCCTGGGTGCCCACCCACTTCTATTCAATCACAAATGTCCACTTGCAATACTAAAAAGTATGTGAATTTTTTTATACTTCTTTTTTATACTAGAGGAAATGTGGGATTCTAGAACTATAAGTATATGACTCAAATTAGTCCGTAATGACTGTCATAAGTCATTATCGAGGTCATTGTGGATTAATTTGAGTTAAATGTCATGAAGATTTTAATGTCAGAAAGATTGTCAAAAAAAGTGTCAAGAACGTAATTTAAAAGATTGTAAAAAAAAGTGCTGAAATTTGTATTTGAAGTTATCTAAGGCAACCTTTGCTTGGACAACTACCCACCCACTTCCAAGTAGCTATCCTTCTGTCCGGGCAATTGTCCACCCACCAAGGAGTTTGAACCCGCAACCTTGGGGTTGTAGATGGGGAGTTCTTGCGTCATAGGAAAACTAATTTGTATAACATGTGTTGTAATCTCTAATATCACAAAACAAATAGTGTTCCATTGAGGCTAAGTTAATTTTAAAATAATGATAATTTAAGGCTTTTAGAGTTTCAGGTAGTTGGTCTTTGATATTGTTGATAAATTTTTTAGGATAATTTATTTAAAGTCTTAATATCAAATATCATGTTTTTTTATTATTGTTAAGTTGAGAAGGTGCTAAAATAGCCTAGTTACTACAATTTACAATAGATCTCATTGCCTTTTGTAATCTATATAGTCCACTCTATTACAACGTCACTAGTACGATAGTGTCTCGAACTTTGTTTTTGACAAACAAAGTAGCAAACATTAGCCCAAAAAATTCTAAATTTCTAAAAATAAATTATTTGATATAAGATTCTCTTTTTATAACCAATGAAATCATCAAAAAGTTCCAACTTTTGGTATGATATGACCGGATTTTGGATGCCCATACAGTACATGATACCTTACCTTTTAATTCAGCACTTGAGTGCCACATTTTTTAATTTCAAGAAAATACTTCATCTGCATTTAGTCAAAACTGACCACGGCCTAGGGTAAGTTATATTAGTGATCTGTCATGTTACTAAGTTACTTCTGTAGCACCCATGGGACAGTACAGAGCATTTCACGTTTAACCCCTAAAGGATGACCAAAGATTCATGGTTCTAAGATGACAAATATTGTGAAATATAATTCAGATGAGACCAAATTTTGTATCGCTCGAATCAGTGAAAAATAATGCATATGATGGTCAAGAAACAAACAAATTTGAAGAAAAGGAAGTCCACATAGAACCTACTCAAAACTGCTAAGAATAACACGAGGTCCAATTTAGATTTCTTGGTCTTTTAGGGGTTAAGATTTACTTTTACAGAACAACATTTTACACATGAAGGTATACTGGTGCTGGGAAAATTGAACAATAAAAAAACACTGAATAATCCCGAACTGAATTGGTGGCAAGGACCCCGTAAAAGTGTACTTGAAGATGCTGCGCTCGACGTCCATGACTTGCGGAACTTTCATTTCGGATTGAACACTCTGTTTCCCTGCTGCAAAGGTAAGCCTACATGTGCAGATGCAGCTTTGTCTTTTCAAAGCAACTAGTACATACCAATAGTACCAATTTCTTTTCATCAAACACCCATGTGAAAAACAAAACCACCAACACTTCCACATCAAACACGTGTCCGGATTCATTCATTGAGGCTATGGACCATTGTCACATTCAACGAAACGTCCATTTCATAACACCAAAGACACTAGTAGAAAAGGTGGCGTCATGTCCAGGCAAAATCATTATGCATGCGTGGGATTGGGCACTATTTGCCTTGGCAATGACACCTTTTCTACTAGTGAGAAAATTAGGTTGAAATTCTCTGAAACTTTAAATTTTGAATTCATCAAGCGCACATGTGAAAAACAAAACTACCGAAACTTCAACATCAAACACGTGGATGCATTTTAGCTATGGACCATAGTCACATTCAACGAAACGTCCATTTCATAACACCAAAGAAAATTAGGTTGTAGAGTTTTGAAACTTTAGGTTTGAATGCAGGTGGCCGAACTATGGGAAGTTGGTGTAAAGTCATGGACTTCCACTATTGAAGTGGGTGTGTGAGAGATTGTGGGGAATAAGCTTACAAGTTTCAAAGTGATTGCAATTTTTGTGATCACTTGGATGCTTCTTCAATTTCTCCCTGCAATCCCTCACACATCCATTTCGATATTGTAGTGTTCTTAGGTTTATGAGTGTATTATGAACATTGTGCTTGAGAATCTCAAATATTGTCTATTTAACTACAGGTTTTCTTTGCAAGTTTGGTACAAATCCATGGTCCTAAGGCCATTAGTAGAGCACTTGCTCTTTGAGACTAGGGTTATAAAAATGACAGATATAGTCAAATTTCTGTCACTTTATTACTCAATGACAAGAAGATCAGTCATGTAGGACATGTCCTACGTAGAAAAAATCCTATTAAATATGCTCCAATTTTTTTTAATATTATATGGATATTCCCTTTGAATAGAAGTAGATTCTAGCCTCAAAAGTAAATATTAGTATGGCTCAGATGTACATGAGGTGTACATGAGAAGATCATTGCAGGCATATAATCTACCCAACAATTTTGACATACTTGTAGTTGGAGGCCTCTCCAATATTATCAACAGCTCCCCATCACAAGAGATTTATTGTAATTGGTAGAGATTTTTAATAGGCTTTCAAAGGTGACTTGGATGAAAATCATCCAAGGTTGTATGAGAAAGTTACAAGGCTTTGAATGTGTTTGTGATCCAGTTTCTGAACGCTGGGAGGTTTAGGGGTTAAAGCAAATATAAAGATCGATAACCATTGATTCCATGGTGATAGGCCCATCCATATTGAGTTAACCTCTAAAGGACCAAGCACCAGGGTCTCATATGCCATTCCCGGTGTGCGTTTCCCTACGAGTGTCACTTTTCCCACCGAGCCTCAAGAGTTGACACGTGTTAAACTTTCCTTTTACAAGCAGGTGAGTCAACATTAACCTGGTGAATAAGCAGCTTTAAGACTCACTGGGAAAAGTGAGACTCGCAGGGAAATCACACAGGGAATCGCATATGAGACCCTAGTGAAGTAGCCCCAATTGAGTCTCATATATTTTTTGCATTGTTGAGCAAGTCCTATGTGAACTTCCTACAGTAAAATTTATTTGTTTTCTGACAAACACATGCAATAATATTCTTCAGTGATTACAGTGATATAAAATCTGGTCCCATCAGAATTACATTTTTCACAATATTATCAATTAAACTTGTCATTTTAAACCCTTGGTCCTTTAGGGGTTAAGTCGTGATTATGCCATTGGTGACCGTACAATGCAGAAACTGCTGGCAGTCTGTGGCTGGGGTGGCTGCAAAGCTACAGTATGATGTACTATTCCCCCGGCCTTGTGTATATCAAAGTGGACAGACTGAAAGATAAAGTTTCTGAGGCTAAATCGCAAGCTTGCAGGGTGGGCCACGACGTACATGGTGATATTCATGATGGAGGTGCAGATCGAGCCGCCCAGGCCTTTATGATGTGAATTTTTATGCAGCATCGGTAGAACCTAAACTGAGCTGGCTGGCAAGGCAACAAACCACACCGCCTAAGTACAATCGACCAACAGTGCAGCTCTGGCTAGCTAGCTACCTAGGTAACTAGCTAGCTGATGATCGATCATGATCGGTGAACGGGGAGTTTTCCAAGGAAACCAGTTAAAATCCAATATTTTACAAAAGCAACATGTTTTTAGACAAGAATCCATCCGGTTATTATCCATGTTTCACCATGAGTATCACAAGTTTTATTTGGATTTTAGCCTAAAACTAAGGTAACTATATCTACAAGCGGCCATTACCTTAATAAAAGCGTTCATAGCTCAATCTTCCGTACTAAGTAGATTCTGACAACCTACTGTTGATGAGAATGTGCACAATGTGAACATCAAAGTTTAGGGTTGCTTCAAGGTCAATCTATAGTCAGCTGAGTTGGTAAGGTGAACGCTTTAAGGTATATGAGTTTCAACTCGTAATTTGGCAATTCCACTCGGCTGATTTTACATCAATTGCCGGATTTCCCTGTACATTGATCATGATATATACTGTATAGTTACCTATTCTACTGTAACCGCTTTGTGCCTTCCTTGGTTTCTACTTCATGTATGTACAACAAGTAGACGTACGCGCATAACTAAGTTACTGTGCAGGGTGTGCAGCTAAGTGCCAATGGAATGCTAGCTGGCTGACCCATGCTCTCCAAACTCCTCGCCTATCACCGACTGGTTGGTCTGAAAAATACTCATTGAATATCTGCGGTCCGGTGGATCCTACTGTATGTCCATTGCCACTGCAGCAATTCACCGCCCAGTTGGGCTTTGGTAGGACCTGGTCACAGGAGCCAGGACTCCACTTTCGGTGTAATTAAGTATGTTGCGATAAATGTAACTTGTCGATAGATCGATTGCCCTTGCTTGAAAATTATCTGTAACTATGCTACAGTACATCGACATCTTCTAGTGGCTTAGCTGCATGTGCTTTGGATTGGTTCGTATTCATCGGTCTCGTGCAAGTGACATGCCCCACTGGCCCGTACGTATGTACAATTACACCCTAATTAATCTCCTCATTATCACACTCTCTAATATCACATTGTGGTATCTTTTAACAGAATGCCATATTTGTTAACCCCTAAAGGACCGGAGTGTTTTTCCTCCAAAAACACTCCAATACTGCCATTTTTACTCCCCCATGCAAAAAATCCAAAGAATGTTATTTTTTACCTTCTAACCGTAAGATCTTGTCCTAAACTATTTGAAAAACATACACAACAAATTTCGTTGATTTTGACCGCACGGATTGCAAGATAATTGCGTTTGATGGAAAAAAACACCCCTAAAAAACACATGCCCGAAAAGTTCAGATGCGTTTGACCACATCTACATCAAAAAAACCTCACTACCGAAACTTGTCGCACTTCACTTTCACATTCTGTATGATGTTACTTAGTTGTGTACCAATTTTCGTTGCGTTTGGAGATGTTTAGGATGTTGAATAACACCTTGCACTTGTTGGGGGTTTAAAAGTTCAGAAAAGACTATATGTTTTTGGAATTGCAATATTTTCGACTTTCTTTATTTAAAATACAAATCCGAGCGGTGAAACACAAGTGCATTCCACCCTCTACAAAATGGCGAAAAAAAATTTGAAAAAAAAAAAAATCTCCAAGTTTTAGAAGACATGTAGCACATTTTCTAAGAATTTTGGGGGTTAGGGGGGAAATAAAGGGTGGAGGAAGGGAATTGAAGTGCCAACCCATTCCAATGTTCATGACCCCACTAACTCTCAAGGTACACTGCCACGTGGCAGTCCCTCATTGAACGATTTTTATTTTTTATTTTTTATTTTCAAAAATAATTTTACTTTTCAAAATTTTAAATAATATTTTTAATTATGAAATTGAACTTTTAGTTTAAAATAATTTTTAAAATTTAAAATAATACTTTTCAGTTTAAAATAATAAATTTTTAATAAAAAATAATTTTTAAATTTTTAAAAAAATACTTTAAAAATATTTAAAAATATTATTTTTAAAATTTTTTATGAGCTTGGAAAACGGGGTGGTCTTCTGCCCCTACAGTCCACCCCATTTTCCACACACCGCCCATCTTGATGCCCCCCCTAAAATTCAACTATTTCTCTACTGCCCCGCTGCCCTTTCTCCCGAAAAAACACATTTCCCCTCATAACTTTCACATACGGTGTCGGAATTCCAAAAAAAAAGAATCCCCATTTTCGTGGCACATTGGGGAATCTACTATTAAATTTCCTTCAAAATTCGATTAAAAATGTGTTCACCGGAACCTACCCGATTCTCTAAATGTCCTAGTTAGGACACTTGGTCCTTTAGGGGTTAAATTGGCCAATTGCTGTTATTTTTTTGGTGTAACAAGTTACATACTTACATTGTTACAAATTACACTAGAAAATAATAGGGATTGGTCAATTTCACCAATATGGCATTATATGTTTTGAAATGTACATGTATGATTGGACAACTTCCTACGTGTGATAGAAGTTCCTTAGGTTTAGAGCTTGGGACATAGAAGTAAGGGGTTCTAAGTATGTGTAAGGGCCTCTCTTGCAACCTCAACAGAGTGGCTTAGTGGCGGTTGCTAGCACTATTTAGGCCTCGAGTTGGGGGGCATTTTCAAGGTTCAACAAGCACTGCATGAGGGAAGCGATTCAATAAGGACTCTTACAAAATGACCAAGGCCCTTCAAATTTGGAGCACCCTTTTGAGGTTTTCAACTCACTGCATGTGGGAGGGGCTATTACAAAATGACTAAAGCCCTTCAAATTTGGAGTACTTTTTTGAGGTTTCTAACTCATTGTATGTGGGAGCCTGGGAGGGGCACCACGTGGCGCAAATGGAGTGGGAGAGGACAAAATGCTTAGGCATGTGGGCTCTGTGTCCTGCCAGCCAAAATCTAAAGCACATGTTGAGTGGTTGCGCCCCCTACAACCTGCTTGTGCAAGGGCCATATTTAGCCAAACCGGAGAAGACGATCTAAGTCACTACATCCTTTTGCATTCTTTATTCTCTCAGATATATTGGTTCAAAACCGTTCACATTTGTCTTATTTGAGTACATTTTTACCCTAATCTCCTTCTTACCACACTCTTCTTTCATCGTGGAATATTTTTAAAAATTATCTAAAATGTACACATATAATTGGACAACTCCATGTGTGACAGAAGTTTTTTTTTTGGGTCCTGAGCCTGTGACATAAAAGAGGTTGTAGTGTAGCTCACTACATCCTTTCAAGTTCTCTCAGCCGACCATTTGACTAAGCAACATTAGAGGTTGCTTAGGAGAATAACCAGAAAGATTGCTACCACTTGCAGAATTAATCCACAAATTAACGTACATTGATAGAATTTTTTTCTTCAGTTGATGTTATCTGTACACAAACTAGCCTAGTCATCTCTAGAAAAAGAACAAAATTGATAACCTTATTGAATGGCATACTACGCAAACTCCTTGTTAACCCCAAAAGATCCTCACCCTTCTCTACATTTGGAGATTGCAAAGATGCGTTAGAAAATGAAACTTTGAGGAGGGATATTTTGAACTTGATATATGAATAAAAGTTGTAGCTTTGGAATTTTAGATTCTATCCATACGGTTAAATCTATGATTGGGATGATGGCCTGATATGGGTACCTGCTCCAAAAATAGTGTGATTTTCGAGAAATATTTTTTTGGTGAGAAAAAAACAATGGAAAATTACAAAGATTTGAGGGTGTTATAGACATCATGACTGCAACTATGTACATGGTGTTAAAGACGGAATTTCTAGCACACATAAAATGAGTTAGACATAAGTCATACTATGTGAGACGCGTAAAAGTGATATCCATATCAGGCCATTCCCCATTGCTATTACCAAATTTTTTGTAAAAATTTTGAAACTTAAAATTCAAATTTCTTTTGTAATTTGATTACGTATAAGATATTGACAATCTGTGAATGAATTTTGTTGTGATGGGTTGAAATGTAATACTCTAAGTGTAGTTGTTTTTAGAGATTTTTTGGTTGCTTAATCTATAAGCTGATTTTTTCAATAGCACTTTTGAACCAAGATCTTAGATATTTTTGTGAACTTCAACATAATTTTTTTACAAATCAAAGAGATGATTTTACCCCTTGCTTAAAACATAGTTATGACTTTTGGTGACCCCATTGTCTCAATGGTGGGAAGAAATAGAGTTATGATGTTTGGACTTGTGATGTCAATAAATGAAAACATGGTCAACGTTTGTGCTTAATTTAAGAATTTACATTCAATTTTATTTAAAATGTAAATAATACTCACTCGTACAATTTAATAATTAAGATAAACATTTCATAAAGAATTGTCTTGTCCATCCACCCATGTATTGATGTATTGATGTATTATGTGATTGATGAACCTCATCACTTATGAAAGGAGCTCTAAATTTATCTCTTCCCTTCGCACCCAAAACATTCATTAGAAATACCTTTGAAGAAATTAGCACCATCGCCGTAAACCATGCCATGTCTAATATCCTCCGGGGGGGGGGGGGGGGGGGTTCACTATACTAAACATATACGAGTATACGAGAGTGCACAGAATGGGTATTAATTTGAACACTGTCGTAATACATATACATACAATAAACACATTTAGAACTGAAAATATTCACGTATACTTACACTAAACATATATTTAAAACGGAATACATCTATATAAAGGTATTTAGACATATAACCTCTTGTATACAACGGGTTTTTTAGAAGGGGTCATGAGCGCACGCGATTCTCAAACATAATGTAGAGTGCACCCTCCGAGCTAATATCCTCCTCTATAAAAGAAAAAATATACAAAAAACAACCAACTCTTAATACCACTAAACCTAAAATCACTTTGATAATTAAAATAAATAAATAGAGAAATATTAAAATTGGTTAAGACCACTATCAATTTTGTTAGTACATTAAACACTTGTCATAGATTTGGGAATGAGGCAAGCTGGTTGTTCAAAATTTTATGCCTACAATAGCTCACTTAGTAGTACCAAATCATGTATACCTCGTAACCACTCAAACAAACTCAAAAAGAATTGAACGTGGACCACTTAACGGACATAAACAAGCACCCACTCACAACCAACCATTGAGTACATGACTTGGTATTCACCAAAAGAGAAATAGGAATCCTATACACAAAATCACCCAAGCCTAAATATCCGAGCCTAATCTTGTAACTTAATTACTTGGTTTCCTCGTTACTTGGTTGACTAGTTACTTTGATGAGGTTCTTTTAACCCTTAAAGGTCCAAAGAGCCCTTTCCGACCAATAAATTATACACCAATATTTTGTTGTATTTGGCATGGTTCCACACCTCATGTGGGTTTAAGATCAAAAATGAAGTTCAAATTCACATCGATATAATTGCAATGAGCTATTGGGATCTCAGTTTGGAAATTTCTATTCATAGCAAATGTCAAATATACGCCAGCGTATCTACTATCCCCACTGTCATCCCTTTAAGGGTTAACCAATTGGTGGAGTACTCCCTTTTCAACGGTAGCACTATAGATGGTATGACACCAAATGCAATGTCTCACCACCCAATCTTTCGCTAAATCTTACGTGGACTTGCCATGATTTGGGTATTTGCTACAGTGATTCAGGAATACTAACACAAATTCTAAGGTGTTGGAAAGAGGGGTTAATAAAAAAGAACCAAATGAGTGTCTATCCTAGCTTGAGAGGGGGAAGTAACCTTGCACCATTGGCCCTTTGTCCGGTGGACATCGAACGACAGGTGCCTTTATTCACGCCGGCCTTGAAAAAGGACCGGAGCTCTTCATACTTTCAGCATGGGATTAGCTAGTGCCAAGGTGCCACCGAAAGTCTTACTATCAGCAGAACTCGTACAGAACTTACTTACCGGTAAGGACAAGCGATGGAAGCACCGCTTGAATCAAGTGTCCTGGTGAAAATTGCAGCTGACCTTCAACATCAGTTTGGACAGCAACAACTGAAATGCAGAAGTCCTCCAGGGACCTACTAGTAACTATTAGTCTAATGATATTTTTTTTTTGTAAAAGAAAAGAAAAATGGTTGAGAGAAGGGACAATGCGACCGTCCATAGTAGTAGAGCACAGACAGGCATTGTAGATTACATTGATTCTCGAGACCTGTCGAGAAGATTCTCGCCAACCCAAAGAGCTAGTGATCGTACAAGCCACACAGCCCAGTAGAACAGCTCAACTGTTCCCTCGCCACAGTAAGTGTGCAGCAAATTCAACTGCTGTTGAAGAGGAAATATATATTGTGGAGTCTGGTGGACGCAATTTTGGGCCACCCACATTGGTAGAGGCATGACCTCACTCACATGGACCCTTTGGAATAACTTTTACATAGTTGCCTTCTCTATCATTAATTAAATTGATTGAAAAGACGTTATTTTAGCAACCCCTTCGTTCATTCTTGGGAATTAGCATCCCATGCCAGAATAGTAATCTTATTTAGTTAAAGATGGCTTGGCAGCTCAACAAAATTTTGTTTTCTATAATAGTTTCTGCATGTTCTACACCATCAATTCCCTGCACAAGCAAAAGGGTGTATGTGCTGCAGTAAATATTGCTAAAGAATTTTACCAAATCTAAGACTAAACTTTGTATTTTGGGCCTTTTCACAAAGTTTCAAACTCAAGAAGGGGGCTAAAAAAAACACAACCAACTTTGTAGCTTATAATATTACTATTGAGGAACTCTAAATGGTTGAAAATTTGTAAGTGCCAATAAATTCAAGTTGGTTGAAATATCATGCAGTTAGATCAGTCAAAAAGGTTTTAAATCAAAAACTCTTAATCTTTTTCTCAAGAAGGGGTAAGTCTTTTAGGCAACTTTGGAGTGTTTGGAAAACTTTGGAGTGTTTGGAGAGAAATATAGTTGTGGTTAATTGAGTGAGGTTGGTGGGGAAGTACATGATATGCCCTCTAATTTTTGGATGACCGCAGAGTGCAGTTCTGAGTAGCTGGTGGAGATACTCCAACTACGTACTCAGTGATGGTCAGTCAGTCCTGTTTTCTGATCGTATAAAAAGTTCAACGTATACGGGTTAATTAACACATATACTGTAAAGCTAAAATATGCAATCATGCTCTGTGACATGGAGCGCACTCTTTGCATGCTCTCTTGATTTGACGGAAACATTTTCAGCAAATGTTGGTCTCTCGATCTACCTACCCGGGTAGCTTTTTTATACCTGTTTGGTGCACTCTTGATTTGATGGAAACATTTTCAGCGAATGTTGGACTATCTATATACATCTACCTCGGTAGCATTTTTATTCCTGTTTGGTGAGTCTTTTCATAGCACATTTTCCGTGTACCCACTGCAGGTAGCTTTGTTTCTCTTTCAGATTCACGGGACTTGGTTTATGGCCACTGCAATAATAATGGGAAAGAAAGTAAGTCTTGTGTGGATGCCATAAAATTTGATCATAAGGATAAAGCTTATAATTAATAAAACTCTGGCACAATATATATGTATAACTTAGAATTGGTATAAAGGCCATATTCGTTATATTGTTATATTGAGACTTTTTGCAGTCTCATTTTTATCTCGAAGATGAACCATTTCATCTCTTTACTAGTAATTTTTTTATAGATAGGTAAGAACAACTTTTAGAATTTCAATGTAGAATCACTATTTGAGCATTATACTTTTTGGGTTTTAATCACTAATTTTTATATGAATTTTTGAATAACTAGCATTCCATCTCAAAAGCTTTGCAACGTCTCAATATAACGAATATGGCCTTCATAGCACTTTGATGCATGTCAGAAAAAATGAATCTCCAAATCATGGAAAGGAAAGAAAAATTATTCATTACGAGATTATTCGATCAGTTTATTATGAATTCGACCAGGTGAAAAGAATCAAACAAGTTGTCCTTCAGGAAAAAACATGTATAATTTTTACGGTCTACGACAAACATCAATTATGCAGAACGCTATCGACATCTCCCGCTTTCCGTCCACGGTTTAGGATACCCACCCATGCACCAGCAGCACTGCACACCTGGCTTTGAATGATGCCGTCCATTTCGTACTACCTCCAATACTGAAAAGGTAAATAAGCAGTTTCAATACGGTCAGAATTTTAACTGAAACGATTAGAGGAAGACCAAAAGGCTTTGAATGCCACTTCTTCAGGCGCTTCGTGCATCCAAACCAGAAAGCAAAGAATCAGTTCCAGTCAGAAACAATTTAACTGAAAAAATAAATATAGAGCGAGCACGCGACCATGATATCGAGCACTCACCACAGCGGCGAATATTATCATAAGAATTTCAATAGAATATGTGAATATATTGGTAGCAAAAAGATGCTCTTTCAGTACTACAGTATGTACAGTAGCTGGAGAAAGAGATAGAGAGAGAGAGAGAGGGGATCGTCGTCGTCCTATATAACTCTTCCTCTGGGGCTCATCACCTGCACTGTGCGGGTCTGTCTGTCTGTCTGTCTGATCGATCTGACAGAGGTAGTAAGCTGTATTAATTACTGATCGCACAAGCCGCGCCCATTCTTAAAGACCCGTTCATCACAGTACTACTCGCACTGTCTGACTCCTGAGCTTCTAGCAGGCTACCGTTTCTAGCTCCTCACGACGCCGCAGGGTTCATATTCTAGCGTTTCGGAACAGGCTGAAGAATTGCAGAATTGGTTTAGAATTGTGAGGACTTTGCTGTTATGGCGAAAGATGTGGGCGTGGAGCCGGGGTTCCCTGTGAAGGACTACACCGACCCGCCGCCCGCGCCGCTGATCGACGCCGCGGAGTTCGGGCGGTGGTCGTTCTACCGAGCCATCATCGCGGAGTTCGTCGCCACCTTGCTGTTCCTGTACATTACCATCGCCACCGTGATCGGCGCCAGCCGCAACGCGGGCTGCGCCGGCGTGGGTTTGCTCGGCATCGCGTGGGCCTTCGGTGGAATGATCTTCGTGCTTGTGTACTGCACCGCCGGCATCTCAGGTATATAATTTATCCACCGTGCATGAATTATTCTATCGACAGAATCTCATGCACTATAATATCTAATACTTTCTACAGGTTTCATTAATTACTCCGTCTGCCGATATATCTCCCTGTCTCGCATATAGATGACAGTGTTTTGGTTACTCATCACTAAAGTGTCTATTCACGAGTAGTTTTGCACCAATGGCCCTTTGTCCGGTAGGCACTGGTTCATTAGCAAGACGAACAGACACTTTATTCACGCCGGCCTCGAAAGAGGACCGGAGTTTCTATCTATCTATCTGACAGTGTTTTGGTGTTTACTCCGTCTGTAAAAATGCACTGCTAGGATCATACACTGATTCCTAAAAAACTTGGGCTAGTAACTCAAGGTACCGGGAAGGGGTACCCATATCAGACCAAACCAGTGACTCACTAAAACAGTGTAGACCTGTGTTAGTGTTTTAGTTTGCTTTTGGAACTCATATGATCAGGAAAGTTCTTGCCCATTTGAACGAGTTACTCGATGAGCATGGATTGACGTGGTTAGTAATTGTTGTGGGGTGGCAGGTGGGCACATCAACCCGGCGGTGACGTTCGGGTTGCTGCTAGCACGTAAAATTTCGCTGCCACGCGCGCTGGCGTACATGGTGGCGCAGTGCTTGGGCGCCATTTGCGGCGTGGGATTAGTGAAAGGATTTCAGCACTCGTTCTACATGACTCACGGCGGAGGTGCGAACTCCGTGGCGTCAGGCTACAGCTTGGGCACGGGTCTTGCAGCGGAGATCATCGGCACCTTCGTTCTCGTCTACACAGTCTTCTCCGCGACAGACCCCAAGCGCAATGCCCGCGACTCTCACGTCCCGGTACGAATCGAGCCCTGCAACCTTCAAACTGTTATTAATTAAAATTATTCCTTGTTAAGAATCAATCCATTCCCGGCCATGGAATCTGTCTACACCGACAACCGTCACCCGTTTTTATGCCAGATTCTGTCACAACTCACAAGTCACACGTTTTTATGCCAGATTCTGTCCCAACTCACAAGTCACACGTTTTGATTCTCAGAATCTACAGTTTTCCTTCCCACTCGTGCGTTACAGTTTACAGTGTGCTAATTTCTAAGGTTGATATTGGTGCTGCAGGTTTTGGCTCCACTTCCAATAGGCTTTGCAGTGTTCATGGTGCATTTGGCCACTATTCCCATTACTGGGACGGGCATCAACCCTGCCCGGAGCTTCGGTGCAGCTGTCATTTACAACCGCAGCAAGCCTTGGGATGATCACGTAAGTTGAAATAGCACTGTCTGGACACAAATAACTGTCTAGCTGTTCTCTAGCTAAATTTGGCATGGAAGACTTTCTAATTATTCTTTCTTAGTGTTACGAAGGAGTCTGTCTAATGAGTTGTGTTGTGTGCAGTGGATCTTCTGGGTAGGACCTTTTCTGGGAGCCGCTTTAGCAGCGGCGTATCACCAATACGTGTTGAGAGCTGGCCCGTTCAAAGCCCTGGGATCCTTCCGAAGTGCACCTAGTCATGTGTAACTCTCCGCTGTACCCTACATGAAACCAGATGATACATTGTCGTGCCACTGGTCACTCACAGCTAGCATTACTTTTTCCCTTCATCGTTTGGTTTTGGTTTTCATCATCTTCACATTAAAAATCCTGCAGTGAATGTTCCTATTAATTAATGAAATCTCCAGCCTAGCTAGTAACTAGTGTTGCAGGTGGGGCATGTGATCATCCTGCTTCCTTGTGAGCAGAAAGGGAAAAAAACATGGTTCTGTTCAAGAATCACTACTATGGTCGATCTAGCTAGCATAACTTGTAAAGTTGTATGGCAAAGTAATTAATTAATTTACTAGCTCCTGGTTTGATTACATTCCTCTAGCTGTGTACCATTGTGGCGGTAGCTAGCTATAACACTTTACTAAATGTTTCCAGTCCTAGAACTGAATGTAGAGTAGTAGCGGACTTTAATTAGTCACGCTCACCAGTATGGTATTTCCTGTATTGGACGTACTCCTCCATGTAGAATTAGAACTGAAGGAAAAAAGGATGTTGTAGGACCTGGAGATTTGAGGCTCGCACTTGTCCAGACGACCCTTGCACTGATACTTGTGAAGAAATAATAAAGCCGGCCCTGTTTCATGCTGCAAGTTCAATTACGACTCGGCCTAGGCCTGTTTGCGTATATTAATTCCATTGCTTTCAATGTATCATGTATCTTTGATTTATAATACAACCATGTATAGATATGATGGTATGGGGAGCCATTGTTCTTAGCCATAACTGAAGGCTATCAGATGTATGACCTGCAACCTTAAGAACTCCAATCTGCATGGCTATCTGACAACTGGGGAAATGCCAGAGTGGCCTGTCTGCAATATTCGGTTCCAAGCCTTTCAGACACAGTTTCATCATGAAAAGTAAGGTCTTTCGAGAATCGTCCAAAGTCGCTCTGCAGTAGACAGTACGTGGGCACATGCTAGCTGAGGCAATGTACGTATGTGCTGGAACTATGAAATTTCTATCCACATTATGTACGTACAACTCAAGTGGTTTCCTAAAGCATATGTAACATTATATACATATATATATAATGCATAGATATCTGTAAAAAAGTGGATCACATATCCTCATTGTTGTAAGGTAGACAGACCCTGTGTGCCTTTGTTGTCCTTCTACCCAATTGGAATCCCCGAAGTCACTAAATCCCCCGGTGGTCTTAAATGAATCGGGACAAAAGTGCCCCCTATTTTTGTCCTTGTCAGGGCCCACCTTAAAAAACAACCCCCTCCTCCAGTGGTTTTTTATTCCCAAATAGGTGCCCCTAGGGTAATCTGAGGCCGTAGGCCCCAATTTTGCAAAAAAATTTGCCAAAAAAAGGGGTCTCGGTGCCCAAAATAGAAATTTCAGAAAAGGGGGGGGGGGGGGGGCTTGAACAGTGTCTCGCATTCAAGACCACCGGGGGATATAGGAACGGGGTTGGAATCCCTGCTTCCACGTCTATCAGTGGCGCTTTACATATTTATGTACTAGTCAAAAGTGCAAATTTATGCATATACACACCTCTCTCTCTCTGAGTCTCACCAATCTTTAAAACTACACATTTGTTTTGTTCACTTGCTTAACCCCTAAAGGACCAAGGCTGATTTTCAAGTTCGGTCAGTTTAGAGTGGAATGAGTTTTGATCTTGAATTTTTTAGATTTTTTTTGTGGGATTCTACTCTTTGTAACAAAGATGGGATGGTAATTTGCAGAGGTGATGTCTAGATCAAAAAATACAATAAAAAAAGTGAATTTTTTTTCATACAATGAGCTATGCATCTGGATTTTTACCATACACAACTGCCAAATTCATTTTATCAAATCTAAGACTCAACTTTGCAGACAACTTTGTAACTTATAATCTTATTATTGAGAAAACTTGAACGGTTGAAAATTTGTAAGAGTTAATAAATTCAAGTTGGTTGAAAGATCCTACAATTGAATTGGTCAAAAAAGTTTTAGATCGAAATTTATTTACCTTTTTCGAAAAGTTATACTTTAGGTAGCTATAGAGTGTTTGGAGAGAAACATAGTCACATGTGATCCTTTTGAAGTTAAATGAAAAGTTTCAAAGATAGCAAGTGTTGAGGCTCAATGGAAAACGTGAAATGCATGTACAGTACATAAGGTAGAATACTAGACATTTGTCATCACTTTAATCATTCTACCTTCAAATGTTACATGCATGGTAGATCACAGTCAGTGTCATGAGCATGTGTTTTTCAATTATGTCCACACAACTCATTGTCTATGGCTCACAAAGCACACACAGCTTTTCACTTTCATGGAAAAATCCTTGTAAATCCAGTGAGATTTTTGAAATTTTTCATTGTAATTTTCCTGTACATTCAGCACTACCTCAAAAAAAACTCTGTTCAGTACTCCAGTCATGACCATGAATCAGCAGCTAGGAGTCATTTCCACTTGTCTCTCCTTATTCCACAAATAAGACCACGGTAAAAAAATTGGGGTCCTATCTCTATTGAGAAGGGCAACACTTCCTATGACTTTTTCAATCTGGTAATGCAGTTTTAACAAAATGTGTGTTTAATGTAAGCCATCCCTTTTTGTGTCAATATGTATCCATAGAGCACATATCAAATTTTTAAGAGACTAATACGTAGTGATCACAAAATGGTACAAATAATCACATGGTACAAATAATCACATGGCACAAACATGGTGGGTTAGCTTATCATAGGTTAATACGATAGTCAATTCAATGTGTGAATAATTATTAATTTTGAATTTTCTTTTTCATTTCGGCACTATGAATATTCTTCAAGGTTAACCATATTAAAAGAACATGTTTTGAAAATCTAATTTTCAAAAATTATTTTGAACTAGCTATTAAACTAAGGTCTTAGGCCTTACAAGTCCTTTATAGCGGCTTTATTCACCTGTGAAGGTTCATGTCCTTCCTGCACTAAAGCCAGGTACATGGTACACGATTAGGCCAAGGGTTAGGTGAACAAACAGCTAAAGTATACGTAGGAAATGGTTATGCAGACATCAGTCAATCTGAGAGGGACTGATGCCCCCCCGTTCCTATATCCCCGGTGGTCTTGAATGCGAGACCCCTGCGAGACACTGTTCATGCCCCCCCCCCTTTTCTGAAATTTCTATTTTGGGCACCGAGACCCCTTTTTTTGGCAATTGTTTTGGGGCACCTATTTGGGAATAAAAAACCATTGGAGGAGGGGGTTGTTTTTTAAGGTGGGCCCTGACAAGGACAAAAATAGGGGGCACTTTTGTCCCCATTCATTCAAGACCACCGGGGGATTTAGTGACTTCGCTGATGCCCCAGCTGTGTCAATAGTAGAAAACAAAATGTCAATAAGTTAGTAGATAACAAAATTCACACAGTCAGCCTGGTCCCATACGTACTCCTGGCACGTTGGAGTTGAAACTAAGGCTCAAAAACCGAACGAAACACAGTATCCGATGTAATGCCTCACTGTTGAAATCGAAATGCTCAGGTGCCAAAAAAAAACGTGTATTAAAATATTTTGATAATTCTTGAAATTGAAGCGTGAATAAAATTGTTATCATTTTTACTTAACCCTTAAACGTCAAAGCAAGCCCCACGGGCTTGGTATAAAGGAATAATTGGAGAAAAAAGTTTCATTTCTCAACCAAATCAAGCGAGACTTGTTGCGTTGGAAAGCTACTGAAAAAGCGATCTAGATTCCAAATTTTCGCCTCATTTGAGAGATTGTGGAATCGTTGGTAAGCAATCAAAGTTATCAAATTGAACAAGTTTTGAGGTTGGGGCAGCTAAAGTTCAGCAGTGCCGCAGTGCTACAGTGCTAGCCAGCAGTGCACTGCAGAGCCGTTTTTGCCCCAAAAAACAAAATTCCCAAAAAAAATTAGATTCCTTCCGGGCTGCCCCATTCAGGCCCTCTTGACGTTTAAGGGTTAACCCGTAAAAGACCAACAAGCCTGAATTGAGCAAGTTCCATGTGGACTTCCTTTAGTTCAAATTTCTTTCTATTTTGACTAACACATACAATGTTCTCTACTGATTTTGGTGATATAAAACACAATTCCATGTTAATTATTATTTTTTTCAATATGATTGATTGAATTTTTCATTCTAGAACCATGAATCCTTGGTCCTTAGGGGTTAACAACGGTGTAATGGGCAGTTCAAGATTTTAAAAACTGGATTGACCAAAAAACAATGTAGTTGGTTTAAACCTAGGGTTCTCTGGTAATGAGAAACTATGATGTCACAAATTGAGAGCTTTCAATAAACTCATGCCGAAGAGAAATGAATGATGTCATGTTAGGGTTTTGTCTTTTATATGATGACCCTAGGTTTAACACTAATGTGCCCCATTTATAATTATTGTTTTTGGATTTTATTTATTTTGGACGTAGAGAGAGAAACTTTGGCTTGAGTGGCTACCGTGAATGAAGAGTCTGTTAGGAGAAGTACTGGTACCAACTAGACCACTAGGACCAAATTTGCATGTGCTACCCTTATCGCCTCCTTTCAAGGATAGGCTCTATAATCACTTAGTGTAACGTACGTATATTAAGCATGAGCTTCCATTGGGCCAGAACAGAAGAATCAATCCAGTGGAGTGCAGTTCATGTCAAGTAGGAAGTTGAAGAAAATGGATTCATTTGATGTTTTGGTTGTTAAAGGGGGCCACTACCCACTAGCATCTTATTGAATGTAACTTCCATGTTTACTTCCGCTGAAAAGGCCCCACTTGTATAGGCAGGGAAGGTGCTTAACCCCTAACTGCCCAAGCAGGCGTTTTTGGCGTGATGAACAGATTTCATCCGTATTTTCTCATCCTTCATGCACTTTTTGTGGTGTGATTTTTTTACTGAATTTTTTATGGGAAGTTAGCTTCATGTATGTGTGATTCGATCGAAAAGTAAATAATTTTTGAAAAAATTATGCCTCATTTTGTGTTGTAGTGTTTCAC
This sequence comes from Pohlia nutans, assembly GCA_022496805.1. Lineage (NCBI taxonomy): Eukaryota > Viridiplantae > Streptophyta > Bryopsida > Bryales > Mniaceae > Pohlia > Pohlia nutans. The sequence continues at coordinate 8,143,334 of CM040086.1, forward strand.
CGAAAATCTTGAAGATTTTGGTCTAAAAGTGTTCTTGAAAAAAAAAACTATTAAAATCAAGCATCCAAAAAATCTCCAAAAATCACTACACCTAAAGTACTACACTATAACCCATCACAACAAATTTCATCCACATATTGTCAATATCTTATTTGTAATTGAATTACAAAATAATTTTTAATTTTATGTTTCAAAATTTATAAAAAAAAGATTAGTGGTAGCAGTCATAGATCTAACCGTATAGATAGAATCTAAAATTAAAAATGTATAACTTTTATTCATACATCAAGTTCTAAATATTCATATTAATTGCATTTTATAATGCATCTTTGCAAAACTGCCTAAACTGGAGATAGGTGAGGATGTTTAGGGGTTACCCCTAAGTGACAGATCAACCATTTTATGGTCTCTGCCCTGTTTATATGGGCTGCCCGAAATAGAAAAAACATTTTTATAGAAAATAAAAAACATTTTTAAATAGGTAATCAAGTCTACTTTCCAATCCAATTTGAATCATGTCAATCCAAGTTAAACTCCACCCGGGAGAAATTTTCAAAGAAAAACATTTCTACATTGTCTAGTGTTAGAAAACTTACTATTTGGGGAAAGTAATGATGTTCTCTCCATTGAAAAATTTGCAATTTTTGATTTAGAATAGAATGTCTAGTTTTAACAAATCATACAAAATTTCAAAATAATTCTAAATTTTTTTTTTGTGATTCTTATAAATATTTGAAGTTAAATGCTTCTAAATTCATTATGAGATGATAAAAAGCTATTTTTTGATATTTGACTGTATGGAAAATTACTAAACATCAAGCTCCTCATTTTCTCTTTTGGACCAAACTTCATCAAAGTTGAAGAAGTAATTTTTTATAACACATTTATGTTTTGCCCTTACCCCCTCCGTCATTTAGGGGTTAAGGGTTAAGGAACAACGTACTAATTGTACAGAAATATAACACCGCCTGCCAAGGCATTTTTTTTGGGCGAAAAAGTGCCAGATTGCACGAAAAAAAAAATCTGACTGAAAATGGCCAAAAATTATGAAGTTTTTTGCCAAAAAACTTCAAATTAAAAAAATATCTTGAATGAAATCGTTAGATTGTCGATGAAAACAAAATATGGATATATGATAGTTTCTAATGTGATATTCTCTATTCAATATGTGAATGAATGTTGGAATATGGAATACCACTATAACATTTTATATCGCCACTTTGGCACTTCATGAAAAATGAAAAAAAAATGCCATGCTACCTTCATTTGGTGCATGACTGTTCAATCTTAGTCAATGATCAAAATTTGTTTTTATTTTCTGCAGTATAATAATTATCCATATTTATGAGATTCCATTTAATGGCAATAATCTGATATGGGTACCTCGAAAAGCCCTTTGAACTCCAAAATCAACCCCCATGGTAACTTTGAATGAGTCCTTCTTTAAAACAAAATAAAAATTCAATCGACTGGATGTGGTTTTGATTTCCTACACTCATGTACTACACACAAAAAAATTCATGTAAACATTGAAGAAGTTTAAAGATTTTAAAAGAGTTTTTTTGTACAAAAACCAAAATTTGTCCAAGTTGCTCAAAAAGAACCAAAACATTTGTTTAAAATATTCAACAACGTCATTTTGGTACCAATTTTTGACATTTTGGTATGTGTTATTTGAAATGATTTTTTTGAACGCTAAAAAATACTATTTATTTTGTACTACAATGCCTGCAAATGCTATTTTTTGGCTATTTTTTGTGGCAAGCAAAAAACATGGAAATTAGTTTATTTGAGTAAAATTTTGGACTTGAATCAAAGTATTTCATGTCATCCATGTGCTGGTATTTTTATATTTTAAAATAATTAATTTTATTTAATTAAAGTAAATTTTTTTGTTAAAATTTGAAAATTTGAAAATTTCAAACATATATTTGTTTTTTCAAATTTTGACAAATTTGTCCATTTCAAATGACTAAAATTATAAATAAATAATTTATAAAAATATCAGCACATAGATAACATGAAATACTTTGATTCAAGTCCAAAATTTTAATCAAATAAACTAATTTCCATGTTTTTTGCTTGCCACAAAAAATAGCCAAAAAATAGCATTTGCAGGCATTGTAGTACAAAATAAATAGTATTTTTAACGTTCAAAAAAATCATTTCAAATAACACATACCAAAATGTACTTCATATCAAAAATTGGTACCAAAATGACGTTGTTGGATATTTTAAACAAATGTTTTGGTTCTTTTTTAGCAACTTGGACAAATTTTGATTTTTGTACAAAAAAACTCTTTTAAAATCTTTAAACTTCTTCAATGTTTACATGAATTTTTTTGTGTGTAGTACATGAGTGTAGGAAATCAAAACCACATCCGGTCGATTGAATTTTTATTTTATTTTAAAGGACTCATTCAAAGTTACCATGGGGGTTGATTTTGGAGTTCAAAGGGCTTTTCGGGGTACCCATATCAGATTATTAAAAACATATGTTATATTCTATGAATATTCTTTAAATTATCTTAAATTCACCTTTCCAAAAGGCTTTGAAATCATAATTTTCCAAATTTTTAATCATTTTTTACTGGCCGTCTATGGATACAAAGTAATGGTCAACATGAACATGGTTATGTTATCAATTATTGTCATTACTATGAGTCACAAAATTAGCGTGAGACTTCAGTACATACATCTCAAATGTACATTATTGTAAGAATACTCAAATAAGGTAAAGTCGCCAATTGCCAACAATGTTCTTATTGCCACCATAATGTACTTAATGCTTTCATTCTAAAAGGGCAATGTAGGGCAACTATACATGCCTAACCGATTTCCAAGAAAAAGTTAAACCATGTATAGTCGACCTACATCCTCCTATTTAGATGAAGGTGCCAAGTACATTCTCGTGGCAATAGGAACACTGTTGGGTACATTCACAATATAACGACTCAAGGAAATTGTAATTAGTGATTACTTTAACGGATTGTTAAGCAATAATCTTATCATTTGAATTGATAATGCAATATAAATTAGTAGCTACATATAATGTATGTCATTCTACAATATATTAAAGTTTGATGATGTTTGAAAAGAACTTATTGGTACTCCAAACCGACTAAAATATGGTCGTTAATAACGACTAAAATGTGCTACAATGTTCAAAATATGTCGCAAAATATCCTTAAATTTTTCCAATATCAACATAAGTTGAAGATATAATTTTCTAAGCACTCATCAAGAGTCATTAAATTTGGACGGGATTGACTTGTTATATTGTGAGTGCACCCTGTTGGTAATTGGTACGCTTTCCTTACTCTCAATTAACCCCTAAAGGACCAAGTGTCCTAACTAGGACATTTAGAGAATCGGGTAGGTTCCGGTGAACATATTTTTAATCGAATTTTGAAGGAAATTTAATAGTAGACTCCCCAATGTGCCACAAAAATGGGGATTCTTTTTTTCTTGAATTCGGACACCGTATGTGAAAGTTATGAGGAGAAATGTGTTTTTTTCGGCAGCGGGGCAGTAGAGAAATAGTTGAATTTAGGAGGGGGCAACAAGATGGGCGGTGTGTGGAAAATGGGGTGGACTAAGTTTATGGGGGGCAGAAGAGTGAGAAGACCACCCCGTTCTCCAAACTCATAAAAAAAAAAAAAATTAATTTAAAAAAAAAATTAATTAATTAATTTTTTATAAATAATAATAATTATCTTAAACTGAAAAGTATTATTTTAATTAAAAATATTATTTTAAACTAAAAGTTCAATTTCATAATTAAAAATATTATTTTAAATTTTGAAAAATAAAATCATTTTGAAAAATAAAAAATAAAAAATAAAAATCGTTCAATGAGGGACTGCCACGTGGCAGTGTACCTTAAGAGTTAGTGGGGTCATGAACATTGGAATGGGTTGGCACTTCAATTCCCTTCCTCCACCCTTTATTTCCCCCCTAACCTCCAAAATTCTTAGAAAATGTGCTACATGTCTTCTAGAACTTGGAGATTTATTTTTTTTTCAATTTTTTTTTCGCCATTTTGTAGAGGGTGGAATGTACTTGTGTTTCACCGCTCGGATTTGTATTTTAAATAAAGAAAGTCGAAAATATTGCAATTCTAAAAACATATAGTCTTTTCTGAACTTTTAAACCCCCAACAAGTGCAAGGTGTTATTCAACATCCTAAACATCTCCAAACGCAACGAAAATTGGTACACAACTAAGTAACATCATATAGAATGTGAAAGTGAAGTGCGACAAGTTTCGGTAGTGAGGTTTTTTTGATGTAGCTGTGGTCAAACGCATCTGAACTTTTTGGGCATGTGTTTTTTTGGGGTGTTTTTTTCCATCAAACGCAATTATCTTGCAATCCGTGCGGTCAAAATCAACGAAATTTGTTGTGTATGTTTTTCAAATAGTTTAGGACAAGATCTTACGGTTAGAAGGTAAAAAATAACATTCTTTTGGATTTTTTGCATGGGGGAGTAAAAATGGCAGCATTAGAGTGTTTTTGGAGGAAAAACACTCCGGTCCTTTAGGGGTTAACGTGGCTCACACTTTTGTTCTAATACCACAATTACTGTGAGAACACTGAATTAATGTGACTCATAGCAATGCCAATAACCGATGTAGCACTCACTATACTATAGGAGGATGTTCTAGTGTTGTTGGAATCTTTTCACCTGCTAGGGTTACATTGTTTCCTCCAATTTTTAGGTCCAATGAAAAGCCATCACCTGGCTTACAAGTACACTGACTCGGATACCCCTCATTGGAGTTTTTTTTTTTTTTTTTTTTTGAAACAAATTGAAAACTCAATTTGAAAACTCAATTGCAGAGAAAAAAAGGGAAACAAGATGACCCCCAGCCGAAAACTGGCCAGGGTAAGAACCCGACGCAGGACCGAACCAGAAGGACCCTCATTGGAGTTTCCGTCCGATTGCATTGTTCATGAATAGTTTAAGAGTTTGCCCAATTCGAGTCATCAACATGCATGTCAACGCTTCTGGATCATGAGTCTAGTACACACAACTATTATTTAAACATTTAACTTAGGATGTGGTCAAAGTGGCAACATGCACTGATAAATGAGAAGATCAAGTGGAAGAGGTTTTGACCAGAGTTGTGCATGTATGTAATATAAGTAAGGAATAATAATTCAGGCTAGATTCATATCATGCAGAAGATGTCATATAAGGTTTGTTTTGCATGATATGAACCTAGCCTGAACATGCTGTCCTAAAACCACCAACTTAAGTAATCTGGCTTATTTTTGGCAGTGCTAAATTTGAAAAAAAATGACTGCATTTGAAACAGGTTTTGGTGAGGATTGCAAAAATTTGCAATGTTCATCTTATTGGCATTTGTCGTTTTTATTTGAAATTCCAAAGTGGAAAGTAACCTCTGACTCATACATCACATAATTATCAATTTCCTAAGTTCACACTTTGTTGTTCCTAGATTTGGCTCATGAGCTAATCCAAAACCACCAACTATTTTTTTGCAATGCATGCCATTGGTTTACTTGAATAATGAAATTGGTGGTTTTGAGTCTTAACTGCGGTGGCCCCAAGAATGCTCTACATGTCATAATTAGGGGACTGAGGTGGTGGTTTTGGAACATCCTACTTTATGTCCAACACTAGTTGTGACAGTTCCTTTAGTTGCAAGAACATTAGACTTAGTAATTTTCTCAAGATTCTATTCTTACTCATAACATTCTTAAACAACCTAGCCAAAGTGCCAATAGCTTGGACTTTTTTTACAGTGCTACAGTAGAGGTATAATTCGTCAACATCAAGGAATGATGCTTCTACAGTAGCAATCGATACCTTCAATCTAACATAACGTTCTTTAGAGGTCCATTGTCGCACCTCTGAATCCAAAGCATCTATTATGAAATCAGAGGAATCAAAAAGATTTTTTTTCTAATTTCCGCTAGTCCAAGCAAAGAGGTTTGGAGAGATAGATTGTTTAATTAGTAGTTTCTCTATAGTGTTAACTACAGTGTAAAGGATGTAGTCGCTTTAGTGCTTGAGTGACTACTTTGTTGTCTCTCATGTATTGAAAACACAAATAATGGAAAATCCGTAAAGAATTGGATTGTGAATTCAGATTTGGAGAATTATAATACACATCTTATAAAAAAAAGAAATTTTCAATTTGGAGTTGTGCAACCATCAAAATACCTATGAAAAAACGAAAATTTATCGCAAATACCTGAAAATACTTACAAATACAACACTTGTACTATGCGGTTTCTCTTGTGTTTGGAATCTTGTTATCTTATTTTATTTTTTCAGATTGCGTTCTCTTGTTCATGGTCCATTAGTGTATGTATTCCGATCTCAATCTATGTACCAACTCCTTTCATATTTCAACGTATAATTTTTTGTCCTAATCTGTACATGAATAAATTACTCTCAGTTATAAAATTCACAATAATTATGTGTGAGTCCATTCTTGACAAAAAAAGATTGCAACCGAGAGGTATTGACATAGGTCATTGCTAAACATCTTCACTTTCATTTATGAAAATTTAACCCAAAATTCTTTTTGACTTTGAAATCACACACCCTCCAAAATCTCATTTTTGAATGTGCATTGTAGTGTACATTTCAAAGACATGCTATGATCTTCCAATCCCACCATCAAATGATTCTCTAATTTTGACAAAATGTCTTCACTCTAACCGAGAATACAATTATACAGATTGTACGGTTACTTTTTAATTTAATCCACTCTTGTATCAATCATAGTGAAAAAAAACCCAGTGAAAGGATTAAAGAAACGTTTGCAATTGCACAACTTTCCAGTGATCTCAGAACCACTTCATGACATTTAGCAGAGGGTGCTACCTCCTACATAAATGGTAGATACTTTTGCTACCTTGTGAATGTACTACTCACGATACCTCTATAATATCCGGCAATACCCTTGATATATTAAGGTGATACCATGATGATATCCACAGATATCACCTCATGAAGTTGCTACATATTTATAACATGATGAGCATTCTCGCTACATTTAAAAAAAAATCATTTTCTTTCTTTGTATTTTCTTTGTATGTTTAGCAGCCCCATTTTTTTGGGGTAGAAATCCAGCTAATTTTAGCCAGTTTTGAGATCACTGCAACTTTCTCATTTGAACTAAGAGCATTCCCACCCATGCACGCTAGGACTAACCCTCTCAAATTATTCATCTACATATGAAGGGCCCTTGCACTCACACTCCCCCACCCTTGCACGCCCTTCACGTATCAAAAGTGCGCATCAAATAGTCAATGGACCAATCACAAGTAGAATGAGAGGAATAATCATCAAATAGTCAACTCAATAGTGATTTCAAGGCCCAATTTCTAACACGCTAGAATCCAGAGTCAAGAAGCATTTTGAAAGGCCCCTTGAAACTTTTCATCCACTTCTTGAGGTCAAAGACCCTCTGAGGCCATGGGTGGCCATGCTCTAATGAATGATGTTCCTGAAGAGGTACAGGCTCTGGAAATGGTCAGTAACGTACAAAAGTGGGCAACAATTGGCCGGTGCCTGCCCACTGTTACCAGGCTGGTCTCATGTGACCATAACATGCCACCTGTCAACAATGTCCTTGCATTACCAGTGCCCCCTGCAACTTAACCCCTAAATGACAGAGGGGGTAAGGGCCAAACCTAAATGTGCTATAAAATGTTGCTTCTACAACTTCGATGAAGTTTGGTTCAAAAGAGAAAATAAGAAGCACGATGTTTAGTAATTATCCGTACGGTCAAACTTTCAAAAAATGTTTTCGATACTCATTAAACAAATTTAGAAGCATTTATCGTTGAATATTCACCAAAATTACAAATTTTATTTTTAGAATTTGAAATTTGGTATGATTGGTTGAAACTAGACATTCTATTCTAAAGTTCAAAAAAGCAAAAAAATTCAAAGAGGGAACATCATTACTTTCCCGAAATAGTAAGTTTTGTAACACTAGGACAATGTTGAGGTGTTTGTCTTTGAAAATTTCTCCTTGATGGAGTTTAACTCGGATTGACATAATTCAAATTGGGTTGGAAAGTAGACTTGATTTCCTATTTGAAAATATTTTTTATTTTTCAAAAAAGTTTTTTTTTCATCTCGGGCAGCCCGTAAAAAAGGGCAGCGACCATAAAATGGTCGTTCGGTCACTTAGGGGTTAAGCTTTCCATGAACCACACTTCCCAGCACTCTTGATTGGCTAAAACCTCTCACATTATCTCTCCACAATAAATCTAAAGAGCAACGTTTTTTTGGGTTCACTGACAATTCTGTTTTTCACTTGCTAGCATGTACTCCCTACTGCATCATTCTGCCCACCAACTATATATTTAACTTTGACAACAATTTGCCTTACTGATTTTTATCCACCTGATAAGCACAATCATGCCTTGTTCACGGTTGTCTTACTCGACCACTAGACAACTAGACAAAGTCATTCGAACACGACGTTTATGAGACAAGCATATTCTTAGAATATATTTGGAAATTTCAAGGATATTTCGGAATCTTCTTGAATATTAATCCAAGTTGTTTAACTTATTTGACACTTGTCTAATTAAGCAACCAAAGTTAAACATCAAGTTGAAAAATACACTAGTTGAAAAGATGACGCTCTCCAGGCAAGATCACTGTGCATGCGTGGAATTGGACACCATTTTCCTGGGCATCTCCCTCGGCAATGTCACCTTTTCTACTAGTAATAGTGTGAGACATGACAACCTTCTTGTCTAGCATGCAACTCATTACATCCTCTTGCATGTTTGTGCCTCTCTTCATCCCAAATCCTAGTTTCAAGGCAACCGTGTCGCGCTTACTTTGGCTTGTCACAAGAAAGTTGTAACACAATCAATATAAGCTCTTCGATCAACTCAAAATACAAATCCAGTTTGAATCCTTTTGTGTTGACCGTGTGTGTGCTTTTGCTCACCTAATTGAATATGATCCCTACATTTGAACGTAGATATTGATTTCACAATGAGAAGGATCGAAATGAATATACTTATAGGTAATATTTTGAAAATACGTAACTTATTCTAAATAATGTAAAGGCCACATTCGTTATATTGGGACTTTTTGCACTTAGACTCGAAGATGAACCGTTTTATCTCTTTTTCTTAGTAATTTTTTATAAATAGGTAAGAACATCAACTTTTAGAATTTCATTACAGAATCACTATTTGAGCATTATGATTTTTTGGTTTCAATTACTAGTTTTTAAATGAATTCTTGAATAACTAGCATTTGTTTCAAAAGCTTTGAAACGTCTTAGTATAATGAATATGGCCTTTGTATGCTAAAGTGTGTCGAAATCCTCTTTCTAAGGCCCAATAAAAAAACAATTTTGTTTAGATACAATAACTATGCTCAGTTGCTACTAGTGTGATGAACGCCCTCAAACTCCATCCATCATCCATGCAACTTTTCCTCCATCAAATACACTATTCATCCATCAAGTACATTGCTACAACTACTTGTCATCCATTTAGTCACCTACTATAAAAATATTTCGTCCGTCAGCTCATGGGTTACGTCGTGTAACTTGCCTCATCCTCTACCAGGGAACTCGGCGGTTACTATTGAAGGTTAGATTAGAATGCCAAAGCCTCATACAAACACTTGGAATGCATAGGAGAGAGATAATCTTTACTCATGGGCTGCCCCTCTTAAGTAGCACACCCAAGGGAGTCCCCTTGGCAAACCATATGGGACATCAGCCCATACTCCACTCCTAGTACACTAGGATCAACCCATATCACTTGGGAGACCCAATTCTCATTACTTCTAACTAGTACCACTTCTCTAGTTGCAAGTCTAGCTCATTCGCATCATCTACTCTAGCTAATGCGCTTGGCTATGAGCAACTTCAGCCCACGCAATCATCCTACTTCAACACTCCCACTTTGCGAATAGCCAAAGCCTTGGAGCCCAAATGCCACCACTAGTCTTTGATGTCGATCTCTCGCAAGAGCCTTTGTGAGCACGTCCGCCACCATGTGCTCCGTTAGACAATACTTCAACTCTATCACCTTCATCTCTAACTTCTCTCGAATGAAGTGATATTGCACATCAATGTGCTTTGTACATGAGTGATGCGTTGGATTCTTCGCCAATGACATACTCCCTTGGTTGTCACACATGATTGTTGTAGCCTCCTCTTGAGTGCATCTCACATCCGCCATTAGTTGCCTCAACCAAATGGCCTCCTTCGTACCGTGGCTCGTCGCCATGTACTCCGCCTCAACCGTTGACGTGGCCGTGGTTTGTTGGCGCTTGCTATTCCATGAAATGGCCCCCGATCCAACTTTGAACATGTACCCCGTGGCGGATCTACGATCATTGGTATCACCTCGTTGCACAAATCCTTCGGGTTGCACCATGTAGATGTCCTCTTCCAACTCGCCGTTCAAGAACGCCGTCTTCACATCCATTTGATGCATTTCCAAATCCATGGCAGCCCCGATGGCCAAAATGCATCGAATAGTGGTGAATTTCGCCACCGGTGCAAAGGTCTCATGAAAATCAACACCTTCGATTTGTGAAAAGCCCTTTGCCACCAATCTTGCCTTATAACGAACCACATCACCCGTTGCATCTCTCTTTGCACGAAATACCCACTTACAACCGATAGCGTTGCGATTCTTGGGGAGGGGAGTCAATTCCCAAGTGCCATTGTCCATCAACGATTTGTACTCCTCTTGCATGGCTTGCTCCCACTTGTTTGCATCATTACAACTCAACGCTTCACGAATCGTCAATGGAGCATCTAAAAGTGCAACGTTTGCATGCTCCTCCTCACCTTGAGGGAGAATATGATTCTTCCACCACTCGCCAAGTGGTCTACGATTTCTCTCTGGATAACGACGATCGCTCGAGGATGCATTGTCTTCAACCGCCGTTGCTTATGCCTTCTTCTCGCCATTCTTCGTCTTCAAAGGTGGCTCCTCAATATGTTCCTCATGACCTCCATCTTCGTCATCTTTGTCTTCATCAACAATATCAATAACGGGAGATTTGGAAGATTGGTCCACAATGGCCGGTTTATCGCCACTTCTCCCACTTGGACCATCGTCCAAATTGTCTTCAACCTTGGAATTCTCGCAAAATGTCACATCACGAGCTCGAATGATCTTCTTGGTCTCGAGCGACATGAGCCTGTACGCCTTGGTACCTTCACAATATCCAAGAAACACACATTTTGTTGCCTTGGCCTCAAGTTTGGTTCTTTGAGAATCGGGTACCTTTGCAAATGCGATGCATCCAAATGTGCGCATGTGCTCCACGCGGGGTGGCCTCCCACTCCACGCTTGCTCCGGTGTCATGTTTTGAACCGCACTCGTCGGGCATCGGTTGCGTGTGTACACCGCAGTCACCACCGCTTCCGCCCAAAGGTCCAAACCCAAATTTTGTGCATGCAACATACTCCTTGCCATTTTCACAATTGTTCGATTTGCACGCTCTGCAACTCCGTTTTGTTGTGGTGTATATGGCGTTGTGGTTTGTCTAGCAATGCCTTCTTTCTTCAATAACTCTCCAAATTGGTTGGACATGAACTCGCCGCCATTATCCGATCGAAACACCTTGATCTTGTGTTCGGATTGCTTCTCAACCAACGCCTTAAACTCTTTGAACTTCTCAAAACACTCGCTCTTTGCTTTGATCGGATACAACCATATCTTCCTCAAAAAATCATCAATGAACGTCACAAAATACTTGCAACCCCCCATAGACGTGGTCTTCATCGGACCACACACGTTGGAATGCACAATCTCAAGTACCTTGGTTGCACGAGTTGCCCCATCAACTGGAAACGGTGAGCGTTGTTGCTTGCCTTCAATACAACCCTCACATGTGAATGAACTAGGCGCGACGTGTGATTGTGCAAGATCCATGCCACTTACCATTCCACGCAGTGCTTTCACACTCTTGACATTCAAATGCCCGAGACGACGATGCCACAACGCCAACTTGTCTTCGTTTGAACTCGATTGCACCAACGTTGCGGATTCCGCCGCGTGCATCTTGGAAAACTTGATTTGGTACAAGCCGTTGACTTCGTGTATAATGGCCACCTCCTCACGACTTGGGGACAACACAAAACACCCTTCGTCGCTAAATTCCACTCGCAAATGCTTCATCACCAAATGTCGCACCGATAAAAGATTTGCCTTCAACTTGGGAACGTGGACGACATCATGGATGGTAATTGTCTTCACACGACCCTTCACCTCGGTGTCTACAACGATGGATCCTCTACCCACGGCTTGAAGAACCGTATCATCACCCAAAATGACATTCTTTGGAGATATGACGTGATATGATTGGAAGCAAGTCCTATTGGGCGCCATGTGACTCGAGGCTCCCGAATCAACAATCCAATCGATCACACTACCATTGCATGACACGTCACTTGCCATCATTGCATACTCGTCCCCGTCATCACTACAAGAAGAGACGCTAGTCACAAATGCGTACTCATCACCTGCATCGTTGACCTTTGTATTGTTGGCACTTTCCTCTCTCTTGCGTTTGTAGCAAAATTTTGCCAAGTGGCCCTTCTTACCGCAATAGTAGCATACCTTGTCTGTAGAGCTCCCACTCGCACCGCTCTTGAATTGCTTCGCCATAAGCGCCGCGCTATCGCCACGAGTCTCGTTCTCTTTGCGCCGCGAGAGTTCATGCAACAAGCGTGATGTCACATAATCAAGAGTGAGCTCGCTAATGGGCCTACTCTCCATAGCAACGATAAGATACTCGTACGACGGCGGCAAACTCTCGAGGAGCGTCATAACGATATCACCGTCGGTAATGTTGACGTCTGCGCCATTGAGCTGATCCGCAAGAGCCTTGACTTTGTTGATGTGCGCCAACATATCGTCGTTTTCTTCCATCTTGATGGTGAAAAACTTGCGCCTCAAAAACAAGATATTGACCAAGCTCTTTGCCTCATGAATATTGCAAAGCTTGGCCCATGCCTCGGGGGGAGTCTTGCACGACCGAATATGAGAAAGCTGGGAATCAGAAAGATTAAGAGCCAAAATCGCAAAGGCCTTTTTCTCTCGCCGAGTGTACGCAGTTCGTACTCTAGCCTCGGCGTCGGACGAAGGCGGTTCCTCACTACCCTCAACTATCTCCCACAATTCTTTTTCGGCCATGACCATTTCCATCTTGAATTTCCACAAGTGGAAGTTGACGCCATCGAACTTGTCTACAACCTTAGCACCTTCACCCTCAAATGTAGCCATATCCTTGATTGAAGGACGTACGCTCACAAAATTCAGCCCCTAGAAAGCTAAGAAAATTTGTTTTTATGATTTTTGACAATTTTGTGATTTGTGAAGCAAATTGCACACGTATGTGCTTCTAATGCCTCCAAACTAATTCCAAACACTAAATCAGCACCTTTGTGCTACACATCAACCTCACAACACTCAATCGTGATGGTTCTTAGTGAATTTGCACAAGATCATACCACAACACCCTAACTAGGAGAATTGCGCACTCGTTGGCTCAAATCCACTCAAATCAGCACCCTTGTGCTTCACAACACGTAATGCACCCTATGCACACCCTTGTGCCTTCCAAGGACTCTCAATCAATGCAAATTCAGCCCCTTCAAGTCCTAATTGCATTGAAATTCATCAAATCAGCCCCGTTGTGCATTCACTAACCCAAACTCTAATTTTGAGCACTCCAAGGGCATAACTCACATTCCAAACCCTTGTGCAAGAATTGCAATACCAAAATCAGATTGTAGACTCACTCCAAGAGCCTCAAAGCATAAAAGTGCCTTGCAACAACACAAGTGCACAAATTGAGCACAAATTGAGCTAATAAGCTCCAATAAGCTCCAATAAGCTCCAATAAGCTCCAATAAGCTCCAATAAGCTCTTATATACTCCAACAAGCACAAATAAGCTCCAAAGCTCCAATTCAGCCCTTGTAGACGTGCATAAACTCCAAAAGTGCTCCAAAGTGCTCCAAAAGCTCCGAATCACCAATTGAATGCTCCAAAGTGCCAATTCAGCCCTCCAACACGTAGATCAAAGGTAGGAAGATTGTAATACCTCCCAATGTCGAAATCAGCCCACCAAAGCTCCAAATCAGCGCTCCAATACCCCAAAATCAGCGCTCCAACGCACGACCTCCACACAATGAGCAATCTAATCTTACACTCACGCAAAGCACATGAGTGGGCCCATAACCTATTGAAGTTTAGATTAGAATGCCAAAGCCTCACACAAACACTTGGAATGCATAGGAAAGAGATAATCTTTACTCATGGGCTGCCCCTCTTAAGTAGCACACCCAAGGGAGTCCCCTTGGCAAACCATATGGGACATCAGCCCATACTCCACTCCTAGTACACTAGGATCAGCCCATATCACTTGGGAGACCCAATTCTCATTACTTCTAACTAGTACTACTTCTCTAGTTGCAAGTCTAGCTCATTCGCATCATCTACTCTAGCTGATGCGCTTGGCTATGAGCAACTTCAACCCACGCAATCATCCTACTTCAACAGTTACCAAACTCATAAACCCCCAAGCGTTTGAAGGTTATCTCATCCAAGATATATGATAACTAATAAGTTAAAATTGCACATGAGCAAGATCATTCAGTTACTTGTTTGTCCAGAATGGTGTGATTGACTACGTGCAAGTAATTTAGTGCTTTTATTTCATTGCTTCATACGCAAATCATCCTGGTGTGCATAAAAAAAATTAGAACAGTATTGTAATGCGTAAAGTCATGTGTCTGAGTGGCTGGCAATTTAATTAGAGTGCAACAAGAGCAAGGCCCACGACGCAATGGCACATGATCTTTAGTTGACTGACCTCAAATGCCAATTTATTTGTCTGGGGATAACATAGGATCCAGATTCCCAAGAAGTTGTTTGCCATTGAACCCACGAAATCCGAAGGATGTTTGCCGTGTTGTCACAATGTTATGGGGCGAGATACGACCAGTTTTTCTGCAACGTTTTGTTTAGTGGACTTAGTGTCTTGGAATAGGAGACAAAACAGATTAAATAGGAACAGAAAGATTCACTCTATTTCAAGAAGAATCATTTTCTTGAGCTGTTTTTTATTTTTTGTTTTGTTTCGTTTCAGAGACCTCAACAGGTTCAGTTAGTTGTCTTTTCCAATTGTTTTCCTTTTTCACATGTGCAGCTGTAGACATAAGTAAGTTTCATGGGTATGGTTACCAACCTAAAGGATGATGCTGGTTTGAGTATAGACCGAAGCTGGAGCATATTTTCAAGGTGTGGGTATACCGGACCCGTTTGCTACTGATGTAGAAGTGTTGGAGGAGCGCTGATTTTTTAGTATAACCTCGATGCAGTCTTGAAAAGGGTTTCCAAGTTGCGATGAAACTCTGAGAATCTGATGCGTGTAAGCGAAAATGGGAAGTGTGAGAAGTAGAGTCAACACACATAACCCGTATTGCAAACCGTAGGCCATTTTGGCCTGCTCAATTCTGAAGGGGTTAAGTCAGTCAAAGCCATGTTAACTCTTAACCCCTAAATGCCTACATTAAGTCAGTCAAAGCCATATTAACCCTTAACCCCTAAACGCCACCGCAGACCAAAAAATGCCTTATGAATGAAGTCAATTGTTTGATTCCAATTCTTTATGTGAAAGGTTTTGCTTGATGATGCCATCCCTTCTAGTTAAATTCAAATCATTCAAGTTAATTTTAGATTTTACATGGGGTCCCAACTACGAAAGACCCGTAAAAACGGTTCACTTTGTAGTGTATTTTGAATTTTTTTGCTTTTTTTACTTAACCCTTTAGTGCCCAGGGTACTGTAGCTCAGAGCCCTGGATTTCAGTAGATTTTTCCACTGTGGTTGAGACTACCAAAAATAGAATGGGTTAAATTAGAAAGTAACCGTACAATTCTATTCTCAACTCGAGAGCACACATTTTATCAAAATTTGAGAATCATCCGATGGTGGGATCGGAAGATTATAGTATGTATTTGAACTGTATAATGCACGCTCAAAAACGAGATTTTGGGGGGTGTGTGACTTCAAAGTTAAATAGAATTTGAGGCAAATTTTCAAAAATAAAAGCAAAGAAGTTCAGCTATGCCCTATGTCAACACCTCTCCGTTGCAATCTTTCATATCAAAAATAGACTCACACATAATTATTGTGAGATTTATAAGTGAAAGTGACTTGTCCATGTACGGTTTAGGACAAAATTTTATACGTTGAAAATTGACAGGAGTGGATACATTGGTCAAGATCGGATTACAAACACTAATGGAAGATGAAGAAGAGAACACAATCCAAAAAAAAAAAACAAGATAACAAACTTCGAAACACAAGAAATACTACATAATACATATGTTGTATTTGTAAGTATTTACTGTATTTTCAAGTATTTGCAGTATTTTCGCGTTCTGTTGATAGGTATTTTGATAGTTGCACAATTCCAAATTGAAAATTTCTTTTTCTCGAAGATGCGTAATGTATGTGCGCAAATCTGAACTTCAAAACTGAAGTTCCAATTCTTCACGGATTCTCTGCTATTTGCATTTCGGACGTTGTAGTGACCATAATGTGGTTTGCTGGGCACTAGAGGGTTAAACTAAATTTAGGCCATGAAAATGAGTTCCATTGCATTTGAGCTTAACCCTTTAGTGCCCAGGTAACCACTAAGTGGTCAGTAGATCATTAGAAAATGAAATGCTAGAAAATCCGTGAACCATCTCAGTCCGATGTCTAAAGTTCAGATATGTAACTAATGATTTTGCAGATGATGCAAGAGAAATTTTGAAATCTGGCTTTTTTAACTATCCAAATACCTATGTACAAAACATCAAAATACCTCAAAATACAACAAATACTTACAAATACAACACACGTACTATGTAGTATTTTTTGTGTTTGCGAGTTTGTTATCTTGTATTTTTTTTTTGGATTGGGTTCTCTTATTCATGCTCCATTAGTGTATGTAGTCTGATCTTCATCAATATACCAACTCCTTTCTTATTTTAACGTATAAATTTTGTCCTAAACCGTACATGGATAAGTCACTCACTTATAAAGTTCACAATAATTATGTATGAGTCCATTCTTGACATGAAAGATTGCAATGAAGAGGTGTTGACACAGGCCATTGATGAACATCTTCACTTTTATTTTTGAAAATTTAAACCAAATTCTATTTAACCTTAAAGTCACACACCCCCCAAAATCTTATTTTTGAGTGTGCATTATACGGCTCAAAAACATACTGTAATCTTCCAATCCAACGGTCCGATCTTACCAAGATTTAACCGACACTTGTTTCATTAAGCTATTCTTAGATTCATACGGTTGGATACTATTAATAGTATATATAATTTCAACAGATAGAGTTTAAAAGAAACATCTCCCAAAAAACTGTAGTCTAAACCACCCTGGGTGCTACAGGGTTAGCTAACAAAATGAAGCTTGTCAAGTCTAATTTCTACTCCGCTTTTGAATTTTTGAATTTTTTTGAAAATTGAGTGTTTTATTGTAGTTTTATCACCAAGGTGTAGCAAAATCGTGCCCACACATTGTGCACATATGAGGTTGAATTTACAAACGCAACTGGATTTTTCATTCTCCATCAAACAAGAACGGAAAACTTGACAAAAATGTGACATACATTAACCGTTCTATACTACAATGTGAACACTTAAATTTGTACTTCAACTGACCTGACTAGCTAAACAAAGTTCTAAACAAGCTATGGCGAAAATCTGTTACCAACACAATTAGTGTCACTAATATGTCTGATTTTCAGGCTGCATTCCAGCTCAGCAACTTCATTTAAATCAGATTGGAGCAACCTCACACAACGCATGAACATGCTCTAGAATCTTCAAATACACATCCAACTTAAGGTGACAGACCAGTGTGAACTCGTCAAGATTCAATAAATGCAAATGTTGCATCAACCTGAAATGTACATGACCGAAGTGAAAGCGCTTTTTTGATTCACAATTACTACAGGTAACTTACTAACATCAGATCCTTGGGCTAAAAGCCTACACATAAACAGAGGTTTTGAGATGATGGTAGGCAAAACATGGCTACAACATGATGAGTAAAGAAACTCGTCCACATTTGGTAGAATACCGGTCTTCTCCATGTCCATCTTGGATACCAGTATATATGCCCTTGAAACGCACAATAAGATAGGATCCAAACAGAAAACTCCAAATTCCAATCAACGATGAAGCTGAATAAGAGGTCAGGATTAACTTTGAATATTGCAGAGTCGAGGTCTGCTGCAAAATAACCTTCCGTTAGCTCGAACTACTGCTGTCACTCCTGCCGCTATTCCAGCCCACAACACTCCAGAAACATACTGGTATGCTTCATCACTCACTGCACAATCCCAGCATACCATCATCAATGCTCTGCACAAGAAGGATGAGCATCTAACTTCACAGCAGAGTATACCAGAAAATCATGACTAACCAATTATAGAGAAACCGTGTGGTACAAACCGTTAGGTAGGCCTCGATTGTTAATGTTCCGATTAGCACAAAACAGGTTTGAAAATAGATTTGAGGGGGGAAACATGCTAGAAATAATTTCAAAAGCACATAACTGGTGCACCACAAATAGAAAAGGATAGAAGATGAAGTGCAATTAGAAGTCATTACAATACCTTCGCGAATGGAAAGGGTCGTCAGTGTAACGCCCGTAACAAGAAAAGCAGAGGCCACAGGTAGGTACTGCAAAACATTTGAGACGTTCAGAACCAGTACAGGATGTTCCATCAACAAATAAAGATGTGGAAATGCATCAGAAGACATACCGCAAACGACTCGAAGCCATTCAGCTGAAATGGGGATAGAGCCCCACGCTTCACCTGATAATGGCCTGCTAGGAGGTCCATTGCATCCTGCCACATCACTCCCATAAGGGCGTTAGAAAATCCAATTGAGAAAAAATGTATCCAACAAAGACAAGTTAATGGCAATGATACAAAGCACGACCGTCCACCTGCCTCACGCCATCCTTGAAATTGTTGAAGTAATAACGGCCCATAGCACTAAATCCATCTTGAACTAGTCCAGATGCAGTCCTCCGTCCATACCTACATCAGCGTTAATCAGGTTTCACTTCAGTTCAAACTGTGTACAAATAGCCTTACAACAGGAGCTGGTCGCTAACAGCACCAACAACACGATGCAGCATCACGAACTATGCCCAACTGCTTGTGAAATTAAGAGCCTGAACAGGTAACGTCCCTCACTCTTGGAATAACCTTCTTTCTGTCATAAAGAAGGCCAGACCAAGAAAGGTCGTAAATAATATTCTGTTTCTGTGATGGAAGTACGCAGGTTCTAAAATACTGCAAGACCGATATCTCCCTAAGGATTAATTAAAACTTAAAAAATTTCAAATGGTACTTTTGAAGGACATAATACCGAATAAAGTCGCCCTTGAGAGCTGGAGTGCCTGCGTATTGAATGCTTATGTCATCCCCATTATCAGCCCACACTGCCATTCCCAAGAACAATTCAACAGATGAAAAAAAAAAACGAGTCACATGCAGCGCGTCATCTTTTTAGGAATCGACGAAAATTCAGAAATCAGTTACGCTCCTCGACCTAGGAGAAACTCAACAGAAGCAAAAAAGCTATGGAAATGAAGATTTTTCTAAATCTCATTCTGTTTATTCGGGAAGATGAATCCAGCGAATATGTACGAAAGTAAGGCTGGACAAGAATGGGCGAATTCATGCCACGTACTGCATTTGAATTTGTGTCAAGATCAGGGTGCCGATCAAGCCCCTCGGATTGCCCACAAAGACCCATCCTTATTAGTTGCACCTCAAGTGCTTTCCGCGCCAGCATACTCTGCAGAAATGGCGACCATTATTTTACAACCACCTGAATTCAATAGATCCTCCACGAATATTTTGAGCCCCATTTCAACGCCAAAGAATCGTAGGGCATGGTGGATAAAAATGATGTACCTGAGTAACATTCGTACGGTCTAGACAATCGATGCAGTTGGTCCTCACTATACCCTTCTGCTCTTGCAGAATCTCTTCTGAATCCGTCATGCAGTAGCTGAAAGGGACACTTAAACCTCTTAGTAACAACAATTGGCCGCATATGACTGTCATCAAAGTGAATAGAATTGACAGAGAGACGTACAGATAATTTTGAAACAACCGTCTATAACTGAGATGCAAAGGCAAAATAGAGGGCCACGGATGAATTCAATTGTTTATGAAATTGTAAAAGAAGGTACACTGTATTCTGCTGACAAGATCCGTATTCATATTTTTTTTAAAGAATTACCTTTGCTTGCTCAGGTCCTCAGCAAGGCCATCGTATAATTCCGACAAACGCGCAAAATTGAACTGGCCGCAGATGTGATGAAAATCAAACGGCACATACCTGAAGGCCCTCGAAACATCAACATTAGGGAATACTTCACTACCACACCGAGACATTGTCGTTTAGAGTAATAAGGAAATTTAAAGAATGATTGAAAACATGAACAGCCAAACTGTTCTTGCTCAACTGTAAACATCCAAACTTTAAGTCAACATTAGGCTGAATAACAAGCATCTGCATAGAATGTCAGATATCAAATCCTAAACAAGGGATGCAAGAGAATCCCAACGCATAATTGATGAGACCTGAGAGAATCACTGGTGACTTTTTGCATTGCCTTAGAAAACGCTATGCTCAAAACCGCTTCCGCACCATGCTGCACGAGGACACAGCTTACAGCATTTAGCAACAAAAAGGGTGGCAAAAGACACACCAGCGACAGAAGGTATTCTTCATGGCCAACGACACTTTACTACCAGTATTTGCAGGACTTTGACCCATTCTGTTGAGCTCCAATGAGCTTGAACCAAAAGAGCAGGATATCGTACAATCGAAGCACCTGATTAATGAGGTCCACAGCCAGTACATCTCCGTAACGCTTGCGCAAATCCTTAAAATGCCGTTCTACCGCCTTTGGCTGCAAGCCATACCGTCAAAAAGGAAAAGCGATACGATCAATAACCAGATCCTCTAGCATTTACAAATTTCTAACATAGACAGTTTACGCTGACCCTAAACTTTTGAGGCTTTATGATGCTAGCCAGCCCCAACTCTGATTATGTTCAATAATGCCCAGTTATAGACGTAAGCCAACAGCAGGTTGAGACAGACCCTGTACTCTGGTAGAACATACCGTCTCTTGAAGATTTATATCAGTAATCGTAGGTCTGTACGTCAAATCCACAATCTGCTCCCATATAACAGGAATTGAACCACGAACCTGATTCCAAGATACAAGACTCAGCGTCATATCAAAGTTGCAGCCAATGTCTCATGCAGCCACCATACGTGTAGAACTCTAAAAGCTGTAAACAAAATTGATAGCACGTACCAAAAAATACAATTATGATTCAGCTACTGAGCATAGCGGCGTCTGAATACCTGAACATAAGAAGAGACAAAATTCTCAACCTCGATGATTTGTTCTGTTTCAACAAAGTTGGCAACGTCCCCTTCACTGTTGGCTCCCCTCCTCCACATACGAGTGCCTGCAGACACAAGCTACCAAGTCAATCATATGCTCTTGCAACAACTTTCTGGTCCTTGAGGATGCCTCTGCACAACATATAAGGCAACCACCCTATGTGTGCCATGTGACTATTTGTGCCACTATATAGCAGTTTCTTACATTTAAGATTTTGATATGTTCACTAGATAGATAAGAACTCCGGTCCCTATTATGGACCGGCGTGAATAAAGTGTCTGTTCGTTTAGCCAATAATCCAGTGCCCACAGGAGATATGTTCACTACTAGTTCATAGTGACGCAGATAAGGTGACTTCCGAATCGTGGCACAAATAGGGTGATTTACCTTTCCAGTCAACAATATTTTCATCAGCTTAACTATTGAGATCTTCAGTAAGTGAGATGTTCTTTTACCTACACGGCGCATACACCGGCGTGAAATAATAGTCAGCTTCACTTCTTTGTCGTTCACGGTGCCTTTGGCACTCTGGAAACGTGAAAGCAGTCAAGGAAGTCAATGTGTTTGAGACTCTTGACATCAAAAGCTTGATAACATTTACGACTAGTAGATACTCCCTAGTGAAGCATAAATGGTGCGTATGTCCAAACAACGATAAGCTCAGAGACTTCGTGACAATGGCGGAAACAGCTTAAAGAGGATATTGCCTTGGATTATGGGCAGAATGAAGGGCTCCAACTGCATATAGAATTTTGATAACAGAGAAACAAAAAATCAGTACACTGATAGCGAATAACGATGGTGTTAGAAAACCCTAAGAGCAAACTTTTATTACTACTGGAAAAATGAGGAGGTCTCGGGAGGAGGTCAAACAAAATGATACAAAGCCAACCTTTTGGGAAACTATCGAGGACTAAAGATGCATAAGATCTTGATTACCTTAGACTCGATGAATTCTTGAAGCAAGAAATGGTTCCATAAAAACCTTGACTCCGCCTGGTGCAATACTCATACCAGAAACTGCATTAAAATTCTGCCTTAAGATTGAGAAACATGACCTAGATGGGCTTACAAGGCTAAAAATTGACAACTGGGGGGGACTTCTTGCAGGGTACAGTTGGTGGAAAATATTAACAGCACCAGTTCCAGTGTAATATGCACTGAAAGCAAATGTTCCCAAGCAGTTTTCGGCACCTGTTGGTGTAGAGGCAGCCGATGTAGCTTGGAACCAGCTTCAACCGCCGCCTGTGCACTGCAAAGACGTCAGTGTGCCATTGACAACATTTAGCACCTTGACTATCCATGAGCAAGCTTTCCAAACCTAACAAGATATTACTCATAATAATGAAGCTGCATTAAAAAGAGGACAAAATGAGAGACGAACTTACTTGAGCGTCAAATCCGTATCATATGAGAAACAGAGACCCGGAGTAGCCTCCGCAACTTTCAACAAGCTCATGTAATGAGCTTCGTCCTTCCTCTGCATAAAAGGAGTTGAGTTTCACAATGAGACGCTGACCAACCCTAATCATGGAAAAACCAACATACAGTTTCTGGTGACAAGCATCTCTCTGCAACTAACGAAGTATTATTCCACTAATTGTAAAAGAAGTGTCTGTAAGAACCTCTTCTGGAGAGACATCTCCCAATCTTTGATTGCAAAAGAGAAACTGCAATGCTGTTACTCGATAGACAGGTGACCCACGGTATAGTCCCACTTTCTGTCGCCCGGTTATAACAGCCACGTATGTACCTGTTCAAAGCACACAAACAACCATAGCATTCATTCTTGTGTTCTCTCCTACAGCACTAAAGACAATCCCTAAAACAATGTGAGAACTGGTAATGACAGGCCCCAAGATTAAAACCATGAACTCAAAATTAATTAGCGAAAGTCCATCAAAGTGAATGCACTTAGTCTTAAATCCCACGGTTAAGTGAGGAGCTGATGCTCATGAACATTGTGCATCATTCAGAGCCTGAGGTAAATAGTTCGTAAAAGAGGTGATCGAGAAAGCTCCCAAACCTAATTAACCCCAAGGATTCATGGTTTTAAAATGATCATATTGTGAAAATTATAATCTGAATGGGACAAGATTTTATATCACTGGAATTAGTGAAGAAAAGTACACATGTTGAGTTTTTTATGTTTTAAAATTAACAAAAAAAAAAAGTTTAGATAAAACCTACTTAAAATTACTGAAAAAAACAGGACTTATGGTCCTTCAGGGGTTAATTCCGACACGACGATTCAGACTTGCCTGCAAGCAACCGAATGAGTCCAGCGACTCCAAAGATTTCCTCCGTATGCACTCGCTGATTCGGGCTAGCAATTGGCACATGACCTGCAGGCGCAATGAACATTCAATTGAGTCGTCGAAGAGTAAACCGAAAACTGCAGGAACAGAAACCCTAGTAAACCCGAGGATGCTTTGTTGTTGAGTATCGGATCGGACCAAGTAAGGTGATGTCGCCATTGTCACGGCTGATGGCCACACACTGGCTCAGCGAAGTGCCATCCGTGGGCTCCAACACGTACTGATCCGGAAGCTCCCAGAGACGAATGCGACTGCACAGCCTCGTCGTCCCATCGTCGCCCCCGAACTCCCCCAATTCTCTCTCCCACTTCGACGCCACGATGCCGGTCAATGCTCACACCAACATCAATCTGTTCCCGTTCTCCAGTCCTAATCCCGCACGGTTCTCAATCTCTGAAACATTCCGGTGCTTTCCAAAAACTAAGTCAACAAGAACCCAAAAAAAAAAGCAAAGAATCAGCAGCAGCAGCAGCAAACACGAAACATACCAGTGGAGGAATTTGTACATTCCGGTGTTTTCTAAAAACTAAGTCAACGCGAACAAAAAAAAGAAAGAATGCGGAGCAGCAGCAACACAAGAGATACCAGTGGGGGATTTGGGATTGGCAAAGCTTTGATGCAGCGTTGGAGGAGCTATCAATGGTGATTGTATTAGGGTATTGTTGAGGAGATGGTGATGAGAAGCTTGAATGTGATGGATTGATGAGGATTGTCAAGCATATGATTATGTGATTGGGAATGGGAATGAGGAAGATGATGTTTGGTGGTGGGTGGGATTTGGTTGCTTGAAGGTTCAGTTGCAAAGGGACCCACTAACTTATCCAGTTGGCAGGAATCATAATAGTGTTCATAAGGAGGCCATTTTTGTATTGAGTCAGTGGGACGTGGCTTCTTGGAATGCCACGTGTATCGTGGTTGACTTTAGATTCCTTGACTTTGGATTCTCTTGCAAATATCTCGCTCCTTTGTTGTCAGAGAAGAAGAACTGAACTCCCGAGTGGGAATAACATAACATTCAGTAGCCTTGGTTAAGGTAGTGGGACCAATTCCCGACTGAATTTCAGGTTTGCATATTTAGACTTGTGAAAGAATTTTTTTATAATTTTTGGATGCTCTGCAAAGCTATTGCAAAGGCATCCCCAAAAAAAACATTTTTTGAGCATTTCTACAATTTTCTATGATTTTTTAAGTCTGAAAGCTTAGAGTGACCATTATCCGCTCATAGAGTCATGGTTTTCATGAGAGGTTGGATTCTGAAAATAGAGTGCTTCTACACCAATCAGAAGCTCTTGATTTTTCCAAGCATGGACGAAATTAGAACACTGTTGGACACTATTTGAAACCATGCTGGCTGGTTTCTGACACCCATCCCCAACCAGTATGGGTCGGAAATACAACCCAGTCGGAAATATGACCCTCTACCTTACTGTTGCCTTTCTCTTGACAAATTGATGTGGAATATCCCACATCATTTCATCCCCGAATGAAATGATGTGGGATATTCCTCATCACATCAGTAGCTACGAGGACATGTAGCATTAAGCAAGAGCAATCAACCATGGTGCACAGGAACTCAAAGCACTTCTCAATCACATTCAATAGTGTTCTATAATTATTTATTTGATTCAATAGTCCATTCAAATACAAATCACTGCTCACTCTATAGATTAAGGTGGATGAAACAAAAAGGCACCCCTCTTGAAGACTACTGAATGTTATGAAAGTGTTTGTTTGACCTACCCAGTGGTCTCAGAACCACTTTATGAAATTTAGCACAGGATGCTACCTCCCACATAAATGGTAGATACTTTGGCTACCTTGTGAATGTACTACTCACGATACCTCTATAATATCCGGCAATACCCTTGATATACTAAGGTGATACCATGATGATATCCGCGGATATCGCCTCGTGAAGTTGCTACATATTTATATCATGATGAGCATTCTCGCTACATTTCAAAAAAAATCATTTTTTTGGTATGTTTAGCAGCTCCATTTTTTTGGTAGAAATCTAGCTAATATTAGCCAGTTTTGAGATCGCTGGACCTACCCTTAATTTGATGCCCACAAGACAAAAGAATCAGGGTTAAAGATTATTTAGATGTTTTTCACAGAAAATAACCAAGTTGATATTTTTTAATTTTTAATTTCATTTTTTACATAGAAACTTGTGGCGCTAAAATTTCCTCTAATTTGAAAAAAGAAAACTAGCCATTGTTTGGGGAAAACACACCAAAATAGAGAAAAAGAGGGTAGAACCTTGAAAAACGGAGGGGTCTCGTGGGCCCTTTATAGATAATTGTAAGAAGAAGAAAATGGCCTTATTCTATTTTGTAACGTCCCTTACTAATGCACTCCAAGTCCGACCCTTTAAATTGTCATTTTCAAGTCTCTTTACAACTCCAAATCCAAATGTGTTGCCTAATCATGTTCTTGTTTTTAGGACATGGTTAGGCAGTCTATAAGGACAGTTGAGAAGGTCCCTTATAGGTATCAAATCTAATTTGTTGTTTTTACATTTTTTTCAATACATGTACAATGAAGTTATTTTTTGAACCGTGCAAATGTTCCATATTTTCAACTCGTATAGCCCCCTTAGAATTTTATAAAGTGGCTTCTATAAATGCATTGGTGTTGTGGATTCCAATTTGGAATTCAAAATTTTCATAAATTGATTCATGTGACCTCAAAATTGAAAAACCAAATAAAGGCCACACCTTTGAAATACTTTTTAGCTAGTAGTGATTTAGGGCCGCTTCACACTATGGCCGAAGGTCAAGAGGCTGTCAATTTCCACCAATCGGATTGCAAGAAACTAAGAGCTCGGCCTCTCGATCCTTCACACTAGAGGCCAAAGTCCAAAGGCCGTTGCCCTCCAAAATGCTTACATGGCAACACTTTTTGACCAAGGCGATGGCTTCTCGAAAGGAAGTTTGGGTCGGACGGCCGTCGATTTCTTTTCATGAAAATGAAAACTATATTTTATTGCCTATTTTGAGTAGATTTCTTTGGACTCTCAACAAAGTTTGGTCTCAAGTTTGGTCACTCAATCCCACGGCCTCTCGACTTGAACGGCCATAGTGTGAAGCGGCCTTTAGATAGGTCTGGCATTCAATTTATTTTCTGATATTAGAGAGTGTGATGATAACAACTCCATAGTGGATTGTTTCTTTTGGAATTTGGCTCAGAATTTGGTCAAGTGCAATTCCACACTATTGGATCACTCTAACAACACATACTAAGACGAAAACAAAATTAACATAATGAACTCTGGGGCTAAGGGTGTGAACCGTCCAAATGGTTCACAAACCACGGTAAAGCATTTACCGTGGTATTTAGTAATTTTTCTATATTCCTAATATTTAATATAGGTGTTTTGTTAAATTTGAATATTGGTGATATTTTAGTAGAATATTTAGTATGCGGTTAAAAAATTTACCATGAAATTGATTTATTGTTTGATTTATGTGAGTTGGTGGAATTTAGATGGTTAATCGTGGCTTTTGCATATTGTTATGTGATTTGGTTTTTTACAATGTGAGATGTTATGTGGTTATTCCAATGATGATTAGAGTGGCCAATTATTTGATGGTAGAAATTAGGGTAATAGTTTATTGTTTGGATAGAAGTTAAACCAAGTTTGCATTTTTATCAGGGTTGTAGAATTTAAATTGAGTGGTGTGTGTGAGGAGGTATTTAGAGTTATGGGTATATTTAGAGTAAATTTATAATTATTTAGGGTTAGATATAGGATAAAGAGGGAGATAAACTAAAAGTAGAATGTTGAATGAAGGGATGTTTGATGGATGAAGTTGTGGATAGATGTAGTTTTGAGATAGAGGATTCAAATACCTAACACCTAATTCGCTAATTTTGCACTTGGCCATATAATCATGCACTTGTCTTCCACGTGCATTAAAAAATTTGTTTGAATTTTTTTCTAAAATCAGCGATTTTTGTCTTTCTACAATCCCTACGTTGTAAAGAAACAATTATTTAATTTATTTTGTATCCTTATCTTTATCTTTTATTTTATCTTTATCTTTTATTTTATCTTTATCTTTATCTTTTCTTTTCTTTTCTTTTATCTTGTTTTTTTGCTTGTCTTCTTTCTTGTCTTCTTTCTTCTTTTTCTTCTAGTCTTTTTTTTTTCTTCTAGTCTACCTCTTGTCTTTTTTATTCTTTACCTTGCCATTTCTGGAGTTTAAACGTTAAAAATAAATAAATAAAATCAGGGAGCAGCTAATAGTTGAATCCAATACAGGCAAAAAAAAGTCTTTTATTTTTTTTTATTTTTTTTATTTTTTACTTTCGGATTTTCCGACTAGAGAGGGTCCGTGTGCGCAGAACCTACTCTAATTTTAACCCTCCCTCATACTCCCTCCCTCACTCCCCTTTTCCTCTCTTGTCCTTCTCCCTCTCTCCCTTCTCCCTGCTCCCTTCTCCTCAATATAAAGGAGGAAGAGGGAGAGAGAGTGAGAAAGGGATAATATAAAGGAGAGGGGAAAAGAAGGAAAGAGGAGGAGGGAGGGAAAGAAGGTCAAAATTAGGGTAGGGTCCGCGCGCGCGGATCCTCTCTTGCCAAAAAATCCGAAAGTAAAAAAAAAAAATTAAAATTTATTTTTATTTATTTATTTGTTTGTTTTTGGCCCGTATTAGATTCAGCCATCGGCTCCCTGATTTTTTATTTATTTTTGAATTGTTTTTTAACGCTTAAACTCCAGAAATGGCAAGGTGAAGAAAAAAAAACAAAAGGAAGACTAGAAGAAAAAAAAAAGGACTAGAAGAAAAAGAAGAAAGAAGACAAGCAAAAAAAACAAGATAAAAGAAAAGAAAAGAAAAGATAAAGATAAAGATAAAGATAAAAGATAAAGATAAGGATACCAAATAAATTAAATAATTGTTTCTTTACAACGTAGGAATTGTAGAAAGACAAAAATCGCTGTCTTTTAGAAAAAAATTCAAACAAATTTTTTGAAGCCAAATTTGTTCATGAAATGAGTACACTTGGCAAAGTGCAAAATTAGGGCATTGGGTGTTTCCTTTGTCTTGTTGTTTTTGACAATGCTTCATTATTTTCATGTGGTAGAGCCTTGATAATTTTTGGTACTATAATTTTTAGGTAGTCAACTTATTGATTAAATTTAAATGTTTGGCACCAAGGAGGAAAGAGGATCAAAACTAGGAACTTGATGATGGTATTGATACTCTTTTGTTTTGGGTGTCTACGGAATTTAAAAAAAGAGTTTTTGATATGAAGGCAATTTTGTGGAAACTTTTGTGGAGGTGACTAAGAAGTGGTTGAAGAATCCAAGGAAGCGGAGGTTGCGGCGATGTGAGAGTGACGGCGACGAGCATGACCACAAAGGCCAATAGCAACAATTGCGACTGACAATTAGGAGAAGACGACCACAATGAATGAAAGAAGACGACGATCATGAGAAGAAAACAATCAAGCGACAGTTAAGAGAAGACAACAGTTAAGAGAAGACAACCGCAATGAGAGAGAGAAGACGGCGATCAAAGGCGTAGGATGGGACATCCATTACCTTCGGAGAACTCGGGGAGTGCACTTAAAGTTAAGACTAGGAATCACGTGAGTGCGTACTTTTGACCCCCCTATGCATGTACTAAAATATCATCTGAAAATTGTAAACAAAATATGAAGTTGTTGAACACAATCTAAAGTTCTTGTTGTATAAATTTCAAAAATTAATCACTTGTAAATATTTTTAAATATATTTTCGAAGCAAAAAACAACACATTTTAGTGTAAACTTCTATCATTTTTTTCATAAGATTTAAAAAACTTTTGCGTCTGAATTTATACCAAATGATAGATATATACGTAATGATTCAACACCTAAAAAATCGTGATTTAAAAACTATTTTAAGGCCAAGTATTGTAGGGGGTATGCTATTAAAACCACGGGGAGGTTACATACTACATACTTTTGTAAACCACGTGCGGTCGGGGGTTAATTATAGGTAGGCTATTTATCTAAATTTCTTAAATAATTTGCACCCTATTAATAAATAAAATGGTACTTTGAGGTATTTTTCAATACCCTATAGGTAAATATAATTTTCGCCATTAAATTATTTTATAGACCCTAATTTATTTATAAACTGGACTATTACATCAAAATCTTGTAATTTTAGCATAAATTGAACTTAATCAGACATAGCTAAATAAAAACAATACATGAACGTAACTTTCAAAGAATAACAACTGTGCTGAGTGCCTAAAATGTTCGATGATAGGTTTAAGTGAGAAATGCATGTTGTGAGAAGAAGCATACGGCACTACCAGCCCGCTCTAGCCTCATGAATCTCATTGGTCACCTAATGCTCAAATCCATGATGAGGAAACTTTCCTATGAAGCCAAATAATTCAACCTTCATTTGTGGTTCATTCCTAGCCATTGACTAACTTCGACGATTTTTAGTCAATTGAGGTGATTCTCATTCAATCCAAGGGTTTTCATTAGAACTCACATAAATTCTTTGTTCCTTTAAATATTTGAGACCCTACTTTATTAATAAAAATCGAATACTACCTATACTTTTCACCTACCCTACTTTAGATATAATACCGTATTGGCCATTTCATCTAGGCTATGGTATTTCTAAAATTTGTATAAATTTTTGCTCCAATGAATTAAATGTACCCTATATTTTTTCTCACGTGGTTTAATAAAATTTTGACAGTGACCTCCCCGGGATTAAAACGCACTCACGTGTATTCCTAATCCTAACTTTAAGTGCACTCCCTGAGTCGGAGCAGAGCCAGAAGAACCTATGTCTCCCTCTGTGTGATACTACATGGTAATGTAAGAGAGACGGAGGACTTGGCTGCCTCCCTCTTGATTTTTTGGCAATTACAGGAGGTGAAAGTCACCTCTCGTTATTTGGTGTGTCTTGTAAAGATTTTTTATACTTAATTGCAATCCTAAATTGCTCTATTTGGTGTTTTGTGGTTTTTTCTCTATCTCATTTATTACATTAGTTTGAATGATTTTTGTGATGAATGTTGCAATTTTGAGTTGATTGTGGTGTATTTTGTCGAAAAATTCCTGGTGCACGATATAACGCAGAAGCACTACCAAAATTGCACCAAGGTTCTTCTCCAAATTAGTGTATTAGGTTAATTGTGATTGATGGGCAATTTTATGTACAAAATTAGGATTATGGGCACCACGTGGAAGTGTTACCCAAACCCTCACATAAAAACACAATATTCATCCACATCCCCTTTTGTCAACATGTATTTGGTGTGTGGTCATCGCTTAGCATTGTATGATGTTTTTTTGCATTAGTTGGGTGTAATATGAATGTGTGAGCATCAATTTTGTACTCACGCTTGTGCTGTCATTTTGATGCACGGTTGTAATTTATCCCCTTTTGCTATTATTTTGTTTATTTTGATCTTGTTCAAGGTTCTGTAGTCACCTAGAGCAATTACTACAGCAATGTAAGGTACCGTAGTTACCTAGAGCAATTTTTGTCAAGTTGCAAAGAAAGACAAAAAAAAAAAAAAAAGCCTAATTTTGAGGAACTTCCGGGCAAGCTTCCCCTGTCGAGACTTTTTGCCATGAGTGGGCCATTGTATGACGCTTAGGATTATTTTTTCATCCATGATAAATGAGAAGATACACTACCGTAGTAGGAAGGCAGGGTCGGCACTTTCATGTCGAATAATTAATTAAAGTTTGAAAAGTAGGGGTCGGCACTTTCAAAAATAATTATTAAACATTCGGCTATTAATAACTAACATTGAATTTTACTAGCGGCTACACGTTTTCCTTTGTTTTTTGTCTACAATTTTTTTGACTTCATTTTTGTTGATTTCGACAAAATACTCGATAAATTTATTTATTTTTTCGGCATTTTTTTGGGGAATTAATTTCTGCCGACCCTGCCTTCCTGGTACGGTACGAGAAGCTCTGACCGAAATAAAACATGTGAAGAACGAGAATGCATTTCAATGGAATCTTGAACGAAATATATTTGCTACAACGACATTCAACCCCAAAAAATGAATGTCCCTGCAATGCCTCTTCTCTATGGTCAGAGACAACAAATGCCTTTGCCACAAGCATGAAGGCACTAGAGGCAATACTAACTCCATCAACCAATAGGAAACTGCCATTTTACTGCCGCTCCCTATTGTTCAGAGTGCAATTCAGATTTGCCGGTGGAGATGCTCTTACAGCCGGCTAGGAGCCTGCTATATCTAATCTACAGTGCAGCCAACAAATTGAGAGCTGGAAAATGTTGGCAAATGTCATACATGAGCAAGATTAAGAGCATCTTCATCGACGCTCTAGATTGTACTCAAAATGTCAAACCTCACCATGTAGTTCTTCTACCAACATCATTGAATTAGACTCTTGAAAATAGTAAGTGAGCCACTCACAAGTGAATTTCTCTAGAACCCCAAGTGGTCTTGAATGAATGGGGACAAAAGTGCCCCCTATTTTTGTCCGGTTCAAGCCCCATATTAAAAAACAACCCCCTCCTCCAATGGGTTTTTATTCCGAAGTAGGTCCCAAATCACTAAAAACATTTTCCAAAAAAAGCAACGAAGGTGTTCAAAATGGAAATTCCAAAAAAAAGGAGGGGTGGATGAATAGTGCCTGCATGCAAGACCACGGAGGCATTTAGAGATGGGGCTCACAAGTCACTATTGATGAATTGTACAATTGTGATGTGCAGTTAACCCCTAAAGAACCATAAGGCCACCAGGTGGTTCTTATTTTTTTCAGTAATTTTGAATAGGTTTTATATAGATTTTTTTTGTTAATTAAAAAAATCAAATAGTTCAACATATGTAATGTTTTTCACTAATTCCAGTGATATAAAATTTGGTCCCATTCAAATTATAATTTTCACAATATGATCGTTTAAACTTGTCATTTTAAAACCATAAATCCTTGGTCCTTTAGGGGTTAAGAAAAGGAGATACACTAAAAGAGTGAATTTGAGGACCTTGATGAAGGTAAAATGAACAAAATGGCCTGTCCTTTACGGAGTGCGGTCGTCCGGTCCGCGACCTCCGGGAGCAAACGCAGTGGTGGGAGAGTGCAACAAATTCTACAAGGAATCGAACCGGTGACCTCCGCAGGCCTCACGATATCGATAGCTCGGGCCAGAGGTGGCTACCTGGTGCGTTAATCCAGGGAGTGTCTACGACAACGCCGCTGACTTGAGTTTCTAAAATTTAAAATATAAAGTGCAAGCAAGTCACACAAGAGAATCGTATGCAGGACACGGGTGTTGGTGTACAGATGGCACAGCTTAGACTTGCTGCTTCTGCTGCGGTATACTTACACGTACCTTCCGCAGTTTTGTCATTATAAGTAAGTCCCACTATTACTGCTATTGATGTAGTCACCATCACTAATTTTTTACCTTTTGACAACTTTTGAAGTGCTCCTACAATAGGTTACAGTTTCTTCGTAGTTATATATGAGGAAGTCAGCAGAAAGTGTTCATATGTAAATAATGCTGGCAGTGTAACTACACGTGTGTCATAGGCGAGCATCCAATGAACGTGTGGATTATTCCCAATGGATGCTGATATATATTTGTGTACGTTGTGGTAGGGTGCAGCCTGGCGTGCTAATTAATTTCAAGAAGCAGAATCCTGATGTTGAATCAATAGGTACGGGTGAAGAACGTGACAAGCATACTTCTCAGAAGTTGCATTTTCGTCTTGAGGTAAGGTATCTTACATCCCACATTAAAGCAAGTCACTGCAAAGAGGCACGTCACCATGCGTTAATTTATGAGTGTTTTTCCAGCTTCTTGTGTTTTTTACTTATCGGACATGAAAGAATCTCTATTCCTGCTTCCTTGCATTCTTGATGTACTAGGTGTGAATACCCTGATTTCAGTTTGGGCTATCTATGCACAGGGTACCGTTGAAGATGTTGGACGGACAGCCCCAGACCATGATTTGGGCGCGTTAGAACAAGGCTTTATATGTTCTATCCTCCTGTTCAATCTAAGATCATGAAATGATGCCATTTAATCCAGATGCTTGTGTATTGCCCGCTTTTGACCTCTGGGATTGTACCAAGCCCTGTTGATAGGAGTGTATATATATTTTAGGTGTTTCTTGGAAGGCTTGGACGTCTCAGCTTTAATTGGATTGTTTTAGTTGACTTAATTAATTCCAACCAAGTTTAATCGTCGGTTCTCATCAAATTGCAAGCAACCTTTTGAGATTTTCTCACAACATGTTACTGTGGTCTCGGTCTTAAATGCAGATATGAGTAACAGCTGTGAGTTTGGATTCCAATGTAATCGAACAAGTTGAGAATTGGGTAGCCAGTATAATTGTTGCAGTCGCTCCACCGTAAGGCAGGTCTAATTGCCCGTGACGAGAGTGTTATTTAAGCATTAAAAGCTTCTAGGGAGGTTGTGTCCTAGAGGCTGTAAAAAGAAGAAAGAACATCTTATATCATTGAATGGTATGGTTTTAGGAAATTATTATTATTTGCTATGATTCTACTTACTACTATACTATTATCCAAGTACTCAGGGGTAAATGTGCTGCACTTGAGGTGTTGGAGGGTCTTCTTTACCAACAGGGTTTGCTCTTAGATCAGGGATACGTCTGTATTTTCTTGGAAACAATCCTATATCTGTAACGTAACTTGTGATAATTATTGCTTGCCACTTGAGCCTGCAGGCAAAATCAAATGAAGCAGCGAGGAGGGTTTATAAGGTAAAGAAAAGTAGACGACAGTGCAGAGCTGCATGCCACCAGTTCGATTCATCGTCTGCATACAGGGTTGAGGTTCAACGAATGAAATATCATCACAGCTGAGTTATCATGGGCTATCAGCAGATCTTACCTTCAGGGCAGATTGGATGCAGCATTTGAATTCCAACAGGGAGCTAGAACCCTTGTGGTTGCGGATGACGTGGGAGAGAGCAGCCACAAACTCTCAGCATGCTCCTTTCTGGCAGCAGAATTTGCTTGGAATCTTCAAGTTGCAGGCGTAATTGTGCAATGATACGTTGCAAGTACGTCATGAGAGTAATTAGAGTCAGTCACGTTGAAACCTTGCATACCAGCATGTAACACTTTGTCGTGAGTAGCTACAGGAGTACTCACTGAGAAGGACAAGCCAGATGCAGAACGTGACTGGCGTTTACTTACTTTACAAAAAGATAGCAAGCCAACATACAAGTTCTAGGTAAACATTTGACAGACTCAGAGCATGGCCACCCATGGCCTCAGAGGGTCTCTCACACTCCAGAAGTAGATGAAAAGTTTCAAGGGGCCTTTCAAAACACCATTTGACTCTGGATTCTAGCGTGTTAGAAATTGGGCCTTCAAATCACTGTTTAGTTGACTATTCGATGATTATTCTTCCCATTCTACTTGTGATTGGTCCATTGACTATTTGATGCGCACTTTTGATACGTGAAGGGCGTGCAAGGGTGGGGGAGTGTGAATGCAAGGGCCCTTCAAATATAGATGAATAATTTGAGAGGGTTAGTCCTAGCGTGCATGGGTGGGAATTTCAGAAATAATGTAAATTTCACACTTGAGCGACATGGCAATGGGCATGCAAAAGAAATCACAGTACGCTCTCCTGTATGGGCATCGGCTTCTGATTTGAGGGTGAGTGTTGGACTACTTGCAATGAATTTCTCTTTTAGTTGCTCGAAAATAGAATAAAATATCATAGCCCATAATATTAAGAGGCATTGCAGGTCCTCTAGAATTCCATAAAGTAGCCCCTATAAATGCATTAGTGTTGTGGATTCCAATTAGGAATTTAAAATTTTCATAAATTTGTTCATGGGACCTTAAAATTGAAAACCAGATAAACCAGATAAACCAAATTTTCACACCTTTGAAATGGCCTTTCCAGCTACACTAAATAGGTAGATTAGTGTTAGATAATTATAAGATTTGAAAATATTACAGATTTTTATTCTCGACAATTTTTTTTACCAAAGACATTGATTCCAATACTATTGAAAGATCCCCATCTTGACCAATATAGAGGATAAAAAAATTGGTTAACAATAAAAACTTATAACATGTTTATGTAAATTAGGGTATCTAATACTAATCTACCTATTTAGTGTAGCAGTGATTTAGAAAGGTTTGGCATTCAATTTCTTCTTTGCAGCTGTTAGAATGTGATATTGGAGAGTGTGATGATAATAACTCCAGAGTGTATTGTTTCTTTTGAAATTTGGCTTGGAATTTGGACATGCGCAATTCCATAACAGTGCCCCTACCTGATCACTCTAAAAATACACACTAAGACAAAAAAAAATTAATGTAATGAACTTTGGAGCTAAGGGTGTGAACTATCCAAATGGTTTATGAACCACGGTAAAGCATTTATGTGGTATTTA
Source organism: Pohlia nutans (assembly GCA_022496805.1). Lineage (NCBI taxonomy): Eukaryota > Viridiplantae > Streptophyta > Bryopsida > Bryales > Mniaceae > Pohlia > Pohlia nutans. The sequence continues at coordinate 8,179,554 of CM040086.1, forward strand.
GTGATTTTTCTATATTCTTAATATTTATTTTAGGTGTTTTATTAAATTTTGATTATTTATGATATTTTAATAGAATATTTAGTATGCAGTTAGATGTTTTGTAATGAGATTGATTTATTGTGTGATTTACGTGAAACACGCAGTTTTCTATTTATGCATTTAGCCAAGTGCGCTCATCTCATAAGCATATTTGGCTTAATTTTTTTTGGCTAAAAATTTCATTAAAAGACATTGATTTTTGTCTTTCTACAATCACTTCCTTTGTAAAAAAACAATTCTTTTATTTATTTTATTATTCTTATCTTTATCTTTTCTTTTATCTTGTTTTTTTTTGAGATTTCTTTTTTGTCTTCCTCTTGTCTTTCTTCTTGTCATCATTTTTTTTTTTTTTTTTGCTGCTTTGCGGCCGCCAATTAGAGTTCAGGAGCCACATCTAAATAAAAAAAATAGAAGGAAAAAAAAGAAGACAAGAAGACAGACAAAATTAAAAAAATTAAAAAATTAAAAAAACAGAAAAAAATGAGTGTCCCTGCAATGCCTCTTCTCTATGTTCAGAGACAACAAATGTCTTTGCCACAAGTATGAAGGCACTAGAGGCAATACTAACTCCATCAACCAATAGGAAACTGCCATTTTTCAGCTCCCTATTGTTCAGAGTGAAATTCAGAGTTGGCGGTGGAGATGCTCTTACGGCCGGCTTAGGAGCTTGCCATATCTATTCTACAATGCAGCCAACGAACCGAGAGTTGGCAAATGCGCTACACACGGCAAAAGTATGGAAAGTTCCATTTTCATTCTCAGGGCCGCTTCACACTATGGCCGTCCAAGTCGAGAGGCCGTGGGATTGAGAGTCCAAACTTTGTTGAGAGTCCAAAAAGATCTACTGAAAATAAGCATAAAATATAGTTTTTATTTTTATGAAAAGAAATCGACAGCCGCTCGACCATAGTTTGGGTCTTGCAAAATGTAGGACCCAAACTTCCTCTCGAGAGGCCGTCACCTTGGTCAAAAAGTGTTGCCATGTAAGCATTTTGAAGGTCCACGGCCTTTGGACTTTGGCCACTAGTGTGAAGGGTTGAGAGCCCGAAACCATGGTTTCTTGCAATTTGATTGGTGGAAACCGAAGGCCTCTCGACCTTCGGCCATAGTGTGAAGCGGCCCTTAGTTATTGTATGATTTTGTCGGATAGCCATTTCTTTCGTGGTTATGAAATCCCTGACCTTTGTTGAACTAGTCGAGATTTTTGTGTAGGCAATGCGGTGCAGGATCAAGCATTGATTGCTGATACGATCGCTACTTTCAAACGGGCTTGCGCTTCGAATTTTGCCCCAAATTGTCACGAGTTCCGTGCATAGATATCTTTGGCTTTTAGGGTTTGAAGGTGCGGATCCTCCACGCCCAGAATGCACTTTGTCTGCTTTTAGTTAGGGTAATTTTGACTTCTTGCTCTGTTTCTCGAGGGTGTATTCTGAGCAAGACATCATTCATTGTATGGAACCGAATTATTGGTTTTTGAATTGATTTGCCTGTTTATGGAGAAGAATTACTGAAGGTCTCATTATTTGCGGCGATTAATGATTCTTTTACCTTCAGTAACCCGGTTTGTTTTTATCACTTTTTAACAGTGTTTAGATTCAAGTCTTCATATTCCTTGGCACTGAATGATGTTGTGCATGAATGATCATAATCGAATTTTTTTTTATTTACATGATATCTTGGTTCTGCTCAATTTCTCCTGCCAAGTTAGTGGAGATGGATCCAGTGTCACCTTTGGTGTCTGGGTTTATTTAGGGTTTCAGGGTTAGTTGTTATAAAAGCTATGAATTCAGTTTCTTCATAATCTATTTTCCCTTGTAATGTCTATACAGTTCATGATATGTGGAATAGATTTTGAAGAGAATCTTGAGCTTAATCACTCTGATTAATGTCTTTATGCAGATTGTTGGGAGATCTTATTCATGGAGATCGTAAACTATTGTGTACTCTCTTCAGCTCCGGTGCCTTGTGCTTGGAATGCATCAAGTCGAATGCACAAGCTCAAAAGCATTTGCACTCGAAATCCCCTCCACATCTCAAGACATCTCCCAGTTATTACGGTATGCAAACGTTTTGTTCTCTACTGATTGAAACAGCCAGAGACCGTTGTGCAATATGTCGTAGAAGAAATTCATGTTGTGAGTGCAGTTTGTTAGTGCCTCAAGAAAATCGAGTGTCAAAAGCATAAATACTTATGTGGTTGTGTGTGACTTAGAAAAGGTGCGACAGAGGTTTGCGAACTCATCTTCTTTGTATACGAGCCCAAGCCCCTTTCCCTTCAAACGACGATAATCAAGGCTCTCCAGAGCTCTCCTCTAGCCAAGACAAAGTGGAGATTCTCAAAGGTGAAGTGAAAAGGGTAGAAACAGAACTTCCTGCAGAGGAGCCCTCAAAACTGCGGTATGGGTTGATATCAGGCCTGGCAGCGGCTGGATTAGTAGAGACTGCTTATTTAACATGGATGAAGTTGTATGGCGGACCAGTTTCGTGTCCTCTTGGTGGCACCGGCTGCGACGATGTTCTCAACAGCGAATATGGCACAATTTTTGGTACTCCCTCCGTCCCAAAATTATTGTCATAAAAATTTGTTTGGTATTTCTTTGAGCCAATTTCATTGATCATATTGTAAGAAACATGATTAAAAAAGGTTCCAAATTATGTCACTAGAATGATTGAAGAACATTGCATGTGTTCATTGCAACCTAAATAAAATTAGCCACAAGGAAGTATTTTTTTGACCTACTTAAAAAAGCACTTTCAAACATGACTTTCAAACATGACAATAATTTTGGGACGGAGGGAGTACATTTTTGTACGCATCCTGTCAATCTACTGCTATGTTGGGAAGTTCAGCATTTCACTCCGTTCACTTTCAACAGACTTTGTTATTCTTATACGTGCAGTTGTATGCAGGAGTTCCTTTGTCGCTGGTAGGAATGCTTGCATATGGTACCGTGACACTCTTAGCTGGCCGTATGGCAACAAACCCCAAGGAGCGTGCCAGGGAGGAGGAAGGTCTTGTGAAATGGCTGTTGCTGGCAAGTACCACAGCGATGGGGGTTGCAAGTTCCTACTTCATGTACATTCTGAATGTCAAATTAGGTGGTGCATCTTGTACATATTGTGTTGGTTCGGCGCTTCTCTCAACCAGTCTTCTCTTGTGCACACTTGTGGTAAGTTCACTCCTTCCGTTCCTATTATCATTCTTCTCTTTCTCCTTATTGTGCTATGTTGTTACGTTTTTTCCGACAATTGGCCAATAATCGCTTCAGTTAAGCCTTAGAAACGGGACTAAACTCGGTACATTCTCACTGATATCTTCCAGAAATGGTCAGCAATCACAACATGGGCACAGCACCTAGGACCTTGCACCTTCATGTTTCTAGTCATGTGAAATGCAGGAGTTGTAGTCACATATGGTGGGGCTGAAGTGATGCTGATACGTGCAGGGTTTCTCTCCTAAAGATCTTCGCAATGTAGCTGGGGTCCAATTGGCTGCTGGGGCCGCCATCGCCTTAGTACTCTCAGTGGCCTTCAACGACATTGACTCTGCGGCGCTCAGGCATGATGTTTTGATTTTCCCTTTTCACTCCCAAATATATAAATTCTCGGTGTAACTATATTGTTCGTATAGTTGAAAGCATTTCTTGTAAATCTAGTTTTCTTGCAATGTTTGTCTTTCATGTTCTAGCAGTTCTCAAGGAGATAGAATATGCTGATTAAAGGTTATTCCCATATTGGACTTCAGGTCAGGTGAACTAGATCTACCACCTATATCTCCAGAAGTTACACATATCTCAAGCTCACGGGAGATAGCCTTGGCCAAGCAGTTGAAAGCAATTGGTGCAAAAATGTACGGTGCATTTTGGTGCTCTCACTGTTTCGAGCAAAAGCAGGTAAGTCAAAAATGCATGACGGTTGTTTCAAGTCTGAGAATGCTGCCATTGAAAGGCCTATTTGTTAATATTGTCAGGTTGTATGCAAAAACTTGTGTACGCCCAATGTTATGCAACCTGCTTATATCCAGAGTCCACTTTCTTTCACGGAGTGCTAAATCTTCCGGAGTGCGTGTTTGAACCTTGGGTTTCAGATGTTTGGTAAGGAGGCTATGAAGTATGTCGATTATGTTGAATGCTACCCTGAGGGCTACAGAAGCGGAGTACAGATCGCCAAGGAATGCGATGCTGTCAACATCCAAGGCTTCCCAACGTGGATTATCAATGGCCAGGTATGAAGCTTTGTCGTGCTCTCAACCTCCTCAACAAAAGTTTTTGAATTTCAATGGTTGACCAATCTTCTATAAGTATATCTGGAACGCTTGTCAAGCTTTGTTTATATAAATCCTGTCCATAATTCCTGTACAGTGGGGTCCAAAAAGTGTATTGCCTAAGAGTTTATGCATTTCCAGCACACCAATACATTTCCTTTTATAATTTCTCTACTTAAAAAAAATTGAAAATCAACCATATTAAGGCTAGTTTTGGTTTCTTTTTGAGCAATTTGTTGCATTGAGCAACTCATTGTAATAATGACTTAAATCTTGTTTTTAAATTACACCATATGTTGTTCTCACTTATACCTTTTACCAAAATCATAGATTAGTAGAATTTTTGTGGTTATCGATAGAAATGTTTAACGTATCTAAGTTCAAAAATCATAATCATAATTAATTCAAACTATGAAACTCTAAAAAATTTCGGTCTTGTAGAAAATGAGCAATAACATTAGAAACATGGAATTTCAAGTCTCAAATTACATGAAAAAGTGAAATGTGGAATTTATTGTTTCCTTTAGAAAAGGAACGCATGAAAAATATACAAGGAGAAGTAATTGAAATGCATCATATTGTACCTCATTGTAAATTTTACCATAATCCAAAAAAATGGATCACCTGAAGTTTTTCTAGAATAGATTTTTTTTTTTAACATATTAAACATTAAAATTGATAAATTGGTACACTAAATAGGTAGATTAGTGTTAGAGACACTAATTTACATAAACATGTTGTAAGCTTTTACTGTTGACCAACTTTTTTACCCTCTATATTGGTCAAGATGGGGATCTTTCAATAGTATTGGAATCAATGTCTTTGGTAATTTTTTTTGTCGAGAGTAAAAATCTATAATATTTTCAAATCTTATAATTATCTAACACTAATCTACCTATTTAGTGTAGTGTTTTATTTTCACGCTACCCAAGGGTGTTTTAAATGTAGTTCATGAAGAGGCCTTAATTGGGCGATCATTGAACCATTTTTGTGAGAAAGTCAATGTAGAAGAAAAGTGAATTCCAAACATCCTTACACTTTTTTGGACCCCATATTACACAAGTTCTGTCTAGAATACCTGTACGTATGTCCTGTGTAACTCTGTTTTAGGTTTAGCAAGTGGCCGAACTTCTTTGAAGATTCCTTGTTCGTTCACTTTTTCCTGTTAAATTTCATGTTTGAGATTTTATTCGTATTAATTAAATTGTGATCCTTGGTTGTCCCTGTTCCATGGGGCCTGCAGCAATTCTCTGGAGAACAGGATTTTGCAAAATTGGTTGAGCTATCAGGACTTGACGCTAGTAAAGTTCCCGAGTAAAATCTTTACTGTCTCCTTGTACTATACGTTTGCTCTGTAGGAAAAGCAAAGCTACGTTCATGTAATTCAAATTTTGGAATCTTGTAATTCTAAACTGTGGTAATGCAGTGTGTATTAACCCTTAAATGTCCCATGGGGATAGTATATACACTGTTGTATAATTGGGATTTGCTAGCAACAAGAAACTCTAAATTGGGATCTGAGTAACTCATTAGAATCGCATTGATCTAAATTCCAACTTCTCTTCTGAACTCAAACCCATTAAAGGTGTGGATTCATTCCAAATACAACCAAAATACAACGTATTCTACTAGTCGCAAAGGCACGTTCAGACGTTTAGGGGTTAAACATAATGCTCAAAACAGGATCTCGTCAAATTCCAAAACCCAAAATCTGAGAGCTATCGTGAGAATTGTGAAGTTCATGTTAATTGTACTAATGCCATAAGAATGCTTTTCTGTTCATAACACAGGGGGCTGCTGATAAGTTATATTACTTAGCTCATGATCTCTTAACTCTCACAGTTCAATTCAGGTGAGTATTAAATGGCGAGGAATGTGCACATCACTGTACAAATCGAAACGAGAATTTTAACAGATCCGATGGAAATTGTGCATGCTCTACTTCACTTTTTAGCTCATCCAATCCATGAGTTTCTTTCCACTGCCAAATTTTTTCCTCATTGAGTATCCATCCTCAATTTTGATTTTGGTCATTTCTAAATGTTAGTCAATGAGCAATTGATCATGGACAATTTTTGAAGAGCAAGAAATCAGGGTCAAGTAAATCATGCCATAATTTGCACTGAAATTGCCACAAGTCATGCTGAATTATCAACTCAGTTTAGACCTCTAAGCGACTGATTGACCATTTTATGGTCGCTGCCTTTTTTTTAACGGGCTGCCATGCCGAAGATGAAAAAATAATTTTATAAAAAATAAAAAATATTTAAAAGAGGAAATCAAGTCTACTTTCCAACCCAATTTGAATGATGTCAATTGGAGTTAGGGCGGACTTCCATGGAGTTAGGGCGGACTTCCATGTAAGGGGGGGCAGTGGGTGGAAGGCACTAGAAGACAAGAATTGAGGTCTCAAGAACCACCCATGCTCCACCCATTTGGGTACAAATGAAATTATACTCTTGAATCCTCCTGTTTTCACCCATTTCGGTAGAGCTTCCTCCTTTTGAGGACCGGCCACCCACTGCCCCCCTTACATGGAAGGAGGCCCTGAACCCCTAAACATTTTCACCCTTTTCAGATTTGGCAGTTTTTCAAAGATGCATTATAAAATGCAACTAAGAGGGATGTTTTCAAGTTGATGAATGAATAAATGTTGTACATAATGCATTTTAGATTCTATCCATACGGTTAGATTTGCGATTGCTTTCACCAATATTTATGTATTAAATTCCAAACTTAAAATTTAACACTCTTTCATAATATGATTCCGAATAAGATATTGACAATCTAATAATGAAATTTGTTGTGATGGGTTGAAATGTAACACTCTAAGTGTAGTGATTTTTGGAGATTTTTTGGTTGCTTGATTTTAGTAGTTGATTTTTTCAGGAGCACTTTTAGACTAAAATCTTTGAAATTTTGGGTGGAACACTACAACATGAAATGAGGCATAAAGATTTCACAAATCATCCCCTTTCTAATCGGATCACACATGCATGAAGCTAACTTCCCATAAAAGTTTCAATAAAAAATCCACACTGCAAAAAGTGCATGATGGATGAGAAAACGGACTTCAAATCCGTACATCATGCAAAATATGCATGGTTGGGCGTTTAGGGGTTAAACTCAACGAGGAGAATTTTTCAAAAACAAAGACCTCAATATTGTCTTAGTGTTATAAAGTTTTCTATTTAATGAAATTAATGATGTTCTCTCCTTTGAATTTTTATATTTTTTTTTAAAGTTTAGAATAGAATGTCTAGTTTTGACCATTTATACCAAACTTCAAATTTTCAAAAATAAAATTTGTAATTGTGGTGAATATTCAGCGATAAATAAGAATAAGACTTGCTTCCATCCTACTTATATCCATTCTGCTTGTAGTCTTGTTAAAAAAGTGACGTCTATTATCTCCTAAGCGTGTTTGATCAATTTTTAGTTAAACGCTAATTTTCATCTAGTTTTTAATTTCAAATGAAAGCGGTCTAAACTAAGAAAGTTTGGGGGCTATCTACTACTTTTTAGTCCAATTTATCATTCTTCAAAATTGTAAAACTTGCGTTTTTTGCAGCACTTTAAAGCTCAAAACCTTGAAATTCCAATATACACTATAGAAAACGTTTTTTAATCGAATTTATTTTTATGTAAGCTCAAGAAGCATGCCACCTACATTTGTTGTTTATCACTATTATTTATACTTTTCCTAAAAACTTCATACTACTATAAGCATTTTTGTACTTACTATGAAATTTTAACCCTTTGATGCGCCAACGTCTATATTCTGGACGGTGGATGATTTCCGACGCGTCCCTTCACCACATATAGTGATGTTTTTAACCCTTTAACGTCCCGATTCAACACTGTTTTCAAAGATTTGTTATAAAATGGTTGATGAAAAACGGAAATGGAGTTGATGTACAAAACAAAGTTGTAAATGTCAATGTGTAGATAACATTTGTACGGTTGGATTCATCATATTTATTATTAATGTTTTTAAAGTAATTTTGCAAGGTTTCCTCTTGAAATTCAATTAAAAATCCAAAACTAACACAAAAAAATTTAAAAATATTGTAATGAAATTAGAATGACATGCACTACGAGATGGTATGGTTTCCATTATTTTATTCTACTTACTATGGAAAATCATATTTAAGGTCTTTCTTTTTGAACTAAGATTGAAACCTGACATTGATCACTTTTATAAATATTCAAAAATTCACATTATCTTATTTGGAAGATCCATACCGTACAAATGGTATTCAACTAGCACAAGGATGAAAAAAAAAATGGATGAAAAAAAAAATGGATGAAAAACATCCGGTACCTACAGAAATCGAGCTGCTGAAATTCATCCGGCGTCCAGATTCTGGACGCCGGCGCTTAAGGGTTAATCAATCCAAAAATTTCTTGATTCTTGTGCTTGTTAACTACCATTTGTATAGTATGGATCTTCAAAATAAGATGATGTGAATTTTTGAAAAATTAAAAAAGTGGTTTATGTCAAGTTTCATTCTTAGTTCAAAAAGTGAGACCTTAAACATGATTTTCCATAATAAGTAGAATAAAATAATGGAAACCATACCATCTTGTAGTGCATGTTATTCTAATTTCATTACAATATTTAAAAAGAAAATTGTATTAATTTTGAATTTTGAATTGAATTTCAAGAGAAAACCTCGCAAAATTAATTAAAAAATATTGATATTAAATATGATCAATCCAACCTTACAGATGTTATCTTCACAATGACATTTACAACTTTGCTCTGTACATCAACTCCATTTTATAACGAATCTTTAAAAACAGTGTTGAATTGGGACGTTAAAGGGTTAAAAGAAAAAACCTTTGAAAATATTATAATATTCATTTTCATTTATAATTATGAAAAAATCATGGAAAGTGGGTTTAACAATTACTTATATGAGAAAAATACCAAAAATATATAATACATTTTAAAATGTAAGGATTCGATGAAGTTTGACCAAGTAACTGTAGTGTGGGCGTTTAAGGGTTCACAACAACACTATTAGAATCCTGAATCATCAACCCCTAACTGCCTAATCGACCATATATGGTTGATCCAAAATTTCAGCCTACTTTAAACGTCTATAAATTTTGCAAAAATGACAATTTTCAAGTGTCATTTTTTTCCCTTGTAGATATTGAAATTGAGCAACTATTCCAAAAAGAAAATTTGAAAAAACATTTACCGATTTTCCTCTAAAGCCCTCAAAGTGATAGCATTCAAATTGTCACAATTTTAAAAATCTACCCGGAATGGAATCTTTAGGTTTTCTATCAAATAAGATTAGTTCTAACATGAACAAGGTAAACACCATATAAAAGCAATGTTTTTGATCTATTATACTTGATTCCAAGTCAAAATGACTAAACATGTATTTTTATGAATTTTCAAAGACAATTCTTATAAATTGATTATTAAAAAATTCATAGCATTTTCTCAAAATTTAACCATATAGGTGTTGTCCTACTGTTGTGCTCCACATATGTTTAAAAATTAAAGCTCATAAAAGTTGAGTAAGATGAACATTATAACATATGTAGACTTTTAAGAAAACCCTTAGACACTTAAGGGTTAAATTAATTATATATATAAGTATATGTATATATATATATATATATATATATATATATATGTATATGTACTAGTAAATCTCATGTTGCAATGCAACACAAAACTAAATAAACATGATCAAGAAACATGGATTCCATTGCAAAGAATGTTGATTGAAAGAAATATGCATGATTTATCTATTTTTGGAATGACCCTACTACAGAATTCACAAACTCCAGAAATCAGCGAAAATTTCCAATAGAGGATATAGAAGGATTTTGGCCAACGGAGGATCCTCCGATAGATCACCGCATACTTTCCACCTACGGAGGATCCTCCAATGTGTTCCATTATGTTCCATATACAGTGTTCAACACATACAATGCTCTTTGCATAGTAAGTAAACTTTGTCTTGTCCAGAATTAGACAGTCCATATTTGAGCCCTTTTTCCAGAACTAGATAAATCATGCATAAATTGAAAAACGTGATTATAGATGGAAATAGTTTACAAAACAAGAAAATGGATGAAAATGATATATAATGAGATATTGGATGATAATTGATGGATGAAAAACTTTGGATGAAAACGTGACGGATTTTGTGACATATGGGTCGTGACACTCTGCATTTAATATAATATATGTATATATATATGTATATATATATATACATATATATATATATATATGTATATATATATATGTATATATATATATATGTATATATATGTATATATATATATATGTATATATATGTATATATATATATATATATATATATATATATATATAAAATAAAAGTATGTTTGTTCGGACAACACTTTTAAGGTACAATACAAGATTTTTGGATTTAACATGGTATTTGGGCAGAAGAAATAGATTGAGGCTGAATAGGAGGCTTCCATGTTCTCATGCACCCAATGTTTGGAAAATTAATGCTTTGCAACAAGCTTCAATGCCAAATGATCTCCTTCGTGGCTAGGGCTACAACCATGCATTCAAATTTGATTTGCAGGAAATACATAGTTGTTTGCAACAAAGCCAGGTGCACATGGGTCCCAAACATTTTTACGGGGTAAAACGTGGATAGTTTGGTCTCATTTTTTACTCCATTTAGCACTGTGATGGAAAGTGCAGATTGGGAGTCGGGGTCAAACTTTGACTCCTTTTTGGAACCTTTATTGAGGTAAAACCATGATGCTTTTAGTAGGTATGGAGGCAAAAAATTGCCTTGGGGTAAAAATCTCTCATTTTTGTCTTGGAGTCAAACTGTAAGGGTTCCTTGTGGTGATGAGACCGTGGTTAACCCCTAAAGGTCCAAACACTGATTTTTTGAATGGTTTTTGGTCAATTTAGGTCCAAAAAATCAAAATATTTGAGCTTTGTTGGAGTTAGTGTTTACATTAAATGTTTAAGTTAAGGTTTGATACATTTTTTGACCGTTGGGATTGGACAATAGTCTTCATTTGGAGATTTTACACTGTCGAGTAATTCGAAATTTGAGTATTCAAAATCTAAAGAGTTTTATAAAGATGCTCCAATCATGCGTCTCTTTTAATTTCTTCACTTTCGTTTTTTTAACTACTTGTAAACATAACCTTTATCTACCTTAAATATGATTTTCGATATTGATTTTTTAAATATATATTTTAAAAAATTATCCTGTTTACACGATAAAATTTGTAAAAATTTGTAAATATCTTTCAAATATTGATGACTATCTATGAAAAATTATACTCCCTCTGTCCTAATATAAAGCATACGTCTTAAAATTCAGCACAGTGTCTTAAAATTCAACACTATGCTGAATTTTAGGGTGCGTGTTTTGTATTGGAAAAGAGGGAGTAAATCATACAATGTGATATTTCAAGTATGCAGATTGTAGGGCTTTGACTTTCACAAAACATGTTAGGACCTTTGGGGATGAAGGAAAAGAACAACAACAGATGATTACTTTAGATCGCCTGTGTTCTAGCATCATAATTTGCATCACAATGGCCTTCCTGCACACACAGTTGAGTTGAGAAACTCAATTGAGTTTGTAAATTCAACCTCATGCTCATGTTTCTGCGAGGGGAGTTATTATTTTTCTAGTTCTTGGTTGAGTTTCAGAACTCACCAAAGCCCCATTATGATTCTCGATCTACTTCACAAATTACAATGCAGCTCCCAACTTACTTCACCAACTACATGGCCACAATCCTATAGCGATTCTCAAATACCTTTGCATACTCTTCAGTGAATGCCCAAGTTTGGGTAACAACTACAAAATGGTTGCATGAGTCATAATTAGGTATTAAAGATTTGTGTATAGCGATTCTCAAATACCTTTGCACATTCTTCAATGAATGCCCAAGTTTGGGTAGTAACCACAAAATGGTTGCATGAGTCATAATTAGGGATTAAAGATTTGTGTATTTGATTATAGTGAGTACTTGCTTAAATATAAGATTTCAAGGTGTGCTTTACAACATACTGTGTACATTTCTAATTTTAAGCAATTTGACATACAATCAATAATCTTCGTGATTTAAAAACTGGGGAGCTTAAAGATTTTAGTGCAAATTTCTGTCATGTTTCTCTTCCATGAACCAAGCAAATTATTCAATTTCTAGCTTGCAAAACGGTGACGGTTCTCTGAGATTAAGTTCAAATTCTCTGAATAAAATCAAATTGGGCTTAAATCAGGGGACATACAGCAAGGCAGATCACCAAGGTGTACTTCAGACTCTAAAACTAGACCCCTCCTCTGAACTTCGGATTGCTTCTTACCAGCAAGCATACAATCCGTGCTGGATAAATATAAACTCCCCATGTTCTAAAAACAAAATTGCAAACTAAGGAGGGCGCGATGGAGCTCCGTGAGAGCCAGGCGGCACGACAGGGCCTGATCGAGATGTGCAATCTGTACACATTGCTGCTTCTTTCGTAAGATCTGATCTTTCTCAATGAAGTGTGTCCTTTAGCATTGCTTGATTTTGTTTGTCTGTTTTATCACAAATTTTGAGATCAGGGGCTTGGGTTCACCTTGGAGGTTGTCTTCTTTTTAGATCTTACGTGTGTCTTGGTTTTTGTTGAGATCTCCGTGCTAGAGATCCGTAGAAGAGTACCAGATCTGTCTGGCCTCGTGGTTAGAAGTTTTAGCTCGACTTAGGGTTAGGGTTCCACTCATCGGGATCTATGCCTTAAGGATTTTAGGTCTTTCAGTCTGTGCATTTGGAGTCAGGGGGTTAGTGTGCTCGGGTAGGGGGCCTTAGTCGTCAGCAACTCGTGTCCAAGATGGAGGAATCAGCGACGTCCTCAAGCTACGCCGAAACCTTGAAGTCCAGACTCGCGCATGCGCCTATTCAACCGACAGCTAAGGAAGATCAGGCCATGGCTGAAAAGCTAAAGCGTCATAAAAGAGTAGAACCGGAATTGGTAGCAGCTACTACCCACCCTGGCGAATTTGCCCAACTGCATCCAACAAAAGCTACACCGGGGGAGGAATTGCCAGAAGGTGTCAGCAGCAGCAGCGCTCGCTTTCTGATCAATACAGTAGCAAGCAAGGTGACGTTGTGCAGAGAAAAGATCCAACGCGAAATGGACTTTTTTCAGAGGAAAATAGTGATAGCCTACTTTGTTGGTTGCAGGCCCTCCCTCCAAGCCCTAAAAGATTGGAGTGGATCGATTGCTAAAGAAGTGAAAGGGGAGTGCCAACTAGGGCCGGAGCTAGGTTACGGATTTTTTCAAGTGACCACAAAGGAGGAGGCCACAACGCAGAAAATTCTCATGCTCACTCCCCACCTTTCGAAATGGGGCACATGCATTATGCAACCATGGATTCTAGGGTTGAATGCAAGCCGCCCGACTGGAACGAAGATGCCCATCTGGACCACACTTCGAGAAGTGCCAGATGAATTTATCAGCAGCGCCCATGAGCTCGCTCAAAGCCTGGGCACACTATTAGGACGACATCGGGGGAACTCATCCAATGCGTACCAAAATTTTTGTATTGCCGTGGTGACAGGGGTCCCATTCGTATTATCTTTGGAGGTCGAAAATCCAGTAAACGGACTTATCACGTCGATCCAAGTCGACTACAACAATTTGTCGGTGAGATGCCGGTTTTGTCTCTCCACGACACACCTAATTAAGGATTGTGGAGCTTTGCACGGAGGCAAGAAAACTGAGACGAAAGAGGACCAAGCAGGAGACGAGACCAACAAATCCACTTAAGAAGCTGACAAGGGCGTCGCTGAATCTCTAGGGTGGCAAGAACAGAGGAAAGGAGGTAAGTCAAGGTTTAAAGCCTTTTTCTCTAAGGTTGCTATTAAAGGGACAGGTGGAGAAGGAGTGAAGTCCGGGCCAGGTCCCGGCGCACGTCAGGGAGGAGGGAAAGGGTAAGGCCAGTCGGCACGCGCCAGTAATGGAAGAGCCGGAAACGCCCCGGGACATGCAGGGCCGAAAGAAACTCAGAAGGCAGCAGGGCCAGGGCAGAATGCCGCAGATACGCCCATGGACGATATGCAGACCCCTGGTAGCTCCAGTAAAAGCCGGGGAAGGGTGGGCAAATCCAGCGCTAGCCTAGATTGGAAGAGCTGGGCTCAAAGGGAAAGAGAGCGTGGCTACGAGTCATCTCCTAATCAACATGAATTCCCGGATGCTTTGGAATTCCAGAAGGCGAGGGCGGATTGGAAGAAGCAAAGTCAGAGTGGAAATGTACAGAGACAACTATATTCAGGCACCACGGGGAACCTTCAAGCGAAAGAGCTGAGACGTGTCATGGGTACTCCCACTCACAAGATGGGGGGACGGGCCGACACGAGCATGTCGTCACCTCTGCCCTCCAACAACTTCCCGTCACAAAGTGCGGCACACGTTGTCTATGCAGCCGAAACAATTGTCGGCTTCGGCACTGCATCCACGGGTATTGCCACAGGGGACGAGAACATGGAGACGCCAAGGGACTACACGGCTCCCCAAAGAGAAGATGAAGAAATGACAGAATACGACAGAGAAGACGAAGGAGATACATACCAATAGGGAATGAGGATTCCGACGAGCCATGAGGACTCGTTTGCTTGTACAAGGAGCAGCATGCGAGGCAGCTTCGAAGTAGGGCTTGATTCCAAGGCTGAGGATTCGTCAGGTGAATCAGACAAACCTCAAGACAGCCTTAACTTCGAGAATGCGGCCACACAACAAGAAGGTACCATGCTCTCTCTTCCCCGCCCAAGAAAGCCCTAGAGGAACAAATTCCGTCACATCTCTACCCGGCAGCTACAGGAACAAGGCATCAACGCAAGCTTTCCGATGTCTCCAGCTCCCCAGCGACTAGCGCAACAAACGATTGCCATGTGAAATGAGAGCAATGCAGCCCATTCCCCGGGAAAAATGAAGAAACCGAGGAAAGCAGCGCGCAATGCTAGAACTAACCAAAGTAATCCGTACCCCCGCCCAGTAGTGGCCAATTTATCCAACACGTTTGTATGAAGATTACAATTACTAGCCAAAACGTTCAAGGCCTTAATAGCCTGACAAAGCGTGACATTGTGGGTAACTACTATAGAAGTCTGTTAAGAGAAGTAGACGTCATCTGCATGCAAGAACTGAAATTAAGAGGTGTCAAGTTTCAGTCCATGCATAACTTTTTGTGGAGAGGGGCCAAGTTTTTTGGATAGGAGGCACTAGTGGCCTATAATAACAATGACAATGAAGTCGGGGCGGGTAGCGGGGGCATAGGAATGTGGATCGCCCCGCCATTTGTCCACTTGATTCACTCGTCTGGACACTCGAGGGCGGGAAACTCACAGTGGGTGCGATTAAAAGGCGTTCCTAGACAAGATATCGCGATACTCAATGTGTATGCGCCTCATACCTCCGCCGAGAGAAGCGCGCTGTGGGTCGAGCTTATCTCCGACCTCCTACGAGACTATCGCCGGGCTCTCGCCGGCGACTGGAACTTCGTCGAAAGACGATTGGAGAAGTCCAGCGGGCGCGCTTCCAGCATGATGGAGGCCGAGAGACGAATCTTCCTTGAATTAAAAGAGCTACTGCTAGTCGAAGATGCCTTTCCCGCAAGCAGCAGACTCAAGTATATGTGGGACAGTGGGCGCCGTGATGGCAACAGGGTTTTGGCGAGGCTCAACAGAGTGTATACCCCGATTGCCATGGGCGCCGTCACCAATGCAGACGACTACCGAATCCTTGGGGACAGCAATCATGCTGACCACCTTCCTATTTGGCGCCCCCTATGGCTGGAACCAGAGGAGAAAAGGCAGTCGTTCTATATCATGAGTGCGGCATACCTTAAGGAGGACGAAGTGCAAGGTAAAATTCAAACCATCTGGAGAAACAACGGCCGCCTATCCTTTTACGGCAAACTTCGAAAATGTGTCAAATATTACAGAGAGTTCTGCATCCAAAGGGCGAAGGCTAATCGAGAGGAAAAGGCTCTCTGGAGATCAAGGCTCGAACAGGCCATGATCACGCTACAAGATTCACCCGGGGATCCAGCAGCACAAACCACCATCTCGGAAGCAGCTAGTGTGCTGAAGAGGGTCGAGGCCAAGAAAGCAGAAGGCCAACGTTTGCGCAGCAGGCTCAAGTGGAAGTCGAAAGGCGATCAGGGGACACGGGAGTTCTTTAGCGCACACAAGGCCCGATCGTCGGCCTCCCACATTACAGCACTTTTAGACGCGAGTGGGCAACTCCAGACCAGTCAAAAGGAGCTCGGGCAGACCTGTCTGGCTTATTACCAAGCCTTATACACTGCAAAGGCTCCAATGGCAGAAGTGCTACAGGCGGAAGAAACGGCGCTGGACTGCCTTTCCGATCGAGTTCGAGAAGAGATGAAGAACCGGCTCAAAGCACCAATCTCCATGGCCGAGCTCAAAAAGGTGGTAGATGTCATCAAACCCGGTAAAGCGCCAGGGCCAGATAGCATCATTCTGGAGTTCTACAAGGTATTTTGGCCCACCATCTGTGGTGATTTCTTCCTAATGATACATGAGAGCATACAGCATGGACGACTTCCAAAAGGAGTCACGCATGGCATGATAGCGCTTCTGCATAAGGGAGGGCCAAGGCAGGCTTAATTTATCGAATTGGAGGCCAATTACATTACTTAACATGGGGTATAAGATTTACGCCAAGACTCTTCAACTTTGTTTGCAGCCAGCCCTGATGGACATCATTAGCTTGGATCAGTCTGCTTTCTTACCCATGCGTTTCATGATGGATAATCTGCTTCTCACGCAGGAAACCATGGCATAGGCAGAACAATCAGAGCAAGCTCTATTGTTCTTAAAGTTAGACTTTTCCAAGGCTTACGATATGGTTGATTGGGGCTGCCTCTTCAAAATTATGGCGAAACTTGGGTTCCCAGCGGAATTCACACACATGGTCTCTCTATTGTTTCAAGACACAGCCGCGACGGTCAAGGTGAATGGAGTGCCGTCGCCACAGTTCAAGATAGAGAGAGGGGTTAGACAAGGCTGCCCGTTGGCGCCCTACTTGTTCCTCATCATTGCCGAAGTCCTCAACATCATGGTGATGAAGGAAGCGGCTCAAAGTAGGATTCATGGCATTAAACTCCCTTTTCATGACCGTCAACAAATTTTGGCTCAATATGCAGATGACACATCATTCACTCTTTTGGGCCAAGAGGAATCGGTTAGGAATTTGATCCACACGTTAGACACCTTTTGCTTAGCCACCGGGGTAGTCCTTAATTGGACTAAATCTAACGGGTATTGGAAGTGTAGTAGGAGTGTGGTTAGGCCTCGGTGGACGGAAGGATTAGGAGTGACGTGGGCGGACAACGCTAGTGTTAGCAAGTTGTTAGGGGTTCCATTTGGGCTATCTCTCACTACTGCTGATGTTAACAGCTTTTTGCACAACAAACTGTCCGCCAAATTGTCCCATTGGAGCACCACCAAGGTTAATCGGACTGGGAGAGGCATTATTGCTAATAGTGTACTTTTATCCTCTCTTTTCTTCTTTTTCTCAGTGTGGGGTAGCACGAAGAAGGGAGTAGCCAAGCTTAACTCTTCTATCCTTAACTATTTAGCAGCTGGGAAAATAGAGAAGTCATGTGCTAGGGTGAGTTGGATACAGTGTTGTCAAAAGAAAGAGGTCGGGGGTATTAATTTAATTAATCCCGAGGATGCGGTGGTGGCATTAATGGTCAAATGGATCGTTAAAGCCTTTGAGCCGAGTTCCTCAAACCTCCATCTATTACTCCAATTCAAACTAGCTCAATATCAACCCTATAGTGGTGGTCGATGGGGTGAGACTCTTGACTATATGTTTATTCCTAAACATCAAGCTCGGGTAGGGTCTATTGTGTGGAATCGAATCACGCTGGCATGGAAAAATTTACTACCGGCGGTCTCTTTCATAGCTCCAAAATGTTGGGAAGAAGTGATGGGAATGAGCATCTGGTGGAAACCTTTTTCTCCCTGCCATCGGGCCGGGATTTTCCAAGCTTCGTGTTGCCAGCCTCCACAAGGCAGGGCTTCAGAGGTTTCGAAACGTTTAGACCCAAGGCAGATTCATGTCGGTGGAGGAAGTGCGGACCACGTTTGGACTGCTAGAAGAGGAGAGCAGTGCATGGCTGGCGATCACCACCAGAGCCTCCCATCGATGGCGGAACCTCATCCGGACAAAGAACAACCCCATCATGGGCGGCTGGGTAGGTATCTTCGGCGATGACACACCAGGAGTGCGATTGGTGGTTTGCTGCACTGGAGAAACGTTCCATCCAACTCCAAGTCCGGGGTACCACTTCGTTCCCCTCTCGATTCTAATGTACTCGGTTAGAAATTAGTCCTCTAGTCTTGCAGAAATTCCTCAGGATACGAGACTGGTCCAGGCAAGGTATGACTGGAGTGGCAATGAGGTAGTCAATGAATTCGCTGGATATGTACGACGGGTTAGAGTGGCGGAGGTGAAAAAGGGCCCGAGGAAACAGTCCCTTCTACTCTACTATGGAGCAATTCAGTTCTTGTCTTGGGACCCTGGTCGGTATTCATGGCCCGGTAACGTTCCTTTCATGGATTTTACACCAAGTTTGGGTCGCAAATTTTTGCTTGCCACCCACCCGGTCCCTAACGTAGTAGAAAAGAAGTGGAGTGGCGTGTTACTTATCACATACCGCCTCAAGTGGCTTAATACATGGGATACAGAAAGAGTTAAGAAGGAGGCGGGTCTCATTTGGGCCATCTGACACAAGGGAGTGGAGGTCAACGCATGGAGACGCAAATTTCAACGGGGACAAGTGATCGATGAATGCTGCCCGGTGTGTCTTTCTGGGACGAGAGAGACTGTGTTGCACAGATTTTGGGAGTGCCCATCGGCAAGGAAGGCATGGGAATGGGGAATGCACGTCATGTCACTCCTTGTGCCCAAAGATGAAGAGGTCTCTGCCTCTCAATCCAGCCAAGGCCCCAGTATTGATGGACAAGCTGCCAGTCTAAGTGTCTAACACAAATGGTACCGGTGGAGGAAGTCAGAGGCAATGAGGGCGTTTCGTCGCCAATGGAGGGGCAGGAATTTAGCCCTCCCAGTCCATCCGGGATTAGGGAGATCACTCACGGCAGGCCACAAAATAGACGAAGGGTGCAGACCGTGTTATGGGCAGTGGATGAACCACGGGCGCTCGACGCGGCCCGGTCAGGGGACGCACCACGGGCGCCGAACACACCACGGGCGCCGAACGCACCACGAGCGCCAAACGCGCCATAGGCGCGTGACACGCCACCACCGCGCACGTCACGCCACTGCAATGACCGCGTTTTGCCTTCAGAGCGACTAGACAGGTCACAAGGAGAAGGGACGCAGGAGGGGTCCGGGCTTCGTAGCTTTGGTCCAGACCAGAATCGGTCTACCCCAAGTGGCAGCAGAAGTACACCAGAACAGGTACCTAGACAAGTGCCCATTCCCCTTCTTCTGGACCTCAACGTCACATCTGGCGGGAGGCATGGTCCACCAGAATGAAGAGGCACTCTCCCATTACATCTGCCTATCACATGGGAACATGGGATTTTTGCGCATAGAATGCCGCGGCGATACAAAGCAGTGAGCAGGATCTGGTTCCTGCTCAGAGGTGCTATCATGTGGTTGATCTGGAAAGAGCGCAACGATGCTGCTTTCAGTGGTCTACATTGGCATATCGAGAAATTGTATTGTAGGATTTGGCTCGAGATGGTGGACTATGGGAGAATAGCGTGGGCTCGGGCCGAAGCGGACATCCAGAAGAACATTAGCCAGCCTGACAAGGCCGCTGATATCCTGCTTCAGTTCCAGTCCCTCTGGTGCAGGAGGAGATTGTTTGCTAAGTGGGATGGTCTCCAACCTTGTTGGAACATTAGCGGTCCTAGGTTTAGCTCGATTAGTGAGGTCTAGGTTTTTACCGGCCTCGCCGGACCTGGCGGGGTGGGTTTCTATGTTCCTTTGTCTCTTTTTTCTTGCAGTAAAGGGTTCCCTTTATTTGTGTCAAAAAATTAAAAAAATTAAAAAAAATTGCAAACAAAAATGTTCTATTCTAAATGTATTGCAAACCATTAACAAACAATAATTGTTACAAAGTATTTACTCCCACGACACACCATTACTGTACAGGTGGACTGAATAAGGTGGAAAGATCATTCTCGCAATCCTGGTGTTTAATTACAGTTACTTGAATCAACTTTGATAACTCTTGGTATGTTGACACTTAATAATAGAATAGAAAAATGAATTTGTTCTTAATGCCCTTGCTGATATTTCTCTTAACTCCAAATGAAAACATAATTTACATATCTATTGTTGTGTGAAACACTTGGTATTAGAAATGGTAAGCTAAATCTTATCCAAAGGAGTTCCTAAATTCGTTCCTAATGCCCTTAACTTACCAGTACGTTCACTCTTAACTCCAATTGAGAACATGCACCTTAGACGAGTAACAGATATATTGATAGATTCCTGAATATTCTAGAAACACACTGGAATATTCTTATTAAATTCAAAGGATGTGCTCTCGTGACGTACAGAGGAGATGGATCGCTTAGACATCCCCCGTTCCTATATCCCCCGGTGGTCTTGAATGCGAGACCCCTGCGAGACACTGTTCATGGCCCCCCCCTTTTCTGAAATTTCTATTTTGGGCACCGAGACCCCTTTTTTGGCAAATTTTTTTGCAAAATTGGGGCCTACGGCCTCAAATTACCCTAGGGGCACCTATTTGGGAATAAAAAACCATTGGAGGAGGGGGTTGTTTTTTAAGGTGGGCCCTGACAAGGACAAAAATAGGGGGCACTTTTGTCCCCATTCATTCAAGACCACCGGGGGATTTAGTGACTTCGTAGACATCCTGTCAAAATATATACCAAACATCATCCATCAAAAAACCCATGTGACAAAGCTCAAGTGTTGCAAGGAGGACAATCATCTTTATTATGGTCAACAATGCAACCAAATACTTCCAGCCAAAATGAACGGCGGCTTGGAAGCAGAGTCTGGAACTCAAACCATCAATTCTGCTTGAATTGGTTCCAGTACTGTAAGCAGCAGCCCCAGATCTTGGAGCAACTTGTACAATTGCAGATCATTCCCACAATTGTACAACGCGTTGCTCATCAGAAGAAAAATGTAAAAGAAAAATTATCCCTCCCAATCGACTTGTAACAGTGCACTGCCTCTTGCCAGATGCTGTCAGTAAATAATTCTTATTATTATTCTTCACCCAATCCAATGCTACTCGACACTTCCCCTACGACCTACGAAAAAAAACATACACGGGAAGGCTAATCAATCGACTACAATAGCCACAAAATCATGACCAAGAATAAATGAATGCAAGAATGAACTTGTCTATCTACCTAAGACCTCAACTATTCTAGTTCCTCAGAAGAACCCCACTCAATGAATGTACAGAGACTCTGCTCCGAACCACTAAGAGACGCAGACAGATCGATCACTACACTGCATGAATTATTTCACAAACGGACTTGACGTAGAAATTAAATTAAATGATCCTATTCTACTACCAGACTGGACGACAGTTTAGTTGTTCTGCTTCATCCAGACGCCCTTGGAGGGGACGCCGTTCTGGACCACGAACAGAAGGTAGTAGGCGGGAGGGGCGATGGTGTTGCCGGACACGGCCGTCACCGTCACGGCGTAGCCGCCGCCCGCCTTCACAGGCACGGACGTCTTCAACTTCATTTGCCTCTGCCCCTGCGCGAACGTGTGCGTCACGAAGGGCGCGCTGTTCTGGTATACGTCTACCCCGCCCCTCCTCACGCCCACGTTGAATGTTATCACGAACACCTGGTTGTACTTCAGTGCCCTGGGCCAGCCCGTGATGCCGGGCCTATTTCTGCAACAACAACAACCATTCAAGCACATGAGACTTTGTTTCCTAAGCCAAATCATCCTGATATATATCATGCAACATTATTCACGCTCCCAACGTTAGATACACACCAAAAATTCTCGACCGAACCAGTTTGAACAGCCGGGAGATCCGATTCTGCCTACATTGTCTTTGATTATCTAGTACTGGACAGTCTAGCATGAGTATCTAATACATTTTTTATCATGATACAAAGTACTTCTCAAAGAGGACATGTTTCAGTGTAGCATTCATGTGCGCCGAAGTTTCAGTCTAGCGTGATTATGTAGTACTGGACATTAAATGAGCTCGAGCTATTGCATGCATGCATACAAGCGATAGAATAAACTCAAGATATCAGTGCATATCGAACGATCGATGCGGTCATTGATTCTGGATGCATGCAGTTGTGAGTTGCTTACCCGGCTTGCAAGTAAGGTGGGGAGTAGGCCTCTACGCGGAGCTCCGTGGGGAACACCCCGGTAAACGTGTAGAACTGGTGCGTGTTGCTTCCGGCCACCAGGATTCTGCCATCGCTCAGCAAGTTGGCGGTGGAGTGGTACAAGCGCGGAATGGTAGTCTTGGCCATCAACGTGAACCTCCCGGTGCCGGGGCTGTACAGCACGGGGGTGAGCGCCGGGTTCGTGGCCTTGCCCCAGCCCTGGTACCCGTTCTGGGCGCCGTTGATGATCAATATATCACCCGTGGGCAGATTGATCATGTCGCCCATGGTGCGCCGGATGGGCATGTTCGACATCGCCCACCTGGCGTTCCCGGCGCTGGCCACAATGCGGCCGCAGCTCGTCGACGCTGGCCCGTTCACGTTCCCGGAAGCGGACACCCCAGCGCCCGCGCCACCGCACACCATAATCTCCGCCACGCCGAAGCCCTGGTTCCAGTTCAGGGTCAACAAGACCGCGGAGCCTGCTGACGGGTAGTTCCGGGGATTGCCGCCCAGCGTGGGGTAGTTTCGCACCACCTTGCCGGTGTTCCAGTTAAACTGGACCGAGTTTTGATTCGCGAACACGAACAGGTCGCCATTCGGCAGCAAGTACACGAACGGGTACAAATTGTTAGACCCGCCCAGCATGCCCAGGTTGTACGCGCCCTCGCCGGCTCTCCGCTTCGGATAGAACTCGTAGGTCGCCGTGCCGCGCCCGCCCATGATGATCTGGCGAATGCCGGTGGGCAGCAGCTGGTTAGTGGAGTACCATCGCCCCACGGCCAGAATGTCGTTGGTCTCCACCCAGTCGCAGTTGCCATTGGCGGCGCACGGGATGAGCGTCCGGATCTTCCTGTTGCCCTCGAAGTCCCCGCCCGTCTGAATCAGCTGCCCGGAAGCGAAGAACTGCCCCGACGAGCACCAGGTGTCCGTGAAGATGTAGAGCGCGCGCACGGCGCCGTTCGCAGGGTTCAGCATCACAGAGTGCGCCGTGCAGTCCTTCTTCAGCACGCGCTCCAGCGGCTGGATGCGGCACCGCCCGTTCGGCAGCCGGATCTGCGATGGCCCGATGTTGGTCCGGTCCAGCACGATCGCCGTGTCGAAGTGCGTGATGGCGGTGTGCATGGCCGCGATCCCCGCGTTCTTTTGAATGATCTGCCAGGTGCCCTGCCCCGTCGCTAGCACCAAGCATTGCAGCATCACCGCTACCCGCACCGCATTCATCGACCTGATGGACCCCATCGTCGGAGCTTCTCACCAGCTCCGAATCAGGATTATATTGAAAATCCTCCCCCGCCCACTATATATTCAAAATCTGCTGCGACAAGTAAATATGAAATCTAGCGAGGGGGACCTGCAGCGGTTAGTACGCCGAACGAGAGGACTAACTATCTAGCAATGAATACAACTACTCTAGACCTGATTTAAAACTTCAACGAGACAATGCTTGATATTCAGATTTGAGGTAACTTGTGCGAGGAGTTCTGCACTCGGGCTTCGCCGATTGAGTGCGGAATGAAGCCTGAGGCGACTGGAGTCTGTGTATAAGTACTCCCTTCGTTGCGAAAGAGCCAAAGGGTTCCCGATCTCTGGCTACAGAAGCGGGCTGGATCGTGTCCCAGTCTAAACTTGGATAGAGTTACTGTAACGCGGGTATTGACTATCGTGCATCCAACGATTGCTATTTGCTAAGCAAAGTAGGTGACTCGGATAACTTATTTTACGAAAGTAAACGGCACTTCGTTCTTTTTCGAGCTGGACCGGGGTGAACTATGATTATTTTTAAGGTGCGGGAAGCACTTCGTGCCCCGGAAGTAGTTCCTAATATTGCCGTTTGCATGCGCCCTGCATGGCTTCGACGGGCACCTTATCAATAATGACTGGCTTTCGATTCTCCTCTACAGTGCTTCTTTGGCTATATGAAGCCGTGTGAGCTGTACGGGTGGTAAATAGCTCATTGCACTTGAGAGAATAAATGGTCTTGTCAGACTCTCTCAGGTACATTCCCGCTTCCGGTAGTATTTAGTTCATGGGATCAATGGGAAGTAGATTCATGGGTTGCAAATTTGCAATAAGTTATGTATCTTTGGAAGCAGCTGAAGGGTGGATGCGAAGCTGTGTTAGCTGTGGGTAGGTGAGTGATGTTTACAGAACTGACGTCGTCATCAGATCAGCGGCTCATTTTCTCATCTTGGCTAACCCCTACCACAGGGAACCCTCACAATTTGACCCCGGGGCTAAACTTGGGGTAGGGGTTAAAAGTGAGGGATTTTGACCCCGGGGTAGTTTTGTTTGCCCCCATGCGGATCAAAAGTATCATGGTTTTATCTCGGCAAATCATATTTTACCCCAGCAAAGGTTTTAGAAAGGGAGCCAAAGTTTGACCCCCAATTCCCAATCTACACTTTTGGACACACTGCTAAATGGGGTAAGAAAATGAGGCCAAACCATTCACTTTTTATCCCGGCAAAAATATTTGGGACCCCTGTGTACATGACCACTGTTCATAGTTGGTAACTCCTATGGTATCAATTCTTAATGTGATTTTTGGAAACTTTTTATGTGGGATTCTATTTATTTAATTTTCTTTTTTGATTTGTATTTGGGAGCAAAAGTTATGTCAACCCAGGAATAGAAAGTAAGGTCTTTGGGCATCATGGAATAGTGTCAAAGCGTGGTGCCCAATGTCACTCTGACAATCTTCTTTGGTGTTCAAAGATTACCTTTCTACTATTAATGTTCTAAGCACAAATTCGTTCATACTAGGTAGTTAACTCCTAAAGGACCATAACTATGTTTTCTCCAAAGTTGCCTAAAAGTACCTATTCTCATAAAAAGTAAGTAGTTTTTTATTTAAAACCTTTTTGACCGATTCAATCGTAGGATATTCTTCAATAGTAAGATTATAAACTACAAAATTGGTTGCACTTTTTTTAGTCTCTTGCCTGAGTTTGAAACTTTCTAAAAATACCCAAAATGCAAGCACTTGTGTGCAAACTCGTATCATTCCTTGTCCTAGTTTTCTGAGCTATGTGCACTTGCATGTCACAATTTTTGCATTCTGAAACATGCCAATTTTACTATACATTCGGTCTTTTTTAGAAAATTATTGAACTAAGCCTGATCTTCACTAACTCTTGTAGAAATGTCCATGAATGTGGAATTGTTTTCACGATTCTGGGCAGTCCATTGGATAACCCCCAAGCTCTGAGATGCCGTTAGTCATTAAAATGACAAAATTTCAAGAAATTGGCACTCTCCTAGAATCCTGTATGGAAATTCAGATACACACTAATTATCCTAGTTTTTAGAGCATTGGACAATTAAACAACCTACCCCAACATAAGGTTCTTGAGCCCCTAGGAATTATATATATATATATATATATAGATATATATATAGATATATATATATAGATATATATATATATATAGATATATATATATATTTATTTATTTATTTATATTTATATTTATATATATTGAACATGCCACATAATTCTTTTCCTAAATCATGATAGTGGCTCCGTTTAGTCTGTCTGGACTGTCAATCCCGTCCCAGGCCCCCTATGGCTGGGGCTTGTATTTCTTCCTTCCTTGCAATGAAATTTTCTTTCATTTGTGCCACCAAAAAAAAATGATGATGGAGAGCTGGAAGTCTATTGCAACTCTGCCTCAAGAATCACATGTTTTAATTTATTTTTCAATCTTTCATGCAGTGAGCAAAAGAGTGAACCCTTGCAAGGATAAAGAATCATATGAAGTCCCTAATGAATTCTTTACATCGATAATCTTCAGGACAACATTATGATTATTAATTATAATCAGAGCACCTGAATCTGCACCTGAGTGTCACAACTTTTAAGAATGCTGTATATTTTACGAATATGGTGATTCTACCTGTACTACGTTACTACCTATTAAGGTAGAGGGTCATATTTCTGACCGGGTTGTATTTTCGACCCCTACTGGTTGGGGATGGGTGTCACAAACCAGCGAGCATGGTTTCAAATAGTGTCCAAGAGTGTTCTAATTTCGTCCATGCTTGGAAAAATCAAGAGCACTCTATTTTCAGAATCCAACCTCTTATGAAAACCATGACTCTATGAGCGGTTAATGGTCACTTTAACCCCTAAATGACAGAGGGGGTAAGGGCCAAACCTAAATGTGCTATAAAATGTTGCTTCTACAACTTCGATGAAGTTTGGTTCAAAAGAGAAAATGAGAAGCACGATGTTTAGTAATTATCCATACGGTCAAACTTTCAAAAAATGTTTTCGATACTCATTAAACAAATTTAGAAGCATTTATCGTTGAATATTCACCAAAATTACAAATTTTATTTTTAGAATTTGAAATTTGGTATGATTGGTTGAAACTAGACATTCTATTCTAAAGTTCAAAAAAGCAAAAAATTTCAAAGAGGGAACATCATTACTTTCCCGAAATAGTAAGTGTTGTAACACTAGGACAATGTTGAGGTGTTTGTCTTTGAAAATTTCTCCTTGATGGAGTTTAACTCGGATTGACATAATTCAAATTGGGTTGGAAAGTAGACTTGATTTCCTATTTGAAAATATTTTTTATTTTTCAAAAAAGTTTTTTTTCATCTCGGGCAGCCCGTAAAAAAGGGCAGCGACCATAAAATGGTCGTTCGGTCACTTAGGGGTTAAGCTTTCAGACTTAAAAAATCATAGAAAATTGTAGAAATGCTCAAAAAATGTTTTTTCTCTTTGGTATGCCTTTGCAGTAGCTTTGCAGAGCATCCAAAAATTATTAAAAAAATCTTTCACAAGTCTAAGTATGCTAACCTGAAATTCAGTCGGGAATTGGTCCCACTACCTTACCGGTAGCAACAAAAATATGAACGATTTGATGCTGTAGTAGCTAGTAGTATTCCTGTCAAAGATAAATGCTAAAAATTGAGGTTCCTTTTCAAACGAAAGGAGAAAAAAGAAAATGCGAAGTATATACCAACTACCCTGCCCAGTAAAATGCACCCTGGCAAGTTACTTGAGGCTCGAGAGTCAACGGCCCTGAGCGTGAATGTAGCTAATGCCAATGATCAGCGAATAAATTTTGTTTTCCCGTTGGCAGATCGACACGGACACTGGAATGTAGTAACATTCTAATGATAGAATCGTCTATATATGTTCATCCATAAAATTGTCTATTACAAGGTACTTTCATTCAAATACTTGCAACTTTTAGTATGTTCTCTTAAGAAAAGCTTACCGATTTCATCCACATTTTTGCCTATTTATGCCCATATTTTCCATCCATTTTTCCATCCACAGTTTTCCATCCACATTTTTCCATCCACATTTTTGCCCGTTTTTTGTAACGTAAAAGTGCCCACTCCCGAAATGAGGCAAAAATTTATGATGCAAGCCCCTTCCATCCTTGCAACAAATAAGCAAGCGATACATGTTATTTTCGTGAAGGGAGATTCAAGCAGTTGAAGGCAAAAAGCTTCACGAGCTGTCTTGCACCAGTCACGCAGTTGCATTCACAATCATTCAGTCTTTTTCTCCCTCGGAGCTGCTCAGGGATTCGTTCAGGCCTTGTCTTTTTTTGACTTTGGAAAGAGATGATGGTGTCATTAAAACCATTATAGACAAAATTTGGCGTGTGCCACCTTCATTAATTCAATTGGGTTTCATCGGCTTGTTTCAAAAACAAAACCAAAATAATGACAAAAGTATAGCTTAGTCCCGTTTTCGTGGAGGGAATGTAAGATAAAAATAATAATGGCCTAAAGGTATCTCCAATCATGCAACAAAACTTCATCAATACCAAAAAAAAAATTGGTGTTGGATTTAGAAATTGGGCTCATTAGAAGAGATTTGAAGAGGCGACCACATCAAATCCACATTATATTTTAGAATATCTATTTATTTTTTATTTTTTATGCATGAGAACTCACGGCCTTCTAGTAAGAGGCCTCAGAGCAAGCCCAACAGCTCCAGAGAAAATATGTCCGCCAAGCATTAATTTGAGGGCCACTTCTAACTTAGAGGAATTTTTATACAAGAAGTACCCCAATAACATTCTTAGAGCGAACACCAAGGCAACTTATAAAACGAAGATTTTATGAAAGTAACTTGATGACCTTGAAGCACGGGCCGGTGAATAGTCTTCAAGCTCGTTATTTAATTGTTGATTGAGCATCTTTGCTTGCTTGGTGTGAGAAATTTGCTTGCGCCAAAGCTTCTGTAGATGGTGGGAAAACCTCAAGTTTTGACCCCAGAGCATTTACAGAGCATGATTGATCTTATAGCATGCCCAACAACATGTGTTTTGGATGGACCAACACCAAGATTTGGTATAGTCATCTCCACGCTTGGTGGTTGTTGTTGGGGAAAGTTTTCATCTCTCACACACCATGTTGTCATAACATTCAGTGGCCTTCAAAGAGACTGCCTTTTGGTTTCATCCACCTTTATAAACAGAGTGACTAGTGATTTCTAATTGAATTAATTATTGAATCAAATAAACAATGAATGACAAAACACTATTGAGTTGAGATTCAATCAAATAAACAATGAAAAAACAATGTTGAATTGTGATTGAAAGTGCTTTCAATTACTGTGCACCATGGTTGCTTGCTCTTGCTTATTGCCACGTGCCTCCATAGCTACTGATTTGATGTGGAATATCCCACATCATTTCATTGGGGGATGAAATGATGTGGAATATTCCACATCATTCTGTTAGAGGGAGGCAGTACTTACAAAGGCTACTGAATGTTATGATATGTGAACTTGGTGCACAATAAGCAACTGGTGGGCATTTTCTTTTTTCTTTTTTTCTTTTTGGGCACAGATAGAAACAAGTCAATTGCAGGGGAAAGAGAAAATCTGCTGGGGAGAAAAACTGCTGGGCATGCTCTAAGGTACCACAGATTAGAAATTGTATAATAACAAACAAATAAGTTAGAGCTCGCTTCCTTATATTCTATTGGGAACTGAGCTCAGTGCCAAAAGGCAACGGTTTTGGGTGTCCCCAACTGAATACACGATGCAAAAGAAGTCAACGATGAAGTTTCATCTGTTGTGGGTAATTCTCGGCCTCATGAATTGTAAGACAGCTTGACTGAATATACCTTCATTTTCAAATTAATATAAGTTACTGTAGTTTGAATACCCGGAATGGAAAACACCTGGTAGATTTTGTCATTTTTTTTTTCCCTTTGAAAAGTGAGAGCACCTGTTAGATTTTGTCATTTTTTTTTCCCTTTGAAAAGTGAGAGCACCTGATAGATTTTGTCATATTTTCGTCCCTTTGAAAAGTGAGAACACCTGATAGATTTCCTTTTTCCTTTTTCCTTTGAAAAATGAGGGCACCATAAGGTTCTTCAGGCCATGCACTGCTCACCTCTGAATCAAGCCATATCAGGGCCCCCGCTTTAGAGCATCCCCACTCCTACATGCTAACGCTAGAGATGACTCTCATTTACATTTGAAGAACCCTTGCACTTACACTCCCCCGTCCTTACACGTCCCTCACATATCAAAAATGCACATCAAATAGAAAATGGACCAATCACGAGTAGGATGTGCGGATAGAATCAACTAAATAGTGACTTGAAGGGCCATTTCTTAACCCTTAAACGTCAAGGTAAGCCACATGGGCTTAGTAAAAAAAGAATAATGAAGAAAAAAGTTGATTTTCTCAACCAAATCAAGCGAGGATTGGTGCGTTTAAAAGCTATTGAAAAAGCGCTCTAGATTCCAAATTTGCACCTCATTTGAGAGATTGTGAAATCGTTGGTAAACAATCAAAGTTATCAAATTGAATAGATTTTGAGGTTGGGGCAGTTGAGGTTCAGCAGTGCTACAGCGATGGCCATCATTGCCTAGCAGATCCGTTTTCGCATTTTTTTTCGTTTTTTTATTCCTTCCGAAAATTTAGATGCCTTCCGGGTTGCCCCGCCCAGGCCCTCTTGACGTTTAGAGATAAAGATATAGATATATATATATATAGATAGATAGATAGATATATATATATATATATATATATATATATATATCTATATCTATATCTATATCTATATATATCTATATCTATATCTATATATATAGACACACACACATGCATGGGTCTACTTTCACTACTCCATACATCTTCTTCATCGTGTCGTATGACTAAGTCTATGTCATAATCTTCTTACAAGTTCAATTATCCTAATTTTTTAGGATATACAACACTACAATGACATTGCCCTGTCTCATACCAAAATGAAAATATTTGAAAATTATTGTAAATTATAACATTCAACCATGTAATGAAAATTGATTCATGTAGATGGCCAATCTATATGAATATACTCATTACTACATACCTCTAAATAATCCTATATATATTCCAATGTCAAATAGACCTATTCTATATTTTCTCCTTAGCACTTGTGCAACCTTTATCTCAATAAATCCTACAAGAAGTTCTTTCTTTAACTTAATAATTTTATCACTAGTATGTTCTAGTAATTATAGTTCAAGAAAGTGGACCACAACCAAGTTCTACCCACTTTGGTCTAATTCATCAACCGGAATACTTCTTTGGTCTCACTCCACACCTATTAATGCATACTTTCTATTATGCATCTAAATCCTTCTCATTCTTTTGAAATTATACTTAAATTGACTTACAATCCATGCACCTTCATGTTCTCACTAAACATTTATGCATTGCTTAAGTCAAATTGACAGTTTTTTAATATCTTGTATCTACATATGCAGATTATTTCTTATATTATATGCTCTATATAATCACTAAGAATGTTAGTCAAATAGATATGTATATGATGATATCAGTTTATTCTTCTACAATCACTCGCAATTTGTCTTCTTCACAAATCTTCTATTTTTTATTTGTCAAATAGATTTGATAAATTTTTAGTCATCTACACTCATATTAACACTCTTTTGTCTGTAATTCCCACATACTTGTAATACATGCTTCCTAGTATTCAACATTCAAATCAATGCTAATCCAAATCAAATTGACCACTTATACTTTGCTTACTTTGTACATCCATTTCACATCTATCAATTGAAGAAGTGATACTAACGAGATCAAAGTCAATTAGAGCAAGCCCAAAAATTTGTTCAAATTGCGTGGATCCAACGCTAGCCTAGTATTGACGTCAAGTTGGTTCGGGGAGGTTTCTTCTTCTTAGTCCCAGCAACAACCATCAATTCCCCTAAAAAAAAATCATGGTTTAATACTGTAGCACACAACTCTATTGGCAACAACAAATGTTGAGGTGGCTTGCTGTCGACTTCCAGACCCCGTTAGAGCTTTCTACATCTTTGCATGCAATAATCAACCTCAGGCTAAGGCCGGAGCCTCCTACGGCGGCCCATTACTCCGTTCCCACAACTCCCTACTTTTGTTGCCTAGATTAATATCAACTCCAAAGACATCTTTGATTAACATAAACCATATTCAGCTCCAGGGATTCATGAACAACTTGTGCACTTCCACTGACACCATTTGTTTTAAAGAAGAACTTCATATTGGAAATTAAGTTGGCAACACTTCTCCCAATAGACTCTTCATTCACGCTAGGCCTCCGGAAGTCTCATTGTTACTCTCTCTTAAAATTTAACCTAGGTTCTCTACAATGCACACAAACATGCCTATACACACCAGGATTGTGCTTACACACAAGATCTGTACAATGGACGCTTCATCTTCCATGGACATGATTTAATACCTTGTGGGTACATGGGAATATAAGATCACCAACCAGCCTTGGGATCAACTTGTAAGAACAAGTGTAGCGTCAACAATATTCAAGTTACACCCCTTGACATCTATGATTATATAATGTAATGCAATGACAAGCATGGCGTAATGCGTAGAAGAAGCGTATGTTGTTGGCGCTTCATGTATGGATGCTTTTCCATCATTGACTATTTGATAAATTGTTCCTGCCATTGACTAATTGATATTTACAGCAAGCATGCAATGAAGCATTGTGTCTTCTGCTTGACGGGTATACAAATTCTTATGCATAGCAATGTTCAGTCGGTAGTGAAGCTTTCCGAATTGCTACAACGTATGAGCATCTAATCAAGGTTTTATAAGCCTTGTGGGTATATGTACTAGGAGGCACATCCCAATTGTACATTGGTTACACGCAGCTAAGCCCCGAATATGAGCTTCCGGATATACACGTGGGTTGACCATGGTATCGCCCTCTGCCACATGCACATAGGGTTTCTGGCCAGATAGGGACTGTTTTCTTGGATATTTGGCCATGGTCGCTCACAAACGGCAGCTATCATGGCATAAGCATCGATTCTTGCATACATAGCGTGATACCTAGGCAGATACTCGTTCTTCTCGAAGGTTCCAATTGGGTCTCTTTCGTTTCCTCGGACCAAGTGCCTTAAGGTGGAAGGGTGACGAAGGGTTTTTGAATGAGTGACGCAGCTTGTGATTTTCTTGCTCTGCATTTGCTCGCTCCTTTTCTAGCGCGTGTTTCCTAGCTTGTCTTGCGGTGCCGTAGTGCATGTTGGTTGTTTCGGCATGGACACGGAAATGTCCCAACAGGTACTATCATTTTTAGGGTTGATGAGAGAAATTCTTTGTATATTGTAAGGGGTACTAGTTGCATGGTGACCTTGTAGTTTCATGCATTGGTATCTGATCTTGAAGCTTTTTGTACATCATTGAATTTTAGTCTAGGGTGACAACTTGAAGTCTTGTTCTTGACACCTCGTGTACGTCTACTAACACTTACGCGTGATTGGGGCATGGGCACATGCGAGGCAGGGCTTTCCAAATTTTGATTTTTGCACTTTTCTTTGCAAGATCTTGTACCTTTGACTTTGAACTCTTGTTTGTCTCATTTTCCTTTGACATCTTTCTTTCTGTAATCACTAGTCATAATTCTTGCGCATGATTCTTGCACGTTATGGTGCATATTGTTGCAATTCGTGGTATGTATTAAATCAAGCTTACTGGAATTCTTGACAGAAATTAGGTTTGCATTGGTAGTCTTGATTAATGTCATGTTAGAATGATTCAAGTTGAACCCTGCATTCTTTGAATGATTACACTTGATTCTTGGCATGCTGGACGTAGTAAATTCCACGGAAGAGGGTTACAATTTTGCTTCGCATGATTCATTGGATGTACCCTCCTTCCCACCCGGTCCTAAAAGAGTGCATGTGGCTATGAATGATCTTGCATGATCATGTTACTATGAGGATTGGTTGTTCCGTTCTGATTTTACATCACCAAACTACTTATCAACATACATTTACTATGAACTATCATGGAATGTTTCTATTATTTTTGGAGTGCTAGGCTTTATAACCGAGGGATATAATATTAGTAAAATCTTGCTTTAACTCTTGACTAGACATGAAGTACCCAGTCTTAGGGTGACAAAGTCTACTCTCTCTCTGTTTTATATCCACACAGAAATGGTGAGTTTTTGTTACTTACTGACTTTCCAATTGTCTTTGCAAATTTACATACAAGTTGATATGGGAGTCACGTCTCATGGCCTTTAGGCCCCTGACGTGATAGGTCTTAGATATGGAGACCCTCTGCCGGTTTTGTTTCCAGTTGTCCAAGCTACGCTTGCATCATTGAAAACCCCGGAGATCCACTCATTCATCCAAGAAAAGGACAAACTTGCGATACTTGACTGTGACGAGGAAGGTGAACATGCCCCTCTCTTGCTTGCTACTTTGGACCTATCTCAATGGACTTTAATACTTAATCTCACCATCATAGAGTCTGTTGAGAAGGCACTTTCTCTGTTGCAAATTGCACATTCTTGACTAGGTGATATACTTGATTGGAAGGTTGAGGAACCTGATAAGGATGCATTGTTTAATGATGCTGCCTTAAAGGAAGCTAATCCCCATGAGTGTTTCGTGAAGTCTACGACACTATTTGGCCCATCTTCTGTTGCTAACCACTCTTTTTGAATGGGCTAAACATCCAGCTGTTTCAAAAGGGGGCCCTAAAAAACTTAGTTGAAACGATACAGACGTCGTAGGTGGAGAAAGATTTAGCTCTGCTCATGGCGTCTGGAAAAGGACCTGTGCTGCCATTTCACTCTTCCACATATTGTTTAGGCCCAAGTTGTTGGTAAATCTCATCGATGTTGGAGTTTATTCAATATTAACCTTACCACACCCATATCAACACCCATGTGGCGTAGGACTAATATGGACCGTGATGACGTAGACACGTTAAAGTTCAATGCGATCCATGGGACTCGCTTGCTCCGTAAGCGTCAAAACGGAGACCTAAAAATCTCCCTCTCACACTATGATTCCATGTCCAAGCTAGAAAAATTGTCCAAGTTCAAGCAAGTGGCATATATTCCTAGGAATAGGATTGCGGATTCTATTGTAGGAGAGGTTTTTGGTCGTAAGGATGCCGAAATCAAATTTAGGTGCACTAGAAATGACGCAAATAACATTAGAGACATGAGAAAGTTCTAATAGAGCTCGTTCATTGATGTGCATATGTAATTTCTTTTCCTATGACCCTGTGATCTTCCGTGTGCAATTGCATAGTTCCAATTATTAACAAAAAAATGTTGGATATGAAAGGATATGATGTATCTATGGTGCAAATACAAGTGTCAAAGTGGCCTACATGACTTGTGCAAGGTCAATTTGAAAGTTACACCATGAATGGTATCAAATTCTATCTATTCAATATACAAAAGGATTTGATATTTGGCTAGGAGTCTTTGAGGTTATAGAGATTAGTTTTATCATGCTAAAGCTAGTTGGCACAAAATTGTACATACAATGCTAACCATCTTCTTAGTAGTTAAAGAATAGACCAAAATAAATAGGTAGAGCCAATTAGATGACAAGTACACTAGAGTTAACACTTAAACGTCAAAGCAAGCCCATGGGCTTAGTTATGAGAGAATAATGCGAAAAAAATAAAAATAAAAATCGTCAACTAAGATGTTTCATAGATTGATGCTTTGGAAAACTTAGATAAAAGCAAAATTAGATCTCTGAACGCGCCTAAATTAGATCTTTGTGGAACTGATGAGGATTGTTTTGAGTTGATTGAAGGAAAAAAGAGGGAAGGGTTGGGCAACTGCAAGAGAGAGGGATGCTTTGAATCCACATCTTTTATTTCTTGAAGAGTGAATGTGCCAAGAGTTGGGCCTTCATTGCACATTTTTTATGAATGTGTCAAGAGTTGGAATGCTTTGAGTCTACATTTTAAATTGTTGAACAAAGAAGATGTTTGAGTCAATGCACATTTTTTTATTGTTGAATAGTGAATATGCTTGAGTCACAACACATTCACTACTCATTACAATTTTGAACAAGAGTCAAATAAATAAATAAAATTATCAACCCAACTTTTAAAGGCAGTTCAAATTCCTTTGGGCAACCCGAGTTTGAGGCCAATGATGTTTAAGGGTTAAACAACTCTTGGAAGGTGATAAGTACATTGAAATTAAACAACTCTAAGAAAAAGATAAATGCACCATGCAAAGTTAGAGAACTCCAAATGAATGATTTTTGAGATGGAATTAGATACCTCCATGTAGATAAACTATGCACTAAAGATTACTCCTAACCGTGGCTAGAAGTTGTAATTTGATGAATGGATGGTTCCCAAGAAAAAAAACTACAAATAAAATGTTTTAAGATTTTATTTTTAATTAAAATAAATCATAAATGAAGTAAAAATATAAGATTGAACTTGAAGGGCAATATTTGTATAATGCTCTCATGCACTTGAGTGGTTGAACTCATTGCTTAACCCTTGAACAATCTTGAAGCCCTTTGCGACAATATAGTACATTGAATATTTGGTGGTATTTGATTAAAATAACAATGAGCAAACACTTTTCAAAATAAAGAAAATTTGATCTTCTGATAATGTGTATTTAACAACATATCACAATTCATATAGTAAACCACGATTGAGTAATTATAAGGCTAAATTCAAGCTGTAAAGAGGGATCCCCAAGGGCCTTTCAAGGGTTACTTAACCCCTAAAGAACCACAACTATGTTTCTCTCCAAACACTCCGAAGTATTCTTTCTCATAAAAAGACAAATAGCTTTTGATCTAAAACCTTTTTGACCGATCCAACTTTAGGATATTTCAACAAACTTGAATTTATTGCAACTTAAAAAATTTCAATCGTTCAGGGTTCTTCAATAGTAAGATTATAAGCTTCAGAGTTGGTAGCATTTTTTTTTGGGCTTGTTGCCCAAGTTTGGAACTTTTTGAAAATGCCCAAAATGCAAAGTTTAGTCTCATATTTGGTAAAATTGAATTTGGCAGTTGTGTATATGGGGGCGTTAGCTCATTGTGTACAAAAATTCAGATGCATAGCTCATTGTATGAAAATTTTCAAGAGGTGCCCGCAATTAGGTTTTTCACCTTTACATGATTGTATCTTTTGATCTATACATCATCTACGTACACAAATTACCATCCCATCTTTGTTACAAAAAGTAGAATCACCACCAAAAATCTCAATAATTGACAATCAATACTCATTCCATACTAAGCTAACCGAACTTGGAAAATTAGCTTTGGTCCTTTAGGGGTTAAGCATTAAAAGCAATTTGAACCTAAGCAATGCAAGATTCCTCTTAGATGCTGAAAAACAAGATGAATCAAAATTGTACCTGCAAAATGCATGCTTACCACAAGGAATCATTGAATATCATCTTTTTTTACCTCTAAATTTGCCAAGATGTTCCTAGAATTGACGATTTGATTATTATCATAAAGTACTATTTGAAAGAATATTTTGGAATTGTTATACAAATGAAAGTTCTCAATTTTCAATTTTAGATTCCATCTTTATAGTTCAATTCACCAATATTGTCAGCGATATTTTATTATAAATTTTGAAAGTTAAAATTAAAAATTCCTTCTAAATTTGATCACAAACAAAATTTTAATATCTTCTCAATGAAATTTGTTGGAATAGATTTGAAATGAGACTCTTAATGTGGTGATTTTTTGAAATTCTTGTGTTCTTTAACCCTTTAGTGCCCAGCTGACGACATTATGGTCACTGCACCGTTCGAAATGCAAATAGCAGAGAATCCGTGAAGAATTTGAACTGCAGTTTTGAAGTTCAGATTATGCCACATACATTATACATCTTCCAGAAAAAGAAATTTTCAATTTGGAATTGTACAACTATCAAAATACCTATCAACAAAACGCAAAAATACTGCAAATACTTGAAAATACAGTAAATACTTACAAATACAGCACATGTATTATGCAATATTTCTTGTATTTGGCAGTTTGTTATCTTGTTTTGTTTTTTTGTATTGTGTTCTCTTCTTCATTTTCCATTACTGTGTGTAATCCGATCTTGACTAATGTACCCACTCCTGTCAATTTTCAACGTATAAAATTTTGCCTAAACCGTATATGGATAAGTCACTTTCACTTATAAAATTCACAATAATTATGTATGAGTCTATTTTTGATATGAAAGATTGTAATGGAGAGGTGTTGGCATAGGGCAAAGCTGAACTTCTTTACTTTCATATTTGAAAATTTAACTCACATTCTATTTAACTTTGAAGTCACACACCCCCTAAAATCTCATTTTTGAGCGTGCATTATACAATTCAAATACATACTATAATCTTCCGATTCCACCGTTGGATGATTCTCAAATTTTAATAAAATGTGTGCTCTCAAGTTGAGAATAGAATTGTACGGCTACTTTCTAATTTAATATATTCTATTTCTGATAATCTCAATCACAGTGGAAAAACCCACTGAAATCCAGGGCTCTGAGCTACAGTACCCTGGGCACTAAAGGGTTAAATCTATGACCTCATTTTTGCAAGGCCACTTTTGAATTGTTCTCAATAAAATTTTGGCTTGGTCAACAACTTGACATACTTTTACATTTGTAATTCCAGAAAAATATGTACTCAAGTATCACCAAATCCAACCATTGGATAAGACAACAACTTGGTGAAGTATTTCCAAAAAATGCATGACTTTGATTCAAGGATTTTACTGCTACAGGAACTTTCCTTGGAACTAGAGTGAAAGATGACAATTGTGGAATAGCAAAACAGCCATCAAGTCGAGCTCCTGACTGTCAGACAGTCAAGACCCCACTTTTACAGCTCTTTTTCTACTTTAACGTCACTTTTTCAATTTTACACGTCTTTTTTGACTTTTAACACAGGAGGGTTATTGTCTTAAAATCCAGGGAGGGGTTTTGTACAAACCATGAGCCGTGAGGGGTATTGCCTTTAAAATCCAAGGAGGGGTTTTCGCATGAACAATAGGCCGTGAGGGGTACTGCTTTAGAATTTGTAGAATGCTTTAGAATTTTTTTTGCTTTTGAAGTGTACAATAGATAAACCAATTTTAACCAATCATGCTAAATTTAAAACTCTAAAAGTGAAAATTATAATTTACATAATTTTTCAAAGGTTAATGCTTTTAAATGAATTTTAAAGAGATCTAGAGTTTTTTTTGGAATTTCGACCGTATGGATAATTTGTAAAGATGATGCCCTGCATTTTTTATATTGAACTAAACTTCATCAAACATATGGAAGGCACATATTATAACACATATTTGTTTTTTCCAATACCCCTCGGGCTTTTAGGCGTTAAATGTGGTAGAATGGAGATCTTCAAATACACCACGTCAAGCACCGGCCCCAACATTTAGGAGAATTTAATTAATAAAGATGATTTTGCAAATGCAAATGCTCCAAGAAAACAATCTTCATTTTTGAGATACCCCTCACGGCTTATGGTTCGGGCTAAAAATCACTAAAAGAATAAAGTCCCTATACAATATCACTCATGGCTTATGGTTTGTGCAAAAATCACTCTTGGATTCAAAAGCGATACCCCTCATGGCCTATTGTTCATGCAAAAACCCCTCCTTGGATTTTTACCCCTAAAGGACCAGAGTGTTTTTCCTCCAAAAACACTCCAACGCTGTCATTTTTACTCCCCCATGCAAAAAATCCAAAAAAAATGTTATTTTTTACCTTCTAACCGTAAGATCTTGTCTTGAACTATTTGAAAAACATACACAACAAATTTCATTGATTTTGTCCGCACGGATTGCTAGATAATTGCGTTTGATGGAAAAAAACACCCCAAAAAACACACGCCCAGAAATTTCAGATGCGTTTGACCATGGCTACAGAAAAAAGTCCTCACTATCGAAACCTGTCGCACTTCACTATCACATTCTATATGGTTACTTAGTTGTGTACCAATTTTTGTTGCATTTGGAGATGTTTAGGATGTTGAAGAACACCTTGCACTTGTTGGGGGTTCAAAAGTTCAGAAAAGACTATATGTTTTTGGAATTGCAATGTTTTCAACTTTCTTTATTTAAAATACAAATCCGAGCGGTGAAACACAAGTACATTCCACCCTTTACAGAATGGCAAAAAAAAATTTGAATTTTTTTTTTTTTTTGAAGTTTTAGAAGACATGTAGCACATTTTTTAAGAATTTTGGGGGTTAGGGGGGAAATAAAGGGTGGAGGAAGGAAATTGAAGTGCCAACCCATTCCAATGTTCATGACCCGACTAACTCTCAAGGTGTACTGCCACGTGGCAGTCCCTCAATGGATGATTTTAATTTTCAAAAATTTAAATAATATATCATAATTATAAAATTCAACTTTTAGTTTAAAATAATATTTTTTTAATTTAAAATAATAAATTTCAGTTTAAAATAATATTTTTTATTTATAAAATTTTATTTTAAAATTTTAAAAATAATGTTTTTAAAATTTTTGAATGAGTTTGGAAAATGGGGTGGTCTTCTCTCCCCATAGGCCACCCCATTTTCCACACACCGCCCATCTTGTTGCCCCCCCTAAAATTCAACTATTTCTCTACTGCCCCGCTGCCCTTTCTCCCGAAAAAAACACATTTCCCCTCATAACTTTCAGTTGGAATTAAAAATAAAAAATAAAAAAACCCATTTTCGTGACACATTGGGGAATCTATTATTAAATTTCCTTCAAAGTTTGATTAAAAACGTGTTCACCGGAACCTACCCGATTCTCTAAATGTCCTAGTTAGGACACTTGGTCCTTTAGGGGTTAACCCCTAAAAGACGGAGGGAGTAAGGGCAAAACATAAATGTGTTATAAAAAATTACTTCTTCAACTTTGATGAAGTTTGGTCCAGAAGAGAAAATGAGGAGCTTGATGTTTAGTAATTTTCCATACGGTCAAATATCAAAAAATAGCTTTTTATCATCTCATAATGAATTTAGAAGCATTTAACTTCAAATATTTATAAGAATCACAAATTTTATTTTTAGAATTTGAAATTTTGTTTGATTTGTTAAAACTAGACATTCTATTCTAAAATCAAAAATTGCAAATTTTTCAACGGAGAGAACATCATTACTTTCCCCAAATAGTAAGTTCTCTAACACTTGACAATGTAGAAGTGTTTTTCTTTGAAAATTTCTCCCGGGTGGAGTTTAACTCGGATTGACATGATTCAAATTGGGTTGGAAAGTAGACCTGATTAACTATTTGAAAATATTTTGTATTTTCTATAAAAATGTTTTTTCTATTTCGGGCAGCCCATAAAAAAAGGGCAGAGACCATAAAATGGTTGATCCGTCACTTAGGGGTTAAAGGCAATACCCCTCATGGCATATTGTTCATGCGAAAACCCGTCCCTAGATTTTAAAGGCAATACCCCTCACGGCTCATGGTTCATACAAAACCCCTCCCTGGATTTTAAGACAATAACCCTCGTGTGTTAAAAGTTGAAAAAAGACGTGTAAAAGTGAAAAAGTGACGTTAAAGTAGAAAAAGAGCTGTAAAAGTGGGGTCTTGACTGTCTGACAATCAGGAGCTCGACTTGATGGCCGTTTTGCTATTCCGTAGACAATTGCCGTTCTAAGAGGGAATTTAGGAGTCAAGCAAGTAAGCCAAACTTGAGATGTGAAGACAAAGAGCATCTAATATCATCAAAGAGAATCTTGAAAACTTTAGTAGTCTAGGCTTAACAATGTTAGTCATTTCATTTTTGAAAGATGAAAATTCTAACATTTACTCTTTGGAAAAATAGTCATGAATCTATCAAAAGTTTATGTTCAATTAACAACAACGCCTGTTAACAACAATTAACACTTAAACATCACAACAAGCCCCTTTTCAATTTATTTCTAAAGTTTTGTAGCAGTCTCAGCAGTTTCAAATAAGAAAATGTTCTATCAATCAGGTCAACCCTTAAACGTACCACTCCTTTGTAGGAAAGTCAAACTACACAATTTAGCCTTCAAGATTTATCAAATATATTTTGTAATATTTTTCATGCATGGAATTGAATGTTTCCTATCAGTCTTGAAATTTTCAGATTTTTTTGATTTAATACGGCCTTTTTAACAAATTTTTAAGTCAAATACTTCAAAAAATATTTTTTATTACAAAAAAGCTTTAAAAAATTAATATTTTTTTGGGAGCGGGTACAAATTACAATGGAGAATCACATGATATGTTTTCCATAGAAATTTTTTATTTAAATTTTGAAATTCGAAAGGTGAACATCCTATGTAGTGTAATTCAAACCTTGAGCTACAAAGCTTGCACAAGCAATAAAATACTCAATAATTGGAATTTTTAAGATTTGAAAAGTGTAGTACAAACTAGACTTAATAAACTTCATTTTCTTAGTTGGGTGTATTAGCAACAAAAGTCATCTTCAAGATCAAAATTGGGTTTGACCAACAAACGTCCAGAAACTGGACGCTGGGACGTTTAGGGGTTAAATTCCAAATTAACACAATTGAAGAATCCCAAAAAAAATTCACTTGAAAAATTAATTACCCTCGACCCCCAACAATACAGATTATGTCTTTCATTGCATAGTAGGAAGAATAAACTTAACGTATTCTAACGCGTTCAATAAAAAATTACCTTTCGTTAGAGTGATTGATGGTGGACACCAAATGGTCCAATTTGGCTAGAGAACCCCTATTCTCCTTCAAGGTTGACTGCGAGGAGGCTGGTCATTCCCTACAATTCTGAAGAAAATCATTCACAGCTTCGAACGTTTCTGAGCGGTACTACTCTCAAAAGCTTTCGCAATAGAGGTCATATAACACACATCTAACTGATAAGTAAGAACAAATGCCTTTAGATAACATGATAACATGATATCATCGGATTTCGATAACACCTCTACAATTATACTTGGAACTCACACTGTCCTACGTCGATCCGCATCTCCGTTCAACTACAACTCCAGAAACCAACAGTTCAACTTTACTAGAACACTTAGTGCTAATTTGCAGTGACTTTTGAACCAGGACAGGTAATCCACTTGCATTTCTCCCTTACCAAAACTGTGACTCGTGTGAACACCTTCCAAAAGAATCTAACTGGTTCCTCCCTAATGTACCAGGGTCAGCAGCCAGACGACCTCAGTAGGCGAAAGATTGAACACAACCTAAAAGACCTTCCCTCTAGTTCAAAACTAAGTCTCTAAGCCCACCATTCTCCGAGTGCGTATGACCTTTCTCCCCTACATGATCAGATTCA
Source organism: Pohlia nutans (assembly GCA_022496805.1). Taxonomy (NCBI): domain Eukaryota; kingdom Viridiplantae; phylum Streptophyta; class Bryopsida; order Bryales; family Mniaceae; genus Pohlia; species Pohlia nutans. The sequence goes on from CM040086.1 coordinate 8,222,780, forward strand.
ACCTCTCCATTGTCTGAGTGATTTGAGTCTTTTGTGTTTGCCACTCCTAAGGTCGCAGAGCTTTTAGCACCCTTAAAATACACTGAATAAGGGAACAAGTTTGCACAACGTGCTGTCCATTCTGCAATATCAAACGTACAAAAGTCAATACCGAATCATACATTTTGAAACTTGAAAACCCACAGATCGTATGCAAGGACTAGCAACACATTAGTTTATGTTTAATCCTTAAAGGGCTGATTGGGATAGTAGATATGTTGCCATATATTTGACATTGGTTGTAAATAAAAAGTTCCAAATTGAGACCCCAATAGCTCATTAAAATCATGTCGACGTGAATTTTAACTTCTCTTTGATCTTAAACCCATAGGAAGTGTGGAACCATGCCAAATACAATAGAATATTGGTGTATAATACTGGTCAGACCAAGGTCGGAAATCAGAAATCTAACACTAAGAACAGTAGAAGAATATCAAAAGTTACTTAAGAGAATAAAGGGAATCTGAGCCTTCTGCAATGTCAATAATATTTTCAGAGCACTCGGTATTTCTTAATACAATAATGCCCATCACAAGGTCCTAACAAAGTTTCAGTTGGCTTACTTGATGCAGCTTCAGCATCTTTGAAAGAAGTCTCCAATAATTGGTGTACAGCTACACAATCCTTGAGAAGCCATTCGTTTTCAGATGAGTCTTCAATGATCTTAATTGCATCGGACTTCCCATCTGGGCAGAGAAGAAGATGAATCTCTGCTGCAGCAGCCCTGTGCTTCAGGGAATCTGCCATTCACGAAGAATGGAACAAGGTTTTCAATAGGGTTAGATCTGAGACAAATACAGCTGACACAGATAGAAAAGCTTGATATCATATCAGAAATTGAAGCTTCATATCATATTCTAAGCTACGTCAAGCATACAAGCTTCCAAACGAAAATACGTAAGAACAATGTAACTAACCGCTATGAGCCTCAAGAAATTCTCTGTTCGCATCCAGCAAGGATTTTCCTCCAAGTTCTCTGTAAAATAACATATTCAGTTCAAAGTTTAAGAAAATACAATCGTAAGATGTATTCAAAACTTGGAGTAGGACCAACTGGTTTTCAAATCAATTTTAGCTGAGACCCTGGCAATTGAGACTCAAAAATGGAATTTTTAAAAAGCACAAGCATAAAAAAACTAGAAATCTTACTTCAGCGATGCTCTCTCCATAACAATCACATCATTGATAATCTTGTCAGCATGAGTGTCTGGGCTCGGTAGCTTGTCCAAGGATTCAAACAAGCGTATCTGGATTTGACAACACAACAGCATTCTCATCAGCGAACTCAAAAGAAAAACCACATACTTGGCAAGCACCAATTATTCTGGTAAAATAATCCAGAATCTCCCCTTGTAGTCAAGAAGTATAACATACACACTTGACATACCCAGGAAGAAAGATGACGAGCAAAGCCATCACGTTTCTACTGAGCATAAACAATACTCTTAGATGAAATCCACTCACCAAACAATGATGTACATCAGGGCTGCTTGAATCCAGTGCCAACTGCTTCTTCACGGCCTGAGAACCCACATCCGAAACAGTTCAATTACAAGTAATTTTCAGCGATCTCAAACACTAAGATGCAGAATGAGACTAAATTTTCAGGTCAGTACAATGATTTACAACTGGTCAGGAGTATTATACTTTTGAGAAGGAAGACATCTGGCGTACCTGAAGAGCGAGTAGTTTCTTGCCTTTCCTAAAGTACACTTCGAAGGCAAGAACATGGGTTTCAAGGGCGTCTGATGAGTGCTCTTGCAAAAGTCTCAAATACTTAAGTGCTTCACTTAGAGGATCTTCAACCTGAAAAATGAGCGGAGGTGACACAGTTAGTGACTGGAAATGATTGACACTGCATTACCATGTCTACAAGGAAAACCTTCATAAATCCACAATAATAGATACTGAGAAAATAACACAATTTGTGGCTATGCTTCAAATTGAAAGTTCCTGCAAAGGCACATGTAAGACGAAAAGATGTACATACGTGCATCAGCTTATCACCATCTGGATCTGTATCTACAGGCCGAGCTGTCTGTGTGCTTTTCTTCGCTCCTTTGCTTGCCACGGTAGCAGCAATTTCCTCTTCTTTTGCCTTCTCTTCTGCCTCCTGACATAATACAAGAAACGAATATTCCAAGACATAATGCTCAGAAACGGAAAGGATCGTCATTTTTTGAAACTCCAATAAAGAAATCTTCAATAGGTCCAAGTTTAAAAGTTTGAAGATCATCACATACCTTCTTAGCTTTTGCTTCAGCTTTGCGTAATTTCTGCCGCATCTTCTTCCGTTCTGCAGCAGGCAAACCTGCAACAGCTGCTTCTTGCTCTTCTGCTGCTGCCTTCGGGGGTGAATCATGGAGTTTAATATAACACCTGAAAGGCAAGAAAAGTGTCATCAATCTCGTCAACACACACGTGAAATATTATGCAACTCCAACCATCGGTGGCAGTACACAACAGCGGTACAAATTAAAAAGATTACGATATAAAAATAAAACCCAAGATTCACGTAAGTAACGGTCTTACACACCTAATAAAGCAAAGAAGTAGCAAAGAAGATGAACTGTAAAGAGATTCCATCACATGTAACAACGTGGCAACCATGGAAAATACCTGATGGCCGAAGTGGCAGCCCTAAAAAAGAAACGGTGAGAATGAAGATGGTCCTGGAAGCGCAGCATCCGGATGTATGCTCGCAAAGTCATTTTGCGTAAGCAGTAAGTGTGAAAGTCAAACTGATCCTCGACCATGTCATTATAATGTTTCTCCACAGACAAGTACTTCTTCAAAGCTTTTCCCATGTTTCCTTGTCGGAAATGGCTGTCACCAGATGCCAGCTCGTACCTGACAACGTGAAACAGATTAATCATTTCTTAGACTATACCAGACAAATTGAAATATATACTAGCTTGTAAGCATTGCGTCCCACCCTTTCAAAGCGAATCAATACTTACCACATACACTGCATGTCAAATAAGTTATTGTGCTGATCACCGTCCTTGGTGAACAATACAGCAGTCTTCTCCGCAAGCTCGACCTAAGGTAAAACCAGCTGTAACTGGTTCAGTATCCAATATTTACAGGCCAACAAAAGATAAATATGCAAGGATAAATATTTACAGAGAGGAATGTGCAAGAAAGCCACAAAATTGTTCCTACAAATGAGGATATTATCAGAATCAACCACAAATACCTGGTCAGCTTGAAGCATGCGTTTCACACATTCACTGTTCAAAAACCGGTCAGCAAGATCCATAGTTCGTGCTTCATCGGCTAAAGCTGCAGCGGCCACAGGATCCCCAGCATGCTTCAATATTCTTCCCTGTGAATAGAACAGGTAGTATTAACACTTCCAGCACAACATTAATATGTCAAAAAAACCAGGTGAAACAATATAGAACATGGCAAACTGCGGAGGCAGCAACCAACCAGGATCCGCATGACTTTAGGATTTTATTTGATTAACTGTTGGAAGTAACATGTCAGTGAACAGCATTACACTTAGTCAAACTCAGGCGATAGAGCAGAAGCATGACTAACGTTACATAATCAGCCCTTCTAACATAAATAATTTATTTAGGAGCACAGAGAAGATATTTACATCCCATAACAACCTAAGAGTAGGGAGTATTAGCACCTTCACAAGATACAAGTCAATAACTGTCGGTGTGTGCTCAATTGCTTGATTAATGTAGGAACGAGCCTTTTCATATTGTCGTCTTCGATCAAAGTGCTGCAGCATAGATTTCACCACCAGAAACAGATGTGAGATTTTCTCATTGAAAACAAGGAAGCTGTCATTCAAACTTTAAAGGTCCAAACAGAAGTTGAAAGTTTAGGAACAGCATACCTGAGCAAGAAGATAAAGAGTCCACAAGTAGGTTGAAGGAATCTCAATATCAGAACTGTAATACATAAGAAAAAGAGCAGTCAATTAACTCCCATGAAATCTTGTTTGTTCAAAATTTAACACCACACAAGTACTTGTTCAAGAAGCAACTACGTTGAAAACTAGCACATACAACTGTACAAAAGAGTGGCAAGGACTTCCAAGTCCAAGTCGTTTGTCAACCTGTAACCGACTAAACTTTCCCTCATCCTCAGACACTCTTCTGGAATGTGCAAAGGATTAACCACATAATGCACTTAGCCTAAGGACAGCATACCAGACTCGCACCACATTAATCACTAGTTAGAGCTGAAAGAAAGAAAACCAGCAATGACGTACCTGCCGGGAAAAGTTTTCGAAGCCTCGAGGGAAGACAAGACTTCGAAAAAAACTTCCTCCAAAATTTCTACCTGCAAACAGAAGTCAAGATATAAGTGGGGAAAAAACATCAACACGCATTTCAAGGCAACTAGGATTTGCAGGGAACTAAAGGCCATTGACAGGATGAGAAGTTACAGTGCCATGACGTGAAGCAGTCCCAATCTGACCCGTTATTTTTAGATTTTAAAAAATATAGAATAAATCTACAACCAGGAATATTAAAACGATGTGTTGGCGGAGGACGTTAAGTTTTCAGAAAACCCTAGCGGACTTGATTCAAATTGTAAAGAAAGAAGAATCTTTGTCACAACCATACCTTTCCAGGATGACTATAAAGGGGACGAAGATCCGTAAAGAGTGAGGGTACGCCCTGGAAACAAATACCAACAGAAAATTCAACGCATGAAATAAGAAACCCAACCATTAATTCAAATCCCAAGCATGATCATGCATTCGCACAATCTTTCATGTATGGATGACTAAAGAATGAGCAGGAGGTAAAACTGAAGGGAACCAACCTTTTTCAAAAATGGGCGAACATACATACTAACTGCTGCTTTAAATGCATCACCTTCCAAAAAATCCAAGGGGATACGCTGCACACAAAACCCAACCCTTTAATTTAAATCACGCCAAATGCCAAGTTATCTCCCCAAACATGCTACCGAATAACTGAGCATGCGTAACTACGGTGCAAAAAGTCTCACCAAAGTTGTACTTTACTCAGTAATGATCCGGAGTTAGAGAAACAATGAGAAAGCATACAACAGCGAGAACAAAAAAATTAAACACACGTTAGGTGCTAGCTAACAATCTCCATGTCGCCAAGATTGAATACTGAAAGCATGAATGACCGAAATAATAGAAATGCATAAGATTTTGAAGCCTGACCTTAGCGGCAGCAGAGCGAGGATACTTTATGCGAAGGTCGTTGTAAAGTTCCACTAACTTCTTCACCTGCCCTGAAGTGTATACTTTTCCATCTGGCAGCAATCCAAGGCATTTTTGCAGGCCTTCGTAGTAGCTGCACCCAGAAGGACGTTTCATGTAATTAAAACAGCTAATGAAGTTTTTAAAATTAAACAAGAATTGTACCTGAGTGTAATTTTCTCAAAGCGACAATTATATGGTTTCATCAGGTGATGAACACCCACATATAGAGTTAATAAAAATAAGTACTTTCAGCACGTTAAAATACAAAGTTGTGAGTAAATATACAACTTACTAGTAATTGTCAGGATTAACGTCAAGAAGTTTCCGATAGATTTCTTCCGCTTCGTCTACACGGTTCGTTTGCAAGTTCAGAGATGCTCGGTGTTCTCGAAGTCCCAGCTTGTCCACCTATTTCAAGAATCAGTTCGATGATGATTTACTCGTACACAGTAACCCACTTTCCACATGTATAATCCCAGTGATTCCGCTTGCACTTAAACGACGAGTAACAATCAGCTTGGAAATTTTGAACGAAGGTCAACAGAGTACAAAAAGTGCTGCATACCATAATCAATCTTGCCTACTCAAAAAGAACCAAACTGCTACGGAAAAGGCCGTGTCAAAATTTGAATAACACTTCTTTAGAGATATGTACTTTGCAGATTAGCACTCCTTTAGAGATTTACATGAATGGTATCAGAGCAACTGACTTACAATTTTCCCTTCTTTCTTTGCAAGCTCTTCCAACGCCTTCTCTGGTTGCCCTGCTTCTTCCAACACAGTGGCCTAACTTCAAGCAAAATTTGCACAGTAAATAAGGAAAATAATTATAAGAGCTGTATCAATTTTGTAAATCTCTCCCTCTCATTCTCAGATTACAAACTAGGAGATAGAACAGACAAATAAGAGTGTCAAAATTATAATCACTTGGTCACAAAAGCGTCAAACCTGACAAACCAAAAGCACAATAGTCTCCTCTCACACGTCACACGTGTACAGACGTAATGAGCGTGAACAAAATCATGAATGTTAGAAGCCAATTATCTGAGACATCCATGACTCAAACACATTCCTGCTGCATCAGATGATCAAAAGTCCCAGTCCACCAGGAAAGAAGTCCGTTACCTTATACAGTAGCATTTCACTGTGCTCATAGCGCTCACTTTCAGGGGGAAAATCCTCTTCCAAAGTCCCTTCATAAGCATCCAATATGTTCGCAGCCATCACAGGCCTGATAAATAACCAACCCCATTGATTGTTACAATTCATAAACCTGATATTTCCCGGCGTAACTTTGTAGAACATATCACAAATGCCTCCAAACATAACACATATGACCATATGGATAATTGAAGAGGCATTACTCATTGTTTATGTGATGCGCAATGGCGAAGCCGATCCAATTGTTGCGATGACTGGGCTTCAATGTTAGCAGCTGTCTCCTGGTCTCAACAAACCCAGGAAGCTCCCGCATTTGTGCCTGTTGATTGCATGATGCCATTCCTTACACATCAAGGTCACAAATTGTGTAGAGAGCAAGAAGATTACACTCAAACTCACCAGTGAGAAGAAATCCAAAAGCTAATGATACAGCATACGAGACCATACCTGAAGTAGTGATAAATCCCTGAGGATTTGGATATTCTCTGGATCGGTTCGGAGTGCACATCGATAACATTTGATGGCCTCCCGGTAATCCCGGTCAGAACGATACAAAAGTCCATAGACATGCCAACACACATGACTCTTCACATCATTCTGCACAAAAAAAAAAAGTCATTATCAACTGAGTTAACACACGATGATTGGATGGACGGAATTGAGCTCAAGGAAATATGGGTATAGAATGTGTATGAAATTTGTGTGGGCAGCTATCCAAAACTCAGACACGTACCTTCAAACCTTTACGGACAAGTTCGTAAGCCTCTGTTTTCCTGTCCATGCAGTTGAGAGTCAAACCCTTCATCGCCAGGGTTTCTGCAAACATTACACGCTCAAATTAAGAGGATCCAAATGAAAGCAGTACAAAACCTAAAACCTCAAGTACATAAGATGAGCTGCAGAAGTCTACAAGATACTTTCAGAACACATGAAGTTACCTCCATGTTCAGGAAACCTTCGAAGAATTTGATCCGAGGCCTTCAGTCCCTTCTTGTACTGCTTCGTTTCATACGATTTCTGGACACATCACACAAACGAGCCATACGTCAATAATTGCACGACGAGGAATTACTTCAAACAGGAGGATTCCAAAAATACTACCATAGTGGTGTTGCGTCGAAATACACTTCATCGTATACAAAATTAACTCGCCAAGGGAAAAAATCATCCACCCGTGGTTAATTGCCTGACTAATCCTTAAACCCTAATTCTTCCGTTTCCTGTCTTTGATGCAAACATAAGCGCTTCACAGCTTCTCCAAAAGCCCGTGATCAAAAAATATGCGAAGGAGTTGAATAACTCGGGCCACCACCGGACCACCTACACTAACATATTTTAAGTGTTGACTTAAAATCCAAAAGAATGGAATTTGATCTGTGACAAAGACTATTCTGGCACTACATTTCTCTTTGAAATTTGGCCAAGCAGACGACATGGACGGGCATCTTTGGTAACAGAGCTGATTCCAAACTTGCTACAAAGAAATCCCTGCTCTATCAAGATGACGCATATTAGGTTAAATTCTTGGTATCATGATTTCAGACCTACGAACTCTATCCAAACTTCCCAAACCTCTAAAACGTGCATTCAAATGTCGCTTCAATCCAAACCCGTGCAACTCACAGTGATTGCTAGAACATAGGTCGAAGTAATAATTGACGTATTCCAATTAAAGTATTCCCTATTCGAGCTTGAGAAATTCACAATCCGCAACTAAGGACAAAATTCCAAAAATCTTATTTGCCGAAACCCTCGTATGATGCACGACACTCCCGGAAATGAAAAAATAAATAAATAAACAATCGTCCAAAGGCAAAAAAAAGAGCGAAAAGAAAAAAGAAACTGCTCGAGTCCACGTACCACAATGAGCTTGAAGAGATTAGCTTCCTTGGGAGGCAACACAGGACCGCCCATTGCTGTTTATTCCCGGCACGGTGACGAGTAGAGGAATCAGCGAAGTAGAAGAATTATGAATCCCGTGAGGGGATAAGTTATGAGGTCTGAGTGAGATACACGGCGTGTTCCTGCGAACATCAAATTCGCAGAAGAGGCGAGGAGAGGATTAGGGCCGTGGTAATAAAAAGGTTAGTTTGTCCGCCGACTGGTCTGGCCGCGAGTTCCGCCATCCCTAGTCTCTCAATGCAACGCACGCTTTGTGAAACCTTACCTCTCCGTCGTCTCTGGCACCACAGACGCGGGCTGGCGACGAGGAGCCTCTTTAGGGCTGACAGTGGCTCTCGCTGCTGACGCCCGGCTCTTACCCTCTCGCAGCCGGGTATCGACACAGCAGGTTCTCAATCAAGCTCCACGGATGTTTCACTTCGTCATCTTCTTTTATCCAAAATCTATACGTAAGATGTTTTATTTATATATGTGATCGCCAAGATGGTTATATTTTCACTAGTGGGACCCGTGCCGTTGAGCACATTGAGCTTGGGTTGTCTCCTCGACGGATTCCGGTGCGGAACGGTCAAGTGAGACAAACCGAGTTGTATTGTATAGTAGATCTGTTTACAAAAAAATATAAGTACTTTTATATGATAGTTAAATGAATGTGCTACGATGCTTGTTTTTTTTCATTACCCAGCCCAAGGTCCTACATGCTAAAAAAATAAAGACTTACAATAAAAGCCATGAACTTTAATTTTGGATTTGTGTTCTAGTCAAAATAAGGAATGAAACACCTTTATGACTTTGAGGTTAACTGTAAAGCAAAAGATAAATCATGGTTATAACTTTTGGACTCTTGTTCCGGAATGAATCACTATATTATGGCTTTTGGATCCATACTCTACAAACGAGGGATGAATACAATTATACCTTTTGAACTCATGCCTTAGTGAAATAGATAAAGAATGCTCATCACTTTTAGACTTGTCCTTTTGTTGATAATTAGTTCCAAATCGCCGGTTGATTTTTTGAAATAACTAATTTAATCTAAAGGCAAAAAAAAAGATGAACCATTATTATGAATTTTGAATTATTTTAAACTTTAATTAAAAAGAATGAAATATGATTGCAACTTTTAGATTGATGCCTTATTTGGAAGAGATGAAAGGTGTTGTGATTTTGGAACTTGTACTTTGGTTGGAAGGGATGAGATACATATAAGATCACAAGAAGTCTACAAGTTATTTCAAGGCAAAGGCTTCGAGGGGCTCAATTTTTAAAAATCCATTTTGAACAATCTATAATTGACTATGGAATCCATTATGAGGAATTTAGAGGTTCAAATAGTCACAAAATAATGACAATCTTTTTATTAGAGCACAAAGTTTTTTCATGAAACACAATTTCTTGATTTTTGAATTTGTAACATGGTTGAAAGGTATGAGAGAAATGGGACTTTTGATCCTAGAAATGTACCTAGGTAAGATGATAACACTACAAAGATTTGTGGACTTGTGTGTTCAAATGAAAAACCTGAAATGGATACAACAAATAAATGAATACAATGGATTTTTAGAATAAATAAGGACAATTTTTTTGAATTGAATCAAGTTTCAAAAAGTTGAATGAATGGATATCTTTGTTAATGATGATATCATGTAAGAATATGCATGAATCTCTTGTTGCAGCATGGAATGAACAAAAAAAGATTGATTTGAACATAAGGACATTGATTTTAGTGGATGTATTCTCTTCAATATGGAAAAAAGAGATTTGAGCTCAAATCTCTTAATATTTTCAAAAGACTCTTATCTTGTGTCTGTATATGCGTGTTTTTTGTTAAAAATAAATGGATAGATAGAAACTCTGGCCTTCTTTCGAGGTCGACGTGAAAAAAATGTATGTTCATTTTAACAATGACCCAATGCCCATTGGACAAAGAGCCATTGGTGCAAGACTACTCTTCCATGCCGAGAATAGACACTTTAGTAACTAGTAACAAATAATAGTAACAAACAATAGCTTTATTGTAAGTGAGTGGTAAAATTTAGTTAGAGTATAAGTTGGGGTTTGTTGATTGTGTTGATGAACGTTAAGTCATGGTTCCTTGGTTGGTTGGTAAAGGATGTTGTATTGCAAGTTCATGGTCCGGGTTCAATTCCCATTGTACCCGTCTGAGCAATAATATGATATTCTCAACTTGGTTTTGCTACTGAGTTATCATTTGTTAGAATAAATTCATCTATGGTTTGCATTTTCAATTGAATACATTTGATTACACATTGTGAAAACTCCATCATATTATGTGAATCTTATAGATTTTATAAATCTTAGTTTTAATTTAAGATTATAAAGTATAATTTTCATATACTAATCAAATGAAACTTTGATTTAAATTATTTTATATATTATGTACAAAATTTTAAAATTACATATTTCTATTTGATATTTAACCCCTAAAGGCCCTTAAAAGCCAAAATGGCTTTTTGCTGTTTCGGGCAGCTTAGATGGAAGGTCTAAATTAAGAATTTTAGACTATAATTTGGCATGGGCGTGGTCATACATACAAGGTGTGTGGGGTAAAAATTACAAAGTCAAATTCGGATTTTATAATTTTTTTATTGAAATTTTTGGTTTCAAGCCCAACTAGGGCAGAAAAAACTTTTTATTATAATCATTTTTTCAAATTTTTTTTTTGGAGACATGCTCTTCACCACATTTAGGCTCAGAATTTGAAGTGACCTATGTTGATTATATTCTTGGCTTGACAAGGGCAACCTCCAAAATAAAGAACAACAACCTCCAAGGTTTTTTGTAATTTCACATCCATTTCTTTCGAAATTTGTCAAAATTTGAGATTTTGAAATTTTTTAAAAATAATTTCGCCTAAAATTTATAAAATCATAGAGGTACCTAATCACTGTTCATTTTTTCCAAAAATCAAATATAATTAATGTGATGCATGTTTCACCAAATTGCCATTTTTATACCTACTTCCGGAAATTAATTTGGATGAAGGTTTGAAACGCGTAATGAGTCTCTAAAATTTTGCATAATAGTACCCAACTTAGTTATCTACATGGAAAAAAATATGAGCAAAATGTTTGGAGTAACAATCTTCAAGTCCCCCTTTGCACTATGGAGACAATGCCTCGCAAGCAATGCCTCGAAAAACTTTTGCACAAACTTTGGATGTTATGATCTTGCAAATGATAAACATCCAACGGTCAATTTTTGAAACAGTAGCTATGAATAGGCTTAGGTACAAGATCTTACGGTTGGAATTCTAAAAGAAGTAAAAGAACTTGGTTCACATCCCCGGGAGTACATAGAGGTAGAAAATCGCAGTTTTGAGGTTTCAAGCTCCCAAAAACACAAGGAAATTTAGGGGTTAATATGATTGACTAAAATGTGATATTTGTTACATGTTAAAAACATTCTAAGCCTACATCACTTTCATTTTGTAGAAACAACTCAAAGGGTGCACTCTACATTATGTTTGATTTCTTGTAAATGTTTAGTATAGTGCACCCCCGGCGCTATAGATGAAAAATTGTATTGTATCTTTGAGAATAATATGAATCACATGAATTTTTGCATATAAAATTAACATTTGGGTAAAAACGATCCATTTTTTATTTTAATAAAAAAGAATTGAAACTGAAATACTTCCATATCCACAAAAATTCAATTTATGATAAAAAAATTTACAAATTCAATGGCTTGGATGTTATCTAAAACTTCAAATTTACGATTTTAAAATTTTTAACCAAACACTGAAATTAATTTATACCAAGCTTATTACCCATTTAATAGAAGTGAAAACCCATAAGCGATTAAAAAAAAACATATACCCTTGACTATTTGTTTAATCATATTTGTTTTTTATTTTTTATTTTTTTTCAATTGGCTAATTGTAGGTAAGTATGAACTTGAATATACATGCAACAACACCATAAACCTTAATTGGAAAAAAATCATTGTTGAATTCAATTTGAAAGTTTTGTACTCCCTTCAACCCGAAATAAAACCTGTGGTTTTGGCGTGTTCCAACATAACGCTATTTTTTTTAAAAAGACGTCTCAATATTCGAAAGAATGGTTTATTTTTAACAACAATATTAAGTTTTTGTGTCACTTTCATTGTTCATCCCATTGGAAGTGGACAAGGTTCACATTTGAAAAGCTACACTTTTACAAAGCATATCGGATTTAATGAGAAATACGTTCAGAAAATGTGCAAAACAAATGTGTAAAAATCATGTTTAACCCCTAAAAGCCCGAGGGGTATTGAACAAAACATAGATGTGTCATAATATGTGCTTTCTATATGTTTGATGAAGTTTGGTTCAATAGACAAAATGTAGGCAACATCTCTACAAATTATCCGTACAGTCAAACTTCCAAAAATAACTTTAGATCATATTTTAATGAATTAAAAGCATCAACCTTTGAAAATTTGTATAAATTCTAATTTTCACTTTTAGAGTTTAAAATTTAGCGTGATTGGTTAAATTTGGTTTATCTATTATAAACTTCAAAAAAACAAAAGAAATGATGGAGGGAACATCATTATTTTCCACAAAATCGCAAAATTTGTAGCACTAAGACAATGTTGAAGTGATTTACTTTGAAAAATTCTCCCGGGTGGAGTTTTACTCGGATTGACATAATTCAACTTGAGTTGGAAAGTAAACTTGATGAAGAGTTTAAAAATATTTTTTTATTTTTTCAAAAACGTATTTTTCGATTTCGGGCAACCCGTTAAAAAATGGGCACCGACCAAAAAATGATCTCTTGGGAGCTTAGGGGTTAATATACATCTTTTGTAAGTTGCATGCGTTCTCCCGCTATTTCCATTCCAACCCCCCCCCCCCCCCCCCCCCCCCCTTCTAATCTCCCTCTTCCACATAGGATACTTCCCTCAGTGGTTCTAATGGCCTTTGGTTAGGTGGGCACTAAGTCATTAACATTACGAACATACACTTTATTCCCGCCAATTTTGTACTAGATAACCGGTCGAGCCGCGTAGCGGAGTCGGTTATCGTACATAACCGGTTGTTCACTTTTCAATCACAACCCTTGATCTTCATGATCCAAGGGCATAGGATGCAAGTTGAAAGGAGAGAAGGTTATGAGTTGCAACTTGTGATGGCGATGGTGACGGGTTGCCAATGGGATGGTGCCACATTGGCGTTGAAAAGTCAACAACCGGTTATGAAAGAGAACCGGAGTTTCTATCTATCCAAGCCCGCACTCCCAACACAAGGGCTCTGGCAACTGACGTCCGGCACCTACCCGCCCGACCAGATAGGGCCAGGTCAGGATCTCAAGCGGGATCGTCGTCACCTCCACTTTAGCAGATGCATGCATTTGCACGGGGGTTCACAGCGAATTCAGCGCAGGGCCAGCTACTCCCGGCGTTTGCGTTGAATGGATAGCCTCAATCCCTCGTAATTGAACATGTTGCTGACGACATGAAACATTCACCTAGATTTCTGAATGGTGTACCCAAGTGGCAGAATCTGGAGCAAAAGTTGCTGCGCGAAACCGGACCGCAGTTTCGCTCCATGTACCTGGACGTATTTTCGGACATGGTCCTTTTCGCCTAAACCCTCCGTTAGGGTTTTCTCGGTCAAGTTCACTTGCATTCGCAGGCAATTGCCTCGGGAGCTTTCGAAATTTGTGTTTGCTCTTTAAGGTCGTTCTTGGCAGATGTGTGCTTGGTTGGAGTTTTCGGTCGAGACAGAGAGAGGACTCTGTTTCGACGCATGGGAGGTGCAGTTTTGTTGTTGTTGTCGCGGTGGATAGTTTGCTGTAGTAATTTTGGAGCGGTTTGGTTTCGGTGTTGAAGACGACGGGCTCCGGTCCATGTTCAAAGGCGTTGAGATTTCGAAACTGAGGTTGATATTTTGGCGTAGTTTCCAAGATGGACGTTGGAGAAATTAAACCAAGCCTGTCGCTCGGATTGGTGCAAATGATGCAGCAACAGCAGCAGATGAATTCGTCAGTCGAGCAAGTCAACAACGTTCAACCTACTTTGTCCAGCGGAAATCACTCGAGTGATCTTAGTCAGGTATGGAGAGACTGTTTCGTGAAACCATTTTAATTAGGTCTTTTATGTTCCGGAATATCGGTCCTTATGAAACAGATGTAAACGAAATGTTCTTTAAGGGGAAATTTCGGCAAGTTTAATAGATGTTCCGCCCGTATGTTAGAATTCGTAGTAGTGCAGGAAACGAATCCGCGCGTTCTTAGGCGTTTTGAATGTTCTCACGTTGCCGTCTGTGAGCGTCCCGCGTGCACCGCTACTGCTTTTTGGAAGCATTTTGAGTTGGCGGACACGAAGGGCCTAGGTTTTCACCAGTGATTGTTTTTCGGCGATTGGAAAATTGAAACTTGAAAAATAGATAGCATTTATTTTACTACAAATACATACCGGTAGCTTTCTATAGAATTGTGGCTATATAAGTACCAATGATAAGGGAAGATTATGGCGATGTACTCAAATTTTCTTACAGCAACATGGCAAGCGCATTTTTCAAACAGCAAGTAGGCGATATATAGTCACAAAAAATACACTGTAAGGTAGCAGCAGTAGCAACCTAGGGTAAGGTTTTCGTATGTCGGGGTTTCATATTTTGATTATTATTCTGATGTATTATTTGACGTAATTGGACAGGGAGAGACGGTCATGCAAGTTACAACTAGGGATGGGGCTCAGCATCTGCTTCAGAGCACGGGTGGTTCGTTGGGATTTTCTCCGGTGAACAATTCGCAGCGAGTGAAAAGGAAGGCGTCGCCGCTGCAGGGTCGTCAGTTTAGGGCTCCTTCCTCGCCAGCGCCTCTGGTTATGCAGCAGTCGCCTGTCATGTATCAGAGTTCGCCTCGAAACTCCCAAACTTTGATGCAGGGTCCGTCTCTTGGGGCCTTTCGTGCTGTTGTTGTACCCGAGCATCTTCAGAATGGTATTTCCAGGCCGCTGCCGAATCACCCGTCAACTCTGGGACAGAGAGGAGGCCGAAACAACACGTATCAGTACCAGGATCGTAAAGCGCGGAAACGAGGAGTACGGGATTGGGGGAACAGATCTCTCTCCGAGGTAGATCCAGATTTGTGGGAAGTCATGGAGAGGGAGAAGCACAGACAATGGAGAGGCATTGAGCTCATTGCTTCAGAGAATTTCACGTCACTGGCGGTCTTTGAAGCACTTGGCAGTCACCTCACCAACAAGTATTCCGAAGGATTGCCTGGCAGTCGATACTACAAGGGGAATGAATACATTGATCAGATCGAAACTCTATGCTGCACGAGGGCACTAGCAGCGTTTCATCTGGATTCAGGAAAATGGGGTGTCAATGTGCAGCCGTATTCATGTTCGTCGGCAAACTTTGCTGTTTTCACTGCACTTTTGCAACCGAATGATCGGATCATGGGATTGGACGTTTTATCTGGAGGTCACCTCAGCCATGGATATCAGACGCAGGGTGGCAAAAAGATCTCGGCAGCTTCCATCTATTTTCAGACATTACCATTTAAGGTTCACCCGGAGACAGGTCTTATCGATTACGACAAGATGGAGGAAATAGCGCTTCTTTACCGCCCCAAGTTGCTGATATGTGGCGGGAGCTCCTACCCACGAGAATGGAATTATGGCCGTTTTCGCCAAGTGGCCGACAAGATCAATGCTGTTCTTATGTGTGACATGGCTCACATAAGTGGGCTTGTGGCTGCACAAGAATGTGATAGCCCATTCGATTACTGTGACGTGGTTACCACAACCACTCACAAATCTCTTCGTGGACCCCGGGGTGGCATGGTCTTCTTTCGGAAAGGTGTGAAGCCTCCTGGCAGATTAGGCGACGGCGTTTACAGCCTTGAGAGAGACATCAACTTTGCAATTCATCCTACATTGCAAGGAGGTCCTCACAACAACCATATTGCAGCTTTGGCAGTATCCCTCAAACAAGCATGCTCGAAAGAGTATAAGGAGTATATTCAACAAGTGAAAAAGAATGCTCAAGCGCTTGCGGAGGCGCTGAAGAGGCGAGGGTGCAAGCTGGTCACAGACGGAACTGATAATCATCTACTGCTGTGGGATCTTCGGCCTTTCGGCATCACCGGAAATTCTTTTGAAGAAGTCTGTGAATCATGCCACATCACAGTGAATAAGACTGCTGTCTTTGGAGATGGGAGCTCGTGGCAGCCTGGTGGTGTGCGCATTGGAACCCCAGCTATGACGTCTCGTGGCTGCAACGAAGGAGACTTTGACATGATTGCGGAGTTTCTCTACAGGGCCGTGCAAATTGCTGCAAATCTACACAAAGGAAATGCACAGACGCAGATAAAGGGTGAGGTTTACAGCGGTGGTGAGATACTGGAGTTAAGGGCAAAAGTTGAGGAGTTTGCAACTGCGTTCGAAATGCCTGGGTTTGATGTGCCACATTGAGGCAAATCCGTGCTGGTTTTTGGAGAGTTGGAACCTTTTTCCTGGAATATCACAGATTGTGGTTGTAAGTTGAGTTCATTGTTATAGCTGCCCTGCTGGCTAGCACCAATGGATTTTCAATATTACAGACGGTGAAATTGAGCACAGCTATGGATGTCCAAGCGGCAGCACACGTAGTCTCCCATGGGCTTGCAGAGGGCAACAGCCACCCCCCTATTGCAACAAAGTAAGGTTTCTCAAATCATATCTTCATTTTGTTTTTTGTTTTCTTCCTGATATTTCCTGAAGTTGTCTTTGAAGTAGAGATTCCATCTTAATGAAGTTCTGCTTCTCATTGTGCAACTGATTGTTCGTGACAGGCTGCTGCTGAGGAGCTGCCCATGTACCATTATGCCATTTCCTACCACATCATTCCACTGATTTCAGGAATTTTTGAACGTGAACTAACATTTGTCGCGGAGGTGAATGCGACTTGTATAAAATTGCAATTGGGCTGCTGTTCGAACAGGACGGGAGATTTCACTCCCTCGTACTTTACCCATTGTTATAGAGATTTGCGCTTTCTTGTTGTAGGTATGACCTAAACGTTTCCATTCTTTAGATAATTTAGTTGATTTCAAGTTACAGTGTTTATAGATGGTTTCCTTAAACAGCTTCATCTCAAACTTGTCTATTGGAGACGAAATATAAAGATATCGCAGATGTTGTTCTATTTTGGTGATGTCACTTGTGATGTTTAACCCCTAAACGTCAGAGCGTCCAGAAAGTGGGCGACTAACAGATTGAAACCCTTCTCACGTTCTCTTCAATGCTTGGAAGTCATCCAATTTTTGGGAGATTCTTCACCAAGTTGTTGTCCTATCTAACGGTTGGATTTAGTCATACTTGATTACTTATTTTTCTAAGATTACAAATGTAGAAGTATGTCAATTCGTTGACCAAGCCAAAATTGCATTGACTGTAGTTCAAAAGTGGCCTTGCAAATATGAGGTTATAGACTTAAAGAACACAAATTTAGATTTTGTTTGTAATCAAATTTAGAAGGAATTTATAAGTTTTAAATTTCAAACTTTATAATTAAATATTGGTGATAGTATTAGTGAATGAGACAGATGGAATTTAAAATTCAAAATCTAGAATTTTCATCTGAATATCAATTCCAAAATATTCTTCTAAATAGTAGTTTATGATGCTTTTTCTAAAATTATCAATCTCACGGACACACTGGTACGAATGGATTTCCCTAAATCCCCGGTAGTCTTGAATGAATGGGGACAAAAGTGCCCACTATTTTAGTCCGGTTCAGGGCCCACCTTAAAAAACAACCCCCTCCAACGGTTTTTATTCCCAAATAGGTTCTTCTAGGGTGATTTGGAGCCACAGCCCCAAATTTGCAAAAACAATTGCCAAAAAAAGCACCAAAGGTGCTCAAAATGAAAATTTCAGAAAAAAGGAGGGGTGGATGAATTGTGCCCTGCATTCAAGACCACCGGTGGATTTAGAGAAGGGGGGTTACGATTAGGGGTTAAAGTACAGAAGGAAGGCCCGCTAAAAATGGCATAGTTTGACGAGTAGAAAATAGATTTCATTGCTCACGTTTTTTTTTCTTCTTCTCTCTCTTCTGCTTGTTTCGAGCTCTACCACAGTTCACAGTATTATTGACTGGCAATTCAAATGGGAATTATCAGCTGGGACACATTGGTTGGGGGTGGAAGTTTACATGGAAGAATAATTTGATGGAATGCTATTCCTGTGAAATGAAACGGTGGACCTGGACAAGCATCATGTCAATAATACAGTTCGTCTGGAAGGGCTTCTCAATCATGGCTGGCGTCATTCACTTTGATCTATAAGTTACCTGGAAAGCACACCCGGGGACCTGGACGCACTGAGGTAGCCAATAATACATTCCAGTGGCTCCCAAAGCTCACTGATTTTTTACCTGATTACAGAGTATAAAATCAATGTGAATTAACGCAAATTGAATACAAATCGATGTCACATTTGAGTTAACCGAAAAGAAGCCCATTTAACTTCCCTTTTTGCTCTACTTCTAACCTCTTTTTTGAGCTATACTTGGGTTGAATAGCGTTGCGTCATAGATTGTTCCCTTGTGGGCCATGGGCTTGGAGCTTTGGTAAAAGGTGTGGGAGTCATTGCGAGCTCTGGAGAATAATGACAATAGCTTGTTTTAGATTGTCCCCCAACTCATCATGAACTAGTTTTTGGTCTATTTATATTTCAATATGAGTTCCAGAGGAATTCAACACGAGTTTGCTAAAACTTTCCTCTTTGAGCTGACTTTTTGGTTAACTCTATTGTATGTTTAAAATAATCATTTATGATCAGATTTTGGAAGTCTTTTATAAAAAAAACTATGTGAAGAGTTCAACTGAACGAAATAACATGAGAAATTTTTAATCCATTAATAGTGCATGAACTTGAAATAGAACCAAACGACTCAATTGAAATTCTATAAACATGGAAATGAACACTTTTATCCGTTTATGCACTTAGGTCTCCTTACATGTTGATTGAATGGCAAAGATAGCATGTGTTCACAGATGCAGGAATCTACAAAGCACTTTTTTGTGCCTCTTGACAATGTATTTCGGACACATTTTAAGGCATAAAATTAAATTTTAAATTTTTTAAAACCAACCAATAGATAAAAGCACTAATGTCATACCAATATCAATGGAAGGATTCTTATTCAATCATGTCTTCTAGCGCTATCTTTACCCACCCAATCAACATATGAGGCCCTTAGAAGTTAATATTTAAGTATTGACCCATATCTTACATTGTTGTCACTTTTGCAAATACTTAATTCAAATGGAAAATATTTGTTCTCATTTGGATGTCCAAAACTGTATGAATGTACATCAATTATCCCATTTAGTGAAGGGGGGTTTAGTGAAATTAATGAAGGTAATACAAAATATCCTTATGATTAGCGTGATATGTAAAATTAGCGTGATATGAAGATTTTAGACACTCGGTAAAAATTTCAGCTCTCGTTAATTTTGAGATTTGACAAAATACTGTATGCTTTGGGAATTAGTACCACACGCACTAAATAGGATAATCAGTGTAGTATATGGCAGTTGGGCTGTTTCAAATGATAAACAAAGTTTATAGAACACCAAATCTTGTGAGAGTGATTTCTATCAAGAATTGAAACATCCAATTATAAAATCATGTTATAAAATAAAGGACACGTGTAATTTATATCAAACAAAAATATAGTTTCAAACAAAAATTGCATGTCAAAATAAAAAATCTCCTGAAAATTAAACTTTATTACAACATTTCATTTATTCCTGCACACAACATTCTCTAAATATTAATAGAATTATTGGAGTCAAGATGAAAGAAGTGCTCCACCAAATAAAATCCTTAACCTAGGATTCTATATGGAATGTTGAAGTGCTGTTTGATTCAAGTCAAATTAGAGTTTTTTTTGGAATTGAAAGCAACGATTTTTGAGATAATTCCAATGAAAAAAAATTCTCACATTTACAAAGGGTATTTACAAATGGTATAGTTTTCAAATTGGAAATCTCCAATTTATCTAAAGAATGGGATTGTGTAGGGTCAAGAATGTTATGGTGCAGACACCATGTTAAGAAATTTCCAGGGCTGATGTGGCACAGTAGACCTGCTCACAAATGTCCAATTATGTCAGGCCCACTTCGCTTGAAACTCAAGCAACCTCCTTGGGCCCTATTCAGCCCACACACGGCTTCCCCTTACCGGTTGATTCACGATGACACATTTTAGTTTGTAAAATATTATGCTCATTTTTCTTAAATACCGTACGTGGAAGGCAGGGTTGGCAAAAAATAATTCCCAAAAAAAATTCCGATTTAAAAAATAATAATTATTAAGTATTTTGTTGAAATCAACAAAAATAAAGTCAACAAAAATAAAGGCAACAAAAAGCCGAAAAAATAGAATAAAAACATAACACTCAACAAAAATTGTAGACAAAAAATAAATAAATAAAATGTTTAGTCGTTGGGAAATAATTTAATGTTATCCAATTATAGCCAATTTCTTAATAATTACTTCTGAAAGTGCCGATCTTCACTGTTTCAACTTTTATTAATTATTCGACATGAAAGTGCCGACCGTGCCTTCCACGTATGGTACCATAGATGGAAGTCAGGTTCAAAAGAAAATATTTAAAAAATAGCACCAGAAGGGAAATTCTATTTACAAATTCTTTTTAATGGCGAAAAGAGAATATTAAAGTTTTTTTTTTAAATCAAATCTCATTTTTTGAAAAAGAAAGAAAAATCTGACACAATGCCTGTGTTGACTTTGCCCTCCACTTAGGGTAATCAAAATATTTGAAACAACATTTAGAAAATATATGAACAACGAAAAAAACCATAAAATAAAAAATCTTAACCTTTACATGACAAAGGGGTAAAGGCAAAACCTAAACGTGTTATAAAATGCAACTTTTGCAACTTTGATGAAGTTCGGTCCAAGAGAGAAGCATGTTGTTTAGTAATTATCCGTACAATCAAATTTTCAAAAGATGTTTTAGATACTCATTAATGAATTTAAAAGCATTTATCATTTAATATTTACCAAAATTACAAATATTTCATTTTTAGGATTTGGAATTTGGTATGATTAGTTAAAACTAGACATTTTACTCTAAAATTAGAAATAATTGTTTTCAAAAGAGAAAACATCATTAGTTTCCCTAAATGGTAAATTTTAGTCATGATCTTAGGACGTAGTTGGTTAAAAAAATGGTGTTAATGACTATAGGTTTCACTTGTAGATTTCCAATGCTTGTAGGGTATGTAAACGAGCCGATGAGTTGTCAATCGACAATTTTAAGGTAGGGTTTTCTATAATGTAACTATAACATTATGTTGTAAACTACCCTTTCACATTCTTGGATGGCCTTCTCATGACTGTGCCATTTTGTCCTTGAAGACCATTATGTGAAGTGACCTAGTCTTTCACGTTTTTTCAATTTCATGGCCTTTGTATGTGCGAAAAGAAGCGAAAACTAATTTGTAATGTGGTAATTCATGTGTTGTAAGTATGATTTTGAATTAAATTTGTTTTGTAGTTATTAACAACATGTATACAATTGATATTTCTTCACTAGTAGTGCGCAAAGGAGCCGACCTAGTTTTATATCACTAAGACAATATTGATGTCTTTGTCTTTGAAAAATTCTCCTTGGTGAAGTTTAGCTTGGATTGACATGATTCAAATTGGATTGGAAAGGAGGTTTGATTTACTATTTGAAAATATTTTTTATTTCTTATAAATAATTTTTCATCTTGGGTTGCTCGTAAAAAAGGGTAGCGACCATAAATTGGTCGTTAGGTCACCTAACATGGGTTAACACCATCGTGAATAAAGAGTCCTTTGAATTATTTGTTTATCTACAATTCCAGGGCATGGACAATGAAATCTATAAAAACTATATTGAAAGAATTTAGGGAGTAAGCGACCTGAGAGGTTACGACTTCTATCTCGCAAGAGGAGGCGATTTGGAAATGAGACTCACATCTCACGGTTGAGTTTAATACTTTTGTATGTAATTAATAATTTCAAAATTGTGTTGGTCCTAATTTGGAAACCAAATTGAAATCTTGCATCACACTCTTGAACTGTGATACCTTTAAATATATGCAATAAGGTCAAACTTTCATGTATCCACGGGGTGCTGAAAAGGTAGAAGTTATTGATTCACTACCAAAATGGATGAACCTAAGAGTACAATTTTCATTCTTACCCAAATGAGTGAACCATCAGTTTTTATCGAGTCCTCAACTTTTGTTTTCTAGCGGCTTTCACTTGCTCGATCCTTACAAGGAAGCATGCCTTAACCTTTTGACATGCAAGTGTTCATGTAACGAATGATGAACAAATCGTAAGCCATCTCTTAACTACATCCCTTACATACATCCCTTACGATTTTTCATCCATCAATTTTTTCTTTAGTTCTTGCGCTAGTTCAATACCATTTGTACAATATGGATCTTCAAAATAAGATATTGTGATTGTTTAAAAAATAACAGGAGTAGTTAATGTCAAGTTTCATTATTAGTTCAAAAAGTGAAACTTTAATAACAATTTTCCAAAATAAGTAGAATCAAATGATGAAAACCGTACCATCTTGTAGTGCATACCATTCCAAATTTGTTACAATTATTTTTAATAAAAAATTGTAAACTTGGGATTTTAAAGTGACTTTCATATGAAAACCTTGCAAAATTAATTAAAAGCTATTAATAAAATATGATAAATCCAACTGTAAAACTGTGATCTATACATTGAGATTTACAAATTTTCTTTATACATCAACATGATTCATGAAACATTTTATAACACATCTTTGAAATCGGTGGTGAGAGAGGGTTGAATATTTGAATGCAAATCAATACAAAGATGTCCAGCAATAAAGAATAGAGAGAGAGAACAAGTCCAACTCACGACGGATCGTCACCTCGATTAGGTCCCAATCGTCTTACACATACCCGGGACATACCCGGGGCACCCAGGTTTCTCCAATTGCTTCGTCGTGCCCGCCCTTCCTTGAATGTCTGTGCGACTGTTTTGTTGCAGAGCTTCTCCCTCTTTCTTCCTCCAGGGTTAGAGTTTGCCCTTTGTCTCCATCGCCGCTTCCTTCGATCTCTCGTCCCTCCCCCGCTTCGTGGTCGGGGTATTGTTGTCGCCACCATGGGGCTTACTTTCACCAAGCTCTTCCAGAAACTCTTCTCCAAGCGGGAGATGCGTATTCTCATGGTCGGTCTCGACGCGGCTGGTAAGACCACCATTTTGTACAAGCTCAAGCTCGGCGAGATCGTCACCACCATCCCTACCATCGGTACGTCCTCGTCTTGTTCTCCTTTTCGCTTTTTTATGGTTTGGTCCGATGCGAGGGTTTGGTCAGTTTTCTTTTTTGTTGCGGTGGACGTTGTTCTGTTGTGCGGCTGTTTGTTTTCAGTGACGATTTGTTGAGATCTGTTGGTTTACGTTCCTGTTCTCGCGGTATAGTTTCTTAGCTTTGGTTAGGGGCTTCATAGTATACTTCCGGTGATATCCTGTTCAGTCTTTCTCGAGGTATAGTATTAGTTTTGGTGCATTCACTTGGATCTGTCCATTTGTGACAGTCCTAGTACTTTTCGTAAATGAGCCGCGAAAACGAGTTAATGTCATGGTGTTTTTTAAGTTGAGAATTACATGCTCTTCCTTTAAAATTTTCTCTTTGTCAAACATGTAATTATTATCTTAGAATGTGATTAGGGTGCATGTTTCCAATTTACTTATTGTCGCTGAAATCGGGATGTTGTATTTTCTTGTGGAGCTTCTGACGTGTTGCTGTTTTGTTTTGTAGGATTCAATGTGGAGACTGTGGAATACAAGAACATTAGTTTCACAGTCTGGGATGTCGGAGGTCAGGACAAGGTAAATATTTCGTGACATTTTGTTTCGATGCTGCATTAATATTATGTTGACGGAGTGGGGAATATTGCTGGGACAATGCCGGGATGTGTAGATGGTCGTATTTTTTCTAAATTACTGCGTCTTCTCGTTTACAGATTCGGCCACTGTGGAGGCATTACTTCCAGAATACTCAGGGTCTTATCTTTGTGGTGGATAGCAACGATAGAGACCGTGTTGTGGAGGCCAGGGATGAGCTGCATCGGATGCTGAATGAGGTATCTTCTTTCTTTTGTACCGCAATATCTGTATTATCTACAGATAAAACTCTGTATTAACTGTATTGTCTGCTTGTCTTTGTCGAAGTTGAGGTTTCGGCCTGTGTCATATTTCCTTCACATTGGAAGGTTGAAGTCTATGAGATCGTCGTTCCTCAGTTTCTCTCCCAATGCTAATTGTTTGCTTCGTTCTATAGGTTTTGTCTATGTTTTCTGTTAATGTAGTGCCAGGGTCTCATTGGATGAAGGTGGTCATTCATAAGTTTAATTACTGATGCTCCTTGTTATGAAGGATGAGCTGCGGGATGCTGTTCTACTAGTGTTTGCCAACAAGCAAGATTTGCCAAATGCTATGAATGCTGCTGAGATCACGGATAAGCTTGGTCTGCACTCACTTCGTCAACGCCACTGGTAAGCACTGTTCTGTTGTATGCTTGATTATATTTTCCTTATGAGTTTCTCACTTTCCTTTCTTTGGTTGTAAGGTTCTGTTTTTCACACAATATTGTCTCTCTTCTTTTCAGGTACATCCAGAGTACCTGTGCCACTTCGGGAGAGGGTCTGTACGAAGGGCTCGACTGGCTTTCTAGCAATATTGCTAACAAGGTACACCCAATTTGAATCTTTTTGCTTATTTCACTGATGGTTACGGTATTTATATTGACATGTAAAGGATTTGATGAACTTTATAGGATAATGACTGTCTTGCTGATCGTGGGAATGGTTCTGATGTATAAAGGGTTCTGATGGTTTCCTTTCTGGAACTTTCGCAGGCATAAATGGGGTGTATCCGAGTGCTGCAGTTTCTCTTCAAAGAGCTTTTGTGATACCTTCACTGAGCTGGCTCCATTTCATTTGAGTTTTGTATTTGCTGATAACAATCGCAATGATGTTTCTCAGTGTCTTAGAAGAGAAAAATATTGTTTAATGAAATCTTCGTGCCTTCTATGCATTTCTTTTTATCGATTGCATTTTGTTATGTCCAGTAGGGGCATGCATTATCAGTTCTGTAACTCTTCTACATGCAAATGCATATATTTGCGATCATTTCATAGTCCAATTTTGTATTTAAAGACTATCAAATGCTTATTTTCTGAATGAGCTCATGAGAGGTGCATATTGGTTATTTTTTATGCTTAGTAATGCCCGGTTTGAGTTGTAAGGACTAAATACGGTGTTGGAATCTTGACGTGTGATTGGAAGTAGTCTGTATGTTCTCTTCACAATGGTTTTATCATCGTGGATGTACAATTTCGATCATCAGTGGTGTCTTTGCCTGGTTGGAATAACAGTACAGTCCTGCCATTGAACACACCATTCGTGTGGGACTCCCTCCTTTGTTTGCTCCCACTATTTTTTGTACGACTGCTGGCCTGTAATTTCTCTTAATTTGAATGCATGCATTTATTGTAATGAATCGTTAACCCGTATCAGGGTATCCCTGGAATTGGCGACTTGAGAAAGTTCATCGTGAAGTTCTGTTTAGATGAATAATTTGGAATTATATGTAAATGAAGGTTCTAGATTTTGAATTTTAGATTCCATCCGTACAGGAGGTTTAATTTTATGAGTCGCCTTTTTCTAAGAGCACGTTCACTGAAATCTTGGAAATTTGGGGCGAATCACTTACATGAAATGAGGCATAAAAATTCCACAAATCATCCCCTTTCTAATCGGAGCCAACATGCATGAACTATATTACATGAAGCTATGTTTATAGTAAAAAATCCACACTGCGAAATGTCAATGATTGGATGAAAAAGCTGTTTGATTCTATATATTGTTTACTTTCTGAACGTGTGGACATTTAGGGATTTAACAGAATTTGAGTTAATTTAAAAAAAATGTAAGTCAAATAGTTCAACACCCGCCTCTATTGCAATCTTCTGTGTTAAGAAATGCAATATTTATTGTGAATTTTATATGGGTGAGTGACTTATCCATGTACGGTTGAGGACAAAGTTTAAATGTATAAACATGAAAGGAGTTGATAGATTGATCAAGATCATTAAAGTTAAAGTGAGCAACTTATTGTGAGGTGGCTCCATCTGTATTCATGTGGCTCCATCTATATTCATGTGGCTCCATTTGTATTCATGTGGTTACATATGTTTTTATGTGGCTAATTGCAACAAAGGAAATTGAGAATTTTTTTGGAACATTCACTTGATGCTCTTCATTGTCGCATGATGCGTGGCTTGATTGCGAGGCTAGCTGGGTCTGCCCTAGCCCTCGTGACATCAACGTGACTTGCTGCTAGCCATCTTTGCTAGCCCTTGTGTTCACCTACAACATCCGTATTCGCCTGCTCCCAAGCCCACCATTCTTTTTTGCATTCTTGCAGTGCTCACTATGGATCTCTGTAGCAATTTGTATTGTGCTCCATGCTCTTGCCACTTGAGGTAATCGCATCGCCAACTTTGTTGCTTTTGAAAATGCATATGAGGCCCTGTTAGAGCATTCTTCAACAAATGAGTTCAAGAACAAATTGTCATATCACTTGGATTTGTGAATGTGTATGTTTACACAATTGTTTTTCTCTACAAAACTTCCCTTTTGATGAGGCCATTGAAGGTTGGAAGGATTGTAAGTGTCGTGGAGGTCTAATGGGAACCTAATGGATATGTTCATGTTTTGTCATAGGTATTAGCTTAGTGTAGTTGCTTGGTTAGAGCTTGGCTTTAGTGTTTCCTTTGTGATCGTATTTATGTGAATTTCAACGGCGTTTTTGAACTTGTTTTTAACTTCATGAACTTAGGTAGTGTGATGATATCTAGCTTATACCTCAAGGTCCTAAATTCAAGTGCTATAAATAAAGGAATACGATTTTGCAAATTTTGTATGTTGTAGCGATTCCATCTTGTTCATCATAGTATTGTTTAGCCATTTTGTTAAAATTCAAGCCAAGCAGGCAACCACATTGCTACAATTTGCTTATATCTCAAGCCAAAAACGAGAATAAATAAAACAACTTAGCCACGGTTTACTAGAGGTTCTTTGTCTTCATCGCCTGGTGTGATCATCGGGATTAGTGATGAACATTGTATGTGCTTTATATTTAGGTCTAAAGCCTTATGGTTTCTTTTTTGCAATTTGTGTGGATCCTATGTGGAGTATATATATTTTGTTCAAATTTACTTATTTTTTTAACAAACGCATGCAATGTTCTTCAATGATTTTAGTGATATAATATTTGGTATCATAAGAATTATGTTTTCACAATACAAGAATTGAAATTATCATTATAAAACCATAGTTGTATAAATTTTGAAAACAACAAATGCCTTGCATTTTTGAGCGTAGGTTTCTCCTTGATGTATAGTCGAGTACAACATGGTTACAAATTTTTCAATCAATTTCATTAGAAAGTTCAACAATTTTTGAAACCACAAGTTGCAATTGGAATTGCAATGAAGCTTGCTTCAACTTACAATTGGAAATTCCGTTCATTTTTGAGCTTACATGGGCTTTCCAAAGTTCCCTCAAATCTGAACTGGATCCAGAATTCGTACTTATCTTGTACCCGACTGTACTTCAACGGTGTTGGGCTTTTCCACAATCTTATTTGTGCTTCTTGATGTATATCCACCAATGCAAAAAAACACATAAACAGAAATGAATCATTTTTCTATCTTTAAAATTTATACATTTGATATACGATTTTACTTTATATGATGTCTTAACCCATAAATGACTAAAGATTCATGGATACATTGATCATTCCTACTGTTTTCAAAATTTATACAACTATAGTTTTAAAATGACAATTTCAATTCACCGTATTGTGAAAAATATAATTTGTACTAGACCAAATATTATATCTTGGAATCAGTGAAGAACATTGCATATGTTGATAAAATAAAAATAGTCCACATAACAAAGCAAAAGTCCACATAGGACCAACTCAAAACTGCAGAAAAAACATAGGAGGCCTCATGTTTCTTTTAGTACTTTTGAGTGGGTTCTTTGTAGACTTCCTTTTTTTTAAACACATATTTTCTTCAACCATCACATACAATGTTCATCACTAATTCCAATGATGTAGAATTGGGTCCCATCTGAAATGTATTTTCCAAAATATGATTGTTTGCATTTGTCTTTTGAAACTGCTGAATTTGGCTTGCCTTAGTGATTTTAGTACAGTGATAGCTCGATGTGCATGGGCATGACTGCCCACAAGAGTGTTCAATCAGCAGTTGATTTCCTAGCCCGCCACCTGCACTCCCCATGCCCGTCCGCCTGCGTGCTCCCTACCATCTCGGATCCTCCTCGCCCTTGGATGCACCAAGAAGATCGAAGGGCCACGATCGCGCTTGCCGGCGACAGGGACGATGGGGCTTTCTACATCTAAGTGATGCGGCTTGTGAGTGGCTCACTTACTATTTTCAAGAGGCTAATTGAGTGATGTTGGTGGAGGAACTACATGGTAAGGTTTGACTTTTTAGATGACCTTAACGGTGCAATCCAGAGTGCTAGTGGAGATGCTCTCAACACTCTAGGAGTGAGGGTCAAGAGGCATTTTTGAAGGGCTCTTAGCATTTTTCATCTAATTGTTTTGTACCGTAACACCATAGCAGGTTCGCCACCAAGTGAACAAATATTTATGTTTTCTGAAAAAATAAGGTTCGCCTCTCAAAAACTGAATTTCTCAATTTCGTTTTTTAGCAAAAAAATCAGTAAAAATGATCTTAAATAGCTTGGAAATAACAAAATATTGCAAAAAATAATTTATTCTATTTTCGTTTTTCTGTCTTCAGAATTTTCTAATTTTTACGTTTTCTATTTTTAAAATTATTTTAGGATGAACCTGCTATGGTACTACGGTATGTCACACTTTTGGAGGGCATGCTCCTCGACTCTAAAGCCCCCTCCCAATGTTAACCCCTAAATGTCTGAATGTGCCTTTGCGACCAATAGAATATGGTGTATTTTGGTTGTATTTGAAATGGATTCACACCTTCAATGGATTTGAGTCCAAAAGAAAAGTTGGAATTTAGATCAGTGCGGTTCTAGTGAGTTCTTGAGATTTCAATTTAGAGCTTTTTGTTAGTAGCGAATCCCAATCATACGACAACGTATATACTATCCCCATGGTCTCCCAGTTTCTCCTTGTCCGGTGGGCATCGAGTCATTGGCATTATGAACGGACACTTCATTCACGCCGGCCCCTTGCTAAAAAGGGACCGGAGTTACTATCTATCTATCTATCTATCTATCCCCATGGGACGTTTAGGGGTTAATGCAAGCATTGTTCATCCATAGGCCCCATCTTCTGAAATTTCCATTTTGGGCACCCTAGGGTCTTTTTTTGGATTTTTTTTTTTTTTTTTTTTTTTTTTTTTTGCAAATTTGGGGCCTATGTGCTAAATTTGGTTTAGGGGACCCTCTCAAGAATTTTAAACCCTTGGAAAAGGGGGATATTCTTTAAGGTGGACTGCTACACATTCAAAATAGGGGACAATTTATGTCCTCTTGCATTAGTGTCCTGGGGATTTAGAGAAATTCGGGCATGCTCTAATCCTGAGCTTGTCTTGTAGGGTGATGAATTGATGATACAGTAGTTTGGATGTCAGGAGGCAGGGGCTTTTCTCTGTCCCAGGTGGAGCTTCAGAAGTGTGCTTCCAACATTCTAAAGGAACTCAGGAGGCTTCTGAATGACAGTGTTCTCGCCCATCATTCGACCCTGGCAGTCCAAAAGTGGCTTGGAAAGTGGCTGGGGCACCATACTTGTACCATCCATTTATCTGGTTTTCTCATAGGATTATTTAAGCTTAGCAATCAGTGGAGTCACCCTTTTCAAGAGTAGTACTATAGACGCTTCAAGAGTGTCTCACCACCTAATCTTTAATTAAAGATGAGGTGAATTTGTTCATGATTCCAAATCTGCTACAGTGATACGGGAATAGTGACTCAAATTCTAAGGTGTTACAAAGAAGGGCTAAAGAACCTTCTGCTCATTTTGAAAGTCAAGGTATTTTTTGGAAATTTTAATTATGTCTTTGGTGTTTGCAACCCCGAATTAGTCTTACCTCTGGTATGAGTATGGATGTAGCTTCGCCTCAGTCTTTGAAAGTATTGTGAGGGCTACACTGGGTTGGGTTTTGTGCTAAGGTAGAAGCACCTAATTATGACACTTTATCTTGAAATCCGTGATCTATGACTCACGTAGAAAAGTGTTCTGAAACGAAAACCATTCCTAAAATCTGTCACAATTAGGTGAGTGTTACAATTAACCCTTTAGCGCCCAGGGAGGTTTTGGAGAAACCAGAGCTTTTTGGTCTTTTTAAAAAAAAACTCTCTCTATTCAAACTCTGGAAATTATTAATAGTGTTTAACCGTAAAATGTAAGTTTAGCTTAATCAAACAAGTGTCGGTTAAACCGTGGTCAGATCCGACCGTTGGATTAGAAGATTATAGTATGTCTTTGAATCGTATAATGCACACTCAAAAATGAGATTTTGGAGGATGTGCGACTTCAAAGTTAAATAGAATTCGGGTTAAACTTTCAAAAACAAAATTGAAGGGTTCAGCAATGACATATATCAACATCTCTCCATTGCAATCTTTCAAGTCAAGAACTGACTCACACATAATTATTGTGAATTTTTCAACTGATAGTGACTCATCCATGTACGATTTATTCAAAAAATTATACGTTAAAAAATGAAAGGAGTTGATACATTGATCAAGATCGAAACACACAATTAATGGAACATGAACAAGATAACACAATTCTAAAAATTAAAACAAGATAAAAAACTTCCAAACACAAGAAATACCGTATAGTACATGTTGATAGTTGCACAACTCCAAATTGAAATTTTATTCTTTTAGAAGATGTGTTTCATGAGACTCCAACTCTAAACATCACAACTCAAAATCCAGTTGTTCATGGATTTTCCGTTATTTGCATTTTCAACACATTAGTGACCACAATGTGGTCTCCTGGCACTAAAGGGTTAAGTGCTTCTATCTTACTTGTTTCTCTCATCGTGCTATTAATAGGCGGATGAACTCCATTGCTCTGAACAAAATACATCACATTGATCCAGCTGGTTTCTTCAAACCCAAGCCAACAACATCTGCCCACTGTGATGCTCTTCAGAAAGTTCTACGTTACAGCTTGGGTATATAAGATTTGTTCAAACGAACCTTAACCCTTAACCCCTAAAGGACCAATCAACCATATTATGCTTGATTTTTGGTCAAAGGCCCCAAAAATCAAGTGTCTTAGCTTTATTGTAGTTGGTGTTTTCATTAGATGTTTAAGTTAAGTTATGATACATCTTTTGACTGTTGGGATTGGAGAATAAACTTCATTTGAATCTTTTCCACCGTTGAGAACTTTGAATTTTGAGTGTCCAAAATAAAAAAGGGCTTTCTAAAGATGCTTCAATCATAAGTCTCTTTTAATTTCTTCACCTTCAATTTTTTACTCCATGTAAATATAACTTTTATCTACCTTAAATATAATTTTTGATATTAAATTTGACAAAAACATATTTATTTTGAATTTTTCCCTTGTTTACATCATAAAATTTGTAAATATTCAAAATATCTTCCAATCATGTTGAAAATTTTGTCATACCTTCATAATATCGATGATTATCTATGAAAAATTATAAATCATTCAATGTGATATTTAAAATATGCAAATTATAGTGCTTTGACTTCTACAAAAGTGGTGAGGACCTTTAGGGGTTAAACGTTAAGAGGGCCTGGACGGGGCATCTCTCAAATGAGGCGAAAATTTGGAATCTAGATCGCTTTTTCAGTAGCTTTCCAACGCAACAAGTCTCGCTTGATTTGGTTGAGAAAATCTACTTTTTTCTCCAATTATACCTTTATACCAAGCCCGTGGGGCTTGCTTTGACGTTTAAGGGTTAACCTCTAAAAGCCCGAGGGTATTGGACAAAACACAGATGTGTTATAATATGTGCCTTCTATATGTTTGATGAAGTTTGGTTCAATAAATAAAATGTAGGGCAACATCTCTACAAATTATATTTACAGTCAAACTTCCAAAAATAACTTTAGATCTTTTTTTTAATGTATTTAATAGCATTAACCTCTGAAAAGTGGTATAAAGTCTAATTTTCCCTTTTAGAGTTTGAAATTTAGCGTGATCGGTTAAATTTGGTTTGTCTATTGTAAACTTCGAAAAAGAAAAAGAAATGATGAAGGGAACATCATTACTTTCCCCAAATAGCAAATTTTGTAACACTTAGACAATGTTGAAGTGATTTACTTTGAAAAATTCTCCCGGGTGGAGTTCAACTCGGATTGACATAATTCAACTTGGGTCGGAAAGTAAACTTGATGAAGTATTTGAAAATATTTTTTTATTTTTTCAAAAACTTATTTTTCGGTTTAAGGCTGCCCGTTAAAAACATGGAGCGACCCAAAAATGGTCTCTTGAGAGCTTAGGGATTAACCCCTAAAGGACCGGGGGGTGTTGAATTTAGCTCTTGTTTTCTTGACTAGCTCTTGTAGCAAGCTCAATCTCTCATTGGTGTGGGGTAAATTTGACGATCGGCACAGTTGAAGTTAAAGAACACTTACGTAGTTTTTTTATGAAAAAAAGATCAACAAAATCGCATGATTTTTGAGAAAATGCCACCGTTGAGAAGATTGATGGAACTAGTTTGGGGTATTTTGTACACATGCTGAAATTGGATTTTTTTATAAAATGCTCCAAACATTCTGAAAATTTTACTGTGAGTAGAAATCATCATTTCAATGATGTGGAAAAAAATTCAAGTGAGGGTCTAAAGTGAAGCCTAAATACCTACTGTGCAATTCAAAAAATTCACCAAAAATTGCTCACTTGATGAATTTCCGATCAAGAAGTACCTACAGATTTGGCTCTCAAAAAGAGCCAGGGTCTCTTTGTTGCTCATTCTACAATTCAAATCACAAGAACCCAATTTTCCTCACTTTCTAGTTCCAAAAGCCCCGTGGGGGCCTTACGGTCCTTTAGGGGTTAACTTCTAAAAGCCCAAGGGGTATTGAACAAAACATAGATGTCTTATAATATGTGTCTTCAATATGTTTCATGAAGTTAAGTTCAATAAACAAATGTAAAGCATCACCTCTATAAATTATAGTCAAAAATTAATCAAAACTATCCGTATAGTCAAACTTCCAAAAAAAAACTTTAGTTATTTTTTTAATGAATTTAAAAGCAATGACCTTTGAAAATTTGTATAAATTATAATTTTCACTTCTAGAGTCCAAAATTTAGCATGATTGGTTAAAGTTGGTTTATCTATTGTAAACTTCAATAAAGCAAAAGAATTGATAGAAGGAACATTATTACTTTCTCCAAATAGCAAATTTTATAACACTAAGACAATGTTGAGGTGATTCACTTTGAAAAAATCTCTTGGGTGGAGTTTAACTTGGATTGACATGATTCAAATTGTGTTGGAAAGTAGAATTGATAGTAATTAAAAGTATCCTTTTAATTTTTAATTTTTAATTTTTTTTGTAGTTCCAGACAATCCATTATATTTGGGCAGCGATAAGAAAATGGTCGTTTGTGGGATCAGGGGTTAAATGTCAAAGCAAGCTCTACGAGCTTGTTTTGAGAGATTAATCAAGAAAAAAAAATGGGTTTTCTCAACCAAAATTGAAATGGATTGGTACTTTGAAAAGGTGATGAAAAAGGCTAAAATATAGATTGGTGCTTTGGAAAGGTGATGAGAGGCTAAATTTAGAAAATATGCTTGTTTTGTAAATTTTGCATTCTAAGGAAATTGAAAAGAGAATAGGTGGGGAGGGAAGAGAGGCGGTTGGGCAACTTGAGACCTTGATGCATACCGGAGTTGGTAGCCACTAGTAGAAATATAGCAAGTGCTCCCTAGGGAGTTGCCCAAACAAAATCATTGTGCATGCGTGGAATTAGGCACCATATGCATGTGCAACTCCCTCGGCAATGCCAACTTTTTTACTACTGAGCGCATGTCAATGCTACTTAACAATGTTTTTAAGAAAATTATAATTAAAAAATCCATAATTGCAAAGTCTGAATCACATTGAATTTTTTAATTTTCTTTTAGAGTGACATTGTTCATTCTATTCATTGTTCATAGAGGACTTGAGGAATTTTCATGAGTTGTTCATGCAACTCATGGGGTGATTGTTGAAAGTTGCTCTCTATTACAAAAAACGCCTTTGGGTTGCCCTTCCAAATTCCTCTTGATGTTTAAGGATAAACTTCCAGAAGGACTAAGTTAACCGTCTAATTTTTTGGACGATGTACATATTTCATCCACATTTTCTCATCTATCATGCACATTTTGAATGGAAATGAAATGAAACAAAATTCTATGGCAAGATAGCTTCATGCATGTGTGATCCGATTAGAAAGAGGACGATTTGTGAAATCTTTATACCTCTTTTCCATGTTGTAGTTCACCAAAAATTTCAAAGAAAATATAAACTCATAAAATGAAGCAACCATAAGATCCCCAAAAATTACTACACTTAAAGTATTACATTTCAACCAATCAAAACAAATTTCATCCATAAATTTTCAATGTCTTATTTGTAATTGAATTACAAAATATTATTGAATTAAAGTTCAAAATTTATACATAAATGTTGGTGACAAAAATCACATATTTAACAATATGGACTGAATCTAAAATTTACAATGTACAACTTTTATTGATACATCAAGTTCAAAATATCCCTCTTGATTGCATTTTATGATGCATCTTTGAATTTTATAAGAGAGAGTGACTTATCCATGTACAGTTTAGGACAAAAATTTATACATTAAAATATGAACGGAGTTGGTACATGGATCAAGATCGGAATACATACACTAATGGAACATGAACAAGAGAACACAATTCAAAAAAATAAAACAAGATAGCAAACTTCCAAACACAAGGAACACTGCATAGTGCACGTGTTGTATTTGTAAGTATTTACTGCATGTTAAAGTATTTACACTATTTTCGGGTTTTGTTCATAAGTATTTTGATAGTTGCACAACTCCAAATTGAATTTTTTTTCTTTCTAGAAGATGTATATTATATTGCTCATTAACCTGAGCTTCACAATTCAAAATCCAATTCTTCACGGATTTTTCTGTTATTCGCGTTTATGACACAGCAAAGAAACACAATGTGGTGGCTTGAGCACTAAAGGGTTAAGTAAGAGTAAAACTCCCTACTCAAGGCCAGGGAGAATTGGCCCCCACACTCGTACCCTCACGGATGGATGTATTGGATGATCCCGTCCATTTTTCATCCATCATGAACCCGAGGAGGTTCCCAATCCCCATGCTGGTTCTCCCCAGGCTGGTTCTAATCCAAGAATGGGGGCTTTCTGGCCTCATCTTTATGAACCCACCTCCATTTAACCCCTAAAGGCCCTTAACCCCTAAGCTCCCGAGCGACCATTTTCTGGTCGCTGCCCGAAAAAAACGGGCTGCCCGGAACAAAAATAAAATTGAAAAAATAAAATATATTTTAAAATACTACATCAAGTCTACTTTCCAACCCAATTTGAATTATGGCAATCCGAGTTAAACTCCACCCGGGAGAATTTTTCAAAGTAGATCACCTCAACATTGTCTTAGTGTTACAAAATTTTCTATTTGGGGAAAGTAATGATGATTCCTCCATCATTTCTCTTGCTTTTTCGAAGTTTACGATAGATAGCCCAACTTTAACCAATCGTACTAAATTTTGAACTCTAAAATTGAAAATAATAATTTATACAAATTTTCGAAGGTTAATGCTTTTAAATTCATTAAAAAATGATCTAAAGATTATTTTGGAAGTTTGACCGTATGGATAATTTGTAAAGATGATACTCTACATTTTGTCTATTGAACCAACCTTCATCAAACATATGGAAGGCACATATTATAACACATCTATGTTTTGTGCAATACCCCTCGGGCTTTTAGGGGTTAAATGCCAAAATGGCTTTTTGCTGTTTCGGGCAGCTTAGATGGAAGGTCTAAATTAAGAATTTTAGACTATAATTTGGCATGGGCGTGGTCATACATACAAGGTATGTGGGGTAAAAATTACAAAGTCAAATTCGGATTTTATAATTTTTTTATTGAAATTTTTGGTTTCAAGCCCAACTAGGGCAGAAAAAAACTTTTTATTATGATCATTTTTTCAAATTTTTTTTGGAGACATGCTCTTCACCACATTTAGGCTCAGAAATTTGAAGTGACCCATGTTGATTATATTCTTGGCTTGACAAGGGCAGCCTCCAAAATAAAGAACAGCAACCTCCAAGGTTTTTTGTAATTTCACATCCATTTCTTTTGAAATTTGTCAAAATTTGAGATTTTGAAATTTTTTAAAAATAATTTCGCCTAAAATTTATAAAATCATAGATGTACCTAATCACCATTCATTTTTTCCAAAAATCAAATACAATTAATGTGATGCATGTTTCATCTAATTGCCATTTTTATACCTACTTCCGGAAATTAATTTGGATGAAGGTTTGAAACGCGTAATGAGTCTCTAAACTTTTTCATGAGCGTACCCAACTTAGTTATCTACATGGAAAAAAATATGAGCAAAATGTTTGGAGTAACAATCTTCAAGTCCCCCTTTGCACTATGGAGACAATGCCTCCCAAGCAATGCCCCGAAAAACTTTTGCACAAACTTTGGATGTTATGATCTTGCAAATGATAAACATCCAACGGTCAATTTTTGAAACAGTAGCTATGAATAGGCTTAGGTACAAGATCTTACGGTTGGAATTCTAAAAGAAGTAAAAGAACTTGGTTCACATCCCCGGGAGTATATAGAGGTAGAAAATCGTAGTTTTGAGGTTTCAAGCTCCCAAAAACACAAGGAAATTTAGGGGTTAAAGTAACAATTGCAACTTGAAACTGCCTTCCAATGAAATGAGAGGATTAATATTAATATGTGCACATAAATTGGAGTGAATTATCATTTGTGGCTCCAAAGGAGATTTGTATTCAAGAACCATTGAAGCTTTGAATGGGGTATGTTTTAAATATTTAACTCA
Organism: Pohlia nutans; assembly: GCA_022496805.1. Taxonomy (NCBI): domain Eukaryota; kingdom Viridiplantae; phylum Streptophyta; class Bryopsida; order Bryales; family Mniaceae; genus Pohlia; species Pohlia nutans. The sequence continues at coordinate 8,260,249 of CM040086.1, forward strand.
CAAGTTTTATTTATTTTTATTTTATTGCATGCATTCAAAATATGTGCACATTTGAATGGTTTGTGTTTTAAAGGCATATTGTTGTAACAATTTATTAAAAAAAAGTCCTAGGTTTAGAGGCATTATGGAATGATCACAAAAAACAGAGATATAATTATCTTTGTAGAAATGCAATCACGATGGGTATGGGTTAAAGTTCTGTGATGCATTCCGAAGTATCTTTGTGATGGGTATTTCCCCCATGTGGCTGTGATTTATCTCATATGTAGTCTACGATGGGTGTTTCCTAGAGGACGTGATCCATTTCAAAATGTCTATATGATGGGTATTTCGTAGAGGTCACGATGCATCTCAAAATGTCCTTATGATGGGTAATACCAAGAGGAGTATTTGCTATAGGTCGTGATGGATTTCAGATTATGTTCATGATGGGTATTGCCTAGAGAGCTATGAAGGGCGGCCAGAGATAAAAAAAGTTTGCTCAAAAACTTGCTATGATGGGTATTGCCAACAGAGTCGTGATTTATTTCAAAGGTAGCCTATGATGGGTATTTTTGAGAGGTCGTGATGTAATTCATAAGGGCTTTGTGATGGATATTGCGTGGAGAGTATTGAGAGCTGTCTAAGTATGCTTCTCTTGCGAATATTTTCAAGTTCTCGTGATACATCTCATTTGGGCTTTATGATGGGTATACCTCAATTGTGACGGTGCATCTTCTTGTTTGTCCATGATTGTTCTTGTGTGCTTACTCCTTATTTTTTTCCGCTTTGGTGTTTAATCATTTATTTACTGAGGTTTGTTTAATTATGCTCAAGAGTTTTATTATTTGATGTACTCTGTATTGTTTCCCTGTGTAGAATACAAAATGCCCCGGCGAAAAGAAGATCCCATTATACCTCAAAATATGCTCTTAATGAAGTCCAGAAGAGGAGGGCCTGGGAAACTGTATTGGCATCCATAAATTCAGTCAGTGCGATCAGGTAGTCAGAAATCAGTTAGTCAGAAAGCAATCACTTAGTCAGAAACTTCATGTAGAATAAAGCATTAAAAATTACAGTTAGAACCGGCACCTTCAAGACCAGCTTTACTCAGACCTGCGCACGGAAAGAGGGAGGGAGCTCAGCACGAGGGAGATCGATGATACAAACTTAAGGTAGCGGACCCAATTCCCGACTGAATTTCAATTGTGGCTAGTTGGGAATGTGAACCAACTTTTTTATAAATTTTGAGTGCTCCGCAAAGCTGGTGCCAGAGCAACCCAAAAAGAACGAATTTTTTTAGCATGTCTGTGATTTCCTACAATTTTTTAAAGCAAACCTTGTAGAGTGACCAGTCCTCGACCATAGAATATGTGTTATGTCTACAGGTTGGATTTCTAAATCTGCATCAGTGGGTAGTCCAAAACCGAGCACCTTTATCCTCTGTCAACAAATGAAGTTTCCCAAAAAAAAACACGTACAGTAAACAATAAAGCCCCTTCCTGGGCGCTTTTATAAATTATATTGGCCACATATCTGGACCCAGCCCCTAACCCTAGGGGCCGCCATTCAGACCCTGACGAGAATTGGGTCCGCTACCTTACTCAGACCTGTGCACGGAAGGAGGGAGGGAGCTCAGCAGGAGGGTGATCGATGAGAGAAGGCGACGACGACGGCGGCGGCGAAAACAACAGACAAAATTCAAAATATTCGAAATGCAATCAACTCGGCCATAGCAAATTCTCCAAAGCAGACCCTAAACCCTACACCCAATCGAAAACAGAGCGTGCATTCGAAGGCCCACACTCATTCGGCTACATCAAACTCCATCACTCCAGCTCTGTCATCGTCGTCGTCCCGGCGAGCGATCGGCGTTGCAACGAGCGGAGCAGGTGAGTGACGCCGACTGCGGAGCAAGAAACCCTAAACGGGCACAACGCAGGAACGGGAACTCTGGGAACGGAACGTGGGAACGCACAAGGGGAACGGAACGCGGGAACGCACAAGTGAAACGGGACGCGGGAACGGGATGACGAGGGTGGATGAAGCCCCGCACTCCATCCACGAGGGTACGAGTGTGGGGGCCTCCCCAGGCCCTACTCATGCCCTCTTTCAGGCCAACGTTACTTTTACTATTACTATTATTACTCTTATTATTATAATATTTTCCAACACATCCAAACCAACGCTATGGAAAGTGTTGGGCCCTGATTTTTTGGAATTTTGTAAATGACCCACTTCCTTCTTTAGTGCAGGAATTGGAATATGGAAAGATGATGATGTTTTCAACATTAATGATAGAGTGCCGTATTTATAAATAATCGATTGGCTCATAATTTGTTGAAGGCCTAGTCTTGTATAACTGAACGGAATTGGACTCCAGAATCCCGGTCTCTATATCCCCCGGTGGTCTTGAATGCGAGACCCCTGCGAGACACTGTTCATGCCCCCCCCCCTTTTCTGAAATTTCTATTTTGGGCACCGAGACCCCTTTTTTTGGCAAATTTTTTTGCAAAATTGAGGCCTACGGCCCTAAATTGCCCCTGGGCACCTATTTGGGAATAAAAAACCATTGGAGGAGGGGGTTGTTTTTTAGGGTGGGCCCTGACAAGGACAAAAATAGGGGGCACTTTTGTCCCCATTCATTCAAGACCACCGGGGGATTTAGTGACTTCGCTCCAGAATGAGCTGGATCTATATTTATTCATTTCTACAAATGGCTCTGGATTATTGCATCACCGACATTATTTTAATCCTTCAATTTCGTTCAGGGCGATGGCAAATTGGCCATCGATTCCATCCAGGCCACTTACATCATCGGCACTTTTGACACAAATTAATCCTAAATGACGGAGGGGTAAGGGCAAAACATAAATGTGTTATAAAAAATTACTTCTTCAATTTCGATGAAGTTTGGTCCAAAAGAGAAAATGAGGAGCTTGATGTTTAGTAATTATTCATACGGGAAAATTTCAAAAATAGCTTTTATTTTCTCATTATGAATTTAGAAGCATTTAACTTCAAATATTTATCAGAATTACAAATTTTATTTTTAGAATTTGATATTTTTTATGATTCGTTAAAATTAAACATTTTGTTCTAAAATTTTAAAAAGAAAAATTTTCAAAGGAGAGAACATCATTACTTTCCCCAAATAGTAAGTTTTCTAACACTAGACAATGTAGAAGTGTTTGTCTTTGAAAATTTCTCCCGGGTGGAGCTTACCTCGGATTGACATAATTCAAATTGGGTTGGAAAGTAGACTTGATTCCCTATTTGAAAACATTTTTTATTTTCTATTAAAATGTTTTTTCTATCTCGGGCAGCCCGTTGAAAAAGGGCAGAGACCATAAAATGGTTGATCCGTCACTTAGGGGTTAACTCCAAAAGGACCGAGGCTGATTTTCCAAGTTCGGTCAGCTTAGTATGGAATGAATATTGATCCTAAATTTTCGAAATTTTTTGTGGTGATTCTACTCTTTGTAACAAAGATGGAATGGTAATTTGCGTACATAGGTGATGCATGGATAAAAAAAATACAGTCATACAAAGGTGAAAAAACAAACTGCGGGCAGCTCCTAAAATTTTTCATACAACAAGCTATACATCTAAATTTTTGCACATAGTGAGCTAACACCCCCACATACACAACTACCTAATTTATTTTACCAAATTTGAGAGTAAACTATGCATTTTGGCATTTTCAGAAGTTTGAAACTCGGGGAGCAAGTCAAAAAAACAGTGCAACCAACTTTGAAGCTTATAATCTTACTATTGAAGAATCCTAAATGGTTGAAAATTTGTAGCTTGTTAAAAATTCAAGTTGGTTGAAATATCCTATGGTTGGATTGGTCAAAGAGGTTTTAGATCAAGAACTATTTGTCTTTTTATGAGAAGGGGTACTTTAGAGTATTTGGAGAGAAACATAGTTGTAGTCCTCTAGGGGTTAAGCGTCCACACTACATTTATCCGGTCAAACCTCATCAATTTCTCACATTTAAAATTGAGTAATATATTTTTGGTATTTTTCTCATATAATATATCCTTGAACCAATTTACACTGATTTTTTCATAATTGTTTAAATGAAAATGAATTTTATGAGATTTTTCATAGTTTTTCTCTTGTAATAGCCATAGTAATTACAAAAATGCCTAAAATAGTATGAATTATTTTTAAAAAACGTAAATAATAGTAATGAACAACATATATACATAAAGAACTCCGGTCCTAGAGGCCGGCGTGAATAGAGTATTTGTTCATTCTACTTTGATTCAATAGCCATAGGACAATGGATTCGGGGTTGGGATTACACGCCTCTCACGAGGTTAGACACCATAGGAACTTATAAGACATGACACTACTTGTTAGAAAACAAGGGGTAAGTATGTAGTAATTTTTGGGGGGGGCATCTTGTTGTCATTGGGGGGGGGGCATCTTGTTGTCATTGGGGGGGGGGGGGGGGGGGGTCAAAGTTTGAAGGCAGTGCTTGGTTGTTTTCTATTTTTCTTTTGTAGAGGAGGATGGACATGGCATCGTGGATGGCGATGGTATTAATGTCTTTGAAGGTATGTTTGATTTGCGATTTAGTGATTTTGAATGTCTCTTTAAGATTTTTTATGAAGGGGATGTGTGGAGGCTCTTGCTTTGGCGGTAATGACAAATAGTGATGCAACTTTCCAACCTTTGGCTGAAATAGCATTTAGTAGAGGTTGGAATTTAATAGGATTAGGGATGGATAGAACAGTATGTATGGTTGGGCATCCGAAATAGTTGGATTGATCCAAAAATCGTTCAAAAGTTGTGATGAACAACAAGGTGTAGGTTGCATGCTTCTCAAGCCTACATTAAAAGAAATTCGATTGGATTTTATTTTTTTGTGGTGTATATTGTAATTTTAGGGCTGTGAGATTTAAAGTGTTGTAAAAAACGCAATTTTAACAATCTTGAAGAACCCTAAATTGAATTAGAAAGTAGAAGACAACTCTCACACATTCTCTGTTGAGACCGATTTCATTTGAAATTAGGACTATGTGAAAATCAGCGTTTGATTGAAAAATGGTCAAACATGGCCCCACAGGGCTCCTTGCAAGTTTAAGGGTTAATTACTTTTTTTTTAATTGCCACATATCAACTTGAGATTGGTTTAGGGTGACGTGGACCTTTTCAACATCTGACGTGGGAATTCGCTTTTGACACCGGGTTGTCAAATCTTACCTTCATGTATAGTATAGCTTCTCACCTCATTCTATTTAAGGTAGACGACTTGTTTCCGATCACCTTAAGCAATTCAGCATACTTCTGGTGGAGTAACAAATAGGCAAATAATTTTGCAGTGTAGGGAAATAGATTTGAAGAAGGTCACAAATTTTTGAACAAATTTTGGGGCAATATCGAATTTACTACAAATTTTCAGAGTGAAGATTCTCTCCAACCCGTTCTCGCAATATAGGCTAACCTATTTCCAAGAACTGTAAAACTAGATTTCGAGAACACATGATATCATACTAACTCGGTAACAAGTTTCCATTTTAGGCGCCAACCATTCCATATTAAGAAGAAACATGTTTCCGCCACCGTTTACGAATGAATTTGAAAATAATGCAGGCCTATTCACGGAAATAGGTCGCCCTGTACTGCGTGATTGGGGGCCTGATCGGAAACAGGTCGTCTACCTTATGTCTGGTATAGCTTTCAACCTAAACAGCTATTTCACTTCTATCTCAGTTGAAAATGTGAATCTAATAATAATAATAATAATAATAATAATAATAACTAATTTCATGGATTTTTTTTTGCAAAACTGAAGAATAAACATGATAATTCAAGAATATTATTGATAATAATTATAATGTATTATATATTATCGCATCCATTTTACAGAGGCAACTTGCACAATGTACATATATAATTGTATCAATATACATCAATTGATTTTTGATGAAGTTAGAACAATTGACTTTTGATAAGTTCTTGTTGATTCTTAACCCTTAAACGACATATGCTTTCCTGATACCACACTCAAAATCTCTTTTAAACTCCATTTCAAGCATGATTTTGTTTTTAATTTACTTTGGCTTTATTCTAAAGAAGTATGGATCTCTCTAAGGTGCTCAGTTTGGCATTTTGAAAACCCCATTTGGTGCAATGGAGTAGAAGTTATGAGCAAGATTCTCCCAAAATGTAACCAAGCCCGTGGGGCTTGCATTGTCGTTTAAGGGTTAAATTCTTTTGACACTTTCCTACCTCACCTAGAATTCTTAAAGGATGAAGCAAGGAAATCTCAATTGATTTATCAAAACTAGAAAACTTTGGAAGCAAATTTGACCTCCAAAAGTTCATTATCTACAAATATCATTTTTAGATTTCTGAATTTTTGTGAAGCTAATAAAATTTTGAATCTAAAGAATATATATATATATATATATATATATATTCATATTTATAAAAAATCTTTTATTCATTCCATTTAGATTAGTAATTTGAAATTTATGAGGAGTCTGTGTTGTTTTGTGAGTAATTTGGACATCGTTTTGTAAAAAATTTGAATAGAGTGTTTTTTGGACTAAGTTTTCATAAGTTAAAAAAAAAAAAAAAAAAAAAAAAAAAAAAAAAAAAAAAAAAAAAAAAAAAACCATGGGCCTATTGGGTTTAGATTATTCTCTACAACATTCCCAGAGTTAGAATTGAGATGTTCAAAGAATGAACACAATTGAGTTAACCAAAAACAATAGGGGACTTTTGTTGAGGCTATGCAAAGTCTCTACCCAAATAATACTAATATCTGACATGGATTGTACATGTATAGTTCTCTGGTTCTTTTAAGAATAGTCCCTTGGGCTTGGGGCATTATGGTCCTTTAGGGGTTCAAGTAGAGACAACCAAAATTGCCATAAACTTAATCATATATATTTAGTAATGTGCATTCCCTTAATGAAATTTGTATTTATTAATAATAATTATTATTATTATATAAAACAAAGTAGTGCACTCACAACAACTTTGCCGTGAGAACAATCATATCAAATTTTGGCACAAGGAGCCCGTGAATTTAGAACACCTACCAATAAATCTTTGATCGCTCAAAATCTATGCCTATAATAAATGGAAAAAAAACACCCATCTTTTGATGCATTGGAAGCCATTATCATTCACTAACAAGAACATGTAAAATTTTATCAACCTAAATTGCACCCCTCTTATTCGTTTCCAGTCACCATCGCTCGTTCAAGGGTGCGAAATTTACTCGGAATAATTTATTCGTTTTCCTGATGTTCTTAACTCCTAAACGCCCAAACAACCATTTTCCAATCACTGCCCAAATCTAACGGGTTGCCCGGAATTTTAAAATTAACTATTTGAAAACTATTTTTTTTGAAAACACTACATCAAGTCTATTTTCCAACGCAATTTGAATTATGAAAATCCGAGTTAAACTCCATCCGGGAGAAATTTTCAAAGTGAATCACCTCAACATTGTCTTATTGTTATAAAATTTGCTATTTGGGGAAAGTAATGATGTTCCCTTTATCATTTCTTTTGCTTTTTTGAAGTTAAAAATATATAAACCAACTTTAACCAATCAATCTAAATTTTGAAGTCTAAAAGTCAAAATCATAATTTATACAAATTTTCGAAGGTTACTGCTTTTAAATTCATTATGAAAATATCTAAAGTTATTTTTGGAAGTTTGACCGTTTTTAGAGATGATGCCCTACATTTTGTTTATTGGACCAAACTTCATCAAACATACGGAAGGCACATATTACAACAAATTTATGTTTTGTCCAATACCCCTTGGGCTTTCAGAGGTTAATTGAGCGGTAGATAGACAAAATACCAAGCCCCAACAGACTCTTTATTCACAATGGTCTTAGGGCCGCTTCATACTATGGCCGAAGATTGAGAGGCCGTCGATTACCACCAATCAAATTGCAAAAAACCATGAGTTCGGCCTCTCGACCCTTCACACTACAGGCCAAAGTCCAACGGCCGTCGCTCTCCAAAATGCCTACGTGGCAATACTTTTGACCAAGGCGACTGGCTCTCAAAAGGAAGTTTGAGTCGGACAGGAATGGAAACCCAAACTATGATCGAGAGGTCGTCGATTTCTTTTCATAAAAATGAAAACTATATTTTATTGCCTATTTTCAGTAGATTTCTTTGGACTCTCAACAAAGTTTGGACTCTCAATCCCACGGCCTCTCGACTTGGACGGCCATAGTGTGAGAGCCGCTTCACACTATGGCCGAAGGTCGAGAGGCCGTCGGTTTCCACCAATCAAATTGCAAGAAACCATGGTTTTGGCCTCTCGACCCTCCACACTAGGCCAAAGTCCAAAGGCCGTGGACCTTCAAAATGCTTACATGGCAACACTTTTTGACCAAGGTGACGGCCTCTCGAGAGAAAGTTTGGGTCCTACATTTTGCAAGACCTGTCACTATGGTTGAGAGGCCGTCGATTTCCTTTCATAAAAAATGAAAACTATATTTAATTGCTATTTTCAGTAGATTTCTTTGGACTCTCAACAAAGTTTGGACTCTCAATTCCACGGCCTCTCGACTTGGACGGCCATAGTGTGAAGCGGCACTTAGGTCAACCAACATTATGATTATGATTTTTTATTTTTCAGCTTATCATCCATTGTTTCTTGTTTTAAATTATTAAGCATCATGGTCAGTGACCTCAAAACCACTTTATGACATTTAGCACAGGATGCTACCTCCCACATAAATGGTAGATACTTTTGCTACCTAGTGAATGTACTATTCACGATACCTCTATAATATCCAGCAATACCCTTGATATACTAAGGTAATACCATGATGATATCCGCGGATATCACCTCATGAAGTTGCTACATATTTATAACATGATGAGCATTCTAGCTACATTTCCAAAAAACATTCATTTTTTTTCTTTGTATGTTTAGCAGCCCCATTCATTTGGTAGAAATCCAGCTAATTTTAGCCAGTTTTGAGATCACTGATCATGGTGATTGTGACGGTGCTGGTGGAGGGGCTTGGCTGTGAGTGTGTTGAGGGTGTACTTTTAGTTGGGGGCAGAGAGGGCCGGATTTAGTCGGGCAGCCCTCCATATTAGTGACTGGCTTTTTGAGCCATTTTTCAAATTATTCAAAGAATTGGGATTTGGGCTATGGTTGTGTTTCCATTTCTAGTTAGTTTAGTCCTCTCATTTAGATACGGAATCCATGGGTGGCTCTTCCACTTTGAGAATAGAGTTAACCTTAAAGGACATATGCTTTCCCGATTCTACATCCAGTTTTTTTTTAAACTTCATTTTAAGCATGATTTTCTTTTTAATTTACTTAGGTTAGATTCTAAAGAAGTACAGATCTCTCAAAAGTGTCCAATTTGGCATTTAAATGACCCCATTTGGTACAACGGAGTAGAAGTTATGAACAAGATTCTCCCAAAATACTATTAAGCCCGTGGGGCTTGTATTGTCCTTTCAGGGTTAACCTCTAAAAGCCTAAGTGGTATTGAACAAAACATGGATCTGTTATGATATGTGCCTTCCACATGTTTGATGAAGTTTGGTTCAATAGACAAATTGTAGGGCATCATCTCTACAAATTATCCATGCGGTCAAACTTACAAAAATAACTTTTAGATTTTTTTAATGAATTTAAAAGCATTAACCTTCGAAATTTTGTATAAATTGCAATTTTTAGTTTTAGAGTTTAAAATTTAGCATGATTGGTTAAAGTTGGTTTATCTATTGTAAACTTCAAAAAAGAAAAAGAAATGATGGAGGGAATATCATTAATTTCCCCAAATAGAAAATTTTATCACACTAAGACAATGTTGAGGTGATTCACTTTAAAAGAATTATTCCGGGCGAAGTTTAATTTCGATTGATGTAATTCAATTGTGTTGATTTAGTATTTTTGAATGTTTTCTATTTTCAAAAACATATATTTTGTTCCGTACACCCCGTTAGATTTGGACAACGATCAGAAAATGGTCGTTTGGGTGTTTAGGGGTTAGCCGAAAATAATGTCTCAAAGTAGAAAGAAACTTTAAACTCACCTTAGACTCATGTTGAGTTTAAGAAGATTGCATAAAGTTATAGTCTATTGTGAGTTAGAGAATAATCTAAACCAAGGCTTTGCACCACCCATGGGAGTGGAACTTGTGACGTTCCAAATGCTATAGGAGAGTTTCTACAACTGTTTTGCAAAGCCTAACGGACTATCCATGAGAAGACCAAAGAACTATTCATGAAGAACTCAATGCCAAAATTGGTAATATGAGGTAGGTGACTCCGCATAGATTCCCGGCATAGATTCAACATCCATTCTTGATTGTTTTCAGTTAACTCAAATATAAGTGTGATCATATTCATTCTATGTCTAAAAGCATCTCCACTCAACCTAGCATATTGACCAGGCAAATAAGTTGAAACTTTTTATTCCCATGTAATTAGAAATTGAAATTACTATCATAGGAATCATGTCCAAAACGCATTAATATATGGATTTGGAAAATGTTATATATATTTAATATATGGATATGTGTTAGAGGACTTCTATACGAAAATGCCGCACCACTTTGACTAGAAAACAACCTCACAATCCAATTCATTGAGTTTACATACACTAAAAATAGATTCTCACAAGAAACATAGACAATAAAATCCAAAAATACCAACCACTAATTAATAGCATCACTTAACAAGGGTGGAAAGCAGACCCTTTCATAGTCATCACGGCTAAAGTTAAAAGGAATATGCACACTTTGTCTATGAAACACCTCGAAACAAAATTCAAACCATCTGAAACCTCCATTAAACATACTTTCTTAGCAATAAACATCATACCCATACACCATGTCGGGTCAATCCTACCACATAAACGACAAATAGAAAACAAACAATCACTACCAAGTGAATAAATGGAACAAAATAGCAAAAAGGGGGGATAGTGGTGAAGACCACTATTTATTTCTTTTTGCCTTTTTTGTTAGCTCGGTGTATTCATTTGTCTTTGAAAAGTGGGATGGAGTCGGTTGGTTGGTACAACTTTCTTGCCTATGACAACTCACTAGCAACATCAAGTCATGAATATCACATATTGCTTAAACGGATCTAACGGGAATTGACCCCAGACCACATAGAACACGCAATTCGCTATTTATGCACTTGGTCAAGTGCGCTCATTTCATAAACATATTTGACTTTAAAAAAAAACCGGTTAAAAAGTTCTCTAAAAAACATCAATGTTGTCTTTCTTCAATCCCATACATTGTAAATAAATAATTATTTTAATTATTTTTTATTCTTATCTTTATCTTTTCTTTTATATTTTCTTTCATCTTTTCTTTTATATTTTCTTTCATCTTTTCTTTTTAAACTTGAATTTTTTCTTGTCTTCTTTCTTGTCTTCCTATTGTCTTTTTTTCTTCTACTTTTTCTTCAGTTGTGGCCGCTGAACCCTCAACAATGGGAGCAAACCCCCCCCCCCCCCCCCCCCCCCAAAAAAAAAAAGTAAAAAAAGTTTTTTTTTTTTTTTTTTTTTTTTTTTTTTTTTTTTTTGGTTGGCCATGAGGTGCTGCTAAACCCTAAATGGCGGCCGCCCAAAAAAAAATCTTTTTTTTTGGACTCTTTTCAAAATTTACTATTTTTAGCCTCTGGGTGCGCGGCTGCGCACCCAAAGACCCTCCCATCTCCTTCTCATCTTTTTCTCCTCTCCTCACATATATAGAGGAGAGGAGAGGGATGGGAGAGGGATGGGAGAGGGATGGGAGAGGTAGTGGGAGAATGATGGGAGAGACCCTCTCCTCTCCCCTATATATATGAGGAGAGGGGAGGGAGATGGAGAGGAGATGAACATAGAGAGAGAGATGAAGATGGAGAGAGAGATGAAGATGGATAGGGAGATGTAGAGGAAGATGAAGATGTAGAGGGAGATTGAAGGGTCTCTGGGTGCGCGGCCGCGCACCCAGAGACTAAAAATAGTAAATTTTGAAAAAGTCCCAAAAAAAAATTGTTTTTTTGGGCGGCCGCCATTTAGGGTTTAGCAGCACCCCACGGCCAACCAGAAGAAGATTTTTTATTTTATTTTATTTTATTTATTTTTTTGGCGGCTGCCATTTAGGGTTCAGCAGCACCTCATGGCCAACCCAACAAAAAAAAAACTTTTTTTACTTGTTTTTTTTTTGTTGGGGGTCTGCTCCCATTGTTTAGGGTTCAGCGGCCACAACTGAAGAAAAAGTAGAAGAAAAAAAAGACAAGGAAGACAAAAAGGAATACATGAAGAAAGACAAAAGAAAGACAAGAGGGAAACAAGAAAGAAGACAAGAAAGAAATCAAGTTGAAAAAGAAAAGATGAAAGAAAATATAAAAGAAAAGATAAAGATAAAAATAAATAATAATAAAAATAATTATTTGTTTACAATGTATGGGATTGAAGAAAGACAATAATCGTCGTTTTTTAAGAAAAAAAGTTGGACAAAAAAAATTATGCGCTTGAGGACCAAGTGCATGATTATATGGCCAAGTGCATAAATAGCGAATTGTGTGTTATAGTTGTGATACATAGTTTTCACACAAAAACCCGCTTCGGGTTAAAAAGAGAGAAAACAGCAACGACGGGAAAACCGACGAGACCCACAGGTTATAGAAGGGCACAAGGCCCAAGATGCCAAATCAAAGTGGCCTGGCAAAAATCCCGGGGGTGGGGGGTGCAAAAAGAACAGAAGGCCAAAGAGGCCCAAAGACTTATGATACATAGTTCTTCACCAACTAACCGCATAACTTGTGACTTGGCAATCTTATTCCACACCAAAATTCAAATTATGTCCAACATATTCATAAACACTAGTTTGTAGTTACTTTTTACTAATTCCTGGTCACTAAAGTATTTGTTCTCGAAAGGGAAGGATAGTTATGTAACACTGCCCTTTGCCCGATGGGTACTAGGTTATTGTCATTACGAACAAACACTTTATATTCATGTCTGTCTCAAAAGAGGTCCGGAGTTTCTTTGTATCTATCTATCTCTCCATATTTATAATGTCCCAAAGTTGCAAATATTTCTATGCCTCCGTATATTAAAAATTAATTAAAAAACTGGAATATATATATATATATATATATATATATATATATATATATATATATATATATATATATATATATATATATATATATATATATATATATATATATATTTCGTTTCGCTACCAGTTTTAAATTTAAATTTGAAAATTTGATAAGTGAGTATGCAACATAGTAGTTTGGACTTTGATTCTTACTAGTTGAAATATTGTCGAATGGGACTTGTCCTGAATGACCAAATGTCCATTGTGACTCGTTTTTAGTGACTTAGATTGATTTTGAGTCATTAAAAATGAGTCACAACGGACATTTAGTCATTAAGAACAAGTTGCATTGAACAAAAATTCTACTAGTACCTTAAAAATCTTGCAAATGTAATAAATTTTTAAATATATAAATATTTTGAGACCTAGAAGGTGATTCAGACGTACATAAAACTTTATAAACCACACCTTGATTGCATTTAGTTTCAAAAAATCTCATTTTCAACATTAATATGTTCGGTCCTCCAAAAGCTAATTTAGGGCCACTTTACATTAGGATCCACATGCGATTCTCAATAAACCCATCTCTTGGACTTGAGAAGTGGAATAAAATGATTACATGTGAATTAAACCTAGACCCAAGTGTAAAATCATTGGGTTTAATTTAGAGTTTAAAAAAGTTAAACCCATGATTGAACTCGAACCCAAGTATGAAGACTTGAGGTCGGGCTTGAGGTCAAGTCCAATAGTAGGTTTAATTCTAGTTGCGTAATAGGAATGTTTCAAAACATTAGTATTTTATCGAAGTGTCCATTGAACCTAATGGAAGAGTTGGTTTTCAAAACTTGTACTCTCCTTTGGAATCTTGAATCCAATGCTTGGATCCATCATATTAACCTAATAAAAATACTAATTCCTTAGTTTTTATTTTTGTTGCTCATTACTTGTTACTTTTGTGACTATAGAGTCTATCCTTGAAAGAGAGCATCAAGGGTAGTATGCGCCATCACAGTCCTTGGTGGTCAAGATGGTAGCACTTCCCTCAATAAACTCTTCATTCACTTTGGCTCTTCCGGCTAAAGTTCCTCTCTCTCTAGTTGGTTCATAAGCTTACGGTGTATGGTGATTTCAGTGTAGCTAATGTTTGGTAGAGTGCAAAGTTTGCTCTGGAGTGCGTACGGTACCGAGAAACTGGTCATGAATCCAAAAGGTGCAAAGAAGTCTTTTAAATTCTGATTAATACAGCTTGAATTGACTGATAGCAATCATGCAACTTTGCACTAAAGAATTTGAATACTTTGAGTAAATTTAAGGTTTTCTTCACATGATGATGGAACTACTGTTTGAAGAGGATGATTGATCTCCTAACAATAAGTTAGTGTGTGTAGTTGCAGATTACTCTTAGGGGTTGATTGAGCGCTCACGGGTGTGGCTTATCCCCAAAAAGTGTTACATGGATGCAATGATTTTTCTGTGATTTTTTTTCTTCTTGAAGCCTAACTGGCAACGTTAAAAAAATTGAGTTAACCCTTGAATGTCAGGATGGCCTGGGCGGGTAGCACAGAAGGGATCAAAAAATTTGGAAATTTTTTGGAGGGAATTTTTTTAAAAAATTTAAAAATTAAAATTAAACAATAAAAAGTGAAGGAAAAACGGCTTTGTTTGCTAGCCCTATAGCACTTTTCAAGAAACGACCTTAGCTGCCTCAACCTCAACTCCTGTTCATTTTGATAGTTTTAATTGCTTGCCAATGATTTCACAATCTCCCGAATGAGGCGCAAATTTGGAATTTAAATCGCTTTTTCAACAGTTTTTCAACGTACAAATCCTTACTCGATATGATTTAGAAAATCCACTTTTTCTTCATTATTCTCTTACAAACAAGCCCATGGGGCTTGCTTAGACGTTTAAAGGTCAACCAAAATCAGAATCTCAGTTTTGACCCCCAAAATTCTAGGGAATAGAAGTCTATGTTCTCTAGGAGTGTAGCGGAAAATAAAAATTCATATTGAAAACTCCACTTTTCCTTGGACTTTGGGGCTGATGTAATCCTATAATAAGAAACAAATTATACCCAGCGGAAAAGGTGGATGGCTAGGAAAGAAGCTTGCAAGCCGCATTAGTCAGCCAACGCATGCATCTGACACCAAACTCCTCTCACAACTAGTTTTGCTATTCTTTTGACGGAAAAACTAGTTCAATATGTATTATGTTTGGATTTGGTGGCAACCGTGTCAATCAACTCAATTGCCCTTGTAAGGTGAGTAAAATCTCAGTTTTTCTACTTGGTTCATTTGTTACATTCTATAACAGTAGGGTTATGTTCCATCACTGTTTGGTTTTCTTTTACTAATACAATAACTTTCCTTAAATTAGAATGAAAAATGACACTTTCCATTCTGTAAGGGAATTTAGTAGGAGTCAAGCAAATAAGACAATTTTATATAAAGATAACTCCTTTTTCTTTTTAGACCGGTGTGAATTGAATGTTTGTTCAGGGGTGGTTTACACTACAGACCAAGAACTTGTCCCATGCAGCTCTAAGATCTGTGATTGGTTCCATCAACTCGTCCCGGGATGACTTGGGTTTACACTACAAGGAAAAAAGAAGAGTGATCAAAGGAGTTGAGGTCCTCAAAAGGCCTAAAAATAGGCCTAGTGGATAATGTTGAAGGGTCCCTCGGATTTTGTGGTGAAAGAGGCAAAATGGGTTCTCTCATTGCCAAACGAGGAGACCATGAGCTAAAAATGTTGTTTTATTATTTTTTAAAGTCTCGATCCAAGTTCGGTTGAGACTAAGTGAGAGGCCCAAGAGGTTTAAAAATTACATTTTTTTGAAGTGTGACCATGGAAGTGTGACATAAAGTGTGACCATGGAATTAATCCATTTTCCTTGATCACGGCTCTTGGTTTGTAGTGTAAACCGCCCCTCAACCTACCCTTGATGTGTTGTTCACAGAACAAAGAATCATTGGTACCTCAACCTTAGGGGGTCTTTACATTAGTAACCAAGGGCCGTGGCCAAGGGAAATTCTACACTATGATTGGAGGATAAGAGCCGGCCGGTCCAAGTACACTTTACACTAGCCATAAAAGGAGGAAGTGACCAAGACTAAAATGGATGAGAAAATGACATGCAATCCTACATGTCGAGAAATGGATAAGGTTTCGTGGTCACCTGGATAATGCAGCGAGACCACCAAAAGAGGTTCTCTCGCCGCAATATCCGGGTGACCAAGAGCTGAAAAAGCCAAGAACCAATGGAATTTTCTTTTTAATAATTTTTTAAACATTTTTTGCCAACGTTTTTTTGCTCAATTGTTTTTACTGTTGGAGGGCGGCTATTTGTCTTTCCAAGATGAAAAGAAACCGTTAAGTCTTTAAGATCCCAAAAACCGTTAACTTTTGAATCCTTCCACAAGAAACCTGTCTCTCTCTTCTCCAATTCTCTCATGTGTCATGTTTTAACTACATCCATGATTTATTTTTTTTGCATTGTTTGTGTGTGTTTGTAGTGCAATTTGTTCACAATGGAGGGATATGGTCCGGACAATGAGTACTCTCAATCTCAAGTAGGACAGGAATGGTCTCAGAATTCAGAGTGGATGACTAGATTCCCTGTGCCAAATTTTTCAGAAAATCCGCAGCTACAGTTTGCACATGGACCGAATATGTTTACTTGAGGTCAAAGTGCGTTTCAAGAATATCCTACACCTTCGTATAGGAGACTTCCATACAGTGAGGACAGAGAGATAGAAAACATAGGACAAGAAACCGAAATTTCACAGGGGGCCCTGATTTTAGAAGTGAAAAGAGAAGAAGCTGCAGCAAAGGGTCCTCGAGTTGTAGCAAAGAAGAGGGCGAGAACAACTCCACCAAAAGAGAAAGCTAAGAAGAAGGGAAAGAAGACAGTAATTGAGCTAGGATCAGATGAACAGGAGGAAGCTGCAGCTGTGAAGTGGAAAGATATTGAAGTGGAGACTCTCATAGCCATCTGAGGTGAAATGGAAGAGGATTTCTCTAAGACAACAAATAAGCAAGGTATGAATGTCTATACATCAAGCTCAAATTTTTTGAAGCTTCGGTAGGAGATTTTGAGAAAAAAAAAAAAACAATACGCTTGTTGCGGCCGTGTTGGGGCCTTGGCCCCATGCCCCCCCTCCCCCCAAAATGCATGAGCGGCCGCTACCGCGGGGTCTTCGGAGTTCCCCTTTTCCACCTTGTGGAGATTTTGCATGCAAGGGGGTTTGAACCCTGCTCTCCTCCGAGCAAAGAGTTCCAACACCTTCCACCACCATCTCCTCCTACTTTTTTGGTGTCCACAATCTCCTCCCACTTCTCTTTCTGCTAAATAGAGCCACCACATGTGCTGTCCACTTTTTTCAGTAGCTAATTTGATGGCCTTGGAGCATTTTTTTGACATTTTTTTGGTGGTTTCTCTCTACTACCATAGGGATGCACACATGGATCAAATCACATGTGTTCATGCTAAATAGAACTACAACATGTGCTATCCACTTTTTTCAGGAGCTAATTTGATGGCCTTGGAGCATTTTTTTGACATTTTCTTGGTGGTTTCTCTCTACTACCATAGGGATGAACACATGGATCAAGTTACACACTCGGATGGTCGCGGGAATTAGAGGATTTAACCGCATATGGCTTTCTTGCAAGAAGAAGTACAAGGCCATTTTGAAGGATTACAGAAATGACAAGAGGGCAAATGAGATTTCAGGCACGGATAGGAAACAAGACTGTAGGTGGTTTGATGAGATGGACATATGGAACAGCACTCGTGCTAGTGTAAAAAATGCGATCCCAGCAAGTGCAACAGAAAGAAACGAGGACATCGACAATCCATCTACACCAAGTACATCACCTTTTTCACCGCTATCATCACAAATTACTTCTTCAGCACCAAAATCATAAGCGAAAAGGAAGACTAACCAAGAAAAAATGCATGGATTGCTGGAACAGGTAGTTAGCAATTCCAGTACTCTCATTTCCTCATTTCAGCAATCAGCGGATTTGTTGAAGAACATCGATAAAAAATTTGCAACCTTGCTAGAGAAATTCTAACTACTCTATTAGTTAGAATCTGAATCAATATCAGTATCAGAATAGACACTAGGATTGTATTCACGAAGTTTGGCTTCCCACAGGCTTGTAGCCAAAACTTCATGCATGTTTGTTGCTTCCCGAAGCAAATCTGTGTCCTTCTCATTTTCTGCAATAAAAAAAGCTTCATTTTCTTCATCAACTACATCTTCAACTACTGAATTTTGTCTATATTAAATTCTGCTTCTCACTTCTTCAATTGCAGCTCGTGCACCACGCACTTCTGATCCTTCCGTTGCTTCGCCATTTGCAATTTTTTCGGCCAATTCACTCTCTACTTCATCAATCCAGGTTTTGTCAAAAGCATCCTTCATAGTTATGCACAAATTGTGCAATACTATACAAGTACAAACTACATCAGGAACCATACGTAATGGAATATCACATCATTTCATTATGATTCTCCACCTCCCTTTCAATATGCCAAATGCTCGTTCAACACACATTCGTGTTGAAGACTGGATAAAATTCCAGTTTGCACGACATCGAGATAGTCTATTTTTTTGCCCTTTGAATGGGCAGTACATCCAAAGCCTAACCGGATAGGCTGTATCACCTATCAATTTATATGGCATATATTTTCTTTCCATGAATGCTTTCCCTACTTTTGTCACTTGAAAAACAGACCAATCGTAAAGACTACCAGCCCACCCAAATTCAAAATCCCAAAACTTGCAATTCACATCAACAATTCCCTGTAAAATTGCTGAATGGAATGATTTCCGACAATAGTAATCTTCCCCCCCCCCCCCCCAATTACAGGAGCTAAAACATGAATATGTGAACCATCAATTGCACCCACTATGTAAGGAATTCCATGTAAGGCTTCGAATTGAGAAGTCAAAACCTTAAACTGCGATTCACTAGGAAATTGGACTAAAACCCTTAATAAGCGTTTTCTAACAACCTTACAAAATTCCCTTACTATGCAAGAAGCTGTACATTCAAAAATTCCATATACCTCTCCTACAAGCAACAACCCATTTCCAGTACCCAATTTGCACAAAGAAACCGCAATCCTAGTTTCAACAGAAATAGCAACCCTCATACGTGTATCCTTCTTTTTCAGAAATGGACCCAATTTTTCACAAAGAAATCTGAATGTACCATGGCTAATCCGAGTTCTTTGCTTAACCCCTAAACGTCCTCACCTATGTCCAATTTGGGCAGTTTTGCAAAGATGCATTATAAAATGCAACTAAAATGAATATTTGAAACTTGATGTATGAATAAAACTTACACATTTTGAATTTTAGATTCTATCTATACGGTTAGATCTATGATTGCTATCACTAATATTTTTCTATAAATTTTGAAACATAAAATAAAAAAATATTTTGTAATTCAATTACAAATAAGATATTGACAGTATGGGGATGAAATTTGTTGTGATGGATTATAATGTAGTACTCTAGGTATAGTGATTTTTGGAGATTTTTTGGATGCTTGATTTTATGAGTTTTTTTTTTCAAGAACACTTTTAGACCAAAATCTTCAAAATTTTGGGTGAAACACTGCAACACAAAATGAAGCATAAGTTTTTCATAAATTGTCTCCTTTTCGATCGGATCACACATACATGAAGCTAACTTCCCATAAAAAATTTAGTAAAAAAAATCACACTACAAAAAGTGCATGACGGATGAGAAACTACGGATGAAATTTGTACATCAAGCAAAATATGCATGGTTGGGCAATTAGGGGTTAAACATCTTCTCTGTGAAAGAACCTAACAAGAAACGATCCGTAAACCCAACTTGTCGTGCATGACTCCAAATACCACGCTCCTCACGTCCCATGCTCTCCCACAAAATGCTGAAAATGGCAAATTTCTCCCATTCTCCTTGCAAAATCAGAGATTGCATATTCACAACATGTTGTACTATCATATACAAGCACATATACAATCCCAATGCCAATACAAGGTCCCTCTTCCTCTCTTCCATTACAACCCTAATTGCTGAAATTCGAGTACAAGGTGAGAAGATGAGTGAAAACAAGAGAAGAGAGGAAAGGGAGAAGAAGAGAGAGAAGAAGACCAAGAAGAGGAGTGCAAAAGAAAAATAAGTTATCAAATTTACTCTTTTTAAAAATACATTAAAAATTTCAGCCCACCTTCCCTTTGATCCAAGTTCACTTTACACTATTGTTGATGACCAATGGATGGGAAAGTTGGCTCTTGGTCATGGCTCTTGACCAAGGGCCGTGACCAAGAGAATTATCCATCCCGGCTCTTGGTCACTAGTGTAAAGACCCCCTTAGAGATAAATGAAAAGAATCACAAAAATCATGAGATTTAGTCACATTGGCTATTTGTGTGAGTTTTATACTATTTCAATTGCTCATGAGAACCTTCAGTTTGTGCCAGAAGAATATAATTGAAAAGCACACATTTCTCTACTGCCGGCTCCTGCCTAATTATATTCTTTTCCACAATTTAACAAACATTGAATACATCTTTGGTGTATTAAACAATTGTAAACCTGAACACACGCCAATTATGCTCCCTACCTTAGTCTTAGCGCATCTCCAACCATGCAAGCTAAAAGTGACTCTCTAAAATTACTTAATTTCAGAAGGCTTTCAACTTAACCCTTAAACGACAATGCCAGCCCCACGGGCTTGGTTTTAGTTTGGGAGAATCTTGCTCATAACTTCTACACCATTGCACCAAATGGGGTTTTTTAAATTCCAAACCGAGCACCTTAGAGAGATCTATACTTCTTTAGAATAAAACTAAAGTAAATTAAACACATAATCATGCTTAAAATGAAATGTAAAATCAGATTTTGGGTGTGGTATCAAGAAAGGAATTGTCGTTTCAGGTTTAAAGTTCCCCACCCTCAAACGCTGTTCAAACACCAAAAGTGTACATTAAATAATCAATGAATTAATTACATTAAATGAATGAAGGATACAATTCATTAAACTTAGATTTGAAGTGTCATTTATCACACACGTTAGGATAGAGGGTCAAGAGGCTTATTTGAAGGGCCTTTAGCATTTTTTGTTCGCTTTTGGAGTGTGTTAGACCTTTAGCGAGTCCCGTTGGAAATGCTCTTACTTCATTATAGATGGGTCTTCACAATTCAATATGATAGTAAGAGCATTTTCAATGCAACACACAACATCTCTCCCTCCGTAGAAAAACTAAACTAGCTAAAAATAGTGATTTTGGACCGTATATTATTGAATGCGGTAAACAAATAAAACACAATTTGTAAGCGATTTAGAAAAATCACACCAAATTCTATTTTTAACCAATTTAGTTTTTCCATGGAGGATGAGACATCCATATTTTAAAGTAGAGTTTCATCGATATTTCAAATTTGTAAGACTTGACCTTACACATTGTATGTGTTTGGTATAGAGTCGATAGACCAATGACAAATTACCATATGATTATTCTTCAACTCACTATAGACTAGTTTTGCAGTTTTTTTGAACTAAAAACAAGTTCAACGTGAGTATAAGGTGAATTTCCACTTCGAAACACTCTTTTTTTTAAACTCTATTAGTAGGGTCACAAATAGGGTGATTTATCTGATGTCCAAAAACCCTAGGCATCTATGAGTACATGACACAGTCACGGCTAAAAGAAACATATAAAGTAAACAAAAATAGAAATAAATAAAAAGCCCGTCATGGAGCAAATTACAGTTGGAAATTGGTTGGAATACAACAGCAGCACAGCTGCCTGCATCAACGGTCATATGAATTTGCGCAGCCAAAAGAGGGGCAATGCTGGCAAAGGTGGAATGTCAAGGGCGTGGATTGCTTGGACCACAGATCTGACGGTCACAGTGATGGGCTGCATGCGAGCAATGTTCTCAAATAGTATTCTACTATCCAGATGCCCTGCAGCTGAATTAATAGTGTGGGTGAGGTAATTTTTTCCTATACCGTACTGTACACCAGGTAATACGGTATTTATTTATTTATTTTATTCTTCAGGTCATCTAACTTTTGGCTATAAAGCTCGCATACAAGGGAATGAGGTGGCTTTTTTTATCCCTTATTTTTAAATTCATAATTTGGAAAACCTGGTTACGGATTTTTTTATTTTTATTTTTTTCATATATCCTATCTTTTGACCTTTTGCAAAATCCTTCATATATCTTGTTTTTTTTATTCAACAGCTTGGCTTTTTCATCCATTGGGTGTTGCACCCAAAGTCCCAACTGGTGCAATCTATTGTCTTGGTGGCTACATGAGGTGACATTTTTCTCATTGTGATTCTCCCAATAGATTTTAAAAACACACTAGTTATAAAAAGCCAAGATTAAAAAACCTTGCTCCCTCCATGTCTCTAACCCTTTCCTTCATTTATTTATTTGAAAATAAAATAAAATCAGTGCAAAGAAAAATGGTCCAACCCTTTTTATCACATGCCTTCTCTTTACACTTGAGGCGAGAAGCCATGAGGAGAGAAATTTCAGTCAACGTAAGGCTTAAAAACCTAAAAGAGTAATTTCTCATTGGCTGAAACTTCTCTCCTCACGGCTTCTCGCCTATAGTATAAACTATAAAGAGGCCCTGAGCTCAGTCTCACTCTCTTTTGAAAAATATTATTAAAAATGAAAGTAAAGCTGATTTTTAAAATTTACCTACATGGGCGGGATTGATATTTTAATTCTTTTGTAAAGTTAATGACGGGTAACGGGTTCACTGAGTGAGTGGATTCCAGTTCATAGATATATTGACTTAGATATTCCGTTCTAATGGTACATAATGAAGCCAATTCAGTGTTGTAAATCAATTTCTGGAGATTCAATCCAGAGATTCTGGTTTAGCCACGCAAGCCAGGTATACCAAAATGTGCAACCTCAATATATTTTGGGTTGCAAAATCTTCTAATCATGTAAGATTTCTTCAAAATTTTGTGGATTCCTGCCATACATGTCAATTTTTTTGCAATACAAAGTGACTAAAAGTGACTAAAGGCATGTTTTCACTTGGTGTCGAAAGTGATATATTAGACTATTAGTGAGGGTTTTAGAAATGGATTTTAATACCTTTACACTTTTGGACTAGATTTACTTTGTTGAGATCACTCATGAGACCAATTGTGAACATAGATAGCACGGTAGTACCCATAGTAATTGTAAGTACCTTCTAATTTTGACTTTTTTTGAGAAGGAATTGCACATTTTGGTGTATAATCATTACCAAAAAAAGGTGTTACTTTTGACTATATAGTGAAAAAAATGCCAAAGTGTCATAACCAATTTCGGATAGAGTGTCGATACCAACACTCTTTTTTTGGTAGTGAGTAGTTGTGGTATTATCATCTTTGTTGATTACCACAGTAGATTGATTGAAATGCTTTTGCTTGTGTAGCAACGTTTTATTTCTTTTCTTTTGATAAAAGTTGTAGTTGATTTCCTTTTTAAACTTTGAGAAAAGGACCAAGGTAATTGAAAAACAAAGGGAAAGTACAAATTCAATCGGGGGCCCGAGGGCAGCCAACTGGAGAAGAGAAAAGAGTATAAAAGGTGCCATTTAGCATAGTGAAGCCCTCCCAAACAAAACGGCACCTTGTTCTTGCACCAATCATTTAATAATTTAACTTCAAGAGCCCTTCACTATCCACACCATATACCACATGAATATAAAACGTACATCAAATTAACATCAAAATGACATTAAAATGACACTGAGGGGCGGTTTACACTATGGACCAAGAGCCATGACCATGGAATTCTAAAATCTGTGATTGGCTCAAAAAGAGCTCTTGGTCCCATTTGGCTTTACACTACCTTGAAAAAAGGAGAATGACCACTAACTTTGAGGTCCCCTAAAATGCTAAAATTTCCCAAATGGATAATGTTTTCATGGTCTCCTTGATTATAGTTGAGTCGAAGCAAATGCCTCGACTCAACTATAATCTAGGAGACCATGAGGCTCAAAAATCATTGATTGGCTAGTGTTCAATTATTTAAAGAGAGAGGAGGAAAAAGGGGAGGATAAAAGAGAGAATGATGAGCTTAAACTTGTCCCGGTCTAAATCCACTTTACACTACAAAGAGTGACAAAGTCATTTAAAATTGCATTTTTGATTTTTCATGGTCACGGCTCTTGATTTAATTTTCTTGGTCATGGCTCTTGGTCCATAGTGTAAACCGCCCCTAATCCCTACATTTTGACATCAAGATGACCCTTCCTAAGTTTAGTGACGCACTTAAACTGAAACTGTGCATTGGTTATTGGCTTATTGCTATCCAGTTGACTCAGCCCTGGCCTGCAATAATGAAGCCCTGATGGGACCTCAACAAAATCTCCAATTTTGACCAATACCCGTATTAATGTTTAATCATGAATGCCCTGGTGGCTTAGGAAAAGGGGCAAACTGCACCAAACAGGCAAATTGCACAATGGTACCCTTTTAGTCTTTTACCTGTCCAACTCACTTTTTCTGGCTTTGTCACAAACTTTGTGCATCATACAAATGGAGGACCAGAAAAGGTGACCTATCTGCGTGCAAGTTTCTTCTTCACCTAGAGGGTTGTTGCATGGGTCTCCAAAGCATGGTCATAAGTTATTTCCAAACTTCGTGCGGAATGACAGCTTTTACAATTTCATGTAGAAAAAAAAATTAGATTCCAGCCTTGAAGCAGCAAAATCATGTATTTTGTAAACTAGAAAGACAAGGCAGTGAGCGCAATGTTACATGTGGTGTTTGGCTAAATATAACCATTCCACCAATCCAACAAGCAGCTACGCTATGAGGAGCTCTGACCGGAAGGAAAAGAATACATTTCAGTGGAATCATGAACGGAATGTATTTGCTACAGTGATATTTAACTGAAGAAAATGGATGTTCCTGCAATCAGAGCTAATAAAGGAGTTTGTAAATGTCAATTTGTCATCTCCAATAACCTTTAGTTAGAAATGAAACAACAATTTAACCCCTAAATGTCCAAGTGGACGATGTACAAAATCAAATAAAGTTTTCTCATTTGTTACCGACTTTTTGCAGTGTGGGCTTTTTACTATATATTTTATGGGAAGTTAGCTTCATGCATACGGTATGTGATCCAAAAATCTCCAAAAATTCCTACACTTAGAGTATTACATTTCAACCAATCACAACAAATTTCATGTACGAATTGTCAATATCTTATTCGTAATTAAATTAGAAAAGAATTTTGAATTCCAAGTCTCAATTTTTATACAAAATATTAGTGATAGCAATCGCAGATCTAAATAGAATCTAGAATTTAAAATGTACAATATTTATTTATATATCAAGTACAAAATATCCTTCTGAGTTGCATATTATTTGCAAAACTGGTGAATTGGGAGAGGGTTGAGGACATTTTGGGGTTAATTGTAAATAGTCCAACGTCACTATCCTTAACCCTTTAGTGCCTAGGGTACTGTAGCTCAGAGCCCTGGATTTCAGTAGATTTTTCCACTATGGTTGAGACTACCAAAAATAGAATGAGTTAAATTAGAAAGTAACCGTACAATTCTATTCTCAACTCGAGAGCACATATTTTATCAAAATTTGAGAATCATCCGATGGTGGGATCGGAAGATTATAGTATGTATTTGAACTGTATAATGCACGCTCAAAAACGAGATTTTGGGGGGTGTGTGACTTCAAAGTTAAATAGAATTTGAGGTAAATTTTCAAAAATAAAAGCAAAGAAGTTCAGCTATGCCCTATGTCAACACCTCTCCGTTGCAATCTTTCATATCAAAAATAGACTCACACATAATTATTGTGAGATTTATAAGTGAAAGTGACTTCTCCATGTACGGTTTAGGACAAAATTTTATACGTAGAAAATTGACAGGAGTGGGTACATTAGTCAAGATCGGATTACACACACTAATGGAAGATGAAGAAGAGAACACAATCCAAAAAAAAAAAACAAGATAACAAACTTCCAAACACAAGAAATACTACACAGTACATATGTTGTATTTGTAAGTATTTACTGTATTTTCAAGTATTTGCAGTATTTTCGCGTTCTGTTGATAGGTATTTTGATAGTTGTACAATTCCAAATTGAAAATTTCTTTTTCTGGAAGGTGCGTAATGTATGTGGGCAAATCTGAACTTCAAAACTGAAGTTCCAATTCTTCACGGATTCTCTGCTATTTGCATTTCGGACCTTGTAGTGACCATAATGTGGTCAGCTAGGCACTAAAGGGTTATACACGACAAGTAAAAGTCATCACTCGTTGTTTACAATGTTGTGTGGCTCAGCCTTGGTACTGATGGCACTCTCACCAATAGGCATATTGCTTGTTTATGCAGTCTCCACAGAACAGCCAGATGGGAGAAGGCCATTGCACATCAGATGATACCTCCCCTCCCATCATGCTGGCCACAGTTGTATGTGGGAGAATCTGTACTGAAAGTAAGTTAACTAGAAGCTTCTATTGCAACTTTACTACTCACTCAGAATTTGGCCGGGTATGCTCATAGAATGATCCTTTCATTCCCTAATGAACCCCTGAAGGGATCTGTCTAAATCCCCCCATCCAGGGTGGCTCGGAGGCCAGGTTCGGTGGGAGGTGGCAGGGGTGGGGTAAAACCTGCCCCCTATTTTTAAGTTGGAGGGGCCCTTACTTGATCTCACAGGGGGCTTCCTAGGATAAATTGGGACCGTAGGCCCCAAATTTAGAAAAAAAAAATCCAAAAAAAGTGCCCAAGGGGCCAAAACGGGGAGGGCTACAAAATTGAACCCCACCAAGCCTGGCATCCGAGCCACGCTCGATGGGGAGAAATAAAGAGACCCCCTGAAGGACCAAGAAGTCCAAAATGTAACGAGAGCCCTCTAGAAATTCTATGATCTTTTGGAGCACTGGTGGGATTTTCTTGTGTTCATCATGTTCTGACACTTCACCTGGAACTTGACAGAAGTGGCAAGAGATTGAAAAATGACGTTTGTCTTCTACATTGTTAACCCTTAAACGTCAAAGTAAACCCATGGGCTTATTTATGAGAGAATAATGAAGAAAAATATGGATTTTCTCAACCAAATCAAGCGAGGATTGGAGCCACTAGCAGAAAAGGTGGTGCTCCCCGAGTACATGTTCAAGCAAAATCATTGTGCATGCGTGGAATTGGGCACTACTTGCATAGGCATCTCCTTTGGCAAAACCACCTTTTCTACTAGTGTGCGTTGGAAAGCTACTGAAAAGTGATCTAGATTCCAAATTTGCACGTCATTAGAGAGATTGTGGAAACATTGGCAAACAATCAAAGTTAGCAGGAGTTGAGGTTGGGGCATCTGAGGTTATGTTTTGAAAAGTGCCGCAACGCAATAGTGCTGGCCAACAGTGGCCAAAAGATCCGTTATTTATTTATTTCTTTCTTTCTTTCTTTCTCTCAAATTTAGAAGCCTTTCGGGCTTGCCCGTCCAGGGTTAAGGGTTAAACTTCCATTTGTGTTCTTCCAGTTATTTTTCTGCCAATACTAGTATAGTCGCCTATTTGTTGCAGCAAAAAGTCTCCTATAGCCACCTATAGTCTCCTGAAAAATGAGCTCAACGCCATACCATCACCCAGTCTTAGCTAGTTGGCACCATTGTGGCTCACCTATGGAGTTGGTCCTAGGCATCATTTTTTTGGGCGGGGCTATATTTCGCTATATTTCTCTACAAAATATTACATTTCTCTTTTGTTAAGGATAAAATAAGAAAAAAATGACTTTTTTTCGCCATATTTTCTCAGTCAAGATAACCAAATTTTGTAAAAGAAAAACTACCAAAATATGAAAAAATGTTATCAAAACATGATTATATGATTTCGCCAAATATTCTTTTACGTCACCACTTAGGCTTCAAGGGAAAAAAACACAGGAAAAGCACTGATAACTTACTCACAGGGTGGATGTAATAATTAGTAATTGTTTGCCTGGGTACAGGTAAACAGGTCAAGCATTCAAAGATGTCCCCCTGGATGTACAGTACAACTGAATGTATCCGGAGTTGACTCAAGGAATACGCTGACACTCCAATCTTTGAGGGGGGCTGGGCCCTGGAGACAGCTTTCTCCTCCAGTAAGTTATTTGACATGGAATCTTCTTTTACCAAGCACTCACATTTTGAATGCAAAGTGAGTGGAAATCCCATGTGGCCGGGCACCACTCGTAATGAACATGATCGTATGAAAATTCGTAGTCTCTTTTCTCTTTTCATGATACATTTTTATCATACTCTTCAATATCACATTCCAATATTTGCTATGGTGTACCCATGTGATTGGATACTTTCCACATGTCAAATTCTGAATCATGTGGATTGGTTATCAAAAGGTCGAGCGTTGTAATGTAAGACCTATATGTCTTTATGGTCAAAAGTGGTCGTTTCTGTATATATAGGAGTTGAAATGAATCATTCAGGAAATTTTAAAGAATGTACCAAAAAATAAAACTATATCACTATGTTCTACATTTTTGAACATTGAACATATTTTTTGATAATTGACAAAGAGATTCTTCTACATTTTTGAACAACGAGCTTTTTTGTTATAATGCCTAAGAGATTCCAAAGTGAATTTTTAATTTTAATTTGGGCACTTTCATGAAAATGAATTTTTATTTCAAATTGTCTAAATTAAACATAAAATTTCACTTTAAAATGTAAAGTCTCGTTCCGGCACTTTTGGCATTGCAATGAGGTGCTTGGTTGTACCTTTTGACATTAATTGATTGGAATTAGGTACCAAGATTTGTACACCAAAGTTACACAACTCCAAGATGTATTGGACACCAAAATTTGTGTTCCAGAGTTAAATAGTTTTTAAGTTTGTGAGCTAATAGCCCTTCCTTCTGACTATAGAAGAAAGACAAAGATGTCTCTTCACCCAATTCTTTTTCTTATTATTTAAAACATATGAAATATTATTAAGTGATGCATTTCCCTATGAAATATCATTAGTGTCAAGGGTTTATTCTTTTTGGCTTTCCAAGGCTTGACTAAGACCAAATGTTACACTTAGGATGAATGAGCTATATCATTTTAATTCTTAACATAACCATCACTTGTTATGGTTCAAAGAGTCAATGTTATTCATCTCTTTCTATTAGGAATTCATGATATCTTTTAGTTTTTCCACCTTGTTTTTTGCAAATTTCTTTAATTTAGGTTGTCACGTTTGGGACCCCCTTTAGGCACCAAGGACTTCTATCATTCCTACCACAAACTTTTACTCTGTCTCTTGCAAGGCCCCTCTTGGATTCCATGGACTTCCACTATGTCCCTTTCAAGATACTTTTGCTCATCATGGACTTCACTATGTCTCTTGTAAGGCCCCTTTTTGCTCACCATAAACTTTCACAATGTTTTTGGCGAACATTCAGAATCATGTCTCTTGCAAAACGCTTTTGCTCACCATAGACTTTCACAATATATCTTGCAAGGCCACTCCTTCCTCACTATTGAGTTTCTAACCACGTCTCTTGCAAGGCTTAAGCACTCGTTTGAAAGGGGATTTCTCTAAATCCCCGGTGGTCTTCAATGAATGGGGACAAAAGTGCCCCTATTCTTGTCCTTGTAAGGGCCCACCTCAAAAAACAACCCCCTCCTCCAATGGTTTTTTATTCCCAAGTAGGTCCCCCGAGGATAATTCAGGACCGTAGGCTCCAAATTTGCAAAAAAAATTGCCAAAAAAAACACCGAAGGTGCCCAAAATGGAAATTACATAAAAGAGGGGGGGGGGGCATGAACAGTGGCCTGCATTCAAGACCACTGGGGGATATAGAGACGGGGTTTGAAAGGGATGTGACTACAGATAGATAGATAGAAACACCAACCCTATAGAAAGGGCCGGCGTGAATAAAGTGTCCGTTCGTAAAATGTGACTACACCACTACATCGATTATTAGTCACACTAACTATTTACTCAAGGCCGTAACTTAGTAACATCATCATTCGTACCTTACATTCATCCAAACCATTTCTCATTCCTCAAGTCATAACATTCAGTAGCCTTAATGCCCACTGCGTTTCCTTCATGTACTTTGTTCATCACCTCGAGCCTTCACCTATCCACTTAGCTATTGACGAAGTATTGTTGATTGTGGAATATTCCATACCTGCATATACCGTATAGCCAAGGCAAAGACAATACATGCTACTAAATGTTATGGCAATGATTTACAACGAAATAACTCCCTCGGAATAGGGAGATACCCTAAACAAGCTAATGTTGAAAAAACATGATTTTTTTCTCCTAAACTACTGTGAATCCAATTTTTTTTTGAAACTGGAACAAACTGGTAGATGTCGAGTACGTAAGTGCCTCCCAGGTAAATCACGTGGCCAGTAATAAAAGGGTTTCGACTCACTAAAAAAATAATTGAAGTGCACGTCGGTCATCAGCATGACGAGGCACAAACCAAGCCATTCGAACCGTCCGATGCGAAGATCCAACGGTGCAGATCCAAACCTCATTTCTAGCGCCCCCCGCCCCCCCTCCAGGAGTCCTCACCGGGGCCACCGGCCAGGGACGCCCCGGCAATCTGACGGACCCCGTCGTGAGGGCGCGTCGTCGATCAGGTCAAGGCCGCGACGGAAAAGCAAGAGGAGCTTCGTGCATGCGGGCGGTCTCCACCAACTTATCATCAGCAGGCAGGCAAGTCCATTCTACCGCTTGACTGTCGTGCCGATCGAATCATCGGTGTGTGTGCAACGGCTGAATTGTGGGGTCGAACAACGTCGAGCCTGCTAGCCCGGCCACTAACTTGAACTTACTGTTGCCGGAATCCCCCGAATATCGTCGACTTGCATTATTATTCGTATGATGCAGCAGGACCTCAATCAGTTGCTCAATCAGCGTGCTTGTTTCTCTTATAGCTCATGCTCACAGTTCGTCTCTACTCGCGTAGATTAGCGCATCGCTAGCTAGTTTTCTGGTAATGATTTCCCAGTTCTGAGTTGCAGGAATCGGTTGTTGTTGAGGTTCGCATTCCGCGTTCTGGCTGTCTAGATTCACTTTGCTGTGGAGGATGGACTTGGATGAAGAGACCGTCGATCATTTGGAATCCGCGTTACGTGGTGCGTCATCTTTTTGTGACCGTGGCGTCGTAACGCAGGTAGTGAAACTGATATGTCGTAACGAGTTCGGATTCTTGATTTAAGAATGGGGCCCGAGTAGTGTTTCAGGTTCTTTAGATGAGTTTGGGATTCTTGAGACGGTAGTGATTTAACTAATATTGGGGGAGTATGCTTTTTGTTGTTGCAGATCTGAACTCTATGAATCCCGGTGCCGCTCTTCGATGTAGTATTTGCTTGCTCGGTGGCACACAATGCTGCTGGCTTTGAATCAAGGTGAGGAGAATCGTTGCTGAATCTCGTGAAGGAGAGTGACGAGGTATTTCGGAGGAGCTAGCTAGGACGGGTGGTTTGTAGCGATGTGTAATTCTCCCGCGGTGAACACGACGATGGGGGTCTCGCCTAGTGAGACGCTGGCGCTCCCGGCGCCGGCGCCCAACACGCTCACGCTGCCTCCGAAAGCGCAGAATGCGCTGGCGATGTACAACCCCATGTCGCTGATCGAGAAGGAGAGCGGGCCCAAGCCGCAGAAGTACTCGGAAGTGGACATCGACGGCTTGATTCGTGCGCTGAACAATCCGCCGGAGCGAATTGTGGACCTGTACATCCACTACTGCCCGCGCATCAAGTCGGACCACGATAATTGCTCGGTGTCGCTCACGCTGGCGGATCACAACTTTGTTCGTCGTTTGCTGTACCGGTTCACGGGGCCGGAGCACGCGGACCGCAAGGTGTGCACGAAAGTTATCACGGCCCTCGTAGGTTCCCCCGCGGTGTCGTCCGTGACGCTGGAGATTGATTACGTGCAATCGGACGTGATCGTTGCCGAGCTTTGCACCGCATTGCAGTCGAATCGCACGCTGCAGAAGCTGAGCGTGTACAGCGACAACCGGTTCCAGCAGCCGCTGAACTCCGAGTGCGTGAAGCACATCGCGGAGATGTTTCTGGTGAACACGGGCATCCGGGAGCTTCAGGTGGGGTTGATCGACATCAACCAGCAAGTCGCGGACAATCTCGCGCTGGCGTTGCGGCGCAATCGGACTCTCCGAGGGCTCACTCTGTACGCGCGCATCGATTCCGACGCCATGGCCACCCTGACGAAGCCATTTTCCGGCCAGGAACCCAACCAGACGCTCCAGAAGCTCGAGATCAAAGGGTTCAAGTGTATTGGTGCTCGCGGCGACGGCCAGATTGGTAATAAAGGCGCGGAGCACATTGCGAACGTGCTGTGCCGGAATTCCTTTCTGAAAGAAGTCGCGTTGAAGAATTGCGAGATTGACTCGCTCGGCGTGCAAACGCTCGCGCTCGCCCTCATGACCAACAAATCCCTGGAGGTTCTGGATTTGTCGTACAATCCGCTGGATGTCGACGGGCTGAAAGAGATTGTGAAAACGATCACCATGGATCCCGCCACCCACGTCCAGCCCAACACCACATTCCGTGAGATTATCATCCGCCATAGCTTCATCAGCCGGCAAGGAGCTGCCATCTTAGCGAACATGCTCACCACGAACAAGACGCTCGTGAGATTAGACCTGCAATTCAGTGTTCGTCTTTGGACGCCCAAGGACGTGCTTACGGTGCTTCACTCGTTGAAGAACAACCAATCGTTGCGCTTTCTGGACTTGCGCGGGTGCGAAGGTGTTGCGGGGGAGAAAGTGCTCGCGACGATTCTCGACCTTCTCGTGACGAATCCCTGGCTGGAGGAATTGGGCGTGGAGGGCACGCCCCTGTCGCGCAAGGGCCACGACGCGGTCATCAAGGCGCAGTTGCGGCGAAACGCCGAGAAGTTCATGGAGGTTTTCAAGGGGATGGGGACCGTGACACCGAACTCAGCGCGCGTTTTTCTTTGTGGCATTCCGTTTGCAGGGAAGACGACGTTCAGGAAGACAATGGTGTACAGCAACATCAAGAGAACTTCAAGCTCGATTCGTTTGAAAACCTCATCTGCCATGAAGGAAGCCATCGGGAACTCCAAAATTCTGAAAGCGGGGAGGAAGGAGTCCCAAACGATTGGTATCGAAGTGCAAGTGATCGTGGAAGACAATGTGCAAATCTCCATCTGGGACCTCGCAGGGCACGAGGAGTTTCACGCGTTCCACGACCTGGTGGTGCCCAATTTGAGCTCGCAAGGTAGCGCGTGCACTTTCATTCTGCTCAGCGACATCTCCGTGCCGAAAGGAGGCAGCAAATTCGAGCTCAAAGACCTGAACGTCATCGACATGGAGCTGCGGTACTGGCTGCGCTTCATCGCGTCCAACACGCGCCAGTCGTTGCACATGCTACCCAATGTGACGGTGATCTTCACGCACTCCGACAAGTTCCCAAAAGTTGACCTAATTGCGTACTGTAAGCAGCCTGTTGAGAATCTGCGGGTGCAGTTCCAACGCGTGATCAACATCACCGAGTTTCACGTGGCCGATGCGAGGTCGCGGAAATCGATCGAGCCCGTGCAGAAGGCGATTCAGAAGCGGATCGTGAGCATCTTGGATCGCGTGCCCAAGGTCTTCGACGCCGTGTCACAATTGCAAACGAATCTCAACGAGTGGAAGAATCAGCACCCGGACAAGCCGCTCATCAAGTGGTCTGATTTCAGCCTCCTCTGTTCCAAAGTGCCCGCACTGAGACGCCTGCAAGGCCAGGACCTCAAAGTGGCCGATGAGCGGCAGAAGGCGGTCGCGCGCGCCATGCACGACGCCGGGGAGCTGCTGTTCTTCGACGGGCTGGATTTCATGGTGGTGGATCCGAATTGGTTCTGTCACGAGATTATGGGCCGCATTCTCAGCCTCGACAGCTCGCTGCTGGTGCTCAAGCAGCCGCTCATCGACAAGAAGGGCTTCACCAAGCGGGAGCATCTGAAGAAGGTGCTGGAAGCGTCGTTTTGCAAGAATAAGAACCCGCTGTTCAAGGGGCGGAAGGTCCGCGGCGTCATTCCGGAGGATCTCGTCAAGCTGATGGTGAAGTTGAACCTGTGCTTCGAGCAATTGCCGGGCGACAAAGCTTCCGGGATCTACATTCCGGCGTCATTGACGCACCTCAGTGAAGAAGCGGCCCGCGGCGAGCGGCCCCTCAGTTGGCCTCTGGGATACGACCAAGTCGTGGATGAGGACCTGCTGCACGTCGGCTGGAGGCTCAAGTGCGAGGACCCGGAACTCACAACTCTCACCCTCGGATTCTTCCCCAGACTCCAGGTAACACGCTGTTCCTTCCCCTGAAATTAGGGTTTCGAGCATCGTCTTGCATTGCAATATCAACAATCCAGATGAGCCCAAATTATATCTCATCACCAGAATCAGTGAAAATGTTGAGTGTCAGTGTTAGACAGATAAGGTCAGTGGGTCCCCATATTACTTGCCTGTGCAGATCATCTGTTTAATTCTGACATTGAACCCCCTGCTGCATATCATCTGCTTGTGTGAAAATGACTTCTATTTGACATGATTGACAAGTTAATCTTGTAGTATAGAACAATGATGTACTGCAATCAGAAAACTAAGTTCAAATGAGAAAATGCCAGCGTTGCAAAGTTTTTCTTTGGGAGGAAATGAAAAGGGAATGTCATTGCAAGATCAAAGCACATTTTCCACCTCAAACCAGGAGTGAGCACTGTTGATAAGTTCAGTGATGCAGATGGCCGTATTGGGCGTTTTAGATGCTTCGGGGTTAAAAAACACGACTCAGTCCAATCATTAGGGCTTTGTCCTTTGGTCCTTCAGGGTGTAATGGTGAGGATGATGGGTTTTGCAGGTGTTCCTGCAGAAGAGATTTGCGGCGGTGCCGGACGCAAACTACACAATTGAGAAGAATTTCATTAGCTTTGTCTTCAGCGGTTTGGAGTTTCTGATCGAGTACAACGGGCCGGAGGATTGTCAGGTGGACATCTTGGTGCGTTCCTGCAAGGACAGCGTAGAGACTTGGACGACAGTGGAGGACCAGGTCCTGAAACCCACGCGGGAGTTTTGTGCCTCTCCGACTGAGGGATGCCAGGGCGTCGTCCTCATCGAGGAGATCATGCGGCCGCAATGCGTGCGTGAGCTTTGGGTACGCAAGAAGAGAACCAAGGATCAGTGCATTGGCGTGGAGGTTCTGAAACAGAAGGTGCTGGCGTCGTCACGGCTGGACTACGAGCACATCTGGAAGAAGAGCATGGAAGAGAGCCACGGGATCAAGACCGACCGTGCTGAGGATCTCCTGGGCCCGGAGAATTGGGAGGATGTCCTGAACCGATGTCTCGACGAGCTGGAGAAGATCGACCTTGAGGTGAACCGCAAGAAGAGGTCCGGGCACGACACGCTGAGCCCGCGGAGCCCGCAGCTGACGCCACCGCCGTCTCGTCGCATTGGCCGCACCGTGTCGCTCCTGCCGCGCCCGTCAGAGATGACCAGGCAGCTGCTGGAGAATCGCATTGCGGACCGAACGCGGGAGGTTCGCACGTTCCAGAAGAAGCTCTTCCCGGAGATGTCGCGCAACATCAACAACCTCGTGGACTTCCCGTTCCTGCTGCAGGATGGCAAGGTGCCCCACCTGGTGTACCTCAGCACGGGCGGGGATGCCGTCAACAGCGAGCGCCTCGTGACCAGGCTCGCGCCGGGCTCGTATTCGCGCAAGCTGCACCTCATGTGCGAGCACCGCGACGGCATTCACATGATCGACCACCAAGTGGGTGGCATCATGCGCTGTGACGAGAAGTCGGTGCGCAGCGTCCGCCCGCACATGCTGTGGGGCCTGAAACTGATCTCCTCCATGTTCCGTATCAGCGAGCTCGCGGCAGGCGGGTTCACCGCCATGCTCACAGAGGCAGAGCGCATGAAACTCATGGGCATGGTGACGGAGGAGACCTCGGAGGCGGCGGAGTGGCCAGACGTCACGGGCCGCCTGTCGTTCACGCCGGAGGAGATGATGGCCGCGGAGGATTGGCTCATCCATTACATGAAGAGCAAGAACATTCCGGCCTTGTTTGGGCTTTACAAAGTCGCCTACCTCGACGACGAGGGCGAGCCGTCAAAGCACCCGGCGTGGATTTGTGACAAGCACTTGAAGTATGGCCTTCATCACGGCACAGTGCAGCAGCTCCCCATGTAGGGTGGGTGAGCTTTTACATATCATACGCAGCAGCCCAGGAGGCAGGACTCAGTTCGGGCTGGGACTGTACAAAGATTTTGTGTTAGTTATGCTCATGGATACCAATACGGCCAATTCTTGAGGTGCACAACTGTGCCCTCGTATCGTATTACATAAGGGCGGCGCCCATTTAGGATTTTACCACACTGCTACAGTAAGGTCAGGCTCAACTCAACGGTCAGAAGCCCATATCCCACATTCAGCCCATATCCCACTTCTAAGGTATGATTCATTCCACATTTGCTTTTGCTTGTTCTCTGGGTGTTAACATTAATTGTATCGAGGTTTTATACCATCAGTCATATTCAGGAGTGTGTTAGCTGTGGAGACATCACTCTGAATCAAAATTTGTACGACAGTATGAGTGACAATCCCATTTTCATCAGTGTACCTAAGTAATGTTTACACCGGCAAATGTAGGAGCATCCAATTTCGACAGTGTACCCAATGCCGATAATTTCTAGACAAGGTAGTCATTTCAGAATGCAAATCTAAGCACATCATAGAGCCCGTATTGTTTTGTTGACCAAAATGATTAGCTATCTATGGTTTACCTAGATTTACGTTTTGGAATGACTGTCATGTCAAGAAATTATCAACATTGGGTATTGGATGCTCCTACCTTAGAGGAGTTTCTGTTGGTAGCAAGGAGACGGTTTTAGTACTCTGCTTTATCTGATTTTATTTATTTATTGGGTGTGATTGGCAGATTGAGGAGATTTCAGGGGTTTGAGGCTTTGAGCAGAGACTCTGTTGCCCGAGATGGTGTAGTTTCATACGATGTAAGTAGCGAGTATAGAGTTCCTCTATAAGGAATCGGTGTATAGTACTGTAGCAAGCCCGGCGTGTTTGAGTTAGGTTCAGTATTGTTTGAATGTCAGCTGTTTGAGCTGCTCCCAGTTTTACTCACGGTGACCTATTCACTCAAATTTTCTTTTAGACATGGACTAGCCTGTATGACCTCTCAGTGAATGATCTAAACTCTCATTTTGCAGCATGCTGGGATAGTATGAAAGGTTCATTTGTGTTTGAATTCTTCAATGCTGGTGGTATTTTAAGTTACACTGATTACTGTTCCACAATCTGAAATGACAAGTCTTGGTTTATGCAAAGACGTACAATAGGCCAACTCTTGATTTCAACCTTTTTCTATTGGAAAGTCAAATCCTTTGACATAAATCATGGAAGGTGCCTTCTGTTTGACTAAGTCGAATAGGTTCATCCAATTGTGTACTGAAAGCACTGTAAACAGTTGACAATTGAGGTGACTTTTGATAATTACATGAATCTGATGCAATTATTGGGGGTCTAAG
The DNA here is from genome assembly GCA_022496805.1 of Pohlia nutans. Lineage (NCBI taxonomy): Eukaryota > Viridiplantae > Streptophyta > Bryopsida > Bryales > Mniaceae > Pohlia > Pohlia nutans. The sequence goes on from CM040086.1 coordinate 8,297,855, forward strand.
TCTGAAAGTCGCGGACTGGTGACTTAGTCGATTGCAATTCTTACAAAGATACTTGATACATCACGTGCATAACATTCAGTAGCATGCACATGATGTGGAATATTCCACACCTAACAGTACTTCATCAGTAGCTACGTGAAGGAAAAGCAGTGGGCATGAAGGCTACTGAATGTTATGTGACGTTTTTTTTCATTCAAAAAACCAGATGTCCCAAAATTTAGATATCCGAAAAAAGGCATACTTTTCAAGTGGAGTTCTCTTCCTGTAATTTTTTTTATGACAATCATTTTTCATGAATAGTTTCCATGGTCGGGGCTCTTGGCTTGGGGGAGCGTGCAGGAACTCTCCTTTACCTTTGGGGAGGTCACAAATTCCACACCACATGGTGGTGCAGGGCCTTGCTTTAGATTATTCTCCATCTCATCACAGACTAGTCTTTTTGAACTCCAAACGAGTCTAAGGTGAGTTTAACCCTTTAACCCCTTAACGTACCGATCCTTTGAACGCAAGTAGATGTTAGCTTGAAAAATAGATTTTAGCATGACTCAAATGTACAATAAGTGTACATGAAAGGACCACTGCATGCATGAAATCTACCCAACAAATTTGACATATTTGCATTTGGAGGCCTCTCCAATATTATGGACCTCTCCCCATCACAAGAGATTTACTCTCATTGGTAGAGATCTTAATAGGCTTGCAAAGGTGACTTGGATGAAAGTCATCCCACATTGCATGAAAAAGTTACAGGACTTTGAATCCGTTCATGATCCAGTTTCTGGACGCTGTGACGTTTAGGGGTTAACGTCAAGAGGGTCTTGAGCGGGCAGCCCAAAGGAATAATAAAAGTTTAGAGAGCAACTCTTGTGAGTAACATCTCCCCCAATTATTAGAGTTATCCTTAAAGTCACCTTGTGTTTGAATAAGATACCGTGAATTTTGCTTTAATGTATTCTTATTTGTTCACTCTAAATAGTTAAAAAGCTTGGTGGTTTATCGTTATTATGTGTGTAAAAGCTTGGTGGTCTCTAAAATCAAGGGAAACTAGTTTAGCCGTCAAGAAAGACGGCTAAACTAGTTTTCCATGAGTTTGAAGACCACAAAGCTCTTGCACACCTAATAATGAGAGCCCTTTAAGCTCTTCGCTACCTTTTAACAATTTGGGGTGAACAAATAAGAGTACATTAATGCAAAATTCATGGTATCTTATTCAAACACAGGGTGACTTTAAGGATAACTCTATTGTATGTAAAATTTTCTTGGGGCCACCACTGTTGAGACCCAAAACCACCAATTTCACTATTCAAGTAGACCAATGGCACGCCAAGCATTGCAAATAAATAGTTGGTGGTTTTGGGTATTAGTATGAGTGAAAGTACCACATGGTGTGAACATGGGGAAACCTAGAGGTTTGATTTGGGTCACAAGTTACTTTCCACTTTGGTATTTTGTATAAAATTCACAAATGTAAATTAGATGTTGCAATTTTTTGCAATCCTCATCAAAACCTATTTCAAATGTGGTCATTATTTTTTTTCGAATTTAGCACTGCAAAAAATAGGCCAGATTCCTTAAGTTGGTGGTTTTAGGATAATCAACCTTATGCTCAAAAAAAGTTGGCATGCTCAAAAGGCACTAGCATGCTGAGCCAGGCTCAAGCATGCACTGCCATGCGCAATCGACTGCCTTGTTATTCAAGTTTTTTTTTATTCTTTTATTTTTTATTTATAAAGTTGGCTAGCATTGTTGCGGCACTATAGCACTGTGGCACTTTTCAAGAAACAACCTTAACCCCTAACTGCCGGCAAGACCAAAAATTAGCTAATGAATGAAGTTGACTGTTCAATTCCAACTGCTGTGCGGATGATTTCCATCCAATTCTTTACATGAAGGGCTTTGCTTGGTGATGCCACCCCTTCAAGTTAAATTCAAATCATTCAAGCTATTTTTAAATTTTACATGGGTCTCAATTATAAAATGAGCCGTAAAAACGGTTCACTGTGTAGTGTATTTTGAATTTTTTTGCTTGTTTTACTTAAACTTGATTTAGGTCATGAAAATGAGTTCCATTGCATTTGAGCTTAACTAACAAAATGAAGCTTGCTAAGTCTTGTTTCTACTCCACTTTGAATTTTTGGAAAAATCTAGAAATTGAGTGTTTTATTGTAGTTACAAGTTCGGTAGGTATCACCAAGGTGTAGCAAACTTTCTAAATGTAGATACATGGATGATTTTCATCAACTAAACTTTTCTTCACTGTAATTTACACTTCAGGTAAAAAAATCGGAAATTTCTAGTACATTTTGTAATTGATATAGATTTTCTTTACAATCACTTCATAAAACCATAGTAATTTCAAATTTTCACCAAAATTTATGAAAAATTCATGATTTGTAGTAAATATGTGACTTCATCTACTAAAAATATGAATTTGAATTCTCGTAGTATTTTTAGTAGAAAAATTGAATGTGATAGGTAAAGCATGATTCCATGGTCGTAGGCCCAACCTTTAGGGTTTAACTGCCTCAACCTCAACTTCTGTTCGTTTTGATAACTTTGATTGCTTGCCAATGATTCCACAACCTCCCAAATGAGGTGCGAATTTGGAATTTAGTTTTTTTTTTAGTGGCTTTCCAACGCACCAATCCTCACTTGGTTTGGTTGAGAAAAACTAATTTTTTCTCAAATATTCTTTTTTGTGGGGCTTTTTTGACGTTTAAGGGTTAAGGTGTCTTTTCACTTTAAGACACTCTTTTCGATTAACTCCAATATGGTAAACAAGATCATATGGTAAACCAATTGTCCTAATAAAATCATGCTCATACAATCAACCAATTGTGTGACTAAGATCTAAACTTGTAAACATGAAAGTTGTAATATTCAACATATTGGATAATGTGGAAACAATTTTTGTTGTGAATCATTTTTAATTAATTTTTTAAATATGTTTAAATATATAAAAGGATTTTCACAAATACTCGATTTTGTAACCGTTATAGAGATCATTCAAAAGATTTTCTAATGCATGATTTTCCAAGTCCCACTATGTTAACCTTTTTTAGATGTTGACATAAATCATTTAAAACCCATTTGTCATTTGTAAAAGATCCCAAGTTTACACGGTTCAAAGTTATTCTTGCATTTCCACTATTGGATGATTCTCTAATTTTGAAAAATTGTCTTTACTCCAATTGAGAATACAATTGTACAATTACTTTTAAATTTAATCCATTCTATTTCTAATAGTATCAATTACACTGGAAAAAACTATTGAAATCTAGTGCATGCAACTACAATACCCAAGGCACCAAAGGTTAAACAACCCAAATTGGAAATTTCTACATATATTAGTTTTTCCAAGTTCTACAAATTTGTCCATTTCAATTCATTTCAATTCATTAAAATCCAATTAAAAAATATCTGCACCTGGATGACATGAACTACTTCACTTCATGTTCAAAATTTTAATTGAATAAATTTATTTTCAAATTTTTATGCTTTGTGAAAAAAATGCTTAAATTCAACATTTGCACGCATTGTAGTACAAAGTAAACAATACTTTTAATCCTTCAAAGTAATCATTTCAAAATAAATCATATCTACATATACTATATATCAAAATTTGGGACCAAATTGGCATCATTTGATATTTTAAATAATTTTGTTTTGATGTATTTAAGTAGTTAGAACAAATTGTGCTTTTTGAACAAAATGTCTCATTTAAAATCTTTAATATGCTTCAAATTTGTCATGAAGTTTTTCTTGTGTACTTTATGAGTGCAAGATATCAAAACTACATCTAGTCAATTAATTTTTTATTTTGGTTTAAAGAGGGACTAATCCAAAACTACTATGCGGGTTAATTTAAGAGTTCAAAGGGCTTTTTGGATACCCGTATTAGACCGTTGCGGCATTGCCCATCAATGAAAATCACATACCATAATGCATTTAAATTTTGTTTGCCAACTAAGAGGTTAAACTAAGATGCACATAAAATAAAGCCCTTTTGGTCTGAACAAACTTTGTTCCTTTGCAATAACTTCAAGACGTTTATATAAACGCAAAACCATCGGATTTTTGACGTGTTAGAGGAAATTTCAGAAGATTGAAAAACCTTCACAAGTTGACCAATCCAACAAAAAATTGATTCCACAAACATTAGGCAAGCTATCAATCAAAAAAATCAAGAAAAAAACCAAATACCATAAATAAACATGTAGCCTATATTGACCAATACACAATAATATTAGATATCCCAAGAGATAATCATAACATTGCTCCAAAGGCTATCATGAATCCAAAGTCTGTTGGAAGTAGTTTGACAATACATAATATAAAAGGTGCATAACTAATTATTCAATCCTTCAAGTAAGATTGTTGCACAATATTTCAACTTAGCTCGTATGCATTCACATGAGTGTATAGAGGAATATTTTTTGTCACATCCCTTTCAAAGGGAGGCTCTAACACCATTGTGAGCAAAGGGAATCCCAGGGGTAACGTTTGGACCTTGCTAAAGACTTGGTGTGGAAACATTGAGGTGCCCCAATCAAACAATGAGCTATATCATTTTTTTAGGTTGAAATGAGGACATGCCATATATGGTTGGAAACCTTGTGAGAGCAGACACCCATGGGTTCAAAGAATGTGTGAATGAGAGTTGTGAGTCAAATGTTATGGCTCTTCAAAGAGTTGGTAGTGTCATGGGACACATAAGCTAGAATTGAGGGTGGACTCAAGGTTCACAATGACGCCCACCATAAAGTGAGGTATTTTATATATTGTTCAAAAGCTAAAGAGGAGAGCTCTCCATATTACTAAGGCTCATAAGGAGAAAAAGAAGAACTCAAAAATTATAGCCCAACTTAGGAAGGGAGTACTGGAAACGCATTCTCATAGAGACCTGAATCTTTAGGAAGCCATAATGTTTTAAAAAAATAGAATTTATTGTAAGCATCGGTTGAGAAAATAGAGAGATTTTTGAGAGATTGTTTGCTTGAAAATCCTAAAAACAAGAATTGATATAATGTGGACAACAAGGTTAACTCCTAAAGGTTGGGCCTATGACCATGGAATCATGCTTTATCTGCCACACTCAATTTTTCTACCAAAAATAATACAAGAATTAAAATTTATGTTTTTAGAAGATGAAGTCACATGTCTGGTGAAAATTTGAATTTAATATGGTTTTATGAAGTGATTGTAAATGAAATCTATATCAATTACAAAATGTACTTAAAAATTCTGATTTTTTTACCTAAAGTGTAAATTACAATGAAGAAAAGTTTAGTTAATGAAAATCATCCATGTATCTAAATTCATAATTTTTTGCTACACCTTGGTGATACCTACCAAACTTGTAACTACAATAAAACACTCAATTTTCAAATTTTTCCAAAAATTCAAAGTGGAGTAGAAACTTGGCAAGCTTCATTTTATTACTTCATTTTCAAATGCAATGGAACTCATTTTCATGGCCTAAATTTAGTTTAAGTAGAACAAGCAAAAAAATTCAAAATACACTGCACGTTTTTATGACTCTTTTGGTAATTGGGATCCCATGTAAAATCTAAAAATAGATTGAATGATTTTAATTTAACATGAAGGGGTGGCATGACCAAAAAAAGTCCTTTATATAAAGAATTGGATAGAAATCATCCGTGCAATAGTTGGAATTGAACAATCAACTTCATTCACAAGCCAGTTTTTGGTCCCGGCAGCGTTTAGAGGTTAATGCCACTCACTGTCTTTGGGTGGTACTAGTCCTAGAGACAAAACACTACTTCTGATGGCCCATTCACATACACCAATGCTACTGCATGCATGCATTAGGTAACTTTGAGGGAATCTAGTGTCAACCAAGAAATATAAAATATGCAATTAGAAATTACTCTAACGTATGACAAAAAAGAACGCAATGCAAAAATGAAGCATGACTCTACTTGTGACATTGTGATGCAGTTGCACAGTGCTTGAATTTAGTAGTTGCAGCAAAAATAAACAAGGTTTTCAATACATATATATATATCTCTAAAAATAGTCATTTGGACCCTATATTATCAAATGCAGTAAAAGCAATAAAACTTGATTTCTAAGCAATTTAGAAAAACTACCCCAAACTTTATTTTTAGCAAGTTTAGTTTTTCCATGGAGGGTGAAATATGGCTAATATATCCACTCCCTCAATCTGTAATAACACTACTTCAACCCCAAAACAATCAGGAAGCTTGAATTGGACCTCATGTTTGTTTATTTATTTATTTTATCTTTGACTAAATTTTATGCGGAATTCTTTTTTTCATATGAATTATATATTTTTAGGATATGATCGATTAATTTTGTCATTATAAAACCATGAATCCTTGGTCCTTCAGGAGAAAAGGGACAAACGGGCTTCCAAATGCACTCACATGAGTTTATAATTTGATATTTGGAATTTATTTTTTGATGAGATAGTATATGATCAATTCTCAAGATATTGAGGGAATTTGCGATTGAAAGTGTATCATCATAGAAGGTTGAGTGTATTAGTCAACAAAAGAATATCCACATTCAACCCTTTCTTATAACACTATCGTGGAGGAAAAATTATGAACTTCTAAATGCATTCATATGTCTTCACAATTCGACATGTGGAGGTTGCCGAATCAAATGTGTACACACATCATAGACTCTAAGGAAATTGTGCAAGTATGGAGTGTATCAACAAGGAGGATTGAGTTTACTAATTGTTTAGAGAATAAGTTTTCACTCAATCTTCTCTAATGACATTGTGGTGGGTTGTTAGTTGAAATTGTTTATTTGTAATGAACTTCTAAATGCACTAGTTACTAACTTGACATGTGGAAGTTGCCTATTCATACACAACATGATAAATTCTAAGGAAATGTGCGACTTTAGAGTGAATCAACGAAGTGGGTTGAGTGTACAGTGGGCTACCAATCAAAATGTCGTTTTCGAAATCGCAGTGAGAAAAATTTCAAGACTGCCAACTTTGAAAGCCTCCCGAGAGCTCAAACATTGGTATTTTCCCACGAACGTTTTATCAAAGCCTTATCTTTAAGTTAATTATATGCATACCAAATTTCAAGGCCAAAAGATGCACCCACAAAAAGTTATTCAAAATCTACCAACATTGGTAGCTGTGGAAAATTTTTCACTGCTGCCAACTTTGACAGCCTCCCAAAGTTTTAATTAATTTTTTTTTGCCATTAAATTTTTGGAACAAAACCCTCTTTATGTTAGTAACATATAATAAATATTTCAAGGCCAAAAAATGAATACAAAAAAAGATATTAACAATCTACCAACATATGTAGTTGTGGGAAAAAATGGGGGAAAACCATTTCATTGCTACCAACTTTGACACCCTCCCAACGGTTGAGAAATTTTATATTTACCATGAAAGTTTTACCAAAGCATTATCTTTAAGTTAATTATAGGTATACCAAATTTCAAGGCCAGAACATGCACCGACAAAAAGTTATTCAAAATATATCAACATTGGTAGCTGCTGTGGAAAGGTTTTCACTGCTGCCAACTTTGACAGCCTCTCAAAGATTGAATTATTTTATGTTTGCCATGAAATTCTTGGGACAAAAGCCTCTTTATGTTAATAACATATGGTAAAACTTTCAAGGCCAAAAAATGAATACAAAAAAAGATATTAACAATCTACCAACATGTGTAGTTGTGGGAAAAAATGGGGGAAAACCATTTCATTGCTACCAACTTTGACACCCTCCCAACGGTTGAGAAATTGTCTAGTTACCATGAAATTTTTGGCACAACATGCTCTTTATGATAAAAACATTCATGCCAAATTTCAAGGTCAAAATATTTATACAAAAAACAATATTTACAATCTACCAACGTGTATATCCTCCTTTTGCCTCAATCACTGCTTGTAACCTAGAGGGCATAGAATGACATAGTTGAAGGAGCTTTATACTATTGATTAACCTCCACTCTCTTTCAATAACTACCTTCAAGTCATCTAAATTTTTTGGACATATTGGGCCATGTTGCATTGCATCTGTCAAAATCTTCCAAAGGTTCTCAATTGGATTGAGATCGGGAGAGTTTGCAGGCCAATCGAACTTTTTAATAAGATGTGTTTGTCTCCATTCTTCACATACTTTGCTACGATGGACAGGTGCGCCATCTTCCATGAGCAATCCTTGTGGCACTGTACTCATAAAATGAAGCAACTCGACATTGTAGACCACTTCAACAAAATCCTTAGCAGAACGTCTATCTTTGGGCATAAAAACAAGTTGTGACTTTTGCCCTCCAGCAAATGCACCCCAAATCATCAAAGAAGTTCTCCCACTCTTAAAAGTTGGAACCATACAATTTGATGAATAGCGCTCATATGGATTTCTCCAAACATAAACTTGTCTAGAATTTTTTCCAACTTCAAAGGTAGACTCATCTGTCCAAACAACTCTCTCCCATTCTTTTATAGTCCACCCACAATACTTTTGAGCAAATGCCAATCGTTGAGACATGTGACGATGTGTCAAAAAAAGGTTTTTTAACAGCAATTCGACTGAAAATGCCACTCTCATGTAAGGCCCTTCGAATAGTCGATCTAGACACTTGAGTAGAACATATATTAGTGATCTCAGAGAGTGTCGAGCGACGATGAGTTTTTGAGACACGTATAATAGCACGGATATCTCTATCACTAAGCTTTTTAGCATGACTTCCACCACAAGGTTTGCACTTATAGGTTCCATCTTCTCGAAATTTCTTCACTACCCTCTGAACTGTTCTAACATGGACTCCAACAATAGTTGCAATGTGAACTCCTGTCTTCCCTGCCTCACTCAAACCTACTATACGAGCACGAGTTTCCTCTGAAATAGCCATCACTCAGTGACCATGATCTAGCCTTCACTTAATCACCATGATCTAGCCTCACTCACTGAACACATATTGAACATCACTCAGTTATCTGAAAAAGAATCTCACATACCATCATCCTGCCATCATCCTGCCTCACAAAAATAATCTCACATACCATCATCCTGCCTTACAAAAAATCTCACATACCATCATCCTGCGTCACAAAAAAATCTCACATACCATCATCCTGCCATCATCCTGCCTCACAGCTTCACTCATTGAGGAAAAAGCCTCACTCACTGAGGAAAAAGCCTCACTCAAAGCCTCACTCACAGCCTCACTCACTGAGGAAAAAGCCTCACTCAAAGCCTCACTCACAGCCTCACTCAAAGCCTCACTCACAGCCTCACTCAAAGCCTCACTCACAGCCTCACTCACAGCCTCACTCAAAGCCTCACTCACAGCCTCACTCAAAGCCTCACTCATAGCCTCACTCAAAGCCTCACTCACAGCCTCACTCAAAGCCTCACTCACAGCCTCACTCAAAGCCTCACTCACAGCCTCACTCAAAGCCTCACTCACAGCCTCACTCAAAGCCTCACTCACAGCCTCACTCAAAGCCTCACTCACTCATATACTGAGTAAAAAAAAGCTTCTTCGTGCATGTATGGTCTCCAATTTTTAAACAAGTGGAGTCTTTGAGATGTGACAAGTGCACACAACTAAATTTGGCTATCCTTGATTTTTTGGAGAAGCGATTATGATAAGAGATTGCATCATCTAGAGAATTTCAATCTAGAAGCATGATTATCTGACATACTTCAACAATTTCAATGTCTTTAATAAAAAATATCTCACAACTACACACATTGGTAGATTGTAAATATTGTTTTTTGTATAAATATTTTGACCTTGAAATTTGGCATGAATGTTTTTATCATAAAGAGCATGTTGTGCCAAAAATTTCATGGTAACTAGACAATTTCTCAACCGTTGGGAGGGTGTCAAAGTTGGTAGCAATGAAATGGTTTTCCCTCATTGTTTCCCACAACTACACATGTTGGTAGATTGTTAATATCTTTTTTTGTATTCATTTTTTGGCCTTGAAATTTTTACCATATGTTACTAACATAAAGAGGATTTTGTTCCAAAAATTTCATGGCAAAAAAAAATTAATTAAAACTTTGGGAGGCTGTCAAAGTTGGCAGCAGTGAAATTTTTTCCACAGCTACCAATGTTGGTAGATTTTGAATAACTTTTTGTGGGTGCATCTTTTGGCCTTGAAATTTGGTATGCATATAATTAACTTAAAGATAATGCTTTAGTAAAACTTTTGTGGGAAAATACCAATTTTTGAGCTCTCGGGAGGCTTTCAAAGTTGGCAGTCTTGAAATTTTTCTCACTGCGATTTCGAAAACGACATTTTGATTGGTAGCCCACTGTACACCGATTTATTGCCATTATTGTAAGTCACAAAATTAGTGTGAGTTTTTTCACCAATCCTCAATTAGTGTGAGACTTTAACCCCTAAACGTCACAGCGTCCAGAAACTGGACGACGAATGATTTCAAAGCCTTCTCACGTTCTCATCAACGCTTGGATGATACTCATCCAATTTTTTGGAGATTCTTCACCAATTTGTTGTCCTATCTAATGGCTGGATTTAGTCATACTAGAGTACATATTTTTCTAAAATTACAAATGTAGAAGTATGTCAAGTCGTTGACCGAGCCAAAATTGCATTGACTCTAGTTCAAAGTGGAATCGTGAAAAATGAGGTCATAAATTTAAGAAACACAAAAATTTCAAAGTATCACCACGTTTAAGAGTATCTCATTTCAAACTCATTCCAACAAATTTTACTCAAAAAATATTGAAATTTAGTTTGTAATCGAATTTACAAGGAATTTTTAATTTTAAGTTTCAAAATTTATAATTAAATATTGGTGATTGTATTAGTGAATGGAACCGTACGGATGGAATCTAAAATTCAAAATCTAGAACTTTCATTTGTATATCAATTCCAGAATATTCTTCTAAATAGTAATTTATAATGCTTTTTCTCAAATTGTCAATTCCAGGGACACCCTGGTACGTTAAGGGGTTAAACACAATTCTCACTACTCAGGGTGAGAATTCTCAATTACTGTGAGACACACTTTTCTCCAATACCACAATTACTGTGAAAATATTGAATTACTGTGACTCACAATAATGATTATAATTGGTGTAGTTGATCGATCATGGAATATCTTTACACTAAAACTTATAATGGCATTGTTTCAAGGTGACAAATGGACTTCTAAATTCACTTTCACATGTGTTCACAATTGGATATGTGATGTTGTATACTCATACACACCAGCATAAATCCTGAGGGAATGTGCAATTACAGAGAGGGTTGAGAGTACTCTCCCAACTATTGAAATTAAACCAACTGTTTTTTAGCTGGTGAAATGTAGCCAAAAAGAGACACTATTTTTAGAATTGCTAATTTATTTGAACAAAAACACACTTGTTGATGGCCAACAATTCATTCATTTAACTCATTTTCATCCATGAAAGTGCTAAAATATTTAATTTGCTAGTTCCACTTGCTTGAAAAATTAAAAATTAAAAATTGCAAAAGGAACCCCAATTGAAACCCATTGAGAAGACAAATTATTTTGTCCCTGCAAGATTAAGACTTGAAAGTGCCAAGAGCAGTGCCAAGACGCGTGTGCAATGAAAGCCCCTGCTGATTTTATTTCTTGATCATTGCATTTTGCAAGCAAGGGCAACATTGTGTCTCGTAATGTCCACATCATAGTCTCTACTTGCACATACGAAATGTCCTGCTTGGATTCCAGTACTTTGAGCTGTTATTCCGTGCTTTTGAAGAATTCATTTTACATGTACTTACTACTGTACAGTACATCAAGTCCCAAGCAACCTTATAGTACATGTACAACTAACCCCTACATTAGTAAGTTCTCTACAACACCAACTTGTAAGAGTGGATAATCCTCCGTGTACGCAGGCTTATACACTTATATTATCTCTCAAAATTACTACAACAAGCGTAGTGGCGATTGGAATTGTTATATGACAATAGCGTAGATGTTGATATCACTGAGTAGCTTGACATCTAGAGAAGGTTATTGGACATAATGTCAAGTTCTTCTATTGAATCACAAACGTTTGTTTGATGAACTTTGGTTGACCCTTTCAGTGACAAGGTTATGAGAAATAACCCTCTTTTGAGCCACCAAATAGAACATTGCGGAGGTGCCTCAAAATCACACCTTGGCATAATTGAGTATCGTAGACATGCCACTTACCGTGCACCTCAATTGTACAGTTGAGGAGCATCATATACAATTGAGGTGCACGGTAAATGAGTCAAATGTGCACAGTTAGTGGCATGTATACGATAACCGTGGTTCAAGATCAGTTGACAAATCTGCAGTTGCGGCGAACCTCGCCTGCGGGGCCCGTTTTGATCTCGATGTTGCCCATTTTGATCATGACTTGGCCGAATCGAAATGCCCACGGCGCGTTTGCCACAGAATTGAACATTGTTTCAGCTCGGGTGCTCATGTCGTCGTAGAGAACCTGGAAATGAATGATAGCAGGACTTACTCAGGTTACTGAATTGTTGAAGGATGGATCACTGACAAGGCCCATGAACTGAGGTTGACTATGATCAGGCACATTGAGGAATCATAATTGTTCAATTAGGCTTCACTTTCACCAACCAAGGAGGGCCAATTAGCTCACTGGGACTGTTTTAATTAACCCCTAAAAGTCCTATCCCCTCTCCAAATTCAGCAGTTTTGCAAAGATGCATTATAGAATGCAACTAGGAGGGATATTTTGAACTTGATGTATGAATCAAAGCTATACATTATAAATCTTAAATTCTATCCATACGGTTAGATCTGTGATTTCTATCACCAATATTTCTTTATAAAATTTGAACTTGAAATTCAAGAATATTTTGTAATTCAATTACAAATAAGATATTGACAATCTATGGATGAGATTTGTTGTAATGCAATACTCTAAGTCTAGTACTTTTTGGAGATTTTTTGGTTGCTTAATTTTACAAGAGCACGTAACTTTACAAGAGCACATAACTTAAACTAAAATCTTTGACTTTTTTTTGGTGAAATGCTTCAACGTGAAAAGAGGCATAATGTTTTTCACAAGTCATCCCCTTCATAAAATTTTCCACAACAAGTTATAATTTTTTCGCAAATCATATGCCCAATTAGTTTACTTCTCCAAATTAAGAAGTGGAATCAGCTAAGAGCAACTCCAGAAGTCTGCGGGATAGCACTCTGAACCGGAATCATACAGCGGGGGTAACACTGGCACTTTCAAACAGCAACAAACACCTCAAGACAAAAGCCAGCTTCCAGTCTTGTCTTTAGGGTCATGAATTGAGTGGCGGTTTCCAGGGACACACTGGAAAAATGCTCACTTGTCATCCAAATTTTCAGAGTCCGGGGAGGTTCCAGGGTCTTCTGGAGATGCTCCAATGTAAATTCATTGCAAGCTAACACTACAACAAAATGAGGTTTTCTCAGTGGTCACTTCTCACTTGGTGAGTGCAACTGGTCACATTTGGTTTTTGTCTTATGTGACTAGTTCCATTCACCAAGTGAGAAGTGACCACTGAGAAATGACCAATTTCCTCAAGTGTAGTGTAATAGTCGGAGTTATCAGAGTTAGCACCAATATCGGTATGCAAACTGACACAGCGATCGCTATATCCGTTTAATTGGGAATTTCCGCCATATTGGGACTCTTTGAAGTCTACAACCGCCATAAATTCAATGAAAAACTCTATACCTGAAAATGTAGATTCCAAAGAGTCTCGATATGGCGGAAATTCCCAATTAAACGAATATGGCGATAGCGAGGCCATTCAGAAACTAATTCCAGGGAGCTAATGGGGCTGAAGCTATCTAGAGACGGGCTTGGAAGGAGAGGAGATGGATGGATGGATGAGTTTCACCTGATCGGAGTGCATAATGCCTTGGCCGTTGACGAGTTTGTTGTAGTAGTCGGTGTCGAAAGTGTCGGGGGTGGAATCCAAGTTGAACGTGGCGTCTCCGGGACACCCAAACTGCACAGATTCGCAGTGGGCGCGCCCCAGGGTGTGCGCTCCTGCACGTCAATTCCGTCCAGTGAGTACTAGTGAATTATCTGAATTAGTGTAGCGAGCTGCTGCAGGATCATACAGTTTACTCATCTAATCATCAGTGCGTTGAGTTTCGTGTAGTACCTGAGAGCACAATCATGTCGCTCCGTGTCAAGCCCTTGCTCGCGAACATGGCCGTGAGCTGGCCCACGTTGAAGCTGGGGTCCGGCGTATTGGGCACCACGCGCGCGGCGCTGGATTCTCGCCCGTCCAGCCGCCCTGCTGGCACTGCGTACCCTAAGCCTCCCGTCTACGCACGATTGAGCGTGTCAACAAAACTTAGAAACAGAGTATGTATCATGAACCTCCAGCCATTTCGAACTGATTGCACAGGGAGCTCATAATGGTTTCCCTGTGTGTTTCCCTTTTAGTCTCACTTTTCCCACCGAGCCTCAAGAGTTTGACACTTGTTAAACTTTCCTTTTACAAGCAGCTGAGTCAACATTAAACTGGTGAATAAACAGGTTTAAGACTCAGTGGGAAAAGTGAGACTCGCAGAGAAATCACACAAGGAATCGTATATGAGACCCTGGTGTGAAATATTAACAGCCCCATATTCATTAAATTGGCCAATTTCGATTATATTGGCCGCTCAAATAGTGTGATTTCAGTTCATTTACTCTCTTTATTTGAATAGTGTGGCGGCCAATATAAATAAAATTGGCCAATTTAATGAATATGGGGCTTAACCCTTAAGCGTCTAAAACGCCCAATGTGGCCATCTGCATCACTGAACTTTGCAACGGTGGCATTTTCTCATTTTACATCGGTTTCTGATTGCAATACATCGTTGTAAAGCTCGTGTTCTATACTACAAGTTCGATCGTGACATTTTCATACAGACAGATGATTTGCAGCAGGGGGACCGATTTTCCTGCACTAGAGGAAATTAATACACAGTGGGCGCTTTGGGGATAATTGCGACTTACCATTACGACTGCGTCGCGAGCACCGAAGGCTAGAAGGTCGGCACAGGACACCACGCCGGGACACGCCGTCTCCAGGTCTGCCTTGGCCGCGTCGATCACCTCGTACCCTCGTAACGTCAAGTTGGGCTGGGCTGTTTTCTCCGTGTTCGGTCCGTCCAGTAGCACCGATCCATCACACCCCTGCAAATTCTCCGACGTGAGTACGTTTTCAAATCTTGACAATTCTTGCTTCAGAATTGATTCTAGTATGTGAGCAATTAGACATGGACGTTTCGAGCCTAGTGAACTGAATTAGCACAGGGGTCTCATATGGTTTCCCTGTGTTGATTCCCCTGTGAGTGCCACTTTCCCCTCTGAGCTTCAGAACTCGACACATGTTAAAACTTTCCTTCTACAAGTAGGTGACTAAGCTTAAGCAGGTGATTTTGTACACATGTCAAAACTCCAAATCACAGGGAAAAGTGGCACTCACGTACGGGGGAATCAACACAGGGGAACGATATGAGCTCCCTGTGTAGAATTCTAACTGTATGTGTATTAATTAGTTCTAATTGATGATTTCTGTGCTCCATGAATAGACCTGTGAGCTAAGTTCGCCAACATGAATTGATGTGTTGGACAGAATTCGAATCTAAAACACGAGAAACCATCAGTTGGTGAGTTTACTTACATCGACAAAGCAGTCGTGGAAGTGGAGGCGGAGGACACCAGGTGCAGTTCCACTGTCCGTTTGCATGCCTCTGGCCATGGCATTCCTCACAATCTTCTCCGCATTGGGACAGCTCAGTGCGTAGTATCCCACGCGCAATGCCGCCACCATGCGCAGCTGAAACACGGCCGTCACCACCACCATAGCCCACAAACAGGGTAACACTGCTCGTACAGTCCTCGCCATGAAACAATTGCAATCCTCTCCGTTCACTGCTACTCAGGCTATATATCGAATTCGAACTCACAAAAGTCGGCCTTTCAGATGCTTCGATCAATTGAATGAGAAAGTTACAAAATTCAGGAGCCGGCTCAAAAGTCAAACTGCTCGAGATGATCTAAACCTGTCAGGCACTCTGCAATCACAGTGTCGACAGACGAAGAACTAAATATATAGTGCATCGAAAGAACAGTACTTACTACTGATTGCCAAATCCAGAACAGTACTAGTTACTGCTGATTAAATTCCAGCTACAATCTCGAGAGCAACGCAACTGTGATATACTCTGGCGCCTCTGGTACTTAGAAAGGGCCGCTAGCTGATGGAAGCTCAGAAATCTTTTTATATGCAATTGCAATGAAGACTGCTCAGATCAGTTCAGGTTGAATGGGAACTCGAAACGCACAGCTAGATCGATCAACATAGAGCTATATATCAATGGCTCAATGCATGAATGATGCAGCTAGCGCACAGTGGTCTGCCAATCACGAGGATGAATAGTAACATAACTGATTGCAGACCGTTTGGTTTGGCCAGCCGGTCCGGCCTCGGCAATTCCAGTCATGTCGTCCGGACAATTTCAAGTAGAAGGGGAGAAAGCTAACTTCTGCGTCCCACATGGATGGTGAGTTCGGCTCCCAGTCGATGGGGGTGAAATTCAAAGCTGGCAATTATTACTGTTTTTCTAGAATCTGCAGTGACGTACTGATTCTAAGCTAATAATCTGATCCAACACTGGGTATGCATCGGGGTATGCATTCAGGTAGATTCGAGAGCTGAGTGTGATCAAGTACACAGTTTCTTGTATATAGAATTGAATGGAAGCGTTAAGAGCATCCCCACTCCTACACGCTGAAATTATTCATTTACATTTGAAGAGCCCTTGCACTTACACTCCCCCACCCTTGGAGGCCCCTCACACATCAAAAGTGCACATTAAATAGTCGATGGACCAATCACAAGTAGAATGTGGGAATATAGACAACTAAATAGTGATTTGGAGGGTCGTTTATTAACACGCTAGGATCCAAAGTCAAGAGATATTTTGGAAGGGCCCTTGGGACTTTCGATCTAGTTCTGGAGTGGGAGGGACTCTGGAAGAGCTGCGGTGGAGCTGCTCTTAGGGCAGGCTTCCATGTGGGGATCGGTTCACTGAAAGGCACTTTAAGACAAGAATTGAGGTCTCAAGAACCACCCATGCTCCACCCATTTCGGTACAAATGAAACATATACTCTTAACTTCTCATGGATTCACCCATTTTGGTAGAGCTTTCTCCTTTTGAGGACCGGCCATCCATACATGGAAGGAGGCCCTTAGTCTTTTCCGTTTTTTTTACTAAGTAGCCTGTGAGGAGGTTGTTTACACTCCCCGGGTTCCATGATAGATCCTTTCCTGGATAGGACCTGGCCGGGTAGGTTTAGCACGAAGAAACTCCAGGCCTCCCCTCTTCATGGCAGTGGGTGGCGAGTTTGTCCAATGCATGAGAATTGCAGTCACTGCATCATTCATCGCAGTCCTTTTTTTGCCACCTCACTTATGCAAATCATTTCTGCCGAGATCACATCTTTCTCACCCGGCTCTACCTGGCTTGTAAGTTAAGTCCGCTATATTTTGCCCCATTTTTTTCTCGATCATTTACCACTGTCTCTTAGTTTCCTGCACAAGCAACTCTCCGCTGGCTCTTGGTATTAATTATCATCAGCTGCTTCTCACGCTTGACGGTATTGAGCAGTGATGGGTGGGTATTTTTCAAAGGATACTTCAAATGTAACTTGGATTTGGATAAGTTACCGCCACTAAGGATCAGGGAAATGAAGAGCATGCACATTCTTCTCCCTTTAAGGTGGTTACCCCATTCCCAACAGAATAAGAAATACGGATATGAGGCATTGAAATTATTTAGTGGTATTATTTTTTAGAGATAGACATGATGAATTAGATTCCAACACAAGTTGAAACATAATTTTTGGATGAAGAATGAATTAGTTACAAATTTTCAAAGTTGAAGTATGACGCATCCCATTCACGTCATATAGGTACACCTCTTTCTGTCTAAAGAAGATTTGTGTTGCACACAGTAAAGATGCTTGAACCAACAACAACGAATCCATAACCACGCTTACACATACTAAAACCAACAAGAGAGAACCCATTACCAACTGTAACTCATGCTACAACCAACACCGTTGGAGCATTGATTGTGGATAATGTCCCTAGCTGTTGGTAAAAGGAGCAAGTTGGGAATGGGGTAACCACCTTAATTCACCCTTTGACCACTATAACCACATTCAAGATTTGGTGTCACAAGTTATCGTCTTCACACCCTTGTACCACTATAATCACCCTCTATCTAAACATGAACCAATCGCAATCACTATACTCATGGGTAACCATTATTGTCTTTCTTCTTGTCTTCCTCTTGTCTTTCTTCTTGTCTTTCCTCTTGTCTTTCTTCCTGTCTTCCTTCATTTCTTTCTTCTCGTTAAAACCTTAAGGGCACGTTAATCCCTAGGCATCCCTAGCTTTTTTGGGCTTAAAATCATCATTTCTTTTGATGTATTATAGGTCTAAATCTCCGGGGGGGGGGGGGGGGGGGGGGGGGGGCATTGGCGAAAATCGTAGAAACAACGTGCGATAAAAAATAGGGTTCCATATATTCCTTGTAGATAAATTTTGTAAAAAACATACATGTAAAATACATTGTTCTAAATTGTGAAACTACATTATAAGTAATATAGCATTCGATATATCATGGAAGATTTATTTTACCGGTACATATAAATTACCATGCCAAATATTTTTTATAGGGGGTAGGTGTAGACGGGCAATGGTCCGCTAGGGGTATTCTTCTTTGGACACACTAATTTGGTTATTTTGTTCCTAAGCCTCTAAAGTTTGTCTGGTTTATTCATTTTGATCAAGTAAAAAGACCCTAAAACGATGAAAAAAAAGTCGTGCGCCTCAACATAGTTAAGATGTATATTCTTATCGAGTCTTTTTTTTATAATTTTAAAATTTTGGATCTTTTCATAGATGTGAGAAAAAGTGCTAAATTTTGGAATTTGCAGGCATCATAGTACACAATTTATTAGATTTTTATTACTAAAATTAATTATTTTGTGCATTGGACCACTTAATATAAGTCATACTCAAAAATGATATTAAAATAAAATTATTTGATATTCCAAATTATGCTTGTTTTCAAGAATTTTAGGTACAAAGGACAAAACATACTTTTTCAATTAAACAATTCATTAAAAATTCTTAAAATTCTTTGATTGTGATGAATTTTTTTTTCTTGATACATTACAAGTGTTGAAAGCTAAAACTTCATTTTGTGAAATCATACTTTATTATATTAAAAAGTTGAAGTCGTTTGATACAGTGCAACAAACTAACATTGTAGCCAGACGACGTTTTTGGGTACGTCAAGCCGACCATTGCCCAAACTATGAAAAGCAACTGGCTGTCAGAAATTAATTTTGGATGAAAACAGAGTCTTTTACATCCGACTTCTGGGATGACAACCTGGCGCTGCAAGTTCAGCGTCCCAATGACGGTATCCAAAATGTGTAGACATTCAAAATGTGCTCTGCAGCAATTATTTCCAGCGTAGGAGTGACTTCACTTTGGTCCCTCTACTAGTGCTCACCCTAAACACAGAGGTTTTGAACTCTAAAAGTGTGCTATTAAACACAACTATTCCTTATGTTTAAAGTCTTTTTCATTGCCTAAGTGGTTTTGTCTTTCTTGATGCTTGCATTTTTTTCCCCATGTTCTTAACTTAAATAGGTTGCACAAGCCCTTTAGCATGAGTCTGCACTTTCAAAACTGAACTAAAGTGGTAAGTAAAAAAAATGGGGAGTAAGAATAAAAAATGGGGTATAAGTAAAATACCCCTATTTAAATAGCCACCTAGAAAAATTATAAGTACTAATAGGATACAATTAATTACCAAGTTTTACATTTATTTTAAAATATACCATCTCATATAATTAATTATTCAAGGTAAATAGCCCTCATTTAAATAGGTCATTATTGCAAGTGTATGCAAAATATACAAGGGAATGCCCCCCCCGAGGTCTAAATGTCAGTGAGGTATAGGAATCTCAACTGTACAATCTTGTAATATACATGTTGTAGATCATGTGAATCAAATTTGGAGTCATTTGGCCATATAGATTGCAAGATCGTAGTGTTTTAGTGTAAAAAAAGGATGTTAAAAATTTCTTGGCAACACAATTAGAGGTGAAATTTGTTTTCAAAATTACTCAAATGAAAAATCT
The DNA here is from genome assembly GCA_022496805.1 of Pohlia nutans. Lineage (NCBI taxonomy): Eukaryota > Viridiplantae > Streptophyta > Bryopsida > Bryales > Mniaceae > Pohlia > Pohlia nutans. The sequence continues at coordinate 8,318,037 of CM040086.1, forward strand.
TTCTACTATAAAGTAGTTCAAAATCATCATTTAAACATATTGGTACCAAAAAAAACTCATGAAAAAATCTAATGTGCCCTAAAATGGCCTTGCAATGTCAAAAGTAGCCCAAAAAGTGACCGATTTGACCCAAAAAGCAAAAAGTGTCCAAACTAGACCCGTGCACTAAAACAACTCCTAATCATTTAAAACAACATGAATTGACATTAAAACTTTACCATGATAACTAGACTTCAACAGGAATCTAAACCAATAATTTTTTGTTTATTGAGAATGGACATGGGATGAAGGAGATAAAAGCCCCCGAAGTTGCAGCCATCAAAATGCCCCAAAAAAGACCCTTACTTTCAAATGATCATCAAAAATTCAATACATCTCGAATTGATCTGAAATTTTTACCACTCATTCCATACATCATGAAGGGGTTCTTTTTTCAAAATTTCATTAAATTCAGACACTTTTTGCAAAATTTACAGCTCTTTGAAGGTGAAAGCACCCCAAAAAATGTTTAAAAAATGAACGTCGGGACGGTTAGGGGTTAAAACCTTACAACTCAACTTCAAATACTTCACGGATTATGAGATATGCTAATTGTAAGAGACCCAGTAACCACAATGTGGTTAGCTGGGCACTAAAGGGTTAATTTTGAGTACATCTGTAAACAATACTTTGAAAATTCATAACTTATTCATAGGATGTCCAAATAATGCATGCTAAAAGTGTGTAGGAATCCTCTGTCACTTAGCAATTAAATATTAATTATATAGAAAATATTCTTGATTACTATTATTGACAATTAAAAACGTGCCTTAGCATGGGTGCAGACCAATGATCTCAGAACCACTTTATGACATTTAGAACATTATGTGACCTCCCACATAAATGGTATCCACTTTTGCTACCTAGTGCATACAGTACTCATGATACCTCTATAATATCCGACAATACCCTTGATATATTAAGGTGATACCATGATGATATCCACGAATATCACCTCATGAAGTTGCTACATATTTAAATGATGATGAGCATCCTTGCCACATTTTAATTTCATTTTCATTTTTTTCTTTGTATGTTTAGCAGCCCCATTTTTTTGGGGTAGAAATCCAGCTAATTTTAGCCAGTTTTGAGATCACTGGTGCAGACGGAAGCGTTTTCTACACACAGCAAAATTAATGAATAACTTAGTGCTGACTGTGTGTGGTGTGCTGTGTGTGGCACAAGTTCCACAAGCAAGCGAGGACATGCACACAATGGGAGTCCTTGAGTCAGTGGTTTCTGACAGTCTGTTGCAATGCATGACCTCAACTGACCTCACCTATCAATTGACCTCACCAGGACTACATTCCAAATATAAAAACAAACATGCATTTTTTACTTCTTTTTTTAAATTTAAATTTATTTTTAAATTATTTTTAAATACACCAACTCAAGGACTTCCGCTATCATTCTTTTTATTCATAGCATAATAGAATAGTGCAATCATGGAGCACCCTTTTTAAAATTGGATTGAAAGAGTCTAATCTTCACTTAGAACCACTTTTCTAAATAATGAGGGAATGCTATTTGTATTCCATGAATTTTGGGATTATCGTGTCGTTGCCACATGTACCTAGTTTCTTATTATAATTCACCATGGTTCCATTGCAAAAGGGCAATCGAGTAAATTGAAAACAAGAAGGGTTGTGTACAGAGTCTATGCAGAGTCTACAATCTTATATATTAAGCAATTTATGACACAACTTACACATGAACAATCCCTTGGTCCCTTCATCAATAGAGTCATAGGCCTAAGGGAACTTGTGGGAACTCCCCTGTAGTATTGGGGAGGTCACGAGTTAAGTTCCACTCCCATGGGTAGTGCAAAGAGTCTCACTTTAAAGTATTTTTCAACTCACCATAGACTAGTTTTACTGTTTTTTTGAACTAAAATTGTTGTTGAAGGTAAATATGAAGTGAATTTCCACTTTGAGACACTCCACTTTTTGGTTAACTCTAATGGCTCCCATTGCTCTATTATGCTATGTCACATCCTCACATCCTCAGCTTTCCTCTTATTGCATCTTTATATAAAGAATGGGAAAATGGGTTTCATGATATTCAATGTATCAACCATGACTAATACTAATGTGTCAGAGGGTCTTTTTGATGACAAGTGTCACACAATTTGAATCAGCTTTTATAAAATATTTTTAAAAAAGGACTATGATTGCTTTAATAATAACACTGGTGTGAGACCATTGAATGTTCATTCATGATTACGAACATGTTAGAGCATTCCCAGGAAGCAACTGGATCCCATACAGTTTTTTTTTTTTTTTTTTTTTTTTTTGAAACAAATGAAACGGAATTTCATTGCAAAAGAAAGGAACTTATCCAGTGGTGATTTTTCACAAGGTCCCTAACATGTCTAGGGACATGTTCAGGAAAAAAAAACATTTCCAGTGGACGGGTTCTAAAAAATTGAACTGGTTTTTGGACAGGTTAAATTCACTTTGGACGGGTTCTAAATTTTATTTTATTTTTATGTAAAATTTCCCAAAAAAATAAATGGTGCAAATATCAATTACATTATGTCATATATGACATGTGAATGTAAGCATAATGGAGTCAAACCACTAATACCTAATCAAAATACCAATCTTCAAGAGCTCAATTCACCTGCACACAATGATTCATCAACTACAATATTTAGAACCTTTGTAACACAATGTCAAAGATTATGATTGAAGGTACACTTAGAAATTGAATAATTAATATTTTATATAAGCATGTTCAAAATTTTATAAATTGTAGTGCTCACAGGAATCACCATAACTCTCCTCCACAAGTTACTCAAACCAGGCCAATTGATAAACCACTCTGAAGTGGTGACTGCAAACTCCCAAGCTTCAAATAAAGACTTGTTTGGGATCATTTCCCTCATAGTTTCCACCATCTCCAAGCACCCACCTCGACATCGATCTTGTTCTTCTTCAGAACTCTGGAATTTCACAAACAACCTCTCCAACCACTCTTCAGTAATACGAGTTCTCTCATCATCATTTGCAGGGTAGAGATTGGGACTAGAGAGCTTGCATGCATTGAAGATGCCTAAGTCTAGAAACTTGTTATTCAGTGCATCCACCACCCTCTGCACATACTCTGCCCCAATGAGTTTGCATTCCTCAATTGTACCAGCTCGCTGTGTAACACTCCCTAAATGCATTGGATAGGTTTTTTGGCCACCATCTGCAACTGGATATGCCATCTCCATAGAAGTAACACATGTCTCCAAAAATGGCCACAATACCGTTGAACCTCTTCCAAATGCTGCACCTCTAGCTACTAGAAAACGTCTACTCAATACTGTGATACAAATGTTTAAATGGCCTCCAATTTGAGTAATATCCACATGGTCACTTAATTTATTTTTTTCTAAACATTACGGGACGGGTATTTTCAATTTGCAACCGGTTTTGGGACGGGTTGTTTTTTTTTCAACCTTTCCATGGACGGGTTGATTTTAAAATCACCGGTTTTGGGACGGGTTGCAATTTTTTTTGCCTTTCAATTCAAGATTTTTGGACGTGGACGGGCTAGAACTTTGTGAAAAATCAGCCCTGAACTTATCATACAACCAGGACAGCCACAAAGTGGCCTGCCCAACGGTGACGGACAGACGGACCCGACACGAGACAAGGGACAACCAACACGTCCCCGGCCACCGCAGAGCACAGAGAGGGGCCTTGAGGCTCCTGACGGCCCCGCCGTGGAGGCCGGGGCTCCCAGGCCTCGCCGGGGAGGCGCTCAGGGTGGCTGGAAGATGAACCCGGCGTGAGGACCCGTGGGGACCCACTGCGGCTTCCCATCAATCATGCTAGCAAAGAAATCGAACCTACACCTCCTGTTCTTGAAGGAGAATCCCATACAGTTTAGGACGCACTGGCTGGAGGGGTCATTCCGGGGCAAGTCTGAGCTCCGAAGGCTGAGACGAGAAACTGCCCAACAGTCTCACTACATGGGCCCCAGAATGGTGACATTATACCCATATATATTATACACTCAAATAAAATATATGATGTATTTAAATTTGTTACAGTGAAATACAACAACAATCACATACTTCTATGAAACAAAAAGGGTCTTTGGGACATTGAGGGCCACTTAACACTATGGGTGTCCAAATCGAAAGGTTGTGAGATTGAGTGATCAAACTTTGTTGAGAGTTCAAAGAAATGGGCTGAAAATAGGCAATAAAATATAGTAAGTTTCAATTTTTATGAAAAAAATTCGACGGCCTCTTGACCATAGTTTGGGTTTCCATTCATGTGTCACCTTAGTCAAAAAGTGTTGCCATGTAGGCATTTTGGAGGGCGACGACCCTTGGACTTTGGCCTCTAGTGTGAAGGGTCAAGAGGCCGAATTCTTGGTTTCTTGCAATACGATTAATGGAAATTGACGGCCTCTCGACCTTCGGCTATAGCGTGAAGCGACCCTGATGGATCAAAGTGTCCCTAGTAAGTGCTCCTACTGTAAGTGTTGGCCTTGAAATTTAATCAATCTCATCCACTAGCACATGAGAATGACTACACTAAATGGTGTATTTTGTGTCCCAGAATACTATTTTAAAAACCGAACACTATTTAATTTTAGGGAGATATAGTGTCCTTGTAAGAAAAAAATGAATGTAGTGTTCCTATGACCGGGCCTATGACATATGGCAACTTTGTAATCAATATGGCATGCCACCTCATGTCACTCTCATTATTTAGAAAGAACATGGCATTCTCAATGAAAGTGAGGATGACAAGTGGCGAACTCTTATGTAGTGCCAAGGAACACTATTTTTCTTCACCTTTGTACAAATTTTAGTAAAAGACATCAATTCTCTACAGACACTAAATACAACATTTAGTGTAGTTGACTACTGTGAAATTACACACCGGTACAATTACATATGTACAATGCATACCATACAATTATACACGTGATATTGTACAATTGAAAAATTCACCCCTATTCTAAATCGGAGTAAATCCTCCTTTGATGTTATTGCAAGAGAACAAAAATTGCCCCTTGCTTTGTGTATGTAGGGGCCGATCTTAAAAATAATCCCTTTTTTCAAGGGTTTAAATTTTTTCAAGGGTCCTGTAAGACAAAATTGGAACCGTAGGCCCCATATTTGCAAAAACAAATTCCAAAAAAAAAACCCTAGGGGTGCCTAAAATGAAAATTTAAAAAAACATAACCCATAAGTGAACAATGCTTACATTAATGTTGAGGGGGGTTTTGGAACATTTCATACATCAGTCTATCAAAAGTCAACAAAGCAACTCTTGTATCTATTGTACTTGGGCGCCAACTTTACGGCGGCCTCAGGGTCGGTGTCCTTCAAACATGGATCAATTGACGCGCCTTGTAAGCCTTATGATTCGCCTATTATTTTCATTAATTTTGATTGCATTCAAATGAATGGATTATTCATATGGGATTAACCTTTTGACGCTCATGAGTCTACATGGTGGACAATGAGCATATTCACATTATTCTCTTGACTACATACAAGGACAGTTTTCATTCATCCATCCAAATTTCTCTAAGTCCATGTACCAGTTAATTATCATTTGTATAGTATGAATTTTCAAAATAAGATTGTGATTTTTTTAAAACAACAAAATTGGTTTATGTCAAGTTTCATTCTTAGTTTTAAGTGAGACTTTAAACATGATTTTCCAAAATAAGTAGGATCAAATAATGGAAATCATACCATCTCATAGTGCATGTTATTCCAAATTCATTGCAATTACTTAATTTTTGGCTAAATTGGGATTATTAATTGAAGTTTAAAAATAAAATATTGAAAATTTAATTATAATTTATTAATTAAAAAACTATGATAAGCTCAACCATATAGATGTGATCCTCACATTGACATTTTATAATTTAGCTTAGTACATCAACTCCATTTTTGTTATTCATCTAACATTTTATAACGCATCTTCAAAATCAATGTTAATAAGGAAATGGCTTGATATGGGTACCACCTTTAGGCATCTCACATAGTGTGACCTATGCCGAACGCATTTTATGTGTGCTAGAAATTCCGCCTTTAACACCATGTATATAGTTCCAGCCATGGTGTCTATAACACCCTCTAATTTTTGTAAATTCCCAATGTTTTTTTTTACCAAATAGATATTTTTCAAAAATCACACTATTTTTGGAGAGGTTATCCACATCAAGCCATCACTCTGAATTGGGATGTCAAACGGTTAATTCAAGATTCAAAGCGATTGGAAAAAGAATAAATCAATGAAGTAGGAGTATATGATTTTGTAATGAAAATGGAAAGATGTTCAGTAACCTCCAAAATGGATTTTAAGGTAACTATACCTTAAGGCGTCCACCTTACCAAATGAGCCTATTAACACACATAAAACAAAAAATATTTTCAATGGGTCTTATTAGCAAGTTCAAGAGGATTCTAACACACTTTAGAATGCATTATTTGGACACCGTATGAATAAGTTTTGAATTTCCAAAGTGCTGACTATAGGTTGACCATGAAGCAACCCTAAACTTTGATGTTCAGATTGCGCACATTCTCATCAATATCAAGGTGTCAGAATCTACTTATTATGGAAGTTTGAGTTAGGGACGATTTAAAGAAAATGTCGCTTTTAGATATAGTTACCTTAGTGAATTATCAATAGCTGACAGTAGAATCGTTTCCAAATGAATCACAAAAAGAATTAAAAAGAAACAAAGATGTAGAAATTGTAGCCTCTAAAGAATCAACTAACCTCATTTGGGGCTTAAGTTTTTTTTTGAAGTAGTTTTGAGTAGGTCCTATATAGACTTCTTTTTGTTCATATATATATAAAACCACCACATGCAATGTTCACTAGTGATTTTGGTGATTTTAGTCACATTTGAATTATGTTTTTGACAATACAAACAATTGTATTTGTCATTTTAAAACCATGAATATTTGGTTCCATAGGAGTTTCAAATGTTGTCTCATTGTTTAGGGTGAAATTTTAATCGTTAATATTGAGAGGTGTGGTGCATTTATATTGTGTGGTGCTCATTACGAAAACCTAATTACTATCTATCAAGCAGAGGGGGACATGCTAGTATTCACTAACATTATAGCATCTCCACCAACATACTATATAGGCCTGTGGCTCTGGAAAAATGAATGTGCATGGATTGTCAAAAAAAAATTGAAGGGAGACTGACCACAACGACCCAGTTGAGGGCCCTCAAAACAACTAAAGCTGGTGTATCTTCGATCTCTTCTTAATTGCACATCATGAATCTTGCACAATCCATGTAAGTGGCTTATATACTATTTTCAGATTCTAATTGAGTGATGTTGGTGGGAACTACAAGGTGAAGCCTCAGTTCATTTTTTTGTCCTTTTTTTTTTCCAACAACTGAACAACCTCCATTGTGAAGGATAACATACAACAGCCAAGGCGCCTGAGAGGGGAAGGTCTCACTTTCTGGATGATGTTCAGAGTTGCTGGTGGAGATGGTGTATGCATTAGGTCATGCATGAGAAATGCACGTTTGTTTGAGGCTTCCAGGGAAGAAGACAAGGAATTGAAGGCTCTCATCCACCACCAAGCTACCTAAGGTGGTTACCCCATTCCCAACTGGCTCCTTTTACCAACACCTAGGGGCATTATCCACAATCAATGCTCCAACGGTGTTGGTTGTAGCATGAGTTACTGTTGGTAATGGGTTCTTTCTTGTTGGTTTTAGTATGTGTAAGTGTGGTTATGGATTCGTTGTTGTTGGTTCAAGCATCTTTACTGTGTGCAATACAAATCTTCTTTAGACAGAAAGAGGTGTACCTATATGACGTGAATGGGATGCGTCATACTTCAACTTTGAAAATTTGTAACTAATTCATTCTTCATCCAAAAATTATGTTTCAACTTGTGTTGGAATCTAATTCTTCTTGTCTATCTCTAAAAATTAATACCACTAAATAATTTCAATGCCTCATATCCGTATTTCTTATTCAGTTGGGAATGGGGTAACCACCTTATTGAGTTAACTTAGTATTGGAGCGGCTGTGTCAGGATGGAGTCATTTGCAGCCGCAAGCTCACGCAGTCATGCGTGTAGGAGCCTGTGCACTGACAACCCTCGTCAATCAGTCAGCTTCAATCATACACGCAATATGTCTGTCAGTCCACTTCAATTCCTCATCTGTGGAATGATAAAATACCAGCTTGTTTGACTCACCCTATTCAGTAACATGCATTGGCTCTACACTAGATTATGTGGAATATTTCACTCAACAATATTTCATAAGTAGTTACTACCGTACGTGGAAGGCAGGGTCGGCACTTTCATGTTGAATAATTAATAAAATTTGAAACAGTATAGGTCGGCACTTTCAAAAGTAATTATTAAGAAATCGGCTATTAATAGCTAACATTAAAAAAAATTGGCTGCTAAATATTTTATTTTATTTTTTGCGTCGAGTGTTATGTTTTCATCCGATTTCGTTGAGTGTTATGTTTTGTGTTTGTTTTATTTATTTTTGGCTTTTTGTTGACTTTATTTTTGTTGATTTCGACAAAATACATAATAATCTTATTTATTTTTTCGGCATTTTTTTGGGGGATTATTTTCTGCCGACCCTGCCTTCCATGTACGGTAGTGAACAGGTGGAGGCTCAAGGTGATGAGTAGAGTGCATGAAGAAAAGAAAGTGGACATGAAGGCTACTGAATGTTATGCTGGCCACATTCTACCAGAAATCCACTATTCAGGTATTTATGTTCTTACTACTCCACCCATATACCGGTACCCTGCATGATAACATTTTGAGTTTACTAACGATATATATGGGATATCCGCAAGCCTGAGAATTTTTTGATTGTACACACATTAATTTCGTGCATGCATTATAAGGCCATTGTAGTTGTTGCGTGGTTGTTGCATTATTGAATGGTTAGCTTGTTTTGGATAGGCGAAGTCTGATCGCTCTGAGTCAGGGACCATAGAAACAGTGCTCTACTGTTCTTGTCAATCAGCAGGTTTCCTTTGACAAGGATTTGGCATGCAATTGAAGACGTACTCCAGCCGATGACATCCACAAACCCGTGCATTGCTGGAGACATAATTCAAATGGCATCATCAATCTACACTGGTTTCTTTGTGGCCATGTTTACTGAGTTTTTTTTAATGGTTCAGAAACAGAAAGTTCATGCAGGATACTCTTTATACAAAGAGGGGAGGTTCAGAGATAAGAACATTCATATTGAATCATGTGTTAACCCCTAAAGGACCAAGGATTTCATGGTTTTAAAATGAAAAATTCAATTAATCATACTCTGAAATATATAATTCAGTTGAGACTAAAATTTGTATCACTGGAATCATTGAAGAGTAATGCATATGATGATCAAGAAACAAACAAATTTGAACAAAAGGAAGTCCACAAAGAACCTACTCAAAACTGCTAATTTTTTTTTATATGAGGCCCAATTTGGACTTGCTGGTCTTTTAGGGGTTAAAATTTGTGTTGTTTTAGTCTTGTACCAGAGGAGGGTCAGTTCTTGGAGCAATGGGCAAAATGTCAACCTCACACCATTAATACAAAATAAATGCAACATCGCACTTTGAATTTGCTATCTTTCCAGTATATGTGGAAGATTACTCCTGAAGCACCTCGTGAAGGATATCACTTTGAAGGCATACACAGATAATCTTTATTTAACATTAAGCATTCAGGTGTGCATGAGTGGTGAAAGAGTAGTGCTCACCAACTGTGTTTACATGCTGCTCATTCCAAATATATTATCGAGGATAGCAACTGTTCTATGTGTGTAAGCTTCATAGTGTAAACTTACCCCATTTGTGCTTGAGTTTGTAGGGCTCGCACAGTTCCCAATGGCAAAGTGATTTACACTCATGCATAGAAAGAACACACATAGAGAAGATCATTCACCTCAAAATAATTGTAGAAACTATTTGGATGTAGCCATCCGAACTGGTAGAATGTCATTTTGACATCCCGACCGGATCCTTGGCAAACAACTATCAAATCCTGGTGACTTAACTAGTGGAACCACCCCAACAGACTCCATTCAAGCTGGCCTTCAATGGGACAGAGTTACTCTTCAATTCTCTGAAAGTGATATATACAGAGACAGTGGGCTGTGACTCATGCAGCCAGTATGCTGGGAGATGGTCACATGTAGAAACAATCCCAGCCACCAATAGATTTCTATTTCCAAAAAGTAAAGATAGTTTGTTTGCTTGTTTATAAATTATTTTTTCATTGGTTCATCGATCTAACTTAACCCGGGGAATGGCCTGATATGGGTACCACTTTTACGGGTCTCACACAGTGTGACTTATGTCTAACTTATTTTGTTTGTACTAGAAATTCCGTCTTTAACACCATGTATATACAGTGCCTAGCATAAATAGTCGTACAGAGGAAGCTAATTGAAAGAATTTGCTACCATTCTTACAGATTACATCATAAAATTGAATGTAAAAGTGTATAAGAGCATATAGTTGCAACAAATATATAGTACAACTTTCGAAGTTGAAATGTGAACCCAAAAAATTTAGTTTAATTCAAATATACAACTAAGATGTACAATTCTTTTTGCAAGAACTAGAAACATTGTGCATACTTGTATAAAATGAAAGTACAAGCTACAAAATGACTTTACAACTCAAGAATGCAATGTCTAAGCAATCCAAATGACTACCACCGAGTATAGCCACCTTTTGCTTTATAAACATCAGTAGCTCGTTGAGGCATAGAGCATATCAACTTCCTAACAACATCAACTTCAATACTATACCAAATTTCTTGTATCTTCTCCCATAAATCACTCTTGCTAGTAGGTTTCCACTCAGACCTTCTCATGCGACGATCTACTTCATTCCAAAGGTGTTCTATAGGATTGAGGTCGGGAGATTGTGGTGGATGCCAAATAAGCTTGAACTTCTGTGCAAGCAACCAATCTACAACATAATTTGCAGTATGCTTTGGATCATTATCGTGCTGAAAAATGACACTCTCTTCCTCTAAACCTTGCATGCGTATAGTCTCCATAAGTTTTGTCTCCAAAATCTCTTGATATATGTATCTATCCATCTTCCCTTCAATCAAATGAAGCTTACCAACTCCTTCCCATTTCATGCAACCCCAAACCATTATACTTCCTCCCCCATGTTTAATTGAACATTGCACATGCTGCTTTAAAAGACTTTCTCCACTCTTTCTCCAACAATATTGCCGTCCATCTGAGCCAAAGAGGTTGAATTTTGACTCATCAGAGAAGATGACAAAACTCCAATCTTCCCAAGTGAAACGATTACACTTCTTTGCCCATTGAAAACGTCGTTCTCGATGCTTCTTAGTCAAAAATGGCTTCTTGACCTTCACACGTGCTTGCAGGCCTTGCCTCTAAAGACTCCTTCTAACTGTATCATCACTCAATTGCATGCCCATAGACCTTAACTCTCTTCCTATAGCTGCAACAGTACTAGTACTTTGATTGTTTAATTTCCTCACAATATCACGATCATCGCGCTCATCAAGAATTCGAGGTCTACCAAGTGAAATTTTGTCTTTCACACTCCCTCTCTCACCAAATCTTCGTACTATATCACTGCAAGTACTTCGAGGAACACCCAATAGTGCTGAAATTTGACCATAGGAACTGCCTCGCTTGTGCATCTCCAAAACCGCCTTTCTCTCACTCTCACATCTCCTAGGAGCCATTATGAGTCACTGGAAACCTCTCTTGAACTCTGAAAGATGTTGCACATGAAATCTTGAAAGCAATGTTAGCATTAAGATGGTGGTGGTGTGCACAACTTGTGTGCATATTAAGTTGTACACACCACCTGCAGATATTTCGTTTTGGAGAGCTTCCATGTGGCTAATTTCAAAAGATATGCTTCTAATTAGATGCCATGTGTTCTTTGTCATTAATGCAAGCCAAAAAATCCCCTACAGGTTGACTTTTTGATCACTGCTCTTTCTATTTCGGGAATATCATTCGCTGTTCGAACACTTGTGCTAACCACTGTAGTTGCAGCCATGGTGTCTATAACACCTTCTAATTTTTGTAATTTTCCAATGTTTTCTTCTTATCAAAAAGATATTTCATGTACACTTCATGTACATTTGAGCCATGCTAATATCTATTTTTGAAGCTAGCATCTACTTCTGTTCAAAGGGTTGGTATGTTTAGGGGTTAGGAATGGAAATATATTCATGCGGTCAATCACCTGGTGGTCTCTGATGTGCACAGTCTGCAATCTTGGATTCCTTCTGCAACCTGAGTTGAATATTGTAGTTGTAGCAACAACAAGCATTGATCGGCGGAGGCAGTGAAAATTAGATCCACACCCCTGTTGGGTTTGTTGTCTATGCCCCACCGGGGAGAGACTATGGAAACGCTTCGTTTTTGAGGAGTTACCAAGAGTTACGTGGCTGGATAGTAAAAGGAAGTCGTAAAAGAAAATTTAGGGTAAGTACTAATGCAGAGACTCCGCGACTAGCCGCTTGTTCTGTAATCTTTTGCAATATAAATTATTTTTATGAGCACCAAATAAATAAATAAACAAGCGGATCTACTCCAATACAATCACTTCTTAGACTCTCCTTATGTATTGACATGTTGTCATTACACTACTAACGAAGGTGTCACTTCTCACTCGCGAGAATCTGGAACAGTGTGAGAGTTCGCTGGGCAGTGAGTGCAAAGTGGCGCCGTTTGACTCCCCCAAAGAGTGAAAAGTGATGCCTGCTTCTTGTAGTGTTACTGAAATCACATACATGTGGGAGCAGATGCTTACAACAATACAGATTTAACAACAAAATCATAGAGTGATGTTCCTACTTATGCATGCATTTAGTTTAATACATGTGCAGGTGTGCAAAACAACACATTTTTTGAGAACACCTCTGCCAAAGTTGTTGAACATTATAAAGATCTAGGCACGTAATAAGGTTGTCATCACTGCAGTCGCACTAGCTTATAACAACACAATTTGACCGACATATATCCCTATGTTGTTCTAAGTTGTTCTCTCCACTGTCTTCTGAGTATTCGCATAAGGTAACTATACCTTAAAGCGTTCATCTTACCCACCGTTGAGCCTATTTACACACATAAAATAGAAAATATTTTTAGTAAGTCTTAATAGCAAGTTCAAGAGGATTCCAATGCACTTTAGCATACATTATTTGGACACCATATGAATTTCCAAAGTACTGACTATAGGTTGACCTTAAAGCGACTCTAAACTCTGATGTTCAGATTGTGCACATTCTCATCAACACTTGGGGAGGTCACTCTTTGTATCATTTGGGTATCACGTGTGAACAAAGGGTATTTAAAAGTATCCTAAAAATTAAAAATAATTATTACTATAATTAGTAATATATCAAGAATATTCTCATGTTTATTCTTGTAATGAATTGTGAGCATCCTATATTAATGTAAATCATTTATAAAAATTATCTTCAAAGATTTATTTTGACCCTTTCTTTGTTCGCACGTTGTTACGTAATATTTGGAAGTGACCTCACCGAGCATCAACAATAGGATGTCAGAATCTACTTATTATGAAAGATTGAGCTATGGACGCTTTAAGGAAATGGTCGCTTTTAGATATAGGTACCTTACATGCAGATTGATATTGCTACTTAACCCCTAAACGTCCACGCATCGAGTTACTGGATGTTTGTTGGTCAAACCCAATTTTGATCTTGAAGATGACTTTTTTTGCTAATACACCCAACTAAGAAAATGAAGTTTATTAAGTCTAGTTTGTACTCCACTTTTCAAATCTTGAAAATTCCAATTATTGAGTATTTTATTGCTTGTGCAAGCTTTGTAGGTTAAGGTTTGAATTACACTACATAGGAATGATAGGATTTTCAACTTTCGAATTTCAAAATTGAAATAAAAAGTTTCTATGGAAAACATATCATGTGATTCTCCATTGTAATTTGTACCTGCTCCCAAAAAAATATTAAATTTTTAAAGCTTTTTTGTAATAAAAAATATTTTTTGAAGTATTTGACTTAAAAATTTGTTAAAAATGCTGTATTAAATTAAAAAATCTGAAAATTTCAAGACTGATAGGAAACATTCAACTCCATGCATGAAAAATATTACAAAATATATTTTGATAAATTTTGAAGACTAAATTCAGTAAATTGTGTAGTTTGACTTTCCTACAAAGGACTGGTACGTTTAAGGGTTAAATCTAGAGATTGAACAGCATCTCATGTGCCTAGTATCATTTTTAATTTCCAGTTTTTCTGGTCATTACCGTATCAGAGACTGAATTCTCTGTTCATGGACGTAAGTGCAGATTGCAAGGTAGATGTAATGATGGAGGCTCCATTGCCAAGCAAAGGAACTTGCTTCGATCAATTCCTTGATTTTTCAAGGTGATTCAATTGATAATCTAGAGGAGGTTGCTGGCCAATGGAGGCACTTTGGTGAAAGTAATAGCAGACCTGATGAACATTGCAGAGGTGAACACTATAAAAAACTTGGAAGAAAAAGGTGCATAAGCTTGTCGTGCAATTATTTTTAGACCACCATACACTCCAGACATAAAACATGTGTAGAATCTTCATTTTCTCATTGAAAGTGTAATCTTTGGAATTAGCATGTGTAATTTATCATTGAAAGTGTATTTTCAAGACCTTTCCAATAGTATCATTAAATCCCTCCTAACTTAGTACAGTGAGAATATGAAGATTTTGCACATGTTATATATCTATAGTCTAAAGTGATTTTAAAAACTGCACATGTTTAGTACCAAGTTTTCTTATAGTGCCACAAGTGCACACATAGACGGCTCAAAGCAAACAAGGGCCTCCAAACATCACAAGTTTCAAGAGAACTTTGTGCACATGTTTTTTATATCAGGAAGGTGTCGATTGAACGTCATAACATTCAGTAGAAATGGGGGACTGTGCCTTGGCCCTCAAGAGAATATGCAGAATATGTTGCATTGAATGGTCATAACCATCAGTAAGTTAGCTAGTCAAGTTTACAAGAAGTTGCAAGTTGCCAAGGAACCAACACTGCAGGTGACCAGTGGACTAATCATTTATAGTGACCCTTTTCTATTGCAGATATTGCAGATATTCATGCATAAACATTCTTAACTTAATAGGATTATATTTTTATAAGTTTCAAGGCCTACCTGGTGCTTAATCCCTAAACGTTGCCGCGATCAAAAAATGGCTTATGACTGAAGTTGACTGTTCAATTCTAACTATTGTGTGGTCCAATTCTGTATGTGAAGGGCATTGCTTGGTGATGTCACTCCTTCAAGTTAAATTCAAATCATTCAAGCTATTTTTAGATTTTACATGGGGTCTCAACTACAAAAAGAATCGTAAAAACGGTTCACCGTGTAGTGTATTTTGAATTTTTTTTGCTTATTCTAAATTTAGGCCATGAAAATGAGTTCCATTGCATTTGAGCTTAACTAACAAAATGAAGCTTGCCAAGTCTAGTTTCTACTCCACTTTAAAAAAAGTTGGAAAAAATTGAAAATTGAGTGTTTTATTGTAGTTTACAAGTTTGGTAGGTATTACCAAGGTGTAGCAAAAAAAATCTAAATTTAGATACACGGATGATTTTCATTAACTAAACTTTTCGTCATTGTAATTTGTGTTGAAGTAGGATGATTGCGTGGGCTGAAGTTGCTCATAGCCATGCGCATTAGCTAGAGTAGATGATGCGAATGAGCTAGACTTGCAACTAGAGAAGTGGTACTAGTTAGAAGTAATGAGAATTGGGTCTCCCAAGTGATATGGGCTGATCCTAGTGTACTAGGAGTGGAGTATGGGCTGATGTCCCATATGGTTTGCCAAGGGGACTCCCTTGGGTGTGCTACTTAAGAGGGGCAGCCCATGAGTAAAGATCATCTCTTTCCTATGCATTCCAAGTGTTTGTGTGAGGCTTTGGCATTCTAATCTAACCTTCAATAGGTTATGGGCCCACTCATGTGTTTTGCGTGAGTCAAAGATTAGATTGCTCATTGTGTGGAGGTCGTGCGTTGGAGCGCTGATTTGGGAGTATTGGAGCGCTGGTTTGGAACTTTGGAGGGCTGAATTCGAGCTTTGGTGGGCTGATTTCGACATTGGGAGGTATTACAATCTTCCTACCTTTGATCTACGTGTTGGAGGGCTGAATTCGCACTTTGGAGCTATCATTTGTTGATTTGGAGCTTTTGGAGCACTTTGGAGCACTTTTGGAGTTTATACACGTCTACAAGGGCTGAATTGGAGCTTTGGAGCTTATTGGTGCTTGTTGGAGTATATTGGAGCTTATTGGAGCTTATTGTAGCTTATTGGAGCTTATTGGCTCAATTTGTGCTCAATTTGTGCACTTGTGTTGTTGCAAGGCACTTTTATGCTTTGAGGCTCTTGGGGTGAGTCTACAATCTGATTTTGGTATTGCAATTCTTGCAAAAGGGTTTGGAATGTGAGTTATGCCCTTGGAGTGCTCAAAATTAGAGTTTGGGTTAGTGAATGCACAACGGGGCTGATTTGATGAATTTCAATGCAATTAGGACTTGAAGGGGCTGAATTTGCATTGATTGAGAGTCCTTGGAAGGCACAAGGGTGTCCATAGGGTGCATTACGTGTTGTGAAGCACAAGGGTGCTGATTTGAGTGGATTTGAGCCAACGAGTGCGCAATTCTCCTAGTTAGGGTGTTGTGGTATGATATTGTGCAAATTCACTAAGAACCATCACGATTGAGTGTTGTGAGGTTGATGTGTAGCACAAAGGTGCTGATTTAGTGTTTGGAATTAGTTTGGAGGCATTAGAAGCACGTACGTGTGCAATTTGCCTCACAAATCACAAAATTGTCAAAAATCATAAAAACAATTTTTCTTAGCTTTCTAGGGGCTGAATTTTGTGAGCATACGTCCTTCAATCAAGGATATGGCTACATTTGAGGGTGAAGGTGCTAAGGTTGTAGACAAGTTCGATGGCGTCAACTTCCACTTGTGGAAATTCAAGATGGAAATGGTCATGGCCGAAAAAGAATTGTGGGAGATAGTTGAGGGTAGTGAGGAACCGCCTTCGTCCGACGCCGAGGCTAGGGTACGAACTGCGTACACTCGGCGAGAGAAAAAGGCCTTTGCGATTTTGGCTCTTAATCTTTCTGATTCCCAGCTTTCTCATATTCGGTCGTGCAAGACTCCCGCCGAGGCATGGGCCAAGCTTTGCAATATTCATGAGGCAAAGAGCTTGGTCAATATCTTGTTTTTGAGGCGCAAGTTTTTCACCATCAAGATGGAAGAAAACGACGACATGTTGGCGCACATCAACAAAGTCAAGGCTCTTGCGGATCAGCTCAACGGCGCAGACGTCAACATTACCGACGGTGATATCGTTATGACGCTCCTCGAGAGTTTGCCGCCGTCGTACGAGTATCTTATCGTTGCTATGGAGAGTAGGCCCATTAGCGAGCTCACTCTTGATTATGTGACATCACGGTTGTTGCATGAACTCTCGCGGCGCAAAGAGAACGAGACTCGTGGCGATAGCGCGGCGCTTATGGCGAAGCAATCCAAGAGCGGTGCGAGTGGGAGCTCTACAGACAAGGTATGCTACTATTGCGGTAAGAAGGGCCACTTGGCAAAATTTTGCTACAAACGCAAGAGAGAGGAAAGTGCCAACAATACAAAGGTCAACGATGCAGGTGATGAGTACGCATTTATGACTAGCGTCTCTTCTTGTAGTGATGACGCGGACGAGTATGCAATGATGGCAAGTGACGTGTCATGCAATGGTAGTGTGATCGATTGGATTGTTGATTCGGGAGCCTCGAGTCACATGGCGCCCATTAGGACTTGTTTCCAATCATATCACATCATATCTCCAAAGAATGTCATTTTGGGTGATGATACGGTTCTTCAAGCCGTGGGTAAAGGATCCATCGTCGTAGACACCGAGGTGAAGGGTCGTGTGAAGACAATTACCATCCATGATGTCCTCCACGTTCCCAAATTGAAGGCAAATCTTTTATCGGTGCGACATTTGGTGATGAAGCATTTGCGAGTGGAATTTAGCGACGAAGGGTGTTTTGTGTTGTCCCCAAGTCGTGAGGAGGTGACCATTATACACGAAGTCAACGGCTTGTACCAAATCAAGTTTTCCAAGATGCACGCGGCGGAATCCGCAACGTTGGTGCAATCGAGTTCAAACGAAGACAAGTTGGCGTTGTGGCATCGTCGTCTCGGGCATTTGAATGTCAAGAGTGTGAAAGCACTCCGTGGAATGGTAAGTGGCATGGATCTTGCACAATCACACGTCGCACCTAGTTCATTCACATGTGAGGGTTGTATTGAAGGCAAGCAACAACGCTCACCGTTTCCAGTTGATGGGGCAACTCGTGCAACCAAAGTTCTTGAGATTGTGCATTCCGACGTGTGTGGTCCAATGAAGACCACGTCTATGGGGGGTTGCAAGTATTTTGTGACGTTCATTGATGATTTTTCGAGGAAGATATGGTTGTATCCGATCAAAGCAAAGAGCGAGTGTTTTGAGAAGTTCAAAGAGTTCAAGGCGTTGGTTGAGAAGCAATCCGAGCACAAGATCAAGGTGTTTCGATCGGATAATGGCGGCGAGTTCATGTCCAACCAATTTGGAGAGTTATTGAAGAAAGAAGGCATTGCTAGACAAACCACAACGCCATATACACCACAACAAAACGGAGTTGCAGAGCGTGCAAATCGAACAATTGTGGAAATGGCAAGGAGTATGTTGCATGCACAAAATTTGGGTTTGGACCTTTGGGCGGAAGCGGTGGTGACTGCGGTGTACACACGCAACCGATGCCCGACGAGTGCGGTTCAAAACATGACACCAGAGCAAGCGTGGAGTGGGAGGCCACCCCGCGTGGAGCACATGCGCACATTTGGATGCATCGCATTTGCAAAGGTACCCGATTCTCAAAGAACCAAACTTGAGGCCAAAGCAACAAAATGTGTGTTTCTTGGATATTGTGAAGGTACCAAGGCGTACAGGCTCATGTCGCTCGAGACCAAGAAGATCATTCGAGCTCGTGATGTGACATTTTGCGAGGATTCCAAGGTTGAAGACAATTTGGACGATGGTCCAAGTGGGAGAAGTGGCGATAAACCGGCCATTGTGGACCAATCTTCCAAATCTCCCGTTATTGATATTATTGATGAAGACGAAGATGACGAAGATGGTGGTGATGAGGAACATATTGAGGAGCGACCTTTGAAGACGAAGAATGGCGAGAAAAAGGCACAAGCAACGGCGGTTGAAGACAATGCATCCTCGAGCGATCGTCGTTATCCAGAGAGAAATCGTAGACCACTTGGCGAGTGGTGGAAGAATCATATTCTCCCTCAAGGTGAGGAGGAGCATGCAAACGTTGCACTTTTAGATGCTCCATTGACGATTCGTGAAGCGTTGAGTTGTAATGATGCAAACAAGTGGGAGCAAGCCATGCAAGAGGAGTACAAATCGTTGATGGACAATGGCACTTGGGAATTGACTCCCCTCCCCAAGAATCGCAACGCTATCGGTTGTAAGTGGGTATTTCGTGCAAAGAGAGATGCAACGGGTGATGTGGTTCGTTATAAGGCAAGATTGGTGGCAAAGGGCTTTTCACAAATCGAAGGTGTTGATTTTCATGAGACCTTTGCACCGGTGGCGAAATTCACCACTATTCGATGCATTTTGGCCATCGGGGCTGCCATGGATTTGGAAATGCATCAAATGGATGTGAAGACGGCGTTCTTGAACGGCGAGTTGGACGAGGACATCTACATGGTGCAACCCGAAGGATTTGTGCAACGAGGTAATGAGAACCTTGTTTGCAAATTGAACAAGTCATTGTATGGGTTGAAGCAATCTCCACGCGCATGGTATCAAAAGATTGACACGTATCTTGTTCATATCGGGTTCACAAGGAGCATCGCTGATCACAGCTTGTATTTCATGCAAAAGGGGCAACATGTGGTCATCGTGATCATATATGTGGATGATTTGATCATCCTTGCAAGTTGTAGGAGCTCTTTGAAGGCATTGAAGGCAATGCTTGAGAACGAGTACGAGATGAGTGATCTCGGTGAGTTGCACTTTTGTTTAGGAGTTGAGTTTGTGCGTGATAGAGCAACACGCACCATAACAATGAATCAAAGCAAGTATGTTATGGATGTTCTCAAACGCTTTGGCATGGAGGATTGCAAACCGGTTGGCACTCTATTGGATGTGAATTCCAAACTCGTGAAACTCACCGATGAGGAGTATGCATTAGAGGCTCAATCTATGGTGGATGTGCCATACAAGCAAGCTGTAGGGTCATTGATGTATGCTATGATTGCAACAAGGCCGGACCTTGCGTATCCAATCAGCGTTGTGAGTCAACACATGGCAAGACCGGGTTCAAGTCATTGAGTTGCGGTCAAGAGGATCATGCGGTACTTGAAAGGCACAAGTGATGTGAGGTTGTGTCTTGGAGGTGACAACATTGTGTTGAGTGGGTATTGTGATGCGGATTATGCGGGTGATACCAATGATCGTAGATCCACCACGGGGTACATGTTCAAAGTTGGATCGGGGGCCGTTTCATGGAATAGCAAGCGCCAACAAACCACGGCCACGTCAACGGTTGAGGCGGAGTACATGGCGACGAGCCACGGTACGAAGGAGGCCATTTGGTTGAGGCAACTAATGGCGGATGTGAGATGCACTCAAGAGGAGGCTACAACAATCATGTGTGACAACCAAGGGAGTATGTCATTGGCGAAGAATCCAACGCATCACTCACGTACAAAGCACATTGATGTGCAATATCACTTCATTCGAGAGAAGTTAGAGATGAAGGTGATAGAGTTGAAGTATTGTCCAACGGAGCACATGGTGGCGGACGTGCTGACAAAGGCTCTTGCGAGAGATCGACATCAAAGACTAGTGGTGGCATTTGGGCTCCAAGGCTTTGGCTATTCGCAAAGTGGGAGTGTTGAAGTAGGATGATTGCGTGGGCTGAAGTTGCTCATAGCCATGCGCATTAGCTAGAGTAGATGATGCGAATGAGCTAGACTTGCAACTAGAGAAGTGGTACTAGTTAGAAGTAATGAGAATTGGGTCTCCCAAGTGATATGGGCTGATCCTAGTGTACTAGGAGTGGAGTATGGGCTGATGTCCCATATGGTTTGCCAAGGGGACTCCCTTGGGTGTGCTACTTAAGAGGGGCAGCCCATGAGTAAAGATCATCTCTTTCCTATGCATTCCAAGTGTTTGTGTGAGGCTTTGGCATTCTAATCTAACCTTCAATAATTTACACCTTTGGTAAAAAAAATTGGAATTTTCTATTACATTTTGTAATTGATATGAATTTCCTTTATAATTGCTTCAAAAAACCATAATAATTTCAAATTTTCATCAAAATTTATGAATAATTCATGATTTGTAGTATACATGTGGCTTCATCTACTAAAAATATAAATTTGAATTCTTGTATTATTTTTAGTCGCAAAATTGAGTGTGGCAGATAAAACATGATTCCATGGTCATAGGCCCAACCTTTAGAGGTAAATAGCTTGATCGACATGCATAACCCTATTGATACAATTGTTACTTCACTCTGCTCAAACTCCAACCTGTCCTCCCTCCCCGATTCTCTGTTCATCCATGTGTGAACTATTCATCTAATGTTGGATGAAACTAAAAGGTGGAACCATCTATTGCTATTGCATGTCATGGTGGAAAATGCACAACTCAAGAGGAGATTCAAGCTTAATTCTGGCCTACTCAAATTGTCCAGATCCCAACATCTGTTTGGTGCCTTCAAGAGATCAATACGATCATAATCCAATTGAAGATGACTTGATTCTTAATATTCATTTGCTGAAAATGAAACAAAAAAAAGAATCAACACTTATCAGAAATTACTTGAAATGATCCTAAAACACTCCAAAATGATCTAAAACAACCCTTATAGATTAGAATATGCTCCTTTATTCCTCACGTAAATAGATGCCTTACATTATTTGCTAACATAACATTTAAAATTTATAAAAATATGAATTTTTAATTTATAAAAGAATTGGGTGATAAATTTTGCACAATACAGTTTGAATGAAAAATGTACCTATTAACTCCTCACCGCCCAACCATGCATTTTTTGCATGATGTACGGATTTAAAATTTGTTTTCTCATCCATCATGCACTTTTTGCAGTGTGGATTTCTTAATGAAACTTTTATGGGAAATTAGCTTCGTGCATTTGTACAAAGGGGATGATTTGTGAAATTTTTATGCCTCATTTCGTGTTGTAGTGTTCCACCCAAAATTTCAAAAATTACAGTCTAAAAGTGTTGTTGAAAAAGTCAATTACTAAATATAAGCAACCAAAAAATCTCCAAAAATCACTACACTTAGAGTATTACATTTCAACCTATTGATCACAACAAATTTCATTATTAGATTGTCAATATCTTATTCGTAATTTAATTACAAAAGAGTATTAAATTTCAAATTTCAAATTTCAAATTTTATAGAAAAATATTGGTGATAGCAACCGCAGATCTAACCGTATGGATAGAATCTAAAACTCATAATGTACAATTTTTATTCATCATCAAGCTGAAAATATCCCTCTTAATTGTATTTTACAATACGTCTTTGAAAAACTACCAAATCTAGAGAGGGTGAGAACATTTAGGGGTTCAGGTACCTATATAATAGTAAGTCTTTTAAATGCTCTGAATCCTCCATTTTTTTGCTAAGAGTGTATTGTAGTGATGATGTTTAAAAAATTAATTCAACAAAATTGATCAAATTTGAGTGCTTTTATTCTCACCATTGCATTATTTTGGGTTAAAATTTGTCGTGTTCTCCCTTCCCCCTCTTCCCTAAAAAGTACCACTCTATTCTAAAAGTATCACTCTTTTCTAAAAAGTACCACTCTTGAATAGTTGGCATCTCAACTACTTCAAAACTATTCATCGACGGTGACTTCCTTTAATTTAAATTAACATTTCATTATCACTTGAAAAGTCCCATCAACAATCAAACAATATCCATTCAACAATGTACATCGACAAATGTCCAAATCAATTGAAAAAACGTGAATAATGATAAATACATCATTAAATATATTTATGATATTGAATTTAATTTTTAATGTGTCAATTGCAAACAACTAAGTTGATCGTGATTCAATTAGAATGAGTTTTGTATTGAATACGTCCGTTCCCTAAGATTTTGCAAGTAGAAGAGAGGATGTGATTTTTAAAAGTGTGATAGAGTAATAGTAAGAATTTAGGTTTTTTTAAAGGACGACGTGAATAAAGTGTAAGTTATGTTGGACCCACCCTTGATTTGATGTCCACTGGACAAAAGACGAGTGGTGCAAGACTACTTCTCCTCTCAAAGGTAGACAAAGTGAAAGTGTGATAAACTTAGATAAAAAGAATTCAAAGTGTAATAAACAGACATGACTACTGCTCCTCTCAAAGGTAGATAAAGTGAAAGTGCAATAGTCTTAAATATAAAGAATTCAAAGTGTAATAGACTTAGATATAAAGCATTCAAAGTGTGATTGAGCTATTTGTTTGAGGGTTACAAACAACCTACACTAATTTACCAAAGTCACATTCTTTGTGAAATATTTAAAATTGTGCAAACGAAAATCAAAATATAATTTACATCATCAATTTTCAATTTACTTTAATTTTCAAGTATTTACCCCTACTAATAGGATAATTTAGTGAAGCTTTTGAATGAAAATGCTTTCAATTTTGTTGTTGAACAAAAAAAAATAGTTATTTTCCATTTGAACACATTTTGTTAATTATTTGGTGGCTTAATCATAAAATGGTTATAATAACATTTTAAAATATGATACTTACATGATTATATATAGTCACAACATGTGATAAAATGCACCATCTTATAGCTACTAAATAGCCATTTAAATAATCACATAAATATCTACTTGAATGAAGAGTCAAATGAAAGTAGTTCTACTAAATATGCCACAAAAACATAAATAGCATGTTATTCTTTTAAATGATAATCTTAATCAGATCTAATATTTATTAAAAATAGCTTCAAGCATCACATACTAAGACAATTATCCATCATCCTTTATCCATTTCAAGCATCACAATTAGTTGAAACATTCTTTATCCAATATATGCAAGATTTTCGTGTATTGTATAGAAAAGACATTTATATTTTTTAAATACATATTTTTATTTATTTATTAGTATATGCATATGTGGTTGTTCCAACTATTCTTCATTAGTTAGAATCTTTAGTTCAAAAGTAAAATAATCAGTTCGTTCTATTTTGCATATATGCTATGTATACTAGGGCCATTGGTCCAGTGTTCTTTGTGATTTAGCTACATGTGCTTTTACTTTATATTTTATTTTTCTCCATGATTTAATTCACTTTATGGTGAAATTAAAAATCCATAACTTCCATACCAAGGGTTCAAAAGGCATAAAAAACTTTTGTGCACTCCTTTTTGTTAAAGATTTTTCAATAATACCAAAATTGTGGCAAGCCACAGTGTAGGAGATCTCATTGTAACAAGCAAACAAACAAGCATACACACATAGATGCATGCATACATACATACATACATACATACATGAACCTCGTGGCAAAAAAAAAGCCCTTTGTTAGATGAAAAATGAGGATTCAAAAGGCCCCAAAAAAACGTGACACAACCTGTTGTTTAAAATAATTACCAAAAATTACTAGGGCAAGCATGACGCTTTGTTTTTTGGTAATCGGGGCCCGCCATGTGGCATCCAACATGCCTTTTTTTTTTTTTTTTTTTTTTTTTTCCTTCGGTGTGTAAAAGCCACGGTATGAGAGTCTCTGATGTTCACCATATCAGCATGTGGTTGGACATGTGTATAGGCACAATGTCAGGAAACATGAGGACTTTAGAGCCTTTTAAATCCTCAATTCTCTTCTTATAGATTCATCTAATTTTTCTTTTACTTATTTTATTTTTGCTTAATTTAAAAAAAATTGGGTACTTTTAATTTAGATTTTACTTTCACGGGGTAAATCTTCTAGACTCTTGATGAATCGAGAGAACATATTGATACATACATACATACATACATACATACATACATACATACAAAATACCAAAACCCCATGGTTGGGGAAAAAATCTCTTCATTCATCAAGAGAATTATTTTATTTTATTTTACCTTCGTATCTTTATATGTATACTTTTATTTTCTTTTATTTTCTTTTAATTTAAGTTTAGATTTTATTTCATGAATTTACGTTTATAATACATATATACATACCATAGTCTTCTTCAAGATACTACAATTTTGGGATGAAAACAAAACCTTTAGTGCATTTGAGTATGAATTCAATTCCATCAATGGGTGACCATGGAGGCTTCCGGAATACAAGGCTAAGTACAATGTTTACAATTTAATTAATGTAATTTGAATGCTATCATTTCAATCTCTTGTAAGGTAAACATACATGTAAACTCCTATTGGGATTCTTCCTTAAACTTTGGGTTGTCATGACGTTAAAATCCCCTGCATAAATGGAAATCAAAGAATTCCACGGAATACTCCTACGGAAGGAATTTTGTGACACGGTTTGTTTTGGGAGAATCCCAATAGGGGTTTACATAGTAGGGAGCCCCACCCAAGGGAATCTCGTATATGAAAACCCCACTCATCCTCAGGCTTGAGGATGATCCTGCACAATATGCCCTCTGGATATCCCTACTATACATTACCACCCAGCACTCAATTCCACCCTCATGTACCTGTACTGTACATATTAGAACAAAAATGTACACAACTGGTATATGAGGGTGAAATTGAGTGTTGGGTGGTAATTAGTATGTCCACCAGTTTTTTTTTTTTTTTTCCTCGGCTTAAAAAATTGATGGCAGCTGCGTCAAAGCAGCTGCCAGCAACTTTTTAAGCCAGGAAGAAATTGCTGGTGTCCACGTTATTTCTCAAAGCAATCCAACTTTACAAACTTACACGACATCATCAATCTGCATGACATTGTGCATTTGACAATTCCTGAGGTTCCAAAAATCAATTCCTGAATCATGCGGCATGGAACAAAACCAGAGCCACCGCTATGGCAGGTGCTTTCACAATGTGTGTGCGTTGACAGCTCAAGTGGCAAGAATTTCAAATCAAGCTCCCATCAAGTGCTTGATTGCAGTCAGAGTCTTCCCAAAACAGGTCTCTCAGTCAGTCAGCTGGCAGTCCAGTGACCAGCACTCCATTGTCTAATGTACGTACTAACTGCATTGAATCAAAGAATCTCCTCCGCCTCAGGCACGCATGATCAGTTCATTACCAGGCATGGTAAGTTCACACTAGTAGGAAATGTGTCGTTTTTCACTTACTAAAAACGAAAAAGGAATGAAACCTTGCCACGCACATGGGTTGTCAGTGTTGGTGAGTGATTTTAGTCACAAGAAGACATAAATATAAGCATAATACTCAACTATTGTTCACTATTTCCACAAAATGTGGAATGATAAACGAGAGGTCTGCTACTAGTGTCACAATAGTGTGCTGCTAAAAGAAAAGCCGAGAAAAGGGGTCGATGCGAATCTTATGCATACATCACTGTGAGCAGCCCAATGTCAACCTAGGTGGTCGAAATTTGACTGCCACACTAACTAGGCAACCGACAGGTACTAACAGCTTCAGTCCTCACACGATCGTAGTATTCCACACTTACTAGCTGCTGTCCCACTCCTTCCCCTTCCTCAATGCATGCGCGTTGATTAATTACAAACCAAGTACATACGAAAGTCTCGCCGCACCATTGCTCATAATTCTGCTGATTTTAATTGACCCCAGCTGCCATGGAGTCTCCCCCACTTCACCTACTTGTAGAAATTGCCTGGTGCAGCCAGCTTATTGACAACATGCATAATTTATTTGATGTGAAAGGCCTAACAACAACAAATAACTTACCTGAAGTGAGTGAACCTCGTAAGGGTAAATCAACCATCCTACTTGTGACTATTTACAGTGCCATTACTATGTACAAATGTCTTACATTTACAAAAAATTATATGTAGGTTACTAGTACATAGTGGCACAAATAGGGTGACTTTCAAATCGTGACACAAATTGGCCACGTGACTTACCATAATCAATTCGTTGACTCATTCTCAATCACTTTGTATGGTGAATTTGAACTAAAGTAAGTTATCACTTTATAAATTATGCCATGTAACTATTTATGTCACTTTCTAGTCACTATGTATCACCTAAAACCCCTAAAAGATTAAGAAGACATTTAACCCCTAAAAAACTAAGAAGCTTGAATTGGCCCTTATCTTTTTGGGGTAGCAATTTTAAGTAGGTCCTAAGTGGGCTTTTTTTTTTTGGTTTAAATTTATTTCTTTTTTGACCAACACATGCAGTGATTCCAATGCTCTAAAATTTGGTTTATGATATGAATTATATTTTTGAATTTTTTTCATTTAACCCCTAAACGTCTGAACGTGCCGTGGTGGCCAATAGAATACGCTGTATTTTGGTTGTATTCGGAATGAATTCACACCTTTAACGGGTTTGAGTTCAAAAAGAGAAGTTGAAATTTAGATCAATGTAGTTCTAGTGAGTTATTAAGATCCCAATTTTAGAGTTTCTTGTTGGTAGCAAACCTCAATTATACGACAACATATCATTAGAAGATATTTGAGCTCTAAAAAGGGCCCTTAAGGATTGACAAAGAACCACATTTTATTAATGTAGGCATAGCCTAAGTGAGTACCAATGGATCTGTTTTTATCTTGTATGAAAGATTAGACTAGAGGACAATGAGTGCTACCGCTAAAGAATGACTCACCTATCAACTCCCTCCACCATGCTTTGAATCATAGTACCATACCACGAAGTACATGGGCACAAATAGGGGAAATGTTCTCGTCCTTTACCTTTGAAGTAACAATTTAAATAAAAACCAAGGTGCCCCACACAAGCTTCTTAAGGGCCCTATTTAGAGCTCAAATATCCTCTAATGATACTATCCCCATGGGATGTTTGATGTTTATGGGTTAAAACCGTGAATCCTTGTTCCTTCAGAGGTTTAAATACTTTTTTTTTTTTTTTTTTGACACAAATAAAGGAGAACCCTTTACTGCAAGAAAAGAAAAAAGAACACAAAAACAAGACCAACCCCGCCAGGTCCGGCGAGGCCGGGGGACCCTAAGACTTAGCTAATAGAACTAGGTTTAAATACTTTTTGGCATGTGGGTAACTTCCGCACAAGAGGGTGAAGGACGTGCAGTACTCCTGCCATGCCGGGTGGACTTATGAACACATCCGGTCGGCTACTGGCAAACCAAAAAGGAACTTGGCTGACAAGGGGAGCTCGGTGCCTCGGTGGCAAATGATCCAAGTCTTGCGTTCTATGAAACGGGTCTCACTCAAACTAAGTTATCAGACAACAGTGGCGGCAGCCACTCAGGCTCTCAGTCTTCACTCAGCGTTAGTTGTCAAACCAGAGCCGTGTCGTCGGTCTCTCCTCTGGACTGGGTTTCTTCCCCAATGAAATTTCTCAAAAAAGCAAAACAGAACTCACTGTCTCGAGAGCAATTGAATGTATGCACAGCCGGTGATCGATGGATCACAATTAAGTCAGCGACGCACCTGCAGTTGACTCACTGCCTGCGGCCTGCAGCACCCTGCGAACCTGCTTGCCACCTAACTCCCTCGCTCTTGTCCACATATATATAACTTAGAGCCCCAAGTCGACTCGCCTTGGAATCTAACCCACCCTCTTTTACTTTCGCCTTAGACAAACATGCACATCACCAGTTTACTTTTCAATTCCGGAGGCCATAAACTAAAATAAAAACACCACCGTACTTGAGCTAGTTCGTTTCCCACTAAATTTACTTTACTTTCCTCCAAAAAGCTCCTGTAACTTACTCACGATGCATAAGTTCCAAAATTACAGTACTACATGATGTGTGAATCACGCGGGTTTCGGTGTCAACGAGGGTGTGGAGACTAATCTTTTTGAATTTTATTTATTTGCAGGACGTGTGCTTGAGGGTGCAGTGACAGAGCTGGGTCCCGTCGGCCGGGACAGTTAAGGATAGAAAGTCAATCTGGTGGCATGGCAGCAGGAGGAAGAGTGAGAACGTACTATACAGCGGGTGGGGTCGGCAAGTGAGTAATAAGCCTACAGTAGTAGCTCCGCGTAATATGTGCTCCGTTCACTCAAAGTCCCCAACTCAAAGTCGCTTGCCTTTCCTCTCCTTTTCCTTTGGAGCCGCCTGGACGCCCACCTTTCTCCCCCTCCCCCTTTATAACTTGTTAATGCCCCTTTGCCAATCCTCAATCAATCCTTGTGTTTGTTTGGATCCTCCGAAACGATCTCCAGATATAACGAATGGATTGGTTTTACCTTGACAGACAAGCTAGCTAGCTGATGAATTCAGGTGTTGTAAACGGTTCAATCGCATAGTTTTTGGATTGGTAGAAAAAGCTCCTCTGTTTTGTGACTTCGTTTCCGCCATGGCGATTCGCAATGGGTCAATAGCCATCCTGATGTTCCTGTTGCTAGTGGGCTCGGTTCTAGCAGGCAGAGCTACGCCAAAGTCCGGAATAGTAATTCGTGGTGGTTGCGGGAAATCTAGTGGATCAGCTGATCATTATTCAGGAGTTACAGGCTTTCGGAAGCTGCTGGAGCAGGAAAGACCGGAAATCCATCCGCCTCCGTTGGTTGATCACGCCACAAAGTCTGTGCCACCTGCACCTGCCAGGACGCAATCCAGGTTTGCATTTCTGTTTCGGAGCTTGGCCAAGGGTACTCCTACTCCTACCCCTGGCACCCCTTCGCCGGGTCACAATTGATCAAACTCTGCACAAGGTAGCTAAATCGATGTACCGCCACCTCGAAAGATCATTACCGACATGGACCTCGCATCACCACCGACACGGAGCTCGCGTCAATCCATTGTTGACATCCAGGAGTACTGTGTCTTTGATTTGAAAATCCCAGCAGGTTGCAAGCGAATGCATCATTTACATTCCTGGTTTTGAAGACTCGAGGACGAACTCGACTTGTACAGATTTTTTTATTGGAATCACCACATGAGCGTCTTATGAATATTATTATTGTTAGCTACGTTCCGGGGAGGAAGCTGATCGACTTGGCAGGGGAGGTTCTCAATTTGAAGAGTTAGACTTTCTACCCATTAGAATTAGATGGTGAGCAAGGTTTTGTAGAGATTAGCATGGTGGTCGTAGGACTTCCATAGTGAGCATTCAGATCACGTGCAGCTTGCTTGCTTTTGACAGCCTAGAATTGAGCAAAAGGGCTGGTTTTTGACGCCTCCCTGGAAAATTTAAAACTTACACTTTTCTATCATTGTGACAGAGTAGTAGTGATGAATGAACTTCTCCACTTTTCGATGGCGTGAGTGGTACCGAGGAGTACAGAAGTTGTAAACGCTATTCGATCACTGCAGGTGTCCAAAGAGCTGATTGATTACTGCAGTGCCATTTTTGTCTTCCATCACACAATTGACTGAATTGACAGATGCATGGTACGGTGGTCCCATGCATGGAACGCTAGCTCAGTTGTGGAATCATCATGAATTCATGTCAATGCCAATTTGGCAATTTCAATTTATTGATGTTCCAAGAAGGAAAAAGCCCAGGCAATGCACTCTGCATTATGTTCGAGAATCACGTGCGTTCACAACCCCTCTAAAAGTCCCTATATACTAGGGGTTAAACGTCTCAAAATCTTTGTATACATATCTATCACAGGGGTCTCATATGGTTTCCCTGTGTGATTCCCCTGTGAGTGCCACTTTCTCCTCTGAGCTTCAGAACTCGACACATGTTAAAACTTTCCTTCTACAAGTAGGTGACTAAGCTTAAGCATGTGATTTTTTACACATGTCAAAACTCAAAATCACAGGGAAAAGTGGCACTCACGAGGGAATCAACAACAGGGGAACGATATGATCATATATGTTTAATGTAAGTATAGGTCAATAGTTTTAGCTCTAAATATGTTTATTGTACATATACGTCATACGGAAGTGTTCAAATTGATACGCTTTTGTGCACTTAGTATAGTGCACCCCGGGGAAAAAGTTGAAACTTGAGCACTGATAATGATCAGTGATCACTGTCAGGCTATGTCCGCTCGCCATGTGTGCTTGTCGACAAATTGATTGATTGATTAATTAATCATAGAAATTAAAAATTGTTTTGAACACTCGATCATCGCGTGTACAGTAGACCCAAGCTCTCGGCAACTTGCAGCTCATGCTGTCGACCACACTAGCCTTTTAATAAATGTCAGGTGAAGGCTCAGATTCAGAGAGAAAGATCCTCCACATATATATATCAGGGCGCCCGGCCAGATGGCGCAAACGACACTCTTTACATTAAAGGGACACGTGTTCAACGCAGTAGGCGAATTCACAACCACCATGATAGTGATGCCGAATAAATGGTTTGTTTATTAATTAACCTCCTCAACTCAATATTATATAGTTCAAATCTTCCAAACTACGTACACCAATTTGGCCTTCAAGAAAACTCTAACTTACTTGCGAGGGCGTTTGTGTCCGTCACTAGCTGCAACATTCTTCTGTGTGGGATCTGTGTGGGAAAAAACTCTGATTTTTTTTTATTTTTTTGTTTGTTTTCTGAGTGGGATCCATCCTTAAAGTGCACTTTGCGTGAATCCCATCTTGTGTAGTTACAGTGGATTCTACTTCATGAAACTGCACTACATACCAAACTTTTTGCTGGAGTTCTTTATGCGGAGTAAGCAACCAGGACACTGTAATGCATCGTAGGAACAAGCACCCACAACTCACACTATCACCCTATAGTTACCTATTACGTGGAGTAAGCAATGCATCATGGGAACAAGTACTCACAACTCACGCTACCATCCTTTGTAAGGGGAGAGACTACGGAAACGCTTCCTTTTTGAGGAGTAACCAGGAGTTACGTGCCTGTACAATAAAAAGAAGCTGTAAAAGTAAATCTGGGGTAAATACTGAGGCAAAGACTTCGTGACTAGTTGCTTGTTACAAGTACTTGTTGTCGTGAAACGTTACGTACCGAACAAGTTTCTTCTAAGTTCTTTTTTGAGTTCTTCACGTTGATTAAGGGCCGCTTCACACTATAGCCGAAGGAAGTTCTACCAATCAGATTGCAAGAAACCAAAAATTCTTGACCCTTCACAC
Organism: Pohlia nutans; assembly: GCA_022496805.1. Classification (NCBI taxonomy): domain Eukaryota; kingdom Viridiplantae; phylum Streptophyta; class Bryopsida; order Bryales; family Mniaceae; genus Pohlia; species Pohlia nutans. Next base: position 8,350,300 of record CM040086.1, read on the forward strand.
TATACGCCAAAGGCCGTCGCCCTCCAAAATGCCAACATGGCAACATTTTTCATTCAAGGCGACAGACTCTCAAAGGAAGTTTGGGTCATATAGTAATGAAAACCCAAACTATGATCGAGAGGCTATCGATTAATTTTCATAAAAAATAAAAACTATACTTTATTGCCTATTTTCAGACCATTTCTTTGAAATCTCAACAAAATTTCGCCACTCAATCTCATGGCCTGTCGACTTGAACGGCTAAAGTGTGAAACGGTCCTAAGACAATGCATCATGGAAACATGCATCCGTTTTGAATTGGAAACTAACACTCTTGTTTTAGGTGCTTCATTATTTCCATAAAGTACTACGTACAAAACTTCTTACTGAGTAATATTTTTTTTGAGTTCTTCAAACAAAATAAACAATACAGTATCATGGGAACAAACACCCAACTCCAAATACCACTCTTGGTGCAAGCACTTAGACCATCTGCACCGCAAGCCGTTTTTGCCCCGCCAACCCCATTTACGAGGCGTGGTTGGCGTTGAACTATCCCACTCACCCATAAATGCACCCAGCCAAAGCATATATTCAAGGCGCCCCGCCCCTCGAAAACCATCTTCCCTGTATACTTGAGGCACCTCGCGGTCCATCTCCCTCCACTCCAAAGTAGGATCTTTTTAGTTAATTATGGCTTCCGGGTCTCCATTTGAGTCAAAAAATGTAAGTCGTCAATGTAGTCACAAATCGGGCAAGGGCAAAAAATTTACCGTAAAAGAAGATGAGCAAGTCTGTAGATCATTCATAGAGCATCCGCACCGCAGTCCCTCTAAACAACCCCTTGATCTGGATAATGGAGGGACTGTTGGAGGGATTTATGGAGGGGAGGGGTTGGATGGGAGTTGAGTGCCCCACCCCAAAAACTCTAATTTGGAGTTTAGTGCACACTTTCCAAGTTTATTCTCTAGCTACAAATTCCAAGACACTAATTGCACCTAACTCGTTCTTTTAAACTTCTGTCCGGGCTACCTTCCTTGAAAATTTCCTCCGGGGCTCCCTTTTGTTGAATTCTTCCTGAAAGGGCTTCCTCCTCCTCCAATATAAACCGAGCACCTTCTCTACACATTAGCACCTTCTCAAGCGATTTCATTTGTCTTCCCAGCGTTGCTATCTCTTCTCTGTGTTGCCATCTCCTCTTAGTGTTGCCATTTCTTCTTAGCGTTGCCTTCTGTTCTCATAATTGTCTTCACGTCTCATAGTTTCTTTTTTATTGTTGCATTTTCTACAAGTTAGAAACAACCGTATGTGAGATGAGTGAATTCTGAAAGAATTGGAAGGAGGCTTTTGAAATCAAGGAGCAAAATTTTAGATTTAGATCCCGGATGAGAAGTGGAAGACGGACAAATAGAAAGACACAGACCTCTAAAGTGAAGGGGAAGGAGGAACTTGCTTCAAAGAAGGAGATAAGGAGGACTCTGGAGGTGAAGTTGGAGTCGGAAGACAGTGAAGGAAGGACGTCGGAGTTGGAAGACACTAAAAGAAAGGACAAAAAGAAAGTGAGGTAAAAATTCAAATTCTATTGACCGATTGCGTTTTGCAAAAATAATGTGAAAAACTAGAAGTAGAACTAGAAATTTGTAAGTTTATGTAATTCTAAAAGTCTTCAGTTTTAAAATTCATAGATGGAGAATTTAAAATCATATATGGAAGATAAAAATCATAGATGGGAGATTTAAAATCATAAATGGAAGATTGAAAATCATAAATGGAAAGTCAAAGATCATACATAGACATTTGGTACATAGACCAAAATCTACCGATGATTTTTTAAAATCCAAAAATGAAAATTAAAGATCCAAAAATGAAAATTGAAAATCTAAAAATGAAAGTTGAAGATCCAAAAATGAAAGCTGAAGATCCAAAAATGAAAGCTGAAGATCCAAAAATGAAAGTTGAAATCCCAAATATGAATATATAAAATATATTTTGATGAAATATATATAAATATAAGTATATGATAATAAAATATATTGATAAAAAAAAAAAAGTTTCAATCTTCAAATAGGGTGTAGAAATACATGTTATCAAACCTTTGAAATATATGTGTAAAATATATTCATGTGGGGGAGAAAATATATTATAACTGACCAACTCAGAAATATAATTTCATCAACTGAAATAATATAATTTCAACAAGTCAGATGTCTTTATATACTATACTCAAGCGATAAAAATAAAAAAGATGTTTTCAAAAATATAATACAACTCAAATTTAGAATTATCTTAAGTTTATGTGAACACAAATTGTTTAAAAATAAAGATAAGTGAAGATTTGACTCTCAAAGCAAAATAAAAAATAAAACAAATCTCAGAGTTAAAATTTTCTCAACATAGGGTCTGGAAAAAAAAATAGAAGAAGACATACTTCCAAAGTATAAATATATAACCGTGATACTAAATTTAAGATTTTAACAGAAGATAAAATCTCACTTTCTTATGGAATACACTACATAGCAAATTTTTAGAGTACACGACAGAAGGTATTATTTTCTTTTAATTAACCTTCACTAAGTGTAAGCTTCATGTAATTAAATAATACCATATGCTTTTCAAGTTGCGAATCAAGACTTGAAAAAGATTTGAAGCCTTGTTAGATTATCAGTGTTGACTTTATTATTATTTTTACTTTTTTGTTGAGCACTGAAGTTTTTTTATTATTTATTATTAACCCCTAAACGTCCCATGGGGATAGTAGATACGTGGCTGTATAATTGGCATTTGCTACCAACAAGAAGCTCTAAACTGGGATCTCAATAGCTCACTAGAACCGCATTGATGTAAATTTCAGCTTTTGTGTTGAACTCAAACCTATAAAAAGTCTAAATCCATTCCGAATACTAGAAAAATACACCATATTCTACTGGCCGCAAAGGCACTTTCAGACGTTTAGGGGTTAAATTCCAATTAAAAATACGGTTAGTGTTTCCAACAATTTTTAACCTTTTTTCAAATTCTATAAAAAAATAACTTGAATTTTACCATTAAATTTTTTACTTTCTGCATACAGTGTTTGAGAATGATAATAAACAAGGAAGTAGTATATATTGAAACATTTTCAAATGAAACAAAAGTTCAAATTTGGAATGTCTTTAAATTTCTGTAGAGATATTGGATTCTAAAAAATTTAGACCTACATTTAAAAAAGCATATTTATAGTTGGGAATGGAGGAAGATATTTTAGTTTGTTTTGCTTCCAATGGATATGCAATTGAGAAATTACAACTTCTTTTAACAACTCAAAAATTGTCTAAGTCTTAATTTTTGCTCTATTATATTATTTTTGACACAGGAACACTTTATAGTCTAGCCTTTCTATATGGCTGAGCAATGGAATAGGTGGAGAGAAGGCCGAAATGCTGCATTCCAAGAAGAAATCATGGATGATGATGCAGAGGATCAGTTTGCTCATGATCTAGTACAACAAAACATGGAATTTGTGGCTGAGATGGAGGACCCAACTCGGCCGCATGGTGGTTCCAGACATGGTCGTGCTGCTAATCTTGATAGACAAAGACAACTTTATGGCGATCACCTCTACAACGATTACTTTGCTGATGATCATGTGTATCCTGAAGAATCAAAGTTCAGACGACGGTATTGAATGTCGAGGTCTTTGTTTTTACACATTATGCATAGTGTTGCAGAGTATGACAACTACTTTGTTCAAAAAAGAGATGCTCTGGGTGTGGAAGGTTTGACAAGCTATCAAAAGTGCACAGCAGCACTACAGATGCTGGCGTATAGAACAACCGTTGATGCGACAGATGAGTACAGCAGAATTGGTGAGAGCACAACGTTGGAGCGCTTGAAACGTTTTGTAGTAGCAGTTCGAGCTTGTTTTGAAGCAGAGTTCTTAAGGCAACCAATTCAAAGTGACATACAGTCTAAGCAAATGGAAATCAACAAAGCCTGAGGTTTTCCCGGTATGTTTGGTTCCATTGATTGTATGCATTACCGATGGAAAAATTGCCCTAGTGGTTGGCTCTGGCAATTTCAAAATAAAGATGGCAACAAGAGTATCATCTTGGAAGCAATTGCAGATCAAAGCACTTGGATTCGGCATGCATATTTTGGATTACCTGGTGGCAACAATGACATCAATGCACTTGATGGATCACCTTTTGTTGCTGATTTACTAAGAGGTAATTCAAATGATTTCAGTTTCACAGTGAATGGTCATCTTTACCCGCGCTATTATTTATTGGCAGATGGTATTTATCCCAAATGGTCATGTTTTGTCCAGACAATTCATGAACCAGAGGATGAAAAAAAGAGACTTTTTGCTCGTAAACGGGAAGCGCATGGAAAGATGTTGAGAGAGCTTTTGGTGTTTTGCAAGCAAGATGGGGTATTATACAGAATCCTAGCAAATCATGGTCAATGGAAACAATTGACAACATTATGACGGCATGTGTGATTATGCATAACATGATAATACAAGATGAACAAGATGAAGATGATCTAGAAGAAATTTTGGATTTTGGAAACGTCCCTCATATTCAAAGAGGTTTGACTTTCGACAACTATGTACAAGGTACAATGGAAATCGAAAATTCTAATACTTTCTATCGTCTCCGCCGTGATTTGATTGAACGCTTATGGCAAGTTGAAGGTCAGTCAAGTATGATAAGTAATATAGATATAGGTTACTAGTACATATATTTGTACCTACATTACTTCTGAGATAGTATAGTATCTTTAGTATTTTAGACATCATTGGTCAATTTTTTTGTATATACTGAAGTTAATTGTATTTTGATATTTTTCTTTCTATTTGTATTTTACAATGAATTCGTGCCATGACATGATTGAATGGTGAAAAAATAAAAACATACAAGTTGTTGGGCTTGAATGATTATATTTGCCCTTCTTGGATTGGCTCGTTGGATAAAAAGAGTCTTGGCCATTTGAGCCTGTGTTTTTTTTGTTATTTAGTATTTTTTAAGAAATTTTTATGCAAAGGAACCAAAATTAAAGTTAAAATAAGTAATATATGATAGTAATATTAAATAAAATTATAATATAGCTAATTTATGTCAATTTTTTTTTCTGTTGTGCATATTTTACACAGAACTGAACAATGACCAAGTATCATAATTTATCAATACAATATTTTTTTACTTTCAATTCACAATTTAATTTTTAATTAAATATTTGCTTTAACCTATATTTTTATACATTAATTTAATTGTTTCTGAAATTTTGTTTCAATTTTGACTTTTACTTTAGCTTGAACATTTAGTGTAACTTCTACTATAATTTTAACTTTTACTTTAGCTCAGGTTTTTATTTTAGATTTTACTTTTACTTTTATTTAAAACTTTTAATTATTTTTTTCAATATTTGTACTATAAACACTAGTTATTACTCTATGTTTTATAATTTGAATACATTGACTTATTCTTGTTTTATTTATAGCATTTATTTACTTCTATACTATTTATTTTATTCATACTTGTGTTATTGAAATAAGTTCATATTATAAAAATGACAACTTCTCAATTTCCTAGATTTTGTGATTGTGGTAAATATTTTACTAGTCCAAAACAATTTGATGATCACAAGGGAGGTAAATTTCATGAAAAGTTTATGAAAATGAAAAACTTTGCTACCTATACTACTAAACCTATGGTTGAAGATGATGTTAAAACTGATATTCATGAAACTAAAGTGACGACTTTCACTAATGAAAATAGTGGTGATGTCTCTAAATCCACTAACAAAAATGGAAATATGTTTTTGGGAATTGAAGATTCTTTAAAAATTATACAATCACTTCGGAATGATGGTTTTTCTATCCCAAATGAGATTCAACATGTAATTCATCTTGGACCTCACTCAAAATTCAATAAAAAGAACTACGAGGAAAATCTATTACAAATATCACAAGTTTCTAACTCTTCTATTTTTTATAAAAATGGAAAAATTATCGGTATGGTTCTTTTTTGGATCTTCAACTTTTATGAGTATGGATCTTCAATTTTCATTTTTGGTTCTTTAATTTTCATTTTTGAATTTTAAAAATTTCCATTTATGATAAATGGAAGATTTAAAATCATAAATGGAAAGTCTATGTATGATCTATGTAAGATTTGGTGTAGTTATCTCCACTTGCTTCAAAGTTTGGCCCAACAACTACCCACCACGCTAAATAATAGTTTTTGAAGCGAAAGTTTGAGGTTTCCCCGCCATCCAGAGAAGCTTCGGCGCAAGCAAATTTCTCACACCAAGCAAGCAAAGATGCTCAATCAACAATTACATAACGAGCTTGAAGACTATTCACCGGCCCGTGCTTCAAGGTCATCAAGTAACTTTATATAAAATCTTCATTTTATAAGTTACCTTGGTGTTCGCTCCAGGAATGCTATTGGGGTACTTCATGTAATACATTCCTCCATATTAAAAATGGCCTTCAAATTGATGTTTGGCAGAAATGTTTTCTCTGTAACTGCTGGGCTTGCTCTAAGGAGCCAGATTTCTATAATGTCTGGAGTTGTCACTACACTATAGACTCAGGGTGAACAGCAAACGTTGTCACTCCAGACACGAGTGGGTTGGCATTTAAAGCAAGCTTGCATCGGGAGAGAGTCTGCAAGCTGACCATGAATTAATGTCAACACAAGCTTTTTCACCAGTCAGTGAGAGCTTTCATGTGTGATAGAGGCGGATGTGGAATGGCTTTCTTATCAGCCTGTCGCATGTGAGCCCGTCTCTCCTGTACTCTCGTATAATATCTAGACAGTACACTTAATGGAATGGAATGCATGTAAAGCTTCCCAGGACATGGCCCAGGGTAAGTAATTGCAAAGAGATCGAAGAGAGTACCATGTTGTTGTACACGTTTGCTTTTGCAACTGAATTTGTAACATAATTCTTGAAAGGAGCTTGTCATGTACCTTGGGCCCATTTGCCACAAGTGGGTACACTAGTAGGAAATGTGTCGTTTTTCACTTACTATAAATGAAAGAGGAATGAAACCGCGCCAAGCACATGGGTTGTGTTAGTGCTGGTGAGTGGTTTTGGTCACAAGAAAACAGAAACATAAGTATAATATTTAGTCACTATTCACTGTTCCTACAAAGTGAGGAATGAAAAACAACAAGTCTACTACTAGTGGTAGAGCAATTAGAATGGCATGAGGAGTCTGGACACAACATTGGAATCATGTCGTTCTAACCACATTGTTCTAATGTCATGTTTGAACAACATTTCAATGTTAGAATGACATTAAAATGTCATTGTAGCATGTTCTTTAGAAATGTCGTTCTTTAGAAATGTCATTCTTACAGTGTTGTTTTAAGCACCTGCTTCTAGTTGCACGTGCTAATTTAGGCAAGAGATCGACAATTAAGATGCTCCAATTGTGTTACATCTTCTTTCTTTGACATGTATACATGCTAAAGAATTTTGGAGGATGAAGCCTCAAGGAGGTCACTTTTTGTATTTTTTGAGTATCACATGTGAACAAAAGGTATTTTAAAGTACCCTAAAAATTAAAGATAATTATTACTATAATTAGTGATATTTTGAGAATACTCTCATTTTAATTCTTGTAATCAATTGTGAGCATCCTATATTAATGTAAATCATTTATAAAATTTACTTTTAAAGATTTATTTGGACCCTACGTTTGTTTGCATGTTGTTACGTAATATTTGGAAGTGACCTCCCCGAGGATGAAGTTTTTAGTGTCAAAAGCTCTGTGGTAGTAAAGTTTTCTTTTAACCCCTAAATGCTCAAACAACCATTTTCTGATTGCTGCTCAAATCTAAGGCTGCTTGGAACAAAAAAATAAGTTTTTGAAAAAATGTTTTTAAGAAAAAAAAATACCAAATTGAGTTTACTTTTTAGCACAGCTTGAATTATGCCAATCCTAGTTAAACTCCACCCAGGAGAATTTTTCAAAGTGGGTCACCTCAAAATTTTCTTAGTGTTATAAAATTTTGTATTTGGGGAAAGTAATGATGTTCCCTCCATAATTTTGTTTGCTTTTGTGAAGTTTACAATAGATAAACCAAATTTAACCAATCATGCTAAATTTTAAATTTTAAAAGTGAAAAATATGATTTATACACATTTCAAAGGTTAATGCTTTAAATTCATTAAAATGATCTAAAGTTTTTTTTGGAAGTTTGACCATACATATAATTTGTAGAGATGATGCCCTACATTCTATCTATTGAACCAAATTTGTCAAACATCTAAAGGCACATATTACAATACATCTAGGTTTTTTTTCAATATCCCTTATGCTTTTAGGAATTAAGTAAAAAAGTACTTTGAACTTGATTGAAAACTATGTCAAATTTCAACATATTTAAAAGTTTTGTCAAAAAGGAAAATTCTAGTAAATCTTGGATTAACACATGTTCACGAGCAAGTAAAAATATCATGCTCTTGCACATCATATATATTGATTGAATCCAAATCATATTGTGTTTTTAACCCCTAAATGTCCCAAGGTATCCCCAGAATTAACAGTTTGAGAAAAACCATTATAAAATGCTATTTAGAAGAATATTTTGGAATTGTTACATAGATGAAAGTTGTAGATATTGAATTTTAGGTTCCATCCGTACAGTTACTTCACCAATGCCATCACTGATATTTTATTATAAAATTTCAAAGTTATAATTATAATTTTCTTCTAAATTTGAATCCAGACAAAATATTGATATTTTTTGAGTGAAATTTGTTGGAATGGATTTGAAATGAGATACCGTACGTGGAAGGCAGGGTCGGCACTTTTATGTTGAATAATTAATAAAAGTTGAAACAATGATGATCGGTACTTTCAAAAGTAATTATTAAGAAATCGACTATTAATAGCTAACATAAAAAAATTCCCGGCAGCTAAACGTTTTATTCCATTTTTTGTCTATACGTTTTGTAGAGTGTTATGTTATTATTTTATTTTATTTCGGCTTTTTTTTACTTTATTTTTGTTGATTTCGACAAAATACTTAACCCCTAATTGCCCAACCATGCATATTTTGCTTGATGTACAAATTTCATCCGTAGTTTCTCATTCCTCATGCACTTTTTGTTGTGTGATTTTTTTACTGAAATTTTTATGGGAAGTTAGCTTCATGTATGTGTGATCCGATCAAAAAGGAAACAATTCATGAAAAAATTATGCCTCATTTCGTGTTGCAATGGTTCACCCAAAAATTTGAAGATTTTAGTCTAAAATTGTTCTTGAAAAAATTAACTCATAAAATTAAGCATCTAAAAAATCTCCAAAAATCACACCACCTAGAGTACTACATTATAACCCATCACAACAAATTTTACCCACATATTATCAATATCTTATTCGTAATCAAATTACAAAATAATTTTTTATTTTATGTTTCAAAATTTATAGAAAAATATTAGTGATAGCAATCATAGATCTAATCGTATGGATAGAATCTAAAATTAAAAATGTATAACTTTTATTCATACATCAAGTTCCAAATATTCATGTTAGTTGCATTTTATAATACATCGTTGCAAAACTGCCCAAACTGGACATAGGTGAGGGCATTTAGGGGTTAATAAACTTATTTATTTTTTCGGCTTTTTTTTGGGGAATTATTTTCTGCCAACTCTGCCTTTTATGTATGGTACTCTTGAAATGGTGATTTTTTGAAAATTTTGTGTTCCTTCAATTTATAACCTCATTTTAGCAAGCTCACTTTTGAACTAAAGTCAATGCAATTTTGGCTTGGTCAACTGCTTGACATACTTCCACATTTGTAATCTAAAAAAATTATGTACACTAGTAACACCAAATCCAACCGTTAGATAGGACAATAACTTCATAAAGTATTTTCAAAAAATTGAATGAGTTTCATCCATGAAGTAATGTGAGTGTTGTGTGAGTTGAAATTTGTTCGTCTTCCAAAACTGGGCACTAGGACGTTTAGGGGTCCCAATGAACAGGAAGTTGGGGGCACTCATAGAGAAATCAATGTTGCTACAATAAAGTTGTACATTTCTTACATTACGTACACAGTGTCACGATACCATGTCACCACCCTGTTTGGTATCCGTCATTATACCATGTTACAAAATCATCTACATTTCATAGCCATGCCTTTCATCCAATTTTTCGTTATGTTCTCAAATCATTCTCCTTAGTTCCTATGATGTTCCTCAAAGCTTCACATCACATTCCCTAGCATTCTCTTTATGTTCCCTAGCGTTCCCTAATGTTCCCATCATGTTTCCTAATGTTCCCAAGTTCTTTTACATTCCCAAAGTTCCCATGTTCCTTTTGTGTTCCCAATTACTAATTCTCACATTCCTAATCGTGTTCCTAATGCAACGTTGGTGCATTGCAACAGGGTGTTTGCTAGTATTTATTCATGGACACTCTACTTCTGAAATCACATATTATAAGTTGCAAATGAGCATAACAAGCAGGATGTACAAATCCAATCATTCTAATTGCATAACATTGACACGAGCTTTCTTCCAAAATTATTTTTGTGATGGTTTGTAGTGAAAAGATTTCCATGCCTCAATGTGCATAAATGCAGGTTCTTAACCCTTAGACGCGCCTGCGTCCAGAATCTGGACGATGGATGATTCTGGACGCGTCCCTTCACCACGCAATTGGATGTTTTTCATCCATTCAATTTTTTAAAATTCTTGTGCTAGTTGATTACCATTTGTACGGTATGGATCTTCAAGATAAGATATTGAGAGTTTTTGAAAAATAGCAAAAGTGGTTTATGTCAAGTTTCATTCTTAGTTCAAAAAGTGAGACCTTAAACATGATTTTCCATAATAAGAAGAATCAAATAGTGAAAACCATATCCTCTTGTAGTGCATGTTATTCCAATTTCATTACAATATTTTTAAAATTTTTAATGTTAATTTTGGATTTTTAATTGAATTTCAAGAGAAAACCTTGCAAAATTAATTAAAAAATAATAATAATAAATATGATGAATCCAACCGTATAGATATTATCTTCACATTGACATTTATTACTTTGCTTTGTACATCAACTCCATTTTAATTTTTCATCAAACATTTTATAACGAATCTTTGAAAACAGTGTTGAATCGGGACCTTAACCCTTAAATGCCTGACCCTATCACCGTGGTGGAAGAACTTTAGACTGTATGCTATCTTTCACCATTATTATTGAACAAAAAATTAAATTTCATATTTTTCCTGCATGGAACCGAATGTCAACTACAATATATGATTTTTTCAAAATTATTAATGCAAAATTCAAATTATCATGATTTTTCAAAGTGGTAAAAGCAAAGAAAATTCACATCAATTATAAAATATATTTAAAAAATACAAAAAAATTGCCAAATGTGTAAATTACAAAGAAAAACATTATTTTCCTAAACCGTGCTCAAAAAATATTTTAAAATTTAAAAATACAGTGGAAAAACCTAAAACCGTGGAACACTGTGGAGGTGCCACGGTAATAGACCCTGAACTTGTAATTGCTATAAATCATTCAATTTTAGGAATTTTTCAAAATTTCGAAATGGAGTGGGAACTAGACTTCGTAAGCTACATTTTGTTAGTTGAGCTCAAATTCAAAAAATATCATTTCAATGGCCGAAATCGCATTTCAGCTGCAGCAAAAACTGATCAGCCAAAATTGGTCATTCAGGCGTTTAGGGGTTAACCCTTTAAGGACCGTGCATCCAAATAGTGGATGATTGTTGGTCAAAGCCAATTTTGACCTTGAAGATGACGTTTTTTGCTATTGCTCTCAATTGAGAAAATGAAGTTTATCAAGTCTAGTTTTCACTTCACTTTTCGGATCTTATAAATTTCAAGTATCGAATATTTTATAACTGTTGCAAGCTAGGTAGCTCAAGGTTTGAATTGCACTGCATAGGATGTTCACCTTTCGAATTTTAAAATTAAAATTCAAAAATTCTACAAAAACATATTATGTGATTCTCCATTGTCATTTGCACATGCTCTAGAAATTTTATATTTTTTGAAGATTTTTTGTAATTAATATGAATTTCTTGAAGTATTTGACTTAAAATTTGTAAAAAATCTATTTTGTATCAAAAAAATCAGAAAATTTTAGGACTAATAGGAAACATACAATTTCATGCATGAAAAATATCAAAAAATATATTTGATCAATTCTTGAAAGCTAAACTTTGTATAAAAGTGTACTTTGACTATTCTGCAAAGGATTGGGACGTTAAAGGGTTAAAGGGTTAACTAAGAATATGACTTTCAGCATCCTCTGTACCTGAAACAAACTACCTCAATCTTCGGCTCTTTTGATAATTTTACTCCATCAGGGCACAAAATTCAGAGAAGACCGGATTTTATATCACTGGCATCAGTGAAGGACATTGATGTGTTGATCAAAAGATTAATAAGTTCAAATAAAAAAAAAGTTTATAGAAAACCTATTCAAAACTACTAAAAAAAAAAAACATGAGGCCCAATTTGGGCTTCTTGGTCCTTTAACCCCTAAATGCCTAAAGCCATCTCCAAATTCGGCAGTTTTGCAAAAATACATTATAAATTGCAAAGGAGAGGGATATTTGGAACTTGATGTATGAATAAAATTTGTACATCATGAATTTTCAATTCTATCCATACGGTTAGATCTATGATTGCTATCACCAATATTTTTGTATAAATTTTGAAACTCAAAATTCAAAATTCCTTTGTAATTTGGTTACAAATAAGATATTGACAATATGTGGATTAAATTTGTTGAGATTGGTTGAAATGTAATAGATAGATAGAAACTCCGGTCCCGTTAGGGGCCGGCGTGAATGAAGTGTCCGTTCGTAATGCCAATGATCCGATGCCCACTGGACAACGGGAAATTGGGACAGTACTACTCTCCCCTTTCGAGGATGGACACTAAAGTGACACACTATGCTACTACCTAGCTAGCCACTAGTGCCTTGAAGATACCGGACATGGTATCTCCCCAAAGGACTTTGAGGTACCCATACAACAAGGGAAATGTAATACTTTAAGTGTAGTGATTTTTGGAGATTTTTTGGTTGCTTAATTTTATGAGTTGAATTTTTTAAGAGAACTTTCACATTGAAATCTTTGAAATTATGGGTGAATCACTATAACATGAAATGAGACATAAAATTTCACAAATCATCCCCTTTCTAATCGGATCACACATGCATGAAGCTAACTTCCCAAAAAATCTATAGTAAAAAATCCACACTACCAAAAGTACACGATGGATGAGAGAACATGGATGAAATTTGTACATCGTCCCAAAAATGTACGCTTATGCAGTTAGGGGTTAAAGGTTAACCTCTAAAGGACCTGGGGGGGTTTTTAGCTTAACTCTTGTTTTCTTAACTAGCTCTTACAACATGCTCAATTCCTCATTGGTGTGGGTTAATTTTGACGATTGGCATCGTTGAAATCAATGAATACTTACATAGCTTTTGTATGAAAAAAGGATCAACAAAATCTCACAATTTTTGAGAAAATGCCACCGTTGAGAAGATTGATGAAACTTGTTCAGGGTATTTTGTACACATGCTAAAATCGGATTGACCAAAAGTGCTCCAAAAAACCTGAAATTTCTACCATGCATAATGATCATTATTTTGAACATGTGCAAAAAATTTCAATTAATTTGGAGGTGTGAGGAGAAAGATATGAGGGTCTCAAGTGAAGCCCAAATAACCTCATTGCAGCTCAAAAAAATCATCAAAAATTGCACACTTCATGAAATCTCGATCAAGAAGTACTCACAGATTCAGCTCTCAAAAAGAATTAGGGTCTCTTTGTTGCTCACTTTACAATTCATGGTCCAACAACTTGAAATTCCTCACTTTCTAGTTCCAGAAGCCACGTGGTGGCCTCGTGGTCCTTTAGGGGTTAAATTGGCTTGTTACAGAACACCAAAACTGTGACATTCAAGTGCACAGAGGGCTCTAAAAACTCAGAGTAGTATAGATTTTCTGAGGTTTTGGATAGGCACCTGTAAAAAGTGCCCGGGGCTTCTTGAAATTTCTCCATTTTACACTAGGAGACATGTTTTTCATTCATCACTTTGTGGGAACAGTGAACACATTAGGAAAGAATTGGGGTCTCAAGAAGGCCTTGACTTTCATTCCTTGCCCGAACTCAAATTGATGATGTGGGCATGGAAAATTATGGAGTCCTACGTGGACAACCATCATCCACGTCATCTTTGGTGGTCCACATTCTCCTTTCCATGCGCTTTCCAACGCACTTTAAAACTCCAAAATCTGAGTTAATATGCAAAAGTTACACATGTTTAAAGTTTGTGCATTGGGGACCACTGCGTTCTGGCTGCTCAGTGGTCCCCAATGCACAAACTTTAAACATGTGTAACTTTTGCATATTAACTCAGATTTTGGAGTTTTAAAGTGCGTTGGAAAGCGCATGGAAAGGAGATTATGGCACAAGTCAACTCAAATTCGACCCATGATGATAAAATTTTCACATTGACCGTTATCCTAATTTCTTCTTCAATTTCTCGAAGGCATGAGGCCTTGTTGAGGCCTCATTTTTTTCCTAATGATATTGAAATATCATACCTATATTTATGTCTTCTTGTGACCAAAACTACTCACCAACATTGACACAATCCATGCGCTTGGCACGGTTTCATTTCTTTTTCATTCATACACTAAAAAAAAAGAGGGACTTGTACACTCAGCATGTTCATTGAGATGTGACCAAACTCACTCAAATGTGGCCAAATTTACTCAGAATCCCACTCTAGACTGTGTGAACAAGTCCCTCTTTTCTTCTAGTGATAGTAAGTGAAAAGCGACAAATTTCCTACTAGTGTTAGTTGATATTGCGATTGAAGCTTCAGAATCTTACTGTGATTTAAAGCTTCGGCTTCTCATATTCATACAAATGAGAAATTGAGTCTGTGAATTGGGTTGGTGCAAGGCAGTGTCCACTACAAGCTCCCAAGGCAGGGCTTGTTTCCTACTGTATGTTTGAGAAGAAGCGCCTCTCATTCTGCCAAGCTGAAATCATGTTTGTCACAGTGCCGATTAGCCTCCTGCCTTCCTGATATTGAAATACTTGAGTATATTCAAATATATTCTTGAAGCATGTTCACATAATACTCTTATCAAAACCCTAATTTTCAACCCTAATGCAGCAAAGAGGTAGTCTGCCCGTCCGATTGTCCAAACCCACCCAATATGACAACTTCTTTAGCTGAAATGAAAATAAGTACACCCCAGTCATCCATATATTTTTGTGTGTTTGATGGGCCTGTGTAGAGGGCAATTTTCCCAAGTAGCTAGCTTTTTTCACGATATTGTGGTGATACTTGGTGCTACCATGATATTTGGGTAATACCTAAGCAAAATTTGGCTTCATTAGGAATTTAGGACCTCATTGATTTTTAAAGATATCCGTGCAAAGTCCGATATTTCATGGGTTTGTGCATTTTTCGCACAGATTTTGCGCTAATTTTGCACTAAATCCGCACGGCTTCTACATTCACTCTTTTTTTTATTCAACAAGTGCAGAATCCGTGCAAAATTAGCGTGAAATCAATGCAAAATTCGAGCAAAAAATGTACAAACCTATGAAATATTGAATGTCACACGGAAATTGTTTAAAATCCGTAGGGTCCTAAATTCTTGATGTACACCTAAGTTTTTCCTAGGTATTTGTCTATTTTTCCTTACATGTTTTCAAAAATCCTTCATTAAAATTAGCCACTATATTTCAAGCGTAGCAAATGGGCTCTTTTTAGCTTTAAAATCACTATTAGAGGGAGTCCCAAAAAAAAGATATGTTAGTGGGTGTACCCCAATGTGGAAATTATCTAAATCCCCATGTCGTCTCAATGAAAGGGGGATTAAATTGCCCCCTATTTTGTTTGGATTGGGCGCTCATCTAAAAAAATAACCCCTCCTCCTATGGTTTTTGTAGGTCCTCCTAAAGCAACTTTGACCCTATAGGCCCCAAAATTGCAAGAAGAAATTGCCAAAAGAAAGTCCCTACGATGCCCAAAATGAAAATTTCAGGGAAAATGGAGCCTTGATGAAGAATAGCCGTCATTAAGACGAGTGAGGGTTCTAAACAACGGACACAGTGTGCGGTACTCATGGAAAATGAGTAGTTAACTTTGTGTTGTGCATCTTGCTTCAGGATCTATGAGACTGAAAAAATGAAACTCAAGGTCAGTGCACCCATAATTGCCACTTATTATGCCGAAGCACAATTACTTTTATTAGTTCAAGTTTATTCGATTGCATCTTATTGACACATTGAAACAAAAGAGGATTCTAGGGTTGTCATATTACGTGGACTTGGATCATTGGTTTGGATGTGGACATGCAAACTAGATGGTCCCTCTGCCTTGGTAGGGCTAGAAAAATTAGAGTTTTGATAAGAATAGTTTGTGAATATGCTCAAATACTGTGAGAATGTGCTCAAATATGCTCAAATATTTTGATATTAGCCCGTGGACAAGAGTCTAATCAGGCCACATAGGCACATTGGACGGAACGGACAAGCAACGTATTAGGCATTGTAACAACCATTGAGGATTCCAACATACTTTAGTATGTACTTTGTTAGAAGCCTGATTGGAACAACACATGAATAAATTATGAATTTTCATTTGAAGTATTTAACATAGATGCACCACCATAATCAACACTAGGCGTTAAGCACTAGGGTGAGTTTTCCCTGTAGAAAACTCCCCTTTTGAAAATCTCGTTACCGCACTCCGCCACCCATAACAGTGCACTGCATCGTTACACACTCTAACGTTGAAATTGCACTAGAACGTTGAACGTGGGGAACGTGTTGGGGAATGCCAAACTGCCCTCTGCGCTTAACGCTGGGTTACTCACATGCGTTCGTACGTAACACAATATTACATCGCTCGGGCTACCCCCTTTGCCATGAAATACTCCATTATCATACACTCAAGTAGGTGTGTAACCGTATACTTTAGGTACGTGCTCATAACCAATATCTTCATTCTAAGTCTGATGTCGCTAGATTTTACGTAATAGTTGAGTGTGGGTGCAGTGGGCTTATGGATACACAGTTCCGTGGTTCTTGCAAAGCATATGGGGTATCTGGATATTCACCTTGTAAGGTGGAGATGCCAGTAATGACATCCATGACTGCGGCACATGGGCATTGGAGTCAAACTACCAAACAATCTGAAGTAGTAGAATCTGTTTTTTTCTAATTAACCCTTAACCCCTAAACATACCAACCTTTGAACAGAAGTAGACCCTAGCCTCAAAAGTAGATATTCACATGACTCATATGTACATGAGGTGAACATGAGAGGACCATTACAAGTCTAAAATCTACCCAACAAATTTGACATACTTGTAGTTGGAGGCCTCTCCAATATTATCAACAGCTCCCCATCACAAGAGATTTATTGTAATTTGTAGAGAATTTAATAGGCTTTCAAAAGATGACTTGGATGAAAGCCATCCAAAGTTGTATGAGAAAGTTGCAAGGCTTTGAATCTGTTCGTGATTCACTTTCTGGACGCTGGGACGTTTAGGGGTTAAGCGTCCACACTACAGTTAACCCCTAAATGACAGAGGGGGTAAGCGCAAAACCTAAATGTGTTATAAAATGTTGCTTCTACAACTTCAATGAAGTTTGGTCCAAAAGAGAAAATGAGAAGCACAATGTTCAGTAATTATCTCTACGGTCAAACTTTCAATAAATGTTTTAGATACTCATTAAACAAATTTAGAAGCATTTATCGTTGAATATTCACCAAAATTACAAATTTTATTTTTAGAATTTGAAATTTGGTACGATTGGTTGAAACTAGACATTTTATTCTAAAGTTCAAAAAAGCAAAATTTTAGAAAGAAGGAACATCATTACTTTCCCGAAATAGTAAGTTTTGTAACACTAGGACAATGTTGAGGTGTTTGTCTTTGAAAATTTCTCCTTGATGGAGTTTAACTCTGATTGACATGATTCAAATTGGGTTGGAAAGTAGACTTGATTTCCTATTTGAAAATATTTTTTATTTTCTAAAAAAGTTTTTTTTTCATCTCGGGCAACCCGTAAAAAAGGGCAGCGACCATAAAACGGTCACTTAGGGGTTAACCCTTAATTTCATCAATTCCTCACATTTCAAAATAAATTATATTTTCTGGTATTTTTCACATATAAGGTATTTGAGTTAATCGACAAAAAGCCCGTCTAACTTCCCTTTTTGCTCTACTTCTAACCTTTTTCTTGAACTATACTTGGGTTTAATAGTGTCATGTCATAGATTGCCCCCTTGTGGGCTATGGGCTTGGAGCTTTGATGGAAGGTGTAGGAGTCATTGCAAGGTGTGGAGAATAATGACAGTGGCTTGTTTTAGATTGTCTCCTACTCATCATAGACTAGTTTTTGGTTTATTTATATTTCAATATGAGTTCAAAAGGAATGCAACACAAGTTTGCTAAAACTTTCCTCTTTGGGCTAACTTTTCGGTTAACTCTATTGTTCAACCAATTTACTATGATTTCTTTTCATAATTTTGTAAATAAAAATAATTTTTAAATTTTTTTTCAAAAATTCTTTCTTGTAAAAATCTTAGTAATTACAAAATACTCAGAATAGCTCTTTCTAAGTTGGGACCATTCTCATTTGAAATTAGGAACTACGTGAAAATCAATGATTGACTGAAAAACGACCAAACATCGCTCCAAGGGGCTCTTTGCATGCTTAGGGATTAAAGTGAAAGTATGTATTACCATCCGTTTACCGGTGATCAATATGAAGATCTTAAAAGACATATCAAGTGTGTCCAGAATTTCTCAGGGAAAGTTAAAACCTCAGTGGAGTTGAATACCGATTGTATTCACTTGTCAAGTGAAATCATATTTCTCTAATATAATTTGTAATTTCCATGAATTTTCAAAGTGGCATGCGTTGAAAATACATAATCGTCCCTAGGTGTGGCCATAAGCATTCAAAAAATGTTCTATAATCATTCAAAATCAATCTACAGTTTGACAAAGAAGTAACCTTAACCCATCTTATTTGCATCCATTTATTTTTCACGCCATGTGCTTATATATGAGAGAATAATGAAAAAAAAGTTGATTTTTTGAACCAAAATTGAAATAGATTGGAGCTTTAGGAACGCTAAATTAGAAAGGCTGAATTGAAGAGGCTAGATTAGAGAAGGTTGGATTTCCAACTTGCACCTAAATTAAACAAGTGTGGAACAATCCACAATCAATGAAGAAGTCAAAGGAAGTAGGGAGCTATATCGGACAATAGTTGTGGAGAGAGACAAAGCATTTTCTTATATTATAAAACAACAATGATGGCCAACAGCGCCTAGCAGGCGCCACGTGACACTGTGGCAGGCTAGCAGTGCTTGTTGGCAGTTGGCTAGGAGGTTGGCGGGTTTTTATTTTTTATTTATTTATTTATAAATAAATAAATTTAACTGCATACTTGTTGTTGTAGACTTTTGGAGATGCTCTCCAAAAACCTTCTTGACGTTTCAAGGTTACCTTTCAAGAATCCTCTTGACGTTTAGAGGTTAATGCATTTAGTATTCACTTGAAGTGAAGTGGAATTGAATCAAACCGATGGTAGAATTGGGAATCAATGATCTCATCAATGATAGGATGTAGAATTGTATCTTAGCTGGTTTTATGTATGTCAGGAGATAAAAGCATTGTTTGCAAAGTTCACTGATAGTTCTACACCGATAGTTTAATAGTTCTACACTAATAGTTTGATAGATTCATTTGATAGTTTGATAGTCAATTGACAGTTTGATAGTTTGATAGTTTGATATTTCTACACTGATAATTTAATAGTTCTACCGTGATAGTTTGATAGTTCTACACTGATAATTTGATTGATGTTTTTTCAAAGATTGGCATAACTGCATTTGATCAAATGGATTTTTTAATTTTTATGTTAAAATTAAAAATCACAGCTATTTTTAGTGAAACTAAATCAAATCCAACTTTTAACAATTGCCAAATTTTACAAGTAATTCTCTAACCTTGTGTAGCTATGACTTTATAAATAAGGAAATACATTCCAATATCCTTACTTTGACTGTTGAGGCAACAATTTTTTCATGTATGAGAAGTGAGCTAGAGTCAATAATAGTGTGACAAGTGTTTAAGATATTCCAAAATGTCATTTAATAAAGATGAGAGCATTGAAGGGGTTGGAGTGTAAGAGTGTCTTTTGCGGCAATAAGAGGATTAAGAGCATAGTGGCAATTGCCGGTACTATTCATGCTTGGAGTTCGAAGGGACCATTTTCAATGTTCAACATGAAGGAAATGATAGAAAAATAAGTTTTCCTTGAGTTTAAAAACCACCAGGCTCTTACAGACCTAATAATAAGAGATCACCAAGTTTTTTCATACGTCATAACTATTTGGATTGAAAAATAAGAGTATATTAAAGTAGAATTCGTGGTATCTTATTCAAACTCTCTAGGTGAGTGAATAACTCTAGTATCAAAAAAGTATAATTCCACTATTTTCTTTTTTGAAACAAAATTTCTTCTGATATAGTAGTGGGATGTTTGTAAGAACCAATAGACACATTCCATCTCACTTTAGTTACATGAGGATGTGAAACCGTTGGCCCATAGACAAGATGAAGAAGGCCCCAATTCTAAATCCCCATTTGACGTTAACCCCTTAAGGCCCTTAAAAGCCAAAATGGCTTTTTGCTGTTTCGGGCAGCTTAGATGGAAGGTCTAAATTAAGAATTTTAGACTAGAATTCGGCGTGGGCGTGGTCATACATACAAGGTGTGTGGGGTAAAAATTACAAAGTCAAATTCGGATTTTATAATTTTTTTATTGAAATTTTTGGTTTCAAGCCCAACTGGGGCAGAAAAAAACTTTTTATTGTTATCATTTTTTCAAATTTTTTTTTTGGAGACATGCTCTTCACCACATTTAGGCTCGGAATTTGAAGTGACCCATGTTGATTATATTCTTGGCTTGACAAGGGCAGCCTCCAAAATAAAAAACAGCAACCTCCAAGGTTTTTTGTAATTTCACATCCATTTCTTTCGAAATTTGTCAAAATTTGAGATTTTGAAATTTTTTAAAAATAATTTCGCCTAAAATTTATAAAATCATAGAGGTACGGGTACCTAATCACCGTTCATTTTTTCAAAAAATAAAATACAATTAATGTGATGCATGTTTCACCAAATTGCCATTTTTATACCTACTTCCGGAAATTAATTTGGATGAAGGTTTGAAACGCGTAATGAGTCTCTAAAATTTTGCATGAGCGTACCCAACTTAGTTATCTACATGGAAAAAAATATGAGCAAAATGTTTGGAGTAACAAGCTTCAAGTCCCCCTTTGCACTATGGAGACAATGCCTCCCAAGCAATGCCCCGAAAAACTTTTGCACAAACTTTGGATGTTACGATCTTGCAAATGATAAACATCCAACGGTCAATTTTTGAAACAGTAGCTATGAATAGGCTTAGGTACAAGATCTTACGGTTGGAATTCTAAAAGAAGTAAAAAAACTTGGTTCACATCCCCGGGAGTACATAGAGGTAGAAAATCGCAGTTTTGAGGTTTCAAGCTCCCAAAAACACAAGGAAATTTAGGGGTTAATGCAAGCACTATTCACCAATAGGCCTCACTTTCTGAAATTTCCATTTTGGACACCCTAGGGTCTCTTTTGGGCAATTTTCTATTGCAAATTTGGGGCCCACGGGCTCAAATTAGTGGACCCCCAAAAAAATTTAACCCTTGAAAAAGGTGGGCCCCTACATGCACAAAATAGGGGCAGTTTTTGTCCTCTTGCATTCACATTGAAGGGGATTTAGGGCGGCTTCACACTATGTCCATCCAAGTCGAGAGGCCGTGGGATTGAGAGTCCAAAATTTGTTGAGAGTCCAAAGAAATTTAATGTCCTACTGAAAATAGGCAGTAAAATATAATTTTCATTTTTCATGAAAAGAAATCAACGGCCTCTTGACCAACAGGCATTTTGGAGAGCAACGGCCATTGGACTTTGGCCATTAGTGTGAAGGGTCGAGAGGCTCAACCCATGGTTTCTTACGATTTAATTGGTGAAAATCGACGGCCTCTCGACCTTCGCCCATTGTGTGAAGCGGCCCTTAGAGTCGGGGGTAATGCGTGGACCAGAAGGCTGACTGTCCGCCGCTACCTGCGCCGACGGCGGTCAAACCCCAGCCCCCCGCAGGGATTCATGAATCCCGTAACTTAGACCTCGATTCTTATAAGTAATTATATTAGCGGCACAGATCTCCCCCAACGCTCAGCGAATCCCCTCGATCAGCCCCGCTATATATTCCCCAAGATCCTCCCTTGACCGCGACCAGTCCTCTTTCTCACAATCTCTCTCGCTACCTACAGCCCAGCCTTCCATTCCTCCGTTGCACCTTTAGTCGGTGCTCGTCTCACCTCGGTCGCGACCCGATTGAGAATTCTATCGCCAATGCGCGCATCGGCAGCTTGCTTTTGTTAAGTATCCGTAGCAAACCGGTAAAGAGCTCCAGAGCTCTTTGCTTTACTTGCTAGGAAGGAAGGATTGGGCACACGTACCGAGGCGCACGCGGGTTGAATTGCGATGGCACCAGGCGCTTCTCTGTGGGAGATTCAAGGGGCGGGAACTGGAGAAGGTGAAATGGAGAAAGCAAAGCAAATGCTGCAGGCACCCGATCCGGTCATGCCAGACGTGGAGATCTTCCGCAGCCGCTGTGACCAGGTGCCCCTGACGCACACCAATTTGGCTTCTTTCGTTCTGGCGAATGCGACTGGCCCATTCGCCGCCAACACCGCCCTCGTCGACGGCGTCAGCGGCGCGTGCTACTCTTATTCTCAGGTACGTCGATCGTTCGTTAATTACCCTAGCTTAATTACTTCTCATAATTATGTAGAAGAGCGAGCTGGCGTTTAATATCTGACGACGCACGTGAGTACGTGTGATGCATGCATGCAGGTGATTGGATGGGTGAAGCGGACGGCAGCTGGATTGGTTGCGGTGGGAGTGAAGCCGCGGGATGTGGTGCTCATCCTCTCGCCCAATTGCCCGGAATTCGCCATCGTGTACCTGGCGATCCTCTCCGTGGGCGCCGTGGCCGCGCCCTCCAACCCTCTCAACACCCAGGCTGACATCGAAAAGCAATTACGTCAGGCCCATGTGAAGTTCGTCGTCGCAGCTTCGGAGCTCCTCGGCAAGCTCGGACCCAATTGCACCCTGCCGACGATCCTCATCGGTAAGAGTGCGCCTTTGAATATATATCACTGTTCAATCATGTAAATGCAGACCGTTCGAATATTCAACCATTTCCTCCGATCCCTTGCAGATGATGACGACGCTATGAAAACGTCGAAGATGGCGTCTGTTACGCTGCTTTCCGAGCTTTACAGAAACGGCGACGTGCCAGTGCCCGAGTGCGACCCCGACGACACATGCACGCTTTTATTCTCGTCCGGCACGACGGGCCTGAGCAAGGCCGTGCAGCTGTCGCACCGCAACTTCATGGCGGCCGTGACCGCGTACCACGCACTGGAGCCCGGCGCGTCCACCAGCGAGCGCGACGTGTGCTTGGCCACCATCCCCATGTACCACGTCTTCGGCCTGGGCATCGTGATGCTGGCCACGCTGGAGCGCGGCGCGTGCGTCGTGACCATGCGGCGCTACTCGCTGCCGGCGCTGCTGCAGTACGTGGAGCGCTACCGGATCACGGTGGCGACGCTGGTGCCGCCCATCTACGTGGTGCTGGTGAAGAGCGCGGACGCGGTGGCCAAGCACGACACGAGCTCGCTCAGGATCCTGGCCACGGGCGCGGCGCCGCTGCGAGCCGACACCATGACGGCCGTGCAGAGCATGTTCCCGCAGTGCGTGATCCGCCAGGGCTACGGCATGACGGAGATCCCGCTCATCTCCTTTAGCGTGGTGGCGAACGAGCGCCTCCAGTGGGGCTCCGTCGGTCCGCTCGTGCCCGGCATTGAAGCCCGCGTCGTGCACGTCGACTCTGCCGCGTCGCTCCCCGCGCTGGCCACTGGCGAGGTCTGGATTCGAGGACCCCAAGTCATGAAAGGTACGAGTCACTGCCTTTCTACTCAAATATATACGGTCCTTTACCATCCATTTCACGATTTTGCCCTCCGGTAGTAGTTGGTTTCATTAGCAATGCATTCCACATAAGAGAAGATGAAGTGAGCATGCTATGACTTGTCCAATTTGGAGCACATTGTGGAGCATGAATTGCAAAGTCTCACAGCCTTCTCTCAAAGGGCTAACCCCAGTTTAGAATTTTAGAACGCAATTCTAAAATCACTAAGTACGAGTCACTGCCTTTCTACTCTAATGTATACCTTTTACCATCCATTTCACAATTTTGCCCTCTTGTACTACTTGGTTTAATTAGCAATGCATTCCACATAAGAAGGCTGTAAGACTCTGCAATTCATGCTCCACAATTTGCACATAACATGCTCAATTCATCTTCTCTCAAAGAACTAAATAATCCCAGTCTAGAATTTTAGAACGCACTTGGGTCCATTCAAGCTAATACGAACCACAGGTGCCTCGTTTTGAGTGCTTTGGAGAGTCCTTTGGAGAGTCCTTTGGAGAGTCCTTTGGAGAGTAACTAGAGACAAGAAAGTCATGATTTTCATTCAAATAACAATTTTGTAGTGTATTTTTTTCAATTTTCATTCACATGATCATCATTCTCATTCAATTATCTCAAAATTTATACCAAAAAAGTGTTATTTATCATTTAGAAAAGTCCTTGGTGAGTCATTAAAACCACTGCTGACAGAGCTATTCTAGTGCTTTTGATAGCTAATTTTTTACAATATTTCTTTCATCTTGTACTGTGTGTTTTATATAATTACGTGTTGGAAACATTGACATTTCATTTTTTTCTCTAATTACAATTTAAATCAAACATCACATTGAAAATGCCTTGAAAAAAGCACTGACACTGCTGACAACTTAGGTGATTCGTATTAGCTTGAATGGACCTGGGCAATTCTAAAATTGCCAAGACCCATCTTCAACACGCAAAATGAATACGTGTTAAAGTGACAATTTCAAGGTGAATACTAAAGTTTTTAACGTTAAACTTGTTTGCCATCTCATGTACTTGGATATTAATGGCATTTTTATTTAATTGAACATAGATTTGTGCTTCATCTCTCATAAATTATTCTATGCTACCACAAAAACTTACCATTTGGGATTCTCGAACTTTGAACTATGTTGTTGGTTGGTTACAACAAGCTCAACCACATTCTCTTTAGAATTTTAAGGCCTACTATTTTAGTCTATGTCAAAGTCTGGCATGCCATCCCAGAGCAGAACCCATGTCCATGTGTCTGTGTTCCCATGTCGGAGTGACTCCGGCATGAGTGTAAGACTATACCGTCCTGGAGAGTGTGTGTGCGTGCACCACGGCCTTATCTTATACTCCCTCTATTCCATAAAAAGTTCATGAAAACTACTCTGCTACAGAGTAGTTTTCATGGTGTTTTTATGGGATAGAGGGAGTATATATTAGATAGACTAGTTTGACCCTTGCACGACGGTTTTGGCAACGGAACTGTCCTTGTGTGTGTGCATGCACGATCTGCGTTATATAATAGGCTAGATCGAAGCATGTCGGAGTCCAGCACAACAGTTCCAATGGCAAAATCATTGTGTGCACTCTGCATTGATATATAATTGATAATTCCATAAGATCTGAAATCCACCATAATAAAGTTTATTGTTGATCCGTGTTTCAGGTTATCTGAATGACCCGGAGCAAACATCTGCCACCCTGGACTCGGAGGGGTGGATGCACACAGGCGATCTGGGCTACATGGATGCTCATGGCTACCTTCACATTGTGGACAGGTTGAAGGAGATGATCAAGTACAAGGCTCACCAAGTACTTTACTCACAACTCATCTTAACCCCTAATTCAATCTCATGTATCTATTACAGTAGGCCTTCAATGGAAACATTCTTCTATAATTTCTTGTTTATTTTTTTAATCAGCAACATGCAATTGATGTTCTAAACTTGGCCCCATCTGCATCACTAATAATTTTTTTTACAAGATGATCAATCTAACGACCGACCATGAATCATTTTAGAGGTTCATTTATTATCATGTGGATGTCATAGAGAATGAGGTGTTTCAATTTTTTTTGGTTCATATCAGGTTGCACCAGGAGAGCTGGAGGGCGTCTTATTGAAGCATCCTTGTGTTTTGGACGCTGCCGTGGTGCCGTAAGTTCTTGAACATGTCATTAAACTGTTTTAATGAGATTTCATTACAGCCCATAATGTGCATGTGGCATAAAATTATGATTATGAATTTGGGTTGTAAAATCCGTGGGGCTTGCAATCCTCTTAACCCCTAAACGTTCTAGCGTCCAGAAACTGGATCACGAACACATTCAAAGCCTTGCAACTTTCTCATACAACCTCGGATGGCTTTCATCCAAGTCATCTTTGTAAGCCTATTAAATTCTCTATCAATTACAATAAATTTCTTGTGATGGGGAGTTGTCGATAATATAAAAGAGGCCTCTAATTGCAAGTATGTCAAAAAAAATTGGGTAGATTTTATGCTTGCAATCGTCCTTTCATGTACACCTCATGTACATCTGACCCATGCTAATATCTATTTTTGAGGCTAGCATCTACTTGTGTTCAAAGGGTTGGTACGTTTAGGGGTTAATATGATGGAGTCTTTGAGGTTTTAGTTGTGAATTGAAGGGTTGGGGATCATCGACCCCCATCTTTTACAATTTTGGTTTTTCAATTGCAAAACAGTCATTATTTGAACATTGTTGTGGATGAGATTCGCAGATTTCCAGATGAGGAAGCAGGGGAGCTTCCCATGGCGTTTGTGGTGAGACGAGAGGAGAATACAAATGATTTGACCGAATCTGAAATTATAAGCTACGTTGGAAAATGGGTCAGTACTAACCCCTCATCCTCACGTTTTATTTATTTATTTTATCAGCAATGAGCACGTGATCATCAAAATATATGTTTGTACGTATGTATCTATCGTATATTTGAAAATAATGGCCATATATCTCTCTCTTTTTTGAAACATTGAACGTTTTATTCCAAGGTAAATGGTTAAGGTAGGAAAACCAAAAACGGTTAATGCCCTCAAGGCGTGCACTAGAGTTCTTTAAAAGCAGGGAAGTGGTAGACCGAAAATGGAGAATTTTTGCATGACGAGGATTACTAAAAATTTACTAAAAATTGCTAATTATTTTTTGAATTTTTAGTAGCCTTGTGTGCGGTTTTCTGTGATATTAGTTAACTGTTTTAGGTGCTTTCATGTGTAGAAAAGGAAGAGTCTAGTATACAAGAAGGGGGTTCGACAAACTTCCCACTTTGAGAAATTGTAGATAATTATTTACATGGAATAAAAATACGAAACAACTTGCATTCTTCATCATTTCTTCTTCTTCATCTCAAAAAAATTTCACATAATTTCTAACTCCATTCCTTCTGGTCAAATCACCTTATTTTCACCGTTTTTGGTTTTCCTACCTTACATAAAACATCACAAGAACCAAGGAGAATACTGCTGGCGAATTTTTTTTAGAAGATTTTCAAAAAATAATTAAAGCCTCACATAATTCCACTGCATCGTCATCCCACGGCGCGTATAATGGCCATATATCATTGGTAAAAATTAATACTCTTTTTGCCCAGTTTTGGGTTGTTTAAGGTAGCTTTTGAAGTGTTTTTGGATTATTTGAAACATTGTTAAGTTTTTTCAAGTCAAGTTTTACTTTTTTTTACTTTTTTCCTCTATTTTTGAATTAGGAGATGCGCCTTGATTTCCCCAAAATGCCCAATGGCCGTTTCAATGAAAAATGGTCAATATTTCCAAAGATTTGGTTTGTCCTTTATGTATATATTCCTAACTATCTCTGGTTGGTTAATTGCTGTAGGTTGCTCCATACAAGAAGGTTCGCAAGGTGGAGTTTATTAATGTCATTCCCAAATCTAATACTGGCAAAATCCTTCGGAAGGAGCTCATTGTCAAGATTCGACAACAATTGGAAGGCACTCTTTAGATGCCCTAGACAATCATCTTGACACAACATACATTACAACAAAGCCAATCTTACCATTTTGGAGCTTTAGAGATGTTGGCGTTGAAAATGTAACATAAATAGTGATAAACCCATTTTTGATAGGTTTTCAAATTAAAGTTGTTGGTGTGAAGCTCCTTGGATCAAAGCAAAATACATATCTTTGTAAGTCATGGTTGTGCAATGTAAAGGTAAAGATGGTATGAATTTGTGCGAAGAGTGAACCCATCTCCCTTTGCAACTCCAAAGAGCTCAAGTGTTTTCACTACTTGATGCAAGAAGAACTTTACATTAATCTAGAACTCCAACGCTTTGGAAATAACTTGAAGTTGAAATAACTCAAAGTTTTAGTGTGAACATTGGTTCTAGCTAGATACTATTATAGTGAATAGTGTTTGAAGTGGTTTAAAATTTAAACGGCGTAGAAACACTTAGTTGTTCATCATTATTTAGGGAAAATGTAACTTTTATAACATTTTCCTAAAAAAAAATTATACTATTCCAAGCATTTTTGTAATTACTATCATTTTTACAAGAGAAATGCTTTGAAAAATATTATAAAAGTTATTTTTATTTATGTAATTATGAAAAAAAAAATCAAATCGACTTAACAATACCTTATATGAGAATAATATCACAAAAATATAATGTATATTAAAATGTGAGGAATCGATGAGGTTTGACCAAGTAATTGTAGTGTGGACACTTAAGGATTAAAAGTCCAAGCCGACCGCCACATATGGTTTGTGAACATGTCCAGAGTCCTCTGTACAATTCGAAGGTTGAACACACTACTAGCAAAGGCATCGCTTTTCACGCAGAACAGTGTCAGAGTCCACTGTTCACACTTGTCTTACATGACTAATTATGACACTCACCAAGTTTTAAGCGTCTCGGTAGTGAGTGCAAAGTGGCGCCATTTGACTCACCTACCGAGTGAAAAGCGACACCTTCTCCTTATAGTGCAGTGATACAAATTGATGGCACATTGAGAGTTGTGCTTTAAACTCCCATTGATCAAGGATCATGCTTAATTGAGAGGTTTTCCCTCCCATGGAGTCTATACCACAGCAATTTTCCTTCCAAAGCTTGCTAAGGGTTTTCCTAAAATATAGTGGCTTACTTCACTACAAGAAGGCGTCGCTTTTTACTCGGTAGGTGTGTTAAACGGTGCCACTTTGCACTCACTGCTCATGCGCTCAAGATTTGGTGAGTGTGGTTCATCACGTAGGAAAAATTTGTATAGTGGAATCTGACACTGTTTTGAGTGAGAAGCAACACCTTTGCTAATAGTGCTTGTGAAACTGAGAATTCTGCTGGAAAGCGGTGCTGTCACTTGTTGTCAAGCTTGCGTAAGTGGGCCATAATTCTGTTTTCTACAATGGTGTTGGGTTCACAAAACAACGGTCAACAGTCAGCTTCTATGCTTTTTTTTTCTCCAATTTGTCTATTTTATTATTCCAATTTGGGGTTATAATTTACTATCGTATCATTGTTGATGGGAGTCTGTATGAGATAATACTGTTAGTAGAAACCGCACTAGTAAGGTAGAGGGTCATATTTATGACCGGGTTGTATTTCCGACCCCTACTGGTTGCATTGGCGGATGGGTGTCAGAAACAAGCCAGCATGGTTTCAAATAGTGTCCAAGAGTGTTCTAATTTCGTCCATGCTTGGAAAAATCAAGAGCTTCTGATTGGTGTAAAAGCACTCTATTTTCAGAATCCAACCTCTCATGAAAACCATGACTCTATGAGCGGTTAATGGTCACTCTAAGCTTTCAGACTTAAAAAATCATAGAAAATTGTAGAAATGCTCAAAAAATGATTTTTTTTGGGGATGCCTTTGCAATAGCTTTGCAAAGCATCCAAAATTTATAAAAAAAAATCTTTCACAAGTCTAAGTATGCAAACCTAAAATTCAATCAGGAATTGGTCCCACTACCTTAGCAGATCTGTTGTTTTTCATTCCCCACTTTGTGGGAACAGTGAACAGTATCAAAATATTATACTTATATTTTGTCTTCTTGTGACCAAAACTACTCACCAACATTGACACAAGCCATGTGCCTAGCGCCGATCATTTCTTTTTCATTTATATTAAGTGAAAGGGACACATTTCCTACTAGTGCCTGCAGCATTTTGCCCCCGCCCACCTCGCATGGCCAAGCCCTGGGCACCCGTCATCACTACGGTGTGTCAAACAGCAAGAGCTCCAGTGTCGGTTTTTTTGTTGTCTCTGCCCCACCAGGGGAGAGACACTAGAAGAAAAGAGGGACTTGTTCACTCAGTCTGGAATGGGATTCTGAGTGAATTTGGCCACATTTGAGTGAACATGCTCAGTGTACAAGTCCCTCTTTTCTTCTAGTGAGACTACGGAAACGTTTCGTTTTTGAGGAGACTATACTTGGAGTTACCTGCTGGGACAGTGAAAAGAAGTTGTAAAAGTAAATACTATTGCAGATACTCCGCAACTAGCCGCTTGTTATTTCTGACTTGCGCGTCACAAACTTAGGAAGTCATATTTTTGCAATGTTTTACGTATGTTCTTGGTATGAACAGGAGTGATTGCGTATGATAAATGTTTTACATATGTCTATCGTAGAAAAAACGTACAATGGACATATTAAAAACATGTAAATTTTATCATGATGTATTTTTTCATGTTTATAATATGTCGTTTGTACGTTTTTTATACGATAAACATATGTAAAATGTATGTCAAATGTAATCACCTCTGTTCATCTCAACAACAGACATTAAACATTGCAAAAACTTGACTTGCCAAGTTTGTGATGTGTCTCTTTGTGGCAAGCGTGTACTTCGAGCATCTCCTCGTTAGGCATCTCCTCGTGTACTGGAGCCTTGGGCGTCAGTCCCCACGTTAGGCAGCGACGCGGCGCCGACAGGCGGACGAGGGCCGGTCAAGTCCAAGGCCGGTTAGCTCGGGCATCCTAATAGCTCATTACTGAGAGCATCTCCACCAGTTGCGTAGCCGCAACTGGCCCAGAGTGGCAGTTTGGCGGGTCGACGAAGCGGTCTGGCTTTCCGTGCCAGCCACTCTCCCCACCAACCGTGGCTGCCACCTTCCTAATCCGGAAATTTCATGGTGGGAGGAAGGAGCTGGAGACATGATGAGGGAAAACGGCCAACCGGATAGGGATTGATTGACCCAAAAATACTGGCTACAGTGGTTTACAGAGGCACAGAAGAAGAGGCCTCCGATTCCGTGCCTCGCCACATATATGGAGCCCTGGAGCATTGCAACTACGCCATGGAGCTGTTGATGGGGAGTGGCCGTTGTGAACAATTCCCCGCAGAGCCTTTCCCAGTGCATCCGGAGCAACTGGTGGAGATGCTCTGAGTTCACTACTGCCCCTTTGTCACTACAAGTATGGTAAACGCCAAGTTCCCAGGAGGGAACGAGGTAGGTTACACGACGTAACCCATAAGCTAATGAATGAAATATTTCTGTAACACGTGACCAAATGGATGAGATGTATTTGTAGTAGTGTATTTGATGGATGAATAATGTACTTAATGGAGGAAAAGTTGCATGGATGACGGATGGAGTTTAAGGACGTCCTTCACGAATGGGTTACGGTTACAGACCATTCCTCCCTAGCTCATTAGTATATGGCCCACGCTAAGTTATCAATTACCACATGTATCAGCCATGTTAACCCTTTAGTGCCTAGGGTACTGTAGCTCAGAGCCCTGGATTTTAGTAGATTTTTCCACTGTGGTTGAGACTACCAAAAATAGAATGAGTTAAATTAGAAAATAACCGTACAATTCTATTCTCAACTCGAGAGCACATATTTTATCAAAATTTGAGAATCATCCGATGGTGGGATCGGAAGATTATAGTATGTATTTGAACTGTATAATGCACGCTCAAAAACGAGATTTTGGGGGGTGTGTGACTTCAAAGTTAAATATAATTTGAGGTAAATTTTCAAAAATAAAAGCAAAGAAGTTCAGCTGTGCCCTATGTCAACACCTCTCCGTTGCAATCTTTCATATCAAAAATAGACTCACACATAATTATTGTGAGATTTATAAGTGAAAGTGACTTGTCCATGTACGGTTTAGGACAAAATTTTATACGTTGAAAATTGACAGGAGTGGGTACATTAGTCAAGATCGGATTACACACACTAATGGAAGATGACGAAGAGAACACAATCCAAAAAAATAAAACAAGATAACAAACTTCCAAACACAAGAAATACTACACAGTACATATGTTGTATTTGTAAGTATTTACTGTATTTTCAAGTATTTGGAGTATTTTCGCGTTTTGTTGATAGGTATTTTGATAGTTGTACAATTCCAAATTGAAAATTTCTTTTTCTGGAAGGTGCGTAATGTATGTGGGCAAATCTAAACTTCAAAACTGAAGTTCCAATTCTTCACGGATTCTCTGCTATTTGCATTTCGGACGTTGTAGTGACCATAATGTGGTCAGCTAGGCACTAAAGGGTTAACAGCTTGATGTTCTCTGGGACGGCTTTGCTCCTGAACTACAAAAAATGATAATTCTTTGCTTTGTAGGTGTATTTGTACAACTCGTGGAAAATTTTGTATTTTGGAGATCCATAAATTGTATATCTATCAAAGTCGATTTACCAACCTCTGTTATGGTTCTAATATTACATGTAAAAATGATAAACTATAAATATGTTTTTTTTTTTGATAAATCCAACTGTACAAATGTGATTACAAATTGAAATTGACAACTTTTCTTTGTATACCTACATTTTTGTGATTCATATTTTTGTGATTTTTAATTAATTTTGCAAGGTTATCTTTGAAATTCATTTAGAAGTTCCAAATCAACAACATTTTTATTGAAAAGATATATAACAAATTTGGAATAATGTACACTATAAGATGGTATAATTTTCATTATTTGATTCTACTTGTTTTGGAAAACGACTAATTGTAACATATGAAACATGGTATAAAACTGTTTATTATAAATAAAACAAATTTAAATTTAAGTTTTCGTCAAATATTTATTCTATTACATGTATATAAACTGTATGAGTTTGTTAGTGTTGTGAATGGGACAGAGGCTCACGGTTGCACCGTTCGTCTCTATTCAAGACTTAGTGACCAAGTATATTACATGAGGAAAAACATGTGCAAAGGGGAACTTGCAAGCTTATTGCAGATCCGCATACCACATCCCTTTGGGAGCACCCAGAGAGGCCAGAACTAATTCCGCTTCTGCTTATGCACATGCATGTTTTTTAGGTAGTCCTATCACACAGTAATTACACCTGCACAGTAGTCAAAAAAAATAAAGTGGACTAATACAACAATACCTCTATTCAGGATTGGCTATCGTACAATCTTAATCCCAAATATGCCAGTACGTGTTCATGAATGAGCTGTGAGCGAAGAAATTTGGCCAACCTTTAGAAAGAGCTTCTCAAATTAGAGCTTCGCGTCCTTGTCATGCGAATGACCGGCGTGCTAGATTCAGCGCTTGTCCCCTGGGGCACCTTGTTGCTGCCATCTCCAATACCTTGAATGATATTGCTGCTACAAGACCTTGTTGAGCGTCGTCCATTGGCTACATCGTGGGAAACCTGAGCAGGCAGCTGGGTGGTAGCCCTCGCCTTGCTAGCTCGGACTCTCCCGCGCCCACCAGCCAGTGCCCCATCACTGCTGAAGCCACCAGGCTCAGGCTCTTCATTGACAATCAAGCTGTTGCTGCTTCCAGCCCTGCTTTTGTTGTTGACTTTAGTGCTGCGAGTTCCTTTCGTCACAGCTGCAAGTGTCAACCAGATACTTAAGCGTCAGGATGACTCAATTCAGCTTAAGCCCTCAATGAGTTTTATTTCGCGGAAATCACTATGCTAATATTTATGGTCAAGATTCTTCAGATCCTCATCAATGCTTACTGTTTCTTGGGATGCTTGAAATGTCCACACACGGGGTCAATATGGAATTTCCGCTAATCGGAACAGGGGACACCACCAGATAAGGTACATTCTCTCCATAGAACATATACCAAGTGTCACTGAGCAGCACTCTACCCCACAATTCTAATCAGGATAAACATTACCGGCAAGTATTGATTTAACTTGTAAAACCCCAACCTATGTACAGAGTTAGCTATATACTTGCTAAGGGAGTTTTAGTGAAGAACAATGTTATGTCGGACTGACGTGAAGAAAGAATCTCCTGGTTTAGCTCTGTTTACTTGCCTGGTCCCAATTTCGAGTCAGCAACGGAGCTAGATTTTCGAGGCCGAAGCGCACGTAGACTTCCTGTATTAGTACTGAAGCTGGCCTCTTGTACAACGACGTCAGCCTGCCCAGTTTCCGTTCGTTTTTTCCGTTGGTAAAACAGGAATGGAGGGGGGGCTGGAACCGAAACGTTATCCTCCAGTTCTCGATCATCTACCGTCTCTTGCTCTACTTCGCTCTGATAATTGACACTGCAGGTTTGACCGGTCACTGCTGGGTCGATTGCTGTGGGACAGAAATGAGCAGTTCGCTTCTTCATCTCCTTCCCCTTCATACGATCCTTCCTGGAAGCAGACGTCCTCTGCGAACTTGCAGCAACCTCCTCTTGAACCTCTTGAATCTCTTCATGTGGCATTTCATCCTCCAGGTGCTGGTCATCACACTCCTCACCATCCAGTATCACCGTTTCTTTCTCCTCTTCTTGTTTCTCGAGAAATTGCTCTTGAACATCTTCAAGGTCCTCGTTAGGTGTATTTGTAGCACTTCTGTCCCTCTTCGTAAGCTCAGCATTTTTATTTTCTGCGAAATGATCAGATTCCTGAGAGTGAAGTTCAGGAATTTGATGATCTGTGTCACTAAGTGAATTGACTATGGGGATCAATTGGTCGGAATTCGGGGTATCTGTAAGCTGTTGAGGATGCGACTCAGTATTCCTTCCAGTTGGCGAGGCTGAATCTTGAATAGTATACGCTGGTGACTCCTCTTTTGGTCTCGCCGTGTCATATAGATCCTCTTGGGAAGATAGAAGATCCTCTCCGCTGGACAACGAAGACACTCCTCTCTTGGTTCTTGGTGAAGAATCTCTTAGAGTAGTTTCGGGTGTAAGCTCGTACCCAAGCGACATTTCACGTGACGAGCCAGACTTGAGGTTACTCTCCTCTAGATCTCTGTCGAACTGAAATTCTGTGTACAACTGGAAATCTAAGTACGATGCAGGGCGCGCAACACGAGTTGACTTCTTGAATATGAAAGTACTGTACAGGCCTGCCACAAACACAACCACCTCAATCGTGTCATTCACTTCAGTCATTTTTTGCTCAGGAGACACTCGGTGTAAGTTCTATGCAGATAATGTACCAGATGTGCACATTGCAGGGGGTGGTGTTCCCTGAATAGACATAGGTTACCAACAAGTTCGTAGACATACACTTGCTCTAGAAATTGTAAGAGAAAATCTATAACCTCAATGGAGCCCATTTCTGTAGAGGAGGCAACCAAGCATCGAACATGTAGAGCATGGTTATATTGACCTTCTTTAGCGTTATGGCGTCGTCCTCCTTTTGGGGTACGTTATGTCCGGTAACATGAAAGTAGAGCCTCAGAATGTTATATCTCATAATGTTCAAGACCCTATTTTCACGTTACTTGGTCCTTAAATTAAGTGGCACAAAGTATATGATTCATGAAGTCGAAGAAATCGAGAGCGTCACATAAAACAGAGGAATGAAGAGGGAGGAAAGCCTACTCAGTACGTCTGTGGCAACCATGGAAAGTTTGCCTCGGGAATCGACCATCGGCTGACCCTTCAGATCCAGCAGATTCTTACAACTGCTCTGCAGCATTGAGGCGAAAGGAACCCTGCAGTGTACCTCAATTCTCAGTACTTGAATTACGTCTTTGTGTGTGTTTGGGAAGATTCCTACCACAGAAATAAAACAGGAAGGCACTGAAATTGACGTTTGTAAGGGCATTCGTTTAGTGTGTTACCTGTAATCGTCATAAAATTCTGTAAGGTTTTGGATCTCAACATACTCTAGGCCC
Source organism: Pohlia nutans (assembly GCA_022496805.1). Lineage (NCBI taxonomy): Eukaryota > Viridiplantae > Streptophyta > Bryopsida > Bryales > Mniaceae > Pohlia > Pohlia nutans. Next base: position 8,386,431 of record CM040086.1, read on the forward strand.
ACTTCTTCAGCAAGCCTACGCAACAATTTTGAAACCTTCAGACACCCTTGGATCTAATACCGACCAGGGGAAAAGAAATTCAAAAATTCATACTTTGAAGGATAAGGAATCACTAAGAATCGTACACCTTCACAAACATTGACCTCCCTGAGTAAATACTTAGTATTGTTTTCCTAATGATCCAAAGGGCCGGACTTCTAGATTTTAGGAGCATTATCTGCAAGTCTACGTCAATTATTCGAGGGTAGAAAATTGTAATTGTGAAAGTTCTAAAGCCATACCTGATGAAGCTGGGAAAGTGAACTAGTTGTTGCATCTGCGCGGGCAGACCATCCACGAAGCGTAATTGGTATTTTGACCCAAAAAACTGAAATCTGAAACCCCGCCCAAGCGTAAGCAAAGAATTTATTGAAGTCCTTAGAGCATTACAACTATGCGATCGGATTTACAGTGTCTAAATGATTCGGACCTGTTTGGGGCATCTAAATAAGATAACAGCACTCTCATTTGTTCCCTGTCACCAGCGCCATCGGATACAATTCATCTCCAGAGGTGAGGCGAGTATTCTAAAAGGTGGACAGCTGTGGGCTCCTAATTCTTGCATACACTTCGGCTAATTTAAGACGAAATTGCGAAAATTGAAGTTAAACATGGGCTGTGTCAAAGATCCGATTTCAACAGCAACATGCATGGGCAACTCACCGGTCATCCTCAAACGTAATGGTGTAGAGTGGGCTCCGAACACGAGGCAGAGTGCCGTTGACACGTAGGGAACCCACTTTCATTGCTTCCTCGACTGCTTTTTGGTACTTGTACCTGTTGCAGTGTTCCCACCCCAGATCAGTCCCTTCGTATTCACGTTCAAAATCTCAATTTCCCCCATATATCATCGAGCAAAAACATATGGAACGGCAAAGAGCACCACATGAAACGTTAATTCTTTACCGAGCTCCCTTGAAACTATCTGAAACCTCTGATGCTCTGAACCACAAGTAACTTAACTATACCGTAAGAGCTTTATCAAAGACACTTGAGAAATAGATGCAAACCAGATGGTCGAAGAATCTGGAGTAGTTCCGAAGAAGTAGCCACCCGGCTTCAGAAGTGACACAACGTTCCTTAGTAACAGCCGCACCATATCCTCACTTGCAAAGCAATCCTGCACCAAAAGTGAATGCTGCCAGAGTGAGTAAAGTGAAAAGAATGACGCGTAGGGTTGCACATGGTGACTCAGCTTTTCAGGAATGAACTAAAATTGTAAACACAAAAAAATGTCGTTGAATCGTCTTGAATAACCCAGAGAGTTGAGTATTGAAATTGAAAGAAGAGCCTTAGGGCACCTGTAGGTGTGCAAAGCAGGTTACAACATCAACAGGAAGCCCTGCATCCTGCAATACTTCCAAATTTCCCTGGCCATGAAAAATGCAGAAACTTAGCAAGCAGATGTAGGTGCAATTTTGGTGCAGAAGAGTTCCCCTTCATATTCCGTCCCATGAACACAGTTACTGATAGAAGTGGAGCAGAAAAACACAAAAAGTAGAGAAAATTCAGACTCTCAAGCTTTAATTTCAAGGCGAACAGCAATTGCAGACAATCTACTTCAAACTAGGCATCACGTTGAGATATGGAGTCCCAACTACTAAGCTAGGTAGAGTCCATAGCGATGGAATTAGTTCTGGGCGAGTTTATTCCTTACAGTGCAAGGATCGAGCTCTTGAAACGTGGCGGGAAAAGGTTGACAAAGCTTCTCCCACTGCTCCTTCGCTTCCTCCAATGCTGATGCTGATAAATCTACCCCCATGTAACACAGTACATCATAGTGTCAAGGAAAGCCCTCCACAGGTTTTCTCGTCTCTAGATCTACAAGGGGTTTGAGACAATTCTCTACAATAGCTGGTGACCAGATTCTCAATCCTGAAGGATTTTGAAACCATTTTATTCACTGAGTGTTTTTTTGGTGATGATAGTGACCAGAAAATTTTGAGGGTCTAAAACATGATAACTCCTGGATAACATTCACTTCATAACAGGGATTCAAAGCGAAGCTAGGTACCAATGCCAATGTAGTTTCCGATTCCTGCTTGCGCCCAGTTTGCCGTATCAGTCCCCCGGCCGCAGAAGAGGTCACACACCTACACGAATGAATGGAAGAGGTCAGTCATGATCATGGACTGTCGGTTTCAGTTACTTATTGTAAATCAGAAGTAATCAATAACATCAAAACGTTAATATTTCATTGTCTGTAGACCTAAACTCCTCGTGGAGTGTCGACCGAATTCACTCAACTACCTCGGGTGGGCTTCTAGCACATACGTTCACAACTTGACATGTGGAAGTTGTCCAATCAGATGTACGCAAATACAGAGTGTATCATTAGAGAGGGTTGAGTGCACCCAAACAGAACCAGAGCAACATGGCCTCGAATGTAAGCTACCAAATCTCAGCTAAACCAAAGCTGCAAACATGCAGAAGAAGACCTATATGACGCAGAGTTACATGTGATCAAGAGGAGAGAGACTTGGGAACGTAAGTTGGACGCTTACGGAGGCGCCAGGCGACACCAGTTGCTCCAGCAAAGCCCTTTTGACAAAAGCGTGCAATCGGCCGTGGAGACCTGACGTGCCCCACCCTCCCACCATGGACGACGACCCCAGCGTCATGGGCGCCAGATTCACTACGCCTCCGCGAATTCCATGAGAATGCACCATCTCCACTCCCTTCAATCTATGCCATATATACAACCTCTGCAACGCGTGCTCTCGGTAGTCTGTAGCTTTTGTATCTAATTACAGCGAGCAACGCTGATTCCTTCAATTTTGGAAATCAATCCAAACCATCGCAACGTGAATTACCAACTCCCGATTCGCAGTAGGGTTGCCAGGGTGTTGGTCGCACGATCGAACATGGTGCTTTGCTTGCACTAGCAGGCCCCTGCCACACTACCGATCCGCAATTGTCACAGGTCTCTCTCGGCTTCAATTCCAAGTGAAGCCAACTATTCTGCCGGTTGATTCCAATTCCGTGCACTTGGAAACAAATACATATACGTCGGGAATTATAGCTATTGCTTCACCAATTGCGAACCACGCTCGCCATGAACCTACCAACAGGGAATTGAGCTCAACCGCTAACAGAGCTGAACCAAGAAGATGACTCCCAAGACTTAGAAAAACGTTCGTTACGACGACAATCCCAATTCATAAAGCCCTCGATGAGTTCGCGCCAAATATAGATGCACACTACCTCTGAAGTCACAGTAAACTCAAGTTCACCGATCATTTTACTTTTGCTTTTTCACGACTTGGCATCGTGGCCGTAGTCGAAAGAAAGAAGAGAATCACTACCCTGTCAAGAAAATCATGCCTGGTTGTATTAGCGCATGCATTCAAAATACTCCGAATCGCTGGATAATCCCGTTTCCCCCTCATCACTGCACGTGAAACAACACAAACTCATAAACCTAACCAGGATCCTAGAATTATCGCTTAGTTCTCCATCGCTGCTACAGCATTTGTAACCACGAACTCGGGTCAAAATTGGCTCTATCGATCGATCATTTGCACTCAACACAGAACACTACATCCAGAGTTACTGAGCCTACCTTAATTTGTCACGAATTCGTGAATGACTCTGCATCGTGGTGATTCTACAGACTGATTAGCGTCTGTGTGGCGTGACGAACAAGGTTCTCCCAGGCTCTGCTCTGCTTTGCATCCCGGGTCCGTCAATTAATGTGACAGAGGCGGTGGTGCAGGCTGAGCATTTCACATCGATGCATGGTCACTCCGGGGGTCTCCATCGCGCGCATTCTGGCAATGAGTGCCTTTCACGTATCAATCCATCATGAATGCTCACTGGTACATCTGCAGCGCTCGCCACTCCGCACCATCATCATGGCCGCGCCGACTTGGCGATGTTGAATGCTGCTTGCTTGCTGATATATATTCTTCATTTGCACCAGAACCAAAACTATAATAAAAAATTATATGCTGCAGCTATAATCCCTGGCACGTACTCCTCCGCCACTCCACTTCCCGCTCTCATCACGGGGCCATCGCCATCGCCATCCTTAGAATTCCTGTGACATTGACACTTCCGCTTCCCGCCCCCGCCCTGTCGATCGTCATCTTCCTCCCAAATTCAAATTCTCCTTCTATATGTGCATCCTTGAACTTACCACGCCAAGATGTGCAACACTCCATCCCAATGAATTCTCTTGGCACCAAAAATGGAGCATTTGAGGGTGGAGACACTAGAAGAAAAGAGGGACTTGTTCACTTAGTTTGGAGTGGGACTCTAAGTGAACTTGGCCACATTTGAGTGAGTTTGGTCGCATTGGAGTGAACATGCTCAGTGTACAGTTGGGTACAAGTTGCTTACAAACTTTTTGACTCTTCCCTTATAAAAAACAGAGTCTCTTCCCTAAATTGTAATATGCTTGATATGGCACCTACAAATTGAAAGGGACATTCCTACTCTAGTTCTTTACTGGTTGAAATTTTTTCTTACCATATTTGCAATCTTCATAATCAATGCGGCCGCTTGGTATATAGAATCTACCTACTTTCAATGCTTACGAAAAAAATTGCAAGCATGTTGTACCCGACTGTACAAGTCCCTCTTTTCTTCTAGGGAGAATTGAAAGCATTAATTGGAAGATTCTAAGAAATTATATTAAAACCCATTAATTGAAATTGCGAAAAGGAGGGAATAAAATGACTAATTTCTTGTAGCTTTCAATCACAACAACATGATTAAGTTTTAATGATCAAGTCTCAATTCTTGTCTTCTTGAATTGGGTTTCAATTAGTTCATTGAAAGCATTAAACAGAAGAATTTAAGAAACCATATCTTTCATTCATTGAAACAGGATAAGAGGGAATGCACTTACAACTATAACTATAGGCTCTAATTCTTTGACCTAATATAGAGCTCTTTCAACCATAACAACATGATCAAGCTTTAGTTCCTTCAATATTATATTAATGCAATCTTCTTGTCTCTGATGCTTCATGAATTGAATTTCAAACAATAGTGCTAAATGGAGAACTTAAAAAAGTTAACCACAAACTTTATTCATCAAAACAAGAAAGGAAGAAAGTATACACGATTGTGGCTCCCTCTAATTTCTTGATGTATAGCATACGAGCAATACGATCAAGTATCAATTGCTTATTTTTTTGTTGAATCCAATACTTGATGAATTGAGTTTCATTGCTAGTACTAAGTACATAGAAGAGACTATGTACATCTCAGGAGTACACAATAATATGATCAAATCTCAATTCTTGGAGGTAATAGTACAATCTTCTTTATCTCCAATGCTCGATAAAATGGGTTTCAACCACTTTATTGAAAAATGCAAACTCCAAATCTCTATTCTTCTCCATTCCTCAAGATGAAGAGTAGGGAAGAACGGAGTGCACAACACCATGATCAAATCTCTTTACGCAACTGATAGTACAATCTATTTTGTCTGGAAGGCTCGATGAATTGTGTTTCAATCAATTCATGAATCGAAAGTGCTACAATCTTCTTTACCTCTGACGATTGAGAAATTGGGTTTCAAATAGTGCATTGAAAATACTAATGAGAGGATACTATATCTACATTGTAAGACTGGTGAAGTACACAACATGATCAAATCTCTATTAGTTCCTCCCTTGAGTGCAATTATATCCATTAGGAGAGATATGGGGCCTCAAGAGATCCCTTACTTCAAATCAGTTGAATTCAACTAACCGGGATTAAAATAATAATATACATATTTTATAAATAAATAAATAAAAAATAGTAATCTAACGTGGCAGACCGTCTGCCACATATGTCTGCTATTTTTTCATATTATTATTATTATTATTCTATATTTTATTGGTTGTTGTTGGTTTACTACTGATCAACAACTTGACAAAGGGAAGAGGCCTTCTCAAGGCCCAAAGTTTCTCCTAATTAAACTAAAGAATCTCTCACATATCATGTGTGAAGGAGAGATTTGACAAGCACTCAATGAGATTATTATCCATCATTCAGTTACAAAGCCAAGTTGGGAGAGAGAAATTGGTGTATATATAAATATAATTATATGTCTGTAATGGATTGGATTTGGCCTTGCTGTCAAGAATGATTTGTTAAATTATTGCTTTATTAAGGTTCTTAACCCTTTATTAAGGTTCTTAAACCCTTCATAAGGTTCTTAACCCTTCAGTGCCCAGGTAACCACTAAGTGGTCACTAACCCACTAGAAAATGAAATGCTGGGAGATTTGTGAACCATCTCAATCCGGTGTTTGAAGTTTAAATGTGTAACATTTGATTTTGCAAATGATGCAAAAAAGAAACTTTAAAATTTTGACTTTCTTAGCTATCCAAATACCTATGTAAAAAACACCAAAATACTGCAACACCTCAAAATGCAGCAAATATTTACAAATACAACACATGTACTACATGATATTTCTTGTGTTTGGAAGTTTGTTTTGTGGTATTTTTTTTGGATTGTGTTCTCTTGTTCATGTTTCATTAGTGTATGTAGTCTGATCGAGATCAATGTACCAACTCCTTTCTTATTTGAGCGTATAAATTTTGTCCAAAACCGTACATGGATAAGTCACTCTCACTTATAAAATTCACAATAATTATGTATGAGTCCATTCTTGACATAAAAGATTGCAATGGAGAGGTGGTCGCACACGTCATTGCTCAACATCTTTACTTTCATTTTTGAAAATTTAACCCAGATTCTATTTAACCTTGAAGTCACACACCCCCCAAAATCTCATTTTTGAGTGTTCATTATACGGTTCAAAAACATAAGTACTATAATTTTCTAATCCAGCAATCCGATCTGATCAAGATTTAAATTTAGTTTTTGGTCTATTCATATTTCAATATGAGTTCAAGAGGAATTCAATACAATTTTGCTAAAACTTTCCTCTTTGAGCTCACTTTTTGGTTAACTTTGTTGTTCCATTTACATAACTCCTAAATGCCCTCAGCTGGCTCCAAATTTGGAGAATTGTAAATATGCATTAAAAAATGCAACTAACGACATTTTACACTAGGGTTCAGGTTCAATTTACGTGGGGTCCAAATAACCCATTCATTTGACTTGAGAAATCTTACCTTTCCACTTGAGTTGAACTTGCAATTGGACCCAAAAGGAGGAATTTGTTTCTCAAAACCAGTGCTCCCCTTTTAAACCTTGGATCCAATGGATGGATCCAAAACTTTTCCTCCAAAACTATGCCACTGAGGCACCACATTACTTTGGGACTTGGATGAGCATTTTAATCCTGAATCCTAGTATATAGCCTTTGGGTCGAAGTTTCGGCTCTCAACCAAAAGGATTGCTCGATTTTGGGGTTTTCTTGAACTTGGATCCTAGTATAAAGTGGCCTTAATAAGGATATTTTGAACATGATGTATGAATAAAAGTTGTAAATTATGAATTTTAGATTCTATCCATACATTTAGATCTATGATTGCAATTACCAAATGAATATTTTCATACAAAATTTGAAACTTCAAATTCCAATTTCTTTTATAATTTGAGATATTGAAAAACTGTGAATGAATTTTTTTGTGATGTGTTGAAATGTAATACTCTAAGTGCAGTGATTTCTTGAGTTGTTTTGATCACTTAATTTTACGAGTCAATTCAAAAAAATGTTAAAGTTTCTGTCAAAACATATACTTTAAGATTTTTCAATTTTTTTTGGAATATTTAGGACAAGCTTTCATGCAAAGATCAGTTATGTAAATGGTAGTATCTCATATGTAAACGTCGTGAACATATCTCCAATTGGTCGTAGTGGTTTTAGGTTGCAGCCAACTCGACTTTCGGTTATTAGTAGAATAGTTTTCAATTTTCACAGCTCTTGGTTTTTAGTCTCTTGTGCTCATAGTGATGGGTACTTTTACGAGTGGTCATTAGCACAACTTAGTGTGGAAGTAGGGAGTTTTGTATGTTGAGGAATGGGTCACGGCTTACTTTCCACTTTGAAAATTTGTAACAATTTCAATATGAAGAAATAAATGGTCGCGACAATTGCAATATTTATGAAATTCTGTTTTGAATCTGAAAAAACATTCTTACCACATATAAAAGCGCTATAAATAGGTCAGCAAGCTAAAACCACTATGACCAATTAGATAGGTTATAGGTCATCCAACCTTACTTAAGGTCGAGGCATCTAAAACCGACCAGGTACCCAAAACCGATCTGGCCTAATTTCTAGATTTTGAAAGGGAAGATGTACCTCATTTGTACATTAGAGCATGTGATCGGTTTTGGGTCCTGAAGTACTTTTCACTTTGAAAAATTGTACAAATTTCAATATTAGGAAATAATTCATGGAAAAATTTGCATTCTCCGCGGAAACTAACTTCCAACCCGGGAAAAATATCACCCTATTAATGGCTGGTCCAAAAATAGTGTAGATAGCTTAAGTTATCGGTTTTAGGTGCCTCGACCTTAGTTGTTTCGTTTGAACTTTGCGGAGCCAAGCAGATGGAGACCTGAATGAGCACCTGGACAATTTGGGGACCTCATTTGGCCCGTTCGTCACACCGCATTCGTGCATCATGTGCAGCCAGCTCCAAGTTTGCCTTCGTCCATCGCCGCACTTCCTTCCCTGCGCAATCATCTTGCGCATCATCCTTCCCTCGCGTCCCTGTAATCCTCTAGTTTTGCTGGGCTTTTTTTTATTATTCCCCACATCATTTTTCATTTCCGGAGTGCGCTTTATCTCCCTACAGTCTCTGCAACAGTGAGCTTGCTCTGTATTTTTTATAGTTTGCGTCGGTAGGGTTTGGAGGGTTTTGTGGCGCCTGGGGATCTCTCTCCCTCCCTCCCTCTCGTTTGTGCGGCCGTCGATCCGTGTCGGCTTGGTTTCGATCGCTCTTGAATGGTGACTATTTTTAACCACTAGATTGTTTGCATCAATGATGGAAATCGTGAATCTTCGTTTGAGCTCGATGGTGTTGTTAGAACCTACAATTATAGCGGATTGTTTTTGAAACGAAATGACAGTTTGCAGCTCTATAATTGTGTAGAGCTTTTGCTTTTGACGACCCTAGAAAATAGTTGGCGATCGCATTCCTACGTGACCTCGGGTTTCACGCTGCGATCACTGTTCGCGTTGTTACCATAATTGAGTGAGACCTCGTCGATTAGGGTGCCACTCTTTTGCTTCTTTTATTTTGAGTTAGAGGTTGTCATTTTGATCAGCTTTTTAAGTGTTGACATACTAGCCTAACTGCTTTTTTTTAGTGTGTGTGCAGTCTTTTTATGTGTGTATCAATGCCAACTGCAGCACGAATTTTCGTCAACATCAGAATTTCGAGAGTCATGTTCAGATAGATTGGTTGAAGGCATGAATAATATTTTTGCTATAAGGTCGAAGGATCGGCCTCAACGTAGCGGTAGGCCTTAGTAGAGAGCAAGATCATATGTGGTTGCAGCTCAAACCATGGAATACAAGAAACAGAAGAAACACCTTCTTGAGTGTTTGATGAGGTGTGGTTCTATGTCTTGGAGATAGCAGTAGGCGAGCCGTGGTATGAAGATTACTCCACATGGGAATGCTGAATTCGTCTTTTTCAACACGAGTCAGAAAGCGTACAGTGGAAGTAGTCGTAGTAGTAGTAGAGTGGAAGCAGCGATGGGGTTCTGGAGATTTGTGTCGGTGCCCGTGGTAGTCGTCCTGCTCATTATAGGGTTTGTGTACCATACAGTAGTTGTGCTTGTCATACATCCCTGGTTGAATGTAAGTACAACGTCTGGGTTCGCCAATGTAGCCCTCTTGACCGTCTTGTGCACTATGGCTTTGCTGTCCTACACTTTAGCAGTGGTACGTGACCCTGGCTACATTCCGTCATCCTACCTACCTGATCTGGAGGACGAAGGCGTTGCCCTGCAGGAGGTCAAGCGCAAGGTCTTTCCGGTGCCTTTCTTTACTTTCATCAAACTTGTCATTGCTTCCCATATTGGTTGGATGTTAACCTATTTTGCTCTATACAAGTGCTTCGTAATTCCCATCTTTTATTCCATCTTCAACATCATTCTCAGTTTGGATGCCTATATTGCTCTCTGGAATAACCAAGTAATAATTTTGTAGAGCTACTGATCGATTTTTACTTGGAGCATAGGTATTAACAGAGATAAGTATGACGTGTTCTGGAACTTCCTGTGGGGAAGGTAGGATAAGTAACATGTACTCCCTCCGTCCCAAAATTATTGTCATGTTTGAAAGTGCTTTTTTAAGTAGGTCAAAAAAATACTTCCTTGTGGCTAATTTTATTTAGGTTGCAATGAACACATGCAATGTTCTTCGATCATTCTAGTGACATAATTTGGAACCTTTTTTAATCATGTTTCTTACAATATGATCAATGAAATTGGCTCAAAGAAATACCAAACAAATTTGTATGACAATAATTTTGGGACGGAGGGAGTATAGTTCACTGAAGGGATTCAGTCTGAGTACAGACTCGTCCCTTAAGCAAGAGACAAGTAGCTACTTTTGTAACTGATGTCCTTGTGTGAAATTCATTGCAGGGTGGAGATCGGTACTGCCAAAAGTGTGAACAGTATAAGCCACCTCGAGCTCACCATTGCCGGGTTTGCAAACGATGTGTACTCCGTATGGTAATATTAATGCTCAATCTTTCAAGCTGTCAGTCTTTGTTTTCACAGTGAGCTCAAAAATAAATAGAGACGTGTTCTTACTCAACTGGATATTTGGGGTTGCTAGTTTTCAACCTGTGGTCTTCGTATAAACTTGCAAGGTATTTTCGTGATATTAGCGTGCTTTTATATTGCATGTGCTTGCACCATGGTAATATGGGCACAATATATCTCTTCTTCAAGAGGTAATTAATGTGGGATTGGAAGTTTTTTTCTGACCTAGAGCGTGTGCCATGGTATGTGATGCGTGTGGTGTTAATGAGTAACCTCTCCATGTGCGGTCGGACAGGATCACCATTGTGTATGGATCAACAATTGTGTCGGCCACAACAATTACAAAGCCTTCTTCCTCTTTGTTCTGTATGTAGTGGGTGCAAGTTTACAGTCCATGGTACGCTTCCACCCTTTCTTGTTTCATGGGGACTTAACCTGAGTTAGTCGTCAGATGCCTGCATTAAGTGTAATGTTTAACCCTGAAAGGGCTGATGGGACAGTAGATACGTTGGCATATATTTGACATTTGTTGTAAATAGAAAGTTCCAAATTGAGACCCCAATAGCTCATTAAAACTATGTCAACATGAATTTTAACTTCACTTTTGATCTTAAACCCATAGGAGGTGTGGAACCATGTCAAATACAATGAAACATTGGTGTATAATACTGGTCAGAAAGGGCTCTTTGGACCTTTAAGGGTTAAGGACTAAGGGTTTCTTATTTGTGTGGGTGAAGATCCTGTTAGGAACGCACTTTATTCACACTTTAGGAGAAGAGGTGCCAGAGGGTGCAGATGCAAAGATGTTAAGTGCATCTGTTGCATCTTCAGCACTTACAAGAGTAAGTTAAGTCCTCACATGTTTCTTATTGTGTTAAGCTCATGTTTTTTAATAATTGTCTCCATGTATTGTTTTGTAATCAAATTCATTGCCTTCTGATCAGTGACGAAGTGCATTTTCATCCCTCACGACATGAAGCTTATTCTGGTTATTGGCTCCTAGTCTTTGTTCCAAATTGATAAAAATCTTGGACGTAATCACTAAAATTCTGTATGTATGCAGGTGATCTGTGCGGTTATTTTGGTGCCTGTATTGATTGCAGTAGGGGTCTTGATGACATGGCATTTCCTTTTACTCTTGCACAACAAGACTACTATCGAGGTTCCACCTCCAAAGCTCTCCTGTGTTGACTACTTAAGTTGTTGAGAATTTTTACTGCTTTTATCACAATATTGTCAGGTGATGCTCAAATAGAGCGTATACATACACTTCAGTGTAGCAGTATTACCTAGGACACAGGCTTAGTCAATTATTGCAAATCTGACCTAGTTGATACCTTGTTCGATATCTTTGGCATTTGCACTAACAAAAGATGGTGCGTTGGAATGGGCAGTATCATGAAGGTGTACGGGCTAAATGGCTTGCAGAAAAGGCAGGGCATCATTATCGGCATCCATATGATGTAGGCGTTTTTACCAATTTAGTAACTGTAAGTTCTGCCCTGCGTTCCTGCTACATCTGATTTATTTCCTGCCGTTTTCAGCTTTAGACGAATGGCCTCTTCCTTGTTTGATCTTGTGAGAAATACATCTGTGAACAATCCTTGGTATGCAACGTTAAATTCCGAGTTCTTGTGATTGCACAGGGTGGTTGGGTGATTATATTTTTCTGCCTGCTTTATCTCTTTTTTTTTTGGCTCGTTTTTGTTAAGACCGTTGTTGCTGCGAGTGTGATGGGCTCAACCACTTCCCCTGTTGCCTAAGACTTGTTAAATGTTAATTGCAAGGTACCAAATTACTTCTTCTAATACCTACCAATGTGCAATCTTGTACTCTTCTTGTCATGCAGGCTTTGGGACCCAATGTCACCTGCTGGTTCTGTCCAACAGCAACAGGACACCTGGGCCCGGGTTTACGGTTTCAAACATGCAGTGATGATATTCTAGAAATGGAGTAGACATAAGTGTCTATGCATTTCCCAATTTGTGGATGGAATTGCGCTCAAGATTTTCAAGTATTTTCTTGCAGTGGAATTCTCCGAGGATCTTCACTTTTAAACGGGCTTTGAACAAAACAATCTCTGTTTCTGAACAGGTCACCCGAAGACTGCCCTTTGCACTTTTAAGTGCGAATTTATGTCACTCATAGAGGAGTTGGATCAGACATAAGGTACAGATACCTATAACCGATAACTTAAGCATTTCAGCATAGTAGAGCTTGGGTTATCGGGACGGAGAAATTTTTTGTTCGTAGAAAAATAAGGTTCATGAAGAATGAGCATTTTTCCATGAATTATCTCCCAATATTGAAATTTGTATAATTTTTCAAAGTGAAAAGTACTTCAGAACCCATAACCGACATATACAAATGAGGTACATCTGTTCTTTCACAATCTAGGAATTAGGATATATCGGTTATTGGTCACCTGTCGGTTATGGGTGTCTCTACCTTACTGTTGCCCAGCAGCAAAAGTATTGTACTCTTTCTGCTTTCAGCACAAGAACAGGTGTCCTAAGAATCTTTGGATTCTGACCAACTTCTATATCTAGTGGGTTTGAAACTAGCTAATATCATTAGAATTTGGCTGTCGAATCCTCATGTTTGCACCTCATTTCTCATGGGGTTCAACTGCTGAATGTGTTTATCAGAAACGGAACCGACTTTGGAGCCGTCTGGCAGCTTCCAATCAATGCCTGTTACGGTTGCACTACTGTTGGTTTTTGGAAGACGAGTTTGTCAGGCACATCCGAGCTGTACTGAGAATATGTAAAATGGAACTTGAAATTCAATTATATGGTACTTCAGATTGAATTTTTTTGGATGTATTTAGATCCTAATGCCGTATTCATCAACAATAACATTGTTGATTTTCAATTGAACAATAATGTTATTGTAGAGAAATTAGCACCTTCGTATTCAAGAATTTTATCTCTGTTCTTGCTCGAAAAGCTACCAAGGTGAAGATAATGGGATAAAAGTCCAAATGTGATCAAAAGAAAAGGATTCATTTGAGATCTTTGGTTTCAGTCATGTCATGTTGACAGGTGGCTAAAATTATAATTTGTCTCTATTGTGGTTGATAGTAAGAAATTTAGTTATCCTGACATAATTTGATTCATTTGAAATAAAATTCGGGGATCTAAATATTTTAAAATAGATGAAACTACTTTCCATGATAAACGTTACGTTTTCACTTGAATGAAGCCATGGGCTCATTTGAGTTGATCACTTAGGGTTGATCAATGGGGCTATTCCTTGGCTTGACGTTAGGCAGGAGATGGCGCTTCATAACAATTACAAGAGATTACTTTTAAACCCCCCCCTAAATTTCAAAATTTGGGAGTTTTGGCAGCTCATTGGAGTTAAACGAAATCTCAGCTCAAAGAGGAAAGTTTTAGCAAACTCCTCTTGAACTCATATGGAAATATAAAAACTAGTTCACGATGAGTTGGGAGACAATCTAAAGCAAGCCACTACCATATTCTCCACACCTCGTAATGACTCCCACACCTCCTACCAAAGCTCCAAGCCCATGGCCCACAAGGGGACAAGTTATGACACGACACTATTCAACCCAACTATAGCTGAAAAGAGAGGTTAGATCGGAGGTTGAAAAGGGAGGTTCCATGGCCTTCTTTTCAGTTAACTCTATTTTGAAGTTATGTTTAATCAGTGTTATTCACGACTTTTTTGGTGATAGATATTTTTGGGGATTTAACCCCTAAAGGACCAAGGCTGATTTTCCAAGTTCGGTCAACTCAATATGGAATGAGTATTGATCCTCAATTATTGAGATTTTTTGTGGTGATTCTACTCTTTGTAACGAAGATGGGATGGTAATTTGCGTACGTAGATGATGTATAGATCAAAAGATACAATCATGCAAAGGTGAAAAACCTAATTGCGGGCAACTCCTGAAAATTTTCATACAATGAGCTATGCATCTGAATTTTTGTACACCATGAGCTAATGCCCCCATATACACAACTGCCAAATTCATTTTACCAAATCTAAGACTAAACTTTGCATTTTAGGCATTTTCAGAAAGTTTCAAACTTAGGCAACAAGCCCGAAAAAAAATGCAACCAACTTTGAAGCTTATAATCTTACTATTGAAGAACCCGGAACGGCTGAAATTTTTTAGGTTGTAATAAACTCAAGTTGGTTGAAATACCCTACTGTTGGATCCGTCAAAAGGATTTAGATCAAAAACTATTTGTCTTTTTACAAGAAGGAATACTTTGGAGTGTTTGGAGAAAAACATAGTTGTGGTCCTTTAGGGGTTAATTTTCATCTTGGGCAGATTTATTGATAAAAAATTAATGCAACCATAAAGGTCAAAATTTTAAGTGTGGGCAAGAGTTGGCCAAATGATCCCAATGACCTCTTCCTTCTAATTTTGCACTAATGTAGGTCATCTGATCAAACCTTATACATAGCATTAACACTAGTAAGATTTTGGTCCTTTACAACTAGTCTTTTATAACTTGAATGGTCAGAAATAACTTTTTTTTTTCTTAAATTGAGTCACCAGGGACCATTTAAGTCACAAAGGATCAGTCATAAAAGACCAAAATCTTACTAGTGATTCTTGAGTCTTGAATATTCACAAATCTTACAAATATCCTATACCCATTACCATCCAACACCCAATTCTATCTACATGTATTGGTAGTGTGCATTTGAGAATACAAATGTACACTATCAATGTATGCGGGCAAAATTGTTAAAATTATGGTAATTGGTATGTCTACCTTATACATTATATTATTGAATAACTTTGGTCGGGTCCCTTCTCTACAACACTACTACAGAAGCATCATTCATCAACAATAGAAATGATACTTCGACAACATTGTAAACCTCCAATTCAAGATTTTTCCTACAAAGGAGAGACCAAAATCAATACAATTTAGGAATATTATGAGATCCTATGGAAATAATAATTCTTGGAGTAACTGTATTGTACAGTCCTCAAGGTCCACAGGTCATGCCAAATAATTTTAAACATTGTTTAAACATTGTAGATACTCTCTAACATTCTCTTTTTCACCATAAAAAAAGTTTAGGCTTTTCTTCTTGTAATTATTTTTTTGCCTGGTACGGTATACTATTTGTGCAGTTATTGTATCTGTACAGGAACCCATTTTTGGGGGGTAGTAAGCTTGGGTATGTAGAAGAATGTGATGCAGGGAATTTGCCTTGAACGAGCTGCATGGCTGCCATGCAATATTATCACTCCTGGCACTGTAGAACTTGTGATGAGGATTGGATAGCAAAGCTGAAACAGTCATGTCCTAGCCCAACTTGTCTGGGCAGGAACATTTTTATACGTTTTGTCCGTAGGAAACACTGTTTGCGAAGAACCGGCGGTTAGTTACAAGTCTGCCAGTTGATTTTCCGAAGTAGCTGGTTGAATCTCAAGAAACAATTGAACTAAATGACTAAAAATTAGATATATTGAGTATTTATAAAAGAAATATACATGATATATTCTTTTTAAAACTAGTTGGTTTGGTAGAATATTGGAAATTGACTGGTTGGCCCAAAAAGTATCCCGAACACTGGCTGGAAATGAAATTGCCCGGCACATAAATCATAACAAAATAGAGCAATTCAGGATGTCCCCGCCCATAACATTCAGTAGCCTTCAAAGAGACTGCCTTTTAAGTTTCATCCACCTTTATATACAGAGTGACCAGTGATTTCTAATTGAAAGATCTATTGAATCAAATAAACAATGACGAAACACTATTGAGTGAGAATCAATCAAATAAACAATGAAAAAATACTGTTGAATTGTGCTTTCAATGATGAAACACTATTGAGTTGAGAATCAATCAAATAAACAATGAAAAAACATTGTTGAATTGTGCTTTCGATTACTGTGCACCATGGTTGCTTGATCTTGCTTAATGCCACGTGCCCCCTTAGCTACTAATGGGATGTGGAATATCCCACATCATTTCGTTGGAAGGATGAAATGATGTGGGATATTCCACATCATTCCATGCAAGGGAGGGCAGCAGGCTCAAAGACTACTGAATGTTATGGCCCTTTTGGAGCTGATCAAATGAGCATCTTTTAATGAGATTCAGTTTTCACCTTCTACAACAGGTCATGCCACTGATAGAAGGTGGTTCTCTTTTCAAGCCATGCTTGAAAATTTAGTTCTCCCATTTTTGTAGGTCGCCATGGTAATTCACTTGTTGGAAGTTAACACTGCCCATGCTGACATACATGCTCATGGAGACAATGACCCTGGATGCAAGTAACGTGCCAATTATAAAAAAGGGGGACTTCATGAACTGCTCTAAAATGTTATGATATCTTTTAGTTCATTTCCTAAAATAAAGAAGAAAAAAAAAAGCAGAGATATGAGGCACGACTGCACAACTAATCTTTCAAGAAAATGTTGGGAACTAAAGGTCAATTTACATTTAGGAATCAGGCTTGTCATTATTGGGCCTAATGCAACAAAAAAATTGAACCCATTTTAGCCGAAGAGCTCCTTCCATGTAGCGTCGGGCCGGTCTTTGAATCTTGTTCTCCACTCATAAAAATAGCACAAAGCACTTCCATGCACATCTCGATAGAGCAATGTAGTAGATATAATTAGAATTTTTTTACAAAGCAACCAATCACGTAGCCCACCCAAAGTAGTGAAAATGAGTGAAATGCAAAGTCTGCTTTCAATGCTCACCAAGCATATGCGGAAGTTGAGACCTCATTTTTGTCTTGAAGTTGTATCTACCACCCCGATGCTTACACGGAAGCCCGTCCTTAGGCCTAGGCTCAAGCACTCAATATAATAAAATTACAGTTTTTAATGAAATGTGCACTTAGGCCCAAGCTCAAAGTTTGGGCCTCTATATTTAGTGGACCCAATAAATGAAGTTAGGCCCGTGTAAGAGCTTGTAGATTTTAATGTAAAAGATGTTTTGATTGCATTGGACCATACTCCTAGTGTAAAGGGGTTGGGCCCAATTTCAACCCTTTCACACATCAACATGGGACTGCTTCCTAGTATAAAGTGGCCTTAAGGTAGGAGTACCTAATTGCAAAATAGCATTAAGATTTTAGAATCTTAAATGTATTGCAATAAGGTCAACAAAATTTTAAGTGTCCATAAGGGGGCTAGCTATTGCATGGTGCAGAATTTGGAGTGTAGGGTGGAGGTGCAAAATATTCTTGAGATATTTTGTCCCGTTAGTAATGCCACATGGCAGTTTTGGAGTTAGGATTTCGGATTTAAAGTTTAAAATTTGGAATTTAGGGTTTCAGATTTAGTATTTAGGGTTTCATATTTAGAGTTTAGGATTTAGAATTTGGGATTTAGGGAATGTTTTTGTTGACGTCAATGAATGTTTTGAGAATATTCCAAGAAAATGTTGCACTTGCACCATGCATAGTTGATCCCGTCTAAAGATACCTCACACTAGTAGAACAAAGGTATTTGGGAGTTGAGACACCATGCTCTCACACTGTAACTCGGTGCTCCAAATACACCTTTTTGCTAGTATTAGGAATTAACAAGCTCTAATTGCTAAAGTATTTGTGCGTTCTAAGTCCTTCACGGTATTAATATCTTTGTGCACTCTCCTTCACGGTTATTGTAGCTTCCTAGCAGCTTGGTCAACAAATAAATAGTTAAAAGGATGCCTAAATTTATGAGAAATTACTATCCTAGTTTGCCCAAAAAAAAAATTTAATTTAAAAGGGCCGCAGTTGTAATATGTTATTTTATATGTTACAACCTAGTATTTCAACATAATGGATAGAAAATATCACATAATCATGATTTTGCTTCATCTACAATCTGATGATTATGATTTCATCCAAGGCATTATTTTAATTTGAAATATTAGGTTGTAATTATTATCTATTTCTACCCTTTATTTTTTATACGTCATTTTACTATTTTACCATTATTTAAAGTAAAATGTTGTACTACCAACTTTCTAGACTGTAATTAACCTATAAAAATATCTATTTTACTGAACTTCATGGTTTTTGGCCATTTTGTTTTAGCCAAATTGTTCTTTTCTAGTGCAATCTAGCGCTATTTTGCCCCAAAAAATGCCCTGCTGCTAAAGTATTGGTGCATTCTCTTTTACGGTATCGGTATCATTGTGCATTCTTATTGAAATGGTCGGTTGCCTTGTGATGAAAGACTATGAAATACGATGAAATACATGACCCCACCAAGATTCTATGGGGTGGAATTTGTCATCTGCCTGATTGATATGGAGCTTCTAAGCTATTCTGCATGAAGGACACTCCAGCGCTACCCCACGACAAGGATTTCATTTTGCATGATGAAAAAAATAAAAACTCAAAAAACATTTTAAAATCCTTCATGTCTGATGTAATTCAGTTAACCCAAGACCACTGAATCAAGCGTACCTGTCACACTCAATTTTGCCACTATAAATAAGATAAAAAAAAATTAATTTATGGTTTGAGTAGGTGAAGCCATGTGTTTACTACAAACCATGCTTTTTTTCACAAGTTTTGGTGAAATTTTGAAATTACTATGATCTTTTGAAGTGATTGTGAGGAAAATTCATCTCAATTGCAAAATGTACTAAAAAATTCCAATTCTTTTACCAAAGGTGTAAATTAAAATGAAGAACATTACAGGAAATGAAAATTATATGTGTGTCTAAATTTAGATTTTGCCTACATCATGGTAATACATGTTAAACTTGTAAAAAACTCAATTTGTAGAGTTTTCCAAAACTTCAAAGTGGAGTAGGAAATGAATTTGGTAAGCTTAATTTTCAATATGATAGTATATGGTTGGGGGGTATATGGCGCTAGGGGTTAAACGTTATTTCAGCCAATGAATTTTTTTGGTATATTCAAATTTTCACCAAAATTTATGAAAAATTCATGGTTTGTAGTAAACACGTGGCCTCCTTTACTAAAAATATAAAGTTGAGTTCATATTTTATTTATAATGGCAAAATTGAGTTAACAAGTAAAGCATGATTCTGTGGTCATAAGCTAGACCTTTAATCCTTTGACGCACCAGCATTCATATTCTGTACGCTGGATGATTTCTAACACGTCCCTTCACCACATATGGTGATGTTTTTCATCCATCCAGAATTCTCTTGATTCTTGTGCTAGTTGACTATCATTTGGACGGTATGGATCTTCAAAATAAGATATTGTGAATTTTTGAAAAATAACAAAAGTGGTTTATGTCAAGTTTCATTCTTAGTTCAAAAAGTGAGACCTTAAACATGATTTTCCAAAATAGGTAGAATCAAATAATGGAAACCATACCATCTTGTAGTGCATGCTATTAGGATTTCATTACAATATTTTTAGAATTTTTCTGGGTAATTGTACATCTGTTCAATTCTAAAAGTGTTAATAGTTTTATAATTTTATTTTTTGAAAGAAATAAAAATGAGTAAAAGAAAATCACTTAAAACTATATATTAAATGTTTAGAACATACCAATACTACTGTAGCAATGAAATAATTATCTCTGAAACTTGCAGGTAAAGTGAACTTTGACTTTAAATTTTTAATTATAAAAAAATGCGTAATTTAAAAAAGGGTCAATGGTTGACCATTGGTCTGGATTTTACAAAATAATCTAGAATCAGTTTAATTAAAATTTAATTTAAAAAAAAATGGGATTTTTCATTTAATTGCAAATAAATAAAATTACATTGACACCAAGAAGAACCAAGATCTCCAATAAAGAACAAAAGGCTAGTGTGGTTTTAAAAATAATGTTGCCTTTAAAAATAATGTTGCCTTTAAGTTGATAGAACCTTTAAAAGCCACTAAATTTTCAGGAGATTATAGCTTTTGGAGGGACCACAATAATTGCATGCCCACCACAATGCAACAACTAAATTAAATTAGAACAACAACAAAATATTAATGTCTATACTTAATAGAATGAAGAGTATAAGTAATCACTTCATAAGATATGTGCATCGCTTCATATAAGCTACTTTAGGCCATTTAGGGTCAATTTTTTTTTTCTCATAAACGAAAATAAAGATTTTTTTGGGAACGTTCCTTATTTTTCAAAAAACATTAAATATTCGTGTGTGGGATAGCAACCCAACTATAATACTACGGTAGTAATGGGTATGGATGCACATAGTTACCTTGTGCAATCCATACGTCACCCAAAAAAATAATGTCAGGTTTTTAGAAATTGGAAGCCCTAATGTATGAGGCCACTTTATAGAAACTTGAAAATCTCAACCTCACGTTACAATGCTTCATAATTGCCCAGCTTACATTCTAATCAAGTAGGCGTCTTCAACAATTTCTACCCAAAAGAACCTAAAACTGACCATTTTTAATCTCCAAAGAACTTAATCCCTACACGTCCTCACCCTTGTCTAGTTTGGGCAGTTTTGAAAAAATGAAACATAAAATGCAACTAAGATGAATATTCTGAACTTGATATATGAACAAAAGTTGTACACTATGAATTTTGGATCCTATCCATATGGTTAGATCTGCGATTGCTTTCACCAATATTTTTCTATAAATTTTGGAATATAAAATTCAAAATTATTTTGTAATTTGATTGAGGAATAAGATATTGACAATTTGTGAATGAAATTTGTTGTGATGGGTTAAAATGTAATACTTTAAGTGTAGTGATTTTTGGAGATTTTTTGGTTTCTTAATTTTATGAGCTTCTTTGTTCAAGAGCACTTTTAGACTAAAATCTTCAATTTTTTTGGTGAAACAATACAAATTATAATGAGACATGAAGTTTCACAAATCATCCCGTTTCTAATCGGATCACACATTCACAAGGCAACTTTCCATAAGAAAATTTAGCAAAGTTTTTTTTGCAAAAAGTGCATGATGGATAAAAATCAGAGTTTGATTTTGTACATCATGCATAATATGCATAGTTGGGCAGTTAACCCTTAAACGTCAAGAGGGCCTGGACGGGGCAGCCCGGAAAGAATCTAAAATTTTTTGCTGCAAAAAATAAAAATAAAATAAAAATAAAAATAAAAATAAAAAATATATATTTGCAAAAATGGCTCTGCAGTGCACTGCTGGCTAGCACTGTAGCATTGTAGCACTGCGGCACTGCTGAACTTCAACTGCCCCAACCTCAAAACTTGTTCAATTTGATAACTTTGATTGCTTACCAATGATTCCACAATCTCTCAAATGAGGCGAAAATTTGGAATCTATGTCGCTTTTTCAGTAGCTTTCCAACGCAACAAGTCTCGCTTGATTTGGTTGAGTAAAACTACTTTTTTCTCCAATTATTCCTTTATACCAAGCCCGTGGGGCTTGCTTTGACGTTGAAGGGTTAAGGATTAAAACAACCACTCGTGATTCAATCTGAGGCTTCTACATGTAGATGGAATTGGAGCTTCTATGTTACAATTCATAATATTTTTGTGTTAAAAATAAAAATAAAAATAAAAAAACAAAATAAAGAATTTGGAAATCAACATCGCAGACTAGAATCGGGCAATGGCCCAATATAGGTATCACTTCCCAGACTCTCCGGACTTTAGAATAATGTCCTTCCAGAAATGAAAACAATGTTGGAAAATTATAAAAATTACATAGTGTTATAGAAGGCATGCTAGTACCCCACAATTATGTGCTACATAGGTCAAATTCAAAAATTGGATTTTTTCTTAATTTAACATATTCAGCAGTTGACCGCATTATAGTAGTGAAAGGACTACGTATATAAGGTTTTTTTAATTAAAAAAATTAGGCATGCATCTTATTAAATTAATATTTAACTCCTAACTGCCCAACCATGCATATTTTGCATGATGAACATATTTCATCCGCAGTTTCTCATCCGTCATGCACTTTTGTACTGTCATTTTTTTATTGAATTTTTTATGGGAAGATAGCTTCATGTATGTGTGATCCGATCAAAAAGGAATTTTTTTTTGAAAAATGTATGCCTCATTTCATGTTGCAGTGTTTCACCCAAAATTTTGAAGATTTTAGTCTAAAAATGTTCTTGAAAAAATAAACTCATAAAATCAAGCATCCAAAAAATCTCCAAAAATCACTACATTTAGAGTACTACATTATAAGCCATCACAACAAATTTCATCCCCATATTGTCAATATCTTATTCGTAATTGAATTACAAAATAATTTTTTATTTTATGTTTCAAAATTTATAGAAAAATGTTAGTGATAGCAAGCAAAGATCTAACCATATAGATTGAATCCAAATTTCAAAATGTATATCTTTTATTCATACATCATGTTTCAAATATTCATGTTAGTTGCATTTTATAATGCATATTTGCAAAACTGCCCAAATTGGACATAGGTGAGGACGTTTAGGGGTTAATTATATCATATGGTTTTAGGAGGAAGATGTTATGAAATCACAGTCCTTTTAAATGGTGTAAAAATATGTGATTTCTGAAAGTTCTCATAAATAAGAAAATATAGCAATACATCTAATTAAGAGTTAAAATTAAACATGCATATGGCTCAAACATTGTTTCAACTAATTTTCATGTTTATAAACAATTTCTCTATAAATTGGTGTTCCGGATTGTGCCTTTTGCCTCTAACCGGAAAGGAGACAGTTCCGGATTTGACAACAAAAGAATGAAAAGGAATATCAAAATTGTTCAATTTTTCGTGCTCAATAGTATTTTGGATGGAGTATTCCAACTTTCTCATGAATTTGTCATAAAATTCATGTAAATAGAGAATGTGTAATTTCTAGCACAAGTTGAATGAGTCACAAAATGACAGTGTTTTAGGGAGATGTTCCTTTTTGGAACCCATATCGTGCCATTGCCCAATCGTTACAATCTTTCGCAGAATCAAAGCCATCTTTAGCTAAAAGTGGCTTGGCAGCTCAACAAATTCCAAATTTTCAGTAGTTTTTACATCAATTCCCTATTGAGATGTTGATTCTATGCACAAGCGAAAGGGTGTGCTGCACTACTAGCTAAAGAATGTTATGATAACCACAAAATCTTAGAAAATAGAGTTATCCGCAAAGTGGTCCCAAGTAGGGTGACTGGACTATAGTTTTCACAAAGAGAGGTCGAGTTCCCAATAAAAGTAGACATGTCAGTTGCGTGAAAAAAACTACAGGTTTGAAGTTTGGAGGTTCCAAAAACGGTGCCTTTTGATTTCACAACCTCAGTTTTCCTATGCCAGGCTGAGTCTGACAATACACCCGCAGTAGGCGGAGTAGAGCTGGCCAATCAGTAGCCGGTGGGGCGGAGCCTGCGGTGGGCCCGGCTCAGCCTGCTGCAGGCCGCCAGCCCGCGGCAGGCGGCAGGCCCGGCCCTGCCGACTACTAGTATGATCCTCGCCCTCCTGGCCCTGCCTAAATCAAGAAACTGTCGCCCCCCCCCCCCCATCTGCGCAGGTCGTTTTACGAATTCCAAGAAAATTTGGATTCTGCCTATGGAAAATGAGATGAATTTGCGGAAAACTCTAATATTTGTATCATTTGAAAAGAAAAGCTTAATTATTCGGCATGACCTAATGTCCGAGTACGGTATTAGTCATGGAAGATTTTTCAAATTTGTCCACTGCCTTACTGACAGTGCAAAGCCGGCATGTGTGCACCAGTCAAACTTGTACCTTACACATATATTGATGAATTTTTAGAGGACTTGTACATATGGTTGTACCCTGAATTGAGACCTATAATTATACTGCACACACTGGGTCATGGTGCCGATGCCAAGAGAAAGAGCCATTGTTCATAAATTCTTGAACAAGTCAATTGTTTGTAGCATAAGTTCACCATTATAAGAGCATCTCCACTAGCACTCTGGATACGGCTCTTGCTATGGAAAGATGAATGAGATTGGGTTGGTGAACAATTTTCTTAGCCTGTGACTCTGGATAATCCACTAAAACTCGGGGCCCTCAAAATCACTCTTGCTAATGCATCCCCTCTTCTTAATTGCACAATCTATGCATGGTGACTTGTGAGTGGCACACTTACTATTTTCAAGAGTCTAATTGAGTGATGTTGGTGGGGGAATTACATGGTGAGGTCTACCTTTTTAGATGACCTTCAGAGTGCAATCCAGAGTGCTAGTGGAGATGCTCTTAGAAACATACGATGGAGTGGGGAGTTTGAGTTTTGAGAGGCCTTGCAATGATGCTTTTGGGTCACAAAACTGAAAAGAGCCTTGCCTTATCATTATGCCAAATGAAGCCATCTCATATATTTTTGAAATTTATGTGATGCTCCAATTCTAAAATAATGGTCACAAACAGATTATTGCATTGTGCACTTTGGTATGTTCTAGTCTCTTGTTTTTGATCTCAAATTTATGTAGTTGAAATTATTCTTTTGCCTTTAGCTTAACTACTAGTAGTAGAATGAATCTTATCAAGTTAGCTTCCAGTTTAAATTCTAAAAACATCTTGAAATTGATTGATTAAATAATAAATCACCCTATTTCTCGGCTCTCATTTTTATTTTAAAAATATAGAATGACATGGAAATTTGATTTGCACTATTTTTCTTCTATAATATAATTTGTATCAATGGTCCAATTTTTTTATAAAATTGAGTGTATTCTTTATTTAATAAAAAAAACCAAACAAATAAATTGTTCATGATAACTCCAAATCTTTATAGACATTTAATTTTTTTTAGAAGGCATATGATATCACATGTGTGTAAAAAATAAAATATTCTCATTCAATTATAGTGGAAAAATAGGATTTACAAAGTAAATATATTAGAAGCTTTTCATTGTGATTATATGCTTGTCTCTTTAGGATCAAAGCTATAATATTTCAATAAATTAATATTGAACCTTGTGTATGTTGTAATATAAATATTTATAAATTTTCATCACAACTTCACAACCTTTTATTTACAACCCTTTGATTGTTTTTAGCTTAATATAATCATTTGAATTTACCTAATCCTATAATCATTTTTAATATGAATTAATTGTCAATTTGAGTTTGTTGGTCACAACTAGAGTTGGACGTGTATCTACAAATGTTGATATGGAAGTACAATACATTGTAGAATATTGTTCATGCTGGTTTCATTTTATGTTGAAGATTCCCACCATAGGTCACAACTTCTATAACCGTTTAAGTGAAGCTTCAAAAATTAAATTGCTTCTTCAACACTAAAGTATCAAAGATGTTATTGAGCTTTAAAATTCAAGTGCCATATTGCAAAAAATAAAAAAATAAAAAAAGAAATAAAATAAAATAAAATTCTTTGCAATTTGAAGTAGTGAAAATGGATTTCAATACTATTGCAACAATTAGATCTCTATTTAGGTGTGATAAAAGACAATAAATGACATGCCATACTACAACAGTGTGGACCTTGAACTAGCAAGAGTAGTAGTTTGAGCAAACATGAATTTTTTTATGAAACAATTGAAAAAGCGTTGAGGAAGTTTAATATGGGATATAGGGAGTGCCATACATAGATATATATAGAAGATATATAGAAGACCATACAATTGCTATTTTTGCAAATCGATTATGATTTTTTTTCCACATAACATTCAATAGCATGCACTATCACTTCCTTCGTTCTACAGTAAATAGAATGAAATATTCTACACCCAACAATACTTCAATAACTAAGTAGACGCGCGGAGGCTTAAGGTGATGAGCAGAGTGCATGAAGGAAAGGTGTTGGGCATGAACGAAAGGTATTGGGCATGAAGGAAAAGTAGTGGGCATGAAGGAAAGATAGTGGGCATGGAGGCTATTGAATGTGATGTCAGTTTTTGTTATCACCAAAAAAAATTTCCCCTTTTTTCTAGTGAAAATTCAATCTTCAATAGCCAAATTTCAAGACAATTCTTAGATAATACTACCTTCTCTAAAAATAAAAATAAAAGTCTTTTGTGCTAGTAGCATCAACGACCCTTCAATGCATGAATGAACAAAACCTAAGATAACTATATCTGAAAGGGAGCAGTTACCTTAACCCCTAAATGACAGAGGGGGTAAGGGCCAAACCTAAATGTGCTATAAAATGTTGCTATAAATGTGCTATAAAATGTTGCATGATGAAGTTTGGTTCAAAAGAGAAAATGAGAAGCACGATGTTTAGGGGATTTTGGTGGATGATTCGTGCGTGGACCCGGCGAAACGGGTGGTGAGGGAATACCTGGCGTTTCCATGGGAACCCGGGCCGGTGAGGTCCCATTCAAGAGCCTTGGTTCAGCAATGTTCAGCAAATGTTGTTGCTATTGTTTTTGCTTTTGAAGCATCTTCACGCCATCGCTGGTAGCAGTATTATCGGGCCGCTCGAAGCCCGCTCTCCGGCACATTCCTTCTTGTACAATTCCTCACAAGGAGCTGGAGGATTCGAGCGAGGCCAGACAGACGAGGCCGAAAGCAGAAAGGATGAGTGTCGCGCGCGAGCTCGAGACGAGCCTGTTGGTGATGGTTATGGTTTTCGATGTATGAAGAGCACGGGGCAAGGGCAAGGGATTAAGGGCACGGGCAAGGGAGGACAGGCGCGATGGACGGGCTGAATCATAATAACACGTCGGGGAGTGGCTCCGCCGGTGCCAGCACCGCCACGGGCGGCACGTCCACCAGCAGTGACACTTCGCCCGTCTTGGCAATCTCTAGCGATGCTGGCATTTTACAAGTAGGTTTTCCTCATGCTATTTTTTATGTGTGGAATTGATGTGCGAATTGATGTGGATCGAAGATTCTAGGAAATTTGTGTAATTCGTTAGCTGCCATTTTTTATTTTTTATTTGTGATTATGCTTTCTGTGGAGGGAATGTTTCTGAGGATAAAATCGTATTCGCCATGGCGTCCTAATTGATGCATTTTAGTAGGTCCTCATGTTTATTGATATTCCGGTTGGCCGCCCTAAAACCTGGTGATGACATCCATATTCTAGTTAGGTCAAGAGCAGGGGTTGAACAACTTCGAATGGAGTGAGGATTTGTGGCTTTCTTATCGCCCTTTAGGTTTATTGCAAAATTTGGATCCGTGGCGGTTTTGATGAGTGAATGTGATGGAATAGGAAAGACGGTTTGGGATGGATGGGATGGGATAATTTTTTTTTGTGTTGAATCTATTGGGACGGAGGAAGTCACTAGGTTGGTTGGACATCTTATGGTTTGAGAATGCAGCTATAATTTGGATTCCGAGATTTGATGTTGGATACTATTGGGCTGTGTGCTTGCAGAGGTTGATAAAGTGCGGAGTACCTTCAGAATACTTGGAAAGGGGTAAGAAAGGAGTTGTCGATTATGTGAAAGAGCTCAGACCTCCACTTCCAGAGCTCATCGCTGCGCTAGTTCCTGGACCGGAACAAGTTCAGGAGGTTTCTTTACCGGGAGCAGATGAAGTTCAAGGACCCGGAACACGGAAGGAATTTCAGAACCAATGTAGGGATGCGCTGAAATGGGTGCAGTGGGTCATGTTCCAGGGGGAACCGCAGGCGGTCTTGGCAGCTGCGGGACAGGGGACTGGAAGCATCAGAGGTGTGTGTGGAGCAGTTTGGGGGAGCAATGACATTGCTTACAGATGTCGTACCTGTGAACACGACCCTACCTGTGCTATTTGTGTGCCGTGCTTTCAGAATGGAAATCACGCCACTCATGACTATTCCATGATCCGCACTGGTGGGGGTTGCTGCGACTGTGGAGATGTGACTGCTTGGAAACAATCAGGATTTTGCTTTAAACATAGTGGTCCTGGACAGGTGACACTGTTACCGTCTTCTCTTATCGAAGTAGCTACTCCAGTACTCAAAGCTCTCTTACTTCAGTGGGTTATTACTCTAAAGGCAGCAGAAGCGGTGGCGGAAAACAGGGGAAAGAAGTGGGATGATCAATCCGTGCAAGAGAAAGTCGCATGCCAATTATCCGTGGTGTGTATTGAGATGTTGCTGGAATTCTGCAGTTTCGGCGAATCCATGCTGGCTTTTACTGCAGAAATTGTAGGCAATAGAAGCTTAGGACTGTTGGATACTTTGATGAGCACAGAGTGTTTTTTACCGAAACGATGTGTTAACTCCCTCCACGAGCTTTTGTACAAGCTTTTAGGGGACACCAACTTCAAACACACTTTTGCGCAGACATTCATCTTACATTATCCACTGTGTTTGCGTGACGCCATGCAAGAGGATACTACAAGAGCTGGACCTTCTCTGAGGAGCAGATATCGTGAACATGCCATAGTCAATAGTTTCTCTGTACAGATTTTTACGGTTCCAACTCTCACACCCAAGTTGGTGATGGAGTCTGGTCTCTTGGACATGCTATTTGATACATTAAAAGAGTTCTTCTGTGCTTGTGTTGCGGAGGACGGCCGCATATCGGTATGTCGTTGCCCACCTTCTCTGCAGTTGTTCATCGGCTACTCTTGTTTTTTAATGAACACGCCCAGAGTATATTTTTCCCCGAAAATGTACGCTATTTACATTTTAAACCAGTCTTTTAGTTTTTTGTAAGAAGAGGATTTGTGTTGTGTTGTTGTGTTGTCCCTTTTTAAAAAAAAGATTTCCTTGTAGGTTACCAGTTTTTGGCTTTGATTTATACATGCAACTTCGCATATTCCTTGGTATGCATCTGCCATGCGTTACTGCTAGGGCGTTCACTAAGCCACTCCAGTTCTTTTTGTGCAGGTAAGTAAGGTGAAGCGGCATTATTACCGAATTATAGAAGATATCAGATACGTCATGACCCACTTGGAGGTGTCACAGCATGTTGCACAGAGACGACCTGAACTCACTAGAGCTTGGCTGCATTTTCTCGCATTTATTCAAGGCATGTATCCACACAGGCGAATGACAAATATTCACGTGGAAGAAGAAACTGAGGACTGGGGCTCAGCCTATTCATTAGAGTATCATATGGCATATATTCATCCTCTGTTTGTTGCCGGAGCTGCGGCCTCCAGCAACCCAGATGCACGGTTTAAGGACGATTTAATGTCCGATTCTCAGGGTTATTTCCAGGGAGCTTTGGACAACCTAAGCGGTGACGCCTTTTCTAGCAAGGATGTCAATGCAGTGGATAGTTTGCTGAATTCGAATTCAGGGGCTGTTGGTACAGGAACCGGGTCAGAGTTAGATGTAGACATGTGTGATGCTGTACTCGCTGCTGATTCTACTGATCGTACATCAACGGAATCCAATCTACAGCAGAGAGGGAAAAAAGAATCCGGAATGGAATTGATTGCAGGAACGATTGTGCCAGCTGCTTTGGTATGGCTTATTGATGAGTGTGCTCAGGTACTTGATATCTGGCTGGCTATAGATGCAGCTAGGGAGGCAAAAAAGTCAGGGCAGCTGGCTACTGATTCCAGTTCTTTGCAAAGTCACCGAAGGAGCCCTAGATGGCGAGGTAGAGGGGGTAGAGGAGTTAGAGACTCTCCAACTCAGACTGCTGGTGGGCAAATTCGGGAATGGCTGCGACGGAGACGAGTTCCTCTTGAGCCACGAGTGTGGCCAGAGGTTCCTCTGGAGCAAGCTGTCGTGGGCACAAGTGCGGGAAACCAAGCTGCTGATATGGATGTTGAAATGCAGGTGGGGTAAATTTTATTTTATTTTCCCTCCCTGGGTTCCTCGTACACAGTACTAATGTCTCAAATGTTTGTTTTGGCATCAGTTTGTTGTAGGCTTTTAATTCTTGAGATTATGTGTCTCTTAGGTCTCTCGTGAAGGCTGGGACAGTAGAGCTGCAGAATGGTGGATGGGACCTGAAGCATTAGCATCAGCAACTATTTTAGGCCAGCTCGGTGAGGGCAACGAATGGCCAGCAGTGGAGTTCGATGTTAGTCGGCAGGATGTCTCTTTTCATATCCCATTACATCGTATGCTTGCACTGCTACTCCATAGAGCACTTGACTACTATCGACCTAAACAGGAGGAATCTTCCGGAAAAGACAAAACTCTACTCAGTGATGGGGAGAATTCGTTCTTGGGAGAAATTCTTCCAGAAAAGTTTCGTGTGCCAGGATTTGCTGCTGTTGTGATGGAGCATCCACTTCGTTTGCAAGTTCTGTGCGCACAAGTCCAGGCTGGTATGTGGCGACGCAACGGCCACGCAACCATCGCATTATGCGAGGTTTACCATACTGTGCATTGGTAATTCACTGCTGTTTTTCTGCTCTGAATCTTAAATAATGCAGTGGCTCTAACATGTAGATCGTTAGCCCTTGTGCTTCAGCAGCCTTTTCATACCCCCTGCTCTGACTTAAATAGTGTATGGTGTCTGTATCAGCTGGCTCTGTTTATACATGCTAATGAAAGGGGTGTTTCTGCCATGCAAATTTGAATAAATAGTTTACTTCCGCAAAAGTATTCTCTAGGCTGGTGAAACCGTCTTGAGATATGATTCAATCATGACATGTGAACCTATCGCTGTTCTCAGGTGCGAAGATAGTCTGGAGCTGGACTTGTTCCTTCTTCAATGTTGCTCCGTAATTTCACCTTGCGAAAGTTTTGTGGAGCGAATTATAGCTCGATTCTCACTCTCTGACTACTTCAACCTTCCACTTTGGCATTCTAATGAGTACGACCTGTTCTTACACCAACATCTCAATTTTACTGATGGGGAAAAGGATAGAATATGCTCAAACCTCCGATCTTAACTTCAGCTACTTTCTGAAGCTATTGGTTAATGGTGACATATCCTGCTATATTTGTTGGGCATAGTTTTGGTGTTCTTGTTTGTGATAGCCAACTGCCATGAAGGCTGACTGTTATTGCTCTGGCTTTCAGATACCAGGTTACTTTGGCACAAGAGCTTCTCATTCTCTTCATCAGGCTGGTTTCTGAACGGGGTTTTTGTGGAATGACCGAGAAGATGGCTCTACGGCGGGAGTTGGTACAAAGATTAGCTGTTGGAGATGCTACCCACAGTTCGCTACTGAAAGCTCTACCTCCACGATTACAAGACAGCAAGCATTTGCAAGAATGCTTAGACGCAGTTGCAACATATTGCAACCCTTCTGGAATGCAGCAGGTGAGTCTTTCCTTCTGCTCTAGCACTGCACGTGGGTACCAGGCATGCATTTTAAGGATTTGACACAACCGGATCTAATGCAATCGGGGCATTTATCATAAAGATACTGCAAGAATAGTTAAGAGGGTTCAAAGTGCTGTTCAGAATTCTAAACCCTTAAACGTCCACACTACATTTATCCGGTCAAACCTCATCAATTTCTCACATTTTAAAATGTATTATATTTTTTGGCATTTTTCTCATATAATTTATTCTTAAATCGATTTACACTGATTTTTTCATAATTATTTTAATGAAAATGAATTTTTAAAGATTTTTCAAATTTTATCTCTTGTAATAGCCATAGTAATTACAAAAATGCCCAAAATAGTACGATTTAAAAAAAAAAAGTGTAAATAATAGTGATGAACAAGTTGTAGGTTGCATGCTTCTAGAGCTTACATAAAAAGAAATTCAATTGAAAACTATTTTTTGCAGTGTATATTGGAATTTTAGGTCTTTGAGCTTTGAAGTGCTGTGTAAAATGCAATTTTAACAATTTTGAAGAATCGTAAATTGGACTAGAAAGTAGAAGACAACTCCGACACTTTCTTAGTGAGGACCAATTTCATTTGAATTTAGGAAACAGGTGAAAATCAACTTTGGACTGAAAAACGATCGAACATGGCCCCACGGGGCTCTTTGCATGCTTAAGGGTTAATACCAACATTAAGCTCTATCGTATATTCTGCAAATATTCTGCAAATAGGAAGAATTATGCGGAAGAATTAAAGGGGTGTTGGTTTTGAAGCAGCTTTGGGAATTTGTGCGTCCACCTTAGTTAACCCTTTAGTGCCCAGGGTACTGTAGCTCAGGGCACTGGATTTCAGTTGTTTTTCCCATTGTGATTGAGACTACCAAAAATAGAATGGATTAAATTAGGAAGTAGCCGTACAATTCTATTCTCAACTTGAGAGCACACATTTTATTAAAATTTGAGAATCATTCAACGGTAGGATTGAAAGATTATAGTATGTATTTGAACGGTATAATGCACGCTCAAAAATGAGATTTTGGGGGGTGTGTGACTTCAAAGTTAAATAGAATTTGGGTTAGATTTTCAAAAATGAAAAGAGAGAAGTTTAGCTATGCCCTATGTCAACACCTCTCCGTTTCAATCTTTCATATCAAAAATAGATTCACTCATAATTATTGTGGATTTTACAAGTGAAAGTGACTTATCCATATACGGTTTAGGACAAAATTTTATACGTTGAAAATTGACAGGAGTGGGTACATTAGTCAAGATCGGATTACACACACTAATAGAAGATGAAGAAGAGAACACAATCCAAAAAAATAAAACAAGATAACAAACTTCCAAACATAAGAAATACCGCATAGTACATGTGCTGTATTTGTAAGTATTTACTGTATTTTCAAGTATTTGCAGTATTTTCATGTTTTGTTGATAGGTATTTTGATAGTTGTACGATTCCAAATTGAAAATTTCTTTTTCGGGAAGGTGCGTAATGTATAATCGCAAATCTGAACTTCAAAACTGAAGTTCCAATTCTTCACGGATTCTCTGCTATTTACATTTCGGACGTTGTAGTGACCATAATGTGGTCAGCTGGGCACTAAAGGGTTAACCCCTAAATGCCCACAGCCCTCTCCAGATTTGGAGAATTACAAAGATGCATTATAAAATGCAACTAAAAGGAATATTTTTGAACTTGATGTATGAATAAAATTTGTGCATTATGAATTTTAGAATCCATCCAAATGATTAGATCTATGATTGCAATCACCAATATTTTTGTATAAATTTGAAACTTAAATTTCAAAATTCTTTTGTAATTCGATTATGAAAAAGATATTGACAATCTGTGGATGAAATTTGTTGTGATGGGTTGAAATGTAATACTCTAAATGTAGTGATTTTTGGAGATTTTTTGGTTGCTTAATTTTTTGAGTTGATTTTTTCAAAAGTACTTTTGATTCTTTTTGAACTAAGATCTTAGA
The DNA here is from genome assembly GCA_022496805.1 of Pohlia nutans. Taxonomy (NCBI): domain Eukaryota; kingdom Viridiplantae; phylum Streptophyta; class Bryopsida; order Bryales; family Mniaceae; genus Pohlia; species Pohlia nutans. Next base: position 8,420,072 of record CM040086.1, read on the forward strand.
AATTTTTGGTGAAATAATGCAAAATGAAATGAGGCATAGAAAATCTCACAAATCATCTCCGCAGGGGTGAATGGGTTCACACATGCATGAAGCGAACTTCCCATAAAATATTTTGTTGAAAATCTACACTGCCGAAAGTGCATGACCGATGAGAAAAGAGCTGGTCGTTTTGTACATCGTCCAAAAAAAATGGACGATTGGGCAGTTAAGGGTTAAACATCACTAGTTGTGATATTTATTTTAATCATATATTCAATATGTTGTCTTTTAACTAGTTTGTAGTCTCTTAAAAGGGTTCTCATCTTTTTAAAAATTTGCTAAGTCCTCGTAACTCGCATATTTTTGTTATTTCCGTATAATGTTTTCTTTGTGATCTTTTTATCTGGATACAGAGATCATGAAGTTAATAATCTACAAGTTTTAGTTTTATGTATTTAATTGAATTCTACAATTCAGGTTATTTGATTCAGGATATAATTGTCACTCATGTTACATCTACTACCTTTCAAGGTCGAAATAAGATTGTCTAAATAGTTAGTGACTTGTGGTGATAGACTGTCACATTGTGGTTCAGTTTGGAGCTTCAAATAGTAATATAATTTGGATTAAAGTCTTGCAATATTAACCTGTGGTATTAATGTTGCTATTCTGTATATGGATGTTGTATTGGAGTTAATCAGCCCTTATTTATGTACGTACAGGGTAAGTATGTGTTGAGGGAAGAATGCTGGCGTGAGCTGGACCTTTATCATCCACGATGGAGTCCTCGGGAGCTTCAATCAGCAGAGGAACGTTATTTGAGAGCATGTAGAGCACCTGCTGTATTTCTCCAACTTCCTCGTTGGTCGCAGCCATTTGCGGCTTTACAGGGTTTGGGACGGTTGATCACCACTTCTCGAATTCACGATATGCTGCGTTCTATTTTATTTCATGCAGCCTACGTTGATGACCCATCCACTATGGAACTTTTTCTGCACGCTCTTCATCTGCTTGCTCTAGCCCTAGATGTGTGTAAGGTTCAGAGCAAATCAGGAGGTAAGAGTGGGGCTGGATCCAATTACTCAAGTAGCAGCAACGTTGAAGACCAGCCACCACTGCTATGCCGCTGCATTGAAAGAGTAGCTGTGGGAAGAGCAGATGCCACTGTGATGCCAGAGCCTCAGAGTATGCTATCTTTGTTAGTGTTGCTTCTGCGAAAACGAGGTAATGATGGAGTCGATGAAGCAGGATCTTTCGGTTTTGGAAATTTGATAAAGAAACTGTTAAGAAGTTTCGCAGAATTGGACAGGCGCTGTATGTATGAGATTGAGTCACTTGCCCCAGAGATTCTTCGTGTCTCTGTTGGCACCACATCGAAGTCTAGCGGAGTCGGAGACATCAATTTCAAGGACGACATCTCAGTCTCTGAGTCTGATAGGCGGAGAGCTATTGCCCGGGAGCGTCAGGCTGCTGCCATGGTAAGATCGGTTATCTTGGTGTATTGCATTAATATCCTAGAGCACCAGCACGTTCTTGTCATTAGCAAGGATCACTTTAAACGTGTGAAAGCCAATTGTTAGTTTAAGTCGTGGTTCTTGAATGTTGAACGTCTGCTCATAGCTGTGAAACATTTATGGTCCATGTATCGCACAATTGCAGTTTAAAACAGAATTGCTAAGTACTGGTGTTAACACATGTGTTATCTTAGGCACAAATGAGAGCTGCACAAGAAAGGTTTGTGACCAATTACAAACCAACAGAGGAGAGCAGTGGTACAGTGAAAGGTGACGAAACAGAGGCAAAACGACCCAAGGAGTCCGGGGCTGGAAGCGATGAGTTGTTCGAGGATGTTCAAGTTACTCATTGTGCACTCTGTCGAGATGCAACAAGTTCAAGTCCCTTGTGTTTCTTGGTTCTTATTCAGGTAATTCTAGTACTCCTCTGCGTTTCATACTCCGCGGGGTTTCCTTCACCAGTTGAGAGTAGTACATGTTTAGTGAATAATTTTTTGGCTTATGGTCCTTTAGTGAATTTTATTTTTCTTTCCTTTTCACTCTCGATTATGTAACGGACTTCTCATTTATTCAACTTTCCTTTTTACAGTCTAATTTTCATTGCTCGCCTTGCTATTTAGGGGTCTTCCTTGTTCATTTAAACTTCACTCCTTCCCATCTACGGTAATCTCTTAATGATTATGTGTGAACTTCGCGTTAATTAGTTCATTTTCAACAGCCTTTTTGGTCTAGCTTAGTCGGTTCTGAAAATCATTATTCAACTCCTTTCTTGGCAGAGATCAAAGCTGCTTGCGATCGCTGAGAAACAAACTCCGTCCTGGGAGCGTAGCCTGGTTACGCTGCAAGAACAAGTAGAGAGAAACGGCGATACTTCTGATGGAGCCAGCACTGCCACTGGTTCAGATGGGACGAGGTATCTGCACAGTACAGCCGAGCTTTGGCAGTGGATACAAGAAGCTTTAGGGGATACGCAGACTCGTACTCGCCTGCTGGATGGTGAGGACTTACTGGAGCTATTAAGAAATGGACCTGGTATTCGTAATCCTCTTCGTGTGACCCCTGAGTTTCTATGGAACTGGGATGCAACAGCTGCAACAGCTGCAGACACAGAATCAGAAGAAGTTGAATCTAGCGAGTTTACCGAAACTGAAAACAACAGTGAAGCTGGGACCAGTGAAGCAGCAGGTTTGTGGAACCATTGTTCAGTTTTCAACTATTTGTCAGTTTTATCCAGTGGCTGAATGCAAACATGATAAACTGCATTGCTTAGTTATAAATATATGTTGAAAGGGGCTGGTAGGTTTAGGATGCTCCTTGGATGTTTTTCAGTTGAATCTGGAAAAATATTTGGGAATGACGGTTCTCTTTCCTGCCAAAAGGCCATTCTTTTTGTCAACACCTTGCATCCATTGCAACACTTTGTACGCTGTGAGAGGTGAAATAACATTGCTGATGGAGAATAAGGTTTTCTACATTGCAGGGATTGTGGATGTGAATTGGTGGGAGGACAATGATAGCAGAGCTGATCAAGAAGAGAGTACTACAAACAGAGACGTGGCAGTTGCAACTGTTCTAGCGGAGTATGTAGCTACAGCTGTGTCTCGAGGAGAGTCTCGTTCTCAAGAACGGACTCGTTCTGGAAGAAACGAGTCTCCTAGGCAAGCAGGCCCAGAACAAGGAAGAGAAGGTGTTACTCGAAGCAGGAGAGCAACAGCCAGGATTTCCTTGGCAATGGCTGAATCTACTCGTTCCAAAAGCAATGACGCAGTGGGTATCCATATGTCTGCCTGTGGCCATGCAATGCACAAAGAGTGCCGCGACCGCTACTTTTCCTCCCTTTTGCAGAGGTACTGGATACCTGAGTCCTGGGTAGCCGCTACGAGATTTTTTGTGAAGCAATCATACCCTTCAATCTGCAAGTTGTTAGGCCAGACACTTGTGACGAATGTCAAGGGATCTGTCTTCACTTTTGTTGCTGATTGATCAGATTGTTGCTGTCTTTGACTGATATTATTGCATCGTTTGGTTTTCAGATTCTATAACAGGGCTTTATTTGAAGGCGTACAGATAGTGGACCTTGAAATGGTATGGCTCATTCACATACATTCGGCAGTAACTACCCCTTTTCTTGAGATGGTCAATGTTATAGCTCAGCTCAACTGACATGGTTTTTGTATTGTGCTTGGCTTCTTGGAACATTCCATCTACTGTTGAGTACTTGCTAACAAATTTTTGTATCCACCGAAAAAATTCATGGCAGGGGGAGTTTCTCTGTCCAGTTTGCCGCCGACTAGCCAATGCGATTCTACCGGTCTTGCCTGGCCAAACAGGATTGAACAGTACTTTGAAAACTCAAAGCGTGGCTCAACTTACCAGTGGTGTTTCTTCCAGTCCTCCAGTATTACAGGTGGACCATGCTTTGCGACTGCTTGTAAAGGCTGAAGAATTAGTTTCCAGATCAGAATTTCGTAAAGTAGCCGATCCACAGCTGCCTGATACTGTTAAGGGAGTTCTTGAGGATCTTGCAAAACGACTTTGTGGTTTGTTTTATACCGAGAAGGATCTCTTTACTTCACCAAGCTCTGGTCAAGGTCATGTACATCAAGGGCTGCTTCTTTGGGACGTCTTCAGATATTCCCTTATGTCTGCAGAGTTGGCTGCTCGTAGTCAGTTGTCTGTGAATACTGATAATGGATTAATGGCATTAGTGGAGATGAGTGAGGCATCACACGGTTCAGTATTACCTCTCCTACTTCATGCTGCTAAAGCCACACAAAGTCAGAGTCGACAAGCTGTGTTACTTCGGGCAAGGGGAATGCAACTATTGTTGGACTCAATCGTTAATGGCGTATCCAGGGATATGCATACAAATGGCATCAAGGGTAAGCTAGATATCCCAAGGCTTCTAAATACGTAGAATAGGTCACTTTCATCTTGGTGATTCTTATTTTTTCAGTGCCAAATTTCTGTATTTGATTAACTTCTGCTCAGAATATGGTTGTTTTAGAATAAAGGCATTTATGTTTCTCCTTTTTTCCTCTATGTCTTTAGAAGCTATGACAGGCTGAAAAATCAGAATTAAGCATTGCAGTTATTTAGTTACGCTGAGCTTGAACTGATGTAGTTGTGAGAGAAAATAGGAATGGTTCATAGGAAAAATGTTCGTAAGAGTGGTGAAATGATTATCTGAATGCCCTGATAGTACTCTGTCCCATATTAAGCTTCCTCAACCCTCAAAATAGAAATACTAACTAGTCCAATGGTGTGGGACCCTGAGCACAATGTTGGGGACCCTCAACCAGTAGGAATAGTAGTTTGAGCAAACAGGAAGCTTGTTATGGGACAGATTCACAAGGGAATCAGGAAGCTTAATATGGGACAGAGGGAGTAACAATGAATTGTTATGAGAGGATCTACTTTGTTTGCTGTGGTCATATTATGAAAATTTTGATATTTTTTCCGTCAAGAATTGTTATTGCAAGCATTCTTATTTAGTGACATTAATTGCTCTTTTACTTGCAGGCAATTACTCCACTCTTTTGCAGTATTTAGAAAAGTACAATGATTCTGTAGACGTGCAGTTGTGGAAGAGATTGGCTGATCCAGTTCTGGTTCACGATGCCTTTTCGTCGTTCACATGGCTGCTTTTCTGCCTGCCTTTGCCGTTTCCTGCAAATGGTGCACCATTTACAGCACTTGTTCATCTCTTCTATCTGGTGTCTATCGTCCAGGTACTTTCTCTTATGACCATTTATGCATATCTATTATATAATACAGACCGTGCTCACACACACGCAAGGACGGTTCCGCTGCTGGAACTGTTGTTGCCGGACTCTGGCACTGGCCAACCTATCGTTTAATATAGATATTTAATGTTTCCTACCCATGTTTTGGTTATCCTCTCATATTCAAAGGTCGCTTGCGATGATGACTATATATATAGTAATTTTTCTGATGCACACTCTTCGTCATTACTTTCTTATGGATTGTAAGATTTTCATGTGGTTTATTTCTTGCAGATTATAGCGCAGCTTGGTTCGTTCGCAGCAACAGACGTAGAATTGACACCATCAGCGCGAGCATTTATTGCAGCAGTACAGAAAGGGTTGGCCGGAACGGTTCTTGAGTCTTCCTCTGAGGACAGTAATGTTCCTCACACTTCAGGGCCTTCATTGGGTCTTATTCGACGCTGCACTTTGCCTTTCCTACGCCGATGTTATCTTTTACAAAATTTAATGTCCGGTGCCTCGCAAGTCCTTCCAGTGGCTAGAGCTCATCAATGGGAGCTTCCTCAGGGTCATATACAGACAACAGGGGCTGAGTTGGCTTCTGTTGACTTAAAAGATGTAGAAAATCAGGTACTACTGGAGATGGAGCAATTGGATCAGCTGGAAAGTGTCTTTCTAATTCCTCCATTGGAAAAGATTTTTGAGCAGGATGCAGCTCTTGTTCAAGCCTGGTGCAAGCATGTTGTGACTGACAGTGGTCTCCGAGGCATCCAATATAGCCCACGAGTAACCACAGCGTCTCCTTTGAAATTGATGCAGCTTCCATATTTATTCCAAGATCTCATGCAACGGTAATAATCTTACAAGCTCTGGTATCACACTCTTACAATGTATTAATGTGTTGAATCTCCGGATAATCACTCCTGAACGAGTAGTATAAATAAACTGTGAAGCTGCCATTATCTATTTCTTTTTCTTGTTCGTCTCCGAGGATTCTTTCTTTCAATCTGTAAAGGAGATTACCTCAACAGGTTCTTCAGAGGGATTGAAAAGTCCTGCCCTTTCCAAGCCCTTAAAAGATTGGATAGATTGAGTCCTGTTGGTGTATTGTCAACAGTTACTGACCAAAGGATTTCTGGTGCAGGTATGTGAAAGAACGGTGCCCTTGTTGTAAGACGGTTCCTGATAAGCCTGCTCTTTGCCTACTGTGTGGAGCTCTCTGTTGTGCAGTTAGTTCACGCCCCTGTTGCAGGTCAGTCTTGCAACTTTTCTACCTAGCAACTCTGTTGCCCTTCAGCTATTTTGGCTGAGTTGTGAAATGCCAATGGCTGTTACAGAATGTAGACGTTCATGCACCCGGTTTATAAGTTTCGTAATATTCATGTGTTGAAATCGAAAAAATGATCTTCCCTTGTTGGTTCTTTACCAATTTTCTCACCAATATTAGGCTTGGAATGGCTTCGCTGCTGGCATTCTTAGATTAATATGGCTACGTCAGCGTTGATCTATTGCCTAGATTGTGCAAGGGATCTTCTCGGTTTATGTTGCTATGCATATATTATTATGATGGTGGCATTCTGCAAATTGTGAGTTCTTTAGGATTTTTATTTACTTTTCCTCGCTACAAAGCTGATTACTAGTTATTTACACCGACAGTGTCAACAGACAAGGGGAATGCACCAGACACTCTTTGAAATGCGGTGCAGGAATTGGAATCTTTTTGATGTTGCGGGTAATTATACTTGACCCTCTTGTGTATTACTCTACCTATAAGAAACTAATTCTATGTGGTCTACTTTGGCCTACGCCATATTCAAGATTGTGAAGTCCCTTGTCATTTTCTTGTTGCTGTTGGAAAGCCCTCGATTAGTAGAATTGTTGTTTCACGATTGGTGTTGAATTTTTGAACCTACGGGTGGGAGACATTGAATTTTGAATGATTTTTGACATTGAATAATAGTTGAAAATTGGAAATTGAGTTATTTTTGAAATTTGGGCTTGGACATATTTCTCTGATCCATTGTAATGGGTAAAGGATATGTCTTGGTCATTCTCCAATTATTTGTTACGTTTTTCCTCTCAGTGACACGGAATATAATCTTGGATGAATTTTGTATGTTTTTCTGCAGAGGACCAATATTTTATTGCAGCGATGTGGACGGCAAGCTATGTGGCCATCACCATATCTTGATGCGTTTGGGGAAGAGGTTTGTTTTTTCCTATTCCATAGGAGGGCTGAATTCTTAGCTTGTTACAGGGGATCTCAATCATATCTTTGTTATCATATCTGCCGGTATTCTTGTGTTCTGATGGAATTTTCCGTGTATATTTGTCAAGGTTGTCTGAACTTGAAAAAAATTCCTTCCTAATGGCTTTGGCATTGATTTTCCATTTTGCACAACAGGACCTTGAGTTGCGGAGAGGCAAGCCTTTGTTTCTTAGCAGGGAAAGATATGCTGCTCTTACCAATATGGTACAGTAAAAATTAATTGCGCTTTACCTTGCACATAGACTTATTAAAGCTGTCGAAGTTAAATAATTGCTATGGAAATCTGTTATTTGCTGATGTTAGAATTTCTCTCATTGTGGCTATCCTGCCAAAATGAGGTTACGAGCTTATTACTGTCATACAAGTAATCTTTTTCTCATTTTTTTCAAGAATTAATAGGTTGTTTGCACAATCCTTGTAGGTGGCAGCACATGGGCTAGATTACAGCTCACCAGTTTTGTCGCACACAACACGGGACATTCTATTTTGAACCACGTCTCTGGATCTTTTTGACAAGAAATTTCTTCCAATATGTATCCAACAGAGGTAAGTTGCATCACGTCGGGACAATCACTTGTATTTATTCTAATTTTATGTCGCCTGAAGCATAGACATTATAAATTGTTACTACTGCCTTAGATAGCGAGAATCAGACTGACTCTCCTCAGATTTCTTGTAGTCTTTAATTGCCTCAATCTTTTGATGAAAATCTTTCAACGAATTGAAGTGATTTTTCTTCACTTGTGGTAAAACCAGAGACTCAGTTCACTGGGATCCACCGTCAAGCTGATGAAATCAGTGGGGGTGTAGTGGCTGAGACCTCCAACTGCCAGATTTCGTGATGACAATCTCTGGACAGGTAACCAAAATAAATAAGATAAGCTTTTTACAGTTTTTCTAATGTTACTGCATTCAACTTCCGCAACATGTTCACATTTTCATTTAGCTACCTATGTATGCAGGTCTTCATCAGCCTTGAGAGTAGACGGATTAGATGGTACAAAAGAACCTGCAATCAGGGCTTGGGGATTTTTGTGATGTGTTTCAGGTGTAAATGCTGGAAAAGGGTCATGTAGACAGGATTTGATTTTTGAAGTAGGATTTTGTCTTTGAGATGTTTTTAGCTACGGCATTGTGGTTCAGCAGATTGTACGTTAATCTGGAATATTCATGCGGAAGGCTCCTCTCAACCTACATTGCATCTGTTTCTGTAATGGAGATCAAGTTGGAACAAAGGAGAAGGTACAGAACAGGAACTCTGGAATCTGTACTGAGTACGTTTACTGCAATTGATGGAAAGGGTTCAGAGAGTGCCAGTACTCTCATTAATTGCATTCATAAATGGAAAGTCTGTGCCAATCGCAGTGGCATGCAAAAGTATGGTTGTTACCGTATCATTGCAGACTGCTTCTAAGGTAGAGGGTCATATTTCCGACCGGGTTGTATTTCCGACCCCTACAGGTTGGGGGATGGGTGTCAGAAACCAACCAGCATGGTTTCAGATAGTGTCCAAGAGTGTTCTAATTTCGTCCATGCTTGGAAAAATCAAGAGCTTCTGATTGGTGTAGAAGCACTCTATTTTCAGAATCCAACCTCTCATGAAAACCATGACTCTATGAACGGTTAATGGTCACTCTAAGCTTTCAGACTTAAAAAATCATAGAAAATTGTAGAAATGCTCAAAAAATGTTTTTTTTTTGGGGATGCCTTTGCAATAGCTTTGCAGAGCATCCAAAAATTATAAAAAATTTCTTTCACAAGTCTAAGTATGCAAACCTGAAATTCAGTCGGGAATTGGTCCCACTACCTTATGTCGGGCACACGAGTTCAATGTTCCAAATTGAAGTCTTCAGTGCCTGTCAAATGCTATTTGGCCCTTCAAAATAAAACTCTCACAAAATATCCACTAGTAGAAATGGTGGCACTGCCGAGGGAGATGCCCAGGCAAGTAAGGTAGAGGGCTCTAAACCCGCCACGGATCTAAACCTGCACTCTACCAAGGATGAACATTTTGAAATTTTGGATGTACCCATTCTGAAGAGCACCACTTTAGAACCCATGTCATTTTAACTATAGAAATTCATAATGAATATTTAGGAACATCCAATTTTTTTGATTCAAAGTATGTTGGTCTTTGCTTGGATTTGTTTTCCAGTGAAAAATCATGCTCAATTCTCCTTGTGTCCTTATAATGCCACAACCCTTAAAGAGGTGGGTTTAGAGCCTCCTACCTTAGTGCCCTATTCCATGCATGCATAGTGATCTTGCCTGGGTATGTCCCTAGGGAGCGCCACCTTTTCTACTAGTGATCCATTCAAAAAGATATTTTAAAGTCAAAATGAAGGAGCGTCGCTTGAAGGGGTCACTGAAATTTGCCCGTCAAGTATTGTTCATGCTCAAACATTGTAGCAATGGATGCTTCAATTTGGAACGCCGTTGAGATTGTGCAATGCAAAGGGGTATTTTGAACTTGATGTATGAATAAAAGTTGTACATTATTGGTTTTAGATTCTATTCATTCGGATAGATCTGTAATTGCTATCACCAATATTTATGTATAAAGATTGAAACTTGAAATTGAAAATTCTTTTGTAATTTGATTACAAATAAGATATTGACAATTTGTGAATGAAATTTGTTGTGATTGATTGAAGTGTAGTGATTTTTTGAGATTTTTGAGTTACTTAGTTTTATGGGTTGACGTTTTTAAGAGCACTTTTACACTGAAATCTTTGAAATTTTGGATGAATCACTACACACGATATGAGGTATAGAAATTTCTTAAATCATCCCCTTTCTAATTGGATCACACATGCATGAAGCTAACTTTCCATAATATATATAGTAAAAAATCCGCACAGCAAAAAGTCAATGATAAATGAGAAATTTGTGTTTGATTTGGTACATTGTCCACTTTTTGGACGGTTGAACGTTTAGGGGTTAATCCTACATTTACCCAATCAATATTTCATCAATTTCTCACATTTTAAAATATATAACATATTTTTGATATTTTTCTCATGTAATTTATTGTTCAGTTGATTTACATTGAGTTTTTCATGATCATTTTTCAATTATAAATAAGTTTTATAAGATTTTTCAAAGCTTTTTTCTTATAACAGTCATAGTAATTTCAAAAATGTCTTAGATAGCATGAGATTTTCAGGGAAAATGTAAAGAATAGTGATGAACAATAAGATGTAGGTCGCATGCTTCTTGAGCTTACATAATAAAAAATTCAAACAAGAATTCAAAAGGTAACGGTGTGAAATATCACAACACCCTCAACCCTAGAAATTGCTCAAACGCAATCCAATCTCATTGTCCTCAAAAGCACCGCTTGTCCGACGTGGAAACAGGCATATTTATGTACTCTTGAGTTATAACATAAAGTTAGAGATTAGATTAGGCCACATCGACCAACAAGAGCATCGGCTCTCCTAATAGAGTTATCCAAAAACAAAAGAGAAATTGAAGAGAAGTTGAGTTTGCATCTAATATTAACCCCTAAAAGACCGTGTTTTTTTTCTTGTTTTTGAGCATCAATTTCACCTCTTTCCATTGATTTTCTTATGAATCTTTTTCTTTTGCTCTTGATAGAAATATCAAATTAAACATTTAAATAAATTTTAAGAATTTTTTTGACCAATTTAACAATTTTTCCCATGTCTTCAAAGACGGTCAAAAAATAGCCAAAAAGATTGCAAATTTCATTTTTTCACCTCAAACGCTTTAATCTTGCAACTTGTACAATCAAGTTCTACAAAAATTTCACCATGCACTCTTTTGGTAATCTAAAAAAAGATCTTATGGTTAGAGTTGAATAATAATGATATTTTAGGTTTATTTTGAGCCTTGCTCGCACTGCCCATTCTCTCCAAAAAAAAAACCCCTTTGCTCCATAAATTCCACTTAAAAAGTCGGCATAAAAAAAAAAACAATCCCCATTTTTTTATTCATATACCAAATTTATATAATTCATTTCAAAAATTAAAATTAAAAATTGACACCATGGGAACTTACCCGAACATTGTTACACCATGGGAAAATTACAGAAATATACCTATTAAGCACTTAAGAGATTGAACTTAACCTTGAAAAGACGGTTCTATCAAACACCAATATATCACGTGATGTGGCATCAAGGGCCAAACCACATCGGATGGATGTGTATTGTATAGACTATGTTAGTTATATAATCTATTTTAGTTTAAGATTTTTTCATCCATTTTGTACTGTTCATTCAACTAGGATTTTGAGATAGAAGGTGGAGAAGCTTCCTCACCTTGGCATTCTTTGCTAAGCCAAGTCTTGTGAGTGTTGTGCATTCTTGTTTGGTTTTTGATTGAAGATCTCGGGGGTGCACTCTGGGCAACAATTAGCTTGGGGTATCACTTTTTGGACACACTAATTAGGTTATTTTTGTTTAAAACCTCCAAAGTTTGCCTAATTTGTTCATTTTGATCAAGTAAAAAGACCCTAAAATGAAAAAAATAAAATCCTGCACCTCAATGGAATCAAAATGTATATGTTCAAAGAGTTTATATTAAAAAATATATATATTTTGGATCCATTCATAGATGTGTAAAAAAATGCTGAATTTTGGGATTTGCAAGCTACATGTGCACAATTCATTAATTTTTTTAATGATAAAATAAATTATTTTGTACTCTACACAATTAGATGTAGGTCATATTCAAAACTATTATTAATATTATTATTATTTTTGATATTCCATTTGCTTGATTTCGGGGATTCTAGGTGAGTGGGACATAACTTACTTTTTCAACTATAAAATCAAATAAAATTACTTATAAATATTTGATTGTAATCAAAAAAAATTCCTTGATACGTTATAAGTGTAGAAAACTAAAATCACATTTAATGAAGTCTTACTTTATTAAAATTAAAAAATATGTTTGTTTGACACACCAGCACATAGTGCAATTGTTCTGAAGACAGCTTTTTTGGGTACCCCAACCATACCATCACCCCTCTACATTATGTTTGAAAGTCACGTGCGTTCATGACCCCTTCTAAAAACCCCCTGTATACGAGAGGCTATATGTCTAAAATACCTTTGTATACACATGTATTCCGTTTTAAATATATGTTTAGAGTAAGTATACGTGAATATTCTCAGTTCTAAATGTGTTTATTGTATGTATACGTGATACGGTAGTGTTCAAATTAATACCCCTTCTGTGCACTCACCTATACTCGTACATGTTTAGTACAGTGCACCCCCGAATTGAAGATTTGATGATCGTTTGTGGTACCCGATTTGTTGTGTATGACAATCTTTATTTACATGACGAGTAGGATATATGACTAGAGGTAATTTTACTCAAAAATAATCCTTGTTCCATGCCCAAAAGCCTTAATTAACAGGGCAACATTTGGAGTCTTGTTTGAAAAACTAGTTGAGATACCTGTAAAAAAAATCACCATTATTTATGACCATTCAAGATACTGAATTGAAATCATTCAATATTTAGGGAAAAATTCTCTATTAACCTTTTTCTAGTTAACCTCATCTTTGTATTTTTACAAAATGCAAAGAAGATGGTACAATTAGAAAATGCATGAGTCCTCAAGAGAGGTATTTTAGCTTGGTAAGATTATGCATGGTTAGTCACATTTAAAAATGAGGAAACTGACGCCTTTCTCCTTTGTATTTGTTCCTTGTAATAACTATCAACAGAGACCCCGACAAAACAGACATTCTTTTGCCTCGCCTCTCCGGTTTGATTCTTACATATTTTCATTCATTAATACTAAAAACAAATATTTTAATTAAAATAAGATAAAATTTAAAAATAAATGATAATAAAATAAAATATTACTTCCATTATGATGCAAACCTATGAATAAAGTGGGTCCATTCATCCCTCTTTGCCGAGAGCTTACCAAAGGTAATAAGAATAAGGTTGGATAACCTATTACCACCAACTTAAGCAATCTGGCCTATTTTTGGCAGTGCTAAATTTTCAAAAAAAATATGACTGCATTCGAAATAGGTTTTGACGAGGATTGCAAAAGTTTGCAACACCTAATTCCCATTTGTCAATTTTATACAAAATTCCAAAGTGGAAAGTAACCTTTTACCCATACATCACATACCAATTTCCTAAGTTCACACTTTGTTGTTCCTAGATCTGCTTATGAGCTGACCCAAAGCCACCAGCTATTTCTTCCTCGATTTCTTCGCAATTCTTGGCATGCCATTGGTCTACTTGAATAGTGAAATTGGTAGTTTTGGGTCTCAATTGTGGTGGCTCCAAGAAAGTTGTACATGTCATAATTGGGGGAGGTGGTGGTAATAGGTTATCCAACCCTATGGCCAACAGCTGCACAGTTAACGACATTCATACGAAATAAAACAAAACAAAACAACATGCTTTAAGGTTGGATAACCTATGACCACCACGACACCTAAAACCACCCACTTCTACACCCCTCTTTCATTTCAGGAAGGAAATGTAGACTTTCATTACATGACTTATGCATGAATCGCTCAAAAGTTAAGTCATGTACCGAAAACTTACATTTCCTTCCTAAAATGAAGGAATGGTAAAGAAGTTGGTGGTTTTAGGTTCGTGATGGTTTTAGGAACCTCTACCTTAACCCCTTCAGGATTGCTCAAGCCAAAATGGCCTACGATTTGCAATACAGGCTCGTTTTGGGGTAGTTGGACTATGTATTTGCAAAAACTGAATTCTTCAACAATGTCTGCAAAGATGGGAACTAAATTACTGTGGAAAGAAAAAAATTAATTGAGCAAAGATACAGAAATTGTGCCTACGAGAAGTGCGTATTTTGCATATTCTGGGAAGGGACCCAGCTTGTATTCTGTAACCGTATTTGTTTGAGGGGCCACGTATGTGATAGTTCAAGAATTTTGGCCTGGCCAAGGCTCAATTATTTTATGTTAAAGTGAACTAGCTGAAGCCCTTCCAGAGACGGTAAGGAGAAAAATTAATTAATTAAAATAAATGCAACTTCTAGGCCTTGCTGAAGGCTAAAATACGGACAAATACAACACTTTTTTAAACTGCACAGTATACCAAGAATTTTTGAAGAACTGAGAATCACTCAAAAAATTGATCAAAAAATTGTGCTGCTACAAAACTGCTGACACGTCCTACTAAAAAATCTCATTGTATGAATACCTCGTGAAGGTACTCAAATATTGTTGTGTACACAGATACTTGAACAAGAGCACCTTCAACTGGGCCTCATGAGTTGTATCAAACATCCTTTAGGGGTTAATGTATAAATGCCATTGCCAAAAGTCGCAAGAAAGAAAAACTACCTCAAACTTGAAGTGACGATAGTCAAAACTTTCAAGGCAAGGTTTCAATGAAAAAACGTGGGTGTAAGCCAGTGAGACGAAACACACAGTATTCATCCAAAATAACGGATGAACAGAAATCATTCGACGAGTGGAATTATCCAAAGGGAATGGCTCGTCACGCGCCACTCGCAAGCCCGTCACTCGAGCCTCATCCGTCGCGACCACCTCCACTCGCGCGCGCGCTGCATGCCTGCCAACCTTTCCCGGCACCCCCCTCCCTCGCTTCCATTCTCCGCCGATCCGACAGCCAGTGAGCACTTGGTGCATTCCCATTAGTCAGCGCCCCACCCAACTCGTTGATTGGTACAATCTCTCCTCGCTGCCCAGTTCACATTCGCACCCAATTCTTCGCTCAGGCGTGATTGCAATGAGGCAGGGGCCGGGCGTGAGGCAATGAGGTGAGGGCAGCTCCTTCCTTTCGCACCAGGAATTCCTGTTCGTTTTGGAGCGTCAGTACTCAAGAAAGCTAGGACAAGCGCGGCGATGGCGTTGTTGCTGCCGCAGTGTGCGCCTCCGGAGCCTGTGCATCATCAGCTGTCTGCCTCCATTCGGCACCGTCGACTGTCATCCACTACAGTCCAGCAGCAGCAGCATCGGGTACGTGCCCAATCCTTCATTTCCTGAAACATGCTAGCTGCGAAGTTCTTTCAATCGTTTCTCTTGTTCTTGCAATTGTCTTTTTCCTTCTTTTTTCTTTTTTTTCCCTTTTCTTTTTCGTGAATAAATTTGCAGTCCTGTTTAGTACGTGGATCTTCTCTCACTGCAGTAGTACTCCGTTTTTTGTTCAGTAGACAGGTTAGAGCCTCATTCTCTCGGAGAGACTGATTTTCCGCTGTAGTTAATTATTGGTTTTCGTTGTTTTTTGGAATCATGTGTAAATTAATGGTAGGGTAGTACTCTTGGTTGATTGATGACTTTCTGTGTGTATCAATCTTGGTGAGTGGACCAATTTCTGCGTTGAATTGAAGAGCAGTTAGTTGTTGATGGTGCCAGCTAGCTTCTTGACAGTCTTGATGACTGCCACTGCACTCGGCTGCTTTTTTTTTGTCCGTTTATGTTTTTATCAACACAAACACACACGATGGTCTTGATGAGTATAATTCGACCCCATGTGAATTCTATCATTTAATAGACAAGAATCCTTGGTCTTGTCGAGGTGAATTCACCATGTCATTCTTTTCTCACCCGAGAGTGTTTTCATTTGGTTGTGACATATGGTGTTTGTGTTCTGCAGTCACGGAGAGCAGGAGCTCGCGCAACACATGGAGCGACAGAGAGCAGCACGCACGCGTCAACGGATCACTTCAAAGTCCCAGGCACGGAGCCTTGTTGGAATTTGATGTTGCCGTTGGTGATGAGGAAGCCGGGTCGCCGGTCCTCGCGGTTGCGAGCGAGTGAGGGACGCGACGAAATCAAGACAGACCCCGCGCCAGGCTCAGAGATTGACGCAGCCGAGTGGACCAGCCCAGTCGTCGCGAAAATCGACTTTGTGGAGGTGGACCCCGACGTGACCATGGCAGAGCAGCCTGTCACTGAATATTACTCCACCAACACGCATTACTATAATGAGTCTCCCAATCTCACTTCCTCGTCTGAGCCCTCTCACGACTATTATCCTCCAGTCTCGGGCAATGGCTTTCCCAGGGTTCCTTCGGGCCTTGCCATCACTGCAGGTAACACCATGATCATTCCATTTCACCAATATCATGTGTGAAAGGTACAAGAGGCCACAACCTCTTGAAATCACATGCTTTGTCGACGATCTCATGATTCGTCATCAATCGTTCAAATTGGGATGCTGTAGAGAATTTCATGATTCCATTGAATGATCATTTAACTCACAAGTCACGTGTTTAACTCACACCGTGACTTGAAAGTTGAGTGTTGTATTGGAATCTGAGATGTGCTGAAATTGTAGGATAATAGGAGAGTATGATACGAGGTTCATTTTCTGTACTAAGAACTCGGCCATTCTTAAACGAGATTTGCAACAGGCGTCTATGATATGCTGGGGTTAGTCGATTTCTGGGACGGGGTCTACAATCGACATGGAATGAATTCATAGTGAAGCTGTCCAGAATCGAAATGGAGTGAATTCACAAGTTTCCTAATGTGCGGATTTGACAACTTACACTGCGGATATGATGCAGGCTCTGCCGTTGCGTTGGCTGCCGTCGTAGTTTGGGTACGGTCTTTGGATAATAATAGGCAAAGAGATGGAGGTACCATTTCCAGCCCGTCGTCCACTTCGGGAAGCAGCGACAGCTTGACGAGCGGCATTACCGGTGAGCCTGTCACTGCAGATCAAGGCTCTCCACATCGGACTACGAAAGACAACAAAAAGGTTGCGGCGGAGGTCTTGGCAGGAACTGTCTCAGCTGGGGCAGCTATTTTCCAACCTGGTTCAGTGGAGACAGGGCGTAGTACAGATACGCCTTCGCCCCCGAACGTTTCGAAGGTTAGTGCAAAGTCAAGTGAGCGTGAAAAGCCACGGTCGCAGTCTAGCAAGTATGGCTCTGTGACTCCCTTCTTCTCGTCAGACAGGTCTCACACTGTGTCTTCATATTCAAGAGCATCTCCTCCTGTTGTCCCGAGGTGGCGAGAAGAGAAATACAAGTCGGTGCCCCCTTTCTTTCCTTCTGACAGGTTAGCAGCGGCCACCCCTTTCGTCCCTGATGAACAGGGCAGTGAAAAAAGTGAGAATGGCTCTGAGTCGTTTAAGGCTGAGAGTGGGAAGGGAGCTTCCTACATGGAGACTGTCACGCCTTTCTTCCCTGTTGAGCAGGGCAGTAAGAAAAGTGAGAAGGGCTCTGCGTCGTCCAAGGCTGAGAGTGAGAAGGGACGTTCTTACATGGAGACTGTCAAGCCTTTCTTCCCTGTTAGTAAAAAAATTGAGAAGGGCTCTGCATCGTCCAAGGCTGAGAGTGAGAAGGGACGTTCTTACATGGATACTGTCAAGCCTTTCTTGCCTGTTAGTAAAACAATTGAGAAGGGCTCTGCATCGTCCAAGGCTGAGAGTGAGAAGGGACGTTCTTACATGGATACTGTCAAGCCTTTCTTGCCTGTTAGTAAAACAATTGAGAAGGGCTCTGCATCGTCCAAGGCTGAGAGTGAGAAGGGACGTTCTTACATGGATACTGTCAAGCCTTTCTTCCCTGTTAGTAAAAAAATTGAGAAGGGCTCTGCATCGTCCAAGGCTGAGAGTGAGAAGGGACGTTCTTACATGGATACTGTCAAGCCTTTCTTCCCTGTTGAGCAGGGCAGTGTTAAAATTGAGAAGGGCCCTGAATCATCGAAGGCTGAGCTTGGGAAGGGACGTTCTTACATGGAGACTGTCAAGCCTTTCTTCCCTGTTGAGCAGGGCAGTGTTAAAATTGAGAAGGGCCCTGAATCATCGAAGGCTGAACTTGGGAAGGGACGTTCTTACATGGAGACTGTCAAGCCTTTCTTCCCTGTTGGGCAGGGCAGTATCAAAATTGAGAAGGGCTCTGAATCGTCCAAGGCTATTAATGTTGAGCAGGGGAGTAAAAAAAGTGAGAATGGCTCTGTATCATCCAAGGCTGAGGATCGGAAGGGACGTTCTTACATGGAGACTGTCACGCCTTTCTTCCCTGTTAAGCAGGGCCGTAAAAAAAGTGAGAATGGCTCTGAATCGTCCAAGGCTGAGAGTGGGAAGGTAGCTTCCTACATGGAGACTGTCACTCCTTTCTTTCCCGTTGCGCAGGGCAGTAAAAAGATTGAGAAGGGCTCTGAATCGTCCAAGGCTGGGAGTGGGAAGGGAGCTTCTTACATGGAGACGGTCAAGCCTTTCTTTGCTGATGAGCAGAAGGGCTGGAATGCAACTGGCGTGTCTCAGTCGAAAGGCACAATTGATTTGGAGAATGTGAAGCCCTTCTTCCCAGTGGGCACTAGTTCCAGCACTAAAAATACTAACATTTCTTTTAAAGAATCAGAGTAATCAATAGTGGTTTTCCCAAATACCAATATCTAAACCAGTCAATAATCCAGGGCATTCTTATTTTTTTCCAGCACTTTGTTTCACGATCTTCCTTGATGCTTCCGAAATAATTATTAATTGCACAAAAGTGCCTTTTTAAAATAATTATCATTTACAAGGTGGGTGGTTGAGCTTTCAATGATTAGTTCAATGTTGTTCCCAGCTTTGTTGCTTAGGCCCTCTGTACAGTCGGGTACAACATGCTTACGAATTCCCCACTGCAGGGAATTTTTTTTTAGAAACTTTGAACACTCCGTGTGTACTCAAAAATGATCCGATTTGGAAACCGCAAAGTGCGTTGGAATCACATCGGCGTGTACAACATCACCATTACAAATTTACACATGAATTAGTGAAAATTATACAACAAGTCAAGAATAATACATACACTATCTACCATTGAGTGCTCTCACCGTTTGCTTCAGTTACAGAGTCCAATTTAGCAAGAAAAATTGAAATGAGTGTTTGAAGTTGTTCTTGAGATACTTGAGCTCATACTTGTTGAATGATTTGTA
Source organism: Pohlia nutans (assembly GCA_022496805.1). Classification (NCBI taxonomy): domain Eukaryota; kingdom Viridiplantae; phylum Streptophyta; class Bryopsida; order Bryales; family Mniaceae; genus Pohlia; species Pohlia nutans. The sequence goes on from CM040086.1 coordinate 8,439,431, forward strand.
TCATTTCATCAGTCTCCTTTGTAATTTCTCCTTTTGTAATGATGTAGGGGCTTTTATGGGTTTTGATAAAAGTCTAGTTGTCATCATTCCTCCAACTAAACAATCAGTAGTTGATTTTGTGGAACTTATTTATGAAAATTCATTGATTGGCTTCTATTTTATGCATGATAGACCTATTCAATTCACATTGATGGAGGATGGTGATCCAATACATCGTAGTAGATATCATGATGATTTGAGACAAGCCCATGGAATCAAAAAGATTATGAAGAAAAAAGATGAAATGATACAAATCATTCAAGAAGTGTGAGCTCAAGTATCTCAAAAACAACTTCAAACACTCATTTCAATTTTTCTTGCAAAATTGGACTCTGTAACTGAAGCAAACGATGAGAGCACTCAATGGTAGATAGTGTATGTATTATTCTTGGCTTGTTGTATAATTTTCACTAATTCATGTGTAACTTTGTAATAGTGTTGTAGTACACGCCGATGTGATTCCAACGCACTTTGCGTTTTCCAAATCGGATCATTTTTGAATACACACAGAGTGTTCAAAGTTTCCAAAAACAATTCCCTGCAGTGGGCAATTCGTAAGCATGTTGTACCCGACTGTACACTAAGTTAGAGGCAAGAAGCCGTGGAGAAACTCTTGCAAGGCCCATGGCTCATCCTTGAGAAGCCAATCTTTGAACTTGACGGCCTTTGGATATAGCGTAAAGTAAGAAGGGGCCACAAAATAAAGTGCTGATTTTTTTAAATAAAGTTCTTACATATTTCTTAAAAAATAAAAAATGATTGGTTGTGAGAATTTTGGTCAAATGGCCCCCGGATTTTGTATTAAATTCACCTCTTGAGGTGGGCTTGATGCAAAATCCGGAGGCCTTGAAATATCTGCACTCTTGTTGCCACGAAGGACAAAAGTGTTGCCCATGTCATTTTCTCCTCCTTCCGTGTTTTTAAAAATTTCGGGTGTAAAGTGACATTATTTGGTCTTCTTGATTTTTAGGCCTCCCATTGGCTGAAATCTCTCTCCTCACGACTTCTCGTCTCTAGTGTAAAGAGGCCCTTAGTGCGAGAGCCCTCAACCAAATGTCGCTTTATGAATGTTGTATTTGAGTTTGAACACTTGCCACTAATATCCGGATGGTATAGTTTGTAAAACTACCTTCAACAAAATCCGTCTTTGTGGACCATCAGAATTCTTTGTATTTTGCCCTAATTGAAATTGTTTCATAACATTATTTAAAATTCTTGAAATTTCTCTCTTGATTATTAAAAAAGAGAGAAAAATATATATATCTTCAATTACTTCTAAATTTGAAACTTTACGTCAACTTTACTGTAATGAATGCTTGGGGAAATAGAAGATAACAAAGAAGAATCTTGAAATATATCTCGACCTACATATTACTTTTACAATCATTGCCATGTGACTCACAATTTAACCAATTCATGTAACTCACAATTTAAAGAGATAGTTGTATTCTATTGATTCTTTATTGAAATTGGGTTTCCTCTCATTTGTAACCAGAAATGAGTCACATCACTTATAATAGTTCAATATTTTTTTGATATAATGACATGGCAAAAGAGAACTATTTTAACCCCTAAAGGACTAGGGTTGATTTTCAAGTTTGTTCAACTCAATGTAGAATGAGTTTTGATCCTAATTTTTTGAGATTTTTTTGTGATGATTCTTCTTTTTGTAATGAAGATGCGATGGTAATTTGGATATGTAGGTGATGCATAGATCGAAAGATACAATCTTGCAAAGGTGAAAAACGAAACTACGAGCAACTCTTGAAATTTTGCACACAATGAGCTAACACCCTCATATACACAACTTTTTTTTATTAAGTTTAAAAGTGAACTTTGCGTTTTAGAACTTTTAAGAAAACTCGGACAAAAGGCCAAAAAAAAGGTGCAGCCAACTTTGTAATTTATAATCTTCTTATTGAGGAACCATGAACGGTTGAAAATTTTGAAAGTGCTAATAAAATCAAATTAGTTGAAAGATCCTACGGTTGAATCGGTCAAAAAGGTCTAAAATTGTAAACCATTTACCTTTTGATGAGAAAGGATAAGGTGGTTACCCCATTCCCAACTGGCTCCTTTTACCAACAGCTAGGGGCATTATCCGTAATCAATGCTGGAATGGTGTTGGTTGTATCATGAGTTACAGTTGGCAATGGGTTCTCTCTTGTTGGTTTTAGTATGTGTAAGTGTGGTTATGGATTCGTTGTTGTTGGTTCAAGCATCTTTACTGTGTGCAATACAAGTCTTCTTTAGACAGAAAGAGGTGTACCTATATGACGTGAATGGGATGCGTTATACTTCAACTTTGAAAATTTGTAACTAATTCATTCTTCATTCAAAAATTATGTTTCAACTTGTGTTGGAATCTAATTCTTCTTGCCAATCTCTAAAAAATAATAACACAAAATAATTTCAATGCCTCATATCTGTATTTCTTATTCAGTTGGGAATGGGGTAACCACCTTATTGTTAAGCAGCTTTGGAGTGTTTGGAGAGACACAAAGTTGTGGTTGTAATAGTTTACAGAGAGTACAAATTTTTTAGGGAACTTTGCCTGAAAATTTAAAATTTGAGAAACTTTATCAACTTTTTGTGCTCAAAAAATTCCTCTCCATGCAAATCTGGGAAAGTTGAAGAACTATCATGGCTTTCGGTTGTATGAAGTAGGAATCAGACGTATAGAATGTTATGCTCGTTTTGTCATCAGGCTTGTGGCCACTTCAGTTGTACTCTGAGCATAACATTCTTTAGCTTTCCCTATTCAACATTCGAAGAGGGAATTGATGACGTGGAATATGTAAAAATTATTAAAAATAAACAAAAGCTTGTTGAGCTACCAAGCCATCTTTAGTTAAATATGTTTTTGATTCTCCACAAGATAACGATTCTTGCAACGATTTTGGGTTGTGTTGCTGATTTCCAAGGGTGAATAGTGGAGTTGTTAAAGAATGTTACGGAAAGTATGTCTGACAATAGAGTTATTTGTAAAGTCAAGCACAACATTTCCACAACAAGAAAGACAAGAAAGAACTGGATTTTTAACTTAGAAGCGGAAAGAACGAGTTTTGGCTCCTTTGATTTTGACCAATAACAACGTTTTTCATTGTCAAAGAGATTCAAACTTTGAACCTCTCCAATGCTAAAGAAGCTTCCCCATACCTCACTTGAGTTCCCAAGGGAGAATCTCCAAGTACCTCTTTACCAAGCACATGCTCACACACACCAAGCATGTTGGCGCTTCATGTCAGAGATGGACAGTGAAAGTTATTTATAGAATCAGAACTTTGGTCAAGAGATAGGTTACCTGGCATTTAATAAATTATTGTTCAATTGCATTCCCAAATATCATGAGAGTCTGCGCAACCATAGTGATACTTATGACATCATGCAAGCAAGGCACTTGTGAAATCCCAATTTTTAAATTATTTGGCATGAGATGTTAATTTTAATGGCCAGGTAGGATAATCCAAATTCTGCGTAAGTTAGACATGCCTAATTCCAATCTAGACACGATTTCACACTCTATTGAACCACTCAAATTCTACCTTTCTTCATATCCTTTTTCATCATAGTGTGAATGCAATGTGAAAACTTAAATCTACAATCAACCCCACTCTATGTTTCCGTTGTATTCCCTTTGTGTTCCCCATATTCCCAGTGCTTTTGCTTTTGTTTTTTTTTTTAAATTATCCATAATTTAATTCAATTTGTAATGACAAAATTCAATTGAAAATTCAAAAATTTCATACTATAGGTTCAAAAACTATGAAACAACTTTTGTGCACCCCTACTCGTCGAGAGCTTTTCGACGATGCCAAGAATGTCATCAAAAACCCCATATTCTGTTTCCATAATACAATTCAATTTGCATTAACGAAATCTGTTGAAAAGTCTATAACTTTCACATTGTACGTCCAAACCTGACGAAACCAACTTTGTGCACTACTCCTCGCCAAGAGCTCTCCAAGAGTACTATGAACGCGCTCGACGAATGCATGGTTGAAGAAATCTCAACGTAACAAAACAAGCGGCTAGTCATGTAGTCTTTGCGTTATTATTTACCCTAGAATTACTTTTATGGCTTGTTTATATTGTTTAGCCATGTAACTCCTTAAAAATGACACGTTACCGTAGTCTCTTCCCTTCATAACATTCAATAGTCTTTGAGGTTGTTGCCCTCCCCTGGATAGAATGATGTGGAATATCCCAAATCATTTATCCTCCCAATGAAATGATGTGGGATATTCCACATCCCATCAGTAGCTATGGGGGCACATGGCATTAAGCAAGAGCAACTAATTAGGAGTTGATTAACCCTTAACTTCCTGAACCATTTTCAGCTCGTTTTGGACCCTGATTTTTTTGGTTAGGGATACATGTTGCTTAAATTTATGTGGTTCACATTTTTACAAAATCAACCGTAAGATCTTGTAGATATGTAAGTCACCTTCATCTTTACAAAGTTTGGTGTCAATCCAAGTTATAGGTTGCTTGGATGGGACACAAAAGTGAAGGGTACTCCAAGAAATTCACTGTTTTCTCCCTACTGAAAATGAGCTTTGACCGACTCTCTTGGACACATATTGTTTTAGAAAGTTGGTGTCGTCTGGAATTCTAAAGATAATCAAGTTCCCTACGCATGACAACAAGTTTTGTATTTTTAGGATAAAAAATGAGTAAGAAAGAGGCCTTGACATGACATCCACTTTTTACTAATTCACTTGTGACTTTGAGAGAAATGTTACAAATTCCTACAAATCTGATCTTCCATTGCAAAATCAGACACGGTAGGTTGAAAGTACACAAAAGAACACATACAGTAGGAAAAAGAATTTTGGAAAAAGGTGAAATCCAAGTGCAAGATTTGCATTTCAATAGCTACACCCATTCACAAGCCGCCCTGCCCAACTGGAACACGTGGCAACTCGTCATTCGCCCGTCACTCTCTTTTGTTGACTTTTCTTCCTCAATTTTGTGACCACCCAGCACTTGTGAATTTTTGTAAAATTGACAATGTGCATTTCTCCAAATCAGACTACACCATTGGATAGCTAACTCGTTTCTGCACAAAATTGGCCCAAATTTTGAATCATTTGGGCACTCCTTCTTGAAGATATTTTCAGTTCTAAAAATAGAGCGACCCATTTTGGGTCGCCCAGGAAGTTAAGGGTTAACTGGCATATCAAAATTTAATGCAGACTTCAATACCTTGTTAAATCAATAATTGTTTGATTAGAAAACAACTCAAGGCTCACTACTGGCAATCTTGATTTAAAAGGCATGCCAATATTTAACTCAACTTAATTTATGCATGGCGACCCTCCATTGGTTTAAATAGCATTGGTAGGAACTAGTGAGAAACCTACATTGGTTTTAATATTATGAATAACATACAAAATAAAATCAATGGGCCACCTTTTTACATGTACATCCACTGTAGTTAATTATTTGCCAAGGATGTGCTTTAGATGAAGTTGGATGAACCCAAACACAAAATCAAAAGGCAGCCTCAACGAAGGCTACTCAATGTTATGTTGTGGAGAAGAGCCAACAAAATAAAACAAACAGCCTTCTTTAATGTATACCGGTAGATGCCGTTGCCAAAAGTCACAGGAATGAAAAACTACCTCAAGCATAAAACAGAAAAATAATTTGAAAAAAAAAAAAAAAAACGACCTCAAGCTTGAGGTGTCGAAGAACTGAAGGCCAGATTTCAACGCAAGACCAGTTCGTCAACAAAAGCAACCAATGCGGAGGGTGCCGTGGGTGGAAGTCAGACGAAACCTACAGTATTCATCCAGAAAATGGATGAAACGATATCATTCGTTACGTGGGTTTATCCAAAGGGAATTGCGAAGTGGCGCCCTTATTGGCTCGTCACGCGCCGCTCGCAAGCCCGTCACGCGAGCCTCGTCCGTCGCGACGACCCCCTCCTCCCTCCACTCCACTCCCCGCCGATTCGACAGCCAGTGAGCACTTTGTTCATTTCCCATTAGTCAGCGCCCCACCCAGCTCGTCGATCGGATCCATCTCCCCTCTCTGCCCTGTCCACATTCACGCCCAATTCCTCGCGTGATTGCAATGAGGCAGGGGGCAATGAAGTGAGGGCAGCTCCTTCCTTTCGCACCAGGAATTGCTCTTCATTTTTGGAGCGTGAGTACTCAGGCAGCCGAAGGAGGGACAGGCGCGGCGATGGCGTTGTTGCTGCCGCAGTGTGCGCCTCCGGAGCGTGTGCATCATCAGCTGTCTGCTTCCATTCGCCACCGTCGACTGTCATCCACTACAGTCCAGCAGCAGCAGCAGCATCGGGTACGTGCCCAATCCTTCATTTCCTGAAACATGCTGCGAAGTTCTTTCAATCGTTTCTCTTGTTCTTGAATTAATGAATTTTTTCTACTCTTTTCTTTTCTTTTTCGTGAATAAATTTGCAGTTCTGTTTAGTAAGTGGATCTTCTCTCACTGCAGTAGTACTCCGTTTCTTGTTCTATAGACAGGTCAAGCCTCTTTCTCTCGGAGAGACTGATTCTATGCTGTAGTTGATTATTGGTTTTTTCTTTTTCTTTTTTTTTCTTTGAATCATGTGGTAATTAATGCTAGGGTAGTACTCTTGGTTCATTGATCAGTTTCTGTGGACCAATTTCTGCGTTGAATTGAAGAGCAGTCAGTTATTGATGGTGCCAGCTAGCTTCTTGACAGTCTTGATGACTGCCACTGCACTGGGCTGCATAATATTCTGAAACTCATGATGTGAGAGAGGAAAAGATTGATTAGCAGTTGGGCCCCAAGTGTGAAGTATTTGCGTATTCTGGAGATCCTTTTCTTTATATAAAATTTTATCGAATGCCGTTTTAAGGCTATTCCTATTTTACGACCAAATAATAGGGCCTCGTGCATGTATTTAAGCAATGTTATGTGCCCAGAGGCTTTCGTTTTGTTCATTTATTTATTTTATCTACACGAACACACACTGATCTTGATGAGTATAATTCGACCCCATGTGAATTCTATCATGTAATAAACAAGAATCCTTTGGTCTTGTAGGGGTTAATTCACCATGGGATTTTTTTCTGGATTTTCATTTGGTTGTGAGATATGGTGGTTGTGTGCTGCAGTCACGGAGAGCAGGAGCTCGCGCAACACATGGAGCGACAGAGAGCAGCACGCACGCGTCAACGGATCACTTCAAAGTCCCGAGCACGGAGCCGTGTTGCAATTTGATGTCGCCTTTGGTGATGACACCAAGGAAACCAGCTCGCCGGTCGTCGCGGTTGCGAGTGAGGAAGGGACGGGACGAAATCAAGACAGACCTCGCGCCAGGCTCAGAGATGGACGCAGCCGAGTGGATCAGCCGAGTCCTCGCCAACAACGGCGTTGTGGAGGTGGACCCTGTGACCATGGCAGAGCAGATGCAACATCTGAATCATCATGATGCCAAGCAGCCTGTCACTGAATATTACTCAACCAACACGCATTACTATAATGAGTCTCCCAATTTCACTTCCTCATCTGAGCCCTCTCACGACTATTATCCTCCAGTCTCGGGCAACGGCTTTCCCAGGGTTCCGCTGGGCGTTGCCCTCGCTGCAGGTAACACCATGATCATTCCATTTCACCAATATCATGTGTGAAAGGTACAAGAGCCACAACCTCTTGAAATCATATGAATTGTGATGAATCGTTCACATTGGGATGTTGTAGAGAATTTTCATGTTTCCATTCAAAGATCATTTAACTCACAAGTCACGTGTTTAACTCGCACCGTGACTTGGTAGTTGAGTGCTGTATTGGAATCTGAGATGTGCTGAAATTGTGGGATTATAGGAGAGCTAGTGTGATAAGAGGTTCATTTTCTGTAATAAGAACTCGGCCATTCTTGAACGTGATTTGCAACAGGCCTCTATGATATGCTGGGGTTAGTTGATTTCTGGGACGGGGTTGAGAATCGAAATGAAAAGAATTCATAGTGAAGCTGTCGAAAGCTTTGACACGAGTTCCCTAATGTGGGCCGATTTGACAACTTACACTGTGGATATGACGCAGGTTCTGCCGTTGCGTTGGCTGCCGTGGCAGTTTTGGTTCAGTCTTTGAATAATAACAGGCAACGAGATGGAGGTACCATTTCCAGCCCGTCGTCCACTTCGGGAAGCAGCGACAGCTTGACGAGCGGCTTCAGCGGTGAGCCTGTCAGTCCAGATCAAGGCTCTCAACGTCGGACTACGAGAGACAACAAGAATGTGCCGGCGGAGGTCTTGGCAGGAACTGTGTCAGCTGGGGCAGCTATTTTCCAACCTGGTTCGGTGAGGACAGGGCGTAGTACAGATATGCCTTCGCCCCCGAGCCTTTCGAAGGTTAGTGCTAGGTCGAGTGAGCGTGAAAAGCCACGGTCGCAGTCTAGCAAGTATGACTCTGTGACTCCCTTCTTCTCTTCAGACAGGTCTCAGACTGTGTCTTCTTATTCAAGAGCATCTCCTCCTGTTGCCCCGAGGTGGCGAGAAGACAAATACAAGTCGGTGCCCCCTTTCTTCCCGTCTGACAAGTTAGCAGCAGCAACCCCTTTCTTCCCTGATGAGCAAGGCAGCGAAAAAAGTGAGAGTGGCTCTGAATCGTCCAAGGGTGTTACTCCTTTCTTCCAAGATGAAGTGCGCGGGAAGGGAGCTTCTTACATGGAGACTGTCAAGCCTTTCTTCCCTGTTGCGCAGGGCAGTAAGAAAAGTGAGAATGGCTTTGAATCGTCCAAGGCTGAGCGTGGGAAGGGACGTTCTTACATGGAGACTGTGCCCCCTTTTTTCCCTGATGAGCAGGGCAGTAAAGGAGTTGGGAAGGGCTCTGAATCGTCCAAGGCTGAGAGTGAGAAGGGACGTTCTTACATGGAGACTGTCACGCCTTTCTTCCCTGTTGGGCAGGGCAGTAAAAGAGTTGGGAAGGGCTCTGAATCGTCCAAGGCTGAGAGTGGCAAGGGACGTTCTTACATGGAGACTGTGAAGCCTTTCTTCCCTGATGAGCAGGGCAGTATCAAAGTTGAGAAGGGCTCTGAATCGTCCAAGGCTGAGCTTGGGAAGGGACGTTCGTACATGGAGACTGTCAAGCCTTTCTTCGCCGATGAGCGTGGCAACAGAGCTTCTTACATGGAGACTGTCACTCCTTTCTTCGCCGATGAGCAGCAAAGTAGCCGGAGTGCACCTTCTTACATGGAGACTGTTCCGCCTTTCTTTCCTGATGAGCAGGAAATTAGCCTGAATGGACCTTCTTACATGGAGACTGTCACACCGTTCTTTGATGACGAGGAGCAGGGCAGGAGTGCAACGGGCGTGTCACAGTCAAAAGGCACAATTGATTTGGAGAATGTGAAGCCCTTCTTCCCAGTGGGCACTAGTTCCAGCAGGCAGTCGTCTGGTGGGTCAAGGCCGTCACAAGCAGCAGGTTTCTGGGACGGAGAAAGCAGCAGCGGAGCACAGAGACACTCTTCGGCCACGTCGCCCACAATGGTGGACTTCAGGGGAAACCAAATGCTGGCTGAAGTGGCAGGAAAAGCTCAAGGACTACACAATGCGTTCATGGAAGGCACGACTGAGGAGAGGTTCGCCTCAAACACGAGCGGTGCTTTCTCATTCCAAGGTGAAGAAAATGCCCCTTCGATGCTGGCGCGTGAGCTGTCACCCGAGCAGCTTGCGCTCTTAGAAGAAATCAAGGTCAATTTCCAAAACCAATTGAATTCGGAGTAACTTTTAAGATAAGACTGCATATCAGGTTGTAGTAACTAGTTCTGTGAAGTCCTCTTCATATCTGATAAGCAGTGAACGGAAAAATTAGACTGTTCAGGAACTTTTACACATCATCATCACGAGAGTTAGGCTTTCGTATGATCATTGTGACCTCTTCTTGAAGATTCTCTTTATGATTCTATCTAAAAGCTCTAGAAACATTCTGATTTTTCCTGGACCCTGTTAGTGATGGTAGAAGAGATTTTGATGCTTGCATACAGTTTGGACAAGCTCACAAGTTGGCATGTATGCATTTTCAGGCTGAAGAAGAGAGGCGATATGCGAAGATGCAAGCACTGCAGGCTGCTTTCCCAGCCTTGGCCATGGGAGCGGGTGCTGTAGGTGCTCTTGTTGGAGGTAGTAAACATGATTTCCAATCCTAAAGGAAATGGCTCCCTGTTGTGTCCGGAGCTTCAGCTAGCCACAGAGTTTCATAGATATAATTAATTACCTTCGATGCTTTGTCAAATTTACATCAAATAGTTGCGGTTTCGGATACTAATGATCCTTTGTACCAGATATCTGGTACTGGAGTACTTGCCAGTGTAGAACTGCTTCTTGTCTTTTTCCTCAGCGGTGGTCTAATTTGTGTGGACAATGTGATGCAGTGGATGGGGCATTTGAAATGGTGGGGCTTACTGCGACTGCCAGCTTCATCTCATATGAACTGCTGTGGGCGAATAAAAGGTTCAGTTCTGAACTCATTCTTTCCATTTTGTTTTAGTTGCATACCTCTAAACTATTTCCTCAAAGAAAGTGAAACACTAGTAAAGAAACCACCCCCTTGAGGTGTTCTAGAAAATCTCACCGCGTTACAAACGGCAGGGTTTAATGCGGCTAAGTTTTCTAGAACACCTATGAGGGTGAGGGTTAGATTCAGAATGCCAACTCAGATGTACCAACCCATAAACAAATGGAAACCACTCCTTTGTACACTTTTTGTCCGAATCTATCCTTGTATGGCATGATATGGGTATCCCCTCAAAAAATAGTGTGATTTTCGAGAAATATCTTTTTGGTAAGAAAAGAACAATGGAGAATTACAATTAGAGGGTGTTATAGACATCATGGCTGCAACTATATACATGGTGTTAAAAGATGGAATTTCTAGCACACATAAAATGAGTTCGACATAAGATGCGTAAAAGTGGTACCCATATCAGGCCATTCCCCAGTAGCGTAGTGAAATTTGGAGTGTAGAATCTGTTGATGGAAAATGCAGTTCAGGTTTCAATATTTTCAGTGCATCTTGTTTTCTCATTTTATTGTCGCTTTGCTAGTTGTTGTTGCAATGCTGGTAGTGTCAATTTTCTGAGTCACTATCAAATCTATTATGTGAGCACAGGAAAGAGCTGTTGGAGGAGGTGTCAAGGATCACCGATCATCACAAGCTCTTCAGATTCCTTCAGAAGCGGAAGATTGTGAAGGACGACTGCTGAATCAGTGGCAACAGAAAATTGTTTGATGACCTCCTGTAAAATTACACAAGAGCGCTCACCATTGTTGGCTGATTGCAATTGAATATTGGGCCCCGATTTGAGTTGATACAGTAACTATCCTTTTCTCTAGTTTGCAGAGAGTGAGTGTATATTACAGAGGCTAGTCATGTATGTATGTATGTATGTACGTACTCATGGAAGGTGATATGTAGAGCCGTTTCGTGGCGTTGGCAGTGTTCCCAAGGTGAGGTTTGAAAGTGTGTGCTGCACTGTGAGACTGCCACTCAGAGAGTAATTATCCCTAACTGGGACAGTGTTTTCTGATTCAGTGGCCATGTATCATACTAACATACGTTTGTTTGGTATAAGAGTTGGATATAAATTGGTTCTGTTATAATCAGCACATGTTCTGATGCGCATACTCTGGTGTTTAGGAAGGTGCGCCGGAGTTAAAAGGTGCCAGGGGTGATTTGAATCTTTCTTGGTGGCGTTATTAATGGTTTGGTGTTGAGTGTGTAGCTTAGTGCTTCATTGGGAAGCTGAAAGAGATCAGCTGTATTGTACTGTACAGATTTTTCCACCCATGCCTTTCGTGCTGACTCATGCAAGTTAACTCCTAAACGTACCAACCTGTGAAAAGAGGAGATCCTAGCCTCAAAAGTAGATATTAGCATGGCTCAGATGTACATGAAGTGTACATGAGAGGACCATTGCAAGTCTAAATTCTACCCAACAAATTTGACATACTTGTAGTTGGAGGCCTCTCCAATATTATCAGCAGCTCCCCATCACAAGAGATTTATTGTGATTTGTAGAGATTTTAATAGGCTTTCAAAGATGACTTAGATGAAAATCATCCAAGGGTGTATGAGAAAGTTACAAGGCTTCGAATTTGTTCGTGTTTCAGTTTCTGGACATTGGGACCTTTAGGGGTTAAGGTGAAGGCACCAATATTTGTCTGCTTAAGGATTTCGAACTATTTCGAGTGATGGTTTTCAATGTTAAAAAATTGCAGAACATAAAACTTTGGATTTAATAATAAAGCCCATTTTTTCATTAATTTTGTCACGATGAATGATTTTGTTTTAAATTTTCAAACTTAATATGCATAGACCACTACTATTGATGTTAGTAGGGGAACCAATACTTGCCTTTCATTTCTAATCCAACCAATTTGCTAACTTGGCCTTTGTAATTGATCACCAAACTGCTACAACTAAGGGTTGTGATAAGTTGATTGGGAACTCACAAAGTTGAAACATGTGCTTGCATAGGTGCTTGCATAGGTGATTGCATCAAAAAAGTTGGGCACGACTATTTTGCACTACAACAGATTGGGTATTTTGTGACTGGGAAAATGTGACTAGGGATGACAGGCAACTACCGGCAGTTACATTTTGCGAGGCCAAAACTGTCGGCGTCGGCCAAATTCAACAATGTGACCGGCAATTATATTGTGCAGTCATATTTGCCACCTGTATTGTAAAAAGTGGATGGGAGGGTCGTATACCTTCGTAGGGAACGACTGGGAACATTCGTGGGGAACGTCTAGTCATATTTGGCAGTCACATTTTTGTCCTAGTCATATTCTACAGTCACATTTTCACTAGTCATATTTTTATTTATTTTTGGGCAGCCCAAGAAAATGTACACTGCCCTAAACGGTTTAGGCCCTCTCAATCATTGTGTAGTATTAAGGTTTAGAGTATTTATTTAATGATGACAATTTTGTTTAAAATTGAGTAGTTTTTCATTTGGATTAGGGTAGTTGGGAATTGCCCATGTATATTATTTTAATAATTGATGAATAAATTTTTGATTCATTCGATCTAGGGGGGAATTGGCAAGGAATATGTAAAGTAGTTATTGCCTATTTTATTATTGTGTACGTGCATAGTAGTTTACAAATGGCTTGGGAAGGGTGCACACGGTCGGAGAGGATGAAATGAATGTGTTTTATGTGGCAAAGACAATAGCGTACTAAATATGTACGTGTGAATATATGTATATATAGATATATCCATCGAATGGAATGTATACAACTGTCTGTCTTGGGCGGGGACTCAATCGTGCTCTGAGTCGCAATATTCTAAATCATCTACTGATGTGTTGTCATATCTCAAACATTCTAATGCTTTAGCATCCACCTCCAGGGCTACATCCATTGCACCGCCTAAGATAGGTGTCTTCAGTTTGAGATCCTCATATTGGCCTGTGGCTTCGAGTCCGAGAAAATCACATATTCTACCCAAGGATATGCATTGTACATCAGCCATGAGCTGTATTTGGAGAATAACCGAACGCCTCTCGATTCTCTGCACAACACAACTTCCCATCCACGTTTGGCCACGTCCGGTGCAAAAAAAACCTGTTTGATGTGGAGAGGGAAGGCAAATGACTGTGCAGAGTATAGGATCAATCTTTCAAAATTTACGGTAGTGAAACCGTAATCATCGCGCTTCATGATGGCGCCATCTCCTTTCATGTTTGCAACCACCCAATTGCAATAAAGGACCACGACCTCAAACTATCCATAATCCACTGATAGGATTTCTTTCACCCACTCCATGTATTCCAACTTTGTTGCCCAAAGATTTGTACCCTTGATGCCTGCACGACAAAGTTGTCGAACGGTTGCGGCTACCCTCGAGTCCATGGTTGTCAATTGTGCCTCTCCGCTCTGGACATAGATGTAGTTACCAAATGCATACATGGATTGATACGAGTTGGCTACGTTTTATGGAGGTAACATCCAGACCTTCACGTCTTGAGGAACTTCCTCAGTCCCATCTTCTATGGCCTGTATCACTGCTTTTGAAAACCAAACATGGAAATCTTTGTCACACATCTCTGTTGGGTACACTACATGGGCCTTCCGCTTCTTACGCCTATACTTGTGGCGCTCCCATTCGCGACGTATTATGTCATTCTCAACAGATTCATACCTTCACTACTATAGATTTATACCATCACTACAACAGACAGGGTATCTTGTGACTGAGGATGATTGGTGACTGACGATAGACACATTCTTGAAGGCCACACATGGGACTTTCTCTCCCACACATTTCATGCAAGGACATGGATACTTAGATAATCGCATGGGTTCTGCTTGAATCTCTAGCTTCTTCTTGTTATAATTTATAGATGCTTCAAGCTTTAGAACTCCCCTTCTACCATCCTTTGAGGCGAACCGGACCCTACACTTTGGGTTAAATTAAGTTATGTGAATGCCTTACAAGCAAGGACTATTTACTTATACGTATTGACATAACTAGTGAGATACACACGAGAGGAGAGTAAAACCATTTGGGGAAATCATATAATTGTGAGGAGTCGTATGACTTGAGAGAGTGATATGACCTCGGATATTACTCAAGGGAGTGATATGACATCGGATACGACTTGAATGAGTGATATGGCTTAGGATGTGACTCAAGGGAGTCATATAACTCGAGGGAGTTATATGACTCAGTCATACACTTCAGAGAAAGAATGGGTGAACACGTGGTTGCGCCGTACGACTTGGTTGTCTCTTTCTTTGTTACAAGTGCACAACTTCCGCCTAGGGTTATAAAGTGCATACATACGTTTGGGCAAGGACGTGTGCACAATTTCCACCATACAAGCGACTAGGGTTACAAGTTCATATAAGCGCCTAGTAAGGATAGAGTTTAATCCAATGCAACCAAAACATTTTTTATATTGAAACGGACTAGCTCTTACACGAGCCTCAACGCGAGCTCAACTGTGTTCATGGGTTCATCAAATATCGAGGCCCAAACTTTGAAATTGGATCGAGTGAAAATTATATTAGAAACTATAATCTTATTATATTGAGTGCTTGAGTCATGACTTAAGGCTAATACCATAGCTTCTTAGTAGTTTGAATAATAAATAAATAATTAAAAGGATGCCTAAATTTACAGGAAATTACTAACCTAGTTTGCCAAAAATAAATAAACATATTA
Organism: Pohlia nutans; assembly: GCA_022496805.1. Lineage (NCBI taxonomy): Eukaryota > Viridiplantae > Streptophyta > Bryopsida > Bryales > Mniaceae > Pohlia > Pohlia nutans. Next base: position 8,454,641 of record CM040086.1, read on the forward strand.
AATGGCTATTGGTTTTAATATTTTTAATATGTCAAGCATGATTATAATCTATTACTTTTTGTCTTGTCTAACTATTTTTTGCACATTAATTAATTATTAAACAACGAGGAAGCCCAAACTGCCTAAGTTGCCTAAGCTGCAGTGTGGGATTGTTTGTTGAATTGGATCCAAGCCCGGGGAGGTCACTACATTGTCAAGTTGAACACCACGTGCGAACAAAGTTTTCTACCCCTATCTTATATGCCATAAATAATTTTAAAAATTATGATATTTTTTCTACATATACGTAACCATTGATAACATCTTTTGTATATTTTTTTGAAATTTTTAGTCATCTTCATTTTTTTTAGTAATTGTTTTAGTTCATTTCTACGTCATTCTAGTTAGAAACGGTATGTTTTATAAAAAAAGAAAGATCATCAAATTTGGTTATCTTTTTTTACTATGTAATAGATACTGAGTATATCTACTCATGAAAAAAAATTGATAAAATTTTGACCCATTTTGGTGATGCAACTTAGAAAACTTAGATTTATTTTGTTCGCACGTGGTTTTCAACTTGACAATGGAGTGACCTCCCCGGGGATCCAAGAGCGACAAACACTTAACCCCAAAACGTTCCAACCTCCAAGAGTTGGACAACTAACAGATTAAAACTCTTCTCACGTTCTCATCAATGTTCGGATGAAAGTCATCCTTTTTTTTGCGGTGCCACGTCAGTAAAAATATGACTCAAGAGACTCACATTCCACGTCAGCAAAAAACATGACTACACAGAGTTACATGCTACGTATGATTTTGGAATCAGCAGACCGGGCAGGTCAATCAAAGTCTCCTTCCCCATGGCCGGTAAGCTTGGGGGCGAAAATGCTGACGTGGCATATACGGTGAGGTTGAATATACATTTTCAATCAGAGTCATGAATGTGACACACTATCCAAAGCGACTCCTCGGTAAGGAGCCCGCATTGTCACCTCGATTGTCACATTTGGAAATCCCAATACAGTCACATATTCCGATATATGACAGCGTGCAGTCCTAAACGCCACTCCCAAAATACCCATACACTATAGTGTAATATAGCATTAACCTTTAAGCCTCTACGCTACATTCATCCGGTGAAACCTCATCAATTTGTCACGTTTGAAAGTGTGTTATAAATTTTTGGTACTTTTCTCATATAGCATATTCTTAAACCAATTTGCACTCATTTTTTCATAATCATTTAAAACATACAGCTAGACCTATAACACCTCTAAAGCAATGATGTTTCCAGACCCAAAAAAATAACAATATATACCAATACACTGGATGCATTAATGGTTGCTAATAAATATATGAAAATGCTTGTTGTAAATATTTAACCATTTATGTGATTATCCTAGTGCATAATTAGTGTAAATAATGTTGTTCATGAGTTATGTGGATATTCTTGACCCCTAAATGTCTATAGCCCTCTCCAAATTTGGCAATTTTGCAAAGATGCATTACAGAATGCAACTATGTGAACGTAGAAAGTTAGCAAGATATTTGAGTTTTCATTTTTTGTGTGTAAATAGGGTTCTTAATACTCTTAGTTTTAGTTTTAGTGTGAACTTCTTTAGAACTTTTAATGTCAAAGTAGTTTTAAACGGTTAGGAAGTTAAGTTGGTTAGACCGGTTGTGGAAGTTGCTTTGAGCTTGCAGTTTAGTATTAAAGGAAGTGTGTTTTCCTTCTTCTCTCTCATTGTTTTTGAGCTTGGAGCAGTAGCAGATGTGAAATCTGGCTCCAATTGTTGTGTGTGAATTTTCTTTGATTAGTTCTGTGCAAAGACTATCATTCTGTAATAAGAGGCTTGAAGCAATTATTTCCATACAGTTTTTGTGTTTAAGTCCCAGTGATTGGGCAAGTGGTAGTGTTTCCTGTGAAAGGAATTATTTAGTTGGTCAATGCTTAAAGCCATTCTGTCAACTCAGTGCTTAAAGCAATTTGTTTATGTGTGCTTAATAGTAATTGGAGTCTGCTTAAAGCAATAGTTAGTGATTGCATGGGCTTAAAGCTATCCAGTATTCAATTGTTTGAGAGAACTGTCATGGCTCCAAGGCAATGTTTATGAATGGATGTATGCTTAAAGCATTAATTTAAGTCAGTGGGATTTGTGTATGTGTGTACTCATGCTGATCTTGTGTAAGAAGTGATTAAGGCTTTGAAGCAATTAACTCAGTGAATGTAACTGCTTAAAGCAACTGTTTAGTATAATCAGGGTATATACTTTAGCAATAATTGATGTGAATGAATGAGTGTATGCAATGGTGTTTGCAATGATTTTATAAACTCCAGAATTGAGGCAGTAGAGGAAGAAGGAATTATTTGAGTAAACCTGTGGAATGAAAGCACCTTAAAACCAATTGTAGTTTGTTAATGCTCTAAGCAATCAGTTGTTGTTGTACCTCTTAAGAAGGAACTGGTTAGGCTTAAAGCAAATGAGTCTTTGGTGTATGCTGAAAGCTTTGTGTGTAGGTGGTTAAGAATATTAAAGACAATAGCTTGGTGTTGTTAAGCCTTGAGTAATTCAGCATAAAGGATGCTATAAGCAAAACGATATATAAACTGCCTAGAGCAAGATGAGAATTATAATGCTAAAAGCAATAAAATAAGTTTGATGTTGTGTAGTTGGAGTACATTGCCTTGAGCAAAACAATACAAGGAATGCTATAAGCAATATTTGGACACTTGAGTGATGAATGAGTGATGCTATAAGCAAACTTTGTGAGGTTATGCCTTGAGCAAATGCAACAGGAAATTGTTACTTTCGTGCCTTGAGCTATATGTTTTGTAATCCCTTCAGGCTAAAAGCTGCCTTTGTTTATAAGCCAACACACTAGGATAAGACAGGGACTGCATATTTGTATTGTTGCATTCATAAGTCATGGACAGAAACTAGAGATAGGTTAAAGAGTGTTTCCTATACCTCTATCCAATGGGTTAATTTATCTTTATTTCCCCCAATAATCAAACTACAATAGAAAATTACCTCATAAGTGACCTTAATTACATTACAATAGACTATCTGACCTTCCTTAAACCAAAAAACCTCCACTATACATCTCCTTGGGTGGTTTGTCTACCGAGCTTTTTCGACTAACATTTTGGCGCCGCTGCCGGGGAAGGTCTGGGCTAATTGGTGATTAAGAATATAGGGTAGTAAAAAAAATCGATAAGTAGTTTTATTATTCAAAGGGAATACCATATAAAAATATAAGCAAATGTAAAGAATAAAATATGTGAATTCTTTAGAAGAGTTTTGTTGAAACCTTCAAAGGAAGGATATGTATTCTTTATTTAAAGCTTATTTTTGAAATTTAAATTGGGAAGAAGTTAATCTAATTGGGATTAGGTTTATGATATGTAGAGAAAAGAACTTCATATTGGATGAAGCCGTTAAAAAATGGTATCTTGTCCCACAGTTAGCGATGATATCATAGAAGAAATTTTGGAAAATATATTTCCAAATAGAATTGGGGACATTAGGACAACTTATAGAACTCCATATAACTCAAGTAGAGTACCCCATAGAAAAATAGGGAAAGCAAAACAATTTTCCCACGAGCCATTTCGAGGGATCAATTGTTCTCATCAACCCGTAAAACAAAGAGATTCTCTACCCAGTAGGATTAATAACACTAATATGGGCAATCATTGTAATTTTTGTGGAGAAGTTGGTCATTATAAAAAGACTTGTCTTAAGAAACAAATTTTTGACAGTCAGAAAAGACCAAATGTACCAACATCAATAACTTTTGAGCCAGAGTTTTTAAAAATAGCAAAGCTTCTGAGATCATTACAAATTAATCCCATTTCTGTACCAGAACTGCTTCAACTTAGAACTATTATAGATACCCTTATTTATTTTAATCCATCAAACAAAAATATACATTATAAATCAAGTAATTAAATAGAGTACATTTAAATTTAATTTAACTTTAAAATAAAATAATATATTTTAAGGTTAGGTACGAACCTTTTTGCCTTGTTAAGGCCAAGAATGACAAATGCAACTAAATTGAAAATTGTAAACTCTTTGATTACTTTTTGGCCTTTTCGACCACAAATTAAAACCTTTGATAGTTTGATAGAACCGTGGTTATTAGCCTTGCAAACTGGTCAGTGGACACCTTTTTGTGAACAGAACCGAAATATACTTGTAATTATTTGTGGTAGATTAAACTATCTTAAAAATTATAAGAAATATTAGGTAGTGGAGAGGTATTGCGAATGATGCAAAATGAAATATTTATTTCCATGGGAAGTACCGGAAATACTAGAAGATTATTTCTCGGGCCCTTGCCTATTTATGGCATTTTATAGATTATATAAAAACGCCTATTTTGGACAAAGTTTTCAATTAAGTGGAACTTTTATCCAAGATAAAATCCTTAAAGAGAGAATAGAGAACTTACCTTTAGATATTAAAAGAATTATATTTAGTAAAATCTGGGAAAGGATTGAACCTGATCGAGCTTTTGTAGTTAAAAAAGGAGAATTACTTTTAGATTTTTCTTTACATTATCTCCTTGTCCAATATAGCAAACTTAAATCACAAACCAAGTGTAAAGTACCACAAGGTTATGCTTGTTGGACAGGGTATAAAGTTTCTAAACCAATTTATAAATTTGTGTATGGACCAATGAATCCCTCCATAACACCTTTTATCCCAGATTTTATGTGTCGAGAAAAGATAAGCCCGTTAGCTCTATCCTTTAGTTTGGTATGCCCAAACACTTTTGCTTGTATCAAATTCTAAGGATTTAAGAGTATTGCTAATTCCGATAATAATTTATAGAATTTGAAATTAAGTGAACAAGATCAAAGCAATTTAAACAGACCTATATTCCATAGTGGTTGTTTTTCGCTGTCAAAACTAGTATAAGGGTTCTGGCTAACATTCAGTTGGTATCATAAGAAGTAAAGAAACTGGTTGGTCTAATCTTAAAAAAGACGTTGACAGTTTCTCGGACTTCTTGTGACCTTCCTCTTCCCTTTTAATAGAGTGTAAACTGATAAAAATAAAAATAAAACTTTACTAAACATAATTATTTTCCTTATGGCCACCTTAAATGTCTCAACAACATTCTCAAGATTCATCTAAAGAATCGATTCAAAAACTACAAAGAGACGAGAGGGCTAGGTTTAGGGAAACTCGGAGAAATGTCGCTACATACATAAATCCATTTTATTCTCCTCGAGTACCTCCCACCAGTCCCTCTGAATCTACTAATTTAGATTCGTCCTTGGGCCAATTTCAAAGATTGATTACTTCTCAGTTAAGTTTAGAGGGAACACCCAATGAACTCACTGAACCTAGATCTCACGTAGAAACAAGTTCTAGTTCAAGGGAGATTCCTCAAATAACTAAGCCAGGGGACCCTGAACAACGAACTCCTGAACGTTCCGAGGTGACTTCCGTTTATCAAACAATCTCTTCCCCTTTGACCAATCCAAGTCCTCAACGTACTCCTACCCCTGTTGAGTATCTTTTCTCTCAACCCCAAATTTTGGACTTTGGGACAATAGCTAATACCTCTAATTTAGACCATTTAAACGAAACTTGGAGCATACAAGATCGTTTAGATCAACTTTTACATCCTAGGGAAGATGAATTAGAAGGATTAGCACCAGGATCTCCAATTTTAGAGGAAGAAAATTCACCTATACATTTAGAATTTTCTACTGGTCATTTTCTACCACCATATTCTGAGGAAGATATAGCAAGTAAAATTTCTTCATCTACTGATTCTTCAGCAAGAGATCAATCTTCAAAATCTGAAGGACCAGATTTTAGATTAATACCTCATATTCACATGGCGCAACCAAGACCCTTAAATTTAGTTCAGTTACCCCAATTTCCGGGTCATCCGGGTACTGATCCAGATCAACATATTGCTAGGTTTGAAATAGTGTGTGCAGCAAATTTAATTCCGCAAGCTAGTTTTCTGCACACCTTCCCAGCAACTTTGGTTGGACCAGCTCAGGAATGGTTTAGAACTCATGGACCATTTGCGGATTGGGATGCATTAAAAGCTGCCTTCTTAGCTCGTTTTCGTCCCCTAGCCTTTAAGGAAAGTCTACAGGAACGATTGCGAACTATTAGAATGGCCATTGGTGAAAGTGTAGATTCCTACTATGGAAGAATGGAGTATTTGTTACAACGGTGGAATAATCATCAAATGCCTGATGATTATCTCACCGGGATTTTTATAGGAGGATTATACTCCCCGGAGTTTCGAATAGCTATTAAGGAAAAGAGTCCAGCAGACCTAGCTACAGCCCTAAGATATGCTAAAAGTTATGAGGAGGCTAGGATAAGTGATGATAGACAATTAACTATGGTAGATCCAACCATTTACCCATCATCATCTTATCCTCCAAATCCTATGTATATTTCTAATCTGGGTCCTCCGATACCTTATCCTTCACAAATACAACCTCAAAATTATTTGAACCCAGCCCCATTACAAATGGCTTCTGTAGTACCACCTACTTCAAATTTCCAGTTTACTAAGAAATCTGAAGTAGAACCTCACAAAGTAGATCATTTTCAAGATGAAATAAGCAAACATACCAATGCCATGCATGAATTGAGAGTTCAAGTGACTAACGCTCCTTCAAAACGTCAAAAACCCACTAATACTCGAACAAATGTATGGTGTACCAACTGTAATGGACAGGGTCATTTACCTAATGAATGTCCATCACCTTTTGGTAGTTATGAGAAACCATTATGCACCTTTTGTGGAGGAAATCATACTACCAACAAGTGCTAGAATCTAAATGCTGTAAAAAAGGATTTGAATGTAGTTAAACAAGTTTTACAAATAGATGCTAACAAACCTTGGGTAAATAAAGGGAATCCGAATAAAAGACCTTTTACGCGTCCTAATGTTGGTCCCCCATACAAACCTAATGATAATCGACCACGGTGGAATGACACTTACAATGCTCCACCGGTTTGGAAAGGTCCACCTAGTAATCCAAATACTCACAATTATGGACCCCCTCAACGTGGTAAAATGGTAGTTTGTTATCGATGTGGTGAATTAGGCCATTATGCAAGTGAATGCCCTAATCCCCGCAAACCAGTTGATTATAGTCCTTTTTGTAGTAAATGTAGACAACAAGGACATCTAACTCAAGATTGTGAGGAACCACCACGTACGTTTCCTCCTTCTGAGAGAGATTATCCTAGAAAAGTTCAATTCCGTGAAGAAAATACTTCTAGAAATGTTAATTATATCAAAGGTAGCATGGAACCCCAGTCTGTAAATTCAAAGGATGTTTTTGTTACGACAAGAGCTACAAAAACAAAAATAAATAAAGAATTGGAAGAAACGCAACCTCCCTTAAATGGCCCACCAACTTATGATAAAATTTTATCAAATAATAGTCAAGAAATTCCGATAAAACTAATTCCACAACCTCCTATTGAGGTTGCACAAGAACCACCAAAAGATTCAAATGAATCTCATCAAAAATTTGGGTTACCACTCCAAAAGATTATTTTTCCTCAAAATACTTTACCAAGCATAACTCATACTATACCACTTGACTCCTTTAATTCTATTCCAACTGGAAATAGACAAAATAATAAATTAAAGGATCAACGCATGAATAGTACAAGTATAAGGAAAAATCGAGCTAATCGATCGATGCGTTTAGCCATGGGTATGGAACCTTATGATATCTTAAATAATTTAGATAAAATTCAACCTCAAATTACTTTACGCCAACTTTTAGCAATTGCACCTAAGTGTAGAGGAGAATTGAGTTCTTCTCTTATACGAAAACGTGCAAGGACTGTTGACGTAAATGATATTTCTTTAGATCCCGGCGCACCTACCATAGAGGTGATGATCGATGGATCTCTAATTTATGGAGTCCAAATTGATAGTGGTTCTAGTGTAAACCTTATGAATCATGATACTATGGAGGAATTAGGTTTAACTAATATGACTCCAACTCCCATTATACTAAGAATGGCAGACCAGAGTAGAGTCAAACCTCTCGGGTTACTGTCCCAAATACCAACTGTTGTGGGCGGGATAGAATATAAAGTAGACTATATTATCTTTAAAATTACAGAATCAATATCCTCATATCCTATTCTCTTAGGACGACCTTGACTATATCTGGCTAAAGCTAAAGATGATTGGGGAAAAGGTACCCTTACTATTGGGAAAGGTAAGAATAAAATTGTTCTACCAATGTACCCCCCAATTTATCATGGGGAAACTCAAGAAGAAGATTCTGATGTCACATCTCAAGATTCTTATGGATCAGACTATGAGAGTGATAGGGATGAGATTATTAAACATGTAACTAAAGATAGTCCTTCCTCTTTTAAATGCGTGGGACTTGGGGAGTATTTTACACCCCTTGTTGAGATTGATGACTCAAACGATGCTATTTTGGCTTGGGAAAACTCTAGAGTTTTTAATATAAGTATAGAACCTAGTATTGAGTCTGACTTAGAACCTGGGACCGGTTCTGAGTCACAAGAATTAGAGGATAATCTAATGAATGACGACCCTACACCCCTATATAAAGAATCTCTTCATACTCCTTTAAAAGACATGAATTTAGGTACGAAACAACATCCTCAAAATATTCGAGTTTATGCAAACATGACCATCAAAGAATGGGAACATTGGTTTCAATTCTTTGAACGGTACAAAAGCGTATTTGCTTGGACTTATTTAGATTTGAGAGGTGTACCGGTCGAAATATGTGAGCATAAAATAATTTTAGAAGATAATGCAAAGCCAATAAGGCAACGTCAATATCGAATGAACCCTAAATATTCTTTAATGGTTAAAGAAGAAATTGACAAGTTACTCTCCTGTGGGTTTATATTTCCTGTACCCCACAGTGAATGGGTATCCCCTATAGTTATAGTACCCAAAAAGACGGGTAAAGTTAGAATTTGTCAAGACTTTCGAAAGTTAAATAGTGTAACTAAAAAGGATTATTTTCCTCTACCTTTTACAGATACCCTATTGGATAGTGTAGCAGGACATGAATGCTACACTTTCTTGGATGGATTTTTGGGATATAATCAAGTTAAAATTGCAGAACCTTATAAACTTTTAACTGCATTTACAACTGATTGGGGTATTTTTGCTTATAATGTGATGCCTTTTGGCCTCTGTAATGCACCAGCCACTTTTCAGCGGTTAGTAATCTTTGTATTTCAAGACTTCCTTCGCAAATTTATGGAAGTTTTTCTAGATGATTTTTGTATTTTTAGCAGTCAGCAGGATCATGCCAAATGTCTAGCTGAATGTTTCGATCGCTGCTTGAAATATGGAATTTCTATTAATGCGGCTAAATCCCAATTTTATGTTCCATTCGGACGATTGGTAGGACATATTGTGTCTTCACAAGGGATAGCAACAGATCCTGATAAGGTTGCCGTTATTCTAAGTTTACCCCAACCTAACACTATCTCTGAAGTCAGAGGCTTCTTAGGGCATGTGGGTTATTATCGTAGGTACATTTATAAATATGCCACTATTGCAATTCCTTTAACTGAATTAACTAAGAAAACTAGTGAACCTCCTGTTTGGACATCGGCTTGTACACAGGCCTTTGAACAATTGAAAAGAAAATTGACTACCGCACCAATTTTAATTCCTCCAAACTGGGATAAAGATTTTGAAGTTTATGTGGATGCTTCAAATGTCGCTATTGGAAGTATTCTAAGTCAAAAAGATGAAAAAGGGCATGATAGGCCTATATATTATGCGAGTCGGCAATTAGTTCCCGCTGAGAAAAATTATACTGTCACCGAGCGAGAGGCTTTGGGAATGATATATTCCGTTCAAAAATTTAGACATTATTTATTGGGTTATAAATTTACTTTTCATGTTGATCATGATGCTCTGAAGTATATGATAAATAAACCCCTATTGAGCGGACGTATTGCTAGATGGGTTCTATTACTTCAAGAATTTAATTTTACAATTCAAGTTAGACCTGGAAAACGTCATGCAAATGCTGACCATCTTTCCCGGTTAAGTGAGGAATTAGGACACGAACCCATCGATGATAACCTTCCTGATACTAACTTATTTCAAGTTGACATCATATCTAAAGAATATGCGGACATCTTACATTATTTGTCTACTAATCAATTTCCCTTAGATTATAATGAAAAACAAAAACTTCGCCTTATGTATAGGTCTAGTCCCTATACTATCATTTGTGATGTTCTTTACAAAAAGGGCAAAGACGAAGTTTTACGTCGATGCGTTTATCAAAGTGAGGTGCCTTTAATCTTACAAAATTGCCATACTAATGCATGTGGGGGACACTTTGCCGGATTTGTTACTGCTCAAAAAGCCTTACATTCCGGTTATTGGTGGCCCACTTTATTCCATGATGCTATTAAATATGCTAAAAGGTGTGATCCTTGTCAACGGGTGGGAAAACCTACACCCTCTTCAGCCATGCCTCTCACCCCTATTTTAGCACAAGTACCTTTTGAGAAATGGGGAATCGACTTTGTTGGCCCTATTAAACCCCCTAGCCGTAATGGTCGAAAGCGATATATATTAGTTGCAACAGAGTATGTTACTAAATGGGCAGAGGCACAAGCCACCCGTACGGATGATGCCACTACCGTGGCGAAATTTCTATATGAAAATATAATTACAAGGTTCGGGTGTCCTAAAGAATTGGTAAGTGATCGTGGCACTCACTTTATTAATTCTATCATAGCCAATCTTACCAATAAATATTCTATAAAACATAGAAAATCCACACCCTATCATCCTCGAGCAAATGGCCAAACTGAGAAAACTAATGGGATTTTATGTAAAATTATCACTAAAATCGTACAAGGCGCTAATACAGATTGGGATGAACGACTTTTTGATGCTTTATGGGCTTATCGTACTGCTTATAAAGTTACTACAAAAAGTACCCCTTTTCAACTTCTCTATGGCCAAGAAGCCATTTTACCCATTGAATTGGAAATCCCTTCGTTAAGAATCGCCCTTGACCATCGACTAGATGATGCCCAATCCCTTACCCATCGTTTGACTATGCTTGAACACTTAGACGAAGTCCGTGCCCAAGCCTATTTGAACACGGTTGCTATTCAAAACCGTCGTAAAACTTTTTATGATAGTAAATTAAAACCTAAAGTTTTGAAACCTGATGATTTAGTATTGCTTTATGATAGCCGTTTTCAGAAATTTCCAGGCAAATTTCGTATGCGATGGTTTGGCCCTTACAAAATTTTACATAGTTATCCTAATGGTTCTTTCGAATTGCAAGATTTCGAAGGTACAATCCATTTAACCCGCTATAATGGCAATAGGTTAAAGTTTTACCATACTGACATTGAGGACAAGTCAGATCATAATGTTCGGGGGGGAGGTTAGAAATTACTTAAGTTATTTGAGGTTAGAAGTTATTTCCTTTTTCCTTTTACGCATTATGTAAATTCGTGTACACTAAATATTTTTATATTTCTTATTTCTTATATAAATTAAATAACTAAATAAATTTAAGAATAAAAAATAATAATAATAATAATAATAATAATAATAGAAATAATAACAAAATGCTTAAAGCAGGAAATGACAGCGTTAGCTTAAAGTTGTAATGAGTACCATTGGTTTAACCATGGGAACGAGAAGTCATGATGAATGATATTCATCATTGAACTTTATCTTGCCAAGAAGATACGACCCTGCCGCCATTTCTCAGTTTCTTGCAAGAGTGAAAACAGCTTTTAGCAAAACCTGAGTGTAAGCTTGAAGCTGTCGAGAGAATGCTTAGGGTTAAGAGTGCGCATGAGCATTTAGTCAGTAGAGCGCTTAGAGCAAACCATTTGTTGAGTGAAGAAAGAATTGCTTGAAGCGATATAGTAAACATTGTGAGCGCCAGGACTGCGGCGGAAGTGGGAAGCGCGGTGATTTGTGACGAGTGCTTGAAGCAATTGGGTTTCTTTCCTTTCTTGGTGAGTAAGTTGAGTATTTTTCTTTCTTTCTTTTTTCCGTTGAGCAAAGCTTAAAGCTGGAGAATTGTAGATCATGTTTTTCTCTGTTGAATAGATAGCCAGGATGCATGAGTATGAGTAAGGTAGAGCATGAGAATAGCGCACAGCGGAATTTTAGGTTAATGCTTGAAGCAACGAAGTGATGGTTAGATAAGAAGTCTAAAAGCACCAGAGTTTTGTGGGATAACCATTGTAGAAAGAAGAAGGAGGAGTTCTACTGCTGTGCAAGCATTGAAGACTATTTGAATTGTGGTGAGCGATCTTTAAAAATTTGCTTTATGAAGGTGGAAAAGTTATGATCTGCTGCTGATGGCTAATTGTTTGAAACCTGGTTCAACCAATTTTGTGATAGCAACATTGTAAACATTTGGATGCTTGAAGATTGAATTAAGAAGCGCTTAAAGCTGGAGTAATATGGACATTATGCTTCCAGCAATTTTAAGAACGGGAAAAAGAAAATTATTGATATTGTTGAATGCGCAAGAACGAATGAGAAAACATGATTGTACCTGTTTAGACACAGTTAAACAAGACAAAGCTTGAAGCAATGAAGATGGTGAAGATTAACCGAGCTAGTAATTAGGCGAGTGCTGTAAGCATAACTGTTTTGAGTGTTTTTAATGCATCTCATTGCATGATGTTTTGTTTTAATGAGTGTTAAACAAAAAGATAAGAGTTAGGCTTTGTAAGCATATCTAAAATGAATTGCTTAAAGCAACGAAGAAGAATACCAATCTGCTTAAGCAGTGTTAACATAAGAGGGTTAAATATAAAACCAGTCAAAAGATAGGTAGATATAAATTATTTTTGCTTTAAACTGATTAAGAGTGTTATGTAAGAAAGATCTGTTATACAATGAACAGTAAAAGAAGAAGCTTGAAGCATGAGAGAACATAAATAAGATCAGAGAGATTGAAACAAGGAATGTATAGATAAAGCTTTTAAGCCGTCATTTTTAGTTATGTTTGTGTCTTGAGAATGAAATGAGGGAAAGAAAAGCTTAAAGCCGAGTGAATGTAAGCCATTGAGCATTATAAAATAATTTCATAGTAAAATTAATATAGGCTGAAATAACCTGCTTAAGCTTAATAACATGATAAAAGAGGTTAAGAGTGATAACTGTTAACAAGATTTATGCTCGTAAAAGAAAGTTTAAAATGCTATAAGCTGGGAACACAAGAATATTGTCAATGGCAGTAAGAGAGAGCTAAAGTGGATGAAGATGAAATATATATATATATATATATATAGAATGATAATAGTGATCTTGATCAAAGGAAGAAAGAAGGAAATATGAAGAAATAAGTGACTGTGAAGGGAATCTGCTGACAGCTAATGAACTAATGGAGTGAAGCTTGAAGCAATATAAGAAACAGAAGGATAATTGCTATATGCTTCCCTAATGAAGATTATTACCTGCTTAAAAAAGAGAAATCAAGATTAATTAATCACCTTAATATTTAACTAATAACTCAAGAGTGTTAGTAAATAATTTATAGCTGTAAGCAAATTTGATTAGTTATGAGAGTCTGTCAAGGCAATCAAACATAATAAGAGTATTAGCATGGAAAACATGTTCTAGACTATTAGTCAGAGGGAATCATTTCTAAACTAGAGTAAGATAAATTATATCGCTTAAAGCAAGAAATATGAAAGTTTGTTGAGTGACTTTGTGAGTATAATTTAATGTAACAACTAAAAAAATTAAAAAAATTATTTCTTTAGTCTAATAGACTAATTTAGTTTAACTTTATAGTAATCAACCAGAAATAGTCCAGTGAAAGGCTTAAAGCTGAGTTAATAGAATATATCTCTTAAGAGTGGATTTGTTATTTTGAAATTAGTTTATATATTAGTTTTGTCCAGTTAACTGAGAGCTTTTAGCAATAGAATAAGTATAGTTAGAGGTTGAACCATAGTCTGTTTTGGTGAATGCTTTATAAGCTGAAGTGATGGTTAAAATGAACTGGCTTAAGGCTTTACTGAATTGCTGCTTAAAGCTCGTAATTTATACCTGCAAGTGAGGAGTTATCTTGACAAAGAATTTGCAGCTTAAAGCAGTATGATGAAGATTTAACTTAATACCCGTAGAGATGCGTAAAGCCTGATATTCTTTGCAAAAGGCTTGAAGCTGCTTGTGTTGCTATGATTCAGCATATATTTGAGAAATGGCTCCACCAGCAAAGGAGCTGCCTCCGACTCACTTTTGCCAGCTCTTAGCCCCTCACAAGGAGAAATTGATTGCTGCTGGAGTTTGGAATTTCGTTATTCATCAACGTTCTCCAACGGCTTGTCGAGCGGATATTGTTCATGCTTTTGTGCACACTGCATCGGAGAATTATAATCGGTTCACCGTAGAGATCCAGGGGCACACTTTATTGATTACAAATGAGCTGTTGGCTGCGGTCTACAATATCCCTGGGCTTGCTGATGCTACTTCCTTGAAACACATCAAGGAACCCACTAAGAAAACTTGGGCTACTATTTTTCCCCAGGGGAAAGCAGAACACTATGATTCCGAGACGCAGACATGGAATTTCACAGAGGCCAAGACGCCCTACAATCATTGGTTTTCATTTGTGAATACTTATTTCTGTTTGGAGAGGCATCCGTTGGAGATGACTCACGAGGAGATTCGTATGGCAATAGCTGCCTTCGCTGGGATTAAAGTGGATTGGTGTGAGCTGCTTCGAGCACATTTGCATCGAGAGGTCATGCGAGCTAAAGCCGATATTCCAATAAACCAAGCCAAGTGTATGATTACTTTGATCTTCGAGCGCGCTATGAAGAACAACCTTGCTATTCCGGTTCAACCGCTTAGTACCCCTGGTGAGCCCTCTGGAGAGCCACCAGTCGTTGATGCTGCCCGGTTTGTTCGCTTGAAGCGTACTCCACTAGCCTCAGAGCAACTGGATCCACCTGGGTGTTCTACTAGTACTCATACGGAGGAGGCTTCAAGCAAAAAGGCGAAAACAGCCAATACGGCTACACCATCAACGGACCCAGCCACGATGCAGCGGATTATCCATAATCTCACTCAAAAACTTCAGGAAGGCGGTGGAGTTTCTTCCACTCAGCACAGTGCCGCAGAGCTTACCAAAATTCTAGGCAGTCAGCTACAGCAAGCTAAACAAGAAATTTGGGACTTACTGCGTGCCAACAAACGATTGGGTACGACTATTGAAGAAAAAGATCTTGAACTTAAGGTGGAACGTGCAGCAGTACAATTGCAATGTGAACATCTCGGTGGTTTAACCCGTGATCTTGGACTTAAAGATCAGCTTATAGCTCAGAAGGACTTGGAGCTTGAAGCACAATGCACTAAGCACAAGGAGCAGATGAACCAGCTTAAAGCACAGTATGCTGAGGAAGCTACCCAGC
Source organism: Pohlia nutans (assembly GCA_022496805.1). Taxonomy (NCBI): domain Eukaryota; kingdom Viridiplantae; phylum Streptophyta; class Bryopsida; order Bryales; family Mniaceae; genus Pohlia; species Pohlia nutans. The sequence goes on from CM040086.1 coordinate 8,470,066, forward strand.
GACAGAAAATTGCTTTAAGCGAGATCGAGTTCAAGCTTCAGATGGCCCAAGAGCAATTACAACGTGCCGATCAACGCCACCAGCAGGATCATAAGGACTTGCAACAACTCACCGTCGACTTGAAAAAGTTACAGGTGCAGGACAAACTTGATCGTTTACCGCTTCCAGCATTACCCGTTTCTTCCAGGCGCAAGGCTGTACACCATAGAGGTACACAAACTATGGTTGATCCTACTCCAGCTCCCGTGGTGGAGCACGTAGTCACACAATTGGCGTCCATTCCTGAAGAGCTTAAGGTGCAATTGTGGGAACGGGAGCGTCTTTTACCTCCCTCTAAATCCCTGTTTGATACTTACGAGAGCCAACAGGAATTATTTTTTATTTTGGAGCGATTAGATCTTTGCCAATTACTCGCTTTCAGCACATTCCAGCGATTATGGTCAGATGCCACAGTTACCCATACTCAACCCTTACTAGCTGAAATTATTGCTCGAGGCGATTTGGTTGTTGGAGATTTGGTACCACTATTACCACTGGTGGGAGACTTTGAGGCTCAATCCCTTTGCTACTACTCAAAGCTTGAAGCTGAATTGCACCAGCGGCGTTCGGTTGAACCAACTCCTAGACCACGTATATCTGCCTTGGAGCGTTATCAACCTCAAATTCGAGATGCTTTGAGCAAAATTTCTTGGGACCAGTTGCGGCGTTGGCAGATCCTTTTGGATCGTCAGGCTATGTTTTTAAGTGATGAGACCCAGCTAAAAGCTACTATTGACTACAGTGTGCTTCGCCAAGCCACTAGTAATTTAGAAGAGCTGGGAGCTAGCCATTACACTTCAGGTTTCGCTTCAGCGCTCAACCGGATTTACCAAACTGTGGGGCCAATGCGAGCACATCGAAAACCTCTCCAGTATGAGTTACAGTCAGCGCTTAAAGCAGAGGCAGCATCAGCTTCTACACGAGTGGAGTCACCGCCTCAAGCGTCCAAGCACACCTTTGGCTTAGACCAATTCTTTTTGGGTTCCTATGAACACTTGTTTGATCACTTAAGTGAAAAGCCGATTATTAACTGGAAAGCAGTTGAGTGGGTCTTGAAGGATTATGGCTTATCACTCTTTCAAGCCAAGGCTCCCGATAAAGTACTGCGGGAGAAGACTGACGCCCCTGATTCCTCTTGGACAGTTCATCCTCCTCCTCAGGTGCTGGCGGATTCGCGTTATTGTCCCTGTGATCGACGTTATCGTTGGGATCCTGCTGCCACAATTGACAGTACTGATTACAATTGGCCACGTATTCCGGGACCATTTTACACTCATGAGGACTGCACGAAGGCGTACACCAGATTCTTTGAGGAGCATCGCACGCACCGTGATCCTATTTGCTTTCGTGCGGTGATATTCTCAGCAGTATTGGCGCAGTGGTGCAAAGATTGGAAGGTATCTTTCGACGCTAATAGCTACTTCCCAGGAAATAAGGAATTTTGGTTCTTGGTTAAGCTGCAGTATCGTAGTGCTAGGTGTGCACGCTTGCTTGAAGCTATGGCCATTACGAATTTTATTGCTGGTGTGCATCCCTCTCTTGTCAATGAGTTCGCTACCCGCTATGGGCCAGTTCAGCGATTCTTCCTTTGTCAGGGCCGTCACAATTATGTTGAGCTGAAAGCAGATGACCAAATGCTCCTTGGTTTAACCTATGCTCGAGAGTGGGAGAAGAAGCGTAATCAAGAGCAGAGTAGTCGACGGAATTAGTTTTGACAGGGACGTCAAAAGCTTAAGTGGGGGGCTATGTGAACGTAGAAAGTTAGCAAGATATTTGAGTTTTCATTTTTTGTGTGTAATAGGGTTCTTAATACTCTTAGTTTTAGTTTTAGTGTGAACTTCTTTAGAACTTTTAATGTCAAAGTAGTTTTAAACGGTTAGGAAGTTAAGTTGGTTAGACCGGTTGTGGAAGTTGCTTTGAGCTTGCAGTTTAGTATTAAAGGAAGTGTGTTTTCCTTCTTCTCTCTCATTGTTTTTGAGCTTGGAGCAGTAGCAGATGTGAAATCTGGCTCCAATTGTTGTGTGTGAATTTTCTTTGATTAGTTCTGTGCAAAGACTATCATTCTGTAATAAGAGGCTTGAAGCAATTATTTCCATACAGTTTTTGTGTTTAAGTCCCAGTGATTGGGCAAGTGGTAGTGTTTCCTGTGAAAGGAATTATTTAGTTGGTCAATGCTTAAAGCCATTCTGTCAACTCAGTGCTTAAAGCAATTTGTTTATGTGTGCTTAATAGTAATTGGAGTCTGCTTAAAGCAATAGTTAGTGATTGCATGGGCTTAAAGCTATCCAGTATTCAATTGTTTGAGAGAACTGTCATGGCTCCAAGGCAATGTTTATGAATGGATGTATGCTTAAAGCATTAATTTAAGTCAGTGGGATTTGTGTATGTGTGTACTCATGCTGATCTTGTGTAAGAAGTGATTAAGGCTTTGAAGCAATTAACTCAGTGAATGTAACTGCTTAAAGCAACTGTTTAGTATAATCAGGGTATATACTTTAGCAATAATTGATGTGAATGAATGAGTGTATGCAATGGTGTTTGCAATGATTTTATAAACTCCAGAATTGAGGCAGTAGAGGAAGAAGGAATTATTTGAGTAAACCTGTGGAATGAAAGCACCTTAAAACCAATTGTAGTTTGTTAATGCTCTAAGCAATCAGTTGTTGTTGTACCTCTTAAGAAGGAACTGGTTAGGCTTAAAGCAAATGAGTCTTTGGTGTATGCTGAAAGCTTTGTGTGTAGGTGGTTAAGAATATTAAAGACAATAGCTTGGTGTTGTTAAGCCTTGAGTAATTCAGCATAAAGGATGCTATAAGCAAAACGATATATAAACTGCCTAGAGCAAGATGAGAATTATAATGCTAAAAGCAATAAAATAAGTTTGATGTTGTGTAGTTGGAGTACATTGCCTTGAGCAAAACAATACAAGGAATGCTATAAGCAATATTTGGACACTTGAGTGATGAATGAGTGATGCTATAAGCAAACTTTGTGAGGTTATGCCTTGAGCAAATGCAACAGGAAATTGTTACTTTCGTGCCTTGAGCTATATGTTTTGTAATCCCTTCAGGCTAAAAGCTGCCTTTGTTTATAAGCCAACACACTAGGATAAGACAGGGACTGCATATTTGTATTGTTGCATTCATAAGTCATGGACAGAAACTAGAGATAGGTTAAAGAGTGTTTCCTATACCTCTATCCAATGGGTTAATTTATCTTTATTTCCCCCAATAATCAAACTACAATAGAAAATTACCTCATAAGTGACCTTAATTACATTACAATAGACTATCTGACCTTCCTTAAACCAAAAAACCTCCACTATACATCTCCTTGGGTGGTTTGTCTACCGAGCTTTTTCGACTAACAAACTAAGAGGGATATTTTTGGATTTTCTGTATCAATAAAATTTGTACATTACGAATTTTAGATTATATCCATACGGTTAGATTTATGATTTCTATCACCAATATTTTTGTATAAAATCTAAAACTCAAAATTCAAATTCTTTTGTAATTTGATTACGAATAAGATATTGACAATGTTTACATGAACTTTTTTGTGGTTGGTTGAAATGTGATGCTCTAAGTATAGTGATTTTTGGATGTTTTTAAGTGGCTTAATTTTATGAGTTGAATTTTTTAAGAGCACTTTTACATTGAAATCTTCAAAATTTTGGGCGAATCACTACAACATGAAATGAGGCATAAAGGTTTCACAAATCATCTCCTTTCTAATCGGATCACACAAACATGAAGCTAACTTCCCATAAAATCTATAGTAAAAAATCCACACTACAAAAAGTCAATGATGGATGAAAAATCATGAATGAAATTTGTACATCGTCCAAAAAATGGATGCTCACGCAGTTCAAGGTTAATGTTAGAATAGAGGTTTATGTTAAATTTTGAAACAAACATAAATTTTAATACTTGGATTATGAATTTTAAAGCAAATCTTCATATTTTGACAATTAGTACAACATACGCTAAGAGCATGCGCACCCTATGCTTGTATCCACCCTCCGACTCAAGAAATTGGATGTAGTATCATTGTATTTAATGTTTTTCTTGTTTGTTTTGAAGGCAAGTGAGAGAGCCGTACTTTTAGGATCATATATAGTGATGTTTTTATAGTCCCTCTATAGCTATAGAGGAAGGGTTTGGTATCCTAGATTGATGAACAATAATGATTATCCACATATAATGATTGTGATTGGTTCTCGCACTATATAGAGGGTAATCATATCGGTTAAAGGGTTTGGTGAATTTGTTAGAGTCTAACACCAAATCTCCAATACCAATATAGTACAATGAGGTTAAGTGAAGGGAGAAGGGTGAGCATAATCTAATTATACTATTTGGAAAAGTAGGTTTTAGAGTTGCTACTTCTACGCTTTACCCTTATTCGCCCAGCCATGCATATTCTGCATGATGCACACAATTGAAATACGTGTTCTTATCTATCATGCACTTTTTGCATAAAACGTTTACAGGAAGTTAGCTTTGTGAATGTGTGATCCGATTAGGAAGGGGATGATTTGTCAAATCTTTTTTCCTCATTTCATGTTGTAGTGTTCCACCCAAAATTTCAAAGATTCTAGTCTAAAAGTGCTCTTGAAAAATTCAACTACTAAAATTAAGCAACCAAAAAATCTCCAAAAATCACTACACTTAGAGTATCAAGTTTCAACCCATCACAACAAATTTCGTTATTAAATTGTCAATATCTTATTTGCAATCATATTACAAAAGAGTTTTCAATTTTAAGTTTTCAATTTTATACACAAATATAGGTGATAGAAATTGCAAATCTAACCGTATGGATAGAATCCACAATCCATAATGTACAACCTTTATTCATTCATCAAGTTGAAGATATCCCTCTCTAGTTGCATTTAATAATGCATTTTTTGGAAATCCGTCAAATATGAAGAAGGTGAAAACCTTTAGGGGTTAAAGGTTTTTATCCTTGGGTACAGCTTTGCTATGTGGCACACTTTCATCCTTCAACGGTTCTTTCAATATTAAAAACTATCACCCAAATTAAAAAAATGAATAACAACTTTCAACTTTAAAAAATCATTCTCACACTTTATGATTTCAAACTAGAAATGGTCTAAACTCATTGTCACGCTTCATAAGTTCAAATCACCAACAATCAAGACCATCTTCATAATTTTTCAATTTTTGGGTGCCAACCATCAAAACTCATCAACTAGCAATTGTGTTTTATGATTTTAGACTACCAAAAGTGAGACATTCCAAACTCATCTTCATTGTTTCTAATAGAGGATACCAACTACCACATTTCATTCTAATGATTTGTTGTGTGTCCACTTTCATTTTCATTATTTGTGCTTGGAGGCTACCGACTACATACCACATTTCATTCTCACGATTTGTTATTGGATACTCATCTTCATGCTTTTGATGATGAAAACTCTCCTTCCTCTACTTAGGAAATTGAAAGAAAATGAAACCTCAAAATACCTACCGCATTTGTTCCTTCCTACTGATCCTCCCATAGCAACATTGGAAGACTCAATATGTAGCATTCTCCCACTAAAACATAGAAGCACTCAACGTACACTATTTTGCCTTTAAAAACCCACTCATCTTGATAACTTAATTGGGTTGCTTCGCTTTCTCACGTTGACTTCCCTCATACGTTGTCAATTCCTGCAACAACCTTTCGAACCAACTAGAAAAAATTATCTACAATGTTTAGTACTGAGGGTACATAATAGCTTATTAAGGGTTATACAGGGAACATCCCCATTTGAACTGGAGTGTGACCTATTACAAACAACTAATATTGAGGTAATTGATGCAACGTAGTATTGCTAGAAGCCAAAGACGTACGGGTGCTAAATAATGGTGTGTGGGAGGAGGGGTTAGGCATGGGCTGATCTCTAGAGTGTCCTTGTGATGAGTTATCCCATATGGTTTGTCCATGGTGACCTCCTAGTGTACACTACTTAAGGTGGAAGGCCTTTGAGTAAAGATTATCTCTTTCTACGCATTCCTTGTGTTTGTGTGTGTGCCTTGTGCAATCTTCTCTACTTTCAATAGGTTATGGGCCCACTCATGTGTGTTTCATGAGTATTAGATTGCATTTGTGCAAGTATTTTGAGGTCGGTGCGCAACGGGCGGTTTTGGAGCATTGTTGGAGGTTTTGGAGCTTGTTGAAGCGTTGGTGTTTCTTGGAGGTGTGCATGGGCTGAAGTTACATGTTGGAGCACTCTCTTTGGTCAATTTCTTCCCTTGATCTCCTTCTTTTCTTTCTTCTATCTCTTCGTTGCGAGTGGAACTTCGTTTGGTTCAATTGTGAGCATTTGAGTAAATGCAAGTGATTTGTGAGGTGTGAAGACTCTCGTGGAGGGTCTACCATCTGATCCTAGTGATTAGGCACTTGCTTTGAGGTGTTGCATGTGTTTCATGCTCTTGGGGTGCTCAAATTTTCATTTGGAGCTAATTTGTGCACAAAGGTGCGGTTTTGAGCAATTTCAATGCGATTGGGGTTTTGAGGGACTTGTGTGAGTTCATGTGCATTGAGTGAGTGCTCTTGAAGGACACAAAGGTGTCATTGACGTGCATTGAGTGTTTGGGGACACTAAGGCGTCGTATTGAAGCATTTGGAGTTGTTTTGAGCTCCATTGAGTGATTTGAGGGGTTTTGGTGAGCCTCTTTGCATTTTTGGGTGAGGGTTCTCACATTTGAGTGTTGGGAGGCGTGTGTGGAGCACAAAAGTGCTGATCTAGTGTTTGGGGTTGTTTTAAACCCATTGGGTGCACAAAGGTGCAATATCAAAGCAAAAAATCACAAAAACAAAGTTGTGTGTTTGAGTTTGAGGTTTCATTTGTGTGGGGAGGCATACGTAAGTGAGGATCATGGCATCTTTTGAGGGTGAGGGTCCCAAGGTCGTGGACAAGTTCGATGGGGTGAATTTCCACTTGTGGAAGTTCAAAATGGAGATGGTGATGGCCGAGAAGGAGTTGTGGGAGATTGTCGAGGGTAGTGAGGAACCTCCTTTCTCTTCTACGGATCCTAGGATCATGCAAGCGTACACGAGGAGGGAGAAGAAGGCATTTGCCATTTTGGCACTCAACCTCGCGGATTCGCAACTTGCGCACATTCGTTCGTGCAAGACACCCGCGGAAGCATGGTCCAAGCTTTGCAACATTCACGAAGCGAAAACATTGGCCAACATTTTGTTTTTGAGGCGCAAGTTCTTCACCATCAAGATGGGCGAAGAAGATGACATGTTGGCGCACATCAACAAGGTCAAAGCTCTCGCGGATCAACTCAACGGTTGCGACGTGTCGGTTACGGATGGTGACATCGTGATGACACTTTTGGAGAGCCTTCCATCATCATACGAGTACCTCATCGTGGCAATGGAGTCAAGACCCATTACGGAGCTCACATTGGACTATGTGACCTCACGGTTGTTGCACGAGCTTTCGCGGCGAAAGGAGAACGAGTCTCGAGAAGATGGAGCGGCACTCGTGGCGAAGCAATTCAAGAATGGAGGCGGTGGGAGCTCAAGCGACAAGGTGTGCTTCTATTGTGGTAAGAAGGGCCACATTGCCAAATTTTGCTTCAAACGCAAGAGGGATGAGAAAGGGGAGAGTGCAAACAACACTAAAACTCGTGACGATGATGAGTACGCATTTACGGCTAGATATGAGGCAAGCATGAGCGATGGCATCGAGGGTGATGCAAGCATGAGTGATGGTATCGAGGGTGATGCAAGCATGAGTGATTGGATTGAGGTTGGTGATGAGTATGCAAACATGGCAAGCAATGTATCGTGCAATGGTAGTACGAGTGATTGGATTGTTGATTCGGGGGCTACAAGCCACATGTCACCACATAAAACTTGTTTTCATTCGTATGCTCTCATTAATCCAAGGAGAGTGATTTTGGGAGATGATACGGTGCTTGAGGCCGTTGGCAAGGGCCAAATTGTTGTAGACACCGAGGTGAGGGGTCGTGTGAAGACAATCACTATCCAAGATGTCCTCCACGTTCCCAAATTAACGGCAAATTTACTATCGGTGAGGCAATTAGTGGCAAAGCACTTGAGGGTTGAGTTTAGTGATAAGGGGTGTTATGTGTTGTCACCGAGTCGAGATGAGGTGGCCATCATTGAAGAACACGAGGGCTTGTACCACATCAAGTTCTCCAAGGTGCATTCGAAGGAATCGGCGGCGTTGGCGCATTCAAACTTGAAGGACGACAAGTTGGCGTTGTGGCATCGTCGACTTGGCCATTTGAACATCAAGAGTGTGAAGACACTACGCGGCATGATAAGCGGTATGGACCTTCATCAATTGAAAGTGGATGCTTCTACATTCACGTGTGAAGGTTGCATTGAAGGCAAGCAACAACGGTTGCCATTTGCGGGTGAAGGGGCGACACGGGCCACAAAAGTTTTGGAGATCGTGCATTCGGATGTGTGTGGCCCCATGAAGACCACATCGATGGGAGGTTGCAAGTACTTTGTGACCTTCATCGATGATTTTTCAAGGAAGATATGGCTCTACCCTATCAAAGCCAAGAGTGAGTGCTTTGAGAAGTTCAAGGAGTTCAAGACATTGGTGGAGAACCAATCCGAGTTGAAGATCAAGGTGTTTCGGTCGGACAATGGCGGCGAGTACATGTCCAAGAAATTTGACGAGCTTTTGAAGAATGAAGGCATCGCACGCCAAACTTCGGCCCCGTACACGCCTCAACAAAATGGAGTTGCGGAGCGCGCAAATCGCACCATTGTAGAGATGGCGAGGAGCATGTTGCACGCTCAAAACTTGAAGTTGGACCTTTGGGCGGAAGCGGTGGTGAATGCGGTATACACACGCAATCGGTGTCCAACAAGCGCGGTTGAAGGCATGACGCCGGAGCAAGCGTGGAGTGGGAGGCAACCATGTGTTGCACACATGCGCATCTTCGGATGCATTGCATATGCGAAGGTTCCTGACGAACGGAGGACGAAACTCGAGGCTAAGGCCTTGAAATGTGTGTTTCTTGGGTATTGTGAAGGTACCAAGGCGTATAGACTCATGTCGGTGGACACGAGGAAGATCATTCGGTCACGTGATGTGACATTTTGTGAGGAGTCTACGATGGAGGCTCCTTTGGAGGTTGGTCCAAGTGGGAGTAGTGGAGACGTTTTGGTGGACACACCCTCCAAGTCTCCTAGTGTTGTTGATGTAGGTGATGATGACGGTGATGACGAAGCTGGCGACACGGAGGTTGTTGAAGCGCCATCGAGCTCAAAGGCCAAGAATGGCGCAAAGGGCACGCAAGAGGAGCAAGTTTCTTCAAGCGAGCGGCGGTACCCCGAAAGATCGCGCAAGCCACCTGGAGAATGGTGGAAGAACCACATCTTCCCTCAAGTGGAGGACGAGCATGCAAATGTGGCATTATCGGATGGTCCATTGACCATTCGAGAAGCCATGCAAGGTGAGGATGCGGTCAAGTGGGAGCGCGCCATGCAAGAGGAGTACGACTCTCTAATTGCTAACGGTACGTGGCAATTAACTCCCATTCCAAAGGATCGCAACCCCATTGGTTGCAAATGGGTGTTTCGGACAAAGAGGGATGTTTCGGGTATTGTTGTGCGTCACAAGGCAAGATTAGTAGCCAAGGGGTTCGCGCAAGTGCATGGGGTGGACTTTCACGAGACATTTGCTCCCGTGGCCAAGTTCACCACCATTCGATGCATTCTTGCCATTGGAGCGGCCTTGGACTTGGAGATGCATCAAATGGATGTGAAGACCGCATTTTTGAATGGCGATTTGGAGGAGGACATCTACATGGTGCAATCTGAGGGGTTTGTGCAACAAGGTAATGAGCACCTTGTTTGTAAGTTGCAAAAATCATTGTATGGGTTGAAACAATCTCCAAGAGCGTGGTACCAAAAGATTGACACGTTCTTGGTTGCACACGGGTTTACTAGGAGCATTGCGGATCATAGTCTCTACTTCATGCAAGACGGGCAACATGTGGTGATTGTGATCATATATGTTGATGATTTGATCATTCTTGCAAGCCTCATGAGTTTAATGAATGCATTAAAAGGCATGCTTGAGAGAGAGTACGAGATGAGTGATCTTGGAGAATTGCACTTTTGTCTTGGTGTTGAGTTTGTGCGAGACAGGGCTACACGCACTATCACCATGAGTCAAGGCAAGTATGTGATGGACGTGCTCAAGAGATTCGGGATGGAGGATTGTAAGCCCGTGGCAACACCATTGGATGCAAACTCCAAGCTCGTCAAGCTTTCGGAGGAGGAGTATGCGATGGAGGCTAAATCGATGGCGGAGGTGCCATACAAGCAAGCGGTGGGGTCATTGATGTATGCGATGATTGCGACACGGCCCGACCTTGCGTATCCAATTAGCGTGGTGAGTCAACACATGGCGAGACCGGGCTCGATGCATTGGATGACGGTCAAGAGGATCATGCGTTATTTGAGGGGCACAAGCGATGTGAAGTTGTGTCTTGGAGGCAAAGACATTGTGTTGAGCGGCTATTGTGACGCGGACTACGCGGGAGACACGAGCGATCGAAGATCGACAACGGGCTACATGTTCAAGGTCGGATCGGGAGCGGTGTCGTGGAATAGCAAGCGGCAACAAACCACGGCGACATCAACGGTGGAGGCCGAGTACATGGCTACGAGCCATGCCACGAAGGAGGCCATTTGGTTGAGGCAACTAATGGTGGATGTGGGTTGCACACAAGGTGAGGCTACAACGATTATGTGTGACAACCAAGGGTGCATTTCACTTGCAAAGAACCCTACACATCATTCACGCACGAAGCACATTGATGTGCAATACCACTTCATTCGGGAGAAGTTGGAATTGGGAGTTATACATTTGGAGTATTGCCCAACGGAGCACATGGTGGCGGATGTGCTCACAAAGGGTCTTTGTAGAGACCGACACCAACGATTAGTAATAGCATTTGGACTTAGAGGCTTTGGCTCTACGCAAAGTGGGAGTATTGAGGTAATTGATGCAACGTAGTATTGCTAGAAGCCAAAGACGTACGGGTGCTAAATAATGGTGTGTGGGAGGAGGGGTTAGGCATGGGCTGATCTCTAGAGTGTCCTTGTGATGAGTTATCCCATATGGTTTGTCCATGGTGACCTCCTAGTGTACACTACTTAAGGTGGAAGGCCTTTGAGTAAAGATTATCTCTTTCTACGCATTCCTTGTGTTTGTGTGTGTGCCTTGTGCAATCTTCTCTACCTTCAATAACTAACACTATTACATTACAATTATAACAATGACATCGTCCTTTTGATGGCATTTCATCGCAGAATGTCGGAGATGGTTCTCGCATTCATTTCTAGGAGCATCCATGTCTTCTTCCGCCATGTAGAAGCTTGTGTTACAACAACATTGGACGGATGATGGACGAGCAAGTGGTCTTGAAAGAAAAGAGCGAACTCAAGCAATGCTCAAGCATAACTAAAGAGGGCTTCAGCCATTTACTCATCGGCAAAAGAAGCTTCGGTAGTTTGAAATTGTGCATGACTATGAAATTCCATTCCGCCGAGACTTCTCTTAACCCCTAAACGTCACAGCGTCCAGAAACTGGATCATGAATGGATTCAAAGTCCTGTAACTTTTTCATACAATCTCGGATGACTTTCATCCAAGTCACCTTTGCAAGCCTATTAAGTTCTCTACCAATGAGAGTAAATCTCTTGTGATGGGAAGATGTCCATAATATTGGAGAGGCCTCCAAATGCAGATATGTCAAATTTGTTGGGTAGATTTCATGCATGCAATGGTCCTTTCATGTACACTTATTGTACATTTGAGCTATGCTAAAATCTATTTTTCAGGCTAGCATCTACTTGTGTTCAAAGGATCGGTACGTTTAGGGGTTAATGTCAATCCATGTATTGTTTCCCATGCATGCCTCGGTATGAGAGCACCTCATCAATCCATATATTGTTTCCGATCCATGCCTCGGTAGGAGAGCACCTCGTGGAGATGAAACTTCCCCAGCTACCGAGATGAGATGCATAAAAGCAAACCTCGATTTTTAGAGTCCGACAACCGAGGATTTGTCCAAAGCCTTTATAAGAGCAATTTCTCCCTTCTCATTTTTCTATTCTTGATGGCATTCCAATGCTCTAGTGTTTTGCTTTAGTTGTTGCCGCTTCGTATACGTGGAGTGAATAGTTTTCCTCTTGGAGTTTCGGGATTGCGTTAGCCACGGATTGAGGGTGCCTTTCTCTTTCAAGATCACTTGCACCAACGTACTATTCATTCGATTAGAGCAGGTTTACACCGGTCTTCTTTAAAAACCGTAGGTTTGCATACGATACATGTTACTTTTCCCTTGCGCTTGCTACTAAGACCTAGCGTTCCCTAGTACGTGGGTCTATGCCATTGCAGTATCGCGGCACGCACCCTACAATGCTTAATTGCGAGTCGTTCTAACGGGCTTTTACATTTTTTGTGACGTGCAGATACATTATGTCCACCATGGACGTGATCATGACTGACAGATCTGAGCAGCATAGTCATTCAGAACACGACTTACACCATGTGGTGGACATGGTGCTTTGGACGAGTATTCCCACCCTCACGGCCCGCAAGATCGCACAACGTAGTATGGTGAGCAAAGTGTGGGCAACGTGGGCATCGAAACACAAACATTTCATCGTACAGGCCCGCCAGCGCGACGTCACCCGCAACTGGTACTTCCCGCTCTTGGCGAAGAATCTCACCAATCAACAATGGTCATGGATTGGAATGTGGCATGCAACGGCAGATCACTTGGCCGACACGGTCCACTCCCTTCCTCCCCTCGTCCATCAGTGGACCCGTTTGAACCGCCCTCGCATTCCTAGCCTTGTCCATCGGTGGACCCCTTTGAACCGCCCTCGAAGTGACATCATTGCGTGCTCAGATGGCCTACTCCTCATCAAGCTCCATACCCAGGTCCACTCCGACTTCTCCGACTTCTCCTACGGATTTTGGCAGCCTCTTTTGGTTTGCAATCCTTTTACAAAATAATGGAGGGAGCTTCCAGAGGCTACAAATGTCTTGGCGTCGTCTATTTGGTTTTATAGCCGCGTCCAAGCACACATGGTGGTGGACAAAGAGTCAAACTCCTACAAAGCCATTCTCCTTTTCCCCTTTTGTGTTTGTGTGTATGAATCAACGTCGAACAAAAGGACATGTAAGGCATTTCTTCAATGTGGTCCGTGGGGAAACCGGTCGCCTCTTGTCCGAACTTGGAACTACGTTTGTGCAAGCGCTTGGGCCGGTGGGCGTCTCTACGTAGCAGACACACACTTAGCCAAACCAATCGTCGACATGCCGGACCCGAGGGCGCACTTAGTTCATGTTCATGCCGGGTACCTGAGAATCTTTGAAATCAAGGTTGAAACTCGCACGTGGATAGAGATACGATTTCCTCTTGAGAAATCCTATATGAACTTCCCGCACGTCGGGAATCGAACTCCTCGGTTACGTAAGAACCTCGGTCCTCTGAGCTACAAATTTGATACAGAGATCCTCAAGTACTTGAATCTGGTGGAGTGCATGGGTGACTTGTACGCGATCGTTCCAGCACGGCTTGACGAAATCCTGCAAGACCAACGGGCAAATGGTCGCCACGATGATCTTATTTGCAATTGCAGAGGTTGAAGTATATCAACAAGGGCGTGGAATTGATGCCCTTGATGTTCCATATCTTTCAAATTCACGAGGGAGCCATCGTGTCACATAGACGACTGCGCATGGAAATCCCTCAGACCAGGAAGGATATTCGGTTTCGCAGACAGTATTTGTTGCGGTTGACGACCCAAGATTATCAACCGTTGAAGAATTGGTTTAACTGCACGATAGTGAGAAGCGTGCTGTGGGTGGCGGTGGAGCATGACTACGTGTTGCAATATGATGTCACTAGCATGGATGGGTACTTTTATGACTGGGAGAATGACTGCGTTTATGAGTGCGCGCAGTCATAAAATCGGGTCTGTGACTGCGCATTATATTTTTTGCTGACGTGGAATGTGACGCGGAGCATGACTGGGTGCCGTAGTTACCGACGAGTCGCTTCGGACACCTAGTCATATGAATAAATACGCCTTAAAGCGTATACTTGGGCGCCATGTACATGCCACGTCAGCATTCCAGCCGCCATCTTGACCGGCCCCAAGTCCTTGACTTTTGGAGGTCTGCCCAGGCAGCTGAGGCCAAAATCCGACGTGGCATGTGACTCGGGCGAGTCATATTTTTTGCTGACGTGGCATCCGACGTGGCACGTGACTCTGCGTAGTCATATTTTCTACTGACGTGGAATGTGACTCTGTGGAGTTATATTTTTGCTGACGTGGCACTTCCACGTGGAATGTGAATACTGTCATTGTTCAGCTGACGTGGAATGTGACTCTGTGGAGTCACAGTTTTGGTCATAATGTTGCTGACGTGGAATTCGATTGGTAGTGATGTTTTAGGCTTTCGTGGATTATGACTGTGTACAGTCGTGTTTGAGCGGTCGCTATGACTGTAGCCAGTCGTGTGTTCAAGACCTCCAGTAGTGTTTGACAAGAGTGCAAAGGATATACGACTGGTTTCAGTCACAGTATCGGTCGGAGTGAGATCAATATATGACTCGCGGTAGTCATAATGTTGTTGCCATGTATGTGGCCATATTAGTGCACACAGTGATATTTTCGCTTACTGAGAGTTACATTACTATTATGTATCTGAAACATACAATAGAAGACACATACGTGGAATTCAATGGAAGACGCTTACGTCTGAGAAGGGAAATGCAACATGTTCACTTGTATTTAGTAGTGAAAGACTCAATACAAAACCAAAACTCGATAATGTCTTAGAGGGAGTTGCTATCTAGCTAACCCACTCTTATTCCTTACCATTATATACATCCAACATCCATCATCTCGTGCTTCCCATTTACTTCTTGCTGCTGGCTCCTTGTGATTTTCTTCGTCATCCTGTGTGCACCACCACAATGACAAGTGGGTTAACCAACTTTTTTGCGCAAACCTCATTAATTCAGTAGAGGACCCCTTAATACGGATGCTGCGCAATTATGACTATTATCTGTTACATTCATTTGTATCATGACTAGTCCCTGTGACCTTCCCAGGTATACTTGACTGAACCGTGTGACATTCTCACTATGCTTATTACTGATCACTGTGACATGGCAGACTGCGTACATTACATAACCCTGTGACATTCAGGGAATTCATCAGCATTGCGTGCTACATCAAACATCAGAAGATCGTTTATATGTCACCTTCTCTTTCGCAGTCGCGGCATTTAGGCTGCCTCCAGTGCGGCAACGGACCACTTGGTGATGCTGTTGAGAGCAGCACCCAAGCGATCTACAACCGGATCGTACGCCACCGGGCTTCACCAAGTTTGTGGTCCCCTGGTGCCACACGGTAAAGGGAAGTCAGAAATCCACTAGTCATGAGTAAGCACATTTAAAACTTTGATTTGTAAATTACTAGTAATAAGTGGCGCAAATAGGATCACTATAAATTAAATCTATGTGATCTCTTTGAACACACCAGAAAAGGAATTTTGTGGATTTCTATTACTTGCACTAATTGAAGTTGTCAACAATGAAGGAATTGATACGAGAAGGAAAATCTGCGGTAATATGAAGCATTGCAAGTCATGAGTATACAATGAGTATGCGATGGCTCATTTATGACTACTCGGGGTCACGATGCGTGTGGTACCTCCTCGTTTGTCAGGTGGACCTCCTTTGGCCACACTGGGTCCATGACTGCCGGCGCTATTGCCGGTGGAGCCACTGCTGGCGGGTGGGATTCCTCCAACCCCGTGTTCTCCACCTCCGACGATTCGTGTGGTGTCATGGGCGGTTTTAGTGTGCGGACTTCTTGGAGCAAAACCCTGAGAGTGGCCTTCATGTCATCGACATCGCCTGCAAAACCGTCCATGAGTGAGAAGAAATGAATAAGAAAACTATGTTTCTGTAACAACTCCAGCAATAAGCTCAAAAAGGAAACTAAAGGAATCCATCTGGTTGTAATTTCAACCGGGTGACGATAATTGACTTCAAGCTGTTAGTTCAAGCGAATGCCGTATGCACAATTGCAAGATTACTTGGAGATTGATCTTTCACAAGCATTTAACGCGGGAGATAGAGACACAATCACTCTCTCTTGAGTTCAAGTCAGAGTACCTGGAACGAGAAGAACTACAATCCACTCGGCTGCAGTATACTTATAATCACATATCTTCAAAACAGAATCGAGTTCTAAGAAACATCAAAGGTCAAAGCCAGAAAAAGTTCTGCCTCCCATTTGCAAAAAGCATTAAAACTGATCATCTCTTAGCCGTTTCATTTTTCACACAAGAATTGCACCACAAACTTTTAATTAACTTAGCGACAGTCTAAAAGAGATGGAAAACTTCGAGACTCTATAGAGATTCCAAACATAACATTTACAGGCCTGCGTATGGAAAATAGCTTGGTCTAAGGCAAAAAATAAATACTTCTATGCATTCCAAAAATAAGTAAAAATTGCGGTTTCAAATTGGAGATGAAATTCTTGCCTTTCTTCGTGTCGTCTTCAACGGCTCCTCTACACGTTCGTCCTCACCGTCATCCTCGTCGCCACACTCGGAGTCGGTTAGGAGCTTCCTCTGCGTTTGTCGAACTAGGAGTTTCGGCAGGGAGTTTCAGCAAGGAGTTTTGGCAAGCTCAAAGTTTCGGCAAGCTCGAAGCCAGGAGTTTCGGCAAGCTCGAAGCGGATTCGGCAACCTGATTTGTGAAGCGGATTTGGCAAGGTCGAAGCGCTGGCGGGCAAGGCAAGCTCGAAACCCTAGTCAAGCTCGAAACCCTAGTCAAGCTCGAAACCCTAGGCAAGCTCAAAACCCTAGGCAAGCGCAAGGCAAGCTCGAAACCCTAGGCAAGCGCAAGGCAAGCTCGAAACCCTAGGCAAGCGCAAGGCAAGCTTGAAACCCTAGGCAAGCGCAAGGCAAGCTCGAAACCCTAGGCAAGCGCAAGGCAAGCTCGAAACTCTAGGCAAGCGCGAGGCAAGCTCGAAACCCTAGGCAAGTGCAAGGCAAGCTCGAAACCTTGTGCTCTGCAAGTATCTCCCTCCGCATCTACTCCAAACCCTAACGCGTTTTTTCTAGAAGCCAACAATTCTAAGCGCAATTCAAAAATTCAAGGACGTCACACCACGCACTTCACTTTGAAGAGGTAATCACTCACCTCTTGTCTTTTGGCTTCTTGAAGGTTTGTTTTGAAAGCGACGGCAACTCCAAACTCTTCAAAGCTCTGTTGTTCTCTTCGATGAGACTGCTCCTCATGCGCTCGTACGCGGGGGCTGAACGCGCCATCGACAACGGTGCTTGAGAACCCTGCAAATCTCTGTAGGACGCCGTGAATATTGCTTGAGCGATGGTCGCTTGGTCAACTGGTGCCACGTGTATCTCCGTTGACCAAGCCGCGCGACACAGAGACGACTGAGCAGGGTCATGTAGGTGACACTCGAGAGTTATACAACACTCTCCAGTCATATAGATGACGCCCTATAGTCATCTATATGACTCTGTAGTTCAGTATAACTCTCTCTTGAAAGTTGTAGACCTTGACACCCAAATGGTGTGCACAAAACTGGTATTAATTGGTCTTTATCTGAGTAAAGAAGAGTGCACCAGTAATAGGGTATAATAACTGCCTGCACCTACTTGAAGAACCAAAATGTAAGCAAATTGATGAACCAACACACCTGAATTAACCATTCCTACACGCTAGCTGATCTAAAAAGAACTATGAAAAATAAGTCCAAGTAAAGTCTCTTGTCAAATGGAAAAATGTGTCCTTGTTGCCGATTATGCTTCACAATATATATGTGACACTCTACGCTTCATGTGAGCATGCAGGTAACCCTTTACTCTAACGTACACGGTGGACGTCACATCTGTCATCAGTTGTGTTAACAGGACGAATTGACTTCCGACATCAAAGTGTATGCGATTGACAGGTTCCAGCTACACACCTCTTTGGCAATTTCACATTATACCAAAAAATGTCTGCAGATTCCAGTAGTACTCTTGAGGTCCAGAATTGCTTGTATAGGTTCACATCATGGACATTCGTCACCCGAATGTACATGTGTGGAAGTCATTTACACATTTGCGAAGACAGCAAATGTCTTAGATGTATAGTACTTCGTTGGGTTCGGAATCCTAACTGCAATTAATTGTAGGCTTCCTTCCCCTCGGCACGGGCTGTCTTTGGACGGCAGAATTAGAAAAACACGCCTGGCATGTCACCATGAGCCCAAATCTTCTGCCATATTCCCTCCAGAGTTCTGCTTCTGTGAACTTCCCGAGAAGACACACGATCAGATAGCACTGACGTATATTGAAAACCTCAGATGAAGGAAGTTGTAGTATTGAAGAAGAAGATGACAGCTCCGTGGAACAAGATAGTACACACTCCAATGATACAAACGTACATTGTTTTAGAGACTTGAGGCGCATATAGTCATTTCACCGGGATAGGGCTACATGTCGGTGATTCATAGTAAAGCATAGAGCAGACATTAATGAGTCATAAGTTGACAATGGTATTCTACATATTTACTAAGTACAATTCATATTATATGAATGTTATATAGACCACTTCTGTGTAATTGCGCATAAGGGGGGGTGTATGGAAGGAGTGCAAGAATATGAACTTGGGTTGGTGGATAAGTTTTTCATTCACTTTTGCATTAGCAGAGATGCCTCAGGAATATCACTGATGTGTTACTTCTTCACCATTGGTTTTGTCTACTCATGTAGTGAATGATTTCCATACGAAATAGTTTGGTACATCATGACTGCATAATTTAAATGAAATTAAAGTGACGATAGACATAGAAATAGCGACTCCCAGATCCAAACGTCGTGCATACCACCAATTTTATTCAATCAATTCTTATATAAAACAAGGAAGGGAGCAAACAAAAAATTTCCTAAAATGACTTAGTGAAGTGATTTATGTGACACTCTGGAGTTGTATAACACTCTGGAGTCATCGTCATGACGCCCTCTAGTCATGCACAGTGACTCTGTAGTCTTGAATGACTCTCTACTGTATTTTTCCGTAGGATGGAAGAAGGACAGCAGGAGCGCTTGAATCATCTCCAATTATGGCAAGATGAAGAGATCCAAGCAGACTCCATGCAATTAATGAAGTACCCCTGCCCATGCATGGAATGTGCTGGAGGAAAAGTCCTCGACCGAGCGACGATTCGGAAGCATCTTCGCACTAGAAGAAGGGACCCGGTTTTCACAGCTTCAATATTGGTAAGTGATGAGACCTATGATTTCAACTGCGTACCCAGTCGTCAGTAAGCAAAGCGACGTGGTTCTACGTACAGTGATTTGGTTTAAAAAAATATGTGTTAATGAATTATGTAGGCCCGATGGAGACCCTTAGTAAGAGCCGCAAGTTTGACATCGCTGACCAAGTTTCTAAGCCAACCACAATCCTCCCAGAGCGCCAAACCCACTGCGACATCCGCGCAAATTTCTCGATTGCAGAAGTGGCAATCCGACGTGTATGATGAACAATGGTGCGACGGGCCCATACCGAAGCTAACTCCATTCGTATTTTGGAAAAGGGAATGGCAAGTGAAAGTGTCTAAATACCGCTTCATGGGTTGGGGTCTCTTTGCAATGCAACCAACCAAAGAGGGTGAGGAACTGCTTCCTTTTGTAGGAGCGCAGTACACCTCGGCGGAATTCAAAATTTTGAGCAAGGCACAATCCCGAATGAAATCGTATGTAATGCGCGCAGAGTCGGACCTGTATATCGACGGAAATGTAGAGAAAGGAAATGTCGCTGGATTCATTAATAGTTCCGCCGGGCGCTCCGAAATAGGCAATGTCATGTGGGAGTATCGCATGGTGCCTAAACCGTGGAACCACGAGGAATGGGGATATGTAATTAGCATAGCAACAAGGGACATTGTTGCCGGAGAAGAACTCTATGCGCATTACCCTCTAAATCCGAGTAGTGTACGGTAAATTACTATATGCCCAAACGGCAGGAAGATAGTCTGAGACTGTCTCTGTAATATGTATAGTGTCTATCTTGAATTTTCCCAAAATGACTACAGACAGTCACTTCTTATCACTGCACTGCAAACTGTAAACGTATACTTATCGTCTAAAATGACTACAGACAGTCTGTGCTTACCACTGTAATGTGACAACTGTCAGTCACGTTTTCCCAAAGTGACTACAGTTAGTCACTACTTAACACTGTAATAGAATGCCAGCGAAGAAGCCGGGGAAGTAGATGTGTTACGCATGGTGGCAGAGTGCTTCAACAAGTATGACAACGTGAACTTAGGGGGGAGCGATACCAACCCTTCCATGCATGACGGATTTGATGTGGAGTTCAATGAAATGGCCCCGGTCTGGGACGATGCCTTCACACCAAGTCACGATGAAGGTAGCGAAAACGGAATGGAGGACAATAACGACCCTATGGAGTCAAGCGGGACAACGATGAACATCAAGGACCCTAGTGGCATAGTACTGGATGTCCTTTTACGCGAAGCAAGGACTCCGCTTTATGCAGGGAGCTCATCCAACCGTCTCGCCTCTATCCTCATGGTGCTTAATTGTTGCACCACTTTTGGCGTATCCAACAGCTTTGTGGACGAGTTGTTGAAGTTATTGCACGAGTCAATATTGCCCAAGGGCAACACACTTCCGAAAACCTTCCACGAAGCGAAGGGTTTGTTGATGAAATTGGGGTTGTCCTACAACACCATACATGCGTGTAGAGATGGGTGTTGTTTATTTCGGAAAGAATTGGAGGATGCGACGGAGTGCCCAATATGCCACAAATCCCGGTACGTAGACAACTCCAAATCGGTACCGGTCAAAGTTTTGCGTCATTTTCCGTTGATCCCTCGTTGGAGTTCGGACATTCTCGAACCACCAACTCACGGATGAAGTACGGTGCATATCCTTGGGGAGAGCAAGTGATTTTCCCGGACTTGAAGCCACAGGCTTGGATTCGGATCTCATACCCCAAACACCTATTTTAAACAACGCAGTGGAAGTAGCTCCGGAGGTGGTGGCTAAAGCATTAGAACGCCTCGGACAAGATGACACATCGGTAGATGATTTAGATTATTGCGACTCAGAGCAGGATTGACAGAGTCTTTATTCATTCACATACAGTTGTGAACAGTCTACCCGCTGGACATATCTATATATAAATATATATACATATATTCACATGAAATTGTGTAATTAGCACCATCAAGTCTTGGCCATGCACCACACATTCACTTTAACCTCCCAAACCGATGAGTTTCAGACTTCTCACGTTAGTTGCCCTAAACCACTACATACAGGCACGGACACAATTATAAAACCCGTAATAATTCTGCCACACATTCCTTCTCAATGTAAAACCCCACCTCCACCCTAAACCGCTCTACCATGGAATTGCGTGAATAGATAATTTACTAATCAATTATTAAAATAATGCCGATGGCCAATTCCAAATTACCCTAAACAAATGAAAAACTACTCAATTTTGGACACAAATTCTCCCTATAAAATTAATACCTTAAATTCTCATACTATACAGTGATTGAGAGGGCCAATATACATGTAAACTGTCTCGGGCAGTGTTTATAATCATGGGCAGCCCAAAAAAAAATACGACTATAGGGAAAAATGTGACTGCAAAATATGACTAGGAGCAAAAAGTGACGTCCAAATATGACTGTGCGTTCCCCAGGAACGTTCCCAATCGTTCCCTCTCGTTCCCTACGAAGATATACGTCCCTCCCACCCACTTTATACGGTACACGTGGCAAATATGACTGCAAAATATGACTACCAGTCACATTGTCTAATTTGGCTTCCGCCGACAATTTTTCCCTCGCAGAATGTGGCAGCCGACAGTCGCCTGTCATCCCCAGTCATATTGTCCCAGTCATAAAAGTACCCATCTCCGGTAGTGTGTTGTGTCGAGAGAGTCCAAGACGCACATCATCGTTGTGGACCAAGATGACGATCATCTGGGATTCGCGTACAGACCTAGTTTGCATATGAAGCCCTAATAAACACGGATGTCATGAACTTGACATCGTAATACATTGATTGTCTAATTTGACGTGGGTCCACTATATTGTACATATTGAATAAAATCAACTTGAGTATCAAAAATATTTTGGAGTATTTTGGAATATCTAAATATTTAATGTGTATTTTAAGAATATGTATGTTTGACTTATAATGGGTGTTTTCATGTGACGTATTGGATGTGATGTTTGACACTTTGTTTAGTGGTCAAGTAAGACATTCTTTGTGAATCATTGATTCATGACAGAGGGGTTAGAGCTTGGGACTCTTGTTTTGCAAAAAGGAAAAATAGTTTTGAAACGGACCTATTGAAAACACAATGTGAGGACTAGTATTTTGGTACGTGAACGACGTTGAACCCAATTTATAAAGTGTGGGAGAAGTCTTGTAGGAGAATGTGACAGCCCAAGTGAAATGTGGTATGCTTGACAGTCCATCCTAGTGGCCATGTGAATATGTGATGTTGCATGTTTAGTCATCTGGATATATAGCTTTGTTGCAATTTAGTCTTTGTATTCGTTGAAATGGCAATTTTTGTAGAAATTAGCACTTTTGGAGGCACCCACTTTGAACTTGATTCTTATATTTTTTGCGACTTTCCTTCCACTATATTATTCGACTATCATTATAGTGGTTTTTAAGTTATTAAAACGTCTTTTATTTTCATATTTATTTGATGTGCATAATAGTAGCCATTTTAGTAGACATTCCAAAGTATATTTCATTTAGTAGACAACCAGTTCACTTTTGTCGCGATTTTTTTTACAAGTATGATTCTGTATCATGAAGTATTAAATTATTAATGTGAATTAAATAAAATTCACATGGGGTAATATAATAAGAAAGCGTACATCAACATCTAATGTTTTGATAACTTTGAGTCAACAAGTGAATGTCTTAAAAGTAAACAATGATTGAATTTCTTTTAAGTGAACCACGATTGTTGACATCAATGCAAAGAATTTGGCCTCCCTTGGTTTAATTAGGCGAGTAATTAGGTTGATTGAGGATTCAAACCATTTTGGTTGTGATCATTTGGGCGGACGACCAAGACCTCCCTACTACAACAAATGGATCAAGTTGAAGGACATGAGCGCTCAAACGATAATGATGGTCCTATTTATAAAGAGTGAGGACCATCTGAATAGATTATAATGGCGTTTGGCATTTGCATTTCCGCAATTTAAAACTTGAAGGAAATGACAATTTTTCTCTTGGATCCTAAATTATAACTATTTGTGTTTACTAGTGATGAGAACAATCACTTACGTCCTTATAGTAATCCAACCAGTCTACTAAGTTGTCATTCATAATTGATCA
Organism: Pohlia nutans; assembly: GCA_022496805.1. Classification (NCBI taxonomy): domain Eukaryota; kingdom Viridiplantae; phylum Streptophyta; class Bryopsida; order Bryales; family Mniaceae; genus Pohlia; species Pohlia nutans. The sequence continues at coordinate 8,493,587 of CM040086.1, forward strand.
CGAGACCTCTACATCTAAGGGTTGTGATAATTTGATAGAGAACTAACGAAGTTGAGACATATGCTTGCACAGGTGACTAGAATTGGTCCCTAAAAGGTTCTGATGCACTCCAAATTGCAATCGAACTATAAAATAAGATTTGTGGCAATGATGGTGTTTGAATAGTCTAAGGTGGTTTTATTGATTTGCACACCAGTATTGTGGTTTCCTCCAGCCACGTGGCAAGCTCAGTCCTTGGTCCGTACCCTGGTAATACGTAGGTCCTAGAGAGTGTGAAATCTATTTTTTCATGTACTGACCCACTGACCCACTCATCCATGATCCTTAGTATTTCACTAGGGACTTGTGCAGTTGAGCATGTTGCCGCAAAAGGACCTGCGTGAGCATGGTTGTTTAACCCCTAAGTGACCGAACGACCATTTTATGGTCGCTGCCCTTTTTTACGGGCTGCCCGAGATGAAAAAAAAACTTTTTTGAAAAATAAAAAATATTTTCAAATAGGAAATCAAGTCTACTTTCCAACCCAATTTGAATTATGTCAATCCGAGTTAAACTCCATCAAGGAGAAATTTTCAAAGACAAACACCTCAACATTGTCCTAGTGTTACAAAATTTACTATTTCGGGAAAGTAATGATGTTCCCTCTTTGAATTTTTTTGCTTTTTTGAACTTTAGAATAGAATGTCTAGTTTCAACCAATCATACCAAATTTCAAATTCTAAAAATAAAATTTGTAATTTTGGTGAATATTCAACGATAAATGCTTCTAAATTTGTTTAATGAGTATCGAAAACATTTTTTGAAAGTTTGACCGTATGGATAATTACTAAACATCGTGCTTCTTATTTTCTCTTTTGAACCAAACTTCATCGAAGTTGTAGAAGCAACATTTTATAGCACATTTAGGTTTGGCCCTTACCCCCTCTGTCATTTAGGGGTTAACCCCTAATGCAGGCAGGAAGCACAATGTGGTCTACGGCCTTATTTATACAAGAAATTCTTTCAAGCATTGTCGTCTCTGAAAAATTATGGAAATTTCACAGTACGGTCCCTTGTAGGTCTTGTATGTTTAGAAAACAAATTGGCCTCATACGACCTCGCATACGACATACTGGTGGACAATAATTGCGCAATGTATTTTTTTTCCTCTTTGTATATTGCTTGTATGAACAGGGCAACCTCCTTTAGGGGTTAACTCGACCGGTGCTGGCATCATTGAGTGAAACAAACGCATGCTCAAATGTATAGTAGATGTATGGCAATTGTCCACTGGATTTATGCTAGTTGTAAATTTCAAAAAGTCCCAATTTGATGGAAAGTCCCAGCTAAACGAATATTGCCTTATGTGTTAATTAACTTGTTAGAGTGTTGGCATCTAATGGGTGGATGATGAACGTTTTTTGAGTTGTATGAAACAGAATGAGATTCATCCAAATATGTTCAAGATGATTCTTTTTTCTTTTTTCTTTTTTGGAAAACAAAAGATGAAAATTCAATTATAGAAAATGAACATCAACATACCAAGGTCAAGGCTTAGCGGGGAGAAAGAGGATGATGAACATTTAGTGATAAAGTTGTATGAAAAAAAGTGAGGTTCATCCAAATATGTTCAAGATGATCAATTTTTATTTCATTTTAAAGTAAATTGTTGGAAACAAAAGATGAAAATTCAATTATAGAGGATCAATATCAATAGACCAAGGTCAAAGTCAAGGTTTAGCATGGAGAAAGAGGATGATAAACGTTTTTTAGAGTTTAGTGACAGTGTATGAAACGGGACGAGGTTCGTAGAAATGTGTTGAAAAAACAACTTTTGTATGCTCTTCATTGTTCAACAATGTGACTAGTTTAATCATTTGATGCTTCATGATTTTTATATAAGCTTCTAATTAATTCACGTCAAGGTGGGAAGAAAAAAGAAACTTGCAAAAGAGTGAACATTTCTCTCTAAAATCTTGTCAACCCAAAATTTTATTTTGCCTCAAAAGCTTTAGATCTACATTCCTTCTGTCCTTGTGCTCTCATAAGGATTAAAGTCTAAAAGTTTTTGTGACTCAATTACCCAAATTCGATTGCAATTGGAAGTTCTTCCAGAAGTTGATTTTCTAAGGTAAGTATATTTGAGTGGATGTTCAATATGTATTACACTACTTTTTGCTAGTAGTGAGGGTGGGTTTATAGTAAGGGAAGGTGGCATTAAAATTTAAAATCAGTGCCAAATGAAGATTTCAACCCCCCCAATGAAAATTTCAACCCTCCCCAATTTCATGATTTTTCAAAATAGAGCATGTGCTTGGAATTAGTACCACACGCACTATTAGCAAAAAGTAGTGTAGTTGAATTTACTAAAATACATACTAGCGCTCTGCTTCTCTCCGCACTACGAGTTGCAAAATATTAATTGTATACATGATGTTAATATATTTTATTATTATTTTTTATTCAAAATCATAATTATAAAGATGAATTACCACCTTATAAATTAGCACTTTGCCTCTCTCCTCACGTAAAAGGCGAGGAAATTTTGAAGACTTGAAACGTAAAGTTACTTCACATAATAGTCTTCAAGGACGGATCGAACAGTCATTGGAAGACCATCCAAGGATGTGAAAGGGTAGGTTACATCATAGAAAACCCTACCATAGAACTATCGCTAACAACTAGTTTACACACTCTATAAGCATTAGAAATCCAAAAGTGGAATCCATAGTCATCAATACCATTTTTTTAAACCATAAATCTTAAAAAGAGTTATAAATTGCACCTTGGAAGAATAATATAGCGTTCATTTTTTTAAGTTGTACAATGCCCTACGAAAAGTAAGGTAACGCCTATTTCAACTTGTAAGATTTTTTTTCAAAATTTGACCTTTGTAGACCCATTTTTCAAAAACTAACCTATTAAAATGATAGTTTTATGCAATATTGATCAACATATCAAATTTCAATTTCAAAAAATAAAAATTTTATTTTTGATAAACTATTTGGTGTACTTTTCATTGTGGTACATAATAGTTGACTGAAAAATATTGGTGATGATTTTTTAAAATTTTATTGTGCAAATATATAGGAAAAATTGATGTGTGCATCTTACTTTTAGGAAAAAATTTCATTACCTAAGAAAATTTTCAATTATAGAGAATTCAATGTTAAAGGCTTGCCTTCCCAAATTTTGTTAAATAGATATTATTAAATTGGAATCATATTTTTCTAATTGACCCTTATATTATGATTACTTTTATACCTTTGAGTACTATGATGCAATTGGTTTGCAAAAACCTAATTAGATTTAGAGAAATTTGTTGTACAAATTCTTGATTAGTGACCCCTTGATATTCAATTCTTTGTAGTTTACCCCTTAAATGACAATTTGGATCCTGGGTGGGCAACTCGGAAAGAGTCTAATTTTTTTTTTTTTTTTTTATTTTTATTTTTATTTTTATTTTTATTTTTTACTTTTTTTGCAAAAACGACTCTGCAGTGCACTGCTGGCTAGCACTGTAGCACTGCGGCACTGCTGAACTTTAGCTGCCCCAACCTCAAAACTTGTTCAATTTGATAACTTTGATTGCTTACCAACGATTCCACAATCTCTCAGATGAGGCGAAAATTTGGAATCTAGATCGCTTTGTCAGTAGCTTTCTAACGCAACAAGTCTCACTTGATTTGGTTGAGAAATGAAACTTCTGTCTCCAATTTTTCCTTTATACCAAGCCCGTGGGGCTTGCTTTGACGTTTAAGGGTTAAATTTTTTCTTAGGTAATGCAATTTTTTCCTAAAAGTAAGATGTGCATATCAATGGTTTCTAAATATTTTTATAATAATTTTTTAAAAAATTGCCTTTAATATTTTTCAATCAATCATTATGTACCACAATGAATGATACACAAAATAACTTATCAAAAACAAAAAATTTGTTTATTAAAGTTGAAATTTGGTGTGCTCATTGAAGTTGCATAAAACTATTGTTTTAATAGGTCAGTATTGAAAAATAGATCTAAAAAGGTCAAATTTTGAAAGAATTTATGACAAGTCAAAATTGGGGTTATCTTACTTTCTATAGGGCACTGTACATTATGATTCATAAATTATAGAGTTAACCAAAAAAAAGTATCTCAATGAGGAAACTCACCTTAAACTCACTTTAAACTCGTTTTGAGTCCAAAAAGAGTGCAAAACTAGTCTATAGTGAGTTGAATAATAATCTAAAGCAAGGCCCTACACCATCATTGGGTATAGAACTCGTGACCTCTTCAATGCTAGAAGAGAGTTCCCACAAGTTCCTCCAAGCTTAAGTAAGCCAACAAAGGAACTATAGGTCACTAGTAGAAATCTTGTTTAATGTGACAGGTTTTTACAATTGAATGTGCGGAACAACATGTCCATAATGACTCAAAGTGGTTTTTTAATCATTGTGGACATGTTGTTCCTCACATTCAATCGTTAAAGACTTGTCACATTAGACAAGATTTATACTAGTGGTTGTCAGAAATTGATTATATTGCCATGCAAACACACTATAGAAGTTAGAAAACTCCTCTTTTGTTTTTGAATATCTCTAATATTCATTTGGTTGAATTCACAATTGTATTGACTAATGATACTTCATTAAAATAGTTCATAATCCAAAAATTATGTATAAAATTTGATAGTAGTATTAACCCTTTCAGGCGCTTGCGTCCATTATGTGAAGGCTAAACAGATTTAAAATGTTCAAATTCAATCCAAATTGGACGGTTTTCATCCATCAAAATTTCTCATGATTCTTGTGCATGTTGACTATCCTTTGCACGGTTTGGATCTTCAAAATAGGTTATTATGATTTTTGGAAAAACAACACAAGTAGTTTATGTCAAGTTTCATTCTTAGTTTAAAAAGTGAGACCTTAAAGATGTTTTTCCAAAATAAGTAGAATCAAATAATGGAAACCATACCATCTCGTAGTGCATGTTATTCCAATTTAATTACAATTTTTTTTTAAAATATTCCGTTAATTTATGATTTTTAATTGATATTCAAGAGAAAACCTTGCAAAATTAATAAAAAAATATTAAAGAAATATATGATAAATCCAACCGTAGACAGATGTGATCTTCACATTGACATTTACAACTTTTCTTTGTACATCAACTCCATTTTTGGTTTTCATCAAACATTTTATATTGAATCTTTGAAAACAATGTTGAATTGGGATGTTAAAGGGTTAAACATTGGTGATCTTTACAATACTCTTTACTATGAGTTTGAAATAATATAGTGGAATCTCAATAATATCACCCTGGATATTACTGCACCTTATTTTTTCACTATTTTTTATATATATTTTAACTCTTAACTGCTTGTGGGTTTTTGCTACAAACTAAATGTGTTGTAATATGCGTTTTATATGAATTTTTGGAAGTTTGAAAAATATGAAAGTTGCAATGTGTAAATTCTAAATTTCAAATAGAAAGATAGACAATATCCTAATGCCCATTGCACAAAAGGTCATTGGAACAAAACTCTCTCCCATAACGAGAATAAACATTTTAATGACCAGTAACTAAGTAAAAAAGTAACCATACACTGGTGGTTAGTAGTTGGGTAAATATCGGGTGTAATTTGAGATTTGGTGGTGTGGTGAAAGATCAACAAGTCATGAGCGTTGCGGTTGGTTGATAAAAGACACAATTATGTGGTCCAAGTTTGATTCCTATAAGTTCGTTTGAGCAATAAATTGATATACATGACTTGGTGTTGCTAGTGAGTTATCGTTGGCAGAAAAGTTATACAACCGACCGGCCTTGTGCCACTTTCATGAGACAAGTATTTCCATCAAGCTAATAGAAAAATAACAAAAATAAATAAATAGCAGTCTTCACCTGGGAAAGTTAGTGTCAAAAATTTAGATAACTATGAAAGAAAAAATATAGGGTGTTTTTAATTCATTTGAGATAAAATTTATAAATTTTTAGAAGTAGTATAGGGTGTTTTAAAACCAATTTGAAAATTTTGATGAATATTCCTAGAATATACTCTAAATAGTATAACATCCTAATTATTTCATAGCCTGCCATTAAATAATGTTTTTTCGCTCATGTATACCAAAATTTACAGTAAGAGACTTCCTTGAGGGTCTTCACTATTACCCCTTTTGGTTAATCTCTCAATTATTTTGTTGGTAGTGGTTGTTTATTTTCTATAATCCGTCTTTTAAGAAGTAGGGTTGACCCAGCATGGTGTATGGGAATGGTGTTTATTATTTTGAGTGTTTGCTTAATGGGGGTTTCAGAGAGCTTGAATTTTGTTTCGAGGTGTTTTATTGAAGAAGCATGTGTTGTTCCTTTAGCTCCGGCCGTGATGACTTTGAGAGGGTATCTCTTCCAACGGTTTGTTGAACGGTGCTATCAATTAATAGTTGGTATTTTTGGATTTTGTTATCTATTGTTTCTTGTGAGAATTTGTTGTTTGTGTATGTGAATTCAATAAATTGTATTGTTGGGTTGTTTTCTGGGCTTAGTGGTGGACACTTTGGTGTAGAAGTCCTTTAACACATAGTATATCTGGTTTAAATTTGGCATTGTTGTGACATCTTTTTTGTTCACATGTACAAAGCAAGAACCATGGGGATATTGTGTTTTTATGTGGATTATTGTTAAATGTGTCTTCATTTATGAGGGTCTAGCATCTTGATTTGTGTTGATAAGATTAGCTTTCTTAATTCACATTCTACAGATTTGTTTTGTCTTTTGACTCTAAGGGCATGTATATAGTGTTGGTTACATTTTAGGAGTACGTGGAGCCATGTATCTTCTTTGAAGGAGTTGCATATGAGAAATGTGATTGAGAAAATCTTTCTATGCCAAAGAATAATTGTTTTTTAGCATTTCCTATATATTGGCTAGTGCGAAATTTTAAGAGGCTTTTTTTTTGTGGGTTTGTTCTAAAAGGGTTGGACTAAAATTCATTGGATAGTTCGTTGTTCATATTAAGGTTCATTGTCCATTTGGTAATGTTGGGAATTGTTGTGCCATAATTTCTAAGTTGTTTTCACGGTACATAGTATTTAGTAATGTATGTATCAAGACATCTGATAGGGCCTTTATCAATTGGTTTTTTTTATCTATGCCATGAGTCTTTTTGGAAGTAAACAATGTAGTATGTGCAAATTCACATTATATGGCAACAAATTCAATTTTTTTTTTGGTGTTGTTTTTTGCAAGTTTGTCTGCTTATTCATTTCCATTAATGTTGGCATGTGCTTTGTCTTTATATAATGTGGTGGGTTGTGTTCAGGATTTTGGCATTTCTACCATGGACGTTAGTATAATTTTATCAGCGTGGTTGTTTTGTAAGGTTGGGTGCTTTAGTTGTGTATTGAGTACATATAGACAATTTAAACAGTTTATAAATGTGTGCCCAGGTTCATTTGAGTATTTGATAGTAATTTGTTCGAGTATTTTATGTATGACCATTAATTTGGCTTTGAACCCGGTTTGTAGACGAAGTATTATTTTTGATATTTGTACTTATGTTGGGTCGTATATATCATAACCCACTTTTTCCTTCTTCCAGTGGCTGTCGTTATCTTGTTCATATGTTTTGAAGGATTCATCCATATAGTAGCTATATTGTAATAGAAATTTTAGTGTAGTGTTTATTTCATAGTGCATGGTCATATAAGTTTATTCCATTTAGTGGTTTTTATTTACCGGTGTATTAGGAGGCATGGATGTAGTAGTTTGTATGTGATATTATGGTATTTGCAGGGTTTCTATTATTGTTTTGATTGTATCCATTTTGTTGGGTGAGCCAGTGTTATCGCTATAATGGTGGATGCAGAAGATGTGTACTGCGGTGGTTCTATTTATGGTTTGTTTAGTTTTGGAAGGATTCTCGGTTCTTCATATGTGATTATATTTGCAACAAAAGTGTTCGATAGCGTGAGTATTTGGGAATGGTCCATTATATAGGGAGAAATGATTGTGTTCAGATCATTTTTTGGTGCTAAACATGCCTAATGTATTGCTTGTTGAGCCATCTCTTCATTATGTAGGTAGGCATAGCCAATTCCTTTCCATTTGTATTAGAAGGCTATATCAAATGATCCAAAATAGAATCTTTTGCAAAAAGGTAGTAGAATTGTGAAATTTGTGTTGAATATGCTATTCGTGTGGAGAAGCTTGAGTGGGAGATGTTAAGTGTTGTTGTGAGGGAGTTGAGGATGCTAGTTGGTAGAGTGTATTATGATGCTTTTAGTGGGTCTTTATTAGGGATTTTACATTTATATCTTTGGTATAACCATACTACTTCGATTTCAAATGATTGTGTGGACAGTACTAGGCCGTGTGTGATGTATTGTTGCGATAGCCATTTTTATTTTGGTGGTGGGAATGATGATGAGGTGTTTATCAATATCTTCATAGATGTTGGTTAATTTGTTTTGTGTTTGTATAGTATTTTTATTAGTGATTATGTCTTTTTCCGGGTTGCATTCTGTTATGGAGATTTGAGTGAATGAAATTACTGTGAGTGATGGTATGAATTTTGTGTCTTTGGTTTGTTCAGGGATAAAGTGTGCATTTATAATGTTCTTATGGTATTTGTGTTTGGTGTTTTCCGTTATATTTTTTTAGTAGATCAATGTTATGATCAATTACTGATGGTTGGTTGGTTCAATAGAAAGAGTTCACATTGTGACATGAATGCATTCATAGTAATAGGAGCCAACATAAGTGTAACCAATGTTTATTTTTATGAACTATTGAGCAATAACTTTATCAATTGAATTGATGGTGCAATATAAATAATTTCCTACATATATTATATGTCATTCTAACATATACCAAATTTTGACAATGTTAAAATCAATCGTACTCCAAAAGGACTAAAATGTCCTTAATATTTTTTTAAATGTCTTTAATTTTTTTCTGATATCTACATATATTAAAGATATCATATCCTAAGCACGCATCAAGAGTTCTTAGATTTGGGCACCGTTATCTCCTATCACGATAAATGCACCCACATTCATTTGTTATACGTTGAATTATTTTCAAGTGTCCATTGTCATAGATATGTGTTGTATTTTCTTGTGATTTTGTATTTGTCTTTTGTTTCATTTGATTTGTGGTCTAGTATAATGTGTATGGGGAATCTAAGTGTGTTGATTTTTATGTTTGAGGTGGATTTGGTTGTTTTGATGTTGTAATAATCGTGGATGTGATGGGGTTTCTAATATCCTCAATGTTAATTCACAATTGTCTAATATATATCTTGCTTTTAGTATTCGGGCTCTCTAAATTTCATTTTTATGGTTGAATACTATTGAAACCATTTAAAAGAAAAGCTTTGAATATTCACTAAAATACATTATTCACTATTTCTTGTTGAATTAAATTATGATTATTACTTAAAAGTATAAACGTTCATCATATAGAAAGAAGTTGCCAAGATTTAAAGTTTACAACTTGCAAATATGTCAATTTAAACAACATTGAGTAAGAACTTGACATAATGAATAGTTTAAATGAAAAAGAAATTCAATGGATATCTAAGCGTCTTATTAATTAACCCTATGCTTTTAGCAAATCATATCAAAGGTCAAAAATACATAATTAACTAATTATTTATTTATTTAAATGGAAGTTTAATAGTTAGATGTAATATATAGTTGTACATAATGAATTTTAAGAATCTATTTGTATAGTTTTGATTTAAAATTCATAATTTATGATTAGAATTCATACGTCCATAAAGAAAATATATTTTATCATGCATTTTTCACACATTTACAAATTTGATACTTTTGTAGATTATTTGAACACTTATACCACTTAACATTCATTTTTTTTCTAATTTTTGTGAACACATTTTAATGAACACATTTTTAGTGATCCAATGATATATTCTTGTATGAAATTTGACTTTAAATAATTTAGGCCCAATAAACACTCAATTTGGACACTCCTAACTCATTTTAAAACACTTCCTATTTGTGAAATGATCACTTTTGAGTTGCCTCAACACTTAAGGGTTAATATCCTAAATATTATTACATTTTCTTAAGAATATGTAGTAAACAAGGTCCTTTTGTGATTTTTAGTTAGAACTTGATAATTGTGTGAAATCTTAAATGAAAAAAGAAGTTAAAAAATTTATGTAATTTATGAAAGCTTTGGATCTTGGCAACAATATTCATGGCAAGTTATTTCTAGAATAATTTTCTTTGGAAAAATGATCTAAGGAAAAGATGATCTATGTCTTACTATTCTACTAATCAACTTGTGCAATTAGTACAAGAAGATGACGAAGTAGTTGATTTCAACATTGGTAATGATTGAATAGATGTCAATAGTAGTAGTCAACATTCTATAGTGATAGTTATTAGTAATGATATTGATCCCAAGAAAATGAAAGTAGTTAATGTTCAAGTTGATGGAAAACAAATTTTCGAGTTTTTGTGATAGTCCAAGGTTTGTGAAGTTTTAATATTTTAAAACTAACGTGGTGAAAAGGACATGTGAGAAGTGCATTAAAATTTGAAGTATCTTATTTGACATCAAAGAAACAATTTGAAATAAGGCTAATTTTTTGGGTCTAATTTGTTGGAATTAAGTTACTCATGTGGTAATTAAGTTACTCATGAGGGAACTGATGGACCAAGAGTCTATAACTCCAAGTTAGTTAGAACACCAAAGTGATAGTCTAGTTAGTCTATACATATTCTAGGTATGTAGATAGACGGTACTAGAACTATAAGTGTGGCTTGGTGGATGAAGGAGATATCATTGTCTATAGCACAATATCTCACTTCTATGGTTGGGTGGCAAGTCGCATATCAATAAACTTTGTTTATTGTTTACCTTCTGTGCACATTATCTTTGTTAAATCTAACATGGTATCAGAGCTAGGTTGATTGAAGGAGAGAGTAGAGATTTGAATTGGGCTTTGATTTGATTCACAATTAAACCTGGGATTGGCCTCCATAGTCTCAAAGTTGTTGGCTGCATTGACGAATGCAAGTTAGCATGGCTAGTTCTAGCAGTGGAACTAGTTTCTTGGACAAGTTTGGTGTTCAGGGATTCAATTCATGGAAATTGAGGATGATCTATCTCTTGAAGAGGGATGGGTTGTGGAAGTTGGTAAGTGGTGAAGAACCAATGCCAACTCGCACTGCAAGTGACACACCAATTGGAAATGTCCAAGGAGAGAGTGGAGAAGGAGGAGCCAATGGTGCTACTATTAATGATAGCAGTATGACTAAATGGTTAGAACGTGATCAAATAGCCCACTCTACTATTGCCTTCTATCTCTTAGATGAGCCACTCCATCACATCACTCAGTGTAACTCTGCTAAAGAAGCATGGGATGAATTGTGTCATATCTATGAGATGGGTGATATGCATTCAAAAAGACTTCTTCTAAAGGAGTTTTGGTCCTTCAAAATGGATGAGTCTGAGAGTATGGCAAGTGCCATAGCCAAATTTAGATCATTGGTTGATCGTTTGGCAGGAGTGGGAGTCATTTGCAATGACAAAGATAAGATTAATGTGCTTTTAAGTTCGTTACCAGAATCATGGTTGAGTTTCACTAACATTCATAGTAATGAGAAGAATCTATCATACCTTATTAGTAAGATTCTGCAGGAAGAACAACGATTGATTGTTTTCTCTGGTGAAACTAAAGACACCGCTAGTGCCTTACTAACTGTGAGAAAAGGTGGTCAATTTAAGAAGTTTGGTCACTCTTGTGCATTTAAGGGTAAGTGCTTCAATTGTGGTAAACATGGCCACAAAGCATCCCAATGCAAAGAGAAGAAAAAGAAGAAGTTTCATGGTGAAGGCAAGAAGGGCAAAGATGATGATGAGGAGGGTAATAGTGACGTACCTGACGAGAGAAGAAGATCGGAGAGAAGATCAGAGAGTCCTACCTTACTGTGATAGTCAAAGTTGTATAGCTATGACTAAGAATCCCGAATTTCATGAACGCACTAAACACATTGAGTGTAGGTGTCATTTCATTAGATCCAAAGTTAAATCTAATGAGGTGGAGTTTGTCTATTTGGGTACAGACCAAATGGTCGCAGAAACATTCACGAAAAGTCTACCTAGTGCTAAATTTGAGTATTGTAAGAATAGACTGGGAGTTCTATAGGTCTATCAAATCACTCAAGAGGAAATCAGAGAACTTAGAGTAGTACTAAGTTCGAGACTAAGTTATAGTAAATAATGTGGCACTGCATTATTATCTACTTTAGGTGGTTCTAACTATGGGAGAGTGTTGGAATTAAGTTACTCATATGGTAATTAAGTTACTCATGAGGGAACTGATAGACCAAGGGTCTATGCCTAAGTTACTCATATGGTAATTAAGTCACTTATGAGGGAACTGATGGACCAAGAGTCTATAACTCCAAGTTAGTTAGAACACCAAAGTGATAGTCTAGTTAGTCTATACATATTCTAGGTATGTAGACAGACGGTACTAGAACTATAAGTGTGGCTTGGTGGATGAAGGAGATATCATTGTCTATAGGACAATATCTCACTTCTATGGTTGGGTGGCAAGTCGCATATCAATAAACTTTGTTTATTGTTTACCTTCTGTGCACATTATCTTTCTTAAATCTAACATAATTTAAGGTCATTGATTAATTTAAATAATATAAATTAAAAAACTAGAATAATAATGCAATTTTTACATTTGTTTTATATCAAAGATATGTTTTTTAAGTGACCTTCAATACTATTCAATTTGAATTGAATTTTATAAACATAGTATGAATCTTTACAAAAAAGTGTCTTTTGTACTACAAATGTAAACATTAAACGAATAGAAACACTTAAATTGGTATTTAAAAATGAAGCATCTTAAATCTAAAGCATTAAAGGTGTAAAATAAGAGATAGAAAGAAAAATGATAACTACAACTACTTAACTATATGGAATGAACTTGTCATGAAGATGAATATTAACACTTTGGATGTTATCGTCTATTAATAGGTCATACACTCTCGTTAACGTAAATTTGCTTTGATATATAGTTGTTTGAAATTTTATGTACAGTAACTTATACTTATTTATGTTTGTAATTTATTCATGTTTAAATTTAAAGATAAGTCATATTTCTTAGGCTACATATAATAATTAAATTCTAAATAATTCTAAACAAAAATTATTTTCAAACATGTACTTATATTAAAGAAGAAAACCTTACAAAACCAAAGTATAAAACTTACTTCAACAAATAGCAAACGATTACTTTTAATTGAATATGTTTATGTTTAATAAAATGGGCCCGTATGTCGACTACATGACTAAGGTCGGGACAAATAGCATTCAAAAAATGATATTGTTCAAAGGTCGCTTTCATCACTCTCAAGTCCTTCACATTTCAAGGGTCATTTATTGTTGATCTTTCTTTTCACGGATCTATGACTGTCATTCAAGAGAACGTGAAGCGTACTCAATTGAGACATGGGAGGAAACGTGTTGCGCCAAAAGATGGGGAGGAGGCTCAGGAGGAGGAGGGAGTGGTTGCATCCACTTTATAAACAGCCAACTTGTGTGCTCGTCTCTCACTCTAAACAAGAATTGTACAAACTATGAAGCTTTGTCCCACATACACTGGTATTATATACATATGTAGAGTACACATATTTTAATAATAAGATATGTAATATTGTAATTAACTAGTAGGTTTGAAGAATAATAAATTCAAGAAATAGTTTCTTAGGAAAAAAATTCAGAAGGAAGCTTTGTGAAGGAAAAAAATGGGTTTCATAAAATATTTTGTTTTTTCTAAATTTATTTTTTATAAATAATTAAATATTAGGCATAAAGCTACCTAACCTCCTACACTAAAATGGCGTACTTAGTGTCGGAGACACTATTTCTCAAATCCGAACACTATTTAATTTTAGAGAGATATAGTGTCATTGTAAGAAAAAATTAAACTAATTGTTTGCAAGTCTTCTCAACAATCACAAATGAATGAAATTTTTTGATGAATGAAGAAGGATACTAAGAGTGAAAAGGGTTGTAAATAGCACATTGGACTTTTAAGGCTAGTGTTGATGGGGGTGTCATTGGATAGTCTCTAGCCCAGTTTTGTTCCAATGGACCTTTAATTTGTCCGGTGGGCACTCTGTCATTGACATTAATTACGAACGGACGCTTTATTCACGCCGGCCTTTGAAAGAAGACGGGAGTTTTTGTATATTTATCTATCTATCTCTACCCTAAAGGAAAGAGCCAACAAAAGAGAATTTTTTTTATAAGGTTCCTACACATCATCATGACATATGTAAGATGGATACAATAGTAAAAAGAAGATATGAATTAGTGTTGTGCAAAAATTCTAATTGTGTATTGATTTTGAAATAAAATTGGAGTTGTATGATAAACATTGTCAATTTTATAAGTACCATCACTTGTGAAGATGTCAAAGGAATTATTAAGTTTTTACTCCATGCAGAACCCTCTTGGTAATTGCACGGATAAAAAAAACCTTCTTCGATGTCTAAGTAGATGGTTGAAATGAACACTTTATGCATAAAACACATGTGGCTTTTTTCTACTTAACTCGGCAAGGTTAGTAGAGCTAAAGGTGTAAACAAAGATGATTGTTGAAAACAATCATTTTTCATTAGATGTAATTTTATATTTATTCAAATTCTCTTTGACTATTGTTCGGGTCATATTCGTCATTTGTACTCTATGGATTTAAAAAATATATAATGAGCACATTTCAATAAATAAAGAATATCAACATGTTGCACATCAAAATCAAAAAATTTAGTTAAAAAAATGAATATTCTAAACCAACTTTAAGAATTACATAATATTGTTTTTTTTTATAAAAAAAAACTAGCTTTGTCAACTAGATATTTTGAATTCATAACAACAATCAACATGTGAAAATCATCGATGTTTAATCTATAATAAAGTTTAAAAGAAAAATTTCAATTTATTGTTTCATATTTTATTAACAAATATCAGTTCTTGTGTTAATGAATTCAATTGCATAAGTATGATGTATAGACTATATTGTAAGATTTTTATTTGAACACAATCAATATATTATACTTCTTCATTGTACTTTATAACACATCTTTACCTCTCCTCCCTCCCCACTACATCTTTAGAGTTCTATTTGTAGTCTTATTTGTAATGTTTTTAAAAATAAATTCTTAAAAAATGGGCTCAATAGCGACATAGTCAAACATCAATTCAATATGGTCTTTATAAATTGTATATAACTTTATATTTTGAATTCTTTCCAAACAAGACCTTAGGTTTTCTACAAGTGTGAAAATTTTCAAATTATTTTGCAAAAGCATATAATTGTTACAATTTCCATAGTAAAAACAAAATAAAAATTTGACAAGTTTAACAAAACAAATTTAAATTTGTTTTTGTAGGTGCAAGTAAAAAATGAAATAAAATTTCTAAAAATATTAAAGTCTTAAAACTTTTATATTTTAAGATACTAAACATATAGACAAACGGATCTTCTCCATCTTGGCCTCTCATAAAATGCTATCGCGAGCTCTACATGAGACCTTTTAGTTTTCCCATTCTATCTCTTGCAAGGTCTCTTTGAATCATCACTACCGGAATTCTCTTTGCTCACTACGGACTTTCACCATGTCTCTTGTAAAAGCCTAGGCATCCACGTGAAAGGAATGTGATATTGTGAAACTTTGGGTTGAAACCATTTTTAATCCATAAAAATTTAAATTTTTAAACCTAGTCCTTTGTACAACCTCCTATGCAAAATGAATCGTCGGGGATCCGTCATCCACAACACAAATTTGAATTCTTTACAAAATATACGCTATTATGCTTCACGTATCCAAAGTGACAAAATATGCTTGAAAGGATTAACATGAATTTATTTCCCACCCCTTCTCCCTTTTTAACTCATGCAATTACCATATTATCAATTGTTTCTAACGATATCGCTACATGAACACAAAGGAATCATATGTGTGAAGGTAGTTTTATGAAACATCTATTTAATGATGATGGAGAATTAAACTTCAAACCTCCACTCTCACAAAACCCAATGTGCACGTAATGCCAAAGAAACTAAATTAATGCTCAAGAGCATACCTTTAAGCTTCTTAAAGAAAATACATAAAATACTATCACTTTCATTGAAATTATGCACTCTCCAAAAAACATGTGTTCATATGCTACTTGAAATTCCTAACTAAAACACTCCTTGCTAACTTCTCTCCGCACCTTTAGTGATGAAATGAAAGGCGACAAAATTGAATAAGACGTGAAAGATGGAATGGAAGTTGTCAGAAGACCATCTATGGATGTGAAAAGCTAGGCTCTAGGATTGCCAACTCTTGGGTCGCAACTTGTTGGAACCCTACAAGCGTTGAAGAGACAGAAGTGGAACCCATACCATTTTTCCAAACCAGCTCTGACCTACGGTTATCATTGGAATTAAAAAAAGAACCCTAGTTAACCTTTTGACACCCCTATGTCCATATAATGAATGACAAACACATTGCAACATTTATCTTGACTACATTATTTACAATTCTTCATCCATCCATATTTCTCTTGGTTCTTTGGCTATTTGACTATCATTTGTATGATATGGATTTTCAAAATAAGATATTGTGATTTAAAAAAATAAAAACAACGAAATTCGTTTATGTCCAGTTTCAATTTTTAGTTCAAAGAGTGAAACCTTAAACATGATTTTCCAAAATAAGTAGAATCAAATAATGGAAATCATACCATCTCGTAATGCATGTTTTTCCAAATTCATTACAAGAATTTTTATTTATCTTTGGTTAAATTTGAGATTTTTAATTTAATTTCAATAGAAAATCTTGAAAATTGAGTTACAATTTATTCATGAAAAATATGATAAATCCAACTGTATAGACTCGATCTTCACATTGACATTTACAACCTAGCTTTGTACATCAACTCCATTTTTGGTATTCGTCAAACATTTTATAACACATCTTTGTAATTAGGTGTTGAATCGCGACGTTCGAAGGTTAACTCCTAAACGTCCCAGCGTTTGGAAACTGTATCCCGAACATATTCAAAGCCTTGCAACTTTCTCATACAACCTCTGATGACTTTCATCCAAGTCATCTTTGTAAGCCTATTAAATTCTCTACCAATTACAATAAATCTCTCGTGATGAGAAATTGTTGATAAACTAGTGTGACCTGTACCGTTGAGCTTGGGTTGTCTCCTCGACGAATTCCAGCGCGGAACGGTCGAGTGAGACAAAGCGAGATGTATTGTATAATAGATTTGTTGGGTAGATTTTAGACTTGCAATGATCCTCTCATGTGTACATCTGAGCCATACTAATATCTAGGATCTACTTCTGTTCAAAGAGTTGGTACATTTAGGGGTTAAAAGCAGCTCCACTGTAGGTCCTCCCAGGGCCCTTGCAGTCAAGAAGTAAATGAAAAGTGCTCAGGGCCCTTCCAAAATGGCTCAGGGCTCTAGATCCTAGCGTGTCAAGAAATGGCCCTCCAAATCACTATTCAGTTGACTAAATCACTAATTAGTTGACTAAATCCCTACATTCTACTTATGATTGGTCCATTGAATATTTAATGTGCACTTTTGACGTGTGAGGGCCCTCCAAGGGTGGGGGAATGTGAGTGCAAGGGCCCTCCAAATGTAATTGAATAATTTGAGCGAGTCATCTCTGGCGTGTAGGAGTGGGGATGCTCTAACACGGTAAATTATCATTTGAGTAAATGGACACTATAAGCCAATTTATGAATATGATAATGGGCATCTAAACTAACAGGTACACTAAAGTAATTGATTTGCTAACGGTGAAAGCCCCTCCCGAGGAATTCCTTCCCGTACAAATCATATATAAACTAGAGTAGATCATTAAATTAGTTGTTTAATGTTTTTATGGAACAATGACTCACTGGCTGATTTGAAGCAGTCCGGGTCTCAGGCCGGGCCGTGACTCGACGGGCGGTGTGCCGGCAGGGCCACGTGGAACCAGCCTGGAAACAGTCACAGCGACGGACCTACCCGACGGACGACTGACCCAGTTTCCGTTCGTCGTTCCAGAACCGAAGGTTCCTACGAACGAACGAACCGTTCTCCGTTCGTTCGTTTGTTCGTTCGTTCGTTTCCAGCCTTAGCCTAAGGCTAGGTCTAAGGTTAAGAACGCCTTTGCAGGCTCCTTTGGGACTTCTTCTTCTTCATCTTCTCTGCCCCTCTTGCTGCCAGTAGTCTACCCTTGCCTTCTGTGCGTCGCAGTTTGCTGTGCTTTGCTTTGCTCTCCCCGCATCTGCTGCCTTAGATCGTTTTGGCGTGTCGTGTCCCGGCGCCGTCACCATGAGTACGGAGAAGGACCGCGAGAGCTATGTGTACATGGCCAAGCTCGCCGAGCAGGCGGAGCGTTACGATGGTGTGTGTTTTGTTTGTTTGTTTGTTTGTATGTGTATGTTCAGTGTTTTCCGGCAGTTGTTTTCCTTGCTTTCTTTTCCTGTTTGGCCTTAAGAATTTTAGGGACGGTTGCCGATGTGATTTCTGTTTATTTTCTTCTTCATGATAATGTTACACATGGTTTCCAGTCCGGAAATGTGTCGTTATGGCCTTTGTTTGCGAATGTTAACGCTGCTATGTCTTTTTAGTCGTCTAAAGCATGTGTTATTCATCTGACATCTATCGTTGGGGTTTGGTTTTTTCGCTGGATAGTTCTAAGTATGGCGAACATGATCTTATGATGTGAAGAAGTTTATTCAGTGAAGCTTTGTGGCTGTTGTCTTTGTGAGAGTTTGTTTCTTGATTTGTTTTGAGTTAGGAGGACGACTTGTAATCGTCGTCTCTCTTTTACTCTGTCAAAGAGAGAAATTTAGTGATGGAGATTTGTTAAGTTTCGAGTTGCGAGAACGGAATCGATTGTTTCCGTCTCCGCACGTGTTATTTGTCCGGAACGGTTATAACCTAGGCCAGCAGTTATTTTCAGGGAGTGAGTGCACTGTCTTTCGTTTCGGAGCAGATATATGTGTGCATGGCTCATCGAGGTTGTGATGTTTGCAGAGATGGTGGAGTCAATGAAAAAAGTGGCGAAGCTTGATGTGGAGCTCACAGTAGAAGAGCGAAATCTGCTGTCCGTTGGTTACAAGAATGTGATCGGAGCCCGGAGGGCGTCCTGGCGGATCATGTCCTCCATTGAACAGAAGGAGGAAAGCAAGGGCAACGATCAGAACGTGAAGCGCATCAAAGACTACAGACATAAGGTGGAGGAAGAGTTGTCAAAGATCTGTCACGACATCCTGACTATCATCGATGAGCATTTGATTCCATCGTCGAGCACGGGCGAGTCAACGGTCTTTTATTATAAGATGTACGACATGTCTTTGGATTCTGCCCATGATGGCATTCTTTGTTCTGTTGAATGGATTTGGCGTTGTGTATCCTTGACATGTGTACTCGCGACATTATGTACTCCAGTCTCAGTGCCGTATGTTTCATATGCTTGTGCACGGACTCTCTGACCCGTGAAGAGGTGTTCTCAACGACCGTGGCGAAACACATGTAGAAGAGTCATGCTTCGGTTTATCTGTTACTTTGCATAATATCTTGGCGTTTACCTTAATGTGGATCAGAAGCATTTAATTACTGGATTTGCAGTCTGATGCATGTGTTGTGGCTGCGAAATCAGGAAGGGAGATTACTACCGGTACTTGGCGGAGTTCAAGACCGGAAACGAAAGGAAAGAGGCGGCCGACCAATCTTTGAAGGCTTACCAGGTATGTTTGATCTGCGGAACTGTCGAGTATTCACGTATGGTCTGCGATATGCAATGCGGTCGATTTGTGGTTTTTGGAACAAATATCAGTTCGCGGTTTTTGTGATCCATGTGTGATAACTGTATTGTAATGTAGTTAGCGAAGTGCAAATGCGTCAATTTTGCATGCATTCTCTAATCCTGCGATTTGTTGGTAATTAAATTCGTTGCGTTAATGTGACCAGGCTGCTTCAAACACGGCAGTAACGGACCTAGCGCCCACACACCCGATCCGACTTGGACTGGCGTTGAATTTCTCAGTGTTTTATTATGAGATCTTGAACTCCCCCGAGCGGTAAGATTCTGCTTGTTTACGATGTGGCGAAGATTTATGTTTTGTATCAATCGGTTGACTGCTTAGTGTTTGGAGTAGTTGTTGTGAACACTGTGGACGGTGCTAAACTGTTCGTCGATGTCTGATTTCAGGGCTTGCCACTTGGCGAAACAAGCGTTTGACGAAGCTATTGCTGAGCTCGATACGTTGAGCGAGGAGTCATACAAGGACAGCACTTTGATTATGCAGTTGCTGAGAGACAACTTGACTCTCTGGACATCGGATCTCCAGGAGGATGGAGGTGACGATCAGCCAAAGGGCGAGGACATGAGGCCTGAGGAGGCAGAGGTATACCGATTCAAACTCAAGTCGTGAATTTCCTGTTTGCTAAATGTGGTGCATGTTTGCTGGCCCGGGTTTATTTTTAGATGTAAGAGATGGCGATTCTAATTCGAAATGTTGGTGTTGTGCATTCAGTGATTATGAGGCGGGTTTGGTGTGGGGAAAAATCCACGAAGTGCCACGTTCATTTGAAGGTGGGCCCAGTGCGAGACGATGTGCAGTTGCGAGCTGGCCGTTGTTTATTTTGCGTCTCCGGTAGTTTGTGAAATGCGTCGAGACGAGCTGTTCATAGTGTTTTTGGATAGGATGTGAAATTCTAAGAAATCCAATATTGAAAAGAAGGATGCCTTCAAACACTTATGTTCGGTAATATATGATAAGTTGGGCAGCGGGATAGTCTGTGTCCTGTCTCTGCGGTTCACCAGTACCAGTTTTTGTTTGGTGGATGGTTTCTGAACATCGTTTGGTCTTATGATTCAAGACTTCAGGATTCTGACTTGTGGGGCTATTGTTTTCTGTATTTACCTTATTAAAATAAATGCATACCTTGAAACAAATTAGACTAATGCAGTTATACCAGTAAGTGCACTTAGGCTCTTCTAACATGCCAATAACAGATCCCTGAATTTCTGCGAGTGTCATGTGTAAATGTACATCTGGTTGGACAATGTTTTATATGCCACGTGGTAGGATAGTGACAGGCAGTCTTTTTTGGGGTCCGAGCCGTCATAAAATAATCCTAAACTTAAATGTATTTTGTCTTTTGGTGTTTCATGATTGCAAGCGTGAAAGAGCACTAAGTTATTTTATTTCGATCGGGAGTAACACCTCACCGATATCACCCCCGGGATTCATGGGGAGGCCGGTGACACCTCACTACTGTAGCAAGGTCCTGCAGTATTTGCATGCGATCGTGATTTTTCACCTGCACTGTACCTCCGCTGGCTTCTTGTGCGCTTCCAAGATTTTGTTTCGTGTGATGCATTATTTCTGGTCCCTACATGTGATGCAACGTCCATTTTCTAGTCGTTTTCTTACTTTGACCTGTACAATAGTTTACTAAGGATTAACCCTGAAGCATCTACACTACATTATCTTGTCAAAACCTATGAGTTCCTGACATTTTGAAATATAATAGTTTATTCTTATAATTTTCTCATGTGATTTTGTGTTAGACCGAAGTAACCTGATTTTTTCTTAATTATGTAAATGAAAATAATTTCATTGGAAATTCCAAAGCTCGTTTCTTTTAATAGTTTTACAAAGACGCTCAGAATAGAACAACTGTTTTTAGGTGAAATGTAAATAATAGTGATAAACAACATGCGTCTTAAACTTACATGAAAATAAATAAATTCGATTGAGAAGCGAATTCTTCAATGTGTATTGGTACTTTAAGGTTTTGAGCTTTTAAGTGCAATTAAAAAGTAAGCGAAAATTTATTACTTTTGAAGATTGATAACTTGGTCTGTAAAGTACTTAATAAAAAGTAAGCGAAATTTTGTTACTTTTGAAGATTGATACCTTGGTCTATAAAGTACTTAGAAGATGACCTTCTCACTTTCTTAGTTGAAACCATTTGAAATTAGAAATTGGGTGATTACCAGCATTTGATAGGAAAACAATCAAACATGGTCTCCGGGGGCTTCTTGCACGTTCAGGGGTCATTTTCTAAAATGTTCTAATTGTTTTGAATTTCTTAATCTTTCAAATTTTGTATTCTAAATGTTACTCAAAATTTCCAAACATTTTAACCCCTAAGCGTCTGTACGTGCCTTTGGGGCCAGTAGAGTAGGGTATATTTTCGTTGAATTTGGAATGGATCCACACTTTTAATGAGTTTCACTTCAAAAGAGAAGTTTGAATTTAGATCAATGCGGTTTTAGTAAATTATTGAGATCCCAATTTAAATTTTCTTGTTGGTAGCAAATCCCAATCATACTACATCGTATATACTATACTCGTAGGACGTTTAGGGGTTGCACCAACTAAAAATACATTTAAGTCATGAGAAAATCTATTTATCTAAATTATCATTACGGTACTATAAATTGGACTTTGAGCTTTTCCATGAAGTGTGTTAAGAAATCATAGGAACGCATGAGAATAGAGCTTTTATTTATGTTTGTTTAGTGTTCTATGACATTACAAAGTTCAAGGGTTAAATATATTATTTGTTGTTACAGTAAGTTAAAATTATAAAAAAAGAAAAAAAAAGAAAAAAAAAGAAAAACAACTGAAAAGCATCGTTATTTTCAGTATCAATATAAAAATACCAGTGACGAGAGGTGTTTACGAGAGGCTTTACTGAATTCTTTTTCCAAAATATTATGGATGTATTCATCCAAATCTGATAAAAGTTTGTTCAAGATGGATGATAACCTGTTCAAACAGATGAGTCTTTCAAATGGATGAATGTATCCACAACAATTATCCACCCATATTATTTGGTGATTTTAGTGTAGCAATTGTATGAGGAAATTTAGTAAGAACTAAATAAGAAAAGCTTACTTAATCCTTAACCCCTAAAGGACCAGGTGGACACATTGTATCCAAGAATAATTTCATTACTTTGATAACTTGTTTGGATTTCATAATTTTGACTCAATGTTTACTAGAAATTGAAAATATTCGTTTCAAGAACACAAAAATCTTTCAAGATTTGCAATTACGTTGATTGATTCATTGGGAAAAAACTAAAACGTCAACGTAGGTGAACTTGGGACATAGTAGTTAGGGCGGTTGATGACTTGAAGGGCGTTTTCACACTTGGACGTCACATTTGTAAAAAAAAAGAAGTGTTCAATATGTAAAATATTTGCCATTACTGCATCATTAACACTATAAAATAATTACGGAAAATGTTTAAATATATTTTAAATGGAATCTTTTCAAAATGATTGGAATATTTTCTACATATTTTATATTATTTTGGAATATTCTAAGTATATATTTGAATTCTTTAAAACATTTTTGCAATGTAAAAATTAATAACGATCACAAACACCGGCTCAACGAGTCACCAACAAGTCACTTCATCCAAACATCAATCTTTGAGAATGAATCATCGTTGTTGTGTTTAGTTTTAGAACACCATTTTTTGTGGGCATCTAGATATATTACATCTTTGTATGCTCCTAAACTTTCAAACGCTAATCATGGTTTTTAAATTTATGAGAAAGTTTGCAATGAATGACCTGTTGGTTTTATTCAAAATTTTCAGAAATGAACTTATGATCAAACCTTATAATCATGTAATATATATAGTAGATTGTTCTGAAAATTGATGTACACTCTCATGACTAAGTCTTTTTTGAACTTCAACGGTGAAGTTTTCTACATGAATACCAATCAAGAGATACAATTGCCTTTCTGAAAGCATCACGAGAAAGTGATAAAATTTTAGGAATGAGCATGGTCCTTTAGAGGTTAAAAGTCAAAAGGGTCATTGGAGGGCAACCTAGCGAGCATCTCTAAAAGTCTGCATGTGCTGCTGCTAAAAATTGTATTAAAAAAAACCAACCAATGTGTTTTTTACGCTGGTTAGCATGTGCTACTGGCCAACATTTTTGCTGTGTCTTTGAATTTTTTTTTTTATAAATTTCTTTGCCTCTCTCCACATTCGCTGCTCGATCATAGCTCCTCCCTTCCCTCAATTCCTTCATTTTATTGTGAATTGTTCCAAAGTTGTTTAATTTAGACATATTTTCTAAATTTAGCATTGCATTTCCATTACAAATTTGGTTAAGAAAATCTACTGAATTTTTTTCCATTATTCTCCCTTAAACAAGCCTGTGGGGCTTGCTTTGTTGTTTGAGAGTTAAGTCCGATTAGGAAAAAATCGAAATTGGATTTACTACATCCTTCCATTCCATTTGAGCTTCTGTTAGGACCAAATTTTTTTAAGGTTTTGGGCTATAAAATGTGCACTAAATCCATTCGTTGAAGTTGACATATACAATGAAACTTGTAGATGATGACTTTTCTTTAATATAAGTATGGTTAGACTGAGTGGTAGTATCAAAATATGTTTAAATATGATTTATGAAGGGATTATCATTTTAATTATATGAAAAATACAAAAATACTCATTATCTTATGAATTTTGGATTGATTGGCCAAAAGTGCATAACATACAACATTTAATTATCTTTTGCATAATGTGCAATATTTCAATCTATAAAATTATCTTCTAATTGCTTATAAAGAGATCTCAATATACCTCCATTGAACTATAATATAACTTATGTGAACAACTTCACCACTATTTGAGCATACTGATTTCAATCAATCATAGTGAATTACAACATGAGAGTATTAAAATTGTAATTTTAGTGAATTTTCAATGTTTTTTGTATAAATTCATTTGAAAAATGTTTAGGCATTTAATGTCGAATTCAACCATATAGGTTATAAAGATGTCTTACATATGCTCTTTATAGTTGAAACTCAAAAGAGTTAAAGAAGCCTCATTTTATAATTCATTTAGAAGATGTTCAAAACTTGTAGGCATTTAGGAGTTGATGATCAATGTAAGATGAAACTAGTGGACCCTTCATGCTGACCACCGGCGTGCATTTACATTGATATATGTAGTTGATTGAGATAAAAATAACAAACTCAATGTAAAAACAAATTCCAGGTCAACCGGCGTTTGATGTATTAATTAATCAAAACATGACTTCCAAGCAAAATTGTCTCTGTACTTCATAGTATAATAGAGCAATGGAAGCTAACACCCTTTTGCAATGGGACCACAGTCTAGTTACAATTAAAAACTAAGTTTACGTGGCAATGACACGGTAGTTCCAAAATTCATAGAATACAAATGGCATTCCTTCATTATTTAAAAAGGTAGATCTAAGTAAAGATTCTCTTTCGATCTAGTTTTCAGAAGGGTGCTCCATTGCACTGCTTTATTATGCTATGTTAACCCCTAAACGTCCTCACCTATGTCCAATTTGGGCAGTTTTGCAAAGATGCATTATAAAATGCAACGAACATGAATATTTAAAACTTGATGCATGAATAAAAGTTATACATTTTGAAATTTAGATTCAATCTGTAAGGTTAGATCTTTGATTGCTATCACTAATATTTTTCTATAAATTTTAAAACATAAAATAAAAAATTATTTTGTAATTTGATTACGAATAAGATATTGACAGTATGGGGATGAAATGTGTTGTGATGGCTTATAATGTAGTATTCTAGGTGTAGTGATTTTTGGAGATTTTTTGGATGCTTGATTTTATGAGATTATTTTTTCAAGAACACTTTTAGACTAAAATCTTCAAAATTTTAGGTGAAACACTGCAACACAAAATGAGGCATAATTTTTTCAAAAATTGTTTGCTTTTTGATCGGATCACACATACATCAAGCTAACTTCCCATAAAAAATCTAGGAAAAAATCACACTACAAAAAGTGTATGACAGATGAGAACCTACGGATGAAATCTGTACATCAAGCAAAATATGCATGGTTGGGCGGTTAGGGGTTAATGGTGAAAGTAAAAGGCGAAGAATAAAATGGGCAAGTTGAAAATAACCAAAACTATTCCATCCAAAAATGTCTTGTGGTGATAAATTTAAAAGAAGAAAAGTAAACATGAATTCTATATGGAATTGTCTTGATGATCTGTGCCTAAATAATTGAAACAATAAATTGGTATTCTTACTATAGTTCTTTATTGAAAAGGTAAGTTGCACTCACAATTCCAACTAGCACAACTTCTTGTTAAAGAGGTTTGGCTTGACTCAAAACCACATCAAATCACCTTTATGGTGTAGTTTAGTTCTTGAGACTTTGAACATTTGAGAGTTGCAATGGCACAAATTCTCATACAAGTCATTGATTTTGAACAAGTATGGGTAAACTGTGGTGTGATATGAAAAACCGTCACATAATTTAGGATTTGTTTATTTGTGACTATTTTGGTTTGTAAGTGAAAATTTAACCCTTTGACGTGATTGCGTTCATATAATGGAGGATGAACAGATTGTAAGCCATCTCTTGACTACATCCTTCACATTTTTCATCCATTCAATTTTTCATTGTTTATTGTGCTAGTTGACTACCATTTCTATGGTATGGATCTTCAAAATAAGATATTCTGATTTTTTTTTTTTAAATGACAAAATTTGTTTATGTCAAGTTTCATTCCTAGTTCAGAACGTGAGACTTTAACAATGATTTTCCAAAATAAGTAGAATCAAATAATGGAAATTATACCATTTCACAATGCTTATTATTCCAAATTTGTTATAATCACTTTAATAAAAAATTGTTAGTTGGGAAATTTTAAGTGAATTTAAGAAGAAAACCTTGCAAAATTAATTACAAACTATTTATTAAAATTATGATAAATCCGATCGTACAAATGTGATCTACACATTGAGATTTACAACTTTTCATTATATATCAACTCCATTTTTGTGATTCATCAAACATTTTATAACACATCTTTGAAATTGGTGGTGGATCTGGAAGCTAAAAGTTAAAGGGTTAAAATGAAAACAAGTGTTTGTGAAACATATGACTAACAAAAGAAGAAAAAAATGAAAGTTGGTTTGGGAACACCGAAAATTTTGATAGGTGTCCTTTTGACACCCAATTTTTTTTGGAAGGTGTAAGGTTGAGACACCCATTTCCAACAAGGGACACAAAACTGATCAGGCGTGATTTTTAGATTGTAAAAGAACAAATGTACCTCATTTGTACATTAGAGCATATAATTGGTTTTGGATCCTGAAGTACTTTTCACTTTGAAAAATTGTACAAATTTCAATATTGGGAAATAATTCATGGAAAAATTTGCATTCTCCGCGAAAACTAACTTCCAACCCGGGAAAAATATCACCCTATTAATGGCTAGTCCAAAAATAGTGTAGGTAGCTTAAGTTACCGAAATAAGGTACCTCAACCTTACCCTTCAAAATTTTGATCAAGTGTCCTACACCCCAACATTATTATCCACAATTTCACATTAACCCTAAACGACCAAGGATTCATGGTTCTAAAATGACAAATTCAATTCGTCATATTGTGAAATATATAATTCAAATGAGACTAAATTTTGTATCACAAAAATCAATGAAGAATAATGCATATGATGGTCAAGAAACAAACAAATTTGAACAAAAAGAAGTCCACATAGAACCTACTCAATATTACTAAAAACAAATATGAGGCCCAATTTGGACTTCTTGGTCTTTTAGGGGTTACAATCAAGTATGTCCTCAACCTTAAGGTGCTTGGAAAAGTGTGGTGCTCAACAATTTTTCATTTATCTGTTTCAAGTTGTCACTTTACAAAGGTTCCTGTGCTGTACTGTAGCTTTCATTTGCACTGGGAATGCTAACAAAAACTCACATGATTTTGTAATTACAAGTCCCAGTCACACTAAAACTCAAATGACTTTCTAATTACAAATTGTGATAGCGAGAGCACAAAGTGAGTTTTGCACTGTGATGTGCATTCTCTCGATTTTGGTGAGAGAACAGAGGACGTGATATTAAAGAGGTCTGGGATGTATCAGGTTCACAATGTTGTGGTTGCCGGCTATCTTGTTGTATATGTTCCTCTTTTGGTTGGCGTTAGTGACACAATGTTCTCAAGAATGCCAAGCACCTGCAAATAGAGTGAGCAAATGTCAAGATTTAAGCCCTAAACATACCAACCCTTTGAGCAGAAGTAGATGGCTCACATGTACATGAGGTGTACATGATAAGACCATTGCAAGCATAAAATCTACCCAACAAGTAAGACATACTTGTAGTTGGAGGCCTCTCCAATATTATCAACAACTCTCCATCACAAGAGATTTATTGTAATTGATAGAGAATTTAATAGGCTTTCAAAGGTGACTTGGATGAAAATCATCCGAAATTGTATGAGAAAGTTACAAAGCTTCGAATGTGTTTGTGATCTAGTTTTTGGATGCTGGGACGATTAGGGGTTAATGATTCATGTAGTTTTGCACGAGATTTACATTGTATTTCCTACCATCCATTTCACAATTCTGCCTTCATGTACAAGCCAAATGCATTTGTGTTCTAGAATGTACATGTAGGATGTTCAAAATGTACATTTAGAATCACCACAAGACTCGCATTGAAAGTGTCGTTGTGAGTTGTAACCCTCTCCCTCTCAACCAAAGAGAAACTTGACACATCAAGCTTACCTCACTGAATTCAGGCCTTTTCCGTGGCTCTACATGCCAACATTGTTGCATTAAAGTTGTCAAACACTCTGGGATGTAAGACTCCGGCAGTTTTGGACGAAGGCCACTGAGGAGCAAGAAAACATTTATCAGTACTGACAATGCTCCGTTAAAATTTTAATTTAAAAAGATTAAAATAAGATATAACAAGATAAAATAAAAACCTAACCCAAGGCAAATTCCACTCTCATCAAGTCGCATTTGAGAGTGTATATAATGCATTCTTGTTGGGTTTTTGATTGCAGATTCGATGATGGTTTATGGTACTCGATTTGTTGTGTATGGCAATCTTTATTTACACGACACCTTTGTGATAGCTAGTTCCAGGTACTGTCAATCACAGTTTAACCCCTAAAGGACCATTAGACCACCAGGTGGCTCCTGCATTTTTCAGTAATTTTGAGTAGGTTTTATGTAGATTCTTTTTTGTTAATTTTTTAATTTTTATTTATTCAACATATGTGATATTCTTCACTAATTCCAGTGATATAAAATTTGGTCCCATTCAAATTATAATTTTCACAATATGACTGTTTAAACTTGTCATTTTAAAACCATGAATCCTTGGTCCTTCAGGGGTTAATATCTTGAACACAAAGCTCAAGCCATTAAATGCATTAAATTTTCCTCATGGAGGAGGTCATCTAATAGATGTAAGTGGCAAAAATACGTACCGCTGTACAACTCCAATTGCTGCTTGCAGTGGAGTTAAACCTGAATAGGGCACTTCTCCTGTGAAAACTTCCCTGCATCCGTCAACAACAAATATCCGTTCAAGTTATTGAAGGAGTTTTAGCAACTATGGATGTAGATAGCGAGTGCTAAATCTATTATTGTTTGAAATACGCTAGGTCAATTTAACAATATTCTACATAAAAAAATTGTTTATAGGCATATAATGATCTCACTCTCATTGCTTGAACTTCCAATGTCTCATTTGCCTACCTGCTACAATGTGAAAAAAACTATTTAATGAAAATTCAAGTGCTTACCACATTGTAATGCCGAAGGAATACACATCTGCTTTGTGATTGTATGGTTTATGCTCCAGTACCTGATACAATAAAAGCCATCAAATTCTTACTTGCTACACATGCCTCTACTTGGTAGGATAAGAGTATGCGCTCTAGACTTAAGACTCAAAAATATGTTGTCATAAATATAAAAGATATTTAGAAATAATGGCCACATTTCTTTAGCCAAAAATTTACGATACCTCATTCTATTGAGAAATCATGATACGTGCCTTAATCTTTTAAGATTACTTTGGGTTGTTTTCAAACGTCCTGTGCGTGGTTTTGAACCGTTTCATAAAAGTATTAAATTCAAGTAATTTGAGAACATTTTTTGGTTGTCTAGAATCAATTTTGACTTGTATTTTCTCCTTGTCTTTACAAAATAAAGACAAATACCATAATTTTTCTACATAAGAAAAAATGGTTATCTGAACGGGATATGACTATTATTTCCAAATGAACATTAATATATGAAATTTGGTACTCAGAACGTGTATCACAATTAATATTTTCACTCATATATGATAATGGTATGCGTTGAGTGTTGACACCCAAAATCCTGACAGTGTGTACATACCTCAGGAGACATCCACCGATATGTCCCAGTTTCTGCAGTCATCTCAGCACAGAATTTCTCGCTCTTTCCAGCAGCGTTCAGTGACTGAGGCTTCAGCCGAGCAACTCCAAAATCACACACCTTCACAACCTGCAATGGAAATTTATGAAATTGGCACTTTTTCAGACATGCATCTGGAACCTTAGATCTAGCCTTTTCTTTTTGGTCCACATGCAAGTAGCGTGCCAAAGCCATACTGATCATTTCTAGAAATAATGCTTTACATTGGCCCTAACAAGTGCTAAACCCTAAACCCTAAACCCTAAACCCTCACAAGTTTATAAAAAATAAAACGGACTGCGTAGATTTATACCGGTTCTAGTTTTGTGATTTTGCTTCGAACATTAATTAACCCCTAAACATACCAAACCTTTGAACAGAAGTAGATTCTAGCCTCAAAAGTAGATATTAGATGTTGATGAGATGTACATGAGAAGACCATTGCAAGCATAAAATCTACCCAACAAATTTGACATACTTGTAGTTGGAGGCCTCTCCAATATTATCAACAGCTTCCCATCACAAGAGATTTATTGTAATTGGTATTCTTTTTAATAAGCTATCAAAGATAAAGTTGCAAGGCTTAGTGATTCAGTTTCTGAACGCTGGGACGTTTAGGGGTTAAAAGAAGGGCAGAGCAGACACGAGCTTACTTCGTATTCATCGATGAGAAGATTAGCAGCTTTTAGATCCCGGTGCACAATTCCTCTCCTGTGCAAGAAAAAGAGCATAAGGCTACATTCATGTACCACCCTCTTATATCCAGGTCTTATAGGAACATCAGTGTTACTGTTTTAGGAAATTTAAAAGGAGAGAAAATTTAGTAAAGTTCAGAGAAAAGCATCTTACTTATGGAGGAAGTCCATTCCTCTGGCAGCATCACGTAAGACCTTGATAGCTGTTGCAAAGTCCAGCCCAGATCTCCTTGTTTCCAATACGTCCCGGACACTGTATCCTCACAAAATAGCATCAGGGCCATGAAATATAATACAATATAATATAACTAAGTTGGCCCATGCCATCACTAACACATACTCCCTCCATTCCACTAAATAAACCCGAGGTTTTTGGCATTTTAATTTTTTTTGTATTTGTCTTATATTTTGTGGTACGTGAACCCTCAAATGGGATGGACAAATGAGGGTGATGCAAAAACTACATACTACTATTAAAGATATACAATTTTTTGAGTATTGAGACAACCTTTTTCTTTTGGCAAAAAAGCGTTAAGTTAGAACACGCCAAAAACCACGGGTTTTTTCAGAGGGAGTAGTATTTTCCAAGTAAAACTGTCCTAGAGAGCGTGTGTGCGGGGTCTATATTATATAATAGATTAGGTTGGTCCAGCCAAGAGTCATGCACAACAATTCCGACGACATAATTGCCCTCACGTGCATGATCTGTATTATTTAATACATATTATATAATACATAATATGGAACATGAAAAAGGTTCAAAATGAATACCTGCCGCCAGCCATCAGTTCGGTAACAATGCAGAGCTGAGGCCACTTTGAACAAGCTCCTATGAATTGCACCACATTTTTATGCCTCACCAATCTGAATGCACACTCAGGGTTAACGCAATTAATCCAGTTGCATTCTTTTAAAATGAGACTAATCCATTCAGATACTCCCTGTCCCCACAGAGTGCACTGTTCAAGTACTGTAAACATAAACATGCGTGCACAAGACGAGTGTTATATCATAGACCCGGGGTGTGCACTCTACATTATGTTTGAGTCATGTGCGTTCATCACCCTCTCCGAAAACTCCATTCTTTACGAGGGGTTATATATCTAAAACTTTTGTATACACATCTATTCCATCCTAAATATATGTTTAATGTATGTATACGTCAATATTTCCAGCTCTAAATATGTTTATTGTATGTATATATAATACGGCAATGTTCAATCAATATCCCTCCTGTGCACTCACGTATACTCGTGCATGTTTAGTACAGTGCAGCCCCCAGGATCATAGATAAACAATTAGTTCATCAACCCCTATAGGACCAAAGATTCATGATTCTAAGATGATAAATTCAATTGATCATATTATGAAAAATTCAGTTCAAATGGGAGAAAATTTTATATCACTAGAATCAGTGAAGGACATTGCATGTGTTGGTAAAAGAAAAAATAATTCTGAACCAAAAAAAGTTAACATAAAACCTACTCAAAACTGCTCAAAGAAACATGAGGCTTCTAAGTCCTTTAGGGGTTAATTGTACATATACTCGTACATGTTTTGTACAGTGCAGCCCTGGGATCATAGGTAAACAATTAGTTCAATTAATGGTAACTAACAACTTGACAAGATGGACCGACGATTCTCACCTCATGATGGAAATTTCCTGCTTGTAAATTTGCAAACGTTCCGCAGCAGGAGCGGAGCGATGGGTGTCGCCATGGACGCCACTGCCGTTATAATCATCTATCTCTATGATCTTTATTGCTACCTCTTGAGATAAGTATTTCCCCTTGAACAATTGGCCTGTCGAACCTGTTCCCAGTTTCTCACCAATGTGGAGCTGACGAGGACAAATACAACATTTCAGAATCAACACGGTCCCGCATTTAAAAGGTGTAAAATCCTATTGAAATGTGACATTGTAAAAGTAAAAAAGTTGAGATGTTTGAATGAAATAACATCCTGGCAATGTTGTGTTTTTTGAGGATGTTTTAAAAGGGGATTTTCATTAGTAAAAGTTAGTGAAATAGAAAAGGTCATAAATCTTATTTTTAGAATTCGATAAAAGTGTACTATAAATAATTCTATGCGCTTTGAAAGTGGCAACAAGGGGTTAATGGCAAGCCACGAACCAGATTGAAATCTATAGCCCAGTCTTCGTACTTGATTGCTTCGGCAGCTGCTTTTAACTGATCTCGACTTGTAACACCATTTTTTCTTCCCAGGTTTACATCCATAGCACCCAAAATAGCCTTCCTGAGTTCTTCAGCCTGCAAACCATTAATCATACAAAATGGTAACAGAGTCAGATTCATTTGCACTTGTTGAAATAAAAACTGTCGTGTCATGGTGTCAATATTCCCTAAATTGCCAAACTTCTGTCACTTTGGAAAAGTTTTATACAATATTACATTTTATTCATATCTAAAGCCCATATAATACAGCAGAAAATTCGCCATATGCCAGGAAAGAAGAAATCTTATAACATGGAACTGGCACAGTATTGAGTTCTCGGGGGGAGCACTCCCTTGTATATTTTGCATACACGTGCGATAATGACCTATTTATTTGGGGGGTTATTTACCTTGCAAAAAATATTATAAGGTGATGGTATTTTACATGTAAAAAGCCTGAGAATATTATATGCGATGGTATTTTACATGTAAACATGTTTCACTTTTTAAAAATCCCCTATTTTACATGCACATTTTTTACAAAATTTATCTACAATGAATATATTGGACCCTATTTTTTATCGCACGTTGTTTCTAAAATTTTCGCCAGTGAACCCCCCGAGATTGAGTTGCCCTATTAAAACCTCAAATTGATTAAGTGCACCTCAAATCTATACCTAACATAGATCTTAGAGCTTTGATCACATTTTTGGCACTTGAAATATCCCATTTTAAACGCCATATATTGGTTAAATTCTAATATTTTCTAGTGTACACCTGTAACTTGTTACACTATAAAGAATAACAGGAATTTGCCAATTATCTAATCAATTTGGCGTTTTTAACCAATACGACCATCCTGAGTTAAACTTTGCACAAGAATGGGTACTGTACATAATTCTTCCAAGGTAGAAAAGTTCAAATCTCATGAGATGTGAAGACACTGAGGACCAACCGCAAAAGACACTACTAGGATCGTATTTTAGACTGTGTGTTGGGTTTGTTAGCAATGTAGGAGAGTAACTCAAGCAACATTACAACTTGTTAAGCAACATTTTGGAACCTAATTACATTGTTGTAGTTACTCCCGGGCTAAAGATGCTAACAGATGATCCTAGTAAGTCTGAGAGAGAATGAGTTGTAGCAACAATTAAATAATCCACAAAAAAATTGACATATATTTACTCACCTCGTCACCAGGCCAACCTTCTACTACGTACACCTGCAATGTCATTCCGTCTGTCGTACTGAACACATGAGCTTCCTGCAGTTACAAATATATATACATTCCATCCGATCGTCAGAAACCTAGTCTATTTAACACAAACAATGGAAAAACGATCAGTATGTATTCGACAGTAACATATTAGAAATCTGCACAGCCCTCGTATTCGTTAAAATGACAGATTGGGCGCGATCACTAAAGTCACAATATATTTTGGTACTCTGAAGTTACACACCATTTCAACAATGTTCTCATTGCATGCAATATTCCTCAAACGTACACCAAACGGTAACTTAACCCCTAAAGGACCAAGAAGCCCAAAGTGGGCCTCATGTTCTTTCTACAATTTTGAGTAGGTTCGTTTATTTTTTATATAATTTAACCCCTAAACGTCCCAGCGTCCAGAAACTGGATCACGAACATATTAAAAGCCTTGCAACTTTCTCATACCACCTTGGATGACTTTCATCCAAGTCATCAATGTAAGTCTCTACCGATTACAATTAATCTTTCGTGATGAGGAGCTTTCTATAACATTGAATAGACCTCCAATTACTAATATGTCAAATTTGTTGGGTAGATTTTAGACTTGCAATGGTCCTCTCATGTGCACCTGAGCCATGCTAATATCTACTTCTGAGGTTAGGATCTACTAACTATTCAAAGGGTTGGTACGTTTAGGGGTTAACATAATTTTTACAAAACCCATCCTCTAAGCTCTTTTAATGCCGAAGCTATGGGAGTTGCATAGCGGGGTTACCGTACATGGCAGGAGTCGTTGATATACTAACCGTGATGTTGAGCTGAAGGTGCAAATCACTGATAGCGGCAGCCAAGTCTTTGAGGAGCCCCATCTTGTCGGTGGTGGCAACGGTAACTTCGTAACCTACCGACAGATGATCAACGTCACTACCACCGTTGCCGTCGTGATCATCCATGTGCAAAGGGTTGATGAACAAGGTCCCATGCAGCCCCCGGGGAGGCGTGGGCTTGGACCGGGGACTGGTGCCAATGCCCAAGCCCAACAGGTTTGAAGTGGAGCCAAACGTAGGCCTCGGTAACTGCACGGTACACGAGCCCGGGAGCTCCATCCATTGCACTTTCCTCACGTGCACCAAAGGCACCACGTCGTCGTCGTCGTCGTCGTAGTGGCCAGTACTGCTGCTGTAGCTGTCCACCTCTCGTGCCTCCTGCAGCATCTCCATGTGCAGAAGCACGTCTTCGTGTCTCTGCGGGTCGATGTTCAACGTGTATCTGCACATCCATCGATCGATCGATCGCAGTAGGCTCTCACTAGTTTAATTGAAGTCTCGTTTCTCACTTAGTTTACTGGGACTCCAAGAACTGTTAAGTTCATAACCATTGCCAGTCCAAGCAATTGATCTAGAGCTCTACAAGGACTGTCTATTAAGTTAATAATCATTACCGATCAAAGCACACAATTGATCCAGAAGCTCTACGAGGACTATTAAGTTCATAACCATTGCCAGTAAAAGCAATTGATCCAGAGCTCTACGAGGACTGTCAGGTTCGAAACCATTGCCAATCAAAGCAATTGATCTAGAGCTCTACAAGGACTGTCTATTAAGTTCATAACCATTGCCAGTCAAAGCAATTGATCCAAAGCTCTACTAGGACTATCAAGTTCATAACCATTGCTAGTAAAAGCAATTGATCTAGAGCTCTACAAGGACTGCCTATTAAGTTAATAATCATTACCGATCAGATCATGCAATCGATCCAGAGCTCTACAAGGAATATTAAGTTCATAACCATTGCCAGTCAAAACGCAAAATTGATCCAGAGCTCTACAAGGACTAATATGTTAAACCCTAAAGGACCAAGAAGACCAAATAGGACCTCATGTTTTAGTTTTAGCAATTATGGGTAGGTCTAGTACAGACTTCCTTTTGTTCAAATTCATTTTTTATTTGAACAACACACGCAATGTTATTCACTGATTCTGATGATCTGAAATTTAGTCCCATGTGAATTGTGTCTTTCACAATACGATTGATTTAATTTGTCAAACCATGAATCCTTGAACGGTCCTTTAGGGGTTGAGAACTATTGCCAGTCAAAGCGCGCAATTGATCCAGAGCTCTACACTACGGTATGCGGCGACATGAAACGAAGCAGAATCAACAAATCCAATTTTGACTGTAGTTTCCAACGGTCCCTTATTGAGCTCGGCCTTGATTTCAGTGCTCACTTAATTTTGAGTCAGTCATTTCTTTAGTTCAATTTTATTTCTTTTCTGACCACTTTTCTTCACTGATCAATATAAAACTTGGCTGTACAGTCTGAATTACATTTTGAAACCATGAATATATCTCGGTCCTGTAGAAACCGCTAAGTGTTGAACCAGACTCAGTTGTAAGTAGAGACTGTCACTTCAGCTCGTCTAGAAGTTGATAGCACAACAAATTTAAAAGGTGTAAATTACGAAGAAAATTCTTGAAAATTATCTGTAATCAACCTGGAACTAGAACATACATGGAATCGCTAGTGAATTTCGTTTGAGTGCCGACGTTCAACAAGTGATGACTGGTCACTGGAGCACAAATGAATGGTCCGATGCTTCAATTCTAATTGGTAACAAGTACGGGAGGATTAACTCAGAGTACTAATTATAAGCTGAAGGGAGATCGAATGGATGAAAGAGTACGTGAATTTATACCGAGATGGGAGAGTGGCGAAATGGTCGCGGAGATCCGTGCAGACTGCTTCGCCATATCCAGCAGCTCGTACATTCTTCAGGACTTGCCCAACTACGTCTTCTAGAGCTTTCATAGACGACGACGATAAGCCTCGTTTGCCACGTTCGCTGAACCACACAGTAGCCGGACCCTCGTCCATCGAGCCTTGCGAGGAGGATCCGTCGGAGCTCGTACTCTGAGGATCACTCTCTTCTTCTTCTTCGTCATCCAGATTGCTGTTGAAATAGCCTTGTGATGACTTCAAAGATTGACCATAGTTGCTTCCCACTACCTCGGTGACTGACCCGATTCCTTTTCCGTTGCAAAACATGGTTCGTACTTACACTGAAACCCTGCTGCCTGGACTGCTAGCTTGCGGCCACTCTAAACTCAGTTCACAAAATAGTCTGAATCATAACTTTGCCAAAGCATTGGAGTGGCTCAGTGGCCCGACCATAACGTCCGCTCATTTGCAGGTGCATTAAGTATCGAATCAAAACTGGTATACGTTTTCAAAGATTGGATTGAAATGTTACAGGATCGATTCTACACATTGAGGGTTAGAGAAACGAGTCTAGGCGGTACTAAACCGCAAACCACAGATCTACTACTAGTTAATTCAGGGACCTGACTCGTCTATTAATTACGAAACCATCAAAGGGTAGAATGTGTGAAGCTTGTAAAGCTAGCTCTTCGACAGAGACCCGGGCTTGCGTAGAGCTCTATCTAGGAGGTATTAATTGCTTCACATACAATCGGAATCGAACGCACTCAATCGTGTTAATACTAAATTAACCGTAACACCGTCTTGCAAAGACCACCAGCTAGTCGACCCGGGATAGATCGATCGACTACAGGAATTGGATGCGCAGGCTCAAAACCATCGATCACCACGCCTCTCAATGTTGTCACGATCTCTACTCCCTCCAGGGTTACATTCTAATCAGATACACATGCACTGACTCGGCGTACAACAATCCATTGCCCGACCTGAACGTACGGCGGCAACCTCGCAAACTGATCGAATAGACGCCAGGGAAGCGGGAATACAAAGTGGAGGCTCCTGAGCAAACGTGAGAAGCAATAACTTAGCAAGCCCGTGGAAGTGACTTAACTGCAACTGATCAATTGGAGAGAGATGGAGGTGAGGTCAGACACTCATACATGATATATGGCCAGATATATATCTAGAGGGTGAAGCTAGTGAGGCTAGTTAGTGCTGACTTGGGCGAGTGAGGAAGAAGCGGACCATGGACACTGCAGCGACGGTGTGGACGTCGCCATAGTTACGCTAAGTTACTGTAGCCCTCGAGCTCTGCAGTAACTTACTGGAAATTGGAGGGAAAGTATCCAATAACAATCATCAACGTTATTACGGTTTGTCAGCAGTAAGTTGAGTCGGTTGATGATGAGCTAGTGGCGCCCACAAGGAAGACGACCCTTACTACTCCCGAGTGTCGGCTATCCCTTAGCTTGCATGGGAGTGGCGACGACTGACCCTGAGCTGACAACTACCGGTGTTTACAGTTTAGGACCTCAGTGTCGATGGCGATTCAAAAACTTGCAGCCCACTCATCGTTTTGCTCATCTGTATCTGTAAAATGCAGCCAATAATAGAGATATCTGCATAGGTTTCGTGCAATTCTCTATCCTAACGCGCTCTCACCGGGTTCTGTATCTGCAAGGGAGTCTCAAATCAGTCAACCTTGGACTTTATACAGAAGAGACCTCGTTTGTCTCAAAATGAACTTAAGGATAGAGAATTGCATCAAAATTTACAGATATTTGTATTCTTGGTTGCATTTTACGGATACAGATGACGAAAACAATGAGTGGGTTGCAAGTTTCTGTGTCTGCATCGAAGCTGAGGTCTTGTCGGTAATTTTAAGCTTGCAGATTGCTGCAATGCGGTGCTTCGGCGGCTGGGCGGAGCGGACTGCCTTCCACTTGCTTTGCGTTGTGCTGCTAATTGTTAACTTCCGTGTGCGCATTTCATCGATCAAGGGTGAGTGCAAATATATCAGGCAAGAGCGTAGTGAGACCGTCGAGGAATTGAAGGCTGGGTGGCTGGCTCTACTTAATTGTATCAGTGCGGCCTTGCGTGAATTTATATTACTGTAGGAGTGGCCACAGTGAAGACCGAGTGGCCCGCCAATGCAGATTACTTCAATCTGCGGTTTCCTTGTTTGCCGTAACTTTGGCTGTCATTCAGTCCGCTACTGTAGCTAGATTTCAGTCAACTCCTGCCCAGGCTCGGAAACAAGGAACTCCGCTAGCTCACAGGGAGCTCATTCCCACCCATGCACGCTAGGACTAACCCTCTCAAATTATTCATCTACATGTGAAGGGCCCTTGCACTCACACTCCCCCACCCTTGCACTCCCTTCACGTATCAAAAGTGCGCATCAAATAGTCAATGGACCAATCACAAGTAGAATGAGAGGAATAATCATCGAATAGTCAACTCAATAGTGATTTCAAGGCCCAATTTCTAACACGCTAGAATCCAGAGTCAAGAAGCATTTTGAAAGGCCCCTTGAAACTTTTCATCCACTTCTTGAGGTCAGAGACCCTCTGAGGCCATGGGTGGCCATGCTCTCACAGGGATCTCATAATGGTTTCCGGTTCCCTCTGTGGGTTTGCCTTTTAGTCTCGATTTTCCACCAAGCTTCAAGAATTGACACTTGTTTAACTTTCCTTTTACAAGCCGGTACAAGCCGGTGAGTCAACATTAAACAAGGTACAAACCGGTGAATCAACATTAAACAAGTGAATAAGCAGCTTTAAGACTCAGCGGGAAAAGTGAGACTTGCAAGGGAATTGCATATGAGACCCTGGTGTAGCTCAAAGATATATAAGGTAGAAGCACCAGAAATTGTTAGATAACAATTGTGGTCACAACACCGTATTCATTAAATTGGGAGTTTCCATTAAATTGGGAGTCAAATTGATGTATGCATGTTGTAGATTTGATAGTGAAATGATCATGTCATGTAGATCAATTTGACTCCCAATTTAATGGAAACTCCCAATTTAATGAATACGGTGTTTCACCTATAAAAGTACATGTTTTAACTTCAAGAGCTCCCAATCTAATTATCACAAGTATTAATTATGAATACCAAGTTAGCAATTTGATTGGACTAAAAATGATTGACAGTCACCAGTACACCTACTAACTTCAATAGTGGTCTATGCATATTAAATTCGAAAATTTATAATAAAATCATACATTGTGAAGAAATTAATTAAAAATTGAGCTTGTTTATTAGACCCAAAGTTTTATGCATTGCAATTTTTTATCATTGAAAATTAGCGCTCCATGTAGATTGAGATGCTTAAACTGACGGCAACTGTACCCTTACCTTAATAATAATAATAAGCTTGGTTTGCATTTCGTTAGCATGGACTATTGCTGATTTGCTGCAACTTCGTCATACGCTCTCATCTTAGGTGGTTACCCCATTCCCAACTGGCGCCTTAACCCCCTAAATTTCCTTGTGTTTTTGGGAGCTTGAAACCTCAAAACTGCGATTTTCTACCTCTATGTACTCCCAGGGATGTGAACCAAGTTTTTTTACTTCTTTTAGAATTCCAACCGTAAGATCTTGTACCTAAGCCTATTCATAGCTACTGTTTCAAAAATTGACTGTTGGATGTTTATCATTTGCAAGATCATAACATCCAAAGTTTGTGCAAAAGTTTTTCTGGGCATTGCTTGGGAGGCATTGTCTCCATAGTGCAAAGGGGGACTTGAAGATTGTTACTCCAAACATTTTGCTCATATTTTTTTCCATGTAGATAACTAAGTTGGGTACGCTCATGCAAAATTTTAGAGACTCATTACGCGTTTCAAACCTTTATGCAAATTAATTTCCGGAAGAAGGTATAAAAATGGCAATTTGGTGAAACATGCATCACATTAATTGTATTTGATTTTTGGAAAAAATGAACGGTGATTAGGTACCTCTATGATTTTATAAATTTTAGGCGAAATTATTTTTAAAAAATTTCAAAATCTCAAATTTTGACAAATTTCGAAAGAAATGGATGTGAAATTACAAAAAACCTTGGAGGTTGTTGTTCTTTATTTTGGAGGCTGCCCTTGTCAAGCCAAGAATATAATCAATATGGGTCACTTCAAATTCTGAGCCGAAATGTGGTGAAGAGCATGTCTCCAAAAAAAATTTGAAAAAATGATTACAATAAAAAGTTTTTTCTGCCCCAGTTGGACTTGAAACCAAAAATTTCAATAAAAAAATTATAAAATTCGAATTTGACTTTATAATTTTTACCACACACACCTTGTATGTATGACCACGCCCACGCCAAATTATAGTGTAAAGTTCTTAATTTAGACCTTCCATCTAAGCTGCCCGAAACAGCCAAAAAGCCATTTTGGCTTTTAAGGGCCTTTAGGGGTTAATCCAACAGCTAGGGGCATTTTCCACAATCAATGTTGCAATGATGTTGGTTGTAGTATGAGTTCCAGTTGGTAATAGGTTCTCTCTTGTTGGTTTTAGTATATGTAAGTGTGGTTATGGATTTGTTGTTGTTGGTTTCTTCAGTGTGTGCAATACAAATCTTCTTTAGATAGAAAGAGCTCTATCTATATGACATGAATGGGATGTGTCAGACTTCAACTTTGAAAATTTAAAACTAATTCATTCTTCATCCAAAAATTATGGTTCAACTTGTGTTGAAATTTATTTCTTCTTGCCTAACTCTAAAAAATAATACTAATAAATAATATCAATGCCTCATATCCGTATTTTTTATTCACTTGGGAATGGAGTAACCACTTTAGACTCTCCTTTGATTCTAATGAACGAGACGATCAAACCAGCAGTTAGTGTACCGTAGTACCATAGCTAGGTGGCCAATAATTAATTCAAAAAATTCAAAAAAGGAAAAACTCAAAAATTATGAGGACCAAAAAATCATTACAAAAAATTTTAGGCCTCCACAAGGCTGCTACCTCATGCCCTTTTTACACTACAGGCGAGAAGCCGTGGAGAAAACCTCACAAGGGCCATGGCTTATTCTTGAGAAGCCAACCTTTGAACTTGACGGCCTTTGGATATAGTGTAAAGTGAAAAGGGGCCACAAAATAAAGTGCCGATCCCCCGGATTTTGCGTTAAACCCACCTGTTCAAGTGGGCTTGACGCAAAATCGAGGGGCCTTGAAAAATGTCCACTATTCTTGCCACGAAGAACAAAAGTGTTGTCCATGTCATTTTCTTCTCCTTTCGTACATTGGACTGAAAATTTTGGGCGTAAAGTGACATTCTTTGGTCTTCTCGATTTTAGGCCTCCCATTGACTAAAATTTCTTTCTTCACGGCTTCTTGCCTCTAGTGTAAAGAGGCCCTCAGCCAAATTGCCATGTAAAAATAATAATATAACGACATATTAAAAGATTTAAAATGGTAACTGCTTTTACAAAAAAAATGTTGAAAAAATCCAATAAACGTGGCACCATTTCCACCACGTTAGACTAAAATTTTAAAATATTATCTTGTAAAAAAATTATTTTATTTTTAAAATTACGCTTTTATATGTTTTTTTTTTTTTTTTTTTTTTTTTGCATGGCAATTTGGCAAAGTTTGCAGCCTTTTAGAGGCCTGAATTTTTTTTGTAATACAAAACTAGAATAAATTATTTTTGACTTTATGCTACTATTTGTAAGCTATTTTGGGCCATTTTAAGTCATCCTTTGCAGTTTTGCTTAAAAACAAAAAACTTAGAAATTTACTTGGACTACTTTTTTCACTTATCCGTACTATGAAAATGTCCTGATAGGAAAACTACTCCCAATTTTCAAAGGTGCGTTTTATTTTGGAACACAAAGAATAAAAAGAACTTTAGCCTTCTTTCGAGACCGGCGTGAGTTTGACCCACCGTTGATTCAATGCCCACATGACACTGAAGGACAAAGGATCGGTGGTCAAAAGTCATGACTAGTCACCCCTCTCAAAGTTAGACACTATAGTTATCCGCTAACTCATAGAAAGTGGGATTATTGACCCTAGATTCTCTGAAAAGAGAGATTGAAGTGCGAAAATAGAACTTTAGTTTTCCTACAAAAATAAACTGAAGATGTGAAATCATTTTGCTGAAAAATAGACCAATTTTGAGTTTGGTCTTCAGTTTGAAGGTTTGGAATATGAACAACTACCATGATCATATCAAAAGGGGTTTTTGGCTAATTGAGGAATAGGAGAGTAAATGTTGATGCTGTGAATAGGAACAAGTCATGTTTGTACAGTATATGGTGCCTTGGCTTATATTCATATTATCATTGTTCATGTAATGAATAGAATATGCAAATGACCCTTCTTTCATTCTAAATGTTGACTCTTGTTTTCAATTTAATTTTGAGGTGTTGAGTTTGGGTTTCTTTCCACGGGGAGGCAAAAACCTCCTGTTTAAGGTGGTCGGTTAGCGAATAACTCTACTATCAATCAGGAATTTTGGAACATACTAAGGGAGTAGTTGACAATGAAGGCGTCTAGATTTCTTTTATCATGACATCTATATTCATATCTCATTTGTGAGATAGAGGTGGTGTCTATTTTACCATAAATTGTACTTTAGAAGCTCCAATTCTATTTACTTATAGTCTAAGGCCCATGATTCGCAAATGTACAATTTTAGGTTCTTTGGCGCAAATCTATGCAATTTTGTAAGTCCAAGCTCCATAATACATTCCAAACATTAGAAACAGGTAAATATCATACTCGGCTATCAGAATCGGCAGCTCTTGCCGAATATTTAATTAAAGTGCTGAATTGACGTGAATATTCTCCAAAATTCAGTGGATATTATCAAAACTTCTTTTTTTCACCATAGTAAATAGAATGTTTTTGAAAAAATAATTTCCTGAAATTTTGGGCATCTCTTTTTACTCGACCCTAACGGCCGAGTACGTCATGGCTTTACAAATGACAACAAAACTGAGATTCATACACTGAGATTCATCTTGGGGGCATAGATTCACTGAATCTGGTCTATAATTATTTGTTGTACTAATGACTTATCTGCAGGTGCACTGAACCTGGTCACTTTTTTGAACTCTTGTAAACATGGGATTCTTGTTTGTCTGTTGGCATTAAGAATCTACCAGACCATG
Organism: Pohlia nutans; assembly: GCA_022496805.1. Classification (NCBI taxonomy): domain Eukaryota; kingdom Viridiplantae; phylum Streptophyta; class Bryopsida; order Bryales; family Mniaceae; genus Pohlia; species Pohlia nutans. The sequence continues at coordinate 8,537,777 of CM040086.1, forward strand.
CTCAATTACCTTTGTCATGTCAACATGATTTTGTAAAGGTATTTCTAAAAAGAAAAAAGAAAAAATATATAGATAGCATTTGAAATAATCCTTGAGTATGTCAAGAATACATTGGAGTTATGTTTCTAGATGCATGGAGTATGTTGTCATGTTGTGACATTGATTTCCTCATTGTAGAAGCATATAATTGAAGTTTGGGACTAGATGCACTTCGATCTTCATATCCATTAGCACAAGCGTTATTAATAATTGTTGCATTGGTTAACTACCTACAACAAAATTGCATAAAATTGCAAAAAAATATAAAACTGAAGTTGTTGTGGAATATAATCACTTACGTAAAGCCCTCAAAAATGTGGTGCACGTATAAATTTAGGTTAGTTGATATTTATTTTTTATTTAAAAATTTTAATAGATTTAAAGTATGTGTGAATGCTATTGTTTATTTATTTTTAAATAGTAAGAGAAAGACAATGGATCTTTAATTAACACTCATTTGTACTAATTGGAAGGATTCATTATTATGTGAGAAGTTTTGAATCATTCCATTCTAATGAGATAAAAGTTAAGGGACTTCGTAGCAAATACAGCATTCGATGTTTCTTTTTCCTTCAATTTTTTATATTTTAAATTTAACAAATTCTTTGTACATTTAAAAAAAAAAAAAAGAGTGTAATTTTTTTACTAGAATATTTTCATCATTGCAATGAATTACATAATAATCTCTAAAAGTCCGTACAAACCTTTGGCTCTATGATTATGTGCACGCACCATATATTTTCTCATGTAACTTGTCTCATGTTGTTAAACACAATATCATACTCAAAATGTCATATACTCAAGTAACTACAAGGATGTACTCAAGTATGTAGGTGTTCTAAAATCCTAAATCAATCACGTTTTCAAATGCAAAAAGTACACAATTGGAGTGAAATTTTAGATGTACTATATACCCAAAATCAACACCTTATCTAAAACCAACATTATAAAATCTTAAACAACAAGTACATATTGACTATGAGGATAGACACCGTCTAACATCTAATTTAGTGTTAGTTTTTACGTTAAGTATCATTCAAACTTTGAACTCTTGTAACTTTTTCATACAATATATTCAAACAATGCATCCTTTAGTGCATTGGAATTGCCTTTGATCTACTAACAAGATTTTTTTTTTGAAAATTCTAATAAAAGAAACTATGCTCATAGTATAAAATGTTGGTGTGAGGAGTGCATGTCAAAGCTAAGGAGGCTGAATTCATTAACTAAGGTAGAAACACCCATAACCGACAATGCTCCCAAAATCAACATGTAGATTGAGCCATAATAGTTAAGAACCAAACCCAATCAAGTTGTAAATTTTTTTGTTAACCAATCAACCTTTTAGATTAGTCAATTCCAAGAAGAAACTTGGACCGGTTTGTGAAATCATATGTTCTCAAATTGGAGGTAGTCTAAAGTAACTATATTGAAATGAGACCTTTTTCTTAAATTGTCCCTAGCTCAACCTTCCATTATAAATAGATTCTAACACCCTACTATTGATGAGAATGTGCACAATTTGAACATCAGAGTCTAGGGATGCTTTATGGTCAACCTAATATAGTCAGCACTTTGGAAATTCATAATTTATTCATACAATGTCCATATAATGCATACGTTGAAATCCTCTTGAACTTGCTATTAAGACCCACCAAAAATATATTTTTATTTTATGTGTGTAAATAGGCTCAGTTGGTATGGGCAACGCTTTAAAGCATAGTTACCTTAGTTATCAGTTATAGGTGATGACTAACTTTACACTTTGAAAATTTGTAGAAAATTCATTTTTTAGAATAGAATTATGAAGAAAAAAATTACATTCACCACGAAGGGAAAATAATGTCTACCCTTCTACTCCTATTGCACATAGGCTAGAAAGCTCAACCCCTAAAGGACCAAGTATTCATAGTTTTAAAATGAAAAATTACATCAATCATATTGCATAAAATATTATTCAGACAAAACCCAATTTTGTATCACAAAAATTAGTGAAAAGATTATATGTATTGATCAATAAACCAAAAAAAATTGAACAATAGGAAGTCCAATTCAATTTGGGCTTTTTGGTCCTTGAGGGAGTCCGTGTTGAGTTATTGAGGGCGGGAGGGCGGTGGCAGGCCTGCATGAAGAAAAAGTGAAGGGGCAGCAGGCATTAAAAATGGTGAATTAAAATAGGTGATGTGGATAGGGTAGCCAGGCAAGCCAGCCGCCTGGCCCTTCGCCTTTGCAAAGGCCAACCCTCTCCCATGTACCCACCACGTACATTCTGGGCCTCCGTACCAGCCTGCTCTTCTGTGCACTAACTTTACCCGTTTCCATTCATTTGTGAGTTCCTTCTTCCTCGTTTGGGGCCGGGCCCAGCTCAGTCAGTGCCCATGCACCCAAACAATCAGGTTTCTCAACCTGGCTCATTGTTTGAAAAATAATTTTTTTTAATAGAAAGATCAATGACAATTGAAAAAACATATGGCACTATTTTCATAAGAAGTTGGACTTGGCGTCGTAACATTCTTGAAGTCATAACATTCTTGAACCGCGACATACCCATTACCATCCATTTAACAATTTTGTCCTCATGTACCACCAACACGACACATTTGTATTCTAGAATGTAGGCCACTCCAATTATGTAATTGAGTGTTTTGGATGGTATTGCGTATGTCTACCTTCTTTTTGACATGAAGTTGATCTTGGAGTACATCATAACATTCTTGAAGGGTTTATGGCTTAAAATTTATTTATTTCTAGAGTGTTTTTATAGAGGTACCATCATTCGTTTGCAATGAAGAATGGATGCATTTCTAGTAGTACTCAACGTCTTTGGTTTGTTTATTTTTAAAAAGTTCCAAAATCAATTATGCAAAGTGACTTTACAAATTTAGCCGGGATTCTAGGAGTGGATTGACAAATTGGAAGTCAAAATATGAACAAGTTTCCATCTAATAGCATGCAAGCCGCCTACCCAAAAAAATACGCCGTGACTGCACAAAAATAAATCAAACTCCTTTTCAATTTTGGTTTTTGTCTTCTCGCCGCAGTTGTCGAAGTTCTTCAAATAGGCATTCCTTTTGGACATGCCAGCAAAGATAGTGTCGCACCAAGCTCTCATGCAAATAGTGTGGATGTTGATCTTCTCTTGTAAAAAGACCTAATGATTACGAGCGCACAATACCTTTAGTATAACCCCTGAGGGTTTAAGAAATTCAAATTAGGCTTAAGTCTTTTATGCAATTTTGAGTAGGTCCTATATATATATATATATATATATATATATATATATATATATATATATATATATATATATATATATATATATATATATATATATATATATATATATATATATATATATATATATATATATATATATATATATCTAAACTTTCTTTTGTTTGAATTTAATTATTTTTGACCAATACAAGCAATGTTCTTTACTAAATAATTTGAGTGATAAGATTTGGTCTCATTTAAATTATTTTTATTTTTATTTTTTTCACAATATGATCAATTGAATTTTTCATTTGTAAATGATGAACCTTTAGTCCTTTAGAGATTAAAATCTTGTTTTGTAGAGAAGAGACTGTAGAAATGGGACCATACTAAAGCAACTCAAGAATGTTATGGTCTATATTTTATTTTATTATTGATTTTTTGTAATTTTTTGTAAATTTTACCTCCTTAGTTCACAAATCCAAAACAAGAGTAATTCCACAACTTTATACTACCTTTGTCCTATATAAAAAAACCATGAAAACTACTCTACAACAAAGTAGTTTTAAGGTCTTTTATTAAAACAAAAGGATTATCTTTTTGCTTTGTATGCTATAAGGTAGGATGTCCATGAAAAAACCATCTAAGTACGGTCGGGATTTTCAAGAGGGCTGCACAAGTCACAACATTTTTCAACCGATTTTGTTTGAAAAACAAATATAGTAGAAGTTGTATTTAATCCTATATTTTTTGTACTTTTATAAAATTAGTCATAAAATTTTGAAGATAGGGGGATAGGGGTGCTCTAAACGGGGGTGAATGCATGAAACACTTGTATTGTTTTGGTGTCACATGTTGCATGTACAGTACAATGTCCATGGATTTGGAATAGTCTAGTTACTAGTTTTAGGTGATGATTAACTCTTCAATTTGAAAATTTGTAAAATAAATTTTGGGAAAAAATTGCATCCTTCATCATTTCTAATTTTTTATGAAGGTAAAGTACTATTCATCTTCTACTCCTACGGCACGCAAGCAAGAAAGCTTAGTTTATCAATTATGGGTGCTTCTACTTAAGATTGACATTCAATGTAATTACTTCGTGCTTCATCAAATACAAATAATTTCTTTTTAAATTTTTTTTTTTAGTCATACTTGGCATTTTTACCAAAGACAATTTCATGCCAATGCAAAGAATTTTGTTTTCCCATTAAATAAAGTAGTTATATATATACACCTAGGGTTCTAATACCAATAGGTTTCTGGTTGCTCTAGAAACCTCTAATTTTCCAGGAATGGTATATTAGCGAAGCAAATTTTAGAAGGGGTATTTTTCTTTTACTATACTTAGGGTATCTTTAGTCTAGACCTTTATATTCATACTTCTAAGTATAATTTATCTATACTTCAACTTCAAACAACCCAATCACATTTTTTATATGTGCACAATAAATAGTTAATGAACTAATCACGTCACTTATTAAAACATGGGACAAGCATAGCATTCAGTAGCATGCGCTATCTTTGCCTTGGCTCTACAATAGATGGTGTAGAATATTCCAAATCCAATAGTACTTCATCAGTAGCTAAGTAGATAGGTGGAGGCTTAAGGTAATGAGCAAAGTGCATGAAGAAAAGGTAATGGGCATGAAGAATGCTGAATGTTATGAGGTTTCATCACATGTGCTATCAAGTACAAGAATGTACCTAAACTTAGTCTTAGAGGGTAATTTAGAGGTCTCAACACACTTTTCAAATGTGAAGTGTCTTCATGGTTTTTTAGAATACTTTTCATTTGGGCACCAAATTCTAACCATCAATTTAGGAGAAGAATTTCCCTAGCTTTTAGCTTCATAAAATGATAGCATGGTCTTATAAGGGTATAGGACAAACCATTGATGTGCTAGGGTCTAGCTCTCTATGGCACAAAAGTTTAGCAAACTGGAATCAATCTCCACACTCTAAATATACCTTAACCATCAAAAGTAACATGCAACGAGTAGAAATGGTGGAAATGGGTGTTGTTGGCGATGCTCTTATGGATATAGGATTGATTGTCCTAAAACCACCAACTTAAGCAATCTGGTCTGTTTTTGGCAATGCTAAATTCAAAAAAAAATATGACTGCATTCGAAATAGGTTTTGATGAGGATTGCAAAAATTTGCAACATCTAATTCGCATTTGTCAATTTTATACAAAATTCCAAAGTAGAAAGTAACGTGTGACCCACATCAAACCTCTAGGTTTTCCCATGTTCACACCATGTGTTACTAACTTTCACTCATAATGATACCCAAAACCATCAACTATTTCTTCGCAATGCTTGGCGTGCCATTGGTGGTTTTGGGTCACCTGTGGTGGCCCCAAGAAATGTCTACATGTCATAATTGGGGGAGGTGGTGGTTTTAGAACATTCTACCTTAAAAGGGAGCTCATTTTAGCACTCCGTGTGCAATGTGCACATGATAAGCACATTGTGTGAAGCAAAGTGAAGTGGAAAGGTGCAAGTGAACACACTCACAGACCCTGCCCGGGACGCAGAGTTGAGGGTGGCGTCACCTCCGGAGCGATGAAGGAGGTGCCGTCTGGCAGGAGCTCACTTGGATTAGAACAAATAGGAGAATTAAGAAGGTAACGAACTCTTGGAATAATAATGTTTGTCTTCATGACATTCCCTTCATGTTACCGAAATAAATAATAAAAAGCTAAATAAGCTGCTGCAATGTCGCCTCCACAGCAACATCACCTCATCCCCTCTCCACGAATCACCAACCCCACTCACACCGGCCCAGCATCTTTCCAGCATCTTACTGGATCTCTTCCTGATGCTGGCAGCCACATCACCAACCCCGCCCCCCGCCATAGCGCCACTTCTGGCCCCTGTCCAGCTATTTTTAGCTTCGGCTACATGACGCATGAACTGCATGAACTGGAGGTATATCCATCAACAACTAACTCTGGATCCCCAGTGTCAGTCTTCCGTTCTAGAAAGATGAAAAAGACAAAGTGATGCTGCTTTAGAGTTACCTTTTCAATCATAAGAAACTCATTAGCCAAGAGAGGGAAGAAAAGCAAGATGAAGCCCAATGATCGTGAAGATCAGTACAAGCTCATTGAGCTGTAAATTAATCAGTGAAGTAGGTCTCACAACCACATTTAAGTAGAAAATACTGATTCTGCTCTTGTAATCAGGTAGCAAAGAATCACCAACCACTACAATGATAAGAAGCTTCTGAACTATATTAAATCATGGCTAAACACGAAAGAAAGTATGTACAACAGATTACTGACCACCCATAGGTAAAATTCTGCAACCTCAAACCCCGCTTTCTAGGATAAGGCATACCTTATTGAATGAATGAAAGAATGGATGAATTGATGAATTGTTCGTCGGGGCAGAGGAGGCTTGGATTGATCGTGTATCTACATTATCATGGAAAAAGCTTACTGCAGAGAGAGATTACAAGAGCATTGGATCATAGAGGTAACGGAAAGCCCAATCGTAGGGCTGCACAGACATACGATGTCGGATGGCCTTCCCAGACTTGCGAGATTGCTTCTTCGTGCACTCATCAAATGCGGCTTGCTTCTCCTGTGGGAGTTTGGCAGCAATCCACTCAATTAAAGACTCGGCATCGTGTGAGAAGTCTCGGGCATACCAGTGCAGGATCTTTGGTATCATGATCGATTTCTTCTTGTTCACACCAACAGCTGCCATCAAATAGTCTCGACACGCTTGTTCTAATTCGGTTTCCACGTTCATCACGGTGTACACACGCAACTGCAGAGTGAAAACAACCACATGTTAGGACATACCAGTTATTTTTTGTTGCTAATTTTAGCCAAATTGCTACAATAAACAAGCGGCTAGTCACGTATCTAGTATCGAACAGTATTGAACCCTTAAACGACAATGCAAGCCCCACGGGCTTGGTTATATTTTGGGAGAATCTTGCTCATAACTTCTACTCCATTGCACCAAATGGGGTTTTAAATTTAAATGCCAAACCGAGCACCTTATAGAGATCTATACTTCTTCAGAATAGAGGCAAAGTAAATTTAAAACAGAATCATGCTTAAAATAGAATTTAAAAGAGATTTTGGGTGTGGTATCAAGAAAGCATATGTCGTTTAAGGGTTAAGGAGTTCAGCCATGTAACTCCTTAAATACGAAGCGTTTCCGTAATCTCTCCGGATTTCTACGTAGCACCTAGGTACCCACATGTGTATTACCCTGATATTACCTATATATTAATATGAAAAGAGCATCCAAGGAGCCTGGATTGCACTTCAAGCCATGGAAAAGTAGTGAAAATGCAATCTGACAAAAAAATCATTGGCAAAAACGGCAGCTCTCTGAATTGAATGGAACTGATGAAGTTACCGTCACTGACAAGTTACTGCTAGGGTCGGTTTACATTTGTCCACACAAGACATTTGAGAAATCTAACAATGTGATTGGCCAAAATTTGGAGAGTTCTCCTCGAGGGCTTTACACTTTTTCTCGACGGCCATGGAGAAAGATTCTTCACAATAGATTATAAATGACAGGGATGTTTATATGGCAATACTTCTTGTCTATTTGACCATTTTGTGGAGTGTTCCAAATACTTAATCAGCCCAGAAAATGATCAAGCAAAAAAGATCACTTAACCTTACCTTAGCCTAATTATTTTTTAGTGTCTTGCCATCTTGTCCCATTGGGCTCAAAATAGCTATGTCTTGGCCTAACTTTTTACTTGTATTATGTGTTATGTGCAGAGCCAGAAACACGACCCGGATATCCTTCACTTCGTAATGGAATATGGCTCATCTCACCTATTGAATCGTGATAAAGAGCTCAAAATATTCAGACAAACAGCTTCAAATAAAGACGGCAATGGTTGCGATGGACTTACCACTGGGCTAGACCTGCTTCCACAGCAAAGGGCGAAACTGACCAGCGGCTCTGGATTGTCGAGGGATGATCCAGCAAGCTCATCACTCTTCTTAATTCTAGGAATGGGCAATAGGCTTGCCTGGCAGCACGTACCACCGTCACAATAGCAATAATAATATATCAGATTCATGTCTTTACAAGCCTGCCTGTTGAAGATATGAGGGAGGAAAATGGAACTGCAATTTGTCTGCAAACGGTAGCCTGACATACAATACATAAGCATCACCATCATACATATTTTCTTTTGCTAGGGAGACAGGGAGAGTAAAATGATTAGAGTATATTTTAAAGGTAATAGAATACATAGGACAGAGATTATGGGACTAATCATACAGAAAAATTCATGATTTTATAGATAGAACCACAAAAATGAGAAGCAAACTCATCAGAGAGGCTTTGCAGTGAGAGAATGAGAGATATTACCAATGCAGGTCGATATGAATTAGATCGCAATATTGCGTGCTCAATCGTCAACGGACTATATTGATGTCCACCCACAACATACGTTACCTGCCAAAATGAGATTCAAGGATATCACTAATCTGTAAGCGCACACACTAAAAGATATCCATATGGAACAGATGAGGCAGATAAGCATATCATGTCAAATGACAAGAATGCAAGACTATCAAGACATAAGAAGTAAAGCACACCTTATTCATCAGGTTCACCCTTTTATAATGATTCTTGGGCACTCCATATATCAGAGTCGCCTGTTAGACACATGCAGAATAATCCAGTTACAAAAAAAATCTGCCTAGCTAGAAACAAGGGCCCATAAAACAAAGGTGTACATGCACAGCAACGACTAAAACATGGATAATATTGCCTGTTGATAAATTTTGAACGCTAGCATGATTAATGCACAAAAATATGAAATAAAGGAGAGAACTTACATGAAGCATAAGAGTGTTGTACACGTTGATCCAGAAGGGCAAACGTTGCTTGTGTTGCATATCTCTTGGCTCCACATGCTTCAAGAGTTCTAAAAGGCCTCTATTTCACCCAATGAAGACGGCTTAGTAATAGGATGACGTTGTAAAGATCAAAAATCAACCACGTATCGGCTAATAGAAAGTGTTAAAAATAGCATAGAAATTTGACACGAGAAGATGTAAAAAGCTTACTGCAACCGCCGATAGAGAGCAGTACAAGCTTTGATGGCAGACTCTATAGGAAGCACATTCACTTCCAAACTGCCAGCGTAAACCCCAATATCCCAAGAAGGATTGACTTCTTTCACACCGTATGGATCCACTATTGCATGTTCTCCTTTGTGTTCCGACAGGGTCTCTGTAACTGAGAAGTCCTGTATCATAGTTCCAAAACAATTACCGGTCAATTTTTTTTATCAAAAACATTTACTGGTTAAAAGGGCATGTTCTGCTCAGCCTCTTAGTGCCCAATGGCCAAAAGTGACCACTTCCATATCTTTAGGAGTTGAAATAAATCGTTTAAAAAGCTTCAAAGAAGGTAACAAAACGTACCAACAGAAAGAAGAAATCGTACCCTACGTTTTATACAATAGAGTGTGTTTTGAAAGTTACCATAAGCAACTATTAGCTTCCAAAGTGGACTTTCTATTTCTAGCTAGGGCACTTACTGGTGCATTTGAGAAACATTTTTCATCGTCGACGAGTGCCTGACAAACACGTCAACACAATTGAATATTCTTCATCCACTCTTCAAGAAAACATTATAGTGTAAATGGCTTGTTGGCAGAGCTTACTTGAGAGGATCGCCGACCAAGTTTTCGCTTTGAAGAGCTAAATCCGGAACTAGTGCGGGCCAATGCACCAACCGAGTGTGACTCTGCTGCCCGTTGATGAAGTAAAGCCACAGTTCGCACTAGCTCTTCAGACAATTCATTTGGGCGTTGACTAAAGCCACTAATGTCCGAGTCAGAAGCAACGGCCCCCACAGTTGATGCACCTGACTGTGTGATATCCTGAGTAACAGGATATATGTCAGCTTATATCTCACGTGAATACCCGCTTCAAAACGTTCTAGTTATTACAGCTAATATAACATTATTTGCCAATGCAGCTGGGTGTCTTTGCTGAAGGAACCAGGTGTAGCTTGCTGGTCTCATTTTGGTTAAGGTTAAGACTCTGACAGAGGCAAAATATTCTGCCTCAACACTTACTGTGGGGGAGCCTTCATGACTCACTTATAATCCTTTATTCCTTTAAGCATAGTAAATTTGAGACACACATCACCGACCTGAAGTAACAAGTCATCAGTGGACTGTAAGGCGTTGAGGACACCAAATCCACTTTTAACGGACCGCAACTTCGATGTTGTGCGACCAATCCACGTGTGTTCCTGTGTTCCCGACTCTCTGGCTGGGCTCCCAATGTTCGACAATCTCTCATCCTGCATTTACACATATGGCTGTCAGTGATATCACTACAACAACCAGGTAATCCAGCAGGTCAAAGCATGATGAAAATAGGCGAGACTGAGGTGAGCTAGCAGGGAAAATTTCAGAACGCAACCACACTTATTGCAATTTCAGCCACCAACCTGTCTGTTGTCTGATTCCTGCCCGTTGATTAGAATATGATTCAATTGAGCCATGTCGCCAGTAGACTTCTGAGATGCTACATACAAAGGAGGAAGCCCAGCATCTTTCTTTGGACGCTCTTGGTCCACTCGTGCAATTTTTCTAGAGTCCGAAGATGTGAAGCTATTCAAAAGGCGTTGTGTGGTATGTGCCTTCAGTCGAGTGGTGACATGAAACTGCAAGATACCAAAAACCATTATATGTGCTGAGAAAGTTTCAATATTCGTGTAAATCACTTTTCCTCTCTATCACCCTTTGACACGCCTGCATCCATATAATGGACGATGAACAAATTGTAGGCCTTCTCTTGACTACATCTCATACAATTTTCATCCATCCAAATTTTCCTTCGTTCTTGTGCTAGTTGACTACCATTTGTACAGTATGGATCTTCAAAATAAGACATTGTGATTTTCTTTCAGATGACTAAATTGGTTTATGTCAAGTTTCATTCTTAGTTCAAAAAGTGAAACCTTAATAATGATTTTCCAAAATAAGTAAAATCAAATAACGGAAATTATACCATCTTATAGTGCATATTATTCCAAGTTCTCAATAAATAAATAAATTTAATTACAATTTGGGATTTTAAAGTGAACAATACACATTGATTTCCAACCCTACACATGTGATCTACACATTGAGATTTACAACTTCTCTTTATATATGAACTCCATTTCCGTGATTTATCAGACATTCTATAACACATCTTTGAAATCGGTGGTGGATCTGGACGTTAAAGGGTTAACAGAGGTTCAATAATCATCCAACAACTGAATTACTCTAATACCCCACCCTCATCCACAAAATAAATAACCGCACGTTGCTAAGAGGCAATTCAACCCAACTCCCGGAGTTGTTCTAGAAACCTTAGCCATGTTACATTTGACAGGGTTTTACATTAGGAACTGCGTTACAATTGACGTTGCAATTGGCAGGGTTTAACGCAGCTAGGTTTTCTGGGAGGGAGATTTTCCACTCCTTGTGTAGAACAGGGGATAGTTGCCATAGCGATGACAGAATGAATCAAACTTTTGACGACACAATTTCAATTAGCCTTCCCAAAAACTAGTTGCCATTATTGGTGGTATTTGTGTTCGAATTGAGACTGTCCTCTTCATATGTCATACAAATGCTAAATGAAGACCTTGACTATCTACAACAAATAAAGAGCGTGTGACCACCAACCGTGTTGTATGCTGGAAATGAGCGTAAACTTACCTCAGAAAAACAACTCTGGCAGAAGTATTCCTCGCAATTAGTGCAAAATAAAGCTGGGGGAGAGTTTGGGATGTCTCGTGTAGCACATACTGCACATCTACCCATACAATTCCAGAGTCATTGTGAAGATATGATAAGTGCTCTTCGATCGCAATGCCAATTGATACACAAAGTCCTTCCTTACGTATGACCAATTCACTAAAATGTGTACATGCAGGTATATTGACAATCTACTTTGCAGAGGCATGATAGTGGTAACATCGCATTGTATCCTCATTGACAAACACAACAGTGTATGCTGGGACAAGCGAGAATAGAAGCTGTCAGCCTTGCCTTCATGTAACTCTAAGGTCAAGAAGTTGTGAAAAAAAGCTGCACTGTACCTGTCAGGGACATCTGACGTCTGAGTGATGACTGTGTCGGTCCCTGCTTCAGCAACCCTTAACTGTCAATACTGAGCTTCAATGATAACAACAGGTGCATAAATCCCCTAGCGGTTTGCAATAATGAGCTTTTAGAAGGCACAGACCCCTTGAGTAGATAGCTAGGTTGACTACTTGGAGCCCCAGCCTCCGCCCCAAAAAAGTGAATTCATGACGGGAAATCAGAGAAACAATGATGCATCCCTTAATGTCTCTGCAATCTTAGTATTTCATTCATTAAATGTTGCGCACCTGGTATGTGCCTGGTTCCGAACTGCTCAACGTTTCGATTGCCCAACTCCATCTACATTAAATTAGCCATATTGACACAAGTGTTAGTTTTCAACGCAAAAGGCAGGTTCAAAGCATTCAATATAGAGCAAACGGCAGCATCTTAACAAAGTCAGTAGTGCATCAAGTATAAATAATTCAAAATAGTTTCACATCTCGACGCTTCTACAGAATACTGAGCCCACAAACTGCAGCCGTTGGACCCTGATCAGTCTTCCTGATTCAACTGACGGAATAAATAATTTCAGACTATTACTTACTCATAGGACAAAAGGATACAACATCAGACCATACACTAGTGAGTCTCAGCCTCACCTCGGCCTCAAAATATTCAGCTTCAATGTCACTGGAATCACCCGTGGAATCATCGCTGTCATCAGTGTCCTGGGAAGATGGCCCTTCAGGCTCGATGATGACTTCCTGCCCTGTCCTTGGATCAATAACAGGTGGTTGTTTTACGGTCGCCTTTAATCTTTGCCGCCCCAGGACTTCCCGGGCACATATCTGCACACAAGACAGGTTTTGATCACTAAAAAGAAGCGATTACCAAATTGAAATCAGCAAAGTAAAGGAGTTCAGAAAGAAGAACATCCATTGACATTAGCATGTATAGATACCAATTCCCTTGCAACACATCCTCTATCTGCTTGTACCAGAGAAAAGTTCCAGTAGTACCTCCTCAAAGGTGAGATCGAACCACTCATCCAGCCAACAAAATGCATTGCGGTGAGTGAGAAGCACTATCTGGATATGCACAGAGCAAGTACTCATGAGAATATGGTACACGATAGTTGCAGCAGGAAAATGTCGTAATAACTGAAGCCACCTGAAATTTGAAAACTACTGAACCCATTTGGACCTCCTTTTCCAATAGTGTTTTGAATCAATTTGAGAGTTTCGTGGTGTACCTGACGAATTCCATTCATCATCAGTTTCTCGGCCCGATTCTGTACACCCCAATAACTGCAGAGCGCATACAAATTCAGTCAATCGAAGACAAACGACAGATTTATTATATCAATGACTTTCACAATGCTTGGTAGTAAGAGTTCATAGAGAAGGCACCAAACCTCACAACCAACCAAAATCTGGAACGTGTCTAGGAAAAACTGTTCATTGAAAATCACTAATTTACAGCAAAAACAGGTCTGTATGTGACCATATTTTCTATAAAGAGTCGGGTAAAGTGCATCTCGAGTGTTTCAGCTCTAATGTCGAAGTAACAGGTTTCAAAAGGAACACTAAATATATGTATATAGATGCGTATATGGCGAGTCTACGAAAGCTTACAAAGTGGGATTTGCTGCTGACCACATCCTTGTGAACAAGGGGTGGACAGGAGCTGTTACCTACTTGGCTTCCACTTTGACCAATTTGTATGCACACATCGTTGGTACCGTATTACCACGCCATCCCTTCTTGAGAGGTCCTCGCCTGTTTCAACCCAGCAGTCGCCGTTAGTTAAGAAAATCTTCGATAAAGACTGCAAAAAAACTCACGGACCTACCAATCTCCTGAACAGAAAATTCCCTTAACAGACTACGATAATATTTACTTTTGAGTTACTAAAGGTAGCATGCGAAAAGTACTGGATATTGAACAAGCTTACCCAGTTTTCTTAGAAGCATAAAGCTTCGGATCCAATTCTGATCTGTAGTCTCGTTTAGGGACCTGCGTGAGATTTCATTGTTAAATCTCTTGTTCAGAGTATATGTCTCGCTCATCTGTAACATACTGCTTGTTGTTCACCACTGTCAAAGAGGATTGCTTAGAGAATCTCATCCATGGATATGCCCCTCCAAACCAGTACGTTCCTTGAGATACAACATCTATGGGGATAAACAATCTACAGTAAAGTACACAAAAGAATGTAAGCTAGTAACAAAATGCTGATCGTGAAACATGAGACTTGAATTTAGAACCCTACATTTCAACTATCAGTTCCCTAGTTTGCTCCCGAGAATAAGGCGCACTGACAAAGCGAGATTGAATTAAAAAAAATTGTCATGATGAGCATCCTAGGCTGGGATCATGCCATACAGATAAAAACCTAATACCTTCTTCACCTCATCCCCTGAGGTTGCTAGTGACAAGTCAGCCTAAAATCCAACTCAATTGATCCACATCTCCTAACAACTTTGACATAATTAGATAAGTGAGGCGACTTACATCATCGAAAGCAATGTCAATCATGTCAACTTTGCGGATTGCAAGTTCAGCTTCAGTAAGGTTATGAATGTTCTCCGTTGAGCCATCGTCGTTCGCGTGCATGCTGAGCATTTCTATTTTCAGCTGATCCCAGATTCAGAATCCAACTTCCCATTAATATTTTGAAATCATTCACAGAGGAGGATTCCAATCAAAATGACTGCAGTTTAAAAAACACTCTCATTTTTTAACCTACCTTGTTGAAGAATGGGATTGAAATTGTCGTCCGTAAGTATGGATATGCAAACCATGTCTTCTCATCAATGATCAAAGCATTTGAAGGCACCAACCTTGTCACCTGCCACCGCAACGTATTTCTCCAAACATAAGTGGTTGCTAGTAACATTTCACATGCAGCTAGATGACAGACAGTCACCCTAATCAACGGTTATTATCTCTTCAAGGAGGCTACTAGACAAAAACAACGCACCACAATGCTATTGCATCAATGTGTGCTACACAACCCCATATTCATGTCACGTTCATAGCACAAAAAGCTCCAGTTGTACAAACATGATTGTGGCAAAATGCCAGATCATTACCCAATCCGGCAAGCGGTCTCCAAGACGATAAAGGCTGTGTGTGTAGACTCCCTCGCCCCAAGTCTCATGCTCATAGGGCAGTGTTGAGAGAAGCTGCGAACATATTCTAAGATGGTTAGTTAATCCCTACATGACCAAAGTTCATAGCTATAAAATGCCCAATTCGATTGATAATATTGTAAGAAAAGATATTCAAATCGGGCCAAATTTTATATCACCAAAATCAGTGAAGAACACTGCATGTGTTGGTCAAAAAACAAATAAAATTGGACTAAAGAATTAGGGTTAAACAATTATGAGCTGGACATTCAACTTTACGCAATTACTAAAGCAATTTCTGGAATTGACGCAGGCGAAACACACCTGCCCTCCTTGACCCTCCGAGGTGTTCAGTTCATTGGTCTTGAAGTTGGCAAAACGTTGACCCCTCTTGAATTCTTCCACTGGCTCTCAGACAACACGTTTCAAATAGTGCGAGTCAGAACAGAAAAAGGTGATCGTGTACAACAATCATTCTACGTCCACTAAGAACTAGGAAGTCGGAAAGAGTGGGTTCCATCACATAATGCAGACACAGAAAACCCCAAACTATCAGCACAGACAGATGCAGAATCTCTGTGCACTCAATCCCTAAAGGACCAAGGATTCATGGTTTAAAATGACCATTTCAATTGATCATATTGTGAAAATTATAATAATTCAGATGGGACCAAATATTACATCGCCAGAAACATTACATGAGTTGGTCACAAAATACATAAAATTGGACAAAAGAAAGTCTTCTTGATCCTCTAAAGGTTAAAGGCCTGCATGATGTGACCCCACTATGGACTTTGATTGCTCGAAAAGAACAAACTTGCCACGACAATTATGTACCTGTCAGTGGAAGGACAACGCGCATTTCGGTTATGTGGACCATGTTGCTTCCGGTGATGGTAATCAAGACGAAGAAACTTCACTTAATAAAAATGCCAAAAGCTGCTTTTCCACTTCATAGGCCACGAGAGCTTGAATCCAAGCCCTAATATATGATTTCGACGAGCCAGAAACCTGTCGTACTGTAAAGTGGTTTACAGAGTCCACCTACGAAAAGCCCAATCAATCGTACTCCGTATGTCTGCAATAAGAACAGAATTAAAAAAGCCATAATGCCAAAATTCTAATATGTCATTAACACCTCAAATAAAATAAAGTGGTGTACTGTAAGCCTCGAAAATTTATAAGCTTCACAGTATGCTCATACAAGTAGGTTATATCATAGAGTATGGACAGCAGAATACTACAGTGCAGGAAACCCTAACCATATGCTGGCACAAAAGATTACCAAGCCATAATTCCGCTTGATACTGATGGATCAAATATAGTCTCATGATACTTGAGGACCCTAACAAGATGAAAAAAGCATTCTCTCAACAAGGCCAAACTTCACTCTGCTAATAATGAAGAAAACAGGGAGGAGTGCTGCTCAGGAGACACCCACTGAATAGAGAATGTACATTTCAGGGGGTGGTGTCCACTCGTCCGAAGAAAAGACACATTATGTTGAGTTCGTATGAACAGAGCAAGCAAAACCTAGTTCTCTTCAAAGAGGACCATATATTCAAATATACAATATCAGATGTATGCATTAAACCTAAATCCGGTTAGCAAGCAACTAACTTAAAACCACTGCCCTTACCACTGACACTAATTCTGGTTATCAATTGACGATGCAGAGTTTTACTGACGTCATCTTAAACACGTGAAGTAAATTAACACTAAATTTTTAAAACATATTCTCTTCATCTAAAATGGTAAACGTTCCGAACTAAGGCTCTTATGAACAGAGCAAGCAATACCTAGTCTTCCGCAAAGAGAACCATATTCAAATGTATGCATTAGACCTAAATCCGATTAGCAAGCAACTAACTTAAATCCACTGACCTTACTTCAAAATGACACTCACTAATTCTGGTTATCAATTGACGATGCAGAGTTTAAAAACACGCACTGATGTCATCGTCAATCAACACTAAATTTTAAAAACATATTCTCTTCATCTAAAATGGTAAACGTTCTCTTATGAACAGAGCAAGCAATACCTAGTTTTCCGCAAAGAGAATCATATTCAAATGTACGCATTAAACCTAAATCCGATTAGCAAGCAACTAACTTAAATCCACTGACCTTACTTCAAAATGACTCTGGTTATCAATTGATGATGCAGAGTTTAAAAACACGCACTGATGTCATCGTCAACCAACACTAAATTTTAAAAACATATTTTCTTCATCTAAAATGGTAAACGTTCCGAACTGAAGCAACAACAACCCTCACATGACAATGAAAATGAAGAAAACCACCGACAATCGAGAATCCTAACCGTATGCACCGATCGAACATGAAACGCCATACAAGCGATCGAAAACCAAAACCAAGAGACTAGCGAGAATGAGAAAAACAACCTTAGCTCGCATGAACAAACACTTCGGGCTCCTGTTCTCGATGAAGCAAGCGCATGGGAGAGAAGGATTGTAACCACGCGAGAATAAATGATTGAAAAAGACGTACAATGCACACTAACTAGGGCTACGCTGCATCAAAAAGCACGCTACGAGTTGCGCTTCGCGACAGAATGTGAGTGAAAACGAGTAGGAAGAGCTTCAGAGCACCATCGCTAGGCAGGCAAATTCTTTTGCACAGAGATCGCCACCTTCATTGACGAGCTTTCTTCGGCAGCAATCGCGGCACCTCCAGGTTCTTCTTCCCACATCTACGCCACTCCTAGATGAGAAAATGCGCCCATGAATATATGGAACTTGTACCATCCAGGAATCTATCAACTCCGAACGTCTAAAATTGGGGATTCAGGCCACTGAGATATATTCTGGCATCTATGCATCTTGTACATTGCTGAAATGGTCAATATTTTGTTCCAATTCTCAGCCAATACGTATCTGACACGTGTTATTTTCTTTCAAAAATGAGAGAACGAACTCTACTGTAGAGGTCTGTCTTTTCTAGTGCAGGAATGTGTTTTCCACGTAGGATTCAAGCGGGTCTCGACCAATGTAGGAATGACATGTGGCAAAATTTGAGAGAAAAATAATTCAACTTATTTTTTGTCGAAATACAGAGCTATTAACAGTAGTCTCTTTTTGAGATAGGTATATTGTACAATACAATACATCGAAGCCCATGGGACAGTAAGAGTGACGAGAGAACTGAAGTCTTCCTCTCATTCCCAAAACAATTCTTTACCGAGGAACATGATATCATTGTCCTAGATTACGGTATTCTTTTTGTATGGTCATTTGTATGCTCCAATGGTTTTTTGTCTGGTGGGCAGACATTTTATTCACACTTGCCTCGAAAGGGGCTGGAATTTCTAATTTATTGCCATTTGTTTTTCTTCGTTGGGATGAGCAGTTGTGATGATTTTAATGCGACCACCTACACTATTTTCTGGGTTGCCTAGAAAGTTTTTCTATTTTGTTTCATGGGGATGTCTGGTTCTGCGTAAATGCGAGGCTGGGACAAGTGTCATGCTCATGATGCATCTTAATTCCCAGGTACACCTGAGTTGTGTGTTGTCATGTATGTGATAGGATTCCCTGACAAAAGCCTGCATGCTTGCCATGGAACTTCTTCATGGGTGCAAAAATCTTACTCAAGAGAGGACTCTAAGGTAAAGGGACAGATACTCGCCCGGGTCCAAATGCCGTCCACTAGGCTTCTGGGCTAGGTCACACAAACTCACCCAGCCTGTTTCCTGGAAGTGTGCAAAAGTGCTCTAATTCCGTCCATGCCTGCAAAACTTATGTGCTTCTGATTGGTGCAGAAATGTTCTAATTTCAGAAGCCAACTGCTCATGTTAACCAAGACTCTATGATCGGTTAGTGGCCCCCCTAGGACTGAACACTCAAAAATTCATAGGAAATTATAGACTTACTCAAAAAATGAATTTTTTTTTGGGATGACTTTGCACTAGCTTTGTAGTCCATCCAAAAATTATAAACTTTTTCCACCACTATCCCAAGTGAGCAAACCTGAAATTTGGTCGGTTTCTGGGACCTTTACCTTACCTGCACCGCACTAACTTAACTATAGTTAGAGCATCATCAACCCACCGCAGAAAAAGAAGCAGGACCGTGACTTCTTCTGCGGTGGGGCGTTCCGCAAGATTTTGAGCATTCCAACGCAGGAACGGCACCGTGCTTGGCGGACCTGGCCACGCCAATTCTTCCCTCTCGCCCGTTACTTCCAGGATTTCTCATGCGCCCGCTACCTTGGCCTAGGAACGCGGGCACAAAGGGTCCGAGTTTCACGGCGGAGGAGGAGCGGCAGATGTGTCGTTCGTTTCTTGTCGTTTTGCATGCGGTGGCAGATTTGCAGTGTTGCTTTGGGACCGCGGGTTGGAGGGGAGGCATCCACATGCGGCACACCACACAGGCAGCCCCGCAGACCAATCTGAAAATTTGCGATACAGCGCCTTGATGCCGTTTCTGCATTGATGATGCTCTTAGGCCCATTTTATACTTGGGGCCGGATCGAGGGCTGGCCCGAACTCTTGTCTAGGTGTCCCCTGGCCTCGCCGGCCCTGGCGGGGCTGGCTTTGTATTTTATTTTGTTCCCTCTTTCTTGCAGTAAAGGTCTCCCTTTATTTGTGTCAAAAATAAAATAAAATAAAATAAAAATTCAACCAATTTTAACCAATAACATCGCTCAATTCTTTCAAATCCAGTCCAAGGGCTTTATATTAGGGCCGAACCGGAAGGAGCAATTTTTCTTACGTGGCGTCCTATGTGTGAAGACGTTTAGGGGTTAAGGTACATGGAGGTCTCTACAACAATAAATCTGAATTGCTAATCATGTAAGAGCATCCCCAATCAGTTCACGGTAAGCTCACTGCAAACCAAAACCTATCTTTTGACTGACCTAAAATTATAGAGTAAAATTACCATCATTAAAAGCGCATCTAAATAAACGTGAGATATTTCTCAAGAAAAAAAAATTGTAAAAACTTGACGCAGATGAAATCCCTCATTGAAAACACCACATTTTCAGAAATTTAGAGGGAGTGCACTAAATCTTGCTTAAAAATGGAAAGATCTTCCCACACTCCCTCTAAATTTCAAATTTTTGAAATTTAGAGGGAGTGTGGGAAGATCTTTCCATTTTTAAGCAAGATTTAGTGCACTCCCTCTAAATTTCTGAAAATGTGGTGTTTTCAATGAGGGATTTCATCTACAACCCAATTTCACAATTTTTTTTCTTGAAGTGTAATTTCTGTAATATTAACTGCGCTTCTAATGATGGTAATTTCAGTTTCTAATTTTAGGTCAGTCAAAAGACAGGTTTTGAGCTTTACCGTGAACTGATTGGGGATGCTCTAAGTTATGCAAGATGTAGAAATAGGTGCACCAGTATGGAATACTTTTTGCACGCCAGCATTTACGGTCCGGAAATACGGCGCGGTGACTTTCAGCGGTTCGATTTTTGGGAATATCGGGTGTAACGCCCGTCTTTTTAACCCTCGAAATTGTTGGTCGCGGGCGTCCGCTGGTGTACCATTTGCCCTTGCACATTTGCGTGGGCAGGCGATATTCTAGGGTTCCGAGGACTGCCCGAGGGGAATGCCCTCGTACCCGCCCTGGAACAGCGGTTTTCCCTTGACCGTGGACGCGGGTCGTGCGGTTTTCGGCTCGACCGGGCTTGCTCGACCGAGGGTGCTGCGATGGACGAGGGCGCGCCGACTGACAAGGACAAGGTGACGGATGAATACGAGGTGACGGACAAAATCGAGCTGACGGACGAGGACGAGCCCACGGACGAGGGTTTTGCACTTTCCGAACGACGGAGCAGACTTAGGACGAACGTCGAGCGCAGACTTAGGTAGAGAATTTTAACACTGATATATAGGACGTTAATGGGGTCACCAGGGCGCTGTAATACCCTCTCGCGCGGTAACAGGGGTCCGTGGTAAGTGTACAGTCCACCTTTACACTTTGCGACGATAGCGGTTTAAGGGTCTGTCTATATACTGCTGATTTTCGAGGCCCTGTGTGTATATCTCGTAGCATTGCTGAATTCCGGGCCGTAAACGCTGGCGTTGAAAGCATAGAAGATGGGTAAGCCTTTCAACAAACATTCCGTAGTTGTTTTTCTTCTTTCCATTCAGTATCATCCAGAATTAATTAATTAATGTAACACCAAAATTGCGTGTCGTGCTATTATCATCACAAGGCTGCTTTTGAGTGAATCATCAGTCACCCAAGTCAGTCAGTTATGGTGCTCATCAATAGGTACTAAAATGCCATATGTGTACCATACTCCACAAAATAATGTATCATGCATCTGATAGAATGAATGGTGTAGCTGCATGTTTACCCCTAAATGTTTGAACATGCCTTCGCGGCAAGTAGAATACAATGTATTTTAGTTGAAGTATATACGGACCTTGCAAGAGGGCAGGAATTATAATCCCTCTGAAAGAGCTATTACGTCCTTCTAATCCGAGGAGGAATCATCGTATCCAGGAACTGATGAGCAAAAAACCAGTCACACCTCCCGTTCCTTGCAAGACTCGGAATTTTGCAAAACTACACAAAAAAGGATATCGCCGCTAGGATTAAAACGTAAATCGATCCAGAGCCGAGACTTTCGCTACAGGGTTCCAAATTGCGTACAAAATCGAGGCCACGATGACTAGGAGAACCCGTAACCGGAATGCATCGACGCCGCGCTCAGCTTGAACTGCATGTCCTCGTCCGAATCGTAGAACGCGATCTGGAGAGTGTTGCTGCACGTCATGGCCTGGGGGAGGCACTTGTGGTCCCATTCCGGAAAGCCGAGGACGGTGATCGCATGGAACGAAAAGTACTTCGAATCCGTGACGAATTGAGCCAACCAGAGGAGTAAGAAATTAGGAGCTCAACATGTCAACCCCACTTTTATCTGAACATTAATGTTCTTGTGGCATTTTGTTGAGGCCAAAATTTTGGGTGTACCTAATTACAGTACCTAGATAGATAGATATGAACACCGGGCCTCTTTCGAGGCCGGCGTGAATAAAGTGTCTGTTCGTCTTGACAATGAGCCAATGCCCACCAGACAAAGGTCCATTGGTACAAGACTACTCACCTCTTTCGAGAATAGACACTTTAGTGACTAGAGATAAATACTAGTAACACTAGTAAAATACGTTAGATTATAACTTGCACGGGTATAAATTGGTGTTTGTTTTGCTGGAGGTCGCCAAGTCATGGTTCCAAGGTTGGTTGGAGAAAGGTGTTTATGTTACAATTGTACGGTCCGGGTTCGATTCCCGTGGAGTCCGTTTGAGCGTTTATTGTGATATACACGACTTGGTGCTGCTAGTGAATTATTCATAAGCAGGAAAATTTGTACCAACCAACCGGCCCCGTCCCATATACCTGAGACAAGTGTGTACTGTGAGCTAAGCAAAAATTAAAAAAGGAATAAATAGTGGTCTTCACCATTACCCTCGTTTTGTATGATTTGTTTTGCCTTAATCAGTAATCTATTGGGAGTGGTTGATTATTTTCTATTTTTCTTTTATGTAGAATAATTGATCCGGCATGATGTATAGCAATGGTGTTTATTTCTTTGAATGTGTGTTTAATGGCGGTTTCTGGTAGTTTAAATTTTGTTTCGAGGAGTTTCATTGATGGGATATGTGTTGTGCCTCTAGCTCCTGCCGTGATGACTATGAGTGGGTCAACTTTCCATCCTAAATTAATAATATTATTAATAAGTGGTTGGTATTTTTGATTTTTGATATCTATTGTTGTTTGTGGGAATCTGTCATTACAATATGTAAATTCAATAAATTGAATTGTGAGGTTGTCTGATGGATGTGATGGTGGGTCATTCTTGTATGGGAGTTCTTTTACACAAAGGATGTCTGGTTTAAATCTAGCGTTGCAATGGCATCTTTGTTGTTGACATGTACATGGTAGTAGCCATGGGGGTACTGTATTTTCTTGGGGGTTATTGTTGAATGTTCCTGCGTTCATGAGGGTGTAACATCTAGATTTTTGTGATGAGAGGATTAGTTTCCTTAGTTCCCAAACTGCTTTGTTGTGTCTTTTGACTCTAATGGCGTGAATGTGGTGATGACTACATTTTAGAAGTGCATGTAGCCATGTGTCTGCATTTGCAGAGTTGCAGATAGAACATGTTATTGAGGGGAATCTTTCTCTTCCAAAAAATAGTTGTTTTCTAGCATTACCCATGTATTGGCCGGTACGGAGTTTTAATATGATTGTTTTTTGTGAGTTAGTGATTGTTGGATTAGACCAAAATGTGTTGGATAGTTCGTTATCGATGTTTGGGTTCATGGTCCATTTGCTAATGTTTGGAAATTCGATTGCCATTTCTTCAAGGTTATTTTCTTGGTCGTATTTAGTTAGGTATGTTTGGAGACATCTGACGGGGCCTTTATCTGGCCGTTTTATAGGTCCTGGCCATATATCTTTTTGAAAATAAAATGGTGTAGTATGTGCAAGTTCATATGAACTTGTGGCTCTGAAGTATTCTTTTCTGGCTCCCATTTTTGCAAGTTTATCCGCTTGTTCGTTGCCTTTGATGTTTATATGTGCTTTGACTTTGTGGAATGTGGTGGGTTGAGTACGAGTTTTTAACATTTCTACCATGCTTGTTAGTATGGTTTTATCCGCGTGATTGTTGTGTGTGGTTGGATGTTTGATGTGTGTGTTTAGATTGTATAGGCAGTTGAGGCAGTCTGTAAATATATGTGCCGGTTCGTCTGGGTATTTAGTAGTGATCAATCTAAGTGTTCTATGGATAGCCATTAGTTCAGCTCTAAAACATGTTTGTAGGCCTGGTAATCTTGCTGATATTTGCATGTCAGCTTTTGTAGGGTTGTATATCCCGTACCCGGCTTTTTCTTTTTTCCAATGTCCATCGGGAGCTTGTTCAGGGGGAAAGAAGGATCCATCGGTATAGTAGCTATGTTGCGGTTGGAATTTAGGTGTGGTGTTTGTCACAAAGTTTGGTAGCGGTGGCGTATTTAAAATGGTTGGGTTGATGGAAGGTGGGTATATGAGTTTATTCCATTTTTTATTTTTATTGACCGGTGTGTTGTGAGGGGTATTTGGAGCAATTTGTATGTGATATTGTGGAATTTGTAAGTTTTCAATTGCTGCTTTAATTGTATTTAATTGGTGTGGTGTACCAATGTTGTGATCTTGATGATGAATGCATAGGACGCGGATTGCAAGGGGTTCTGTCTTTGGTTTATGGAGTTCTTGTGGGGTTGTTGGTTCTACATATGTGATGGAATCTGCGGCGAAGTGGGCAATTATATGGGTGTCTGGGAAGGGCCCCGTGTGTGGGGAATTTTTTTTGTACCAATCTGTATCTGGTATTACTAGTATAGTGATGGTATTTGGGTCGGTTTTGGCTGCCAGTCGTGCCCAGTGAATTGCTTGTTGGGCTGTTTCTTCATTATGTGGGTGGGCGTAGCCTATGCCTTTCCATTTGTATGAAAAGGCGGTACCGAGTGATCCAAAGACTTTATCTCTTGCAAAGGGAGAGTAGAATTCTGAAATTTGTGTGGAACATGTTATTGGTGATGAGAAGTAAGAGTGGGAGATATTAAAGGAGGTAGTAATGGAGTCAAGAATGCTTGTTGGTAGGGTGTGTTGTGCTGCTTTTAGTGGGTCTTTTTTGGGGATTTTATGGTTGTATCTTTGACAGAGCCATATTACTTCTTTTTCAAATGATTGTGTTTGTGGTACTAGGCCGTGTGAGCTATAAATTGCTTTATTATATTGTTTCCATAACCATTTTAGTCTCGTGGTTGATATAGTGATAAGGTGTCTACCGGTATTTTCATATAGGTGGGTTTGTTCATTATTTATTTGTATGGTATCGTAATTGCAAATAATGTCTTTCTCCGGGTTGCATTCTTGTATGTGTATATGTGTGAGCGGGGTGGATGTGGGTGGCGGGATGAATCTCGCATCTCTGCTTTGTTCAGGATTGAATTGTGTGTTAATAATTTTTTGGTAGTGGTTGTGTTGTAATTTTGTGTAGTATTCTGTTAGTAGTTTGATGTTGTGTGTTATGATTGTTGGGTGGTTGAAGGGGAAGATTTCTCTTTGTGGCAACCATTTGTTGTATGTGATGTTGTTTTGGAGAGTCCATTGACATAGGTATGTGTTATATTTTTTTGTTATTTTGTATTTATCTTTTGTGGTTTTTGTTTTATGGTCTAGTATTATGTTGATGGGATGTCTTAGTGGATTGTTTTTGATGTTGGGGGGTGGGTTTGGGTGGAGGTGTTGATGTGGGGCTGGGGGTTGAGGTGGGGTTTCTGGTGCTCTAGGTAGTAAATTTTGATTGTATGTGATGTATCTCGGTTTTGTTGAAGTAGGATGATTGCGTGGGCTGAAGTTGCTCATAGCCATGCGCATTAGCTAGAGTAGATGATGCGAATGAGCTAGACTTGCAACTAGAGAAGTGGTACTAGTTAGAAGTAATGAGAATTGGGTCTTCCAAGTGATATGGGCTGATCCTAGTGTACTAGGAGTGGAGTATGGGCTGATGTCCCATATGGTTTGCCAAGGGGACTCCCTTGGGTGTGTTACTTAAGAGGGGCAGCCCATGAGTAAAGATCATCTCTTTCCTATGCATTCCAAGTGTTTGTGTGAGGCTTTAGCATTCTAATCTAACCTTCAATAGGTTATGGGCCCACTCATGTGCTTTGCGTGAGTGTAAGATTAGATTGCTCATTGTGTGGAGGTCGTGCGTTGGGGCGCTGATTTTGGGGTATTGGAGCGTTGATTTGGAGCTTTGGAGGGCTGAATTCGAGCTTTGGTGGGCTGATTTCGACATTGGGAGGTATTACAATCTTCCTACCTTTGATCTACGTGTTGGAGGGCTGAATTCGCACTTTGGAGCTATCATTTGTTGATTTGGAGCTTTTGGAGCACTTTGGAGCACTTTTGGAGTTTATACACGTCTACAAGGGCTGAATTGGAGCTTTGGAGTTTATTGGTGCTTGTTGGAGTATATTGGAGCTTATTGGAGCTTATTGGAGCTTATAGGCTCAATTTGTGCTCAATTTGTGCACTTGTGTTGTTGCAAGGCACTTTTATGCTTTGAGGCTCTTGGGGTGAGTCTACAATCTGATTTTGGTATTGCAATTCTTGCACAAGGGTTTGGAATGTGAGTTATGCCCTTGGAGTGCTCAAAATTAGAGTTTGGGTTAGTAAATGCACAACGGGGCTGATTTGATGAATTTCAATGCAATTAGGACTTGAAGGGGCTGAATTTGCATTGATTTAGAGTCCTTGGAAGGCACAAGGGTGCCCATAGGGTGCATTACATGTTGTGAAGCACAAGGGTGCTGATTTGAGTGGATTTGAGCCAACGAGTGCGCAATTCTCCTAGTTAGGGTGTTGTGGTATGATCTTGTGCAAATTCACTAAGAACCATCACGATTGAGTGTTGTGAGGTTGATGTGTAGCACAAAGGTGCTGATTTAGTGTTTGGAATTAGTTTGGACGCATTAGAAGCACATACGTGTGCAATTTGCTTCACAAATTACAAAATTGTCAAAAATCATAAAAACAATTTTTCTTAGCTTTCTAGGGGCTGAATTTTGTGAGCGTACGTCCTTCAATCAAGGATATGGCTACATTTGAGGGTGAAGGTGCTAAGGTTGTAGACAAGTTCGATGGCGTCAACTTCCACTTGTGGAAATTCAAGATGGAAATGGTCATGGCCGAAAAAGAATTGTGGGAGATAGTTGAGGGTAGTGAGGAACCGCCTTCGTCCGAAACCGAGGCTAGGGTACGAACTGCGTACACTCGGCGAGAGAAAAAGGCCTTTGCGATTTTGGCTCTTAATCTTTCTGATTCCCAGCTTTCTCATATTCGGTCGTGCAAGACTCCCGCCGAGGCATGGGCCAAGCTTTGCAATATTCATGAGGCAAAGAGCTTGGTCAATATCTTGTTTTTGAGGCGCAAGTTTTTCACCATCAAGATGGAAGAAAACGACGACATGTTGGCGCACATCAACAAAGTCAAGGCTCTTGCGGATCAGCTCAACGGCGCAGACGTCAACATTACCGACGGTGATATCGTTATGACGCTCCTCGAGAGTTTGCCGCCGTCGTACGAGTATCTTATCGTTGCTATGGAGAGTAGGCCCATTGCAGAGCTCACTCTTGATTATGTGACATCACGGTTGTTGCATGAACTCTCGCGGCGCAAAGAGAACAAGACTCGTGGCGATAGCGCGGCGCTTATGGCGAAGCAATCCAAGAGCGGTGCGAGTGGGAGCTCTACAGACAAGGTATGCTACTATTGCGGTAAGAAGGGCCACTTGGCAAAATTTTGCTACAAACGCAAGAGAGAGGAAAGTGCCAACAATACAAAGGTCAACGATGCAGGTGATGAGTACGCATTTATGACTAGCGTCTCTTCTTGTAGTGATGACGCGGACGAGTATGCAATGATGGCAAGTGACGTGTCATGCAATGGTAGTGTGATCGATTGGATTGTTGATTCGGGAGCCTCGAGTCACATGGCGCCCATTAGGACTTGTTTCCAATCATATCACGTCATATCTCCAAAGAATGTCATTTTGGGTGATGATACGGTTCTTCAAGCCGTGGGTAAAGGATCCATCGTCGTAGACACCGAGGTGAAGGGTCGTGTGAAGACAATTACCATCCATGATGTCCTCCACGTTCCCAAGTTGAAGGCAAATCTTTTATCGGTGCGACATTTGGTGATGAAGCATTTGCGAGTGGAATTTAGCGACCAAGGGTGTTTTGTGTTGTCTCCAAGTCGTGAGGAGGTGGCCATTATACACGAAGTCAACGGCTTGTACCAAATCAAGTTTTCCAAGATGCACGCGGCGGAATCCGCAACGTTGGTGCAATCGAGTTCAAACGAAGACAAGTTGGCGTTGTGGCATCGTCGTCTCGGGCATTTGAATGTCAAGAGTGTGAAAGCACTGCGTGGAATGGTAAGTGGCATGGATCTTGCACAATCACATGTCGCACATAGTTCATTCACATGTGAGGGTTGTATTGAAGGCAAGCAACAACGCTCACCGTTTCCAGTTGATGGGGCAACTCGTGCAACCAAGGTTCTTGAGATTGTGCATTCCGACGTGTGTGGTCCAATGAAGACCACGTTTATGGGGGGTTGCAAGTATTTTGTGACGTTCATTGATGATTTTTCGAGGAAGATATGGTTGTATCCGATCAAAGCAAAGAGCGAGTGTTTTGAGAAGTTCAAAGAGTTCAAGGCGTTGGTTGAGAAGCAATCCGAGCACAAGATCAAGGTGTTTCGATCGGATAATGGCGGCGAGTTCATGTCCAACCAATTTGGAGAGTTATTGAAGAAAGAAGGCATTGCTAGACAAACGACAACGCCATATACACCACAACAAAACGGAGTTGCAGAGCGTGCATATCGAACAATTGTGGAAATGGCAAGGAGTATGTTGCATGCACAAAATTTGGGTTTGGACCTTTGAGCGGAAGCGGTGGTGACTGCGGTGTACACACGCAACCGATGCCCGACGAGTGCGGTTCAAAACATGACACCAGAGCAAGCGTGGAGTGGGAGGCCACCCCGCGTGGAGCACATGCGCACATTTGGATGCATCGCATTTGCAAAGGTACCCGATTCTCAAAGAACCAAACTTGAGGCCAAGGCAACAAAATGTGTGTTTCTTGGATATTGTGAAGGTACCAAGGCGTACAGGCTCATGTCGCTCGAGACCAAGAAGATCATTCGAGCTCGTGATGTGACATTTTGCGAGAATTCCAAGGTTGAAGACAATTTGGACGATGGTCCAAGTGGGAGAAGTGGCGATAAACCAGCGATTGTGGACCAATCTTCCAAATCTCCCGTTATTGATATTGTTGATGAAGACGAAGATGACGAAGATGGTGGTGATGAGGAATATATTGAGGAGCGACCTTTGAAGACGAAGAATGGCGAGAAAAAGGCACAAGCAACGGCGGTTGAAGACAATGCATCCTCGAGCGATCGTCGTTATCCAGAGAGAAATCGTAGACCACTTGGCGAGTGGTGGAAGAATCATATTCTCCCTCAAGGTGAGGAGGAGCATGCAAACGTTGCACTTTTAGATGCTCCATTGACGATTCGTGAAGCGTTGAGTTGTGATGATGCAAACAAGTGGGAGCAAGCCATGCAAGAGGAGTACAAATCGTTGATGGACAATGGCACTTGGGAATTGACTCCCCTCCCCAAGAATCGCAACGCTATCGGTTGTAAGTGGGTATTTCGTGCAAAGAGGGATGCAACGGGTGATGTGGTTCGTTATAAGGCAAGATTGGTGGCAAAGGGCTTTTCACAAATCGAAGGTGTTGATTTTCATGAGACCTTTGCACCGGTGGCGAAATTCACCACTATTCGATGCATTTTGGCCATTGGGGCTGCCATGGATTTGGAAATGCATCAAATGGATGTGAAGACGGCGTTCTTGAACGGCGAGTTGGACGAGGACATCTACATGGTACAACCCGAAGGATTTGTGCAACGAGGTAATGAGAACCTTGTTTGCAAGTTGAACAAGTCATTGTATGGGTTGAAGCAATCTCCACGCGCATGGTATCAAAAGATTGACACGTTTCTTGTTCATATCGGGTTCACAAGGAGCATCGCTGATCACAGCTTGTATTTCATGCAAAAGGGGCAACATGTGGTCATCGTGATCATATATGTGGATGATTTGATCATCCTTGCAAGTTGTATGAGCTCTTTGAAGGCATTGAAGGCAATACTTGAGAACGAGTACGAGATGAGTGATCTGGGTGAGTTGCACTTTTGTTTAGGAGTTGAGTTTGTGCGAGATAGAGCAACACGCACCATAACAATGAATCAAAGCAAGTATGTTATGGATGTTCTCAAATGCTTTGGCATGGAGGATTGCAAACCGGTTGGCACTCCATTGGATGTGAATTCTAAACTCGTGAAACTCACCGATGAGGAGTATGCATTAGAGGCTCAATCTATGGTGGATGTGCCATACAAGCAAGCTGTAGGGTCATTGATGTATGCTATGATTGCAACAAGGCCGGACCTTGCGTATCCAATCAGCGTTGTGAGTCAACACATGGCAAGACCGGGTTCAAGTCATTGGGTTGCGGTCAAGAGGATCATGCGGTACTTGAAAGGCACAAGTGATGTGAGGTTGTGTCTTGGAGGTGACAACATTGTGTTGAGTGGGTATTGTGATGCGGATTATGCGGGTGATACCAATGATCGTAGATCCACCACGGGGTACATGTTCAAAGTTGGATCGGGGGCCGTTTCATGGAATAGCAAGCGCCAACAAACCACGGCCACGTCAACGGTTGAGGCGGAGTACATGGCGACGAGCCACGGTACGAAGGAGGCCATTTGGTTGAGGCAACTAATGGCGGATGTGAGATGCACTCAAGAGGAGGCTACAACAATCATGTGTGACAACCAAGGGAGTATGTCATTGGCGAAGAATCCAACGCATCACTCACGTACAAAGCACATTGATGTGCAATATCACTTCATTCGAGAGAAGTTAGAGATGAAGGTGATAGAGTTGAAGTATTGTCCAACGGAGCACATGGTGGCGGACGTGCTGACAAAGGCTCTTGCGAGAGATCGACATCAAAGACTAGTGGTGGCATTTGGGCTCGAAGGCTTTGGCTATTCGCAAAGTGGGAGTGTTGAAGTAGGATGATTGCGTGGACTGAAGTTGCTCATAGCCATGCGCATTAGCTAGAGTAGATGATGCGAATGAGCTAGACTTGCAACTAGAGAAGTGGTACTAGTTAGAAGTAATGAGAATTGGGTCTCCCAAGTGATATGGGCTGATCCTAGTGTACTAGGAGTGGAGTATGGGCTGATGTCCCATATGGTTTGCCAAGGGGACTCCCTTGGGTGTGCTACTTAAGAGGGGCAGCCCATGAGTAAAGATCATCTCTTTCCTATGCATTCCAAGTGTTTGTGTGAGGCTTTAGCATTCTAATCTAACCTTCAATAGGTTTTAGCATCCGGGCGGGAGGGTGTCGTGCACATGGATTTGGACAATTTGGTGTGCAGCTTGGGTAGCAAAATAATTTTTCAGCTATTTGAAGTACACTTCTCTCTAGTTTCGTTGGTGTTTTGTAGTATGTTTTGAAGTTTTCTGGCGTCATAAGGGTTGTTCCGTTGGGAAGGGTGATGTGTTTTATTTCGTATATGTTATGGATTAGTAATTTGTGTAAAAGTTTGAGTGAACGATCGGGGTCGAGAAGTGGAAGTTCAATTGTGGATTGTGCTCGCCATTCTCGTTCCAATTCTGTCATATGTAGTAGGAAATTTTCATTTGTACTTTTGAGGTGAATTCCTCCAGCATTTTTTAGTAGAAATAATGTTCGTATGGTTGGTGAATTAATACAATCATATTGTGTTATTCTTGAGATTTCTTCCGCGCCTCCAAATTTTGCTAATATGTGCTGTATAAGACCTTTGTATATTATACCTAGTCTCCCTTGGTCGTTAAGTGCATTTCGAAGTTGTTCACCAATGCATCGTAAGTATGCATTTTTTAGTGAGAAGGCTTCAAGACCAAAGAGTTCGTGAGGTAATTGGGTTATTATGTTTGCTGTGCATTTTGGTAGTCCGCATATTGTTTTTTGGATACCTATAATTTTTTTGTCTAGTTTTTTAATGGTTGGTAGTGAATATGGAACTGCATAAAAACTGTATGCAATGCCTGCTCTAATGACGGTGTCAACCATGCTGATTTTTTGTTTAATTGTTGCAGGGCAATTGGTTAGTTGTTTACATTGGTCTATTATTTTGTTTGTGGTGATGTGCGTTTGGAGTTTCCATTTTAGTGAGGGTACTAGTTGGATGCCCAAGTATACATATGGTTCGTTTTGGTATAGAACTGGTATTGGCTGATTTCTATAAGATATGTTGTGGTTTTGTATTAGGGTTTTAAAATTTTCAGGATTTAGTTTGGATTTGTTGGGACATCCAGTGATGGCACATTTTTGTACCCCTAGATCCATTCCAGCCCATTCACAGAATTTATCTAGTTTGTTTAATTGTGTTTGTAGTGACTGGAGATTATTTGTTATAGCTGCTAGGTCGTCTGCGTATGCTGCAGAGCTAATGGTAAATTTCGATGTCCCAAATGTGTACCCGTTATTTCCTCTTTGTAGCCATCTGAGTAGTGGTTCAAGGAATATCAGAAATAAGTATGGGCTTAGTGTATCTCCTTGGATGGTGCCTCTTTGAATGGGTATTGGTTTTGTTTTGCCGAAGTATTCTCCGGTGAATATAGTGGTAGAGTGTGAGTAGATATTTCCGATTAGTGTTACTGCATCTGTTGGATATCCAAGGTCTTTCATTATAGCTAATAGTCTAGCGTGGTCAAGGGAGCCAAATGCATTTTTGAAATCTATGTAAAGAAGGTATATGTTTTGGTTTGTAAATCTGGCGTCTTCTAGGGCTGCTATAAGTAGTTGTAGCTGTCTAGATGTACTTCTTTCTGCTCTAAATCCTTCTTGGCTGTCGTGTAGTATTTGAAACTTTTCACCATATGCTGATAATATTAGTGTTAGTGTGCTAGTAAATAGTTTGTAAATTTACAGTACCTACACTCTACCCTCTGTAATGACACTACCACCCACTCTCAGCCCTCTGTAATAACACTGCTACCTACTCTTACTGCCCCTGCCTATGAGGCAGTGCCAAAAGCCCATGCAATCGCTCAAGCACTTGTTCTCTAATCAAATGCAAGAACTCAAATTAGTTACTCCCTCTGTCCCATAATGGCTGTCACATAGGTTCTCTCAAATCTACTTCTTGTCTCAAATCTACTTCTTGAGGTAGATTTCAGAGAACCTACGTGCCAGCCATTATGGGACAGAGGGAGTATTTTTTTCTGCAAAGAGGGCGTTGATTTCTTACAGAGGGCACCCTTAACCCCTAATCGTCCCAACATCCAGAAACTGGATTACGAACAGATTCAAAGCCTCGTAACTTTTTCATACAATCTCATATGACTTTCATCCAAGTCTTATTTACAAGCCTATTAGGTTCTCTACCAATTAAAGCAAATCTCTTGTGATGTTGAGATGTTGATAATATTGGATAGGCCTCCAAACGCAAGTATGTTAAATTTGTTGGGTAGATTTCATGTTTGCGATGGATTTCTCATGTACACCTCATGTACATATCAGCCATGCTAATATCTACTATAAAGGCTAGCATCTACTTTTGTTCAAAGGGTCGGTATGTTTAGGGGTTAAACCCTCTTTAACCCTTTGATGCGTCTGCGTCCATATAATGAATGATAAATATATTGTTAACCTACCCTTGACTACACGATGTATAATTTTTCATCCATCCAAATTTTTCTTAATTCTTGTGCTAGTTGACTACCATTTGCCGAGCCATTTGCACTAATGGATCTTCAAAATAAGATATTGTGATTTTTTTTAAATGACAAGAATGATTTATGTCAAGTTTCATGGAATCAAATAATGGAAATTATACCATATTATAGTGCATATTATTCTAAAAAAATTGTAATTCTTTTAATAAAATTTTGTTAAATTGAAGGTTTTAAGTGAATTTCAAAAGAAAACCTTTCAAAGTTAATTAAAAACTAATAATTAAAAAAATGATAAATTCAACCATATAGATGTAGTTTAAACATTTACATTTACAAAAAAAAATTATATCAACTCCATTTTTGTGATTCATCAAATATTTTATAACACGTTCTAGAAATCGGTGGTTAATCTGGATGTTAAAGGATTAAGAGCCCCTTTCTATGAGGTAACTAACCCCGCTTTGCCTCGAATTGAGAACCGGTTCATTATTCAATCTCCTTTTGATCTTCTTCAACAAAAGTGAGCGCGGATCCTTAAAAGACAACAACCTTAGCTTGAGAAAGTGCCAAGTCCGTATAATCCCTCAAACACCCGTCCTCTACCAATTCAAAGCAAGAACTAAAATTAGTTTACTCTTTGTACATAGGATAGTCACGGGTCTATGATGGGGGGCCGCCTTATCGACATTGATACCTACACTCCCTACTCTCAACCCTCTCTCATGATACTTTTACCAGAGATATTTTTGAGATTTTTCATTTTTCAAATAGATAGCATTAATGAAATGAATGTTGTGGCACTTTTGACTAATTTTGAGAGGAAGTCATTATAATTGAATGAATTTTTTTTCAAATGGATGAAAATATGTCAACATGGATGAATATTTTGGTGACGAAAAGAATGAGTTTGGGTCCAAATCTAGCTATTTCAAAAAATAAATTCACTTTAGGCTATATTTCGCCAGTTGAAAAAGGTTGATTATTACCTACACTTAATGACATTATAACCCACCCTCAACCCTCTTGAATGACATTGTTACCTACACTTAACCCCCTTTAATAATCTCGCTAATAATGCTACCATGGAGGACATATGGATTGTTAAATCCGTAGTAATACTCATAGGGCTCTTTGATAGATAGATATGAACTCCAGTCCTCTTTCAAGGCCAGCGTGAATAAAGTGTCTATTCGTCTTGATAATGAGCCAGTGCCCACTGGACAAAGGGCCATTGGTACAAGAGTACTCACCTCTTTCGAGAATAGACACTTTAGTGGCCAGAGATAAATACTAGTAACACTAGTAAAATTCATTAGTTAGAACCAGCGCAGATATAAATTAGTGTTTGTTTTGCTGGTGGTCGCCAAGTCATGGTTCCAACGTAGGTTGGAGAAGGACATTTATGTAACAATTGTATAGTCCGGGTTCGATTCCCGTTGAGTTCGTCTGAGCGTTTCTTGTGACATACGTGGCTTGGTGCTGCTAGTAAATTTATCATAGGCTGGAAGTTTGTACCAACCAACCGGCTCCGTCCCATCTACCTCAGACAAGTGTGTACTTTGAGCCAAACAAAAAATAAAAAAGATAAGTAGTGGTCTTCACCAACTATGCAAACAACACCATATACACGCACTAAGAACCAAAAGACACAACAAAGCGGTATGGGAATTAAGAAAATTAATACTATCCTCAAATAAATCAAGATGCTACACTCTCATGAATGCGGGCACATTCAACAATAATCCACAAGAAAACACAGTCCCTCCATAGTTATTACCATGTATTTGTAATCAACAAAGATGTCAATGTAATGCCAGATTCAAACCAGATATATTATGCATTAAAGGCCTCCCATACCAAAGTCCACCTCCTCTAAACCCCGATGATAACCTAACCACAAAATTTATAGAATTCACATACACAAACGACAGATTTTCACCAGAAACAATTGGCAGAAAAATTGTAAAATACCAACCTCTCATTAATAACATCATACAACAAGGTTGGAAAGTAGATCCTATTATAGTCATCACAGCTGGAGCTAGAGGAACCACACACGTCCCCTCAATGAAACAACTAGAAACAAAATTCAACATCTGCGAAACCTCCATAAAACACACATTCAAAGCAATAAATACCATTGCCATATAGTGTGCCGGATCTATCCTTTTACATAAAAGACGTATTGAGAATAATCAAACAATACCAACAGACGTAGTACATTAAAAGAGGGGAGGTAGTGGTGAAAACCGCTGCTAGCCACTCTTTTAAATCAACTAGCTCAACTTGTCTCAAGGGATAGGTAGGGCCGGTTGGTTGGTACAACTTTCCTGCCATGATAACTCACTAGCAGCACCAATCCATGTGTATCACACCACTGCTCAAACGAGCCCAATAGGTTTCGAACCCGGGCCACATAACTATGACACAACGCCCTTCACCAACCAACCAAAGAACTCATGACTTGGTGATAACACTTAGCTAAAACACACTTTTATACAACCTCGCACCCAACCACCATTTCTTCAAACTTGTCCTATTTACTGTTATTGTTACTCTGATTAGGTTACTATAGTGTCCATCCTCAAAAGGGGAGAGTAGTATTGGTCCAATGTCCCTTTGTCCGTTGGGCATCGGGTCATTGGCATTACGAACGGACACTTTATTCACGCCAGCTCTTTCTATAGTGTCGGTGTTTCTATCTATCTATCTATTTGGTCTTCACCATTACCCTCCTTTTCTTTGATAGTTTTGTTTTATTCAGTAATCTATTGCTAATGGTTGGTTATTTCCTATTTTTCTTTTATGTAGAATAATTGATATGGCATGTTGTATAGCAATGGTATTTATTTCTTTGAATGTGTGTTTAAAGGTGGTTTCTGGTAGTTTAAATTTTGTTTTGAGGAGTTTTGTTGAGGGAGTATGTGTTGTACCTCTGGCTCCTCAGGGATCTCCGACCATTCAATCTCACCCCGATCTTATTTCAACTTCTCACAATCAAAAAAGTTGGATAAATTTCATCTTCCAATATTTTACTTGATTCTTTGTCATTTACATATTAGAGTTATTCTTAAAGTCACCTAGTGTTTGAATAAGATATCGTGAATTTTGCTATAATGTACTCTTATTTGTTCACCCCAAATAGTTAAAAAGTATAGAAAAGCTCGGTGGTCTATCATTATTAGGTGTGTAAGAGCTTGGTGGTTTTTAAACTCAAGGGAAACTAGTTTTCCGTGAATTTGAAGACCACCAAGCTCTCACACACCTAATAATGAGAGACCACTTGGCTCTTCCCTACCTTTTAACTATTTCTGTTAATGCATTAATCCTTTAGTGCCTAGGGTGATTATATTCGAATTTAACTTGAAGGAGTGGCATCACCAAACAAAAGCCCTTTACATAAAGAATTGGATGGAAATCATCCACGCAAGCATTGGAATTGAACAGTCAAAAACAATCATCGACCATTTTTTGGTCTCTTCCACATTTAGGGGTTAAACCAAATTGGTCCTCTTTTTGTGTGAATTTTAGACCTTCAACCAAAACATGCAAAACAAATAGATAGAAACTTCATTCCTCGTTTGAAGGCCGGCGTGAATAAAATGACCGTTTGTAATATCAATGACTCAATGCCCATTGGACAAAGGACCAACATGCAATACACTTTAGAATGACAAATGTATGAGAGTTGTCAAGTTAGCTCCGTATTGACAAGCGCCTTGTGCAATAATGATGTATGATAACAAATTCATGTATTATTGAAAAGGGATTCTTTCAACAATACCACAATATTTTTCATCAATATAGGTTTTATAATGCAAGTGACCAAGATTTGCAAGCTAGTATAAATTTAGTTTGGTCCTTTTTCTCTTTGTTTTTCTATTTTTGTTTTGGTTAATTTTCAGTGTTATATATACGTGTTAAATTATATATCTATGTATATATATATATATTCTCTCTCTCATCTCCTCATGCAGTTCTCAATGCAAAATACATGTCATACTACATAAATGTTACGCTTCAAAAATAAATATTCTCTTAACTATTATTGTGCATTATCGTTTCAACAATCAACAAAATAAACTTTTTAGTGTATAACATATGATTATCATGAATTTAGCAATTCCAAAGAAATGACATTTACAAAATTTGTATAATGAATATAATCTTTAATATTTATAAGTGTCAAAAATAGCAATAATTTTTTGTTAATACTTAACATCTTTAAAAAAAATTAGTTTGCAAAACATGGGAAGTATAATTTTGCTAAAAGAATAATAATAATAAATTTTATATTTTGAAAAAGAACTATGTTTAAATAAAACAAGCAACTACTTGCGTAAGTTAGGGCCTCTTTACACTAGAGGGGAGAAGCCGTGAGGAGAGAAATTTCAACCAATGGGAGGCCTAAAAACCAAGAAGATCAATTTCTCATTGGCTTAAATTTCTCTCCTCACAGCTTCTTGCCTCTAGTGTAAAGAGGCCTTTAATATGTTGGGCGAGTATGTTGAGGGCGCAGGAGCTTTTGAGCTCCGCAGTTTGTGGTGAGGTGCACACCATGCCTTAGCCGCATTTCAACCTAAGCCACAGAGATGGACTCTCACACCTCTACCCTGCTCATATTTTTCAGGGTGATTTGCACCACTACTCTACTCACAGAGTCTGCACTCCGTTACGATGCTACCATAGAAATGTTTCTGAGCTTTGACAATCAAACTCTCTATCCACTACCCCGGCTAGTCTCCTCCCACAGCGCCCCTTTTATCAATGTCGCTCCAGCAGATCCGCAACGCAGCAGCTGGCGCCGCCTCAACCGCCTCAACTCCTGGAGACCACAGATAGCGCAATATTGTCCACCACCAGTCCCTCCGAGACTAAAGTCAACGCCAACCAGCGGCTGCCAACCGACGGACCGCCTCATTCCGCCATTGCAGACGATCTCAGACCTCCCCAGGTCTGCTCCCACCCTTCACTTATTTGCCTCCGTTTACAAACAATTCAACCTCTACACACAACCCAACAACCCACCGCACAAATACTCACTTACTACAGTCCTCTTCACACTAAGCCTCGCATCACTCCCTCACGTCATTACACAAAACTCGTGCCCATACAACCACTCACGCTGCATCACGCCTTACACACAGATGGAATTCCAAAAACACGATACACACAAAATGATCATTCTTATGACCACAGATTCAATCTCCCCTCTCACAAACACAGCTCCCAAACTCATCCACAGAACAAACAATACAAACACTGTTCATTTACCAATATACCCCGCCTCACGACCTTCTGCCGCACCGGCAACCTCCACCCACTTTCTATTTTCGGCCACCAAAATTACTTCGACTTCGCCTCTGCCCACCTCCCCACACACAAATCCCAAGACACATCATACTCCTACCATCTCAACCACCGCCAAAAATCCGGGACTCACAGAATCACAAAAACTTACACCCCTAATCCGATCACAAAAAATCACACCCACCTCACACCGCTCACACCAACCCAATTAAAACACACATACTACCATGCACTACATAAAATACACCTCTCACTACAAGAATCCGTGCGTCCTAATTGACGAGAACTTGACTAACTTTTATCAACTGTGCCGTCAATTAGGAGACCCTGATTCGGACGGTTAGTTGACACAATTTCATTGAATCGGCTGTTAATTTGGACATTGTTACACGTCAGCAGGGTCTTCTTCGGCAGACGTTGCCACGGTGGATTCACCCGTCCTGGTCAAAACAGAATTTACTTTTACGGGTTTAGGAGAGGTAAAGTAGAATAGCATGTAAATAATCGGCCGCTGTTTCCTCGAAATTTCCTTTGTAGACCTTTTCATACTTACCACTAGATTGTGACATGTGGACGTATGGGTGAATTGCGGTTTCTGTGCATTGATTCCACATATGTAGGAGGCGTTTGACGTGTTTTTTTTATAACCAATGAGATATTTATAATGAATAATAAGCGGTTTTCAAAATCGTGATATTAGAATTCACGTGGATTGATTCCACCTATAATACTGTTACAGCAGAATGATGTCCACAAAACTATGACGACCCCTGACTGAACAAAATTTCTTCAATTTTGATTTTCCAAAATAAGAGTTTGCATCGCTGACACGTATAGCTGATCAAACAGAAATTTCCAGGATGTTCAACGATCTAATATAACAAAATAAACTACACACAGAAACCGATAATCACAAGCCCAGGCAGAGCCAAGATCTCCTTGCATACTCCCGTCACCCACAAATTCAGCACTTAACTGCTCAAATACTTTTCGATATCCTTCTGCAAAACAAAAGATACAGTGCACAGCATCAATAGTAAGTTTATAGCACGTATCAATTACACAACATCTGTAATGAATGATTGCCAGCTGAATTTACTAAAAGCAGCTAAAATCATCATACTGTGAAGAGTCTCAATATTTGCTTCAACATTCCAGCAACACAATGCCGTATTGAAAGTCCAACACATCTACAAATTTATCTTAATCCCTAAAGGACCAAAAGGCCACCAGGCGGCTCCTGTTTTTTTTCAGTAATTTAGTAGGTTTCATGTAGATTCTTTTTGTTAATTTTAAATATATATATATATATATATATATATATATATATATATATATATATATATATATATATATATATATATATATATATATATATATATATATATATATATATATATATATATTCAACATATGTAATATTCTTCACTAATTCGAGTGATATAAAATTTGGTCCCATTCAAATTATGATTTTCACAATATGATCGATTAAACTTGTCATTTTAAAACCATGAATCCTTGGTCCTTTAGGGGTTAATACAACTTGATGAATTATATTACAAGTGACTCTATTTTGGATTACCTCTATCTTTGAAGGAGGGGTAGTGGGAGCATACCGGTCAACGACATTCCCGTTCTTGTCAACGAGGAACTTGGCGAAGTTCCACTTAATACCATCATCCAACATGCCGCCACCTTTCTGAGCCTTCAAAAACTTGTACAGTGGTGCCTCTTGAGAACCGTTCACATTGATCTACCAGAAAGAAACAACCGTTTACAAGTCAAAAAGTCATCCATGGTTTAAAAGTCATCCATTTACAATACAAGTATCATCCAAACAAGTGACTTGTGATGAGAAACTACATTGTATAAGGAAAAACTTCCATAAAATACACACACGGTTCAAGGATTGTCAAGGGCTTGTGATTTCTACACTACTTCAAACTTCTTCATATAAGGTAGGAGCACCTAATTCCGACATAGTACCTAATGCCGATAATTTCTACACATGGCTTTCATTTTAGAACGCACATCTAGGTAGACCATAGATGGCTTATTGTTTTGGTCAACAAACAGTAAAGGCTCTCTAAAATGAAAGCCATGTGTAGAAATTATCGGCATTAGGTACACTATCGGAATTGGGTGCTCCTATCTTAGTCTCCAAATGATACATGTTTTAGTGTGTTGAAATTCTCTAAAACATTGAGACAAAGTCTGCAAAAAATTAACCAATTAAAAAAAATCGTTCTAATAATAGGAACCACTCAAAAGCCACGGGAAAGGGTTAAAAATATAAACAGCACACCTAACTCCATTGGGGATGACAAATATTTATCTAAAGAAA
Source organism: Pohlia nutans (assembly GCA_022496805.1). NCBI lineage: Eukaryota > Viridiplantae > Streptophyta > Bryopsida > Bryales > Mniaceae > Pohlia > Pohlia nutans. The sequence goes on from CM040086.1 coordinate 8,579,257, forward strand.
GTGGTAGATCAGGCAAGTGGGTGAGTTACCTTGTCAAAAATGGGGTACTCAGCTTTGAACCTTGTGCAAGCAAATTCCTTAATCTGTTCATTGGTTCCACGCTCTTGACCTCCAAATTGATTGCAAGGGAAAGCCAGAACCTCAAAATCTGCAATCCTCACAAAAACGAAAAATGGTCAGTCATTCAGTAATAGGAACAAAGACTTCCAAAAAATAGTGAACACAAACTTCCCGATGCCCGCTGTACCCAATAAAGTGTACCTTTGACTCGCCCCCACCGTCCTCAATTTCTCCTTCAAATCTTTACAGCATTTTCGAACCCAAATAAGAAATCTGCCTGGATAATTACCAAACGGATCGGCACTCACCAAGTTCTTGCACCCCTCCTTTTCACTTCCAGCCTCTTCAACAGCCTTCTCAGCTTGTTCCCACTGCCTGTAATGCCTTGCTGCCGACCGGACGATGGACTGCAATTTTGACCCAATGCCTTTTAGAAATTAGACCTCCATCTGCATTGATCCAAAACAGTAACCACGGTCAAAAAATTCAATCAAACGGCAAAGTAAACAGAGAGTAGCCACGGCACTGCTCATACTGCTACAAGAAGATTCCAGAACTTCACTCACACTAAACCCTAACCCCTAAACCCAAAAGTGTAGACGGTAGAAGAAGAGGAAGAAGACAAAGAAAAAGCAAAACAAAGCAAAAGAAAATCACAGACAAACTATTCAGCACAAGACCAACCTGCAGCAGAATTCTAAGCATAGAGACGAGAAATATCAGTCTTCTAAGCTCGAAAAACTTTCAAACCCTAAGTTAGACAAGAACAAAGCGCTGAACCAGACAGAATGAACGCAAGAGAAAAGAAAAGAGACTGCTCAAGTTATCACCAAAATAATGTAGATGCCAAAACTAAACACAGTTGCAGAGTAATTTTTACAAAGCTTGCAGTAGAAGTAGGTCAGAATGCACCAAAACTGTACCAGTGGACACTAAACATCTGAAAGCTCCTGAGATCATGAAATAAGGAAAAAAAATATCGACTAATTGACAGCAGTAGATAGTAATTGCGACTAAAATAAACAAGACTTACACTGATTGAAACAGTCAATACAAGATCCAGGAGCTTAAATCGCAGCCCTAAACCTATCCACTTACACCCTCACACCCTCGAAAATGAAGTAATCAGCTCCGAGTAGAATGCTCCATCATCCCAACACTCCGACTCAATGTCCAGACCTATGAATTCCTATGCAAAGAGAAAATCCTACCTACACAAGACCATCACGGATCAAGCTACTCAGCTCTGTAAGGCAGTACAAAATAAGATATACCAAGTTTGATAAGGAAACCAATTGTCTAGCTCACCACGAAAGCATCTATAAGTGAGCATACGCTAAGCAACAAGTAAGCACACTAGAGCACACAAGAATCATCTCATAGATCATGATTCGTTCTAAGATTACATACCTGCCGATGCTTGCACAGACCGAACACTGTTTATTTCTTGCCGGAGGCTAATTATCTGTTAATCGCGGCTGTTTATTTCTTGCCGGAGGCTGCTTATCCGTTGCCGTAGGAACTGCAGCTTCGGTTCAAGCGTCTCTCAATTCTGTTCCCGAAGCGAGCTGAAAGAGACCAGATAAGAGGAGCGCAAAAGATTCCTTCGCTCTTATCTCGTCTTGCACCGTATCCTCTAGCTCCTCCTGCCCACTCTTTTGCCGACGATCTTGGTCCACCTGAAGAAGGGGACCCAACAGTTAACGCTGCTTAATATCTCAAAAAAACACCGCTGGAACCCTAAGTTAAACCACAACGGAACCCGATCCAAAACCCACATTTGAATCTAATTTGTGCATAACTAATGGACTCCAAAGATTTAATGAACTCACCTCATCAGAAGCCATCGCCTCCATAACTTGAAGTCGCTAGATAGCGTGTACCGGATAAGCCGGCGCTGCGAGACTCCCTCACTCACTCAAGTTGTGGAAACAAAACTCAAACAGAAACCCTCAAAGCATCAAACGAAAAGTGTAACACAGCGCCCAAAACGACCTACCCATAAGCAAGGAAACGGGGGTGGTGAAGCACGGGGAAGCCGTCGCTGTGGGCGTAAGTCTTAGACAAACAAGGAAGAGAAGAGGACCACGACGAAGGGGCTCCAAACCCTAGGATGACGTCAGCGTGCAAGCGTGGATCCCAGTTAAGTCACAGCCTATGGCGGTTGGCCACGTGTGCATCCGGTTATTTATGATGTGGGTACGTTTTGAATTCCCGCTGTAATAGTCACTGAACAGTTGACAAAATTTTGTCATCAGCTTCGAAAACTGCCGAGATGACAGAAGTTGGGGTCCAAAATACAGCATTCGTCATTTCGGACAATTTTTTGTCAACTTTCAGTCATTTTGACACCCATTTCCTTGTAGTGTCTCCACTCACATCACACCCCACTCACCCTCCAGGTATGCTCCTTCCCCCCTATACTTTGTTGTTTTTTTCACATCCTTTGATACTTATTCCATTATTCCCTTACACTCACATGCATTTCTGTTTTACAGGCCATACATTCCCCTACACTCCATCGCACTCGCCAGTTTACCAGCCCAATACTCATCCAATGGCACCTTCAGACAAAACCACAAAGTCAAGACGCACATCCAATTCCCTCCGATGAGCAGGCAATGGCAGCAAAAAGAAGAAGATCATAATTTGTATGGAGTCCCTTGCCCTTCGTAGTCTCTCGCACCCTGCAGTTGAAGATGAAGGCCCCATTGCTATTCAGGACTACCCCGAAGGCTGCAACAGATTGCCAGGGTCACCTCCCAGCAACAAGAATTCCGCATCCTCCAGCAAGCGAGCCCAACGCAAACTCATCACCAGCACGAACTCGGACTCAGATAGATCACCTCACCATCAAGAATTTTAGACCCCACTGATTTTGCACAATTTTAGTGTGATTTCCGATATTTTAAGGGTTCGTATAGTTTTCGCATTGATTCCGCATCGTTGCGTCGTTCATTGCAACTACACTGATATGACATCACATTCGTACAAACGGATATAGTACTGATTCTACACGATTCATACATCTATTGAAAACGTGTGAATTCTTCACTCTGTACCGTTGTCAAATGTCGTGTTTTAATCGTTTTTAAAACTACACTGATTCAGTGCGTTTTTCGTGCGACATCATCTTTTCCATATCTAGATTTTTCTTTCTATATTTAAATTTGATCAAAATAATATTATTAAAAATATACAATAAAATAATAGTTTTCCTCTCTACCAACTTCAACTACACACAAACTGCCCGAACCCACGGTAGCGCCCGCCACCACTTCCCAAGCTATATCGCCAACGGTAAGATTTGAACTCAAGACCTCCCGGTAGCGAACTAAGCTCCAAACCACCAAACCACCTCAAACACTTGATGTATAAAATAGAACTCTTTTGGTAATTATAAAAGAATGAAACCATTAGCAATTTTTTGCCATGTGTATATAATTCTTTTTTCAAATTTTTTTGGCACTTCCACATGCAGGGCTTTTTCTACATCTACAAAAAATTTCAGAATATATTGATTTTTTTTTGCCAAAATCGTGATGGCAGATCATGGCTATGAGCTGTTTTTTTTCCCAGCGGACTTTGAATGTTTTTAACTATGTGAAAAAACTTCTTTTCCAATTTTTTTTGCACTAGATTATGCAGGACTTTTCTATATCTAGGATTTTTTTTCATAATATTTTGAATTTATTTATTTTTTGCCAAAATTGTGGTGGCTCCGAGCTATTTTTTTTAAGCAGACTTTGGATGCTTTTTTGCAATGTAAAACAAAATTCCAATTCTTTTTTGCAGTAGATTATGCAAGCATTTTTCTGTATCTTGAAAAAAATTCAACTTTTTTGAATTTTGTTTTTGTTTTCCCCAAACCGTAAAGGCTCTAAGCTGTATTTTATTTTCAGTAGATTTTAGATGTTTTTAGCACTGTAAAAAAATCTTTTTGTTCCAAATTTTGTTTGCACTCCACTATACAAGATTTTTTCTATACCTAAGAGAACAATTCAATGGTTTGAATGTTGTGGCAAACAATTGAGAGCTCATGCTGTTAAGGGGGTTTTCTAAGAACCGACCTTAAACTAATGAGACTACTTCTCGCAATACTACTCTGCTCTAGACTAGTAAATAGAGATTTAGAGAAGTAGTAAGAGGATTCTAATGATTGAGAAGGCACTGTCGACTAGGAAGAAGCACCAATATGCTTATAAGTCGACTCTTGCATACTCACAGACTATTGCAACTAGCCAAGATTCAAACACAAAGAGCGATACAAGAGCAGGAAATGATACTACTACCGAAGTAGTCTAGTATACTAGTGCACACACGAAGGTTTACGACAAGAATGAAGTACAACTGAGGCTGCCAGTAAAGAAGATGTACAAAATGTATAGCAACACTTCTCTCAAAGAGAGGGAAAATACATATAGGAGACTGGTTTGACAGTGTGTCAGGGTGGTCGACCGGAATAGTCGGGTCGACCAGTCTGTACCAGCCTGTACTACCGGGTATCGCCTGCCGGGTCTATTCCTGCCGGCTATAGACTAGCCTACTCTTAGGCTAAGGGAATATCCAACGAATATTCGGTTAACACATGCAATTTTATTTTTGAATAGTTGCTCAAATTGAGTTCAAAGAAAGTTTGTTTTTAAACCCAATTTAACTCGCAATGCTTTGAGAGATTATGTTTTGATCGATGCCCCCTTTTATGAGCTGCCCAAGACTAAAAAACTTGAAACTAAATTAAACTACAATTTTTTTCTAATAGGAAATCAAGTATGCTTTCAAACGCAATTTGAATCGTGCCAATCCAAATTAAACTTTGCTTAGAGTAAACTTTCAAAAAACAACACCTCTACATTGTCTTGTGTTACAAACTTTTCTATTTTGAAAAAGTAATGTTGTCCTTTTCTGTACAATTTCTTTTTGCTCCTATGATGAAAAGTACAATGATAACCAATAATACCAAATTTGAATTCTAAAAATATAAAATGTTATTTCTTTGAAATTTTAATGTGTATTGCTTCTAAACTCTATAAATGTAGATCTAAAAATGTTTTGGGAAATTAAACCGTAAGTATAATTTAAAGAAGATTCTTGGAATATTCCAAAATATTTCAAAATAATATAAAATATTTTGAAATATTCCAAAAAGATTCCAAAAAGAATATTAGAATATTGTACACGGATGTCGTACGAAAATAATTTGCATTATGATAGATGCTGAAATCGCACGAATATAATAAAAGGCGTTGATATGATACGTATACGATACTAGATCCGCATTCAAAGCAATCGCATATTATCCGTGTCTTATTAGCCATGTAATGTAGATACACGATTAACGCACGGATTCCGCCAAGCACGACTTTTGTGCGGAAACAACACTTTTTGATAATCATTGAAAAGACACTGCATCAACATCTTAGTAATGCATGTCACTTTCGTACCGTAACGACACTTCTAAATGCACGTATGCACGTGCGGAATTAGTATTTAACGATAAACGCACTAAAATCGTGCAGAATTAGTGAAGTCCGAAATTCCTGATGACTCATCCGATCACGCCTCAGTATCTCGCCGTGAGTCTCAGCCGATAACCTCCGAGCACGAGATAGCCGCTGCAGACAGCTTCCAACTGGAACACGCACAACCAGTGGACGAAGATGACGACCTTCTCATTCTGGCCTAGCATACCATCGAATCTACACCACAGCCGCCCCCTGTCGACCCCCTGCCACCTTCAGAACGTCCACAAGGTGAACCAAACCAGTACTTTCCTTTCTTATGGTACTCTTTTTCAGTTCATGAGGCTCTCAACATAGCTGCAGGAATGACCCCTTCTCTATCCTTCACAACAGAATTCTTAGCATCCAAACGAACCCCTGATACAGAAATCTATGAGTACTTTCATTGTCGTCATCCTTTCCCTCAGTTCCCCAGCAGCTTTTTCCTACTAATAGACCAGATAGTGTTACAGGACAATATTATCACCTCACTCAGATCCCCCAGGAATCAGAGATAGACTTAGCTACTAGCCTCTCACCCACATACCCAGTCACCATCAAATTTGACTCCCACTACCATAATATGTCGAAATTAGAAGTTCAACAGGCCGCCATTAGCTGCTTGGAAACCATGTGCATTCCTCTTGCTAGTAGGTTTCGCGAACCAGTAGCAGCCCTAATCTCGCAGCAAAACACCGGATGGCTTGGCTTTCTCAAAATTGACCTTCTCAATCCTGCAAGGACATAGATTGTTTACCCTTCAAATGCAGAATGGGGAATACACTATAGGGAAAGCCGAGAAAGGTTTCGAATTCATGTCTATTGCTAGCAACCGTCGCCTTAGCCTCCAAAGTCCTATGCTCAATGGATTCAATTCTAGGCAACTTCCTGGCGAACTAATTAGACTTGGTTACTCCTCTCGACAAAGCCTAGAAATTATAGGAGTAGCTAAAAGATCCCAAGAACAAGTCACCGCAAACATTACTGTAGCATCGGAACGTACCAAAGTCTACATGTCCCAATACCTTCTCATCCTCAACGGAGATCACATCACTGTAACAGCTACACCGCACCCATCCTCACAGGCCAAGACCCCACGTGCAGCCCTCACAACAATGATCATCATCAAGAACATACCACTGCAATACTCGCAGTCCCAGGTTACCCTCGCCTTTCACCGACTGATGGGAGCAAAAAACATGATCTCCATTTCGTATTCAAATGCTGACAGCGATACCATTCGGCGCCACGAGGGCACGGCCCTCATCCGCTGCTTGAACGCAACGATCTATACGTACTGGAGTCATCCTCATGTTGTTCCCTTCCTGGGCAACCTCGTTGATTTTGTCCCTCATCGCCGCAGCATAGCCGGCACCAACTCAAACGAAGAATTGAAGGCCCACCACACACGCCCCACCAGAGAAATCATTTTTGACGAGATTTCCGCCCTCAAGAACGAACTCGCCTCGAATCCATCACTCTCTCAGTTCGATGACTCCATCAAAAGCGTCGAAGGCTCTATCGAGAAAAAACTGGACGGACGCAGGGATACTATCAACTCTTACACCTCCAAGGTAATTGACGTCTTCTCCGCTGCGAATGCATCTCGTCAAGAATACATCCTACGACAAATCCAGTCGCTCACTCGAGCCTCGCAAGAATACAACGACAAGATTGTCGGCATCAGCTCCGCTATTGCCCAAGGTCAGGACGAATTCCAGCCTACCCGGCCTGCCGCACTACAGCCTTCCAGTATGCTAAATGATTAGACGCCACAAACTAAGCTTTAGCTGTCACTCATACTTTGTACTCCTTCTCGCTGTGGTTTCAGCGCTATCAATCACATATTTTTGCATTTCTACACTTGAGCCTCAAACCCTAACTCTCTATACTTACTCTCTTTGCCTCAGCACAACACCAATTCTCTCAAATTGCTACAAAACAACTCAACTCCTCCCTCCACACGTCAACACACACCGCTCGACAAACATTCGATACACACTAAGCTTTGTGCATGCAACTGCCACACCGACCGATAGTCCCTGGACTGCCCCTTCTCGACAGCGATCAAACCCTCATAACCGGCAATACCTGCCTCCCAACCTCTCCTGGCCGGACATGTCAACCCGGGCATATGTCCACCAAGCTCCCCAGATACTCCACACACTGTCCCACCACAATATCCAACCTACACTATATTACCATCAGTTCTTTCTGTAAAAAATAAACATTACTGTAAGCCCCAACAAAGCTCGTCAAAATCATAAAATCAATGGTCTGGGACTCCTGGCCTCAACAAAAAATATATGGTCTCGGCCTACCGGCCTCGACCAAACAAATGCTACAATCTCCATTCACCTTCCCAAATTCCCACTCCCACAACTCAAAAACTCCCCAGACCAAAAATTTATTATTTTCGAATTCTTCCAAAAATTCTATAAAACCACAAACTCCTATTCTTCATACAAATCACAAACAAACCCACGAAACATCTACTTTACATTTTGGGAAAACTCCATAAAAGAGCCACCTATCTCAAACCTCTTCTCAAACATCGTCATACAATTATACAAATACATCAAGCTATATATATATCTATCTAAACCAACATTAAAAACATCCTATGGATATTTTGTCCCAAATTCTCTATTCCGACTATCATGCGGTGATATAGAATTTAAACCAGGACCTATGCCCAATACTCAACATACCAACCAAAAACTTCTAAAAAACAATATAGATAGACATGAGCACCAACAATGGACTTGGCCTACCGGCCTCGTTCAAAATAGACAAACAAAAAGGAAAAAAGGAAAAAAGAAAAAATAGCCCAGATAAACCATACTTGGGATACTTGGGGTACTTAGGGTACTTGGGGTCCCTCGGGACTCCAAGTAACTGGATTGAGGCAACACATTAATAGACTCCCCAACATATCAAATAGTCTACAAAACACAAAAAAAGCAAAAAAAAAAAAAAAGCTAAAAATATTAAAGTAAAAATCTATATTAATAGAAAAGAGAAACATACTAAAAGTAACTATAAAACCAAGAAAGAAAATACAGTCCAAAAATCTCCTTTAAAAAGAATTTTTTTGCACCAAATATTACTATTATGCGGGGACATTGAAACCAACCCCGGACCTATGCCAGACATACTAAAAACACATCCACCTACTCATAAAAGAAGATACAAAACATACTTTATACCAAGCACGATTAAACTACAACCAGAATACTACTATCTAGCAAAACAATTTTCCCCTATCCTCAATGTAACACACCCAAATCATAACGAAGCTAGGAACGACTACCCACACATATCAAAATATATTTACCAAAATCAACATCATCCATCACCAAGAATACTATTCGCACTCATCGTTACAATAAGCCCATCAAAAGAAACATGTGATCAACTCTTAATACAAATCCCCAACCCTGATTGGACAACACTACTACTAGAAAAAATGTCCTTACTACAAAACCCACCTGAAAGACATATCTCAACCACACATCCATACACAAAATTCACAAATAATAATCAGAATTTAATAAACACACCAAATACCATCCACAAAGAAATATGTACTTTTATTCATCAACATAATGGCTCAATAACCCTTCAAAATATGATTGACAAATTCCCATTTCTCCCTATAAACCTATTAGAAGAAACCTTAAGAATACAAGAACCATTACATGGATATACTCACTCCCCACCTCTCCCAAACCTACCCACTATACAACCGCATGAAATACAAACAACAAATCATAATACAAAATTTATTACATGGAATGCCTCATCACTGAATACGGCCCTTCCCAATTTACATGAATTAATTGCCAACACTCCCAATGAACCCGCTATCATCACAATACAAAAAACTAAACTAACCGCTACAAAATCCACCAAATATATACAAAACCTTTTTCCAAAATACAAATTACTTTTTAACAACACACATGCCCTAACAAGATGCATACAACAAAGAATGCCATACTCTCCCGCAAGAGGTGGTCTCCTCACACTAATAAATCAAAAATACGCATACCCCGGCAATATCACTAAAATCCCAACTCCTAAAGAAATATCTCCATATCTACAAATAATAAAAATTGATAATAAACCCCTACAAACTTGGCTAATTGCCCACATGTACATACCGTCACATGCAGAAGACATACAATTAATACCAATGATTCAACACAATATAACCCACCAAATAAATACCTACCTATATGCCACGCATATTCTATGCAGTGACTTTTATAGAGACATAGCACTTATTGGTAGACAAAATGCAACCAACACAACCCCACCACAAATAGAAGACATAGAATGGAGAGCATTTACAAACAATCTACAACTAGAATATATCCCAACAGATTGCCCATTCACAAGACAAGGGGGACTAAACTATAATCAAACCAGTCTAATCGATGGATACTACATCAAAACACCAGATAACACTTTATACACATCAACTACAAGTAATGACCATAATCTCAATTCTGACCACTCACCAGTAATTCTACACATACCACCAAACACACTATTAGCAAGACCCATACCAATAACAAACAAAATACCGAGAATCCTAAACCCCATACCTCAAGAAAACATAGAAAAACTCAAAATAGAATATTTTGAAGAAAACGCTTTACAAATAAATGAACTGACTACAATTCTATCAAATGATCAACTAACAGAAGACAAATGGCAAACATCCTGCTCACAATTAGACCACATGATACAAAATATATCAGATAAAATACAGGAAACTTGTAGTGCACCACTGCTCCCAACATTAACAAACTGTTCTTCCCAACAAGGAGGCTTCCTACCAAGAAAACTACAAAAAACATGGAAAAAACACCTATCTACCTACCATTTAATTAGAAAAACAATCTACATAACAAAAAATAATCATAATTGGCAAACACATCCAATAATCGAAGAACTAAAAAATTACACAAATGTCACCATCCCACCACTCCCAACCCAAGAACAAAATCAACAAGAATGGATCCAATCACTAGTAGAAATAGCCAAAACAGCAAAAATACAAGCCCGTAAAATCACCACAAAATACACCCAAAGTTGTATAAAAAAGGCAATAACAAAATATAGATAATTATACGACAAAAGCCCAAAGAAAATAAACAAAAAAGTTTTCAAAAATCAAGAAACACCACCGCTAGACTGCATCACAGACAGAAATAACAACATCCTAACTAGCCCAGAAGACATAGCTAACAAAATCCACATACAGCAATCAATTAGCAATAGACCTACAGTACCAATATGTCACTACCAACCCGAACACCCAGCACAATGCACTTGCAGAGTCAGACAATACCCATGGCACGACCTTGAGGGCTTTGTAATAGAAAAAAGAGGAACTCCACAAACTCCACTATATAAACACTTTGATAAAGAAATATATGACATGTGTTTTAAACACCTATCAAATAACAAAACACCAGGCCCTGACAAAACCCCCAACTCAATACTAAAAAACATGTCCAAAAGCTTTCATAAACTACTCTTCTTATTTTTTACTCATTGTTACAAACAAAAACAAATCCCAGCCTCTTGGAAAATAAGTCTAACCATTCTATTATACAAAAAAGGAAACCCAGCACGACTGTCAAATCACAGATCAATTGCACTTGCAAATACAATATACAAATTCTTCACTAACAAACTAACATTCATATTATCAGCATATGGTGAAAAATTCCAAATACTACATGATAGTCAAGAAGGATTTAGAGCAGAAAGAAGCACTGCAAGACAACTACAACTCCTCATTGCAGCACTAGAAGACGCCAAATTTACAAATCAAGACATATATCTACTATACATAGACTTCAAAAATGCATTGGGCTCATTAGATCATGCTAGACTATTAGCTATAATGGAAGATCTTAGATTCCCGGCAGATGCAGCAATGCTAGTAGGAAACATTTACTCCCACTCAAACACCATATTTACCGGAGAACACTTTGACAAAACAAAACCAATTCCGATTCAAAGAGGAACCATACAAGGAGACACACTTAGTCCATATCTCTTCTTAACTTTTTTAGAACCACTCTTGAGATGGCTACAAAGAGGAGAAAATGGATACACATTTGGTACATCAAAAATAAAATCAGCTTCGTAGGATACGCAGACGATCTAGCAGCTATATCAAACAATATAAAATCAATACAAATCTAACTAAACAAAATTGACAAATTCTGCGAATGGGCAGGCATAGACCTAGGAGTCACAAAATGTGCCGTCACCGGTTGCCAAAATAAAACCAAAATGCCACCAAACAAATTCAAAACCCACACAACAACTCAAAAAATCAGTTATAGAGACCAAACACTCCCAGTACTCCACCAAAATGAGCCATATGTTTATTTAGGCATACAACTGGTCCCATCACTATAATGGAAGCTCCAAACACATATCACCACAGCCAAAATAATAGACCAATGTAAACAACTATCAAAATGCCCTGTCACTATTAAACAAAGAATCAGTATGGTTGACACAGTAATTAGGGCAGACATAGCCTACAGCTTCTTTGCAGTCCCATACTCACTACCAACTATTAAAAAAATTGACAAAAAAATTATTGCAATCCAAAAAACAATCTGTGGACTACCTAAAAACACTGCAAACATAATAACCCAACTCCCTCATGACTTATTTGGACTAGAAGCCTTCTCTTTAAAAAATGCCTACCTCCGATGCATTGGCGAACAACTTCGAAATGCACTTAACGACAAAGAATGACTAGGAATAATATATAAAGAACTAATACAACACATACTTGCTAAAGCCGGTGGTGCCGAAGACATCCCATGAATTAAACGCCAAGACTGCGAACGATCACCGACAACACGAACATTATTCCTTCTAAAAACAGCAGGTAGTATACACCTAAAAAGCACAGAAGAAAACTTCCAACTTAATAGGACTGAACTAGAACAAGAATGGAGATCTATAGCTATGAACGAACTACTACAATTAGACCCACAACTCTCCATTAAACTATTGTACAAACTAATGGCACACAAGATCTACACAATAAAACAAATCACCCTTCCCAACGGCACAAAATTGATGTCACCAGAAGAATTGAAAATATACTACCAAAACCCAACTAAATTAGAAAAAAGTGCATTAAATCTATCAGAACAAATACAACATCCACAGACTAATACCTGCTATACAAACATTTGAAACAGAAGTAGTATGGTTATACCAAAGATATGAACACAAAAACAGCAAAAAAAAGTTTAATAATAACACCACACCACATCATTCCAACTAACATCCTAGACACACTCATAACAACATTTAATATAACACACTTATACTTCTCCTTCCCAATAACATGTTCCACAAAAACCACCCAATTCTACTCAACATTCGCCAGAGACAAGATTTTTGGCTCACTAGGGACAACCTTTCAATACAAATGGAAAGGTATCGGGTATGCCCATCCAAATGACGCCGAAACAACACAACAAGCAATACACTAGGCTAGACTAGCAGCAAAACAAGACCTTGAGACTGTCACCATTCTAGCAATTCCAGACACTAACTGGTACCAAAATTTATCACCATACACTGGACCCTTTCCAGATACGCACGCCATTATACATTTTTCCGCGGACACCATTACATATGACGAACCAACAATACCACTCGAACCCAACAAAACCCGAACCAAACCACTTGCACTACACATATGGTGTATTCACCATCAAAACAACCCCATTGGCACAATTAACCAAATAAACAATATAAACACAACAATAGAAAATCTACAAATTTCGCAATACCATTCACAATCAGCACCACCTACACCGCCAAACACAAAAGTTAACAAAAGCACAAAATGGAACAAACTAATATACCTACTATACAATAACCCACAAAACATTGACATAATACCCTTCCCAAACTTCGAAATAAACACTACATTAAAATTTCCACCACAATACAGCTACTACACAGATGGTTCTTTTTTACCGCCAAAAGAAGTTGTTGATGGCCATTGGAAAAAGGAAAAAGCAGGATATGGAATATACAACCCATTTAACCCCTAAATGACAGAGGGGGTAAGGGCAAAACCTAAATGTGTTATAAAATGTTGCTTTTACAACTTCGATGAAGTTTGGTCCGAAAGAGAAAATGAGAAGCACGATGTTTAGTAATTATCCATACAGTCAAACTTTCAAAAAATGTTTTAGATTCTCATTAAACAAATTTAGAAGCATTTATCGTTGGATATTCACCAAAATTACAAATTTTATTTTTAGAATCTGAAATTTGGTATGATTGGTTGAAACTAAACATTCTATTCTAAAGTTCAAAAAAGCAAAGCTTATGAAAGAGGGAACATCATTACTTTCCCGAAATAGTAAGTTTTGTAACACTAAGACAATGTTGAGGTGTTTGCCTTTGAAAATTTCTCCCGGGTGGAGTTTAACTCGGATTCACATGATTCAAGTTGGGTTGGAAAGTAGACTTGATTTCCTATTTGAAAATATTTTTTATTTTCTAAATAAGCTATTTTTTCATCTCGGGCAGCCCGTAAAAAAAGGGCAGCGACCATAAAATGGTTGATCGGTCACTTAGGGGTTAAACCAGACGTACAAATATCCAAAAGACTGCCTGGCCTACAAACTTGCTTCCGGGCAGAACTAGTGGCCATACATGAAACACTTTCACTGATAACCACTAAATACATAAACGAACCTGCACATATTTTTACTGATTGTCTCAACTGTATACTCGTTCTAAACACACAGCTAATACACCCAACCCAACAAAATAACCACGCCGATAAAACCATACTAAAAGAAATGGTAGAAATGCTAAAAAAACGAACGCACCCCACCACAATTTACAAAGTAAAAGCACACGCTAAAATCAACGGAAATGAACACGGAGATCAACTCTCAAAAGAAGGTACCATGAAAAGAAGTTACCAATTTGCAGCAAATCCACACGAATTTGCACATACCACACCTTACTACTTCCAAAAAGACACATGGCCCGGTCGTAACAAACGACCAGACAAAGGCCCAGTCAGATGTTTGGAAGAATACATAAAGAAATATGACCGTGAAAATAACCTAGAAATACTGGCAGAAGACTTTCCCAACATTAACAAATGGACTACAAACTCCATCATAGATAATGAAATGTCCGATGACTTCTGGAATAATCCAGCAATAACGGACGCACAAAAAACAAGCTTACTAAAATTCAGAACAGGTCAATACATGGGTAACGCCCGAAAGCAATTAATTTTTGGCATACAAAGATTCCCCTCAAAAACATGTTCCATCTGTAACTCACAAGATATCGATACATGGCTACATGTACTTTTACTATACAAACAACACCATATACACGCACTAAGAACCAAAAGACACAACAAAGCGGTATGGGAATTAAGAAAATTAATACTATCCTCAAATAAATCAAGATGCTATACTCTCATGAATGCGGGCACATTCAACAATAATCCACAAGAAAACACAGTCCCTCCATAGTTATTACCATGTATTTGTCATCAACAAAGATGTCAATGTAATGCCAGATTCAAACCAGATATATTATGCATTAAAGGCCTCCCATACCAAAGTCCACCTCCTCTAAACCCCGATGATAACCTAACCACAAAATTTATAGAATTCACATACACAAACGACAGATTTTCACCAGAAACAATTGGCAGAAAAATTGTAAAATACCAACCTCTCATTAATAACATCATACAACAAGGTTGGAAAGTAGATCCTATTATAGTCATCACAGCTGGAGCTAGAGGAACCACACACGTCCCCTCAATGAAACAACTAGAAACAAAATTCAACATCTGCGAAACCTCCATAAAACACACATTCAAAGCAATAAATACCATTGCCATATAGTGTGCCGGATCTATCCTTTTACATAAAAGACGTATTGAGAATAATCAAACAATACCAACAGACGTAGTACATTAAAAGAGGGGAGGTAGTGGTGAAAACCGCTGCTAGCCACTCTTTTAAATCAACTAGCTCAACTTGTCTCAAGGGATAGGTAGGGCCGGTTGGTTGGTACAACTTTCCTGCCATGATAACTCACTAGCAGCACCAATCCATGTGTATCACACCACTGCTCAAACGAGCCCAATAGGTTTCGAACCCGGGCCACATAACTATGACACAACGCCCTTCACCAACCAACCAAAGAACTCATGACTTGGTGATAACACTTAGCTAAAACACACTTTTATACAACCTCGCACCCAACCACCATTTCTTCAAACTTGTCCTATTTACTGTTATTGTTACTCTGATTAGGTTACTATAGTGTCCATCCTCGAAAGAGGAGAGTAGTATTGGTCGAATGTCCCTTTGTCCGGTGGGCATCATGTCATTGCCATTACGAACGGACACTTTATTCACGCCGGCCTTGTAATAGGGCGGGTGTTTCTAAGTTATCTATCTATCTGTAAAGAGGCCCTTAGTCTCTGCCACACCATCAATGCTGACCAGTGTTCCACGTCGGATTGTCAACAGGCCAACGTCTACGTCCATCAATGCTGACCTGTCAAGAATCCGACGTGGATCCTGTTGAGAATCCGACGTGGAATCGTTGACATGGACCCGTTGAGAGTCCAGCGTGGACATCTTGAGAATCCGACGTGGACAAGTTGATGAATCCGACGTGGACATTTTGTAACACTGACTCATCACTGTCCATGGAAGAACCTTCACGGTCATCTCAGGCAAGAAGGGGAAGCTTCACTGGCAAGGGAATTGGCAACCGAGGGAAGGCTGCCTCATTCCATTGTGCTTTTTGCAACCCACAGCGGTGCGTGGCCGACGCCACGCCAACCGCTCTGTCACTCCGTCTTCTTCATCATCAATCAAGTGTTCCAATCGCAGGCAATTTTGGGGATTCATGGAGCTTTGTTTTGGGAATGAATTCCACAGGTTTTAATTAGGGTTTAAGGACGACCATGCTGTTCGCGATCTCTCATGGGGCCGTTGCGTCTCTCTCTCCACCACCTCACCGTCACCTGTCCCTTACGCGTCGTGCGCTTACTGTGCTTCCGCCGATTCGTGCAAACCAGCAGCTGCTCCGAGGAAATTCCCAGCACTTTGCCGCACCGCCCATACTGGGTCACTCGGGAGCTTTCCCGGGACGACGACGACAAAGCGACTCTCGTTCGTCAGGTTCTGGACGATGGATGTTCTGTCAAGGATGTGCTCAGCTGCTGGGTCAAGAAATTCGGTTCCGCAGCTCGGTACGTTCGCTACGAGCAAGTGGCGAGGACGGTGAATGCGGTCCTGCAAGAGTTAGGTCAAAAGGGCCATCCCCACGCTGCGCTTCAAGTGTTCCAATGGATGCAGCTGCAAGGCTGGTGCCGACTCGACCCGCACTTGTACACGACCGTGATTGATACTCTGGGGAGCTCCGGGTGTTTGGATTTGGCGGAGAAGATCTTCACGGACATCAACGATTCCGTCCAGAAAGACACGGTGTTGTATAACTCCCTCTTGCACGCCCGGAGTAAAGCAGGTCACATTGACGCCGCTGTTGAATTGTTTCAGTCTATGAAACAGATGAGCTCTAGGCCGGATTTATACTCTTACAACACCATTATGAACATGTACGTCAAGGCCGACACTGGCCTGTCCAAAGTGCTCTCGGTGTTCAAGGAGATGTGCCTTTTAGGTATTCAACCCGACGTGGTTTCGTATGACATTCTTTTGGCTGCTTGTGCTTCCGGAGAGCACGTTAAGGAAGCGCAGCGAATTTTTGGTGCTATGAAGAAGCGCCGTGTCAAACCTACCGTTGTCACGTATACATCACTCATTACTGTCTACGCCAAAACTGGTATGTGTTTTGACCTAATTAGGGTTTTACATCAGTAATCAGATTGCGCAATTTGAATCTTTGGGATATGTATATTTGTATGTAAGGTAGGGACATCTAAAATTGGTGCTCAGCATAGCTTCTGTTATATGCTCCTGTGTTAGGGTTCCAGAATGCGTTATTTGGATACTAAAGTTGTGAAGTTTTAAAGGTTTATTGGTAGATGACCTAAAACTAACGCTTGAACATATGTCTAGGTGGCTCACATTGTACCCATTGTCTAAGATTTTAGGGTGGCAATTTTGAGTCAGTGCTGATTATGTTGTCTAAAATGCGTTGAACTATGTGACTGCTCTTAACCGAGCCTTCTCTGGTCATGAATGTAGGACCCAACACCTAATGTATCAAGAAGCCCATATTGTGCTTCATGTTTTTTTTTAGCAGTTTTGAGTAGGTCAATGGGGACTCTTTTTTGTCCAATTTTATTTCGTTTCTGACCAACACATGCAATGTTCTTCATTGATTCCGGTGATATGAAATTTTGTCCCATTTGAATTCTATCATTCTCACAATATGATCAATCGAATTGGCCACTTTATAATCATGAATCGTTGGTCCTTTAGGGGTTAAGTAGGCATGTCAGTGCTAATGTAATGGTCTTCAACCAATTGATCAGTCAACCTAGGCATGCTCGTTGTGTAGTATGATGTGCTTGAGCTAAAGCCTTGTATTCTCATGACATGGTTATTTCAATATCTGCAGGGGATTTTCGATCTGCTATGCAGGTATATGGTGAAATGGTGTCAGAGAAGTGCGAACCGAATGTGAAGACTTTTACATCACTTATAAATGCTTGTAGGAGAGGAGGGCACGTTGAAGAGGCGCAAACGATATTTGAGGCAATGAAAGAGTATGGTGTGAAACCAAATGTCATGACGTATAATGCTTTAATTAATGTGTATACTGAGCGGGGTGAACAAGGTCGTGCACAAAGTGTTTTCCTTGAGATGGTACAAGCTGGGCTACAGCCCACCGGTGTGTCCTTTACGGTCCTTATGTCCAGCTTCAAGGCAACTGGAGCTTTTAAAGACGTGAGTACTGAATTTTTTCTGTTGTCTCCACTATTTTGAAATTTAAGCCTGATGCTTAGGACTATGTAGCACCTCTACTTTAAAAACTTGCGTGTCTATTTATTTCACAGCTCTACTAGTATGGAGGACTACTTACGATTTACTGCTGGAGTTCGCCAACATGTGGTTGTTCGTCTGCAATACAGAGCTTCTGAGTACAATGACACATTTGTATGGGCTCAGAAGTTTTAATCAATACGACTTTTTGAGTGGTACTTTGTACTGATCAACTTGGTGATCTGCTGTATTGCAGGCGTTATCTATTTATGATCAAGCAAAACAGTTGAATACTGTTTGTAGTGTACAAACCTACACCGAAGCTCTGGACACTTGCGCAAAAGCCAAGAACATTGCAGGAATGATCAGGGTTTTGGACGATATGAGAGCAGCAGCAAGTGCCCCAAATGCTGTAACATGTACCGTGCTACTTGTAGCTCTCAGTTCGAAATGCTCCAACAACATTGAAGTTTTAAATCTGCTTCAATCTCTGGAAGGCTTTGATTCAGAGCTCATACAATGCTTTCATTGTCTGCTGACTGATAGTGCAAAGACTGATGAAGAGGTAAACATTTCTTTCCTTGAAAAAGCTGTGAACAATTTTCTCAAATCGTTTCATGCTAAGGTCAGTGATCTCAAAACTGGCTAAAATTAGCTGGATTTCTACCAAAAAAATGGGGCTGCTAAACATACAAAGAAAGAAAATGATTTTTTTTTAAGCGTAGCGAGAATGCTCATCATGATATAAATATGTAGCAACTTCATGAGGTGATATCTGCGGATATCATCATGGTATCACCTTAATATATCAATGGTATTGCCGGATATTATAGAGGTATCGTGAGTATTGTATGCATTCGGTAGCAAAAGTTGATACCATTTATGTGGGAGGTCGCATAAATGTTCTAAATGTCATAAAGTGGTTCTGAGATCACTGTCTAAGGTTTCAATTTTGTCAAAACCTGATGGATTTTATGCTTGCAGGTGATAAACATCCTGGGCAGATGTTTTAACTCTATTAAACAAGAGGATGCAAAAACTTGGACTGCATTAAGCTCCTCTCTTTTGGACGCACTTTGGGCATTGGGTTGGTATAGACGAGCTGCGTTAGTTTTAGGTTGGCTATGCGAAAACAGTAACATTCACGATGATCTTTGTTCGGTGGCGCCTAACGAATGGAAGCTAGATGTGCGTCGTCTTTCATCTGGAGGTGCCACAGTGGCGTTGTACCAGTGGCTAGCTCACCTGCTCGAAGTGGCTCAACAGCTAAATGATCTTGGGTATTACAGTGGTCTTGACGATTATGAATCGGGTATGAAGGTCGAAGTGAAAGTGTCATTTCTGCCTCAGTTTCAAGACCAAGAGCCTAAACCCCTTGGTCCTGAAGAACAGAAGGCTTTTCCAAGATTTGTAACAGTGGTCAGTGGATGGGGGAAATTAAGCAAGGAAGAAGGTAGGTCACAGGTGAAAGCAAGTATTGAAAAAGAAATGATCAAGCTTGGGGCGCCTTTTCGAACATCAAATGATGCAGGAAGGTGGACAGCAAACGGAGAGGCACTCCTGCGGTGGCTTCTAAGACCGGAAACGCCTTCCCGTCTAATCCTGTGGGATACGGCAGCAAGAAATTCATATTGAGGAGATTGAAGGCTCAGTTTCCATATTTTGATTACCTCAGTGTTTGAGCTCAATGACTGCTTGTGACCTCCACAATACCTGGCCTCATCGTTGTGTTTAACCAATGGAAGAGGCCACTCCTGGTGTCGTTGAAGCCGTATTCAAAGATTATTACCATACAAAATTACTTGGTTTGGATGGGCTCATTATAAGTTGCTGCATTTGAGCAACCTCATACTATAATACTGCCACAAGAATTTCATGCCAGCAAACGTTATTTGAACTGCCTGTTCCAACGGTACGGAGCTTCTTCTCCTTGAGTTCCTGTACCTTATTCTGTCGTGGATTATGTCATGTTACTCCCTCCGTCCCAAAGTTAGTCATGTTTGAAAGTGCTTTTTTAAGTAGGTCAAAAAAATACTTCCTTGTGGCTAATTTTATTTAGGTTGCAATGAACACATGCAATGTTCTTCAATCATTCTAGTGACATAATTTGGAACCTTTTTTAATCATGTTTCTTACAATATGACCTACTTAAAAAAGCACTTTCAAACATCACTTTCAAACATGACAATAACTTTGGGACGGAGGGAGTATCTTATATCTTTTTGTGCAGAACCGGTTTACCATAGTATTGGTACATAAAATATCTCACACTAAAAATGGTCGTCAGTGTGGCCTACACTAGGTTCTACATGTTTATTCTCTTCCTGCTATTATAACATGCTACCCTTTAAACATACATAGTATGAAAACGTAACATGCTACCATTTTGTTTCAAGTTAATAAAACCATTATTTTATTAGTAAGAACATATTATTGCCTTCAGTATAAAAATCAACTACGTTCAGCCCATACTCATTTCCATTTTTTGGCGTAGTTGTCATCTAATTAGCTTGCTTTAGATCTTTACCAAGCATCTGTTTGAACCGTTAGAGGTGAGATTTGTATAGATTTTAGAATGTTTAATCTCTGCAATTGAAAGGGCGCAATGCATTGATTCTTTTGATTCTATTTTTCAGGATCTGATCAAAACAGGGGAAGAGGATGCCAGAACGCGTTAAATCAACAATCTCAATGGGCAATGTTTGATATTCTACCCTTGAGTATGGCTCAGAGAATCTCCAAGTTAGTACTGCATAAGGAGATGATTCGTCACCTGTCTTGAAATGCAGGCTTCCTATGTCTGATAAGACTTCTACTTGGATGTACGTATAGTGAGATAGCCAGTTGTCTATGATCACTTGAAGCTCTGAAAGCCACTCGAAAAGTAACGTGGGACTTTTTCTCCTACATGTAAGTTACGGAACGGAAAATGCTAGGATCAATATATGGCGGAGGGGGTTTTTTCCAATGTCTGCCTTAGAATCGGATTAAATGCGTATCAACGAACTCACTATGACACTGTCAACAGTGTAGCTGAGATACGCAGTTGAATCTTGTTGTTGTTATTGTTCAGCTGCTGCTACTCTTTGAATTTTTTCGGTGACCTACTTTCTGGAATTGATGAGTAGGTGCTGATTGAAGGAGGCATCTCTACCTACAGGAATGAACGGTCCTTTTTGTTGTATCTTCTGAATCAATACTACACACCCTGAGTTTCAAGCATATAGTCGAAGTACAGTACAGCAAGAGAGCTAGCTTCGAATGCAATGATTGTAGAACAAGTTTGGGAGACTGACTGACAACTAATACTGCTGTTTGGTTGCTACGTTTCTACCCACTCATCAACAGTGGACTATTGGTTGGTTTCACTTCAATAATGATATAACTGTCGCTTTAGTATCTTTGTAGTATATAGAGGTATCTATCCTAGTTCGCCAACTAACACTTTTTCCCCTTTAGAGTGGGGTTTTGATTGCCAGTTTCTTCACTGACAAAATCTCTGTCGTCTAACAGAGTAGCAAGTGTCCATCCTCCAGTAATAATTCTAACCCACTCCTACTGATTGTGTTGAGAAAAGTGCTCTATCCGTGTTCGCTCTTTCAATATTACATGTGTTTGTCTTTTTCCTGTATTGTTGTGGTGGTTGTTCTCATGTAAGTTGGATTGATAGCATCATTCTGTTAGTCCCCAATTCGGCTTCCATGAGTAGAGTTGGCCGGGACCCACGGAAGAAGGAAGGCTATGATGAGTAGGTACCTTTGTGTCTTTCATCACTATGCTCACCTTGGTGCCTTTTTTTTTTTTTTTTGTTTTTCCTTATAAACGGGTGCTTGTAATCAGTGAGAGCGTTACCCAATATGTTCGGAAGATGTAGTCTTGAGATTCTGAACTTTGGGCTTGTTTGTAGAATCCATCTTTCTGCTCACCTGCAACAGTGCCTTCTTATACTTACAGTCGCTTAAAGGACCGACCAAGTGAAGCTTGGTTTTCTCAGATTTCAAACCACTTTGACTGATAATGGAGACTAATAATGTTTCAATTTTTTTTTTTTTTTTTATTTTTTTATTTTTTTGTTGGCATCATCCATGGCAAGGATAGTATGTAATGGATAACTACATTTTTAGAATGTGAATTGCTTCTATATTTTGAGGTTAAAACTCAAGAGTATTCCTTTCTTTTCAAGTTAAGGAAAGATTTTTAAGGGTTATGGTGTTTATAGTTACTAAGTATGTCCAATGGGGAATACTCTCATTTGACAACAAGAGAAAGCAAAATAATTCTAATGACATGGCTACTTGACCATCAAGTGGGATAAGGAGCACTAAGATGAAAAGAAGTATGCGTATCTAAATACGTATACTTAAAGGTAAAGGTTCCATTTAAGGTATACTGACCTTATGTCATAGTTAGTTTTGACATAAATCAATCCGTTTTTTAAAAATTGCCACGTCATCTTGTGATGCGGGTGATTTGGATCTCTTAAAATCTGATGTGGAAATTAAAGTTGGATTTGACCCTCACTTGGTTGTATATTAAGTATATTAAACTAGCGATTCTCTTGCCTGAGTAGCTATACTTGCATGTTTTTTTGAACAACAGCAGACATGTTTCTCACCAGAAACACTGTTCATACTTGTCACATTCCATCAACTTCTCTACTGACATAAAAAAACGATCCCTACAGTTGACCCTAAAGTGACACAGAAACTAAAAATTGAAACACACAAAATATGAGAGCCAGCAAGGGTCTAGGATTGATTTTAGGTGCACTTACATGCAGTATTTTCAAAATTCATAACTGATTCATACAATATCCAAATAATGCATACTAAAATACATTGAAATCCTCTTTCATTTGCTAATAATTCCCAATAAAAGTAAAAATTTCTACTCATGGTAACAAAGCTCAGATGCTGTGATGACGGTGAGTGCACACACCTTAACCTCCCACAGGGAATGTGAAAATGTACTTACAGATTGAACAATGAATCTCCCAAGCCATGATCACGAATTAACCCCTAAAGGACCAAGAAGCCCAAATTGGGTCTCATATTTCTTTTTAGCATTTTTGAGCAAGACGTGTATGGAAGACGTTTAGTTCAATTTTATTTGTGTTTTGACCACCGTATACAAAGTTCTTCACTGATTCCAATGATATAAAACTTGACCCATCTGAATTACATTTTTCACATACAATCGATTAAATTTGTCATTCTAAAACCATGAATCCTTGGTCCTTCAGGGGTTAAGTGGGTGTCGAATGAACCATTTCTCGTCAACCAATAGGGCAATCAGGAGGAAGCAATGGAGTGACTTATAGGATGCAACAATAATAACAATAACAACAACAACAATAATAATAATAATAATAATAATAATAATAATAATAATAATAATAATAATCCCAAATGATTTCTACTCACAGTAAAAATTTCAGAATTTTTGGAGCACTTTTTGAACCATCTGATTTCACCATGTGTACAAAATACCCCAAATAAGTTCCATCAATCTTCTCAACGGTGGCATTTTCTCAAAATATGTGTGATTTTGTTGATCTTTTTTTTATAAAAGAGCTACATAAGTCTTCTTTTATTTCAACGGTGCCGATCGTCAAAATTACCCCACACTAATGAGGAATTGAGCTGACTAAAAGAGCTTGTCAAGAAAACAAAAGCTAAGTTCAACAACCCCGGTCCTTTAGGAGATAATAACAATAATAATAATAATAATAATAATAATAATAATAATTGATCAGTTAGTTTGTGGGCCAAAGCTCATCCATGTGGTGGCTTATTGATTAGAAAGTATGAGCTAGCTAGCATCACTTTGGCAGGGAGCTCAGAAGCATGCGAGCACTGACTGAGAGCGGCAGGAGTGAATGATTGACGTGCTGCAGGGTACCTACAATATG
Organism: Pohlia nutans; assembly: GCA_022496805.1. NCBI lineage: Eukaryota > Viridiplantae > Streptophyta > Bryopsida > Bryales > Mniaceae > Pohlia > Pohlia nutans. The sequence continues at coordinate 8,603,745 of CM040086.1, forward strand.
TATATATAGTTCTATACATACTAGTGAAGCCCGAGACAAGCATGGATGATGGATGGATGCATGGTCCCACATGGATGGATGTGCGCACTGATTGCGTAGTATTGGGTGAAACTGCATAAGCGCAGATCCTGCATGCATGCTCCACATTTGTTGGGTTTCCGTTCGGCCTCTCAAACAACCAAACCCCCCTTCTTTTCTCAATTGCTCTTTTCGAAAGTGTATTAACCCATTTTGACCAAAGCTCCGCAATCATTAGCCGGCTTCGTTGCCGTTGCCATTCATTCCGGAGAGAATTGTTCTTAGAGCTCCGCGCACAAATTTTTATTGTTCTTTTATGAATATGAGGAGGCTTTTAGATCGAATGGAGGATGACACTCCCGTTACTATAGATTTCATCATATATCAACTGCAAGCTCCGGGGGGAAGGAAGAATGATACAAGGCATTAAGAGTTGATACAACAACCTCATGATAAGTTTCAATGACAAAGGCCCTCCACATGTGGGTATTCTAACCCCTAAAAGGATGAAGAATCCCACATTGAACTTTACGTTTTTTTTAACTGTTTTGAGTAAATCCTATGTGTACTTTTTGTTTAAATTGATTTGTTTGTACCATCACATGTAATGTTCATTAATTCTAGTGATGTTAAGCTTGGTTCTATTTAAATTAAATAATTCAGGATACGATTGATTGAATTTGTCATTTAAAAACCATGAACCCTTTTTTGTGCGAGGTTAAGATCATTTTGGATGGTATTTATTTTATTGTCTCTATCCACAAAGGGAGAGATTACAAAAAACGTTTTGTTTTTAAGGAGTTACATGGTTGAAGAATATAAAGAAGTAAATCTAGGGTAAATACTCAGGTAGAGACTACGACGCGACTAGATGTTTGTTTATAAATATATTTTTGACACAACTAGGAAGGTAAGAAAGGTAAGGAAAGTATGAATAGAAACAACCAAATGGAGGTTTTTGGACAAATGTGAATAAGGCGGCTCAGATAAAGAGGGCAACAGGAGAGAAACCGGCCTGAACATGGTAAGGTAACCGTACCTTAAAGCGTTCATCTTACCAACTGAGCCTATTTACACACATAAAATAGAAAATATTTTCAGTGGGTCTTATTAGAAAATTCAAGAGAATCCCAACGCACTTCAGCATGCATTATTTGGACATTGTATGAATAAGTTATGAATTTCCAAAGTGTTGAGTATAAGCTAATCTGAAAATGATCCTAAACTGTGATGTTTAGATTGTACACATTCTCATCAACAGTAGGGTGTTAGAATCTACTTATTATGAAAGATTGAGCTATGAACGCTTTAAGGAAATGGTTGCTTTTAGATATAGTTACCTTAACGCTTGCTTTCACTTATAAAGCCTGATGAAGCCTCCATGTGACCATGTTCTTCTTAAAAATCCAGCCGCGCCGTAGAAGGCTCATTCACACTCACTTGGCAAGTCAAGTCATTCGTGCAATGACTACTCGGGCGGCTTTTGTTTTCACTGACATCATGTCGGGACCAATTGTGTACGGCTGTCTGTACGCTCATTTGTGTAACTTGAACAATTCTCCAAGTTCCCCCAAGTCATTGATTACACTTTCCAGCAGGAAAACACGTTCCTTGAGTGTAAATGATCCTTCTAAATTTTACAATTTTTAGTTGTAAAATTAATATAAAAGGGTTCATTTTGGCCACCCATCCTATTTCAATGATTGTGTATTGATAGTGTACATTTCAAAGCAAAAATGTTTATCTCCACAACATGCTGGCTAGAATGAAATCTTCAATCTTATCTTCATGTGGGGGTTCAATTTTTATGTTGCTCATATGGGTATTGGCCTCATATGGGTATTGGCCTCATATGGGTACCAATGTGACGCGTCACACTATGTGTGTCTTATGTACAGTAACTCACTTAATATGTGCTAGAAATTACATCTTAAACACTATGTATGCAGTTGCAGCCATGACTTTATTAACACCATCTAATTATAGAATTGTTGACACTTTTTTGAAATCACACTATTTGTGAAGGGGGTACCCATATCAAACCATTGCTCAAATCTATAAATTCAAATTTTCAAGGTCACCATAAGGTTCTTTAACTTATGTCTACAATACCTCAAAATTTAGGCACTATTCCCGAATCACTGTTGCAGACCCCTGAATCATGATAAGTTCACATTATCTGTAGCTAAAGAAATTGGACGGTGAGACATTGTTGAAGTGTCTACAGAGCTATTATTGAAAAGGATAGACTCTACTAACTACTAAAAAACCTTATAACCCTTTGAATTAAAATCTTTGAGTTTTGTTGCAAGACATAGTTTTAGGATATTTATTATAGGAAATCCACATTATGTCATCTTCTATTCACATGATTAACAATTAACTCAATAATTTCTGAAATTTTTGGATGAATGATTTTTTATTTATCTTCTTTGTTGAAAAGAAAAGTTGAATCAATACATCATCTATATTTTAAATGGTGGGAGCATAATGGTTAATTTATTAGCACTCCCTACAATTGGGGTGGGGGTAAATTAACATGAAATTTTGTTTAAGGAATTAATTTCAGTTTTGAATTATAAAAATTGATGGAGCTTCCGATTTAGCCACTTTAATTTTTTTTAAATATACAAACACAATCATTGTACATATTTACAGAAAGAGATTTTTTTTTAAAAGAATTTATGTATTAACCTCGCCATCACTATGATGAATATAGTTTTTTACTTTAACATTTTATTGTATCTTTTACTTTCATTGATCATTATAATTAATATAATTTTACTTTAATATTTTATTTTATCTTTTACTTTCATTGATATATAACCATCACTACAATCCACAATCATAATTGTTTGTTTGTTGCTGGACTTATTTTGGGATTATAGCCCGTCCGGTAAATTGTAAGGTGAAGATCAAGGATCTACCGGAGTTTAGTGATTGGTTGCATGTGATATCCGAACCCATAGTGGTTGAGGTATTTGTTGGGGGTACTGTGGATGAGAGGGATGCATTTAGAGCAGCTTTGATCGAGGAGTTACGTGTTGGACACTTGACATTGACCTGTAGTACGGATACTTCTACACGATTACAAAACCAGGTCAATGTTAATGTTAGGGCCATGGCTGATTCACTTTATTCCTTTGGGGCTAGGTTCTGTTGGGTTTCATTCTTCGGAATGAAGTAGGCTATTGTAGATGTAGAACCAGTCTTAGATCGATACATACAAAGATATCGTACACGAATGGGTTCTTCTGTACATGTATAGAAGAACTTGTTTGATTATAGAACCCATAATACAAGTTCTTACACAGATGGGATCCATAATCAAACAAGTTCTTCTATACATGTACAGAAGAACCCATTTGTGTACGATATCTTTGTATGTATCGATCTAAGACTGGTTCTACATCTACAATAGCCCATTTCATTCCGAAGAATGAAACCCAACAGAACCTAGCCCCAAAGGAATAAAGTGAATCAGCCATGGCCCTAACATTAACATTCACATGGTTCCGTGATCGTGTAGAAGTATCCGTACTACAGGTCAATGTCAAGCGTCTAACACGTAACTCCTCAATCAAAGCTGTTCTAAATGCATCCCTCTCATCCACAGTATCTCCAGCAAATACCTAAACCACTATGGGATCGGATGTCACATGCAACCAATCACTAAACTCCGATAGATCCTTGATCCTCACCTTACAATTTACCGTACGGGCCATAATCCCAAACAAGTCCAGCAAATCCTCAATGAGCATCATGAAGGAAGCAACATCAAGATCCATGGACTATGGATCATTGACATCCAGAAACTGTAAAGCATTAGTGCATGGTCCAAAAAGAGGGGAAAATCGAACTAATGAGGTTGATGTAGAGTCGGGCCTCGGAGTGCTAGGGAACAAACGACGCAGAGTATTTCCATCATGCTCCGGAGCAACTGCAGGGCACATAATGGAGAAGAAATAATCCACAATCATAATTGTTTTTCTGTTGCGGTACTTGATAACATTGCAATTTAATCAACAAATGTACAAATACTGATACACATGTATGTTTTATCGTTTTTTATATATAATTAGTGTACAATGTGTTACATACCCCAATATTGTCATATTTTATGTTGTAAGTTGCCTCTTTTAATGAAACACTTCTCAATGGTTGTTGGCTTTTTAAAAAAGAATAAATAAATCTACAATATCATATTTAATGAATTAGTAAGAAGTTAAAAATAATGTAGTTTCAATGATTGATAATAAAAATGAGCAATATCCATATTAAGTGATTTTCAATGTATGCACCTTCAAATTGGATCTTCTACGTCTGAGGTGTGAGAATCTTTATAAGAATTCAAATGCAAAATGCATGGTTTATCAGCATTGTTGTTTTTTGCACAATTTGACCAAAATTTAAAAAATCCAAACATTTGTTCAATTAAGTATACTTTTAAGATGATAAACAAGTTTGAAACCATGAATACTAAGACCATAAACACTAAGATGATGGATACCTTATTAGGTACCTAAAACCATGATACCTTAAGTAGGTCTAAGACCATGGATATTTTAGGTGCATAAGGCCATGAATACCTAAGACCATGAACAACTAAGACTAAAGCAGATACCTTAACCCTTAAAGGTCCAAAGAGCCCTTTCCAACCAATATTATACATCAATCTTTCATTGTATTGGGCATGGTTCTGAACCTCCTATGGGTTTAAGATCAAAAGTGAGTTAAAGTTCATGTTGACATGATTTTAATGAGCTACTGGGGTCTCAATTCAGAACTTTCTATTTACAACAAATGTCAAATATAAGCCACCGTATCTACTATTCCTATCAGCCCTTTAAGGGTTAAGTACTTAAATCCATGAATACTTTTAGTTCCTATTAAATTAAAAATAAGATATTTATAATCTATTGATGAAATTTGTTGTAGTGGATTGATATGTAATCTCGGGGAGTTCACTACAATAATATTATAAAACGATGTGCGGGAAAATATAGGGTAATTTATATTCACAAAAGGAAAAACTTAGAATTTTCTTAGAAGTAACATAGGTGAGTATATATGATAAAATGTGTATTATAAATAATATAGGCTTGATACAAATAACGCATATTTTTAAATATTTGTAAAACTATACTGAAAGAATTAAGGATCCTAGGTTTTTTTTTGGAATAAGGTGTCCTCTGTGTTCAGAAGTGTGAAGATTTTGGATGAAAAACTATGTTGATTCAGTTGGAAAAATGGGATAAAACATCGATGAGGGTGAATGACGGATTAGGGTTTAGGAAAAATTGGGGGAGAACGTTGCTAAAGGATTAGGTTTCGAGAGTTTTCTTCTTTGACTTAGTACTTTGAATGCTCCTAAACCCTTTAGAGCAAAACCAAATAATTATAATGAACATACCTAGCTTTAAATTAGAGCTTCATAAAATTTAAAAGTAATTGTAGGGTCATTTAAAAAACAAGAAATTAGCAAATTATATAATAATACAGTATAAAAAATTAAGAATGGATAATTAAATACCTCTTGAATAAATACCTTTGTCACATAGGTGTATACATATATACATGTCTAGTAAACTCCCCGAGGTATTAACCCCTAAGTAACCGATCAACCATTTTATGGTCGCTGCCCTTTTTTATGGGCTGCCCGAGATGCAAAAAAACTTTTTTAGAAAATAAAAAATATTTTTAAATAGGAAATCAAGTATACTTTCCAACCCAATTTGAATTATGTCAATCGGAGTTAAACTCTATCAAGGAGAAATTTTCAAAGACAAACACCTCAACATTGTCCTAGTGTTACAAAACTTACTATTTCGGGAAAGTAATGATGTTCCCTCTTTCTAAAAAATTTCTTTTTTGAACTTTAGAATAGAATGTCTAGTTTCAACCAGTCATACCAAATTTCAAATTCTAAAAATAAAAATTGTAATTTTGGTGAATATTGAACGACAAATGCTGCTAAATTCGTTTAATGAGTATCTAAAACATTTTTTGAAAGTTTGACCGTACGGATAATTACTAAACATCGTGCTTCTCATTTTCTCTTTTGGACCAAAGTTCATTGAAGTTGTAAAAGCAACATTTTATAACACATTTAGGTTTTGCCCTTACCCCTTCTGTCATTTAGGGGTTAACCCTTTGACGCGCCAACATCCATATTCTGGACCCTAGATGATTTTTATCACGTCCCTTCACCACATACGTCGATGTTTTTTGTCCATCCAAAATTCTCTTGATTCTTGCGCTAGTTGATTGTTATTTGTACGGTATGGATCTTCAAAATAAGATATTGTGGATTTTTGAAAAATAACAAAAGTGGTTTATGTCAAGTTTCATTCTTAGTTCAAAAAGTGAGACCTTAATCCTTTAGTGCCCAGCTGACCACATTATGGTCACTACAACGTCCGAAATGCAAATAGCAAAGAATCCGTGAAGAATTGGAACTTCAGTATTGAAATTCAGATTTGCCCATTTACATTACACACCTTCCAAGAAAAAGAAATTTTCAATTTGGAATTGTACAACTATCAAAATACCTATCAACAAAACGCAAATTTTTTGCAAATACTTGAAAATACAATATATACTTACAAATACAACACATATATTATGCAGTATTTCTTGTGTTGGAAGTTTGTTATCTTGTTTTATTTTTTTGGATTGTGTTCTCTTCTTCATCTTCCATTGGTATGTGTAATCCGATCTTGACTAATGTACACACTCCTGTTAATTTTCAACATATAAAATTTTGTCCAAAACCGTATATGGATAGGTCACTTTTACTTATAAAATTCACAATAATTATTTGTGAGTCTATTCTTGATATGAAAGATTGCAACGGAGAGGTGTTGACATAGGGAATAGCTGAACTTCTTTACTTTCATTTTTGAAAATTTAACCCAAATTCTATTTAACTTTGAAGTCACACACCCCTCAAAATCTCATTTTTGAGCGTGCATTATACACTTTAGATACATACTATAATCTTCCAATTCCACCATTGGATGATTCTCAAATTTTAATAAAAATGTGTGCTCTCCAGTTGAGAATAGAATTATACGGCTACTTCTAATTTAACCCTTAAAAGTCCAGAGAGCCCTTTCCGACCGATATAATACACCAATACTCCATTGTATTTGGCATAGTCCCTCACTTCCTATGAGTTTAGGATCAAAAGTGAAGTTAAAATTCATGTTAACATGATTTTAATGAGCTATTTCGATCTCAATTTGGAACTTTCTATTTACAGCAAATGTCAAATATGTGCCAACATATCTACTATCCCCATCAGCCCTTTAACCCCTAAAGGACCAGGTGGACACATTGTGTCCAAAAATAATTTCATTACTTTAATAACTTGTTTGGATTTCATAATTTTGACTCAATGTTAACTAGAGAATTGAAAATGTCCGTCACAAGAACACAAAAATCTTTTGAGATTTGCAATTATGTTGATTGATTCATCGGGAAAAAACTAAAACGTCAACGTAGGTGAACTTGGGACATGGTAGTTAAGGCGGTTGATGACTTGGAAGGCGTTTTCACACTTGGACGTCACATTCGTTAAAAAAAAAGAGTATACAATATGTAAAATGTTTGCCATTATTGCATCATTAACACTATATAATAATTACGGAAAATGTTTAAATATATTTTAAATGGAATCTTTTCAAAGTAATTGGAATCTTTTCAACATATTTTATATTATTTTGGAATAGTTTGGAATATTCCAAATATATATTTGAATTCTTTAAAACATTTTATGCAATGTAAAAATCAACGACGATCACAAACACCGGCTCAACGAGTCACCAACAAGTCACTTTACCCAAACATAAATCTTTGAGAATCAATCATTGTTGTTGTATTTAGTTTTAGAACACCATTTTTTGTGAGCACCTAGATATAGTACATCTTTGTATGCTCCTCAAATTTCAAACGCTAATCATGGTTCTTAATTTTATGAAAAAGTTTGCAACGAATGACCTGTTTGTTTTGTTCAAAAATTTCAAAGATCAACTTATGATCAAACTTTATAATCATGTAATATATGCGGTAGATTGTTCTAAAGATTGACATACAGTCTCATGACTAAGTCCTCTTTGAGCTTCAACGGTGAAGTTTTTCTACATGAATACCAATCAAGAGATACAATTGCCTTTTTGAAAGCATCACGAGAAAGTGATAAAATTTTAGGAATGAGCATGGTCCTTAGGGGTTAAGGGTTAATCCATTCTATTTGTGGTAGTCTCAATCCTAGTGGAAAAATCCACTGAAATCCAATGCTTCCAGCTACAGTACCCTGGGCACGAAAGGGTTAACCCTTTAACGTCCCATTCCTTTGCAGAAAAGTCAAACTACACTTTTATACACAGTTCAGCATTCAAGAATTAATAAAATATATTTTTTGATATTTTTCATGCATGAAATTGTATGTTTCCTATTAGTTCTAAAAATTTCTAATTTTTTTAATACAAAATGAAATTTTTACAAATTTTTAGGTCAAACACTTCAAGAAATTCATATTAATTACAAAAAATCTTCAAAAAATATAGTTTTTTTTAGAACATGTGCAAATGACAATGGAGAATCACATGATATATTTTTGTAGAATTTTTGAATTTTAATTATTAAAATTCAAAAAGTGAACATTCTATGCAGTGCAATTTAGACCTTGAGCTACCTAGCTTGCAACAGAAATAAAATATTCAATACTTGAAATTTATAAGATCCAAAAAGTGAAGTGAAAACTAGACTTGGTAAACTTCATTTTCTCAATTGAGAGCAATATCAAAAAACGTCATCTCCAAGTTCAAAATTGGCTTTGACCAACAATCATCCACTATTTGGATGCGCGGTCCTTAAAGGGTTAAATTTCTCAACTCAATTGTCTGTGCAGGGAACTGGGTTATGCAATTACAAAGTGTACAATTAGAGAGGGTTGTGTGAACTCGAAGTTGGAATAATCAGGAGGTATCAATGATTAGTTCATGTCACTAATGAAACTAACTTTCTGAGGAAGGCAGTAATATGACAACATGGAGGAGCCAGCCCACGTGGCACTGAATAATAATGATGCATGGCCACGGAGGACACCGAAACACTACTGTACTGCACAGTGTAGTGTGGTGTACAGTGCACATCTTGGATTAGGTATCTGTGCCTAATTATTGAGACACCAAATCTTTGCTAAAGATACCAAACTGCGGAAACCCCAGTGAGGCAGTGAGTGCGTTGCTAAGATACCAAACCCAGTGAGTTATTATTAAACCATGTGGCGCAGAGCCAGGCTTGAGCTCAAAACCATCCAAAATGTGCCAATTATCAGCCTGCTTTGCCACTCTGTAAGCTGCAATTATTTGGGCATCAATAATAGGAAAAGTGCAACCCAACTGCATTTCCATACTCATAACTTCCACCAATCCACCTCTCCAACAAGTCCCCCCCAAAATTATTGCATAATCCAACCCTTCCGTGGGACCCAGATTCTATTCACCTCTGTTACAACTTTTCATCCATTTACCCTCACTACGCTAAATAGGTAGATTAGTGTTATATAATTATAAGATTTGAAAATATTATAGATTTTTACTCTTGACAAAAAAAATTACCAAAGACATTAGAGTTAACCGAAATGAAGAGAAAATACATGTTAGGTGAGGTGAGTCTGACCCATATCTAAGGCAGCCAAGCAAACTGGCATGGTTTCCAAAGAATTAAAAATAGAAAGCAGTGTGAACTAGTTTTGCCGTCAAAAAATCTGCAAAACTCATTCTAAGGGGAGTTTTATGTCAGAAGTTGCGTTGGCTAAGGAGAGCTACTTGCAAGTTGCCTCATTCCTCTCGCTTTACTTAAAAATAACAATTTTGTATAGCTGCCTTATCCCACCATGTCAGACACATGATCTATTTTTTCCCACGCCTCCCTGCTACCGCATCAGGCCTTGATTACGAAGCCTTATTGTGCCTCTGACAGTTCCGAATTGCATGGAGAACAAGAATCTTCAAAACTCGTTTTTGATTTCACTTACACTCGGACACCTCATCGATTTCCGGATCCACGATTTTAGGGGGTCAGAATACCTCTTCTGTTTCCGGTTAACTCTATTGATTCCAATACTATTGAAAGATCCCCATATTGACCTATATAGAGGGTAAACAAATTGGTCAACAGTAAAAACTTACAACGTGTTTATGTAAATTAGTGTATCTAACACTAATCTACCTATTTAGTGTAGTCACTACTATGCATAATTCATGTTGTCATGTCCGACACTTTTTTCCAACTCAATGTCGTGTTTATCCCCTAAAAGCTCGAATGACCATTTTTTTTTGTTGATGTCCGAATCTCACGAGGTATCCGGAACACAAAAATTAGTTTTTGAAAAATAAAAAATATTTTAAAATGCTACATCAAGTCTACTTTCCAACGCAATTTCAATTGTGTCGATCCGAGTTAACCCTTAAACATCAAAAAAGTCCCACGGGCTTTTTATAAAAGAATAATTGAGAAAAAAAAAAGATTTTCCGAACCAAATCAAGCGAGGATTGGTGCATTGGAAAGCTATTGAAAAAGGGATCTAGATTGCAAATTTGAGCCTCAATTGAGAGATTGTGAAGTCATTTGCAAGCAATCAAAGTTATCAAAATGAATAGGAGTTGAGGTTGGGGCAACAGAGGTTGTTTCTTGAAAAGTGCCGTAATAATGTTGGACTAGCAAAGCCGTTTTTATTTTATTTTTAAATTCCTTTTCTTTTCTTTTTTCTTCCTCCTCCAAAAATTTAGATGCCTTTTGGGCCGCCCCGCTCGTGCTCTATTGACGTTTAAGGGTTAAATTCCACCCGGGAAGAATTTTTCAAAGTGGATCACTTCAATATTGTCTTAGTGTTATAAAATTTGTTGTTTGAGGAAGATGATGTTCCCTTCTAAAAGCCCGAGGGGTATTGGACAAAACATAGACATGTTATAATAGAATTAACCAAAAGGAAGAGAGGAAACACGGTAGGCGAGGTGAATCTGACTCATATCTAAGGCAGCCAAAAAAATTGGCATGGTTCCCAAAGAATCCAAAATAGAAAAGAGTGTGAATTAGTTTTTCTGTTACAAAGGAGGCAAAACTAAGACTAAGGTGTGTTCACAGAGCTAAGGATTGGAGGCAATGGCCCACATTCAATTTGAGACAAAAGCAAGGCATGTGGCAAACTTGAGATATAATTGGGTGACTGATGTGATTAGTTGGCTCTGACAACTTGGGGCTCATGTCTAAAATTGAAGCTGGAGGTGTTGAGTTCACTATTTGATTCCATTTCGGTTGCACTCAAAGAACAAATATACTATTATGTCCTGATATTTTGGAGGTCACATCACCTGTTTTGATTTCGGTTAACTCAAATATGTGCCTTCTATATGCTTGATGAAGTTTGGTTCAATAAACATAATGGAGGGCATCAACTCTACAGATTATCGGTACGGTCAAACTTCCAAAAATAACTTTGGATAAAATTTTAACGAATTTAAAAGCATTAACATTTTTCTTTTCTTTTTTGAAACAATAGGACATTTTATTCCTTTTGAGAAAACAAAATATCACAGAAGTCCAACGACCAAGACCTCAACGAGAGAGCTTTTTTTGTTTTGTTTTTACTATGATCCTCCACAGATTACCAAGAAACAAACACCATGTAGAAGCTAAAAGAGTGACCCCAATGCGAGCCGCTTCAGAGGCCAGGTGAAGTGAGTGGCCACCTTCGTGTCGAAGAAATCCATTTGGAGCCAAGTCTTGTCAAACTTGTTTATGAACTTCAAAGCCTTTGTAGGACAGCGTTCACAAAGATGCTACGTTTTATGCCAAGCAATCCTCACGTGATCTATGAGAGCATCTCAAAGAATCACTAAAAGCATTACCTTGACGTTTACGGGTTAAACTAAACTAGAAATACTCACAACAATAGCATTTTCCATCTCCTCTCGACTGTTTTACACTTCATTTTCATTTTTCTTTAAAAGACTCGAACAAATTCATTAACCCCTAATTGCCGCCAAGGCCAAAAATTGGCTTTTGGATGATCTGAGGCAGTTGTTGGATGAAGAAGGAACATTAAATTTCATCCAATTATTTTTGTGAAGGGTTTTCATTGGTCATGCCACCTCTTCAAGTTAAATTCAAATCATCCAAACTAATCTCAACTACAAAAAGAGTAGTAAGAACGGTTCACTATGTAGTGTATTTTGGAAATTTCTATTTTTTCTTGATTAAACTAAATTTAGGCCATAAAAATAAGTTCTATTGCATTTGAGCTTAACTGACGAAATAAAGCCCACCAACTCTAATCTCTACTCCACTTTGAATTTTTGGAAAACTCTAAAAACTAAGTGTTTTTATTGAAATTACAAGTTGAACATGTATTATCGTGTAGGAAAACTTTGTAAATTTAGATACACGGATGATTTTCATTTACCGTAATGTTTTTAATTCTAATTTGCACCTTTGGTGAGAAAATAAGAATTTGGAGTATGTTGTGTAATTGATATAAATTTTCTTTACAATCACTTCAAAAAATCATAGTAATTTCAAATTTTCACCAAAATTTATGGAAAAATCATGATCTATAGTAGACACATGGCTTCATTTATTAAAAATTTAACTTTAAACTTTTATCTTATTTATGATGGAAAATTTGAGTGTGACATGTAAAGAATGATTCCATGGTCATAGGCCCAGGCATTTAGAGGTTAACCCCTAATTCCTATGGACCTATGACCATGGAATCATGTTTTACGTGTCACACTCGAATTTCCCACTATAAACAACATATAAATTTAACTTTATATTTTTAGTAAATGAAGCCATGTGTCTACTACATATCATGTTTTCATAAATTTTGGTGAAATTTTGAAATTACTAAGATTTTTTGAAGTGATTGTAAAGAAAATTTATATCAATTACACAACATACTCAAAATTCTTATTTTCTCACTAAAGGTATAATTTACAATGAAGAAATTTACAATAAATAAAAATCATCCGTGTATCTAAATTTAAAAAAAATGCTACTATGGTAACACCCACCGACCTTATAACTCCAATATAACACTCAATTTTCAAAGTTTTCCAAAAAAAATTAAAAGTAGAGACTAGACTTGGTAAACTTCATTTTGTTAGTTCATTTCAAATGCAACAAAACTCGTTTTCATGGCCTAAATTTAGTTTAAGATGGAAAAATCTATAAAATTCAAAATATACTACACGGTGTCCTTTTTTTACAACTCTTTTTGTAGTTGAGGCCCCATGAGAAATCCAAAAAAGCTTGAATGACCTAAATTTTAGTTGAAGAAGTGGCATGACCAACAAAAGTCCTTAACAAAAGAATTGGATGGAAATCATTTATATAGCAGTTGAAATTGAATAGTGAGTTACATTGAAAAGCCAAGTTTTGGTTACATTGGTGTTTGAGGATTAAGTGCAAAAAAAAAGAGAACGCAACCAGTCCAAATCTCAAATGAGGGGCAACATGTCTACATTTCATTTTTTTGAACTTAGGTCAACCCCAAAGCCTCGTGGGGCCATATTTGGTATTTTTCAGTCAATTGTTGATTTTCACCTAGTTCCTCATTTTAAATGAAAATGGTGCCAACTAAAAAAGTGTAAGGGCTATCTTTTATTTTTTTTAATACAATCAACGATTCTTCAAAATTGTTTAAATTGTGTTTTTTATAGCACTTTAACCCTTAGACGCACCTGCGTCCAGAATCTGGACGATGGATGATTTTGGACGCGTCCCTTCACCACGCAATTGGATGTTTTTCATCCATTCAATTTTTTAAAAATTATCGTGCTGGTTGATTACCATTTGTACGGTATGGATCTTCAAGATAAGATATTGAGGGTTTTTGAAAAATAGCAAAAGTGGTTTATGTCAAGTTTCATTCTTAGTTCAAAAAGTGAGACCTTAAACATGATTTTCCATAATAAGAAGAATCAAATAGTGAAAACCATACCCTCTTGTAGTGCATGTTATTCCAATTTCATTACAATATTAAAAAAAAATTAATGTTAATTTTGGATTTTTAATTGAATTTCAAGAGAAAACCTTGCAAAATTAATTAAAAAATATTAATAATAAATATGATGAATCCAACCATATAGATATTATCTTCACATTGACATTTATAACTTTTCTTTGTACATCAACTCCATTTTAATTTTTCATCAAACATTTTATAACGAATCTTTGAAAACAGTGTTGAATCGGGACCTTAAAGGGTTAAAGCTCATAACCCTAAAGTTCCAATATACACTATAGAAAAACCTTTCTCTATCACATTTCTTTTTATGCAAGCTCAAGAAGCATATATGTATTTTAAAATATAAAAAATTGATGAAGTTTGACCTCGTAACTAAAGTGTAGATGCCCATCTGTTGCCCCCCTTCTCATGTTGCATATTATTTAATGTAAATAATGTTTAGTGTGTGACTTGCCACCCAACTATAGAAGAAAGATATAGTTGATTAGATCTTATAGTCCTAATACTTATAATCCACACGTATAGTCCTAGTATACTTAGAATATGTACATACTTAGAATATACATACTAACTAAACAACTAATTCGGTGTTCTAACTAACTTGGAGTCATAGATGTTTTAGCTATGAGCCCCCTTATAAGTAACTTAATCCTTTAAGGTCCCAATTCAACGCTGTTTTCAAAGAAACGTTATAAAATGTTAGATGAATACCAAAAATGGAGTTGATGTACGAAGCAAAGTTGTAAATGTCAACGTGAAGATCACATCTGTACGGTTGGATTTATCATCTTTTTTATTAAATATTTTTAATTATTTTTGCAAGGTTTTCTCTTGAAATTCGATTTAAAATCCCACATTAACACAAAAAAAATTAAAATATTGTAATGAAATTGGAATAACATGCTCTATGAGATGGTATGGTTTCCATTATTTGATTCTACTTATTTTGGAAAATCATGTTTTAGGTCTCACTTTTTGAACTACGAATGAAACTTGACATAAACCAATTGTGTGATTTTTCCAAAAATCATAATAACCAATTTTAAACATCCAAACCGTACAATACATAGTGAACTTGTACAAGAACCAAGAGAAGTTTAGTTGGATGAAAACTGTCCAATGCGGATGAGAATCAAATAACTTGAATCTGTCCATCGTCCAGATATTGGATGCAGGAGCGTTCAAGGGTTAATTATCATATGAGTAACTTGATTCCAACACGACCCTAGTTCACAACCAATGGTTTTGACCCAAGAATACATTACACCCATTGTCTTGTTTACTCTAATTAGGCACGATTAGTTCGAGTTTTTTCGCAAAGCATCAAAAGTATTTTAGCATGAACTATCCAAATTAGTCCAAGAATATAATAATAATTTATATATTTTGGGATTATAATATTTTATTTTTCAAGCACGTAAAAACAGTAATACCAAAATATTATTTTATTCAAGTTTGACATGGTAAATTCATAGTGATTTAAATTTTAAAAAATTAGTATAGGCCACAAAAAACCTACAATTACCACAATTACTACGAGTTTTCATTACTCCGACTGAGAATTTCTTCTAATTCCACAATTAGTCCAAGTTTTCGTTATTAGTCCAAGTGGGAGCATTGAACTTAAGAAGTTTTCCAAAGAAACGAGTTAACATCCAATATTTTACAAATTAAAGCAACCCGTTTTAGACAAGAACCCATCCAGTTATTACCCATGTTTCACCTAGGTAGCACCTGAGTATCAAAAAAGTTATTCACTAAAACTATGAGTTTCAACCGGTAATTTGGCAACTCCATTTGGCTGATTTTACACTAATTGCCACATCTCCCCATACATTGAGTAGGAGTAAACAACAAGATAATGGGCATAAGGTAGAGGGCTCTAAACCCGCCACAGTTCTAAACCAGCAGACAAACATTTTGAAATTATGGATGAACCCGTGGTAAAGAGCACCACTTTAGAACACATGTCATTTCAACTTCAAAAATTCATAACTAATTTTAGGAACATCCAATTTTTTTGATTCAAAATATGTTGGTCTTTGCTTGGATTTGTCTTCGAGTGAAAAATCATGCTCAGTTCTCCTTGTCTCCTCATAAATTCACAGCCCTTAAAGTGACGAGTTTAGACCCTCCTACTTTAGTTGAAGTTGAACCGATCCAACAATGTAAAGGTATGTTCACACCTGGCCTTAGAGGTGGTCTTACAAGGGGGTCTTACATCATTAAAAAAGTGTGTGTTCCCACCTACATTCTTTAGTAATTACCAATCCTACATGGATGTACACATGGCACACTTTTAAGAATGGGTATCAGCTAACATTTAGGAGGACAAAAAATATTTGAGCAATAGTAGGCAATTGTTAAGGGAGCACCAAAATAGGAAATATTCCCTAGTTTTGAACACTAAAGAATGGTCTTAGCTAATGTGGCACTTGAGGGGCCATTATGTAATCCCCCTACTATTGCTAACACCTTTCCAAACCTCATTGATGACACCTTTCCTACAAAGAAGGTATTTTTCCCAAAATTGTGGGGGTGTTAAATTTTTATCCACGGTCTTTGCAAAGACCAAGTGCGAACGGGCCTTAAGACGAAGCTCCCACATTCAAAGCTTAGTCCTTGGAAACCCAGGTCGAGCGAGGACTTAGTTTGGTGGGGCACCCCTTTCCAGCGAAAGAACTTTTTAGCTGTGTGCTCTTGCTGCAAACGAGTGCAGTTGCTGTACAATACAGTACAGTACAGGCCTAAAGAAAGTGAGTGTCCAGGCCAGTAGAGCAATCAGCCAATTCAGTTTGGGATTTCCCTGCACAGATCCCTGAATCCTCAGTGAGTGTGTGTGTGTATGTGGGTGTGTGGATAGGAGAAACTGACAAGTTACTGATTTACGCATGCAACCACAACTTAATAAGCCTAACAGAATGGCTTTATACTCTGTATGACACAGCCCACCCTCCCAAAACCCGTTTGACCAGGGCCGGCTCCAGGCAGGGAAACCTTCTGTAAGTTCAGTTCATTCAGTTGAGAGAAGAAGCGTCCGTCTGTTTCAGTGAGGGCAGGCAGTGCAGGCAGTGCAGCTTCTAATCCCCCAATCCAAGAGCGGTTAGATCCGGTCACGTAGAATTTATTGACTCACTCTCGCCTGTAAGAATTCATATTCCCCTGCGTGATCATCATTGAAATCTGCAGCACCAGCACCAGCAGTATTGATACTATCACAAAGGGTAGAATACAGAACCATGGTCTCACCTCTGCCGTAGAGCCAAGCTTTTGCACTTGTAGAAATACACTCACATTCACTGCTACTCGAAAGTCACCTCTTGAAAGCAAGCGGCCTTGGCGAAGGAGTTCTTGGCTACTTGGTGTATTATACAGGGAACCTTGACCGATTCACTGCCAAGTAAATATTACTGCCAAACTGCAGATTATAGCCAGTTTTGCAAGTGGTTGTTCAATTTAGCTAGTGTTCACCAAGAATTCACCATCATCCTTGTACCATTTATTACCTGGTGAATGTGTCAAGGTGCCCTGTGTTAACAAGATTTTTTGCATTGGTAGTATTTTCTTAGCCAGATGGAAGCCCCCTTATCTGGGACCCCGGCTTATTGTTCTGCGCACTTTAATAAATTGGTTTCACTCTTTCAAAAGAAAAGGGAAAAAAGAAAAGAAAAAAAGTGACCTCTTGAAATAATGGGTACACGAATTAACCTCACCCTCACGCCCACAAAAACAGCAAGTACCAGTCTATCACTACTAGTAGCACTGTGGCATGAGCAAGACCAGGACAAGGGACAACATCCACCACGTATAAACTTAGCCCAGGAGGGCCTGGCTCATATCAGTTCGTCAAACGTGCTGAAGTTGTCCGTCCTGAAAGCAGGCGAAATGAATGAAACCAGCGAAGATCCCACAGAATCTAGAATAGCACCATCATAGTGCGTGACGGCACAATAATACGAGGGCCGAATATTCTTACCCCTCGCAGCGTGTGAGCAGTAATCGCCCTTCATCATAATAGTACTAATAATAATACATAACAAACTGTAAGTAGTAGCAGTACAAGTAGACCTTATTATTATTAAGCTCCCATCAGATCGACCGTAAACACAAAAGCTAAGAAGCTCTCTCTCATGCTTCTAAGGTTGTGACTGGGAAGAAAGTGATAGATAACATGTTCACATGGCAGTGAGGTGAAAGGAATCACTCACTGCCCATGATGGCTCCCTGTCTCTAAACCCCAATTAGGTCAAAACACCAAAGCCAAAACCCAGGAACTAGTGATTTTATCAAGCAGGGATTTCGAAAGAAACCTAAAATGAGAGCTGATGCAACACACGCCAAGAATCGATGCTCTCCTTTATAACCATTTCCCAGCAAATGATGGGACACATGCAAGCTCTAGGACAGATGTACAAAATTATACTGAGATGAGGTCCAGGGCAACATAATGATGATGGTGATGATGATGAGAACAGAGGGGAGAAGGGAAGGTGGATTAAGAGCCGGGTACAATCCAAGAGAGAAAGGAAAGGAAAGGAAAACCCAAGCGAACGTCCCTGAAGGGTGCGCACTGTTTTATAAGAAAAAAAGATGGACTCTACACAAATACACAGCGGGCCAAGTGGCAGCAGGAGCAGCGGCAGCAGGAGGGGGGGTAGTACAACTGCTCACATACTGGAAGGGACAAGTGCGCAAATCCCAGACCCCGGGAAAAGAGTGTTATTAAGCCCCAACAGCTAGCGCCAATGGCTGCTGTCAAAGACATAGACAAAGAATGACCCCTACATTGACACTAGGAGGAACAACCTGCTTCTTCTTGTTTCAACTATAGTTGTTTGGCTACCTTTTGGAACCTTTGGATCCGATGAATTATGGTTATAAAAACACGGGTCCTGGGGTGTGAGTAGAGGATGAGGGGGGTGGCGTTGGAGGAGGAAACTCCGGCCGAGAATAGAATCATAAAACTCTCCACCTGAGCGAGACCATCCACCTGACCCCGTTGGAGTAGTGCACGTTGCCATTGCAACTCCTGCACCTTATTGGATTGATTGGTGTTTTTTTTTTCCATTCCCTTGATTGCACAGCACAAGCGGTGGGACTGGAAGCGCCAGAGCATCTCAACTACTCCGGCCGCTCCCTGGCCAGATGTAACATCCAACTTGTACAGCAGTACCGTGCATACCCACACCTGGTCTCTGCCACAAAGCTTCTTCTTCTTGTTGTTGATGTTGGTGTTGTTGTTGGTTTTCTTGTTGGATAACCCTGTATGGCACAGACGGCCTATTTGATACAAATTCTCAATCTAGACGAGAGCAAAGCCAGTGCAACTGCTGCTGCTATGATAGGGTCCTCATCCACAGTCCAGCTCGCCTCGGGTGCGCAGCAGCAGCAACGGCGTCTTTGTCGTCATTGTCATCATCTTCAAAACTTGGGGGGGTGCTCGTGGTCGTCGTCAACTGCTTCACCATGAGGCAAGGTAAACAAGGAGAGACAATACTATTGGGAGCTGGTCGGATCATCGCCGCTGTCGCCCTGTTGGTGCCCCGAGCCACCCATAGACTGATGGTCAGGGTTCAAGTTGCGGTTATAAGCATTCAAAGCAGCCAGCATGCCTAAGTGCCCCTCACCGCCGCCACCGCCGCCGCCACCCAGGCCTAACCCCGTGGCAGGCATCTGCTGCCCCCCTTGCTGCAACAACATAGACCCAAGCGGCATGTGATGACCCATATGACTGCCCTGAAGCTCGAGCCCCATACCTCCCTGAATGTTGATGCGCGGCATAAGCGCCACCCCGCCACTGGGCAGCACGGACGCCGTGAGTGGCACCATGGCCTGCTGCTGCCCACTGCCGACAGGGCTGCCGCCGCTGGAGGTGGGAGCATTACCTTGGCCGCCGCCGCCGCCCGGTCCCAGCTGAATCGACGTCCCCGCCGGTGCCGTCATCCGGTACGAGCCCCCCGCAGTGGGGAATGTCCAGATCTGCTGCTCTGAGGGGCCCGGCATCACGCCGGGTGTCGACCCACTCGCACTCACCGGCAGCATCCAGATGGTGCCTGGCATGGGGCCACTGCTGCTCACGCCCGCCACCGCCGGCGCCACAGCCCACATTTGCGCGGGCATCATGCTGGAGGATCCACCGCCCGCCTGCTGCCCCCCTTGCCCCTGTTGCTGCTGCTGCATGGATTGCCTGGCCGTGGTGCGCACGGGTCGCACGGGCTCGGGATCCTCCTTCATGCGGCCCTGCAGCGGGGAGCCCCGGGGTCTCTTGCGCAACCTGCCATCCCCGGATTCCATCCCTTCGCCCACCTCCGACGGCCCGCCCACCAAATCCTGGTGCTGGAACGACATCACGTCGTGCCCCATCCCTGGATCCCCATGGCCCAAGCTCATCCGGCGGCTGGCCTCCATGGCCCGCGTCGCCTCCATCACGCGCTCCTCTGCACTGCCCCAGTCGCTCCGCCCCCGCTGGGCCTGCTCCTGCTGCATCCGCATGTCAGCCTCTGTCGGGCCGCCCCCGGGCCCTGCCAACCCCAAGCTCCCATGCATTCCCGCTCGCCCCACAGCCGCGACGGCCATGCTTGCGGAGCTGCGCATTGATCCCTGGATGGACGACGCCAGCGCGGGGACGGTCCCTGTGCCCGTGGCCGCAATTATCGACTGCTCGGATTGCTGCAACAGCCACTCGATGGTTTCCCCGTCGGATTTGTGCCCAAGCTCACGAGTCAGCTGGAAGATTCGCGCTGCACACGACGCGGGCATGCGAATGCGGCGCCCACGCCCATCCACTTTGGTGTGCCTGTCTTTCGTGGACGTTCGTTTGGGGGGTTGCTTTTTCACCGCGGCCGCAGCGCCTTGCTGCTGCTGCGCCTGTTGCTGTTGCACCTGTTGTTGCTGTTGTTGTTGTTGCTGCTGCTGCTGCTGTTGCTCTCCAGAGCTCCCCCCCACCACCATACTACCCAGCCCCGAGACGCCCCCGCTGGATTGCCCCTCGGCGCCCGCGCCGTATTCCTGTCCCATGCCTGCCATGACGAGCGACGTCGAGTCCCCGCCACCTCCTATTCCCTGCCCGCCCATCGACGCCATCGCTGAGACCAATGACCCGGCATTCAATTCTCCCACCTAATAAAATTCCTCTCTCACCACTGCGGTAATCACTGCGTCACGCAGCTGCGCCGTGTCAATCGCTGTAAATCTCCCCTACTACCCGACGAATCCACGGATTCTAGCGAAGATCTAACACCACCACCATCGCCAGGCTGTGTGCTGCGCACTCCCTCACCTCAAAAAGCAGAATTGCAGAACAAAATAAAGATTAAAAAAAATTAAAAATCGTACCTAGATGGTGCCGCTCCACCCTAGCCAGGCGCACCGCCGATCATCCTCATGAAACAACGTTCACCACGACAGCAGGCGCGAAGCCAAAACGAAAAGAACGACGCCTAGAGCGCGGCATCCGGAAACCCCGAGATTCGACCATGGAGGGATCCCTCTGGCTGGAACCAAGAGGATGTTCGCAACGGGGTGCTACCCTAGAGCGAGGCAGAGTAGGAGGAGATCCAAAGGAAAAGGAAAAGCGAGCAAACAAAGGGGAGAGCGCGGGGCGGGGCGCGGACTCGCGTTGTTGGGGGTGATGGCGCGGCCGATGCGGGCGAGAACTAAGCGCGAGCGAGCGAGCGAGCGAGCTGCAAACGCGACCGACTGCTTCGCTGGGCCTGACGAGCGGGCACTCCATTATTCGCCTGCCCCCTGCCCGCCCGGGATTTCCCCACAAAAAAAAGTAAAAGTAGCGGCTATATACCCACCCGTGTGTCGTCCGTCCGTCCCATCCGTCCGTCGTGCGCGACGGAGCTCAGTTAGTGCGTTGGAATTATTATTGTTGTTGTGGCCTGTCGTCCGTCAGTCGTTCGTACCCCCGTTGCCTCCCTTCCCTTTCGATTCCCTGAATCATTCCTTCGTGCCTAGTCTCTATCTCACCTTTGAATCATCTTTGCTCACTTGCTTGCTTGAGTGCCAATTATGATGCCACCTCTTTCTTTCTCTCTTTTTTTTCTTTTTCTTCATCTCAATCAGCCACCACCCCCCCCCCCCCCCCCCCCCCCTTTTTTTTTCTTGGGGCGCTTTTAGTGACCGGTTGCACAAACACAAAAAAAATATGGCTCCAAAACGACCGGAAACCCAATACCGTACCAGGAAGGCAGGGTCGGCAGAAAATAATTCCTTAAAAAAATGTCGAAAAATAAAATAAATTTATTAAGTATTTTGTCGAAATCAGCAAAAATGAAGTCAACAAAAATAGTGGACAAAAAACAAAAGAAAACGTTTAGCTGTTAGAAAAATTCAATGTTAGTTATTAATAGCCAAATTTTTAATAATTATTTTTGAAAGTATCGACCCCTACTTTTAGAACTTTTACTAATTATTCGACACGAAAGTGCCGACCATGCCTTCCTGTTACGGTATTACGTTACTTCATGGTCAATTACGGTGTAATTTTGATTTATATTTTGTTTTAAATGCCACATGTCATTTTGTGATTGGTTTGGAGTGACATGAACCTCTCAAAATCTGAAGTAGAAAAGGTGACACTGTTGAGGGAGATGCCTAAGCAAGTAGTGCCCAATTCCACGCATGCATAGTGATTTTGCTTGGGCGTCTCCTTGTGGAGCGCCACCTTTTCTACTAGTGAAATTCAATTTTCAACACCGAGGTTGTTGAATCCAACCCTCATGTACGGTATATTGCCAAAACATCTTCGATTATTTTTATAAAATATTGGATCAAATCATGATATTTGGATGAAAATAACATTGATCTGTGGATGAAAAAACATTTTCTATCCGAAACATGGATGAATGTAGAAATATGTGGCTCTACCGTATTATTTTGTGTCGCCTGTTTAGCACACAAAAAAGGGGGCTGATCTCACTACTTGCCCACCGCTTACAGATATTTACTAAGAGCTGCCTGCATTACACCTCCCCATGCCATTGTCGGTTTTGTCGCTGCTGTCGTTGCGAAGAAGAAGAGTGTGCTTTACTTGATGTACAGTACACACATACATAACATACATACCCGCAACTGCTTCTTGTTGTTGTTGCTGTTGTTTCATCTTTGTGTATATGTAAACGTTGCCTTTTGTCGCTCCCACATGGTTGGTATGTATGTTGTGGAATGGTTTCTTACCCATAATAGCCTTGTAGCGTAAGGTAGGCCCGTACATGCAAAGTGAAACCTCATCCATGAAGGGGGGCTCACGCCACCTCTACACGTCAACTCGATAAAACAGTTTTGAGATTCGGTGTGATCATATCATTAACTTGTGTGTTGTGACTACGTAATAATCGGAAAAAAGTTGACACTTCTTTTTGGTTCCGCTCAAGTAGGGCCTGTTGAGTTGTTGAATTGACAGAACTGATGTCAATTGCCTCTAGTAGGACCATCATTTAGAGATACATGTCTTTCTCTTTCTTTTTCTTTTTCTTTTTAATCAAATGAATGTCTATTCCATTGATAGAAGAACAAACAAACACAGGGGGGGGCCGCACAGGAAGCCCAGTTCAATTGAGTTGAACTTAGCCAGTTGAGATTTTCAACTATTAGTTGAAAGTTTTCAATTGAACTGTAGGCCGCACAGGCAGTTCAGTTTAATCAATTCAGTTAAAAAATTTCAACCCGAGTTTGAGTGTTTTTCAACTGAAGGCCGCACTGGAAAACCAGTTGAAAATAAAGCAATTGATGAGAATTCATAATTCATCAATGCACCTTTAAACTTTTTATTCATGAATTATTTATTTATAAATTTTTTGAAAGCCATATTCAAATGAAAAAAAATGTATTTTTATAATTTGGCATATAGTTCATTATTTTGGAATATAATGATATGTTTACAAAAAATTAGATTGATTTTCATAAATTATAATATTTTGATACAAATTAATGTATTTTGTTATAAATTGGATTATTTTAAAGAATTCGATTATTTTTTCGTAAATTATATTATCAAAAAACTAATTAGATTATTTTTACACAAATTGGATTGTTGAAACATAGATTATATTATTTAGTATAAATTGGATAATTTGACACAAATTGTATTATAAATAAATATATATAATTTCAAATACCATTAAATGCACACACATATATATAAATATGTAATTTTAAGTACACATCATGTATATGTAGTTTTAAATATATTTATATAAATATATACTTAAAATAATTAATAATAATCTAAATACATAAATACTTGAATAATTGAAATACTTAATAATAGCCAACAGTCAATTATTTTGAAGATAGCCAGCAGATAACCATATAGTTCAATTATTTTGAATTATATATATAACTGAACCTTACTGAACATTTATTACTTCACCTTATATGAACCATACTGAAAATAATATATTTTCAGTATAAACTAAATAATATTTTCAGTATATACTAAATAATATTTTCAGTATGTATTTTTTAAGTATCATAATAATTAATTTGTTTATGTATATACCTATACCTTCAAGATAGCCAGCAGTCAATTTGAAGCAGCTCTAAACAGATACTAAATAAAAATAAACTGGATTACATCCCCCCCATCCCCCCAAATTATTTATAAATTGTATTATGGAAAATGGGGGGAGGGTTTTCCATAAGCGCGGAGCGAAATCATCCAAAAACTTCACTCAACGGTGGGGGGGAGCACCGTTGAGTTTCGTAGTGTTAATTTCAACCGTGGTGTGGGGGACCACGGTAGAGAAATTTTCTCACTTGGGGGGACCACAGTTGAGAAATTTTCTCCCAGTTCAACTAGACCTCCCTGTGCGGCCTCCGGTTGAAATCAATCTCAACCGAAAGCACCTCAATTTTCAACTGAACGGCCCTGTGCGGCCGCCCCCACATAACCAGAAGGGAAAAAACCCCCTTCAGAATTTATTTTTATTTTTATTTTATTTTCTCTTGGTTTCAAAAGCACAAGAGATACGTATCTTGGAAAATAGGCAGGCATTTATCTAGTTGGAAATCAACCCTTTTGAAAAAGACTAATGTTAGTTCTAAGATCATGGTGAATAAAGTGTATGTCGTGGGTACTTTTACTAACTACACCTCCATTAATCCCTAAACGTCCCAGCGTCCACAAATTGGATCACGAACAAATTTGAAGCCTTGTGACTTTCTCATACAACCTTGGATGATTTTC
The DNA here is from genome assembly GCA_022496805.1 of Pohlia nutans. NCBI lineage: Eukaryota > Viridiplantae > Streptophyta > Bryopsida > Bryales > Mniaceae > Pohlia > Pohlia nutans. The sequence goes on from CM040086.1 coordinate 8,628,995, forward strand.
ATCCAAGTCACCTTTGAAAGCCTATTAAATTCTCTACCAATCAAAATAAACATTTTGTGATGGGAAGCTGTTGGTAATATTAGAGAGTCCTCCAACTACAAGTACGTCAAATTTGTTGGGTAGATTTTATGCTTGCAATGGTCTTCTCATGTACACTTCATGTACATCTGAGTCACTACTTTTGAGGCTAGAATCTACTTCTGTTCAAAGGGTTGGTATGTTTAGGGGTTAACATAGGGAGTCAACATAAGTGCTACCCTTAACCCCTAAAGGAGGTTGTCGATGTTCATACGGTGTGCATATAGGGAAGAACATTCACATACATGTGGCATTTACTGTAGCATAATGTGTCTTATGGGGTCGGTTTTTTTATATGAGCCTTGTAAGAACTACAAAACATGTTCTTGTAAAAAAAATAGAATTCTTTCTTGTGCAGAAGATGGTCAAAGAATTTCCTATACAAATGTAGTAGTGAGAAACACTAGACCACATAAAATAAACTTTTATGCTTTTAAAGTACAATTACATTTAAAAATATATGAAGCTTATCAAAGCATGTTTTGCTTCACTTTGTAAGTGTGATTTTTTCAAATATGGAACATTTACAAACTTTACACGTCAAGACCGAAAACTAATGCTTCATGATATTTTTATATCTGAAAATTTCAAATTTAGGCTCTAATTTTATGTCGAAATTACACCACTACCTTGTTGTAACTTGTACCACCTTCACAAAATTTAAGTTTTAACCTTTTTATTTGTGGCTAACATGGATTTCTTTATGTGTTTGACCTAAAACTTGGTATCAAATTCATTTTGTACTCGAATCTTTTGAAATGTTTAGAACTAATAAGAAACATATTAATTCATTCATTCAAAAAAAAATATCATACATAACTTTGATGACCACGGTGCACATAAAATGTAGTTTAACTTTTATGCAATGGATTGAGATGTCTACAGGTTAACCCTCGAGGACCCAGATTGCATCTCCTGCTTTTCTAACAGCTTTGAGTAGGTCCTATGTGGACTTCTTTTTGTTCAATTTTATTCGTGTTTTTTTTCCCAACATGTGCACGACTACATTGTCGGAGTCCATTCACATCAGTTTAGTACAAAAAGAACTCGGGTCTGTTCCTCCTACAATCTGCAGCAATATTTTTCTATAGCAGGATAGAATTACGCAATAGAAATTTCATTACCACGTGGGCTCTTACCCATTCATCCCACAATAAAGGGTGTCAAAGAAGATATCAAAGTTGAATGGGGTCCAGCTACTACTGTACATGGCAAAGTGAGTACAAATGCATGGATAAGAGCATCCACACCCATGCACGCTAAAATCGACTTGCTAAAATTATTCATCTACATTTGAAGAGCCCTTGAACTTACACTTCCCTACTCTTGAACGTCCCTTAAGCACCAAAAGTGCACATCAAATAATCAATGGACCAATCACAACTAGAATGTCGTATATAGTCAACTAAAATTAAATTTGAAGGGCTATTTCTTAACACGCTAGAATTGGGGGTCACAGCATTCCCATCTATGCACGCTAAGGCAAACTTGCTGAAATTCTTCATCTACATTTGAAGAGCCCTTACACTCACACTCCTCCACCCTTGCACGCCCATCACATATCAAAAGTGCGCATCAAATAGTCAATGGACCAATCGCAAGAAGAATGTGAGGATATAGTCAACTAAATGGTGATTTGAAGGCCCAATTTCTAACACGCTGGGATTGAAAGTCAAGAGGTATTTTTGAAGGGCCCTTGGCACTTCTCATCCACTTCTTGAGTGTGAGAGACTCTAGGAGGGCATGGGTGGTCATGCTTTCAAGAGGCATTTTTGAAGGGCCCTTAGCATTTTTCATCTAGTCATTTTATGAGATTCTCTGGGAGGTCATGGATGCGGATGCTCTAACAACATAAAACTTTTTGGACTCAACTCCACAATGGATCAATTTGATCCAAAACCTCTTTCCATAATTGTAGAGATAACTAGTGGGACCCGTGCCATTGAGCACATTGAAGCCACTTGTTTTTGAGCTTGGGTTGTCTCCTCGACGGATTCCAGCGCGGAACGGTCAAGTGAGACAAAGCATGTTGTATTGTATAATAGATTCTAATCATGTAAAAGAATACTCTAAACATCGATCCATACAATTGTAAAACCCTCGTTAAAGTAATCACACCTAATTACAACACTTTAACCCTTACATGCCGCCAAAACCAAAAATGGCTTTTGGATGATATGAGGCAATCATTAGATGAAGAAGGAATGATGAATTTCATCCAATTCATTTTGTGAAGGGTTTTCATTGGTCATGCCACCTTTTCAAGTTAAATTCATGTCATTCATGCTTCCTTTTTGGATTTGACATAGAGTCGCAATTACAAAATCAGTAGTATTTTATATAGTGTATTTTGGATTTTTTAGCTTTTCTACTAAAACTAAATCTAGGCCATGAAAATCAGTTCTATTGCATTTGAGCTTGATTAACAATATGTAGCTCACCTAGTCTATTCTCTACTTTACTTTAAATTTTTGGACAACTATGATAATTGAGTGTTTTATTGGAGTTACGAGTTGGTGGGTATTACCATGGTGTAGCAAATTTTCTAAATTTAAACACTTATGATTCTCATTTACAATAATGTTCTTCATTGCAAATTACACCTTTGGTTAGAAAAATAAAAAAATTTGAACATGTTTGTAATTGACATGAATTTTCTTTGCAGACACTTCAAAAATCATAGTAATTTCAAATTTTTAGCAAAGTTTATGAAAAAATTATGATTTGTAGTAGATACGTGGCTTTATCTACTAAAAATATAAGGATAAATTTTTATCTTATTTATAGTGGAAAATTGAAATGTCACGTGTAAAGCATGATTCCATGCATTTATGGGTTAAGAGGTTCAGCAACAAACTATGTCAACACTTCTCCGTTGCAATCTTTCATATCAAAAACGGACTCATACATAATTATTGTGAATTTTATAAGTGAGAATGAGTTATCCATATACGGTTTAGGACAAAATTTGATATGTTAAAAATTGAAAGAAGTTTGTGCATTGATCAAGATCGGAATACATATACTATTGGAACATGAACAAGAGAATACAATTCAAAAAAAAACAAAACAAGATAACAAACTTTCAAACACGAGAAATATTGCATAGTACATGTGTTGTATTTGTAAGTATTTATTGGGGCACCACATGCCTTGGCTTGGTGGTTAGGGCTCATGGCTCCCAATGAGGAGGTTGTGGGTTCTATTCCCCATGCCGGCGTGGTGCTCACCACCATAGTCCGCCCAACTATGGTGAGGGGCCCTTGGACCTTGTTGTATGGGTACCTCAAAGTCCTTTGGGGGATACCATGTCCGGTATCTTCAAGGCACTAGTGGCTAGCTAGGATCTAGCATAGTGTGTCACTATAGTGTCCATCTCCGAAAGGAGAGAGTAGTATTGTCCCAATGTCCCCTTGTCTGGTGGGCACCGGGTCATTGACATTACGAACGGACACTTTATTCACGCCAGCCCCTTGCTAAAAAGGGACCGGAGTTTCTATCTATCTATCTAAGTATTTACTGTATTTTCAAGTATTTACAATATTCCCATGTTTTGTTTATAGGTATTTTGATAGTTGCACAAATCCAAATTGAAATTTTCTTTTTCTGAAAAGATATGTAATTTAAATCTCAAAATTTGAACCTTGAAACTCAAAATCCAATTCTTCACAAATATTCTGTTATTTTCATTTTTGACAGGCTAGTGACCAGAATGTGATGACCAGAATGTGATGAGTTAGGCACTAGAGGGTTAAGTGCAATCAAACTCATCTTGGAATTTGAAATAAAAAATGATATTTTTTTTTACACAACCTTTCGGAAGTTGATCTTTCAAAAAAAATGGTAAGCACGTTGATTTGAAATCATTTCTACAACTGGATTTGAAAGAACATCATGGATCTTTTTGAAATCAATTTGGAAGTATTTAACTTTGAAGCTTCCAAAAAATATATACAAATCATTTGTATATGTTTTTTTGGTTTAATGACTTCTGAGGCTTGGAAGGCTTGTAAAGTTTGGTATGATACACTAAAATTTTAAAAAATATCATCATGGTATAATAATTTTAAAGAATTTCTTGTTTATGTATTTTAAATTGTAAGAAGAGAAGCTCAAATCTATAGGATGTTCTTTTTCCAAAAAAAATGATTTCGTATGGTGAAAAATAAAATCTTGGAAAATATTCACATAATTTGACATTTGTTTCGAAAAAAATATTCAACATGAGATGCCGACTTTGATGGCCGGGTATTGTAGTGAATTTTTTTGAGTGTATAGATGTGACCTTAAGAACATCATTTACAACTTTATTTTTTTGGTTTAATGACTTTTGAGGCTTGGAAGGCTTAATTTTTAAATGATCTAATGAAAATCCAATTAAAGGGATAAGATGCCTCAATCTATAATCCTTTGGAAAAAAAAATTCCATTGCTAGAGGCATTGTCATTCCTATGGTCAAGTGGACTCGTCAAACACATGATGATGTGTTCAAGTTTAACCCCTTAAGGACCGGGGGGGGGGGGGGGGGGTGGGGGTTAGCTTAACTCTTGTTTTCTTGACTAGCTGTTATAACAAGCTCAATTCCTCATTGGTGTGGGTTAATTTTGACGATCCGTACCGTTGAAATCAAAGAAGACTTACATATCTTTTGTATGAAAAAAGGATCAACAAAATTGCACAATTTTTGAGAAAATGCCACCGTTGAGAAGATTGATAAAACTTGTTCAAGGTATTTTGTACATATGCTGAAATCGTATTGATCAAAAGTGCTCCAAAAAATCTGAATTTTCTACCATGTGTAATGATCATCGTTTTGAACATGTGCAAAAAATTTCAATTAATTTGGAGGTGTGAAGAGAAGATATGAGAGTCTCAAGTGACACCCAAATAACCTCCTTGCAACTCAAAAAAATCACCAAAAATCGCACACTTCATGAAATTTCGATCAAGAAGTACTCACGGATTCAGCTCTCAAAAAGAACTAGGGTCTCTTTGTTGCTCACTTTACAATTCACGATCCAACAACTCGAAATTCCTCACTTTCTAATTCCAAAAGCCACGTGGTGGCCTCGTGGTCCTTTAGGGGTTAAAAAGTTTGACACCGCTACCTGACATGTTCCATCCAGACTTCGTAAAGAGCTGCGCCAAACACAATAAATACCATAAATTTTATTTAGAGTCTCTTACTTTGTTACCTTCTTTCCAACCGGTCTAAGTACAAGAAGATTCAGTCAACTAAAGGTGCTTGGAAGGATGTAGAACTTGTTGTACCCTCCCGGCAACGGGCTAATTTTTGAAGGGACCAATCTAGTGTTTTGCATTGGTACCAAGGCGGTGGGGAGTGTTGGGGAGCGTTGAGGAGTTGCGATCGTGCCACAACAGTGTCGTTGGCGCTAGCAGTGGTGATGTTCTTACTAGTCCATTTCTTAGGCTCTCTTTAAGAATAAAATACTAAAAGGGACCACCACTAAGACCCTAACAAATTGAGTTTATGGAGGTTGTAGGCGGCACTTTCACTTGGTTTACAAAAATTGCATGATTTACCTCTTGATACACACAAAAATCTCCTCCAAATGCATATGTTGGAAAACTTATTGATTTCATAAGGTGATTTACACTCCTTTTTGCTAATAGTGCCACACACACTAACTATTTACTCTATGTTGTAACTCTTTACACAATATGGATATTTTTACCAACTATATTCACAAATTTCCACCTAAATGTATAGCTTCAATATCTTTTCTCTTGGTAAAAATATCCATGTTGAATAAAAAGTTATTGCCTTTTTAAATCAATTAGTTTAGACAGTACTATTAGCAAAAAGTAGTGTAGTATTTATTAATTTGTGCTCTCCAAGATGAATGCTAATTCATAAGAATATGGTTAACTGAACTTCAGAAGTGAAAAAGGTTTAGAATATGGACTACTTGGTGTAGCAAGAACTTTGGTAGAGCTGTAATAGGTTGAAGTATGTAGTACACATATCACTGATTTGCAGTGATGAACACATTATTTATATTCTTTCTAGCTAGGTGGGCCCATACTAGAGTCACTGTAGCACAACACGACCGTTGTGATGATAGAATCATTATAGGGAGCATGCATTATACAGTAAACTAAATTGGCTCGTGCCATAGTTATTTATATGGACATTCCGATAGCAAAACCGCCGTGGGGAGTGCACCACCGTGTGTTATATGATGAACTAGATTGTTCCTTGCCAACACCCAGAAGGACGATTCTCGCAACGGAACTGTTATCGGGAGCGTGCGCGTGTTTTTAATTCTTCCTAGTTGGTTCTCTGTTTGTTCCCAATGAAATTAACTTTTAGGGTGGGAGGAGAACTTTTTATTATTTGCTGCCCGGGCGTCTTGATGAAAACCAGGCCAGTGCTGTCTTATATGGAGACTGCAACAAGTGTATTTGTGGACATTTGAGTTTATTTGTCAATGGCTTCACAATGGCCTGACTAAGTAAGACTTGATGCCAGCTGATTTGGCAGCTACATAGGTGGGTCCAGCGCATACATTCGTAATTTAGGTCATTTTGGGGGGCGGCAGAATAAGGCCAGAATAATCCCACAATCATGATTCCAATCTTTACCCTTTTACTCACTCCCAATCTCTGCTTTTATACTTTTATAAAAGAATTATAAATAAATAGAAATAACCATTATTATATTCATCCTTTATAAGGTTCTTTTACCCCTAAACGTACCGATCCCCTGAACACAAGTAGATGCTAGCCTCAAAGATAGATATTAGCATGGTTTAAATGTACATGAGGTGTACATGAGAGGACCATTGCAAGCATAAAATCTACTCAACAAACTTGACATACTTGCAATTGGAGGCCTCTTCAATATTATCAATAACTCCTCATCACAAGAGAACTACTGTAATTGGTAGAGAATTTAATAGCTTACAAAAGTGACTTGGATGAAAATCATCCAAAATTGTATGAGAAAGTTGCAAGGCTTTGAATCTGTTTGTAATTCAGTTTCTCGACGTTGGGACGTTTAGGAGTTAACTCTACTACGGAGCACCTCAAAATATACTCGAATCAATGTAGTAGATCCCCGAATCATGGGAGGTCCATGTCATAATTTAGCTTTAAAATGCACACCTAACATGATGGAGGATGACAAAGTTAGATGAAAAATATTGTAAGCATATTAATATAGTGGAGCAATCCCTTGTTAGATGCAAACTTCAAGGTCTCCCATTATCACATTACCACAAGTCATATAAGTTTTGAAAATTATATTGAAACTTTGAGAGTTAAAAAGTGGAGTTTCATAATCAAGAAGGCTTTAATTCAAATAACAAATTCAATGTACGAGAGATTTTTTAACCACCATATATGTTTGTACCATTTGTACAAGAACATCTTTGTATTCTATGTACGAATACATATTTATATGCACGTGAACACGATTGTATCTTATGCAGAGGAACATTTTGAACCTCCTGACGTGTCAAACTAGGAGCTTCCACAATGCAAGATAATTTTAACAAACTTGTGCGTGTTATGAAATGTTACTCCTATAACTTTGATGAAGTTTGGTTCAAAAGAAAGAAAAAATGAGAAGCATGATGTTTAGTAATTACCTGTACAGTCAAACTTTAAAAAAATGTTTTAGTTACTCATTTAATGAATTTAGAAGCATTTACGGAGTACCATTTAATATTCACTAAAATTACAAATTTTAGTTTTAGAATTTGAAATTTGGTATGATTGGTTAAAACCAGACATTGTATTCTAAAATTTTAAATGATTTTTTTTCAAAGAAGAGAATATCATTATTTTCCCTAATAGTGATTTTTATAACACTTGCACAATATTGAGGCCTTTTTTTTTGAAAAATTCTCCTCAGTGAAGTTTAATTTGAATTGGGATGAAAAGTTGACATAATTTCCTATTTGAATTTTTTTTCATTTTTTGTAAAAAAAATTTCATACCTCGTAAAAAAAGGCAACAACCATAAAATGGTCGTTCGATCACTTAGGGGTTATCAGTCTTTCTGCTTTGTTGGAGTCCCCTCCCTCAAAGTTAAAGTGCCAGTACTTGAGATGGAATCAGTACCTTCCATCCACTCAACAAAGCCAAATCAAGTTACTGCATATTCTATCTAAGAATTTTAAAAAAATACAAAAAAATAAAAAGAAACTTTACTGGAAGAGAGAATGATGAGAGGTGTATTGATGGAAATGACGGAGCTCATAGCCCAAGACATAATTGTATAAGCCTAGAAATGTACTATTGATTCACCAAGTTTGAAAAAACAGTGTTATGATAGTGACCACCGTTCAATTGTAATCCAGTGGCTGTGATACCGTAATATTTTGAAAACAGCGAGACTTGGGCATGCATCATATTACTCCCAAGAGGATTCCCACTTTCAGTTGCAACCCTAGACCATTGTTATAAAAATGACGAGATTGTGTAGGGATTGTGTAACCATAATGAGGCTCGCGGGATTGGAAGAAACTTGCTTTGAAGCAGCTTGGGGGGGTTTGGGTTGTTGTATTCTATAGCAGCTTGGGTAGCTTTCTGCCTAATAATTGATAAAAGTGCAAAAAATAGTTAGTCAACATGAAAGATAATATTTTAAAACTGGGTAGTAACATGTTTTTTAATATTAACCCTTTCAGGCGCCTGCGTCCAAATATTGGACGCTGAACATATTTTGCATGTTCAAATTCAATCCAAATTGGATAGTTTTCATCCACCAAAATTTCTCATGATTCTTGTGCAAGTTGACTATTCTTTTTACAGTTTTGATTTTCAAAAATAGGTTATCATGATTTTTGGAAAAACAACACAAGTGGTTTATGTTAAGTTTCATTCTTAGTTCAAAAAGTGAGACTTTAAAGATGATTTTTCAAAATAAGTAGAATCAAATAATAGAAACCATACCATCTCGTAGTGCATGTTATTCCAATATCATCACAATTTTTTTTTTACAAACTCTGTTAATTCTTGATTTTTAATTGATTTTCAAGAGAAAACCTTGCAAAATCAATAAAAAAAATATTAAAGAAATATATGATAAATCCAACCATACAGATGTGATCTTCACATTGACATTTACAACTTTTCTTTGTACATCAACTCCATTCTCGGTTTTCATCAAACATTTTATAACGAATTTTTGAAAACAATGTTGACATGGGACCTTAAAGGATTAAACCCGTTGGCCTTTTAATACTTTTCACTCTTTTTGGACAAAATAGTTTAGTAATTACCGATAAATTGAGGCACCCTTTTATTTCTTGACCAACTTTTTAGAAAGCTACGATGCATGAAGTCGAAGTCAAAGTCATTTTGATGTGTGAGAGGGCTCAAATCCTCACCTCTTATTAGTTCGAATCTTGAAATCAACCCCAAGCCATGCACACCAAGATTTCAAGAGGTTAGAATTTAAAACCCAAGGTTTTAATTAAAAGAGTCGAGGTCTAACACGGCCCCAACTCGTGGCCTTTAGGTCGTTTCCAGTTTTCAATTTAAAAAAAAACAGATTTTTCGTTCCAAATTACTCTTTTTTTTGTTTAAAATAAACACCCTTAAAAATAAAATAAAATAAAACGACCTTGACTCTGTATGTAAAATAGCCCTTGTTGTATTACAAACCTGATTAAATGCAAAGCAATGTATTTTTTGGGGTTCTTTTTTGCCATGGCTCATGGTCAAGTATGTAGGACAAATAAAGAAAAAATAGATATAATAGTCCACAATATCATCTATTATTGCCAGATTCATTTAACAATGGGGCAAAGCATGTATTTTATAAGCATTTATTGGCAATTTCATCGATACTTTTTCAACGTTTCACCAATAGTCTTTGGACATTAAAGAACAGTGTTGGAGCAAAATGCATGATGTCCAAATCTAGTGCCAATATGAGCCTTGGGGCCACTGTGCTTTGGGACTATTCTACGGTGCTTAGAGACCATCCTTTCTATTAATGTTTTGTGTTTGTTTCCAAAATGAGGTAGGAAACTGATAAAATTTGCCCAAAATATAATCATTGATGCATGAAGGGACTATGAGAGGTTTGCATGTAAACTAAACCACATTGTTTGTGCCAAGTGACTATTTGTGCCACTTTATGATCACTACATGCATTATGAACAGCTTTAAGGATGTGGAAACATGAATGAGAATGGGTAGGTGAACAATTTATTTGGACTGTGAGACTAAAAAATGTAATCGAGTTCAAGGCCCTCAAAGTCACTCAAGCAAGTGTATTTTCTCTTCTGAATTGCACATCATGATTGCACAATTCATGCGTGGTGACTTGTGAATGGCTCATTTACTATTTTCAAAAGTTTATGGGAAACAAAAGACGAGGTTAAACTTTTTGGACGACTTTCATAGTGCAATGTAGAATGCTAGTGAAGATGCTATTAGGTTAAATTATTTGATATGCACACTAGTAGTACAAATAGGGTTGGTTACCGGCATAGAAATGGGAGAAAGGGGCCCAGCTAAGTTAGTTAGTGCAAGTGAGGGGCCCCCGGGCACTTGGGTGGGGTTGACTCACTCCCAGTGAGGCCCAAATGTACCTCAGTCTTCTACTGTTAGTAGATAAATGCCAATTCACTCACCTACAGTGAGTGTCAGGTACTTTTCCTTGTGCACATGCATAATCGCCTCACTCCCCTGCCCGCCACTTCACTCCACTTCCCTTTGCTGCTACACTTTACATTTTGTATTATTAATTCGTATTTATCTAAATTTAAAAAAGTCCCCATTGGCCAGCTTTAGGAAGCTTTGCTGTGACAAAAGAGTTCTCCGTTGTCCGAGATGACTCTAAACTACCAAGGTGATGGTGGTAAGGTATCCAAACCAAATAAAGAGGTTGGCGGTTCGATTCCCGGCTGTGAAATCGTCTTACTACTTGATTGGAAAACTTGCCGCGGGTTGCATAAAATGCAATTCGTGTGTTCAAAAAAAAAAAAAAAAAAGAGAGTTCTCCGTAAAGTCCATCAAAATATTACTAAGGTAACTATACTTTAAAGTGTTCAGCTTACCAATTGAGCCTATTTACACACATAAAACAGAAAATATTTGCAGTGGGTCTTCATAGCAAGTTCAAGAGGATTTCAACGCACTTTAGTATGCATTATTTGAACACCGTATGAATAAGTTATGAATTTCCAAAGTGCTGACTATAAGTTGACCTTAAAGCGACCCTAAACTCTGATATTCAAATTGTGCACATTCTAAATTTTTAAGGCAACTATATCTAAATTAGTTTTGCCTTGTCAAATTTTGTATCTTGAATGGCAAAAAGAAATCAGTTTTGCCTTTGTTTTCTAAACCCCTAAAAGCCCAAGGGGTATTGGACAAAACATAGATGTGTTATGACACGTGCCTTCCTTATGTTTTAATGAAGTTTGGTTCAATAGACAAAATGTAGAGCATCATCTCTACAAATTATTGATATGGTCGAACTTCCAAAAACAAATTTAGTACGATTGGTTAAAGTTGGGATATCTATTGTAAACTTCAAAAGAGCAAAAGAATTGATGGAGGGAACATCATTACTTTCCCCAAATAGAAAATTTGATTACAACAAGACAATGTTGAGGTGATTCAATTTGAAAAATTCTCCTAGGTGGAGTTTAACTCAGATTGCGATAATTCAAATGGCGTTGAGAAGTAGACTTGATGTAGTATTTTGAAATATTTTTTATTTTTTCAAAAACTTTTTCCCGGGCAGCCCGTTAGATTTGGGCAACAACTAGAAAATGGTTGTTTGAGCGTTTAGGGGTTAAACCAATCAATGCGCTATGCATTGTCAAAGTGATTTGAACCTTGAACCTTCTCAAAATGTAGGGCATCATCTCTTAAAATGAACCATACCGTCAAACTTCCAAAAAAAAAGAGGAGATTATCTTAAGCCTTGTAATATCAACCTTGTAACATCTTTGAAAAGTTTGTATAAATTATGGTTTTTACTTTTAAAGTTTAAAATATTGTTTGATTAGTTAAAATTGGTTTATCTATCGTAAAATTCAAGATAGCAAAAGAAATGATCGAGGGAACATCATTACTTTCTCTTAGGAACTTTGGGGTTAAAATGAAAATTTGATACTATATATATAGTATCAAATTAAGTCTTAGTTTGTAATATTTACATTCAAAATCATCATTGGAATGACGTGACTATTAGATTGACAACATGGAATTTTTTCAATTAAAAATTCAAACACAAAATCATGATTTTTTTACCTAACTTCTTTTTAAAATGCATTACAAGAAATATGAGGTCTCAAATAGATGCCATAACTGCCAAAACTTCATGCAAAAAAAATTCAATCTTTCATGACCAAACTATGGCCACGTCAAATTGGATATTTTAATATTCTATTATTTATTATTATTTTTATTATTATTATTTTCATGAAGTTCTGAAAACCCTTTGGAGGCCTCATATTTCTTGTATTAGAACATTGAAACCATGGTGTTGATGGATATGTGCATATCTAGAGATGCCACTTGGTATTGCTACCAATCTTTTTGCAACTTTAATTTATTTTTTGTGTGTGAACAAACAAAAATTCAAACATAAAAGTTGTAGTATGTCATGTGCCATAAAAATGTTATTCAATTTTGACTCATGTAGTGTTTAATCTTGCAAGATTTTGACTCGATTTTATACATCTATGTTAAAAGAACTTTAAAAAAAAGTTGATTTTTATTTATTTATTGAATTTTTATTTTTGAATAAATGTAGAATACATTTATATGTCAAACATCTTGTGAAAGTCCAATGGGCTAGCTTTCATATACCAACATCACAATTGTCACTTATCAAATTTGCAATAATATAGATTAAAAATGTAAATTAAACCTCTCATAATTGACCATTTGAAATTTATTTCCATTTTAGCTTCTATAAAATGATGGCTCGCATGAAAATTTATTGATCATAATTATAAAATGGTATAAGAAATTATAATTTTTGAATTCCATCAATAATCCTTAGATTCCATTTATACTAATATCATTTATATAGTTCTTGAATCATTAATATATTTCAAACTCATAAACATCCATTTTGTGCATTGATAATTAAGACCGGACTTAAATATTGTATAAAAATTCAATTCGAAACTCATATTATACTTTTATTAGAGTGCACATTCAAAACTAGACATTGTACGGTGATATGTGTTGTAATCACTACAATTTTATTTTAATTTTAATTTTTAAATAAGGTATAGTCAATCATGTCAAGATGACTACAAACTTTGAGATTAGTTTATTTCTAAACAATAACTTGCCTTGTTTCAAAGCTTTATAGAATTGTATAGCAGATGCATGAGATATATAAATATATGGCTTTGCACTTTTGAATTTTATATGCTCATACTCATGGCATAATATTTTGAATGCATATGTTATAAATCAACACAAAATTTGATCATCAATAGAATTATCATTAAACCAAATCATTACATTTATTTGTTGTTGATCAAAGTTCTTTTTATTCAAAAAAATAAAAATTACGTGTTAGAATTAATCTATACATATTCAAAATGTTGGACGATTCTAGTAAACCTAGCAAAAAAAAAATAGAAGAATAAGGGCCAAACTCAACTTTGTTCCTTATTAGGTGTTTTGGGTCAAGTTAGTCTTCATTTAATTTGCACCGACAAAGAAATGGAAGCATGTGATGCATGTTCAAAAGTGTTTGAAATCCGCGAATGAAGAAGAATAAACTATAGTCAAACTTTTTAAAAGTTACCCCCTTACATGTTAACTCATGTTTATTAGTTAACTTGTTGGTGCTCCTTCAAATATTACATTAGTAATGGTGAAGTTGTTACTGGTTAAACTTTCCTATTCTCTCTAGTATTAATTAGGTATGGATAAAGGTTAACGGGCCACTTTACATGATACAATAGGTGGTTCATATTATTGTTCATCACAACTTGTCACTTACAATAGGCGGTTCATATAATTAGTAACAAAGTATGTAGTCACAAGTTGTTACTAATCGCAAGGCCGAACCACATATTTTGTTATTGGGTTAATATGTGGTCACAAACTATTACTTGTATTGTGACCACAAACTATTACAAAGTATGTCAATGGTCACAAACCGAGGCGACAAGTTGTTCCCCATAACTTCAAACAAACATTATAAAACATTCAACTATCTCTTAGAGCAAGAATGTCTCTCATGAGAATAGTGATGTTGATGTTTTCTAAAGAGAGAGAATATAGATTGCCTAAAGACAAAGAATGTCTCTCATGAGAATATTGTTGTTGATGTTTTTGAAAGAGAGAGTATAGATTGCATAAAGATAAGGAAATGTCTCTCATGAGAATACTGATGTTGATGTTTTCGAAAAAGAGAGGGTACAGATTGCCTAAAGACAGAGAATGTCTCTCATGAGAATAGTGATGACTATTGATGTTTTTGAAAGAGAGAGTATAGATTGCCTAAAGACAAAGAACATGTATATGGTGATTTTGATTGTTTAGAAGTGTTTGATAAGGACTTGATAAGCCTTTATTGAGTTTGGGTCTCGTCAAACTACTTTGATTTGTTGCTTTCAATGAAGATTGTCTTAATAGACAGTTTTTGTAATAAATAACGTAGTATATTCTCTAATTGGATATAAGTTACATATTTATAGGTGATGTAATTGGGCCATGAACCTCAATAATAGTTATTAGTTACTTCATGTGTATTGGTTAATGTTTTGGTCCTCCCAAGGCATAACTTTAAAAATATTTGATTGTATAGCCAAGGTGGGCCATGTGGTGGTCTCTTCATAGTATTTTTTAGTTCATTGAAGTTTTGAAAACGTGGTCTTTTCATAGATTATCTCTATTGTAAGTTTGAATTGCAAATTTGGGCTCAAATCTAAATCAAATCTTATAAGTAATGGCTCATAAAAAGCGCATTGCCAAGAACTTTGTAACAAGCTTAAGTTTGCCTTCTAACTCAAAGAATTCAAATTATAGCGCTAAATAAATGTTTCATCTCAAAATGTGATAGGAGATTGCATAGATAACCAAGTCAAAATTGTTGTGTTTTGTTTCTATGAGATTTTTTTGCTCGAAATCAAGTCAATATTTTTAGAAAAGATGACAAAACTAGTTTTCCATGAACCCGAAGACCATCGGGCTCTTACACACCTAATAATGAGAGACCATTAAGCTCTTCCATACCTTATAATAATTTGGAGTGAACAAATAAGAGTATATTAAAGCAAAACTCATGGTATCTTATTCAAACTCAAAGTGAGTTAAAGGATGACTTTAATCCTAAAATTTTGGCTAGGTTTGTAAATTCACTTTGCTTAATTGAAACATGAACTTCTTAAAATAAATAAAACAAAAAAGAAAAAAGAAAAAGAAGAATGACTCTAATAATTTGTTAGAAAGGTATTGAAATTGTACTCTTAACCCCTAAATGCCTACAACTCGCTCCAAATTTGGAGAATTGCAAAGATGCATTATAAAATGCAACTAAAAGGGATATTTTGAACTTGATGTATGAATAAAAATTGTACATTATGAATTCTAGTTTCTCCATATGGTAAGATCTATAATTGCAATCACAACTATTTTGTATAAAACTTAAAAGTCAAAATTCAAAATTCTTTTGTAATTTGATTACAAATAAGATATTAACAATTTGTGGATGAATTTTTTTGTAGTGGGTTGAAACGTAATGCGTGATTTTTATTGGTTGCTTAGTTTGATGAGTTGATTTCTTTAAGAGCACCTTTGATTCGTTTTGAACCAATATCTTAATAAAATTTGGTGCAACAATATGGCATGAAATGAGGCATAAATTTTTCACAAATCACCCCCTTTCTAATTGAATCACACAAGCATGAAGCTAACTTCCTAAAGAATTTTGCAGGGTTTTTTTACTTGCAAAAAGTGCATGATGGATAAAAAAAAGGCATTCAAATTTGTACATCACTTAACCCCTAAAAGCCCGAGGGGTATTGGACAAAACATAGATGTGTTATAATATGTGCCTTCCATATGTTTGATGAAGGTTGGTTCAATAGACAAAATGTAGAGTATCATCTTTACAAATTATCCGTACGGTCAAACTTCCTAAATAATCTTTAGATCGTTTTTTTAATGAATTTAAAAGCATTAACCTTCGAAAATTTGTATAAATTATAATCTTCAATTTAGAGTTCAAAATTTAGTATGATTGGTTAAAGTTGGGCTATCTATCGTAAACTTCAAAAAAGCAAGAGAAACGATGGAGGAATCATCATTACTTTCCCCAAATAGCAAATTTTGTAACACTAAGACAATGTTGAGGTGATCTACTTTGAAAAATTCTCCCGGGTGGAGTTTAACTCGGATTGCCATAATTCAAATTGGGTTGGAAAGTAGACTTGATGTAGTATTTTAAAATATTTTTTATTTTTTCAAAAAAATATTTTTTTGTTCCGGGCAGACCGTTTTTTCCGGGCAGCGACCAGAAAATGGTCGCTCGGGAGCTTAGGGGTTAAAAAACAATTGGTTAGGGGTTAACATACTTTACCAAACATGAAAAAAGCTTTTCTTAACAATCCTTTCAACAGATATTTTTCTTCAACCATCACTTTTAAACATGTGATGGTTGATTGGAAAAAAATAGTATGCAACACTATTTTATACCATAGGTGGAGGTCAAGTTTAGCAACAAACATTTCTAAAAATATTGATGTATTATTTTTTGGGGATTTTTTTTTCAAAAACATTTCGTTAGTATGGTGAAAAATCAAATATTGAAAAATATTCTCAAATATCCCAATTTTCCCCCAATAATAATAATAATAATTATTATTATTTTATTATTATTATTTTATTTTATTTTGCAGAACCTGCCCTCCACCTACAGTTCGGTATTCGTGATTGAACCACCAAAAAGAAATATTCGTTAAATTTATCCCTAGACTTTCTTTGAAACAAAGTCAACACCCATTTGGTTTTAGAAGCAATGATAATTCTAGGGTTAGGTTTAAGGTGGACCCCAAACCCTAAAACATACTGGGTCAAGCTCACTCCTTGTCCATAGTGAGGAATCTGGGAATTGCATAATGGAACCTCACACCCAAACTTTCAATTAATGGCTGGAGAATTGATTATCTACTAGTAGTGTCCAGTTGTCCACTACGGTACCCTGGCTGGCTGGAATATATTCATTCATTTTCCTTTGGAATTGTTCCTTTTTGACTAGTTCTTAGGGTACTTGTAACGGTAAACTTTTTCATTCTATTTACTTCTAGAACCAAAAGCAAGTTACTTTACGCTTTCAACTGATTTTTAAATTATTTTTTTATGGACATACATTCGAATCTCTTCTATATCGCACTTTTGGTAACCAACATACATGTATTCAAAACTTGGTATTTGGAAAGTGTCCAATTACATGTGTATACGATAGCAATTTTTTTGGGTAAATATTGGACGGTGTCGTTGGAGAGTGTGATAATAACAAGTTCAAAGTGTAGCATTAACTCAATGTGTAATACAAATTTAGCTAATAAATAATTATGCCCTTAATAAAAAGTTATAATTTAAAAACAAAGAAAATAAATTTATACCAAATAGAATGGAAAGTGTAGTCATCATATTGTCTTGACTATAGCATTAGAGCATCGCCACCCACGCCAACGTAGGACACGCTCGAGGCGGCTTGACAAGTGCAATTGAGAGGACTTTGCAGATATGTGTATTGAGTGTGATAGTGTTTGCAAAAGAATCACAGTCAAATCCATTTTAGAAATGAAATAATGAATTGATCTCAACTATTTTGGAAAACCCCTTACTTAAATTTTTCATAAATTTGATTTTTCAAATAATTATTTTTTGATTAAGATGTTTAGAAAGCCAAGATTTTGAACATGAAATATTGAACATAAATAATGAGAAACATTGTTAAATGAATTACTTTATTTTGGGTTAAATATCAAATTTATTTACACTCTTTTCAGTTGGTTGCCTCGCTAGTTACATAGAATAAAATTTTAACCAAACACATCTAATTTTAATTTTAGATAAAAATATAAATCATGCATGTTTCTAAATATAAAAATGAATATAAATTAATTGACAAGAGGCTTTTTAGACTCCTAAATGTTCACTAAGTCTTAAATAAAGTATAGGTGAATTGTAATCTATGACTTTTACAACCTTTTCGGAGCATTTTTATTAAAAGGAAAGATGTTGGTTATGATGATTATAAATGATTTATATTATCAAAATTGAAATAATAATCATAGATCTTGTTTCAAATAAATTTACAAGCATTTAATTTCAAAGAGTTACGGAAAAATGAAAATACCATCATTAAAGTCTTCAATTTTTGTTTGTTTGTTTAATATGATAGTTCCATTGCGAAATGAAAATAATTCAAGTGTAGTATCAACTTGTATAATTAAATTTCATTAATAATTTACATTTCATATTGTCCCAAAACACCAAACAATTTATAGACTTCCAAAAAATATTAGTTTATCTTCGAGATAAAACTTCAAGATAAAAGTTTTATAAGGTTAAAACTTAAAGTCTTTGGTTTCACACTATTTTGCCCCTAATCCACCTATACACTTAAAACTCTTTCATAACACCCTTTTGATAACCAATGTACAGTACATGAATTCATAATTAGCATGTAGACAATAGAAATATGTATTCCGATCAAATATAGCAATACAATAGCAAATATTCTAGAATGTGATAATAACAAGCTCAAAATGTTTTTTTTTTTAATTGCATTTTACAAGGCAAGGAAAGATAAGCTTTAACTTGAACAAAGACTTGGAGGACTTAGGGCGAAGTGTGCAGGGTCAAACTTTGCCACCAATGGACAATATTGTCAAATTCCATTGCTCCCATACCATATCAGGCTATCATGTGTGGCACCCCATGGAATTTTTTATTTTTTTTTTGAAAAATTGCCTTTCAATATATCAAATTATGTGAATATTTTCCAAGAAACATACATAACTTTTTCAGTAAGTATGTATATATACATATAAAACAACTTCCTAAAACTTTGAGCTTCTCATTTTATAATAGTTTTTTGTTGATCATGACAGTCGACTTTTGTTTCCTTAAATCCTTTGATGCACTCATGTCTACATAGTGGACGATGAACAAATTTAGATTACTCTCTTGACTACATACACAAACAGTTTTCATCCATCCAAAATTTCCTTGGTTCTTGTGCTAGTTGACTATCATTTGTATGGTATCAATCTTCAAAATAAGATATTGTGATTTTTTTCAAATAACATAATCAATTTATGTCAAGTTTCATTTTCAGTTCAAAAAGTGAGACCTTAAACATGATTTTTCAAAATAAGTAGAATCAAATGGTGGAATCAAATAATGAAAACCATAGCATCTTGTAGTGCATGTCATTCCAAATTCATTAAAATAAATAAAGAAATAAATTTTGGTCAATTTGGGATTTTTAATGGAATTTCCAAAGAAAAACTTGAAAATTTAATTACAAATTACTAATTAAAAAAGAAAGATAAATTCAACAATACAAATGTGATCTTCACATTGACATTTACAACTTAGCTTTGTACATCAACTCTATTTTTTTTATTTAAAAAAAATATATAAAATTCTTTAAAATAAGTGTTGAATGGGGACGTTAACCCCTAACCGCCCAACCATGCATATTTTGCATGATGTACGGATTTGAACTCTGATTTTTCATCCATCACGCAATTTTTGTAGTGTGGATTTTTTACTAAAACTTTTATGGGAAGTTAGCTTTGTGCATGTGTGATCCGATTAGAAAAGGGATGATTTGTGAAATTTTTATGCCTCATTTCATGTTGTAGTGTTTCACCCAAAATTTTGAAGATTTTAGTCTAAAAGTGCTCTTGAAAAAGTCAACTACTAAAAATAAGCAACCATAAAATCTCCAAAAATCACTACACTTAGAGTACTACATTTCAACCCATCCCAAAAAAATTCATTATTAGATTATCAATATCTTATTTGTAATCATATTACAAAAGAGCTCTAAATTTTAAGTTTAAAAATTTATACACAAATATTGGTGATAGCAATTGCAAATCTAACCGTATGGATAGAATCTAAAATTCATAACGTACAACTTTTATTCATTGGTCAACTTGAAAGTATCCCTCTTAGTTGCATTTCATAATACATCTTTGAAAAACTACCAAATTTGAAAAGTATGAGAACGTTTAGGGGTTAAAGGATTAATTATTTCAATTCCAAACGCACAACTCATGATTCTATTTGGTCGACAGGAGTCTCCTCATAATTTGTCTAGATAAGGACTTTTTCAGCTCAAAATTTTTCAGGCTTATCATAGAATTCATTTCAAAACCAATGCGATGTGGGGAACAAGAGAGTGGTTTTTTATTTATTATTTATATATTTATATTATTTAAAAAAATAAATTAAAATGATTTTTAATAGGTATACATACAATTTTATATAATTTTATTTATAAATTGCTATACATAATATTAAATGCACATTGTCATGCAATCTGCCACAATTCCCTTGCCACAAAATGGTCACATTTTCTTCCCAAAATGTTTCATCCTCTATCATCCTGAAATGTTTTTCATCCGGTTTTGAAAAACTTTGATTGGCTCTGTTCTAGCATATAAACTAAAGGGCCTAAATTTCTTGTGGTTACATTTGAACTATGGATGATGATAGGAATTGCACTATTTGTATCTTACAGGCTCAAAGTGGATCAACCAACTTAATAGCTAAAATCATTCCAGTAGTTTAAAGTCAATTTGGACAAACAGGGGAATGGTTTCTATGTACACAATTGATTCTTTGTACTAATGCCTCTTTAAGTATTAAAATTCTCTTAAGTGTTTAAAAAGAATTGTACTCCTATTTGGAAAAACAAGAAATGTGTTAAATGTTGAATGTTAATGTTATCAATATGGTACTCATGTTATTTTCAATGTTTAATTTTTAACTTACAAAAAAAAATCAAAAAATCAAAAAATCAAATTCATATCTATAAGTGTTATTTGTAAGCATTTTTCACTTTTCAAATATAAAAATTCTATATACTTCAAATATTACCACCTTGTATATCTTATTGTTTGAGCTTCTCCACATACACAACAATAGAAAAGGGTTGATTGTATGTAACTTATAACTATATCTTATCCCCTATTGTCTTAATTTATTTACCGTATTTGTTTTGATTGGTTGCGATTTATATTTGTTTTGATGGCAAGCTAATTGAGTCTCTTAAAAGTATTTACAAACATGCTTGAGGATATTGTTTGCGCCACTTTAAGCATTTAAACATATGTAAGCATGCAATATTGGGATAAAAAGGCCAAATATGTTGATATCAAAACATTCATCACTGTATATGATTGCTTATACATTTTCAAAGTAAGAAGTTACTATTAGTAACAATAGATAATGCCATATACATTTAAAGGTCACTACAATCTTTATCTTGTTTAGTGTCATCCATGATTTAATATAATACCAAAATAGTCTAATTTAGAGTCAATGAAAATTTTACGTTAAATTGTGTACCTTAGAACTACCATCAAGATACTTTGCATTTAGTAGTTATTCAATCAAAAAATGGCCAACATGAGATCCAAAGCTTCATAATTGATGTTCATCAATAGGTTCATTGATTAATGATGTTCCTTATGTTTCATAGGATTACAAAATAGTGTACTCTCTCTGTCCAAAAACAATTATGGCATTTTTTGTACCGACATTATTGTCATGTGTTTTATACTTCAAACGTTAGCCTTATCGACTTCTAACAAGATGGACTAGGAGAATGACCATGCAACCATTAAAAATAAACACATTTTTCGGGAACTGAGACCGTTTTTTTTGGCAAAGAAATGAATGTGAGATTAAAAAAAAAAACTAGGACAGTCATTTCCGGACAGAGGAAGCATCATATACTAAATATAATACACATTTTGCCAAGTCATACTTGCTATACTTAGTGAAAAGTCCAATCAAGTGTATGAATAGATGAATTATTGTTAATAACAAGGTCCCGAACAATTTTAGTATCCTCTACTTTACACAAAAATGTAGAAAATTTTGTAATTTTTTTGGCAACTTGTGACAATTGCATCAAGAAGATAGGATTACTCATTCTTGTCCCCCAACGCGAAAGCATCCCTAGCATCCATATGTATGTGCCTTATATTATTTCAGCATGAAAAATGAAAGACATTCGTACATAGGGACACTTTTGGGCTTGGGAAATCCAACCTCACAATAAGAGCCAATGAAGGGCAATTTCCTACACTGTCCCTCCACAGAGACAGAAAATGGTCGGCCCGCCCGCCCGCCCTTGTACCAGTAAAGAGTGAGTTTCAAGCTTGTCAATGCAATTGATCATGATTCCCTTGCTATCAGTGAAGCTCGGTTTGTGCCAAACTCTGTTAATGAATTGTGCAGACTGAGGGTACACGGTATGGTTGATTGTCCTAAAACCACCAACTTGAGCAATCTGTGCTAAATTCCCCCAAAAAAAATGATTGCATTTTAAATAGGTTTTGATGAGGACTGCAAAACTTTGCAACATCTAATTTGTATTTGTCAATTTTATACAAAATTCCAAAGTGGAAAGTAACTTGTGATCCATACATCATATACCAGTTTCCTAAGTTCACACTTTGTTGTTCCTAAATTCCGCTCATGAGCTAACCCAAAACCACCACTATTTCTACGCAATGCTTGGTATGCCATTAGTTTACTTGAATAGTGAAATTGGTGGTTTTGAGTCTCAACTGTGGTGGCTTCAAGAAAGCTCTACATGTCATAATTGGGGGAGGTGGTGGTTTTAGGACATCCTACCTTAGAAGTACTTGTTACCATCCATTCAAGCAACATGCGCATCTTGGAGAACATACTAAGCGTGTCACAAATAAAATTTCCAAAGAATTTTTGTAGAATTGAATTCATATTTTTTGATAAAATTTGTAATTATAATGAAACTTCAAAGTGGTATGCCTTGAAAATACAAAATTGTCCCTAGGTGGGGGTTATAAGCATTGATCCTAAAAATGCTCTATAATCATTCAAAGTCGCCTTACAGTTGATAGAAAAAGTAAGCTTAAATTGTCCCATGTATACCTAATTACACTCAAGGAATCTACTTGATTGCCCATGATGAATTGCTTTCTTCATTGCCTTAACCCTTATGTGACCAAATGATCATTTTATGGTCGTTGCTTTTTTTCTTAAAGGGTCTTCCAAGATGATTTTTTTTTATAAATAAAAAATATTTTCAAATAGTAAATCAAGTTTACTTTTCAACCCAATTTGAATTATGTCAATTCGAGTTAAACTCCACCAAGGAGAATTTTACAAAGACAAAGACCTCAATATTGCTCAAGTGCTGTAAAACTTGCTTTTTCGGTGAACTAATAATGTTCTCTCCTTTGAATATAATTACTTTTTGAATTTTAGAACACAATGTTTAGTTTTAACCAATCATACCAAATTCTAAATTCTAAAAACAAAATTTGTAATTTTGGTGAATGAGTGTCTAAAATAATTTTTGAAAGTTTGACCATACAGATAATTACTAAACGTCATGCTTTGCTCATTTTTATTTTCTTTTGGACCGAATTCATCAAAGTTGTAGAAGTAACATTTTATAACACATTTGGGTTTGGACCTTACCCCCCTCTGTCATTTAGGGGTAAACTACTTGCCCACTACTTTGTGATCTCATCATCATTTGAACAATGAAGTATTAGTGTTCAGACACTCAAAGTGAGGTGAAATTGAATCAAATTTCGAGTGGAATTGGACAAAATTAGGTATGTCCACCTTATTTATGCCATTATGTATGAGAAATATACATATATCAAAATTTAAAATCTAAGACTGTGATACATAGTGATCACAAAGTGACACGAATAGGGTGACTTACTTGAAGGTACAGTATAAATTTCATAATCTTTCTGACTTTGTACAGGAATTTCAGGATTGAAATGATTCAACTACTACACTACGAACTCATTATTATCACACTTTCCAATATCACATTCCAGTCTATATTTGCTATTGTGTAGGCTACATTGTATTGGACGCTTTCCACATGTCAAGTTCTGAATTATTCATGGTATGTTGGTTACCAAAGTTGTGATATAAAAGAGTTCTGAGTGCATTATGATTGCCTGGTTGTGTTGAGCAACCTGGGACTTATTTTAAAATGAGAATTCTCCATATTTGCATGCATGGCTTTTCCTGTGAAATCCAAGTTGTTTGGACCCATGGGGTCAAAATACCGTCAAACAGTCCATTTCTATTAGTTTGTGCGCGCGTGTGGCCCCTCCCACGTGGGCTTCGTGATGCCCATATGAGGTAACGTCTCACCAGTCATTTTGGGTTGGGTTGAGTGAAATTTTTTTGGAGCAAAAAAAACTTGGATTGCAAGGTGAACAAATATGTTCAGAATTGAATGTTTTTTTAAAAAGAAAAAAGAGCTAGCAGTGCGCGAGCACGTGCAGACGATGTGACGTTTCTCTTGTGAACACAAAACTTGCACATAGCGGCATGATTGATAGTTCACTTGTTTGGATGTTAGGTTACAATTCGAGTAGTGACCAAGGCTCTATGAGTGCAAATGACTAGCAGTCCTCAAGTATATAGAAAATAATAACCGTCGCACTGATACTTTCTCTGTAGACAAAAATCACCTTCTGTGTCACTCACCCACTAAATTGAAGAGCACCCAATTGGCTCACAAGTGTTGGATTTTGTCAACGAATGGCACCTACAAGTTTCAATTGACATTATCTATTTAGGTATTTTTAATAAGTTATATATATATATATATATATATATATATATATATATATATATATATATATATATATATATATAGTGTTTAATTCTATTTTTGTAAATTCAAGATATTTTTCACCTGGAATTTTACATTTAATTTTTTAATTTAAAAAGAAAATTAATATCATTTTCAAGAAAAGATTCATCAACTTTTGTTTCTTATTACTCAATTAATTAAAATATTCATGATGTAATGAATTTAAGCTTTAAATCATTAAAAATTCAAAAACTCTAAAAAAATGTAATGTTCTTAATTTTCATGTATTTGACTACAGGAAAAAAAATTAGTTAAAAGCTCCATTTAGAATCTTCTTTTTTTCAAATTTGGAGGTGCATTTTGTATAGGGACATGTAAATGTTTTAAGCTACATAATTCATATGTGAGAAGGAAATCATCTTTTCAGGGCTATGTTGGTGATGATAATAGAACCCTAACAACCTTAGAGACCCCGAAATTTATTTTATGACAATTTAGTTATACATGATCATCCATGATTTAATGAAAATTCAATTTTGTTCACCCAAATAAGAAGTTAGGTGACCATAGTGTGCATTTGTCATAACATTCTTTAACTAGTACTTGAGCTAGTACTGCAGCACATCCTTTTGCTTGTAAAAAGAATCACCATATGAACAGGGAATTTTTGATTTGTTACATGTAGAAACTATTAAAAAAATTGAAGTTTGTTGAGCTGCCAAACCATCATTGACAAGAGATGACTTTTATTCTTTAGAAGATTACGATTCCTACAATGATTATAGCTTATGATGCTGATTTCCTAGGATGAACAATGGGGTTGCTAAAGAATGTTATCGTTGCCTATTACTTACAGATTTTTGAGTAATTTTTTAAGAAGTGGATTTGAAATGTGACATTTTTAATGTGATGATTTTTTTGAAAATTTTGATGTTGCTTAAATCTACGCGTCCAATTTTGCACAATTAGTTTTAATCTAAAATCTTTGAAATTTTTGAGATTTTTCAAGATATTCATTATAGGAAAGTTGTCTTGGAATTCAATTTTTCCAAATAATTAGCAAGTAACTAAAAACAATTATGAAATTTTTTGATGGATGAAAACTTGATCTTTTATATTAAAAAGAAGAATTGAATCTATATAGTATCCAATTTTTGAATAATAGAAGCGTAAGAGGTTAATGGAAGGAGAAATAAGTGGGATTCATTCTAAGGTCATTTTTCATATAGAAGGGAAGTAAGTCATGTTTCATGTCACTAGTAGAACGGGTTGTATTTGGACACCAAGGAATAGTGTTAGAGTGTGGTATCCAAGGTCCATATTGGCACTAACTTGCAGTCAATATGGGCATGTGCACCACACTTTACCACTATTCTTTGGTGCCGAAAGACCGTCCTTTTACTTAGAAGTAGAACCGGTCATGTTTCATCTATAATAAGACATAAATAGAATATTCTCCACCTATGTTCTAAAGTAATTGGCACAAGTTTGAAAACCTATGGGATGTCCTATTAGATGTGGATGGTATAGAAACTAACGAAACTCTTGACTATAATTGTCTTTTCATTAAAATTGAGTCTTGATACATATAAGGCATGTTGAACTTCACTTTGCAAAAAGAGAGGACGA
Source organism: Pohlia nutans (assembly GCA_022496805.1). Classification (NCBI taxonomy): domain Eukaryota; kingdom Viridiplantae; phylum Streptophyta; class Bryopsida; order Bryales; family Mniaceae; genus Pohlia; species Pohlia nutans. The sequence goes on from CM040086.1 coordinate 8,655,534, forward strand.
GAAAGCAAAAATAGTAAACATGTCAAGGACTTAACCCTTAGACGTGCATGTGTCCATATAATGAATGATGGACGGATTGTAACCTTTTTTTTTTACTACATCTTGAATATTTTTTCATCCATCCAAATTTCTCTTGGTTCTTGTGCTAGCTAAATATCATTTGTATGCTATAGGTCTTCAAAATAAAATGTTGTGATATTTTTAAATAACAAAATTAGTTTACATTCATAGTTCAAAAAGTGAGACTTTAAACATGATTTTCCAAAATAAGTACAAACAATGGTGAATTTGAGATTTTTAACTGAATTTCAAAAGAATAGCTTGAAAGTTCAATCACAATCTATTAATAAAAAAGATGATGAATCCAACCGTACAGATGTGATCTTCACATTGACATTTACAACTTAGCTTTGCATGTCAACTCCATTTTTGTTATTCATCAAACATTTTATAACGCACCTTCGCAATCAGTGTTGAATTGGGACGTTAAAGGGTTTAAAATAAACCAGGGATGAGATTTGTTTTTGCTTTGCAAGAGGTGCTCTCAAAACTTTTGCCATGATTTCACAAGCATGTCATGTGTCATTAAGGCACCCGCGGAAGGCCAACAACCCCCAACAATGAAGAACTCGCCCGTATTTGTTGGCCCCTTAACCCTTAAACGTCAAGAGGGCTTGGGCGGGGCAGCCCGAAAGGCACCTAAATTTTTGGAGGGGGAGAAAAAATTAAAAATTTTGGTTTTTTTTAGAAAAAACGGCTCTACTTGCCAGCATTATTGCGGCACTGTAGCACTGCGGCACTTTTCAGAAAACAACCTCAACTGCCCCAACCTCAAAACTTGTTCAATTTGATAATTTTGATTGCTTACCAACGATTCCACAATCTCTCAAATGAAGCCCAAATTTGGAATTTAGATCGCTTTTTCAGTAGCTTTCCAACGCACCAATCCTCGCTTGATTTGGTTGAGAAAATCCACTTTTTTCTTGATTATTCTCTATTGAATAAGCCCATGGGGCTTTCCTTGACATTTAAGGGGTAATCCTTTGAGGCGCCTGCATCAACTGTTTGAACAATGAACAAATTCAAACTATTCTCCTAACTACATACATGAACAATTTTCATCCATTCATATTTCTCTTGGTTCTTCTACTAGTTGACTATCATTCGTATTGTACGAATCTTCAAAATAAGATATTACAATTTTTTGAAAAACAATAGAATTGGTTTATCTCAAGTTTCATTCTTAATTCAAAAAGTAAGACCTTAAACATGATTTTCTGAAATAAGTAGAATCAAATAATGGAAACCATACCATCTCATAGTGCATTTTATTCCAATTTCATTGCAATATTTTCCATTTTTTTGTGTTGATTTGGGATTTTTAATTGAATTTTAAGAGAAAAACTTGCAAAATTAATCTAAAAAATATTTTTAAAAAAAAATGATAAATCCAACCATAAAGATGTGATCCTCACATTGACATTTACAACTTAGCTTTGTAGATCAACTCCATTTTTGTTATTCATCAAACATTTTATAACGCATCTTCAAAGTCAATGTTGAATTGGAACGTTGAAGAGTTAAAAATAAACCAGGGGTGAGAAGTTTTTTTGTTTCAAAAGAGGTGCTCTCAAAATTTATGCCTCAAATTCATAATCACGCCACATGTCATTATGGCGCTCGCGGAAGGCCGACAACCCCCAACAATGAAGAATTCACTCATACTTTTTGGCCACTTAATTCCTAAAGGAGGTTGCATGCCAAAAAGGGTTGCAAGTGTTCTTCCAGATGGTATTCACCACAAAGACTATGGTATTGATAGAAACTGCAAATACGAAAAATGGAGCTCGGAATGAGAACTAAATATTCAATTTTTTTATTCAATAATATGTGACGCGGAAAAACAGATATGGCTACCCAAAGGCTGCTTTCTACATATTTTTAGTCGTGTACTGGAAAAATACATAATTGTTTTATGATCCCACAATGGATGAAAATGCTCTTGAAAATCACCATATGCACATTGCATGAATACGCACCTCCTCAAAAAAAAAAACCCTTCAAATTCACACTTTTACACCCCTTAACATCACCTATATGCTAATACTACTAGCGTATAAAATACCCCAACTTCCTTTTGAGGTTAATTTTGTGAGCTGAATTTCCATTTTTCAAAACTGGAGGCAAACTCACTCTCAAGACACCCATGAGTTTGCGGGAAACCCTATTACCACCATGTCTTTCACCGTGCCCCCTGCCCCTCGGAATGCAGCCATGTGACTGAGTTGGAACAACAAATACCGTATATTTCCAACTCTTGTACCGATATCATTTATACATTCATTCCAGCCCACTGCCTGTTGTAGCAGTGCATATGGTGGAGGGGCTAGGGCGAACCTACAAGCATACAAGTACTAGCCATTTTCTCATTTTGGGGTGCTAGATGTTTTTTTGGAAAAATGTATTATATATTTGAGGTCTGCGACTTCAAATTAGTTTTTGTGGACCCACTATGTCCAAAAATTGGGGCAATGTTTTGTTTAGCTTTTTTTACCTCTAGTACAAGTACATATGTTGGTTCACCTTAGGGCCACTTCACACTATGGCCGTCCAAGTCGAGAGGCCGTGGGATTGAGAGTCCAAAGAAATCTACTGAAAATAGCATTAAAATATAGTTTTCATTTTTTATGATAAGAAATCGACGACCTCTCGACCATAGTGACGGGTCTTGCAAAATGTAGGACCCAAACTTCCTCTCGAGAGGCCGTCACCTTGGTCATAAAGTGTTGCCATGTAAGCATTTTGAAGGTCCACGGCCTTTGGACTTTGGCCTCTAGTGTGAAGGGTCGAGAGGCCGAAACCATGGTTTCTTGCAATTTGATTGGTGGAAATCGACGGCCTCTCGACCTTCAGCCATAGTGTGAAGCGGCCCTTAGTCATGGTGGACGCACCTAAAATTGCCCATTTAAACACTTGTGCTTGGAATTTTTTGAATATCAAATTGGAACTTTTTTTGGTTGATAAAAGAAAAGATTCATGAATAGCGTCCAAAAGATAACAACAACAATAATAATAAATCTTCTCACTTAATGAATTTTGAAAATGAAAATTTTGTGCTATGTAGGTGGTGGTATTTTCAATACAAAAATATCACAAATTGCATCCTAGACACTCTAATTCCACTCACTTGTAGAAGCCTCACGATTAAATGACAAGTAGTCGATTTCAGGTTTTTAAAATGGTAGTAGGTAATACTATGTGAGGAAACATAATGAAACATATTTGATTTACTTTTGCAAAAGAATATACAAATAAACAAACATTCATACTCTTTGGAAATCTAGTGATTATGCCTTCCTACAGGCAAGAATGAAAAGTATGTAAATTCTCTATAGGCAAGAGATGTATTCTCAAAATACTCTAATCCCTCAATATGACAAGATTCTACTGCCACTAATGAGTGTATCTGCTAAATAATATGTACTGACAATTTGTACTGAGTGAATCTCAAAAATGAGTTTGAGTTTGTAATCTTCGTATACAAATAGTTATATCATGAGTATGAGAATGAAACATAAAAAATGTAAACACAGAAGTTGCAGTATGTTATTTACTGCAAAATATTGTAAAAATGCAGTTGTGGTTTGGAAATAAATCAATCTTAATTTGAGTCAACCATTGGCCCAAACTTAGCTTTAAGTCCAATACTCTAAATAAATAAATTAATTAAAAATCAATATTATTTGAAATATCACAACATTGTCCATATATGATATTAGTTTACATCATTTAGAACCCATCATCATTTTCATTGCAAAAAAATGACTTCCATGTGTTTTATCCCTGAAGTGCCGAGGCGACCAAAAGTGATCTTTCCAAGAATAGAAAGTGTTGTAAAATGAGTTAGGAGTTTTCAAATTGAGTGTTGTAAAATGAGTTAGCAGTTTCCAAATTGAGTGTTTCTTGGGCCTAACCTATTTAGAATCAAATTTCATATAAGAATATGTCATTGGATCACTAAACATGTGTTCACCAAAATTCAAAAACAATAAAGAACTTTGGGTGGTGTAGATGTTGCAACAATCTATAAAAGTATCAAAATTTTAAATGTGCGAAAAATGCATGATAAAATGTATGTTTTGTTTGGACGTACAAAGATAGATTATAAATTATGAATTATAGATCAAATCTATGGAAATGAATTCCTAAAATTCATCATATACAATTATACATACAATATCTAACTAATTAACTTTCAAAATTAAAAAAAATTAAAAAATTAAAAAATTATCTTTTAATTTTGGTATGATTGGCTAAAAGCACAAGGTTAATGAAACGCTTAAATACCCATTGGAATTTTTTTCATTTAAACTATTAATTTTGTACTGTTTTTACGTAGTGTTGTTCAAATTGACATTTTGATAAATCATAAACTCTAAATTTTAGCAACTTCTATCCAAATGATGAACATTTTACTTTTAAGTAATAATAATTTAATTCAACAAAATATTTAATAATGTATTTTTTATGAATATTCATAGTTTTTCTTTTTAAATTTAATGATAAAAAATCTAAGTGGTTTTGATGGTATTCAACCATATATATGAAATTTAGAGATTAAACATTAAAACTTTCATATTTTACAAACTTCAAAAAATTCATATATAATACATATATAATCATCAGATGATTAGGGTTCAACAATACCCAATGGCTAAATAAAGCTATATATATTGTGGAAGTCGTTTAGAATTCAACAGCCACACGTGAATCAAAAGTAGAAGAAAAGATAAAAATTAAATAAAACAGTTGTTTGTTTACAATGTAACTAATTGTAAAAAGACAAGAATTAATGTTTTTTAGAGAATTTTTAGCCAATTTTTTAAAGCCAAATATACTTATGAAATGAGCGCATTTGGCCATGTGCATAAATAACAAATTGTATGTTTGCACTGCATCACTGGTGACACTTCAATGGAAAATTTCATTGAGGATGCTTCAAAAGTAGATGAAGCCCTCCCAAATCCCTCGTTTGCACTGATGGACGGATTTCGACCCATAGTTCATCAGTGCAAACCAGATTTTCCTTTCAATTCAATTCAATTTTTCTAATAATTCAATATTTCTATTTAAATTCAATCACCAAAGCTTGATAAATGAAAATAAATTTGTTCTACACATATATACTTTAACCCCTAAGGGTCCCTAGCTTTTTTGGGCTTAAAATCATCATCGTTTTTTATGTGTTATAGGTCTACATGTAAGTGAGGTATAGAAATCTCAACCATACAATCTTGTAACATACATGTTGTAGATCACGTGAATAAATTTTGGGGTCATTTGGTCATATAGATTGCAAGATCATAGTGTTTTAATGCTAAAAAGAATGCAATTTTTTTCCTAGTAACAGAGTTAGAGGTGAAATTCGTTTTCAAAATACTCAAATGAAAAAAAGTTCAACTACAGAGTAGTTTAAATCATCATACAAACACATTGGTACCAAAAAATCCTCATAATTTTTTTTAGTGTGTCCTAAAATGGCCTTGCAATGTCAAAAGTAGCCCAAAAAGTGACACGTTTGAACCAAAAAGTAAAAAGTGTTCAAACTAGACCCGTGCACTGAAATGACTTCTAAACATTCATAACAAAATGGATTGACCTAAAACATTTACCATGATAACTAGACTTCAAGGGAAATTCAATCCTACAAATTTTATTGAAAACAGACTTGGAATGAAGGAGATACAAGCCCCCAAAGTTGCTGCCATCAAAATTTGCAGAACTATCCAAAAAAAAAAAAAAACCTACTTTCAAATAATTACCAAAAATTCAATTCATCTCAAATTCATCTAAAATTTTTACCACACATTTCATACATCATGCGGGGAGTTTTCAAAAAAATTCATCAAAATTGGACTTGTTTTGCAAAAGTTACAGCTCTTCAAAGGTGAATGTCCCTCAAAAACGTCCAAAATATGGACGCTGAGACGCTTAGGGGCTGATCAGTTCATTCATTCATTTCATAAATTTCATGTAAATAGTAAAGATCTATACAAATGTGATAGCTAGAAACTAAACCCCTTTGAGCCCACAAATGTTCAATGAAGCCACCCTGTAAATTGAAATGGGTATCATGATTCTCTATCAACATTGCTTCCACTACATATTCATCAAAAGTGAATCCTTGGACATTGCAACGGTATGTTGCACGACCACCATCCACCTTAGAGGGTGCACATATACACTCTAAATGGGAACCATGTGCAATCAAGCAATATTTAATTGGGGACTAATTGGAAGAATTGGAATATTCTACAATTTAATTGAATATTTTAGGAATGTTCTAGGTATATTCTTTATTTGATTTTAAAGCACTCTATATTACATCCTATAATTTTATAATTTGGTAGAAGTTTAACCTCCCAATGAATAATATATTTTATCACACGTTTTATCACACACAAATGTCCCATTGCCAACAAGAGTTTTTGATAATAGCAAACCTAAATTGGAACACACCAAAATACCAAGCTTTTTCTTTGCAGGATGCTTCTTGCATCCTTGAAAAATGAGAACACTTTCTACCTTGACATTGATGGATTGTTTGTACAAAACAAATCCAACGAGGCGGTAAATCCTATTGGTCAATAAATACTATCAATCATATTGAGCACCGTTGACAACATGTTAAATGTCTTGCCCTTCATCTTCAACTAAATTGCAAATCAAAGGTGGTTTATAAAGGATACGAATATTGTTGTTGAAACATGATATGCCAAAAACACATGCCATATTTAAAAAGCTTTGGTTAGCAACAACTTCAAAAACAATTTCTTTTCCCTTATCCTTGTTTAAGAAATCCCCTTGTCATGCCACTAGAAAGTTTTTCCATTCCCAATGCATGCAATCAAGAGATGCAAATATACCAAGTCAACCTCGATCTTTGTTCATCTGCATTTTCCGACCGATGTCAGCCTACGTGGGTTGCCGTAAATATTCAACTCTGAATTCAACATGAAATACTAAAACATTAATGTTTCATTTTCTCTATAGTCGTACTCTCCGCAATTCTACAATATTCGTTTGTAGCATTTGAGCCAATTCCATTGGCAAGCATTCAAAGTGTGGCGGTACACCTCTAAATAGAAAAAGATCCAAAGTCCCTGTTGCATTTGCCTTTTGAACAAAGTACTCATCATACGCACAAATTCTTTGGATTATTCTCAAAAACAAACAACGGCTCATCCTTTAGCACTGGGAAAACAATTCCGGACCATAGATTGGGGTATCCAAGAAATAATCGTTGAACATTTGTACATGACCTTCTTCTCTTTGTCTATCTCTATTGTGTCTCTTGCCACGCCGAGAGCCACAATAGCGACCTTTCTGATCAAGATCATCAAGTTGATCACCAAGATAACCAAACATAATACGTAAATTCGCCTCCTCGTTTGCCTCATCTGACCCGTTGTCTTCCAAGTTGACATCACCCTATGCACAAAGCCTAGTCCTTTATTGATCCATTTAGTGCATCTACATGAACAACGAGAACAAGAACAACAACTACAAAAAAATTGGTTGAGTAGTTGATTTTGAGATGAGAAAGACGACATGGGCCCCAAGAGCGGAATCCATCCCTTCCCCACCAATTCCAACCTAACAACCCGGGCCGGACCGGTTGGCTCCGACGATAAAGAGCACAAGGCACTTTGACGTGGGTGGAGACCACGCCACCCCAAATTTGGGGCACATGAGCCAACCAAATCAAGGGCCCGCCAGAAGGTCCATGGCGCATCATGGGTGGATATGCTCTAAGTAACTTACCGGCAAACATCTAAAATGCCCAATATGGCCATTTGCATAACTACACTTTGGAGCAATGGCATTTTCTCATTTTACCTTAGTTATTTTTATTTTTTATTGCAATACATCATTTTAAAGCTCTTGTTCTATACTACAAGATCAACAATGTCAGTCATATCAATGTAAAGTCATTTTCACACAAACAATTGATTTGCAACAAGGGATCTGATACAAAAAATTCACAAGAAACGCTTATGAGTTAAGATCCAACATGCAATTACTTTGCAAATATAGCTCTACAGTAAAGTAGAGACATCTAGAGGCAACCGCCTTTACATTCTAGCGCTATAGGTGCCCTCAACAACCACCACTGAAGGAACCTAAATCCGACCATTTATCATTCAATCAAATGGGTTCTAAAAGAATATGGAATTAGGATGTCTAGAATGCAATTCATCATACTTTTTGTATTGAGAAAAGCTCCGGTGATATGACACAAGTGGGATATGATTAATTTTTCAATTTCAAAATTCACAGAAATTAAATTCTAGTTGAAATTTTCTTTATTTATTTTCACATTTATTCATGAATCTTATTTATTTGTTAGCCAAAAAAACACCCAATTTCATTTTCAAACCAAATCCAAGCCCGGTAGCTTAAATTTTAGGTGCCTCCACCATAGTTGTACCTTCAATGTTGATGAAGTGATTGTAGGGGTGCCGTTGGTACTTCCAATACAATGACAACTCTCAATTAAGTCTCCGTTGGGATTTGGGAATAACCATATGACAGACATCTTCCCCGCTGGACCTGCCGGAAGGCAGACCCCCAAGCAGCCATCATCATGACTGTGAATCTAAACATCTTGTACTAACTTACCGTAGTACCATTGTTGGGTTGCCAAAAAATAACTCAAAAATGAAAAACAGAAAACATCTGAAGTTATGAGAACCAAAACACGAAAATAGAATAAATTATTTATAAGCTATTTTAGGCTATGTTAGGCTATTTTAGGCCATTTTCTTTTTATCATTTTAAGCTCAAAAACAAAACAAAGAAATTCATTTTTTAAGGAACAAACGTTATTTTTCAAAAAATATTCGATCATGGGGTGGCAACCCAACTATGGTACCACGATCCGTATTGCCACAACCAGTTAGCCTCAAAACCCACTCGTTTGCAACTAAGGTAGTTCCTCCAAAAATGTCGCTTTGATAATATAGGTTTGAAATTAGAAAAAATAAATTTGTAGCTAACTAATGTACAAGAGTTGTAGTGTCACTTTTGGAGTAGCTACATATATGACTACAAGATTCATAATTTTTTCCATATGGTATCAAAATAATACATATTTTAGTGCATTTGAAATTCTTGGAAATGGAGAAAAGATCTACAAAAATATTGCATGTTTAATGATAGTAAATATGCATAGCCACTAAAACTCACAAGAATGGGTAAGATATCTTATTCTTTTATTGTACATGCCTGTCTTCCAACATTTAAATTTTGTTCCTTGTACTAGTAAGAAAGGTGGTCTTTGGGCACCAAGAAACAATGTTAGAGTATGGTGCCCATGGCCCATATTAACACTAGCTTGGTGCCAATATGAGCCATAAGCACCACATTATTCTTTGGTGCCCAAAGACCACCTTTCTACTAGCTAGTGTTGTAAATGGCTACTAGGAATGTCTACACTATGGTAATGAATCAAATTGAATTTATTAAGAGGGGGAATTTCTTGCAATTGCATTGTTCATTGTTTGGAGTGTTCTCAATGAACATGACATTTTGTAAGTTAGGAGATTTGTACATCATTCATGCTCTACACTAACATAGTTTTTTTATTCTTGAAAAGAGCCCTTTTTTTTTAATTCTAGCATGTGGCCTTTTTACGAGAAGTTTTAAATACACTCCAAGGTATAGACTTGAAAGCTTAGACAATTTTCATGCATAGGATCATGGGTGATATATAGAAAGTTTTCGACTTTGATCATGCATGGGGTATGAGCGATAAGAGGTTTCCTTATCTTTATAACAAAGAATGAAGTTCCAAAATTGCTAAAGATTGTTCTGAACACTATAGTCATATGTCATGATATTTTATAAATTTGCATTGTTGAATGGATCTCCTAATTATAATTGGATGCAATTGGGTATTGATCAATCCCATATAAATATGAAATAATTAGTTTTCTTTTTTGAATTCTACTTGGTTGCTTTCGTAGGTGGAGGGCAAGGTCAACAAAAAAATATTTCTATAAGTAAATGTGATTTCTTAAAGATTTTTTTCTTCAAAAAAAGTTATATATATATATATATATATATATATATATATATATATATATATATATATATATATATATGTAAAAAAAACCTTGAATGATATTTGTAAATATTTCATGAGCCAACCGCGCCATCCACCTACGAAAATCCATTTGTAGACATTTGAGAGAAACTTACAAATAGGTAAAAGATACTTTTAAAACCCTATGAAAAACATGTATGTTTTGGTGCTTCTTTTTCCAACCAAATTCCTTTTAATATCTTATGTAAAATGTACCACATATAAAGAGCTGGGAGCTACACTTCCCCCCAAAAAAGCACTACACTGAATATCCCATTTAGTGCGTGTGGTACTAATTCCCGAAGCACGCACTATATTGTCAAATCTCAAAATCAATGAGTGCTAAATTTTTCATTGAGTGAATAAAATCTTCATATCATGCTAATTTTAGATCATATTGATATTTAGTATCACCTTTGCTAATTTTCCACACGCACTATACCCTCCCTACCCCCTTCTCACTAAATGGGATAATCAGTGTAATATGTTTTATGGAAACCACAACCGAGAACGAAATTTCAGTTTGCTTAACCCCTAAAAGACCAAGAAGTCCAAATTGGACCTCATATTTTTTTAGCAGTTTTGAGTAGGTTCACTGTGGACTTCCTTTTGTTCAAATTTGTTATTTTCTTGACCACCATATGCATTATTCTTCATTGATTCTAGTCTCATTGATTGAGTGATACAAAATTCAGTCTCATCTAAATTATATTTCACAATATGATTAATTGAATTTGTCATTTTAAAACCACGAATCCTTGGTTCTTTAGGGGTTAATTTTCCTGTGTTGTAATCTAAGAATGAACACAAGGGATGATAATTCGTAAATTGTTGGACGCTGGGTAATTGCAAGTTACATACAATATGGTAATCATTCATGACATGCAATTCACTTTCCAGTTGATATTTCTTCATGCTTTGGTTCACACGGCACGACTTAGTCCCTCTTTTGATGGTACACACGGTATGTGTTTGTCGGAGCAAGAAGGCCCCAAATCAACATGTCTCCGGAAGTTTCGGTCACGTGAAATTCAAGATATATATGAATGTTGGGAAAAAGGCTTTCAAATAGATCAAGTACAGTTCTCTAAAAGAAAGGCTTCTTTTTCATACCCACCGCTATGTTTGCCGTTTTGAAGGAATATGATGTGACCAAATATTTGGGGCGACCGTTTCTCATCTTGCCCCCCCCTCCCAACCCCCCTTATCCTACTTCATTCACTGGACACGCAGCGTCGAAATTTTATAAGATACCTTGTGTTATTGGTAGAATGAACATGTCCCTGTCAAACATCTAATAATCTTCAGTTGCGTACTATTTCAGAGAATGTAGACGTTGTCCAATATTCCAAAAATTCATACTATAATATGGTGCTTTCTTTTTTTATGAACGATAATAACATTGAGACCTATTCTGTTATAAGAATGACATGTTTTTCAAAAGTGTTTGTTTGCCATTCATGTAATGTTTTGGAATTGAATCCCAATTTGCTATGTTAAAGGTATGTTCTCACTTGGTGTAAACAATGTTGTTTGTGAGGGACTCCTGTAAGGAATGAATTTAGATACACTTTTGAACTAGATTCAAAAGGACTAAGGGAACAACATTAATCTTCTAAAAAGGACTAAGGGATGATAAGTTTCAAATGACAAAAAAATCAATGAGATACTTTCATTATTTTGGTGAAGTTCTATTGATGGTCATCATACTGAATCCAAGTCGTTTTTTCTATTTATGGATTTAACATGCGGTCCCATCTCTCAAATAATGATTAAAATCACATGTAGTACATTTTGGCAACTTTTTTTTTTTTCTTCTCTTCATCTCAATTTTAACCATTAATTTTAAAGTTAATTAATTAATTAATTAATTTTTTTTTTTTTGCGTTTGAGCCAAATATATGAAATGGATCTTACAAAATCTAATTTCTAATGTGGTTTGAAAATTTCAATAATTCTTAAAATCGAGCGATTTATTGCAATCATCAGTTTTCCATGGACATAAGCTTTCCTTCTAATTGTGTAAACATAGAATGCCACATAAGTTCACTTTACATGATGATGTTCTTCACTATATTATAGACCCACAATGAGAAATTCAAATTTTCAAATTGTATTTGATATGAAATTTCTTCACTTCTTTAAAAATTCTCGATAATTTCAAATTTTCACAACTTATAAGACGCATGTGATATATATATTTTTAAATAAAATAAATTATGAATTTCCTATTTCTATTGGAGTGACCGATTGAAAGTTTAAAACATTAATAAAAAAGGTGGTGCTCCCCAAGGAGATGCCTAGGCAAAATCACTATGCATGTGTGGAATTGAGCACTACTTACTTGGGCATTTCCCTCGGTAGTGTCACCTTTTCTACTAGTGAAAAGTGAAAATTATTGAAGGTTCACAATACGGTTATCCGCCCATTCTTTTTAGGGTTATGAGTCCCCACATTGTACAGATTAGTCATTTTTTTGTTTCTAATGATTGAGTGACGATGAACGTTAGTGGCAGCCTATATGTTGTTGCAGCACAATTGAAATTTTATTCACAACAATGTTGCTTATCTGCCGCTGTTGCTGATCATATTGAGGTTCGGACATTGAGACCCACCACTTCAATAATGTCTTATGAATGTGTGTGCTATGTTTGAAGAGTCTTCACATTATTGGCCATCAGCCGAAGCTTCAAGCAGCTACTAGTTTCCCATTCCCATGTCTTTCAGCAGACAAGTGTGACAAAAATATCTGTGGGTCTTGTGCCCAAATAGAAGAGGATTCCAATGTATTAAAATATGTCTTATTCATATACTCTATGAACAAATTATGAATTTTTGAAGTTTTGCATACAAATTTGTCAACTTTGCAACTTTTTTATGCAATACATTTACTCAACTATACACTTATTTTTAGCCTACCCATGGAATTAAAAAAAAATACCTTATGGTAGATGTATTCAAAACCGAGTGGACCCAAAACCGTCATGTAGGCTTCCCCATTTACCGTGACAAACTAGATTGTTGTATGTGCTTCAACAATGCCACATGACTACTCACCAGTGGATTTGATGATTTCAATGTCACTAATTTACATACAACCAATGTAACGGTTTTGGGTCAAAAACTACTTTTGACTTTTAAAAAAAAATCACAGATAGTTCATTTTTGGGATTTTATTTTATTTTATTTCTTCAAAAATTCCACTAATCTTCATGATTTTTATTTTCCGACTAGAGAAATTTTGTCTTCTAGTTCACATCCTCCACACATACCTAAAACCTTAAGTTATTGAATTTGGGTACATCTACCTTACATGTTTTCTTTCTCAACTCATTTTATATGAAGCCTTAATGCAGAATAATGTTCTTTAAGCATTATTTAATGCTAAATATCATGTTGCTTCAACATGTTAGATACAAAATAACATGCCATGAAGGATTGTCCATTCTAAACACTTTATTTTTATTTATTAATTTATTTTAAAAATTCTACCATGTGTTATTTTGACATTGGTTGAGACTCACTTAATCCTAAACATGTTCTTTCATTGTTTTTGAGTGAAACTGCCAAAACAAAACAACATACGTTGAAAACAAGGAACACTATAAAAATTTCTTGCAACTTTTAGATGGTGGATCTTGTACCTAACTTGTTTGTCGTCTTCTTCACAGTAAAATAAAATAAAAATTAGCATCTTAAAGATTGTAATGTTCAAAGCGGTGAAACGAGTCTTTTTCAACCATGTCCAAAGACGGAGTTTCAAATTTGACACACTTTAGAAAAGAAAAAGGATATGTTTCAAAACTTGATGAATTTGATGTTATATTGAAAGTTGAGTTGAACATTTGTGAAAAAAATCCAAGATTGAAAAAAAGCTTGATTTTCATTCTTTATAAAATCACAATGTAGAAGAAGGTATAAAATGAAGGATAAGACTAAACTGCTAATAAATCTAACATGAAATTGAAACATGCCAATCTTAATGGTAATTTTTTGGTAACAAGCTATGTGTAGCCTATTCAATTTTTGCTTTCAAAAATTGTGGAATTTGAGTTACAACACTAATTCCATATGTTATGAGGGCTATTTGACTAATTGCAAAACAAAACTCTTCATATCTTCCAGTCCACTAATACTAGCGAGAAAGTGGTCTTTAAACACTAAAACATTGCACTAGTCAGAGTGTGGTGCCCAAGGCTACTACGGTAGTGGTACTAACTTAGTGCCCATAGTGGCCTTGGGCACCGAGCTTTGGCGCTAATGTTTGTGTTCAAGGACCACACTTTCTACTAGTGTCATAACATTTTATAACAATAGGCTTCCAAACCTCTTAGTGCTTGGATCATATTTTACACATATAGTAACTCTTCTTAGAACTATGGTGAGAGAGAACATTTGGCATTGTATGAGGAAATTTAGTAAGAATCAAACAAGGAAAGTTTACTTAAGATGTGAAGAAAAGAGCATCCGAGAGTATCGGAGAGCATAGGAGAGAATCTTTGAAACTTTAGTAGGGATAGAAAGTCTAGGGTTTAATAATGTAATGTATTGGATGCCATACACCCAATCCCCACATTATTAGTGTGCACGCAAGCCTTTTTATTACTCCGAATTGCCTTCTCTAAACAATCGTTCTAGAATATCTTGCACGCTTGCCACAATATCACACTTGTCATACATTCAAACTATGTCATATTAAAAAAAGTGAGATTAAAAAGGTTTGAGTGTAAAAAACACAATCGTTGTCAAAATTAGGTTTTTACGTCAGATTTGAGAGGTCCACATCACCCTAGACCAATCACAAGAGGACTCGTAGGGTAGAGTGGAAAGAGGTAAAAGTGATTGGTTTGGAAGTGAAAGAGAACGGAAGACGGACATCAACACGGTTGCAGGAGGTGGGACGTTGGGATGTCGAAACCAGAGGGATACGGTGGCTTGGTAGAGAAAGATTGCGAAAATTATAGGTGGAGAGCTGTCGTAATAAGTTAGTCGGAGCGAAGGGTGCACGCATGGCCATGATCTTGGCACTGACTTAACAGAAGGGCACACGTTGCCCCCTCCCCCGGGACTTTCCTTGCCCTGGGAATCGAAGACCAGCACCCGGGCCTGGCTGTCTTTTAATAAGAGTGATTGAATGGCCTGTTGATTAAGTCTTACAACTCAAGTTATAGAGACGAGTCGTTTTGCAGAGCCTGCTTGTGCCAGTTCTTATGGATGCTTGTGCCCTTCTCCATGACCATCATTTTTTTAATAGTATATTGTATGTATTTTGTAGATAGCCGTACTAGTAGTAAGACCTCTGGTCCTCTTTTGAGGCTAGTGTAAATAAAGTGTTTGTTGTCTCTGCCCCACCAAGAAAGAGACTACGAAAACGCATCGTTTTCAAGGAGTTACATGACTTAACAATATAAACACAGCCATAAAAGTAAATCTAGAGTAAATACTATGGCAGAGATTATGCAACTACAGAGTCATCATATTGTACCCATGATATTATTCCTAGTCTACAAGCTTTTTCACGCCATAGGCTTGGGGAGGGCCCAATTTTCCAATTTTTTTTCATTCTCGTGTCCTATTACTACACTCGTCCTTCTCTTTTGTGTCATCTTAGGTTAAATTAGTGTATGATAGAGTAGATGAGTTCTTTTTGTTAAGTTTGTACTATCATGTAGTGTTTTAGTGAACAGTAGCTCACACAAAAATTTAAACAAAAAAATGAAGTTCATCAACATGTATCGTACACTAATTTCATGATGTCCTACTATCATAGTTATAGTGATATGGCTAAAAGTAGTGTGGGTTGTACACTAAATAGAATGAAGATTGTAGTGGAATAAATGAGCGAGAGATGGTGGGGAAATATTGCAAGAGTGTACAAGTGATTGCAATAGTTAGACATTGTTGCCATTCCTACCCATGATCTTTTGTACACCCATATTAGTAGTATATGTTTTAATTTTGAAAAAATAAAATTTTCCAAATTGGCACCAACAACTTCATTTTATTCTTAGAGGGTCTACCCAGTAGAGTTTGGAGTCTCAACAATCACAAAATAGAGCAACTTTTTGTATGATTTCTATGAATTATATGCCCTACTAAAGCTTGTAGGAGTTAAATTTTTTTTGCTATTGTGATAAAAATGTGTATATATATGCATACATACACACACACATATAAATATAAATATATACATGTATATAAATATGTATATATATATATGTATATTTTTCTTTTTTCTTTTTTTCTTTTTTTCCTTTTTTGGGCTTAGGTTTCAACCTATAAAGATATGACATGAAGTACATTCACACAATAAATCAATTTTTGCATTTATCATCAATTTTATTGCCATCAATGACAAGAGAGCGGAACATAACATTTAGTAGCATGCAATGACTCTGCTTTGGCTCTTGAGTATATGGTGCAACATCCAACAGGACTCCGTAGTAGCTAAGTGGACATGTGGAGTCCTAAGGTGATGTGCATGGTGCATGAAGAAAAGGTTGAGAGCTTGAAGGCTACTAAATGGTGTTGTACCATCTCCTGTAGAGCCAAGTTAGAATCAGTGCATAATCTTTTACTCTAATCAATCTAAAATTTGGATGTTAAAGTGAAAATGTGGCACACATCACATTTTTACCATCTTTGTGGAGAATCACAAGTTGTAAAAAAAATTAAATTAGTTTGACAAAGAGTCATTAGAAAAATTCATGAGCAACTAGGACGGTCGAGGTTCTAATTTTACATTTAATTTTGATACCCATAACTTCTCACATTTGTATGTTGTGTAAATTCTCTTTCTAGCCAAAAATTGACAAATTTGCCATTTTCTAATTATAGAATGGCAAATTCTCCCCTAAACACGCTCCTCATTCACATTGGCCTTGCAAGTCATACTTACTTTCCTTCAAGCAAGGCCTCCAATTCAAAACTCTCAGACATTTGCACTATGCCACGTGGATATAGAGGTTGCGGGCATCACGATCCAATAAAAAATTGGAAAATAATTGACAACATGTTGCTTTTGACATTTTTCTTAAAGTGGAAATTGAGATGCAAATGAAGTAATCTACTTTGGTAATCTACTAATCATGTAGGAGACACTTTGATTAAACTTATGTTTTATATATGTGTTTATTTTTAATTTTTTTTTGGTAGATACATCTGCAATGAAAATAAAATCCTCATTTATCTTTCAAAAATTGAATTCATAATCAAAACTAAAACTAGATTCTTACACACCATCCATATAGCATAAGGTTATTTAATCCCATTTTAAAGCACCTCATAATATATAGCAGATTCCCAAATCAGTGTAGCATATTCTCAAATTATGACAAATCCACGCCAAAATTTAACTAAACGATGAGTGGTGAGAGTGGTGAGAGTGGTGAGACACTATAGTTAGTGTATATAGTGCTACTATTAAAAAGGATATGACTCCATGGCATTCTTTAGCTAGTACTGCAACACACCCTTTTGCTCGTGCAAAGAATCAACATATGAACATGGAATTGATGATGTGGAACATGTAAAAACTATTAAACAAAAAAATCTTGTTGAGTTGCCAAGCCATCATTAGTTAGAGATGGCTTTGATTCTCTAGAAGATTACAATTTATACAATGATTCTAGACTACGATGTTGATTTCCAAAGGTGAACATTGGGGTTGCTAAAGAATGTTATGCTGGTATTGGCTAAAGAACCTTATGAGAAAGTACTAAAAAAATTCTAAAAAAACATGAGTCAAATTTGGGCATCTTGGTCTTTGAGGGATTAATCAAACTGTCTTAACTCCTAAGTGATCTAACAACCATTTTAGGGTCGTTGCCCTTTTTTGTGAGTTGTCCATGATGAAAAATATATTTTTATTAAAAAAAATTCCTAATAATAAATCAAGTCTACTTTCCAACCCAATTTGAATCATGTCAATCCAAGTTAACCCTAAATGATAGAAGGGGTAAGGGCAAAACCTAAATGTGTTATAAAATGTTGCTTCTACAACTTCGATGAAGTTTGGTCCAAAAGAGAAAATGAGAAGCACGATGTTTAGTAATTATCCGTACCGTCAAACTTTCAAAAAATGTTTTAGATACTCATTAAACAAATTTAGAAGCATTTATCGTTGAATATTCACCAAAATTACAAATTTTATTTTTAGAATTTGAAATTTGGTATGATTGGTTGAAACTAGACATTCTATTCTAAAGTTCAAAAAAGATTTTTTTTAGAAAGAGGGAACATCATTACTTTCCCGAAATAATAAGTTTTGTAACACTAGGACAATGTTGAGGTGTTTGTCTTTGAAAATTTCTCCTTGATGGAGTTTAATTCCGATTGACATGATTCAAATTGGGTTGGAAAGTAGACTTGATTTCCTATTTGAATTTTTTTTTCTAATTTTTTTTCATCTCGGGCAGCCCGTAAAAAAGGGCAGCGACCATAAAATGGTTGATCGGTCACTTAGGGGTTAAACTCCGTCAAGGAGAATTTGTTTAATGACAAAAACATCAATATAGTCCTAGTGTTATAAAACTTACTATTTCGGGAAACTAATGATATTATCTCCTTTGATTTTTTTGATTTTAAAATAGAATGTCTAATTTTAACCAAGCATACCAAATTTGAAAGTCTAAAAATAAAAGTTACAATTTTGGTGAATATTAAATGATAAATGCTTCTTGATTCATCAAATGAGTATCTAAAACGTTTTTTTGAAAATTCGATCTTACCAATATAATCACTAAACATCATGCTTCTCGTTTCCTCTTTTGAACCAAATTTCATCAAAGTTGCAAAAGTAACATTTTATAACACATTTAGGTTTTTCCCTCATCCCCTCTGTCATTTACACTAGTAGAAAAGGTGGCACTCATAACATTCAGTAGTCTTTGAGCATGCTACCCTCCCTTGCATGGAATGATGTGGAATATCCCACATCATTTCATCGTCCCAACGAAATGATGTGGGATATTCTACATCCCATTAGTAGCTATGGGGGCACGTGGCATCAAGCAAGAGCAAGCAACCATGGTGCACAGTAATCGAAAGCACAATTCAACATTGTTTTTTCATTGTTTATTTGATTGATTCTCAACTCAATAGTGTTTCGTCATTGTTAATTTGATTCATTCTCAACTAGTCAACTCAATAGTGTTTCGTCGTTATTTATTTGATTCAATAGTTCATTCAATTAGAAATCACTCGTCACTTTGTATATAAAGGTGGATGAAACTTAAAAGGCAGTCTCTTTGAAGGCTACTGAATGTTATGTGCCGAGAGAGATGCCCAAACAAGTAGTACCCTATTCTACTTATGCATAGTGATTTTGTGTGGACATCTCCCTAGGGAGCCACTCCTTTTCTACTAGTGTTTAGGGCTAAATAAATGTGTGTCACGTCGACTGTAGCTATCCGGAAGTGAGTATTGAGCGGAGAGGTACCGGAATGGATATATAATATAACATAGTATAGTATTATATAATATAGTATAATATAGTTAGGATACTGGTTGATTTGTGCTGTAACTTCCATAAGCTAAGCTGGGGCCCAACTGAAGCTACTGTAGACAAAGCATAATAAGAATATTGTAATATAAATAAATAAATAAAATAAAAATAAAAATTATAAATTATTAGTTGGGCAATAGTATTATTTGGTTGCATGATCACCGGTTTCATAAATGGAGGAATTGTCGGCTCACCGCCTCAGCTCAGTCTCTCCCATTTCCGAGTACAGTCTTATTCCCTTCGTCCTCCAAAAAGACCTTGTTTTTATTGAAATTCGTGAATTTATCCCTGAAGGATCAAGGATTCATGGTTTTAAAATGTCAAATTCAATTGATCATATTGTGAAACATATAATTTAGATGAGATCAAATTTTATACCACAAGAATCAATGAAGAACATTGCACTTGTTGGTCAAAAAATAAACAAATTTGAACAAAAAGAAATCCACTTAAGACCTACTCAAAACTGCTAAAACAAACATGAGGTCCGATTTGGGTTTCTTGGTCCTTTAGGGGTTAAGCTTAATCTCATGATTGTAGAGGGAGTATGTTCACTGCAATGCAAATCTATGGATTAAGTGAATACGGAGGGAGTATTTAGATTGCCAGAAAGTGTATACATGACCAAAATGTATGACGATAATCCATAATCAGCATGATCAAAATCTATGACAATAATTCATGATCATCATGATCAAAATCCATGAATTATGGTGCCAAATTGATTGCAATGCCATGAAGCAGTTGTCAAGCACGCACAAAGCTTTATTGTGAGCAGTGAATGAGTATAGTTGCAAATCATGGTTTTATTTTGGACAAAATTTAAGTTGATATTGTGGTAATTCTGCAGAACAAAGGGAGTAAATCTTAGCCACAAATAAGTTAAAGCATGTCCACCAGTGAGGTTGATATCCAATTTCCAAACCTCTTATACCAAACCAAACCTAAATATTTTGAAACAAGAGGAGTCTAGCTGTAATCAACAAAAAAAAATGCAAGCCTCGAGCATTCTTGTTGGCAAAAGTCTTTTTAAGTCAAATTTGGACATCAATTTTTAACAAGAAAATTGAAGATAGTAGTCACTAGTGCTCGGTGGAGATTCTTTTAGTCTATTGTGCACACCATCAAAAAGAATATGTTCTTGGCTCCTCCTTTCGAGCAATCTGGTTGGCAAAAAGTTTTTTCAACTCAAATTGGGACGTCAGGTTTTAACATGACATTCAAAATAGTAGTCACTAGTGGAAATTCTCTTAGTATATTGTGCATATCCTAAAAAATATATTTTCTTGGATCCCACCCTCGAGAACTTTGACTAACAAAAAGTCTTCTAAAGTCAAATGAAGACGTCAAATTTTAAAAAGAAATTTGATGACATCAGTCATTGGTCGAAATTCTCTTAGTCTATAGTGCATACCTTCAAAAAGAATATTTTCTAGGGTCCCAACCTCAAGCACTCTTCAGGTTGGCAAAAAGTCTTTTCATGTCAATTCGAGACGTTCAAATTTTGCAAGAAATTTGAGGATAGCAGTCATTTGTGGAAATTCTCTTATTCTATTGTTCACACTGTTAAAAAGAATCTTCGTTGGATTTTAGCCTCGAGCATTCTGGGTGACAAAAAGTCTTCTAAAGTCAAATTGGAATGTCAAACTTTAACAAAACATTTAAGGATAGCAATACTCATTGGTCAAAATTCTCTTAGTCTATGGTGCATGCCTTCAACAATTTTTTTTTTCAAGTCCCACCCTTGAACACTTTCACTGTAAAAAATTCTTCTAAAGTCAAATCAAGATGTCAAATTTAACAATGAAATTTGAGGATAACAATCATTGGTCAAAATTCTATTATTCTATTGTACATACCTTCAAAAAGAATCTTTATTGGATCCCAACCTTGAACACTCTTGTCGGCAAAAAGTCTTATGAAAATCAAATAAAGACTTCAAATTTTAATCGGAAATTTGAAAATATCAGTCACTAGTGGTAATTCTCTTAGTCTATTTTGCATATCCTCAAAAAGAATATTTTATTTGGTGCCAATTGTTACATAGTCATACTACCCTTCGTATCAAATCCACCCTATTCACTCTATGTCCCATTATAATATATATGGGACATAGAGTGAATATATATATATATAGAAAATTTCATTAAATGAATGTGAGACTATGCATTTAGTTACAACTTGATTGATTGAAATTGGTACTTCACTAGTTGACTACAAATTTTAGGAAAAGTAACCAATTATTTTTAAACAATAGTGACAAGTGTCACATCTTGATGTGTTGAGATTTCTTAAATTAATTTTATGACTGACTATCAATAGGCCATAGTTGGATGATTTCATAAAAGAGGGGGATGTGGTTGGATTCCTTCAAAAATCTTCCTAAACCCTGAGACTATTAGAAAATAGAAATTAGAACTCCCTATTTGCATCAACATTAACCCTTAAAGGACTTACTAAGCTCAAGGGGCTCATTTTTGAGAGAATAATAGAAAAATCTTTAGTAAATGGATTTTAAATTGTGGAGTTTAGAGTTGGAGATTTAAAATACAAATCTTCTAAAAAAGAAATTTTAAATTTGGAGCGGTGGAACTATTAAAATACCTATGAATAAAACACAAAAATTCTACAAATACTTGAAAGTACAGTAAATACTTACAAATACAACACATGTACTAAGTAGTATTTTTTGTATTTGGAAGTTTGTTATTATTATTATTATTATTATTTTTTAAATTTTTTTTTGTTGTTTCAATGGAATTGTGTTATGTTATTCATGTTCCGGTAGTGCATGTATTTAAATCTTGATCAATGTACCAATTTCCTTGCATATTTTAATGAATATTTTTTTGTCCTAAACAATATATAGATAAGTCACTATCACTTATAAAATTCACAACAATATGTGTGAGTCCGTTCTTGACATGAAAGATTGTGATGGAGAGGCGTTGATATAGGTATTGCCGAACATCTTGACTTTCATTTTTGAAAATTTAACCCAAATCCTATTTAACCCTTAAACGTCAAGACGGCCTGAATGGGGCAGCTCAAAAGGAATCTATTTTTTTTGGGGGATTTTTTTTTTTTTTTTGGGGCCAAAAACGGCTCTGCAGTGCACTGCTGGCTAGCACTGTAGCACTGCGGCACTGCTGAACTTCAGCTGCTCCAACCTCAAAACTTGTTCAACTTGATAACTTTGATTGCTTATCAACGATTCCACAATCTCTCAAAAGAGGCGAAAATTTGGAATCTAGATCGCTTTTTCAGTAGCTTTCCAACGCAACAAGTCTCGCTTGATTTGGTTGAGAAATGAAACTTTTTTCTCCAATTATTCCTTTATACTAAGCCCATGGGGCTTGCTTTGACGTTTAACCCCTAAACGTCACAGCGTCCAGAAACTGGACGACGAATGATTTCAAAGCCTTCTCACGTTCTCATCAACGCTTGGATGATACTCATCCAATTTTTTGGAGATTCCTCACCAAGTTGTTGTCCTATCTAATGGCTGGATTTAGTCATACTAGAGTACATATTTTTCTAAAATTGAAAATGTAGAAGTATGTCAAGTCGTTGACCAAGCCAAAATTGCATTGACTCTAGTTCAAAGTGGAATCGTGAAAAATGAGGTCATAAATTTAAGAAACACAAAAATTTCAAAGTATCACCACACTTAAGAGTATCTCATTTCAAACTCATTCCAAAAAAATTTACTCAAAAAATATTGAAATTTAGTTTGTAATCGAATTTAGAAGGAAATTTTAATTTTAACTTTCAAATTTTATAATTAAATATTGGAGATTGTATTAGTGAATCGAACCGTACGGATGGAATCTAAAATTCAAGATCTAGAACTTTCATATGTATATCAATTCCAGAATATTCTTCTAAATGGTAGTTTATAATGTTTTTTCTCAAATTGTCAATTCCAGGGACACCCTGGTACGTTAAGGGGTTAAGGGTTAACTTTGAAGTCACAAATCTCTTTTTTGAGTGTGCATTATACAATTCAAAGACATACTATAATCTTTCAATCCAATAGTTTGATGTTACCAAAGTATAACCAACATTTGTTTAATTAAGTTATACAATTGAATACTCCTAATAGTATCCCAAATTTCAACATAGAGTTTTAAAAAAATTGCCAAAAAAACTATGGTTTTTGCAGAACTGCCATGGGCACTAAGAACATGTCTACCCATGCCCCCGAGAGTCTCTCACACTTAAGAATTAAATGAAAAGTTCCAAGGGCCCTTCAAAAATGCCTCTTGACTCTCAATCTTAGCGTGTTAAGAAATGAACCTTCAAATCATTGTTTAGTTTACTATATCTCACATTCTACTTGTGATTCGTCCATTGACTATTTGATATGCAATTTTGATGCATGAGGGGCGTACAAGGGTGGAAGTTAAAGTGTAAGGGCTCTTCGAAAATGCCTCTTGACTCTCAATCTTAGCGTGTTAAGAAATGAACCTTCAAATCATTGTTTAGTTTACTATATCTCACATTCTACTTGTGATTCGTCCATTGACTATTTGATATGCAATTTTGATGCATGAGGGGCGTACAAGGGTGGAAGTTAAAGTGTAAGGGCTCTTCGAAATGTGAATGAATAATTTCAACAAGTCAACTCTAACGTGTATGGGTGTGAATACTCTAAAGGGTTAAGAAATGTTCACATCATGAAGATCATCATTGTCACTTTTGGGTGTCTCCGTCGTACATGATAAATTTTGAAGTCAATTCATTTATTTTGAATTTTTATTTTTATTTTTATTTTTTCAACTCCCTACATTTTTGAAGATTAAAATTTAGTAACATCAATAAATTGAATAAAAATTTCTTAAATTATCAAGATTTTGAAACTTTTCACAACATTCTGCAAGCTGATAAGGTACTACAGTGTATAGTTATAGACATATCCTCGTAAATTGGATAATGGCACGTCGTACTGTATGTTGCATTGGCAAGTGCAATAAGTATTTAACCACTAAAGGCCCTTAAAAGCCAAAATGGCTTTTTGCTGTTTCGGGCAGCTTAGATGGAAGGTCTAAATTAAGAATTTTAGACTGTAATTTGGTGTGGGCGTGGTCATACATACAAGGTGTGTGGGGTAAAAATTACAAAGTCAAATTCGGATTTTATAATTTTTTTATTGAAATTTTTGGTTTCAAGCCCAACTGGGGCAGAAAAAAACTTTTTATTATAATCATTTTTTCAATTTTTTTTTTCGGAGACATGCTCTTCACCACATTTAGGCTCAGAATTTGAAGTGACCCATGTTGATTATATTCTTGGCTTGACAAGGGCAGCCTCCAAAATAAAGAACAGCAACCTCCAAGGTTTTTTGTAATTTCACATCCATTTCTTTCGAAATTTGTCAAAATTTGAGATTTTGAAATTTTTAAAAAATAATTTCGCCTAAAATTTATAAAATCATAGAGGTACCTAATCACCGTTCATTTTTTCCAAAAATCAAATACAATTAATGTGATGCATGTTTCACCAAATTGCCATTTTTATACCTACTCCCGGAAATTAATTTGGATGAAGGTTTGAAACGCGTAATGAGTCTCTAAAATTTTGCATGAGCGTACCCAACTTAGTTATCTACATGGAAAAAAATATGAGCAAAATGTTTGGAGTAACAATCTTCAAGTCCCCCTTTGCACTATGGAGACAATGCCTCCCAAGCAATGCCCCGAAAAACTTTTGCACAAACTTTGGATGTTATGATCTTGCAAATGATAAACATCCAACGGTCAATTTTTGAAACAGTAGCTATGAATAGGCTTAGGTAGAAGATCTTACGGTTGGAATTCTAAAAGAAGTAAAAAAACTTGGTTCACATCCCCGGGAGTACATAGAGGTAGAAAATCGCAGTTTTGAGGTTTCAAGCTCCCAAAAACACAAGGAAATTTAGGGGTTAACCCCTAAGTGACTATCCTTTCTTTTTTATGGGTGCTCAAGATGAAAAATAAAAATTCATAAAAAATAAAAATGTTTTCAAATAGGAAATCAAGTCTACTTTCCAATCCAATTTGAATCATCTTAGTTTGAGTTGAACTCCACCAAGGAGAATTTTTCAAATATAAAGACCGCAATATTGTCTTAGTGTTATAAAAGTTGCTATTTGGGGAAACTAACAATGTTTTCTCCTTTGAAGAAATTTCTTTTTTAAAATTTAAAATAAAATGTTTAGTTTTAACCAATCATACCAAATTTTAAAATTTTAAAAATAAAGATTGTAATTTTGGTGAATATTCAACAATAAATGCTTCTGAATTCATTAAATGAGTACCTAAAACATTTTTTGAAAGCGTGACTCTACAAATATATTACGCTTCTCATTTTCTCTTTTGGACCAAACTTCAACAAAGTTGCAAAAGAAACAATTGCCCTTAAAAAAACTGTCATTTAGAGGTTAACCCCTAAATGTCTTAGAGTCTAGAAACTAGATCACGAACGGATTCAAAGCCTTTTCACGTTCTCATCAATGCTTGGATGAAACTCATCCAATTTTTTGGAGATTCTTCACCAAGTTGTTGTCCTATCAAATGGCTAGATTTAGTCATACTAGAGTACATATTTTCTAAAATTACAAATGTAGAAGTATGTCAAGTCGTTGACCAAGCCAAAATTGCATTGACTCTAGTTCAAAGTGGAATCGTGAAAAATGAGGTCATAAATTTAAGAAACACAAAAATTTCAAAGTATCACCACATTTAAGAGTATCTCATTTCAAACTCATTCCAACAAATTTTATTCAAAAATGTTGAAATTTAGTTTGTAATCGAATTTAGAAGGAATTTTTAATTTTAACTTTCAAATTTTATAATTAAATATTGGTGATTGTATTAGTGAATCAAACCGTACGGATGGAATCTAAAATTCAAAATCTAGAACTTTCATTTGTATATCAATTCCAGAATATTCTTCTAAATGGTAGTTTATAATGTTTTTTCTCAAATTGTCAATTCCAGGGACACCTTGGTACGTTTAGGGGTTAATTCAAAATTCAATGTTCAGTTACGAATTTGTATGAAACAAAGTCATGGATGATATCTATTTCAATTCCAGAATCCAAGTCATATAATGCTCATTTATCGTATTTAAAAAAAACAGATTATTGCTCAAAAAATTATAAAAATCCTGCAGCTGAATTTTCCAGCGTTTCTTACGAATATCAAGAAATAACTCATTTCAGAAAACCATGAGAAAAGTAAATTCTTTTCACTTTATAAAACATTATAAAACAGTCAGTGCATAACTTAGAACATTTTAACATTCTCAATCAGCTTTTTACTGATTGACAAGAGTCCCATTTATCCTGGCAAAGACCCTTTAAAAAAAAAAAAATTCTCTGCTCCAAAAGGGGAGAGACCACAAAAATACTTCGTTTTCAGGAGTTACACAGCTCTACAGTACAGTAAAAAAAGTTGTAAAAGTAAATTTAGGGTAAAAACTAAGACAAAGACTACGAGACTAGCTGCATGCTCTTGCTACATTAATTATCTCATTTACTATGATAGGGTTTATGTTGCGTGTGGAAAATTAATGAAGGTGATACTAAATATCATTATGATGTAAAATTAGCATGATATGAAGATTTCAACCACTCACTAATAATTTCAGCCTTCACTAATTCTGAGATTTGGCAAAATAGTGTGTGCCTTGGGAATTAGTATCACACACTACAGAGAATAATCAGTGTATTATAGTATCCTTAGTAAGGACACTCTAAAGTTATAGATCAAAATAATTTTCTATGTGCAAGTGCCATGCTTGTATGCTCTCTACAGTGATTGTAAGCCTCTTAATAACTCTATAGTGGAGAAAGGTGAGGTCTTACAATTCTTTAAAAATGTTATGATGCTTAATCTTTAACCCTTAACTTCCTGAACCATTTTCAGCACGTTTTGGACCCTGATTTTTTCGGTTAGGAATACATGTTGCTCAAACTTATGTAGTTCACTTTTTTACAAAATCAACCGTAAGATCTTATAGATATGCAAGTTACCTTCATCTTTACAAAGTTTGGTGTCAATCCAAGTTATAGATTGCTTGGATGGGACATAAAAGTGAAGGGTTTACTAGTTCACTTATGACTGAGAGAAATCTTACAAATTCCTACAAATTTGATCTTCCATTGCAAAATCAAACACGGTAGGTTAAAAGTACACAAAAGAACACATATAGTAGGAAAAATAATTTTGGAAAAAAGGTGAAATCCAAGTGCAAGATTTGCATTTGAGTAGCTACACCCATCCACAAGCCACCTTGCCCAAATGGAACACGTGGCAGCTCGTCATTCGCCCATCACTCTCTTGAGCTGACTTTTCTTACTCGATTTTGTGACCACCCAGCACTTGTGGATTTTTGCAAAATTGACAATGAGCATTTCTCCAAATCAGACTACACCATTGGATAGCTACCTCGTTTCTACACAAAATTGGCCCAAATTTTGAATCATTCGGGCACCCCTTCCTCAAGATATTTTCAGTTCTAAAAATAGAGCGACCCATTTTGGGTCGCCCAGGAAGTTAAGGGTTAAATGTTAAGAGGGTCTTGGATTGGCAGCCCAAAGGATTTTTTTAGAAAGTTGTCCCAAATAGTCGCCCCTTGAATAACGTGAACAACCAATGAGAATTCTTCCAATCCTCTATGAACAATGAATGAAGATGAACAATGTCACTCCAATTTTTTTTTTTAAAATTCAATGAGATTCCAGCTCTGTAGTGACCTCTGCAATTCTAAATTAAAAAAAAAGAAAACACTGTTGAACAGCGCTAGCATGTGCTATCAGCTCTCGTACATGTTGCCAGCTCTGGTATGCATCAAGGTCTCAAGCTGCCCGATTCCTTCCTCGATTCCTTCCCCTCCCTCCGTACCAATTCTCTTTCCAATTTCCTTGGAATGTGTAATTTACTAAAATAGGCGTATTTTCTATATTTAGCCTTGCTATTTCATCACCTTTTGGAAGCACCAATTCATTTCAATTTTGGTTGAGAAAATCCACTTTTTTCTTCATTATTCCCTCAAAACAAACCCGTGGGACCTTTTTGACGTTTAAGGGTTAAGTGAGTGTCCCGCGTGTCACATAATCAACAACAACATCCTGGTCTATGCACACGGTTATACTCCCATTGTCTGGAAATAACTCTCGTATTTAAAAAAAACATTCAATTGAACACTCCTTTTGCCAAAAACAATAAAAATAGTCTCAATAATCAAGAAGTGCACATGATGTTGATAACGTTACCTCTTAAAGGAGTGGCTCTTTGTGTAAAAAATTCATCCCAAAACCCATTTGAATTCTGAAAAGTCACGATTTCTGAATTGCAACTCATAAGATTTGAATTCTGAAAATCGAATGAATTACAATTCACAATTCTAGAATTGCAATTCACAATTTTGAAAATCCATATAATAATCCATGAGTTGCAAAATGTCAACTTTCCAACCATTCACATCCACTTTTTCATGAGACAACAAATAAAAATGTGACACATGACACTTTCTAAAAAAAAAAATTAATTTGTGTTAGAGCTGTTACCCATGTTACAGTAGAGCTCATGTTTGAAGCATAAAGCAGACGTCAATTATTTATGCCAAAACCGGACACTCAGGGGGAGTAGTAGCAATACGTGATTAATTCTAGATTTCCATCCCATAATAATTCCTAGGCATTCAAATTTTGCAACAGATCAACATGATCACACAATGAACATGATCAAATCGCATCCCTGATCGTTTACACTATTGAAATCGTCCACATGCAGCCACGCAGTGCCAATCATATGCTGATACGAAAACGCTCATGAAGATGACAACACAAGTTGAGTATTGTATACACACAATTTGAAACATCAAATAAAGTACAGTGAACACATTGAAATAGTTGGTGCACACACTTCAACAAAGACCACATATTTTTTTTGTTATGTGCTTCTTCAATCAGGTAGTTCATGGTACACAATAAAAAATAAACAACTGTACTATTGGTTGGTCAATTTCAGCCACCTTTTTAACAATCCATAGAGGGCCGAGTGACTTCTACCCATAGTAACTTATTATACTACTACTATCAAGAATGAACCTCCTCACAAAGGAAAAACTCTGAAGGTGGTTGTCAGTGTACATACCCTCCAGCAAGGATAAAAAGTTGGGGCTCCTTTTCCACCCATTTAACATCCTAACATGTGAGACTTGTAATTGAGAAACGTCTAAGTTCTATCACAATCAAAAATGCTTCAATACTCATGTAGGTAGTCTAAAGCTGTGATTGGGATACTACTACTACTACTTCAAGCTTCAACAATTCATAACATATTCATACAATATCTAAATAGTACATATTTTGGTGCGTTGGAATCCTCCGGGACGAAAATTTACTTAATTAATTATTCCAAAAATTATTCATATTCCATTTTAAGAATGGAAACCACTCAAAACCACAGGAATGGTTCCCTACCTGAAATACTATCTTGGGCCAGAGAGCTCAATAGCGTGCAGAAAGGAGGAATTAGAATTCAGTTCCCAATCGCGGGGAATGCGAGTCATGCATTGCACTTCTTGGCTGCGAATCACCTCCAGCTTCTCCCATTCTGCCCAGCGCTCTTCAAGGCCGTTCCCTTCCAGCATTTTCACCACGTCACTCATTTTGGGCCTGTCTGATGGAGAGTTTTGTGTACATAATAGAGCCACCTGTCCATCCCCAATTAACCCATGGATTTCAATATAAAAGGACCCTAAACCACAAGTCACGTTTGACAGGATTTCTACTAAGGTTGATTGTCCTAAAACCACCAACTTTAAGCAATCTGGCCTATTTTTGGCAGTGCTAAATTGGAAAAAAAAATGACGACATTCGAAATAGGTTTTGATGAGGATTGCAAAAAAAAAATGCAACATCTAATTCGCATTTGTCAATTTTATACAAAATTCCAAAGTGGAAAGTAACCTCTAACCCAAATCAAACCTTTAGGTTTCCCCATGTTCACACCATGTGGTACTAACTTTCACTCATAATGATACCCAAAACCGCCAACTATTTCTTTGCAATGATTGGCGTGCCATTGGTCTACTTGAATAGTGAAATTGGTGGTTTTGGGTCTCAACTGTGGCGGCCCCAAGAAAGGTCTACATGTCATAATTGGGGGAGGTGGTGGTTTTAGGACATCCTACCTTACTATTGAACCCTAAACCCTAAACCCTAAACCCCTCCAGGGGAGAGATTTCAAACAGCCACCAAATATGGAGAACATAAAATGAACAGCCCAGAGCCAAAAGTTAAGACACTGTTCCATCCAACAATTGTTGAGAAAAAAACAGCCAGGTGTTCCTTGTCGATAGTGGAGGTATTCATTATTCTTTGAAGATGCGTTAAATTGCCAAATGTTTGAAAATACTATCCAGAATATAGACTTTGAAAGAAAATAGGCCCTGTAAACAAAGTACTAGACAATACATGAGTCTAGAATTAAACTCACCCGAAGTAACTCTTTAATATCTGTCATGTCGTACTCCTTGAGATTAGGGTCTACCATCAACTCCACCTTGTTCTCTTTGACCAATTTTTTAACCTGAAATTTTGAGAAACAAAATTGACATGAGCTCCCAGCGAGTACTTGAGACATCATATGATTCAAACCGGCAAAGCATGTTCATGAGACAATATTTAGAGAAATGACAGGTATTGTTTTAGTTAGGTTTTAAATATAGTCTTGATTGAAAAACCAATTCTACACAAGTGTACTTGTAGGTAGGAAGTGCACCATGCAAACTCACCCAATCCAAGAGCATTACGTCGTCATCATCAGCAAGGCGAGATAAGTTCACAGCACCCTGCCCAGTGATGAGCTGCAGCAACGTGATTCCATAGCCATATACATCTGTCTTCTCCGATGACTTTCCTGTGGACATTGACTTCTACAGATTAAACAAATTTTCGTTTTCCCACATCGGACCAAATCTAATGTCTAAAATATTGTTTAACCCCTAAACGTACCAACCTTTTGGACAAAAGTAGATGCTAGCCTCAAAAATTATTAGCGTGGCTCAGATGTACATGAGGCGTACATCAGAGGACCATTGCAAGCATAAAATCTACCCAACAAATTTGACATGTAGTTGGAGGCCTCTCCAATATTATCAACAGGTCCCCATCACAAGAGATTTATTGTAATAGGCTTACAAATGTGACTTGGATGAAAGTCATCCGAGGTTGTATGAAAAAGTTGCAAAGCTTTTAATCTGTTCGTGATCCAGTTTCTGGACGCTGGGACGTTTAGGGGTCAACCACTGAAATTCAAATTCTTGCATAACACTAAAAATATTATTACCTGTGGACATATACTCGGGTGCAATGTGGCCAAGGGTGCCTCGAACCGCGGTCGTGATATGTGATTTCTTGAAGTCAACAGGCTTGGCCAACCCAAAATCTCCCACCACAGCCTCAAACTCATCGTCCAGAAGAATGTTGTCAGCTTTGACATCGCGGTGAATGATCTTTGGACTGCATTGTTCATGCAAGTATGCCAGTCCCTTTGCTGCTCCTAGAGCAATATGTCTCCGCATCTTGCTACTCAGAGCAGCCTCTCCATTTTCAGGCTCTGCACACACAGACATACAAACCACGCTTGAGGTCAAACTACCAATGGGTCCTAAAGCAGAGATTAATTTTTAAAGCCTTGCCCTTCCCTTCATTAACACCATTCTGGATGAAGTGGCTAGTAATCAGCTGTACAGTACCCACCAATAAGTTTACGTTCATTCAACTTTTCAAAGAATTGAATCAAATAATTAAATTTATAAAAATATCAATATAAAAATATTAAACTACAAATTAGGCTCAAAGCTTATAATTTTTGTAATATTTTTTTGGCAATTCTATGAAAAGTTGAAGGAACGTAAACTTGTTGGTGGGTATTGTACACATTTATGGATAGGTAGTCTGGTTAAAACCAAATCTCGAAGGACTGGCTTAAGATCACCCCGGGGGCTAAACATGTATGAGTATACGTGAGTGCACAGAAGGGGTATTAATTTGAACACTGCCGTATTATGTATACATATAGTAAACACATTTGGAACTGAAAATATTCATGTATAGTTACATTAAACGGAATATATTTGTATACAGAGGTATTTGGACATATAATCTCTCATATACAAGGGTTTTTTTTAGAAGGAGTCATGAACGCACGTGATTCTCAAACATAATGTAGAGTGCACC
This sequence comes from Pohlia nutans, assembly GCA_022496805.1. Classification (NCBI taxonomy): domain Eukaryota; kingdom Viridiplantae; phylum Streptophyta; class Bryopsida; order Bryales; family Mniaceae; genus Pohlia; species Pohlia nutans. Next base: position 8,688,420 of record CM040086.1, read on the forward strand.
CCCGGGAGATCACCTCCAGGAAAACGTGATCAAAACAATGTAAAAAATAGATTTCTTCGATGCTTACTATAATGTTGTTCTGCTAAACATAAAACATTCTTCCAAAACTGTGTGGGTCCTAGGCCGAGTTCTGCAGAACATTCATAGGATTGAAAACATACTTTTCAATTGGGAAGAAACACTCCCATTAGACATGAACGGATAGACGAGCAAACGCTCAGTAGGAGTGGTGCAAAAGCCATATAGCCGTAACAGGTTCCGATGGGCTGCCATGCTGATAATTTCAACCTGATACACCACCCAACAAGTACCAAGTAGGTAAGTCTAAAGCCAAAAAACTGCCTTCAGTTTTATTGAAGGGTTGATCAACTAACTTTAGTGTGTGATCACAACGAACGTTGAAGTGGAAATCAACTACGGGTTTTCTTTTCTCTTGCCTCATTTTTCCTTCACAATGTAGCTTCTAATGATCAGCTACTTCATCTCAGATTGCACAGATCAAAGCAACTAGCTTGAGATAACACGAAATCTTATGCCTTGACTGGTGCAAAAATCATTTTTCACTCGTTTTAAGGTAGCAACATCTAAAATGGACAACAACACATTGTGGCCAGCTACTTTTGAACCAAAAATGAACCTTGATAAGTTTGAAAGCTGCCGGCATCTTCCCACTTGTTGCTTCACAATTGGTCCAATTCAATGTTGCTTCACAGTTGGTCCTTTGTTTATTTTGGGTAAGTCTACAACTTAGAATAGGTGTCTACAACACCCTTGCTTCAAAAATTCGTGTAAAATTGCCCATGCTTCCAAATAATTTAATTCCAAGGCCCATCACTTCCTCCTAGATTTGCTAAGACGTTCATGATTTCATTCCATGTTGCCTGCACTCCCAAAGTACCACATCTCTTATATTGTCATGAATAGGTGTCTCTACCTTACCTTGTTTTGTTCAATGTCAACTTTATTGTAGTCCAAGTAACAAGAATGAACATGGAGAGGTGAGTCACATGGCTCCTATGTGGCATGCTTAAATACTTGAGATAACAAGGTTTCAAGCTACCTCCTTGACGTTTGTTACATAATATGACACTCCATAATATGACGATATTATTGTTTCAAGCAATACACATGTGACAAGTCATTTCTGTGATTAATCCATGCCTGCCACCTTGAAGTTAGGGCTTCCCAAAACATGTCATAATAGAGTGCATCAAATGAAATGGATTATTTAAGCTTGTAATCCCACCGTCATTGCACATGAGTGTTAGTTCAAAATTTAAACCTGTTGCTTTGACTTGAGCAATTAAAAGTGGAGCAAACACTGAATCGTGTGCACTAATCTTTTGAATGTTATGAGTTTTCTGGCAGGGTATTGAAACCGTACCTCCGTTTGAAACTGTTGCTCATTTCCTAGGTTGCGGTCTTCTTTTAGGCGCTTGACAGCCAGAAAGGTTCCATCAGAGAGCACACCCTTGTAAACTTTGCCAAACCCACCACGTCCTATCTCCTTTCTGCTACTGAAATTTTCAGTTGCAATTCGTAGCTGGTTGATAGTAAAGCGCTTCAATTGACCTAGATTTACTTCTGAATCTTCCTGCGCTGCGATCACCACAAAAAAAAACATTGACAATAATAAAATCAATATGTAACAAGAACTTTAGGATTGAGGTAAAGGGAAAAACCGAATGTTTACAACATCTTCATTACACACCTCATGCCATAATGATCGTCAACACATTGACAATTAGAGTTACCCATATTTCTACACTATTGGTGAGCCATAGTTACTGCAGTGCTGGATGTCAAAGTGGATCAGATAGAGCACAAAGTCATCTAATAAACCAGACTATGAACGCCCTACACTAACTAGGTTATTAAATGTGACTCACTCGATAGTGTTATCCTACAAAGAGGTGACACTCTTCATGGGCAATTAATCAAAGTGCTTGTTGGCATTTACATCAATAGGATAGGGTACGTGGTTCCTATATAACGTACCAACATCTAACAAGATAAATTAGTGTAGTGAAGGTCCCATATAAATTGAGTTCTACGCAAAAGAGGTCATGATACAGAAAGATTCACCACCGAAAATATAAAAGCAATATACTGGCATTTAATGTTGGGGTATGTCAAAAGAATCCATCATTGAATTTTCTTTGTAACAAGATCATTTTGAATGCTCCCTAATTCAAATGGCTACTCAGAAGAAGCTTGCTTACCAGGCACATCAAAGAAGGTCTCCTTAGGATGGCGCCGACGCCAGCAGAAGTACAAGCCAATAAAACATAGCGAAAGAACAACAACCGCAGCTATTCCTCCTCCAATTGCTCCTCCAGATGCTGCAATCATGTGCATTTTCATACCATGTCACATTAACCCCCTTTAGCCCAAATCAGATATATGAATTTTTTTGCTGCAGTCCCATAAAAATTGGAATCTTCCTTTCAAATCCAACTATATGATAAACAAGATGTTATCCTCTGCTGTGAAAATCTTCTAAGCTCCAAGATTATAACAGTCATAACCCTCTCCTCTTGCTTTCATTCAGGGTTGTCATGTCTGACACTTTTTTCCAACTTGACATCGTATTAGACTGTCTAATTAGAAAAGTGTCAAATATGTTAGACAACTTGGATTAAATATTCTCGAATATCCAAGAATATTTTAGAATATTCCATATATATATTCTAAAAGTTGTGAGTCCGATTTCCCAAGGCAACTATCAGGGCTTTAGGGGGTTAAAAATGATTTACCACTGGAAGATGACGCAGGACTCGGCAATGGTGGGTCTCCCGGGCATTGTTTGTTGACTGGAATTCCGCATAAGTTCGTGTTCCCTACAAAGCTGCACACAAGTGATACCACAAAGTGTGAAGTCAATTTGTGCCACTCTGTTCGTCTCCTGTGCATGAAAGCGTATTAGTTACCTTGCAACATATCTGGTTTCCAAGTATTCTAATAACCTGTAAAAAGAAGGCATTCGAAGTGAAGTTTCCTGACAAAGCAGAAAACCTGAAACAGATCTAGTGGTTTTGCAGTTCCAGAATCAAGTGGCTTGGCATTGAATGATGCGAAATTTAGTGGTTTCAACAAGCTGGAACTATCAACTGTTCGTCATGGAATACAGATTTACACAAAGTGCAATTTCTGCAATTGATCTTTGAGGCCTGTCACTAATAGACATATGTGAATGTGATCCTTACTTGGCGGTTGAAAACTTGGAAAATGAACCATTGTTGTAAACCTTGCCAGAAAGATTGTTATACCCTAATTGTCTGCAAAAATCCAAGATAGCTGCTTAGCACCCAGCACTGATTATGTTGCTTTTGAATTCCACCTTCAGTTTAGAAAAATGAACAATGCAACTATCATTCAACCTCTACAAAAACTGAAGCTCCACGATTCATAAACGAGACCTAAGATACAGTACACCTCCCATCCAAAATCTCTCAAGTAAAAACTCTCATAATATGTAAAGTAGTTTCCCCATTCCCATGGCTTCCCCATGTCCGTGAGTAGGCTAAAACTAGATCTGAAGTTGAGTAAATGTACATCAACCAGTCAACAAAAAATCAAAAGATCATATGGTATCCAAATAATGCGTTGGAATCCTCTTCAAAATGGAGACAATGTCGACAAATTTTTGGGTTTATCCACACTCAAGCCGCGGGAATGGGAATTCCACCTTAGTTTAGAATTTCTTAAACATTTGTAGGTTGAGCCTACCATCGGACTGCTTAATGACAAGAAACCCAATGTACCATCCGTTGATGGTCGTGCCAAAGGCAATTTTGCAGAGTTTTGAATATCGAAGGTTGCATGGAGTAACTCACAATTCAGTCAGGCCGTTGACGCCGGTAAGTTGTACAGGGATAGAGCCTGACAGGCTATTGTTATTGAGTTTGCTGCACATACCACCGAATGGTCATTCGTGTTTGTCTTGATACACTCCAACATATGGTACCAGAGTACCACAAAAGTATCTAAACGAGCAACAGAAAAAAGTACCGAGGTTGCCAATAGTCAGGATAGAAAGTAGAGAGTTGAGAACATACAGATAAGTCAAATTGCTAAGCTGGCCAAAAGCGACTGGGATGGACCCAGTAAGTTGGTTCACGGACAGATCCAGAAAGGTTAAAGTCGAAATATTCCCCAGTTCCGCAGGTATAGTTCCATTCAAGTTGTTATTATACAGAGTCCTGCAACAGTAGGCAAAGAACAGTTTTCTTCACTCCACTGAACTTCATCAAATACTACTTTGAAAGAAGCATTGTCTAGTCCGGCATTCTGATTGAGTAAATACTTTATATGTCTACCAGTTTTCCATGGTAGAAGCTCAAAACATTGTAAACACAAATGCAGAGTTCCCGGGTAAAAAAATGAAGCATTAAGCATGATTACTCACAGCGTTGTAAGCTTTGAAAGCTGCCCAAGGCTTGCTGTCAATGGCCCCTCAAGACCGGAATTCCCAAGATCTCTGCAATTGAAGACTTCAGACGTCAGTAACCGTTTCTGCAATCAGTTGTAGCTTTTAGCAGTTTGACATAAAGGTGGCCAGATTAAACTGTACAAGGAAGAGCATAGTTACTGTTCAGGAAAGGAAATGCCAAAGCCTTACATTCGTTGGACGTTTCCGTTGCCATCGCATAAAACATGAAACCAAGGGTTACTCCCACAGGGATCAGTCGAGGCCTCCCAGTTTGGCAAATTATTGGAATTGCTCAATCCATTTTTCCAAGTTATGAGAATATTCCCTGCAATTTCATCCCCAAATGTCACATACCAGCCCTTGTTAAAAGGACGAAAAACCAGAGTGAATGCAGAGCTTCCAACACCAACAGCGCTTCATCTTGCGCACCTTAAAAGCCTTCAAAACCTTCACACAAAGTCTTTGGATCACTAAACCTAAAAACCACAGATAACCTAGCACTCAAACTCTTTCGCGAAACGTCAACCCTAAAGCACAGCTAACACTGAACAAAGATATAAAACGAACCATCTCCTGGCTTGACCTAAAAGAGAACTTTCACTACATTCAATTCCACTCAGACTGTGAATAGCTCTGTATTATGATCCGAGAATTGAACAGCACTTCAAAAGCAATTCCGAAAACAACTTGCTCTCCCGAAGCTCCAAATTGCTACACTACGACGTATAATGGCTGGAGAGTTCACAATTACTAACCCCAATCTCGAACCCTTTTTTTTTTTTCCTACGATCTCAGCACAAAATCCATTTCCCGGGCTCAGAATGAGAATAGCAGACCTTCGGGAACAGTCGCTCCAACTTGGCCAAACACGCACAAGAGCAGCAGCAGCAAACCCTGGCGCTGGCGAAGAAGCAGCCTGGACTGCATGATCATCCTTGACGACGGTCACGGTTTACATCATCACACATTACGAATGAAACTCCTGTCACTCCTCCGCATGTATCCGCAGCGAGCGCCTGAAATTAAGAGCAGCCGGCACAAGAGGCTGAGTGAGTGAGCGAGCGGACGCGGCTATTCTAGAAGATGATTAAGTTACTAGCTTTGCTTGCTTGGTTACAAGAGGGCACGCGGGCTAGTAGTGTACGAGACTGACATGGCAGTGAGGCGAACATACAGACAGAGCTTCGAGGCGAGGAAGAGGCAATTGCTTCCATAGCCATGGGAGTCCACACACCCGACGACCAGGGGTGTTTCTGGTTGGCAGTACGTACCGACATCGGTAATCCTCCCAGGCAGCTTAATTAGCGTAATTGAGGTGGTGAAAATTCACTAACTAATTAACCAGATGATCCGTGGCAGCTGAAAAAGCTTCGTTTTTGGGTAGCTAGGGAGGAGAGATTGTCAGCGGCAGCAGTGGCGTGGCAATTTCCATGGAAAGTTAGTACGGCATCGATCGTTGGCGTCCTGGTCGTGGAGGTCGTCGTGACCGCGTCGTCGTCGCAGTCATTAACTTACTAGACTTAACGCTGAGTGATCACATGTTGAAATTAGAGGTGATCGATCGCCAGCTAGCCAGCCATTGCTGGCAAGCCGCGCGTCAGTCACTGGTGGGCACCCGTGGCGATTATTGAGGCGGCAGGATCATGATTCTGGTCCTGAAATTCTCCGGTCGTCGTAGGGGTGCGACCTGGCTGGCAATCCAGGCTGCATTTATTGTGGAGAACGTCCGCGGTCAGGTCGCCAGTGAGGGAGACTTGGAGCGAGCGAGCGCTCTTTGTGACCCGGCGGTGAAACCAAGGCGTTCGCAGAAGAAGACGAGTGACGCTAGCTTGCAGTTATGAGACGGCGGTAACGCGGCGATTTGAGGGGGATTTGAGGTTTACAGGTACCGCAGAATCGGGTGGCATGCGATTTTGGAGACGTACAGTCGGGTACAACATGCTTACAAACTTTTTCGTAAGCATTGAAAGTAAGTAGATCCTATATAAGTAGCCGCATTAGCCGCATTGATTCTGAAGATTATAAATGTGGTAAAGAAAAATTCCTACTAGTAGATAACTAGAGGAGGAATGTCCATTTCAATTTGTAGGTCCATGGGTGCCATATCAAGCACATTACAATTTAGGGAAGGGACTCTATTTTTATGAGGGAGGAGTCAACAAATCTTATGTAAGCAATTTCTGATACAACTTACACGTGAATAGTCCCTTGGTCCCTTCATGAATGGAACCATAGGCTTGGGAGAACTTGCACTACTAACAAAGGCATCGCTTCTCACTCAAAACAATGTCAAAGTTCATTGTACATACTTGTCCTACGTGATGAATCACACTCACCAACTCTTGAGCACCTCGGTAGTAAGTGCGGAGTGGCGTTGTTTGATTCAACTACCGAGTGAAAAGTGACGCCTTCTCCTTGTAGTATTGTGGGAACTCTTCTTTAACATTGGGGAGGTCACAAGTTCCACTCTCATGGGCGGTGTATGATCTTGTTTTAAATTATTCTTCAACTCAACATGGACTAATTTTGCCGTTTTTTCAAACTGAAAATGAATTAAAGGTGAGTATGAGGTGGGTTTCCACTTTAAGACACCCTTTTTGGTTAAGTATATTGTAATCTAATAAAAAATTAGTACATGATATCATAGTACAAAATGGAGTAAAATAAAATCATGCTGCAGTTGTGAAAAAAATTGAGTTAAAATAAAATGACGTGAAGAAAAGGTTAACAAAAGCTAAGATTTCTAGCCAAAAAAACGAAGGTCACCCGCACTAAACCAGAAAATAATTGGGAGTAACGAGGGGCTCTAGAGGTCGGCTTTCACTCATTGCAAGTGCTTGCTATTCCTCTATCCCAATTACCAATGTTGCTTTCATATTAAAAACTAGGTTGGCCCGTGCCAGAGTTCATACTAGCTACAATATTTGGATTGTGGTTTACAAGAACACAAGTAAAACTTCTTCTTTCTAATATTTTTACCATTGAGGTAGCCTTTTTTGGCCTATCTTGTTGAAACGACATTGAAATGTGGTTTTAGCATGTTAGAACAGCATGGTTAGAATGACATTGGAATGTCATTCTGAATATTGTTATAAATTGTTGTACCCATTTGTAATTGTAGAGTGCCACAACTTATGCATCCAAGACTTGGAGACTCGTACCATTATGTGTATGTGCTGGAAATGTTGGTAGAAAATTTTATTACTAAATTGTTGATAGTGTTTATTAACAATAGATAGATAAGAAGTCCGAACTCCTTTCAAAGTGTCTCTTCATCTTGACAAAGACCCAATGCCCACCGGACAAAGGGCCATTGGATGCTAACAACACCTATATACCAAGTACAATGGGATCACATCCATGCATGGAGTGAGAAGCTTGGGAATTGTGCTTTTGTAGAATCACTTGCAAGCACTTATTATTGGCATTGTACATGTACTTTATTTACTTGCATACAGTGACTGCCAAAACTGAGTACGAACACAGCTTACTGAAATTTAACAAACAATGTAGGGAAATTGGATGCGTCAAAAATGAAACCATAAATTGCACAGGATTACCATTGCAATCAGTCATACTTCCATGGGGATTGAGGTCTATTACACACATGTATGCATGTTAAAAAAAAAGTAAAGTGAAGTTCAGTCCAAAACTCAGTTTTGCTCACATTAGCTGGAACAAAGTTAAAAAATTTTCCACCTACCCTTAGCAACTATAACAGCTGCAATGCGCTTAAGCATGCTTTTATACAAGTTCTTACACTCACTGGGAGTAATTGAAGCCCAACAATCCTCAACACGCTCCCACAATTCTAACATTCCTTTGGGAGGTCTCTCATATTGGTTGAGTCGACGTTTTAAAGTTGCCCACAAATGTTCGATCGGATTCAAGTCTGGAGATTGCGCCGGCCACTTCAAAAGAGTGAATTCTTGCGAATTCAGCCAACGGCGCACACTCTTGGATGTATGCTTTGGGTCATTATCCTGTTGAAAAATCAAATTGGCAGGATCTAGATTGTATGTATGCAGTGTATGAACCAGTTCTCGCTCTAAAATTTCTCTATACATGTACTGATCCATTCTTCCCTCAATCCTACACATCATACCAAGGCCACTCGGAGTCATGCAACCCCACATCATCACTCCCCCACCTCCAAAGTTGACAGTTTGTTGCACCATTCCAGCACTTCTACTTTGTCCATCACGAAACCAACACCAACTGCGACCATCAGAGTAAAATCGGTTGATTTTTGTTTCATCAGAAAATACTACACAATCCCAATCATCATCAGTCCAATGGCAATGACGTCTAGCAAATTCTAATTGTCCTTTAATTTGAAGAAGTGTGAGCTTTGGTTTCTTTTGCTTCACTTCACATTTCAAACCTGCTTTTCGTAACATTCTCCTCACAGTACTATCACTCATACCAACATGAAGCTCCTCTCAAGTAATTTCCAACTTTGTGTGCAGTTTCTAAGCCACCTATAGTGATTTCTCTCACACAAGCCCTGCGATCAGCTGCACTGTACACCTATGGCCTGCCACCAAAACTGCGATTCACATCACTCAACTCACTCAAATGTTGCTTACGAAATTGTGCAACCCAACTTTGGGATACTTGTAAGTCTCTAGCAACATTTCTAGTACTTTCACCCCTCCTCAACTTTTCTAAAGTAGCTTCTTCTATCTGCTTTCTATCAACAACAGAGAGAGACCTTAATGAAACCATTTTGCTCAATTTGCATACATGATGTGCATTGAATAGGGACACAATTATAAATGTGAAGGCCAAGAACATGCCCATCCAAAAAAATAGACCCAGAAAACCACTTGTGCATGTCAAATTTGTAGCATTCACCGCGTAATCCAAGTGTGAGCATAACTGAGTTTTAGAGCTAATTTACTTTGATCTATATCTTTCTCAAATCATTTTGCATTGCTGGACTTGTAATTTGGTAGCCACATCATTTACTTGAATGTATACTTGTGCCGTCAACTGATTTGGCATTAAATGCAGTAAATTATAAAATATGAATGGCTAAAGGTAGACTAAGCTATTTCGTACTCAGTTTTGACAGTCACTGTATATGGACATTCAAGCACTTCCACCAAGCTACACTACAAAGAGAAGGCGACGCTTTTCACTCCTTGTGTGAGTCAACCGGTACCACTTCACACTCACCAATTTTTTGGTTGGACTTGGTGAGTGCAATTTGACGTAAGATAGAGGTGCCAGAAACCGTGCAAATTTCAGGTTTGCTTACTTAGGACAGTGGTGGAAAAAGTTTAGAATTTTTTAATGGTCTGCAAAGTCAGTGCAAATCCATCCCCCCAAAAAACACATTTTTTGAGTAAGTATAATTTCTTGTGAATTTTTGAGTATGGACTCATAGAGTGGCCATAAACCGTTCATAGGGTCCTGGTTTTCATGACAGGTTCGATTCTCAAAATAAAGCTCTTCTGCATCAATTAGAAGCACTCAATTTTTTGAAGCATGGACAAAATTAATGCACTCTTGGACACTTTCTGGAACCAGGCTGGATAAATTTATGGAACCTGGTTCTGAAGCCTACTGCACCGTTTTCTGACCCACACGTTTTTCTGCACTTCCACCTTAGGACAAGTGCTTACAGTGAAAAGCGACAATGAATAGGATCCTCTAGACAAGCCAAGTGGTGCAGAGCTAAGGTGGAGGTGCAGAAAACCGTGCGGGTCAGAAAACCGTGCAGTAGGCTTCAGGGCCAGGTTCCATAAATTTACCCAGCCTGGTTCCAGAAAGTGTCCAAGAGTGCATTAATTTCGTCCATGCTTCAAAAAATTGAGTGCTTCTGATTGGTGCAGAAGCGCTTTATTTTGAGAATCGAACCTATCATGAAAACCAGGACCCTATGAACGGTTTATGGCCACTCTATGAGTCCACACTCAAAAATTCACAAGAAATTATACTTACTCGAAAAATGTGTTTTTTGGGGGGATGGATTTGCACTGACTTTGCAGACCATCAAAAAATTCTAAACTTTTTCCACCACTGTCCTAAGTAAGCAAACCTGAAATTTGCACGGTTTCTGGCACCTCTACCTTATGCTTTGTGCTTCCTTCCTTGCAACTGCGATACATGTACCGTAATACTACTCCAAAAGACACAAGAACTGGTCCAAAAGAGATCAAAACCCTTTCACCTCATTATGTGCGGAGTATCCATGGGAGGCGTATGCTCTCATGAACCGTTAGCTGGGGACCTGAACGACCCCGTCTCCTAAATTCAGATTCAAAATCACAGCACAAAATCAAACGATCAGTAGAACTCTGAAGTGAATAGAAATTGACCAGAAAGGAAAGAACTGTGCTAAAACTCACATGGTCCTGCAACCCAGGGTTTACCGATACAAACAAGCTTGGAATATGTCAACCAATAGATTGCCTTCGAGTAGAACTGATCCAAACCGAAAGACGATGACACAAAGAGCAATTTCTTATCATATATACTTTCTATATTTACTGATAAAAGCCTGAATACCTCTTTACCTCTAATGAAACATAAAACCCTATATTTGAGAGTAACTATGGACTAGCTGCAGTAGATGCAATTGCATGTACAGGTAAGAATGTAGCAGCGAAGGGAAACTCCCGTGGTTAATACTCAGGCACCCCTGCTACAAATAAGAATCAGTGGCCGTGCATGCGCAACCACTCTCCCTCGTTCATAGGCTTCAGAAATCCGTGCTCCCTTTCCCGAGAGATGGTGGTGTAAGAGCCTCCGTAATCATGCCCGGGGTAAACCCTAGTGGTGGCTGGCAATCCAGCAAGCTTTTTCTGTAAGCTACTGTACATAGCTTTGGCATTGCAGTCAGGAAGGTCCAAACGCCCGCAACTTCCAATGAAGAGCGTGTCACCAGATATCAACATGTCCTGTTCGGGGCGCTCAATGTGTATGCATTGACTACCAGGCGTATGTCCTGGCGTGTGAATAAACTTCAAGTTCACATCACCAACAGAGACCTCCGCGGAATCTTCCAGCAAAACCAGATTCTCACAAGGAACGCCATTGGATTTCATCACCGTGGCTGCGTCATTTATGTTGATGTAAACAGGCAGCATGTCTTCGACCGCAAGCTCTCGAACGCCAGGCACTTTGATCCCGAGCTGATCAAATGGCGGAGGCGGTGTCCCACCCGTGTGATCAAAATGATAGTGCGTCACCACAGCTCCAACCAGTTTCATATTCTCCGCAGCAGCAAAGCTGCGGATCCCCTTCACATCCCACGCGGCGTCCACCACGACAGCCTCCCGTGTCCTCGCGTCCCCAATCAAGTACACGAAATTCTGCATCTGCTTCGCGCTGCTGAAAATCTGGCGCTCGATGATATTCCCCGCGTTCACAGCGAAGTCGCGCCCGGCGAGCAGCTGCCGGAAGTAGAACCCCGACATGGCCTCTCGCGCTAGGGTCACCTTCTTCTTCACAGTCGGGTCTTCGACGGCGAGCTCTGAGGCGCGAGAGTACGCCTGCTCCGCCCCTGCAAAGCTCCCGGACGCGAACAGGGCCTCGCCTAAGCGGAAATGCGCCTTGCTCCAACTAGGGTTTAGGGCCACTGCACTCTGCGCCTGGGACAGCGCCTCCGGAAGCTGCGAAAGCTTCAGGTAGGCGAAGGAGCAGTTGGAATGGAGCGCGGCGAGATCGTGCGGCGGTAAATGCGAGCCTGCTTCGATGGCGCGCTCGTACAGCTCCGCGGCAGCTGCGAAATCCTTGCGCCGCACTGCATCGTTGCCTTGCTCCTTGAGAGCTTCCATCGCCACTCGATCCAAGCTCACTCCAAACCCTAACAAAAGCCCAGCCAGCAACAACCGTTGAATATACCATTCACGTTGGCTTCTCTTCGTCTCTCTCTCCTTTTTGCAGCTTCGTTTTGTTTCTGTTCACACGGAGCCCTCATTTCGAGCCGTGGAGAGCAAATTTTCAGCCAATCATGAGCGCTTCCAAAATTGTGAAACCATGAAATGTTGTTCCTTTACACTTGATATTTTTTTTCCAAGAGATGGCAAGAAGTGAGAATGACGTGGATAGCACTTTTGTTATTTGTGGCTTTCAAATTTGACATTTGTGTTATGAAATATGATTTGGAATTCTAATTAGGTGATGACATTTGAATAAAAAATTGTTACTTGAGGTGTTAGATAGATAGATAGAAACTCCGGTCCCTGAAAAGGGTCGGCGTGAATATAGTGTCTGTTCGTTTAGATAATGAGCCAGTGCCCACCAGACAGAGGATCATTAGGACCAAACTACTTGCTCCTTTCGGGAATAAACACTTTTGAGGACTACAGACTAATGACACACGATTGATTAAAATAAGGGATTTTGGTGGTTTAAATGGGCGGGTTTTTTTTTGGTGGTTGTCAAGTCATCATTCCAGGGTTGGTGGTAAGGATGATGTATCATAGTTATGTGGTTCGGGTTCGATTCTTGTAAGGGCTTGTTGGAGCACTAATGTGATATGGTGACTTGATGCTGCTAGTGAGTTATCATAGGTAGGAAAGTTGTTTGAGGTGTTATAGATTACATATGTAGGGTTAAGATGTTTTTGATAAGACCCATAGGTTTTTAAATGAACAGAAGTTTTCATTTTAATATTTAATAGACTTCAAATATGAGATGTTAGAGTGTGAGTACTTGCTCCAGTTTTTGCAACAACCTTTTGCAATGTCCTTTGGAATGAAGACATGACCCTTGTCTTTTTTAAGGACAATCATAGAAACCTTGTAATTTTAATTTGCGTGTAGATGCAACTATTTTCATAAGAGTCTTGTAATTGTCATCATGAATCACAAAGTTTCAACAAGTAAGAATTATAAGTTTGCACTTTGACACCTCCTAATAAATCATTTGAAAAAATCTAAAAAGAGTCATTTTGTATACCATACCCGGCCGTAAGGGTCCATAGCTCATGCCTAACATTTATTTATTTTGCTTAAATGATGCAAATATTTTCTAAGATTATATTTTTCACCATAGAAAATAGATATTTTTTAACAAAATAATTTCTTAAAATTTTGGTTTCTCTTTTTATAATTATTTTATGCCAACCCTGATAGTTGGATACAATACCAATGGAAACAAGAAAATCTTCTCTAGAATATCGAATGGGTAAATGTATCTAAAAATCTTCCATTATTAAATATTGAGGTTTTAAGTTTACTTTCAATATTTCTTTTATGCACCAAAAGGGTTAAAAGATTCTATAACAATTCTTTGTTATGCAATTAGGACACGTTCTCATTCCAAAATCACATCTATGGATTTCATTGAATGATGAAGCCATTTCATCCAGAAGCTCATTTGTTCAAGCTATATTGCAAAGCAATGGGGTCTGTTTTCATATTTCTTGATAAAATTTTAAAACAAAAAATGCAAAAAAATGATTACAAATCAGTTATTAACGACTTTTGAATGCAAATTATTAAGATGGGTTTGAAATGTAAAACTCTCAATACTACAAACACTAATTGAGTATGAAGCATGAAGCAATAGTTAATATTGACACCAGTAGTGGATTTGGTATGCAACTGTAGGATTGCAATGCAATGGGATCTTCTATTGAGGCTATGTAGGTTCGTCGTAGATGTGTTTCACTGGAGAAATCCGAAATGTCTATAAAAGGAACTAAGTATGCAAAACAGACAAATGTCCCTTTGTGTCCAATGAATAACGAAGTCCTTCGTTGGGTATGGAATTCAGACAACAAAGGGACATTTGTCAAATTTTTTTACTCAAAAGCATTTTGTATTTCTGTGGTGTTTGATAATCTTTTGCGTTTCTAGGGTTTAAATTTGCTGCAAAGGATCCAATTGACAGGAAATCTAAAACCCAATTAAGACGGGAACGGAAGGAAGTCTGCAGCATCATCTTTTCCTGCGAATGCTTGAGCTTCTACTTAGAAAATCCATAGGTTACTGAGCAGGGTTGCGGGTGTGAAAATTGTCGGTCCACAATGGAAAGCTAGCCTCTGAATGTTGATGGATGGGAATTTGAGTCCTAAGCTTACCTAGATCAAATTAATCGGCGGAGAGTATTTGTGGAGCAGTAGCGAGGAATGGTGACATGAACGCATGTAAATTCGGCGCTTCCTGCGTTCATAGAAGAGGTCCCTGTAAGTGGTAACACCCATGATGTTGTCGACAGTACCACACTTGCTTAAGCATTGCTGTTCTAAAATCTCTGTTCAGACTGCATTTGGTCATTAAATTTCAAGCTTAATATTTTCTAGTTCTCCTTTCCAATTTTAGCTCTTACTGTGTTCCTTAACTGAGCTGTTTCTGTTTGGTGATCCATTCAGAGCCTAGCCTCCTCTTTCCTCCCCATTGTACTTCTGTAACGATTTATACGAAATCGTCTCTCTGAGATTCCACTGTTCTGTATTCGTTACCTTAAAATTCTACACAGTCCAGAAAGATTAATGGGTTGCAAGCTGGCTAGATATACTAGAAGTAAAGAGGGACTTGTTCACTCAGCCTGGAGTGGGATTATGAGTGAATTTGGCCACATTTGAGTGAGTTTGGTCACATCTGAGTGAGCATGCTCAGTGTACAAGTCCCTCTTTTCTTCTAGTGATATGTCTCGCAAATACCTCACACTGACGGTTGGGAATGGATTTTCATAGAAGAGAACACGATTCTCTTTCTCCTGGTTTCTGATGCAGAAGCAGAAGTGCGCCTTACAGGTATTTAAGCACCATGCTTTGATTTGTTAGACGACCTTTTCCTCGGTGTTTCTGTAGAGCTCTTTTTCCTTGTTGTGTCTGTAGTATTCTTCCAATCCATGCTCCCAAGTAGCAATAGTCTGTCTCCCTGAGAACTCTTCCTTTGTTCGTCTGCAGTGTCCTTAGCCTGGCACAATAGTCCATGGGAGTTACTAAGTTTCTATACCACTACGGATTGCAGAAATGTATCGTAAATACAATATTATGCACATGAAATGAAAGGAGTTGCGAGGTTGATTACAGTTGACACAGTTTGGGGGTTATTCAAATGAATACTTTTATACCTTGAAAACATAGATCCCAATTAAAATGTTCCTATACCATAATCTAGGGAGACAAACGCTCTGCATCATAGTATCATGGATCTATGGACTGATTGGGAGAAAGGTCTATATCCAATTGTACTGAGCATTTTATCTCTTCACGACACAAAGATTTCTACACAGAAAGCTAATAATACTTAGATGATGACCCAGGAATCGCTGAGCATAGCTATAAACAGTGGGAAAAGCTGCAAAAACTCGTGCAAAAAGCATAACAATACCTCGCGAGGACTCATTCCCAAGGCTTTTCTTGCTGCTGCTACAGCAGCTTGAGCTTGGGACAGATATGGCTCGGTAGGACTTGGCACGTTCTGTAATCTTTTCATTTGCTGCATTCCAAGCACGATAGGCTCTTCTGTCATTTACAATCTGATAGCGTCGTCATCGGACGTGAAAAAGTGAACAACGTACTCGCACATGCACGTGGGTATGGTTGAGTACCTCATTCATCAAGTCCTCTATTTCAGAACGTCTGCGAGGTGATTTCTTAGTAACAGACACCTTTCGTGAATCAGCAATAAACAGCTCTGCTGCCGTAGTCTCAGGAGACTGTAAAGTGGAAATATATGTAAGCCAAACCAGCTAGAGATCACTAATTCGCTAACACTCGAGACTATTGAATTCAAGCATTTCAAGGATCAGAACTTGGCACCTACAATCACTTGACAGTTAACACCTATACGAAAGCCGACCCAGATTCTAGCCGGTATTCCGACATATAGATCTTTTATGCCCTGCTTAAATGTTAACGCATTACCTGAGCAACTAGACTAGTCGGGCCCGAATGAATTTTTCTATCAACAGCAGCATTCCGCAACATAGCTTTGTGTACCTCCTCCTCTACACGTCTGCTCTTCTCAAGCCTTGCTTTGATTTTTTCGTCAGAGGACATTCCCTGCACAACACGTTGAAGGCTTCAACTATTTCAATCCTATGTGAGTCCCTATACGAGAATTCGACACAGTATGCAAGCTGAACCGGAAAGTGAGGTTTATCGTGATGTCTCGCCTTCACAAGAGCGTGAACGCCGACCGAAATAGAGATGAATATGGTTCTAACGGTGACAAACAGAATTACGTATTCTATTGTGCCCTCCGGACGAGACAAATTCAGTCACCAACTATCAGCTTACAGGTGGGCAATTATCACGAACGGCATATCTCAATTTGTCAGAGTACCAGCCTTCTTTAAGCTTGTCAGTTTTCACTAGATACCAGTTTTGGCCTGCTCTCTGTGCTCTCATTGCAGCTTGCAAGATTGGCACCGACCGTGGTGAGCACTTTCCCGACCCATCGTAAGTCACCATACGAGACAATGGCGTGTCCCACAGAAATACCTGTGAAAATATACAGTACATCAAATGGTTCCCGATCACAATAGTTTAATTCCACCCCTCAGAAACTCGTGTGAAGATATACATAAAATGGCTTCTGATTTCATTTTTCCCAAAGGTGTCCACCTGACGAGAAGTATTCGTATGGTGCCGTTAATGGTGCTATTCTGATTAGAGCTTTCAAAATAATAGTAAGTTATACCTTCCTCAACTTTTGCATCTTTTCGAAGGCGATTAGATTGTGGTGGTAATTGATCGGATTGTCACCGAGATCTAGAGTTTCCAACCGAGAAAATGCTCTCACCTCGAATGCAATCTGCGAAATGGTACATGAAGGTGAGACTAAGTAGCTTTTGGGGTTCCAAATGCATATTGGACACAACATTCTTTTCACGAAGCCCCTGGACCTTGTGTTATTAATGGTGGACACCTCATATGCACCTGGTCTGGAATAGTTTTAATGTGATTCTTGTGCAGATTCAGCGTCTCAAGCCATGGCAACTGCACGGAGAAACATTTTATCATCAGGCATCTTTGAAGACTTTGAATTAATGATCATATTGTTATATAAAAATAAGGATGCAGGAGCACCAACGCTCAGTTTGCCAATACCTTACTTAGCGCCACGAGGCACGTGGAAGATAGATTGTTTCCTGCCACAGACAACGTTTCTAAGCGAACAAATGCTCCTGTTTCTGTGGCCTCCGGCGGAATCAGCTCCAAGTTATTGTTGTTCATGTTTAGGTTACGCAATGAGGGCAGGAAGGAAAGTGCTATCATAGCCGTATCATTCAGAAGGTTGTAAGAGACATCTAGAACCTGCACATTTACTCTTACATTACATAAGCTGCCTTGGAGGGCTTGCTATTGATAACATATGTGTAAGCTGCCAAGAGGAAGATCCGTACCCGTATCAAATTATCATGATCTTTGAAAATCATCCAGGTACTGAATGCCTGTCATACAAATGCAGAGATCCTTGCAAATTGAAATAGGCAAATCTCTGTGTAGTACCTCAAGCTCTTGGAAGGAGCCCTCTGGAATTTCCAACTCCGATTGCTTATTGCCCAGCAAATTAAGCTTTCTCAGAGCAGTGAGTGGAGCCAGGCTCATCTGCACGGCTATCAATTATCATTATGAAGTAGAAAATCCAAAGAATCAGATCGCCTAATACATGAGATTGTCTTGTCTCTTAACAACATTTTCGGTATGAACTATACAGCCGTAATTGGACTGACGGAACACATTCACATATATTCAGCAGTGTAGAACAACGCAGATATGTACCAGGGGTACGTGGTTTCCTGCGAGATCGAGGCATCGCAGAGACGTGAAGGATGCCAACTCCTGCGAGCTCGCATTGGCAATACCCCTATTTGCCAAGCAGATGTACCGCACGTTGCCGACTTCTTCAACCCCAGCTTCTTGAAGCTGCCAGTGGTCAACTGCAATTTGTCAGCCTTGCAGGGATTTTGAGAGGGTACCGCAGCAGGAACTTGGAATGCATAACCTGTGAGACTGCAACCAGGTTAATAGCCATGAACAGGTGCTCATCCTGGCATTGCTTGGTTAGAATCACATGTAGCAATATGCTCTTCTTGAATTACACAGCTCACACAGCAATGGATTGCTCTATGTTAAGAATCGACATGAAGGGGCTGACATTGTGTAACGGACTTTACAAGCAGTGCGCTGTTGAGTGTGGTATCCGTGGCGTCCTCCTGAAACAGTTTGCGGGATGCGGGGCGGGGTGAACTTGCTGCTGTTTGCGGCCGTCGTTTTCTTTTTCCAAGACTGGGAGTCCTTACTTGTGGAGATTTTTTCCGCCATTTTTCCATCCTCCTTGCCTCCAATTGAGCCGCAAGCTCCACATCAATCTTCATTTCGGGTTTTGGTTGCTTCGCAATAGGAGAGTATAAGTGATCATACTTTGATCCACGCTGGGAAGTGGGCTGGGAAATGGATTTCCTCCGAATAGGCCAAGGACTCTCTGCGATATAGGATGTGGTGACGGATGCAATCGAGCATAGCTGATCAAGCCTGCACAGAATTCGATGAATAACTGTGAGCACGATATTGCGAAACCCATGCAATGGCATTCTGAAAGAAGAATCTACGCATAGATGAAACTCACGTTGGTAGACAGCAAGGCAGCTAGAATTATTAAAATCAATGACTCTTCCAAGGTAAGGCTATGGCGCTTGAAACTCAATCTCTTTGACGGAACACAGTTGCCCTTGGTGGAGTACCGGTATACCAAGTACTGACCAAGTTCTGTGCAGCCAACGAGCATGAGATATTCATGCCTGAAGTTTGATAATTACATTTGCTCATCCCGCAACTTGGAGTCTTTCAGACTAGCTCGAGGGCCACCTCTGCTGTCAGCACTGTCCACGCTTTCGTTTGGAACATGTTCTCTAAAGAAATCCTCCATCCAGCGGTAGAGGTCAGCCTGTGTTTCTGCTGGGACAGTCCCCGGTCGTCCTCGGCTCGGAAAAACAGCATAGTGAGGCGGCTTTTCCTGCAGAAATTCAGCGCTAAATTGAGTGGGACGTCGTGGTGTCATCGGTTTTTTCCTGATATCGGACGAGAGATCGATGGCTTGCAAAGGAGGAGTGCCCTTGAGGGACCTTGTTGTTCGTGCCACGCGAATATTCTGGATGCGCTCCATTTGCATTTCCAGATGTAGTTTGTTGGTCGCGCGGCGCTGCTTCAATTCTTCAGGCGTCCGCTTGTCGGGTGTGCCAAGCCCGAAAGAGCCTGCAGGTCGGACTGCGAACATGTTGGCGGGGGCACTTCGCGGTGGCGAACCAAGCAGCTTAGCCCTTCGTGCCTCCCTCTGACGCTGTTGTTCCGCGAACGCTAGAAATCTTTGAAATTCGTTCGCCAGAGATCGCTCGTGTGAATCGATGTAACGCGTTGAGTGGCGAGTCAACATCATCATTTTCCGCAGATCCGCGGCCGCCCTCAATGCTTCGTCTCGTCTCCGCGCGAACGCCTCGAAGATGTCATCGCCGAGCATGTTAACGTAATCTTGTTTAGTTGGACCTTCTTCTTTCTCTTCTTTCTCCATCGTTTCCTTCCCCTTCTTTGAGCTTGTCTTGCTCGAACCTGCCAACCGTGACTGCCGGCCGCGTGGGCCTTCTCCCAGATCAGAAGCCATGGCTGTGAGTTCTATGAGGATAGACGGAAGACCTCAGTTGCACAAGTCTATGTCCTCCCTTCGCGCATTTATTTCCAGGCTATGGAGTACATGGCTTACGGATGTAGATCTTTAATACCACTGGCGCTTGCTCGTGATCATAGTCTCCTCGAGTCAAGAATCTCCTCTCGACGTTGAGGTGATCGCCAGTATCTTCAGCGTTCCCAAAGGTCATCGGCATTATTCCAAGCTAATTGATACAAGCGCAACAGTCAGCTCTGATGCAAATACCGGTACTAATTAAAACTTTCTGACATCATCCTCAACGATGAATCCTCCAAGCCGCCGTATAGACCTGTTTGTTGCTGTGAAAACAAAGAAAGCTCAACCACTGCCAAACAAATCTTCTGATAAAATTGTGCACTTAAAAACTGTAGGAGTATACATGAAAGCAAAGATCACTCAAGAGAGGAAATTATATTTTTGAATCTCTTCTAACCTCTATTCGAAATGATACTGGTTCTCCGATAAATTCATTGAGACACAACTCGTGGACTTGAAAGACTTAAACAGCGTCATTCTTCTCGACGGCGACACTAATTATTTTCTGAGAATGAGTAATCACCTAAATTTCCGGAAATCAAGGTTCGAAAGTACCTGAGGCTGTAGGTCGACAGCTCCACCATCGGTCCGTCTCCGATGTCTTTCCTTCAGAATAGTCTCAATAATTGTTCCATTCCGATTTCAAATCTGCACACAAGGAGAATACATGTCAGAGAGCGACATGCATGCAAAGTTTCTCTTCCTTCCTCATAGGAGATCACAAATAGCAAAGAAAACGGCGGATTGAGATTATGTTTGATATCCTACAAAAGCGTAAATGAGGAACAGGAATTGGAATGCGACCTGTAAAATGTGTGCACCATCTGACAAAGCTGCTGCAGCCGGTACACGCTTGGCCATGGCCATGGTCACGCGAAACCATCGGAACGCTTGGAAATGTCGTGTGAATGAGATCGAAGCGCTTGAGTAGTAAATAGAAAGCCGCATGAAAATCTTTTTGGTACGCGCTTCGTCCCTCATTGTTTTCTGTTGCAACTTCCCTAACGATTCGTCATGTCAAATGGACGGCAAACAGTCTGCGAGAACTATAAATATAGCATTCATTCTGCGTCCCAGAATCTACTTCATACGTACATTCTCTGACTGGTTGGTTTCGGTCACCATTCCTGTGAATGACCTTCCAACCTTTCGATCGAGTCTGAAGCCCAAACCATTGAGGGACATACCCTGACCCAAGTGGTCTTTGAACATGTTACGGATGTTTAGTCATTATAGATTTGTCACATTAGACGATATTTTTACTAGTGAATTTCTGGTTTTACTTGTGAATTTCTCTCATTTGCATCTTGTGTGGTCGATGGACTTTTATTGTTCTGACAGACCATTTAGATTGTTGTCTCTATTTTTTTTTGCCAAAGTTGAAGACTCTCCGTATATATTGCCATTAAGATTTTTCTTTGCAACACCTACAAAGAGCGTAAGAGAATGAAGAGGATGCAATGAGGCAGCTTCCGAATTCAGAATTTTTTTGGCCTCGATTTCCACCGCAAGTTCACAAGCATGCATTGATATAGCATAGGAAAAAAAATGATTGGATGCGTAAGGGAATTGCTCACCTTTGCAATTGAAGTGGCCGATTATGGTGTGATGCTATTCATCTTATAAAGGAAAAAAACATGAACTCAAAGAATTCATTCACTAACCCGCCTATCACATATGTTTGTATAATGTACTGGAAACAACAAGAATAAGCATTCAAGTTATAAGCATGAGCTTGATGGCACAACTTACACAACACATCACACAGAATCCTTAACCACTAAACGTCCTTACCCTTGTTTAGATTGGTCAGTTTTGCAAAGATGCATCATAAAATGCAACTAAGAGGGATATTTTGAACTTAATATATGAATGAAAGTTGTACAAAATGAATTTTAGATTCTATCCATAGGGGTTAAAGATCTGCGATTTTTATCAACAATATTTTAATTTCTATAAAATTGAAACTTAAATTTTTTAATTTGATTACGAATAAGATATTGGCAATATGTGTAGTGATTTTTGGAGATTTTTTGGTTGCTTAATTTTATGAGTTAACTTTTTCAAGAACACTTTTAAATTAAAATCTTCAATTTTTTTGGTGAAACATTGCAACATGAAATGAGGCATAAAAGTTTCACAAATCATCTCCTTCTAATTAGATCACAATGCATAAAACTAACTTCCCATAAAAAATTCAGTAAAAATTTCACACTGCAAAAAGTGCATGACGGATGAGAAAATGAAAACTGCTTCTGTACATACACCATGCAAAATATGCATGGTTGCGCAGTTAGGGGTTAAACAAGCTAAAAGATGAAGTCTCTTACCTCAAACAGGATAACATTTCCTTAAGGAAAATTTCAATTGACCTTCAGCTTAGTTATGACAAATGACCACAGAATCTATTTTGAAAGAATTCAAACATCATTTCATGGTCATCGGTTGAATCCCCTAGAACAAACCATGTCTGAATAAATTTATATCAAACAAATACAATCCAAGCTTTTTGTTGATCAACATATTTCCTGTCTAAGAACTAAACATATGAGATCCATATCTCTGAGCTGAGAAACTCGGTCAACAATTCTAATATTCACAATGTATAACTAGATTACAAACAATCACAATTGAGAACCTGTAGTCAAACAGCTTCAAATGACCTTGCACCACAATATATGATCACCAAAAAGAATATCAACACTAGACTACTAATGCAACACTGCAATTGCATAAGCTGCTGGCGAATGTTGTGGAGTGGCCATAACAGAATGGATCATGTGAAAATTCCTACGAATGCAGAAGCCGCTTGTTGCTGCTCAATTTTCAGAACTGCTATATTTCAATTCTTTAAAAAATGGATGTTTGCACAAAAGATAGTCTATATGCATTAAGTTGCTGAAGAAGAAGGCGAAGCCCAATTGAGAGAGTAGTAATCAATTGATGTGTACGCGGTAGTGAAGAAAGTTGTACCATAGTATAATTGGCAAGACAAAATATTCATAAGCACGTAAGGTGGATGACCGAATAAGTGACATGTACTATAAATCAACAATATCTCCAACAGGTACTGGATTTGCGTGAAAAGCCTAAAGCGCTTGTTTATGGGCCATCCACCATATTACACTATTGATTACCGGTACTAGTTTGAGTCATAGAGTTTACCTTCAAGGAGAGGCACCAAGAGGGTAAATCTTACTTCCCAAGTTTGTTAACCCCTAAGCGTCCACTATATATTTTTTTGTAGTGTAGGAAAATTGGACCTCCTGCTACAAATCATCTATTTGTGTGAAAATGACTTTAGTTTGACAAGATTGACATTGTTGATCTTGCAGTAAAGAACAAGAGCTTGAAAATGATGTCTTGCAATCACAAAACCGAAGTAAAATGCCAGCACTCTCTGCTACATAGCCAGGTGCACAACACAAAGCAAACTATTCTTTTGCCCTTAGTTTACTAAAGAATACCATGCGCTGGGTACACTAGAAGAAAAGAGGGATTTGTTCACTTAGCCTGGAGTGGGATTCTGAGTGAGTTTGGTACATCTGAGTGAACTTGCTCAGTGCACAAGTCCCTCTTTTCTTCTAGTGGTACACTCACTGGAATACCCCATCTTTTGGACTGCCCCTCACGGGGCCATCAACATGAAAACTAAACAGGATTGACGCTCTCTATGTGGGCTACGTCAGAGGCTCAAGCATGCACTACAAGGAGAAGGCGTTGCTTTTCACTCCTTCTGTGAGTCAAACAACGCTACTTTGCACTTACCAATTTTTTGGTTGGATTTGGTGAGTGTGATTCGTCACATAGGACAAGCGTGTACAGTGAAAAGAAACAATGAACAAGATCCTCCACACTGAGAAACGACGCCTCTGCTTGTAGTGAGGGCCTCTGGAGTGTACCGTTATATCTGCGGTGGCACAAAATCGAAGCTTCACTAGCTGCATATTGCGAGGAATTTTGTGGTTAGAAGGAATCGTGTCGAAGGAATGCCGCTGCTATCGTAACGCCAGGCTGATTTAATCCCAAACCAGCAGTTTCACAGGATATTCTAAAATTACCGGCAATGATCGATCATTGCATGCCTCGATTGCATTTCATGTTTAACAAGCGGCTAATCGCGTAGTCTCTCCCTTAGATTTTCCCTATAATTACTTTTACACCTTGTTTGTACGGTTCAACCATGTAACTCCTTAAAAACGAAGTGTTTCCGTAGTCTCTCCCCTCGAAAGGCAGAGACAATAAATGACTTGTAGCTAGGGAGACTTGAAGATCAATCAATGCCATTGTGTCTCAGAAGGCGTCGCTTTTCACTCCTGTGAGTCAAATGGTGTCACTTCGCACTCACCAATTTTTTGGTTGGATTTGGTGAGTGCAATTCATCACGTAAGACAAGCGTGTACAGTGAAAAATGACGATCTCCAGAGTGAGAAACGACGCCTCTGCTTTTAGTGAATATATGTTGGCTGCTCGTGATCATCTGTTTGATTGTGTTTTGAGTGTTGCCATGCTGCACTGGGTTGAGATCCACTGGAGTAATGGCTGTTATGGAGATCTCGTTAGATGTCCCATATCGTTTGGTGGATCAGGGGATGACCCAACCATACAACTAGCCCAGAATGCGACACACACGGCACTTACCTGGGCGGGGTCAATCCATGATCCAGAAGGTGGATGGCCTAGAGGAGCCTGCCCCATTGCACTCCGGGCCGGGTGACTGTAGTATCTTCCTACGGGAGGCATACACGTCATAATTTGTGGCAGCAGGGGCTCGCGTTCGCGCGGCCCCTACCCAACTCAATCAAATGAAATTGGAACCTGGATGATTCTGGTACTGCTATTCACTGCCACAATGTTCAGGCATAATTGTTGTAGTTGCCTCCTTAATTTCAAGGGCGAACTCGACAGGTCCGAGTCACTGAATGTTGAGTTTGATAACTCGGTCAATCGAAAGCTCTTCGGCTTCAAATCTGAGCTCGGATCACTGAAATTCCACTACTGTAGTACAATGCTTTGATGGACAACATATCAGATTGGGATGCCACGTTGATCTGAGAGGCTACCGAATAGATGATACTGCCTGATCTTCTGTTGCTTGACCTGGAGCTGGATATAAACTTAGTTTCAATATTGCATAGGCCTGCAAGTGATAGTGCCATTGCAATGCGGCACATATTCGCAAGGGCATGGAATGGGTAATTTGTGACAGATAGAGATACGCCAGAGAGGGAAATATTTGCTCGAGACAGCCAGCTATAGAACCGGGTTCGCAACTGTGAGCAGGTACTCGATTCAGGCCACTTGGACGTGGAGCAGGTCCCCATTCATCCCATACGCATTGCTACGCGCATTTACACTCTCCCTGTATAAAGTCCAGCATACTTTCTCCGTAGTCGAAACAGCTGGGTGCTCAACAAACAGCGAACTATTCTTTCGCCTTTTACTAAAGAATACCGTGCGCTGGGTACACTCACCGGCATACCCCTTTTTTTGGACTGCCCCTCACGGGACCCATCAATGTCAACACCAAAACTGGACCGATGTAGAGCCATTAATTCTTGCAGACGAGAGCAGGTTGGATTCGTGGCGATTGCAAGCTCGGCATGAGCTTTGTGAAGGGAAGGTCAAATCAGAAACTTTCTGATGGTAACCAGGCTTCGTCCAGGGACTTTCAGCATCTGCATCCTTGCAGGCTAAAACTTTAGCATCGTCACATGACTCATTGTCTGTCAAGCATTGTGATCCCCGTGACGGATCGGCAGATGGAACGGTCGTGTCGGGCTCCGGCACGAGGCAACCTAGTTAGGTTACCAAATTTCAGTTGTCGTTGTAATGTGATTTAAAAGGTAGCAACTGAGTTCAGCGCCTATTAGAGACTCTTTCAGATACTTACTGTGCTCACTTTCAGATTTCGACAGGCATCCTGTGTATTCCATTCTCAAAGGTAACGTTCGCAATTCATGATTTCCTCTTCACGATGCTTTGGTTCACAGATGTTGCTTGGTTTCACCTTGTCCAAACAAGCATGCTTACTAGAATTCTACGCAAGGTCGAGCTGAGAAGCATTAGGTTAATAAACCGGTTTTTCCTACGAAGTGTTGCGGTTTCATCAATGCAAGTCACGATCATTGGTAATTCATCTAATTGAACTTCAAAGATGTGGTTATGAGCAAACGAGTCTATGAATCTATTCGGATTTTGAATGTTTGGAGCAAAAACCTTGCAGGCCCGGAAGCACTACTGCACTACAATTGTGTAGATCCACCAGCCGCTCAATTTTGACTCCGAAACGCTGAACCCTAAAACCCGAAACCCTATACCTGTTCTTTCTGGTTGCTTCCAAAAGCCATTTCTATGATTGATCTGGTACACGAGCTTAAAACCTAGAAGCTCAACTTCATTTGCTTTGGTCTTTTTGATATGAGTGATAGGAATCGGGTTACATTGCATGTCAAAGGTGGTCTGATGACGATTTGAGTTTACTGATGCTTGTTCCTTTCAAGGTGAGAGACATGACAAGATCATTGCTGTTTGTGGCTGACGATCCGCAGGGCCGCCACTTCAAAGAATAACCTATCAATTGTTTTGAAGACTGCAAGGAATCGAGCTAGATGTGTACTCTATGAGGTTGATCGAGCAAATGCCCTACTTCGCGGGGTCATAAGTCGAGGTTGCAAGGGCAGGGGTGGAGAGTATTGATCCATGGATATAACATAGTATGGAGGCTACGAAGTAGTGGAAACTAAAGCTCGCTCCAGCTATCATGGCGGAGATATGTGCAAATTGTGGTATGCCCTCGCAGAAGCAGGATGAAAGCATCCCGATCACTATCCTGTTCTCAAAAGCGAGCAAGCAAGTGGTGTGTGTGGAGGTGGGCAAGGAGTTCGTGGACATGCTCATGGGCTTCCTGACTCTGCCCGTCAGCTGCATGGTGCGGGTGTTGAATGGGGCCGCCATGATTCACAGGCCCGATGAGCTGAAAGTGCCACCAGTTATTCCTGCAAGCGTCCCCTACGCTCCAGGGCCCAAGAAGTCCGACCCGCATTTTGCATTGGCCGCCATAGCCAACGTGTTTGACAGTGTTGCACGATTGGAGGATGACAAGATGGCTGTCGACAAGAACACTCTGCTGCAGGCCAAGCCCACGTTTCCTTTTGGGGCTGGGAAGCTCCTGAAAACGAGGGGC
Organism: Pohlia nutans; assembly: GCA_022496805.1. Lineage (NCBI taxonomy): Eukaryota > Viridiplantae > Streptophyta > Bryopsida > Bryales > Mniaceae > Pohlia > Pohlia nutans. The sequence goes on from CM040086.1 coordinate 8,715,691, forward strand.
GTGCCCAACGAAGGTGAGGAGCTCGTGCATCCCGACTCCGGCTTCTTCTCCTGTGGAGCGGCTTGTAATTTTTCCACCGCGGTTGCAGCCACTAAATGCCCCAAACACAAAAAGCCCATGACTACCCCGATCAAAATGGTGGAGGACGCGCCTGTGGACCCTGATGATGAGAAGGCTGTTGCAGCTGCAGCTGCTGCACAGGTGACATCGTGGTTCACTATTTTCCCGTGAAGCTTTTGCCTATAATATTACCTGAGCTCCATTGTTTCGCTGACACTCCTTCCATCATTTTGTGAACAGTTGGGACCCATACTTTCCTTTTCTGCATTTGAAGCTGCTTGGTCTTTCCAACTTGTGTGGCGCAGAAAGCAGGTGGCTATGTGAAGCCGGACACAAAGTTCATGGTTACCAACCAACTGGAGATTCTCCCCAGCTCATCCATGAAGGCGCTCATCGCCTTGGAAATGATTCGATCTGAACGTGTTGGTGACTTGGACACCATGGAGGTGCTTGTTGTTGCTCAAGAGGTAATTCAACAGGCTTACTTACTCAGAGTCTCCAGTGCTAGAACAGTAGTTTGTAGTATATGCACAATTGCCTGGCTACAACCAAGGCCTCATGTAACCCACAACTTTCTATCAGGTTTTACAGCTGCTGAAAGCATCCCTGTTATCCCTGAATGTGCTGAACGACGTGTTCGGCAAGTACTGCTCAGATTCGAAGCGCACTAGTGAGTACATTCTGCCAGGGTCTCTTTAATATTTGTTTGGCCTTGTTTCAGTCCAAGGACTTCTTCCTTGGTAGACTTCTTTGAAACAGAAGCCTTTAGATATAGAAGAGGGTGCAAGTTTTGTAGCTAATAGTTTTCACTAAGAGTCATATCCCTTCATATGCCTGAGTTATTTCCAAAGCTATACTTAGTGAGATTTTGGAACTTTTGCTGATGTTGCTGTGCGGACAATATTTTTGCAGTGCCTATTCCCAATGGCAAGCCTTTCTTCCCTCAGTGTGGCGATAAACCTTGCTGCCAATGCTCGCAAAGTAGGGGAGTGCCACTTCACCCCACTGGCAGGTACAGCTAAAAGCTTTTTGTAGGATAGTTACGTGACCGCACTTGCGTTTTCTACCACGTAACTTGGCAGTTACTCATCCAACTTATCTCTGTTTTCAGTTCCTGACGCACCATAATGGTTTCCAACAAGCCATTAGAAGCAATTTCTGTGAAAACTCTTTCCAAAAAGAGGCAGTTGGTATACACAAAGAATCATCAAATGAGCAGCTATGGAATCAACAACACCGTCGGCTGTTATCGAAAGTAAGAAACCCAGGCGAAGCGTCCTTCTGTCCTCAAGCCGACAAAAGCGTCCTTTTGCTTCGGAGAATTGTAACCTGTGACCAGTCCAGTGGAACAGGGATGTCCCAGTATTGACAACTCCAAATTCAGCATAGACTGCAGTATCTCAGATAAGCATATCACGAGAACCTCAACTGTCTCCACCGAGTTGAAGATTTCGAACTGTGACTATATTGTACATAAACATCTCGTCACGCATTACCAGAGACAGTGTTGGTGAACGTTCTCAACCTCTCGTTCATCTGTCCTGTTTTGGTTTGCATTCCGGGTATTACGTTCCGTGAATTGGAGCTGAACCACGCTGATGATCCAGGGAATGCGAAGAATTCTCAATATTCCCATTTTCTTAAGCTGGCAGTAACTATTCTCCTGATTGTAGTACACAACGCTTCGGAGACAATCTGGAACTAGATTTGACAACTATTTTCTTCTTCTTGCCAATTGCCCCTCGCTCTCAGACTAGTATTGCCGGAGTGATTGCTAATGCCCTAATCCTGACCAATTCGTGAATGCACAGAACTGCTGCACCCGTCGTCTAATCACTGCGACTCTTATGTCCTCGTTTCACATACGAGGTAAAATCATCTGGACTTGTCAATAACTATTAGTACTTCGCGTTCGGAGTACAGCTTCACAAATTGGTCGACGTGATACAAAACAATGTATGTCTTGAGTTGAAACAACGCTACAATTCTAAAGTTTCGTTTCCTCACTGATCTAAGATTGGAACGCTTTGTGAAGTAGCTAAGCTTAGCAAAAAGGTGTCCCTCGTCACAGGATTACCAGTCAGAATTAGTGCGACAACAGAGGTCAACCAAAACTAGACTTGCATTGTTCCAAGAGATCAACAGCTTTTGGAAGTTTGCAATCAGATGATGAAGATATAAGGACTACACAGCTAGCATCATGGATTAGGACACCGGGGTGTGTAGGTTGTTAGTGACGTACTCCATGGCGGTTTGACATGAGGAAACGGAGGGTTTTTGGGTTTAGGGTTTGGAGGAGGGTCAACAGTGGTGGGAGGAGGGGGTACACACATAGCAAGGTGACAGAGCTTGTCCACCACCTTGTCCACTTGCTTCTCCAGCTCCTCGTTCTGCTGCGAGGGTCCTGTGGACCTAGAGGTAGTCAACTCGCTGGAAGTGGAACTGGAGACGAAATCCATGTCTCGTAATGCACCGCTCAAAGCCGAGCTGATTTGAAGCTCCCTCTCGCCAATGCACCCCACAAGCCTGACCTGGTACGTGTGATCTATCTCTCGCAAGGCCGAGTAGAGCCTGCGCTCCCGGTGGTGGGGGTCGACCAAGCTCGCCTCCTTGAACCTCTTCCCCCTCTCTAAGGACCTGAGCAATAATTATTTTTTGTTGCTAATTGATACAAAGGATTTTTGAAAAAAAGAAGGGAATAATAGCCAGATTTCCTACATGGAGTCAAGATGTGTAGCCTCTTTAAAACCTAGGTATTGCCTAAGTAGCACCACCTAGGTAGCACATGTGTATTGCCCTGATATTACATGTATTTCAATATGAAAAGAGCATCTAAGGAGCCTTCAAGCCATGGAAAAGTAGCAAAAACTGTCTCCTGATAAAAATAATCACTGGACCTGAGAAGCTCGTAGCTCATATTGCTAATACTGTCGGTGTGGGAGAGCATCTCCCTTAGAGAAGCCATCACATATGTATCCCGCCCCTTATTCAGTGCTTTGCCGAACACTTCGCTCAGCACACTGCCGGATTCAAAGATGCTCTCAATAACTGCAGCACCTGCAGAGATAAGTAAGGTGGGTTGTTTGAGTGTTGTGGTATATTAGTGGGTTTCACACCTTGAGGAATGGATGAACGTACTCACGAGTGGCCTATCACAATGTTGACCAACACAGAAATTTTGAGGATCCCAATTGGCGATTATCGTATCATACGGTGATTTACAAGACACTCACTTGGAGCATCACCACCGTGATTCCTGTCTCTGTATCTAGAAAGGGATGAAATTGTCCTTGATTTCCAGATACAGTAGTCGGGGCTGCACCGTTCAATCCTGCAAAAGTGAAACTCGAAACCATATGCAGACAGCCGGCAATCGATCTCTATGCACCTTCATCGCCAAAATCAATGAAGGTGCACCCCGCGGAGGTGAAAATCAAGAGCAAGAAATGAAAAATCATAGTAAGAAGAGCGATGCGGATAGAAAGTTTGAATCCTCAAAAACCAACCAAGTTTGCCAGATTCGGGGGCAGGAACCACGCGGTGGAGATGCTCTTAGCTGGTGAAACTGGCATCAATTTAATACGGTGCCGTTACCCCAAGTGTGGGAGAATGGGAAACAAATTTAACTCTGAACATTTGAGTATCCACACCCAAAACTGCATTCAGCATCATCATGGAAGGCCTTCATCGTGGAATGGATCTCAACCCTAAACCCCTTCATGTGAAAGATGAATTGTTGAGTAGGGGTGGCTTACGTCTTCAGTTCCGACACGTATGTCAAGGGCGTCAAGATAGCTCATATTCTCCACCTTCAGCTTCTGCAGCAACACCAAGGACTTGGAGCTGGGTAAGATCTCAAGGTTGTCAGTAATGAAGAACTTATTGCCAGTCTTGACATAACCATTCGGAGTGAAGCTCTTGGCTGTGTCATTGCCATCGATCAACGCGCATTGCGTTGTCATCTTTCGCAGGTGTCGTGGACATTTGGTTCCCGACCTAATAATCAATGGCAAAGAAAGAGTCAAATACAGAAAAAAAGACTAAATCCTATGATCGTGTGGGTAAAGAATTTTTCAAGCCTGGACTGCTTTCATCATCATAAATGAAAAAAGGAACCGAGAATGCTGCTGCACCTGCTGGCGACAAAAGAGCAAGGGGGGAGGGCAGTGCAGGTGTAATAGAACTTGGGAGCCGGTTCCACTTCAGGAATCTCCGTGTCGGTGGACTTCAACCCTAGCCCACATTGCGACGGCTTTGGATCCATGAGCAACATCTTGTCCGCACACATCTTCTCCTCGGCTTCCAGCCTGGGGATGCTCTCAAAAACGTTGAAAATGCCGCCAACAGTTTTGGGAGTCACCAAAGCACCTACCCCACCAAATGTGACCTAAACAGGAGTGAGTCCATCTCAAACATCACCCTCCTAAAGGACCATAACATGTCATTTTTAGCAGTTTTGAATAGGTCATATGAAAACTTCATCTTGTCCAATTTGAGCAACACATGCATTGTTCTGGTGTCGTGAAATTTGTTCCAATCTGAATACAATTACATCAAGAGTTTAGGACCTCACTGATCTTTGACGATTTCTGTGTTACATTCGATATATCATGGGTTCGCACGGTTTCCACACAAATTTTGCGCTAATTCTGTACTGTATCCGCATAGCTTCTATATTCACTCTTTTCGTTATCTAACATAGTGCACAATCCATGCGGAATTAACGTAAAATCCGTGCGAAAAATGGACGAACCCATTAAATATCAGATGTGGCACGGAAATCATTTGAAATCCATAGGGTCCTAAATTCCTAATGCTACTTTTACAATATGTTACTTTCACAATCCTTGGTTTTTTTAAGGTTTAATTTCCACTGCTGGCATAACATTCAATAGCCTAAATGCACTCTACCTTTCCTTCATGCACATGTCCAATTAGCTACTGATGAAGTCCTGTTGGGTGTGGAATATGCTGCACCATCTACTGGGGGTAAGCAGACCACTGCATGCTACTGAATGTTATGGATCTCCCATTCTCTCTTCTCGTTAGTCACGCCATTCTTATAACCTACAATTTCACCAAATGCTGGAGCAATGAAAGATTGGTGCAGAAAAACTCACTTTCAGACAAGAGTTTGAGGATGGATCCGAGGGGTAGTGTAAGAAACCCCAGGATGAGATCCACGAAATCCTTGCCAGCTTCCAGAAACAGGACCTGCCTGGTGACTCGGTGATACATGATCGTCACCGGAATGCCGTTTGGGACTAGGCTCTGCATTCTCTTCAACCGCGGTACCATTTGCGACAATGCACACCAGCTCCCGTGCGATTCGAGCACACATGATTGCACCACAATGCCATTGGCATGTCAAACCCTAAACCCTGAGCAAGCTCCAATTGATAACGTGGCGTCATGAAGACTCATGGAAACTGGGTTTTGTTCTACAGGTAGCAGAACCTTCTCATTGCAGAGTAGTTGTTTTTAATCAAGGAAGTAGGAAAGATGACAATGCCAACCTGTAATCTCTCCCATGTTAGATCAGAACACGCATGAAAAGTTTTGTGCTTCATATTTGAGGATGTTGTGAGAGAGAATGTAGAAGTGAAGATTAAAGGTTCAGGGCCAAAGGGCACATCTAAGGATGCCAACAGTCAACCATCAATTCATCTTTAACCTTTTCATAGATTCTCATATTTCAAGAATTGATTAGTTCCATGGGCTAAAAACACTTGCATATGGCATAAGGGATTGATGGGTTGATCATGTGTGTGTATATATATATATATATATATATATATATATATAATGCAAATTTTTAGGATTTTCTTAAAAGAATCTATGAATGCTGACATGATCCAAGTCTATTTAGCAAAAGAATGGAACCCCTTCTTGCTAGTCGGTAAGAAAGTTTATTGTTTTGAATTCAAAAACATTGATGATAATAAATTGGAACCGTACCTCTCCAAAATCCATAGCATGCATCAACATTGTTCTATTGCAACATATAGGACATCTCACAACATGGAGGTAGAAACTGGACGGTAGCAAAACATACCAAGAGAATCAAGACTCTCAAATGTGCACATCCAGGATTCCAGTGAGGTCAAAGTCGAATCCCATTTCATCTTTCATTGCCCCTACTATGATCACACTACAAAAAAACATCTTGATCTTTTCACACCTAAAGCAATGGAAATTAACTTCAAATTTTTTATGTTTACTTTTTACAAGTTAATCAATAAAAAAAATTAAGCATACCGGTCACAAGATGATCATCTCCACATCTGCTAGACCCTTGGGCTACAGGCCTATCAGAGGACGTTAACAATTTGGTGAAAAGGAGAATTTTGAAGAATATTCACATAATTTCGGAAAAGTATTTTCCGGATAAAACAATTATTAAGAATGCAGGGCCTGCAGCCGGGTATAGTACCATATTTGCCTAGGATTAAAATCAACACTTGCCTAGGGTAGGGTGAACATTAAAAAAAAAGGTTAACATTAAGACTAAAGTCTCCCCAAACATGCATAAATCAATAGAGGACTAGCAAGAAAATTATAAAAGGATTTTAAGAGGGGCTACTATATCCCCTTCAAACCCCACAGCCCACGCAATTGCAATCCATCCATTGAGAAAATTCTAAATTCCACGTATCTATGCCATATTCTGGTACACCTCCATAGTCCAAAAGGCGACACTCACATGAACTCACCGGTACTCCATTTGTGTCAACTGAAGAAAAAAACTGACATGTCAAGGTATGCAGCTCTCCAGAGCTGGCTTGGGGGAACCAAAAAAAAATGCTCCCGAAAGTAAATAAAAAAAACAGATAAATCATCAAGCTTTCAGCATCTATTACACATGCACCTCTGTGAGCTATCTCGGTCTCATAACAGTATCCCATCGGTCCTGTGGATCACAGCTCCTCTTCCATCAATATACGGCTCTACAAACCCCTCTATGCACTGGATCATTTCGGATTCCTCAAAACAATGATCACCGAATCCCCTCGCAGAAACATCTTGCTGATGAACCGGTCCTTGTTCACAGGCTTCGCCTTCTTTCGGCCCTTACCCGTCTTGGGAACCTGATCACACATCGCCACAATACCATGTCAACAGCCTGATCCCAGAAATTCATTGGCTTTGCCTGTTGCTACAACCTTGCATTCATGTACATTCACATCATGATCCTCGTCTATGGTGGAGAACCAGAAAAAGATCTAAATGAGGCATTGGCAATACCTCTGTCCACATCTCCTTCACGTTTTCAAGCACCATATTGCAGTGACGATCGAACGCCTTCACTCGCCCTAGTAGCTTCTTGTTGTTTCGGCAATTGATTAGTACCTGTCCCATACAAACAGCCACCGTCCTATTAAGGTTTACCAAATACTAACTGATAGTGTGACTAACAGTAGATGATGAGATTTAGACGTCGATAATCCTCTAAAGTGCAAACTAGCCAGCCTTCACTACTCCTGAAGCGATTACCATGGACGGAACATTAACCAGAATTCAGAGTTATTTTGAAGCTTTCATCAGGGTAAAGACAGGACACAAACCTGAGTGTTGTTCTTCACAGACATCGTAAGCACAGAGAGGGGACCAGTGGAGAATTCTTCCTCCTCCGTCTTCTCCTGTACACGCCAAATCATTATGATCAATTTATATCACATGATAACTACGAAAAATGGATATGACCAACGCAGTGTACGAGACAAAGGCCTTCACAAGAAACGGACGTTTGAACGGAAAAATTTACAGTGAGAAATGGACTTACAGTGTCCTCTTCCATCGGCCTGGCACTGCAAGAAAACAATCCCGGCACACCCCAAACCAACCGTTAGTACATATAAAAACCAATCAATGAGATTCTTTAGAGTTCATACACCCTTGGCGATTCAGACGCAGGAACCCTAAACCCTGAGAACCTCCATTCTGGTCAGGATGATCACCAACAACCAGCACCTCAATGATTAACGAAAGATAATAACAGAAAGAATCACGCAGAAACCTCCATAATCCGTGAGCGTCACTCAAACAGAGCCTCACTCAACTCAACTCCGGAGGCGCAAAGCCGAGAAAACACAACAGGGGGTTCAAAAAACATGATGAAAAGGAGATGCGACGTACCTCATGACGGTGAACTTGATGTACCGAAGCGCTTCAGAGGCTTGATGGAAACTGCAAAAAATGTAAGCAGAAATATGGCAGCAGCGGCAGCAGCGGCAGCAACGTCCGAGTCGCGACCGAAGACAACAAAAGGTACTCTTCCTCGGCAACGTCAGTGTTGCCCAGGAGCGCAGACACTTAGCCCCGTTCTCATTGGGCACAACTGGAAGCTGCCAGATCAGATTAGAGAAGGGTCCAGCGCAGCAAATTCCGTCGCCAGATCAGCTCCGTCGTCGAAGAAGTTGGAGAGACGTCCTCACCCCTCTCCAAATCATTTCAAAATGAGGCATAAAATTTTCACAGATCATCCCCTTTCTAATTGGATCACATATGCACGAAGCTAACTTTCCATAAAACATATACTAAAAAAATCACACTACATAATGTTAATGATGAATGAGAAAACTATGATTGATTATGTACATAGTTCACTTTTTGAACGGCTTAACGTGTAAGGGTTAATAAAGTGAACCACCGGCTATTTTTACCTTTTTCAAAAGTTTTTTTAATTTGTACCTCTATGTATTACCATAGGTTGGGAGCAGCTTGGGCATTAACTCCTAAACATCACATCGTCTAGTTTCTACTCGATTAACAAATTCAAATTCACCCTACATTATCATCAATGAAAGTCATTCAATTTTTTGAAGATACTTCACCAAGTTGTTGTCCCACCTAAATAATTAGATTTAGTGATACTTAAGTACAATATTTTTAAAGTTATAAATGTAGAAGTATGTCAAGTTGTTGACCAAGCCAAATTGCATTGATTGTAGTTCTAAAGTGGCCTTGCAAAAATAAGGTCATAGATTTAAAGAACACAAAAATTTCAAAGAATCACCGCATTTAAGAGTATCTCATTTCAAATTCATTTCAACTTATTTACTCAAATGTATTAAAAGTTTATTTGCAATCAAATTTAAAAGGAGTTTTTGGTTTTGACTTTCAAATTTTATAATTAAATAATGGTGATAGTATTGGTGAATCAAACCGTATGGATGGAATCTAAAATTCAAAATTTATAACTTTTATTTGTATATCAATTCCAAAACATTCCTCTAAATAGTACTTTATTATGATTTTTTTTCAAATCATCAATTCCAGTGACACCCTGGAACGTTTAGGAGTTAACTAATTCTTAAGACTTTTACACCGAGTTTTACACATACTTGTCCAAATCTATAATAATTTGAAATAATAGAATAGAATTAGAATTATTATAGATTTGGACAAGTACTATTACTTGTCCAAATCTATTCCCAAATCAAGGAATTTTATAGAAAATGTATTACTCAACAATGAAGAAAAAAATTCAGATTATCCATTATGTTTAACCTCTACACTATAATGTGCCTAAAAAGAAAAAGTATTATTTATTATCCTATTTTTGGTTCTAGAAGGTAGCTGACTTTGAGTTCGAAGAGAAAGCGTATTTTCCAACTTGTACCAGCAAAGAAACAAAAAAAAAAATCACCTAAAATGCCTCTATGCAATCCACTGGCGAATTCAACACATCTTGAATTCCTTGGCTATAGTGGTTATGGCTAAACTTCTTTGTTTTTGTGAATGATAGAATTAATTTTTTTTAAACTATTATCAACTTATCTATTTAAAGTCACTAGAAATGTTCTAAAGTCAAAGAATATTTGTAAGATTTTTTTTCGTAAATTCACAAACAAGACCATATCCAATCTAAGACCTATTAACCCCTAACCGCCCAACCATGCATATTTTGCATGATGTACAGATTTGAACTCCGATTTCTCATCCATCATGCACTTTTTGCAGTGTGAAATTTCTATTGAAACTTTTATGGGAAGTTAGCTTCGTGCATGTGTGATTCGATTAAAAAAGGGATGATTTGTGAAAATTTTATGCCTCATTTCATGTTGTAGTGTTCCACCCCAAATTTGGAAGATTTTAGTCTAAAAGGGCTCTTGAAAAAGTCAACTACTAAAAATAAGCAACCACAAAATCTCCAAAAATCACTACATTTAGATCATTACATTTCAACCCATCCCAAAAAATCTCATTATTAGATTGTCGATATCTTATTCGTAATCATATCACAAAAGAGCTCTAAATTTAAAGTTTGAAAATTTATACACAAATATTGGTGATAGCAATCGCAAATCTAACCGTATGGATAGAATCTAAAATACATAATGTACAACTTTTATTCATTCCTCAAGTTGAAAATATCCCTCTTAGTTGCATTTTATAATGCATCTTTGAAAAACTGCCAAATCTGAAAAGGGTGAGAACGTTTAGGGATTAACAAGTTTAAAAATTTATACCCCTCTGTCCCATAATAGGTGATGTTTTTGAGAAAAAAGAAATTGTCCTAATATACTTGATGCAAATCATTTCTTCAATTTGATTTTTTTTATTGATTCCAACAAAGCTAAGCACAATTGAAGACAAGTAGACAAGACTAAGTGTTCATTGTTTGTGAAGCTTTTCTTTGTTCATGGGTGGATCACAAACACAATATAAACTAGCTAAAATCAATGCTAGCATATGTTCGTTGCATCAGAGAACACACCGCAATGAACACTACCATGCTACTGCATGCCACACACATATTGTTCAGTATGATACCGCTTCAATACCGTACGTGGAAGGCAACCATGGTCGGCACTTTCATGTCAAATAATTACTAAAAGTTGAAATAGTGAAGGTCGGCACTTTCAAAAGTAATTATTAAGAAATCGGCTATTAATAGCTAACATAAAACTTTTCTGGCAGCTAAATGTTTTATTCCATTTTTTGTCTACGATTTTTGTTGAGTGTTATGTTTTTATTTTATTTTATTTCGATTTATTTTTTCCTTTATTTTTGATGATTTTGACAAAATAATTTATTTAAAAAATAATAATTTAGTACCTTTTTGGGGAGTTATTTTTTGTTGACCTTGCCTTCCACGTACGGTAGACAACTACTCGAAAAATAGAAACTTACAGTATTTTGAGATTTGCAGAAATCATTCTAGTTTGCTTAATTTTTCAATTTTTTTTCAAAAGTATCATTTATCATGAGACGGAGGAAGTAACACATTGGTATAGTATAATAGAGTTCAGTGAAGCACCCTTTCAAAAACTAAATTGAAAAGGAATCTTCGTTCAAACCGAATTTTTTAAGTAATGAAGGAATGCCATTTGTATTCCATGATTGAATTTTGAGACTACTATGTCATTGCCATGAAAATTTAGTTTTTAATCGTAACTAGGCTGTAGTCCCATGCAAAAGGGCATTGGCTCCCATTGCCATTGTTCTATTCAGCTATGGACCACTACAAGAGTTTAAAATTACTTTTTATTAGAAGACTTATTGAGATGTTATTGAGATGAGATTTGACAATTAGCTTGCAAGGCATATTTGAGGTCTCAAATTTATACAATAGAATACTTGTACTAAGTAATGGGTATTGAAACACTTTATTGGATCTTGAAAGGACTAAGCATTGTGTTAAAAAATGATACTTCTACTAATATAATCCTTTTTACACTATTAGATTATGATGGGGATATTTGAACTTAGGGTTTTAGTATTCCACTTGGTTCAGCCATCTTAGTCTTAACCGTTAAATGACCCGAATGGCCTTTGCGGCCGTAAACACTGTAAGTACAAAACAAAATTAATAATCATGATTATATGTATATACCATTATATCATAATTCATATATTAACCCCTAAACGTCCCAACATCCAGAAACTGGATCACGAACGGATTCAAAGCCTTCTCACGTTCTCATCAATGCTTGGATGAAACTCATTCACTTTTTTGGAGATTCTTCACTAAGTTGTTGTCCTATCTTTCTCCTGACGGCCAGTCAGGAGAAAGATGCATCACCATGAACACAACATTGAAACTCTGGTACGCCTCCCTAGTCCAAAAGGCGACACTCACATGAACTCACCGGTACTCCATTTGTGTCAACTGAAGAAAAAAACTGACATGTCAAGGTATGCAGCTCTCCAGAGCTGGCTTGGGGGAACAAAAAAAAATGCTCCCGAAAGTAAATAAAAAAAACAGATAAATCATCAAGCTTTCAGCATCTATTACACATGCACCTCTGTGAGCTATCTCGGTCTCATAACAGTATCCCATCGGTCCTGTGGATCACAGCTCCTCTTCCATCAATATACGGCTCTACAAACCCCTCTATGCACTGGATCATTTCGGATTCCTCAAAACAATGATCACCGAATCCCCTCGCAGAAACATCTTGCTGATGAACCGGTCCTTGTTCACAGGCTTCGCCTTCTTTCGGCCCTTACCCGTCTTGGGAACCTGATCACACATCGCCACAATACCATGTCAACAGCCTGATCCCAGAAATTCATTGGCTTTGCCTGTTGCTACAACCTTGCATTCATGTACATTCACATCATGATCCTCGTCTATGGTGGAGAACCAGAAAAAGATCTAAATGAGGCATTGGCAATACCTCTGTCCACATCTCCTTCACGTTTTCAAGCACCATATTGCAGTGACGATCGAACGCCTTCACTCGCCCTAGTAGCTTCTTGTTGTTTCGGCAATTGATTAGTACCTGTCCCATACAAACAGCCACCGTCCTATTAAGGTTTACCAAATACCATGTAAAGACTTATTACAACACTAACTGATGATGTGAGTGACAGTAGATGATGAGGTTTAGACGTCAATAATCCAGAAACTAATCCCCGGAAGTGCCAGTGTAAACCTAATAATGTTGCCTTTCCAAAACAGTAGTAGTCATCTAAAGGAGACTTCAAAGCATCGGGTCTGGAGGCCAGAAACCCTGGAATCTGCTGGGTTCCTCCTCCGGGTTCTCTACGGTGAAAACTAGCCAGCCTTCACTACTCCTGAAGCGATTACCATGGACGGAACATTAACCAGAAATTCAGAGTTATTTTGAAGCTTTCATCAGGGTAAAGTCAGGACACAAACCTGAGTGTTATTCTTCACAGACATCGTAAGCACAGAGAGGGGACCAGTGGAGAATTCTTCCTCCTCCGTCTTCTCCTGTACACGCCAAATCATTATGATCAATTTATATCACATGATAACTATGCAACATGGATATGAGCAAAGCAGTGTACGAGACAAAGGCCCTCACAAGAAACGGACGTTTGAACGGAAAAAATTACAGTGAGAAATGGACTTACAGTGTCCTCTTCCATCGGCCTAGCACTGTAATAAAACAATCCCAAACCAACCGTCAGTACATGTGAAAACCAATGGATCGAGTTCTCTACTCTTCATGTACCCTTGAATATTCATACGCAGAAACCCTAAACCCTGAAAACCTCCATTCCAGCGAAGTTGATCACCAACGACCAGCACCTCAACAATTAAAAAACGAAAGCCAAAATTATTCACGCAGAAACCTTCATAGTCCGCGAGGACGGCTGAAGCAAAGACTTAAGTCCGGAGGCGCAAAAGCAAGAAACACAACACAAGCTCTCTAAAGGATGGTGCAAAGGCGACACGACGTACCTCATGACGGTGAACTAGATGTACCGAAGCGCTTTAGAGGCTTGATAGCAACTGAAAAAAATGTAGCCAAAAATCCCGGCAGCAGCGGGAGCAACGTCCAAGACGACGCCGAACACAGCAAGAAGTTGAAGAGTCTCTCTGCCCGGCAAAGTATTGTTCAGGAGCACAGACACTAACCATTGGGTTCTACTCGAAGGTGCCAGTTCAGATGTAGGCATGGGTCCAGCACAGCAAATTCCGACGCCAGGTCAGCGCTGTCGCAAGCTGCTTCACACGATGGCCCAAGGTGCAGAGGTGAAGAGGTCGTCGAATTTCACCAATAATATTGCAAGAAATTGGCCTGTGGGTCCTTCACACTAGAGGTTCAAAATTCGCCGCTCTTCAAAATGGCTACATGGCAACATTTTTTGACCATTTTGGAGTTAAGGTGATGACTCTCGAGGGGGAATTGGGTTGGATTAAAATAGAAACCCAATTCTCCCTTGAGAGGGTGTCAAATTTTTTGACAAAAAAATAATTGACATGCTATTCTTGAACTCTAGTAAAGCCAACTCTTATAAACATGCAATAATGACTTTTTGTTCTTGAACTATTTTAGAGCTAGCTTCTATAAACACAACCTCTTGTAGAGTCAAAATTAGTTATAGAAAGAATCACTTAAGGTTGGAACCTCAAATAATTCGAAACCACAATTTATTGTTCACCTCATTCACAAGCCTTGCTTTCAACAACAACAATTTAAATTGGTTATTTTCTTATGAATTGAAGCTTGTAAAGGGCTCATACTTTGAACTTTGGACTTGGCACTTGGGGCTTCACTCTATGACTGAATGAAGGCTCCGTTTAGGCCATCAACATGAATTGCCCTTCAGTTGAACTCTCACGGACTCTCGACTTGGTCGGCTATAGCGTGAAGCGACTTTATTTTTACCCTGCACAAATTAGTCTATTCCCATAACAGAAAAGTAGTTTTGCACCAATGGCCCTTTGTCCGGTAGACCCTGGCACTTTATTCACGTCAGCATCGAAAGAGGACCAGAGTTTCTATCTGTCCACCCTGCAGACATTTCCCCCTTTCTCATTGGTCAAGACTTGATTTTCGCCAAATCAGAAAATATTCATCTGTCCAGCTCAGCGATTTCCGATGCCAGATCAGCGCCGTCGCGGGAAGAAGAGTCGGGCACACTCTGGCCGTGACGAACGGACGCTGCGGGGTTGCTCGATCATCTCTGTCGTGCGCACCACTTTTCCTGATTTCTGCAGACATTGATCACAGGCAGCCCTTCGATCGCGCATTCACATCAAACAGACCTGGTGTGCTCAATTTTACGTTCCCGAACGAACCACTGCTTCAATTGTAGCTCTCTGGCGGGGCGGGACAATTGTGGCCGGGATATTTTCCTCGGTATCTCCGATTCGTGGCGGAGCGGGGCGGATCTGGAATTTGGGACACAGGCTACGTTTCTCGTTACACGAGGCGCCGAGTTGTATTCAGTTTGACGTTTGGGAGCAATTTTGATTATCGGGGGGAATTTGAGGGGTTGCGGGATTACCCACACAAAGAGATCGGGTCCATTGTAAGGCAGAACGGCGGCACGGTTTCCTTTGAGCAGAAGAGGTTGGAACTTGTGCCTTTCAATCTGCCCGGGACGAGGAATTACTGCGAGGGCGTGCTTTCCGAGATGGGATCAATGAGCATATCGCCGCTCTCCAAGTACAAGTTAGTCTTTCTTGGCGATCAGAGTGTCGGCAAGACGAGCATCATCACGCGCTTCATGTATGACAAGTTCGATGTCAACTACCAGGTGCGATCCAATCGCTTTATCGCACGTTTGAAACATGTGAAAATTCCTGTATGATCACAATTACGTGAATGCCGGTGTCAAGTGCGTGGATCGTTGAGTATTTAGGGTACGGCGTCGTTTTCAGAGTAAGGCTTACTTTTGGGCATTGCGTGTTCTGATGATCTCTTAGTGAGCAATTTAGCTCAGCAACTTGACACTCTTTCAAGCAATTCGTTAATCTGCATTTCTGCATACACCATGGCCATTCAAAGCGTGCCTATTCATTGTTGAACCCAACCTTGCTGTCGTGGTCGATGGCACAGTAACCAGCCAGTAAATTCTTTTTATTTTGTTTTCTTTATTATCCCTAGCAGCGATGCCATGGGAGTATGCATATCTTCTGGCTCTAGTGTCAGTGGTTTTGTAGGATCTTAATTTTTTGTTATATCTGATGATCATTGCAGTATGTACAAAACATTCTTAACCCTCTCTAATAACGCACTTTGTAATTGCACACCATGTATATCCTCAGAATCTGTTATATTGTGTACACATTTGATTTCACAACTACAAGTTGTGAACACATGTGAGATTGTGTTTAGAAGCCCATTTGTTCCCTGAGGCAATGTCATTAGAGTGTAGTGTCATAATATCAGTGCCAACTAAGAGTAATTTAGAGCGAGTTAATCAAGCGAAATTAAAGCTTTGGCATATTTTCACATGTGAAGACAATGGCTCATTCGCTTGAGAAGCTCTCGTTCGAATTGAGCTCAACTTTGCAAAACTGGTTGTCAGGGATTCCTTTTCACGCCTGTTTAGAGGGTCTTAACAAGGATTCTGCTGAATGTTATGGACACTACAATAAAAGTTTGAAGCAGATTTTCAAGCAGATTCTCACAAGTAGAGTTAGAGTGTTACTGATGTCAAGTGATGTTTGTGTTTCAGCCAACTATTGGAATTGACTTTCTTTCAAAGACGATGTATCTGGAGGATCGTACAGTTCGGCTACAGTTGTGGTGAGTTCTTACTCGTAAGTGACGTGAATATCATTCTGTTCAATACTCGGAAATAATACACAAGTGTGGTTGTGAAATCCTCAAGACCTTGTAATTTCATGGTCAGGCTTATTGTGCTATCACTGAATTAAGTTCATCATGTTGGGTGCTCAGGGATACAGCAGGACAAGAGCGGTTTCGAAGCCTTATACCTAGCTATATTCGGGATTCCTCTGTAGCAGTTATTGTATATGATGTTTCCAGTGAGTTTCATTTTCTTGTTACTTTTTGTTCATCACCTCTGGCTTATGCAAATCATATGGCTTTATTCAGAGAATAAGATGCTTATCAACTTTACTCAAATTCCTGGTGCAGACAGACAGTCTTTTCTTAATACTGCTCGCTGGGTAGAGGAGGTTCGTAGCGAGCGAGGAAAGGACGTTGTCATTGTGCTTGTTGGCAACAAGACTGACCTTGTAGACAAAAGGTAAGTCCTTCAAACCAACCAGATGTAATGCACCCGGTAACAGGCTTTGTCTTCATTAACTTCTCTTCGCGTTTCCTGTGCCCGTTGTGCGTGGTTTTTAATTCCAGACTTGGGAGTTGTAATCTAAACACGGATCTGAAATGGCGAGTTTACAGACAAGTTTCTGTTGAAGAAGGTGAAACGAAAACCCGGGAGCTTGGTGCGCTCATGATTGAGACTAGCGCTAAAGCGGGATTCAATATCAAGGTCAGCGCATTTTCTTTCTTTACAAGGTTTTTAAATCAAGAATAAGCAATCGGAAATCGTTTAAACCCCTGAGGGCCGTTACCAGGGTTATGTCTACCACAAGTAACACGCTCTTACATTTCACACTTGTAAGAATTGGCATACTGTAAAATGCCAATTCCCACTGTCATGCATTCGGTGGTTTTACAAAGTGCCAAGTATAATAAATGCACCTGTTGCTTAACCCCTAAAGGACCAAGAAGCTCGAATTGAACCTTGTGTTATTTTTAGTAGTTTTGAGTAGTTTATATGTGAGCTTTATTTTGTTAAAATCTTTTTTTTTTTTGGACCAACTCATGCAATGTTCTTCACTGATGCTGGTGATATAAAATTTGGTCCCATCTGAATTATATTTTTCACAATATGATCGATTGAATTTCTCATTTTTAAACCATGAATCCTGTAGGGGTTAAGGGGCTGCATGCACTTTCTGCATCCCTAGAGTTCTCAAATATATGTTGTAACCACAGACATCTCAAATTGCACTTTCTGAATTATGTCTTTTAAAAGGCACACTGTCAAGCTTTCGATAATCACCAAATCTCGACCTAATCGTTTTTCACAAATCCCATGTGAGCAGGGTCTGTTTCGAAAAATTGCTGGAGCACTACCAGGAATGGAGTCTGTCAATCAGACAAAGCAAGATGATTATGTGGACATCAGTTTGAAGACTACGACGAATAACACAAAATCAGAAGGCCAAGGGGGCGGTGGTTGTGCTTGTTGACTAGAGATGGACTTGGAACAGGAATTCAATCTAACCCTGCATCAATTTCCTTTCATCAGCACATTTGTTCTGTCATCCTGGACATGGCAAAGGACTTCAGAAGTTGGAAGCCTGAGTTTTATTGACTTTGCATCTTTCATTATTTAACAAGGTTGGGAGTTGGGCTGGGTTGAGCCTCTCAGAAGACTCACTGAGAATTGCTCTGTTCCTCCTCTTATTTTGAGGAATTTTTGATAATTCATTATTTTGATGTACTACCCATGACCTGTCCTAGTTAGGTGAGACAGTTTTCTAAAACATTGACTAGCTTAGCTTAGAGTCAAGAATTTTAGTGCAGCATTTGTGCTCATACTTATCCTTGATTCTGTAATGTAAATAAGTGACCACTCGAATTAAATCTCTAATTTTATTCTTCTTGAAACACTGGCATCTTTTGTTCACGCCAGTGTCGTAAGTTCCCAGTCATTTTGATTACTTCCATGTTAATTATTTACATCTTTAAATAACACAATCACTGGAATGTGAAAAATATAAACCAACAATCACAATCAGTGGCCAAACGTGACACTGTAGCAACCGCACAAGATACCCAATCACATAATTCATGTAGGCTACAGAAATCAAAATACTCATACTATAAATAAATTCTAAATATACATGATTGACATACGAGGAAAAACAAGGAAGAGGAGCCTAAAAACAACCTCCCCAAAATCATGTACAATGACATTGATTATGAGAATGTACAACTAAACACCTTATTTCTAGGTCATTTACCAAGAAACTGTGAACTATTATAATTTTTGCATACAATAGTTATCCCTAAAGAAAACTTAGGCTAGTTTGTCTTTTGCCTAGAGTTTTCGTGCTACAAATAAACCACTGTCAATGTTAGACACCAACATCCAAGCTCCTAGCTTTAGTGAGCATAGGCCAAAGTGGAGGCGTTAGAAAGGTGCTTGCATTAGGAAGGTGGCATTGTTAGAATCTGTCTAACAGCACAGAGCATGGTGATAGGTTCAACCCCTAAACGTTGCGGCAAGTAGAATACAACATATATTTCTTGTATTTGGAATGGATCTACACCTTTAATGGATTTGAGTCCAACAAAGTTGAAATTTAGATCAATGCGGGTTGTAGTGAGCTATTGAGATCCTAATTTAGAACTTCTTGTTGGTAGCAAATGTTGATTATACAAAAAAGTATCTACCATCCCCATGGGACGGTTAGAGGTTCAAAAACTTGAGGCAAAACTTGTTTTTGCTGCCTTTGAAGCTAAAAAGACCAGTTTTGCCTTGTCTTTCCTGCATTTTGCTAGACTTTAATATTCAACTGATAATGATGCATACTCGGAATTGTCTTCAAAATTTGGTGAATCGAATAATTTCAAGTTGGGATTCTCACATGGTTTTCTGGTAGTAGCCAGACACAAGGGCTTGTCGCTTGAAACGATAACGAGGGAGACGAGGAGTCATTTGCGAGTGGCCAAAGCCGCCTTGGCCAATGCCAGCGCCGAGGTAAGGACCGTCGTAATAGATGTAGCCCAGCCGTTTCCCACATGCCGCGCACGTCAACTTGGTGCGGCGTCTTTGAATGCCCCAGTAGTCCACCGTCTCCAGGAAGGGGAAGCATTGCACCTGCTCTTTCTGGTTAAACTCCGCCTTGTCCACCGCGGAGAACGACAGCGTGCCTTTGTTGCCCGCATCGAAGTATGCGTCCGGTGGGTACAAATACTCGTCGCTCAGATTTAGACACCGGTTGCATCCTTTACAGCTGCACAACCACAACCAAAACGGAACCAGTCTCCTCAGTTTTCAGGTTTGATGATGAGAAAAGCAAAGAAACATCTCATCTGTTGAAATCTTCTCGTGAATCGTGTGCTGAAAAGAAAGAGAAGGGAAACACTTACTAATATCTCGCCATTCTTCAATCAATTCTCTGTCTACAATAGTTGCCTTGGTGATTACCTACACATAACATTGCACAGCAATAATCAGATGTGTGTGTCTGGACAGATGAAGACCCGCCTTGCAGACCCGGTGCTCTACAGGCGATGAAGTCCAGTCCAAAGTAAGTAGGACCCTACTTGCTCCACTCTTTAGGGTTTATGGGTCTCTCAAGAAGGGGTCTTCAGCTGCGGGCGGGGTCTTCAGCTGCGGTCGGGGTCTTCATCCGCGGGAGGGGTCTTCACCTGCGGTCGGCCGGGGGTCTTCACCTGCGGTTGGGGTCTTCATCCGCAGGCGGGGTCTTCATCCCGTTGGCCTACAGTATGTTGGGTCCTCTATTAATTTCTCAATTTTATATGTGTTACCATTACAATGAGAAATTTAGGTTTTTATGAGCCAAATTTAGAAATATTCTAGTGTACAAGATGCACTACACATACATATGAGTTTCAATTCAAAAAAGAATACATTCATTTATTTTGAATTAAATGAAAAAACCCATTTTAAACCTTTAATTTAGGTAAAAATGGAGTCTACTTTTGTTACTTATAATGTGTCAAGAAAATATAAATTTTTTCTTAAGAATCTTATTCGAAAAAAAATCACAATTTTTGGGATTTTTTTGCCTAAAATATAACTTATTGAAGTTTCAAATCATTTTGCAAACAAACTTTTCATGTTGAAATTTTTTATCCAAAAAGATTAAATACTAAAACAAAACTATTGAAGCTTAAAATTATACTCTATTTCCTTTCCAATGCACTTTACGGTTTGTGATTTGATGCATTTTGAGCCCAAAGGAGCTTCTCAAAGATCATGGTTTTTTCGCTTGGAGAAAAAAATTGAATTATTTTTTAAACCTACTGTACAGTAGGAGGAATGTGTCTTGCAACCCTACTTTTCAACCTCACAGTAA
Organism: Pohlia nutans; assembly: GCA_022496805.1. NCBI lineage: Eukaryota > Viridiplantae > Streptophyta > Bryopsida > Bryales > Mniaceae > Pohlia > Pohlia nutans. The sequence continues at coordinate 8,736,551 of CM040086.1, forward strand.
AACGTTTATCACACTCACGGTTGGCCGCCCATAATTTTTTTCATATATCATGACTTGGACATGAAGCATTTATGGGGCAAATTTGGTACTTTGAAACTGTGTGGTTTATGAAATAAAGCCAATTTATGCACTTTTAGGCCTCTTATAAAATTAAAGAATTCATCCGCTACACAATAGTTGTTAAGCATCCAAATTTTTGGTAAAAGGTAGAAGTTAAATAACAAACAATATGGTGTCACAAAAAATGGTATTCCTATGTATTTTTTGTGTCTACAAGCAATTCAAAATTAAAATATTGAGGCCAAAATTTAGTTTCATTATATAATACAATAATTGATCTACTTTAGTCACTTTTTTGTAACACCATAAACACGCAATTAGCTATTTACGCACTTGGCCATATAATCATGCACTTCGCACCGGACACTCTAAAAATTCAAATCCAAAAATATTACCAAAAAATTGGGCAATTTTCTTTTTTCAACAAGTTCTTTCCAATAAGGATAAATTGCAAAATCATATACATTTTTGATAAGGGATTTTCTTTTAAAAAATGCATTTTTAAAATTTTATGTCAAATTTTTGTCCTATCACAACAAAATTATCTTGTGATATTGATTCTGCACATACTTTGTGAGAGGTATCAAAGTGGGAATTCTGAATCCCTCGTTTGTGCACACATCTTACATAATCATTCAAGCACATTATATGCATTTAGATATGGGGTACAAACATACACATAAGATTTAAATATTCTTTCTATTACATTAAAATCGTGTACTCATACACGTTTTATACTAATAGTACATAATTTTTTCCTAGTACCTTGACATCTACTATAGAAAAACATATATTGTATAACATATACAATTCTATTCTAGTAAGCATCTACCTCGTTTTGCATCCTCTCATCATCCATGCCTTCTACTTGTAATGCAATATATTCAAATATGTATGGCTTTGCTTCATTGGGAATGGTAATATCGTTTTCAGTTCGAACTCCTTGAATAGAAATGAACTTCACCTTCAAATGCCCACTTCTTGTTTTTGCTGGTACATCTCTCCATGAAAATATAGCAGCTTCTTTTTCCACCCACCCATGTCTCTCACCAGACGGCTTCCAAGATGCTTCTATGCAGTTTCTGTATCGTTGTGGCTCAGAACTTGCTTCATCCGTCATACCTTGCCTCAGAATAGGCCAGTACCATATCACTTTCACGTTCATTGCCCATTTGCCTTGTCCAAATTCTACCACTTTCCCCACATAGAATGGTACTCCAGCCCTTACTACATTCCGCTCCACTGTTAACGCCACGAGCTGTCCAATCTCCAATCCCTCACTGGATTGAAAACTGAAAAATGATCATTTGTTGTCTCCAAGGTAGCTGTAGATGTTGCTTAGCCCACAACCTCGACCTTTGTTCTTGTAGGTGTTCTTGTTACCGCTGCAGTAGATGATCTGCCCTTTCGAGGTCCGAAATACCCTCGAGGTTCTGGGTTTGGCATTATTGCCATAATCGAGCCCACTACAGCATTCGTATTACTTGTCGTATTGGAATCAACGTCATCTATTGTTGTTTCCACCGTAACATTGTCTCCTGTTGCGTTCGCATTTGCTTCGTAAGGCCAAAACGGTAGTTTTGCATACTCACTTCTATCTTGCAGAGGAAAATTCTTCAAATACTTAATCAGTCACCGCGTTTCCTCGATTGCTTGTAAGTTCTCTTCCACGTGCTGTATTCTTTCCACACACATCTCCTTGTATGCAATGAATTCTCCCAAAGTTTTCAACTCCCTATTGTCCGCACCAAACAACTCTGCAAGATTTGGCTTCTCCTCTTTTGTAAGTAAAGACCGCAAACACAAATGCATCTCCGTAGGACCTTATACATCTTTGCTGTAATATTTGGACTGCATTCGAGGTGCACCATTCTCTGTGTAAAATCTCATTTGATGCGAAAATGTTATCCCCGTCAATGTATCACCTCCCGTCAACAAATGCGGCGTAATGAATGTTTTTTAATCCCTGACATTCTTTAAATGCCGAGCGCTCACGAATGACTCAGTGTACGACGTTCTTTTTTCTACCAACTGCAACAGTTGCTTCAAAGAATCAATGTTTGACCTCTTCAATATATGAGATATAATGCTGAACCGCTGATCGATGTCTTCATGAGTATGTCCTACTATAAGAAAACATAGTTGCACTTCTTGGAAGTAGCCCATTCCAACAAGGGTAGCACGTAGGGCGAACATGTAGATGTTTTTGTTCTCTCCGGTTGTGTTGTTCGCTTGGATTCGCAACGTAGGAGGCAACGCACCCTTCCTTCGTCTCACATCATCTATCACATGCATCACTGTTGTAATGACTTGGTTGCTATCATGTTTGTGGTGTAAGTCTATCCACGCATCCGCGTACAATCCAATTCCATGTACGAGGACTCCGCACAAGTGAGTCTTCACAAACCGCGACTCAATGTTATTCACCGTTTGCCTCATCTTTGGAATCATGGTCATGTTCTGGTCCATGCCGTCAACAATAAGCACATATAGATGTCAGGGCGTATTATAACTGATCTTTTGAATAACCAGTAATCACACCGTTCTTCCATCTGGTGGCGGATGTGGATGAGAAACAAATTCTTAATTTGCATCTTTGTCACCATGTTGTTCGTTGCTTCCATCCCACACTTGTACTCTCAACAATGAAAGCACTTTGAAAACCTTGGAAACGGTGGAATTTGCACGTGCGGGAACTCCACCCTCCATAACTTTTGGAAAGAACTTATCGATAATGGTTCACTATCATGTATTCGCTTCACTTCCTCATTCACATAATTGAATACGTCCACTTTCGTTGTGTTCATTGGTAGCAATACTAGTACCAATACCGAGTTATCACTCTTCCGTCGTACTTGACGATGTGGTTGTGTGTACCCCGCTTCATCCACAAATGTAGAAAAACATTCACGGATTGCAGACAGTTTTGCACTTTCTCTAAGTTTGCAAACATTTCCATGGACAACTTGGATTCTTCCATACACATGTTGAGACTGTTTCAATTCTTTGAAACGTCTCTGTGAGTAACTCAATGCTGCAGCATAACATCCATTACAAACCGGCACGCCATCCAACTTTGTATTATATCTGTTTCGCCTTTGTCCTTCCGTAATCGTGTAAAAAGCGTTTAGCATGTGAAGAATCCAAGTTGTTCTCACTTCATACTTTTGCGCCCATGTCATGTACCGTTGTCCAAAATGTACTTCTGATCTATATCCCTCAAACAATTGCGTTTGCAGCCCCCTCTTTGCTTTGCAGATCTAACACTTGCAAGTATCACTTTCTCCATTCGTGACTCGCCCTTCTCACGTGGATTAGGAACTCTGCTCTTCCGATTCTCCATAGAATACGTCATGCTCGGTCTCTTTAGAGCTAAATCTCCCACAACGCTTACTCCAGTCGATAGTAGTTGTACTGTCTCATTCATTTGTTGTGTCTCCATTTGTGTACCGTGTGTCCACAACTCTTGAAACAAACTTGTGCGAACTGGACGCCTATTTGGTTGTACCCCTACAGTAGGTCTCGGTCTCTCCACACCTCTTCCAACTTCGTGTAATGCAATAAGGCTTCCAAAGGCACTCGAATCCATTGTCATCCAAATCTTTCTGTTCACCACAATTCCAATCGGACCTCACTATATCAAACTTTTGTAACACCTTATAGATAAAGTTATTATTAACTACGATCTATACATAAAATTATTTTGTTATTTTTTATTCTTTTTTGGTTTGAAACGGTGATAACTCTTAATACGAGTATCTCCAGAATTGACTTTAGACCCTATGCAATCCTAGCAATGACCTTCGAGGCCCAAATACTAATTTACCTCACTTACAGACCCAAATGGTCTCCTACTTGTTCTAAAAAACCATGTGGAGCCTGTGAGGACGGGCCCATCTATTATGCTTTCCTAGTGGTGCCTTCACGGGCCAAAATACAACAACATCCCACTTAGAAGCCTTAAACGGGGCCCTCAAATGTTCTAGGAGTCTCCATGGGACCCCTAGGTTGATCCCTACTATCATGCGCTCTTAGCAATGCCCCCCCGGGTCTTTAAAGCAAAATCAGCTCACTAAACGGCTCTAAACGTGGCCCCCAAGTGTTTTATGAGCCCCTAGGCGGGCCTTGGGGTGTACTAGTAGCGACATGCGCTTCCAACGTAACCTTTATAACCCAAATACAAAAGCAACTCACTCCGAGGCCCCAAATGGTCTTTTCAAATGCTTTAGAAGCTCTTTTAGGACCCCCGGGGTCGACCGCAAAGTCCATGCGGTCTTTGAAGCCAAACTGCAGCTCAACTGCCTAAATAAAGTTCATGTCCTATTCAATGAATGGATTTGGTATTATTAAAGTATTTAGTTTTTTATAAATTACAAATAAAGAAATACATTAATTTTAAATTTGCGTAGATTTATGTTCAAAAGCGGCATTACATAAACGAAGTCATACATTTAATGAGAACAATAATTTCACAAAATCACAATGTTTAGAGAATCTCAATTCATCCTATTTCAACAACTTCTGCTCAAAAATTTGTTAACATGTTGATACAAATCAAATTTTTATAAATTCAGAATTATCAATTTTAAAATTATAACACCATATCGGACATGGCACTAGTAAACCTCACAATATAGATAAAATATTGAATTCAAAATCTACAACTCTCATTTAAATATGAATTCTAAAATATTTTTCTATATAGAACTTTACGATGACTTTCCTCACATTGTTAGATTTGGAGACACCTTTGTGTGATTAGGAGCTAAAAATAAGCCCAATGAGGGCCCCTATTAGAATTCCAATTGTTCCTAGGGTTCATATAGGACCATTGTCAAAATACACTTGTAGTTTGCAATAGTTCAGACCGCTGATGCTTATAACATGTATTAACCCCTAAACGTTCTCACCCTTTTCAGATTTGGTAGTTTTTCAAAGATGCATTATAAAATGCAACTAAAAGGGATATTTTCAAGTTGATGATTGAATAAAAGTTGTACATTATGCATTTTAGATTCTATCCATACGGTTAGATCTGTGATTGCTATCACCAATATTTGTGTATTGAATTTCAAACTTAAAATTTAACACTCTTTTGTAATATGATCACGAACAAGATATTGACAATTTAATAATGAAATTTGTTGTGATGAGTTGAAATATAATACTCTAAGTGTAGTTATTTTTGCAGATTTTTTGGTTGCTTAATTTTAGTACTTAACTTTTTCCATAGCACTTTTAGACTAAAATCTGCAAAATTTTGGGTGAAACACTACAACATGAAATGAGGCATAAAAATTTCACAAATCATCCCCTTTCTAATCGGATCAGACATGCACGAAGCTAACTTTCTATAAAAGTTTCAATAAAAAATCCACACTGCAAAAAGTGCATAATGGATGAGAAAATGAACTTTAAATCCGTACATCATGCAAAATATGCATGGTTGGGCGGTTAGGGGTTAAATGATAATTCAATGGTTTAAGTGTAAAGTATTATCAAAAAGTCTTGAATTTGTTGTTGACAACTCCTAAAACCCTGTTGATCAGTACTCCACTAGTGTTGAATAAATCCTCCCAGATACATACCTTTCACAAATCAAAAGGAAATGGAATAGACTGTTAATTCAATAACTACGATCATTTTATCTATAGATTTTATAAGATGAAAGCTTCATGCAAATTTGAATCGATGAGAAATAGAATCATTTCTAAAATTATTACACTTCATTTCATGTGCTAGTTATTCATCAAAAACTTCTATGATCTTAACCCCTAAATGTCACAATGTCAGTTTCTAGACAACTAACAGATTCAAATGCACCCTACATTCTCAACAATGCTTGAATGAAAGTCATCCAATTTTTAGATGGTACTTCACCAAAGTGTTGACCTGTCTAATAGTTGGATTTAGTAATACTTGATTACATATTTTTCTAGAATTACAAATGTAAAAGTATGTCAAGTAGTTGACCAAGCCAAAATTGCATTGATTGTAGTTCAAAAGTGGCTTTGCAAAACTGAGGTCATAGCCATTTGAAAACTAAAAAAAATTCAAAGTGTCACTAGGTTTAAAAGTATTGTATATCAAATCATTCCAACCAATTCAACTCAAAATATATTAAAATTTTGTTCGTAATCCAATTTAGAAGTAATTTGTAATTTAAACTTCTAAATTCTATAATTATACATTGGTGATAGTATTAGTAAATCAAACCATACAAATAGAATCTAAAATTCAAAATCTAGAACTTTCATTTGCATATCAATTCCAAAATTTTCTTCTAAATATTACTTCATTATGATTTTTCTTAGATTGTCAATTCTAAAGACACCTTGGTACATTTAGGAGTTAACATCACAAAAGATAATTGAAGAACAATGGCTTACATAGTTGTTTATTTGGTTTTGTATGATATACGACGCAGTAGGAGTAGAGAGAAGCGTATTCTGGTCCATTAAGACATTCTTCACGCCATTGGCTACAGCAATTATGATGATGATCTGCAACAAAGCTGAATAGATCACTACACATATGCTTCTAAATTTACCAACACATGACCCTCAATAACCATTCTTCAATTTTAATATCTTTCAAATCCTTAAGCCTAATATCTCCAACAAATAGATAATTCACCTGAATAGTATTAGTCCACCAGCAACGACCATCACTCCAGACACTACAATGTACGAACTTGCATGGGCTCAAACATAATTTGTTAGTTAGTCTCAGTAATTACACAATTATCTTTAAAGGACCAAGAAGCCCAAAGTGGTCAACAGATATAGATGTATTTATGTATACTTCCTCTATTGGTTTATCACCAGACGTGCAATGTTCTACAGTAATTTCCGTGATATGAAATTTGGTCCCATCTTAAGTATTGATTTTTTCACATATTGATTGATTGAATTTATCATTCTATAACCACAATCCTTACAATTAATTAGAAAAAAAATTACGGGTTAATTAATGACATTGGCAGGAAAACAATTTACATTAAAAAAATTGATTCTCTATTCAAAAAATTCAAAAAAGAATAAACTAACAAAAGTCCAAAACTTTTAAACAAAATAATAATTATGAGAAAAAGAGAAGAAATAGTAAGAACCAATTCAACACCAGTAAGAAAAAATGATAACAATGATAATAACAATTAATTTTGTAAAGAACACAATTCAGTAATAAAAAGGTAAAAAACCAGTACAAAAAAACAAGTGATCAAGTAACCAAACAACAGTAATAAAATTAAAAGAACAATTAAAAAATAGTTTAAAAGCACTAAATAGGGTAAAAGTGTAAAAAACTAGAAAAAAATAGTAAAAAATAGTAAACACGTAAAAAACCAGTAAAAAATGGTACATAAGTGTAAAACAGTAAAAACATAATTAAAAACAGTATAAAAACAACTAAAATATAGTAAAAACGATAAAAAAAACAGTAAAAACAATAAATAAAAATTTAAAACAATTAAAACAACTAAAAAACAGTAAAAACAATTCAAAAAACAAAAAGAACAGTAAAAAACATAAAATAAAAACAGTAAATATAAATTCAAAAATTTAAAAATAAAAACTACAGAACTTCATAAATAATTTTTATTAAAAATTTGAAAAAAAAGAAAAAAACAAGCCAACGAAGCCAGTTTGTTTGCTAGTTTTAGTTGGCTCACAAGCTCGCCATTAAAAGCCAGCTTGTAAGCTAGCTATTGCTAGCATGCAAGCTGGCTTTAGCTGGCTAGCCATAGCCGGCTATAGCTAGCCGACGGCTATAGCAAGCCAGCTGGTCCGCCTTGAGGGCGGCGGGCCAGCTCTAAGGGCGGTCAACCCTTTTGGATTGACCTCCCTCACACACTCATTCAATGCCTTGAGGGTGCGCAGCCGCGCACCCTCTTTCCCATCTTAACTTTGGAGTAAGCTCTTCTTCTCCCTTCTCTCCCACTAAACTTTTCCCAACTTTAACCCCTAAGTGACGGATCAACCATTTTATGGTCGCTTCCCTTTTTTTACGGGTTGCCCGAGATGGAAAAAATCTTTTTTTAGAAAATAAAAAATATTTTCAAATAGGAAATCAAGTCTACTTTCCAACCCAATTTGAATCATGTCGATCCGAGTTAAACTCCACCGGGGAGAAATTTTCAAAGACAAACACCCTCTACATTGGCTAGTGTTAGAAAATTTACTATTTGGGGAAAGTAATGATGTTCTCTCCATTGAAAAATGTGCAATTTTTAGTTTTACAATAGAATGTCTAGTTTTAACCAATCATATCAAATTTCAAATTCTAAAAATAAAATTTGTAATTTTGATAAATATTTGAAGCTAAAGGCTTCTATATTCATTATGAGAGAATAAAAAGCTATTTTTTGAAATTTGACCGCATGAATAATTACTAAACATCATGCTCCTCATTTTCTCTTTTGGACCAAACTTCATCAAAGTTGAAGAAGTAATTTTTTATAACACATTTATGTTTTGCCCTTACCCCCTCCGTCATTTAGGGGTTAACTACAGTGTGTAGGTAGTTTTTTTTTGAAAATACATCAAAAAAATCCACTAAGTCCAAAATGCTCTCACATCATACCTTGAAGAGCTTCATCTTCATTGTGATGTGAGAAATGAAGTCCCTCTATATATATAGTAAAGAAAATTTTGTTAAAGGAAATTTTAGGCAAATCATCATTGTTTCTAAATTAATTATTCTTCTTGTTTAATTTTGATTGTGACATGATTTCTGAAGGGAAATTCATTTGCACGCTGCGGAGTCTCAAAGCTACGAACAACAAATATTCCACCTCCAGCTAAACATTTCTTTTAAGACTTTGTTTTCTTACCCCGGGGCGCACTTCTAGGACCCCATGGGCCTAGGGGTGGACCACAGGGGCCCCACGTGGACTCCTAGCCCACTTGGGGGCCCGGTTTGGGGCCCCCAAGTGGGCTGATTTTTTTTTCCCATCCCGGGGCGCACCCCTAGGACCCCGTGGGCCTAGGGGTGGACCCCGGGGGGCCCACGTGGACTCCTAAACCACTTGGGGGCCCGGTTTGGGGCCCCCAAGTGGGCTGAATTTATTTTCCCACCTCGGGGCGCACCCGTAGGACCTCGTGGGCCTAGGGGTGGACCTCGGGGGCCCCACGTGAACTCCTAATCCACTTGGGGGCCCAGTTTGGGGCCCCCAAGTGGGCTGAATTTATTTTCCCACCCCGGGGCGCACCCGTAGGACTTCGTGGGCCTAGAGATGGACCTTGGGGGCCCATGGATGACTATTCTAAGTTAAAGAGGCAAAAGTCATTCGTTGATTTATGGACCTAGAATATAATGATTATGAATTTGTAATCAATTTTTTAAATTATAAATTGAACTAAATTATGAATAAGTGAATTTAAAAGTAATAAAATTAAGAAACGCATGTCTAAATCATGGAGAACATTAGATGAACATCACATTGCTACATTTGTTTTTTCTCATAAATCCAATAAAAAAATTACAATGATCTTTAATCAGTGAATGAAATCAGCAACAAAGAACTTTTTATTTAACCCCTAAATGCTTAGAGCCCACTTTAAATTCGGCAATTTTGCAAATATGCATTATAAAATGCAATCTAGACGGATGTTTTGAACTTGATATATGAATAAAAGATGTACATTATGGATTTTAGATTCTATCATTACGGTTAGATATATGATTGCTTTTACAAATAATTTTGTATAAAATTTGAAATGTGAAATGTGAAATTATTTTGTAATTCAATTACGAATAAGATATTCACAATCTACGGATGAAATTCATTATGATTGATTGAAATGTAATACTCTAAGTGTAGTGATTTTTGGAGATTTTTTGGCTGCTTAATTTCATGATTTAACTTATTTTATAGCACTTTTACACTGTAATCTCCAAATTTTTTTGTGAATCACTACAACATGAAATAAGGCATTAAAAAATCACAAATCATCCCCTTTCTTATCGAATCACATATGCATGAAGCTAACTTCCCATGGAATCTAGAGTATAAAGTCCACACTGCAAAAAGTTCATGACGGATGAGAAATTTCGGATGAAATCTGTACATTGTCCAAAAAACGGACGCTTAGGCAGTTAGGAGTTAAGATGAATTTTTCTTATAAATAAAAAAATATAAATTAAGTACAGTTTACAAGATAATTTAATTGATTTTGAATAGGCTTTAAAAAGTTTGAAATGCAACTTTCACGAACAATGTTCAATGTTATAATTTAGTAAACTATGATTATTAATTTTTATAATTTATAATTTGATTTTTTAAAGGTTTTAGGGTATTATAAAAACAAGAATATAATATTATATCATTGAGCATTATTGGAAGATAATATATCAATAATGATAAATTGATTGTTAATTCTATATAATAAACGAGATACTCTACATTGAAGTGAAAATAATTAAAGATATGTAGTAAAGTCAAGACTATAGAAAAGAATTGCATTATGAATTGTCAATTTATTTCTACAAAGATGCATGTGTAGAATTTTGACCTACACATATAAATAAAATCAATGCTTTGTAAAAATCATCAATTTGACAATTTGAATCTCCATTTCATCATAGTTTTACATATGTGATCAAATCTATATGCCGGTGTTGTCGTGTTGAATGAAATACACATAAATAGAACATGCCAATATTTGTGGAAATTGTAAGTAGTTTTGGTAAATTTCACATAGATTAATTTTCAAAATTGCCAAAATGCTGAAAAATTACCATTATTTCACATCTTAATACCATTTGAGTAATCGAGTGTGAGGTATGAAGGAAAAATGAATTGGTCCTGTGATCAAATTCATTCTAAGTCATTCCCAAATGATATGGGATAAAAACTTCCAAACCCATGTGAAGTCTCACTACATCATAGTTTTCAGTAGATTTTGGTGCACAATTAAACATAGGAAATGATCTTATTTTGAAATACTTTGAACTAAGAAAAGTTAGAAAGCCAACACGTCTTCCACCTAGAAAAAGAATTTTGTGGTTTGGTTTTTTTTTAATGAGATATGGACAAATTTTAGTAAGGTAGTGAAGAATATGCATGACTTGAATGAGGATGACTGAGTTTCCGGTATTGCCGGGTAGATTTTGGTCAGCACTTGGTAGGGTGATTAGTGTGGTGCTATCTATTACTTCATCTCTGAATGGATTCTTTTTCCTTCAGGTGGAGAGCGATGGGTCGCCTCCGATGAAGTACAGAGTGTAGAGGGAGTTGATTATGACACCGGTCCCTCAAAGCCTGCTTGATCGTGTTCCCGCGATGAAGATGGTGCATTCCCTGCAAAAGGAGTGGGAGATCATTCCAGAGGAGTTGAGGATGGCACGTGAGGCTTCAGTGACGGAGTCCATGCCGTTGGGTCCCGAGGACATGCTTCGTGCAAGGCAGCGGTTTCTAGAGCATCAGGCGCATGACTTTGCTAAGGGAACGTGCTCCATTGGAAGCTGCTGTGGAGCAACCTCCATCTATTCGAGAGGTTACTGACCCCTTGTATAGGGTGCTTGCGGCTCCGGTCATGGTGGATTGGGTGCCAGTGGCAGAGCGCAGGACAGTTCGGCCTACAGAGGAAGCACCGTTAGATGATTTGGTTCCGGAGCCCTATCCTGTACCTCCGCTAGCTGCTCCAAAGAGGAAGAGGACGAGGCTACAGCGAGTGTCCAGGGCGGTAACACCACCATTGCAGAGAGTTGCAGAGGACGAGGTGATGGTATCGATGATACTTCATTAGAGGAAGAGGTTGCGGAGGATGCACGTGGATGCAAGAAGCGGAGGAAGAGGTTGGTGTTCCCGAAGGAGGATGAGTTGTGGGCGGGTTACATTTGGGGAGCAGATGCGATATTTAATGTTAAAGTGCAAAACATCTGTGCAGTGGAGAACCCTGAGACGAACCACCGCGTGTTAACTAGATCGAGGGTGATGGACATGTGTCGACGGTTGAGGGGGAAGGACAAAGACTTGATTAGTCCATTGACTTTGAGGCCCATCAGATACATTGTGGAGGGTACGGGGCCGCACGATGAGAGTCGGAGGAGGGAGGTGCCGTTTTCAGAGGATAGTGCGGTTCGGGAGTTTGAGGCTGCGTATTTGCACTATGTGGAGCCGATGCCTTGAGATGGAATTCTTGGGTCCAGGGCAAATTGGTTGGAGAACAACATCATTTGGGAGCCGGTGGATGGGCAACATATTGTTTAGGCTTGCTTGGAGGCCAAGATCGAGTATGATGGGGGATTACTATCAGAGGATGAGTATGAGGAGGTGTTTGCAGTACGGAGGGCCAAGTTTGTGGTGTAAAACAATCCACGTTTGTACATCGATGCTTCAGTGAGGATCAATGCCAAGGAATTCGAGAGACAGTTCTACAGCACGTTGGTGGAGGACCTTATGAAGCTCTGGGCTATTTGGATTGCGTGTGGAAGACCGGATCAGTATGTGCGAGACGACGATGAGCGGCGGGGTCAGGCATTGATGATGGCTGCGAGTGCACTTCATCTCACTTCAAGCATGAAGGACAATAAAGTGGGTTTGGCGACATTGGCGAAGCAGATGGTAGACCACACCCGTCATGCATGGCACCGAGACGATGAGTGCTATGATGCCATACTGCAGGTGTGTTCGGATTATGAGAGCGGGTTCTTGTGGTTCAGCAAGGAGGATGAGAAGAAATGGAGGGATTATGCGTCCAAACACAATTTGGATGTCTCTGTGGACTTGCGATTGGGGCGGAAGAGGATGGAGAAGAACTGGCTCCGACCATTGTCGAGGATTCGAGCTCGACATTATCTCCGGGTGGCGAAGGACTTGGCGGCAGAGCCAGTGCAAGGAGGGAGTCAGGCTCCGCAGAAGTACTACTTCAATGGCAACAACAGCCCAAATCCACCGAAGGAGACGTTAGCGTGGGTGGCTGATCGGATGCAGCGCAGAGAGGCGGTACGAAATCCGTTGCGGTGGTTGATAGTGAAAGACCGACAACGCCCCGTACCAACGATGGAGGACTTCTTTGCCATTCCAGTGGAACGATATGGAGGGGATCATGGGGTGGTCTTTCAGGAGCTTGGGGAGAATATCGAGACGGATATGAAGAAAGCTTGGGTTACTCCTTTAGTCCGTACAGTGGGAGCGTTGGAGAAATTGGATCCGCTCATACCTCCATTGATTAGACAGCACTACACGGATATAGCGAGCGGTGGTCGTGGATATCGAGGGCATGGACTAGAGGTTGGAGATCTCGGAGCAGATCGATGGGACTGGCAATTTCGTGTACCGATCAGGAGGGGAGGTCAGGCTTTGAACATGCTTCCGGTACAAGGTCGAGGGGGTTTTTTCACGGAGGAGCACCTGCAGCTTGGGGAATCATGGTTATGGATTATTGATTGCAGATGAGGATCATCACACGGGGAGGACAAGGCTTGGGTAGATGATGATTATGCACATGTGATGGAGCGGTTGCAGAGGTGGATGACAAGTATTTACAAGTGGAACGTCATTTTCTTATTGCCACCCGGAGTGCACTTTGAGGAGCGGTTGCGCAATATTTTGCACGTTCATAAGGAGAGCCAGTGTTTTGGAGGAGTGTGGGTGTTTTGAACATTCAGGTACGATCAGCGGATATGAGCATGATCTCAGGCACGAGGGGAGAGTGGAATGAGCAGTACAGGCTATTAGAGGTGTGGCAGTTGTGCTAGCACATGCCCGGGGGGGGCAGAGCATCGCAGAATGTTCGAAAGGGCACGAGAGAGCTTCCTACTGTGTTTATGGACTCGTGGACTGAGGATAGAGCACCGTGTACAGCAGATCCTTTGGAGAGGTCGCCGACAGAGTTGCAGAGGCTTGTGCAGATGTATTCGCCGGAGAAATGGGGTCTCATGGTTTATGGCATCACCACAGCTGTACTAGCTATACTAGACATACTACATGGCGATTTTGTGGGTAGCCAGATCATTGTTTTTGATAGCTCGAGCGCACGTACTACATTCTTGGGGAATGCGTGCGCAGAGACGTATGGGTGTGACATGGATTGGCCATCTGGTACTGCTACTATGCCTTGAGCTATTGCATGCCCTTTTATTGTCAGATCTACACGTGGGAGGACATGATTGATGGACGGTGCAGATAGTGAGGCATGTGAGGATTTTGAGGATGAGCCGTCTGCTATACATCACAGTGCTGATAGTGTACGATATGTAGAGGTGTCGTTAGGCTCTAGGGATACACCAGACAGAGAGAGGACTCACGAGGACACAACCCGGAGCGTGCGACAGGATGATAGTATCACAGGGTTGAGTCCTAGGCATAAGGTTGTTGCACCACTGAGTCCCGAGCTAATTGTTGGTGTAGATGTTAAGGGGGTTTTTCTAGGAACCGACCTTAAACGAATGAAGCTACTGCGCCCCTCACTATTCCACTATCGACTAGTTTCTAGAGATTGAGAGGAGTAGTAAGAGATCTCTACTATGAAGAATGAACTGTCGGCTAAAGGAAAGCACTAGTATGCTAGTAAGTCGACTCCTGCATACCCACAGACTACTGCAACTATCCAAAATACAACCACAAGGAATGATTCAAGGGCAGGAAGCAGCAATAGTCTAACAACAGTAGTCTAACATACTAGTGCGCACAAGAAGAGCTTAAGACAAGAATGAAGTACAACTGAGGCTGCCAAAAAGATATACAAATGGTATAGCAACAACTCTTTCGAAGAGAGTGAAGGTACATATAGGAGACTAGTCTGACAGTGTGTCAGACTGGTCGACCGGAAAAGTCGGGTCGACCAGTCTGTACCAGCCTGTACTGCCACGTCTCCTGCTGGGTCTATTCCTGCCGGGTATAGACTAGCCTACTCTTAGCCTAAGGGAATATCCACTAATATTCGGTTAACATTACCCTCCCTCTGAGCTAAGTACACTCCTGTGGACTTTAGACTACCTCGGTCGGTGACTAGGAAAATTGTTCATGAGAAATGACAAAATTACCCACGGTCGAGTAATCGACCCAGCTGAGGTCGAGTCATCAGTCATGGACGTCGCTAGAGTCCTGGGTCATGCCTGGCGAGTGGATACCGGGAGGCATTCCTGAGAAGTCGAACCCCAGAGAGTGTGGTGAAGAGATAACCGGTAAGTTGACTGAGGTATTGTCGACCGATGGTGTAGGTGCTGTCATCACCTGGTCGGGTGCTAGGGTCTGCTCATCCTGCTGCTGCTGTGGAGGGTGTGGAGTGGCTGGCGGCTGTTGCACGTTGTCTGGAAGGTTGACGGTCAGTGGCTGCTGATCTTGTTGTTGTTGATCGCGGTCTTCGTCTTCATTAATCGACTCGCTGTCGTCTTCGTCGTCGTCCTCACTTAACTTGACGTCGGTAGTCAGGACCTCGTCTTCGTCAGTCGACTGGTTCTCCCAGAGCGAATGGTCGGGTTCGAGGTGGCTCGTATCTTCCTCTTCGTCTTCGTCGACTGCTGGAATCTCCAAGTCCGGGTGGTCGAGCTGAAGTTGGTCGAGCTGCCTGCGGTACATGTTGAGCTGGTGGCGGTCGGTGCTGAGGGTGTGCTTGAGAACTTTGATACGATTTCTTGCCTTGAGTCGGAGTCGGTACTTGCGCGCTCGAAGTTTGTGTAACTGCAGCTCCCGACTTGCAAATTGGCGGGACTTTTCCTTGTTGTCCTGGAGTAGTAGGTCGAGTCGGTTGTTGGAGTCCACTATCTCCCTCCGAGCTTGCTGAAGACTGAGCTGGGTTGATGCTACCTCGGCTCGTGCCGCCCCAAGTTCGTTTCGTGCTACCATGAGCTCACTCTGGTGTTTCTGTTCCTGCTGTCGACTGCTGTGGAGGTCGGCTTCTAGCTAGGTCAATCTGTTGTCGGTCTGACTCTTCGCCTCCGTGACGGTGGTGAGGGTAGTACGGAGTCTTGCCAGTTCGAGGGTGAGGTTGTCGACCTGTTGCTTGTATGTTGTCGAGTACTTGGTCAGTCTACTACTCTTAAATCGGTGGCGGTCGAGCTCGGCTTGAAGGGTGGTTTTTGCTTGAACCGCCTCGAACAAGAGGAGGTTCACGCGGGAGCCGACATCCTCGAGTCGGCCAACTGCTCCTTGGACGTCCTCCAAGCGCTGGCGCCAATGCATTGCTAGTGTTGTAGCTCGTGATGTTGGTGAGTTGGGTGCGGGTCGATTGGCCCCAGGTGATGGCGGCGGTCGAGTCGTGGGGGAGACGGGTGGTGGCTGGCGAAATTCGCCGGTTGGTACCGCTCTATATGCCGCTTCGAGGTTGAGCGGCGCGAAGTCGGATAGAGAAGGCGGAGGTGTGTCCGGGATGGGAGTCTCTTTTGGCGTTGGTGGAGGAGTCGACTGGGCCTCACTGTCGGATGAAGTTAGGTCGACCTGTCGAGGTCCAAACTGACTCAAGGGTGTGAGTTTACCTCGTTTGGCACGTTTCTCTAGTCGCTCCTGGTCTCGCTTGCGTGCGAGTGAGGAGCGCGTCTCTCTTCGTTCTGTGGTCGGTTGGCTCCCGGTAGTGGCTGTCGGTGCTACTGGGTCGGGTGTAGTTTGTCGACTAGGGGGTCGAGCAGTCGATGTTTGGCCCTGGTCGACTGGTCAGGGCGGCCGAACATGGTCCTTCGAGGTGCGGTCGGCTCCCAGCCCGCCTTGGAAAACGATGTAGTCGGGTCCTCGGGAGTTGTTTTCCGAGTTCTCCGACTGTCGACGTCGGTCTTTGGTGTTCTGCTGGGCGACTGTTTGGTGTGCATATTCTTCGTCAGTGCTAGGAAAATAAGACTCGAGAAGGAAGTCTAATACCTCGGCTGAAGGGCAGATCGTGGTCTTCGTGGTCTGCATCGCCTTGATGTCGATGGCGATAGAGTTGAACATCCATGTCGCCCAGTCCCATTGCATGTCGCGGTCGATCAGGGCCTCGACTGTGCAGACTACGTCGAGCATTTCCTTGCTGATGTAGGTCGTCTTGCGTTTGAACCCGAGGCCTTGAATGAATGCCGTCAGTCGCCTGTGGTGTTCGGGTTTGCAGTGGCAGATGCTGTAGCCCTCGGCAGTCCTGCCGGCTGCAGAATATTCTTCTAACCGACCCGGTGGGAACTCCTCAGGGTCGATTGGCTGGATAGTAATGCCAAATGGCAGTTTGAGAACCTCGTGAATCACAGTCGGGTCGACTGTGACTGTATGTGTGCGGACTCGCGCGGTGATCGACTTGTTGGGGAGGTCGACTACCGCAGCGTTGACGAACTCCTCGATCAGCTCCATGCGTGGCGCGCGTTGAGGGTTGTCCCAGTCGAGTGCTACAAAGTCTGAAACGCCGATTGCCTTGATGAAGTCGGCCTCGGTCTTGTGTTCAGCTGCGTACTCGCGCCATTCTCGCATCGGCCGCATCGACTAAAAGGCGAGGGTTTTGTAGAGTTCCTCCCTAGTGCGGATCGGAATTTCGTAACTTGGTGGTGCGGAGGACCAAAGGCGTCGATCAGTCAACTTGCCTTTCGCCATCGATCGGTCGGCTGTAAATCTGCGCACAAGGAGACAAGAGAAAGGTCGGCGTAGTCCCGAAGTCGGCTCGCACACAGTCGGCTGCAGTGGCGATGGGCGCGGTCGTTTCCTACTCAATCTACTCTCGATTATCTCTCGCACAGTCGGGCTACGGGGTCGCTTCACTACTCGTCGTCGTTCTACTCGTGACAGTCTAAATCGCTTGCTAAGAATGCATAAGGCGAGAGCCGCGTAGTGGCGGTCGGCCGGAGGAGAAGGGAAGGAAGGAGGAGATTGAGAAATGGGAGATAGAAGGCGCGCGGCCTGTGGGTCGGGTGGAGAGGAAGCTAATGGCGAGGAGGCACGAGGAGGAAGAAGAGGTGCGGCCATGGTGCTAAATACCTGCCCTATGGGCCTTGCATTCAAAACTGAGGAGATAGGTGAGGGCGGCGGCCATAAATATGGCGGCTCGTCTAGGGTTTGACCGGTCGGGTTGACCAGTCGGGTCGACCAGTCGAGTCGACCCACGGTAACTAGGTCGGGTCGGTTCCGTTTCTGTCGGTTGAGCTCATCTTCGTTCTGTTCTAGTGTTGACCTAATCTCTGATTTGCTAGTGAGTGGGCTAGCCAGGTCGGTTGGAGGTAGCTCGCTTAGAACTCGGTAGGGTTTGAGTTTGTTGACGTTGACTACTACCGGGTCGGGGTCAAAGTGTTGGATGCTGACTAGGAAGACAGTGTTGTTGGGGAGGGTATACTGGACACGATATGGACCGAACCATTTGCTACGAAGTTTACCGGTATGGACATTTTTCCCTTTCGGGTGCCAAAGGACGTAGTCGCCTACATTGTATCGAGTCGACTGACCTTGGGTGTGGGTCCACTGGGCTCGGTTCCACTGTTGTGCGCCGTGGTGGGTGGCTGCTGTCAGTCGGGTCTCGTCTAACTTCTCAAGTTCGGCGGCTCGGGCTGCTAGGACTCGCCTGGGAGTGAAGTCGGTAGTCGATGTCGACTGTTGGGTCGGGATGATGTATTCGGTTGGCATCAATGGCGTCAGACCATATACCAATTGGAAAGGTGTGTGGCCTGTGCTAACTTTGTATGCCGTTCGGTAAGCAAATAGAACCGTGTGGAGCTGTAAGTCCCAGTCGGTTCGATTCTCGTTGACTAGCTTTTGGAGCATTCGGACTATGACCTTGTTGGTCGACTCGGCTTGGCCGTTGTCTTGCGGATAGTATGTCGTTGAAGTCGTGTGTCGGAGTAAGAAATGCTCGGTGAGAGTGTGCACCGTGCTATTGATAAAATGGGTACCTTGGTCGCTTACTAGGTGGAGTGGACATCCAAACCGGGTGAGGATTGCCTCGTATAGGAACTGCGCGGTTTCCCTGGCGGTGTTTCCTCGGAGAGCTCTAGCCTCGACCCATTTGGTGGCATAGTCGGTAGCCACCAAAATGTATCGACAGGCTGTATGTCGGGTCTTCTTGACGGGGCCTATGAAGTCGAGTCCCCATTTCATAAACGGTTCTGCGGGTAGTTGGGTGACGAGCTTCGAGGAGACTGTCTTGGGTAGTCCGCCTGTCAGCTGGCATTCATGACACGACTGGCAGTACTGTATAGCGTCTTGGTGTAGAATCGGCCACCAGTAGCCTGCGTCTAGTATTTTCCGGACAGTGATGTCATGAGAAAAATGTCCTCCCGCGTTGCCTTTGTGTAATTCTTGGAGGATTGTTGTCGGCTGACTGCCGGTCAGGACTAGTCGGAGCTGGTGGTCCTTGCCGAGTCGGTACAGTTGTCCGTCGAGTACTTGGTACGGAATGGCTTTGTGAGCGATTCGTTTGCGGGCCTCCTTCGTCATGTGGGTTGGAAAAGTCCCGGTAGTCAAGTAGTCGACTATCGGGTGTAGCCAGTCGGGTTCGGTGGAAAAAAGTTGGGCGTCGACTGTCTGGTCGGGGATGCCTATGGCTGGCTCGGCCCCTTCATTTCTTGATAGTGCGTCGGCTACTCCATGTGTTTTGCCTGGTTTATAAACCACAGTGAAGTCGAATTCAAGAAACAATAGTAGCCAGCGTGCTAGTCGACCCGATACCTGAGGTTTGTTGATCAAGTACTGGAGCGCCAGGTGGTCGACATAGAAGACGAACTTATTACCTAGGAGGTAATGGCGGAATTTGTTGATGGCTTACACCATTGCGAGAGCTTCCTTCTCGGTTGTTGTATAGTTCTTCTCTGCTTTGTTGAGTAGTCGAGAAGCGTAGGCTATCGGCTGGTCGATGTTGCCGGTCGGGTTCTGTGCTAGCATCGCCCCGACTGCTATGTCGGATGCGTCTGTGTGTATGTGGAAGTCGAGTGACCAGTCGACTCCGATCAGGATTGGTGCAGTCTGGTATCGATCCTTGATGGTCTGATATGCTGTTGCGCACGCTGGTGTCCAGTCGAACGGTTCGCCTTTCCTGGTCAGCTTGGTGATGGGTTCCATGATGGCAGCATAATTCTTTATGAAGCATCGGTTGAACTGGGCTAGTCCGTTGAACGTCTGAATGGCTTTGACGTCCTTTGGTAATGGCATGTCGACTAAGGCCTGGATTTTCTTTGGATCCGGAAACTTGCCTTCCCGTCCTACAATGTAGCCCAAAATTACACCAGAAGGAACATAGAATATACATTTTTCTGGATTGAGGCTTACCCCGTACTGTCGACATCGGTCGAAGACTAGTCTGAGCTTCGGTAGGTGGGAGTCGATGTCGCTGTAGACACTGAAATCGTCTAGGAATAGCTTCATGAAGTCGCCCAGGTACTCTTTGAAGATCTGGTTGACGATGCGCTGGTAGGTCGGCGGGGCGTTCTTCAATCCAAACGGCATCACGACCCATACATACGCGCCTCATTCGGTAATGAACGCTGTTTTGGGGCGGTCGGTCGGGTCGATCCGTATCTGGTGGTAGCATGAGAAACAGTCGATGAAGGAGTAGGCTTCATAGCCTATGACTGCGTCGAGTACCTCGTCCGTGAATGGAAGGGGCTACGGGTCTTTCTTGGTTGCTGCATTAAGTCGACGGAAATCTACGCATATCCGTAGTTTCCCATTCTTTTTGGGGACCACGACTATAGGGGATAGCCATGTCGCCTGGTCGACTGGTGCGATGAATCCTGCTTTTAGAAGTCGTTCCAGGTCGTCTTTTACTGCTTGTGCATAATTCGGGTTCATCCGGTATCTTGCTTGGTGACTGGGGGAGATGGTCGGGTCGAGCTCGATCCGATGAGTCGCTATGTGTTCCGGTATTCCTCGCAGATCTTCGTAAGAGAAGGCAAAAATGTCGATGTATTCCTTAAACAGGGATTCTGCGCTAGCTCTGAGACTAGGGCTCAAATTCGCGTTGAGCTTCAACAGCTTGGGGTCGGTAGAGGTACCGACGTTGACATAGTCGAGTCGATCCTCCTCATTGTGATTCCAATGGGCAATGTCCATGAATCGCAGCTTGTCTTGTACAGGTGTCTCGTCGACCAACATTGTTCCTGGTCTATGTTGAATCCCTTGGTGCCCAGGGATACTGGCCGTCGAAGTCGGTTCCGTTCCAGATTGGTCGACTGTCGACTCGGTAGCTAGGAGGTTCCAGTCGATTGTGCCCATTGTGTGGAGGGTCGGGTCGGAGGCCATCAAAATTTCCTCCTCTTCATCGGTGATTCTTTCCGCGAAGTTGTAACAGACTAGCGCATGTGGTGTAACTGCCTCGTATCCTAACTGTCGATTTATCTTGACGGTCTTGACTGTGCCATTTCCCATGATCTGCACTTCATTGTTGCCCCAGTCGTGTATGACTTTGGCATGTCAAAGCCAGGGTCGACCGAGTAATAACCGGTAGTCTGACTGGACTGTCGAGCAGTCGATGACTATAAGCATGACTATGTAGGGGATGCCATGAATGTGAATTTTGACATCCCTGATCAATCCTTTGGGTCGTGCTATGGTGCCATTAGCCATCTTGAGGTTGAATGGTGCGGGTGACGGTTTGGCTAGTCCCAACCGTCGGCGTTCATCTTCGGTGATCACATTGACGCCGGAGCCGCCATCGATTAGAACGTCGTCGACCATGTTTTTACCGACTGATACTGTGATGACTGGCATGTGTTTGTCGATGACTGCTGCAGCAGCGATCGTCACCTCCTCTGAAGTCGAGTAGGGTAACGCTTGAGTCGACTCTGGGTCTGAATGCGTCAGTCGATCCCTAACCAGTTTGGTGAGGGTCGGTGATAACTGTAGTAAGTCACGGATGGAAACCTGTAATTTACAGTCTTGGAGTTGATCGAGGATCTGTTGCTGGACGGCGCCGAATGCGACGCTGCCTTGGTCGACTGTGGCCGGAGTCGGTTGGTCTCGGGCGTCTTGAAGGGTGATCGTTTGTTGCGGTAATGCCTCCGCGTCCCAGTCGAGTGAGGATGAGTCCTCAGTCGTCTTTGGGTCTTTAGTGGAAGTGGTTGTTTCCAACTCGGCTTGGAGTTGACGAACTTCCTGCATCATTTGATCACGTAGTTGTTCTTGGGCAGTCCAGTCGGTCTTCTCTGTGGTTTTGTCAGGGGTCGGTTGGTCGGTAGTCGACTGGCTTCTGGTAATTGCTGCGACCGTTAGGACACCAACCGAGGTGTTCGATAGTTCTTCAATGACCACTGACGATGTGTTGGGCTTGGTCTCTATCTGCTGATTAAGGAATTGGACGACCTTCGGATCCTTCAGTAGGGGACACAAGTGTGTCGGGTGGTCCAATGTTTTGCACACAGAGCAAGGGAATATCCGTCGTGGTGTGCTATCTCGCGGTGGTCAACTCCTTGATTCCGCGGTAGTTGACACTGGTGTTGCTGCTGCTACTGGCGCTGTCCTATTAGCCGCCGCGCGCCTTTTTCCGATCTCGCTCTCCGGATTGAGCCAGCAATCGCGTTCGAAATGGCCTGGCTTCTTGCATCGGTTGCAAAATGCGCGTTTTGTAGTCTCGGGCCGCTCGGTAGTAGTCGAGTCGGGTTCCTTAGGTAGTCCGCTTTCTGCAAGCTTAGCCGATTTCTTGGCCTGGGCTAGTGTCGATCTTGGTAGTCTGACTGTGGCTACCTGCAGATACTTCAGCAAACCAGCTCGGAAATTGCTTAGTAGGAAATTATCAGCCGGAAGGACCTCAAACTGGCTGGCTAGTTTCATCATCCGTTCATAGTAATCGTCAACCGACTCTTTGGCATCCTGTTTCATACTGCGGAAACGTAGGTATGCCTGGTCATCATTGTCGATATCCTGGTAGCGATGTTTGAAGGCATCGAGGATTTCATGTAAGTTTTGGTGTGGGTATGACGTCCGTTGAGTCAAGAACCAATTATAGTTAGCAGCATCGACTAGGGAATTTCCGAACAACGCTATAGTAATAGTCGAGTCGGTTTCGCCATTCAACGTAAGGGCATTGAGGAATCGATGGATATGCGTAATGGCACACTTGCCTTCCTTGTAGGTAGGCATCGCTACCGATTTCCGAGCAGTCGTCCGAGTCGGGAGTGTAGCTGCTGGGTAGGGAGGCTGCTGCTGCGTCTGAGCTGCAGGTGCCGAATAGCCTATCGACCGAGGGTTGTATAGTGCACATTGGTCGAGAAGATGACCATAGTCGCCACAAGATGTACACCTAGGTACGGTGGGTTAGTACTGGGTCACAGTCGGTAGGGCTGGTGGCTGGGAGGCTACCGGTCGGTTGTATGGGTTTTGTGGCATGGGCCTATTATGCGTCTGTGAAAACGATGGTTGATTGATAGGTTGCATTATAGGAATGCCTATCGCTGGTTGAGTTTGGTAACCAGGTGGTAGACTAGTCCGAGGGGTCAACACTCTGGGTGTTGTAGTGTGGGTTACCCTCGGCTGATCTATATATAGAATATTTGGCTCATGAATATGAGTGCGAATATTCGGGAGACTGGGTCGAGTAACAACTTGGTCGACTGGTTGGTTCGAGTGATAGATCTGTCTGATCTTATCGACTAAGTCATTATCAAAGTCGTCTATGCCGGTCGAGTATGGGTTGTCGGTACCTGGTGATCCGGGTCGACTATTCATTTGACCAGGAGAACTGGATTCCTGGCGAAATGTAGGCGACTGGTCCGGTCGACCTGGTTGCGATTCCGAGTGTTGTTGCTCAGGTGTCGGGTTCTGGCTAGATAAAAGATCGGCCAGTTGGGAGTCCAATTCATCCCTATTACGACGTAGTTGGTCTATTTCTAACTGTCGTTGATATGAAATGATGGGAGGTTCGGTAGCGTACCTTACTAGTCGTTGATGCGCACTGGAAGGTCGTTCCGGTAAGTCGAGCGGGTCGTCCAGGAGCCTTCGTGGAGAAGTCGGGTTCGACCTTGTCTGAAACGCCACTGTCGGGCGGGTCTGATGATTCGTGGTGTACATGGTTGGTAGAATTGCCAGGGGTCGGATTGGCATGTCTGGGATGCCGCGTCCCATTGGTACCGAAGTTTCGTGAAAAATGGTGCCTTCCCGGGTATTCATCCTTCCCTGCGTGAACTCCATGTAGTGCTGTAAAGATGGGTCGGTAGAAGTCGATGCTGCGACTTGCCTTCGAATCTCGTATGTTGGTCGGGGATCTATTCCCGTGGTAGTCTCATGGACTACTGTTGGTGGAACGATCTCCGACTGTAAATTTTGCCATTCTCTATGAAAACGTGGGTTAGAGAGCTGGTCGGCAGTTACTTCGACTGCTAAAGGAGAACCGGTAGCGCGTGTGCGCGGTCGTTCCATACTATCGACTTGGCAGTTATCGGATCTAGATCTGGATCTGGAATTTAGATCCGACTTCTGCTAGGTAGGTCGGGCTCTGAGATCCGTTTGGCTAGTCTTTTGTGCTGGCCTAGTCGGTTGCTCTGTGGCACCGTAAGCCTTGTTCACAGACTGCTCCTACAGATTCTTGGTCAGTAGCCTTTATCGACTGTTGACTACCCTGGTCGACTGTTACACAGACTGATCTCCGAGGCACTTTTCGGCTACTCGGGCTCTGGATTTTTCTCAAGACTTGTGATTTTTGTGTAGGAAGCAGATGGCTGCTGTTTCCTAGGGACGTATAGCGCTTTAGTGATAGGTGATAGGATCGACTAGGATCTAGATCTGGATCGACCAGGATTTGGATTTGGATCTAGATCTAGATCTGGATCTGACTAGCCCAACAGAAAGACTAGCGTCTGAGCTGAACTTTGCATGGTCGCCAAATGTTAAGGGGGTTTTTCTAGGAACCGACCTTAAACGAATGAAGCTACTGCGCCCCTCACTATTCCACTATCGACTAGTTTCTAGAGATTGAGAGGAGTAGTAAGAGATCTCTACTATGAAGAATGAACTGTCGGCTAAAGGAAAGCACTAATATGCTAGTAAGTCGACCCCTGCATACCCACAGACTACTGCAACTATCCAAAATACAACCACAAGGAATGATTCAAGGGCAGGAAGCAGCAATAGTCTAACAACAGTAGTCTAACATACTAGTGCGCACAAGAAGAGCTTAAGACAAGAATGAAGTACAACTGAGGCTGCCAAAAAGATATACAAATGGTATAGCAACAACTCTTTCGAAGAGAGTGAAGGTACATATAGGAGACTAGTCTGACAGTGTGTCAGACTGGTCGACCGGAAAAGTCGGGTCGACCAGTTTGTACCAGCCTGTACTGCCACGTCTCCTGCTGGGTCTATTCCTGCCGGGTATAGACTAGCCTACTCTTAGCCTAAGGGAATATCCACTAATATTCGGTTAACAGTAGAGAGTTCTGCACATACAATATGCTCTTCAGAGGGGCATGCCGCCACTAGAGCTTCTGGTGCACGAGGAGATGCACTACAGTTCATAGATGTAGATGAGACTATGGAGGAGGGAGTGACTATGGAGACGATGGGCATGAGCATCCGTGCAGAAGAAGTTGCAGAGATATTTGCAAATTCTTTGGGGTACGAGGTGACATTTCCATAATCATCAGGAGGTGTATCTGTATCTCCTCTTCGTCCATCACCAGTGGCCCTAGTACAGGATTCATTAGTCTCGTGTGACATGGAGGTGTTGCTACGATCAGAATTGGATGCCGGTAGATCTGAGGTGTTGCCAACACTAGCAGTTGTTGTGGATATTGATTCCACTCCACGTCCGTTTCATTGGGCCCTATCGAACCGAGGTATGACACTTGCAGCAGACGGATTTTACTATGACGTTGATGGAGTCAGATACGAGCGTCGCGGGATTGAGGGACACTATACGTATGAGCAGGCGGCGTCTATCATGGAAGAAACTTCGCATGTACAATTGGTATCATCTCCGATGATCAACGCCATGGTAGCTCAAGCTTTGGAGTATACAGATCCTGATACCCCTTCAGATGTTCGTGTGAGATTGGAGGAGCAGCATGTAGCTGGTGAGGAGGGTCGGGACGAAGGAGCACAGTCATCTGAGTGGATTCCGGAGACCCAGTTCCCATTCGATTAGTAGTTTTCTTTAGACTATGTGGATTAGTACTATTGGTTGCACTTGAGATGGCCAACTTGTACTTCTCTATTATATATATTTATTATTTATATTTATACATATATATATATATATATATGCATATCTATATGTGGATGTGTACTTTATGTGGATATGTGGAGTAATGATGTCATTGTATGAAAACGCATTGCAAATTGTATGTGATTGTAATACATAGGGAATGGGGAAAGTATTGCTAAAAGATAGTAAAATGTTGAATATTTATTGCACGTTTGAAGGGGTTTTATGAAAAACAATTTGCAAAATTTTAAAAAATTGTATGAAACTCACATATTTGGTATTGAAAATCCGTAAAACATTTGATTTAGTGCAATGCACTGCAGTTTTTTTAGTGAAAACAAAAATCACACGTTCTTTAAAAAAAAATTTGAATTTTGAATTTTTGGGCACAATGAGCCCCCGAAATGACCGCACTTGGCCAAGTGCGTAAATAGCGAATTGCGTGTTCATATTGTCGCAATAAGGAACAACATGGTGTCACAAAAGGTGACAAAAGTAGGCCAATTAATGTACAATACAATGAAACTAAATTTTGGCTTTAGTATTTTAGTTTTGAATTGTATGTGGACATAAAAAATACATAGCAATACCATTTATTTTGTGAGACCATATTTTTTGTTGTTGCAACTTCTACCTTCTGCCAAAAATTTGGATCCTTGGCAACTATTGTGTAACGGATATGATTTATTTATTTATTAAAGAGGCCTAAATGGGTAAATTGGCTTTATTTCATAAACCGCACATTTTCAAGGTACCAAATTTGATCCAAAAATGCTTCATGACCAAGCTATGATATATGCAAAATTTCATGGGCGGCCAACCGTGAGTGTAATAAATGTGTTAGTGTGAGGTTAAAAAGTAGGGTTGCAAGACATACTTCCTCTCACTGGATGGGCCGCATTTTGTCACCTTTGTTGAGTTGGAAACTGAGCAAGAGTAGAGATGCTCTAAGAGCATCTGCCCCTTGCCACTCAACACTAAGCGCATGAAACAGTCATCGAGGGCCGTGCTATAAGCAAATCGGGGAGTTAAAAAAAAACTCCCCCCTCACGCCTTGCACATTAGCTAGCCGCTTTAAATTCTCCTCTGTATTCACAAATTGCACGGTCCTCCGTTGACCGCTCCTAATGAGCTGAAGTAGCTATGTATTCAAGCCGAAGTGGTTGGGTTTATTTCCGAGCCGGCTTGCACTTGGCTTACTTTCCACAAATCTCTCTACAAATTACTGAAGTCACAACCAACCCCAAACAGCCCCAAATGTGGGCGCTAAATACAAAGCAATCGGCCTCAACGTTGCCAAGTTGAGGGTCGTAGAAGGCGATGCCTGGCTGAAGTGGGAGTATTTGAAGTGGAGGCTAGCTAAACAAAATCAGCAAAGCCGCGCCAGACTCTATCAAGGCTTGTTGCCACGCATTGGAGTGGAGATGCTTTAACCCCTAAATGCCTAGAGCCCTCTCCTAATTCGCCAGTTTTGCAAAGATGCATCAAAAATTGCAACCTAAAGGGATATTTTGAAATTGATATATGAATAAAAGTTGTACATTATGAATTTTAGATTTTGTCCATAGGGTTAGATCTATGATTTCTATTACCAATAATTTTGTATAAAATTTGAAACTCAAAATTTAAAATTATTTTGTAGTTCAATTACAAATAAGATATCGACAATCTACGGATGAATTTTTTTGTGATTGGTTGAAATGCAATACTCTAAGATTAGTGATTTTTGGAGATTTTTTGGTTGCTTAATTTAGAGCAATTCTACACTAAAATCTTCAAAAGTAAATTTTATAACACTAGGAAAACGGTGTGCTAGATATGATTACTTTTATTTTGAACACATAGAGTATCCCTATTCTTTTTTTCTTGCATGTGCGCAGTCCCAAATTGAGTGTAATTCAATGGAGAACTTGGCTCCTCATGGCCCATTCACACTAGCTTCCTGCCACTGTTGCGTTTTGCGTTCCTGAAAGGATGGGAGGCAAAATGAAGAAACAAAAAAATATTCACATCTTTGTCTTTTCCTGCTACAACTACTGTTGAACCACTGTGCAACTGCGTTACAATGCCGCATCAATAAATCTATTCATTTTTTGCATTACATTGCTTCCTAACATGCGGTGAAGTAATTCCTCTTTATATATTTTGTATTTTTCTTTGGACCTCATATTCCTTCAAAGTTATGTGACGCATGTGTATGTGCGACAAAGTTGGTGGATGTGAACGGCCTTTCGGTGATGGCCAAAGATTGGTATTTATGAAGGGTTAGGTGGTAGGGTTTATCAAACGGTTAAGAGCTTAAAGTGTCACTTGCTAAGGTAGGATGTCCTAAAACCACCACCTCCCTCAATTAGGACATGTACAGTTTTCTTGAGGCCACCACATTTGAGACCCAAAACCACCAATTTCACTATTCAAGTAGACCAATTACATGCCAAGCATTGCAAAGAAATAGTTGGTAGTTTTGGGTTAGCTCATGAGCGGAATTAGGAACAACAAAGTGTGAACTTAGGAAACTGGTATGTGATATATGGGTAAGAGATTACTTTCCACTTTGGAATTTTGTATAAAATTGACAAATGCGAAGTAGATGTTGCGATTTTTTTGCAATCCTCATCTTAACCTATTTCAAATGAGGTCATATGTTTTTTTTCTTGAGTTTAGCACTGCCAAAATAGGACAGATTGCTTAGGTTGGTGGTTTTAGGACAATCAACCTTTAGTTCAGTTAGCTGCGGTCCACCTCGTCTGGGTTTTGTTCTTTTCTGATCTTTGTGTTGACTTTTCTTAATGCAAAGGCTTAGTTTGCATATTTTAACCCTTTAAGGTCCCGATTTAACACTGTTTTCGAAGATTTGTTATAAAATGTTTGATAAAACATTAAAATGGAGTTGATGTACAAAGCAAAGTTATAAATGTCAATGTGAAGATAACATCTATACGGTTGGATTCATCATATTTATTATTAATATTTATAAATTAATTTTGCAAGGTTTTCTCTTGAAATTCAATTAAAAATCCAAAATTAACATGAATTTTTTTTTAAATATTGTAATGAAATTGGAATAACATATACTACAAGATGGTATGGTTTTCATTATTTGATTCTTTTTATTATGGAAAATCATGTTTAAGGTCTCACTTTTTGAACTAAGAATGAAACTTGACATAAACCACTTTTGCTATTTTTCAAAAACTCTCAATATCTTATCTTGAAGATCCATACCGTACAAATGGTAATCGACTAGCACAAGAATTTAAAAAAAATTGAATGGATGAAAAACATCCCCTGCGTGGTGAAGGGACGCGTCTAGAATCATTCATCGTCCAGATTCTGGACGCAGGCGCGTCTAAGGGTTAAAAAAGAAAAGAAAGAAAAACTAAGTGTGATTGTTTCCTTCGAAACAATGATTGCACTAAATTATCAGGACCAGTTCTTGCTGCAACGCGGCCCTTTACAGCCCTCCAATATTCAGTTTTCTAGTGTTCCATCCAGGGTTTCATCAGTTTGATTTTGTCGATGCTTTTCCGATTCCAGTACAAGGTAAGCCACCCTATTTCAAGTACAAAGAGAAGGCGTCGCTTTTCACTCCATCTGTGAGTCAAATGGCGCCACGTCAATTCGCAGTTGGACTCGGTGAGTGTAATTCGTCACATAGGACAAGCATGTACAGTGGGGTGACACCGAAATTGTCCCCTTGTGCAATTCCACGGATAGTGCCCACACTGCTGCCAACTTTGACACCCTCCCGAGCGCTAGAAAATTGTTATTTATACATGAAATTCTAAACACAAAATCATTGTTATGTTGACAACATGTGCACCAAATTTCAAAGCTAGAAGATTGATAGAAAAAAAGATATTCAAGATTTATTAACAAGGGGTAGCTGTAAGAAATGTTTCACAGCTGCCAACTTTGACACCCTTCCAAGGATCGAAGAATTTTTTTTTTCACATGGAATTTTTGGAGTAGGAACGTCTTTATGCTGATTACACATGTGAAAAAATTCAAGTCCAAAAGACCCACAAAAAAAATGATATTCCAAATCTACCAACAGGTGTAGTTGTGAGAAACATAGTCGCGTCACAACTACGTTGGTAGTTATAGAATAACTATTTTTGTGTGTATCTTTTGGCCTTGAAGATTTTCATTCATGTGATCAACATCATAAAGATCATCTGTCAAAAATTTCATATTGAAATAACAGATTCTCAGCCGTAGGGAGGCTGTCAAAGTTGGAAGTTGTGATGCGACTATGATTCTCACAACTACAGTTGTTGGTAGATTTGGAATATCATTCTTTTTGTGGGTCTTTTGGACTGGAATTTTTTCACATGTGTAATCAGCATAAAGATGTTCCTACTCCAAAAATTCCAAGTGAAAAAAAAAATTCTTCGATCCTTGGGAGGGTGTCAAAGTTGGCAGCTGTGAAACATTTCTTACAACTACCCCTTGTTAGTAAATATTGAATATCTTTTTTTGTATCAATCTTCTAGCTTTGAAATTTGGTACACATGTTGTCAACATAACAATGATTTTTTGTTTAAAATTTCATGTATAAATAAAAAATTTCCAGCACTCGAGAGGGTGTCAAAGTTGGCAGCAGTGTGGGCACTATCCCTGAAATTGCACAAGGGGACAATTTCGGTGTCACCCCAATGTACAATGTAAAGCGACAATGAACAAGATCCTCCAGAGTGAGAAACGATGCTTCTGCTTGTAGTGTTCTGCCACAATTGGGAAGTCATTCAATCCTATTTGTGCTACTATCATGATACTTAAAATACAATAAACTGAGAAAATGAGAAGTTCTGTATATCAAAAATGGAAGTTATGGCAAGAATTTTTTTCATAGAGAGAAGGAAAAATCATGAACAAGCTACCCTATTTCATATGTTTTTCCCCATCAGAAAATTTATTTTATAAGAAAATTCAAAGTGAAAAGGTCTCCAAAGTGCAAGCTTTGTTAAACCCTGAAACTGTTTTTTCCTAAACTTTTCAATAATCAAGTATTCTTGTATACAGTTTTTTGCAAGGAATCACCCAAAATTGATAGGCCATTCTATCCATGAATAATGCCTATTCAATTCCGAAATTTTCAAAAAATATCACACCTTGCACTTAGAATCGCCACAATTGTTAAACATTTTTGGAAAAGTGTGAAGGATATCTCATTGCCACTAGAAGTCTATAGTCTAGTCTATAGAGTCCTCACGGTTTTCCGTATTTCTACTTTATGTCAAAATTGTGTACATATCCAAATTTAAAATAGAAGACATTGAAACATACTAACTACAAAATACCACAAATAGTCACAGGGCACTAGGCACAACTATGGTGGTTTATTTTAAACCCAGGGTTTTGGTATAAAATGCCATCTAGGCTGGTGGTTATCACCAATCTACAATCTACTACAATTTACTCCAATGTAGTTGGTTCTAACACTTCCAAAACCAAAGTGTCATAAGTTACTCAAAAGTTGCTCAAATCAAGCAAATGAGGTACCAATTTTATAGCCTTCGTCATGCCGTTTTCAAAAAGCTAAACAAAATCATCAAAGGACTGATATTGAAGGAGGTATCAACTTCTAAAGGTCAGAGCCCTAGAAGTTTTTACCTCCTTCATATTACACTTGAATTTCTTGAGTGAGGTATGCATCTTGTAACCCTTGTTCAGCCATTTACAAAAAGCCTAAGCCTAAGAATGATATCGAGGAAGATATGAGCTTTTAAAACTCAAATGTTATATTCTTCACAACTTGCTCAAAATTTACTCAAATCTTGCTTGTGAAATATGCATCTTGTAGACAATGCACGACGAGATCTTTCCAATGAGTCCAAGACCAAATGCTAATTCCTAGTGTTGAATGAGATATGGACAATTAAAACTGCTGATTGAGAATTAAGGTGTTCACAATGATACGGGGATTCAAATAAGTCTGCCTATAAGACCCCTATAGCTATCTTAGGGCCGCTTCACACTATGGCCAAAGGTCGAGAGGCCATCGATTTCCACCAATCAAATTGCAAGAAACCATGGATTCGGCTTCTCGACCCTTTACACTAGAGGCCAAAGTTCAATGGTCGTCGATATCCAAAATGCCTACATGGCAGTACTTATTGACCAAGGCGACGGCCTCTCAAAAGGAAGTTTGGGTCGGACGGGAATGAAAACCCAAACTATGGTTGAGAGGCCGTCGATTTCTTTTCATAAAAAATGAAAACTATATTTCATTGGCTATTTTCAGTAGATTTCTTTGGACTCTCAACAAAGTCTGTACTCTCAATCCCAAGGCCATAGTGTGAAGCGGCCCTTATATACCGAAGCCCTGAACCCTGGGTTTAATTGTGTGCTTCGAGATATTCCATGTGCACTATTCAACACTTTTTCCGTGCATGCGATTGACAGATTCGAAGAAGGGGATGCCATGCTTTTAAATACGTGCCGTTTCGCAAAGCCCCTCAAAACAGGATCAACTCTCCGGTCCACCTGCACTCTTGCCTGCAGGTTGTGTCCGAAGTGAGCTCCATTCAATTCGTGGCCTGCGCAATTCAGATTTGCACAAGATCAGGTTTCAAGAACCTGGAACTAAGTTCGTGCAATCCACATTGATGCCTTTTCTACAGATCGACTGCAATTTAAATTAATTGCTTAGCAGATCGTAACCTCACGAGAAAAAAGGCAGAAAATTTGTATACGTACGGCTGCTTGCATTGATTGAGTACATGAATTGCTATTTATTCATTCGCACCTCTCGAGACTTTGAAATTGCTGTTGGCCATTTGTTGTGGCCCATGGCATTTCACAAAATCAGCATAACACTACAGTAGGGGAAGTCACTTCCAAATATTCCACAATTATGACGTGCAAACAGATAATTTAGGGTCCAAATAAATCTGACGTAGGTAATTTTTAGTGAGTATTGTAGCGTCAAAGTGACAAGAAATTTGCAACTTCCGTCATTTTTAACCCCTAAAGGACCAGAGTGTTTTTCCTCCAAAAACACTCCAATGCTGCCATTTTTACTCCCCCATGCAAAAAATCCAAAAGAATGTTATTTTTTACCTTTTAACCATAAGATCTTGTCCTAAACTATTTGAAAAACATACACAACAAACTTCGTTGATTTTGACCGCACGGATTGCAAGATAATTGCGTTTGATGGAAAAAAACACCCCAAAAAAACACATGCACGAAAATTTCAGATGCGTTTGGCCACAACTACATCAAAAAAACCTCACTACCGAAACTTGTCGCACTTCACTTTCACATTCTATATGATGTTACTTAGTTGTGTACCAATTTTCGTTGCGTTTGGAGATGTTTAGGATGTTGAATAACACCTTGCACTTATTGGGGGTTTAAAAGTTCAGAAAAAACTATATGTTTTTGGAATTGCAATATTTTCGACTTTCTTTATTTAAAATACAAATCCGAGCGGTAAAACACAGGTACATTCCACCCTCTACATAATGGCTAATTTTTTTTTGAAAAAATAAAAAAAATTTGAAGTTTTAGAAGACA
Organism: Pohlia nutans; assembly: GCA_022496805.1. Classification (NCBI taxonomy): domain Eukaryota; kingdom Viridiplantae; phylum Streptophyta; class Bryopsida; order Bryales; family Mniaceae; genus Pohlia; species Pohlia nutans. Next base: position 8,770,153 of record CM040086.1, read on the forward strand.
TGTAGCACATTTTTTAAGAATTTTGGGGGTTAGGGGGGAAATAAAGGGTGGAGGAAGGGAATTGAAGTGCCAACCCATTCCAATGTTCATGACCCCACTAACTCTCAAGGTACACTGCCACGTGGCAGTCCCTCATTGGACGATTTTTATTTTTTATTTTTTATTTTTGAAAATGATTTTATTTTTCAAATTTTTAAATAATATTTTTAGTTATGAAATTGAACTTTTAGTTTGAAATAATAATTTTTATTTTTTTAAAATATTATTTTTAATTGTTTTTATGAGTTTGGAAAACGGGGTGGTCTTCTGCCCCCCATTGTCCACCCCATTTTCCACACACCGCCCATCTTGTTGCCCCCCCCCAAATGTTGGAACGACTATTTCAAAGTTTTGACTTTTGACACTAAGTTGTCATTTAACTGTGGAAACAACACCCTTATATTTTGTTTTTAGTGATATACTATGCACAGGAGCCTTGATGCGTGGCACACAACTTTTATACCATTTCTCTCATCGGTAATTGGCCGTGCCCATGAATCCATGCATGATTCGACAGACTAGTCAGAGATTCGACAGACTAGTCAGGGATTCGACAGACTAGTCAGGGATCCGACAGACTAGTCAGGGATTCGACAGACTAGTCAGGGATTCGACAGACTAGTCAGGGATTCACCAGTGGTTCAGTTCTAACCAGCCAAGAATCCTCAGGTAGTTCTAACTAGATACGCCCGACTGAGTTACAAGATGACATGAACCTAGTAGTTTGATTGTAGGGCAGAGTTCGTTTAAGAGCATGCACAGCCCCAAAATAAACTAAGGCTCATGCCACAGGAAATAGCCATGAGCGCAAGCAGGATGAGAACAAGCCAGATGAGTCCAACATGATGCAATATTTTGCACGGTAGGCATAGGGGACGTCATAAATAAAGTCGGCACGGGAAGCTACTGTGACTCTTAACTCACTGGCCGTGTGTAGAAATCAAGACAAAAGCCAACAATGTGTGCTTCTAAAAAAGGATCACAGCTGCATCTTATTCCCTTGCGCTACATTTGCTATTTAAATTAGTGGTGTTTAATTAGCTGGATATGAGTTGATATTTGGTGCTTCACATTGGGGATATATGGGATTTGCTTGAGGATGCAGCTGGTCCTAGCATAACATTCAGTAGCCTTCAAAGTGACTGCCTTTTAAGTTTCATCCACCTTTATATACAAAGTGACCAGTGATTTCTAATTGAAAGAACTATTGAATCAAATAAACAATGACGAAACACTATTGAGTGAGAATCAATTAATTAAACAATGAAAATACAATGTTAAATTGTGCTTTCAATGACGAAACACTATTGAGTTGAGAATCAATCAAATAAACAATGAAAAAACATTGTTGAATTGTGCTTTCGATTACTGTGCACCATGGTTGCTTGCTCTTGCTTAATGCCACGTGCCCCCATAGCTACTAATGGGATGTGGAATATCCCACATCATTTCGTTAGAAGGATGAAATGATGTGGGATATTCCACATCATTCCATGCAAGGGAGGGCAGCAGGCTCAAAGACTACTGAATGTTATGTCGGAGGGTCCTGGCCGAGGATAGTTTAGGTTGCAAAAGGCTGTGGATCGCTACAGCAGAATGAGGGTTTACTCAGTGGATGATGGCCTAAATATGGGTACACCCTCTTGAATTAGTGTGATTTTAGAAAAAAATCTTTTTGGTAAGGAAAAAAAATTGAAAAAGTACAAAAATTAGATGGTGTTGTAGATGGCATAGTAGGAGCCGCATACATTGTGTTAAAAACGGAATTTTTGGCAAGTATAAAATGAGTTACACACAGTCACACATATGGTTACACGTAATCGGGGTACCCATATCAGACCATTACCCCAGTGGTCACTTCTCATTCAGTGAGTGTAACTGGTCATATAAGACGAAGTTGATTTTTTTTGGTCTTATGTGACCAATTACACTCACCTAATGAGAAGTGACCACTGAGAAAAGATTCATTTTGTCGTAGTAAATACTAAGGTGGTTACCCCATTCCCAACTGGCGCATTAAACCAACAATTAGGGGTATTTTTCGCAATCAATGTTGCAATGATGTGGGTTGTAGCATGAGTTACCGTTGGTGATGGGTTCTCTCTTGTTTGTTTTAGTATATGTAAGTGTGGTTATGAATTTGTTGTCGTTGATTTAATCATCTTTAGTGTGTGCAATACAAATCTTCTTTGGACAGAAACAACGCTACCTATGTGATGTGAATGGGATGTGTCATACTTCAACTTTGAAAATTTATAACTAATTCATTCTTCATCCAAAAATTATCTTTCAACTTGTGTTGGAATCTGTTTCTTCTTTCCTAACTCTAAAAAATAATAATACTAAATAATATCAATGTCTCATATCAGTATTTCTTATTCAGTTGGGAATGGGGTAACCACCTTAAGGCTCTAGGTAACCACGTGCACACCAGGTTGGTGGCCCACAGCCCCAATCCCAGAGCTGTCATGACCTCGGGCCACCTCTGGATGAGAGTTCCCCAGACTAATTCTCTAACCATCCGTCGACAATTCTTGGCCGTCGATACGCGAAGAAATTTGGAATAAAGGAGCTCGACCTTCGAGTGGAGTGTTAAAATAATCCACGGCCATGGAGCCACTTCCACTGATCTCAGCTAGCTAGCCCTCCACGTTATTAGTTCCGCCCGACTGCAATAAACTAGTGTACCCATAGTCCGCGCACCTGCACATATATGTGGACGATTCTCCGACACATTGAATAACATCGACGGCTTCAGTCATGTCTCCCTGAACAAGGTCACCAAGCTACATGTGTACGTATCGATCAACACTCCGTATACTCGGCGTTGTTCGTTTTGAAGCATCGACTTGATTTCATGACATGTATGTCATACATATTAGCTCTCCAAGTAAGTCCTCTAACTTGCTGCAACGCCATAATGGTTGTATTGGGCAATCCTTGTTGATTTCGGTACAGGTTACGCTTGAAACTGACAGGGATTGACCAAAATAACCAAATGATCCGTGTTACTGCTCTATGTAATGTACTCGTTCGTATTTTAAAATTTCTCTGAAAACAGTGTTATTCTCCGTGATTCCGTCGCACTAACTTAATTGCATGCGCACGATCTATCAGCTTGTATGTACGTCACTGATCGTCGATCAAAATTTCGTTCCCTGCCAGCAGGCCGGCCGGTCACTACACGAGTGCATAACGCCTGAGATCGATCCAGTCGCTTCGGTGGAAGCATTTATTCTGCACCAACGCGCTCGCCATGTGAGTCAAGTACGTGTTCTCTTCATGGGTCCGGATCCAAAGTTCGAAAGTGGAGTCCTGACAGAGTGGAGCAGGAAACAGTGGAAGTCCCGGAGTGGTTGCTTCTGATAAAACAAACGGCGGATCCTGGGGGACTTCGAAGAAGGATGACTGAAAGGTGTTCAGCGTAATAGAACCAACACCTGACCCTCAATCACGCAGAGTCTTGAATCTCACACGGACTATTGGCGTGATAACAGGTATGTTCCTTTTCATTCACTAGCTCCTCTACCGACTGGGCAGATATTGTGACGAGCAGTTAACGCTTCTGGGCCGGGCAATGTGGTCTCGAAATCCAGAGTCCAGACCTGTAGATGATGTTAGGATGGCACTGTCATGCGTATTTTAATTTGTGACACAGTACTTCGAGAGAGAATCCAAGGGAATCTCCGCATATGTGTCAAGATAGTCCATGGGGAGTACAAAGAAGGTAACATGACGAAGAGAAGAGACCGGAAGTGAGTTAAGTAATGACCATGTTAACTGTGTCATGAATATGAGTTAATTCGGGTTTCAGCGGATTACGCCCTTGTACGGAGATAAAGTATCGAACACGAAGCCTGAGCTTCCGTCTTGGGGACTTGAAAACTTGCATTATCCCAGCCCACCATGGCGAACAGCATAATAGATATGGTTCCGTTGCTCAGAGATGGAATCCATCTTCAAGCATCTCTAGTACGCTCAGATATATCAGACTGCACGATCTGTGAGGTGCCCGCTCACTTGCGAGATCAGTTCCCTGCAAGATATCAATCCAAGGTGCTGGAGCTGGGCCTCCATCGTCGCACCTCGCAGACTTCTCGGACCGAAGTCTTCAAACTCGAACTAGCTCGAATCGTGGACTCAAAGCTCACCCCCACCAACAGTTCGTGGGATCAATTCGCGCGTGAGGTAGTTGGCGACGTGAACAAGGCGAGGCGAACATATTCAGCAAGTTCCGCCACATTTAAGGACGAGGAAGTGCGGAACCTCTTGGCCATGGACGCTCTTTTCCTTGTGGTTCTGTTCAAGTACCTCAATGGTCGACGTTTCTTCTGGATAGAGTTCGAAGCCTTGGCTGGACGCTTGGGAGAAATCCTCCCAGAAATCGACAAGGCCGATTTCTTTCTCATCGAGAACCAAGTGCCCATGTATCTGCTCCAATCTGCGATAAGACAACTCTTGGAGATCGATGAAGAAACACAAGCAGTAATCATAAGTGACCCCGATTTCAAAATCGAGGAGAAGGTCGAGGATGAGTTGGAGAAGATTTTGAACGAAGCGGTTCTTCGCCTTCATCCTTTCAAGTTCCCGACGATCACCGGGAACGGCTCGCAGAACAGCAAGGGCAGATTGTACAAACACCTAATCAATACATATCCAGTTGGTACTTTGGAGAAATCTCTGATAAATTGCCGGCATCTTCTGGATTGTCTGTATACAGTAATCTGCGGTCATTCACTGCCTTTCAAAGTTGAACAGGGCGTGGAATTGAATCTCACTCTAGAGAACATACCATCTGCCACTCGGCTGCAAGGAGTTGGAATTCGTGTTGTGGGCAGTGTGCCGACTGTGAGCGATATCAGACTGAGCGGAAGTGGATACCTGAGGAGTGCAAAATTCCAGCTACCCAAGGTGGAGTTGTACGATTACAGCGAGGTGGCGTTCCACAACCTGGCTCTTCATGAACAAAAGAGTTCAGGAGGGCTGTGCGGTGACTTCAGGTGCTACCTGCAGTGCATGGCGTCCCTGTGTGTGGATGTGTCGGATGCGCACGTGTTGAGCGAGCAGGGAGTGATCAACAACCACATGGGGAACGACTTCATATCAGGCATGTGGGATCGAAGTTTGCGGGGAGTGTCGACGCCGTTTCCTTCGAGTAAGTGGGTGACATGCTATCGTCGTATTCACGGACATCGCAAAGCCTCACTCAAACGATGGCGCTCGGAATGCTGGAGCTTGTTCTTTGCGAGGCCGTGGACTTTAGTGAGTTTGGTCGGGGCTTTCATCCTGTTGTTCCTGACAGCTGTACAGGCATGGCTAACGGCATTTCCACCGAAGGGCAGGAAGAATGGCTGATTTGCATGGAGGCTTTGGCATATCATGATCCTTGTGTTGGATACACTTTCTCATTACATTGGCTTCATCGAAAAGGAGAGAGGATGAATGCTATTGTGTACAGTTAACTTTGGTGAGAACTGGGAAACCGTAATCGCTGACGAAACTGATTCCTGAGAGAGTGTATGAGAGATGATAGTGAGTATCGTATCATATCGTGTATCTCACCAAAGGTTGGTGGCAGTTTATTAGTGGTTAGTTAGTGACTGCTTTACACTGGTAGGTGTACTTCATTGTCTTGTTTTGTGAATAAGACATCTGATTTAAGTGGTGTGTGTATATATACTTCATTGTCTTATTCTGTGAATAAATATCTGATTTCAGTGGTGTGTGTGTCTATACCTCATTTGAATTTTCTACATGATAAGTTATCAGAGCTTAAACGCTCAGTCGCTCACACATTTGAGACGAGTGAATCTGATCATTACTTGTTAAATAGTAGGCTTCATGGCAAGAGGGAACAACCACTTGGTCATGGGAGGATCCTCAAAGCTTAGTGGTGCAGCGAATTACACCGTATGGAAGTTCCGCATCCGGAATGTGCTGCAAAAAGAAGGATTGTGGGAGATTGCCGTACCCACTCATGGGCAGCTAGTGGCAGGTATTGATCAACCAGCTCAAGGACTGAAAGAGTTGGAGTAGCTGCAGGACATCCGACCACCAAAGAAACGGCACTAGCAAGAAGCTGCCAGAGGGCTCTAGCTATTTTATGCCTTGCAGTAGGAGATGAGGTAATCCCTCACATTGGTGCATCAGGAATTTCGGACCTCACTGATTTTGCACGATTTTAGTGCGTTTATAGTTAAACATTGATTTCGCACGTCATACGTGAATTTAGAAGTGTCGTTACGATACGGAAGTGACATGCATTACTAGGATGCCGATGCAGTATCTTTACAATGATTGTGGAAAAAGTGTTGTTTCTGCACGAAAATCGTGCTTGACGAAATCCGTGCGCTAATTGTGTATCTACATTACATGACTGAAAGGACATGAATAATATGCGATTGCCTTTAATGCAAATCTAGTATCAAATACGTATCATATCAACACCTTTCATTATACCCGTGAGATTTTAGCATCTATCATAATCCAAATTATTTTCGTACGACATTCGTGTAGTTAATACAAGTTTTTAATTTGAGAACGAGTGACTTAAATTTCTCTACGTCACTCGCGTTCAAGGATGTATTTTTGCATTAGAGTAGCATGTCATACTTCTCAACAAAAGAAGTTTATAGTGTTTTAAAACTATTGATTTATTGATGAAATATAATAAATAGAGCAAATACCCAAAATATTTTAATATTCTTTTCTGGAATATTTCAAGAATCTTCTTTAAATTATCCTTACGGTCTGATTTCCCAAAACATTTTTAGATCTTCATTTATAGAATTTAGAAGCAATACACGTCAAAATTTCAATGAAATTACATTTTATAATTTTAGAATTCAAATTTAGTCTCGGGTAGCTTATAAACGGGGGCATCGACCAAAACATGATCTCTGAAAGCATTGCGAGTTAAATAGGGTTTAAAATCTGACTTTCTTTGAACTCAATTTTAGCAACTTTTCAAAAATAAAATTGTATAACGAAATGAAAAAAAAATTGGAATAGAAAGATCTTTTTACATTGCTATAACATCTAAAATATACTGAAAATAAAAAAACAACTCACAGCCTTTAAGATTTTGGGAAAACAAAAAAAAAATTCAAAAAAATTTGAAATTTTTTCTAGATATAGAAAAATGCTTGCATGATCTACTGCAAAAAAATTGGAATTTTATTTTACATCGCAAAAATGCATCCAAAGTCTGTTTAAAAAATAGCACACAGCCACTACGATTTTGGCAAAAAATAAATAAAGTCAAAATATTTTGAAAAAAATCCTAGATATAGAAAAAGTCCTGCATAATCTAGTGCAAAAAAAACTTTGCAATTTCTTTTTTCACATTGTCAAAACATTCAAAGTCTGTTGAAGAAAAAAAAACATCTCACAGCTATGATAAATAGAGGGAGGGGAGAATCACATAGGGTCCGCGCGTGCGGACCCTTCAGCCGCAAAAGCCGGTAAATCCAGAAAAAAAACAAAAAAAAAATAGTTTTTTGTTTTTGTTTTTTGGATTCGAACTCTGCTGTCGTCAGCCACTCTTCATCTCCCTCACCATCCTCCCCTCTCCTCATATATATAGATGAGAGGAGAAGAGAAGGGATGGAAAGGGAAATGAAGATAGGGATGGAGAGAAGAAAGAGAAGGGATGGAGAGGGAGATGAAGATAGAAATGAGGGAGATGAGAGGGTTTTAGGGTGCGCGGCCGCGCACCCCAGCGCCTAAAAATAGAAATTTTTGAAAAAGTCAAATTTTATTTTTTATTTTTTATTTTTTTTGGCGGCTGCTATTTAGGGTTCAGTACCACCCCACGGCCAAGAAGAAGGGGAAAAAAAAAAAAAAAAAAACTTTTTTTTGGTTGCTTCCATTGTTTAGGGTTCCGCACCCCCAATTGAAGAAAAAGTAGAAGAAGAAAAAGACAACGAAGACAGAAAGGAAGTCAAACAGAATGACAAAAAGAAGACAAGAAGAAAGACAAGAGGGAGACAAGAAAGAAGACAAGAAAGAAATCAAGATAAAAAAGAAAAGATAAAAGAAAAGATAAAGATAAGAATAAAAAATAATTAAAATAATTATTTGTTTACAATGTAAAGGATTGAAGAAAGACAACATTGATGTTTTTTAGAGAACTATTTAACCAACATTTTTTAAAGTCAAATATGCTTATGAAATGAGTGTACTCGGCGAAGTGCATAAATAACGAATTGCAAGAATTTCTTGAAAATCACCATATGCACAGTGCATGGATATGTACCTCCTCAAAAAATCTCCCCTCCAAATTCACACTTTTACACCTCTTAGCATCACATGTATGCTGATACTACCATCGTATAAAACACCTCAACATCCTTTAGGGGTTAAGGTGTCACTTTTTGAATTGGATATGCAACTTTGCATAACCCACATATGTTTTTTTCCAAACATTCATCATATCTTATTTTGAAGATCCGTTCGGTACAAATAATACTCCACTAGCACAAAAACAAAGTTGAATTTGGAAGGATGAAAACTGTTTATATAAAAAGTCAAAAGAATAGTTTAGATTTGTTCATGTCATTCACATAGTGGACCGATAAGCGCCTAAAAGGGTTAACGCAACGTGTGTAGGGATCCTGAAATGCCTCGTACGTATAAGTCCGTCGGGGTTAAACAATTCACCCTTGCAATTCCTATTGCATTTCCCTCTTTGATCCCACGTCAACCGACTAGTCCTACACCGGCAAGGAAACGCAAAAAAAGAAATAATGAATCCCGAGGAGAATTACCAATCCGGCCCAAATACAAGGTATCTTGTTCATGTTGCAAATGTGCTTAGAATGATAAACCACAACTGCGGTTATTATCAATTGTGGAAGATCATATCCGGTTGCACAAGATTTCAAGTAGATTTCAGGTTACCCCAATACTATCACTTTATCTCATTACCGTTGTTGTTGATATTGACAATTTCACATTGTTATTCATTTTCCTACAATGTGATTAGATTTGGTAATAATTAGTTTAATAAATATTTAGAATGGCTTTCACTTCAAATGATCATAAATTATATTATAAATGTTATTATTGAACAATGTAAGAAATATTGATGAAAGCAAACTAAAAATTATCAATTCTTTTAGTCTTGCTACCAATCTACCCAAGTACAAATTACAACATTTTTATACAATAAAGTCATCCTAAACAAGACATGATGAAAATGACATCATGTTGTGTTATATCAATGTCTAAACTTGTTAACAAATCATTCCAAACAAAGAGGCATAATGAATATGCCCCTAGGATATAATTGTCCTTTGAATTATTTCTTTCCTCTTTATCTTATGCATAGAACTCTTTCTTTTCCAATTATGATAGTTTTTTTGTGATAAAAATTTGTCTCTACACCTTTCACAATATATATCATTATATCCTACATATAATTTAGGGTAATATTGTGGAAATTATATGTATTGGTTGATGAACATATTATCCTCGTGATCAAACGTGCACCAATGGTGAATCCTAGTAAACTAAAAAATTTAGGAGGAATTAAAAGTACAATACCAAACTACATCATGTATTTCAGTCCGATTGATGTTATTTGTATAATGTATAGTTATTTATTTCTAATTTTTGAAAAAATTATCATTATTCCGTAATTTTCAACTATCATTAACACGCAATTCGCTATTTATGCACTTGGTCAAGTGCGCTCATTTCATAAACATATTTGACTTTAAAAAAAACTGGTGAAAAAGTTCTCTAAAAAACATCAATGTTATCTTTTTACTATCACTTAAATTGTAAATAAATAATTTTTTAATTTTTTTTATTCTTATCTTCATCTTTTCTTTTATCTTTTCTTTCATCTTTTTTTTTCAACTTGATTTCTTTCTTGTCTTCTTTCTTGTCTCCCTCTTATCTATCTTTTGTCTTTCTTCTTGTCTTCCTTTTTGTCTTCCTTGTCTTTTTTTTCTTCTACTTTTTCTTCAGTTGTGGCCGCTGAACCTGAAACAATGGGAGCAAACCCAAAAAAAAAAAAAAAAAAAAAAAAAGTTTTTTTTTTTTTTCTTTTTCGGGTTGGCTATGAGGTGCTGCTAAACCCTAAATGGCGGCCGCCCAAAAAAAAAAAAAGTTTTTTTTTTAACTTTTTTGACTTTTTCCAAAATTTACTATTTTTAGCCTCTGGGTGCGCGGCCGCGCACCCAAAGACCCTCCCATCTCCCTCTCATCTTCTTCGTCTCTCCTCACATATATAGGGGAGAGGAGAGGGATGGGAGAGGGAGTGGGAGAATGATGAGAGAGACCCCTCTCCCCTATATATATGAGGAGAGGAGAGAGAGATGGAGAGGAGATGAAGGATGGAGGGAGATGAAGATGGAAAGAGAGATGAAGATGGATAGGGAGATGTAGAGGGAGATTGAAGAGTCTTTGGGTGCGTGGCCGCGCACCCAGAGGCTAAAAATAGTAAAATTTGGAAAAAGTCAAAAAAGTAAAAAAAAAAAACTTTTTTTTTTTTTTTTTTTTTTTTTTTCCCATTTAGGGTTTAGCAGCACCCCACGGCCAACCAAAAGAAGAAAAAAAAAGTTTTTTTTTTTTTTTTTTTTTTTAATTTTTTTGGCGGCTGCCATTTAGGGTTCAGCAGCACCTCATAGCCAACCCAAATTTTTTTTTTTTTTTTTTTTTATTTTTTTTATTTATTTTTGGGTTTGCTCCCATTGTTTCGGGTTCAGCGGCCAAAAAAAGACAAGGAAGAAAAAAAGGAATAGAAGAAGAAAGACAAGAGGGAGACAAGAGGGAGACAAGAAAGAAGACAAGAAAGAAATCAAGTTGAAAAAGAAAAGATAAAGATAAGAATAAAAAATAATTAAAATAATTATTTGTTTACAATGTAAGGGATTGAAGAAAGACAATAATCGTCGATTTTTAAAAAAAAAAGTTAGACCAAAAAAATTATGCGCCCGAGAACCAAGTGCATGATTATATGGCCAAGTGCGTAAATAGCGAATTGTGTGTTCATTGTTATTGTTTCAATCAAATCTAATATAATGAAATCTAATCAAAATTGTTCTGAAATAATATAATCTAATGTACTATATTCTACTAACTTTGGACAAATGCAATTTAACCCTTATTTTCCTGAACCATTTTCAGCGCGTTTTGGACCCTGATTTTTTTCGTTAGGGATACATGTTGCTCAAACTTATGTAGTTCAATTTTTTACAAAATCAACCGTAAGATCTTGTAGATATGCAAGTCACCTTCATCTTTACAAAGTTTGGTGTCAATTCGAGTTATAGGTTGATTGGATGGGACACAAAAGTGAAGGGTACTCCAAGAAATTCACTATTTTCTCACTGCAAAAAATGAGCTTTGACCAAATCTTTTGGATACATACTATTTTAAAAAGCTGGTGTCGTATGGAATTCTGAAGATAATCAAGTTTCCTACGCATGACAACAAGTTTTGTATTTTTAGGATAAAAAATGAATGAAAAAGAGGCCATGACATGACATCCACTTTTTACTAGTTCACTTGTGGCTTTGAGAGATTTCTTACAAATTCCTACAAATCTGATCTTCCATTGCAAAATCGGACACGGTAGGTTGAAAGTACACAAAAGAACACATATAGTAGGAAAAAGAATTTTGGAAAAAAGGTGAAATCCAAGTGCAAGATTTGCATTTCAATAGCTACACCCACCTACAAGCCGCCCTGCCCAACTGGAATACGTGGCAGCTCGTCATTTGCCTGTCACCCTCTTTTGTGGACTTTTCTTCCTCAGTTTTGTGACCACCCAGCACTTGTGGATTTTTGTAAAATTGACAATGTGCATTTCTCCAAATCAGACTTCATCATTGGATAGCTAACTCGTTTCTACACAAAATTGGCCCAAATTTTGAATCATTCGGGCACTCCTTCCTCAAGATATTTTCAGTTCTAAAAATAGAGCGACCTATTTTAGGTCGCCCAGGAAGTTAAGGGTTAAGAAATTGAAAATATATTGGAAAATTACAAAAATAAACATCGTGTTGTAGACGGCATTTTGGTACACTCCAATCATAAAGCATATATGTCAAATACACAAAGATAACTTTTTCCTTATCCATATAATAAGGAAGAAGGGTGTTTTTTGTGTGTCTGTCCGCGCATGACATTTTACACATGGAATAAGTGGTTATTTGACTAAGTTCCGGAGTGGAATAGAATAAGAAGGAACAAGGGGAGACGAGAGGACAATTAGAGCCGAGAAGACGTTGTTTTCTTAGCAAAACGCTTGACTTGAACTTAAATTTTTACCCGTTGGTACAACGAGTGCCACACTATGAAGAAGCGTTTGCATTGATGATTGCCACCTCTCCTTACGTGGTTGTGTCCGGAGGACACGGGTACATACTAGTGCAACATAATGAACACATTGTCACATTGTAATAGGGAAAAGACTACGGGCTCAAGGTTTCAATTCAAATCAAAAGTGAAACGCATTATTAAGTTTATGTTGAAGTATATGAAGTGTCAAGTGTGTTAGGATGAATATGTTACAAAGTCACCATCCTTTGAAACAATCGGAAAATTTTGATTTTTGAAAGTTATAATGAGTATGGAAATATAAAAATACACCAAACTAAGATTTTAAATTAATCAAAAAATTTATTACGTACATTTCATATTTACTAACAACTTCCTCAGGGAAGTCGCTTAGTGTAAACTATGGTCGACCCGAGGGAACATAGGGTATTTAATGAGGGACTATGAAATAATTAGAACATTATATTTTTTTATTCTTAGAGTTTATAACACGCATTTCGTTAAAATTGGACTACATTTCGTTAAAACCGGACTTCTGGATTGAAAAAGCGATGGGGAGTGCTACCCTTCGCAATAGAGATAGGTCCCTAATTTTTCTACAATGCTCTTATTTGCGGAATAAGAGTGATGTAGAAAAATTGGGGACCTGTCTCTATTGCGAAGGGTAGCACTCCCCATCGCTTTTTCAATCCAGAAGTCCGGTTTTAACGAAATGTAGTCCAATTTTAACGAAATGCGTGTTTTATTCATACTATATGTTCTAAGAATATTCTCAATTTGGTTTAAAAGCACTTTATATTACGTCCAAAAATTTATACATTTTTTCTTGATTGAATAAAAGGCATTCTAAACTTGTTCTCTCGTGGTTATCTAATTTAGTGACAATGACTACCTTGTGACCACTTTGAAATTAAATTTAGAGTTTGGGATTGTTTGTTTTGCTTCAAATTAAAAACACCTCACAAACTAATATTTTTAATGGAGTATTACATTTCTCTCATGATTTTTTGTTCGAGTTTACCTAAATGCAACTCATGACGGAATGAATATCTATATTTATACAACTTTGTATCGTATATTATTCATAACTTAGGGGAACATCCTAATAATCCTACCTTTTAATCCGTTGTACCATATAGTGTTTTCAAATGCCATTCCCTAACCTATGAGGAACGTGTAATTTCTCAAAACATACCCAAATCAAATTAATACAAAAATATTGCTCGCAATGGAGTTTAAAAAAGATAATATGTGTGGAATTGTGAGAACATATGTCCTTACAGATTTCTATGTACTGTAGATAATGGTTTTTTGTCTGGTGGGCATTGGCTCATTAACCAAATGAATAGACACTATATTCACGCAGGCCCTATAAAGGGACCGGAGTTTCTATCTACTGTAGATCATTGTTTGTTGTCCTAGAAGATGTATAATGAGTGCTCTTTAAGAAGGACCGTCTACTCTTAGTAAGCCTTGCATGGATTGACTAAGATATACTCAGTATCTAGTTGTAGGCTTTTTACAATGCTGAAATGTTGGTTGTAGACCCTGATTGGGTCAATTTTCAAGATTCCCATCAAGGAGCCCCGCCATCATGTTACGGAGGACTGGAATTTGAAAAAAAACCAACTGAAGATGATTGTATTACGTGGGATGAGAACTTTGTCCTAGATGAGTATATGTGGATGCTGGGGGGAGATGGATCAGGAGAACCATTGGTTCCAAATGGGGAGAAAAACAAAGTGCCAGATCTTTCATTCCTAGAAAACGAGGCTGCAACTATTATTTTTGATAGTGCCACCGTGAGCAGGCTCAAAATCATATTCTTGATACTCAGTATTCAAGCAAAGAAAAAAAATATCCAACATTGCCATGGATGCTATTTTCTAAGAGCATTCCCACCCATGCCCTCATCAAGTGGCCTTCAACAGTGGTTTGAGAGGGCACTGTAGGAGTTCAAGTGGCCTTTCAAATTCTGAACCCCCACTGTTGAGTCTCCTTGAATTTGAGAATCTGAAAAATGAAGAGCCCATGGCCAATGGGAAGCACCACATGCATGCTGGGCCATGGGTGGGAATGATTCATTGATTACATTCAAATCAAGAGGATGGAAAGCACCACGCTAGCACATGCATGTTGGGCCATGGGTGATTATCGCAATTAATGCAATGATTATCTCCCTCAAATAGCCCGGATTTCAAGCTTCAGAGGCAAATGTAAGACTCCACAACCTAGCGTGGCAAAGCTCATTTCTACAAAGGCCTTGCAAGAGAGGCCACTGGCAAACCCAAGGGTGGGAGAGAAAAAAGTGTGAGGGCCCTCTACAGTGCCAAAAGGCCACTTGTTGAGGGCAAGGGTGGCCATGCTCTAAGCCATTGCAGAAAAGGTCATTCCAAGCGATTTGAAATCGAGATGCCAAAATAAGGGCTGAAGCCCGGAAAATTCTTACAAATGTTGGCTTGAATTACAAGGTTTATGATGTTTGCATATGTGACAAAACCTTGTACTATGGTCGAATAAAAGAGGAATGGACATCGTGTCCCAAATGCAAGTTTTCACAATACACGGACACGACACAAAAGAAAGATGTACCTCAAAAGGCACCCTAAACAAAATTTAAATTACTTGCACTCTAGGTTTCTTTTGTTGGGGTTTTTTGTGCTTGGAAAATGCTTACTTTAATTTGATACCTTCCATAGATTCTATCTCTTATTATGTGTTTATGTTTATCGTGGTCCTTGTAGAAGATGTGGTATTTTCCTTTGACTCAAGTTTGACTCCTAGGCTCGTTGCATATTACCGAAGCCTCACTCTATCTCGAATGATGGTTCAATGGCATCGGGATAATTGCAATAACGACGGCATCATGAGGATCCCAGTAAATAGTCTAGAATGGCAATTTGTGGAAGAGAAGTATCCTCAAATGCAATATGCTTGTAGTGTTTGGCTGGAGGTTGGAATTGATGGCCTAAATCCCTACGGACACAACTCTGCCAACCATTCTATATGGCCGGTCACCCTCACTCTTTTGAACCTAAACCCTAAACTAGCTACTCACAAAGGCCACGTTCAACTATCGATGATTGTGCCAGGTAAATAATCTTTGTCCATTTTTTTTCTTACTTTTAGACTAAAGTGCTTGTTATTGGGCATGCACCTCAATCACGTTTTTATTGAAATTTCTTTTTTGACATTTATATAGTATAAGATGATTTGGTTCTCATCCTTTTGCAAGGTGACATGATTTTATTGTAAGAAAGGGTTGTAATATGTTCCTGGAAAAATTGTATGTAAAAATGTTCAATCCTATTTTGTAATTTTAGTTTATTTTTGTAAATATTCTCTACACTACTCAATAACATTAGGGGAAATCTGGGGTCTCCAAAAGGCCCTGAGGTTTCTCACGTGCCACAAATTTTGGGGTATGCCCATCACTTACTAATGCTGGCACCAATCGTCCGACGCAGGGTTGCACGCGTCACGTCACGTCGCGACTGACGCGTCAGCGTCATAACGTCAGGATCCATGCCCCGCGTCCGTCAGGATCGAATATTCCGAACCAGTATTCGTGTCAGGGGGTAAAAAACTTACTGTGCTGGATGGAGTGGATGAACAGCCGTCAACTGGATGAACAGCCGTCAACTGGATGAACAGCCCCGTTGGACGGTCCAGCTGGCCGTCTAGCTTGGACGGTCCCGCGGACGGTTTAGGGTTTTGTCGGCGGACGACTTGTAGGGTTTAGGGTTTTAGGGGTTTGCTGCCTGTCGACGGCCCACGGTTTAGGGTTTAGGGTTCAGGGTTTAGAGCTTGACGGATCCCTGGACGGCCCGTGGACAATCCAGCCGTCTAGACGCGCGTGGATGGACCATGCTGGACGGACCTGCTGGACGGGCCACCCTAGACAGACCACCCTGGAGGCCTGGACGGTCCAGCTGGACGGCCCACTCTGGACGGTTCAGCTAGACGGACCACCCTGGATGGTTTAGGGTTAACGTACTGCGTGCGTGGTTCAGGTGTTAGGGAAACTCGCATAATACACGCACATATATTGGTATATGTATATATGTACACATAGTGAGATTTTAGGTTTTAGGGTTTAGGGTGACAATACATAGATTTCATTATTCACAATTTTACATCTCACGGGAATATACATTTCAGGTAAACATTATAATATTATTTACATCCAGCCATCCAGGACAGAATCACACGTGAGAAAAAAGTGGTTCAGGTGTACGTGGGAAATTAGGCAATTTACATTAGAAAATGAGAAATTTACAATCTTGGAAAATTTGAACTTCATGGGAAATTTACACTTTTGATTCAGTTGCCCGTGTCCTAGTACCGATCGCGATCTATAAGTTTAGAACTATTAATGGAGCAAACTCAGCAAAGCCCCTAATCTCCTATACAACTATACATCATTCTCACTAGTTTTACGGTTGTAGCTCTAGTTGGGGCCGGGTTGTGGCCCCGGTTGTCTTGGTGCTGCTTCAGGTTGTGCTCCTGATGTTGATGTTGATGCTGAATTCTCAACAGACTCCGGTTCGATAATGCCTCTAGCAATACTTGCTTGCAAAAAAGTAGTCAGCCCGGCTTTATTTTGTAGAGTCTTCAATACGGCCAATGCTTCTTGGTCATACTGACTATGCTAGTGACTGAAAATCTCCTTTAAAACTCCCGCCTGATGGAATGTTTGATCTTGGAGATACTCAGTTTGCGCTTCAGGTTCCATTAGGCCAAGAAGGCCAACAGGTTCTCCGTTGGAGTTATATACTAGGCCGTCCGGGTGTAGAGCACGCCGAAATTTGTCCTCCTCGACATCCCAATGTCCACCAGCAAGTTCGGCAAAAAAATGGCGCTTTTCAGCTTCAAATTCCTTATAGATCGTTTTAGCCATGTCTGTGACCATGGCGTCGCTCTTCCATGGAAAATCGTCTACTGTTTGTACCGGCAAATGGTGTTCGTCGTGGGACCACTTCCACATCCACACCATGTCTTTCCCCCATTCAGTTCTTTCGAGCGGTAAATTATCCTCGTCGTATTCGTAATGTGGTGGCATGTGGTTTTCAAGCCCAAACATTTTGTACAAACGAGGGTGAAACGGGGCTTTGCACTCCGGACATCTTTTCCTGGTCACCATGTACGGAATTAGACATTGTGGGTGGTACACATGAGGACACGTACCGAGACTATTTGCACCTTCCGGGCCAAACGGGCAATTGCACATTATGCAGACGGTTCCATCTGTCACATATTTCGGGACTTTAGGCCATAGCAACGGTCTCGGACCGACCGGGTTTCCTTGTGCGTCATTGTCTCCGTAGCGATACCGCGCGGTTTCGAATTGGAACCCGTACTCTGGAGCGTTGTTCCAATTAATGCTCGAGTCGCGGACATTCTCTGGCATATCCTCGGGGAACAACTCTTCAACGAGCGGCTATGATGTCATGCCAAAGTACTGTTGAAGTAGGATGATTGCGTGGGCTGAAGTTGCTCATAGCCATGCGCATTAGCTAGAGTAGATGATACGAATGAGCTCGAGTTGCAACTAGAGAAGTGGTACTAGTTAGAAGTAATGAGAATTGGGTCTCCCAAGTGATATGGGCTGATCCTAGTGTACTAGGAGTGGAGTATGGGCTGATGTCCCATATGGTTTGCCAAGGGGACTCCCTTGAGTGTGCTACTTAAGAGGGGCAGCCCATGAGTAAAGATCATCTCTTTCCAATGCATTCCAAGTGTTTGTGTGAGGCTTTGGCATTCTAATCTAACCTTCAATAGGTTATGGGCCCACTCATGTGTTTTGCGTGAGTCAAAGATTAGATTGCTCATTGTGTGGAGGTCGTGCGTTGGAGCGCTGATTTTGGAGTATTGGAGCGCTGATTTGGATCTTTGGAGGGCTGAATTCGAGCTTTGGTGGGCTGATTTCGACATTGGGAGGTATTACAATCTTCCTACCTTTGATCTACGTGTTGGAGGGCTGAATTCGCACTTTGGAGCTATCATTTGTTGATTTGGAGCTTTTGGAGCACTTTGGAGCACCTTTGGAGCACCTTTGGAGTTTATACACGTCTACAAGGGCTGAATTGGAGCTTTGGAGCTTATTGGTGCTTGTTGGAGTATATTGGAGCTGATTGGAGCTTATTGGAGCTTATTGGAGCTTATTGGAGCTTATTGGCTCAATTTGTGCTCAATTTGTGCACTTGTGTTGTTGCAAGGCACTTTTATGCTTTGAGGCTCTTGGGGTGAGTCTACAATCTGATTTTGGTATTGCAATTCTTGCACAAGGGTTTGGAATGTGAGTTATGCCCTTGGAGTGCTCAAAATTAGAGTTTGGGTTAGTGAATGCACAACGGGGCTGATTTGATGAATTTCAATGCAATTAGGACTTGAAGGGGCTGAATTTGCATTGATTTAGAGTCCTTGGAAGGCACAAGGGTGTGCATAGGGTGCATTACGTGTTGTGAAGCACAAGGGTGCTGATTTGAGTGGATTTGAGCCAACGAGTGCGCAATTCTCCTAGTTAGGGTGTTGTGGTATGATCTTGTGCAAATTCACTAAGAACCATCACGATTGAGTGTTGTGAGGTTGATGTGTAGCACAAAGGTGCTGATTTAGTGTTTGGAATTAGTTTGGAGGCATTATAAGCACATACGTGTGCAATTTGCTTCACAAATCACAAAATTGTCAAAAATCATAAAAACAATTTTTCTTAGCTTTCTAGGGGCTGAATTTTGTGAGCGTACGTCCTTCAATCAAGGATATGGCTACATTTGAGGGTGAAGGTGCTAAGGTTGTAGACAAGTTCGATGGCGTCAACTTCCACTTGTGGAAATTCAAGATGGAAATGGTCATGGCCGAAAAAGAATTGTGGGAGATAGTTGAGGGTAGTGAGGAACCGCCTTCGTCCGACGCCGAGGCTAGGGTACGAACTGCGTACACTCGGCGAGAAAAAAAGGCCTTTGCGATTTTGGCTCTTAATCTTTCTGATTCCCAGCTTTCTCATATTCGGTCGTGCAAGACTCCCGCCGAGGCATGGGCCAAGCTTTGCAATATTCATGAGGCAAAGAGCTTGGTCAATATCTTGTTTTTGAGGCGCAAGTTTTTCACCATCAAGATGGAAGAAAACGACGACATGTTGGCGCACATCAACAAAGTCAAGGCTCTTGCGGATCAGCTCAACGGCGCAGACGTCAACATTACCGACGGTGATATCGTTATGACGCTCCTCGAGAGTTTGCCGCCGTCGTACGAGTATCTTATCGTTGCTATGGAGAGTAGGCCCATTAGCGAGCTCACTCTTGATTATGTGACATCACGGTTGTTGCATGAACTCTCGCGGCGCAAAGAGAACGAGACTCGTGGCGATAGCGCGGCGCTTATGGCGAAGCAATCCAAGAGCGGTGCCAGTGGGAGCTCTACAGACAAGGTATGCTACTATTGCGGTAAGAAGGGCCACTTGGCAAAATTTTGCTACAAACGCAAGAGAGAGGAAAGTGCCAACAATACAAAGGTCAACGATGCAGGTGATGAGTACGCATTTATGACTAGCGTCTCTTCTTGTAGTGATGACGGGGACGAGTATGCAATGATGGCAAGTGACGTGTCATGCAATGGTAGTGTGATCGATTGGATTGTTGATTCGGGAGCCTCGAGTCACATGGCGCCCATTAGGAGTTGTTTCCAATCATATCACGTCATATCTCCAAAGAATGTCATTTTGGGTGATGATACGGTTCTTCAAGCCGTGGGTAAAGGATCCATCGTCGTAGACACCGAGGTGAAGGGTCGTGTGAAGACAATTACCATCCATGATGTCCTCCACGTTCCCAAGTTGAAGGCAAATCTTTTATCGGTGCGACATTTGGTGATGAAGCATTTGCGAGTGGAATTTAGCGACCAAGGGTGTTTTGTGTTGTCTCCAAGTCGTGAGGAGGTGGCCATTATACACGAAGTCAACGGCTTGTACCAAATCAAGTTTTCCAAGATGCACGCGGCGGAATCCGCAACGTTGGTGCAATCGAGTTCAAACGAAGACAAGTTGGCGTTGTGGCATCGTCGTCTCGGGCATTTGAATGTCAAGAGTGTGAAAGCACTGCGTGGAATGGTAAGTGGCATGGATCTTGCACAATCACACGTCGCACCTAGTTCATTCACATGTGAGGGTTGTATTGAAGGCAAGCAACAACGCTCACCGTTTCCAGTTGATGGGGCAACTCGTGCAACCAAGGTTCTTGAGATTGTGCATTCCGACGTGTGTGGTTCAATGAAGACCACGTCTATGGGGGGTTGCAAGTATTTTGTGACGTTCATTGATGATTTTTCGAGGAAGATATGGTTGTATCCGATCAAAGCAAAGAGCGAGTGTTTTGAGAAGTTCAAAGAGTTCAAGGCGTTGGTTGAGAAGCAATCCGAGCACAAGATCAAGGTGTTTCGATCGGATAATGGCGGCGAGTTCATGTCCAACCAATTTGGTGAGTTATTGAACAAAGAAGGCATTGCTAGACAAACGACAACGCCATATACACCACAACAAAACGGAGTTGCAGAGCGTGCAAATCGAACAATTGTGGAAATGGCAAGGAGTATGTTGCATGCACAAAATTTGGGTTTGGACCTTTGGGCGGAAGCGGTGGTGACTGCGGTGTACACACGCAACCGATGCCCGACGAGTGCGGTTCAAAACATGACACCAGAGCAAGCGTGGAGTGGGAGGCCACCCCGCGTGGAGCACATGCGCACATTTGGATGCATCGCATTTGCAAAGGTACCCGATTCTCAAAGAACCAAACTTGAGGCCAAGGCAACAAAATGTGTGTTTCTTGGATATTGTGAAGGTACCAAGGCGTACAGGCTCATGTCGCTCGAGACCAAGAAGATCATTCGAGCTCGTGATGTGACATTTTGCGAGAATTCCAAGGTTGAAGACAATTTGGACGATGGTCCAAGTGGGAGAAGTGGCGATAAACCGGCGATTGTGGACCAATCTTCCAAATCTCCCGTTATTGATATTGTTGATGAAGACGAAGATGACGAAGATGGTGGTGATGAGGAACATATTGAGGAGCCACCTTTGAAGACGAAGAATGGCGAGAAAAAGGCACAAGCAACGGCGGTTGAAGACAATGCATCCTCGAGCGATCGTCGTTATCCAGAGAGAAATCGTAGACCACTTGGCGAGTGGTGGAAGAATCATATTCTCCCTCAAGGTGAGGAGGAGCATGCAAACGTTGCACTTTTAGATGCTCCATTGACGATTCGTGAAGCGTTGAGTTGTGATGATGCAAACAAGTGGGAGCAAGCCATGCAAGAGGAGTACAAATCGTTGATGGACAATGGCACTTGGGAATTGACTCCCCTCCCCAAGAATCGCAACGCTATCGGTTGTAAGTGGGTATTTCGTGCAAAGAGAGATGCAACGGGTGATGTGGTTCGTTATAAGGCAAGATTGGTGGCAAAGGGCTTTTCACAAATCGAAGGTGTTGATTTTCATGAGACCTTTGCACCGGTGGCGAAATTCACCACTATTCGATGCATTTTGGCCATCGGGGCTGCCATGGATTTGGAAATGCATCAAATGGATGTGAAGACGGCGTTCTTGAACGGCGAGTTGGACGAGGACATCTACATGGTACAACCCGAAGGATTTGTGCAACGAGGTAATGAGAACCTTGTTTGCAAGTTGAACAAGTCATTGTATGGGTTGAAGCAATCTCCACGCGCATGGTATCAAAAGATTGACACGTTTCTTGTTCATATCGGGTTCACAAGGAGCATCGCTGATCACAGCTTGTATTTCATGCAAAAGGGGCAACATGTGGTCATCGTGATCATATATGTGGATGATTTGATCATCCTTGCAAGTTGTATGAGCTCTTTGAAGGCATTGAAGGCAATGCTTGAGAACGAGTACGAGATGAGCGATCTCGGTGAGTTGCACTTTTGTTTAGGAGTTGAGTTTGTGCGAGATAGAGCAACACGCACCATAACAATGAATCAAAGCAAGTATGTTATGGATGTTCTCAAACGCTTTGGCATGGAGGATTGCAAACCGGTTGGCACTCCATTGGATGTGAATTCCAAACTCGTGAAACTCACCGATGAGGAGTATGCATTAGAGGCTCAATCTATGGTGGATGTGCCATACAAGCAAGCTGTAGGGTCATTGATGTATGCTATGATTGCAACAAGGCCGGACCTTGCGTATCCAATCAGCGTTGTGAATCAACACATGGCAAGACCGGGTTCAAGTCATTGGGTTGCGGTCAAGAGGATCATGCGGTACTTGAAAGGCACAAGTGATGTGAGGTTGTGTCTTGGAGGTGACAACATTGTGTTGAGTGGGTATTGTGATGCGGATTATGCGGGTGATACCAATGATCGTAGATCCACCACGGGGTACATGTTCAAAGTTGGATCGGGGGCCGTTTCATGGAATAGCAAGCGCCAACAAACCACGGCCACGTCAACGGTTGAGGCGGAGTACATGGCGACGAGCCACGGTACGAAGGAGGCCATTTGGTTGAGGCAACTAATGGCGGATGTGAGATGCACTCAAGAGGAGGCTACAACAATCATGTGTGACAACCAAGGGAGTATGTCATTGGCGAAGAATCCAACGCATCACTCACGTACAAAGCACATTGATGTGCAATATCACTTCATTCGAGAGAAGTTAGAGATGAAGGTGATAGAGTTGAAGTATTGTCCAACGGAGCACATGGTGGCGGACGTGCTCACAAAGGCTCTTGCGAGAGATCGACATCAAAGACTAGTGGTGGCATTTGGGCTCGAAGGCTTTGGCTATTTGCAAAGTGGGAGTGTTGAAGTAGGATGATTGCGTGGGCTGAAGTTGCTCATAGCCATGCGCATTAGCTAGAATAGATGATACGAATGAGCTCGAGTTGCAACTAGAGAAGTGGTACTAGTTAGAAGTAATGAGAATTGGGTCTCCCAAGTGATATGGGCTGATCCTAGTGTACTAGGAGTGGAGTATGGGCTGATGTCCCATATGGTTTGCCAAGGGGACTCCCTTGAGTGTGCTACTTAAGAGGGGCAGCCCATGAGTAAAGATCATCTCTTTCCAATGCATTCCAAGTGTTTGTGTGAGGCTTTGGCATTCTAATCTAACCTTCAATAAGTACCGCTGTGCACCGTCCTTGAATTGCGCCGCAACCTTCTTCATCTCGCGTTGCATTTGTTTCGACTCATTTCTGGCTACGGTGAGACCCAGTTTCATGTGGCACATGTCGAGCATCATCTCCTCTCGTCGGTGCTTCAGTAGTCGGTCGTGGGTCCTCAACGTTTGCACTTCACCCTCTGCTTTGATCGCACGTGCCTTGTACATCTAATGTTCACTGGTTTGCAAGGCCAGCTGGAGCCTAATCTCTTTTTCCGTATGCTGACGCACTGCATCTTTCGTGGTTGCGTCTCGCAAATCGCTCTTCAACTTCTCTTCCTCGCTTCGATATTCATGGAGCTTCCTCTCGGCCAGCTCCGCTCGTGATTGCATGGCAGCGTATGTAGCCCGGTCAACGTCGGGATCATTTGATGTTTGTGTTGCACTAGTGCTCACACTTGCGACGGGAGGGCCTCCAAACGGTAATTGCCGTGGTCTTGTCGTGAATGCTGAATCCATTGGTGTGGCCACCATTTCTTCCACCAAACCACATGATGCTCTCTCAATTACGTCGTCCAGCGGAAGGACTGATGGTGAGACTTCAATACTTAAGCGACGTTGTTGCGACGTGGCGGCAGCAATTTGGGACCTAAGTTCTGCATTCTCGTTCTCCAGAGCTTGTCTCCGCTCGTTTGCCCCAGCAAGATCATTTGCGTGTTTTCTGGCCAGCTCCTCCTTCTCGTATATTACATCATTCACACGCTTTTGTAATCTGAGGACGTAATCTGAGTATAATTCGGCTTGGTTTCGCTGACCGATTAAGTTGGGCACCGGTACACGTGCGCTTCGGGCAGTTCGGGGAGTACGATCTGCGTGGACAACCATTTGTTGGGGCCCCTCCTCTTGAACACGTGGAGCTTGGTTGACCAACGACGGATCTAGTTGTGCCGGCTCACCTTCCATACGATCCTCCATCCTTACGTCGTCGTGTGCCATGTCTGTTGCATTTGACCCATGGTAGTTTTGCTCCATTGATGTTGCTCCTATGACCTCCACCTCCATCATCTGCATGTCCGGATTTTCTGCTGCTGCTCCCATTGCGTCCTCTGGCAGTACCTCCAACGGCACATTCGGATTACGAGGAACGTGCCGAAGTTTGGCAGGATATTGACCGTTCCTCGGCCGTGCAGGGTATGTACTCCAGTCCACGTCCTTCCCCAAAAATGTCTCTGCATATGCCATTTGACACAACCCGAGTGTCCCATCCTTCTTTCCACATCGTCCCCACAAAGCCATCGCCACTTGAGTCAATCGTTTCTTCAACGTTCCATGCCGACATTCCGAAATGCTCGCGTATCCGCCTCTTAGAATGGTACCAGCCCGGCCCTCGTCCCAATGACGGCATATATGAGACCAACTCACGTACATTTTCGCGGTTCTCATATTCCATGGTTCATGCTCGTCTTCCCAGCCCTCAAACGCCAAAATGTCACGGGCGTGAAAGACATCCCAGTCTATATCCGTTTGGTTCCCCCGCTTCTTTTTTCGTGGGTTCAGATCCTCACGTCCCGATCCAGGAGTCCCCATGTCCCCAGTGTGTACCATGTCTTCGACGTTAGCCATGTCCCCAGCCTCTGCCATGTCCTACTGCTGTGGTTTCAATTGCCCAATCTGCGGTATTCTGTATGGGGTCGTATATGAGATCAGCTTATATATGACAATACCACATCCACCCATGTCTGCTTCCTCCCAAGTTATGAAGCAAGGCTTTGTGCAAACCAGGACTTCACAACTCAAAGGAGGACAATGTACCTTAGTATCGAAATGCGCGTTTAGGTGACAAAAGTAACAAGACCTGCAGTTTGCCTCCTCCCAAGTTATGAAGCAAGGCTTTGTGCAAACCAGGACCTCACAGCTCAAGGGAGAAAGCATGGATCCAAAATGAGGCCCCCATCATCTTATATTCTCATGCCCACCAAACTAATTAGGCATAGCCATTTATGTCAATTCATCATAATCTAGATCAATGGCGTGCTCACCGGAGCCGTCGACCTGGCCGTCCAGATGTTTGATCGACGGTTGATGGCGTCCCGCTGGACGGCGGCGTAGGGTCGGGCAGGCCGTCAACAGGCTCGTATACGAGTATAGGTTCGGTGTAGGGTGGGATGCACTTGACGGCCTTCCCGTCCAATTGGACGGACGGCTTGTCCAACAGGACGGTCCATCCGTCCAACCGGACGGCCTTTCCGTCGAACCGGACGGGCTTTCCGTCGACCTAAACGGCCCACCCGTCCAGTGGGGCAGCCTGCCCGCCATAGATGGCCTGCCCGCCCACGTGACGGGCCAGATGTCAATTGGACGACCCACCCGTCTAGGTGGACGGCCCCCCATTTATTAAACGGCCTGCCCGACGACTGCACGGCCCAGCCGTCGGCAATTTAAGACCACTCGTGAGAATTATGGTGTTCATCACGATCACAATGGCCGTTGATTTAGCCATCCACAAACGAGATCCAGGGCCCCCACCTCCGGCTGGACGCTGACAGGCTATCATAATGGTGATCATGAGGGGGCGCCCGCCGTCATCCAGTACTTGCAGCCGTCAATTATCACTGGACGGTCATCATATGTGGCTTTATCCATTGACGGCTTGCCGATTGGACGGCCTACCCCTCCTAGTGGCCGGTCGTTCCATTGTGTGAACGGCCTGGCTGTCCAACTGGACGCCGTACCCGTCCACCTGGACGACCAGCCCGTCCGCCTGGACGACCAGCCCGTCGACTGGACGGCATACACGTTCAATTGGACGACTGGCCCGTCCAACTAGAAGGCCTAAACATCCAACTAGACGGCCTGCCCGTCTGACGCGACGAGCAGCCCGTCCACGTGGACAACCAGTGCATCGTCTGGACGGCCTACACGTTCAACTGGACGACCGGCCCGTCCAACTAGATGGCCTAAACATCCAACTAGACGGCCTGCCTGTCTGACTGGACGGCCTAAACTCTTACTGGACGGCCTGCCTGAATAGTTGGACGGCTATCAATCCATCCGGGTGCTAGGGTTATGCGGCATACCAATTATAGTGATTTAGGTATGATTGAGAAGACTGTACGATGCGGGGTGATAACATATATCATTTGAATAGCAATTATGTTTTGAGTGCATATCCAATGCTTCATTGTGTACGGTTCAGAAATTATGACTAATTATATATTTCATTTCAGCACGCCAATCGATTATTTCATTCCACAACAGGGGTTTAGGGTTAGACGGCCTTCCGTCATGTGGACGGGAGGGTCGTCATGTGGACGGGAGGGTCGTCATGTGGACGGGAGAGTCGTCATGTGGACGGGCGGATCGTCATGTGGACGGGCGGGACGTTATGTGGACGCGCGGAACGTCATGTAGACGGGCGTGATAACATGTCGACGGGTGTGATTTCACGTGGACAGACAGTCTTGGGTTGCAGCTAATTCTCGTGTTCTTTCAATTTTTTAATCTGCTATACTTCACTATTAAGGTCTACGACATAAATGTATGTTGGTATTGTTTAAGTGCAGGGATAAATGCACAGTGAGGTGTAAACCTTGAACACATGCGACACGGGTTCGGAAAGTAGTGTTTGCATAGTGTATTTAAATTTATACCGACAACAGGAGTCCTAACGACGGAGAGTGCAAACACAAACATTGCAACTGCGCCAGAACCTGTATACCCGCACCACAAAAAACTAAGGAGATGTGTGCTTGTAACCTGAGGGGCCAGTACGGGCCGCTTTCTTTTAAACATACATAGATCACGGATGCTCTTTCTGGGGCGAATACGCACCGGGCGGGAAATCCGCAACATGCGAGTATGCATGTTTAACAACGGACACTATCCGGTTCGGCGCACTAGTATTCGACACCAAGTCCTTCGCTGGATCCACTGGAGTAGTCCCCCGCACTTCCACGGCGCTACCAACGGTGATGCCAACGACTCCCGTAGGATCGATCAACACACGATCTGCAGAATCATCTAAACAAACGCAGTCGAAGAAAATAGGCCCTACATCGCCAGAATCGCCTACTTTGTATGACTGAGCTAGACGACACACTAAACTCTCCATAGCGTCACCTGCATGGGCTGCACAAGGTTGAAATGAAAACCTTGACCAAGGCAATCGATATTTATATCCTTGGCGGGCAAGGTTTAGGGTTTAGGGCCACGCACACGATCTTCCGCGCGGCTGGACGGCCATTCCGTCGACTGGACACCCTCTACGTCCGCTAGACGGATCCTCCGTCGACTGCATGGCCGGGTGCGATGGTTAGACGGCCTCTCTAGCGACTGGACGGCCCTCCCGTCCAGAAGAGCGCCCCTCGGTCTCCTTGACGGCCCACCCGTCCACAGACAGGACGGCCCACCCATCCTCTGGACGGGCTCTCCGTCGGGCCTCTCTGTCGGGCCGTCCACTCCACGGACTAGCCGTCATGAGGACACGGTCAGCCCGTCATCTGGACGGACTACCCGTCCACGGACAGGACGGCCCACCTGTCCTCTGGACGGCTACTTCGTCAACCCGACAGACCTCCCCGTTGGACCGTCCACTCGACGGAATAGCCGTCCAGAGGAGACGGTCGGCCCGTCAACTGGACGGACAACCCGTCTACTGGATGGACGGGTCGACCATGGAGTCAACGACCTGCACTCAAATCGGACGGGTTAGCCGTCCAGTTCGACGGCCAAGCTGTCAGCTATTCGACGGCTGCGCACTGTGCATGGACTCCTGCATGGAAACAAAGTCTCTACAGGCAACCATGAACATCGACACGGTGTAGGAACATTTGTTTATTCAAAATTGTGTGCCGTATGTACATAATCACAAAATGTATCTCCCATGGGACGGCTTATCTATCCCGTCTACCCTGGTGTACATCGAGAAAACATATAACACTATATACAGTTTGAACGGAATAATCTAATAACAGCCGGATGGGCCGGATGAACCGGATCCCATGCACAATTGCCGAACCAAAAAAAAAAAGGTGGCGACGACGACTAATCTATCCACGTTGTGCGCCCTGCCTTTGCGCTTGCCGGGTGAGGTGCCACTGCGCAAATGTGCACCCTGTGTGCAATTCAAAACGAGCCAACGCCTTCCGCTTCTTGTGTTTGCTCCAATTCGCGGTCATTCGCCCGTCCGTGACAAGCTTCAAAAAATACGGGTTCAGCCAATGCAGCGTTGGCTCCTCCATCCCCGAACGCTGTAGTGCCCACAAC
Source organism: Pohlia nutans (assembly GCA_022496805.1). Taxonomy (NCBI): domain Eukaryota; kingdom Viridiplantae; phylum Streptophyta; class Bryopsida; order Bryales; family Mniaceae; genus Pohlia; species Pohlia nutans. The sequence continues at coordinate 8,798,867 of CM040086.1, forward strand.
ACGTACTCCTGCAGCTGTTTCCGGTCCACAGGATACCCGGATGGTTCCCAGCGCCGCATCGCGACAGCGTGATGCCGATGTGCAGGACCCTAAGCGTGAAAGCTGCTGCAAGATCAAAACTCTTGCGAACTGGCCGTCCACCGCTCCCCAGTTCCAACCTGCAATCTCTCACCAGCCCGCAAAGGCGCAAACAGTCTTTGGCAATCTGAGATCGACGCACTCCCGAACTGCAGAATCTGCCGGACGGTGCGAGATAACAGCAATTGCAAGCAGGCCGTCCAACGCGATCCAGTCCCAACCTGCACACACAAAATGGAAACATACAGCAACGAGGAATACCATGGAGACAGAAGCCACCTGGAAAGCATTTTATATGAGCAGGGGCCGTCCGATATCTTGTGAATTGCCAACATACAGCCGTTGATTCGGGCCGTCATCGCATAATTCGGGCCGTCGATTGGACGCTCTTCGTAGTTAATGCAGTCCGTCCACTAAATAGTAAACTATCACCTCCCACGCAAGAACTAATGTGGTCTCGTAATCTGGACTGTTTCGGGCGTATAGCCGTCGCCCCGCCCGTCTCGGCGGCGGTGGGCCGTCCCGCTAGACGGTCCCGTCCATGGGGTTGGACGGCCCGTCCTCCTAGCCCTTGACGGCCCCCCCGTCCTGCTGGACGGCTTCCTCGGCTGCACTGGACGGGCTAACCGTGCAGGTGACGGCCTATCCCGCGCTGGACGGCGTATCCGTCTAGACGGATTTCGTAAAATTCATGGGACGGCCTGTCCGTCTGCTCGACAGGGAGGGGGGTTATCCACCCCTGCCTGGACGGCCAGGGCGTGTTTTGGACGGCTTGGGCGTGTTTAGACGGCTTTCCCGCCAGTTGAACAGACCCGGGGACGGCCTTCCGTCTCGTTTGTAAAACCCGTCTTTGCGGTGGATAATGTTTCCCCTGAACTGGATTTAACGAAACCCTTTTCACGTGGACAAAGTAATTTAATCAATGACCGCATTGCTAATAATTCCCAAATCAATACTAGAGTCAGAATTAAAAAGGTATGGTTTGTGATACCAAGACTAAAATTGATAAGTTATAAGAACATGGAGAACGATTATTGCCAATCTTACGACGAGTGACCGATGGACCTAAGCAATAATTCACAATAATGCTTTTAATAATGAGATTGAGTTGGTAGATCGTACTATTGTAGAGTTAAAGGAACATTAGATACATTCAAACACAATGTGGCATTTAAAGGTGAATCCAGAAAACTATGACTTTATCAGAATATTATAAACCTTGACGTAGGGAAATATTATGTTTAGAATCAAACTTAGAGCAAATCTTTTTAGTTACATCCCTTCATGTGGGGGGGTAAGGGCAAAATATAGTGAAATACTGAAATATGGCTGCAACCACTTGCTCGTGCGCAAAAATATTGGATTACAATGACCAAACTTTTAATTATTGAAGGGATGGTCAGATATTTAAATGTCACGATAGTTTGAACAGTAGGAATTCAAAAAGTATAATTCTAATCAAGAAGTAATAGGGTGATTGCAGTATTGCACGAGTTCTTTCAAGTATGTTCAGTCGTTTACAACTTGTTTAGTGGATGATGGTAGAACATCGTGGAAGGCATATTATCATGTCTAGTGAGCCAAGAATATTAATATACGCCCATTGGTAATATAAAACACATGTGGCATGGCATTTGGATGAGTGACGCATACGACTTAGGCATTATAAGACGGCTAGGACATTCATTAAGACATTAACGACCTTTAACATTTCGCATATTAAAGTCCTAAACATTCATTAATGTCCTTTAACATGTCCTAGACATTCATTAATGTCCTTGACATTCATCAATGTCCTAGACATTCATCAATGTCCTAGACATTCATCAATGTCCTAGACATTCATTAATGTATTTTAACATTACGCCTAAAGTCCTAAACATTGTATGATTAATGTAGTCCAAACAGGCAATGTTACTATATAACATTAGGACAATATGACAACATTACAATATGACAATTTCACAATTGAACAATAATAGTTATATTACAATATGACATTATGACAATTCATTAATTTGACAATATGAAAATTCAAGAACTAGACAATATGACAATATGACAATATGATACGGGGACTATAAATCTAGAACAATAGGAGTATAGGACAATAGGACAGTAGGATGGCAGGATGAAAGGCCCGGAAATTTGTTTTTCATACCCGTGTCCTTTTCGTACACGCTTGTCCATTGTCAAGTTCATGAAAACCTTGGAAGTTGTGTTTGTTTGCACTTCGTTTGGAAACGTTGACTTCGGGGAATACAAGCTCACGGTTTGGCATAGATCTAGCCGTCTAGTTCCATGCTCCATGGAAAGTGCATTGACCGTTGGCACGAAGTTAAACTTGGGCGGTGTGTGTATGAAGGGTATATCTAAGAGTGTCGAAGTTGGCTTCCTCACCTACTTTGAATCGCTTAACCTCTGCAACGTTGAACGCAACTTAAATTGTGACAATGTGATAATATAGCCAAGTTTGTTACATCCCGAGACGACCCTCACAACGTCACATTTCAAATCGCAGGTTCCGGTATGCGTTTCAAAATTGCTACTAGAAGTCTAAAATGGCTAGTACCAACACTGATTCTTCCGGTAGTACTCTTGAGAAGTGTAGTACTCTCCGACAATATAACCATGACTTATTGCGCCATAGAAGACTTTTAATTTTAATGTTGCTTTCTCTCACACACCCTAACGCCTTTTACAGCTGATCATCTCGTCCAAACTTACTGCTTAATCAGTTGAATATATCGGACCGCATTCTTCTTCACTCACTCCGTCACTCCAATTATAAATACTGCGTGCAACCCTGCCCTAAACTCGGTTTATCCAAGATAATTAGTTTGCTCCTTATGGCTTCTAAGAACCTGTGAAAGAGAATGTCACAGCACATGTCAACATGAGGCTCATGGTTTTCAGTCACAGTCTATCATTCAAAATGCAAAGAATACAACATGACAATATGTAATACGAAATGACAGTATTGTCATACATTATGACAATATAACGATATGGCAATATGACAATATGACAATGTGGCAATATAACAATATGAGAATATGACAATGTGTCAAGTAGTCAATATGACAATATGGCAATATGACATTATGACAAGATGACAATATCGTAAAGTGACTATGAGTCTATGAAGATAGGACAATAGAACAATAGGACAATGGGACAATATGACAATATGACAATATGAAAATATGACAGTACGATAATATGACATTATGACAATATTGTCATATTAAAAACATGACTATGTGACAATAGAACAATAGGACAGTAGTACATTAGGACATTCGGACTAGAACCATAGGACAATAGGACAATAGAACAATAGGACAATGGCATAATATCATAGTAGGACAATATGATGATATGACGATGTGGCGATGTGACAATATGCCAATACTAACAATTTGACTATTGGGCATGACGACAATATGGCGGTATGATAATACGGTAAAGCTTTGCATGTCTATTGGCGGTAAAAGGGAAATGATGGGAGAAAAAGGGGGAAATAAAGGGCAGCTAGGAGACCACCAAGAACTGCTCTAATTAGTACAACGGACTACCATAAATAGTAGTCCACCCCTGACATATACTACGCAGAAATGGGCAGTACAGTAACGTGATTCTCCGAACGAGGGAAGGAACGCTTGCACATCCTGTTGTTCGGCTTTCCCAGAATGAAGAAGCAATAACCATGGCGCATGGATCATTCCTCCAATGCGATCGACGGGCAGGCCGTCCACGCCGATGAACGTCTCCGTCCAACCGACGGGTGGGCCGTCCCGCCGATGGACGTGTCCGTCCAGCCGACGGACAAGCCGTCCCGTCCAATCGCCCATGGACGGCTCCGTCCAGCCGACGGACAAGCCGTCCCGCCCATAGACGGCTCCGTGGAGTCGTTGGGCGGGCCGTCCAGTTCGACGACTGGCCTGTGTAGCCTATTGTCATCTCCGTCCAATGGAGGGGGGCCGTCCAGACGACGGGCGTGTCGTCCAACCTATGGACGCCTCCGTCCAGGCGACGGGCGGGCCGTCAAGGCGTCTTGCGGTATTATAAGACACCGGGCGGACCGTCCAGGCGTCGGGAGGGCCGTCTGCGCGTCGGACGGGCCGTCCAGGCGTCGGGCGGGCCGTCAAAGCGTCTTGCGGTATTATAAGACACCGGGCGGGCCGTCCAGGCGTCAGGAGGGCCGTCTGGGCGTCGGGCGGGCCGTCCACGCGACGGGCGGGCCGTCCAGTTGTAAACCCTATATATGTGCGTCACCTCGTTATTTTGCTGCACATTTGGGTCTCTCTTGCGCTGACGGTGCTCTTCTGTCTTGGATTGGTAACAGTCCATGCTCAAGAGCGCGGGTGCTTGCAGAGGGACTCCGAATTGCTTGGAGGAGGGGGGGTTTTTTTGAAATTTCATCCTTGAAACCCTAATCACAGTGCATCACACGTTGCTCCCATGGCTGGGGATGGACATTCGAAACGCAAAGTGGATGACTAATTCACGGGGAATGCGGAATCCGTTCCTGAAATATCCCCTGACACACATGAATGCATATTTGAAGCCGCTGACGCAGGTGTGGCCAATCCGTCAGGCGCTGGAGAGTCTTCGAAACCCAAGAAGAAGGGGCAGCGAAGGAATAGGCACAAGCCTGCAAACTCCCCTGGGTGGCCCACCAAGGGTGCCACAACAAAGGTGCATGAAGTGGCGATGGACTTTTTCCAGCAATATTCGACCACACAGCTGAATGTTGCTTACATAAAGCAGGGTATGGTTGGAATTGACAAGTTAAGAAGCCATTTGGATCGACTGTTTTGGGCCGCTATGCGAGAGGACGAGTGGGACGAAGAACGCAAGAAGGAAGATTTCGAGAGATGGTTCATCAGGAATTTCCGACCCCACTGATTCTGCACTGATTCAGTGCGTTTATCGTTAAACACTGATTCCGCACGTCATACATGCATTTAGAAGTGTCGTTACGGTACGGAAGTGACATGCATTACTAGAGTGTCGATGCAGTGTCTTTTCAATGATTATCAGAGAAGTGTTGTTTCCGCACGAAAGTCGTGCTTGACGGAATCCGTGCGTTAATCGTGTATTTACATCACATGGCTGATAAGACACGGATAACGTGCGGTTTTAGTTAATGCGAATTCAGTATCGTATACGTATCATATTAATGCCATTTATTATATTCGTGCGATTTCAGTATCTATTATAATGCAAATTATTTTCGTACGACATCCGTGTACAATATTTTAATATATATTTTGGAATAGTTTGGAATCTTTTGGAATCTTTCAAAATATTTTATATTATTTTGGAATATTTTAGAATATTCCAAGAATCTTCTTTAAATTATACTTCTGGTTTAATTTCCCAAAACATTTTTAGATCTTCATTTATAGAGTTTAGAAGCAATACACATTAAAATTTCAAAGAAATAACATTTTATATTTTTAGAATTCAAATTTGGAATTATTGGTTATCATTGTACTTTTCATCATAGGAGCAAAAAAAAATAGCTCACAACCACCACGATTTTGGCAAAAAATAAATAAATTCAAAATATTATAAAAAAATCCTAGATATAGAAAACATCCTGCATAATCTAGTGCAAAAAAAAAATTTGGAATTTTTTTTTTTTTCACGTAGTTAAAAACATTCAAAGTCCGCTGAAAAAAAAAGTTTGATAATTATCAAAAAGAGTTTCATTCTATGCATGAAGAGTTTGAGGTGGTTTGGTGGTTTGGAACTTGAGTAGCAACCGGGAGGTTGAGAGTTCAAATCCCACCATTGGCGATAGAGCTTGGGAAGCTATGGTGGGCCCCACCGCATGTACGGGCAATTTCCGTGTAGTTGAAGTGGGTAGCGAGGAAAGTAATTATTTTATATTTTTTAATATTTTATTTAATATTTTTTAATAATACTATTTTGATCAAATTTAGATATAAAAAGAAAAGAAAATCTAGATATGGAAAAGATGATGTCGCACGAAAAACGCACTGAATCAGTGTAGTTTTAAAGACGATTAAAGCACGACATTTGACGACTATAAAGAGTGCTGAATTCATACGTTTTCAATGGATGTATCAATCGTGTCGAATCAGTACTATATCCGCTTGTACGAACATCGTGTCATATCAGTGTAGTTGCGATGAATGACGCAACGATGCAGAATCAGTGCGAAAATCGTACGAACCCTTGAAATATCGGAAAACGCACTGAATCAGTGCAGAATCAGTGGGGTCCGAAATTCCTGATGTTAGATGAGCAAGTGCAAACTTGCATCTTCAACCTTAGCCACGTCCCGGAAAAATTGATGGGGATAAGACCGGAGATCGAGCCCAACCCTAAACTGCGCGACGTGCACCAAAAAGTGTTTTGGTGGCACGATGCTGTAAAGGGTTTTGCTAAGCAAGGCCTGCACGGGGCTCCTTGGTGGCAAAAAAGCCGGGAGTTTGCCTTTGAACAAGGGGCAACCGGTGGCGTAGTGTTCTTGGAGAAAGGGGTCGTGGTGGTTCCGTTGTCTGGCTCTTCAGTACGAGGGGGGAATGGGAGAGTGCGTAGAGTGACGCTTCAGAACTCCCGGCACATTCCGTCGCACATGGAATTAGCAGGGAAATTGCCGCTGGACATTGGAAATTTGAAGAGAGCGAGGGAGAAGTTGTCGATCGAGGCACTGGTCTGTCCATGCACTCACCTTGGGGTCATTAAGTTTTTTGCCCTCAATGACACCACGATGGAATGCTATGCTCAATGGTGGAATGGGGGGACGTTGAAAGATATGTTTGAAGTGGATCAACAAGCCGGATGAGATAGGGAACATTGGATATGATCCAAATCCGCAAACATTGCAGAAAAGAAAACGTCTAATGGCGTACAGACGGAATCGTACGGAGTTGGCGTGGGCATTGGTGTGCATAGTGGACGCAGTACAACAAGATCGAGTTTTGCACAACGACATCACCCCATCAAATATATTGCTCCATTTCCTGGATGAAAGTGGATTGATCGTGTGGATCGGGATATGCGATTGGGGAATGGGCAGCCGCATCAAAGAGGAAACACCATCCTTGTACCCCCACCGAAGCATTACCGAATTAGAGAACTCGAAGGCAAACCGGTGGTATGTGGCTCCAGAGATGCACTACCTCGTTGGAGAGCATGGAAGCGATCTATCTCCAAGCCGTGTGCAAAAGCCATGTTATAACATACACACAGACGGCTACTTGGTTGGGAAAATAGCGCAGCGTATATGGAAAGAGGACCGGAAGAATGTTCGAATGATTCCAGACAACACTGCAGCAATGTATTTTGACAGGATATTGAAAGAGTTATGTGCTCCAAAATCCAAGGATCGACGTTCAGTTACGCATGCAGTGAGGAGCCTTGAAGGGAACCCAACTTTCTGGGCTCCACCGCAGTGCTGCTACCGCGAGACTCGCAAGGAACAAGATATCTTGGCGAAGCAGAAGGAGATCGAAGAGTAGACAAAGGTAAATAGTATTCACTCAGAAGAGTGCGAATTAGGAGATGAGGTTAGTGTTTAGTATAGCATCGGTGTGTTCCACCGTGCGGGGTACGCTTCTGACCCTTTTTGTATGAACTTTACATCGATATATAAATAAATGCCCATGTTCACAACTCTCATTGCACGCGTATTACGTTTGGATAATGATTTGGGTCCGTCGTGGAGCCTCTCTGTTACTGCAGGACCGTCCAACGAGATGGACGGATTGTACTAGGGCAAGAGCGTCCAGTCCGGTCCGTCCACGGGTTGACCATCCAACCTGGCCCGTCCAACCCAGTCCGTCAACCCGAGACCGTCTAGGAGGGACCGTCCAACTTGTCCGATTGACCGTCCAACCAGGCCCGTCCCACCTGGCCATCCAACTAGGCCCATCGGACGTGCCCATCCAACTAGGCCCGTCCCACGTGGGCGTCAAACTTGGCCCGTCCGATCTGGCCGTCCAACTAGGCCCCTCCGATGTGGCTGTCCAACAAGGCCGTCAGATCTGGCCGTCCCACTAGGCCTGTCGCAACCGGACGTCTATCTAGGCCCGTCCCACCTGGATGTCCAACTACGCCCGTCGGATCTAGCCGTCCAACTAGGCCCGTCCGACCTGGCTGTCCAACTAGGCGCGTCAGATGTGGCCGTCCAAGTAGGCCCGTTCCACCTAGCCGTCAAACCCGGCGCATCCGATCTGGCCGTCCAAATAGACCCTAACCGTCAAATCCGGCCCGCCCGAGCTGGCCGTCTAACCAGGCCCAACCCACGTGTCCGTCCTACCCGGCCTGTCCCACCGGGCCGTCCAACCCGGTGTCGACGAAATCCGTTGGGCGCACGTGCACTAACCCTGCCCCCGGCCACCCTCCCACTATATAGGAGGCTCTTGATGCTTTTGCCAATACCTTTCCTTGATGTGCTCTGGTCTTCCGACCTGGTTGGTGTACAGCCATTGCGTTAGAACGGAGCCCAGAAAGAGTGGGTTGGAGGAGCACAGGCTGTTACACCAGCAAGTGTTTTGCCCCAACCGCACTACATTCAGAATACTAATCGTGTGTTCCCTTGTGTTTCCTTGTGGGCAGTGTGGTGCTGTGGGCCATAGTTAATAGAGTCAATGGGAGGGGGGAGGACTTTATGGGAGCCATGGTATATTATAAAACCCGATGGTAAAATGGAGTGCAAACTATGTTCAACAGCAATCAGCTACCGGAAGGACCGCCTACTGTGGCATTTGGGTTGGAGGCGGGATGAAAACATATCAGGGGTCAGACGTTGTACTAAAGCGAGTGCAGCTGTGAAAGCTTTGTTTCATAATTACGGGGGTAACGTGCCCCCAACTCTTGAGGTTGAAAACGACCGCGAGATGGAGGATACGTCACCGGCAGCAAATCCCGTGCACGGGCCGCGCGGAGATAGGAACATGGAGGCATCGGTGTGAGCGTCAGTAGGAGGGGGGGGGAAACACCACTGCCAGGGGTTCACACGTTCGTTCATCGGAGCCGCTAGAGTCAAATGTAACACCCATCCGGATCATGAGGCAAGTATCATTACCGGAAGGTATGAATACATCGAATAAACAACTGTTGGACAAGAAGTGGGCTAATTTCTTTTATGAGGCTAACATACCGTTCAACGTGGCAAAGCACCCCGCCTTTGTGGACGCAGTTGAGGCAACGTCCAAATCCAAAGTCGTGTACAAGCCTCCCCCGTACAATGCGATTCGGACAAAGCTTATGAAAGCCGCAAAGGACGAGGTTGCAACAATGGTGAACGAGAAAACAAAGGGCTCGATCCACAAGTATGGTGTGACGATTTGCTCAGATGGATGGGACAATGTGACAAACCGACCGTTGATCAATGTTATGTTGGCATGTACAAGCGGAGAGGTTTTTCTGGGTTCGGTTGACACTACGGGAGAACGTAAAGACGCAAATTACGTGGCAAATTGCATGATCAATTACATTGAGGCGGTTGGCGCAGAGAACGTGGTACAAGTTTGCACTGACAACGTTGCAAACATGATTGCAGCAGGCGAACTGTTGGTACGTCGATTTCCACACGTTTATTTTCAAAGATGTGTTGCACACGCTTTAGATCTCTTATTGGAAGACTGGGGGAAGGAAAGATGGGTGAAGAACATGATGAAACGTGCGCGGGCCATAGTGTCTTTCATTCGCACGCACCACATGCCGCTTGCCATATTCCGTCGACATTCTCCGAATTTGATACTGAAGAATCCGGCTGAAACACGGTTTGCAACTACATTTCTAATGGTGGATCGGTTGGTGAAAGTCCGACAAGCCGTGGAACAGTCGGTCGTGGACCCGGATTGGAACAACTACGTGGACAGGCTAACGAAACCGGCGACAAGGACGAAAGCAAACACGGTTAGACGATACGTGCGATCAGATGGGTTCTGGGGGACCTGTGTAAATTTCGTGCACATGGTGGAGCCCGTGTTAGTAGCGTTGCGCGAGTTCGACGGGAAGCACCCATGCATGGGCAAAGCATGGTTAGTAATGAAGAATGTGGAGAAGCACGTCTTTTCATTACGGGACCCACCATTTTCACTGAACGAGGAACTTGCCGAGAGCGCAGAAGACCAATTTCAGTCCCGCTGGCACATGTTGAGGACAGATTTGCACTACGCAGGCGCTTTCATGAATCCCTATCTACTGGACGAGGTCACCCTGATAGATGACCGGGAGGCTACAGAGGCCGTAGTCAGAGTGTTGCGCAAATTAACGACGAACGACGTTGCATTCGCATGAGCGTTGTTAGAATATCAGTCATTCAGGGACCACCGAGGAATATTTGCTGGACTTCCAGTCGCGGCTGCGTTGAATTTGGAACCACATGAATGGTGGGACCTACTTGGCGCTGGAGCTCACACGCTTGCACCGATTGCAAAACGAATTCTTGCACAAGTGTGTTCTGCTTCATCTTGCGAACGAAACTGGAGCATGTACTCATTTGTACACAACAAGGTCCGCAACCGACTAACATCCGAACGAGCAGAGGAGTTGGTTTACATTTACACCAACGCAAGGACCCTCCGAGATAGGGGCGGCGCAAACTCCGCGGCATGGTATGCGAACAACATGTTGTCCGAAGACTCTATGACGGAGGAATCTGATGGTCTGGACCGGGGGTCTATATTTTCTGATTCAGATAATTACGACTCGGACGACGACGATGATGCACCATTCGGCGGGAACCCTGGAAGGGGACCAAGACGCCCGGTAATTGACCCAGCCGTGTTTGATTTTAATGACGTTGACAATAACTACGGCGACGACGACGGAGACAATAGTAGAGGGCCGGAGCTAGCCAATCCAATGGACAATGGTGAGAACGAGGATGTCCCTGCAGTACCGCCAGTACCAGAAAACAACAATGACACTATAGTGGTTGAAGAACCAGCAATTATGGCAAGCCTCGAGGAGCAACAAGATGGACAAGGAGAGGAGGCTAATGAAGTAGTTGGTACCCAAGAATCGTCTCCAAATTCTCCACACCGAGAAGGTAATTCAGGTGATCGACAGGAAATGGCACCGGTACAGTTGCAAGCAGCCTTTCGTAGGCTTCGTCACCCCCCGTCGGACAGTGTGGATGTTCTTACTCCATCCACCCAAGACTCAACAGTACCGTCCTCTTCAGGAATGCCCCCGACACGCCCCCGTGAAATTGGTCCATCGATAGGTGCGCGGTTGACCGGTTTAGGCCCAACTTTGAATATGACACTGCGCACGAGAGAAATCCGACTGATAGAAAGAAGTGGACCTCAAATGACTAATCCCCAGAAGCGTCCACGAGAACAACTCCCTCGCCTTTCTCACAACGACCGTGCAACTCCAACTACCCAGACCACCCGCAGAAATAGGCGTATGCGGCAATCTACCCAACCGTTTGCTGGCGAAGTCAATTTAGGAGGGCCAAATACAGATGGTGTTCTGGATGCAAGCGGTCAACGACCTCTAAAAACACTTTCCTCTCTTGAACCACGCATCGGAAACCGACGTCGCAACAGCCCTGCCGGGAGTAGCAGTACAAGATCTGACGATAATGAAACCACAGACGACACCGCAGGTAATAGCAGTGAGGTTCCGGGAGATAGTGATTTCGTAGTGAACCGACCAGGCCCACCCCCAAGCCCGGACAACGATAGAGCGGACCCAGGAGCACCTAATGCTGGCACCTCTGTCCGAGTAACTAGGAATGCAGTACATTGAGGGTTATAACTTATGCCTCTAAGACATACAGGGCTTAGGGTAGCTTCTCGTGCAATGCTTAGGCATTGGGCATACGGTATACATTATTATACTCCGATATGTAATCGCCATGTTTTCCTTCACTGTTATTTCAAATAAATAATCAAAATGGGGATTCATTTTCCTATGCATATGTGTACACTGTACAGTACAGATGATGCACAAACCATGTCCGAAGTCGTGACCATGCCAATAATCATACGCAGTGTGGCCTTGTGGATGGTTGGTTCGTAGCGTGCCCTTCTAAAGTGCAATTTCGTTTCATTTGTTCCAAAAATTAAAATCTGAACACTCTGCCAAGTAATTAAGTTGACGGGTTGGCCGTCCAGTTGGCACGCGGGTCAGTCCAGCAGTCCAGTCGACGGGCGTGCGGGCCAAACCGTCCAGTCGCCGGGCGGTCCGTCCGGTCGACGCCCGGGCACCTTAAACCATCCAGACGCCGGGCGGGCCGTCCAGTGGACGGCCACCTGGACGGCCTTGGATGAAATTCATCCAGATAATTTACTTTGGGTATACCGCAAGGGTAAAAATTTCCACATTTTGTTCCATCGCGTCGCGACTCACGCGTCACGACATCCTGACGGAAATCAGTGGCGTCACATCGGGATAGACAACCCTGGTCCCACGACGCTACCAGCACTACGGGAGAGTGGGTCGACCCAATTTTTGTAAGGAAAAGTGTGTGTGCCGAGGAGAGACGCTGTGAGCTCGGAGAGGTGACTTTTAGTATATTTTGCGTATCATGTGTGAAAAAAGGGTATTTAAAAGTACCCTTAGAAATAAAAGTAATTCTTACTATAATAAGTAATATTTCAAGAATATTCTCATAATTATTCTTGTAATCATTTTTTAGCATCCTATATTAATTCATTTATAAAAATTACCTTCCATGATTTATTTGGACCCTATATTTTTTTGCACGCCATTTGTAATTTTTTGGAAGTAAACCCCCCGAGGTTGTGAGGGCTGATAAAAATGTACTTGCGGCGAACAAACCGAAAGCACTTCTGAATGCTAGCAAGAGCATTTGCAATTAAGAGTCACGCTTCAATTCTAGCAAAGTTACCATTGTGCAAGCGAAGTTACTGTTGTGTTAGTAAAATTTCTTCTCTACTTTAATTCTTAGTGAACTAATAAGAATCTAATCTTCCACTTAGCAACTCACTCTGCCAAGATCCTTCATTGCTGATGCAGAGCAATAAATACAATGAAAGGGTCGTTCGCCAAACACCGTCGACACGTCGGTGCCAACAAGGCCTCCCGTTGTTCACACAATTCGCTATCAGTAGTGACGGGAACTCACATTTCTATCATTGGAAACAACATCCCAAACAACATGTAGATGTTGTTTGAACCACCCCAATGGATGGTTCAAATAACATCTACATGTTGTTTAAACCGGGTTGAAACAACATATTTATGTTGTTAATAATATGTTGTTTCATCGCAAGTTTTAACAACATTGCACAACATGTTTCAACACTTGCACTTTAAACAATATTTACGTCCAAATGTCCCAAAATCCCATAAAAATGAAAATTCCAAAATATCACAATACAATAGATTTCAAGAAGGTTTCAACATGCTCAAATTCAATATATATTACATTGAGTTCCAGATGTTCAAACTAGGTACATTCCAAAATTTCAAACTATTGGAATTCACCCTTCTCTATTCAATATATGTACATTTTGACGCTAGAGTTCTACACTTCATCAAAAACATACTGTAATCTTAAATTTCATGTACTGTACAATAGGCTGTGAAGTCCTCCAATTCCAATGCATCCATCCTTCACGGCACAAACACAAGCATCTTTATAGGATGGATATGATGTCAAGAGATTAAAAGTCCCCAAACTCATCAATTTCAGATTTTAATATTTGTTCCAACACCTGTAACGACGAGTAATCAAAGTAAGAGAACATTCACCAAACTTGAGCCTGTAACATCATTAACAAAATGGAGAACTTACCACATTCCCAATGATCTCTCAAAAGTAGTTGTAACCTAATCTATAGAATCTCCTATAGAGTCGTCCCTCTGTTTTAGGTAGAAGCCATAGATTAGCCACAGAAATGACTTGTCATGTGCGTATTGCTTGAAATGATAAAATCGTCATATTATGGGTTGCCATATTATGGAGGGTAGACTGTATACCGTGGAGGCACATGTCAACCTGTCTCCACTTTCTGCCATGGAGATGTTCAGGACTAGCTTCTGCACTTCGATATCCCGCATAGACTTCAGCATCTTCTTTTCCAACGTCAATACAACACAGACACCAAGTGACTACCTTCTTAGCTGAAAAGAATTCATGTACTAATCTCAACAAGCACTAACAGGCATTAAATGGAAACGAATCCCAGTGCAACTCTAGATCGTCAGACCTAAATCCTGATTCAAAATTTTTGATGTAAAGAGGTTTCAACTAGACTCTAGAAAAGAAATAATCAACACCAATACTCATCTCGCCATAGCGAGTGCACAGGATATACTGGAAAATTTGAGGGCCGCCATAAACTCTAATTTGCAAAACTTAGAATACCCCAAAAAAATCGCTGAAACACTATACGGTAATGCTTAGATTTAGAAGAAGAATGCATTGAGGTGGAGGACACTGCAAGACTTACCGTCACGGCAGATTTGCTCACAACATCGGCTGCGGCGGCCTAGCTGAAGATGAGCGAAAGAGAGAAATTATCACTGATTGCTTCTTTACAAGCGCGGGTGGATGAATCAACAATGGCGTTCATCGCCCGGTACACTACGTGGATGATTGTATACTAATACGCATACGGGTTTGTTCGTTTTAATACATAGTATATACTCCTACGACGCTTTTGATTGGTGGTATGCTTTGGAGTGATTCATCTAAATTTTAAAGTCTTGATTGAAATTTAGTGTACTGTACCTGGTCAGCAAAAAGCATTTATAAAAAGAAAAGCTCAAAACTTTGGGAAATTATATTTCGAAAAAATCCGATTTCTATGGTGGAAAAAAGGATCTTAGAGAATATTCACAAAATATTATCATTGTTTGGCAAAATTCAGCATGACTTGTTGACCGTGATATCCGAAATTGGAATTTTGTATTTTATATTCAACCCGGGGAAGTCACTATCAAAAATTTCAATAATTATGAGAGAACAAATATAGGGTGTCTTTTATTCATTTTATATAAAAATATATATAAATTTATAGAAGTAATATAGAGTGTTTTAAAACCAATTTCAAAATATTCTATGAATATTTCAAAATTATAAGTGAAACATATCCTGAATATACTATAAATAGTAGAATATTCCAAGTATTTCATAGCCCCCATCAAATACTCTTTGTGCGATCATATGTACCCAAAATTTACACTAAGTGACTTCCCCGAGATATTGAAACAACATGTTGAAACAACATTCTCCCATAAATGTTGTTTCAACTTGCATTGGTGTGGTTTCAACGCCTTGTTTCAACTTGTGCCAAAACTAGCGGTTGAAACAACATTTTTGGGAGAATGTTGTTTCAACATGTTGTTTCAACATGTTGTTTCAACCGGCATTTCCACTGGTGTCCCCTAATGATTACAAAACACTAATATTGAATTGTAATTGAGTGAGTGCTTTCAATTAGTGCTCACCATAGTTGAGTGCTCTTGCTTAATGCCACGTGCCCCAATAGCTACTGATGTGATGTAGAATATCCCACATCACTTTGTTGGGGGAAGGCAACACTCACAAAGGCTACTAAATGTCATGGCTGTTTGGAGCTGGACAAGCGCAACAAGACCGGAGTACCATTGCTGAGGCCATTGGCAAGGCTTGGTGGCGATTCCCGTCTCTATATCCCCTGGTGGTCTTGAAAACAGACCACTGTTCATGGTTCTCCTCTTTTCTGAAATTTCCATTTTGGGCACCTTTGTTGATTTTTTTGGCAATTTTTTTTGCAAATTTGGAGCCTACGGCCGCAAATTACCCTAGGGGGACCTACTTGAGAATAAAAAACCATTGGAGGAGGGGGTTGTTTTTTGAGGTGGGCCCTTACAAGGACAAAAATAGGGGGCACTTTTGTCCCTATTCATTGAAGACCACCGGGGGATTTAGAAAAATCCGGTGCCGATGCTCTAAGAGCATCTCCACTCTTACACGCCAGAGATGACTCGCTCAAATTATTCATTTACATTTGGAGGGCCCTTGCACTTACACTCCCCCACCATTGGACACATCAAAAGTGCACATTAAATATTCAATGGACCAATCACAAGTAGAATGTGGGGATTTAGTCAACTAAATAGTAATTTAGTCAAGTGAATAGTGATTTGAAGGGCCATTTCTTGACACGGTAGGATCAAGGACCCTGAGCACTTTTTGCAAGGGCCCTCAGCACTTTTCATTTACTTCTGGAGTTGGGAGGACCCTAGGAGGGCTGCGGTGGAGCTGTTCTAAAAGCACCTCTACCGCAGGCCCTCCCAGGGCCTTGGCAGTGAAGAATTAAATGAAAAGTGCTCAGGGCCCTCCCAAAATGACTCAAGGCCCTCCCTCCTAGCGTGTCAAGAAATCGAAGTCACTAAATCCCCCGGTGGTCTTGAATGAATGGGGACAAAAGTGCCCCTTATTTTTGTCCTTGTCAGGGCCCACCTTAAAAAACAACCCCCTCCTCCAATGGTTTTTTATTCCCAAGTAGGTGCCCCTAGGGTAATTTGGGGCCGTAGGCTCCAATTTTGCAAAAAAAATTGCCAAAAAAAGGGGTCTCGGTGCCCAAAATAGAAATTTCAGAAAAGGGGGGGGCCATGAACAGTGTCTCGCAGGGGTCTCGCATTCAAGACCACCGGGGATATAGGAACGGGGTCAAGAAATGGCCCTCCAAATCACTATTCAGTTGACTAAATCACTAATTAGTTGACTAAATCACTAATTTGTTGACTAAATCCCCACATTCTACTTGTGATTGGTCCATTGAATATTTAATGTGCACTTTTGATGTGTGAGGGCCCTCCAAGGGTGGGGGAGTGTGAGTGCAAGGGCCCTCCAAATGGTAATGAATAATTTGAGCGAGTCATCTCTGGCGTGTAGGAGTGGGGATGCTCTAAGCACCTTGTCAAAAATTACATATCAAATGATTGTCGGAATCTGGTGGAGCTCATAATTCAGCTAACAATTGTGTAGGGATCTTGGACTAATTGAGACTGAGTCGGAAAGGGTTGGAGAATGATGCGCATTGGAAAGCGGGCCGGGTGGCAGGAACGAAGAATTGATTTCTCTTCACCACCTACAGTTGGCTCTTTTAACTTACTGGATGTTTCCTTGTAAGTTAGTGTTCAGAGGATTAGAGTCGTGTTCCTGCTGGGATTAATTCACATGAAAGTGCTCCTACTTTACTGCACACTGCTGCAATTAATTGGTGGAATCCCCGGCTCGAAGTTCATGAAGCTGGCCTTGATCCTCTACGGCTCTACTCATAGTGGCTGGCCGGCATTCGGTCTTATACTGCATCTTTTACAGGAGAACCCCCTTGTGGCACTCTCTCCAACATCCTGGAATATGAGTGGTCCTCTTGTAGCCTGTAGGTTGAATTGCAAAAAAAAACTAATATGATGGGTCCTCTTGTAGTCTGTAGGTTGTATTGCAAAAAAAACTGTTTAGCTTATCCCAACACAGCTTTCACTGCAGCTGGGTCTCGACAGAAGCGTGGCATGTACTCGATCGTAAGAGCATCTGCACCTTACCACCGAAAGCATGAGATTCTTTTAAAACTAAATGAAAAATGTTTGTATTTAATGTTGAAAATTCAGGGCGGGTGACATAACTACGCAATATGAGCACAAATACATCCCTCTATAATTAATTTAAGGAAGGGCTTAGTATCCTAAATTGTTCAATGATTATTCATATATAGTGATTGTGATTGATTACAGACTATGTAGAGGAACACATAACAGTTTAAGGGTGTGGAGACAATAGCTCTGACACCAAATTTTGAATGTGATGATAATGATCAAGGGATGGATTGAAGGGAGAAGGGCGCGGATGCTCCAACACTCGATCCTCGGCTGGGTTCGCTTGGATCCTGCCAATTATCTCGCGTTGAAAACCGTGTTAGAAAATTCTACCGCTGAAAGCTAGGAGGGAGCCACTTCCTCGATCCCACCTTACAGTGCTAGTCATACTTCACATTGAACTTCTCTGGTCTTGCAAGATAACTCCGTCAACACCATATAGTTTGGTGTACCGTGCAGAAGTTTATCCCATCGTACAACGGTCAATACCATGTAGTTTGGTGCACTGTTCGGGAGACTTTTTGAACCAACCAGTCAATGTCCTCTATTTTCCAAAAGCAACTGGTTTTTTAAGATTATATCCAGTATATTTTGTCTATGAATACTAAATATAATTATTTTTCAGTCATTTAGTTCGGTGTTTTGCCTCTATTCTTGAAATTCAACTATCTATTTCCAAAAACTAATCGGCTCACTTGTAACTAACTGCCAGTTCTTCCTGGACAGTGGTTTGGAGTTACGTGCAAAAGTTAGCCACTTGTTTATCCCATCCATGCAACTTCCTATACATACTTACTATCAATTTCAAGTCTCCTACTCTACAAAAGTAAACATTTATATGTACAACTTGCTAATTGAAAAAGAAAAATAGCATTTCTAAAGAATTAGAGGGCTGGCTGATAATTGATTTAGAGCTCATTCAAGGTTGTATTGTCCGACCACTCGACAAGACGTCCAAGACAGACAATAGACCCTCCTCTCTAAGAATATATCATATTCTTAGAATATACCTAGAATATTCTTGGATATCCGAGAATATTTCATCCAAGTTGTTACTTTGTCACTTAATGGTGAAACATTCTCGTCAACTTAAGTGAAAATTATTGTCGCATTGCCACTTAACTCCTCTATGTCACAGCGTTCAATTTCTGAACAACTAACATATTCAAACTCATTCTACGTTCTCATCAATGTTTGGATGAAAGTCATCCAATTTTTTGGAGATACTTCACCAAATTGTTGACCTATCTAATTTAGTCATATTTGAGTTCACACGAGTTCCTAAGGGAGAATCTCCACATAAGTTACCACCAAGCACACGCATGGTGAGCTCACGCTCACCCAAATTCTGGTCGATGATGTATAAGTACGTAAATCACGACTCTCACTTGGTCACATTGAAGAGCATCGATCCCTTCGATCATACCTGTGCAGACTGATTAGCTAGAACTGGAGGTCTCCGAGACCTGGCTCATCTCGTTATATATGCAGCGGATCGGAGATCTTAGGCGTGGCAGGCACTTTGGGACATTGATTTCCCTGCAGAGGGATGAAATGTTCAAACGTCTACCCTACCTAACTAGTAGCTTCAAGCCGATCGATCACTAGTTCCTGCTGGAAGCATGCTTACTTCGGTGTGAAGGCTATCAATGCTGTCAAGTCAAGTAAAGACATGACACAGCGCGGGACGAAGACTGAAGTCTATTGAACGCAGTCGCAAACCTTTCCAAGAGTATGTATGGTTACCCTTCAAAGATTCATTGCTCCCTGTGATCTGAGGAGGGTCATCGACTCCGGGAAATTTTGAGTCCTATCTCTGCGGCACGCCGGCACCTCGAGTAAGTCCCCGAAAAATTAAGTCATGTTGTTGCTCTCTTGTTCTGTTTTCAAGCCTGAAATTGAACAGATCAGATAATTGTTGCACTTAGCTCTTCCGACGCACTATTTTAATTGCACACTTCAGTCAACTGAACAGACAGTCTAACGATCTAGGATTCAATGGAACATGATGGAACCCCGGGTGGAACCAGTTGACAGTAGTGGTAATGATATGGTTCCTGACGATCATAAGGACGGATCCCGCCCTCCTAAATCTGACCCACCAAAGGACTCATCAAATCAACAAAGTGAAGCTCACACGGACCATTAGCGCGTCAGCTGCTACCGGGATGTAGGGGAAAGACCTGGGAGGAAGGCACAGTCACACGCAATTTTGTGACCAAGCTAGTGACCTGTCACAAGTAGGAGCAAGTGCTTAGAACGACTAGGTTTGTACAACATTACTAATGTCGTCCTGACAAATTACAACGTTCAACAGTATCAATTGATGGCGTTTCAATGCGTTACAACCACACAGATCTTCGGACATCCCACTGTCCTTCGGAATGTCGATCTACGATGCTCTCCGTACCAGTGTGTAAATTAGTAAAGGGAAGAAACCTAGGGTTTCTTGGCCTGTCAGGTCTATGGGGTGAGCACTCAATTTGCGCATACTGGTAGATAGCAGGAACCTAGCTAGGAGGCGGCGGGGCTCGGAAATGTGCAGTATCTCAGCTATCCATGGCGAACAGCGTATTAGATATGGTTCAGTTGCTCAAAGATGGAAACCAGCATCAAGCACCTCTGGATTACCCAGATATATCTGACTGCACGATCTGTGAGGTGCCCGCTCACTTGCGAGATCAGTTCCCTGCAAGATATCAAACCAAGGTGCTGGAGCTGGGCCTCCATCGTCGCACCTTGCAGACTTCTCGGACCGAAGTCTTCAAATTCGAACTAGCTCGAATCGTGAACTCAAAGCTCACCCCCACCAACAGTTCGTGGGATCAATTCGCGCGTGACGTAATTGGCGACGTGAACATGGCGAGGCGAACATATTCAGCAAGTTCCGTCACATTTACGGACGAGGAAGTGCGGCACCTCTTGGCCATGGACGCTCTTTTCCTTGTGGTTCTGTTCAAGTACCTCAATGGTCGACGTTTCTTCTGGATAGAGTTCGAAGCCTTGGCTAGACGCTTGGGAGAAATCCTCCCAGAAATCGACAAGGCCGATTTCTTTCTCATCGAGAACCAAGTGCCCATGTATCTGCTCCAATCTGCGATAAGACAACTCTGCGAGATCGATGAAGAAACGCAAGCGGAAATCATAAGTGACCCCGCTTTCAAAATCGAGGAGAAGGTCGAGGATGAGTTGGAGAAGATCTTGAACGAAGCGGTTCTTCACCTTCATCCTTTCAAGTACCCGAAGATCACCGGGAACGACTCGCAGAACAGCAGGGGCAGATTGCACAAACACCTAATCAAGACATATCCTGTCGTCCCTTTGGAGAAATCTCTGATAAATTGCCGGCATCTTCTGGATTGTCTGTATACAGTAATCTGCGGTCATTCGCTGCCTTTCAAAGTTGAACAGGGCGTGGAATTGAATCTCGCTCTAGACAACATACCATCTGCCACTCGGCTGAAAGGCGTTGGAATTTGTGTTGTGGGCAGTGTGCCGACTGTGAGCGATATCAGACTGAGCGGAAGTGGATACCTGAGGAGTGCAAAATTCCAGCTACCCAAGGTGGAGTTGTACGATTACAGTGAGATGGCGTTCCACAACCTGGCTCTTCACGAACAATGGAGTTCAGGAGGGCTGTGCGGTGACTTCAGGTGCTACCTGCAGTGCATGGCGTCCCTGTGCGTGGATGTGTCGGATGCGCACGTGTTGAGCGAGCAGGGAGTGATCAACAACCACATGGGGAACGACTTCATATCAGGCATGTGGGATCGAAGTTTGCGGGGAGTGTCGACGCCGTTTCCTTCGAGTAAGTGGGTGACATGCTATCGTCGTATTCACGGACATCGCAAAGCCTCACTCAAACGATGGCGCTCGGAATGCTGGAGCTTGTTCTTCGCGAGGCCGTGGACTTTGGTGAGGGTGGTGCGGAATTTAATCCTGTTGTTTCTTGTAGCTGCATTGACATGGCTCACGGCATTTCCACCCAAGGGAAGGGGGAGTAGTGGCTGACTACGGTAGTGCTGGGTTCTCTACGATGTATATTGGAATTTTAGGGTTTTTAGCTGTAAAGTGTTGTAAAACACAATTTTAATAATTTTGAAGAATGGTAAATTGAACTAAAAAGTAGAAGATAACCTCACACTTTCTTGGTTGTGATCATTTTCATTTAAAACTAAGAACTAGGTGAAAATTAGTGTTGGACTTAAAAAGGACCAAACAGGGCTTCTATTATTCTTGTATGTTGTGGTCAGAGTATTTTCAGGTTTTACTGGACCAGGATTTGATGGAGTCTAGAAGGTCCAAAGGAGTGAGAACATATTCAGTCACTCCTAGCTGTGTATGTAATAGGAACTATAATTGTTAGTTAAATAATACTTTAGTAACTGCACATGAGTTAAGGGGTGCAGAGTTCCCCTTGCACAGTGTAAATGTTAGGAATCAAGTGATTTTATGGTAATTTAACTCTTTCAGTGTAAATGATGTCTTTTTTAAGCAGTTTTGAGTGGATCCTATGTGAAGTTACTTTTGTTCAAATTTGGTTTTGTTTTTCATCAACACATACAATGCTTTTCATTGATTCTACTGATATAAAATTTGGTCCCTTCACCTTTAAGAACTCATATGCAATTCTAGATTTAGTCTAATTTTTTTGTAATTTAAAGTGCATTGGTGCTTTTTTGGGCGTTTAGAAACATCCAAGGTGGCATCCATTTATGATGTGGCTACCATTATGAAAAGGATGAAATGAGGAAGAATCACATTGTATCCAATCTGATAATAAAGCTAGGGTTGGATAACCTATTACCACCACCTCCCCCAATCACAACTTGTAGACTATTCTTGGGGCCATCAGAGTTGAGACTCAAAACCACCAATTTCACTATTGAGGTAGACCAATGGCATGCCAAGCATTGCGAAGAAATAGTTGGTGGTTTTGGGTATCATGATGAGTGAAATTTAGTACCACATGGTGGGGACATGGGAAAATCTAGAGGTTTGATTTGGGTAAAAGGTTACTATCCACTTTGAAATTTTGTATAAAATTGACAAATGCAAATTTGATGTTGCAAATTTTTGCAATCCTCATTAACCCTTTAGTGCCTAGGGTACTGTAGCAGACAGCTCTGAATTTCAGTGGGTTTTTCCACTGTGGTTGAGACTACCAAAAATAGAATGGGTTAAATTAGAAAGTAACCGTACAATTCTATTCTCAACTCGAGAGCACACATTTTATTAAAATTTGAGAATCATCCGATGGTGGGATCGGAAGATTATAGTATGTATTTGAACTGTATAATGCACGCTCAAAAACGAGATTTTGAGGGGTGTGTGACTTCAAAGTTAAATAGAATTTGAGGTAAATTTTCAAAAATAAAAGCAAAGACGTTCAGCTATGCCCTATGTCAACACCTCTCCGTTGCAATCTTTCATATCAAAAATAGACTCACACATAATTATTGTGAGATTTATAAGTGAAAGTGACTTGTCCATGTACGGTTTAGGACAAAATTTTATACGTTGAAAATTGACAGGAGTGGGTACATTAGTCAAGATCGGATTACACACACTAATGGAAGATGAAGAAGAGAACACAATCCAAAAAAATAAAACAAGATAACAAACTTCCAAACACAAGAAATACTACACAATACATATGTTGTATTTGTAAGTATTTACTGTATTTTCAAGTATTTGCAGTATTTTTGCGTTCTGTTGATAGGTATTTTGATAGTTGTACAATTCCAAATTGAAAATTTCTTTTTCTGGAAGGTGCGTAATGTATGTGCACAAATCTGAACTTCAAAACTGAAGTTCCAATTCTTCACGGATTCTCAGTTATTTGCATTTCCGACGTTGCAGTGACCATAATCTGGCTTGCTAGGCACTAAAGGGTTAAAACCTATTTCGAATGCGGTCATATTTTTTTTCGAATTTAGCACTGCCAAAAATAGGCCAGATTGCTTAAGTTGGTGGTAATAAGTTATCCAACCTTACAAACTACAGAGGAGGCTGGAAAGCACATTTGGTAGAATTGACATAATTACATGTAATAAAAAGAAATTAAGGTTTCACTTTACTCATGTCTGTTGGTTGATTTACAAAGGAATATTTGAACAAAAGAAAATAGAACAAGAGCGTAAAACAACAAAGATCACTACCTCAAAGTATTCCCGGTAGAGGAAGTTGTTGGTTCATGACACACTAAAATATGCAACTTGAATAAAATTAAATACAATGAAATCATAATTTTAGTACTTGGGGTTGAAATTGTGTACTTAGTTTCATGCGCATTAAAATGTTAGAAGGAGAAAAAAAGTGCAAAATATTTGGCAATAATATAATTGAGTAATTGAAATTTCAAAGAGGCCAAATTATAAATTTTAGAAAGTATACCCTTTGTGTCATAATATTGAATGAGATTTGCTTTTGGATTTACTTTTTGTGGCAAAAAATTTACTTGTAAAAAAAACACCTATGATTTGAAATGGCTTTGTATTAGTTTCAACACAATTGTGTTAATTTTAACAAAAAATTTGTTAGTTTTAACACAATTTTAACCAAAAACCATTTCACACCTCATTCAATTTTCTAAGCGTTAAGAACTTCAAATTTGTGATGGTGATGTATTTAGATGTAGAAGACAAACTTTGCAAGCACGGGATCTACATAAACCACTAACATTGGATTATGTTAAATAACTAGTGGGACCCATGCCATTGAGCACGTTGCCGCAGAAGAAGGCGTACAATAGTCATGACCTCCAGGAACATGGATTGTCTCCTGAACTGGTCGAGTGAGACAACCCATGCTCAAATGTATAATAGATTTGGAAGGCTTGTATCTCCCATGGGAAGGCATTATGGGCGGGGCGACATTAGTCCATGCTACGAGGGAATTCCTCTGTAACACACATTCATCTATCGTGTTGCATCCCAAACAAAGCCACATTCATTCACATCAGTGGTTTACGACGGGCAACCCCCTTGCCTCTCAAGCTACGCCCTCGTCCTCTTTTTTTTTCTTGCAACTCCTTGGGGCTCAAGAGTTTCTCACACCGGAAGATTTTTTTTATTGTCTCTGCTCACCAAGGGACAATAAAATGAAGCCGTAAAAGTAAATATGGGATAAATACTAAGGCAGAGACTCCGCGACTAGCCGCTTGTTATACACACTTGTCCTCCATGACAAATCACACTCACCAAGTCCAACCAAAAAATTGGTGAGTGCGACGTGGCGCCATTTGACTCACAAAGGGAGGGAAAAGCAACGCCTTCTCCTTGTAGTATGCCCAACACGTGAACAATGGACAGATTGAGAAAAAGGCTAAGCAGGTAGAGTTTGGCATGCCACGATGGTGCGGACATGCTCCAACTAATCCTCCCAAGGCGTGCCCAGGCAAGATTTGCACGTCTGTGTGACCGGGTCACGGTGGTGATGATCCTAGACCAACACAAGGACATAATGGATGCAGGGTGACCTAATGGCATCCAGGGTAGCACACTTCAAAAATTCATAACAAATCCATTCCTTAGAAAACACGGTTCCACTTCCATTCGTTCTCATTTTCATTTGCCTTTATTAAAAACTGATTCATGGCCCTTCTTTAAGTAATACTACATAATCAGATCACTCATTGTGGCCATATTACGCATTCCTACCTAATACATTGTCAATGCCATCAGGCAGTGAAACAGTGAAAGCAGTAGTTCTGCTCCGAAGCATGATTGAAAAAAAAATCACTCAATCTGCTCTTGGTGATCACACGCCAGAGCATAACTTGAATTTCAAATACCTGATTCAGACTGTCCAACATTTGATGTGTGTAAATATTCCATGATTATCTTGGAGGCCATTTCGGGAATACCATTTTATCACCCAGAATGTGAGCGCTGTCTGCGTATGCAGATCCCAAACCCACCCCTGCGCCAAAGGCCACAGCAGACCACCGGGTGGTGGGGCTTCGGAACATGACCAGGGCGGAGGCTAACCCTGCCAGCGATCCATACACAAAGCGCCGAAGCGTTAAGTCAATGCACAAGTCATACTGCTCGTCACTCAGCATTTGCGACGGCCCCCGCTTCTTTGCAATATCTGTACTGAGTTCCTTGAAGCTCCGTGGTCCATTGGCCTTGCATTCATCTTCATAGACCACACTGGCGGTATCAAGACTTTGTCATCACAAAGTCAGTTACCCTTCCTACTCTCTTGATGTTCCTGGCACCATAACCTACTGGAATTCTTCAAATCAACTCAACTGGTAGTGGAGAAGAGGATAACTCAAAATGAGTCCACAAAACCACTGCAGTTTCCATGAGGAAGAAAACAAAACTCTCTCAAGGTTTTCTACAGAAGATATTATTTGCCTCCACTTCGGGTAGCACATTCCAAGACATGTCTATCAATCTCAACGCCAGTGCTCTGATGTGGAGATCTCACGGTCTCAAAACCTAATTTAAAACCTAATCTGTAACCTAACCTAATAGTACAGACATGACTGTTTGGGCCATTTGATCCAAAACCCTTTCTGACTCGACATGAACTGCATTTGTACAACTTCACGCGGTAAAGTGGGTATTGCAGTACCTGGCATTATGTGTCAACACTCGCCTCTCCAACAATAAGATCGTCGTCAGGGAGACCGACCACTCCTGTTGAGTACGACAATCAATTCCATAAACACAATGCATGTGTTCGGGTTTTCAACCCTGCAAAGGTTGGGACATGCAACATCATCAACTCAGGGAAAAAACATAATGTGGAATACGTACGAAATTGAACGCAGAGAAGAATTGCAACATCAGGACACAAGTGGGGGTTCTTCGTGTCCTGAAAGAAGTAGAAGCATGCATAGTGCAAAACAGTGATGTCAGAGCAGAGGCTACAAATCTTTCAACCTGCTGCTAAATTGCAAATTCATTACATGGCCAAAACTGATGTTCAAAGCAATATCATGACGACGTTTACCTACAGAGCTCGTTGTCATGTCCAGAAACAAGCGCCGCCAATCCTCAAAAAGCAAAGGCAGGGTGGGCATGTCAAAGACCTGCATAACGAGGAAAAAAAATAGGAGCTACGAAGAGATGACTGGGGCAACGTGTTTCGCGTCATGGAGTGAGTGCCCAGACAGGCTGAGATCGAGTCATGAAATTATTAAAATGAATGGAAATAACACGTCGGCCATATAGACTCGTAATGATATTCGACCAAGGCATGCATGTATGCATGCATGGGGGGCGAAGAGTCACCGAGGGAGGAAAGGAAACTAGCCTCCCAGCTCAGTTCTCTCCAATCTGCTCCATTCCAAATGGCGTTTCCGCAAAGGCACCCACGTTGCTTAATCTGACATGGCAAGCAGATTGGGGAAGCTTGGCTGGAAATTTATTTCTCATGCTTCTTCCCAAGAGGTTTGTGTCCACACCCCTCTGTCTCTCACTTTCTGGGTCCTCCCGAGCCCCACCTTCCATCTGCTCTCAAGCGACAGCAGCATCATTGTGATGCGAAGCTCTTTGCAGCATCTTCAGCTCTTGTCAAAGAAGACCAATCTCCGCCATGGAATGTACTTTTGATGGTCTTCAAACTCGTAACACGGGGTGCTGTTCAACGTCGTCGTCATATTGTGATTTTTCTATTCATCGTGAAGAGCAATCCTGGTTTCCGAAATTACACCAGGAGTCGAAGTTCGAAATGCTTACCCAATCAGCTTCAGATGAGCCACTGCGTTTCCAGTAATGTCTCCATCATGTTCAAGCAACGTTCAAAAAAAAAACTCGACACAGAACACAAGTATCAAGAGAATTCATGATTTCAAGGTCAATGTGCTGAAAGAAAACAATGTGCTGTAACACGCAATAACCAGCAGTGGAATATTAGGCATGGCAACGCAAGTGCCTGGGGCAGATAATCAAAGCAACACAGAACAAGCTCCCCAAATCCCGGGGCCTGAGTCGGAAACATCAGTTGCGAGGCATGCAGATTTGAACCTGAATGCTCCCACGCCGATTGCAACCTACAACCCATATATGCTAATGCAACAACTGGGTGCACAAAGCTACTCTACGTACCAAAATGCAGACTCTCAACAACCACAACAAGGTTATGTGGCGAGTAGCGTTCACGGCGGAAGCTTTTACACAGCACCGCAAGAGTTGCATCACGGGTACCAAGGATACCATCTCCCTGTGCCAGAGCAAGGATTTTCGGAGCTTCAACAGCAGAATTACATGCAACAAGTAGAAGGGTACGTCCAGAGTAGCCAAACCGCATATGAAACAAGTAGGCATCAAGGCCATATGCAACGAATCTTACCTCGAAGGTTACCACATATGAGGCAGAGAATCAGAAGGCGCAACAGGACCAATAGAAGTCATATTTCCAATATCCACTCAGTCGCTGCAAATATGGTCTATAACAACAACCGAGAACATAGCACTGCCACCAGCATCACAGGTACACCGTAATTTCTCATTTCTCATGTTGCACAGGTATTTTGCAGCTCTAAAGAGAAAATGGAAATAGTGCTGAAAAACTTAGCAGAAGCGCATCAAGCAGACTCTGCAAAGCCATATTACACCAAAACCAACGAGAATTAATTGCGTTGGGAATTCTATGTCCAGGGTCTGTAACAAGTGGACCTATCCTGCAAACGCCAGTGGAGATTGAAGGGAGCCAAGAGAGGTTGTCTCGGTTGACAGCAACAGCAATCGAGGAAGCATCAAGCATAGGAGAGAATTTCGAGTGCAACATTTGCTTTCAAAAGGCGAATGAAGCCGTGGTGACATGCTGTGGTCATCTCTTTTGTTGGCCATGCCTCTACAGATGGTTGCATGTGCATTCATACCATAAAGAATGTCCAGTTTGCAAAGGCTCCATAGCTGAGTACAGCGTCACGCCCATCTACGGGCGTGAAAACGCCCTTGCCTCAGCTAGACTGCAGAGTGCACTTGGCTCGGAGCGAATCCCCCCACGCCCTGCTGCAAGAAGGGTAGAGAGTGCAAGGCAGCAACAACAACGAGAGAGGGAAGAGCAACAAGAGCGAACTACTCCAGAACAAGTGCAAGGAACGCAAATTGAGCAAGTGGCCACTGAAATTGAAGAAGAAGGTGAGCCACGCGCACCTGGTGCTGAAGCTCCCACTTCCGAGGCCACGGCAGAGGACAACAACATCATCCCACAAGGAGAAACTGTTGCATCCAGATTGCAGGACACGGAGCACCATGATATGAATCCGTTGGGTGAAGCAACCGAACACTCACAAAGCAGCAGCGGCTACTTGCAACGGAGATTGGCTTTCCGACGAGAGCAGCTCAGACAAGCTCTGGCCAACTCACGCTACAGCGCTGCCTTGAATCACATTCCCGGTGCTGCTGGCGAAAGGCAACAAATGCTCGCCGCCTCTGCACTCCTGTCACAAGAATGGGAGCATATCATCAACGGCAGTCGACTTGTAGTAGATCCTACACAGGTACACTCAACCCTCTTTATTATGATCTCCTCTAAAACGCACATTTGCCACACTATCATTGACTGTAGCACACATTCAAACTGTGTCATAATGAAAAAAAAAAAAAAAAAAAAGTTAAGACCCCAGGTGGTAAGAGTCCCATGCCAGGGCATCAGACCTTGGTTAGTTCAAGCGATGCATCTTGTAAGAAGCAATATGTCTCGATCATCGTACCTTTTGAGCTAAAATGAATATCGAAGAAGTACCAAAAAGCTGAAGAAAATTTGTCATTGAAGAAAAAAACTCATGTGCAATTGTGCTCAGAGTTAGGAGCATGGAAATCATCACTTGAATGTGTTGGTTTGCAGGCCGCAGCATGGTTAGCATCGATGCATGCACGGCTCGCAAATATGGAGGGCAATATGGAACCTGATGCAGCCCAACAACGAAGACAGATGATAGCTTCGGCCGTCTCTCAGCAATCCCCACAAGAAGTCGACTCTGGCATGAACAACAACAACAACAGGTTGGCCGTCCAGCCTTCCCAAGTGTCCGAGTGGATCACCACCATGCGCACCCGACTCAACAACATCGAACAGCTGATGCACAACTTGGAGCGTCAGCATGAATCCATCGCCACAGGAAACCCTAATTCCCAGCTCCAGCTTGATGATGCCGATGACCTGAACTCCAATGAATTCCTCGCTGAGCTCAACGCAGAGGCTGCTGTTGCTTCGGGTTCTCAACCGAATCCAACTCCCCAGGTTGCCGCTGAGCTGAGAAGTACAGAGGCTACTGTGGTTCGAAGGTCGAGAAGGAGGAGGGAGCATGGTGAAGAACCTTCGCATGTGGTTGCAGCTCCTGAAGAAGGAGCCGAGCCGGCACCTCATGAGGACCAGTTGCCATTGACCCGCCAACGAAGAAGGCGCTTGGATTGATGAATTTGGAAACAATAGAAACCCCTTGACTCATTGCCATAACCATTTATTTGTGCATTCGACAGATCCCTCTAACCCTAAAACCTTCACGATTTGTTCAAGTGGTGCAACCTAGTTAGTTATTAGACTGTGAGTAGCCAGCAACGGTGGTAAACAAGACATTGTTGTGAAGCAAAATTCGGTCAATGCATCCGCCCTCTCTACATGGCAACAATCATCATCAGTTGATCACGAATTCTTGTACTTGAGAATTGAGCTAGGTTTCCTCCGTGGCCAGCGAACGAGCCATTCGGAGACCACAGAGGAAGACTGGCTCTCACATGAAGCTCCCTCCTGTTTCGAAATCTTGATACTGACGCTGCCCTCAAACAAATCAACCTGGAAATTTGGTATCGTTTGACCCGACGCTGATTATTAGGGGTTGACGCCTACTATCTAGACAGGGAGTAGATTTTACTTTTAGGGTTTGGAGCTCCGGTGACAGACGTTCTCGCCTCCTCCCGAATTCGGTTGTGCATTTGTCGTCTTTCCATGGAATATTTCGTGTCACGTTTGCATGGATGAGGGCAGTTGCACGAGCAGGCGAATTCCTGCGCCGGAAGCGCTCAGTTGTCGGTCTCTTTTCGCACCACGAGAATCATAAGAGCCGCGTTAGTGGGGCGGAAAGGGCTCTCGATGGTCAGTGTCGAGAAATTCCATCTTTGCGTGAGTGGTTTTCCTGGAGGAGCTACTCTCAGGGTTTAGCTTGGGACATGGAGGCAAGCTCAGAAGGAGTTTTGAGTACAACTATGGATTCGAATTCAGGGGCGGAGACGAATGGTGTCAATTCTAGTCTTGACAGAATTGCTGGAGAGGGTACAATAGACCAGGTGGCTGAAGCGCCTGGAATTTCGTCCACCGAGGAGGTAGAGGTAGCAGTAGAGGCCCCCGAGGGTATGAAGGAATTGATTGAAGGAACTGCCAACGTCGGGAATTCGGCGAAGAGGCTGAAGGTGGAGGCGGCGCTGCCTCATGTTGCGCGGGCGTGGGATCACTGGAACAAGCTCGGGGCGCCCAGGCTGATGGTGGCGCCCATGGTGGATCAGAGCGAGCTCCCTTTCCGAATGTTGTGCCGGAAGTACGGCGCCACGGCGGCGTATTCCCCGATGTTGCATTCTCGCCTGTTCGCGCAAGATGCCAAGTACCGGACGAAAGAGTTCAGCACATGCCCCGTAAGTGAGGATTGTTTCTGCACCATCTTCTGTTGGGTCCGGTGAACGGCTGATCAGAACTATGGTTAAACCCTAAAGGACGAAGAAGCCGAAATTGGGCTCATGTCAGGACTTTGGTTTTTTTACCAACACATGCAACGTTCTTCACTGATTCTGGTGATGATACATAAATTCGGCCTAATCTGAATTTAATTATTTTCGAATTGGTCATTTTAAAGCCATGGTCGTTTAGGGTTTAACTTAATGTCTGTCTGGCTATCAACATGGCAGGAGGATCGCCCTCTTTTTATCCAATTTTGTGCCAACAATCCGGATATTTTATTGGAAGCTGCCAAGTTAGTGCAAGATGACTGCGATTACGTTGACATCAATTTCGGGTATGGATCTACTCTCTTACTTCATCTGTCATTGTCTGAATTTTCTCTATTTTGCAAGCACCAACTGAAAAACATACTCTTTAGCCTCCTTTACGGTTCAGGTTTAGGCCATGTTGTCAAAGGGTGAAGTCATTGTCAAAGCTCACCGTGAGTGGCAAATTTAGGGTTGTGATGGACGACTTTTTTGTGGAGCAGGTGCCCGCAACGGATAGCAAAGAGGGGAAACTACGGAGCGTTTCTCATGGATGATCTGCCTTTAGTGCGCTCTTTGGTAGAGAAGCTGGCCACGGGCTTGAGAACTCCCGTGTCGTGCAAAATTCGCA
Source organism: Pohlia nutans (assembly GCA_022496805.1). Lineage (NCBI taxonomy): Eukaryota > Viridiplantae > Streptophyta > Bryopsida > Bryales > Mniaceae > Pohlia > Pohlia nutans. The sequence continues at coordinate 8,830,793 of CM040086.1, forward strand.
TGTTTCCCAAGTTGGACGACACGCTGGCGTACGCGCGCATGCTGGAGGAGGCAGGGTGCTGCTTACTGGCAGTGCATGGGCGCACGCGGGATCAGAAGGACGGGAAAGCTATTAGAGCGGACTGGGAGGTCATCAAGGCCGTGAAAGCGGCTCTGCGCATCCCCGTGGTGGCGAACGGGAACATCCGGTGGCTTGAGGATGCGGAGGAATGCATCCAGAGCACAGGAGTAGAGGGTGTGATGTCTGCCGAGTCTCTCCTTGAGAATCCCGCCCTCTTTGCAGGGTACAGAATGAAGCCTCTGGACGCGGAGACGTCTTCCACTGAGGGGAAATACGCGCTCGATGAGCCCGCACTGGTTCTGGAGTATCTGGAGCTCTGTGAGAAGTACCCAGTGCCGGCTCGGATGATTCGTGCCCATGTGCATCGAATGCTGGGCGCATGGTTTCGACGATACCCCGAGCTCCGAAACGAGCTCAACAGGGAACACAAAATCACCACCGCGTGGCTCAAGGAGCTCGTGCACAGGCTCATTGCGCAACACCAGGCTGCTGCTGCGACTCTCACGGACCATGGAGACCAGGTTGTCAGTAATGGAGTTGCCTGAATTCTTGCATCTGCTACCGCCGTTCAGGGACACAATTGCATCTAGGACCAGTTTTGTACTTCCTTGGCACCGACATTGGTGTGAATTCTTCTGTGTGTTATAGTAGGAAAGAACACAGATAGGAAAGGCTGAAAAGCAAAGACTCAGCTTCCAAAAGCCTTGAATATTCTGGGCATCGTTATTTCAATCGGTCTGCAAGTGCAGCGTGCTGAATGTTCTATGAGGATGAGTGAGACTGTTTTTTTGCATGGGCTTGACGTTGTATTAGTCATCATATTTCAGGTGGGAATGCTTATGACCATTTCAAGCGATCTGACTACCGTAGGTGGAAGGCAGGTCGGCAGAAATGTTTCTAAAAAGAAATGTCAAAATTTTTGGGAAATTGCTTTTCAAAATAAAAATAAAAATAATGGTGACAAAGAAGATAGAGTTATTTGTAAAGTCCATCAAAGTTTGAAGAAGATATCATGAATTTTGCTTTATTATATTCTTATTTGTTCACTCTTAATAGTTAAAAGGTATAGAAGATCTTCATGGTCTATCATTATTAGGTGTATAAGAGGTGTGTAAGAGCTTGGTGGTCTATCATTATTAGGTGTGTAAGAGGTGTGTAAGAACTTTAAGGATAACTCCACTGTTTTGGTGTCATTTTGACACCAAAGACCGCATACAAGTCATAAATGTACGGCAAGAAGGGAGAATTTAGGTCTCGTTTGGACGTTCTTCAATATAAACGCCCTTCGTTTCTTCATTCGTTAGTTGTGGTTTTGTACGAGCTTTGATCTTTGATGTTAATCATTTGGATATCTCCCTAGTGTCTTGTACGTTGGGGAGGGAAAACTTCGGTCTTGTTAAAAGGTTTGCAAGTATAAATGCAGTTTGTCCTTTTGTTCTTCATTCACTAGTTGTGATTTTGTGGCATCTTTGTTCTTCAAGGGTCATCATTTGGATACCCCTCTAGTGTCTCGCACATTGGGAAGGGAATTTAACTTCGGTCTCGTTCGGAGGTTCGTGTATATAAAAACAACCGGTTCCTCCCTTAGTTCCTCATTCACTAGTTGTGATTTTGTGGCACCTTTGACCTCGAATCAATGTCAATCATTTGAATACCCCTCTAGCGTCGCGTCAAATCGCTTATCACTGTGTATTGTGTTGTGAAGATGCACTTCATATTGACGGGAGATTCTTAAAAGCGCTTCATATTCATTGATTGAAATGGCACCCACACCATTGCTAAAGTTGACAGCAAAAAGCAACAAGGTGACAGGTGGCAACAAGCAATCATCTTCAATGATAAGGTCAAGGAGTTGGATCAGTGCAAATACGATGCATTTTGTATGATTATGCACTTGTATAATAATCACAAGGTGACCATCACAAAAGCCCACGAGATGGCAAAATTTCCGTTTAGAGACCGTAGTGATCTTGTGCAAGATTTCAAAACCCTTTTTCCTGATACTTCGATCATTCCAAGTACGAGTTTAATGCTAGTTAACATAGAAACTAGTTCACAACAACCTCCACCATCCAAGACACTGAGGTTTCTAGTCAGCGATAAGCATTACAACAACACGATTGAGGGGAAAGGCACATTACTCGGCAAGAGTAATCAACGTGGTGAGCCTACACGCGTACCAGACAAAGCACGCAAGGGCAAGGAGAAATTGGATAACAACACGATTGAAGAGAAAGGCACGGTACCTGGCAAGAACAATCGACGTGGTGAGCCTACACACGTAGCAAACAAAGCACGCAAGGACAAGGAAAAACTGGATAATAATACGATTGAGGGGAAAGGCATGGTACCTGACGAGAGGCTCAATCCACGTGGTGAGCCTACACGCATACCAGACAAAGCACGCAAGGGCAAGGAGAAACTAAATAACAACACGATTGAAGGGAAAGGTACGGTACCTAGCGAGAGAAATCGACATGGTGAGCCTACACGCGTAGCAGACAAAGCACACAAGGACGAGGAAAAACTGAATATTGAGAATTCAAAGTATAACATGAGGTGAGTTTCGAAATCTTATGGATTATCTATCAACTTGTTCATAAATAATGTGTATAGTATATTCATTTGACATTCCTTTTATTATGTTTTAGCCTACCAAATTGTATTAGATAGCGTGTAGCAACTAACAAGATGATGTTACATAGAGGAATTGATCATAGATGCAAACATTTATTTAAAATAATTACAAATTATCAATACTTGGCATGCAATATATTATCTTAGTAGCATGTACGACTAGGGTCATATATTATGTGTTACATTTGTTAGGATTGTAAAGGAGTCATTTTGAGAGCATTTGAATTTGCTAACATTCAATAATTAGGAGTTGTGATGTTCACGGATGTAGCTACTCCACTGAAGTTGTTAACAAACGGTGCATATAGTGTATGGTCCTAATAGTGACAAGCCCCAACAAAAATGAAATTACATAGCTTCAAAAGGGCATATGTGCAATCTTAAGCTATAAAAGTTAGATATGTTATTTGAACTTCTCACATATGAAGTTACATATGGCCTAAGTTGAAGTCATATTATAATTTTATAACTTCATGCCTTCAAGGGACATATGTACAAAATAAATGGGGTTATGTCACATATGCCTTAAATTGAAGTTATAACTATGTAGAAGAGTAGCTAGAATGATGATCAAATGAATATAATTTAACAAATTTAGGAAGAGGCTCTCAAGTAGCACAATGAGAGTTGTCGAAGTTATAACGGATATGAGGTTCTAAACACAGTTCTAATTGGTGCATTCATTGTATTGTGAGTTTAGGAAGCGAAAAGAGAGGAACTGGGAGGAAGGAAGTCAAACCAAAGTTGACAATCGTGAATTTAAAGAGCATCAGCCAAAAAAGGTATCACAACGCATTGCCGATAAGAGGCAATTGTCGATCAACGATGGGAGCGAAGTTGATGGATTTCCACATCTTGATAGAAAGCCAAGGGACATTGCCACATTGAGGCAATTATTGTCCAACCATAGAGGCAAAGAGATTCAACTTGAAGAGGTGCTAGAACGCATTGCCAACAAAAAGCTATTGTTGTTCAACGATGGAGGCAAAGATTTTGGATCTCCTCTACATAAGAGGGTGTGGTCTGAACGCATTGCCAATAGGAGGCTATTATCGTCCAACGATGGAGGCAAAGGATCTCAAGAGCCTCAAAAGATGCCAACATGTCCAAAAAGACTAACAGAGGCTTGGAAAGATCACAATATAAAAGGCAAGGATGTTGAATCGTTGTCGCTTCCACCATTACAACTACCAACTACGGTAGAACTTGTGGAACGTCTCAACAAATGCAAGCCAAGGCGTGAAGAGCCAATTGTGGAGTACACATGGTACAATTGGTACAAAGATTAAAAATAGGTTTAAAAGGAGAGGAAGTTGGAATTGAAAGTTAATTTAGAAAAGGAATGACTATCAAGTAAAATGATTGTTCGTGCACTATGATCGAATGAGCTTCCAAAAGGGGGCTTGATGTTAGTATTTTTGAAGGTTGAACGCGGCCATCGGTGTTTGCAAGAGTAGGGTTGTAGAACCGGTTTAAACTTTAAACAAAACAAGGTATTTGCAACTAGGTGAAATTGACAAGTGTGATTGTTTTCAATAGATTGACAAATCATAAGTGTGAACATAAACTTTTAAATCATTATTTTTTTGACTCAATGAATTCATTGAGAATATAGAAGTTCAATATCATGTTGTACCTCAAACCCTTTGTGTGTCCATGTTCACAACCTAAATATTTTGAATCAATTGTACTTAAGTTTTACAATATTGGCTTGGTACACATGTTATGTTAGAAATGGATGCTTGTGCTTTAAATGTACACATGATGTAAATATTTAATGTTAGATTTGCAAATGATTGGAAATCCAAACAATGTTGGATTTTATTGATAATTTAATGATTTTTGGTTTGAGATAAGTGGGAGTTGCTGTACCAAGTGCCAAGCAGGTTGACTCATCTCATCTTTTGAAATTTAATATTCATTTGGTTTAATGACGTTGCAAAAAAATAACAAATGTAGATCTTAGGATTGCGTAATGTTGTGTTAGGCTTATTGTGTTTTTGTGCAACTTGTAAATTTTCTTGTCTCATGAAGTGCGATTCTCTCAATTCACGCCACGAAATGGCCAAATATGGGTTTTTTGTAGTGTCATTATATTTTCTAAGTTTATTGAAAAAAAGTTCATTAAAGCGTTCAACTTGGATTAAAAAAAAAACTTAGATTTGAGTCAAATGTGAAAACCTACATGTCATGTATCATCAATGCATTATATCATTGGACTATCACTTTAATAATATTGGGTATAAAATAGAATTGTCCATTGTTGTCTATGAGCCCACAAAATTCCTATATTTGAGTGCCTTTTATTTTTGAAATTGAGATTTCTAAATCTTGTAGATACGGATGCTTTTGGTTAGGGAAAATATTATACGTATTTAATACAAGTCTTTCACGATTTGGAACTCAGATCCTTAAACTTAAAACTAAATTTAAGACAATTGAATCTAAATGATAAGGGTATGCGACTCCAATACAAATACAAAACACTAGCTATTTGAAAACCCCAAAGGTTTCAATAAAGAGCTTTTTCTTTAACCACAAAGAGTTTTTTTTTCCCATCCTACAAAGACACATGATCAAAAGTCACAACCATGTTTCATCCCAATCAACCAAAGTATAGATTCAAAGGTCACATTCGTGTCATATCCCTTTGTACAAAGGCACATGTTTAAAGGTTACACAATCATGTTTCATCTCTATCATCCAAAGCACGAATTTAACCTCAAAAGGACCGGGTGGGTTTTAAAATTAGCTCTTGTTTTCTACACTAGCTCTTATAACAAGCTCAATTCCTTATCGATGTGGGTTAATTTTAATAATGGGCACTATTGAAATTAAAGAAGAATTACATAACTTTTGTATGGAAAAAGAATCAATGAAATCGCACAATTTTTGAGAAAATGCCATTGTTGAGAAGATTGATGGAATTTGTTTGGGATATTTTCTACATATGCTCAAATTGGATTGAGCAAAAGTGCTCCAAAAATTCAAAAATTTCTACATCATTTTGAGTATGTGAAAAAAAAAATTCACATAATTTGAAGGTGTGAGGAGAAAGATTTGAGGGTCTCAAGTGACTTCAAAATAGCCTCCCTCCAGCTCAAAAAAATCACCAAAAATCGTACACTTCATGAAATTCGGATCATGAAGTATCCACAAATTCATCTCACAAAAAGAACCAACGGAACACTTGTTTCATCAAAAATGCACATATAAAAAAAAGTGTACTCATATTTTACCTACAAAGTGCCAAAACTAAATGTACATTACGTCAAAAAATTATGTAATACAAATTTTAGAGGGGGGTGGGTATATATGTTCCCACCCCTCCCTTTAAAATTTAAAAAAAAATGTAGTGCAAACATTAGAGGGGGGTGGGTATGTTCCCATCCCCTCCTTAAAATTAAAAAAATGAAGCACGAATTTTAAAGGGGGGTGGGTTTGTTCCCACCTCCCTTCTTTTCTTTTAATAAAAAGAAATGCATTGCATATACCACTAAAAAATAGTGCACATGGCTATGTGGACTTTTAACGAAACAAGTGTTCAGGGTCTCTTTGTTGCTTGCCTTGCAATTTACGGCTCAAAAACTTAAAATTCCTCACTTTGTAGGTTCAAAACCGGCGTGGTGGCCTCATGGTTCTTTAGGGGTTAAAAGTCATAACAATATTCCAATTTTTCCAACCAAATTGAACATATGAGTTTAAAAGTCATGATGATGTTTCATTCTTTTAAACCAAGGCACATGTCTAAAAGCCATAATAGTGTTTCATTCCTTTGAACAAGGTAACAAGGCATTAGTTTAAATATCACAACTATGTTTAATTCCTTGTTTGGATTCAATAATCACTATACATGTTAGTGCTAAAAGGCGCAAGTTTTAGTGTTGGGCAAGCAACTAGGACAAGTTGCTTAATAAGATTTAGCATTTGCACAGATGTACAACTTAAGCTACTAGAATTCACTTCCTCAAACAATGTGCCCTAATTGCTATTTTTTTAACTACTTTTTGTTGCATGCACTTTAAACATTGTGGGTTTCAATTTTTGCTACATAAATGATAAATAGTTCAATACGGATGAAGAATAGTTGTATGAGAGTGATATTATAAATAAAGAACTTAGTCACCTTTGAGAATAGATAAGAAGAAAAACCTTTGTGCTAAGTCAAGTCTTAAAAGTGAAGGAAATCATATTCTTTCTTGTATGTATTTGAAAAGAAATAGAACAATGAAGAAGTAAAAGAATTCAAAACACAAATGAAACATATGAGTAGGTGATATATATATTTTTTAATTTTTAATTTTTTTTTAATTTTTTAATTTTTTTAATTTTTTTTAATTTTTTTTTTAATTTAAATTTTAAATTTTAAAAATTTAAAATTTTTTTTAAAATTTTTTAAAATTTTTTTAAAATTTTTAAAATTTTTTTTAAAATTTTTTAAAATTTTTTTAAAATTTTTTTTTAAAATTTTTTAAAATTTTTTTATTATATATATATTGATATATACATATATTTAAACTATTGCACTTGTCATTGCATTCAATCAAACTTTGTTTAGTAAATGCCCTAAAAATATACTATAAAATTTTCTACAATTGTTTGTCATGTTGGAAGAAATCGTATTTATCTAGCATTCATGCAAAGTATGTTAAAAATAAAAATGAATCGATCGGATGTGGTTTTGATTTGCTACACTCATGCAAAACACAAAATAAAACTCATGTAAAAATTGAAGAGGTTTAAAAATTTTAGAAGAGCCTTTTTGTACAAAAACAAGAATTTGTCCTAGTTGCTTAAAAAATTCAAAACATTTGTTTAAAATATCCAATGACATCATTTTGGTACCAATTTTGAATATGAAGAACATTTAGATATGTGGTATTTGAAATGATTGATTTGAACAATTAAAAGTATTATGTATTTTGTACTATAATGCCTACAAAATTTTTAGTATCATTTTAACCATACTAGGTTGGTATGAAGATTGGCACCAAATTATCTTAATTGCATTTCAATGCACCATTATGGCATCATGTTCACATGCCTTGAAGTTCCTGATGTAACCCTTAAGATTTTCACTAACCATGTTTGTTTTACATGTATTATTTTTAACATATATGCCTATAACCCAAGTACGGCCCCAAATTTTGCAATCGATTGTCTCTTCATTCTAAAAGGTTGTTATTAAAAACAATCCTATTAACCCTTAAGCGTTCACACTACCATCACTTGGTCAAGCCTCATCAATTCCTCATATTTTAAAGTATATTATATTTTTTTGGTATTTTTCTCATATAAGTTATTGTTAAACCAATTTGCCTTGAACTAATTAAACCTACAGTGCCTATGGTGGTTGTAGAGAAACCACAGTTTTTTGATGATTTTTTTCTTAAAACTCTATATGTTCAAATTGTGAATACTATTCATAGTATTTCAACCATCTAAATATAAGCATAGCTTAATCAAACAAGTGCCTGTTAACCCCTAAGTGACGGATCAACCATTTTATGGTCGCTGCCCTTTTCTTACGGGCTGCCCGAGATGGGAAAAACCTTTTTTTAGAAAATAAAAAATATTTTAAAATAGGAAATCAAGTCTACTTTCCAACCCAATTTGAATCATGTCGATCCGAGTTAAACTCCACCGGGGAGAAATTTTCAAAGACAAACACCCTCTACATTGGCTAGTGTTAGAAAATTTACTATTTGGGGAAAGTAATGATGTTCTCTCCATTGAAAAATGTGCAATTTTTAGTTTTACAATAGAATGTCTAGTTTTAACCAATCATATCAAATTTCAAATTCTAAAAATAAAATTTGTAATTTTGATAAATATTTGAAGCTAAAGGCTTCTATATTCATAATGAGAGAATAAAAAGCTATTTTTTGAAATTTGACCGTATGAATAATTACTAAACATCATGCTCCTCATTTTCTCTTTTGGACCAAACTTCATCAAAGTTGAAGAAGTAATTATTTATAACACATTTATGTTTTGCCCTTACCCCCTCCGTCATTTAGGGGTTAAACCTTAGTAAGATTGGACCATTGAATTGGATGATTATATTTTGTCTTTGAAACGTATAATGCACACTAAAAAATGAGATTTGGGCAATAATAAGCTTGGGGTATCACTTTTTGAACACACTAATTAGGTTATTTTTGTTTAAAACCTCCAAAGTTTGCCTAATTTGCTCATTTTGATCAAGTAAAAAGACTCTAAAATGAAAAAAAAAATCCTGCACCTCAATGGAATCATAATGTATATGTTCAAAGAGTTTATGTTAAAAAAAAAAAAAATTTTTAGATCCATTCATAGATGTGTAAAAAAATGCTGAATTTTGGAATTTGCAAGCTACATAGTGCACAAATCATTAAAAAATTTAATGATAAAATAAATTATTTTTTACTCTACACAATTAGATGTAGGTCATATTCAAAAAAAATTTAAAAAATTTAAAAAATTAAAAAATTAAAAAATATATAAGTATATTTTTTGATATTCCATTTGCTTGATTTTAGGGATTCTAGGTGATTGGGACATAACTTACTTTTTCAACTAAAAAATCAAATAAAATTACTTTAAAATCTTTGATTGTAATCAAATTTTTTTCCTTGATACGTTATAAGTGTAGAAAACTAAAATCACATTTAATGAAGTCTTACTTTATTAAAATTAAAAAATATGTTTGTTTGACACACCAGCACATAGTGCAATTGTCCCAAAGACAGCTTTTTTGGGTACCCCAACCATACCATCACTCATTTTAGAAGATATGTGACTTCAAAGTAAAATAGAATTGGGTTGATTTTCTAAAATAAAAATGAAAAGGTTCAACAATGACCTATGTCAACACCTCTTTGTTGCAATCTTTCACGTCAAGAATGGGCTCACATAATTATTGTGAATTTTATAAGTGATGGTGACTTATCCATATATGGTTTGGGACAAAAAATTATATGTTAAAATATAAAAGAAGTTGGTACATTGATCAAGATTAGAATACATACACTAATGAAACATGAACAAGAGAACACAATCCAAAATGATAAATCAAGATAACAAACTTTCAAACACAAGAAATACCGCATAGTTGCACAACTTCAGATAAATTTTTTATGTTTCTAAAAGATGTGTATATTATAAATCTGCAACTGTGAACATCAAAATTCAAAATTCAATAGTTCACGGACTTTTTGTTTTTTGCATTTTTAATACATAAGTCACCACTAACGTGGTCCTTGGGCACTAAAGGGTTAAGCAAACCATCAATTTTTCCCTTTTTGTTGCAAGGTAAGCAAGCCATCCATTCTGATCAATTTTTAAACTTCCATTCCTGCCTTTGCCTAAAATTTGATTGGATTTTCATTGCAACGTTCGCCTATCACTATTAGCAAAGGCGTCACTTCTCACTCAGAACAGTGTCAAAGTTCAATGTACACACTTGTCCTACGTGACAAATCGCACTCACCAAATATTAAACACTTGGGCAGTGAGTGCGAAGTGGCGCCACATTAGGAGAAATCTGGGGACACAAAGGGGCCTTTGCCTTTGGCACATGCTGAAAATTTGAGGCAAAACCGTGCGCTTTACACGGTGGCACCAATGATGCCACCGTGGTGCCAGCAGTGCAGTTCCGTGGGTCGAGCCAATCGACGCTGCCAGCACTGCGGCTTCCGACGCTGTCAGCGGGCAGCGACCTGCACCAATGGGTTTGCATAAAGAGGGGTACTTGGGCAGCCAGTTCACCTACCACAGACTGTCTTACAGGGCCCCTTTGGGACCCCAAATTTCTCCTAATGTGAAAAGCTACGCCTTCTCCTTGAGTGTATCAGGCCTTTCCTCATGAAGCTCCAATGTTATTGGATCCAAGAGGATTGGATCAGGCGAATATGTCATTACCTCACCTTCGTCTTCCACAACTCACTAGTGTCCCGACGGAGACTGGCAAATTCTTTGACAATGTGTAAAACCTCAACTGTAGAGTGTGCACAGGAGGTAAACATTCTTCAGCTGAAGTATGCATACCGTACCACATCTGATCTACATGCTTTGCTTTGAGTTTTGAAATGTGATTCTCTTTTGCTTGCTTTACCACAATGTTCGAGTACGTGCATGTTCACAATATGTTCGAATTCATGAGAATCTCCTTCATGTTGTGAAGGTTGTTGTGTTGATACATGTGTGAGTAAGGGCGGATGTTTGGGGAACACGCCAACACGTGCAAAATGGGAATGCGGCTGCCCACATTGTAGCCCAACTTTAGGACGGCTTTCAATGTAGACCATGAACCTCATAGGCTGATGTCATGCAAAGCATCTTTGCCCAAAATTCAAGGTCCTTCACTAATACTTCTACTATGTGGCATTACATATTTGGTATAGCAAAATAGTTTTAGCTATTACCACTCTTGTAAACCAAAAAATGCAAGACCAAAACACCCGCATGTCAACCTGAAATGACTATTAATGCATCAACCTTCCTGTTGATGTGACATCACACATACAGGTTCAGACTCTACATGGAAAGCCGTTCTTAACTTACTGCCAATTTGACCCCGGTCTGATCAATGATCTCAAAACCACTTATGACATTTAGAACATTATGCGACCTCCCACATAAATAATATCTACTTTTGCTACCCAGTGCATACAATAAGTATCACGATACCTCTAAAATATCCGGCAATACCCTTGATATATTAAGGTGATACCATGATGATATCCGCGGATATCACCTCATGAAGTTGCTACATATTTATATCACGATGAGCATTCTCGCTACATTTCAAATTTTTTTTCATTTTCTTTCTTTGTATGTTTAGCAGCCCCATTTTGTTTTAGAAATCCAGCTGAAATTAGCCAGCTTTGAGATCACCTGCCCGCCCGCTAGCCAGGTCGACGCCGCCGGACGCGGCCGCCCGACCTTACCGCCCTCTGCCACCGCAAGACGCAGGAACCCAAAAATACACTACGCCCGACGCCCCAGGCATTTTCAATTCGAGGCACGCTAGTGACGAGAGAGACGAGAGAAAAGAAAGCGTGCACGCGTGCCTTGAAATTCTGTCGAGGAACGCCTGGGGTTTGGTGAAGGAGGACAGTGATTGCGGACGGACGGTGACTGTGCGTTGGGAAGGGTGTGGCCTATTTGAAGTGCGGCTTTGCCCTTCGCCCTCGCCCTTCGTAAGGTCCGATCATTCCCCTTCATTTTTAATTGTAATAGCCCTAATTTTAATTTGGTGTCTCTGAGCTCTTTCTTCATGGAGATGGATTTCTGGTATGAATGTGGTTCCTATTTAGGTTTAGTGTTAATCCTTAGCTGTGCCAAATTGGTAGCTCTTTGTTCTCCTCATTCGTATCTGCTCCTTCGTGGATCCATAGTTTGAATCTCGTGTAACTGGCGTTAAGGAGAATTAGGAACTATCGATTACGACGATCATGCAATACTGTTACATAACCCTAATTTGATGGGAGGTTTTTCTTCATGGAGTTATATTTCTGGTATATCGCTGAGTTCATGGCCTTCATTAGGGTTAGATGTCCATATTATAGGCTATCTTTCTCCAGGGCTGAGCTTTTGAAAAAAGGCGGGGCAGAACAACAGTCCTCCTCTGAAGCTTGGCCTGAGGAATGCCTGCAGTTCATAACCATATTTTCAGGTCTTGCAAGTGAGTGAGAGGAACCCAAACTGAACTACGATCCTCGCCTGGGGTTTGGTGGATATTCTTTGATCCGAATCAAAATATTGTCGGGTCCTCCACACACGGACACGTGGCATCCTGGCATTCTGCACAAATTCAATTGAAAACTCAGTCTGTGGCACTTTCTTCTCTTTGTTACTCTGTGGGGTACTACAAGATAGAATTGAGTCACTTGTTTGCATGTTGATGAACGACCTTTTTGATTTAGAGTAATCGTGAGTTTATTCTTAGTTACTGTTAGGGTATAGGGTATTAATTAGCATGATGGTCGTACTTGATATAGATGGTCAAGCATGTCTATTCATTCATGAGGTGGAGATGTGATTGAAGTGTGAAAGTCCATGCAGACCATGTACGATGAGTCTAGATTCTCCTTTCGTCCTGAATGAAAGCTACAGAACGGATGCAGTTTCCTTTGTTGCTGGATTCGTCATTTTAATGGATGTGATTGTTGCATTGTACAGGAGGCCGCAGTTTCACCAAGCGTTTGATTGGTTTATTAGGGGGTTTTGCAACAAGGTCTTACATCTGCTACTGAGGGACATTTCCAAGTCAAGGTCGACACGGGGAGAAGACTTTGCTACTTTGGGATCACCATAGCCACGAAACCTTGGAGGGAGCGCAATTTGTCAACGTTTGATATCGGGTTCTGGAGCAGGTGTTTTTGATCCGGAATTTTGGTGTTCTTTGAACTTACTTTTCAGGTTTTTGTGGTGGATGTGACGGCGGCTCTTCAGTTGATCAGATTGTAGTTGATTGGATCCCACGTGGCTTAACAGGTGTAGTTACCGTCTATTTCTACTTGTACGATCAAAATGGAAACTGCTGGCAGCCGTCCAAAAGACGATGTTTCCTTACCTAAAGGTAAGGAAATTTTTCCTCCCTACTGTGACCACCTCATTGATTGGTAGTTGAATGCTTCACTAACACGTATCTTTGTATGTCTTTTCGGTTGTTCATTTTGCGACTTAAAGCAATGAAGTTGCATGCTTCCTGTTTATCGTGCATCTATCTCAAGCTTCTTTTGACGTTGGATCTTTGGGGCTAGCTATGAAGGATTTTCTGTCTTAATTTTTCAGCTTACCGTGACAATTGTTGAACCTTCTGGTGAATGACTTCAATACTTCGGTTAAGGCCAACATGCCAGAAGGTGTCAGATATTTGCTTATTTTCATCATTATTTTCATTATTTTCATACTAGCTAATTGGTTTGGCGTGCAGCTACCATGACTAAAATCATCAAGGAGATGCTGCCACCAGATGTTCGGGTTGCGAAAGATGCACAGGATTTGTTGGTGGAATGCTGTGTTGGTGAGTCATCATTTGTTATCCGTTGGTTCCCATTTCCAGAGGCTGACTTGGTTTCATTATAAATAAATCTTGCAAAGCCCAGAGTTATTGTTGTTGTGCTTGATTTTCTGAGACGGGTGTTTTCTATCTTCTACTCCCTCCGTCCCACAAAAAAGACCATGATATCGACTTAAATTTTGCCTCAAAATAAAACCATGATTCTAATTGTACTCATTCATTGCCGGCAATTAAGCTTCGCTTGACAAGTGCTTCATGGCATTGCAAACAATGTTGGCAGCTTAATCCATGGATTTTGATCATGTTGGTCATGAATTTTGATCATGCCGATAATAGATTATCGTCATGGATTTTGCTCTTGTATACACTTTCTAGCGGTCAAAATACTCCCTCTATGCTCTCACTTAATCCATGGATTTGCATTGCAATCAACATATTCCCTTTGTAATCACAAGATTAAGCTTAATCCATGGATTTCAGTGAAAACAAGGTCTTTTTTTTGGGACGGAGGGAGTAGCATTTATCAATCGTTTTGCTGATCCTGATGTGGCGACTTGTGGTTACAGAGTTCATCAACTTGATCTCATCCGAATCAAATGAGATCTGCAGCAAGGAGGAGAAGCGGACGATTGCTCCCGAACATGTTTTGAGAGCACTTGAGGTACGCGGGGATTACACTCTAGGTTTTATGCTGTAGGAGACATTCTTCCTCTCTGCTTGACTCATTAGGTTTGGGCTCCTACGCCCTTGCCTTCCCTCACATCACATGGTGTTGTTCCTTCCAAAGATTATGTCACTGTATATAATTATCCATGTTGTGCTGGTTGTAACTTATTAGTCCTTCGCAACATCTACTTTTGGTACTCAGCAAGTGCCTTTATTAAAATTATTTTGTACATAAAAATGCTGCTTAGATGAGATGTTTTTCGAATTTTCTCTCTTTAAGATTTCACTACCTCATGTGACTGGTATTTTAACACAAGCAGGCTGAAAATTCATGCAGATTCTGGGTTTTGGAGAGTACATAGGAGAAGTTCAAGCTGCTTACGAGCAACACAAGAATGAAACTTTGGTATGTTTAATATGGAATGGAATTCTTCTGTAGGATTTCAGTGTCAATTTTTAAAACTATGTAATACTAGATAACTGGATACGAACCATTTAGTGACTTTTTGCAAAGAACCACTGGAAGGTGGTTTATTTCAAATAACTAATTTTGTATGCAATCTTTAATTGCAAATATGTGTATACAGGAATCCCCGAAGGTAGGAGGACGATGGGCAAAGGAAGGAGGAGGGGGTATGACAGAGGAAGAGGCCATAGCTGCTCAACAAAGGATGTTTGCTGAAGCGCGTGCCCGCATGAACAGCGGTGGGGCTCCAGCGCCTGCTGCGCAAGCCAACGACTCTGACTAGGAATTCTCTTCACTGAGTTGAAGCAACGTCCTTGTACAATGTGATTCCCTTCATTCTATCCCTTTTTTCTGGAATTCGCTGGGTTAGGTGTTTTGTGAGCAACGCCCAATTCTGGTTGTGTAAAAGACATGAAGCATGTAATTTCCATCACCAAATACAGAATTCTATTTTACTTCACTGTACTGATGAGGATCATTTGTCCCCTGGTATAACTGCTGATGGTCACAGTTAGCAGGAAGGTAAATCGCCCTATTTATGCCATGTGACTATTTGTGCCACTTTGTGATCACCATGAGTTCTGGTACATAAGGTAGGAGGCTCTAAACCTGCCCCTTTAAGGGCTGTGGCATTATGAGGACACATGGAGAACTAAGCATGATTTTTCAGTGGAAGAGAAATCGAAGCAAAGACCAACATACTTTGAATCTAAAAATTTGAATGTTCCTAAAATTAGTTATGAATTTCTGAAGTTGAAATGACATGGGTTCTAAAGTGGTGCTCTTCACCATGGGTACATCCAAAATTTCAAAATGTTTGTCCTTGGTAGAGTGCGGGTTTAGAACCGTGGTGGGTTTAGAGCCCTCTACCTTAATGGCACAAATAAGGTGGTTTACCTTAGTCATATCAAGGGTCAGTATACATTTGCCTCAAGGACAAGACATTTCAGCTTTAACCCTTAAACGTACCACTCCTTTGTAGGAAAATCAAACTACACAATTTAGCCTTCAAGATTTATCAAAATATATTTTGTAATATTTTTCATGCATGGAATTGAATGTTTCCTATCAGTCTTGAAATTTTCAGATTTTTTTGATTTAATACGGCCTTTTAACAAATTTTTAAGTCAAATACTTCAAAAAATATTTTTTATTACAAAAAAGCTTTAAAAAATTAATACTTTTTTGGGAGCGGGTACAAAATACAATGGAGAATCACATGATATGTTTTCCATAGAAACTTTTTATTTAAATTTTGAAATTCGAAAGGTGAACATCCTATGTAGTGTAATTCAAACCTTGAGCTACAAAGCTTGCACAAGCAATAAAATACTCAATAATTGGAATTTTTAAGATTTGAAAAGTGGAGTACAAACTAGACTTAATAAACTTCATTTTCTTAGTTGGGTGTATTAGCAACAAAAGTCATCTTCAAGATCAAAATTGGGTTTGACCAACAAACGTCCAGAAACTGGACACTGGGACGTTTAGGGGTTAACCCTTTAGTGCTCAAGTGACCACATTGTGGTCTTTGATGTGTCAAAAACGCAAATAACGAAAAATCCGTGAAGAATTGAATTTTGAATTGTGAAGTTCAAATGATGAGCGTTATAATATACATCTTCTATAAAAAGAAGATTTCAATTTGGAGTTCTGCAACTATCAAAATACCTATGAACAAAACGCAAATATACTGTAAATACTTACAAATAAAACACATGTACTATGTTGTATTTCTGGTGTTTGAAAGTTTGTTATCTTGTTTTTTTTTTTTTTTTGGATTATGTTCTCTTGTTCATGTTCCATCAAGGTAGGAGCACCCAATTCCGACATAGTACCCAATGCCGATAATTTCTACACATGGCTTTCATTTTAGAACGCAAATCTAAATATGTCATAGAGCCTTTATTGTTTGTTGACCAAAACGATAAGCCATCTATGGTCTACCTAGATGTGCGTTCTAAAATGAAAACCCTGTGTAGAAATTATCGGCATTGGGTACTATGTCGGAATTGGGTGCTCCTACCTTAGTGTATGTATTCTGGTCTTGATCCATGTACCAACTCCTATGATATTTTAACATATAAATTTTTGTCCTAAATCGTACATAGATAAGTCACGCACTTGTAAAATTCACAATAATTATGTGAGTTTGTTTTTAACATGAAAGATTGTAGTGGAGAGGTGTTGACATAGGTCAATGCCGGACATTTTTACTTTCATTTTAGAAATTCAACCCAAATTTTATTCAAACTTTGAAGTCACACACCCTCCAAAATCTCATTTTTGAGTGTGCATTATACAGTTCAAAGACATACTATGATCTTCCAATCCCACCATTGGATGATTCTCTATATTTGGCCAAATGTTTGCATTCTAGTCAAAAATACATTTGTACGGTTACTTTTCTGATTCAATCCATTCTATTTCCGGCTGTATCAATCATAGTGGGAAAAACTAGTGAACCCATCTACAGGACCTAAAGCATTCAAGGGTTAAAAATCTTAGAATTTTTTTATCATTTGAGGAGGTAATTAGAAAATATTCCCTATTTTCTTAAGGCCTAGATGAGAGAATACATCAGAAAACCAGGGAATGGCTCTCTGTGATTCGATTACCCTGTGGTCTTGTAGGTGACACTGGAACTAGCCTGCTTTCATGAGCCACAATGAGGCGCTGCCTTTGGCATCCCAGAAGGTCCCACGATTGATTTCTCAATAACGAGTCTCTGCATATTTGAAAATGTCAAGGAAAATTATTATATGATAGATTTATGATCCTTTAAACATAAAAACTTTGACTCCAAGACTTTGACCTATAGTTATACTTTGAAACAGAACTACGTTACAAAAAGTTTATATTTCACTGAACTTTGACACAAGTTGGAATTTCTTTAGAATAAAGGACAAACTTTGATATTGTATGCCTACTGACTTGCAAGCACCCCAAGTTCGTTGCAAAGAGCCTTTGATGCAAATGGCCAATGCAACTATTCATCAATATAATTATGCATAATGTTCAAACACCAAATTGTCTTTATTACAAGTATGACACTGCACAGTAACTTTTGAAACAGCTCGATCATCTCAGAACAAAAGCTGGAGTCACATGAATCTCACATATTCTATACTCTGAAGAAGTGGTGGATTTGTCGCTCTTTCAGAGAGATACATAAATCCACAACCAACTGACCACGTGCATCAAATTACACCAAATGAAGAACTACCGAACACTTGATTATTTACCAAAATGACAAAAAAAAAAGAAAAAAAGAAAAAAAGAAAAAAGACCCCAAAGTTCAAAAGCCTTGGTCCATAGCTGAATTATACAGATCGCAGTAGGTTGGTCTTGAAAGTATCTCGAATCTCTTAACTTTACAACTTCATGCAACTGCAAACTACGATGTTGACCACTCGGTTCCTTAAGTACGTAGAATGCCCCATTCTTTAGGGAACAACATCCCATTGGAGCTCACACATTAGATTCCCACCCAAGGTTTCATGAAGTGCAGGATATAAGGCATGCCATTTCCCAGTAGAGAGATCATACAACCATTGCTCTAAATCACCGGTAACTACCAGCACAAAACCCTTACATGAGAGCACACTTCGCAGATAGGACCTAGTCGACCTAGGGAACCTCAAGTTGATACTGCGGTGATCTTTCAATTTCAACCATTTTGCTCCACTCTCCACAAATTGAAACTCTGCAAAAAACCACTTTGGTTTCGATAGTCCCCCTCCCTCGATTGCTTCTCGTTCTTTCTGACACAAAACAAAGAGCCGATCTTGCATGAGTGCACAATGCTTCATAGTAAAGTCATTCCTGTCTCTAAGTAGATCATCAATTGCTGGAATCTCAAGGAAATGGCCTTTTGAGCAATCATACACACAAGGAGCCCCACCATAGTTGATAAAGTTTTGATACCACTGGTCTCGAGACCCCGGAAAGTATATTTTCTCTGCCTGGTTTGCGGTAGTCTAAGCCCCAGTGTTGGAATAGAAAATCTCCGCTACAAGGCCCCCATTTTGGTCGGTACTCACTATCAGCACTTGGTAGCATTTTCTGACGCGATCCATCATGAGGTGCAGCATCTTCGGTGGACACTTGTAGTGAGAGTGAAGAGGAAGTGTTCTCACAGCGCGAGTTAATGGATTGCAAACCATATCAAGGACAAACACAAATTCCTCTTCTAAGGCCGTGCAAGCAATGCACACCAAGCCTCCATCAAAAGCGTTCATCGTGTAGATATTCCGCCGCTGGTGTCTGGTGTCAATTTGCATCGCATGCCAGGTATGAGATCTGAAGTCATACAACCTGACGTTGAAGCTGTCAGAGGCGCTAAACCTGGGAGTGATAATTGCAAACATCTTGGGATGCGCATTTGTACACACCTGCTTGAAATCATGGGAGCTTAGGATCTTGTTCCATTGCTTGGACAGGCATCGGAGGCGAATGATACCTGCCAACGGTAAACGTGCAAAGACACTTTGCAACAACTCCTCCGGGAGATCACTCCATATTGCGGGGCTCATCCATGCTGCCTTTTTAACGAGGCTCATTCTTGACTTTCCACGTTTGGTATCCTGCATAGTATCTTCCAATGTAGCAACCTGGACAGTATACAACCATCCTATCAAATGCTTGAATGCCCTTATGTACACCGCTTTCAAAGTTCCCCACTCTCTTTCTCTCAACGTATGTCCTTGAAGGAAGCAATTGTCAAAATACTATAAGCGAAGAGAAGGTTGGCTGAGGAATCCTCTGACACTATTGACTGTGCATTTTGCTTACCAAAAGAGGAAGAAAGGAACAATCAACAACATGTGCATAAATTAATACTTGTGATAAAAGAAAAAACGACAAACTGTGCACAGAAATAGAGGAGGTATGTAAAGCTTTTGAAATTCCTGCCGATTTCTCCAAAAGCTTAATGCAAAATTATAGTTGTACATGAGGTGAGTCTCATCGTGATTATGTGATACACGAGTAATGCATAGCTAATGATCAAGGAAACAAGCAGGGAGTAATTATTATGGAGGGAGAGTTGATGTCAAAAGTTCTCTGATACCAATTGCTCTAATACCAATTGTTAGAAACCTCTTGAAGTAAATAATAACAAGCGGCTAGTCGCGTAGTCTCTGCCTTAAAAATAAATGTTTTTACTGTCCAACTATGTAACTTGTAGGAATAGGTTAAAACGTTCAGGGGAAAATTGAGAAGGCGAAAGTAAAAACATTGTGGTAAAAATCGTTAAAAGGTAAAAAGTAAATGTAAAAACAAGAAGTAAAAAAGATATTGTGGTGATTTCTGACAGTTTGACTCAGATTGTCACTGTTCACTAACTCACTAACTCCTCACTAACTCCCCACTAACTCCTCACTGTTCAGTCACTCCTGAAAACACAACGTTTTCGTGGTCTCTCCCCTGTAAAGGCAGAGACAATAAAACTAAACTCATGATGTTTTAATAATGTAAATACATTTGTAAAACTCTAAGAGTAATATACAATAGCTCAACCTCTCAACCATAGAGAAGGATCTCAACAAAAAGGAAGCGTCTACCTTCTTACCCGGAGCTTAAGTTTATATCTTAAGTTTATAATTAGGAACTTGTAGTTCAGCCCTAGTCTTTTTACTTCCTATTTCAAAATTAAATTTAGTCTTTTTACTTTTCCTATTATAAAATTAAATATCATCTTTTTACTTTTACTTTTTCAAAATTAGATCAAGTCCATAGATCTTTAAGTCCTTCAACTTTTAAAGTTGAAGTGCACCTCATGTTGACAGGCAATGATATCTTCACAAGTTCTTAGAACTTCATTATTATTTCCTCATTAGGTGAATTTCAATAGGGTAGTAGGCCTATCTTTGTGCATTTTAGACTCAACACAATATTCACAGGCAATTCCTATTCCACATGTTACCTTCATAAGTCGTTGCTCCAACAACAAGTTCAACAACAGCTTCCACTGCCTCTGCAGCGAGGTCCACCTACCTGCCTCTGCCATTCCTACGAGTTTCCTCCCATGTGGTATGGGCCTTAGTTGTGAGCACATGAACACTTACAACTAGCACACTAATAGAAAGGGTGGTCTTTGAACACCAACGAATAGTGTCCGCATGGTACCTAAGGTTCATTTCAGCACTAACTTGGTGCCAATATGGACCTTGGACAATGTTATTTAGTGCACAAATACCACCCTTCAACTACTTTAAAAACCTAGCTTCTTTGCTTCTTATCCTGACAAACTCAAGACCATCATTAGTTACCAGGATCATATTCTATATTGAAAATACTCTCACCGTTACTAAGGTCAGGAACCTGCTGGCCCAAGCAAATAATTTTACTTTGAAAACATCTCTTTACTGCAGGGTTTGGAGTGGAATCACTGACATAATACAACCGTGATGAAGCTACAAAAAAGTCACGGAGCAATACATTGAGCCAGTGCTGGAGTGCTCAAGGTGCTGCCCACTGAAATGGGTGGGGAGGAAAAAAAAAAACTAGTGTGCTACAGAAAGAAAAATAATAGCATCTAAAAGTCGTCCAGGGCAGCCACACCAGGAAGGACCTTGCCTTCCAACAACTCCAGACTGGCACCACCTCCAGTGGACACGTGGCTCATTTGGTCTGCCAGCCCGGCCTTCTCCACAGCTGCAACGGAGTCTCCTCCACCGATGATGGTGATCGCTCCCTCCTTTGTCAATCCTGCCAGAGTCTCGGCTACTGCCAGAGTGCCGGCAGCGAACTTGTCGAACTCGAACACTCCCATGGGTCCATTCCACAGCACAGTCTGCAGCAGAGTCACAAACAACAGGCATTTCTAATTTGAAAATCATGTAACAAGAGAAACAAAGGATAGTTGATAATGAACCAACACTCTATATTGGTAGTTTGTATCCTCTTTGCATTGCAACGTTTACAACTCACGACAATGCAATGGTCATAATGATCACCTTGGCACCCTTCAAAGCCTCCTGGAATTGCTTGATAGCCTCTGGACCAATGTCAAGTCCCATCCATCCTGCGGTGATGACCACACCAAGAGGTGGTTTAGAATTACATCGACAATTCTCAGCACCTACAATTCTTATTGAGTTTAGCTAAGAGACAGTCTCATATTATCTACAACACAATCCCAGATGGAAATAACACTACGTGAAAATAGCAACTATTATATTAAGTGCACGGTCCCTATGTCACAAAATCCGTCACGATTTCATCCAAGTCTTACATTTATCATCCAATATCTCATCATATATCGTTTTCATTCATTTGCCTGTTTTGTAGACTAAACTCAAAATTTTCAATTTCTTTCAATCGACATTCTTTGCAATGGAGTCCATGTTTTTTATCGTATTTATTTAGTTTTGTGTTGCGAGATTTGCAAGTATAATATAAGCAGATTCATTTCAGGCAAATGATTGGGTTGTAACATACCATCAGGGATGCTTGATGAGCTGCATTCTTGCGTGTCAGCGTCATAGGCGAACTTGTTAGCGGCAACAACATCAACAGGAAGGATGAGCTCAACACCCTTCTCCTTTGCCAGAGCTACCAGGCTCTTCGCCAAGTCGATCTTGTCGTCCTCCACCAGGGAGCTGCCCACGGACTTTCCATCCGCCTTGAAGAAGGTAAAGATCATGCCTCCTCCAAGGATGACCTTGTCGCACACGCTCATCAAAGATTCAATCACGGTGATCTTTGATGACACCTTGCTGCCTCCGACCTGAAGCACAAAAGCCACACTCCACTCCAATCAGTAACAAAATAATTGGTAAAGGACAGAAGTATGTGAGTATGCTATTTATTGGCAAGAGGAGCTCGGTTTACTGATGCATAACTTTTTTTAAGATTTTAGCAAGAACTTACTATGGCAACAAAAGGCTTGGCAGGGCTCGTGACGGCACCAGCCAGGTATGTCAACTCCTTCTCAAGCAGAAGTCCAGCCACCTTCCTGGGCACGAAGTCTGCAATTCCGGCTGTGGATGAGTGAGCACGGTGCGCGGTACCGAAGGCATCGTTGACAAAGAAGTCGATGTTCTTGGCAAGCTTCTTGGAGAATTCAACATCGTTCTTCTCCTCTTCCTTGTAGAATCGAACGTTCTCCAAAAGCAACACTTGTCCTCCCTGTCCACATCAAAATCACAAAAATCAGTGCCACAATACTAGTTCCTAACCACATTACACCTCAGCATTCTGAAAAGAAAACAATTCAGGCATACTCTGAGTTTATGAGTTCACAAATACGTTTCCACTTCAAGCCACATTATCTAAGAGTGCACCTCATTGTCTCAAAAAGACGCTCGAGATTAAAGCTTCTCTGTTCGCATTGCGTACTCACTTCCATTCACAGCAATAAATGGTCAAGACGTGATTCGCACCTTCAATGCGGCAATTTTGGATTCAACTTCGGGTCCAATGCTGTCAGGTGCCAATTCCACGGTCTGGCCAAGAAGCTCAGACAACCTCGCTGCATTGTTACAACCAGAGAATAATCTGAGAATAATCTCACTAATCAAACAAAGCCAAGCACACGAGATCGATTTGGGCTGCACATACCAGCGACAGGCTTCAAGCTGAACTTGTTCTCAGGGCCCTTCTTAGGGCGGCCCAAGTGACTGGCGAGCACGACCTTGGCGCCAGCCTTGATGAGAACCTCGATGGTGGGGACGGAAGCGCGGATACGCGTGTCGTCGGTGATGACGAGGTCGCCGTTGAGGGGCACATTCAAATCAGCGCGCACGAACACGGTCTTGCCCTCGAATTCGCTGGCGGGGATGTCCTTGATGTTGGCCTTGCGGGCCACAGCCTTGGGGACAGTGGCGGTGGTTTGCCCGGCGTCGGCGCGGATCGATCGCAGCTTCTGCACGGGCGCGGCGGAGGTCGCGACGAGCGCGGTGCTCTTCAAGCGGAGGCTCTTGCCCACGAACGCCGACGACACGACAGCCGTCCGGCTCTGCACCGCGGCCGCGGCTGCCCTCGTGGTCAGCCCCGTCGCAGCCACCGCGGATCGCATCGCCAGAGTCTCCATCCTGTCGAACCCATCGCAACCCACCACTCAAAACGCATCGCATTGTAACCCCAAAACAATCCGATCGATCGATCGCCGCATAAAACTTCACGAAAAACAGAAAAAACGAACACTACGAATGGGTTACGAATACCCTATACTGAGAAAGGGATGTAGCGTACCTTGAGAAAGGGATGCAACGGTGAGAGATGCGAAGAGCTTGCTAGCGGAACAGGTGTCGAATGGGAGTGACGAGAGCCAACGATGCGCTATGTGATTCACGACGAGCGGAAGAATTGGGTGGATTGAGAGAAACAACAGCCGCTGGTGCCT
This sequence comes from Pohlia nutans, assembly GCA_022496805.1. Taxonomy (NCBI): domain Eukaryota; kingdom Viridiplantae; phylum Streptophyta; class Bryopsida; order Bryales; family Mniaceae; genus Pohlia; species Pohlia nutans. Next base: position 8,854,979 of record CM040086.1, read on the forward strand.
GATCGTCGTCGCGATCGTTTCCTGTTCGTCGGTCCGTAGCTTGTCGCGCAGCGCGGGCCCCGGGATATGCCCCGCCCGTGTGGACAGGAGCTTGTATTTTTTGAGTCTCTGTTTTTGCCCTTTTTTATTTTTATGTATTTATTTGGTTTTTGAGAGGATGAGCAAGAGCTTTTTCAATTGCTATGGATTGTGATCATGGCGTTTTGGGCTTTTTGAGAACTGCTGGCTCCCCAGCCAGACATGGTATTGTGGCTGGCTGCATTATTTCCGTGATGGTCTGTTGTGATGGGTGAATGGTTGCCGTTCAACGGTCGGCGGATGACCTTCCTTGCTTACTCAGCCTGCAGCGTCTCTCTCTATTTTAGAACGGTCTGTCATTGGCCCTTCGTTTGTTTGTATGACCACCACCACTCCGGCACGCCCAAAAGCTGAGTTGCCTTGAAACGCCTATTCTATGTATGTAAGTTAAGTTACATACCGTATGACCCTTCTGGGATGAACATATTCAAATTATTCTCCTAATCACAGTTTTCATCCATCCAAATTTCTCTCGGTTTTTGTGCTAGTTGACTATCATTTGTATTGTACAGTATGAATCTTCAAAGTAAGATATTCTGGTTTTTTTGAAAAACAACATAAATGGTTTTTGTCGAGTATCATTCTTAGTTTAAAAAGTGAGACATTTGAACATGATTTTCCAAAATAAGTAGAATCAAGTAATGGAAACCATACCATCTTGTAATGCATGTTATTCCAATTTCATTACAATATTTTCTAATTTTTGTGTTAATTTGAGATTTGAAATTGAATTTCAAGAGAAAACCTTGCAAAATTAATTAAAGATTCTTAACAAAAAATATGATGAATCCAATTGTGCAAATGTGATATTCATATTGTCATTTTCGACTTTGCTTTGAACTTCAACATTGAAAACAATGTTGAATTGGGACATTAACCCCTAAATGCCTAGAGCCCTCTCCGAATTTGGCAATTTTGCAAAGATGCATTATAAAATGCAACCTAGAGGGATATTTTGAACTTGATATATGAATAAAAGTTGTAAATTATGAATTTTAGATTCTATTCGTACAATTAGATTTGTGTTTGCTATTACCAATAATTTTGCATAAAATTTGAAACGTGAAATTCAAAATTATTTTGTAATTCAATTATGAATAAGATATTGACAATCTACGGATGAAATTCATTATGATTGGTTGAAATGTAATACTCTAAGTGTAGCGATTTCTGGAAATTTCTTGGTTGCTTACTATTATAAGTTGACTTTTTTTAGAGCACTTTTACATTGAAATCTTCAAAATTTTGGGTGAATCACTACAACATGAAATAAGGCATAAAAAATCACGAATCATCCCCTTTCTAATCGGATCACATATGCATGAAGCTAACTTCCCATAGAATCTATAGTAAAAATTCCACACTGCAAAAAAATGGGATGAAATCTGTGCATTGTCCAAAAAATGAACGCTTAAGCAGTTAGGGGTTAACCCTTAAACATCAAGAGTGCCTGGACGGGGCAGCCCAAAAGGCATCTAAATATTTGGAGGCAAAAAAAATTAAATTAAATTTATTTTTTTATTTTTATATTTTTTTGCAAAAACGGCTCTGCAGTGCACTGCTGGCTAGCACTGTAGCATTGTAGCACAGCAGCACAACTGAACTTCAGCTCCCCAACCTCAAAACTTGTTCAATTTGATAACTTTTATTACTTACCAACGATTCGACAATCTCTCAAATGAGGCGAAAAATTGGAATCTAGATCACCTTTTCAGAACCTTGCAACGCACCAAGTCTCACTTGATTTGGTTGAGAAAATCAACTTTTTTTCTTCATTATTCTCTTTTAAATAAGCCCATGGGGCTTGCCTTGACGTTTAAAAGTTAAAGGAAAATCGTTAAAGGGATGTTAACCCCTAAATAACTGATTGACCATTTTCCGGTCGTAGCCCAAACAACATTAATTGCCTATGGTCAAAAAATGATTTTTTGAGTATTGATTTGTTGTCCAAATTGGAGGTAGAAATCAGGTTCTCGTGTTGTTTGATGCTTTTCATTCTCCAACCCGTTCTAGCAATATAGGCTGACCTATTTCCACGAACTGTAAAACTAGATTTCGATATTGGTGCTGCTTCATATCAAGAACACATGATATCATACTAACTTGGTAACAAGTTACCATTCTCGGCGCCAACCATTCCATATTAAGAGGAAACATTCCAGAAACAAGTCGTCTACCTAAGAAGGGCGGTATTTGTGCACTAAATAACATTGTCCAACGTCTATATTGGCACCAAGTTAGTGTTAAAATGAACCCAAGGTACCACTCGTACGCTATTCTTTGGTGTTCAAAGACCACCCTTTCTATTAGTACGCTAGTTGTAAATGTTCTTGTGCTCGCAACTAAGGCCCATACTACATGGGAGGAAACTCGTAGGAATGGCAGAGGCAGGTAGGTGGACCTCGCTGCAGGGGCAGTGGAAGTAGTTGTTGAATTTGTTGTTAGAGTAATGACTTATGAAGGTAACATCTGGAACATGAATTGCCTCCGAATGTTGTGTTCAGTTTAAAATGCACAAAGATAGACCTACTAACCTACTGAAATTCACCAAATGAGGAAATAATAATGAAGTTCTATGATCCTGTGAAGATATCATTGCTTGTCAACATGAGGTGCACTTCAACTTTAAATGTTGAAGGACTTAAAGATCTATGGACTTGATCTAATTTTGAAAAAGTAAAAAGACGATATTTAACTTTATAATAGGAAAAGCAAAAAGACTAAATTTAATTTTGAAATAAAAAGTAAAAAGATTAGGGCTAAACTACAAGTTCCTAATTATGGTGAAAGAACTTAAGATATAAACTAAGCTCTAGGTAAGAAGATAGAGGCTCCCTTTTGTTAAGATCCCTTCTATATGGTTGAGAAGTTGAGCTTTTGTATTACTCCTAGAGTTTTACAAATGTATTTACATTATTAAAACATCATGAGTTTAGATTTATTATTATTTACTTCAAGAGGTTTCTAACAATTGGTATTAGAGCAATTGGTATTAGAGAACTTTTGACATCAACTCTCCCTCTATAATAATTACCCCCTGCTCGTATCCTTGATCATTAGCTATGCATTACTCGTGTATCACATAATCACGATGAGACTCACTTCATGTACAACTATAATTTTGCATTAAGCTTTTGGAGAATTTGGCAGGAATTTCAAAAGCTATACATACCTCCTCTATTTCTGTGCATAGTTCGTCTCTTTTACTTCTATCACAGGAATTAATTTATGCACATGGTGTTGATTGTTCCTTTCTTCCTCTTTTGGTAAGCAAAATGCACGGTCGATAGTGTCAGAGGATTCCTCAGTCAACCTTCTCTTCGCTTATAGTATTTTCACAATTGCTTCCTTCAAGGACATACGTTGAAATAAAGAGAGTGAGGAACTTTGAAAGCGGTGTACATAAGGGCATTCAAGCATTTGAAAGGATGGTTGTATACTGTCCAGGTTGCTACATTGGAAGATACTATGGAGGATACCAAACGTGGAAAGTCAAGAGTGAACCTCGTTAAAAAGGCAGCATGGATGAGCCCCGCAATATGGAGTGATCTCCCGGAGGAGTTGTTGCAAAGTGTCTTTGCACGTTTACCGTTGGCAGGTATCATTCGCCTCCGATGCATGTCCAAGCAATGGAACAAGATCCTAAGCTCCCATGATTTCAAGCAGGTGTGTACAAATGCGCATCCCAAGATGTTTGCAATTATCACTCCCGGGTATAGCGCCTCCGGCAGCTTAAATGTCAGGTTGTATGACTTCAGATCTCATACCTGGCATGCGATGCAAATTGACATCGGATACCAGCGACGGAATTTCTTCACGATGAACGCTTCTGATAGAGGCTTGATGTGCATTGCTTACACGGCCTTAGAAGAGGAATTTGTGTCTGTCCTTGTTATGGGTTGCAATCCATTAACTCGCGTTGTGAGAACACTTCCTCTTCACTCTCACTACAAGCGTCCACCGAAGATGCTGCACCTCATGATGGATCGCGTCAGAAAATGCTACCAAGTGGTGATTGTGGGTACCGATCCAAATGGAGGCCTTGTAGCGGAGATTTTCCATTCCAACACTGGGCTTGGACTACCGCAAACCAGGCAGAGAAAATATACTTTAATTTCCGGGGTCTCGAGACCAGTGGTATCAAAACTTTATCAACTATTGTTGGGCTCCTTGTGTGTATGATTGCGCAGAAGGCCATTTCCTTGAGATTCCAGCAATTGATGATCTACTTAGAGACATGGATTACTTTACTATAAACAACTGTGCACTCGTGCAAGATCGGCTCTTTGTTTTGTGTCAGAAAGAACGAGAAGCAATCGAGGGAGGGGGACTATTGGAACCAGAGGGGTTTTTTGCACAGTTTCAATTTTTGGAGAGGGGAGCAAAATTGGTAAAATTGAAAGATCACCGCAGTATCAACTTCAGGTTCCCTAGGTCGACCAGGTCCTATCTGCGACGTGTGCTCTCATGCAAGGGTTTTTTGCTCGTAGTTACCGATGATTTTGAGCAATGGTCGTATGATCTCTCTACTAGAAAATAGCATGCCTTCTATCCAGTACTTCATGAGTTCTTGGGTGGGAATCTAATGTGTGAGCTGCAATGGGATGTTGTTCCCTAAAGAATGGAGCATTCTAAGTTTCGTACTTAAGAAAATGAGTGATCAACATCGTAGTTTGCAGTTGCATGAGGTTGTAACATTAAGAGGTTAGAGATATTTTCAAGACCAACCTACTGCAATCTGTATCGTACCGAGGCTTTTGAACTTCGGGGTCTGTTTTTGTTTTTTTTGTCATTTTGGTAAATAATCAAGTGTGCGGTAGTTCTTCATTTGGTGTAATTTGATGCACGTGGTCACTTGGTTGTGGATTTATGTATGTCTCTGAAAGAGCGACAAATCCACCACTTCTTTAGAGTATAGAATATGTGAGATTCATGTGACTCCAGCTTTTGTTCTGACATGATCGAGCTGCTTCAAAAGTTACTGTGCAGTGTTATACTTTTAATAAAGACAATTTAGTGTTTGAACATTATGCATAATTATATTGATGAATAGTTGCATTGGCCATTTGCATCAAAGGGTCTTTGCAACGAACTTGGGGTGCTTGCAACTCAGTAGACATACAATATCAAAGTTTGCCCTTTATCCTAAAGAAATTCCAACTTGTGTCAAAGTTCAGTGAAATATAAACTTTTTGTAACGTAGTTCTGTTTCAAAGTATAACTATAGGTCAAAGTCTTGGAGTCAAAGTTTTTATGTGTAAAGGATCATAAATCTATCATATAATAATTTTCCTTGACATTTTCAAATATGCAGAGACTCATTATTGAGAAATCAATCGTGGGACCTTCTGGGATGCCAAAGGCAGCGCCTCACTGTGGCTCATGAAAGCAGGCTAGTTCCACCTACAAGACCTCAGGGTAATCGAACCACAGAGAGCCATTCCCTGGTTTTCTGATGTATTCTCTCATCTAGGCCTTAAGAAAATAGGGAATATTCTCTAATTACATCCTCAAATGATAAAAAAATCTAAGATTTTTAACCCTTGAATGCTTTAGGTCATGTAGATGGGTGCACTAGTTTTCCCCACTATGATTGATACTGCCAGAAATAGAATGGATTGAATCAGAAAAGTAACCGTACAAATGTATTTTTGACTAGAATGCAAACATTTGGCCAAATATAGAGAATCATCCAATGGTGGGATTGGAAGATCATAGTATGTCTTTGAACTGTATAATGCACACTCAAAAATGAGATTTTGGAGTGCTTGCAACTCAGTAGACATACAATATCAGAGTTTGTCCTTTATCGTAAAGAAATTCCAACTTGTGTCAAAGTTCAGGGAAATATAAACTTCTTGTAATGTAGTTCCGTTTCAAAGTATAACTACAGGTCAAAGTTCACGTAACCTAGTTCTGTTTCAAAGTATAACTACAGGTCAAAGTTCACTAAGGAATTTTTCAAAGGCAAACACCTCAACAATATCCTATTGTTATAAAACTTTTTATTTCGGGAAAGTAATGATGCTCTCTCCTTTGATTTTAGAATATAATGTCTATTTTTTTTCAATCATACGATATTTCAAATTCTAAAATTAGAATTGTAAGTCTGGCCAATATTAAATGGAAAATGCTTCTAAGGTGGTTTCCACCAATCAAATTGCTAGAAACCATGGTTTCAGCCTCTCGACCCTGCACACTAGAGGCCAAAGTCCAAAGGCCGTGGACCTTCAAAATGCTTACATGACAACACTTTTTGACCAAGGTGACGGCCTCTCGAGAGGAAGTTTGAGTCCTACATTTTGCAAGACCCAAACTATGGTCGAGAGGCCGTCGATTTCTTTTCATAAAAGTTGAAAAATATATTTTATGCCTATTTTCAGTAGATTTCTTCGGACTCTTAACAAAGTTTGGACTCTCAATCCCACGGTCTCTCAACTTGGACGGCCATAGTGTGAAGCAACCCTAAATGAGTGTTGGCAATTTGTTGAGAGTCCAAAGAAATCTACTGAAAATAGGCATAAAATATAGTTTTCATTTTTTATGCAAAGAAATCGATGGCCTCTCAACCATAGTTTGGGTCTTGCAAAATGTAGGACCCAAACTTCCTCTCGAGAGACCATCACCTTGGTCAAAAAGTGTTGCCATGTAAGCATTTTGAAGGTCCACGGCCTTTGAACTTTGGACTCTACTATGATGGGTCGAGAGGCCGAAACCATGGTTTCTTGCAATTTGATTGGTGGAAATCGACAGCCTCTCGACCTCCGGCCATAGTGTGAAGCGGCCCTCAAAAGGCGATTCTGACGTATCTTAGCATACCGTTTGGATAGACTTCGAAATTTCAAAGTGTTATAAACTAAAGGCTCTCATAACCAGATCATGCAGATTTTAGTCAAGAATCTACAGGAGTAAGGGTTATGGAGTCAACGTTCATGAACCCCAATACATTCAAGTGGCCATGAATAAAAAGGACTTGCAGTACAAGATTCGACAAGCATGACCATTCACTACGTGACTGCATACTACTATAGCATTTCCGCTTCTAAATACTACGAATACTACAGCGACATCATTTGACAAATTCCAACCAACCGACACAAAATATAATCAAGACACGCTCCCATAAACAAAGAAATAAAGATCCAGAACTGGCATATCGGACTATCGGAACCCTGGCATACTCTCAGAATCATACACAGATGAGTGACTCCAAAACATTGTTGCCTTTCTCAGAACCCTGAGAGGGTATCTACAAAGACTTCCATCTGTATCGGTATATGCGAGGAGGCAGCACCACAATCTGCGACATCCTCTCTCATTAAAGGACACGAGCACCTCGCAGTTATTATCTAACCAAAGGGGACACATTTGTCTATCCCCAAAGCAACAGTATCATCATGATAATCTAGAGAGCTTCTCTGTTAAACTTGACCCATAAAGGCGTGAGCTATAACCTACCACTGTGTAAAACACTTGTTTGTCATCATTACCATGATGTATTGGCTATGTGCAGCCATTGAGATTCAAGTCTAAGTCAAATTTGCGCAAAAAAACACTTCAAGGTAGCGTCACAACCACATCCTTGCGATCAGCTCCATAAGCCTGTGCATGCAAAACCATAGGGATCAGCAACTCTATAACCACACACAACAACATCTCAAGTGTACAGAGCATAACAGATCTGCTATAAATTGGTCGCCATACGTAAGATCACATAAACAAGTTCGCGTAATCTGAAAACTTTCCCAAGACCTCTCCCAAGTGACTGCCGATATGCCCAAAGGAAAAATGCAAGAACAGGAGTTTACCTGAGCTCCATAACTCTTCACGTAGATGTGAGAGAAGAGCTCCTCTGAATCCGGCGATGGACTCTCCTGCAAGTACACATCCGACAACAAATTTAGACCACGTTTGACGTCAAAGCGACCATGCTAAGCACTACACCAAACATGTCGGTAATTTCATAATTGCCTACCACATCCCAACAACCACAAGTTTAAGACCCACAACATCCCAACCAATGTTACAAACCTTGGCCTTGGCAAGAGCATCTTCTACTTCTTTCTTGGCCTCCTTCTCCATAGTCTGCACACCTCACATAAAACTCTCAGACAAGTTCAACTCAAAAAAAAATCATATCGTTGAAACTTAGGCATCTGGATTCTGGAACCCAACCCACGAGCTCAACTGTCCAAAATTAGGAAACAAAGAGAAATATTATGTCCCACCTTGAGCTCCGCAACCGTAGCAATCTCGTGGGACAACAAAAGCTTCCTAATTCTTTCGATGGGATCCCGCTCCTGTGAATAGGCATCACCAAATCAGTTCCAGAGAGTCAGTCATAGTCACAACACCATGCTGCAACCTCTCACTTAACTAGCCACACATCCAAAACAACTAGCATCAACTATTAAAAAAAGTAAGCTCAACAGCAACCATACCTGACGGACACCAGAGATCTCATCACGAGTTCGGTACGTGCTGCCTGGGTCAGACATTGAGTGACCGTGGTACCTATAGGTGTCCATCTCCAACACCTTCATGCCACAAACACTTTTCAGGAAAGGGAACAAACCAAAATACACTCCTTACACCTGCCATTTAGTCTTTCACCATCACCCATACTGAAAAATACGGGGGCAAAAAACTCCCTCTAAAACAACCATCAGTTAAAAAAGACATGGACGAACTCACCATGGGACCATTTTTCAACGAATATTCCTTGGCAAACTTCACGGCCTGCTTCACAGCCAAGCAGTCCATGCCATCAACCTGTCCAAAAACAAGTGCATCTATCATCAATGCACATATTTGCATATATTTGCACTTTCCATGGAATGTGACAATGCTCTTTATCCTTGTTTTCTGAATGGTCCCTCAGATTATTTGGCCTACGAAAAAAACCTACTCAGACAAAAGTAGAACAAATAAATTCGAAATGCCTGATCTAGTGAGACTGGAACGAGATAGTTGAAGTTTAAAGCTAAAAGAGACAAATCCAACCTTCAAACCAGGAACATAGTCACCACGTTTATAGTACTCGGGACTCTTAGCTGATCGCCACTCTGCGGTACCCATTCCGTCTGACACAAACATATCCAATTTATCATCAGCTTCAGTTCCATTTTCCCAAAATGATGAGAACTAATTAGAACTAATTAGAACTTTAAAACACGTCACAGCATGAGAAAAATAATGACGGCCACATAATCACACACAATGGCCTCCAGATTCCAAAACAGAAGACCTACCCCAGTCAGCAGAAAAGCAAATCAAAAACAATAACACGAATCCATCCCGATCTGGATCCACATCCCAGCAGCATTATGCTTAAACTGACCAAGCGCACTTTTTCGATACTAAACCCACTCCCAACCATGTGAATCCCCTGTTGACATCAACACTGCCAACCACCACCACCATCTTGCTACTGCTGAGAGCCAGAAAACGAGAGTTCTCTAAACTTATAGTCAAGACCGTAACAAATGGAACGAATTAGGTTAAGATCGACAACGCATGACAATCGATTGCGCATTATCAACCTGCCACGAATTGCGATCTACTCTCCAACCTAATCGACTCAATTGGCATTCCTCGTTTTGCCATTCCCGTCTCCGCCCCGATCGGAGCGATCGATCCAAAGGTTCTAAAACCCTGGATTGACCAATTCCAACACGCAAACACCGATCCATCCAAATTACGATCCCTCGCAATCCGATCGCCCTCCATTTTTTGGTTCCATTCCTCTTTTGATCGATCGATCGATCGATTGTTTAAGGTTTGTGCGGGATCCAATTAAGTTGCGATTCGAAAAGAAATAAGCAACAGGTTGGGAAACTAAAAAGACACAAAAGTCCAGTACTCACAATGGTTGTTCTCGCAGACGTAGATGATGGGCAGGTCCCAGAGCGCTGAGATGTTCATGGCCTCGAATAGCTGGCCCTGGTTGGCGGCGCCATCGCCGTAAAGCGCCAGCGTGACGCCATCCACCTTCAAATACTTCTGCGCGAACGCGAGGCCGGCGCCCAGAGGCGTCTGCGCGCCAACGATGCCGTTACCGCCGAAGAACCCGCCCTTCTTATTGTACATGTGCATGGAGCCTCCCTTGCCCAGGGAACAGCCGTCCTTGCGCCCCATGAGCTCCGCGAACACCTCCGTGACGGTGCCGCCGCGGCCCAGGTGCGTGCAGTGGTCGCGGTACGCCGTGATAATGCAGTCCTTGTCGTTGAGCGCGGCCTCCATGCCCACGCACACGGCCTCCTGGCCGTCGTAGAGGTGGCAGAAGCCGCGGATGAACTTGGACTTGTACAGGCTGTCGGCCGCGATCTCCATGCGGCGCATCACGAACATGGTCTTGAAGAAGCCCAGAAGCTCCTGCGCCGACGTCTCCACGGTCAGCGGGGGGGGCTCCACGCGATGGCCCTTGAAGGGCACGGGAATGTCCAGCGTGATTGGCTCCGCGCTCGTGCTCAGGGCGCGCGCCGCGGGCGCCATGGCCCCGACCGCAGGCGCATTGAGCAGCCTGCTGGTGCGCTTCCACGCTTGCTGCAGCGCCATCGCTGCGGAATCCAACAATTACAACAACCAACAACAACAAGAAGGAGAATGCGCAGAAACCCTAGTGATGTTGGAGGGTGAATGCGAGCGAGATGAAGCCAAAGGCCGGGGCCAGGCGTGGGATCTTTTGCGGAATGAATGCCGCCCCTTCCTTCCTTGAGCAGACTCGGACGAGACTGGACGGAGCTCCGTTGTCTGGACTGGACGGAGCTTCGTTGTCCGGACTGGACGGAGCTTCGTTGTCTGGACTGGACGGAAAGTCAGTCCGTCGCAGCTGGCGTTCGTTGATTCTCGCCTCCCGTGAGTCCCACTGCCACGGCTGTGGTCTAAAGCACGCCCCCTTGGGTTGACCCCCTCTCTGCCCTTTCTTCGGTTCAGTCCACTCTGAATAAATTAGTTACTCCGTGAGTAAATACTGTACCTGCCTAGTTAGGCATATTGTTCCCTAATAATTAACCCTTAAAGGTCCACACCTTTCGGATCAGTATTATACAACAATATTCCCTATTTGGAATGGTTTCACACCTCTTATGAATTTAAGAATAAAAGTGAAGTTAAAATTCACATTGACATGATTTTAATGAGTTATAGAGGTCTCAATTTAGAACTTTCTATTTACAACAAATATCAAATATACGCCAACGTATCTACTATTCCCATCAGCCCTTTAAGAGTTAATAAAAACTAAGAGAACCATGTTAAAGAAAATTCATAAAGTCTCTTGCTCAACCATCCAGAGTTGCATCCCCCATCCTCTATGTTAGAGATATCCGGAAACTTATTGACACAAGCTCAATAAAGGTATGCTATGATTAGAAGCCCATAAGACTCTTGGGGACCACAAGGTCCAAAGTTCCATCCTTGGTGGCGACCATAATCCGGTCATGTGGTTCACTAATAAACGGGCTCCAGCAGCAAACTAGGTGGCGCGCCTTGACACTAGTATATTTTAATATTTGTACAATATTGATTCAAAAAATATTTTAAAATCCAACTAGTGCAATTGTATACTTCCCCTTAAGAACTAGCTTTTCTAGTTCAACCAATAAATAAATTATTTTAAAAAATATATATAAAAAAAACTTTTTAAACTTTAAAAAAATAAAAATTATTTGAATTATAATGAGCAAGTATCATAAAAGTCTTAAAATTAAACAACGCTCTTATAAATTTACAATTTAAACTAACCCTCGACATTGATGTAAATAACGTATTGCATCAATCTATTCATTTTCGATTTTAGAGTTCACTTTAAATTTACATATTTAAGTTTATAACTTTAGAGAGTTCACTTTCAATTTACAAAAGCATTTTGATTTTGTATATATTTTTAAAACTTAATGTAGTTTGTAATAGTTTTATTATTACTTTTAGTCTTCATGCATGGCCTATGTACAACTCTTGCTATAGTCCACTACAAGTCAAGATAAACATTTTATAAAAAAACAACGAGATACATTTATAAAATCCACAAATGTTCATGCACAAATATAATGCAAATTGTCAACAGTACACAAATTGCATTCATCATCAACAATCCTTTTCATATTGGTAATCAAATTTATCATTTATTTTCATTGTTTTGCGCATTTTTCTCTTGAAGATCAAGATGAACAAACAAGACGTTGTAGAATATGTGCGTTTAGCCGGTATGATAATTGTGACCGGTTTTTTGGTAAAATTTGCTTGGAATTATGATGGACACACGGATGACTTTTAGTCCCAAGACATAAACATACAAAAAAGTATCATACGATGGTTTTATGGATGTATCAAAGTTCAATGGAATAAATCTTGAATGATGTGTTGACATCAACAATTTTTGGAATGTTGAATTGAGTTTGTTCAAAATGAATGGTTGGCTTGGTAAAAGATGTATTCTTTTGTTGTACCTTTTTATGTTTTTTAGTTTATCAAGTATGTTATTTCACTTTGATTCTTTTATCCCTAAAATAAATTCACTAGTAATTGCAATTCTTTTAGTTCATTTATTTGTTTGATCTTATTTAGATTTATTTACCAACAAATTTCAAAGGATGTATAGTTATTTTAAATGAATGTATAAAGTATTTTGAGTTTTTTCTCATTTTTTCAACATTAGATATTGTATTTAAATCTTATATAAATGTATGGAAGTTGAAAAAAGTGAAGGAGTGAAGTTAGTGGAGAATCAAATAATAGAAAATATAGTCCATGAATAAAATAAATAAAGTTTGGATTGAGGGAAATTACACACTAATGTTCTATAATATATAAAAATTTGATGCCAAAACATTTGTATTTCTATTTTGGAAAATGTATATATTATGAGTTTTATTTAGTTGATCAATTACAATTGAATAAGTATGGATTAAGTTGTCATAGATGTAATTATAATGATAATCATGCGTACTAAAATTCTTCTACAAAGATTCCAAGGTTCCAAAAATCAAACCAAAGTCATATTATTTAGAAGTTTTCATAGTGGAAAATCTCCAAATACACTAGTTGTCTTCATGCATGGCCTTAAAATCTCTTATCAAGTCTCTTATAACTCATCAATCAAATCTTCTACCATTGATTAGAAATATAGTCATAGCATGATCTCTTGTTTAGTGAAGCTCTTGTTTTCAAAATGAGAATGGAAATAATTAGTTTGGAAGCTTATGGGGCTTTTTTTGAGTGGATTAAGATTTTGATAAATAATGCAATTGAATAGTGAGAAGATTTTGTTGGTTTGTTATTTGCACACCCAATGAGGAGAGTTGGTGGGTTGTTATGCTCCAAAGAGTGGTGGGATGTAGAGAGTGGGCCGGAATATTAGAATATTCTCATGTGATAGTCCAGATTCCATGTGTAATTCCAACGAGTTGTCTAAGTTGGCTCCACATGAATTAATTAAATATTATTGCATACCAATGGCTAAGTTGGTTCAACATGAATTAATTAAATAGTTTGGCATACAAATGCTTAATTTGAGGTACTTGTACGGTAACATTAGATACGTTTGTAATGGCATGTTCTTGTTTGACACTCTTATTAATGATTGTCTTTTCAAGAACTTTTGATTTTAAAATTCAAAATACCGTACTTTCCCAAATACTTCCAAAGTGACATTACTTTTTAACCAGATTGTAATTTTTTCTCACACCCTCTACCGATAATTGTCCTCTCTAACAACTTTTGATTTCAAAATTCAAAATTAATAGTACTTCCAAAATGACATTAATTTTTAACTAGATCATGATTTTGTCTTACCCTCAACCAATAATTATCCTTTCCAACAACTTATAATTTGAATTTCAAAGTTGAATACTATGCTAACATGTGTTTGTAACTACATAATTATGCTTGTTTGGTTGTGTCAAGCTATCTACTAATAATTCTTCTTTCTAACAACTTGTGATTTCAAATTTAAAACTTCAATAGCTTCAACTTGACATTGATTTGTAATCACATGTTGTGTCAAACTCCCACAAAAGTATCTTTTTCAACAAACAATAATTTAAAACTCCAATTCATGTATTTCAAATTACAAATAATAATTTTCTTAGATTATTTTCATGTTTAAACCACTACAAGAATGTCCAATCAAATATCTTTTTTAACAATTTATAATTCAAATCTTCTTATTTCATATCCACCCTTAATATAAACTTTGAAATAATCACTTTAAATCATATACTTTTTTCCTCGCTTTTTTCTATTGCTAAGAATCAATTACTCGTTTCACCAATTTAGAGTTCAAAATTCAAAAAATTCATATTGAAATCTTACTTCAATTCAAACTGTAAAATAAATATTTTTTACAAAAATCTAAATACTTAATATTATCAAACAACAAAATAGCACACTTGTTATAACATACAAATAATCAAAGATACATAAATTTTTAATATTAAACATGTGGAAAAAATTGTAAAAGTCCATTAGTAAGTAATATATAGATATCTTTGTATATATTGATACATTATTTCAAAATAATAATTATTATCGCATCAAATAGGCTTTATGTATCAAACATAATAAAAATTGACATAAATTGCTACATTTATTAAATGAATGGTACATTGTAATATCAACCAATATAATGTAAATTAGTTATATAAAATTGGATATGTTACTATCTAATACAATTAATTAAAAATCTTCTAATTTTGTCTTAGTAAAGTGAATGTGAATGTTCCTATATTTAATTGTGAAGTTAAATGGAAGTCAAAATCATAGAAAGCCCTTTCTATCTATCTATTTAGTATGGGAGAGAGATTAAAGTTCAAACCTATTTATAGAAATCTATGTACTCTAAAACATTGGGCACTTCAAGACCAAAAGTATATATTTAAACATTATTTTAAATATTAAAAAATAAATCTATAAAATTTTGATTATTTTGTTCAAATGAATAATTGCTTGAAATCCAAAAAACAAGGGTTTTGTTAAAAGTACAATTCAATATGTAAAAGTGCACATAAACAATTTTTTGAAAATTTATAAATTTCATTGAAAATATGATCATTTCATAATTATCCTAATAAGAAAAATATCATCATGAGGGGTGTGGCATGTGCCTCACCCCTTAAGATAGGCAAAATATTGTTATAAGGGGTGTGGCATGTGCCTCACTCCTTAAAATAGGCAAAATATTGTTGTAAGGGGTGTGGCATGTGCCTCATCCCTTCAGATTTATCAAAATATATCTGAAAAGACTCTAGCCAAAGTACAATAGTATTGCTTATACATACAATTTTTTTAATTAAAATATTCGAAAATAATCCTAGAAAATAGTGCACATTTCAATAGGCACTTTTAACAAAACCCGTGTTAAATTCTTTCTCTTTGATTCCTTGTACATCTAATTTTTTATGTAATATGCCTAATATGTTAAATAACCTGCATTTTTATAAAATTCAATATTTTAACTGCACATATAATACACTTTTTGATGAACTTAACCCCTAAATGACAAAGGGGGTAAAGGCAAACCCTAGATGTGTTATAAAATGTTACTTCTACAACTTTGATGAAGTTTGGTCCAAAAGAAGAAATGAGAAGCATGGTGTTATCTATAATTATTCGTAAGGTAAAACTTTCAAAAAACGATTTAGACACTCATTTAGTGCATTTAGAAGCATTTACCAATTAATATTCACTAAAATTGTAAATTTTATTTTTAGAATTTGAAATTTGGTATGATTGGTTAAAACTAGACATTCAATTCTAATTTTATTAAAAGCAAAAATTCCAAAGGAGAGAATATCATTACTTTTCTGAAAAAGAATTTTAGGACATTGTTGAAGTGTTTGTTTAAAAAAAATACAGGGTCATTGAACTTTGATTCATTTTTGAATGTAGAGAGTTCACGATCATGCAACTTTGATGTTTTTGACCATCATTTTGTTAATCAATATTTAGAGGGGGTTTTATCCAAGAAAAAATTAAAGAAAAATGGTCGGCGTGGTTGTTAACCTTTCAATAATACCTTTCCAATAGTATTCTTTCAATAATTCGACAGATAGGGTAAATTTTAAAGGAAAATGGTTATCTTCTGGTAATGGTGGTTGTAGTGGTCTTGTATTATATTGAAAGGATACTATTATTGAAAGAATTGAAAGGATACTATTGAAAAGATACTATTATTGTGTCATGAAAAGGTACAACAACGAACTAACAAACAATTTTCTGAATTCTTTGAATTGTTTACAATTAGAATTGGAAATTTAGATTATGACTTTTGTTAAAACATGATTGCATATCCTAGTATTTCAATAATATTTCTTCATGGTATTGGGTGTTCTTATGGTGACGAGTAAGTAAAAAAAAGTTGTTCAAGGTAATGGATTTTTTGAGAAAATTCACTTTGAAAATTTCTACTTAATTTTTTCATAAATTATGAATGTATGAGATTTTGAAGGTTTAGGGGTGTGAGGGATATCCACACAATGATATTTTTGGCTAGTTTAGTTTAGTTTAGTTTAGTTTTTTTTTTTTTTTTTTTTTTTTTGTTTTAAAAAAAAATTATTTAAAAAAAAAAAAATTATTTTAAGAATAGTGCTCCGCTATGACCATATTAGTAAAAATTACAATGTAGTGTAAAATAAATCGTATATAATTAGAACTTCATTATTCAAAATTTTAGGTGGTCTACTCTAATTAAATGTTGAATAGTTACAAAGTTGTTTTCTAAAATTAAAATTCTTCCATTCTATAACATTTAATAAGCCTTGAAAACCTAAGCCAATTGAAAATTGTGCAAGATCATGAAATACATATAAAGGGTTTATTTCTTAAAATACATGTATATATGGTGATTTAAAAAAACATGATATTTTATTCCAAAAATAGTGTGGAAAGTGTAAGTCCATTAGAATATTATTTTCGCTGGCAAACAAGTTTTACATTATTATTATAAATTAAATTTATTGCATCAAAGATGAATTATTTTGAAAAAAAAATTTGGTGGACATTATAATTAGATAAGAAGAAAGTTGTAATTGAATTTTTTTTCTTAATTAGAATCATTTTTACCACTACATTCACTACATTCATTACTTCAAGAAAGTGGTAGAAGATGTCATCCAATTAAACCTTGAAAAACAAAAGCTTGAAACAATTCTATTGCGATTTCTCTTGGTAATCCACATTGATGTAATGGAAGAGAAGGACCAACTATAATGACTGAGCGCCTTGAATAATC
Organism: Pohlia nutans; assembly: GCA_022496805.1. Classification (NCBI taxonomy): domain Eukaryota; kingdom Viridiplantae; phylum Streptophyta; class Bryopsida; order Bryales; family Mniaceae; genus Pohlia; species Pohlia nutans. Next base: position 8,872,287 of record CM040086.1, read on the forward strand.
AACTCGTTTTCCAAGTAAATTTTCACGAAAGCGTTCTATTCGTTCAATAACATCTTGAAAAAGATTTACAAGGTCTATTGTAACTGATTTGAGGCTTTTATTCACTCTTACCATAAGAACGCCCTACTATTGAAAGGATATTAAATCCTTTTCAATAATATTCTTTTAATAAATAATATTGAAAAGAGACTATTGAAAAGGTGCTATTGAAAGATATTGAAAGATGCTAGTGAAACGATGTTGGTCGGAAAGGATGCTATTGAAAGGATGCTATTAAAAGATATTGAAAGATGCTAGTGAAAGAATGCTATTGAAAAGATGCTATTGAAAGATGCTATTGAAAAATAATGAAAGATGCTAGTGAAACAATGTTTGTGAAAGGATGCTATTGAAAGGATGCTATTGAAAGATATTGAAAGATGCTACTAAAACCATGCTAGTACACAATGCTAGTGAAACAATGTTATTGAAAAGAATGCTATTTACAAAAGGATACTATTATGTTATGGAAAAAGAATAAATAGGAATAATTTATTTTACGTTATTATTGATAAATGAAGCCTGCTTGAATTGTTAAATTTCATTTAGATTGTGACTCTCATTTAGTAAATAGTTATCTTAATCAAATGTGTGTCAATTTTCAAAATTAGATAGTTGAGGTGTATAATATACCAAAAAACAATGATTTATAATTTGATGTCACAATTTGACCTATTAGTCCAAAAATTGCTCCAAAACTCCCATTTTTAATGTTTTGGGAAAAAAAGTGAAAAAATTAAGTTTTTTTTCTTCTTTAGAAAAAGGATTTTATTCTCGAGAGTACTATGAAAATGTTTTAAAGAAATTTAGGCCATTTTTCCTAATGAATCTTGAGATATTAGCTATCAATGTAAATGCGCATAGGTAGATTTATTTTTTTGTAGTCCTCCCCCCTCCCAAAGTTAAATTTAAACTAGTAAAGTAATTGGGGAATAGCTATAATATTGTTGGATGCATGTATCAAAAATGAGAGCCGAAAGGAGGAAAAAACACACAAGGACTTTTAGATTAATCCTAATGAACTTCGAAATTTTGCCCAAAAATCATAAAAATGTTTTCGCCAACTCGTTCACCAAGTTTCATTTCATGCCCAACAAACTTCAAACAAACAAAAGTAAATTTAGGGGGTCCAAAAAACCCTAAACAAAGGAAACCAATTTAGAAGTATCAGAGCATCATCAATTTATCACAATAAAAAAGGTAGTACAATACGAAAGGGAAATGTGTCTTGCAAGCACAATTCTCATTTGTGTTGCCTGTCTTAGATTGTAGGATTGATGATCAACACTCTACCTTCACTCTCACATGATATAATAATCTCAAAGATCCACCGTTAGTTACAACCAAAGTTTGGAGAAACCATGCAAATTCAAGCAAACTTTGTTTTCACAATTCACTAGTAGAAAAGGTGGCACTGCCCAGGGAGATGCCTAGGCAAGCAGTGATTGTGGGAGAGCAACACCTTTCTACTAGCGATTGTGGACAATAAATATAATAATTTGTTTTTTTTGTGACGAGAAAACATTTGAGGCAAGGGTCATCAAAACAACACTTCTCTCATTGAAAACATGCGTGAGTGGGCTCCAAAGGGTGAAATCACTCATGTGAACCTGTGCCATGAATATACCTTGACATTGAAAATTGGTACATCTTCACAGATTCTCAGCTCAAAATTAATATTCTGAAGTGTAGACACACATCAACTGTTCGGATGAACTTATGATCAACTCATTCTGACTTGTATCCATTCTGCTGATGGCATAAAACTAAAGATCAACTTGCACTACCACCCGACCCATTGATCGCTGCTATGGGCACACACACTATGGGGGGAGAAATTATAACTCTGGAGTCCAAAACTCTCACTGGTTCAAGATCTTCCAGAAAATGGAAACTGCACAGACGTTAACTACCTACCATCTGCCAAGTCCCATGCCTAAAAAAATTCCGATTGAGCTGAAATGACTCCCAGCTTCCGCTCTTCCGCAACGCTGTCTTTGTATGTACACACAGATCATTCTTGATCCATTCAATCTCCAAAATTGTGTTGTTGTAAGTGTTTTCTTACAGTAACCATGAAACCAGAACTCGCAAGCACGGGGACTTGATACCGGTGCAAGTCAGCAAGATGCAGGCTTGACTTGGAACCCAAGCGATGCTTGATGAAGGTGCCGTTTGATTGCTGCATCACCAATCCTTTTGTTGCACCTGTTCCACCATGGGGGTGATCACACATGTGAGTGTAACTTTTAATTTTTAATTTTTTTTATTACTTGTTCTTTAACCCCTAAACGTACCGACCCTTTAAACACAAGTAGATGTTAGCCTCAAAAATAGATATTAGCATGGCTCACATGTACACGAGGTGTACATGAGAGGACCATTGCAAGCATTAAACCTACCCTACAAATTTGACATACTTGCATTTGGAGGTATCTCCAATATTATCAACATCTTCCCATCTCAAGAGATTTAATTGGTAGAGAATTTAACCCTTAAAGGTTTTAGGGCATAGTAGATACGGTACCATATATTTAACACTTGTTGTAAGTAGAAAGTTCCAAATTGAGATCCCAATAGCTTTTAAGACCATGTAGACATGAATTTTAACTTCACTTTTGATATGAAACTTATAGGAGGTGTAGAATCATTCCAAATACAATGAAAAACGGCCGTATAATAATGGCCGGAATGGTCAATCTGGACCTTTAAGGGTTGATAGGCTTGCATAGGTGACTTGGATGAAAGTCATCCGGAATTGTATGAGAAAGTTACAAAGGCTTTGAACCTGTTCATGACCTTGTTTGTGGATGCTGGGACATTTAGGGGTTAATATGCTCTTACTTTGTGAGGATGATACTGACGTGAGCAAGGGAGGTAGGAAGAGACATACCTTGTCAGCTAAACCAAAGAATTGACCCCCTTTCGTTTCGGTTGTCGGCACCTCGTGATTCTTTTCAACTGCAGCTAAACCCAAGAAATCGTAGCAATCTGTCGACATATTGGAATCCTTTCTAGCCCCAGATACCAAAAATCTTTCTGGAAATGGAGTCGATAATTCTTCATTCGGTGACTGCAATGATGCGTTCCCGGCACCATTAAGAGTTTCTAGATCCGAAGGGTAAGATTTGCAATTCTCAATTTCCGGTTGTACAAAACTCCGTTGTTGAAACTTATCCACCAGAGTCCTTGTTACGCTCCAGAGAGCTCCAGGCTGTTTATAACCGTAGTTTTCTTCGTCTACATCTTCATCGTAAAGCTCCTCTGCGACCTCATCATCCTCTATACAATTCACATTGAAGCGTTCGTTGCATAAGGTTAATTGGATAAAAAAGGTTCGTTAATTTTGTCTATTATCCTACAATTATCCAGAATCAGCTCTCGAAAACCGCGGTCAAACGAAGAGGTGGGTTCTAGAAAGTGAAATCCATCACAAACTTTATTAGTTTGTATTCATTTTTACTGTTACGTGCAATAAGACCGACACACAACCATGTTAAGACTGAAACCTTCAAGAAACGACCTTTTCAAAAAGTTTCTTATGGCTTTTAAATACGATTTTTCAAATTTCTCTCATGTCGGGGGGATACTTTTACCTGCGTCTGAACTGATTCCTAAGAGCTGATGGACTTCAAAATCGCTCAACTCTTGTGGTGCACCGCAATGTGCTCTGCCAAGGCCGTAGCAAAATCAAATAATTAGAAATTGAAAATTGAAGATGTTTAACAAATCACTTTTTGGGTCACAAAGCATGCCTGAATAAAAGAAACGACTGAAGGCAACCTTTTCGGATCTTGGTCGTTGTCAGCACAAACCCATCTTGTAGTTACAACAAATGCATCAGAAGGTACCCTCCTCCAGCTCCCACAATCGTTACACTTCACCCATCGATACTCCGGCCTAAATCCAACACTACTAAGTTAGCCTTAAATTAAAGACCTGCAGAAAAACCAGTATTTAAATACGCACCGTGCCCAAAGGACTGAGGACACGTGTGAAACTCACCCGCAAATTCTATTGGGGCTGTAACTCGGTTCCTTGGTAAGGATGGGTGGCTCCTGCAAGACGAATTCAGTGTTAATATAATAATTCAAGCTTTTCTCACCATTAATATGCAGAGACAGAATAGTACTCCCTCCGTCCCAAAGTTTTTGTCATACAAATTTGTTTGGTATTTCTTTGAGCCAATTTCATTGATCATATTGTAAGAAACATGATTAAAAAAGGTTCCAAATTATGTCACTAGAATGATTGAAGAACATTGCATGTGTTCATTGCAACCTAAATAAAATTAGCCACAAGGAAGTATTTTTTTGACTTACTTAAAAAAGCACTTTCAAACATGACTTTCAAACATGACAAAAACTTTGGGACGGAGGGAGTAAGAGTCTTTTGAGTTACGAGGTCCGGAAAAAATACCTTGTATTCTTCGAAATCGTGACCATTGATAGTAACAACGGTGGGGACAACACCGGGAGCTGGTTGAAGAAGATCCTGGATTTCCTTCCATTCCGAATACTCTTCCACGTTGATTTGCAGCCTCTTTCGTTTCGAGCCCAGCACCCCTCCAACCCTGTCCACATGCTGGAAGTCGTTTGGCGAAAGAGACCGCCTGCCAGTTATTTTTTTCTGTGTGGGCATTTCATCCACTGCCAAGTATTCGATGATGTTGGACCGTTGGGCATGTGACATGCGAGGGAACTCGTTCTTCCTCCTCCTCTTGCATTGGGTGCCTCTGTCTAAGACCTTGTCAACTGACATTATTGTTGTTGTTGCCGCTTTTCCTTGTCGAGGTGCACCTTCATCCTCGAGGGATGGGCTCCAGTCATTTGCGAGATACCGAATTCCTCCATTGGAATGACCCCTTTCTTTGAACCGATCCTTGGAAGCACCGCCAGTCAAAGCCTTGGTTTGCTTGGTCTGCTGAACCACAAGAGCAGGGCACTCCGTAAGACCCTCCAATTCTTAATTAATGCAACTGAGTTCTCCTTTTAATTTCCACCATGAGAGTAGATCATGTCTTACCTTCTGCTGCTGTGGAGACTTCTGCACACGATCCTTAACGCTCATGAACAACGTTCCTTCTGGCTCCATTCTGCTGAAGAAGACTGGTTCAAGAAAAGCAGATGCTAGATAATTAGGGTCAATGCATAACAGACTCATGAAAATTAACACAATGCCCTGACAGGCTACAGTCGTCATTGTCAAGATAACGAATGAACCCCTAAAGGACCAAGGATTCGTGGTTTTAAAATGACAAATTTCAACTGATCATACTGTGGAAAATTTAATTCAGACGAGACATCAGAATCAGTTCAGAGCTTTGCATCGGTTGGTCAAAAAAATATAAACTTAAACAAAGGAAATGTACATAGTTCCTACTCAAAACTGCTAAAAACGATAGGCGACACAATTCGGGCTTCTTGGTCCTTGGGGGGTTAATTGTCAGCAGCTCTTATAAGACTCATGACATGCAATTCAAAGGAGACCTAATTTTTTTTTTTCATGCCATGTAAAAGACAGACGGGTTTAATGACACATGCGATATGATAACAGTGCAAGAGAGGAGAAAGCGAACACGCTGCACCTGTATCACCACCGGTTAGATTTTCTGATTGAACAAATGGATAGAATTTCTTGAAATAATAAATCCGACTGTCCTTGCTGTGCCAGAAGCAGAATTCGAAGCTCCACTCTTTCCCATTGGCATCGAGAAGTTTCATCCAAACACCTTGTGGCTTGTGAATTGGAGGGAAATGTTCCTATCACAACAATAATAATTAATCCATAGTTTTCGTTATACTTGATTCTCTTTACACACCGTGTAGATTCATCAGCACGCAAAAAACTGTCTAGAAAGAAATGGATAGAGCTGCACAAGGACATAATTCACAAATACGCACCTCGACTTTGCGCTTGGGAAGAACAAAATGCCCAGTGCTTCGGCAATCAGTGGCACTCGCGACCTTATCAAACAGGTACTTCATTTTCTTCCTAAAACTAAAACCTTGTCAAGGACAACTGAACACAATATGAACCTTTTAATGTACAAACCAACAAAGCTTGCATCAATTCATTACATTCGACAATTCATCACATCCAATACATTTATTAATAAGAGGATACAATGGTGAGTTCGGGTTGGTGTGGGGTCCATTTATAGACATTGAGCGAGCAGGAGGCGGCAGGAGCGCTATGGGACCCGCCCGTTCTTTTCCATCTGGCATCATTTTCTGGTCAGAAATGTATAGCAAGCAGTTAAAGAGGCCGAGACTCACTGTGATTCCGACTAGAACCAATATTGATATTAAACCACCTAAAATAATAAACTAGTATATGGTACTGACAAAAGCCTCGGCTGACAAAAAGAAGGATTGACTGACGCTCTCAGACTGACAAAAAGAAGGATTACAATAGTGCTCACTTGGATTTGGTTCACTGTTGTCATCGGAGTCCTTCGTCCTCCGGTCGACAGACTTACGCTTGACAGATCCTCGAATTGGTTGTTTAGGTTTCAGTAAGTTCTTCCCTAAGACGGATGCTACGAGCAAACTTGTCCCACCTGCCAGTTTCGAGCCTGAGTAAACAATAGCAATATATAAGAGGGACTAGGATCTCACAAAGAAAAATAATAATTTAATTTCAAAAGGTGCCACAGTTAATGGAAACATAATTATAACTACTCCAAGGCCTTACCTGGAACCTGGCAGGTGGACAACGTAGTTGCCAGAGCGTTGGAGCTTTTCTTTGTGACGACGCCTTCAGGGGTTGGAGATGATGCCTTTCCGAACACATGGAAAGCATCTCTCGTGTTGCTGTTGCTGTTGTTGTTGGTGTTGGTGTTGTTGTCGTCGTCCATTGGCATTTCCCCCTCCCAGCCAGAAATACCAATGCTGTGCGGCACTATGGCATTCTGAAATGGGCTTTTGATAAAACTCGGGAAATCACGGCTCAGCATTGGTTCTGCTTCTTTGGTTTCCCAAACCTCCTTCAACGCAATGTGTTGTTGTTGCTTCCTCTGTTGCCTCGTTCACAGTGACACCTCTACTCTAAAGTAGCGCTCATTTCAGAATGTAGTATACACAGCATTCTTCCACATCGTCACCGTCATCATCTGACTGTCGAAACGGGTTTCATAACTTGAATAAAAGCTCCGACCTACATCCTCTGCTCATAGAAACCAAACAACACCATTCACTTCACATGGACCTCGACCATGAGATCCCACCAACTGGTTGTTACAACATGGAAATTCTGCTGACCCTTAAACACACATTGTAGCAAGTAAGAAAACTGGCTCCGAGTGCACTACTCATACAACGGTGAACAGGACAAACAACCGGGGTGCTCTGCTCCATAGGATGGCAACTAAGACAATGTCAACTCCTGGCAAACCGAACTGGGGTTTCTGGACACTAGGTGTGTATTTCAATGTGAGATTTCCCGACACGTTGCAAAACCTAAAGTCTTACATACATACGGATTTCAGAAAACCGATTTCTCGCCCGGGTTTGAGTCCAGACCGACCTTGAATTGCAATTGAATCACGGCAACCCACACAATCCAGAGCAGGGAAATAATGTAAAAGCTAGCAGCGTTTCCGAACGACGACCTAACAATGCCGAAACTGCCGACCGATCTTACTAGCTATCGCCTAGGTACGTGGTTGTTGTTGTGGAGGTTTATACAGAACCCCAGCTAGCCAAGGAAGCCATCGACAACACAAAAAGTTAGCACTACATTCTATCAATAAAGCTCGGTCTACCGCTCATGATCCCGACTTTCGATGGTCAGTAGACCTCCAATTGCTGCAGCAGCAGTTGGCACGTGCCAACCTTGCGAGAGACACAGAGACACCCCGGGCGGCGTTATTACGACCCCGGCCAAGTAACCGTAACGCCAGCCGCAGCGCCAAGAATGCATACATTCGAGTCGCAGAAAGAAAAGAAAATTCAAAACTAAGACCGCCCGGGGCTATGTCCTCGTGGTGCGCCTCTAGAAGGCTCACAACCAACCTTTTCAAGCAACAATAATCTCAACTCATAGCTAATTGACTTCGGCAGAGATTGCTCACAAGACCATCATTCATCTACGCTGCAACAATATTATTTTCTCGACCTTCCACTCAATCGAAGAACTCCAACAAAGAACGCCGCCGCCGACTCACCAAAAGAGTTCCTGAAGTCCCTCGTCGTGCTAGTAGAAGCGAATGGTCGTTTCTAGAACCAAGTTTCCAAAAGCTCATCCGATTCACTGCCTACCAAGATCTGTCCGGAAGGAAGTCAGGTAGTCAGTCAGTCAGTCAGACCGTTCCGTCGCGGCGCCGATATAAGGCCGTCCGGAGGGTTCAACCCAGAATGATGCAAGACTGACTACCGGTGGAAAGAAAAAGAGGAAGTTCTCGGCTGCACAGTCGCAATGCCAAACGAATTACGAAGCGGGAACTCGTCAGAGAGGAGGATTAATACTCACGGGACGGAGATGGGTGAGGACCGTACTTGCGGGTGCACTTGATGACTACTGGCTACTAGTGTCCATGGGTAACCACTCACTTCTTGGCGCTACTGTGCAGTTACAAAAGCACTCAATCTCTCACTCACTCCATGACCTTGCTTAGCTTCTCACCAATTCATTCTAGCTACGCGGCCATCCTCGTTCTAGGGGGTGGGCTGCACATGATACCAACATCTGATTTCTTGCGAACAACAGAACTGATATGAAAACTACAAAATATTTCACAACATCACACACTGCAATGCCAAGGGAGAAAAAAGCAAAGGTCCACGGGCCGATCCTTCGTCTCTACAAAGATCGAAAATCCGCAATTGATTCTCGCCAAGAAGCAGAGATTCCAAGAATTGCTGCACAGAACCCCAAGATTCCAATGCCATGGCTATTCCTAGACACACACACCAAAAAAAAAAAACAAAAAAGCGAAGAAACGAGACCAACAATCAATCGACGATCGACGGAAAACTTGTGACTTGAAACGTGACATACCCAGATGAACGAGGCCCACCGGATTGAAAAGAAACTCGTCGCCCGCCTGGCTGCAAGAAAAGCAAGCTGCGCTCTGTTCCACAGTACTGGCTGCCTAGCGAGCCGTGAAGCGAACGGGTGACAGAAAAAGCATGGCACGGAGTGGACCCAGGCGGTCTGTAGTATTATAATTGTGGAGGCGGGTGGTGCTGTGAGGGTTGCTGCAGCAGCAGGCAAAGGAAACGTACAGGGGGTCCAAGAAGTAAGACAAAGCCAGGGCAGGCAGGCGCGCGAGGCGAGATGAGATGAGATGGGGTGATGATGAAGAGGACGGAGGAGTTGCGCTTGCGCGAGCGAGCGAGCGAGCGACAGAGGGAGAGAGAGGGAGAATTCCGTTACTAGACAAAGGGCAGGCAGGCGAGCAGGCAGGCAGGCACGGCAGGTGAAGCAGTAGTGAGGCAGGCAGGCAAACTCGCAGGAGGCAGCGAGGGCTAACTTAACTGGCTGGTTGGGTTTTGGCTCCAGCTAAGTGACTCCAGTAGAGTACTTATACTCCATCATGAGAGCGCTTGCGAGACACACAGCCTGCCAATCAAACCACCCCACCTCACTACCTCTAGCATGCGTGAGTGACTACGTGAGTGACCGACGGCGAATCCTCACCCACCCACCCGGCCTTCGCTTGCACATCCTTTCAGTTGGTTTTTTTCTCCCCTTGTGAGACCCCAATTCTATCACTTTGAATGCTGCACAAATGAGGTGTCTATCGTCAATGTAGATGCCATTGTCGAGAACGTTGTCAAGAATACAAAATCTGGCTATGTTTAAACATTTTGTTTTATTTTATGACAAATACTGTATGTGGTGAAATGGTTGCAAATATCGGGGGTTCAAATGTGACGGTATTTAGGAGGGCGATGCTAGGAGGGGCGTGTTCACACTGTATGTTCATTTATGATGATCGAGGAGGCGCGAGAGGAGCCTGGCAAAAGGGAATGTTGGTGCATGGCTCTGGGGCCCAGCAGTGTCTAAGTTAGGGGCAAGTCGGTAGGCCAGGTGGCGGCCCTGGTAGGTTCTGGAATTTCCGCCGGGTGGGTCGGAAGCTCGTGAGTGTCTGACCCAGGAGTAGTAAGTTCGTTCACTCACTACTGCGCCTGCCTTCCTTTTGGTCTACTTTTTGGTTAACTTTTTTCTGTGGCGAGAGAGAGAGGGACGCATGTGTCTGACATTAGGGTTGGATTCGGTGGGGCTTGTCTTGGGTTGTGTGAAGACGGAGTGTCAGACAGATGCCAGGCGATCGAGGAGTAGTAGATTCTCGGTACCGGTTTTGGGGAGGTGCACGCCGGGGGCGAGATGTCGCGCCAGGAGAAGCGGAAAGAATTGAAGAAGCAGAAGAGGAAGCAATTGCGGCAGCAGACGGCTTTAGAGTTGCAGCAGCAACAACAGGAGGTGGATGAGGAGGCGGTGATCCGTGACGAGGAGAAGGAGCGGGCGGAGCGCGAGGAGCAGGAGCGGCTGTGGTTGTTGCGTGAGGAAGAGGCGCAGAAAGAATGGCTTCGGAAACAGGAAGAAGACGAAGTGGACAGAAAGGTTTTTGTTATGATACTTCGGCCTTCTCTCGCTGTGTTCCTTCTTGTTGATCGAACGCAGACGTTGTTGAACTACGACTAGGTTCTGGTTGGATTTTTTTTGGCCGCCTTCTTATCGAAAATCAAGAGCCATTTTGCGAATTAGGGTTTCGAAACAGGGTTGCTCCTCATGACATCCATTCAACTCTGTCTGTTTTTTTTCTTGCATCGATCGTCGATCCATTGCAGACGTTGAACTACGGCTCGCTTTTTTCAGCGTCTTCTGATCGGAATTCAAGAGCCGCTCGGTATTCTGGTTGGTTTTGTCAGTGGATTTTTCTTTGGCCGCCTTCTTATCGAAAATCAAGAGCCATTTTGCGAATTAGGGTTTCCGAAACAGGGTTGCTCCTCATGACATCCATTCAACTCTGTGTTTTTTTTCTTGCATCGATCGTCGATCCATTGCAGACGTTGTACTACGGCTCGCTTTTTTCAGCGTCTTCTGATCGGAATTCAAGAGCCGCTCGGTATTCTGGTTGGTTGTCAGTGGATTTTTCTTTGGCCGCCTTCTTATCGAAATTCAAGAGCTATTTTGCGAATTAGGGTTTCGAAACAGGGTCGCATCCATTCTGTGTTTTGGTTCTTGTATCGATCGTCGATCTAATGCAGACGTTGAACTACGACTAGCGTCTTCTGATCGGAATTCAAGAGCCGCTCGGTCTTTTGCGAATTAGGGTTGGGAAACAGGATTGAAATCCATTCCAACTGTGTGTATTTTTGGTCTTTTTTTGGTGAGAGCGGCATTGTCTGAGTGATTTTTGGTGCTATCTTGAATGTTGTTGTGGTGAATTCTTGAGCTGTTGTAATCTGCAGCGCAAAGAGGAGGCGCGGAGACTCCAAGGTGAAGAGGACCTTGAAGAAGGTTGGGAGTATGTGGAGGACGGGCCTGCCGAAATTATTTGGCAAGGGAACGAGATCATTGTGAAGAAACCCCGGAAAAAAGTTCGAAAGGGCACCCACCCCAGCACCCCGCTTGCCATTGAGGTAAGCCTTTTTGGTTTTGTTTACCGTCCAGTTGCACTCTGCAGGATATTGATTAGTCAACAGACGTGAAAGGTTTCGGTGGCATATTCAACAGGAGCGTACTCTATATGAGGGCAATCTTGCACTCTCGTTACTCTGTTTTAGTGGAAGCCATTTTTTTAAACTATGAATTTGATATGATAAGCTGGATGTCGAACATCTTGGAAGACCCATTCCAAACCCTAAACTGATTTGTGAAAAGGTTAGATAACATGATCTGCACTCACTAAACGTTGAATGTTATGAGAGGTTAACACGGCTCGTTGTGTTGTTTAATGCCATTCTTTTGTCATTGTTCCGTAGTGGTCATATGCAAATGAACTTAACTCCTAAACGACCAAGGATTTATGGTATTAAAATGACCAATTCTGTTGACCATACTGTGAAAACTAGGTTGGCCTGTGTTGGACTCCGGCACAACAGTTCCGGCGGTGGAATTGTCATGGGGGTGTATTATGTAATAGATAATAAAACTCAAATGGGGCCAAACCTTATATTCGTGAAGAACATTGCATGTGTTGGTCAATAAATAAATAACATTGGACAAAAATAAGTCCCCATATGACCTATTTTTAACTGCTGAAAACACATGAGACCCAATTTGGGCTTCTTGGTCCTTTAGGAGTAAGTATGGACTACCTGAAGTCTATTTGGAAACCAAAATTGTGACTACTTTTGTTTCGCTTTTCCAGCAGGATAAGAGAAAGGATGGACCAACTTCAAATCCGTTGCCTCCTCAGAGCGCTGCTTTTTCCAGTTATCAAGCGGGCAATCACGATGATGTTGCTGATCGGTCTACGAATTTCGGAACGGAGAAGGTGAAATGGTTTTCCAAAACCCAGTGTTGTAGTTTCTTGAGAAGGCCTTAGTATGTGCGAGCTGTCCTAAATGATAAGACACGAAGATATCGAGAAAATGAAACTGCTTATAAGCTATTAGGCGAAGGAAACTTTATGATACAATTTGAATTTTATTGATCCAGTTTCCTACCGAAGCCTTTTTATATCCCAATGTCACAGGATCAGAGGAACTGCCCATTCTACATCAAGACTGGCGTCTGCCGTTTCGGTGTGCGGTGCAGCCGCCTGCATCCGGTGTTCAATGAAGCATGTACTATTTTGATACGTTCCATGTATACTGGGGCCGGCCTAGCTTTGGAACCTGTTGAAAGCCTTGAGGTTTGTGCTGGCATCAATATCCTCCTAACAGTGTCGCCTCTGCTTTGGAAGTCGCCAATGTGCTCTACTTACTGAACAGTATCCACCATTGTTAGACACGTATGTGCATCTAAGGCATTGATTATCTTTCATGCATTGGGCCCTTTAAACGGGTGGACCTCAGATTCTTTTGATGTCGAAATCTCCATAGAGAATTGGGCAGTCTTTCGCATTGTGGCGTGCTTATTGTAGCTTACTCGATGACTGTCCATTTTGAATGATGGTAACTTTTTTCCTTCAGTCTTGCTTAACTACACTTCCTCAAGGCACCATGGTATCTTCACACAAGCATACCTTATGGAGAATTGGCCAGATGTTGATGTGGCAGCGTGAGAAGGAAGCAGCCATATGATGTATCCTGCCTGCAGAATGCTGGATTTTCTTTTAAGATAGCTTTTGACATGGGTGTATTTGATGTTTATGGTTGGAGCGAAATGGAAAGCTGGTACTGTGTCAGGATCGGAGGGGCCATTGTTTTCTGAACAAATTGTTCTCTTGCCAATCATTTCCTTGACACCAGTGATAGATGGGGAATTGGCATGAATTAAGTGGTCAATGTTCGTGACGAACATTTCATCCAGTGTGTGCCTTATGCTGATTGACAGTACACTGATGAGGAGGTGGTACAAGAATATGAAGAATTCTACGATGATGTGCATTCGGAGTTCATTCAATTTGGAGAAATTGTGAATTTTAAGGTATTGGATATGAGTCCAATTCCAAGGCAACATGGATGATGTTTTATGCCCTCTATCTGGTGAAGATGTCCTTTGTTCAAGTTTGTAGGTCTACTTGATATCATCTAGGATTCTAATCACTTCAACTCTTGTTGCATCATTATTGAGCAGGTATGCCGAAACTGTTCACCACATCTGCGAGGAAATGTTTATGTTCACTATGTATCACAGGAGTCGGCAATGGCTGCTTACAATCACATGAATGGACGATTTTATGCTAAGAAACAGGTATGATGTCTAGATTGTACATGGCTTTTCATGGCTAGGGCGTCACCTGAGGCATTATGGCAAGAATTCACTGACCCATTGCTTGCATTGCCCTTGTGTTAGCCAGTACATTCATCATAGCTTCTCATGCAGTGCAGTTTTGCTCAGCAGGTTCATGTGTGTAGTGGAGCATCGGACTCTGATTTTTGCAGAGAGCAGCAGTGGTTTTGTCCACATCATTTTAACACTTACTTTTTTTCGTCACAGGTATCTTGTGAATTTGTAGGAGTTCACAAGTGGAAGCTCGCAATTTGTGGGGAATTTATGAGAACGAATTTCAAGGTGATGTTTTGTATTTAGATTGTCTTCAAACGCACTCTGTTATAATCAACGAATTCAAAGGTTAATTTGTTCATGTTGTTTTGATGAAAGATTCAGTAATGTATTCTTAAAGCTGGGTTGTAATGAATCACTGTGTGGGTTCACAGATTATGACATGGTTTTTTGCCGTGCAGACATGTTCTCATGGAACATCATGCAATTTCTTGCATTGTTTTGAAAACCCCCGTAGGGAGTACGAGTGGGCAGACACGGACCGACCACCCCCGAGGTTCTGGCAGAGAAAGATGGCAAAGCTTTTTGGACATGCCCAAGTTTCTGATGAAGAGGTTGATGAGAAGTCGAGGACGTACAGAGAATCCACTCACGATACTGATCGGGGAAGGCACAGAGACAACAGAGAACTGATGTATGAGGACGACCGCAGGAGAGACAGGCACTCTTCACGCGAGGATGATCAAAGAAGAGGCAGGGGTGATAGAGATCATTATGAAGATGACCGGGCAAGGAGAGGATCATCCAAGTACGACGATCGGCATAGAGGAAGGCATCATAGTAAGAGGAGAGAGAGAGATTTTGAATATGATGAGGATTCCGCAAGGGTGAAGAGTGCGAGCCGTGATGAACCAGGATGCATCAACGACGAGAGATGGATTGCAGGTGATGACCATGTAGAGACAGATGATCGGGATCGAAGACGAGACCGGCGCCATAGGAGTACAACATATGACGATGACAATGATGGTAGACATTCCCCTACTCCTGAGCATGTTAGCCACCACAGAAGCCACCGCCATCGCTATAGGAGAAGGTCCAGAAGTCCAAGTAGCCATAAGGGCCGGAGGTCAAGGAGCCGGGATAGGTCTGCAGCACGCAGTCAAGATGGTGAGGAGCAAGACGATAGAGGTTTAAAAGAGACAAGACACAGGAAAGAGAGAGCATCTAAGCGTCACAGACGAAGTGGTGATGATATCCATGATAGTCAATTGGCTTCTGACTTGCTTGAAAGAAGAGGAGATGAAGTTGCTGGGAAGAGTAATTCTGAAAGTCTACACCATCAGAAAGCATTAGATGATATTAGGAGTCAAGATTTGGAAGGCAAAGTTGCTGGAATGGTGGTGAGTAGCCAGGCGAGCTTGGATGTGGAGAACCTGAACCAAGAAACGAATAATAGTAGTCGCACGGAGACAGGGTTGGGTCTGGACCTTTCCACAGATGATGTCCAGAAAAGTACCTCGGGATGGCAGTCATGGAGAAAATCGAAGAAGGTCAAGCTTAGGTTGAAAGAGAAACCCATGCGGGTTATCATTTGACTGACAGAAAGTAAGTAGACAGTTTTATATTACATTGGGTTAACTTTCTCGGAACAGCCAGAGTGTTTGAAGAAATTTTGGAAAGTGATGAAATTCAGCACACGGTCAATAGGAGAAGTGATATTGTGGTTCTTATGGTTTTACTGGTGCTACTTGTATGACACTCGGCCTGTGTGGATTGTGTAACCAAAGGAACATAACATTCAGTAGCTTGTAGTGGCTCTGCCTTACCCCCCAGTAGATGATGCATGAGGGAAAGGCAGAAATCTGGAATGCTACTTAATGGTATGAATGACAGTCATCCGATTGACATGGATTTTCAAAATTATTAGTGTAGTGTATGTAACGTCTGGTTGTACTGTGCATTGTACTGGGTTTTAAAAAACATGGAATTTGTCTTTGCTACTGGTGAGACGGTATATGCACAAAATAGGGGGGAGGTTTTGTCGTTTTTTCGTTTGGCAGTAACCCCTAAACGCTCAAACGACCATTTTTTTGCTCGCTGCCCAAATCTCATGGGCTGCCCAGAACCAAAAAAAATTGAAATGCTAGATAAGTCTACTTTCCAACGCAATTTGAATTATGGCAATCTGAGTCAAACTCCACTTGGGAGAATTTTTCAAAGTCGATCACCTCAACATTGTCTTAGGGCCTCCTTCCATGCAAGGGGGGCAGTGGGTGGTCGGTCCTCCAAAGGAGGAAGCTCCACCGATATGGGTGGAAACAGGAGGATTCTAGAGTATAAATTTCCTTTGTACCGAAATGGGTGGAGCATCGGTGGTTCTTGAGACCTCAATTCTTGTCTTCTAGTGCCTTCCACCCACCACCCACTCACATGGAAGTCCGCCCTTAGTGTTATAAAATTTGCTACTTGGGGAAAGTAATGTTCCCTCCATCATTTCTTTTGCTTTTTTCAAGTTTACAATACATAACCCAACTTTAACCAATCATACTAAATTTTAAACTTTAAAACTGAAAATTATAATTTATACAAATTTCCAAAGGTTAATGCTTTTAAATTCATTAAAAAATGATCTAAAGTTATTTTTGGAAGTTTGACTATACGGATATTTTGTAGTGATGATGCTCTCCATTTTTTCTATTAAACCAAACTTCATCAAACATATGGAAGGCACATATTATAACACATTTATATTTTGTCCAATACCCCTCGGGCATTTAGGGGTTAAGGGATTTAGAGTCGCTGTCAAATTAGCACCTTTGAAGATCAATTTTGAATTTGCACATGTCTTCATCTCACATTAGAGCATCTCCAACGGGGCACTTCAAACATGGACTACTCACCAAATAAGGATGAAAAGAAAAGAAGGCCCTTTCAAAATTTGACGTGAATATGACGTGGCAAAGTCAAATTGGGTATTAAGTTTTTTAATTTTTAATAATTTTTCAAAAAAATAAAATCTTTGCATGAAGCTAAAATGGCCCTTTGGAGGCTTCAAATCTCTTCTAATGAGTCATTAGCCTCTATATCAGTTAATTTTCCGGTTGGTAGAAGGCACGTTAGTGTGGAGTAGCATTTGTCTGGTTGGTGGTGTTCATTTTAATTCATTAGGAGCGCATTGACATGATGTGTTGGATGATTTACCAAGTTTTGAGTTTATAGGAGCTTTGTGCATAAGACACATGCTTCTCTTTAAAAAGAAAAAAGGATTCAAAATCCATTAATGATTTGGTGACAAATTGGGGAAGATGTCATCATACGATGAGGATATTTTCAACCATTCTTATTCTTTGTCATAGTACAAGAGGATATTTTCAACCATTCTTATTCTTTGTCATAGTACAAGAGGATATTTTCAACCATTCTTATTCTTTGTCATAGTACAAGAGGATATTTTCAACCATTTCTCTAACTCCATGGTAGTAGACTTTTGGGTAGAAGGCATGTTAGTGTGGAGTAGCAATTGTTTGGCTAATTATGTTCATTTTTATTCATTAGGAGCACATTAACATGACATGTTGAATGACGTACCAAGTTTGAGTGTGTAGGAGTTTTGCATAAGTCGCATGAATTTGATCTTCATATTTCCTATTTCTTAATTTCAATAGACTTAATCATGAGTTTGATCATCATATCTCCTATTTCTTAATTTCAATAGACTTAATCGAAAAGAAGCAAAAACACATGCTATGTCTCTGGCATGGTTTTTAAAGAAAAATTAAAAAGAAAGAGACATAGACTAGTTTTGTTGTCAAAAAAATAACAAGGAAACTAGTCTATGCTAACTTTTATTGGGCGCTGACACAATCCTGACAAGAACAGGAGTTTTTGTAGGGCGCTGACACAAACCTGACAAGAATAGGGGCTTTTAGTGGGCGCTGACACAAACCTGACAAGAGTAGGGGCTTTTATTGGGCGCTGACACAAACCTAACAAGAATAGGAGCTTTTTTGGGCGCTGACACAATCCTGACAAGAATAGGAGCTTGACAGAATATGACTTGTCAAATGGGATGAATATTATTCTTGCGGACGTAAAGCCAAACAACAATAATCTAGACAAGACAAGTGTAGGAGCTCAACAGAAAACTTGGCATGTAAATGAGTTGGATATTATTTTTGTAGGACATTAAGCCAAACAACAATAATCAAGACAAGACAAGAGTAGGAGCTCGACAAAACATGGCACGTAGAATGCGTTGGATATTATTCTTGTTGGCCTATAAACCAAACAAAAATAGGAGATCAACAGAACGTGGCCTGTAGAATGGATTAGATATTATTAAAGAAGTTTGTGTAGTTTTGTTGTATATGTGTCTTGCTCAACTCTAACCCCCAGACTCAAACATGTATAGCCCCCAGATATTCTCAAACATAAATTCTCAACATGTTTTTTGATTTTGGTTAACATTACTCTCATTTCCTTAATTTTTTCTATTCAAAACTCATGGTTTGATTTTGGTTAACACCAATATTTGATGGATTAAAGACTTGAGTTTGTAAAGGTAAATTTGGTGTAAGGTGGAGGGATTTTATTTTGTTCTGGAATCTTATTCCCCTCTTAGTGTCCCTTTTAGGTCCTTGATCAATCGAAATCTTGTTTTTGGGTCATGTTTAGGCATCCCACTTGTACAAGGTCTATCTAAAAATTCGAAATTTTTCACATCAAAAATTCTTAAAGGATCAACATTATAAAAAGGATTAAATCATCAAAAAAAAACACAAGATATAATATGACATCAATTAATTTTCATCTTTTAACCTCTATATTTTGTGGTTTAACTCCAACACTTGATTTTATTGAAGAATTGACTTTGTAAAAGTGCAATCATTTTACAAATTTTGGGAAGTGAAAGTAAAAACAAAAAAATGAAATAGTAAAGAATGACTTCACAGTTAACTTTGAATAACTTCAAGTACATGTTGCAAATAATCCTTAGATTCTTCAATCAACTGTACCACCTGAAATTGTTGTTCTTATACGAATTTCACATAATGTTCAATATTGAACTATTTATGCGTATATTGCCAAACCCTTATATTTCTCCTATATTTAGGACTCTCATTAATTTTTTATACATTTGCAAAATCTTAAAATTTACAAACAAGCTTTGGCTTATCAAAAGTTTTTATCTTAATATCATTTATTGATTTTGTTAAATATCAAGTTTTTATTTTTTTAAGGAAATAATGCATTCATTACATAAAAGTGATGTTACTATTTACAAGACGAGGTTTAGAAGAATAGTAACTTTAATTCTAGCCTACGTGAATGAAAAGTCTCTTTTGGGAACTAATGTCAATTGGGCCACGACAAGGGGTTACATTGTATGATTTCACTTGTTTTGGTAAATGATAAATCTATTAGAGGAAGTGTTCTCAATTGGGCCACGCGGGGGTTATATTGTATGCTATTTGATTTAATGTGATATAATGTCGTAACTACATGATAAATGGAAAATTGAACTAAACATGAATGTAAATATATATATATATATATATATATATATATATATATATATATATATATAACAAATTAAGTTCATAGAAAATTATATTATATATACAATAAGCCATATTGAATTCTATAAAAATGCATGTTATTTAACATATTATACATGTTACATTTCATTTTAAAATAATGTATACTGAAATATTTTAGAAAAGATTATGAGTGCACATAATATTGTACTGCAAAGTTGGGAGAAACAATGTTTAGCATTTTTACATTTGAACTTGAATAAAATCCAATCTGCCATCTTTATAAAGGTCCCGAAGGCACACAAATGATCTCCTATCCACCAAATTTGGAATATAGGCTCTTTTATGAGTTATTTCATGTGTGCCAAATCTTGTTGCATAAAGATTGATCAAAATAAAATTATTGCAAATTAACTAATGAGAATTCTTTTTTTTGGGTCATTAAGTTAATGTTGACAAAATATGACACTTCATGCTCCTAAAATCTAATCTTCCAACATGCATAAGTAATTTTAAAAAACATGAGCCACGTGTCAATATGCAGCTGCAAGAAAATTTCATGACCATTTGTTGTTCATGTTTGAAAATCACACCATTCTGTATATATTTATATCCAATTGTAAATTTTCAATGACTTCATTTTTATAAATCTATAGGCTATGAAACTTGGCACACATGTAGTTAACTCACAGAAGAACATGTAGGTAGGTCTATTCAACAACTAAGGGTGTTGACTTACTTTTTGCTTTTAAAAAGTTAATTTCATCTTTGAACAAAAAATTATTCAAACATGTGCATTATTCTTGACTTCTTTCTCATTATTCTTGACCTCTTTCTCTATACAAGAGAAAAATTACTAGCTAGTTACAACATTAGCAACCGTATTCCAAATCCTTTAATCCTTCACTGCCTAGCCTTGTTCTCCAAAAACCTCAGACTTTTGGTGATTTTTTTCTTTAAACTCTCTCTATTCAGATTAGGGATACTATTAATAGTATCCAATTGTATAAACAGAAACATTGCTTAATCAAACAACTTTTGGTTAAACCTTGGTAAGATTGGACTGTTATATTGAAAGATCATAGTATGTATTTGAACCCTATAATGCACACTCAAAAACGAGATTTTGGAGGGTATGTGACTTTAAAGTTAAATAGAATTTGGGTTAAATTTTCAAAAATGGAAGTGAAGAGGTTCAACAATGACCTATGTCAACACCTCTCTAATACAATCTTTCATGTCAATAATGGACTCACATATAATTTATTGTGAATTTTATAAGAAAGAGTGACTTATCCATTTGTACGGTTTAGGAAAAAAATTATATATATATATATATATATATATATATATATATATATATGAAAGGAGTTGGTACATTGATCAAGATCGGAATACATACTCTAATGGAACATCAACAAGCAAATACAATCTAATTTGATGTATATTGAGGTATTTGTAGTATTTTGGTGTTTTGTAGATAGGTGTTTTAATAGCCTGACAACCCCAAATCAAAAATCTATTTTTGAAGTGTGTGTATGAAAGAGATGAAGCTCCACATCTGCACTTCAAACATTGGTGCTTGGTAAGATGAAACTTCACATTTGAATTTCAAACACTGGTCTTTGGTTAAAAGTAGATCTTACGATAGTTTGCAAAAATAGACGTCAGTGACCACAACGTAGTTGTCTGGACTGGAACGGACTAACTTTACGATTCAAAGTGCCTTTATCTTAGCACTACACTATTGGGTTGTTGTCTCTTTACATTTGCACTGTAGTCCTACCTACTCTCCTACATTGAGCTCTCTTTGCGTCAAAAGAGGATAAGGACGGCTTTCCATCTAGAACATGAACCTGCATATGTGACGTCATATCAACATGAAGGTTGACGTAGTAATAGTCAAACAGGTTGACATGCACATGTTCTAGTCTTGCATCTCTTATATACAAGACTAATAATAGTTGAAATTCTACATAGAAGGCCCTGCTACACCAAATATGTAATTCCACATGGTAGAAGTATTAATGAAGGACCTTGAATTTTGGGCGAAGATGCTCCGCATGACATTAGCTTGGTGATTTAGGCTCTACATGGAAAGCCGTCCTAAGGTGTGACATTGCATGTCAACTGCTTTCATTCTAGAATGCTCAACAATTTTGCTTCATCTCATCTACACTGAAATCACCATATATTGTGGGTGGATGAATGGTGTGGATACATTCATCCATTTGGAATTTTTTTCATCCATTCAAAATTCATCCAATCGAAATAAAATTTAATTGAATTTGGATGAACTTTACTATAGTATTTTGAAAATGAATTATTAGTAAAACCTCTTGTAAGCACCGTGGGCCACAATATATGGTGATTTCGGTGTACTAATCTACCATACTTTGAATCTTACTATTGTACCTAGCTGTCAAGGTAACACAAATCTACTAAGACCTATGGAATTTTTTCTATCAATCATTGAGATTTTATATACAACATATATAGAATATTTTCTATCAACCAGTGCAAATTTCCTAACACAAAATATTTTCTATCAATGACTATGATTTTCTATTCTATTTCATAAATGATTTGTCTTCAATATATATTCCAATCTAGAATCTATAATGAAAATAAAGTGCATGTATGGTTGTCAAATAGAAATTAATTAGACTTGTGGAATATTTCCTATCAATCAGTAAGATTTTCCAACCAATACAAAATTCTTTAACCAAAAATAGAAAATATTTTTTATTAAACATATGATATTTTTTATCACACAAAAAGCTACTAAGGAAATGCAATTTTATTATTAAATTTAGTATTTCAATGCTTTGATTGACTTTTTACTATGTCATAGTTGTTTTTTTTCTTCTATTTCTCCCATTGTAAAAACAAACTAAAAAAAAGTATAGCCCTTCAACCTTTGCATGGTCTCTTTCTTCTTTATACTATCTACAATGACCAAAAAATTTTAAATATATTTTTGAGTTTATCTTGGTCATGATTTGTAATCAAGATACGTGACCATAAAAAGAATTTATCACACCTCTTGTGACAAGTATAAAGACCCCTAAATGCTCTTTATTTTTCTAGATGTCATCAGTTACTCTTTTATAATAAAAAACTGATGAAAAAATAAATTAAATAAATTTACAGGGTATGAAATGACAAACATGCAATATATTGTTTCAAGATTTCCTAGATGCAATAATTTTGATGGAGTTGCAAGTGAACTACAAACAAGCACCCATCTCCACTATACATTGTTTACAAATTGCTACCATCGCCAAGTAACCAACCATCCCAAGAATGCTCAAAGTAGCCAATATCATTTACAAAATGTATCATCCCTCGTATCATCCTTATGCTAGCCCTACGCTAAGCTTAGTACATGCTAAATCTTCATCTTGCATAGGTTGTACTTGTTTTGTACATCAAATTGAAAAAAAGAATTCAAATCCTTTTAAAAGAGTCAAACAATAGAAATAAATAAATAACTTATTTATTCAAGAACCACCTAATAAGAAGAGGGAATGTTAGAACTACATTCATGATTTTGAGGTACACATGGAGCCTTGTCCAATTCAGTGGGAAGTAAACATAACCCTCAAACT
Source organism: Pohlia nutans (assembly GCA_022496805.1). Lineage (NCBI taxonomy): Eukaryota > Viridiplantae > Streptophyta > Bryopsida > Bryales > Mniaceae > Pohlia > Pohlia nutans. The sequence continues at coordinate 8,895,322 of CM040086.1, forward strand.
GTAGTTTATAGCAAGTTTTACAAGTGGTTGTTCAATTTAGCAACTGACTACCATTCTACATTCAATCCATCATTCTTGTATCCATTACTTTTAGATAATATGGCGAGGGTTCCTCAATGTGGTAGACTCCATCCTACACTATATTTGACTATAGCCTCAATCAAAATACTAAATAATCCATCTTAATGACCGTTTTTAGTGCGGATAAGGTATGTGCACACTCGTAATTGCCACTAATAACAGTTGAGCATAGTTACTGTTATTAAACATATGTATTATTTATATAGGATCTCATTCACTAATGAAAAAGGGATCTTATGCACTTCAACGTGCATTATTTAAACTACGTATAAAAAAAAGTTATGAATCTTCAAAATCTCACCTATCAAATCAACCCTATGCTCTCAGCATGTTCCAAGACTGTACATCTTGTGTAATCAACATCTAGGTTTTAGTGTCACTATATTGAGTCCAAATGTACGGATTGCATTTGAGACAGGAATCATGCCTGGTGTACATACCTTCACTCAAGTCGAGCCAACTGTTCCACAAGTCCACAGAAACTGCGGCAATTGGCTGTGAGTGCTGGTACACCTCAAATCACATGATTGGAGTCCACAATCATTCAGTAAGCTTACAGTGAAAAAAAGAGAACTTCACGGACATTCAACAGCCACACCGGATATCCCCCCATTTCTGCAAACGATAGCAAGCTTGCACCAGTTGCTTTGGTTTTTTGGAACATGCACATGTCAGCCATATCAGCAGAATACAATATTTTAGTACGGAAGTCTAAAGCAGACGAGTGATTGGCCCACAAACAAATGTCACATTCTTGAGGAGCTGACCTGAGCACCCTTGGAATCCATTTGAGAAATTAGAGGAATCCATTTTCATTTTTGTCAAAATCTTGAACTCATCCATTCCTTGCAAAACCAGGAATTCTTTAGCAATTTCTTACTTCCATTTTGACAATTCTCGAGAGATTAAGTAGTCTATCAACAGATTCTCGTAACTTACAACCCCTTGACAGCGCCAACATGATTGAAAGAGTGTTTTTCAAATTTAAGATCTGCTCAAGAATGGTACATGACATAGTTGAAAAGAGGGAGTATGTCACGTGATGTGAGAGCGTAATACGGTATTCAACAACAAAGTTTTCTAGTTATACCAAACCTGAAATCGCAGGTACAACAATGCTGATGTTAGTGGTAACTTACGTTGCAGAGTCTCAAATTGCTTTTTTCCTTTTACTGCTCAAAATCCAAAAGACACCGCTGAATCCTTTGCTTATTATGTACGGTGCCAACACAGAGCCAGCAAAAGAATTATTATTGAACGAAGAGCATAATGTACACGAAACCCAAGCGGGTGAGTCTCAGCCTGGAATCCCCAAGTTTTCCAGTTATTGGCGTGCAAAAATCAGTCCGGCAGAATCTACAAGCTCGTGAAATTCTAATGACAATGCAGCTTTGGTACAAACTCGAAATGAGTGACACCCAAACGAGCAATTAATTGATCAATGAGGATGATAATTATATATTGACAGTGCTCTAGTTGTTTTGCTTGATCCACTTGCCCTTGGAAGGAATGCCGTTCTGCACAACGAAGAGAATGTAATACGACGGCGGGGCGATGTTGTTGTTGGGCGCGGCGGTCACCTGCATGGACCAGCCGGCTCCCACCTTCACGGGCGCCGTGGTTTTCAACTGCAGCGATCGTTGCCCCTGCGAGAACGAGTGCGTCGTGAACGGCGCACTGTTCTGGAACACTGTCACCGCTCCCACTCGCGTCGCCACGTTGAACGTTACCGTGAACACCTGGTTGTATTTCAACGTCTCCGGCGCTCCAGTAATCGCCGGCCTCACAGCATCGTTCCTGCAAACCACAACCAAATAAATCACGTCAGTGGAACGGGACTCATTCAACCCCATCACTACTGTAGTTTTTCATTCCTGACTTTGTGGAAACAGTGAATAGTGGCTGAATATTATGTTTATAGTTTTGTCTTCTTATGACCAAAACTACTCACCAGCACTAACACAGCCCATGTGCCTGGCGGAGTTTCGTTCCCTTTTCAATTATAGTAAGTGAAAAACGACAGATTTCCTACTAGTGCGTGGTGCAAATCATACCGACGTCCTACTTAACTATTTATTCCACCCGGCGGTGCACGAGCTACATTATGTTTGAGAATCATGACCCTGTCTTAAAAGAATTCCTATACAGGAGGATTAATATGTCTAAAAATCTTTGTATGTTTATCTATTTCATCCTAAATATATGTTTAATGTAAGTATACGTCAATCTTTTTAGTTCTAAATATGTCTATAGTATCTATCTTTTGTACGGAAATGTTCAAATTAATACCCTTTTTGTGCACTCACATATACTTTCACATAATTAACATTAGTGCACCCCGCGTTGGGCAATTCAAGATGAGTTTCAATGCAGTGATGGATGGATGCCTACCCGGCGGCCAAGTAGGGAGGAGAGAAGCATTCGACGCGAAGCTCCGTGGGGAACGCGCCCGTGAACGTGTAGAACTGGTGCGTGTTGCTTCCTGCGACGAGAATTCTACCGTCGGCCAGAGGACTCGCCGTGGAGTGATACATCCTGGCGATGCCGGTCTTCGCCAGCGTCGCGAATCGCCGCCCAGCTGCAGCGTTGGGATTGTAACTCACGGGGTTCAGCACTGGAGCGCTCGCCTTCCCCCACCCGTTGAACCCCTTCCCCGCGCCGTTGATGATCAGCACCTCGCCGTTCGGGAGGTTCAGCATGTCGCCCATGGTGCGAGCAGACGGCATGTTCTCCATCGCCCACCCCGCGTTCCCGGCGGACGCCACGATGCGTCCACAGCTGTTTGACGCCGCGGCGCCCACGTTGTTGGATCGCGACGCGCCCGTGGCTGCCCCGCCGCACACGAGAATCTCCGCTTTGGAAAATCCGGACGCGAACGACAGCGGGAGCATCACCGCGGATCCTGCTGACGGGTAGTTCCGGGGGTTTCCCGGGCATGTGGGGTAGGTTCTCGTCACCTTGCCTGTGTTCCAGTTCAACGCCACCGACTTCGTCTCCGCGAACACAAACAGGTCGCCGTTGGGAAGCAGGAACACGAACGGGTACAAATTGTCGCAACAGCCACCGAGCACGCCCAAGGGGAACGCACCTGTGATTTTTTATTTTCATTTTATCAATCTGAGAGTCCCATTGGAGATTTGAAGATTGAAACTAGCATTTTTTGGCGATTTACGATTCTTTTTAATACAAATATATGGCAGCTTCTAGATAGAGTTCTTGGCTACAATACATACCAATGATCGATAAGGGAAGATTTTAGCGATATACTCTATTTTTTTCCCAATTTTTCTTGTAGCAACATAATTTTTCAAATAGCAAGTTGGCGATCAAAATGGACACAAAAAAGGGCACTGGTTGAACGCACCTTCACCGGATTTTCTCTTCGGGTAAAACTCGTATGTGGGCTCGTTGCGGCCCCCGACGATGATCTGACGAATCCCGGATTGCAAGAGCTGGTTGGACGCGTACCAGCGTCCTTTGGCGAGAGGCTCCCCGAGCTCCACCCAGTCGCAGTTGCCGCCCGCGGCGCAGGGGGAGAGCGTTCTGATTTTTTTGTTGCCCTCGAAATCCCCGCCCGTCTGCACCAACACGCCGTTGTCGAAGAACTGCCCCGACGAGCACCAGGTGTCCGTGAAGATGAAGAGCGGGCGCACCGCGCCGTTGCCCGCGTTCATCATCACCGAGTGCGCTGTGCAGTCCGTCTTGGAGACGCGCTCCAGCGGCTGGTTGCGGCACCGCCCGTTGGGCAGCTTGATCTGCGTCGGACCCGTGTTCGTCCTGTCTAGAAGAATGACCGTGTCGAACCGGGTCACCGCGGCGTGCATGGTCGCGATTCCGGCATTCTGCTGAATCACTTGCCATGAGCCTTGCGCTGCTACCAGCTCTATCAAGCCCTGTATCAGAACCATCACCATCACCACAGTACTCACTGGCCGCACCCCCATTTTAAATCACTTCCCTAGATCCTGAATCTTCCCGAATTTTTTGAACAGAGGCTACGTCCAGCAGTCGTCCCCCTAGAGAGTGGACTGCACGAGCTGTTGGAAACTGAAGTGAGGATGGTATTGGCCCACCTCAAGTTTTATACTTGGTGACGAAGTTTGGGAAGCTCAGCTCAGACCTCCTCATGAATCGCTGGACTGGAACAATAATGATCAGTGGCTCTGGTTGACTTTGCAGTTTCGACCGATCCGGGAACGGCGGGCGAAGAAAAGGTGGCGGGAGTCAAGCTAGGAATCAGCTAGGAATCTCATCCACCTTACCTACCCGTTGAAAGGTGGTTATTCCATCGACTGTAAGTTCATCTTTTTCCCCCAATCATGAGAAAAAAGAAAAATATAGAAAGGTCTTTGCATCACTGAACTCGTCCGTTTCTGCAAAGACTGATGGTTTCATTGCAGAGTAGTAGGTTAAGTTACCCAGTGCAGTCCTAGTACCGGTATCGAAAGGGTAGAAATTGTTTCGTGACCAGTTTGACTTTAGGATGCAGGCCTCTCGTACCGCAAACCCAATCCAATTCAAGCTGCAGTAAGTTAGCAGTGTACCTGAAGCAACAACTTCGGAACAAGTTAATTATGTGTTTTGCACACGTAAGTTTGATGCCATTATAGTGAGGAATTCGCACAAGTGTGGATGTGATCCCATGCAAGTGCCGCGTCAGATGCGTCTGCAGAAATGCAGACAGTGAGAGTGCAACTGGACTCATCCACTTGGGTTGGTCCAGCTGGCCGGCTTAGGTGGGGAATGAAACTGTTCCGTTTTTTATTTTTTTCTTCGGATACGGAGTGGGTACAGCCGTACGGGCAGGAACATTATGGAGCAAATTTAGCACCGCATGTACATTATGTACTTGTCGTGGAGTTGACGCCGGGTTTGACCAAATCGTCGGCAAACCCGTCGCACCCAGGCTTTCATCCAGCCAGGCTTTTGTCTAAATATGAAAAGGGCTCCCGCACAAATCTCTAGCACCTCAAGCACGCCATCTTCGTTTTCTTGTTTCGCTCGCAACGAGCACGGCCTTCATCATCAGCTCAGAGCATCCTCACCGTTTCTCCAAATCAAGGGCCGCGATTGCTTGTGGCATGCCCGGGCATGTTTCTCTGCCCCACCGGGACTCGTTCGTTGGCTCGCGACGTCGCGGCCTCGCAAAAATCAGTAGTTGTCTCGCCATTCTCCAGAGTCCGTCGATGGTTTGAGCGAGCCCAAAGTGCGGGAATTGTAAGGAAGATTTGGGTCTATTTTCTTTTTTGGATCAGATTTCTATGTTTTTAGCTGGAAGGTCAGCTGGGAGGCCCGGCCCAGCACCCAAAAACAGCTGCGGTCAACGAGGATTCGGCGGAGCTCCCTCGAAAGTTGCGACTGACAGGTCCCCGCATTCCGTTCTCGCGTGGCTCAGTGAGGCCAAGGATTTTTGGCGAGTCACTGTTCAAGAATTGGGCCCTCCGAACCTCCTTTGGCGAGCCCTTGATTTGGAGAAACGGTGAGGATACTCTCATCAAACGAATCACTATCCATTAGCACAGAGGCCCTCCTTTCTTATTAAAATATATGGGTCCACATACATAGTTTCGTCGCCGAACACATGCTCTGGAGCTTTTCCCTACGCCCCCTAAACTTGCATATCAATGCTCTCTGCTTTGCTTTGGCATCTCTCTGATGAGGGTGGAAAACGTTAGGGCTCATTCACACTATGGTTGGTAAAAGGTCGAGAGGCCGTCGATTTCCACCAATCGGATAGTAAGAAACCAAAATTTTGGCTTTTCAACACTTCACACTAGAAGACAAAGAGGACTTAGTCAGCTATGACAATCACAAATGACCAAACAAACACAATAGCTTTCGATTAGGAATTTAATACAGGTTCTATGTATTTTTTTTAATGTAATTTAGAATTTAAAACACGCTAACCATTTGAATATGATATAGATACTTTATAGAATTTCATATATTTGATGTATGGATTACTTACTATCCATATTACAATAGTTTTCTTTACCTTGTGCAAAAATTTAAAGACTCAATTCCTACATCGAAAACATTGTAATGCCTCAAATATTTTCAAAAGGATTCAAACGTAAATTTGATTATAAAAATTTGTGATATTTACTAAAGTTTGTAATAAATAAATAAATATGCATAGATGAATGGATGAATGGATGAATGGATGAATATACAAATTTAAAAGTTTACAAATTTTTATATTTTTATATTTTTTATATTTATATGTTTATATATCTAAATATTTATATAACTATATAATTATATAGTTAGAAAAATTAAACAATCTTATTTTAGTAATTTTTTCTTTATCTTCATATTTTATTAAGTAAAATAAAATAATATGGTGTATAATTCTTTACATGAATCTCAACAACTATCATATATTTTCACTGTAATTTGTAAGTAATTTTATTATTGTACACATATCAAAGTACCATATTTAATACATCTCAACAATTTTCATTTGTTCATTGACGCCATAGCAAACGATCATAACGGGCCTTTGTTGAACATGATGCACCAGAATGATGATTTCTTGAGGGATGCCAATGATGATTTTATTTAAAAAAATAGAGGACAAACTAAAATGATGATGGGAGATTATGATGGAGCATTGGAGGATTTTAATAGAGCAATTGAACTTTCACCCAATGATGTTTGGACTATATCAAGAAGAGGAGAAACTAAGTACTCCCTCCGTCCCAAAGTTATTGTCCAACTTGTTTGCTTGGTATTTCTTTGAGCCAATTTCATTGATCATATTGTAAGAAACATGATTAAAAAAGGTTCCAAATAATGTCACTAGAATGATTGAAGAACATTGCATGTGTTCATTGCAACCTAAATAAAATTAGCCACAAAGAAGTATTCTTTTGACCTACTTAAAAAAGCACTTTCAAACATGACTTTCAAACATGACAATAACTTTGGGATGGAGGGAGTACCTGATAAGAGATTACCATGGAGCATTAGACGATTTTAATAAAGCAAATGAACTTTTACCCAATGATGCTTTTACTCTATCAGCAAGAGGAGAAACTAAAAGAATGATAGGAGATTATGATGGATCGTTGGTGGATTTTAATAAAGCAAATGAACTTTTACCCAATGATGCTATTACTCTATCAGGAAGAGGAGAAACTAAAAGAATGACAAAAGATTACGATGGGGCATTGGAGGATTTTAATAAAGCAAATGAGCTTTTACCCAATGATGTTTGTATTCTATCGAGAAGAGGAGCGATTAAAAGGAAGATGTTCAAAGATTATGTTAGAGCGTTGGTGGATTTCAATAAGGCAAATGAACTTTCACCGAATAATGCTTGGATTCTATTAGGAAGAGGAAAAACTAAAAGAATGATCGGAGATTACGAAGGAGCATTGGAAGATTTTAGTAGAGCAAATGAACTTCTATCCAATGATGCCTGGACTTTATCAAGAAGAAGAGCAATTAAAGGGATGATACAAGATTGTATTGTATCATTGGTGAATTTGAATCACTAGTAGAAGACCTCGTTTTTTGTGATGGTTTTTTTTGGTAACCTTAGTATGTTAAAAGGTAATTGGAATGTCGGTGGATTCAAACAACACGTTTAACATGTTGCAATATATGAGTTAGTCGAGATGTGATTTATGTTTGATAAAACAACAAAGAAAATTGTGTTGATAGGCGTTTGTTGGCGTTCAATTTTTGTGTTGATATTAATATTGCAATGCAATTAAAAATGTTAAGCTTATCCAACACCAACATATTAATTGTCTTTTGCATTACAACCTATTCCAATTTCAGGATTGCCAATGTGTTTATTGTTTAGTTAAAGTTTGTAATTTATTTTGAAAAATTCCAATTTAATTTCTTGTTTTGAACATGACCACACATATTTCTTCAATTCACAAATTTTTAGTTTTTTTTCTTAAAGTTGAATTTTTTTTATTTTGAAAAATGGCTATGCCCATCTGCCATAGTTGTTGATAGCTTCTTTGTAAGAGCCCATGGAAACAGGCTTGGATGGCCCATTCACGCCCACCATCTATGTTGCATGCACGCATGCATCATATAACTTTGAAAGAATATGAGGTCAAAAGAAAAATATAAAATACTTAAAGAGGAATTACTCCATCGCATGCTAGGAAGCAACGCAACGCAAAAAATGAACATGACTACAGTTGCAGCACTGTAACGCAGTTGAACGATAGTTCAATAGTAATTGCAGCAAGAAGGACAAAGTTATGAATATTTATAGCCACTCTTGTTCCAACAACATAAAACATAAAAATAGTGTCATATATTATATTTCGCAGGTAAACAAACATTCAATAAAGGGAACGTCAACAAAATATTGCCATCTATTCATGTACGTCATACATATCACTACAGAAATATATACTTATAAAATCTATCTCCTGTCCAAACAACTACAATTACTGAATACTAGAATATCTTATAAAAAAAACTCTACGAAAATACATAAATGCTATTGAGTTTTCAATCTGCCTTGTAATCAGAATCTCCTTTCACCTCTGCTCCGCTACTGTCCTCTGCATCATATGACTCGTCGTCACTGTGAGAGTAATACTCGTTTTCCTTTCTCTCCTTCTTTACTGGTTGGATACTCTTCATTTTCCATGTGGATTCACTTGCGTCAAAGGGTGTTTTAACTCGTCCTGGCTTTGGCGGAGAAGCAGCAAATGGTTGCATGAGCCTTTTTCGTTTAGCGCTGCCGTTTCCTGTTGTGCCAAATTTCTCTCCACTCGATGATATATGTTTCGGGCCCACAAGTGTCTCCTTCACCGTCATCTTCTGCATTGGCCGTTGATTGTGCCTTGGGGGCACACCTGATGGCTTCTTTATTATAGCTACTGATAAAGGCAAATTTCCGTCGCTTTCCGAATCTCCATCCGATTCTCTCACACGTTTATTCACCGCTTTGGAAAGGGATACCAATCCCGTTGAAGATGCAAGTGGAACTCGGGGTGTTGGTGTTTTAGAATTATCAAATAAGGCTCTAGATGCAAGGGCGGTCCTCTGCATTTGGTCCTCAAGACGGGGTCCACGAGGAGAATCTCTCTCTCCAAACTTCAACGGACTCTTACTGATTGGACCAAAATCTTCCTCTATGCCTTTCCATTTGGAGTGGCCATTGTTCACCGTTGTGGCCTTTCGTCCAGGAGAAAGCTCCAACTCAGAATCTTTGGGGTCCTTCAAAACACCCTCCTGCACGGTGTCAATCCTTGTGCCACCATCTTCACCACGTTTGTCCCCCTCTTCTTCACCCAACGCCGGAATTGAATTGTCCTCTTCTCTGACATTCACACCGGTATCGTCGGCATTTGATGCTTGCACGTGATTGCCCTCCTCTCCATCCTCAGCAAACTCGTATACATCGTGGCTTGATCGACCAGATCTTGCTGGAGACGAATCCGGCCTTCGTGGAGAGAGTTGATCACTCCAATCGTCAAGAGGCACATCAGCCCAGCGATCATCGTCTGATGCATGATTACCCACCCAATCGCCTTCATCATCTCCATCCGATTCTTTTGAAGCGGAATCCGAATCCTCTGATGATACATTTTCGTCGTACCACTTCTTCTCTTCCTTTCTCTTAGCCTTTGCGAGGAGCTTTGAATTTGTGTACACGTACACTAAATCTTCAGCCCTCTTTTGTTGGAGGCGATTCCGAGACCTGTTGTGCACGAAAGAATAACTACTCCAATTGCGTTCGCATGATGACGATGACACGGTTTGGGCTAGGATTCTCCGTGCTATTGGTGCGATGAGCTTTCCGCATGCCCCTTCAAAATCCCACCATGCATGAGGCGAACACTTCTGTTGTTTCGGATCCAACATATTGTGGAATGGCGGTTCCTTGTGACGGAATGCCAAAAACTCTAGCACCACATCCGGATATGTTTCTAGAGAACATAATTTCCCAAGCACACGCTTGCATGCTGTGATGGCATCTAAATCGTCTGCGAGTTCCTTATCGTGTAGCAAATACGGATTCAAAAGTGCACCTGCATCGTGTAAATCCGTTCTGACCAATGCCCATCGGTCGCGGAAGTGCTTCTCCACATCAATGCTTTCTCCACCGTCCAATGGAAAGAACTCATCCTTCACCCTTTCAATGTGTTTCTCCACATTGTGAAAGATGTGTCGAATTTTGCCCATACCAGGTTCCCCACTGTCAAAATCCCGCAGTGCATACATCAACGGTGCAACCACCTCCTGAAAGTTAGTGCATCTTTGCCAAAAGTGATCATCCAGTATATACCTTCTCACATCTCGAGAGATAGTGCGCGCTTTGATCCCCCCCGCTTGTCTCGGAGTGTGACGACATAGGACGTCCACTGTTCGTCCACAACTGACTGCTCTAAGGCCTGTCTGACCTCGAGTAATCGATCCACCATCATGAAATTTGATCCAAATCTAGTTTTCCCTGCCAATACTAGGCTGAACTTCTTCTCGTGCTTTCGAAATACTGCAAGAGGCATGTGTCTCTTCTTTATAAACGTCACGATCGTCCGGGCCTTCTTCAACACGTGAGCTATCCAGTTTGCCTTCGCGATGTCCCCCAATAACAGGTTCATTGCGTGAACAGCACATCCTTGGAAGTATATGTGGTCATATTTGTTCGTCACGAGATCCGCTGCTGCCTTCATGACAGATGCGTTGTCCGTTGCAATTTGCACCACGTTGTGCGATCCAACGCCTTCAATGAACTTCTCTATGATGGTCGCTTGGTACGTTGCTGTCTTCGAATGTCCCGAAGTGTCTACCAATCCAAGAAAGTGTTCTCCTACCGCAGACACTATCATGCAATTGAATAATGGTTGGTTTGTGCACGAGCTCCATCCATCAAATGTCAACGTGGCTCCAAACTTGCGAATGCTATCTGCCATTTTACCTTCCAATACCACCCCTAGCTCATTCTTGGCCTACATCAAGAGTTTCTTCCGTAAGTCATTGTAAGAGGGTGGTGTGTATGGTCCCCGAAAAGCAGAAGTCCTCCGTACGGCCTCTTTGAAAGTTGAATTCCGTGCTATCGTAAAAGGGATATTCGCCTCGTAAAAGAACCTTGCCCATATCTTGTCTAACTCCCTTCGTTTGTCTTCCTGAAAACCCTCTGGTATTCCTGCTTGTCGCAATGGACGGGCGGCCCTGCCAGCTGCACTATCACGTTCCGTGGATGGTGGTCTGCTCGCGGTAGTTTCATTTGTATTAGAACCTGACCTCTGATTTGGAATCTCTTGTGGTCCATCGCGTGACTCTCGATCTAGCGATTGCGGTGTGCAAAGCTCCATCATGTCCATATTTCCCGCTCTCGGAGTGCGACATTCATCGGATAGATCTGGATTTGGACGCTTAGGAGGATCTCCTCTGCAATTAAGAAAGACCCCTTTAATCTGCGGTGCGAGTCTCTTGCATATACCGACGCCAGTGTCACGGATTCCTGATGCGTTCCGGTATCCAAGGTGACTCAACATCCTCGCCGCCTTCCTTGCAAAAAGTGCTGCACATAGTAAGCACTTCACTTTTCCGGGGGCTATATCCACATACCAATCTTCCCAATCGCTGGGCATCTTGAAAGGTTCAAGCGGGTTTAGGTTCCGCTACCCAATAGTTTTAAGTGACGGCGTGCAGTACCTCGTGATCGCGCGACGAAAAAATGTATCTTGTATGTAAAATACAGTAGTTGTCAAATTCCGAACGGAATTTGACAACCGCGCATTCAAACTCGATAATGGTCAAACAAGGGATACCAAAAGGTTGCCCACAGCCCTTGACAACTGGTGAGTTCGAATGAACTCACCAAAACAAAACCTTCATGCTTTATACTACCATCTGCCGAACTAGCCGTTGGCTGGTCCGTTCTGCCGTCCGCTGTGCCGTCCGATATGCCGTCCGATCGATTCGGGCTGGATCGGACGCACTGGAGGGACGGTCCGGATCGGCCGGGGTGGATCGGACGGGCTGGACCGGACGCGCTGGATCGGACGGCCTGGATCGGACGGCAGAATCGGACGGCAGGATCGGACGCGATGCATCGGACGCACCAAGACAGCGGATGCCTTAGGGTTTTGCTTTAGGGTTTACGGTCCGCCGCCGCCACCCCATCGGACGACGATGATCGTACGGGCAGCACGCTCCGGACGACAGATCGGACGGCAGGCTCGGTTCGGACGGGCGGACGGGCTGGTTCGGGCGGACGGCAGTATAGAAGGCCCGTCCGGCCCCATTTCCTCTCACTTCTCACTCCTAAATCAGGTTGCTGGCAATTCCCTTTGTGGACTTCCTGGCCTTATTTACTACAGGGGTGAGAGGTCATATGCTTATTGTGACCAATCACCGGTTGGTCACAATAAGCATCTTACACACTTTATTCATATCTTCGCGGTATTTTCACACGGAAAGGTCACTCACATTATCGCGGTTTTCTTACACAGACGGTTCTTACACATTTTCGCGGGGTTTTTACGCAAACGGTTGATTCACATTATCGCGGAATTACCTCACGGTTTAGGGTACACGATCGATTCACCTCGTCGCGGCATTCTGTCTTGGTAATTGCACACGGTTCATTCACACATCGCTAAGCAATGGTCGATGACCAACGTGAGGGTCACGTTCCGAATGCTAATGCTAGGCCTAGGAGGAATAAGCCTAAAGGGGCCCCGCATGTGATCGATTACGCCGTATTGGACGACCCAACTATTCTAGTCGCACCACGATGGGAAGAAGTTAAGGACGAATATTGGTCTGCCACGGATTGCAGAAATTATGTCAAACTGTCCCACATTGGTAAACTGTGGCCAAGGGATCAATTACCAATGATGGCAAGAACCTTTACTGCCAAACCAAACTTGTGCAAAGATGATCATTTCCTTCACCGAGCGGAAGAGGTATGGAGGGCATTGTTTGGAGGTCGTTCGAAGTCAAAGGGAACATTCAACTACAACACACTGGCAATGGTCTATGTGGAATTAAGGTTGGAGCGCAAGGTGGATTGGAGTACATACCCTGCAATTAAATCGATGCCAATTCAGTTGGCAGACGGGCAGCGGGATATTCCTGATTTGTATGATCCAGCATCTAGAAGCACAAAAGAGATGTTGGTCTCTTTAAAGAAACCGGGCACGTCGACTACAAGCAGCTCAGGTCGAGACACTCGAGTGGAAGTCAAACCAAAGACCGCTAAATTACCAGTACTGCCTATGGCCGCTTTGGACAATTTGGATGTAAGTGTGGAAACCGAAGTCAATGCTGAACGGGAGGAAATAGAAGGCAAAGTTGAATGGGACTTAGAAGACAAAGTTGAAGATATTGCAACTTCTCCGTCTCGATCGGTACCGTGCAAAGAGGGCGAGGAACTGTTGCCGCATAACCTATCCATGCTAATTCAGGCAACTACGGAATCAAAGGGGAAACAGAAGTTGAGGTCCGATACAATTACCACGGAGGACCGCCAAGAAAAGTATAACTTTGGAACGGACTGGGCGGTTCGGGTGGAAAAGGGCGGTCCAAGCAATCCAAGTTCCTCGACTCCGAGCGAGAAACACGCATGTCCGGATGACACGGATACACTAATTCGGGATCCAAATGGACGTTGGGGAAATTGCGGGACTTGTGAGGCAAAGAGAATGCCTATTGAGGATCTAATGATTTCGTACGGGCAGTTGGCGGAGAAAGTTCCCAAGGTGGGTGAAATTGCAGAAGCAGAGCAGTAGGAACTGTCCGACGAGTTCCCCGACTTGAAAAGTGATCTAGGTTCATTGAAACTTCTTTCGAAGAACGTATACGTGAACTTGGTAAAAGCCATGGACGTAACAACTTTCCTTCGTACAATCGCACCACAGCTCGCTAGAGATGTCCAATCACTTGAGAAAAAATTGGGCCGTTGGGGGCCAGTCATCGAAAAGGCGAAGCGTGTTGATGAGCTCACGAAGAGACTAAAAGAAACAACGGAATGTGCAAGGGGATTTGAGCGCTTGGTGAGAGAAACCATAAAGCAACTGCAATCGACCATCATAAAGAACCATTTGAAGACCCTGCATCTCCAGATGATGAATTGGCAGTTGATAGAAGAAGTAGAGAAGCTGCGAGAAGAAACTACAAAGAAAGAAGCATTACCTCAAGAATCTTACGTCCCTTCGGAACAGCTCGTTATTCCGTTGAATGCCAACACTTCGAACGCAGCAGTACTTGAAGAAACTCTTGCCCCATCGGACCAATTGTCTCTTCCATTGGATGCGCAGGTTTTGGACGGAGTAGTACTTGAAGAAACTCTTTCCCCATCAGACCAATTGTCTCTTCCATTTGATGCCCATACTTTGGACGAGACAGTGGTTGAAGATACTCTCGCTCCATCGCACCAGTTGCCCTTTCCTTTGGATGTCCAAACTTCAGACGAAACAGTGGTTAAAGATATTGTACCGCCATCGGAGCAGTTGCCCCTTCCTTTGGATGCCCAAACCTCCGACGGTGACCTCCACAATGAACAGAATCCTTCGAATTCGCTAGAGCGGCCAGGTGTAGCGGAGGTATTCGTGGCGGTTGATAGGATGCAGGAAGAACCTTGGAAAAGGCCACCAACCGAAGCCGGTGAAGCCAGTAAGCGTGAGATCGAGACGTTGAGACAACGATTGCATCAAGCAGAGATTGACAGAGATATAGCGAGGTGTGAATTACTTTTCTGGAAAAGTGACAAGGAGATGCCCATACCACTTCGTGAGCAAAGCCTGCCTTGGTTGAGTTATGTCCACCAATTAAAGGATGTGGATGAATTGGTCGCGCGTGAGTTGTATTTGATGTTCCAGTACGAGGAGAAAAAAAGTGGGAATCTCTCTTGTATGCTAGGAAGTTTGAGAAGGGTGCAAGAATTATTTGATCGACAAGCCGCGCTGCCTGGAGCACGTACAATGACTACGTTTACCATGTGGGGTGATGTTGACGTGATGATGACACGGGCACATGGGATTTGTGGTTCTCTGGAACAAACAACATGGATTGGGCTTCGGCGATCGAAAAAGGGTGGATGCCATATAACGTGTTTTCCTCGCATTTGTTGGAGAAGGAGACATGTTGCTTGTGTCAATATGGGTTTGGTCCAGAAGGAGCGATCCAACTAGGACAATGTCAGCATACCTTTCATATTAAGTGCGTTGCGGAACATTGCTTACGACGCTCTTGGTGTCCCCTCTGCAATGCTCCTATACATGTCAGATTCTACGAAATGATGGGCCTTCGAGCCTTTATGCCATCTGGTCATGAATACAACCAGTGGAACCTTCCTCTGGACCAAAAACCGAAGAAGTTTCTAAATTACAAAAACTGGGGTCAACCATTGGTATGGGATGTTAACTTCGACTGCCATGACTTGTACCATTTGCACGCAGAAGGGTCTGAGGTAGAAGATTTTATGGACAAGGACGAACTTTTCTGGATGACCCGAGATTACGAGATCGAAGTGCGAGCACGTGCAATTGTGAACGAGGCGGACCGGGAGGTGTTTTGCCGCAACTTTGGGGGACATTGGAGCGTACATCACAAAAAGTTCTTCCGATTCCCAAAGAATGAAGTAAAAAAGAGAGATGATAACATGTGGTACGAGGCGTCCGGTCCCGTCTTAGGAGAACAACACGGAACGTATGACCGTATGTTGATTGGCAGAGCTCTGGTCCTTTCAAAGTTGGAGGAGGCGGCTAGGCTTCGTGCCACAACGACCGAGGACATGTTCATTGATGAGGAGAATTCCTATGCGGATGTTGCAGGTGCATTTGATAGGAGGATCAATGACGTCATCGAAATGTGGCGACGTCATATGTTGACATCGAACTGGTCAACGACATTTAGGGAAACTGAGCAAACTGTAACTCTTGTTGTCGGTCGTGTGGAGAAGTACATGGAGGTTTTTAAGGCAAGAGAGGTGGATATGGATCGTTCTCGCAAGGGGAAACGAAAGGCCGACGAGGATGACAATTGGGAACCATCTCAAGACAACGTTGAAAAGAAGCTTGCGATAGATTCAGAGGTTGAGGCAGGCGGTACAATCACTCATGACAGTCAGCGTAGACGTACTCATTCGATGAATATTGATATTGCATGACTGTTTTTTAGCCATTTGGCTACTATATGAGAATATATAACTCTATTCACGTTTCCATTCTTGTTGACTTCCATGTAGAATACTTTTTCCACACTCGGTTTTCTTTCACTTCTCTATTTATACTTTTTACAAAACTCATAATAATAGAGAATTCGCATGACAATTTTTTCATTTCAAGGACTCCCACAAATGCAATTTATTTTTTATCGTGTTATAATTTGAAAAAAGAAAATGGGACAGCAGTGTAGGCATTTAGAGGTTTACCTAGTCAAAGTAGCTGATCAGAAGACGTAATGAAGGAAGGACTCTTCCTCCAAGCCAATTTTTTTTTTTCACTGCCGCCGTCCGATGCCTGCCGTCCGCTTCTGGCCGTCCGCTGCTCGCCATCCGCTCCGGGGCCCAAAATGCCGTCCGCTTGACGGTGTCCGATCCGCCGTCCGATACAGCCGTCCGATTCCTCCGTTCGGACCGCCGATAGTCAGATTTCATGACGTTGTTCAACTCAACTACTTCCCATAACGGATTAAATGCCATGACGAATCCAATGATCGTGATTAAGTGAGCCAAAGACTCCTATTAACCCCTAAACGTTCGAACCCTTTTCAGATTTGGCCGTTTTTCATAAATGCATTATAAAATGCAACTAAGAGGGATATTTTCAACTGGATGAATGAATAAAAGTTGTACATCATGAATGTTAGATTCTATCCATACAGTTGGATTTGCAATGGCTATCACCAATTTTTGTGTATTAATTTTCAAACTTCAAATTTAGAGCTCTTTTGGAATATGATTACGAATAAGATATTGGCAATCTAATAATGAAATCTTTTGTGATGGGTTGAAATGTAATGCTTTAAGTGTAGTGATTTTTGGAGATTTTTTGGTTACTTAATTTTAGTACTTCACTTTCTCAAGAGCACTTTTGCACTAAAATCTTCGAAATTTTGGGTGCAACACTACAACATGACATGAGGCATAAAAATTTCACAAATCATCCCCTCTCTAATCGGATCACACATGCACAAAGCTAACTTCCCATAAAAGTTTAAGTAAAAGATCCACACTGCAAAAAGTGCATGATGGATGAAAAATCGGAGTTCAAATCCGTACATCATGCAAATTATGCATGATTGGGCCGTTAGGGGTTAACCCTTTGAGGACAACGCAACATGTTCGTATGGTGAAATCGATCACAGGATTTGCATATTTGAAATATCACATTGGGTGATTTATAATTTTGCATTCCTAGTCATTAGCAATATGAAGGTATAATAAAAGTTTCAACATGATTGGAAGATATTTTGAATATTTACAAATTTTATTATATAAACACGACAAAATTTCAAAATAAATATACTTTTGTCAAATTTAATATCAAGTTTTTTATTTAAGGTAGATAAAAGTTACATTTACATATAGTAAAGGTATGAAAGCAAAAGATATAAAAGAGTCCTATGATTCGAGCATTATTAGAAAGCCCTTTGTATTTAGGACACTCCAATTTCAGATTTCTCAACGTTGGAATAACTTCAATAGATTTTCTACTTTCCAATCCCAACGGTCAAAAGATGTATCATAACTTAACTTAAACTTCTAACGAAAACTCCAACTACATAAAAGCTAACACGCTAGATTTTAAGGACGTTGGACCAAAAATCAAGCATAATATGGTTGATTGGGCACTTAGGTTACACATATGAGTTTTAGATTCAATCCATACTTTAAGATCAACGGTTACGAATACCAATTTAGTTGTATGAATATAAAATGACTTGGGATTCAAAAAGAAGTGAATTTCAATGGTTGAGATCATATATGAATAGTCACTAAGTGAAGTCATTTTAACAAATGTTGCCACACAACAATATAACTCCGATCACTTCTTGTTAGAAGTCCCAAAATGTAAATCCACCAACCTTTTACACAATAAACAATAACATGGCACTAAGATCGTTCCATTTTGGATCTATTTCATTTTTGCTGATAACAAATTTCAGAGGATATTACGGGCTCCATTATTCAAAGAAGATGATTCATACATTCGCACATGCGTACACAATATATTTATATTCTGTTCATATAAATTTATGTATACATAAAAATACATGAGCATATATACGTATATATATATATATATATATATATATATATATATATATATATATATATATATATATATATATATATATATATATATATATATATATATATATATATATATATATAGATGGATGTGTCGACCATTTATAGATGTACATATTAATATAAACCCTAAACATGCATGCACATACGCATACAATAAGATTTATTTATATGTATGTAAATATAAAGGTACATACATGTGTATTCAATATGTTCAACTATAATTTAATTTCATATATACTATTCATATGAACATGCATACAATAGGTTCAAATCTAATTTAATTTCAAGTTTTCCCCTCTAACTAGGTTTGTAAAATATAAATTGTTACATATATTGTGTGATAATTTGTTTATGAAAATTGACGTGGTCTTTCCCTCTTAAATTATGTTTGTGAATTCATTGAATGAAGTCACTCTAGTAGGTTCGAAGTAATGTATGCATAAAAAATTGCTAACTCTTATGGAATTCAAATTGGAACGCAATGCTTCATTGTATTGCCTTTACATTTGAATATTTTGCCTATTTATTCAATTGGTAAGTAATTACAAGTCAAGTCATGAAATTGACCAAAAGTGGGAGGGAGAATGAACAAAGGAGGAAAGGGAGAAGGGCAAGGTGGGGGGGAGGGGAGTTAGCTAACAATGGAGAGGTAAGAGCCATTATGAAAGAGGTGGGACGGACCGCTCTCCTAGAAGTGAAGCACTACAAGAATTCAATGCGAAGGACATTAAATGTTGGAACATTCTTTGACCGTACTCAAAATAGTCCTCGAAGTCCGCGAGGATTCTTGAAGTGCGTGTAGACCCAAGGAGTTGGGCTGGAGGAGGAGGAAGGGAGAGCAATGAAACACCAAAACTCAATACTTTGGAGAACTGCTCGCGCACGCCGTCCGATGCCTGCCGTCCGCACTGCCGTCCGATCCGGCGTCCTCTCTGCCGTCCGATCCGGCGTCCTCTCTGCCGTCCGATCAGGCGTCCGCTCTGTCGTCCGATCCGAGGGTTTCGTTCGATGGATCCTGTCCGTCCGATCAGCGCGCTCCATTTCATTCAGTTCGTCCGATCTCGTCCTCTTAAACCGCCGTCCGAGGTGCTTCAGTAGATGACCCTTAACCCCTAAAGGACCATATTATGCTTGTTTTTTTGTCAAACGCCCCAAGAATCAAGTGTTTTAACTTTATTGTACTTGGTGATTTCATTAGATGTTTAAGTTAAGTTATGATACATCTTTTCACCGTTGGGATTGGAGAATAGACTTCATTTGTAGATTTTCCACCGTCGAGAAATTATAATTTTGAGTGTCCAAAATACAAAGGGATTTCTAAACATGCTCATATCATAGGTCTCTTTTAATTTCTTCATTTTCAGTATTTTACTCCTTGTAAATATGACTTTTATGTACTTTAAATATAATTTTTGATATTAAATTTGACAAAACTATATGTATTTTGAATTTTTCCCTTGTTTACATAATAAAATTTGTAAATATTCAAAATATTTTCGAATCATTTTGAAAATTTTGCCATACCTTCATAATTTTAATGACTCTCTATGAAAAATCATAAATCATACAATTTGATATTTCAAGTATGCAAATTATAGTGCTTTGACTTTATCAAAAGAGGTGAGGACCTTTAGCGATTAACCCTTTGACGTTCGCCTTCATATTCTAAATATTGGATGGTTGCTCATGCGTACATCCATCACATACGGCGACTTCGTACAATAATTAAAATTTGTGATTGTCCATGGTCCATTAAAATATGAATTCCTTCAACTATTTAACCTGCATAATTTTAAAAAGTTCATTTTCTATTAGAAAATACATAACACTTTAGGACTAATTAGATACATACAAATTCGTGCGTGTGTAAACTTTAATTAAAAAAATAAACCAATCCGAAAGGTAAAATTTATATAAAAGTATATATTGATTGTTGTGAAAGGCAACATTAAACCAACATTAACCCCAAAATGCCGAATCAACCATATTATGCTTGTTTTTTGATCAAACGCCCCAAAAATCAAGTGTTTTAACTTTATTGTAGTTGGTCATATCCTCGAGGTCATATCATTAGATGTTTAAGTTAAGTTATGATACATCTTTTGACCGTTGGGATTGGAGAATAGACTTCATTTGAAGATATTTCACCGTCGTGAAATTTGAATTTTGAGTGTTCAAAATGCAAAGGGATTACTAAAAATGCTTCTATCATATGTCTATTAATTTCTTCACTTTCAGTCTTTTACTCCTTGTAAATATAACTTTTATGTACCTTAAATATAATTTTTGATATTAAATTTGACAAAACTATATTTATTTTGAATTTTTCCCTTCTTTACATAATAAAATTTGTAAATATTCAAAATATTTTCGAATCATGTTGAAAATTTTGCCATACCTTCATATTGTTAATGACTGTTTATGAAAAAATATAAATCATACAATGTGATATTTGAAGTATGCAAATTATAGTGCTTCGACTTTTAGAAAAGAGGTGAGGACCTTTAGGGGTTAAGATAGATAGAAGTAGTTTGATCGATCACAGGATTTCTCCGCCAATGCCTAACATTTACAATTTCCTTGATAACAAATAAGATCCTATTTTGTGATTTTGTCCATAGCATATTATTCATCCAATCGCACATGTGTACACAATATATTTATATCGTGGATATGTAAATCTATATAAACATAGAAATACACGAGCATAAATATATACATATACACATATGTATGTATGGATATATGTATGTATGTATATGTAAATATGTGGGTGGATATTTGTATGTACATATACATGGAAGCACTTACGAATATACATGCACTACAAACATGTCTTCCACGATATTGCACCATCATGAAAATGGCATGCCACATGTGTTTTATATTACCAATTGGCATATATTATTATTCCAAGCTTACTAGAGATGATAATATGCCTTGCACGACGTTCTACCATCATGTATACTTGCATGCACATACGCACACACATACACGGTAACTTATGGAATTCGAAGTGGAATTCATATTTTGAATATTTCGCTTCTTTATTCAATTGGTAAGTAATTACAAGTCAAGTCATGAAATTGACCAAAAGTGGGAGGGAGAATGAACAAAGGAGGAAAGGGAGAAGGGCAAGGTGGGGGGGGGGGGGGGGGGGGAGTTAGCTAACAATGGAGAGGTAAGCGCCATCATGAAAGAGGTGGGACGGACCGCTCTCCTAGAAGTGAAGCACTACAAGAATTCAATGCGAAGGACATTAAATGTTGGAACATTCTTTGACCGTACTCAAAATAGTCCTCGAAGTCCGCGAGGATTCTTGAAGTGCGTGTAGACCCAAGGAGTTGGGCTAGAGGAGGAGGAAGGGAGAGAAACACCAAAACTCAATACTTTGGAGAAACCCCCTGGGTTGCTCGCGCACGCCGTCCGATCCTGCCGTCCGATGCCTGTCGCCCGCACTGCCGTCCGATCCAGTGTCCGCTCCGCCGTCCGATGCGGTGTCCGCTCTGCCGTCCGATGGATCGAGCGCGCCTGTCCGTCCGATCAATCCGTCGGGCCGGCGTGGTCCGTCCGATGTGGGACCCGGCGCGGGCCGTCCGATTTGGCCACGCGACCGTGCGCCCCTGCCCGTCCGATTCGAGGGTCGAAACGTACGCACGGACAGCGGCCGTCGAATGAGAATGTCCGCACGCACGCCGTCCGATGGATCTGGTACGGTCCGATCGAGGCCGTCCGATCGGGCAGGCGTCCGCTGTACGCTTCGTCCGCCCTAGGCAGGGTTGTCTATCTTGACGTGACGCCACTGATTTCCGTCAGTATGTCGTGACGCGTCAGTCACGACGTGTCCTGACGCGTCTGGATCGCGTCTGCATCCCGACGCGAAGGTAAAAAATCATGGAAATTTTTACCTTTTTACTTTATCCGCAGTAAATTTTATGGATGAATTTCATCCAAGGCCGTCGAGGAAGCCGTCCGCTGGACGGCCTTTTAGACGGCATTGTCCGTCCCTTGGCGACAGCCTTGGACGGCCTTTTAGACGGCCTTGTCCGTCCCTTGGCAACGGCCTTGGACGGCCCTGTAGACACAGCTTTGTTCGTCCCTTGGAGACGGCCCTTTAGACGGCCTATTCTGTCCTTTGGCAACAGCCTGCCCGTCGACTTAGACGGCCCTTTAGACGGCATTGTCCGTCCCTTGGCGACAGCCTTGGACGGCCTTTTAGACAGCCTTCTCCGTCCCTTGGCGACGGCCTTCGACCGCCCTTTAGACGGCCTTGTCCGTCCCTTGGAGACGGCCCTTTAGACGGCCTATTCTGTCCTTTGGCGATGGCCCTTGACGGCCCGCCCGTCGAGGATGGCCCTTTAGATGGCATTGTTTGTCCCTTGGCGACAACCTTGGACGGCCTTTTAGACGGCCTTGTCCGTCCCTTGGCGACGGCTTTGGACGGCCCTTTAGACGACCTATTCTGTCCCTTGGCGACGGCCCTGGACGGCCCTTAGCGACGAGCCATCTACTAGACAACTTTGTCCGTCCCTTGGCGACAACTCTGGATGGCTCTTTGGACGGCCCTTTAAACGGCCTTATCCGTCCCTTAGTCACGGCCAACCCGTCTAATAAACAGCCGTTCTGTCCCTTGGCGATGGTTCATTGATTGAACGGCCTATGATCTGTCCGTTTGCGACCCGTCTACTAGACGGTCTATCCATCGTTTAGCTAAGGGCCGTCTACTGGACGGCTTTGTTTGTCCGTTAACGAGGGCCCTAAATGACCTAATCCGTCCCTTGGCAACCCGTCTACTAGACGACCTTGTCCGTCGCTTGGCGACGGTTAGTCCGTCTACTAGACGGCCAATTTGCTTTTTGACAACAACCAATCCATTTAAACGAGTAATCCATCCCGTGACGATGACTAGTCCGTCCACTCGACCTCTGACCATGCCTAGGCCGTCTATTCAATGTTCAACGGCTTGTCCATTCATTGACTGTCGTTTTGTTCATTGAACAACTAGAAAAATAAATGTTATGTCATATACATAGGATTCTTTAATTCTCATATATTTTTCCCTCCAACAAAATGGAGAATAATGGGGAAACAAGGATCTGTTTAATGATAAAGGTAGGTGATTTTTTTTGCAATATTCAAATGCATCTCATAAAAAGAAATCTTAACAATTTATTTTTATATTAATTACTATGATTAATTACCTCACATTACGGGAATTGATCATCTTTTATTCAATTTATGAAAATATCCATCATGTTAACCATGATTTCCAAATTCTGTTGCACACGTGTACATATAGGTTATTATATTTATTTAATGTATAAAAGTAAATCTATATATATTTATGTCTTATAAATGTATTTTAAAATTAATCAAACAATCAATTTTTTTGCTTACACTATAGAGATAAATCTATGTTTGTGTACACAAACACACACACATACTATATATGTTCAAAAATATCCATTTCCAAACAAATGCATTACTTATTGAGCAATTTCACTATAAATTTGATAAAAATTACACTTATAAATGCTTACAACGGGGGGTTTAAGCAACATTGTTTTTACTAAAAAAAATACATTCAACATGGAGATGTTTACAATTTGAAAATAATAAGTTGCTCAATTTTTCCTATGTGTTGATCGTTTTTAACACTCCTTAGTACATTTTGTTCACTTTTATTCACTCTCACTAACATTTTTTTCTTCCAATCAAGAAAGAGATATAGAGAATTCCTAATTTTAGTATTTTTCAATCAAATTTTTGCTTTGAAAA
This sequence comes from Pohlia nutans, assembly GCA_022496805.1. Classification (NCBI taxonomy): domain Eukaryota; kingdom Viridiplantae; phylum Streptophyta; class Bryopsida; order Bryales; family Mniaceae; genus Pohlia; species Pohlia nutans. The sequence continues at coordinate 8,919,431 of CM040086.1, forward strand.
TACTTTATTTATCAACACACACCTTTTAATTAGAAAATGTATCAAATTGGTTTCAATGTTTTAAATGTGAATATTCTCCCAATAAAAGCATATTTATTCTTCAAACAATCAATATCTTCATCTTCATGTTGTGAGCTTTCCAAGCATATAAATAGATTATAAAATTTGAAATAAATTGAACGTAATACAAGTTAGTTGTTTTGGAATGAATTTTTTTTGAACCTAACTATACATATTTATGCAATTGATGTATGAATATAAATATAACTAAATATAAATGTATATATGGATAAAGATATACATATATTCATATATATATATATATATATATATATATATATTAATAGATATAAATGTATCTATTTATCTATGATATATCCATCCATACGTATCCATGTATATCTATGTGTATGTATATATGTATATGTACATATATATATGTGTGTGCGCACAGAAAGATTTATATACATACATTTAACGCATACAAATATAAATCTTTTTATATATACATATATGTATATGTGGATAAAGATATACATATATATATGTATATTCATATATATTTCAATATATACATGATCACCTGCATATATAATACATCCTATGAATATACATGTACATATACATATCGATGAGTATGGATGTATATACATAAATATTCATATATCTTTATAGACACAAATAAATAATGATATACATGTTTACATATACATAAATTAAATTAAATTTAAAGGTGTACACATATAAACATATATGTGCATATAAACATATATGTGGATATAAATTCATATTTTATCTCTTTATATATATATGATTATGTATATATTGAAATATATATGGATATACATATATATATGTATATCTTTATCCACAAATACATATATGTATATACAATACAATATATATATTATATGCTTATAGAAATTCGTGAATATATTTTTACATATATACCTATAGATTTATCCATGTATAGCTATTATATTCATGTATATTGTTCTACATGTATATGAATATATATTTAAATGTGTATGTATGTTTATATGTACACACACACACACACACACACACACAGATATATATATATATATATATATATATATATATGCGTACATGTGTATATATAATCCATCTATACATATTGATTACCATAGGAGATTGGTAGAGTAAGTTGTGTAAAGATTAATGGAACTAGTTCTAAATTTATTCTTAAGAACGTAGTGTGCTAAAGATTTTAATATACCAAATATATATTGGTATTTCCATTTTACTTTCTTGAACTTATTTATTATCTATATATAGGAATAATTGTATTTCATCTTGATCTATTCTAAGTCGTTCAATTAATATTAATTTGATGACTCAAAATGTAAGAAATTGAAACATAGGTAATAAAACTAGTACAAACATAGTTAATTCAATTGTTCATTGGAAATGGCTAAACCGTTCAGTTGACAGTTCAAAATGAAAGAAGACCCAACTTTAGGAAATGAAACCACTAGGAACGTGGCAAATCTAACCGTCCATTGGCGACGGCTTAAATCGTAAACTCGACCATTCACTTCACCATTCAATCGATGGTTCAAATTTATGAAAGGCAAAAAGAAGACCCAAATATAATAGATCAAACCACTACAAACATAGTTGATTTAGTTGTTCATTGGCAATAACAAGACCGTACCGACAGGTACCGTCCACTAGCGAAAGCCATACCATTCATTCAAAGGTCCGACCGTCCTTTTGACGTTTCAAAATTAAAGAAGTTCCAAACATAGAAAATGAAACTACTATAAACATGCCAAATGCATTTGTCCATTGGCAACGGCCTAAACTATCCACTTGAGAGTCAAACCAGGAACTTGACAGTTGAACCGTTCATTTGCCGACGGCCTACACCACCTAATTGACAACTGGACCATCCACTCAACGGCCGCACCTAAAACCGCTCAAAGCCTCAAATAAATAAAAGAAAAAACTTCAAACATGGTCAATTCATTTGTTCATAGGTGAAGGCCTAAACTGTCCAATCGACCGCCAACTATCCACTCAACGACGGGACCGTCCATTAAACGCTTCAAATTTATAAAAAGAAAGACACCAAGCATACAGTCCAATCAATGCTTCAAATTTATGAAAAGAGAGACATCAAACATTGTTGATTCACCTGTCCATTGGCGACGACCTACACCGTCGAATGGACGGCCGAACCCGTTCACTCGACGGCCCGACCGTCCACTCATCGCTTCAAGTTTATGAAAAGAGAGACATCAAACATAGTTGATTCACCTGTCCTTAGGCGACGGCCTAGACCGTCCAACGGGACGGCCAAACCCATCCACTCGACGGGCCGACCGTCCAGTCAACGCTTCAAATTTATGAAAAGAGAGACACCAAACATAGTTAATTCACCTGCCCATTGGCGACGGCCTAGACCGTCCAACGAGACGGTAAAACCCGTTCACTCGACGGCCCGACTGTCCACTCATGGCTTCAAATTTATAAAAAGAGAGACAACAAAAATAGTTGATTCACCTGTCCTTTGCTGACGTTGGACGGCCAAACCCGTCCACTCGACGGCTCAACCGTCGAGTGAACGCTTGAAATTTATGAAAAGAGAGACACCAAACATAGTTGATTCACCCGTCCATTGGCGACGGCCTAGACCGTCCAACGGGACAGCCAAACCCGTCCACTCAATGGCCCCACCGTCCAATCAACGCTCCAAGTTTTTCAAAAAAGAGACATCAGACATAATTGATTCACCTGTCCATTGGCGACGGCGTAAACCGTCCAACGGGACGGTCAAACCCGTCCATTGGACGGCCCGACCGTCCCATCAACGCTTCAAGTTTTTGAAAAGAGAGACACCAAACATAGTTGATTCACCTGTCCTTTGGCGATGGCCTAGACCGTCCAATGGGACGGCTAAACCCGTCGACTCGACGACCCGACCGTCCATTCATGGCTTCAAATTTATGAAATTAAAGAGAGACATCAAATATCGTTGATTCACCTGTCCTTAGGCGACGGCCAAACCCGTCCACTCGACGGCCCGACCGTTCAGTCATCGCTTCAAGTTTATGAAAAGAGAGAAATCAAACATAGTTGATTCACTTGTCCTTTGGCGACGGCCTAGACCGTCCAATGGGACGGCCAAACCCGTCCACTCGACGGGCTGACCGTCCAGTCAACGCTTCAGATTTATAAAAAGAAAGACACCAAACATAGTTGATTCACCTATCCATTTTGACGGCCTAGACCGTCCAACGGGACGGCCAAACCCGTCCACTCGACGGCCCGACCGTCCAATCAACGCTTCAAGTTTTTGAAAAGAGACATCAGACATAGTTGATTCACCTGTCCATAGGCGACGGCCTAGACCGTCCAACGGGACGGCCAAACCCGTCCACTGGACGGCCCGACCGTCCACTCATGGCTTCAAATTTATGAAAAGAGAGACATCAAACTTAGTTGATTCACCTGTCCTTTGGCGAGGGCCTAGACCGTGCAACGGGACGGCCAAACCCGTCTACTCGACGGCCTGACCGTCCACTCATTGCTTCAAGTTTATGTAAAAGAGAGACATCAAACATAGTTGATTTGTTTGTGCATTGGCAACGGCCGAGCCCGTCCAATCGACGGCTAGTCCGTCCCATGCAACGGCCCGTTTGACGGCCAAGGCGCTACTTCACGGCTAGTCCGTCCATTGGAGACGGCTTGACAGCCACACCGTCCCTTGGAGACTGCTTGACCGTCCATTCGACGGCCAAAACCGTCCATTCGACGGCTAGACCGTCCCTTCGACGGCCAGACTGTCCCTTTGACGGCTAGACGGTCCCTTTGACGGCCAGACCGTCCCTTTGACGGCCAGACCGTCCCTTTGACGGCCAAAACCGTCCATTCGACGGCCAGATGGACCGTCCAACGGGGCTGTTCATCCAGTTGACGGCTGTTCATCCACTCCATCCAGCACAGTAAGTTTTTTACCCCCTGACACGAATACTGGTCCGGAATATTCGATCCTGACGGACGCTGGGCATGGATCCTGACGTTATGATGCTGACGCGTCAGTCGCGACGTGTCGTGACGCGTGCAACCCTGGCCCTAGGCGGACAGTATAAATGGCGGACGGCTTTCTTCGTCCGCTCAGAGAGGCGGTGGGCATGGTGAACGTCCGCGTGCACCTGCATCGACTCTGTCACGTGTTTTTTGAGTCACTGCGTCACGCTGTACGCACGTTTGACTTTATTTGAGGACGTCTGCACCACGTTGCGCTTCTACCTTCCACGCGGTTTCTTGGCGTTGCTTTGACTTCCCACGATGTCCCAGCGAAGCAGCAGTAGTAGGAGATCTTCGCAAGGGACTCCTCAAGTTATAAACTGGGATCAAGTCGCTGACCCCAATTGTGTTGCGGAGCCGGGATGGGACACGGAGCCGGCAAGAACGTGGACTTTAAAAATATGCAAAGAGTACGTGAAGATGACGCATTTAGCCAAGATTTGGCCACGAGATCAAATGCTAGTGTCTGGCCCTCGTTGGGAAGGCCCAACTAGGACGTGCCAAAGCAACCATTTTCGACAACGGTATTGGGAGGTGCACGATTTCGTTGGGTTGCCTAACTCCAAACCAACCATCATGAAATATGGCCTAATGTCAATGGTTTGGGCTGAGATTGTACTGCACAAGGATGTGGATTGGAGTACGGTGAATGGAAAAAACGTTGAACGTTTGAATCGTTCACAAAACTTTATTGCCACCAATTGGACTGGACTGAGTGATTGTGTGCCGCAATGGTCTAATCGTACAGCGCATGCGACAAACGATGATGTTCTTGATGACGACACCTCGCAATGGGAAGTACGTCCACGCAATACATATCGGGAATGCGACGTTGAGAACTATCCCGTGACGTTCGGAACTGCTCCTGAACGTGGCTATGAAAATTATCATGGAACTTCAGATCCAGTAGGCAGGGGATATTAGAGGGGAGCCAGCCATGGCTACGATGATAATGCATACGCGGTACACAATGATGAACGGGTTCCATATCCGGACAGATATAGTACTCCACGAGCATATTCTCCCGAGAGGACCCACAACGATTTTGGACATCATGGGTTTCAAAGCCATACTCCTATTTATTCTGGCCCCGGCGAAAGCTCAGGAAGCGGTGCACCCGTGAGTTTTGGTAGGGATATGTATAGTGCTGCAGACGGCCCCCCTGACGGATATGCTTCTGGGCCATCAAGTCAATACCATCGAGATGATGAGTATGAAAGAGATCTTCAAGAAGCAATAAGACGGAGCGAAGAAGAAGAGAATGAAAGGCGGCTGATAGAGCAACGCTTTTATGGGCAACAGTGGGACGCGGAACGTGGAACATTTCGGGGACATCCGCGATATTAGGCGGATTTAACAAGACTATCCATGCTCAAGTGGAAGTTGAAATCTAGCCTAGACCGTAGAATCCAATGTCTTCAATTTTGCTTTGTATAGACCAAGACATGTCCTTAGTTTGAATTTTGTTTGGATGCTACAAACTTTGGATATATTGTAGGCTGCTAGCGCTAATGCTCTAGGCTTATAAAGTATGTATGGCTCATTGTGTGAACATTATTGGCATAAATATTTATATATATATAAATATATAATCTAATCGCGAAGAGTGAACTGGTCATGAGTACATAACGCACCGTTATTTCCATTAACAAGAGATCGAGTTCATGACTTACAAAAAGATATATAAATTGGTTTGGTGTTGCCTTGACTTTTATTGCAGACGTTACATACCTGATTGAAAACAATATGAGTTTAGTTCAAATGCAATGGAGGGGCTAGAAGCTTATCTTAGAACTTGGTTGTGCACAGCACAGTTGACTTTCCAAGAAGGACTCCCATCACATTCTCATTTCTTACTCCTTTTATAATTACCTTGTGCAAGGAAAACCTCCTTCACGAATGAAGTTATTCATGAAAAACATCTTGTCTCACTATCTTGAGAAGTCCATGGCGGCGAACGAACCACCAAAAGTGCACTTTATTGAACCCCTCTTTATGTTAGGTCCTTGCTACACACTTTTCACTTGAATTAAGTGGCTTCCCGTATTTACTTTTGGCCGAGTACTTTCTTTGAACCGTCTTCATCATCGAACAACCTCATGAGCTTCTGTGCTTCAAGTGCAGTTCGGCAACATCAGATCTCACAGAAACGCAATCGTGAAGATCGTAATGAACACCTTTGAAGTGCATACTCTCGCAACTTGAGATCCAGCCAGTCTAAACCCTAAACTTTAGTCCCGATTGAAACACTTGAGATGATATTGCCTATTCGCCCCCAGCTTTGTGGATGCATGCTTTGCTTTTTCTAGAAAAAGATGAGCATGCAATTTATTAAGTCACTCATAAGCAAGATAAACACACGTAGTTTGCGAAGAGGTAAGCTAGTCTCGCACACACTCACCTTCGAAAGGCTCTACTAGAAAAATATAAGCATTCTAGGGTTTCTAAGGCTTTTGTAGCATGCAGCGTTAAGATGAGGTGACAACCAAACTCCAAGAGCCATGCCGCAAGATTGACAGTTGAATACCTTCCTCGTAGAGTTCATCCAAGTCTTAGTGGTGCCTAGTCCTCCCTCATGCGCTATGATTGTATCATAGTACTACATTCTAATCTGACTTTAGACACCGTGTCCCGTGACACCCTAAACCCTACTAGTGTTAGTATCAGATTGAGAATTTGGAACGATACAGAGAACATTGTCCTATGTAGTCAAAGGCTGTAGTCCTATGGTAGGGTGTCGTACTGTAGGACTATCATGGTGCATGAGGGAGGACTAGGCACCACTAAGGCTTGGATGAAGTCTACGAGGAAGGTATTCAAGTGTCGATCTTGCGGCATGGCACTTGGAATGAGGTTGTCACAAGGGCAACAAGGCAATACCCTCTCCTGCGTTTCAATCGAGATTAGAGTTGACGTTAGGCAAAGTGGATCTCAAGCTACGATAGCATGCACTTCAAAGGTGTGCGTTCCGATCTTCACGATTGTGGTTTTGTGAGATCTGGTATTGCTGAACAGCACTTAAGCAGAGAAGCTCGTGAGGTTGTTTGATGATGAAGAGGGTTTGAAGAAAGTGCTGGGCCAAAGGTATGTATGGGAAGCCACATGATTCAAGTGGGGAGTATGTAACGTGGAACTAAAATGAAGAGGGGTTGAAGAATGTGCACTTTCGGTAGTTCGATTGTCCTATTGAACTTCTTACTATAGCGAAGCAAGATTTTTTTTCAGAAATAACCCTATTCGTGATGGACGTTTTCATTGTACAAGGTAGTTATGGAAGGGGAGGAAATGAGAATGCGGTGGGAGTCCTTCTTGGAAAGGCCTTTGTGCTATGCACCACCAAGTCATAGGGTCAGCTCAGACCCTCCAAATTGCATTAAAGGTAAAGTGAACTCATTTTGTAGTCAACCATGTATAGAAGGTCTGATAAAAAAATGGAGAGAACACCAACGAAATTGATATATCTTTTAATGAGATACGAACTTAATCAATGACCAATGGAAATAACGCTTGATTAGGTACTTAACGAGGTTTACAATTTGCGAGACGGATTTTTCAATATTACTTTGAGTTATTGCAGGGTGCGGATTTTTCAAAACAAAGGGCATGGTCGTTAAATATTTAGTACCTATGGTCACTTAGTGGCGGACCAGGCCGTGTATCACATCAGTGATCACACGTGCTCGAGTAATCTCGAACTTTGGTCTCAAAGTCCTGACATATAGTCATAATTTACCCCTAAGGGCCGAACCATGCATATTGTGCAAGATGTACAGATTTCATCCGTATTTTCTCATCCGTCATACACTTTTTGTGGTAAGAGTTTTGTACTGATTTATATATGGGAAGTTAGCTTCATGTATGTGTGATTCGATTGAAAAGGAACTAATGTTTGAAAAAATTATGCCTCATTTTGTGTTGCAGTGTGTCACCGAAAATGTTCAAGATCTTGGTCCAAAAGTGATATTGGAAAAAAAAAACTATGAAAATGAAGCATCCGAAAAAACTTCAAAAATCACTACACCTAAAGTACTACATTATAACCCATCACAAAAAAATTCATCCACATATTGTCTATATCGTATTCGTAATTGAATTACAAAATAATTTTGTATTTTATGTTTCAAATTTTATAGAAAAAGATTATTGATAGCAATCATAGATCTAACCGTATAGATAGAATCTACAAAAAAAATGTATAACTTTTATTCATACATCAAGTTCCAAATATTCGTGTTAGTTGCATTTTATAATGCATCTTTGCGAAACTGTGTAAACTGGACATGGGTGAGGATTCTAGGGGTTAACCAACAAGACCGTGGGATTTGATGATCATGCGCATTGAATATTTGATAGTATTCTAAAACAAAGAGAATTTGGTTAATGTGTCCGGTCCGGTCTGCCGTCCGATCTGCGGGCCGTCCGATCTGGCGGACTGCGCGACCCGTCCAATCGCCGACAGCCGGTCGATCGGACGACGTGTGTCCGATCGGGTGGCGGACGGTGGGGGCCGTCCGATCGGTTGGCGGACGGCGCGGGCCGTCCGATTGGGTGTCCGACCTAATCGGACAGCACGTCCGCCTATAAAGCCGTCCGACCAGAGCGGACGGCTCACTTTTTCCTCCCTACTCACATTATTGTGAGAGTAGTTACGGGTTGCTGTTGGCAGGGTTATCCCATCCTCTGGCTCGTCACTCGGGGAGGAAGAAGTCAGCGTTGCAGGGGGGTATATTTTGCCAATTTTTTAAACGATTCCGGAGCTCCGTCACCATGCCGAAGGGAAAAAAGCATAAGATAGGTAAGACGACGGAACAAAAATCTCTTGAAGACAGCCCTTACATGCCGTCGAATGCGTGTAAGAAGTTTCTCCAGCAGTTCACGGTGGATTTTTACCGAAACAACACGCTTATGGCGTTGGAGAGTAAGTTTGTTCGGTACAAAGAGCAGAGTGTGCAAAAATTTCAAGACGACATGGCGAATAATATGTTGCAGGCTCTTCGGGATGGAATTTGGTACCGGGAGATGGAAAAGCGTGATTTCTCAAAGTGGTTGGAGTGGAGGGTGAAAGATTCTTTGTGGAATATCGAGGGAGTATTAACCAAATATGGGAAGGACCACAAGCTGCTTGAGGACAATACGTATATTGAGGAAGTGATGAAGAAAGCAGACACCTTTGCGAAGTTGATGAAACCATGGAGCTTTGGACGCCAGCGCAGTCAAAATATCGGTTGGTGGAGACACGTTGCTGGTGGATCCGAGGAGTTAATGAAGAATAAGTTGGTCCACGCATTGCCTGCTACGGCCAATGTCATTGAAGTGGAGCACACATCACTCAAGGGTGCATATGCTACGGTGAAGAGGGTTCGAATTGAAGGAGCCCCAGGGTTTGAACCTTATTGGGAGTTTGCGGCGAAGCTTTCCAAACAGTGGAAGACAAGACCGGATCTTGCAAAATTGGAACACCAAAATGAAACGATGGCCGTTCGAATTGACCATCCAGGTATTATACGGTATGTGGCTATTAATCCTTCGAAATACGAGGGTTATGCATATTGGTGGAATGGTGGGACATTGCGACAGATGCTGAATTTAGACAACACGTACGGAGACGATATCTACGCGCGTACGTTGCATACAACTATGTCAGCAGACGATGTCGTGAAAGCAAGTTATCTGAGGCGGTTCCGTAAAAAAAGAACGGAGTTGGCGTGGGCATTGGTGATTATCATGATGGAGGTACACATGACCGACAACCTGCACAATGATTTATCTCCTGATAATATCCTTTTTCATTTCCCTGCGGACGAGACGTGTGTATACATCGGGGTATGTGACTGGGGCATGTTATCCTTTGCGAGTGAGCCGATGAAGTCACTATATGGGTTCAACAGTACAAAGGAAATGGAGAAGGATCTTGCAGATCGGTACTGGGTGGATCCTACGATTGCTTATGTACGTAAGCCAGATGCAGATGTGGAGATATGCCCGCTAGTGACGAAGGCAATTGAGGCATATGGAGTTGCAAAACTTGCGTTGCGCATCAACAAGGGCAACATGTCGGAGGATTACTGGAAGTTGCAGACGCCTGGGGAAACTTCAGTTGTTTATCGACAACAGGAGTTGGCAGATGTGTTCGAGAGCTATTTGAATCGATTCTGCAGCCCGAATCGAGGAAATATTGGAGGTTTAACTCATTTAGTGACACGTTTTAGGATGACGTACCATTGGCCAATACCGTACGAGCATTTTAGACATGTGTATTAGGCAAAACATAGTGATATAGTTCTTGTTTTAGAGTAGTAGTAACGGTATTGAATTGTTCTATGGCTATTGTTGTGTGCTTATGTATAGAACACGTGGACTTCTGTCCGACTATCAGTAAAACATTTTCCTTGTTGACATATACGGAAAAAATAATTCCATATGTTTTATTGTTTTTGGGATTTTGCTATCTCTATATTCATTGATATTTGTGGGTTTTTTCAGCCATCAGTCCCGAGACTCCAATTTGGAATTTGTTTGCACACATGGGTACCTAACGTTATTAGAATTTAGAAACACCCTCGATTTTCTTTAATATTTTGGAAAATAGTTCTTCCATGTGTTATTGGAATTTTGCTAACTCTATGGTTTTTGTCTTTTTGACTATGATTTGCAATCGGTGGATTTGTGTTCACTATTGGGATTGGAGAATAGACTTAATTTGAAGATTTTCCACCGTCGACAAATTTGAATGTTGGGTGTCCATTGTCCAAAATACAGAAGTATTTCTAAAGATGCTCGTATCATAGGTCTCTTTTAATTTCTTCACTTTCAGGTTTTTACTCCTTGTAAATATAACGTTGCCGTAAACCTTAAATATAAGTTTTGATAGACCCATTGACAAAAATATATTTAACCCTTTAGCGCGCCGGCGTCCAGATTCTGGACGCCGGATGAATTTCAGCAGCTCAATTTCTGTGGTACCGGATGTTTTTTCATCCATTTTTTTATTTATTTTCATTCTTCTGCTAGTTGAATACCATTTGTATGGTATGAATCTTCCAAATAAGATAATGTGAATTTTTGAATATTTACAAAAGTGATTAATGTCAAGTTTCAAACTTTCAATCTTAGTTCAAAAAAAAAGAGTGACCTTAAATATGATTTTCCATAGTAAGTAGAATCAAATAATGGAAACCATACCTTCTTGTAGTGTATGTCATTCTAATTTCATTACAATATTTTTAAAAGTTTTTGTGTTAATTTTGGATTTTTAATTGAATTTCAAGAGAAAACCTTGCAAAATTACTTTAAAAATATTAATAATAAATATGATGAATCCAACCGTACGGATGTTATCTACACATTGACATTTACAACTTTGTTTTGTACATCAACTCCATTTTCGTTTTTCATCAACCATTTTATAACAAATGTTTGAAAACAATGTTGAATCGGGACGTTAAAGGGTTAATTTGAATATTTCCCTTATTTGAATAATAAAATCTGTAAATATTCAAAATATCTTCAAATCATGTTGAAAACTGTGATCGGACGTCCACTGCACCGTCCGATCGGGCACGTTCTCAGTCGTCCGATCTTGCAGCCTTCCGATCGCGCCGTCCTGCCGTCCGACCCAATCATCCGTCCGATCCCGCCGTCCGCCATTCTAATCCCACTCGCCCGTCCGATTGGGCACATTCTCAATCGTCCGATCGGGCAGCCGCTCGCCCGTCCGATCGAGCACCCAATCCCTCGTCCGACCCGTAGATGGAGATACCAAATTCATAGATTTCTCCGATTTCAGTGAATTATAATCTGCCCAGCACGAGGATGGGACTAAAGATCTCGTAGATTCCGTCGTAAACCTTAAACAACCGTCCGCCGTCCGCATAAACATTGCAAAGGGATTTTACCTCGCCGTCGGACATGGGCGTCCGACCTGTCCGCCGTCCGACCTAGGAAAAACCGCCGTCCGACCTGTCCAGTCGTCCGATCGCGCCGTCCGCCGTTCGAACGCCGTCCGCTGAGGTAAAAACCCCGTCCGCTGTAGTAAAACCGCCGTCCGCTGTGGGTTTTTCAAAGTCACCGGACGCTGGGATGGGAACGTCTACGTCCAGCGGACGTCCGGACGCGAATGTCCGCGTCCCAGCGTCCGAACAACCCTGACAGTGCGGCGTGCGTCATGCAACTTTGAGAGAACTTGTTGACAACCCAGAAATATAAAATATGAAATTAGAAATTACTTGAACGCATGACAGGAAGAAACACAATGCAAAAAAAAAACATGGCTCTACTTGCGGTAGTGTAATGCAGTTGCACAATAGTTGCAGCAAGAAATGACAAGGCTTTCAATATTTTTTTGTTTCTGGGTTTTACCTTCCTCTATTTCAAGAACGCAAACGCAATAGTAGCAGGGGGCTGATGTGAATGGGCCATGATGACCCATTCACACCAAGAAGCTCCAACAGTTGTGTTACGTTCCTGGAATTCTGTTACGTTCCTGGAATTCTGCAAGGTAAATTTCAAGAATAATATAAAATTTCTTGCGGTGTCAAAGCCTTGTCTCTTCCTACTTTTGACAAACGCATGTGTGTTAATGGAGAGCAAATTTCTTGTGGCACCTACAATACGTTGGAGCAACTTCTTGTATACGTTAGGTTAGAATTTTTGTTTTTACAGGAGCACAATCACTGTAACTACCAAAAACTTACGCGATGAACGTAGCTTCTCTGCTACACTACACTAAGTTAGGCCGCTTCACATTATAGCCGAAGGTCGAGAGGCCGTCGATTTCTACCAATCAAATTACAAGAAACCAATGGACCTTATTCGTTAAAAAGAGTGAAAGTGTAGTCTCAATTTTATCTTCGACTCGAGGATAAACCATTATAACTGTTGAGGTTTGCGACTATTCGGTAATTTGAGACTTTAATATATTAATATATATGAAAACCTTTGATTGCCCAAAGGTTACAGTCTCATCTTATCTTCGAGTCGACGATAAATGACGATAATTGTTTTAGGGTTGAAGTCTCAATGACCATTTTGTCTCAATTTAACGAATAAGGCCTTCACTCTAGATGCCAAAGTCCAAAGGCCGTGAACCTTCAAAATGCTTACACATGGCAACACTTTTTGACCAAGGTGACGGCCTCTTGAGAGGAAGTTTGGGTCCTACATTTTGCAAGACCCAAACTATGGTCGAGAGGCCGTCGATTTCTTTTCATAAAAAATGAAACTATATTTTATTGCGTATTTTCAGTAGATTTCTTTGGACTCTCAACAAAGTTTGGACTCTCAATCCCACGGCCTCTCGACTTGGACGGCCATAGTGTGAAGCGGCCCTTAGTGTTGAGTGACTGGTGTGAATGGGCCAAGAGTCAGAGAACGGAAGGCTGACTCTCTCTAGATCTCTCTCTCGGTAGATAGCAAAGTAAAGCGCCGCGTGCTCCCAGGCCGGACAAAGCCAAGCTGCTCTGGCTGCGGAGCAACGAGGAATGTGTGCACATCATTCATACGTAAGTTATCTTAGTTACTGCTGTACGTGCGCAAAGGCCAACCCGCTCAATTCTTACTTGCCGTAGCAGCCGCTAGTCGCCATATATTCTTTATCTTCTGTCAGAGCTAGCATGATTGTGGAACTCTTCAAGTTTCGGTCTGTTCTGCTTGCCTGCTTCAGACCGCCTTTCAAAAGCTAAGCCAATCTTTCTGTCTGTGTGACTGTGCCAGAGTGGCTAGGTTTAGCTAGCTAGACGTCAAGCTAGCTAGCCGCATGTGATCGAATGAAATTCAAAAGCTGCATGTCTGTTAGAATGACGACCGGCTGCAGTCTGGAACTATTATTCTTTCAGTACAGTCCATACTACACCCAGTGCATTGCGAGCTTCTGTGGCTGAGGACCCAAAAATTCCTCCAAGCATAAGTTATGTGGTCGCCGCTCTCATTGAAGGACGCCTGTGTAAAAATTATCAAACTGTAGTTGTTAATTACCCGAGCTGGGGTGGTTAAGTTCACACTAATATATTCAGCTAGGGCCATGATTTGTACAAATAATTAGGATTGAGTGTGTTAGTCTCAAGTTTAATGAACTTACACTACAACAGAATGAGGTTTTTTCAGTACTCACTTCTCACTTCTCACTTGCTGAGTGCAACTAGTCACATAAAACAAAGTTCGTTTTTGTCTTATGTGACTAGTTACACTCACCAAGTGTTCCTTGTAGTGTTATTAATTCTGAGAAGTAAACTTTGTGCAATTCTGAGCCTGGAGATATGGTAACATTGAAGCGAGCTCATCTTCGAAGCTAGCTCAGGCTAGGGTCTCGAAAACAGCTGCAATTGACGTGCATCCAGCCTGAGCTCACGGAAGCAACCGACCTTTGATCATCTTCAGATTCCTTCTCGGACGATGAAAGGTTTCAATGGCGCCTGCATTTCAATTCTAGTGAAGCGCCAAAATCACACATGCTCAGCAGCTGCTTGATTGAATTGCCAACGGCTGTACTTGAACGGTACAGCACATTACTCTTGTCAGGCATTGATGGTACGGCATGTAATTTTAGCCAGAAAATTAACTAAGATTAGTATATAAGTGGATTGCCGTACGCGTGCAAGTATCGCCTATATAATTAGCAGAATTTTATATATAATGTCATCATGCGAAAAGTTAAAGCAATACACTTTTGTTCAATTATTTACCGAGTTTTTCTTTCACTTTTGCACTGGAGACAGGCTTGCTTGGTACCGCAGTGTGTATTCAGTGAGGTTTCTCCTTGTGTGGTTTGGGCATTGGATTCCAGACCATCCAGTGTGATTCTAAAATTGATGGCCCATTCACAACAGCCACTTGAACGTGCTTGCGCCGGGAATATGTGTCAGTCAAGGTGAATAGATCATAAAATAGTAAATAGATAAAATAGATGGTGAAAATAAATCATAGTTTAATGCAATCTACAGTGGTGAAGACAGAAGTAAATAGTTTCACAACGCAAAAAATGAATGGCAAAGAATTTGCGATAGCAGAATGCAGTTGAATAGTGCCTGCACAGTGTTCGCAGTAAGATAAGACAAGTGCAATATAACAAATCATTTCTTCAATTTAGCCACCCAAAATTCAGGAATGCACACGGACGTGCGTTGGATTTCTAGTGTGAATGGGCCATTTCTAAGGGAAACTTGTTACTGCAATTTAGCCTTTGGCTGTCCCTCTTTCTCTTTACTCTATTTTATTTTTCATTTTGCTTAGTTCTTAGCCGGCCCTGGCTGGGGCTTTCTTGTAGCTGTTTTCGTCTCACACTAAAGGTTTTCTTTATTAGTGCCAAAAATTAAATTAAACTTTAAATAAATAAATAAAATTTTAAAAACTTTAACATGCTACTGCAACAACTGGTAAAATTGGTGAGGAAGACGTTCACGTTCATTTTCTTTATTTATAAAAAAAGCCGGTGTTCACCTCACTCATTCAATTCACAAGGATTTGCTTCTTTTCTTTTTCATTTGAAAAGTAACTGTGTAATTGACGTTAACAAGAGACGTTAACAAGAGGTGAATTTTAATTTTCTTTTAATTCTTTTTCATTTTAATACTTTCTGAAATAGGAGGGGCGTAAAGCTGCTTGCTTAGAAGATTCTCAATACTCAAGAGGCACTCAAGATCAAGAGTTGGTGTTTGTCATAGATGACTATGGATGCCATAGAACAAATGTAAAAATTGACCAAGTGAAAGGAGTTGTTTTGTTAAATTATTAAAGCATCTTCAACGTATCATTTGAGACACAACAAAATGGATGAAAAGAATTTAAATGCAACCTTCTTTGTTCTGAAGTTTTGGTCAACACTTTATATTTTCACTTTATATGAAGTACTCCAAATTATTGTCTATGATTAAGTTCTGGTGAAACTTGATAGGGGAGAGTAGTTTTGCCTCAATAACCCTTTGCCCAGTGGGCAATGAACATTACAAACAAACGCTTTATTCATGCCGGCCCATTTGGGTTCGGAGTTATTCGCTATCTTCAGGTGAAATATCGTACTTGACTATACATGTTGTGAAATCTTGTACATGATGATTTATGATTGGTTCACTAACTATACATTGGGCACATGTAGTGTGTAGGGTGGATCTCTAAAATTTAAAGTGTGGATGATACTCTACTTCTTGTTCCGAAAATTCCTCTTGTTCAATTTTAAAATAAAATAAAATAAAAATAAAAATATATTACCGTCACTTACCATGGCGTTGACCATCATGTTCAAATAATAATACGCACACTTCATTAATGATCATAGAGTTGGAGTTGCTGAATGGGGAGTTTTCCAAGGGAACCGGTTTAAAATTAATTTTTTTTACAAAAGCAACCGATTTTAGACAATAATCCATCCGGTTATTACATATGTATCACAAATTTTATCCAGATTTTAGCTTTAAACTATGAGTTTCAACCAGTAATTTGGCAATTCCATTCAGCTGATTTTACACTAATTGCCATTTATCCCCGTACATTGGTTCAAACATTTGTGTGTTGACTCCAGCCATGGGTGTTTGGTGGAGCTGTAGCAATTACGCATCGGGTTACGCATGTGATGCACGATTTGCATCCGTCAGGCAGCAATGCGAGTCAGATGAGGAGGAGGTCAAAGTGTTCTACAATCTACATGTTGATAAAAGTTGTCCTTGCAGTTGCAGGGCATCTGTACATGGGACTGAATTCTGGGCTTCAATCTGGAGGGAATTTTCTTGTTCACAACATTACTCAGCATGTGACAGTACACCCTGACTGGGCCTCCTATAAGCACATGATAATATAGAGTTCTGTAACATTGTAGGTTAATAGCTCGTCTGACACAAATTAATTCAAAATATGATATAGTTGAAAAGTTTTGGAATCTATTTTTTCCAGAAAATTAATGTTACTTTAGTACACTCTACACTCCATCGTATGACAATATTATTGTTTTAAATGAAAATTGAACAAGAGGTTTTTTTTTGTAGTTCCTTTTCTAAAGAAAATTTTGAATTGAAGGTGTAACTTACAATAATGCTACTACAGAGACATGATTTGGCATTGTTGAGGAATGATGAATCTACAACAGCATTATAGAAAAGGAATCAAGCAAAGACAATTTGAGAATATTATGTAAGCATACGAAGTTGGACACTTGTCCAACTTTGAGAAATCGTAACACAAAAAGAAATTGTAACTCACATGACAATCATACAAAGAAATCCATGTACAGTCCCCTCCACAAAGTAAGGTAACCCCAATTTTGACTAGTCATAAACTCTTTCAAAATTTGACCTTTTTAGATCTATTTTTCAATACTAACCTATCAAAACAATAGTTTTATACAACTTCAATGAACACACCAAATTTCAATTTATAAAAACAGAATTTTTGTTTTTGATAAGTTATTTTGTGTATCATTCATTGTGGTACATAATGATTGATTGAAAAAAATTGGAGGCAATCTTTTAAATTTTTAATATACAAATATTTAGGAAACATTGATGTGCACATCTTACTTTTAAGAAAAAAATTCATTACCTAAGAAAAAATTTAAACTACAAAGAATTAAATATCAAGGGGTCACTAATCAAGAATTTGTACAACAAATTTCTCTAATCTAATTAGGTTTTCGCAAACCAATTGCACCATAGTACTCATAGGTATAAAAGTAGTCATTATATAAGGGTCAATTAGAAAAATATAATTTCAATTTAATAATATATATTTAACAAAATTTAGGAAGGCAAGCCTTTAACATTGAATTCTCTAGAGTCTAAAATTTTCTTAGGTAATGCAGTTTTTTCCCAAAAGTAAGATACACAAATCAATGTTTCCTATATATTTGCACAATAAAATTTTACAAAATCATCATCAATATTTTTCAGTCAACTATTATGTACCACAATTGAAAATACACAAAATAATTCATCAAAAATAAAAAATTTATTTTTTGAAATTGAAATTTGATATGTTGATCAATATTGCATAAAACTATCATTTTAATAGGTTAATTTTGAAAAATGGGTCTACAACGGTCAATTTTTTTTTTTAAATCTTACAAGTTGAAATGGGCGTTACCTTACTTTCTAGAGGGCACTGTACAAGATTCTGGTTATTACCCTTTTCACACTTGTCAAATTCCTTGTTATCACATTTAAATGCTACTTTTCGTGGCACAACATAGTGATTGTAATTATAGCGGGAATACACAATGAGAAAAATAGCAAAAATTCTGATAAACTTTTTTTCAAAAAATAAGTTGTTTTGTAAAGGGAAAATGGATTTCAGAGAATGCTTGTTTTGACTAAATTTATTTTTAGAAATAATTAAATATTAGGCACGAGGTACAAACTTGTATGGTAGCAGTGTTTTCCCATACAAGACCAAGAAGCCTGAATTGGGTCTCATGTTCATGCACTAGTAGCATATTTATCGTTCTTCATTCCCCACTTTGTGGAAACAATGAATAGTGGCGGAATATTATACCTGTATTTCTATCTTCTTGTGACCAAAACTACTCACCAGCACTAATACAACCAGTGATCTCAAAACTGGCTAATATTAGCTGGATTTCTACCCAAAAAATGAGGCTGCTAAACATACAAAGAAAGAACATGAAAAAAAAATTAAAATGTAGCGAGAATGCTCATCATGTTAAAAATATGTAGCAAGGGTATCATTATGGTATCACCATGGTATCACCTTAATATATCAAGGGTATTGCCGGATATTATAGAGGTATCGTGAGTAGTACATTCACAAGGTAGCAAATTAAAGTATCTACCATTTATGTGGGAGGTAGCACCCTGTGCTAAATGTCATAAAGTAGTTCTGAGAGCACTGAATACAACCGATGTGCCTAGCGTGGTTTCATTCCTTTTTCATTTATAGTAAGTGAAAAAGGACACATTTACTACTAGTGATGGTCTTCCAACCAGTTCAAGAATGTCAGTCACGATGAGCTCACACACATTCCTTGTCATGCAACTGCCACAGCTGCTGCAGCTCTAGTATGAAAGTAGCCAACGTACGTGATTTCGCTACCCCGAGCTCGAAAGGCAGCGCCATGAGGTGGTGCATTCGCTTCACTGCCTGCACGATTGTTTGCATGGTGGCCATGGCGACATACATCCATCCCACTCAGTACCACCATCACTTCTTCTCAGCTCACAATCCCTTACATTTGGAGCTCTGGAGCAAACCTGCAGTCGCACGATGGATGCCATGCTCATGGTGGTGGGGAGCACCCCGAATAAGACCCACGGACAACTCCAACGGTTACATAATCATCGCATGTGCCGGGGGCTTGAACCAAATGCGCCGCGACTTCTGCAACGGCGTGGGCATCGCACGACTGCTCAACACCACTCTCTTGCTCCCGAGGTTCGAATTTCTTACAGGATATCGCCAACTTGCTATTTGAAAAATGGGCTTGCTATGTAGCTATAAGAAAAATTGGGTCAAAAAAATTGAGCATATCAATGCCATAACCTTCCCTTATCATTGGTGGTAGAGCCAAGAACTGGTTCCAATGGCCCTTTGTCCGGTGGGCATTGGATCATTGTCAATATGAACAGACATTTCATTCATGTCGGCCTCGAAAGAGGTCTAGAGTTCTTATCTATTTAGAGCCACTTGTAGGAAATGTGTCGTTTTTCACTTACTATAATTGAAAAAGGAACGAAACCGAGCCACGCACATGGGTTGTGTCAATGTTGGTGAGTGGTTTTGATCACAAGAAGACAAAAATATTAACATAATATTCAAACGATATTCACCGTTTCCACAAAGTCGGGAATGAAAAACGACAGGTCTGCTACTAGTGAGCTAAGAACTCTATTGTATTTGTAATAAAAAGAATGCAAATCACCCAAAAAAAAAATCTTTCTGTTTTTCAAGTTTCAATTTTCAAATCGTTTGAGAAAATGAAAAAAAGTTAAAATCTCAGGTTCGAAGCTTCGCCCTACTGGAACGACACCAGCGGATTTTCTGAGCTCTTCGACGTTGAGTATTTTTTGGAAAGGGTTCACGGCTGGGTGGACGTGCTGCGGGAGCTTCCTGTGGCGATGGCGGCAACGAAGCCCGTGGCCATCACTTGCCACAAAGGGAGCGGTCCCGTTGATTACACTAAAACCCTCCTGCCGCAGCTTTTGCGGCACAAACTCATCCTGCTTCGGCCATCGGCGAGCCAGCTGAGGTCAGACCCTAACCGTAATATTATTATTGCAAAGAGAGCGCGATGTCAAGCTTGCTATCGATCTTTACGGCCGGTGAAGAGCTTGCGAGAAACGGCGGAATCGATTCTCAGTGCGCTTCCGCATCCTTTTGTGGCGCTCCACCTCCGATTCGAGCCTGACATGATCGCGTACAGCCGGTGTCGGTACAACAATCGCACCATGGCGTTTGTAGATGCAGTCCGAGGCGTCCGGCAGGTCAGGGAATTTTTTTGTGGCTATACAATCAAATCTCTCATGATGAAAATTTCCTACTTGTACAAATACTTGTAATTCTTTATTTACATACTCCTTACGTGCATAAAGTCATTAAAAATATGGAGCAGTAAAAGTTGAAATTTATTCACATAGGTGTGTAAGAAGAATATGGCACTAGAGCTTCTTTATTAACCCCTAAAAGCCCGAGGGGTATTGGACAAAACATAGATGTGTTATAATATGTGCCTTCCATATGTTTGATGAAGGTTGGTTCAATAGACAAAATGTAGAGTATCATCTTTCCAAATTATCCATACGGTCAAACTTCCAAAATAATCTTTAAATCATTTTTTAATGAATTTAAAAGCATTAACCTTCGAAAATTTGTATAAATTCCAGTGACGACGAAAGTCGGAGCTGGTTTAGCCTGCATTGGATGGTAGGTTCGTCGTCAAGACAATTCCATTTCATCACCATGACAGTTCTATTTCGCTTCGTCTCCAATACTGTTCCACACCATCTCCACGACAATTCCAAGTATAAAGGTTTCAAATTTGAGTCTGAAATGGTTGAGCCTTATGGTTACCCCGGCGATCAAAATTCCCTAGTAAAAGGCTCAAGATGAGTTTGCTCAGTGTTGAGCATTCAGTTCGATATTCTCTTATCAGCGAGCTTCTGTTCATATACCCGTTTGAGAAACGGATGCTTGCAAACCTTATGGGTTATGCTATGGTGACCGGAAAGGGCCAATTGAAGAAACGGTCGAGACGTTGGGACTTCAGTTTGCACGGGTCTGTTTTCCAGGGACTGAACAACAGCGACTGTTGATTCTTAATGTCAGTTCTGTATCATTGTCAAATTGAACGAAAACAATTGCCCTAAATTTTGGATTTGTGAAGCCATTGAATAAAAGCTGCGAGGATCTGGCATGAAATTTAGCTGTTTGGTATGCACAGTGATGGTTTTCAGGGTCACGAGTATTCTCCTGCTTAAGGTGCCTCATGCCTCACTGGTGTACGATGCCTCAGTCGGTTCCAGTTCCAGGCTGTATCAAAGTGCAGGTGGGATCGGAGTGCAGGAAAGCGGATGTAGGAAGTGGTCATTTCTTTTTCAGATGTCTCGAATATTTTCAGTTGTCTGAGATCAAAAATAGTTTGCTGATTGTGGAGTGTTCTACAATTCGTGAAGAAGTTTAAAGAAAGTTCTGGTCATGGATTACTTCGGTACTCTGGATGTTGTGTTAGTACTTCGAGAAAACATAACGTGTATGCAAGGAATACGGTTAGCGAATCAATATCAATATGTTTGTTCGTCCATTACTGATGAGCACCGTTTCAAGATGGCATGAATAAATTACCTGATGGGCCCTTGTACCTTAGTTGCTTCGTTTTACTAGACGTTTACTGATGCTTCTTTGATGATCTATTTGGTGATGTGAGAAATTACGTAATGTTAATTGTATCTGATTTTGCCTTGTCCTCTGATGGTTTTGCAATTGGTAGGTTTCTGTACCGCAGTTTTCTAGGTCTAATTTTTATATGACTTCAATTTCATAGCAATTACATGGTTTATCCAGAAAATTCAGTAAAATCGTCATCTTCAATTTCTTCGTGATGGAGTTCCTCTGTCCCTTTGTTTCGATCTCCAGGTTGCTTGCCATTTGTTTGTTCATTGGCGAGTACTTCGATTAACCTGTGATTTTGAGAGCTTTACTTGTGAGGCCACCCTAACTTCAATCAAAGCTCTAATTGTGAGGTCGGAGATGACTTCAGAATCTGAGTCTTCAGTTGATGTATTATGGAGCTAGCCCTAATTCTGGCGAAAGCTGGATCTTCTTTGCTGACGTGGAATTTGGAGACTTGTGGATTGAAGTGCAATTTTGACCGAAGGAAATCTATAGGATTGAGCTTTGGAATTAGGGTGAATGGATCAGGTTTCCTGGTTTACACAATAGTGCCAGTTTGGTAAGCTCTCTGTGGGATGTTTGGTCTCGTTCTCAGGTCCAGATCATTGAGTTGCGCTTGTGGAATATCAGGGCTGATTGAAATTGGTGTGTAGACAGAGAAGTGGCAGCAGTATTTTTTATTCTATTCACATAAAAGTAGTGAGTGTTTTTTTATAGTATCAATGAGTCTCATCATTCAGGGGAAAAGTTAGGGTTGTGACTCATAAATGGACCGAATTGAGATTCTATTCAAATTTAATGATTGTGCTTAGAGAGTGAGGTTCAGTAAATAAGTCGTTATTGGATCTTCACCCTATTGACTTCAGGTGACATTTGAATTCACAAGGATTTAGTACTTTTTCAATGCAGGGAAATTGTGCATCGTTTGGGTTGTATAGTGTGTGGCTACAGCCTATGAGGCAGTTGACAGAGAATTTGCTGAACCTGAAAACAATTGAACATTTGAATCGGTTTTGAAGCAGGATCTCTATGTCATATCTTCGTCATATTGTACTAGTGTTTAAACGTAGGATGTTATTCCTCTGTAGTCCTGGAGTGGGGTGTGTCTAGAGAGGTGAAGTTCACTAAGAAATACTCAAAGCTGTTGTCATTGGATCATGAACCTATTGACTTGGGGTGACATTTGAATTCAAAAGATCGCAGTACTTTTCCAATGTAGGGAAGTTGTGCATCATTCGGGTTGTATAGTATGGTTACAGATTATGAGGCAGTTGATAGAGAATTGGTTGAACTTGAATCAATTGAACATTCAAATCAGATTTTGAAGAAGAATCTCTATGTCATATCTTCATCATATTGTAGTAGTGTTTAAACGCAATATGTTTTCTCCTTTGCAATTCTAGAGTGGATTGTCGGTTGTGGCTCGCCGTGACTTGCTACGCATCCCTGCTATTATGCATATACATACCATTGTCAAATGTATTATATAATATCATATATACCAATATATGTAACAATGTATCATAAGATATCAATCGTCACTGGTAATGCGAAGAGCAGCGAAGCCCTAGTTATAATTTTCAATTTTAGAGTTCAAAATTTAGTACGATTGGTTAAAGTTGGGCTATCTATCGTAAACTTCAAAAAAGCAAGAGAAACGATGGAGGAATCATCATTACTTTCCCCAAATAGCAAATTTTGTAACACTAAGACAATGTTGAGGTGATCTACTTTGAAAAATTCTCCCGGGTGGAGTTTAACTCGGATTGCCATAATTCAAATTGGGTTGGAAAGTAGACTTGATGTAGTATTTTAAAATATTTTTTATTTCTTCAAAAAAATATTTTTTTGTTCCGGGCAGCCCGTTTTTTCCGGGCAGCGACCAGAAAATGGTCGTTTGAGCGCTTAGGGGTTAAGGTAGAGGTACCTAAAACCATCAATTTCTACATCACTCCTTCATTTTAGGGAGGAAATGTAAGATGTCAGTACATGACTTAACTTTTGAGCAATTCATGCATAAGTCATGTAATGAAAGTCTACATTTCCTTCTTGAAATGAAAAAGGGGTGTAGAAGTTGGTGGTTTCAGGTGTCGTGGTGGTAATAGGTTATCCAACCTTATGTGCATATTCCTAAAATCTAATCCCCGTCGTTCTCATGCAGTAAGAGAAGTTTGACTGCATATCGCCAACTTGCTATTTGAAAAATGGGCTTGCTATATTTGAGTTAACAAAAAAAAAGCTCATTTAACTTCCCTTTTTTCTCTACTTCTAATCTCTTTATTGGACCATACTTGGGTTTAATAGTGTTGTGTCATAAATCGTCCCCTTGTGGGCCCTGGGCTTGGAGCTTTGGTAGAAGGTGTAGGAGTCATAGCGAGGTGTGAAGAATAATGACATTGCCTTACTTTAGATTGTCTTTCAACTCAGCATAGACTAGTTTTTGATATATTTATGTTTCAATACGAGTTCAAGAAGAATTCAACACGAGTTTGCCAAAACTTTCCTCCTTGGCCTAACTTTTCGGTTAACAAAGTTGTTATAAGAAAAATAGGATAACGAAATAAAGTATATCGCCATACACTTCCCTTACATTGGTATATATAAGCAACAATCCTATAGAAAGCTACGTATTTATAGTAAAAAATTCCAAAAAATGCTTTCTATTTTTCAAGTTTCAATGTTCAAATCGCCAATGGGACTCCCTTTTCAAAAATGGAAGAAAAGAGCACTGCAGCAGGTGCTTGGAGATGCGGCTGCGAAAGCGTGGAGGAGGAAAGGGAAGTGTCCACTGACGCCGCGGGAGACGAGGGTCATTCTTCAAGCCATTGGCATTCCTGCGTCCACTCCCATTTATGTTGCTGCTGGCGCGGAGGTACTCGAGCTTCACGAGCTCACTGCGACGTACTGGCGTGTACTGCAGAAGTCCGATTTCTTGCCTGCAGGTCGCCTGCGAGCTTTGAAAGGCAGTAGCCGAGCTGCTGTCGATTGGGTTCTGTCGGTCCGTGCCGATGTGTACATTGCGACGTTTGTAGGGAACATGGACAAGATGGTGGTGACGGACCGAATTTTGGCTGCCCAGCATCGCAATCTGGTCCTGGATCGGCGTGCATTCGCTGAAGCCCAGTGGCAGGGGAAGAACGAAGCAGAGATTTCCGAACTCATGGTGCAGAACCACAGGCAACATGTGGCTTATGGCCTTGGCTTACCTGTATCAGACTGTCTCTGTAAATCTTACTAGAGGAAACTCACATCCAGGTCAGTTCAACCCTCTCCATCATAGCATTCTTGAACACACTACAAGCAGAGGAGTCGTTTCTCACTCTGGAGGATCTTGTTCATTTGTCGCTTTTCACTGTATCACAGGGCACCTTGACACATTCACCAGGTAGTAAATGGTACAAAAATGGTGGTAAATTCGTGGTGAACACTTGCAGTTGCTCAATTAAGCAAGTGTTCACCACGAATTCACCACCATTTTTGTACCATTTACTTGGCAGTGAATCAGTCGAGGTTCTTTGTGGTACATGCTTGTCCTACGTGACGAATCGCACTCACCAAGTCCAACCAAAAAATTGGTGAGTGCGAAGTGGCACAGTTTGACTCACAGGAGTGAAAAGCGACGCATTCTCCTTGTAGTGAAAGGAGCTCCTCACACCTTGAGCCCCTCCTCTAATCCAAGGAAGAATCAAGATGCACCAATCCTCTAAGGACGCCTGCTCATGAAGAGCCTGTGCCCACTCTCACAAGAAGGAACAAGCAGCTTGTCGTGTAGTCTCTGCTTTAGTATTTATCCTAAATTTACTTTTATGGCTTGATTGTTTAGCCATGTAACTCCTTGAAAATCATGCGTTTCCGTAGTCTCTCCCTTGGTGAGGGAGAGACAATAAACATATTTTAGTTCTTGCTTTGGATTAGAGAACATGTGCTTGACGGGTTGAACGGCTTGCCACTTCCTCAAACCATGGCCGATGTCTTTCACGAACCCACTCTCACTTTTATTAGAGGAGATTGAACAGTGAACCAATTGCCTATTTGATGTAGGATAGGCCTGGGTGCCTCATGGCTCTTACATGTTTGAAGAAGAAAACAGATTTTGAAGAAGCCCCTGACATCAGTCACTTCAAATTCTCCCTGACATTAGTGACTTCAAATTCTCCCTGACATTTGCTTCCGCATTGACACTTGCAAGCAAGCAAAAGTAGAATGCTGTTGCTCAGGCACATTGATTAGCCTGAAGATGGCTGCAATTACAGAACAACTTGAGAATCTCTACAGAAGAGAGCAACATATGATGGTATTTGCTCTCCGAATGCTGACATTTAAATCTGCCCATTGCAAACTTACCCACATCAGGCAGGTGGAAGTACATCAAAAATCAATAAAAGACAAAGAGAACATCCTTAAAAGAAAAACTATAATCAAGAGAAGATCAGGAGGCAGGCATACTACATGAAAAGAGGAATTGCTTTCCAAAGTTGAGCTGATCCAATAAACGTGCAAGAAGCAACTCAAGGTTTGGGTCCTTCCTATATCTCTCACTACACTCTACCCTCTGTAATTGCACTTTCCGATTACACATTGCCAGAATATCTTAAGAATCTGTGTACAAAGCCGATCAGACAACTTCCACATGCCAAGTTGTGAACACACGTGATAGGAGTGTAATTATCCCCCTTCAAGGCAGCGCAATTAGAGAGGGTTGAGTGCACATGATCATTCAAAATGAGCTGAGGAACAGTATCAGAACTGATGGAGTTCATGCTCATCAGAATCCTAAAGGAATATCTCACAAAGGTGTACATTTACGTGAGCCAGCTCTGGCAATAATATGAGTACACTAAGCTTAAGAGCAGGATGTATCTAAATAATGGCAGGGTCTCCTGTAGAATCCTCAGCACAGAAGGAGGGTCTTGTCAGAACTATCACTATTAATACTTGACATAAGACTCAGACCTTAACCCCTAAACGTACCAACCCTTTGAACCGAGGTAGATTCTAGCCTCAAAAGTAGATATTAGCATGGCTCAGATGTACATGAGGTGTACATTAGAAGACCATTGCAAGCATAAAATCTACCCAACAAATTAGACATACTTGTAGTTGGAGCCCTCTCCAATATTATCAACAGCTCTTCATCATAAGAGATTCATTGTAATTGGTAGAGAATTTAATAGGCTTTGAAAGGTGACTTAGATGAAAAATCTTCCGAGGTTGTATGAGAAAGTTCTAAGGCTTTGAATCTGTTCGTGATCCAGTTTCTAAACGCTGGGACGTTTAGGGGTTAACATTGTGTCAAGCCTCGGAAGAAGTTCGAAGGCACTGTAAAACGGAGTATACTGTAAGGTTCAACGAATTTGGTTGTGTGTAGGCAACATGCCCGGGAGAACATGAAGCTAGATGTAAGGAGGTGAAGAAGTCCATGAGAATCCGGGAAGATTGGGAGTAAAAGAAAGCTATAATTTAAGGCCTGTACACTGATGGTGGGGGAGGGGGCAGTCTTCCAGGACCACGCCGGCTTGAGCCGGCTTCGTCGTTCTCGTCGTAGCCGTTGTTAACGTACCGGGGTGAACGAAGCTGTGGCGATGGAGCTCTCATGGGAGACTCTCGACTCATCGGGGACTCTCGCCTCCTGGGAGAGGGTCCTCTCACACCAGATGATCGCTGCGACGGAGACGGCGAACGTAAGTCGCTGCCAGCCCCTTCGAAGGCCACCCTCCAGTCCTCTGATTCAATATTCATGGGAGTTCCTGAAGCGTATACCAGAAATTCACGGCCCTCGTTAACCCCTACAGGACCAAGAAGCCCAAATCGGACCTCATTTTTTATTTAGCAGTTTTGAGTAGGTCTTGTTTGGACTTCTTTTTGTTCAAATTTATTTGTTGTTTGATTAGTAATTGAAATGTTCTTCACTGATTCCATTGATGTAGAATTTGGTCTCATTTGAATTGAATTTTTCACAATACAATCAATAGAATTTTTTGTTTTAAATTCATGAATCCTTGGTCTTTTAGGGGTTAAGTTATCAGACTAATGCAGCATACTTGACATTCTTCAACAGGCTAACCAAGACCGTCCCTTCTTTCCATTTTCAGGATTATTGAGGCAGCCTGACATTCACTGAATTCTCGAATTCCAGGTGAGGGATATTCGTGGTGGACCTCGCTTCCTGGAGACCTGTACTTTCGAGCTATTCAAGAAGATTCTGTAGAAATTGAACTAACGTTTACAACAAAAATGAGTAAGGAGATAACCCACTTTCTGCGTGTGGGTATCCGAAGACCATTACAGTATCAGTATAATTACTCATGCTACCAGATTCATAAGTGCATCATCACAACTACACCTTTGAGGCTTATTAGGCTGCCTTTTCATGACAAAAAATTAGGTTTCAATATGTATAACATGAGTACGTAATGAAAACTCAAAAAACGTCCTTTTCCATCATTGTGAGTGATTATGTAAATTAGTGTGAAGTATCAAGAAAAGTGCAACCTCAAGGGTCAAGAGTGATGTATATGTATTGTATGTGGGATCGGGGATCTTGCCTGACTCTCCGCTTTCAGCAGTGGCTGCAGAAGCTCGAGCCTCATTGATACTGAGTTGTCGAGTGAGGCGATTCAACATTGAAGCTTGTCGTTTCACTTTCTCACGACGACGCTTTACTTCCACATCCTCCTGCAGTAGCTCTTGGATTCTCTCTGTGGGATGTGCACTGACCAACCGGAGATCACCTCCACAAATGTGAGAATCATTCTCCAATGCTCACAAGCATAAAATTCTTTACCATGCTTGAGATGGCCCTGGCTAGCTTCAATTCATTTCATTTGCACCTTTAGCTCAAATTGGAATTGATACTTCCCCTTTCCGTCCCATGTGCATCAGATCTAGAAAAGGACCTAGTTGTATTGGTCAAAGAATCTTATCAGCCCTGGAGACTCGAGATTTATCAAACTTGAATGGCTTCTTACCTGATGGAGCTGTAGAGTTGATTGAGCATGGCGTCTTTTGCTCTTTCGACTTGACAAAGCACCACTGCCTATCAAAAACCAAATGAGCATTGTAAGAAATCCACAAGAACCATGCAGAAAAAACCCCTATTCCATCCAGAATCACAAGAAAGCCTCGATGAAAAGCTGAATGTTCATTCTAAAGGATCGATGAGGGTGATGGCTTGATATGGGTACCCCTCCAAAAATAGTGTGATTTTCGAGATATATCTTTTTGGTAAGAAAAAAATGTTGAAAAATTACAAAAATCAGAGGGTCTTATAGGCACCATGGCTGCATCTATATACATGATGTTAAAAACAGAATTTCTAGCACACATAAATGAGTTAGATATAAGTCACACTATGTGAGACGCATAAAAGTGGTACCCATATTAGGCCATTCCTCATGAAATGGAAGCTGAATTATGTTCACCAAAAGCATTGGAAGAACTCACTTTTGGTACATTGGCTGAAAGACTATTGAGCACTGCATCAACATAGTCCCGAACTTCTTGAGCCATAAGCCTAAGATCCTCGTCCAGATCAGCAGGCCTTCTTAGAACAGGGCTCATGTCCTGCCACCAGCTCAATAAAATAGGAGGTCCATGAAACATTCCTTTACGCAAAATGATGGAGCAAAATAAAACTTGCACAACACATTCAACATGGCATATTCACGTGATTTTTTTACTATTGTCTGTTGGTTTGAAAACGACAGAACCACAGCAGAAGTCTTTTTCGATTTGTTTCTAAAATTTACCGCAGAAGTTTCAGAAGTGCTGCTGAATCTATTACTGGAGTCAAACTCTGCCTCTCTTTTGATGCCCGGGCCTTGGGCGTTGCCAATACAGTATCTCAGTTTTGCCATCCACTCGAGCTTCTCAGCCATATTTTCAGCCTTCAATACGATAGCATGCTTTGCTGGAACAGGCAAAATAAATAAAAATTAACATTGCCAGTGTCAAGAAACCTACGTCATGATTTGTCAAACAGCATATGATAAAATAAAATATATATTCTTCGAAAATCACCTTTGAACACCGTCTTGTATGGCACTTTGTGACTGAGCTTGAACATCAGACTTGCTTCAGGGTTGACCTGGCCATTGGCCGATTTTTTCTCTTTCGAGGATTTCTTCTCATTTGCAGCTTGCTCATTCTCATCTCCTCCATCTTCAAGTAGACATTCCTACAAGGCTCAATAAGAGGTCTATTACTCAATAATTAAAAAAATAGCAAGTCATAGATCCATTACTCTTACTGATTGAGGAGAAACCACTGCCACCTCAACCATTTCCACATCAAGAAACTCCCCAATAGGAGGGAAGGAAATTTAAATGAAAAGAGGTAGAAAATACCTCAAGGTTGATGATGCCTCGGAAGCTTCTCTCATCTGGCGTTTTCGTGTAAGCAAACTGCACCCCAATGACCGAAGCTTATGAGAGCGCTTCAATCATAAAAAGCTCATTTGATTCAGCATGTCGGTATATAAGGTGGAAGAAAGGCTTCAGAACACTCTGAGAAGACTGTCGGTGAAAATTATTTTAATACAAACTATGTCTATTTAAATCTATAAAATGAGACCATCTGATCATCACTTGCTAGCTTGCCCGAGTGGTCTAAGGGGGGCGACTTAAGATCGCCTATGCGTAGGCATGCGTGGGTTCAAACCCCACAGCTAGCACATATTTTGATTAATACTATATTTAAATTTTAATACTTTTGCGTTTCAACTGGACCAACTGACCCTTCGTCTAAAAAAGGATGGTAAGAGGTTTGTGGCACCTTGTTAGTCTTCTCGTTGAGCACAAACCATTTTTTGCTCCAGTCATTGGTCCTTTCACTTTTTGTGGAAAGCCAACCTGTACAACCCAGCAATATAAGAAACTACACTATTACATTTACAAAGAATTGGAACCGCCTAGAGGATTAAGGTAGAAATACCATAAACCAAGAAAAATAAACTGCTTGCATCTTACAAATGGGAGTTTGAACAAGGACTTATTTTCCCAAGATAGAGAAGAAGAAATCATGAAGAGACAAAGCGATTCCATATTTCTATGCCAAATAGAAAATTTTCTACCGTTTTTCAAAGAGGAAAGTTTGCCAAATCCCCTAAACTTATCTTAAACTGACCCTAAATCGATATATGGATTGCCTCACCACTCTACCCAAAATAGAGCAAACACAATAAGCCAATTGGCTGACACTAACATCCCAACAAATGGTTTAAGGTCAGTCTACAGCACGGTTTCACTGGTTCTTGGGGGTGTCTCGGTTTTTAGTATTTCTACCTTGAGAAGCCTGATCTTGTTGTTTTTAGCAGTTTTGAGTAGGCCATAGAGGGCTTTTCTTTTATCCAATTTTCTTTTCTTTTTCCATCAACGCATGCAACATTCTTCACTAATTCCAGTGGTATAAATTTGACCCCATTTGAGTTTGTAGTTTTCACAGTATGATCGATCAAATTGGTCATTTTAATATTATGAATCCTGGGGTTAATCAGGATACAGATATGGGGATTATACCAATTAGTTACCTGCTGAATTATCACCAATAACCTTCAACGAGGAAGGACCCTCCTTGGTCTCTTGATCTGCTTGCTTCTTTTCCTTGAGAGTTCCTCCCTGGGAAGCAGTCACATTTGCCTGCGGTGTCGTGGCCTGTAAACCACAGAGTAATTATGTTTAAGCACCAAGACACTCCAATCCTTGCAACTTTTGGTCGTGTCATTGCTCAACTTAATCCTCTTTTCTCCCCATGTTCATGCAACGGTAAGAACAAATACATAAAACCAGGTTTTCAGTACAATTAGACTGTTTTCAGGCCCGTTTTCAGGACCTTTAGACAACAGATTCTCATTACGCTCTTCAAAAGCTCCTGTTACGATCTAGTGAAAGCCTTGTTAGAAGGGGAGTCTTGAGAATCTCACAGCCAACATTCTTACAAGAAATCATTTCACAAAGATAGAGAAAGTGGCAGTTCAACATACTTTGCTCAGCAAGGTTCTCTCTGATTCCTGGCCCTTCTTTGCATTCCGTCCTTTGAATTCATCTTCACGCTGCAGTCTTTCCATCCTGAAATAGTGCCGAACATTCTCTCAGAACTTTGCAGAACACGCCATGACTTGAAAAGCCGAGGTAGGAGAGTTTTGAATGACAGCCTTGGACAAAAGGAAGAAAAGCAGAGAATGATCACAGAAAATAGATTTTAGGGTTTAGGGTTTAGGGTACTTGGGTATCACCTTCGTTGAACAAGTCTGATGAAGTGCTGAGGTGGTATAAATGCCCGCTCCATATCAACAAGAGCGACGACCATTTTCTTGGCCTCTGAACGATATTCATCTAACGCAGAATGTGCAATTGCCACCATCTGAATCCCATCACCAATCACACAAACTTAGCAAA
This sequence comes from Pohlia nutans, assembly GCA_022496805.1. NCBI lineage: Eukaryota > Viridiplantae > Streptophyta > Bryopsida > Bryales > Mniaceae > Pohlia > Pohlia nutans. The sequence continues at coordinate 8,951,704 of CM040086.1, forward strand.
CTATTCATTTTCTAGTAAATGATAACAGTACAAGAATTTCTTTCTGTCAGTACCTCGCGCTTCAAAGGAGGATACTTTCCCAATCCGGGTGTTGCATTTGCAGCAGCAGAAACGATGTCAATCAGGATTCGATGAACCTGAATTGCAACACATTTTGAGGGTCACAAGCCATGGAATAGACAAAGTTGCATGTTGCATCACCAAACCAAAAATGTTAATATACTCTGCCATTTGAAACTTTGGAAAATGCAAGAGCTTCAAACCTCATCTACACAAGACTTGGCCGGATCCTTTGCCAATTCTAATGATCTTCGAATAAGTGACTTCAGCCCCTTCTCAGGAGATAAGAGGTAGGGTTGATAACCATCAGCTTCCAGAACAAGCTGGATCAGAACAAACAAACAGATTGTTACAACAAGAAAGCTTCCATGGAGTTACCCAAAAACGTACTATTTGGAAAATTTGCAGATTTTCATGGAAAATGTACTGAAAGGAAAATGCCTGAAATAGGCTTTCAGCCAAGAAACGACACGCACCTTTTTAATACTGCTAAGTTCGAACAAATTATCAAGTGGAAGTTGCTTTATCCGTTTTGGAAGAGCTCCTTCAAAACTAGCCACCACTTTCCACCCTCCCCCCTGCAATATAGAATTATACATGATGTCAAAACGGATGGACCAGAATTCGTTCCTTATGCACAAATGAAGACATTTCCATTGTACAGTCTTCTTGTATTATGATTATGATGCTCCATGATCAATTCCATTCTGGCTAACTAAAAGAAGAAAAGAAGATGAAACATACCTCGCCAGTATTGATGTGCTGGAGGAACTTGTCTTCAAACTCCCTGCAAAGCTCTAAAGCTATAGCTCGAGTTCCCTCTGAAGTCTCCACTCTTAATTCTCCTAATCTCACCAATTCGTCTTCAACATGTTGTGACTTCCCATGCAACCTGTGGAATAATTCTATCCCAATCAATAACGTTTCTAAACTACTACTGCTACAACATAACATTCTGGCTGCAACTCCCCACCTTTCACAGTACCAAATTGCTCTAATTGACAGCTTTGTAGATGAATAAAATGAGCAAAGATATTGGCGAAGATGAGCTCAAGACGATGTGCAAAACGAATCTAGATTAAAAAAATTCCAAGGGTGTTGAGGCAGAATGTTATGTAATGAATTTCCACGTTGTGATGGCTTTGCAAAGGTGATTAACCCCTAAGCGTCTAAAACGCCCAATATGGCCATCTCCATCACTGAACTTTGCAACGGTGGCGTTTTTCTCATTTTACCTCGGTATTCTGATTGCAATACAAATCATTTTAACCCTTAAAGGGCTGATGGGGATAGTATACACGTTGGCATATTTGACATTTGTTGTAAATTGAGACCCCAATAGCTCATTAAAATCATGTCTACGTGAATTTTAACTTTATTTTTGGTCTTAAACCCATAGGAGGTGTGGAACTATGCCAAATACAATGGAATATTGGTGTATAATACTGGTCATGAAGGGCCCTTTGGACTTTAAGGGTTAAAAGCTCTTGTTCTAAACTACAAGATCAACAGTGTCAAACTGAAGTTGTTTTCACACAAACAAACAGATGATTTGCAGCAGGGGGTCCAATTTTCCTTCACTACAGAAAATACACAGTGGACGCTTAGGGGGTTAAATTACCCTGACAAAAGAGTGGGAAGACGCTGTTTCAGCCTCTTCCGGATCTGCTTGGCGATGGTTTCCACAAGAGCCACTCTGCCGAGTTTGCTCGATGTGGTCTGAGTGAGGAGAGTCTTGAGAGACTCGGCTTCGGCCTTCCATGCCGTCTCTAAAGAGTCTTCGGACCCGTGAGCAGCCGCAATGGAAACCGATTGACCGATCATCGCCACCCACGGCATTTCTTGCGTACTGGCTGGACCATTTCCTGAGAGCAGAGCTGCCACCGCGTCCAGACTCCGACGATCTGAAGCTGCTTGGTCTACTTTACTAATCACTCCCACAGTCCGTGTCCCTGAACATTATACTTCATAGTCAATTTTTCAGTTTTTTAACCAAGAAGCCCAAATTGGGACTCATGTTTTTTAGTAGCTTTGAGTAGATCTTGTGTGGACTTTCCTCTTGTTCAAATTTCTGTGTTTCTTAACCAACACATACAATATTCTTCATTAATTCCGATGATATAAAATTTGGTTCCACTTTTCACTATGTGATCTATTGAATTTGTCATTTTAATCCCTGAACGTCCCAGCGTCCAGAAGCTTTATCCTCAACAGATTCAAAGCTTTGTAACTTTCTCATACAATCTGGGATGACATTCATCCAAGTCATCTTTGCAAGCCTATTAGGTTCGCTACCAATTAAAGTAAATCTCTTTTGATGGGGATGTGTTGATAATATTGGAGAGGCCTCCAAATGCAAGTATGTCAAATTTGTTGGGTAGATTTTGTGCTTGCAGTGGACCTCTCATGTACACCCTATGTACATCTGAGCCATGCTAATATCTATTTTTAAGGCTACCTCTGTTCAAAGGACCGGGGTTAAAATTGAGAATCCTGGGTCCTTTAAGGGTTAGATCATGAAAGAAAGTCACCATATGGCCCACTCAAAAATGTGAAGGAAAACATTTAGGTCTGGGCGTACCGTCAGAATCCAGTTCTTGAGCCAATTTCAAGGCCTTCGAGGATGCAACTTCGCGCACTGAAGCTGCTGGAACAACAACCAGAAGTATAGCATCATTGTGCTCAGCGAATTCTTGTGCCTGTGCAAAGTAGACAGTTTAAGTCATGTTAGCTGTAATAACAATAAAGCTCTGGAAGTGCATACTTCATATGAGGGAAAATGCACACAAACTTACAATTGAGTCGTCTGAAGTAGCGCCAAGTCCAGGGATATCGAATAGCTTCAAAGGCGGAGCTGCACGAATCCAACTCTTAAATATGTCAACAACGAAGCCAATGTGGGCAACTAGCAGAGCCAAGATTGCTGAAACCGTAATCTCTCACCTGCATCAGACTGGAGAGTGAGCTGAATGCCTTGCGTTCTTCCACTCCTTGCGTTTGGTGTCCAGCTTTTCAACCTCCCTTGCAATGAATGACGAACATCGCCTGGTTCCATGGAGACAAATTAGGTCTTCACCAAAACAAAAGGAAAGAAAACACTTTCAAGTGATAATCCACTCCGGTGACCTTACTTGCCGTGACAAAACTGGGAGCCCTTCCATCAACAACAAGATACAATCCTCTGTTGTTGCTGCTTCTTGAGCTTCCACGTTGCATCTGAATGACAATGGGTGCCCGCGTTGCACCGTTCTCTCCCGTAGGCTACGTTCACCCAAATGGAAAGTTAACTCTCATGTCAAGAGCGTCACAAACCCTAACCTAGAAAATTTCTTCGGACAAAGCTCACCGAAACCAAATTGCAACATGTGCTTCGTTAACCTACACCACGATGCTTGCCCTTACTAGCACCGATCGTCTAAATTCTGACGGAAAACTTCCATAGCTTGCTCTTGAGTCACCTCAAATGCATGATTCGCACACTGAGTTTTGGTTTCAGAAAGCGCTTGCTAGCTGGGTGATGAGAATTACCAACACAGGATGGCCCATGAGACTGTTGAGCACTGCAGACTTGCCGGCCCCCTGCACACATTCACACGAATGAGTAGTACTCCGACAGACGCTCCGTCACGTCCACGGACCTCGAGCCTGATCGCCAGTTTCGATGGTTCCAAGAGCGCAGAGTTTTCGTGAATTGGGTAAAAACAAAACGTGAACAATTGGAAGGGGAATTCAGGTGGAGTGATGCGCACCACGGTGCCCAGGGCGACCACGTTGAGAAACGAGGCCGGCCGTGCCGACTCGTCGTCAGCGTCTTCCGCGTCGGCCAGCAACGCCGACGCCTGCTGCATGGACTCCGCCAGCAGCACCAGGCTCTCCATGGCGCCTGCGAATCGCTCCTCGCTGCCTTTCCCGTCCATTTAATTTCTACTCCGATCGCGCTTTCAAGAACAATTCAGCACCACAACGGCGAGACCGTCCCACAATCTTAGACTGTCCCTCGCTAGCTAGCGCAGAACCAGACGCCGCGGCTCCGGAGCCATAGAACCCTGTTGTCAACAATTAATCTTCGTGGAATCTGGTGCGTGAGCGCCACGCCAAGACGAGAATTGGGCATTAAACTTGGAGAAGCATCTGCAAACACGAATATCACAGCAGAATTGACAGAACGCACAACTTTATTTCGGTAAGGGCGACGTCACGAGATGGTTCGAAGTGAAAAAGAAAAGTTGGGGGGGAGCATATTCGCCGGTCCTTGAGACTTCATACAGACGGAAATTGCAGTCGAAATTCGTGGCGGACCTGGTCGAGGGAGCGTCCCCTAAAGCAGGCAAGGCAAGGCTGATGAGTGGAGTAACAATAAGTTAATATTAAGATATGATGGTAGTGGATTACAATTGGCCTGAATCTCATGCAAATTAAAGCTCACCCTTTAGGTAGTGACAGTCCCCAGGAGTTGGGGTGCATGACTTGCCGGGAGAGTCTGCTCGATCAGCTCCACTTGGGACAGCAATTGTGTGTGTGTGTGCAGCTCAATTGTTTGAGGAACGCGGAGTGAGTGTGGCTTCAATCCGGAATGATTTCTGATGTGCTGCACGTTCGTTTGTTGTTTGTTGTCACCCCCGATATTATCTGTTGAATGTGCACGTCGGAACTTCATTTCTCTACGCAGGCCGGGCGTGCCGTAACCTCCGCCTCGATGCCCACAATCTTGGGTATCCAGGGTGCCTATTTTTGTATAAACCTGTTGATGCCCTGACTCTTGGGTATCCATGATGCCAAAGGCTCAATTCATTCGTTACGGTAACCTCTAAATGACAGAGGGGTAAGGGCAAAACCTAGATGTGTTATAAAATGTTACTTCTGAATTTTTGATGAAGTTTGATCCAAAATAGAAAATGAGAAGCATGTTGTTTAGTAACGGAAAACTCAAAATCCTCCGACGTTAATGCAAAAGGACAAAAAATTGCCCTCTATTTTGAATGTGTAGGGGTCCACCTTAAAAAATTACCCACTCTTCCAAGGGTTTAAAATTCCCAAGGGGTCCTCCTAAACCAAATTTGGACTGTAGGCCTCAAATTTGCAAAAACATTTGCCAAAAAAAGACCCTAAAGGATTCAAAATAGAAATTTAGAAAATCGGCCCCATGAGTAACATTTGCATTAATGTCACATGGAGGATTTAGAGTCGGGGGTTTAGTAACTATCCATACGGTCAGACTTCCAAAAATAGTTTTAGATATTCATTTAATGAATTTAGAAGCATTTATCATTTCATATTCACCAAAATTACAATTTTTATGTTTAGAATTTGAAATTTGAAATTTGGTATGATTGGTTAAAACTAGACATTCTGTTTTAAATTTTTTAAAGGCAGAATTTTCAAATGAGAGAACATCATCATTTTCCCAAAATAGTAGGTTTTATAATACCAGGACAATATCGAGGTCTTTGTCTTTGAAAAGATCTTTAGTGAACCTCAATACTGCAAATGAAATGCATCAAACAACACTAAAACATGATCTCTACCCCCAATTTTGACCAAAAAAATCAAAACTTGAAAAATGTCAATTTTTATCCATACAGAGTCACTATTGTTTGGGTTGCGACCAAAAAATGATCAATCGGTCACTTAGGAATTATGAGACTAGGGCTTTGTGATGTTGCTCGCCAAGCAACTTGAACACAAATTTTGTTTTAAATGTTTGTGTAAGGTACAAGACAGGTTGCAAAATATCATTTTGTAATAAATAAAAAAACTAACTAAATGGTCAATCAGGTTCATTACATTTTGTAGCAATACAAGGAGTTAACTTACTTAATCCGTAAAGGGCATTCACTATATACTGTATCTGGAAGAATTTTACAAATTGTGAAAACAAACCCTCTTGAAATAAAACATAAACTTAATTTCTAATTGCAATTAGATTGTGTTTTCATTGCAAAAAGGTATTGGCTCCTAGTGCTCTATTATGCTATAGGGTTGCCCCCAAACTCCCAAATTTTGATCAAGTCCTTTAGGGGGTTAACCCTTAAAAGGCCCTTAGGGTCACTCTCTACATCCTATCTTTATTAATTTTTGTCTGTACTAAAAAGTATTTGGCCATTGTTATTTTGATCAAATACCACATCATTCGGCTTCAAAGGACTTTTGGGCTGTTTAAAAGTTAACTAAATACGAACCAATTTTGGGTAGCAGAACAAGAGCAACAAAGAGAACAGAAAAGACGGCACAACAGCCAAGGACAAGGTTGGAGAATAAAAAGACAATCAACTAAAGCGGCTCCAATACAATCTGCACTACATCTAAATGTCCTGACATTCTCCCTGGGTATTATAAACAGAATGAGGTTTCTAAAATGCCATCCTCTTACCAGGGTGTTCTTTTTGGGCACCTTAACAAAAATCTTGCTAGAACATGGCCAAAAACCACCAAGTTTTTTACTAGAAATTTTCAAATTACAAAAAATATCTTGGATGAAATTACCACATTGTGGATGAAAACACAATCATGGATACGAGATAAATTCTAATGTGATATTTTCTATCCAATATGTGGATGAATGTTGAAAGATGAAGCAACACTATAACGTTTTATTTCGTCACTTTGACAGTTCATACAAAAAAAATATGAAAAATGTCCTGGCCAGACACTAACAAAAATAGTTTGAGGTTTAAAATAGTACTACTGAACAAATTTGCCAGAAATTTTGACAAGAGGTAAATCATGAAACGAAGATTAGGAAATAGTATTTTTTACTGAAATACCAGTGCTTTGTACATGTATCGTAATTTTTATTTTTGAAACAAATTCACGTTATGTACCATAAATCTGTCGTTGTATGCACCTGTAACAAATGCTTGAGGATTTGCCTTGGAAAAAGAATCTAATTCATTTGTGCACAATCCAACGTCAAGTAGGAACAGCAAAAGCTATTACCAAAATAGATGGATGATAGAAAATAGAATATGAAAAATCATTACCACTCACTGAATGTTACACCTGGACAGTCCTTTTCTTTATTCTACTGGCTGTGCATTGAATGTTACTCCTTGAAAGTTTTTGCTTATTTTCTATTCCCATCTACAGCAGAGATCTCACGAATGTGATGTGAAATCCCCAAATAACCGTCCTCTAATGCAATTTCAAAACTCCCAAAGATCATGCACAATACACACGCAGCAGTGAGATAATCCTGCACAGTTCTAGAAGAATTCTTAAGATCCACTGAGTAACTGTTCCTTCCTCCTCTACTGTACTGTACTGTCTGTCATGATAGATCGGGCAGCAGCATTCTTCAAGCCTTCAACTTCTTGGTAATCTCAGCGGTGTACTTCCCCTGGTAGAAAGCTTGTTCCAACTCCAGCTTTGTGGGTTGCCGTGTGCCATCGCCGGCAAAAGTCCCGGATCCGTAGGGAGATCCGCCCTTGATGTCGGTCATCTCGAACATACCGCCTCCAAACGTGTAGCCGATGGGAACAAAAATCATGCCGTGATGTGTCAACTGTGTGATGGCTGTCAATCTGAAGGGAATCAAAACGCCAGTCAGTCAAACATACACAAGCACTGTTAACACTCTCCATTTCCAACTCAATATAATTTTGTATTACAAACTAATATATATGATTCTGCACAACCCCAACAAAAGAACACAAAAGGAAGTTCCACTAAAACCTCTCACTAGAACGAGATTCTACAATATCCACACTATCATTGCCTGTGGCAGACTTAACCCCTGGAGGACCAAGGATTCATGGTTTTAAAATGAAAAATATAATTCAGATGGGACCAAATTATACATCACTGTAGAGCATTGTATGTGAATAATGTTGAACAGAAAGAAGGTACACATCGGAGCTACAAAGCTGCTTTATAAAAAGCAAGAATAAATGAACATTTGAGTGAGCTTGCAAGAAAAAAGTTGTGAAACAAGGTTACGTACGCGGTGGTTTCCTGGCCACCTCCTTGGCTACCGGTGCTGATAAAGATACCGGCGGGCTTTCCAGCCAGCGACTGCGTCCTCCACAAACCGCCGGTGGAGTCCAAGAAGGCCTTGAACTGCGCGGCCATCATGCCGTATCGGGTGGGGAAACCGAACAAGAACCCGTCGGCCTCCGCCAAATCCTTGGCATCGATGATAGGGATGTCGGATTTGGGCGGCGCGCCCATCTTTCCCAACACATCCTCCGGCAAAGTCTCGGGTACCTGCCATTAAATTCAGCCTTCATATCCAAGAAAGAACAACCCCCTCCTCCTCGATCAGCTCAGATTATTACTGTAAAGAATACTTACTCGGTACAAAGTCGTCTCCACTCCCTCCACAGAGCTGGCACCCTTCACAATCTCCTTGGCAAGAGTTTCTATGTGTCCATACATGGAGTAGTACCTGCAAGACCCAAAAAGCATTCATTCCAGGATCGATGTATGGCATTATAACCGTGGGCACAGACAGACTCTGAAACGCAATTCGATAACGGAAGCATTCCGAAAAGTAACCATCCATAGCCAGAAAGAAGAAATGACAAAAAAAAAGCACGATCAACACATGCAGCAGGATCGAGGGAGCTAGAAAAACATACACAACGTAGAGCTTCACAGCCATGTTGGGTTGCGGTGGGAAGGTGATTGAAGCTGAGATGCGGGAGACTGGACTGTGACAACAGAAAGAGCAACAAGACGAAAGTGGCCTTGCCAAGGGACATGCACTTATAGAGCAGATTACATACTGTAGGAAAGCCTACTCCGGAGAAGCAAGTTCTAGCTTTCAGGGTGTGCACGAGGATGTGGGAGTCCAGCTCGGACTTGGAGGAGTCCAGCTGGGATTCGAAATGGGTCCAGCTCGGATCGGAGAATGGGTGGGAGGAAGGGGCGCACGAAGCTACGTTGGGGAATGCACCCTCCGATAACTTAGCTGTGGAAGTTTTTATTGTTTATTTTTGGCACAAAGCAGTTGGTGAGCCTTGGCGAGTGACTCACTCAATTGCCCCAAAAAAAGGTACAGTGCTAAGGTACCACAATCTTCGGAGTTTGGGGCATTGTTTTACATTTTGGCAGGCAGGTTCATTGAATTCTTGGGCCTTGGTCCGTGCAGTGACATCAACATGACATAAGGGCCGCTTCACACTATGGACGTCCAAGTGAAGAGGCCGTGGGATTGAGAGTCTAAGGGCCGCTTCACACTATGGCCGTCCAAGTCGAGAGGCCGTGGGATTGAGAGTCCAAACTTTGTTGAGAGTCCAAAGAAATCTACTGAAAATAGGCATAAAATATAGTTTTCATTTTTTATGAAAAGAAATCGACGGCCTCTCGACCATGGTGACGGGTCTTGCAAAATGTAGGACCCAAACGAGAGGTCGAGAGGCCGTCACCTTGGTCAAAAAGTGTTGCCATGTAAGCATTTTGAAGGTCCACAGCCTTTGGACTTTGGCCTCTAGTGTGAAGGGTCGAGAGGCCGAAACCATGGTTTCTTGCAATTTGATTGGTGGAAACCGACGGCCTCTCGACCTTTGGCCATAGTGTGAAGCGGCCCTAAACTTTGTTGAGAGTCCAAAGAAATTTACTAAAACTAAGCAATAAAATATAGTTTTCATTTTTTATGAAAACAAATCGATGGCCACTCGACCATAGTTTGGGTTTCCATTCCCGTCCAATCCAAACTTCCTTTCGAGAGGTCGTCGCCTTGGTCAAAAGTACTACCACGTAGGCATTTTGGAAAGCGACGGCCGTTGGACTTTGGCCTCTAGTGTGAAGGGTCGAGAGGCCGAACCCATGGTTTCTTGCAATTTGATTGGTAGAAGTCGACGGCATCTCGACCTTTGGCCATAGTGTGAAGCAGCCCTAAAACACCGGGAAAGATATATGTGTGCAAATAGAGTTAACCCGTAAACGCCGCCGAGACCAAAAAAATGGGTTCTGAACGAAGTCGATTGCATTGATGATTTTCATCCATTTGCTACGTGGATGATTTCCATCCAATTCTTTATGTGAAGGGGCTTTGTTTGGTGATGCCATCCCTTCAAGTTAAATTCAAATCATTCAAGCTATTTTTAGATTTTACATGGATCCCAACTACAATAAGAGTCGTAAAAACGGTTCACCGTGTAGTGTCTTTTAATTTTTTTTGCTTGTTTTACTTTAACTAGATTTAGGTCATGAAAATGAGTTCCATTGCATTTAAGCTTAACTAACAAAATGAAGCTTGCTAAGTCTAGTTTCTACTCTACTTTGATTTTTTGGAAAGTTTTGAAAATTGAGTGTTTTATTGTAGTTACAAGTTTGGTAGGTATCACCAAAGTGTAGGAAAAATCTAAATTTAGATACACAGATGATTTTCATCAACTAAACTTTTCTTCATTGTAATTTACACTTTAGGTAAAAAAAATCGGAATTTTCTAGTACATTTTGTAATTGATATAGATTTTCTTTACAATCACTTCATAGAATCATATTGATTTAAAATTTTCACCAAAATTTATGAAAAATTCATGATTTGTAGTAGACATGTGACTTCATCTACTAAAAATATAAAATTTGAATTCTTGTATTATTTTTAGTAGCAAAATTGAGTGTGACTAATAAAACATGACTCCATGGTCATAGGCCCAACCTTTAGGGGTTAACTGGAAAGAAGAGAGAATACATGTTAGGTGAGGCAAGTCTCACTGGTACCTAAGGGCCTCATTCCATGTATGGGTGGTTGGTCCGCAAAAAATGGAAGCTTCACCAAAATGAGTGAACAGAATACCGTAGTAGGAAGGCAGGGTCGGCACTTTCATGTCGAATAATTAATTAAAGTTTGAAAAGTAGGGGTCGGCACTTTCAAAATTAATTATTAAAAATTCGGCTATTAATAACTAACATTGAATTTTATTAGCGGCTACACGTTTTCCTTTGTTTTCTGTCTACAATTTTTGTTGACTTCATTTTTGTTGATTTCGACAAAATACTTGATAAATTATCTTGTAGTGCCTTTCACCTAACACCCTATTATTTCCTATTTTATTAATATCTAAAAATATATATAGAGTGACCTCCATGAAGGTACTCCACAAAAAGAATAGGTGAAAATTCTTTCATTTACTCTATGATACTTCACTTTGAATACATCCATTTGCGAAATTCGAGCCGCAACGACATTTAGTAGTTAACCCCTAAACGTTAGAGCGTCCAGAAAGTGAACGACTAACACATTCAAACCTGCCCTACGTTCTCATCAATGTTGGATGAAACTCATCCATTTTTTTGGATATTCTTCACCAAGTTGTTGTCCTATCTAATGGTTGGATCTAGTCATACTTGATTACATATTATTGTAAAATCGCAAATATACAAGTATGTCAAGTCGTTGACCAAAGCCGAAATTCCATTGACTGTAGTTCAATAGTGGCCTTGCAATAATGAGGTCGTAGATTTAAGAAACAAATTTTTTTCAAAGAATCACCACATTTAAGAGTATCTCATTTCCAACTCATTCCAACAAATTTTACTCAAAAAATATTAAAATCTTGTTTGTAATCGAATTTAGAAGGAATTTTAGTTTTTAACTTTCAAATTTTATAATTAAACATTGGTGTTAGTTTAGTGAATCGAACTGTAAGAATAGAATCTAAATTTCAAAATCTAGAACTTTCATTTGTATATCAATTCCAAAATACCGTTATATGGAAGGCAAGGTCAGCAAAAAAAAATACCCTAAAAAAATGCCAAAAATAAAATAAAATTATTAAGTATTTTGTCAAAATCAACAAAATTAAAGTCAACAAAAAGTAAATATAAAATAAAACTCAAAAGTAGATGAAAACATAACATTCAGCAAAAATCGTAGACAACAAATAATATAAAACGTTTAGCAGGAAAAAATGAATGATAGCTATTAATAGCCAAATTCTTAATAATTACCTTTGAAAGTGCCGACCTCCACTGTTTCAACTTTTATTAATTATTCAACATGAAAATGCCAGTCCTGCCTTCCACGTACGGTATTGTTCTAAATAGTAGTTTATGATGATTTTTCTCAAGTTATCAATTCGAAAGACACTCTGGTACATCTAGGGGTTAAATTTGAATTTACCACAATTCTCTACAGCTAAGAAGCAAGGCAAGGAATGGTTGCAAAGCTTTGGAAGGAATTAGTTGGTGGTTTAGTGTATCGTGGTGAGTGAAAATTAGTAACACTTTGTGGGTATAGGAGAACCTATATATAGATTATGAGTCGCAAAGTACTTTTAACTTTGAATATTGTATTAATTTGAGTACTGAAAGTAAAATCATGGAAATATGTGCATTCCTCATTAACCTAATTTCCTAAAGGAAAAAGCTTCATTCCAAAAATAGTAGTGTCAAAAATAAATCAAATTTCTTAAGTTGGTGGTTTAATCCTTTGAAGCGTTTGTGTTTACATAGTGGATGTTAAACATATTCAAACTGTTCGAATTCCATCCAAATTGGACAATTATCATCCATCAAAATTTCTCATGATTCTTGTGCAAGTTGACTATCCTTTGTACTACTTGGATCTTCAAAATAGATTATTATGATTTTTGAAAAAACAACACTCAAGTGGTTCATGTCAAGTTTCATTCTTAGTTCAAAAATTGAGACCTTAAAGATGATTTTCCAAAATAAACAAAATCAAATAATGGAAACCATGCCATCTTGTAGTGCATGTTATTCCAATTTCATTGCAATATTTTCTTAAAAAATTGTGTTAATTCATGATTTTTAATTGATTTTCAAGAGAAATACTGAATTGCAAAATTATTTAAAAATTGTAAAAGAAATATATGATAAATTCAACCGTACATGTGTGATTTTCACATTGACATTTACAACTTTGCATTGTACATCAACTCCATTTTTGGCTTTCATCAAACATTCTATAACAAATCTTTGAAAACAATGTTGAACTGGGAAGTTAAAGAATTAAAGATTGTGTACCTTAGTCTCTTCTATTTTGAATTCATTCAATCATAGGTTCTAAATGTGTCCATTGTTATGTTTGTTTTAGGGGTCTCCAGTCTCAACCAATTGAGATATGACATATGTCACTTTTAATTAGAATATATCCTAATTTATATCCTAATTAGAATAGATAAAAATCCTATAACATTTTATTCTAAAGTTGAAATGACATAAAATTGGATTTATAATTTATAAACATCCAAAACAAATATTCATAAAAAAATGCATAAATTTGAAATTATACAAACCATCCCAAAATTGGTTGAAATCTAAATTCGATTTTTAAGCACTTTAGGAATCATTGTTTGGCAAGAACCAACAGTTAGTTTCAAGTGAACCAATTTTAATCATCCAAAAACCAGTTCAAAATTGAAACCAAAAATTTCTTACTATTTAAAACTTTAAAAATGAAATAAAATTCATAGTTACAAACAAAGAATAAAAATCAAAGCATCCATGTGAAAAAAGCACTTGAATGTTGACAATGGAGGAAAATGATTGGCATTTTTCAAAATCTTCTTTAACGCTATTAGGATTGGCAACCATTGAAAGCCCAAGGGGTTTAGACCAAACTAAAAATGTGTTATAAAATACCCTTTTTGCAATTTTTGTACACTTTAGCTCAAAAAACAAAATGTAAGCTTGATATTTACGCTCAATTTTAATTTTAATTTAAAAAAAAATACCACAACAATATTGAGGTGTTCCACTTTGAACAATTCTCATGGGTAGAGTTTTTACTCCAATTGACACAAATCAAATAAGTTGAAAAATAAACTTAAAGTCTTATCATAAAATCTTATTTCATCATTAGATTTATTTATTTTAACTATTCATTAAAATAGAGCAACAATCATAAAATGGTTGATTGAGTTCTTAAGAGTTATACCAATTTATTAGAGGAATGGTAGTTTTTCAATGATATTCTTCATTTTTTTTGGCATTTAAGAAATATTTTATGCTAAACCGCTACCTTGCATCTATGGTAACTATACTGTACGTGGAAGGCAGGGTCGGCAAAAAATAATTCCCCAAAAAAATGCCGAAAAAATAAATAAATTCATTAAGTATTTTATCGAAACGGGAATCAAACCCGGACCGTACAATCGCAACACAAACGTCCCTCGCCAACCAACCTTGGAACCATGACTTGGCGACCACCAACAAAACAAATACCAATTTATAACCACACAAGTTCTAACTAATCAATGTTACTAGTGTTACTAGTACTTATCTTTGGTCAGTAAAGTGTCTATTCTCGAAAGGGGAGAGTAGTCTTGCACCAATGGCCCTTTGTCCGGTGGGCACTCGCTCATTATCAAAACGAACAGACACTTTATTCACTTCGGCCTCGAAAGAGGGTCGGAGTTCATATTTATCTATCTATTTTGTCGAAATCAACAAAAAGAAAGTCAACAAAAAGATGAAAAAAGTAAAAATTAAAACATAACACTCAACGAAAACCGTAGGCAAAAAACAAAATAAAACATTTAGCTACTGGAAAAAATTAATATTAGCTATTAATAACCGATTTCTTAATAATTACTTTTGAAAGTGCCAACCTCCACTATTTCAACTTTTATTAACCCCTAAACGTTCCAGCGTTCATAAACTAAATCATGGATAGCTTTGAAGCCTTGTAACTTTCTCATACAACTTTTCATCCAAACCACCTTTGAAAGCGTATCAATTACAATGAATCTCTTGTGATGGAAAGTTGTTGATAATATTGGAGAGGCCTTCAACTGCAAGTATGTCAAATTTGTTAGGTAGATTTATGCTTGCAATGGTTTTCTCATGTACCCCTCATGTACATTTGAGTCATGCCAATATCTAATTTTGAGAGTAGAATCTACTTCTGTGCAAAGGGTACGGTTTATTAGAATTAAATAAAAAATAAAAAACCTGATTTGAGAAGCACACGTGGCGCGCACCCAACGAAGAACATCCAACCCTGGCCAGTACCTCTCATTCCCTCAACCCCTTCTACTTCTTTTCTGCCGAAGCTCCCTCAGTAGCATTCTTTGCAATTCCTCTCGTCAGTGTCATTCCTGCATCCGAGAGAGCATTGCTTCAATCTTTGTCGTCGTCTTTGTCGTTGTTGTTTCTTCTGGAGCAGGTAAGAATTGCAACAACACTGCTCATCGGATGAGCCGCCTACGACTTGTTGTTCCAATTCCATGCTGTGGTTTCCACTCAATTTCTGTAGCAATCTGTAGGAATTCCGGTACAGTTATGCCCTCGTCCAGGAATGTCATCAATCCCAAGTTTCTACTGAGCCGCCATTTTATTATTTATGCTTGATTTTGTTTGTTTCTGCCAGGCATGGCGACGATGAACTCTTTGTGTTGCACTCGTTCTTGGACACCCTCGGTAATTCCAAACCCTAGTTTTTCGATTAGAAAATTGCGCTCTTGCGACCTCTTTGGTTTTTGCACTTTCATATTTTATCATTTTGTTCGTCCACCTGCTGTTGAACAGCTTTAATATTCTCAAATGTACGGCATTGCTAATGCTGTGAGTTACGTCAATTTTCTTACCAACATTCTGGTGATATATAATTTGGCCCTGTTTGAATTCTATTATTTTTACAATCAAAATGGTCATTATAAAACCATGAAATCTCAGTGCTTGATGTCATGAACATCGGTGTAAATCGCTTCTGTTTGATGTGGATATTGCAGGCTTATGATTTGGGTGGAACGAAGGGAACTACCAAGCAACACTTGAGCTCGAAGGTGATGCCAAGGCTGGGCAGGAAAGTTGAAAGATCATGTACATTCCAGGCACAGGCTTCATCAGCAGTGAAGCGAGAAACCGAGACTGCACCTGATGACAGCTTGCAAGCTGCTGTGAAAGGTAACTTATGCGGTGACTTCCTAGCACTGAATTTCTGCGTAGAGCCTCAGTAGGGATGTCAGAGCTCACTGTTTTGGCTCCATGTGATTTTGAGTACCAAGTATTGGCTCCAAAATACTTGTCCCCTGCACAGAGTTTCCTACTCTTGGAAAATAATCACCTCTAATCAGACTCCCGTAATGTACTAGCTAACTTAAATCTGGATCCTTGATGTCGAGAATGTCACATGATGAATTGGGCAAGCAGCGAAGGTTGTACTTTTTCTACAATGAGGCTCGAGATTTGAATTACCTAGCATAATCTCAATGAAGATATGGCGAAGAAATCAGATCTTGGGAAATTGAGAAACTAGAAAGAGGGGAATGGTTATGGTTGTTGGACATAATGTCAAGTCGTTTCATTGAATCTTGAAGGTCTAGATCTGTACTTTCTGGTTGATTGAAGGGCTCACATGGAGCGAAAGGGTTATGGTTTATAGCCTTGGTCTGACCTGTTGCCTTGAAACTGAGACTTGGCATTATGTGGATTAGCAGAATGCATAGAGTACCGTACGTGAGTAAATAGCTCTGCTCACCCCTCAAGGACCAAGAAGCCTGAATTGGGTCTTATGATGTTTTTAGCATTTTTGAGTAGATTTTAAGTGAAGTTCCGTTTGTTCAAATTTACTCATGTTTTGATCAATGCATGCATTGTTCTTCACTGGTTCCAACAATATGAAACATGGTCTCATTTGAATTATAATTTTCACAATATGATCGATTGAATTTTTCATTTTAAAACCATGAATCCTTGGTCCTTTAGGGGTTAAAGCCAGATACCCCTTTCTGAGAGATCGAAAGATGTGATGTTTTGAGCACGGAGAAGGAATTGTTAGGGCAGTATGCAAATGATGCGCTGCAAGGCTATTGGTATTCAACACGGGCAATACTAATAGAGCTTGGAATGTTTGTTTGTGTGGCATCAGCAATTGAGTTCACGGGAGTGCATCACGTTGGCGTGCTATGCGAGGATCTTGGAAGGTCACTCGATTTTTATTGTGGTTTACTAGGTTTGTTCTCTCATTCTCGTTCCTATGGCAGTCATTATGTTCTTCACTTTTCTCTCTTTGCAAGCAGAATGCTGTCAAGAATCTGAGCTCCTGCATTGTTGTGGATTTCACCTTCTTTTTCTGATCGTATTTGAAGATTGTTCTGTTGTTCATATTACAACCTTGTTGTATGTGCTGCTCAAAACGCAGACCTCATTTGAGTTATTTTGTTGCCTGCGAAAACACGTTTGAGCTCCTCTTCATCATTGCGAGTTATTTCTGAGCTTCGTTCTATGGTTCAGATTTCTTGTAGATGAGTAAGCTAATGATTACCACACTAAAACAGAAGACTTTGCTTGTCTCGTGCCACCACCACTACTTACCAGAGGGAGTTTTAATTTGTGAGCTTTAGCTTGCAACAGGCCTTGAAATTAATGAGAATCGGCCTGACGACAAGCTTCCGTATGGTGGAGCCTGGTTGAACGTTGGGTCACCATCGCAAATGATTCACTTGATGGAGTTGCCTAACCCGGATCCTAAGGAAGGCCGCCCCAAGCATGGTGGACGAGACCGCCATGCATGTGTCTCAGTCAAGGATGTTTCGAAAATCAAGGAAGTATTTGACAAAGCTGGTATGTATGTTCATCTCCGGTCTTCATGTTGCAACCAAATCGTGCTTCAAAAGTCAGCGTAGAAGGCACAGCTGTTGGAAATCACACCTTCATGTCTAAATCCTAAACAAACAGAGCTTGCCTTCACATCTGGATTCTGTACCCCTTCAAGTTGCTTTGTGTCCTCTCCTGGCCTCGTGGGTTTTACGAGCTGTTAATGAACTTTGAAGTTGTTATGTACAGGTGTTGCTTACACGTTCAGCCAGTCTGGAAGACCAGCCCTCTTCGCAAGGGATCCTGATGGCAATGCCTTGGAGTTCTCTCAGCTTGAATGAGTTTCATGCCTTCTGAAACTTGCGCTTCTTGATAATTACGCACCTCGCCTTAGATTAAGATTCAGTGTATGTTCTGAGGCCTTGTTATAGAAGCTCTCTACATGATCCTTCGGTAAAACAGATACTGTAGATGCAACCATGAAGTATTTGTACAGATATGAGTGTAGTACTGTCACAAAATTAGGGGGGCTACTGCATTTTCTAGCTCTTGACTCGTGCTTTTCAAGGGTGATGCCGAAGGTTGCATGAGTCGAGTGCCAAGGCAACTCATCCAACACTGTAAAAAGCGAGGTGGGCTCACTCATGGGCTCTCATTCTAAATGCGCTATTGAATAGCCCCTTCTTTGTGTGACTCCTGACTTATAAAGAGGTCACTTTCTCCTATTCCTTCCAGATTGTAAGCGTCGCCTCTTGAGTGGGATATATGTTTCATGATTTTGTCACACTCGTACGTTTGTGTGGAAAATGTCGTGTTCCTGGTTGCGCCCATCAGATCACTTGAATATGGAATCATGTAGGGTTCGTGCTCAGGCTACTCTCTCCAGAGACTTCAAGGTACTAACTCCATCTGTACAGACAAATTTGAATATGATTACTCGTCAGTGTTGTGATGCATGGTCCTTTAAGCCCAGTTTGAATATTCCACCGGAAATGTTTGAAAAACGCCACTTTTCCAATGCTCCAAAACTATAATTGTTCTCGTGCTCCGACGTCGAACCAATCCTCAATTTGCGCAGCAGATGATACCGATCCCAAGTCTTCCTGAGGACTCAGTCTCAGCAGGCAACGAACTCCAAGTGTGTGAATAAGTGATACTGTATTTCCTCAAAGCTTCGCAGTCCACTTAGTCCTTTGTGGCGATTAATTCGAGAGACTGCAAACAAGGACTGGAAACGAGTGTGACCATTGCGTTTCCAGGTAGGGGAAATCTATCAGGGGGGTAGATTTGGTGTCCATGTCCAAGGGCCGTGGCTATGGCGGGGTTGCGAAGACAGTCTTAGCGTGGGTGTTGTGGCTGGTGAAGGTGCTCATCATGGGTGCTGCGGAGGCTGTGGTGGCCTTGTACAAGCAGCTCAAGCTTCTGGCGCTCACGCTCACGCCGGGCCACGAGCACGAGTTGGAGAGTGACCGCGCTGGCCGAGCCGCCGAGCTTCGCGTCGCCGCTTTGTGGGTTCGCCTTCCCCCGAATTCTCCCCTTCCTCTTGTGCTGCACTTGGCGGTGCTGTAGTCTTTGCGCTCTGTCAATTTTCATGTTGCATAAGAAATCTATGGAAGCAGGTTGTGTGTGAGGATCATCTCAACAATTTTTGTAGTAGTCTGAGTGGATCTTCTTTACTTTGGTCCATTGTCCTTCCTCTTGTGAATTTGGGCTCATGTGTGAATTTCAGTTCATGCGCATTTGTCGGTAGGTTTTGATGTTGAATGAAGGCTAGATAGAAATCTATGGAAGAAGGTTATGGTTGACGATTTTTTGACGTTTTTTTGGATTTTACAGTATTTTTTTCTTTCAAGAAGCTCCTGTTTTGATGTTTCATGGAGGGTTAGAAATCTATACGAGAAGGCCGTGGACAGTGGTTGAGGATCATCTGAGACAATTTTTGAAGTCTGGATGGAAGAGCAGGATGGTGTTGAATGTGAGTTATGTTTGTATTTCGGGCTTTAAAGGCTCTCTTCTGAAACGGAGCTTCTGTTTTGATGTTGCAGGTTTGAAGGGATACCAGGCGTTCAAGTGTACACGTCATTGCGGATCCCTGACACAGGCCAAGGCCGAGGACGCCGGGAGATAGATCTGGTTCTTGTAACCAAGAGGTACTAACACGAACTTGTTTGTTTATATCTCAACCTCACTTTTACTTGGGACGCTACTTTTTTATGCGTTGTTTCGTACACATGATGGGCACCTATTGTGTCTTTTATCGGTTATGTAAAGTACGCAAAGTTAATACTGTATACATATATATGTTGCAGAGAGTTGTTTGTTGTGGAGGTGAAGAACTGGTCTGGTGCAATTGAGCTGCAACCTGATGGTAGCTGGCTGCAGATCCGTCGTAATGGTACAGTTCAAAAGCATTCCAATGTTGTAAGTTCCCTCAATTAGCAATATAGTTTCCTCTCTTCACCGACACTACCAAAGTGTGTTGTATATTTTCCAGATTTTAGGTATTTTGTTTTGCTCACTTAGGTTGTGGACCCAAACTCTGATTACTTAGTTGGTTTTTTCTTTATTGAAACCTCAACATCAAGGCCCCCTGGTTTCCAATTGACAGTCTCGTCGTTTTGTGCCTTTTTTTTTCGTGATCGATTCAGTTGCCTGCAATTTTGTGGTGCTTCAAGTAAAGCCAGTAAACGTGGTACCTCTTGATTCTTGACAGGTGGATGGTACGAAGTACCGCGCTCAGTTGCTGAAGTCTTACATTGAGAGAAGGGGTGTGAATGTGCCTCCTGGCTTTATACAACCCAAAGTATTTCTAGTCAATCCTGACTGCAAGTAAGCTGATTTTCCTCCCACTCATCCTAATTTCTGTCTTGGTTAGCTGATACAATGGTTTTCTTTAGTCTGAAATGATAAAAAGAGAGTTGGAAACTTAGTGTCTGTCAGTATAGCCAGAACGAGTGCAAAACATATGGAAGGAGCTCTCATTGTTGAAGAACTCTATTTGGGAGCTAGTTTTCTCTTTCTGGTCAGTGTTACACATGTCATGTCTGGGTGTGAAATGCAAGGTCAGCCAATTAACTGGAGCTGCCCACTTCCATTAACTTTTTCATTCCTGACAATTCATAAAAACAGTTGAGGACATTTGTCAAAATGCGACTGTTTCTGGTATTGTGCTTGAAGAATAACAGCAATTCTCTGTGTGCACACAGGCCAGAACAGGCCATCGTGATGCAGCCAGAAGTATTATCCGCCGATCAGTGGGAGAATTTTATGGAAAACAATCTGGGGAGGACTGGGTCTGGATGGATGAGCAGTCTTTTTAGTAGTCAACAATCAGCTCCTGTACTAACAGAGGCTGCTGAAAAACAGCTGCTCTACATTTTAAGTACAGCGCCTACTTGGGACAGGTGCTCTTTCTACCACTTTTCTTTCCACATTGTTATGTACAATGCATTGGGCTAAGGTAGATAATCAAACATTTGGGCAACTATGACGTTTGTTTGTTTCTTCACAAAAAATCTCGTAGCATAATGTGCATTAGGTTGAGATTTTGTATAGTATGCCAGTGCAGAGCATCGTAGGTTTCATTCCTTTTATTTTTATTAGTTGGCACATGTACTGCTGTGATTGTTCCAACATTCTGTAACTTCTTTTTTGCGATCCTGGTTATATTAATCTTCCCTTGCTGTCAAGTGCTTTACGTTCTGACCAAATGCAGTCGGTAGGTTGGAGCTTTATGGAGGTAAAATTGTGGTGGGAGATTTTCACTCGTTTCAGGGTCAACCTGAAGAGGTGCAGGCTTTGAAGTTTGCAAAGCGGGCTGTTGTGAAACAGTTAACAATGACGCACCGAAGAGGTTGGGTGGGTCATACATTTGGTGAGTTTCTTTTGTTTCCCTTGACACAATGAATAAGGAAAATATTTCAGTTTTCCTTTCTCCTTCTCCTTCAAAGTAACACGACATTATACAATGCTTTGTATTCTCTTCTGAAAGTTGCAAGGAACTCTTAAAGGACCATAAGGCCTCATGTTTTGTTTAGCAGTTTTGAGTAGGTCTCATGTAAACTTCCGTTTGTTCAAATTTGTTTGTTTTTTGACCAACACATGCAATATTCTTCGCTGATTTCAGAGATATAGAATTTGGTCACATTTGAATTACATTTTTCGCTTATATGTCATTTTAAAACTATGAATCCTTGGTCCTTTAGGGGTTAATGTATATTCGACACCACCAGATGGTCGTGTTCGGTTTTATAATCAATCGTTTCCCTTTGAATGCAACGTCAAATAAAATATATGTTTATTTTTGTGCTTGGAACAGGGTTTTTGATTGGTCGTACACCCAAAGTCAAAGTTGCTGTGACTGTTCGTGACCACCGAGACGCCAATCCCACCAAGCCCAGCAAAAAGCGAGAAGACTTTGGTTTCCCACTCCATCTGGAAGTGAGGCCGGACTTGGAGATTGTCTTTCAGCCTGTGGCTAACCCTAAACCTGTGCATTACAACTTAAACGACGTCCTCTCCTTGACTCTCAGTGCTTAGTTAGTGTCTAATCTTTTGTCCAGCACTTTTGTACCTGTGACTTCCTCCGGTGCTATATTTCCAACTTGTGTAGTGTATATTCGTAGGGAAGGTTGGCTTTTTTTCCTGAAAAAAGGCTGCTTGAAACAGCTGTAAGTTTGTTTGGTTTGCTCCTTTTCCAGCACAGATGAAATTTTGGGGAGTTTTTTGGTGATCAATGTCCAACTGTGGCTGGTGGCTGATTCACATTGACGGTAAGGTTTAGGGTTTCTTACATAAGTTTTATGTAGAAAATGTACTGAAAGGGCTCTGCTAGTATTGCTTAGTGCTTGAGTAGCTGAAGTAGAGATCATGATATTTCCTTCACCATACAATAGTTCTACGTTTGTGTAAATCCTGATGGAATGATCTACATTGACTAATGTATCCTCCTTGTCTGTAAGGGTTGTAATACTTACTCTTTTCACTGCAATGTCATGTGTGCCCTGTTTGCATACTTGGAAGGTTTGAAAACATCTCATGTCTTAACCCCTAAACGTACCAACCTTTGAACAAAAGTAGATTCTAGCCTCAAAAGTAGATGTTAGCATGGCTCAGATGTACATGAGGTGTACATGAGAAGACCATTGCAAGTGTAAAATCTACCCAACAAATTTGACATACTTGTAGTTGGAGGCCTCTCCCAATATTATCAACAGCTCCCCATCACAAAAGATTTATTGTAATTGGTAGAGAATTTAATAGGCTTTCAAAGGTGACTTGGATGAAAATCATCTAAAGTTGCATGAGAAAGTTTCAAGGCTTCAAATTTGTTTGGGCGCTAGGACATTTAGGGATTAAATAGCATAATGCGAAGATGAATTTGTTTTCCAAAAGTTTACTTAGGCCCTCTTTACACTAGAGGGGAGAAGTCGTGGAGAAAACCTCACAAGGGCCATGGCTCATCCTTGAGAAACCAACCTATGAATTTGACGGCCTTTGGATGTAGTGTAAAGCGAGAAGGGGCCATAAAATAAAGTGCCAATTTTAAAAAATAAGGTTCTTACATATTTCTTAAAAAACAAAAAATGATCGGTTGTGAGAATTTTGGCCAAATGGTCCCCCGGATTTTGCGTTAGACCCACCTCTTGAGGTGGGCTTGACGGAAAATCCGGGGGGCCTTTGAAAATGTTCACTTTTCTTGCCACGAAGGACAAAAGTGTTGTCCATGTCATTTTCTCCTCCATCCGTCCCTTGGACTCAAAATTTCGGGTATAAAGTGACATTCTTTGATCTTCTCAATTTTTAGGCCTCCCATTGGCTAAAATTTCTCTCTTCACGGCTTCTCGCCTCTAGTGTAAAGAGGCTCTTATCCAACTACGGATAGTAACTGGGGATGATCTTTCATGAAGCCAGACTTGGCAACAAGTCCTTTATAATGACGAGGTGAATTTGCCTAAGAGGATTGCATTTCTAAGCGTACTTTCCAAGTGCGTCTAGAGTGTAAACTTGTCCTTTTTTCCTAGTAGGGGGGGTTTTTTTTTTTGGCTGGAGTAGATTTTCCTAGTAGGGGGGTTTTTCTTTTTTTGGCTGGAGTAGGTTTTCCTAGGGGGGGGGGGTTTCTTTGGCTAAATATAGTCAAACTTTAAAAAATAAAAATTTGATATTGGGGGCATTTGGCATCCTATATTACTTTTTTACTTTCATTTTGCATACCTCTCTTTCTTTACTTCATTTCAAGGTGAATATCCAAGATTTTACGTTTCTTTAATTTTTTTATTAAACCCACAACTAGTTTTTCTAACATACAATCAAAAAATTGCAATTGAAGTAGAAAGGCATATATGATGAAATGTCGTAAAGCGGTAAAAAAGTTACAAAACATAAAAACACTTACAATGATAAAAATAAAATTTGGTTGAATCAAACATAAAATGAAACATAAATTGGAAATAAATGTCTTTGTAACATATTGGAATTTTTTTTTGACATCGCTAAAAATATGCAAGTTGAAAAAAGAAGAAGCTCTCAGCCATCATGATTTCCTCAAAAAGAAACAATTCAAATTATTTGAATTTTTTTTTAAATATAGAGAAAAGCGAGCATGATGTAGTGCAAAAAAATTTGGATAGTTTTTTTCTGTTCATTGCAAAAAATACATGTAAGTCCGAATGTAAGTCCCACTACAAGGGAAAAAAAAAAAAAAAAAAAAATCACAAAAATTCGAATCTTTTTCTAGATACAAAAAAATCCCTACATAAAATAGTGCAAAAAAAAAAGTCATTTTTTTTTTTTACATCAGTAAAAATATTCAAAGTCTATTGGGAAAAAAATACAGCACAAGCCTTCAAGATTTTGTCAAACAAAAAACAAAAAAAAAAACAAACAAACAAAAAAGTTTTTTTTATATGGCAAAAAAATTGCCAATGATTAAATTCTTTTATAATTAATAAGAAAATTCATTCACTTGCATGAATGTTTGTATGTAATATAGTGGCTTAGTACTTGGTTAGGGGTTAGAAGGTCTTGTGTTCAAATTTGACCCATGTTCCGGGCTAAGGTAAGATAAGCATAATTATTCTCAAAATATACGTCAAGTTGGAAAATAGTGTAGCTGGACAAAATTTCATCAATGCACCACGGGTCGAGACTTAGCTAGCAAACCATATCTTGTGATTTTAAAACACCCTCCCGAGGCTTCAACCCGGGGGCAATAAAAGGGCAAACCCTCTTCCATCTTTCTCCAAAACTGAATTAGTAATTATTCGCTTCTAGTTGTCCGGGGTTCGCAGTAGTTGTTGCAAGACCTTAGGCCTGGAGCTTGCAATTGTGGCATGAGATTTGGATTCTTTTCTTTACGGGATACTCTTCATCACTCCGCTATACGTTTCTGATCCCAGGTGTGCAATTGCTAGAAAAGTTAGTTGTTAGGGATTCACCAAAGCAAGAGAAGAACCAACCACCATCGATTGTGAAAGAGATGGTCAAGCAGCGGGACCTGCTACTGCAGCTACGGAAGCGGTAATTTGCAGTATCTGCTTGGGTGTTTTGATACAGCCACAAGTGATCGCGTGCAACCACTGGTTCCGTGAACCGTGCTTAAGTAGTTGGCTTAGGACTCAACAAACATCTGAGAGGTCAACAGGAACATGCCCACTCTGTCGCAGCACACTCACTAAGTTTCAACCACTGCGATTTGCACTAAGTCCTGAACGACTTGATGCAATGTTAGCCGCATTCAAGGAGGGTCTCCTTATCATTAGAGCGTTGTCTGGAGAATATGTCGGCGTCACTAGGCTGCAATAGGCTGAGTACTTGTATTCATTATGAATCTTAACCCTCTATGTCTCTTTGGAGATCAAAGGATGTGGAGAATCCTACGTGGCAACGGCTCTTTTTGTGGGAACGCATTTAAGGATGCTCGGGAGACTTAGAAAGAGGGACTTCATAATAGTTTGGTTCATGAGCGCTTAAGTGTTTTATTACTAATGGAGGCATGGAGTTTGCTATTGTTAGTTTAAATTGTATGTTTAGAGAATTTTGTGTGCTTTTATGTAAGCATTTAAGTGACTCAATGATTATCTTGTTGAAATATAATTTTTTCATATTTGATTCTCAGATTTGATTAGAATACTAAATTAAATTCAACATGTTCAAGTATCATAACAAATGTGGGCAAAACTACTAGGAAAACAAGGCAATGCCCATTTTTCCAAGAGTTTATTATGGTATTAAAGTTATAAATTTGAAATTAAGACCACATAAAAATTGGAATGTAACAGTGGAGATGAACTAGCAAACCAATAATCAAATATTGTATGCGACTGGGCATTGAATTTAAGAGTTTGGAACACCTATTAGTCTTGGAATCCAAAAATCAAGGACGCATTTGTGTTTCATTGGGATGTTCAGAGCCGTTCCAAGTATATCACAAATTTAGAATCCATTTTGACATGCCCTCATGTTAAATGAATGTCTTTGTTTAAAAGTATTATCATTACCTAAATTGAAGTGCTAGACACTACTAAAATTTAACAGTAACAATACAAGCTGCAGAAAAAACGTAGTTAAATACACTAAGTTAGTACCTTGATAGATGATCTATAATTGTAGTTTATGTTCTAGTCAAACGTAGTAATTATGGTAAAGGTGTAGCTTATGCTATGGAACGTTCTCATGGTATGGGTGACTAAAACGCCTCAAAATCAAATACCAATTTTTGAAGTAATGAATGTAGTGGTAAAAATGTCTAAATTGATTAGAAAATATTTTCAATTAGAACTTTCTTCTTATGTAATTATAATAATTAAATTTATTTTTAAAAATTATCCATATTTGATGCAATAAATTGGATTTGTAATAACAAATGAATGTAAAAAACTTGTTTGCTACAAAACAATATTTTTTTAATGGTTTGTATCCTTTCTACACTATTTTTGAAATAAAATTTTCATGTTTCACTAAATCACTATATGTACATGCATGTAAAAAAAAAACCCTTCATATGAGTTTCATGATCTTGCACATTTTTCCATTCAAAGGACTTTGAGGCTTATTAAATATCATGGAATGGAAAGATTTTAATTTTAGAAAATAACTTCATAATTGTTCAACATCTAATCACATGAGACTACCTAAAATTTTGAATAATGAAGCTCAATATATATATATATATATATATATATATATATATATATATATATATATATATATATATATATGCACGGTCCATTTTACATTACATTTAGTTTAAACATACATTACATTGTATTTTTTACTAATATGGTCATAGCAGAGCACCTGCCCAAAAATAAATCCAACCAATAATATCATTGTGTGGATATTCCCTACACCCCTAAACCTTCAAAATCTTGTGCATTTATCATTTACAAAAACTTAACTAGAATTTTTCAAAATTCATTTTTCCAAACAAATTATTACTGTATACTACTTTTTCACTCACGGGTACCGCGTGAACGCCCTATATTAGAGGTCCAAATTAGGAACACTAAGTTCCCATGGTGCAGTCGTCCCTATTGGGATATTTATAGATATTTGGGGGACCTACGAGGTGATGTATTTACTATTGGAGATTATTGAAAAATCTCAATATATTGTGGTAATTGTCTAGATTCATCCTCTTGTTAAATTTTAGGCCTCAATCTTAAATTATAGTAATAATGCTTTACCACATTCATGTGTATGTTCATTTTTTGCGTCAATAATTGTCTTTATATTTGGGGAATGGCTGCTTATATGGGTACCACTTTTACTTGTCTAACATAGAATGACTTATGTATAACTCATTTTATACGTGTTAGAAATTCCGTCTTTTACACTAAATATATAGTTGCAGCCATGGTGTCTATAACACCTAATTTTTGTAATTTTCCAATGTTATTTTCTTACCAACAAGAAGTTTCTCAAAAATCACACTATCTTTGAAAGGGGTACCCATATCAGGCCATCACCCTTTTAACCCATGAGATAATTAACTATTTCAACTTGAAGTTCAATGCCATGTAAACCTTTGGTTTTTGCAAAAGTAATGCCACGTGGTGGTTTTTGATTTGATACTATTATGCACTAAATTAAGGTTAATGTGCGCTCTAATTTTAGGATGGTTTCAGTGGCGTGGGTTCATTTCTTTCCTCACAATATTAAATTTGTTCCCGGATTTGTTTGTGGTGAGTCGTGCTATAAAGTACATTGGATTCAAATTTCCACTGCTATATGTGGATTAGTAAGGAAGGTCCAATAATATGTACCATTTTGGGAGTTGGAATATCAAATTCCTTTGGCTTTATTTATTTATTTATATATATGTGAATGTAAGATAACCACGCTAGATTATAGATTAGAGATTATATATGCGTGCGCATGTTTGGGAAAGCATAGTTTTTATTATAGTTAGAAATCCATATAAAATATAGTGGTTTTATTGTTTAGGGTGTAAAAATATCATTTCATGCAGACTATGCTATCACCAACGGCCATTCTCTCCAAAAGTAAAAGTCTTGTTAGGCTTCAATCTAATATCTAAGTCCAATATTTTCATTAGTATTACCGTGAGGGATAAGTTTGGTGAAAAAAGAAGTAAATTTTTTTACATTAGATACTAGTCTATGATTCTAGTTCTACAGAAAGGGGAGTGTGTTGTTTGATTGTCATCATCTAAAAAAGTTGCATCTAAGAAATTATCATCTTCCTCAACTTTTTGATCTTCCTTGTCTTTTGAAGTGTCATTTTTATTTTGGATTTGGTAATCATCACCAGGTTTGTTAATCTTGACGTGACATCCACTTTTTGCATTGGAATGTCATGACCCGTTTGTCATGATCGGAACTGATGCGTCAGGATCGCGTCAAGATCCTGACGCTAGTAAAAAAATTACAAATTACAAATTAAAACTTACTATTTACAAATTACAATTTAGAAGACACTCAAAAATATGGATAAAGTTTGTTGAGTACCCAACATATTTCATATCCCTGAACCACAGTCAATGCAATTTTGGCTTGGTCAACGACTTGACATACTTCTGCATTTGTAATTTAAAAAATATATATGTACTCAAGTATCACTAAATCCAAACATTAAATAGGACAACAACTTGGCGAAGAATCTCCAAAAAATTGAATGACTTTTATCCAAACATTAATAAGAAATTAGGGTGGATTTAAATCTGGTAGTCGTCAAGAAAGTGGATGTTGTAACGTTTAGGGGTTAAGGTAATAGTTAAACTCCCGCAGCCACGTCCACACAGCGGACGAAAACATCATGCACCACCAGTCGAGACAAACCAGACCTGGTTTACTTTTTTAGTTTTAAAACACCCTTCCGAGGCTTCACCCAGGGGGCAATAAAATGGGCAAACCCTCTTCCATTTGTTTCCAAAGCATTTACTAATTTGCGTTTCTAGCTGTCAGGGGTTTGCAGTAGTTGTTGGCATGCAACTTGCAATTGAAGCCAGAGATTTATCTTCCTTTTCTTTTAGGGTAGTACTCTTCATCAGACCACTGTAAGTACGTTTCTCTCATGTGCATGCAATTGCCAGAAAAGTCAGCTGATGTACCCGCTGATGTACTACTCCATAATTGGCCAATTTTGATCAATATTGTTTGCATGCTTTTCAATTCCCTAGCTGGAGGAAGGTGTAGCAGATCGAACTCTGTTTATTGCACCTGGGTGGACTATGGTCATATTAATTATATAATCTCGGCCATTTGCTTCAACAGTTGACTTATTTTCGTGGACTCAGGTACTGTTCGATCATTCGGTCCGGTCCTGTTTGCTTTTCAATTCTCTAGCTGCACGACGGATCAGCTCATTCAGTTTGCTTTAGTCCAGGTGGATTACGGTCATATTATACTCTCTTTGCTGTGTGTTTCATTTTTGCGTGCAAGACGAGTTTCTCATGATTGCATTTTGCGATGTAACATTCTTTTCAAACAAAGCTAGGGATTCACCAAGGAAGAGAAGAACCAAACAACATGGATTGTGGAGATGGCCAAGCAACGGGACTTGTTGCAGTTGCAGATGCTGTGATCTGCAGCATTTGCTGGGATGCCGTGGCGAATCCGCAAGTGACCGCGTGCAACCACCGGTTCTGTGAGCCGTGCTTGAGCAGCTGGCTCCGAACTCAGGAAGCATCTCAACGCTCCACTGGAACATGCCCGCAATGTCGTCGCACACTCACTGAGTTCCAACCACAGCGACCTGCAGAATTAGACATTGAATTCGATATAATGTATGTGGCACTCGAGGAGTATTTGGAGACCGTGCATCCTCGTCGTGATCCAGTTGATCGGGCGGCAATAGTCGCGGCATGTTCAGAGTTCCTGGTGGCGCAACCTCCTGGCCATGGGCTCCTTCCTCTTCCTCTTATAGTAACAGCGTACTACTTACAGAATTTTGATGAGCAACATTTTCCTAACCGTTCCACTTGAGTAACTAGTGGATTAGACCATTCGTCATTTGGTAGTACTTGATTCCCTACATGAATTTAACCATGTTGAAAGTGAGATAGGTTTATAGCTAGGATCAAGACATGTACTGAAGTTTGCATAAATGGCAAGCCACATTAATATATCATTCCATCATGTATTAATTTATGACCAGGATTCCATGTCCTATCAAAGACCGTCCACAGCCAATTAACGGTTGGCTTCTGTAAAATACTTACTTTGGTAACATAGGTCTGTTATTTTTTAACCCCTAAACGTCTGAAAGTGCCATTGCAGCCTGTAGAATACAATGTATTCTTCTAGTATTTGAAACGGATCCAGATCTTTTATAGGCTTGAGTTCAACACAGAAGCTGAAATTTACATCAATGTAGTTCTAGTGAGCTATTGAGATCCCAATTTTGAGCTTCTTGTTGGTAACAAATGCCAATTATACAACCACGTATCTACTATCCCCATGGACGTTTAGGGATTAATTTATCTCGATGGCTAGATTAAAACTGACGGTTAGAAGTATCCTGACAAGAGAGGCCTTTTCGAAGCATGCTTTGAGGTACTTAAAGCTTTTTATTGTCTGAATTGTTTGTATGATTGGTTAAAACTAAACATTCTATTCTAAAATTAAAAAAAGGTTAAAATTTCAAAGGTGAGAACATCATTAGTATCTCGAAATAGAAAGTTTTATAACATTAGGACATTGTTGAGGTGTTTGTCTTTGAAAACTTTCTTAATGATCCTCAATATTGCAAATGAAATGCATCAAACAACACTAGAACATGATTTCTACTCCCTGATTCGACAAAAATTCAAAACTCAAAAAATATCATTTTTTAACCATGGGCAATCACTGTTGTTTGGGATGCGACCAAAAAATGGTCAATTGGTCATTTAGGGGTTAAAAATTCTTCTTCTTTATTTTGAAAAGTTTCACAAATGGCAAAATTTGGGAAATGTGATCTACCCGACGAGAAAATGCATCATGAAGAACCCACCGTAAGATTCTCGGGCAGGTCAGGAGTCGTGATAAAATTCACAAAGTAGGTCGACAATGACGATTGGACTATCCTCTATTGCTATCTGTGCACCAGATGTTGAAGAATCGTGGGATTGGAGTAAAGTGTTAGAAATCGCAAATTCCTGATCATATTTGCTCATATTCAGTGACTGTGCATATAACTTACTTAGGTCTGTCCCTGGCTTGCGAATCCGTCAACACTAGAAGAAAAGAGGAACGTGTACACTGAGCATGTTCACTTAGATGTGACCAAACTCACTCAAATGTGTCCAAATTCACTCATAATCCCCAGGCTGCGTGAAAATGTCTCTTTTCTTTTAGTGCAAGCAGTATTGTAAGCACAGAACTGAAAAGGTTTTCTGGGGAATCAGAGATCAATCGATCCATGAGGACCGTGAAGTACTGCAAGGCGTTGGTCCTGGTCACAAGGCACCTTGACACATTCAGGAGGTAGTAAATGGTACAAGAATGATGGTGAATTCGTGGTGAACACTTGCTAAATTGAAGTGGTTGCTCAATCTAGCAAGTGTTCACCACGAATTCACCATCATTCTTGTACCATTTACTTGGTAGTGAATTGGTCAAGGTTCCTATGGGTGTGTGCAGCCATGGCAGTAGCGATGTCCAGCACTGTGCAAGCGCACACTAGTAGGAAATGTGTCGTTTTTCACTTACTAAAAATGAAAAAGGAATGAAACTGATGGGCTCTATGAGTGATAGTGAGTAGTTTTGGTCACGAGATTACAGAAACATAAATGTAATATTCAGCTATTGTTCATTTTTTCTACAAAAGGAGGAATGAAAAACGACACATTTCCTACTAGTGGTAGGGACCGGAAACATGATCAATCACTGGTAGCAGACCTGTCGTTTTTCATTCCCAACTTTGTGAGAACAGTGAACAGTGGCGCCATATTTTACCTATATTTTTGTCTTCTTGTGACCAAAACCACTCACCAGCATCGACGCAACCCATGTGCCTCGCGCGGTTTCATTCCTTTTTTATTTATAGTAAGTGAAAACGACATATTTCCTCCTAGTGAGTGTTGATTGCCAACTGTTGAGGAGGATCTGGGTAACGTCATTTGCTCGACTATTGTGCGCCGGTTGTCATCGATTCAAACGGGACATACTGTACAGCTGGATGGTTGTTCAACTTGACCCCGAATTACCAGGGCCGGCAGTGCAGCTTCCAAGTCAACTCCTCCGCTGCCGACAAGAGCTTATCCGCCAGCGTCGCCCTGTGACCATCACGGAGGGGGGCTTCTACAGAAACGGAGGTCTCGTCACAGACTCCTGATGGGCGACTGGGCGTAGCTTGGCTAGCTTGGCTACAGTTTAGGGTTTAAACCTCCGGCAGGTCTAAGTTATACAGTTAGGGCCGCTTCACACTATGGCCGTCCAAGTCAAGAGCCCGTGGGATTGAGAGTCCAAAGAAATCTACTGAAAATAGCCAATAAAATATATTTTTCATTTTTTATGAAAAGAAATTGACGGCCTCTCGACCATAGTTTGGGTTTTCATTCCCATTCGATTCAAACTTCCTTTCGAGAGGCCGTGGCTTTGGTCAAAAAGTACCGTCACATAGGCATTTTTGGAGAGTGACGGCTGTTGGACTTTGGCCTCTAGTGTGAAGGGTCGAGAAGCCAAACACATGGTTTCTTGCAATTTGATTGGTAGAAATTGACGGCCTCTCGACCTTCGGCCATAGTGTGAAGCGGCCCTAAGATATATAGTAACATAGTGATTGTCGGGCTATATTATGAGCATGGTAATTGCCGAGTCCCTGGTAGAAGATGAGCTGATGGACAAAATGTTTATGTAGGAGGTGACCAAATGGATGAAAAATAGTTGTCTTCTAGCAATGTACTTGATGGATGAATAGTGAATTTGATGGATTAAAAGTTGCATGGATGATGGATGGAGTATGAGGGCGTCAATTGCAAATGAATTACATTTCTTGTATATATGTCTTGGTGGCATGAATTTCAAAAAGTGTTGATATATGACTTTATATGTACTTTTGGTCTCCATTCCATAAAACAATAATTAAATATTTCTAAAAAAATCTATTTGTTTTTGGATTTATTTAGAGTATTATGGACTAGGTAACCTTTGAGAGTTGGCAAGCTCGAGAAGGTCGTTGGACATAACCTCCATGGATGGACCTTGGTCAATTGTGTACTTTCTTGTAATCAATTACAAACTCAACCTTGGATCTTCTTCAATTGTAATGTTTCATCAAGGGTCCCAAATGAAGGACACCATAACTTCAAATTAACCCCTAGTTATGGGAAATAACCTTGCTCTCCTTCATTCAATGTAAGATTGTCACCTCTCTTTTATATGGGCTTAATGGAGGTGATGAAAAAGTCATTGATGTAACATAGTACAATTATGTGAATATGGTTTTTTATCACTACCGGAATGTCTTTTTCATCACTATGTTCTTATGGTCTTGGAAGTTAATGAAATCGAGTTGATTTAGGCCATTGTTGTTACATCCTTATATTACGTGCAATTTTACAAAGGTCACAATGTTGATCGTGGAAGCTTTTGGCAATGAGCTTCTCTCTATGTTTGTACAATAGGGTGACATTCAAATTGGCCGTTTAGTAGTTCCAGGGATAGTGTCCTACACTGCTGCCAACTTTGACACCCTCCCCAAAGCTGAGAAATTGTTATTTTACCATGAAAATTTGGGGACAGCATCATCTTTATGTTGAAAACATGCATACCAAATTTCAAGTCCAGGAGACTTATACAAAAAAACTTATGCAAGATCTACCAACATGGGACAGCTGTGAGAAAAGTGTCACAGCTGCCAACTTTGACACCCTCCCAAGAATTGAGGAAATTTATTTTGCCCATGAAATTTTTGGAGCAAAAATATTTTTATGTTGTTTGCATGTGTGGAAAATTTCAAGTCCAAAAGACCCATACAAAAAATAATATTCCAAATCTACCAACATGTGTAGTTTTGAGAAACATGTTGATAGATATGGAATAACTTTTTTTATGTATGTCTTTTGGCTTTGAAATTTATCCCACATGTTACCAGCGTAGAGATGATCTTGTGCCAAAAATTTCATTATGTATCAACAAAAACTCAATCCTAAGGAGGGCGTCAAAGTTGGAAGTAGTAAAATGGTTTTCCCCTTTGTTTCTCAAAACTACACATGTTGGTAGATTTGGAATATTATTTTTTGTATGGGTCTTTTGGACTTGAAATTTTCCACACATGCAAAAAACATAAAAATATTTTTACTCCAAAAATTTCATGGGCAAAATAAATTTCCTCAATTCTTGGGAGGGTGTCAAAGTTGGCAGCTGTGACACTTTTCTCACAGTTGTCCCATGTTGGTAGATCTTGCATAAGTTTTTTTGTATAAGTCTCCTGCACTTGAAATTTGGTATGCATGTTTTCAACATAAAGATGATGCTGTTCCCTAATTTTCATGGTAAAATAACAATTTCTCAGCTTTGGGGAGGGTGTCAAAGTTGGCAGCAGTGTAGGACACTATCCCTGGAACTACTAAACGGCCAATTTGAATGTCACCCTATTGTACATACTTATTGTTCAATGAAATGGACATGTCCTCCCACAATTCACTAAAAACAGGGATTTTTGTCTTTCTACAATCTCTTCATTCTAAAGAAACAATTATTTATTTTATTTTTATCCTTATCTTTATCTTATATTTTTTATCTTTATCTTTATCATTTCTTTTTCTTTTATCTTGTTTTTTTCCTTGTCTTCTTTCTTGTCTTCCTCTTGTCTTCCTTTTTTTTTTTTTCCTAGTCTTCCACTTGTCTTCCTTTTTTTTTCTTCACCTTGCCATTTTTGGAGTTTAAACAATAAATGTTTTTAAAATAAAAATCAGGGAGCAAGCTGAATTCAATACAGGCCCTAAAATGAAAAATGATTTTTATTTTATTTTATTTTTATTTTTAAAATTTTTCTCTCTTCCGGGCAGAGAGGGTCCGCGCGCGCGGACCCTACTCTTATTTTGACCCACTCTCCTTTCTTCCTCTCCTTTCTTTTTTCTCCCCTCTCCCGTACATAAACCCTCCCTCATTCTCCCTCCCTCACACTTCCTTCCTCCTCTCTCTTCTTCTTTTATATTGAGGAGAAGGGAGAAGGAAGAGAGGGAGAAGAACAAGAGAGGAGAAGGGGAGGAAGGAGAGTGTGAGGTAGGGAGAGTGAGAGAGGGTTTATATAGGGGAAAGGGGGGAGGGAGGGAGGGTCAAAATAAGAGTAGGGTTTGCGCGAGTGGACCCTCCCTGCCCGGAAAATCCGGGAAAAAAAAAAAAAAAAAAAAAAAACTTTTTTTTTTTTTTTTTTTTTTTTTTTTTTTTTCATTTATCATTTCAGGGCCTGTAATGGATTTAGCATGCTCCCTGATTTTTATTTAAGAAAAATTATCGTTTAAACTCCAAAAATGGCAAGGTGAAGAAAAAAAGGAAGACAAGTGGACGACTAGAAGAAAAAGAAGAAGGAAGACAAGAGGAAGACAAGATAGAAGACAAGGATATAAATACATGATAAAAGAAAAGATAAAGATAAAGATAAAATAAAAGATAAAGAGAAGGATGAGAAATAAATTAAATAATTGTTTCTTTATAGTGTAGGAGATTGTAGAAAGACAAAAATCCCAGTTTTTAAGAGATTTTTTCAAACAACTTTTTTAATGCGCTTAGGGGCCAAGTGCATGATTATATGGCCAAGTGCAAAATTAGCGAATTGGGTGTTTATTGCGATAGAAGGATCACATGAACCATACACTATATACACTACATTGAAGTTTTTTTTTATGATTTGTTGCACATGAATTTTTGCACAAAATGATTTCTATATTAATAACATGTGTGACAAATTTCAAAGCCAAAAAATTCATATACATAAAGAAAATCAAAATCTAACATGTGTAGCCATGAGAAACCATTTCACTACTGCCAACTTCGACACCCTCCCAAAGGCTATTTTTTATATTTACCATGAGATATTCTTCACAAAGTCTTCTCTATGCTAATAACATGTGTGCCAAATTTGAAGGTCAAAAGATTTATACAAAGAAGATACTCACAATCTACCAACATGTCAAAATTAAAGTTGACAGCAATGAAATTTTTCACAGCTAAACATGTTCGCTTGATAGATTTTTAATATAAAGTTTTTGATGAATCTTTTGGCCTTCAAATTTGGTACACATGTTATTAACCTAAAGATGATTTTGTAAAAGAAAATTGTGGAAAAATACCAAATTTTCAACCCTCGGAAGGTTGTCAAAGTTAGTAAATGTGAAATTTCTTTCATTGCAAATTCAAAAACGTCATTTTGATTGACACCTCACTCTATAGACATGAAACTAAACACCAAATCGAGGTTGAAGAGATACAAAGGTATAAATTTCATTTGAGTTCCGCCTTTGAACCTTTAAAAGATAATTGTTGCCACTAGTAAACTACATACTGATTTTCCTCGTTCTCCCTACATCAACTCATCAATGCATACTATCATCTATGAGTTGATATTCTACACCAATGGTCCTTCTATTATGGAACATGGGTAGGTCAAACAAACACTTTATTCACGTCAATTTTGAAAAGGGACAGTCATTCTTCTTCTTCTTCTTCTAATAGTCGACATAACATTCAGTAGCCTTTACTAGCTTTGCCTTGCCTTTGAGGGGAATGTGCAAAATACTCAACATCATCATACATGCAAAACCAGTAGTTAGTTTGTTTTACATGAAGACAAAGGTAATGGCAATTGGGAAGGAAAGGTTAACATGATCTCAAAACTCTAAACACAAAATAAAAAAGAAGAAGATATTGTAGGCTTAATGTCGACACTAGAGGAGCACGCCACCCAACGTTGGTTGACAACTTTTTTAAATTAAAAGAAAAACAAAGCCCAAGTGGAGGTTGGTAGGGAGATCCCATTCACAAGGCATTCACTTCTTATTGCAACATTTCTCACATCCAAATCATGTAGAAATATTCATTGTTCCCTTGTAGTAAGTATATTAGTTTCAATTTTGCAACCATTTTGTAACACTTACTATATTGAACGCCAAGTAAATCAACATAGATGTAAAAAAAATTTAGATCAACCTTAGACTATAAAGTAAAAAAAAATGTGGTTTATACCTTTGCGCAAAGAGGAGTAGAAACATTGGTGATTAGAAACTAGTTGCAAGAACTCTAACAATCCATTGTAAAATACGACAACTATGTACAAAGTAAAACTACCCATACATTACTTCATAGTATAGTATAAGGTAATTTCATATAGCCAAAACATTAAAATTACAATTCCAATCTTCCTAACACTAAGTGATAACATGTAGTAAAAAAGACAAACCCATCAAGAAGTAATATGTTCAAATGTATTGTCAATAGAGACACTTGTAAGAGGTAAAATTCCTCACCTACACCCATACAATCCAACAAACTAAGTAGTGTGGTAGAATGCGAGTGCAAGGTGTCTTCAAACTTTTATTGCTTGTTAATGCAGTCACTCAAAATGAATCCAAAACAAACACCAAAATACAAATTAAGCATAACAACACAAAAATTCCACTTGAAAACACCATGTAATATAAAAACCTGGGTGCCCGTGCCAATTCCTACAGTAGAAGCCATGTAAGAGAAAAGATTTGGGAGCATTGAACAAAGTGATAAATCTTTGGTGGTTAACTCCCAAACGTCACAGCATTTAGAAACTAGACAACAAACATATTCAAACCCGCCCTACATTTCATCAATGTTTGGATGAAAGTCATTCAATTTTTGGAGATTCTTCACCAAGTTGTTGTCCTATCTAACAGTTAAATTTAGTAATATTTGGTTACATATTTTTCTAAAATTAAAAATGTAGAAGTATGTCAAGTCGTTGACAAAGCCAAAATTGCATTGACTGTAGTTCAAAAGTGGCCTTGCAAAAATCAGGTCATAGATTTAAGAAACACAAAAATTTCAAAAAATCGCCACATTTAATAGTATCTCATTTCAAATTCATTCCAACAAATTTTACTCAAAAAATATTAAAATTTTGTTTGTAATTGAATTTAGAAGGAATTTCAAATTTTAACTTTCAAATTTTATAATTAAATATTGGTGATAGTAATAGTGAATTGAACTGTATGGATGGAATTTAAAATTCAAAATCTAGAACTTTCATTTGTATATCAATTCCAAAATATTCTTCTAAATAGTAGTTTATGATGATTTTTCTCAAATTGTCAATTCCAAATACACCTTGGTACGTTTAGGGATTAATGACACCAATTACTTTCCTTATTAATACTCTTTAATGAACGCTTAAAGGGTCCAAAGGTCAATGGACTCTATTAATAGTCAATATTTGCCTCAACACTTCAGTAACTATTTTTTACTGAAATTGAAGGTATTGAAAATGAAAGTTCATCCACTAAGTAATAGTAAAACATAGTAGCTACATATGTACAAGGTTGAAGGCTTAAAAATTGTAGTAGTATAATTAGAAACACCCTTTGACTAATCAACAAGGGTCTTAGGACTCTCGTTAGGACTATTTGGTTGTAGTACATAGAGCTTTCACAAAAATTTAATATTAGCCCTAAGTTAGCAACTAATAAATTGTAAATGCATACAAAAAATCATGAGCATTAGTTTGTCCTTGTGGCGTTGTAAAAGGCACATGATATGTGTAGATGAAAATTATAAACTAATTAGCCCAAAAATCATTAAAGACTTTAAAGTTAAATCATTAAAGACTTTAAATTAATTCATATTGTTGCTAAAAGCAAAAATAGGATAAACGAATTTTGAAATTTTAAATGTAAATAAAATAATAATAAAATTGGTTGGCGCTACATGCGCTAGGCTACGTGCCGGCAAATGCTCGTAGTGTTTTTTTTTTGGTGGATTTTTTTTTGCATTTTGCATTTTGCATTTTTTTGCATTTTTTTTCACTTCACTCCATCAACCTCTAGCAACTAGCTTTGTCCATCCCTTTTTTGAATGAACTTCTATATTGTTAACTCCTAAATGCCTAGGCCTATGACCATGGAATCATGCTTTACCTGTCACACTCAATTCGCCACTATAAATAAGATAAAAATTCAACTTTATATTTTTAATAGATGAAACCACGTGTCTACTACATATCATGAATTTTTCATAAAATTTGTTGAAAATTTGGAATTGCTATGATTTTTTGAAGTGATTGTAGAAAAAATCCTATCAATTACATAATATGCTCAAAATTTTTGATTTTCTAAACAAAGAGGTAATTTACAAAGAAGAACATTACATTAGATGAAAATCATCCATGTTTCTATATTTAGAAAATCACTACACTATGGTAATACCCACCAAACTTGTAACTGTAATAAAATATTCAATTATCGAATTTAAAAAAAATTCAAAGTGGAGTAGTTATTAGACTATGTAAGCTTCATTTTGTTAGTTAGCTCAAATGCAATAGAACTCATTTTCATGGCCTAAATTTAGTTTAAGCAAGAAAAAGCATAAACTCCAAAATACACTACGTTGTGAACCATTTTTATTACTCTTTTTGTAGTTGGAACCCCATGTAAAATCCCAAAATGACTTGAATTACTTGAATTTAATTTGAAGAGATGGCATGACCAATGAAAACCGTTCACACAAAAAAATGGATGGAATTCAACATTCTTTCTTCATCCAACAACTAATTCAAATCATCCAAAGACCATATTTTGGTCTGGGTGGCTGTTAGGGATAAAATGGATGCAAAGGCAGTGCACATAAAGGTTATTGAATGTTGAGAATGTGGAGAGCAATAGCCTCCTTTACATCCACTACACTAAATAGGTAGATTAGTGTTAGATGCACTAATTTACATAAACATGTTGTAAGTTTTTAGTGTTGACCAATTTTTTTACCCTCTATATTGGTTAAGATGAGGATATTTCAATGGTATTGGAATCAATGTCTTTGGTAGTTTTTTTTGTCGAGAGTAAAAATCTATAATATTTTCAAATCTTATAATTATTTAACACTAATCTACCTATTTAGTGTAGTAGAGAAGGAAGCGCTCCCCAGGAAAATGTTCAGGCAAAATCACTATGCATGCGTGGAATTGGGCACTACTGACCTGGCATCTCCCTTAGCAATGCCACCTTTTCTACTAGTGATTTAACCATGCCGAAGTTGTTACATCCAATCAGATGCAATCAGATGCACGCACAAGAGCTTGGCACGTTGCCGGTGAAGCAACTTTGAGGAGACTGTCTCACTGCTCTATTATCTGAATATAAATACATCATTTCTATAGAAAAGAAAAGTAGTTGTAATGATTTGCAATGGAATGAAAAATCCCATTTGTATCAAAATTAAAAATAAATAAAATGAGTGGTCAGTAGTGTAGTCTCTGTCTTAGTATTTACCCTCATTTACTTTTATGCTTGTTTACATTTTTTTTTAATTTTTTAATTTTTTTTGTTGGCTTGTTTACATTATTCAGCTATGTAACTCCTCGAAAACAAAGCGTTTCTGTACCCAGTCACTCCCATGGAGGGGCAGAGACAATAAAATGGACAAGAAAACTTGATGGTGTAAAATTGTCATCTAAGTTACGGGCATGGACAGATTTTTGGTCAGGAGTGATGATTAAGATTTGCAGAAGCACACCTAAACATGCATCCAATGTGTAAGAAGTAGTGTAAGTTGCAAGTAAAGAGTCCAAATTGAAACAAGGGGCATGAATCACATGGGAATGATTCCTGTACACATGTAAGCATTTGATGTTTTGAGACACCAAAAAGCAAATTGATGGTTTGTCCTCATGACAGGTATGATATTTTGATATCTATCTAACCAATCTTATGGCCAGGATCCAGTCATGCAGGAGTTTGGATTTAGGACATTTTCTTCTTTTCTAATGTACTAAGTTTAAGGTGTATTCTTAGAATATTCTTGCTAATATTACTTGAGAATCTATCTTGAGCTTCATTACTAACCCTAAGTAAGAAATTGTCAAATGGTACCAATACCACTCATACATAATCCCATCTTGTCTACTCGAGTGCGCAGTTGTACACTGGCAGTAAATTACTGGT
Source organism: Pohlia nutans (assembly GCA_022496805.1). NCBI lineage: Eukaryota > Viridiplantae > Streptophyta > Bryopsida > Bryales > Mniaceae > Pohlia > Pohlia nutans. The sequence goes on from CM040086.1 coordinate 8,992,778, forward strand.
CGTGAGATGATAATTTATGTTGAGAATTTATCATCCCAGCATATTCTTGTTCAGGTGTTATTACATTCCATTCTTCGAACCTTGTTGGATCACACCCTTTCTTTATAGTGCCGCTATAGTGTAAAGTACTAATAAAATAATTCAAGTCTCCAACCCTCGCCACTTGACCCAACTGAAGATCCTACAAGATGTTAGTTTTTTTATTTTTGTAAAATAAATTCTCCATCTTAGATAGTCTATAAAAAAAGGGCAACACCATCAAAATGATTTGGTCACTTCGAGCATCTCTACCGTTCCTTTTAAAGGACCCGCCAATGGCACATCACGTCGTTGTGGCAAAGGGTCTGGGCCACCGTTGTATCACTAACGGCATGCGAGGTTCTATTCACGGAAAACTTTAACTCGCGATTGGCAACATTGTGTGAAGCAATCTTCTTGTTATTTCCCGTCTACAAACCATAGCGGCCACAAACTATGGCGGCAATCATGGATGCACTATCCGACATCCACTAACTATGGCGGGGCAATGTGGCGCGGTGCCATGAGGCAAACGGGCTGCAATAGATACCGTTTGTGGTACAAATTTTGGGCATAGCGTGACATTTACCAAGCTAGGGGTAGACGGGCGAAGTTTACACTACTAGTAAAAGTGTTGCTTCTGAGTCATAACAGTGTCAAAGTTCATTGTATATTGTACACATTGTCCTACATGACGAATCGCACTCACCAAGTCTTAAACGCATTGGCAGTGAGTGCGAAGTGGCGCCGTTTGACTCACCTACTGAGTGAAAAGGGACGCCTTCTTCGTGGTGTGTTGAATCATGGCATCTACCCCGCTGGCACCACATTTAATCTTCAAGGGTGGAGATGCTTGAAGAGGTTAACCCTTAACCCTTTAGTGCCCAGGGTACTGTAGCTGGGAGCTCTGAATTTCAGTGGGTTTTTCCACTGTGATTGAGATTATCAGAAATAGAATACATTAAATTAGAAAGTAGCCGTACAATTCTATTCTCAACTCGAGAGAACACATTTTATTAAAATTTGAGAATCATCCAATGGTGGGATCGGAAGATTATAGTATGTATTTGAACTGTATAATGCACGCTCAAAAATGAGATTTTTGGGGGTGTGTGACTTCAAAGTTGAATAGAATTTGGGTTAAATTTTCAAAAATGAAAGTAAAGAAGTTCAGCTATGTCCTATGTCAATACCTCTCCGTTGCAATCTTTCATATCAAGAATAGACTCGCACATGATTATTGTGAATTTTATAAGTGAAAGTGACTTATCCATATACGGTTTAGGCAAAATTTTATACATTGAAAATTGACAGGAGTGGGTACATTAGTCAAGATCGGATTACACACACTAATGGAAGATGGAGAAGAGAACACAATCCAAAAAAACAAAACAAGGTAACAAACTTCCAAACACAAGAAATACTGCATAATACATGTGTTGTATTTGTAAGTATTTACTGTATTTTCAAGTATTTGCAGTATTTTTGCGTGTTCTTGATAGGTATTTTGATAGTTGTACAATTCCAAATTGAAAATTTCTTTTCCTGGAAGATGTATAATGTATGTGGTATAATCTGAACTTCAAAATTGAAGTTCGAATTCTTCACGGATTCTCTGCTATTTGCATTTCGAACGGTGCAGTGACCATAATGTGGTCAGCTGGGCACTAAAGGGTTAAATGTCAAGAGGGCCTGGACGGGGTAGCCCGGAAGGTATCTAAATTCTTTTGGGGAAAAATAAAAAAATAAAAAATAAAAAGAATAAAAAATAAAAAATAAAAATAAAAATCCCCAAAAACGGCTTTGCAGTGCACTGCTGGCTAGCATTGTAGCACTGCGGCACTACTGAACTTCAGCTGCCCCAACCTCAAAACTTGTTCAATTTGATAACTTTGATTGCTTACCAACGATTTCACAATCTCTCAAATGAGACGAAAATTTGGAATCTAGTTCGCTTTTTCAATAGCTTTCCAACTAACCAAATCTCGCTTGATTTGGTTGAGAAAATCAACTTTTTTTTCTTTATTATTCTCTTTTAAATAAGCCCATGGGACTTACCTTGACGTTTAAGGGTTAACACACTAAGTTAGATCGTTGGACCGTTCAGGCAAAGAAACAGACAGACCGTCACCACGTGGATGAATGAAGCAGAGCACACACGGCGGTGAATCCCAGGAACCGAACGGAACTGAATGCGGAGAGCCGGGGTCCACGCCCACGAATCTCACGCGCCTCGGGACCCTGCACGTTTGTTCCGTGGGACCAGCACCTGGGAACACTAAATTCCATATCTAGCTTAAATTATTCCAACTCTAAATTCTACCCTAATTTAGTCCAACTATTGTTCTACTTGCCAAAAGGATAAGTAGTTTTTACACCGCTCTCGTTGTCCACTGTACTGAGCTATGAGTGATGTGGACTTCAAATGGAAGTTCTTTCTTTCTTCACGGCATTCTATTCTAACGTGTTCAAATTACCTAGTTTTAGAAATGTGGATAGATGAACTACATTATAAACTTGTCATGATCGCATTTTCACTAGTGCAAAGGGTGTTCAATTTCACCAAAAATGACCACTGAAAAGTATCCAGTTCCACCAAAGATCTAAATGGTCATTTTTGGTGAAATTGAACACCCTTTGCAGTTTGCACTGGTGTCTCCAATATTTCATTCCAACAAAACATATATGCTATTGTGTATACATGTGTTTTGGTTACTATAGTGTCCATCCTCGAAAGGGGAGAGTAGTATTGTTCCAATGTCCCTTTGTCCGGTGGGCATCAGGTCATTGACATTACGAACGGACACTTTATTCACGCCAACCCTTTCTTTAGGGTCGGTGTTTCTATCTATCTATATGTATACATGCGATTGGACACTTTCTACATGTCAAGTTATAAACTCAAGTATGTAGATGACCAAAAGGATGATATAAAAAAAAAAATCTAAGTATATCCAATCAACCCTATTCACAATAGTCTTTGCACTAGCATTATGATTATTATTACTATATTCAAACTCCAATATTTACATGATAAAAAACTCATCTTAGTTGAATTCAATTATCCATACTAAACGCATCCCTACCGATCCTTCAAAATAGATGAAGATGGCATTTTTAGATGAAAAGCAAGTAATCAATGCTTGGACCCGTTAAAATATTCTCTTTGCCCTAGCAAATAGCCACTTTTTCCGTTGTTCTGTAATCCTAGAAAATACTATTTTTTTCTACAATCAATAGTTTAAATAGTAAATGATGAAGATTGTTCTTTGTCTTGAGGACCCTAGCTCATTGTCAAGACAAACAAACACTTTATTCACGCCAACCTCAGATGAGATTCCGAGTTCAATCTATTTATTTGATGAAGATTCTTTTTGCTTTTGCACACTAAGAGACAAGTAATTGATCAAAAGTTTATACAGTGAGTTGCACTAGTAGGTTCACTTCATCAATTGACCAACCCTCTAAATAAGTGTGCTGAAGTTTTAATGTGATGAAATTTTCAAGTTTGAGTGGAGATGCTCTAAAGAGTCAAACTAACGAAGAGAAAAGAGTGTAAGCTTGGGCTTCATTTACGGTATTGAAGATTTCAGGTAAAGTAGGATGTCCTAAAACCACCACCTCCCCCAATTCCGACTTGTAGACTTTTTCTTGAGGCGACCATAGTTGAGACCCAAAACCACCAATTTCACTATTCAAGTAAACCAATGGCACGTCAAGCTTTGCAAAGAAATAGTTGGTGGTTTTGGGTATCATTATAAGTGAAAGTTAATACCACATGATGCGGACATGGGGAAACCTAGAGGTTCGATTTGGGTCACAGGTTACTTCGTATAAATTTGACAAATGCGAATTAGATGTTGCAAGTTAAAGCAATCCTCATAAAAGCCTATTTCGAATGCGGTCATATTTTTTTCGAATTTAGCACTGCCAAAAAAAAAAGGGCCAGAATGCTAAAGTTGGTGGTTTTAGGACAATCAACCTTAACCCTTTAGTGCCCAGGGTACTGTAGCTGGGAGCTCTGAATTTCAGTGGGGTTTTTCCACTGTGATTGAGATTATCAGAAATAGAATATATTAAATTAGAAAGTAGCCGTACAATTCTATTCTCAACTCGAGAGCACACATTTTATTAAAATTTGAGAATCATCCAACGGTGGGATCAGAAGATTATAGTATGTATTTGAACTGTATAATGCACGCTCAAAAATGAGATTTTTGGGGGTGTGACTTCAAAGTTAAATAAAATTTGGGTTAAATTTTCAAATATGAAAGTAAAGAAGTTCAGCTTGCCCTATGCCAACACCTCTCCGTTGCAATATTTCATATCAAAAATAGACTCACACATAATTATTGTGAATTTTATAAGTGAAAGTGACTTTATCCATATACGGTTTAGGCAAAATTTTATACATTGAAAATTGACAGGAGTGGGTACATTAGTCAAGATCGGATTACACACACTAATGGAAGATGAAGAAGAGAACACAATACAAAAAAACAAAACAAGATAACAAACTTCCAAACACAAGAAATACTGCATAATACATGTGTTGTATTTGTAAGTATTTACTGTATTTTCAAGTATTTGCAGTATTTTTACGTTATGTTGATAGGTATTTTGATAGTTGTACAATTCCAAATTGAAAATCTCTTTTTCTGGAAGATGTATAATGTATGTGGCATAATCTGAACTTCAAAACTGAAGTTCGAATTCTTCACGGATTCTCTGCTATTTGCATTTCGAACGTTGCAGTGACCATAATGTGGTCAGCTGGGCACTAAAGGGTTAATTGAAGCGTCGTGGACGTTGACAAATATCTGTCTCACTGGGAGTCGTCGCGACGTGCAAACGAATGAAGTGTGTGGGGCGTGATGTCCGCCTGACTTCGCAGTTATTAATTTGCCTACCACCACGGACTTTTCGCATTGAATTTCATCCTCCGCCTCTCGAACTACACACAAGTTCACAACACTATATACATCTTGCGCTCATCTCCTCCTCATCTTCAATTTTGTAAACAATTGATATTGATCCGGTTGAGCTTCTTCGATTGACTCGGACCTTCCAGGTATCCATCGCGGAACACGTCGAGCATCTATCACTAGACCAGAGACGACTTTGCCTCGATTGGTGAGTACATGCATCTGGTGTAGACAGTGGCTCGTTCGAATTAATTAGATCGAACCGGATTATTGTTCTACGTTTGGGTATCCGAATGTAGATTGATTGATTGATTGAATGCTGACTGGCTGCAGATTCTTAGAACTGTCAACCTTATTCAGGTCAGTGGAATGGCGTTTGAATGGTGACTGATTGGTTTGTGCGATCTTGTACAGGTCTAGCTGTGGGGATTGACAAATGGCAACGATGGCGGCGAGCGGTGTAAGATGCGCGCAGGCCAGCTTCTGCGCACCATCATCTAGAGTGGAGGTGGCTCCCCGCGTCTTTGCAATGCGACAGGAGCTGCGGGGTCAAGCTCTCAAGGCTCAAGGGACCTCGAAAGCTCGCCTGGTTGTTGCGGCAGGGAAGGTGGTATGTCAGAGCTTGGGAGAGAAGACGAAGGCACCGGCTGAAAGCTCACCCGTGATCCAACAGGAGACGCGGATCTCCGACACGTTGGCGTCGCGGTGGCGCGAGATTCAGGGCTCGAACGACTGGGAAGGATTGCTGGACCCTTTGGACATGGATCTGCGCATGGAGCTGATCCGCTACGGTGAATTCGCGCAAGCGTGCTACGACGCGTTCGACAACGCGCCGCATTCCAAGTACATGGGCTCCTCGCTGTTCAACAAGGAGAAGATGTTCGAGAAAGTGGGCTTGCCCGACACGGGCTACGAGATCACGGACTTCTTGTTCGCCACTTGCAGCGTGGACAGCATGCTGCTCCGCAACGAGGCCAAGGACGCCTGGAGCCGGAGCTCCAACTGGATTGGCTACATCGCCGTGTGCACGGACGAGGAGAAGATCAAGAAGATGGGGCGGCGCGACATCGTGCTTGCGTGGCGCGGCACGGCCACCAAGCTCGAGTGGGCCGCCAATCTCGCCCGGAAACTCATCCCGTGCAGCCTGGACGCGCGCACGCAGGACGGCAAGGCGTGGAACATGAAGGTGATGCTGGAGGAGGGGTTCCTCAACCTCTACACCACGCGAAACTCCCAGACGCGGTACAACCAGGAGAGCGTGCGCGGACAGATTCTCATGGAGCTCCGACGGTTGATCAAAAAGTACGACAATGAAGAATTGAGTATCACCATCACGGGCCACAGCTTGGGCGGCGCCTTGTCCGTCTTGTCGGCTTACGACATTGCCATCTCCGGCGTGAATCGCCACGGCGACGACGTGGAGATCAAGGGGTTCCAGGAGAAGACGAAATCCACTCCCAACTCCAATCCCGGCGAAACGAAAAACACGAGAATCGTGCCCGTCACGGCATTCACCTTCGCCGGCCCCCGCGTCGGCAACAACCCTTTCGCTGGTACACTCTCAACCCACATACTAGTCTCCTAAGCCCACATACACAGACTACGTCTAACATACGACTATCTTGAACATTCAAACATCTGCAATGGTCAAATTGGCGTGATTCAGATTGTCAAAATTGAAAATGCTCAGAGCTCTAAAAACTAGGATCAATTGGTACAGACTTGACATTCCTGATGAGTGCCTGCGAAAGTGCAAATTTCGTCATTTGATGGTCGTAGAATATACTCAAAACATGCTTGTAAATGGGATATCAGCCCTGCTGGTTATGATCATCAAACTGCATTTCACAGGGCACCTTGGCACATTCACCAGGTAGTAAATGGTACAAAAATGATGGTGAATTCGTGGTGAATACTCGCTAAATTGAAGTGGTTGCTCAATTTAGCAAGTGTTCACCACCATTTTCCCATCACTCTTGTACCATTTACTTGGCAGTGAATCGGTCAAGGTTCCCTGTGTTTCGAGAGTTCGATCGTTTCTGATCCAATTGGCTTGCAGATACCGTGCGGGAGCTGGGCGTGAAGATCCTGCGGGTGACGAACAAGCAAGACATGGTGCCCAAGGTGCCGAGTCCGCTATTCAACGAGGAGTTCACAGTCTTCAACAACTTGCTGGACAAGTTCCCATTCACGTACTCGCACGTAGGATCCGAGATAGAGATGGACCACGACCTGTCACCGGTGCTTCGGGCGCGGGGCAACCCTGTGAACGCACACAACATGGAAGCGTACATCCACCTGCTCACGGGGTACCATGGGCCCAACAGGCCGTGGGACGTGGTGGTGGACCGCGACATCGCGCTCATCAACAAAGCCTCGGACTTCGTGTGCCCCAAGCGCACTGGCATTCCGGGCAACTGGTGGCAGCCGGAGAACAAAGGGCTGGTGCGCAACAGCGAGGGCAAATGGGTGCAAGTGGAACGCGAGTATGAGGACGTTCCGGACACCATCTTGGAGGAGAAGCAGGCCAAGAACGCGAACGGTACCGCCAACAGTTTGTAAAGACTGGCTCGCTAGTTTCATACCTACTTGTATTTGTGAATACGGGTATTATACGTATTCCTTGTGGCTTTTTTTTTTTCTGTACCGGAAAGATGGTACCTCTGCCACGATGAATCATGGACATGAAAAAGAATAGGCAGTTTTGTACATCAGATATGTGAGACGCATGTCATGTAGGTCGGGAATTTTACTAAATGTCCATACAACGATTTAGTTGCACTGCTATTGTCGACAAGCTTGTCATTGTAAAGTGTAACAAGTCTTCATTCCTGTTTTGAATATGACAATGGTCTGTTCACTTTGAGTTAATATGCCATTGATTCACGTTACACGCCAATGAGAAACTCCAATATCATCGTCTTAGAGCTTGAGCAGAAAGAGCTTCAGTAGATGCTTACAAACTTTGTCATTATGAAGAAATGAATGTTAGATTTTTATTTTGGTTTCTGGAACAATTGAAACAAGGTCGTTGCTTAGCGTGATCATATAAGTTGTGTTTGAACAAGATATCATGTGTTCTGCTTTAATGTACTCTTATTTGTTCACTCTAAATTATTATAAGATGTAGAAGAGCTTAGTAACCTCCCATTATCAGATGTGTAAGAGCTTGGTGCTCTTCAAGCTGTCTTTTGTGATGTTGCCACCAAGAAGGAGCAAAGATTGTTATGAGTTAATAAATAGCAGAAGACTTAGCCTAAAAACCTGGACAATGCCTTTTCTGTAACGTAAAGCCAGAGAATGGTGTAGTTACAACATTTACCGTGCTAAACACTGGTTCATACTCTTATAAATCTAGAGTCTCTCCTGCAATTACCAGCGGCCTTTGGGCGATTAAAGATGCATGTGTGAAATGATATGCAAGACAAAAGCCCGGGCTAAACAGCAGATAGTTCAATTAGGCTACGATTCAAGAGCAGCTAACACTGATTTCCTTAAAAGTGCATATGCAATGTGAAAAATGTACATGACACAAAATTATGAATTTGGGTTCTGAATTAAGAACTCAGGACATTGCAGATATGCATAGGCAGTTTAGGATTGTTTGTATGTGACTGTGTCTGTCTGATTCTGTGAAGACCTTGCCCAGGGCGGGCTATTTTGAGCTGCAATTTGTGTCCCTGTGATGTGCATGTGAGTATTTTTCCAATGGACATCAGATATAGTGGTCAGCAGAAGTGTTCGGACAGGACGCTTCCACTTCCAATATGAGCTAGTTTTCCTACATAACTCACATTCAAGTTGTAAAAATTTAAACATACAATCACATAGTTACAACAAACATGTAACATAACATTCACAATCAAAAATGTCAATCAAGAAATCAATCAAAAATAAAACACATGATGTGGGTGTCCAATTCTTTATGCAAAAAGTGAAGTGGTTATCTATTTACATTGGAAACAAAGCCATGAGCTACAAAATCAAGCTAAAAACTTGAATGTAGAATCATGATGACTACCTAAAAACTTGAATGTACAATCATAATGACTATCATCGTGTATAGCCACCTTTTGCTTGATAAACATCTGCAGCTCTCTCAGGCATAGACATGATCAATTTCCTCACGGTATCAATCTCAATGCTATACCAAATTTCTTGCAATTTCTCCCACAAATCCTTCTTGTTAGTGGGTTTCTTCTCCGACATTCTCATACGACGATCTACTTCGTTCCAAAGGTGTTCTATAGGATTCAAGTCAGGAGATTCAGCCGGATGCCAAATTAGTTGAAACTCCTGTGCTAATAACCAATCTGTAACATACTTAGAAGTATGTTTGGGATCGTTGTCGTGCTGAAAAATAACATTCTCCTCTCCTAAATCATGCATGTGTATAGTATTCATGAGCTCCATCTCCAAAATTTCCCGATACACAAACTTATCCATGTTCCCTTCTATAAGACGAAGGTTGCCAACTCCCTCCCAAGTCATACATCCCCAAACCATAATGTGTCCACCCCCAAATTTGATAGTAGGTTGCACATGCTGATCTAAAAGATGCTCTCCTCTCTTCCTCCAACAATACTGCCTCCCATCTGAGCCAAACAAATTGAATTTTGACTCATCTGAAAAAATCACATAACTCCAATCCATCCAACTTGCATGCCTACACTTCTTTGCCCATGCATATCGACGTGCTTTGTGCTTTTTTGACAAGAATGGCTTCTTAGTTTTCACTCGTGCTCTCAATCCCTGCCTCCGAAGACATCTTCTAATTGTATCATCACTCAAATCCAATCCTTGAGATCGCATTTCTCTACCCACTGCTGCAGCTGTACCATTAGATGGTGCATTCAACAACCTTACAACCTCACGATCACCACGTTCATCAAGAATTCGAGGTCTCCCTTGTGTAGGAGCATCTCTCAAATGACCTCTCATTGTAAACCTTCGCACAATAGCATGGCAAGTGCTTCGAGAGATGCCTAAAACCGCTGAAATTTCAGAGTACGAATTCCCTCTCTCATGCATCTGAAGAACTAACTCACGTTCAGTAAGAGACCTTCTAGGAGCCATAGCTAATCAAGAGCAATCTTACTCAATCACAATGAATCATGAAATGCAAGAGGTCTCCATAAATACATGTTCATTCTCAAGATTTTTTAGATGCACAACTTGTATGCATAATGAATTGGACACCCATGATTGACACATCATGAACTGCTGCCCTTGCAAGTGGCTCAATGTCAATGATGGTACTCTTTCTAGTTTACAAATGGCTCTTTAGTTATAATTAGCTGAAAAAATCAGCACCTACCTACCAAACTTGACAAGTGTTACTACTAAACTGAGATTGTCATTACTGTCCAAACACTTTTGCTAACCACTTTACACCACGGTGAGGGCCTCTTGACACTTATCGTCCTTTGTTTAGGGTGTTATACAGTTACAACCTTACTTCTAGCTAGGCCCGGAGGCGCTCATGCCTCCTTCTAGCTTTTGTCCTGCGTCGGGTCTTGCCCTGGCCGGTTCCGATTGGGGTCCTTGTTTCCCTTTTTTTCTTCCTAGCAATTGATTCCGTTCAATTTGTTAAAAAAGAAAAAAAAAGAAAAGAAAAAGATATACCACGGTGAGATAGTTATCCACAGCTGGCACCATGTTCTTAGATTAGTCTACAAAAGTCCTCTACCTGTTTCTCGTACCAGCTGGCTAATTGAATGATAGAGAACAACTTCTATTTGTGCAAGCATTAGGGATATTTCGCAGTGGGGTATGATGCCAGTGGAATTTTGGAATAGGCACTTGATCCATTGCTAGTTTCACGTGACACAATTGAGTTAACCCCTAAAGGACCACGAGGCCACCATGTGGCTTCTGGAACTAGAAAGTAAGGAATTTCGAGTTGTTGGACCGTGAATTGTAAAGTGAGCAACAAAGAGACCCTAGTTCTTTTTGAGAGTTAAATCCGTGAGTACTTCTTGATCGAAATTTCATGAAGTGTGCAATTTTTGGTAATTTTTTTGAGTTTCACGGTGGGTATTTAGGCGTCACTTTAGACCCTCATATCTTCTTCCTCGCACCTCCAAATCACTTGAATTTTTTCCGCATTTTTAAAATGATGATTTCTACTCACAGTGAAAATTTCAGATTTTTTGGAGCACTTTTGATCAATCCGATTTCAGCATGTGTACAAAATACCCTGAACAAGTTCCATCAATCTTCTCAACGGTGGCATTTTCTCAAAAATTGTGCGATTTTGTTGATCTTTTTTTCATACAAAAGTTATGTAAGTCTTCTTTGATTTCAACGGTGCCGATCTTCAAAATTATCCCACACCAATGAGGAATTGAGCTTGTTATAAGAGCTAGTTAAGAAAACAAGAGCTAAGCTAAACCCCCCCCCCCCCCCCCCCCCCCCGATCCTTTAGGGGTTAACCGAAATCAGTACAGGTGATCTGACCCCAAAATATAAAGAAACGAGAGTCTATGTCGTCTTTGAAGGTAACCAAAATCAAATCAAATAGTGAACCCAACATCCTTCACCTTCAATTTTAAACATGAGCTTTGCAAGTCTGTCCAAGTTGTCAGAGACACCTAATCAAACCAGTAACCTAATTATATTTCAAGCTTGCCACATGCCTTCTCATTATCTCAAATTGGATGTAGGTTAGTGCCTTCACACCTTGGCTATCTGTGAACTCACCTTAAACTGAATTTAGCCACCTTTGTTACGGCAACACTAGTTTTCCCTCCTTTCTATTTTAAATTCTTTAGAAACCATGTCAATTTGTTTGGCTGCTTTACCTAATATACCAGTCAGACTCACCCTACCTAACATGTATTCTCTTTTCTTTTCAGTTAACTCTAATAACCAAAAAAATTGGTTTTTCTGTATTGAAATTTCATCAACAAGCTAGCAAACCTTCTCGATGAGCTTTCAGTGACTTGTTTTCGAAATGGCTTTATAATCTTGTCTTGTAGTAAGGCTTTGGAGTCCTTACGAGAGCTTGTGCCGTTTGCATGACCTTAACTCGGGTCCTCTATCAATGCCTTTCATGTGATTTCGTCTTGTACCACCGATGCTTTTAATGGCTCGTAGAAAAAGGAGTTCACAATGTGCATGCCACTAGAGTTCCTCCATTAGACAAGGAAAATTATTTAGACAAATGTTTAGTGCTGGAAATTTTGCGCTATGAATACCCCTATTCTTATTGTGGTCCCTTTTAACTTCAACAATGTCGATATATTATAGACCCATAGTATCCTCCTCAGTCCTCACTCACACATAACATTCTTGATCTTGCAGAATCTCATTCTTGTAAAAAATTATCCAATGTGTTTAAAAGATACCTTTGGGTACGGCTTGGTACCATTTTGATTTTAAATTTTTAGCTCACCTTGTACAAGTTCATCTCAAATGGTAATTGTATTAAAGAGTAATGAAGAAAAAAATATTACACCTGAAACAAATGGCAAGTTCCACACTACTATCTATCTCGTTTGGCTCCATCTTTGAATTCTTTGTTATCTTCTAATTTTAATTATTTTTTGCCAAATTCTTTGCATCCTCTTTGTTCCTAAACTTCCACAATTCAATTTATTAAATTTACCTTACTATGTAAAAAATTATACCTCCTTTCTAGGTGCTAAAAAACTTTTGAAAACTTTTGAAGGCCACCAAGCTCTTACACATCTCTTACACACCTAATAATGATAAACCACCAAGATCTTCCACACCTTTTAACTATTTGGAGTGAACAAATAACAGTATAGTAAAGCAAAATTCTTTGTTGATTCTTCAAATCCAAGGTGACTTTGCGGATAACTCAACTCAGGACTTCTTACTAATGCATAGAACGGAATCTCTTTGAACTCCAGACTTCCTAACTAATGATTAGAACGAAATCTCTCTGAATTTCGGACTTCCTGACTAATGCATCAGACGGAATCTCTCTAAACTCCGAACTTCTTAACTAACGATTAGAACATAATCTCTCTGAATTCTAGACTTCCTAACTAATGCACAAGAAAGAATCTTCCTAAACTCCGGACTTCATAGCTACAACTTCACACCTCCGGGACAAATTTTATCCTTAAGCACTACCCTTATTTGAAGTAGCAAAAGATCAAAGGAAGATTAACAACAAATGCAGTTTCGAACTTACCTGAAACACAATATCCGTAGTTTGGGCAGTCTCCTTTGGCAAAGGATCTTGTGCCTTCACCAACACATTCTCTTCCGATACTGGTACTGACCAAATGTCTATGGCTGCGTTGCTCTCTGGATCGAACGGTTCTTTGCATAACTCCATACAACAAGTTCTTGAACCTCTCGCCGAGTGCTCTGCTAGACACGATGGATGGTAGGTGTGGCCACAACCCAGTGAGACAAAGTTGTGGCAACTGTACCAAAAGCCAGAAATGGGGCATGCATTCAAGATGTAAACTGCACTCAAAGGCGTCTCAGGGTTATCAGAGATGGGCCTTGGAAAGAAAGCGTACCCACCACCTTCGCTCATCCTCTGAAGCTGCTCCTCCATACGAGCCAAATTGCATTCTAGCAACAACACCCTACTAGAAACAAGGTTGTATCTACTTGCACTCTCATGCAACAGGCCCTCAACTCTTACAATGGTGGATTCACAGTCAGCCATTAGGGAAAATCTGTAGTCACAAAGGGGCCCTGGCCATTGTCACGTGGTGAAAAATTTAGGCCAAACCGTGCACTTTACAAGAGGGCACCAATGGTGCCACCGTGGCTGCCAGCAGTGCAGTTCCGTGGGTCGCGCCAATCGACGCTGCCAACACTGCCAGCACTGCAGCTTCCGACGCTATCAGCGGGCAGCGACTGCACCAATGGATTTACATAGAAAATGGTGTCTGGGCAGCCGGTTCACCTAACCTGGTCAAGCTTAAAGGGCCCCTTTGGGACCCCATTTTTCCCCTAATGCACCACTTCACTTGAAAGGCTGACAGTTTTCATTCCAAAGCTCTTCTTGAATGCTACATCGTCAATCTTGGCTTGGAGAAACTCAACAACACATGCATCAAGACTACCTGTTTCCGCCTTTTTTTTAGCAATCTGACTTCTAAATTCGGACTCTTCAAGCTCCAACCTTTCTACATTAACTTTGCTTTCTTTGAGCATCACAAGCATGTCAAAGAACAAAAAACACACATTTCGTTAAAATTGAACTTTATTTCGTTAAAACTGGACTACTAGATTGAAAATGTGATGGGGAGTACTACCCTTCACAATAGAGATAGGTCCCCAATTTTTCTACAACGCTCTCACTCCGCAAATAAGAGCAGTGTAGAAAAATTGGGGACCTATCTCTATTTCAAAGGGTAGCACTCCCCATCACATTTTCAATCTAGTAGTCCAGTTTTAACGAAATAAAGTTCAATTTTAACGAAATGTGTGTTAAGATCTTTGCACGCCTAATTTCTCCCTCTAGCTTATTTTTCTCAAGAGAGTGCTCCTCAAAGCTTGGCCTTACATGCCCTCAAGAGCTCACTGGTTTGCTCGATGACAAGAGCCATGTCCCTCAAATCAGTGTCACGTCAATTTGGAACAACTACATCTATCTTCCCTCGTCCCTTGCTCTTGCCCTCGACACCAACACAATGTTTCTTGGCCATCTCATGAGATGTTGTCTCCACTTATGGTTTGATTGTAAGCCGCAAATTGGGCAATGCGCAGGTCTGCTCAAGACTCTCTCAGCTTACTCGTTTTTTTCCTATCACCGAAACCCTCCCCGTCGTTTCCTCACCACTCCTCTCAACGACCTTTCTACTAGCCTTTGTCTTCATCAACTCTTCTTTGTACTTCTGCATACTCATAGCAAACTGAGCCCAGTTCACTTTCTGCTCTTGCGACTGCAAAATCAGCCCTCTAGCAAACTGAAGGGTGATCTCCTTGTTAGGCATGTACTCCTCATCGTACGCCCACTACCATAACTCAAGGATGGCAGCAGCCTCGGCTGCCGTGGTGTGCTTCATATACTTCCAACTGGACTTGCTGGACTTCTTGCCAAAGTACTGACAAACAACAATCTCAAGAACGACCAACCCTTTGATATTATCCACGCACACGCCTTTATTGGGAAGAATCTTGTTGAACTTTTCCCATGCAAGGCTCGACAAATTCTCCCCTTACAGTGAACTCTCCATCTACACTGACAGAACAACAAACACAAGCCATTAGTTGGAGCCCACAACTACAACCAAATTCTACAAAAAGACAAAGAAACACCAAAAAAACAAAGCTTACTGCAGAACACGCTGACACGCGCGAAAACCCTTGGGACAGAACTGTAGCATTCAATGCGTCCGCAAGCTGGCGCGAACAAAAGAGAAAGAGTAACAAGACGAAGGTGACTGGATACGCACGTTTGATGGCGGGAAACAAGAGGTAGCGCGAAATCAAGCAATGTCAGCAAAAAAATCATCATTACCAATGCCTGCAAGAAATGGCGGAATGCCAACTACTGTTGGACATGTCAATTGTAGAGCTTTCAAATTTCCCGCACAAAGGAATTCTTGTGTCAGGACTCAACAATTGCATTAACAAAAAACCCCCACCCTGTACAACTATTCCGGGAGTCTGTCCATTTCGGGACAGGATACCCTAATCAGGCCATTGCCCTTATCTATATTTTTGGAATTTCACCACCCTATGTTTATGTAAATTCCTAAATTTTCTATTTTTTCTATCCTATATGTAATTATAAATTTTCAATGTCCTTATCAAACCAATCCCTTTTTTATTTATAATATCTACATTCAGCAAAAATCTGCTCTAAAGTGTATGAAAATGCAATTTCTAGAAATTCAAAAACCAAGGAGAGTGAGCTTAGTAATTACAAGTTAAAGTATTTCAACATTCCTTTTTCTCCGCCACAACATGATGAATTCTCCTGTCAAAGAGAAATTCCCCCGCATGAGGAAGAGAATTCTAAAAAAATTGGACCGTGAATGAAAAATATTCCCTTCCATTGCTTTAGAGAAACTTAAATCGATGAGTCTCACCCAATTTTAAAGGACATTCAGTCATTTTTTATCCAATTTATTTGGGTCCAAAAAATATTTACACTACACAATTTAATTGTTCCTTCATCTTAAGTTGAACTCTTATTTATTTATTTATTTATCCTAAGTTGAGGTAATATAATAAGCCCCTACTTACTTATAAATGGATTTTGTATATTTCAATTACCCTACAGTAGATCAAAAAAAATCTAAATTTTATCTCCAACAAATGAAAGATACCTTTATTTTGATCTCACGTATTTCTAAATTTTTGCCCAGTATCTCCCCCGAGTCTCTTGTGTATGAGTGTGAACTCAAGGATAGAAGATTTAGGAAGGGATTATAATTTCCAATATATAGATTTTTTTAGCAAGGCATTTTGTGATATGGGTGAGAGAAAAAAATAGTCCAAAGTGATGGGTTTTGGAGGAAATGGACTTTGGAAAATTAAAGTTATTTTTTATAAATGATGGATGTATGAGATTTCAAGGTTTAAAGTATGAGGGATATCCACACAATGGTATTTCTAGCTCCGTTTATTTTTGGGCCAGTGCCTCACTAGGATCAGTCGACCATTGACATTATTAAAAAATTCGATGCAATGTTTCAACTATATGTAGTGTAAAATAGATCGTAAATAATTAGAATATCATTAATCAAAATTTTACATGGTCTCATGTGACTAAATTTTAAATAATTAGGAAGTTATATTCTAAAATTAGAATTCGTTCATTCCATGATATTTAATAAGCCACAAAAACTTAGATTGGAAAAATGTGTGAGATTGTGAAACTCATACGAAGGTTTTGTTTCTGAAAACACATATACATATGGTGATTGAGTGAAAACAAAATTCATGTACCAAAAATAGTGTGAAAGGGTAAAAACTATAGAATATCAATTTCTGCGACAAACAAATATTTTACATTCTTATTACAAACCAAATTTAATGCATCAAAGATAGGTAATTTCAAAAAATAAATTTGATGGATATCATAATTAGATAAGAAGTAAGCTAAATTTTTATATGTTTTTTTAATTCAAGACAATTTTACAACCACATTCACTCCCGCATTCACTACATTCACTACTTCATAAAGTAATACTTGATTTTGAGGCCTTTCACTCTCTCATGCCATGAAAATGCCTAAAACACATTGAATAATTAAAAAAAAAATCAAGACATACCTAGTGACTTGATATAAACTCCTTAGCAAAAATGATTATAATTTTTGTTTGGATTTGTTGTTTAATTTTTGTAATTGATCTTTATTCAAGACATATATAAACGTAACTAAGTTTGCGTTGTTATGTCATGTCGTTTGAACTTCGAAGATGGCACAAGTCATACAATTTTGAACTTTGATTGATTTCCAACTAACTAGCCTACGTGATTTGATAAGGCAAAAATTATATTTTGTAAACATCATTATATTCAAAAATATGATATTATGTATGAAAGGAAATTTTGGAATTAACATTCAAAGTGAAAAATAATAATTTTAGGAGCCCTAAGTTTCTAATCTCGGGGAAGTCACTTAATGTATTTTTTGGAATACATGAGCATACAACAAATATTTGCTAGGGGTTATTTACTTCAAATTTTCATTTTACTAGACCCTATATCTTTTAATACTTATATTTTCTACAATTTCTTGCCACCCTATGTGTAATTATAAAGTACGATCTCCTTAATAATTCACACCCTACACTACTTATAATTTTTTGAATTTTTCTTAAACTCGCTTGGCATTACACGACAACATAAGGAACCGACTTCATTACACAACAAGACTAATGCCATGTATAAAAGTAGCAAAATGTTATTTACAAAATTGGTTTCTTGATTGAGCCCATTAGTATTGGCCTAATTAATTGTTTCACCAAAAAATGAACAAAGTAAGCACACCCAAAACAAACCACGACAACATTACTACAATATAATCCATAATGTGTGCACTAACACAAATTTCATTCAATTATTTATTTATTTATTTTTCTCATACTACACTTATCCTGAAAATAATTGTTTTTTCCCATTAATAACTCTAATGTTATTTCAGAAATATTATAATCATAATTTTGGGTATTACTAGTGACCCTATATTATATGTAATGTGCTATCTTGCATTTAAATTATATATACATATACATATATTTTATTAACCATGAATAAATGACACCCTATTTTTGTTAAACCTTTCATGTTAATTAAATTTTGACAGTGACTTCCTCAAGTTTCTAGTAAAATAGAAATCCCTTCAAATTAATACAACGCATTGATAAAATTAGAAATAATACTATTAATCAGTTTTTTTTTGCAAATCCTCTTCCACTCCCTTACTACCATCGGTATAAAGTATTATTATTGAATTCCATGGGTAAATTAAGGATCATTGAATAATGTTGATTGCGTATCTTTTGCGGGCCACACTAATAACAAATGAATGAACATACTATAATAGTGTAATAGTTGACTACCGGTACTATTTTTTTAATAAAAGTGGATTTTCTCTTAAAGTAACATCCAAAATTGGAAACTTTATGTGGAAAACTTAATTTAATTAAGCATGCATTAGTTAAAGAAAGCTTCTATGCAAGCTAATAAATATATCATTTAAAAAAGATAATAAGAATAAGATAATAAGAATGTGTTTTCAAAGTTACTACAATCAGTTTATTCCTTACAAAATAAAAATTTGACATTTGAAAATTAAAGCTTAAGCGCGTCAATACAAATTGTGTTTGAATATTTATAGAACTAGATTGATTTATGTCACTCCCACAATTGGACCATAGTAGTGTTTGCAATCTTGTTTGCAATGCAAGCATTTAATTTTATTTCCTTATGTTGTTTTACATCTAACACCAGTTGCTTATTGCGATGTGTGTCAATATTAACACGCAATTCGCTATTTATGCACTTGGCCAAGTGCGTTCATTTCATGAGCAAATCTTGCTTAAAAAATTTGTGTAAAAAGTTCTCTAAAAAACAGTGATTTTGTCTTTCTACAAATCACTTACATTGTAAACAAACAATTCTTTTATTTATTTTTTATTCTTATCTTTATCTTTTTTTTTATCTTTTCTTTATCTTGTTTCTTTTATCTTGTCTTCTTTCTTGTCTTCTTTTTCTTTTCCTTCTTGTCTTCCTTCTTGTCTTCTTCTTCTTTTTCTATTTTTTTCTTCATATCTCTTGTGGCAGCCGCAAACCCTACACCCGCACCGACGAAAAAAAACCAATTTTTTTTTTCTCTTTTGGTTTTCGTCTTCTTTTTTGCTTAGGGCTCATGAACCCTAAAAATAGAAATTTTAAAATTTTAAAAATTAGGGTTCAGCCAGTGGCGGCTGAACCTAAGGGAAAAAAAAACCTATTTTTTTAATTTTTTTAATTTTTTAATTTTTTAATTTTTATTTTTTATTTTTTCTCTTTTGGTTTTCGTATTCTTTCTTGTTTAGGGCTCATGAACCCTAAAAAAAAATTTAGGGTTCAGCCGCCGGCGGCTGAACCCTAAACGGCCGGAAAAAAAATAAAAATAAAATAATAATCTATTTTTAGACTACTGACGGCTGAGGGTGCGCGGCCGCGCACCCTAAGCCTCTTTTATCCTCTCCCTCACTCCCTTTTCCTCTTCTCTCCTCTCCCTCTCTCTCCCCCCTCTCCTTATATATATAGGGGAGATGGGGAGAGAGAGGGAGAGGAGAGAGGGAGAGAGAGAGGAGGGAGAGGGAATGGGAGTGAGGGAGAGGATAAAAGAGGCTTAGGGTGCGCGGCCGCGCACCCTCAGCCGTCAGTAGTCTAAAAATAGAAAAAAAAACTTTTTTTTTTTTTTTTTTTTTTTCCGGCCGTTTAGGGTTCAGCCGCGGGCGGCTGAACCCTAATTTTTTTTTAGAGTTCATGAGCCCTAAACAAGAAAGAATACGAAAACCAAAAGAGAAAATAAAAATATAAAAATATAAAAATAATAATAATAATAATAAAATTGGTTTTTTTTTCCTCCGCCGCTGGCTAAACCCTAATTTATAAAATTTTAAAATTTCTATTTTTAGGGTTCATGAGCCCTAAGCAAAAAAGAAGACGAAACCCAAAAGAGAGAAAAAAAAATGGTTTTTTTTCGTCGGTGCGGGTGTAGGGTTTGCGGCTGCCACAAGAGGTATGAAGAAAAAATAGAAAAAGAAGAAGAAGACAAGAAGGAAGACAAGAAGGAAAAGAAAAAGAAGACAAGAAAGAAGACAAGAAAGAAACAAGATAAAAGAAACAAGATAAAGAAAAAATAAAATAAAAGATAAAGATAAGAATAATAAATAAATAAAAGAATTGTTTGTTTACAATGAAAGTAATTGTAGAAAGACAAAAATTGTTGTTTTTTAGAGAATTTTTTAGACAAATTTTTTAATGCGTCCGGGGGCCAAGTGCATGATTATATGGCCAAGTGCGTAAATAGCGAATTGCGTGTTTAATTATCCATACGAAAAAAATAGGTTTTTATCTTCTCATAATGAATTTAGAATCATTTAACTTCAAATATTAATGAGGATTACAAATTTTATTTTTAAAATTTGAAATTTTTTATGATTCGTTAAAACTAAATATTCTATTCTAAAATTAAAAAATGCAAATTTTTCAAAGGAGAGAATATCATTACTTTCCCCAAATAGTAAGTTTTCTAGCACTAGACAATGTAGAAGTGTTTGTATTTGAAAATTTCTCTCAGGTGGAGTTTAACTCAGATTGACATGATTCAAATTAGGTTAGAAAGTAGACTTGATTCCCTATTTGAAAATATTTTTTATTTTCTATAATCATGTTTTTTTCTATCTTGGGCAGCCCGTAAAAAAAGGGTAGAGACTATAAAATGGTTGATCCGTCACTTAAGGGTTAAGGGGTATGTAAAATATTAAACTCTTAAGTTGAATGGCCCCACTGTTTGAAATATCTTAATCATTCCAAGAAATTATATGATATAAATGCAAGTTTATGAAAACTTGCATCAAACTTAAAAAATGTTGTTTGTAAAGTTGTTGCTTTTCATCAACCATAAACACGCAATTCGCTATTTATGCACTTGGTCAAATGCGCTCATTGCATAAACATATTTGACTTTTAAAAAAACCGGTGAAAAAGTTCTCTAAAAAGCATCAATGTTGTCTTTTTACAATCACTTAAATTGTAAATAAATAATTATTTTAATTATTTTTTATTCTTATCTTTATCTTATCTTTTATCTTTTCTTTCATCTTTTCTTTTTCAACTTGATTTCTTTCTTGTCTTCTTTCTTGTCTCCCTCTTGTCTTTCTTTTGTCTTTCTTTTTGTCTTCCTTTTTGTCTTCCTTGTCTTTTTTTTCTTCTACTTTTTCTTCACTTGTGGCCGCTGAACCCGAAACAATGCGAGCAAACCCAAAAAAAAAAAAAAAAAAAAGTTTTTTTTTTTTTTTTTTTTTTTTTTTTTCTTCTAGGGTTCGCTATAAGGTGCTGCTGAACCCTAAATGGTAGCCGCCAAAAAAAAAAAAAAACTTTTTTTTTCTTTTATTAGTTGGCCATGGGGTGCTGCTAAACCCTAAATGGCGGCCGCCCAAAAAAAAAAAAAAAAGGCTTTTTTTTTTTACTTTTTTGACTTTTTTTCAAATTTTACTATTTTTAGGCTCCGGGTGCGCGGCCGCGCACCCAAAGACCCTCTCATCTCCCCCTCATCTTCTTCTCCTCTCCTCACATATATAGAGGAGAGAAGAGGGATGGGAGAGGGAGTGGGAGAATGATGAGAGAGACCCTCTTTTCTCCCCTATATATATGAGGAGAGGGGTGAGAGATGGAGAGGAGATGAACGTAGAGAGAGAGATGAAGATGGAAAGAGACATGAAGATGGATAGGGAGATGTAGAGGGAGATGAAGATGTAGAGGGAGATTGAAGGGTCTCTAGGTGCGCGGCCGCGCACCGAGAGGCTAAAAATAATAAATTTTGAAAAAAGTCAAAAAAGTAAAAAAAACTTTGTTTTTTTTTTTTTTTTTGGTGGGGGCGGCCGCCATTTAGGGTTTCGCAGCACCCCACGGCCAACCAAAAGAAGAAAAAAAAAGTTTTTTTTTTTTTGTTTTGGCGGCTGCCATTTAGGGTTCAGTAGCACCTCATCCCCAACCCGAAAAAAAAAAAAAAAAAAAAAAAACTTTTTTTTTTTTCTTTTTTCGGTTTGCTCCCATTGTTTCGGGTTCAGCGGCCACAACTGAAGAAAAAGTAGAAGAAAAAAAATACAAGGAAGACAACAAGGAAGACAAAAAGGAAGACAAGAAGAAAGACAAGAGGGAGACAAGAAAGAAGACAAGAAAGAAATCAAGTTGGAAAAGAAAAGATGAAAGAAAAGATAAAAGAAAAGATAAAGATAAGAATAAAAAATAATTAAAATAATCATTTGTTTACAATGTAAGGGATTGAAGAAAGACAATAATCGTTGTTTTTTAAAAAAAAAGGTTAGACCAAAAAAATTATGCGCCCGAGAACCAAGTGCATGATTATATGGCCAAGTGCGTAAATATCGAATTGTGTGTTCATATCTTTTCTACGTATACAAAAAGTCAAATCTACCCTTATCTTGCATACATTTTCAAAAAATTATTTGTCTTATTTAGTCTTGTCTTTTTTAGTCTTGAATTTAGTTTCAAATTATTTTTCTCAAAAAATTATAATTTGAAACTTCTAATGTGGCATTAATTAAAAACCATGTATTGTAGTTGAACACGATCTACTAATAAGTTCTTCTTTGATATGGTGGGGTGCACTCATAATGTTCCTTCCCAAAAACTTGTCACTTTATATTCAAAGTAGAGTACTTATGAATGACCCTACTAGTATCTCAACTTTGGCAATAATTAATTATTTTAATTAATGCCTAATAATTTTAATTTAGCATTGTATGAAGTGCTTGAATCTTTAATCAATTGTCCCAAAAAATCCAATATTTTAAACAATTCAATATAAACACCCAATTCGTTAATTTTGCACTTGGCCATATAATCATGCACTTGGCCCCCAAGCACATTAAAAAATTGTTTGAAAAAATCTCTTAAAAACATGGATTTTTGTCTTTCTACAATCCCCTACGCTGTAAAGAAACAATTATTTAATTTATTTCTCATCCTTATCTTTATCTTTTCTTTTTTCTTTTCTTTTCTTTTATCTTGTATTTTTTTCTTGTCTTCTTTCTTGTCTTCTTCTTGTCTTCCTTCTTCTTCTTCTTCTTCTAGTCTTCCACTTGTCTTCCTTTTTTTTCCTTCACTTTGCCATTTTTGGAGTTTAACCCTTAAACGTCTGAACGTGCCTTTGCGGCCAGTAGAATACGTTGTATTTTGATTGTATTTGGAATGAATCCACACCTTCAACAAGTTTGAGTTCAAAAAAGAAGTTGAAATTTAAATCGATGCGGTTCTAGTGAGCTATTGAGATCTTCATTTAGAGTTTCTTGTTGGTAGCAAATCCCAATTATACAACAACGTATATACTATCCATGGGATGTTTAGGGGTTAAACGATAATTTTTTTTTAAAAATAAAATCTAGGGAGCAGGTTGAATCCAAGACAAGCCTTGAAAAATGAATGAAAAAAAATGAAAAAAAAAAAAAAGTTTTTTTTTTGTTTTGTTTTTTTTCCGGATTTTCCGGGCAGGGAGGGTTGGCGCGCGCAGACCCTACTCTTTTTTTGACCCACTCTCCTCCCCTCCTCTCCTTTCTTTTTTGCCCCCTCTCCCCTATATAAACCCTCCCTCATTCTCCCTCCCTCACACTTCCTTTCTCCTCTCTCTTCTTCTTTTATATTGAGGAGAAGGGAGAAGGAAGAGAAAAGAACAAGAGAGGAAAAAGGGAGGAAGGAGAGTGTGAGGGAGGGAGGGTCAAAATAAGAGTAGGGTCCGCGCGCGCGGACCCTCCCTGCCCGGAAAATCCGAAAAAAAAAAAAAAAAAACTTTTTTATTTTTTTATTTTTGTATTTAAAAAAATTATCACTTAAACTCCAAAAATGGCAAGGTGAAGAAAAAAAAGGAAGACAAGTGGAAGACTAGAAGAAAAAGAAGAAGTAAGACAAGAGGAAGACAAGAAAGAAGACAAGGTAAAAAAACAAGATAAAAGAGAAAAAAAAGATAAAGATGAAGATAAAGATAAAGATAAGGATAAAAAATAAATTAAATAATTTTTTCTTTACAATGAAGAGATTGTAGAAAGACAAAAATCCCTGTTTTTTACAGATTTTTTCAAACAATTTTTTTTAAAGCCAAGTTTGCTCATAAAATGAGTGCACTTAGCCAAGTGCAAAATTAGGGAATTGGGTGTTATTACTAAACATCAAGCTCCTCATTTTCTCTTTTGGACCAAACTTCATCGAAGTTGAAGAAGTAATTTTTTATAACACATTTATGTTTTGCCCTTACCCCCTCCGTCATTTAGGGATTAACTAACTAGGTGTCCATTTTTTAAATGATGTACAAATTTCATCCACATTTTCTCATCCGTCTTGCACTTTTTGTAGTGTGGCATTTTTATTAGAGATTTTATGATTGGAAAGGGGATAATTTGTGAAATTTTCATGCCTCATCTCATGTTGTAGCGATTCACTAAAAAAAAATTAAGATCTTAGTTCAAAATAGCTCAAAAGAGCTCTTGAAAAAGTCGACTCATAAAATCGGGAAGCTCCCAAAAAATCTCCAAAAATCACTACACATAGAGTATTACACTTCAACCCATCACAACAAATTTCATCTACATATTGTCAATATCCTATTTGTAATTGAATCACAAAAGAATATCTAATTTTGAATATCAAATTTTATAAAAAAAATATATCAGTGATAGAAATCAAAGATCTATCCATATAGATAGAATCTAAAATTCACGATGAAAAGCTTTTATTAGAGTTCAAAATATATTTCTTAGTTGCATTTTATATTGCATCTTTGCAATTCTCCAAATTTGGAAAGGGTTGTGGGATTTATAGATTAAACACGTTATGAGATTTAGAGTTCAAATGCAAGACTTAACACAAATCTAGTGGGTAGTGAATACAAGAACAAGATCAAGTTGATTCATGCACTAAACTTTGCTAATCAATCTTATATGAGTGATGGCAAATTCTCTTACATAATTAGACAATTGGCTAGTCCACAACATGAATCACACAAATATCAATAATTGCCTAGTTATTTAATATCTGGTAAGCATTGTTAATAAGATGTTTTCATAAAAAATTAGAAGTTAAATGAAATTTGTAGGATGTAATATGTATTATCCCTAAAACAATTTTTTTTAGCTTGCAAAAACTCATGTGAGTGTACTAACATGCATAATTTGATGCAATATTGTACATAATATACATAGAGTGCAAATATTGTTTTAACATAGTTTGTAAACATTAAAAAGGTATCACGGTTATTGCAAGTTCAAAGATATATATAAAAATACATTATGAACCTTAAGGTTTAAACAAGATATTGGTTCCAAAAATCGGACACTACGACATTTCAGGAGTTAAACTTTAGAAGTGGAGCATGACATGTATGATAACCAAAATAATTGTTGGTTGTCTTTCTCTACATACCAAGGTTGCAAAAATAATAATAATAATAATAAATAAAAAATAAAAAAAATAAAATATATATATTCAAAAAATTATGAGGTTTTTGAAATTGTAGAGACATTGCAAGCCACTTTGAAAAATTTGAGTTTTGAAAAAAATATGGTGTTGGTTGAATAGAACTATGCATACATACATACATATGTATGTATGTATGTATGTACGTATATATATATATATATATATATATATATATATATATATATATATATATATATATATATATATATATATATAAATTAAAAAATGAAATGTAAGTTGTAAGGACTTTAATTTTAATTTTATTTAGATTCCTAAAAATCATCCAAATTTTTATTAAAATTAGCTCTAAAACTTCATAATGAAAATCTATTATTATCACAAGTTCATAGTCAATGTAGCAAAGACAAAACCATAAACCCTACTCCAACCTTAAAATGAAAAAACCACTAAAACTCTATAAGTATTAACCCTTTAATACGCATGCGTCCATATAATAAATGATGAACAAATAGCAACTTTTCTCAATACTACATCCTATACATTTTTTCATCCATTCAAATTTATTTTAGTTCTTTTGCTAGTTGATTATCATTTGTACACTATGGATCTTCAAAATAAGAATTGTGATTTTTGAAAAACAAGACAATTGGTTCGTGTCAAGTTTCATTCTTGGTTCAAAAAGTGAGACCTTTAAACATGACTTTCCAAAATAACTAGAATCAAATAGTGGAAACCATACCATCTCGTAATGCATGTTATTTCAATTTCATTAATTTTTTTTAAAAAGTAGTGTCAATTTTGGATTTTTCATTGAATTTCAAGAGAAAACCTTGCAAAATTTATTAAAACGTATTAATATAAAATATGATGAATCCAACCATATAAATGTGATCTTCACATTGACGGTTACAACTAAGCTATGAACATCAACTCCAATTTTGTTTTCATCAAACAATTTATAACAAATCTTTGAAATCAGTATTGAATTGAGACGTTTAAAGGTTAAGTAAGAATAAACAAACTGGCAACTTTAGGAATGAAAATTGGATAAATAAAATATGTAAAACGTAAATAATAATAATAATAATAATAATAATAAATAAAATGTTAATAGAATTTACAAAAATAAAATAAAATAGTGCATATAGGGTTGTGAATTTGTTTTTTTTATAAAATAAAAAATAAAAGAAAAAGAAATTAGCACATACAAACACACCGTCTTCAAAATTCTCAAAATTTAAATTTGTTTATGACTAAAAGTGTAGAAACCAACAAAGTTCTACTTTATATTTTGGTTTCTTGTTTATGTCACAAAAAGATGATTTTGATATTTAGTGTCAAACATTTGATAGTTATGAATGTTAATCAATAAATATCTAAGATGAAGGAAGGTTTCATGTACAAGGTGATGTAGTAAAATTAATTTTCAAAGATAAAAATTAACTCAATGCCTATTGGGTTGAATCTACTCAATTGGAATAGAACCTTTTAGACAAAATTCCCTCCTAAACCCATGGATGCAAGTATAGAAACCACTTTTTTCATATTATTGAAAATACTCTTCAAACTTTTTCTTGTTGATTTATTTCTCTAATTGGTTATTGTTTCAATTCCTCTTTCCAATTGGCTCTTGAACTTCCCAATCTGTCTTTATATTGTTTTTCCAATATTTCTCTTTACGATTATAAATCTCTCATTTCACTCAAACTTCCCATCAACTTTTACATATTCCCGTTGGAATTTTTATAATTCCGATTGATTATTTAAGGCTTTGGATTTTATGATTTATCTTTTAAATTATTTCACTCCCATTCCATTTACAAATCTACATTTATCACCGTCAATTCACCAAATTTCCCCTGATATTCTATCTTCCACCAAACATATTTTCACCATTTCCAATTGATAATTTGGCTATGAGTCTGATTCTGATTCATTCAATTTTCTTTCCCAATTTTGTCAATCACTCCAATTGGTAGTATCAAACTTCTACAAAGTTCACTCTTCTCCAATTACAAAATTCAACATTCACACAATTGATACATACACCATACACATCATATACAATTTCACTTCACTCTTGCATTACACAAGTCAATTTCACAACATTCCTATCGTTCTTTATTTGCCCATTGGAAGAAGATCCTATTTCCCTCACAAAGATACTGAAAACCCAATTGGCATTCACAACCTTAATCCTAATCAGTCACAACAAACTTGGGGGGTGCACTGTACTAAACATGTACGAGTATACGTGAGTGCACAAGAGGAATGTTAATTTGAATATTGCCGTATTACATATACATACAATAGACATATGTAGAGAAGAAAATATTGACATATACATACATTAAACATATATTTAGGATGGAATAGATCTGTATTCAAATTTTTTAGATATATAATCCCTCGTATACAAGGGGGGTTTCAAAGGGGGTCATGAACGCACGTGATTCTCAAACATAGTGTAGAGTGCACCCCCCGAGACAACAACCTGTTATAACTACCTAGCCACTAAAACCTATTGGGATCCTAATAAACTTTAGATATAAAATTATTGGTCTTTACTCTATTTACATTGTAAACGTATAATCCAATTTGTAAAACTCCCAATTTACACTACAAACTGAGCAATTGAAAAAAGAAGAAAATAAAATGATTCCATAGGTTAAAGGCTTATTATGTTAAAGGTAACCCTGATATATCAAAGCAATTATTTTTCCTGATTAGCCATCATAATTTTTTGTTTGTAGTATTTTCAACTACTTTTAAAAATGTGGAAGTTTCAACACCCGTTTCAATACAATAGAAAAATGTTATGTTTTCAAAGCATTTGGTAAATTAACTCCTAAAGGACTATGAGTGTGTTTCATCCAAAAACCATTCAAACCCATCATTTCTAGTGCATTGAGAAAAGATAAAAAATAAATGAAGAATATACAAATTCAATTATAGGATCTTATACTAAACTACTATATGAGTGTTTAAATTTTTTTCTTTATAATTTCTCCACTTCAATTGCAAGTTATAAGCATTTGAAGTGAAAATAAATAAATTCGTACACCATGCTAAAAAACCATAGTTGTCTTTGACTATCTTTGGTGTAAAACTTTCGTATTAAAAAACTTAACTTAAAATCTTTTATATAGGAGATGGTGTTAAACATATGTTCCAAAGTTTTAAAAATAGCAATGATGTGTAGCATATTCTAAAATATCTTGCAATAGGATTAATGCAAAAAATGCCAATATACTAACTATTGTTGCAAAAAAATTTGAGAATCTAATTTTCTATAAAACAAAATTTAGAAGTTTTTATTTTATTTTATTACTTTAAAGAAAACTACAAGGAAAAAAACCTCTAATTTATACGGATAAAATAAGCTCTACAACAATATGTGAATGTTTAAATCTTCTGTATTAATGGATTTAATGGATTAATGGATGAGGGTGAAATAATATATCATAGTGTATAAAAGGCGGAGATAAAAGGAGGACAATACAAGTCGGAATTCACTAGAAAAATGTTTAAAATGCAATTTTGGGCATGATATAGACTATTGGACCCAATGTTTCGTTACCATAGCTAAAGACCACGTAGCTATAGCTAAAAAAATTTATTGCCTAAGCCAATTGAAAACCAAAATGCCTACGCAATATATATCAAATAGATCATGTATGCTAAGTAGATGAGATTTGGGAGGTAGGTTACTTTAGGTCTACTATGTATTCCAAATAGAGGTATACTATGTAGGGTAAGTGTGCTAGGTAAACTAGTTGTGTGATGTATCCCAAGTCCGTATCCCAAGTAAATGAGGTGTACTAAGTAAGCTAGGTCTTCCATTTATCCAAAATAGGCAAAGAATACAAGGTAGGTTAGGTCTTTTATATATCCGAAGTAACCGGAGTGTACCATATACACTAATTGTGCTAAATAGGCTGGGTGTACGATGTATTCTAAATAAGCAAGGTATACAACTGAAGTAGGTGTGCCATGTATTCTAAGTAACATCATTTTGGTCTTTGACTATAGCTATATATTTAGGTTTAACCTCTTTCTTATTTTTTTGGATAGTTTCAACCTGAAAAATATTTTTTGGATTTAGAACATCCTTATGAACTAAATTTGGTAAACAAGAATTCTAGCATTTAAAAATGACTAAGTTCTCTTTTTTTGACTCTTTTTTGAATTGCACTCAAAAATTCATTTTTATAATGAAATTGAACCTTTATTAAGTTTGGTGTAGTACCTCTATAAATAGATACAAAAGTCAAGTTAGAACTTTTGAGAAATATAGAAGCAAAACTTCAAAATTCAAAACTAATTCAAATGGAATTGAAAGAAAATGAGTTTTAGTTTTTTAGTGCATTGAAATCTTGATAAAAAAAATGGGCACTGTAAGACCCATCTAATAATATCAAAACTGAAAGCCACATGTATAGAGGAACTACCTTGATACAATGTGATGAGAGCAAGAACTCACCGCCCTGTGCTCAAATTGAAGTTATCCCCGCTAAGGAAGGCTGGATTCACAAGATCGACAGGGTGGACGTTCATAGGGCTTGATGTTAAGCTTGAGAAAAGAGTACTAGAATCACGTGGACTAGAATAGGGGACATGATCCAAGTAGGCAGGCTTTTGCACGGGGAGAAAGATTGGGCTATGGCCCTGGAGCATTTGCACCACCTCGTTCATGGATGGGCGCAATTGGGGCTTCTCGTTAATGCACCAAAAGGCCACTTGCAACGTGCGCCGTAGCTCCTCCAAGTCCACCATTCTTGTCAACGCCTTATCTACAACGTCTATGATGGCGTCCGCTTCGAGTCTTGAGAATGCCCATGCAGGGAAGTACAAGTCCGGCGCATTGAAGTCACTGGTATCACTCACCCAGTTGCGCCTTCCACTGACAATTTCCAACAATACCATGCCATAGCTGTACACATCGACTTTTGTAGTGATCGTCGTGCCATCAATTGCCGTCCACTCCGGTGCAATGTAGCCATATGTCCCACGAATATTCATCGTCGTAGTACTTGTCTGGTCTCGGTTCATGATGCGCGACAAACCAAAGTCTGCTACCTTTGCGCATTCTGCTTCATCCAAAAGTACATTCTCAGGCTTGATGTCGCAATGGATTATCCGTTGCTTGCAATCGTCGTGCAAATACGCCAATCCTCTCGCAATTTGAATGGCCACCATAAACCTAGTCTTCCAGTCTAATACAGGCTTCATCCCCCCTCGAAACAATGCTTTGTCCAAAGAGCCTCTCTCCACAAATTCATACACTAGTAAGCGGTGGTTGCCCTTAGCACAATAGCCAAGGAGCAATACCAAATGAACGTGGTGAATGGTCCCTATGCTTTCCACTTCTTGCAAAAACTCTTTCTCAACATGATTGGATAATTCTTTCTTGAGCCGCTTTACAGCTATAGCCATCTCCATGATGTGGCCCTTATACACTGTGCCATAGCCACCTTCCCCAATCTTTCTTGCAAAATTCTCTGTCATGAGTACAACTTCCCTGTAGCTAAATTTCACCATAGTGCCTTTTGCCTCCCTCCACTTCTTTTCCAATCGCCACTTCACCATTGTGTATGAACAAAAGAACCATTTAGACACAAAGAAGCAAAGAGTCATGACAACCACTCCAAGAACGGGTAGAACAATTTGTTTGATCCTTATTTGCGTTTTTGATGGAGTGGTAGGTGCATTGACACGAATGTATGCTAAACGATTTGGTTGGCTTAAACCATTGAGGAGAGGGCCACGATTCAACCAACAAGAATCCAAATAGCCAAATGTGGTATTTGTGGTCGTGGTGACAACCATTTGACAAATCTCCGATCGCAAGCAAAGTTGTAAGCACTCTTTTAATGCAATTGCATCACTTCTGTTGTATACGTCCAAGTTACTAAATGCATAGTCGATAGCTCCTAGTGGAGCCATGACATCGGAGCTTTTTGATTTGATCCTCTTACATCCAAGCCGAAAGTTATTGGGGTCAATGAACTCAAAATTCTCGGTGATGCAAGTATATGTGTCGTTGCCGCAACGGACGTTGGGGCCACAGTAGCCAGCAACATTGCAATCGGGCACAACAGTCCAAACAATATTCCATGTTGTCGAGGAGCCTACTATCCAACTGTACATACGGAAGTTGCCATCCTGGTCCAAAGTCACCCGCAAAAGACGTGAATTTTCAGCTTCCAACTCGGCTAGGATTGCAGGTTTTGTGTTTGAGCTCCTGATGTCTACAGCTTCAAAAATGCCCTCCGGTGAAAGTTGGATGCGTTGGACATGATCTTGTCTCCAGTATTCCTGAATTCCTACATCAGAGGAGATTGGAGCCTGCAAGATTGCAGATAGAGTACGATTTGCTACATTGCCAGGTAACCACTGCAGAGAGTAGTTTCCTTTGCGCCAATCGCGTTCATTTTTCCACGAAAAGATGGAACTCGCATTATCTGAGACTCGGTACCTCTGGTTCGGCAAAATTGTGTCGGAGTAACTGTTAAAGCTTTGCCACACTACATTGTTGGTGCAGTTTGTGCCGTTGACCAACACTAGATTCCCATCATCTCCAATGCAAACCATGGTCACGTTCAACTGCTTACAGCATGCAACCACATATATTTAGTCTACATTATAGATTTGCACATTGATTCGACAAACACATATTCAATCTCATTAGTGGGACCAAGCCGCACTATAGTAATTAGACAACAAACATGAACATCTTGATGAGCTCTTGCGCATTCACAAAGGAATTGTTAATCACTTTGTATTCATGAAAATTGTCTCTCTAGACTTTTCCCAACTAGGAGCACATGCTTTGAACAACTTTTGTAGGATGACATTTCTATACCATGCTAGAACGATATTTCAATGATTATGTTAATAATCATAAAATTCAGTAGCATGCCCTCTCTTTGCCTTAGTTCTACAATAGATGGTGTGGAATATTCCACACCCAATAGTACTTCATCAATGGTTGAGTGGACACGTGGAGGTTTAAGGCGATGAGCATAGTGCATGAAAGAAAAGCAATGGGCATGAAGGCTACTGAATGTTATGGCACCAAAATGTTGTTCCACCGCATTAGAATTATGTGGATAAAGATACGATGTTCCCATCCGTTGTTTTGAATGTCATTCTAAATTGTTCTACATAATTCTAACATGATATGGGTACCACCTTCAAGCGTCTCACATAGTGTGACTTAGGTCTAATTCATTTTATGTGAGCTAGAAATTCCGCCTTTAACACCATGTATATAGTTGCAACCATGGTATCTACAACACCCTCCAATTTTTGTATTTTTCCAATATTTGTTTCTTACCAAAAAGATATTTCTCAAAAATCACACTATTTTTGGAGAGGGTACCCATATCACACTATTTGTCGTTCCAAATATCTTATAGCTTAGCTTCTTTGTATCTAAGTCTGAAATAACTTTGGCTACTATATATTTTGGGCTAAAATTGTGTTCCACTCTCACAAAGCAAGCAGGGTTGAAAGTAATACTCCTTCCGTCCCAAAGTTATTGTCCAACTTGTTTGCTTGGTATTTCTTTGAGCCAATTTCATTGATCGTATTGTAAGAAACATGATTAAAAAAGGTTCCAAATTATGTCACTAGAATGATTGAAGAACATTGCATGTGTTCATTGCAACCTAAATAAAATTAGCCACAAGGAAGTATTTTTTTGACCTACTTAAAAAAGCACTTTCAAACATGACGATTAGTTTGGGACGGAGGGAGTAGTTGCTTACATGAGTGGTGTTGGAAGTCCACACAGGTTGGACATGGCCACCAACAAAGTCAGAGACTTGGAGGTCTCCCTGCGGCGTCATCGTCAGGGTGGCTTCGCTGCTCAAGGCCATGGACCGGTTGGCGACCCAGACGACTGTCTGTGGCACTGTCTGGACGAACCAAATGGCGAATGCGTACACGGTGGAGGAGTTCGGACTCTGCGTTCCATTTGTGAATCCCACCTGGGTGCATTCACAATATAATGAGCCACCAAACGTGTAACCACACTAGTAGAAATCTTGTCTTATGTGACAAGTCTTTAATGACTCAATGTCGGGAATGACAAGTCCGTAATGACGCAAAGTCCCACTTTGTGTCATTACGGACATGTCATTCCCGACATTGAGCCATTAAAGACTTGTCACATAAGACAAGATTTCTACTAGTGCCAGTGTTTTTTTGAATGAAGTATTAGGCAATATTTTTATCATTTGAATTGATGATGCAATAAAAACTAGTAATTACATATATTGTATATCATTCTACCATATACTAAAATGTGACAATGTTTGAGAAGAAAATTGTACTCCAAAAGGACTTCTAATCTCTACATAAATTGAAGATATCATTTCCTAAGCACTCATCAAGAGTCCTTAGATTTGGGTGCCGTTGGCTCATTATATTGTGAATGCACCCACCTCAAAAACGCCCCCGGGAGACACCATTGTCATGCTCGTGTGCAACGTGATGTTGGAGGAGGTAGTCATGTTGCTCATCTGACAGGCGGCCGGGGACAAAGTCCATAGAACCATCACCACAGACCTCCATAGCTGCAGTACCAGGCCTACTGTCTGCGTTTTCACCTTCATGGATTCACTCATTTGTCTTGAATGTTATATTGTCTTGAATCATCCACAGCAACAAACTACTGACCCTGTCCAATGATAATATCAACAACACTTCGTTACTTTTCTTAACCCCTAAAGGACCAAGGATTCATGGTTTTAAAATGACAAGTTGAAACGATCATATTGTGAAAATTATAATTTGAATGGGACCAAATTTTATATCACTGGAATTAGTGAAGAATATTACATATGTTAAATAAATAAAAAATAAACAAAAAAGAATCTATATAAAAGCTACTCAAAGTTACCTAAAAAACAGGAGCCATCTGGTGGCCTTATGGTCCTTTAGGGGTTAAGTGGATTTCTTTGATGTCGTCTCACACTCTGCCTTGAATTCCTTGATGTGCCTTGCCCTACAACCATGATTCCTTCAAAGC
This sequence comes from Pohlia nutans, assembly GCA_022496805.1. Classification (NCBI taxonomy): domain Eukaryota; kingdom Viridiplantae; phylum Streptophyta; class Bryopsida; order Bryales; family Mniaceae; genus Pohlia; species Pohlia nutans. The sequence goes on from CM040086.1 coordinate 9,027,377, forward strand.
TCAAACATCAATTGAAACTCTTCACCCACCAGCACAGTATGTGCCCAAGGAAGAAGCTAAATAATGTGATGCTAACACCATGAATGACGATTTCGTAGACACAATTACATTGAAAAAGAATAAAGTATAAGTATGTAGAATTTTTTTGAAGAACTTTGGTGAAGAAACGGTGATGCTTTTTATAATTTATAAATGGTTAAGTTTTGGAATTTAATACAACAAGTACTAGGTTGAAACAAAATATGAATGTGTGGAGTGACCCTTTTTGCGTCCAAAACTATCCATGATAACTAAAGGTAGAGGATATCAATTGGATTTTTGATTCAATCGGATATCGAACATGGATGGTTTAAGATGCAAAAAGGAACACATGATTCAGTTGTTTCAACCTAGTAGGATAGACCAATTGCTATAGAATTTGATGAAGAATTTGATGAAGATAGACCAATTTCAGCCTATGCATTAATTTCTAGGCACACAATGGAAATCTTTGATGAAGAATATTGAATCCCTCCCTCTACTACTATTCACAAAGCATCGATTTGCTATCAAATCAAACATTGAACATGGAAATACACTACTCTTTAAAGAAATTCTTCTGCACTATTTTTGGATTTTTTTTTTGAATTGACACAAGTGGGAGCAGGTGGTTAGAACGACGTAACTACCCCCTGGAAATAAACGTTTAAGGTTTGGGAGGCTCTCCCTTCGTGGAATGACTTGAAGCATTGTAGCTTCGTATAGGCTCACAGGGAATTCCCTGTGAGATTTTCTCAAACAGGGAATTCCCTGTGAGCCTACACAAAACTGCCGAGTTTGTCCGAGTCTGCCCGCCCTGCCCGAATTTGCCCAGGGTTTTATTTCCAGGGGGCTAGTTACGCCGGGTGAGGCCCCCATCGTTGGGACTCCCGGCCAGCTCGTGCCCCTCCCTCGTCGGGCTCCCGCCCTCCTCGGGTCGGGTCCCTCACAGGCCGGGAGTCCCTCCGATGGGGGCCTCCCCCTTTACATCGTTCTAAGTGTTGTTCTAAGTCGCTCTCCACACTTGTGTGATTGATTTGAAAATACACCTCGTAAAATGGTATATGGTCTTAACTAGTTTATAGTGGGGAGTGCATAATAACCATCAATGATCAAGTCACAAATAACAATAGCTAATCCCATTCACAATGCCCTGGCTCCAGAAAAGAGATTTTTTTTTGCAATAGCCAGCTTGTTAACCCGTTAAGGACCGAGGATTCATGGATTTAAAATGAAAAATTCAATCGATTCTATGGTGAAAATATAATTCAGATGGGGTCACTTTTTATATCACTGAAATCAGTCAAGAACGGTGCATGTCTTCTTTAAATTTACAAATAAATTTGAACAAAAGAAACTCTATGTAAGCCCTACTCAAAACCGCTGAAAAAACATACGGCCCAATTCAGGCTTCCTGGTCCTTCAGGGGTTAAACAAAATAACACATCTGCAGTATGGAAATTGCTACACCAACTATCTTTCCATAATACCTCCATCATACTGTGCATCAGTTTTTTCTTCGTGCAATATACTCTTCTTTGATTTATCCAAGCATTATTTGTTATAAATGCGTATTTGAAGGACTTAGAATGGTCTAAACACTACAAGGAGAAGGCATAGCCTTTTATTCGGTAGGTGAGTCAAACAGAGCCACTTCGCACTCACTGCCCAAGCGCTCAAGACTTGGTGAGTGCGATTCGTCAAGTAGGACAAGTGTGTACAATGAACTCTGACACTGTTTTAAGTGAGAAGCGACGCCTTTGCTAGAAGTGAAATATCGTCTTTCATTTTGCAACAGGTGGTGCATCAATTAGAGAATCTGTCCCCTAACTTTGACCTTGACCTGAAATTTCGCTACTAGGATCATACATTGATCGATTGCTACGTTAGGAGAGTAGTTATAATCGATTGCTACGTTGCACTAGTAGCAAACCTGTCGTTTTTCATTCCTCATTTCGTGAGAGCAGTGAATAGTACCAGAATATTATACTCACATTTCTATCTTCTTATGACCAAAACTACTCGTCAGCACTAACACAACCCATGTGCCTGGCGCTGTTTCATTTCTTTTCATTTATAGTAAGTGAAAAACGACACATTTCCTTCTAGTGTTAAGAGAGTAGTTATAACAACAGTATGGTTCCTAAATGTTGCTTAACACCCTAGCACAGTCTGTGTATGATCCCAGCCCCTAGTGTTTGATTCATAATAGATGCTGCGATATTAAACGGTTAAATAAATAATCTTCTGGTCCCTAGAGAGTTAAGCAATTGTGACCTGAAATAGATTAGGAAATCATGATAAGTTAGAGCACTTGAGGTGTTGCATGCATACCGCATTAAATCGAAGTGAAGTATCTTTGCTTGCAGATGGAGAAATAATTTAGTTCCCCGAAATTCCAGAGACCCCCTCGCTCAGTCTGCAAAACCAAGACACCGACATAATGTATATAAGTCACTCAGGCTTGAATTATATACAAAATCTTGAAGATCTTGCATGCATGCAGGCACTTGCCAAGTTCTCAATCGCTGTGGACAATCCATGCGTTCTCAACCGCAAGAGACAGTCTGTACAGACTGGTCACTGAGAAATTATAATACTAACTGTTCAATCCATTGCACCAGGGTCTCATATGCGATTCCTTGTGTGATTTCCCTGCAAGTCTCACTTTTCCCTCTGAGTCTTAAAGTTGCTTATTCACCAGTTTAATGTTGACTCACCTCCTTGTGAAAGGAAAGTTTAACAAGTGTCAATGACACTTGAGGCTTGGTGGGAAAAGTGAGACTAAAAGGGAAACGCACACAAGGAAACCATTATGAGCGAGGAAGATCTAGACCGTTTTATGACAAAGCAAGTGGACATCCGAGTGAGATCAAAAACTCTTCACAACTGGGAGCAGGTGATCAGAACAACTTACATTATAAGAACGTCGTCATTTCTACAAAACATGCTAGAACGTAGACATTCATTCGGAAATATTGCTTGAAACAACATTGAAACACTACTAGCAAAAGCGGCGCTTCTCACTCATAACTTGTGAGAGTTCCTTGTACACACTTTTTCTACGTGACGAATCGCACTCACCAAGTCTTGAACGCCTTGGGCAGTGAGTGGCGCCGTTTGACTCACCTACCGAGTTAAAAGCGACACCTTCTCCTTACATTGAAATGTTGTTCCACCGCGGTAAAATGTTGCTCCAATGTCGCACCTTCAAAAGGGGGCATTAAGGGTAACACGCGTATACATGGTACTGGTAGCACTTCCCCAACAGAGTCTTCATTCACGTCTTCATTCACGTCTTCATTCACGCTGCACCTTTAAGCTGAGTTACTCTCTCTTACAATGTAGTTCTAAATTGCTCTATTGGACAGTTTGTAACTTACTACCAATTGAAAATGGAGCTCTAAAAGTGGCTTCCGTTAGCGTTTGCATGTTAACTTTTTTAATTCTTTCATTTTGAGACGTTTTATGGGACAATTCAAACTCACTGCTCACCTACAGTGTTCTGGGCGGTCAACAAGACACGCTGGCTCCAGAATCCCGTCCAGAAGCAACGCCTCAAATATGAGCTCTAATTAAACATACTCAAACAATTAAAGCGGCTCTCTCAGACATGCCCATGTGCAACAATTCTAGGGTGATTCCAAGGTACGGATAGTATTTTGGAGTACTTTTTTTGGGCAGGTATTGAATGCATTCTTTGAATAAGTATGAAAATTATTTTCCTTGCATGGGAGCCTGAGAGAATATAGTAAATTTAATGGTCTTGTCTATCTTAACCCCTAAAGGACCACAACTATGTTTCTCTCCAAACACTTCAAAGTATCCCTTCTCATAAAAAGACAAATAACTTTTAATCTAAAACCTTTTTGACCGATTCAACTGTAGGATATTTCAACCAACTTGAATTTATCACAACCTAAAAAATTTCAACCGTTCAAGGTTCTTCAATAGTAAGATTATAAGCTTCAAAGTTGGTAGCATTTGTTTTTTGGCTTGTTGCCCAAGTTTGAAACTTTTTGAAAATGCCCAAAATGCAAAGTTTAGTCTCAAATTTGGTAAAATGAATTTGGCAGTTGTGTATATGGGGGCGTTAGCTCATTGTGTGAACAAATTCAGATGCATAGCTCATTGTATGAAAATTTTCAGGGGGTGCCCGCAATTAGGTTTTTCACCTTTACATGATTGTATCTTTTGATCTATACATCATCTACGTACGCAGATTACCATCCCATCTTCGTTACAATGAGTAGAATCACCACAAAAAATCTCAATAATTGAGGATCAATACTCATTCCATACTAAGCTGACCGAACTTGGAAAATTAGCCTTGGTCCTTTAGGGGTTAAGTCTAGATTACTCTCAAATTATATCTTCTTTCCATTAGCACACAAAACAAGTGGGCAAAACAAAGTGTAGGCAATGAAGAGTTAACATTCTGAACACCAAAGAACCCCTTACATACAGTTCTTTTAGTTAACATTCTAAACACCAAAGAACCCCTTACATACAGTTCTTTTAGTCTAGCTAAGCTATCTTTTAGTAGTTGGATAAATAATGAACAAGTGAACATACAATGAAGAATGAAAAACAAAAACCATGAATGTGAAGTTATTGAAATCATCTTTTTTTCATTTTCGTGCTCTAAATTTGTAATAGTAGTGTTCTAATTTTAGGTACCTAAAATAGTAAATATTGAAATTAACATGTAAATGCGCCTTCACAAAAATCATTGCAAAAAATTTGCAAAGTTAACATGTTCAAATAAGTGCATTTGTGTATTACTATGCCTGTGGCATTGTCACATTACACCGTCATGCCCTTTTTCTAGTATGGATTTTTACTATAGATTTTATGGGAAGTTAGCTTTATGTATGTGTGATCTGATTAGAATGGGGATGGTTTGTGAAAGTTTCATGCCTCATTTCATGTTGCATTGATTCACCAAAAACTTCTAAAATCTTAGTTCAAAATAGTTCAAAAGTGCTCTTGAAAAAGTCAACTCGTAGGATTAAGCAACCAAAAATCTCCAAAAATCACAACACTTGGAGTATTGCATTTCAACCGATCATACCAAAATTCATCTACAAATTGTCAATATCTTGTTTGTAATCAAATTACAAAATAATATGGAATTTTAAATTTCAAAATTTATACAAAAATATTGTTGATAACAATCATAGATCTGACCGCACGAATAGAATCTAAAATTCAGTGGCTGTACAATTTTTATTCATACTTCAAGTTCAAAATATCCCTCTTAGTTACATTTTATAATGCATCTTTGTAAAGCTCTCCAATCTGGAAGGGGTTGTAGTCATTTAGGGGTTAACTATGCAAATACACCAAGATCAACTTGAGTTTCATCAATGCATGCTTCAAAAGAAAAATGGCGGTGTCAAAGTGCGAGTATTCATTTTGAGTGGTGTTTTCAATTCGCGAGTAGAAGACAATTGTTTTGGTGAGATTCAATGGGCATAGATTATGGGATTACAATCTCTCTTCACAAACTTGCATTTTGACACCCCTAATCTGATAGAGCACACTGCACACACCTAAATCATTAACTCTTTGTCTAAGGTAAGTAACTATACCTTATAGCATTCACCTTACCAACTGAAACTATTTATACACATAAAATAGAAAATATATTTAGTGGGTCTTATTAGCAAGTTCAAGAGGATTCCAACGTACTTTAGAATGCATTATTTGGACACTGGTATGAATAAGATATGAATTTCAAAAGTGCTAACTATAGGTTGACCTTAAAGCGACCCTAAACTCTAATGTTTAAATTGTGCACATTCTCATCAATAGTAGGATGTCAGAATCTACTTATTATGAAAGATTGAACTAGGAACACTTTAAGGAAATTATCTCTTTTAAATATAATTACCTTAATTATCGGAGAAGAGAAGTTGAGAGAGATGCAAAAAAATTGAACATATTAGAATTATCCTTAAAATCACCTTGTGTTTAAATAACATACCGTGAATTTTGCTTTAATATATTCTTATTTGTTCACCCCAAATAATGAAAAGGTATGTCCAAAGAGCTTAGTGGTCTCTCATTATTAGGTGTGTAAGAGCTTGATGGTTTTTAAACTCAAGGAAATCTAGTTCAACCGTCTTTCTTGACGACTAAATTAGTTTTTCATGAGTTTAAAAACCACCAAGCTCTTACACACCTAATAATGAGAGACCACCAAACTCTTCGATACCTTTTCAATATTTGGGATGATTGAATAAGAGTATTTAAAAGAAAAATTCACGATATCTTATTCAAAATCTAAGCGACTTTAAGAATAACTCTATTGATTTGAATGCATGTCATGGACGTTCCTTGACACCCTTCAGATGCAACCTTGGTAATTTCCTACCTTCCTATTGTAAGCTCTTCAACATATGTCACATCTCTTCAAACCAAAGGTAAAAGATCAACTTTTAAAAAATCATAAAAAAATAATAGAAATTCTTACAAAACTATTTATGTCATTGATTTTTGTATTAGAGCATTCTTCTTCTTTCCATTGATATATGTTACATGAATTTTTGAATTTATGGTTATTGGTTGGATGAAATGTACTTTCCAAAACAATTAGTGAATTCTTGAACATTTTGAAGGTATTGAGGATTATTCATTGTGGTTCCGCCAATTCAAAAGCGTTTCTATTTATGAGTCTCCTATATTTTAGCATAAAAACAATGAATACTTTTAGATAGGAATGCCTTTGGGGTTGAAAGATGACAATGGGTAATCCTACCTTAATTTCAGTTTCATTTAATGTGTGTTGAACATTTTTTTTATTTAGTGTTAGAAATGAATGCTGAAAATTTCCTAGCAACACAGTTAGAGGTGAAATTCGTTTTCAAAATCACTTAAATGAAAAAACTTTGAACTATACAGTAGTTTAAAATAATCATGTAAACACATTGGTACCAAAAAAAACTCATAAAAAAAACCAATGTGCCCTAAAATGACCTTGCAATGTCAAAAAGTAGCCCGAAAAGTAACCAATTTGATCCAAAAAGCAAAAGTGTTCAAATTAGACATGTGCACTAAAATGACTCCCAAACATTTTTGAACAAGATGGATTGATATGAGAATTTTACTATAAAAACTAGACTTCAAGGGGAATCAAACCCAATAGTGTTTATAGAAAACAGACATGGGATGAAGGAGATACAAGCTCCCGAAGTTGCAGCCATCAAAATGCACAAAATATGTCTTAAAAAAGACCCCTACTTTCAAATGACCACCAAAAATTCAATACATCTTGGATTGATTTGAAATTCTTACCACGCATTCCATACATCATGAGGGGGTTTTTTTGCAAAAGTTTATCAAAATCGAACACTTTTTGCAAAAGTCACAACTCTTCAAAGGTGAATATATCCCAAAATATGTCCAAAATATGGACGTCGGGATGGTTAGGAGAACTTAAGGACTTAAAATATTTGATAATCCCCTATTTTTTCTTACAAATTATTCTTTCATGTCAAATAAAAACAAACATATGCCTCATGAAGGGACACGTATGGTCTTCAATAAAACATAGGCAAAGCTATGACAATGACATGTTGTCCCATACAAGCCTCATTTATTGTCCTAGTTTAGTTGTCAAGGGTTTTTTTTTTATCACTATGGACATTTTCACCAACATCTCAATTTATATTGTATTTTCAAAAGGGTAGCCATCAACAATGGCTTCAAAAATATTCATGCCTTCCAAAGAAACTGATGTGTAGTGTTGAGTAGAAACCTTATTATTGCACAATGACACCATCCTCTTCTACTGGTGTCACTTTGTATACATGTCTTCACAAATAGTCTTGTAGCTAGTATTTGGCTATCATGTTGTAAACACTTGTCCACATTGTAGTACATCTACGGATGAACTTTGGAAGATGTGCAAACATGTAGACATCATTTTCTACGATCTCGTGAATATCGTAGTTGTTAGCAAAGAACCAGTTTTGGGTCCAAGCTAGCTTAGAAACATCCATTCCACTCGGAGTTCATGACTCTGTATAGTAGGGGGTTTACATATTGAGAACCGTCCAAACGGTTCACGAACTAGAGCAAAGCACTTACCATCGTATTTAGTGATTTTTCTATATTCCTAATATTTAGTCTAAGTGATTTGTTGAATTTGATTGATTGATGATATTTTATTAGATGATTTAGTAGGCATTTAATTGTTTTATCCTAAAATTGATTCTTTGTATGAATTGAATTCTACCGCAAAAAAGCATATGCTCTAGTCACATCCGTTTCTTTCATATATTATCCTAACTTAGTTTGTCAAAGGATTTTCATTATCATACTCAATCTTTTCACCAATAGTCTCAACTTATATTCTAGTGATGATCGTAGGTTGAATAGGTTGGAGATGGTTTTAAAAAATGGTATTAACGACTATAGGCTCTACTTATAGCTTTCCAACTATTGTAGGGTTTCTAAGTGAATCAACGAGCCGGCAAGCCGGTAGTCGATAGTTCTAAAGTAGGGTTTTAATGATATAACTTTTATGATGTAACCTATCACATCGTTGGATGCTCTTTCCATAAATTCCGCCCTTAAAAACCATTATGTGAAGTGACTTAGTCTTTCGCGTCTTATTCAACTTCATAGCCTTTCATTTTGTCACTGTAGTTAAAAGAGAGAAGTGGAGCCCTAAGAGCATCCCCAATCAGTTCACACCATGCTCTTCCTCCAAAGGCCGTCTGATGGGAGCGTAATGGGCGGTACAGTGAAGATGTGGCGGGAGCACGATCCAATGCATCGCCCGCCATGCGTCCCCGCAAATCGGATGACGGGCCTCGCTGGCGCGGTGATACTCCACGTTGACATGCTTTTTGATGCCACGATGGCAAGGCTCGGTAAAGTGGTTTGGGGTAGGCCGCAGGAGGTTCGTTTTGATTCGTCCCTCAAGCATTGACTCCGTCTACTGGGAGGACCAAACCTTCACGCCAAAGAAGAAGAAAATGCCGAGACCGGGAGCCTTTTGTCGAGACGCAGGAAAATGACGGGAGCCAAAAACCACCCGTTGGACCTCGCCATAGATACCGTAGTGGTTGTTGCAAGAAGTTGTTGCCGTCCCGATTGGGGATGCTCTAATCATGTTTTAAAAAGAAGACGGGTGGTCTAATGGTAGAATAGTACCATGCCGGCTCTCTCTCTTGCAATGGACGCTCCTCTCTCTCTCGCAAGGGGACGCTCCTCTCTCTCGCACAAGGGGAGTAGGTTTCACAGGAGTTTTGTTTGACAGGGTTGATATCTTGCTTTCGCAATGTTAGAGTTTCCAACATCTTGTGTATTAGGTCAGCAATCCCTCTTTGGCGATGACTCCAACTCCACGGGAACGACCTATTGATGGCCACACTCACCCTCGGCGAGGGAATTCTCCTCATACTTTCTTATCTATTGTAAAAGCTTTCTAGTTTGGTCATTAACGCTTAGGGGACGAATCTTTGGTCATGCGACGAAGGTGTGAGCAAGATTCATTTGGTTGTGGCCGCGCAGCATTCTGGTGTCCTTCCGGTTTCCGGTAGCTTCAAGGAAGCCAAAACAACGGATGCACATCCTTTTTTTTTTTCTTCATTTGATCTTGCTCAGGAGGTGTATTGTGTTACCTCAAGGAAGGTTGTTACTGAAAATCTTGGACGCGATGGCGTTTTTCTTTGACAACTAGGTAGAGGATGCTCGACAAGGTTAGGGTCTGACTGCACGGCACCTTTTCATTCTCTTTCATTCCAAGTGCAGTTATATTTGCTCCTAGTGTAGCGTAAACTCTTTCAACTCTTTCAGCAGCACAAACTTGCTTTGTTTTGCTATGAGTGTTGTAACATCTGTAGTGTTTTGGAGCAATAACTGTCCACAATCATACCTTTAGTTGAGACCCGGCCTTTGACCATACATAGTCCATTGGCCATTAACGCGGTTTTTGCGTTTCTATTCTGCGTTTCTTTAACATCGGTGGGGATTATCTGGTGTTATAAAAAGAAGGCGAACTTGTCACATAACAAAGCTTTTTCATCCTTTCTAAGGAGACTATTGTATAATTCAAAGTAGAGACTTCGCTATTGCAAGATAAAACCCTCTTCTTCTACTCGCGTCTCTTTGTGCACATTTTATAGATAGCTAGTTGCCTCCCTCTTCGTCTTCTCGCGTCTCTTTGTGCACGTTTTCAAATAGATAGCTAGTTGCCTCTTGTATCTAGTGTTTGCAACCATGCCACATACACTTTCCCAAAGTGCGGTGCTCCATGCCTCCATAGATGAGCTTTGGAAGGTGTGCAAGCATGTAGACATCATTTTTTGCGATCTCTTACCGAAGTTGATAACCAAGAACGAGTTTCTCCAAGGTCCGGACAAGCCTCAAAGCATCCGTTCGCTCACTACACATCTAGGTACGCTTGTAACAATCTAACCCTACTTTCTAGCCAGTTTGTGAGCAATGTCATTGCAATCTGTGTTTTAATAAAGATTTAGATACTTTTGAGCTAACCGAGATAGTCTATTCCTTGTTGCAGTGGTCAATCATTCTTGTGACTTCAAAGAGCGCATGGAAAAGTGTGACGACGACACCAAGACAATGAGCTACACGGCTCTTGAAGGCGATCCTTGCTACAGCGCGGAGATACACTTTGAGGCTTTGAACGAGCCCCAAACCCAAGCGATTTGGAATGCAAAGCTAGAGCTTGGTAGCAATGACATTAGCCACATGCAGCACGTCGAGGCGGTCGCACGTTTGCTTTTCAAGATTATGGAGCAATCGGTGCAACCAAAGAAGACGTTCACACATACAAAGATGTTGGACGTCTCTACAGAAGCGATTTGGAATGCGTGGAAGCACGTGGACAAGATTTTTTTGCACAACATGCCGATGCACTTCCAATCTTGCACTACAATCGAAGGTCATGGCGGACTTGGTACTCTCCGCGTCATCAAGTTCGGACCTGGTAATTAATTAGTCTTCCTCCAATATGATCTTTGACCTCTTAATGAATATAAGTTTCCTTCTATGGAATGATGCATATTGTATGTGTTTTAACAACGATCCAGTTTGCAAGGGACATGATAGTGCGCATGGAATTCATCGATCACCAAGAGAAGAAACTCGGTTAGACGATGCTGAAAGGCGATCCTCACTTCAAGCACTTTGCCGCGACCATACAATTCAACACCGGAGCAAGCGTGGGAACCACCCGCGCTATATGGGTGGCGACATATGTGGCGGAAGGGGCGACAACAAGCTTTCCTGCAAATGTCAAGGACATTGTTTCTAGCGTGTGGAAAACTTTGGTGGCCTCTGTCAAAGTTCACCCTGAGCGCTACGATCATTACATCATTGATGTTGTAGACCTTTGATTATGAATTTGGAATTTAAGTTGACTTAGAGCATCGTCTCATTTGTTTTTATAATCTACACAAGTTGAAATTTCAATCTGTACCTAACATAGTTAACCCGTTTCAGTTTTTTACTCTCACACACCAGTTTTGAGTGTCACTTGGAAACATAGAATAAGATTTCACCACATGTGCACTCTATTGCAATAATATATCTATACTTAAATTTGAAGAGTTCTTATTCTACTTAGATTTGATGAGTTCTTTTGGCCCAATAGATTCTAAACCTTGAGGGAGTTTTGAAGAGTCATGTTTTGGAGTGTCATTACTTTTGCCTATGCTCTTTTTAACACGTGACTTCACTTACAATGTAATTGCCCAATTTGTGGATTGTCCAATCATATCCTCTATTAGAACCATACATGGTCCATTTATAGTAAAAAGAATCATTGTTACGTTAACCGCTTTTAAGGTTAATTGGTTATTTTGATGTTTTTGTAAACCTTATTGCTCCAATGAATTCGTATCTCAAACTTCAACTCTCCATCTTGCTTGTTTAACATACAATTTCTTTCCAAATATTTTTCTCGTCATCAAAAAGTTAGTTGTGTGCCTTTGTAAGCAAAGCACTAAAAGTGATTCTTCTGACTTTTTACAATTCATCATATGCAATGTTTCAAAATATTTGTCTTCTACTTGTGAAGTAGACATGTGGCCAAAATGGATGGAAAGGATGGAAACTATTCAGAGTGTTCCTTAATTCAAACATCATTAAAGGTCTCAATCCTATATTATCAAATAATGGTTCTTTAAATTTAAGGTAAGCATATCCTACATTCTACTTGGCATTGGCCCATTGGTTGTTTGGTGAAGACATTCGATGCATGAAGGTGAAGAACTTTAAGTTGAAGTTAAGAAAGCATTGCCGCGTGTTTATAGCACGACCAAACCAAACAATAAATCTTTAATGGTGATCATGAATGTGAGCTTGAACAATTTGAAAAGAACCAATTACCCGATCATAAGCAGTTTGACTTTGTCGAAGGCATCATCTCTAAGTTGATTATACTAGGAAGTGTAACAAACTTTTGAACTTAATCCATAAAATATATAATACCATATGCATTTGTCGCAATAAGTGTCATGCCTTTGACTATATGTATTTGCTATACTCATTGTTATACTTTTGACGATGTGGCATGTAAGTGAGATTGTGATAATCTTATTGGGGCAATCTTCAACGGTTGTGACTTTATTTACAATTGTATTCTAAGTATTTACAAGAATTTTATAAGGCATATTTGACAATGATTGTTTATTTAAAGGAATTTCTTTTGGAGAGTCATAAATATTATACCAATTGCTAGTGTTGTAGTGCTATGTATTGTAAAAATGGGTTAGTAATATGTCATTATTATGGTCATTCTTTCTATATCAAAACTTATGATTATAGGAATATATTTTCAAAGCACAAAAGCCACCATTTTGCAATCATTAATAGAAAATCATTAATTAACCCATAAATGCCCACATCCTTCTATAGATTTGGAGAATTGCAAAGACGCATTCTAAAATGCAACTAAGAGAGATATTTTGAACTTGATGTATGAATGAAAGTTGTACATTATGAACTTTAGATTCTATTCATTTAAATAAATCTATGATTACTATCACCAACATTTTTGTATAAAATTTGAAACTTTAAATTCAAATCCTTTTGTAATTTGATTACAAATAAAATATTGACAACGTGTGAATGATATTTGTTGTGATGGATTGCGATGTAATACTCTAAATGTCATGGTTTTTGGAGATCTTTTGGTTGTTTAATTTTATGAGTTGGCTTTTTCAAGAGCATTTTTGAATTAAGATCTTAGAAATTTTTGATGAATCACTGCAACATGAAATGAGGCATAAAATTTTCACTAATCGTCCCCTTTTTAATCAATTCACACATGCATGAAGTTAACTGCCCATAAATCTATAGAATTGATTAGAAAGGATTGTCTTCTCTCGGAACATGAACAAGAGAACACAATTAAAAAAAAAGGAAAAAAAAGAAGATAACAAACTTCCAAACACAAGAAATACCACACAGTAGATGTGCTATATTTGTTGTATTCACTTTCTTTTCAAGTATTTGCAATGTTTTCGTGTTTTGTTCTAAGGTATTTTGATAGTTGCACGACTTCAAATTGAAATTTTCCTTTGTAAAAAAGATGCATATTATAAATCTCCCAACTCTGAACTACACAATTAAAAATCCAATTATTCACGGATTTTCGGTTAACCCTTAAACGTCGGGCCTATGGCCATGGATTCAGAATCGTCACAGGGACTGTTCTGTTTTCTCTATTTTTCACTCAAATTGACTGATACTATTTTTGAAATATTTTTCCTAAATGAAACCTAACATTTTCTATGTGGAGTAATTTTTTCCGTTTTTTTCCAAAAGAACTGAAATTACTATGATTTTTTTAAGGAAATCCTTAAGAAAATTCATATAAATTAGAAAATATACTCAAAAATTCCAAATTTTTTTCCATAGGTCTGACTTACATTGGAGTACATACTGGTGGATGAAAATCACCCGTGTCTCTAAAATTAGTAAAAGGTACCTCTATGATAATAAGTGTTGAACTTGCAATTGCTATAAAATACTTAATATTAGTAATTTTCCAAAAATTCAAGATGGAGTCAAAAGTGGACTTCATAAACTTCATTTTCTTAGTTAACCCTTTAGTGCCTAGCTGACCACATTACGGTCACTACAACGTCTGAAATGCAAATAGCAGAGAATCCGTGAAGAATTGGAACTTCAGTTTTGAAGTTCAGATTTGCCCACATACATTACGCACCTTCCAGAAAAAGAAATTTTCAATTTGGAATTGTACAACTATCAAAATACCTATCAACAGAACGCGAAAATACTGCAAATACTTGAAAATACAGTAAATACTTACAAATACAACATTTGTATTGTGTAGTATTTCTTGTGTTTGGAAGTTTGTTATCTTGTTTTATTTTTTTGGATTGTGTTCTCTTCTTCATCTTCCATTAGTGTGTGTAATCCGATCTTGACTAATGTACCCACTCCTGTCAATTTTCAACGTATAAAATTTTGTCCTAAACCGTACATGGACAAGTCACTTTCACTTATAAATCTCACAATAATTATGTGTGAGTCTATTTTTGATATGAAAGATTGCAACGGAGAGGTGTTGACATAGGGCATAGCTGAACTTCTTTGCTTTTATTTTTGAAAATTTACCTCAAATTATATCTAACTTTGAAGTCACACACCCCCCAAAATCTCGTTTTTGAGCGTGCATTATACAGTTCAAATACATACTATAAACTTCCGATCCCACCATCGGATGATTCTCAAATTTTGATAAAATGTGTGCTCTCGAGTTGAGAATAGAATTGTACGGTTACTTTCTAATTTAACCCATTCTATTTTTGGTAGTCTCAACCACAGTGAAAAAATCTACTGAAATCCAGGGCTCTGAGCTACAGTACCCTAGGCACTAAAGGGTTAAGCTCACATACAACAAACGCCATCTTCATGGTTTAAATTGAATTTTTGTAGAAAAGGTCAAATGATTCAAAATACATGACATGGAGATCCGTTTTTACTACTTATTTTCCAATAAATGCCCCAAATTAAGTCCCATGGTGGATATCTCCCATGCATGTGCTGTGTAGAAGAGTAGCAAGGAGGTGCACAGACAGAAATGGATGAAAATCCTCTTCTCTGTTGAGAAACACGCCTTTTCAGTGATCCAAAAGCCACAAAATGGCTCTGCCGGCGTTTAAGGGTTAGTTGCACTTTCAACACTGCAGTGACCAGAATGTGGTCAGCTAGGCACTAAAGGATGAAGTCACAGATCCGTAAAAAAAAATCTGCTTGTACCGCAAAACGTTAACGTGAAGAGTCTTTCCATTCCATCCATGTCACCTGCATTGTTCTCAACAGTAAAAAGATGTTCATGTTCGGCAAAGCTTTGCTTTTGACACAGCATCTTGTCGATGGTAAGTACAACAGGCATTTCAGCCTACATAGAGTATTGATATCATCAATCGTGGTCCCTATTTAACGACCTTCTCTTTGGAGCTGTAAGGGTGGTTTCAAATCACAAGAGATGACTACTAGACTGTGACCTTCCACACGTAAACCCCACCTCTGGGCGAGCTACATATAAATCTCTTTGCAAACTCACGAATCTCCAGGGATAACAATTCCCTGACGGAAAAGCACGCAGGATCCAAAATCTTCGGATAGCCTAGCCCAGCCTTGCTACTTCAGACGCTTAACATAGAAGCTGCCCCTCTAAAAGATATTTATTACAATGTAAACTACAAAATAAACAATCTACAACCCAAAAATATATATATCGGACAGAATGAAATCTCCACGGAAGCTCCACCAACAACCCTGATACATACATACCGTGAGCAGACAAGAAAGTACAAATCTGAGGCTTAGGAAAAGAAAAAGAACTCCAAATCGATTCCTCCCGTCAAAATCTTTTGAGCACGTTCCTTACGCCTACGTTGCACATTGATGGAACCACAAGCTTCATTTGTTTTAATTGGGAAGAGTAACCCCCGATGACCTTCTTGTAGCTAGCACGCGTCTTCATTCTTTCCCAATAATCTAGCAGTCTTGGTCGTGGTTCGAGGTACTCGTTATTGAGTTTAAGTAGCTCAATACGGGCAAGAACAGGAATTAAGGCTGCATCTGCAATAGTAAACTCAAATCCTGCCATGTATTCAGTTGTATTCAGCTGAGCTTCGGCATCATCCAGCATATTGGTTAACTGCTCCTTATTGGCCTCCAGAACTTCGCTATCCTTCAGTTTTTCTTCCATAGCGTGCATGCTGTTCAGCTTGCTGTGGTACTTGTTAGCAAGATCTGGATTCTTTGCCATCCTCGCTATCACCACCCTCCTCTTGAATCTACTGAAGAAACGAATTACCCGGTCTGGGACATGAGTTAAGGTAAACGGCTTGGCATCCCATTCATCAATTTTTTTAACCCATTCCTCAACCCTGTCACGATTAACTTTGTTCTCTCCTACGGGCTCACTTATCCTATCAAGGTACCTGCAGAAGGGACAGAAAAACGATCAAGCTTGAGATTGCTGACGGACGCACAACACATGCAATTCAAGGCCACAATCAGGGCTAAGAACCATAATAATACCCCGTGTAGTCTTGTTGAGCCAAAACTATTCAGGTCTACAAAGAGTCTGCAGGAAAATTCTACAGCAAAGATTATTGTGTCTCCAAATAAGTGGCTACCAATGAAAGATATGAATCTAATTACATATAGCTGACTGCTATCAATTGGACAAAGGCAAAATTTACATTATTCATGTGATCATCTCACTTGCTAACTAACTGAATTTCGTTCTTCCATTGTACTGCACAATAATTAATGCAGTTCCTACAGCCTTCAGCTTTGCTACCGAATAAAAGAGAAGAGAATATTTATTAAACCGGTGCTCTAATTCATCTCCTTTATTTCCTTCCACATCTACTCTCACATGTGCTAGGTTTCTCAAAATAATGCAAAACATGACCTAATAAACGCTGCGATCTATGAGAGCTGAACTTGATTCTTCATTAAGATTATATGAGTTCTTGGATTGATCCTAGATAGATAATCGTCATATTATAGATCAACATTTGAGTTAAGACAACAGAACTTACTGAAGAATAGGAAGACTTTCGCATAAGACAGTGCCACCATTATGCAATACAGGGAGAGTTGCACTGGGATTTTGTCGAAAGAAATCAGGATCCAGATTTCTGGCCTTCAATGGATTGACTCGATGAGCAGTATAATCGATGTTTTTCTCTTCAAGGGCCAGGCGTACTTTTTGACTGTTCATAGACAGAGGATGATGAAAAAGATGCATGGTGTTTCACTACCTCAACAAAAGAACATGCCCGAACTGTCACAACGTCGGTAGAGCATGCTATGCACAAAGCTTGTGCCAACTGGAAGTGCCACTCATGGGAAGAACAGCGCACTTTCACTCATCATTTCCTGCGTGCAATTAATCAAGGCATGTCAATGGCTTCACTCATGAGAGATACAAGAAAAATCATCAGAATCTGTACCTCATGGCCAAACCCTAAGCCATCGGTCCTAAGGGAAATATATGTCACTAGAACCTAAAACGCCAATTCAAAAATACACGTTGCGGAAAAAACACTCTGCTACAACTACAAAATGGATTCAAAAATTGCGTCACCAAAATCTATGCTGAGAGGTACACCGAGCATCAACCAGAATTACTAAAGCCCCAACCCCGGTGAAACACTAACTGAAATGCACGAATTCTAACTGCTCGGACAAACAATTGAACACCAACGATCTAAGAACGAAAATTCCAACCAGAATGGAACCAAATCAACCGAAGAAAGAAGGTACACAGAGAAAAGCAAAACTCTCTTCAACTGAGATGCTTCTTCAACTCAAAAAATACCAGAACATCATTCTCAACCTCAACACGATCACCTCCAAACGGAAAAAATCTAAAGCGACGCATAATCAAACCTGAAAAATCCGAGACAGCCTCAGCCGCTTCAATCTACCACTGCAACGTCTCTCCAGCCTCGTTCTCTCGCCACAATTGTCCAAATGAAGCCTGAAAACGCTCCAAAAAAAGCTAATAACCGAGCCAGAACTCTCCTTCAGTGCAAACAGCAGGCCCAGGCGACAAACAACGCGCAAAATCAACGCGAATGACGCGCAGCAGTGTCAAGACGAGTACCGAGGGAGGGCCTCTCTGCAACAGCTACTACCATACACAGCCTGGTCCAGCCAAGCGAAGGGCGCCCCTAGAGGACGACCATTCCAGGCGTAATTGTCCTCCGGCGTCCCGCCACGTGTTAGTTTGACAGATCCATACTAGAACATGCCTGGTTGATACCGACGTACAGGACAGTCGTTGGTTGAGCCAGACGGAGTGCTGGTGGAGAGTATTTAATTTGAAAATCTTTTGAGTGGCAATATGGTAGCATCTTCAGGAATTTTTACTGCAGTTAATTTCTGCAACAGTCAGAGTTGGGAATCTCAACTCTGTGAATTCGGATGCTCTTTGTTGAGTGTTGTGATAAATTGTAGTGTGCGGTTACCCCCTAAACGTACTGACCCTCTGAACACAAGTAGATGCTAACCCAAAAATAGATATTAGCATGGCTCATATGTACATGAGGTGTACATGAGAGGACCATTACAAGCATAAAATCTACTCAACAAATTTGACATACTTGCATTGGAAGCCTCTACAATATTATCAACATCTCTTCATCACAAGAGATTTATTTTAATTGATAGAGAATTTAGTAGGCTTACAAAAATGGCTTGGATGAAAGTCATCCAAGATTGTATGAGAAATTTATAAGGCTTTTAATTTGTTCATGATTTAGTTTCTGGACGCTGTGACATTTAGGGGTTAATTTGAGGTGTTTGTCTTTCAATTGTCATGACATGACCATTGCCACGTGTTGGAAGTCGTGAGCCTAAAAGTTATATTTAAAAATGTAAGAAAATAATAAAATGTAATATAATATTTAAACTATGGTTCTTGTCATCGATACACCTAGACCTTCTTTCACATACTATGTTGTGAAAAGGATTCTAAACCAATTTCTTACCTTGTATTATCTTTAAGTATTTATTTTATGCCGTGTTTGTATGTAATATTATTACAACAATATTACAAACTTTTTGTAATCACATGCTTTTGAGGTGCTTAGATTGTAAAATTAAAAAAATATAGGAGAAAATTAATCCATGAACTTAAAATTGCGTATATTGTATCTCATTTTTTGGTTCAACATAAAATAATTCAAATTATCAAGAATCCTAGGTATCATCTTTCGTTTCCACATTGTTTGAGACCCTAGTGAATCCTACATGGAAATTATACTTCGACACTCAAAATGTTGACCCAAAAAGTTGAGGTACAATATCATTTTATTTTTTATTTTTTACTATTGGTAATATATATGAGTTACTACCTCAATGGGTATGCAAATTTTTGAGAGGGATATTAGTTGGAAGGTTATAAAAATAAAAATAAATCTCACAAACCAATGGAAGAAGGTATAGAAATCCAAATAATTAAATGGAGTGTTTTAAATGAAACTTGTCTAATATGAAAACAACTTTCTTTCATCGTAGCTAACTCAATTTTATTGTAATCAAATTGTTTTTAATGTAGATAAATAATTTATTTAATATAATTATCTTCAATCTCTTGTCCTTGTTTTGTCTTTGATGTAGTTTGAACTTGCATATACTGGGAAAATTATATATTAGGGGTTGAATTGAGGGCCTGCCCGAGCTCTCCAAATTTCAAACAGTAGGATCGCTCAATTCTTCCAAATCCAACCTAAGGGCTTTATACAAGGGACATGGCCAGAACTTCAATTCATCCTATGTAGCTTCCTAGGTGGCACAAAATTGACGCCAAACATTTGGGCCGGCTTGATGGAATTGAGATAAGGTTTTCTTTGGCCTGAACTTGCAACATGGGCCGCATTGGGTCAAGTTCACCTCCTTTGTTAGATGGCGTTCGTCTCCACCGTCAATCTATCTATGTGCACACAAGGGTTTGCACAACCCATATGCAGACAAGGATGTGCACACAAATTAACATAATTAACAAAAAAATGTGTGCACACATATTTTGAATACACACATGTGCATACAAATTAACATAACACTTTTTTAGCATAATAAAATAATTTAATGTTATTTTTTAATATCATTTTTAAACATAATGCAAACATTTAATAATTTTTTAATTTCACAATTGGGCTTTATAATCGGGCCTCAGAGCTTTAAATACCCAATTCCATGTTTTTGCACTTGGCCAAGTGCAACCATTTCCGGACCTAATTGTGCTAAAAAAAATTCTCAAAAAAACTTGACAAAAAACATCGATTTCTTTCTTTGTTGAAACTTATAGTATATTGCAATAAAATACTAATATTTCAAATTCTTCATAACAAAAATTTGAACTCCTTTTATTTTTAAAATTACAAGATTGACTATTTAAAAACTAGCACAAATTATGAATGGATTAAGACATTATAACACCAATGCCAGAGTGTATAGGAGAAGAAATTAATTTGTTTGTTCTTATTTTCTGATTTCTTGTTTCTTTTTCTGTGTGCCTTAAACCTTTAAGGTCCCGATTCAACACTGTTTTCAAAGATTTGTTATAAAATGTTTGATGAAAAATAGAAATGGAGTTGATGTACAAAACAAAGTTGTAAATGTCAATGTGAAGATAACATCTCTACGGTTGAATTCATCATATTTATTGTTAATATTTTTTAATTATTTTTTCAAGATTTTCTCTTGAAATTCAATTTAAAATTCAAAATAAACACAAAAAAATCAAAAAACATTGTAATGAAATGGAATAACATGCACTACAAGATGGTATGGTTTTCATTATTTGATTCAACTTATTATGAAAAATCATGTTTAAGGTCCCACTTTTTTAACTAAAAATAGAACTTGACATAAACCACTTATGTTATTTTTCAAAAATTCACATTATTTTATTTTGAAGATCCATACCGTACAAGTGGTAGTTAATTAACACAAGAATCAAGAGAATTTTGGATGGATGAAAAAGATCACCACATGTGGTGCAGGGACGCAACAGAAATCATTCAACGTCCAGAATATGGACGCTGGCGCGTCGAATTGTTAAAGTACTTAAGGTTGGGTTTTTGTCCTTCTTCCATCCTTCAAAACAACATCAAATGTTGCGTACCCTCAGCCCCTTTGCCACGCTTTAAAATAAAATAAAATAAAATAATAAAAAATAAAATAAATTCTTTTTTTTCCGAGATTTTTGGGATTTCTAGAAAATTTGGGATTTTGAGGGTTGAGGATCCGCGCACGGACCCCATTCTATTTTCTCCTCAAAAGAACACAAATGTATTCTCCAATGCTCCCATGGCCGCCTTGTAAACTATTGAGGCGACTATGAGAGGGTATGCAAGAATATACGCATGTTTTCTTTACGAAAGGAAGAAAGCAAAGGGGTGGCTATGTATCATTAACAATCTACAAATATATATATATATATATATATATATATATATATATATATATATATATATGTTTAATGCTTTTTTTGTTTTTTTTTGTTTTTTTTGTGTAGGTGATCGAGTGCCCATGGTCACACATTCTTTTTCCCCTTTTTTTAGTGCATTTGAATGCCCTGTTGAAGTTGACAACGATGTTGTTCATGTGGAATTTCATAGATTCTGTATAGGGAAATGAATCGTTTAACTTGTTGTTCTGACGAGTTTGTTTGAAGAGGTTGGACAATCTATTTTGATAACATAGTAAAGAAATGTCATGGTGGAGTTGCTATTTGGAGGGAGGAAGCAACAAATGCGCAACAACATTGGCGCTATATGATTACGTGCGAATGAAGCGAATCACTGTTTTAAATTAAGCGAAGTTGTACATACTTGAATATGTTGCAATGCAGATTGAAAGCATGAGTGACAAGAGGTTGCTAAATGCTTACTAGAGTACATGAGTACATTACCATATAGTATGTGGTTTTCTAGTTTAGTTGTCAAAGTAGTGATTTAAAATTTTGTACTATTCTTATAAATTATAAACAAGTAAAGTGTTTTTATATTCTAAAATGTATATTTAAAACATAATTGTCAATTTGTGGCCTACTTCTAATTGCTTACAATATGTTTTATATGGTTTTGTAAGATGTGTATTTAGCGTCTTGTTTGAGAACTCTAACCTCATGTATTTTTCTAATATACTATGTGTCCGAGTATGTGTCAAGATCAATTTCAAGGAGAGTTTTGTTGTGAATAGAATTTAATTAGAAAATATCCAAAGCACAAGTAACAACTTTTTAAGAAAAAATTGACTCGACAATTTTCAAATTATCCTTTTTGCAACCAAATCTATAGAAGAAAAAAATTGGCCAAAATTTTCATGCAATTTCTACCAGTTTGAATTTTCAATGCGCCTGGAAACCAAGTGCATGATCATATGACCGAGTGCAAAAATAGGGAATTGGGTGTTTTTACATGTCATGGAGTTGGACTCAAAAACTTGGGCCAAATTGAGAACTTGAACATTCTAAATTAGGTTAGCCTTCCATTCAGTCCTCATAAGAGTCCTCGCATCTATATAAAGTGAGCCTAAGGTGTCAATTTGTGGTAAATATCTTTTAATTCCATTTCAAAGTCTATGAATGTATCATCTCGTTGTTTAATAATGAATTTTCCATCATTGTTGGAAACCAAAAGGTTTTAGTAATTAAAACATTTTAAACAAGTTGAGTACTTACACCAAAAAACAAAAAAATCTAAAACAAAAAAATAAATTAAAAGATTGAATTTTAAAATTAATTATTAATAATACTTTTCATAGAATATAACCACGTTTACATGTACAACTTTTATTCATTTCATTTTGATTAGTGATGTAAAAGTATAAGGAAATTTGTTTTCTATGCAATCGAAATATGTTGTAAAGATTAAGTCCATGTGGATTCATAGTCTTCATAATATAAAGATATTTTTCACTTTTGGAGATATTCTAACCCACATTATCATTGAAGACTATTGATACCTTCCTCTACATTAACCCTAAGTGACCAAATGACCATTTTTTGGTCACTACCTTTTCAAAACAGGGTGCCTAGGATGATATTTTTTATAAAATAAAGAAACATTTTCAAATACAAAATCAAGTCTACTTCCCAACGCAATTTGAATCATGTCAATACGATTTAAACTCCACCAAGGAGAATTTTTCAAAGGCAAAGACCTCAATATTGTATTAGTGTTATAAAATTTACGATTTTGGGAAACTAATATATTCTCTCCTTTGAATTTTTTTGAATTTTAGAATATATTATCTATTTATAACCAATCATACCAAATTTTAATTTTAATTTTTTTAAATTTTGGTGAATATTAAATGGTAAATAATTCTAAATTCATTAAATAAGTATCTGAAACATTATTTGAAAGTTTGATCATACAGATGATTACTAAAACATCATACTTTTCATTTTCTCTTTTGGACCAAACTTCATCAAAGTTGCAGAAGTAACATATTACAACACATCTAGGTTTTGTCCTTACCTCCTCTGTCATCTAGGAGTTAATTGCATGGAAAATGTATAGATACTTTACAAGGTATGTCATTAGAGAGGTGAAGTATATACGTGAAGCTCATGGACGATACATTTCCTAAAGAAGTGTCTCATTGACGTAAATTCTTTATAAGTATGATTGTTCTAAAAACGTAAGTAGGTTAAAAATAAAGATGACAAATGTAAATGTGCTTGACAAATACATATACATTTAACCCTTAAGTGTGCAAGGAGCTTGTGGGGCCATGTTTGATCGCTTTTGATGATTTTGATGATTTTTTTGACTACCGTACCTGGAAGGCAGGGTCGGCAGAAAATAATTCCCCAGAAAAATGTCAAATAAATAAATAAATTTATCAAGTACTTTGTCGAAATCCACAAAAATAAAGTCAACAAAATTGTAGAAAAAAAATAAAAGAAAACATTTAGCGGCTAGAGAAATTTAATGTTAGTTATTAATAGCCGAATTTTTAATAATTATTTTTGAAAGTGCCGACCTCCACTGTTTTAACTTTTATTAATTATTCGACATGAAAGTGCCGACCCTGCCTTCCACGTACGGTAAACCTTTAACCCCTAAACGTACCGACCCTTTGAACACAAGTAAATGCTAACCTCAAAAATAGATATTAGCATGGATCGTATGTACATAGGGTGTACATGAGAGGACCATTACAAGCATAAAATCTACTCAAAAAATTTGACATACTTGCATTTGGAGGCCTCTACAATATTATCAACATCTTCTCATCATAAGAGATTTACTTTAGTTGGTAGAGAATTTAATAGGCTTGCAAAAGTGGCTTGGATGAAATTCATCCAAGATTGTATGAGAAAGTTATAAGGCTTTGAATTTGTTCATGATTTAGTTTTTGAACGTTGTGATGTTTAGGGGTAAAAGCGACCTAAATTTTGATGTCCAGATTGTGCACATTCTTATCAACAAAAAGGTGTTAGAATCTACTTATTACGGAAGATTGAGCTATGGACGCTTTTAGGTAATGGTCGCTTCTAGATATAAGGTTGATTGTCCTAAAACCACCAACCTGGCCTATTTTCGGCAGTGCTAAATTCAAAAATAAATATGACCGCATTCGAAATAGGTTTTGATGACGATTGCAAAACTTTTCCAACAACTAATTCACATATGTCAATTTTATACAAAATTCCAAAGTGGAAAATCATATGTGACCCAAAACAAACCTCTAGGTTTCCCCATGTCAACACCATGTGGTACTAACTTTTACTCATAATGATACCCATAACCATCAACTATTTCTTTGCAATGTTTGGCATGCCATTGGTCTACTTGAATAGTGAAATTGGTGGATTTGAGCCTCAACTGAGGAGGCCCCAAGAAAAGTCTACATGTCATAATTGGGGGAAGTGATGGTTTTAGGACATCCTACCTTAGTTACCCTACATCCAAATAATACATTCTCTTGAAATGAAAATTGAATCCACAAAGAACGAATGACAGGAAGTACACTTACAGTACTTGTTAACCCTTTAGTGCCCAGCAAACCTGAGAGCAAACCACATCATGGTCACTACAACGTCCGAAATGCAATTAGCAGAGAATCCGTGAAGAATTGGAACTTCAGTTTTGAAGTTCAGATTTGCCCACATACATTACGCACCTTCCAGAAAAAGAAATTTTCAATTTGGAATTGTACAACTATCAAAATACCTATCAACAGAACGCGAAAATACTGCAAATACTTGAAAATACAGTAAATACTTACAAATACAACATTTGTATTGTGTAGTATTTCTTGTGTTTGGAAGTTTGTTATCTTGTTTTATTTTTTGGATTGTGTTCTCTTCTTCATCTTCCATTAGTGTGTGTAATCCGATCTCGACTAATGTATCCACTCCTGTCAATTTTCAACGTATAAAATTTTGTCCTAAACCGTACATGGACAAGTCACTTTCACTTATAAATCTCACAATAATTATGTGTGAGTCTATTTTTGATATGAAAGATTGCAACGGAGAGGTGTTGACATAGGGCATAGCTGGACATCTTTGCTTTTATTTTTGAAAATTTACCTCAAATTATATTTAACTTTGAAGTCACACACCCCCCAAAATCTCGTTTTTGAGCGTGCATTATACAGTTCAAATACATACTATAATCTTCCGATCCCACCATCGGATGATTCTCAAATTTTGATAAAATGTGTGCTCTCGAGTTGAGAATAGAATTGTACGGTTACTTTCTAATTTAACCCATTCTATTTTTGGTAGTCTCAACCACAGTGAAAAAATCTACTGAAATCCAGGGCTCTGAGCTACAGTACCCTGGGTACTAAAGGGTTAAAGACCAAGAATGATAAGTTAGTGTGCCATTAGAGGGGTTGAGTGTACCCATGAAGTTCAAGAATGATATGTTGCATGAGGACGAGGTGGAGTATGAATCGATCAATCAATAGGATAACCGGCAACAGTCAATGATGCCACAGCGGAGAAAAGAAAAGAAACCAAGGCGGATAATAAAGGGGCTCCTTTATCCATCAATCTTCCCCGGGCAGTCACGGCCACCCCGTCACCGGGCAGCCCGCCATGGCGTGGCATGACGCACCCGGGCAGCCCATCCACAAAAGTCCTGAAACCAGGAAAACGGTGGATAACTTACACCAATTTAGGGTTACACCAAATTTTCAAATTTCCCGTGTCCTTGGAAAATACGACGGACTCCTCCGAAGCAGCTCGTCTTTATCCGGATGACCTCGGGATCAGCACAGTAGTCGAAGTAGATCAACTGTAGCAGTCTTCAAGATCATTACCATGGCGCCGTGATGAGTGCAATATATTTGCCAGTATTTTTTTTAATAAATATCAGTATGGAGGTGAAGATTCGGAACTGCAATGGTACCGGGCAATGGTGATGATGATGACGCAGCCTTTCGCAGGACCCTGATGATGATGATGGTTGATGGTTTAGCAATGTAGGTGAGGTTATGTGTGTGTGTTTTTGTTTTGGTTGTGGAGCGGACGCGGTGGCCCGGAATCATGGACAGCGCGTGAGCAGTGTCGGTTGTTATTAAGTTGCTGGAATTTGGAACAGGGGAGGCGGAGAGGCAATGGGAAGAATCATCATCGAGGCTACGCGGTGGTTGTTTTGGTTTAGGAATTCTCATACCGGTAGACGCCATCAAGTAGGGCAAGGTTGATAAGAGTTGTCAAGAGAAGAGAGAATAATTTTTGCGAGCCTTTTTAGTTTTTTGGTTTTGGGAAGGATGGACCCCGAGCAGACGTTTCTGAGGGTTCATGCCCGGTTGTCGGGTGTTCTGGCGAGGCTGTTGACGCCGAAGGTTCGGACCGGGCTGGAGTTTGCCTGCCTCTTCAATGCGGTGACGCTGCTCGCGCTTCTCGTGGTCATGCACGTCAATTTTGTCGCCCAGGTTTGCTCGATCTTCCGGCTCCTTTCTGTCGATCTGTCTTTACTGCAAGTAACGGTACGCACGGGAAATTTTTGTTGTGGTATTTGGAACTTGCTCGTTGAATTGCGAAACATAGATTTCTCGACCATTGAGCTTAGATGTTTTTGTCGGCGGGTTTGGGACCGAGGTTGGTTTTCATGCCCTAAGTTCGAGAACGATTAGGTCACTTCGGTGATAAGGTTTTTTCTGTCAATGCTATCATCGCAAGGTTGACTTTAGTATGAATTGCAAATTTTGCGCAAATACTTTTTGCGTTTTCAAGCTTCATAAGACATCGAGCATATCTGTATGATTTTTTAGTGAGGTCCTGATAACGATTGTTTCATTTCCCTTGTTTCGCAATGCTATTTTCGCATTAGGGAAGTCAGCGACATTTCTGTGGAGCTAGGTCGATGTGATGGTCTTTGTCTTGCTATTGTTCCAGGACATAGATTTGTGGGGAATTGATTTTACCTTGGTGCTTACAGAGTTGGCTTATTTTGGTTCATGGCAGCCGGGATGCGCAGAGTATTTTCCTACCAAGGATTTAGCAGGCGCTCAGCTTGTGCAAATCAAGGTACTCTGCCTTTTGTATATCTTGAGCGTTAATTAGTGGTAATATTAGGTTTTTTGCAACTTAACCAGGAAGTGCCAGGAGTTCTACTTTGATAGGTAGAATAGATGTTTGAACACGTGCATTATAAAAGAACTTGAAGGCGTATTATTTCTTTCCTCTGTTGAATTAATTTTTTTAAAGTTCCCAACTCTAGGTGAGTTCTTTTGCTCCTTTCTGTTTAGTAGACAGTCGAAACTAGCATGCAAGGACTCACGAATTCCTTGTCTTTCTTTGATCCAGATCGGTGGTAGTTGGAATCGATTCAGGGAAGATGCTACGGGGAGGGTTATCTGGAACCAAGACAGTTCAGGAAATAAATATAATGACGATAATCACAGTGGTGGACGGGCTGAGATGGGGGAGACATACCCAGTGCCTGATATGGAAGGTGAGGATTGGAACTGGCTGCTAAGTTCTGGTTGAGTTTTCTTGGTGCTACTGCATGTCGTAACGTGGGTGTGAGTTCCAGAGCAATTGGATGTCTTAGTGCAGGATCTTACTTCTGTGGATGAAACAGGCTTGGAGGATGTTCACAACCAAGGGAAGCAAAGAGGGAGCGATGAAAAAGTTGGGCGTGATGTTTCTAGTAGGCCAATGTCTGGACCGGGTAGAGGTCCTCTAGGCTCTGCACTTTTGCATTATTTCACTCGATGGAGCAGTTATGGAGCGTCTTGCTTCAAGAGCGCTGAACAAAGTATCCGGAGCTTTTGGCAAGTTTGGGTGAGTTAAGGTCCTTTGTAATTTTTTTTGTTTTCAACTTGTTGTAAGGAGTTAGTGCTGCCTATCAACATATTATCGCTTTCAGGATCCTGTGGCATTTGTTGTTGATTCTGTAATGGCTTCTTACTATGCGCATTAGACAGATATGCTGTTCAGGCGCCCCTGCTTGTTAGATCCTACAGGTCCAATATTTTCAATTATGCTAGCATAAAGCTCTATGTACTTGTTAGAAAGTAGTGCGAAGCTGTGAAACGTTGTGTATATGGTGACCAATATTGGGGGGAACAGAGAATTACAGGTTGGGAGCCTTTCACAACAACACCAAAATTGGACCGCCGCACAGTTGCATGGAATAAGTTGGATTCTGTCCCAGGTATGCTAGTGCTTTCTCGTCGCCAATTTTTCTTAGTGCAGGTTGTTATTGCATCTCCATGCCACGTTGCTTGTCATATGTATGGTGTTATCAAGATAGGGTTCACGTTCTGCTCGACATTTTGTTGAAAAAGTCCACCAAGTTTATCTCAATTTTGAGTCTAGATTGTGTTGGGTGAATGGCTGCAAGTCATGTTGCTGCTCTTAAAGCACAGGCTCTATACTTATGCTTGTATGTTAGAAGAAATTACAATTTTGGTAAATATTGTTAGAGTGTTTAGTTTGTGTTCTTTCTTGATTTGCCTTATTTATGTGCAGTGGATCTTTCAGAGAACGGGAGCAGATTGTCAGATCCAACGTACTTGTATAGCGCTGAGAAGGTAAGGAAGGCCTATTTTCCGACCTTACTATTTGGAAGTGTGAGTAGAATTCTCTTATTTGGTAGGTGCTTTGCTGTCTGACTCTAGCTCATAAGTCTGCTTTGCCCCGTCCTCAGGGCTATCTAATGATGACGGAGACTGCCAAGTATCGACATGACGTGAAGACTATTAACATCAGCGTTTCAGCTCATCATCCTTGTTTTGGAAACAGGTGGGTTTTCTTTTTGTGATTCTCCATCATTAGTAGTTGGAAATATATCTGCTGGCTGTTTCTATTTGTCATTTTTAATTGAAACACGTTTTAAGAGGTAATCGTTTTCTACCCGATGGTTGATTGGATGGTGACTGCCATTGCATCTGCCAAATATAAACAGTCGGTCACTGTTCATTTGGAAGGCATATACTATGTTTTTGAAGCGTCATTATAATTTGACACTGTTTTGCATAGGAGTTCTGTGTCCTTTATTTGACTGTGACTGCTCGTGGAGACCATCTGTACTATGTAACTAAGAAGAATATCAAACACCTGAATGACCATAATAATGCTCTATCTGTTGGTTTCAGTTAAAATGCATGCTCTAAGAGGCATTAGATTGTCAAGTCTGTCTTTGGAGTCAAAGAGGTCATACGCTGTGAAACAAGAAGTTAGTGGCTTCCAAACGATAGTCTGTCTGACTCATAATACTAATCTCATGGTGAAACACTTTGGAAATCTGATGATCAAATGACATTATGCCTTAGAATGTCACGCAGCCTGAATAGGATTGGAGTGTCATGGTTATTGATGATTCCCTTAGGAGGGAATGTTGCTTTAGTCGTGAGTTCTGTGCTTATATTGGAAAAGAGTTGGCGGAATAGGAATTTATAGAAAGTTGACTTCGTGCATCTCTTTATCTTACGTTTTGTATAGGTGGCAGCAGTTTCTCATTGACAACTTTGTGGGCTATGACACAATCCTCACGAATAGTCTTCTCAGTGCTTGTGGACGAGGTACGAGTGGCATGCTGCTAGCAGTGCTTTTGTTTTTGTTTAGGGGAGTTGAACGCCCCGCCCTTCATACGTGTACTTTTGAGGGAGGATCTTAGGGGGAATGTGGCTTGTTTTTTCCAGAAAGAGAAGCACTGCTAGTATGTTTCTGTATTCTACTAGAATCATGTCTCAAGAATCTTTGTAGGAGTATCTATGTAAATCTGATGCTCACAGGCTTGTGGATGGCAGGATCTTGTAGATCCTGTATCCATATTAGACCTGGTTTTTGTTTACGTCTACCTTTTCTGCTTAAATCATCTTCACATCTTACAATTCTCGTTTGTTGCAGGGTACCTGTATAATTTCCAGACTAAGGAGCTTTACAATTTGAACTATCAGCAAGAGTTTGTTAGTGTGTCTCAGGGAATAGAAGGTACATGTTCCGGACTTGGTTTAGATGCTTGTTCCCTCGTGTTGTTTTTCTAGTTGCCACAATTTGTTGTTGATATCGAGATAAAGAAAGGTGCATTTAAACATGATGTCTCTACTAGTTGTATTGAAACAGATATAAATAATGTTAGTATGAGCCACGGATAATAATTATCAATGTGGGTCATCACAATGGCGTATGATTATGTTATAGTAGGTTGGAATTGCAGCAAATGGGTGCTATTTTGAGAATTGACTAGAAGCTTGTCTGTTCACATGCTCACTGGTGGTTTTTACAATTTGAATAATGGTGAATCTTTCTGCTGATCGCAGACTACATTGTGTCCAAGTGCGGTGTGCTTATTACAACTCTCTTTGTCTTCTTCACGACTACGATGTCCGTTTCCTTCACTTTAAGAGAGACACAAGCGCGCATGCTGAAGTTTACTGGTAACAAAGAAACCATTTAAGTACTATGGGCGTGATATTTTGCCTTACTTATAATTAATTTTCTTTCACATAAAATAGTTTTATGACCGTTTCAAAGCTGCATATGTTGGTCTTGGAGTTCTTTTATTTTGCTAGAAATTCCCTTCAAGCTTGATGGCAATATTCTGTTGGGATGCTGTTAATGACTTCAAATTCCTTCTTGTAATTCTACAGTGCAGTTGCAGCACCACGCTCGTCATCGGCTACCAACTTATCGCCTCATCTTCATTCACGTGGTTGAGTCGCTTGTTTTTGTTCCGGTGAGGCCACTATTATCGTTATATCTTGCATACAGAGGGTTAATGAAAAAGGCTATTACGAAGGCTTTGGAGTTTGAACCACAGATTTTTTCAACACGTGCAATTGATTCTGTTTATAATCTATATATTAATGTACTTAGATGCCTACTTTACATTTGTAGTGATAGCCACCTTGGCAATCTATAGTGTTCAAATTTATTTCACTAGTTTCGATATACAATCGACCTTGTAATGTAAGCCAAATATTGTTTCATTTCTACTGATGCACTTGGTCTTGCTTGTAAAGGGCAATCTGCCTTGGGGGATTTGAGTGATCAGTAGGTGCTGTTCGAGAACTTCGGCTCCTTGAAATCCATGTTCGTCATATGTTTTAACAGTAGATGTTGTTTTGATTGGGGATGCAGATAATGATTGGGATACTTTTTTTCCTGTTTGAGTTTTTCGATGACCAGCTGCTTGCGTTTCTGGTGCTCACATTGGTCTGGCTTTGCGAGCTCTTTACTATGATCAGGTATTGTTTCGGCCCCTTAGCGTCGAACCGTCCAGTTTCTGGATTGTCAAAAGCTTTTACCGGCCATTTGTAGGATTCCCTTGCTGCCCATTCAAATTGAGCTTAAAGTTGGTGTATGGCATCACTCGTATCGAAGCCAACAGACAATATCTCCCGACTTTCACTGTTTGATCTATCAGTATGCATGTGTTGGGGATTGTCTAATGCATTCTAGAGCAAAGCTTCTAATGGCATATGCTGTAATCGTTCTTTGCAGTGTGCGGACGCCCTTGTCGATGCAGTTCTTTCCGCGCTTCTTCTTCCTCTATTTTATGGCTTTCCACGTTTATTTCTTCTCCTACACTTACGGTGAGATTCCCAGCCCACTTCGTAGTTATTCGTTGTGCTTGTTATTTTGAGATAAACTATCCAGTGTCAAACTAGATTTTGCGTGGTTACTTTATGAGGACTTGACAACAATTTAAAAGTTGTAGGAATCCTATCTGACATGTGTTGCTCGTACTGTGTGATCACACCCCTTCCATGTCTGCCAATATTAATTTGTTGAACAACCATGCTGACGCCAAACCAGATTTAGGCATAGGATTAGCAGCACTTCTCAGCCCACATTGTGCGATTGTTTGTGAGGTTGAACAATGACTTTTGCTTATTCCAAATTTATTTTTACTCTTTGGTCAGGATTCTCGTATCTTGCCTTCTCAACAACAGCAGCATTCATGCAGCATCTTGTTCTGTATTTCTGGAATCGCTTTGAGGTAAGGCACCTCAACTAGCAATCAGGTACTCTTGCATCAGGAATACGTATAAATGGGGTAAAAGATCACGGGCAAGTAGCTGTAGTTATATGAGGGGACATTTTCCTGTTGCATAGATCTGGTAGTAAGAGAACACCACATCTTTCAAATTGTTCACGATCTCAAACTTGCGTCAATTTGGTAGCGTTTGCACGAGATAAGCCAATGGTGTTGACGTTTGAAGACAGGAAACATTTAGTGTATCTCGTGAATACCAGTACAATGCATTCATTTGGTCTTTTGATGAGATAATGAACGAGATCTTTTGTTTCTGTTGTGATTGCAGATACCTGCTCTACAATTTTATTTGCGTCGGCAGGCGATGCTGCAGCAACAAGGAGTGCATATAACGTCCTCTGCCATTCTCACCTCCACTGTTCACCTTAGCCGAGGCAGTCACACCAACAACTCGAGTCAGACCAACAGAGATAACAACAACAACCGTGCAGGAAGTCCAGACAACCAAATTGGTAGAGGTTCTGGAACTGTCCCTAGAATTGGTGGCGAAATTGCAAGTCCTAGGACTCCAGGGACAAGTTCTAATGCTGTCGACACTTCAAACACTGTGCATGAAGATCCTGTTCATGAAGGCTCTAGTTTTGACGTCAATACGCCCAGTGACCTTGATTTGATTTCACCTGCGTTGAGGAGGTGGTCGAACAGCGCAGGACAAGATATGGACAGCACATTTTGGAGGAGAAACCTAAATTTAGACAGGTTGCAAAGGACTAGAGAACGGGATGCCAGGTTTCGGGACGCTGGATTTGGCACTGAAGTATCTGAGGAAGCTGCAACCACTAGTCCTCTTATGCACAGTTCTTCTTATAGTGCATATAGCTCAATATTGCCCTGGATACTGGGAGGCTCTTCTCTTTTCTTACCAGTATTTCATGAACAGTCACGAAACAGCGATGAAGCCGTTGTCACAGATTTTAATACAACCCCTATGAACTCGACCGCACCCGAAAGTGGAGTGACAGAGGAGGGATTAAGGCATCGTCACGTTGCAAACCCGGCGGGCAACACTTGATGTGCCGGACTTGACCTTTGTTCCTTTTGTTCTCCGAGTTTTCTATAATTTTTAGCCTGCAGTAAGTCTATGCAGCGGTCGTAGTGGTTTTAAAAGGTTGACGTTTTTGCAACCAAACGGGAGCAGATTTGCTGAGGAGATAGGGGGAGCGAGTACAGGTACTGATACTGCTCATGACTGAACATCTTTGTACATTTTGTCTTATACGATTCTTTAGACGAGAGGGTGTGATGAGCTGGTTTACCACCGCAACACCAGTGTCTGGAAGTAGGTAGCTGCAGTACTTTCTATACCTCTGAAACAAGAGGGTCTTTAATTTACGCATTAGCCAGGAATGAAAAGCTAGGAGTAGCTAGTAGACTGCTCTTCAAAGATGTTTTATGAAATTCTTGTGAGGAAGGCGGCCTAGGTATCACTACCATCTTTTGGTTTGTATAATATTCACTTCTTTTCATATTGTGGCTCTCTTCTACAAGAGCAACGTAGTTGGAGCGTTACTTACCGAGCAGAATATAGAGTTTTGTATCTTCTTTTCTCCATGTGTTATTTCATCAGGAACTTGATGGTGGATTTAGTGACGTACAGTATCAACCGGAGTTTCTTAATTAACCTTATTCTGTTTTATGTTGGAAATAAATTGTGAATGGCTAAACTGTGATTCATTCAGCACGTGGAAGGAGAAAATAAAACCATGACACCTAAGAGGCAGACATACCAATTACTTAACAAATTTTCCCTCATGTACCCAAGGTGAACATTTTGTAATCTAGAATGTACACCTTCTGTGCATGAGGGCGGAATTGAGTGCTAGGTGGTAACGGGCATGTTTACCTTAACCCTTTAGTGCCAAGGGTACTAAAGCTGGGAGCACTGGATTTCAGTGCTTTTTTTCACTGTGGTTGAGACTACCAAAAATAGAATGGATTAAATTAGAAAGTAGTTGTACAATTCTATTATCAACTGGAGAGCACACATTTTATTAAAATTTGAGAATCATTCAATGGTGGGATTGAAAGATTACAGTATGTATTTGACTGTATAATGCACGTTCAAAAATGAGATTTTGGGGGGGTGTGTGACTTCAAAGTTAAATAGAATTTGGGTTAAATTTTCAAGAATGAAAGTAAAGAAGTTCAACGATGCCCTATGTCAACACCTCTCCATTGCAATCTTTCATATCAAGAATAGACTCACACATAATTATTGTGAATTTTATAAGTGAAAGTGACTTATCCATATACGGTTTGGGACAAAAATTTATACGTTGAAAATTGACATGAGTGGGTACATTAGTCAAGATCGGATTACACACTCTAATGAAAGATGAAGAAGAGAACACAATTCAAAAAAATAAAACAAGATAACAAACTTCCAAACACAAGAAATACTGCATAATACATGTGTTGTATTTGTAAGTATTTACTGAATTTTCAAGTATTTGCAGTGTTTTTGCGTTTTGTTAATAGGTATTTTGATAGTTGTACGATTCCAAATTGAAAATTTCTTTTTCTAGAAGGTGTGTAATGTATATGACAAAATCTAAACTTCAAAACTGAAGTTCAAATTCTTTACGGATTCTTTGCTATTTGCATTTCGGACGTTGTAGTGACCATAATGTGGTCAGCTGGGCACTAAAGGGTTAACCTTGTAACGTCCCAATTCAACACTGATTTTGAAGATACATTATAAAATGTCTGATGATAACAAAAATGGAGTTGATGTACGAAGTTAAGTTGTAAATGTCAATGTGAAGACTACATTTGTTCAATTGGATTTATCATATTTTTTATTAATAAATTGTAACTAAATTTTCAAACTTTTCTTTTGAAATTCAATTGAAAATCCCAAATTAACCCCTAAAGGACCGGGGGGTGTTGAACTTAGCTCTTGTTTTCTTGACTAGCATTTGTAGCAAGCTCAATTCCTCATTGGTGTGGGGTAAACTTGACAATCCGCACCGTTGAAACTAAAGAAGACTTACGTAGCTTTTTTATGAAAAAAAATCAACAAAATCGCATAATTTTTGAGAAAATGCCACCGTTGAGAAGATTGATGGAACTTGTTTGGGGTATTTTGAATGTACACGTGCTAAAATCGGATTGTTCAAAAGTGCTCCAAAAATTTTGAAATTTTTACTGTGAGTAGAAATCATCATTTAAAACATGTGGAAAAAATTTCAAGTAATTTGGAGGTGCGAGGAGGAAGATATGAGGGTCTGAAGTGACGCCAAAATATCCACTGTGCAACTCAAAAAAATCACCAAAAATCGCTCACATGATGAATTTCACTCGATCAAGAAGTACCTATAGATTTGGCTCTCAAAAAGAGCCAGGGTATCTTTGTTGCTCATCTTACAATTCAAAGCCCAAGATCCCAAAATTTCCCACTTTCTAGTTCCAGAAGCCCCCTGGGGGCCTTACGGTCCTTTAGGGGTTAACAAAAATGAAATTAAAAATTGTTGCAATGAATTTGGAATAACATGCTTTACAAGATGGTATGATTTCCACTATTTGATTATACTTATTTTGGAAAATTATGTTTAAGATCTCACTTTTTTGAACTAAAAATGAAACTTGACATAAACTAATTATGTTATTTAAAAAAAATCAAAATATCTTATTTTGAAGATCCACACCATACAAATGATAGTCAATTAGCACAAGAATCAAGAGAAATTTTGATGGATGAAAAAATGTACACGATGTAGTCAAGAGAAAGGTTACTCAATATGTTCGTGATTCATTACATGGACTCATGCGTGTCAAAGGGTTAAGCACTTCATGCTTAATTAGAGGGTTTTATGTTAAGTACAATAAAAGCTTTTATGTTAATCATACTATGATAGTCGTGAATTATATTGCAACATTGGCATCATGATCAATACTAAAAAAAAACATTTATGAATGAAATACAACATGTACAATTGTAATACTCGATACACCGATTATTGTCATTATTGTGAGTCACAAAATTAGTTTGAGATTTCCACCAATCCTCCATTAGTGTGAGACTTTACACACAATCCTTATTTACTACTCACTGTGAGAATTAATAACCTCAATTATCTGGAAAGTTAAGAAATTCACTCTGTAAGTTGGATTGCCTCATGAATACAGTACCCAGCCATAAAGGTCAGCATCTCATGTTGCATAATTATTTGTTTTGGAAAATTTATTTTCAACAATTTCAAATTCTAGGAATATGTTTCAAGGTTCTCTTTTTAATATAAAAAATAGATTATCTCTTAAAAAAGACTTTGAATCCTAAAAATTTGGGCTTTTCTTTGGGCTCTTTTTTAATTTAATATCTCACTTTTGAAACTAAAAAATTTAAAAGAATTATAATAAAAATCCTAAATCACATCCTCGGAACAAAAATGAATTGTCCTACCTTTTAAACCCTTAAACATCAAAGGTCCTCTTTAATCATATATATTTTTCATTTATTTTTTCCTACAAGCATAAGATTTGTCATATTTCACTAATAATTTGAAAAATGTTCATGTATCTGAATAAATATCAATAACCTGATAGAAGATATATATTATACACTAATTTCTAAACATCAAAATCTATTATAACTATATAGTCAAACTAAAAACAAGTCACAACTGACATTTAGAACACTTTCAGACAAGTCACCTTGAATAAGATTTCTATTAGTGAAAGCATCACTTTACTCATTAAAACAACAACCTATTTTGAGAGTGATGACTTATTAGTGTTTTTTTGAAAAGAAGAATAAGATAAATAGTACATTCCATTTCAAATACTTAGGGTTCATTCTACTCATGGATGCCAATTCACATTATGACAATAGATTTGACTCGTGCAATGAAGTAACTTGATCGTTAGAATCAAAACTTGAAGTGATGATAATGTATTGAATCAGTAATTACAATAAGAGATTTTGCCTTTTGCATCATTTTTATCAATAAGAATCAAAAAACATTGACCATATCAATGTTTAACTTGTGTTCACTAAAGGTTAATAGTATTTTTAATATAAATAAATGAAATGACAATTATAGATGTACTTTTAGTTGGTTGTGCGGTAGTTTAAGAATTGTTTAGGGGATTAGATGTACACATTTCAAAAATTTATACATTGTAAAATGATATAATTTTGTTTGCAATGATATTTTCTTACTTGTACTCACGTTTACTATTTAAAACAACAACCTTATTTGATAGTGGTAACTTAGTGTGTTTCATTCACATGAAGAGTAAGGTAATACGTCCCATTCCTAATAGTTGATATTTTAAGCACCTAATGTGAGGTCCATTGTAAATGCAAATTGTCACGATGACAATAAATTTGACTCACAATAAAGTGACTTGATAGCTTTAATCAAAGCTTGAAATGATGATAATGAGTTGAGTCAGTGATCACAGTAAGTACCTTTATTTTTTGCATTATTTTTACAAACAAGAATTAAAGAACATTGACCATATTAGACTATCAACGCTTATTTTGCGTGTACTAAAAGAAACATTGTGTTTATTATTGGTGAGTGAAATGACCATTATAGATGCACCTTTAGTCACTTGTGAGGTAGTCTAAGAACTATTTAAGAGATTAGGCCTACACACTTCAACAAATTTATAAAAAATCATATTTTGTCAAAAATAATATAATTTTGTTTGCGGTAATATTTTCTTACATGTACCCGTATTTATTGTCAAAAACAACCTCTTCTAGTAGTGGTACAACTTATTGTATTTGATCTACATGAAAAGTAAGGTAGTACATCCCATTTTTAATAGTTGACTATTTTAGGCACCTAATATAATGTTCATTTTACTCGTGAATGCAAATTGTCACAGTCACAATAGACTGACATAATGGCCATGAGCAATACTTGAAATGATGGTAATGAATTGAGTTAGTGATCACAATGAGAACTTTTACCTTTTTGCATTATTTTTACTAACAAGAATCAAATAACATTGAACATGTAGGGCTTGATTTTGTTTTCACTGGAAATATATATTGCGCTTACTATTGGTGAGTGAAATGACTATTATAGATGCACTTTTAGTTGGATATGGAGTTAAAATGATGTCCATTCCAGTGATGAATGCAAACTGACAATGTCACAATAGGTTTGACTTACAATCCTAGGGAGGTCACTTCCAAAATTTTATTAAACCACCTAAAAAAATATAGGATGCTTTTAATTCTTTGTAGCGAAATATCTATAATTTTTTTAGAAATACCATAGCTTAAATGAAATGGCCCAAATGGTATTATATCTAAAGTAGGGTAAGTGAAAAGTATAGGTAGTATTTAATTTTTATTAATAAAGTAAAGTTTGTAATATTTAAAAGAACAAAGAATTTTTGTTAGGTCCAATGAAAATCCTTGGATTGAATGAGAAATTGCCTCAATTGCCTATTTCCTAAACGGGACTTGGAGGCTCGTGTCTAAAATGTCTTTATTCAGGGTAAATAGTAGAGTGGTAGCTAGTGCATTGGGATAGATGACATTTTTGTGCTTGAACTTCTGCCCCTTGCAAACAATTATATTGTTGGGTATTTGATTCTCTATTGGATTCATGTTGTTCGTTTGTTAAATTGTGTTTTTAAACAAATTACTTGAAATGTGACACTTGTTCAACTTTTTTGTTTGTTCTAGATTCTATTCATGTTTTTAAGGTAAGCACATTAATGACAACACTTTAGGAACTGTGCACAATTGTCATTATTTGAAAGTTCCATTCATGTATTGTTGTTGTTTATTATGTATTAATGTCAATTTATGCCAAGATTCCATGATTTTGATAAATGGTACGATTTATAAACAAAATAGGGTTTATATAATAACTTAATGGTGGAAATTATATTTACATATGAGGTCTTGAAAAATACCTTAAAGTACCATTTTATCTACTAATTGGGTACAACTTATTTAAGAAATTTAAATAAATAGCCCGTCTTTAATTATCTCCGGACCGCACTTGGTTTACAATAGTATACAATATGTGACATCCTTGTGTTTACAATGGTCGGAATGACATGATGACCACATTCAAAGCTTGAAGTGATGATAATGAATTGAGTTTGTGTTCACAATAAGAACTGTTACCTTTTGCATTATCTTTACCCATAAGAATCAAAGAACATTGATTATTTTTAGGATTTGATTTTTTGTTTACTAAAGGGATATACTCCATATTTTCTATAGGTGAGTGAAATGACCATTATAGATGGAGTTTGAGTCGGATATGATATAGTCTAAACACTATTTAGGGGATTAGGCCTACCACTTTAAAACTTTATGGAAGTCATACTTTGTCAAAAATGATATAATTTTGTTTGCAATGATAATATCTCACAAGTGTCTCCATATTTTTTGTAAAAAAAATAACTTTGTTTGGTAGTGGTAACTTAGTGTATTTCATCTACAAGAAGAGTAAAGTAGATAGACATTCCGTCCCATCTCTAATAGTTGACTTATTTTAGGCAATTAAAATGAGGTTTATTTGAGTCATGAATGCAAACTAACACTGTCACAATAAATTTGACTCACAATGGAGTGACTTCACGCCCAACTCAAAGCTTGAAGTGATGATAATAAATTGAATGAATGATCACAAAAATAACTTTTACTTTTTGCAATACTTTTACTAATAAGAATAAAAGAATGTTGACCAATCTAGGTCTTGACTTTGTATCCACTAAAAGTAAATATTGTGTTTACTATACATGAGTGAAATGACCATTACAAATGCGTTTTTAGTTAGTTATGAGGTAGTTTATGAATTATTTAGGAGCTAGGCCTTAAAATACTTAAAAATTTTATGAAAGAAATCTTACTTTGTCAAAATGATGTAATTTAAATTGCCATAATAAGACTACCCTAGTACATTAGCACTTTGCCAGTAATTAGACACTAATACACACTGACCACAATGTAGGACAACTAGTCACATGACGCAAATAGTGTAGTTGACGTAATCCGGCAAAAGGACGCATGTGTGGATTTGTAGTATTGTATGTACACAACCATAAGGTTGACAAGAAATAATTATATAAAGACAAACCCAAATCTATAGGAAACTCTTTTTTCAACAAACATTCTATTTTTTATAATTCAAAAGAAGGAATGGTCCTAAAAAGTGTCCATGACATTTGGGAAACAAATTAATTATTGGGCATGACCTGATCAAATTTTTTAATTTTTTACGTAATTATTGATTAAACAATGTTGGTTATAATTTTTTTTAATTGTGTTGTGCAAACGTGTAGAAAATGTCAATCCATACCTCATCCTTTTATCAAAAAAACTAATATATTTTTTGATTAGATTCATTCTATAAACAAGTCGATTTTAATTTACGATGTCACTATTTAAATCTTATAAAAACATATCTCTAAATTGTTATTTGATTGAAAAATAATATTCACACCTTCATGCTCTAAAACAAAAAGAAATCCTACTAAGGAAGTGAAATTTGAAGATCACTCTAAAATCTTAGAAATAACTTTTTTACAAAAATTGGAAGGTCATCCTACAAAATTGAAATGACTTTATAGAGAATTCCATATTTTGTGTTTATAATGTTTCTTAAAACTAATGATGTGCATAATAATGGAGTTTTGTGTTTTCAAAGATGAAATTTGGCATGCTTGCTTGAAATTTGTTAAAGGTGATTGTGATGATGAATGTTGTTGTTGTTAAAAGTTGTTAGTTTTAAAAAGGAATCCTAGAAAATATCCAGAACATTTGTGTAAGGAATGAATTAATGGCATGACCTGACGGCCAACTGGCCAAATACGGTAGTCATGATGAAACTACTAGTGTATATAGGTAGTCATGATGAAACTACCGTGGTACCGGTAGTCACGATGAGACTACCGTAGTACCTTAGCAGCTTTGCCGGTAAGTAAACACTAATATACACTGACGACAAAGTGCCACAATAGTCACATGACGCAAATAGTTTAGTTCACCTAATTCATAAAGATAGACATATCTATTTTTGTAGTACTCTACACAACCATAAGGTGAACAATAAATAATGATATAAATAGAAACCCAAATATTTAGGAGATTATTTTTGCAAAAAGGATTCTTTTCCCTATAATTTATAAAAAGGAATAATCCTAGAAAATATCCACAACATTTGCATAAGAAATTAATTATTCGGTATGACCTCAAAGCCAAGTACAATAGTCATGATGAGACTACCGTAGTACCTTAGCAGCTTCGCGAGTTAGAAGACACTAATAGACATTGACCACGAAGTGGTAATATAGTCACATGACGTAATTAGTCTAGTTTAACTAATCAGAACAAGAGACGCACATCTAGTTCTAGGGAAGTATACACAACCATAAGGTCTTCAAGACATAATTAAAATAAAATAAATCCAAATATTTAGGAAACTAATTTTTCAAAAAGAATTCTAGTTTCTATAATTCAAAAAAATGGGATGACTCTAGAAAATATCCACAACATTAGGACAGGAAATCAATTATTAGGCATGCCTGACAGTCAAATACAATAGTCGTGGTGAAACTACCGTAGTACCTGGTAGTCATGATGAAACTATTGTAGTACCTAAGCAGCTTCGCCAATAATTAGAGACTAGTACACATTGACCTCAAAGTGGTACAATAGTCACATGACACAAGTAGTGTAGTTTAGCCAGTTCAACAAAGACACGCATTTTTAGTTTTGTATCACTATACACAACCATAAGCTGGACAAGAAATAGTTATACAAAGACAAACCCAAATCTTTAGGAAACTGATTTCTTTTATAAATTCTAGGTCCTAAAAAAAAGGAATGATCCTAGAAAATATCCACAACATTTAGGCAAGAAATCAATTATTTGGAAAGACTTGACAGCCAAGTATATTAGTGACGATGAAACTACCGTCGGCGTACATGTAGTCATGATGAGACTACCGTAGTACCTTAGCAACTTCGACAATAATTAGACACTAATAAACACTGACCACAAAGTGGAACAATAGTCACATGACGCAATTGGTGTTGTCTACCTAATCCGACAAAGAGAGGCATCCCTAGTTTTGTAATTCTATACACAACTATAAGGTGGACAAGAAATAATTAAATAATGAGAAATCCAAACTTGTAGAAAAATATTTTTGCAAAAATATTTTATTTCCTATAATTCAAAAAAATGGAATGATCCTAAAAAATATCCACAACATTTGGGCAAGAAATCAATTATTCGGCATGACTAGAGAGCCAAATACAGTAGTCATGATGAAATTACTATAGTACATATATTTATGATGAGACTACCGTAGTATGTTAGCAGCTTGTTAATAATTAGACACTAATACACATTGACCACAAATTGGTACAAATAATCAAATGACGCAAATAGTGTAGTTTACCGTATCCGATATAGAGAAGCATCTCTCGTTTTGTAGTTCTATACACAACCATAAAGTGGACAAGAAATAATTATATAAAGATAAAAACCAAATCTTTTGGAAAGTCTATTTGCAAAAGAAATTCTATTAGGTACTGGTTTGATATGGGTACCCTGGTTACGTGTAACCATATGTGTGTCTGTGTATAACTCATTTTATGCTTGCCAAAAATTATGTTTTAACACAGTGTATGCAACTCCTACTATGTCATCTACAACACCATCTAATTTTTGTAATTTTTCGATATTTTTCCTTTCCAAAAATATATTTGTCTTAAGTCACACTAATTCCAAAGGGGGTACCCATATTAGGCCATCAACCTATTTCCTATAATTCCAAAAAAAGCTAGGAAATATCTACAACATTTGGGCAAGAAATCAAATATTCAGTATGACTTGACAACCAAGTAGAGTAGTCATGATGAGACTATCTTAGTACCTTCGCAGCTTTGCCTGTAATTAGACACTAATACACATTGACTACAAAGTGGTAAAATGATCACACGCTGCAATTAATGTAGTTTACCTAATCCGACAAATATAGGCATATCTAGATTTGTAGTACTATACAGAACCATAAGGTGGACAAGAAACTCTAATTGCAAAAGAAATTTTATTTCCTATAATACAAAATATAGGAATGATGTTAGAAAATATCCACAAGATTTGGGTAAGAAATCAATTATTTGGCATGACTTCACAACCAAGTACAGTAGTCATGATGAAACCACCGTAGAAACGGTAGTCATCATGAGACTACCGTGGTACTTTAGTAGCTTTGCCAGTAATTAGACACTAGCACACACAGATCACAAAGTGGTAAAATAGTCACATGACGCAATTGTTGTAGTTTACCTAATCTGACAAAGAGAAGCATAACTAGTTTTGTAGTAATATACACAACTATAAGGTGGACATGAGATAATTATATTAAGAGAAGCCCAAATTTTTACAAAACTATTTTTGCAAAAAAATTGTATTTCTTATAAATAAATAAAAAGGAATGATCCTAGAAAATATCTACAATATTTGGGGAGGAAATGAATTTTTTGGCATAACCTGAGAGCGACGTACAGTAGTATGGTGAAAGTACCCTAGTACTGGTAGTCTCGATGAGACTATAATAGTAGCTTACCAGCTTGGATAGTAATTAGACACTAATACCCATTGACCCTAAAATGAAACACATAGTTAGATGAAGCAAATATTGTAGGTTACCTAATCCGAGAAAGAGACGCAAACCTAGTTTTGTAGTTTTATGCACAACCTTAAGGTCGACAAGAAATAATTATATAAAGAAAAACCCAAATCTTTTGGAAACTAATTTTGTGACAACAATTCTATTTCCTATAATTCAAAAAAAGAATAATCCTTAGAAATATTCAGAACCTTTGGGCAAGAAATCAATTATTTGGCATGACTTGACAATCAAGTACAGTAATCATAATGAAACTACCATGGCACTTGTAGTCATGATGAGACTACCATGGTACCTGCTGTCTTTCCCTAATCTTACAAAGAGAGGCATATCTAGTTTTGTAGTAATATACACAACCATATGGTGAACAAAAAATAATTATATAAAGAGAATCCCAAATCATTAGGAATCCATTTCTGCAAAAAGACTCTATTTTCTATAATTAAAAAAGGACCATCCTAGAAAATACCCACAACATTTGGGCAACAAAACAATTGTTGATCATGACTTGAGAGCCAAGTAAAATGGTCATGATGAGACTTCCGTAGTACCTTAGCTGTAATTAGACACTAATTCACACTAACCACAAAGTGTTACAAATAGGCACATGACGCAAATAGCGTAGTTGACCGAAATTTGAAAAAGAGAGGCATATCTAGTTTTGTAGTACTATCTTTAACCATAAGGTGGACAAGAAATAATTATATGAAGAGAAACTCAAATCTTTAGGAAACTATTTTTGCAAAAAAAAAAAAATCTATTTCCTAA
This sequence comes from Pohlia nutans, assembly GCA_022496805.1. Taxonomy (NCBI): domain Eukaryota; kingdom Viridiplantae; phylum Streptophyta; class Bryopsida; order Bryales; family Mniaceae; genus Pohlia; species Pohlia nutans. Next base: position 9,072,304 of record CM040086.1, read on the forward strand.
AATACAAAAAATAGAAATGATCCTAAGAAATATCCACAACATTTGGGCAAGAAATCAATTATTCGGCATGACCTCATAGCCAAGTACACTAGTCATGATGAGACTACCGTAGTACTGGTAGTCTTGATGAGACTACTGTAGTACCTTAGCAGCTTCGGCTATTAGTAAACACTAATACACACTCACCACAAGGTGGTACAATAGTCACATGAAGCAATTAGTATAGTTGACCTAATTCGACAAACATAGGCATCCTTAGTTTTGTAGTACTCTACACAACCATAACGTGGACATGAAATAATTATATAAAGAGAAAAGCAAATCTTTAGGAAACTGTTTTTTAACAAAAGAAATTTGTTTCCTATATATTCAAAAAAATGGAATGGTCCTAGAAAATACCCACAACATTCGGGCAAGAAATCAATTATTTGGCATGACTTGACATACAAGTACAGTAGTCATGATGAAACTACCGTAGTACCTTAGCAGCTTCGTGTGTTAGTAGACACTAATGCATACTAACCACAAAGTGGTACAAGATAGTCACATGACGCATATAGTGTAGTTGACCTAATTCGACAAATAGAGGCAAATTTAGTTCTTGAGTACTTATCACAACCATAAGGTTGACAAGAAATAATTATATAAAAAGAAACCCAAATCTTTAGAAAGTATTTTTTCAAAAATAATTCTACTTCCTATGGTTTAAAAAATGGAATGATTCTAGAAAATATGCATGACATTTGGGCAAGAAATGAATCATTCGGCATGACCTCATTGACTTGACAGCCAAGTACAGTAGTCATGATGAAATTACCGTAGTGTCTTAGCATCTTTGCCAGTAATTAAATTATTTTCAAAAAAATTTAAATTTAAATATTGATCAATAAGAATATAAAAGAATATTAACTAATATTTGAAAATTTGAAGTTTTTGTTTTTGAGTAATTATTGATTAAACTATGTTGGTGACAAGTTTTTAAAATTGTGTTGTGCAAACGTGTAGAAAATAATCAACGGACACGCCAACCTTCTGATAAAAAACTAATTTTTTTTACTAGATTCATTTTTTAATCAATTTAGATTTTATGATGTCACCATTTATATCCTATAAAAAAAAATATATATATATCTCTAAATTGTAATTTGTAATTTTAATTTAATTGTAATTTAATTTATATATCACACCATGATGATCTTAAATGAAAAAAAAATCATACAAACCAAGTTGAATTCAAAAATCACTCTAAAACCTTAAAAATGACTATTTTACAAAATTTGGAAGGTCATTGTACAAAATTGAAATGACTTTAGAGAGGATTTCACATTTTGTTTTTGTTATGCTTTTCAAAACTAATGATGTGCATAATAATGGAGTTTTGTGTTCCCAAAGATGAAATTTGGCATGCTTGCTTGAAATTTGTTAAAAGTGATTGTGATGGTGAATGTTGTTGTCAAAGGGTTGTTAGTTTTAAAAAGGAATCCTAGAAAATATCCCTGGAGAACATTTGTGTAACGAATGAATTAATGGCTTGACCTGACGGCCAACTGGCCAAATACGGTAGTCATCATGATACTACCGTGGTACCGGTAGTCTTGATGAGACTACCGTAGTGCCTTAGTTTTCGCCAGCAATTAAATTATTTCAAAACTATTTGATTAAAAAAATTAATTATTAAAAAAATTAGGGAAAAATAAGAATATGAAAGAATAATCTCTAAAATTTGAAAAGTGGAAGTTTGTGTTTAAAAATCAATTAACTATCTGACATGAAAGTGTTGAAGCTGCCATGGTACTACGGAATAAGAAAGAAAGTTGGGCAGTTACAGAATGTTATGTTCTCTACTCTTGAGAACATACTTTTCCAAGAAGAAAATTCACCTCCTGAAGAGTACTACAACTCCTACCATTACCTCTGAAGAACTCTGGTGTGGGGTCTCAAACAAACAGCCACCTTTGGTGGTGGTGGTGGTGTTGTTGCTCATCTTCTGTTGTATGAATGTCTGCTGTAGGATGTGCTGCAATAAACCCTAATGGTGTTTCCTTGCGCTTGTTTTCATGAGCACCGAGCTGCATTCATTTGCAACTTAGGCGATTGATCAGCAGTTTTCAAGGATCTCCTGCTTGGAAGTAGATCCACATTGCTGCAGATAGCTAGTCGGTGAAGCCATTCGATCAGTCGGTAAAACCGGCGAACACAATGCAGCAACGGAACAGTGAGGTTAGCTACGCACGCACAATTCATTAGCGCACTGTCTGCAATTCATCAGGTTTCCCATTCTGTGAATGATCGATTTTTCTGTATGGAGGAAGAGAAAGGGAGATCGAGTTACATGATTGTGAGAGGGCGGTGTTGCTGTGTGTCTACAGAGCTCGCTGGACGGGGAGAGATGGAGTCAGCTGCCGCCTGAGTTGCTGGAGCGAGTGCTGCCGTTCTTGCCCGTGCCGGACCTGTGCCGCTTGCGCACCATCTGCAAGAGATGGAACGCGCTCATCTCCACACCGGAGTTCGCCACTCTCAACGTTTCCAGTACTCGTCACTCCGCCTGTTTCGTGGTGAAGCTGCGCGTGATCTCCACCAACAGCGGTCGCAGCAAAGGCGTCCCGCGCTGGAGCATCTTCGACACGAGCTCCCGGAGGTGGTACAGCGTCAAGAACGAATGGATCATGAACGGCGTTTCGCTCAAGGGTTACGACTACGATGTGGCGGCCATGGATGGCGGCTTGGTGTGCACATCGGTGAACGCGTTCACGGAGGATCAGCTGGGAGCCTCCACGATCGACAACGCCACGCACCCACAGACGCTGATCGTGGCGAATCTCATCGGCAAGCCCGTGCAGGTGCTGCCCAATCCGCCTCTGGCGCGCATCGACCTCTGCTGGCTCAACTTGAAACTGGTCGTGGAGAAAGTGTCCCAGTACAAGATTTTCCTCATCTGCGTGGGCTCGTTTTGGAACCAACGAGACTCCTGCATGTCTGTGTACGACTCGGCGACCCATCAATGGCGAAACGCACCGAACCCGCCCGTGTCGGACGTGGGCGCTCGCGTGCGCAGCGTGGTCTTTCACGGCGTGTTCTACGTCTTGTTCAGCGCTGCAGATGGCGTGATTCATCGTCTCTGTGGCTACCGGGACGATGCATGGGACGACACGGGCGTGGAATTCTCCCGGGAGAGCAAGCTGCTGGACTGGTCGGAGCTCGTGGTGAGTGACAACCGCTTGTTTCTCATCACGCAACGCTCGGTGAAGATCGTGTTCCGCAAGCGCCGCGTGGTGAGCTATCCGTTGGACATCAGCGAAATCTTGGTCCCGGAGAAAGCGTGCCGGACGGTGGCCAGGATGCGAGAACTGGTGCGTGCGAAAGTGTCCGCGTTTGGGTTTGCGAATGCCATCTTGTTGATGTGTAAAGACACGGGCAAGATGGTGCAGTACCACTTGAGCACGGGCTTGTGGGAGTCCTTGCCCCCCAACCCCTTTGAGCATTCCGCCTTGCAGGGCTCCTCGACGTCTGGATCCTGCTTGTCCCGCCATGGCAAGCAGATGAATTACCTTTGTCTGCCCAACACACCTTGGTGAGATCACATTCATTGCTGCGATTGGTATGCATATATATTTCCTATCTGCTTTTTTGCAATGCCTACCCTTGTCAGATTATTTGTTTTCAGATTATTTGCATCTGCATTCATTTCACTGTTTGTTGATCTGTAGTATACTTATTGATATGTATTTTTTGTTTGTACGAGTTCCATCATTGCAATGCATGTGCTGAAGAACATTAATTACCAATGTTTGATTTCTTTACACACTGTTTGTTCCGTTAAGAGATGTCTAATTGGGATGATTCATGAGGTCTCCTTATGGTCACAGTGATCATACGGAGGGAGGATTTTCTTTACGATAAAAAAACCTGAAAACATTGATTGTTTGCGTCTTGGAAAAGCTGTTTGATGTTGCAATGCATGTGCTTGCTTGCAGGGGTTGAAGAAGAGTGCCAAGAGTGCTCAACTCAGGGCAAGGCTTTGATTCTCAACTCGTGAATGGATTTTACAATCTACTGGCACAATGTTGTCACATCATTTTGCACTTCTGGAGATACACTCCATTTGGGAGCTGTAAAGGCCTTTTCAATCAGCCATGCAGCGTTTCATCATTAGCACGACCATCAAGTAGCATCAAACTGTACAAACATATATACTCATCTGCCTATATATAATTTTTTAAGATTAGTTGGTTGCTGTCTAATCCTTGGCATAGTTGTTGCTCTATTGCTGCACTCTGTTGTTCTTCGTTGTGCATGAATGAGCGTTACATGCTTTGAGTATTAGATGCGGATCAAACTATATGGGTAAGTATGGAGAGTGAATGAATCTGGTATTGTATGAGTTTCGAAGTACTTAGGAGGCAAATTTTTTGCACATTGAGTGCTTCCAATGTTGGAATGAGAGTGCCAATAAGCAAAGCCACCCCATTTTGTGTCACAATTCAGAAGCCACTCTCTTTGTCACTATATATTAGCAGTGTACATATCAAAATTTAAAATGGAAGATACTAATACATAGTGACCTCAAAGTGACTCAAATAGGCACAAATAGGGTGGTTTATCTTTGGCGTGGGCAAGAGTGCTAGATACCTTTGAAACCCCATCTTCTCTCAATAGAGGTATAGGAGATATGCCATTTACCACACGTTCTTTGTTGACAATATGGTAGATTGCAAACATTGTTTATTTGCTCAAAACTTTGAACATTGAAACTTTGATAATAACCTACTTCAAGAAAATGATCTTGAAAACCATATGTATCTTGCAAGTGTATGAAGCATCAAGTGAATGATGTTTACTTCATACTAAGTTTCCTCAATCATTTTGTGTGTGGCAAGAGTGTAGTCCTTGGAATCATGAGTGAACTCTCTTTAAAAAATTTACATAGTGAAAGAGAAGCATGCAATTATTGAAGTGTTTATGCTAAATGAATCTCCATTAGGGCATTTATTTAGGGCAAAATGTTGCCACAAAATGTTGGTACAAGAAAAAGTAATCTAGCTAAAATTGGTCCAAAACTATGTATTTTTTTGCTAAAAAACTTCAAATTAAAAATAAATAAAAAAAGAAGATGAAATTGCCAAATTGTAGATGAAATTATGAATATGTGATATTTTTTGTCCAATATGTGGATGAATGTTGAAATATGGAGTACCACTATAACATTTATATTGCCACTCAAGTACTTCATGATAATTTGAAAAAAAAAAAAAAACTTGATCTCCATCGTTGGTGCCTTAAAAGACGAGTCTCCAATTGTAAAGCATGAAGATTATTTCCTTCGTCCTACTAAAAAGTCGTGATTTTTGGGGTATAGGAGTATACGAGTATTGTTCATCATCTAAATGAGCACTACATACATACATACACACATATGCATTAGACATTACAGGGCAATCGTCAAATCAATCATTATTTATGACTTTAGTCATAGATTTGCATACTAATTTCAACCCACACAATCAAAAATCTCTAATTTCATACACCACCTCGTATACTCTAGATCATAAATCATGAATTTGTGAGCATGTACTAATTGCAAGGCCCAGTCGTCTATCACCAAATACGCTTATATGGCAATTGTGTGAAGGTTACTTGTAGTGATCTAAATGAATGCGAAATGACAATCTTTTGTGCCAAGTGTTTTAGGGTTGCACGCAACCGTAGCGTTAGAAATGTCAAGGGTGGTTTTTTGGTGCAAAGAGTTTTGATTTTGGCATGCCAATTGCCCTCTTAATTCAAAGTTTCATTGAAATCATGACTTTTTAGTAGGACATAGGAATATTTTTTAACGTTGAAAATTGTTCCCCGTCTCTTTGGAAGAACGAGGGTGCACTACATTGTAGGTATTATCCAACAATTGAAGTGCGGCTACTATGAAATCCACTACCAATGGTAGAAGGTAGGATCAGCAAAAACAAAAAAAAAAAAAAAAAAGTCAAAATTCATGCAAAATTATCATTTTCAAAACTTTTTGTATAGTAGAAAACATGATTTTGAAAAACACTCATGCATATTCCATCTAGAGAACCTTGTATATAATTTAGTTACAGAAAAATGTCCAAATTTTTAGAAATATATTTTTCAAAAAAATTCTATTTTGTATAGTAAAAAAGAGAATTTTAGAGAATATCCACATAATTTGGCATTTGTTGAATAGAATTCTCTAAAAAAATGTAATTATTCGGCATGACTATCGACTATGACGACTATGTATGCTCTCTCGTATGTTGCCAAACTAAGCTGCCACCCTTTAAAGAATCAATACTTTGCCCCCCTTTGCCTCCCTAAACCCTTATTTTTAACCAAGCAAGACAATTCCTTGTCCTACTCACCTCGTGTTCTCGAGGTTTTTCCATTTTTTGGTACACTCAAAGTACAAATGGAGATCACAAAATTTGGTCACCATCGTGTTTTGATTAAAAGACAACTTTACTAATGTGAATATCAAGAAGCCTACGTTGATGTTAGTTTTGTTCCAAATGGGATATAAGGGATTACTTAAAATAAATCATAGGTAGCTGTCGGTGCAACTAAAGCTCTAAAGGACACCAACTCAGATAGATAGAAACTCCGGTCCCTTTTTTTAGCGGCCGGCGTGAATGAAGTGTCCGTTCATAATGCCAATGACCCGATGCCCACCAGACAAGGGGAAATTGGGACAATACTACTCTCTCCTTTCGAGAATGGACACTATAATGACACACTATGCTACTACCTAGTTAGCGACTAGTGCCTTGAAGATACCGGACATAGTATCCCCCCAAAGGGCTTTGAGGTACCCATACAACAAGGTCCAAGGACTCCTCACCATAGTTGGGTGGACTATGGTGGTGAACACCACGCCAGCATGGGGAATAGAACCCACAACCTCCTCATTGGAGGCGATGAGCCCCAACCACCAAGCCAAGGCCCGTGGTGCCTGAACACCAACTCATTACCATTATGTTTCCAATTCTGCCATCATGTACTGACAGTAAACATTTCTAGTTTAAAATAATCACTACCAAAACATGAAGGCGAAATTGGAAACATGGTGGTAATAGCATCATAGGTTGGTGTACCTGAGTGTGAACAAGCCTCAGGGAACTTGAAAAGAAATAAAATCGGATAGAAAGGAAATTACTGTACTGTAAAAAATGGCCTTTTCCATGTGTCGGTGCTTGTGGGCGTGCCAGGTGGCAACTCCATAGGAATGCCCTATGGGAACGCGCATTGGGAACGAGAGTGAGGGCTCTTTACTGCCTGTCCTTTCTAGGCTTCCTTCTCGCATCTTCACAGCTTTTGCTTCCCGGATCAATCTCAAGCTACTTGCCACCGACGCCCGCCCTTCTTCTCTTACAATAACAACATCAGTAGCGTCCTCTTCATTTTCACCTGAACCATCAATTTCTCTGCTCACACAGCTTGGTTTGAATCCCCTTTGAATTCCGCTTTTGAAATCATCAGGAAGGGGTCGATCGTCGGGGTTTGGTTTTGCAAGTTGGCACCATGTCGTATGCCTACCTGTTCAAGTACATCATCATCGGCGACACCGGTACCCTAGCTTCTTATTCTAATTTCGGCGATTTCTTTGTTTTTTCCTTGGAGTTTTGGGCCTAGGGTTGCTGTGAATTGATGAGTTCGGTGTTGTTGTAGGTGTTGGGAAGTCGTGCCTTCTGTTGCAATTCACCGACAAGAGGTTTCAGCCCGTGCATGATCTGACGATTGGCGTGGAATTCGGTGCTCGCATGGTGACGATCGACAATAAGCCCATCAAGCTGCAAATATGGGATACGGTACAACGCTCTTTGTTTTGACGCCATTTACGATTTTGGTCTTTGAATTTCAATTTCAACTTTAAGTTTTAGAGTCCTTGTCGAGGAACCAGTCTGGATTATTAGGGTTTATTGTGAGAATACGTGAAAGATAACGTAAATACCTAGCCTCAGTTTCCTGTTCAATTTCAGGCCACCTCATATCGTCAGGGCAGGGCTCCTTATTTCCACAAGGCCCTCATGAACCTGCCTTACCCTATACTTCGTGTCCCAGCAAGTAAACTAATCAGCTAAGCTGAAGGAGACGCTGCAAATATAGAGCAATCACACGCTTTTGCTTTAGTTGCAACCATGAAGAAATCTTTGAAAACCTTACCTGGAAACCCTGTAGTATTCAATGTTGCTGCAATATTCTTTTGGTTTTCTATCCGGTAACAGAGATTAGAGGTTGTTGATAACGAAGATTCAGTTATTGGCATTGAGGTTAGCACTGTCTGCATGGTCTTTTTTTTGTGTTTTTATAAACTAAGTCGACTGCAGAGTCAATCATACACATCCACAATGGCTATGAATATTGGTTGAGTAATGACAAGGTGTTTTTGTGGCTCAGGCTGGCCAAGAGTCGTTCCGGTCTATCACGAGATCGTATTACCGGGGAGCTGCAGGGGCTTTGCTCGTTTATGACATCACCAGGTATGCCATTAACGGGATTGATTGCATCTACATTTTATGGCGTTTTTGAGTTCTCTACTGATTGTATTCTTCCTTGTACTGACAACGCTCATTACAGGAGAGAAACATTCAACCATCTGGCAAGCTGGTTGGAGGATGCCAGGCAACATGCCAATTCTAATATGACTATTATGCTCATTGGCAACAAGTGTGACCTGGCGCATAGAAGAGCAGTCAGCACTGAAGAGGGTGAACAATTTGCCAAGGAGAACGGTCTGGTGTTCATGGAGACCTCCGCAAAGACGGCCCATAATGTTGAAGATGTGAGTTGGTCACAGATAACCCTGCACTCCTTTTTTCTTTGTGATCCTTTCTCTTTCTTTAATGTCACTGACGCGGAATTGTTTTGAACAGGCATTCATCAACACTGCTGCTAAGATCTATCAGAAGATTGAGGAGGGGATATTTGATGTCTCTAATGAGGTAAGATAGTCTTCACTATCACTACATTGAGTCTTACAATCCGGAATTGTTGTTCCATATTCATGTCCTTCCTAAGCAGCCGTAATTTGAGGTATCAAGAAATTACGTACTTTACCCTCGATGTCGTACTTGTTGATATATTGCACAGATTTTCAGAGAAGCGAAAACATGGAATTAAAGTAGTAGGAACGGATGTAGAGATGTAACAATAGACCTAAAATTGCTTTAGAAGCCACTCTTTCTCAACGACACCACTTTCTTGCATGGGAGAATTTTTAGTTGTGTTCTGGCTCAAAATAGTAAATGTAAACCGAGCCTGGACTTGATGTGCTGGCAGTCATATGGTATCAAGGTTGGGTATGGAGGGACTGCTGGTGCTGGCACTGGAGCTGGGGGAGGAGGTGGTGCCGTTCAAAGAAGTGCTTGCTGCGGTTGATGGAACACACAAGGAAGGCCTGGCTGGTCAATGTTCATACTGCATTCCAGGGCTAAGCCAGTTCAAGGCTTCAGGAGATTTTATTCTTTTAATTTGTAGAGGCGATTGTTTCATATTTTCCTGTTCTACGTAATACCCCAAGCATAGCTATTCAAACCCTGGAAGCGTATGCTAGGACTGGTTGGGTTTTAAGTACTAGATGTAGTGTTTTGACTTTTGTAACATTGCTGTTGTGAAATAGGTATGTCCCTGGAGGCGATCAGATCTGTCATTCTATCCCTCATGTTAGAAAGTAACCCAAAGTTGGGTCCTCGCTTTATTAGCTTCTAGTAAGGCATCTGAAAAGGCTTTGATTTGGAGTAGCTCTTCAACAGGATCGTCTTCGTCCTGTTTCTGTGTGCGGATGAAGGTTCAAGCCTCAGGGTTTCTGAATAAGGGTGTGGGGTATCGTACACCTGATGTATGTTTTGTATTCTAGAATTTTAATGAATTCCGAGGATAGACTTTAGCTCAAGCGGTGCTGATTATGTCTCCGTCCTTTTTCTGACTTTCTTCTTTCCCACTTCTTGGCCGGCCTATATCTATCATACTTTAACTCCTAAACGCCTAGGAGTTATGAATGTAATTAACTATTCAACTTCAACTGCTAGGTGGATGATTTTCATCCAATTCTTTCCATGAAGGATTTTTGTTGGTCGTGTCACCTCTTCAAGTTAAATTCAGATCATTCAAGTTATTATTGAATTTTACATAGGGTCACAATCAAAAAAAGAGTCAAACGGTTCACCATCTGTGGTGTATTTTGGATTTTTCTTTTTTTTACTTAAGGCTTTAATGTCTTGATTCAACACAGTTTTCAAAGATTCGTTATAAAATGTTTGATGAAAGCAAAGTTGTAAATGTCAATGTGAAGATAACATCTGTACGATTGGATTCATCATATTTTTTATTAATATTTTTTAATTAATTTTGCAAGGTTTTCTCTTGAAATTCAATTTAAAATCCAAAATTAACAAAAAAAAATCAATAAATATTTTAATGAAATTGGAATATTACTACAAGATGGTATGGTGTTCATTATTCGATTCTACTTATCATGGAAAATCATGTTTAACACCTAAAGTACCAAGAGGACATATTGTGTCCACGAATAATTTTATTACTTGAATAATTTGTTTGGATTTCATAATTTTGACTCAATGTTAACTAGAGAATTGAAAATGTTCGTTTCAAGAACACAAAAAAACTTCAAGATTTGCAATTACGTTGATTGATTCATTGGGAAAAAACTAAAACGTCAACGTAGGTGAACCTGAGACATAGTAGTTAGGGCGGTTGATGACTTGGAGGGCGTTTTCACACTTGGACGTCACATTTGTAAAAAAAAAGAAGTATCCAGTATGTAAAATATTTTCCAATACTGCATCATTAACACTATAAAATAATTACGGAAAACGTTTGAATATATTTTAAATGGAATCTTTTCAAAATAATTGGAATCTTTTGTACATATTTTATATTATTTTGGAATATTTTGGAATATTCCAAATATATATTTGAATTCTTTAAAAAAAATTGCAATGTAAAAATTAATAACGATCACAAACACCGGTTCAACGAGTCACCAACAAGTCACCTCACCCAAATATAAATCTTTGAGAATCAATCATTGTTGTTGTATTTAGTTTTAGAACACCATTTTTTGTGGGCACCTAGATATAGTACATCTTTGTATGCTCCTAAACTTTCAAACGCTAATCATGGTTTCTAAATTTATGAGAAAGTTTGCAATGAATGACCTATTGGTTTTATTCAAAATTTTCAAAAATCAACTTCTGATCAAACCTTATAATCATGTAATATATACGGTAGATTGTTCTGAAAATTAATGTACAATCTCATGACTAAGTCCTTTATGAACTTCAACGGTGAAGTTTTCTACATGAATATCAATCAAGAGATACAATTGCCTTTCTGAAAGCATCACGAAAAAGTGATAAAATTTTAGGAATGAGCATGGTCCTTTAGGGGTTAAGGTCTGACTTTTTGAACTAAGAATGAAACTTGACATATACGACTTTTGTTATTTTTCAAAAATTCACATTATCTTGTTTTGAAAATCCATACCGTACAAATAGTAGTCAACTAGCACAAAAATTGAGAGATTTTGGATGGATGAAAAACATCACAGTATATGATGAAAAGACGTGTCAAAAATCATGCAGCGTTTAGAATATGGACGCTAGCGTGTCAAAGGGTTAATTAAAATTTAGGCCATGAAAAATGAGTTCTATTGCCTTTGAGCTTAATTAACAAAATGCAGTTTACCAAATATAATTTCTACTCCACTTTGAATTTTGGAAAATTTTGAAAATTGAGTATTTTATTGAAGTTACAAGTTCTACATGTATTAGGGCCACCTTCCATGTGGAGTCGGGCCGGTCCTAGATTCTAGCACTGCAACGATTAAAAAATAGCAAAGCACTTCCATGCACTCACGGGTAGAGCAATCCAGTAGATAAAATTAGAAAATTTCCACAAAGCAACCAATCACGTAGCCCACCGATGGCACGGTGATTTGGATGGAATGTAGAATCCGCTTTCTCGCTCACCGAACATGGGTGGAAGTTGGGACCTCATTTTCTGTCTTTTAGTGCTTTCCACCGGCCCGATGCTCACATGGAAGCCCGCCCTTATTATGGTGTAGCAAGAGATTGTAAAATTAGATACATGCAAAATTTTCAGTTATTGTAATGTTCTTGATTGTGAATTAAGCCCGTGGTGAAAAAATCGGATTCTTTTGGTACATTTTGTAATCGATACGAATTTTCCTTCAAATCACTTCCAAAAATCATAGTAATTAAAAAATTTCACCAAAATTTATGAAAAATTCATGGTTTGTAGTAGACACACGGCTTCATCTACTAAAAATATAAAATTGAATATTTATCTTATTTATAATGGAAAAATTGGGTGTGGTATGTAAAACACAGTTCTATGGCCATAGACCCAAGGATTTAGGAGTTAACTCTTAAATGCCTGGGAGGCCAAATATGGCTTGTGAATGTAATTCACTATTCAATTCCAACTGCTACATGAATGATTTTCATTCAATTCTTTGTTGAAAGATTTTTCTTGGTCATACCACATCTTCAAATTAAATTCTCATCATTCAAGTTATTTTTAGATTTTACATGAGTTCCAATTACAAAAAGAGTTGTAAAAAGGGTTCACCATGTAGTGTATTTTGGATTTTTTTGTTTTTTTACTTAAACTAAATTTAGGCTATGAAAATGAGTTCTATTGCATTTGAGGTTAATTAACAAATAGAAGCTTACCAAATCTAGTTTCTACTCCACTTTGAATTTTTGGAAAAAAACTAAAAATTTAGTGTTTTATCGGAGTTACAAGTTCCACATGTTCCACAAGTTTTGGAATGAGCAGCTATTTGATGCAGCTTGAAGATGCTCTTAATATGTATGTCTTTATCAGATACTCGGTCATACGTAGAAGACTTGTCATTTTTCATTCCCCGTTTCGTGGAAACAATGAACAATGGCTGAATATTATACTTATATTTTTGTCTTCTTGTGACCAAAACCACTCACCAGCGCTAACATATCCCATGTGCATGGCGCCGTTTCATTCCTTTTTCATTTATAGCAAGTGAAAATGACACATTTCCTAGTAGTGGGTGTAGCTCTTTGAGAGGCAAGGATATGTGCAAAGTGATCAACAACCTTCAAAGAGTTGCATCAGAATACAATGCAGGTCCTGAAATTCTGGATAAAACTTGATGATTCATTGGAGAGATAGAACCGCACCTCATATGGAGAAAACTTGGAGCCCAAGTGGTCCAAATTTCAGTCCCTTTGCTCCCAAGTTACCGGACGTGAGCGACAGTATGTCAAAGTTTGAGGGGTACACATCACCCTAAACAATTATAAAATTTCATGTGGTAATTTTAAACAAAAATTAAATACTTTACTTTGAAATTGATCATGACTTAATCCCTAAACGTCCTCATTCCTCTCGAGATTGGGCAGTTTTGCAAAGATGCATTATAAAATGCAACAAAGAAGGATATTTTGAACTTGATGTACGAATAAAAGTTTTACATTATGAATTTTAGATTTTATTCATACAATTAGATTTGCAATTGCTATCAACATTATTTTTGTGTAAAATTTTGAACTTAAAATTCAAACCTACTTTGTAATTTGATTACAAATAAAATATTGACAATCTGTGAATGAAATTTGTTGTGATGGGTTGAAATGGAATACTTTAAGTGTGATTTTATGAGTTGATTTTTTCAAGAGCATAATTAGACTAAGTCTAAGCGAATTTTTTTAGTGAATCCCTACAATATGAAATGAGCCAAAAAAAAAATTCGCAAATCATCCCTTTGCTAATCGGATCACACATGCATGAAAGCTAATTTCCCATAAAATCTATATATGGTTAAAAATTCGCTCTACCAAAAGTCAATGACACATGAGAAAAGCAACATAACATTCAGTATTCTTTGAGCCTGCTGCCCTCCCTTGCATGGAATGATGTGGAATATCCCGCATCATTTCATTTTTCCAACGAAATGATGTGGGATATTCCACATCCCATTAGTAGCTATGGGGACACGTGGCATTAAGCAAGAGCAAGCAACCATGGTGCACAGTAATCGAAAGCACAATTCAACAATGTTTTTTCATTGTTTATTTGATTGATTCTCAACTCAATAGTGTTTTGTCATTGAAAGCACAATTCAACAGTGTTTTTTCATTGTTTATTTGATTGATTCTCACTCAATAGTGTTTCGTCATTGTTTATTTGATTCAATAATTCTTTCAATTAGAAATCACTGGTCACTCTATATATAAAGGTGGATGAAACTTAAAAGGTAGTCTCTTTGAAGGCTACTGAATGTTATGAACTTTGTTTTTGTACATCATTGATTTTTTGAATGGTTGGATGTTTAGGAGTTAAAGTAAACTGGAAGTAGAGTATATTGTTATAATCCCCCGCATATCAATCCATTAGCCTTTTCATGCGACCTAATTTCTATTGATTTTTCAAATGTTCATTTGAATGTTCATTGAACTTTTTAAAATTTTAAAGAAAAGGACCATCTTGGTTCATTAGATTAGTCATCTCAAAACCTATCCATCTATGTGTGATTGTGAAGTAAGATGAAGGGTTGAGGGAAAGAGAAGGAAAGACGATTTGAGGTATACCGGTAGTCATCCACACACCTACCAAATTATATTTTTTGAAAGATTCTATTTTGAAAAATACCTTATTCTTAAAATATCGTCTAAGATATTTTCCTCACTAAAAAAAATAAAAACCTATAAGAACAAATCAATTTTTCAAAATTTTTGACGTCTACTACAGGTATTGAATTGATTTATTTTGACCCTACTTGTGGGGGTACAATATCTTCGAAGGACGGCTCACCAGAAGAAAATGAAAAGAAAAAGAAATGGAAAGAGCCCCGTGAGTAAAGGAAAAGAAAAACAACTAATTTTTTAATTTTTTAATTTTAATTTTAATTTTGAAACAACAGGACATTTTATTCCTTTGAGAAAGAAAAACAACTAATTAAAAGACGGAAAATCACGGAAGGGAGTCTGTGTGCGAACCTGCGAACCTTCCACCGAACCTCAGGCTGGGACGCAGCTTCGGGCCGAAGCTAGTGTAAGAGCGTATTTGATCGGGCTTTGGCCCTGCCTCACAGATTGGCCATTGCAACGACTGTTTGTTTGAATTCGTCAGAGTGTTTCTAAGCAGGAAATTACGAAGCAGAAAATCGCCGTGTTTCTGCGGAGGAGGAATTTCCATTTCTTTAATTGACAATTCCGTTCACAGTATTAATTTCCTTTCACAATGAAGGGTACTCTGAGTATTGCTGCCAAGACGAAGAAGCTCGATGTGGATAGTCGCTTGTCGTTGAAGTATTATTACCGGACGGCGGACAATCTCCTCAAGCAGGTGCCAACGAGAATCGGATTGCCGCTTTTTCGCTGATCGTTTTATTGGATTGCGTTAAATAGGGCTGATTCAAAAATGCCTTCGGTTAATTAGGGTTTCGCTTTTCGTGTTTTTTTTTGTAGGCTGGAATTTATCGCGATGAGGGGAATTCTATTGATTACTACATTCTTCTACTTCGGTTTTCCAGGTATTGATTCGTTTTTGGCAATTTGAGAATTGGATGTGGAGCTAGGTTTTCATGTTCAGTTCAATGTATCGGTGCTCACAAGGCTAGCCACATATGATCACGGTACTCAGCTCGGATTGAATTTCGCCTTCGAGAATTTAACTGAAATCTTTGTCTTCATGCGCAGTTTGGTTTCTGAGACCATACCCGAGCATCGCGACTACAGATTGTATCCTAAGGAAAAGAAAGACTACACAAGAGTAAGCCTGGAGATTTTTTGATAATTTGGCTGTTTGTAGATGATCGTAATTTACAGGATGAGAACCTCAATCGTTCATTAGTTTAAAAAATATATTCTCCTTGAACTGCAGAGATTGTTAGATGTTATCACGGAGCTTGAAAAGCTGAAACCTCAAGTTCAGAAGCAAGTTGATCAGTACAACAGAGCTTTTCTCAATTCTACGTCACCTTCTTCCAAGAGCTCGCCTTTCACTCCATATAACAATTCTTCCTCATATAACACGCCTTCTTCATACAATGGCACGCTGCAACTCGATTCCGGAACGGCGCGGCCTTCTTATAGTAGGAACCAGCCGTTTGCAGGGGTTTCAAGTTATGAAAAGGTACGCTGCATATTGTATCTGCAGTTGTGAACGTACCATTTTATTTTCAAGCTGCAGGATGTAATTAGTTTTCGTGCTTTATTTTTGTGATTCATTTAAGAAATATCTCATTGGAGTTTGAATTTATACTCGCTGATCATGGGGGTGCGTGCAGTTTGGTGACCAAGGAACTCGAGATCATGCGTCGGGTTACGGTGACTCATATAACCCGCCAAGCTCATCTCATGTTAACGCTTACCTGGACGAACAATTTAAAGCTTTGTGAGAACCTGCTTACGCTTATCGCAATAGTTTGGATTTTGGAAGGAGCCTTTTGAAAGCGTTTCTTCCCACGTCAAGTCAAAGTACCTGTGCCGTTCTTTGTTTTGGGCGGTCTATCAGTTGGAAATTGTAGTTAGCATTAATTGTGTGATAATTTTGGTGTTGGTTTTGAGCGTGCAGGTCCTTGAACATTCCAAGACCTAAGGAGGAAACACTTTCTAGACACTCTATTCTTGGACCAGTTACTCAGCGACCACGAAGAGAGTCTGTACCTGTTAAGGTATGCACTATTTTATACAATCTGAAAGTGGCCAGAGTGGTGGGCTTTAGGCTTTTCTTTTTGTTACATGTATATTATGATGTCGTAAACTCTGTATTGACAGGAGTCCAATGATTCCTTTTTCCTCATTTTAAATGTGTAGGTACAATACCCAAGTAATATTGTTGGGACACCAATCGAGCTACCAAGGTTTGTCAAATAGACTCGTTTGTTGCATGCTGAAGTGTGAGTTTTGGTTTTGTGCAGTTCTTATGCTTGTAATTAATCCTTGGAGGTATTTTCCTGTAGCTGCAATTCTTGCAGGTTTGGATCTAGCAATGTTAACATCCATGATCAATTCTAAATGTCTGATTGGTGATGTTTTACATCGGTGTTGCTGTTCTGCAAGTTAGATCTCTCTGATGTTTGCCGTGATGGGCGCTTGGGGTGAAGCTTTTTCCAGGATTGGACTGTTCCTGCTCAGGCTCCAGACTCTTCCACAAGTGGGCTTGCATCTGCAAACCTGGCTGTGTCTTCAACTGTTGCATCTTTGGATTCTCTATCACATCCTGCCTCTCAATCATCTCTTGCAATTGATGTAGCTCCTCCAATGACACTCATAAGACAGCCGTTGCCACCTCCTATTGCCGCTCCTGTACAGACCCTGCAATCTGGGCTTGACATCCATGACCACTCTCAAACCCAGTTGCCACCTGCCCTGGTGGCTGGTCCTCATCCTGGACCAGCACAAACTCTAGACGGTGATTTGTCCAAGGGACCCAAGCATTTGCATATAGTAGGCACCTATGACACTGTCTTCGTTGTTGCTTTGGTTGGTGTTGTTGATCTTTGCCTTTGCCAAGTAGAGGATCAATTGATCCAGAATTCGCATATGCAGTTCAAGTGTGTTATTGAAACCACTTTCTTATTATGGAGACTTATATCACAATGTGCATGGTTTTCCTCCAGTCTACAAAAATGATGGACGAGTTTTTGCGGTTGGCCAAAGCCAATACTGCTCGCAATCTTGAGACATGCGGGGTTCTTTCAGGGTCTCTGGTGAGCACTACCTGAATATCTGCCGCTCAATTATTACCTTCTGTTTTCTAAGACAAAACTTCAGGTATCGTGATTTGTTGTTGTTCTGTCAGTTAACAAGAGTTCGATGGAATTCTAACTAGATAATTATGTATTCTTTCTTCTAGAAGAAGGGCATATTTTATGTTTCTACCCTGATCGTACCGAAGCAAGAAGCTACATCTGACTCCGTAAGTTTCTTCTTTTTATTGTTTATTTTGTCCCGTTTCCTTTGAAGAGATGGACATGTTACAGGGATGCAACATGTTAGTTTTGATAAGCTTTTAATACCATCGCTTGTAATCAACAACGTGAAGTATTCCAGCAAGATTGTCCTTCAAATTTTTTTGGGGGGTTGCTATGTCACAGTGCCAAACAATCAACGAGGAGGAAATATTTGATTCTCAAGACAAGCGAGGTCTTTTTCAGCTTGGTTGGATACATGTAAGTTTATATAGTCTGCAGGGTTGTTTTCCATCAGAAAATATAAATGATCAGAAACTTTCTAATATCCTTTATTGCCTCATATGCTGCATGACTTGATTGGAACAGGGTTTCAACTAAACAATTCTGCTGGTTGTGCAGACACATCCATCACAAACGTGTTTCATGTCCTCTATTGATCTCCATACCCATTATGCGTATCAGGTCAGTGAGGCGGTCACTGGGAGTCTCAAGTAATTTCAAAAATGAAAAGTTGACTTGATTGAAATCATATACAACTGATTAACACTAATAGTCTCTTGGATTTGAAACTTCCGCTTCATAGGCTGTAAACAAAATTTAGTTTCAGGTTTGTACTGTGTATGTTGACAAGTGCTTAGTTTGTAATTATTTGAAGTTTGTGCTATATAGAAATTAAGGATTCTTGCTTGCAGAAAATGGACTAGTTGGAATATGTCACAAACACAAACATCTTTGTGCATCTGTGGAGTTCTACTTGTGGATATGTCTCGTCACTTGTGCTCACATTAGTTATAATTTCCTACAGATCATGTTGCAAGAGGCCATCGCTATAGTAATGGCGCCAACTGACGTTCGGTATGTTATGGTCAAATTTTCTGGTCCAATTGATATGATGTTTGCAACATTTCTGGTAGTCGGTACTGTCCCTACTTAGGAGATTATTGCCATGTAGTCATGCTTTAAATTTTGATGAAGATGTTGAAAGTGATGTCACCTAAAACTGGTGCACATATCCATATTATATTGCCCTGTTTGTAGCGTTGATTCCCTAGATCCATTTGTTACGCAGAAATGGCTAACGCATCTCATTGTCTTAAAAAGAGTGATGAAACAACGTGCTCATAGTTTTAAATCTGTCCATGCAGACCTTTTGGTATCTTCCGCCTAGCTGATCCTGGTGGTGTCAAAGTGATTCAACAATGTCAGGAGCGTGGTTTTCATCCCCATGAGAATCCTCCTGATGGGGGCCCAATATACGAGCACTGCAGTCATGTTTATATGAACCCAAAACTGCAGTTTGATGTCATAGATCTACGAGCAGATTCATAGTGTACATGTGCCAATTTATGTAATTACCTGCAATTTTAGGATATTGGTAGGTTAGCTGTTTCTCGTGGGAATCTTATTTTTTTTGTCTTGATGGAGTGCACCCCATGAGAAGTCACACCTTAATTGTACATTCTTTCAGGGGGTTCCAGGTCAGTAATGTATCAGCTATCGACTTTTGTCATGCCCTCCATGAAAATGGTCAGTATATGAACATGTAATTACCATTTATTCCAGATTGTAGTGAATTGGTGATCAAGTTCTCATCAAGAACATCCGAGGGATTTTTTTCTTCGAGAAACTCTTACTGTTGTTTCCAAATTGACCTTTAACCCTGTGATGCGCCAGCATCCATATTCTGGACCTTTAACCCTGTGACGCTCCAGCATCCATATTCTTTACGTTGGATGATTTCTGACGCGTCCTTTCACCACATATGGTGCTGTTTTTCATCCATCCAAAATTCTCTTGATTCTTGTGCTAGTTGACTATCTTTTGTACGGTATGGTTTTTCAAAATAAGATAATGTGAATTTTTGAAAAATAACAAAAGTGATTTATGTCAAGTTTCATTCTTAGTTCAAAAAGTGAGACCTTAAACATGATTTTCCAAAATAAGTAGAATCAAATAATGGAAACCATACCATCTTGTAGTGCATATTATTCCAATTTCATTACAATATTTTTTAAATTTTTTGTGTTAATTTTGGATTTTTAATTGAATTTCAAGAGAAAACCTTGCAAAATTGATTAAAAATTATTAATAAAGAATATGATGAATCCGACGGTACAAATGTTATCTTCACATTGACATTTATAACTTTTCTTTGTACATCAAGTGCATTTTTGTTTTTCATCAAACATTTTATAACAAATTTTTGAAAATAGTGTTGAATCGGGACGTTAACCCCTAACCGCCCAACCGTGCATATTTTGCATGATGTACGGATTTGAACTCCAATTTTTCATCCATCATGCACTTTTTGCAGTGTGAAATTTTTATTGAAACTTTTATGGGAAGTTAGCTTTGTGCATGTGCGATCCGATTAGAAAGGGGATGATTTGTGAAATTTTTATGCCTCATTTCATGTTGTAGTGTTCCACCCTAAATTTGGAAGATTTTAGTCTAAAAGGGCTCTTGAAAAAGTCAACTACTAAAAATAAGCAACCAAAAAATCTCCAAAAATCACTACATTTAGAGTATTACATTTCAACCCATCCCAAAAACCTCATTATTAGATTGTCAATATATTATTCGCAATCATATCACAAAGAGCTCTAAATTTTAAGTTTGAAAATTTATACACAAATATTGGTGATAGCAATCGCAAATCTAACCGTATGGATAGAATCTAAAATGCATAATGTACAACTTTTATTCATTCATCAAGTTGAAAATATCCCTCTTAATTGCATTTTATAATGCATCTTTGAAAAACTGCCAAATCTGAAAAGGGTGAGAACGTTTAGGGGTTAACCCTTTAGTGCCTAGCAAGCCAGATTATGGTCACTGGGACGTCGGAAATGCAAATAACAGAGAATCCGTGAAGAATTGGAACTTTAGTTCTGAAGTTCAGATTTGCGCACATACATTACGCACCTTCCAGAAAAAGAAATTTTCAATTTGGAATTGTACAATTATCAAAATACCTATCAACAGAACGCAAAAATACTGCAAATACTTGAAAATGCAGTAAATACTTACAAATACAACACATGTATTATGCAGTATTTCTTGTGTTTGGAAGTTTGTTATCTTGTTTTGTTTTTTTGTATTGTGTTCTCTTCTTCATCTTCCATTAGTGTGTGTAATCCGATCTTGACTAATGTACCCACTCCTGTCAATTTTCAACGTATAAAATTTTGTCCTAAACCGTACATGGAGAAGTCACTTTCACTTATAAATCTCACAATAATTATGTGTGAGTTTATTTTTGATATGAAAGATTGCAACGGAGAGGTGTTGACATAGGGCATAGCTGAACGTCTTTGCTTTTATTTTTGAAAATTTACCTCAAATTCTATTTAACTTTGAAGTCACACACCCCCCAAAATCTCGTTTTTGAGCGTGCATTATACAGTTCAAATACATACTATAATCTTCCGATCCCACCATCGGATGATTCTCAAATTTTAATAAAATGTGTGCTCTCGAGTTGAGAATAGAATTGTACGGTTACTTTCTAATTTAACCCATTCTATTTTTGATAGTCTCAACCACAGTGGAAAAACCCACTGAAATCGAGAGCTGTCTGCTACAGTACCCTAGGTACTAAAGGGTTAAACTTGTCAACGCTTCTGAAATGTCTATTGTGGAAAGTGCTAATATTCCTTACATACTCCGGTACTTTCAGAAATTTCTAATATAATTTGTAGTTTCTATGAATCTATGAATCCACGTATGTGCCATTCTAATTGCAGAAAACCTCAAAAATTTTGAGATTTGTTTTGTAATAAGGAACATCTTGTACAAGAGAGTTTTGGATTTCTAACATTAGATGTTGAACAAGTGAAAAAGCACATCATGTATCATACTATAGTTAGAGATTTATTCACACCTAAAATATTTATGGTTTCCGTATGTCAAAATCTGTTTATTTCGTACATTAAACTTTTGCATGTGATTAAATTTTTCATAAATGATTTATGAGTTGAATTCATTTAAATTTGGTTTTTGCTAGTTGGGTTTTAAAAATTTGACTAAAGTGCATCTAGATTTTGGATGTGAAGACCAATGTTGAGTAGGAATAAAATATTTTTACCTTTTACAATGGAAACTTGTTTCCAAATGTCTTCATTGTTGACATATCACCTCTTAGTAAAAAATACTGACACGAACTAATGTAATGGTTGAGAACTTAACCCTTAACCCCTAACTGCCCAAACAGGCGTTTTTGGCTTGATGTACAGATTTCATCCGTATTTTCTCATCCGTCATGCACTTTTTGTGGTGTGATTTTTTTATTGAATTTTTTATGGGAAGTTAGCTTCATGTATGTGCAATTCGATCGAAAAGTAAATGATTTTTGAAAAATTATGCCTCATTTTATGTTGTAGTGTTTCACCGAAAATCTTGAAGATTTTGGTCTAAAAGAGTTCTTGAAAAAAAAAACTATTAAAATCAAGCATCCAAAAAATCTCCAAAAATCACTACACCTAAAGTACTACACTATAACCCATCACAACAAATTTCATCCACATATTGTCAATATCTTATTCGTAATTGAATTACAAAATAATTTTTTATTTTATGTTTCAAAATTTATAAAAAAAGATTAGTGATAGCAATCATAGATCTAACCGTATAGATAGAATCTAAAATTGAAAATGTATAACTTTTATTCATACATCAAGTTCTAAATATTCATATTAATTGCATTTTATAATGCATCTTTGAAAAACTGCCTAAACTGGACATAGGTGAGGACGCTTAGGGGTTAATTGTTTAGGCGTACAATGTACAGTGGGGTGACACCGAAATTGTCCCCTTGTGCAATTCCAGAGAAAAGTGCCCACACTGCTGCCAACTTTGAGACCCTCTCGAGCGCTGGAAAATTGTTATTTATACATGAAATTTTAAACACAAAATCATTGTTATGTTGACAACATGTGTACCAAATTTCAAAGCTAGAAGATTGATACAAAAAAAGATATTCAAGATTTACTAACAAGGGGTAGATGTAAGAAATGTTTCAAAGCTGCCAACTTTGACACCCTCCCAAGGATTGAAGAATTTTTTTTTTCGCATGGGATTTTGGGAGTTGGAACATCTTTATGTTGTTTACACATTTGAAAAAATTCAAGTCCAAAAGACCCACAAAAAAATGATATTCCAAATCTACCAACAGGTGTAGTTGTGAGAAACAAAGTTGCTTCACAACTACGTTGGTAGATATAGAATAACTATTTTTGTGTGTATCTTTTGGCCTTGAAAATTTTCATACATGTGATCAACATCATAAAGATCATGTGACAAAAATTTCATATTGAAATAACAAATTCTCAGCCCTACGGAGGCTGTCAAAGTTGGAAGTTGTGAAGCAACTTTGTTTCTCACAACTACACCTTTTGGTAGATTTGGAATATCATATTTTTCGTGGGTCTTTTGGACTTGAATTTTTTCACATGTGTAAACAACATAAAGATGTTCCTACTCCCAAAATCCCATGCGAAAAAAAAATTTCTTCAATCCTTGGGAGGGTGTCAAAAGTTGGCAACTGTGAAACATTTCTTACAGCTACCCCTTGTTAGTAAATCTTGAATATCTTTTTTTGTATCAATCTTCTAGCTTTGAAATTTGGTACACATGTTGTCAACATAACAATGATTTTGTTTTTAAAATTTCATGTAAAAATAACAATTTTCGAGCGCTCGGGAGGGTGTCAAAGTTGGCAGGAGTGTGGGTACTTTCCCTGGAATTGCACAAGGGGACATTTTCGGTGTCACCCCACTGTACATATTTCATATATGTTTTCTCATTTGTCATGCACTTTTTGAAATGTTGATTTTTTACCGAAACTTTTATGGGAAGGTCACTTCATACATGTGTGATCTGATATAATTTGTGAAACTTTTATGCCTCCTTTCATGCCACATTGTACTGCCAAACTTTTTGAAGATTGTTGTGGGAGGTTAAGATCTTCCCTACATGTCACATATGAGTTTCTTGGTAGGATGGATGACTAAGAACATAAATTTTGTGATGTTTGTGTGGTTTTAGTGAAGTTTAAAATGTATATTTAATCATAGAATTGTAGTATTTTTTTCAAGCAATAAATTCTTTTACTATTATTGTTTATGTTTTCATTTAATAAAGTTAAATTGTATGACATTTCCTAAAAATTAAAATACGTTAAATTTGAACAAAACATGCAATAATTATGCATTTTTAAAGTTTGGAATGTTTTAACCCTTTAAGGTCTTAATTCAACGCTGTTTTCAAAGAAACGTTATAAAATGTTAGATGAATACCAAAAATTGACTTGATGTACAAAGCAAAGTTGTAAATGTCAACGTGAAGATCACATCTATACGGTTGGATTTATCATGTTTTTTATTAAGTATTTTTAATTATTTTTGCAAGGTTTTCTCTTGAAATTTGATTAAAAATCCCACATTAACACCAAAAAAATTTAAAATATTGTAATGAAATTGGAATAACATGCTCTATGAGATGGTATGGTTTCCATTATTTGATTCTACTTATTTTAGAAAATCATGTTTTAGGTCTCACTTTTTGAACTAAGAATGAAACTTGACATAAACCAATTGTGTGATTTTTCCAAAAATCATAATAACCCACTTTAATTATCCAAACCGCACAATAGATAGTAAACTTGCACAAGAACCAAGAGAAAATTATTTGGATGAAAACCGTTCAATTTGGATGAGAATCCAATAACTTGAATTTGTCCATCGTCCAGATATTGGACGCAGGAGCGTTCAAGGGTTAAAGTTTAAAAAAATCACTTAATTTGTTTTATCCTTGGAGTGCAACATGCAATTTGACTATTAAGTTATTTTGAAAAATCAAGTCTATATATCATTCAAAAAAATATGAAATTCACAAAAAATGAATGTATAATGTAGATGATACTGATGAATGAAGTTTTCTTATAATTTTCCATTTGTTTTTTTCCTGGATTGCAACAAAAAAATTTGTTTTCTAATTATATTAGTTTTATTGAAAACACACCACGCTATTCTCTCTCTTATGTCAATTATGGAAATATGAAATTTGAAAAAACTCGATGTATATTGTGAAAGATATAGATAGATGAAATTTCCTTATGTACACTAATTAATGCGGTAAAACACACTAGGGCTACGGATGAATATAACATGTTTGAATGAACGAATGAATGAATGAATTACATTAAATGAAGAATATTGACTTCTCTTCACTCACACATCTTAATCTAATTTTCCTACGCACACAATTCTTTTTCGCACACACGACTCTTCTCCACACCTACACGAACACGCATTTTCTTCACACATACACAACTCATCTCCACACCTATACAAACACGCATTTTCTTCACACGTACACAACTCTTCGGCTAGGATGTTGTATTGGGATCCTCCCGTGTATTATCTCGTGTAGAATGTAACCCGCGGGTACATTTGCCGAGGTGAGCCTGTCCCGATACTACATGTGTCCCCAACTCTTCACCACACCCACACAAACATGCATTTTCTTCACACAAACAACACTACTTCACTCATATACACTCTCTTCATCCATACACACTTTTCTTCATACACGCACTTCAACCTTTTATTTACACATAAATGTCTCATTTTAATATAAAGAGTACAAAAGCTCTACGATTTTTTAAGAAATTTTCTAAGAACTCAAAGTTTATCTTCAACCTATACAAAAGGGGTTTTTTTTTTTTTTTTTTCCTTCTTCAATTACTATCTAGTTAAAATGGTAAATAATCATCAACTCATTTCAGTCTATTACTTCATGTTCCATTTTTACCCTTGAGGGCATTTATTTTATTTAAAATTCAAAAGAAGTTAAATTAGTTACGACTTAAAGTAATTTTTACTCGATCACAAATTAAACTGTTAATCTTCACAAAATTGCCTTTTTAGGTAAATTTTTTTATTAACATAACTATTGTAGATTTAATCGTATTAATAGAATGTAAAATAAAATTATTAGTATAACATTACCGTGATAGCAATCCCAAATTTAACCATATGAATAGAATTTAAATTCATAACCTACAACTTTAATTCCATATTGAAGTTCAAAATATCCTTCTTAATTGCATTTTATAATGCATCATTGCAAAACAACCAAATATTGAGAAGGTGATGACATTTAGGAGATAAGAAGAGTTTTTTAATGCAGGCTTGATTGTGGGCATATAGGCATTCTTTTTTAAGTCAATTTTAATTCTATGTAGAACTATCAAACATTTAGTTTTCCCATTCATAGTCCATTCTAATTAAGTTTTTAATTTTTTAATTTTCTTAAATTTTATAATTAAATTCATTCAATCAATCAATTAATTAAAAAAATCCTAGATTCACTACTCAATTCTGTAACTCAAATCATTAATACTTCAAATTCAATAGTGCAAAATAAATAAAGTAAGACTATTCCAAGTGATCAAGTTTGGCAAGGTAAAAAAAATATTTTTCATCATTTCAAGTGCCCATATTTACAATCTAAAGCGTTTTGGAATAACAAGCATTTGAGAGGATGTAAAATAACTTCAATTGAGTCAGGCAAGGAGGATTGGATAGTTGAATTCCAGTGACGACGAAAGTCGGAGCTGGTTTAGTCGGAACTGAATGGTACGTTCGTCGTCAGGGCAATTCCATGGAATTGGTCATGATGACGAAATTTCGTTTCGTCTCCATGACCATTCCAAGGCCATCTCCACGACTGTTCCGGGTCGAGGCAACTGGACCTCCGCGCCGCACCTCGTCGCCGTTGCGCCTGCCCTCTCAACCGCAGCGCTTCTCCGCAGCGTCCGGCCCGAGCCGCTGGACTTGTGGGGCTTTCCCACGGCCGCGCTTGAATGCAGCGCTTCGAACCAACTCCGGAGCATTGGGAAGCAGCGAATTAGGGTTTTCGGCATTCACAAAGATATCCCCTCTGTTTCTGCGATCCGAATCCGTTTCTAGGCACGCGCGTGGTCTGGACGTGGTCACGTAGGCGGGGCGGGGCGACAGCGTGAACGCCGTGGAGCGCGTGATCGCCGCATTGGGCTACCTCCTGCCCCTGTTCGATGGCATTCAGTACGGGCGCTACTTCTTCCTGCAGTTCCCGTGACCGAGTGTCTCATAGCGCCGCTGTTCCCGCTGCTGTCGACGTACTAGAGCCTCCCGTTCTCCAATTTCATCGCCTACTTCGGGCTCTACTTGGCCGTGGTCCGAAACCCTAATTTCAGCCGCTACGTGCGCTTCAACGCCATGCAGGCCGTGGTGTTGGACGTGCTGCTCATCTTCCCCACCCTCGTGGAACGCACGTTCACGCCTCGTGGCGGAATTGGCTTCGAGCTCCTCGTCGTCTTTTACAACTCTGTGTTCTTGTTCTTGGTCGCCTGCTTCGTCTTTGGTATAGTGTCGTGTCTTCTTGGTAAGACCCCCAGGCTGCCCTTAGTTGCGGAGGCTGCAGACCAACAAGTGTAGAGCTTCCAATTCCTTGTAGTAAAATTTCCATTCACTCCTACTTGTGTACAGTACAAGGCCTTGGTTTCTTCCTTGGTCATTCTGAAGTGATCAACTTGATGAGCGGATTTCACTGTCAGCCATGACTTTGTGTAAGTGAGGTCTCTTCTTTTGGTCCCAAGTAGGCAGATTAGGCAGAGGGAAAGTCCATGAACGACACATGCTATAGACACTTGTTCACATTTATTTAGTTGTTTTGCAATAAGTTTGCCATTGGTATTCTTGTGGTTATACGATCAAACTTTTGTTGTCAATAGTTTGCACTCGTGTACAGATACTTGAATACTTTGAACCTTGTATTCAATTAGCTGAATTTACATGGAGTAGTTTGTGCACATGGTGATCACTTTTGCAACAAGTTCTATCAGCTTGTCAAGTTGTTATGTGTTGGTGCTCTCAGCTATTGCCATTCATCATTCATTGGATATGTGCTGATGCTCTCAGCTATTCCCATTCATGGCTGAGTTGGAATAACAGCTAGGAGTTGATTTATCACCCCAGAGAGTCATTGTCAAGCTTTTCAGTTTGTAATGGCGACTGTTTCCAGATTATGGGGAACGGTTTTCTGAATGACCTCAATTGATGTGCAGGGTAGACCACTCCACTCACCAATGCATGAGTAGGCTTACTGTGTATAAGGATGAAATGCTGAGTTTCCCTTGTCATGGGAATACATTGGTGGGGCCATGAGATGAAATGGCTCAACATACTGTATGTAAAGAATTCAGAAAATGAGGTGAGTTTAGTAGGCCTTGTTTCAAAGGTGATCACCATGTATATTAACTTGTCTTAATTGAATACAAGGTTCAAATGCGCATACTATCCATGACACAGCCTACAGAATCATACGAACATTACTTGTCCAATCATACATACACTGGTACCAGTTTGCAGATAACATAGGGTTTATGAGCCCTTTACATCAGTTCAATATAATTACGTATAGAAGGAAAGTATTTTTACACTTTAACCCTTAACCCTTAACCCCTAAACGTCCCATGGGCATAAACGTCCCATGGGGATAGTATATACGTTGTTGTATATATGAAATTTGTTGGCTTTGACTATAGGGAAGAGGCATTGCGGGGACACTCGTTTTTTTTGGTTAAATGCTATTGTAGCAAATATATTCCGTCCATGATTCCATTGAAATGCACTCTCATCCTTTACTTGTTCAATTCCGATCAGAGCTCCTTGTAGCGTAGCTACTTGTTGTAAATAGAAAGTTTCAAATTGAGACCCCATTAGCTCATTAAAATCATGTCGACGTGAATTTTAATGATCTTAAACCCATATGAGGTGTGGAACTATGCCAAATACAATAGAATGTTGATGTATAATGCTGATCAAAAAGGGCTCTTCAGACCTTTAAGGGTTAAAGGTCCAAATTGGCCATTCTAGCCAATATTGGTCAATATTATACAGTCGTGTTTCATTATATTTGGAATGGTTCTACACCTCATATGAGTTTCATATCTAAAGTGAAGTTAAAATTCATGTCTACATGGTCTTAAAAGGTATTGGGATCTCAATTTGGAACTTTCTACTTACAACAAATGTTAACCTTTAAAGGATCAAAGAGCCCTTTCCGACTAGTATTATACAACAATATTCCATTTTGTTTAACATTGTTCCACGCCTCCTATTCATGTTTCAACTTGTGTTGAAATCTATTTCTTCTTGCTAAACTCTTTAAAATAATAATAATACTAAATAATATCAATGTCTCATATCCGTATTTCTTATTCAGTTGGGAATGGGATAACCTTACTGTATCTGCCTTGGATGAAAAACTGAAAGATTGTTTCAATTAATGTCGTACAAAATGATATTGTCTGTGCCTAACCCTAGAAAAGAATTGATTCTGCAAAAATCAGCCAAGGAGGTCTCCTTGAAAATCCTCCTTACCGAGCTCTAGAGTGCCTTCCTGTTGTGAAGCCCACCTGGCCAGGAAGAATAATCTTCCGTGAATGCCTAAATTTTGGATGTGATTATACGTATCATTATTTCCTGGCCTCGAAGAAAATTCTCTCATCCTTCATTCTCCCATTTCAGGGAATCATGTGACTCCCTGTGACCCTCTGATATCAAATTTCATTTTAATACGCATAAGAACTTTTGAATATGTGCAAATGAACAGTGTACAGTGATACAGTATATGAACTTTGGAAATCTATTCTTTGACGGAAGGAAGTTGATCTTTAATTGAGGGAGGCAGGCTAAGTTGAATGTTTAATATGTTGGATGTTCTTCCTACTGCTGCGGTTAGGGTTGCATGCAAGTGCTTCCATTCAGATGCATGGTTGAGGCTCCTTGATTGTGATGGAAGCATTACGGTGTCGAACCTCTGTTTTTCTAATGCAAGCGGAGATGAATAATCTCCAGAGTCGAGTCAAGAATAATTTCAGCATGACCAGTTCTGTGGACGATGAATGTGCTGCCAAGGATTAATCAAACTTTGGTGTGGAGAGATATGCTTTCTCAAGGTAGGCCAGGGATTTCTTTTGTCAAAATTCTACACAAATTAGCTTTTCATGGCTTTGATCATTGACTGTCATCAGATTGTCATTCCTGCTTTGGGAATCAGGGGGTGGGGATGTTGTTGAATGGGGAAATTTGTCTTTGTGCACTTCCTCTAGAAAATGGGCACTTTTCATTCCATCGATCATGTCACTTTTCAAACACTGTCTGTCTTTGGTGAGCCTCAACAATACCAGTTCTTTGTGCAACAAGATCACCAAAGTTCCAACAGTTGCTGAATGCGTCTTGGAACCAGATGACCAAGTTGTTCTTAACTGAACATAATAAAGTAGGATCCAACATGTTTTTCATGTGTGGGAACCTTCCTGTTGACGACCTGTTGTTTTGGAAGTGTTGACTCCGGAAACTCAACGCTTCAGGGTTCACCATTTAAAATAGTGGAATGTTGTGATGCAGTTTTGTTTTACTGAAAGGATGAATATTCAGGTCAGCAATTTTGGAGAGCTTTATGTAACGTCACATTGTATGAGATCAATCTGGGAGATGCATGATTCCCTGCAAGTGAATAAATACTAAGTGATGAACACATAGGAGCAGGAATGCAAATATTGTATGAGAACCAACTAAATTGTCAAGGCTATGAAGAACATTCTTATGTCACATTATATAAAAGAACAAAATATACAACCAATTGTCTCCAACATTAATTTATAAATGGAAACCATTGGATACTCGCTCTCATTCAACCAAATAACATCCATTATCAAGCAATAATATATGATTCCAATAAACCCCAAAACTCATTGTTGCCACTTGATTAAGCTTACAAACTCCAACAACTCATGCCTTCTATATAATTCCACTATAAATACGCAAACGATTTACAACAACCAGATAGTTCATTATATGGAGTGTTTGCACTAGTTTATGGGTAATTGACATTGCATTTTAAAAAAATCCTGAAACATCAATACATTATTTTGGATATGAGACATCATCTAAGAAATTGCATCACACAATCTAAATTGATGCCATTTCCAAAACAAAATATGATGCTTTAATATGTTTTAATATTACATTCACAATATCATACAATTCCACATATTAAAAAAATCTAATTTTTACTTTCCAATTAATTTACTATATCAATCGTCACTGGTATTGCGGAGAGCAGCGGAGCCCTAGTTATTTTATTAGTATTTACAATATAGCGGCATTGTACAGAAAAGTTATGGTCCAACAAGGGCTAAAGAATGTTACGTCAAAGAACACATCAAAGTGACTGCTTTCTTGCTTGTATTCGAATGCAATTGATGGTAATCTTCACCTTTCAAACGCCAATTCTAATATCATTTTTTTATTTTATTTTTGAGTCAAATGGAGCGTTTATTCCATTAATGAACGAAACAAAAGCGCCGCTGCAAAACCGAGCAAGCCCAAGACAGAGCCAACTGGCGATTACCAATTTTTTTGATTTTTACCTCAATACCACAAAGACCAACAACCTGACTACCTAAAGACGCCACAGACTGGTCGCCTTTAAGTCCATCTAATCTCGTCCTGCTGAAAAGAGTATCAGGCTCAAGTCATTGTCCCACTATCTCATCCAGATGGCCGGATAGTAACGCTACCATCCTCACACGTTTTGCAAAAAAAAATCCAAAAAATCCAGTTGTGAAAAACTCCTGAAAATTAATACCATAATCCCTGTGTACTGGGCTGTGCCACTCGGTCGACAGATGTCACGAAATCCAGGAAATCTGTCTCAAGCCAAGTTGACGCTGGAAATCGTATTGCAAAGCCGGTCCAAGCTTATACGAGCTTCCGACCGACACCCAAGGATACACAATTTTGGCGTGCAAATGCACCATCTTTTTGCGATGGAAATCATCTACGCTAAAACCATCTACCCCTGCCGTCTTATTCTGAAGAATCATGTACACAAAAATCATACTAAGAGAAAACCACTCAATACTACATGGGCAACGACCATTCCTTATATCAGGGGCGTCCCACATAACTTATATGGCAGGTTGCAGCCACTGCTTGCCGTCAATGAAAGAGATGCTGCTGAAGGGAGCGGCCTGGCTCGCGGTCAAAGACTTGGACCAACTCACACGCCCGTTGCGGTTGGCGCCGGGGCCAGTGCACTGGAACTCGGCGTAGTACACCGTCTTCTCACGCGCCGGGATGCCCCAGTCGAACCACCCGGCGGGAGTGATGATGTTGGCGATGTTGCACTGGTAGAACACCACGCGCGAGTACGCGCCCCACGCGCGGCCCAAATAGATCGACCCCGTCCCCCCGATGGAGCACTGGTAGAAAACGAACCCTGTCGCCGTGTTGCTGAGCCGGTTCTGCGCCGTCACGGACCCGCTGGTACCCTTCGCGATGGACGTGAGCGTGCAGTATTGGTAGAACGATTGCCCGTTGCCAAAGATCCAGTCGATGGATCCCACGATCTGACAGCTGCGGAAGTAGTGTCGGCCCGTCTTGTCGTACAGGGTATCCTGCGCTCCCAGGAAGCCGCATCGGTAGAACGCGCCCTGGTCACCCTGGATACGCAGAGCCACCGCTTGCGCGCCGACGGCACCACCGGCAGGAGCAGGGGCAGAGTTCTGCAATCGGACCAGAACATTGAATCAGTGCACTGTGAGTTCCAAGCTTCTGTGGCCATGTTGGTTAAACTCGCGTATAATAGAACACCAAAATATATCGTGACGTTAAGGTTCTGAGAGCTCTGAAAACTAGATCTGAGGTTTGATTAATAATGATTCTGAAATTATGCACCATTTTAAGGTTACGCCTCGCGTCTGACCCAAGCACTTTGCATGTTTCTTGAAGTAAATTCAGACCTGCTGATTGCTGTTCTGAAGTTTCCTGAACCTATGTAAGAATCGATACACAAAAATGCTCGATGGAGGAAATATCAATCCAAACAGATCGATCTACTTACCACGAAGGTACAGTCGGAAGCAATGAAGCCCAAGGACTCAATGGCTACGGAAGCACTCTTCGACGTTCCTCCCGCCTTCGCGGCGGTATCGCCCCATGTGATGATAGTCTTCCTGCTCTGGCACTTGAAGTAGATGTAAGGCTTCTTGGCTGGGAGCAGTAGCTTCTGCCTGCACCGTCATTCAGCGAGGGGAAAAACCCATAGTTGTCAAAAAGGGAGCCAACCGACAAGGAGACACACTGTATAACCAAATGGTCATGATATTAGACCCGAGTACTTACACTGTGGAATTAATTCAAGAGGCAATTACAAATAAGCTATTATTTGATTAGTACCTGTAAGTACCGTCAAGGATCTTGATGATGATCCTCTTCGTGTTGCCGTTGGCAATAGAGTTGACGGCAGCCTGAATGGTCTTGAAGTTGCCCGAGCCCTTGCTGTCCACGGTGATGGTGTAGCCGATGGCAGGAAATACCGAGGACGTCGTAACTGTACTGTCAGTGGACTCGGTACGTACGCTGTTTTGTCGGTCTTTTTCCCAGGTGATGTAGCATTCCCACGAGCAGTTATGGGTAGCAGGTGCGGTGCAGTTGCAATCCTGAGCAGTCACAGCTGAGACCGCACACGCCGCTGCCACCAAAACCATCAACAAAGCAACGCCATTGCGAAGGACAGCCATTTCGGCTCCCTGATCGAACAGAACAAAATCACAATGTGGCACAGGGGTGCCGGTTCTAGATTGGAAAGTAACACTGTAAACGTCGTGCGTAAGGTCGATGGCCCTGGAGCTTGGAGATCCCAACTACCCTCGCACTGGAGGGAGACTGACAGAAGCGGAGACATGAGGAACTAGGGGACCGCGGAGGGCTTATAACAGCTGCAGGACGGCACTACAGTCCGCGTGAAGCAAGACAGCGATGCAACGAGATCCATCTGATGAAAGAGGCGGCAACCCTGGGACGCTGCTTCTCAAGTTTGGAGTTCCGCTAAGTTTGGCAGGAATCGGTACCTTCGGCGATCGTCACCCAAGCTGGATTACGTTCCTTAGTTTTTTAATTT
The DNA here is from genome assembly GCA_022496805.1 of Pohlia nutans. Classification (NCBI taxonomy): domain Eukaryota; kingdom Viridiplantae; phylum Streptophyta; class Bryopsida; order Bryales; family Mniaceae; genus Pohlia; species Pohlia nutans. The sequence goes on from CM040086.1 coordinate 9,106,268, forward strand.
GCTTTGGAGCTTCATTGTAGGGAGTCACGCCGCATGAACTAAGTTACAGCGGGCGACCTTAGGGCCGCTTCACACTATGGTCGTTCAGTGGGATTGAGTGACCAAACGTTTGTTGTGAGTCCAAAGAAATGGGCTGAAAATATAGTTTTTGATTTTTTGTGGGAAAAAATCGACGGCCTTTCGACCATAGTGTGGGTTTCCATTCTTGTCCTATCCATGTCGAAAGGGATGTCACCTAAAACTGGTGCACATATTCATATTATATTGCTCTGGTTTTGTCATTGGTCATTTTCTTGCTGTTTGTAGCGTTGATACCCTAGATCCATTTGTTACGCAGAAATGGCTAACGAATCTCATTGTCTTAAAGAATGACGAAACAACGTGCTCATAGTTTTAAATCTGTCTATGCAGACCTATTGGTATCTTCCGGCTAGCTGATCCTCACTGGTGGTGTCAAAATGATTCAACAATAGAGAAATTCGCAAACTCAGAGGTCCACTGGTCCAGTTATACATCTTGCATCCGGTATATTTGAGTTATCCGGAATGTCTAGGTCACAAGCTCATAGGGGGTGTGCCAGGCTAACATTGGGAGTCCACAAGGCTCTTGAGGGCCACGAGGTCCAAGGTTCAAACCTTGGTGGTCACTATAATTTTGACCTTGCGGTGCTTAACCCCTAAGCGTCCTCACCTATGTCTAGTTTAGGCAGTTTTGCAAAGATGCTTTATAAAATGCAATTAATATGAATATTTAGAATTTGATGTATGAATAAAAGTTATACATTTTGAATTTTAGATTCTATCTATACGGTTAGATTTATGATTGCTATCACTAATTGTTTTCTATAAATTTTGAAACATAAAATAAAAAATCATTTTGTAATTCAATAACGAATAAGATTTTGACAATATGTGGATGAAATTTGTTGTGATGAGTTATAATGTAGTACTCTAGGTGTAGTGATTTTTGGAGATTTTTTGGATGCTTAATTTTATGATTTTTTTTTTTCAAGAACACTTTCAGACCAAAATCTTCAAAATTTTGGGTGAAACACTGCAACACAAAATGAGGCATAATTTTTTCAAAAATTGTTTCCATTTCGATCAGATCACACATACATGAAGCTAACTTCCCATAAAAAATTCAATAAAAAAACCACACTACAAAAAGTGCATGACGGATGAGAAACTACGGATGAAATCTGTACATCAAGCAAAATATGCATGGTTGGGCGGTTAGGGATTAAATGGGCGGGCCCCGGCAGCATACTCGGTGGTGCGCCTTGACTCGCGAACAAACTCACTCATCCTACTTTACTTACTGGAAATATAAGTCATCCGGTTTTTATTTTTGGAGCCCGACACTCCTACTTTTAATGTCCTGCGAGCCTGAATTTTTACTGACACAGTATTAGAAGCTTGAATTTCAGGACTTTACGAATTTCTCTAATGTCAGGAGCGTGGTTTTCATCCCCATGAGAATCCTCCTCATGGGGGCCCGATATACGAGCACTCCAATCATGTTTATATGAACCCAAAACTGCAGTTTGATGTCATAGATCTACGAGCAGATTCTTAGTGTACATGTGCCAATTCATGTAATTACCTGCAATTTTAGAGATGGATGTTTTCGTTCATCACATTCATCTAGGTTCATCCATTTTATTGTTAGGGTTTCGTACTTAGTCTTGCTACTGTTTCCTTCTCGTTTAGTCTTTCATAGTTACATATAGTATCTGCGAACGCTGCACGTTCTAGGAGAATTGTAGAGTGATGGTATAGACAAAGGTGTTTTATGAAGTGTACTCATACTGCGATTGTGCAATAGAAATAAAGGATTTGAGGTTTCTATATCTGTGTGAATAAATGCTTGCAACTCGTGTAGATAGAGACAATGAGATTTAGTATTTAAATTTCAATAGGTTATGGGCCTTCTCACTGCTTAAGATCGCGTTTACTCTGGTTCTATCGTTTACCTGGCTATGGCGATTTTAGCGATGGTTGTGGATTGATTACTTTCTAATATTTTCACGTATCTCTTACAGTGGGTCAGTGAACCGTTAATTTTACTCTTTCAAGTTTTCTTGAACATATCATTTTGTTCTTGTAATTATCGAGATAAATTATTTTCTTTACAATGTTCTTTTCTCTTTGTTCTTCACATCGTTCTTTCTAAATACACTGTAGCATTACTTCTTTGTTAGATTTTTACTTTGTTAGAATTTTTGGTAATCATTAGTTATGGAGAAGTCTGAGTCTAATTACGACATTAAGGTTTTTGATGGTATTGGTTTCTCCATATGGAAGTATCACATGGAAATCATCTTCCAGCACAAGAAGGTGTTTAACGTTGTCAACAGCTTAGAACCTCGTCCGGTTTTAAATTTTCCACCAGGAGCCGAACTTACTCTTGAAGAAAGAAAACTTATCGATCAGTGGGATGAGAAGAACGCTACAACATGGTACATTATTAGCTCTGGAGTTACTCCTAAGATTCTTGGCAAACTTACTTCATGTCCGACTGCTGCTCAAATGTGGAAGAAACTTAGCTCTCTGCACCTTAAGAAGACAGCGGAGAACGTCTTCAATTTACAGGCAATATTCTTTGACTATTGCATGTCTCTTACTGATGACATTGCTTTACATATCCAGAATGTTGATAACATGGCGTTACTTCTTCAAGATCTAGGACATCCTATCCCTGCTCATATGATTTTATCAAAGATCATATGTAGTTTACCACATATGATTTTATCAAAGATCATATGTAGTTTACCACCTAGTTATGTCAACAGTGTTACAGCTGCTTCGGAAAATGTTCCGATAGAGTCACAAACCGTTGATCTTTTTGAAGAACGTTTAGTACGCCATGAGGTTCTTCTTGCAACACAAGGAAATGTAGATGAAACAAGCGACAAGGCTTTCTTTACTAGAACAGGACCTCAAGTTAAACCCAATCGTAGAGAACATCTCAAAGATGTTGAATACATACAAGATCTTAAAAAGCAAACCAAATGCTTTAACTGTGGAGATTATGGTCACTAGAGTTTTAATGTTCTAAGGAAAAAGTTGATAGATCTTCCAACCAGAAACCTTCTACTTCTAAACAAAATTTCAGAAAGCATTCTCAAGGTGATGATCTTAGGCGTGGAGTTACTGAAGCCAATTTAGTTGAGAGTCTTACTCTGTACTCCAGCGATGAGGATGACGACGTTATTCAAGCTAATGATTCGGATCCAAGTGGCGGCATACATGGTTTTGTTTTTATCACAACCTCTATCTCATATGTATCACTGGCTTTTCTCACTACTACCATCAAAAAAGATATATGATATGTTGATTCGGCTGCTATTGAACACATGATTGATCGTCGTGAATGGTTCTCAACTTTTGAGCCTATTGCCCATGGACGTTGGCCAGTTACCATTAGAGGATATTTGAGCTCTAAATAGGGCCCTTAAGAAGCTTGTGTGGGGTACCTTGGTTTCTATTTAAATTAGTACTTCAAAGGTGAAGGACGAGAACATATCCCCTATTTGTGCCCATGTACTCCATGGTATGGTACTATGATTCAAAGCATGGTGGAGGGAGTTGATAGGTGAGTCATTCTTTAGCGCTAGCACTCATTGTCCTCTAGTCTAGTTTTTCATAGAAGATAGAGACGAATCCATTGGTACTCACTTAGCTAAGCCTACATCAATAAAATGGAGTTCTTGTCAATCGTTAAGGGCCTTTTCTAAAGCTCAAATATCCTCTAATGAGTTGCTGATAACTATAATATATGGGTTTGTAGAGGAGGTGATATACTCATTGATAGATATATCAATGGTGTTAAAAGTCTAGGGTATACTTTAAAATGTTATTTACATTCCGGAGATTGGTTGTAACTTGTTTTCTGTTCTCAACCGTGAATACTGTTACCACTAGTTCCTTACCCAGTAAAACTTTTGATATTCCATAGTCTTAGCCTCAAGATCTCATCGTGTGGCACCAAAGGATGGGACATGTGAACATTCCGACAATTCAACACATGAAAAGAGTTGCTTCGTTTTTTGATTTTCATGTGGAAAATTGCTCTGTTCCAAAGACTCTATGCAATGGGTGTTTACTTGGAAAACAACACAAGGCGGTTTACAAGGTTAATCTTCAAAAGACTCGAGTTCAGAAGCTAGGAATATTCCTACATGGTGATACTTCTAAAAATATGGGAACCCTATCTATAAACGGTGCCCAATATTATTATCTTCTCATAGATGATGCCACGTCATATTGTTTTGTTCATTTTTCTGCAAAAGAGGACGAAGCGTTTCGTGGATTTTCAAAATCGTTCAACGTGATACCAACAATACCGTGGAGAAATTTCGAACTGACAGGGGAACATAATATATCAATAGTTCTTTCCAAGCTTTTCATACAGAAAATGCCATTCAACATAACACAAGTACAGTTTATACACCGCAACAGAATGGATACATTGAGCGTCACAACGGGACTAGGATACATTGAGCGTCACAACGGGACTATTATGGAATGTGCAGAAAGTATCATTCATTCAAATAATCTTCCTCTTCGTTTGTGGGTTGAGTCGGTTAATACAGTTGTTTATTTTATCAACCGTACTATCAACAAGCAGATAGGTGATCAATATTACACGTTTTGAAGCTTGGTTTCAGAACAAACCTTCAGTCTCTCATTACACGATTTTTGGTTCACTTGCTGATGTATTTGTTAACAATCAAGTCAGAACAAAGCTACAACCTAAAAGCAAGCCGATGATCTTTGTTGGCTATAGTGCTACTAGTCGAGCTTATCAATTTTGGAACCCTTTAGATGACTCTGTGGTGGAAAGTTCTAATGCCCGGTTTGATGAAGTTGCCGACAGATTTAATTCAGACACGTTTCCTCACTATAAACCTTCTCTGGACGTCTATCTTGACTTGGACATACAGTGACTGCCAAAACTGAGTACAGAAAAACATAGTTTACCTTTAGTCATTCATATATTATAATGTGATGCATTTAATGTCCAATCAGTTAACGGCTCAAGTATACATGCATGTAAATGATGTGGCTACCAAATTACAAGTCCAGCAATGCAAGATAATTTGAGAAAGATCCAGATCAAAGTAAATTAGCTCCAAAACTCACTTATGCTCACACTTGGATTAAGCAATGAATGCTACAAATCTGACATGTACAAGTGGTCTTTTCTGGGTCTGATTTTTTGGGTGAGCATGTTTTTGGCCTTCACATTTATAATGTCTCCCCATTCAGTGCACATCATGTATGCAAATTGAGCAAAATGGTTTCATTGAGATCTCTCTCTGTTGCTAGTAGAAAGCAAGTAGAAGAAGCTACTTTAGAGAAGTTGAGGAGGGGTGAGAGTACTAGAAATGTTGCTAGAAAGTTACAGGTATCCCAAAGTTGGGTTGCAAAATTTCGTAAGCAACATTTGAGTGAATTGAGTGATGTCAATCAAAGTTTTGGTGGTAGGCCAAAAATGTACAGTGCAGTTGAATGTAGAGCTTGTGTCAGAGCAATCACTGTGGGTGGCTTAGAAACTGCACACAAAGTTGGAAATTACTTGAGGGAAGAGCTTCATGTTGGTATGAGCGATAGTACTCTGAGGAGAGTGTTACGAAAAGCAGGTTTGAAATGTAAAGTGAAGCAAAAGAAACCAAAACTTACACTTCTTCAAATTAAGCGACGATTAGAATTTGCTAGACGTCATTGCCATTGGACTGATGATGATTGGGATCGTGTAGTATTCTCCGATGAAACAAAAATCAACCGATTTTGCTCTGATGGTCGCAGTTGGTGTTGGTTTCGTGATGAACAGAGTAGAAGTGCAGGAATGGTACAACAAACTGTCAAGTTTGGAGGTGGCGGAGTGATGATGTGGGGTTGCATGACTTCAAGTGGCCCTGGTATGATGTGTAGGATTGAGGGAAGAATGGATCAGTACATGTATAGAGAAATTTTAGAGCGAGAGTTGATTCATACGCTCCATGCATACGATTTGGATCCTGCCAATTTGATTTTTCAACATGATAATGACCCGAAACATACATCCAAGAGTGTGCGCCGTTGGCTGAATTTGCAAGAATTTGTTGTTTTGAAGTGGCCGGCGCAATCTCCAGACTTGAATCCAATCGAACACTTGTGGGCAACTTTAAAACGCCGACTAAACCAATATGAGAGACCTCCCAAAGGAATGTTAGAATTGTGGGAGCGTGTCGAGGATTGTTGGGCTTCAATTACTTCCAATGAGTGTCAGAACTTGTATAGGAGCATGCCTAAGCGCATTGCAGCTGTTATAGCTGCTAAGGGTAGGTGGACAAATTTTTAGCTTCATTCCAGCTTGTGTGAGCAAAACTGAGTTTTAGATTGAATTTTACTTTATTTTTGTTTGTACGTGCATACTTGTGTGTAATAGGCCTCAATTCCATGGAAGTATGACTAATTGCAATGGTAATCCTATGCAATTTATGGTTTCATTTTTGATGCATCCAATTTTCTTACATTGTTTGTTGAATTTCAATATGATGTGCCTGTACTCAGTTTTGGCAGTCAGTGTACCTTCTGATGACACAAATTATGATGATCCTCAGTTACTTGGAGACATTGGTTTTCCTCAAATTTTTGTTTCACAGCAAGTTCCCAAGTACTGTAACGGCAACTTTATCCGTTAATCATTCTTTATGGAAAGATGATTCTTCACATGTGCGAGATACTTTTCATCAAACCTCAGTCAACTTGATAATTTTAGATTCTGTTACTATTGCTGAAAACGATATTGTTACTTCAGTGGGAGCTAATGCTAATGAGGAACTAGATGGAGGTCGGAGATACACCACAATCTGAATTCGACCCCGGTTTCGATCCATGAATGATCTTCTTGCAAACACCCTTTGCATTTATCCTCGCAAAAGCTCTACAACTTTTTTAGGAATTTTCTACGAAATCAAAATTTATCTTCAACCTATATAGTAAGGGTTCTTTTTCTTTTTCTTTTTCCTTTGATTATTTATTAAATTAATTTCTATCTAGTTAAAATAATAATTAATCATCAACTCATTTCAATTTGTTACTTTGTGCTCCATTTTTACCTTTGAGAGCATTTTCTTTATTCAAAATTCAAAAGAAGCTAAATTAGTCACGACTTAAAGTAATTTTATCTTGATCAATGATTAGCGGCATTGTAGAGAAAAGGTGTGGTTCAACAAGAGCTGAAGAATTTTAAGTTGAAAAACACATCAAAGTGACTATTTTCTTGCTTGTATTGGCAAGCTATTGATGGTGATCTTCACCTTTTGTATCAATAGAATCTACCTTTGGAAGGTTACACTAAAGATAGACCTTACTATTCATACTCGTCAAATATGGCTAAACGAACTAAGATAAACAATCTTATTTGTGCCGTAATTAAGAATTAACCCTATTTATGTCACTATGGACTAGTAGTGTATGATTTTTTTTAAAATATAAGACATTGATACAAAAGGGCTATAAAGTAGCACAAACTAGGCACATGACATTTAGTAGTGTGGTTTACGTTACTCCATTGAACTCATTATTTCACGATGGTCCTCGAGCTAATGCTATGAATATTATGATCTTCGTTCAACTCGATAGAGCGTCTTCACTCAATCGACTTTTCCATGAAATTTAGAACTACTGTGTCATTGCTACCTGAGATTGCTACATAAACTTAGTTTCTATTATTGTAACTAGATTGTAGCTCCATAGCAAAAGGGTGTTAGTCCCTATTGCTATGTTATGCTATAAATATTTAACCTAAAATGTTTGGCCTATAATGATGGAATCATGATTTACTTATAAATTTACTTAAAATTTTAAATTCCCATTTTTGGTAGATCAAGTTGTGTGTTTACTACAAATCATGAAATTTTCATAAGTTTCGATGAAAATTAGAAATTACCAATTGTGACTTTTTGAAGATCTTTGAAGAAAATTCATATTAACCCTTAAACGTTAAGAGGGTCTGGGCGGGGCAGCCTAAAAGGCATCTAAATTTTTTGAGGATAATTTTTTATTTAATTATTTAATTATTTTTTAAATTTTAATTTTAAACTTTTTGGTTTTTTTGGAAAAACGGCTCTGCTAGCCAGCATTGTTGCGGCACTGTAGCACTGCGGCACTTTTCAAAAAACGACCTCAACTCGTGCTCATTTTGATAACTTTGATTGCTTGCCAATGTTTCCACAATCTCCGGTGCAAATTTGGAATTTAGATTGCTTTTTCAGTAACTTTCCAATGCACCAGTTATTGCTTGATTTTATTGAAAAAATCCATCTTTTTCTTCATTATTCTCTCATAAATAAGCCTATGGGGCTTACCTTGACATTTAAGGGTTATAACTATATCTTTCTATAAAAAATAGATATCTTTAGTTGTTTGTGATATTAAAATAAGATATCATAATATAAATAAAATAATAACATATTATTATTATTATATCCTTAGACTAATTTGGATAGTACTACTATAATTAGTTTGAGGATTAGTTAAAATTTTCAGACTAATTGTTGGTCTCAGACTAAGTACGATAATCAATGTACCATTTTTACTACTCTTTTTGTAAATGGGATCGTATGTTACATCTAAAAATGGCTTGAATGATCAGTATTATACACTAAAATCACCATATATTGTAGCCCACTATATTTGCTTGACGCTCTTAACAATCCTTATTTGTGAAAATTATTGTGACTTTAAATTCTTTAAGATAACACTATAATTTATGTCTTTTTACATTTTTCAAACTTGAACAAGGTGTAAACACTGTGGCAAAGGAAACTTCACACATCATGACGAATTCTCAATCAACACTTTGTGACCGTATTACATCAACATGAATCTTCCTTAATAGGATAAACTAGGTCTTTGATACCATGATAATTTACACCATTGAACATATTTATTGCAGGCCACAACAATTATTCACCCATGCCATTCATCCACCTAGACTATATGGTGATTTTAGCGTAGCATGACCAACAAAAGTCCTTCACAAAAAAGATTAGACAAAAACAATCCATGTAGCAGTTGGAATTTGATCCAATTGCCCATTGTTTGATGAGCGCTAGGTCATTGACATCACATACACTTCTTCACGCTGGCTTCATTAGAGGACTAGAGTTTCTATCTGTCTAGCAGTTAGAATTGAATAGTAAGTTACGTTTATAAACCAGTTTTGGACCTCCCAAGGGTAGTTGCACACTACGGTGTTCCTCGTTTTCGGTCACGATTGTAGTTTTTGGCCCTTTTTTGACCTTTCAAGTTCAATAGAAGATTATTGAATGGAAATAAACTTATAGAACTATAAAAAGTAATTAATACTCACACTTTAAAATACAAATGAAATTTTCAATTCAAGAAAACAAGTTGCTCGATTAGAAAACCTTGTGCATTTGTAATATTTTTGATGTAATCACAATGCACTGTTTTTGACAAATGCACTTCGTATGTAATGCGATTTTTGGAATTTAACCTTCAAACTCTTTGTGTACATAGATTTTTACTTATTGTACTCCTTTCCGCAATTTTTTAATTTAAAAACATTTTCTATAATGAAATTTTACTTAATATAGACATCTTTTAGAATTGAGGCATTTTAAGCATTTAAAAGAAGATTTGAAGAAATTATAAATCAACATAGTAATCTATAAAAGACAATACACATGGGCTTTGAATTGAATCTGCAAAAAAATTAGAAATCATGCACAATATTCATTGTTGAACGTTCATCATGTACATCAAATTTTTTGTTTGAAAGGGTACTTTCAAATATTCATATTTCTTAACGTAAAGCCTTCTTACAAATAAAGAATGTATCTTTAAATTTCATATACATCAATCTCACCATTTAAATAAAAAAATTAGTTAAAAATATCACCAATGAGTTTTAATATGTTTTGAAAACGAGTGATTTTGACAAAAATGCTAAATGTGCATTGCATGCACATTCTTTTGGTCATCTAATAGGCACACCGTACCATGCAACTACCCCCTAGACATTTAGGGATTAACCTTTAAAGGGCTGATGGGGATAGTAGATAAGTTGACGTGCATTTGACATTTTTGTAAATAGAAAGTTCCAAATTGAGACCCCAATAGCTCATTAAATTCACGTCCACTTGAATTTTAACTTTACTTTTAATCTTAAACCCATAGGAGGTGTGGAACCATTCCAAATACAATGGGCTAAAGTAGGATGTCCTAAAACCACCACCTCCACCAATTATGACATATAGACTTTTCTTGGGGCCACCACAATTGACACCCAAAACCACCAATGTCACTATTCAAGTAGACCAATGGCACGCCAAACATTGCGAAGAAATAGTAAGTGGTTTTGGGTATCATTATGAGTGAAAGTTATCATTATTCCTTCTCAAAACAGCAGTTGATATACATCTAAAAAGCACAGAAGAAAACTTCCAACTTCACATGACTGAACTAGAAAAAGAATGGCGATCCACAGTCACAAACGAACTCCCACAATTAGACCCAAAACTCTCCATCAAATTATTATAAAAATTAATGGCGCATAAAATTTACAATGTAGAACAAATCATCCTCCCCAATGGCACGAAACTAATGTCACCAGAAGACTTTAAAATATATTATCAAAACCCAACTAAACTAGAAAAAAGTGCATTAAACATAGCAGAACAACTCTTTTGTGAACCAAAATGTACCCCAAATTGCCCAAATCCATGCCGAAGACACTTACCACCTCGCACACTAAAAGAAAAATATAAAATTTATAACCACAAAATAATACCAAGAACACCAATAAACCCCGTGCAATTCCCTCAACCACTTCAGCCACAACAACCAGCCCCACCACATAACATAAAAAATGACCCCATAAAACACCCCATTAGCACAATCCTAAACCACAAAACAATTACAACAAAAGACAAGTATAAAATACCTAAAAAATATAACACCTATTTATGCCAATGGATAGACTCAAACCACATAACATACAATAAATGGCTACAACAACGCGAATTATTTCCAATAAATCTACCAACAGTTATACACCATAATCTAAATCTACTTACAAATTACTACACAGATTATAAAAACAAACAATATCAAAATATCATAAACACACAATTTACACCAGAACAAAACAGAGACACAAGATATATCCCACCTCCAACAATAATCCCCCACGTTAAAACATCCACAATTGAATGTAACCCAGAAAGAGACATCGACACAAATAAATGCACCATTCAAACACAAAATGATAAAACTCACATATATAACGACACCGGTAAATATATCACCACCATTCCCACTCAAAGAATAAAATGGTTATGGCAACAATATAACAACAATAAATACAACATCCACAGCCTAATACCTGCTATACAACCATTTGAATCAGAAGTAGTCTGGTTATACCAAAGATACGAACTCAAAAACCACAAAAAGAATACAGTAAAAACACCACACCATACCATCCCATCCACCATTCTAGACACAATAATAACAACATTAAATATAACATACTCATACTTTTCCTCACCAATTACATGTTCCATGAAATCTACCCAATTCTACTCAACATTCGCCAGAGATAAGATATTTGGCTCGCTAGGGACAACCTTTCAATACAAATGGAAAGGTATCGGATATGCACACCCAAATGACGCCGAAACAACACAACACACAATACATTGGGCAAGACTAGCAGCAAAACAAGACCCAGAAACTGTCACCATTTTAGCAATCCCAGACACCAACTGGTACCAAAATCTATCACCGTACAAAGGACCCTTCCCGGATATGCATGCCATTATACATTTTGCCGCGGACACCATCACATATGACGAACCAACAATACCACTAACCCTCAACAAAACCCGAAACGAACCACTTGCAATGCACATATGGTGTATTCACCATCAAAACAATAACATTGGCACAATAAACCAAATAAACACCATAAACACAACAATTGAAAACCTACAAATCTCGCAATACCATACACAAATAGCACCACCCACACCACCGGACATAAAAATTAACAAAAGCATAAAATGGAACAAACTCATATATCCGCCCTATAATAATCTACAAAACATGTGGATAGACCCCCTTCCAAATTTCGAAATAAACACTACACTAAAAAATTTACCACAATATTGCTATTACACAGATGGATCCTTTTTACTACCAAAAGAAGCTGATGATGGCCATTGGAAAAAAGAAAAAGCTGGATATGGTATCTACAACTCATCTAAACAAGATGTACAAATATCAAAAAGACTGCCTGGACTACAAACATGCTTTAGAGCAAAACTAATGGCCATACATGAAACACTCTCAATAATCACCACTCAATACATAAATGAACCTGCACACATTTTTACTGACTGTCTTAATTGTATACATATTCTAAACACACAACTAAAACACCCAACTCAACAAAACAACCATGCAGATAAAACCATACTACAAGAAATGGTGGAAATGCTAAAAAAGTGAACACAACCCACCACAATACACAAAGTAAAAGCACATGCCAAAATCAACGGAAATGAACAAGCGGATCAACTCGCAAAAGAAGGTACCATGAAAAGAGATTATCAATTTACAGTAAATCCACACGAATTTGCACATACCACACCTTACTACTTCCAAAAAGACACATGGCCCGGTCGTATCAAACGACCAGACAAAGGTCCAGTTAGATGTTTGGAAGAATACATAAAGAAATATGACCGTGAAAATAACCTAGAACTAATGGCAGAACATTTCCCCAACATCAACAAATGGACAACAAACCCCATCATAGATAACGAACTGTCTAACGACTTCTGGAAAAATCCAGAAATAACTGACGCACAAAAAACAAGCATACTAAAATTCCGAACCGGTCAATATATGGGCAACACCCGGAAACAATTATTTTTTGGCATACAAAGATTCCCCTCAAAAACATGCCCCATCTGTAACTCACAAGATGCAGATACATGGTTACATGTACTTTTAAAGTGCAACCAACATCATATACATGCACTAAGAACCAAACGCCACAACAAAGCAGTATGGGAACTAAGAAAACTAATACTATCCTCCAATAAATCAAGATGCTACACTCTCATGAACGCAGGCACATTCAACAACAACCCACAGGAAAACACAGTTCCCCCATGGTTCTAATCATGTACTTGTAATCAACAAAGATGTCAATGTAATGCCAGATTCAAACCAGATATACTATGCATTAAAAGCCTCCCATACCAAAGCCCACCTCCTCTAAACCCCGATGATAACCTAACCATACAATTTATAGAATTCACATACACAAACGATAGATTCTCACCAGAAACAATTGGTAGAATTTTTTTTAAATACCAACCTCTAATTAATAACATCATGCAAAAAGGCTGGAAAGTAGATCCTATTATAGTCATTACAGCTGGAGCTAGAGGAACCACACACATCCCCTCAATGAAACAACTAGAAACAAAATTCAACATATGTGAAACCTCCATAAAACACACATTCAAAGCAATAAATACCATTGCCATACAATATGCCGGATCTATCCTTTTACATAAAAGACGTATAGAGAATAACCAAACAATACCAACAGACGTAGTACTTTAAAAAAGGGGGCGTAGTGGTGAAAACCACTGCTAGCCACTCTTTTCAAACAACTAGGCTCAACTTGTCTCAGGGGATAGGACGGGCCGGTTGGTTGGTACAAATTTTCCTGCCATGACAACTCACTAGCAGTACCAAGCCATGTGTATCACACCACTGCTCAACGAGCTCAACTGGTTTCGAACCCGGACCACATAATCGTGATACAACGCCCTTCACCAACCAACCAAAGAACTCATGACTTGGTGATAGGAATTAACACCAAACATACATTTATACAACTAACACTCAACCATCATTTCTTCGATTTTTTTCCTCTTGTTACTGTTACTGTTACTTTGTTTTGGTTACTATAGTGTCCATCTTCAAAAGGGGAGAGTAGTATTGTTCCAATGTCCCTTTGTCCCGTGGGCATCGGGTCATTGACATTACGAACGGACACTTTATTCACGCCGGCCCATTTATTTGGATTGGTGTTTCTATCTATCTGAAAGTCAGTACAATACGGTGTGGACATGGGGAAACCTAAAGGTTTGATTTGGGTCACATGTTACTTTCTACTTTGAATTTTTATATAAAATTGACAAATGCGAATTAGATGTTGCAAATTATTGCAATCCTCATCAAAACCTATTTCAAATGTGGTCATATTTTTTTTCAAATTTAGCACAGCCAAAAATAGGCCAGATTACTCAAGTTGGTGGTTTTAGGACAATCAACCATACTGGTGTATAATACTGGTCGTAAAGGGCTCTTTAAGGGCGGTTTACACTATGGACCAAGAGTCATGACCAAGAAAATTAAATTATTTTCATGGTCATGGCTCTTGGTCAAGAGCCGTGACCATGAAAAATAAAAAATGCAATTTTAAATGACTTGGTCACTCTTTGTAGTGTAAAGTGGATTTAGACCGGGACAAGTTTAAGCTCATCATTCTCTCTTTTATCCTCCCCTTTTTCCTCCTTTCTCTTTAAATAATTGAACACTAGCCAATCAATGATTTTTGAGCCCCATGGTCTCCTAGATTATAGGCATTTGCTTCGACTCAACTATAATCAAGAAGACCATGAAAACATTATCCATTTGGGAAATTTTAGCATTTTTGGGGACCTCAAAGTTAGTGGTCATTCTCCTTTTTTCAAGGTAGTGTAAAGCCAAATGGGACCAAGAGCTCTTTTTGGGCCAATCATAGATTTTAGAATTCCATGGTCATGGCTCTTGGTCCATAGTGTAAACCGCCCCTTGAACCTTTAAGGGTTAAGGGTTGCCCATTTGGTGAGGGCAATCTCACCTCCGCATTAGGTTGTTGAAAGCAGCACTGACAGGGGCGTGAATCATGTAGGGCCAAGGAAGATCACCAGTTTCAGGTTTTCAGCCCTTAGTTGGCTATAAATACGTATATACTGAGCATCCATGGAGGATGCGCTTCGGTATACTCGTTCAAGGTACTTGTACATTACCAGTTGTATTCATTTCGGCACCTATCATTCATAGTAAAAGGAACTAGACGTCTTCTTCCTTATTTTCTTTTACGGGAGGCTCGGCAGGTGAGAAGGGACTAGGCATCGTCTTCTTCATTTTCTTTTGCGGGATGGTGGTAATGGGCGTGACGTTCCTGCATAGAAAATTAGTGTGATGTTTATAGACGGGGTTGACTTTACTAAAGACGAGTTCCTGGCATTTTGGCATTTTGTAATGCCACTTATCATAAGACAGCTTCCTGTTCCCTGCCGACGGTTACTTGGGAGCCGCTTTTTAAGTTAGCCAATTGTGCATGCAGTTTCTCACAGTGCGAGAGAGAGAGAGGGAGTGTGCACATAACGCTTTTCGTTTGCTAGCTGGATTCAAAAAATCTTACCAAATACAAAACAGTGTCTGTCCCAGATGGCCGGAAGTAAAGACTCGAGCACGTTGACTTCAGGTGAATTCTGGTTACCCTATGTTGTGGTCGGACGCGTTAAAAATTAATTCAATAAATAATGAACTAAGTGGATCGCCTTGTTCAAATCCCTCTAGTGTAGAAAGGGGATTTTTGCCAAGTGGGACGGCAATTATCCCCGTTGGAATATCATTGGTCCTAGATTTAGCTTTATTAGCAGTCTCTAGGTATCCCCGACCTCGCCAGACCTGACGGGGTTGGTTGTATTTGTGCTTTCTTTTCCTTGCAGTAAAGGGTTCCCTTTATTTGTGTCAAAAATAAATAAAAATTCAGTAAATAACTGAAAAAGGCACTTATTAAAATTCTCATAACCCATAAGTTGGTATTATTTCATGAATAGTGTAGAAATTATTAATGAAAATAATCCGAATTCATAAAAATTCAGGGTTCTTGCAAACAACCTACACAAGTATATGATTACATCACTTTCCATAAAAAAATCATCACAAACTGTAAAAGGAGGAGAATGAAGTCATCTTGTGCTACATCGATGTTCAAAAATTTTAACAATGAAAAGCTCAATGAAGTTTAACAAATTATAGAGCTTAGGATCAAAATCCCACTGGAAAATATTAGATATCACAAGAAATGAAATTTGAAGAAGATATATTCTCACTTCATGCATGAAGAATATCCTTCAAAATAATTCATTTCGTATGAGACCTGACCCTAGGGTACGGTACTACGAATCAAGCAGATCGGTAGATGCAGATCGGTAGATGCAGACTCAGATCAGAAGGGTAAAAAAGTACAGAATCCAACTGCCACTGCTCGCAATTGCCGCGAGCAGCTTCATTTAAGTGATGGATTCCTGCTTTAGCTCCACGTTACAAGAGAAGTACATTTTGACCATGGTTGCTCAGCTGTTGCAGCGGCTTCGGAAACTTATTGCTTTTGCATTTTATTAAAAAAACTTGTGAACATGAGCGAGTATTTTATGTTTCTTTCGTTTTTGGGCACATGGACTTTATGTCAGTGACATAAGGTTCGCAAGGGTTCACCCTTTTGCCCTCGCAAGGGTTCACCCTTTTGTTCTCGCATCATGAGAAATAAAATAAAAATTCAGAGCATGTGATTCTTGAGGTGGGGCTCCGGCGGACTTCCAACTCTCCATCATCATTCTTTAGGTGAAGAATTACGTGGCATGTTCTATATTCTAGAATCTTCTACAATGATTCTTGTTTAACGATTCTGCATGCACATGAAAATCTTGCAATACAATATATCCGTAATATTTTGCTCCAACCTAAAATGCCCAAGTACTCAAGTAGTAAGTGTCCAGTTCATTTGATTTTTTGGTAAAAAAAAACAAAGTACCAAGTAATAGGGGACAGAGGGCCCGGTAGCCTTATTTGGAGTCATTATTTTTTCATTTTTATTTGGACGTGTGTAACAGGACAAATCATAAGGTCTGCTTCACACTATGACCGAAGGTCGAGAGGTTGTTTATTTTCACCAATTAAATTGCAAGAAAGTTAATCAAGAATTTGGCCCCTCGACCCTTCACACTAAAGGCCAAAGTTCTAAGGTTGCACCCTTCAAAATGCCGACATGACAACACTTTTTGCTTAAGGCAACCAACTCATTTGAAAAAAGTTTGGATAGTATAAGAATGGAAACCCACACTATGGTCGAAAGGCCGTCGATTTTTTCCCACAAAAAATCAAAAACTATATTTTCAGCCCATTTCTTTGGACTCACAACAAACGTTTGGTCACTCAATCCCACTGAACGACCATAGTGTGAAGCGGCCCTAAGGTCGCCCGCTGTAACTTAGTTCATGCGGCGTGACTCCCTACAATGAAGCTCCAAAGCAAATTAAAAAACTAAGGAACGTAATCCAGCTTGGGTGACGATCGCCGAAGGTACCGATTCCTGCCAAACTTAGCGGAACTCCAAACTTGAGAAGCAGCGTCCCAGGGTTGCCGCCTCTTTCATCAGATGGATCTCGTTGCATCGCTGTCTTGCTTCACGCGGACTGTAGTGCCGTCCTGCAGCTGTTATAAGCCCTCCGCGGTCCCCTAGTTCCTCATGTCTCCGCTTCTGTCAGTCTCCCTCCAGTGCGAGGGTAGTTGGGATCTCCAAGCTCCAGGGCCATCGACCTTACGCACGACGTTTACAGTGTTACTTTCCAATCTAGAACCGGCACCCCTGTGCCACATTGTGATTTTGTTCTGTTCGATCAGGGAGCCGAAATGGCTGTCCTTCGCAATGGCGTTGCTTTGTTGATGGTTTTGGTGGCAGCGGCGTGTGCGGTCTCAGCTGTGACTGCTCAGGATTGCAACTGCACCGCACCTGCTACCCATAACTGCTCGTGGGAATGCTACATCACCTGGGAAAAAGACCGACAAAACAGCGTACGTACCGAGTCCACTGACAGTACAGTTACGACGTCCTCGGTATTTCCTGCCATCGGCTACACCATCACCGTGGACAGCAAGGGCTCGGGCAACTTCAAGACCATTCAGGCTGCCGTCAACTCTATTGCCAACGGCAACACGAAGAGGATCATCATCAAGATCCTTGACGGTACTTACAGGTACTAATCAAATAATAGCTTATTTGTAATTGCCTCTTGAATTAATTCCACAGTGTAAGTACTCGGGTCTAATATCATGACCATTTGGTTATACAGTGTGTCTCCTTGTCGGTTGGCTCCCTTTTTGACAACTATGGGTTTTTCCCCTCGCTGAATGACGGTGCAGGCAGAAGCTACTGCTCCCAGCCAAGAAGCCTTACATCTACTTCAAGTGCCAGAGCAGGAAGACTATCATCACATGGGGCGATACCGCCGCGAAGGCGGGAGGAACGTCGAAGAGTGCTTCCGTAGCCATTGAGTCCTTGGGCTTCATTGCTTCCGACTGTACCTTCGTGGTAAGTAGATCGATCTGTTTGGATTGATATTTCCTCCATCGAGCATTTTTGTGTATCGATTCTTACATAGGTTCAGGAAACTTCAGAACAGCAATCAGCAGGTCTGAATTTACTTCAAGAAACATGCAAAGTGCTTGGGTCAGACGCGAGGCGTAACCTTAAAATGGTGCATAATTTCAGAATCATTATTAATCAAACCTCAGATCTAGTTTTCAGAGCTCTCAGAACCTTAACGTCACGATATATTTTGGTGTTCTATTATACGCGAGTTTAACCAACATGGCCACAGAAGCTTGGAACTCACAGTGCACTGATTCAATGTTCTGGTCCGATTGCAGAACTCTGCCCCTGCTCCTGCCGGTGGTGCCGTCGGCGCGCAAGCGGTGGCTCTGCGTATCCAGGGTGACCAGGGCGCGTTCTACCGATGCGGCTTCCTGGGAGCGCAGGATACCCTGTACGACAAGACGGGCCGACACTACTTCCGCAGCTGTCAGATCGTGGGATCCATCGACTGGATCTTTGGCAACGGGCAATCGTTCTACCAATACTGCACGCTCACGTCCATCGCGAAGGGTACCAGCGGGTCCGTGACGGCGCAGAACCGGCTCAGCAACACGGCGACAGGGTTCGTTTTCTACCAGTGCTCCATCGGGGGGACGGGGTCGATCTATTTGGGCCGCGCGTGGGGCGCGTACTCGCGCGTGGTGTTCTACCAGTGCAACATCGCCAACATCATCACTCCCGCCGGGTGGTTCGACTGGGGCATCCCGGCGCGTGAGAAGACGGTGTACTACGCCGAGTTCCAGTGCACTGGCCCCGGCGCCAACCGCAACGGGCGTGTGAGTTGGTCCAAGTCTTTGACCGCGAGCCAGGCCGCTCCCTTCAGCAGCATCTCTTTCATTGACGGCAAGCAGTGGCTGCAACCTGCCATATAAGTTATGTGGGACGCCCCTGATATAAGGAATGGTCGTTGCCCATGTAGTATTGAGTGGTTTTCTCTTAGTATGATTTTTGTGTACATGATTCTTCAGAATAAGACGGCAGGGGTAGATGGTTTTAGCGTAGATGATTTCCATCGCAAAAAGATGGTGCATTTGCACGCCAAAATTGTGTATCCTTGGGTGTCGGTCGGAAGCTCGTATAAGCTTGGACCGGCTTTGCAATACGATTTCCAGCGTCAACTTGGCTTGAGACAGATTTCCTGGATTTCGTGACATCTGTCGACCGAGTGGCACAGCCCAGTACACAGGGATTATGGTATTAATTTTCAGGAGTTTTTCACAACTGGATTTTTTGGATTTTTTTTTGCAAAACGTGTGAGGATGGTAGCGTTACTATCCGGCCATCTGGATGAGATAGTGGGACAATGACTTGAGTATGAAAACCCACCAAACTCTTACACACCTAATAATGATAAATCACCAAGATCTTCTATACTTTTTAACTATTTAGAGGGAACAAATAAGAATATATTAAAGAAAAATTCATGGTACTAGATTCTTCAAACTTGAAGTGACTTCATAGATAAGTGAAATAACTCTAACATAAATCCCTCTTCCAAGAAACTTTGGAATTTTATCCCATGAAATTCAACTGCTCTTGAATTCCTCTGAATCTTCCTCCATCGCCATACAGCTTCTTTTCGTCTTCAGCCATGGTGACATGTTCATCCATATTAAAAATTCGATCGTCAGACATCTATTATCCAACAGCAACAAGATTCTCAATTTCCATCAGGAACGAATACGGTCTGCTTATTTGAAAGGTGTCATTCATCCATGGGTGTGACAAGACTGATAAATTGATAATCATAATCCCAGTGCACATTTAGAAGCTTCCTCTTTCTCTCCAGGTCGTTGTCGCTTGCGTTTGGCCGATTCCTTCTGCTGTTTGCTTTTTGTCTGCGTTTTCTGCGGAAGCAGCGGCGGGAACAAAGCCGAAGTAGCCCAGTAGCTGGGCTCCGAAATGGTAACTATGGATTTCCTTCAAGTTATTCACCGAGATTTCCTGTCTAAAAATTTCAGAATTTGGTTTCTTATCAAGTTTGATGTCTCCCCACAGGTGAAGCGCGGCATCGACCTCGTGTATGGAGGATTGAGCATTGGACTCACGGGGACGGTTGCACATTCAATCAATACAGGATGCTAGTGGCCATACTGCATGTTGTTGGGTACCCGGTTGGGTACAGGCACGGGGAACCTTGAATTTTTAGGAAATATTTCTCCCCGGACGTGGTGCAATTAATTTCCCTGCTGTGATTACAAAGACCGTAGAATTTTGATTTAATTAGATACTATCAATTGAGTACATTAGCGTATCGGCGAGAGTTGCTATTTGGGGACTCACAGGATGATCCCGCGAGCTCTGGTGCCAAATGAGATCTGCGGCATTCATCGTACGAGTGTTTACCGGTCTTCTGACATCATCCATTCATTTCGTCTCTTGCACGAGTCATACTTAGTGACTCACGTCACTGTGTGAGCTGTTGTTTTCTCGATGTACTTATCTTCCTGAAGAGTCATATTGAGACTTGCAGCTCTTTGCTAAATCATGTGTATACGTATGAGTGTAAGGTTAGGCTGGTGAATGCTTGAGTAGTCTGATTAATTTCAATATATTTCATTAAAATTGCGATAATTAGTTCCTTCCACTCCCGCCATTCTGACTCCATGTTGGCCACAGAAGAAACCTAAATCGAGCCAAAAGAGTGAAAAACGATAGCACCTGCTGATCTCTCCCTTTCAATTGCCTATGCTAGCAAAATATGGCAAAAGATTCCAAATGTTCTAGTAATATTATCTGCATTGAAAAACAATCTATGCTATCCGGGAAGTCGATATGAATTACTAAGAACAAATCCAAGTGTATGTCACAAAATCAAATAGCAACAATCAAGCCATTCAAGCCTTAGAATTACAGAAGACCGAGATACATTCAAGAACCAATCATGTCGAAAGTTAATTGAAAACCATGTAGTAGACAGACCTTGATCCAATTTTTGAGAGGTTAGTGCCACCCAATTGGCTTCTTGCATTCTCACTATTTTGAGTATTCGTGGAGAATCCCACACATTGATTTAGGGGCAGTTTACATTACGGACCAAGAACATGTCCCATGCAGCTTAAAAATCTGTGATTGGCTCCATCAAATTGTCCTAAGATGACTTGGATTTACACAACAAGAAAAAAAAAAAATTGACCAAAAGAGTTGAGGTCCTCAAATGGCCTAAAGATAGGCCTAACTAGAGGCAAAAAGAGTTCTCATTGCCGAAAGAGGAGACTATGTGCTTAAAATGCCTTTTCTTCTCAGTGCTGGCACAAGCTTGGTTTACAATAAGTGGCCCAACGAAATTACATTTTTCTTGAGTGTGTACAACGAAGTGTGACCATGGAATTCATCCATTTTCCTAAATCATCGCTCTTGGTCCGAAGTATTAACCGCCCCTTAGGGTTAACCCATTCTTGGTATTTAAGGCACCCGTAAGGAGGCTAACAAAATTCCCAATTTAAAATTCAAAGAAATTCTATTTGACGAAGGAAATTATAAAAAGACAGTAAGTTTGCCTCTATTTGAGGGAAAAAAAAACAGTCCGGCCTTGATAAACTCATATTTCAAATTTTCAATGATGCAGAACACCTCACTTCGTTCCCCGTTCATTGTATTTCTACCTCAGATGTCACGATCCGCCAAACAAAACAATTTTCACCCACCCATCCAACACCACTTCAGCAGGGTTGAAGACATTCAGCCAGAACTACTCGCTTGGCAATAGGACAATCCACGTAATCTATTTAAGCATTTCATTTAAAGAAGTCCTATCATGAGTATTATTAAGACGAACTAACGCAACGTCCGAACGAATAAAATGCCCAGAGAAATTCATGAAAAGAAGATAATCGTGAACTTGAAAAGTCGGTAAAATAAGCCTCAAATTCAAGAGCTTCCTTTCGCCGACACGGGCCAAGGATAGTTACACAATTCTGCCACGGCTGCAAAAACGCATGTCTCTTCCTTGCGATAGAAACAACCCACGCCAGCTAAAACCGGCTACGACCCCAGGACATCCTCTTATTCGAAAGAATCGGACACTGTACGCATCTAAATAACTATGAAAAAAACGCCAGTTGACCGCTTCTAATCCGAAATCAATGCGCTACGTACCCAAGTGACGGTCTCAGCACCTAGCTAGAAAACTCACATGGCGGGCTCCAGCCACCACTTGCCGTCGATGAAGTCGATGCTGCCGAACGGCGCCGCCTGCTTCGCGGTCAGCACCTTCGACCAGCTCACGCGCCCCCACCGGTTGGCGCCAGGGCCCCAGCACTGGAACTCGGCGTAGAACACCGTCTTGTCGCGCGACGGGTCGTTCCAGTCCATCCACCCCTCGGGACGGATCATGTTCGCGATGTTGCACTGGTAGAAGATCACGCGCGAGTACACGCCCCACGCGCGCCCCAGGTAGATCGACCCCGACCCTCCGATGGCGCACTGGAAGAACACGAACCCTGTGCCCGAGTTGCTGGCCCGGTTCTGCGCCGTGATGGACCCGCTGCCTGCGTTCGCGATGGACGTGATCTTGCAGTACTGGTAGAACGATTGCCCGTCGCCGAAGATCCAGTCGATGGACCCCACGATCTCGCAGCTGCGGAAGTAGTGTCGGCCCATCTTGTCGTACAGAGTGTCCTGCGCTCCCAGGAAGCCGCACCGGTAGAACGCGCCCTGGTCGCCCTGGATGAGCAGAGCCACGGCCTGCGCGCCGACAGCACCACCGGCAGGAGCAGGCGCGGAGTTCTGCAGTCGGACCAGGATCACATAGCATCATTTCATTTGCACGCTCACGATCTAAGTCAGTACAAACTAACTGGTGTACCCGAAGAGCCAATAGCTAGGTTCCATGATCCATCATTGCGCATCATCCCAGTGTTCAGCCTCAAGATTCAACCCCATCATGCTGAAGTCCATGCCTCAAAACTAATCCTGAGTCTCAACAAATTATCTAAAAGCTCGGGATCATAGCCTCCAGGGACAAAATTCCACATTACTCGACTCGGAAGCAAAGATTTCCTGAACATTACGTGTGTTGGTTGCAAGAAAAATGCATAATCATCGGAACCACCCGAAGTTCTGCTCGAAAGTGACTGCATTCACTTACCGCAAAGGTACAGTCGGAAGCAATGAAGCCCAAGGATTGAATGGTCGTGGAAGCGCTATTCCCCGTTCCTCCCGCCTTCGCGGCAGTGTCACCCCATGTGATGATGGTCTTCCTGCTCTGGCACTTGAAGTAGATGTAAGGCTTCTTGCTCGGGAGCAGCAGCTTCTGCCTGCAAAACACAAACACGTTACAAACACAGGCCCGATTCGTTATCGAATTATACTTGCCATCCGACGTACGGAGATACTACCATTGCACCAAAATCATCAAACAGGCCAATTCAGCCAACTGAAGCCAGTCAGGCAGTACCTGTAAACACCGTCATTGATCTTGATGATGACCCTCTTCGTGTTGCCGTTGGGAATAGAGTTGATGGCGTCCTGAATGTTCCAGAAGTTGCCTTTGCCCCATTTGTCCACGGTGATGGTGTAGCCCCGGGCGGGAAATGCCGACGTCGAAACTGTACCGTCAGTGGACTCGATCCCCTGGCTGGCTTGATGCCTGGCTTGTCGAGCACCCTCCGCGGCCGCGTAGCAGTTCCACGAGCAGTCTGATGACTGAGCAGCTGCGGAGCAGACACATCCAGCGTCAGCACTCACAGCTGACGCCACAAACGCCGCTGCCACCACAGCCACCAACAACGCCACGCCGTTTCGAAGGACAGCCATTTCGGCTACCAGCTGATCGACCAGAACCAAATTCAAATGCGGCACACAGGATGCCGGTTCCCGATTGGACGTACTGTAACACACTGCAACACGTTGCGAGGTCCGCTGCCCAGCCTGGACATATATCCCAGCTGCCCTCGGACCGGAGGGACTGTGACCCAAGCGGAGACCTGAGAAACTAAGCTACCGCCGGGCGCTTATAACAGTTGCAGGAAGGCGCTGCAATTGGCGTGTTCAAATCCAGACAGCGATGCAACGAGATCCATGCACGAGGCCACCACGGGACTCTGATTCCCAAGTTTAGAGACCTTCCGCTAAGTTTGGCACCCCCGACGACGGTCATCCAAGCTATATCGATTGGGTCGACGGGGATTTCTTGTTTTCTTATTGTAAACCGATGGTGGGGTGCCATAGAAAACGAAAAATGGAAAGTTTATATGGTGTTTTGGTTCGATAGATCGATGGTCTGACACCGCCTACGGGAAATTCATTTTTATAAACAGCACCCGAAGCTATAACAGAAGCGAGTTCAGAACGTCTTCAACGTGTAGTGTACATCTCGTGTAGTGCTAAAACAGGAAAACCCGTGGAGTAATTCGAATGGCTTCGAACGCGACTTGAATCAAAGAAGCAGGGAGTGACGTGCTGTTGGTCAGTGCTTCCATCAGATTCAATTGCTCATACAATTCCAATTGCGATCGGTTGGATTGTGTGCGTTTCGATCTCTCTTCCCTTTCAGAGTACATCTGAGTGTGAATCTACCGATCATCTGCTTGGTACACCGCTTCACGAACAATATGAAAAAGCGCATGTACATGTGGGGCATAATTATGATTACGCCGTCTGGCTATGAATTTCATGCGGTTGACGATTGCCTATCCTTTCAGCATGCAATTTTTAAAGTTGGTGTTGCGAATTGACGTCGAAGGGGAGCATTAACCTTGTGTCCTTGCTGCACTGTTCTCATACATGACCATCAGCAAAAATGAGCGTCAATCATGTCCGATCCGTCACAGATGTCACAGAAAACTCACTTCCGTGACCTATTCAGAATTTTGAAGATTTTCCTCAAATATTCTAGAATATCAATGAAATATTCCAGAAACATCAGTGAAATATTAGAAGAATGTTCAACATATTATTAGTGAATGATTTGTCGTGTAGAAATGATCCTGACTAACCGACTGTCTTGTCACTTACTGACAAGTTCCAAGAACTTGCCAGTTTCCAGCAGTTTTGAAAACCGTGCCTTCTTGTGCTAAATACGTTTTTAGTTTTAATTTTCGATTATTATTATTTTATTTTATTTTGAATTTTGTTTTTTTGAATTTTTTTGAATTTTTTTGAATTTTTGATTCTTTATTATTATTCTCTTTTTAAAAAAAAAATTACTCTTACACAAATTAAGGGGAAGTGACCCTTTACTGCAGTAGAGAGAAATAAGGAATATACAAACCCAGTCCGGGGAGGCTGGTAGACATCGACTAGGTCACGCTAATCATACTAAAACTAGCACCACTTAGTTTTCAACAAGGTTATATCCCGTCCTAGTCACTTAACGAACAATTATTTTTGCGTTACAAGGACTTGATTTGGAACATGAGTCGGGCCACCTTCTCTGGCTTTCTACACTAAATAGGTAGATTAGTGTTAGATACACTAATTTACATAAACATGTTGTAAGTTTTTACTGTTGATCAATTTTTTTATCCTCTATATTGGTCAAGATGGGGATCTTTCAATAGTATTGGAATCAATGTCTTTGGTAATTTTTTTTGTCGAGAGTAAAAATCTATAATATTTTCAAAACTTATAATTATTTAACAAGTGTTCTTCTTCGTGTCTACTTGGGTTCTAGCCCATGCCATTCTCTCAATAATCTACGATTTCTAGCCAGATTTTACAGCTCACTTTCTTGGTATGCCAATGGAAGCCACTTAAAGCGGCATTATTTGGCTCTTTCTAAAGCATTCACATGATGGCACCCCGCAGTAGAAGTTGTATTCTGCTCCCTGACTTGAACTGGCGTGGCATTTTGTGAGCAAAAGTGCCATGCTTCCAAGTGAGAAGCAAGTTCTGGGTCGGTGTGGGATCTCATGACCTACCGTGGGATCCTAGGGCCCTCCATGTTTGGAGGAACTGGTTCCACACTCAAATGCAAGGCAAATACGTAACTTTCTAAATACAAAATTATTTTGCACATGAAATTAACCCTTAAACGTCAAGGTAAGCCCCATGGGCTTATTTAAAAGAGAATAATGAAGAAAAAAGTTGATTTTCTCAACCAAATCAAGGGAGTATTGGTGCGTTGGAAAGCTACTGAATAAGCAATCTAAATTCCAAATTTTCGCCTCATTTGAGAAATTGTGGAATCGTTGGTAGACAATCAAAATTATCAAATTGATCAAGTTTTGAGGTTGGAGTAGCTGAAGTTCAACAGTGCCACAGTGCTACGGTGCTAGCCAGCAGTGCACTACAGAGCCGTTTTTGCAATTTTTCTTTGTTTTTATTATTATTATTATTATTATTATTTTATTTTTTATTTTATTTTTTTGTTGCAGAAAATTTAGATGCCTTCCGGGCTGCTCCATCCACGCCCTCTTGACGTTTAAGGGTTAATTAGAGGGAGCAATGTACAAGGTCATACCTCATCTTAAGTGCAAATTATTTTACACACTATTGCAGGTCGAGTGCCGGCAGGCACGAGCCCTAGAAATAGTGTTTTATGCAAACATGAAAGGTGAAGCTTAACCTGACATTAAGTGCAGGATGAATTTCCTTAGTTATATTTCTGCTCAATTGTTCATCGAATTTATTATGCACGGATTGAATTTCATGGGCGTTAACTCCTAAACGTCCTCACCTATGTCCAATTTGGGCAGTTTTGCAAAGATGCATTATAAAATGCAACTAACATGAATATTTGAAACTTGATGTATGAATAAAAGTTATACATTTTGAAATTTGGATTCAATCTACACGGTTAGATCTTTGATTGCTATGACTAACATTTTTCTATAAATTTTGAAACATTAAATAAAAAATTATTTTGTAATTCAATTACAAATAAGATATTGACAGTATGGGGATGAAATTTGTTGTGATGGCTTATGATGTAGTACTCCAGGTGTAGTGATTTTTGGAGATTTTTTGGATGCTTGATTTTATGAGTTTATTTTTTCAATAACACTTTTAGACTAAAATCTTCAAAATTTTGGGTGAAACACTGCAACACAAAATGAGGCATAAATTTTTCAAAAATTGTTTGCATTTTGATCGGATCACACATACATGAAGCTATCTTCCCATAAAAAATTCAGTAAAAAAATCACACTACAAAAAGTGCATGACCGATGAGAAATTGCGGATGAAATCTGTACATCATGCAAAATATACATGGTTGGGCAGTTAGGGGTTAAGCGCGGGATGAATTTCCTTATCAATATGCCTGCTGAAGATTTCTTTCAGCTTGTAACTGTGCAGTGCACCGGTACCCTTGTCCGGGTGTAGAAATGCAATATTACGGGAGCGAATATCAAAAGAGAAATTCAGCCAAGGGCTTAACCCCTAACCGCCCAACCATGCATATTTTGCATGATGTATGGATTTGAACTCTGATTTCTCATCCATCATGCACTTTTTGTAGTGTGGATTTTTTACTAAAACTTTTGTGGGAAGTTAGTTTCGTGCATATATGATCCGATTAGAAAGGGGATGATTTGTGAAATTTGTATGCCTCATTTCATGTTGTAGTGTTCCACCAATAATTTCGAAGATTTTAGTCTAAAAGTACTCTTGGAACAGTCAACGGCTACTAAAATTAAGCAACCAAAATATCTCCAAAAATCACTACGCATAGAGTACTACATTTTAACCCATCCCAAAAAAATTCATTATTAGATTGTCAATATCTTATTGATAATCATATTACAAAAGAACTCTAAATTTTAAGTTTGAAAATTTATACAAAAATATTGGTGATAGCAATCGCAGATCTAATCGTATGGATAGAATCTATAATTTATAATGTATAACTTTTATGCATTCATCAAGTTGAAAATATCCCTTTTAATTGCATTTTATAATGCATCTTTGAAAAACTGCCAAATGAAAAAAGGGTGAGAACATTTAGGGGTTAACCCCTAAATGCCTAGGCCTATGACCATGGAATCATGTTTTACCTGTTACACTCAATTTGCCACTATAAATAAGATAAAAATTCAAATTTATATTTTTAATAGATGGATCCACGTGTCTACTACAAATCGTGAATTTTTCATAAATTTTGTTGAAAATTTGGAATTACTATGATTTTTTGAAGTGATTGTAAAGAAAATTCCTATCAATTACAAAATATGCTCAAATTCTTTGATTTTCTAAACAAAGAGGTAATTTACAATGAAGAACATTACAGTAGATGAAAATCATCCGTGTTACTATATTTAGAAAAATCACTACACTATTGTAATACCCACCAAACTTGTAACTCTAATAAAATACTCAATTATCCAATTTAAAAAAATAAATTCAAAGTGGAGTAGTTTTTAGACTATGTAAGCTTCATTTTGTTAGTTAAGCTCAAATGCAATAGAACTCATTTTCATGGCCTAAATTTAGTTTAAGCAAGAAAAGTATAAAAATCCAAAATACACTTCGTGGTGAACCATTTTTATTACTCTTTTGTAGTTGGGACCTCATGTAAAATCCCAAAATGACTTGAATTACTTGAATTTAATTTGAAGAGATGGCATGAGCAATGAACACCCTTCACACAATAAAATGCATGGAATTCAACATTCTTTCTTCATCCAGGGACTAATACTAATCATCCAAAGACCACTTTTGGGTCTCGCAGGCTGTTAGGGGTTAACCCCTAAAAGTTGGGCCTATGACCATGGAATCATGCTTTATCTTCCACACTCTATTTTGCGACTAAAAATAATACAAGAATTCAAATTTATATTTTTAGTAGATTAAGCCACATGTCTACTACAAAGCATGAATATTTTATAAATTTTGGTAAAAATTTAAAATTACTTTGGTTTTTGGAAATGATTGTAAAGAAAATTCATATCAATTACAAAATGTATTAGAAATTCCAAAATTTCTACCAAAGTTGCCTTTGCCCCATTTGTCCACGGTGATGGTGTAGCCCCGGGCGGGAAATGCCGACGTCGAAACTGTACCGTCAATGGACTCGATCCCCTGGCTGGCTTGATGGCTGGCTTGTCGGGCACCCTCCGCGGCCGCGTAGCAGTTCCACGAGCAGTCTGATGACTGAGCAGCTGCGGAGCAGTCACATCCAGCGTCAGCACTCACAGCTGACGCCACAAACGCCACTGCCACCAACGCCGCCAACAACGCCACGCCGTTTCGAAGGACAGCCATTTCGGCTACCAGCTGATCGACCAGAACCAAATTCAAATGCGGCACACAGGATGCCGGTTCCCGATTGGACGCACTGTAACACACTGCAATGCGCTGTGAGGCCTGCTGCCCAGCTTGGACATATATCCCAGCTGCCCTCGGACCGGATGGGACTGTGACTCAAGCGGAGACCTGAGAAACTAAGCTACCGCCGGGCGCTTATAACAGTTGCACGAAGGCACTGTAATCGGAGTTTACCAGGACAGCGATGCAACGAGCTCCATGCACGAAACTACCATGGGACTCTGATTCCCAAGTTTAGAGTTCCGCTAAGTTTGGCACCTTCGGCGCTCCTCTTCCAAGCTAGATCGATTAGGCCGACGTCTATTTCTTGTTTTCTTATTGATAAACGATGGCGGGGTGTCATTACAAAACGAAGAATGGAAAGTTTTTATTGTTTTTCTCGGTTTTCTAGATCGATGGTCTGACACCGTCTACGGAAAATTAATTATAATAATAAGCAGCTCCCGAAGCTATAACAGAAGCGAGTTCAGAATGTCTTCGACTTGTAATGTACATCTCGTGCAGAGCTAAAACAGGAAGCCCAGTCATTTGAACGACATCGTGACCTCCGTGAAGGAATCGGAAACGTAGTTTAAACTCCTCAAGTGGATCGATCACTCTGGCAGATGGATTGTGTGTCTTTTCCGCACGTTCCGAAGTAGATCTGAGTGTGAATCTACCCATCTGCTTGATACAGTGATACACTGCTTCCGTTGAAAAGTGCACGTGGGTCAAGATTACACGATTATGTTCTTGTCGTTGTATCTCATGGCCCATTCACACCAAGCCCCAGTGGCACTTGCATCTGCGTTCTCGAAATGGAGGAAGGTAAATCCCAAAAAAATAATATTGAGAGGCTTGTCTTTTCTTGCTGCAACTACTGTGCAACTGCATTACACTACGGCAAGCTTGGCCATGCTCTTTTTTTGCGCTACGTTCCTTCTAATAATGCGTTCGAGGAATTTTTCATTTCATGTTTTATATTTCTTGGTTCCCAACAGATTCCGTCAAAGTTACCTGAGGCACGCACGGATGCTGAAGCACTGCTAAGGTAGACGACCTGTTTCCGATCAGGCCCCCAATCACGCAGTATAGGGCGATCTATTTCCGTGAATAGGCCTACATTATTTTTGAATTCATTTGTAAACGGTGACAAAAACATGTTTCTTCTTAATATGGAATGGTTGGCTCCAAGAATGGAAACTTGTGGCCGAGTTAGTATGATATCATGTGTTCTCGAAATCTAGTTTTATAGTTCTTGGAAATAGGTCAGCCTATATTGCGAGAACGGGCTGGAGAGAATCTTCACTTTGAAAATTTGTAGTAAATTGAATATTGCCCCAAAATTTGTTCAAAAATATGTGACCTTCTTCAAATCTATTTCCCTACACTGCAAAATTATTTGCCTATTGGTTACTCCACCGGAAGTATGCTGAATTGCTTAACGTGATCGGAAACAAATCGTCTACTTTATATGTGAATGGGCCTTCAGGCCCCCTCTTTACCCTTTCGGTCGAGAGGCAATGGAGACACGAGAGTTATCTTTGAAGTCAACTAAAAAATTTCCACAAGAGGAAACTCGTTGTATTTAGCTTGAAAGGCAAAGAAAATGAGTTTTAGCCTTTCTTCTTTACCAATCACAAAGCAATGCGTTGTCAAGGAGATTGGAATCTTGCACTCCCCCAATTCTAAAAAAGTTCCCACAATCACAACTTGAGTTCCCATCAAGGAATCTCCACATGCCTCTACACCAACCTCATAATCCCCCAAGGGAAAGAGCTCGATGGGTTGTGTTAAGGTCGAGACATTTAAAAGGGATCAAATAAGATATGTACTATACTTGGGATAGAGGAATCGATATTTTGGTTATTTTCCTCTTTTAGCACTATAAAAAATATGAAGTTTTCATATTTAATTAATTATTTTTGATAATTATTTGAATAAGTACAAATTTTTAAAATGGAAGTTGTAGGTTTACCAAAAACTGATCATGTGTTGTATTGTACAAATGAGGTACATTTTCCCTTTCAAAATCTAGAAATTAGGCAAGAATCTAGAGTGGTTGGTTTTGTGTACCTGGTCGGGAATGGGTGTCTCAACCTTAATGGGTGTGAAGAAAATCTATATCAAGGCCAAAAACTGCACGTTGCAAACCGGCTACCCTCTTTTGGCTTTACAAATAATTCTAACCTTGTAAAGGTAATGACTTGTGTTCTAAAAGTCAACTTCTGAAGTTCAAGTGTTTTGGATATGGTGCAAAGCAAGAAGGGAATACAACGTTGACTATGAACATTCAAAATGCATTTTCTAAATTAAGATGACACGCTTGTAACTTAGTACCTGTTCTTGACATGGGATGGGTGCGAAGCTAATAGAATGTGCAACTTGTTGTGCAATCATACACTTAGATGGATGACCTTTTCGAGCCCCATGACAACCATGAGTGTGATAAAATATGAAATAATATTTATTAAAAATAAAAAAAATTAATACTAAAAAACATACATTGTACTAGAAAATACAACATAGCCATTTTTTAATACAATGGCCAAAGACTCCTAAAGGTGTGTTAAAATCTATGTTTGTTGTGCACCCAATTCTAAAATCTAGATTCCTTCTGATTTTGATTGTAAATGTATCAAATCAATGTTTAGACCCACTTTCAAATTTTAGTTGCCCATCTAGATGCATGTAATTAATTTGTGGATACTTAAGAAGCCTTGACAATTGCTTCTTGGGAGCTAGCCACTACAATTCAAGTATAACCTTTAGAGATTCTTTCAGTGCATGCACTACAAGGAAGATTCTACCTAAGTATAGGATTGAAGCTCAAATCAGTAGGAGAAAATTAGGAGCTTGTAGCTAAAAAAGGAGTCGTAAAACTTTTAAAAAGTACATTACTCTAAGATAGATAGATAGATAGATAGAAACACCAACCCTATTACAGGGCCGGCGTGAATAAAGTGTCCGTTCGTAATGGCAATGACCCGATGCCCACAGGAAAAAGGGACGTTGGACCAATACTACTCTCCCCTTTCGAGGATGGACACTATACTATCCTAACAAAGTGTAACCTAATCAAAGAGTAACCTAAATAAAGTAACAGTATCAGTAAAGATGGCAGGTTTGAAGAAATGGTGGGTGGGTGTGTATCTGTATAAAGTCTGTTTTAAAATGAGGTATTATGGCCAAGTCATGAGTTCTTTGGTTGGTTGGTGAAGAGCGTTGTATCACAGTTATATGGTCCGGGTTCGAAACCTATTGGGCTCGTTTGAGCAGTGGTGTGATATACATGGCTTGGTACTGCGAGTGAGTTTCATGGCAGGAAAGTTGTACCAACCAACCGGCCCCACCTATCCCCTGAGACAAGTTGAGCTAGTTGTGTGACAAGAGTGGCTAGCAGTGGTGTTCACCACTACCCCCCCCTCTTTTAGTGTATTACGTCTGTTGGTATTGTTTGGTTATTTTCTATACGTCTTTTATGTAAGAGGATGGATCCGGCATATTGTATGGCAATGGTATTGATTGCTTTAAATGTGTGTTTTATGGAGGTTTCGCAAATGTTGAATTTTGTTTCTAGTTGTTTCATTGAGGGGACGTGTGTGGTTCCTCTGGCTCCAGCTGTGATTACTATAAGAGGATCTATTTTCCAACCTTGTTGTATGATGTTATTAATGAGAGGTTGATATTTTATGATTTTTCTACCAATTGTTTCTGGTGAAAATCTGTCGTTTGTGTATGTGAATTCTATGAATTGTATGGTTAGGTTGTCAGCGGGGTTGAGAGGGGGTGGACTTTGGTATGGGAGGCCTTTAATGCATAGTATATCTGGTTTGAATTTGGCATTGCATTGACATCTGCGTTGATCACAAGTACATGGTAGTAACCAGGGGGGGACTGTGTTTTCTTGTGGATTGTTGTTGAATGTGCCTGCATTCATGAGAATGTAGCATCTTGATTTATTGGAGGATAGTATTAATTTTCGTAATTCCCAAACCGCTTTGTTGTGTCTTTTGGTTCTTAGTGCGTGTAGATGGTGTTGTTTGCATATTAAGAGTACGTGTAGCCATGTATCGGCGTCTTGTGAATTACAAATGGGACATGTTTTTGAGGGGAATCTTTGTGCGCCAAAAATCAATTGCTTTTGGGCGTTACCCATGTATTGTCCAGTTCGGAATTTTAGTATGCTTGTTTTTTGTGCGTCTGTTATTGCTGGGTTTTTCCAGAAGTCATTGGACATTTCGTTATCTATGATGGAGTTTGTTGTCCATTTGTTGATGTTGGGGAAGTCTTCTGCTAGTATTTCTATGTTAGTTTCACGGTCATACTTTTTTATGTATGTTTCCAAACATCTGACTGGTCCTTTGTCTGGTCGTTTGATACGACCGGGCCAGGTGTTTTTTTGGAAATAGTAAGGTGTGGTATGTGCAAATTCGTGTAGGTTTGCTGCTTTTTGGTAGTCTCTTTTCATGGTACCTTCTTTTGCGAGTTGATCTGCGTGTTCATTTCCGTTGATTTTAGCGTGTGCTTTAACTTTGTATATTGTGGTGGGTTGTGTTCGCTTTTTTAGCATTTGTACCATTTCTTGTAATATGGTTTTATCAGCGTGGTTATCTTGTTGGGTTGGGTGTTTTAGCTGAGTGTTTAGAACGTGTATACAGTTGAGGCAGTCTGTGAAGATATGTGCAGGTTCGTTGATGTATTTAGTGGTTATTAGTGAGAGTGTTGCATGTATAGCCATTAGTTCTGCTCGGAAGCAAGTTTGTAGTCCAGGTAGTCTTTTGGATATTTGTACGTCGGGCTTAGATGGATTGTATATTCCATATCCTGCTTTTTCTTTTTTCCAATGGCCGTCATTTTCATCTTCTTTAGGTGGTAAAAAGGATCCATCGGTGTAGTAGCTGTACTGTGGTAGAAATTTTAGTGTAGTGTGTATTTCGAAATTTGGGAGGGGACTTACCCACGTGTTTAGTAGATTGTTATAGGGCGGGTATATGAGTTTGTTCCATTTTGTACTTTTGTTAACTTTTGTGTTTGGTGGTGTGGGTGGTGCTGATTGTGTATGGTATTGTGAAATTTGTAGATTGTCAATTGTTGTGTTTATATTGTTTATTTGGTTGAATGTGCCGATGCTGTTGGTTTGGTGGTGAATACACCATATGTGTAATGCGAGTGGTTCGGATCGAGGTTTGGTGGGTTCTGGTGGTATTGTTGGTTCGTCATATGTAATGGTGTCTGCGGCAAAATGTATAATGGCGTGCGTGTCTGGAAAGGGTCCAGTGTATGGTGATAAATTTTGGTACCAGGTGGGGTCTGGAATTGCCAAAATGGTGACGGTTTCAAGGTCTTGTATAGCTGCTAGTCGTGCCCAATGGATTGCTTGTTGTGTGGTGGCGACGTCATTTGAGTGGGCATACCCGATGCCTTTCCATTGGTGTTGAAAGGCTGTCCCTAGTGAGCCAAAAATCTTGTCTCTAGCAAATGTTGAGTAGAATTGGGTGGTTTTCAAGGAACATGCTATTGGTGAGGAGAAGTATGAGTGTGTTATATTAAATGTTGTTATTAGTATCTCTAGAATGTTAGTAGGGATGGTATGATGTGGTGTTATTGTTGTATTTTTTTTGCTATTTTTATGTTCGTATCTTTGGTATAACCATACTACTTCTGTTTCAAATGTTTGTATAGCAGATATTAGTCTGTGGTTGCTGTATTTGTTGTTGTTATATTGTTGCCATAGCCATTTTAGTCGTGTAGTCGGGATGGTGGTGATATATTTACCGGTGTTGTTGTATACGTGGGTGTTTTCATTTTGTGTTTGGATGGTGCATTTGTCTGTCTCTATGTCTCTGTCTGGGTTACATTCAATTGTGGATGTTTTAATGTGTGGGATGATTGTTGGGGGTGGGATGTATCTGGTGTCTCTATTTTGTACAGGTAAAAATTGTGTGTTTATAATGTGTTGATAGTGTTTATTTTGATATTCTGTGTAGTATTGCGTAAGTAAGTTTAAATTATGATGTATTACCGTTGGTAGGTTTAGTGGAAAGAGTTCGCGCTGTGCTAGCCATTTATTGTATGTTAGGTGGTTTGAGTCTATCCATTGGCATAGATAAGTGGTGTATGTTTTAGATATTTTATATTTGTCTTTTGTTGTAATTGTTTTGTGGGTTAAAATTGTGCGAATGGGGAATCTGATGGGGTCAGTTTTGATGTTTTGTGGTGGGGCTGGATGTTGTGGTTGAGGTGGTTGAGGGATTTGTACGGGGTTTATTGGTGTTCTTGGTAGTATTTTGTGGTCATATATTTTATATTTGTTTTTAAGTGTACGTGGTAAGTGAATTTGGCATGGGTTTGGGCAATCATCGTCGCATTGTGATTCACAGAAGAGTTGTTCTGCTAAGAGTAATGCGCTTTTTTCTAGCTTAGTGGGGTTTTGGTAGTATATTTTAAAATCTTCTGGGGACATTAGTTTTGTGCCGTTGGGAAGGGTGATTTGTTTTATTGTGTAGATCTTGTGTGCCAGTAGTTTGTACAATAGTTTGATGGAGAGTTGTGGGTCTAAGAGTGGTAGTTCGTTCGCGGCTATAGATCTCCATTCTTGTTCTATTTCGGTTCTGTGAAGTTGGAAGTTTTCTTCTGTGCTTTTTAGGTGTATACCACCTGCTGTTTTTAAAAGGAATAGTGTTCGCGTTGTCGGGGATCGTACGCAGTCTTGATGTTTGATTCTGGGGATGTCTTCGGCACCACCAGCTTTAGCAAGTATGTGTTGTATGAATCCTTTATATATTATGCCTAGTTGTCCTTTGTCGTGAAGTGCATTACGAAGTTGTTCACCCATGCATCTGAGATAAGCATTTTTTAGAGAGAAGGCTTCTAGTCCGAATAAGTCATGAGGGAGTTGGGTTATTATGTTTGCAGTGCTTTTAGGTAGGCCACATATGGTTTTTTGGATTGCAATAATTTTTTTGTCAAGTTTTGTAATAGTTGGTAGGGAGTATGGGACTGCGAAGAAGCTATAGGCTATTCCTGCCCTAATTACTGTGTCAACCATACTGATTCTTTGTTTGATAGTGGCAACGCATGTTAAGAGTTGTTTACACTGGTCTATTATTTTAGTTGTAGTGATATGCGTTTGGAGCTTCCATTTTAGTGAGGGAACCAGCTGTATGCCTAAGTAAACATAAGGTTCATTTTGATGGAGTATTGGTAGTGTTTGGTTTCTGTAACTGATATTTTGGGTTGTCAGGTGGGTTTTAAATTTGTTTGGTGGCATTTTAGCTTTATTTGGGCAACCGGTGACAGCACATTTTGTGACTCCCAAGTCCATGCCTGCCCACTCACAAAATTTATCAATTTTATTGAGTTGTGTTTGTAGTGATTTTGGATTTTTTGATATAGCTACAAGGTCGTCTGCGTATGCTGCGGAGCTGATTGTTATTTGTGATGTACCAAATGTGTATCCATTCTCTCCCCTTTGTAACCATCTCAGGAGTGGTTCTAGAAAGATTAAGAAGAGATATGGGCTAAGTGTGTTGCCTTGTATGGTTCCTCTTTGAATCGGTATTGGTTGTGTTTTACCAAAGTGTTCGCCAGTAAGTATGGTGTGTGAGTGGGAGTAGATGTTACCGATTAACATGATTGCATCTGTCGGGTATCCTAGGTCTTTCATTATAGCTAGGAGTCTTACGTGATCTAATGAGCCAAATGCGTTTTTAAAGTCTATATATAAGAGATATATGTCTTGCTTTGTAAATTGTGCGTCCTCTAGTGCTGCAATGAGAAGTTGTAGTTGTCTTGCTGTACTTCGTTCTGCTCTAAATCCTTCTTGACTATCGTGTAGGATTTGATGTGTTTTGCCATATGCTGATAATATGTATGTTAGTGTGCTGATGAAGAATTTGTATATTGTATTTGCCAGTGCAATTGGTCTGTGGTTTGGCAGTTGTGCAGGATCCCCTTTTTTATACAGTAGTATGGTTAGGCTTATTTTCCATGACGCTGGGATTTGTTTTTGCTTGTAGCAGTGAGTGAAAAATAAGAAGAGTAGTTTGTGGAAGCTGTCAGGCATATTTTTGAGTATTGAGTTGGGGATTTTGTCTGGGCCTGGTGTTTTGTTGTTAGAGAGATGCTTGAGACATATTTCGTAGATTTCTTTATCAAAGTGGTTATGTAGTGGGATTTGTGGGTTTCCTCTTTGTTCTATTACAAATCCATCAAGGTCGTGCCATGGGTATTGCCGGACACCACAAGTACATTGTGGTGGATGTTCGGGTTGGTAATAGCATGTAGGTACTGTAGGTCTATTGCTGATTGATTGTTGGATGTGAATTTCTTTTGCTATGTCTTCTGGGTTGGTTAGTATATTGTTGTTTCTATCCAAAATGCACTCTAATGGTGGTGTTTCTTGATTTTTAAAACTTTTTTGTTTATTTTCTTTGGGCTTTTGTCATATAGTTGTCTGTATTTTAGTATTGCTTTTTTGATACAACTTTGGGTATATTTTGTGGTTATTTTGCGGGCTTGTATTTTGGCTTTTTTGGCGATTTCTACTAATGCTTGAATCCATGCTTGTTGATCATGTTCTTGTGTTGGGAGTGGTGGAATGTTGACATTTGTGTGGGTTTTTAATTCTTCGATTATTGAATGTGTTTGCCAATCTTGAGTATTTTTTGTTATGTAAAGTGTTTTTCGTATTAAATGGTAGGTGGATAGGTGTTTTTTCCAGGATTTTTGTAGTTTCCTTGGTAAGAAGCCGCCTTGTTGGGAGGTACGGTTTGTTAATGTTGGGAGCGGGGGTGCACTGCAAGTTTTTTGAATTTTGTTTGATATATTTTGTATCATGTGATCTAGTTTTGAACAGGATGTGTGCCATTGGTCGTCTGTGAGTTGGTCATTTGAGAGTATTGTGATGAGGTCATTTATTTGTATAGCATTTTCTTCAAAATATTCTATTTTGAACTTTTCCATATTTTCTTGTGGTATAGGGTTTAAAATTCTTGTTATTTTATTTTTGGTTGGTAGGGGTCTTGCTAGTAAGGTGTTTGGTGGTATATGTAGTGATACTGGCGAGTGGTCTGAATTAAGGTTGTGGTCGTTATCCGTAGTAGATGTGTATAAAGTATTATTTGGTGTTTTGATGTAGTACCCATCTATTAGGCTGGTTTGGTTATAATTTTGTCCTCCTTGTCTGGTGAATGTATAGTTTGTTGTTATGTATTCTAAATGGAGATTATTCGTAAATGTTCTCCATTCTATGTCTTCCATTTGTGGTGGCGTTGTGTCTGTTTCGTTTTGACGTCCTATAAAAGCAATGTCCCTATTAAAATCACCGCATAGTATATGTGTGGTATTTGGGTGTGCGTGGATTTGTTGTGCTATATTTTGTTGAATTATTGGTATATATTGTATGTCCTCTTCGTGGGACGGCATATACATGTGGATGATTAGAAAAGTTTGTAGTGGTTTGTTGTCAATTTTTATTATTTGAAGGTATGGAGATATTTCTTTAGTAGTTGGGATTTTAGTGATGTTACCGGGGTATGTGTATTTTTGATTTATTAGTGTGAGAAGTCCGCCTCGTGCGGGGGTGTATGGCATTCTTTGTTGCATGCATCTTGTTAGGGCATGTGTGTTGTTGAAAATGAGTTTGTAGTTTGGAAATAGGTTTTGTATATATTTGGTGGATTTTGTAGCGGTTAATTTAGTCTCTTGTATTGTGATGATAGCGGGTTCGTTTGTTGCGTGGGTAATTAGTTCATGTAGGTTTGGTAGGGCCGTGTTTAGTGATGCGGCATTCCATGTAATGAATCTCGTATTATGATTTGTGGTATGTATTGCTTGTGGTGATATTGTGGGTATGTTTGGAAGTGGTGGGGGATGAGTATATTCATGGATTGGTTCATGTATTTTTAATGTTTCTTCTAATAGGGTGATAGGGAGAAATGGGAATTTATCAATCATGGTTTGGAGGGTTATGGAATCGTTTTGTAGATGAATAAATTTGTAAATTTCTTTGTGAATGGTGTTTGGTGGTTTTATTAAATGTAGATTATTCTCTATGAATTGTGTGTATGGATGTTTAGTGGAGATGTGTCTTTCGGGTGGGTTTTGAAATAGGGCCATTTTTTCTAAAAGTAGTGTTGTCCAATCAGGGTTTGGAATTTGTATTAAGAGTTGGTCACATGTTTCTTTTGATGGACTGATTGTGATGATGAGTGCATATAGTATTCTAGGTGCTGGATAATGTTGATTTTGGTAAATGTAATTTGATATGTGTGGGTAGTCATTTCTGGCTTCCGCATGATTTGGGTGTGTTATATTTAAGATATGTGAGAATTGGGTTGCTAAATGGTGGTATTCCGGTTGTAATTGAATTGTGCTAGGTATGAAATATGTTTTGCATCGTCATTTATGTGTTGGGGGGTGTGTTACTAGTAGGTCAGGCATGGGTCCGGGGTTGGTTTCAATGTCCCCGCTTAATAGGAGTCTCTGGTGTGAAATGTTTCTGTGTTTAGGGGATTTTTGGATTGTTTTGTCTTTTGATTTGGTGTGTGAGGAATGTGGACTGGAGTCGGGACTAATATCCAGAGATATGTTATTAGAAAGCCGCTTGAGTACATGAGAACGAGAGTTTATAATTGTGTTTACGCATTGGAGGAATAAGAGTTTTATATAATTGTGTTTACTGGAGTTTTGAAGGAGTATTGGAGTGGTGATGTGGTTTGATAGTGGATGTGTGTGTGTATTTATTTTGGACGAGGCCGGTAGGCCGAGTCCATCGAGTGTTTTGGTTGTGTGTATGGGTGTGGTATATGAGTAATTTGGGTGGGGTTGAGAGTGTTGTGGAGGGATTTTGGGTTTGGTGGTTTTTGACACTGTGAGTTGCGAGGTGAGGTAATAGAAAGGTTTTATGTAGGTGAGGATTTTGCAAGGGAGTGTATGTGGCCGTGGGCGTTGAGTTGTCTGGACGAGGCCGGTAGGCCGAGTCTTTTGTTTTGCGGGGGTTCTATATCGTTGGATATGTGTGAAGGGGGCCCTATGTGGTCACTACTAGAGAAATGGGGTTCCGATGTAAGAGAAAATCAATAGAAATTCTGTTGGTTCGTGTGCGGGTTAGGAACAGTTGATTCCGGATCACAATCAACAGAAAATGTCTTGGTTTGGTGTTGCTTCAATGTCCAAGTATATAGATAAAGAATGTTTCTAATCTAGCATTCATTTTTTCTGGCCTGCCCGAGGAAAAGTAGCTGCCCGGAAATTTTGGGCTGCCCGGAAAAAAATTTGACAGCCAGGGCCAAGAACCCCAGCCCACCACCATAGGGCCCACCATGGTTAACCGAAGACCAATTCCCAACGGCCGGATTCGAACACAAGACCTTCTAACCCCCAACCACTTACTAAACCACCACACCACATACACACGCTCATGCAAGTATGAGAATTATTTTGTTAATTATAAGAGAACTTAACCATTGGCGATTCGTTTGCCATGTACAAAAAGCTTTTTTTTTCAATTTTTTTTTGCACTATTTCATACAAGGATTTTTTTGTATGTACAAAAAATTTCAGATTTTTTTGAATTTTTTTTTTTTGGACAAAATCTTGAAGGCTGGAGCTGTTTTTTTTTTCCCAGCAGTCTTTGAATATTTTTAACGATGTAAAAAAAACTTTTTTTTCAAATTGTATTTTTGCAGTATTATATGTAGAGATTTTTCTGTATCTAGAAAAAATTTCAAATTTTTTTGATTTTTTTTTTTTCGACAAAATCTTGAAGGCTGGAGCTGTTTCTTTTTTCCCAGCAGTCTTTGAATATTTTTAACGATGTAAAAAAAAAAAAATTTCAAATTTTTTTTTCGCAGTATTATATGCAGGGATTTTTCTGTATCTAGAAAAAATTTCAAATTTTTTTGAATTTTTTTTTTTTCGACAAAATCTTGAAGGCTGGAGCTGTTTTTTTTTTCCCAGCAGTCTTTGAATATTTTTAGCGATGTAAAAAAAACTTTTTTTTCAAATTTTTTTTTGCAGTATTATATGCAGGGATTTTTCTGTATCTAGAAAAAATTTCAAATTTTTTTGAATTTTTTTGAATTTTGACAAAATCTTGAAGGCTGGAGCTGTGTTTTTTTCTAAGAGAGAACCTGTTGGTTCTGTACAGTTTTTTTTTTCCAAGAGAAAACTTGTTGGTTCCAAGAGAGAATCTATTGGTTCTGTGCAGTGAATTCAGTTTTGCAACGTTAAACCCAATCTCTATTGGTTCCAAGAGATGTGTCTTGGTTCTGTCTTGTTTTGACGCACTCTCTAGTAGTGAATCAACAGGAACTTGTTGGTTTGAAGAGGAAAATCAACAGGAACTTGTTGGTTCCAACGTTAATCAACAGGAACTTGTTGGTTCTGTGCAGATGACTAAATGTTTGCTACGTTAAAGCCATTCTCTGTTGATTTCAACAGATATGTGTTGGTTTTGTCTTGGTTTTTACGCACTCTCTAGTAGTGGGTGGAGAGAAGGTAGAGGGGATGATGGATGGTGGGAGAGCTGTATGAGATAAAAATAGAGGTGTTTGTGATGTAGGAGCGGCGGGTATTAGGATTTTGGGTGTTAATGAGAGGCGAGTAGTGTGTGGATGATGTTGTACCGAGGTGGGTGGGGAGATAGTATTGGTGAGGTTGGTGGGCAGTGGGCAGATAAATGGTGTGGAATGATTAAGTGTGTTTGTTTTTTGGGTGTGGTCATTATGCCGAGGTGAGGAGTGATTTGGGTCTATTCTTAGGGTTATAAATTTTGAAAGTGTGATTTTTGTATTAAAGGAGTGGGTACTATATGTGGAGCGCAAGTTGGAGTGTGATTGTGTTTTTGTGAGTTTGGTTTGGTTCTGATTTTTTGAATAGTCAGTTATGTTTATATGTGGTGGGAGGTGCAGTTTTGAGAGTAGAGGGTGATAGGGACGTGGCAGGCTGTGATTGATGGGCTGATGTGTGTTAGCCCTAACTAGAGCTGTGGTGTGAACAGGTTTCTGAGGGTTATTGGGAGACTGTGAGTGGCGTGAGGACAGAGGCCAGGCCTGCAAGAGGGAGGTCTGGGTGTGTCGGAAGGGCGACAATATTGTTGTCGGGGCGCTGTGTCGGTGCGTGGAGAGCGGGGGGAGGAGCGAAGTTTGTATC
This sequence comes from Pohlia nutans, assembly GCA_022496805.1. Lineage (NCBI taxonomy): Eukaryota > Viridiplantae > Streptophyta > Bryopsida > Bryales > Mniaceae > Pohlia > Pohlia nutans. The sequence goes on from CM040086.1 coordinate 9,149,144, forward strand.
GAGGCTTTGATTCGTGTTGGCAATGCTTGAGTGCGATCTGAGGTTGGGTGATGGTGGTCAGAGGCGAGTGGTGGCTGTGGGAAGAGGGGATTTTTGTTGTGTGTGTCTGCAGGTGTGTAGATAGCGAGTTGTGCGCGATGGTCTGTAGTTCTGTGTATCGAGAGCGTATGTAATCAGGGGGGAATGGGCCGGCTTTGATGATCGGCTGTGGTGGTAATTTGTGGGCACAGGGGTTAGATACGGGATTGTTTTTGGGGTCTGTATAGAGTGTGCACGGGTTGTGGTTGTGTGGGGAGTGTGTGAGTGGGGGCGGAAGATAGAAGACAGAGGTTGCTGGTATTTGGAGGGATAGATAACGGCAGAAGTAGTAAGGATTAGGGAGGAGAGTGGGGAAGTGAGGAGGAATAAGATAGTGAGTGAATTGAAGATGAATCTGTTTGAGGAAGAGATAGTGGGAGGGTGGTATAGAAAGTGCCAGAGGTGAAATGGGAGTAGTTGTGGAGTTGTGCAAAGAAATGTGGTAGGAGAAATAATGTGAAATAGTGGTATTAATCCAAACTGAAAGGTGAGTGTTACAGTGCAATGGAGCAATCCATTGAATCGGGGAGCATACCACTATATCTGATTGCGTGTCTATCATGGAGTGTTGAGGAGTAGAAATCCGGGGGGGCGGGGGGCCGGTTGTTGCAGTGGCCCGGCTAGCAGTGCTGTGGAGATCCCACTCATAGTGTTGGAGTAGGTGCGAGATGCGGTCGAAAGCAGTTGTAGCTGTTCCAGCAGGTGAGCGTGCTGGGCCTGTTGGATTGTAGGTGCTGTTTCGATGGTGGTGGAGGTGTGTTGATTGACCTCGGCACTGAGAGTAGAAAGACGGCGTTGCAGATTGTCGACGCCAGTTGTAATGGAGTCTTGGATTTGTGCCAGGGATGGACCTTGGGGAGTCTCATTTTTTAAAGCCGTGATGGCTTCTTGGATGTACTCCCGTGTTGGCCTGTGATCTTGGGCTCAGGCACTTTCTTGCGGTGAAGATCCTGCAATGCTGCGATGGTGGGGCGTGAAGTCTACAAGTTTCCCAAGGAGGGGAATCGTACGTCTGGAGCACCAAGTGGTATAGACCGCGCTATTTAAGCACCGAATTGTGGCGTCTCCGTTGTGTCGTCCGAGTGCGTCTTCCTGGGCCCTGTTGTAGGAGATATTGGTGATGTTGCGTGCTCCGAACAATTGGTGAAGTGCAGCAGATGCTTGTACCTGCGAATATTGTATGTTGAGGCCCCTTACCAATATGGAAGTGCTGAGATCTTCTGGCAGCGTCGTGTTGGGTCGTGCGGCGGTGGAGGAAATGTTGCTGATGTGGACAGGCTGATTGGCGAGTTGGTGCGGGGTGTATAACAGAAACTTCTTGGTTAAGAGACTGGTCACGGTAACATCTGCTGTAGATGTGTTCGTAAATTTCTTTGCTACTCCTACGATTTCTGCAAGGGCTGAATCTGTGTAGCAAAGGACGATAAGATCCGCAAGTAATTGGCGAGAGGTATATGTGGTGAGAACAGGGGCATTGAGCTGTAAACGACGGTTATTTGCTGTAGATAGAAATTCGTATTCCTTCTCAACCTTACCCACGACGAACTCCGAGTTTTGAAGCTGAAGGACAAAGATGCGTTGACCCTTGAGGAGTGCAATGGCGTCGATTTCTGGATTGAGGAGATCCACGCGAATGAATCCTAGCCACCCGTGCGTCTTTCGGTTCACGATGGCAGAAATAGGTTCGCGATATCGGTTCGCCAGTGGGATTTGCATTTGTGCAAACCTGACAATTGCAGCTTCTTGCACTTGTTGCTTAGTCATTTTGTGGTAGTCAGAATCAAATCTAATAATTATCTGGTAGCTTTGGGATAATCCAGTGGCGGGTACAATCTCTGTGTCTAGCGGGATTTGAGTAAGATGTGAATATTGGCCTGGGAGTCCGTCGGGACGGACAGACGGGTAAAGCAACTGAGGGACATGAGGAAAAGCATGGCGGCAGGAGTGGAAATCTAATACTTCTAAATCAGGTATAAGGCCGCTAGCAAGTGCTTCCTGGGCTGACTCACGGCATTCTGGTAATCCTAGGTTAATATTCAAATACTCATGGACGCTGAAAAAAAGCCATAATTGAGAAATGCACTCTGCTGGAGAAAGAGATGGAGGAGGGGGGGCGGGGAGACTGCCTGTGGGGGGTATGGAGGCGGCCGGAGGTGCTTGCTGTCCGCGAGCTGGAGAGTTGGGACGGGCTGTGGTCGGAAGCGGAAGCAGCGTGGCGGCAACCGGGAGGCTGGTCGGGGTGTTTGGTTGCTCACTCGGGACAGAGTCTCGTGAAGAGGTGGTCCGGGACTGGTGCTGTGGCGAGCTGTCGCTGTCTTCGCCGGAGAGGATCATCTTGCGTTGAGATCTGGGTCGTTTGGACGAGGAGGTCGGTTGGTCAGGTGCTGAGTGCTGGAGCCTGGGCAGGGGAGTGCAGCCGGACGGGTAATCTCGTATGGCAATGGGGTCGGTAGGGGCGGAGTGTACAGCCGGAGTACTCATCGTGCGTTCTGGAAGTTTGATGATGATCTTCTTCCGCACAGATCCAGTTGAGATGGAGGTCTTGTTCTTGTCCTTCGCGGTGCTTGCAGGCTTGGAGGAGCTCGAATTGGCCTTCGTCATCTGGGGCGGCGGTTTCTGTAAGAAAAGAGGACAATGTGTGAGTGTTGTGTTTGGTGTTGTTTGAGGGGAGTTATGTAGGCCGTAGAAGGTTAGGTTTTGGTTTGCTGTGGTTGTGGTTGGGTGGCACGATTTTTGGAGATAGGGGAAGGCAATATGGTTAGGTGTCAAGAGGTGAAGGTCGGTGTTTAGGGTTAGAGTTGGGAGCCTGTAATGGTGGGCGTAAAGGTGGAGGAATGTGCCTGTGAAGTTACCAGTAGTGGTGCTTTGGAAGGTCTGTTGGGTGGGCCTTAAAAATCGGGTGGGGAGTTGAGGTGTGGAAGTGGCTGGATGAAAGTATGGGAGGTGTGGAGAGTTTGTAGGTCCAGGTGTTGTGGGTGTGAGAGGCCGGTGGGAATTGTTGTGCGTTGGGAGGACCTGGGTTCCGTCTAGGGTTAGAGAGTGTGTGTGATGGGAAAAACAGGAGTGGCGGCGGGTGTTGGTGGACCATCTGTGGATGAGTACGAGGGTGGCTGGCGGTGGGAGGCTCGGGTGCCTGTCTGTATTGACAGATATAGAGCTTGGTGGTTTCGAGGGGAATGTTGAGGTAGTAAGGGTGAAGAGTTTGGTACCGTAGGTGTAAGTAGTCACAGTTGATACGGTAGAATATGAGTAGAGAAGAGTTGGTAGAGGAATGGAGAGGATTTGTGGAATGGGCCTGTGTGCCTTTGTATTTTTTTGATGAAGTAAATATAAGGGTTTGTGGATAATGTGAATGCTTGGAGTAATACGCTGGTGCTGTGGAGTGGTGTCTGGGTGGGCTGAGTTTGTGTGTGCCGAGTTTGTGAAGAGTAATGTGGTAGGGTTGGCATGTTGTTGTGAGTGTTTGGTGTACATGGTGTGGTGATATATGTGTGAGAGTGTGATGAATGTGTAAACGGGGTATGGTAGTAGTGGTTGTGTGATGAGCGGTGCCGGGATTTGTGTGGAATTTGCGAATTGTTGGCAGGTTAGAAGAATGGGGCGGCTGTATTGAGAATAGGTGTGGAGGAGGTATGGTGTGGGCGTGAGAGGTTTTTGGAGGGGCGCTGGGGAACAGGGGGACAGGGATTTGCGGTGGTGGCCATTGTGGTGTAGTGTGTAAGTATTGTGAAGAATTGGCGTGGATAGCAGTGTGTGCGAGGGACGGTGAGAGGGTGTTGTGTGTATGTGGGGAAAATGGTGGAGGTAGCCTGTCTAGTGTGCTGGGGAGGAGATCTTGGGACCGGTTGGGTAAGCCAAGTCTCAAGCTTGCAGGTCTGAAGCACTGCCATGCATCTCTGGAGGCGAGCCGGTGTCGATGATGCTTCGGCAAGGGGGCGATGTGTTGAAGAACACAATATGCACTAAGTATGCAGAAATCTTTGTAGACGACGGGCTGATTTTGGGTGTCGATCGTGTTGTAGTTGAGGTTGGGCTGGTGTTGTTGATGGCCGAAGCTGTACAGGAGTTGCAGCAGTGTTGACAGAGCTTCGAGGCATAGGCGGCGCGTCATGTTGAGGGAGTGCGGCGAGGACGCTCAGATCCGGAATTCACGGAGCTCCAGCTCCATTTCCGAGCGTTATGTTGGTACTAGCAAGTGGCACTACACTGAATGGCGTATGGACATTTAGAACATTATGCGACCTACATTACTCTAACATTGTTACCTACCACTCATAGCCATAAAGTCCATACTTATTCAAAATCAAGTCATGTCATCATTTTTTGTGGTTTCTTCATAAAAGTCTCCAAACTCCAAATCCATCAAATCTAGTTTTCAATGATTTTATTACTTTTTAATTTTTCAAAGATTTCAAATATTCAATAGCACTTTAGGGTCCAAACATGTTATGCGTATCAATTCCAAGATTCTTCAAAAAAATTTCCAAATGTCATTAAGTTTTGGAAATAAAAATAAAAATTGAAAAATTACAAAAATTATATAGTGTTATAGACGGCATGTTGGTATACAACAATCACATGCTATATAGATCAAATTGAAATTTTTAATTTTTTGCTAATTCAACATATCCAGTACATGGGTACAAGCATGTTTGGGGTATCCCATAAGGGATGTTACACTATAAAATTGTAAATTTTTCCTATAAACATAGGTTAGATTACAAATCTTATTGTGAAAGCATGATTTAATATAGCTTCACTTGCTTCAAGTGAAGTACAATTTGGAAGTATATCATAATAATTGACAAACATTGTTAATATGATTCTTGTAACCCACATTGAAAACTATATCATAGTGTGAGTTTTTAGTTCAAGAATAAAAAAGGAACATAAATAGTCAATGGTAGGAAAGTGTTGGTAATTGATTATACTGTTTTATGTTGTTCTAATAAGCAATTTTAGTATTTTGCGAAATGTATAAGGAGGGGTTACATCTAATTGGACTTCAAAATTTTGTTTTATTTTGGAATTTAAATTTGAAACACAAAATGTGAGTTGTAAGGTAGTGAACCAATTAAAACTTTATAGTAATTTTAATTTTATATATATATATATATATATATATATGTATGTATGTATGTATGTATGTATGTATGTCTACATTTCATTGATGCATTGTGACGATCTATAAATTATAGATTTTAATTTATAAAAACTATATGATTACATGTGTTGTAATACTAAGCAGTGTTTTTAAGTATTACTTCTGTTTTTGATCAATTTTTTATCTTTACATATTTTCTCTATAAGCCCATGTCTAAAAGATAACTTTTATAAAAACATCAAATATGTAATATCATTGGTGATCATATCTTCTTAGCGAGACATTCCTTTTTGATACCCATATCGTGCATGAACACTTTATCGCATTTTTGAACCGGAAAGATTAAAAACCGACATTCATTCTTGAACATAAAATCTTGTCAAATCTTCAAAATTATTTCCTTAAACTTCTTTTGCTGGATATGGTTTTCTTTTGTGAAATTTACCCGGGTAGGGCACTGGCAAAAATTTATTAAACCATGTGCAAAAGAATGTAGGGTATTTTTTTATTCATTTGTAAGAAAATTTATACAATTCTTTGATATAATGAAGGACCTCTTCAATTACAAAGTTGTGTATATAAAAAAAATAAGGGTACCATATAATGCATCAATTTATCTGATTATTTTAATCTAAAGTAGGGTCGGGAATAGTAGGTAGAAAAAAAAATATTGAGGCAGAGATATACAATGCATTTTATGGTGGTCAATGAATGAAATTAAAACTATCCATTTTCATTTGCTTGCTTCAAGTTTGTTTGATTTGGACATTGTTTGATGTATATTTTGGAACAACAGGAGGTCCTAATAATGCTTCAAGTTTTTATGTTTTGGTACATTGTTTGATGTTTTCAGTCTAAACATGGTTTATTGAATTTTTACTACAAACATTCAAGAGTCCTATGGTTCGTCATTTATGGGATCAAATATAAAAATTATAAGGAACGTAGGGTACTAGAAACTAGTTCACTTGCGACTTTATAAATACAAATAGGGTCATTTAAAATGACAGAATTTAGATTTATTTGTACTAATAGGGTGTAAAGAATTACAATTTATTAGATAAATAGCCCTATGATAAATACCCTTTTGTTGCAGATGGGTTATTAAATACATGTATGAGTGCCCTACTCGGGGAAATTTACCATCAACAAAAAATGTATTATTTCCAAATATGTTATGGTTATTTCAAGTATATTTTATTCATTATAAACCTCAAAAATCACAATAAAAGATAAGTAGTGGGATTTTCAAAGATTACCATAGTGAGCTGTTACAAATACAAATGACTCATAATCACGGAGTCATCAACCATTTATGGCTCATTGATACGGCCATAGCAAGTATAATGTGAACTTACATTAGGTTGAAGAAAAATGGGGTTGTAGAAGGCCTTAATGACTTTGGAAAGTAGCAAAAGGAAGCACAACAAAAAAAAAGCCCTTGTCATTACAGCAACAGCGACAACATGTGCTATGGAAGTTTTTATCTTTATTCATTATTTAAATAAAAAAATAACATCCCCACTGGACCTAGTTAGTATTATTCTTTATTCTTTATTTTTATTTTCCATGGTAAAATCTACGAACTTACTCTACTATGGGGTAGAAGGTGGTTGTTCATGTTCCAAAACATTTAGTTGACAAAATTATGACCAAAAAACTGGGTGATTTGAAGAAATGTTGAGTCTCCATTTTTCTTCTAATAGAAATATTAACAATATTTGAAAAATTAAATTGGCATGCAAATTCACCAAACCTCAATCCAATTGAAAATGTTTGTAAAATTTTCATGGATTTTGTTCAACATGGTCCAAGTATTGCCCAAAATTTAGAGGATCTGAGGCAAATTCTTGATTGCGAATAGAATTTGATTTGCGAAATTAATCTCTTCTAATTGTGTCGATCTATGCCTTTTAAATTGAAAGCAATGATCAAAGGAAAGGGTGATTGCCTGTGCATGTGACGCATTGGTAGATTGCGCAAGTTTGGTAATTAGTGTGCGTCTAAAAAGTAAAGACAATCAAGTAGTTGTAGTGCTTGAAGTAGTCAAATTAATGTAATAGGAAAAAATCAATATACAATTGTGTTTATATGATCATTTGTAATTTTTTTAAAATTCTTCTAACTAGGAAGTTGTAACTTGTTTTTATGTTTGTATGTATTGCCACAAAAGATTAGAAGATTAAAAGAGTTGTGAGCCAAATTGGATATATTGTAGTATAGAAGATGTGCTACATATACATACGAGTTTGAACAATTGAAAAATATATATTTATGAACTATTTTGAATTAAATGAAAAAAATCTCGTTTTGAATTCTTAACCTAAACAAAAATATTATTACTCATGGTGTATTAAGAAATTAACAAAGAGTTTTTAAACTCTCTTTACAATCAAATACTAAGAGAATTGTGATTTTTGTGCCCTTTTTGAGTAATATATGACTAGTTAAAGTTTCAAAAACATTTCCAAGCAAATAATTTCAAGTACCACTTCAAAATTGTTAAAACACAAATTTAGACTCTATTATCTTTCCAATGTACTTTATATTTTGTGATTTGATGTATCTTTGAGTCCACGTGAACCTCTCAAAGTTCAAAGTTTGTGAGTTGGAAGAGAAAAATAAAATTATTATTGTACAATTGAATTACCTGAGGATGATGAAGACTACAAAGGAAGATGAAGATGATGATGACCAATCTTGGCGCACAATGTCACAGACTAAGATTAATTAATTAACTAGGGTTACGCAATGCTAAGCACAACCGTTGACGAAACATATTTTTTAAATGATAATACAAAAAATATATTTTAATTCAAACAAATATTAATAGGCCTTCATCTTGACGCAAACCTATCTGAAATGCGTTGTGCCATTTGCCAAATCATTGAATGCCAAATCAGCAGTCGATCTGACACCAAAGTCTTCTTCCAACAAACATAGTTAACCCTTTAGTGCCCAGGGTAGTGTAGCTCGGATTCAGAATAATCAGTGGTTTTTTCCTTTGTGATTGAGACTACTAGAAATAGAATGGATTCAATTAGAAAGTAGCCGCATAATTCTATTCTCAATTGGAGAATACACATTTTATTAAAATTTGAGAATCATACAATGGTGGAATTGGAAGATTATAGTATGTATTTGAACTGTAGAATTTGGTATAATTTTCAAAAATGAAAGTAAAGAAGTTCAGCTATGCCCTATGTCAACACCTCCCCGTTGCAATCTTTCATATGAAGAATAGACTCACACATAATTATTGTGAATTTTATAAGTGAAAGTGACTTATCTACATACGGTTTAGGACAAAATTTTATACGTTGAAAATTGACAAGAGTGGGTACATTAGTCGAGATCGGATTACACACACTAATGGAAGATGATGAAGAGAACACAATCCAAAAAAATAAAACAAGACAACAAACTTCTAAACACAAGAAATATTGCATAATACATGAATGTGTTGTATTTGTAAGTATTTGCTGTATTTTCAAATATTTGCAGTATATTTGAATGCTATTGATAGGTAATTTGATAGAACTTGTACAATTTCAAATTTCAAATTTATTTTTCTGGAAGGTGTGTAATGTATATGGCAAAATCTAAACTTCAAAACTGTAGTTCCAATTCTTCACGGATTCTCCGCTATTTACATTTTGAACGTTGTAGTGACCATAATGTGGTCAGCTGGGCACTAAAGGGTTAATGTCAAAACATAACATTATATTTATTTATATTTAATATCATGCATTTTGGCAGGATGGAAAAAAATTAAAAAAACATATATCCGGAACATGAAAGAAGTATTATTTTCAAATGATCAAAGGTCATGTAATCAGGTCCGCACAACCCGTTGACGAGGTTCAATAATGACTGTATTTTAAAATGTGATGGAGTTACTGACAGAGGTTTGACTAGGTAATTGTTGTGTGGACTTTTAAGGGTTAATAAATTTACAACTTCATCTCTCTTCGCAGCAGACTTCTAGTTTTCTTTTAATGGTTTGAATTTCAACGCATTGGTAGATTCTTTGTTCTAGTGCAATATTTTTTGGATTGGGTACTACAATATCAAACCTCTATAACTTCTTCTAAACTTCAAACTACACAAAAATAACCTTTAAACAAAACGAGTATTGAAGAACAATAGAAGTCTACTATAGTTGTAAGATGATAAATATATAATTAAATCAGTGACTTTTTCAAAAGGAAATCCACGTTGTGAAATACAAGAACTACCTACCATTGTTACCAATGAGACCCTCGTTACATCATAGGTGAGAAGCTCTTGAGAGAAAATTTTCAGCCGCGAGACTTTCAAAACTTACAAAGATAATGAAATGTCCATTTACATAGGGCATTTTCAATTCAAGAGACGGCAAGAAGAGAAAATGAATCAAACAACAGTTTTGTCTTTTGTGGCAACACATGCAAGTATAAAAATTTTAAGGTTCCAAATTTTTCTTTACCCAGATAAAAGAGATGAGTTTGACGCAAATTCTAGGACCTTCTTTTCTTTAATTTTAATTTTAATTTCTTCCTTCTCCCTTTTATTGTAATTTTGTAAGAACACTTACTCTTCAAATGCCTACAACCCTCTACAGATTTGAAAGATTGCAAAGATGCATTATAAAATGCAACTAAGAGGGATATTTTGAAGGCCATGTTGTGTTTGTTTTAATATCATTGAATTCTCAGTTGTTGATTCAAAGTATGTAAGAAGATCATAATATTTAAAATTCTAGACATCATAAGTTAGCACTACATTTAGTTTGATCTAAAGTGTATGTTTGTGCATTGGATCTCATTGCTTGCATATCTTCTAAATCAAATTCTAGTTGTAGCACAATTAAAAAGGTTTTTCCTAATCCTCCTTTTCTCTTGAAACTCTGCCATGTTAGCTTCAGAACCCTACATTGACATTATAGTGTGATAATTTTTAGAGTTTAGAACTATCCTTTCTTTACGTTTACCCTATAGACAACATGAATTCCGGTGTTGTTAAAGGAAAAGAATTAGAAGGTTAACCAAGAAGATAACCAATAATGTTGTGATAAATATTGATGTTGTAAGGGTCCGGGTCTGATATGGGTTCCAAAAAGGATTGTCTCACTAAAACACTGTCATTTTATAATTCACTTAAATGTGTGCTAGAAATTACTCATTTTCAATTCACATGAATTTAATGATAGATTCATGAGAAAGTTGTAATACTCCATTCAAAATAGTAGTGAGCAAGAAAAATTGAACAATTTATATATTCCGGATTGTTCCTTTTGTCTCAAATCCGGAACTGTCTCAGTTCCGGATTTGAGACAAAAGGAACAATCCGGAATATCAAATTATAGTGAAATAGTTCATAAACAAGAAATTTAGTTAAAACAACGTTTGAGTAATATCTACGTTTAATTTTAACTCATAATTTGATGTTTTACTATATTTCCTTATTTTTGAGAACTTTCAAAAATCAAATATTTTTACACAATCTAAAAAGACTATGATTTTATAATATCTTTGTCTTAAAACTATATGATATGCTTAAATATAAACTTAATAAAGTGCATGAATATTTGTTTTAATAAAAAACCTTAAACACATAGTCCTTTCGCTACTATAATGTGACCAGGTGCTAGATATGATAAATTAGAAAAAATTCAATTTTTGAAATTTACCTTTATAGCACATGATTATTATGTACCAACATGCCATCTATAATACCATGTAATTTTTGTAATTTTCCAATAATTTTTTCATTACCAAAAGGACATTCTTCTAAAGTCCGGACAGTCCGGGAAGGGGTACCCTGATCAGACCCGGACCCGTAAATGTTAACCCCTAACTGCCTAAGCGACCATATATGGTCGCTCAAAAATTTTAGAGTTTAAAAAAAGTTCAGCCCTTTTTAAACACCCATAACTTTTGCAAAAATAACAATTTTTGAGCGTAAATTTTTTTCACTTGTAGATATTGAAACTGAGCATCTTTTCCTAAAAGAAATTTTGAAAAACGTTTACCAATTTTCCTCTAAAGCCCTCAAAGTGACAGCATCTCATATTGTCACAAATTTGAAAATCTGCCCAGAATGGAATCTTTAAGTTTTCTACCAAATAAGACTAGTTCTAACATGAACAAGGTAACTACCATATAAAACCAATGTTTTTGACCTATCATACTTGATTCCAAGTCAAAATGACTAAATATGTAGTTTTTAAGAATTTTCAAAGAAAATTCTTATAAATTGATTATTAAATAATTCATAGCATTTTTCTAAAATTTAACCATATGGATGTTGTCTTACTGTTGTGTTCTACACATGTTAAAAAATTGAAGCTCATAAAAGTTGAGTAAGATGGACATTATGACACATCTAGCATTTAAAGAAAACCCTTGGGCATTTAGGGGTTAATTGGATGGTCTCATTTGGATTTTGCTAAATAATGTGTAATACAGTGCACGGAACATGAATTTGGGCATTGTGAGCAGTTGACCAAACAATTGGTTGATACATCATAAAAATAGGGTTATGGGGGTTGTGGACCTAGGCACCTCCAAACAATGGACTCCTATAGTTACGGAATGAAACAACAATAAATAAAGTGCCGTGGCCGAGAAAAAAACGAAAGGTACCAATTATTTGTACCAAAAGGGCCCTATATCCAAATTGGCATTTGGCAACACACTTACAATAGATGAACCAAAAACACACCATGAATCTCAAACTAAACCACTAATTTAACCAATTGAAATTTTCCCTAAGTAATTAGGGTACCTAGAACATGGTCAAAATGGTCAAAATAATCACCAAAAGGGGCAAATTGCACCTTTGTAACAAAATGACAGCACACGTGCAAATACTAAATTGATTCATGATCACACATTCAAATTACACCCAACTAACATTGGAAAAGGGGATGTAAGTGGACTTTATAATATTATTTTGGAATGGATGATTCCAATGTCCCAGAAGGGGGTGAGGTCCTTTCTGGGATTATCTAATTATTATTGGAAGTCCATGAAGATTTTCTCCAAGATAGTTAGTTCGCTATCAATCTTGCTCACCAAAGAAGACAAAGTGTTGCACTCGACTTATGCATGCAATGAGGCTTTCAATGAACTCAAACGGTTCTTTTCCACGGTGGATGTGCTAAAGTACCCGAAGTTTGATAAGCCATTTGAGGTTTATACGGATGCGAGTGACTTTGCAATTAAGGGGATGCTCATGTAGAACGTTAACGTTAACGGGCACCCTATTGCATATGAAAACAAGAAACTAACGAGACGCCAATTGAGGAGGCCAAATCATGAGAAAGAGTTGTATGCCGCGGTTCATTTCCTTAAGGCATGACGACATTACGTTGGAGGGCTGAAGACTAAGGTCTTCACTGATTACATATCATTGAAGTATCTAGACTCTAAGTTGCACACTATGTCAAAGGAGTTGACAATACGCTGTAAAGAAACAATTATTTAATTTATTTCTCATCCTTATCTTTATCTTTTATTTTATCTTTATCTTTATCTTTATCTTTTCTTTTCTTTTATCTTGTTTTTTTTCCTTGTCTTCTTTCTTGTCTTCCTCTTGTCTTCCTTCTTCACCTTGCCATTTTTGGAATTTAAACGATATTTTAAAAATAAAATAAAAATCAGGGAGCAGGCTGAATCCAAAACAGGCCCGGAAGAAAAAAAAAAAAAAAAAAAAAAAAAAAAAAAACTTTTTTTTTTTTTTTTTTTTTTCGTTTTTTTTTTTTCTTCCGGTCCTGTTTTGGATTCAGCCTGCTCCCTGATTTTTATATTTAAAAACAATTATCGTTTAAACTCCAAAAATGGCAAGAAGAAGAAAAAAAAGGAAGACAAGTGGAAGACTAGAAGAAAAAGAAGAAGGAAGACAAGAAGAAGACAAGGAAAAAAAGCAAGATAAAGATAAAGATAAAAGATAAAGATAAGGATAAAAAATGAAATAAATAATTGTTTCTTTACAATGAAGAAATTGTAGAAAGACAAAAATCCCTGTTTTTTACAGAATTTTTCAGACAAATTTTTTTAAAGCGAAGTTTGCTCATAAAATGAGTGCACTTGGCCAAGTGCAAAATTAGGGAATTAGGTGTTGTAAGGGATTGTAGAAAGACAAAATCCCTGCTTTTAAGAGATTTTTTCAAACAATGTTTTTAATGTACTTGGGGGCCAAGTGCATGATTATATGGCCAAGTACAAAATTAGCGAATTAGGTAAGACTTTGGCTCCTCACATATAGTTGAAGAAGAACTGGATGAAGTTGAGTAAGATTTCTTGAAAGACATCATGGAGGCCCTGAAGACAAATGCAAATGCCATCTATACTAACAAGCTCTTTGATATGAGGCCGCTTTATGGAACCAAAGGCATGGTTCAATCTCCAAGAGGAAGGACTACAAGTTTAAAGAGGAAAAATGGTTTGCATTACTTTAAGCAAAATAGACCATATTCATTACATTGAGACTTTTCGCGGGTTTTGAGAGGAATGCTAGTTATTCAAAAATTCATTAAAAAAATAATAATTAAACCAAAAATTAGAAGAGTTGGTGTTGTTACCTATTTATAAAAAAATATTAGTAAAGAGATAAAAAAATTATCTTTGAGTCGAAGATAAAAATGAAATTGCGAAAAATCTCAATATAATGAATATGGCTTTAAAACCACCTCTACATTCTAGATGGGTATGTGAGGAAAGAGTTAGTATACTTTATGATTATCATAACACATAATTTGCATGGACACAAAGGTACAAGGGCAACTAAAGCTGCGTTGAAGAAGAAATACTTCTGGCCTTTATGCAATTTGATGTCGAGGAGTACATCAAGTCTTGTGTCAAGTGCCAAATGAATAAGCACAGCACACAATCCAAGATTAAAAAGCTCTTGTCCTTGCCAATTCCAAAGATGTTTCAATCAGTTTCCATGGATTTCATGACTGGTTTTCCCAATTCAAGAGAATGGAATGCAATTATGGTGATTGTGGATAAGCTCACAAAATAAGCAACTTTTGTGCCTTGTACATAGAAGGTGATGGCGGACGAGGTGGCCCATTAGTTTTTTTCACAACTGGGTTAGACACTGTAAAGGGTTTCGATTTGACATTGTTAGTGATAGAAGTTTGGTGTTTCTTACCACATTTTGGCAACACACAATGCGTAAGACAAGGGTGAACTTCACGATGATAACCGCTTAGCCTCCTCAAAGGGATGGGCAAAGTGAGAGGATTAACCCCGTCTTGAATATGTGCTTGAGGTCATTTTGTAAAAGGAGATCAATTGGATTGGCCTGGAGTGCTCAGGTATGCAACTCCCATATTATATGCCCTTAATTATAATCACTTATATTTCATTTTAGTCCAATCTCAATTGATGTAATTTGTTTTAATGTAAGCAACTCTTGTAGTCTTCCTAATAAGGAATTCCAAAATATAATTATATATAGGCTGGATCTCCCCAGACGTGGTGCAATTAATTTCCATCAATGCTGTGATTACAAAGACCGTAGAGTTTTGATTTAATGAGATACTATTAAATCAATACATTAACGTATCGGCGAACGTTGCTACTTAGAGACTCACAGGACGATCCCGCGAGCTTTGATGTGGAAAGAGATCTTTGGAGCTACTGTGGGAGAACTGGGTGATGGTATAGTTGGGGTACCCAAAAAAGCTGTCTTCGGAACAATTGCACTTTATGCTGGTGTGTCAAACAAACATATTCTTTAATTTTAATAAAGTAAGACTTCATTAAATGTGATTTTAGTTTTCTACACTTATAACGTATCAAGGAAAAAAATTTGATTACAATCAAAGATTTTTAAGTTATTTTATTTTATTTTTTAGTTGAAAAAGTAAGTTATGTCCCACTCACCTAGAATCCCTGAAATCAAGCAAATGGAATATCAAAAAAATAAATATATATATTATTTTTGAATACGACCTACGTCTAATTGTGTAGAGTACAAAATAATTTATTTTATCATTAAAAAAATTAATGAATTGTGCACATGCAGCTTGCAAATCCCAAAATTCAGAATTTTTTTACACATCTATGAATGGATCCAAAATATATATTTTTTTTAATATAAACTCTTTGAACATATACAGTTTGATTCCATTGAGGTGCAGGATTTTATTTTTTTCATTTTAGGGTCCTTTTACTTGATCAAAATGAACAAATTAGGCAAACTTTGGAGGTTTTAAACAAAAACAACCTAATTAGTGTCCAAAAAGTGATACCCCAAGCTAATTATTGCTCTATACCTCATACAAATTTGTTTTCTTTCTCAAAACAAGAGATGAAACCCTTGAGTACTTCAAGAAGCTTTATAAAATCTCAAGAAACCTTACAGGAAATCCTCAAATCTTGACTTAAAGTTAAACACAATCAATGCGAATGAATATCATGATCACTGAATTGATGACTACTTAGCATCAAAGGGAATCAGACATGGCTTGACTGCCCCTTAGCCCTGAGCAAAATTCTATTGGTGAAAGAGACAATCGGACGATTGTTGAATGTACTTGCAGTTTGTTGTACCAACGCCAAGTTCCTTCACGCTTTTGGCAGAAGTTGTCAACACAGCCGTATACACCTTAAACCGTGTTTCCTCTTGCGTTATTCATGGACAGATACTAATAGAGAGGTGGTCAAAATAAGTACCAGATGTCTTTTATTTCCGTACGTTAGATAGTCTTGCATACGCTCATGTTCTTACAGACGTGCGCCACAAGTTGGACAGTAAAACACGTGAGTGTATGTTTCTTGGATACAATTCCACAAATAAAACTTATCAACTGTGGAATTTTGAATAGATAGTATTATAGGTGAAGGGTATGATCAATGTAAAGCATTTCTAAAAATAAGTGTTGAAATTTATGGAAAATGATTTTTCTAATTCATTTCAAAATGAAAAAGAAAATCTTGAATAATATTCAATTTCCACACCTTAGTTTTTGAAAAGCATTAAATATGTGAGCTAAACCTACAGTATACAAATAAAGTTCCTACGTAACGAAATGAAATAAAATAATAGTAATAAAAATAAAAACAATAATGATAATATCAATAAAAATACAAGGTCAACAACAATGGATGTATGGGTAATGTAACTCCATTTAACACATCCTAAAAAGACAAATTTATAGGGACTTCCTCAAACCAAGTTCCACAAATGTTCCAAGTGAACTTTTGAGAAAATAATGGAGTTGACATATAGTATGAAGGGTTATGAAGTCCAAAACTTCATTGCAACTTCTCCCTAACCAATCAAATTCACTCATGATTCGCCTTACCCAATCAGATTTGTTCATGTTTCGCCTCAAGCAAGTCCATGGAAGTGATGGAATGTGCATAGTCACTAAGGCCTCATGGTTGGGTATGAGACAAATCCAAGTTCCACTTTTCCCATCCTCTTACCTACTTCCATGGGCAACTTCTCAACTTGGCAGTAAGTCGGTTAGCATTGGGAACATGCTGGTGACACATTATTTGTGACATTGCATCCTTGAGTAAGCTGTGCGCCTCAAAGAAAGCGTGCACATCACCTGTCGTAGAATGTCAAAGTATTGACACTTGTCATGGAATTTGAAATGTTCTATTTGGATACTTCACAAGTGATTTAGACTATTCGCATTCCAATTGCCTTCAAGAAATGTAAGTTAAAAACAGCGACTCGACGGTTCAAGAATCAGAAATCGTACTGTCCTCTCCAAACTGCAATTGCTCGCAGGTTTGGAAAAAACGGTCGTATTCCAGTACCAAGATAATATCCAGCACCTAAGGATTGCTGCGAAATGTCAACTAGAATAGATTGTAGGAAAAAAACAGACATTTCGCATATCACAACGCCTGCCATGAACATCCACATATAGCCGCAGCAAACCAATATCCTGAAAAATTTGGACAACAGAAGATGTTTTGAACTATCGGCATATCGATGTACTCGACCTCCGTTACTCAGTTGCATCCACAAGAGAACGTCGCAATTACATGTCAAGGCTATAAATTGCACAAATCCACCTCCATTCAGGCTTGGAGTTGGAAAACATTGATATCTCAGCAGCTCCAGGCTTCAAGAACTTGTGACACGTACCAGAGGATCACAAATTTCAGTGGCACAAACACCACCATGTGCTCGGGACTTTCGATAAATCAACCATATTCCATTAGAACTGCGATCGTTAGTTAGTTCGACTCCCGCCATTCTGACACCATTTTGGCCACAGAAAGAACCCAAAACGAGCCAAAGGACTACAAAGTGATAGCACCTGCTGATCTGTCCCTTCTTCCAATTGCCTACGCCAACGAAATATGGCAAAAGATTCCAAACGTACCAGTAATATTATCTGCGATGAAAAAATGATCTATGCTATCCGGGAAGTCGTTTTGAATACTAAGAAAGAATCCAGGTGTACACAAAAATAAATTAACATATAGCCATTCAAGCCTTAGAAATACGAAAAACCGAGATACTCCCAAGAACCGTGTCATAGGTCAACTAGCTGCAAACCATGTAGGAGACAGACCTGACCGTGGGAGGTTAGTGACAACCAATTGACTTCTTGCATTTGCTCTATTTTGGGTATTGGTGCCGAACTACTCATATCGATTTAGGGTCAACCAATTCTTGGCTTAAGATATTCAAGGCATCAGTAACTCAGTAAGGGTTCTGACAGAATTTACACTTCGTAAAAACATTAGAGAAAATTTCTACTTGGCAAAAGAAAAAATGGAATTATGAAAAACTCTCATAAATAATGAGTTCTTGTCTCTCTTGAGGAAAAAAAAACAGTCCGGCCTTGATAAACTCATATTTCAAATTTTCAATGATGCAGAACACCTCACTTCGTTCCCCGTTCATTGTATTTCTACCTCAGATGTCACGATCCGCCAAACAAAACAATTTTCACCCACCCATCCAACACCACTTCAGCAGGGTTGAAGACATTCAGCCAGAACTACTCGCTTGGCAATAGGACAATCCGCGTAATCTATTTAAGCATTTCATTTAAAGAAGTCCTATCATGAGTATTATTAAGACGAACTAACGCAACGTCCGAACGAATAAACTGCCCAGAGAAATTCATGAAAAGAAGATAATCGTGAACTTGAAAAGTCGGTAAAATAAGCCTCAAATTCAAGAGCTTCCTTTCGCCGACACGGGCCAAGGATGGTTACACAATTCTGCCACGGCTGCAAAAACGCATGTCTCTTCCTTGCGATAGAAACAACCCACGCCAGCTAAAACCGGCTACGACCCCAGGACATCCTCTTATTCGAAAGAATCGGACACTGTACGCATCTAAATAACTATGAAAAAAACGCCAGTTGACCGCTTCTAATCCGAAATCAATGCGCTACGTACCCAAGTGACGGTCTCAGCACCTAGCTAGAAAACTCACATGGCGGGCTCCAGCCACCACTTGCCGTCGATGAAGTCGATGCTGCCGAACGGCGCCGCCTGCTTCGCGGTCAGCACCTTCGACCAGCTCACGCGCCCCCACCGGTTGGCGCCAGGGCCCCAGCACTGGAACTCGGCGTAGAACACCGTCTTGTCGCGCGACGGGTCGTTCCAGTCCATCCACCCCTCGGGACGGATCATGTTCGCGATGTTGCACTGGTAGAAGATCACGCGCGAGTACACGCCCCACGCGCGCCCCAGGTAGATCGACCCCGACCCTCCGATGGCGCACTGGAAGAACACGAACCCTGTGCCCGAGTTGCTGGCCCGGTTCTGCGCCGTGATGGACCCGCTGCCTGCGTTCGCGATGGACGTGATCTTGCAGTACTGGTAGAACGATTGCCCGTCGCCGAAGATCCAGTCGATGGACCCCACGATCTCGCAGCTGCGGAAGTAGTGTCGGCCCATCTTGTCGTACAGAGTGTCCTGCGCTCCCAGGAAGCCGCACCGGTAGAACGCGCCCTGGTCGCCCTGGATGAGCAGAGCCACGGCCTGCGCGCCGACAGCACCACCGGCAGGAGCAGGCGCGGAGTTCTGCAGTCGGACCAGGATCACATAGCATCATTTCATTTGCACGCTCACGATCTAAGTCAGTACAAACTAACTGGTGTACCCGAAGAGCCAATAGCTAGGTTCCATGATCCATCATTGCGCATCATCCCAGTGTTCAGCCTCAAGATTCAACCCCATCATGCTGAAGTCCATGCCTCAAAACTAATCCTGAGTCTCAACAAATTATCTAAAAGCTCGGGATCATAGCCTCCAGGGACAAAATTCCACATTACTCGACTCGGAAGCAAAGATTTCCTGAACATTACGTGTGTTGGTTGCAAGAAAAATGCATAATCATCGGAACCACCCGAAGTTCTGCTCGAAAGTGACTGCATTCACTTACCGCAAAGGTACAGTCGGAAGCAATGAAGCCCAAGGATTGAATGGTCGTGGAAGCGCTATTCCCCGTTCCTCCCGCCTTCGCGGCAGTGTCACCCCATGTGATGATGGTCTTCCTGCTCTGGCACTTGAAGTAGATGTAAGGCTTCTTGCTCGGGAGCAGCAGCTTCTGCCTGCAAAACACAAACACGTTACAAACACAGGCCCGATTCGTTATCGAATTATACTTGCCATCCGACGTACGGAGATACTACCATTGCACCAAAATCATCAAACAGGCCAATTCAGCCAACTGAAGCCAGTCAGGCAGTACCTGTAAACACCGTCATTGATCTTGATGATGACCCTCTTCGTGTTGCCGTTGGGAATAGAGTTGATGGCGTCCTGAATGTTCCAGAAGTTGCCTTTGCCCCATTTGTCCACGGTGATGGTGTAGCCCCGGGCAGGAAGGGACGACGTCGTAACTGTACCGTCAACGGACTCGATCCCCTGGCTGGCTTGATGCCTGGCTTGTCGGGCACCCTCCGCGGCCGCGTAGCAGTTCCACGAGCAGTCTGATGACTGAGCAGCTGCGGAGCAGACACATCCAGCGTCAGCACTCACAGCTGACGCCACAAACGCCACTGCCACCAACGCCGCCAACAACGCCACGCCGTTTCGAAGGACAGCCATTTCGGCTACCAGCTGATCGACCAGAACCAAATTCAAATGCGGCACACAGGATGCCGGTTCCCGATTGGACGCACTGTAACACACTGCAATGCGCTGTGAGGCCCGCTGCCCAGCTTGGACATATATCCCAGCTGCCCTCGGACCGGAGGGGACTGTGACTCAAACGGAGACCTGAGAAACTATGCTACCGCCGGGCGCTTATAACAGTTGCACGAAGGCACTGTAATCGGAGTTTACCAGGACAGCGATGCAACGAGCTCCATGCACGAAACTACCATGGGACTCTGATTCCCAAGTTTAGAGTTCCGCTAAGTTTGGCACCTTCGGCGCTCCTCTTCCAAGCTAGATCGATTAGGCCGACGTCTATTTCTTGTTTTCTTATTGATAAACGATGGCGGGGTGTCATTACAAAACGAAGAATGGAAAGTTTTTATTGTTTTTCTCGGTTTTCTAGATCGATGGTCTGACACCGTCTACGGAAAATTAATTATAATAATAAGCAGCTCCCGAAGCTATAACAGAAGCGAGTTCAGAATGTCTTCGACTTGTAATGTACATCTCGTGCAGAGCTAAAACAGGAAACCCAGTCATTTGAACGACATCGTGACCTCCATGAAGGAATCCGTAGTTTAAACTCTTCAAGTGGCTCGATCACTTTGGCAGATGGATTGTGTGCCTTTTCCCCACGTTCCGAAGTAGATCTGAGTGTGAGTCTACCCATCTGCTTGATACAGTGATACACTGCTTTCGTTGAAAAGTGCACGTGGGTCAAAATTACGATTATGTTCCCGTCGTTGTATCTCAGGCCCCCTCTTTACACTTTGGGTCGAGAGGCAATAGAGTTAACCGAAAAGAAGGCCATGGAACCTCCCTTTTCAACCTTCTTTCAAGCGTTCTTTTGAGCTCCCTTGAGCTATGTTTGGGTTAAATAGTGTTGTGTCATAACTTGTCCCCTTGTGGGCCATGGGCTTGGAGCTTTGGTAGGAGGTGTGGAAGTCATTGCGAGGTGTGGAGAATAATGACAGTGGCTTGCTTTAGATTGTCTCCCAACTCACCTTGAACTAGTTTTCGGTCTATTTATATTTCAATATGAGTTCAAGAGGAGTTCAAGAGGAATTTGCTAAAACTTTCCTCTTTGAGCTGATTTTTCGGTTAACTCTAATAGAGTTAACCGAAAAGAAGAGAAAATGCATGTTAGGTGTAGTGAGTCTGACCCGTATCTAAGGCAATGAAGCAAACTGGCATGGTTTCCAAAGAATTCAAAATAGAAAGTAGTGTGAACTAGTTTTGCCGTCAAAAAGACTGCAAAACTCATTCTAAAGGGAGTTTTGTGTCAGTAGTTGCATTGGCTGAAAGAAGCCATTTACTAGTTGCTTCCCTCCTCCACTCGGCAGTTTATTTTATCCCAGCTTCATTACTGTCGCAGCTTGATTACTTTAAAAAAACGGATAGAGCTTGATCATTGTCGCAGGCACAGTCAAGTCAGGCCACCACGCTTGGGACCACTCTTATTATGGGATTCTGACAGTCCCGACGTTCATGGAGAAATGGAGTTTTAGAACCTCACTTTTGTTTTCACTTACACTCAAACACCACATAGATTACCATATCCACAATTTTATGTGTATGAGAAACTTGTATTGCTTGTTGCATCTGGATGAAGTACATGGTGTGTTATAAAGCTATGAGACTTTGGAAAAAAATCTTTAAATGAACTAAACTATGTAAAATTAGTAGATCTTAGGCATAATGAATAATGTGTTTTCAAGAATCATATTAGGCACAATTATTTGTTTTTCTAGAAAAGTTATGCACAAAATAAGTCGCCATTTTGAAAATAATGTTTAGAAATGTTTGCACAAAGACAATTAGACAATTGCTTTGATGCTATAATACATGATGCTATGAGATTACCATTGCATTCAATAGCATGAGGTCAATGCATGTGGCAAGAGGTTCAACAACCCTATGCAAAAATCCAAGAAACTTCATCGTTCTTTGAATGCTTCAATTAAGCTGAATTCAAATGCAGGTAGTAATAATGGGGTTTATTGCCAATAATCTATTGGCGATACAATCTATTGTGCGATCATGGTTCCACGTGGGTCGGTATCCATTTCTCACAACAAGCGAGAAGTTGCTTGAAGGGTGTGCTGTGGACACTACTAGAAAATATTCTGACCAAATCAACTTGAAACAATTGCCATTTGTTTATTTCAATTGAATTGGTCAAGTTGATCTAGACATGAATCAACAATAATGTGTTGGTCCATTCACAACAAAATACTAAAATTTCCCAAAAAAATCCAATTGCCCAAATTCATTTATTGCTGCCCACCGAAAAAAAAGGACATTGGAACAATACTACTCTCCTCTTTCGATGATGGACACTATAGTAACCAAAACAAAGTAACAGTAACAATAACAAAAATAGCAAATTAATGATGGTTGGGTGCTAGATAGTATAAAGGTATGTTTTGGGTTAATTATTATCGCCAAGTCATGAGTTCTTTGGTTGGTTGGTGAAGGGCGTTGTATCACATTTATGTGATCCGGGTTCGAAACCTATTGGGCTCGTTTGAGCAGTGGTATGATACACATAGCTTGATGCTGCTAGTGAGTTGTCATAGCAGGAAAGTTGTACCAACCAACCGGCCCTACCTATCTATGAGACAAGATGAGCTAGTTGTTTGAAAAGAGTGGCTAGCAGTGGTTTTCACCACTACCCCCCTCTTTTAATGTACTACGTCTGTTGGTATTGTTTGATTATTCTCTATACGTCTTTTGTATAAAAGGATAGATCCGGCATACTGTATGGCAATGGTATATATTGTTTTGAATGTGTGTTTTATGGAGGTTTCGCAAATGTTGAATTTTGTTTCTAGTTGTTTCATTGAGGGGACGTGTGTGGTTCCTCTGGCTCCAGCTGTAATGACTATGATAGGATCTACTTTCCAACCTTGTTGTCTGATGTTATTAATTAGAGGTTGATATTTTAAAATTTTCCTGTCAATTGTTTATGGTGAAAATCTGTCGTTTGTGTATGTGAATTCTATAAATTGTATAGTTAGGTTATCATCGGGGTTTAGAGGAGGTGGACTTTGGTATGGGAGGCCTTTAATGCATAGTATATCTGGTTTGAATTTGGCATTACATTGACACCTTTGTTGATTACAAGTACATGGTAATAACCATGGAGGAACTGTGTTTTTTTGTGGATTATTGTTGAAAGTGCCCGCATTCATGAGAGTGTAGCATCTTGATTTATTTGAGGATAGTATTAATTTTCTTAATTCCCATACCGCTTTGTTGTGTCTTTTGGTTCTTAGTGCGTGTATATGGTGTTGTTGCATAGTAAAAGTACATGTAGCCATGTATCTGCATCTTGTGAGTTACAGATGGGACATGTTTTTGAGGGGAATCTTTGTATGCCGAAAATTAATTGCTTTCTGGCATTACCCATGTATTGACCGGTTCTAAATTTTAGTATGCTTGTTTTTTGTGAGTCTGTTATTTCTGGATTATTCCAAAAGTCATTGGACATTTCGTTATCTATGATGGAGTTTGTTGTCCATTTGTTAATGTTGGGAAAGTCTTCTGCCAGTATTTCTAGGTTATTTTCACGGTCGTATTTCTTTATGTATTCTTCCAAACATCTAACTGGACCTTTGACTGGTCGTTTGTTACGACCGGGCCAGTGCAAATTTGTGTAGGTTTGCTGCAAATTGATAACTTCTTTTCATGGTACCTTCTTTTGCGAGTTGATTTGCGTGCTCATTTCCGTTAATTTTAGCGTGTGCTTTTACTTTATATATTGTGGTGGGTTGTGTTCGCTTTTTTAGCATTTTTAGCATTGTTTCTAATATGGTTTTATCGGCGTGGTTGTTTTGTTGGGTTGGGTGTTTTAGTTGTGTGTTTAGAACGTGTATACAGTTGAGACAATCAGTAAAAATATGTGCAGGTTCGTTTATGTATTTAGTGGTGATTAGTGAAAGTGTTTCATGTATGGCCATTAGTTCTGCTCTGAAGCATGTTTGTAGTCCAGGCAGTCTTTTTGATATTTGTACATTTGGTTGAGAACTGGTGCATACCAGGCTGCACCGAATAAGCTTGACTGCAGCGACAGGCTGTATATTGATTGCATTCCACTGCATCGAGTAAGCTTGACTGCATCGACATGGTGTATTGCTAGCTCAACCTCCGACGTTTGCATCGAAGCTGCCACTGTTGGCTTGACGCCAACATCATCGCAAACTGCTGAAGGCTACATCGACGTCAACCGCACTGCAGCCGCCCATTGAGATTCTCATTGTAGCTGATTGTGCCAACTCAAGGCATAAAGGGTGATTCTATTGCCTGTGAGGATGAGGGTGTGCAAGCCAACCCAGATTTGCTGCTGCAGGACGAATGTATAGTTTCTAGTGTCACAGATCCAAATTCTGAACTGATAGCACTGGGGACTTGCATTGTGGAGTTGGAACACAGTGTTGGATCTGTACGTTGGAGCTGCACAGACTCCCAGCAAGCCAAACCTATCAAGCTTGCACACACTCTGCCCAAGTAAATCAGTGCACTTCAGATTGATCGAGAGACCGATTTTGAATGCACCAGTTCAGCCACCGTGAATAGCAGTTACTAGAGACCATCCAACCCACCACACCAGCGTATAGTACAACATCGACATTGCAACGGAACAACATCAAAGTCATCAACATTTGTAATCATCGACGTGCAACACAACACCAACTTCAACATTAGCCGGACTTCATCATCAGCATTACAGCATAGAAGACAGAGGTAACCTTCACCCGTTCTACCAAACTCCCTGCATAGCAAGGTATGTAATCCCCCTCTTCACATTATTAGTTGTTTTTTGTTTCCAGTAGATAGGAATGGTTCAAAAAGCACATGTGACATTCCTTTAAATGAACACCTAATTCACAAACTCCTCTACTACAAAGCCCCACTACACGCGTCAGTGGAAAGTAGAGGGGTGGTAAGTGTATTTGGCATGGATTTGGGCAATCTAGGGTACATTTTGGTTCACAGAAGAGTTGTTATGCTATGTTTAGTGCACTTTTGTCTAGTTTAGTTGGATTTTGATAGTATATTTTAAATTCTTCTGGTGACATTAGTTTTGTGCCGTTGGGAAGGATGATTTGATTTATATTGTAAATTTTGTGTGCCATTAATTTATATAATAATTTGATGGAGAGTTTTGGATCTAAGTGTGGTAGTTCGTTTATGACTGTAGATCGCCATTTTCGTTCTAGTTCGGTCATGTGGAGTTGGAAGTTTTCTTCTGTACTTTTTAGGTGTATACCACATGCTGTTTTTAGAAGGAATAATGTTCGTGTTGTAGGTGACGTAATGCAATCTTGGCGTTTAATTCTTGGGATGTCTTCGGCACCGCCGGCTTTAGCAAGTATGTGTTGTATTAGTCCTTTATATATAATTCCTAGTCTCCCTTTATCGTTAAGTGCATTTCGAAGTTGTTCCCCAATGCATCCAAGGTAGGCATTTTTTAGAGAGAAGGCTTCTAGTCCAAATAAATCATGAGGAAGTTGAGTTATTATGTTTGCGGTGGTTTTAGGTAGTCCGCATATTGTTTTTTAGATTGCAATAATTTTCTTGTCAAGTTTTTTAATGGTTGGTAGTGAGTATGGGATTGCAAAGAAGCTGTAGGCTATGCCTGCTCTGATTACTGTGTCCACCATATTGATTCTTTGTTTGATGGTGGCAGGGCATTTTGATAGTTGTTTACATTGGTCTATTATTTTAGTTGTGGTGATATGTGTTTGGAGTTTCCATTTTAGTGATGGAACTAATTGTATGCCCAAATATACATAAGGTTCATTTTGATGGAGTACTCTATTACCGGACCAAGACACAGGGCCGCCACGGAGGACAAGGAGAAAGGAGACGGTGGAACTGGCAGTCTTTAGCTTAGATAGCGGACCTGGCTCAAGTATAAGAGTACTTGTACGATAGGGACGAAACACTTCTTGTTTTTGGGACTTATGAGTATTTTGCTATGCTCAAGTTTTGTTATACCAGGAAGTCATTCCTTGCTTATTCCATGTTAAACCTGGATTCCATGGCTGTGCTTTTATATACATGGGTTCAATTCCTCTGTTTAACATAGTTCCTCGGACTTAGTCTTTGTATTGTACATGTATACTATTACATCCTTGAATTAAACCCATGTTCTTGCATCTTCTGTCTCTACTGTTTTATCTCCACTACTGATCCTATTCTGATGTTGTCTAACTTGGAAGGCTGGGACACCATGTGGTTCACCTACCTGACTAACGCTAATACAAGTACTTAGGAAGAATAGCCCTACTCTCTAACTACTCCTTGTACCAAGTTGTCCTTGCTGTGAGCTCCGTCTCCATGCGCAATAGTCAAACTCACTTACCCTCTGTCTTTCTGTCTTCAAAACACTTTTTATCCAAGGTTACCAACGACGTCTAGGAACTGACCCTTACTTAGTTCAAGTACTCACACTTAATCAGCTGATTACCTCAGTAATAGTATGACCCTCTCTGACCTTGTCTAACTTCCAAGGAGTCCAAGTACGCCGAGGTAGTTCAAGACCGTATGCAAAAAGGGACCCAACGTATAAGTGTGTATACACCATTGTATACCCCCCGTGGGGAACCAAGGCATGTCTTGGAACTGGAGTACTTACATCTCAGACTACTCACTGACTAAACTTAACTTGATTGCATAACCCCTGTCTTACCCCTTGTCTTCCCTGATTAGACAGCTCTACTGCCTGAGATTCGTCTCAGTCATCTCCATACAATTACCCAGACTAACATATTGGTAGTGTTATGTCTTTGTAACTGATTTTTTGGTTTGTGATGTGGGTTTTAAATATGTTTGGTTGCATTTTGGATTTATTTGGGCAACCGGTAACAACGCATTTTGTGACTCCCAAGTTCATGCCTGCCCATTCACAGAATTTGTCAATTTTGTTTAGTTGTATTTGTAGTGATTTTGTATTGTTTGATATAGCTGCTAGATCGTTTGCGTATGCTACAGAGCTAATTTTTATTTTTGATGTACCAAATGTGTATCCATTTTCCCCTCTTTGTAGCCATCTCAGGAGTGGTTCTAGAAAAATTAAGAAGAAATATAGGCTAAGTGTGTCCTTGTATGGTTCCTCTTTGAATCGGTATTGGTTTTGTTTTGCCAAAGTGTTCTCCGGTAAATACGGTGTTTGAATGGGAGTATATGTTTCCAACTAACGTTATTGCATCTTCCGGGTATCCAAGGTCTTTCATTATAGTTAAGAGTCTTGCGTGGTCTGATGAGCCAAATGCGTTTTTGAAGTCTATGTATAGTAGATATATGTCTTGATTTGTAAATTTTGCATCCTCTAGTGCTGCTATGAGTAGTTGAAATTGTCTTGCTGTACTTCTTTCTGCTCTGAATCCTTCTTGACTATCGTGTAGGATTTGGTGTTTTTCACCGTATGCTGATAATATGTACGTTAATGTACTGGTGAAGAGCTTGTATATTGTGTTTGCAAGTGCTATTGGTCTGTGGTTTGGCAGTTGTGCGGGATTTCCTTTTTTATAAAGTAGTATAGTCAATGTGGCTATTTCGCGAGCGGTGAGCAGAAAACCATGAGCGGTGGGCGGAAAATTTTGTTGCCCATAAGCAGATTTTTTCATAAAATTTCAAATTTGAAAAACCCTATGACCGCGTTTTCTTTCTAACTTTAGTGAAAAAGATTTTTATTTTTACTTTTTATAGGACCCTACAACCGTGGGTTTAGAAAAAAAATGTTTTAAGAACTCAAATTTGGGCCTAAGACCGTGGGGCCAACGTCACACCGATACCCTAAGGCTGTGCAATCATGACAGAAATGACAAACATAATGGCTTTGAGTTGACCCCATTGAACTCATCATAACATGCACCCAGCGGTGTCGTCAATCAAATCAGTCACAAAACATTAAATTCACTGAGGAACTTGTCTCTCTAGAATACTAAATTCTGAGGGAGCTCATTGCATTTTCATTTTCCATGTTTGAGTGGAGGGCTGGTGTGCTGGAGTGCTGGGATTTTGGAGTGCACAAGTGCTGGAGTGCTGGGGATTTGGAATGCTGCAGTGGTGGAGTGGTGGAGTTCTGGATTGGAGTTTTCGACTGCGAGCTGGAGTTTTGGGCAGCGTGCTTTAATTTTACACTGGAATTTTGGACTGGAATTTTGGACTGCTTGCTGGAGCGCGTCACGGGTGCTAGAGTGCGGCAGGAGTGCTGGTGCAGCGAGGTATGAGCATCAAATGCTTCTTTGAACTGAGGGCTGTAAACCACTTATGGAAACCTCCACTACAAATATGAATGCATTACATTCAGTTTGAAGCTTTGAACTCCTTAACGATGATTCATGTCGTAGCCCGTGGTACCGGATACTCCCCTAGAGCGCACTTTTTCGTATTAAGAATGCTCGTAGAGGTGATTTCCGGGTTATCGTTCCCCGGAGACTCTGTGAAGTGGGAAGTTTCCGAAGGCTGACCCGGATTGGTGACTGCTCTCTCCCGGTCACCAACTAACTCCCTTTTTCCGTACTAAAATCGGATCTTCCCTATTGACTTACCCGGCTATGGCCAGATCCAGTTTCTGTCCGGGTTGGAAACTCAACCAACCCTACTCTACCCGATCTAACCCAGCTACTAAATCCGGTTTCCCTTTAACCTCTGTTTTCCCTCAGAGGGTTCTCCATTTGTATTTTTAAGGATGCTGAATCTAAAGTCACACCCTCCCCTACCGATTTCCGTGACAGGGGATTCACCACTTCCCGGTTCTCCAAACTCAACTCCCTAGTCCAGGTACTCCCCAGGGTGCTCTTCAACTATGGGCTTATCCCAAATCCACAGCCGGTCACACAAGCGCAACCCAGTTTCCCCCTTATCCCCAAAATACTACAACGACTTGCTAACCGGAATGGACAGTATCCGGGGTGTCCTGAAGAGATTGAATACCTCAAGACTCGTTTTACTCTAGCTTTCCCGCACTCTACAGATGCAAGATCTGCCCGGATGCTGGAACCTCTACCGAACTACCCGTCCAGGAGTTCTAAGGGAACCGAAGTACCCCCTCCTGCTCTCCCAGCCACTAACTCGGGTTTCCACCTGCAACCAGACACAGAAAACATCACATTCAAATGCTCCTAATCCTTCCAAATCTTCTACCTGATCTCTTAACTGACTTCACGTCCGAACCCGACTAATCCATCCGGTCACCAAGGGACTAATTGCGCCACTGTTCCGGGTAACAATACAAACAAACACACATATGCATACACACACAAGAGTTTGTGAAAGGAATATGTGTTTCTACTCATTTACACGGAACAAAGGTACACATAAAGACCCAAGGAATGAAGAACATCCCTTGATAGAAAGCCAACCCGAAGCCCGGATCCGGGAGATCCTCAGATCCTACATTCCCGGGATCCGGAAATCCGGGGAGCTTCCTCCATGGCTCAATTCCTATCCTAAGCCGCCACTAACATCAAAACCCTAGAAGTCATTTACATCCAAAAGTCTTCTAATCTACCTACTCAAAAAAAGTCCTATTCTAAGTGGCCGGATCCACTAAGTCTGGGCCACTGATTCCGGACCCCCGGTGGTCCCGGGCAGCTACTGGTCCTCCATTGGCTGCCCCTCCTCAACTTCTGGGCTCCCCACCACGATCGGGTCCGCCGGCCAATCTCCTCGTACTCCGTACGCCGCCGGCTGTTCCACCTGTGGTCCCACCTGATGTCCTCCAGTTGGCTCTCCCACTTGCGCGCCTCCTGACTGGCCGTCCGGGCGACCTCCTGGCCCACCCTCTTGCCCTTCCGCCCTGTCCGGTTGGACATCCATTGCCTCCATGCCCTCGCTCAAATCCTGGACCTCCTCTGGGCTCACTCCGGCGGGTCTGACCATGTGGATTGGTTCCACATCCAGCACGGCCCAAGAGGTGTGCTCCTGAGTTGATCTCCCATCCTCATCAACCTGTCAATCTCACCCTCCTGAGGAGCATCTGCAGACATGTTAAACACACCCTGCAGCCCATCCCCGGAACCTACCTTCTCACCCCGGTTGGCGGCCTCCTCCTGATCCGGTTCCTCTTCGGAAGAGCTCTCCTTCATTCACTCCGCTAGTACCCGGAATTCCACCAGATAAGCCCTCCACCTTATCCGAGTAGTCCCAGACCACATTCTTCATCCGGGCTGCTCCCTCCAGTCCCGGCTGGTCCACCCGCTCGTCATACAACTGGGCCTTCATCTGTGCCTCCCCATTCGATTGGAACAGCCCCGACAGCTTGGTGACGCACTGCCGGCTCGTCTCCCCTATCCTCCGGATGGTATCCTCCTGTTCCCGGATCTGCAACTGGTTCCTTTGAACGTATGCCTCCATCTTCGTGATGTAGGTCACCTTCCGTTGCAGCTCCTCCTCCAAACCCTTCAATAGAGCGGCTGATTCGAGTTCTTCCTCCCGGAGACCCTGCAATTGTCCGGCCAACTCATTCTCCTTCTCCCGGCTCCGGAGGAGTTTCCTCTGGAGCGTCCGGATCCGCGCCGGATACTTCAGGGCGTCGTCTGTCCGGAGGAGAGTACCTGCCTCCCGGACCGCGGCGAAAATCGGAGTGTACTGCTCCGTCACCATGTCCAGCCAATCCGAGTCTGCGGGAGCATGTTCTCCACCTGGAGCGGGGCCTCCCGTTTTTCCTGTGCTCCTCCGGATGGACCTGCCTCCCGGACCGGTTCTTCTCCCACTGGCGGTCCCTGCTCCTGGTCAATCTCGTCTCCGATTTCCTCTCCATTGTCCCCTGCCTCCTTGGGACGCTTGTTCAGGGGAGTTGTCTTCCTCCGGGCCGGTCCCTTCTTCTTTCGGGGTGTGGTCCCCGGTCCTTCCGGCTCTTTCTCCTCCTCGACCGTGAGGACCAACTTCCTCTTCAGGCCCTGAGGTCGCACCTGAGACGGACCTCCTTCCTTTGGTTGGTTCACCTCTGCCGGTCGTTCCTGTGGGACCATCGGGGCAAGATCCTCCTCCATAGGTCCGGACTCTACCACCGGCGGCTCCTGAGGCCGCGCTTGGGAGGAACTTCCTACCTCCGGTTGAGGAACTGCCTCCGGATCCCTCACTGGCTTCTTCCGGGTCAGCTTCGGCTATGGAGACTCCTTCTCCTCTTCCTCTTCCGGATCCTCCCTTTTTTTTGTTCTCAGCTCCTGCTGAGACCTTGCCCCACCCGGTCGGCCTACCTCCGGGTTCTTTCTCCTCTCTTGCCGCTCCTCCTGCCGCGGCCTTGCACCACTTGAGTGGCCTCTTTCCGGGTGGTCTTCTCGCCACTTCCTCCTTAGCTCCGGGTTAGCGCTGGCTCCACCCGGTCGCAACGGGTCTTCTCTCTCATTCCTGAGCTCCTCCCGGATGCTGCTCCTGTCCGGTTAAGGTGCCGGTGGAGCCATCCTCCTTTCTTCTAGTCTCAGCAAGGATACGGGTTGACTAGTTCCCGCTTCTCCTCCCAGAAGAGCCATCTTCTTCTTGGCCGGGCTCCTGAGATCCCGGAATGGGAGGAATATCTAATCTCTTCCCCTCCTCCTCCGTGATGCACCCCTCCTCCTCCGTGATGCACTCCTCCTCCTCCGTGATGCACCCCTCTCTCTCATACAAATGGTAGAGAAATGGGGTCAATGGGCACCCCTTCTTGTTGTCGAGGTTCCGGGCCCACTTCTGAGTGTTCTTGTGCACCAGGTACGCCCAGTTGATCTTCTTCTTACGGATGAGTGCGTACATGATACCCCTCGCCAGTGTAACGGTGAGGGTGGTGGGCTTCTCCGGGTTGGGGATGGGCACCACGTACTGGAGCAGACGCTGCTCCCAAGGATATACGCAATCCGCCACCTTGAATCCGTCGTGGTTCGACAGGTGGGTGAAGCGCGCCTTCACCCAATCCATGTCGCCCTTGCTGCCCGGTTGCAGGTCCTCGCTCGTGTCCGGGAAGTCGTACACGGCTGGCCAATGCCGCCGGGTCCAATTCCCGTACTTCGCCCAGATCTATGCCCGGAAGGCAGACTCCATAGTTCCGCCCTCAATTTCTTCCAACATCCGGGCGTCCTGCACATGCCACACCTTCCCAAAGAACCCCAAACACCCGATCTGCTCGAGGTCCTTGAGCAACTCCTCGAAGTCTTCCGGATGCTGCGGAATGTCCGGAAGAATCCTCTTCTCCGGGATTTTCGATCCGGTCTCCCTGCGCGCCATGGCTGCGGACTTCGGACGCGCTCCCTCACTCCTCTGGAAACGGCGCAGCTTCTTCTCCAGGTGCGCCCTGTCTGTCTCTTGCAAACCACGCGCTTCTCTCTCCGGATGCTTTCCCTTCCGCTTCCGTGGTGTGCGCCCGACCTCCCGGAGCCCTCGCGCTACTATTCTTCCCCGGGCGTTCAATTTCCCCAATGTCGGTCGCTCACTGCTTTCTCCCTGCAGGCGCGCAATGGAAACCCTAACAGTCTCCGGAAATGCAAAAACAGGTGCGCGCAGAGGGCTGAAGGAACCGGGGAGAAATGAATAGTGAGCCGCCCAATTTAAGGCGGCCCAATTCAAATCTCGGATCGTGGCCGGGTCCGGCAGAGGCCAGTCCCCCGACATCCGGTTTCCCATCCGGTCTCCTGTCCGGTCCGCCGCCATTCCCAGGTTCCGTAGCGAACACTTAAGAGCACCACTCTCTCCAAATAAATAAAGAGGCCATCATGAACGCTATTTCTCCCATTTATGGCGACCGGGGCTACCTCTTATTGCCCTACAAACCCTAACTGCCCGTTTTTGAATATACGAGGTTCGAGAATTGAGGCTTTGAATTAAATGCAATTATGACCAATTTTGAGAAAATAATGCATTCATAATTCATAATCGTTGAATAAGGAGTACACTTATGAATGCATTCTGTTTAGTTTGAAGCTTTGAACTCCTGAAATGAAGATTCAGGCTTCTTCCAAATGCAATCCAGGCTTCAAAATTACTCAGGCTTCAAAATTGCATTGTTCAATTGTATGCATTTTGTTTAGTATGAAGCTTTGAACTGCTCAATGCTTACTAAACTGGAATGTTCATTCACTTATACTTTCTATCATTGTGGACCTAAATTGGCAGAATGAGGAGGCTCATAATTACCAGGGGCATGGCATTCAGGTGTAACCCGAGTGTGAAGTGCACATGCTGTGGCACCAGAATGACGAGAATGATCGACATTTACTTCTACCATGTCACAAGATTTGTCATATGCAAGCCGTGTTTTGATTGTAGGAGGAGGATGCTGCGGAGAAATGTAAACTTCTATACTTGAACTTCTGTATTTAAGCAATTTGGAGTGTAATGACTTTGAATGCATTGATTTTCTAATCACCTGCACTCTTGTAGGATGGAGAAGTGCGATGTCTCGAGTGTGGTGCGCCTGGCTATATGGTTCCATGTTCCATTTGCGACACCAGATTCTGTAGGAATTGCATCACCCGGCTTTGTGGCGAAAACGCGTACGAGAACATCATCTGGAATCCCGAGTGGGCCTGTTTCATATGTGATACTAGACAGGGAGCTCCCATTTGCATGGATATGAAGAACTTCTTGGAATTGGCAATCATGAACGGCCACCATCCAGAATGCTTGTTAAGGGGGGTTTCTAGGAACCGACCTTAAACGAATGGGACTACTCCTCACAAGAATACTCTACGCTAGGCTAGTCACTAGGGATGGAGAGGAGTAGTGAGAGGTTTCTACAAAGGAGAACGTACTGTCGACTAGGAAAAAGCACCAGTATGCTAGTGAGTCGGCTCATGCATACCCACAGACTACTGCAACTAACCAAGATACAACCACAAAGAGTGATACAAGAGCAGGAAACAGTCGTAGTCTAACAGCAGTAGCCTACCATACTAGTGCGCACAAGAAGAGTTAAGACAAGAATGAAGTACAACTGAGGCTGCCAAGAAGATGTACAAAATGTATAGCAACAACTCTCTCAACGAGAGGGAAAGTACATATAGGAGACTGGTCTGACAGTGTGTGAGACTGGTCGACCGGAATAGTCGGGTCGACCAGTCTGTACCAGCCTGTACTACCGGGTATCGTCTGCCAGGTCTATTCCTGCCGGGTATAGACTAGCCTACTCTTAGCCTAAGGGAATATCAACGAATATTCGGTTAACATTGCCCTCCCTCTGAGCTAAGTACACTCCTGTGGACTTTAGTCTACCCCGGTAGGCGACTAGGGAAAATGGTGACGAGGAATGACAAAATTACCCGCGGTCGAGTAGTCAACCCAGACTATAGTCGACTCGTCACTAGTTGACGTCGCTGGAGTCCCCGGTCATGCCGGGTGAGCGGATATCTGTAGGCATTCCTGAAAAGTCGAACCCCAGAGAGTGTGGTGAAGAGATTACGGGTGAGTCGACTGGAGTGTTGACTATCGATGGTGTGGGTGCTGTCGTCATCTGGTCGGGTGCTGGGTGCTGCTGATCTCGCTGCTGCTATGGAGAAAGAGGGTGCTGTGCTGCTGGCTGCTGTTGCACCGTGTCTGGAGGGTTGGCTGGCGATGTCTGCTGGTCTTCCTGCTGCTGATCTTGATCCTCGTCTTCATTGGTCGACTCGCTGTCGTCTTCGTCGTCGTCCTCGCTCAACTTGACGTCGGTAGTCAATACCTCGTCGTCATCAGTCGACTGGTTCTCCCAGAGCGAATGGTTGGGTTTTAGGTGGCTTGTATCCTTGACTTCGTCTTCGTCGATTGGTGGAATCTCCAAGTCCGGGTGGTCGAGGTGAATTTGGTCGAGTTGCCGGCGGTAGATGTTGAGCTGGTGGCGGTCGGTGCTGAGGGTGTGCTTGAGAACCTTGATTCGGTTTCTTGCCTTGAGTCGGAGTCGGTACTTGCGCGCTCAAAGTTTGTGGAGTTGCAGCTCCCGAGTTGCAAATTGGCGAGACTTCTCCTCGTTGTCTTGGAGCAGTAGGTCGAGTCGGTTGTTGGAGTCGACTATGTCCTTCCGAGCTTGCTGAAGACTGAGCTGGGTTGTTGCTACCTCGGCTCGTGCCGCTCCGAGTTCGTTTCGTACTATCACGAGCTCGCACTGGTGTGTCTGTTCCTGCTGTTGACTGGTGTTGAGGTCGGCTTGTAGCTGGGCAAGTTTGTTGTCGGTCTGACTCTTCTCCTCTGTGACGGTGGTGAGAGTAGTACGCATTCTTGCCAGCTCGGTAGTGAGGTTGTCGACCTGCTGCCTATAGGCTGTGGAGTCCTTTGTCAGTCGACTACTCTCCAAGCGGTTGCGGTCGAGCTTGGCTTGAAGGGTGGTCTTTGCTTGAACTGCCTCGAACAAAAGGAGGTTCACTCAAGAGCCGATATCTTTGAGTCGACTTACTGATCCTTGGACCTCATCCAGGTGCTGGCGCCAGTGCATTGCTAATGTCGTGGCTCGTGATGTTGGTGAGTCGGGTGTTGGTCGATTGACCCCGGGTGACGTCGGAAGTCGAGTCGTTGGGGAGACGGGCGGTGGCTGGCGAAACTCGCCGGTTGGTGCCGTTTCATGTGCCGCTTCCAGGTTGAGTGGCACGAAGTCAGATAGTGAGGGCGGAGGTGTGTCAAGGAGGGAGGTTTCACTTGGTGTTGGTGGTGGAGTCAACTGGGCCTCGCTGTCGGATGAGGTCAGGTTGACCTGTTGAAGTAGAAGGTGGCTTAAGGGGGTGAGTCGGCCTCGCTTGGCACGCATCTCTTGTCGCTCCTAGTCCCGCTTGCGTGCTTGTGAGCAGCGTGTCTCCTTTCGCTCGGTTGTCGAATGACTCCCGGTAGTGGCTGTCGGTGCCGCTGGGTCGGGCGTGGTTTGCTGACTAGGGGGCCGAGCAGCCGATGTTTAGCCTTGGTCGACTGGTCGGGGAGGTCGAACATGTTCCTTCGATGCGCGGTCGGGTCTAAGTCCACCTTGAAAAACGATGTAGTCGGGTCCTCAGGAGCTGTTTTCCGAGTTCTCCGAATGTCGACGTCGGTTGTTGGTGTTCTGTTGGGCGACTGTTTGGTGTATATACTCCTGGTCAGTGCTAGGAAAATAAGACTCAAGGAGGAAGTCCAATACCTCGGCTGAAGGGCAGATCGTGGTCTTAACCCTGGCTTCGACACGCCAAAGTCATACACGACTGGGACAACAACGAGGTGCAGATCATGGGCAACGGCACCGTCAAGACCGTCAAGATCAATCGACAGTTAGGATACGAGGCGGTTACACCACATGCGCTAGTATGTTACAACTTCGCGGAAGGCATCACCGATGAGGAGGAGGAAATTTTGATGGCCTCCGACCCGACCCTCCACACAATGGGCACAATTGACTGGAACCTCCTAGCTACCGAGTCGACAATCGACTAGACTGGGACAGAATCGAGTACGACGGCCAGTACCATTAGGCACCAAGGTATTCAACATAGACCAGGAACAATGTTGGTAGACGAGACAACAATTCAAGATAAGCTGCGATTCATGGACATTGCCCATTGGAATCACAATGAGGAGGATCGACTCGACCATATCAATGTCGGTACCTCTACCGACCCCAAGATGTTGAAGCTGAACGCGAATCTGAGCCCTATTCTCAAAGCCAACGCCGAATCCTTGTTCAAGGAATTCATCGACATCTTTGCTTTCTATTACGAAGGTCTGCGAGGTATACCAAAACACATAGCGACTCATCGGATCGAGCTCGACCCGACCATCTCACCTAGTCACCAGGCAAGATACCGCATGAACACGAACTATGCACAAGCTGTGAAGGACGACTTGGAACGACTTCTAAAGCAGGGTTCATCGCGCCTGTCGACCAGGCTACATGGCTATCCCCAATAGTCGTGGTTCCCAAAAAGAATGGGAAACTACGGATATGCGTAGATTTCCGTCGACTTAATGCGGAAACCAAGAAAGACCCGTACCCCCTTCCGTTCACGGACGAGGTAGTCGACGCAGCCATAGGCTATGAAGCCTACTCCTTCATCGACTGCTTCTCATGCTACCACCAGGTACTGATCGACCCGACCGACCGCCCCAAAATAGCTTTCATCACCGAGTGGGGCGCGTATGTATGGGTCGTGATGCCGTTCGGATTGAAGAACGCCCGCCTACCTACCAGCGCATCGTCAACCAGATCTTCAAAGAGTACCTGGGCGACTTCATGAAGCTATTCCTAGACGATTTCAGTGTCTACAGCGACATCGACTCCCACCTACTGAAGCTCAGACTAGTCTTTGACCGATGTCGACAGTACGCGGTAAGCCTCAACCCAGAAAAGTGCATCTTCTATGTCCCTTCTGGTGTAATTTTGGGCTACATTGTAGGACGAGAAGGCAAGTTTCCAGATCCAAAGAAGATCCAGGCCCTAGTCGACATGCCACCACCGAAGGACGTCAAAGCCATTCAGACGTTCAATAGACTAGCCCAGTTCAACCGATGCTTCATCAAAAATTATGCTGCCATCATGGAACCCATCACCAAACTGACCAGGAAAGGCGTACCGTTTGACTGGACGCCGGCGTGCGCGACAGCATACCAGACCATCAAGGATCGATACCAGACTGCACCAATCCTGATCGGAGTCGACTGGTCACTCGACTTCCACATACACACAGACGCATCCGACATAGCAGTCGGGGCGATGCTAGCACAGAACCCGACCGGCAACATCGACCAACCGATAGCCTACGCTTCCCGACTACTCAACAAAGCAGAGAAGAACTATACAACAACCGAGAAGGAAGCCCTCGCAATGGTGTACGCCATCAACAAATTCCGGCATTACCTCCTCGGTAATAAGTTTGTCTTCTATGTCGACCACCTGGCGCTCCAGTACTTAATCAACAAACCCCAGGTCTGGGGTCGACTAGCACGCTGACTACTACTTTTTCTTGAATTCGACTTCACTGTGGTTTATAAACCAGGAAAAACACATGGAGTAGCCAACGCACTATCAAGAAATGAAGGGGCCAAGCCAGCAATAGGCATCCCTGACCAGACAGTCGACGCGCAGCTCTTTTCCACCGAACCTGACTGGCTACACCCCATAGTCGACTACTTGACTACCGGGACTTTTTAAGCCCACATGACGAAGGAGGCTCGCAAGCGAATAGCTGACAAAGCCATCCCGTACCAAGTACTCGACGGCGAACTGTACCGACTCGGCAAGGACCACCAGCTCCGACAGGTCCTCACCGGCAGTCAGCCTACAACAATCCTCCAAGAATTACACAAAGGCAACGCTGGAGGACATTTTGCTCATGACATCACTGTCCAAAAAATACTAGACGCAGGCTACTGGTGGCCGACTCTACACCAAGACACTGTGCGGTACTGCGAGTCGTGTCATGAATGCCGAATGACAGGCGGATTACCTAAGACAGTCTCCTCCAAGATCGTCACCCAACTACCCGCGGAACCTTTTATGAAATGGGGACTCGACTTCATAGGCCCCGTCAAGAAGACCCGACATACAACCTGTCGATACATTTTGGTGGCTACCGACTATGCCACCAAACGGGTCGAGGCTAGAGCTCTCCGAGGAAACACCGCCATGGAGACCGCACAGTTCCTATACGACGCAATCCTTACCCGCTTTGGATGTCCACTTCACCTAATAAGCGACCAAGGTGCCCATTTTATCAATAGCACGGTGCACACTCTCACCGAACATTATTTACTCCGACACACGACTTCAGCGACATACTACCCGCAAGGCAACGGCCAAGCCGAGTCGACCAACAAGGTCATAGTCCGGATGCTCCAGAAGCTAGTCAACGAGAATCGAACCGACTGGGACTTACAGCTCCACACGGTCCTCTTCACTTACCGAACGGCATACAAAGTTGTCACGGGCCACACACCATTCCAATTGGTGTATGGTCTGACACCGTTGATGCCAACCGAATACATTATCCCGACCCATCGGTCGACATCGACTATCGACTTCGCTCCCAAGCGAGTACTAGCAGCCCGAGTCACCGAACTCGAGAAATTAGACGAGACCCGACTGGCAGTAGCCACCCACCACAGCGCGAAACAGTGGAACCGAGCACAATGGGCCCAGACCCTAGGCCAGTCGATTGTATACAACGTCGGCGACTACGTCCTCTGGCACCTGAAAGGGACAAATGTCCATGCCGGTAAACTTCGTAGCAAATGGTTCGGCCCGTATCGCGTCCAGTATTCTCTTCCCAACAACATGGTCCTCTTAGTCAGCATTCAGCACTTTGACCCCGACCTAGTAGTAGTCAACGTCAACAAACTCAAACCCTACCGAGTCCTAGGCAATAAACCTCCTACCCAATTGTATAGCCCACTCACTAGCAAATCAGAGATTAGGTCTACACTAGAACAGAACGAAGATGAGCCCAGCCCACAGCTGCCGACCCAACCTGACCTAATAACCGTCGCTCGACTTGACTGGTCAACCCGACTGGTCAACCCGACTGGTCAACCCGACCGGTCAAACCCTAGAAGAGCCGCCGTTTTAATGGCCACCGCCCTCACCTATCCCATCAGTTTTGAATGCGAGGCCAATAGGGCAAGTATTTAGCACTATGGCCGCACCCCTTCTTTCTCCTCTTGTTTCCTCACAATTTTCGTTAGCTCCTCCTCCAGCCGACCGACAGATCGCGCGCCTTCTCTTTCCTCTTACTCCCTCTCCACTCTCCTTCACTTCTCCTCCGGCCGACCGCCACTCCGCGGCCCTTGCCTTATGCATTCTTAGCAAGCGATTTAGACAATCGAGAGTAGAACGGCAAAGAGTAGTGAAGCGACCTCGTAGCCCGACTGTGCGAGAGATAATCGAGAGTAGACTGAGTAGGAAACGGCCGCGCCCATCGTCACTGCAGCCGACTGTGCGCGAGCCGACTTCGGGGCTACTCCGGCCTTTTTCTTGTCTCTTTGAGCGCAGATTTGCACCCGACCGATCAATGGCGAAAGGCAAGTCGACTGACCGCGGCCCACGATGTCTCTAGTCCTCCGCACTAGAGAAGGGCTCTACAAAACCCTCGCCTTTCAGTCGATACGGCCGATTCGGGAATGGCGCGAGTACGCCAATGAACACACGACCGAGGCAGATTTCATCAAGGCGATCGGCGTCTCCGAGTTCGTAGCACTCGACTGGGACAACCCTCACTACTAGAAAATTCACCGTCCAAATCAACAGAAAAGTGTTGAGGGTTTATGTTGAATTGGTCGCGTTGAGCGGGTCATTATTCAACAGAAATCTGTTGAAGTTTTCTGTTAATCAAGTCACCTGAAAATAAGAAAAAAGAATTTAAAAATTTAAAAAAAAAAAAAAAAAAACATTTTTTTATTGCCCGGAATTTTCGGGCAAGAAAATGTTTTTAGCTGCCCGGATTTTTAGGGCAGCCCAATTTCAACAACTCCGTTGACAATCGGGTTTGAACTCGTGACCTTACATTTAACACTCAACACTCTAACCAATCCATCGCACTTAGAATTTGATGAACATAGAACTATTTTTTTCTTACATAAACACTTACAATTCGATGTTTTGGAATTCAGCAGACTTTGGCTGCCATTTTGACATAGTAAATCAACTTTCTTCAAAAACCTTTGGACTAAGAAAAGTTGGGAAATCAAGTTA
This sequence comes from Pohlia nutans, assembly GCA_022496805.1. NCBI lineage: Eukaryota > Viridiplantae > Streptophyta > Bryopsida > Bryales > Mniaceae > Pohlia > Pohlia nutans. The sequence continues at coordinate 9,190,006 of CM040086.1, forward strand.
AGTTTCATCTCCAAAAATCCGTTTGTGATTTGAAGCCTCCAGTCAAAAGTTATAGACGAAAATCAGAGAGGGTGTTTGAAAATATCAATGAAAATATTCCTTGCTACCCCACTCTGAATTTTGTCTAAAACTTTTGAATGGAGGCTCAAAATCACAAACGGATTTTTGGAGATGAAACTTTACTTTATTTCGCAATTTTTCTTGGTTCAAAGATTTTTGAAAAAAGTTGTTTTACTATGACAAAATGGCCTATAAAGTTTGCGTTTTAAAAAAAAAATTGTGAATGATTAAGTTAATCCTTAAATCACAGAGGGGGTAAAGGAAAAACCTAGATGTGTTACAGGATGTTACTTTTGCAACTTTGATGAAGTTTGGTCCAAAAGAGAAAATGAAAAGCATGATGTTTAGTAATTATCTATATGGTCAAACTTCCAAAAAGAGTTTTAAATACTCATTTTAATGAATTTAGATTCATTTACCATTTGACATTCACCAAAATTACGTACTAATTCTACATTTAGAATACGGAATTTGGTATGATTAATTAAAACTAAACATTCTATTCTAAAATTTTAAAAGCAAAAGTTTCAAAGGAGAGAACATCATTATTTAGTTTTCCAAAGTAGTAAGTTTTATAACACTAAGACAATATTGAGGTCTATGTCGTTGAAAAATTCCTTACTAAACCTCAATATTGCAAATGAAATGTATCAAACAACACTAGAACATGATCTCTCCCCCCCCAAGTTCGACAAGATATTAAAATTTGAAAATATCATTTCCTAACCATGGGCAGTCACTGTTATTTGGGTGCGACCAAAATATGGTCGATTGGTCACTTAGGGGTTAATGAGTTCAATTGATTGAATGTTTCAAAAAACCGGATTACTGTGTAGAAACAAAAAGAAGATTCCAAGTTTCTAGCACAGAGAGATTTAGAGAAGAAAGAAAAAAAAAAGGTTCACAGATGACTGACTGTTGTCCCATTCAAGTAGGTTTATTTATTGGGGTGTCCCTGTGATTGTTTCAGATGGAGCTAAAAGTTAGTCAGCAGCCGAAGTGTGTCAAGATTCACCCTCAATAGCTTTAATTTAGGAAATATCAAGCTGCTTGTCTTCTGTTGTTGTTTGTCAGGGATGATGAAAGTCTGCAAAATTGCAGTTGTATAATCCAATTACATAAAACACCCATTCTAGTACTAAATGATTACAAAACTCTCATATAAAGTGCAAAAGATTCAAAAGGTTCAAGAATATTCAAAAGATTCTAGAATATTCCAATAGATTCTATAATATTTTGATAGATTCCAAAATATTCTAAAAGATTCCAAAAAGATTCCAATTTCACTAAAATTTTGTTGATTTGGTCATTGTACTATTTGAATCAACAGAAAAGTAAGCAACAAACTATTGACTTTTACAAAAAAATTACAAATCAGTGAAATCGGTCATTGTAGTACCCCGAACAACATAAATCTGTTGAATTTTTGTTGATTTGGTCATGATTTTCTAGAAGTATATGTTCATGAATTTTGAGAACAAAGGTACCTCTGAAGAAGGGCGCCACGGTCAATAGCAATGACGTCGGTTCTGCTCAATCCTTCACAGAAAAGTGTTGAACGAGTCAATTAGTGACCGCCGGTACCCTCCTTAACAGAAATCTACTGAAAATCTGCTAAAGTGGTCACAGTTTTCTAGTAGTGCCTCAACGCGCGCCACGCATGGAGCTCGTCGAGGAGTTTGTCAACGCCGCGATAGTCGACCTCCCCAACAAGTCGATCACGGCCCGCGTCCGCACGCAGACAGTCACGATCGACCCGACTGTCATTCACGAGGTCTTGAAACTCCCATTCGGCATTACTATACATCCGATCGACCCTGTGGAGTACCCACCGGGTCGGTTCGAAGAATATTCTACTGCCGGCAAGACTGCTGAGGGCTACAGCATCTGCCACTACAAACCCGAACACCACATGCGACTAACGACGTTCATTCAAGGCCTCGGGGTCAAACGCAAGACGACCTACATCAGCAAGGAAATGCTCGACGTCGTGTGTACAGTCGAGTCCCTGATCGACCGCGCCATGCAATGGGACTGGGCGACATGGATGTTCAACTCGATCGCCATCGACATCAAGACGATGCATACCACCAAGCACTAGTAGAAATTCAGTGACCGAATTAACAGAAATTCAACACGATTGTGTTGATTCATTCTGTGCTATAGGTCGCGTTGATTTGGACATATTTTAACACGATTCTGTTGATCCGTTTCTGTTATTTTGGTCATCTCTTGCATCGAGGCCCTTTGATAAAATATGAAAAACATAAAAAGAGAATAAAAAAATTTGAAACCCCGAAATCCGGGCAGCCCTGAAATCTGGGCAGCCCGGATCCAAATCTATCAAATGGATGCTCCCCGGGTTTGAACCGGGGATCTCATGGCTACAACACACAACCTTCAACCATTACAACATGGCCGAAATTACTTGTTTAATTGTGGCTATTGTCACCTATTAAACTTTAATTGCGGTAAAGTCCAAAATCAGTGAACTTTGGCAGCTTATATCTCCTTCATATAGGGTCCGTTTTTAATGAAAATTGTTGGAAAAGTTGCGTCTTGAAGTCTAGTTTGTGTGGTAAAATTTTCACTTCAATCCAAGATGATATGAATTTCTGAGAATCATTTTACTAGAGGGTGTTTGGCCAAGAAACATTTGAATGTTAGTTTTTTACCACTTTGTAATAATATTCAACTTTTTGACATTTCATGCATGCATGTTATTTTTAGGTTGGATTCCAATTTAATCCCTATATGCCCACAACCCTCTCCATATTTTGAGAATTGTAAAAATCGATGCCTTATAATATGAAACTAAGAGGGGTATTTTGAATTTCATGTGTGAATAAAAGTTATATATTATGAATTTAAGATTCTATTCATTTGGTTAGATCTATGGTTACAATTACCAATATTTTCTATAGTATTTGAAACGTAAAGTTCAAAATTTTATTGTAATTTGATTGCGAGTAAGATATTGACAATTTGTGAATGAAATTGGTTGTGATGAGTTGAAATGTAATATTCTAAGTATAGTGATTTTGAAAATTTTCGGGTTACTTAATTTTACCATTTTACTGTTTCAAGAGCATTTTTGCACTATTTTGGACTAAGATCTTAAATTTTTTTGATGAATCATTGCAACATGAAATGAGACATAATTTTTACAAATCATCCCTTTGTAATCAGTTCGCACATGCATGAAGCTAACTTCCTATTAAACCTATAGTAAAAAAACCACATTGCAAAAAGTACATGAAAGGGGAAAAAACGTGGATGAAATCTGTACAATGTCCAAAAAATAAACGCTTTGACAGTTAAGGGTTCGTTCTAGTCGTTGATGTAAAACTTATGCATCAATTTGAATTTCCAAGCCATTTTGAACATATAAAGTTTATGTATAAAAAATATTTTGTACCAATATTTCCTAAATAACTTTCTAGTTGGAAGTTATTTGGTTAGAGTAGGTTTAGTAATATCATTTCAAAGTGCTAAATATTTTGGATTTATTTCATATATAATGTGGATTAGAAATTGGATTTAATTGTCTTCATTATTTAATGATTGAATTTGAAAGCTAGGGCATCTCTCTTTTAATTGAAAAATGTTGTTGACTCACCACCATTCACCATTTCAAAGTTTGAAAATTAGTCTAAGTTTGAAAATCAGTGAAAATATATGATTTTTTTTACTTTTAGGACTACGCTACAATTTTCATATTTCCTGAAGCTTGAAACTAAGTAGTATAATATTTATAATAACATACATTGTTATTATGTTCTTATAATATACATATTGTTAATATGTTATTACAATTCCATTATTATAAGGTATTACATATACAAAGATTCCTAAATAGTCAAAGAGTATTCTGAGAATTTTTTCAGAATGCTATAACCTATGCTGAAAAGATTCCAAAAGGATTCCAAAAAAGATTTAAAAAAGATTCCCAGACAACCCAGAAAAGATTCCCTGAAGATTCTTTAAAAGATTCCATATTTCCTAAATTTCTGTTGATTTGGTCATTGCACTACTCAAATCAACAGAAAGTAGGTAGCAATTTGTTGGTTTTTACAAAAAGTTCAAAAATCAGTGAAATCGGTCATTGCAGTGCGCAAATCAACCGAAATGCGTTGGTTTTGTGTTGATTTGGACAGCGTTTTCTAGTAGTGTGAGGAGCATCTGCAGAAAGATTGAACACCCCCTGCAACCCATCCCCGGAACCAACCCTCTCGCCACGGTTGGTAGTTTCCTCCTAATCCGGCTCCTCCTCCGAAGAGCTCTCCCTTATGCACTCCACTAGTACCCGGAACTCCACCAAGTATGCTTCTACCTTGTCCGAGTACTCCCGGACTACGTTCTTCATCCGGGCTGCTCCCTCCAATCCCGGCTGAAGTACCCGCTTGTCGTACAACCGGGCCTTCGTTTGTGCCTCCCCATCCGATTGGAACAATCTCGACAGCTTGGAGACGCACTGCCGGCTTGTCTCTGCTACTCTCCGGATGGTATCCTCTTGCTCCCGGATCTGCAACTCTTTCCTTTGTACGTGTGCCTCCATCTTCTTGATGTAGGCTACCTTTTGTTGCAGCTCCTCCTCAAAACCCTTCAAGAGAGCCGCGGATTTGTTCTCTGCCTCCCGGATACCCTGCAGTTGTCCGGTTAGCTCATTCTCCCTCTCCCTGCTCCGGATGAGTTTCCTCTGGAGCTTCCGAACCCGCGCCGGATACTCCAGGGCGTCGTTTGTCCGGAGAAGAGTCCCTGTCTCCCGGAGAGCAGCGAACATGGGGTTGTACTGCTCCGTCACCAGGTCTAGTGCCATTCGGGTCTGCAGTAACATGTCCTCCATCCGGAGCGGTTCTCCTCGTTCCGCTGGCACAATTCCGGATGGGCCTACTTCTTGGACCGGTTCTACTCCCGCTGGCATTCCCTGCTCCCGGTCCCCCTCGTCTCCGGTTTCCTCTTCATCCTCCCCTGCTTCCTTGGGACGTTTGTTGAGTGGGGTCATCTTCCTCCGGGCCGGTCCCTTCTTCCGAGGAGTGGTCTCTGGCCCTTCCGGTTCTTCCTCCCCCTCAACTGTGAGGACTAACTTCCTCTTCCGACCCTGGGATCGCGGCTGAGATGGACCTTCCTCCCGGTCTGTCCGGTTCTCCTCTTCCATAGGTTCCTGTGGAGCCGCCGAGGTAAAATCCTCCTCCGTTGGTCCGGGTCCATCTACCGGTTGCTCCTGGGGCTGGGGTAGAGAAGGCCTTGTCTCCTCCTCTGGCCTGGACTCCTCGACCAGATCCACCCGAGGTTGCGTTTGGGAAGGACCGCCTACCTCCGGTTGAAGGGCTGCCTCTTGGCCTCTCACCGGCTTCTTCCTGGTCAGCTTCGGCTGTGGAGAATCCTCCTCCTCCTCTTCATCCGAATATTCCCTCTGCTTTGTTCTCAGCTCCTGCTGAGATCTTGCCCCACCCGGTCGATCTAGCCCCGGGTCCCTTCTCTTTTCCTGCCGCTCCTCCTGCTGCGGCCTAGCGCCACCCGGTTGGCCTCCCTCCGGGCGGTCTTCTCTCGACTTGGTCCTGTTCTCCGGATTGGCGCTGGCATCGCCCGGTGGTCTTCTTACCGGGTGGTCTTCTCTCTCCTTCCTGCGCTCCTCTCCCCGGAAGTTGCTCCTATCCGGTTGGGATGCAGGTGGAGCCATCCTTCTCTCCTCCAGTCGGGACGACGAACCGGGTCTGCTGGTCCCCGCTCCTCCTCCCGGAAGAGCCGTCTTCTTCTTAGCCGGGCTCCTGACTCCCGGAGTAGGCACTACCTCCAACCTCTTCTTCTCCTCTTCCGTGAGGCACCCATGTCTCTTGTACAAGTGGTAGAGAAATGGGGCCAACGGACATCCCTTCTTGTTGTCGAGGTTACCCGCCCACTTCTGCGTGTTCCGGTGAATCAAGATCGCCCAGTTGATCCGTTTCCCCCGGAGAAGAGAGGAGTAGATGCCCCGGGCCAGCGTCACAGTGAGGGTGGTGAGCTTCTCTGGATTGAGGATGGGCACTATGTAGTGGAGCAGCCGTTGCTCCGCGGGCAGTATGCAATCCGCCACCTTGAACCCGTCCTTATCCGAAAGATGACTGAATCGCGCCTTCACCCAATCCGTGTCGCCCTTGCCTCCCGGTTCCATGTCCTTGTTGGTGTTCGGGAAGTCGTACAGTGCCCGCCACATCTCCTGGGTCCAACTTCCATACTTCGCCCAGATGGTTGTCCGGAAGGCGTCCACCATCGGTCCGCCCTCAATGACCTCCAGCATCTGGGAGTCCTACACATCCCACACTCTTCCAAACAATCCCAAACACCCCATCTTCTGGAGGTCCTTCATTAGATCGTTGAAGTCTCCCTCGTGCTGTGGAATGTCCGGGCAAATGCGCTTCTCCGGAATCTTGGCCCCGGCTTCCCTGCGTGCCATGGCTGCGGACCCCAGGCGGAATTCTTCACTCCTTCGGGTGTGGCACAGCTCCTTCTCCGGATGCGCTCTCTCTTTCCTCGGCAAACCTCGCGCCTCCCTCTCCGGGCGCTTCCCCTTCCGCTTCCGTGGTGTTCTCCTGACTTCCCGGAGACCCCGCGACCCTCTTCTTGGTTGCGCACTCACTTTCTTCCTAAATCTCCGCCGGAAATGGCGCTGCGCACTATCCAGGGTTGCTCCGACGCTGGGACGCGGACGTTCGCGTCCGGACGTCCGCTAGACGTAGACGTTCCCATCCCAGCGTCCGGTGACTTTGAAAAATCCACAGCGGACGGCGGTTTTACCACAGCGGACGGGGGTTTTACCTTAGCGGACGGCGTTCCAACGGCGGACGGCGCAATCGGACGACTGGACAGGTCGGACGGCAGTTTAGGGTAGATCGGACGGCGGGCAGGTCAGACGGCGGACAGGTCGGACGCCCATGTCCGACGGCGAGGTCGACCGCCCCGTTGCAATGTTTATGCGGACAGCGGACGGTTGTTTAAGGTGTACGACGCAATCTACGAGATCTTTAGTCCCATCCTCGTGCTGGGCTGATTATAATTCACTGAAATCGAAGGAATCTATGAATTTGGTGTCTCCATCTACGGGTCGGACGAAGGATTGGATGCTCGATCGGACGGGCGAGCGGCTGCCCGATCGGACGATTGAGAATGTGCCCAATCGGACGGGCGAGTGGGATTAGATTGGCGGATGGCGGGATCGGACGGACGATTGGGTCGGACGGCAGGACGGCGCGATCGGACGGCTGCAAGATCGGATGACTGAGAACGTGCCCGATCGGACGGTGCAGTGGACGTCCGATCACAGTTTTCAACATGATTTGAAGATATTTTGAATATTTACAGATTTTATTATTTAAACAAGGGAAAAATTCAAATTAACCCTTTAACGTCCCGATTCAACAGTGTTTTCAAAGATTTGTTATAAAATGGTTGATGAAAAACGAAAATGGAGTTGATGTACAAAACAAAGTTGTAAATGTTAATGTGTAGATAACATCCGTACGGTTGGATTCATCATATTTATTATTAATATTTTTAAAGTAATTTTGCAAGGTTTTCTCTTGAAATTCAATTAAAAATCCAAAATTAACACAAAAAAATTTAAAAAAATTGTAATGAAATTAGAATGACATGCACTACAAGATGGTATGGTTTCCATTATTTGATTCTACTTACTATGGAAAATCATATTTAAGGTCTTTTTTTTTGAACTAAGATTGAAAGTTTGAAACTTGACAGTAATCACTTTTGTAAATATTCAAAAATTCACATTATCTTATTTGGAAGATCCATACCGTACAAATGGTATTCAACTAGCACAAGAATGAAAAAAAATTAAAAATGGATGAAAAACATCCGGTACCACAGAAATTGAGCTGCTGAAATTCATCCGGCGTCCAGAATCTGAACGCCGGCGCGCTAAAGGGTTAAATATATTTTTGTCAATGGGTTTATCAAAACTTATATTTAAGGTTTACAGCAAAGTTATATTTACAAGGAGTAAAAACCTGAAAGTGAAGAAATTAAAAGAGACCTATGATACGAGCATCTTTAGAAATACTTCTGTATTTTGGACACTCAACATTCAAATTTGTCGACGGTGGAAAATCTTCAAATTAAGTCTATTCTCCAATCCCAACGGTGAACACAAATCCACCGATTGCAAATCCTAGTCAAAAACCATAGAGTTAGCAAAATTCCAATAACACATGGAAGAACTATTTTCCAAAATATTAAAGAAAATCGAGGGTGTTTCTAAATTCTAATAACGTTAGGTACCCATGTATGCAAACAAATTCCAAATTGGAGTCTCGGGACTGATGGCTGCAAAACCCACAAATATCAATGAATATAGAGATAGCAAAATCCCAAAATCAATAAAACATATGGAATTACTTTTTCCGTAAATGTCAACAAGGAAAGTTTTTTACTGATAGTCGGACAGAAGTCCACGTGTTCTATACATAAGCACACAACAATAGCCATAGAACAATTCAATACCGTTACTACTACTCTAAACCAAGAAGAACTATATCACTATGTTTTGCCTAATACACATGTCTAAAATGCTCGTACGGTACTGGCCAATGGTACGTAATCCTAAAACGTGTCACTAAATGAGTTAAACCTCCAATATTTTCTCGATTCGGGCTGCACAATCGATTCAAATAGCTCTCGAACACATCTGCCAACTCCTGTTGTCTATAAACAACTGAAGTTTCTCCAGGCGTCTGCAACTTCCAGTAATCCTCCGACATGTTGCGCTTGTTGATGCGCAACGCAAGTTTTGCAACTCCATATGCCTCAGTTGCCTTCGTCACTAGTGGGCGTATCTCCACATCTGCATCTGGCTTACGTACATAAGCAATCGTAGGATCCACCCAGTACCGATCTGCAAGATCCTTCTCCATTTCCTCTGTACTGTTGAACCCATATAGTGACTTCATTGGCTCACTCGAAAAGGATAACATGCCCCAATCACATATCCTGATGTATACACACGTCTTGTCCGCAGGGAAATGAAAAAGGATATTATCGGGAGATAAATCATTGTGCAGGTTGTCGGTCATGTGTACCTCCATCATGATAATCACCAATGCCCACGCCAACTCCGTTCTTTTTTTACGGAACCGCCTCACATAACTTGCTTTGACGACATCGTCTGCTGACATAGTTGTATGCAACGTACGCGCGTAGATATCGTCTCCGTACGTGTTGTCTAAATTCAGCATCTGTCGCAATGTCCCACCATTCCACCAATATGCATAACCCTCGTATTTCGAAGGATTAATAGCCACATACCGTATAACACCTGGATGGTCAATTTGAACGGCCATCATTTCATTTTGGTGTTCCAATTTTGCAAGATCCGGTCTTGTCTTCCACTGTTTGGAAAGCTTCGCCGCAAACTCCCAATAAGGTTCAAACCCTGGGGCTCCTTCAATTCGAACCCTCTTCACCGTAGCATATGCACCCTTGAGTGATCTGTGCTCCACTTCAATGACATTGGCCGTAGCAGGCAATGCGTGGACCAACTTATTCTTCATTAACTCCTCGGATCCACCAGCAACGTGTCTCCACCAACCGATATTTTGATTGCATTGGCGTCCAAAGCTCCATTGTTTCATCAACTTCACAAAGTTGTCTGCTTTCTTCATCACTTCCTCAATATACGTATTGTCCTGAAGCAGCTCGTGGTCCTTCCCATACTTGGTTAATACTCCCTCGATATTCCACAAAGAATCTTTCACCCTCCACCCAACCACGTTGAGAAATCACGCTTTTCCATCTCCCGGTACCAAATTCCATCCCGAAGAGCCTGCAACATATTCTTCGTCATGTCGTCTTGAAATTTTTGCACACTCTGCTCTTTGTACCGAACAAACTTACTCTCCAACGCCATAAGCGTGTTGTTTCGGTAAAAATCCACCGTGAACTGCTGGAGAAACTTCAATTCTTACACACTTTTGACGGCATGTAAGGGCTATCTTCAAGAGATTTTTGTTCCGTCGTCTTACCTATCTTATGCTTTTTTCCCTTCGGCATGGTGACGGAGCTCCGGAATTGTTTAAAAATTTGGCAAAATATACCCTCCTGCAACGCTGACTTCTTCCTCCCCGAGTGACGAGCCAGAGGATGGGATAACCCTGCCAACAGCAACCCGTAACTACTCTCACAATAATGTGAGTAGGGAGGAAAAAGTAAGCCGTCTGCTCTGGTCGGACGGCTTTAAAAGCGGACGTGTTGTCCGATTAGGTCGGACACCCGATCGGACGTCCCGCACTGTCCGCCACCTGATCGGACACACGTCGTCCGATCGACCGGCTGTCGGCGATCGGACGGGTCGCGCAGTCCGCCAGATCGGACGGCGAGACGGACCGCAAATCGGACGGCAGACCGGACTCAACACATTAACCAAATTATCTTTGTTTTAGAATACTATCAAATATCTAATGCGCATGATCATCGAATCCCACGGTCTTGTTGGTTAACCCCTAGAAGTCCTCACCTATGTCCAGTTTACACAGTTTCGCAAAGATGCATTATAAAATGCAACTAACACGAATATTTGGAACTTGATGTATGAATAAAAGTTATACATTTTTATTTGTAGATTCTATCTATACGGTTAGATCTATGATTGCTATCAATAATCTTTTTCTATAAAATTTGAAACATAAAATACAAAATTATTTTGTAATTCAATTACGAATACGATATTGACAATATGTGGATGAAATTTTTTGTAATGGGTTATAATGTAGTACTTTAGGTGTAGTGATTTTTGGAGTTTTTTTGGATGCTTCATTTTCATAGTTTTTTTTTTCCAATATCACTTTTGGACCAAGATCTTCAACATTTTCGGTGAAACACTGCAACACAAAATGAGGCATAATTTTTTCAAGCATTAGTTCCTTTTCAATCGAATCACACATATATGAAGCTAACTTCCCATAAATAAATCAGTACAAAAATCTCACCACCAAAAGTGTATGACGGATGAGAAAATACGGATGAAATCTGTACATCTTGCACAATATGCATGGTTGGGCACTTAGGGGTAAATTATGACTATATGTCAGGACTTTGAGACCAAAGTTCGAGATTACTCGAGCACGTGTGATCACTGATGTGATACACGGCCTGGTCCGCCACTGAGTGACCATAGGTACTAAATATTTAACGACCATCCCCTTGTTTTGAAAGATCCGCACCCTGCAATAACTCAAGGTAATATTGAAAAATCCGTCTCGCAAATTGTAAACCTCGTTAAGTACCTAATCAAGCGTTATTTCCATTGGTCATTGATTAAGTTCGTATCTCATTAAAAGATATATCAGTTTCGTTGGTGTTCTCTCCATTTTTTTATCGGACCTTCTATACATGGTTGACTACAAAATGAGTTCACTTTACCTTTAATGCAATTTGGAGGGTCTGAGCTGATCCTATGACTTGGTGGTGCGTAGCACAAAGGCCTTTCCAAGAAGGACTCCCACCGCATTCTCATTTCCTCCCCTTCCATAACTACTTTGTACAATGAAAACGTCCATCACAAATAGGGTTATTTCTGAAAAAAAATCTTGCTTCACTATAGTAAGAAGTTCAATAGGACAATCGAACTACCAAAAGTGCACATTCTTCAACCCCTCGTCATTTTAGTTCCACGTTACATACTCCCAACTTGAATCATGTGGCTTCCCATACATACCTTTGGCCCAACACTTTCTTCAAACCCTCTTCATCATCAAACAACCTCACGAGCTTCTGTGCTTAAGTGCTGTTCAGCAATACCAGATCTCACAAAAACACAATCGTGAAGATCGGAACGCACACCTTTGAAGTGCATGCTCTCGTAGCTTGAGATCCACTTTGCCTAACGTCAACTCTAATCTCGATTGAAACGCTGGAGAGGGTATTGCCAAGTTGCCCCTACTTTGTCGACGCCTTTCCGTCTTTGAAAAGGTCTGTACTCGCTAGAACCAAGATAGTCCCTCACACACTCACCCAGTCACTTTCCAGAGGCCCAACTACAAAAAGATGAACACTCTGTGGTTTCTAAACCTTTCGTAGCATGAGGCATCAAGATGAGGTGACAACCTCATTCCAAGTGCCATGCCGCAAGATCAACACTTGAATACCTTCCTCGTAGACTTCATCCAAACCTTAGTGGTGCCTAGTCCTCCCTCATGCACCATGATAGTCCTACAGTACGACACCCTACCATAGTACTACACCCTTTGACTACATAGGGCAATGTTCTTTGTATCGTTCCAAATTCTCAATATGATACTAACACTAGTAGGTTTTAGGGTGTCACGGGACACGGTGTCTAAAGTCAGATTAGAATGTAGTACTATGATACAATCATAGCGCATGAGGGAGGACTAAGCACCACTAAGACTTGGATGAACTCTATGAGGAAGGTATTCAAGTGTCAATCTTGCGGCATGGCTCTTGGAGTTTGGTTGTCACCTCATCTTAACGCCGCATGCTACAAAAGCCTTAGAAACCCTAGAGTGCTCATATTTTTCTAGTAGAGCCTTTGGAAGGTGAGTGTGTAGGAGACTAGCTTACCTCTTCGCAAACTACGTGTGTTTATCTTGCTTATGAGTGACTTAATAAATTGCATGCTCATCTTTTTCTAGAAAAAAACAAAGCATGCATCGACAAAGCAGGGGGCGAATAGGCAATATCATCTCAAGTGTTTCAATCGGGACTAAAGTTTAGGGTTTAGACTAGCTGGATCTCAAGTTGCGAGAGTATGCACTTCAAAGGTGTTCGTTACGATCTTCACGATTGCGTTTCTGTGAGATCTGATGTTGCCGAACTGCTCTTGAAGCACAGAAGCTCATGAGGTTGTTCGATGATGAAGACGGTTCAAAGAAAGTACTCGGCCAAAAGTAAATACGGGAAGCTACTTAATTCAAGTGGAAAGTGTGTAGCAAGGACCTAACATAAAGAGGGGTTCAATAAAGTGCACTTTTGGTGGTTCATTCGCCGCCATGGACTTCTCAAGATAGTGAGACAAGATGTTTTTCATGAATAACTTCATTCGTGAAGGAGGTTTTCCTTGCACAAGGTAATTATAAAAGGAGTAGGAAATGAGAATGTGATGGGAGTCCTTCTTGGAAAGTCAACTGTGCTGTGCACAACCAAGTTCTAAGATAAGCTTCTAGCCCCTCCATTGCATGTGAACTAAACTCATATTTTTTTCAATCAGGTATGTAACGTCTGCAATAAAAGTCAAGGCGACACCAAACCAATTTATATATCTTTTTGTAAGTCATGAACTCGATCTCTTGTTAATGGAAATAACGGTGGGTTATGTACTCATGACCAGTTCACTCTTCGCGATTAGATTATATATTTATATATATAAATATTTATGCCAATAATGTTCACACAATGAGCCATACATACTTTATAAGCCTAGAGCATTAGCGCTAGCAGCCTACAATATATCCAAAGTTTGTAGCATCCAAACAAAATTCAAACTAAGGACATGTCTTGGTCTATACAAAGCAAAATTGAAGACATTGGATTCTACGGTCTAGGCTAGATTTCAACTTCCACTTGAGCATGGATAGTCTTGTTAAATCCGCCTAATATCGCGGATGTCCCCGAAATGTTCCACGTTCCGCGTCCCACTGTTGCTCATAAAAGCGTTGCTCTATCAGCCGCCTTTCATTCTCTTCTTCTTCGCTCCGTCTTATTGCTTCTTGAAGATCTCTTTCATACTCATCATCTCGATGGTATTGACTCGATGGCCCAGAAGCATATCCGTCAGGGGGGCCGTCTGCAGCACTATACATATCCCTACCAAAACTCACGGGTGCACCGCTTCCTGAGCTTTCGCCGGGGCCAGAATAAATAGGAGTATGGCTTTGAAACCCATGATGTCCAAAATCGTTGTGGGTCCTCTCGGGAGAATATGCTCGTGGAGTACTATATCTGTCCGGATATGGAACCCGTTCATCATTGTGTACCGCGTATGCATTATCATCGTAGCCATGGCTGGCTCCCCTCTAATATCCCCTGCCTACTGGATCTGAAGTTCCATGATAATTTTCATAGCCACGTTCAGGAGCAGTTCCGAACGTCACGGGATAGTTCTCAACGTCGCGTTCCCGATATGTATTGCGTGGACGTACTTCCCATTGCGAGGTGTCGTCATCAGGAACAACAACGTTTGTCGCATGCGCTGTACGATTAGACCATTGCGGCAGACAATCACTCAGTCCAGTCCAATTGGTGGCAATAAAGTTTTGTGAACGATTCAAACGTTCAACGTGTTTTCCATTCACCGTACTCCAATCCACATCCTTGTGCAGTACAATCTCAGCCCAAACCATTGACATTAGGCCATATTTCATGATGGTTGGTTTGGAGTTAGGCAACCCAACGAAATCGTGCACCTCCCAATACCGTTGTCGGAAATGGTTGCTTTGGCACGTCGTAGTTGGGCCTTCCCAACAAGGGCCAGACACTAGCATTTGAGCTCGTGGCCAAATCTTGGCTAAATGCGTCATCTTCACGTACTCTTTGCATATTTTTAAACTCCACGTTCTCGCCGGCTCCGTGTCCCATCCCGGCTCCGCAACACAATTGGAGTCAGCGACTTGATCCCAGTTTATAACTTGAAGAGTCCCTTGTGAAGATCTCCTACTACTGCTGCTTCGCTGGAACATCGTGGGAAGTCAAAGCAACGCCAAAAAACCGCGTGGAAGGTAGAAGCACAACGAGGTGCAAACATCCTGGAATAAAGTCAAACGTGCGTACAGTGTGACGCAGTGACTCAAAAAACACGTGACAGAGTCGATGCATGTGCACGCGGACGTTCACCATGCCCACCGCCTCTCTAAGCAGACGAAGAAAGCCGTCCGCCATTTATACTGTCCGCCTAGGGCGGACGAAGCGTACAGCGGACGCCAGCCCGATCGGACAGCCTCGATCGGACTATACCAGATCCATCGGACGGCGTGCGTGCGGACATTCTCATCCGACGGTCGCTGTCCGCGCGTACGTTTCGACCCTCCAATCGGACGGGCAGGGGCGCACGATCGCGTGGCCGAATCGGACGGCCTGCGCCGGGTCCCCATATCGAACGGACCACGCCGGCCCGACGGATTGATCGGATGGACATGCGCGCTCGCATGAGGCCGATCCATCGGACGGCGGAGCAGACGTTGTATCGGACGGCAGTGCGGACGGCAGGCATCGGACGGCGTGCGCGAGCAGGCCAGGGGGTTTCTCCAAAGTATTGAGTTTTGGTGTTTCATTGCTCTCCCTTCCTCCTCCTCCAGCCCAACTCCTTGGGTCTACACGCACTTCAAGAATCCTCGCGGACTTCGAGGACTATTTTGAGTACGGTCAAAGAATGTTCCAACATTTATTGTGCTTCGCATTGAATTCTTGTAGTGCTTCACTTCTAGGAGAGCGGTCCGGCCCACCTCTTTCATGATGGCTCTTACCTCTCTATTGTTAGCTAACTCCGTCCCCCCCCCCCCCCCACGTTGCCCTTTTCCCTTTCCTCCTTTGTTCATTCTCCCTCTCACTTTTGGTCAATTTCATGACTTGACTTGTAATTACTTACCAATTGAATAAATAAGCGAAATATTCAAAATATGAATTCCACTTCGAATTCCATAAGTTATCGTGTATGTGTGTGCGTATGTGCATGCAAGTATACATGATGGTAGAACGTCGTGCAAGGCATATTATCATCTCTAGTAAGCTTGGAATAATAATATATGCCAATTGGTAATATAAAACACATGTGGCATGCCATTTTCATAATGGTGCAACATCGTGGAAGACATGTTTGTAGTGCATGTATATTCGTAAGTGCTTCCATGTATATATACATACAAATATCCATCCACATATTTACATATACATACATACATATGTCCATACATACATATGTGTATATGTATATATTTATGCTCGTGTATTTCTATGTTTATATAGATTTACATATCCACGATATAAATATATTGTGTACACATGTGCGATTGGATGAATAATATTCTATGGACAAAAACACAAAATAGGATCTTATTTGTTATCAAGGAAATTGTAAACGTTAGGCATTGGCGGAGAAATCCTGTGATCGATCAAACTACTTCTATCTATCTTAACCCCTAAAGGTCCTCACCTCTTTTCTAAAAGTCGAAGCACTATAATTTGCATACTTGAAATATCACATTGTATGATTTATAATTTTTCATAAACAGTCATTAACAATATGAAGGTATGGCAAAATTTTCAACATGATTCGAAAATATTTTGAATATTTACAAATTTTATTATGTAAACAAGGGAAAAATTCAAAATAAATATAGTTTTGTCAAATTTAATATCAAAAATTATATTTAAGGTACATAAAAGTTATATTTACAAGGAGTAAAAGACTGAAAGTGAAGAAATTAAAAGAGACATATGATAGAAGCATCTTTAGTAATCCCTTTGCATTTTGAACACTCGAAATTCAAATTTCACGAGGGTGAAATATCTTCAAATGAAGTCTATTCTCCAATCCCAACGGTCAAAAGATGTATCATAACTTAACTTAAACATCTAATGAAAACACCAACTACAATAAAGTTAAAACACTTGATTTTTGGGGCATTTGACCAAAAAACAAGCATAATATGGTTGATTGGGCATTTCGGGGTTAATGTTGCCTTTGACAACAATCAATATACACTTTTATATAAATTTTACCTTTCGGATTGGTAAATTTTTTTAATTAAAGTTTACACACGCACGAATTTGTATGTATCCAATTAGTCCTAAAGTGTTATGTATTTTCTAAAAGAAAATGAACTTTTTAAAATTATGAAGGTTAAATATTTGAAGGAATTCATATTTTAATGGACCATGGACAATCACAAATTTTAATTATTGTACGAAGTCGCCGTATGTGATGGATGTACGCATGAGCAACCATCCAATATTTAGAATATGAAGGCGAACGTCAAAGGGTTAATCGCTAAAGGTCCTCACCTCTTTTGATAAAGTCAAAGCACTATAATTTGCATACTTGAAATATCAAATTGTATGATTTATGATTTTTCATAGAGAGTCATTAAAATTATGAAGGTATGGCAAAATTTTCAAAATGATTCGAAAATATTTTGAATATTTACAAATTTTATTATGTAAACAAGGGAAAAATTCAAAATACATATAGTTTTGTCAAATTTAATATCAAAAATTATATTTAAAGTACATAAAAGTCATATTTACAAGGAGTAAAATACTGAAAATGAAGAAATTAAAAGAGACCTATGATATGAGCATGTTTAGAAATCCCTTTGTATTTTGGACACTCAAAATTATAATTTCTCGACGGTGGAAAATCTACAAATGAAGTCTATTCTCCAATCCCAACGGTGAAAAGATGTATCATAACTTAACTTAAACATCTAATGAAATCACCAAGTACAATAAAGTTAAAACACTTGATTCTTGGGGCGTTTGACAAAAAAACAAGCATAATATGGTCCTTTAGGGGTTAAGGGTCATCTACTGAAGCACCTCGGACGGCGGTTTAAGAGGACGAGATCGGACGAACTGAATGAAATGGAGCGCGCTGATCGGACGGACAGGATCCATCGAACGAAACCCTCGGATCGGACGACAGAGCGGACGCCTGATCGGACGGCAGAGAGGACGCCGGATCGGACGGCAGAGAGGACGCCGGATCGGACGGCAGTGCGGACGGCAGGCATCGGACGGCGTGCGCGAGCAGTTCTCCAAAGTATTGAGTTTTGGTGTTTCATTGCTCTCCCTTCCTCCTCCTCCAGCCCAACTCCTTGGGTCTACACGCACTTCAAGAATCCTCGCGGACTTCGAGGACTATTTTGAGTACGGTCAAAGAATGTTCCAACATTTAATGTCCTTCGCATTGAATTCTTGTAGTGCTTCACTTCTAGGAGAGCGGTCCGTCCCACCTCTTTCATAATGGCTCTTACCTCTCCATTGTTAGCTAACTCCCCTCCCCCCCACCTTGCCCTTCTCCCTTTCCTCCTTTGTTCATTCTCCCTCCCACTTTTGGTCAATTTCATGACTTGACTTGTAATTACTTACCAATTGAATAAATAGGCAAAATATTCAAATGTAAAGGCAATACAATGAAGCATTGCGTTCCAATTTGAATTCCATAAGAGTTAGCAATTTTTTATGCATACATTACTTCGAACCTACTAGAGTGACTTCATTCAATGAATTCACAAACATAATTTAAGAGGGAAAGACCACGTCAATTTTCATAAACAAATTATCACACAATATATGTAACAATTTATATTTTACAAACCTAGTTAGAGGGGAAAACTTGAAATTAAATTAGATTTGAACCTATTGTATGCATGTTCATATGAATAGTATATATGAAATTAAATTATAGTTGAACATATTGAATACACATGTATGTACCTTTATATTTACATACATATAAATAAATCTTATTGTATGCGTATGTGCATGCATGTTTAGGGTTTATATTAATATGTACATCTATAAATGGTCGACACATCCATCTATATATATATATATATATATATATATATATATATATATATATATATATATATATATATATATATATATATATATACGTATATATGCACATGTATTTTTATGTATACATAAATTTATATGAACAGAATATAAATATATTGTGTACGCATGTGCGAATGTATGAATCATCTTCTTTGAATAATGGAGCCCGTAATATCCTCTGAAATTTGTTATCAGCAAAAATGAAATAGATCCAAAATGGAACGATCTTAGTGCCATGTTATTGTTTATTGTGTAAAAGGTTGGTGGATTTACATTTTGGGACTTCTAACAAGAAGTGATCGGAGTTATATTGTTGTGTGGCAACATTTGTTAAAATGACTTCACTTAGTGACTATTCATATATGATCTCAACCATTGAAATTCACTTCTTTTTGAATCCCAAGTCATTTTATATTCATACAACTAAATTGGTATTCGTAACCGTTGATCTTAAAGTATGGATTGAATCTAAAACTCATATGTGTAACCTAAGTGCCCAATCAACCATATTATGCTTGATTTTTGGTCCAACGTCCTTAAAATCTAGCGTGTTAGCTTTTATGTAGTTGGAGTTTTCGTTAGAAGTTTAAGTTAAGTTATGATACATCTTTTGACCGTTGGGATTGGAAAGTAGAAAATCTATTGAAGTTATTCCAACGTTGAGAAATCTGAAATTGGAGTGTCCTAAATACAAAGGGCTTTCTAATAATGCTCGAATCATAGGACTCTTTTATATCTTTTGCTTTCATACCTTTACTATATGTAAATGTAACTTTTATCTACCTTAAATAAAAAACTTGATATTAAATTTGACAAAAGTATATTTATTTTGAAATTCTGTCGTGTATACATAATAAAATTTGTAAATATTCAAAATATCTTCCAATCATGTTGAAACTTTTATTATACCTTCATATTGCTAATGACTAGGAATGCAAAATTATAAATCACCCAATGTGATATTTCAAATATGCAAATCCTGTGATCGATTTCACCATACGAACATGTTGCGTTGTCCTCAAAGGGTTAACCCCTAACGGCCCAATCATGCATAATTTGCATGATGTACGGATTTGAACTCCGATTTTTCATCCATCATGCACTTTTTGCAGTGTGGATCTTTTACTTAAACTTTTATGGGAAGTTAGCTTTGTGCATGTGTGATCCGATTAGAGAGGGGATGATTTGTGAAATTTTTATGCCTCATGTCATGTTGTAGTGTTGCACCCAAAATTTCGAAGATTTTAGTGCAAAAGTGCTCTTGAGAAAGTGAAGTACTAAAATTAAGTAACCAAAAAATCTCCAAAAATCACTACACTTAAAGCATTACATTTCAACCCATCACAAAAGATTTCATTATTAGATTGCCAATATCTTATTCGTAATCATATTCCAAAAGAGCTCTAAATTTGAAGTTTGAAAATTAATACACAAAAATTGGTGATAGCCATTGCAAATCCAACTGTATGGATAGAATCTAACATTCATGATGTACAACTTTTATTCATTCATCCAGTTGAAAATATCCCTCTTAGTTGCATTTTATAATGCATTTATGAAAAACGGCCAAATCTGAAAAGGGTTCGAACGTTTAGGGGTTAATAGGAGTCTTTGGCTCACTTAATCACGATCATTGGATTCGTCATGGCATTTAATCCGTTATGGGAAGTAGTTGAGTTGAACAACGTCATGAAATCTGACTATCGGCGGTCCGAACGGAGGAATCGGACGGCTGTATCGGACGGCGGATCGGACACCGTCAAGCGGACGGCATTTTGGGCCCCGGAGCGGACGGCGAGCAGCGGACGGCCAGAAGCGGACGGCAGGCATCGGACGGCGGCAGTGAAAAAAAAAAATTGGCTTGGAGGAAGAGTCCTTCCTTCATTACGTCTTCTGATCAGCTACTTTGACTAGGTAAACCTCTAAATGCCTACACTGCTGTCCCATTTTCTTTTTTCAAATTATAACACGATAAAAAATAAATTGCATTTGTGGGAGTCCTTGAAATGAAAAAATTGTCATGCGAATTCTCTATTATTATGAGTTTTGTAAAAAGTATAAATAGAGAAGTGAAAGAAAACCGAGTGTGGAAAAAGTATTCTACATGGAAGTCAACAAGAATGGAAACGTGAATAGAGTTATATATTCTCATATAGTAGCCAAATGGCTAAAAAACAGTCATGCAATATCAATATTCATCGAACGAGTACGTCTACGCTGACTGTCATGAGTGATTGTACCGCCTGCCTCAACCTCTGAATCTATCGCAAGCTTCTTTTCAACGTTGTCTTGAGATGGTTCCCAATTGTCATCCTCGTCGGCCTTTCGTTTCCCCTTGCGAGAACGATCCATATCCACCTCTCTTGCCTTAAAAACCTCCATGTACTTCTCCACACGACCGACAACAAGAGTTACAGTTTGCTCAGTTTCCCTAAATGTCGTTGACCAGTTCGATGTCAACATATGACGTCGCCACATTTCGATGACGTCATTGATCCTCCTATCAAATGCACCTGCAACATCCGCATAGGAATTCTCCTCATCAATGAACATGTCCTCGGTCGTTGTGGCACGAAGCCTAGCCGCCTCCTCCAACTTTGAAAGGACCAGAGCTCTGCCAATCAACATACGGTCATACGTTCCGTGTTGTTCTCCTAAGACGGGACCGGACGCCTCGTACCACATGTTATCATCTCTCTTTTTTACTTCATTCTTTGGGAATCGGAAGAACTTTTTGTGATGTACGCTCCAATGTCCCCCAAAGTTGCGGCAAAACACCTCCCGGTCCGCCTCGTTCACAATTGCACGTGCTCGCACTTCGATCTCGTAATCTCGGGTCATCCAGAAAAGTTCGTCGTTGTCCATAAAATCTTCTACCTCAGATCCTTCTGCGTGCAAATGGTACAAGTCATGGCAGTCGAAGTTAACATCCCATACCAATGGTTGACCCCAGTTTTTGTAATTTAGAAACTTCTTCGGTTTTTGGTCCAGAGGAAGGTTCCACTGGTTGTATTCATGACCAGATGGCATAAAGGCTCGAAGGCCCATCATTTCGTAGAATCTGACATGTATAGGAGCATTGCAGAGGGGACACCAAGAGCGTCGTAAGCAATGTTCCGCAACGCACTTAATATGAAAGGTATGCTGACATTGTCCTAGTTGGATCGCTCCTTCTGGACCAAACCCATATTGACACAAGCAACATGTCTCCTTCTCCAACAAATGCGAGGAAAACACGTTATATGGCATCCACCCTTCTTCGATCGCCGAAGCCCAATCCATGTTGTTTGTTCCAGAGAACCACAAATCCCATGTGCCCGTGTCATCATCACGTCAACATCACCCCACATGGTAAACGTAGTCATTGTACGTGCTCCAGGCAGCGCGGCTTGTCGATCAAATAATTCTTGCACCCTTCTCAAACTTCCTAGCATACAAGAGAGATTCCCACTTTTTTTCTCCTCGTACTGGAACATCAAATACAACTCACGCGCGACCAATTCATCCACATCCTTTAATTGGTGGACATAACTCAACCAAGGCAGGCTTTGCTCACGAAGTGGTATGGACATCTCCTTGTCACTTTTCCAGAAAAGTAATTCACACCTCGCTATATCTCTGTCAATCTCTGCTTGATGCAATCGTTGTCTCAACGTCTCGATCTCACGCTTACTGGCTTCACCGGCTTCGGTTGGTGGCCTTTTCCAAGGTTCTTCCTGCATCCTATCAACCGCCACGAATACCTCCGCTACACCTGGCCGCTCTAGCGAATTCGAAGGATTCTGTTCATTGTGGAGGTCACCGTCGGAGGTTTGGGCATCCAAAGGAAGGGGCAACTGCTCCGATGGCGGTACAATATCTTTAACCACTGTTTCGTCTGAAGTTTGGACATCCAAAGGAAAGGGCAACTGGTGCGATGGAGCGAGAGTATCTTCAACCACTGTCTCGTCCAAAGTATGGGCATCAAATGGAAGAGACAATTGGTCTGATGGGGAAAGAGTTTCTTCAAGTACTACTCCGTCCAAAACCTGCGCATCCAATGGAAGAGACAATTGGTCCGATGGGGCAAGAGTTTCTTCAAGTACTGCTGCGTTCGAAGTGTTGGCATTCAACGGAATAGCGAGCTGCTCCGAAGGGACGTAAGATTCTTGAGGTAATGCTTCTTTCTTTGTAGTTTCTTCTCGCAGCTTCTCTACTTCTTCTATCAACTGCCAATTCATCATCTGGAGATGCAGGGTCTTCAAATGGTTGTTTATGATGGTCGATTGCAGTTGCTTTATGGTTTCTCTCACCAAGCGCTCAAATTCCCTTGCACATTCCGTTGTTTCTTTTAGTCTCTTCGTGAGCTCATCAACACGCTTCGCCTTTTCGATGACTGGCCCCCAACGGCCCAATTTTTTCTCAAGTGATTGGACATCTCTAGCGAGCTGTGGTGCGATTGTACGAAGGAAAGTTGTTACGTCCATGGCTTTTACCAAGTTCACGTACACGTTCTTCGAAAGAAGTTTCAATGAACCTAGATCACTTTTCAAGTCGGGGAACTCGTCGGACAGTTCCTACTGCTCTGCTTCTGCAATTTCACCCACCTTGGGAACTTTCTCCGCCAACTGCCCGTACGAAATCATTAGATCCTCAATAGGCATTCTCTTTGCCTCACAAGTCCCGCAATTTCCCCAACGTCCATTTGGATCCCGAATTAGTGTATCCGTGTCATCCGGACATGCGTGTTTCTCGCTCGGAGTCGAGGAACTTGGATTGCTTGGACCGCCCTTTTCCACCCGAACCGCCCAGTCCGTTCCAAAGTTATACTTTTCTTGGCGGTCCTCCGTGGTAATTGTATCGGACCTCAACTTCTGTTTCCCCTTTGATTCCGTAGTTGCCTGAATTAGCATGGATAGGTTATGCGGCAACAGTTCCTCGCCCTCTTTGCACGGTACCGATCGAGACGGAGAAGTTGCAATATCTTCAACTTTGTCTTCTAAGTCCCATTCAACTTTGCCTTCTATTTCCTCCCGTTCAGCATTGACTTCGGTTTCCTCACTTACATCCAAATTGTCCAAAGCGGCCATAGGCAGTACTGGTAATTTAGCGGTCTTTGGTTTGACTTCCACTCGAGTGTCTCGACCTGAGCTGCTTGTAGTCGACGTGCCCGGTTTCTTTAAAGAGACCAACATCTCTTTTGTGCTTCTAGATGCTGGATCATACAAATCAGGAATATCCCGCTGCCCGTCTGCCAACTGAATTGGCATCGATTTAATTGCAGGGTATGTACTCCAATCCACCTTGCGCTCCAACCTTAATTCCACATAGACCATTGCCAGTGTGTTGTAGTTGAATGTTCCCTTTGACTTCGAACGACCTCCAAACAATGCCCTCCATACCTCTTCCGCTCGGTGAAGGAAATGATCATCTTTGCACAAGTTTGGTTTGGCAGTAAAGGTTCTTGCCATCATTGGTAATTGATCCCTTGGCCACAGTTTACCAATGTGGGACAGTTTGACATAATTTCTGCAATCCGTGGCAGACCAATATTCGTCCTTAACTTCTTCCCATCGTGGTGCGACTAGAATAGTTGGGTCGTCCAATACGGCGTAATCGATCACATGCGGGGCCCCTTTAGGCTTATTCCTCCTAGGCCTAGCATTAGCATTCGGAACGTGACCCTCACGTTGGTCATCGGCCATTGCTTAGCGATGTGTGAATGAACCGTGTGCAATTACCAAGACAAAATGCCGCGACGAGGTGAATCGATCGTGTACCCTAAACCGTGAGGTAATTCCGCGATAATGTGAATCAACCGTTTGCGTAAAAACCCCGCGAAAATGTGTAAGAACCGTCTGTGTAAGAAAACCGCGATAATGTGAGTGACCTTTCCGTGTGAAAATACCGCGAAGATATGAATAAAGTGTGTAAGATGCTTATTGTGACCAACCGGTGATTGGTCACAATAAGCATATGACCTCTCACCCCTGTAGTAAATAAGGCCAGGAAGTCCACAAAGGGAATTGCCAGCAACCTGATTTAGGAGTGAGAAGTGAGAGGAAATGGGGCCGGACGGGCCTTCTATACTGCCGTCCGCCCGAACCAGCCCGTCCGCCCGTCCGAACCGAGCCTGCCGTCCGATCTGTCGTCCGGAGCGTGCTGCCCGTACGATCATCGTCGTCCGATGGGGTGGCGGCGGCGGACCGTAAACCCTAAAGCAAAATCCTAAGGCATCCGCTGTCTTGGTGCGTCCGATGCATCGCGTCCGATCCTGCCGTCCGATTCTGCCGTCCGATCCAGGCCGTCCGATCCAGCGCGTCCGGTCCAGCCCGTCCGATCCACCCCGGCCGATCCGGACCGTCCCTCCAGTGCGTCCGATCCAGCCCGAATCGATCGGACGGCATATCGGACGGCACAGCGGACGGCAGAACGGACCAGCCAACGGCTAGTTCGGCAGATGGTAGTATAAAGCATGAAGGTTTTGTTTTGGTGAGTTCATTCGAACTCACCAGTTGTCAAGGGCTGTGGGCAACCTTTTGGTATCCCTTGTTTGACCATTATCGAGTTTGAATGCGCGGTTGTCAAATTCCGTTCGGAATTTGACAACTACTGTATTTTACATACAAGATACATTTTTTCGTCGCGCGATCACGAGGTACTGCACGCCGTCACTTAAAACTATTGGGTAGCGGAACCTAAACCCGCTTGAACCTTTCAAGATGCCCAGCGATTGGGAAGATTGGTATGTGGATATAGCCCCCGGAAAAGTGAAGTGCTTACTATGTGCAGCACTTTTTGCAAGGAAGGCGGCGAGGATGTTGAGTCACCTTGGATACCGGAACGCATCAGGAATCCGTGACACTGGCGTCGGTATATGCAAGAGACTCGCACCGCAGATTAAAGGGGTCTTTCTTAATTGCAGAGGAGATCCTCCTAAGCGTCCAAATCCAGATCTATCCGATGAATGTCGCACTCCGAGAGCGGGAAATATGGACATGATGGAGCTTTGCACACCGCAATCGCTAGATCGAGAGTCACGCGATGGACCACAAGAGATTCCAAATCAGAGGTCAGGTTCTAATACAAATGAAACTACCGCGAGCAGACCACCATCCACGGAACGTGATAGTGCAGCTGGCAGGGCCGCCCGTCCATTGCGACAAGCAGGAATACCAGAGGGTTTTCAGGAAGACAAACGAAGGGAGTTAGACAAGATATGGGCAAGGTTCTTTTACGAGGCGAATATCCCTTTTGCGATAGCACGGAATTCAACTTTCAAAGAGGCCGTACGGAGGACTTCTGCTTTTCGGGGACCATACACACCACCCTCTTACAATGACTTACGGAAGAAACTCTTGATGTAGGCCAAGAATGAGCTAGGGGTGGTATTGGAAGGTAAAATGGCAGATAGCATTCGCAAGTTTGGAGCCACGTTGACATTTGATGGATGGAGCTCGTGCACAAACCAACCATTATTCAATTGCATGATAGTGTCTGCGGTAGGAGAACACTTTCTTGGATTGGTAGACACTTCGGGACATTCGAAGACAGCAACGTACCAAGCGACCATCATAGAGAAGTTCATTGAAGGCGTTGGATCGCACAACGTGGTGCAAATTGCAACGGACAACGCATCTGTCATGAAGGCAGCAGCGGATCTCGTGACGAACAAATATGACCACATATACTTCCAAGGATGTGCTGTTCACGCAATGAACCTGTTATTGGGGGACATCGCGAAGGCAAACTGGATAGCTCACGTGTTGAAGAAGGCCCGGACGATCGTGACGTTTATAAAGAAGAGACACATGCCTCTTGCAGTATTTCGAAAGCACGAGAAGAAGTTCAGCCTAGTATTGGCAGGGAAAACTAGATTTGGATCAAATTTCATGATGGTGGATCGATTACTCGAGGTCAGACAGGCCTTAGAGCAGTCAGTTGTGGACGAACAGTGGACGTCCTATGTCGTCACACTCCGAGACAAGCGGGGGGGATCAAAGCGCGCACTATCTCTCGAGATGTGAGAAGGTATATACTGGATGATCACTTTTGGCAAAGATGCACTAACTTTCAGGAGGTGGTTGCACCGTTGATGTATGCACTGCGGGATTTTGACAGTGGGGAACCTGGTATGGGCAAAATTCGACACATCTTTCACAATGTGGAGAAACACATTGAAAGGGTGAAGGATGAGTTCTTTCCATTGGACGGTGGAGAAAGCATTGATGTGGAGAAGCACTTCCGCGACCGATGGGCATTGGTCAGAACGGATTTACACGATGCAGGTGCACTTTTGAATCCGTATTTGCTACACGATAAGGAACTCGCAGACGATTTAGATGCCATCACAGCATGCAAGCGTGTGCTTGGGAAATTATGTTCTCTAGAAACATATCCGGATGTGGTGCTAGAGTTTTTGGCATTCCGTCACAAGGAACCGCCATTCCACAATATGTTGGATCCGAAACAACAGAAGTGTTCGCCTCATGCATGGTGGGATTTTGAAGGGGCATGCGGAAAGCTCATCGCACCAATAGCACGGAGAATCCTAGCCCAAACCGTGTCATCGTCATCATGCGAACGCAATTGGAGTAGTTATTCTTTCGTGCACAACAGGTCTCGGAATCGCCTCCAACAAAAGAGGGCTGAAGATTTAGTGTACGTGTACACAAATTCAAAGCTCCTCGCAAAGGCTAAGAGAAAGGAAGAGAAGAAGTGGTACGACGAAAATGTATCATCAGAGGATTCGGATTCCGCTTCAAAAGAATCGGATGGAGATGATGAAGGCGATTGGGTGGGTAATCATGCATCAGACGATGATCGCTGGGCTGATGTGCCTCTTGACGATTGGAGTGATCAACTCTCTCCACGAAGGCCGGATTCGTCTCCAGCAAGATCTGGTCGATCAAGCCACGATGTATACGAGTTTGCTGAGGATGGAGAGGAGGGCAATCACGTGCAAGCATCAAATGCCGACGATACCGGTGTGAATGTCAGAGAAGAGGACAATTCAATTCCGGCGTTGGGTGAAGAAGAGGGGGACAAACGTGGTGAAGATGGTGGCACAAGGATTGACACCGTGCAGGAGGGTGTTTTGAAGGACCCCAAAGATTCTGAGTTGGAGCTTTCTCCTGGACGAAAGGCCACAACGGTGAACAATGGCCACTCCAAATGGAAAGGCATAGAGGAAGATTTTGGTCCAATCAGTAAGAGTCCGTTGAAGTTTGGAGAGAGAGATTCTCCTCGTGGACCCCGTCTTGAGGACCAAATGCAGAGGACCGCCCTTGCATCTAGAGCCTTATTTGATAATTCTAAAACACCAACACCCCGAGTTCCACTTGCATCTTCAACGGGATTGGTATCCCTTTCCAAAGCGGTGAATAAACGTGTGAGAGAATCGGATGGAGATTCGGAAAGCGACGGAAATTTGCCTTTATCAGTAGCTATAATAAAGAAGCCATCAGGTGTGCCCCCAAGGCACAATCAACGGCCAATGCAGAAGATGACGGTGAAGGAGACACTTGTGGGCCCGAAACATATATCATCGAGTGGAGAGAAATTTGGCACAACAGGAAACGGCAGCGCTAAACGAAAAAGGCTCATGCAACCATTTGCTGCTTCTCCGCCAAAGCCAGGACGAGTTAAAACACCCTTTGACGCAAGTGAATCCACATGGAAAATGAAGAGTATCCAACCAGTAAAGAAGGAGAGAAAGGAAAACGAGTATTACTCTCACAGTGACGACGAGTCATATGATGCAGAGGACAGTAGCGGAGCAGAGGTGAAAGGAGATTCTGATTACAAGGCAGATTGAAAACTCAATAGCATTTATGTATTTTCGTAGAGTTTTTTTTATAAGATATTCTAGTATTCAGTAATTGTAGTTGTTTGGACAGGAGATAGATTTTATAAGTATATATTTCTGTAGTGATATGTATGACGTACATGAATAGATGGCAATATTTTGTTGACGTTCCCTTTATTGAATGTTTGTTTACCTGCGAAATATAATATATGACACTATTTTTATGTTTTATGTTGTTGGAACAAGAGTGGCTATAAATATTCATAACTTTGTCCTTCTTGCTGCAATTACTATTGAACTATCGTTCAACTGCGTTACAGTGCTGCAACTGTAGTCATGTTCATTTTTTGCGTTGCGTTGCTTCCTAGCATGCGATGGAGTAATTCCTCTTTAAGTATTTTATATTTTTCTTTTGACCTCATATTCTTTCAAAGTTATATGATGCATGCGTGCGTGCAACATAGATGGTGGGCGTGAATGGGCCATCCAAGCCTGTTTCCATGGGCTCTTACAAAGAAGCTATCAACAACTATGGCAGATGGGCATAGCCATTTTTCAAAATAAAAAAAATTCAACTTTAAGAAAAAAAACTAAAAATTTGTGAATTGAAGAAATATGTGTGGTCATGTTCAAAACAAGAAATTAAATTGGAATTTTTCAAAATAAATTACAAACTTTAACTAAACAATAAACACATTGGCAATCCTGAAATTGGAATAGGTTGTAATGCAAAAGACAATTAATATGTTGGTGTTGGATAAGCTTAACATTTTTAATTGCATTGCAATATTAATATCAACACAAAAATTGAACGCCAACAAACGCCTATCAACACAATTTTCTTTGTTGTTTTATCAAACATAAATCACATCTCGACTAACTCATATATTGCAACATGTTAAACGTGTTGTTTGAATCCACCGACATTCCAATTACCTTTTAACATACTAAGGTTACCAAAAAAAACCATCACAAAAAACGAGGTCTTCTACTAGTGATTCAAATTCACCAATGATACAATACAATCTTGTATCATCCCTTTAATTGCTCTTCTTCTTGATAAAGTCCAGGCATCATTGGATAGAAGTTCATTTGCTCTACTAAAATCTTCCAATGCTCCTTCGTAATCTCCGATCATTCTTTTAGTTTTTCCTCTTCCTAATAGAATCCAAGCATTATTCGGTGAAAGTTCATTTGCCTTATTGAAATCCACCAACGCTCTAACATAATCTTTGAACATCTTCCTTTTAATCGCTCCTCTTCTCGATAGAATACAAACATCATTGGGTAAAAGCTCATTTGCTTTATTAAAATCCTCCAATGCCCCATCGTAATCTTTTGTCATTCTTTTAGTTTCTCCTCTTCCTGATAGAGTAATAGCATCATTGGGTAAAAGTTCATTTGCTTTATTAAAATCCACCAACGATCCATCATAATCTCCTATCATTCTTTTAGTTTCTCCTCTTGCTGATAGAGTAAAAGCATCATTGGGTAAAAGTTCATTTGCTTTATTAAAATCGTCTAATGCTCCATGGTAATCTCTTATCAGGTACTCCCTCCATCCCAAAGTTAT
This sequence comes from Pohlia nutans, assembly GCA_022496805.1. Taxonomy (NCBI): domain Eukaryota; kingdom Viridiplantae; phylum Streptophyta; class Bryopsida; order Bryales; family Mniaceae; genus Pohlia; species Pohlia nutans. The sequence continues at coordinate 9,219,993 of CM040086.1, forward strand.
TGTCATGTTTGAAAGTCATGTTTGAAAGTGCTTTTTTAAGTAGGTCAAAAGAATACTTCTTTGTGGCTAATTTTATTTAGGTTGCAATGAACACATGCAATGTTCTTCAATCATTCTAGTGACATTATTTGGAACCTTTTTTAATCATGTTTCTTACAATATGATCAATGAAATTGGCTCAAAGAAATACCAAGCAAACAAGTTGGACAATAACTTTGGGACGGAGGGAGTACTTAGTTTCTCCTCTTCTTGATATAGTCCAAACATCATTGGGTGAAAGTTCAATTGCTCTATTAAAATCCTCCAATGCTCCATCATAATCTCCCATCATCATTTTAGTTTGTCCTCTATTTTTTTAAATAAAATCATCATTGGCATCCCTCAAGAAATCATCATTCTGGTGCATCATGTTCAACAAAGGCCCGTTATGATCGTTTGCTATGGCGTCAATGAACAAATGAAAATTGTTGAGATGTATTAAATATGGTACTTTGATATGTGTACAATAATAAAATTACTTACAAATTACAGTGAAAATATATGATAGTTGTTGAGATTCATGTAAAGAATTATACACCATATTATTTTATTTTACTTAATAAAATATGAAGATAAAGAAAAAATTACTAAAATAAGATTGTTTAATTTTTCTAACTATATAATTATATAGTTATATAAATATTTAGATATATAAACATATAAATATAAAAAATATAAAAATATAAAAATTTGTAAACTTTTAAATTTGTATATTCATCCATTCATCCATTCATCCATTCATCTATGCATATTTATTTATTTATTACAAACTTTAGTAAATATCACAAATTTTTATAATCAAATTTACGTTTGAATCCTTTTGAAAATATTTGAGGCATTACAATGTTTTCGATGTAGGAATTGAGTCTTTAAATTTTTGCACAAGGTAAAGAAAACTATTGTAATATGGATAGTAAGTAATCCATACATCAAATATATGAAATTCTATAAAGTATCTATATCATATTCAAATGGTTAGCGTGTTTTAAATTCTAAATTACATTAAAAAAAATACATAGAACCTGTATTAAATTCCTAATCGAAAGCTATTGTGTTTGTTTGGTCATTTGTGATTGTCATAGCTGACTAAGTCCTCTTTGTCTTCTAGTGTGAAGTGTTGAAAAGCCAAAATTTTGGTTTCTTACTATCCGATTGGTGGAAATCGACGGCCTCTCGACCTTTTACCAACCATAGTGTGAATGAGCCCTAACGTTTTCCACCCTCATCAGAGAGATGCCAAAGCAAAGCAGAGAGCATTGATATGCAAGTTTAGGGGGCGTAGGGAAAAGCTCCAGAGCATGTGTTCGGCGACGAAACTATGTATGTGGACCCATATATTTTAATAAGAAAGGAGGGCCTCTGTGCTAATGGATAGTGATTCGTTTGATGAGAGTATCCTCACCGTTTCTCCAAATCAAGGGCTCGCCAAAGGAGGTTCGGAGGGCCCAATTCTTGAACAGTGACTCGCCAAAAATCCTTGGCCTCACTGAGCCACGCGAGAACGGAATGCGGGGACCTGTCAGTCGCAACTTTCGAGGGAGCTCCGCCGAATCCTCGTTGACCGCAGCTGTTTTTGGGTGCTGGGCCGGGCCTCCCAGCTGACCTTCCAGCTAAAAACATAGAAATCTGATCCAAAAAAGAAAATAGACCCAAATCTTCCTTACAATTCCCGCACTTTGGGCTCGCTCAAACCATCGACGGACTCTGGAGAATGGCGAGACAACTACTGATTTTTGCGAGGCCGCGACGTCGCGAGCCAACGAACGAGTCCCGGTGGGGCAGAGAAACATGCCCGGGCATGCCACAAGCAATCGCGGCCCTTGATTTGGAGAAACGGTGAGGATGCTCTGAGCTGATGATGAAGGCCGTGCTCGTTGCGAGCGAAACAAGAAAACGAAGATGGCGTGCTTGAGGTGCTAGAGATTTGTGCGGGAGCCCTTTTCATATTTAGACAAAAGCCTGGCTGGATGAAAGCCTGGGTGCGACGGGTTTGCCGACGATTTGGTCAAACCCGGCGTCAACTCCACGACAAGTACATAATGTACATGCGGTGCTAAATTTGCTCCATAATGTTCCTGCCCGTACGGCTGTACCCACTCCGTATCCGAAGAAAAAAATAAAAAACGGAACAGTTTCATTCCCCACCTAAGCCGGCCAGCTGGACCAACCCAAGTGGATGAGTCCAGTTGCACTCTCACTGTCTGCATTTCTGCAGACGCATCTGACGCGGCACTTGCATGGGATCACATCCACACTTGTGCGAATTCCTCACTATAATGGCATCAAACTTACGTGTGCAAAACACATAATTAACTTGTTCCGAAGTTGTTGCTTCAGGTACACTGCTAACTTACTGCAGCTTGAATTGGATTGGGTTTGCGGTACGAGAGGCCTGCATCCTAAAGTCAAACTGGTCACGAAACAATTTCTACCCTTTCGATACCGGTACTAGGACTGCACTGGGTAACTTAACCTACTACTCTGCAATGAAACCATCAGTCTTTGCAGAAACGGACGAGTTCAGTGATGCAAAGACCTTTCTATATTTTTCTTTTTTCTCATGATTGGGGGAAAAAGATGAACTTACAGTCGATGGAATAACCACCTTTCAACGGGTAGGTAAGGTGGATGAGATTCCTAGCTGATTCCTAGCTTGACTCCCGCCACCTTTTCTTCGCCCGCCGTTCCCGGATCGGTCGAAACTGCAAAGTCAACCAGAGCCACTGATCATTATTGTTCCAGTCCAGCGATTCATGAGGAGGTCTGAGCTGAGCTTCCCAAACTTCGTCACCAAGTATAAAACTTGAGGTGGGCCAATACCATCCTCACTTCAGTTTCCAACAGCTCGTGCAGTCCACTCTCTAGGGGGACGACTGCTGGACGTAGCCTCTGTTCAAAAAATTCGGGAAGATTCAGGATCTAGGGAAGTGATTTAAAATGGGGGTGCGGCCAGTGAGTACTGTGGTGATGGTGATGGTTCTGATACAGGGCTTGATAGAGCTGGTAGCAGCGCAAGGCTCATGGCAAGTGATTCAGCAGAATGCCGGAATCGCGACCATGCACGCCGCGGTGACCCGGTTCGACACGGTCATTCTTCTAGACAGGACGAACACGGGTCCGACGCAGATCAAGCTGCCCAACGGGCGGTGCCGCAACCAGCCGCTGGAGCGCGTCTCCAAGACGGACTGCACAGCGCACTCGGTGATGATGAACGCGGGCAACGGCGCGGTGCGCCCGCTCTTCATCTTCACGGACACCTGGTGCTCGTCGGGGCAGTTCTTCGACAACGGCGTGTTGGTGCAGACGGGCGGGGATTTCGAGGGCAACAAAAAAATCAGAACGCTCTCCCCCTGCGCCGCGGGCGGCAACTGCGACTGGGTGGAGCTCGGGGAGCCTCTCGCCAAAGGACGCTGGTACGCGTCCAACCAGCTCTTGCAATCCGGGATTCGTCAGATCATCGTCGGGGGCCGCAACGAGCCCACATACGAGTTTTACCCGAAGAGAAAATCCGGTGAAGGTGCGTTCAACCAGTGCCCTTTTTTGTGTCCATTTTGATCGCCAACTTGCTATTTGAAAAATTATGTTGCTACAAGAAAAATTGGGAAAAAAATAGAGTATATCGCTAAAATCTTCCCTTATCGATCATTGGTATGTATTGTAGCCAAGAACTCTATCTAGAAGCTGCCATATATTTGTATTAAAAAGAATCGTAAATCGCCAAAAAATGCTAGTTTCAATCTTCAAATCTCCAATGGGACTCTCAGATTGATAAAATGAAAATAAAAAATCACAGGTGCGTTCCCCTTGGGCGTGCTCGGTGGCTGTTGCGACAATTTGTACCCGTTCGTGTTCCTGCTTCCCAACGGCGACCTGTTTGTGTTCGCGGAGACGAAGTCGGTGGCGTTGAACTGGAACACAGGCAAGGTGACGAGAACCTACCCCACATGCCCGGGAAACCCCCGGAACTACCCGTCAGCAGGATCCGCGGTGATGCTCCCGCTGTCGTTCGCGTCCGGATTTTCCAAAGCGGAGATTCTCGTGTGCGGCGGGGCAGCCACGGGCGCGTCGCGATCCAACAACGTGGGCGCCGCGGCGTCAAACAGCTGTGGACGCATCGTGGCGTCCGCCGGGAACGCGGGGTGGGCGATGGAGAACATGCCGTCTGCTCGCACCATGGGCGACATGCTGAACCTCCCGAACGGCGAGGTGCTGATCATCAACGGCGCGGGGAAGGGGTTCAACGGGTGGGGGAAGGCGAGCGCTCCAGTGCTGAACCCCGTGAGTTACAATCCCAACGCTGCAGCTGGGCGGCGATTCGCGACGCTGGCGAAGACCGGCATCGCCAGGATGTATCACTCCACGGCGAGTCCTCTGGCCGACGGTAGAATTCTCGTCGCAGGAAGCAACACGCACCAGTTCTACACGTTCACGGGCGCGTTCCCCACGGAGCTTCGCGTCGAATGCTTCTCTCCTCCCTACTTGGCCGCCGGGTAGGCATCCATCCATCACTGCATTGAAACTCATCTTGAATTGCCCAACGCGGGGTGCACTAATGTTAATTATGTGAAAGTATATGTGAGTGCACAAAAAGGGTATTAATTTGAACATTTCCGTACAAAAGATAGATACTATAGACATATTTAGAACTAAAAAGATTGACGTATACTTACATTAAACATATATTTAGGATGAAATAGATAAACATACAAAGATTTTTAGACATATTAATCCTCCTGTATAGGAATTCTTTTAAGACAGGGTCATGATTCTCAAACATAATGTAGCTCGTGCACCGCCGGGTGGAATAAATAGTTAAGTAGGACGTCGGTATGATTTGCACCACGCACTAGTAGGAAATCTGTCGTTTTTCACTTACTATAATTGAAAAGGGAACGAAACTCCGCCAGGCACATGGGCTGTGTTAGTGCTGGTGAGTAGTTTTGGTCATAAGAAGACAAAACTATAAACATAATATTCAGCCACTATTCACTGTTTCCACAAAGTCAGGAATGAAAAACTACAGTAGTGATGGGGTTGAATGAGTCCCGTTCCACTGACGTGATTTATTTGGTTGTGGTTTGCAGGAACGATGCTGTGAGGCCGGCGATTACTGGAGCGCCGGAGACGTTGAAATACAACCAGGTGTTCACGGTAACGTTCAACGTGGCGACGCGAGTGGGAGCGGTGACAGTGTTCCAGAACAGTGCGCCGTTCACGACGCACTCGTTCTCGCAGGGGCAACGATCGCTGCAGTTGAAAACCACGGCGCCCGTGAAGGTGGGAGCCGGCTGGTCCATGCAGGTGACCGCCGCGCCCAACAACAACATCGCCCCGCCGTCGTATTACATTCTCTTCGTTGTGCAGAACGGCATTCCTTCCAAGGGCAAGTGGATCAAGCAAAACAACTAGAGCACTGTCAATATATAATTATCATCCTCATTGATCAATTAATTGCTCGTTTGGGTGTCACTCATTTCGAGTTTGTACCAAAGCTGCATTGTCATTAGAATTTCACGAGCTTGTAGATTCTGCCGGACTGATTTTTGCACGCCAATAACTGGAAAACTTGGGGATTCCAGGCTGAGACTCACCCGCTTGGGTTTCGTGTACATTATGCTCTTCGTTCAATAATAATTCTTTTGCTGGCTCTGTGTTGGCACCGTACATAATAAGCAAAGGATTCAGCGGTGTCTTTTGGATTTTGAGCAGTAAAAGGAAAAAAGCAATTTGAGACTCTGCAACGTAAGTTACCACTAACATCAGCATTGTTGTACCTGCGATTTCAGGTTTGGTATAACTAGAAAACTTTGTTGTTGAATACCGTATTACGCTCTCACATCACGTGACATACTCCCTCTTTTCAACTATGTCATGTACCATTCTTGAGCAGATCTTAAATTTGAAAAACACTCTTTCAATCATGTTGGCGCTGTCAAGGGGTTGTAAGTTACGAGAATCTGTTGATAGACTACTTAATCTCTCGAGAATTGTCAAAATGGAAGTAAGAAATTGCTAAAGAATTCCTGGTTTTGCAAGGAATGGATGAGTTCAAGATTTTGACAAAAATGAAAATGGATTCCTCTAATTTCTCAAATGGATTCCAAGGGTGCTCAGGTCAGCTCCTCAAGAATGTGACATTTGTTTGTGGGCCAATCACTCGTCTGCTTTAGACTTCCGTACTAAAATATTGTATTCTGCTGATATGGCTGACATGTGCATGTTCCAAAAAACCAAAGCAACTGGTGCAAGCTTGCTATCGTTTGCAGAAATGGGGGGATATCCGGTGTGGCTGTTGAATGTCCGTGAAGTTCTCTTTTTTTCACTGTAAGCTTACTGAATGATTGTGGACTCCAATCATGTGATTTGAGGTGTACCAGCACTCACAGCCAATTGCCGCAGTTTCTGTGGACTTGTGGAACAGTTGGCTCGACTTGAGTGAAGGTATGTACACCAGGCATGATTCCTGTCTCAAATGCAATCCGTACATTTGGACTCAATATAGTGACACTAAAACCTAGATGTTGATTACACAAGATGTACAGTCTTGGAACATGCTGAGAGCATAGGGTTGATTTGATAGGTGAGATTTTGAAGATTCATAACTTTTTTTTATACGTAGTTTAAATAATGCACGTTGAAGTGCATAAGATCCCTTTTTCATTAGTGAATGAGATCCTATATAAATAATACATATGTTTAATAACAGTAACTATGCTCAACTGTTATTAGTGGCAATTACGAGTGTGCACATACCTTATCCGCACTAAAAACGGTCATTAAGATGGATTATTTAGTATTTTGATTGAGGCTATAGTCAAATATAGTGTAGGATGGAGTCTACCACATTGAGGAACCCTCGCCATATTATCTAAAAGTAATGGATACAAGAATGATGGATTGAATGTAGAATGGTAGTCAGTTGCTAAATTGAACAACCACTTGTAAAACTTGCTATAAACTACAGTTTGAGGGTTATGTTTACTTCCCACTGAATTGGACAAGGCTCCATGTGTACCTCAAAATCATGAATGTAGTTCTAACATTCCCTCTTCTTATTAGGTGGTTCTTGAATAAATAAGTTATTTATTTATTTCTATTGTTTGACTCTTTTAAAAGGATTTGAATTCTTTTTTTCAATTTGATGTACAAAACAAGTACAACCTATGCAAGATGAAGATTTAGCATGTACTAAGCTTAGCGTAGGGCTAGCATAAGGATGATACGAGGGATGATACATTTTGTAAATGATATTGGCTACTTTGAGCATTCTTGGGATGGTTGGTTACTTGGCGATGGTAGCAATTTGTAAACAATGTATAGTGGAGATGGGTGCTTGTTTGTAGTTCACTTGCAACTCCATCAAAATTATTGCATCTAGGAAATCTTGAAACAATATATTGCATGTTTGTCATTTCATACCCTGTAAATTTATTTAATTTATTTTTTCATCAGTTTTTTATTATAAAAGAGTAACTGATGACATCTAGAAAAATAAAGAGCATTTAGGGTCTTTATACTTGTCACAAGAGGTGTGATAAATTCTTTTTATGGTCACGTATCTTGATTACAAATCATGACCAAGATAAACTCAAAAATATATTTAAAATTTTTTGGTCATTGTAGATAGTATAAAGAAGAAAGAGACCATGCAAAGGTTGAAGGGCTATACTTTTTTTTAGTTTGTTTTTACAATGGGAGAAATAGAAGAAAAAAAACAACTATGACATAGTAAAAAGTCAATCAAAGCATTGAAATACTAAATTTAATAATAAAATTGCATTTCCTTAGTAGCTTTTTGTGTGATAAAAAATATCATATGTTTAATAAAAAATATTTTCTATTTTTGGTTAAAGAATTTTGTATTGGTTGGAAAATCTTACTGATTGATAGGAAATATTCCACAAGTCTAATTAATTTCTATTTGACAACCATACATGCACTTTATTTTCATTATAGATTCTAGATTGGAATATATATTGAAGACAAATCATTTATGAAATAGAATAGAAAATCATAGTCATTGATAGAAAATATTTTGTGTTAGGAAATTTGCACTGGTTGATAGAAAATATTCTATATATGTTGTATATAAAATCTCAATGATTGATAGAAAAAATTCCATAGGTCTTAGTAGATTTGTGTTACCTTGACAGCTAGGTACAATAGTAAGATTCAAAGTATGGTAGATTAGTACACCGAAATCACCATATATTGTGGCCCACGGTGCTTACAAGAGGTTTTACTAATAATTCATTTTCAAAATACTATAGTAAAGTTCATCCAAATTCAATTAAATTTTATTTCGATTGGATGAATTTTGAATGGATGAAAAAAATTCCAAATGGATGAATGTATCCACACCATTCATCCACCCACAATATATGGTGATTTCAGTGTAGATGAGATGAAGCAAAATTGTTGAGCATTCTAGAATGAAAGCAGTTGACATGCAATGTCACACCTTAGGACGGCTTTCCATGTAGAGCCTAAATCACCAAGCTAATGTCATGCGGAGCATCTTCGCCCAAAATTCAAGGTCCTTCATTAATACTTCTACCATGTGGAATTACATATTTGGTGTAGCAGGGCCTTCTATGTAGAATTTCAACTATTATTAGTCTTGTATATAAGAGATGCAAGACTAGAACATGTGCATGTCAACTTGTTTGACTATTACTACGTCAACCTTCATGTTGATATGACGTCACATATGCAGGTTCATGTTCTAGATGGAAAGCCGTCCTTATCCTCTTTTGACGCAAAGAGAGCTCAATGTAGGAGAGTAGGTAGGACTACAGTGCAAATGTAAAGAGACAACAACCCAATAGTGTAGTGCTAAGATAAAGGCACTTTGAATCGTAAAGTTAGTCCGTTCCAGTCCAGACAACTACGTTGTGGTCACTGACGTCTATTTTTGCAAACTATCGTAAGATCTACTTTTAACCAAAGACCAGTGTTTGAAATTCAAATGTGAAGTTTCATCTTACCAAGCACCAATGTTTGAAGTGCAGATGTGGAGCTTCATCTCTTTCATACACACACTTCAAAAATAGATTTTTGATTTGGGGTTGTCAGGCTATTAAAACACCTATCTACAAAACACCAAAATACTACAAATACCTCAATATACATCAAATTAGATTGTATTTGCTTGTTGATGTTCCATTAGAGTATGTATTCCGATCTTGATCAATGTACCAACTCCTTTCATATATATATATATATATATATATATATAAATTTTTTTTCCTAAACCGTACAAATGGATAAGTCACTCTTTCTTATAAAATTCACAATAAATTATATGTGAGTCCATTATTGACATGAAAGATTGTATTAGAGAGGTGTTGACATAGGTCATTGTTGAACCTCTTCACTTCCATTTTTGAAATTTTAACCCAAATTCTATTTAACTTTAAAGTCACATACCCTCCAAAATCTCGTTTTTGAGTGTGCATTATAGGGTTCAAATACATACTATGATCTTTCAATATAACAGTCCAATCTTACCAAGGTTTAACCAAAAGTTGTTTGATTAAGCAATGTTTCTGTTTATACAATTGGATACTATTAATAGTATCCCTAATCTGAATAGAGAGAGTTTAAAGAAAAAAATCACCAAAAGTCTGAGGTTTTTGGAGAACAAGGCTAGGCAGTGAAGGATTAAAGGATTTGGAATACGGTTGCTAATGTTGTAACTAGCTAGTAATTTTTCTCTTGTATAGAGAAAGAGGTCAAGAATAATGAGAAAGAAGTCAAGAATAATGCACATGTTTGAATAATTTTTTGTTCAAAGATGAAATTAACTTTTTAAAAGCAAAAAGTAAGTCAACACCCTTAGTTGTTGAATAGACCTACCTACATGTTCTTCTGTGAGTTAACTACATGTGTGCCAAGTTTCATAGCCTATAGATTTATAAAAATGAAGTCATTGAAAATTTACAATTGGATATAAATATATACAGAATGGTGTGATTTTCAAACATGAACAACAAATGGTCATGAAATTTTCTTGCAGCTGCATATTGACACGTGGCTCATGTTTTTTAAAATTACTTATGCATGTTGGAAGATTAGATTTTAGGAGCATGAAGTGTCATATTTTGTCAACATTAACTTAATGACCCAAAAAAAAGAATTCTCATTAGTTAATTTGCAATAATTTTATTTTGATCAATCTTTATGCAACAAGATTTGGCACACATGAAATAACTCATAAAAGAGCCTATATTCCAAATTTGGTGGATAGGAGATCATTTGTGTGCCTTCGGGACCTTTATAAAGATGGCAGATTGGATTTTATTCAAGTTCAAATGTAAAAACGCTAAACATTGTTTCTCCCAACTTTGCAGTACAATATATGATATTATGTGCACTCATAATCTTTTCTAAAATATTTCAGTATACATTATTTTAAAATGAAATGTAACATGTATAATATGTTAAATAACATGCATTTTTATAGAATTCAATATGGCTTATTGTATATATAATATAATTTTCTATGAACTTAATTTGTTATATATATATATATATATATATATTTACATTCATGTTTAGTTCAATTTTCCATTTATCATGTAGTTACGACATTATATCACATTAAATCAAATAGCATACAATATAACCCCCGCGTGGCCCAATTGAGAACACTTCCTCTAATAGATTTATCATTTACCAAAACAAGTGAAATCATACAATGTAACCCCTTGTCGTGGCCCAATTGACATTAGTTCCCAAAAGAGACTTTTCATTCACGTAGGCTAGAATTAAAGTTACTATTCTTCTAAACCTCGTCTTGTAAATAGTAACATCACTTTTATGTAATGAATGCATTATTTCCTTAAAAAAATAAAAACTTGATATTTAACAAAATCAATAAATGATATTAAGATAAAAACTTTTGATAAGCCAAAGCTTGTTTGTAAATTTTAAGATTTTGCAAATGTATAAAAAATTAATGAGAGTCCTAAATATAGGAGAAATATAAGGGTTTGGCAATATACGCATAAATAGTTCAATATTGAACATTATGTGAAATTCGTATAAGAACAACAATTTCAGGTGGTACAGTTGATTGAAGAATCTAAGGATTATTTGCAACATGTACTTGAAGTTATTCAAAGTTAACTGTGAAGTCATTCTTTACTATTTCATTTTTTTGTTTTTACTTTCACTTCCCAAAATTTGTAAAATGATTGCACTTTTACAAAGTCAATTCTTCAATAAAATCAAGTGTTGGAGTTAAACCACAAAATATAGAGGTTAAAAGATGAAAATTAATTGATGTCATATTATATCTTGTGTTTTTTTTTGATGATTTAATCCTTTTTATAATGTTGATCCTTTAAGAATTTTTGATGTGAAAAATTTCGAATTTTTAGATAGACCTTGTACAAGTGGGATGCCTAAACATGACCCAAAAACAAGATTTCGATTGATCAAGGACCTAAAAGGGACACTAAGAGGGGAATAAGATTCCAGAACAAAATAAAATCCCTCCACCTTACACCAAATTTACCTTTACAAACTCAAGTCTTTAATCCATCAAATATTGGTGTTAACCAAAATCAAACCATGAGTTTTGAATAGAAAAAATTAAGGAAATGAGAGTAATGTTAACCAAAATCAAAAAACATGTTGAGAATTTATGTTTGAGAATATCTGGGGGCTATACATGTTTGAGTCTGGGGGTTAGAGTTGAGCAAGACACATATACAACAAAACTACACAAACTTCTTTAATAATATCTAATCCATTCTACAGGCCACGTTCTGTTGATCTCCTATTTTTGTTTGGTTTATAGGCCAACAAGAATAATATCCAACGCATTCTACGTGCCATGTTTTGTCGAGCTCCTACTCTTGTCTTGTCTTGATTATTGTTGTTTGGCTTAATGTCCTACAAAAATAATATCCAACTCATTTACATGCCAAGTTTTCTGTTGAGCTCCTACACTTGTCTTGTCTAGATTATTGTTGTTTGGCTTTACGTCCGCAAGAATAATATTCATCCCATTTGACAAGTCATATTCTGTCAAGCTCCTATTCTTGTCAGGATTGTGTCAGCGCCCAAAAAAGCTCCTATTCTTGTTAGGTTTGTGTCAGCGCCCAATAAAAGCCCCTACTCTTGTCAGGTTTGTGTCAGCGCCCACTAAAAGCCCCTATTCTTGTCAGGTTTGTGTCAGCGCCCTACAAAAACTCCTGTTCTTGTCAGGATTGTGTCAGCGCCCAATAAAAGTTAGCATAGACTAGTTTCCTTGTTATTTTTTTGACAACAAAACTAGTCTATGTCTCTTTCTTTTTAATTTTTCTTTAAAAACCATGCCAGAGACATAGCATGTGTTTTTGCTTCTTTTCGATTAAGTCTATTGAAATTAAGAAATAGGAGATATGATGATCAAACTCATGATTAAGTCTATTGAAATTAAGAAATAGGAAATATGAAGATCAAATTCATGCGACTTATGCAAAACTCCTACACACTCAAACTTGGTACGTCATTCAACATGTCATGTTAATGTGCTCCTAATGAATAAAAATGAACATAATTAGCCAAACAATTGCTACTCCACACTAACATGCCTTCTACCCAAAAGTCTACTACCATGGAGTTAGAGAAATGGTTGAAAATATCCTCTTGTACTATGACAAAGAATAAGAATGGTTGAAAATATCCTCTTGTACTATGACAAAGAATAAGAATGGTTGAAAATATCCTCTTGTACTATGACAAAGAATAAGAATGGTTGAAAATATCCTCATCGTATGATGACATCTTCCCCAATTTGTCACCAAATCATTAATGGATTTTGAATCCTTTTTTCTTTTTAAAGAGAAGCATGTGTCTTATGCACAAAGCTCCTATAAACTCAAAACTTGGTAAATCATCCAACACATCATGTCAATGCGCTCCTAATGAATTAAAATGAACACCACCAACCAGACAAATGCTACTCCACACTAACGTGCCTTCTACCAACCGGAAAATTAACTGATATAGAGGCTAATGACTCATTAGAAGAGATTTGAAGCCTCCAAAGGGCCATTTTAGCTTCATGCAAAGATTTTATTTTTTTGAAAAATTATTAAAAATTAAAAAACTTAATACCCAATTTGACTTTGCCACGTCATATTCACGTCAAATTTTGAAAGGGCCTTCTTTTCTTTTCATCCTTATTTGGTGAGTAGTCCATGTTTGAAGTGCCCCGTTGGAGATGCTCTAATGTGAGATGAAGACATGTGCAAATTCAAAATTGATCTTCAAAGGTGCTAATTTGACAGCGACTCTAAATCCCTTAACCCCTAAATGCCCGAGGGGTATTGGACAAAATATAAATGTGTTATAATATGTGCCTTCCATATGTTTGATGAAGTTTGGTTTAATAGAAAAAATAGAGAGCATCATCACTACAAAATATCCGTATAGTCAAACTTCCAAAAATAACTTTAGATCATTTTTTAATGAATTTAAAAGCATTAACCTTTGGAAATTTGTATAAATTATAATTTTCAGTTTTAAAGTTTAAAATTTAGTATGATTGGTTAAAGTTGGGTTATGTATTGTAAACTTGAAAAAAGCAAAAGAAATGATGGAGGGAACATTACTTTCCCCAAGTAGCAAATTTTATAACACTAAGGGCGGACTTCCATGTGAGTGGGTGGTGGGTGGAAGGCACTAGAAGACAAGAATTGAGGTCTCAAGAACCACCGATGCTCCACCCATTTCGGTACAAAGGAAATTTATACTCTAGAATCCTCCTGTTTCCACCCATATCGGTGGAGCTTCCTCCTTTGGAGGACCGACCACCCACTGCCCCCCTTGCATGGAAGGAGGCCCTAAGACAATGTTGAGGTGATCGACTTTGAAAAATTCTCCCAAGTGGAGTTTGACTCAGATTGCCATAATTCAAATTGCGTTGGAAAGTAGACTTATCTAGCATTTCAATTTTTTTTGGTTCTGGGCAGCCCATGAGATTTGGGCAGCGAGCAAAAAAATGGTCGTTTGAGCGTTTAGGGGTTACTGCCAAACGAAAAAACGACAAAACCTCCCCCCTATTTTGTGCATATACCGTCTCACCAGTAGCAAAGACAAATTCCATGTTTTTTAAAACCCAGTACAATGCACAGTACAACCAGACGTTACATACACTACACTAATAATTTTGAAAATCCATGTCAATCGGATGACTGTCATTCATACCATTAAGTAGCATTCCAGATTTCTGCCTTTCCCTCATGCATCATCTACTGGGGGGTAAGGCAGAGCCACTACAAGCTACTGAATGTTATGTTCCTTTGGTTACACAATCCACACAGGCCGAGTGTCATACAAGTAGCACCAGTAAAACCATAAGAACCACAATATCACTTCTCCTATTGACCGTGTGCTGAATTTCATCACTTTCCAAAATTTCTTCAAACACTCTGGCTGTTCCGAGAAAGTTAACCCAATGTAATATAAAACTGTCTACTTACTTTCTGTCAGTCAAATGATAACCCGCATGGGTTTCTCTTTCAACCTAAGCTTGACCTTCTTCGATTTTCTCCATGACTGCCATCCCGAGGTACTTTTCTGGACATCATCTGTGGAAAGGTCCAGACCCAACCCTGTCTCCGTGCGACTACTATTATTCGTTTCTTGGTTCAGGTTCTCCACATCCAAGCTCGCCTGGCTACTCACCACCATTCCAGCAACTTTGCCTTCCAAATCTTGACTCCTAATATCATCTAATGCTTTCTGATGGTGTAGACTTTCAGAATTACTCTTCCCAGCAACTTCATCTCCTCTTCTTTCAAGCAAGTCAGAAGCCAATTGACTATCATGGATATCATCACCACTTCGTCTGTGACGCTTAGATGCTCTCTCTTTCCTGTGTCTTGTCTCTTTTAAACCTCTATCGTCTTGCTCCTCACCATCTTGACTGCGTGCTGCAGACCTATCCCGGCTCCTTGACCTCCGGCCCTTATGGCTACTTGGACTTCTGGACCTTCTCCTATAGCGATGGCGGTGGCTTCTGTGGTGGCTAACATGCTCAGGAGTAGGGGAATGTCTACCATCATTGTCATCGTCATATGTTGTACTCCTATGGCGCCGGTCTCGTCTTCGATCCCGATCATCTGTCTCTACATGGTCATCACCTGCAATCCATCTCTCGTCGTTGATGCATCCTGGTTCATCACGGCTCGCACTCTTCACCCTTGCGGAATCCTCATCATATTCAAAATCTCTCTCTCTCCTCTTACTATGATGCCTTCCTCTATGCCGATCGTCGTACTTGGATGATCCTCTCCTTGCCCGGTCATCTTCATAATGATCTCTATCACCCCTGCCTCTTCTTTGATCATCCTCGCGTGAAGAGTGCCTGTCTCTCCTGCGGTCGTCCTCATACATCAGTTCTCTGTTGTCTCTGTGCCTTCCCCGATCAGTATCGTGAGTGGATTCTCTGTACGTCCTCGACTTCTCATCAACCTCTTCATCAGAAACTTGGGCATGTCCAAAAAGCTTTGCCATCTTTCTCTGCCAGAACCTCGGGGGTGGTCGGTCCGTGTCTGCCCACTCGTACTCCCTACGGGGGTTTTCAAAACAATGCAAGAAATTGCATGATGTTCCATGAGAACATGTCTGCACGGCAAAAAACCATGTCATAATCTGTGAACCCACACAGTGATTCATTACAACCCAGCTTTAAGAATACATTACTGAATCTTTCATCAAAACAACATGAACAAATTAACCTTTGAATTCGTTGATTATAACAGAGTGCGTTTGAAGACAATCTAAATACAAAACATCACCTTGAAATTCGTTCTCATAAATTCCCCACAAATTGCGAGCTTCCACTTGTGAACTCCTACAAATTCACAAGATACCTGTGACGAAAAAAAGTAAGTGTTAAAATGATGTGGACAAAACCACTGCTGCTCTCTGCAAAAATCAGAGTCCGATGCTCCACTACACACATGAACCTGCTGAGCAAAACTGCACTGCATGAGAAGCTATGATGAATGTACTGGCTAACACAAGGGCAATGCAAGCAATGGGTCAGTGAATTCTTGCCATAATGCCTCAGGTGACGCCCTAGCCATGAAAAGCCATGTACAATCTAGACATCATACCTGTTTCTTAGCATAAAATCGTCCATTCATGTGATTGTAAGCAGCCATTGCCGACTCCTGTGATACATAGTGAACATAAACATTTCCTCGCAGATGTGGTGAACAGTTTCGGCATACCTGCTCAATAATGATGCAACAAGAGTTGAAGTGATTAGAATCCTAGATGATATCAAGTAGACCTACAAACTTGAACAAAGGACATCTTCACCAGATAGAGGGCATAAAACATCATCCATGTTGCCTTGGAATTGGACTCATATCCAATACCTTAAAATTCACAATTTCTCCAAATTGAATGAACTCCGAATGCACATCATCGTAGAATTCTTCATATTCTTGTACCACCTCCTCATCAGTGTACTGTCAATCAGCATAAGGCACACACTGGATGAAATGTTCGTCACGAACATTGACCACTTAATTCATGCCAATTCCCCATCTATCACTGGTGTCAAGGAAATGATTGGCAAGAGAACAATTTGTTCAGAAAACAATGGCCCCTCCGATCCTGACACAGTACCAGCTTTCCATTTCGCTCCAACCATAAACATCAAATACACCCATGTCAAAAGCTATCTTAAAAGAAAATCCAGCATTCTGCAGGCAGGATACATCATATGGCTGCTTCCTTCTCACGCTGCCACATCAACATCTGGCCAATTCTCCATAAGGTATGCTTGTGTGAAGATACCATGGTGCCTTGAGGAAGTGTAGTTAAGCAAGACTGAAGGAAAAAAGTTACCATCATTCAAAATGGATAGTCATCGAGTAAGCTACAATAAGCACGCCACAATGCGAAAGACTGCCCAATTCTCTATGGAGATTTCGACATCAAAAGAATCTGAGGTCCACCCGTTTAAAGGGCCCAATGCATGAAAGATAATCAATGCCTTAGATGCACATACGTGTCTAACAATGGTGGATACTGTTCAGTAAGTAGAGCACATTGGCGACTTCCAAAGCAGAGGCGACACTGTTAGGAGGATATTGATGCCAGCACAAACCTCAAGGCTTTCAACAGGTTCCAAAGCTAGGCCGGCCCCAGTATACATGGAACGTATCAAAATAGTACATGCTTCATTGAACACCGGATGCAGGCGGCTGCACCGCACACCGAAACGGCAGACGCCAGTCTTGATGTAGAATGGGCAGTTCCTCTGATCCTGTGACATTGGGATATAAAAAGGCTTCGGTAGGAAACTGGATCAATAAAATTCAAATTGTATCATAAAGTTTCCTTCGCCTAATAGCTTATAAGCAGTTTCATTTTCTCGATATCTTCGTGTCTTATCATTTAGGACAGCTCGCACATACTAAGGCCTTCTCAAGAAATGGAGCGCGCTGATCGGACGGGCAAGATCCATCAGACAAAACCCTCGGATCAGACGACAGAGCAGACGCCGGATCGGACGCCACTGCAGACAGCAGGCATCGGACGGCAGACATCAGACGGCGTGCGCGAGTAGCCCAGGGGGGTTCTCCAAAGTATTGAGTTTTGGTGTTTCATTGCTCTCCCTTCCTCCTCCTCCAACCCAACTCCTTGGGTCTACACGCACTTCAAGAATCCTCGCGGACTTCGAGGACTATTTTGAGTACAGTCAAAGAATGTTCCAACATTTATTGTCCTTCACATTGAATTCTTGTAGTGCTTCACTTCTAGGAGAGCGGTCCGGACCACCTCTTTCATAATGTCTCTTACCTCTCCATTGTTAACTAGCTCCGCCCCCCCCCCACCTTATCCTTCTCCTTTTCTTCCTTTGTTCATTCTCCCTCTCACTTTTGGTCAATTTCATGACTTGACTTGTAATTACTTTCCAATTGAATAAATAGGCAAAATATTCAAATGTAAAGGCAATAGAATGAAGCATTGCGTTCCAATTTCAATTCCATAAGAGTTAGCATTTTTTTATGCATACATTACTTCGAACCTACTAGAGTGACTTCATTCAATGAATTCACAATCATAATTTAAGAGGGAAAGACCACGTCAATTTTCATAAACAAATTATCACACAATATATGTAACAATTTATATTTTACAAACCTAGTTAGAGGGGAAAACTTGAAATTAAATTAGATTTGAACCTATTGTATGCATGTTCATATGAATAGTATATATGAAATTAAATTATAGTTGAACATATTGAATGCACATGTATGTACCTTTATATTTACATACATATAAATAAA
This sequence comes from Pohlia nutans, assembly GCA_022496805.1. Classification (NCBI taxonomy): domain Eukaryota; kingdom Viridiplantae; phylum Streptophyta; class Bryopsida; order Bryales; family Mniaceae; genus Pohlia; species Pohlia nutans. The sequence continues at coordinate 9,238,340 of CM040086.1, forward strand.
TCTTATTGTATGCGTATGTGCATGCATGTTTAGGGTTTATATTAATATGTACATCTATAAATGGTCGACACATCTATCTATGTATGTATATGTATGTATATATATATATATATATATATATATATATATATATGTATACACACACACACATACTTACCTCCATTCATTCACATACACATACTTGTTCCAATATATATATATGTACGTATATATGCACATGTATTTTTATGTATACATAAATTTATATGAACAGAATATAAATATATTGTGTACGCATGTGCAAATGTATGAATCATCTTTTTTGAATAATGGAGCCCGTAATATACTCTGAAATTAAATATCAGCAAAAATGAAATAGTTTCAAAATGGAACGATCTTGGTGCCATGTTATTGTTTATTGTGTAAAAGGTTGGTGGTTTTACATTTTGGGACTTTTAACAATAAGTCATGCATGTTATATTGTTGTGTGGCAACATTTGTTAAAATGACTTCACTTAGTCACTATTCATATATGATCTCAACCATTGAAATTCACTTCTTTTTGAATCCCAAGTCATTTTATATTTAAACAACTTAATTGGTATTCGTAACCGTTGATCTTAAAGTATGGATTGAATCTAAAATTCATATGTGTAACCTAAGTGCCCTATCAACCATATTATGCTTGATTTTTGATCCAACGTCCTTAAAATCTAGCGTTTTAGCTTTTATGTAGTTGGAGTTTTCGTTAGATGTTTAAGTTAAGTTATGATACATCTTTTGACTGTTGGGATTGGAAAGTAGAAAATCTATTGAAGTTATTCCAACGTTGAGAAATTTGAAATTGGAGTGTCCTAAATACAAAGGGCTTTCTAATAATGCTCGAATCATAGGACTCTTTTATATCTTTTGCTTTCATACCTTTACTACATGTAAATGTAACTTTTATCTACCTTAAATAAAAAACTTGATATTAAATTTGACAAAAGTATATTTATTTTGAAATTCTGTCGTGTATACATAATAAAATTTGTAAATATTCAAAATATCTTCCAATCATGTTGAAACTTTTATTATACCTTCATACTACTAATGACTAGGAATGCAAAATTATAAATCACCCAATGTGATATTTCAAATATGCAAATCCTGTGATCGATTTCACCATACCAACATGTTGCGTTGTCCTCAAAGGGTTAACCCCTAAATGCATATTTTGCATGATGTACGGATTTGAACTCCGATTTTTCATCCATCATGCACTTTTTGCAGTGTGGATCTTTTACTTAAACTTTTATGGGAAGTTAGATTTGTGCATGTGTGATCCGATTAGAGAGGGGATGATTTGTGAAATTTTTATGCCTCATGTCATGTTGTAGTGTTCCGCCCAAAATTTCGAAGATTTTAGTCTAAAAGTGCTCTTGAGAAAGTGAAGTACTAAAATTAAGTAACCAAAAAATCTCCAAAAATCACTACACTTAAAGCATTACATTTCAATCCATCACAAAAGATTTCATTATTAGATTGCCAATATCTTATTCGTAATCATATTCCAAAAGAGCTCTAAATTTGAAGTTTGAAAATTAATACACAAAACTTGGTGATAGCAATTGCAAATCCAACCGTATGGATAGAATCTAACATTCATGATGTACAACTTTTATTCATTCATCGAGTTGAAAATATCCCTCTTAGTTGCATTTTATAATGCATCTTTGAAAAACGGCCAAATCTGAAAAGGGTGAGAACGTTTAGGGGTTAATAGGAGTCTTTGGCTCACTTAATCACGATCATTGGATTCGTCATGGCATTTAATCCGTTCTGGGAAGTTGTTGAGTTGAACAACTTCATGGGATCTGACTATCGGCGGTCCGAACGGACGAATCGGACGGCTGTATCGGACGGCGGATCGGACACCGTGAAGCGGACAGCATTTCGGGCCTCGGAGCGGACGGCGAGAAGCGGACGGCAGGCATCGGACGGCTGCACTGAAAAAAAAATTTGCTTGGAGGAAGAGTCCTTCCTTCATTACCTCTTCTGATCAGCTACTTTGACTAGGTAAACCTCTAAATGCCTACACTGCTGTCCCAGTTTCTTTTTTTAAATTATAACACGATAAAAAATAAATTACATTTGTGGGAGTCCTTCAAATTAAAAAATTGTCATGCGAATTCTCTATTATTATGGGTTTTGTAAAAAGTATAAATAGAGAAGTGAAAGAAAACCGAGTGTGGAAAAAGTATTCTACATAGAAGTCAACAACAATGGAAACGTGAATAGAGTTATATATATTCATATAGTAGCCAAATGGCTAAAAAACAGTCATGCAATATCAATATTCATCGAACGAGTACGTCTACGCTGACTGCCATGAGTGATTGTACCGCTTGCCTCAACCTCTGAATCTATCGCAAGCTTCTTTTCAACGTTGTCTTGAGATGGTTCCCAATTGTCATCCTCGTCGGCCTTTCGTTTCCCCTTGCGAGAACGATCCATATCCACCTCTCTTGCCTTAAAAACCTCCATGTACTTCTCCACACGACCAACAACAAGAGTTACAGTTTGCTCAGTTTCCCCAAATGTCGTTGACCAGTTCGATGTCAACATATGATGTCGCCACATTTCGATGACGTCATTGATCCTCCTATCAAATGCACCTGCAACATCCGCATAGGAATTCTCCTCATCAATGAACATGTCCTCGGTCGTTGTGGCACGAAGCCTAGCCGCCTCTTCCAACTTTGAAAGGACCAGAGCTCTGCCAATCAACGTACGGTCATACGTTCCGTGTTGTTCTCCTAAGACGGGACCGGATGCCTCGTACCACGTGTTACCATCTCTCTTTTTTACTTCATTCTTTGGGAATTGGAAGAACTTTTTGTGATGTACGCTCCAATGTCCCCCAAAGTTGCGGCAAAACACCTCCCGGTCCGCCTCGTTCACAATTGCACGTGCTCGCACTTCGATCTCGTAATCTCGGGTCATCCAAAAAAGTTTGTCGTTGTCCATAAAATCTTCTACCTCAGATCCTTCTGCGTGCAAATGGTACAAGTCATGGCAGTCGAAGTTAACATCCCATACCAATGGTTGACCCCAGTTTTTGTAATTTAGAAACTTCTTCGGTTTTTGGTCCAGAGGAAGGTTCCACTGGTTGTATTCATGACCAGATGGCATAAAGGCGCGAAGGCCCATCATTTCGTAGAATCTGACATGTATAGGAGCATTGCAGAGGGGACACCAAGAGCGTCGTAAGCAATGTTCCGCAACGCACTTAATATGAAAGGTATGCTGACATTGTCCCAGTTGGATCGCTCCTTCTGGACCAAACCCATATTGACACAAGCAACATGTCTCTTTCAGAAAGTCGGGAGCTGGATTACATGTATGAACCACTGTCTTCTCCTTCTCCAACAAATGCGAGGAAAACACGTTATATGACATCCACCCTTCTTCGATCGCCGAAGCCCAGTCCATGTTGTTTGTTTCCAGAGAACCACAAATCCCAAGTGCCCGTGTCATCATCACGTCAACATCACCCCACATGGTAAACGTAGTCATTGTACGCGCTCCAGGCAGCGCGCCTTGTCGATCAAATAATTCTTGCACCCTCCTCAAACTTCCTAGCATACAAGAGAGATTCCCATTTTTTTTCTCCATGTACTGGAACATCAAATAGAACTCACGCTGTCGTGATGGAAATGCTTCCATCGTGTACATTTATGCTCTAAGCTTTGTATTTTCAATGAATGGAGTAGCGGAATGAAAATAATACATATAGTTTGTCTTTCGTTTTAATTAAATCATCAAAGGATTAGGTGGTTTGAAAGGTGTGAATAGGAAGGGGGGGAAAAAGTACCTTCTTTGAAGCTTCAAAGGGGAGCATGGGCATATGTGCCCCACCGCCACTTTTGATTGGATGAGATTTAGTGAGGTCTTGGGGTTTTGAAGATTGTCGGGAGTTTTTTTGTGTGTGTGAATAGTGAGAGCTTTGGAGGCAGAATTTCGACTTGATGTAGCTCATTGAGCAAGACTTTGTTAAAATTGAAATTTTGAGAGATTGTTCCTTGTAATGAGACCTTTCCGAATTGATCTTATAAGTTGAATTTGGAATTGTATTGCAAAATTTGTGAAGGTTGGAAGTTTGTGGAAACCCTTGGCCGTCCATTGAGAGGGCAGAGGTTTCGACGAGCCACAACTTTTGTTATGTGTATCAACTTGCTTTGCAATTTTGAGAGTGTATGTATCATTGTAATAGCTTTCCAAAAAGTTATTACTTTTATGATTTGGAGTTCCGAGGAGGAAGTTATGAAGGTGTGAAGGCTTGGAGGTTGACTGCCTTTGGAAAGAAGGAAGCTAAGACTTCGAGGACCATAACTTTCGGTCACTGTGATAATTTCTTTTGAAATCTACAGGACTGATAGCCTATAAGATTAGCTCTCCAGATTGCTGTCACTCAATCTATTTGGAGTTTTATTGAAGGAGTCGTTGTGTGTTGAAGTTGAGAGGTTGAAACTCTCTAAAAATAAAGAGACCGAAACTTTGATTAGTCATAACTTATGGACAGAGTTTAGGGTTTCTATAAAAATTATACATATTGTAGTAGTTTGCATTAGCTTTCCAAAATGCTATTGCACTTGTATGTAAGAGCTTTAGATCAAAAGTTATGAAGATATAAAGAGGCGGAGGTTGGTTGTCAAAAGAAAAATAAAGCTTCCACTTTGCTCTCTTATAACTTTTGGACAGTAACTTAGATTCAATTGAAATTTTGAGGAGTGTTAGTTTGTTGTTTTAGCTTTTCAAAAAGCTATTATACTTAGCTTTTGGAGACTTGAACCATCTGTAGCATCAATTAGAAGCTCGCAGCCACAATAGAAGATTGCCTTGAAGGTTTCTTTGTGTTTTTAAACACTTTGAGACTTTAAAGGAAGAAGATTTGAAGACTTCAAGACAAGAAGACGAGAACATTTGTGTGTTGTGGCTTGTGGCTCGTTGTCTTTTATTGTTGTTCCTAGCCGGTTTTGGAGGCTCGTTGTTTTTTATTGTTATTCCCAGCCGGTTTTGGAGGCTAGTTGTTTTCAATTCTGTTTTGTAAACTTTGTTGCGGCGAAGTGGGATTGATCACCCACATGGTCGTGTTTATGTTGTTCCCACCGGTGAGGCACGTTTGCTGGTCACCGTGGGTTTGAAATTTAGGAGCCATCTTTCGGACGGTTTCAGCTCGTGGTCTGGCCGTCCCGTTTTACCCGTCCGAGGCCCGTGGTTTCTTATTACCCCACCCTTACCCTTAAACCTTTTAGAGCCATTGCAGGATAGGACTGGGAAGAGATTTGAAGATTTGAAGAGTACAAGAATTGAAGACAAGACCGATCTCCCAAGCTATCTGGTCATCGTGTCGCAGCCAGATTCCCCGCGAATTCTCAGAGCGCGCTCCTCTCTACCCGACAACGCGTGACCAATTCATCCACATCCTTTAATTGGTGGACATAACTCAACCAAGGCAGGCTTTGCTCACGAGGTGGTATGGGCATCTCCTTGTCACTTTTCCAGAAAAGTAATTCACACCTCGCTATATCTCTGTCAATCTCTGCTTGATGCAATCGTTGTCTCAACGTCTCGATCTCACAGTTACTGGCTTCACCGGCTTCGGTTGGTGGCCTTTTCCAAGGTTCTTCTTGCATCCTATCAACTGCCACGAATACCTTCGCTACACCTGGCCGCTCTAGCGATTCGAAGGATCCTGTTCATTGTGGAGGTCACCGTCGGAGGTTTGGGCATCCAAAGGAAGGGGCAACTGCTCCGATGGCGGTACAGTATCTTTAACCACTGTTTCGTCTGAAGTTCGGGCATCCAAAGGAAAGCGCAACTGGTGCGATGGAGCGAGAGTATCTTCAACCACTGTCTCGTCCGAAGTATAGGCATCAAATGGAAGAGACAATTGGTCTGATGGGGAAAGAGTTTCTTCAAGTACTACTCCGTCCAAAACCTGCGCATCCAATGGAAGAGACAACTGGTCCGATGGGGCAAGAGTTTGTTCAAGTACTGCTACGTTCGAAGTGTTGGCATTCAACGGAATAGGGAGCTGCTCCGAAGGGACGAGAGATTCTTGAGGTAATGCTTCTTTCTTTGTAGTTTCTTCTCGCAGCTTCTCTACTTCTTCTATCAACTGCCAATTCATCATCTGGAGATGCATGGTCTTCAAATGGTTCTTTATGATGGTCGACTGCAGTTGCTTTATGGTTTCTCTCGCTAACCGCTTAAATCCCCTTGCACATTCCGTTGTTTCTTTTAGTCTCTTCGTGAGCTCATCAACACGCTTCGCCTTTTCGATGACTGGCCCCCAACGGCCCAATTTTTTCTCAAGTGATTGGACATCTCTAGCGAGCTGTGGTGCGATTGTACGAAGGAAAGTTGTTACGTCCATGGCTTTTACCAAGTTCACGTACACGTTCTTCGAAAGAAGTTTCAATGAACCTAGATCACTTTCCAAGTCGGGGAACTCGTCGGACAGTTCCCACTGCTCTACTTCTGCAATTTCACCCACCTTGGGAACTTTCTCCGCCAACTGCCCGTACGAAATCATTAGATCCTCAATAGGCATTCTCTTTGCCTCACAAGTCCCGCAATTTCCCAACGTCCATTTGGATCCCGAATTAGTGTATCCGTGTCATCCGGACATGCGCGTTTCTCGCTCGGAGTCGAGGAACTTGGATTGCTTGGACCGCCCTTTCCCACCTCAACCGCCCAGTCCATTCCAAAGTTATACTTTTCTTGGCGGTCCTCCGTGGTAATTGTATCGGACCTCAACTTCTGTTTCCCCTTTGATTCCGTAGTTGCCTGACACTATAAGAAACCCGCGTTTTTTGTCATGTCTTCGGAAGACAGGAAGACATCCCTGTCATGTCTTTCCCATTGGTGTGGATGTCTCGCACAACAAAGGGATGTTTCTACGTTGTTGAAGATAATTTTGGGATTAGATGGTTCGGCGAGTTGCGTGTTTCGGAAAACACGCGTAGATGTTTGCGTGCATCTGCGCGTTTCTGAAGACATGCCGCAAGACATTCGAAAAGACGCAAGTTTGCCACGGTGGCAAAGGAGTCCGGTTTCACCGAGGGTAAGTGTTTGAAATTTACTGGAATGCAAGGTGAAATGCTACCCGATGTAAAAAATTCAGCATAATGGGCAGCGGTTTGCAAGAGCGGAATAAAAAACTGGTTGACACTATTAAATTCTATTTCCTTTTTGTCCAATATACTTTTATTTAAAATCACCACATAATTTGGAATAGTGATTTTATATTCGATATCTTGTACTCGCAATATTTCTGATTCGTCCATACTTTAAAATAATTGTAAATTATAGTATTATAATATTAAAATAATAATATTTTTATAATAATATTTTTATAAAGTTTATATTATATAATATAAGTTATATATAAAAATCGATTTTTAATATTAAAATATTAAAATATTAAAATTTATTAGTATAATAATATTAAGAAGCCACGTCGGACACACATAGCTTTTTATGATATAGGAGGATTTTTCAACATTTATCGTATACAATACACGTGGATATATTTTGGAATTTCCTAATTTACAGAACTTAATCTACATGGCACGGAAAAATCCACGTTGGACGAGCTGCCACGACATACTGTGTTTAGGCCATCGTCTGCAAGACATCTGATTCACGATGACTTCGATGACGTGGGGATGTTTTCGTGGACATCCATTGGGACGTCCGCAACGACGTCCTCGAAGCGCAACGATGTCTAAGGTGGTGAACTGCAATGTCCCATGGTACATCCCATTATCATTTACTGTGCAACAGTGAATGCTGACATAGCGGACGTCCTGGAAGACATTTCAGAAGCACAGAAGTCACGGTCGGAGACGTCACAGACAGCGTCCCCTGAAACAGCTACACGTATCCCGAATGATTGGAGCCTCGTGACCCTATAAAACATGCGGGATACTTCTGATCACGTCGCAACGGATGTCTACATACACATCCATTGAGACATAGTTGGCGACATGAGATACAACGTCTTCCCACGGATGTTTCAGTTCACTTAGACTATGTCTGCGCTGACATCCAAGACGTTTGAGGAGTTGCCCGTGATGTCGCGCTTTGAACGTCAGCTGGGACATCCCGGGTACCTCCGCATGTTGTTCACAACATGTCCGCGAAGACATGCGTGACAGACGGGCCGACGTGTCCATCACTGTCTTCTAGGATGTCCAAGGGGATGTTCCATGAGACATCGCCGCATACATCCGTCATGCAGTAGGGCGTCATGGCAAAGACGTCCACCAGGACACGGTAGACAACGTCAAAATACATCGGATATGGCATGCCAACGTCCCAGAAGTCACCAAATGGGACATTGTAGAGAACATCCACCTAAACATTCGGTGTCGTCTTTCGGAACATAGCAATATGGCGCGGTTTAAGACGTACGGGATGCTTCTGCAGACGTCAATACGGGTGTCTCTCTAAACAACACTGACAACATCGGGCGCGACATAAGATACCTGGGATTGCACGGAACGTCTCACTCGATGGGCTAGGTGTCTCCGCGGTCATCTGTGATGTTGCGCTCCAAACGTGGGCTGCAGCATCCCGGCGGACATTGGCACGTTGTACGTGATGTGTCAGCGATGACATCTGTAACAGACGCGCCTGCGTCTTCATCACTGTCTTCTACGATGTCCATGGAGATGTCCTATCAGACATGGCCGTATACATCCGTCACGCAGTATGGCGTCTTGGCGGAGACATCCACTGCGACACAGTGGAGGATATCTACAGACGTGAAGTATCACACGGGACCGTCACAGGAGTCAGAGAACCGGACATTGTCAACAATGTCCACCGAAACATTCGGAATCGTCTTCCACAACATACCAGAATCGCGTTGTCTAAGACGCTCGACATGCTTCTTCAGACGTCATGATGGGTGTCTCTCTAAACACCCCTGCAGACATCGGGCGCGACATCAGTGACTTGGTATTGCACGGAACGTCTCAGTCCATGTGCGCGGTGTCTCCGCGGTCATCCGTGATGTCGCGCTCCGAACGTGGGCTGCAACATCCAGGCGGACATTTGCACGTTGTTCGCGATGTCTGAGCGATGACATCTGTTTCAGACGCGCCTGCGTCTTCATCATTGTCTACGACGATGTCCATGGAGATGTCCCATCAGACATTGCCGCATACATCTGTCCCACAGTACAGCGTCTTGGCGAGGACGTCCACGGCTACACGGTCCAGGACATCTACAGACGTCAAGGATGACATGGCACCGTCACAGCAGTCACAGAACCGGACATTGTGGACAGCGTCTACCGAAACAATCGGAATCGTCTTCCGCAACACAGGCAAATGCCGTGGTCTAATACGTCCGGGATGCTTCTTCAGACGTCCTGCCGGGTGTCTCTCTAAACACCCGTCAAGACATCGGGCGCGACATCAGTGACCTGGGATTGCACGGAACGTCTCATTCCATGTGCGCGTTGTCTCCGCGGTCATCTGTGATGTCGCGCTCCGAACGTGGGCTGCAACATCCCGGCGGACATTTGCACGTTGTTTGCGATGTCTGAGCGATGACATCTGTTTCAGACGCGCCCGCATCTTCATCATTGTCTACGACGATGTCCATGGAGATGTCCCATCAGTCATGGCCGCATACATCCGTCACGCAGTACGGCGTCTTGGCGGATACGTCCAGTGTGACACAGTCTAGGACATCTCCAGACGTCATGGATGTCATGGCACTGTCACGGAAGACAAAGAAACGGTCATTGTGGACAATGTCCACTAAAACTTTCGGGATGTCTTGCGGAACATAGCAGTATGGCGTGCTCTAAGACGTATGGGATGCTTCTACAGACGTCGTCACGGGTGTCTCTGTAAACATTCGTGAAGACATCGGGCGCGACATGAGGGACCTGGTATTGCACGAACGTCTCACTCCATGTGCGCGGTGTCTCCGCGGTCATGTCCGATGTCCCGCTCCGAACGTCGGCTGGAACATCCCGGCGGACATTTGCACGGTGTTTGTGATGTGTCACCGATGAGATCCGTAACAGACATGCCCGCGTCTTCATCATTGTCTTTTAGGATGTTCACGGCGATGTACCATTAGACATCGCCGCATACATCTGTCCTGCTGTACGGCGTCTTTGCAGAGGCGTCCACTGTGAGACGGCCGACGATGTTGTACGACGTAGGGGAGGACGTAGCAGTGTCTGAGAAGTCACAACACCGGTCATTTTGGACACCGTCTACTAGAACTTGTGGATGTCTTCCGTAGTATAGGGATATGGCGTGGTGCATGGCGTCTGGGATGCTTCGGTAGACGTCCACGTCGGTGTCTCTCTAAACATCCGTGAAGTCGTCGTGCGCCTCATCCGATACCTGGAAATGTTAGCTAAAACATCCACGGGGATGTCTTTGCGGACGTCCATCTGCCATTCACTGCTGTGTTTCAGTCAGTGATGTAGACATTGGTTCAGTAAATACTGCAGAGGCATTGCCCTCTATACAGCCTACAATTACAATATTTGTATGTACATATATTTGCAAACACAAGGAGTACAAGAGTGTTCGCGTAGGATTATGGAATGCAGCGCTACAGAACGGTCGTACAAGCAATACGAAGGTCATGGATCGCTAGTCCTCTTCGATTTGAGCCCGGTTGTTTGTTTCTGTTGCTGCTGTAACAAAGCTCCCTCCCGTTGGAGCTGCTGTTCGAATTGGATCCGTTTCCCGAATTTGTGGTTGCAAGCCTTCGAAGTCATCATCGTTACCGACAGTGATTCCATCGGGCACCGGATTCCGAGCAAGAATTGATGTACGCTTACCTCTGACGTCTGTTTGGCAAATGATCTTCCACCCGCTTCGCATGGGGTCATCGGAGAAAAAAACCTGCTGACAATGCAATGGGAACGCAAACGAATCCGCCTGTACTCTGTTCTGCATGTGGTTGAAATTTGCCACGCTGAATCCGTACTTGTCACGTTCTATGCTGGGAACTTGCACATCCCGTGACTGTTTCACCCACTCGCATAGCAACACCGTGGTGCAGTGATTACGATAATCCAACTCGAGTATTTCCTCGATGTACCCCACATGCTCAGCGGTATGGTCAATGGGCCTCCCATTGCGAATCCCCCAACGCAGTTGCTGTGTATAGGCGGCCACTACACACGAATCTCGAGTGACGAGGCCCCCCTCGGCCGTCCAAACACGCAAATGCATACCGAATGCGTGCATTTGCCAATGGGAGGTTGCATAACGCTCAGGAGGACATGAGTACTGTACGACGTCCTCGTCGAGTCGAACACCAGCCTCTTCCGCTTCCAGCACACGTTCCTTTAGCCAATCAGCAAAGCATGGTAAATCGCTGAGTTCGGGAGGGTACGACACTGCTCTACCAGGTCCACGACGTCGCGACTGCACTCGAAACGCCTCTCGCTCTTCCCATCGGCGTCCCTTTGCGGTTATGTATTGCCTGGACACCACACCCACCTCTGTTGTTAGACTATGGACAGGCATAGTAAACGCCTGCAGCAGCTGAGACTGCGCACGTCTCCTCTGAGACGTCAGTACTGACACTCGCACGTCCGTGCTGACGTCCCCAAAGACATGAGCTCTGCATGCCGAAACATCCCTGACAACGCCGTCATGTTCTGGACGAGGTCCCAATGGACATCACCCGTGACGCGGATGCGTCTCCTACTGTGACTCAATCAAATATATGAACATGGCCATGTGCACGTGCATAAATTTGAACGTGCTCATAGGAGGGGCTTGATGTTGGTTCAAGAACTCACTGTCGCCATGGTTCCAAGCATGGTGCGTTGTCGATGACGAATGCATGTGCGTAGCCGCGTACTACATCGGACATTCATCGCTTGGTGTGTTCATTCAGCCGCACAATCTCGTCGTTCATGCGTGCATCTTCGTTGGGGTCCCACACACGGTAGGTTGATGCTCTATGTCGTTGCATATACTTTGTGCAAAACCCGAGGGTGTCCTCCAGTCGATACCCTTCCGCGATACTCCCTTCTGGATGTGCGTACATCCGTACATAATCTTTCAGCGTTTTCATGTATCTCTCGATCGGATACATCCACCTGCAATGGACGGGTCCACATATGAACAGTTGTTGCACAAGATGTACCGGAAGGTGCGCCATGACGTTCAAAAACGTTGGCGGGAACTCCTTCTCAAGCACGCACGCGGCCATTATCACGTCTCGCATGAGATCATCGCTGCTGTCCTCGCGAACCTCTTTCTCGCAAATACGCTGGAAAACTCTGCACATTTTGATGATAGCGACGTGGACCTCTTCGTCCAGCACATTTCGAACGGCCACCGGGAGGATCTACAAGCACAAGTACTATCATTAGGTTCCCATGTCCAACTCAGAAATGCCCGTACGCACTACGAATCATGTTTGCAATAACAGAATCTTAGTCGGCTGACATCTCAGGCGATGTCTCGGATAACATGAGCACCGTCTGCGCGAACAGTACGATGTCCGAAGGACACCTGACGGTTGTGCAAGACAACTGTATGTTTCAAAAGATGTCTTGAACTGAGTGTCTTCCTGTTGCGGCCAACGTCTAATGCACGCAGTCTTAAACGTCTACACGCATACCTGTTGCATGAGGACGTGGTAGTCGTGAGTCTTCATGTATTGCAATTTTCCGTCCTTCAGCCGCTTGTGAATTGCCCCCACGTACTTCGTGGGAGTGCGGATGTTCGAAACTATGTTGACAAACTCTTGCTTCTCATTCGGCTTCAGGATGTACGGGGCGTGCGGCATGTAGTATTTGTCACCTCGGCGACGTGGGGGCTGCAACCATAGCTCCTCCCGTATGTTCAGGTCCTGCACATCTTGACGACTTCCTGGGCTGTCGTTCATTCCAAACAAAGTCTTCAAAATGTTCTCACATAGATTCTTCTCGCAGTGCATGACGTCCAATACATGTCGAACCTTCAGATGCTGCTAGAATGTAGCACGTCATATTATTAGAGCGATACTCTGTATGTGCAGTCTGACAAAATGCAGGCGTCTGCTGCTGGCGACGCTTGTCTCTTCGCGTGCATGTCTACGTACATGTCTGCTACATGTTGTCCGAGACGTCTGCAAGATGTCTAGCTACACAGACGTCTAGTACATGTCTACACAAACGACTGCTACATGTCTACAGAGAGTTCCGCGAGATGTCTACGAAGACGCCTGGTAGATATCTATGCAGACGTCTGCTGGATGTCGACATAGACGTCCGAAGACATTCAGAAGCACTGATGTAACTTCTGCAATGTCCACCACTGTCATACACTGCCGACTATATATCTGACCAAACAGCACAGGGAGGATATGTTTACCTGCCAGTATGGAAGTTCAAAGAATGCGCTCAGACGTTTCACGCCCGTACGGTGCACAGGGTCATGTTTGCCGTCTTCCCTGCCACCAAGATCCAGGTATGACTGCCGCAACGCAGCGTACTGAATGACGTCTTGCCCGGACATGGTTGCAGGCGCCGCCCGGTTCTCATGATTGCCATAAAACCGAGTGTTGCGACGGTAGGGATGCTAACGTGCAAGATACCTCCGTATTCCTCCGAACACTATCTTGTACCCTCGCGTCGTACGGTCTGCACGCAGATCCCCTGTCTTTACAGATCGACCGTCCGTCTCTGGACCACAACACGGACATCCTTTATATCCATGTACACATAGGCCTGAGATGAGGCCGTACGCTGGAAAATCGGAAATGGTCCACATCAGCAAACCACGTAGGTTGAAGCGTCGAGACCCGAGTGGTTGGGTGAAATCTTGGGCCGCGACACCACGCCACAGTTGATGTAGCTCTTTCAAAAGGGGCCGCAAGAAGACATCTATGTTTGTCGCCGTTGGCGACCGCTTCCCCGATATCAAGATGCACAACGAAATGAAGAATTTCTTTGTGACGAACCAGGGCTCCAAATTGTAAATCAAGACAAGCACTGGCCACGTTGACCAGTTCGTGTTGCTCAACTTAAATGAGTTGACGCCGTCGAGTGCTAAAGCGAGTCACATGTTTCGGGCCTCAGTTCCGAAGTTGTCAAACGCAGCGTCTGTGTTGATGTGCTTCCAAGCAGGGCTGTCAACCACGGAACGCATGATGCCGTCGTCACTAACATGCTTCGTGTGACCCGTCAACATGCCGGCAATCTCAGTCGATCGCCACATCCGTTTGAGGCGGGGTATGAGAGGAAAGTGACGGATCACCTTCGCCGGGATCAAATTTGTGCCCTCCAACCACCGGGACTTCGAACACTTAGGGCATAAATGCAACTCCGCATTTTCGTCCTCGTACAGAACACAACCATCTGGACATGCGTGGATGTTGTGGTAGTCCAACCCCAACTGACGGATTGTCTTCGCAGCAGCATAATGACTGTTTGGAAGCTTGTTGGCATCCGGAAGTAAGTCTTCCGCCAAGTACCGCAACAACTCAGTGGTGAATGTGTTCGGCACACCAAAGACTACGCACATGTTCATGAGGACAATGGTAGCTGAGACGACGCTGGTCTTCGATCCCGGGTACAGCGGCGTAGTGGCTTCGTTGTACAAGCGGTGCAGGCCATCCATGGTGTCGCTGTCTAGCTCATCATTGAAGCCCGCAGTAGGTTCGCCGTCTGCATCCCTGTGCAGCGCATCACCGCGGTCGAGAGCCTCCATGACCTGCCTCTGGACGTCGTGATACTCATCGAGTACAGGGATGTCTGCAGGATCGTGTTCATGTTCCGGAATGTCTTCCACGACGTCCGGCAGGACATGGACGTGTCTACTATGCGAGCGGTGAGCGGAGAGCGGAGAGCAAAGAGCAGAAATAAAGCGAGCCAAGAGCACAAATTTGGGAACAGTATTTATAAATAGAATTTTTTTTACTAATTTTAGGAGAATTTTTCAGAATATTCTAATAGTTCAGGGAATATTCTTTTATTAATAGAATATTCGTATATTCGTATATTTATAGAAAATAAAATTGACCTATGACCGTAGGCTGAAACGTGGTAAAATGGCATTTGATTTACACTTTTCTTTCAACCGCATGATTTTTTTTTTTTCGGGGTTTATTGCATATTCCATTAATTTTCGGTTTAGGGTGTCCTCAAAGCTGTGAGTGACCACATACACTTGTTTGGAAGTTGATGCAGTAAATACAAAACTTTAACATGAGACAAAGAATTTTCATATAATAATAGATAGAAAAAACCTTATATTGCTGAAATCGTCAGATAAGCCTAGAACAGAAATGGTAGGTCATTGGACTCCATTGAATGTACTATGGGATACTTTTATAGTGACTCCTACTTTTTAGCGAAAGGGTGAGTCAAGATCCCAGTTTCAAGGACCAGTTTGACTTCGTTGAAGCTGAACGTTGGCGCGTGGATGAACATGTCAACCCAGGGATCGAAATGGCAGACCTTCAAGAAGATGAAGTACACATGCTTGCAATATGAGAATTGGCGATTCCCACGGAACTTTGTCATTGTCTTCTTGAATGCAGGGCAGCTACAGCCTGGAAGGGAGCTTATTGTGATCTGATACTGCTTCACATCTGGTGGCGTTCCCGAGTCTAGAGCGATGATGCAGCCATGGCCAGGGTGAGGAATCATTGTCACAGCATGGAGTCGAGCTTTGAGGGACTCAGAAGAGCCCAATGCCAGCCTCTGCTGCGGATTTGGGCGGCCAGTAATTCGCTTGACGATCTTCCCTTCTCTTTTTCCTGGATACCTATCCGCGTCTGCAGGTACGGGCACCGTGTCCAGATTTGCGGGAGGGTTTTCTGTGGAAAACAACCTTCTTGGAGAGACAGGGGCTTTCTGCGGTCGTTGGAACCCAGCAGCTTCGAGGGCAAGGATCTCACTTTGCTTGAGATTTGTTCCAAGCTTCACAGGCCAGACATCAGGGATGGTGGGCCTCTCTTGCTGCCTAGAATACGGAACTACCCACTTCCGCCTTGAACCTTTGACACACCTCTCGATATCATCCGAGCAGAAGTAGAACTCCTCCGACACTTGTAAGTTCTTCCTAGTGTTGTGCCATAGACCGGTGTCGCGATGCAAATGCGCATATAGTGTAAAAACTTATAGTATTGTTATTTTGATGAGTTTTAAGATATCTCATTTAAAGAAGAAATGAATAGGGAATATTTGAGAAAGATTATGAATTGATTCATAATCTCTACAAGGTTTTAATTGCCTTGTGTTTTGACTAATAAGAGTCAAACTTTACATTTATCTTCTTAGAATGAGTTTTGATATTTAATTTGAGTTTTGATAGTTGTTGAAAAGAAAGGTGAAGATTGTTTTACCTTTCTTTTAGTTTTTTGTGAGTTTATCATTAAAATAAGCGAATGGATAGAGGTATGGGAGACTTTTGGGTCACCCAATTAGTTTTAGGGTGCCCATGTGGCTAGGTATGGGCTGATGTGTTCCCCCTTGTGGCTTGATAAGGGGGGCCTTCTTCTCCCGAACCTCATTCTTCTTGTGTTCATGTTTTAGTTTTTTAGTTTTGTGCCGTGTGTTTGAGGACAAGTGACTTACTGTGTATAGCTCGGATTTCAATGAAATTTTGAGAGCACGTTCCTCTTCTTGTTGTGATTCCAATGGTGTGTGGCGCTTGTCATTTGGAGTTAGTATGAGAAAGTTATGCCTTGAGAAGTGAAAGAGGGTTTAGTGCCGTCGAAATTCAAAGGCAGTCGCTTTAAACTCTTGTAGAAATTTGTATAATGATCGATTAGTTTTGAAATTTTGTGAGCACATGTGTTATGTTGATAGCTTTCTAAAAAGCTATTAAACTCTTGTTTTGGAGTTAGGACGTGAAAGTTATTCTTGTAGAAGTTTGAGGGTGTGAAACTGCCGCTCAATATAGAAGTTCCATTTTTGACGAAGTATAGAAAACGGACAGTATGATATTTTAAGCTAAGATTTACAGGCAACGTAGATGGTGATGTTAGCTTTCTAAAAAATTATGGAATCATGTATTTGGAGCTTTTATGAAGATGATATGCGTCCCGAAGTGGAGAGATGTACAGCTGCCGTGAATATTTGGAGTCTCAACTTCAGCACGCTATAAATATTGAATGGTAAATCATTTTCTCTTGAAATTTTTACAGATTGTGTAGCTTTGTGTTAGCTTTCCAGAAAGTTATAGCACACTTGATTTGGAGCAAGTATGTGTCTGTGGCATTCATTTGAATGCTGACAGTGTTTTTAAAGGTTTAAGCCTTTACACGGTTTGCTATTTTGCAAAATAAAACATAGATTTGGGTTTTTAATGGTATAAACAATAAATTACACTATCATATTTCCCCATACCTTGAATTCAAACTAGTTGCAGCTAGAAACCCCGCGTTTTCCCAGAGCAAAACCCTCTCTACCCGACATTTGGTGCTTCCACTGAGAGACGCTTTGGGGCAATTAGTTTTAGTTAAAGAATGACGGGGGATCATGATGGGGCTTCCGGAGGGGGCCAAATGAATATGGAGAATATTTTGGGGGCATTGGCCCTGTATATGGAGCATCATAGAGCAAACTCTGGTGGGCATAAGGCTACCAAAGCATTGAAGGGTGTTGTGGACAAAATTGGGAGATTTGATGGGAAGAATATCACAAACTTTTTGAGGGTATATGTTTGTGAAATGGAAGTGCATCAAGTATCTGAGGATCGTATGATGTTGACTTTTGACTTGGCTGTGGTTCCCGAAATTCGTGAGAGGGTGCAAGAAATTCGGGAAGATGTGTATGTGACTTCATGGGCCACATTTGATGAGAGATTGAGGGATGAGTATTTTGATGAAGATACGGAGAGGATGACTAAGAGGTCTTTCCTTGATTGGGTGGAGCAACAACCCGGGAATGATATGGGCCCAAATGAGCTGCTCAGAGAATTTGAGAAGAAATATAATCAGTTGCCTTTAGCAGAAAGGCGCCTTCTTGATACAAGAAAGGCAGAGATGTTTTTGCAGGCAGCCGATGATGCATTAGAGGATAGACTCCTCTTGCTTCTTGGGGATAGGACCACTGAAGGTGGTTTTACTAATGATTGGAGGAGGGTGGAAGAAACGGTGACTCTTGTGGCCAAACAACGACGGGTGAGGTCTAGAGGTATTATTTCACGGACTGATGCAAACCCCATGATGGTTCCAAGGGCTCCAAAATTATCATTGGCTCCTACAACTCTTGGTGAGACATCAAAAACAAGCAAGAGAGTTGAAGAAGACAGTATTGAAGAGCTTATCAAAGGTATCAGAGATTTGAGGGTGGAGATGAGTGAATTGAAGAAGGCACGAGGAGCAAGTTCTTCTCAATCATCAGATGGTGCAAAGTCATTTGTGAAGAGATGCATCTGGTGTGATGTCATAGACCACACTCTTCGTGGTTGCACTGATTATGATGGTGCACTTAAAGAAGGTATAGTTTCTTTCAAGGATGGGAGGATTCGTGATGCATCCACTGACCTGCCTATGGACACTAATTTTGGCAAAGGTGGAATGAAGAAAATAATGGATGAGAAGAGGGGGAAGTCGAGTGCTTTGCGTGCTAAGGGAGTTGAGTCATATCATATTGAGGTGGACCATCATACTATTGAGGCCTCTTCTACTCCAGCAAGAGAGATTATGATCAGAGGAGCACAAGCTATCAGAAAGGCAACCGGTTGGGAGGATCCTGTTGATGCAGTTAGCATCAAAGCATTTTTGGGTGAGGTGCAAAATGACATTGAGAATCATGATGCATCTGTTGAAGTAAAACGGGGTAGACCTGCAGAAGAAGATGATGCTGATGAGCCAACATTAAAGAAGAAAAATCAAGGGCTTAAAGACGCTGCAAAGGGTGATGGACCTGGTTTTCACACACGCCAAAGGCCTGAGAAATCACCTTCTATTAATCATCCTGGAGATGCACCACTTCCAGAGAAGATATGGGAAGATTCAAGCACCAGCAAGAAGGGCAAAGAGAAGGAAGATTCTGGCAAAGGTAAAACTAAAGGGCCAGCTTACAAGCTTCAATCTGATATCGAGACTTCTATTGACATGAAGGGGATATTGGAGGAGAGGATTTTGGATGCCAAGATTGAGTTTACATTGAGAGAGGCTCTTGGTATTGCCAAGAAAGATTTTCATGACCTTATCATTGATGTTATCAAGAGAAAAAGGCAAATGACAGCTGAGACAGTCATGATGCATGCATTGGATACTCATATGACAGAGGATGAGGAGATTGAAATCGGGCAAGTATTTAATATGATGTGTGATGCAAAGGGTGATGAAGAGAAGATTATGAACATGAATATCGAGGCATTGGAAGAGCAGAAAGATCAAACTGAAGAGATGAAGGATTATCTTACTGATGAAGAAGAAGATGATATTTTGAAGATGTTTGCTGCAGAGTGTATGATTGACATCAAAAGAGATGTTACCAAAACTGAGCATTCTATTGAAGGTTTGAGCATGAAGGGATATGAGTTGATGGAAGTGAAGAGCTCAAAGAAAGAAGCCCATTCCATACTAACTCAAGATGAGGGAAAAGAAATGGTGGATGGAATGACTACTGAGGTGGCATATGAAGAAAGATTTGAGGTGGAGGCAAATGTCTTTGATTGTGGAATTGTTGATGAAATTGATCGTGAAAGAGGAGGAAAGTTGAATTATTATCAACCATTTTGGGCAAGGGCCACTACGGAGACACGAGTGAGACTTGGTGAGTTGGATGATTCTATCTTGGCACTTGTGGACCATGGCTCTGAAATAAATATCATGTCAAGGAGAATTTATGAGAAAGGCAAGTGGCCGATTGATACTCATCACGGTTGGGTCATGAGGGCTGCAAACAATGGAAGAGGAGAATTATATGGGGCTTGTCCGGCTGTATGTGCAAAAATTGGCGATGTTGAAGTTGAGCAAAACTTTTTTGTTCAAAACTATGGGACATATCCTATAATACTTGGACAACCATATATCACAGCAGCTAGAATGGAGACCAAGGTCTTGGATGATGGGTCTCATTATGCACGTATTCGGAGTCGTGATGGCAAGAGGTCTCTGCAATTTTTAACGGTGAGACCTGATCATGAAAGAAACAGAATCCAGCTTAGGGATGCACCTCTAAGATCTGGTGAAGACTTTCAGGATTTCTAAAATGCACACGTGGAGTTCGGGGGATCCACGGGTGCAGATGCATCTGAAATTACTATGTCCCCAAATGTACAAAATATTGATTGTGGTTTTGTGAGTGTGACGGAGTGTGGATTTTTGAGTTTTAAGAGTATTAAAGATTTGGACCCTATTTGCAGAAGGGTCGTTAAAAAAGCAGAAAAGAAATTAAAAAAAGTGAAGGCATTATTGGATGATGAATATATCAATGGTGTCTTTGAAGAAGAAGGCTTTGGAGATGATGTACTCCATGTTTTGAAGAAGTTGCAAGAAAGTGAGATCAATGGTGATATTTATGATGCTATAATTGAAGTTCATTCACGGGCATTATATGATGAAGTATTGAAGGCGGTTACAAGTTTTGATGTTTGTAACAGTTATGGATTGAAGCATGAAGTGATGGTACATACAAAGTATAAGACGGTGGCAAAGAAGGTTAAACCAGTAGCAACTCAGTTACCATCTGATACTGATGAGCATATCAAAGAAGCAGAGAAAGAACCTGGTTTGAGAGAAGCAAGAAATATTGGACACAAATTTACAAAAGAGACACTCGCAAATATGAAGATTGGAGGGGGTGAATTCTTGACTGAACCAGAGAAGAAGAAGTTTCAAGACATGCTTCTCAAACATGGTAAAGCCTTTGCTTCTTCATCAGATGAGATTGGGTGTGTGCATCCTTGTGTGGTTGCACCTATGGTGATTTTCACGGTACCACATGTGCCATGGGATTTGAAGCCTATACCAGTACCTCGGGCATTGCTTCCGAAATTGGTAGGGTTATTGAAAGAAAAGATGCAAATGGGTATACTTGAACCTTCTATGGCTCCGTATTCGAATCGTTGGTTTACTGTACCAAAGAAATCAGGAGCTTTGAGATTTATTCAAGATATGCAACCGGCTAATAAAGTGACAATCAGAAACAAAGGATCTGGACCTATTGTTGATGAAGTAGCTGAGGCATTTGCTGGGCATGCAATTTATTCTATAGGGGACTTGTACTCTGGTTATGATCAATTTCAGCTAGCCAATGAAAGTAGAGACTTGACAACCATGAAGACTCCTCTTGGACTTGTACGAATGTGTACCTTGCCTCAAGGTGCTACTAATTCGGTAGCACACATGCAAAATGCTATGAATCAAATTTTACGAGAGTTCGTGCCTGAAAAGACTATACCTTTTGTTGATGATATTCCTATCAAAGGTTGCAAGGAGGATGATAAAAATTTGAGTGTCCAAGATGATGGTTGCAGAATATTTGTGAATGAGCATATTGATGATGTTTCCAATATTTTGAAGAGACTTGAAGAAGTAAACTTGACTCTTTCGATTGACAAGTCAAAATTTGGAGTTGATGAAATTTTGGTAGTTGGACATTTATGTGGGTGGTATGGAAGAAAACCTAATCCTGAGAAGGTTGATGCTATCGGGAGAATGAAAGCTTGTAGCACCATTACTGAAGTAAGGAGGTTTTTGGGAGCATGTGTCTTTTATCAAATTTGGATACCACATTTTGCACATATGTCTGAACCTTTATACAAATTATTGAGAAAGAGGAACAAGTTTTCTTGGGAACATGATCAAGATTTAGCTATGGACGGGTTGAAAAATATTTTGAAGTCACCACCAATTCTAAAGCAAGTTGATTATGAATGTGGAAGACCGGTGATTGTGACAGTTGACACTAGTCCAATAGCTATTGGTTGGGCTGTGGGACAAGATGATGCAGAAGGGAGACGATTTGCTATAAGATTTGGGGCAAGAATTCTCACAGAGCGTCAAAGAGCATATCCACAAGTGAAGAGAGAACTATGGGGTGCACTTACTGCTCTTAAAGCAGATAGAAATTATTTGATAGGAGCAAATGTGGTGTTGGAGACCGATTGTTTGCCTTTACTTGGTATGATAGCAAATTGTTCTTCACCTGATATTGCGATGCTACGTTGGATAGCCTACATCAAATCACTTAATCCGGTATTGATACATATTGCTGGTAACAAGAATCCAGTGGCAGATATGTTATCAAGAGCCCGGTATTTTCACGAAGAAGAAATGATGGCGTTTGAAGGAAGTGAAGAATTTTCTGATGAAGTATATATATCAATTACAAATGGAGAAAATTCAAGCGATGAAGTCTTGCCATTTAAAGCAGAATTATATGAAGGAAGATTGAAAGATATTGGCTTTTATTTGAGCACTTTAAAGAGACATAAAGATTGGTCAGAGAAGACTTTCAAGGATATTAGACATCGTGCTTATGATTATCTTTTGCGAGATGGTTTTCTCTGGAAGAGGACAAAAAGAGGTGATGGTATGCCATTGAGAGTAGTGGACGATTCTGAGACTAAAACCCAAGTTCTTAAAGAATTTCATGATACACTTTGGGCCGGTCATAGAGGAATTTGGGCCACTTATACTAAAATCAAAGAGCGTTATTGGTGGAAAGGATTATATAAAGATGTTGAAGAATTTGTGACTTCATGTGTTGTTTGTCAATTGCAATCTAAAGTGAGGTTTAGGGATGAACTACATCCCACTTATCCTCTTGCCATCCATTTTCAATGGATGATTGACTTAGTTGCAATGCCACTTGGACTTTGGGGTATGAAATATCTTGTTTTGGCAAGAGAAGAGCTCTCAAACTTTGTTGAAGGTAGAGCTCTTCGAACCAAAGCAACGGAGGGGATTTGCAAATTTATACTTGAAGATATTTTTAGTCGATATGGGAGCATTGGCAAGATGAGGGCTGACAGAGGAGAATTGGATGCAGCTGAAGCAAGAGAATTTTTCAACCGATACGGTGTGCAGTTAAGGCTAACAACTACATATAATCCTGAGGCTAATGGAAAGATTGAGAGAGGTCATCCACCCATTGTTCAAGCATTGGTTAAGGCTTGCAAAGGGAAACTAAAGTTCTGGCCTAAGTTACTTCCATTTGCTTTATGGGCTGACAGAACTACCCATAGCACTGTTACTGGTTACATGCCTGTGGAGCTTATGTATGGACAAAAACCTTTAATGCCTGTTGAGGAGTCTATTCCTACATGGGTATTTTTGTCATGGGAAGATGGTATTACACGAGAAAAACTCTTAGAGCTCCGTATTAGACAGCTTGGAAAATTACCCGAGGATCAACAAATGGCATTAGAAAAACTTAAAGCTGCGAGACTGAGCAATAAGGAGAGATTTGATAGAACTCATCGGTTGAGGACCAAAAATATTGAAGAAGGGGATTGGGTTTTAGTGTTTGATAGCACTTTGGAGCATCAACACAGTACACTGAGGAAGTTTGCTAAACGGTGGTTTGGACCTTATGTGGTAATAAAAGTGCATGATAACGCCACTTATTCACTTCGAGAATTAGATGGTACTCCTTGTAGGATACCAGTGGCGGGCAAACGGATCAAAGCTTTTCGACGGAGAGATGGAAGATTTAATGAAGAAGACTTAAATGTAATATTGCCTGCATTGCAAGATCACGAAGTTGATGAAGATGAAGAACTTAATGAAGATCAACTCGGGAGTGAAGATGATCAAGAAGATGACTGAGTTTGGCACATATCGGAGGATGTGCAGGTTTGGAGGGGGTGAATGTCGCGATGCAAATGCGCATATAGTGTAAAAACTTATAGTATTGTTATTTTGATGAGTTTTAAGATATCTCATTTAAAGAAGAAATGAATAGGGAATATTTGAGAAAGATTATGAATTGATTCATAATCTCTACAAGGTTTTAATTGCCTTGTGTTTTGACTAATAAGAGTCAAACTTTACATTTATCTTCTTAGAATGAGTTTTGATATTTAATTTGAGTTTTGATAGTTGTTGAAAAGAAAGGTGAAGATTGTTTTACCTTTCTTTTAGTTTTTTGTGAGTTTATCATTAAAATAAGCGAATGGATAGAGGTATGGGAGACTTTTGGGTCACCCAATTAGTTTTAGGGTGCCCATGTGGCTAGGTATGGGCTGATGTGTTCCCCCTTGTGGCTTGATAAGGGGGGCCTTCTTCTCCCGAACCTCATTCTTCTTGTGTTCATGTTTTAGTTTTTTAGTTTTGTGCCGTGTGTTTGAGGACAAGTGACTTACTGTGTATAGCTCGGATTTCAATGAAATTTTGAGAGCACGTTCCTCTTCTTGTTGTGATTCCAATGGTGTGTGGCGCTTGTCATTTGGAGTTAGTATGAGAAAGTTATGCCTTGAGAAGTGAAAGAGGGTTTAGTGCCGTCGAAATTCAAAGGCAGTCGCTTTAAACTCTTGTAGAAATTTGTATAATGATCGATTAGTTTTGAAATTTTGTGAGCACATGTGTTATGTTGATAGCTTTCTAAAAAGCTATTAAACTCTTGTTTTGGAGTTAGGACGTGAAAGTTATTCTTGTAGAAGTTTGAGGGTGTGAAACTGCCGCTCAATATAGAAGTTCCATTTTTGACGAAGTATAGAAAACGGACAGTATGATATTTTAAGCTAATATTTACAGGCAACGTAGATGGTGATGTTAGCTTTCTAAACAATTATGGAATCATGTATTTGGAGCTTTTATGAAGATGATATGCGTCCCGAAGTGGAGAGATGTACAGCTGCCGTGAATATTTGGAGTCTCAACTTCAGCACGCTATAAATATTGAATGGTAAATCATTTTCTCTTGAAATTTTTACAGATTGTGTAGCTTTGTGTTAGCTTTCCAGAAAGTTATAGCACACTTGATTTGGAGCAAGTATGTGTCTGTGGCATTCATTTGAATGCTGACAGTGTTTTTAAAGGTTTAAGCCTTTACACGGTTTGCTATTTTGCAAAATAAAACATAGATTTGGGTTTTTAATGGTATAAACAATAAATTACACTATCATATTTCCCCATACCTTGAATTCAAACTAGTTGCAGCTAGAAACCCCGCGTTTTCCCAGAGCAAAACCCTCTCTACCCGACACCGGTGTACGTAGGCGCAGGGGTGGGTTTAGCACCCCTTACGATTCTCTCCGAACACTTCTTCTTAGTAACAGCTCTTTGGGCCCAACAACACTTACTTGAATTCTTTGCCAATCGAGCAATGTGCCACTCCTTCACGTTAACTCTGGTCTCCTGAACACAAGAGACGTGACGAATCTGTCCTTGACTACGTGGAGAAGGAACTCCGTTGTCGCCTTGCGATGAAGAAGGTGCAACTTCGAGGACGTTGGTTTCATCCTCCTCAGCTATCACTGACATGTGAGCGGTGCGCACTTTGGTTTTTCTGCAACAGCCACGAGGATGCGAGAAATTTACCTTATCCGGCCTGTGTGACTCATCATCAGCTCCAAGTGGCAAATCCGGCCTGCGCTTCATGGAGCCAAACACTTCCTCTCCAGCCATGTGAGGATCACGTGTACAGAACTTGTCCGCCCCAGGCATGTCGAGCATGGGGTCCTTCAGGACCTTGGGGTCACCTGTTTTTTGAGCCCTACGCTCAGCCATGTGAAGTTTGAGCTCTTGTTTGCTTGGTCCAGTTCCCCCTACATTGCCCTTCAAATACTGGTAGTAATTGACGACTTGCAGAAAAGCGCGGATGTAGTCATCCACTGTAGCAACATAGAGATCACCACCGTTGTTGCCGGACGCTTGAAGCCACTTGTTATGGATAGACTCTGCAAGATTGCACGACGGCATCTCCGCGAGTTCGTCCTCTGAGAACATCTGAAGAAGTCATGTGATGAGAAGTTAGCCAAAATTGGTGGTCGGGTCCGACTCATGAGTAGACTGTAAAGGCATAGACCTGATGAAGTCATGTGATGAGAAGTTAGCCAAAATTGGTGGTCGGATCCGACACATGAGTAGACTGTAAGGGCATGGAACATGCAACAAAGGACGTGTGTACTCACCCCGACCATAAATCCTCCCCATTGGCAATGACGGAAGTGCCAAAATGCCAGCCACAGCTCAAGTTTGCTTAAGGCTGACTCGGTCACAGCCTCTGCGGATACCCACCATGCTTTAAGTCCTTGATACGATCTCTCAACCTCGGCCATTGTTTGAGCCTTCCTGTATTGGTGACACATTTGTTTGTGTTGGTCCCACAGATCTTCAGCGATGTATTTCTCAATATGCTTCACCATGGACTGGGTCCAGTGAAATTGACAAGTCCGCTCACGGTCGTCCATACGTTCCTCCTTGTTGCCGGACCCATAGACAACCCGGACAGCGTTCCAGTTGGCTTGGGCACTGTCTGCTATGAAGCCTTTGAAGTTAGGCATGTCCACACCGTGTCGCTTCATCACAGCGTTGAGATTCTTCTTGAAGATCATTTGGGCATCAACGTCCTCTGATTGCATGTCGCAGCAAGTAATAGTCATGACACGGCAGTAAGTGGAGTCATAGACATGGCAAGCCATGGTTGTCCACTGCTTGACTTGTTTCACATGATCAAACATCAACCAGGCGTGCTCAAGATCACCATTGGGTTGCATTCGCTTCACTAGGTCCACCCCACTGCCGGGGCCTACTTCAGACATCTTGAAGACGTACACCTTGTCTAGCTCGGAACCTTGGCCAGGGAACATGTTCATTTGAACAAAAACCTAGTTGCTAAGGCCTCGCAACCTAGTGATGCTGTCCATGACGCCGTACCTCCTCAAGTACCTGAAGGTGACAACTTTATTTCGAATATTTGGTGAAGCCATGTCTTTGCATCGATCCAGCACCGGAACTAGTTCCTCAAAGCTCAACGTCTTGGGCGGATCGTCCTCGGACCTCAACAAGTAGCCTCCGATGAGAGTCTTGCTTGCCTCTAATACCACTGCACTCTTTGTCGCTTGCGGAGTCTTCTCAACCTGATCTCCAATTAGACTGCTGATTTCGACTTTGGTGTCCCTATAGTCACCAACCTTAACAAGATGCTTGTGAGATCCAAGGTGGATACAAACACGAGTTCTGTTATGCTTGCCGGACACATAGTAGATCTTTGCTTCACAAGTGGCAAGACAGGAGGGCGGTTCCTTACACACTTTGCACACCACGGTGGAGCCTCTAGGAGGACCATGGCCCACAACAAACGCTTGCAGTGTGCATCCATCAAACTCAGTCTCGTTCACTTCATAGATGCGATGTTCTCGTCTGAGGTAGTCGCACTCTTTATTCTCACATCGCAGGTGCCCTACACAGCTGGAGAATCGAAATGAGAGACCCATGGTATTAGTAATGTTAGATGTGATGGTCTTGGTCCAAACATGGCCATCGTAGCGCTTATCCATTCCTTGCATAGCCTTTGCCTGTGATCGAGAGGCGGATGCTTCAGCAGGAGGCAACTCAAACATGACGTCACCGTTGAACGTCGAGGGCAAGTACGTGACTCTCTCATGTCTAATGGAGCCATAATCGATCTTCTTCAGGACATTCTTCTTCCTTGGCATATGCGCAAGTTTCTTCAGACATGCAACGACACTATCGCACTCATTAGAACCCGGTGATGGAGAAGTACGAGGGTTAGACGAGGCAGAGACAAGCCAAGTTGTATTTGGAGGACTACTGTCTTCATCTGACGAGAGGGTAATGATGGGATTAATTGATCGCGGCTCGACTTCAATATTTTCAAGATGAGGATTCTCTAACCCAGGCTCGACCTTGACCACTACATTGGAAGGAAGGGGGTTCTGAACGGTGCAAGTGGAGGAACGACGAGGTGTTAGGATTTCTGTAGATGCAGCCATTTGGGAATTCGTCAATCCATAGACTCTATACCTTCCAGGGGCAAGCTCCCAACTTCTACAATTATTGTCGTCAGAAATTGATAGCTGACCAACCGTGTGACTGAGCTCAGACGTGAGGTCATCAAATATTTCTTCCTCAACACTAATACTGTCTTCCTGGAAATTGAAACGAAGACTCAAACGTTGACACGACACTAAAGCATATCCTTCCCAGTCCACAAGAAACGTGAGTGGGAGACCTACGCCATGAGCTCGGAGCACGACCATATTCGGCGCATCAAGCACGGAGGGATGAGGCATGATGAGAGTAGATTATGCGCAACTAGACAAGGCTGATGGTTGTCTGATAGTATTGATGAGACAAAGGGTAAAGGGATCATCTTATTGAATCCAAGTTGTGACGAATGGGAGCATGGTCAGCAAAGAATCGGCGGCATTCTAGAATTATTGGAGCAGCCTTAAAATTAAGGGGCAACTGTCTCTGTTGAACTGGCATGGCAGGAGTCGATAGGTATCAGCCGAAATGTGAAGGACAAGATTAACAATATCCCTAGATTAGAATTCAATAGTTACATAGCGCCAAGTTGTGCGACCGTTGAAGGATTGGGAAAGGGATGCATAAGAAGATGGAAAGAAATCAGAATTCTCAAAATGTGAGTGGAAGTGGTAGGTAGTGAAAGAGGTTGCATTTCAGATGCATGACGTCTCACCTTGTGAAGGTGCGACACCTTCAATTGCGAGAACAAGGAAAAGGGGAAAGCTCTTATTCTCTAGTGCAAAGGCGCTCAAGCGTTCTAGGATGAGAAATGCAGAGAGTAGGAATAGACATTATACTAACTTGAGGGGCACCATCAAGACTTTAACAGCCGAATTTGCCAAACTTCCAGTGGAGATCGTGCCTCGCCCATCAGTAGAGCAAGAAGACAATATACCATCCCAGTCAAGTTGTGAGTTAAAGGTGCACTTATCAGTGGACTTCCGTGGTCATCACGACAATCAGGTATCACTTCTATCAAACACTTATTTCCACTAGAATATCAAGACTCACACGTTGTGTTTGGGCAATTCTCAAGGGACATGTGTTTGGGCAATGGGGCAGCTTGTTGGGCAAGGGGCCGGAGTGACATATATTTTGGACAAGGGGCAACTTCCTTGGCATAGATCAGCTCTAGTGGGCATAGGGCTGCATTTTGGGGTTTATGGTTGTATTTTTGGGCATGGCTGCATTATTGGCTTGGGGCAGCACTCGCTTGGGTCAGAGATTTTGGATTGGGGCAGCAACGGCAACCTCGGGCACAGGGCAGGAAAGGCGGGCAAGGGGCAGCGGCCGCCCGGAACCCTAAGTAGAGAGCACAACCACCTCAAACCCCAGCTGACGAGCTTCATTTATGTTCTTGCAGGCTAGCGTCAGTCCACAACGGAGCTCATTTTGGCAGCAGGTATCACTCTTGTGCATTTGCTCCCATCTCCTGTTGCATTCTCGTGACTTTCTCTCCTTTCTCTTGCTGCATTCTCGTGACTTAGGAGCTCCCTTCTCGTGAGTGTTGTGCGCTCCATTGTATGACTTACGTGCTCCCCTATGTCTGAATTTTTTGCTGCCCAATTGCCTGCAAGGTGCGCGCATCCCAAAGTGATTGTGTTGAGTTACAGTCTGATGAATCTCGCATCCCCAAGTGAATCTGACCTTGCCGAAACCTCCGATGTTGTGCAGGAGCTGCTTGCATCTCCAAGCTCATCTGACCAGGTTCTGATTTCCATCTTTTTGGAAATTCACGGGATTCCGATCTTGATGACTATGTATTGGCCTTGAGCATGCTTGGAAACCCTTAGCAACCAGGGTTTATGGTTTAGGGTCGCGCCCTGTTCCAAATTGATTCCATCCCATGTGTCCGAAGTGCTGGGTTGTACTCAACCTCTCATTGCTGTGTAGGATGCAGTCGTTGTCCAAGAACCAGTAGCTCAGGTGCAGGCGGTGGGCTCTCCCTCGATCGACATCAAGCCTAGTTGTGAGGTAAGCTAAAATCTTAAACCCTCCTTTTAATTTAAATGCGAGTGTGTAAATTGCGAGGTTAAGTGTTCTACACGTCACACGATGGCAAGTGTCGGGTCCAACGCATGGCAGCGCGAGTGACGTGGGTGCGAGACACACGATGGCAAGTGTCGGGTCCAACGCATGGCAGCGCGAGTGACGTGGGTGCGAGTGACGCGAGTGACGCTATTGACTTGCGCGAGTTACTCGAGGTCATGGGCGTGCGAGTGAGTAAAATTCGAGGGCAGAGAATGAGTAAAATGCAAGGCTAACTGTTGTGCAAGAAACTCGAGGGGAGGAGTCGGGTCCGACGCATGGGAAGAGAGTGAAGCGAGTGACGAGGGCAGCACGAGTGACGTGACGAGGGCAGGGAGTGCGTGAAATACGAGGGCAGGGAGTGTATGAAATGCGACGCCATGGAGTGCGTAAAATGGGAGGCAGGGAAAGGTTGAAATGCGAGGCCAGGGAGTGCGTGTAATGGGAGGCAGGGAGTGTATGAAATGCGAGGACAGGGAGTGCGTGAAATGCGAGGGCAGGGAGTGTATGAAATGCGAGGCCATGGAGTGCGTGAAATGGGAGGCAGGGAGTGGTTGAAATGCGAGGCCAGGTAGTGCGTGTAATGGGAGGCAGGGAGTGCGTGAAATACGAGGGCAGGGAGTGTATGAAATGCAAGGCCAGAGAGTGCGTGTAATGGGAGGCAGCGAGTGTATGAAATGCGAGGACAGGGAGTGCGTGTAATGGGAGGCAGGGAGTGTATGAAATGCGAGGACAGGGAGTGCGTGAAATGCGAGGGCAGGGAGTGTATGAAATGCGAGGCCATGGAGTGCGTGAAATGGGAGGCAGGGAGTGGTTGAAATGCGAGGCCAAGGAGTGCGTGTAATGGGAGGCAGGGAGTGCGTGAAATACGAGGGCAGGGAGTGTATGAAATGTGAGGCCAGGGAGTGCGTGTAATGGGAGTCAGGGAGTGTAAGAAATGCGAGGACAGGGAGTGCGTGAAATGCGAGGGCAGGGAGTGTATGAAATGCGAGGCCATGGAGTGCGTGAAATGGGAGGCAGGGAGTGGTTGAAATGGGAGGCAGGGAGTGCGTGAAATACGAGGGCAGGGAGTGTATGAAATGCGAGGCCAGGGAGTGCGTGTAATGGGAGGCAGGGAGTGTATGAAATGCGTGGACAGGGAGTACGTGAAATACGAGGGTAGGGAGTGTATGAAATGCGAGGCCAGGGAGTGCGTGAAATGCGAGGCAGGGAGTATGTGAAATGGGAGGCAGGGAGTGCGTGAAATGTGAGGCAGCGCGGCGTCACGAGTGAGGAGAGTACGAGGGCAGGGAGTAACGAGAGTGCGATAGGGCAGGGAGTGATGCGAGACAAGGGGTGAGTGACGCTGGGTGAGGGCTAGGGCATGTGGGCCATGGATTTAAAGAGGTGTGTGTGACCAAGTATTGATTGGGTCATACCGTGTGATTGGTGCTTTTGATGTTTACTTCTTAGTGATGTCAAAGTTTGTCAGAATTTATTCCAGGTTCCAGAGATGAGGAAGGAATCTAGAATTTCCTCATCCAGCACCACAGTTGGGGACTCCCAGAGCCAAGGGACCAGTGTCGAGGACGCGATGGACTTGGACGTAGTGCAAGCAACGCCAAATGTTGGTGAAGACGCAGCGCGTGTCAATGAAAGAAGCCAAATCGTTTTAGACTCCCAGTCGTGTGAGAGTGGGGACTCTGAGTCGGAGGATGGAAACAGGGGCTCTGCAGATGGTGACGGAGGCCGCTCTGAAACTCGTGATCGAGGCAGTCCTCAAGCTGGTGATGGAGGCAGTTCTGCATTGCCTGCTGGGGGGCACTCGCAAGCTCAAGATGGTGACGGTATGGCTGCTGGTGACGGTGCACCTTCGAACGATGTTTTGGCAGTCTTGAGTGTTGAAGGGGCATGTGAAGTCGTCACTGACAGTATCGAGAATGGAGGTGGTGGAGCTGACAATGGTTTAGAGTCACTGCCCCCTTTGGAGCGAGCCCGTAGACAATTCATAGGCCTCACAAAGGCAGGGGATAACGTGCACGCTGGGCTTATTCATGGAGACTTGTACGAGCTCATAGAGAAAATGAGGAAAAATCCGCATTCTAAGGGCGTTCTCAAAATTCCCCTATGTCGTATGATTCACATGCCAATGGTAAGACCAACGCTACGTTGTGATGTAGTGAAACTCATGGGTGCATTTCGCTATGGCTACAAGCCAAATTCAGCTGCCATGTATGTTTCTGTTACCAATGACCAGGGCGAGAATCGACTGGTAACTCAAGCAAATATGGATGAATGGAACCCATGTTGGGTTCAAGAGAACGAAGCATTTTAGGAGAGGCTTCAATCTGATCCTGACCTCCAATGCTTGAGTGGCTCAATGTTCTTTGTGTATGACGGGACCCATAGACTTCTGGCATGGAAAGAGGTGATCGAGACTCTGCATGGCGATGATCAGCAATGGTACACAAAGAACGGAAATCCAGAGTGTGTTGTGCTTGATACCGCTGGAGGCCGTGGAGACATTCTGAGTGCCATGCACAACATAAACTCGTAAGAATCAGAACCCCATATGTAGCTATTGTAAGTTGCTTGAAAATGTTGACTATTAAAATTTGGATTGAGCTCACTTGATGTTGTTCTTCTACAGCTCTAACCAAACCGCTCACGTGAAGACAAGTTTGGTGCACATTCTTCACCGAATCCAAAAGTATGGATCATATGACTTAGAGTACTATAGGCCAATGCTTACAACAGAGCAATTCAAGGCGTGCCGGACGAAATCAGTGAAGACTTGGTACCCACTTACACGAGATCTGATGGTGAACTTCATCTTCAGCGTAAGTCATTACATTTTCAATACCTTATTTCAATTGGACTTTCTAGTTTGATGGACTACATACAAGTTAGGATGAGTTTTGACAATTTGAATGATTGTACAGGACGAAATTGTCCAGGTTGCTAATGAGGCTGGGCAGATGTACTGGGAAGAGGTGGAAGTGAGCATTCAAAGTGATGGTGGCCTCCAAGAATATGTTGACAAGGCCATCTCCAAAAAGAAAGAAGAGCTCTACACTATTTTTGGAAAAACCCAAGCGGTCGCAAATCCAGCACACAGCCCTGGCTTCCTGGAGCAGGTGAGTGGCAATTCGAACCTTTGTTTGGAAGAATGCTTGGACGCTTGTAGCTACATATGATTGGACTCTCAATTGCCATGATTCAAATGGCTATGTCTCGAAGTGCAAAGTCTTGAGTCTCGGCGAGGGGCACCGTGAGACAGGGCGTGAGTGACGGTAGGGGAGGTGTCGGGTCCGATGCATGGCAGTGCAGGTGACGCAAGGAGAGGGCAGCACTTTATTAAGGGCAGCGTGCATAAATTGCGAGGGCAACACACGAGCAGAATGCGAGGGCAGTACACAAATAAAATGCGAGGGCAGGGAGTTGATGAACGCTTAGGACAGAGCGTGAGTTGATGAATGCTTAGGAGGTGTCGGGTCCGACGCATGGCAGCGCCAGTGTGGGGTGGAGAGGGAACACGAGTTTTGAGAGTGCGAGGGGCACTGTAAGACAGGGCGTGAGTGACGGTAGGGGAGGTGTCGGGTCCGACGCATGGCAGTGCAAGTGATGCAAGGAGAGGGCATCTACAAGCTACAGAGCGAATTAGCTACAAGGGCAGGGAGTGCGTGAAATGCGAAGGCAGGGAGTGCGTGATACGCAAAGTCAGGGTATGCGTGAAACGCGAAGTCAGGGAGTGCGTGAAACGCGAAGTCAGGGAGTGCGTGAAACTCGAAGTCAGGGTATGCGTGAAACGCATGGCAGCGCGAGTGACGCGAGTGACCAGATTGACGAAAGTGGCGAGAGTGCGTGGGTAAGTGCGAGGGCAATTCGAGGGTAGTGCGAGGGCAAGGAGCGCGTAAGATGCGAGGATAAAATGAGAGGGAGTTGTGGGCGACAGGGCGTCTGGATGAGGGCACAATGCGTGTGCACAAGTGAGTGTGGGCAGTGTCCGCGAGTGAGTGTGGGCACAGTGCGTGTGCGCGTGGGGGCAGTGACTGACTAAAATGCGAGGGTAAGTGTTGTCGAGGGCAAGTGTCGGGTCCGACGCAATGGACGCGAGTGACGTGAGTGACGAGGGCAGCACGAGTTACGTACCCCACGAGGGTAAGTCTTAGATTAAATGTGCATGGCAGTGCGAGTGAGTAAAATGGGAGTGCCAGGGTGTATGGGCGAGGGACATGGGTTTCAGGGCGCGTGACGCAAGGGTGAGGCCAGCGTGACGAGGGGTAAGGGCAAGGTCGATTATGGATGATTTTTTTGACAAAGTCTTAGGCATTCTGAGTTGGTGCTATTGATGCTATAGAATTCTCTCCTTGGACATCCAGATTGTTGAGCACTATAGTGCTCATGTTGCTGCAAAGGTCGAGATGACCTTGGAGAAATTGCAAATGGTCGCAACAGCAGCAGTGGAGCCAAAGTACAAGGTCCGGTAGCTAAAATGGTGGAATAGTCCATCATTTGTTCGATCGGACCTACGGTTTCCAAAGTCTCCTGCAGGTGAAGACACTCTTAAGAAATGGATGGACCGTGCTGCATTTTGGGCAGGACTAGAGGAGACTGCCAACCAAGAGCTAGCTGCTTATCTAGCTCTAGTTGGTGGTGTTGATGATTCAAAGTTGCTGAGAGTTTTGAAGACTACCTTGAGAACTGGCGGATTTGCCTTTGGGACAAGGGGTATAATACCCATTTCGGGGGTTCTCATGCATATACAAAATCTATAAGGTTTGACAAAGTCAGTGGAAGTGATCTCCTTGTTAAGCGGCTTTGTCTAAGGTTATTATTATTCCGCCCTTCCCTAAGCAACCTCTAGTGGCGGTATTACATCTTGAGCACTATATGAGTTTACTCTGCGAGCAAGACACTGAATATTATGATATTGAGTTACATATGAGCAATGGGGTGACAGACGTGTGAGTAACGGGAATGAAATGAGTGATGGCATTATCTTGTAGCCTTGTTAAGCAAGAGGTGTGAGGAATGGGAGTGATATGAGTGATGGCATGATCATGTAGCAATGGAAAGCAAGAGATGTGAGGAATGGCAGTATCACCAGACCGGCAATATTATTATGTTGGCAACGTTATTAGAAATGGGCTGTATCATATGCAACACAATTGTTATCAGAAATGGGAGTAATTAGAGAGGCATGATTGTTCCACGTTTGAATGTTGCACTATGTTAAGAGACTGTTAAGGACACACTAAAGGCTATGTTGCTAGTATGAAGCAAATTCTTGTCATTGTGTAGGTACATGAAGCAAGTGCTCCTCAAAGCAGGGGCAATTCGGAAGTTACCGCCTTGTGTGCAGGGATGGTGCGATTCTTCCTCACCGACCTACATCTTCACAAAGACTCAGAAGAGGAACTTCACCAGAGACCATCTCATAGAATGCTGCTGGTACATCGAATGCCCTCCGAGATTTGTGCCTGACTCAGAGGCTGAGCTCAAGAAGTCTTTGAGTCCTGCGGTCGAGCTCTCTGATGAGGACGAAGATAAAGAGGAGGATGCCGGTGAGACTGCAACTGAGGATGCAACAAAGTCCAAGAAGGCACCAATAAAAGATAAGGCTACATCGAAAAAGAAGGCGGCAACGAAGGCTAACAGCTGTGTCACGGAGGCTACATGAAAGAAGGCCACTTCTAAGGCTAAGGGTGCATCCACTTCTACTGGAGGAGACACGGTAATGACTGATTCCCATGGTAGCTCTCCCTGATAAGACCCTACTCGGTAATCAGTACCGGGAGAAGTAATTGCTACCAAGGATAAGAAATGGAACGTAATCAGCATGAAAAAGGCCCAAAACCAGGTCGGTAATCAGGAAACCGAGGAGATAAAACTGATCAGGACATACAACAATCACTCAGAAAATTACTCGGTAGGCATATAAACAGGAAAGAAAAAACGTCTAACAAGAAATCAGTTATCTGGGAAAATGTGGCGTGCCAATGAGGTTGGCTCCATTGCTTATATACCATAGTACAACCAGATCTGATTGTTAGGTCAGATCGGTAAAAAGTGTTTCCTAGATCTACCCACTGGGGTAACTTGGAAAATTACCCAGGTAAAAGTCAGATCGGTAGATCTACCGATATTCCTAATTTACGGTTAACATCCCAGTCCCTTCCTGTTAACCGAATATTAGTTGATATTCCCTTAGGCTAAGAGTAGGCTAGTCTATACCCGGCAGGAATAGACCCAGCAGGAGACACGTGGCAGTACAGGCTGGTACAGACTGGTCGACCTGACTTTCCCGGTCGACCAGTCTGACACACTGTCAGACTAGTCTCCTATATGTACCTTCAGTCTCTTCGAGAGAGTTGTTGCTATACCATTTGTACATCTTTTTGGCAGCCTCAGTTGTACTTCATTCTTGTCTTAAAGCTCTTCTTGTGCGTACTAGTATGTTAGACTACTGCTGTTAGACTACTGCTGTTTCCTGCTCTTGAATCATTCCTTGTGGTTGTATCTTGGATAGTTGCAGTAGTCTGTGGGTATACAGGAGTCGACTTACTAGCATACTGGTGCTTTTCCTTAGCCGACAGTTCATTCTTCATAGTAGAAACCTCTTACTACTCCTCTCAATCTTTAGAAACTAGTCTAGAGTGGAATAGTTTTGGCGGCGTAGCTTCATTCGTTTAAGGTCGGTTCCTAGAAAACCCCCTTAACATTTGGCGACCATGCAAAGTTCAGCTCAGACACTAGTCTTTCTGTTGGGCTAGTCAGATCCAGATCCAAATCCTGGTCGATCCAGATCTAGATCCTAGTCGATCCTATCACCTATCGCTAAGACGCTATACGTCCCTAGGAAACAGCAGCCATCTGCTTCCTACACGAAAATCACATGTCTTGAGAAAAATCCAGAGCCCGAGTAGCCGAAAAGTGCCTCGGAGATCAGTCTGTGTAACAGTCGACCAGGGTAGTCAACAGTCGATAAATGCTACTGACCAAGAATCTGTAGGAGCAGTCTGTGAACAAGGCTTACGGTGCCACAGAGCAACCAACTAGGCCAGCACAAAAGACTAGCCAAATGGATCTCAGAGCCCGACCTACCTAGCAGAAGTCGGATCTAAATCCCAGATCCAGATCTAGATCCGATAACTGCCGCGTCGCTAGTATGGAACGACCGCGTACACGAGCTACCGGTTCTCCTTTAGCAGTCGAAGTAACTGCCGACCAACTCTCTAACCCACGTTTTCATAGAGAATGGCGAAATTTACAGTCGGAGACCGTTCCACCGACAGTAGTCCATGAGACTACCACGGGAATAGATCCCCGACCAACATACGAGATTCGGAGGCAAGTCGCAGCATCGACTTCTACCGACCCGTCTTTACAACACTACATGGAGTTCACGCAGGGAAGGATGAATACCCCGGAAGGTACCATTTTTCACGAAACTTCGGTACCAATGGGACGCGGCATCCCAAATATGCCAACCCGACCCCTGGCGATTCTACCGACCATGTACACCACGAATCATCAGACCCGCCCGACAGTGGCGTTTCAGACAAGGTCGAACCCGACTTCTCCACGAAGGCTCCTGGACGACCCACTCGACTTACCGGAACGACCTTCCAGTGCGCATCAACGACTAGTAAGGTACGCTACCGAACCTCCCATCATTTCATATCAACGACAGTTAGAAATAGACCAACTACGTCGTAATAGGGATGAATTGGACTCCCAACTGGCCGATCTTTTATCTAGCCAGAACCCGACACCTGAGCAACTACACTCGGAATCGCAACCAGGTCGACCGGACCAGTCGCCTACATTTCGCCAGGAACCCAGTTCTCCTGGTCAAATGAATAGTCGACCCGGATCACCAGGTACCGACAACCCATACTCGACCGGCATAGACAACTTTGATAATGACTTAGTCGATAGGATCAGACAGATCTATCACTCCAACCAACCAGTCGACCAAGTTGTTACTCGACCCAGTCTCCCGAATATTCGCACTCATATTCATGAGCCGAATATTCTATACATAGATCAGCCGAGGGTAACTCACACTACAACCCCCAGAGTGTCGACCCCTCGGACTAGTCGGCCACCTAGTTACCAAACTCAACCAGCGATAGGCATTCCTATGATGCAACCTATCAATCAACCATCGTTTTCACAGACGCATAATAGGCCCATGCCACAAAACCCATACAACCGACCGGTAGCCTCCCAGCCACCAGTCCTACCGACTGTGACCTAGTACCAACCCACCGTACCTATGTGTACATCTTGTGGCGACTATGGTCATCTTCTCGACCAATGTGCACTGTACAACCCTCGGTCGATAGGCTATTCGGCACCTGCAGCTCAGACACAGCAGCAGCCTCCCTACCCAGCAGCTACACTCCCGACTCGGACGATTGCTCGGAAACCGGTAGCGATGCCTACTTACAAGGAAGGCAAGTGTGCCATTACGCATGTCCATCGATTTCTCAATGCCCTTACGTTGAATGGCGAAACCGACTCGACTATTACTATAGCGTTGTTCGGAAATTCCCTAGTCGATGCTGCTAACTATAATTGGTTCTCGACTCAACGGACGTCATACCCACACCAAAACTTACATGAAATCCTCGATGCCTTCAAACATTGCTACCAGGATATCGACAATGATGACCAGGCTTACCTACGTTTCCGCAGTATGAAACAGGATGCCAAAGAGTCGGTTGACGATTACTATGAACGGATGATGAAACTAGCCAGCCAGTTTGAGGTCCTTCCGGCTGATAATTTCCTACTAAGCAATTTCCGAGCTGGTTTGCTGAAGTATCTGCAGGTAACCACAGTCGGACTACCAAGATCGACACTAGCCCAGGCCAAGAAATCGGCTAAGCTTGCAGAAAGCGGACTACCTAAGGAACCCGACTCGACTACTACCGAGCGGCCCGAGACTACAAAACGAGCATTTTGCAACCGATGCAAGAAGCCAGGCCATTTCGAACGCGATTGCTGGCTCAATCCGGAGAGCGAGATCGAAAAAAGGCGCGCGGCGGCTAATAGGACAGCGCCAGTAGCAGCAGCAACACCAGTGTCGACTACCGCCGAATCAAGGAGTCGACCACCGCGAGATAGCACACCACGACGGATATTCCCCTGCTCTCTGTGCAAAACATTGGACCACCCGACACACTTGTGTCCCCTACTGAAGGATCCGAAGGTCGTCCAATTCCTTAATCAGCAGATCGAGACCAAGCCCAATACGTCGTCAGTAGTCATTGAAGAACTACCGAACACTACGGTTGGTGTCCTAACAGTCGCAGCGATTACCAGAAGCCAGTCGACTACCGACCAGCCAACTTCTGACCAGACCACAGAGAAGACCGACTGGACTGCCCAAGAACTACTACGTGATCAAATGATGCAAGAAGTTCGTCAACTCCAAGCCGAGTTGGAAACAACCACTTCCACTAAAGACCCAAAGTTGACTGAGGACTCGTCCTCACTCGACTGGGACGCGGAGGCATTACCGCAACAAACGATCACCCTTCAAGACAACCGAGACCAACCGACTCCGGCCACAGTCGACCAAGACAGCATCGCATTCAGCGCCGTCCAGCAGCAGATCCTCGATCAACTCCAAGACTGCAAATTGCAGGTTTCCATCCGTGACTTACTACAGTTATCACCGACCCTCACCAAACTGGTTAGGGATCGACTGACGCATTTAGACCCAGAGTCGACTCAAGCGTTACCCTACTCGACTACAGAGGAGGTGACGATCGCTGCTGCAGCAGTCATCGACAAACACATGCCAGTCATCACAGTATCAGTCGGTAAAAACATGGTCGACGACGTTCTAATCGATGGCGGCTCCGGCGTCAATGTGATCACCGAAGATGAACGCCGACGGTTGGGACTAGCTAAGCCGTCACCCGCACCATTCAACCTCAAAATGGCTAATGGCACCATAGCACGACCCAAAGGATTGATCAGGGATGTCAAAATTCACATTCATGGCATCCCCTACATAGTCACGCTTATAGTCATCGACTGCTCGACAGTCCAGTCAGACTACCGGTTATTACTCGGTCGACCCTGGCTTCGACATGCCAAAGTCATACACAACTGGGGCAACAATGAAGTGCAGATCATGGGCAATGGCACAGTCAAGACTGTCAAGATAAATCGACAGTTAGGATACGAGGCGGTTACACCACATGCGCTAGTCTGTTACAACTTTGCGGAAGGAATCACCGACGAAGAGGAGGAAATTTTGATGGCCTCCGACCCGACCCTCCACACAATGGGCACAATCGACTGGAACCTCCTAGCTACCGAGTCGACAGTCGACCAGTCTGGAACGGAACCGACTCCGACGGCCAGTACCCCTGGGCACCAAGGTATTCAACATAGACCAGGAACAATGTTGGTAGACGAGACACCAATACAAGACAAGCTGCGATTCATGGACATTGCCCATTGGAATCACAATGAGAAGGATCGACTCGACCATGTCAACGTCGGTACCTCTACCGACCCCAAGCTGTTGAAGCTGAACGCAAATTTGAGCCCTAGTCTCAGAGCTAGCGCAGAATCCCTGTTTAAGGAATACATTGACATTTTCGCCTTCTCTTACGAAGGTCTGCGTGGTATACCGGAACACATAGCGACTCATCGGATCGAGCTCGACCCGACCATCTCGCCTAGTCACCAAGCAAGATACCGGATGAACCCAAACTATGCGCAAGCGGTAAAGGACGACCTGGAACGACTTCTAAAAGCAAGATTCATCGCACCAGTCGACCAGGCGACATGGCTATCCCCAATAGTCGTGGTCCCCAAAAAGAATGGGAAACTACGGATATGCGTAGATTTCCGTCGACTTAATGCAGCAACCAAGAAAGACCCGTACCCCCTTCCGTTCACGGACAAGGTACTCGACGCAGTCACAGGCTATGAAGCCTACTCCTTCATCGACTGTTTCTCAGGCTACCACCAGGTACGGATCGACCCGACCGACCGCCCCAAAACAGCGTTTATTACCGAATGGGGCGCGTATGTATGGGTCGTGATGCCGTTTGGATTGAAGAACGCCCCGCCTACCTACCAGCGCATCGTCAACCAGATCTTCAAAGAGTACCTGGGCGACTTCATGAAGCTATTCCTAGACGATTTCAATGTCTTCAGCGACATCGACTCCCACCTACCGAAGCTCAGACTAGTCTTTGACCGATGTCGACAGTACGGGATAAGCCTCAATCCAGAAAAATGTATATTCTATGTTCCTTCTAGTGTAATTTTGGGCTACATTGTAGGACGGGAAGGCAAGTTTCCGGATCCAAAGAAAATCCAGGTCCTAGTCGACATGCCCTCACCAAAGGACGTTAAAGCCATTCAAACGTTCAACGGCCTAGCCCAGTTCAACCGATGCTTCATCAAAAATTATGCTGCCATCATGGAACCCATCACCAAACTGACCAGGAAAGGCGAACCGTTCGACTGGACACCGGCGTGCGCAACCGCATATCAGACCATCAAGGATCGATACCAGACTGCACCAATCCTGATCGGAGTCGACTGGTCACTCGACTTCCACATATACACAGACGCATCCGACATAGCAGTCGGGGCGATGCTAGCACAGAACCCGACCGGCAACATCGACCAGCCGATAGCCTACGCTTCTCGACTACTCAACAAAGCAGAGAAGAACTATACAACAACTGAGAAGGAAGCCCTCGCAATGGTGTACGCCATCAACAAATTCCGCCATTACCTCCTAGGTAATAAGTTCGTCTTCTATGTCGACCACCTGGCGCTCCAGTACTTAATCAACAAACCTCAGGTATCGGGTCGACTGACACGCTGGCTAGTATTGTTTCTTGAATTTGACTTCACTGTGGTTTATAAACCAGGCAAAACACATGGAGTAGCCGACGCACTATCAAGAAATGAAGGAGCCGAGCCAGCCATAGGCATACCCGACCAGACATTCGACGCACAACTCTTTTCCACCAAACCCGACTGGCTACACCCCATAGTCGACTACTTGACTACCGGGACTTTTCCAACCCAGATGACGAAGGAGGCTCGCAAACGAATCGCTCACAAAGCCATTCCGTACCAAGTACTCGACGGACAACTGTACCGACTCGGCAAGGACCACCAGCTCCGACTAGTCCTGACCAGCAGTCAGCCGACAACAATCCTCCAAGAATTACACAAAGGCAACGCGGGAGGACATTTTGCTCATGACATCACTGTCCAAAAAATACTAGACGCAGGCTACTGGTGGCCGACTCTACACCAAGACGCTGTCCAGTACTGCCAGTCGTGTCATGAATGCAAGAAGACTGGCGGACTACCCAACACAGTCTCATCGAAGCTCGTCACCCAACTACCCGCAGAACCATTTATGAAATGGGGACTCGACTTCATAGGCCCCGTCAAGAAGACCCGACATACAGCCTGTCGATACATTTTGGTGGCTACCGACTATGCCACCAAATGGGTCGAGGCTAGAGCTCTCCGAGGAAACACCGTCAGGGAGACCGCGCAGGTCCTGTACAAGGCAATTCTCACCCGGTTTGGATGTCCACTCCACCTAGTAAGCGACCAAGGTACCCATTTTATCAATAGCACGGTGCATACTCTCACCGAGCATTTCTTACTCCGACACACGACTTCAACGACATACTATCCGCAAGGCAACGGCCAAGCCGAGTCGACCAACAAGGTCATAGTCCGAATGCTCCAAAAGCTAGTCAACGAGAATCGAACCGACTGGGACTTACAGCTCCACACGGTCCTATTTGCTTACCGAACGGCATACAAAGTTGGCACAGGCCACACACCTTTCCAATTGGTGTATGGTCTGACGCCATTGATGCCAACCGAATACATCATCCTGACCCAACGGTCGACATCGACTACCGACTTCACTCCGGAGGAGGATAGTATGCGCGCGGGGAGCGGTGAGCGGAGAAATGTGGGATTACGAGTAAGAATTTCAAGTCAATCGTGGTCAACGACACTATAATAAGTAAATATTTGAATATTCTGATATTTTTAGTAAATTTTTGGACCTATGACCGTGGAATATTTGGTACCTATTACCGTGGTTTTGGGTCAGTGGTTCAGGGATAAAGGCACATTAAAGGCACACTCTGTCTCTATAACCGTGGTAATGAGATCCAAATCCGCGGTTTTAGGTAAAAAGAGATTGTTATTTCAGCGTCTTATTAGGGGCCAATCCACTCGTTTGGGCATAATTATTTGAAATGCATAGCAAGTTTAGCGTTTAGAGCAGTTTGGGTACAAGATAGAAAAATACCAGAGTTTAGGGTTTAGGGTTTCGTAAATAATATGCAACCTTTGAATGCTGCAGCGTTGGCACAGTTGTGGGCTTGCTTGATGGATGGGCTCTTCTTGTTGCGGCGGACATTCTTGCCGTGACGTCGCTTGGGAACTTCAGCTGGGAAAGTTGGGGTTACATATGTTGACAAGTCGATGGAGAGACGGTGGTCTTGGAAGAGCCTTCGCGGCGATATGACCTCGCGCTGTGGAAGTCGACAAAGGGAACTCGAAGATGACATCTCCATTGTACTGGGGCGGGAGGAACTCAACTCGCGTGATAGATGTAAAGTTGTAGTCAAACTTCTTAAACATATTCCTAAAGCCCTTTCTATCCAATAGCAATTTCAGGCACTCCACGACATTATGATTTGCAGGCAAAGAAAGCGGGTGGGCAGCTTATAGGTGGACGGACAGCTGCGTGCAGAAGATTGAGGATTAGGCTGAGGAGGAAGAATAAGATCGTGATCTACATTCTCTGGGACTTCATCGTCATTGAGTTCATAAATTGTCTCTAAGCCTGGCTCAATTTTCACGCAAGCTAGGACAGTTGTTTGCATAGTGCAAGTGGATGACTCTCTTGGAGTCAAAAGTTCGGTGGATGTGCCCGTAAAGCAATCCATGAGACCGTAAGCTCTATATCTACTCGGCCTAAGCAACCTGACTTTTCCATCTTCTGTAACTATTGAGAGCTGCCTAACGGTGTGCGTAAGTTGACCAGACTCAGAATCAAAGACCTCCTCATCTACGTGCACCGTTGTTGCAAGAAACTGAAAGGTCAAACTTAAACTGAACGCAGAGACATATGCAAATCCATCGTCCTCTATTGGGAAGGATGTAGGAATGTCTGCACCTTCGACTCGAATGAATGCCATGATCTATTCCCGGAGCAATACAAACTCAAAACATTCTATGCAATATCGATTGAGATCGAGCACTTGAGAAAATTTGTTTAAATGCAAATTGAGAGGTAGTGCCCACTTCAACTATATTCAGAGAAGAGCGCTAAAATCTAGAT
Source organism: Pohlia nutans (assembly GCA_022496805.1). Taxonomy (NCBI): domain Eukaryota; kingdom Viridiplantae; phylum Streptophyta; class Bryopsida; order Bryales; family Mniaceae; genus Pohlia; species Pohlia nutans. Next base: position 9,282,639 of record CM040086.1, read on the forward strand.
TTGCCTTTCTGGAAGAGCCCGTGTCATAGTACTGTTAGATGTAGGGTATGTAGAAATGGATAATATTATAGTGCCTTTGTTGTCTTCAGAGATAGACTACAATTGGAAGGGTCTATGTACACTGCAAGGGTCTTGGAGTATGGCAACGTTGTCACTGAGCAAGGATTGCAGACGATTCCAGAGACTATGGAGGAGACGCCGACAGACAAGACTTCACAACAAAGCAATCGACCCTCTATTAGTGAAGACGGGGAAAAACACCGTATTCATTAAATTGGGAGTTTCCATTAAATTGGGAGTCAAATTGATCTACATCACATGATCATTTCACTATCAGATCTACAACATGCATACATCAATTTGACTCCCAATTTAATGGAAACTCCCAATTCAATGAATATGGAGTTGAAAGCGATTTCGAGGAAGAGAAGCAAGATGTCGAGGAGAATTCTGCCAACCATATTTCACTATCATGAGTATCATTTTTAAGTTCTTGTATCACTCATACCTCAACCCTAGTCTAAATCCAAGCCCTTGTTCAGGCCATTGTCTTGGCCCTCTCCCTCCTGTCCTCGTCGTCCTCACCCTGGTTGTAGTGTTTGAGGTGACCATGTCAGGCAATGTCGCCTAAACCCTAAACCGTCTTTGTCCTGGCTGTGTCCGACCTCATCGACCTGGTTGTCTTCACCCTTGCCGTTTTTGCCTTGGCCGTCCTTGTCCTCGCCGTCTTTGCCCTGGCCGTCGCCTAAGCGTCCTATTTGCCGTGGTCCTGACCGTCGTCTTGGTCGTGGCCCTGACCATCGTCTTTGCCGTGCCCTAACCGTCACCTTCGCTCTTGTTGTCTTTGTAGTAGCCCTTGTCCTCTTCATTGTCTTGGCTGTGCTCTTCCCGTCTAGTCTTTCCTAGACTCTAATCTCGTGATATTATCAACGTTTAGGGTTTGCATTTTTAATTGCATGCTCTAGAGCAATTTCTTACTATCGAATGAGATCTTGATTGTGCAGATGCATGAACTAAGCTATTACTAGGTTGTGCCTTGAATGTCCCAAATAGAGATTTCATCAGACAAAGAGGTCCTGGACGTTGAGGCAAATAAGGAGGGAAGAGTAGAGGAAGCACAAAGCGTGCAAGTAGAGAATGAGACGACGTTGGATTCCGTGGTGGTGATCAACGTCGTGGTGTAGGTAGAGGACAATGTGCAACAAGGTACAATCCTAAATTTCTTGCACACTAACTCATGCACAAGAAATTTTGAAATATTTGTTGTGCCGGCCACCTACTTCGTGGTCTTGGAAATCTCCCTCGTCATTGTGCCCCTGGTCCTTGACACCATCGTCATCACCCTCGTCATCCTGTTCGCCTTCGCCTCGTGATGGCCCTAGCCCTGGTCGTGATGATCTCCCTCGTTGTTGTGGTGTTCCTGGCACTCGTGTGGTAATCACCCTCAAGGTTGTGATGGCCGTGGCCCTCGTCCTGGCCTTGGCACTTTGCACCGTGGCCGGTGCCGGCCACCCACTTCCTGGCATGGTGTTCACCTTCGTCAGCGTGCCCATGACCCTTTACACCATGGTCATCACCCTTGTCATCGTGTTTGCCCCGGCCCTCGTGATAGCCCTGGCCCTGGTCGTGATGATCTCCCTCGTCGATGTAGTGTACCTGGTCCCCGTTTGGTGATTACCCTCGAGGTCGTGATGGCTGTGGCTATCGTCGTAGCCTAGCAGTACTCACCATGGCCGGTGCCGGCCACCTACTTCTTGGCATGGTGTTCACCCTCGTCATCGTGCCCATGGCCCTTGACACCATCGTAATCATCCTCGTCATCGTGTTCGCCTTGGCCCTCGTGATGGCCCTGAACCTCGTCGTGGTGTTCCTATTCCTTGTGTAGTGATCATCCTGAAGGTCATGATGGCCGGGGCTGTTGACGTCGCCCTAGCACTTGGCACCATGGTCGGCACAAACCACCCTCCTCATGCTCCTTCTGATGATCATCCGCCTTGACGTGATGGTCGTGGCCCTTATCAAAGTCGAGGCTCTTCGTACCACGGCCGGTTCCAACCACCCTCTCCATGTCCATGTAGTGATTATCCTCGTCGTCGTGATGGTCGTGGCTCTCGTCATCGCCCTGACCGCTACCGGCCACCCTCTCCCTTCCACAAGCCACCCTCTCCCAAGACTAGCTTCAGGACCCCAGCCGGTGCCGGCCGACCGTACAACAATTCTAACGGCTCATAACATACCATTGGAAAGGTACTTTTGAGACCTTTCCAACGGTATATTACACGCTCCGAGATTCCAAAAATTGCAGTTGTTACACCTCGATGAAACTCCAGCAGCGTCAAACTTGAAAATTTTCAAACTTGTCATGGCAGCTTCAGGACCCCAGCCGGTGCCGGCCGACCCTACAACAATTCTAAGGGCTCATAATATACCATTGGAAAGGTACTTTTGAGACCTTTCCAACGGTATATTACACGCTCCGAGATTCCAAAAATTGCAATTGTTACACCTCGATGAAACTCCAGCAGCGTCAAACTTGAAAATTTTCAAACTTGTCATGGCAGCTTCAGGACCCCAGCCGGTGCCGGCCGACCTTACAACAATTCTAAGAACTCATAATATACCATTGGAAAGGTAATTTTGAGACCTTTCCAACGGTATATTACACGCTCCGAGATTCCAAAAATTGCAGTTGTTACACCTCGATGAAACTCCAGCAGCGTCAAACTTGAAAATTTTCAAACTTGTCATGGCAGCTTCAGGACCCCAGCCGGTGCCGGCCGACCTTACAACAATTCTAAGGGCTCATAATATACCATTGGAAAGGTAATTTTGAGACCTTTCCAACGGTATATTACACACTCCGAGATTCCAAAAATTGCAGTTGTTACACCTCGATGAAACTCTAGCAGCGTCAAACTTGAAAATTTTCAAACTTGTCATGGCAGCTTCAGGACCCCAGCCAGTGCCGGCCGACCCTACAACAATTCTAAGGGCTCATAATATCCTATTGGAAAGGTAATTTTGAGACCTTTCCAACGGTATATTACACGCTCCGAGAATCCAAAAATTGCAGTTGTTACACCTCGATGAAACTTCAGCAGCGTTAAACTTGAAAACTCTCAAACTTGTCATAGCAGCTTCAAGACCCGAGCCGGTGCCGGCCTCCCTTTTGGAGGTCAATTTTAATTTGTTTTGAACATTAAAGTCTAGCTTTGTGTGAGCTCATCACGTTTTCTAAACACCAGTGGGAGGCAGGGCTTGACCCAGCCGGTGCCGGCCTCCCTTTTGGAGGTGAATTTTAATTTTTTTTGAACACTAAAATGCTGGCTCTGAGTGAGCTCATCACGTTTTCTAAACACCAGTGGAAGGTAGGGCTTGACCCAGCCGGTGCCGGCTTCCCTTTTTGAGGTCAATTTCAATTCTTCTGTAACACTAAAATGCTGGCTTTGTGTAAGCTCATCATGTTTTCTAAACACCAGTGGAAGGCAGGGCTTGTCCCAGCCGGTGCCGGCCTCTCTTTTGGAGGTCAATTTTAATTTGTTTTGAACATTAAAGTCTAGCTTTGTGTGAGCTCATCACGTTTTCTAAACACCAGTGGGAGGCAGGGCTTGACCCTGCCGGTGCCGGCCTCCCTTTTGGAGGTGAATTTTAATTTTTTTGAACACTAAAATGCTGGCTCTGCGTGAGCTCATCACGTTTTCTAAACACCAGTGGAAGGTAGGGCTTGACCCAGCCGGTGCCGGCCTCCCTTTTTGAGGTCAGTTTTAATTTTTCTGTAACACTAAAATGCTGGCTTTGTGTACGCTCATCACGTTTTCTAAACACCAGTGGAAGGCAGGGCTTGACCCTGCCGGTGCCGGCCTCCCTTTTTGAGGTCAATTTTAATTTGTTTTGAACACTAAAGTCTAGCTTTGTGTGAGCTCATCACGTTTTCTAAACACCAGTGGAAGGCACTGCTTGACCCAGCCGGTGCCGGCGTCCCTTTTGGAGGTGAATCTTTTTTTTTTTTGAACACTAAAATGTTGGCTTTACGTGGGCTCATCATGTTTTCTAAACACCAGTGGAAGGCAGGGCTTGACCCAGCCGGTGCCGGCCTCCCTTTTTGAGGTCAATTTTAATTTTTTTTGAACACTAAAATGCTGGCTCTGCGTGAGCTCATCACGTTTTCTAAACACCAGTGGAAGGCAGGGCTTGATCTAGCCGGTGCCGGCCTTTCTTTTGGAGGTCAATTTTAATTTTTTTTGAACACTAAAGTCTGGCTTTGTGTGAGTTCATCACGTTTTCTAAACACCACTGGGAGGCAGGGCTTGACCCTGCCGGTGCCGGCCTCCCTTTTCGAGGTCAATTTTAATTTTTTTTGAACACTAAAATCTGGCTTTGTGTGAGCTCATCACGTTTTCTAAACACCAGTTGAAGGCAGGGCTTGACCCAGCCGGTGCCGGCCTCCCTTTTGGAGGTCAATTTTAATTTTTCTTAAACATTAAAGTCTAACTTTGTGTGAACTCATCATGTTTTCTAGACAGCCGTGGAAGGCAGGGCTTGCCCAGCCGGTGCCGACCTTCCTTGTAGAGGTCAATTTTAATTTTTTTGAACACTAAAGTCTGGCTTTGTTTGAGTTCATCACGTTTTCTAAACACCAGTGGAAGGCAGGGCTTGACCCAGCCGGTGCCGGCCTCCCTTTTCAAAGGTGAATTTTAATTTTTTTTTAACACTTAAATGCTGGCTTTGCTTGAGCTCATCACGTTTTCCAAACACCAGTTGAAGGCAGGGCTTGACCCAGACGGTGCCGGCCTCCCTTTTTGAGGTCAATTTTAATTTTTCTTTCACACTAAAATGCTAGCTTTGCGTAAGCTCATCACATTTTCTAATCACGAGTGGGAGGTAGGGCTTGACCCAGCCGGTGCCGGCCTTTCTTTTCGAGGTCAATTTTAATTTTTTTTGAATACTAAAATGCACGCTTTGTGTGAGCTCTTCACGTTTTCTAAACACTAGTGGAAGGGAGTGCTTTACCCAGCCGGTGCCGGCCTCCCTTTTGGAGGTCAATTTTAATTTTTTTTGAACACTTAATTGGAGGCTTTGTGTGAGCTCATCACGTTTTCTAAACACCAGTGGAAGGCAGGGCTTGACCCTGTCGGTGCGGGCCTCCCTATTTGGAGCTCAATTTTATTCTTTCTTTAACTCTAAAATGCTGGCTTTGTGTGAGCTCATAATTCACACGTTTTATTAATTCAATGTGGATATAGTGTACCATAGATTACACGTGGTATTGGGTTAATATGTAGTCAGTGCTTAGATGCTTACATCGTTTAGGTGTCCCCATAGATCAATCTCTATTGGATACAGAGGGTGAAATACAAGAAAATGAAGGAGAAGACCTTGAAGGTGCTAATCTATCATTATGATGAATCACATTGCATGTTTATTATTTACCTTTGAAATACTAAATTTTGGAACTTCATTATTTTGAAGGTGATTCTAGTGACCTTGATGATCTTGTTGACCTTGGTGAACGTACGGAAGGTGGGCGGTTGAGTGAGAGGGACGTTCATTCATAGCTAAACTCTTTTCTCTTGAGTGAGACCCCTAATACACGATCTCGAATTGAACGGCTGCAGTTCCAACCTCGTCACAAGTCCCGCTTGTTAATTCCTCTGTGTAGAATGGTATGTCTTCCTATTGTGAGACCTTTTCTCAGAAACGATGTCATGAAGCTGGCATCCCATTTTATCAAAAATAGATACATGGAAGGTAACGGTGTATTTTATGTGGCCTCTGAGGACAACGACGGTAAGACTAAAGATGTCACTCCAGAAATTAAATCATCTTGGAGTCACCATTGGGTTTGTGTCAACGATGAGTTCGAATCCTTGCTTGCTGCAGATCCCATCCTCAATGTGTTCTGTGGGAAGATGTTTCATGTTTGGGATGGAAACCATAGAGTCCAGGCTTGGATGCCAATCATAAATCAGGACCATCCAAATGATCTTGGATGGCATTACTCAGTTGATAGCATCATCCTGGAGGTGAAATGAGATATACCCAAGATGCTCACTGCTCTACACGAAGTCAATTGGTACGATTTCTATTACTGATTAACTTTGCTTTTATGCAGTTTTTGTGTATCATTTCATAACTAGACTAATTCAAATGTATTTGATTTAACAGGAGAAATGAAAAGTCTCATGTGACTTCCAACCTTGTCCATAAACTCTATCGAGTTCGAACCATTGGGGCTCAACCTCTCTCATATTTTAAATCATTGGTGCCACCTGAGGACCTTCGACTCTCTGATCAGAAACAGAAGGGTGACAAGAGCCAGACGTGGTTTTCATTGACTGTTGATTCTCTCAGTGCTCTTCTCAATCAGGTATAACCGTCACTTAACTGCTGAAGTTTGTGTATAATGTTGGCAATTAGTTCTTTCCTAATGTCTGTTTAATTGTTTTGTCTTCCTATTGCAACAAGAGATTGGAGAAGCAACCGCCGTTGCTCAGAGGAGATTTTATGAGAGATATCCTAATCTAGAAGATTGGAGTGCTAAGAGACTTGAGGAACTGGTACACAGGGCTGTGAAGAAAACCAAAGTTCATTACAAGGGTGAGTTGAAGAAGATGCTGCCTGTTGCTGATCCCAGCAACACCATACCTTTTCTTGAGGAAGTGAAGTATGACTATGAGTCTCATGATGAAGATCCAGAGGTGAAGCTTGAGAAGCTTTGGATGCTTGGCACCAGCGTTATGGATCCTATAATGAAGGTTCCTGATTCCGATGATGTGACCGTTCCTGACGAGCCCCTTGACTGTCCATGTGAGTAAGTTTCAATGTTTATTTAATGAACCTTGCAAATACTAGTTAGTACATCTTCATCTAAATACGTTTTCTAATACTTTTACACTTCTCTTGTTTGCAGTTTGACGAGGACTAGACCACTACAGCGGTGCCGTTTTAACCTTAGAAAGTTCTTGCAGAGTTTGGTCAGCCCTGATAGTTCCCCTCAAGGACTTCCAGTGTACGTAGAAGCATTGGCAACGGCATTTGCCAATGCTAGTCCTAGCCCTAGTGGTTCTTCATGCTATTCTACACCGCGTCGACATTATGATCCTCGTGTGCTTTCATATGTCGATGTAAGTGCTATCGAATCTGATACAGATTCACTTTGATTGTACGGTTTGAGTATTTATTTATTTCCACATCATTTCTTGATTCTATAACAAGTTTGAATGCATTTCTGTCAGATTCAGGAACAAGCGATTGCTGTTAGAAGCTACTTAATTCCACTAATAACCCTAAAAATACACCCTAAATTCCACGGCTATAGGTACTTTTCATAAATGAATGTTTCATAAATACTCACCAATTACACCTAAATCCGCGGTAATAGGAGGTCCTTTAAAATCCAACAGCCCGAAATTTTTCCAAAAATCTCTGCTCACTGCTCACTGCTCACTGCTCACGTAATAGCTTTTCCCACTTCACTCCCAGGCGAGTACTAGCAGCCCGAGCCGCTGAACTCGAGAAGTTAGACGAGACCCGACTGACAGCAGCCACCCACCACGGCGCACAACAGTGGAACCGAGCCCAGTGGGCCCACACCCAAGGTCAGTCGACTCAATACAATGTAGGCGACTACGTCCTATGGCACCCGAAAGGGACAAATGTCCATACCGGTAAACTTCGTAGCAAATGGTTTGGCCCATATCGTGTCCAGTATACCCTCCCCAACAACACTGTCCTCCTAGTCAGCATTCAACACTTTGACCCCGACCCGGTAGTAGTCAACGTCAACAAACTCAAACCCTACCGAGTTCTAGGCGAGCAACCTCCAACCGACTTGGCTAGCCCACTCACTAGCAAATCAGAGATTAGGTCAACACTAGAACAGAACGAAGATGAGCCCAACCGACAGCAACGGAACCGACCCGACCTAGTTACCGTGGGTCGACTCGACTGGTCGACCCGACTGGTCAACCCGACCGGTCAAACCCTAGAAGAGCCGCCATATTTATGGCCGCCGCCCTCACCTATCTTCTCAGTTTTGAATGCAAGGCCCATAGGGCAGGTATTTAGCACCATGGCCACACCCCTTCTTCCTCCTCTTGCCTCCTCGCCATTAGTTTCCTCTCCACCCGACCCACAGGCCGCGCGCCTTCTATCTCCCATTTCTCACTCTCCTCCCTCCTTCCCTTCTCCTCCGGCCGACCGCTACTCCGCGGCCCTTGCCTTATGCATTCTTAGCAAGCGATTTAGACAATCACGAGTAGAACGGCGACGAGTAGTCAAGTGACCCCGTAGCCCGACTGTGCGAGAGATCATCGAGAGTAGATTGAGTAGGAAACGACCGCGCCCATTGCCACTGCAGCCGACTGTGTGCGAGCCGACTTCGGGACTATGCCGGCCTTTCTCTTGTCTCCTTGTGCGCAGATTTGCAGCCGACCGATCGATGGCGAAAGGCAAGTCGACTGATCGCGGCCCCCGACGCCTTTGGTCCTCCGCACCACCGAGTTACGAAATTCCGATCCGTTCTAGGGAGGGACTCTACAAAACCCTCGCCTTTCAGTCAATGCGGCCGATGCGGGAATGGCGCGAGTACGCCGCTGAACACACGACTGAGGCCAACTTCATCAAGGCGATCGGCGTTTCAGACTTTGTAGCACTCGACTAGGACAACCCTCAACGCGCGCCATGCATGGAGCTGATTGAGGAGTTCATCAACGCTGCGGTAGTCGACCTCTCCAACAAGTCGATCACCGCGCGAGTCCGCACACATACAGTCACAGTTGACCCGACTGTGATTCACGAGGTTCTCAAACTGCCATTTGGCATTACTATCCAGCCAATCGACCCTGCGGAGTTCCCACCGGGTCGGTTAGAAGAATATTCTGCAGCCGGCAAGATTTCCGAGGGCTACAGCATCTACCACTGCAAACCCGAACACCACAGGCGACTGACGGCATTCATTCAAGGCCTCGGGTTCAAACGCAAGACGACCTACATCAGCAAGGAAATGCTCAACGTAGTCTGCACAGTCGAGGCCCTGATCGACCGCGCTATGCAATGGGACTGGGCGACATGGATGTTCAACTCGATCGCCATCGACATCAAGGCGATGCAGACCACGAAGACCACGATCTGCCCTTCAGCCGAGGTATTAGACTTCCTTCTTGAGTCTTATTTTCCTAGCACTGACGAAGAATATGCACACCAAACAGTCGCCCAGCAGAACACCAAAGACCGACGTCGACAGTCGGAGAACTCGGAAAACAACTCCCGAGGACCCGACTACATCGTTTTCCAAGGCGGGCTTGGAGCCGACCGCACTTCGAAGGACCATGTTCGACCGCCCCGACCAGTCGACCAAGGCCAAACATCGACTGCTCGACCCCCTAGTCGACAAACTACACCCGACCCAGTAGCACCGACAGCCACTACCGGGAGCCAACCGACCACAGAACGAAGAGAGACGCGCTCCTCACTCGCACGCAAGCGGGACCAGGAGCGACTAGAGAAACGTGCCAAATGAGGTAAACTCACACGCTTGAGTCAGTTTGTGCCTCGACAGGTCGACCTGACTTCATCCGACAGTGAGGCCCAGTCGACTCCACCACCAACGCCAAAAGAGACTCCCATCCCGGACACACGTCCGCCTTCTCTATCCGACTTCGCGCCGCTCAACCTCGAAGCGGCATATGGAGCGGCACCAACCGGCGAATTTCGCCAGCCACCATCCGTCTCGCCCACGACTCGACCGCCGCCATCACCTGGGGTCAATCGACCCGCACCCGACTCACCAACATCACGAGCTACGACACTAGCAATGCATTGGCGCCAGCGCTTGGAGGACGTCCAAGGAGCAGTAGGTCGACTCGAGGATGTCGGCTCCCGAGTGAACCTCCTCTTGTTCGAGGCGGTTCAAGCAAAAACCACCCTTCAAGCCGAGCTCGACCGCCACCGATTGGAGAGTAGTTGACTGACCAAGGACTCCACAACATACAAGCAACAGGTCGACAACCTCACCATCGAACTGGCAAGACTCCGTACTACTCTCACCACCGTCACGGAGGAGAAGAGTCAAACCGACAACAGATTGACCCAGCTAGAAGCCGACCTCCACAGCAGTCAACAGCAGGAACAGAAACACCAGAGTGAGCTCGTGGTAGCACGAAACAAACTTGGAGCGGCACGAGCCGAGGTAGCATCAACCTAGCTCAGTCTTCAGCAAGCTCGGAGGGAGATAGTCGACTCCAATAACCGACTCGACCTACTACTCCAGGACAACGTGGAAAAGTCCCGCCAATTCGCAAGTCGGGAGCTGCAGTTACACAAACTTTGAGCGCGCAAGTACCGACTCCGACTCAAGGCAAGAAATTGTATCAAGGTTCTCAAGCACACCCTCAGCACCGACCGCCACCAGCTCAACATGTACCGCAGGCAACTCGACCAACTTCAGCTCGACCACCCGGACTTGGAGATTCCAGCAGTCGACGAAGACGAAGAGAAGGATACGAGCCACCTCAAACCCGACCATTCGCTCTGGGAGAACCAGTCGACTGACGAAGACGAGGTCTTGACTACCGACGTCAAGTTAAGTGAAGACGACGACGAAGACGACAGCGAGTCGACCAATGAAGACGAAGATCGCGATCAGCAACAACAAGACCAGCAGCCACCGCCAGTCAACCTTCAAGACACGGTGCAACAGCAGCCAGCCACTCCACACCCTCCTTCTCCACAGCAGCAGCAGGATCAGCAGCCCCTAGCACCCGACCAGATGATGACAGCACCTACACCATCGATCGACAACACCTCAGTCGGCTTACCGGTTATCTCTTCACCACACTCTCTGGGGTTCGACTTCTCAGGAATGCCTCCCGATATCCGCTCGCCAGGCATGACCCAGGACTCTAGCGACGTCCACGACTGATGACTCGACCTCAGCTGGGTCGATTACTTGACCGCGGGTAATTTTGTCATTCCTCGTGAACAAATTTTCCTAGTCACCGACCGGGGTAGTCTAAAGTCCACAGGAGTGTATTTAGCTCAGAGGGAGGGTAATGTTAACCGAATATTAGTTGATATTCCCTTAGGCTAAGAGTAGGCTAGTCTATACCCGGCAGGAATAGACCCAGCAGGAGACACGTGGCAGTACAGGCTGGTACAGACTGGTCGACCCGACTTTCCCGGTCGACCAGTCTGACACACTGTCAGACTAGTCTCCTATATGTACCTTCACTCTCTTCGAGAGAGTTGTTGCTATACCATTTGTACATCTTTTTGGCAGCCTCAGTTGTACTTCATTCTTGTCTTAAAGCTCTTCTTGTGCGCACTAGTATGTTAGACTACTGCTGTTAGACTACTGCTGTTTCCTGCTCTTGAATCATTCCTTGTGGTTGTATCTTGGATAGTTGTAGTAGTCTGTGGGTATACAGGAGTCAACTTACTAGCATACTGGTGCTTTTCCTTAGCCGACAGTTCATTCTTCATAGTAGAAACCTCTTACTACTCCTCTCAATCTTTAGAAACTAGTCTAGAGTGGAATAGTTTTGGCGGCGTAGCTTCATTCGTTTAAGGTTGGTTCCTAGAAAACCCCCTTAACACTTCCACTCTCACAGAGCCGAGTGCAGCAGCCAATTCCCCCTACTTTATCACAGTCTGCACCAAACGAGTTTTGTTCGCAAGCCTTAATCATCAATGCGTCCATTCTTCAGCAGCAACAACATTTCCTTGATGTTCAGAAATTTGCCCTCTCGTGCTCTCCATCTCGTTCTCGTAGCTTCCGTGGGGTGCCATCTGTGCGTGGGCATGCAGACTTGGTAATTGCAGATTTGCCAGATGGTCTACCAGTACCAAATGTCTCGGTGCCATCATCTGCAATACCTACTTGGAATTTAAAGTCTGAGAGTTATTTGCAGGAGTTGTTCGACTTTGCAGATGAAATTCTTCATGATAATGGCGCACTACTGCTTTTTCATCCGTTTGATAATGGCGAGTACCTTGATGACATTGAGACATTTTTTGAGGCTTTTGGATTTGCAATTTGCAAAGAATGGATGGGGGTTAACTACTTGCCTATGAGTTCAGCAAAGGTTCCAAGAACTACAACGAATAGGTTCAATATTCTTCTGCTTAATCGAATTCCTCGTCCCGAAGACTCCGTGTCTTGGACGTCTGCATTTCATGTTCGTGATGTGCCAGAGTTGGTTGCCCACGGTTTGAACGTCGGACTCAACGACACGTTGATCAATCACTGCACCCACCCTCTGATGGATGGTGCTCGTCCATGGCGAGGCCCAAGGGAGAAAGATGAGTATTTTTTTGCTTGTCTCATTTTGGCGTTGACCACTGCTGGAGACATTGTCGTCGATGTTGCCGCTAGCACCGGTATGATCTATTCCACATTGCTTTGCTAGTGATTCTCATTTATGGTCTTTGCTTTTCATGTTGTTAATATGTACTTATGTCGTGGTTTCTGTCGTGACTCTTTCTAGGCAATTCCATCACTGCTTGCAAGAGTACAGATCGGCATGTTTTGGGCATGGAGGGTGACAAGAAGCTGTTTGAGGCTGTTCTAAAGCCGATGATATCTCTTGCGACGGCTCCAGCAATTCCTCCTGCTCCTGGACTGTCTGCAAAAAAGCCAAAGAAGGCTGCTGCAGTGAAACGCCGTCGTGTGGAGGACACTCAGTAAGTAAGTGTCGCTTACCGTTTCTATCCATCTCTAATCTTTATTGTGTTTTGATCATTCATAAATCTTTAATTTGTGTCTAATCATTCCTTCTGTTACAACATGTCAGGCTCTTTGCAAGTCCGTTTAAGAGTTGGAGACTACCTTCTTATGTTGAAGACATTGCACAGCTGCAATCACTGGAACCTTCTCCACCTCCTATGATAGAACGTCCCCCGAAGTATGACCCTCGTGTTTACAAGTATTTAGATGTTGCTGCAGAGGTTGATTTTGATGTAATTGTGTCTCAGTTTCAACCTAGTGATCAGGAGGAATACTCAATGTCGCTATGCACTAGCAACATTAATAGTGGTTTGATTTATGTGGATGATGAGGCGATTAGTCAATAGCCCTCATCAATATTGTATTTCCTTTGCAACTATATTATATATCTAGAGTGTAGCATTTGTTTTCATCTTCGTGTGGCATTTGTTTCCATCTTCATGTAGCATTTGTTTTTTTCTTGGTGTGGCGTCTGTTTTTATCTTGGTATGGCATTGGTTTTCAAGGTGCTGGTTTTCATGTGGGAGCAGTTACCTTAGTAAATGTACAAAGTGTTCAAACATGCCTAAGGCCTTTATAGAAATGTACAAAGTGTTCAAACATGCCTAAGGCCTTCATTGAAATGTACAAAGTGTTTAAACATGGCCATGGCCTTCATTGAAATGTACAAAGTGTTCAAACATGGCCAAGAACTAGATAGTCCTCTACACAGTACCCTAGTATTATCACGATTCTCGTATTCTACATACTACAGAGAATTCTATTGACTTTACAACCGTAGTCAAGATCGCCATTTCTATGTCTCAAAATTGCTAAAACTTGCATACATTGTTCAAAATTGCTCACATGAGACATGTACAAAATATCCACCTACAATATGGCACAAAGGCCAAATTCAGAGCCAAAACAGGAAAAAACTCTTGAGCAGGGTTTAGGGTTTTGGAATTTACCACTAAAACACAAGTGCTTGTGCAAAACAAAAAAAGGGCAGGAAGTGTGCGGACATGGATAAGGGCAAGGGCATGGGCAGGGCGTGTGAGGACCACGACCAAGTGTCGGGTCCGACGCATCAAAAAAAGGAACCCACAATTCAGTGCCCAAACAGGCAAAATTCCTGGAGCAGGGTTTAGAGTTTTGGAATCTGCCTCTAAAACCCAAGTGCACCTGCAAAGCAATGCAAGGGCATGTTAGGGCAGGGCGTGTGAGGGCCACGACCAAGTGTCGGGTCCGACACATCATTTGATTGAGCCTGATGGTGGCAGGCCAGAGTTGTGAGATGGAACCCACATCGCTTTGTTGCCCTAAACCACCAATCCCAAGTGCTTCTAAAAAGAAGAGTACAAAACCTAAACGTAGTGTGCTACTGCCCTAAGCATCTCCTATGCTTCTACAGACCAAAATGGAACCCACAATTCAGAGCTCGAAATGCCAACTCTCTGAAGCAGGGTTTACCCACTAAAACACAAGGGTAGTTATGCTTGAGCCTGCTGGTGGGAGGCCAGAGTTGTGAGATGGAACCCACAGCGCTCTGTGCATCTACCACCAAATCCCAAGTGCCTCTAAAAATCAAAATACAAAACCTAAACGCAGTGTGCTACTGCCCTAAGCATCTCCTGTGCTTCTACAGACCAAAATAGAACCCACAATTCAGAGCTCGAAATGCCAACTCTCTGAAGCAGGGTTTACCCACTAAAACACAAGGGTAGTTAAACTTGAGCCTGCTGGTGGAAGGCCAGAGTTGTGAGATGGAACCCACAGCGCTCTGTGCATCTACCACCAAATCCCAAGTGCCTCTAAAAATCAAAATACAAAACCTAAACGCAATGTGCTACTGCCCTAAGCATCTCCTGTGCTTCTACAGACAAAATGGAACCTACAGCACCAAAAAATGGAACCCACAATTCAGAGCCCAAAATGCCAACTCTCTGAAGCAGGGTTTACCCACTAAAACACAAGGGTGTCAGGCCAAACGAAAGAAGGGCGTTTGAAGCCAGGCTTGTCAGCGCTAGTGCCAAATGTCGGGTCCGACACTAAATATGCTTGAGTCTACTAGGTGGCAGGCCAGAGTTGTGAGATGGAACCCACAGCGCTCTGTGCATCTGCCACCAAATCCCAAGTGCTTCTAAAAATCAAAATACAAAACCTAAACGTTGTGTGCTACTGCCCTAATCATCTCCTGTGCTTCTACAAACCAAAATGGAACCCACAACACCAAAAATCGGTAACAACAGCACCAAATACACTAACCTACAGCTCCAAAAAAAGGAACATACAATGCTAAAAGAGGAACCTACAGCAAATCCACAGCACTGTAAGGAGCATGAGAGCAAGGTAAAACCAGCAACTCACTGATTCATTAAGATGCGCTCACAGATGTGCTCGCAATTAAAGAATCAACGTACAGCGAGGAGTCATCCCCAAAAAAACTAGTGTCACGAGAATTCATCTTGTAGTGAACGACAATTGTGGATGAGAACTGCCATTCCAAATTTGGAAACATTTCCTTATGTAGTTCATACATTGAGTGCCTCCAAACTCTACACTTCACATTCACACATGACAAAGGAATGATGATCATTCAATAATTAGATTTTCAAATATTGATCCATATCCGGTACAAGTGAAAGTTCACTTGATTTAGTACTGAGTGGATATAAGAAATATATTAATTCATTTACTTACGTAAATTCAAGACCACCCCCTCGAACAAAAAAATAGACCAAGAAAAGATTGATTCTATACCCACCAAAACTCTAATTCACACTCTTAGATTAAGAAAATAAATCGATTCACTCTATACTTACCTAAACCCTAAATTACACTTACTGATTATTTTGAAAAAAAACAGATTCTATATTTACCAATACTCTAAATCACAGTGCTGAGTATTAAAAATAAGCTAGATCTGGATTGATTCTATACTTCTGAAATCCCCAAATCACACCCTTGGATATGTTTTTAAAAAAAATGATTGATTCTATACTTACCAAATCATGAATTAGTGAAATACAAGACATCATGAAATAGGTTACATCATGAACTATACCATCATGAAATATGACATCATGCAATAAGCCGCCCTTGTGATTTAGGGGACAAGATTCTATATGATTAGCTAGATCCTAAACCGACATGTTCACTCATTTGATTTTCAAAACCTGTGGAATTGAATGTTCACCTTCATTACCTAATACTAATACCCTATAACTTGCCTTTGTATATAAATTCCAAAATATTATTCTAAATAAAATTTTATGATCGTTGTTCTCAAATTGTGAATTCTAAGGACACAGCGCTATGTTCAAGCATTGAAGATTGAGTGTGAATAACATGTACTGCAGAAATCTGACACCATCCATGCAAGAAACATGGAGTGACATAAGTGCACAAGTGATGCGTGGATGAATGTGGATGAATGCCATATGAAAAATCATGGATGAATGTCCCACATTTGGATGAATGTGGATGAATGTTGAATCTAAGACCGTGGATGAATGTCCCAAATTCCATATCTCACTGTTAAATTATCCTAAATTCCACGGTTATACACGCCGATTCTCCCAAAATATATTATTAAAAAAATGAAAAAATCCACGGTCATAGGAACCCTTAACCCAAAAATGTCTGCAAAAATCTTTAAAGTATGCTCTTTATTTTCTGCTCTCCGCTCTCCACTCTCTGCTCACTGCTCGCATACGACCTTTCCCCTCCATGGAGACGTGGAAGGATGTCTTCTTAGACGTCTGCGACTGTGCATGGAAAAACGCCAAATGTGACATCTAGGACGTAATCTATTAGAAAGCTGGAATCTATGAATGGCCGCTGCTGAATCGTCCGACCAGTTCGTGTTGTCGACGTGAATGCATGTTGAATGACTGTTGTTGTTTGTACGTATTTTTGCCCAGTAAATGACTATGGTGGTACTTTTCTGATGTTGGATTTTGCAGTATGGGAGGTGAGGGGCGAGCAGGGCCAGAAGATAGTACGAGAAGGGTGGATTAGCCAAAAAGTGAACAAGGCGCTCACGAACAGACGGTTCAGGCTGAACCGCCTGATCGACCAGAAAGAACAGAAGCCACCCGAAATCTCCGACAAGCACTGGAACTATCTTGTGACGAAGAGGGCGACTGAGGCATCAAAAAAGAAATTGGCGCGGATGCGGAAAGTATCCAAGGGCAAGGGCACACGGTCCACACAGATGGCCGCACTTCGAGAGGCTGCGATAGTGAAACTGGTGAGTCACAACTTCTGCAATGTACGATGGTCATTGGAGCTTGCTGTTTGGATGTTTGGGGAGTGTGTAGAGCTGTTTTGTCGAAGTTCATGTCAGTGACAGTGCCTCTAGGGACATCCATGTGTTTGCAATGGCATCGTCAGCAGAGTAGGTGACGTCTGTCAATATCTTTCCGTACATGAAGATGTTTCAGAAGACGTATTGTTCTCTTATGCGATGTTGTTCGAGATGTCTTAGGCGATGCCTTATTCAGATGTCTTAGGAGATCTCTTAAGCGATGCCTTAAGAGATGTCATAGGAGATGCTTGAGGTGGATGAAACGAAGAGGCACCGACGCTGAATCCGTAGTACTGAATGTTATGCAGAATGTCAAGTTATATGCAATCAAGAACATCCAAATATGTAATTTATTGATTTTTCGTTCCTCACAGACGCCAACGAGATTTCTGATAAATATTGAATGTAATCCTGATGTCACAAAAAGATTTAAATGTATGGCAATGTGCAAGGAGCAATGGAAGAAGGTTGAGGTTCTTGTTGTCGTGTTTGCACCTTGATGTCGTTATGTTTATTTGGCACTTGTTTGCCTTTTGGATGAGAAATAGAACTGTATATTTGGAAGGTCAGTAACTATGACCCCAAAATTCCTGTCTTCACTTGTTTGGGTTCTCATCGTATGGGGCACAGTATTGAGATTTATTGAATTCAGTGATGTAGAACTTTAATGTCTTTTTTAGCACATGTGTTACAACACTGAGATACTTGGAATACACTGGTTCTATCATTTGCAGCACAAGTATGTCGGAATATTGAATTCAGATGTCTTAGGAGATGCCTGACGCGATGCCTTAGGAGATGTCTTAGGCGATTCCTGACGAGATGCCTGTCGAGCTGTCTCAGGAGATGTCTTAGGAGATGTGCAGTGCAACATCTTTTGCAAAGTCTACGTGGAAAACCGTTGTTGTTTCTGATAGTGGCTGCAGGGAGAAGGCGAAGGTTTTTCTAGGCCGACGTACGCGTGTTCTAACATATTGTAGATCTGCCTCAGTCACTTCATTCCCTGTGTGTTGACTCGTGTACACCCTGCTGTGGCGATATGGTTTTTTGGTTGGATTGTGGAAGACTCTCGAGAAAGGTCGAGCACCATGGGAGTCCGAGATCAACGACGAGATCGAGGAACAATACGATCGGCTGAACAATGCGCAGAAGTCCGGATCAGATGCAGACATAGAGGAGGATGATATCGACACTAGGATGAAGGACCTCGAGGCGCGGCTGCAGGCGAAGATGACGTCAGCGAACAATGCGCTCAAGTCGCAGATCGAGGGCATGTTCCGGGAGCTCATGTCCGGAAAGGCGTCGGGCACGGACTCCACTGTCCCCCAGACAAAGCATGCGGCGGCGCCTGCTACCCCGGTGTCGTTGCAGGTGACTCCGATGCCGACGGCCATCACCGAGGCACGTAGGGCACCCTCACCGAACCATGGAGCATCGGGTGTGACATAGACGTCATTGCCCAAGGATGACGACGTCGATGCTGCGGCGGAGGTTGGGGGAGGGCAGTCGATGGAGGAGGCGAAAGGAGGGAGCACGGTGGAGGGAGAGGCAGCTGTCACCGCACCCGTCGCGGAGCCGGTTCACCAAGATGATCCATATGCAGTGGACCAGACAGCGCCGTCCGCTGAGCAGACACAGCCTGCGGTCCAGACAGAGCAGGTAATGACCTCAGAGTAGATATGCTAGAGCAGTGAGGCGTAACCACGTCTGTGACCACGTCTGTGACGATGTCTGTGACCACGTCTTAGGAAGCGCACGGACGTTTGCAGAAACATCCCCGCGCCACGTGAGACATTGTGCAGACATGTTTTGGAACACTGTGATGGTAGTATGTGATGTATTTTATGAAACTCTGTCTAGGCAATTCGGCATGGTTTTTCTTGAATGCGATGGGGGAAAGGTCGTATGCGAGCAGTGAGCGGAGAGCGGAGAGCATAGAGCAGAGATTAATGAGCATAATTTAAATATTTTTGCAGTCATTTTTAGAGTAAGGGTTCCTATAACCGTGGATGTTTTCATTATTTTAATAATATATTTTGGGAGAATTGGTGTGTATAAGCGTGGAATTAGGGTTGAATTTAGCAGTGAGATGTGGAATCAGGGACATTCATCAACAGTCTGTGATTCAACATTCATCCACATTCATCTACATTCATCCATATGTAAGACATTCATCCATTGTTTTAGAATAATACTTTGGAATTTATATAGAAAGGCAGGTTCTAGATTTTTAGATTTAGCTAATGAAGGTGAACATTCAATTCCACCGGATCTGAAAATCTAATGACTGTACATGTCGGGTTCAGGGTTTGGCGCATTAAATTGAATCTTGTCCTCAAAATCACAAGGGCGGCTTTTTCATGATGTCATATTTCATGACTGCATATTTCATGATGGATCCTATTTCATGACTGCTTATTTCATGGTGGATCCTATTTCATGATGCCTTCTATTTCACTGTTTCACGATTTGGTAAGTATAGAATCAATATATCTTTTTAAAAACATTGAGTAGTGTGATTTGCATATTTGGTGAGCATAGATTGAATTGATTTATATTTTAGATCTGAGGGTCTGATTTAGAGAATTGGTAAGTATATAATCAATCCTTTTAAATTGTCAATTTTTTTGTTCGAGGGGGATGGTATTGATTTTACGTATGTAAGTGAACTTATAAATTTCATATTTCCACTAAGTGCTAAATTGGGTGAACTTTCCCTTAAACCGGATCTAGATCAATGTTTGAAAATCTCATGATTGAATGTTCATCATTTCCTTTGTCATGTGTGAATGTGAAGTTTAGAGTTTGGGGGCACTCAAAGTGAGAACTACATAAGGAAATGTGTCCAAATACGGTTTAGGGTGTGAAAATCTAATGATATTATGTTCATCATTCCTTTATCATGTGTGAGAGTGAAGTATAGAATTTGGGGGCACTCAAAGTGAATTATACATAGGGAAATGTGTCCAATTACGGATCAATGTTTGAAAATCTAATGATATAATGTGCATCATACCTTTGTCATGTGTGAGTGTGATGTTTAGAGTTTGGGGGCACTCAAAGTCTGAACTACATAAAGAAATGTTTCCAAGTTTGGTGTGGCTGTTCTCATCCACCATTGTCGATTGCTGCAAGATGAATTCTAGTGAGACCAGATTTCTTGGGGATGAGATTCGTGCCCGCCCTCGCAACAAGGGTGCTCTGGCAGGGTGGTTGTCATTTGTTTACTCTTCGCGCTCATGTTTGAACAGGGAGATTCCCCCCCACATGGCGCTGCAAGCTCTGCTGTGCTCAAATGACGCGTATATGTGGAATTCAAGTTGCGAGCGGGAAATGGAAGTGCTCGGACGATTCTCAGGCGTCACTTTTGAGCAAGTTTGCGGACTTTTTAGTAGCGCCTCCCACGACCGGCTTGCTCTCGGTGTCATCTCATTGACTCCTTGTGGGTGTTTGACACTCTGTTTTTGCACTCACGATAGAGCGGGCGAGGCGGGAGAAGAGGAGGAGGATGATTCTCAAGCCACACGTTTTGTACACGTGAGTCGTAGTGTACACGTGAGTTGTAGTGGACACTTTGAATCTGTGTCGGAGGGCGAATTTCTGGCCATGATCGAGGAGGAGTACGCTGACCAACTTGAAGATGGAACCAGTTCCACAACGCAGGATGACTCCTCGCTGTATATTGATTCGTCAATTGCGAGCACATCTGTGAGCGCATCCTAGTGAATCTGTGAGTTGTTCGTTGTATGTTTTAGGCGTATTAGGTTCCTTTTTTTGGGTGCTGTGGCTTACTTTTTGGTTTGTAGACGTCCCTGGAACTTAGTTGCAGAAAGCACACAACGCTGTGGGTTAAACGCAATTTTGTGGCATTTTGAGCAAGGGTTCACAATTTAGAGCAATTCATAAACGCAGCCTCTGTGAATTGCTTTAGGTTCGGAAAATGCCATATACATGGCCATTTTGATTGCGGATGTAAAGTTTTTAGAATCAAATTCAAGTATTCAAAATACATGTAGTTGTAGAATCGTGATAGTATTAGGGTAATGTGTAGAGGACTATGAAGGCCTTGGCCATGTTTAAAAACTATTTACATTTCTATGAAAGCAATGGATGTTTTGAACACCTTAGTCCAGTTTGAGGTTACATTGGAGAGGGTGCAGTCCGAGGCAAGATCATATCGACTGCCACTTAACATTCACGTCGGCAATTGTATACACTTTAGTCCAGTTTAAGTACACATTGGACGGTCCCTTAGCATTGTGTATCACTCCAATCACCGCCTGGCTAGAAGGAGAGGTCGGACCCGATCCCTGAGTTTGGCTTGCCTCAGCATTGCCCATCACACCAATTACTGGTTGCCTAAAAGAGTGTCGATTTAGGTCCCTTGATGCTGGCATCCACAGCAGTGTGTATAACTCCAATTGCTGGCTGCCTAGAAGGAGAGGTCGGACCCGATCCCTCATGTTGGCGACCCTCAACATTGTGCATCACTCCAATTACTGGTTGCCTAAAAGAGTGTCGGTTTAGGTCCCTTGATGCTGGCATCCACAGCAGTGTGTATAACTCCAATTGCTAGCTGCCTAGAAGGAGAGGTCGGACCCGATCCCTCATGTTGGCAACCCTCAACATTGTGCATCACTCCAATTACTGGTTGCCTAAAAGAGTGTCGGTTTAGGTTTAGGGTTTCTGGCATCCACAGCAGTGTGTATAACTCCAATTGCTGGCTGCCTAGAAGGAGAGGTCAGACCCGATTCCTCATGTTGGTGACCCACAACATTGTGCATCACTCCAATACTGGCAGAGTAGAAGGAGAGCTCGGACCCAATCCTTGACATTGGCACCCCTCAGCTTTGTGCATCACATCAATCACTGTGTGCCAAGAAGGAGAGGTCGGACCCGATCCCTGATGCCTTGCACCCTCAGCATTGTGCATCACTCCAACTGATGGCTGCCAAGAAGGAGAAGTCGAACCCGACCCCTGATCCCTTGCACCGTCTGTATTAAGGATCACTCCATAAATTGGCTGCCTAAATGGAGAACTGGAACCCGATCCCTGAAATTGGCAGCCCTCCACATTGTGCAACTCAACAACTACAGCCTGGCTAGATGGAAAGGTCGGACCCGAACCCTGAAATCTGCACCCCTCTGCATCGTGTTTCACTTCATAAACTGGCAGCGTAAAAGGAGAGCTCGGACCCAAACCTTTGGAATCGGCAGCCCTCCACGTTGTGTATCACTCCAGTTATTGTCTGCCAAGAAGGAGTGGACGGACCCATATCCCTGAAAATTGCACCCCTCTGCATTGTGCATCACTCCATACATGACCATCCACTATGCATCACTCCACACACTGCATACATTGGCTGCCTAGAAGGACAGCCCCTGATTTTGGCATCCCATAGGAGTGTGCATCACTCTAATTACTGACTGGCTAATTGGATAGGTCGGACTCGAGTCCCTGATTTTGGCATCCCTCAGCATTGTGGATCACACGCATTACTCATTGGCTAAATTAGTGTCGGATCCTGACTCTGTTAGTCAAACAACACCCTGACTGCTTTAATCACACCACATCCTAACTCCTACACTCACAACATAGCCCAACTATAACATGATAACCAGCACATGTCCCAATATGAAAGCCAATGACACACACTAGATATGTAAATAAGTTGCAAGAGAATTCAGTATTGACGAGGACTATTCACTGATTGCCTCATCATCAACATAAATAAAACTACTCTGAATGATGCCATGCGACATTGAGTCTTCCTCAGAATCGCTGGGTTGAAATTGAGACACATGTAGATCATAATCTACCTCAGCGACAACATCTATATATTTTAAAACACGAGAGTCAAACTTCGTTGGAGCATCTAACATAGCGGGTGGAGATATTTCCAATTCTTGCAAGCGTGCAATATCTTCCGCATATGAAGGCAGTGTCCAGCTCTTAGCAGGACTTCCAGAGAGCCTGTCATGTAGAAACATAAGGGATGATTAGACACAAAAATGTAGTAATGATCAAAATACAACATAGATTACAGATGAATGGAATGGGTAAGCGACACTTACTTACTGAGGGTCCTCCACACGACGACGCTTCACTGCAGCAGCCTTCTTTGGCTTCTTTGCAGATAGAACAGGAGCCGGAGGATTTGGTGAAGCCTTTGCAAGAGAGATCATGGGCTTAAGGATAGCCTCAAAGAGCTTATTATCACCCTCCATGCCCAGAACGTGCCTATCAGTTCTCTTGCACGCAGAGATGGAATTCCCTAGAAAAAACCACGACATAGAGCACTGCATTTGTTCATATTAAAAACACGAGAAGATTAAAAGAATAACGAGACTGTGCAAGAGAAGCAGTGTCAAGTAGTTCATACCAGTGCCAGCAGCTACATCGATTACTAGGTCATCAGCAGTGGTCAACGCCAACACGAGGCAAGCGAAAAAATACTCGTCCTTCTCCCTTGGGCCTCGCCATGGACGAGCACCATCCATGAGAGGGTTGGTGCAGTGATTGATCAAGGTGTCGTTGAGCCCGACGTTCAAACCGTGGGCAACCAACTCTGGCACATCACGAATCTAGAATGCAGAACTCCAAGACACTGAGTCCTCGTCCCGAGGCACGCGTTTGAGCAGAAGAATATTAAACCTGTTCGTTGTAGTGTTGGGAACCTTCGCCGAACTCATGGGCAAGTAGTTCACGCCCATCCACTCTTTGCATATTGCAAATCCAAAAGCGTCAAAAAATGTCTCAATGTCATCAAGGACCTCGCCATTGTCAAACGGATAAAAGATCAGTAGTGCACCATTATCATCAAGGATCTCATCTGCAAAGTCGAACAACTCATGTAGATAGTTCTCAGACCTCAAATTCCAAGTAGGTACCGTAGATGATGGCACCGAGACATTTGGTACAGGAAGCCCATCTGGTAGATCAGCGATCACCAAATCTGCATGTCCACGCAGAGATGGCAAGCCACGGAAGCTACGAGCACGAGAAGGAGAGCAGGACAAAGCAAACTTCTGAACCTGGGGAAAATGTTTCTGCTGCTCGAGAATGGAGGTATTGATGACCAAGGCATGCGAACAAAGGTCACTCGGTGCTGGCTGTGAAAGAGAAGGGGGACTTGGTTGCTGCACTCGGCTCTGGGAGAGTGGAAGGGAGTGGGCATCAGTCATCACCGTGTCTCCTCTAGTAGAAATTGCTGCAGCCTTACCCTTCAAAGTGGCCTTCTTCGATGCCACCTCCGTGACACTGCTGTCAGCCTTCGTTGCAGCCTTCTTCTTTGATGTAGCTTTCTCCTTTATTGGCGCCTTCTTCTTCAACTTCTTTGCATCCTCAGCTGCAGTCTCATCAGCATCCTCCTCTTCATCTTCGTCCTCATCAGAGAGCTCAACCACAGGAGTCAAAGACTTCTTGAGATCAGCCTCCTCGTCAGGTACAAAGCTCTTTGGGCACTCGATGTACCAGCAGCATTCCAAGAGGTGATCCCTGCTAAAGTTCCTCTTCTGCGTCTTCGAAAATATGTATGTTGGTGAGGAAGAGTCGCACTAACCTTGTACACAAGGTGGTAAATTCGGAATCGACCCAACCTTGAGGAGCACCTGCTTCATGTACCTTAACAATGGACAAACAACGAACTCAGACTTAATCTTCATTCTGAGTCATGCATCAGTCTCCTATTATTTGCATTGATCATAATAGAGTATGTAAGGTTGGATATCTAACCTTAGACAAAGTCGCTTGACAACAAGGTCACCGTCTTGGACTTTCTCAAACTTCAAGGATTTTGTAAACGCGTCAGGCCCCATAAGATAGGTGTTGTACGCCTTGTCCCAAAGGCAAATCCGCCAGTTCTCAATGTAGTCCTCAAAACTATCAACAACCTTAGAACTATCAACACCACCAACTAGAGCTAGATAAGCAACTAGCTCTTGACTGGCTGACTCTTCAATCCCTGCCCAAAACGTAGCACGATCTAACCACTTCTTTAGGGTGTCCTCGCCTACAGGATTCTTTGGAAACCTAAGGTCCAATCAAAGGTTTGATGGACTATTCCACCATTTCAACCAGCGCAACTTATACTTCGGCTCCACTACTGCTGTTGCCACGAGTTGCAATTTCTCTAGTGTCATCTCCACTTTGGCAGTAACATGCGCACTGTAATGATCCACAATCTGCATTTCAAAGGAAAAGTCACTCAACTGTCAATAGAACTTCTTAATTGTCGGACCCGAGTCCCTGATTCTTGGCATCCCACAGCTCATGCAACACTTAAATTGCACACTGGCATAAAGGAGTGTCGGACCCGAATCCCAGATTCTTGGCATCCCACATCAGTGTGCATCACCCCGAATTAAGCTGCCTATAGAATGAGGTCGGACCCGAGTCCCTGATTCTTGGCATCCCACAGCTCATGCAACACTCAAATTACACACTGGCATAAAGGAGTGTCGGACCCGAATCCCTGATTCATGGCATCCCGCATCAGTGTGCATCACCCCGAAACAGGTTGTCTATAGTGTGAGGTCGGACCCGAGTCCCTGATTCTTGGCATCCCACAGCTCATGCAACACTCAAATTGCACAGTGGCATAAAGGAGTGTCGGACCCGAATCCCTGATTCTTGGCATCTTACATCTATGTGCATCACCCATATACACCCTGCCCAAAATCTGAGTTCGGATCCGAGCCTATGATTTCTAGCTTCCCGCTTCTCATGCAACCCTGCAGTTGAACTGACTACAGCTCGTGTAGCAATACCATGATTCATGACAAGAAGGAGAGGTCGGACCCGAACCCTGCGTTTGGGCAGTCCAAAGCTAAATGGAGCGCTACAAAACTCAATGGCAAAAGGAGAGGTCGGACCCGAACCCTGCATTTGGGCAGTCCAAAGCTCATGTAGCACAACTAAACTCAATGGCAAAAGGAGAGGTCGGACCCGAACCCTGCATTTGGGCAGTCCAAAGCTCATGTAGCACAACTAAACTCAATGGCAAAAGGCGAGGTCGGACCCGAACCCTGCATTTGGGCAGTCCAAAGCTCATGTAGCACAACTAAACTCAATGGCAAAAGGAGAGGTCGGACCCGAACCCTGCATTTGGGCAGTCCAAAGCTAAATGGAGCACAACTATACTCAATGGCAAAAGGAGAGGTCGGACCCGAGCCCCTAATATCAGGAATCCTCAGCTCATGTATCACTCAGATCACACTGTGTCCAAATGGAGTGTCAGACCCAAGCCCCTAATTTCTGGCATCACTCAGCTCATGCATCACTCAGATCACACTGTGTCCAAATGGAGTGTCGAACCCGAGCCCCTTATTTCTGGCATCACTGAGCTCATGCATCACTCAGATCACACTGTGTCCAAATGGACTCTCGGACCCGAGTCCCTAATTTCTGGCATCACTGAGCTCATGCATCACTCAGATCACACTGTGTCCAAATGGACTCTCGGACCCGAGCCCCTAATTTCTGGCATCACTCATCTCATGCATCACATTGACAAATTAAATGCAATCAAACTCAATAACATACCTCCTGCATAAACTCAGGGCCCAAAGCTGGGTTAGCAACTGAAGACGCCTTGTTGAACGTAGTGAAAAGCTCCTCTTTCTTTTTGACAATTGCCTTTTCAACATACTCCTGAAGTCCTAACTCACTTTGAATGCTCTCATCCACCTCCTCCCAATACAGCTGCCCAGCCTCATTTGCAATTTGGAAGATCTCGTCCTGCATTGTCAGGTGAATGCAGAGAATTCAACCCAAGGTTATGTAGTTGCTGACCATGTGATCATTGAGTTGATTGAGTAGATACTTACGCTAAAGATAAAGTTCACCATTAGATCTCGAGTTAGTGGATACCAAGTCTTTGTAGACTTCGTTTGGCATGACTTGTATTGCTCTGCTGTAAGCATTGGCTTAAAGTATGCCAAGTCATATGATCCATACATTTGAATACGGTGAAGCGTGTGAACCACACTGGTCTTGACATGGGCTGTTTGATTTGAGCTGCACATTTATCATCTCAAATGCAGTCAATCTCAATTTAAATAGACCACAAATTCAACTGAATTCAAGGAACCAAAAGCAGGCAATCCATGTATGTGAAATAGCTTACGTGTTGATATCATGCATGGCACTAAGGATATTACCACGGCCTCCAGCAGTGTCAAGTACAACGCACTCGGGGTTTCCATTCTTTGAGTACCACTCTTGATCATTAGCATGAAGACTTTCAATTACCTCCTTCCACGCCATGAGTCTATGGTTCCCATCATAAACAAAGAGCATCGAGCCACTGAGGCATTCGAGATCAGGATCTGACCTCAGGCTCTGCTCAAATGCATCATTCTCTAACCGCCAGCACGGGTTCCATTGGTCCATAATTTCTTGGTTCAACATCCTCATCTCACCTTCTTCGTTTCTCACAGACACATATATGGCAGCCGAGTTGGTCTTGTATACATAGCGAAATGCTCCCATGAGCTTCACAACATCACATCGAAGTGTTGGTCTGACCATTGGCATGTGGACCATTCTGCAGAGAGGGATTCTTAGGACGCCCTTTGAGAAGGGTTTTGTTCTCATTTTGTCAATAAGTGCATGCAAGTTCCCATGAATCAAGCTAGCATGAATTTTGTCCCCTGCTTTTGCCAGACCAAGGGCTTGTCGGCGCGCACGCTCTAACGGGGTTAATTGCTCTGACTGTGTGCCAACGTCACGTATGGACCCCTCTGGCTGAGCAATTGACTCGACACCATCACCAGCAGCCACCACTTCGAGCCCATCCCCACCAACTGACCCGCTACCACCACCAGTCAATGTCTCATCAACATCACCTCCACAAGCAGCTGACTCACCAATATCATGAGCCAAATTCTCGCCTTCACCACGTGCCACTAACGCGCCACCGCCTGGAGTTCCAATCGAGCCATCGCCACGAGTTCCAGACCTCCCGCTGCCATCATCTCCAGACCCACTCTGGCTTGACTCGCACTCCATAACCCGCTGCCTATTATCTGTCGACTGTCCACCATCTCCACCGGGGTTAGGCGTTGCTGCAATAACCTCTACATCCATCTGGTCAATGGAGGTTTTCTCCTTTGCTTTTGATCTCTTCATCTCAACGTCCTGTAATCACTCACACAAACATTGGTGCATCACAAGTATAACCAGGTAATGGCATTCCACAGCATTGTGCACAACTCTATTCATGGCTGGCAAGAGGGTGAGGTCGGACCCGATCCCTCAAGTTTGCAACCCACAGCATTGTGCTAAACCCCTAAACTGGCTACCATAGAGGGTGAGGTCGGACCCGATCCCTCAAGATTGCAGCCCACAGCATTGTGCTAAACCCCTGAACAGGCTACCAAAGAGGGTGAGGTCGGACCCGATCCCTCAAGATTGCAACCCACAGCACTGTGCACAACTCTCATTGATGGCTGGCAAGAGGGTGAGGTCGGACCCGATCCCTAAAGTTTGCAACCCCCAGCATTGTGCACAACTCTAATTGATGGCTGGCAAGAGGGTGAGGTCGGACCCGATCCCTCAAGATTGCAACCCACTGCACTGTGCTAAACCCCTGAACTGGCTACCAAAGAGGGTGAGGTCGGACCCGATCCCTCAAGATTGCAACCCACTGCACTGTGCTAAACCCCTGAACTGGCTACCAAAGAGGGTGAGGTCGGAGCCGATCCCTCAAGATTGCAACCCACTGCACTCTGCACAACTCTCATTGATGGCTGGCAAGAGGGTGAGGTCGGACCCGATCCCTCAAGTTTGCAACCCCCAGCATTGTACACAACTCTAATTGATGGCTGGCAAGAGGGTGAGGTCGGACCCGATCCCTCAAGATTGCAACCCACAGCATTGTGCTAAACCCCTGAACAGGATACCAAATAGGGTGAGGTCGGACCCGATCCTTCAATTTTGCAACCCCTAGCATTGTGTACAACTCTAATTGATGGCTGGCAAGAGGGTGAGGTCGGACCCGATCCCTCAAGATTGCAACCCACTGCACTGTGCTAAACCCCTGAACTGGCTACCAAAGAGGGTGAGGTCGGACCCGATCCCTCAAGTTTGCAACCCCTAGCATTGTGCACAACTCTAATTGATGGCTGGCAAGAGGGTGAGGTCGGACCCGATCCCTCAAGATTGCAACCCACAGCATTGTGCTAAACCCCTGAACTGGCTACCAGAGAGGGTGAGGTCGGACCCGATCCCTCAAGATTGCAACCCACAGCATTGTGCAACAGCGGAGGTGAGGGAAGATGCGTACTTCGAGAACTTCACTTGGATCCGTGCTCTCTCTGTGTTCGATATGGCCACGAGCGCTCCACGAGTTGTCCACGGCGGTCCAAGAGCTCTGCAGTGGACTCACCTCCACGATCTGGAAGCAATGAGGCTTGGAAGACAATATCATGGGAGGTCGTTTAGGGAGTGGGTTAGGATTCCGGGCGGCCGCCAAAATTTGGAGCTGCTGCCCTTTGCATACAATGGACTGTCGAATTCCAATGAAATGCTGCCCCATGCCTAAATGCTGCCCCATGCCCAAATACATGTGCCGTGCCCAAAATTCCTGCCCTAGACAATTGCAACTGTGAATTTTGATATCCTACTGCAAATAAGTGATTGATATATGTGATACTTGATTGTCGAGAGGAACACGATAGTCCACAGAGAACTGCACAATTGACTCATGATTGGACTGAGTTGGATTATTGTCTTCTTGCTCTACTGAAGGGCGAGGCACGGTCTCCACTGGAAGCTTGGCAAATTCGGCTGTTAATGTCTTGATGGTACCCCTCAAGTTAGCATAACGTCTATTCTTACTCTGCATTTCTCATCCTAGAGCGCCTGAGCGCCTTTGCACTAGAGAATAGGAGCTTCCCTCGTTTCCTTGTCTTCGCAGTTGAAGGTGTCGCACCTTCACAAGGTGAGACGTCGTGCATCTGTAATGCTACCTCTCTCACTACCTAGTACACACACTCACGTTTTCAGAATTTGAATTTATTTCCATCTTCTTATGCAACCTAGTTCCAATGGTTCAACGGTCGCACAACTTGGCGCCATGTAATTATTAAGTACTAATCTAGGAATATTGTTAATCTCGTCTTCAACATTTCGGCTGAGACCTATCAACTTTTGCCATGCCAGTTCAAAGGTGACAGTTGCTCATTAATTTTACGGCAGCTCCAATAGTTATTGAATGCCACCAATTCCCCATTGGCCATGCATCCATTCATCATAACTTGGATCCAATAAGTAGATCCCTTTACACGTTGTCTCCTCAGTACTATCCGAGTACAATCAGCCTCGTCTACTTACGCGCAGTCTACTCTCATCATGCCTCTTCCCTCCCAGCTTGATGCGACAAATATGGTCGTGCTCCGAGCTCATGGCGTGGGTCTCCCACTCACATTTCTTGTAGACTGGGAAGGATATGCTATAGTGTCGTGTCAACGTTTGAGTCTTCGGTTCAATTTTCAAGAAGACAGTATTAGTGTTGAGGAAGAGATATTTGATGACCTGACGTCTGATCTGAGTCACACAGTTGGTCAGCTATCAATTTCTGACGACAGTAATTGTAGAAGTTGGAGGCTTGCCCCAGGAAGGTATAGAGTCTATGGATTGACTGATTCTCAAATGGCTGCATCTACAGAAATCCTAACACCTCGTCGTTCCTCCACTTGCACCGTTCAGAACCTCCTTCCTTCTAATGTATGTGTCAAGGTCGAGCCTGGGTTAGAGAGTCCTCATCTTGACAATATTGACGCCGAGCCGCGATCAATTAATCCCATCATTACCCTCTCGTCAGATGAAGACAATAGTCCTCCAAATACAACTCGGTTTGTGTCTGCCTCGTCTAACCCTCCCGTGCAGTCGAAGTCCCCTGTAGTTGTGCTTCCAGATTCTTGTACTTCTCCATCACTGGGTTCTAATGAGTGCGATAGTGTCGTTGCATGTCTGAAGAAACTTGCGCATATGCCAAGGAAGAAGAATGTCCTGAAGAAGATCGATTATGGCTCCATTAGACATGAGAGAGTCACGTACTTGCCCTCGACGTTCAACGGTGACGTCATGTTTGAGTTGCCTCCTGCTGAAGCATCCGCCTCTCGATCACAGGCAAAGGCTATGCAAAGAATGGATAAGCGCTACGATGGCCATGTATGGACCAAGACCATCACATCTAACATTACTAATACCATGGGTCTCTCATTCCGATTCTCCTACTGTGTAGGGCACCTGCGATGTGAGAATAAAGAGTGCGACTACCTCAGACGAGAACATCGCATCTATGAAGTGAACGAGACTGAGTTTGATGGATGCACACTGCAAGCGTTTGTTGTGGGCCACGGTCCTCCTAGAGGCTCCACCGTGGTGTGCAAGGTGTGTAAGGAACCGCCCTCCTGTCTTGCCACTTGTGAAGCAAAGATCTACTATGTGTCTGGCAAGCGTAACAGAACTCGTGTTTGTATCCACCTTGGATCTCACAAGCATCCTGTTAAGGTTGGTGACTATAGGGACACCAAAGTTGAAATCAGCAGTCTAATTGGAGATCAAGTTGAGAAGACTCCGCAAGCGACAAAGAGTGCAGTGGTATTAGAGGCAAACAAGACTCTCATCGGAGGCTACTTGATGAGGTCCGAGGACGATCCGCCCAAGACGTTGACCTTTGAGGAACTAGTTCCGGTGCTGGATCGATGCAAAGACATGGCTTCACCAAATATTCGAAATAAGGTTGTCACCTTCAGGTATTTGAGGAGGTACGGCGTCATGGACAGCATCACTAGGTTGCGCGGCCTTAGCAACTGGGCTTTTGTTCAAATGAACATGTTCCCTGGCCAAGGTTCCGAGCTAGACAAGGTGTACGTCTTCAAGATGTCTGAAGTAGGCCCCGGCAGTGGGGTGGACCTAGTGAAGCGAATGCAACCCAATGGTGATCTTGAGCACGCCTGGTTGATGTTTGATCATGTGAAACGAGTCAAGCAGTGGACAACCATGGCTTGCCATGTCTATGACTCCACTTACTGCCGTGTCATGACTATTGCTTGCTGCAACATGCAGTCGGAGGACATTGATGCCCAAATGGTCTTCTGGAAGAATCTCAACGCTGTGATGAAGCGACACGGTGTGGACATGCCTAACTTCAAAGGCTTCATGGCAGACAGTGCCCAGGCCAACTGGAACGCTGTGCGGGTTGTCTATGGGTCCGGGAACAAGGAAGAACGTATGGACGACCGTGAGAGGACTTGTCAATTTCACTGGACCCAGTCCATGGTGAAGCATACTGAGAAATACATCGCCGAAGATCTGTGGGACCAACACAAGCAGATGTGTCACCAATACAGGAAGGCTCAAACAATGGCCGAGGCTGAGAGATTGTATCAAGGACTTAAAGCATGGTGGGTATCCGCCGGGGCTGTGACCGAGTTTGCCTTGAGCAAACTTGAGCTGTGGCTGGCATTCTGGCACTTTCGTTATCGCCAATGGGGAGGATTTATGATCGGGGTGAGTACATACGTCCTTTCTTGCAAGCTCCATGCCCTTACAATCTACTCATGAGTCGGACCCGACCTCCCATTTTGGCTAACTTCTCTTCCCATGACTTCTTCAGATGTTCTCAGAGGACGAACTCGCGGAGATGCCGTCGTGCAATCTTGCAGAGTCTGTCCACAACAAGTGGCTTCAAGCGTCTGGCAACAACGGTGGTGATCTCTATGTTGCTAGAGTGGATGACTACATCCGGGCTTTTCTGCAAGTGGTCAATTACTACCAGTATTTGAAAGGCGATGTAGGGGGAACTGGACCAAGCAAACAAGAGCTGAAGCTGCGCATGGCTGAGCGTAGGGCTCAAAAAATAGGTGACCCCAAGGTCCTGAAGGACCCCATGCTCGACATGCCTGGGGCGGACGAGTTCTGTACACGTGATCCTCACATGGCTGGGGAGGAAGTGTTTGGCTCCATGAAGCGCACGCTGGATTTGCCACTTGGAGCTGATGATGAGTCACACAGGCCGGATAAGGTAAACTTCTCGCATCCTCGTGGTTATGGTAGGATAACCAGGGAACGAACCGCTCACATGTCAGTAATTTCTGAGGAAGATGAATTCAATGTCCACAAAGTTGCACCTTCTTCACCACAAGCTGACGACGGAGTCCCTTCTCCACGTAGTCAAGGATAGATTCGTCACGTCTCTTGTGTTCAGGAGACCAGAGTTAACGTGAAGGAGTGGCACATTGCTCGGTTGGCAAAGAATTCAGGTAAGTGTTGTTGGGCCCAAAGAGCTGTTACTAAGAAGAAGTGTTCAGAGAGAATCGTGAGGGGTGCTAAACCCACCCCCGCCCCTACGTACACCGGTCTATAGCACAACACTAGGAAGAACTTACAAGTGTCGGAGGAGTTCTACTTCTGCTCGGATGATATTGGCAGGTGTGTCAAAGGTACAAGGCGGAAGTGGGTAGTTCCGTACTCTAGGCAGCAAGAGAGGCCTACCATCCCTGATGTCTGGCCAGTGAAGCTTGGAACAAATCTCAAGCAAAGTGAGATCCTTGCCCTCGAAGCTGCTGGGTTCCAACTACCGCAGAAAGTGCCTGTCTCTCCAAGAAGGTTGTTTTCCACAGAAAACCCTCCCGCAAATCTGGACACGGTGCCCGTACCTGCAGACGCGGATAGGTATCCTGGAAAAAGAGAAGGGAAGATCGTCAAGCGAATTACTGGCCGCCCAAATCCGCAGCAGAGGCTGGCATTGGGCTCTTCTGAGTCCCTCAAAGCTCGACTCCATGCTGTGACAATGATTCCTCACCCTGGCCATGGCTGCATCATTGCTCTAGACTCGGGAACGCCACCAGATGTGAAGCAGTATCAGATCACAATTAGCTCCCTACCAGGCTGCAGCTGCCCTGCATTCAAGAAGACAATGACAAAGTTCCGTGGGAATCGCCAATTCTCATATTGCAAGCATGTGTACTTCATCTTCTTGAAGGTCTGCCATCTCGATCCTTGGGTTGACATGTTCATCCACGCGCCAACGTTCAGCTTCAACGAAGTCAAACTGGTCCTTGAAAGTGGGATCTTGACTCACCCTTTCGCTGAAAAGTAGGAGTCACTTTAGAAGTATCCCATACTACAATGGAGTCCAATGACCTACCATTTCTGTTCTAGGCTTATCTGACGATTTCAGCAATATAAGGCTTTTTCTATCTATTATTATATCAAAATTCTTTGTCACATGTTAAAGTTTTGTATTTACTGCATCAACTTCCAAACAAGTGCACGTGTTCACTCACAGCTTTGAGGACACCCTAAACCGGAAATTGATGGAATATGCAATAAACCCTGAAATAAAAAAATCATGCGGTTCAAAGAAAAGTGTAAATCAAATGCCATTTTACCACGTTTCAGCCCACGGTCATAGGTCAATATTATTTTCTATAAATATATGAATATTCGAATATTCTAGTAATAAAAGAATATTCCCTGGAATATTCGAATATTCTGAAAATTCTCCTAAAATTAGTATAAAAAATTCTATTTATAAATATTGTTCCCAAATTTGTGCTCTTGGCTCGCTTTATTTCTGCTCTCTGCTCTCCGCTCTCCGCTCACCGCTCGCATAGTAGACACGTCCGAATGCGATGCATGTTTTCCTCTACAGACGTCATGAGTGTGAAGTGTCTGGAACTGAAGCTGTACTGTGCGTGAATGAAAGCTTGGGTGCTGATAAGTACGGGAGGTAAACTTAATGTCTGGACATGGGTGGAGAGGGGAGGTGAGCGCGCTTTGTTGTGCATAGGATACATGGTTGTGTACAGTGAATGCGTGCATTACAAGTAGTACCGCTGAATTGTAAGTGCAGGAGGTTGTCGACACACTCGAGGGTTCCACAGCTAGTGTCAGGCGCAGTACTAAGCCCGACATCGTAACAAAGGCACCTGCGAAGGCTCCGAAGGCTGCGGGATTGTCTAAAGCTGGGAGTCGCGATACAACGAAGCCGACGGGGGCATCCAAAACGACCAAGGTTGATTCCACGAAGCAAGCGGGCCTGTCGAAACCGGGGAGTGCGACTGAGAAGGTTGGAAAATAATGATACACTGTCGTGTTTGGACGTGCATGTACGCTTCCCGTGAATGTCTGAAATTTAGTGATTCGAGTTGAATACGGCAAATTATGCAATGTCTAAGTGGTTTTTATATTGGCATTCATAGTATACTGGGACATTGCATAGAAAGAGTCCATGACATGATGTCATTGGACAAGTGCAGGGTGGCACGTCAACAAGAGCGGAGGCAGCCAAGAAGAAATGAACATGCGCCACAAATGACACGCAGGTGAGCCACATAAACCCGAAATGAACGTAACGGTACTTGTTAGACTATGGGCACGACGTCTTTGCAGACGTCAGTTCAGACGCTGTCGCGACTCCAGCAACGTAGCCGCTTGTTTCATAGAACATCCCAGGAGATGTCTAAACGTCTGATGAAGATTGAAGTATTTGCTGGGAGACGTATAGAAGTATGTTTATCGTATTGGAACCGGGTCCAGCGGTCAGGCACGTGTACAACATTCCATGCATATATAGAACGTCCCAAGTATGAGGATTTCCATAGTTTACGACCACTGTCGTGGGCCTTGCTAACCCGCAATGGTTGTTGGCATATGTTCATGTGCAGTCTCAGAGAAGCGCCGATGACAGTACTGATAATTTTGGGAGCACCGAAAGCAACCGATGACATAGGAGCGTGTGCAGGTAGTGGATGCATAGTAGAGCGACGTGTGGTAGACGGGCCTGTAGATGTGGACTCAGAGCCAATTGATGTCACGGTCTGAATAGTTATCACAATCGAACTGTGCAGTTGAAACGTTTTATGCATATGCAATGCGAGTACATATTTGTGATTGGCAGGCATCACTCCCATGGTACAGTACAACTGCTTGCAATGTGACGTATGGATGCTAACCGAGACTAGTGCATGTTACGGGAGATGTATTGTTGTGCATGTTGTTCATGACGTGGGGATGTTGGGGTCGTCGCGAAGGATGTCTCCGTGCATGTTCGACTGGTGACGTGAATATACGGCATGCGACGTCTACATATAGCGGCAGCTAGCTTTCACAAAACGCAGTACAGGACGTCAGCATGTTTTATGGGTCGACTATGTGATGGTGATTCTGTCTTGTATAAGATGTTTGTGAGTGACGTGGGGATGTTTTCGTCAACGCCTTTGAGTCTTCGACGATGTCTTCCGTGACACCTATTACAAGATCTGGGGATGTTAGGTGGGACGACTCTCTTATCACGATGATGTCTTCCAGAAACGATATTCGTGACGCAGTGCATGTTGTCTAAGCCGTCCCCGAGAACATGGGTCTGATTGCCGAATGACGTGACCATGCGTCGTGAGACATCCACGTTTAGCGCCGCCGTATCTCACAACACACGGTACAAGACGTGAGGATGTTTTCGGCGTCGACTGAAGGATCTCTATGCTCATGTCTTTTATAACATGTTCATAAATGACGCAACATATTATAGACCACGTCTTTGCGATGACGATGATGTCTTCCGTGACACGTATGAGATGACCTCGGGATGTTCTCTGCGACGACTCTCTTATCACGATGATGTCTTCCAAAAACATCCACATCACCGCAATGGATGTTATGTAAGACGTCGTGGAGAACATTAGCACGATTGCATAGTGACGTCTCGCAGGACATCTGCCACGAGAAGCTAAACAAATTGCCGCGTCTTGATGAACATCCTGGCACCTCATCGTCAACGTCCTCAAAGACAGAACGATGTCTTCGCGGAGCTCTCGCAGGACACGTCCGCGTCTATGCGCGAATGTCTATTGAAACACAGTGATGTCCCGGGAGACGTCCAGGGCAACATGTGGCGGAAATGAAAGAAACCTAGGCATCTGCTGACGTGGCATGCCACGTCAAATTTCCACGGGTGACACGTGGGAATTTCTCGGGTCCACGTCAGATTTTCCCGCCGCCACGTCGGAAAGTGGCGGGACCACATTTTCTTCCACATCACCCACGGGGAGGATGAATTCCATCCCGATGTGGCACTGCCCGTCCTTTTGCCGCTGACGTGGCGTTGACGTGGCGCCGACGTGTCACACCTTTCAGCCTCCGAAATTTGATAGACATCCACGGATGTCTACGCGTTGTTGAAGACATGGTAAGATGTTCCCAGAATTCGCCTAGCTACACGATCTCTTACACCATGTCTCGACGTCGTGCCGAAGACATGACAAAAAAAGGGGTTTCTTATAGTGTGAATTAGCGTGGATGGGTTATGCGGCAACAGTTCCTCGCCGTCCTTGCACGGTACCGATCGAGACGGAGAAGTTGCAATATCTTCGACTTTGTCTTTTAAGTCCCATTCAACTTTGCCTTCTATTTCCTCCCGTTCAGCATTGACTTCGGTTTCCACACTTGCATCCAAATTGTCCAAAGCGGCCATAGGCAGTATTGGTAATTTAGCGGTCTTTGGTTTGACTTCCACTCGAGTGACTCGACCGGAGCTGCTTGTAGTCGACGTGCCCGGTTTCTTTAAAGAGACCAACATCTCTTTTGTGCTTGTAGATGTTGGATCATACAAATTAGGAATATCTCGCTGCCCGTCTGCCAACAGAGTTGGAATCGATTTAGTTGTAGGGTATGTACTCCAATCCACCTTGCGCTCCAACCTTAAGTCCATATAGACCATTGCCAGTATGTTGTAGTTGAATGTTCCCTTTGACTTCGAACGAGCTCCAAACAATGTCCCCCATACCTCTTCCGCTCGGTGAGGAAATGATCATCTTTGCACAAGTTTGGTTTGGCAGTAAAGGTTTTTGCCATCAATGGTAATTGTTCCTTCGGCCACAGTTTACCAATGTGGGACAGTTTGACATATACTCTGCAATCCGCGGCAGACCAATATTCTTCCTTAAGTTCTTCCCATCCTGGTACGGCTAGAATAGTTAGGTCGTCCAATACGGCGTAATCGATCGCATGCGGGGTCCCCTTAGGCTTGATCCTCCTAGGCCCAGCATTAGCATTCGGAACGTGACCCTCACGTTGGTCATCGGCCATTGCTTTGCGATGTATGAATGAACCGTGTGCAATTACCGAGACAGAATGCCGCGACGAGGTGAATCGATCGTGTACCCTAAACCGTGAGGTAATCCCGCGATAATGTGAATCAACCGTTTGCGTAAAAATCCCGCGAAAATGTGTAAGAACCGTCTGTGTAAGAAAACCGCGATAATATGAGTGACCCGTCCGTGTGAAAATACCGCGAAGATATGAATAAAGTGTGCAAGATGCTTATTGTTGAAGACATGGTAAGATGTTCCCAGAATTCGCCTAGCTACACGATCTCTTACACCATGTCTCGACGTCGTGCCGAAGACATGACAAAAAAAGGGGTTTCTTATAGTGTGAATTAGCGTGGATGGGTTATGCGGCAACAGTTCCTCGCCGTCCTTGCACGGTACCGATCGAGACGGAGAAGTTGCAATATCTTCGACTTTGTCTTTTAAGTCCCATTCAACTTTGCCTTCTATTTCCTCCCGTTCAGCATTGACTTCGGTTTCCACACTTGCATCCAAATTGTCCAAAGCGGCCATAGGCAGTATTGGTAATTTAGCGGTCTTTGGTTTGACTTCCACTCGAGTGACTCGACCGGAGCTGCTTGTAGTCGACGTGCCCGGTTTCTTTAAAGAGACCAACATCTCTTTTGTGCTTGTAGATGTTGGATCATACAAATTAGGAATATCTCGCTGCCCGTCTGCCAACAGAGTTGGAATCGATTTAGTTGTAGGGTATGTACTCCAATCCACCTTGCGCTCCAACCTTAAGTCCATATAGACCATTGCCAGTATGTTGTAGTTGAATGTTCCCTTTGACTTCGAACGAGCTCCAAACAATGTCCCCCATACCTCTTCCGCTCGGTGAGGAAATGATCATCTTTGCACAAGTTTGGTTTGGCAGTAAAGGTTTTTGCCATCAATGGTAATTGTTCCTTCGGCCACAGTTTACCAATGTGGGACAGTTTGACATATACTCTGCAATCCGCGGCAGACCAATATTCTTCCTTAAGTTCTTCCCATCCTGGTACGGCTAGAATAGTTAGGTCGTCCAATACGGCGTAATCGATCGCATGCGGGGTCCCCTTAGGCTTGATCCTCCTAGGCCCAGCATTAGCATTCGGAACGTGACCCTCACGTTGGTCATCGGCCATTGCTTTGCGATGTATGAATGAACCGTGTGCAATTACCGAGACAGAATGCCGCGACGAGGTGAATCGATCGTGTACCCTAAACCGTGAGGTAATCCCGCGATAATGTGAATCAACCGTTTGCGTAAAAATCCCGCGAAAATGTGTAAGAACCGTCTGTGTAAGAAAACCGCGATAATATGAGTGACCCGTCCGTGTGAAAATACCGCGAAGATATGAATAAAGTGTGCAAGATGCTTATTGTTGAAGACATGGTAAGATGTTCCCAGAATTCGCCTAGCTACACGATCTCTTACACCATGTCTCGACGTCGTGCCGAAGACATGACAAAAAAAGGGGTTTCTTATAGTGTGAATTAGCGTGGATGGGTTATGCGGCAACAGTTCCTCGCCGTCCTTGCACGGTACCGATCGAGACGGAGAAGTTGCAATATCTTCGACTTTGTCTTTTAAGTCCCATTCAACTTTGCCTTCTATTTCCTCCCGTTCAGCATTGACTTCGGTTTCCACACTTGCATCCAAATTGTCCAAAGCGGCCATAGGCAGTATTGGTAATTTAGCGGTCTTTGGTTTGACTTCCACTCGAGTGACTCGACCGGAGCTGCTTGTAGTCGACGTGCCCGGTTTCTTTAAAGAGACCAACATCTCTTTTGTGCTTGTAGATGTTGGATCATACAAATTAGGAATATCTCGCTGCCCGTCTGCCAACAGAGTTGGAATCGATTTAGTTGTAGGGTATGTACTCCAATCCACCTTGCGCTCCAACCTTAAGTCCATATAGACCATTGCCAGTATGTTGTAGTTGAATGTTCCCTTTGACTTCGAACGAGCTCCAAACAATGTCCCCCATACCTCTTCCGCTCGGTGAGGAAATGATCATCTTTGCACAAGTTTGGTTTGGCAGTAAAGGTTTTTGCCATCAATGGTAATTGTTCCTTCGGCCACAGTTTACCAATGTGGGACAGTTTGACATATACTCTGCAATCCGCGGCAGACCAATATTCTTCCTTAAGTTCTTCCCATCCTGGTACGGCTAGAATAGTTAGGTCGTCCAATACGGCGTAATCGATCGCATGCGGGGTCCCCTTAGGCTTGATCCTCCTAGGCCCAGCATTAGCATTCGGAACGTGACCCTCACGTTGGTCATCGGCCATTGCTTTGCGATGTATGAATGAACCGTGTGCAATTACCGAGACAGAATGCCGCGACGAGGTGAATCGATCGTGTACCCTAAACCGTGAGGTAATCCCGCGATAATGTGAATCAACCGTTTGCGTAAAAATCCCGCGAAAATGTGTAAGAACCGTCTGTGTAAGAAAACCGCGATAATATGAGTGACCCGTCCGTGTGAAAATACCGCGAAGATATGAATAAAGTGTGCAAGATGCTTATTGTGACCAACCGGTGATTGGTCACAATAAGCAGGAATGCTATTTCGCGAGCGGTGAGCAGAAAATCACGAGCGGTGAGCGGAAAATTACGAGCAATGAGCGGAAAATCTAAAAAGAAAAGATAAAAAGTACTTGAATTTAAAAAAAAGATGAGGCCTATGGCCGTGGAATATACTATTTATAAGCATTAAAGAGGGGAAAAAAAGTAATTACGCTTGCTAATTTTAGAAAAGATAAAAATCAATTCAGTAAAGTTAATCTAAAACCGTTAAAAATCGGGCCCATAACCATGGATTTCAGTTACGCTTTGAATTGGAATTTAATACACTTTCCACAAACATTATGGAACACACATGGCAGAAAAGAACATTTTCAATAACTCCAAGGAAAATGGAACACACTTGGCAAAAAAGATCTCGTTAAAGCTCAGCGTCGGGGCATGTATGAAGAGATTGTCATTGCGTGTGAGGCCACACAATACACGGTAAACATAATAGATATGCTTACAGTTGTAATAAGGTCCGCGTTGTTTGAATTTCATAAATATGTCTTGATAGTCAAAACAGTTGCATTCGGGGAGCGGACCGATGCTCACTTTGTATTCTTTAGACTCAGATCCATGCATTGATCGCATATCCACTATCGCACCGATGCCCGGACTCGGAACAAGTGTCACATTGAGAACTACAACATCAACCAGTGACGCAGAGGCCCACCGACTTGGTTGATGAGCGCTGACAGGAGAATTGAGATTGCGACGTGTCTTCTTGTTACCTCTCTGTGTCAAATACTTGTCGGGAAACGCTGGTGCAGGAATGTTGTGTACTTGAGATGCAACAACATTATCGTTGCCAAATAGCCGGTCTTGAGACATTGGCGGCCGTTGCTGTAATTGAAACCCAGCTTCTTCGAGTCTTAGTATCTCTCGCTGTGTAAGATTAGTACCCCTCACCACGGGCCAAACATCTGGGACATCAGGTCGCGTGGTCACCCACCTATGGCGATTACTCTTCACGCATCTTGCCAAATCGTCAGGACAGAAGAAAAAAAATTGATGAAAATCCTTATTTTTGGGACGACAATGATACGTTCCAAAATAAACTGGTGCAGGAACAGAAATAGGAAAATTGGTCTAAGCTTAAATCGTGCCCAAGAACCCTAGTTTTAAAACCCTAATTTGCCTAAACTTCTAATAATG
Source organism: Pohlia nutans (assembly GCA_022496805.1). Classification (NCBI taxonomy): domain Eukaryota; kingdom Viridiplantae; phylum Streptophyta; class Bryopsida; order Bryales; family Mniaceae; genus Pohlia; species Pohlia nutans. Next base: position 9,324,489 of record CM040086.1, read on the forward strand.
AATTGACCCGGTGAAAATCGGGCAGCGCTTCCGCGCTAGAACCCTCACCGGACCCAATTCACCTACAAACAACACCAAAAGGGACAACTAATTCAAAGCAATTACAAAATATAAAACTCAAAACAATTGAACAAAAATTGAAAGGATGCACACAATATTTTCGTAGGTGACTAAAGTCACCAATTTCAATTATAACGTTTTATCTATCCTCCTAATGATCACAAAGATAGAAGATAATTCACACAAAACCTAGAATTAAAAATGAGAAGAAGAGGAGGTGTCTCCCTCTATAATATCACTCTGTCCCTCCGTATTATCACACAGGGAGTTGCCTTCGTTTCTCTCTGCTACTGACGCCTTGCCGTCTTGTCCTCTGTCGTCACAGCCCGTCGCCTTCCGGATTCGTCTCTTGGTCTTCGTGTCTTCGTCTTCCGGTTTTCGTCGCCGCCTTACCAATCGTCGTCTTCTTGTTGTTGCTCCCCGTCGATCGCCGTGTTTTCTTTGTGCTTCGATGTCTTTGTTCCCGACGCTACTCCGCCGTGAAATCCGGCGCCCTTGCGTCACTCAATCACCTTGTGCTCGTCGCCTTGCTCTTTTGAATCCCACAACTCGTAGTCTTCCCCCGTAGTGATTCCACAACAAAACAAAATCCTTCTCTTTTTTTCTCTTTTTCTACTTCCAATAAAAAACAGACAAAGAAAATCCTATCTCAACCTCACAATCTTTCCAACCAAAGCAACAATGTATTTCTCACTAATTTTTCCCTACAATTCTCCTAAACACACAACTAGAAAATCCTCCTCCACTTCTCCAATCCTCACACTTTTTCCCATCAAAACAACAATGTAGTTCTTCTCTAATTTCTCCTTGACTGCTGAAAATTCTCACAGAATCTCATTCAAGCCAAGTTTTCTTTGCTAATTCCCTTCACCTAAAAATCAATCCAATCAAACCAAATTCCTTAACTCCTTGCTAATCTCCAAGAACTTCACCCAGAAAACCAAAACACAGATCCAGATCTAAAAACTAACGTCTCTCTCTCTAAGCTCCTACGGCGCAGACAATGAACTGGCTCCGCAGAAGCGGCACGGTGGGATTTTGAATCCCACCAAAACTACATCCATCCATCTAGAAACATTCATCCAACTCCATCAAAACCCTAAACTACCACTTAACTACCACTTAACTACCACTTAACCTCCACTTAACCAGGAGTCCCAAACTACACTAATCCACTAACATAAAGTAAACTCACTCTAATAGACTAAAGAATAAACTCAACCATAAGTTAATAAAATAACACTAAACAATAGAAAATTAGAAGGCTAAAATAACACCCCACAAAGAATAACTCAATCAACTAATAAAATAGACTAATCAATTTAGACTAACTAATGAATTAGGATGACAAGCAATAGAAATAGGTTAAAATCATCAAGTAAAATAAAAGGGCAAACGGCCCAATTGCACATAATCAATCAATCAAATTGTTTAAAAGCTAATAAACACACAAAATTATTTAAATAAAAAGGAATCTAACATTGCCAATAAAAACCAAACACAAAATGCAACCAAATCCGGGAATTTGTCTAACCGGCTAAAATGTCCCGGTTAGACAAATATAAATTGCTAAACAAATCAAAACTCTAGAATTAAGAGTTTATCAGTAACGTGAACCGTTTCGACGGTTCACAGAAAGTGATCCCTTCGAACGAGATCGAGTGACCTTGGCGGGCTTGGGTTGTGAAACGTTAACCTTGTCAAAGCGATGTGAATCATCTTCGCCTCCAGGCTGAGCATCTAGACGACACTTTGAAGATCCGAAAATTTCTTCACCAGCATATTGAGACCCTGAGACCAAGAAATCGCTCGAGCCAGGTACCTTCTCCATGGCTTTAAAAATGGAATTCAAATTACCACTTCGGCTTGCAGTACGTAACCTAAGCTCCTCCTTAGTTGGACCGGTTCCTCATCCACGCCCTGAAAGAAACGAGTTGTACCTTGTGCATTGAATAAACGCACGGGCAAAGTCATCAACCGTAGCATCATAAATACTATCACCATTCTTCCCCGATTGTTTAATCCAAGAAGCATGGACTGTCTCGGCCAAGTTGCACATGGGCATTTCCGCTTTCTCCTCATCTGTCAGATTCTGCACATACAAAGTGCTTAGAGAAAATGTAAAACATACAGCGCACGACACGCGGTAGCGAGTGCATGCTGGTGCCACCACCCTTCAGTGGCATGCGGTACTAGCAAGGGAAACCTCCAAGGTCATAGGGTTAGGAGGGGGTGCCGGGGCCGGCACCTATGAAAACGAACACTGAGAAGGGGAGTGCCGGTGCCGGAAAAACCGCTGCCAGGCGCCCGCTACGGGGGTGCCGATGCCGGCACCTCCCATACCAGGCACCCGCTAGGGGGGTGCCGGCGCCGGCACCCCCCATGGCGCTAGCCAACAAGGGGGTGCCAGTGCTGGCACCCCCAACGGCACCCGGCAGTAACAGGGTGCCTGTGCCGGCAACCCCCACAACACCAGCCGGCAAGGGGCTGCCGACGCCGGAACCTCCCATGGCGCGCGCGAGCTAGGTGATTCCGAACTACTCACCACTTTGCACTCAAGAAGGGGTGCCGGCGCCGGCGCCCAATTTGGTAAGTCCGTGAGTGACACTTCCATTGCGTGTATAATACAATAACAAGTATAGACAGGAACTTACCAAATTCATAAACCCGCCCCACTGTCGGAATCTAAAGTGCCACCAAGCAAGCCAGGCATCCAATAATGGAATTTCAGATTCCATCGCTGCGCCACTTGTGAACCACCACGAACGAATAGCCAAGTATCTGGTGTGTGCTTCATCATCGGCTATGGAGTCTTTGTATTGGGTACACAAACGTTTGTGCTCATCACGCAACTCAAGTTTAATGAACTGATTGGTTGCCCTATGCATACATTGAGTCCAATGAAGTAAACAGGATCGCTCACGCCCCTCCATTGGGACGGTCTTATCTCCGGAACCGTAAATCTCCCGCACAGCATTCCAGTTTGCCTGAGCGCTGTCTACCATGAACCCCTTGAAATTAACCTTGTGTACCGCATGTCGCTCCATGACTTCGTTGATTCCAGTCCACAAATAAGCTTGAGCCTCCTTCGTCTCGGACATCATGTCGCAGATTGCAATAGTCATTACTTTACAATACACAGAATCATACACATGACATGCAAAGGTTGTGTACCGCTTAACTCGTTTGACGTGGTCAAACATTACCCACGCATCTTGGAGGTCACCCCCAGGCTGCATCCTCTTCACCAAGTCCACCCCAGAGCCGGGCCCAACTTCAGACATTTTGAACACGAATACCTTGTCGGTCTGCTTGCCTTGGCCAGGGAAGCGATTCTCTTGCACAAATGGCTGTCAAACCTCGTTTGACCTAGAAGTAGAGAGTTAGGGTTTTAGAGTAGCTAGGAGTAGCCCAAATCTCCATAAATGAGTGTGGGAGTGACCATAATGGCACATTTAGTTATTTATGTAGAGGAGGCACTCACGCGCGTGGTAGAGTTATTGCTAGGGTCCGGTTTTGACGATAGGTGTCCGGATTGGTCACGGGATCCGGATTGGAAACCGGGTAGGGGAGGGACGGGTCAGGAATGGACCCGGCCACGTTTCACGCCTTGAAGTGGGCGGCTTTAATTAGGGCGGTTCACTGTTCATTTTCACATAGTGTTTCCAGTCCACCCCTGCACCAGACTTTCGTGTTTCCGGATACTGTGAGAGAGAGAGGAGAGCGCGAAATCCGGGGACAGTGGAAGAAGTGGACCTCGGAACACTGGCGCGTGACATACAACTTCCCCGATAGCCCGTTGGGATACGACAAGACCAAGCAGGATTACGAATGGTTGAAGGAAAGGTTTTCTCAACCGGTCTCAGAGAAACACGGATTCCGGGTTCAGGATTGCATAGACGACCGGGAGAGGCGCCTGCTGCGGTTTCTGGTGCCTATTTTGAGCCCGGAAAAACCCACCACCTGCACGATCAAGCTAATGAAGACCATTTACGGGGCCTACTTCAAAACCCGGAAGATCGGATGGGGACTCATTGTGGACGAGTTGGTAGAACGGTGTCGGGTAGAGAGGGTTTTGCTCTGGGAAAACGCGGGGTTTCTAGCTGCAACTAGTTTGAATTCAAGGTATGGGGAAATATGATAGTGTAATTTATTGTTTATACCATTAAAAACCCAAATCTATGTTTTATTTTGCAAAATAGCAAACCGTGTAAAGGCTTAAACCTTTAAAAACACTGTCAGCATTCAAATGAATGCCACAGACACATACTTGCTCCAAATCAAGTGTGCTATAACTTTCTGGAAAGCTAACACAAAGCTACACAATCTGTAAAAATTTCAAGAGAAAATGATTTACCATTCAATATTTATAGCGTGCTGAAGTTGAGACTCCAAATATTCACGGCAGCTGTACATCTCTCCACTTCGGGACGCATATCATCTTCATAAAAGCTCCAAATACATGATTCCATAATTTTTTAGAAAGCTAACATCACCATCTACGTTGCCTGTAAATCTTAGCTTAAAATATCATACTGTCCGTTTTCTATACTTCGTCAAAAATGGAACTTCTATATTGAGCGGCAGTTTCACACCCTCAAACTTCTACAAGAATAACTTTCACGTCCTAACTCCAAAACAAGAGTTTAATAGCTTTTTAGAAAGCTATCAACATAACACATGTGCTCACAAAATTTCAAAACTAATCGATCATTATACAAATTTCTACAAGAGTTTAAAGCGACTGCCTTTGAATTTCGACGGCACTAAACCCTCTTTCACTTCTCAAGGCATAACTTTCTCATACTAACTCCAAATGACAAGCGCCACACACCATTGGAATCACAACAAGAAGAGGAACGTGCTCTCAAAATTTCATTGAAATCCGAGCTATACACAGTAAGTCACTTGTCCTCAAACACACGGCACAAAACTAAAAAACTAAAACATGAACACAAGAAGAATGAGGTTCGGGAGAAGAAGGCCCCCCTTATCAAGCCACAAGGGGGAACACATCAGCCCATACCTAGCCACATGGGCACCCTAAAACTAATTGGGTGACCCAAAAGTCTCCCATACCTCTATCCATTCGCTTATTTTAATGATAAACTCACAAAAAACTAAAAGAAAGGTAAAACAATCTTCACCTTTCTTTTCAACAACTATCAAAACTCAAATTAAATATCAAAACTCATTCTAAGAAGATAAATGTAAAGTTTGACTCTTATTAGTCAAAACACAAGGCAATTAAAACCTTGTAGAGATTATGAATCAATTCATAATCTTTCTCAAATATTCCCTATTCATTTCTTCTTTAAATGAGATATCTTAAAACTCATCAAAATAACAATACTATAAGTTTTTACACTATATGCGCATTTGCATCGCGACATTCACCCCCTCCAAACCTGCACATCCTCCGGTATGTGCCAAACTCAGTCATCTTCTTGATCATCTTCACTCCCGAGTTGATCTTCATTAAGTTCTTCATCTTCATCAACTTCGTGATCTTGCAATGCAGGCAATATTACATTTAAGTCTTCTTCATTAAATCTTCCATCTCTCCGTCGAAAAGCTTTGATCCGTTTGCCCGCCACTGGTATCCTACAAGGAGTACCATCTAATTCTCGAAGTGAATAAGTGGCGTTATCATGCACTTTTATTACCACATAAGGTCCAAACCACCGTTTAGCAAACTTCCTCAGTGTACTGTGTTGATGCTCCAAAGTGCTATCAAACACTAAAACCCAATCCCCTTCTTCAATATTTTTGGTCCTCAACCGATGAGTTCTATCAAATCTCTCCTTATTGCTCAGTCTCGCAGCTTTAAGTTTTTCTAATGCCATTTGTTGATCCTCGGGTAATTTTCCAAGCTGTCTAATACGGAGCTCTAAGAGTTTTTCTCGTGTAATACCATCTTCCCATGACAAAAATACCCATGTAGGAATAGACTCCTCAACAGGCATTAAAGGTTTTTGTTCATACATAAGCTCCACAGGCATGTAACCAGTAACAGTGCTATGGGTAGTTCTGTCAGCCCATAAAGCAAATGGAAGTAACTTAGGCCAGAACTTTAGTTTCCCTTTGCAAGCCTTAACCAATGCTTGAACAATGGGTGGATGACCTCTCTCAATCTTTCTATTAGCCTCAGGATTATATGCAGTTGTTAGCCTTAATTGCACACCGTATCGGTTGAAAAATTCTCTTGCTTCAGCTGCATCCAATTCTCCTCTGTCAGCCCTCATCTTGCCAATGCTCCCATATCGACTGAAAATATCTTCAAGTATAAATTTGCAAATCCCCTCCGTTGCTTTGGTTCGAAGAGCTCTACCTTCAACAAAGTTTGAGAGCTCTTCTCTTGCCAAAACAAGATATTTCATACCCCAAAGTCCAAGTGGCATTGCAACTAAGTCAATCATCCATTGAAAATGGATGGCAAGAGGATAAGTGGGATGTAGTTCATCCCTAAACCTCACTTTAGATTGCAATTGACAAACAACACATGAAGTCACAAATTCTTCAACATCTTTATATAATCCTTTCCACCAATAACGCTCTTTGATTTTAGTATAAGTGGCCCAAATTCCTCTATGACCGGCCCAAAGTGTATCATGAAATTCTTTAAGAACTTGGGTTTTAGTCTCAGAATCGTCCACTACTCTCAATGGCATACCATCACCTCTTTTTGTCCTCTTCCAGAGAAAACCATCTCGCAAAAGATAATCATAAGCACGATGTCTAATATCCTTGAAAGTCTTCTCTGACCAATCTTTATGTCTCTTTAAAGTGCTCAAATAAAAGCCAATATCTTTCAATCTTCCTTCATATAATTCTGCTTTAAATGGCAAGACTTCATCGCTTGAATTTTCTCCATTTGTAATTGATATATATACTTCATCAGAAAATTCTTCACTTCCTTCAAACGCCATCATTTCTTCTTCGTGAAAATACCGGGCTCTTGATAACATATCTGCCACTGGATTCTTGTTACCAGCAATATGTATCAATACCGGATTAAGTGATTTGATGTAGGCTATCCAACGTAGCATCGCAATATCAGGTGAAGAACAATTTGCTATCATACCAAGTAAAGGCAAACAATCGGTCTCCAACACCACATTTGCTCCTATCAAATAATTTCTATCTGCTTTAAGAGCAGTAAGTGCACCCCATAGTTCTCTCTTCACTTGTGGATATGCTCTTTGACGCTCTGTGAGAATTCTTGCCCCAAATCTTATAGCAAATCGTCTCCCTTCTGCATCATCTTGTCCCACAGCCCAACCAATAGCTATTGGACTAGTGTCAACTGTCACAATCACCGGTCTTCCACATTCATAATCAACTTGCTTTAGAATTGGTGGTGACTTCAAAATATTTTTCAACCCGTCCATAGCTAAATCTTGATCATGTTCCCAAGAAAACTTGTTCCTCTTTCTCAATAATTTGTATAAAGGTTCAGACATATGTGCAAAATGTGGTATCCAAATTTGATAAAAGACACATGCTCCCAAAAACCTCCTTACTTCAGTAATGGTGCTACAAGCTTTCATTCTCCCGATAGCATCAACCTTCTCAGGATTAGGTTTTCTTCCATACCACCCACATAAATGTCCAACTACCAAAATTTCATCAACTCCAAATTTTGACTTGTCAATCGAAAGAGTCAAGTTTACTTCTTCAAGTCTCTTCAAAATATTGGAAACATCATCAATATGCTCATTCACAAATATTCTGCAACCATCATCTTGGACACTCAAATTTTTATCATCCTCCTTGCAACCTTTGATAGGAATATCATCAACAAAAGGTATAGTCTTTTCAGGCACGAACTCTCGTAAAATTTGATTCATAGCATTTTGCATGTGTGCTACCGAATTAGTAGCACCTTGAGGCAAGGTACACATTCGTACAAGTCCAAGAGGAGTCTTCATGGTTGTCAAGTCTCTACTTTCATTGGCTAGCTGAAATTGATCATAACCAGAGTACAAGTCCCCTATAGAATAAATTGCATGCCCAGCAAATGCCTCAGCTACTTCATCAACAATAGGTCCAGATCCTTTGTTTCTGATTGTCACTTTATTAGCCGGTTGCATATCTTGAATAAATCTCAAAGCTCCTGATTTCTTTGGTACAGTAAACCAACGATTCGAATACGGAGCCATAGAAGGTTCAAGTATACCCATTTGCATCTTTTCTTTCAATAACCCTACCAATTTCGGAAGCAATGCCCGAGGTACTGGTATAGGCTTCAAATCCCATGGCACATGTGGTACCGTGAAAATCACCATAGGTGCAACCACACAAGGATGCACACACCCAATCTCATCTGATGAAGAAGCAAAGGCTTTACCATGTTTGAGAAGCATGTCTTGAAACTTCTTCTTCTCTGGTTCAGTCAAGAATTCACCCCCTCCAATCTTCATATTTGCGAGTGTCTCTTTTGTAAATTTGTGTCCAATATTTCTTGCTTCTCTCAAACCAGGTTCTTTCTCTGCTTCTTTGATATGCTCATCAGTATCAGATGGTAACTGAGTTGCTACTGGTTTAACCTTCTTTGCCACCGTCTTATACTTTGTATGTACCATCACTTCATGCTTCAATCCATAACTGTTACAAACATCAAAACTTGTAACCGCCTTCAATACTTCATCATATAATGCCCGTGAATGAACTTCAATTATAGCATCATAAATATCACCATTGATCTCACTTTCTTGCAACTTCTTCAAAACATGGAGTACATCATCTCCAAAGCCTTCTTCTTCAAAGACACCATTGATATATTCATCATCCAATAATGCCTTCACTTTTTTTAATTTCTTTTCTGCTTTTTTAACGACCCTTCTGCAAATAGGGTCCAAATCTTTAATACTCTTAAAACTCAAAAATCCACACTCCGTCACACTCACAAAACCACAATCAATATTTTGTACATTTGGGGACATAGTAATTTCAGATGCATCTGCACCCGTGGATCCCCCGAACTCCACGTGTGCATTTTAGAAATCCTGAAAGTCTTCACCAGATCTTAGAGGTGCATCCCTAAGCTGGATTCTGTTTCTTTCATGATCAGGTCTCACCGTTAAAAATTGCAGAGACCTCTTGCCATCACGACTCCGAATACGTGCATAATGAGACCCATCATCCAAGACCTTGGTCTCCATTCTAGCTGCTGTGATATATGGTTGTCCAAGTATTATAGGATATGTCCCATAGTTTTGAACAAAAAAGTTTTGCTCAACTTCAACATCGCCAATTTTTGCACATACAGCCGGACAAGCCCCATATAATTCTCCTCTTCCATTGTTTGCAGCCCTCATGACCCAACCGTGATGAGTATCAATCGGCCACTTGCCTTTCTCATAAATTCTCCTTGACATGATATTTATTTCAGAGCCATGGTCCACAAGTGCCAAGATAGAATCATCCAACTCACCAAGTCTCACTCGTGTCTCCGTAGTGGCCCTTGCCCAAAATGGTTGATAATAATTCAACTTTCCTCCTCTTTCACGATCAATTTCATCAACAATTCCACAATCAAAGACATTTGCCTCCACCTCAAATCTTTCTTCATATGCCACCTCAGTAGTCATTCCATCCACCATTTCTTTTCCCTCATCTTGAGTTAGTATGGAATGGGCTTCTTTCTTTGAGCTCTTCACTTCCATCAACTCATATCCCTTCATGCTCAAACCTTCAATAGAATGCTCAGTTTTGGTAACATCTCTTTTGATGTCAATCATACACTCTGCAGCAAACATCTTCAAAATATCATCTTCTTCTTCATCAGTAAGATAATCCTTCATCTCTTCAGTTTGATCTTTCTGCTCTTCCAATGCCTCGATATTCATGTTCATAATCTTCTCTTCATCACCCTTTGCATCACACATCATATTAAATACTTGCCCGATTTCAATCTCCTCATCCTCTGTCATATGAGTATCCAATGCATGCATCATGACTGTCTCAGCTGTCATTTGCCTTTTTCTCTTGATAACATCAATGATAAGGTCATGAAAATCTTTCTTGGCAATACCAAGAGCCTCTCTCAATGTAAACTCAATCTTGGCATCCAAAATCCTCTCCTCCAATATCCCCTTCATGTCAATAGAAGTCTCGATATCAGATTGAAGCTTGTAAGCTGGCCCTTTAGTTTTACCTTTGCCAGAATCTTCCTTCTCTTTGCCCTTCTTGCTGGTGCTTGAATCTTCCCATATCTTCTCTGGAAGTGGTGCATCTCCAGGATGATTAATAGAAGGTGATTTCTCAGGCCTTTGGCGTGTGTGAAAACCAGGTCCATCACCCTTTGCAGCGTCTTTAAGCCCTTGATTTTTCTTCTTTAATGTTGGCTCATCAGCATCATCTTCTTCTGCAGGTCTACCCCGTTTTACTTCAACAGATGCATCATGATTCTCAATGTCATTTTGCATCTCACCCAAAAATGCTTTGATGCTAACTGCATCAACAGGATCCTCCCAACCGGTTGCCTTTCTGATAGCTTGTGCTCCTCTGATCATAATCTCTCTTGCTGGAGTAGAAGAGGCCTCAATAGTATGATGGTCCACCTCAATATGATATGACTCAACTCCCTTAGCACGCAAAGCACTCGACTTCCCCCTCTTCTCATCCATTATTTTCTTCATTCCACCTTTGCCAAAATTAGTGTCCATAGGCAGGTCAGTGGATGCATCACGAATCCTCCCATCCTTGAAAGAAACTATACCTTCTTTAAGTGCACCATCATAATCAGTGCAACCACGAAGAGTGTGGTCTATGACATCACACCAGATGCATCTCTTCACAAATGACTTTGCACCATCTGATGATTGAGAAGAACTTGCTCCTCGTGCCTTCTTCAATTCACTCATCTCCACCCTCAAATCTCTGATACCTTTGATAAGCTCTTCAATACTGTCTTCTTCAACTCTCTTGCTTGTTTTTGATGTCTCACCAAGAGTTGTAGGAGCCAATGATAATTTTGGAGCCCTTGGAACCATCATGGGGTTTGCATCAGTCCGTGAAATAATACCTCTAGACCTCACCCGTCGTTGTTTGGCCACAAGAGTCACCGTTTCTTCCACCCTCCTCCAATCATTAGTAAAACCACCTTCAGTGGTCCTATCCCCAAGAAGCAAGAGGAGTCTATCCTCTAATGCATCATCGGCTGCCTGCAAAAACATCTCTGCCTTTCTTGTATCAAGAAGGCGCCTTTCTGCTAAAGGCAACTGATTATATTTCTTCTCAAATTCTCTGAGCAGCTCATTTGGGCCCATATCATTCCCGGGTTGTTGCTCCACCCAATCAAGGAAAGACCTCTTAGTCATCCTCTCCGTATCTTCATCAAAATACTCATCCCTCAATCTCTCATCAAATGTGGCCCATGAAGTCACATACACATCTTCCCGAATTTCTTGCACCCTCTCACGAATTTCGGGAACCACAGCCAAGTCAAAAGTCAACATCATACGATCCTCAGATACTTGATGCACTTCCATTTCACAAACATATACCCTCAAAAAGTTTGTGATATTCTTCCCATCAAATCTCCCAATTTTGTCCACAACACCCTTCAATGCTTTGGTAGCCTTATGCCCACCAGAGTTTGCTCTATGATGCTCCATATACAGGGCCAATGCCCCCAAAATATTCTCCATATTCATTTGGCCCCCTCCGGAAGCCCCATCATGATCCCCCGTCATTCTTTAACTAAAACTAATTGCCCCAAAGCGTCTCTCAGTGGAAGCACCAAATGTCGGGTAGAGAGGGTTTTGCTCTGGGAAAACGCGGGGTTTCTAGCTGCAACTAGTTTGAATTCAAGGTATGGGGAAATATGATAGTGTAATTTATTGTTTATACCATTAAAAACCCAAATCTATGTTTTATTTTGCAAAATAGCAAACCGTGTAAAGGCTTAAACCTTTAAAAACACTGTCAGCATTCAAATGAATGCCACAGACACATACTTGCTCCAAATCAAGTGTGCTATAACTTTCTGGAAAGCTAACACAAAGCTACACAATCTGTAAAAATTTCAAGAGAAAATGATTTACCATTCAATATTTATAGCGTGCTGAAGTTGAGACTCCAAATATTCACGGCAGCTGTACATCTCTCCACTTCGGGACGCATATCATCTTCATAAAAGCTCCAAATACATGATTCCATAATTTTTTAGAAAGCTAACATCACCATCTACGTTGCCTGTAAATCTTAGCTTAAAATATCATACTGTCCGTTTTCTATACTTCGTCAAAAATGGAACTTCTATATTGAGCGGCAGTTTCACACCCTCAAACTTCTACAAGAATAACTTTCACGTCCTAACTCCAAAACAAGAGTTTAATAGCTTTTTAGAAAGCTATCAACATAACACATGTGCTCACAAAATTTCAAAACTAATCGATCATTATACAAATTTCTACAAGAGTTTAAAGCGACTGCCTTTGAATTTCGACGGCACTAAACCCTCTTTCACTTCTCAAGGCATAACTTTCTCATACTAACTCCAAATGACAAGCGCCACACACCATTGGAATCACAACAAGAAGAGGAACGTGCTCTCAAAATTTCATTGAAATCCGAGCTATACACAGTAAGTCACTTGTCCTCAAACACACGGCACAAAACTAAAAAACTAAAACATGAACACAAGAAGAATGAGGTTCGGGAGAAGAAGGCCCCCCTTATCAAGCCACAAGGGGGAACACATCAGCCCATACCTAGCCACATGGGCACCCTAAAACTAATTGGGTGACCCAAAAGTCTCCCATACCTCTATCCATTCGCTTATTTTAATGATAAACTCACAAAAAACTAAAAGAAAGGTAAAACAATCTTCACCTTTCTTTTCAACAACTATCAAAACTCAAATTAAATATCAAAACTCATTCTAAGAAGATAAATGTAAAGTTTGACTCTTATTAGTCAAAACACAAGGCAATTAAAACCTTGTAGAGATTATGAATCAATTCATAATCTTTCTCAAATATTCCCTATTCATTTCTTCTTTAAATGAGATATCTTAAAACTCATCAAAATAACAATACTATAAGTTTTTACACTATATGCGCATTTGCATCGCGACAACGGGAAGCGCGCAAACTCGAAAACAAGAAGGGATGTCCTCTAACGCCTTTCCTGTTTCATTTGTATGACAAGTACGGGTGTCTCAAGACCAAGGAGAGGGAGCAATGGGAGAACAGCCGGAGGATCATGAACCGGGAGCCGCCAAGGGTCCGGGAGGGGAATCCGGATGAGAGCGAGGACGAGGACAGCCCGGACGAGGAAGAACGGGAAGAGCAGGAAGAAAGAAGAACGGACAAAGCAGCGGTCAATCCGAATATAGAGGAAGGCCAATCGGAACCGGAGGAGGAACCGGGTCAGAAGACACCGGTGGGGGCGGGCCACTTCAGGGCGCGCACCTGAGGCCAACGCAAGAAACTCCAGGAGATTCGAGATGAATCGGAACCTGAGGAGGAACCGGACCAGGAGACACCACCCCGAGGACATGTGAAGAGGCACCTGAGGATTCCGGGAGAAGAGGAGGAGGAAGAGGATGAGGACCAGGACACGATTGTGACCGGGGTTAGGGTTCCTCCGAGGAAGAGACCCAAGAAGGTGACACCGGAGGAAGAGGAAACCGGAGTCGAGCGGACGACAGAATAACGTTCGGGTGAAAACCAAGAGGGCGCGCGAATCGAAACCGGTGTGGGACGAAGAGGAGTATCCGGAGGAGATCCGGACTTATGAACAAGCTCCCCGGGATGAAGGACCGGAACTAGAGGACATCCCCCTACGAGAATCGGAGGAGGACTTTCTCAAACTGGTCAGGGAGGCATTAGAAACGATGGAAGGTAAGTACCGCCCCATCTGTACTTCGATGAAGGAAGTTGGGTGTGTCCTCCAGAGTACACAGGTGGAGAGGTACCCGGAGATCGTCCGGAGAATGAGGAAGGAAGTAGACAAGCTCCGGAGGGAAGCTTTGGAAAGGAGCTTGGCACTGGTAAGGCAACAGGATGAGATCCGGGCTCTGAAGGAGCAGAAGTCTCTCACTTACCGGCTCCTCGCGTCACTGTTCAGACCGGATGGGGAGGCCCAGACAGAGGCCCGGTTGTACCGGGAAAGGATGGACAAAGCCGGATTGGACGGTGCCGCCCAAGTGACGAATGTGGCAAAGAAGTACGCCGCAAGGGTCGAGGCAGGATTGGTGGAATTCCGGAAACTACTGGCGGAGCATCAAGCAAGATTTCCATCCGGGTCCGAACCGGATGAGAGGGTAGCAAGTCAGAGAGGTATGAATGCACCCTTAGCCAGTAGTGAATTGTTGGCCGCATTCCATGTATCGCAGGAGGTATGCAGAACGGGAGAGATGGATAGGATGATGGCCGAAGGTCAATCCACTCCGGAACAGACTTCAAGACCAGCTGCGAGTCCGGTGGTGAGTATGCCGCGGAGAAATCTGGATGCCAGTATCGGAGGGGACCAATCGGAGGGCAATCTGGCTAATTTGGCAGACCAGGCTGCTGATTTGGCGGAAATCGGAACCACCCCGGGTAGGAAGTTAGGACCCGGGGAAGACCAGGAGGTAGACGGCCAACCGGATGTAGGTGACCCGGAAGACAGGACGGATGCCGGTGAGCCAGAGGAGTGCGAAGTGGATGCAGGCAAACCGGAGGAACACAAGACCCAGGAGGACGAGCCGGATGGGAGTCAACCGAAGTCTGAGGGGGAAAGTGACCAGGGGGAAGTCCGGGAGCGCCGCTCCAAGAAGATGGAGGATGCTTCTCCGAAATCTAACCAGGAAGAGGACGAGGGCTCTGAGGGCGACAGGATCAGTGAACCGGAAGGGCAGAAAGTGCAGTAGGATCCGGATTGCAGTGTAAACCGGATCAGGCTAGGGAGTAGGCATTAGGCTAGGTAGACTAAACCCGCTTGTGAACAGGACCTTATCGTGGTAGGTTAGGTGCTTTTTCCAGTTGGGTAAGATTAGGATCTTTTGGATGAGATTTCCCTTGATTTCCGGATCACGGGTTTGTAGGATCTGGGCGGGAAATCCGGACCGGTGGCTGAGGGCCACTACTTGTCCAGGAATGCTTGGCATTCTTGGGGTCTTCTTATATTACTGTTTTCTTGAAAGCAAACTGCTGTAGAGCATTATCCAAAATTTGTATGTGCTATGGGGTTGTTTGTGGAATGATACAGTAGTCAAGAGTCCCTTAGTAACCGGGTAGGCCGTCCAGGTTCTCGAGTGATTTGGGTGCGAAGTCTGAATATGGTTTTTAGGTGATTTGAGGACTGTTTGAAAGAGTGGTTTCTAAGTTCCGGACGCTAGGTAATTCGGGTTAGTGGCTGGGCAGGTAGGAGGGGGTACTCCGGGTTGCTCAGAACTCCTGGACGGGTAGTCCGGTTGAGGTGCCAGCACTCGGAAGGTCCAGGCGAGGAGAAATGCGGGATCACAGGAGTAAAACAGGGCGCTAGAATTCCTGAATATTAGTTTCGGATTCCCCGGATAATGTCTATTCCGGTTAATAAGTCGTTGTAGTAATTGGAAGAAAGGGGAAACCGGATCGCGCTTGCGTGACACGGCTGCCGGTTGGGTTAAGCTAGCAGTTGAAAGGGCAGTACGGTAAGTACCCGGGATTAGGAGTTTTGTTAGGATAACCGGAAGGTAGTGAATTTCCCATCACTTGAATCAGTAGGGAGGGGTGTGTCTTTCAATCCAGCACCACTAATGTGAATGGAGAACCCTCTGAGGGGGAAAACAGAGGTTAAACGAAACCGGATCAGATAATAACGGTAGACCGGGAGAGAGGAAGATTAGTAGAAGTCCTCCTCGGAAGGATACCGGATCTAGTTGTAACCGGGTCAGTCAGTAGGAGGAGGCCCGGTTTGGTAGGAAAGAGGAATTCAGCTGGTGATAAAGAGAGAGAGATCACCAGTCCGGGACCATCTCCGGAAGCTTTCCACTTCACAGAGTCTCCGCGGAACGATAACCCGGAAATCACCTCTACGAGCGCTCTTAATACGAAAAAGTGCGTTCTAGGGGAATATCCGGTATCACGTGCTACGACAATGGCCATCTTGTAGTACCTCGCAACTCACAGACTCCATCGATAACTCCGGTTTGGCCGATGCGCTTAAATTCAGAAACGTTCTTGCGAAGAGTTGGACTAGTGAAACTTTCAAACTGGTACATGACTGCCTCAAGTTCCTTATCGGATAGCTGAACAGGATCTTCACCCGGTTTACCCATCAGATGTTCTCCAAGGAACTCCAAACTGGCTGCTAACGCAATGGACGATGGACTTGCTTTGGGCGAGGACTCCACTGCATTCTTCAGAAGCTGATCACGTAGAATACGAGATTCTCTACAATCACCCCGAGCCACGGGGTGCTTGTGCTCTCCAATGTGAATGCAGGCCCGAGTTGTCGTTGGTTCACCCGTTACCCAGTACATCATAGCTGGGCATGTCTCCACACAGGTTGGAGGCTCTTTGTAAATAGCGCAAAACAATGTTGCATCACTCGATGGAATCTGCCCTAAGAAAGGCTTTTTAGCATTCCCTTCCCATAATTTCTCATTCACTGCTTCGTGACGACCTACTCTGTTGAGAAACTCGCACTTCTCGCTCTCACATCGCAAGTGGCCTGCACAGTGTGCCGCACGGAAAGACAGGCTAAACTCATTTCTGATGTTTCGCGTGTTTGATAGACACCAAGTGTGGCCATCAAAATGTCTGTCCATTCCAAAGAGTTTTCTCCCATAACCTGGTTTCACATCCTTAGGTGCGGGAGGAAACTCAAACAAATGATTGCCGTTATACTGAGCCGGCAAATACCTGATAAGAGAGTACTTAAACGAATCAAAATCAAGCTTACTAAGCTCACTCTTTGCACCTTTACGAAACTGAAGCTTCCTAATGCAATCTACCGCACTAAGTTTGCCCATGGACAAAGGCGTGAGCGGAGGTTTTTGGCTTGAGGTCTGAGATCCTGACTTTGCCTGGCTAGCTGGTGCATCAGGAAAATACCAAAGATTTGATTCAATGTCAGAGTCTTCGATATGTATGATATCCGGATTCTCTAGCTTAACGTCTCGGAGAACGGGAATCTCTGTTCCAGGGTTTGAACCGACAACGCTCGGAAGTCTACAAGGAACTCCTATGCTTTCTATCCCAAGAGCACGGTACGATGCTGGAGAGAGAATCCAGACTTTGCGGTCGTCCTCAAATCCTGGGTCTACAGTTAAAGTGTATGAGAGATCACCGTGATCGTCAAATATCTCCTCTTCAAGATAAATCGAATCCTTCAGAAAACCAAATTTCAGCGACAACATATCAACACCTACGACATACTGTCCATCACTCAGTTGGGCCACCCTGAGGGGCGCTCGACATCCTTCTGCACGTATAGTTGCCATGGCAATATGGAACGAAGTCACATTTTGATACAGAGACAAAGAAGGGATTCACTAAAAAGAATATCGCGTACAACATCCATACACCCTAGTGCAACAGATGATAGAGCCCAAGCGTCAGTTAGTTGGTCTGCCAGATACGTCAGAGGATGGCGGACACAAAAATAACTGACATATTGATTGTAAATATACGACAGATCCTATAATTAAAGTGGCAATCCGCGAAGACGGCGTATAGTTACTGGGATTGACACAACATCCTGCCAATACAAAAACGACTGCGTGGTGGTATGATTTGATATCACTAGTGGAGCCTGAGAGGGACGCATCAGTTAAGAGGTATAAATGCAGTCAGGTGCCATCCATGTCCTGGATTCATTCATCCATCCATGCATCGACGATAGCAGACAGGAAAGACAATAAGTATATGGAGGACAAAGCCATTCTCATTCCTAGCCGGCGCTCTGCTGCTGCGACGTCGCATTGGAAGTTGCGGCAATGATACACTTCCTTTCAAGCGACTTTCATTGGAACGCTGTAATCACCGCTCTCTTTTTGTTTCGAAACCGTCATTTTGCATGTGCAGTCTATTTTCTAGTGTAGTCAATCTCATGTATTAGGATGATTTGTATATGTCATTCTTAGTGATCAGATGCTGCGTACCTTAGACGAAAAGCAGCAGCAGTGCAGATCTGATACTAAGAAGAAGAAGAGGAGAGTACCGGGAGGGCGATTATATTATTCAAAGAGAAAGAGTTTGAGCAGCGTTCAGATAAAGGGGCGGCTCCCAGTGACAACCAAGGCAGATTCGGGAGGAACAGCCAAAAAATTATTTCCAATACATGAAGAGGTCGTGTTGGAGACCCAAGCCGATCACACATCTCTCGAAGGAGAAGACATGGATGACAGTCAACCCACGACATTCAAAAGAACGGTAATCTAGACTTATGCATTGTACTTGATTTTTGTCTCCTTGCCTATTTAATTTAGTTTCGCGCAATCTAATATGCAAAAGAATGGAATTGAAATTAGGGTCGTCAAGTAAAGACCAAGTCATTTACGGATATAATAAGCGCTTCAGAATCGAAACGACAACAAGAGATAGTACAAGACGACGAGTCCAGGGAGGAGAGAGAGTCTGACACAGGAGAAGAAGGCGAAGAAGGGGACAATCAGGAAGAGGAAGACGAAGAGGGTAAGTCAGGCCTTTAAACCAAGTCCAATTGAATGCATGTGAATGAGGTGTGACTGATGTGATGTGTACAGCCATTGATATGATGTTTTAAAAAATGTAATGGGTTTACGGTAGGGTTTTGGGCCCCCAAAACCCCCGATGGCCGATGGCCTCTCTCAGATTGCATTATCTCCTCCCCGATTGCATTCTATCTTCTCTAGGGTTTATCTGAGCATTCTCTTTCTCTTGCTGGCCTTCCTCCCCCTCTTCTCCTCCGTCGACAAGGGTTTCCTGGTCGCTCTCTCCTCCGCCCTCCTCCGCCATCGTCCTCGCCTGCTCCGCCCTCCTCCGCCATCGTCCTCGCCTGCTCCGCCCTTCTCCGCCATCGTCCTCGCCTGCTCCGCCCTCCTCTGCCATTTTTCTCCACACTCCTCCGCACCCACTCGGCGCATGATCTCCACCCACCTCCGCCATTTATCTCTGCCGCCCACCTCCGCCATTTCTCTCTAGGGTTTAGGGTCTCTCGTTCGTCGCCGCAGTTTGTGGCTGTCGCTCCCATCGCCATCTCCGCTCGCCGCCCGCCATCGCCGTCATCGCCGCCATCGCCCGCCATCGCCGCCATCTCCGCCATCGCCACCCGCCATCGCCATCGCCGCTCGCCAACAATTCTGTCGCAGCAGTCTCTCAAACCCTAAACTAGTCGTTGCAGCCGTAGTAGAACTTTGCGCTGCACTAGGATTTGGACGCAACATCGATAGCCGCAGAGGAGGAGGGGATGACGTTTCCGAGCACACATGATTCTGGTATGTTTGATCTGCTGAATTTCTTGTTGGGATGCCTGGTCATGTCCAGTTCCTAAGTTGGCCATGTCCGGTTTTACTCTGGCCATGTCCACATGCAGTGTTTACCATTCCCTGTTTGGTTATCCTTCTTCCATGTCCTGTCTGTGCTGTAGACTCAAATTCAAAAAAACAACTTGAAGTGCAAGCGGAAAAGCACTTGGGGAGCCGCCACCGGCACCCCCGTCGTGGCGTGCGGCTCGAGCTCAAGTTGAGCTCCCAGCGCACGCCACGACGGAGGTGCCGGTGCCGGCACCCCCATTCCTCATCGCGCCAGCTGCACCTTGCGCATGACGATATTGGGGTGCCGGCACCGGCACCCTGTCCTCGCGCCCGCCACGAGCTCGCATTGAGCTTGTGGGGCATTCCACGCCAGGAAGTCGGTGACGGCACCCTGATATCTTCACGCTCCAGCAGCTGCTGGCGCGAGAGGAGATCGGGTGCCAGCACCGGCACCACATCGCCGCGCCCGCCACGAGCTTGAATAGAGCTCGTGGCTCACGCCACGACAGGGGTGCCGGACCCGGCACCCCATTTCTCATACTTTGAGAAATGGGGTGTTGGTGCCGGCACCCCATTCCACAAGGTTAAAGAAATGGGGTGCCGGCACCGGCACCCCATTTCTCAAAGTATAAGAAATGGGGTGCCGGTGCCGGCACCCCATTTTCGCACGTCCCACGAGCTCACGCAGAGCTCGTGGCGCGAGTTGAAATGGGGTGCTAGCATCGGCACCCCGTCCTGGCGCGAGCCACCTGCTCGCCTTGAACTCGTGGCTCGCGCCACGACAGGGGTGCCGGTGCCGGCACCCCATTAACACACGCGCCACGAGCTCGCGCCAAGCATGTGGCGCGAGTCGAAATTGGGGTGCCGGCACCGGCACCCCAGTTTCTATCATAGATGAACGTGTAAAGGCTTGAAATATAAGCCCCTGATGCTATATTTCTAGGTTTTAGGGTCAATTTAGCCTTGATTCTCCCAAATTTGTGCATTTCTTGGCATTTCCGATGTACTTCAAAGGTTTTTGCGCTCGTGCCGCACGCCTGAAAAGGGGTGCCGGCGCCGGCACCTCTTCTGGAGCGTGCCCCACGAGCGAAACAGCGCTCGTGGCGCACGCCTCTGAAGATGTGCCAGCGCCGGCACCCCTTCCGCACTCGCACCACGAGCTCTTGCTCGTGCTCGTGGTGCGAGTGCAAATGGGGGTGCCGGCGCCGGTACCCCTTCCGCACTCGCACCACGGGCTCTTGCTCGTGCTCGTGGTGCGAGTGCAAATGGGGGTGCCGGCGCCGGCACCCCTTCTGGAGCGTGGACCACGAGCGGAACAACGCTTGTGGCGCACGCCTTAGAAGGGGTGCCGGCGCCGGCACCCCTTCCGCACTCGCACCACGAGCTCTTGCTCGTGCTCGTGGTGCGAGTGCAAGAGGGGGTGCCGGCGCCGGCACCCCCTTTATTTCCATCCTCTATTCTTATGCTCGTGCAGTTGACCACGCTCTTTGCACAATTCATAATGTCGCCGTGGTCCCTCGTGGTTTCAGATGAGTGCGTGGAGGTCACGCGAGAAGGGAAAGGTCAGCGGCTTGGGGATGATTCCGAGTCTGATGAAGGTGGCGAGACCGGTACCCCGATGGAGGAAGACAATAAATCTCCTGCTGGTGCAGGTGATGAAGGCACTCCAATTGCAATTGACTCTCCCAATGCAGCTGAGGATCAGGCTCAGGGAGGTCAGGCTCAAGCTCCCACCAGTGCTGTGGCCTCCCAAGACACTCAGTATCCCACTGCTGCTGTGGCGCGAGATGCAGGTGATTGATGTTAGCTCTCCCATTTTTATGTTTGAGAGATTCATTGTTGTGAGTTTACTAAGTATCTGTAGAGGGATGCTTGCAGAGCCAGCAGAAGGAGACAAGCCTATATCTCGCGATGAAGTGGATGGGGCCATGACCAAGGTCGTTGAGAAGGAGATGGTGAACACTACCAGTCGCCTCATGAGCTGCCGGTTCCAGCCCTTGGAGAAGTCCAAGATCTACATTCCCATGTGTCGACTCGTTGGACTTCAAGCCGTTCATCCAGCGCTTGCAAAGGATATCTACGAGCTCGGCAGTCATTTCATCAAGGTGGGCTACATGGATGGATTTGGGGCATTCTATGTGGCGCTTGAGGATGACTGCGGGCGCACTGTGGATGTTACTGAGGAGATAACCGAGAAGTGGAGCCCCCTATGGAGACGGCGTAACGAGGAGTTTGAAGAGTATATCAGTCGTGACGAGCATTTGAAGGTATTCTGTAATAAGATGTTTCACGTGTGGGATGGCAATCATCGACTGGAGTGCTGGATGCCTATAATCAACAGGGACCATCTAGCTGATTACTCGTGGCACTTCAAAGTAGAGTGCATCATCCTTGAGGTCAAGGGTAACGTTGTAAACATGCTGACTGCCCTCCATGAAGTCAACTGGTGAGACTCTAAACCACGTCTATGCATGCTGCCCTTTCTTGCGTGAATTGTCTTGCTGTACTTGCTCAGTGTGACTGATTACTGTCTGTTTGGTGTATCGCTAGGGGCTGTTTTTTCTTGCTGTGTGTGCTTGTGTGCTGCATGCTCTTGACATGATTCTAATCCTCTTTGGTCTCTTTTCTAGGCGCCAAGAGAACTCCCACGTGAAATCCAACCTCGTTCACAAACTCTACAGAGTGAAGCATTTGGGTAGGCAGAAGTTATAATACTTCAAGGACATGGTCACACCTGAGGAGTATAAAGCAGCTGAGGTTAAACAGAGTAGGAAGAAGTGGACGTGGTATTCCCTGACACAGGATGCCTTGAATGGAATACTCAATCAGGTTGTCTCTTGATTCACTCTGTCATGTATTTTCATATCTCATTGTATGTATCCCCATACAAATCATAATGACTTTTGAATTTGGTGTTGCAGTCAGAGATTGCCGAAGCGTCGACTGAGGCTCAAATGCGATTCTATCAGGCTTTTCCTGATAAGTCGCAGTGGACAGCTAACAGTGTGCAACAATACATAAATGAGGCAGTGCGGCAGTGCAAGGCGAGTACGATATCTGAATTGAAGAGGCAGCTGGCAGTGGCTGATCCCAAGCTCACCGATGATTTCCTTGGCACTGTTAAGAAGCACTACGAGATGTTTGAACACAGTCCAGAGATGAAGCTCGAGAAGCTTGCGATGTTGGCTACATGTGCGATGGAGCCCCACGCCAAAGTGAAGTGGTTAAACCGCTGGAACTCGTCCCCAAAGATGCGGGAGTTGCTAAAATTTCCACCGCCAAACTTCAGCGATGACGCGTTTAAGGCCTGGCTACCAAAAGCAGTATGGTGGTCACAAGTAAGTTTTACTCTTGCTACGCTCATTTTCACATTGAACTTGTTATTCGTTTGTTTCTGTATCAATTGGTGTCTCTTTATATTTTAAGTTGTATGAGACGATGGCATTTTAATCCTTCTCAATTGTTTGCACGAAGAGGCAGCCCCCTGGAGCACATCTTGGGCACGTCATTGTGCCCAGGATGTGCTCCACGAGGGGTGCCGGCACCGGCACCCCTCCCAAGTCAACCGCCAGCAGTACTGCTGGCGTGACGAGGGAGGGGTGCCGGCGCCGGCAACCTTTGTGGTGCAACACCTGGGCACTTCTTTGTGCCCAGGATTTGATTCACGATAGGGGCTCGCAACGGCACCCCTTTGTCGTTGCGCACGTGCTGGCACCACGTGGTGGCTGAGTCCCTTCCGCATCTCACAATAGTTTGATTGAAGTTTCTATTCTAACTGTGAGTTGGTGGCCCCAGATTCAGGATGATGTTCTTCTCCAATTCCACAACACCATTGTCGACATGGAAGTTCAAATTGACTGGCATCCAGCAGGCCAAGACCCTGTCATTGCGCCAGCTGACTACGTGGACGAGTGGCAAGTGAACCTTTGGGAGACAGCATTCTTTAGAGAGTTCAGCGTGAAGGGAAAGGACGCCATTGACAAGAACAACAAGCCGGAGCAGCAGCCAGATTTTGCTCGAGCGGCACGACGTGTCCTGTATCGTTACATGAAGCATGAGCTAATTCTCCCCGGGGTTTTGAATAGGAATCCCATCTATTTTAAAAACTATCTCTCCACTTCTCATGACCACTGCAAGTTCACTCATGGAATCGTTGATAAATGGAAACCTGTTCATTTTAACTACTGTGGATGGTATTTAGACTGTCCAAGGACCAGGTGTCCAGAAAGTGAGGTCGCTATTCGTGACAAACTCGAGCCGGCACTCAAGGATACAAAGCAAGTCAAGCCCAAGCCGGCACCTGAACTCAGTCCTGTAAGTACACCGGGCACAAAGGGGAAGAAGGGAAGGAAGAGGAAGGAGCCCGAGCAAGTCGTCGTCTTGAACTCGTCTGGAGAGGAGGAGCCAGCACCTTCAGCTGGTCCTTCGGCAGCAACTAAGGCAGCGGCTCCCAAGGCACCTGCTGGCGCCAGTACTCAGGGGGCTATGACCCGGAGCAAAGCATCTCCTCAGCCAACACAGAAGTCGACCATGGAGCAACCTCAAGCTGGTCCTTCCAAGACAAAGAAGGCCAAACAAGACCGAGTGGAGAAAGGTGTAGCTACTACACCAAAATTGACAGCAGTCTCCAAGGCGCTCAGTCGAATGCTCCTTGATTTGCCCATTCCCCAGACAGCTAGCACTAGGAGGACATTCCTCATCAACGATTCGTTTGAGAGGATCGCCCATGAGTTGAAGGAGACTGGCAAGACCCCAGATGAATTGCAGACCATCAGCACCTTCTTATCAGAGGTATGCACATGTATGGCTGCATTTCCAACTCATATCATTGTTCTCAGAATATTTAAATTCTAACCACTTGTTCTCAGGTGTGTGGCCAGCGATCTCTGTTTTTCAACAGGAAACAAGACAAGAGGCCTGCTTGTGACCTTGTCATTGTGGATTTCCCGGATGGAGTGTGCGTTCCCGGGGTCTCTGATCCTCCAACGCAGGTGCCTAATTGGAATGAATTCTCCCCCAAGTTCCTCCGAAGTGCAATGACATTTCAAGTAAGCTACCTTCACGATGATGGTGCTTTGCTTCTGTTCTACCCGGATGGCGAGAGATCCAAGCAGGATATCATAAAGCTCCTTAAAAAATCAAAATTGAAGTTGCGTGAGGAGTGGACTGTGATCAATTCCATGCACTTGGCAAATCCCGAGAATCCCAAACGACGTGTAAGTATCCTCATTTGCATACAACTTGTGGCACGTTTATTTGTGGCTTCCTCAGTGTGGCCACTTGAAGTGAAGTACAAAATTCCTCAGTGTGGCCATTTGATTTGGTCAATTCAATCACAAGGGAGGGGGTGCCGGCGCCGGCACCCCTTCCTCGCGCACTGCCAGGGCACCAGGTGATGCCCAGGTAGTGCGCGACGAGGGGTGCCGGCGCCGGCACCCCCTCGTCGCACACTACCACGGCAAGTTGTGGTGCCCACGCCGTGCGCGACGAGGGGGTGCCGGCGCCGGCACCCCCTCCCTCGTCGCACCAGCAATCATTTTTAACAAATGCTGTACTTCGTTTTCGAGTACTCACAGTTAGGATTTGAATTGACAATCTCATGTCCAATGTGTTTTCTGATGCAGACGCTGAAGTTCAAGGCTTTGGTTGCCGTGAGGGAGTTGGACGAGAAAATTGACAGACAACCTCTTCCTCTGGCCATAGCACAGGATCCCGCCATCCCTTCGATCGATCTTGAGAATGATGATGTTCTTTTCAGTGCAGTTGATGAGACAAGCCAGATGTGTGATCCAGCAACATCCAAGCCATGGCAAGGTCCAAAGCAAAAATCGGATGCTCTTCTCAAAGTGTTCATCTCGGGTCTTTCACCAATCAATGGCATCGTAGTTGACCTCAATGCTGGTGTTGGTGAGTTTCTATTGAGCTTTGATTGAGGTCATAGAATTGCCCATGTATGCAAGACACTTGCCTGGTTGATGCTAACAGAGTTGTCTATGTTTGAAGGGGCGTCCGTTCGAGCTGCACAGGCATCAAATCGCCACATTCTGGCTCTAGAGAGTGATAGGAAGGTGTTTGACACCGTGTTGGTTCCTCTTCGAACGCCACCACCAGCTCCCACTCAGGTCGCAAATGTTGAAGACACCCAAATCTCAGAATCTGACTCCGATTCAGGTTCTCCAATCCGAGACATTCACTGTGAGTAAGTCTCCCGTTATCTCCAATTCAGTATGCATATGTTTGATTTTCTGTGATTTCTGACTATGTGTATTTCTGTTTGTTGATGCAGCATAGTAAGTATCTCGACTTCTCCAACAGTTCTGAAGCATCCAACATGGGACAGAAGTCCAACACCTCCATTTCTACTTCCTTCTTATGCAGAGGCAATTGCTCAGGCCTATGCTGGAGTTACATCAGATTCCTCTCAATATCTCACCCCGTCACCACGTTATGATAAGCGTGTAGCACGATTACTAAACGTCTCTGCTTTAGAAGCAGATTAATATATTATCTTGTTGTTCTCCTGTTCCACTATGTAGACACGACTGATAATTTTCCCATCCCTGGTTTTTCTTTTCATCTTGCAATGTCTTCATATGCTGTGCTTTCCAGATTGTATTTGCGTCCTCTCAACTCATGCGTTTTCAAATTCAGTATTTCTTCAGGTCCAAGGGTTGCATCTCCAAATCAAATGAGAGACGAGGCAGAATTGCATGTACAAGAAATTTTGATGAACGTGCTTAGCGAACTCGTTTCTGAGGCTGCAGATGCTGTGGATTCGGAACGCTATAACTGTTGATTTCACTTGTTCATTACATTTTGTGTTTACTTGTGATCTCTCTTTGTAATGGAATGTGATATTTTTGTGATCTCTCTTTTGTAATGGAATGTATACCAATTTTCCAATAACAGTACTGAGGTCCCAATCATAAGCCTAGACTACGTTTGAACTTAGTGAATTTCATTAATCTATACATGGAGGTCAAGCAGCTTAGTGGTGCAATGATGCTAGGCAAGAGTGCATGGCTGAAAGGCATCTCAAGAGCTCACAGAGGGTGCTGTACACCCCGCCCACAGAATCGATTTTCTGCAACAGAATGTCATCTTCCACAGAATTGGCGATGGTGGAGCACGATGCCGTCGTGTTGCTCTGTCATTTCCGAAGCTGAAATTCACGGCATCACGAGGAGACGCAGGTGGGCGCCACTCTAGAGAATGCGGTCCGCGAACGAGGTCATTTCCGGTGCAATGTCTATGACACGCAACATGACCTCAGAATGCCAAGTAGCGCTGGTGCTTTTGACGAGACCGAAGCATGCAGACGTCCCGGAGATCACGAAGAAACAGAAGCAGGAGGAGCTGGAAATGCGAGCGCGACAGTAAAGAGACAGAGCCATCTGGAGATTCTAAAGAAAGAAGAGCCGGAGGTGGTGTTGAAGAAAGAAGAGCCGGCTGGTGATTCTTGTTGGTGTTTGCGCCGTCAGGATGAGACGCAGGTGGGCGCCACCCTGGAGAATGCGGTTGAGCTCGACGAATCCGACGATGACGATGTGTAAGTCGTGGCGATTCTTCCGCATCTGCTGAACCAGATGCTCGTTGACGAGGCCGGGATGATGTTCCGAGACGAGGGCGTGTTGACAGCTGAGGATATTTCGGGGCACCAGAAAGGGATTCGGGCCGCGGAGGACGAAGGAGAGTTGGCTATCAAAGCTGTGAAAGGAGCTGCGAAAGAGGCGAAATCGGCTCTCAAGAGCTTGAAGACTGGCAAGAGGACTAAGGCGGCTAGTGCTGCTGCGGAAGAAAAGCAGCCGCCCAAGAAGGTGAGGGAAGGCATTATTGTGGATGATGTGGATGTTGATGAGCGTATGTTTTTGTCTCCCCGCCATAAGAAAGCCGGAGACATTGCTTATGCGGACATCTCACATGGAAGAACTATGATTCTTGAGCCAGATCGTGTGGACTCGTGACGAACCTGAAATGCCAGATCTTCCTCTCGAAGGGTGCCGGCACCCGCAGCCCTTTTGACTAACCACGCTAGACTTTGAACTCGCGCTAGATGCTAATCTCCTGCTGGACCTTGCACTCATGCTGGACTCACCACGCGTGACCCGTTACTTATGCTGGATTGTACTAAAGGCCTTCTATTCAGTATATTAACAGAATGTTTACATTGTCTTAAGAGGGAAGAGAGATCTAGTATTCAAACACTCATCCATATTTACATGTCATTAATGTGTTCTGGTCTTGAAGTACTGCTAGGTATTTACAAAAACAAAGCCTTGCATTCTAATCTATACGCACGTCAAAAGTTTTGACTCACACCCTTGCACACTTTAAAACTATGGAATTTGAGGTGGTGCATAAGGATTCCTGTAGTCTGCTCGAGTACACCTGCGCCGGATCCCGTGGCGGCATTCCGGATGGTGGCCGTTCATGACTGCCAATTCCAAGAAGTGCTCCGTATCCATGCGAATGGGAGCTCCCAGCCTAGTATCACATATGAAACATGCCCACCCGGGATTCCGAATGACGTTCTCGTATGCGTTTTCGCCACAAAGCCGGGTGATGCAATTCCTGCAGAATCTGGCGTCGCAAATGGAACATGGAACCATATAGCCATGTGCACCACAACGATGCTACCGTGCGAGCGTAGAATGGAGAGCGTAAGAGCGGAGAGCATACAATCTTAATAAATTAAAGTTTAGACAATATTTTTAGATAAAATAATACTAAAAATAGGATTTATACTATTTATAGTAAATTTTTGTGACCTATGACCGCTGCCCCTAAGACCGTGTGTTTGCAGCAAATAATGTAAAATTTGCAGTCAATCTGGAAAACGATGGGCAAAATAGTATAAATGGATATAATTGGTCTAACATATAGTAGAATTTTATTTAAGTATTTTTGCGAACAAATGACGAATCTGTTAAAATAAGTAGGCAATAACTCCAATCAACCACAACTTATACTGTTGTACTCTGTAATAGAGATCTGGGATTCTACTATCCCCCTAGACAGCAAAACAACCCCAGCAGTCCATTAACCAGTCTTCGGTTCGGGGTTCCTGGGCCACGATAAAACATGGCATCTGGCACTAAGGAATCTTGATAATCCCAGCAGCTACGAGAATCTGCTGGACCTCGTCCATGCTTAGAGTGGGGGCATGGATGAAAGTGTCCACTTTGTAGTCTAGCTTGCAAAGGAAGCGAAAGACATAGTAAAGGTGCTTGCAGTTGACGTACATACCACGCCTTCCAATTGCAGAAGAAGTCATGCTGTGATAATGCGGGCATGTACAAGCTGGAAAATTGCAGAGAGTGATGTTGTAAGTGTTCGTAGTCGGCTCGACTCCAGAGTGTAGGACAACGATCGCTCCTAGACCCGGATACGGAAGGAGGTTCACTCCGACAATTGTTGCCTTGAAGTTGCGGGCGCTCTCCCATTGGTTTCTGTGAGCTTCTCCAGGCGCTTTGGGGTTGCGGCGCACGCTCTTGCCGCTCCGAATGGTGGGGACACGATCAGAATTCGGAGGTTTCGGATGAGTCCACAACACCACCTCAAAGAGCTTAGATCCTGCGAAGAGGCGCCGTGGCGAGAGCGGAGTCGTAGATTGAAGGTGGAAACCAGCCTCTTGGAGCTCCAGGATCTCGTGACGGGACAGATCGGTCCCAGTTAGGACTGGCCAAACATCAGGGATCTCCGGACGCGTTATAACAAACCCACGCTTAGGACCCATTACGCACCTTGCAATTTGGTCCGGACAGAACCAGAAGTCTTCTATGTCGCTTCCCTCAGCGCGAAACTTTTGTTTGAGGCCTCTGTAGGTAGGAGCTGCAGTTGCTTTGCCTCCCTTGACGATGAGCATCTGGCACTTGGAATTGTTATTTGCCTGTACTGCATGACATCGTTTTTTGGACTTCTGCGTTATCCTCGCAATGTGCCATTTGGTCACATCGCAGTCTGTTTCCAAAACGTGTGACGTGAAGGGCACAGTCAAGAGCTTCAGAATCAAGTGTCTCCTGTGCAGTTTGGCGGGCAGCAGCTGAACGAGTCTGGACACGCGGGTGCGAGAAGTTTACCTTGTCTGGACGATGGGAGTCACCTTCTGAACCAATAGGCATGTCCAACTTCCTCTTCGTGGAACCAAAAACCTCCTCGCCCTCTAGATGCGGTTCACGGTTGCAGAAATCTTCACCCCCGGGCATTTCAGCAAGTGCATCAGCTATTTTCTTTCCATCCTGTGATTGCAAAGCTCGCTTAAGTTTCAAGTCATGTTTAGAAGGTCCTTTTCCAGACGCCCCACCACACAAGTACGAACGATAGTTGGTCATTTGCATGAAGGCGCGGGCCCAGTCGTCGGTGGTTGCTACGAAGAGGTCAGATCCGCGATTGCCCGAAGACTGCAGCCATCTATTGTGAACAGTTTCTGCCAGATTGCAAGTTGGGATGTCCGCGAGTTCTTCTGGAGTAAGGTTCTGGACAGAAAAGAGGAAGACAAACATCAGAGAGAATAAACACAATATAAAT
Source organism: Pohlia nutans (assembly GCA_022496805.1). Taxonomy (NCBI): domain Eukaryota; kingdom Viridiplantae; phylum Streptophyta; class Bryopsida; order Bryales; family Mniaceae; genus Pohlia; species Pohlia nutans. The sequence continues at coordinate 9,354,508 of CM040086.1, forward strand.
CCTATGCCAAGATCACACGGTATTGAGATAGTCGTAGCCAAAGGAAAAGTAGAATGTGAGAGTTGAAGACAATAGAAGGCCATACCGTTTCCATAAATCCTCCCCACTGGCGATAGCGGAAATGCCAAAAGGCCAACCAATCCTCTAGTTCCCGGATTGCATCTTCAGTTGCAGCTCCTGAAGAATACCACCAAGCCCGAAGCTTTTGATACATCAAATCCGCCTCAGCCATCAAGGTAGCGTCCTTGTACTCTCTGCACAACCTGATGTGCTGGTTCCGAAAGCTTTTTGCAATTAGCTTCTCCGTATACTTGTGCATGCTAGTAGACCAGTGAAACAAGCACGTCCTCTCCCGGTCCACCATAACCACGGATGGGTCTCCAGATCCATAAACAATGCGTACCGCATTGAAATTAGCTTGTGCACTATCGCACATGAATCCTTTGAAATTTGGGTCAGGAACACCATTTCTAGCCATCACTTTGTTTAGGCAATTCCAGAAAATGACTTGGCCATCCGTACCTTCGGTTTGCATGTCACAAACCGCAATTGTCATGACTGTGCAGTACGTAGAATCGTAGACGTGACAAGCCAGTGTTGTCCAAGGCTTTACTCGCTTCACGTGGTTGAATATAATAAAGCAATTCTGAAGGTCTCCTCCCGGCTGCATTCGGCGCACGAGGTCAACTCCACTACCGGGACCGTCCACAAGCATCTTGAACAGGTACACTTTGTCTTGTCCTTGGCCAGGGAAGATGCTGTCGTGGATGTACTCCATCTTTGCCACCTTCTTCATTTCTAGAATCCTGTCAATTTCGCCTTTACCTTTGGCAGATGCGCGGAAGGATGCGGTGATGTTTCGAACGTTTGGAGAGCTGAGCATGCGAAACTTGTCCATGACCTCATCCAATTCCGCCCCTCGAAGCATTTCCTTTGGACCCGGTCCAGCATGGACTAAGAAGGTATCCATGAACTCCTTCCCTGCTGCTAATACAATAGCAGAGTTCTTTGCCGTTGGTGTCTTCTGAACTTCTGATGCAATCAAGCCCGTGATAGTCTCCATAGATTCTCGGCACTGGCCAGTTGCTACGGGGTGGCGATGGTGTCCTAAATGGATGCATGCTCTCGACCTATCTACAACATTGAGCACATAATAGATACGTGCGGGGCACGAAGCAAAACAAGATGGAACCGATTTGCAGACCCTGCAAACCAGAGACGAATCTGACTGCGGGCCCAGACCTACATAGTATGGGTTTATGGATGTACCCGTCCATTCAGTCTCGTTCTTCTTAGAAGTGCGTTTTAGATAATCACAGACAGTGTTTTCACAACAGAGATGGCCCACGCATGCTGACCTTCTGAACTTAAGCCCCAAATTATTGTTAATATTAGAAGTGAGAGTGCGCGTCCAAGCATGACCATCATACCGTTTGTCCATTCCTTCCATGCTCTTTGCACTCGAGGAATGAACACTCCCTCTACACGCAGGCAATTCAAAAACAACATCCCCACGTTTTGGAACTGAACCTTTTGATATTCAATGGCGTCGAAATCAATCTGGGCCAATTCGTTCCGACAGCCAGGAATGCCATGCATTTGTTTCAGACATTGCATGATACTGAGAGAATCAGAAGAAGTAGGATATAGAGGAGGACGGGACAAAGAGGATGAAGATGGACTTGTACATGGTGTGCGATAAGTGGACTGATGCGGAAGTGGGAATGGATACAATGTCATTCCCTCGTTAGATCTACACAGGGCAGGTGTCTCTCCTTCTGATTCGCTAGAGAGTTCTACAATCGCAGGGAGATGCTCTTGTTTCACTTTGCGAAGCTTAAGCATGATCTCGGCAGTGGATCGAGTAGTATGGGGGGTTTGAGAACACTGCGTGGCAAGAACCGGAGCTTCTACAGTAGAAGTATCAGAGTTGTTAACTAGGATCTCGGTGGAGGCCGCTAATTGAGATGGTGTCATACCATATGCTCTATACTGACCAGGGTGAAGGAGCCAGTAATAGCCATCGCGATCCTTACATCTAGCCTGCAGGACAGCCTCTTTGACTATTCCGTAACTCTCTAAAACTTCTTCAGTCAGCATGGTAGAGGTTTCTGCGATTCCAAAACGGATGGTGAGGAGATTAGCGGGGACCTTCACAAAACCCTCATCGCCTATGGGAACAACTAGAGGGACTTCATCACCTTCGAAATGAATCGAAACCATACTGCACTGCACGGGATGTTTGTACTGTCACGGAAAGAAGTGAGAAGGAAATGAGAGTTCTTGTATTTATTCTCTCATCAGGGACAACGATGTAAAAAGCAATTGTTGACCATTTTGACGTACTAGTAAAGTAATTGTTTTTTGAATTATATCGCAGGATCAACCAAACGTGGACGTTGAAGGACCAAATTTCAAAGACGGCGGCCATAGTATACTTAAATTACATTTGTGACAGGTAAGGTGATGCTAATGTATTGCTGGAATGGCCAAAATTGCACGCTGTCTGAAAATTACGGCTGCATGAACATTGTGGAAGCTAATGCACTGACAGTTAAGCATCGTGTTGAGAAAGTTGGTAGCCTGTACTGAAGCCATAATGAACCAAGAATGAAACTTGATACTTAATTAATCTTTATAATCTATAAATGGTGAACATGTTTAAAGATACTACGTAAACAAAAACGACAACATCACAAAATGTGTAGACAGCCGAGGCAAAATGGAGGCTACATTCACGCACGTAGCAAGCGATGCCTAAATTAATAACATGGATTATAGTAGTTTAAAATATACATTATAGCCCCCTATATATATGCTCCAGATATTCCTTATGCTAAAGATTGCTACTGACAACGTCAATTGAGTTGTACGAGTTGCCTCCAGAGAACGCTACGTCTAAATTACTCCTTGCACCGGGGAGGAACTGAAAGACTCGCCGTCATCAGATTCTGAGTTGCTCGTGGCGTCAAGAATGGAATCCCGAAACGGAGGTTGGGGATCGTCATCGAAGTGCTCTTGGACAGCATCAAAGATGGCCTGGGGAACGATTTGAACGTCCGGGCACTGGATATTGCACGGATCTGGAAGTCCAAGCATGTCGCAAACATAATGACACCATATCAACGTCCACAAAACAGGAGGCCGACGATAGAAATCCCAAATTCCACACGGGATATCATGTCGTCCAAGAACCCCTTTTTCCAAGCGCAGGATGGAGATGTCGACGCGCCAGTCATCAGAATACTGCATCTCGCTCATCCACATTTCGATTGCCCCCTGCAAAGTGTCAACACGGTATCTCATTTGGACAAACCTATCATTCTTCCAAAGCATAGGGTAGTCGTCGATGGGACGTGCCTACTATGCGAGCGGTGAGCGGAGAGCGGAGAGCAGAGAGCAGAAATAAAGCGAGCCAAGAGCACAAATTTGGGAACAGTATTTATAAATAGAATTTTTTATACTAATTTTAGGAGAATTTTCAGAATATTCGAATATTCCAGGGAATATTCTTTTATTACTAGAATATTCGAATATTCATATATTTATAGAAAATAATATTGACCTATGACCGTGGGCTGAAACGTGGTAAAATGGCATTTGATTTACACTTTTCTTTGAACCGCATGATTTTTTTATTTCAGGGTTTATTGCATATTCCATCAATTTCCGGTTTAGGGTGTCCTCAAAGCTGTGAGTGAACACGTGCACTTGTTTGGAAGTTGATGCAGTAAATACAAAACTTTAACATGTGACAAAGAATTTTGATATAATAATAGATAGAAAAAGCCTTATATTGCTGAAATCGTCAGATAAGCCTAGAACAGAAATGGTAGGTCATTGGACTCCATTGTAGTATGGGATACTTCTAAAGTGACTCCTACTTTTCAGCGAAAGGGTGAGTCAAGATCCCACTTTCAAGGACCAGTTTGACTTCGTTGAAGCTGAACGTTGGCGCGTGGATGAACATGTCAACCCAAGGATCGAGATGGCAGACCTTCAAGAAGATGAAGTACACATGCTTGCAATATGAGAATTGGCGATTCCCACGGAACTTTGTCATTGTCTTCTTGAATGCAGGGCAGCTGCAGCCTGGTAGGGAGCTAATTGTGATCTGATACTGCTTCACATCTGGTGGCGTTCCCGAGTCTAGAGCAATGATGCAGCCATGGCCAGGGTGAGGAATCATTGTCACAGCATGGAGTCGAGCTTTGAGGGACTCAGAAGAGCCCAATGCCAGCCTCTGCTGCGGATTTGGGCGGCCAGTAATTCGCTTGACGATCTTCCCTTCTCTTTTTCCAGGATACCTATCCGCGTCTGCAGGTACGGGCACCGTGTCCAGATTTGCGGGAGGGTTTTCTGTGGAAAACAACCTTCTTGGAGAGACAGGCACTTTCTGCGGTAGTTGGAACCCAGCAGCTTCGAGGGCAAGGATCTCACTTTGCTTGAGATTTGTTCCAAGCTTCACTGGCCAGACATCAGGGATGGTAGGCCTCTCTTGCTGCCTAGAGTACGGAACTACCCACTTCCGCCTTGTACCTTTGACACACCTGCCAATATCATCCGAGCAGAAGTAGAACTCCTCCGACACTTGTAAGTTCTTCCTAGTGTTGTGCTATAGACCGGTGTACGTAGGGGCGGGGGTGGGTTTAGCACCCCTCACGATTCTCTCTGAACACTTCTTCTTAGTAACAGCTCTTTGGGCCCAACAACACTTACCTGAATTCTTTGCCAACCGAGCAATGTGCCACTCCTTCACGTTAACTCTGGTCTCCTGAACACAAGAGACGTGACGAATCTATCCTTGACTACATGGAGAAGGGACTCCGTCGTCAGCTTGTGGTGAAGAAGGTGCAACTTTGTGGACATTGAATTCATCTTCCTCAGAAATTACTGACATGTGAGCGGTTCGTTCCCTGGTTATCCTACCATAACCACGAGGATGCGAGAAGTTTACCTTATCCGGCCTGTGTGACTCATCATCAGCTCCAAGTGGCAAATCCAGCGTGCGCTTCATGGAGCCAAACACTTCCTCCCCAGCCATGTGAGGATCACGTGTACAGAACTCGTCCGCCCCAGGCATGTCGAGCATGGGGTCCTTCAGGACCTTGGGGTCACCTGTTTTTTGAGCCCTACGCTCAGCCATGCGCAGCTTCAGCTCTTGTTTGCTTGGTCCAGTTCCTCCTACATCGCCTTTCAAATACTGGTAGTAATTGACCACTTGCAGAAAAGCCCGGATGTAGTCATCCACTCTAGCAACATAGAGATCACCACCGTTGTTGCCAGACGCTTGAAGCCACTTGTTGTGGACAGACTCTGCAAGATTGCACGACGGCATCTCCGCGAGTTCGTCCTCTGAGAACATCTGAAGAAGTCATGGGAAGAGAAGTTAGCCAAAATGGGAGGTCGGGTCCGACTCATGAGTAGATTGTAAGGGCATGGAGCTTGCAAGAAAGGACGTATGTACTCACCCCGATCATAAAGCCTCCCCATTGGCGATAACGAAAGTGCCAGAATGCCAGCCACAGCTCAAGTTTGCTCAAGGCAAACTCGGTCACAGCCCCGGCGGATACCCACCATGCTTTAAGTCCTTGATACAATCTCTCAGCCTCGGCCATTGTTTGAGCCTTCCTGTATTGGTGACACATCTGCTTGTGTTGGTCCCACAGATCTTCGGCGATGTATTTCTCAGTATGCTTCACCATGGACTGGGTCCAGTGAAATTGACAAGTCCTCTCACGGTCGTCCATACGTTCTTCCTTGTTCCCGGACCCATAGACAACCCGCACAGCGTTCCAGTTGGCCTGGGCACTGTCTGCCATGAAGCCTTTGAAGTTAGGCATGTCCACACCGTGTCGCTTCATCACAGCGTTGAGATTCTTCCAGAAGACCATTTGGGCATCAATGTCCTCCGACTGCATGTTGCAGCAAGCAATAGTCATGACACGGCAGTAAGTGGAGTCATAGACATGGCAAGCCATGGTTGTCCACTGCTTGACTCGTTTCACATGATCAAACATCAACCAGGCGTGCTCAAGATCACCATTGGGTTGCATTCGCTTCACTAGGTCCACCCCACTGCCGGGGCCTACTTCAGACATCTTGAAGACGTACACCTTGTCTAGCTCGGAACCTTGGCCAGGGAACATGTTCATTTGAACAAAAGCCCAGTTGCTAAGGCCGCGCAACCTAGTGATGCTGTCCATGACGCCGTACCTCCTCAAATACCTGAAGGTGACAACCTTATTTCGAATATTTGGTGAAGCCATGTCTTTGCATCGATCCAGCACCGGAACTAGTTCCTCAAAGGTCAACGTCTTGGGCGGATCGTCCTCGGACCTCATCAAGTAGCCTCCGATGAGAGTCTTGTTTGCCTCTAATACCACTGCACTCTTTGTCGCTTGCGGAGTCTTCTCAACTTGATCTCCAATTAGACTGCTGATTTCAACTTTGGTGTCCCTATAGTCACCAACCTTAACAGGATGCTTGTGAGATCCAAGGTGGATACAAACACGAGTTCTGTTACGCTTGCCAGACACATAGTAGATCTTTGCTTCACAAGTGGCAAGACAGGAGGGCGGTTCCTTACACACCTTGCACACCACGGTGGAGCCTCTAGGAGGACCGTGGCCCACAACAAACGCTTGCAGTGTGCATCCATCAAACTCAGTCTCGTTCACTTCATAGATGCGATGTTCTCGTCTGAGGTAGTCGCACTCTTTATTCTCACATCGCAGGTGCCCTACACAGTAGGAGAATCGGAATGAGAGACCCATGGTATTAGTAATGTTAGATGTGATGGTCTTGGTCCATACATGGCCATCGTAGCGCTTATCCATTCTTTGCATAGCCTTTGCCTGTGATCGAGAGGCGGATGCTTCAGCAGGAGGCAACTCAAACATGACGTCACCGTTGAACGTCGAGGGCAAGTACGTGACTCTCTCATGTCTAATGGAGCCATAATCGATCTTCTTCAGGACATTCTTCTTCCTTGGCATATGCGCAAGTTTCTTCAGACATGCAACGACACTATCGCACTCATTAGAACCCGGTGATGGAGAAGTACAAGAATCTGGAAGCACAACTACAGGGGACTTCGACTGCACGGGAGGGTTAGACGAGGCAGACACAAACCGAGTTGTATTTGGAGGACTATTGTCTTCATCTGACGAGAGGGTAATGATGGGATTAATTGATCGCGGCTCGGCGTCAATATTGTCAAGATGAGGACTCTCTAACCCAGGCTCGACCTTGACACATACATTAGAAGGAAGGAGGTTCTGAACGGTGCAAGTGGAGGAACGACGAGGTGTTAGGATTTCTGTAGATGCAGCCATTTGAGAATCAGTCAATCCATAGACTCTATACCTTCCTGGGGCAAGCCTCCAACTTCTACAATTACTGTCGTCAGAAATTGATAGCTGACCAACTGTGTGACTCAGATCAGACGTCAGGTCATCAAATATCTCTTCCTCAACACTAATACTGTCTTCTTGAAAATTGAACCAAAGACTCAAACGTTGACACGACACTATAGCATATCCTTCCCAGTCTACAAGAAATGTGAGTGGGAGACCCACGCCATGAGCTCGAAGCACAACCATATCTGTCGCATCAAGCTGGGAGGGAAGAGGCATGATGAGAGTAGACTGCGCGTAAGTAGACGAGGCTGATTGTACTCGGATAGTACTGAGGAGACAACGTGTAAAGGGATCTACTTATTGGATCCAAGTTATGATGAATGGATGCATGGCCAATGGGGAATTGGTGGCATTCAATAATTATTGGAGCTGCCGTAAAATTAATGAGCAACTGTCACCTTTGAACTGGCATGGCAGAAGTTGATAGGTCTCAGCCGAAATGTTGAAGACGAGATTAACAATATTCCTAGATTAGTACTTAATAATTACATGGCGCCAAGTTGTGCGACCGTTGAACCATTGGAACTAGGTTGCATAAGAAGATGGAAATAAATTCAAATTCTGAAAACGTGAGTGTGTGTACTAGGTAGTGAGAGAGGTAGCATTACAGATGCACGACGTCTCACCTTGTGAAGGTGCGACACCTTCAACTGCGAAGACAAGGAAACGAGGGAAGCTCCTATTCTCTAGTGCAAAGGCGCTCAGGCGCTCTAGGATGAGAAATGCAGAGTAAGAATAGACGTTATGCTAACTTGAGGGGTACCATCAAGACATTAACAGCCGAATTTGCCAAGCTTCCAGTGGAGACCGTGCCTCGCCCTTCAGTAGAGCAAGAAGACAATAATCCAACTCAGTCCAATCATGAGTCAATTGTGCAGTTCTCTGTGGACTATCGTGTTCCTCTCGACAATCAAGTATCACATATATCAATCACTTATTTGCAGTAGGATATCAAAATTCACAGTTGCAATTGTCTAGGGCAGGAATTTTGGGCACGGCACATGTATTTGGGCATGGGGCAGCATTTAGGCATGGGGCAGCATTTCATTGGAATTCGACAGTCCATTGTATGCAAAGGGCAGCAGCTCCAAATTTTGGCGGCCGCCCGGAATCCTAACCCACTCCCTAAACGACCTCCCATGATATTGTCTTCCAAGCCTCATTGCTTCCAGATCGTGGAGGTGAGTCCACTGCAGAGCTCTTGGACCGCCGTGGACAACTCGTGGAGCGCTCGTGGCCATATCGAACACAGAGAGAGCACGGATCCAAGTGAAGTTCTCGAAGTACGCATCTTCCCTCACCTCCGCTGTTGCACAATGCTGTGGGTTGCAATCTTGAGGGATCGGGTCCGACCTCACCCTCTCTGGTAGCCAGTTCAGGGGTTTAGCACAATGCTGTGGGTTGCAATCTTGAAGGATCGGGTCCGACCTCACCCTCTTGCCAGCCATCAATTAGAGTTGTGCACAATGCTAGGGGTTGCAAACTTGAGGGATCGGGTCCGACCTCACCCTCTTTGGTAGCCAGTTCAGGGGTTTAGCACAGTGCAGTGGGTTGCAATCTTGAGGGATCGGGTCCGACCTCACCCTCTTGCCAGCCATCAATTAGAGTTGTACACAATGCTAGGGGTTGCAAAATTGAAGGATCGGGTCCGACCTCACCCTATTTGGTATCCTGTTCAGGGGTTTAGCACAATGCTGTGGGTTGCAATCTTGAGGGATCGGGTCCGACCTCACCCTCTTGCCAGCCATCAATTAGAGTTGTGTACAATGCTGGGGGTTGCAAACTTGAGGGATCGGGTCCGACCTCACCCTCTTGCCAGCCATCAATGAGAGTTGTGCAGAGTGCAGTGGGTTGCAATCTTGAGGGATCGGCTCCGACCTCACCCTCTTTGGTAGCCAGTTCAGGGGTTTAGCACAGTGCAGTGGGTTGCAATCTTGAGGGATCGGGTCCGACCTCACCCTCTTTGGTAGCCAGTTCAGGGGTTTAGCACAGTGCAGTGGGTTGCAATCTTGAGGGATCGGGTCCGACCTCACCCTCTTGCCAGCCATCAATTAGAGTTGTGCACAATGCTGGGGGTTGCAAACTTTAGGGATCGGGTCCGACCTCACCCTCTTGCCAGCCATCAATGAGAGTTGTGCACAGTGCTGTGGGTTGCAATCTTGAGGGATCGGGTCCGACCTCACCCTCTTTGGTAGCCTGTTCAGGGGTTTAGCACAATGCTGTGGGCTGCAATCTTGAGGGATCGGGTCCGACCTCACCCTCTATGGTAGCCAGTTTAGGGGTTTAGCACAATGCTGTGGGTTGCAAACTTGAGGGATCGGGTCCGACCTCACCCTCTTGCCAGCCATGAATAGAGTTGTGCACAATGCTGTGGGATGCCATTACCTGGTTATACTTGTGATGCACCAATGTTTGTGTGAGTGATTACAGGACGTTGAGATGAAGAGATCAAAAGCAAAGGAGAAAACCTCCATTGACCAGATGGATGTAGAGGTTATTGCAGCAACGCCTAACCCCGGTGGAGATGGTGGACAGTCGACAGATAATAGGCAGCGGGTTATGGAGTGCGAGTCAAGCCAGAGTGGGTCTGGAGATGATGGCAGCGGGAGGTCTGGAACTCGTGGCGATGGCTCGATTGGAACTCCAGGCGGTGGCGCGTTAGTGGCACGTGGTGAAGGCGAGAATTTGGCTCATGATATTGGTGAGTCAGCTGCTTGTGGAGGTGATGTTGATGAGACATTGACTGGTGGTGGTAGCGGGTCAGTTGGTGGGGATGGGCTCGAAGTGGTGGCTGCTGGTGATGGTGTCGAGTCAATTGCTCAGCCAGAGGGGTCCATACGTGACGTTGGCACACAGTCAGAGCAATTAACCCCGTTAGAGCGTGCGCGCCGACAAGCCCTTGGTCTGGCAAAAGCAGGGGACAAAATTCATGCTAGCTTGATTCATGGGAACTTGCATGCACTTATTGACAAAATGAGAACAAAACCCTTCTCAAAGGGCGTCCTAAGAATCCCTCTCTGCAGAATGGTCCACATGCCAATGGTCAGACCAACACTTCGATGTGATGTTGTGAAGCTCATGGGAGCATTTCGCTATGTATACAAGACCAACTCGGCTGCCATATATGTGTCTGTGAGAAACGAAGAAGGTGAGATGAGGATGTTGAACCAAGAAATTATGGACCAATGGAACCCGTGCTGGCGGTTAGAGAATGATGCATTTGAGCAGAGCCTGAGGTCAGATCCTGATCTCGAATGCCTCAGTGGCTCGATGCTCTTTGTTTATGATGGGAACCATAGACTCATGGCGTGGAAGGAGGTAATTGAAAGTCTTCATGCTAATGATCAAGAGTGGTACTCAAAGAATGGAAACCCCGAGTGCGTTGTACTTGACACTGCTGGAGGCCGTGGTAATATCCTTAGTGCCATGCATGATATCAACACGTAAGCTATTTCACATACATGGATTGCCTGCTTTTGGTTCCTTGAATTCAGTTGAATTTGTGGTCTATTTAAATTGAGATTGACTGCATTTGAGATGATAAATGTGCAGCTCAAATCAAACAGCCCATGTCAAGACCAGTGTGGTTCACACGCTTCACCGTATTCAAATGTATGGATCATATGACTTGGCATACTTTAAGCCAATGCTTACAGCAGAGCAATACAAGTCATGCCAAACGAAGTCTACAAAGACTTGGTATCCACTAACTCGAGATCTAATGGTGAACTTTATCTTTAGCGTAAGTATCTACTCAATCAACTCAATGATCACATGGTCAGCAACTACATAACCTTGGGTTGAATTCTCTGCATTCACCTGACAATGCAGGACGAGATCTTCCAAATTGCAAATGAGGCTGGGCAGCTGTATTGGGAGGAGGTGGATGAGAGCATTCAAAGTGAGTTAGGACTTCAGGAGTATGTTGAAAAGGCAATTGTCAAAAAGAAAGAGGAGCTTTTCACTACGTTCAACAAGGCGTCTTCAATTGCTAACCCAGCTTTGGGCCCTGAGTTTATGCAGGAGGTATGTTATTGAGTTTGATTGCATTTAATTTGTCAATGTGATGCATGAGATGAGTGATGCCAGAAATTAGGGGCTCGGGTCCGAGAGTCCATTTGGACACAGTGTGATCTGAGTGATGCATGAGCTCAGTGATGCCAGAAATTAGGGACTCGGGTCCGAGAGTCCATTTGGACACAGTGTGATCTGAGTGATGCATGAGCTCAGTGATGCCAGAAATAAGGGGCTCGGGTTCGACACTCCATTTGGACACAGTGTGATCTGAGTGATGCATGAGCTGAGTGATGCCAGAAATTAGGGGCTTGGGTCTGACACTCCATTTGGACACAGTGTGATCTGAGTGATACATGAGCTGAGGATTCCTGATATTAGGGGCTCGGGTCCGACCTCTCCTTTTGCCATTGAGTATAGTTGTGCTCCATTTAGCTTTGGACTGCCCAAATGCAGGGTTCGGGTCCGACCTCTCCTTTTGCCATTGAGTTTAGTTGTGCTACATGAGCTTTGGACTGCCCAAATGCAGGGTTCGGGTCCGACCTCGCCTTTTGCCATTGAGTTTAGTTGTGCTACATGAGCTTTGGACTGCCCAAATGCAGGGTTCGGGTCCGACCTCTCCTTTTGCCATTGAGTTTAGTTGTGCTACATGAGCTTTGGACTGCCCAAATGCAGGGTTCGGGTCCGACCTCTCCTTTTGCCATTGAGTTTTGTAGCGCTCCATTTAGCTTTGGACTGCCCAAACGCAGGGTTCGGGTCCGACCTCTCCTTCTTGTCATGAATCATGGTATTGCTACACGAGCTGTAGTCAGTTCAACTGCAGGGTTGCATGAGAAGCGGGAAGCTAGAAATCATAGGCTCGGATCCGAACTCAGATTTTGGGCAGGGTGTATATGGGTGATGCACATAGATGTAAGATGCCAAGAATCAGGGATTCGGGTCCGACACTCCTTTATGCCACTGTGCAATTTGAGTGTTGCATGAGCTGTGGGATGCCAAGAATCAGGGACTCGGGTCCGACCTCACACTATAGACAACCTGTTTCGGGGTGATGCACACTGATGCGGGATGCCATGAATCAGGGATTCGGGTCCGACACTCCTTTATGCCAGTGTGTAATTTGAGTGTTGCATGAGCTGTGGGATGCCAAGAATCAGGGACTCGGGTCCGACCTCATTCTATAGGCAGCTTAATTCGGGGTGATGCACACTGATGTGGGATGCCAAGAATCTGGGATTCGGGTCCGACACTCCTTTATGCCAGTGTGCAATTTAAGTGTTGCATGAGCTGTGGGATGCCAAGAATCAGGGACTCGGGTCCGACAATTAAGAAGTTCTATTGACAGTTGAGTGACTTTTCCTTTGAAATGCAGATTGTGGATCATTACAGTGCGCATGTTACTGCCAAAGTGGAGATGACACTAGAGAAATTGCAACTCGTGGCAACAGCAGTAGTGGAGCCGAAGTATAAGTTGCGCTGGTTGAAATGGTGGAATAGTCCATCAAACCTTTGATTGGACCTTAGGTTTCCAAAGAATCCTGTAGGCGAGGACACCCTAAAGAAGTGGTTAGATCGTGCTACGTTTTGGGCAGGGATTGAAGAGTCAGCCAGTCAAGAGCTAGTTGCTTATCTAGCTCTAGTTGGTGGTGTTGATAGTTCTAAGGTTGTTGATAGTTTTGAGGACTACATTGAGAACTGGCGGATTTGCCTTTGGGACAAGGCGTACAACACCTATCTTATGGGGCCTGACGCGTTTACAAAATCCTTGAAGTTTGAGAAAGTCCAAGACGGTGACCTTGTTGTCAAGCGACTTTGTCTAAGGTTAGATATCCAACCTTACATACTCTATTATGATCAATGCAAATAATAGGAGACTGATGCATGACTCAGAATGAAGATTAAGTCTGAGTTCGTTGTTTGTCCATTGTTAAGGTACATGAAGCAGGTGCTCCTCAAGGTTGGGTCGATTCCGAATTTACCACCTTGTGTACAAGGTTGGTGCGACTCTTCCTCACCAACATACATATTTTCGAAGACGCAGAAGAGGAACTTTAGCAGGGATCACCTCTTGGAATGCTGCTGGTACATCGAGTGCCCAAAGAGCTTTGTACCTGACGAGGAGGCTGATCTCAAGAAGTCTTTGACTCCTGTGGTTGAGCTCTCTGATGAGGACGAAGATGAAGAGGAGGATGCTGATGAGACTGCAGCTGAGGATGCAAAGAAGTTGAAGAAGAAGGCGCCAATAAAGGAGAAAGCTACATCAAAGAAGAAGGCTGCAACGAAGGCTGACAGCAGTGTCACGGAGGTGGCATCGAAGAAGGCCACTTTGAAGGGTAAGGCTGCAGCAATTTCTACTAGAGGAGACACGGTGATGACTGATGCCCACTCCCTTCCACTCTCCCAGAGCCGAGTGCAGCAACCAAGTCCCCCTTCTCTTTCACAGCCAGCACCGAGTGACCTTTGTTCGCATGCCTTGGTCATCAATACCTCCATTCTCGAGCAGCAGAAACATTTTCCCCAGGTTCAGAAGTTTGCTTTGTCCTGCTCTCCTTCTCGTGCTCGTAGCTTCCGTGGCTTGCCATCTCTGCGTGGACATGCAGATTTGGTGATCGCTGATCTACCAGATGGGCTTCCTGTACCAAATGTCTCGGTGCCATCATCTACGGTACCTACTTGGAATTTGAGGTCTGAGAACTATCTACATGAGTTGTTCGACTTTGCAGATGAGATCCTTGATGATAATGGTGCACTACTGATCTTTTATCCGTTTGACAATGGCGAGGTCCTTGATGACATTGAGACATTTTTTGACGCTTTTGGATTTGCAATATGCAAAGAGTGGATGGGCGTGAACTACTTGCCCATGAGTTCGGCGAAGGTTCCCAACACTACAACGAACAGGTTTAATATTCTTCTGCTCAAACGCGTGCCTCGGGACGAGGACTCAGTGTCTTGGAGTTCTGCATTCTAGATTCGTGATGTGCCAGAGTTGGTTGCCCACGGTTTGAACGTCGGGCTCAACGACACCTTGATCAATCACTGCACCAACCCTCTCATGGATGGTGCTCGTCCATGGCGAGGCCCAAGGGAGAAGGACGAGTATTTTTTCGCTTGCCTCGTGTTGGCGTTGACCACTGCTGATGACCTAGTAATCGATGTAGCTGCTGGCACTGGTATGAACTACTTGACACTGCTTCTCTTGCACAGTCTCGTTATTCTTTTAATCTTCTCGTGTTTTTAATATGAACAAATGCAGTGCTCTATGTCGTGGTTTTTTCTAGGGAATTCCATCTCTGCGTGCAAGAGAACTGATAGGCACGTTCTGGGCATGGAGGGTGATAATAAGCTCTTTGAGGCTATCCTTAAGCCCATGATCTCTCTTGCAAAGGCTTCACCAAATCCTCCGGCTCCTGTTCTATCTGCAAAGAAGCCAAAGAAGGCTGCTGCAGTGAAGCGTCGTCGTGTGGAGGACCCTCAGTAAGTAAGTGTCGCTTACCCATTCCATTCATCTGTAATCTATGTTGTATTTTGATCATTACTACATTTTTGTGTCTAATCATCCCTTATGTTTCTACATGACAGGCTCTCTGGAAGTCCTGCTAAGAGCTGGACACTGCCTTCATATGCGGAAGATATTGCACGCTTGCAAGAATTGGAAATATCTCCACCCGCTATGTTAGATGCTCCAACGAAGTTTGACTCTCGTGTTTTAAAATATATAGATGTTGTCGCTGAGGTAGATTATGATCTACATGTGTCTCAATTTCAACCCAGCGATTCTGAGGAAGACTCAATGTCGCATGGCATCATTCAGAGTAGTTTTATTTATGTTGATGATGAGGCAATCAGTGAATAGTCCTCGTCAATACTGAATTCTCTTGCAACTTATTTACATATCTAGTGTGTGTCATTGGCTTTCATATTGGGACATGTGCTGGTTATCATGTTATAGTTGGGCTATGTTGTGAGTGTAGGAGTTAGGATGTGGTGTGATTAAAGCAGTCAGGGTGTTGTTTGACTAACAGAGTCAGGATCCGACACTAATTTAGCCAATGAGTAATGCGTGTGATCCACAATGCTGAGGGATGCCAAAATCAGGGACTCGAGTCCGACCTATCCAATTAGCCAGTCAGTAATTAGAGTGATGCACACTCCTATGGGATGCCAAAATCAGGGGCTGTCCTTCTAGGCAGCCAATGTATGCAGTGTGTGGAGTGATGCATAGTGGATGGTCATGTATGGAGTGATGCACAATGCAGAGGGGTGCAATTTTCAGGGATATGGGTCCGTCCACTCCTTCTTGGCAGACAATAACTGGAGTGATACACAACGTGGAGGGCTGCCGATTCCAAAGGTTTGGGTCCGAGCTCTCCTTTTACGCTGCCAGTTTATGAAGTGAAACACGATGCAGAGGGGTGCAGATTTCAGGGTTCGGGTCCGACCTTTCCATCTAGCCAGGCTGTAGTTGTTGAGTTGCACAATGTGGAGGGCTGCCAATTTCAGGGATCGGGTTCCAGTTCTCCATTTAGGCAGCCAATTTATGGAGTGATCCTTAATACAGACGGTGCAAGGGATCAGGGGTCGGGTTCGACTTCTCCTTCTTGGCAGCCATCAGTTGGAGTGATGCACAATGCTGAGGGTGCAAGGCATCAGGGATCGGGTCCGACCTCTCCTTCTTGGCACACAGTGATTGATGTGATGCACAAAGCTGAGGGGTGCCAATGTCAAGGATTGGGTCCGAGCTCTCCTTCTACTCTGCCAGTATTGGAGTGATGCACAATGTTGTGGGTCACCAACATGAGGAATCGGGTCTGACCTCTCCTTCTAGGCAGCCAGCAATTGGAGTTATACACACTGCTGTGGATGCCAGAAACCCTAAACCTAAACCGACACTCTTTTAGGCAACCAGTAATTGGAGTGATGCACAATGTTGAGGGTTGCCAACATGAGGGATCGGGTCCGACCTCTCCTTCTAGGCAGCTAGCAATTGGAGTTATACACACTGCTGTGGATGCCAGCATCAAGGGACCTAAACCGACACTCTTTTAGGCAACCAGTAATTGGAGTGATGCACAATGTTGAGGGTCGCCAACATGAGGGATCGGGTCCGACCTCTCCTTCTAGGCAGCCAGCAATTGGAGTTATACACACTGCTGTGGATGCCAGCATCAAGGGACCTAAATCGACACTCTTTTAGGCAACCAGTAATTGGTGTGATGGGCAATGCTGAGGCAAGCCAAACTCAGGGATCGGGTCCGACCTCTCCTTCTAGCCAGGCGGTGATTGGAGTGATACACAATGCTAAGGGACCGTCCAATGTGTACTTAAACTGGACTAAAGTGTATACAATTGCCGACGTGAATGTTAAGTGGCAGTCGATATGATCTTGCCTCGGACTGCACCCTCTCCAATGTAACCTCAAACTGGACTAAGGTGTTCAAAACATCCATTGCTTTCATAGAAATGTAAATAGTTTTTAAACATGGCCAAGGCCTTCATAGTCCTCTACACATTACCCTAATACTATCACGATTCTACAACTACATGTATTTTGAATACTTGAATTTGATTCTAAAAACTTTACATCCGCAATCAAAATGGCCATGTATATGGCATTTTCCGAACCTAAAGCAATTCACAAAGGCTGCGTTTATGAATTGCTCTAAATTGTGAACCCTTGCTCAAAATGCCACAAAATTGCGTTTAACCCACAGCGTTGTGTGCTTTCTGCAACTAAGTTCCAGGGACGTCTACAAACCAAAAAGTAAGCCACAGCACCCAAAAAAAGGAACCTAATACGCCTAAAACATACAACGAACAACTCACAGATTCACTAGGATGCGCTCACAGATGTGCTCGCAATTGACGAATCAATATACAGCGAGGAGTCATCCTGCGTTGTGGAACTGGTTCCATCTTCAAGTTGGTCAGCGTACTCCTCCTCGATCATGGCCAGAAATTCGCCCTCCGACACAGATTCAAAGTGTCCACTACAACTCACGTGTACACTACGACTCACGTGTACAAAACGTGTGGCTTGAGAATCATCCTCCTCCTCTTCTCCCGCCTCGCCCGCTCTATCGTGAGTGCAAAAACAGAGTGTCAAACACCCACAAGGAGTGAATGAGATGACACCGGGAGCAAGCCGGTCGTGGGAGGCGCTACTAAAAAGTCCGCAAACTTGCTCAAAAGTGACGCCTGAGAATCGCCCGAGCACTTCCATTTCCCGCTCGCAACTTGAATTCCACATATACGTGTCATTTGAGCACAGCAGAGCTTGCAGCGCCATGTGGGGGGGAATCTCCCTGTTCAAACATGAGCGCGAAGAGTAAACAAATGACAACCACCCTGCCAGAGCACCCTTGTTGCGAGGGCGGGCACAAAATCGGTCTCTCGATCAATCTGAAGTGCACTGATTTACTTGGGCAGAGTGTGTGCAAGCTTGATAGGTTTGGCTTGCTGGGAGTCTGTGCAGCTCCAACGTACAGATCCAACACTGTGTTCCAACTCCACAATGCAAGTCCCCAGTGCTATCAGTTCAGAATTTGGATCTGTGACACTAGAAACTATACATTCGTCCTGCAGCAGCAAATCTAGGTTGGCTTGCACACCCTCATCCTCACAGGCAATAGAATCACCCTTTATGCCTTGAGTTGGCCCAATCAGCTACAATGAGAATCTCAATGGGCGGCTGCAGTGCGGTTGACGTCGATGTAGCCTTCAGCAGTTTGCGATGATGTTGGCGTCAAGCCAACAGTGGCAGCTTCGATGCAAACGTCGAAGGTTGAGCTAGCAATACACCATGTCGATGCAGTCAAGCTTACTCGATGCAGTGGAATGCAATCAATATACAGCCTGTCGCTGCAGTCAAGCTTATTTGGTGCAGCCTGGTATGCACCAGTTCTCAACCAGATGTACAAATATCAAAAAGACTGCCTGGACTACAAACATGCTTCAGAGCAGAACTAATGGCCATACATGAAACACTTTCACTAATCACCACTAAATACATAAACGAACCTGCACATATTTTTACTGATTGTCTCAACTGTATACACGTTCTAAACACACAACTAAAACACCCAACCCAACAAAACAACCACGCCGATAAAACCATATTAGAAACAATGCTAAAAATGCTAAAAAAGCGAACACAACCCACCACAATATATAAAGTAAAAGCACACGCTAAAATTAACGGAAATGAGCACGCAAATCAACTCGCAAAAGAAGGTACCATGAAAAGAAGTTATCAATTTGCAGCAAACCTACACAAATTTGCACTGGCCCGGTCGTAACAAACGACCAGTCAAAGGTCCAGTTAGATGTTTGGAAGAATACATAAAGAAATACGACCGTGAAAATAACCTAGAAATACTGGCAGAAGACTTTCCCAACATTAACAAATGGACAACAAACTCCATCATAGATAACGAAATGTCCAATGACTTTTGGAATAATCCAGAAATAACAGACTCACAAAAAACAAGCATACTAAAATTTAGAACCGGTCAATACATGGGTAATGCCAGAAAGCAATTAATTTTCGGCATACAAAGATTCCCCTCAAAAACATGTCCCATCTGTAACTCACAAGATGCAGATACATGGCTACATGTACTTTTACTATGCAACAACACCATATACACGCACTAAGAACCAAAAGACACAACAAAGCGGTATGGGAATTAAGAAAATTAATACTATCCTCAAATAAATCAAGATGCTACACTCTCATGAATGCGGGCACTTTCAACAATAATCCACAAAAAAACACAGTTCCTCCATGGTTATTACCATGTACTTGTAATCAACAAAGGTGTCAATGTAATGCCAAATTCAAACCAGATATACTATGCATTAAAGGCCTCCCATACCAAAGTCCACCTCCTCTAAACCCCGATGATAACCTAACTATACAATTTATAGAATTCACATACACAAACGACAGATTTTCACCATAAACAATTGACAGGAAAATTTTAAAATATCAACCTCTAATTAATAACATCAGACAACAAGGTTGGAAAGTAGATCCTATCATAGTCATTACAGCTGGAGCCAGAGGAACCACACACGTCCCCTCAATGAAACAACTAGAAACAAAATTCAACATTTGCGAAACCTCCATAAAACACACATTCAAAACAATATATACCATTGCCATACAGTATGCCGGATCTATCCTTTTATACAAAAGACGTATAGAGAATAATCAAACAATACCAACAGACGTAGTACATTAAAAGAGGGGGGTAGTGGTGAAAACCACTGCTAGCCACTCTTTTCAAACAACTAGCTCATCTTGTCTCATGGATAGGTAGGGCCGGTTGGTTGGTACAACTTTCCTGCTATGACAACTCACTAGCAGCATCAAGCCATGTGTATCATACCACTGCTCAAACGAGCCCAATAGGTTTCGAACCCGGATCACATAAATGTGATACAACGCCCTTCACCAACCAACCAAAGAACTCATGACTTGGCGATAATAATTAACCCAAAACATACCTTTATACTATCTAGCACCCAACCATCATTAATTTGCTATTTTTGTTATTGTTACTGTTACTTTGTTTTGGTTACTATAGTGTCCATCATCGAAAGAGGAGAGTAGTATTGTTCCAATGTCCTTTTTTTTCGGTGGGCATCGGGTCATTGACATTACGAACGGACACTTTATTCACGCCGGCCCTTTCTATAGAGTCGGTGTTTCTATCTATCTATCTGGTGGAATGATATAGTTTAGTCGATTATTAGCACGAGATCATCAGTTCAATTCCGAGTTGTGTTTCGATAGATAGAAACACCAACCCTATAGAAAGGGCCGGCGTGAATAAAGTGTCCGTTCGTAATGTCAATGACCCGATGCCCACGGGGCAAAGGGACATTGGGACAAAACTACTCTCCCCTTTCGAGGATGGACACTATAGTAACCAAAACACAGTAACAGTAACAGTAACAGAGGAGAAATGCAAAGTTCTGTTGGATGAGTGTTAGTTTGCATAAAGGTATGTTTAGTGTTAAGTTTAATCGCCAAGTCATGAGTTCTTTGGTTGGTTGGTGAAGGGCGTTGTATCACAATTATGAGGTCCGGGTTCGAAACTTGTTAGGCTCGTTGAGCAGTGATGTGATACACATGGCTTGGTGCTGCTAGTGAATTATCATGGCAAGAAAGTTGTACCAACCAACCGGCGCTACCTATCCCCTGAGACAAGCTGAGCTAGTGAATTTCAAGAGTGGCTAGCAGTGGTTTTCACCACTACCCCCCCCCCTCTTTTAGTGTACTACGTCTGTTGGTATTGTTTGATTATTCTCTATACGTCTTTTATGTAAAAGGATAGATCCGACATACTGTATGGCAATGGTATTTATTGCTTTGAATGTGTGTTTTATGGAGGTTTCACAGATGTTGAGTTTAATTTCAAGTAGTTTCATTGAGGGGATGTGTGTGGTTCCTCCAGCACCAGCTGTAATGACTATGATGGGATCTACTTTCCAGCCTTGTTATATGATATTGTTAATTAGAGGTTGGTATTTAAGAATTTTTCTGCCAATTGTTTCTGGTGAAAATCTGTCGTTTGTGTATGTGAATTCTATAAATTGTATAGTTAGGTTATTATCGGGGTTTAGAGGCGGTGGACTTTGGTATCGGAGACCTTTAATGCATAGTATATCTGGTTTGAATCTGGCATTACATTGACATCTTTGTTGATTGCAAGTACATGGTAATAACCATGGAGGACCTGTGTTTTCTTGTGGGTTATTGTTGAATGTGCCCGCATTCATGAGAGTGTAGCATCATGATTTATTTGAGGATAGTATTAATTTTCTTAATTCCCATACCGCTTTGTTGTGTCTTTTGGTTCTTAGTGCGTGTATATGGTGTTGTTTGCATAGTAAAAGTACATGTAGCCATGTATCTGCATCTTGTGAGTTACATATGGGACATGTTTTTGAGGGGAATCTTTGTATGCCGAAAATTAATTGTTTTCTGGCATTGCCTATGTATTGACCGGTTCTAAATTTTAGTATGCTTGTTTTTTGTGCGTCTGTTATTTCTGGGTTTTTCCAAAAGTCATTGGACATTTCGTTGTCTATGATGGGGTTTGTTGTCCATTTGCTAATGTTGGGAAAGTCTTCTGCTAGTATCTCTAGGTTAGTGTTTCGGTCGTGTTTCTTTATGTATTCTTTCAAACATCTAACTGGTCCTTTGTCCGGTCTTTTGATACGACCGGGCCATGTGTCTTTTTGGAAGTAGTATGGTGTGGTATGTGCAAATTTGTATGAACTTGCTGCTTTTTGATAGTCTCTTTTCATGGTTCCTTCTTTTGCAAGTTGATCTGCGTGTTCATTCCCGGTAATTTTAGCGTGTGCCTTAACTTTGTATATTGTGGTTGGTTGTGTTCGTTTTTTAAGCATTTTTACCATATCTTCTAATATGGTTTTGTCGGCGTGGTTGTTTTGTTGGGTTGGGTGTTTTAGTTGTGTGTTTAGAACATGTATACAATTGAGACAATCAGTAAAAATGTGTGCAGGTTCATTTATGTATTTAGTGGTGATTATTGAGAGTGTTTCATGTATGGCCATTAGTTCTGCTCTGAAACATGTTTGTAGTTCGGGCAGTCTTTTTGATATTTGTACATGTGGTTTAGATGAGTTGTAGATTCCATATCCAGCTTTTTCTTTTTTCCAATTATTGAGGTAATTGATGCAACGTAGTATTGCTAGAAGCCAAAGACGTACGGGTGCTAAATAATGGTGTGTGGGAGGAGGGGTTAGGCATGGGCTGATCTCTAGAGTGTCCTTGTGATGAGTTATCCCATATGGTTTGTCCATGGTGACCTCCTAGTGTACACTACTTAAGGTGGAAGGCCTTTGAGTAAAGATTATCTCTTTCTACGCATTCCTTGTGTTTGTGTGTGTGCCTTGTGCAATCTTCTCTACCTTCAATAGGTTATGGGCCCACTCATGTGTGTTTCATGAGTATTAGATTGCATTTGTGCAAGTATTTTGAGGTCGGTGCGCAACGGGCGGTTTTGGAGCATTGTTGGAGGTTTTGGAGCTTGTTGAAGCGTTGGTGTTTCTTGGAGGTGTGCATGGGCTGAAGTTACATGTTGGAGCACTCTCTTTGGTCAATTTCTTCCCTTGATCTCCTTCTTTTCTTTCTTCTATCTCTTCGTTGCGAGTGGAACTTCGTTTGGTTCAATTGTGAGCATTTGAGTAAATGCAAGTGATTTGTGAGGTGTGAAGACTCTCGTGGAGGGTCTACCATCTGATCCTAGTGATTAGGCACTTGCTTTGAGGTGTTGCATGTGTTTCATGCTCTTGGGGTGCTCAAATTTTCATTTGGAGCTAGTTTGTGCACAAAGGTGCGGTTTTGAGCAATTTCAATGCGATTGGGGTTTTGAGGGACTTGTGTGAGTTCATGTGCATTGAGTGAGTGCTCTTGAAGGACACAAAGGTGTCATTGACGTGCATTGAGTGTTTGGGGACACTAAGGCGTCGTATTGAAGCATTTGGAGTTGTTTTGAGCTCCATTGAGTGATTTGAGGGGTTTTGGTGAGCCTCTTTGCATTTTTGGGTGAGGGTTCTCACATTTGAGTGTTGGGAGGCGTGTGTGGAGCACAAAAGTGCTGATCTAGTGTTTGGGGTTGTTTTAAACCCATTGGGTGCACAAAGGTGCAATATCAAAAAAAAAAAAAAATCACAAAAACGAAGTTGTGTGTTTGAGTTTGAGGTTTCATTTGTGTGGGGAGGCATACGTAAGTGAAGATCATGGCATCTTTTGAGGGTGAGGGTCCCAAGGTCGTGGACAAGTTCGATGGGGTGAATTTCCACTTGTGGAAATTCAAAATGGAGATGGTGATGGCCGAGAAGGAGTTGTGGGAGATTGTCGAGGGTAGTGAGGAACCTCCTTTCTCTTCTACGGATCCTAGGATCATGCAAGCGTACACGAGGAGGGAGAAGAAGGCATTTGCCATTTTGGCACTCAACCTCGCGGATTCGCAACTTGCGCACATTCGTTCGTGCAAGACACCCGCGGAAGCATGGTCCAAGCTTTGCAACATTCACGAAGCGAAAACATTGGCCAACATTTTGTTTTTGAGGCGCAAGTTCTTCACCATCAAGATGGGCGAAGAAGATGACATGTTGGCGCACATCAACAAGGTCAAAGCTCTCGCGGATCAACTCAACGGTTGCGACGTGTCGGTTACGGATGGTGACATCGTGATGACACTTTTGGAGAGCCTTCCATCATCATACGAGTACCTCATCGTGGCGATGGAGTCAAGACCCATTACGGAGCTCACATTGGACTATGTGACCTCACGGTTGTTGCACGAGCTTTCGCGGCGAAAGGAGAACGAGTCTCGAGAAGATGGAGCGGCACTCGTGGCGAAGCAATCCAAGAATGGAGGCGGTGGGAGCTCAAGCGACAAGGTGTGCTTCTATTGTGGTAAGAAGGGCCACATTGCCAAATTTTGCTTCAAACGCAAGAGGGATGAGAAAGGGGAGAGTGCAAACAACACTAAAACTCGTGACGATGATGAGTACGCATTTACGGCTAGATATGAGGCAAGCATGAGCGATGGCATCGAGGGTGATGCAAGCATGAGTGATGGTATCGAGGGTGATGCAAGCATGAGTGATTGGATTGAGGTTGGTGATGAGTATGCAAACATGGCAAGCAATGTATCGTGCAATGGTAGTACGAGTGATTGGATTGTTGATTCGGGGGCTACAAGCCACATGTCACCACATAAAACTTGTTTTCATTCGTATGCTCTCATTAATCCAAGGAGAGTGATTTTGGGAGATGATACGGTGCTTGAGGCCGTTGGCAAGGGCCAAATTGTTGTAGACACCGAGGTGAGGGGTCGTGTGAAGACAATCACTATCCAAGATGTCCTCCACGTTCCCAAATTAACGGCAAATTTACTATCGGTGAGGCAATTAGTGGCAAAGCACTTGAGGGTTGAGTTTAGTGATAAGGGGTGTTATGTGTTGTCACCGAGTCGAGATGAGGTGGCCATCATTGAAGAACACGAGGGCTTGTACCACATCAAGTTCTCCAAGGTGCATTCGAAGGAATCGGCGGCGTTGGCGCATTCAAACTTGAAGGACGACAAGTTGGCGTTGTGGCATCGTCGACTTGGCCATTTGAACATCAAGAGTGTGAAGACACTACGCGGCATGGTAAGCGGTATGGACCTTCATCAATTGAAAGTGGATGCTTCTACATTCACGTGTGAAGGTTGCATTGAAGGCAAGCAACAACGGTTGCCATTTGCGGGTGAAGGGGCGACACGGGCCACAAAAGTTTTGGAGATCGTGCATTCGGATGTGTGTGGCCCCATGAAGACCACATCGATGGGAGGTTGCAAGTACTTTGTGACCTTCATCGATGATTTTTCAAGGAAGATATGGCTCTACCCTATCAAAGCCAAGAGTGAGTGCTTTGAGAAGTTCAAGGAGTTCAAGACATTGGTGGAGAACCAATCCGAGTTGAAGATCAAGGTGTTTCGGTCGGACAATGGCGGCGAGTACATGTCCAAGAAATTTGACGAGCTTTTGAAGAATGAAGGCATCGCACGCCAAACTTCGGCCCCGTACACGCCTCAACAAAATGGAGTTGCGGAGCGCGCAAATCGCACCATTGTAGAGATGACGAGGAGCATGTTGCACACTCAAAACTTGAAGTTGGACCTTTGGGCGGAAGCGGTGGTGAATGCGGTATACACACGCAATCGGTGTCCAACAAGCGCGGTTGAAGGCATGACGCCGGAGCAAGCGTGGAGTGGGAGGCAACCATGTGTTGCACACATGCGCATCTTCGGATGCATTGCATATGCGAAGGTTCCTGACGAACGGAGGACGAAACTCGAGGCTAAGGCCTTGAAATGTGTGTTTCTTGGGTATTGTGAAGGTACCAAGGCGTATAGACTCATGTCGGTGGACACGAGGAAGATCATTCGGTCACGTGATGTGACATTTTGTGAGGAGTCTACGATGGAGGCTCCTTTGGAGGTTGGTCCAAGTGGGAGTAGTGGAGACGTTTTGGTGGACACACCCTCCAAGTCTCCTAGTGTTGTTGATGTAGGTGATGATGACGGTGATGACGAAGCTGGCGACACGGAGGTTGTTGAAGCGCCGTCGAGCTCAAAGGCCAAGAATGGCGCAAAGGGCACGCAAGAGGAGCAAGTTTCTTCAAGCGAGCGGCGGTACCCCGAGAGATCGCGCAAGCCACCTGGAGAATGGTGGAAGAACCACATCTTCCCTCAAGTGGAGGACGAGCATGCGAATGTGGCATTATCGGATGGTCCATTGACCATTCGAGAAGCCATGCAAGGTGAGGATGCGGTCAAGTGAGAGCACGCCATGCAAGAGGAGTACGACTCTCTAATTGCTAACGGTACGTGGCAATTAACTCCCATTCCAAAGGATCGCAACCCCATTGGTTGCAAATGGGTGTTTCGGACAAAGAGGGATGTTTCGGGTATTGTTGTGCGTCACAAGGCAAGATTAGTAGCCAAGGGGTTCGCGCAAGTGCATGGGGTGGACTTTCACGAGACATTTGCTCCCGTGGCCAAGTTCACCACCATTCGATGCATTCTTGCCATTGGAGCGGCCTTGGACTTGGAGATGCATCAAATGGATGTGAAGACCGCATTTTTGAATGGCGATTTGGAGGAGGACATCTACATGGTGCAACCTGAGGGGTTTGTGCAACAAGGTAATGAGCACCTTGTTTGTAAGTTGCAAAAATCATTGTATGGGTTGAAACAATCTCCAAGAGCGTGGTACCAAAAGATTGACACGTTCTTGGTTGCACACGGGTTTACTAGGAGCATTGCGGATCATAGTCTCTACTTCATGCAAGAGGGACAACATGTGGTGATTGTGATCATATATGTTGATGATTTGATCATTCTTGCAAGCCTCATGAGTTTAATGAATGCATTAAAAGGCAAGCTTGAGAGAGAGTACGAGATGAGTGATCTTGGAGAATTGCACTTTTGTCTTGGTGTTGAGTTTGTGCGAGACAGGGCTACACGCACTATCACCATGAGTCAAGGCAAGTATGTGATGGACGTGCTCAAGAGATTCGGGATGGAGGATTGTAAGCCCGTGGCAACACCATTGGATGCAAACTCCAAGCTCGTCAAGCTTTCGGAGGAGGAGTATGCGATGGAGGCTAAATCGATGGCGGAGGTGCCATACAAGCAAGCGGTGGGGTCATTGATGTATGCGATGATTGCGACACGGCCCGACCTTGCGTATCCAATTAGCGTGGTGAGTCAACACATGGCGAGACCGGGCTCGATGCATTGGATGACGGTCAAGAGGATCATGCGTTATTTGAGGGGCACAAGCGATGTGAAGTTGTGTCTTGGAGGCAAAGACATTGTGTTGAGCGGCTATTGTGACGCGGACTACGCGGGAGACACGAGCGATCGAAGATCGACAACGGGCTACATGTTCAAGGTCGGATCGGGAGCGGTGTCGTGGAATAGCAAGCGGCAACAAACCACGGCGACATCAACGGTGGAGGCCGAGTACATGGCTACGAGCCATGCCACGAAGGAGGCCATTTGGTTGAGGCAACTAATGGTGGATGTGGGTTGCACACAAGGTGAGGCTACAACGATTATGTGTGACAACCAAGGGTGCATTTCACTTGCAAAGAACCCTACACATCATTCACGCACGAAGCACATTGATGTGCAATACCACTTCATTCGGGAGAAGTTGGAATTGGGAGTTATACATTTGGAGTATTGCCCAACGGAGCACATGGTGGCGGATGTGCTCACAAAGGGTCTTTGTAGAGACCGACACCAACGATTAGTAATAGCATTTGGACTTAGAGGCTTTGGCTCTACGCAAAGTGGGAGTATTGAGGTAATTGATGCAACGTAGTATTGCTAGAAGCCAAAGACGTACGGGTGCTAAATAATGGTGTGTGGGAGGAGGGGTTAGGCATGGGCTGATCTCTAGAGTGTCCTTGTGATGAGTTATCCCATATGGTTTGTCCATGGTGACCTCCTAGTGTACACTACTTAAGGTGGAAGGCCTTTGAGTAAAGATTATCTCTTTCTACGCATTCCTTGTGTTTGTGTGTGTGCCTTGTGCAATCTTCTCTACCTTCAATACCAATGTCCATCATCGGCTTCTTCAGGTGGTAAAAAGGATCCATCTATGTAATAGCTGTATTGTGGTAGAAATTTTAGTGTAGTGTTTATTTCGAAATTTGGAAGGGGATCTATCCACTTGTTTTGTAAATTGTCGTAATGTGGGTATATTAGTTTGTTCCATTTTGTGCTTTTGTTAACTTTTGTGTTTAATGGTGTTGGTGTTGCTGTTTGTGTATGGTATTGTGAAATTTGTAGATTTTCAATTGCTGTGTTTATGGTGTTTATTTGGTTTATTGTGCCAATGTTATTGTTTTGATGAATGGTGGTGATAAATTTACCGGTGTCATTATATATGTGGGTTTTATCATTTTGTGTTTGAATGGTGCACTTGTTTGTGTCTATGTCTCTTTCTAGGTTGCATTCAATTGTGGATGTTTTGATGTAGGGAATTATTGTTGGGGGTGGGATGTGTCTTGTGTCTCTATTTTGTGCGATTGTAAATTGTGTATTTATAATATTTTGATAGTGTTTGTTTTTAAGATCTGTATAGTATTTTGTAAGTAGGTTTATATTATGATGTATTACTGTTGGTAGATTTAGTGGGAATAGTTCGCGTTGTACTAACCATTTGTTGTATGTTATGTGGTTTGGGTCTATCCATTGACAAAGATAGGTGTTGTATTTTTTCGGAATCTTATATTTGTCTTTAGTTGTAATTGTTTTGTGGTTTAATATTGTGTGGATGGGAAATGTTATGGGATTGTTTTTTATGTTTTGTGGTGGAGCTCGTTGTTGTGGTTGTGGAAGTTGAGGAACTTGTATTGGATTTATTGGTGTTCTTGGTATTATTCTGTGGTCATAAATTATGTATTTTTCTTTTAGTGTACGGGGTGGTAAATGTGTTCGGCATGGATTTGGGCAATCTGGTGTACATTTTGGTTCACAGAAGAGTTGTTCTACTATGTTTAGTGCGCTTTTGTCTAGTTTAGTTGGATTTTGATAGTATGTTTTGAAATCTTCTGGTGACATTAGTTTTCTGCCGTTGGGAAGGATGATTTGGTTTATATTGTAAATTTTGTGAGCTATTAATTTATATAGTAATTTGATGGAGAGTTTCGGGTCTAGTTGTGGAAGATCATTGCTGACTGCAGATCGCCATTGTTTTTCTAGTTCGGTCATGTGGAGTTGGAAATTTTCATCTCTGCTTTTTAGGTGTATTCCACCTTCTGTTTTCAGAAGGAATAGTGTTCGTGTTGTAGGTGATGTAATACAATCTTGGTGCTTAATTCTTGGGATGTCTTCGGCACCGCCGGCTTTGATAAGTATGTGTTGTATAAGTCCTTTATATATTATTCCTAGTCCCCCTTTGTCGTTGAGTGCATTTTGAAGTTGTTCACCAATGCATCTAAGGTAGGCATTTTTTAGGGAGAAGGCTTCTAGTCCAAATAAATCATGGGGTAGTTGTGTTATTATGTTTGCGGTGCTTTTAGGTAGTCCACATATTGTTTTTTGGATTGCAATAATTTTCTTGTCAAGTTTTTTAATGGTTGGTAGTGAATATGGGACTGCGAAGAAGCTGTAGGCTATGCCTGCTCTGATTAATGTGTCTACCATATTGATTCTTTGTTTGATGGTGGCAGGGCATTTTGATAGTTGTTTACATTGGTCTATTATTTTAGTTGTGGTGATATGTGTTTGGAGTTTCCATTTGAGTGATGGAACTAATTGTATACCCAAGTAGACACAAGGTTCATTTTGATGAAGTACTGGTAGTGTTTGGTCTCTGTAGCTAATTTTTTGGTTGGTCATATGGGTTTTGAATTTGTTTGGTTGCATTTTGGATTTATTTGGGCAACCGGTGATGGCACATTTTGTGACTCCCAAGTCCATGCCTGCCCATTCGCAGAATTTGTCAATTTTGTTTATTTGTATTTTTAATGATTTTGTATTATTTGATATGGCTGCTAGATCATCTGCGTATGCTGCGGAGCTGATTTTAATTTCTGATGTACCAAATGTGTATCCATTTTCTCCTCTTTGTAACCACCTCAAGAGTGGTTCTAGAAAAATTAAAAAGAGATATGGACTAAGTGTGTCTCCTTGTATGGTTCCTCTTTGAATCGGTATTGGTTTTGTTTTTCCAAAGTGTTATCCAGTAAATATAGTGTTTGAGTGGGAGTAGATGTTTCCGACTAGTATTATTGCATCTGTCGGGTATCCAAGGTCTTTCATTATAGTTAGGAGTCTTGCGTGGTCTAGTGATCCAAATGCGTTTTTGAAGTCTATATATAATAAGTATATATCTTGATTAGTAAATTTTGCATCTTCTAGTGCTGCTATGAGGAGTTGTAGTTGTCTTGCTGTACTTCTTTCAGCTCTGAATCCTTCTTGACTATCATGTAAGATTTGGTATTCTTCACCGAATGCTGACAATATGTGTGTTAGTGTACTAGTAAAAAATTTGTATATTGTGTTTGCAAGTGCTATTGGTCTATGGTTTGGCAGTTGTGCAAGATTTCTTTTTTTATAAAGTAGTATGGTTAGGCTTATTTTCCATGAGGCTGGGATTTGTTTTTGTTTGTAGCAATGAGTAAAAAATAAAAAGAGTAGTTTGTGAAAACTTTCAGGCATATTTTTTAGTATAGAGTTGGGAATTTTGTCGGGGCCTGGTGTCTTGTTGTTAGAAAGATGTTTGAGACACATTTCGTATATTTCTTTGTCAAAGTGTTTATGTAGTGGAATTTGTGGGTTTCCTCTTTTTTCTATTACGAATCCATCAAGGTCGTGCCATGGGTATTGTCTAACTCCGCAAGTACATTGTGATGGGTGTTCGGGTTGATAGTAGCAGGTAGGTACTGTAGGTCTATTACTAATTGATTGTTGTATGTGAATTTCGATTGCTATGTCTTCTGGACTGGTTAGTATGTTGTTATTTCTATCCAATATGCAATCTAATAGTGGTGTCTCTTGATTTTTGAAGACTCTCTTGTTTATTTTCTTTGGACTTTTGTCGTATAATTGTCTGTTGTCAAACCTCGTTTTACCAAAAGCGGCTAGTTAGGGTTTCTAGGGCAACTAGGAGTAGTCTTTCCTCCATAAATAAGAGGAGTAGTGGCCATAATGGCCCAGTTATTTATTTGGAGAGAGAGTACCATCCGGGCGCAGCCTAGGGGAATTATTACAGGACTAGACTGACAGCAAGTTCCGGTGGGGAACCGGATGGGAGACCGGATAGGAGAGGACGGGTCTCCGATGGACCCGGTCACGGTCCGAGCATTGAAGTGGGCCATTCTAAACTGGGCGACCCACTGTTCATTCACTCTCTACAGCTCCAGTTGTCCGCGCCAGCAGAATTTCGAGCTTCCGGATAGCCGTAGAATTGATAGTGTGGGACCGGAAGAAGAGAGCGTTGAGCGACCGTATTGTGCAGATTCTGAGAGTCCGGGAGTGAGGGAAACTGAATACCCGGTGATAGATAGCGACGCAAGGTTAGAGTTCGAAGTAGGCGAGCCTCTGGACAGTGCGCACCGCCATTTCCGGCGGAGTTTGAGGAAGAAAGGAAGTGCGCAGTCAGGAAAAGGGTCGCGGGGTCTCCGGGAGGTTAGAAGAACACCCCGGAAGCGGAAAGGGAAGCGCCCGGAGCAGGACGAGGATAGTGTGCGCGCGGGGAGCGGGGAGCGGTGAGCAGTGAGCGCAGAAATGTGGGATTACGAGCAAGAATTTCAGGTCAACCGTGGTCAACGACACTATAATTAGTAAATATTCGAATATTTGGATATTTTTAGTAAATTTTTGGACCTATGACCGTGGAATATTTGGTACCTATTACCGTGTTTTAGGGTCAGTGGTTCAAGGATAAAGGCACATTAAAGGCACACTCTGTTTCTATAACCGTTGTAATTAGACCCAAATCCGCGGTTTTAGGTAAAAAGAGATTGTTATTTCAGCGTCTTATTAGGGGCCAATCCACTTGTTTCAGCATAATTATTTGAAATGCATAGCAATTTTAGCGTTTAGACCAGTTTGGGTACAAGATAGAAAAAAAACCAGAGTTTAGGGTTTAGGGTTTCGTAAATAATATAACATGATTTTCAAAACTGCAGTAGTGGCCCTTTTAGTCTCACTACAATTTCATTGATTTGGAGAGTGAACATGTCAACAATGGAACCAGCAACATTTTTGTATCCTAGGATGTTGGATGAGTCAACAATCCACTCTCAAGAACTAGCTTAACTTCGTTGAAGCTAAGAGTGGGTGCATGTATGAAGGCATCTACATCAGCATCAAACCCACAAACGACCGTGAAGACAAAATAGAGATGTTTGCAGTGAGCCTATTGGATGCGTCCTTCCTTTGCCTTAGTCAGTATCTCCTTGAAATAAGGACAGGAGCAGTCTGGAAATTGGGAAATTGTGAGAAGGTACTGCTGAGTTGTTGAAGGCGTGCCCGGGAATCCAACGTGACGATGCAACCCAGGGCACGAATTGGAACCATGTCTACCTTCCTTATGCAACCTTTGAATGCTGCAGCGCTTGCACAGTTGCTGGCTTGCTTGATGGATGGGCTCTTCTTGTTGCGGCGGACATTCTTGCCATGACGTCGCTTGGGAACTTCAGCTAGGAAAGCTGGGGTTACATATGTTGACAAGTCGACGGGGAGAGGGTGGTCTTGGAAGAGCCTTCGCGGCGATATGACCTCTCGATGTGGAAGTCGATAGAAGGAGTTCACTACACGTGCTTCTCCACCAAATTTTTGCCTCTCGCAATATCGTCTCGGTAAGCTCCAATCTTGAAATGGTGGTCGTGAGTTCCAAGATGAACACAAGCTCTAGTCATGCTGCCTTTACCAAGCATGTAATAAATTTTGGCATCGCAAGTTGCAAGACATGAAGGAAGAACCTTACAACATTTGCAAACCAGAATTACGTGTGCTATTTTGCAAAATAATTGAGAGTAGTGCCCACTTAAACTATATTCAGAGAAGATCGCTAAAATCTAGATCTGCCTTTCTGAAAGAGCCCGTGTCATAGTACTGTTAGATGTAGGGTATGTAGAAATGGATAATATTATAGTGCCTTTGTTGTCTTCAGAGATAGACTGCAATTGGAAGGATCTATGTACACTGCAAGGGTCTTGGAGTATGGCAACGTTGTCACTGAGCAAGGATTGCAGACGATTCCAAAGACCATCGAGGAGACGCCGACATACAGGACTTCACAACAGAGCAATCAACCCTCTATTAGTGAAGACGGGGAAAGCGATTTCGAGGAAGAGAAGCAAGATGTCGAGGTGAATTCTGTCAACCTTATTTCACTATCTGGAGTATCATTTTTAAGTTCTCGTATCACTCATACCTCAACCCTGGTCTAAATCCAAGCCCTTGTTCAGGCCATCGTCTTGGCCCTCTCCCTTCTGTCCTCGTCGTCCTGACCTTGGTTGTAGTGTTTGAGGTGACCCCATCGGGCAATGTCGCCTAAACTCTAAACCGTCTTTGTCCTGGCTGTGTCCGTCCTCATCGGCCTAGTTGTCTTCGCCCTTGCCGTTTTCGCCTTGGCCGTCCTTGTCTTCGCCGTTTTTGCCCTGGCCGTCGCCTAAGCGTCCTGTTCGTCGTGGTCCTGACCGTCGTCTTTGCCGTGACTCTGACCGTCGTCTTCACCGTGCCCTGACCGTCACCTTCGCTCTTGATGTCTTTGTAGTAGCCCTCATCCTCTTCATTGCCTTGGCTGTGCTCTTTCCGTCTAGTCTTTCCTAGACTCTAATCTCGTGATATTATCAGGGTTTAGGGTTTGCATTTTCAATTGCATGCTCTAGAGCAATTTCTTGCTATCGAATGGGATCTTGATTGTGCAAATGCATGAATTAAGGTATTACTAGGTTGTGCCTTGAATGTCCCAAATGGAGATTTCATCAGACAGAGGTCCTGGACGTTGAGGCAAATAAGGAGGGAAGAGTAGAGGAGGTACAAAGTGTGCAAGTAGAAAATGAGACGACGTAGGATTCTGTGGTGGTGCTTAACGTTGTAGTGTAAGTAGAGGACAATGTGCAACAAGGTACAATTCTAAATTTCTTGCACACTAAGTCAACTTGTGCCGGCCACCTACTTCGTGGTTTTGGAAATCTCCCTCATCATTGTGCCCTTGGTCCTTGACACCATCGTCATCACCCTCGTCATCCTGTTCGCCTTGGCCCTTGTGATAGCCCTAGCCCTGGTCGTGATGATCTCCCTCGTTGTTGTAGTGTTCCTGGCACTCGTGTAGTAATCACCCTCGATGTTGTGATGGCCGTGGCCCTCGTCCTGGCCTTGGCACTTTGCACCATGGCCGGTGCGGGCCACCCACTTCCTGGTATGGTATTCACCTTCGTCAGCGTGCCCATGGCCCTCTACACTATGGTCATCAGCCTCGTCATCGTGTTTACCCCGGCCCTCGTGATAGCCCTGGCCCTGGTCGTGATAATCTCCCTCGTCGATGTAGTGTTCCTAGTCCTCATGTGGTGAACACCCTCGAGGTCGTGATGGCTGTAGCTATCGTCGAAGCCCTAGCAGTACTTACCATAGCCGGTGCCGGCCACCCCTTTCTTGGCATGGTGTTCACCCTCGTCATCGTGCCCATGGCCCTTGACACCATCGTAATCATGCTCGTCATCGTGTTCGCCTTGGCCCTCCTGATCGCCCTGGCCCTGGTCGTGGTGATCTACCTCGTCGTCGTGGTGTTCATAGTCCTTGTGTAGTGATCACCCTGAAGGTCATGATGGCCGTGGCTATCGTCGTCGCTCTAGCACTTGGCACCATGATCGGCACAAACCACCCTCTCCATGCCCCTTCTGATGATCATCCTCGTTGACGTGATGGTCGTGGCCCTTATCATAGTCGAGGCCCTTCGTACCACGGCCGGTGCCAACCACCCTCTTCATGTCCTTGTGGTGATTATCCTCTTCGTCGTGATGGTTGTGGCTCTCGTCATGGTCCTGACCGCTACGAGCCACCTTCTCCCTTGCACTAGCCACCCTCTCCCTTGCACTTGCCACCCTCTCCTGAGACTAGCTTCAGGACCCCAGCCGGTGCCGGCCGACCCTCTTACAATAAAATTAAGGGCACCTTCCAAACCCCAGTCGGTGCCGGCCGACCCCGTTAGAATAATTTTATGGGTTCATAAGGACCCCAACCGGTGCCGGCCGCCCTCCTTACAATAATTTTAAGGGCTCATAAGGACCCCAGCCGGTGCCGGCCGACCCCCTTGTAATAATTTTAAGGGCACCTTCCAGACCCTAGCCGGTGCCGGCCGACCCTCTTACAATAAAATTAAGGGCACCTTCCAGACCCCAGTCGGTGCCAGCCGACCCCTTTACAATAATTTTAAGGGCTCATAAGGACTCCAACCGGTGCCGGCCGATCCCCTTACAATAATTTTAAAGGCTCATAAGGACCCCAGCCGGTGCCGGCTGACCCCCTTATAATGATTTTAAGGGCACCTTCCAGACCCCAGCCGGTGCCGGCCGAACCCCTTACAATAATTTTAAGGGCTCCTTCCAGACCCCAGTCGGTGCCGGCCAACCCCTTACAATAATTTGAAGGGCTCATAAGGACCCCAGCCGGTGCCGGCCGACCCCCTTACAATAATTTTTAAGACACCTTCCAGACCCCAGCCGGTGCTGGCCGACCCCCTTACAATAATTTTAAGGGCACCATCCAGACCCCAGTTGGTGCGGGCCGACCCCCTTACAATCACTTTAAGGCACCTTCTAGACCCCAGCCGGTGCCGGCCGACTCCTTTACAATAATTTTAAGGGCTCCTAAAGACCCCAGCCGATGCCGACCGACCTCCTTATAATAATTCTAAGGGCTCCTAAAGACCCCAGCCGGTGCCGGCCGACCCCCTACAACACTTTTAAGGGCTCAAAAGGACCCAGGCAGTGCCACCCGACCCCGTACAACACTTTTAAGGGCTCATATGGACCCCAGCCGATGCTCGCCGACCCCCTACAAGAATTTGAAGGGTTCAAAAGGACACCAGCCGGTGCCGGCCGACCCCCTACAACACTTTTAAGGGCTCAAAATATACCATTGGAAAGGTAATTTCGAGACCTTTCCAACGGTATATTACGCACTCCAAGATTTCAAAAATTGCAATTGTTACACCTCGATGAAACTTCAGTAGCGTCAAACTTGAAAATTGTCAAACTTGTCATGGCAGCTTCAGGACCCCAGCCGGTGCCGGCCGACCCCCTGCAACAATTTTAGGGCTCATAATATACCATTGGAAAGGCAATTTCGAGACCTTTCCAACGGTATATTACGCACTCCGAGATTCCAAAAATTGTAGTTGTTACACCTCGATGAAACTTAAGCAGCGCTAAACTTGAAAATTGTCAAACTTGTCATGGCAGCTTCAGGACCCCAGCCAGTGCCGGCCGACCCCCCGCAACAATTTTAGGGCTAATAACATACCATTGGAAAGGTAATTTTGAGACCTTTCCAACAGTATATTACGCACTCCGAGATTTCAAAAATTGCAATTGTTACACCTCGATGAAACTTCA
The DNA here is from genome assembly GCA_022496805.1 of Pohlia nutans. NCBI lineage: Eukaryota > Viridiplantae > Streptophyta > Bryopsida > Bryales > Mniaceae > Pohlia > Pohlia nutans. The sequence continues at coordinate 9,390,619 of CM040086.1, forward strand.
GTAGCGTCAAACTTGAAAATTGTCAAACTTGTCATGGCAGCTTCAGGACCCCAGCCGGTGCCGGCCGACCCCCCGCAACAATTTTAGGGCTGATAATATACCATTGGAAAGGTAATTTTGAGACCTTTCCAACGGTATATTACGCACTCCGAGATTCCAAAAATTGCAGTTGTTACATCTCGATGAAACTTCAGCAGCGCCAAACTTGAAAATTGTCAAACTTGTCACGGCAGCTTCAGGACCCCAGCTGGTGCCGGCCGACCCCCCGCAACAATTTTAGGGCTCATAATATACCATTGGAAAGGTAATTTTGAGACCTTTCCAACGGTATATTACGCACTCCGAGATTTTAAAAATTGCAGTTGTTACACCTCGATGAAACTTCAGCAGCGCCAAACTTGAAAATTGTCAAACTTGTCATGGCAGCTTCAAGACCCCAGCCGGTGCCGGCCGACCCTACAACAATTTTGAGGGCTCATAATATACCATTGGAAAGGCAATTTTGAGACCTTTTCAACGGTATATTACGCACTCCGAGATTCCAAAAATTGCAGTTGTTACACCTCGATGATACTCCAGCAGCGTTAAAGTTGAAAATTGTCAAACTTGTCATGGCAGTTTCAGGACCCCAGCGGGTGCCGGCCGACCCTACAACAATTTTAAGGGCTGATAATATACCATTGGAAAGGTAATTTCGAGACCTTTCCAACGGTATATTACATGCTCCGAGATTCCAAAAATTAAAGTTACTACACCACACTGAAACTCTAGTAGGGTCAAAGTTGAAAATTCTCAAACTTGTCATGGCACCTTTGGAACCCCAGCCGGCGCTGGCCACGTTTTCCATGGCACCGGTGGTCACCCTCTCCAAGAATTCGGTAGCCGGGGTCGGCGATGGTGCTAAGTGCCAAGGCCATCGGGAGGACTAGGGCAAACACGATGACGAGGGTGATCACCATGGTGTAAAGGGCCACGGGTACGATGACGTAGGTGATTACTATAGTGTAAAGGGCCACGGGCACGGTGATGAGGGTGAACCCCATGCCAAGAAGTGGGTGGCCGGCACTAGCCATGGTGAGAAGTGCTAGGACCACGACCACAGCTACAACCATCACGACCTCGAGGGTGATTACCATATGAAGACCTGAAAGACCACAATGACAAGGGAGATCACTACGACCAAGGCTAGGGCCATCAGGAGGGCCAGGGCGAGCACGATGACGAGGGTATTCACCATGGTGTGAAGGGCCACAGGTACGATGACGTGGGTGAACACCATGCCAGGAAGGGGGTGGCCGACACCGCAATGGTGACAAGTCCTAGGGCGACAACAACAACCACGGCCATCACGATGTCGAAGGTGATCACTACATGAGTGCCAGGAACACCACAACGAGGAGGGAGATCATCACGACCAGGGCCAGGGCCATCACGAGCGCCAGGGCGAATATGAAAACGAGGGTGATCATGAAGATGAGGGCTACGGCCACGATGACGAGGGTGAACACTAGAGCCATGGAAAGGGTGACCGACACCGATCATGGTGCCAAGGGCCAGGGCCATGGTTCGGGCCACGGCCATCACGACAACGACGGTAATCACCACGTCGAGGGCCAGGGCTATGAGTTTATGACAAGGGCGTGGGCAAACACGAGGTCAAGGGTGATCTCTACGACAATGGGCATGGCTACGATGACGAGGGTGAACACTTGAGTCAAAGAAAGGGTGGGCGACACCAGCCATGATGCCAAAGGCTAGGGCTATGACGACAATGAGGGTGATCACCACGACCAGGGCTAAGGCCATCACGAGGACCAAGGCGAACATAAAAACAAGGGTGAACACCAAGGCCATGGAGAGGGTGGCCGGTACCGGTCATGGTGCCAAAAACTAGGGCCATGACAAGGAACAGGGCGAACACGACGACAAGGGTGATGATTGCATCCCACGCTCACATACTCAACCAAATCCAAGACCTTGGCTTCACTTTCTGGAGATGCAGGGAGAATAGGCCAAGCATGTGCGCGAGCAAAGTAGAAGACACTGGCCTTCTTTCCCTTAGAGCATTGGCAGACATCGAGGGATCTCAAGGATAATGCATGTGTAGAAAGGGTGAGTTTAGGGGCATTTTATGAGTATACTTGGCCAGTGCCTCGCTGAGAGCTGGTGTCAAACTTGGTGGAGTGGTTTCAATACACCAAGGGAGAGAAAGATAGAGTATCCTATGCCAATTTGGTCCACAATGCGAGGTATACCAGTAAAAATTACAGCTTAGACCATCCAGCAGGCTTTGGGTATAAAGGAGACCTGGACACCTACTGTTTCTAAAACCAGCAAGGACTTGGACCACAAGTATATGACATTGTCTCGCTTGAGCAAGGCAGACCACATCACTGACAAGAACAGGATCAAGGGCTTATGGAAGAGTAATAGGACAGAGTAAGGACGTTGGTGGAGATCATGTGTGTGAAGAAGAAGTCCCTCCTTGCAAGCACTGAGCTACTGGAGAACATGTATCAGACGGTGAGGAAGGGGGGCCACAACTGGGCACCTCTTATTTTGTTTAGCCTCAGGAGGATGCTCATCCGGGTGCATACCAGCCAGACCGGAGTAATCAAGGGGGCAGAGCTGATAGATGCCTTGTTGAAGAACAGGTTTCCAGATGAGGAGGAATACGTAGATCCAAAGCCAGAGCAGGCAAGGTAAGGTGATGAGCAAGATGGCAGTGAGGGACCGTCAAATGTGAGACTAGTACGACCAACAAGAGAATTGGTCATGGGCAGGTTAAAACGGGGACAAGACCATATCAGTCTCCCAGTGAGCCGCAGGATCCAGCAGTGTCCAGCCCTGGAAGTGCCCACCGTTTGGAAGCTCCAGTCTTAGTGGATCGTCAACATGAGCGGATCCTAGTGGATCATCTGCAAGACAGGGCTTGATGGAGCAATAGGAGGAGCAGGTTGCGGAGGCGCTGGAGAAGTCGGTTATGGAATTATCCTCATACCATGTAGACGCAAGGACTCCACGGGAGTTGGGAGGGGCATGTCAAGTGGCTCCAAGGGACCATGGTAGAGTCATCAAGGGGCTATATCACTTGGTTTAGCAGTTACAGGTCGTACTGGGGGACGCTTCGCGGATGAAGGAGCTACAAGAGCAGGAGGACAGATTTGGACCGAGCTATGGGGAGTTGATCAGCACCAAGTTGGATCTGGAGGAGAAGATCAGAGAGTTGACTACTCAACTCTAGCACGGCCGGCAAGAGTACGCCACGCTGGAGAGGTCTTGGTCCGAGATGAAGCAGCAGCTGGCAACACTGAAAGAAGAGTCGCAGTAGGAGTGGAAGGAATGGGCTCAGAAGGGGGTACATGCTGAGGAAGTTCGGACACGGCAGATGGAGTTGGAGGCCAGGATAAGCACTAAATTCAAAGATTTTGACAAACTAGCTGTGGAGAACGAGCAGCTTGACAGCTTCGAGAGCGGGTGGAGTTAGCTGAGGCCAGTTCCACTCCAGCATCTCGGGGACTAACTAGGCACCTTTAGACCACCTCCAAAAACCAAGTTGCGGAGGAGAATTGGGCCTATGCTGAAGACCAGGCAAAGTACTCCAAGTACCTGATACGGTTTGCTAAAGCCTATCTGTCTTTTGTCTATTGGTCGGATAATGAGCATAGGGGGAAGAGGACCAGGTGATGCCAGACGTCCGATAGTCTCTGGACGTAGTTAGAGTTTCTTGCACGGCTTCTCAACCTACTTCATGTATTGGGTGTGATATGGAGGGGGGAGGTCCAGTGGAAGGGTGACCAATCAGGGGGCAAGTTGGTAGGTATGGCCAGGGGGTTAATCTCGGGGCTACTCTAGCGTTTTTGAGCGCACCAGCAAGACGCATTACTGTTGAACGTGAAGCGTATGGTTCGGCCTACCCAGAGGTATGTAAGAACAAGGACAAGACAATCTTGCCTTCCCATTGAGCCGCAGGATTAAGCAATGTTCAGCCTTGGAGGTACCCACCATTTAGAAAATGCAGTCTTGGCGGATCGACAACATGAACGGATCCCAGTGGATAATTAGCAAGAGCAAGGCCAGAAGGAGCAACAGGACGGGCAGGTTGAGGAGGCGCTGGAGGAGCCGGTTTTGGAAATATCCACATATCAAATATAGAGGCAACGACAACACGGGAGTCAAGAAGGCCAGAACAAGTGGCTCCAGGAGACCTGAGCAGAGTCACCAATTCGAATCTAAATCAGTTGGTCCAGCAGTTACATGTGTGCTGGCATATGTTGATGTGACTGCTATCGAATCTGATACAGATTCCCTTTGATTGTACGGTTTGAGTATTTATTTATTTCCACATCATTTCTTGATTCTATAACAAGTTTGAATGCATTTCTCTTAGATTCAGGAACAAGCTACTGCTGTTTGAAGCTAATAAATTCCACTAATAACTCTAAACATACACACTAAATTCCACGGCTATAGGTACTTTTCATAAAACAATATATCATAAATACTCACTAATTACAACCTAAATCCGCGGTAATAGGAGGTCCTTTAAAATCCAACAGCCCGAAAATTTTCCAAAATTTTCTGCTCACTGCTCACTGCTCACTGCTCACGTAATAGCATTTCCCGCCCGGAGCGCGAGGCGCGAGGTTTACCGAGGAAAGAGAAGGCGCATCCGGAGAAGGAGCTGCGTCACATCTGGAGGAGTAAAGAAGCCCGCCCGGAGTCCGCAGCCATGGCACGCAGGGGAGCCGGGGCCAAGATTCCGGAGAAACGTATCTGCCCGGACATCCCGCAACAAGAGCAAGACTTCGACGAGCTAATGCAGGACCTCCAGAACATGGGGTGCTTGGGATTGTTTGGGAGAGTGTGGGATGTGCAGGACTCCCGGATGCTGGAGGAAATCGAGGGCGGGCCGATAGTGAACGCTTTCCGGACAACCATCCGGGCGAAGTATGGCAGTTAGACCCGGGAGATGTGGCGGGAACTGTACAACTTCCCGGACACCAACGAGGACCTGGAACCGGGAGGCAAGGGCGACACGGACTGGGTGAAGATGCGGTTCAGCCACCTCTCGGACAAGGACGGATTCAAGGTGGCGGACTGCATTATACCCCGGGAGCAACGGCTGCTCCAGTATGTGGTGCCCATCCTCAGTCCAGAGAAGCCCACCACCCTCACTGTGACGCTGGCCCGAGGTATCTACTCCGTCCTTCTCCGGAAGAAACGGATCAACTGGGCGATCTTGATCCACCGGAACACGCAGAAGTGGGCGGGTTACCTTGACAACAAGAAGGGATGCCCATTGGCCCCATTTCTCTACCATCTGTATGAGAAACATGGGTGCCTCACGGCAGAAGAAAGGAAGAGGTTGGAGAAAGTGCCTATTCCGGGGGTGAGAAGCCCGGCCAAAAAGAAGACAGCGCTTCCGGACGAAGGAGCGGGGACCAGCAGAACCGGCTCGTCGTCTCGACCGGAGGAGAGAAGGATGGCTCCACCTGCAACCCAACCGGATAGGAGCAGAGTCCGGGGAGAGGAGCTCCGGAAGGAGAAGGAAGACCAACCAGTAAGAAGGCCACTGGACGATTCCAGCCCCAATCCGGAGACCAGGACCAAGAGGAGAGAAGACCGCCCGGAGGGAGGCCGACCGGGTGGCACCAGGCCGCAGCCGGAGGAGCGGCAGGAAGGGAGAAGGAACCCGGAACTAGAACGACCGAGTGGAGCGAGACATCAGCCGGAGCTGAGAACAAGAGACCGGGAGGGGAGTTCGGACGAGGAGGAGGATTCTCCACAGCCGAAGCTAACCCGGAAGAAGCCGGTGAGAGGACGAGAGGCAATTCCTCAATCGGAGGTGGGCGGTCCTTCCCAGACACAACCTCGGGTGGATCCGATCGAGGAGTCCAGGCTAGAGGAGGAGACGAGGCCTTCTCCACCCTAGCCCCAGGAGCAACCGGTAGAGGTACCCGGACCAATGGAGGAGGATTCTACCCCGGCGGCTCCACAGGAACGTATGGAAGAAGAGAACCGAACAGACCAGGAGGGAGGTCCGTCTCAGCCGCGACCCCAGGGACGGAAGAGGAAGTTAGTCCTCCCGGCTGAAGGAGAGGAAGAACCGGAAGGACCGGATACCACGCCTGGAAAGAAGAAGGGACCGGTCCGGAGGAAGGTGACCCCACTCAACAAACGTCCCAAGGAGGCAGGGGAGGACGAAGAAGAAACCGGAGATGAGGGGGACCAGGAGCAGGGAATGCCAGCGGAAGCAGAACCGGTCCAGGAGGCGGGACCATCCGGAAATGTGCCAGCGGAACGAAGAGAACCGCTCCGGATGGAGGACATGTTACTGCAGACACGAGTGGCACTGGACCTGGTTACGGAGCAGTACGACCCCATGTTCGCTGCTCTCCGGGAGACAGGGACCCTTCTCCGGACGAACGACATTCTGGAGTATCCGGCGCGAATTAGGAAGCTCCAGAGGAAACTCATCCGGAGCAGGGAGAGGGAGAATGAGTTAACCGGACAACTGCAAGGTATCCGGGAGGCAGAGAGCAAATTTGCGGCTCTATTGAGGGGATTTGAGGAGGAGCTGAAACGAAAGGTAGCCTACATTAACGAGATGGAGGCCCACGTACAGAGGAAGGAGTTGCAGATCCGGGAGCAAGAGGATACCATCCGGAATGTAGCAGAGACAAGCCGGCAGTGCGTCTCCAAACTATCCGGGTTGTTCCAGTCGAATGGGGAGGCACAAACAAAGGCCCGGTTGTACGACGAGCGGGTACTTCAACCGGGATTGGAGGGAGCAGCCCGGATGAAGAATGTAGTCCGGGAGTACTCGGACAAGGTAGAAGCATTTTTGGTGGAGTTCCGGGTGCTGGCGGAATGCATCCGGGAGAGCTCTTCGGAGGAGGAGTCGGATCAGGAGGGACCCACCTCCCGGACCGTGGTGGATGTGGAGCCCATCCACATGGTCAGGCCCGCGGGAGTAAGCCCTGAAGAAGTCCGGGATTTGAGCGAAGGTATGGAGGCAATGGATGTCCACCCGGACAGGGCGGAAAAGCAACAGGAGGGACAATCGGCGGGGCGCGGAACTCGGGGAGATAGGCCGGCGGATCCGATCTTGGTGGGGAGCCTGGAAGATGAGGAATAGCAGCCGCAAGTAGACTTGTGGCTGTCCGGAATCATCGGAGTCCCTGAATCGGTGGTCCGGACTTAGTGGATCCGATCGCTTTGAAGGGGCTCCTTTTTGCATCAGTAGGGTAGGACTCTGTTTGGGAGTTAGTTTTTAGGATTCTGATGTTAGTTGCAGCGTAGGATGAGAACTAAATCGTGGGGTAGTCCCCCGGTTTTTCCGGATCTGCGGGTTTCCCGGATCTGGTCGGCTTTGTGTTTTCTTTTTATCCAGGGATGTTCTTCATTCCTGGGGTCTTCTTTTGTGTACCATTTTTTTCTCTTTGTAAATGATCACAAGCATACTCTTCTACGACCGGAGCGGCTGTGTGTGTGTGTGTGTGTGGCTATTGATTGAGATGGTGGTCCAATTAAATCCCTTGGTAATCGGAAGAGTTGATCGGACTCTGTTGTAGATCTAGTTATTCCGCGCCCGGTTGTAAGGTGTGATCCGAGGTAGCGGCTGAGTGGATGGGAGGGGGTACTCCAGTCCTTTCAGAACTCCTGGACGGGTAGTCCGGTTGAGGTGCCAACACCCGGGCAGATCTTGTGACAGGAAGGAGCGGAATAGCTAGAGTAACCGGGTTTTGTTGTAGATCCAGTTAGGAGTCTGGGTATTGGGCAAACTCATAGATTGTTTGAAGGTGGGTTGTTCTGGGCTTGGTTGCAGGGTATAATCCGGGAAACTGGCTGAGTGAATAGGAGGGGGTACTCCGGTTCTTTCAGAACTCCTGGACGGGTAGTCCGGTTGAGGTGCCAGCACCTGGGTAGGCCATGTGATAAGGAGAGTCGGAATGATCAGAGTAAAATGAACTGTTAGGAGTCGAACCAATTCCGGATACCCCGGGTAGATGTCCATCCCGGTTATCAAGTCGTTGTAGTAATTTGTAAAAGGGGGAAACCCGGGTTGCGCTTAAGTGACCGGCTGTGGGTTTGGGATGAATTTGCAGCTGAAGTGCAGTACGGGAATTACCCGGATCGAGGAGTTTTGTGAGGATAACCGGAAGGTAGTGAATTTCCCATCACTTAAATCAGCAAGAAGGGTGTGTCTTTCAATCCAGCACCACTAATGTGAATGGAGAGCCCTCTGAAGGAAAACAGAGGTTAATATAAACCGGTTTGAGTTGTTTTTGATAGATCGGGCAGAGTACGGTTGGATAAATTCCCAATTTGGACGAAAACCGGATCTAGTCGTAACCGGGTCAGTCAGTAGAAGGAGATCCGGTTTGGTAGGAAAGAGGGATTTAGCTGGTGACAGAGAGAGAGAGATCACCAGTCCGGGACCATCTCCGGAAGCTTTCCACTTCACAGAATCCCTGCGGAACGATAACCCGGAAATCACCTCTACGAGCGTTCTTAATACGAAAAAGTGCGTTCTAGGGGAATATCCGGTATCACGTGCTACGACATCTGTATTTTAATATTGCCTTTTTTATACAGTTTTGGTTATATTTTGTGGTGATTTTGCGGGCCTGTATTTTTGCTGTCTTGGCTATTTCTACTAGTGATTGTATCCATTCTTGTTGATCATGTTCATCGTTTGGGAGTGGTGGTATATTTTTGTTTGTTTAGGTTTTTAATTCTTCGATTATTGGATGTGTTGGCCAATTATGTGTATTTTTTGTTATATAGATTGTTTTTCTAATTAGATGATAGGTAGAGAGGTGTTTTTTCCATGCTTTTTGTAGTTTTCTTGGTAAGAAGCCTCCTTGTTGGGATGTGCGGTTTGTTAGTATCGGGAGTGGTGGTGCACTACAAGTTTCTTGAATTTTATCTGAGATTTTTTGGATCATGTGGTCTAGTTTTGAACATGTTGTTTGCCATTGGTCGTCTGTTAATTGGTCATTTGAAAGTATTGTGATGAGTTCATTTATTTGTAGTGCATTATCTTCAAAGTATTCTATTTTGAAATTTTCAATGTTTTCTTGCGGTATGGAGTTTAGTATTCTTGTTGTTTTGTTTGTTATTGGTATGGGTCTTGCTAGTAAGGTGTTTGTTGGTATGTGTAAAGTTACTGGAGAGTGATCAGAGTTGAGGTTGTGGTTATTATTTGTAGTTGATATGTATAGAGTATTATCTGGTGTTTTAATGTAGTACCTATCTATTAAGCTGGTTTGGTTATAGTTTTGTCCTCCTTGTCTTGTGTATGGGCAGTTTGTTGGAATGTATTCTAATTGGAGATTATTAGTAAATGTTCTCCATTCTATGTCTTCCGCTTGTGGTGGGGTTGTGTCAGTTCCGTTTTGTCTTCCGATGAGTGCTATGTCTCTGTTAAAATCACCGCATAGTATGTGTGTGGCATTCGGGTGTGTATTGATTTGTTGTGTTATGTTTTGTTGGATCATTGGTATATATTGTATGTCTTCTGCATGTGATGACATATATATGTGAATAATAAGCCATGTTTGTAATGGTTTGTTGTCTATTTTTATTATTTGTAGGTAAGGTGATATTTCTCTAGTAGTTGGTATTTTAGTGACATTTCCGGGGTAAGCATATTTTTGGTGTATTAGCGTGAGGAGACCTCCTCTTGCAGGTATGTATGGTAATCATTGTTGCATGCATCTTGTTAGTGAATGTGTGTTGTTAAAAATTAGTTTGTATTTTGGAAATAGGTTTTGTATGTAGTTGGTAGATTTTGTAGCGGTTATTTTAGTTTCTTGTATTGTCATGATGGCGGGTTCGTCTGGTGTGTTGGTAATTAGTTCATGTAGATTTGGAAGGGCCGTATTTAGTGATGAAGCATTCCATGTAATAAATCTTGTATTATAATTTGTTGTTTGTATTTCTTGTGGTTGAGTTGGAGGTATATTTGGGGGTGGTAGGGGGTGATTATATTCAGGTACTGGTTCATGTATTTTTAAGGTTTCTTTTAATAAGTTGATAGGGAGAAATAGGAATTTATCAATCATGTTTTGGAGGGTTATAGAATCATTGTGTTGATGAATAAAATTGTAGATTTCTTTATGAATGGTTTTTGGTGGGTTTATTAGTTTTTGGTTGTTTTCTGTGAATTCTGTATATGGGTGTTTAGTTAAAATGTGTCTTTCGGGTGGGTTTTGTAGTAGGGACATTTTTTCGAGTAGTAGAGTTGTCCAGTCAGGGTTTGGAGTTTGTATTAGGAGTTGATCACACGTTTCCTTTGATGGACTAATTGTAATGATAAGAACATAAAGTATTCTTGGTGTTGGGTGTTGTTGGTTTTGATAAATATAGTTTGATAGATGTGGATAGTCGTTGCGGGATTCCGCATGATTTGGATGTGTTATATTTATGATAGATGAAAATTGTTTAGCTAGATGTCGGTATTATGGTTGTAGTTTAATCGTACTTGGTATAAAGTATGCTTTGGATCTTCTTCTATGCGCGGGTGGGTGTGTTTTCAATAAGTTGGGCATGGGTCCAGGGTTGGTTTCTATGTCTCCGCATGATATTAATATTTGGCGAAGAAAATTTCTTTTTAGAAGAAATTTTTGGGCTATTTTTTCTTGTTTCTTTTTTCTTTGTCTATTTTGAACGAGGCCGGTAGGCCTAGTCCAGTTAGATTTTTGATTTTTGTTGGGGTTTTTATTTTTGGGGATTATGGTATTTCTTTTTGTTTTGTGTATTATGTATTTTGTATTTTGTAAAGTATTGGGCACCGGTCTCGGGTTGGTTTCATTTAGTAGAAGTAAACGATGTAAGTAAAATGCTTTATTTTTATTTTTAAAGAGGTGAGTTTTTACTTTGTGTTTTGTGCTATTTATATTGGGTTTTGTTTTGTTTATGTTTGAATTTTTATTAAGTTGGTGACTTGTTTGTTGTGTGTTTTTTTGTGATTCGGGTTCGAACTTGGGGTTCCCAAATATTCCAAGTTCAAACTTGGGGTTTTTAAATAGCTTAAGTTCGAGTTTGGGGTTTCTAAATTTACCAAGTTTAAACTTGGGGTCAATGTCTCCAAGTAGTATAAGAAATAATGTTTTTGTGTATTTTGAAAAGGGTTCTTTTTTGCGGGTTTTCTTGTTATTTTGCGTGTTGTTAATATTATTTCTTTGGACGAGGCCGGTAGGCCGAGTCCATTTTCGTTGTGCTTGTGTTGTTAGATTTACTATGGTAGTTCTGGATGTTAGTATGTTTTGGTTGTTGTTGTGGTTTAGGTGGTTTTTGTCAAGTTTTTTGGGCCCCGGGTTAGATTCAATATCACCGCTAAGTAGCAGTAGAAGGTGGGGGGAAAAATTGTTATTTTTGAAGAGTTGGGTTTTTATTTTGTATTTTGTATTATTAGTATTGAATTTGATGTTATTACTAATGGATTGTGATTTATTTTTGTTTGTTTTGTTGTTGTTGTTGTTGTGTTTTTTGTTGTTTTTTGATATATTTTGGGATTTTGTTATTGTGTTTTTTGTAGTTGTTTTTGTTGTTGTTGTTGTTTTTGTTTTTGTTGTTTTTTTTGTTTTCTGGTTTTGTTTGTTTTTATTTTTATTTTTATTTTTATTTTATTAATATATGTTTTTGTTTTTTTTTTGTATTTTTTTTTTTTTTTGATTTTTGGTGTAGAAATACTCCGTGTATATGTATTTTTTTTGTATTTTTGTATACTTGTATTATAATGCGTAGTATATAATATATACTGTATTTGGTCTTTTGTATTTTTTGGTCGTATGCTATGTCCGTATAGGCATCCGTATGTATATTGTATCCATTGATACAAATATGTACGTCAAGATGTTTGTGACTATACAAGTAGTTGTATGTGTAGTTATACGTAGTTGTACGTAGAGTTAAACATTGGGTTAATTGGCAGTTGAAGTGCCAGTGTCTGGTAGTCGAATAACTTGGCTTCATCGATCGACGCCTTCGTTCTTATCTGCCGTCTCGCTCTCTGTCCTCCGCTTCGGCTCCGTGCTCTGCTCCTACGGTGGGTTGTTTCGGTCTGCTGCGACATGTTGTGAAGGTATTTTTTTCTTCTGTACTAGTCAGGCTTTCTAACATATGAGTTGCTAAGCAAGAAAGTCTTGTCTTTGTTTTCCTTTGGTCTGTGATCAATCCACGTTTGACTGGTCTTCTTCTGGAGGGGGGAGTGATTTTCTTCCACATGTGATCTTCTTCATAGAGTTGAGAGCTGTGGCTTAGGATGCTTCAATTTCCTCCATGTAAGTTCTAAGATCATCTGTAATCTTCTCCGCGTGCACTCTAGATTGGACAATTTCCTTCTGTAGTTCTCCTTTAGATTGGACCAATTCTTTCTGGAGCTCACCCTTGAGCTTCTTGTTTCCCTTTTCTACAGCTTTCTCTACAATAGAGACAATCTCATCCTTGGTGATAGTGTTCTTGCTAGTTTGTTGGTTTTTGAGGGTTTCTAAGGTGTTGACAATTGCGGTATTTGTGTTGTCAAAACCAAACTTTGCAATTTCTTCATCTGTGGGTTTGTCACTACCTTCTAGGCTTCTTCTATGGGGGGAGAATTCTACATAGTTTGACCCAATTCTCTCCATTTTGTTGAGGAATTGTCTAAAAACAATGGGGTTGAGGCATTGGACGTTGGCACTCCCGTTGTGTTTGGTACCACTCTCCTTGTGGTACCAAATGGAAACTACATTGTTCTCTCCCATAATGTCTTTGATAGCCATGGAAGTGTCTTCTATGCTCTTCAAGAGGGGAAGATGAGAAAGAGTGAGGGTTAGGGCATCCTTCTTGGCTCTTTGTTCTTTGGTTAGAAAGGGACCTTGTTTGGGGATGGCCGGGATGATCTCTTGGTAGGATGAGACATGGTGGTCTTCTATTTTCTTGGCTTGTTGAGGTGTGGGTGCTACTACATAGGCATGGTTTTGGGAGGAATTTTTTTGGACTTCTATCACCTCAAACTCTTGTTTGCGGCGGAAGCTACTCTCCACAATCTCTTTGAAGAGTTTATGGGCTTGTTTCCCAAATAGGTTTTCGCTTTTGATTTTTACCGAGAGGTTGTGGTTTCTAGAGATGGCATGGTAGGTCTTGCAAACTTTGCCTACCGTGATGATGGAGGATTCGGAGTTTAGTTGAAGGGCAAAAATTCTAAGTCCCTTTAGGAGGGCTATCCCATCAATATCCGGGTTCAATAAATGGAGCTTAATGATGCCCGCCCAAACACCTTTTTGACCACCATTCTTCACACTTTTGCAAAGAATGGCAATAGGATCTATGACATCATTACCGAGAGGGATTTTCATGCTTTCCAATCTCTTAAGGACCATGTTTTTGACCACATCATGAAAGAGAGGTTCCTCGGAAGGGAGAAAGTCAAAATGGATTGCTATATGAAAATCTAGAGAGAGACCGGTGGTAGGATTGGTGGCAATATCAAATGGTACCTGTGTCAAGTTGTAGTGTTGCCCTTCAATGTTGTCAAGCCTCTTGCACGGGTACAAGAGTTGGGGAATTCTTGGGTAGGCTATGACTGCGTCCCGTAGCTCTTGTGCCTCTTGTTGTGGGATGCCTCTGGTAGTCATGTCTCTTACTGGCTCATCTCTGGGCAACTCTTCCTCCTTGTTGTTTATGGCAAGTAGCTCCATCGTGTGAAAGCCGTACCAAAACATTGGTAGTGGTGATGATGACTGCGGTTGCTCTTCTTGGGACTGCTCCTCACGTTCATCTCCTTTGTCGTCCGCCTTTCGTTTGGCTGCCTTCGCCGCTATTATCTGCTTGAGACTGTTGGTTGGCGTGTCTATGTCCATGTTCTCCGGTGTAGTGTTCGGTTTCTCGGGACTAAACTTGAACCTGTTACTGCGGGTTGTTGCCATACTTTTATGTAGTGCCTGCACACACCTTTCAGCCCACAACCACCAAGGCCAAAAATTGCAAGGCGAGAGATAAGAGATTTCAGAAATGGAAATGTAGGGGGTTAAGTAATACTTACCTGAGAGGAGTTGCGGCGTTGTTGATGTTGATTGGCCTTTGGGTAGTGCTGCTCCTTTTGCTTTTTCAGCGGGAGCTTGGGTAATGTGCTGGCTGCTGCAACTTTTGCTGCCGACCTGCTGCTTCGGATGCTCTGCCGACCTGCTGCTACAGTTTCTGCTGCCCTGCTGCTTCGGATATTGAGCTTCGGTTATGTGTCGAGCTTTGGATGTCGAGCTTCGGATGTTGAGTTTCGGTAGTGTTGAGCTTCTGTAACAACTGCTACAGTTGCTGCTGATCTGCTGCCTGCTTGATGCCTGCCGTCATGTTCCTTCGCTAGTCTGCTGCCGTTTGTCTGCTGCTACGGCTGTCTGTCGACTGCTTGTTGCTGTTGCCCTCTGCTGAATCTGGTGTTGGTTCCGGTGTTGTCTGATACTATTGAATCTGGCGTTGTCTGTTACTGGATCTGGTGTCTGCCCTCTACTTGTTGCTTCGATTGCTTGCTGCCGACTGCTTGCCGGCTCCCTGCTACAATTGTTTGCTGCCAATAGATTGCTGGGTGTGTTGAAAAAAGAGCAAACAAATTGCTTTTTGGCACTTACTTGCTTATGGGTATTCTGTTGGCGAGATTTGAGGTAGTTCTTGACACTGCTGCTGCTACGGGTGATGCACTTGGATCGGTGTTGAATGCGCTTGGTTGAACTGAAGGAGGTTATCGGGCATGGGCGGTGGTTCTGGCTGTTGCGACTGCAGTACAAGCAGCGGAGCTTGTGAGTCTTTGAGCTTGGGCAGCGTTTGCGTGCATTGGTTGTTACCTCGGTTTTTCTAAACCCGTACTTGGTGGTCACTGTCTGATTGCCGCTATACTCTGCTGGGATGCTGGGTCGGTGGATCTTTCCTTCGGAACTGGCTTCACGATGGATTACTTCTTCGGTGCTGTAATGCTGAGCCGCCTGAGCATCGCTATACTCTGCTGGGTTGTTGGGTCGGTGGATCTCCCCTTCGGTGTTGGATTCTCGATGGATTTCTTCTTCAGTGTTGGAATGTTGGGTCGCTTTGTTGGCTCTGAGCAACTGGATCTCTACGGTACTGAACTGCTGGATCTCTATGGCACTGAACTGCTGGAGCTTATACTTACAATAGATGGTAAGGTCACAAGAATTGGTACTGGATCTATCAAAGAATTTGGCAATGCTTAAAATTGCGAGAAAATAATCTAAAAGCAAGCAATGAAAGAGAGGAGGTGAGGGGTTACTGAAGGTTTGGCACATAAGTGAGTACGGTGGTCGGACAGATCTGCGAGATGGCCGATTTGTGCGTGGTGCTTGCAATGGCGAAGTGAGCACAGTTATCCGATTCAGAGTTTGCTGCGAGCTCCAGCAACGCAACTCCTCCTCTTGGGATCTTGGTTCTAAGCTTACAGATCTGGGATCCAAGGTGCATACGCTGCTTGCAAGACGTCAAGAAACTTCACTCCCTTTCCTCTCAGATCCAAAGCTGTAGATCTAGATCTTAGGCAACTGTGAACACGGCCATTGTAAGTTTGTGCAAAATCGCAAGGTATCACCCTTGTTTGCAACACACACGAGTCACAATGTCCTCACCATCTCTGCGATCCGCCCTGCTTGCGATCAGCTCTTCATTTCTCTCCCCCGTCCCTCCTGGAGTATAAACTCTCATGTAAGTCCGGTGGTGTTTACTAGTAGACCGGAAGAGAATCTAGACATGATAGGCTTAGTTGATGTAGGAGTAGGGTAGTGTTATAAATCTGAGCAATTGTAAGAAATTTGGTTTGATTTTTTCAGGCAGCAGTAAAAAAAGGTGGGCAGCAATAAATGAATTTGGGCAATTGGATTTTTTTGGGAAATTTTAGTATTTTGTTGTGAATGGACCAACACATTATTGTTGATTCATGTCTAGATCAACTTGACCAATTCAATTGAAATAAACAAATGGCAATTGTTTCAAGTTGATTTGGTCAGAATATTTTCTAGTAGTGTCCACAGCACACCCTTCAAGCAACTTCTCGCTTGTTGTGAGAAATGGATACCGACCCACGTGGAACCATGATCGCACAATAGATTGTATCGCCAATAGATTATTGGCAATAAACCCCATTATTACTACCTGCATTTGAATTCAGCTTAATTGAAGCATTCAAAGAACGATGAAGTTTCTTGGATTTTTGCATAGGGTTGTTGAACCTCTTGCCACATGCATTGACCTCATGCTATTGAATGCAATGGTAATCTCATAGCATCATGTATTATAGCATCAAAGCAATTGTCTAATTGTCTTTGTGCAAACATTTCTAAACATTATTTTCAAAATGGCGACTTATTTTGTGCATAACTTTTCTAGAAAAACAAATAATTGTGCCTAATATGATTCTTGAAAACACATTATTCATTATGCCTAAGATCTACTAATTTTACATAGTTTAGTTCATTTAAAGATTTTTTTCCAAAGTCTCATAGCTTTATAACACACCATGTACTTCATCCAGATGCAACAAGCAATACAAGTTTCTCATACACATAAAATTGTGGATATGGTAATCTATGTGGTGTTTGAGTGTAAGTGAAAACAAAAGTGAGGTTCTAAAACTCCATTTCTCCATGAACGTCGGGACTGTCAGAATCCCATAATAAGAGTGGTCCCAAGCGTGGTGGCCTGACTTGACTGTGCCTGCGACAATGATCAAGCTCTATCCGTTTTTTTAAAGTAATCAAGCTGCGACAGTAATGAAGCTGGGATAAAATAAACTGCCGAGTGGAGGAGGGAAGCAACTAGTAAATGGCTTCTTTCAGCCAATGCAACTACTGACACAAAACTCCCTTTAGAATGAGTTTTGCAGTCTTTTTGACGGCAAAACTAGTTCACACTACTTTCTATTTTGAATTCTTTGGAAACCATGCCAGTTTGCTTCATTGCCTTAGATACGGGTCAGACTCACTACACCTAACATGCATTTTCTCTTCTTTTCGGTTAACTCTATTAGAGTTAACCGAAAAATCAGCTCAAAGAGGAAAGTTTTAGCAAATTCCTCTTGAACTCCTCTTGAACTCATATTGAAATATAAATAGACCGAAAACTAGTTCAAGGTGAGTTGGGAGACAATCTAAAGCAAGCCACTGTCATTATTCTCCACACCTCGCAATGACTTCCACACCTCCTACCAAAGCTCCAAGCCCATGGCCCACAAGGGGACAAGTTATGACACGACACTATTTAACCCAAACATAGCTCAAGGGAGCTCAAAAGAACGCTTGAAAGAAGGTTGAAAAGGGAGGTTCCATGGCCTTCTTTTCGGTTAACTCTATTGCCTCTCGACCCAAAGTGTAAAGAGGGGGCCTGAGATACAACGACGGGAACATAATCGTAATTTTGACCCACGTGCACTTTTCAACGAAAGCAGTGTATCACTGTATCAAGCAGATGGGTAGACTCACACTCAGATCTACTTCGGAACGTGGGGAAAAGGCACACAATCCATCTGCCAAAGTGATCGAGCCACTTGAAGAGTTTAAACTACGGATTCCTTCATGGAGGTCACGATGTCGTTCAAATGACTGGGTTTCCTGTTTTAGCTCTGCACGAGATGTACATTACAAGTCGAAGACATTCTGAACTCGCTTCTGTTATAGCTTCGGGAGCTGCTTATTATTATAATTAATTTTCCGTAGACGGTGTCAGACCATCGATCTAGAAAACCGAGAAAAAAAATAAAAACTTTCCATTCTTCGTTTTGTAATGACACCCCGCCATCGTTTATCAATAAGAAAACAAGAAATAGACGTCGGCCTAATCGATCTAGCTTGGAAGAGGAGCGCCGAAGGTGCCAAACTTAGCGGAACTCTAAACTTGGGAATCAGAGTCCCATGGTAGTTTCGTGCATGGAGCTCGTTGCATCGCTGTCCTGGTAAACTCCGATTACAGTGCCTTCGTGCAACTGTTATAAGCGCCCGGCGGTAGCATAGTTTCTCAGGTCTCCGTTTGAGTCACAGTCCCCTCCGGTCCGAGGGCAGCTGGGATATATGTCCAAGCTGGGCAGCGGGCCTCACAGCGCATTGCAGTGTGTTACAGTGCGTCCAATCGGGAACCGGCATCCTGTGTGCCGCATTTGAATTTGGTTCTGGTCGATCAGCTGGTAGCCGAAATGGCTGTCCTTCGAAACGGCGTGGCGTTGTTGGCGGCGTTGGTGGCAGTGGCGTTTGTGGCGTCAGCTGTGAGTGCTGACGCTGGATGTGTCTGCTCCGCAGCTGCTCAGTCATCAGACTGCTCGTGGAACTGCTACGCGGCCGCGGAGGGTGCCCGACAAGCCAGGCATCAAGCCAGCCAGGGGATCGAGTCCGTTGACGGTACAGTTACGACGTCGTCCCTTCCTGCCCGGGGCTACACCATCACCGTGGACAAATGGGGCAAAGGCAACTTCTGGAACATTCAGGACGCCATCAACTCTATTCCCAACGGCAACACGAAGAGGGTCATCATCAAGATCAATGACGGTGTTTACAGGTACTGCCTGACTGGCTTCAGTTGGCTGAATTGGCCTGTTTGATGATTTTGGTGCAATGGTAGTATCTCCGTACGTCGGATGGCAAGTATAATTCGATAACGAATCGGGCCTGTGTTTGTAACGTGTTTGTGTTTTGCAGGCAGAAGCTGCTGCTCCCGAGCAAGAAGCCTTACATCTACTTCAAGTGCCAGAGCAGGAAGACCATCATCACATGGGGTGACACTGCCGCGAAGGCGGGAGGAACGGGGAATAGCGCTTCCACGACCATTCAATCCTTGGGCTTCATTGCTTCCGACTGTACCTTTGCGGTAAGTGAATGCAGTCACTTTCGAGCAGAACTTCGGGTGGTTCCGATGATTATGCATTTTTCTTGCAACCAACACACGTAATGTTCAGGAAATCTTTGCTTCCGAGTCGAGTAATGTGGAATTTTGTCCCTGGAGGCTATGATCCCGAGCTTTTAGATAATTTGTTGAGACTCAGGATTAGTTTTGAGGCATGGACTTCAGCATGATGGGGTTGAATCTTGAGGCTGAACACTGGGATGATGCGCAATGATGGATCATGGAACCTAGCTATTGGCTCTTCGGGTACACCAGTTAGTTTGTACTGACTTAGATCGTGAGCGTGCAAATGAAATGATGCTATGTGATCCTGGTCCGACTGCAGAACTCCGCGCCTGCTCCTGCCGGTGGTGCTGTCGGCGCGCAGGCCGTGGCTCTGCTCATCCAGGGCGACCAGGGCGCGTTCTACCGGTGCGGCTTCCTGGGAGCGCAGGACACTCTGTACGACAAGATGGGCCGACACTACTTCCGCAGCTGCGAGATCGTGGGGTCCATCGACTGGATCTTCGGCGACGGGCAATCGTTCTACCAGTACTGCAAGATCACGTCCATCGCGAACGCAGGCAGCGGGTCCATCACGGCGCAGAACCGGGCCAGCAACTCGGGCACAGGGTTCGTGTTCTTCCAGTGCGCCATCGGAGGGTCGGGGTCGATCTACCTGGGGCGCGCGTGGGGCGTGTACTCGCGCGTGATCTTCTACCAGTGCAACATCGCGAACATGATCCGTCCCGAGGGGTGGATGGACTGGAACGACCCGTCGCGCGACAAGACGGTGTTCTACGCCGAGTTCCAGTGCTGGGGCCCTGGCGCCAACCGGTGGGGGCGCGTGAGCTGGTCGAAGGTGCTGACCGCGAAGCAGGCGGCGCCGTTCGGCAGCATCGACTTCATCGACGGCAAGTGGTGGCTGGAGCCCGCCATGTGAGTTTTCTAGCTAGGTGCTGAGACCGTCACTTGGGTACGTAGCGCATTGATTTCGGATTAGAAGCGGTCAACTGGCGTTTTTTTCATAGTTATTTAGATGCGTACAGTGTCCGATTCTTTCGAATAAGAGGATGTCCTGGGGTCGTAGCCGGTTTTAGCTGGCGTGGGTTGTTTCTATCGCAAGGAAGAGACATGCGTTTTTGCAGCCGTGGCAGAATTGTGTAACCATCCTTGGCCCGTGTCGGCGAAAGGAAGCTCTTGAATTTGAGGCTTATTTTACCGACTTTTCAAGTTCACGATTATCTTCTTTTCATGAATTTCTCTGGGCATTTTATTCGTTCGGACGTTGCGTTAGTTCGTCTTAATAATACTCATGATAGGACTTCTTTAAATGAAATGCTTAAATAGATTACGCGGATTGTCCTATTGCCAAGCGAGTAGTTCTGGCTGAATGTCTTCAACCCTGCTGAAGTGGTGTTGGATGGGTGGGTGAAAATTGTTTTGTTTGGCGGATCGTGACATCTGAGGTAGAAATACAATGAACTGGGAACGGAGTTCACGAGTTTTTGTGCATCGTTGAAATAGGAGTTTCTGAATGCCCAACTTATTTTTCCTCAAGAGAGACAAGAACTCATTATTTACGAGACTAACTTGTCATAATTCGATAATTTCTTTTGCCAAGTAGAGATTTTCTCTAATGTTTTTACAAAATGTAAATTCAGTCAGAACCCTTACTGATGCCTTGAATATCTTAAACCAAGAATGGGTTGACCCTAAATCGATATGAGTAGTTCGGCTCCAATACCCAAAATAGAGCAAATGCAAGAAGTCAATTGGTTGTCACTAACCTCCCAAGGTCAGGTCTGTCTACCACATGGCTTACAGTTGACCTATGACACGGTTCTTGGGAGTATCTCGGTTTTTCGTATTCCTAAGGATTGAATGGCTATATGTTGATCTATTTTTGTGTACACCTGGATTCTTTCTTAGTATTCAAAACGACTTCCCGGATAGCATAGATCATTTTTTCATCGCAGATAATATTACTCGAACAGTTGGAATCTTTTGCCATATTTCATTGGCATAGGCAATTGGAAGAAGGGACAGATCAGCAGGTGCTATCATTTTGTAGTACTTCGGCTCGTTTTGGGTTCTTTCTGTGGCCAAAATGGTGTCAGAATGGCGGGAGTCGAACGAACTAACGATCACAGTTCTAATGGAATATGGTTGATTTATCGAAAGTCCCGATCAGATGTGGGTGTTTGTGCCAAAATTATGATCCACAAGTTCTTGAAGCCTGGAGCTGCTGAGATATCAATGTTTTCCAACCCCAAGCCTGAATGGAGGTGGATTTGTGCAATTTATAGCCTTGACATGTAATTGCGACGTTCTCTTGTGGATGCAACTGAGTAACGGAGGTCGAGTACATCGATATGCCGATATTTCAAAACAATGCCCATCTTCTGTTGTCCAAATTTTTCAGGATATTGGTTTGCTGCGGCTATGTGTGGATGTTTATGGCAGGCTTTGTGATATGGAAATTTTGCCAGTGTTTTTTTCCTACAATCTATTCTAGATGCCATTTCGCAGCAATCCTCAAGTGCTGGATATTATCTTGGTACTGGAATACGACCATTTTTTCCGAACCTGCGAGCAATTGCAGTTTGGAGAGAACAGTATGATTTCTGATTCTTGAAGCGTCGAGTCGCAGTTTTTAGCTTAAATTTCTTGAAGGCAATTGGAATGCGAATAGTCTAAATCACTTGTAAAGTATCCAAATAGAACATTTCAAATTCCATGACAAGTGTCAAAACTTTGAAATTCTACGACAGGTGATACATGTGCACGCTTTCTTTGAAGCGCACAGCTTACTGAAGGATGCAATGTCACAAATAATGTGTCAATACTTTGAAATTCTACGATAGCTGATGTGCACGCTTTCTTTGAAGCGCACAGCTTACTCGAGGATGCAAGGTCACAAATAATGCGTCAATACTTTGAAATTCTACGACAGCTGATGTGCACGCCTTCTTTGAAGCGCACAGCTTACTCAAGGATGCAATGTCACAAATTATGTGTCACCAGCAGTTCCCAATGCTAACCGACTTACAGCCAAGTTGAGAAGTTCCCCATGGAAGTAGGTAAGAGGATGGGAAATGTGGAACTTGGATTTGTCTCATACCTAGCCATGAGGCCTGAGTGACTGTGCACGTTCCATCACTTTCATAGACTTGCTTGAGATGAAACATGAACAAATTTGATTGGGTAAGGTGAATCATGAATAAATTTGATTGGTCAAGGAGAAGTTGCAATGAAGTTTTGGGTTTCAAAACCCTCCATACTATATGTCAACTCCATTATTTTCTCAAAAATTCACTTGGAATGTGGAACTTGGTTTTGAGGAAGTCCCTATACAGTTGTCTTTTTAGGATGTTCTGAATGGAGTTACATTACCCATACATCCATTGTTGTTTACCTATTAGTATTAGCATTATTATTATTAGTATTATTATTATTATTATTATTTTATTTCGTTAAGTAGGAACTTTATTGGTATACCATAGGTTTAGGGCATGGTTAGCTCACATATTTAATGTTTTTCAAAAACTAAGGTGTGGCAAGTGAATATTGTTCAAGATTCTCTTTTTCATTTTGAAATGAATTAGGAAAATCATTTTCCATAAATTTCAACATTTATTTTTAGAAATGCTTTACATTGATCATATCCTTCACCTATAGTACTATCTAATCTTTGAATAGTCATTTGAATGAGCCTTCTTGTTTAATATATTTCTAGAATAGTTTGACCTATTTATGATAACCCTAAAAATCACTACACTTAGCGTATTATATTTCAACCCATCACAACAAATTTCATTCACAGATTGTCAATGTCCTATTCGTAATCAAATTACAAAAGAATTTTGAATTTTCAGTTTCAATTTTTTTTCAAAAATATTGGTGATAGCAACCACAAATCTAACGATATGGATAGAATTTAAAATTCATATTGTACAAGTTTTATTCATACATCAAGTTCAAAATATCCCTCTTAGTTGCATTTTATTATGCATGTTTGCAATTCTCCAAATCTAGAGAGGAGTGAGGACCTTTGGGGGTTAAGGAGCCAAGCTAATTTGAAGAATCAAATTTACTTCAAATGAATATGCACAAGTAGAAATCTTGTCAAAGGTGAATTATCTTAACCCCTAAAAGCCCAAGGGGTATTGGACAAAACATAGATGTGTTATAATATGTGCCTTCCATATGTTTGATGAAGTTTGGTTCAAAAGACAAAATGTAGAGTATCATCTCTGCAAATTATCCGTACGGTCAAAATTCCAAAAATAACCTTAGATCATTTTTTAATGAATTTAAAAGCATTAACCTATGAAAATTTGTATAAATTATAATTTTCAATTTTTGAGTTCAAATTTTAAGATGATTGGTTAAAGTTGGGCTATCTATTGCAAAGTTCAAAAAAGCAAAAGAAATGATGGAGGGTCCATTCAAGCTAATAGGAGCCAAGGGTGCCCCCTTTGGAGTGCTTTCGAGAGTCATGTTGAGAGTCCTTAGAGAAAAATAAATCATGATTTTCATTCAAAGAACAAAATTTTAATACATTTACCTCAATTTTCATTGAGATAATCATCATTCTCATTCAATAATCTCCAAAAAATTACTTAAAAAGCATTATTCATCATTTAGAAAAGCACTTAAAAGGTCATTAAAAGGATTGATGACAGGGCTTTTTTAGTGCTTTTAATACCTAAATATTGACAATATTGTCATCATCCTATACTACGTGTTTTATATACATGTTACAAACGTTAACATATCATTTTAATTTTTAATAACAAATTAAATTAAACAAAATATTGAAAATGCTTGAAAAAAAGCATTGATGACACTTTAGTTGGCTCCTATTAGCTTGAATGGACCCTGGAGGGATCATCATTACTTTCCCCAAATAGCAAATTTTATAACACTAAGACAATGTTGAGATGATCTACTTTGAAAAATTCTCCCACGTGGAGTTTAACTCCGATTTCCATAATTCAAATTGGGTTGGAAAGTAGACTTGATGTAGTATTTTATTTTATTTTAAATTCATTTTTTAAAATTTCGGGCAGCCCGTTAAATTCGGGCAGCGACCAGAAAATGGTCGTTTGAGCTCTTAGGGGTTAAATGATTAAATTCCATTGTGACTTGTCTATACTGACTCAAAATCACAAATTCAGTCACTATAGACAAGTCACAACAAAATCTAGTCATTAAAAACGAATCATATTTGACAAGATTTCTAGTGATGGAAAATGCTTAACCCTTGAAGGATTTAGGGAATAGTAGATACGTTGCCGTATATTTAACATTTGTTATGAGTAGAAAGTTCCAAACTGAGATCCCAATAGCTTTTAAGACCATGTAGATATGAATTTTAATTTTACTTTTGATACAATACTCATAGGAGGTGTAGAACCATTCCAAATACAATGAAATACGGTCGTGTACATTGGCCGGAATGGCCAATCTGGACCTTTAAGGGTTAAACAATAGAGTTGCAACAAGGTCCCCAAATCCCAACATGCTCCGATTCTAAAATAGCTAAGGTCACCCTTAATCTAGTCATACAAACCATTTGACACTCGGTAATATGAATGAAGGGCATCTAAAATACCGTAGAGAGCAAGTAGACACTTTACATTTTAAGAGTGTGCCGAGGCCTCTAAACCATCACCTTTAAGACTAAATTTAGGTAGATTCTTATACTTGATTGCACATATAATGGAACCTTGAATGAACTATATTCTAAATAAGCTAACACTTGTGATTGGTTCATTAACTATTTAACATACACATCTAGAGCGTGAATATAGAGGTCTTGACTGAAGATGCCCTCAGGGCAAGATGCAACGAAGGTGGAATTGGAGGTAGATGGGTGTTCCGGATTTTCTGTACCTTGAATGCAAGAAGATGGCCAATGAAAGTGCCATCCAAAGAAGAGTGCTACACAGGACATGCATAATAGACACAATTTCCATTGCCATACATGAATGGGAAAATTTCTTCATATCAAATTCTATGAACCGGTCATAATTTTCCACACACGAAACCCATAACCTATTCGAATAAGAAGGAGCTCTACAAGCATATGGGCAATGCCAAGTAGTTTCACTTTTGACCCTGGAATCTCTGACCAAGTAACGGCTACTTCGTGAACAGGGATGCGCAGCCGCTTGCAGAGGTAGAGCAATTCCACATCAAATGTCCACCTGCACAAGAAGCAGAGTCCTCAATAAGAACGGTATCTCTTCACCAAAAATCTGAACAATGTATAGCCGAAGGTCAATTGCTCGTTTTCTCTCCAAGATGATCCTAATTATGTTGAATGCATCAGTACAATTATATTACTGGTAATCAAGCTTCCTGATAATGCATTCCTATTTTTTATTTATTTTTACAAGGGTTGAACTGAAGAGAGCAAAACCTTTGCAACCGCATGTTGACAAATAATTTGCGAGCTGCAGCTCGTGTGAACAGCTTGAAACCACACTGCAGACGATCCAACAATCATTTGTTCCCGGGTGAGAACTGCAGCATGCAAAACTCATCCTAGACTTTCCTAGATATCCTCCCAAGCTTCATTTGATACAGCAGAATTGTCAATACCATTTTTATAGGGATACAGAAAAAATTGCACATAGTTGCATCAATTTTTAATGTGCAAATTTGAGCACCACGAGACTACCATTAACATTGTACAAAGGTGAGATATCTGTGACTTCTGTAGAGTTCTACCTACAATGATTGGATGCTAAAAATGAAGCAATACATGTTAGACAAAGAAACTGGAGTGATGTGTACAATATCAAAAACAGGTTTCACACTTGCAGCCAGTATCACAAATATAAACGCAAGTCTGCTACAAGAAGTGAAGAGTCAAGCAGAGGAACCTGAGTATCACGGATACCTCCACCAGCAACAAGGCGAACACAAAGATGAAATCCCTTCATCAAAATGTTCCGATACCACTTGCGCTGCACACCAAAAAAAAGAGCTTCAAAAAATAGCCTCAAAATATAGCTTCAGAGCCATTAATTGTGGATAGCTTCATTGTCTACAAAAAAGAGGATTGCTTGTCCAAGTTCACTATCCATGTCAATGAAAGCCAGCTGACTGGATAGTAAATGATGAAGAATCACTGTCTTGTACTGAAACCCACGACAAGTTCACAATTTCAAGGCAGGTCTAAAGGGAAGAAACCACTTACTGTAGCTAATGCTCGCTTTTCTAGATGTGCTCGAGATCCCCACACAGCTACGGAGATACTGTCCCCATCGTAGACAGCACCTGCTGCTGCAATTCTATGTTGGTCTGCCATACTTTGCAACGTCTACATAACCAGCACAATTTACATGTCTGTCAGGATTTGGCAATGTAATTCTGTGTCTGACTAATAGAAGATTTTTGGTTATTGGATTTCCTACAAATACATGTGTTCAGCAGCATCGAGAAGATTCGGAAACTTACTTGTAATTCCAGCTTTCTGAAGTCCGCAAATTTGGTGGCACCGTCAGAGTCGAGCATCAGAAGCAGTTCCCCACGAGAACAAAGCATACCCTGCATTTCGATACAACTCTCAGCATGCATGGACTTCGGGACTTTGGGATATTCCTAAAATGCTTGGCTGCAACTTTAGACATCATTAACCCCTAACCGCCCAACCATGCATATTTTGCATGATGTATGGATTTCAAGTCCGTTTTCTCATCCATCATGCACTTTTTGCAGTCTAAAAGTGCTCTTGAAAAAGTCAACTACTAAAATTAAGCAACCAAAAAATCTCCAAAAATCACTACACTTAGAGTATTACATTCCAACCCATCCCAACAAATTTCATTATTAGATTGTCAATATCTTATTCATATTCATATTACAAAAGAGTATTAAGTTTTAAGTTTGAAATTGAATACACAAATATTGGTGATAGCAATCACAAATCCAACCATATGGATAGAATCTAAAATGCATAATGTACAACTCTTATTCATTCATCAAGTTGAAAATATCCCTCTAAGTTGCATTTTGTAATGCATCTTTGAAAACTGCCAAATCTGAAAAGGGTGAGAACGTTTAGGGGTTAACACACAAAAACGAAGAAGTAACCACCCAACCATTGAAATAGAAACCACCACGGTAGGACCTCGATACCTTTCTGACAGCTGCTCCTTTGCCTTGGTTTACGACTTGCTTAAGAACTCGTATCGTATCAATGCCATGTGCTTTCACATACTCAGCCGCAATATCCACAGTTTTGTCAGTGCTGCCATCGTCCACAACAATTATCTGGCCCCACCAACAAGACCAATCCAATTTTTTCTAAAGCGCTGCTGCTGTTTCAATGTGTACACCTACATTATCTATGAGAGGATTGGTGAGGAAATCAATAGGTCAGTTGCTAAAATAGGTAACAGGAAAAACTATTTCAAAAAGTTCTCATTTCGCAAGGGAAACACCTCAAAGGTAAACAACTTGTCGTTCTCTGCTCGCTTCTGAAGATAGCTGCAGAACATAGAACATGAGGAAACATCATCACATACAGTATAGCCAGATGGATTAGTGACCTTACTACTGCAAATTTTGTCACATACTGCATGACATATTTCTGTCAAGAACAGAAGTTCATATTCATATCGTATTTGAGAGCAAAATTCACAGTATGGAAGAGGAGTTACCTCAACATTTCATCAAGGGTGATGCGAAGTCTTGCCTCCTCATTATATGCAGGCAGTATTAAAGAAATGTACTTCTCAGAGGGTCGAGAAATACGTGCAAACACCACCTAACATATTGAAACGCAAAGCATAAGTGCAAAGAACGCCAGACAGTTCTCACGTTAAAATGACTCCACGGAAGCTGTCCCCTTTTGATATAGAGCTTTTGAAAATTCACATAAAACAACTGCATGAAGGATTATACACCTACCCGACCCTGAGACCCATCTGACAGTGGGCACGTCCCTGCATTGCTGAAATAAGCCATCCCAGTTCACAAATCAGAAAAGAGCATCTCTAGAACATAGGAAACCGTAGTTATGGCCCAAAACTTGAACTGCAATGCCCCTTCAGGTTTTGTAACTCAGAGCTTAGTTCTAAACGCCCTAGATCTTTGAGATCAAACATCAGACATTTACCTGTTCCTTGTTTTGTGTTCATGAGCAGAATTTTATTTATTTTTAAATTAGATAACAAGGAATTAAGAAAACAAACAAAATGAGCACAATTCATCTCTAAATTAAGTAGACATCTGCAAATTATGGTTGTGCAAAGTCGTATTCCCGCCCATCGTAGTTATCTTCATTTCAAATTCCCACAAAACCTCCCTTGCTAGGGTTTAACGATGTAGGGTTTCCACAATAAGAGTTTCCTAGTGACTGCCTCCAAAACTTCAGAGCCGGAAAAGATTAGTACTCCCTCCGTCCCAAAGTTATTGTCATACAAATTTGTTTGGTATTTCTTTGAGCCAATTTCATTGCTCATATTGTAAGAAACATGATTAAAAAAGGTTCCAAATTATGTCACTAGAATGATTGAAGAACATTGCATGTGTTCATTGCAACCTAAATAAAATTAGCCAGAAGGAAATATTTTTTTGACCTACTTAAAAAATCACTTTCAAACATGACTTTCAAACATGACAATAACTTTGGGACGGAGGGAGTACTTTTACTCCAGTTTCAACATTATAGACAAGCCGAATGCTACCCTCCTAGAATCGTCAACATTCCTAATAGAGATTTTTTACAACTGATCCTTCTCCAACTTCGACAATTTTTGTTATCTAATCAAATCATTCTGGTGCGAAATTCCAAAACGAGACCCTCGAATTAGTGAAGCTGCTTTCAAAAAACCACGAAGAAAATAGCGCACCTAGCGGCCAACTCGAGCTCACGCAGATACTTGTTCACGTAGAGGGAACTCCATACTGCAACTGAAAAAACCTGCATTTCGGACAAACATAGGATTGACCTAATTATCGAGAACGCCAATTGCATCGCGCATATGTTGTTGATTGCACCGTAAGAAACGATCACATAACACATTTCTACTATCAATCCACCCTTTGCATAGAATCCTTCGGCCAATTGTCCAGAGAACAGATTTCGGGGCGAAATTTGAACTGGATAGAGAGCTAAAAGCTTCATCAGCGAGAATTCGACCTCCTAGGTTTGATTAAATAGAAATGGAATCGATGAGGACGATGGATCGAGCTTACCACAACCAGCAGATTCACGCGGTAAGCAAAAGAACTCGCCCCTGATGCCATGGCTGAGAGAGTGAAAATGGGAACGAAAAATAACCAAAATAAATCGCAGGGGAAGCTCACGTCGCCGAAGGCCGCCGTGGCCTCAAGCATGTTCTGGTTTCGTCGCTTCGTCCATCCTTCAACGAACGATTCTGACTCGTCCAAACTTCGTCCACCTCTGCGCTCCCATCTCAAAACTGGCTAAAATTAGCTGGATTTCTACCCAAAAAAATGGGGCTGCTAAACATATAAAGAAAGAAAGTGAAAAAAAAAATTGAAACGTAGCGAGAATGCTCATCATGATATAAATAGAGTAAATAGAAAAGAAGCCCATCTAACCTCCCTTTTTGCTCTACTTCTAATCTCTCTTTTTAACTATACTTGGGTTGAATAGTGTCGTGGCATAGATTGTCCCCTTGTGGGCCAGGGGCTTGGAGGTTTGGTAGAAGGTGTGGGAGTCATTGCGAGGTGTGGAGAATAATGGCATTGGTTTGCTTTAGATTGTCTCCCAACTCATTATGAACTAGTTTTCGGTCTATTTATATTTCAATATGAGTTCAAGAGGATTTCAAGAGGAGTTTGCTAAATCTTTCATCTTTGAATTGACTTTTCAGTTAACTCTAATATGTAGCAACTTCATGAGGTGATATCCGCAGATATCATCATGGTATCACCTTAATGTATCAAGGGTATTGCCGGATATTATAGAGGTACCGTGAGTATTGTATGTACTGGGTAGCAAAAGTAGATACCATTTATGTGGGAGGTTGCATAATGTTCTAAATGTCATAAAGTGGTTGTGAGATCGTTGATCCGCCCTTCCTTCTCTTCATAGTTTCATCAGAGGGACCTAATTTCCATTGAATGAATTATTGTTGTAATAAATTTGAAATTTTTATGCAGTGTAAGAAGTTAGAAATGATTGAATTTTACACTGAATTTAGCGTAAGAAGTAAAAATGATTGACTTTTAAAAAAATCAAGAAATTTGTTTTTTTTTTTTTTTTTTAAATATAAATAACAAACTTGAATTCGTACTTATAATTGACATTCTTAATCGACTTAGTAAAGTCCCTAAACATGGCTCAAAACCAAAAATATGAATGAGCAATGCATTTGGATTTGGAACTTGAAAACGACCTAAAGGGAGATTCTTTTACCTTAGTGAAGGTAAAAATTTAGAACCACTTGAAATTAGAATGAGTGATCTTAGTGATCTTAATGAAACTAGCATAGAAATTAGTGTAGTGAATTTCAAATTTAAGGCATGTTAATGTATATTTTTTTGTATGTATACGTTGTAAACAAAACATTAGGATATGCACACACTAATTGTCATTCACTGAAAGATAGAGAAATATGTACCAATTTTATTTGATGAAAATTAATATATTATGGTAAATTTTTAGTCCAAAATAATATGTATATATTGCGAATACTATGTTTTTGGAGATTAGTATTACACACTAATAGAAAAAAATTAGTGTACGAATGAGTGCTTTTACCAAAACAAGGTTTGCAATTATATACAAACAATTTCAAATTGAGTCCTAAAAAGGGATTGCCAAATGAGTTCGGACTTGCCATTTATATGGTTGGATTATCAAGAAGTGTTTCAAATTTTTTGTTTTTTATTTTTCTAAAAATTCAAAATTTTATGGTATACTATAAAATATTAAAAAATAAAATAAATTTGAAATTTGGCATGACTAGAAAAATAATAATAAGATTTATGATACAGTCAAATTGTATCAGTATTCATTTTTTATATTTTTTTAATAAATGTCAAAATTGTAGTTCTATGATATTTAAATTACGATTTTGAAAGCTCCAAATGTAGAACATAATGTCGTCGAGTATATTCTAAATCTCATGATTTTAACCAATCATTCCAAAGTTCATATTTGAATAAGATATTTTATATTTATAAAAAAAATGAAAGTTAATTGCGTGAAAATTGACTTTTCCTTTTTTTTATGCATTTTATGATGAAATTCACAGATTCAACTATATTGATGTAATGTAGGGCTTGAAAATACATTTCTTTTTACATTTCAACAACAAAAAATTAATTTTTTTTATAAATTTACAATGTGTAAGTACACCTTATTAGTAACTAAAAATCTAAATACATTAGCACATTTAGTTTTTCCATCTAAATTTTAGTATAACATTTTACAAGAGTAGTGTTCTAAGCCCCCTATTGCTTAGATCAAATTTTACAGATACAGTAACTTTTCTTGGAACCATGGTAGAGAGGACATTTGGCATTGTATGAGGGAATTTAATAAAAATGAAACAATGAAAATTTACTTAAGATGCAAAGAAAAGAGCATTCAAGAGTATCCAAGAGCATCAATGAGAATCTTGGAAACTTTAGTAGTGGGTAGAAAATCAAGTGTTTAGTAATGTAATGGTTTTTTTTCAAGTGATGTTTTAGATAAAAATGTAGCAATTATTTTTTAGTTGTTTAGACTTTTAGATATAAATGTAGGGAAGTTAACCTTTAAAAGTTAGAAGGGTCCTAGACGGTCACTCCAAAGGAATTAAAATAATTAATAGAGTTGCTTTCAACAATAGCCCCTTGGGTAACGTGAACGACAAATAAGAATCCACTAAATCCCCTATAAACAGTGAATGGAGTGAACAGTGTCACTGCAAAAACAAATTTAAAACATCCAACAAAATTTCGGCTCTGTAGTGAACTCTGCAATTATAGGTTTAAGATTCGTTTTAGTATATATGTACACACTATTGAACAACATTCATTTGGCCAATATCCATTAAAATCTCAAACTACCCGACTCCCTTCCCGCCCTCCTCACCAGTTCTCTTTCCAATTTCTTTCGAATGTACAGTACCCGGAAGCATTGTTCCCTCTTTTGCGTTTCAAAGAACTCTTCAAAATATCAAATATAATTGGTTTTTTCATCTTGCATATTTAATATTCGATTTATACATGATTCCAAGCAAGCATACCAAATTTGGGTTTAAAAAAAGCAAAATCCCATTTTTGGTGGATTTTAAAAGTCCAATTTCTTGATTTTACGTGATAATTTATTGAGAACAATTGGTGATGAATTTTTATAATTTTATTGCATAGGTGTGTTGGAAATATCCATATGCACCTTTTCATATCAAGGAATAGCCCATTCATTAACAAAAACATCCTCTATGAAGAGTTCATTGTGATGAATTGCATGCTCTAATTTTGTAAAATAAATATCTTTTTATTATAACTAAATTTTGGCAAAGTAATTGTACTATCATGCTTAACTATACCAAGTTAGTTACAATGTGAAGATCAAGTAGCAAAATTGAGTTATAATAAAAGAATATCTATTTTACAAAATTTGGGCATGCAATTCTTCACAATGAACTCTTCATAGAGGATGTTTTTGTTAATGAATGGGCTATTCCTTGATATGAAAAGGTGCATATGGATATTTCCAACACACCTATGCAATAAAATTATAAAAATTCATCACCAATTGTTCTCAATAAATTATCACGTAAAATCAAGAAATTGGACTTTTTAAATCCACCAAAAATGGGATTTTGCTTTTTTTAAACCCAAATTTGGTATGCTTGCTTGGAATCATGTATAAATTGAATATTAAATATGCAGGATGAAAAAAACCAATTATATTTGATATTATGAAGAGTTCTTTGAAACGCAAAAGAGGGAATTATGTAACATTGTTTCCGGGTACTGTACAATATACTAAAACAATGTGCTAAATTAGCATGGTTTTTTCATAACCTTCCAAAGCATCAATCCATATTAATTATGGTTGAGAAAATCCACTCTCTTCTTGATTATTCTCTCAAAACAAGTTTGTAGGCCTTTTTGACATTTAAAAGTTAGAACACCGTATTCATTAAATTGGGAGTTTCCATTAAATTGGGAGTCAAATTGATCTACATCACATGATCATTTCACTATCAGATCTACAACATGCATACATCAATTTGACTCCCAATTTAATGGAAACTCCCAATTCGATGAATATGGAGTTTTAGGACAATTCAAATTTCAAATGATTTAAAAGAGTTACTTTAAACCATAAATACATATTATTTAAAACAATACACATAATCTCAACATTAGCACAAATTTCCTCCTATACATCATTTATTCAATATTGAAACAATTGGGGTTCTTTTTTAGTGACCTTTTGAACACAACACCTAACATCACTATTTTAGCACTAATTTTTGGCCCTTTTTGAATGTTGAAATATTACTAAAGTTATATAGCTTAGACCCTTTGTAACTTTTCTATAGATCATTCATATGATACATTATTTAGTTGATTGAAAAATTTAATCAACATAATAATAAGATGTTGACAAAAGTGCAAATTTTAGATGTCTTTACATTAATAACATTGGCTCATACAACAAATGTGTTTTTTTACACAGATGGTCAATATTCAATATGTAGATGTTATTCAATCAAATGATCATGTCACGGACATATACTTTAGAGCGTCTTCAAAAAATACAAAGAGCACTCAATAAATTAACGTTATCTTGACTCATAGAGATTTCCACCCTAATGGTGCTAGTATCATTCTTAGCACTTTGCTACTCCTTTCATATATCCTCTTTCTCTTGATCGCCAGATTTGTGCTACCTCCTTCATGAGTCCTCTTTCTCTAACTAAATTTGTGTTATGTGGAACCCAACAAGTCCCATCGGCAAACCTTAGCCAACAACATCTATGAGGTCCAAAAGCTATAAAAAAACAAAAAAAAACAAATCTTTAATGTTCGTGGTGGATAACTTTACAAAAAATGTGGTGTCACCTAAAGATTTCTATACTTCTTGGGTTGCACCTACCCCCACTAAGGACTATAGTTTTCAATTCATGCTATAGAATGGTCTAGCATATGACTTGTTCGCTATGTTGTTATGTTGTGCAACTATCAAGAGTGTTCATAGAAGAGTTTTCAACCGCTATCATAGAACTTAACTTGATGTTTAAATTGCATTTATAAGAAATTCAATCCTTCATATACTTTAAGTATATTCATTTAGCATCTTTAGGTGACCTTTAGAATATCTTATGCCACTACTTAAAACATTCAAGTGCCTTCTCAAAATTGAGTATACCCCGTCTCGAAGTATTCTTGTAAGTCTTAGATTATTTTAGTACCCCTTGGGACATCATGGCGTATGTTGGAAGAATTTCAAGATATGTTGTGAACATACTAGGGTGTTCCTAGAATTGACAATTTGAGAAAAATCATCATAAAGTACTATTTAGAAGAATATTTTGGAATAGATGTGCAAATGAAAGTTTTAGATTTTTAAGTTTAGATTTCATTTGTATAGTTTGATTCACCAATACTATCACCAATATTTAATTGTAAAAATTTGAAATTTAAAATTGGGAATTCTTTCTAAATTTGATTACAAACAAAATTTTAATATTTTTTGAGTAAATTTTGTTGGAATGGATTTGAAATGAGATACTCTCGATGTGGTGGTTCTTTTGAAAAAAAATTATTCCTTAAATTTATGACCTCATTTTGGCAAGGCCAATTTTGAACTAAATCAATGCAATTTTTGGCTTGATTGACAACTTGGCATACTTTCCATTTATAAATTTAGAAAAACATGTACTTAAGTATCACCAAATCCAACCATTGGATAGGACAACTTCGTGAAGTATTTCCAAAAAAAATGAATGACTTTCATCCAAGCATTGGTGAGAACGTAGGGGGAGTGGTAGGCTTACAAAGGCACATAACTAACTTTTTGATGACGTGAAAAATATTTGGAAGGAAATTGCATGTTAAATAAGCGAAATGGAGAGTTGAAGTTTGAAATATGAATTCATTGGAGCAATAAGGTTTACAAAAGCATCAAAATAACCAATTAACCTTAAAAGTGGTTAAAGTAATAGTGATTCTTTTTAGTGTAAATAGACCATGTATGGTTCTAACAGAGGATATGATTGGACAATCTACAAAATGGGCAATTACGTTGTAAGTGAAGTCACGTGTTAAAAAGAGCATCGCAAAAAGTAATGACACTCCAAAACATGACTCTTCAAAACTCCCTCAAGGTTTAGAATCTATTGGGCCGAAAGAACTCTTCAAGTCTAAGTAGAATAAGAACTCTTCAAATCTAAGTTTAGTCATATTATTTTAATAGAGTACACATGTGGTGAAATCTTATTCTATGTTTCCAAGTGACACCCAAAACTGGTGTGTGAGGGTAAAAAACTGAAAGGTTTAGTGATGTTAAGTATAGATTGAAATTTCAACTTGTGTAGAATATAAAAACAAAAAAGGGATGCTCTAAGTCAACTTAAATTCCAAATTTGTAGTTAGACGTCTACAACATCAATGATGTAATTATCGTAGCGCTCAGGGTGAGCTTTGACAGCGGCCACCAAAGTTTTCCACATGCTAGAAACAATGTCCTCAACATTTGCGAGAAAGCCTGTTGCCGCTCCTTTTGCCACGTACGTCGCCACCCACACAACGCGCGTAGTTCCCATGCTTGCTCTGGTGTTGAATTGTATGGTTGCGGCGAAGTGCTTGAAGTGAGGATTGCTTTTCAGCATCGTGTAACCGAGTTTCTTCTCTTGGTGATCAATGAACTCCATGCGCACTATCACGTCCCTTGCAAACTAGATCAATGCCAAAACATGTACAGTGGGGTACCAATCAAAATGTCGTTTTCGAAATCGCAGTGAGAGAAATTTCAAGAGTGCCAACTTTGAAAGCCTCTCGAGAGCTAAACAATTCGTATTTTTCCACAAAATTTTTACCAAAGCATTATCTTTAAGTTAATTATATGTATACCAAATTTCAAGACCAGAAAATGCACCGACAAAACGTTATTCAAAATCTACCAACATTGGTAGCTGTGGAAATGTTTTCACTGCTGCCAACTTTGACAGCCTCCCAAAGTTTGAGTTTTTTTTTTTTTTCCATGAAATTCTTGGAACAAAAACCTCTTTATGTCAATAACATATGGTAAAAATTTCAAGGCCAAACAATTAATAAAAACAAAGATATTAACAATCTACCAACATGTGTAGTTGTGGGGAAAAATGGGGGAAAACCATTTCATGCTACCAACTTTGACACCTTCCCAACGGTTGAGAAATTGTCTATTTACCATGAAATTCTTACCAAAGCATCACCTTTAACCCCTAAACGTCTGAAAGTGCCTTTGCGGCCAGTAGAATACGGTGTATTTTTTTAGTATTTGAAATGGATCTAGACCTTTTATAGGTTTGAGTTGAACAGAGAAGTTGAAATTTACATCAATGTAGTTCTAGTGGGCTATTGAAATCCCAATTTAGAGCTTTTTGTTGATAGCAAATGCCATTTATACGGCCACGTATATACTATCCCCATGGGACGTTTAGGGGTTAAGTTAATTATATGTATACCAAATTTCAAGGCCAGAAGATGCACCGACAAAACGTTATTCAAAATCTACCAACATTGGTAACTGCAGTGGAAAGTTTTGCACTGCAGCCAACTTTGACAGCCTCTCAAAGATTGAATTATTTTTTGTTTGCCATGAAATTCTTGGAACAAAAACCTCTTTATGTTAATAACATATGGTAAAAATTTCAAGGCCAAAAAATTAATACAAAAAAAGATATTAACAATCTACCAACATGTGTAGTTGTGGGAAACAATGGGGGAAAACCATTTCATTGCTACCACCTTTGACACCTTCCCAACGGTTGATAAATTGTCTATTTACCATGAAATTTTTGTCACAACATGCTCTTTATGATAACAACATTCATGCCAAATTTCAAGGTCAAAATATTTATACAAAAAAAAATATTTAAAATCTACCAACGTGTATGTCCTCCTTTTGCCTCAATCACTGCTTGTAACCTAGAGGGCATAGAATGACATAGTTGAAGGAGCTTTATACTATTGATTAACCTCCACTCTCTTTCAATAACTACCTTCAATTCATCTAAATTTTTTGGACATATTGGGCCATGTTGCACTGCATCTTTCAAAATCTTCCAAAGGTTCTCAATTGGATTGAGATCGGGAGAATTTGCAGGCCAATCGAACTTCTCCAAAAGATGTGTTTGTCT
Organism: Pohlia nutans; assembly: GCA_022496805.1. Taxonomy (NCBI): domain Eukaryota; kingdom Viridiplantae; phylum Streptophyta; class Bryopsida; order Bryales; family Mniaceae; genus Pohlia; species Pohlia nutans. The sequence continues at coordinate 9,427,809 of CM040086.1, forward strand.
CTATTCTTCACATACTTTGCTACGATGGACAGGTGTGCCATCTTCCATGAGCAATCCCTGTGGCACTGTACTCATAAAATGAAGCAACTCGACATTGTAGACCACTTCAACACAATCCTTAGCAGAACGTCTATCTTTGGGCATAAAAACAAGTTGTGACTTTTGCCCTCCAGCAAATGCACCCCAAATCATCAAAGAAGTTCTCCCACTCTTAAAAGTTGGAACGATATAACTTGATGAATAGCGCTCATATAGATTTCTCCAAACATGAATTTGTCTAGAATTTTTTCCAACTTCAAAGGTAGACTCATGTGTCTAAACAACTCTCTCCCATTCTTTTATAGTCCACCCACAATACTTTTGAGCAAATGCCAATCGTTGAGACATATGACGATGTGTCAAAAAAGGTTTTTTAACAGCAATTCGACAATTCGACTGAAAATGCCACTCTCATGTAAGGCCCTTCGAATAGTCGATCTAGACACTTCACTAGAACATATATTAGTGATCTCAGAGAGTGTCGAGCGACGATGAGTTTTTGAGAAACGTATAATAGCACGGACATCTCTATCACTAAGCTTTTTAGCATGACTTCCACCACAAGGTTTGCACTTATAGGTTCCATCTTCTCGAAATTTCTTCACGACCCTCTGAACTGTTCTAACATGGACTCCAACAATAGCTGCAATGTCAACTCCTGTCTTCCCTGCCTCACTCAAACCTACTATACGAGCACGAGTTTCCTCTGAAATAGCCATCACTCAGTGACCATGATCTAGCCTTCACTTAATCACCTTGATCCAGCCTCACTCACTGAGCTTATATTGAACCTCACTCAGTCATCAGAAAAAAATCTCACATACCATCATCGTGCCATCATCCTGCCTCACAAAAAAATCTCACATACCATCATCATGTCTCACAAAAATAATCTCACATACCATCATCCTGCCTCACAAAATAATCTCACATACCATCATCCTGTCTCACAAAAATAATCTCACATACCATCATCCTGCCTCACAGCCTCATTCACTGAGGAAAAAACTTCACTCACTCACTGAGGAAAAAGCCTCACTCACAGCCTCACTCACAGCCTCACTCACTGCCTCACTCACAGCCTCACTCACTCATATACTGAGTAAAAAAAAAGCTTCTACATGCATATATGGTCTCCAATTTTTAAACAAGTGGAGTCTTTGAGATGTGACAAGTGCACACAACTAAATTTGGCTATCTTTGACTTTTTTGAGAAGCATTTATGATAAGAGATTGCATCATCTAGAGAATTTCAACCTAGAAGCATGATTATCTGACATACTTCAACAATTTCAATGTCTTTAATAAAGAGTATCTCACAACTACACACATTGGTAGATTTTAAATATATATTTTTTATAAATATTTTGACCTTGAAATTTGGCATGAATGTTGTTATCATAAAGAGCATGTTGTGACAAAAATTTCATGGTAAATAGACAATTTATCAACCGTTGGGAAGGTGTCAAAGGTGGTAGCAATGAAATGGTTTTCCCCCATTGTTTCCCACAACTACACATGTTGGTAGATTGTTAATATCTTTTTTTGTATTAATTTTTTGGCCTTGAAATTTTTACCATATGTTATTAACATAAAGAGGTTTTTGTTCCAAGAATTTCATGGCAAACAAAAAATAATTCAATCTTTGAGAGGCTGTCAAAGTTGGCAGCAGTGCAAAACTTTCCACTGCAGTTACCAATGTTGGTAGATTTTGAATAACGTTTTGTCGGTGCATCTTCTGGCCTTGAAATTTGGTATACATATAATTAACTTAAAGGTGATGCTTTGGTAAGAATTTCATGGTAAATAGACAATTTCTCAACCGTTGGGAAGGTGTCAAAGTTGGTAGCATGAAATGGTTTTCCCCCATTTTTCCCCACAACTAAGGTAGACGACCTGTTTCCGATCAGGCCCCCAATCATGCAGTATAGGGCGACCTATTTCCGAAAATAGGCCTGCATTATTTTTGAATTCATTTGTAAACGGTGACAAAAACATGTTTCTTCTTAATATGGAATGGTTGGCTCCAAGGATGGAAACTTGTGGCCGAGTTACTATGATATCATGCGTTCTCGAAATCTAGTTTTATAGTTCTTGGAAATAGGTCAGCCTATATTGCGAGAACGGGTTGGAGAGAATCTTCACTTTGAAAATTTGTAGTAAATTGAATATTGCCCCAAAATTTGTTCAAAAATATGTGACCTTCTTCAAATCTATTTCCCTACACTGCAAAATTATTTGCCTATTGGTTACTCCACCGGAAGTATGCTGAATTGCTTAACGTGATCGGAAACAGGTCGTCTACCTTACACATGTTGGTAGATTGTTAATATCTTTGTTTTTATTAATTGTTTGGCCTTGAAATTTTTACCATATGTTATTGACATAAAGAGGTTTTTGTTCCAAGAATTTCATGGCAAAAAAAAAAAACTCAAACTTTGGGAGGCTGTCAAAGTTGGCAGCAGTGAAAACATTTCCACAGCTACCAATGTTGGTAGATTTTGAATAACGTTTTGTTGGTGCATTTTCTGGTCTTGAAATTTGGTATACATATAATTAACTTAAAGATAATGCTTTGGTAAAAATTTTGTGGAAAAATACGAATTGTTTAGCTCTTGCAAGGCTTTCAAAGTTGGCAGTCTTGAAATTTCTCTCACTGCGATTTCGAAAACGACATTTGGATTGGTACCCCACTGTACAATATGCAATATTCCATAGAAAGAAACTTATATTGAGTAAGAGGCCAAAGATCATATTGGAGGAAGACTAATTGATTACGAGGTCCAAACTTGACGACGCGGACAGTGCCAAGTCCGACATGACTTTCGATTGTAGTGCAAGATTGGAAGTGCATCGGCATGTTGTGCAACAAAATCTTGTCCACGTGCTTCCGTGCATTCCAAATCGCTTCTGTAGAGACGTCCAACATCTCTGTATATGTGAACGTCTTCTTTGCTTGCACCGATTGCTCCATAATCTTGAAAAGCAAACCCACGACCACCTCGATGTGTTGCATTTGGCTAATGTCATTGCTACCAAGCTCTAGCTTTGCACTCCAAATCGCTTGGGTATGGGTCTCGTTCAAAGCCTCGAGGTGTATCCCCGCGTTGTAGCAAGGATCGGCTTCAAGGGCCGTGTAGCTCATTGTCTTGGTGTCGTAGTCACACTTGTCCATGCGCTCTTTGAAGTCACAAGAATGCTTGACCACTGCAACAAGGAATAGACTATCTCAATTAGCTCAAAAGTATCTAAAATTTTATTAAAACAGTGATTGCAATGACATTGCTCACAAACTGGCTAGAAAGTAGGGTTAGATTGTTACGACCGTACGTAGATGTGTACTGAGCGAACGGATGCTTCGAGGCTCGTCCAGACCTTGCAAGAAACTTGTTCTTGGTTATCAACTGCGGTAAGAGATCGCAAGAAAATGATGTCTACATGCTTGCACACCTTCCAAAGCCCATCTATGGGGATTTGTCACGACAGTTTGGGAAATTGTCTGTGACATGGTTGCAAACACTAGATACAAGAGGCAACTAGCTATCTATTTGAAATCGTGCACAAAGAGACGCGAGTAAAAAAAGAGGGAGGCGACTAGCTATCTATTTGAAAATGTGCACAAAGAGTCGCAAGTAGAAGAAGAGGGTTTTATCTTGCAATAGTGAAGTTTCTACTTTGAATTATATAGTAGTCTCGTTAGAAAGGAAGAAAAAGCTATATTATGTGACAAATTTGTCTTCTTTTTAAAATACCTGAAAATCCCCTCCGGTGTTAAAAAAACACATAATACAAACGCAAAAATCGCGTTGATGGCCAAGGGACTATGTATGGCCAAAGGCCGGGTCTGAACTAAAGGTATGATCGTGGACAAGTGTTGCTCCAAAACACTACAGATGTAACAACACTCATAGCAAAAGAAAGCAAGCAAGTATAACTGCACTTAGAATGACGGTGAATGAAAAGGTGCCGTGCAGTCAGTCAATGAACCCTAACCATGTTGACCATCTTCCACTAGTTGTCAAAGAAGAACGCCAGCGCCTCCAAGCTTTTCAATAACAACCTTCCTTGACGTAACACCATACACCTCCGCAGCAAGATCAAACAAAGAAACAAAAAGAAGGATATGCATCCGCTGTTTTGGCTTCCCTCAAGCTACCGGAAACCGGAAGGACACCAGAACGCTGTGCGCGCTGCTACAGCAAGAATGATCTTGCTCACACCTTTGTCGCATGACCAAAGATCCGTCCTCTGAGCGTTCGATCAGGCTTAACACAACGTTAATGGCCAAACTAGAAAGCTTCTACAATAGATAAGAAATTGTGAAGAGAATGCCCTCGCTGATGGTGAGTGTAGCCATCAGTTGGTCGCTCCCGTGGAGTTGGAGTCGGCGCCAAAGAGGCACTACTGACCTAATACACAAGATGTTGGAAATCCTAACATCCACAAAAGCAAGATATCAACCGCGTCAAACAAAACGCCTACAAAACCTACTCCCCTTGCGCAAGAGAGAGGAGTGCCTCCCGCGAGAGAGAGACCCGGCAGGGTACTATTCTACCACTAGACTACCCGTCTTCTTTTTAAAATACCACTAGGGCTCCACTTCTCTCTTCACTACAATGACAAAATGAAAGGCTATGAAGTTGAATAAGACGCAAAAGACTAAGTCACTTCACATAATGGTCTTTGAAGGCGGAATTCATGGGAAGAGCATTCACTGATGTGGAAAGCTAGGTTACATTATAAAAAGGTTATATCATTAAAACCCTACTTTAGAACTATCGACTAATGGCTTGTCGGCTCGTCAATTCTCTTAGAAACCCTACAACATTTGGAAAGCCATAAATGGAGGCTATAGTCGTTAATATCATTCTTTAAAATCATCTCCAACCTATTCAGCCTACGATCATCACTAGAATATACATTGAGACTATTGGTGAAAAAATCAAGTATGATAATGAAAATCCTTTGACAAACTAAACTAGGATAATATATAAAAGAGACGGATGTGATTAGAGTATATGCTCTTTAGTGTTGAATCTACCTTTGACAATGAAGCTTGATACCCCTTTTTACCCAAGTCTTATTGTCCAATGTCCCAAATCTTGTAAATGGATAGGATAGGATAAATCTAACTAGAGCATATGTTTTTTTGTGGTAGATATGCCTCTTTGAAAACAAAATTCGATGCCCCTTTTTGTTCAAGTCTTGTTATTAAATGTTCCAAGTCTTACAAATGAATGGAATAGAACAAATTAATGTTACTAGAGTATTAGAGTATATGCTCTTTTGTAGTGGACTTGCCTTTGACAACAAAATCTGATGCCTTTTCTTACCCAAGTCTTGATGTTCAATGTTCCAAATCTTGCAAATGGATAGAATAGGACGGATCTTACTAGAATATAATAATATATGTTCTTTTGTAATGGACCTGTTTTTTGTTTCTAAACAATGAAATCCAATGTTCCTTTCTACCTAAGCTTTTTTGTTCACTGTTACAGATCGTGCATATTTTAATAGGACAGTCAGGGTCTTCCATGGTTCAATCAAGTCCTCTATGGTTCAGTCACTTTTTTCATCCACTTGCATGCGTTGGCCAAATTTCCAACTCAAAGTACCTACTTTCAAAGCTGATTTATTTTAACCATGCTATAAACATATAGAGATGCTTTTAAACATCAACTTAAAGTTCCCCATCTTCATACATCAAATGTTTGTATCAAATAGTCAATGGACCAATGACAAGTAAAATGTAGGGTATACCTACTTTACATTTGGCGAGCTATTGATATTTGATACAATAGGATTGAGACCTTTGAAGTTGTTTGAATTAAAGGACACTCAAATGTCTCCATTCAATTTGGCCATTGACCTATTTAAATTGCACAAGTACGTACAATACTTTGAAACATTGCATGTGATGTGTAGTGAAAATGTTTGCATGTATGCTTGTTTGTTTCATGTTTATTCTTGTAAAGGGCATGATTAGATAGTCAAAAAATAAGGCAATTGCAATTGTAAATGAAGTTGGAAATATTGAATAATACAATTCAATATATGCAATATGTATTGTATTAAGAAGGCATTGCTATTAAGAGAGCATCGCCATTGAGATTGTCATATGTTTATATATAGTACGGCCAAAGTAAATGACACCTCAAAACATGATTATTCAATGTGAACCAGAAGAATTTGAGAAGAACCAATCTTAGAATTTGAGGAAAATATGTACTCAAGTATTACCAAATCCAACCATTAGATAGGACAGCAACTTGGTGAAATAACTCCAAAAAATTGAATGATTGACTTTCATCCAAACATTGGTGAGAATGTAGGGGGAGTTTGAATATGTTAGTCGTTCCCGGTGCCAGAGGCACAACACACATCCCTTCACTAAAACTCATGATAGGCAAACTCAAAATACCTGAAACCAATGTCAAAAATACATTCAAAAAAATAAACACCATTGCCATACAATACGCCTCCTCAATCATATTACACAAAAGAAAAATAGAAAAATAACAAAATTTACTACAAAACTTCAACCCACCATGATACATTTTCTAAAAAATGAGAGGGGGTAGTGATTAGAACCACTTCTTGTCACAAATAGATAGGACGGGGCGGGTTCGTCTACACAAACTTTCCTGCTCATACTCACTAGCAGCATCAAGCCATGGCACCTACAATTGCATGCTCGAACGGGCACCAACTAGTTTCGAACCCGGACCACCCAGTTGAAAATACAACATCCTTCACCAACCAACCAAAGACTTCATGGCTTGACACCCCCCACACAAATAAACCCACTCTTATAGTAATAGATTATTCTATCCCTTTTGTTTCCCGGTCACTATAGTGTCTATCCTCGAAAGGGGAGAGTAGTTTTGTCCCAATGGCCCTTTGCCTGGTAGGGTATCGGATCACTGGCCTTATGAACAGACACTTCATTCACGCCAACCTCTCTTGAGGTCTGGAGTTCTTATCTATCTGTTAGTCGTTCAAAAAATGAACGGTGTAACATTTGGGGGTTAAATATATATAAAGATGAGGAAAACTTCAATCTTTTCAACACAAATCTTGAATCACCTCTAACTAAGTTTTATGCTATGTTTGTGTATTATTGAGTTCTTGATATTGCATTATCTCATATTGTTATCATATCATAATAGTGTGCAATACAAAGAGTGTGTAGCACAACATAATCCAAGAGAACATTTTTGCAACCTTCATAAATTCACAAGAAGAAATTATGTACTCCCTCTGTCCCATAATGATTCGCACGAAGGTTCTCTGAAATCTACCTAAAGAGGTAGATTTCAGAGAACCTAGGTGCGAGTCATTATGGGACAGAGGGAGTGATGCGTAAGAGCATGCCCAGCAGCATGCAAAAACACCAATCAAACCTCAAGGTGGTAGAGGTTTGGCATGAACATGGCCCCAGCAGCACTGCAGCAGTAGAAATTCTCATCTCAATCACCAAGAAACCTTGGCAATGGGTTTTATTTGAGTTTTCTCCGCCATATATTGAAGCTTTGGAGGAAGAAAATTGCTCACGCCAAGCAAGAATCTTTGCCAATCAAAGGTAAGTTAATGGCCTTGAAGCCTATTCATTGGCTCATACTCCAAGGCTATCAAGTGTTATAAATTACTTTCTCTTTTAATAAACTGCCTTGGAGTTCGCACAAGGATTGTTGCTGGGGTACTTCTATTCCAACATTCCTCTAAGTTTAAAATGGCCTTCAACTTGATGCTTGATGGACTTATTTGATCTGGAGCTGCTGGGCATGCTCTAACTCAACATGTATTCCATAGTAGTGTACAGTAAAAAACAATTACAACTTCGTGGTACATATTGCAACTAACTTACCGGAGATGGACGGAGGACAGTGAGGGTTGACACATCTGTGATAATTTTTTATTTTTTTTCAAAACTAAGGATCGATAGGTAAATTTTCACAGATATTCAAGTTTTTTCCACCATATTAAAATATTATTTTCTGAAAGTATTTGGTATTGTAATCTGGTGCATCTTTGACACAACACCCAATGCCAGGCTCTAGGGAAGACCCTAAAATCAATTTGCATGCTTGTACACCGTGCTTTTCCACCATGACCAGAAAAGAAGCATAAAAAAATCAGTTTTAAATTGGAGGTCAAGATATATAATCAACTTTTTCGAGATTGAAATGACATTTTAAAGTCCCTAAGGTTGATTGTCCTATTACCAACCACTTAAGCAATGTGACCTATATTTGGCAGTGGTAAATCCGGAAAAAAATTATGACCGCGTTCGAAATAGAATTTCATGAGGATTGCAAAAAATTGCAACTTATAATTTGCATTTCTCAATTTTATACAAAATTCCAAAGTGCAAGGTAACCTGCGACCCAAAACCGATCACATGCTCTAATGTACAAATGAGGTACATCTTCCCTTTGAAAATCTAGAAATTAGGCCTGATCGAAATTGGGTCAGTGGTTGGTAATAGGACAACCAACCGTAAGTATGCTTCAAATGCACCAACTTACCACTTAGGGCCACTTTACACTAGTGGTCAAGTATGTTCATTCTTGAACCGAATTCAACAAAATTTCAGCCCATGTTAGAGTTATCCACTAAATCAACATGACTTTGAACAAGATATCACAAATTTTACTTTAGTATATTCATATTTGTTCACTCCAAATAGTTAAAAGGTATGGAAAAACTTGGTGGTCTCTCATTATCAAGCGCGTAAGAGCTTGGTAGTCTTTAAACTCAAAGAAAAAAAATTTGCCATCAAAATAGACTTTTTTTGAATTTAGGTCGGGTCTCAAGTATTCAATATAATAAGAATAGAATGGAGCCCCAAGTATCTCTAATGTAACGAGGTTGGGCCCAAGAGTTGGGCCCCTCATATAAATTTCTTGGAAATTACAAGACCGACTCTTAGTGTAAAGGCATTGGGTTCAAGAGTTCAGTCCATTGTCTGAATTCCTTGGAAATTTCAGCCCATAAAATCCTTGAAAATGGGTGTCCTTTAACAAATAAAAATAAACATAAATATAAATGATTATTGAAATGTGCAAACGGACCCAAGCTCAAGAGTTGGGCCTTCATATTTGGTGGACCAAAGATTGGAGTTGGGCCCGAGTAAGAGATTGTTGGTTTTAATTTAAAAAGTGTTTTGGTCGCATTGGGCTGGACTCTTATTATAAAGGGGTTGAATCCAATTTCAAGCTTTCGACCAACGAAAAGTGAGGATTTCAGCCCATTTAAACATCAATACATGTCCGGATCCTAGTGTACAGTGGTTGGCCTTCATTCGATTCTCCAATCCACCACTAATTTAATTCTAATTGTATACGAATCCACTACCTATTTAATGTCAATTTCCCAATTTTTGTACAGTGACCTAACTAAAAGATTTTTCTCCTCTTTTGCTCACCAATGAGAAAGCATATTAGATTGACACCAAATTGGTATTTTATAAAAAAAAATCAATGTATACTCTTATCTAATACTACCATAATCAATCATACTAAGTTTTACTTTTTAAAAACAAGTTTTTGATTTTTGGTGAATTTTTAAAGTGTTCTTGGTATTTGACCTTATGAATTTGTTTTGAAATAATTTATTGTAGATTTTAAAGTTCCAATTGACACTTTGGTCAAAAAAATAAATAAAAAAGAATAAAAAAGAATTTTTAAATGTCCCAGTTTTAAAGGAGATTTAAATAAATTATATATATATATATATATATATATATATATATATATATATATAAATGAAATTGCATGTTGATTGTTGCTTATTACATTTGACTACCCCAAGCTCTACAGCTATTTGATTGTCTATACTTCTCTTGCACACGAAAGTGGTTTAATGATCATCAAACTTGACCAATCTACCAACGTGTGTGTCCACCCTTTATTTCAATCACTTTAGTAGAAATGTTGAGACCTCATCTTCATGTTGTTTAATTCCAACCAACTAAACTCATATAACACTAGTCATCAAGATAAATGTAATCTTTACCATTAACCAATAAAGTGTTTGCAATTGGTTGACACAGGCATCGATTCTTAAAACTCATGACAGCTAAAACCACACGTGATTCCCTATTTTTGCACTTCACCAAATGCAATCATTTTGGGTTTAATTGTGCTAAAAGCAATTATCAAAACAATTTACGAAAATACAATGGTCTTTGTTTTTGTTGAAATGTGAAGTGTATTGCAATAAAACATGAATATTTGAATTTCATTCATTTTATGGAAAAGCCCTGAAAACACAAGACGGACCAAAGGAAAGGGTGTGTTGGAACTATTGCAACATGGAGGGGGTTTGAGGGTTGACAGACCGGAATGTGAGAGGAGAACAAGGAGGAATGTGACAAGAGAAAGAAGTATATCAATGAATTTTTATATTTAAAATTTAAAATTTATTTTATTTCATTTCATTTTAACATTTGTTTGCTCGAAAAGGTAGAAGGTGCGTGGCCACAAGGTCAAGGCTAAGGCCATGGCCAAACCAAGGCTTTGACCTTTTAGCCGCGCACCTTCGATCCCCTAGAGCAAACGAATGTTAAAAATTAAAAAATTAAAAGCAAAAAATAATGAATAAAGAATGAAGTAAGGGACTTGGTTGGGCATGGCTAGTAGGGAGTCGCATGTTTTGGAGTCATGTGTTGCAACTGCTGCCAAACAACAGTTATCCATCACCTCCTCTAAAAAATTGATTTTTCATTTGCTTATGAATTGTTTCAAAATCAATTTCACGACGAGAGATTTGTTGCATATAGAATCAAATTATAAAATATTTTAAATAAAGGTAATGATTTCTCAAAAGAAAGAAACTTGACAATTTCCAATAATTTGCAATAGGGGTTGTCACACATCCTACGAGAATAAAACTTCTCCGAATAATGAGAGAAAAGAGGAACCAATAGGACACCTTCTCCATGAAGAAAGTGTAACACCCTTTTTGTGATTTGTGGAGATTGAGAATGGAGAATAGAGGTTGTTAATTGGTCACTCATCCTCTAAGCATGGGCCGTTCTCTATTCTCCATTCTCCACGCCCATTCTTCACCCTTGGAGGAGAAGAATGAAATTTCTCAATCTTCAGAGAATGGGACCTCCTCCATTCAAGAAGAGCGTGCCACATCCTCATTCTCTGAAGATTGAGAATAGAGTGGAAGATGTGTGACAACCCCTAATATATCCTTTTTACAACAAAAATTGTGAAAAAGAAAATTGGGTGAAATTTTCATGCAATTTCTAACGCACTTAATTTCAAATGCGCTGAGAAGCAAAATGCATGATTATTTGACCAAGTGCAAAAATAGAGAATTGTGTGTTGTACTGCCATTAACTTGGACAGTAGCACTATAAGTAGTATAAAGGAAATACCCGGCTGCACCCAGGTATCGTTAGTCTATCCGCTAAGATTCTGGAGCTACATCCAGACCTCTACTCATGTGTAAATGAGTTAGTTACAAACAACTTAACCCCTTAACGTACCAGGGTGTCCCTGGAATTGACAATTTGAGAAAAAACATTATAAACTACCATTTAGAAGAATATTCTGGAATTGATATACATATGAAAGTTCTAGATCTTGAATTTTAGATTCCATCCGTACGGTTCCATTCACTAATACAATCACCAATATTTAATTATAAAATTTGAAAGTTAAAATTGAAAATTCCTTCTAAATTCGATTACAAACTAAATTTCAATATTTTTTGAGTAAATTTTTTTGGAATGAGTTTGAAATGAGATACTCTTAAGTGTGGTGATACTTTGAAATTTTTGTGTTTCTTAAATTTATGACCTCATTTTTCACGATTCCACTTTGAACTAGAGTCAATGCAATTTTGGCTTGGTCAACGACTTGACATACTTCTACATTTGCAATTTTAGAAAAATATGTACTCTAGTATGACTAAATCCAGCCATTAGATAGGACAACAACTTGGTGAAGAATCTCCAAAATATTGGATGAGTTTCATCCAAGCGTTGATGAGAACGTGAGAAGGCTTTGAAATCATTCGTCGTCCAGTTTCTGGACGCTGTGACGTTTAGGGGTTAACCTCCCTTTTCTACTAATCACTGTACTTAGCCTAACTCAAAGGTACACTGTACCCTAGCTTCCAACACAACTTGCTTTTGTAAATCCAACTAGACACAATGTCTGAGTCATCATTCTTGGTGTCACAAAATTTTAAAAGGCCTAACCCCAAAAGATCAACCACCTATTTTTTGGATGGTTTTTGGTCAAAGGCTTAAAAAATCATGTGTTCTAGCTTTATCGAAGTTGACATTTTTATTAGATGTTTAAGTTGAGTTATGATACGTTTTTCAACCATTGGGATTCAAAAGTAGACTTCATTTGCAGATTTTACACCGTTGAGAAATTTGAAATTCCAATGTTCAAAACACAAAGGGCTTTCTGTAAATGCTCCAATCATGAGTCTCTATTAATTTCTTCATTGTCATTTTTTAACCACTTGTAAACATAACATTTATCTACCTTAAATGTAAATTTCAATATTAAATTTGTCAAAAAATATTTAGTTTGAATTTCTTTACTTGACAAAATTTGTAAATATTATGAAAAATATCTTTCAGTTATGTGGAAAATTTTATCATACCTTCATAATGTTGAGGACTATCTAAGGTAGGGATGTCCAAAAACCACCACCTCCCCCAATTATGACATGTAAACTTTTCTTGAGGCTACCACAATTGAGACCCAAAACCACCAATTTCACTATTCAAGTAGACCAATGGCATGCCAAGCATTGCAAAGAAATAGTTGGTGGGAGTCCTTGGACCTCAAAGACCTTTGGCGGGATACCATGTCTGGTATTCTTCAAGGCACTAGTGGCTAGCTAGTTAGTAGCATAGTGTGTCACTATAGCGTCCATCCTTGAAAGGGGAGAGTAGTATTGTCCCAATTTCCCCTTGTCCGATGGGCATCAGGTCATTGGCATTACAAACGGACACTTCATTCACGCCGGCCCCTTGAAAGGGACCGAAGTTTCTATCTATCTATCTGGTTTTGGGTATCATTACAAGTGAAAGTTAGTACCACATGGTGTGAACATGGGGAAACCTATAGGTTTGATTTGGGTCACATGTTACTTTCCACTTAAAAATTTTGTATAAAATTGAAAAATGTAAATTAGATGTTGCAAATTTTTGCAATCCTAGTCAAAACCTATTTCGAATGCGGTCATATTTTTTTCAAATTTAGCACTGCCAAAAATAGGCCAGATTGCTTAAGTTGGTGGTTTTAGGACAATCAACCTTATGAGAATTTATAAATCATACGAAGTGATATTTCAAGTATGCAAATTGTAGGACTTTGACTTTTATAAAACAGGGGAGGACCGTGAGGGGTTAAAAAGTCAGTACAAAACTACAAATAAGCTTATGCAACAGGCATCCAGTTTTCTTTCAACGAAATTTTACTCAGAAATGATTTTTCAACCGCTTTCAAATGTGGGACCAGTCTATAAATGGATGCTCCATGAGCGTTAGTGCTTTACGTACCATTCCAGGCAAAGATTCTGAGAACTAAATCTTCTGCAAAGAATCCAATTATAGACTTATAGTTTCAGAAACATGCTTAAGTCTTTGACCAAAAAACCTTCATTGACCATGAAAATAGCCCAGTTTCTACTGTACTACTGTATCAATGATGAAGGCAGTTGGGCATCAGAATATGTATGTAACCCACATGCTAACTTAAGACAGTTGTGTTCCAATCTAAGCTTCTATGGCTATAATTAGTGAAAAAGAAAAAGAAATCTATGAATTTTTACCACTTGCAATCCACTTTTCACTCTTTCTGTGAAAAGAACTTTGTTTATGAGCCATATATAGACGAACTATCCCAACAGACTCTTCATTCATGATGATTTCATAGGACACTCCTTTTAGGACATTGTTATAATAAAAACAATAATAATAATTATTATTATTATTGTATTTATTGTTATTATTATTACCATCGGCTAGTAGCAAGTTTGGTGCTTTTGTGCCAAATAATTATTGAAAGTGTAAATGGTCCATTAGGCAACAAAGTGGGAGAAAATAATCTATTCTTTATTAGAATTTTTTTGAAAAATTGGTAGTTCATGATGGCCACGATGAAAAACTTGTGGATGTAAAAAATTTCTTTATTCTATGCAGTAGTAAAAGTGTTAAATAACATAAAAATATTAGTAATGTTTGGAGATACTTGAAAATGATGCACAAGGTGAATCAAAAGAAAGTCATGGTGTTTATGAAAATCTTTTGAGAGGCTCTACGAGCATATGGATTAATCCACTACCAGTGGGGAGCTCAAGGAAAGTTACAAAAAGTAAATCAATGAAGGTTCTTCCCGTTTTGTATGATGAACTCAACATTCTTTACATTATTCTATGATTCTCAGTCATCAAAAATAGGAAGATACCATCATAAAAACTCTAAAGGCTCATAAGGCAATATACCAACCTTTCTATGCAAGGATACATTCATATTAACACAACGCAAGAAAACCAATTATTATTTTTATGAATTATTAAATAATAATCTAATCGTTTGAGTTGATAATGCAACGTAAATTAGTTATTGCATATATTACATATCATTCTACAATATACTAATTTTTGATGATGCTTGGGAAATTATTGGTACTCCCAAACGATTAAAATATGGACATAACCAATCTTTACTAAGGACTAAAGTGTGCTTATTCAAATGTCAAAATGGGCTTTATTTTTTTCTAATATTTAGATAAATTGAAGATATAATTTTTTAAGCACTCATCAAGAGTTGTTAAATTTGGGCGCCTTTGGGTTGTTTGATTGTGAATGCACCCGCAAAAACAATGTGCATTCAAAAAATGGATGCCTGGGAGATTGAGGTGGGTGCCTTACAAAGAGGTGGGTTATATTGATTTATCCAAATGGATTGAGTTTTTTCAACCAGACTCAATTAAACCAAAGGTCATACATGATATTAGAGTTATCCGTAAAGTCCCTCAAATGTGGGTGAGTGGACCATGATTTGAGTGAATAGTGACACTAATCGTCAAAAAAGAACTTGTGTCGGGCACTAAAAAAAATTGTGGATGCAAACTTTGAAAGCACCAAAATCGGTACTAAAAAACTTCTCACCCAAGTTTTTATTATTCACCTTCACACATGAAGAAGGTGATTGCTAGTCCCTTTCTAGCAATAGATTCTCACTATATATACCTAAACTGTTTCCACTCACACATTCTTTTGGTTTCCTAGAATTTATCTCAATAGTTTTCGTTTCTTCAGATTTTAGTCTAATTAAGGTCCACTCAACCTTTTAGTTTACGGATAACTCTATTGGGTTGGAAATTAGCTTTAGTTGAATAGTAGGGAGAGACACTATTCAAACCAATATTACAAAATTTCAATCAAGAGAAGAAAGACCACGGTTAATTTTTTTTTAAAGCTCTTCATTTATTGTTAGATGATGGTCAAAATGTCTTTCAAGTTCTCTTCAATGGGTGCAAACTTATGTGAAAAAATATCTAAATTTGACATTTAGAAAAGAAAGTACAATTAGGAGCTACAAAAGTTGAGGATGGCTCCCGGGAATGGCTCCCGGGAATGGCTCAACGAGCTGCATACTTAGTATTGTTGGTAATGTGTTACAACTTAATACCACAATTGGTAGTGAACACTAAACTAAACATGGAGTAATCTCATTCCAATTCCAAGAGGTACAAAGAATTTGAGAAGATAAGACAATAATAGTAATTGGCAATAGAAGAGAAATGAACCCTCTAAGAGGCTTTTTTGATGTTTGGGCAAGAATCTAATTCTTCATTGGAATTCATTTTTAAATTAAAATATTAATAAAATCAGATAGAATAATTATTTAAAAATGTTTAAGAATGTTCAAAATAATGTTCAATTTTTTTAAAATCAAATTTCTATATTACAAATTTTTATAAAATTTATTTATTTATTTTTATTTTTTAAAAGATAATATTTTAATATCCAATCTAACGTGGTCAAACTAATGCCATGTCATATATAATACTTTTAATATATTTTTATTGGTAAAAATAAACTAGAAAATTATAAATTTAAATTCAAATATAAAAATAACTTGAGGCCTCTTTGAGGGTTCAAATTTCTTGTAATGAATGGAAGATAAAAGTCAAGTGGCCATAGATGTTTGATGTTCATCAAGAGGGAATTTATCGCCTTTTTGAGTGATATTCACTAGGCTTTCAAGTTGAATTCTTCCTCCAACAAACACTAGATGGATAGAATGTGAAGAAGCAGAATGACACATTACAAACACTAACAATCGTTTGTCCAACCTCACCATATATAAGGATTTTATAGAAATCATCATTGTACACACATTATATATATATAATGTGTGTGTGTGTGTGTGTGTGTGTGTGTGAGAGTGAGAGAGAGAGAGAGAGTGTTTCAAGTGAAAATATATGTTTTTGATCTATTTTAAATTAAATGAAAAAAATAATCTCATTTTGAATCTTTAATCTACCTAGCAATAAATTTGATTATTTATGATGAATTAAAAAATTAACAAGATTTTGTTAACTCTCTTTAGAATCAAATTTAAAAAAATTGTTATTTTTGGAGCTCTTTTGAGTAAAAATGTAAAATTGGATTGATTAAAGATTCAATTTATTTTTACAACTAATTTTAATTCATATTTTAAAAGTTTATTAAAAATAAATAAAAAATATTGCAAAATTATTAAAACTTAAATCTAGACTCTATTATCTAAGTTCCAATGTACTTTACATTTTGTGATTTGATGTGTTTTTGGGCCAACATAAACTTCTCAAAGTTCAAGGTTTCAAAGTTCAAGGTTTCAGAGTAAACTAGGAGAAAAAGTCCAAATTATTTTGATACCCTACTATGCATACATCTACAAAATTTCTCTCATGGCTAAAAGAATTTCATCCACAAGTGAAAACTATATTTGTATGTACTTCATTATATTTTCATTTTCGATTTTGCCATTGATATTGGTTGCATTTCAATTGTAATTTTGTAGCACACGTTTATGTGGATTTGCCACATTAATTGATGCTCAAGATTGCTAGTGTTTGTCGCGTATCTTGCCATTCACAAGGCAAGATCCTTCAGAATTGGGGTTCAACTTCTTTGATAATTAAAATGAATATAAATCACCAAATGATAACTAAGTGATGTCCTAATATGGGTACCTCCAAAAATAGTGTGATTTTTTAGAAACGTTTTTTTGACAAGAAGAAAACCATTGAAAAATTACAAAAACTAGAGTCAGGGTGTTCTACACATCATGGCTGCAACTATATACATAGTGTTAAAGACATAATTTCTTTCACACTTAAAATGAATTAGACATAATTCACACTATGTGAGACGTGTAAAAGCGGTACCCATATCATGCCATCCCCCATTAACATTTTTTTTTAATTTTCACTAATTAATCAACCCTAAATTGTTTCCAATTTGTCAATTAACTGTAATTATACAAACACTTCCTATTCGCCACTCTGGAGTTATATATTGCTCATCTCCATATTTGCCCATAAAGCATCGAAGTAATGCCTCAGTGCTTCGATCCATTATTCTACGTCGTGGTCAGTTTCGACATTAATTAATTACTTCTTGTCCAAAAATGCCACATGTCATCTTGAGATTGGTTTATGGTGACGTGGACCTCTCAAAATATAATGTGGAGATTAGATTTCGGCACAATACTGTCCGAATCTGTCCCTCACATACGGTATACACACACTCCTCTGTTGGCAAATCTTACAGTCCCAAAAGTTTTACCCTGCTCGTGAGGAGTCAATGGTCATGGATTGACTTTCTGAGTGATTCGTCAGCATCTATGACGATTCACACCGGTACCGGTTCCGGCCCCGAATTGAACCCGGTAAAAAAAAAAACAAAAATATACGTATACATATATTAATGGTCATATTCGTGAAAAGGCGTGTTTCAGAGCCAGGTGAGCGCCAAAATTGTGTGAAAACTAGGACGGGTGTAGATATGAGGTGTTGAGTCGCATGGGGGCGACGCCAATATCACTAGAAATCCGCCCCATGAGGTTATATATATTACCACAGACTGCAGTAAGTAGTGCAGATTGCAGAACCGTATCAGCTAATATAGCTGGGGAGAATAGAATTCCTTCAAGGTTCGCAGCAGTCAAAGTATTCAATTAGGAGGAGCAGAAGAAATGTGAGTACCAGCTTGCAAGTGCCGACTGCGGAGATGCCCTGGTTTCACGCTCCTCACATGTAGTCCTTTGCGGGTGGGAAGGAGGGATCCTTTGACCAACGACTGACAAGTACTGTTGAGACTTTGACTACTACTACTTACTACTGCTGATGAGCTGATCGATCGATGATGATGATCAATGCACCTGGCTCTAGATAGTCTTCAGGCATCAGGCAGAGAATAATCCACTCAGTTCTTTATTCTTCAGGGTTGGTCAGAGGTCGCTGGACGTCACGTAACTCTTGGTGTACTCGAAGATCACCTTCCCTTCAGCCTGAGTGATGGAAAGTGGTATTGTCTTTCGCGTACGTCATATGTTCATGAATGCCCTTGCTAATCTGGGAATAAATTCCTTCCGTGTTAGAAAGTATGCAAGCGTTCGTATTATGTTTTTAATATTTTTTTATAATAGAAAGTGCGAGTCGTCTCGTCAGTGCCAAGTGTAGGACTTCAGTATTCAAGCACCCGAGTGTCTGATCGAGTGGGTATATATACCTGTAACGCATCGCTGGAGTGATATCAACTGGCAGCCTAGCCTGCTTCTAGAGCTCAGTTTTCGTCAACCTTGACTTTCCATTGAATGATCATGTACTCACTCTCAGGCAGGCGTCAGAGTGTCCGCGCAAGTTCTGACCCAACCAGCTAGCTAGCTAGCTAGCTGAAGGGCAGGACGACTAGTTGCAGACGCGGGCTGCTTTCAGCATGAATGCAGAGGCTCTTTCGACACAGTCTAACTGTAACTATCATTCTGCTGCGACCTCCGGCCACAACTTACAACTGATTGAAGGAGGAACAACATGGTAGCCATCCGAGGGTCTTTGGGTCTTTCTCTCCTGAGACCGTGAGCTCTGTGATCATTTCAGGAGAGATTCGAACCAGGGACCCATGTGTGGTTGTCTGGAAGTTAAAGAGCGGGGACTGAATGCACCTCTCTCTGTGTTCCTGTGACACAGTAAGTTAGTAGCTTCTAGTGCATGTTCTCAAGCTTCCTGCGAACTGGAATCCATCTTGCACGAAGGATCGGCTTCACCACTCTCCTGTAGGCTCTTTCTTCTTTCTGAAATTAGCACGAGCTTCAGATTCTCCTTTCAACCTGCTTGCAGACCACAATGTGCATGCCCGTCCGACGATATGTTAACCACATGAGGGTCTTTGGGTCTTTCTCTCCTGAACCGCACACTTAGCTGTCTGTCTGTGAGCCGTGTTTCAGGAGAGATCGACCCAGGGTCCCTTCGGTGGTTGCCTTTCCAGTTTGCAACTTGCCAACGAACACTGCAATGTCCAGGTCACAGCTTGCTCGTGGTCTTTTCTTAGGGTTTTCCTTTTCACAGCTATTTGTGTGGAAGCTGCCAAATTCATTTTCTACTTCGATCTAAGTGCTGGTTAAGTTTACATTCAGATCCATGATATGTATTTCGTGCTAACAATGTACATCATTTGGTGTACCGATTTTACTAATTGTGTAGCAGGAAAAAACAAAAGCACGCAATATTCCGTCCAACAGCAAGACATACAGCATTCTCACTCTGTCAAGCCGATCTGCTGCTTGTACGTGCTAGCTTCAAGGCAATGCAAACAGCTTTGCACAAGGTCCCGACATTCGATTTCTTAGAACTACAAATCCAAAGTGAAAAAAGGTCTGAAATGATGTAGTACGTACGTAACGTTCGACTTAGAGACTTCCATGCACATACATTACGTACTACACATACTCCTAGCTGATCGAATCCTGTCCTGAATGTTCTACAGACTCATCAAAAGCAAGACAACCAAGGCATCGATCAGCAGGCCGAGTTGGAACTCTAGTTGATACCTTAATTGGAATGAAGCTTGACCGTCTCGAAGGAGCGGCCGCATAGTGTGGAGCATTCAAAGGTCTTTGGGTCTTTCTCTCCTGACACCATTCCATCAATGAAGAGCGCTCTCAGGAGAGCTCGACCCAAGGACTTTTGATTGCTCGACGGAGTTTCAATGCAAGACCTGATTAAGCTTTCCAAGACACCACGGAGCTGCCTGCTGCCATCGAAATCCCAAGAGCAATCGATGCATCACCAGGGTCTCATATGCAATTCCCTGTGTGATTTCCCTGCGAGTCTCACTTTTCCCACTGAGTCTTAAAGCTGCTTATTCACCAGTTTAATGTTGACTCACCTGCTTGTAAAAGGAAAGTTTAACAAGTGTCAATTCTTGAGGCTCGGTGGGAAAAGTAAGACTAAATGGGAAACGCACACAGGGAAACCATTATGATTGAGCTCCCTGTGCATTGGATTAATTGATTGATTAATTCGGGCAATCTGTATGCTTACGTATCCGATGAGAAAGGTTAGTCACATGTATTGAGTTTGCTGAGTGTGTGTTAATGTTACATTATCACAATGTTCAATCAGATTAACTGTCTTTTCACTCTTTCTGTTTCATTATATTTAGTGCATGAAGCTCCACTAAGTAGATGCAAGATTAATTCATTTTTGAATTCTGAATTTATGATCCAATTCTGTGCATGGCAGGGTGCAGAGTGACGTGCTTACCGGTATTCTGTGTTCAGCTTCGATTGCAAGTGATTTCAGTGACAATAATGACGGTAGTGGAAGAGAAGATTAACTTTGAATACAGTGAACCTTTGTGCATTGGTTATGAATTTTGAGAGGGTAATTGGTTAGTAATTTCGTAGGGTCCTAATGAAAGTACTAACTCCGATCTCATCAGTATGAGCCCATATGTTAGGTGTGCGTTTCCTAACGCTTCACTCGGGGGTCTTCGACCTCAACCCAAAATTTTGGCTTTTTCGTTGAAGCCGAAGGTTTTTGAAAATTGCAGCAAATAAATCAAAAATATTTTTGATTTATTTGAAAGAGAGAAAAAGTAAAAAATTTCTTTCTTTTTATTTCTTTGTTTCTTTCTTTTGTTAGGCCAACAAAGCGCTTGGCGCTGGGTGCTCCTAGGCAGGGAAGAATGGAGTTTTGCTACGAGAAAACAGTTTTCGTGAAGTCTACGGGGTGCAGACAAAGTTAGATCATAACCCTCCGTAACTCCGTTATTTGGTGAATGTGCCTATCATTGGTGAGTGTCATGGCAACAACCAGATTAGCATTTTCTTTCATAACTAGCACTCTTTGTGTTTGTTTTAAATATTACGCAGAGAAAATGAGATTAGAACAACAATTCAGTACATTCATTAATTTGCTGCCTGTGTCATTATACTCATTTTGGTGTTTGAATCCTCAGTTCAACTGTCTCCAGCCATCTCCTGAAAAGCGCCCATGATAAACTTGTCAACTTCACCATCTTCAAGACGGTTCAGTAAGTGATCAATTAATTATAGCTTCATAGACACATCTTAATAGTATGTTATGAACTACATGGCGGGTTCTTATTGAAGTCAATTGCATGGTTGAAGTTATGAGATAGTGTCTGGCTTCATCTGCAAAGTCCAAACAATTGCCAGAGAAACTGTAACTTAACTCTGGCCCCAGCGTGAACGAAAAGTCTGCTGGGGAAGTGTTCCCAATTGGGCTGCCATGACCGAATTTGCTTGTGTTGTACTCTTAATGTTTCCAAGTAATCAAAATAAATTTCCTTTGGGTCTAGAGTAGGGATAAGTTCTTTTGGTGTTTTACTTTTTACTTTTCTTTTTTCTTTATATATAATTATGGTCACTTCTTTAAGTTGGAGTACTATTGTGAGAGGATCATGAGTCTGTATTTGAAGGTCTATGTTCCATTTTTGGTCAATGTCTTTATTCTTAGATAAGTGGTGAAAATTCTTTTTGGTTTGTAGTTAAGAGGCATATTGCTAGCAATGGTTGTTTGTTTTTTATTTGTCTATATTGATATGTATAATGTGTTATAGATATTTAATAGCAGTTGTATGTATATTGTATAGCTTCTCATATTGACTTTGAGATGCAGGTTTTCATTCAGTGTGTATTTGATGCCTTTGTGTATTGCACCTTGGGCTCTAGTAGTAATTACTAGTAGGGGAACTGTGGTCCTTCCCTGGTTTTCTATGTCTCTCATAAAGGGCGCATCTGTGCATATTTCATTTCTTCTTTTGTTTATCGATTGTGCTTTTTGGCAAGAATCTATCATTGCATTATGTGATTTTTATATTTTGTATGATGATGAATGTGTTTGGTTTTTTTTGCGTGTAGTGCATCATACAAATGGTTTAATGCTAATAGCATGTCAAGGTGTTGTTTTACATAACATTGGCATCGTTGTGTGTTGTATGTGTATGGTAATAGCCTAGGTGGGATCGTATTTTCAAATGTTTTTGTTTTGGCTTTTGCCAACATTTATTAAGTTAATGCATCTTGTAGTTTTGTTGCTCAGGAAAATGTTCTATAATTCCCATATAACAAGGTTATTGAGTCTTTAATATACGTAGTTTCCCATATAATTTGTGATGTTTTGTACTTTTGTTCATCCGGGGCCTGCAAGGAATAGATGTGGCCGTGTGTCTACCACAGGGGTGTAGCAAATGGAGCAATTTATGGATGTGTGCATGTTTTACAGGCTAGAATAGGTGTTTGCAAGCCTGCATAGCCCATTTTTGATATCTAAAGTTTAAAAGTTATGTGATATGTGAATCATTAATTTCCCCTTTTTTTTTTTAAAGTTGTTTGAGTTTTGCAATTTATTTTGGTATTGTTTAATACCCATTTATCTACATATGTGTAGTTCTCGGCAATTATTTTTAGTTTTTAAACTCTTGATCTTTTAGGTATTTTTGAAAGTTTCTTACAGGGCCTTTGAATGATTTTCTTGTCATTTTTGTCGTCTTTGTGTAGCCAACTATAAGGCATTGTGTGTGTTAATATGGTTTAGTTCAGTAATTTCTACAGTTGGAAGATCTGCTCCTTCTTTGGCTAGCGCAGCAACTTTTTCTTTTCCTAGCGCATCAGACTTTATGCTCAACATTGTGCAACTTTGACGGGGTTTTAGTTTGTTTGAGTAATTTTAATATTTTTTATACATAGTAATATTAGTTTATCCAGATGGTTAGTTTGTAGTAAGGGTTGTTTGTATGGTACGGTCCACCAACTGACATCTTGGTGCACATTTGTGCACTTTGTACATTTTGTTTATAAAAGCTAATTTTCAAACCAATTTCAAAATTATGTAGTAATGATTCAATGAAAATTAAAGTGAACCAACTTTTAAATTTATATACATATGAATCAAAAATAAAATTTTAGAATGTTTAAATAATTTTTTCTTGAAGATTTTGAGTATCAAAACTCTCATACTAATAACAATTTAACCAATTTATGATCAAACTTTGAATGTAAATATAGTTCATGTTTGATTCTATATCATAAATTTCTAAAAATATTGCAATTTGAAAATTTTCATTTTCAAGTACATTCAAAAAATAAATCCATCAAAAAAAGGTTTTAAAATAGAAAAAAATTAATGCCTTCCAAACATAACTTATTTGAAATTTGAAACTTCAATCACTTCGAAAAAAATTGAAAAAAATTAGAAAACATTTTTCTTAACATATTAAAAAATAGGGAGATTTTATAGTCCAAAATTCCATCCACAACCCTCTTTTTTAGAATTTGGAATGCATATTCTTCTTGTGACAGTGTACTAATTTACCCTGTGTTTCATCCTCCATTAAAATGTAGTACAAATTTTTTAATTATCTATCAAAAAAATTCTTTTTTATCGGTACAGTCTATCCTACTACTTCAGATTTTAAAAAATATTTTTCTCTCTCCGGAATGGATTTTTAAATTCTCAAAATTCTCAAAAGAGTGCACACTAGCTAGAATTCTAGTAGACCGTACCATACATATGCCCTAAAGGGTGTCTTATTTGAGTGTTTAAGAGATAAAGTAAGTTTAGGCAACTGGTGGAGATATATATTGGTTCAGTTTGAGTTTGTGTTGTTGTGAGCGTTTCATGTACAGTGGTTAGCAAAAGTGTTTGGACAGTAATGACAATCTCAGTTTAGTAGTAACACTTGTCAAGTTTGGTAGGTAGGTGCTGATTTTTTCAGCTAATTATATCTAAAGAGCCATTTGTAAACTAGAAAGAGTACCATCATTGACATTGAGCCACTTGCAAAGGCAGCAGTTCATGATGTGTCAATCATGGGTGTCCAATTCATTATGCACACAAGTTGTGCATCTAAAAAATCTTAAGAATGAACATGTATTTATGGAGACCTCTTGCATTTCATGATTCATTGTGATTGAGTAAGATTGCTCTTGATTAGCTATGGCTCCTAGAAGGTCTCTTGCTGAACGTGAGTTAGTTCTTCAGATGCATGAGAGAGGGAATTCGTACTCTGAAATTTCAGCGGGTTTAGGCATCTCTCGAAGCACTTGCCATGCTATTGTGCGGAGGTTTACAATGAGAGGTCATTTGAGAGATGCTCCTTCACAAGGGAGACCTCGAATTCTTGATGAACGTGGTGATCGTGAGGTTGTAAGGTTGTTGAATGCACCATCTAATGGTACAGTTGCGGCAGTGGGTAGAGAAATGCGATCTCAAGGATTGGATTTGAGTGATGATACAGTTAGAAGATGTCTTCGGAGGCAGGGATTGAGAGCACGAGTGAAAACTAAGAAGCCATTCTTGTCAAAAAAGCACAAAGCACGTCGATATGCATGGGCAAAGAAGTGTAGGCATGCAAGTTGGATGGATTGGAGTTATGTGATTTTTTCAGATGAGTCAAAATTCAATTTGTTTGGCTCAGATGGGAGGCAATATTGTTGGAGGAAGAGAGGAGAGCATCTTTTAGATCAGCATGTGCAACCTACTATCAAATTTGGGGGTGGAAACATTATGGTTTGGGGATGTATGACTTGGGAGGGAGTTGGCAACCTTCGTCTTATAGAAGGGAACATGGATAAGTTTGTGTATCGGGAAATTTTGGAGATGGAGCTCATGAATACTATGCATGATTTAGGAGAGGAGAATGTTATTTTTCAGCACGACAACGATCCCAAACATACTTCTAAGTATGTTACAGATTGGTTGTTAGCACAGAAGTTTCAACTAATTTGGCATCCGGCTCAATCTCCTGACTTGAATCCTATAGAACACCTTTGGAATGAAGTAGATCGTCGTATGAGAATGTCGGAGAAGAAACCCACTAACAAGAAGGATTTGTGGGAGAAATTGCAAGAAATTTGGTATAGCATTGAGATTGATACCGTGAGGAAATTGATCATGTCTATGCCTGAGAGAGCTGCAGATGTTTATCAAGCAAAAGGTGGCTATACACGATGGTAGTCATTATGATTGTACATTCAAGTTTTTAGCTTGATTTTGTAGCGCATGGCTTTGTTTCCCATGTAAATAGATAACCACTTCACTTTTTGCATAAAGAATTGGACACCCACATCATGTGTTTTATTTTTGATTGATTTCTTGATTGACATTTTTGATTATGAATGTTATGTTACATGTTTGTTATAACTATGTGATTGTATGTTTAAATTTTTACAACTTGAATGTGAGTTATGTAGGAAAACTAGCTCATATTGGAAGTGGAAGCGTCCTGTCCGAACACTTCTGCTGACCACTGTATAGTTATAAATTCTGCCCTGAGGATGTTTTGCAAGCTTTGTACATAGTCTGTATTTGTTGTTTATGTTTCATTCTTTGTTGTATATGCCATATCTGGTAATGTCCTCTCCTCCATTGAGATCTGGAGATATGAATGAACCATCTGCGTTGTAACTCATTTGGTGTTTGGATTTAACACACATTTCATTAAAATTGAACTATATTTCATGAAAACTGGACTACTAGATTGAAAATGCGATGGGGAGTGCTACCCTTCACAATAGAGATAGGTCCTCAATTTTTCTACACTGCTCTTATTTGCGGAATAAGAGTGTTGTAGAAAAATTGAGGACCTATCTCTATTGCAAAAGGTAGCACTCCCCATCACTTTTTCAATCTAGTAGTCTAGTTTTAATGAAATGTAGTTCAATTTTAACGAAATGTGTGTTATTTACATGAGTTTGTGTTGTTGATGGTTTGGGGTTGTTACTTATAGTAAATGGTGGTAAGATGTTAAAGATTGTGGTTAGTGTATTTGTAAATCTATTTTAAGGGGGAAAATACAATAAAGTGTATCACAAAAGTGGAATGCTCAAATTGGAAAATGACCCATACCTACAAAAACACTAAAAAGTGAAGTGATATTTGATTATTCTTTATTTTTTAATTTATTATTGTTTTTTGCATATACTTATGTTCGTGACATGCACACTAGTAATACATGGGCATTGTAGGAATGTATTTTGAGCCCAAAAATCATATATTAACCTTTGATGGCATCAAATTGAAGCATAGTAAACTATAGATTTCGTGTTTTTCTACTAAAACAAAAGCAAATTCACATAATAATGATCTGGTTAGTGTTCACTATATATTCTTAGTAATGATGAAGAGTAGCATTGCATGATGACTCTCTTCAAGTTTTTGTTACTCAATTAAAAAAATATGGTTCAAAAATTTTAAAATACTAATTTTTCAAACTCACTTTTAGATACTTTTTATAAATGATTTTCCAAATTAAGTTCCTTAAGATTTCATGAACTTAGATTTTAAAGTACGCTGCATCTGTAAATTAAGATTTTTGATACTTTTTAGCTTTGATTTATTCTATATAAATTTATTCTAAATAATTTTGACTTCTATTTTAATGATTTGAGTAGATTAAACATCTTCTTTACAAGCTTAAAAAGTGAGTTCTTAAAGTCAAAAGATATAATAAGCTAAAGATTCAATCAAGAAGGTAAAAACAAACTCACTTGAAAACACTTTTTTCACTTGAAAATTGCACTTTTTATGTTCACTTTTTTGTGTTTGTTTCCTTAAATTCCAGGGATGGAAAGCTTATGGTGTTGCAGGTTGTGTGTGGCGGATGGTTCTTTGATTTGTGGTCAAATGGTGATGAGTTTAGAGAAATCAACAAGGTTTCGTTGATGAGGGTGTCAACGTGAATGTAGGCTATAATGTATGTTTGATTCTTTGTGTGAGTGTGGAGTCGTGTTTAAGTACGAGTTTGGACCTGGTATGATTAGTATGGTGATATAGTTGATATTTTCTTGTACTGCTAGCTTGGCCCAGTGTATTGCTTGTGTGGCTAATTCTTGTGCAGATGGGTGAACTAGTTTGACTATTTACCATGTTTTGGTGAATGTTGGTCCAAGTGATCCAAATATTTAGTTTATGTTGTGTGATAAATTATATTTGAAGCACTACTAGAAAAATAATCAGTGTTTAAAACAACTGATATTCGCATATTGCGTCGAAATTTGTTGTTTGCACTAGTTGTTTTGAACGAGTTGTAGAGATCATCAGTTGACATAAATATGTTGGTCCAAAACATTAAAACAAATCCAAAAATTAGATCCTCCATAAAATATCTCAAACTTGCCCGAAATTATTTTTGCTTGCTTGGACAAAATTTATGGCTTGCTCGGTCAAAAAAATTGGACGCTTGGAATAATTTGGACTACTGGGTCTAACGCTTTGTGCTGCCTAAAATTTCAAGCCATACGCAAAATCCACCGCGGTCTATCCAAGCCTCGTTAGAGGCAGCCGGGTTCAAATCGACAACTAGAGAATATTATGGCGGGTCCAAACATTAATTGCTTACTTTTCATCCAAAAAATTCTGTCCTCACCTGTTTTGAAGTGCCGTGACAATGCTCTAAAAAGCTATTATGTACACTGAAAATGTTTAGTGTAGTATGAGTAGTGTGATTCACCATCACTTCTTTTTTGTTACAAGTTAAAAGAGAAAATAACAATAAAATTTTAATTAGACCTTAAATTGAAGCCACACGTGAGGATCATGTATTGTACAATAACCTACTAAAATGATTGTCGTCTCTTCTACCCACCAATGAGAAAATTGATCTAAAGCAACACTAATTTGGTATTTTATAAAATTTTCAATGTATAAACATATCTAGAATCACTATAATCAATCATACTAAATTTTACTTTCTAAAACTAAAACGTTGAATTTTGGTGAATTTTAAAGTGTTTTTGGTGTTTGACCTTATTGTTCCAATTTTACTTACTTTCTAATTAGACACTTAAAATTATATATATATATATATATATATATATATATATATATATATATATATATATATATATATATATATATATATGGAGTTAGACAACTATAAGACAATAACAAGTTCCCTAGTTCCAATGAGATAGCTATAACATGATAACATGTGTACTACATGATTAAGACATTTCCAAGTATGACAAAAATTGTATCTTGTAGTATTGACATGTACTGTGACTTTTTAACCCGCGTCAAATGTGTGTGGAATAGAACACGATTGTAAATTTTAAACTTGTGTTGTGAGAGCAAAGAATAAAATACGTTTGTGATTTTTGAACTCGTGCACAAGAGATAAAAATATTTTGTGATTTTTGGATTTGTGTCCCAAGAGCTTGAAACATAGTTATGATGCTTGGAACCATACCTTGATTAGAAAAGATGAATATGGTTTTGACTTTTTAATATTTACCTTGGTTAAAAAAGGAATGAGCACAATTATTACTTTTGGAACCTATGCTTTGGTTGGAAGGAATGAAATACGGTTATAAAATATGAACAATACGTTGGTTAAAAGGGATTAAAAAAATAGCTCAAGTAAACTAGTCTATTTAAATCCAAGTCTCAAATAGAAGAGATAATAGTTTTAAAACGACACCTTAGTAGAAAAAAACTATGGAGACTAATGGAGAAAAGGAAGAGTTGGATGGATAAGGAACTTTGTTGTCCTTAGAGACGGATAAAGAAAATTTTGGATTGAATCAAATCTTAAAACGACTAATATTATGTAACAAGGACAAATATTAGTAAATGTTCATATGAAATACATATATTTAAAGAGAAGTTGATTGTCAAAGAGCATCTTTAAGGATGAATGTGTTCTCTTCTATTGTTGATTAAAAAAAGAATCTTTAGCTCAAACCCTAGGGATTTTTCGAGGGTTCATTATTTGTGTTTGTGTTGCGCATCTTATTGTTGGGATTCATTCGTCTATGATTTACATTTTTGGTTGAGACTCCTTTAATTGTAAATTGTAGAAGGAGAAAAACATCTATGTTTGCGTGGTTGTATTAGAGTTATTTGTAAAGTAAGTGGGAGTAGCCTCTCTACTACAGGGAGTTATTGATTTACATATAATTTTTTTTAACATTCACTCCTACAAGCTATGAAGCTCCTTCGCTTGGGGAACATGAGGGTGACATTGGGAGTATATGGAGATTCTCCAATGCAAACTCGAGTGAGTCTTAGGGGAGCTTCTCTAGTTTTGGTAAGGTGCAAGGTTCAAATCTCCCTAACAACGAATTGTGATTGGTCGAAGAAAAAGGAGACAAAACTTGCTTCCGCCGCCTTTCAAGCTAAAAACCCAATTATGCATTGTCTTTTATTGTCTCTGACCGTAGGAAAGAGGCATTGCAGGGACACTCATTTTTCTTTGGCTAACTACCACTGTAGCAAATATATTCCGTCTATGAAAATGCATTCTTGTCCTACACCTATTCTATTTTGGTCAGAGCTCCTTGTAGCATAGCTGATTGTTATTATTATTTTAATTATTTTAATTTTGAAATAAAAGAATACCTCTACTACTGCAGAACAGGTACAAATACTGACAAGGACCCAGCCAGGCGGGTCCAACCAGGAACCGAGCGAGAAAAGGAAAAAAAAAAAGTAAGTCATGCCCTTCTTCTGTGCATAACATTCAGTAGCCTTGGTTACTACTGCCTTTCCCAGACACATTGATGTGGGATACTCTTCATCACATCAGTAGCTATGGGGACATGTGGCATGAAGCAAGAGCAATCAACCATGGTGCACAGGAACTCAAAGCAATCCTCAATCACAATTCAACAGTGTTCTATAATTATTTATTTGATTCAATAGTCCATTCAAATACAAATCACTAGTCACTCTATAAATAAAGGTGGATGAAACAAAAGGCACCCTTCTTGAAGACTACTGAATGTTATGTGCAAGAGGGCTTTTCGGTTTGAGGAAAATAATAACAAAAATACACAAAAGATGAAGAAAAAACAAATTGACAACAATGGACAAATTGAGTTGGTAGCGTACACGTGTAGGGACAGGGGGTGACGTGGCCTTATAACCCGGACGGGGCTCTGTCGCATTCAAGTGTAGGGCATCTCGCTACTCACTCTTGAGTAATCTCGGTCGTGCAACGCACTCAAATGCCTGATCGAGCTAGACAGTAGTACCAAATTGATCGGAGGGAGCCCAACCACCACCAAGTGAATTCACGTGAGATTGCTGGTCAGGACTCGTTTCTTCAACAACAACACGCCACCCTGACGTTTCCCAAGCCTACTGGTGAGTACTCCTGTGATTAATTCATTTACTTCCATATATATACACACATTTGTACAATTGCCCACATCTCATGATTGCTTGCCGTGTACACTACACTAGACTTTCTGCCGATCCTGTGATCGCTACGACGTTGGCGTGTCCCTTGCTTCGATCTGCCTGCAATTTGATTACATCGGTCGATCATTCTCAAGCTTCTACAAGACACCGGCAGTTGAATTGAACCGGGATGTTGTGACAGATCTTCGGGTAGTATACAGTGCATTCTTCTGCGTTTTCAAGCAACAAAACCTGATCATCGTTGCTCGCCTCTGTCGATGGGTGAGTTGCGCTGCCAAGTAGTTGTTGTTGTAGGAAACTTGACCAAGAAGCCCATGTTTTTTTAACAGTTTTTCAACAGTTTTTCCATGTTTTTTTAACAGATTTGAGTAGTTTCCTCTTGTTAAAATCTTCTTCATTTCTTTTTGACCAACACATGCAATGATACAAAAGCTGCATATTTTTCACAATATGATCATTTTGATACTGTGAATCGTTGGTGTTTAATGCTTGTTGTTTGTGTTGTTATGTTGTACGATTTAACCCTAATCCCAGATGAGTAACTGTATATGTGTATTTGATGATTTTCGTTGGTGGAATGCGCAGCTCTGGCACTTTCTTCATCATGCGCTACGATGCGACTTGGGCCTCTGCAGGTGCATGTGATTTCTGAAACGATCGAGTGGGAATTTCATTGAAAATAAGGCTCATTATCAGGCTAGCCACTGAATGAATTCTATACTAACACGACTTAATTGCAGGTGTTGAAAAGTGGGAATTCCCAGAGCCTGGCCATGACCAGAACTGGAAATGACGTTGCGAGGAGTAGATGGTTGATTGTTGCTGGAACTCGGTTGCCTGGTGTGACGAGATGGGAAGCGAAAGGCCTACGAGCGCCTCCGTTGTTGCCAAAACCACAAGAGATGGCGTGGCGGGGTGAGAAACAACCTTTGAAGAAGCTCGACGTGGTTTGCTCATGTAAGTAACGCGCCCAATTTTATCCCCTAAAGCACCAAGGATTTATGGTTTTGAAATCACAAATTATTCAATTGGTCATGTTGTGAAAAATATAATTTAGAGAGGGACCAAATTTTATATCACTTAAGTCAGTGAAGAATATTATATGTGTAGGTCAAAAATCAAATAAGGTAGAGGGCTCTAATCCCGTCACGGTTCTAAACCCGCACTCTACCAAGGATGAACATTTTGAAATTTTGGATGTGCCCATGGTGAAGAGCACCACTTTAGAACCCATGTCATTTCAACTTCAGAAATTCATAACTAATTTTAGGAACATCCAATTTTTTTGATTCAAAGTATGTTGGTTTTTGCTTGAATTTCTCTTCCAGTGAAAAATCATGCTCAGTTCTCCTTGTGTCCTCATAATGCCACAACCCTTAAAGGGGTGGGTTTAGAGCCTCCTACCTTAAATATGAACAAAAGAAACTCCGCATAGGACCTACTCAAAATTGCTATGGAAGGAAAAAAAAAAAGGTTCAAATTCAGGCTTCTTGGTCCTTTAGTCTCATGTGGAGCTCGTCTGTTAGAAATTTGGGTTATTTCATTTCCTTCTGCTCTTGCTTTTTACACTCACCATTTCAGCTTCAGGACTAGATGCAGACATCTAAACATGAGCAATGTATGGGATTGTATAGCTGAGTCTTAATAAGGGATGAAATTCAGTGCCTGTGTCAGCGGCCAGTAGTGTTCAAATAGCGAATACAATGTTCACATTTGGCACGGCGTTTGTTCTTCCTGTCTACACGGCCATGATTTTTGCCCCCAAGTGGAAATGGGTACGTCCTCCTTGCTTTGAGAATTATGTAATTAATTACTGTAGGTACAAATTAGTGCAGCCTCTGAATGTTTTTGTGGTTTTTGCTTTAATGTCTTTGTGTTTCAACCGGGGTTTTGCACTAGTGATATGCCCATGTATGGTTTCCTTACCTTTCACTTTCGGGAACTCAACAGACCAAGAAGATTGTGGAAAGTGATCTGCCGTTCCTTGTGATGAGCGTGATGTATGTCTTCCTTCTCGCTCTGTCATGGACTCCGGAGACTGCCGGTCTTCTTTTTGCCAGCAAGTACTATCTGCCTGAGGCAAGTCCCTTTCTTTCCTTTCCTTTCTTTTTTGTACTTGGGCGTTCGACCAGGTATAAGGCCGTATTTGGTATATTGAGACTTTTTGCAGATTTTGAGATGGAATGCTAGTTATTCCAAAATTCATTTTAAAAATTGTAATTGAAACCAAAAAAAATTAATGCTCAAATAGTGATTCAATAATGAAATTCCAAAAGTTGATGTTGTTACCTTTTTATAAAAAAATACTAGTAAAGAAATAAAACAGTTTATCTTTGAGTCGAGGATAAAAATGAGACTGCAAAAAGTCTCAATAGAAAGAAAAGAATGCCGGTAAAGCTTTGAGAAGATTTACGTTTTAGTTATGCATAGATTTGGATCCCCCTATATTAATTACTTTAGGGAGTTTCTATGGTTTCACCAGATTGCTAGACTGATATGATCCCCCACCCATCATATTGAAATCAGTGAAAGTGGCCCCTTAGAGCATACCCTCCCTACCACTGAATTCTCAAGATTCTCTGAAAAGTGAATGAAATTTAGCATGCATATTCAGGGCGGGCGAGAGAGCCACGGAATATGAGCATGATATAGTGGGGTATTTGAATGCGTTCTTCTATAGCTAATTTATGGAAGGGCTCGGTATCCTAAATTGATGGACAATAATGATTACCCATGTATAGTGATTGTGATTGGTGCACGGACTATATAGAGGGACACATAGCGATTCAAGGGTGTGGAGACGATAGCTAGTGACACTAAATTTTGGATGTGATGATAGTGGAGAGTTGAGGGAGAAGGATGCGGGTGCTCTTAGTCTGCTTGTTAACTTCCTTGGGGTATGGGTTGTTGATATGGGGAGCAGCTTCCGGGCATTACAGGCATGTTTTCTAGCACCGTTACAGTTGCCTCAGCATGGCTCCACTTGCTTGCAGTCGACCTTTTTTGCGGCCGGTAAGTGCCAGACTCTTACGCACACTTAATTATCAATTCAAACAACACTACTAGAATGGGTGTGCAAGAGATCGTAGAAGCGTCCAAGTGATCACATCAGTTGCACGCTTGCTCGCTCGCACATGAGGAATGGCCTGATATGGGTACCACTTTTACACATCTCACATAGTGTGACTTATGTTTAACTCATCTTATGTTGGTTAGAAATTCCATCTTTAACACCAAATATATAGTTGCAGCCATGGTGTCTATAACACCCTCTAATTTTTGTAATTTTCCAAAGATATTTCTCGATAATCACACTATTTTTGGAGGGGGTACGCACATCATGCCATCACCCACATCCATGATTCCAATATTAATTGAAACCAATCATGGTACTACCGTACGTGGAAGGCAAGGTTGGCACTTTCATGTCGAATAATTAACAAAAGTTAAAACAATGAAGGCCGGCACTTTTAAAAGCAATTATTAAGAAATCGGTTGTACATAGATAATATTAAAAAAAATTCCAACGGCTAAACGTTTTATTTTATTTTTTGTCTACGATTTTCGTTGAGTGTTATGTTTTTATTCTTCTTTTTTTCGGCTCTTTGTTGACTTTATTTTTGTTGATTTCAACAAAATACTTAAGAAATTTATTTATTTATTCGGCATTTTTTTGGGGAATTATTTTCTGCCCCATGCCTTCCACGTATGGTACACTTTTTGGCTAATTTTTTATCTCCTTGTGGCTAGTGATGGAAGCTATTTTTTATTCACTTGGGTTGATGTGTAGAACCGTATTTCTGGATGGTTTGCAACACGAAGTGGAGACGCGCCACTCTCTTGTGCTCTGCCTCATGATGTGCCCTGTTGGCCTCATTTCTCACTGCGTCACCAAGGTGCACCCTCTTAGCCCCGCACTTCCTTCCCTATATAGGCTGTTCTTTTACAAGGTTAGTGTTTCCGATAACCAATGGGGCAAGCTTTAACTAAAGCCGAAGATAACCAGTAAAGGTATTAATTTCAAAGTATTAATCAATTTCTCCAAGTTAAGGAGCTTGCTTGAACTCTAAAATTGATGAAAGTTAAGAGCCTCAAGGTATCATACGTGGCTGATTTTCTACACATCTCGCTTAAACGAGAACTGAGCAGATGAACCCTTCTTGCAGCTGAACAAGCAAGTAGTAACTGTGGTGTTCCTGTAAGGGGTTATGCTCACCTACGAGGGCGCTATGCTCTGTTACTAGTTTGAGGGCGGTAGCCCGAGAGTGGGTAATAGAGCAGAGTGCCCAAGTTGTGGTGAATGTAAGCACTAGTTGCCTCCCAATCAAAAGTGTGCACAAGAGCGTTAATCTGTTAACGCTGCATTGCACACTTGAACTCGAGTAAGCCCAATAACGTGTTGTTACGTGCACACTTTATAATAGACTTAAAAGTAGCCGGTGCTTTACGCTAGTCTCAATCCATGAAACATCCAGGAGAATCCAAAACTATGGAATCTAAGGAAACTACAAAATCTCAATAAAAGCACAATTTTTTTACAAATACTTTCTAAAAGGCAAGGCATTGGTAAACGTATCAATGTGTACCGCAAGGTGTGTAGCACCAGGTAATTAATCCACGCTTGTACACGTAGTAATAAAGGTGTTGAGGACGAGGAAACCCATATTTTTTAAAGCAGTTTTGGGATGGTCATATGAGGTCTTTTTTATTTCTGATTTTTAAATTTTTTTACCAACAGTGCAATGTTCTTCCTTAAAATTTTGGAGGCATAAAATCTGGCCCCATCTGAAGTACATTTTTTATAACATGATCAATCAAATTGATCATTTTAAGTCGCAAGAAAATAGTGACCCCATGTACCTCAACTTCTGGATTTTCCCTACAAGAATCTAAATCACATTCATCAAATCTAACTGTCTGTTATGAAAATTTTCAAATTGGAAGTTTACCCTATAAATTTGAACTGTAAAAAGTTTGTCAAACAAAAGCTATGATCCTTTATGTGCTGTCGATCCTTTTTCTTTTTGGCGTTACGCATTTTTATTTTTTACTAAAGGTTTTACACAAGCCTTAGTTCACCTTTACACTTTATCCTCCATCTAAAATCCATCTGTGTAAGCAAAATCATGAAAAAAGATGCGGAAAATACATAAACATGCATATGAAACTTCAAATTGATCAACAATATGTGAGGTAAAACACAGACGAGATGCCGACACTTGCTCTGCTCAGGAGAAGTCAGTGGCACTGATCTTTACCTCATTCGGTTGAGTGGTTGGCTACTGTAAGGTAGCAGCATCTAAAAGTGCCAACTACCCAATGTGGCCGCTACTTTTGAACCAAAAATGAACTACTTTTGAACCAGAAATGAACTACTTTTAAACTAGAAATGAACTCTTATAAGTCTAAGAGCTACCAGCAGCTTCCCAGTTGTTGCTTTACAATTGGTCCAGTTCAATGTTGCTTCACGGTTGGTCCTTTGTTTCTTTTGGGTAAGTCTACAGCTTAGTAGAGGTGTCTACAATACCATTGCTTCAAAAATTCCTATAAAATTGCTCATGTTTCCAAAAATTATGATTCCAAGGCCTAGCGCTTCCTCTCAGATTTGCTAAGACATTCATGATTTCATTCCATGTTGCTTGCATTCCCAAGGTACCACATCTCTTATAGTCATGATTAGGTGTCTCTACCTTAGAAGATATATTTATTTCTAAGATTTGTAGTTTCTTGCTCCAGGCGATCATGTACATTTCACGGCGCTTGGACCGACGCGAGGAGAGCACAAGAGATATGGGCAAAAGTTTGGGTGCAGTGAGAGCCTCAAATTGATGTCGTCAGGCTCACCTCTTCACTTGCATAGATTTGAATACTTGATTTCTTACCAAGACATACATACCCCATTGAATTCAACGTCCTACCTGGGAACTTCAACATGTAGATAGATATACATATATTTCCTCATGTGATCCTCAACATGACTGTACAGTACAGACAGCTTGATTGATTCAGTTTGGTTTAGTAGACCGAGTTTAGGTGGTCTATTACTAAGATCATAGCAATTCAAAAATTTGATGATTCTTTTTGGACATCCATTCCATAGGAAGATATTTACGAGCGAGAGATATCTTCATTTCATGTGAAGCAGTGATTCCCAAACTGGCTAAATTTACGATGACTACAAAATATGTTAAATTTGAGTAATGAAGACAGGAACGGCGGCCTTTGGCTCCAGTTGGGTGGCTTGCATGACAAAAGAAAGGACCCAAATTTTTTAGGAGTTCACTACATCTTATGTAACTCATTAATGCGTTTCTATTTCCAGCGTGAGTCTAACAGTGGGCCCATTGACATGTTTCTGCCCTTTTCATCCCCGTTGGTGATTTACTGTAAAAAGATACAGTTGTCGTGTAGCACTGTAATTCAATGTTTCACAGTGTTTCACAAAAATTGAAATCTAGATATGTAGTGAAGGCAAGCTAGACACAGGGCCTGTCCCAATTTCATGTACTGCCCATATCTACTTCACACTGCAATAAAACCACATCCCGGCCGTACGAAACACTAGGTAGCAGTGTTTCATTTTGAAACATTGTAGTACATGCTAATGTCACATGACAAGAATAAGGTTTAGGGTATATGTATATCTATCTACATGTTGAAAAGGGAAAAAACATGTCGACGGGCCCACTATCAGACTCACGTTGGAATAGAAATGCATTAATGAGCTACATATTAAGATGTAGGAAACTCCATTTTTTGAAATATAGCATCATTTTCCCACCTCAAACCATTTTGGATTGGCAAACCCTTCCTCCTATCTCCAATCCCAGCTTGTCATTATAAGCTTGTTCATGTAGTCTTCGTCATTTTTTAGATTTTTTTACAATTACTTTTTTTACTTTCTTTCCATAAAAGTTTTTAACTTTCCCCATGGCAGTGCCAGTTTTGTTTTTATTTCACAGATATTTGAGTTCCGAGCACCTGAGCTCTGGATTGGTCAAGTTGCCCTCATGCAGGCATCCCTCAGAGCATGGCCACCCATGGCCTCACAGGTCTCTGACCTCAAGAAGTGGATGAAAAGATTCAAGGGGCCTTTCAAAATGCTTCTTGACTCTGGATTCTAGCGTGTTAGAAATTGGGCCTTCAGAACACTATTGAGTTGACTATTCGATGATTATTCCTCCCATTCTACTTGTGATTGGTTCATTGACTATTTGATGCGCACTTTTGATACGTTAAAGGGCGTGCAAGGGTGGGGGAGTGTGAGTGCAAGGGTCCTTCCCATATAGATGAATAATTTGAGAGGGTTCGTCCTAGCGTGCATGGGTGGGAATGCTCTCAGCAGACACTTTTGTTGGTTGAGGCACTTGTTGGAAATCCCTATTGCATGTCAAAGGAAGATGTTAGTACCCACAAGGAGTTGTTTTCTTTATTCAACCTCTTCCAAGTCTAAGGTCCGGGGGGGACTTGGGAAGAACTCTACTATTTTGAAGACATTCAATGGAGAATTCTCTAAATCCCCCCTCAACGTAAATGCATGAGGACAAAACCTTGTCGTCTATTTGTTCCGGTTGGAACCTATTTAGAAAAATAACCACCTTCTCTCATGTTTTTCTATTCTCAAGTAGATCCCCTAGACTAGATTGAGACCGTAGGCCCCGTATTTGCGAAAACATTTGCCAAAAAAAGTTCCTAAAATGTCCAAAATGAAAATCTCATAAAATGGGGCTCATGGGTGAATAGTGTCTCAAAGGGGGATTTAGAGTCTGGGATTCAATCATGGGCTATAAATACATTAGTTGTTATGATTGTATTTGGGGTCTCAACTAATCATTTTCCATCTTTTCATGAAAAGTTATTGGTTGGTTTTTCTTGAGGTTTGAAAATTCAACTACTGTAATGAAGTGCCAATTTTGATTGGTCAATTTTCATCCATTGATGGCCCATTCACACCAAGAAGCTCTAGCACTTGCGTTGTGTTCTTGGAATGCTGCAAGATAAGTTTTGAAAATAATATACAATTTCTTACGGTGTTGGAGCCTTGTATTTTCTTGCTTTTTAACCCCTAAATGACGGAGGGGGTAAGGGCAAAACATAAATGTGTTATAAAAAATAACTTCTTCAACTTTGATGAAGTTTGGTCCAAAAGAGAAAATGAGGAGCTTGATGTTTAGTAATTTTCCATACGGTCAAATATCAAAAAATAGCTTTTTATCATCTCATAATGAATTTAGAAGCATTTAACTTCAAATATTTATAAGAATCACAAATTTATTTTTAGAATTTGAAATTTTTATGATTTGTTAAAACTAGACATTCTATTCTAAAATCAAAAATTGCAAATTTTTCAACGGAGAGAACATCATTACTTTCCCCAAATAGTAAGTTTTCTAACACTAGACAATGTAGAAGTGTTTTTCTTTGAAAATTTCTCCCGGGTGGAGTTTAACTCGGATTGACATGATTCAAATTGGGTTGGAAAGTAGACTTGATTACCTATTTTAAAATATTTTTTATTTTCTATATAAATGTTTTTTTCTATTTCGGGCAGTCCATAAAAAAAGGGCAGAGACCATAAAATGGTTGATCCGTCACTTAGGGGTTAACCCCTAAATGACAAAGGGGGTAAGGGCAAAACCTAAATGTGTTATAAAATGTTCCTTCTACAACTTTGATGAAGTTTGGTCCAAAAGAGAAAATGAGAAGCACGATGTTTAGTAATTATCCATACGGTCAAACTTTCAAAAAATGTTTTAGATACTCATTAAACGAATTTAGAAGCATTTATTATTGAATATTCACCAAAATTACAAATTTTATTTTTGGAATTTGAAATTTGGTATGATTGGTTGAAACTAAACATTCTATTCTTGAGTTCAAAAAAGCAAATTTTTAGAAAGAGGAAACATCATTACTTTCCCGAAATAGTAAGTTTTGTAACACTAGGACAATGTTGAGGTGTTTGTCTTTGAAAATTTCTCCTTGATGGAGTTTAACTCCGATTGACATGATTCAAATTGGGTTGGAAAGTAGACTTGATTTCCTATTTGAAAATATTTTTTATTTTCTAAAAACGTTTTTTTTCCATCTCGGGCAGCCCGTAAAAAAAGGGCAGCGACCATAAAATGGTTGATCGGTCACTTAGGGGTTAACAACAGATGTGCATTGGTGAAGCGCAAATTTCTTGTGGCACCCAAAATGCGTTGTAGCAGCTTCTTGCATGTGTCAGGTTAGAAAAATAAATTTTACATGAGCACACTGTAGCTACCAAAAACTTACTTGACGAACACAAATTCTCTGCCGCAACGCGACTCGCGTCGGGTGACTGGTGTGAATGGGCCATAAGCACGTCTTTGCCAAACGGCTGCTGCATGTTAAGGAGGACCTAACTTGCTTTGGAATGACCCAAGTGTCAATGTCGAGTATGATGCACTTTCTGTTTTGTCCGCACTGGAGAGTGCCACAACTGCCCACCGGCTTTCCATAGCTGCCACCTTCGTTCTACACACGGCATTCATTCAACAATGTGGGTGGTAATAATTTACGGCGCTTTTCACCTTACATCTATCTTAGAAAAAGACAAATATATCTGAATGAACAAGTGGATAAAATATCTCTGAATGACCAAGTGGATAAAATATCTCTGAATGACCAAATCGAAAAAATATCTCTGCATGATCGAACATGTTGATAGGAATATCCCTGCATGAACATGTTGATAGAAATATCCCTGCATGAACATGTTGATAGAAATATCCCTGCATGAACATGTTGATAGAAATATCTCTGCGTGAACAAGTTGATCAAAATATCTCTGATCTGAGTCAGGAATGACAGCCTTGTCTCATCAGAAGTGTGTACAATGGTAGACTATCATATTTATCATCACGAGACAATTGTATCATAATTATCAGCACGAAAACCCGGATGATCATGCTGACGAAGTGTTGTTTTGATGCCTTCTCAAAGATAATGGTTGACCTCAGACATTTCAGTGGATTGTGCCACATCAGTAGTTCAGTACAACATCGAAATATGTCATTTTAGTTGAGAAGGTGTTGGTCGATCTATTAAGGTTATCACTCGTTCGAAGCCTTTTGCGTAGTGGTTCAAAAGATGACGTTTTGCTCAAGGGTGTGAATTCTGGAAGCAAACACCCGGCCAGCAGCT
The DNA here is from genome assembly GCA_022496805.1 of Pohlia nutans. Taxonomy (NCBI): domain Eukaryota; kingdom Viridiplantae; phylum Streptophyta; class Bryopsida; order Bryales; family Mniaceae; genus Pohlia; species Pohlia nutans. The sequence goes on from CM040086.1 coordinate 9,468,722, forward strand.
CTTCCAGGAACTAATTGCTAGTCTGAATAGGGAGTGCAAGCAAGCTTTGAGTTCCAAAAACAGAGGCGATTCTGTTTCGACAATTGTAAACTCTACACAGATAGAGGCAAGTATTTGCTGACAAGAAACCGTGCAACTTGGCCATATTTGAAAAGAAACAATGAAATTTCACAGCACAAATCCCGAGCTCTGACACCCTTCCCAGGGAACCTTAACCGATTCACTGCCAAGTAAATATTACTGCCAAACTGCAGTTTATAGCAAGTTTTGCAAGTGGTTGTTCAATTTAGCAAGTGTTCACCGAGAATTCACCATCATTCTTGTACCATTTACTACCTGAAGGTGCCCTGTGCTTAATGTGTAAATGTACACTCGAAGCACTAAGCTAAGTTAATGATAGTTGAGACCTTTCCCCACAAGTGTTGTATCCCTGGGGAGCTTCGCATCGTCTACGCCACCTGTAAATTTCTTATTTTCATCTCAGGTACATTTCTTCGTTTTATTCACTAGGGCTCAACTGATATTAAAACGCAGACTTGGCATTATTTATAAGCCATTCGTGTGTTTACCTGAGAAATTCAACGGGATGCAAAACATGAAAGTAAATGAGTTTCTCAAGGACTGTTTGACACATGACCGTCTCATATCATATTTCCAGCTTCAGTGAGTCCATTGCCTTCCATGTCCTGTAAAACTGATACCCATGTTTATTTTTCTCCCCAGTGGACTGTCGTTCAGAAATGTGGAAATGGTAGTAAAATGCGACCAAGGCATCAAGATGACTATATTTCAATGTCACATGAGTGTCGTTTGTCAATTTCTCAATGCCCGTCAGTAGAAGGATCGGATTTCGATCATTGACTGCAAAAATGCGGTCTTCTAGCTCCTGCCATTTCTGAATCACATTCTCAGTGTCTTGACGACTCGCAAAGTAAGAATAGTGTAACTCCTATGACGCCTTGATACCTTTAGGTCATGCATATAAATTACTGTCAAGTATATAGAATGACCGAAATGATAGCGGGTGTCTTTCTATCCTGTCTCCTCCTAATGGACATATTGACTACAAAAAACGGCGGTCTTCTCCTGATCTCGTGTATATTGTCATCGAAAACCGCAAGGATTGCAGGGAAAAGTGTCCAAATATATTGAAGCATATGAAATAAAGGCACCCGCTAGAAAAGATCAGCACCCACGAACTTGCTAGCTGAGGATATGGCTGACGTCTAAATTATATCTGAGTTTGCACAAATTTTGCGTTTCCAGAATCATTCAGCCACCACCTCACGCAGCCAACTTTCCAACTCAAGCCGATCATCAATCCTTCCTCAAAAACCTTCTGATCAGCAACCCACATTGTACTCTGCTTCCATCACAAAACACCGACTGTAAATACTCTAGTACTCGGACATGGCTCAAACTCCACGCTGTCTGGCTGCTTGCTTGCACCGGCCCTGAAATGTTTAGCTCCAGAAAAGGAGTCCAAGGAGAAAGAAAAAAAATACAAAACAGTCCCCATCAATTTATTCTTGATACTGATCTCGGAGGCGCCTGCAAGACAAGACAGATCAGCACACTGCACGGCGGCTTTCATAGTCAAGGCCACTGACGCGCGTTCTCAGCCTGTAGTTGGCGCAGCGCGTATAAGCCACGAAGTTCGGGTTTTCCATCCATCCCGTTTCGGGTGGACTGCGACGCACTCATTGTGGTAGATGAAAACGGTTCTACATCCGTCGGCCCGATGTCGAAGGGGGAGCCAGCGAGGGATCCTGGAGGGCATGGCGCCACGCGGCGCGAGGGGAAGAGGCCCCGCGGTTCACGGGGCTTCTACTTGGCGCAGATTGCATCGTGCATCTGAGCCACATGAGAAGAAACGGGTGGGAATGACTTGCGCTTCTGGGTCGTCGATTCGATTGGATGAATCTGGCGCGTCCGATGCCGTCAGCTTGTGGCTCGGTCTTGGCTTTTGCATGTTCCTAACCGTTTGCTGGCTGGCCTGGCTGGCTGGCTGGCTGGCTGGGCTGCCCGTGCAGTTGATCTTTCTCGGTTCCCAAAGATCATATATAGTGTACACTGTACACTATATATTTGCAGATATTTTACTCTTCAAGGACAACTCTCATCCCACTTCACACTATGGTCGAGGGTCGAGAGGCCGTCGATTTCCACCAATCAAATTGCAAGAAACCATGGATTCGGCCTCTCGACCCTTCACACTAAAGGCCAAAGTCCAATGGCTGTCGTTCTCCAAAATGACTACTTGGCAGTACTTTTTGACCAAGGCAACGGCCTCTCAAAAGGAAGTTTGGGTCGGACAGGAATGGAAATCCAAACAATGGTCGAGAGGCCGTCGATTTCTTTTCATAAAAAATGAAAACTATACTTTATTGCATATTTTGAGTAGATTTCTCTGGACTCTCAACAAAGTTTGGACTCTCAATCCCACGGCCTCTCGACTTGGACGGCAATAGTGGGAAGCGACCCTAAATCCCCCTCGACGTTCATGCAAGCACAATCACCCATGGTTCCCATTTTCTAAAATTTTCATTTTGGGCATTCTAGGGTCTTTTTTGGAAAAAAAGAAATGAAAATTTGGAGCCTACGTCCACAAATTAGTCTTGACGAACTCCCTTTTGAATTTTAAGCCCTTAGAAGAGGGAGTTATTTCTTAAAGTGGGCTTCAACAAGTACAAAATAAGAGGCAGATTTGGTCCTCTTGCATTAATGTTGAAGGGAGGGGGGGTTTTAGAGTCGAACCCTCCTTTTGGTGGATTAAATCCACGCATAGTGCTAAAAGGTCTTTAGTAGCACGCTACACATGTAACTACTTTTGGAAGTCTTTGTTGATGAAGAGACAAGTGGGAGTAAGAGATTGGCTCACTATTTTGGGTTTGACATTGATTATGGGATTTGGAGCTCAGTTAGGTTGTGACAACCGTGAACCGTTGCACACACCTCGTAGCCTACATCTAGGTGAAAAAAAATTCCAAACTTTAACCTAAATCCAGGCCTTGTTGCCGGTTTTGGATGTTAACAGTCGGAAGCAGGTAATTTTTACCACCGCTGCTAAGTTTTCGACATGTTAGGAGCGCAACCGCATTTATTTGCAGGCATCGAACCCCAAAGGACTTATATGAGTGTTGCAGTTGCAACCACCGGTTGAAGCCGATGTGCGTTGGACTACTTCCAATTCTACTTTTATGTCAACAATGTAGGAAAAATATAAATTAATAAGAACTTCACATGTTTTTGTTAAAATTCTTATTTTGGATACCCTAAAGCCTCGCCACCAATGGATTTAGCTACTACCGTACCAGGAAGGCAAGGTCGGCACTTTTGTGTCGAATAATTAATAAAAGTTCCAAAAGTGGAGGTCGGCACTTTCAAAAATAATTGTTAAAAATTTGGCTATTAATAACTAACATTGAATTTTACTAGCGGCTAAACTTTTTTTTTGTTTTTTGTCTACAATTTTTGTTGACTTCATTTTTGTTGATTTTGACAAAATACTTGATAAATTTATTTATTTATTCGGCAGTTTTTTGGGGAATTATTTTCTGCCGACCCTGCCTTCATGGTACAGTAACTTTGGTAAAACTCTAATTCTTGATTCTCCACTGACCCCCTCCAGCAAGAACATCGATGAAAATTGTTTTGTCTTATTACCCAAATCACCGAACTGATTATGCATGTGATGAGGATTTAAAACCCCTTGCTATAACTAGCATCATATAGTTACTTGTGATGGTTCATCATCTCGTGAAGGTTGTACGTATTGAGGTGCTGGAGTGAAATATTGAAGGCCCGTGTTTTGAATGCCAGAACTTGTTCCTATCCCGGTGGCTGAGATGCACTTACTATTTAGTAATTACACTCTTGATCCAATTATATACTTTCCATTTTTACCATGTTCGCATGGTAATATCTTTCTATTATCTTTTGCATTTGAAAACAAACAAATCATTTCAAACAGATAAACTCGCAGTTCCTTTGTGATTTTTCAAATGGTTTTTTTATTCATGTCATTCAGATAGATAGATAGAAACACCAGCCCTATTACAAGGCCAGCGTGAATAAAGTGTCCGTTCGTAATGGCAATGACCCGATGCCCACCGGACAAAGGGACATTGGACCAATACTACTCTCCCCTTTCGAGGATGGACACTATAGTAACCTAATCAAAGAGTAACCTAATCAAAGTAACAGTAACAATAAAGAGGACAGGTTTGGAGAGATGGTGGTTGGGTGCGTATCTGTATAAAGGTCTGTTTAAAGTGAAGTATTATCGCCAAGTCATGAGTTCTTCGGTTGGTTGATGAAGAGCGTTGTATCACAGTTATGTGGTCCGAGTTCGAAACTTATTGGGCTCGTTTGAGCAGTGGTGTGATACACATGGCTTGGTGCTGCGAGTGAGTTACCATGGCAGAAAAGTTGTACCAACCAACCGGCCCCACCTATCCCCTGAGACAAGCTGAGCTAGTTGTGTGAAAAGAGTGGCTAGCAGTGGTTTTCACCACTTCCCCCCTCTCTTTTAATGTACTACGTCTGTAGGTATTGTTTGATTATTCTCTATACGTCTTTTATGTAAAAGGATAGATCCGGCATACTGTATGGCAATGGTATTTAGTGCTTTGAATGTGTGTTTTATGGAGGTTTCGCAAATGTTGAATTTTGTTTCTAGTTGTTTCATTGAGGGGACGTGTGTGGATCCTCTGGCGCCGGCTGTGATGACTATAATAGGATCTACTTTCCAACCTTGTTGTATGATGTTATTTATGAGAGGTTGGTATTTTATGATTTTTCTGCCAATTATTTCTGATGAAAATCTGTCGTTTGTGTATGTGAATTCTATAAATTGTATGGTTAGGTTATCATCGGGGTTTAGAGGAGGTGGGCTTTGGTATGGGAGGCCTTTAATGCATAATATATCTGGTTTGAATCTGGCATTGCATTGACATCTTCGTTGATCACAAGTACAGGGTAATAACCAGGGAGGGACTGTGTTTTCTTGTGGATTAGTGTTGAATGTGCCCGCATTCATGAGAGTGTAGCATCTTGATTTATTCGAGGATATCGCGTCATTCATAATTACTGCATATGTGAAAGATCTACTCTCTATGTTCCATAATAAACTTTCTAGTTTCTTTTTCAATTTGTCCCGTGATTTGTCCCATAATAAGCTTCATGTTTGCTCAAACTGCTACTCCTATTGGCTCAGAGTTCTTATCATTGTGCTCAGGGTCTACACCATCGGACTAGTTATCCCTTAATTGTTTGAGCGTCCATTTTTTGGATGATGTACCGATTTCATCCATGTTTTCTCATTTGTCACGCACTTTTTGCAATGTGGATTTTTAACTATAGATTTATGGGAAGTTAGCTTCATGCATGTGTGATCCGATTAGAAAGGGGATGATTTGTGAAATTTTTATGCCTCAATTCATGTTGTAGTAATTCATTCAAAATTTCAAAGATTTCACTATAAAAGTGCTCTTAAAAAAGTCAACTCATAAAATCAAGCAACCAAAAAATCTCCAAAAATCACTACACTTAGAATATTACATTTCAACCAATCACAACGAATTTCATCTACACGTTGTCAATATCTTATTGGTAATCGAATTACAAAATAATTTGGATTCTAAACATCCTCACAACTCTCTTGATTGGGCAGTTTTGCAAAATTGCATTATAAAATGAAACTAAAAGAGATATTTTGAACTTTGAGTATGAATAATAACTGTGCATTATAAATTTTAGATTCTATCCATACAATCAGATCTACAATTGCTAGCACCAATATTTTTTAATTAGATTTGAAACTTAAATTCAAAACTATTTTGTAATTTGATTATGAATAAGATATTAACACTTCATGGATGAAATTTGTTGTGTTGGGTTGAAATGTAATACTCCAAGTCTAGTGATTTTTGAAGTTTTTGATTGCTCAATTTTATGAATTGACTTTTCAAGAGCAAGTTTAGACAAAGCTCTTCAACTTTTTTGATGAATCACAACAACATGAAATGAGGTATAAAATTTCACAAATCATCCCCTTTCTAGTTGGATCACACATGCATAAAACTAACTATTCAAAAAGTCTTTAGTAAAACATTTCACTATGCCAAAACGAAAAGGTGGACTAGAAAAACAACTTCGTTTATGTACATCATCCACTTTTTGGACATTTGGATATTTAGGAGTTGATTTATCAATTTTTGAGGATTGAAAAAGCTTATTATATAACGATTTTTAACCCTTAACTTCCTGAACCATTCTGAGCTCATTTTCGACCCTGATTTTTCGGTTAGGGATACATGTTGCTCAAACTTATGTAGTTCAATTTTTTACAAAATCAACCATAAGATCTTGTAGATATGCAAGTCACCTTCATCTTTACAATGTTTGGTGTCAATCTGAGTTATAGGTTGCTTGGATGGGACATATAAGTGAAGGGTACTCCAAAAAATGCATTGTTTTCTCAGTACTGAAAATGAGCTTTGACCGACTCTCTTGGGCACATACTATTTTAAAAAGTTAGTGGCTTCTTGTCATTATGAAGATAATCAAGTTTCCTACGCATGATAACAAGTTTTGTATTTTTAGGATAAAAAATGAGTGAGAAAGAGGCCTTGACATGACATCCACTTTTTACTAGTTCACTTGTGACTTTGAGAGAAATCTTACAACTTCCTACATAGATGATCTTCCTTGCAAAATCAGGCACGGTAGGTTGAAAGTACACAAAAGAACACATATAGTAGACAAAAGAACACATATAGTAGGAAAAAGAATTTTGGAAAAAGGTGAAATCCAAGTGCAAGATTTGCATTTCAGTAGCTACACCCACCCACGAGCCACCCTGCCCAACTGGAACACGTGGCAGCTCATCATTCGCTCGTCACTCTCTTTTGCTGACTTTTCTTCCTCGGTTTTATGACCACCCAACACTTGTGGATTTTTGTAAAATTGACAATGTGCATTTCTCCAAATCAAACTACACCATTGGATAGCTAACTCGTTTCTATACAAAATTGGCCCAAATTTTGAATCATTCGGGCACTCCTCCCTTAGGATATTTTCAGTTCTAAAAATAGCGCGACCCATTTTGGGTCACCCAGGAAGTTAAGGGTTAAAAGGGTATTGTCGTACATGGGGCATCTAAAGGATCTGCATCTATAGTGTTTTGGAATCACAAACATCTTGGAGGATTTACAATAAATTCAATTGTGCGAACCAAAGAAGGTTGGAGAGTTGAATTATTTTATTATTAGTTTACATTGTAGTAGCGTTGTAGAGAAAGGGTGTGGCCCTGCGTTATTCGAGCGCGGAGAACGAGTCGAGTCTAGTCACCGGCAACAATAATCTCTACCCTTTGATCAACAGTCTCCATCGAATGGTTGGAAAAGTCCAAGTTGGCTCTCTTTGATTTGATTGTAGGGCACTTGAATTTGGTCGGCTACCCAAGATCGACCCAAGCAAGTGGACCCAAAATACAAGGGGTTGAATACTAAAGTGTTGACATAGTGGTTCATTTTTTAATGACCCGGCGACATTACAATTCATAGAAATTTAAGAAGTGGCGACATTTAAAATATGGGGATCAAAAATTTGGTTGTCTCTATGCTACACATGTATGTCATTTAGCTTTAATTATATACACAAATTTTATTTTCATAGTAAAACGGGCTTCATGAAACCGACATATGTTTAAATTCATGCTACAAAAGCAAAAGTATTCTTAATGTGCAATATACACAATATTAATACCTCTATTCTTTGTATAAACCAATTCAAATGAACAATTTTCCGTTGGTGAAAATTTTCTCATTTATTCCAAACGAGAAGAATTTAATGTAATAATCAACTCGGTTATCTCTACCTTTTCTATAAATTATTGCTATAAAAGCAATTATATCTTTCCAAATAGAAGATTCTTGAAATGACTAGAACGTTAAAGGTATATGACTTACGTAAGTTTGACAATACATACTTCAATATATGAAAGAATTGGCTATTATTATTCTTTTAACTACCATAAAAAATGTTTTTGAAGGCACAAAAATATGATCTCAACACCTACACTTACATTTGGTCAAGCACCAGTTTATACTCCTACCACTAGTGTAGGGAGCAAACAAGAATGGAACACATTTAACACTAATGCTTTATCCATAATCATAGCATGCTTAAATAATAATCAACAATCAATCAAATGACCACGTCACACAAATGTTTTTTATGAACAGATTTTCCATTATTAAACTTACAGAAAGAGAAGCCTCACTCAACATAAACAAAAAAAATGTACTATTATAGCTCAATTGACCTCATTTGGGATAGTTACCAATGACATTGATTAAAAACTAGCTCTTGTACAGTGGGGTACCAATCAAAATGTCGTTTTCGAATTCGCAGTGAGAAAAATTTCAATATTGCCAACTTTGAAAGCCTTCCGAGAGCTCAAAGTTTGGTGTTTTACAACGAAATTCAAACTAAAGAATAATCTTTAAGTTAATTATATGTATGCCAAATTTCAAGGCCAAAAGATTCACTGAAAAAATGTTATTCAGAATCTACCAACATTGGTAAATTTCTACTACTCCCAACTTTGACAACCTCCCAAAGATTGTATTTTTTTTTTTTGCCATGAAATTTTTGGAACAAAAACTCCTTTATGTTAATAACATAGGATAAACATTTCAAGGCCAAAATATTAATGAAAAAAAAGATATCAACAATCTACCAACATGTGTAGTTGTGGGAAACAATGGGAGAAACCATTTCATTGCTACCAACTTTGACTACTATGTTGGTAGATTTTGAATACCTTTTTTTTGGTGAATTTTTTGGCCTTGAAATTTGGCATAAATATAATTAACTTAAAGATAATTCTTTGGTAAGACTTTTGTGATAAAATATCAAATTTTGAGCTCTCAAAAGGCTTTCAAAATTGGCAGTACTCAAAGTTGGTAGCAATGAAATGGTTTCCCCCATTGTTTCCCACAACTACACATGTAGGTAGATTGTTGATATCTTTTTTTGTATTAATCTTTTGGCCTTGAAATTTTTATCATATGTTATTAAAATAAAGAGATTTTTGTTTCAAAAATTTCATGGAAAATTAAAAATAATTCAATCTTTGGGAGGCTGTCAAAGTTGGCAGCAGTGAAACAATTTCCATAGCTACCAATGTTGGTAGATTTTGAATACCTTTTTCTTGGGTGAATCGTTTGGCCTTGAAATTTGGCATACATATAATTAACTTAAAGATTATTTTTTGGTAAAACTTTCATTGTAAAAACCAAACTTTGAGCTCTCGGGAGGCTTTCAAAGTTGGCAGCACTCAAAGTTGGTAGCAATGAAATGGTTTCCCCCATTGTTTCCCACAACTACACATGTAGGTAGATTGTTGATATCTTTTTTTGTATTAATCTTTTTTTCTTGAAATTTTTATCATATGTTATTAATATAAAGGAGTTTTTGTTCCAAAACTTTCATGGAAAATTAAAAATAATTCAATCTTTGGGAGGCTGTCAAAGTTGGCAGCAGTGAAACAATTTTCATAGCTACCAATGTTGGTAGATTTTGAATAACTTTTTTTCGGTAAATCTTTTGGCCTTGAAATTTGGCATACATATAACTAACTTAAAGATTATTCTTTTGTTAAAAGTTCGTGGTAAACAAACCAATTTTTGAGGTTTCGGGAGACTTTCAAAGTTGGCAATACTGAAATTTTTCTCACTGCGAATTCGAAAACGACATTTTGATTCGTACCCCACTGTACAAAGTGTGCCCTTAAGCTATAGGACATTTTTTATAGCCTTAAAAGGTGACGATACACTTATTCTACAACAACTCATCACATATCGTATTCAGGAGGATACAATGATGAAGCTTACAAAATAACAAGAATCCCCCACACTTCTAAATGTACAACTTAGGAATAAGAATAACAATAATTATCGATATTAGACTGATGGCAATTCATCAAACCGTTATAATGCAAACTTGTATATCTATGGCCTCTTTTGGCCTCCTCATGCACCTAGTAAGTCAAAAATGCCTCTAAAGTATTAAGATCTAATCTTCTTTCCTCCTCCTACAAGCTTTAAGGCCACATACACCCTACACACCCACAATGCACAATTGAGAATGAGGGGAGTAAGAGCTCGAAGCCCTCACTAACCCTCTCTTCTTCAAACCTTAACGCAAACAACTCTCACCTGCGACCATTTTTCATCCATCATGTCCATGGCCTTGTCTATCCAAATCTTAAACATGCGTTCATCCTAAACCTGGTCATGTTCCTCTAGGCCCTAGACTTTTCACTCGGGCCTACTTCCTTTGCCAAAGTGACTCTATAGACTGGTCCCTTCCACTCATCTACTAGATCGTTTTTCCTTCAAAAATATTCCAATGCTGCCATTTTACTCTCCCATACAAAATATTCCAGAAAAATGTCATTTTTTTACCTTTAACCGTAAACTACTTGAAAACACACACAAAAAAATTTCGGTGATTTTGATTGCACGGATTGCAAGATAATTGAGGTTGATGAAAAAAATACCCGAAAAAAACACATGCACGAAAATTCAACCATGGCTACATCAAAAAAAACCTCACTACCAAAACCTATCGCACTTCACTTCACATTCTATATGATGTTGCTTAGTTTGTACCAATTTTCATTGCGTTTGGAATGTTTAGGATGTTGAAGAACACCTTGCACTTGTTGGGGGTTTAAAAGTTTGAGAAAATATTAAAAAATAAAAATAAAAATAAACAAATAAATAACTCTTTGTTTTTGGAATTGCAATATTTTTGACTTTTGTTAATTAACCCCTTAAGGCCCCATGATATTTTGTACTATTTGAAGAAACTACACTTTGACTGCAATTATCTCTTGTACAGTGGCGTGACACCGAAATTGGCCCCTTGTGCAATTCCAAGGATAGTGCCCACTCTGCTGCCAACTTTGGCACCCTCCCGAGCGCTGGAAAATTGTTATTTATACATGAAATTTTAGACACAAAATCATTGTTATGTTGACAACATGTGTACCAAATTTCAAAGCTAGAAGATTGATACAAAAAAAGATATTCAAGATTTACCAACAAGGGGTAGCTGTAAGAAATGTTTCACAACTGCCAACTTTGACACCCTCCCAAGGATTGAAGAATTTCTTTTTCACATGGAATTTTTGGAGTAGAAATGTCTTTGTGTTGTTTACACATGTAGAAAATTGAAGTCCAAAAGACCCACCACAAAAATGATATTCCAAATCTACCAACAGGTGTAGTTGTGAGAAACAAAGTTGCTTCACAACTACGTTGGTAGATATAGAATAACTATTTTTGTGTGTATCTTTTGGCCTTGGAAATTTTCATACATGTGACCAACATCATAAAGATAATGTGGCAAAAATTTCATATTGAAATAACAGATTCCCAGCCCTAAAGAGGCTGTCAAAGTTGGAAGTTGTGATGTAACTTTGTTTCTCACAACTACACCTGTTGGTAGATTTGGAATATCATTTTTATGGTGAGTCTTTTCGACTTCAACTTTTCTACATGTGTAAACAACATAACGACATTCCTACTCCAAAAATTCCATGTGAAAAAAAAAATTCTTCAATCCTTGGAAGGGTGTCAAAGTTGGCAGTTGTGAAACATTTCTTACAACTACCCCTTGTTGGTAAATCTTAAATATCTTTTTCTGTATCAATCTTCTAGGTTTGGAATTTGGTACACATGTTTTCAACATAACAATGATTTTGTGTCTAAAATTTCATGTATAAATAACAATTTTCCAGCGCTCGGGAGGGTGCCAAAGTTGGCAGAACAGTGGGCACTATCCCTGGAATTGCACAAGGGGCCAATTTCGGTGTCACCCCACTGTACAGTGGGGTACGAATCAAAATGTCGTTTTCGAATTCGCAGTGAGAAAAATTTCAGTACTACCAACTTTGAAAGCCTCCCGAGAGCTCAAACATTGGTTTTTTACCACGAATTTTTAATCAAAGAATAATATTTAAGTTAATTATATGTATTCCAAATTTCAAGGGCAAAACATTCACCGAAAAAAAGGTATTCAAAATCTACCAACATTGGTAGATGTGGAAATTGTTTCACTGCTGCCAACTGTGACAACCTCCCAAAGATTGAATTTTTTTTTTTTGCCATGAAATTTTTGAAACAAAAACCTCTTTATGTTAATAACATATGATAAAAATTTCAAGGCCAAAAGATTAAAACAAAAAAAGATATTAACAATCTACCAACATGTGTAGTTGTGGGAAACAATGGGGGAAACCATTTCATTGCTACCAACTTCGAGTATTGCCAACTTTGAAAGCCTCCCGAGAGCTCAAAATTTGATATTTTACCACAAAAGTCTTACCAAAGAATTATCTTTAAGTTAATTATACGTATGCCAAACTTCAAGGGCAAACGATTCACCAAAAAAAAGTTATTCAAAATCTACCAACATAGTAGTCAAAGTTGGTAGCAATGAAATGGATTCCCCCATTGTTTCCCACAACTACACATGTTGGTAGATTGTTGATATCTTTTTCTCCATTAATCTTTTGGCCTTGAAATTTTTATCATATGTTATTAACATAAAGAGGTTTTTTTTCCACGAATTTCATGGTAAATAAAAAAAAATACAATCTTTGGGAGGCTGTCAAAGTTGGCAGCAGTGGAAATTTACCAATGTTGGTAGATTTTGAATAACTGCTTTTCAGTGAATCTTTTGGCCTTGAAATTTGGCATACATATAATTAACTTAAAGATTATTCTTTGGTAAAAATTTCGTGGTAAAACACCAATTTTTGAGCTCTCGGGAGGCTTTCAAAGTTGGCAGTACTGAAATTTTTCTCACTGCTAATTCAAAAACGACATTTTGATTGGTACCCCACTGTACAAGAAACTTAAGTGAGATTATGATTTGTACTTCAAAATTTCCCACATCAATATTAACATTGCAATGTATATATATATATATATATATATATATATATATATATATATATATATATATATATATATATATATATATATATAATGTAGTTTTTAAAAAGTTTATATCTTCTAAATTTTTAATATATATCTTTTGTCCCTCACAAGCCACCCCATTTTCCACACTTTGCCCAACTTCTTTACCCCCCCCCCCCCCCCCCCTCTCAAAATTCAACTACTTCTCTATAGCCTCGTTGCCCTTTTTCTCATAAAGAAACACATTTCCCCTCATAATTTCCACATACAATGTCGGTAGTAAAAAAATAAAAAATATAGAAAATAAAAAATAAAATAAACATCCTCATTTTCATGGCACATTGGGGAATTCACAATTAATCCCTTAAAGACCAAGTGTCCTAACTAGGACATCTCAATGTTCAGGTAGGTTCCCACGGTGTCAATTTTTATTTTTATTTTTTGAAATAAATTATGTGAATTCGGTATATCAATACCAAAATGGGGGTCTAATTTTTTTTTATTTGGAATTTTTAAATGGAAGTTGTGGAGCAAAAGGGGGTTTTTTTGGGGAGAATGGGCAGTGCGGGCAGGGACTTAGAATAAACCTCAAAAATTATTATTATTCAACTTTAACTGTAGGATCTTGTCATAGATTACCAAGAGAGTGCATGATAAAAAAATAATAGAATTTGACCGTATAGATTGTAAGATTATAGCGTTTGAAGTGAAAAGATGAAATTGCTGTCTTTTTGAATATTTTTTGACCGTCTTTGAAGACATGGGAAAAATTGTTGAATTGATCAAAAAAAATTCTTAAATTCTATTTAAGTTTTTGATTTAGTATTTTCTATTAAGAGGAAAGAAAACATTCACAAGAAATTGAATAGAAAGAGGTGAAAATGGTGCTCAAAAACAAGAAAAACCGCGGTTCTTTTGGTGTTAAATTTCCTTCAAAATTTGATTAAAAATGTGTTCACCGGAACCTACCCAATTCTCTAAATGTCCTAGTTAGGACACTTGGTTCTTTCGGGTTAAAAAATAAATTTTACAAGAGCACATTGTGGCTACCAAAAATTTACTTGACGAACACAAATTTTTTTGCTGCCCTTGAGTTGGGTGAGTCGTGTGAATAAGCCATGAAGAACATTACGTATGGGATAGAGGAGTATCAGATTTATAATTTGTTTGGTTTTTCTTTTATGTAGTTACCACCCCTGTGACTGGCGGGGACTTGTCCTCCGGTGTCGGCTTTAGTCAGTTCAGTTTGGGATGTCCTCCGGGGTCCACTTTAAGTCAGTTCAGGAAGGATGTGATGATGAGGCATTTGCATAATTTGGGACATGACCTCATGCATTGGGAAGGGGGATAAGGGTCCAGTCATATGGCAGGCACGTTTTGGTAGATTCCAATGACCGCCTGGCCCACTATCATTAAGTTTACCCCAGCCTTCTTTCACAGTGCCTAGCTTGCACTGGCTGGAAATGGGCTGTGTAAATGGTTTGCCCATTTTCCATCCAATCCATTCAAATGATTTTGAAGTGTTTGGAGAGAAACATACTAGTAAAATTTTGTAAGGTATCACACGTTCTTTGCTAAGGGTCGCTTTACACTAGGAGTCAAGCTCAAACTGATGTGCAAATGGGCTTAAATCCTCGTTTCTCATTGGTCAAAAGCCATTCTTTGGGCTCAACCCCTTTACACTAAGATTCGAGCCTAATGCAACTAAAACATTTTTTAGGTTAAAACCGACAAGCTCTAACACAAGCCTAAGTCAATTCATTGTGTACATCAAACATGAAATCCCAAACTTTGGCCTTGGGCCCGACTCCACATTTCATTAAAAACTGTAATCTTATTATATTGAGTGCTTGAGGCCGGGTCTAAGGCTACGATGGGCCGGGACCCAAGAACGATGGCCCCGATTCCTAAGTGTTAGTGTCCCTAACATACAGCTGTTGAGCTGTGAGTACAGAAAATGATGTGTTTGGGAACCAACAAACTGCAGGCTGCATCACATTCATATTACAGCACACAGGAACATATTTCCCTTAAAAAATGATATAGTAAATAATATCAGTATGATATCTTCAGTTGTGGGCACTAGAAGACCATATCCATGCAACTCCAATTCAGGACAAGTGTGCACTGTGCTGTCAGGTACTAAGGGCCGCTTCACACTATGGCCGTCCAAGTCGAGAGGCCGTGGGATTGAGAGTCCAAACTTTGTTGAGAGTCCAAAGAAATGTGCTGAAAATAGGCATAAAATATAGTTTTCATTTTTTATGAAAAGAAATTGACGGCCTCTCAACCATAGTGACGGGTCTTGCAAAATGTAGGACCCAAACTTCCTCTCGAGAGGCCGTCACCTTGGTCGAAAAGTGTTGCCATGTAAGCATTTTGAAGGTCCACGGCCTTTGGACTTTGGCCTCTAGTGTGAGGGGTCGAGAGGCCAAAACCATGGTTTCTTGCAATTTGATTGGTGGAAACCGACGGCCTCTCGACCTTCGGCCATAGTGTGAAGCGGCCCTTAACCCTTAACCCCTCACCGCCTGAAGTCCAAACATGTGTAAAAGCTGACTTGCTTTTCAAGTCCTATAAGTCTAAATCTCAGTGAGGTATTAAAATCTCAACCGTACAATATTGTAGTGTGCATGTTGTAGATGGTGTGAAAAACATTTGGGGTAATTTGACCGTATAGATTGAAAGATTATAATGTTTTAGTGTTGAAAAAAGATGCTGAAATTTTCTTAAAAACACATTTGGAGGTGAAATTCGATTTCCAAACCTACTCAAATGAAAAAAAATTAAACTTCAAAGTGATTCAAACCAAAAGACAAACACTTTGGTGAAAAAAAATCTCATTCAATTGACACATTGTGTCTGCAAAATTGTTTTGAAATGTCAAAAAACAATGAAAAAAGTAGCAAAAAATCACATCTATGTATGAACCTCCCTCTACTAAAATGCTTCTCAGACACTTATAACCTCTTGGATTCATATGAAATTTTATTCTTATAAACAAGACTAGTATGCGCAACTTTTCCAACAAAAATTATTGAAAACGGACCATGTATGAAGAAGTTATAAGCTGCCAAAGTTCATTGTAATGCAAAAATTTCTGGATTTTGAACTTCGAAATGCTTCCAAACATTCAAAACAACTTGGATTGACATGAAACTTTCACCACAATAACTAGGCTTTATTGGAAACAAAACCCAACAATTTTTTATTGAAAACGAACATTTGATGAGAAAGATACAAACCCCCGAAGTTGCAGCCATCATAATGCAGTGAGGTGAACTCAAATTGAACCTGTGAACTTCGAATGGTTCTCAAAAACTCAGTACATCTTGGATTGATCTAAAAAATTTACCATTGAAACTAGACTAATATGCGCAACTTTCCCAACAAGTTTTTATTGAATTTGGACATTGGATGCAAAAGTTACAGCACTTTGAATTTTACTGCGAGACTATGAGAGGACACTTTTCGTCCCTTTGGGCGGTGAGGAGTTAAAAGACCCTTGGGGTCCCTCTCTACCCCAACTGTAAGAGCATCCCCATTGCTACACGCTAGAGATGATTTGCTGAAATTATTCATTCACATTTGGAGAGCCCTTATTTAGGGCTGCTTCACATTATGGCCGTTCAAGTCGAGAGGTTGTGGGATTGAGAGGTTGTGAGATTTTATTTTATTTTGACACAAATGAAACGGAATTTCATTGCAAAAGAATCACAAAACAAGCCAAGGTTGTGAGATTTAGAGTCCAAACTTCTTTGAAAGTCCAAAGAAATTTACTAAAAATAGGCAATAAAATATAGTTTTCATTTTTTATGAAAAGAAATCGATGGCCTCTTGGCTATAGTTTGGATTTCCATTCCCGTTCGACCCAAACTTCCTTTCGAGAGGCCGTCACCTTGGTCAAAAAGGACTACCACGTAGGCATTTTAGAGAGCGACAATTGTTGAACTTTGGCATTTAGTGTAAAGAATCGAGAGGCCGAATTCATGGTCTCTTGCAATTTGATTGGTGGAAATCGACGGCCTCTCGACCTTCGGCCATAGTGTGAAGCGGCCTTTACAATCCCCCACCCTTGGGAGCCCTTCACACATCAAAAGTGCACATTAAATATTCAATGGACCAATCTCAAGTAGAATGTGGGGATATAGTCAACTAAATAGTGATTTGGAGAGTCGTTTTTTAACATACTAGGATCAAGAGTCAAGAGGCATTTTTGGAAGGGCCCTTGGCACTTTTCATCTAGTTCTGAAGTGCGAAGGACTCTGGAAGGGTTGCGGTCGAGATGCTCTATCCTTCTCACTGTTAACCCTTAAACGTCCACATTACATTTATCCGGTCAAACCTCATCAATTTGTCACATTTTAAAATGTATTATAATTTTTTTGGTATTTTTCTCATATAATATATCCTTAAACCAATTTACACTGAATTTTTCATAATTAGTTAAATGAAAATGAATTTTATAAGATTTTTCAAAGTTTTTATCTTGTAATAGCCATAGTCATTACAAAAATTCCTAAAATAGTATGATTGGTTTTGAAAAAATTTAAATAATAGTAATGAACAACAAAGTGAAGGTTGCATGCTTCTCAAGCTTATATAGCAAGAAATTTGATTAAAAAACTTTTTCTGCAGTGTATACTAGAATTTTAGGGATGTGAGCTTTAAAGTGCTATAAAAAAATGCAATTTTAACAAGTTTGAATTACCGTAAATTGGACAAAAAAGTAGAAGACAACTCCCACACATTCCCAGTTGGGATCAATTTCTTTTGAAATTAGGAACTAGGTGAAAATCGGCGTTTGATTGAAAAACAATCAAACAGGGCCCCACGGGTCTCTTTGCGCGCTTAACCCCTAACCACCCAACCATGCATATTTTGTATGATGTACAGATTTGAAGTCCATTTTTTCATCCATCATGCACTTTTTGTAGTGTGAACTTTTTATTGAACCTTTTATGGGAAGTTAGCTCCGTGCATGTGTGACCCGATTAGAAGGGAGATGATTTGTGAAAGTTTTATGCCTCATTTCATGTTGTAGTGTTCCACCCAAAATTTTGAAGATTTTAGTCTAAAAGGACTCTTAAAAAAGTCAACTACTAAAATTAAGCAGCCAACAAATCTCCAAAAATCACTACACTTAGAGTATTACATTTCAACCCATCACAACAAATTTCATTATTAAATTGTCAAAATTTTATTCGTAATCATTTTACAAAAGAGTGTTAAATTTTAAGTTTGAAATTGAATACACAAATATTGGTGATAGCAATTGCAAATCTAATATAATGAAAAGAATTAAAATGCATAACATACAACTTTTATTCATTTATCGACTTGAAATCATCCCTCTTAGTTGCATTTTATAATGCATCTTTGGAAAACTGCCAAATCTGAAAAGGGTGAGAACGTTTAGGGGTTAACCCCTAAAGGACCAAGTATCCTAACTAGGACATTTAGAGAATCGGGTAGGTTCCGGTGAACACATTTTTAATCGAATTTTGAAGGAGATTTAATAGTAGATTCCCCAATGTGACACGAAAATGGGGATTTTTTTTTTTTGAATTCCGACACCGTATGTGAAAGTTATGAGGGGAAATGTGTTTTTTTCGGGAGAAAGGGCAACGGGGCAGTAGAGAAATAGTTGAATTTTAGGGGGGGCAACAAGATGGGCGGTGTGTGGAAAATGGGGTGGACTGTGGGGGGCAGAAGACCACCCCGTTTCCCAAACTCATAAAAAATTTTAAAAATAATATTTTTTAATTTTAAATTAATTTTTTATAAATAAAAAATATTATTTCAAACTGAAAAGTATTATTTTAAATTAAAAATATTTTTTTAAATTGAAAGTTCAATTTCATAATTAAAAATATTATTTAAAAAATTGAAAAATAAATTCATTTTTAAAAATAAAAAATAAAAAATAAAAATCGTCCAATGAGGGACTGCCACGTGGCAGTGTACCTTGAGAGTTAGTGGGGTCATGAACATTGGAATGGGTTGGCACTTCAACCACCCTTTATTTCCCCCCTAACCCCCAAAATTCTTAGAAAATGTGCTACATGTCTTCTAAAAGTTGGAGATTTTTTTTTTTTGAAATTTTTTTTCGCCATTTTGTAGAGGGTGGAATGTACTTGTGTTTCACCGCTCGGATTTGTATTTTAAATAAAGAAAGTCGAAAATATTGCAATTCCAAAAACATACAGTCTTTTCTGAACTTTTAAACCCCCAACAAGTGCAAGGTGTTATTCAACATCCTAAACATCTCCAAACGCAACGAAAATTGGTACACAACTAAGTAACATCATATAGAATGTGAAAGTGAAGTGCGACAAATTTCGGTAGTGAGGTTTTTTTGATGTAGATGTGGTCAAACGCATCTGAAATTTTCGGGCATGTGTTTTTTTGGGGTGTTTTTTTCCATCAAACTCAATTATCTTGCAATCCGTGCGGTCAAAATCAACGAAATTTGTTGTGTATGTTTTTCAAATAGTTTAGGACAAGATCTTACGGTTAGAAGGTAAAAAATAACATTCTTTTGGATTTTTTGCGTGGGGGAGTAAAAATAGCAGCATTGGAGTGTTTTTGGAGGAAAAACACTCCGGTCCTTTAGGGGTTAAGGGTTAATGCAAGCGAGAATGCAAGATGACAAAAATTGCCTCCTACTTTGTCCATGTAGGGCTCACCTTTTAAAATAACCCCTCTTCCAAGGGTTTAAAATTCCCGAGGGGATCCTCGTAATTTAATTTGCGGCCGTTGGTCTCAAATTTACAAAAACAAAAGTCAAATGGAAGATCCTAAGGTGCTCAAAATGAAAATTTCAAAAAATAGGGCCTATGGGTGAATAGTGCTTCCATTAACGTCCAATGGGGATTTAGAGTCCGGGCCTCTCTACAACCCATATTTAGCCAAATGATTGTTCAATTGTGGTTTAATATATGAATTGTGATATTTTTTAATACATGATTATTAATTTTACCTTGTACCAAAATTGTTTGGTCATTGTTATTATGATGAAATACCACCAAATACAAAATATACTCTACAGCTGCAAAAGTCTTTTGGGCCATTCGAGGGTTAAACTGGACCCTACTAAATGGATAAACTAGAGCATCCATATTTCGTCGTGAATGAATTCAATCCCATGGCCATCTAGAACCTTGTCTTGCACACAGTGGAAATTGTTCGGGGCAAAGACATGGTCTGAAATCTAGGCTTTACATGATAACTTAGACTTGGGCATCATCATTTCATTTATTGGCAAAACCGTCAAGAAAGGTACTACTAATATCCCTTTATATTGAAGGGAATGCCCTACAATGATTCTCCTCTAGGTTGTTTCACGATAAAAGAAACACTTGTCACCAGGTTTGATATTGGTCAGAGACCAACACCCCTTTTCTCCTCCTAAGTTTCAAGACCTAAGGTTGAGGTACCTTATTCCGATAACTTAAGCTACCTACACTATTTCTGGACGAGCCATTAATAGGGTGATATTTTTCCCGGGTTGGAAGTTACTTTTCACGGAGAATGCAAATTTTTCCATGAATTATTTCCCAATATTGAAATTTGTACAATTTTTCAAAGTGAAAAGTACTTCAGGACCCAAAAGCGATAATATGCTCAAATGTACAAATGAGGTACATCTTTTCTTTCAAAATCTAGAAATTAGGCCTGATCGGTTTTGTGTCCCTTGTCGCTTCAAGGTACCTCAACCTTAAACGTCTGAACATGCCTTTGCGGCCAGTAGAATACGTTGTATTTAGGTTGTATTTGGACACCTTTAATGGGTTTGAGTTTAAAATAGAAGTTGGAATTTAGATTAATACGGTTCTAGTGAGCTACTGAGATCCCAAATCAAAGTTTCTTGTTGATAGAAAATCCCAATTATACAACAACGTATATACTATCCCCACGGGACGTTTAGGGGTTAATTTGTATTCAGTCAAGTAACTTAACCCTTTTGTACATAGTTGATCACATTCTGGTCACTGGAATGTCAAAATTGCAAATATAAGAATTTTGAATTGTGAAGTTCAAAGTTGAAGATTTCTGATATGTATATTCTAGAAAAATAAATTCTCAATTTGGAGTTGTGCAACTATAAAAATACCATTGAACAAAACGTGAAAATACTCCAAATGCTTCAAAATACAATAAATACTTACATATACTATGCGGTCTTTTTTGTGTTTGGAAGTTTGTTATCTTGAATGTTTTATTTTTTAAAATTGTGTTCTCATGTTTATGTTCTATTAGTGTATGTATTCTGATCTTGAGTAACGTACCAACACCTTTCATATGTTAACATGTAAATTTTTGTTCCAAACCGTATATAGATAAGTCACTCTCACTTAAAAATTCACAATAAATATTTGTGAGTTTGTTCTTGATATGAAAGATTGCAAGGGAGAGGTATTAACATAGGTCATTGTTGAATCGCTTTATTTTCATTTAAAAAAATTAAACCCGAATTCTATATAATGTTGAAGTCACACACCCTCCAAATTTTCATTTTGAGTGTGCATTATACAGCTCAAAGACATACTATAATCTTGCAATTCCAACATTGGATGATTCTTTAATTTGGCAAAATGTCTCCGCTACAATTGAAGATACAATTGTACCGTTGATTTCTAGTTTAATCCATTCTATTTTTGATAGTATCAACTATGGTGGATTAATCCACTGAAATACACCAAGCTACAACACCCTAGGCACTAAAGGGTTAAGGTAAACCATCCCATTTGTGCCACTTTGTAATCAATATGTATGAGTGTGTTACATTGAAAACTTTGATATGTACACTATTGGTACACAATGACACAAATAAGGTGGCTTTTGACACTAGTAAAAAGGTGTTCTTTGGGCACCAAGGAATAGTGTCAATGCATTGTGCCTAAGGCTTTGTGTCGGGCATCACATTTTATTAGATTCTTTATTGTCCAATTGTAAATTGTAGCATAAATAGAATGGATTGTCATATACAAACCAAGTTACTGTAGATGGAAGGTAGGATGAATATCCAAGACTATTATTCAAGATTATCTTTTTCACCATACAAAAAAAAATTGTGAAAAAAAAATCTCAAATTTTTGGTGTTGTTTTAATAAATATTTGAGGTCTACCTTCCACCTACAGTATCAATTTGCAAAACTCTTTGTTCCACATATAGGATCATTTTTACAATTCTTCTTGAAGTTGGCAACCCATGTAAAATCCAAAAATAGCTTAAATGACCTTAATTAACCCCTAAATGCTAAAACGACCATTTTCAGGTAGCTGCCCGGATTTTACGGGCTGCCCGGAATAAAATAATATTTTTTTGGAAAAAAAAAATATATTTTGAAATACCACATCAAGTCTACTTTCCAACCCAATTTGAATTATATCAATCCGAGTTAAACTCCACCCGGGAGAATTTTTCAAAGTTGATCACCTCAACATTGTCCTAGTGTTATAAAAAGTTCTATTTGGAGAAACTAATGATGTTCCATCCAACATTTCTTTTGCTTTTTTGAAGTTTACAATGGATAAACAAACTTTAACCAATCACGCTAAATTTTAAACTCTAAAGGTGAAAATTATAATTTTTACAAATTTTCAAAGGTTAATGCTTTTAAATTCATTATAAAAAGATCCAAAGTTATTTTTGAAAATTTCACCGTACGGATAATTTGTACAGATGATGTCCTATATTTTTTCTATTGAACCAAACTTCATCAAACATAAGGAAGGCATATATTATAACACATCTATGTTTTGTCCAATACCCCTCGAGCTTTTAGGGGTTAACCCCTAAATGTCCTCACCTATTTTGTAAAAGTCAAATCACTACAATTTGCATACTTGAAATATCACATCGGGTGATTTATAATTTTTCATTGATAGTCATTAGTATTATGAAGGTATAACAAAAGTTTCAACATGATTGGAAGATATTTTGAATATTTACAAATTTTATTGTGTAAATAGGATAAGAATTCAAAAATAAATATATTTTGTCAAATTTAATATCAAAAATTGTATTTAAGGTAGATAAAAGTTACATTGACAAGTAGTAAAAATATGAAAGTGAAGAAAATAAAAGAGACTTATGATTGGAGCATCTTTAGAAAGCCCTTTGTATTTTGGACACTCAAATTGCAAATTTCTCAACGGTGGGAAAACTTCAAATGAAGCCTATTATTTAATCCCAACGGTCAAAAGATGTATAACTTAACTTAAACATCTAATGAAAACACCAACTACAATAAAGCTTAAACACTTGATTTTTAGGATGTTTGACCAAAAATCAAGCATAATATGGTTGATTGGGCACTTAGGGGTTAAAGAGATGGCATGACCAACAAAGAGCCTTCACCAAAAAAAAAAAGGTAAAACTTCCTTCAACTACTATGTAATACTTCGTTTTTGATTCATCCATTTGCTTGTCTATTTGCCAAATTCTGGTTGCAATGACGCTCAGGGGTTAACCTTGAAGTGCTCAATCTACCGTATTTTGCTCTTTGCCCAGAATGGATAAAGCTGCCCATGGTTAGAAAATAATTGTTTTCCAATTTCGATGGTTTTTAACAACAGGAAATAAGAATATGCATGTATTGTGTTGTTGTGCACTCCGTCTGATCGAAGGTCAGTGTTGTTGAAAACAATTTTTTGAATTGAAAAATCTCAGTGAAGGCTTACCGCTGGTTGTTTCAAAACCAATTGGGGAATGGCATGTGGATATTAACCCCTAAAGGACCAGGGGTGTTCAATTATGAGAAAATGCCACCATTGAGAAGATTGATGGAACTTGTTTGGGGTATTTTGTACACATGCTGAAATCGGATTGTTCAAAAGTGTTCCAAAAATGCTGAAATTTTTAATGTGAGTAGAAATCATCATTTTAAACATGTGAAAAAGAATTCAAGTAAATTGGAGGTGTGAAGAGGAAGATATGAGGGCCTGAAGTAACGCCTAAATACCTACTGTGCAACTCAAAAAAATCACCAAAAATCGCTCACTTAATGAATTTCCAATTAAGAAGTGCATACAGATTCAGCTCTCAAAAAGAGCCAGGGTCTCTTTGTTGCTCATCCTAAAATTCAAAGCCCAAGAACCCAAATTTCCCCACTTTCTAGTTCTAGAGGCCCCCTAGGGGCTTTACGGTCCTTTAGGGGTTAAGTTGAAGTGGAGCAATTTTTGAAAGGAGCAACGTCAGTCTGAATTGAATCTTGGGTTCACCTTATATAGAACTAAATATACATTGTTGTTAATGAATTTAAAAGTATTTACCATTGAATATTCACCAAAATTACAATTTTTTTTTTTTAGAATTTGAAATTCGTTAAAACTAAACATTCTATTCTGAAATTAAAAAAGGAAAAAAACTCAAAGGAGAGAACATCGTTACTTTTCCAAAATAGAAATTTTTATAACACTAGGACAATATTGAGGTGTTTGTTTTTGAAAAATTCCTTAGTGAACCTCAGTATTGCAAATGAATTACATCAAACAACACTAAAACATGATCTTTACCCCCAATTTTAACAAAAAATCAAAACTTGAAATATATCATTTATTGACCATGAGCAAGAGTAGTCACTACTATTTAGGCTGCAACCGCAAAATGGTCGATCGGTCAATTAGGGGTTAAGCCTTTACCGTCATGGTAGTTTTGGAAAAACCACCTTTTTTTGGGTGATGTTTCTTTAAAACTCTCTATGTTGAAATTGAAGATACTATTAATAGTATCCAACTGTACGAACGTAAGCATAGCTTAATGAAACAAGTCTCAGTTAAATTTTGGTAAGATCGGACCGTTGGATTGGAAGATTATAGTATATCTTTGAACCGTATAATGAACACTCAAAATTCAGATTTTGGGGGGTGTTTGACTTCAAGGTTAAATAGAATTTGGGTTAAATTTTCAAAAATAAAAGTAAAGATATTCAACAATTACCTGTGTCAACACCTCTTCACTGCAATCTTTTATGTCAAGAATAAACTCATACATAATTATTGTGGATTTTATAAGTGAGAGTGACTTATCCATGTACGGTTTAGAACAAAATTTATACGTTCAAATAAGAAAGGAGTTGGTACATTGATCAAGATCAGACTACATACACTAATGGAACATGAATAAGAGAACACAATCCAAAAAAAACAAAAAAACAAGATAACAAACTTGCAGTCACAAGAAATACCACATAGTACGTGTGTTGTATTTGTAAGTATTTGTTGTCTTTTGAGGTATTTGCAATATTTTGGTGTTTTGAACATAGGTATTTGGATAGCTGAGAAAGTCAAATTTCAAATTTTCTTTTTGCATCATGTGCAAGATCAAAAGTTACACATCTAAACTTCACACATTGGACTGAGATGGTTCACAGATTTTCTAGTGATCTAGTGACCACTTAGTGGTCACCTGGGCACTAAAGGATTAAGTGTTGCCCAGGGGACAAGAATTTTCTGTTCCTCTGGGCTGCCCCCCTGAAGGCCCATGTCCCATACTTGTAAGGGTTAATTTTTGTTGTCCATGGAAATTTTTCTTTCTTCACATCACTCACATGGGTCAGTGAAACTGATGTTTGTCAAAAAGTGGAAGGAGTTGTAAAGTGGGCAGGAGGACCTTTACCACACCCATGTGAAGCAGGCCAGATTTTGTGTAGGTGGGGCCATGCGGGGCCCTGTGTGAATCCGCTGAATGCAAAGTCATTTGCTGCTTTTGACATTCAACCCACATCTTAAGTTATGCCATGCATGCAAAGCTACTGCGAGCTGACATATGTAATCCAGAAAGCCATGCACTTTCTTGTGGACCAGATTTTTCCCCACCTGTTTTCCTTTGAAAAATCTTTGCTCACTCTCTAAATCCCTCCCTCGACGTTGATGGAAGCACTATTCACCCCATGGGCCCCGTTTTCTGATATTTCCATTTTGGGCACCCTAGGGTCTTTCTTTGACAATATTTTTTTGCAAATCTAAGGCCTCCATCCTTGATTTAACCCCTAAACGTCCTAACATTCAGAAACAGAATCAGGAACATATTCAAACCCTTGTAACATTCTCATACAACCTTGAATGATTTTCTTTCAATTCACCTTTGAAAGCCTATTACATTCTTTACGAATTACAATAAATCTCTTGTGATAGGGAACTATTGATAATATTAGAGAGGCCTCCAACTACAAGTATGTCAAAAAAATTGGGTAGATTTTATGCTTGCAATGGTCTTCTCATGTACATCTAAGCCATGGTAATATCTACTTTTGACACTAGAATCTACTTTTGTTCAAAGGGTTGGTACATTTAGGGATTAAACTTCCCGAAGTGGTTGGATTCATCATCATTTTTTATTAATTTTGCAAGGTTTTCTCTTGGATTTCAATTAAAATTTCCAAATTAATTTTTTAATAAAGAAAAATATAACGAATTTTGAATAACATGCACTTTGAGATGGTATAATTTTTATTATTTGATTCTACTTATTTTGAAAAATCATTGTTAAAGTCTCACTTTTTGAACTAATGATGAAATTTGACATAAGCCAATTTTGCCATTCATACCCTTTGACGCGCGTGCGTCCATATAATGGATGATGAAAAAACTGTAAGCCTTCTCTTAATTACATCATGTACATTTTTCATCTATATATAGATTCTACTATGATTGATATTACAAAATAGAATGGACTAAATTAGAAAGTAAGTCTACAATTGTCTCTTTTGCTAGAGTGTAGACATTTTGCCAAAATTAGATATTCATTCAATGGTGGGATTGCAAGATTATAGTGTGTCTTTAAAATGTATAATGCACACTCAGAAATGAGATTTTGGAGGGTGTGCGACTTCAACATTATATAGAATTTGGTTTAAATTTTCTAAAATGAAAGTGAACATGGTCAACAATGACATATATCAACACCTCTCCATTGCAATCTAGAATGGACTGACACATAATTATTGTGAATTTTTAAAGTGATAGTGACTTATCTATATACGGTTTAGGACAAAAAATTGTACATTAAAACATGAAAAGAATTGGTACATCGATTAAGATCAAACTACGTACACTACTGTAATGGAACATGCACAAGAGAATACAACCCCAAAAAATAAAACATGGTAACAAACTTTCAAACACAAGAAATAACGCATAGTACATGCGTTGTACTTGTAAATATATAATGTATTTTCAAGTATTTGTAGTATTTTCACATTTTGTTCATAGGTATTTTGATAGTTGCACGACTCCAAATTGAAATTTTCTTTTTCTAAAAGATGTGTATTATAAATCTCAAAATGTGAACTTTACAATTCAAGACTCCAATTCTTCACAAATTTTTTGTTATTTGCATTTTCGACACTACAAAGACCATAATTTGGTTTGCTGAGCATTAAAGAATTAAAAGCCGATACAAAGTGAGCTGAAAGAATTCATAAGATAACCTCTAAATATCCAACCATCCAGAAAGTGTACGATGAATAGAAACAAAGTTGGCTTTTTCATCCATCGTTGACTTTTGGCATAGTGAAATTTTTACTAAAGATTTTTATGGGTAGTTAGCTTCATGCACGTGTGATCCAAGAATGATTTGTGAAAATTTATGCCTCATTTCATGTTGTAGCGATTCATCAAAAAACTGAAGATTTTAGTCTAAAAGTGCTCTTGAAAAGACTCATCTCATAAAATTAAGAAACCAAAAAATCTCCAAAAATCATTACATTTAGAGTATTACATTTCAACCCATCACAACAAACTTCATCCACAGATTGTCAATATCTTGTTCACAATTGAATTACAAAATAATTTTGAATTGTAAGTTTCAAATTTTTACAGAAAAATATTGGTGACAGCAATTGCAGATATGGATGGAATCTAAAATTGAGAATACACAATTTCTATTCATACCAATGAGGAGGAGGCTGAGATATGAAAAGGAGGCATCCCACGTGGGCTTGGGGGTAGAAAAGAGAAGAATTATGGGCCATGATCTTTCCAGGCAGGGCTTTGTCAAGTCACCCTCCGAGTCTCCGGGCCTCAACAATTCACTTTCCACCACTAAAACATCTCCCTCTCCGGGCCGGTTGCCCAGCCAGGTCAGACACTCTGTAAAAACAATTAATCATTTTTTTGAACAGGTGGCACTAATGAAACAAACGGTGTAGTAGCACTTTCATCTACATTTCAGTTGAAGTTGTCATAAATGAATGAAAAATTCTGGAAATCGATGAAAATATGTAAAATTGGATGAACATTTTGGTGATAAAAGAATGAAATTTGAGTTTGAATTTAACACTTTTCAAAAATGATTTTTCAATTTTGTTATATTTTTCCAGCTAAAAAAAGTACTGACATACATAAGACTATTTTAGTTGGTAGCCCCTCCCCCTTCATCAATCTACAAATTTATTATTTTTTCTCCAAAAAAATGTTGTATGTGCCAAAAATGTATTCTTTGCAAATATGTATTTTAACCCCTAAATGACCAATCGACCATTTCATGATTGTTGCCTTTTTTCACGAGTTGTTCAATATATATATATATATATATATATATATATATATATATATATATATATATGTTTTTAAATTGATGACGTGAACATCTAAAAATATTTTGGGAATTTTACCGTATGGATAATTTTAAAACATTATTCATTTTCTCTATAGAATCAAACTTCATTGAAGATGAAGAGGTCACATATTATAACACATCTATGCTTTGTCCAATTCTCCTATGTGATTTAGAGGCTAAGTTCTCGTTAATCTTTTCAGTTTGCTCAAGGACTTCTTTGCTTCACAATTTGTATAGAGGTCAATGGTGAACATTTTCTGTAATGGGATAAAATAGATATTTCTAAAATTAAAATAATGGAAATCCAAATTCTTTGAAATACTTGTCATTACAAAGTCATTAAGATACTCAATAAAGTAGTGGGAATTACCTTCATTTTTATTTCCTATGAATTGGCGTGTGTTTGTGACATTACCTACAAGTGTACGACAATGAGAGTGACATGAAATCGACATACTCTTATTAAAGATAGATTCTATATTACGTAAATAAAATATTTCATTTGTGGGTGAAAGCATGGTAAACTGTACCACTTGTGATCCCTATGAAGAAGCAACAATGTAGGGTTCAAAAATCCATTAAAAAAACTGTGAATTTTTTTTGGATAAAATAAAAGAAAGAAGGTCTAACAGAATCTAACTAGAAAAATTGAAAAAAACATGTTCAATAAGTATTTATGTGTGTTATAATAAGGTTAGAGTGGTTAAAATTGAAAAAGTAGTTCTGACCAAAATGAAAAGTGAACAATTGCACAATGAAACTTATAGATTATATAATTTATATTCATATTGAACATGATTCAATTCATCAAATTTGCTCCCAAATGTTTTTTAAGCATCTATCTTCAAACTTTACTTTTAGTAACCTTTTTTTTTTAAAATTTAATTTTAAACTTTGAATTGAAGTACCTAATAGAACTATGTAGGGTTTTACCAAATTAGAACTTAAATATACGAATTTTTGTTGTTATTTATGGCCTTTGACCAAGAAAATTGTAATTTCATCACTAAAAATGACTTTAATGGTTCAATTTACTGTCCTTTCACTCTTGTGTGAAATTTAATTTATTTGAAAACATATGCGTTTAAAAAAAATTGAAACTAGTAACTTTAAATTTTGTATTATTAATTTGATCAAACCTATATACTAACCTAGAAGTAATGGAAAAGAAGTCATTTATATAGGACCATATATAAGGCGATTAAAAGATATACCATGTACCACTTTGTAAGACAAATGATGCATTCAATTTGACTTTTCGTAATTTGAGTGATGAAAAAGTGAGATTATTAGAGCTAGAGTATATAATAGCCTCCGCCATAAAACAAGAAGTAGTGGAAAAGAAGTCATGTACATAGGATCATATACGAGGCGACAAAAAGATGTATCACGTACCAGTTTGTGAGACAAGTGATGCAATCAATGTGACTTTTCGTAAGAAAGATGAAAAAACGAGATCGCTAGGGCTAGGATGTATCATGGTTTGACTTTGTCTCCTTAGTCATAAAATACGGCTTTGTCTCCTTTGAGACACTCCATTTAGTTTGTGATAGAGACAAGATTTCAAGTCACTTTACAATCCTTTCGGCCATAAAGCATAACTTTGTCTCCTCGGCCACTCTAGTTAGTTTGTGATCAAGACAAGATTTCAAGTCACTTTACAATCCTTTTCATACGTGGCAAACTAGAATTAGCTCTGTTCGTCAAAGTAAATCCTTTAGTGTTCAAAAGTTCTTCAGTACGATGAAAGGATGTACATGATTGTGTGCTTTGACCACCAAAAGTTAGATAGATCTCGTGTATAACATTCTTGAATCCACTTGCGAGGGTCATATCTCAACACTATTACTATTGAAGAATAATTCCTCATCAACAATACGAGAATTGTTACAGTTGTTTTTCAACAATAATTCTATTGTTGATAGATGATTTTAGCAAGAAGAGTCACGAATGTTACATAATTTGCCCAAAGTACAAGCCTCCTCTCATAGATTTGAAGTCATGACGTTTTTTCACATCAAACTATCGATATTTGAGCATCTCTAGAATTTAGTATTTTAATTTAATATGAGGCAAAAATCTTATTGCATGGACTCTTATATTGACACCTCTAAATCAAGTTGAGATGCAAATGCAATAAATAATCAAGAACATTATAATTGTGAAGCTCTCTCCAAATTTCCTTTAAATTTATTGTAAACATTTGAAGAAGTTTTCAAGTTTTTATTATTATTATTATGGGTGTAGTGTATACGTGTAAATATATAAACTATAAGATCACAATCGTCGTGTTAGCATGGTACGCTTCTTGTAAAATTAATTTTTTCTCAATTTAATTAGCCTCACGTGAAAATGTATATATTTGAACCATCCTAAAGTGAGTAGTGTGGTAAAGGGTGTTTTGTAAGAATTAGACTCTCAAAGAGCGTAAGTCCTCAATAACCTCTATCCAAAGGGACAAAACCAATAAATAAAATAAAAGAAGTAAATCTTTTCTAGAGTAAATAAACAAATACAACTTGAATAGCAATCCCTATCAACAACAAACACAACAATAAGGTAACTATATCTAAAAGTGACCATTACCTCAAAGCGTCCATAGCTCAATCTTTCATAATAAGTAGATTCTGACACCCCACTGTTGATGAGAATGTGCACAATCTGAACATTAGAGTTTAGGGTCGTTTTAACCCTTAAACGTACCACTCCTTTGTAGGAAAGTCAAACTACACAATTTACTGAATTTTTGCCTTCAAGATTTATCAAAGTATATTTTGTAATATTTTTCATGCATGGAATTGAATGTTTCCTATCAGTCTTGAAATTTTCAGATTTTTTGATTTATACGGCATTTTTAACAAATTTTAAAGTCAAATACTTCAAAAAATAAATTTTATTACAAAAAGCTATAAAAAATGAATATTTTTTTGGGAGCAAGTACAAATAACAATGGAGAATCACATGATATGTTTTCCATAGAAACTTTTTATTTCAATTTTGAAATTCGAAAGTTGAAAATCCCATCATTCCTATGTAGTGTAATTCAAACCTTGACCTACAAAGCTTGCACAAGCAATAAAATACTCAATAATTGGAATTTTTAAGATTTGAAAAGTGGAGTACAAACTAGACTTAATAAACTTCATTTTCTGAGTTGGGTGTATTAGCAACAAAAGTCATCTTCAAGATCAAAATTGGGTTTGACCAACAAACATCCAGTAACTGGATGCGTGGACGTTTAGGGGTTAAGGTCAGCCTCTAGTCAACGCTTTGGAAATTCATAACTTATTCATACGGTGTGCAAATAATGCATGCTAAAGTGCGTTGGGATCCTCTTGAACTTGCTAACAAGACCCAGTGAAAATATTTTCTGTTTTATGTGTGTAAATAAGCTCTGTTGGTAAGGTGAACGCTGTAAGGTATAGTTACATTAGGGAGTGTTAGAGTTTGAAAATCTGATGCAAGATTTTAATTTGACTTTCTAAGTTAGATTCAACAATCAACAATGGCGTTCAAAAGTAGTAGCCCAGTCGTGAGATTTTGACAGGAGTCGTGAATTCGGACACCCTGAATGGTAACTAACCACACTGACTCCCAAACCAGACTAATTAGCAATGAACTGTGGAGGACGGCATGGGGAGATCATTGAACACGAATACACGATCCATTTCATTATCACTTGCCAAATAAGTTAGCAAGGAATCCCGGTAATGCAGCAAGGGAAGGCAAAGCAACTGAGCTGAATGAGCACTGAGCTGCAGGGCGACTTGGAAGCCAGCCAGGGAAGTGAGGGAAAGCCGCCCGGGCAGATATTTCACCGTAGTTGCAAGTTACCACGGGGCTTTTCGGTAACTCCCTTTTCACTCTCCGCGCTTTAGCGTGGGCAAGCCAGGTGCTTTTTCATTCATCCGGGGTCCCACTGATGAGCTTTATCATCCTCACATGGGAAAAGCACATCCACGTGGGTCTGCTTCCCAGCCTCTAAGTTGTTCCTCCCAAGCTTCGCTGCTTAGCCTTCCCACTCTGGTCTCTCGTCTTAGTCTTTCGTGCAGATCGTGCTCTGCTTGCTCGTCTCTTGTCTCGCATCGCCTCTGCCTTCCCTTCCCTCCCCTCGCGCTCTTTCGTTTGACTCCTCTCTCGCCTCCTGAGCTTACTTGTAGCGCCCAGTTGGTCGTTGCGATCCATCGGGGTTTCAAAGTTGTTGCGTTTCGGTTGTTCTTTTGTGCATCGTTTTTGAGGATTGCTGCGTTCTCTTCCTGTTTAGAGGTTTATGGGTGGTTTTCTCGGGGCCGGCATTTGAGGGATTGTGGCAATTTGGCCAAAATTTGGTAAGCTGCTGCGAGTGGATCCGTGATTCTGCTTGGTGTTCAGTGCTTTTGCAACGTCATTTGCTGTCGAGGCGGTTTCGAGTTGCGTGCCGTGCTCACGATTCGAGTTTGGGTTGTGGTCAACAGAGTTTGGCGCTGTGGGAACTGATACGATACGGGAAGGAGAAGACTACGTGGTACGGTGGGCGTGGAGATATTTGGATGGGTTTGCGAGCAGGAAGTGCACCGAGGAGTGGGCACAGAGACTTGTTGTTGTTGCCGTATGAGCAACGGTGGTTCACCCAGGAAGGTGGTGGTGGTGGGAGGAAAAGAGTTTTCGGGTGTGAATGAAAGGATAGCAATCGGTGATGAGCGGTATCCAGTTTCAGGTTTGAACAAGTTATAGCCTCAGTCCGTTGAGTTGAACCTTTTGCTTCAAGAAGAGCTTGAGTTAAGGCAGTTTGTCTCTCTCTGACCGATGATACAAAGGAAAAAGTACGTCGTTGCTCTCCTTGAGCTTGGGTTAGGATTGTAAGCCACGGAAACTCACTAGGACT
This sequence comes from Pohlia nutans, assembly GCA_022496805.1. NCBI lineage: Eukaryota > Viridiplantae > Streptophyta > Bryopsida > Bryales > Mniaceae > Pohlia > Pohlia nutans. The sequence goes on from CM040086.1 coordinate 9,502,152, forward strand.
CACGTTATGATCCCGATGACACCCAGTTCTTCCGTTGCCTACCGTGAGCTTGAAGGCGTTGACGAGGGTAACAACTACTGGCCATCGGTGTCGCCATCCTCCGTTGGCGTCGTTGCGCCTCTCTCCACCTCCGGTGATGAAGGCACGGGCACCAAGGTGCGCAAGCCGTACACGATCACCAAGCAGCGCGAGCGGTGGACCGAGGAGGAGCATCAGAAGTTTCTGGAGGCATTGAAGCTGTATGGGCGCGCGTGGCGACGCATCGAGGAGCACATTGGCACCAAGACGGCCGTGCAGATTCGCTCCTACGCGCAGAAGTTCTTCTCCAAGATCGAACGGGACGTCACGGCCGAAACAGGGGTCGCGCAGGTGATCGATATTCCGCCGCCGCGCCCCAAGCGCAAGCCCACGCACCCGTACCCTCGCAAGGCGGGCCGCAGCTTCGGCAAAACGCAGTCGGAGGACGAGTGCCCGTTGGCCGCGGGGGCCGGTTCCATTGGCTCCTCGTCTGGAATTTCCACCGCTAACATTTCCAACGCCGACGGCTGCTCCAAGAGCATTGTTTGGGAGCAGGATGACGCTGGCGAGGCCTGTCAAGACATCGCGGCCAAGGCGAGCCCCACCGACGTCGCGGATGCGGCACTCACTCGCGCCTGGGGGATCCCCAATCCGGCTACATCGCCCGCTCGGCCTGCCATTGTCGCAGCACCGTCACCCAGCAACAACAACAACCCAGCGCGGGTGCCGGTGGCGTTCCCGGCGACCATGCCGTGGGCTCGGATCTTTGGCGGAGGGATGAACCCTGCGATGATGAATCCGGCCATGATGAGTCCTGCTCTCATGAATCCCGCGCTCATGAACCCTGCTATGATGAATCCCGCGATGATGAGTCCGCAGGGTATGATGATGCCATGGGTTGCGGCGGGTGCACCCAATGCTCCGGGTGGTGGCATGGAGAATGGAGGTGCGGTGTCCGCCATAGCGGCCACCATCGCGGCTGCATCGGCGTGGTGGGCGATGCAAGGGGGCATGCCACTGGGTGTGATGCATCCCGCTTTGGGCGCCATGTACTTGGGCGGTGCTCCTCCTCTCGCCATCCCCACTCCATATCTCTTCGCGCCCCAAGAGGTCACGGTGGCTACAGCCCCGTCGTCGTCTTGTGGTGTCGATGGCAAAGAGGGCAACATCGGTTCCGGTTCGGCAACCACCCATGTCGTGGATGAGGACATCCCGAGCTCTAATGCAAACTCCGGCAGGTCAAGTGCGCTGCGACGTGCGGAGCGAGCGCAGCGTGTCAAGGAGCTCAAGGCTCGCCGCATGGGCTCCGGAAACCACCTCTTGTCTGTGTCATCAGACATTTGCGCCTCCACCTCGGGCGGCAGTGGCACGAATCTCACCGCGGGGCAAGTGACATCAGAAAGCACTGTCAACTCTCTTTCCAAGGGCGTTTCGCTCCCCTCGAACCTGAACAAGGTGAAGCAAGTGCTCCATGGCCTTCTTCGGAAGGACAGGGAGGCGCCTGCCAACGACGACACCTACGATGACAAGCGCAACAAGCGACTTCGATTAGGGAACAAATTACCCTCGAATAAGGATACCATCATGGAGGATTCTCCATCAGTGGAGAATGCTCACATGAAGAAGGTTCGTTCCATCAGTGGCTCGAACAATCTATCCGGGCAATTCGCAAAGATCATGAAAGATGCTGGCTCGTACGATGAAGAACAAGCCACTCCCACCACGGATGCTTCGCTGTCATGTGGCAGCGACGGTGGTGATGCGCAAGCGGATGGTAGTAATGAGAGACGAGGTCCGAGTTCCAACTCATCCGCATGTGGGAATGCGCCCGGGGGTACCGACAGGTCGGGATCCAGCGATGGCTCGTCCGAAGGTGAAGCCACATGCAACGTCGAAAGGTCAACAGAGAAGAAGCATGGGAGAAGCTCAACGGAGGCGGAAGAGAATCAAGCCTGTGCAAGAATCCCTGAGCAGTTCACGTTCAACGAATTTCTTCCTGTTTGTAAAGATGGCGACAAGCCAGAAGGTGGTGGTTCGTTTTCGTCCCGGCTGCCAAGGACAGCGTCAATTGATGGCGAGCAGCGCAAGGAAGTGACTGAGCGAGGTCAGATCGCCTTCCAGGCTCTGTTCAAGCGCGACACTCTGCCTCGGACGTTTTCTCCTCCTCCAGGGCTCGCTCTTGCGGCCACAGAGCCCAAGCAACTCCCGTCAGCTATGACGCGAAGTCATAGCGCGAATGCCATTGTGTGTGAAGCCCGGAACCGGAAAGACAGCGAAGACAGTGCTTTCAACACATGGGAGCACTTGCGCGGCACATCTAGTGCTTCCAAGCTGCAGGTCCCGTGCGAGAGCGGTGTCTCCATACCGTCTTCCCGGCCCTCCAAGAGCTTGGAGGAGCTCCAGTCTTCGGAGCGCCAACGCAACAACCGCAAGGGCCGCACCCATTCGCATGCCAACAACTGGCTCCAACTGGCTCCCACCTCGTCGCGTGAGCAAGACGAGGAGGGAGACGAGGACGAGAGTGCCGACTCAGATCAAGGCCGCCGGAAGCAGCAAGAAGAGAGATTTGTTTGTAAGCTGGATTTTTCCGTTGCTGCAAGGCACGATGAGAATGAGCAGGAGCTCAATTGTTCTGATGCCGAAGAGGGTCCTGGTACCACCAGCCTCGATCTTAGTCCCACAGCTCATCGTCAATCCTTGTCCTTGTCTATAGGTACTTGCTTGAAACACCACAACAACAACGACAACAACACTGTTTCCAGTGTGTCCAACAGGACTGTGAAATATAGCGGTGTAGGATTTGTTCCATATCAAAGAGCTCCTCCTCAGTCCCGCGTGGAGCCTCTTGTAGAGAAGAACTGATGATTGATGGAGGAGAAGCTTTCTTTCCTTCCATCTTCAATTAATTAAAACACCTTATTTCTTTGTGTGACTTATAAAAGTCATATTCCATCCATCACATTCCCGACTCTGCTTCGATCGATCTGCACACTTTCTTTTCCTGCACTTGGAGCTCTGTCCAGGTGGTATGTTTTCCTTCTCTTTGATCTGTGAGCTGGTTCACATCCTTTTTGGTTCGTATATGGCCTTGTTCTATGTCCTTGTTGCATCACAGACGTAAGAGTTCTGATGAGATTGAGCAGTTGATTTCTTTGTTCTATTTCAGATGCCTTCAATTTACATGACAATATGTCGTGTGTATCCAGTCTCATGAAAATTAGAAATTAACTGGATGAATCATGGTTCCAGCCTTCAGCTTGGTTTGCAAACTGCAACCTCTCACAAAGTGAAGGTTGAGCCCATACAACTATGCACCCATTGTTTGTGCATAGACGTTATCAAACCTCCTTGAGCACGTAATTTCCATCAGGGAGAGCATTAAGGTAAACCACCCTATTTGTGCCATGTGACTACATGTGCCACTTTGTAGTCAATGTCTTACACTTATCAAAGACATTGACTACAAAGGGACGTTAAAGAGTTTAGGGTGTAAAGGTGAGAAAGGTTGCAATTGTTCGTCGTCCATTGGACACATGTTTCAAAGGGTTAAGAGTAGGAGAAGGCAAGGAGTTGTAATAGTGTTTACAACAGTCATGGTTACAATAGTCATGGTTACAACAATCATGGTTACAATAGTGGACATTGAACCAAGAGTGGGTTGAAGAGACACTTCATTCACGAAAGAGGAGTGGATTTCTTACTACTACTATTACAATGGCCATTTTATTGTCTACTCTATCTTTGGAGCAAGTCATAGAATCATCGTAGCTATTAGTGATTGCATATTAGATAATGACCATAACTTAAACTTGGCCAAACCACATCCAACTACATTGTTTGACAATGTTGTACTTGTATTATATAATTCTCGAAGAAATGAATGAATTAGAATCATGATGAGAAGTAGTGAACTTCAAATGGTTATTTAGAACGAGTCATTCTCAACGTACAAAGATGCCATACCAATCCAACATCATTTCAAACCTTGCAATCCCTGTTGCTATGTAGTTTACAAGCAGTGCAAGCAGAGGATCCCGTTCTCACTCTGAAGGATCCCGTTCATTGTCACTTTTTCACTATACACGCTTATCCTGCACTCACTAAGTCGAGCCAAAAAATTGATGAGTGTGAAGTGGCGCCGTTTAACTCACAGAAGGAGTGAAAAGCGACACCTTCTCCTTGAACACAATGCAATAAATTCTTCTTTCCTCAAGAAACTACGGATCCCTTTCGTGGAGTTTTGAAATGCGATTCCAAAATCACGTGCAAGCCAGCTCTGACTTCCAATTAGGGTTTGCTCTTTTGCGAAATGAGAGCAAGCCACTGACACCGACCTGTGAGGCCGGGAAAAGGAATAATCAAAGGCGGAGAAGAAAAGGTACTGATCTGGGGCTGGGAAGCCCATCAAAGGGAACTCCAGCCCGGCCAATGGGAACTTAACCCCTTAACGTACCAGGGTGTCCCTGGAATTGACAATTTGAGAAAAAAAATTATAAACTACCATTTAGAAGAATATTCTGGAATTGATATACATATGAAAGTTCTAGATCTTGAATTTTAGATTCCATCTATACGGTTCGATTCACTAATACAATCACCAATATTTAATTATAAAATTTGAAAGTTAAAATTAAAAATTCCTTCTAAATTCGATTACAAACTAAATTTCAATATTTTTTGAGTAAATTTTTTTGGAATGAGTTTGAAATGAGATACTCTTAAGTGTGGTGATACTTTGAAATTTTTGTGTTTCTTAAATTTATGACCTCATTTTTCACGATTCCACTTTGAACTAGAGTCAATGCAATTTTGGCTTGGTCAACGACTTGACATACTTCTACATTTGCAATTTTAGAAAAATATGTACTCTAGTATGACTAAATCCAGCCATTAGATAGGACAACAACTTGGTGAAGAATCTCCAAAAAATTGGATGAGTATCATCCAAGCGTTGATGAGAACGTGAGAAGGCTTTGAAATCATTCGTCGTCCAGTTTCTGGACGCTGTGACGTTTAGGGGTTAAAGGCAGTTCGGGAAAGGATAAGTTCGGGGAGTTCCTTTATGAACCGTGGCCAACGGAAGTGAAAGCGCCCGGGATAGACGGACAGACAGTCCTTTTTTCATCCATGCCCATGTTCGGATTATTCATCCAAAAGCACATGAGTTCCCAGCCACAAGCAAGCGAATGGACGAGATTGGAACCAGGGCAGTCAGTCCGAATTCCGAGGGAGTCAAAATTTGTGAGCCAAGAATGTAGGATAATCATTTTCATCGCTGCCCGCCATCTATACCAACCGGGCCCCACCTACCCACTCCCGTTGATTCATTTTCATATTTAACACAGCGTGTGACTCAATTTTTCAAAATTTTAACCCTTAACCCTTTAAGGTCCCGATTCAACACTGTTTTCAAAGATTCGTTATAAAATGATTGATGAAAAACAAAAATGGAGTTGATATACAAAGCAAAGTTGTAAATGTCAATGTGAAGATTGCATCTCTACGGTTGGATTCATCATATTATTTATTAATATTTATTAATGAATTTTGCAAGGTTTTCTCTTGAAATTCATTTTAAAATCCAAATTTAACACATTTGTGTAAAAAAACTTGGTAAGGAAATTGGAATAACGTGCATTACAAGATGGTATGGTTTCCATTAGTTGATTCTACTTATTTAAAAAATCATGTTTAAGGTCTCACTTTTTGAACTAAGAATGAAACTTGACATAAACTAATTGTGTTGTTTTTTGAAAAATCACAATATGTTATTTTGAAGATCCATACCGTACAAATCATAGTCAACTAGCACAAGAACTAAGAGAAATTTGGATGGATGAAAAACTGTACAGGATGTAATGATGGGAAAGGTTGCAATCTGTTTGTCGTCCATATATTGGACGCAGGCGCGTCAAAGGGTTAAAAGCCCGAGGGTAATGAACAAAACATAGATGTGTTATAACCCTTAACCCCTAAATGTCCTCACCTATTCTGTAAAAGTCAAATCACTACAATTTGCATACTTGAAATATCACTTTGGATGATTTATAATTTTTCATTGATAGTCATCAGCACTATGAAGGTATGACAAAAATTTCAGCATGATTGGAAGATATTTTGAATATTTACAAATTTTATTGTGTAAACAAGATAAAAGTTCAAAATAAATATATTTTTGTCAAATTTAATATCAAAAATTGTATTTAAAGTAGATTAATGTTACATTTACAAGTAGTAAAAATATGAAAGTGAAAAAAATAAAAAAGACCTATGATTGGAGCATTCTTAGAAAGCCCTTTGTATTTTGAACATTCAAATTTCAAATTTCTCAACGGTGTAAAAACTTCAAATGAAGTCTATTTTCCAATCCCAACGGTCAAAAGATGTATCATAACTTAACTTAAACATCTAATGAAAACACCAACTACAATAAAGCTAAAACACTTGATTTTTTGAACGTTTGACCAAAAATCAAGCATAATATGGTTGATTGGGCACTTAGGGGTTAATTGTCCACACTACAATTATGTGGTCAAACCTTGTCAATTCCTCACATTTTAAAATACATATTTTTAATAGTATTTTTCTCAGATAAGGAATTATTAAAATGATTTACCCTCACTTTTTTCATAATTATTTAAGTAAAAATAAACATAATATAGTATTTTTCAAAGTTTTCTTCTTGTAAAAATCGTAGTAAATATAAAAATGCTTAGAAACATCTTAAATTTTAAGTAATTGTTTGATTTGGTATTTTCTATCAAGAGGAAAAAAAATTATTCACAAAAAAATGACTAGAAAAAATGAATAGAAAAAATGTTTCTAAATTAATTTTTTTTTAAAAAGAAAACAAATGGATGTGGTTGATTTGTCTTCCAAGTCTCAACGTAAAGGGAGGTCAAATTGGATAGGTTTGGATCATTGAACGTGACCTCCGAACACAAACCACATTTTTTTTCCATTTTAGGATCAATTGGATAAATTAGGATTTAAAGAGAATATGCTCAATATTGATTGAGGCAAATCAAAGGCTAACATTTGGTACAGGCAAATTGGACCAAACGAGCAAGCGACCCATTGTGCAGTTTGACTTCAAACCTAGTGGCCGATAGACACTCTATCTGATGTCTCGATAGCAACTCAGTAGGGTATTGGCCATGGTAGAGGGCCACAATTCGGGTATTTATTCATGAGAGCGCTCTCTCTCTCCTACATCTCAGTTAGAACTGTGCTCTAGCTGACTTCATTGTTTTGCTTGTGCTGTAGATCGGGATAGAGAGCTTCCAAACACTGGCTTCGGACCTCGAGCTTACAATAGCTTAGTGATAGCTTTGTACGTATTGAGAGAAAAAGCAGTGAATGCTTTTAAGGGAATCCAGTTAGTGACTTTGTGGAGATTAATTGGTAGTTGCCCTAGTTTGTAGACAACTACTTAATTTCCTCCTAAATAAAAGAGCCAATCCAAGTTCTTCCGTTTCTTAGTTGGTCAAATTGTTATATTTTTCCCATTTTTTGTTTGATTTGAAGGTCTCATTTTTGAGGTTGAGAATGCCCAATAGTGCAAATTACGCAATTCGTGAATCGACTATTTGAGTCTGAACTCTTGCCTGCGTGCAACAGATATCTGAGCTGGTGAATCCTGATTTCTCCAGGGCAAGGGTGTGTGTTTATTTGTTGAAGGAAATTTAAATGGATGCGTTGGTGAATTGTGTCTTGGCGTTTCTTGTTTGGTTTCTCTGCTATGGAGGGTGTTTTGGTGCATTGTTGTGCACCGAAGGATTATAATTCAGCTATGGTAGGATCATACATTTTCCCTTATTTATTCTTGAAGGCACCATGACGTCCTCAATAGATTGTCTTGGACTGCTTTTATTTTGGAAATTTTTGGAGAAAATTAAGTTGTCTCGGGGGTGCACTCTATGTTATGTTTGAGAATTACGTTTGTTCATGATCCCATACCTAAGGACCATAGGTAGAGTGCATACCTCATATTGAATACTACAAGATCATATGGTTGGTTTTAGTTTAGAAAAGCATTACCCAAAATAATTTTTGTGCAACTTTCTTGGGGGGTGCATTGTACTAAACATGTACAAATATACATGAGTGCACAAAAGGGTTATTAATTTGAACATTGTCGTATTTTATTTACATACAATAAACATATGTAGAGTTGAAAACATTGATGAGTTCTTTTGAGCTCTGTAGATTGACGATGTATTCCAATTGCACTGTATTTCTTGGTAAAAGGCGAAAAAGTAGCCTGCTTTGAGCTTGGCATCTCGCTTATTTGAGTCTGTAGTTCTTGCATTTAGCAAAGTGGTTTCTAATATGTTGGATGTGTCCTTTGCAGGAGTTTTGACTACAGAGGCGGTGGAAGCGACTTTTGATGCACTTGCTGCTGTGCATGACTGGACTTCTTAATGGGGATATTGAATGCCCTAATTTCTTGGTTGATAATAGAGCGCATCAAGGTGTTTGTTTGATCCATCACTAGTAGTGAAGAGTGCAAGAGAGAGCCGTACGCAATTGGAAGTCATGTTGGAACATGTGCAGAAGCTCAGCAACGCAAACCCGAATCTGGGTTGATCAATTAGCCCAGAAAGGACCAAGGACTCATGATTTTAAATAACAAATCCAATTGATCTTATTGTGAAAAAATATAATTAAAATGAGACCAAATTTTATATCACTGGAATCAGTGAATCAACGGTACGCATTGATGATGATAAAAAAAATAAAAAAAAAAAAAAAATAGAACAAAAGGAAGTCTACATAGGACCTACTCAAAAACGCCCTAAAGCAACATGAGATGAGGGCCAAGTTGGACTTCTTCTTGGTCCTTTTAAGGATTAATAGAAGCGAAGGAGAAACTCAAAGATCAGCTGACAGCCAAAACCCATGGCTACGAATATAAACCTGAAAAATTGCCGGCAGTCGAGCTGTCCTCTGTAATGCACAAGTTCTCATATGAACTCTGAGTTGCAAGCTGAGACAAATGACTACCCGTAATCAGTTGTTCCTCAGTCAGTTGAGCATTGTCTCAGCACAATTGTAACACACAAGTTTGTGAAGAAAAGCTTTAACAGGCAAAAAAATTGAAATTGGAAGTCGGTTCCTTAAGGCAATGCCTACAGCAGCCAGAGAAAGATTTTGACAGATTCATTAACCCCTTAAGGACCCAGAATTCATGGTTTGAAAATGCCCAATTCGATTGATTACATTGGAAAAATGGGGTCAAATAATATATCACCAGAGTCGGTGAAGAACATTGAACAAAAAACAAAAAAAAAAACTTGAACAGAAAAGAAAGATCCCACTACAACCCACTCAAGATTGCTAAAACAAACATGAGGCCCAATTTGGGTTACGTGTTAATTTGGGTTAACAATCTGTAGCTGCAAAGGCTTCGTGAAATCATCAAAAAGGAGGATTCGTGTGATGAGAGCGTAAAGCTAGTCAGAGATGTCAAAAGAAAAATGAGGCAGAAATTTTAGGTCAGCCGTCACAGGGGGTGCTTAACCCCTAAAGGACCAAGAAGCCCAAATTGGGCTCCATGTATTTTTTTTCACAGTTTTGAAAAGGTCCTGTTTGGACTTCCTCTTGTTAAAATCTATTTGTGTTTTTGACCAACACATGCAATGATCTTTACTAGTTCTGGTGATACAAAATCTGGTCCCATCTGAATCATATTTTTCACAATATGATCAATTAAATTTGTCATTTTAATACTGTGAATCCTTGGTCCTTTCGGGGTTAACAGGGTAGTTATAATCTTTTGAATCTCCCGTCGCTAACACATCTCTGTTACGAGTCTCCAACACCAAAAGGCCAACAATTCGAGACTAAAGCTCCGCACGCCCTGCAAGAATGCAACGTAATGCATCTTCTGAATTGCAGCAACCTCCAAGTTGGATCAAACTGAGCCTTTACTAATTTGGTTTCATCCTTCAAATATTTGTAGACCAAAAACAGACTGATAAGATGGCCCTCCCAAACACTGAACTACAGCTCGAGGGAGCTCGACATGAACAGTGCTTCATTCACTCACTTCCAGACAATGTCTAAGAAGGAAATTAAGTCCTGTAGCTTTTGGGCTATGGATAGTGGAACTCATGAGCACGAACGATTTCAAGAGGAACTCATGCAAGACGTGGAAATAAAGGTACAAAATCAGTCCCATGCACGCCTGAACCTTGTTTTTGATTTTTTTTATCAACTAATTCCTCTATACATAGTATTTTACACAACCATATCCTGGCTACATGTACCTGTAGATCGATCGTGACAATGCATAAATAAATGATGATGTCCCCAGCCATGTGCATCGTCAATCTCCGACGTTTTAGTAAAAGCAGATGGGCGAAACAGGGCATCAGGAATTCACCTCGCACGAAGAGAAGAGAAAGACGAGTCATGTGATCATACCGCTAACCCTAAATAAAAGAAAAGAACAATGAACACCACACAATCAACGACTTTCAATTGAAGGCGATCGATGGGCATGTTGCGAAGCCAGAATGCGTGCCTGATCTGGATCCTGAACGTGGTGACGAGCATCTTCGTGCAAGCCATGGACGGGGATCAGAGCATGGTGGTGGCGCCCGGCGAAATCCCCACAGGCGGCGCCCTGCGAAGCCACAACGGCAGGTACCAGTCCTCCTTGTTTTAGGCTATCAAAAGCTAAAGAAATTGCACCATAATCTTCTCCCTGGTGACAACTCCGGCTAGGATGTTGTATCGGGAACCTCCCGTGTATTATCTCGTGTAGCCAGTGGTACATTTGCCGAGGTGAGGTTTCCGATACTACATGTGTCCCGACAATTCCTTACAGAAATTGGGTGCAAAAATCATTAGGGGTTGTCACACATCCTCCACTCCATTCTTAATTGTTCAGAGAATGAGGATGTGGCACGCTCTCCTTAAATGGTGAAGGTCCCATTCTTTGAAAATTGAGAAATTTCATTCTTCTCCTCCAAGGGTGAAGAATAGGCATGAAGAATAGGCGTGAAGAATGGAGAATGGAAAGTGGTCCATGCTCGGAGGATGAGTGACCAATTAACAACCTCTATTTTCCATTCTCGATCTCCACAAACCACAAAACGGGTGTCACACTTTCTTCATGGAGAAGGTGTCCTATTGGTTCCTCTTTTCTCTCATTCTTTGGAGAAGTTCCATTCTCGGAGGATGTGTAACAACCCCTAATAATTGTAGCCAGATATGTGGCCATGCAAATGGAAATTTTCGATGACCATAGTATGACACGAATCTAACTAAACTCAGACCAGACCAATGTAGCCAGCTAATTTAACCCCGAAAAAATCCACAAAGTCATCATGATGTAAACCTAAAGACGATATTGCAGCCATGTGGGGATTATATCTCGATCAAAAACCAAAGAAGAAGATTGAAGCCTTGGAATGCAGGTACGTGGTGGCCATGCAGTACGACTGCAACCTGGTGTTGTATGATTTGGTGAAGAACCGGCTGCCGCTGTGGGCGACCAACACGTCCGGCCACGGCGCCAACTGCTACGCCGCCATGCAGAGCAACGGCAACTTCGCCCTGTACGACGGCGCCCACCTGCTCAAGTTCCAGACCTTCACCTTCATCTACAGCTGCACCGGCACCTTCTTCGCCTGCCTGCAAGACGACGGCAACTTTGTGGTCTACTGCGCGTCCGTCGCCGGCCAGTTTCACCTGCAGCAACAGCTCACTGCCCTCTGGGCTTCGGGCACCGATGGCTGGTGAGCAGCCAGTTTTTTTTTTCTTTTTTTTCGTGGCTATAATGATCATCGCCAACTTGCTATATGTTGCTATAAGAAAACATTGGGGTAAAAAACATCACCATAATCCTCCCTTTTTATTGGTATGTATATGGTAGCCTAGCACTCTGTAGAAAGCTATGTATTTGTAGTAATTCTTTTTGCAAATCGCCAAAAAATGCTCTTTGTTTTTCAAGTTTTATTATTGAAACAAATGGATGCTTTATTTCCATTGCACAACAACAAATTACAAACATCTCATTGTGAATGAAGAGAGCACGTTTCCAGTACTCCCGCCTAGGTGATTTTTTTGGATTTTTCTTTCTACAATATTTGGATTAGACCCAAAGCTCCTAATCATGTCCTGCTAAGAGCAACGCCTCCACCACAACATGAGGCCCGGGAGCAATCCCCGTCTTGCTCGGGGTTCTTATCAAGCATGGAAGTATTAGCCCTCACAATATGCATCCAACCACAATCAAATTGCCGCCCTCTTTGGTGCTAATAAACACTCCTAAAGAGAACCCACCTCTCGACCATCACCGAAGTAGTTTAAGGTCATTCTAGACCATCAAATTTCAATTTTCAAATTGGCAATGGGACTCTCTTGAAAAAATGAAAAAATAAAATAAAATCACTCCTGGTGACCCCTCCACCTCTCCCTCTCCTTCCATTTAGGGTTCTGGTCAAACCCCAATTTCTCCAGACCTTGCATGGACATGATAGAACAATTCTGCAGAACTCATAGTTACCACTCAGATTGCAATTGTGACCTTCTGCATCATTCTACGATTGCTGATTGCAATTCTGTACAGCGAATTTTTTTGTGGCTATATATGAGGTTATATATTGCCAACTTGCTACTTGAAAAATTATGTTGCTATAAGAAAAATTGGATAAAAGATTAGAGTATATCGCATCTTAACTTATCATTGGTATGTATATGGTACCCAAGAACTATATAGAAAGCTATGTATCTGTAGTAGAAAAATTGTAAATCGTCAAAAAAATAAAAATAAAAATGCTTTGTATTTTTCAAGTTTCAATTTTCAACTCCCTTGAAAGGATGATTTTTTTTACTCATTCTGTATGCATTCCCCATCACTCGGTGTTGGTGAATCGGTCCGTCGGTGGCAGCTTGTTTGTTGAACGTTTTATTGAGGCTGTCAGTGTAGACGACAATCTACTGTAGTTTACTAGCAGGTTAGGCACCTTTTTGCCTAATATTTAATTATTTCTAAAAAAAAATTAGGCAAACCCGAATATTTTTCAAAATCCATTTTTTTCCCATACAAAAAAATGTTTTTTTGAAAAATAATTTCTCAAAATTTTAGGCATCTATTTTTAGAATTATTTTGTACCAAACTTGCTAGTAAACTACGGTATTGCCTCCTGAAAAGTAGAGTGCATTGTATTGTTCACGCATGGCCATGAAGGTGCGTTTGTGCTTACATCAGATTCTTCACCACAACCTGGCTTTGTACCTTTCTATGAAGAATGAGGGAATAGGACATTAGTAGGAAATGTGTCGTTTTTCACTTACTACTAATGAGAAAGGAATGAAACTGTGCCAAGCACATGGGTTGCGTCGATGATGGTGAGTGGTTTTGGTCACAAGAAGACAAAAATCTACGCACAATCTTCCGTCATTGTTCACTGTTTCCACTAAGTGGGGAATGAAAAACAACAGTTCTGCTACTAGTGGGAAGTAGCAGGAGAAGGTTTGACACCCGCATCGATCATGGATTTCCACATCATCAAAGGTGCTATCCGAATGTCAAACAAGATTGGATTGCAGCTAAAATTCTTTCTTGTAAAATGAAAATGAAAATGAAAATGAAATCCTCAAGTTTTGTCAATATTACTCCTGTTCAATGAGCTCATATTGACGGGATGGGATGTGATAGAATCAAACCTTCGAGGTCAAGCTTGCGTTTTTTCCCGTTTCTTTTCTGACACAAACAGAAGAAACATTCCATTGCTGTGGAAAACAAGAAGGTTCCTCACACACCCAAGTTGGCTTCTTTCACACACTACGTAACTTACATGCAGGATTTGGTTGATATATGGCAAACGTCCAAGAGCTTGAGTCTTGGCTAAATATGGCCCCTGCATACGCCAGGTTGCAAGGGGCCGAAACCACTTAGGGCTTGGTTGATCGGAGGTAGAGCCCATAGGCGTCACTACTAGCAAAGGCGTCGCTTCTCAGTCAGAACTATACACACTTGTCCTACATGACGAATCGCACTCACCAACTCTTGAGCGCATGGGCAGTGAGAGCGAAGTGGCGCCGTTTGACTCACCTACCGAGTGAAAAGCAACGCCTTCTCCTTGTAGTGCCTTTGCATTTTGCTCTTACAAGCTGTCCCCCTCTCACTCCATTTTGCGCCTCCTTGGCGCCCCTCCCACATGCAATGTGGTAAAAATCTCAAAGGGAGGTTTCAAAGTTGGAGGACCATGGCCATTTCGTGACGGCCCATGCTAAACCGTTTCCCTCATGAAGTGATTGTTGAACATTGAAAATGAGCCCCCAACTCCACCAGCTGCAGCAGGAGACGCTCTCAGTTGATAAATTTTCATGGCTGAATCTGTTGTAACCATTCACGTCCATCAAGGACACCAGGCTCACAGAATGAGTGATGTGTTATGTCCGAAGACATGTGTCTTTAAAATGCACTGCAATGATATAGGTTATGTATGTCTGCTAAATGAATTGGGACAAGAAAACTATGAAACTGTCAGCATTTCAATTCCATATCTTGGCTCTCAAGGAGGAAGGAAATAATGTGTGTCTCTCAACGATTTCTCATTGGGAGAGTCCTTCAGTGGTTAACTTGGACCTTGCTTTCAAAAGAATGGGTCATAGTGCAGAAACCTGAAAATGTTTCAGAAACGAGCATGGAATTGCTCCCAATATTATCACATAATTAACCCCAAAAGGATGTTGCCCATCTGGAACACGACTTATCGAAACAATGAACAGATCAACTTATTCCTGTAAATTGGTCCATTACGGTGCAAAAATAATGATTTGGACTCGTAAATTTGGGAGTAGAGAATCAATCTGGTGTTTGTAGTACATCGGGTATTCCAAGCAAACGTACACAAAGAATGAAAAACAAAAACCATGTATACTATCATACATGTATGTGCCCATCATGTGTCCATAAGCCATATTTACCTAGGTTCCTTTAGCCATGTGGATACAAAAGTGAGAGCCTTTATACAAGGGGCTTTATGTCTAAAACCCTTTGTATACAAATATATTCTATCCTAAATATATTTATAAGGTGGCGCTCCCCTGGGACATGCCCAGGCAAAGTCACTGTGCATGCGTGGAATTGGGCACTACTTACCTGGGCATCTCCTTCCGCAGTGTCACCTTTTCTACTAGTGTTCACACATAACAAGTGTCAATTAAGCACAATCATCCATCAGTACCAAACTATCTACCAATTGGTACATGTTTTTTTCCTGGCGAACCACAAGTGAAAACACAATTTTATTTTGGGACAAAGGGAATACCACATATGAAAAGTGAAAAGTTGGATGTTATTATTTGTTCCAAAAATTTTGAATTTTTTTTCCTTGAAAAATAGTTGGGAGCTATAAAAATAAAAAATAAAACACTAATCAGTATTTGGTAGAAGAATTTGTATTCAAGATGAGTGAGCATTAACCTTAAAAGGATCAAGTATTCATGGTTTTGAAATGAAAAATTCAATGGATTATATTGTGAAAAATACAATTCAAATGAGGCTGAACTTTATATCACTAGAGAACATATGTATGTCAAAAAAGAAAAATTGAATATAAGAAAGTACGTGACATAGAACCTACAGTCAAAACTGCTAAAAAAAAACATGAGGTCCAATTTGGGCTTCTTAGGTTCTTTAGGGGTTAATTACTACACCCCGAGAAAAGCGGGGAGGCTTCGTGCATGAGTATAGAGCACGCTGGTGGTATAGAGTTTGAAGACTCGGCCCCAGCCGGCCTCTGTGGGATGATTTTCATCCCAGAAGAAGGGAGAGGCTGCAGGAGAATTGAAGCTGCACACCGTGTAGAGAGGGTTGTTGTTGCTATCCACATCACCGCACAACGCCCCCGTTTGCGCTACGCAACATGGTTTGAGGGGAAGCAAAGATCCTGCACATGATCATTCATTATAAAAGGCCCATTCAATTCACTTTTGAATTTCAATCCTTTTAAAGGACATGACTTTCTTGATTCAATTCTCACACCCAAAATCTCTTTTAAATTCCATTTTAAGCATGATTTTATTTTTTAATTTATTGTGGTTCTCTTCTACAAAAGTATAGATGCCTTAAATATTTTTTTTTGGCATTTAAAAAACCCCATTTAGTTCAACGGAGTAGAAGTTATGAGCAAGATTCTCCCAAAACAAAAGTAAGTCTCTGGGACTTAGTGTGTCCTTTAAGTATTAACCAAAACATTCACTGAGACATTACTAACCAAAATATTCACATTCAGATACATGTTACTAGTTCAAAAGTGCAAGTTATAGTGGCAATGCCAGAATAAGAGGCCATAATTTCTGAACACCAAGGTTTGAAAAATTCTACACTAGGGTTAGTATGAGAGAATTGTAAACTTAATTGAAGCAACGACAATATTATGTGCGTGTATTGTTTACTTATTCTCTGCAATGCACCTTTCATCTATTATATTAAACATCATAAATTATTTTCATCCATTTTTATTCATTTGCTTGTTTTGTTGCCTATTTTCATTTTCTTTCAATCAATATTCTTTGCAACAAGGTCCAAGTTTCTTGATCATATGTTTTTTAGATTACATGGGCTTTTGCTAGTTTGTGTAAAAGCACTACTAGCAAAGGTGTCGCTTCTCACTCACGAGAATCTAAAAAAGTGTCAAAATTCACTGGAGAAGCTTGTGTATCTTACTTGACGAATCGCACTCACCAAGTCTTGAGCATATCGTGGGAACAATTAATGGTACCGAAATAGTATACTTACATTTTTTTCTTTTTGTGACCAAAACTACTTATCAGCACTAACATAGCCCATGTGCCTGGTGCCATTTCATTTCTTTTTCATTTACAGTAAGTGAAAAAGGACACATTTCCTTCTAGTGTTGTAGTGAAAATAAAAACACATACAAAACTACTAACAGGATTATATACACAGTTAGGGTGAGTTGATCACTTACCGCCGACCAAGGAATCGAAGAGGGTGGTGTAGAAAGCAAACTCAGTGTCGAGAAAGATGACATTGGCCTGCGGGAGCTTGAGGGCGACCTCGCCAGTGAGCGCGACATTATGAGCTGTGGGGATGCTGGCGAGGGGAACGACACAGGCGGCGTAGAGCAGGGTCGCCGTGGCTGATGGTAGGCATTCCAGGGGCGGCATCTCAGAAATCACGAAGTTTCTGAAGCCCAAAGCAAACAACGTATTCATGTCTTGTACCATTTGCCCCACTACTGCAGTGACGATGACAGTTACATTCTGCACGCTCATCCAAAGCTCCAATATCAGACATGCACAAGCGTGCGAATGAAACATGTCAAAATCAAATGGAATAGACACGCCAGGCTGGGGTTGACCTTGCACTCTGTTAAATTTGTGAAAGTATACGTGAGTGCACTAAAGGAGTATTAATTTGAACATTTGAACCGTACAAAGTATACATGCAAAGAAGTGAAAATATTGACATATACTTACATTAAACCTTTATATACAATGGAATAGATCTATAGAGGTTTTTAGACATATAAACCTTTATTGTACATGGGGTTTGTAGGGGGAACCATCAGGTCATGAACGGATGTGATTCTCAAACATAATAGCACCTAGTTAAGTAAAAACAGAAAATTAGATAAATCCTGATGACACTACTAAAAGTTAGCACAGGTGTTGCTTCTCACTCGCAAGAATCCGGAATAGTGTCAGATTTCACTGTACGAGCTTGTCCTACTTGACAAATCGCACTCACCAAATCTTGAGCTCCTGGGTTATTAGTGCAAATTGGCGCCGTTTGACTCACTGAAAGAGTGAGAAGCGACAACTTCTCCTTGTAGCATTGGAAAAGTGATGGGGAATGCTCAATTTCAACAGAGATAGGTCCTCAAATTTTGTACAGTGTGCTAGAGTCAGCACTCTCCGGGGGAGCAGAGGCTAGACATGGGTTGCATTTGAATGATTGGAAGAGAAGCTTAGACGTACCGAGCCAGGCAAGTTCCTTGCATACGCGGCGTAATCGTTTCCGGATATGGCGAACAGGATGACGGACTCCGCGAACACAGTAGCGCTGTCGTACACGTTGGCGTCCAGGAGTGCTTTGAGCTGAGCGATTTGGTCTCTGGTCTTTGTGAACCCCAAATTATCAAACACTCCGGCGCCTCCCACTGCGAAGTTCATTCCATCCCCCGTTGGCGTCGACGCATTCGACTGGTACTTCCGATACGTCGCTGGGTTCAACCCCATGTATTTTCCTGCACAGCTAGCGCCATGTACAATCAGTTCACTTGTAATCATATACATTACATAATTAGTTGGCACTTAACCGCTAAAGGACCATAAGGCCACCAGGTGGCTCCTGTTTTCTTCAGCAATTTTGAGTAGGTTTTATGTAGATTTTTTTTGCTAATTTAAAAAAAAAGTTATTCAACATATGTAATATTCTTCACTAATTCGAGTGATATAAAATTTTGTGTCATTCAAATTATATTTTTCACATTGTCATTTTAAAATCATGAATCCTTGGTCCCTTAGGGGTTAAATTCCAATTGCTTTAATGTCAAGCTAGGTGCACAACTGATTTTTTCTTCAAAAAACCTCAGTGACGTAAACACTCTAATAACTGCACTGCATCGCAGAAAATATGAAAGGGAATTCTCGCATGACTACGCACTTAACGCACACTTCATGCTTGAAGAAACTCGCTGTCTGTGCGCGTTTCTTTAGGGTAACTTACACATTGGGTACTTCGGATGATTGAAGAGATATACACATGATTTTCGAGATCTTTCTAGGCGTACGTTATAGCTAGGCTTGTTTTTCAATCAACGTTCAAAGTTCTGAGCTGCAAGTAAAGGAGATTTGCAATCTGGAAGAATGGGTGTGCGGTCAATGATATGTTTCCTATACTTCTATGCTTTGTACTACTGCATACATCTCTAGAGATCCCATTTCATACAGAAATGTAAGCCAAAACTGAAAATTGTCAATTGGACCCTCGTACTGCTGACTGGTCAAAAGAAGACAAACGGCCATATTCGTTAAAATGGCGAAAATCATGAAATTAGCTCTTTCGTGCCAGTGCCCATCTAGAACCTCAGATATCCACAAATATGGCGTTTTGTTAGACGCCATCTTCACGAATGCGACCATACAATGTTCAACCGCGAAGTCGATGGTGTCTCAAATGTGATTCAAGTATTTCCCTTGAGTCCCTCTGACAAACCAGAACTCGGAGAGAGATTATAATCTGCCACAATATATCTACTCCCTCAGACTGTCCAGAAGTGATTGTCCTAAATTTTGACACCTAAATGTTTGTCCTATGCTTAACCCTTAAATGTCCCATGGGGATCGTATATACATTGTCGCATAATTGAGATTTGCCACCAACAAGAAACTCTATATTGGGATCTTAATAGCTCACTAGAACCGCATTCATCTAAATTTCAACTTCTCTTTTGAATTCAAGCCCATTAAAGGTGCGGATCCATCCCAAATACAAACAAAATACACCATATTCTACTGGTCGCAACGGCACGTTCAAACGTTTAGGGGTTAATACCTTGAACGTGAGCCTTGTCCACTTCAAACACATTTTTGAAGTACTCAGACTTTTTCGAGTACTGAGATGGCTTTCAATTGGCTTTTTCTGCCAAATTTAAGTTAAAACACTCGAAAAGCTAGGACAGTTATTTCCGGAAAGATGGAGTATGAAGAAATCAGTGTACGTGGATTGATCAGTAAGTATGACAACTTACCTAGAAATTCAGACAGCAGGTCACCATCGGAGAAGTGTCCAGCAGGGGTGCCAGGGTGCGTCATTCCGTAAGGAGGCCGCCAGGCTTGGTTGACAGGCCCGATGGGCGTGTACGTGCTGTTGTTCGGGTCTCGATTGCCCGTGTCCACGTACGAATCCCCAAACACGAACAACTTCTTGAACGTCCCCGTTGCCGCCCCATCTGCTCTGCCTGCTCAGATCGATCGACAGCATGCATGGATTTATATCATTAACCAGGCCTGCCGGCTCTAGATTGTTATCACCATAACAGTCATACAATTTGTAGTGAAATAGAAGGTTGACCAGTACTAAACCCAGACAGTTTGATTCAAATTACTTGGTTCAATACTCTAATTACTCTCCATTCTAATTGTACTTCTAGTCTATTCATTAATTGTCACTCCCATGATTGATCATTCGTTTTCCCTTTTCTATTTAATTTCATGTAACTAGCACTCTTTCTCTCTCTTGCATTTTCATTAGCTAATTGTCTACGAAACATTCTGTTAGTAGCCTTTGTTACTGCTACCTTCCCCAAACAAAATGATGTGGAATATCCCACATCATTTCATCCCCTCAATGAAATGATGTGGGATATTCCACATCACATCAGTAGCTATGTGGGCGCGTGCCATTAAGCAAGAGCAACCAACCATGGTGAACAGTAATAAAAAGCACTCACTCACAATTCAACAGTGTCCTATAATTCTTAATTTGATTCAATATCCCATTCAATTGCAAATCACTAGTCGCTCCGTATATAAAGGTGGATGAAACAAAAAAGGCAGCCTTCTTGAAGGCTACTGAATGTTATGTAAGTCCATAAGTAGTACTTAAATTCACTCACAATTCACGACATGAACACTCACAATTCTCTTATAAATACAAGCCACGCATCAGAAATACAAGCCATGCATCAGGAATCCAAGTAGCTGGAAGTGTGAGAAACTCGCCACAGCATACAAGCAGCACCGCTGCTGCAGCGAGGTAGATTGCATAGATTCGCCCTTGTACACTCCGGTGCAGCATTCTGGACTCCATGGTGTAGATCGAGAATGACGAAGTGGATGTGTCGATGGAGACATTTTATGATGCGAGAAGAACGCACGTTGTCCGTTGCAGTGAGTGACGATGCTTGGAAAGGTACTAGCTAGAATCTCGATCAAGCTGTGAACGTGTATGCTTTTGTGGCTCCGTCGATATTGTCCGGAAGAGTCCAACTTACACGAGGTCCTCGAGGAGACAATCCTATCTGGTTGCGTATATTTCGGTGCCTGCGCGCTGCATACTTTTTAAAGTCAACTGGGCCAAGTTGCAGATTGGCGGAAGACAATATTCTTGCCCTGAGTGCCCTTGCAACTCGGAGTGTTCATCCAAAGCTCCGCCTTCATCCGCCTTGCTCCGCCTTGCTCCGCCTTGCTCCGCTCGCCCGCCAGCCTCCAAGCCCCGGGTACTGTACATTCTCCGCTTGTGACGTCGCAGGCGGCAGCTGTGGCGATGGCGAATGTGACGGCGACCACCTTAGGTTTTTGAGATTCTGAGAGTGCGCGCGGTTCGAGGGTGTTGCCACAGTACCTGAGGATCTTCTCCGCACAGGAGGTAAGATAACCTCCATGCATTTCACGTCACTTCGGTCCAGTGAAGGTGGGGAATATATGGCTCATTAGCAAAAAAGGCTTATGGGAATTTTTTTTTCCAGCCTCAAAGGCTACTGCCACTTTGCTTAAATTGTTGAATACCAAAGGCTGCTTACCTTGTGGAAGTATGACGAATGGGCTATAGTGGTGGATTTTATTAAGAGCAAACACTGGGAACTTTGACTGGTTTAGCCGGGGCTACACTGGGGTGGTTTAGCCCCCTCTTTAGCCCCCCTTAGCACTATGTGAAAAATGGGGGGGGCTAAATTTTTGTACCATTAGCCCCCATTTTAGCCCCCTTTTTGTACCATTAGCCAGGGCTAAAACAGAAATTAGCCGGGGCTAAAATGGAAGATTCGGGTTTAGCCGGGGCTAAACTGAGGTGGTTTAGCCCCCCCAAGCCAGTTTAGCCCCGGGGCTAAACTCTCCAAAGCTTCCAGTGAAAGTAGGTGAAGGTCATACTTTGTACGTTGAAACTTACTTTGAATCTTCAGCCGTGTACAATATATGAATCGCCTTGGCTCAAGAGGAGGCGATTTAGGGTTTTGGAGGCGGACGTCAGGGCCAACAAAGATAGTTGGCAGCAGGTCACGATGATGTCACTAGTGCTAAAGTAGATCCAATCAACCTAACAATTAGGCCACACATCATGTGACGGTGGAAAGCATCATGCGATTATTCCATTAATTTTTATTTTTTTCCTTTGTTGTGATTAGCCACATGAATACAAATGTAGCCACCTGGCAAAAATTCGCTCACTTTAACTTCACTGCCTCGGTCCATATAAGAAGGAAAGAAACACACAGCAGGTACAGTTTCGAAGAAACTGTAAAATAAGCAAGTAACAGTGCATTTGTTAAATGAGCAAGCAACGCGATTTAGGTTACACAGTAGCAAGTCTTGGAAAATGCACTTCAGGATTGAGCTCTCTTCAGATTCGCTGGAACGAGTTAGTATCTTTGATTGATTTTTCTCTCCACCGTTATCTTCAAAGAGAAAGAAAATGCTCGAATTAATGTGCAACGATTGATACCAGGGTTGACGCCCAGCATTAAACCTTCGACTTGCAACCAATGCAGTGAGAGATTCATCATCAAGCATCAGCAGCACAGCTCACACATGAATTTATCTGTGCATGGCTGCCTGCTTGCCTTGGGAATTGAAATGAAAAGACGGTTTCGGATGCAACGTAAGACGGATGAGTGGTGAACTCTTGGAAAATGGAGTATACTAGGTTTGGACTCCTTACTGCAAGGACTGTTGCGAGAAGTGGCAGCAGAGGTCTAAAACGCTCTCATCCTTATTTTATCATCCACATGTTTGTTTGGAAGTGTGAATGCTCTAGTTCAAATTTTATTTTTTTTGCTTTAGTCATTAGAGTTATCCTTAAAGTCACCTTGTGTTTGAATAAGATATCGTGAATTTTGCTTCAATGTATTCTCATTTGTTCACCCCAAATAGTTAAAAGGTAGGGAAGAGCTTGGTGGTCTATCATGATTAGGTGTGTAAGAGCTTGGTGGTCTCTAAACTCAAGGGAAACTAGTTTAGCCGTCAAGAAAGACGGCTAAACTAGTTTTCCATGAGTTTGAAGACCACCAAGCTCTTACACACCTAATAATGAGAGACCACTAAGCTCTTTGGAATTGGGAGAACCAACCCCCACATTGGGACCAAAGATACAAAAACAAAAGCTTGCCCCTATTTTTGAACATGGTTGGTCGTCCTAGACAAAATTGGGGTCGCAGAGCCTAGATATAGAATTAAAATTTCCAAAAAAAAATCACCCAGACCCTCAAAATGAGAAAACCAAAAAATTGACAGGTCCCAGTGTGGGGGTTGGTTCACCCTCCCCAGCTCTTTGCTACCTTTTAACTATTTGGGGTGAACAAATAAGAATACATTAATGTAAAATTCACGGTATCTTATTCAAACACAAGGTGACTTTAAGGATAACTCTATTGGTGCAACTAGAACCTGTTATTCATTTTCGTCAACAATTAGCTTCAAAGAGAAAGACAATTAACTTACATGCTCAACTGAATTTATATCAACGATTTTTCGCAGTTGTGGTTACAGGCTCTCTAAGGCCAATGTGGAGCTCATAGCCTGCAAAGTCACCCTTCTTTTCCAGGTTTGTATACCTCCATGTATGTTCTTATTCAAAGCGGTTCCGTTTTTTCTTGAAATGTAATATGATTAACCCCCACTAGATTAGAGTTAACCAAAAAGTCAGCTCAAAGAGGAAAGTTTTAGCAAACTTGTGTTGAATTCCTCTTGAACTCATATTGAAATATAAATAGACCAAAAACTAGTTCATGATGAGTTGGGAGACAATCTAAAAAAAGCCAATGTCATTATTCTCCACACCTCGCAATGACTCCCACACCTTCTACCAAAGCTCCAAGCCCATGGCCCACAAGGGGACAATTTATGACACGGCACTATTCAACCCAATTATAGCTCAAGAAAGAGGTTAGAAGTAGAGCAAAAAGGGAAGTTGCATGGACTTCTTTTTGGTTAACTCAATTGTCTCAGCATGGTCGAGCTCTTCTATGGTCTAGCTTTGTAGAAAGCATTGTTTCTAGAAAACTCAAATGTGTTGGATCGTCACACGTTTAACCCCTAAATGCTCAAATTACCATTTTGTGGTGGCTGCTTGAATCTAACTGGCTGCCCGGAACAATTTTTTTTTGAAGAATCGAAAATAATTTAAAATACTATATTGAGTCTACTTTCCAACCCAATTGGAATTATGTCAATCCAAATTAAACTTCACCTGAGAGAAGTTTTCAAAGTGGATCACCTCAACATTGTCCTAGTGTTCTAAAATTTGCTATTTGAGGAAAATAATGATGTTCCCTCCAACATTTCTTTTTCTTTTTCAGAAGTTTTACAATAGATAAACCAACTTTCACCAATCATGCTAAACCTAAAGTGAAAATCATAATTTGTACAAATTTTCAAAGCCCAATGCTTTTAAATTCATTATAAAAAGATCTGAAGTGATTTTTAGAAGTTTGATTGTACGGATAATTTGTAGAGGTGATGTTCTACATTTTTTCTATTAAACCAAATTTCATCAAATATATGGAAAGCATATATTATAACACATCATTGTTTTGTCTAATATCCCTCTAGCTGTTAGGGATCGAGGAAATTGATCTACGTTGTTGATCCACTTTTATCCACTCTATTGTTTTAGCAGTATTGTGTAGCTTGGGAATTGCAGGAATTACAAAAATTGAAGTATTTGAAAGCTGCAATTAGTTCAGGAAATTCACAGGATAGGACTTCTCTGAAATATTTTGGAATGCATCTTATTTTCAGGGTTTCAATTTAAGTTTTGTGCAAACCTGTGGTAGCTAGTACAATATAAGTATTAAAGTAGGTTGATGCTCTTTGTGATAGTTTAGTATAGTTTTAGAACAGAGTGATGAGACTAGCTACGATAACAAACTTGCACATCAATATCAAAATGAAGATGAAAGCAATGTTCTTGAGTTCTAATCCATTTTATTATATTCAAGAACATTGCTTAACCTCTAAACGTCCCAGCGTTCAAAAATTGGACGATGAACAGATTCAAAGCCTTGCAACTTTCTCATATAACCTCAGATGACTTTCATCCAAGTCACCTTTGTAAGCCTATTAAATTCTCTACTAATTATAATAAATCTCTTGTGATGAGGAGCTATTGATAATATCGGAGAGGCCTTTAACTACAAGTATGTCAAATTTGTTGGGTAGATTTCATGCTTGCAATGGTCTTCTCATGTACACCACATGCACATCTTAGCCATGCTAATATCTATTTTTGAGGTTAGAATCTACTTTTGTTCAAAGGGTTGGTACGTTTAGGGGTTAAACAGTGTTTGATGTGATATGTTCTTGTGTTTTTGGATAGGTCTACCTATTCTTTGAACCTAAGATTTGGATTCACAAGCCGATGCATTGATTGATTGTACTTTGCATTCTCAGTCTTATTTTTCTTTCAGTGTGGGATGGCAAACTCTTCATCAAACGTTCATCTATAGAAGTTATTTTTGTTTGGCAAGGATAGTGGGAGTATTGCTTCTAAGATAGTCTCAGCATTCAAGAGGAAGGACGTGATGAGTCATTAAAAACTCCACATCTACCAGTGAAGGTATATTACACGTTTGGCATGAACTAGGACTCGTCTACAAGTACAGTAACCCCAATTTTGACTTGTCATAAATTCTTTCAAAATTTGACCTTTTTAGATCTATTTTTCAATACTGACCTATTAAAACAATAGTTTTATGCAACTTCAGTGAGCACACCATATTTCAACTTTAAAAAACAAAAATTTTGTTTTTGATAAGTTATTTTGTGTATCATTCATTGTGGTACATAATGATTGATTGAAAAATATTAAAGGCAATTTAAAAAAAAAAAATTATACAAATAATTAGGAACCATTGATATGCACATCTTACTTTTAGGAAAAAATTGCATTACCTAAGAAAAAATTTAAACTACAAAGAATTGAATATCAAGGGGTCACTAATCAAGAATTTGTACAACAAATTTCTCTAAATCTAATTAGGTTTTCGCAAACCAATTGCATCATAGTACTCAAAGGTATAAAAGTAATCATAATATAAGGGTCAATTAGAAAAATATGATTCCAATTTAATAATATCTATTTAACAAAATTTGGGAAGGCAAGCCTTTAACATTGAATTCTCTATAGTTGAAAATTTTCTTAGGTAATGCAATTTTTTCCTAAAAGTAAGATGCACACAGCAATGTTTCCTATATATTTGCACAATAAAATTTTAAAAAATCATCACCAATATTTTTCAGTCAACTATTATGTACCACAATGAAAAATACACCAAATAGTTTATCAAAAATAAAAAAATTATTTTTTGATATTGAAATTTGATGTGTTGATCAATATTGCATAAAACTATCATTTTAATAGGTTGGTTTTGAAAAATGGGTCTACAAAGGTCAAATTTTGAAAAAAAATATTACAGGTTGAAATGGGCTTTACCTTACTTTCTATAGGGCACTGTACAGTACTCGGAAGAAATGTTACGCAATTCCCTCTTTGCGTTTAAAAGAACTCTTCATAATATCAAATATAATTGGTTTTTTTCATCTTGCATATTTAATATTCAATTTATACATGATTCCAAGCAAGCATACCAAATTTGGGTTTTAAAAAAGCAAAATCCCATTTTTGGTGGATTTTAAAAGTCCAATTTCTTGATTTTACGTGATAATTTATTGAAAAAAATTGGTGATGAATTTTTATAATTTTATTGCATAGGTGTGTTGGAAATATCCATATGCACCTTTCATATCAAAGAACACCCCATTCATTAACAAAAACATCTGTTATGAAGAGTTCATTATGAAGAATTGCATGCCCAAATTTTGTAAAATAGATATCTTTTTATTATAACTAAATTTTGATACTTGATCTTCACAGTGTAACTAACTTGGTATAGTTAAGCATGATAGTACAATTACTTTGCCAAAATTTAATTATAATAAAAAGATATTTATTCTACAAAATTAAAGCATGTGATTCATCACAATGAACTCCTCATAGAGGATGTTTTTGTTAATGAATGGGGTGTTCCTTGATTTGAAAGGTGCATATGGATATTTCCAACACACCTATGCAATAAAATTATAAAAATTCATCACCAATATTTTTCAATAAATTATCACGTAAAATCAAGAAATTGAACTTTTAAAATCCACCAAAAATGGGATTTTGCTTTTTTTAAACCCAAATTTGGTATGCTTGCTTGGAATCATGTATAAATTGAATATTAAATATGCAAGATGAAAAAAACCAATTATATTTGATATTATGAAGAGTTCTTTGAAACGCAAAAGAAGGAATTGCGTAACATTTCTTCCGGGTACTGTACATATTTCATTTCCTCTATCTCACCTTTACCTTCAGGTTACACCACAACATTCACCACTGAAAAGAGGAGCACAATCTTTTGAGTGCAATTAAAAAGAATTCATTGTATCATGATAAACAATTACAATTTTCATTGTGATAGTGTATTTTCAATCTATTTGATTTACACTGATATTGTGTATGTTTTAAGTCTTTACATATGGTGCAAAGTGAGTTCCATCCCTGAGAATATGCATTTGAAATGAAACTTAATGGATTTTTGCTATGGCGATGAATCATGGGGCGGCCACTCCATGTCGCGATAGGAACAACGTACAACAAAAAATAGGGTTCATTATAATAACTTCAAGTAAAAATTATAATTGTTATCAATGTAACGTACATAGCATTAGTTTGGGGTCATATAATATAGGGTTATAAGAAATACAAGGTTTTATATTTTTATTATATATAAAATCAAAGTACAACCTTAAGGTATAGGGTTTAGGTGTGTAGGATGACTAATTGGATGACTAAATGAGTAAATGACTAAGAGCTCAATGAAAAACATTGATATATTGAATGAAAAATAATAGGTTTAGCGTTTGTTCAGTGGATGATGACAACTATGGAATTAGAAAAGAGTTTGAGACGGAGTAATTGAGATAACTCATAAGAATTATGCCAATGTAGATATAGTGTGGACTATATACTAGTTTTGTAAATCCAAATTAATATAAATTTACCATGCCAAATATGATAATTGGTGTAGTTCTCTGCAATGAATATTTTTTTAACTACTATAGGCCTATAAATTAACTTCAAAGAAGTATTATAAAAATTGGTAGGGTATTAAAATTTACTTGGAGTTAGAAATAGATTTAACATTAGGATACATAGTAATCCAAATCTACAAGTAAATAACCCCCTTAATAAATACCCTCTCGTTTCACGTAGGTTCTAATCTACACACTAAGTGACTACCCCATGCAATGAATTAATTAGTCATATATTTACAAATGTACCTAGGGTATTGATAAAAAAACTAAGGGTATGGATCCTCAAATCAATGGATTCGGGCGTTGTGGAGGTTATTGACTTTAATGCAAGAGACAAAGAGCATGTCATGCCTTTGGAGGAGATATATTGTAGCCCTTATGCATGAGAAGGATCTGAAACATGAAATCAAGAGTGTTGTGGAACAGGCAACTTTGTTTCTTAATGATGACGAGGTTCAAGAGGTCTATAAGAGGCGTAGGCCCTCTAAAATGCTCTTGGAACGAGTACTTGGACATTTACAGAAGGTACCGGACGGAGTATTTGACAAATACAATATAAATTGGGATTTCCAACGAAATAGTAGGGGAAGTGGAAATGTTGTAAATACAATGAAGGCTATCATTCCATGGGATAGGTCGGAAGATTTTGTACAGGGAAGAGAGACCATCTGAGACTTCCCTTGCACCATCAGCCGCTCAAATTACAAAGCTGTGGAGGCTGGGTTTAGGATTAAAATACAAGAGATAACTATTTCTTTAATTACACTACTAAAGAAACAGTGTCCAAAACAACAATTTTTTAACAAAAAACAGTTGATTATCTTTATTGTTTTGAGCGCGTTGTCCAAGTCGCAAGTCAATAGAAATCCGCTAAAAAACTTTATTGATGCGAACAATGCAGATTAAAAAAATAAAAATTCTCAACTTGAGAAAATCATTATTTATTTTTACCATATCAAGTCAAACTACCACATTGACGAAAGTCAAACTACCAGGACAACAAAAGTCAAATTGTCACGCCAACAAAAGTCAAACTACTACATCTAAGTCAACCCGCTACTTAATGTCAAAGTGTCACCTCACAAGTAGTGATACTAGAGGGTTTGAACTCAAGACCTCAAGGATGATGGAGAAATCCCCTAACCATTTCCCTTCACCATCTCCATTACTTCTCACATGTACACAAATCATTGAAAAAGTAAATAATATAGCATCAATTAAAAAAAACACCACTTACAATTGTTTTGTGTTTTTTTCAAAATCTTTTATCTTTTGCAAAATTAATTAGTTTTTGACGTTTTATTTCCATGTATAGATGTTGTAATGAAGAATCTACTTGTGAAAAAAGTTGAACAAAATCTATTGTATTTTTTGTAGTAATTTTGATGTGGCACAAGTGTTTAAAAAGACACATTATCAATTTTCTAATGTGTATAGCTTTTGTACAACAATATATTTTTGAATTTTTTGACGATGATGTCATTGTAATTTTGATCTTTTCAAAAATAAGGTACAAATATATTTTTTTATTTTTAAAAATTTATAAGACTATTCTTTTGAAAACCGTAGTACAATACTCTAAACAAAAGATTGTCTTCCCTTTGCACCACCACCTACAAAATTGCATATATAGTGATACAAAATTGGTTTTCTCAAAAAGTACTCAATCAATACTTTAAATAGATAACAGTTTCATTCATCATATTATATTTCACTTTTGGACATTTGAATGTTGATTTTTGGTGAATTTTTTTAAAAGTTTTAAAGGCAAAACTTAGAAATTCATTTTAAACTCATCATCAATAAATTTTACACCTATAACTAAACACACATCGTATAGATAATTTAGAAATAAACATTTATCCAATTAGAAGAAATTCCCAAAAAAAATGCATCTTCATAAAAATAGAGTGACCAAAAGATTATTCTCCTATTTCATATAACTAATAAAAATTCTACAATTATTGCATGTAAATTGATACTAAATTGATTTTTTTTCTAAAATATTCAATTTAGAATTTAAAAAAAAAACATTTTGATCAATCATCCAAATTGTTTATCTTCAAAATTAAATATCAATTTTGGTGAACTTTTAAGAAGTTTGGGTTATTCAATCTTAGAACAAGATTTTTGAGGCATCTATATTTAGTTCTTTAAAATAGAACCAACTTAAATTGAGAAAGAATCATGCTAGAAATGGAGTTCAAAAGAGATTTCGAATGTATATTAAAACTGAAAAATGATGTTGACTAAACACCATTCACCGTTTTGAGGATTAATACTTTTTCAAATTGCATCACAATCAAAACTTCAAAATAGAACTTCCAAATAAGTAAAATAATTTTATATTATTATATGTTTTTATTATGCTCATGTATTATATATAGATATATATATATATATATATATATATATATATATATATATATATATATATATATATATATATATATATATATATATATATATATATATATAATTATTACTATGTGGTTACTACATTATTATCTATAATGAACTTGTTGACTTAATTTTTATAGAATTAATTTAAATTTTATATTTTAAAATCACTAGTAAGAATCTAAAGCCTCCAATGGGCCGTTAGTGCAACCAACACCTTCATGCACAGAAATGAGTATTAAAAGAATGCTGGGAAAAATTTAATAACAATAAAATAATTTAGAATATTTTTAAATATTTTTAAAAAAATTGTCAAATTGTTTTTATTTTAAAACATTACTTTTAAACGTTAAAAATTAATAGATCCAAGATGACGTGTCCAAATTTTAGCTATGTTGGATTTGATTTTGATTTTTTTTAAATCATTAATTTTATGTGTCATTTTTAATTTTTGAAATTATTTTTTTGCAAGGCATCTTTTGTTAAATTTGCAACCCTTTGAAGGCCTTAAAATATTTGTAATGCTAATTTTTCATATTGATACTCAATTGCCGCTTGATGATTCAGTTTTCAACATGTATAAAACTGGAAATTTCTTAATACTTAATGGATTTATGTTGATTTGGTCATGATTTGTTTTTAGTGCTTAAACCAATAGAAACTGGAAGAGGTTTGTTGGGCCATTTACAAAAAACTGTGAAATATATCAAAGTCATGACTGCAAGTGCTTATAACAACAAAGAATTGTTGAATTTCTGTTGTTTTGATCGCCCTTTTCTAGTAGTGTTATTAAATACGTTGGTTGTACTATTATCTCTTTCTCTTTACAATTTTTCACTGGCTTCTTTGTTCTACATAGTAGGTCTAAGTTAGTTTGTCTTTGCATTGAATACAATACAGGTTTAGGTGTTCATACGGGTCACAAGACTAAACAGCAAACGTGAAGCAAGAAATTGAGACGCTATTTGCAAAAGCTTTATGATCTAGAGCCAAATGAGGGAAAGGACCTTAATCCAAAAAGAAGTCTAAGGGTTGATTGGGTATATCCTATAAAGAGTATAACTACAACTGCCACTGAGGCAAAGAAAACTACAAATTAGGCTGGAAACAAGAGGAAGACAAGAGCAAAGACTACTCCTGTTGGGAAGGATATGGAAGTAAAGAAAGCTCTTGCAAACAACGTAGAGTCCATTCATGTGTATAATATAGACATCACAACAACAATTGAGGATACTGACCTATTGAGTGCTACCCAACAATGTGAAACAAGAATTACAGAAGGGAAGCCAGCGACAAAGGAGAGAAAGAGGCGACTGGAAAGTTTAAGGAAAAGAGGATGCTATGCACATTTTGTTGTGAAACAGTTGTATTTGGACAATACATTGTGTGAGCTACAATATCATTGCTTCGATCATGTCAATGAAAACAAGAAAGGTTGTCACAACAACTCTTTTGCAGTGTACAAGCATTCTTTTGGAACGCATTCATCAATGAGGACCACAGATTGGATTGAAAATGAGCTTCAAAAGGATTGTTTCCATCACAAGTAATAATATAATACAAACGTGATGTAATGCTCTTGGCCCAAAACAATGAAATATCCATTCGAGATACCTTCATCATGCCCTATTATGTTTTAAATATAGCTACTGGTTTGGCTGAAGAACTATGGCAAAAACACTCTAATGATCCAACAAGTGTTTGGATGTAGACAGAAGAGAACATAGGCTCCTAGTTCTTTTATCAAGAGCATGAGGAACTTGACCTTAATCTTCCTTCTAAAGGTGAATGCATTTAGACATTGGATATTCAAATAGAATGACAAAGAGAAGTGATGCTAATGCATGAACGAAAGGCCTTATCTATTGATCCAACATTTGGCACGAATGAATCTCAGGTAAGCCTTTTATCTACTAATGTATGTATTTATTTGATTTAGCTACTACATGTATGGATCTTGATTTTTGTTTTGTAATTGAGCAGTGCCCTTTTTATACTTTGATTCCTCGTTTTTACGAGTGGCAAAATGGCATACTCGTTGTCTTTATCATCACAAATAGATGCAAGATTGAGGACATCTATCCATATTTGTTAGAGTTACGAGATGAATGCGTAAACCGTGAACCAAATTGGCATCCTAATACAGTCATTTAAATGCTATTTCGTAAGTTTATTGAAATTCATTTCTACATTTTTAATTATATATATAGATTATTATTAATATTATTATAACTTTTTCTGCTTTTGATAAAATTTAATACATTTTACTATTGACAAGATCCAACTTGATTCCTACTTTTACCTTTTCTTTCGGTTTTAATGAGAAAAAATGAAATTTTAAATTAAATTCAAATTTATCGTTGAACCTCATTATAACTTTTTTACTATAGTTTGAATAGATAAACAGATTTTACTCATGATTTTAGAAGGCCAAATTTAATCCAAAAGATCCCTATATTTCTAAAAATTGCATATATGGTCAATTTCTTCTTATTTTTAATTTTATCACTAACAATTTTTTTGTCGATTGGTAAGTGTGAAAATTGTCAAATTTGACTTTATCATCGATCTTCAAAAGCCTTTTTAAGTGCAAACTGAATGTCGTAAACTTTCAATTAACCTCCCGATTTGTATAGCGCTATATTGTGGTAAATTTTTCATTCTTTTGCAATATATATGATGTGTTTGTTATTTAAAACGACAAAACTTCTAAATCCAAATGATTTCAAATATCTTTCATCACATTCAAGGTACTTTAAGATCTTTGTATAGATTTTGTGATGATTTTAGCATCATTTTTTAATATTTAGAAATTTTTGAGTCGTTTATTTACTATAAATTTTTTTTTCATTTATTGATCTAATTTTACTCATTGTTTCAGAAGATGTTTTAAGAGTCTATTATATATTTGAAGGATTTTAGATGATAACCTAGCTTATGTTGAAGACTATGACCAAAAGGACATGGAGCTATGGAGGTAAAAAGAGGAGATTTTCAAGAAATCAATCATGAACTCAAGTTATAAAAGGAACAAAGGTAAGAAAGCCTTTTTTTAAATTACTGGAGTCCATTAACATAGTTTTTGAGGATGATCCCTCAGCTTTCACAAATGCGTTAAAAACGAAAGATAGTAAAAAATCAAAGGACGCAATTCAAGTTGAGTAGAACCTATTCATAGAGTAGCAAACTTTGAAATTGGTTCAATTACATCATAACCATTTGAAAGCTACTAGGATGCAAATGGATTAAAAAATCCAAATGAAGAACCGATGAGAGTTTGAACAAATACAAAGCAATTATGGTAGCAAATGACTATGATCAAATTAAAGGTCTTGATTTCAATGAAATTCTCTCCTTGGTGGTAGAAATGACTACCGTACGTTTGTTTGCTTGCTATGGTTACAAATTTTGACTGCAAAATTTAGTAGATGCATGTCAAGACAACATTTCTAAATGAAAAATTAAACACGACGAAATATATTTGAAAAAATCTGAAAGATTTATTTAGAAGAAGAAAAATAAAATGTTTGTTTATTCCTAAAATCAATTTATAGCTTGAAGCAAGTTCCAAAGATGTGGAATGAACACATCAGTTAATTTTTATTGAGTATTAGATTTTGTAGTGTAAAAGACAATAGACTCTACATTCTATATGAATGTGATATATTTATTTAATTGGCCTTATATATCGATGGTTCTCTTCTTTTCAACAAAGAATGTGTCTTTGACTATTTTTAAAATCTTGAAGGTTTAAACCAAAGTAAAGATCTCCTATATCAATCATTTCATACTTCTTTGATAATGCTTTATTAATTTTGTTTGTGAATTTCAAATTATTGTATAAGTTAGTCAAAGTACATTGTGAGGATCCAAATCAGCAGCTAATGTTTACAACATAAAAAAATTACTATTTATTAGTTTTTTTTTTAAAAAATTTACGTTTAATTCAAATTAATAATATGTTCAAAAATGAAACTAATAAAACCAATAACGAGATTTAACCTATGAATTTCGGTACAACATGAATCTGTACAGATTAATTACAGTAAGAAAGTTGTTAGTAAAAGTCAAAAGTAGAAAAAAAATTCAATTACCAACCAATTGTAAGTTTTGTAAGCAGTCAAAGGCCAAAACGGAGGAAAAATTAACAAGATATGTTATTTTTCGCAAAGGAGGGTTTCCTATCGACTAGTTTTGGCCTTCTGAAGTCATTGAAGAAATCCTTTTGCCAATCCGAGCTATACTAAAAAAATTACTAGTAGGTCCAGTGATAAATTCAAGTTTTTTTTTAAATTTCATTTTTTTATATTGAAAATAAAGGAAAAAAAATGAATATTAAAAAAAATGATTCTTCAAATTAGATCTTTTCTAAACAATGTAGATTGGATATTAGCAAAAGCATGAAAATAAAAAGATAAGAGAGAATCATTTCAAAAGCGAGGTAAAAGTCAATTAACCATTAACTTTCAAAATCGAAAAGAATTAGTAAACTAAATTTTTTACATTAATTTTGCAAATTGACAAGAGCGCATGAAATCAACTCACAAATCAATTAGATCTTTTTGATTCAAAACAAAATGAATATTATCAAATTAGAGTGAAAGTAACTTTTTAGAGGTAAAGTAAAAAGTACATTAAACATTTTTTGCATTAATCTTGTAAAATGACAAGAGTGCATCAAATGAAGTTAAAAATCAATTAGATTTTTTATTCAAAACAAATTGGATGTCATCAAATTGGGGTAAAAATAAATTTTTACGATAAAATAAATTTTAAGTGTAAAAGTAAAATGTAAATTAATATTTTTGCAATTACTTTGCAAAATGACAAAGATGCATGATTTAAAATTAGAAGGTTTAGATTTTTTATTCATTGATTTTTCAAAGGTAGAAATAAATTAAATTAGGTAGATTAAATTTTACAATTAATAGGTAGCATAAAAATTTGGACTTTTAGTATATATAAAGAGATTCATTTCCTTTAAGAATCACAACATTTAAATCACAATAGTACTTTTGAAATGATTCGAGCTCTAAATTATGTATACACGTTTTAATTTATACGATGCACGTTTCTTTTAATTCATTTTTTTTTAAATTTTAGTTTAAATTCTTATTTTAGTGATTCACATCCTCTATGAAAAAATTAGTGTTTTATAACCTCTTAATTTTCAAATTAGCGCGAATAATTTAATATCTTATTAGTATATATAGATGTTTTTCCCTTTGAAATTATTATGTTAATTGATTAAAAGGTTTAATTAGACAAATTAGTGTAAAATCAAACTTTTTAAAAATCCAAAAAATGCACATAGTTTCATTCACTGCGGTTTTATCAACCGCAAGTTCATTCGCCACAGTTTCATCCACCGATGTTTCATCCACTGCCATGGTAAGTTCATCCGTCCTTAATTTTTTGACCGTACATTCAAACTAAACGAATTTTTTATTTTTGTAATTCTCATCAAAGGTAGGAGAGCGTAGTTAAGTTTTTGTTTTGAAATAATTTATATAATAAAACATTGCATGTTTGAATCCAGGGATAAAATTAAGATTGCTGATTTTGACTTTAAAATCATCTGAAACTTCATTTAGTCATAACCTTTGCATATTTTACTCAATTTCAATGTATTTTGACTTTTTAACCCTTAACTTCCTAGGCGACCAAAAATGGGTCGCGCTATTTTTAGAACTGAAAATATCTTGAGGAATGAGTGCCCAAATGATTCAAAATTTGGGCCAATTTTGTGTAGAAACAAGTTAGCTATCCAATGGTGTAGTCTGATTTGGGAAAATGCACATTGTCAATTTTACAAAAATCCACAAGTGCTGGGTGGTCACAAAACCAAGGAAGAAAAGTCAGCTGAAGAGAGTGATGGGCGAATGACGAGCTGCCATGTGTTCAAGTTGGGCAGGGCGGCTTGTGGATGGGTGTAGCTACTTTGATGCAAATCTTGCACTTGGATTTCATCTTTTTCCAATATTTTTTTTCTGCTATATGTGTTTTTTTTTTTGTACTTTCAACCTACCGTGTCCGATTTTGCAATGGAAGATCAGATTTGTAGGAAGTTATAAAATTTCTCTCAAAGTCACAAATGAACTAGTAAAAAGTGGATGTCATGTCAAGGCCTCTTTCTCATTCATTCTTTATCCTAAAAATACAAAACTTGTTGTCGTGCGTAGGGAACTTGATTATCTTCAGAATGACAAGAAGGCACCAACTTCCTAAAATAGTATGTGCCCAAGAGAGTCGGTCAAAGCTCATTTTCAGCAGTGAGAACACAGTGAATTTCTTAGAGTATCCTTCACTTTTGTGTCCCATCCAAGCAACCTATTACTCGGATTGACACCAAACTTTGTAAAAATGAAGGTGACTTGCATATCTACAAGATCTTACGGTTGATTTTGTAAAAAAGTGAGCTACATAAGTCTGAGCAACATGTATCTCTAACCAAAAATATCAGGGTCCAAAACGCGCTCAAAATGGTTCAGGAAGATAAGGGTTAAAAACATCATGAAGTATACTTTTGCATTTTGTGAAGAAATAAAACAACAATAAAAAGATTAAAAATATCTATTGCTTGGAAGGCTAAGAAAAAAACACGTCATAGAATTATCATTGGAAAAAGCTAAACAAATTTGCAAAATAAATGTACATATCTACCATTCCCACTAAAGTACCTGTTGTGACTCAAAGAGCGAATGTTAAACTCACATATATCAAACGGAAGCTTTAAGACTTTAATTCATGCTAAGCCTATGGACGTTTGTATGATACAGTTTGCTAACTCCTCTGAGTAAAAACATAATATTCTTGACCAAAAAAATCCGCCGTTGTACTCAAATCCAAATGTTTTTGTCAAAGGCTATTTTAAAAATATACAAAATTGTCTTCTATTTTTTATTTTTTTCATAGCACCCTCTATTGTTGTTATATATACTTATATCTAAAGTTTTACAAGAAAATCTACTCAATGAATTACTAAAAGTAGTGTTTGAAAAAATTGTATAAAAGTGATTTTAAACATAAATTTCATGGTTTGAGACATTTCAACTTAATTATTATTTTAATATATTTGAAGTTTGTAATGTTTTTGAGGGTAGGAATTTTTTTTGAAAAAATATGATTTAATACTCTTGTACTTTATTGTTTTCAAACTTATGTGATTGTAGACTACCTTCTTTTTCAAAACAAATTAAATTGTATAAACATATATAAATTCATTAAAGTTTATTTTTTAGTATTTTTTGTTTGACTTTTTAGAACAACATATTTGTTACATTCTTGTACAATTATTTAAATTTAATATGCATTTTTTAACCTTGTATTGTTGAATCTTCATGATGTAATTTAATGGTTCAATTTTCCATGTTTTCTCTCCTCCTAGTGAACTAACTACATTTGGTGTACATTTGTGCACTTTGAGCATTTTGTTTAAGAAGTTGATTTTCGAACTAATAACCATAGAATGATATCTTAGTTTGTCAAAATGATTTTATTTTGAAAATTTTGAGCATCAAAAATTCCATTCTAAGACTAGTTTGAATAATTTATGGTAAATATAGTCTATGTTTGATTCTATACTTGAATCTTAAAAATAAGCCCACTTACAAAATTTTGTTCCCAAGTACATTCAAAAAATAAATTCATCAATTTATTATTTTTAAATTAAAAAAATTGATTTAAAAAAAATTACACATTTTAAAAAAAGAAAAAAGAAAACAATGGGAAATATTGAAATAATTCAAAAAATTGGAATATGTTTCATTATTTCTCTTCACATATTTGAACATTGAATTCATAGCTCAAAGTTCCATCCATAACCTCGTTTCTCCTTCTCTTTTAAAATTTTTGAGTTAACTTTTGCATTGTGACAAGGAACTACCTTTTTATATAAACATTAACTTAGAATGGAATAATTTGATGAATTTATTTTTTGAATGTACTTGAGAATTTTGTTTTGCAAGTGGGCTTATTTTTAAGATTCAAATATGAGTCAAATATAGAATCAAATATGGACTATATTTACTATAAATATTCAAACTAGTCTTAGAATGGAATTTTTGATACTCAAAATCTTCAAAATAAAATCATTTTGACTAACTAAGATATCGTTTTACGGTTAATACATAAATAAATTAAAAAGGTTAGTTCACTTCATTTTTCACTAGAATTTGTACAAAAAATTTAGACCAAAAAACTTCATCATACAACTCTAATATATAAATTGAATGCATTGGTCTATTTAACAACTATTTCAAATGCAACGGCATTGAGATGTAACAATGGTTCATGTTGCAACCTATGCTCTCTATACAATGGCCAATGCAGTTCTATGCTCTCAATTCCAAAAAAATGTTTAAATATCGTGAGAACCATCAGTATTTGCATATTTGTCAAATTGTGAATATTTCAAATTCTATAAATGTCAACTTCTTTCAATTTTCGTGTACAACAATCTAAAATGATGTATACCAACATGCCAAGGCACAAAAAGTTTTTTTGAAGCTTTGAGAAAAAATTGACAAAATCTGAAGTAGTTCCAAATTATAGCGCACAAAACCAAGTTTTAGACATGGTTAACTTTGAAATTCATTTTAATTCAAATCACAATTGAGTTTTTCTTCAAACTTCCATAGAAATGTGTTATATGTCGCATACTACAACTTTTGCATATTAATTATTGGACTTTGCCTATTGATGCTCATGGTGTTGTTGTTTGAATGGAAAATTTTCAAATCAATACTCAGTTTTGTATATCACTATACACCCTTGTATTACAGTAGTACCATAGCTGGGTCGCCACCCCCCAAACGAATATTTAATTTTTTTGGAAAATAAAGTTCTTTCCTGAAAAATGGATTTTTTTATTTTCATTTCTAGGCAAACAAAAAATGATTAAAAATGACCCTAAATGACCCAAAATAGCTTAGAAAGAGAAAAATATAGCCAAAAGTAATTTCGTATTTTGTCCTCATAATTTTTGGTTTTTTACGTTTTTTTTTTTTTGAATTTTTTTTTTTGGCAACCCAGCTACGGTACTACCGTATTTATCATTTATTTACCGACTGAGATTACTAGCGGTAAAGTCAACAGACTGAGGGTTTCAATGAAAGATCTTTAGCAATCCCGTTAACTTAGTTAAAATCCTTAAAGAGAAAACACAAAAGGCAATTGGAGGAATCCAGAGTGTCAAGATGAGAAAATACGCAGCAGCCAATTAGCATGGGCCTTTTGAAATTAAAGCTCAAATCCAGGCTCGATTGAAATGAAGGTGATTGAAGGAAATCCATATATTTTGTCTGTGGACAATAACTTGTGGACGAACTGAAAGGAAACACCCAAAAACTTGCCAAAAGGAAAAGGAAAGGCTGCGGTGAGGAGGAGTGTGGCAAGGAGCAAACTGCGTGTATAATTACTGTGCAATAATGCTCGAAAAGACAAGCCAGAAAAGAGAGTCTCTTTAAGGAGCCTATCATTTAGCATCGGGGATGATGAAGGGTCAAGATAATTCATTGTTGATTAGCAATTTGAAAAAGAACAGAATGAGAGTAGAATTAATTTTTTTGATGAAACATGAGACATATTAAGATTCTTTACCAATTAGTGGAGTCTCACCACCCAACTTCTTTAGTTAAAGATGATGTGGACTTGTTATGATATGGGGATCTGCTGCAATGATTTTGAAGTGATGCATAGAAGAGCTGAAGAACCTTATGGAGGGTTAAGTTCTTAATATCTTTCATAAACCCAGTCACAAGTGACATTGGTGAAAAAGGTGGTGCTCTCTAGGGAGATTCCCAAGCAAAATCACTATGAATGCCTGGAATTGGGCACTACTTGCTTGGGCATCTCCCTTGACAGTGCCACCTTTTCTATTACTATGACCACTACTTTGTGCATTTAGTGGCACGATCCCATTGGCACAAAGTGATGAAAATAGAATGATAATATATATAAGAGAAAATTGAATAAGATGCAACTTACAGTGACTGGCTTCTAGTCTTATTACTGGGTCGGAATTGAGTGCCTACATTAGGAAAGAATTGGGGTCTCAAGAAGGCCTCGACTTTCATTCCTTGCCCGAACCCAAATTGATGATGTGGGCATGGAAAATTATGGAGTCCTACGTGGACAACCATCATCCACATCATCTTTGGTGGTCCACATTCTCCTTTCCATGCGCTTTCCAACGCACTTTAAAACTCCAAAATCCGAGTTAATATGCAAAAGTTACACATGTTTAAAGTTTGTGCATTGGGGACCACTGCGTGCTGAGTGGTCCGAATGCACAAACTTTAAACATGTGTAACTTTTGTATATTAACTCGGATTTTGGAGTTTTAAAGGGCATTGGAAAGCGCATGGAAAGGAGATTATGGCACAAGTCAACACCAATTCGACCCATGATGATAAAATTTTCACATTGACCGTTATCCTAATTTCTTCTTCAATTTCTCAAAGGCATGAGGCCTTGTTGAGGCCTCATTTCTTTCCTAATGCTTGGGAATGGGTGGTTTTACCATATATTCACATTATCTTGGTGTTTGTAAATTGAAAAGCGTCTCAAAATTTCATTCCACTCTGAACATCTAGTGAGAACTTATCCTTTACTAAGGTAACCACACTTTTAGCACTAAGCATCATCTCTAACATTAAAATGATCATATTTGAAATATAGTTGTTAGCAAATTAAAGAAGAAATTAATAAACAAAGAATGCATTATTTGAAATTTTATATGCAAAAGTCATAAATATTTAGAGTTATTTTATTTGGAAAAGAAATCACGTTTTTCATATGAGTTTTGTTGTTGAGGTGATGTACATTATCAAATTTCAATATGTACTCATTGTTCAAAATTTTGAAGTGTCACATTGAGGTAGGTGTGGTTACCTACACTAATGGAATGGGTGTGCGAGAGATCATGGGGAACAATCACAATCACAAGTGTAATCAATGCAATAATCTCTCGCACACCCATTCCAACAGTCACTAGAAGAAAAGGACTTGTACCCTAAATATGTTCACTCAGATGTGACCAAATTCACTCAGATTCCCACTCTAGGCTGAGTGAAGAAGTCCCTCTTTTCTTCTAGTGAGTGATACTAACATCGGCTTGATATTCTAGCACTAATGGCAAACCTGTCGTTTTTCATTCCCCACTTTTCTGGAAACAGTGAATAGTGGCTAAATATTATACTTATATTTTTGTTTTCTTGTGACCAAAACCATTCACCAGCACTAACACAATCCACATGCTTGACGCGGTTTCATTCCTTTTTCATTTCTAGTAAGCGAAAAACGACACATTTCCTACTAGTGTAGTTTCACATCGAATTGCCTGCTTTGTATTCTCTAGTATTTGAGGAAAGAAGAAGAATTCTTGAAGGCTCAAAAGTTTATCAGTTCTAAATCCCTAACCTAGGCAGGCTCATGTAGAAGAACCTAATATTGTTTTCCCGTGATATTTGAGAAACATTTCACCCGAATGGAATTATTATAATTCAGCTTTGTTGAGTGGAACTGAGAATTAATTTGCAGGACGATGGCTTGTCGGTGATCACCTGATTGCAATGTTGAAGAAATGGAATATTCTGCAATGCACAGATAAAGATCCAGAGAACAATTCAGCTTGAGCGGCTTCATTGATGCATGTATGGCTATTGAGCACGAGGACATAAGTCAAAGTCTCAATTGCTTTGTATTGGTGGGTTTGCAAGATGAGTGGCTTTAATAATAATAATAAAAATTAAAAAAAATTAAAAAGAAGAAGAAGAAGAAAGAAAAGAAAAAAAGAAGAGAAGAAGAGAAGAAGAGAGGAAGAAGAAGAGAGAATTTGCATGTTGATATAGAGTAGCTACATGGTTGAGCAACATGGCTCATGTGGATGCTCCGATCCTTGAGAATCCATTCTTGAAGTTCAACAAATACGAAGCCAAGCAATTGCAAAGGAATGAAGTGAATGAAGGAGAGGAAGCCGAACAATTAATTGCAAGCGAATGAAGGAGAGGAATTGTGAATGAAAAAGATGAATTGTGAATGAGTGAGGTAATAGGCAGTTATAACAAGTATAATAGAATTCCACACAAGCTTGGGAGACACTTTATCAGGCATAACTTGAAATATAATAATACACTGGCACAATTTCTGGAGTTCTTTCCATGCATTCAGATGCAAGGTCAGAGTGATGTGCACCTCATTCCACCATGTTGCCATGTCTGTGTCTCCAATCAAGAAGAATTTTTTTCTTCACCTATGAATCTTGCTCGAGTTTTATGAAACTCAGCAACGCAAACCTGAATCCGGGTTGATCAATTAGCCCCGAAAGGACCAAGGACTCATGATTTTAAACAACAAATCCATTTGATCTTATCGTGAAAAAATGTTAATTAAAATGAGACCAAATTTTATATCACTGGAATCAGTGAATCGATGGTATGCGTTGATAAAAATCTTAATTTAAAAAAAAAAAATTTAAAATGAACAAAAGGAAGTCTAAATAGGACCTACTCAAGAACGCCCTAAAACAACATGAGGGCCAATTTGGACTTCTTCTTGGTCCTTTTAAGGATGAATGGAAGCAAAGGAGAAACTCAAAGATCAGCTGACAGCCAAAACCCATGGCTACGAATATAAACCTGAAAAATTGCCGGCAGTCGAGCTGTCCTCTGTAATGCACAAGTTTTCATATGAACTCTGAGTTGCAAGCTGAGACAAATGACTACCCGTAATCAGTTGTTCCTCAGTCGGCTGAACATTGTCTCAGCACAATTGTGACACACGAGTTTGTGAAGAAAAGCTTTAACAGGCAACAAATTAAAAATTGTAAGTCGGTTTCTTGAGGCAATGCTTACAGTGGCCAGAGAAAGGCTTTGACAGATTCATTGACCCCGTAAGGACCCAGAATTTATGGTTTGAAAATGTCCAATTTGATTGATTATATTGGAAAAAATGGAGTCAAACAATATATTACCAGTCAGTGAAATCCGTGCAAAATTTGTACAAATCCATGAAATATCTAATGTCACATAGAAATTGTTTAAAATCCGTGGGCTGCTAAATTTTGATGTGAATGCAATTTTCCATGTTGTCTTGGCTAAGGGGTAGGAATAAAAACTGGTGGATTAGAGATTCTTCCCAACCCAATGTGCATGAATCGAAAGTGGTTTCTGTGCTTTTGCCTCTCAATCTCCATTCGTTGACCGCCAGTGTTCTATGCCACATAGACCATTCAAACCCGTCTTTTTTTTTTTTTTTGTTGGGTACCAAGGATCTTCCAGTCGAGGGAAAATGTGAGAGGGATCTCTGCTCCATTTAGCTTCTGCGGGATTCTTTAGTCTGGAGTGATCAACCAACGTCCCTCGGGCTCTCTTGGCTGAGTAATGGAGAAATGGACTACCATGTATCTGCCTCAACAAGGTTGGGTCAAAGTTTCTAAGGGTGCTTGGGACTCCGTAATAAACTCTAATTGCATTTTTTCTTTCGGTCGCTATTCTTGACATCAACAATCGGCACTACAATTATAGGTTCGCTCCAGTTTTCTAGCTCTTATCTAGCCCTTGGGCCTTGTATTGGAATGAGGTTGGATGACTCGATTCCTAAAGTGTAGATGCAAGTGTTGAAGCTTGGATTCTTCATTTTGTCAACATGGAGGCTTGATGGAGGGTCCAATCAACATTGATTTCTAATAGGTTTGGCACATACTGTAGAAGAAGTTAAACGCAACACATCTTAGTTTACACTACCAATTTGCTAAAAGTCTTAGACGCTAGATAGGCAAAGAAGGGTATTTTTTTGGACTGGATTAGGTTTGAATGTCAAGCGGAAGTTGAAGCCTCCTGCAAATGTTTTGATTAGTTGGCCTAATGTTTTACAATTTAGAGATCCCCCCTCCCCCTCTTAGTTTGTGGTCAAAAATAAAATAAAAAATAAAAATAACTTGTGCACTTTTGATGCCAAGGAGGATTAAAGTGTTATATATCTATGTCATTCTCTCTTGTTCTTACTCTATTTCTTGTATTTAAATGTCAAGTGTGAAAGAGCATTTTGTAGTCTTTTCATGCAAAATATACATGGTTGGGTAGTTTGGAGTTAAGTTAATAGCAAAAATGATTGTAGTGTGAGGGTGCAAATGATGTGCATTGTTTAGTAGGAGCCACATCGTCGACAAAGGAAGAGCCATAGCCACAAAAAGAAGTTCAAGACTCCATTTTGCACAAGTCAAAAAGACCAAAAAATACACCACTAAAGTAGATCAGAGCTTTGGTTGAAACAAAATCTCGGATATTTGTGCAAAAATGTAAAGCGTTCACATGTGAAACATCTCTAAACCAAATTCACAAAAGAATTGATCATGTAGTCTAATTTGGATGTACATGACCCACACTTATTACAACTAGTAGCAAACAAAAAAACAATACTCTTGTTACCTCCACACAACACGCCAGGTAACATTAGAGCACCAGTGACAAA
The DNA here is from genome assembly GCA_022496805.1 of Pohlia nutans. Taxonomy (NCBI): domain Eukaryota; kingdom Viridiplantae; phylum Streptophyta; class Bryopsida; order Bryales; family Mniaceae; genus Pohlia; species Pohlia nutans. The sequence goes on from CM040086.1 coordinate 9,547,110, forward strand.
ACATTAATAAAACAAGAATAAGATAACACAATCCGAAAAATAATATAAGCATTGATATTATGCGGTATTTTTTGTATAATTGTACGTATTCTTTTGTATAATTGTTAGTTGCAATTAAAAAAATTAGTGCATTGATTTTTGTATTATAAAATTTTAGAATCCAAAATCCAATTCTTCACAATTTTTTTCTTATATACATTTTTGACATTGCAATGACCATACTCCTGTTTGTTGGGCACTAATAGCATCACAAATGGGGCACTTCAAGCACGGATGATTGGCCAAATAAAGATAAAAAGGAATGAGGGCCTTTTCAAAAATGAGGTCAACAATCTCAAAATTTCTTGTATAGCGAGTCCCCTCTAAATTATATTTAGGTGTATTTATTGTTATGAACAAAGTTTTTATCCAACCACTTTGCATGTGGAGGCTCGTGATTGGTTTTTTAAATAATCATGACCAAGCTTAAAGGACCTTCGGTGGGGGACTTTTATTTTAGGCTCTTTGTAGTTTGGGACATTTTGAAGGATCATCTTCAATGTACAGGGAGATCCAATAGTTAGTGTAAAATCAGCCGAATGGAGTTGCCAAATTATCGGTTGAAACTCATAGTTTTAGGCTAAAATCCAGATAAAATTTGTGATACTTGGGTGCTACCTAGGTGAAAGATGGGTAATAACCGAATGGATTCTTGTTTAAAACGGGTTGCTTTTGTAAAATATTGGATTTTAGTTGGTTTAGAGTTAAAAAAATCCCCCATTCAATGGTCATCCAAGTTTAGCATTGGAGATTTTCTAAAGGTAACAAAAAGGTTAACCCCTAAACGTCCCAGCGTTCAGAAACTCAATCACGAACAGATTTGAAGCCTTGTAACTTTCTCATACAACCTTGAATGATTTTCATCCAAGTCATCTTTGAAAGCCTATTAAATTCTCTACCAATTACAATAAATCTCTTGTGATGGGAAGCTAATGATAATATTAGAGAGGCCTCCAACTACAAGTATGCCTAATTTGTTGGGTAGATTTTATGCTTGCAATGGTCTTCTCATGTACACCTCATGTACATATGAGCCATGCTAATATCTACTTTTGAGGCTAGAATCTACTTTTATTAACCCTTAAACGTCAAGGTAAGCCCCATGGGCTTATTTAAAAGAAAATAATGAAGAAAAAAGTTGATTTTCTCAACCAAATCAAGCGAGACTTGTTGCGTTGGAAAGCTACTGAAAAAACGATCTAGATTCCAATTTTTCGCCTCATTTGAGAGATTGTGGAATCGTTGGTAAGCAATCAAAGTTATCAAATTGAACAAGTTTTGAGGTTGGGGCAGCTAAAGTTCAACAGTGCCGCAGTGCTACAGTGCTAGCCAGCTGTGCACTGCATAGCCGTTTTTGCAATTTATTTATTTATATATTTATTTTCTTCTTCTTCTTCTTCCCAAAAAAATTTAGATGCCTTCCGGGCTGCCCCGTTCAGGCCCTCTTGACGTTTAAGGGTTAAAAGGGTTGGTACGTTTAGGGGTTAATCCAGGATTTGAACAAGGAGGCAGGCACAAACTGCACAAAAGGGTGGTGGCATTGAAGCCGGCAGTAATTATTAGGACTTTTTCTTCCCGCACATTTTCTTCAAAGGACACATCTTTCGCCGATCATACAGTATTCTCATGTGTCAGAGATCGTAGATAAAAACACTTATCTTATTAGTGCCAACAGTGTCAGTTTGGCAGCTTCTCCTCACAGACACTATCATACTATGGAACCGCCAGAACCAGACAAAGCCACTTAAATTTTCTCCACTTTTCCGGTCTCTGCGGCTACACAACCAGTAAAAATAACAATATGTAACTTATATTCTCGCAATGGCCTGGCCTCCGTTTAGTGTAGGTTTTTTTATTGGGTTGGGTTGGTTCTTTGTTTGCCTTGCAGGCTTGCACCGTGCGCATGCAGGCAGGCAAGCGTGGACCGGAAAAGCTTCAGTTGTTGGGAGTTTCAGAGCTGAAGTAACTAATAATAAGTGAAGCTTTTTCTATCCGGGGTGACTGAGGGTAGTTCTGTGGTGAGCATGTTTTGCATTCGCTGGATCTCTTCCTGTTGCGCCGCCACCAATGCCATCCCTCTCGTCGACACAAAAGGCAACTTTTCGGTTCATCCTTGAGATCCATATCTTCCAAATCTCGTCTCACTTATTAACTCTACTTATTAACTCTAACGCCATGATGCGAGTATCAGTGGTAAAAGTTAGTATCCTTCCTTCCTCATCTTTAGTTGACTACTGCATGGAGAACCAACTTATGGTAAGAGCATTCCCACCCATGCACACTAGGACTAAATCTCTCAAATTATTCATCTACATTTGAAGGGCCCTTGCACTCCACCCTTGCACACCCTTCACGTATCAAAAGTGCTCATCAAATAGTCAATGGACCAATCACAAGTAGAATGGGAGAATATAGTCAACTAAATACTAATTTAAAGGCCCAATTTCTAACACGCTAGGATCCAGAGTCAAGAGGTATTTTGAAAGGCCCCTTGGAACTTTTCATCTACTTCTGGAGTGTGAGAGACTCTCTTAGGGCATGGGTGGCCCTGCTCTAATTCAGCTACCCAGTGCCTGCCTGCCTGTGGAGGAATAACAGAGAGAATTAACTTCCATTAAGACCCCTTTCAGGACAACCAGAGATGCAAACACTACATACATACCCCAACTGTTCAGGATAGGCAGTTACTGTGATACTTTAGGTTAATGGGAGGAATAAGAATAACAACAATGATACCACTGTAAATGGTTACTTATTACACACATTGCCTGACCGGATAGCTGGACGTCAGTCCTCGGATTTCGAGCCTAGGAAACAAACAGTGTAGAGTAGTGTCACGAGAAGCTCACTTGCAGGAGTAGTAACAATGAACGACACATAGAGAGAGAGAGTGTAGTCTGTAGGAGTCCGGCGTCGTCTAGACAGGAAACCAAAGAGATAGGGGTGGGGTGGGCATGGTCAGGCAGCTGAGTGTGTGTGTGTGTCATTGCAATGTAAGTTAGAGAGCCTGTCTGTCGTGCCTGCCGCATGTGACTCACTGACTGACGCCCTGACTTGAGAATCTCTCGCCCAACTGATTCTTCTTCTTCTTCTTCTTCTCCTTCTTCGTCGTCTTCGTCTGCTTCCAGGGCAGGCAAGAAGCTGCTGGCATCATGGCAATGTGGGGTGGGTTAAGTAAAAGAAAAAGGGGAGAGGAAAGACGCACACTAACTGAGTAGTGTGTGTACTAATAAGTCAGTCAGAGCGAAGGAAGGAAAGGAAAGGAAGGAAATCAAGGAATAGAGTATATGGCAGCTTTTATGCTACGGGCACATTCCTGACGATCCGTCTGGACGTGCCAGGCAACGGCCCATGCTCTTGGTCGGTAACAGAGGCTCTGACAGCGTCCAGTCTTCTTCGTCCACACAACAAAACACTAAGTCTTCCTGAGTGAGTGAGTGAGTGTTGCGGCATGCACCTGTCTCCTTGCTGTTGCCATCGATGGTCTGAGTGCAGTACCTAATTCCCTGCTCATGTTGCTCCCCCCTCGGGTAGTAAGTCATGTGGTCTCTGACAGACAGACAGCACTACTAGGCCAATAGCTAGCTAGTAAGGGTGTTGCAACACATCAGTTGAATGTACGTTGCACGCCGGGGGTTCCTTTGTCATTTTCGTCCTTGTTGGATTCTTGTGCAGGCCAGCTCTCTCAGTATCTTGGCCGGCCTGTACCAATTTTCAAGTTGGGGGTCGAAATCACTTGTTGCAAGGCTGTACAAGAATTTTCTTTTTAGGGTATGTGAGGCACCAGTGAGCTCACTACAACAAGTTAGGTTGGTTTTTGAAGGACATGGTTACAGTGGGCAGCGAGCTTGTTGAATGGTACGAAGCTATTTCCTAGGTGGTGTTGTGGGGCCCGGTGAACTTGTTGTAACGAACTGGGATGTGGAATTTCGCTCAGGAGAAAATTATAAAAATTATTCATTTTCGAGCCAATTATGGGGCTCTACTTCCTGTGGAAATTGAAGAACCGAGGAGGAGCCCTGATTTTGAGGCTATGGGCTTTGGTGTAGCAGGCACGTTCTGGTTCAATGGAATTTGAACTTGTACCACCCAATCATCCAACAAAATGGGCGTTTGTCTGCAATCTTCATTGTTTACGTCCGTAGCAACAAAAGCTCTTCCAGGAGTGTAGAATCCCTGGAGGGCTATGTTTTGGGTACCTGGCCGGCAGGTGTGTGGATTTGTCCCTTTGCTGGCTATGGTAGGTGACTTCCTCTTCAAGCCCCCTTTTTCGGCTACGAAGAAGAATTAGCCCTTCTTGAGCACAGGAGTAGGACTGTTTCCATTCATTAGGGGTCGGCTGTACATTCAAGGGACCTGTGAGCGATACAAAATTACGGTGTTGGATTTGACGCTGCTTGATACAATGAAGTTCATGAGGTTGGGGTCACGGCCGGACTTCTTTACCACTCGCGGCAATATCACGTATTAAGCTTTACCCTCTTTTCTTTTCTTTTTATCCATTTGCATTTGTGTGAATTCCATCTCTTCAAAATTAATGCAATGTCTAAGCATGTGATGTATTTTGAATAGCGCACCATAATAACAAAAAATCATGATGTAAGACTACCCTTGGTATATGGATATCCAGCAGTTCGATTTGACTCAGGAATTTCGCCAGCTCTTGCAGGTGTTGGCAGACTTGGGATTTTGGATCTCCTAGATTACGTGCTCTAGTAGAGGGTCGAACCTGTTGTTTTACGAATTGCGTTGGTAAGCAATCTAGAGGATGTTTAGGGAGGTGATACATGGATTGCCGAATTGATGATGTTTATGTTTGGGAAATTAAGATGGCGATTCTTGTCATGATGCAGGTCGGTGAAATCGGACCTGATGAGTGACATTATTCTCGACGTGGATGGGCACAAGTTCAATCTTCACTTGGTATGCTGTTTTTTTTTAAAATTCTGCCATGAGATTCGTTCTGTAAAAGTCCTGGGGGATTATGAATAATTGCTTCTTCTAGGGGATCGATCTTTGCCAATTTGAGAGTTGGTTTGGTGGCGAGAAGTTGTGCCTCACGTTTTATAAGGATGTAGGATGCAGCACTGTACGTTTTTCGTCATTTTTTCCTTGGTATTGGATTGGCAAAACTGGCTAAAATTAGCTGGATTTCTACCCAAAAAATGGGGCTGCTAAACATACAAAGAAAGAAAATGAAAAAAAATTGAAATATAGCAAGAATGCTCATCATGATATAAATATGTAGCAACTTCATGAGGTGATATCCGCGGATATCATCATGGTATCACCTTAATATATCAAGGGTATTGCTGGATATTATAGAGGTATCGTCACGAGTATTGTATGCAGTGGGTAGCAAAAGTAGATACCATTTATGTGGGAGGTCGCATAATGTTCTAAATGTCATAAAATGGTTATGAGATCATTGATATTTGGCATATATATGTATGATGCAGTTTCCGCTGTTAGCGAGGTGCGGAGCTCTGAACAAGCTTGTCACGGCGGCAGTGGAAGCGGGTGAATCTGAAGTGATCATCGAGGAGTTCCCCGGAAGCGCGGAGTGTTTTGAAGTTTGTGCCAAATTCTGCTACGGTGTCACCATAACTCTCAATGCACACAATGTCGGCGAGGTCCGCTGCGGAGCCGAGTATCTCAAGATGTCCGAGATGGTTGAAAAGAGCAACCTCATCTACAAGCTGGAAGTTTTCCTCAACTCATCCATCTTACGAGGCTGGAAGGACTCCATCATTTGCCTTCAGAGCTGTAAAGACTATCAGCCCTGGTCTGAAGATTTGAAAGTAAGCCACAAATTTGCTTTAAAACCTCGTGCTCTCCTCATTCATTGTGTCTCCTAAACTGCAAGTGTCTCCATGGCTCACTTAGCTCTGTTCCAAGTGATTCAGAACGGTTTTTTCTTTCCCCCCCTCCTGATAATCCAGCAACATAGTGGAGGATACATCATATTTACGTCATTTTTAGCATATGTAGGAGTGTTGTGCTTTCATTGGGAGATCTCTATAGGGCTGTGAAGAGATCACTTTGGGTACTACAATAACCAATCTCAGTAAGAGAGGATCAGCTTTTTATCACCATGCTTGAATTTCTTATGCAATGAGGTTGTAGACTCCCACTGAAGGAAGGGACAGTAGATATGTAGCCAAGTCATGCTTACACGTGGAACTTGCTAATTGAAGTCCAACCAAGTGCATGAATAGATGAGATTAACAGGGGTCAATGAAGAGGAGTCTTAAAATCGTAAAATCTGTTGTAGCAACCACACCGTTGACAGAGTATGAGATGCAACAAATGAAGTTGTTTTTGATGTTTTTGATCAATTTGAGTGACAGATAATTAATCGATGCATCGAATCAATCTCGTCCAAATTGGTGGTGGATCCAGTGAAGGTGGACTGGTCGTTCTCATATTCAAGAGTGTCCATAGCACTGGACCATGTGTCGGTGAGCCAGCCCGCAAGCCCGGCCATATGGACGGGCATTCCCGGGTGCCCGGCATGGATGTCGCCGGTGCCCAAGGACTGGTGGGTGGAGGATATCTGCGACCTGGACATGGACATGTTCTGGAGAGTGATGGTGGCGGCCAAAGCCAAAGGGGTGACGAACGAGCTCGTGGGCGAGGCACTCAAGGTGTACGCGCAGCGGTGGTTACCCGGGGTCTCCGACGACGCGGACAGCACGCCCAGGGGCGCCCGGTTGTCTGTAGATAATTATGTTCTGGAAGCCCAAAAACACAAGCAAATGCTGGAGACCATTGTCAGCCTGCTGCCTGCTGAAAAAGGCTGCTTCTCCCCGTGCAGTTTTCTGCTGAAGCTGCTCAAGGCCGCCACCATTCTCCATGCGGCCGCATCTACCAAAGAGGAGCTGGCGCGGCGCATTGGCTCGCAACTCGAGGACGCGTCGTTGCGCGATTTGTTGATCCCCTCTGTCTCGTACGGGCACGAAATGTACGACGTCGACGTGGTGATGCAAATTGTGGAACACTATCTCGTGCACACTCAAAGCCCTCCCTCCACCCCTCCCACTGATCACACGTTCCGGCCCGAGGCGAAGCGAAGAACCCGGTCTACCGAGAGTATGGACTTGGTGGACAGCCGGCATATGGCCCATGGCTCTAAGCACAAAGTGGCTAAGCTCATCGACGGGTACTTGGCTGAAATTGCTCGAGACCCCCACCTTTCTGTTGTCAAATTCATGCAGCTGGCAGAGTCCATTCCTGACTTTGCACGCCCGTTTCACGACGGGTTGTACCGCGCCGTTGACATGTATCTCAAGGTGGGCTCGTACTTCCACTCGTTTTTTTTTTAATCCAACCTTCGTGAATTTTTGCACCATGAGCTGAAACTTTCTCAATGATGGTATTATATATAACTATTCTTTGCAAGGTAGCTCACAACTTCGGGTGGTTTGACAGGAACATCCAGGGCTCGCCAAGAGTGACCGGAAAAAGATCTGCAGATTGATGGACTGCAGGAAGTTGTCAATGGATGCTTGTATGCATGCTGCACAAAATGAGCGTTTGCCACTCCGCACTGTTGTGCAGGTAGGTGCACGAATCATACTTTTCATAACTCCAAGTAGCGAATTGGGGTGTTAACCCCTAAACGTCCGGAAAGGGGAATTAAACACAGTTTTCTCATCCGTCATTGACTTTTTGCAGTGTGCTTTTTTTACTATATATTGTATGGGAAGTTGGTATCATTCATGCGTGATCCAAATAAAAAGAGGATGATTTGTGATTTTTTTTATGGCTCATTTCATGTTGTAGTGATTCACCCAATATTTTGAAGATTTCAGTGTAAAAGTGCTCTTAAAAAAGTCAACTCATAAAATTAAGCAACCAAAAAATATCCAAAAATCACTACACTTAGAGTATTACATTTCAACCAACTACAACAAATTTCATGTACAAATTGTCAATATCTTCTTTGTAAGAATTTTGAATTTGAAGTTTCAAATTTTTAAACAAAAATATTGGTGATAGCAATCACAAATGTAGCACTATGGATAGAATCTAAAATTCATAATGTACAACTTTTATTCATACATCAAGCTCCAAATATCCCTCTAGATTGCATTTTATGATGCATCTTTGCAAAACTGCTGAATTTTGAGAAGGGTGAGGACGTTTGAGAAGGGTGCACAAGTGTGCAATATTGAGAAGGGTTAGGATAGGTTGCATTTTGTGATGCATCTTTGCAAAACTGCCGAATTTGGAGAAGGGTGAGGACATTTAGAAGTTAAGGTCCATTAGCTAGTTGGAATTTTCAAGTTAGCCACCTGCTTGGTGCCGGCGGATTTAGCACTTCAAACCCACCCTTGGTATAGGCACAGTGAGTTTACTTATCCTGAAGCAGGGAGTGAGGTTAATTGATGGAAATGAATGTACACAAGTTAGTGGGATTTAGCTCCAATTTGCTAACTGACAAAACAGGCATTTAGTAACGAATTCCAGTTTGCTATTTGGTTGGTGTGGGCGGGGGATATTCTATTGAAAGGATAGTCCTCTAACATCACATACACCTTATGTGACATTTTCCAGCACATGCGACTCCTTGTGTATGGAAAATGTCACATACACCTTATGTGTAAGGGCGTACATACTTAAGGCACTTGGGTACATTTAGTACTCTATCCAGTGATTTTGTTCCAGTTTTCACTTCATTGTTTTTTCTGTGCTGGCTGCATGCAGGTGCTGTTTTTTGAGCAGGTTCGGTCAACAGCGACTGGAGGGTATGGGGTGAGCAACATGCCCATGAACATTCGTGCACTCATGGGGCAAGAATTGTCCGGCGACGACAGAAGCTGTTCGGACGCGCTCACGGAGAATAACGTGCCCTCCGTGTCCGCTTCGGGTGAAGGCTGCTACGTTCTGCACCAAGACTTTTCCTCCTTGAAGGACGAATTGGTGACTCTCAAATCTCGCATTGCGGAGGCCGAGAATCGCACCTCCTTCGCCCACGACTCCTTGAAACCACCCGCCGTACTAGCCACCAAACGCAAAACCAGCCTGTTCTCCAAGCCCAAGAAGTTTTTGCAAAAACTCTTCAACAAGAAGGTGTCCAACTCCGCCTCCTCCAAAGACAAGGACTCCGAAACGCAGTCTGTACGCGAGCCTAATATCATGCTGCGGCGACGCCATTCCTTGACTTGAGAGCAATGCAACGTACGTCCTACCAAATGGGGGACTGTTAAGCTCTCGCATCCCACACGCATCGGCTCAGCCAAGTACAAAAGAAAAAGCAATCAGCGAGCGAGCGAGCATCAATCACGTAAATATGCTTTGAAGAATTCTTCCATTTGCAGAACACAACAAACGAAGCTGAGTATCTGTTCTACTGTGGTCTCCCTATTCATCAACCACCACCAGTAATGGGATGCTGGAAAAAGCTTCAAAAGAGATGAGACTTCAAGCAGTCGATTCTTCAGCACGGACATGGGGCAGTTGGCTCCTGAAGGCGCATTGTCATTTGCACAAACGTGGCACGGCAACAAAATGTGATCAACATCCAGTCAAACAAGCAATCAAGGTGATAAGAATTTTGATTGATTGATTGATGCATTGATTGGCCTATTATGTCTGCTGCGGCTGCTGCAAATGTTGTACTATCTGTACTAAACTGTTTCAATCTTGTATGGGCAGTGAACCCACCCCAAAATCAATGGGCAGGCCCAAAGTGCTTCTTGCATGCATGTTGTTATTGTACCAAATTGAACACATACATGACTTGTCTGCAATAAAATTGTGACACCTTTTGCAATAAAATTGTGACACCTTTTGCAATACTTGATCAGGAGCCAGGATCATGTGATGATGTTCAATGCAGTGTACTCTTAACTGTTTTTGCAGTGATGTCATTCAATTCATGATTTGGATTGCAATGCCAAATCTTGGGAAGTTAGGATTACTGTAGTATTACATTGGCAGCTGCAGAAGGGAGCTCTCTGTGTGCAGGCAGGCCCTGCCAATCGGTCGTCTTCTGCGTGACAGGAGACGCACACACATTTGGTCTGACATGTTGGCTTGCTTTGGAAACCGATGGTTGATTTCTGAGATATCCCATGTGATTTATGGCTTTCCATCATGTGATCACACATGCTTATGTGCCTGCAGCTCAGTTGCCACACTTGGATTACTGCAAATGGCTACACACATACATACATTTTGTACATTGTCATATACCATTCGGACAAAAAATGGAGCAAAAAGAAAAAAAATTGTGAAATTGTAGAACCTGGTCAGGAAGACAAAGCTGCAAGCTACCTTTAGTTGTATGATTGTGCTGCTGGGTCCAGCCACATAGCTCTCGTCACAAACATGAAGACAAAGAGAATGAAATGTACACATGTGTGTTACACGTAAAGGTGAAGCTGTACTCCTTTGGTGCTACAAGCAATTCCAATCCAGACCAGCTCATTGATTTTCAATCCTGCAATACAGGGTCTCGAAAGAGGTTAGCAGCTTGCTGTATGGGATATTATGGTCCAATGCAAAGATTAATAAGTGACTAGTCGCTTGTTACCAGTGATCTCAGAACCACTTTATGACATGTAGAACATTATGCGACCTCCCACATAAATGGTATCTACTTTTGCTACCCATTGCATACAATACTCAAGATACCTCTATAATATCCGGCAATACCCTTGATATATTAAGGTGATACCATGGTGATATCCGCAGATATAACCTCATGAAGTTGCTACATATTTATATCATGATGGGCATTCTGGCTACATTTCAAAAAAAAAATCATTTTCTTTATGTGTATGTTTAGCAGCCCCATTTTTTGGGTAGAAATCCAGCTAATTTTAGCCAGTTTTGAGATCACTGATTGTTACCTTAGGCCACGTGGGTGTTTCAATGACAGACACCGCGGACGGAGAACTTCACATTACGGGAAGAGAAACGAATGTGTTTCATCCTTTGAGGATGACGAGTTTCATTCATGCAAGGATGGCATTGTGTCAGTGTCTCTACGTCAACATTTATGAATTCCAAGAGTAGCTTTGGTGGGCAGAGCCTCTTTTGCAAATAGTTGGTCGATTCACGAGGAGCGAGGTTTCCTGCTGCCGAATGGATATCAATGTTGATGTTTTCACGGATTTTCATCGTCAACGTGACTTAATAATTTACCGAGGCGTTCGGTTGCACCCGCACAATTTTTGGTGTATTGTAGCTCACCGGCCATGGCGAGCCTTGTGTGGCGGTTGATGGGCTCGTCCTTGGCAAGCAAACAGGGTCTTGGTTTTTCGCTGCGTAGTCTTCTTCCCCCTCCTGACTACAGCCGTGAATTTATTTTCGGTTGTTTGGTCAGATTAGTGTTCATGTAATTGGAGTTCATACATTGGTGGAGCGTGCATAGTTGCGGAATTTTCCTACATGATCAAAGTCACCCTTGCCTTTGCATGTGTTGCAGATGATGATTTGAATTTTAGCAAATTGCGATCGGGTTTAGTGGATCCGTTGTACATTTGACCATTGAAACGTAAGTTGAAGGTGTTGTTTTTATTTTATTTTCTATAATTGGTCAAAAGCTCTTGAGCTGGTTCCGAATGTATTTTACATTTATATATCCATGTTGTGACGCATGATTTGGCCGTGATGTATGATATTTTCACGCCATTATTCAAAGAAAGCCAGATCCAAAATCCAAAGGTGAACAGCTGGTTTCACTTTCATTGATGGGGTTGTGTTTTAGGTCAGCCGTTGTTGAGTTTCAATTAGTTGAATTTAGCCATGGTGAATTGTTCCAGAATCTTGGTGTTTGTTGCACTTGGTTTTGAGCGAGCGAAGTACCTAGGTGATTTATTTTTAGTATGGGTTGCGGAGTTTTGTGATGATGGAGTTAGTTTTATATAGTGCCATATAGTGTGTTATAGTGGTTTTGTGTTATAGTAACCATGTGTTATAGTGTATATAGCGATTTCAAAGTTGATTTGAACTATAGCTTCTACACATGTGTATTGAATTTGGCAATTTGCCAAAAAGTGAAAACCTAACAATTGTGGAAACAAAAACATCTATCATATTCATATCATTGTATTTAGTATTGTATTTTAGCATTATTTAGTTACTCACTGCATTTTCACTACATTTTCACATTCATTGGTTACTTATTGCATTTTCACATTACCTATTTACTTACTGCATTTTAATGTTCAATTGTTACTTGTTGTATTATCATGTTTCGTAGTCATTCACTGCGTTTTACATTGCGTATTTACTCACTGCATTTTCACTTTGCCTACTTACTCACTCCATTTTCACATTCATTAAGTTAGATACCCACTACTTTTACACATAACCTGGTTACTCATTATGTTCACATTCATCACACATTGTTGGTTTTTACATTTCATGGTTACAATTTTTTATCAATTAGGGGTCATTTTTATTGTTTTTGTCCCAAAGGAAGAGAGACCACACAAATACTTTGTTTTTAGGAGTTACATGGTTGGACAATAAAAAAAACCTGTAAAAGTAAATATAGGGAAAATTCTAAGGCAAAGACTATGCGACTAGCTGCTTGTTTAACATGTAAAGGTCCTCACCCCTCTCCACACTTGTCTCCAAATATAGAGAATTGCAAAAATGCATTATAAAATGCAACTAAGAGGGATATTTTGAACTTGATGTATGAATAAAAGTTGTACATTATGAATTTTAGATTCTATCCATACGGTTAGATCTATGATTGCTATCACCAATATTTTGTATAAAATTTGAAACTAAAAATTCAAAATTCTTTTGTAATTTAATTACTAATAAATATCGACAATGCATATATGAAATTTGTTGTGATGAATTAGTTGAATGTGATACTCTAAGTGTAGTGATTTTTGGAGATTTTTTGGTTGCTTGATTTTATGAGTTGATTTTTTTGAGAGCCTTTTTGAACTAAGATCTTAGAAATTTTTGGTGAATGATTTCAACATGAAATGAGGCATAAAAATTTCACAAATCATCTCTTTTCTAATATGTTCTCACATGCATGAGACTAACTTCCCATAAAATCTATAGTAAAATTTCACACTGCAAAAGTCCATGACAAATGAGAAAACAAAAATGACTTTTGCACATCATGCAAAAATTGCAAGGTTAGACCTTAGGGGTTAATACTTAAAAGGCAAGCGACGTTTGATTGAGGTTTAAGGTTCAAATTTGTAGAGAGGTAGGGTAATATGTTCTAACCATTCACTCTAAAGGAACCATTCAAGGAACCATTCAACTCAACCCTTAAGCATAGAGGGAACCTCTCTTATATTCTCATATATATATATATATATATATATATATATATATATATATATATAGATATATATATATATAGAGGGAGAGAGAAATTTTGAGTAAGTCCTCTGTGAATTTCTTTTGGTTCAAATTTATTTGTGTTTTTATCAACACACGCAATGCTCTTCACTGATATAAAATTGGTCCCATTTTAATTATCTTTCAAAAAATGATCAATTGAATTCATTAGTTAAAATCATGAATACTTGGGCCTTCTAGGGTGAATAATATTAATCCTTAAATGTCAAGAGGGTGCCTGGAGGAGTAACCCAAAAGAATCTAAAATAATTGACCCTTAGAAAGTTTGCTCCTCCAACTAGCAGGGCAACCTCTTGACCATGCAACGCAGTGCCACAATCTATATTTTTAAATTCTTTTTGACTGCAAAGTTATTTTCGGTAGCACAAGAAAGCCAATTTTAGTAGATTAACTTACATTAGCCAATTATGTGCAACTTCCTTGAAATGGCATTAGGACAGTAATGGCATGGGCAGTAATGAAAAAGAGCATATATTGAAACATGAACCTAGATCTTATGTATATTGGTCGCATGGCATTGTGAGGTCCTCCCCTGTCATACCGCATGAATGTGACTCATACATTCTTCCCGTCGGGTTTCTTAAAAAATAAATTCACAGTTTTTCCCTACTTGCCCACTGCGCCTACTCACTAACCCCAAATGTTCACTGCTATGGAATTCTTTGCCACTCTTTTTTGGGAATTTGAGTCCGCAATCTTGTCATCTTCCTTTAGTTAAAATTTTCATCATGATTCTTACAAAGCTAAGCCCGTGGGGCTTAGTTTGTCCTTTAAGGGTTAAGCATGCACACATGATGAACTCAAAGCTTCCAAAGTTGCACGGAGGAAATTTTGGTTCTAACATTAATTCTTCCAATACGGGAGGCCGTGCCGGCAGAGAAGTCGAAGACTTGAATATTTCAATAGGATATTTCACTAACAACAAAGTGGAATGGATTTGCAGCCAGTACTAGGGTACTGTACAGATACAAAAGAGCGAGGGACGGGACTGGAACAACAAATGAATGGTTTTTAATATTAGGCACGAACGGCAACTCAGCCGATTGATGTTGATGAGCTGGCGACCCAAAGGCTGTGCCAATGGCATGAGTGATGTTCCTCCCGGGCTTTGTCATTTCCGCAAGTGGAACGTTTCAACTGTTTCCTCTAAGGGGCCAGCCCAGCCCACTCAATTTCAAGGGTGGGTGGGCGAAAATGACTCACATTGGAATTGGCCTTTGACACCTTTGTTGGCTCTGACCGTAGGGAAGAGGCCTTGCGAGTACACTCATTTTTTGGGGCTAAATATCACTGTAGCAAATATATTCCGTCCATGATTCCACTTAACCCCTAAAGGACCAAGAAACTCAAATTGGGTCTCACATTTGTTTTAGCAGTTTTGAGTAGGTCTTAAGGGGACTTTTTTTAATTCAACTTTGTTTATTTTTTTACCAATACGTGCAATGTTCTTTACTGATTCTAGTGGTAAAAAAATTTGGTCTCATCTAAATTATATGCTTCACAAGATGATCCACTAAATTTGACATTTTAAAACCATAAATCCTTGGTCCTTTAGGAGTTAAATGCATTCTCATCAGCGTTTTTTTTTCTGGCGAAAAAAAGTTGTTGGCAGATGCTTGGAAGCAGCTGCGAAGGAGCTGCGAGCAACTTCTTGTCGCCAGAAAAAAAAACGCTGATTCTCATCCTTCACCTATTCTATTATGATCAGAGCTCCTCGTAGTGTAGCTGCTTATTCTTCTCTGGCCACCGTGGCCTCCTTTATTTACCCTCATGATAGGAGAACTACTTGTACCCCATACATGCATTGTTTTCCATTTATTTATTTATTTATTTATAATATCTTTAATATATAAATTATTATTTTTATTATTCATTTTTGTTTATTTATTTAATTTCTTGTTCAAGCCACTTTGGATAAATGACATTTAAAAAAATTGGTGGCCTCATATCCAAATTGGTTGTTTGTAAAAAAATTAATTGAAAAGTAATAATATGAGGTCAAGAGGTGAAAAGGTAGAATATATGCAAATACCGTACTGGCAGTATACAATTGAATTCATAAGTAGGGTGCCGAATATTTAATTACTTGTAATAAAAAGATTTGGCACTTCTGTTTTTGAAAAATTTCTTCTTTAACGCTTAAAAGATTAGGTGGGCATATTGTGTACAAGAATAATTTTGTTATTGTAGTAAGTTATCTCGATTCCATAATTTTAACTCAATGTTAATTAGAGAATTGTAAATGTTTGTTACGCGAATACAAAAATCCCTCAAGATTTGCAATCATGTTGATCCATTCACTAGAAAAAAACTAAAGCATCAACACATGTGAACTTGGGACTTGGTAGTTAGGGAGGTTGATGACTTGAAGAACGTTTTTACACTAGAACTTCAAATTTGTTAAAAGAAAAAGTGTACAATATGTAAAACATTTGCCATCATTGCATCATTAACACTATATAATAATTACAAAAATGTTTAAACACATTTCAAATGGAATGTTTTCATAAATTTTGAAATCTTTTTTATACATTTTACATTATTTTGGAATATTTTGGAATATTCCAATGAGACATTTGAATTCTTTACACTTTGTGAAATGTAACAATTAATAACGATCACAAACACTGGCTCAACGAGTCACCAACAAGTCACTTCATATCTATGAGAAAGTTGGATAGAATTATCCATTTTTAAAGCTTGAATTGACTACACTATTTGAATTCTAGAAAGTCCATCCTGAATTGTTATTTTTGGTATAAATATGAAACAAATTTATTCACTAAAAACTTGAAATTTGTAACAAAATATCCGTCCAAATAAAAAAAAAACGGAATATGCCAAAAAGAACATAACATTATTGCAATCAATGCAATCAATGCAATCAATGCAATCATAGTGCTTTTGCTTAATAGTGTAGCTAATTTAGGTATAACTTGTTGGTTTTATTTTGGTTAAGGTTAAGAGTATGACAAAAATAAAACATTTTACCCTCTATATTTCTTGTGGTACATAACATTAAATAGCTTTCAAGCATACTGCCTTTCCATCCATCCAAGTGCTTGTGGCCGCAAGTAAATATGGATGAATGTCATGCATGTAGAGAGGAGAAAGAGGCAAGAGGGTGGCAACGTGCCAAGACGCACCGGTAGCTTACTCCCACTCCACCATACAACGTTTCAACACGTACCAATGACTAATTAATTCATTTATTCTTATTCTTGCTATACCAAGTTGTTGCTTGGGAGGTCAGTCCGACTCCTCTTGCTGACCTCCCCATCTCGGTTGCGACCACCTCTGCCTTCTTGTAGCATAGGGTAGCTACTAAAGTGGCTATGTAGATGAAGATTGCAAATATTCTTGATATTCTCTCGTAGGTTGGGGCACTCACCGTGAAGACTATTGAATGTTATGTAGAAACTTTTGACTCACGAAATCCTTACGAAAAGTTCTTGTCCCTAGGACTCTAATTAAAATCTAAACTCGAGAATCATATGGCACGATCGGCCTTGAGATCCAAGCAAAGAATGCATGCATCAAGAAAGGAATTAAATTAATTAAACCTATGTTAAGGATGGGCGTTGAAGTCAAAACGAAGAACAATGCATGTATCAAGAGAGAAAATTCATTAAACCGATGTTAGGGAGCAAGTCCGACCAATCATCTATGGTTCTTTTTCGGAATTTGGGAGCATGTCGCATCTCTTGTGGGGGCATTCCCATGATTGAAATCATAAACAATCATCAAATCAAATCCATTTGAATATCTTTACTTCAAAAGAGCCAAATCTAAGTCGGACACAAGTTGTACTTAGCATCAAATGTCACCTGGATTCGAAGTTAATTAAGTACTCTCTGGTCCTAATGCAGTTTTGCCACTACTGTTTAAATACAAGAAGCATATGTTGAGGAGCTGGCTTTTACGTCCCCGTCGAAGACGACAATGGACCACAACCTCCGTCCAGTTTGGTTGCTCTCAAATATCACGATCATAGACTCTTTACACACAGGCTTATCTTAATATTTGCCACTAGCAGGACCCGGCCACGTTTGAGCATTCTTTTCAACATGAGTCCAAATGCTTCAAAAGTTCAAATGCATGGCAGGGTTGACTGCGTCGTCCTTCGATTAGTTGTATTGATTCCAATGCCACTCTTGCCTTTCAATCGCACCATGTACGCCAATGAATAATACGGAGTACAGCTTTGCATGCTTGGTCTGCTCCAGTTCACAAAAACACGACACAAGTCCCATTCTGCGGGCATAGGATAGCGAATGTGAAAAGAACAGATTCTTTATTCAGGACCACCTTGAAACAATTTGAGAGCACTCTTCTAGAAGAAAAAAGAAGAATTCCAAAACCGCCCTAAGTTAGGACAATGTTTGTTGAATACTTCAAGGTCCACAAGACAATGGCACAAGTAACAAGACGTATAGTCCCCGTCATGTTTTATTTCTGTACCCACATACTAGGTTCGTGCACTCAATGGCAAATTTTTATTTTTTATTGTTTTTTGGTACTACTTAGAATTTTTTAATGGGTCACAGCCAACACTTGTGTGACAGGTTGAAAAATAAACTTCGACAAACCAAATAATAATTTTATTTGTATAAATGAACTATGTGGGTAGAGTATCACATTAGTAAAAACATCGCCCGTGTGGATTAAAGAAGCATGTCCAAAACGCACATATGTTTGAGAATTAGTTTTTTTTTAAGTATGTCTTTTTGAACATGCTTCTTTAATCAACACGGGTGATGTTTTTATTAGTGTGATACTCTACCCAGAACTAGTCTAATTTGTAATGTGGGGTCTTCTCGCGAATCTTTTTGCTAGTTTATGCGGGTGGTGTTTTTACTAGTGTCATGAGGTCATTGGTGTTTGAGCCCATACTTGAACAAATTAATTCTCAACTTACATTGATTTCAAAAAGAGGCTCAAACTAAGGCTCAAGTTCTTCTTCTTAGAACCTATGGATGGAAAATCAAATTAGAATAAGACATATCTATACTTTCATATTTGTTTACATAAAAAAATAAGCAATTCAACTTCTTTTTAATTGATTGACCATTGAAATTGATTTACTTAATAAATAAATTTTTGTCGATGAAAAATGCACTAAACATTTAGTGAAAGGAGTTAATATCATGCTCAGAATCATGTAAAAAAACATGAATTTTGAGGTGGGGTTGCAAGACATTTTGGAGGGTGGTTGTACACCATTCAACAAATGTTTAGTCAAGTTCCTAAAGAAGGTTCATCAATAAAAAAAATTAATCAGATAGGAATTTATCAAAATGAAAAAATAAAATAAAATTCTCATGATTTGGCCTCCAAGAAGTCACCATCATGATCAAATCTTGACTCCAAATGACCAAACACAACCAACTCACATCACATTCAATTCACGCCAAAACAATTCACATCATCTCTAAGTTGTAAGGAACACGTCTAATTAAAGTATTGGAAATAGAAAATTCCCCTTGTTTTAATAAAGGTAAAGATTTTAGGAAATGTTTTTACTTTTTCTTGCAAATTTAACCCCTAAAAGATCATGTTCATCTCTAAAATTTCATCGTTTTCTTTGTGATGCCTTCAAGAACACATTTTATCTCATAATTGGTGTTTATGTAGAAAACATCACCGCTGAAACTCAAAAAGAACTTAATTGTGAAAGTGTATATCAATATTCAAAACAATTTACTATATGTATTACATGATTATAAGGTTTGATCATGAATTGTTTTCTAATAATTTTGAGCAAAATCAACAAGTCATTCACTACAAATATTCTCATAAATCAATCTAAAACCATGATTGGAGCATACAAAAATGTATTGTATCTAAGCACTCACAAAAATGGTGTTCTAAAAATAAATACGACAACAATGATTGATTCTAAAAAAATTATGATTGGGTGAACTGTTTATTTTGCCATGATCGATTGCAACCCGTGCTACTTCTCAAAAACAGAATTAGAACCATTTTTTTGAAGGAGATTGCAACTCAGTCTATGTAAATACTTTTTGTGTGAGTATGGGTTCCAAAATGCAAACTTGCCCCTATTTTATGATTGTAGAGAACTATTTTATGATTGTAGAGAATAAATGTACATTGGATATTTTAATTTCCACATATCTAGTTCTGAACAAATGTACATTGGAAACCGTAGGTGTGATACAAACAAGTTCTAAGTGTACCATAGGTAGAGGGTAGGGTTGACAAATTTTATTTCTAAAAATAAACTTCAATTATTTTAAGAAAAGTATTTTCTATATGATAAAAATTAATCTTAAAAATATTCATGAATATTCTATCTATTGAACCTTATTTTTTTTTAAATGAAATATTCAACACAAATGTGCCAACCTGCCCTCCACCTATGAAACTCATGAAGACTACTTAGAAGTAAACATAGAATCGTAATACAAAAATTCCTTCACCATTCTTCAAACTAAGAGCATCCACACCCTACCACTGAAAATATGAGATTCTTTGAAAATTGGATAAAAAGTGATTGAATTTAATGCTCAAAATTCAACGCGGGTGAGAGAGCCATGGAATATGAGCATGGTGTAATAATATCTAAATACATTCCTCTACAACTAATATAAGGAAGTGCTTAGTATCCTAAATTGATGAACAATAATGATTACCCATGTATACATTGAATAGCGTATTTAGTGTTTGAAGAGAATTGATGTCTTTTACCACAATTTGTTCAAGGGTGAGGAGAAATAGTGAATGTCTTTTTAATATATAGGAGTTTACCACTTGTTAGAAGGTGTTTATATAGTATGGTCTACTAACTTTTTTCGTCACTTTTTAAAACAAATTGAGATTTTGGAGAATTCATGACATTAACCCTTAAACGTCAAGAGGGCCTAGGCAGGGCAGCCCGAAAGGCATCTAAATTTTTGGAGGAGAAAATAAATTAATAAATAAACAAATTGCTTTTTTTGGAAAACGGCTCCGCTGGCCAACATTGTTGCGGCACTGTAGCACTACAACACTTTTCAGAAAAACGACCTCAACTGCCCGAAGCTCAACTCCTGCTCATTTTGATAATTTTGATTGCTTGCCAATGTTTCCACAATCTCCCAAATGAGGCGCAATTTTGGAATATAGATCGTTTTTTCAACAGTTTTTCGACGCACCAATCCACGCTTGATTTGGTTGAGAAAATCCACTTTTTTCGTCATTATTCTTTCATAAATAAGCCCATGGGGCTTACCTTGAAGTTTAAGGGTTAAGACAACAAAGGGTTGTGAAGTTTTGAGACTTTGTTTGGTTTAGTGGGAGTGCAACCTAAGTGACCATTTCAAAAGATTCCTAAAAACATGATGTACATCTTAATAAGACACAGATCAAAGTAAAACTAGTTCATTGTCACATGGCATTATACACTCCCAATTCTAAAAAAGAAGGGTTGTGGATGGAATTTTGAGTTATGATTTTTTCGAGCATTCAAATATGTGAAGAAAAATATTTTCCTATTTTCTTTGAATATTTTTGAATTGATTAAAGTTTCAAATTTTAGAATGTTTTATTTTTTGAAGAGATAAATTGTTTCTCCATTTTAAAAAAACTCTTGTGATGGATTTCTTTTTTGAATGTACTTGAGAATGGTATTCTGCAGGTAGAATTATTTTAAATTTTTTAATATAGAATCAAACATGAGCTATATTTACATTCAAAGTTTGAGAAAATAAATTTGTTAAATTGTTATTAGAATGGGAATTTGATACTCAAAATCTTCAATATAAAATCATCTTAATATTCTAAACTTTTATTTTTGATTAATATGTACATAAACCTAGAAGTGGTTCACTTCATTTTTCATTAAATCATTGCTACATGATTTTTAAATTGGTTTGAAAGTTAGCTTTTTAGATAAATTGCGCAAAGTGCACAAATGTGCACCAAGATGTAGTTGATGCACCAAGAGGAATTAGTAGACCGTATTGTACAAATATTCTAGAGCATGGTGTCCAAGGCCAAAGAATATTTACCTTCTTAGTGCCAATATGGCCTTGAACACCACCCTCTGAAACTATTCTTTTGTGCCCAAGTACCTCTTTTTACTAATAGACTAGCTAATAGAGAGACAATTTCACAATCGAGAATTGAACCGCCAACCACACCATTTAATTTGGGTACCTCTCTACCATCACTTTGGTAATTTTGGGTCATCATATACCTTACTTATTGTATTTTGAGTATTTTGAATAAGCATAAGGTTACTTTGGACGGAGGCAATGAACGGGGAGAACAAAACTAGATTTAATAATAGATAGACCAATCAAAATTGGTTGAATTTCTAAACCTCAAGGGAGAAAACCAATAAATACTTCTGAAAAGTGACACATGTCATGCCTTAATTAGTTGGGATCCAAAAAACAAAAGTTACCACTGATATATCTCTTGGAAAAGTCACTTAGTGTAAATTTTGGGTACATGTATATGCTCGTAGAAAGGGTATTTAATAGAGGGCTATGAAATAATTGGAATATTGTACTATTTATAGAATATTTAGCATATATTCTATATTTTTGGAAATATTCCTAACATATTTCCAAAATGATTTATAACATCCAATATTACTTTTATAAATTTATAATTTTTATCTCAAATGAATAAAAGACACCCTATATTTTTCTCTCATAGTTATCTAAATTCTTGACAGTGACTTCCCCGGGATATATTTACAACCTATAACCAAACGATTTCAAAACAAGGGAATTATAGGGGGTTCTTCCCAAATCCTTTTGGATTTTTTGTTGGTAGAGCAACATGCACCTTGAAATGTAGTCAGACAAGGTGCATGTTGCATTGCTTCATCTATAATTCCATAAAATTTTCTATTGTAAAGCACTTTCATCCACCTATTGGCGATTTTAGTGTTATTTTAGAAGACTTTCATTGGTGGTTTTGTTCACTTTTATGCCCGTTTTTTCTAATGTATACCGTAGTCTACTTCCAAGTTGGACAAAAAGTACTTAATAATTATTTTAACTTCTCCAGAATTTTAGGTAGATTTGTAGGAAAATCTTGAAAAATGTTGGCATCTTTTATGCTTAATTTTGAAAATTTCAAGCATTGCTTCAGAAAAGCCGTTGCAAATCATTCATCTAGTGCAGCTGACAACGATTGAGGAAAAATCTTGACTTTACTTAACACCCTACCTTGTCACATTCATGGTGTAATTTATGAGATTCTAGGCACTATAGTTCTTGAATTTATGAGATTTTAGGCACAAACCCCTTGTAATTTCTGATTTTGATGGAATATGGGGTAAAATAATTATTTTGTACCTAACACGGGAATAGACTACGGTAGTAGCCACTCTCTTAAAGCAAGAAGGTATATTTAGAAAAACAAATCAATTGCAAAGAGGAATAAAATGCAAAGCCACCAGACATATCCGTCATGGGGCATGATTCATAGAGACTAAACAACCTAAAAAGATTCATATAGTGTAAAATTTGGCTGCCTCTTTGATCTAAGGATAAAGGGTACCTAACCCTTTGACGCGCCTAGGTCCATATCATAGACGACTAATAGATTGCAACCATTCTCTCGACTACATCTTGTATAGTTTTTCATTCATCCAAATTTCTCTTGCACTAGTAGAAAAGGTGGCGGTCTTTAGGGACATGCCCAGGCAAAATCACTGTGCATGACTGTGTGGAATTGGGCACCACTTGCCTACCCTTGGCAATGCTACCTTTTTTACTAGTGTTGGTTCTTGTACTAGTTGACTATCATTTGTACAAAATGAATTTTCAAAATAAGATATTGTGATTTTTTGAAAAAGAATACAATCGGTTTATGTCAAGTTTCATTCTTAGTTCAAAAAGTCAGAACTTAACCCTTTAAGGTCCCAATTCAACACTGTTTTTAAAGATTTGTTATAAAATGTTTGATGAACAATAAAAATGGAGTTGATGTACAAATCAAAGTTATAAAATGTCAATGCGAAGATAACATTTGTACGGTTGGATTCATCATATTTATTATTAACATTTTTTAATTAATTTTGCAAGGTTTTCTCTTGAAATTCAATTTAAAATCCAAAATCAACACAAGAAAATAAAACTAAATTGTAATGAAATTGAAATAACATGCACTACAAGATGGTATGGTTTCCAATATTTGATTCTATTTATTATGGAAAATCATGTTTAAGCTCCCACTTTTTGAACTAAGAATGAAACTTGACATAAACCACTTTTGTTATTTTTCAAAGATTCACATTATTTTATTTTGAAGATCTGTACCGTACAAGTGGTAGTCAACTAGCACAAGAATTAAGAGAATGATGGATGGATGAAAAACATCACCATATGTGGTGAAGGGACGTGTCGAAAATCATCTAGCGTCTAGATTCTGGACGCTGGCGCGTCAAAGGGTTAAACATGATATTCCAAAATAAATAGAATGAAATAATGGAAACCATATCATCTCATGTATTGTAATGCTATTCCAATTTCATTACAATTTTCAAAAAAAAATTGTGCTAATTTGGGATTTTTAATGGAGTTGATGTACAAACATTTTATAACGATTTTTTGAAAACAGTGTTGAATCTGTAATGACAGTTTAGCATGATTATTTTTGTATTTCTGTATTGACTACAGTGGTAGGGAAGGGAACTCAAGTCTTGAATAGCAAAAGTGAGGGCAGATGCCTGCTCTTATGCCAATAACTTATAACTTATTGAATACCAAAGTCAGAAGAGTTCGGTTGGAATTTATTTATGTCTGACTCAGGACTTCAATATGGTGTTTCATCTTCTTATTCTTCTTCTTCTGCTTGCTTGCTCACTTGCTTGCTTCTTCACTTCTTCTGATCCATGATAATGCAAGTGACCAGGAGACCGGATACAGACTTACAGTTATATTGAGCCTGGATGAAGCTGGGAGACAAGAAACTTTGAAAATGCATTGGAGACGGACGTTATAACTTATGTCTTTTGTACATCACCCCCTCTGGCACTAGATGATACATGTCTCTAACCTTGTCTGTACTTTTTTTTGCCATGGGCTGGGGCCTAACAAATGAATGTAAAACTTGTCTGTACCTCAGTCTCTTATTTATTCATTCATTTATTTACTTTTACAAGAAAATTATGGCACAAATGAATGCAAATATCCAAGTCTCAGTCTATGTGGCCCTAGGTTCAGTGTCATTAGAGTGTCCTAGGTGTCTGCTGGTGGGGCTGGCCTTGTATTTTATCTCTCTTTGCAATGAAAGGTACTCCTTTGTTTGTGTCAAAAATGGAAAAAAAAGAAAGAAGTCTGAGTCTATGCTTGTCCTGTACATTTGATTTAGGACTGTGCCCTGAAAATGACCCAGGCACCCAAATTAATACTTGTCAACTTAACCATGGGTGTTCTAGAGCGGAACGCAAATTGGTCCACAAGTACTTACGTCATAAGCCCATCGTGGACGAGGTGCCCAAAAATGTGACGTGGGATGGACTTCCACAACGAAGAAGAAGAACAAACTCAGCGTACCACAAATGGCAGTGATAAGCTCGCCAGCCAATGCTCCAATTGCTGCCGGCTGTCCACAAATGATCCATTTGATCATCTGCCGCACTCCCTCGTTACCAAGTTTTTTTTTTCAGGCATTTAACCCTTAAAAGGACGATGCGGCGGAGATTATAGTTCCCAAGTTGAAGTTGAAAATTATGACATTTTTTACAAATCTCCAAAAAAAAAAATCCCTTCCAAAATTGTTTAAGTCATTCATTGGAGTTGTTCATTCGCAAAAACAATCAATATAAAGTGAAAAAAAACACATCAAATACATTTGTGTACTCTAAAGTCAACAAAACTTTGACCATATATAAATCCATGAGATTTTGTTCAATCATGTTGTCAGAAGAATATTTATGTTCATTGGTTTCCAAAACTTCTAATTTTAGTTTGATCATGTCATTAAAATATAAAAATAAAATAAAATTTAGTCCTGGAAGCATTTATTTTTGATGACTTCCTTTGAATAACGAGTTATTTTGCTAATGTGGTCAATTGAGATAAGAAATTACATCTTGGTCAAAATAAAATAAAATAAAATAATTAATAAAAAATAAAAATCACATCTCTCAATTCATTTTAGTGTTTGACTATAATGTGCTAAAAAATCACAAAATAATGTATGTTAAAAGGTGAAAATATTGCTAAAAAATGATTAAAGACATATGTCTTCTGAAGGTTAAACATCAAAGAGTACCAAAATATGTTTCCTTGCTACGAATAGTAGAGAAAGTTTGGATGAAAAAGAATCTAACTACAAATTGTACTACTAGCATAACATTTTTTAAGTACACTCATCAAAATTTACATGAGAACAATTCGATTTTTTGGAGTGATATGTTTTTGACAAAAGATTATTAAAACAATTAAAAAATAAATCGATTGAACTTTCTAGGTTAGTTTAAGCAATTTTAGAACTTGACTTTCAAAACAAAACCCAATATTGAAAAATCCAATATTTTAAAATTCAAAACTGGTTATACTAAATTTTGCATAATAATTTTCTAAACCCTTTTTAGAAACCAAATAATTTGTTTATGTATAAATTTTAAAAAAAAAGTGTCAACAGAAACATCCATGTGATTTAGGAGCACTGATATATTGTGGGTGAGTGAATGTTGTCAGTGAGAAATTATCATTAGCCACATTAGTTTGAAACGATGGATGTGATTGAACACTAAAAGAAATCTTGTTTTCGAAAGTCACTACATTGCATTTTTAAACAAAAAATCGTAGGTGTTTTTGGAAATTTGAAAAACCATTCACGCAAATTGACAATCTATGTGCAACTAATCACTATTTTTCTTGCATTGCACTTGATTTACACATTCTATTTTGATGTGCCACCTGAATTACATGTTTACTTAATATCAAACTCTTACAATGTTCAAAATATTTTACCTTCATTTTGCAAATGGGAGCCTTTTGGCATGTTGAATAATGTTATGTATAATTATTAAAATAAATAAAAATTACAAAAGCTTATCATAAATATTATGGCATAATATTTAATCTTTGCAATAAATGATATGTGTAGTAGTAAGATTAAGGAACCCCAATCAACAAACGTTCTATCACGTTGGGTTTTAAAATGGAACATAGCAATCCTTCTTCTTCTCCAATAGGAGTGCGAAGTTAAGATATTGGATTTGGTTTTATGAGTTTAGTTTACTTTTGAGAAGGACCAGTGCTTTGTAAAAAAAATGAAACTTCACAAAAAAATCATCTAACGGGGCAAGATTTTGAGCATCTTGAGATCTTTTTCTCTGTTACATGCTATCACCTCCCTTTACATAAGTGATCTTTTGAAATGTCAAAGCTTCAATAGTGACTTGAAACTGGAATTTGAAAACCAATACCAAATTGCACTCATAAAGCCAAGTAATCACTACAAGCAGACGTGTCGCTTTTTATACACTAAATTCTTGGAAAAGGCGGATAAAAGGAATAATTTCTTAGTACTATGTGACCAGAAGCACTCACCAACGTTGGAATGGGTCAACATAGCAGTGAGAGCAACCAGGTTCCTTGTAGTGAATTGACATACACTAGTAGAAAACATGTCGTTTTTCATTCCCCATTTCGTGGGAACAAACACTGGGTGAATATTATGATTATATTTTTGTCTCCTTGTGACCAAAACCACTCACCAACATTGACACAAGCCATGTGCCTGGCGCGGTTCGATTCCTTTTTCATTTATAGTACGTGAAAACGACACATTTTCTACTAGTGATAAGGGATGAGCTACAAATGAAAGCCTCATTTATGTAACTATTTAAGGTAAGGGGTACAATTGCCATTAGTTTAAGCATTTCAAACTACATGGAGCGCTGATTTTCAATGATAAAAAATTGCAATATATAAAACTTTGAGTTTAATAACCAAGCTCAATTTTTAATTAATTTTTCACAATGTATGATTTTGTTATAAATTTTCAAACTTAATGTGCATAGACCACTCTTGATGTTAGTAGGTGTATCAACAATTGGTGATGCTGTCATACCAAGGCTACTACACCAGATCCCATCAAAACTCTGAAGTTAATCGTTTTTGGGCCGGAATAGTATTGGGATGGGTGACCTCTCGGGAAGTCCCAGTGCTGCATCCATTTTAAGTTTTGTTCCAATGGCCCTTTATCTGGTGGGTAGTGAGTCATTAACATTACGAACGGACACTTTATTCACGCCGGCCTCAAAGGAGGACCAGAGTTTCTATTTCTCTATCTACCAATAAGTCAGAGTGCGACATCCATTTTAAGTTTTGTTCCAATGGCCCTTTATCCGGTGGGCAGTGAGTCATTAACATTACGAACGGACACTTTATTCACGCCGGCCTCGAAAGAGGACCGGAGTTTCTATTTATCTATTTGCCAATAAGTGTCTCTTATTTGTAGTTCAATCATATTGCTAACTTGGTATTCATAATTAATGCTTGTGATAACTAAATTGAAAACTCCTGAAGTTGAAACAAGTGCTTTTATAGGTGACCACAACTGATACCTAACAGTTTCTGGTGCTTCTACCTGGCTTACTTTCATTTGTGAGAGAAGAAAGGAAAGACTGAGGGAGAGAGAGAGGTTGAGGCCATGCACGACTGCGACAATGTGAGAAAAGAGTCACTCGTCTGAAGCGAAAGGTGGAAGTTAGGGAATGATGCAGCGGCAAAGAAGTGACCTCGGGTCAGGTCAGGCCAGGGCCGTGGTACTTACTAGTAAGTGAAGTGGCAGGCTAGGGAGGGCAGACTGAGAAAAATGAAAAGGCTGGAGGGGCTGGTGTGGGGACTCGTAGAGCCGAAGCGTAGACCATGGCTGGCTGCTGCTTGTCTGTGCTGGTGGGCACAGGTGGCACCGTGTCCGACCGAATATCTTTCCTAGCTACTAATACTTCCCCACCCCGGCCGGTCACGGCCTTTTCACAACCAGGACTCACTGTATACATTCAATTCCAAACGCTACACTACAAACCTGTCCAACGCCGTCCTCTCCCTCCCTCACTGTATGCAGCACGCATTCCCTTTTCATTCCCACCACTGTTTCTAATCTCATCTCAGGCTTCAATTCCTCCTTCAATCTCCTCACTTAGTACTGTTGAATTCTTCACCTGAATGATCATTTCAGGCTTGCATGTATACAACAGTTGCCATGAATGATCGATGTATTGGTGTTCCATAGCTTTTGTTGATAAATTGGTGACGCTTAATTCCACTGCAGTGAGATCAGAGTGGAGGTAGCTAGCTACTGTAGGAGCCCTCACTGCGCTAGCTCTACTCTCAGACACTGGTGATTGGGTAAGGCCTGATGAGCACTGCGTTAGTATCTGTCTCTGCAGGCATGATGTAGGTGAGTACTAAGTTCTGCAAAAAGGTAAAGAAGAACATACACTTGGCCAAAAAGCTGCAGGCAGGCAGCTGGAATTAGACGACAGTGGTCTGCTAATTTATCTGCAGGTCGATCAGTCTGCGCAAGTAAGGTTAGGATGATATGTATGCTGGGGGTGTTAATTTTGCTGTAAGTGAGTAGCGTCAGCTATGGCGATGGAGTTTGCGTTAAGCAGCCTGCTGCTGATCATGGAGGTGTAGTACTTGCAAAGGGTGGGAGGAGGAGTCAGTCCGGGTGGCCTACCAGACGCTCCCGGCCTGCCAATCCAAATGGTGTCAGAGAGAGCCTAGGTTGGGCGAGTCAGGTACATGGGGCGTGCAGAGTCTGAGAGGCGCCATGTGATGATGCGAGTTCAGTTGCTAGCTATGGAGCCGGGGAGCTTTTAAGGCTGTGGGCGTTGGCATTATTTTGAATGGGGGGAGTGAGGGGACATGATGGGGGCGACTTCTGTGCATGTGAGGGCTCCACTTTTGCCAACTCTTCAGAGCCTGGACTCATTAGTAACAACTACTGTGGGAGATCTCATCGTCACTCGGCATTGGACATAGTTACCCTCTCACTACTGCAGGCTAGGCTCGGCTCCATCTAATATGATCCTTTTTAATTTACAGTTGAGCAATCCCGTATTGCTCAAGTTCATGAGTGGATACCAATCAGTAGCCTGAGTGGCCTTACAAGTCTTGAGGAAACTCATTGCAAGCAGGCAGGCAGGCCACTAATGAATTCATTCCATGCTTCTTGTTTGCATTTGGGCCGGGATGAATAAGCTTCCGAGTAGTAGTAACCACCTCCTATCCTCACTGGGGTGGGTCCTGCCCATGTGCAGGCCCTGTGGGCTGACGCCCAATGATCTCTGGATTTTAGCGATGCAAAGCCGGCAGCTAGCTACCTAGCTTCCCTCTTTTCGAGCCTGCCTAGCTCTACACAATGTTGATTTTTCGGCCCTCCAATAGCTTGTCGTCGTTGCGAACTTGCACCTCTTTGCAGATATATTGAAGTTTTAGGTTGAATTATGGGAAGCCCTCCAGGATATGTCGATCACCAGCTGCACTATTCCTACTACTACTTCGTTGGTTACGTTGGTTGCGTCCTTAGCCTGGCACTGGTTTTCTTTGCTTGCAGGGAGCTTTGATTTGAAAGCCTGAGGCCGGATTGCAAAATTGTGGGAGCGACTGAAACTGATTGATCAGAGTTTGTTTCAGGTACCTGAATTCTGGAGAATGTGCATAGCGAGAGAGAGAGAGAGAGAGGTACGTAGAGCCACGCTCACTCATTGGGAGCTTCAATGACACTACCTAATGAGTGGAGCAATTAATAATTTGTGGGCGTGAAGCAAATGAGTGTGCACTGGAATCTTTTACTGGACTGTTATTAGGGTTCAAAAACTGACCTCGTCAACGCCACGCAATTGCTGTAACGTAGAAGCTGTTTCGTGACGATGCCTTGAATCTTCACTCAGCGAAATTCTGTTCTGATTCGGCAATGCAACGTTGCGTTTGCCACATTTTTTTATGGCAGCAGGCTAGGGACCGTGAGGATCTGGGCTGAAGTCAGATGGTGTTAGAACTCAACAAGGGTAGTTACAGTATATAATCCATTAATTTCTCGTAGCCTCTTTTTCCCTTACCCTTTTTTTTTCTTTATATATATATTATTCGAACTCGTTTGTTCCAAAGTGGGTACCATACGAATGAATTTCTGTAGAGACATGCCGAAAAGTTCAAACAGTGCCGGCTACATGTGTCGCTTTGCCTTCTTTAATTAGATTCCGAATTGTGCGATGTCCTTGTAGAGCTTCACAGCTATGCTTTACCAAGTCTTACATATCAACAGCTTCTAGAAAGTTTGCACTTTGCTTTTGTGAAAAAGATTAAAAAAAAGAAGAAAGGAAAAAAGTTTAAACTGAGAGGGCTGTGCATTTAATTATGGGTAGTCAAGAGTGTCATTTTGACTTGCGAAGTGAGTGAGTGAGTGATACTTGTGAGCTCACTTGTCTCTGTCTTCTTTAGACAATATTCACACAGTGAGTTCTTGCCACCTTTCAAGCTGAGTTACCGTTTTCCTGTTTGCTTGGAGAAGCTTGAATACTTGCCTACTTGGCAGCCTAGCTCACTGACCGAGGTGCCTTTCAGTGTCATTAATTAATTGATGTTGGCGACACCTCCTGTGCGCTCACAGAGTCACAAACATACAGGAGCTTGATTGAGATTTCAACGAGATTAATTAGCTCTGTCGGCCCACTGACAAGCAGTGTAATTGGCTGATTGTACTCGAAAGGAGATGGGAAATCAGTACTACGCTACTGTATCCTTCTGTTGTGGAAACAACATGTCGTGTAGCGATGTACACTGTCGGGGGTAAGTCAGGGCTAGTCAGTTGCCTTGTGATTATCCTTACCCTTGACAGTGAATGAGACGTTCCTTCACTTCATGCATAAATATATTTATACTTCATAGTTTTGCCCCTGCTCTGGATAGCCCGTTATAAGTACTACTACCCCACTTTTGGCTTGAATGAGTTCCTATTTGCCATTGCAATATTAACCCCTAAAGGAGGTTGCCCCTGTTCATACGGTGCGCAAACATTAATTTGGTGTTTACTTTAGCATAACGTGTCCTATGGGGCCAATTTCTTTGTCAGCCTTATAAGAACTAAAAGACTGTATGTTGTAAAAATTCCAGAATTTTTGGTGAAAGAACTTCCGGCCTGTACCAATGTGGGAGTGAGAATCAGTAGAGCACATTGAGGTTATTGCATGCATTAGGGGTAACTAATCATTCGATTTCTGCTGAATTTTGATTGAACTTGTGTGTAGGAGAAGTTGGACGCTCTCATACGGTGGCAGCATTTTCGGAGTTACTTCAAACTTTGTCTTGTAATCACGCTTATCTGTGGCATCGTTGGGTCATTTTCGTGACAACAGGAAAGGATATCCCAAATTTCACCACATGCCCTGGTGAGTAGATTCATCCAAATGTCATCTTCCTCTGTTTATATGTGTATATATATTTCATTCTATCAGGACTCTCCCATTCAACAACATATGCCAGGAGTAATGTCGTAGTGATTTTGAGCTTGAATGGACCAAGCATATATTTGTATGACTGATGAGCCAGGTTAGTTAGAGGAAAAAGTCACGGTACGCTACTCCTTTTCATTTTTCTGAATAAGATTACTAGCTAGCCAATGTGGTCTGCAGTACTTACATGCGTAATCTTATTTGTTATGTATGCAGGATATATCCTGCAGTTCTGGGAGGACAAACTGGTGGAAATCTGTGGAGGAATAATGAGAGAGGAGGGGTGGTTTGTTGGAAGTGGCAATTGCGAGGGTACGTTGAGATATTTTTATGGCGGTCTGGGCAGTTCTGTTAGATTGAAAGGAGCTTCAACACCCTTGATTCCTTCTTCACTTTCCTGTAGAGGAGTTGCATATCCTGGATAAGCAGCAGCAGGCTAGGTTCTCATTTTCGCAGCTTCTGGATAACCATCACATCTTCTGTAGCTTTGCTGTAATCATCTTCTCAAATTTCCGGCTGAAATAGTACTTAGGGCTGGCTTACTTAGAATGGACTCTATGAGGGGTGAGAGTGACAATAATCTCTCACGTAGTCTCAATTAATTAGGTATATAATTGCGGTTGCTGACTCTAGAATTCTTCTTCTTCCTCCATCGAAGCGGCCGGGATGCGTGATCACGAGTCCAGGATAGTTGTGAGCCTATGTTAGAACTTGTAGTGAAGCTTTGCCTTGAGCAGTAGGGATTTGGAGTTAGGATGCAGAATACAGGGCAGGGTTGAAGCTCCAGATTGCAACAATGAAGTTCATGAAGTTGGGATCAAAGGTGGACATCTTCACTGTTCACGGCAATTCCACGTAAGTGCGTGATTTATATACTCGTACGTGAAGTTCAATTATCTGAGTAATGTTTGAGGCATGAATTCTGAGATGAACTTACTTTTCTATGCGTGGTAAGATTGCATCAGATATAGTTTCTGTGTACCTTTTTCATTTGCAAGAAGTGCCTCTTTTTTTTCAAGAAGACGATATCAACCTGGGCCTGTTCCTTTCAATAAGGGAGGACTTGATATAGAGAATAGATCTGGTTGTGGTTGTTGATATAAACCACCTCAAGAGTTTGATGTTTGGGAGTTGATGTTTGTTCATGAGGTGCAGTTCGGTGGCTTCAGAACTGCCAAGTGACATAACTTTTGATATTGACGGTCACAAATTCCATCTCCACAAGGTATTTTCCTACTACCAGAAGCGGAGGATTTAATTAAATTTATCATCATCTGTTGGACGCTCAAAGTAATCATACACAATGACAATGAATTGATATAATTATTTCATCGGGTGCCGGAGCTATTTAATTAGTTTTTATTCATTTTCTGTTACTGAGACATCGATATGTTTGCAATGGCAAGTTTCCTCTGTCGGCGAAATGGGGTTGCCTCAACAGACTCATTGCCCAAGCACAGGAGGCGCAAAGTGAAGAGGTGGTCATTCTCGGTTTCCCAGGCGGAATAGGCTGTTTCGAGATGTGTGCCAAGTATTGTTATGGCATCACCATAACTTTGAGCCCACACAACATTGGGGAAGTGAGATGTGGCGCGGAGTTTCTGCAAATGACTGAAACCACGGAGAAGAGCAATCTGATCTTCAAGCTTGAAGTGTTTTTGAATTCTTCCATCCTTCGCGGCTGGAAAGATACTATCATATGCCTCCGCACCAGTAAAGCCCACATGCCATGGGCCGAAGATCTCAAGGTAATTAACTAGCCTATATCTCACAGGCTCATCGATCTACACAAATTAACCCCTAAGCGTCCACTGTGTATTTTCTGAAAATTGGACCCCCTACCCTGCTGCAAATCATGTGAAAATGACACACGATCGACGCTGTTGACAGGCTTGTAGTATAGAACAAGAGTTTAAATCATGATGTATTGCAATCAGAAAACCGACGTAAAATGAGAAAATGCCACCGTTGCAAAGTCAAGTGATGCAGATGGCCATATTGAGCGTTTTAGACGCGTAGGGGTTAACCCCTAAAGTACCATAAGGCCACCAGGTGGCTCCTGTTTTTTTCAGAGATTTTGAGTAGGTTTTATATAGATAATTTTTCGTTTTATTTTTATTTTATTTTTAATTCAACATATGTAATATTTTTCACTAACTCCAGTGATTAAAATTTGGTCCCATTCAAATTATAATTTTCAGAATATGATCGTTTAAACTTGTCATTTTAAAACCATGAAACCTTGGTCCTTTACTATAGGGGTTAAGGTCGACCGAGCGAGCGAGCGAGCTTACGCGTGGCCCTTCCTTGATAGAATTTGTCTCACTCATGCTCCATGAAATTCGTCTGTGTAGTTCTACATATGTAAGGCCTGACAAAAGCAAGTGCTTAAATTGTAACAGATCATTGGTCGATGCATAGAAGCAATTGCATCAAAAGCTACGGTGGATCCCGCGGAGGTGGACTGGTCCTTTACATATCCAAGACCGCAGAACAATAATAATACGGCAGAATCCATGTCACACGGTGAGCGGAGCAGCCCAGCGGCGTGGAGTAGTCGCAGAATGCTGACGCTGGTGCCGAGGGACTGGTGGCTGGAAGACATCAGTGCGCTGGACATTGATCTGTACAGGAGGGTGATTCAGGCCATGAAAGCCAAAGGCGCCCCGCAGGAGCTTCTGGGCGAATCCATCCGACAGTACACGCTCAAGTGCTTCCCGGACTTGTTATTGCAAGAGCCAGCCAGTGAATCCTACACAGCCAAGGACCGGGACGTGCTGGAGACGATTGTCAGCCTGCTCCCGTGCGAGAGAGGCTTCTGCTCTTGCAGCTTCTTGCTGCGCTTGCTCAAGGCCGCCACGTTCCTGGACGCCTCGTCCTCCACCAAAATGGAGCTTGCGAGACGCGTGGGCTTGCAGTTGGAAGAAGCGTCTCTGCACGACCTGATGATCCCGTCGCCGTGTGACGACGACGCGTGTGTCTGTGATGTGGAGTTGATGATTCGCATCCTGGAGCATTACATGACGCAGTTCCAATTACGTCGTCCCCAGCAGGAGCCAGAGAATGAACACTGTAAGACCAGTACTACTACTCTCTTGAACGAAATTGCCATGGATACTCATGCTGTTGAGCACCGCATGACTGCGGCCACACATGCTTCTCACCTCAAAGTTGCGAAGCTGATCGACCGCTACTTAGCCGAGGTCGCAAGGGACGCCAACATGCCCCTTACCCAATTCATTCAGCTGGCGGAGTCCGTGCCTGATTTTGCACGCCCTGTCCATGATGGGCTGTATCGCGCTATTGATATGTTCCTCAAGGTTTGTACTACAAACTTCCTTTCACTTCACTCCACCTTATTAACCCCTAAACGTCTGAAAATGCCTTTGCGGCAAGTAGAATACAGAATATATTTCTTGTATTTGGAATGAATTTCACACTTTTGATGGGTTTGAGTTCAACAAAGAAGTTGAAGTTTAGATCGATGCGGTTCTAGTGAGCCATTAAGATCTCAATTTAGAAATTCTTGTTGATAGCAAATACCAATTATACGAAAACGTATCTACTATGCACGTTCAAGGGTTAACCCCTAAGCGTGCACGTACTGTGTAGGAAAATTGGACCCCGGCCCTTGCTAGCTACAAATCATCTGTTTGTGTGAAAATTAATGGCTTTGAACAGTTTCACACGATCGACACTGTTGGTCTTGTCGTATAGTGCAAGAGCTTTAAATCATGATGTATTGCAATCAGAAAACTGGGAAAATTAATGCCACAGTTGCAAAGTTCAGTGATCATGCAGATGGCCATATTGGGCGTTTTAGACGCTGAGGGGTTAATTAGCTTGCCGACACCCTTGTGGAGACATTAGATATATTGTTTTTGAGAGTGGTGAATCTGATAATTTAATTGGACGCTTACTGCAGGAACATCCTCAGCTTACAAAGAGCGAACGGAAAAAAATCTGCAGACTGATGGACTGTAAGAAGTTATCTATGGATGCTTGCATGCATGCTGCCCAGAATGATCGTCTCCCACTGCGAGTGGTGGTTCAGGTCAGTTGGAATATTCTCCATCTCTGTATAATTAATCAACGATTCTCTTGAGCACTCTACGTACTAGCCGGTCAACATCACATTGCCCTTTGTTCCAATCTTCGGATCTTCTGCAATTACGTTCTAATTTCCTCAGCTTCAAACACAATTATAAGCTTTACTGTTGAATACATATGCACATTATCATAATAATGCGCTGAACTATATATATACATTACTGTCTGTAAGCTTATCCGATTAACGTTTAGTATCAAGAGTTCGTACTGCGTAATTCCTATTTTTTTAATGTTTTCAACTCTTAAGAGGTTAATATCCAGTTGGAATTGGCTAGTATCCAGTTGTGATTCCTATTGGAGGGTTTTAGTGTATATATTCAACTCTAGTGTATCTCAAAGGATAGTTGTTATCAAGACATGAATGATCTAAGGCTTTATTGGTTAAATTGAGACAAAATGCTCAATTTAAGACTTTCAAAAACAGATAGAAAATTCTAGTGAATTAATAGTTGTTGAACCCAACGATATGTAGAGCTTGGACATTGAACACCGATCGAAAGCTGTGTAGAAGTTGCTTGAATGGACTTCAAACGTGGCACTCTAGTAGCCTCCATACATGAGAAGATGTGAGAAAATGATTCGCACATAAGACTTGAATTTAATGAACAGCCCCATATTCATTAAATTGGCCAATTTTTTTTATACTGGCCGCCACACTATTCAAATAAAGAGAGTAAATGAACTGAAATCGCACTATTTGAGCGGCCAATATAATCGAGATTGGCCAATTTAATGAATATGGGGTTGAACCCTTTTTATGATCTAAATATAGAGACCTTAACTTGTCTCATTTTAATGAATAAAGCCTTATCTGAAATCCATTGATTTTGCAGTAGAAAGCAATTGATATATGTTTGAACAGTTAGGCTGAGTGGCAGACATGGTGAAAATTTTGCAGGTGTTATTCTTTGAGCAAGTGCGAACGGCGGTGAACGGAGGGCTCCTCCTGAGTGATCCACCAGGGAACATGGTCCAGCAGGCAGATTATGGGGAAGAGATCAGCTTACCGGAAGCCAACAACAGCAACAACAACAACAGCAACAACGGCAACAGTACTCTGAGCTCCCTGTCGTCGACACGAGACGAGAACTGGGAATCCGTGCACCAGGATTTCACGGCGTTGAAAGGGGACCTGGCCAGCATGAAAATGCGCATCGCGGAGGCCGAGAGAGAACGAAGCAGCATGCTGCAACAGGACGCCACCAGCAAGCACATGAAAGCCAAAGGTGTGTTGTCTGCTTTCAAACCCGAGAAGCTGTTCAGTAAGCTGTTTGCAAGCCGGGGCTTCTCCAGCTCCGAATCCTCTCGTGACTCCATCAGTCCTGAAGTAGCGCCCCCTCCCACCCAAGTCATGACCATTAAGCAGCAGCTTCGCCACACCATCGCCTAATTCATTTCGGGGCCCCATTAATTAATTCACCACTAATTAATTATGTTTACCCACCCTGAATGATGATGTTATGTGTACATTACTTAAATTGTATATCTAGTGCTTGCAGGACTTCTTGCAGATCGAACTTCATAATTTTGAAGAATAGGAACTTACACTTTGCAAGCGTCTTCTTAGTTACTACATTTAGAGTATTATAGCTCTAGGACATGCTAGTTGCTACAATTGTATTGATCATTCGAATGCTAGCTGTACTAGCTATGAAACTCGGATCCCATCTGAGGATCGAGGGGAACGCTTCCCCATATACATACCCTTTTTGTCAGATCATAAACACTGTGACTCTCACTCACTAGCTAGCTGTTGAATGTTTCTGCCCATTATTCAATTTGTTTTCTTGCCTTTGTTTTATGTATTCAGCCTTCTGACGATTGCAAATGTGATCATTTGAATTATGTGCGTGTGTGCTTTAGTAGGTCGACTCAGATTTTCTGCTGTATGAATTCTCGAGAAAGATATTATTGCCTCGGATATCGACTCAGACACACAGTTCGATCTCACTGACGAACTAGAATAATAATTCAGAGCAACTTCCATGTTCCAGGACTGTAGAAATTCATTCCTCAGTCGGGTACGTATCAATATATCACACGATCGTTCCTTTTCATCCCTATTGCAGATAAGAGCATTCCCACCCATGTACGCTAGGACTAACTCGCTGAAATTATTCATCTACATTTGAAGGGCCCTTGCACTCACACTCCCCCACCCTTGCACGCCCTTCACGTATCAAAAGTGTGCATCAAATAGTCAATGGATCAATTGCAAGTAGAATGTGAGGATATAGTCAACTGAATAGTGATTTGAAGGCCCAATTTCTAACACGCTAGGATTGAGAGTCAAGAGGTATTTTTAAAGGGTCCTTGACACTTTTCATCTACTTCTTGAGTGTGAGACTTTGGGAGGGCATGGGTGGCCATGCTTTAAGACTTTAATTTGCTAGCTGTTTTCAACAGTACATAGTTACTGTATGAGCTGGGTGAGTTGAGTTGCAAATGACCACCTGAATTGACTAGCTAAATATGATTCTCACACCGAAAGCTTGAAACATTGCACAGAATCTCATCAGTGCTTGAACATCAATTTCAGAAGCATCGAAGAATCTGGATATAGGGTAGAAGCACCTAGGCAATTCCGACAGTGTACGGGTGTACCCAATGCCGATAGATAGTTAACTTCTTGACATGGTAGTCATTATGGAACGTAAATCTAGGTAGATCATAGATAGCTTATCATTTTGGTTCACAAATAATAAGGGCTCTACGACGTGCTTATATTTGCGTTCTAAAATGACTACCTTGTGTAGAAATTATCTACATTGGTACACTGTCAGAATTGGGTGCTCCTACTTACACAAAATTCCTTGTAGTTTCAGTGTTAGAATTGGGTGCTCCTTCCTTAAAAAAACTCCCCGTAGTTTCAGGGCAATGGTTTGATCAAAGTACCCATCAGAAGTGTATTCCGTTTGAAATCTTGTGCTCCTAGGTAGCCATCTCTCATACGTTTTTCACTAAGTAGAATCGGTTGGCACTTTAATCCCTAAAGGATCAGAGCTATATTCCTCTCCAAACACTCCAAAGTACCCCTTCTCATAAAAAAACAAATATTTTTTGATCTATGACCTTTTTGACAACCTGAGTTTGAAAAAGCAACTTGAATTTATTACAACCTACAAATTTTCAACCGTTCAAGTTTCTTCAATAGTAAGATTATAAGCTTCAAAGTTGGTTGCACCTTTTTTTTGGCATGCTACCCATATTTGAAACTTTCTAAAAATGGCGAAAATGCAAATTTTAGTCTCAAATTTGATAAAATGACTTTGGCAATTGTGTGCATGAGGGTGTTAGTTCATTGTGTGCAAAAATTCAAATGCATAGCTCATTGTATGAAAAATTTCAGAAGCTGCCCGCAGTTAGGATTGTCACCTTTGCATAATTGTATCTTTTGATTTATACTTACTTACGTACGCAAATTACCATCCCGTCTTCATTACAAAGAGTAGAATCACCACAAAAAATCTCAAGAATTGAGGACAAGATTCAGGATCAGATTCAGGATCAATACTCATCCTATAGTGAGCTGACCGATCTTGGAAAATTAGCCTTGGTTCTTGAGGAGTTACTTAACCCTAACTGCCAAGACATCCATTTTTTGAACAATGTTCAGAAATCATCCAATTTTCTCATTGGTCATACATTTTTGTAGTGCGGATCTTTTACTATAGATTTTATGGGAAGTTAGCTTCATGCATGTGTTATCTGATTAAAAAGGGGACGATTTGTGAAATTTTTATGTCTCATTTCATGTTGCATTGATTCACCAAAAAATTCTAAATCTAAGTTCAAAATAGTTCAAAAGTGCTCTTGAAAAAAGTCAACTTATAAAATCAAGCTACCAAGATATCTCCAAAAAACACTACACTTAGAGTATTACATATCAACCCATCACAACAAATTTCATTCACAGATTGTCAATATCTTGTTTGTAATTTAATTACAAAAGAAATTTTAATTTCAATATCAAATTTTATACAAAACATTGGTAGTATCAATCATAGACCTTATTGCATGGATAGAATCTAAAATTCATAATGTATAACTTTATTCATACACCTAGTTAAAAATATCCCTCTTAGTTGTGTTTTATAATGTATTGTTGCAATTCCCCAAATTTGGAGAGGGTTGTAGGCATTTACGGGTTAAAGGTTAAGTCCTACTTTATACTATCTCTCATTACAATTGGGTTGACATGCCATGACTTGGAGCGCCTTTGAAGGTAATATTTTTGGATGTGGTGTAAAGTGAGAAGGGGTCACAACATTGACTACTAACATTTTTAATTTGTTTTCTAAAATAAGCCAACTCGAAACTTGAATGTTCTATAATAGTTCTTAATTAATTTTGCAAGGTTTTCTTTCGAAATTCACTTACAAATCTCAAAAAAAATTTAAAAATTTATTATAAAAAATTATAACAAATTTGGAATAATATGCACTATGAGAATATGAGATGGTATGATTTTCATTATTTGATTCTACTTATTTTGGAAAATCATTGTTAAGGTCTCACTTTTTGAACTAAGAATGAAACTTGACATAAACTAATTTTTTCATTTAAAAAAATCACAATATCTTATTATGAAGATCCATATTGTACAAATGGTAGTTAACCCTTTAGTGCCCAACAAACCACATTATGGTCACTACAACGTCCGAAATGCAAATAGCAGAGAATCCGTGAAGAATTGGAACTTCAATTTTGAAGTTCAGATTTGCGCTTATACATTACGCACCTTCCAGAAAAAGAAATTTTCAATTTGGAATTGTACAACTATCAAAATACCTATCAACAGAACGCGAAAATACTGCAAATACTTGAAAATACAGTAAATACTTACAAATACAACATATGTACTATGTAGTATTTCTTGTGTTTGGAAGTTTGTTATCTTGTTTTATTTTTTTGGATTGTGTTCTCTTCTTCATCTTCCATTAGTGTATGTAATCCGATCTTGACTAATGTACCCACTCCTGTCAATTTTCAACGTATAAAATTTTGTCCTAAACCGTACATGGACAAGTCACTTTCACTTATAAATCTCACAATAATTATGTGTGAGTCTATTTTTGATATGAAAGATTGCAATGGAGAGGTGTTGACATAGGGCATAGCTGAACTTCTTTGCTTTTATTTTTGAAAATTTACCTCAAATTATATTTAACTTTGAAGTCACACACCCCCCAAAATCTCGTTTTTGAGAGTGCATTATACAATTCAAATACATACTATAATCTTCCGATCCCACCATCGGATGATTCTCAAATTTTAATAAAATGTGTGCTCTCAAGTTGAGAGTAGAATTGTACGGTTACTTTCTAATTTAACCCATTCTATTTTTGGTAGTCTCAACCACAGTGAAAAAGTCTTCTGAAATCCAGGGCTCTGAGCTACAGTACCTTGGGCACTAAAGGGTTAACTAGAATTGAAACCAAGGAAAATTTGGATGGATAAAAAGTTGTTTGGGATGTAGTCAAGAGAAGGCTTTCAATTTGTTCATCGTCCATTATATGGACACATGCGCTTCAAAAGGCTAACTTGGAATGGTATAATTCAAATTGGGTTGGAAAATAGACTTGATTTAATTTCCTATTAGAAAACAGTTTTAATTACTTTCAAAAAAAAAATTGACCTTGGGCAGCTTCTAAAAAAAGGTAGTGACCAAAAAATGGTTGATTGGAGCTTAACTGCAAATGTCAAGTGTAAAAGAATATTCCATGGTCTTCTCAATTTACAACTTTTATTGGTTAAAATTTTTCTCTTGACAACTTCTTGCCTCTAGTGTAAAGACGACCGAAGTACCGGTATACGTATTGATTCTAACACGCTATTTGCTATTATGCACTTGGCCAAGTGCGCTCATTTCATGAGCAAATTTGGTTTTAAGAAAATTGACTAAAAAGTTCTCTAAAAAACAACAAATTTTGTTTTTCTACAATCACTTACATTGTAAACAAACAATTCATTTATTTTATTTTTAACCTTATTTGTATCTTTCTTTTATCTTGTTTTCTTTCTTGTCTTTATTCTTGTTTTCCTTCTTGCCTCTTTCTTCTTGTCTTTTTTTTTTCTTCTATTTTTTCTTCATTCTTCTTTTTTCCACTTTATGCAGTTGAGGATCCTACACTCACACCAAGGTTTTATTTTATTTTTTATCTCTTCTTTGTTAGTGTTCAGCTTGCCATTTGTAGCGCTGAACCCTGCAAAACATATAAATAAATAAATAGATAAAAATAAAAATAAAAACCAAATATTACTTTCAGCCTGTGATAACTGATAAATCCATTTTTCGTCTGAATAAAAAATGAAGCATATCTTTCCCATTGTGCATTGAATCTCCTTAGACCCATCTTCTTCAACTGAAATGATTAACTCCAAGCTTGGTTGAATTGTTTGTCCAATATTTCTAATATCTCCTTTGTTTTGTCTTCAATTTTTTTGCTTTTGGAGTAATGTACCTCCGTTCTATTATTTTCTTATTTTCTTCCAAGATAATTACAATTGCATCCTAAATTTTTTTCTCCTCTCAATAATTCAATTAGCACTGTGGTGTTTAGGTTTTTTATAAATAGCATCTTTTGGATGATAAGGATCTCTACCATTGTCTACTATGTGGTCGCAAGTGCATCAAAAGGGTTAAATTTTATTTATTTTTAATTTGTTTTTTACTTGACTAATGTAGGTCACTAAACTTTAAATCCTCTTAACTTATTTTTTTTTCACTATAGACCTTGATAGTTTACCTTGATAGTTGATTTTTTATGTTGGAAAATGAAGTTGAAAACCTAGAAAAGAAAAATAAAAAAATCAGTTTGAATTTCAATCTTAATCTGGTAAATAATTGTTAAATAGAAGTGGGTACTTAAGATAAATGGAAAACTAAAACTTATAATAGTATTAAAATGGAATTGAAACATGTCGATTCAAATGGTGAGAGTGTTGTAGCAAAGTGCAATTTAAATTCTATGAATATTTTTTTATTGGAAAGAATGTGAAGATTGAGTTCAAAAAGCAATTATACTATACATTATTCTTGAAGAAGTTCCAATTGCCCACAAAACCAAATTTCACATTACTTATGACTTATGACTTATCCAATAGAATGAATAAAAGCTTTCCATATAAATATAAAATTAAAAATACATATTTGGGGTTTTAATTTTTTAAACTTTTTTTGTAACTTCCTAAATGTTGGTAAAATTCTGACGAGAGCAACATAACTTTTTCTTCCCCTAGTTTCTTCCAAGAAAAATTGAAAAAAATTAAATAAATCCCATAAAATTTGTCAATCTACTTAATTCTCCCTTGTTCAATTTTTTAAAACATTTATTTATACTAAAATTTGACATCATAGGCACCTTTCTAGATTCTCTATTATCCCTTGAATAAACAATGGTCTTTTAGAAGTTAATCTTAAACACCAAAAAGTGACTATGAAATATTTTTTAAGAACAATGTGACAAATCAATGTCAATCACAACGTGACAAGCGTACAAGATATTCTAGAGTATTGTTTGTTATAGGCTTGATTCACACGACCATAAATCCAAAGAAATAGTTGCATTTTACTAGTACTTTATTGATTTTGAGTTTTAGATTAGTGAAAGTTGCTTCTGTCAAGAGAAATGAATCATCTCACCTTTTAAGGTTCGTTATTGCTATGAAATAATGACATGGAAAAAGAATAATTAATTCAGGAACTTGTAATCAGATAATGCAAAACTTCCTAGGAACTTTGCCATGAAGTTGAAAAGTTGAGGAGCTTCTCACTTTATGTACTCCGAAATCCTTTTTTTTGTGCCAACCTAGAGAAGTTGAAGAACTTTCTCTTCTAGTTGTATTAGCCAATGTAGCTAACTTAGTATTGATATCACATGGTTTTCAATGAAGTGAATAAAATAGACATTATGATTGTAGTGGACCACGAACCTATATTTAAAATGAATAAGTGTAGAAAGATGCCATACCAATCCAACAGTGGTATGAACTATGAACCTATCTACCTATCTATCTATCTACTTATCTATCTACTACAGTGAATGAAAACTATCATTGTTTCTAAATTTAGAATAATTCCCTACACCATGGTAATACCCACTCAACTTATAATTCCAATAAAACAT
This sequence comes from Pohlia nutans, assembly GCA_022496805.1. Lineage (NCBI taxonomy): Eukaryota > Viridiplantae > Streptophyta > Bryopsida > Bryales > Mniaceae > Pohlia > Pohlia nutans. Next base: position 9,591,180 of record CM040086.1, read on the forward strand.
TCAATTTTCAGAGTTTTCCAAAAACTTTCAAAATGGAGTAGAAACTAACCTTGGTAAGCTCTAATTTTTTAGTTTAGCTCAAATGCAATAGAAATCATTTTCATATTCTAAAGTAAGTTTAAGCAAGTAAAAACTAAAAGATCGAAAATATACTACATAGTGAACTATTTTTACTACCATGTAAAATCCAAAAATAGCTTAAATGACCTTAATTTAACTTGGAGAGGTGGCATGACCAACTAAGAGCCTTCATAAAAAGAATTGGATGAAAAATCCTTCATCTATTCTAAATTACATCAATTCACTTTGGATAAGTTACATCCATTTACCAGTATATGGCTGCAGCGATGTTTAAAGGTTAACCCTTTAGTGCCCAGGGTGGTTTTCAAGAAACCACAGTTTTTTGGATGATCTTTTTTAAAACTTTCTTTGTTGAAATTAGGAATACTATTAATATTATCTAACCATATACATGTAAGCATATCTTAATGAAATAAATGCCAGTCAAATCTTCATAAGATCAGACAATTGAATTGGAAGATTATAGTATGTCTTTAAACCATATAATGCACACTCAAAATTGAGATTTTGGAAGGTATTTGATTTTAAAGTTAAATAGAATTCAGGTTAAAATTTTAAAAATGAATGCAAAGTTGTTCTACAATGCCATGTCTCAACACCTCTCTATTACAATCTTTCACGTCAAGAACAGTCTCATAGATAATTATTATGAATTTTATAAGTGAGAGTGATTTATTCATACACAATTTAAGACAATAAATTATACGTTAAAATATGATAGGAGTTGGTACATTGATCAAGATCGGAATACAAACACTAATAGAACTTGAACAAGAGAATACAATCCCACCAAAAAACAAGATAACAAACTTTCAAACTCAAGAAATACTGCATAGTACATGTGTTGAATTTGTAAGTATTTGATGTGTTTTTGAGATATTTGTAGTATTTTGGTGTTTTGTACATAGGTATTTGAATATCTAAGAAAGTCTAATTCCAAAATTTGTTTTGCATCATGTGCAGAATCAAAAGTTACAATGACACTAGAGTGAGATGGTTTACAAATTTTACAACATTTCATTTTTTGGTGACCTAGTGACTACTTATTGGTTGCTTGGGAGGTAAAGGATTAACCCCTAAAAGACCAAAAGGGCATAAGGCCCCCATGCGGCTTTTGGAATTACAAAGGGAGGGAATTTGAGTTGTTGGGCCGTGAATTGTATGGTGAGCAACAAAGAGACTGTGGCTCTTTTTGAGAGCTGAATCCGTGGGTACTTTATAAATCAGAATTCATAAAGTGTGCAATTTTTGATGATTTTTACGAGTTGCAAAGGAGGCTATCTATGTGTCACTTTAGACTCTCGTATCTTCCTCCTCGCACCTCCATATTATGTGAAATTTTTCCACATTTTCAAAATGATGATCTCTATGCATGGTAAATATTTCAGAATTTTTGGAGTACTTTTGAACATTTTGATTTCAGCATATGTACTAAATACCCTAAACAAGTTCTATCCATCTTCTCAACGGTGGCATTTCTAAAAAAATTGTGCAGTTATGTTGATCATTTTTTCATACAAAAGCTACATAAGTCTTTTTTAATTTCAACCGTGCAGATCGTTAATATTACTCCACAACAATGAAGAATTCAGCTTATTACAAGAGTTAGTCAAGAAAACATGAGCTAAGTTCAACACCCCAGTCCTTTAGGGGTTAAGGTCATATTCAAGTTTGAGAAAGTTCAAGAGATTCCTCTTCCGGTCATGTGAACTGGGCCTTATAGAAGGTTAAGGTGGAGGCACCAATACCTGCCAGTTTAAGGACTTTGACCTATTTAGAGCGTAATTTTCAATGATAAAAAATTGCATCACACAAAACTTTGGGTTTATTAACCAAGCCCAATTTTAAATTAATTTTTTCACAATGTTTGATTTCATTTAGAATTTTCAAACTTAATCTGGTCTATTGATGTTAGTAAGGGAACCAATACTCATTTTTCATTTTTAGTCCAATCAATTTGCTAACTTGGCATTCATAATTGATCACCAAACTGCTACAACTAATGATTGTGATAATTTGATTGAGAACTCACGAAATTGAAACAATGCTTGCATAGGTGACTGAAATTGGTCCCTAACAAGTTCTGATATCTCTACCTTATATTCAAGAGGTCTGAGTGTATTGTACACAAAGAAAGGGGGAATCGCTTTATCCAAGGGCCACATGTGCACATTGTGCTTTCTCCAATTATTGGTATTATAAGTGCCAACACGAATGACAAGACAAATTACATGCTCTTGTCCAAGCAAATAGAGACATGAACTAGCCTTTCCGAATTTCCAATATTGTTGCATTGCACCAATCATTGGTGTGAACATTCACCTATGATTACGTACTTCAATCCAGCACTATGTCCTCTAGAAACTCTTGCAAACCAGAATAGTCAACCCACGAACTCTGCACAGTGCAGACCAGAGCATGAATTTGACTAATAACTCTCCTTTACAGAGCATTCCCACCCATGCATTCCCACCCATGCACGCTAGGAGTAACTCTCTCAAATTATTCATCTATATTTGAAGGGCCCTTGCATTCACACTCCCCCACTCTTGCATACCCTTCACGTATCAAAAGTGCGCATCAAATAGTCAATGGACCAATCACAAGTAAAATGCATGGGAGGATACAATCAACTAAACAGTGATTTGAAGGCCCAATTTCTAACACGCTAAGATCCAGAGTCAAGAGGTATTTTGAAAGGGCCCTTGACACTTTTCATTTACTTCTGGAGTGTGAGAGACTCTCTGAGGGCATGGGTGGCCCTGCTCACACAAGAAGATTATTTCTTGAGCTTCTGCTATTCATGAGGTCAAGCTTTTGGAAGTTTATTTTGTCATAAGTTTTAAGTTCAAATAACCATCGAATTTTGAACAATGATACCAACTAAAGCTTAACAATACAACATTGATACCCTAAATTAAGGTCTAAAACCACAAAAATCCGAATGGCAGCGAAAAGGCCTTGGCCATTGAGTCTCGACAGAGGACTAACTCTCAACACAACCCTAAATACATATCATTAGAATTTCCAAGGACAAAATTTAAAGAGAAAAAAATGAAAAAAGAACTTTTCATATTGAACAGATTCCCTCGTTTTCCCTTTTCACACAAAAAAATTCTTCTCAGAAAATTACTATCCATTGGTCAACAATTTTTTAATTTTTTTTTCCTGCGAGAAGCCACAGCTTGTCAAATTTATGCCCGGGTGCAAACAATCCTCATTGGAACAGCTAACTTACGTGGAAATTTTATTTACATATATATAATATAATAAATGCAGTTAGTATGAGGAAAACAACATAACATAATTTTATTTACATATATATAATATAATAAATGCAGTCAGTATGAGGAAAACAACATAATATTCTTGAATATGAAGGGACTGCTCTTACTAGCTTTTAAAAGGAATGATTCCTATATTAATTAATAGTAGCATAACTATTCAATTCAACAATAATTAAAACTCCAGCTCTGTCAGTAGTATTAGAGAAGGTCCGGACTCCGGAGGACAGTTACCCCTGGGCTTTGATATTCATAGCACTAACATGCACGTGTTTGACCTTCGATCAAATCAGAGATTCATGATGCTAAAAGAGTCAGAGGAAAGAGTGTACGTGTCCGAACTGGGTGCTGTTTCCTTTTCATGAGACTGAAGTATTTTCATATTCGTTGTATTGAGACATTTCGCAGTCACAGTTTCATTTTCGACTAAAACATAAACCGTTTATCTCTTTATTAGCATTTTTTTAAATAGGTAACAACATCAACTTTAGAATTTCATTATAGAATCACTATTTGAGCATTATTTTTCTTTGGTTTCAATTATTATTTTTAAAATGAAATTTTGAATAACTAGCATTCCGTCTCAAAGTCTGCAAAAAGTCTTAATGTAATGAATATGACCTGGTGAGGTTCGACCTTCAGACCACAATTAAACGCGCACTTACTAGTAAGAGGCGGCTGGATCGGAATAGTCAGACTTTGTAAGTACGTTGCTTGAATTGTCGGCTAGAACTTGGAACAGCGGTGGCAAGTGGAGAATTAATGAGCTTCCTGTGAAACTCTTTCGCAGGAGAGCTGGAGCGAAACTGCTGAATTGCTGGCTATGGCAGGATGCTACACTGTCTAACTGTGCGAATTAACAGCTACACTAGTAGGAAATGTGTAGCACTTCACTTGAAAAAGGAATGAAACTGCGCCAGGCACATGGGTTGCGTCGATGTTGGTGAGTGGTTTTGGTCACAAGAAGACAGAAATCTAGGCACAATATTTCGTCACTGTTCACTATTTTCACAAAGTGGAGAACGAAAAACGACAGTTCTGCTACTACACTAAATAGGTAGATTAGTGTTAGATAATTATAAGATTTGAAAATATCATAGATTTTTACTCTCGACAAAAATAATTACCAAAGAGATTGATTCCAATATTATAGAAAGATCCCCATCTTTACCAATATAGAGAATATAAAAATTGGTCAACAGTAAAAAATTACAACATGTTTATGTAAATTAGTGTATCTAACACTAATCTACCTATTTAGTGTAGTGCTAGCACGGTGTTGAATAATAACACAACCATCAACTGAGAGTGAAATTACACAAGTGGAGACGACGACATCCATCCCATAATTTGCTGATTTTTCCTAATGCTATTACAACGTGCAGGGACTTTGCACTAACATGGTTAACTTCATTCATGAAATTGGAGTACGTGTTTCAGTCTAAAATTATGACACATATTCAAGTGCATGCACTACTAACTGGAAAAGATACATGAATGCGTATCAAAAATTCCTTGACTGTACGTACGTACACTCCGTCGTAGCATGTGTTTTTCAGGTCGATGTATATGTATTATTGTGCATTAATTAAATTGACACGAGAGTATGAATATGTCAGTGTGTCCTTTTCAAGGTGGACCAAAAGCGACTGTACTTAATTTCCACGCGCAGCTGCCTTTCTGCAATATACAGAGCATACTAACTAGAACCACAAGTGGAGTAGTAGCTTAGCAGTAGAACTTAGATAATCAAAAACTCTACACTTGACCGCCCACAATTAACCCCTAAAGGTCGGGCCTGTGACCACGGAATCATGCTTCCCCATGTAAAATCTAAAAGTTGCTTGAATGATCTAAATTTAGCTGGAAGGTGTGGCATGACCTTCACGAAAAGAATTTCAGGAGTTGGAATTGAGTAGTGAGTTACATAACTCATAAGCCAGATTTAGGGGTTAACTGGGATTCAAATTCCAGGAATATGCCATATATCTGCTGACTCCCAGGCGGTTAGTCAGATGTTATGCTGGCCATCGGTTAGTCGGGTGTTCACTCCTGGTCGACCGTTACAGTTTTCATTGATACCTCAAATTAGTTCAACTGCTTGTTGTTGAAAAATTACATAGGTGTATATACTGTACAGGAGGTTCTACCTGAATCTACAAAAATCAGCTTCTCTCATGAGTAGCAGTCCAGGAAGGTGCAAATTAACGTCTCACTGCCGTTTGGTCTTCGCAGAAATTAAATATCAACAAGTGGGTGGCGCTAGCTGGGCTTGCAGATTAGACTTCCTGTTTTACCACCACATCAAATTAGCTGCTAATTTCATCAACTGTCATCGATCTGCCGCCGTCAATTGTCATTTGGGTCAATGAATCATGACTTGTCGCGTACTCACTGATATCTTTTCCACGAACTGATTGTCGATCATTCTGCAGATTCATGAAGATGACGCCATCTAATTAAATCGATATATTGCATTTATTTATGCTGACTGCAAGTTGCACTACAAGGAGAAGGCGGACGTGGCTTTTCACTCCCTCTGCTGTGAGTCAAATGGCGCCACTTTGCACTCACCAATTTTTTGGTTGGACTTGGTGAGTGCAATTCGTCACGTAGGACAAGCGTGTACAATAAAAAAACAACAATGAACATGAGTGAGAAAAGACGCCTCTGCTTGTAGTGTTGAAGCACACGCTTGAGGTTAATTCTCAAGTTGGATTAGTATTTCTCAATGAATCCACCTCATGTTGATACATCTTGGATGATTTTCAGACCACATTGAGTGTTTAAGAGCATGCCCAACAGCATGTACTTTTGAGGGACCAACGACAGGATTTGGTGTAGGCAGATGCACTTGCTCCAAAGTCCAAAGTCCACCCAGCAACAACCCATTAATCAATGTCAGTCAAAAAATAGTATAACTTATTAACGTCAAAAAATATATAGTATTTGAGGCCAAAGTTTGAATTGTCCCCGCCATGTGCAGAAACTTTGGGGCAAGCAAATTACTCACACCAAGCAGACATCTCTACTCAATCAATAATTAAAAAATGGGCTTGAGGACTATTCACCAGCACATGCTTCAGGGCCATCATGTTCTTTTCATAAAATCCTCCTTTTAAAAAATTGCCGTGGTGTTTGCACAACGAGTGTTGTTGGGCTACTTCTTGTTTGACATTCCTCTAAGTTAAAAGTCGCCCTCAAATTGATGCTTGGTGGACATATTTGGTATGGAGCTGCTGGGCTTGCTCTGTACTTGCTATCTAAAAGTTCGTCAAGAAATAGTGCGGTTCAAAGTTTGTCAAGAAATAGTGTGGTTCAGAAAGATCGTTCGATGGACTCATGTGCGTTGACAAAGGTTTAGTCACTGTCGGTTCAGAGGGAACTTGTGATGGACATTCTTAGGCAAATTCTGGTCGCTTACTTTATCGCTTTGTAACGAGACGTTATGACATATATGCAGGACGTGTTCTGAAAATACGTTGAAAGTATTCCTGGCTAATATTTCATGAATATAATAGGAATACAGTTGCTTGAGCAACAAGTGACGGAGAAGAGCTCTATGTGTGATGGACATGACGTCCATTTGTCTGTCTGTAATCTATGACAACGTACTCCGAATTCTATGTCGGCACCGTTGAATTGAAGCTGACCGGCCTGTGAATGTCTAGAAATTAATACACGGACTTTTAGTTACATGAAGCTTCGTATCTGTATTCGGGGGTTGAATTGCTACATCACATCTATGAATCTATGATAATATTCAAGCATGAGTTGATTCAGTCGTGCCGCAAAGTTAACACTAGTAGCAGATGTTCCCCATTTTGTGGGAACATTGAACATTGAACAGTATATTAGAATATTATACCTATATTTTTGTCTTCTTGTGACCAAAACTACTCACCAACATTGACACAACCCATGTGCCTTGTGCGGTTTCATTTCTTTTTCATTTATAGTAAGTGAAAAGCGACAAATTTCCTACTAGTGTAAGGAGACTCATGATGGTCTAGTGCCTGAAATAATGACTCGTATATATATATATATATATATATTTTTTATTTTTATTTTTATTTTTATTTTTTATTTTTTATTTTTTTGTTTTGGCAAATTAGAGAAATTAAAGTCAAAGGGACCGACACACTTGTTGATCGTTATGGCACACTTCCTGACTTTGTCTCTAAATTCTCGCTAAATTCTTTCAAGTACTATATATGCAGTATTGCAGTATTATCAGTATCTGCATCAGGCTAGGGTTTCATTTCATAGATGCCTGTTGATTTTATTTGTTATTACTTAAGTGTGAGTCCAATTTAATTATTTTTATAAAAGTAGGCCATTTTAGGAGGTCTGTTCTGAATTTTTAGGGCAGACCACTACAAAAATTCATAAAACTTACAAATTTAGTTTCACTGGGATTCAGCTCTACAAACATTTATCTTTCTCAGAATTTGTTTTGACACTTTGTATGTTCTATGGATGGTAATAGGTACTTGTACCTTAGTACATGCACGCACCCTAGTTGGGTGGTATTTTGAAGGTCAGAAGTCAGAACAGGCAAGTGGGTAAGACTTAAAAAGAAGTAGCTAGTAGGAAATACCAGCAACTGGTCATAAATCCTTACTATAGAAAATTCGTTAGTTAATGAGACCATGCATATACTATAGGCCAAATATTGACACTTTAGGAACTATAAAAGTACGTAGACAATTAACGGAGATGATCAGAATCGCTTCAAGTGCTGCAGTATTATCGATCTCCTCGATCCGGCTGCAACGTACCCGGAATTCAATATCTGTCGTTCATCGTTGCAAGGGAAATGGCTGATCAGGTCAGTTAAGATAGCTTAACTCGCTTATACGGTTTGGTGTTGGATCCACTAACCAAGTGAGGCCTTTAAGCCCATGCCAGTTCATGCCGCCAAGAAATATATTGGTTCTTTACTGACATTGGCACCACAAGCAGAGGCGTCGTTTCTCACTCTGGAGGATCCTGTTCATTGTCGTTTTTCACTGTACATGCTAGTCGATCCTACGTACGTGACGAATCGCACTCAACAAATCCAACCATAAAATTGGTGAGCGCGAAGTGACGCCGTTTGACTCACAGAAGGAGTGAAGCGACGCCTTCTCCTTTTAGTGTGGGTTTCATGTGAGTGGAAGTTCTTTGTAACAAGAGAGACGAGTTAGAATTATTTCGTTATTATGACATGGAAAGAAGGACCAGAATGTAGTGTCGGGAACCTCCTGTGTATTATCTAGTGTAGAATGTAGCCAGCGGATACATTTGCCGAGGTGAGGTCCCGATACTACATGTGTTCACAGAGAGCTGATATAATACAGAAACTTGAAGAGTGCAAAGTTTTTAGGAAATCTTGGTTAAAATGTATTCAAAATTAGAGCTAGCGCCCGGGAGCTAGCGATTTTATTAACTTTTTGTGATCTAGAATTTCCTATATCTGTGGTAGTTCTTCAACTACCAACTGTGACGTTTGTATGAACTAGGCCTTAATCGCCGTTCGAACGTTGAATTAAATGATTCATCGACACTGAAATCTCTCGTACTAACGGGAAAATCATCTTACATGTGTTATTCATAACACAAAGTGACAGACATTCTAGTGTCATCTCTACTAGAGTTTTCTACTAGGAAGGTCACGTTTAACGTTGGCTCTAACTTGTAATCAGAGATTGTTGTTGCATTGCCAAAGGGTATATAGAACGACGTTGCCCTGGAAATCAATGCTGTGTGTCAAATTTTACTACTAACAGTTTGTGTTGGAAATCAATTAATGTGGCACAGCCAGGATCATGGGGGACATCGAATGAAGATACCGATGCCAGAGACGTGGAGGCTCTGGTCCAGCAGCCTGAGTGGACAGATGACTTCGTAATACTCACTGTACCAAATCCGAATTATCAAAGCTAGCCAGGACTATTAATATATAAGCTTCTGATCAATCAATGATCAACGCAAAAATATCAGAAAAGACGTTCGAAGAGCTCTTGTTTTGCTGGACAACCACTCACTCTTGTGCATAAAGTGTCTATCTCCTGATTGCGATATGTAGCAGAATTTAACACTACTGGATTCACATAAACATATGCTATTAATTAATTTCAGGGACTCTCGAGGATTATATATGGCCTGCAGAGGTTGGACTTGGTAGCACTTGGACAGCTAGAATAATAATAATCCTGATCAGTCTGATCTAGTGCACTGACGAGAATTATATTCTAACTTACTGATCAACCTTACTGCAACTTTTTGCAGACGAGTGTCGATATCCATCTTCCTGATCTTTTCAAAACGCCTCGCAAAGTCCACCGCCTCAAGAACGAGTTGCGCAGAAAGTTCAGTAAGACTTCGATTCCTTGTTTTTCCAACTAGATTTGATGCATGATATATATAGATCTTCGATTAACATCGATCACCAAAAAAATCGAAAATCATGTTAACCATGCATATTAATGTGCAGTATGATAATGTTTGGACAATCATACAACTACTCCGAAATAGAAACTTACGAGATTTTGATGAAATCATTCTAGTAACTAAAGCTTTATTTTGTGTATCTTTTTCGCAAAAGCATCATCTAGTATGGTTCGGAGGGAATATATTAATTCTAGCTATGAATTGGTTGCAGATATAAACACGTTGATCGAACACCCCGCCGACTGCAACATCCACGAGGTAATCCGTGTGGAGGGCTACGGTATCGATCTAGACACTTTGCTCAGAACCGTTCGGCGCTTCGATCCACGCGCCTCCGTTGTCAACTGATTCATTAAGCTGCAAGCTCACTGCAGAAAATAATGTCGGTACTCACCGACAGCCATAGCCAGTCATACATTTTCCGAGTGTACGTGTTATAAAATAAGCGGGGAGTCACCCCTTTCTTTAATACATAGATACTTACTGACAGAGATGCACGTACGTGTGCATAGTCAATTCATCTTGCGAGGGGAATTACCCACTGGCTTGCATGCCAAAAGTATTCAAATATATATATAAAGTATTCAAAACAGTACACTCAAAACTCTCTGGTCAATCACGCCTTCGCCCTCACTGTAATTGCAGATTTCCGGTTATTTGGATTTTCACAGAATCTGTCATATTGTGTACGCATCTGAAGACCCATTAGAGCAAGCCCAGCAGTTGGTCATTGTGCACCAAGTCCACATCCAAGATGGTGTGAGAGAATTTAGAACTTCCTCAGCAACAACCACCAAGCGTGCCTAGAATAGAGTGCATCAATCAATTTTAAACTACTACTTTTGTCACTACTTGGGACAATCATAATGGCGGAGAATAAATTTACTAAACTTAACTTCATAAAGTGAGAGCATTGTCTTGTCAGAGAGTGGGACAAATTGCTTGATGTGAGAATCACCACTCGCCATATGGGCAACATTTGGTGGGCAAATATCAAACTCCACACCATAAGAGGTACTTTATCATCCATAAACAGCGTTGGTGAGTGGAAAATGGGTGCTGCTGGGCCTGCTCTTAGAGCAGGGCCACCCATGCCCTTCCAGAGTCTCTCACACTCCAGAAGTAAATGAAAAGTGCCAAGAGCCCTTCCAAAATGCCTCTTGACTCATGATCCTAGCGTGTTAGAAATTGGGCCTTCAAATCACTATTTAGTTGACGATATCCTCACATTCTACTTGTGATTGGTCCATTGACTATTTGATGCGCACTTTTGATATGTGAGGGGCGTGCAAGGGTGGGGGAATGTGAATGCAAGGCCCCTTCATATATAGATGAATAATTTCATACAGTCAGTCCTAGAGTGCATGGGTGGGAATGCTCTTAACACTCAGTTCTCGGCCAAAGTCACCCGTATTACAGCTGGGGTTGGTTGTATTTTCCTCCCACCTGCAATTTACAGTCGGACTCTGTATTTGTGTCAAAGAAAGAAAGAAAGAAAGAAAAGAAAAAAAAAAAAAAAAAGTCTTGCAGTGATTTCTCTGACTTCTGTTTTGACTGACATCTTAATTTCAGGGTTGTCATATTTGACGGTTGTGATCATAGGACATGACTTTTTTGGGCGAATGTGGTCACTCTTCTTTTCTTTTTTGACACAAATTATCATTTTACTAAATCATTGCAACTCTTTCATCCACCAGCACACAAATCGAATGGCTCCCTGGTGGGTGTAAAGTGGGTGCTAAAAGACCCATTTTACACATAGGCACTGCGGGTTTTTTTTCATTCTTCCACAATTTCAAAAAAATCATTGTGTTCTTGAAACCTGCGACTCCAAATGAGCTGAGATTTCTTGGAGTGTTTCACTTAACCCTAAACTTTGTATAGCAAAAATTTGAGCTCAAATTTGATCTAATCTCGTGTACACTAAAATCGCCCAATCGGTATACTGTGGATGTGGATGGTGAAATGTGTACTAACTTGTTGCATATAATTTCTCTGTTGAAGATTGAAAGCTAGCAAGTGTATTGTGAAATATATATTGTAGGACTTTCAAAGATTTGTACTCACTCGCACTGGATTCCATTCCTGAGCCTGTCCTGTCTTGCTGGACACTGCTGCTGTTGTTGACAAATTAAAGCAAGCTTCAAAAATGGTGGTTGTGAACAATGTGATGTTGAGCTGGGATCAATCCTCCACAGATAGATAGAAACTCCGGTCCTTTTATAGGGCCGGCGTGAATATAGTGTCTGTTCGTTTGGTTAATGAGATCCTCCACACTACAAGCAGAGGTGTCGTTTCTCACTCAAGAGGAGCTTGTTCATTGTTGTTTTTTTATTGTTTTTTTTTTATAGTTTTTCATTGTCATTTTTTTTATTGTCCCTACCCACCACGGGAGAGACTACGGAAACGCTTCGTTTTTGAGGAGTTACCACGAGTTACGCGCTTGGACAATAAAATGAAGCCGTAAAAGTAAATTTGGGATAAATACTAAAGCAAAGACTCCACGACTAGCCGCTTGTTGTACACGCTTGTCCTACTTGACAAATCGCACTCACCAAGTCCAACTAAAAAATTGGTGAGTGCGAAGTGACGTTGTTTGACTCAAAGAGGGAGTGAAAAGCGACGCCTTCTCCTCGTAGTGTCCACGATACCTCATGTTGATGCATTAGCTCCCAGTGAGGGGTCAATCTCACAGTCTGAAATGATGTATAACTCAAAATTTGCTGTCCATAATCATTTCAGACAACATCTCATTTTAAATTTCTGGCTTCTTGCATAAATCAGAGCTTCGAAAATGAGTGCCCCAGCTTTTCAAGTGTACAAAAACATTAGGGGTTGTCACACATCCTCCACCCCATTCTCAATCTTTAGAGAATGGGGACGTGGCACGCTCTTCTTGAATGGCGGAGAGTTCATTCTCTGAAGATTGGGGAATTCCATTCTTCTCCTTCACGGGTGAAGAATGGGCGTGAAGAATGTAGAATGGAGAATGACCCATGCTTGGAGGATGAGTAATCAAATAACAACCTCTATTCTCTATTCTCAATCTCCACAAACCACAAAAGGGTTGTCACACTTTCTCCATGGAGAAGCTATCCTACTGGCTCCTCCTTTTTCTCATTCTTCACAAAATATTCTTTCTCCAAGGATGTGTGACAAGATAGATAGATATGAACTCCGGTCCTCTTTCTAGGCCAGAGTGAATAAAGTGTCGGTTCGTCTTGACAATGAGCCGATGCCCACCAGACAAAGGGTCATTGGTACAAGACTACTTTCCTCTTTCGAGAATAAACACTTTAGTGACCGGAGATATGTACTAGTAACACTAGTAACATTAATTCTAAAGTTAGAGCTTTGTGCGGGTATAAATTGGTATTTGTTTTGTTGGTGGTTGCCAAGTCATGGATCCACGGTTGGTTGGAGAGGGACGTATGTATTACAATTGTACGGTCTGGGTTTGATTCCCGCTGAGTCCGTCTGAGCGTTTATTTATGTGTAGCAACCTCTATTGATACTAGGGTTGTCATGGCGCTCGATTGGCTTGCTTGATTCGCCTCTGGCTCGTACAGTATTGAAATATTCGAACATATTCAAGCACAATTTCAAAATATTTTAGCATATTCACAAAATATTCCTATCAAAACCCTAATTTATTCAACAGTAACAATGAAAAAAATTGTCATGTGACATAAAGGGCATATCCAACGATCCAAACCCACTCGTTATGATAACAGCTTGATTAATACAAACAAACCTAGGATGTAAAGTTTAATCTCCAAGACTTTAAATTTGGTACTAGCTGAAGGGTCCGTGGCTAAAAGTGTGTGATGGCTGTAAACTTTGAAAAATGATTGAATATGAATCATTTGAAAATTGATATCACTTAGTTATCACTTAATTTTGCAATTGATTGTAGTTTTAGTTTTGTTAATTGAGATATGAGATATTGGACTAGCCAAAAGCTAATTGAAGTTGATTTCATCCATAGTTAACCCCTAAATGCTTAGAGCCCTCTCCAAATTTGGCAGTTTTGCAAAGATGCATTATAAAATGCAACCGAGAGGGATATTTTGAACTTTATATATGAATAAAAGTTTAATTTTAGATTCTATCCATATGGTTAGATTCATTATTTCTATTACTAATAATTTTGTATAAAATTTGAAACGTGAAATTCAAAATTATTTTGTAATTCAATTACGAATAAGATATTGACAATCTACAGATGAATTTTTGTGATTGATTGAAATGTAATACTCTAAATGCAGTGATTTTTGGAAATATTTTGGTTGTTTGCTTTATGTGTTGACTTTTTTTGGAGCATTTCAAAATATTGGGTGAATCACTACAACATGAAATGAGGCATAAAAAATTCACAAATCATCTCCTTTCTAATCGGATCACATGTGCATGAAGCTAACTTCCCATAGAATCTACAGGAAAAATTCCACAAGGCAAAAAGTGCATGACGGATGAGAAATAATGGATGAAATCTGTACATCGTTCAAAAAATGGACGCTCATGCAGTTAGGGGTTAACAAGTTTAAAAGGGGCTAATGTAGTCACACAAAAAAAGGCCTTCATTTCAAATTTTCATAGATCTAAGGAGTGCTACAAGGTGGGTAAAGCACGTCTTTTTAGCTTCAGTTGCACTAAACTTTAAGATCCATCCCGTGTAAGTACTCCACTAACTTATTTGTAATCCAATTTTATTTTCTAAATAGCTCAAGTGGATGTGCTATAAAATAACGTCATGGTCTAAAGCACATGCAATATAATTTTCTATAGAGATTGGATTGTTAAACCTTGAGTTGGGGCTTGGGAGCAATATAACAACAATGTTAGCAATTTGGACACCTCATCTCTTTAACTTTTCAAGGACATATAACATGCCTCAATTTTTTGAAAGTATTGTTGAGAACCTTGAGTCTCACCCTTGAACAATTCCAATTTATAAATTCCAAGACTTTATCAACTTTAAAGAGTCATAACTTTTTACTCACAATTCTAATTTAAACATTCTTTGAATTCATTAATCCATATTCTTACACCATTCCCAACCATGAATGACATCTTCCATTTTGGTCCCACTTGAATCTTTATTGCATGCTCATTCATGATGCCTCTTGATTCCTCCACTTTGTCCCCTATAAGGCTTAGGACATTATCTCTCGGGTCTCTTTGTTCACTAAGATGTGTGAGCATCTTTTTAGAAGGGATTTGACATCACTAGATAACTTCAACATTTTATTGAAATTTGGTATACTAACTGAACTATTTAGTGTCCAATGGGAATTGATGTTTTTTACTACAATTCGTTCAAAGGTGAGGAGAAACAGTGTCCCTACACTATATAGGAGTTTTTCCACATGTCAATCCCACTTACATTGAGAGCACAAATTTGTCATGTTCCTTTTAGGTTGATGAGTGACATTAGAACACTACATTCATTTTTTTGTTACAAGGACACTATATCTCGCTATGAGAAATACAAATTCCAACCAATTTTGATTTCTAAAATATAAAATGTATTTTTCGTGAATTTTTAAAGTTGATTTGCTAGTATATTCATTAAATGAATATGTAAAAAATATTTTTTGAAATTTGACCATATGGATAATTTTTGAACATCAAGTTTTTCATTTTCTTTATTGGAATAAACTTCATCAAAGTAATAGAAGTCATATTTTATAGTACATTTTATTTTTGCTCTATATCCCTCAAGTTCTTAGGGATTAAGACAAGGATTGTAACTCCTATCGCTCACAATGGGGTACGCAGTGAATTTCAATATTAACATGGGGTCCAAAAACAGAAGACATACCAATATTCTAGTCAAAGAGATCGTTTCATTCAAGACACATAATCAGTATTTGGAATTGACGTTTATTAGTCAAATGTACAGCATTCAAAAATACTAACAAAACATAATCTTTAACTATGAATAGGTCTAAAAAGAGGACTAAAGAATAGTGAGGCCCTTGCCTTGGCCTTGTCTGGCTTTCTTCTTATCTACAAATGTAGACTCTAGCTCGAAATGTACTCCTAGAAGCTCAGTGAGGTCCTTGGTTTTGACAGTCTTTGCATTCCTCTTTGATGTGATCTTTCCTTCAAGAGATGAAACACTAGATGTAGATTGGTACTCTAATTTATCCCTTCTGACAAGTGACAACCCTCCTTGAATCAGATTCAAATTGCACCCTTGCAACAAACCTCCTAGTATTTACACCTCTTCCAGTAGGGATTGGTCGGCAATTCTCCATTTGAGTGTCTGATCTGCTAAATCTAACGATGCTTCTTCGCATACGAGGTTCTGTTGATTGAATACCCTTCATCTTCGTACGTTGCTCCACAACTCTACCAACCTCCACGCTTCCAACTCCCCCCCCTCTATCGTCCTCTTTGCTTGTCGATAACAAACTCTCATCGTAACTCCCGTCCTCATCTGTAGAATTTACCAATGCAACAACATCTTCCTTCTCCGTTTGCACATCGGCACTTGTAACATCTTTGTTGATAGTCCCTCCATGATTAGTCTCTACTCCACTAGCGGTACATGGGTCTCCTATAACCATCGCAATATCTGGCAATGGCACTGCAGTTGAGTACATCTTGTAGCGCACCGAATGCAAGACCTAATGTTGTTGATGGAGTAGAGCTTCTGTAACCTACCACTGTGTACAACTTCAGTAATTGTGGATTATTCCAAAGTATTCAACGATGATAAAGAGCATTCCAGTAGCCTATGAAGTAGGCAAGTACTGGACAAGGTATAAATTGGTAAATCTTGAACAACGTCAAGGATAAAAAGAAGATGATATATAGTAAACTATTAGTGGAAGCAAGTAGCATTTACTTTAAACAAGTGCACAATTGCAAGTTTCACTCTATAGCACTCTTCAATCTACTTTGTGATTCAAATAAAAGTAATGGAGAAGTGAGATGTAGCAAGTAGCAACCAATCAACCAAAGTATAAGAAATGCATTACTCTCATGTTCTACTTAACAAACAAGCTTACCACTTTGAGAAGGTATTCTAAGAGCTAGTTATTACTAAAAATTTGGAAGATCACTTACAGTTTGTGGATTAGGACCCCTCTGAACTCCTACTTGCAACAATGGTGCTGGATGATATCTTTTTTTCAACTTTAGCGTCCTTAAGAATATTCGAAACAGAAAGTGCTTCAAAACTCTCATGCCAATCATCACTGTACATCTCAAAGTAAATAGGACTCGCACATGGCCGTACCCTAGATCCAAAGTGTACAGTTGCACAGAAATAGTGGTAGGTGCAGCCCCACTCTCCAACCACAATATTTCGACACTTGAATCCATAGTCACAAATGGGACATAGGTACATTCACAGTATAACGACCCAGGGAACATGCAACCAATGATTAATTTAACAGATATAAGTTTGACAATGTTTGAGAAGTTATTGGTACTCCGAAACAATTATAATATAGTCGTAATCAATTGTTAATAACAACTAAAATGTGCTAAAATGTTCATAATATATCGCAAAATGTCTTTAAAGTTTTTTAATATCTACATAAATTAAAAATATAATTTTCTAAGCACTCATCAACAGTCGTTAGATTTGGGTGGGGTTGGCTTGTTATATTGTAAATGCATCCACAGGGTTATGTAAAGAAGCCCTTCATTTACTTCCCAAGGATTCACAATTAGAAGAGGACTTGCTATAACGCCTTTGCGGTTTGCCTTCCAATCCACTTGATCTTGAAGAATCTACATCCATGATTTCAGCCACCGGAATTTGAAACGAGCCTCTGCAACGGCAGATCATAGACCGTCTTTCTCCCCTAAGCCATAATTCTTCTTCTTTCATAACCATTGGCACCGTCTTTCTATAATTTCTTTGTCCATGGATCCTGATTTCCTAAACAACGTCACTTCCTAGTTGCTTCAGTTGATTTCAGCCTCTACCTATTGCACACAACGGGTAAACATTTTAACATTGTTGAGTAATTGCCACCCGGTCACGGAGAACTAAAAGATAAACTCACTTCCATGGATGGAAGTTGCCTTGGCCTTTGTAATCAATTTGCAGAGTAGATCTTAATGACGCTAGAGTACCCTCTGCTAAATTTAACCTAACTTAATTATCCATCGCCTACACCTACACCGGACACGTTGCTATTAGCAGGATTATTTGATTATACATGATCCCGAGCCTCACACTAGCCCATAGATTCGTGAATGCTCTAAGTATTTTTACTATAATTGTTTGAATGTCACTTGCCATGGCTTCCTATGAGCTAGTGCAAAACAATTAGAAAGTGAAGCGCACCACGTACATAGCATTCAAAGCTCGTGGCCATCGCCAACCTTTCCAAACAAATTCTAAGCACAAATGGCGAGAAATGCAGGAATGGCGACAAAACCTTGCAAGATGAACACGGACAAAGTAAAAAGATCAGAAACGTCCATTAGTTGAAGATCGGATGGTCCAAGAATATGGCCATTTTGCACATAGTACTTCCATCTACTGGTCCTACAACGACGAAGTGTAATTAGTTTGGCTACTTTACCCTATGGTTTGAACAAAATGAAATGTTATTGGATTGTGAACAAATTTCTTTTACCAAATATTGTCTCATGTAGATAATATATTTGTTTTGGCAAGAGATATAGAAGTCTATTTTTTTAAAAGGTTAAGATATTTCATCCATGTCTCTAAATGACTAAATTCTCATAGCATCCTTGTAGTTTCAATAGAAACTTAGAAACTACACTTAGATAGGCCATCAACTTTTTTGAATGTTTGGACAACCAAGTTTATTTTTTATCTTCTAAATAATGTCCAATAAATGCTAATGTCAATTCAACAAAAATGGATGTCAACCAAAGAAAAGTCAATGTCAATTTAGCAAAAATCAACGGCAATCCTTCAAAAGCTGATGTCATTATCACGAAACCAAATGAATTTCTTATGCAAGATTTATTTGTTGTTTGCAAATAAGGGCAAATTGCTTTTCAATTCCGCTAGTAGATTTAGCCCTAACATTTTGCCTTCAACTTTATGATCATTGGTTTTTAACTTGTGACAACCTAACATTGGGCATTATGGTAAAGTCGAATGCTCTAAAATTGCTAGCTCTCTCAACTATGCCTATAGACTTTTCAAGAATCCACCACAATTGAGACTCAAAACCACTAATTTCATTATTCATGCAAACCTATGGCATGCCAAGCATTGCGTTGAAATAGTTGGTGGTTTTAGGTATCATCATGAGTGGAAATTAGTACCACGTACTGTCAACATGAAAAACTTCTATGTTGATATTGTATCCTGATGTATTTTCCACTTTTGAAATTTGTATCAATTCAATATTGAGAATAAATTTGTGGAAATTATGCATTCTTTGTTAAGGTTTAACCCTTAAACGTCTAAGCAAGCACGCCAAGCTTATTCAATATGGAATCTTGCCCCAAAGTTCATTTGTGTTTAATCAAAGTTCATGAAAAAAAGGTGGATAGAGGTGACGATTGCACGATTCGTGGTTCTTTGAAATTTTGTCTTGAGCTATTGAAATTACGCAACACGATGCGTCGACATTGGAGAGGGGGGAGAACTCGGGAAGGGCATGAAATTTTGTTTGAATAGCCGGAGCCCAGGAGCATCTTGTTGATTACGAGGGGTAACGTGTCGGCACCAGGTCGCACCTCCCATTTTGTTGCATGTCAAACCTTTTCTTGTTCATGTCAACCTGAGTACATATCAACATGTTGCCCCTCTTCAACATGTTTTTAAGATTAATTTTGTTTTTAGCTACCCACAAACAACTTTTTGATACAAAAACCCTTATGACATTTAAAGATTAAACCTTAAATAAAATGAAAGAAAATATTAACCAAAAATATTATTTAAAAAAAATACACTTCATTGCTTTAACCCCTAAGCTCCCGAGCGACCATTTTCTGGTCGATGCCCGGAAAAAACGGGCTGCCCGGAACAAAAAAATCTTTTTTTGAAAAAATAAAAAATATTTTAAAATACTACATCAAGTCTACTTTCCAACCCAATTTGAATTATGGCAATCTGAGTTAAACTCCACCCGGGAGAATTTTTCAAAGTAGATCACCTCAACATTGTCTTAGTGTTAGAAAATTTGCTATTTGGGGAAAGTAATGATGATTCCTCCATCGTTTCTCTTGCTTTTTTGAAGTTTACGATAGATAGCCCAACTTTAACCAATCGTACTAAATTTTAAACTCTAAAATTGAAAATTATAATTTATACAAATTTTCGAAGGTTAATGCTTTTAAATTCATTAAAAAATGATCTAAAGATTATTTAGGAAGTTTGACCGTACGGATAATTTGTAAAGATGATACTCTACATTTTGTCTATTGAACCAACCTTCATCAAACATATGGAAGGCACATATTATAACACATCTATGTTTTGTCCAATACCCCTCGGGCTTTTAGGGGTTAACCTTATGCTGTGTCCAAAACATCCCTGATAGTTGGATCCTTATGCCGTGTCCAAAGCCAACCTTTTGAAATACACTTGGTAGTTTAGGCCCACTTTATACATAGGCTGGGGCTGGATGAAAGGCTGGCCCAATTCAATCCGGCCCAAGTTTGGAGTTCGGGTCATGGCAAGCCTTGTCCCGATTTCATCAAACCGGCCCAAAGATTTGGCGCCAAAATCATGCCACGTAGGAAAAATTGCTCCTTCCGGCCTGGCCCGGCCCTAGTAAAGCCCTTGGGCTGGATTTGAAAAAATCGAGTGATCCTATTGGTTGAAATTTGTTGAAATTTGAAGAGTTTGGGCCAGCCCTCTATCTGGCCCAAAGTTGAGCATGATGAACCAATATGATTCTCTTGCTAATGGCGTGCAGCTTCTAGTCCGTCACGAACAAGATGCAGGAGTATGTATTGCAATGATTTTGAATTTTAGCATCGCAGTTCGCAAAGCGGTGCTGTGCAACATCTGTACTTGGGGTTTGGAGTTTGATCGCTAATTTTG
Source organism: Pohlia nutans (assembly GCA_022496805.1). Classification (NCBI taxonomy): domain Eukaryota; kingdom Viridiplantae; phylum Streptophyta; class Bryopsida; order Bryales; family Mniaceae; genus Pohlia; species Pohlia nutans. The sequence continues at coordinate 9,611,979 of CM040086.1, forward strand.
TGGATTGCCCGAACAGAGCTTCATTCCGTTTGGTATGCTGTCTGATTTCCTGCCTTGTAACCTCCGTCAAGATTCGTCTTTCAGAATTAGGTTGTCATTTTGTGGAGAGTCCCCAGATCAGGCTTGAGAACGAACCCTAATTCGTCCCTAAGCGCCTGGTATCATTGCCATGGGTTATTAGATTTGCTGAATTTCAGTCTAAGACTCTCGTTGCAACATCCGTGGTTGCAATTATCGCAGGTGCTTTCTTATCCCAGCCCTTACTAATCAATTTCACTTTGTTCCTACATCTTGTGTACCCACTATGTATTCTTCTTTTCAATGTGCTTTCAGTGACAGGAAGTGGATCCTCTTTGATGATTTTGCAGATTCGAGGAGCTACTCCGAAATGGTCGAGAATTTGAGTATTTTCTTCAGTCGGTGAAATTCGTTTTTAGAATGGAGTTAAATGAATTAAAGAGTATGTCAGGGGGGCCAGAGAGTTTGGTAGAGAGGGGGTTGGAGGAGGAGCCTCCAACCAAAGCAAGTGCTGGTGAAGCTGTGCTGCTGGGAGCTTTGGCACAAGGCGTTAATGTAAGAATTTTTTTCATTTCATTATTCATTATTATGCAGGGCGGATCCTTTGAGAATTAGAAGCACTTGTTTTCAATCACAATGGGTCTAGGGTTTAGGGTTTTTCGATTAGGGTTTAAGGTTTAGGGTGGATCTTGTGAGTAATTAGAGGAAGCAAGTGATTGCGTGCTAGTGTATGCTCTGGTATTGTAAACAATGTAGCCTTCCTCCTTTCGAAGAATACCCTAATGCATACTCTAGAGTGAATTCTCATGCATATTGCCAGGCCATTTTACAAACCCTACAGAGGGTTTGAGCATTATTAAGCTCTTTAAAGAGAACCTTGAAGTCGGGATTGAGGGTCTTCAAAGCATTGGACCTGAAAGAAAGAAACCCTACAGGATGATGGATTTCCTCCGGGCCCCTAAACCCTAAACCCTAGCCCAGAAACGGGGAGGCATGTAGAATATTGGACCTAGTGTATTTCTGAAAACCAAAGGGTAATGTGATCAACTCCTAGGACTCTAAGCCCTAAAAAAATTATCCAATCCGAAGCAGAACAGCCTACACAGCTTAGCGGTTGTTCCAGCCTTATCGCAAACCCTACTTGTTCTGCTCTTTAGGATTTGTGATTTATGAAGTTCTGCTATTCTAAATGCCTCCCCGTTTCTGTACTCGGAGGAGGAATCCAACCATACTACAGGGTTTCTTTCTTCCAGGTCTAATAATTTGAGAATGAATTGATGGTCATTTTAGGGCAGCTGCTAATAAATAATTTGATACAGGCGCTAGTTCACAGTCTTCGGTGTGTCATCTTGGTCTTATTCTGGTGGTTTTCATGCAGGCACCGACGTGGACTTTCTTGCGAATTGTATTACTGGCCCTGGCTGCATCCCTCTTATGCATGCTTGCAGTAGCAAGCAACATTCAAGGTTTTGGACCGATGTTCCATGTGCTCGTTCTCATCCTGGTGGCCATCACTCTCTTCTTTCTCCTTAATTGGTAAGTCATCGTTTCCTTCTTCGCCTACTATGCCATCATCCATATCAACAACTAGTAATTTTTTTCACAATTTTAGCAGGAATTTTAGACAATCGAAGATCTGATACCATGTTAAATTAAGAAAGATAATGTGCACAAAAGGTAAACAATGTTTATTATGTGACTTGCCACCCAACCATAGAAGTGAGATCTTGTCCAATAGACAATAGTATCTCTTTCGCCCACCAAAGTAATAGTCTAGTTAGTCTGTACATATTAGCTGATTTCCAATATGCCCCAGAAATGTCATCTGATGATTATAAGATTGCATGTGAAGTGTCGAAGTGAATGTCCAGGGTTCACTCCCAGTGTTGCTTTGCTATTCTCTCTTTGCTTCATATTGAATTGTTGGGTCGATCGAAAGGACTTGTGCTGTTGCTAAGATTCCCAAGTGCAAATGGACAGGTTCATATCGGAAACGGGAATTATTCCCATTGAGCAGCAGATGGCAGAACTTAAATTGACCAATGCTGACATCGGCCACAGTGACGCACACATCGATTGAGAGGGTAAAAATTACTTGTCCTGGGGGATTACACCAGGATTATTCTGTGCACAAGTACGAAGTTGTGTGCTGACCATCGAGCTATAAGTTAGCTTCAGTTGGGGATAGCTTTAGGCGACTTCCCTTGCTAAAGGCGGAAACGGGAAGTGGTTTTAGTATATTACTAACCTTGGCAGTACTGCAGTGCAGTCTAAATTGTGAGTGAGTTTCTGTACTCGAAACAGAATCACTAACTTTGGACGTGTGTTCTTGCTATGGCTCCTTCTTACATTGTATCGTTGTCGTTAATGGGCAGTACAGTACTCGGCGTATGGTTTCTGCTTACAAAATCATGCTGTAAGTATAGGTGCAAGGGTCAAGTTCCCTGTGAACCGGATCTGTTGAAGAGAAATTTCAGTCCCTAAGTCATGGACCGCAGTAAGCGGATTATTTCCTCAAATCTTGGTTCTAGAGAAATCCAACCGATTCCAACTTGGAACAAAGCGTTATGTATTCCTGGATTGTAAGCAGACTAAGTTATTCTTGTGAATGTAATTCGGTACACTCCATTTCTTTCATTAGTGTGGACCTGTGGAACACGCGAATTTGTTTTTAGGTAAAGTAATTAGGTGTCACCGTTACTATTTTTGAATCCCGTTGACATTACTTCTAATTTTAATTAGTGTCGGAATTGGTCCACGCCAATGAAAGCAACGACTGAGTGTAAAAGTGTAACAGCATCCAAACTGTAGCACGTTTCCAGGAGCAATACATCTTCCGCAATAGTTTCTTCTTCACCCAGTTCCTTGATGATGTGAATGTACTGTACATTTCTCCGACGTTCTGGAAATCAGGGCATTTCAGGAAGAACACTTTCCGCAGTTCCGCGTTTCAGGAACAAAACATCTTTCAGGAACGCAGGTTTTTGATGATGTGATATTCGTAATGCCAAGTTGATCAGTCAATGCAAATGTGTCAAGTTTCCTTTGGTAGGGAGAGGAGGTTTTAACCAGTGTAGTACTGGTACTACATGTTTCTTGGTGAAATAAAAGAATTAGTCATTGTGAGAAGTAGCGAATTTCAAATGAAGGTATTTAGAATGAACCATTGTCCAAGGTTTCACTACAAAAAGATGTCATACCAATCCAACATTGGATACAATTCATATTGTATCGGTATTTGAGTTAACCGAAAACAAGAAGTCAACTCTTCTGAGTCTATGTGGAGTCTACCACCCAATATGATCAATATCTCTCACGGATTGTGTTTGAATAGTTTCTTGGTCCCCTCATAAATAGTCCCCTAGGCTTGGGGGAACTTGTGGAAACTTTCTTCTAGCATTGGGGAGGTCACAAGTTCCACTCCCAAGGGCAGTGCAAGGCCTTGCTTTAGATTATTCTCCAACTCACCATAGACTAGTTTTGATGTCTTTTTGAATTGAAAACGACTCTAATGTGAGTATGAGGTGAGTTTCCACTTTGAGACACTCTTTTTGGTTAACTCTAGTGTACAATTGTACTTGTTAGTGTCATTTCAAACACTAGTATTAAACATTCATATTCTCAAGACCATATGAAGGTTAACACCATTACAACAATGGTTATAACCAATGATAGGGTTTGGTAATGGCAATGGTAGCTTGAATCTAGACCACTTCTAGCTTTTTAGCTACCTTTCCCCAAACAAACTCACCATTCACAATGATCTTTAAACTAAAGTTATTGTTATTAATTCATAGCTCTTAATCAAGTAGCAAGATTGTTCAAATAAACTATACTAAATGGCGTATTTAGTGTTCAAGGAGAATTGATGTCTTTTACCACAATTCATTCAAAGGTGAAGAGAAAGTGTCCCTTGACACTACATAGGAGTTTGCCACTTGAATGTTGTTTCCATTTTTATTGAGAGTGCCATGTTCTTTCCAAGTAATGAGAGTGACATGAAGTGACATGCCATATTTATTATAAAGTTGCCATATGTCATTAGAACACTATATTCATTTTTTTCTCCCGATGACACTATATCTCCCTAAAATTAAATAGTGTTCGGGTTTACATGACACTAAATACGCCATTCAATGTAGTCAACAATATTAATGAAAATTAAAGAGTGAAGACAAGGTTATATATATATATATATATATATATATATATATATATATATATATATATATATATATATATATATATATATATATATATATATATATATATATATATATATATATATATATATATATATATATATATATATGTTGATTGTCTACACATAACATCTCTGCCAATTGAGTTAACCGAAAACAATAGGGGAGTTGAAGAGGAGTTGAAGGGGAGTCTTCTCTCTATAAATAAAATTTATGACAATCATTGCTCATGAATAGTCCACATGGTCGGGGCACTTAGCATGGGGGAGCGGATGGGAACTCTCCTCTAGCATTGGGGAGGTCGCGAGTTCCACACCCCGCGGTGGCGCGGGATCTTGCTTTAGGTTATCCTCCAACTCACCATAGACTAGTTTTGCCGGTTTTTTGAACTGAAAATGAGTTGAAAGTGAGTATGAGGTGAGTTTCCACTTGGAGACACTCTACTAGGTTAACTCTAATGAAGGAACTCAATTTGTAAACACTAGTTCAAATTGCACCAACAGCTACCCGGATAGGATAGGAACGGGAAATCAATTTGGTTGTAAAATCAAACGGTGGCATTAATAATTCTTGAACAAGACAAGTCACCGACATTTGTTTTCTCAAGATCGCCATTGGAATGCCAGTTGGTTCCTTTAATAAGCACTTCCTCACATATCTGCCTGATGTTTGCTGAAAATACGAAGAAGTTATGACGGTGGAAAATGGAGAAATCCGGCTATTGGGCTCTACATGTGGTACACACACAGATCAACAAGCAGCTGTCTTTTTATTTTCTTTCTTTCTCGTGCAGTAAAGGGTTCCCTTTATTTGTGTCAAAAAAAAAAAAAAAACAAGCAGCTGTCTCCGTGTGAGGATTTGACGCCATCTTAGCATGCATCAGACATTCTGACCTCGTCTCGAGCTATTTATGTTGCTTGCATGCACACTAAAACAAGGTCTTCGTGTTCTTTGTTGTCTTTGTTGCTCCAAAATAGAAGCCAAATTGCATGGTCTCCACAATTAATTAACCTTATACAGTTAGTACCTTCACAGCTTCACTTGGCAGGTGGACTGATCTGAGTAACTGAGGGTCAGATTCGCCAGCCTGGTGTTGAATCTCCATGCCAGATTTTGAGAGGTCCATGTCACCCTGAGCCAATCACAAGGTGACATGTGGCACTTTCAGAAAAAAAACCGATGTCTATCCACGCCGACCGTGACCTAGGGTAGTAAAAAGTGACCGTAGTAGAGATATCATAGTAATGAAAATTATAGTATTTTGAAAATAGTGCATTCCTAATGGGCTCATGATGAAATATGGGAGGTAACAAATTGTACTCTAAAAGGAAAGATTTAGAAATTTCATGTCGTTGTAATGTTGACGTTAATACCGTTGTGAATAAAGAGTACGCTTGGGGTGGTTTGTTTGGCCATGCTGCAAAGACTAAATTTTTCAAAAGCATTCAGTGGTTTCTTCAAATATCACGAGTGATCCGACTCTTTGACAGAGGATTTGATCATTGCTTGCTGTAATTTGAACCTCAACGTGCTCAATTGTACCATTCAATAGTTAAATAGGCCATATATAAATAACTCCCAATGTCAAAATGAAAACATAACAATGCAATCAATGATTGATATTCCATTGAATCAAAAACTTCAATCAAAATCAATTTACTATTTGATTTATTGACCAAATTGGGTATTGTTTTCAATTATCATGGATGATTTTGAATGTAGAAAGTGTCAGTCACTCTACACATTCATGTAGAGTCGGGTACAAGTTGCTTACAAACTTTTTGACTCCTCCCTCATAAAAACAGAGTCCCTTCCCTAAATTGTAATGTGCTTGATATGGCACCCATGGACCTACAAATTGGAAGGGACATTCCTACTTTAATCCTCTATTGGTAAGAATTTTTTCTTACCATATTTGCAATCTTCAGAATCAATGCGGCTGCTTCATATAAGATCTACCTACTTTCACTGCTTACGAAAAAATTTGTAAGCATGTTGTACCCGACTATACAGTGTCTACCTGCACTTGTTGTACTAAATTCCATAACTTGATCTTTCACAATTAAAAATTTGCAGAATTTTTCTTCTGTAAACTTTTTCATACTTTTGCTTTATTCTTTTTCAATTATATTTCTTCTTACCTCGGTCATTTTTCCCGTTCCACTGGAGGTTAAATTGTTATCGAAGGAAACTTAGCTAAGTAACAGCCGGCAAACTACTTGGAAGATATTTAGGAAGATGCGAATCCTGTGATGATTACAGGAAAGGAGCATCATTAGAATTCGTGGATTCATTTAATATTCTCGTGCACAAAGCTCCAAGACATCATATTGTGATGGAGGGTCCCTTACACGCAAGGCCCACACTAATTTTTATTGTATTTTAAGGATTTTTTAATGGGGAGCCCTGCAGTCCCCCACTGGGGCCAGCTTTCAAGGTGATGGAATGATGACTCTCCTTGTATCTCAGTGCCTCGTACAGTGGTCTCTTAGCATGGCCGGTGACACTTGATCCCAACGGTCGGAGACTTGGAATCCAGCCCTACAGCACCTTTACAATCTCCACCCTGGGTACATTCCTGCTACTTATTAAATTAGTGTGTCTGTGCATACTCTCACTGTTACCCGAGTTGGTCTGTCTCAAGTGGTTGATTTTTTCTCCAATCCCCAGGTCTTGAAACCATGAGCTTTCTGCGTTTTTAGTTTATTCCCTGGAATCCCTACCTCCAATTGCTCCGTGTGTAATTCTGCACCATTCGGTTTGATTTCTTCACGCTGCATTTTGATTGACCGTTGCAAGCGGAAAGATTCGTGAACGAACGATCGACAATCTTGTGAGCTGCTTCAATCATAGGGAGACAATGCTTTTGGGGTCTCCTCAAATTAAACCCCATTTTTGTTTCCCAAAAGAAATAAGAAAATTTTAAAAATCTTTTGAAAAGAAAGGAAAGTGCAAAAAATGCCATAGTGATATGGTACTTTTTCAGTCCTGATTGGCACTTTTGAACTCATGTACATATGTCACTGAAATATTTACTACAAGTATTTTTGAAGAGGCCTTCAACTTGAAAGGTCTTTACCTTCACACAAAAAATGTGTTCCAAATAGTTCATTAGATAAAGTCTCAACCCTTAACAAGATCCTCAAAGGAGGGGTATAAGGGGGTCTCACAGATTTAATTATCTATCAAAAAATACTTTTTCCCATCTTCATTCAGAGAGGTTGAATATACTTCGGAGGGAGGAATCCTTTAATTGGCCAACTCCTGTAATCATACTCTTGAAATTCATACCAAGCTGATACCCAAATTTATCTAAAAGCTACCTATGATGATATTTAGCTTCACTGGTTTCGATTGTAATTGTATGGTAGGGGCCTAGTTGAGGGTTTAGACTATCTCATTTTACAAATGAATCAATCAAACATTTGATACAAGAATAATGCCTTTGAGGCTATCTGGAAAGACCCATAATGTAAAAAAAATTATTCAGTTTGGTTGTATGTCAAACCTTGGGAGCAAAGGCACTCGGTCTAAATCCAAACATCCCCGCTCTAATAAACTTGAATCAATGGAAACACACAATATTGTACATTAATTGAACAATGTATCTAGTTTGTACATTTTAGGGAAAAATGTGCGTTTGCGTTAAGTTGTTTTCCAAAAGATATTGAGCAAACTTAGGGCCGTGGGATTGAGTGGCCAAACTTTGTTGAGAGTGCAAAAAAATGAACTGAAAATAGGCAATGAAATATAGTTTTCATTCTTTATGAAAAAATAGATGTATGACCTCTCGACCATAGTTTGGGTTTCCATTCTTCTATGACCCAAACTTCCTTTGCGAGTCCGTCGCCTTGGTCTAAAAGTGCTGCCAAGTAGACATTTTCAAGGGTGACTCTAGTATGAAGGGTCGAGAGGCCAAATTCTTAATTTCTTGCAACCTGGTTGGTGGGAATTGAAGTGTGAAGTGGCCCTTAGAGCAGAGCAGGCATACACGACAATGTACACCCTGGCTACAATCGCATCAAAACGGGTTCGTCGTAGGAAGCTTTGATGTTCAATGAAAGCTCGCCACACACGCCGAATCTGACAGCTGGGGTGCCCGCACCCCAAAAGATTCCTCATGCAGATGGATGCGTGAAGACATCTTCAAAGATCGCTGCACCAGAAAGATGGCTACAATACCCTTGGAAGCTGCGATTCCAAACTCACAAGAAACGTTTCGTTGCAAAGGAATGGAACTAGTCAAGATTGCACAAACACTCACTACAAACCTATAATTGTAACGTTGATAGGATTGCATCCTTGCCAACAACAAACTACTCATGAACACATGCACCAGAGCCTCAAAACTTACAGAAGTGGAGTCAACCATTCAACAATTGATGCACTGTAATGAGTTTCAGGCAGAGCTTGAAAACGAACAGAGCATGGATCGTGAAATCCAAGACCGTGTTGTATTATTCCGGAGAAACTGAAGTGTCTGTGCAAAGACGACCGACTGGGCAGTTCCTGAAGTGACAGTTATCTACAAAAACTTCGTCGATTCTCCAGGCCCAAAGCGGGTTCTGCAGTAGCAGCAGCAGCTTTTTATCAAACAATAGCCAGCACGAGTCATGCCGTGAATGTCCCCGGCTAAGTTTTATTGATGTCCGTCGAACCATTGGTCGTGAGGTACCAGCAAGGGGTTGGGCTCTGATCAAAATGGCCCCCGCAATTCTACGTAATCCAACTCAGCAAATTTACAACAACGGAGCCCTAACGACGAGCTAGGCAGATGTCTAGTCGTGGTTACAGCGAGTATAAGTGTCATGGTACAGCGGACTCCTCTTGCGAAAATTGAGGTGAAATCTTAGCCCTGGTATGATGAAGGATCGGAAAGTCTATATGTACAATCAAGTGCCTGCCTGCAGACAGAGTATATCTAGCGTGAAATCTCAGGCCAGTCCCACCAGGGCAGAACGCCGCTCTGTTCGTAGAGCTGGAGCGGCAGAAGGTAATTACACGACTGGTCGACGTCGGCGAATTCGTCGACGCTAGCGGCGCTGCCATCGTGGTCTTCAAGCTTGACGGCCGCGTCGCGGACGTCCGGCACCATGAAGCAGCTCTCCGGAGGAAACTCATCCGCAAACTGCTCCTGAAAATTTTGCTCCAAGCTACTGCTGTCCACCGTGCGGGAACTCTCCGCGTCCAGCACGTCGCTCGAGTTCGAGCTCCCGCTGGTCTCCGCGCTGTCTTTGTTGTTTGCGAGCTCTGTCACGTCCACCGTCGGGGAGGATCTCGCGGGGCCCGTGGTTCCAGTCAATCGTTGCAACTGCAAGCCCAACATCAGACTCTGTCAGATTCCTCAGTTTTCTCTAGCTCTAGAAGAATTTCAGAAGAAACTGACACAGTTTACAATTTGGAGCTCTAGTTGGCAAGAACAGAGGATGCGAATGATGTACCTCGGCGCGCAAGTTGTTCTTCTCCCCGAGAACTTGCTCGTAATCTGCTTTGAGTCGTTTGTAATCCTGCGCGAGGGCCTCGTAGTCGCGCTCGAGCTGTTTCGTCTTAAAGCGTGCGCGTCGGTTCTGGAACCACACCGCGACTTGGCGCGGCCGTAGCCCCAGCTCTTTGGCCAGCTGCATTTTGCGCTCGGGCTCCAGCTTGTTCTCCATTCCGAAGTTCTCCTCCAGCGCCCGCACCTGGTCGAACGTCAATCTGCGCTTCTTCTCGAGCTGGGAGCCACCGGGCGAACAATCCTCACCCCCTAATTCCAGCTCTCCCTCAAGCTCCAAACCAGACGCATCCTCCACCGTCGGACCGTCCCAGTAAGGCCGCTTCTGTCCACACCCGACTACTGCTATGTCAGGCTCGCCATGGCCACCTGCACGCCACACCCACATAACAACAATAATAATAAGTGATCAGATCATACCCCGTCTGGCTGTGGGCCGACCCAGGAGAAAAACGAAATACAAAATTCAAAGGCAAAGCGTAGCAGTGAAAATTCAAAGGCTTAGGGTGGGGTCGACTATCTACCTTGTAGGCCCACATGGGGTGATCCACCGGAGCGAGGGCCGAGCATTGCCACCAACGAATCAGAAGTGCTCTCGTTCCGCACCAGCTGCATTCCGTTGTAGGGCCCGTTAATTGCCATCGAAACCCACTAGGTTTGAATTCCACCGCCGCAATCTATATTTCCAGCACTTTCAATTCGGTGAAAGAAATGCCTGCATCCATCAACACTAGTGTCAGACAGCGTAGATGTGGACTCTGATGAAGGGTTGCAGGCTCTAGCTAGCTGCAGTAAGTTGGTATGCAAATGCCGAACCACGTCGATTGAATGTATGAGGCGGAAGATTCACTTGCTAGACTGTAGGAAAACAGAGCAGCTATGGTGAATGATCTACACTAAAACCACATACACTTCTAACGGAGCTGTTCGGTTCCTCGATTTATCTCTGGCAAGGTTGTCGATCTCATGTCACGGATACTTTCACCGTAGGAATGTGACTACATACGTGCTAACGCAAATTCTCTCTACGAAATGAAAATGCCGGTATCACTTTCTACAAACTAAGAGTTGAATGATTCAAGTGCTGCCGCATTCTGCTTTTCTACTAACCAAGACTGCTAGCGACTGCAGACAGTCGAAATTCTCTCGGTCCTAGATCATCGTTGCAGTGAATCATCGTTTTAGTACAATGTGAACGATCGATCTGCTGCAGGACTACTCCCTCGAGAGCAGATTTGTGTAGCGCCCAGCACCGACTGTCTAGCTAGGAAAGGGACAGAGATCGGCAAGCGAATTCAATGACAGAGACTGAGTAGTACCACAGTGCAATGTTGATGAAGATGATGTGTTAAAAGCTCGAAGTTACTCAGACTGCTGCGTGCATGCACAGAAGAAGTTGATCGCTGCACTGTCGTGACGGGACTGGTTTCACTAGTGATTTGCTTGGGTGGGGGAGGAGGGACCGACCGAGGGAAAGAGCTGTGAGTGAGTGAGGGAGTGAGTGAGTGGGGCTTGGATGGCCGGGTGGCTCCACCCAGCTAAGCTAGAAGGGCTCAAGCAAGCTGGATTCACTGGCAGTGCTGGAGGCTGCGAGGGGCTTTTTATAATTGTACCGGCTTTTTCCTGGAAAAGGGCAACCAACGCTCCCCTCCTTGCATGCAGGCTCGTGACAGCCTAGACTGCGGTAGCGTGGATGGCTGTGGTAGGTCCGACCTGTTCCGCGCTTCTACACTCGCAACTCTGTATATGATTCCACCCCAAGGCTCCTTCCGTCTCCCCTTCTTACCTCCGTCACCCCCAGTGAATGATCAACTGTGCATCCACTCTGCCTTCACTCCACCTGCGCATCACTGTTGGAACAGTTCTATCCTTCGCTGTCATGGCAGCATAGCCTTCCGACATACCGTCAGTAGAAAACAAAATCTACACAAGTCATTACGAGAAATATGTGGCCTCCTACCAAAAAATTATAAATTTGTTTGTTTATTTGCATGAGGTTCTAGCAGCCCCTGAGAGGCTTCATATTGCGTGTAATGTGAGGTTGTGCAAAATGATATTTCTAGTATTTTAAAGAATTTCAACAAAATGACTTGTATACTATAAAAATGGCTAAAATTTTACAAAAATATTGAAACCTTAAGTAAGCACCTACCATGTTGCCAGCAAAATTAGCAAAGCTAAATACCATAAGAAGCTAAATACCATAGGAAGATGTACAAATAACTTTTGTTTCATGTTAATCATTGTGTAGGAAATATGTCTTAAATACTACCCACTAAGTTTCACGAGTAAAAAGGTTTAGCACCAAGGAATAGTGTTAAAGCATGGTACCCAAGATCAAGCTAATGACACCATGCTATGAAACTAATTCATTTTTCTAGTTTTCTTATCTCGGGAAGTGTAGATGTTTCTTTTTGGAAATTTTAATTTTATAATTGGGGTTTACAACCCCGAATTGTGTAGGGAAACCCACCATGTCCAAAAACAAAGGCAAAGCCTTTGTTTTTGATTTTTTTTCAAATTAAAATTGCTTCAAACTTTTTTCTGGAATTTCCTTTATTATTCTGACTTGAAGTTGGGCAATGTTCAATTTGGTAAAGAAACCAATTAGTGTAGCAGCCAGATGAGGCGAATGAAGCCAAACCAAGAGCTGCTTCACACTATGGCCGAAGGTCGAGAGGCCGTCAATTTCCACCAATCGGATTGCAAGAAACCAAGAGTTTGGCCTCTCGACCCTTCACAGTAAATGCCAAAGTTTAAAGGCCATCGCCCCTCCCAAATGCTTACATGGAAACACTTTTTGATTAACCCTTAAACGTGAAGAGGGCCTGGACAGGGCAGCCCGGAAATAATCTAAATTTTTTTGCAAAAAAATTAAAAAAAGAAAAAAAGAAAGAAAAAACAAAAAATGGCAAGAACGGCTCTACAGTGCACTGCTGGCTAGCACTGTAGCACTGTAGCACTGCGGCACTGCTGAACTTCAGCTGCCTCAACCTCAAAACTTGTTCAATTTAATAACTTTGATTGCTTACCAACGATTCCACAATCTCTCAAATGAGGCGAAAATTTGGAATCTAGATCGCTTTTTCAATAGCTTTCCAACGCAACAAGTCTCGCTTGATTTGGTTGAGAAATGAAACTTTTTTCTCCAATTATTCCTTTATACCAAGCCCGTGGGCCTTGCTTTGACGTTTAAGGGTTAAGGTAACCATCTCTCGTAAGGAAGTTTGGATTGAACAGGAATGGAAACTCAAACTATGGTCAAGAGGCCTCGATTTCTTTTCATAAAAAATGAAAACTATGTTTTATTGCCTATTTTCAGTAGATTTTTTGAACTCTCAACAAAGTTTGGCCACTCAATCCCACAGCCTCTCGACTTGGAAGGCCATAGTGTGAAGAGGCCCTAATAACCACTGTTGGAGTGCAGGAAGAGCTCCGTGAGCGAGGACACTGAAGTGATTCCAGGCCTTGGAATCGTGCCGTCCATCGCCGGATTTCGAGTTTATTAACCCACGTTTCGTCCGGCAGCTCAAATATAGCACCGGGCGCAGGAAAACTTGAAGGCTCTAGAACAGACTATAGCTGAGCAGTCAGGGCGAGTGCGAGAGACCAGTATAAGCTATAATTAATATATTTTTATATTAATATATTTTTTGAAAGTTGAAACGTTGAACTGAAAGAAGGAACCGTTATTGTTCAAGGAGCATCAATCACTCTGTAGCAGTGATCCCAGAATCACTTTGACATTTACAACATTATGCGACCTCCCACATAAATGGTATCTACTTTTGCTACCGAGTGTATACAATCACAGGGCACCTTGATACATTCACCAGGTAGTAAATGGTACAAGAATGATGGTGAATTTGTGGTGAACACTTGCTAAATTGAAGTGGTTGCTCAATTTAGCAAGTGTTCACCACGAATTCACCATCATTCTTGTACCATTTACTTGGCAATGAATCGGTCAAAGTTCCCTGTGAATACTCACCATACCTCTATAATATCCGGCAATATCCTTGATATATTAAGGTGATACCATGATGATATCCACAAATATCACCTCATGAAGTTTTTACATATTTATATCATGATGAAAATTCTCCCTACGTTTCAATTTTTTTTCATTTTCTTTCTTTGTCTGTTTAGAAGCCCCATTTTTGAGTAGAAATCCAGCTAATTTTAGCCGGTTTTGGGATCAGTGCTGTGTAGCACCAGTGAACCCCTCAGTTGCCTGCCTGCCTGCACTTTTGATTTTTTCTTCCATTTTCCCTGAGCCTTGTTTGTGGGCCTAGAGCTTCCGGACGGTATGTTATTAGAGCATCTCCACCCTGCCGCAGCAGAATTGCCTCGCCATTGGGGGCTTGGAGGGCTCCGAATTCGATTTATTTTGTTGTTGCGCCCACGTCCCCCACCCACTCCGGATCAAGAGGCACGCCAAAGCAAAGGCTGTCAGACAGTTCGGTTAAAAGAAGAGGAGGATGCAAGGTTTCAGGGATTCCATGAGTGACTGCGGTTGTGTTTTTGTATAATAATAGCTCCTGATACTGCGGAATCCCTGCGACAAGAGAATCCCATGTGGATGAGGGAAGCCAAATCCCGGAATGCGGGCCCAGCAAGGAGCTCCTTCTACCCGCGAGGATAGCGAGCTCAATCAAATATTTGAAGGGCCCGCTCTTTCAAGGCCGCGTCAAAGGAGAGGGGTGGGGGATAATTTTTAGCAAGGCCCCGTCAAAGGGCTTGCTGCGTCCCTTTGACCCGGCAGGGTGGAGATGCTCTTAGCAAAGAGTGAGTGTGGCCGTGTGGGAGCCATGGCCGGGGATCTCCAGATTCGGTCACGATACGACGCGGCAGACGCGGCCCAGGCAGGGGCTCACGACCGTAACCAGAGGTCACTCTAAAACGCGGAATCTAGTATTTCACTCTAATTGTTGTACATAGGTAGCTACGTGTCAGCGGCTGTTGCGTTCGTTTGGGGTCTCGGCTTACTAGCTCGGCTAGTAAGTCAATCCCTAAAGGACCACAAGGCCACCATGTGGCTTCCGGAACTAGAAAGTAAGGAATTTCGAGTTGTTGGACCGTGAATTGTAAAGTGAGCAACAAAGAGACCCTAGTTCTTTTTTAGAGCTAAATCCGTGAGTACTTCTTAATTGAAATTTCATGAAGTGTGCAATTTTTGGTGATTTTTTTGAGTTGCATGGTGGGTATTTTGGTGTCACTTCTGACCTCATATCTTCTTCCTCGCACCCCCAAATCACTTGAAATTTTTTCCACATTTTTAAAATGACGATTTCTACTCATAGTAAGAATTTCAGATTTTTTGGAGCACTTTTGATCAATCCGATTTCAGCATGTGTACAAAATACCGTGAACAAGTTCCATCAATCTTCTCAACGGTGGCATTTTCTCAAAAATTGTGCGATTTTGTTGATCTTTTTTTCATACAAAAGCTATGTAAGTCTTCTTTGATTTCAACGGTGCCGATCGTCAAAATTATCCCACACCAACAAGGAATTGAGCTTGTTATAAGAGCTAGTCAAGAAAACAAGAGCTAAGCAAACCCCCCCCCCCCCCCCCGGTCCATTAAGGGTTAATTCTTTTCAACTCGACAGTGGCACAGTGCCATTCTCTACTCACCAAATGTCAACTACATTAGGAGAAATCTGTAGTCACAAAGGGGCCTTTGCCTTTGGCACGTGTTGAAAATTTTAGGCAAAACCGTGCACTTTTGACAAAGGCACCAATAGTGCCACCGTGGTTGGCAGCAGTGCAGTTCCGTGGGTCGCGCCAATCGACGCTGCCAACACTGCAGACACTGCCAGCACTGCCAGCACTGCGGCTTCCGACGCTGTCAGCGGGCAGCGACTGCACCAATGGGTTTACATAAAAAGGGGTACTTCGGCAGCCGGTTCACCTACCACGGGCTGTCTTACAGGGCCCCTTTGGAACCCCATTTTTCTCCTAATGCCCTACTCATCTGGTTGGAGCCTCATCAAGGTAGAGGGACTTTATTCCGATTTTTATTTTATTTTTTCTCAAAAGAAATTACCAATAAAATATTATGTATTTTTCCCTCTGTCCCATACAAAGATCATGAAAATTATTCTTTTGCAGAGTAGTTTCATGGTTTTTTTAATAGGACAAAGGGAGTAATCACTAGTAGGAAAGGTGGTGCTTCCTAGAGAGATCTCCAAGGAAAATCGCTATGCATGCGTAGAAATGGGCACTACTGCTTGCTTGGGCATCTCCTTTGGCAGTGCCACCTTCTTTACTAGTGAATTTTTTAAAATATTTATTATACAATACAACTCGCTTTGTCTCACTCGACCGTTCCGCGCTGGAATCCGTTATGGAGACAACCAAAGCTCAAAAACAAGTGGCTCCAATGTGCTCAACGGCACGGGTCCCACTAGTATGCAAACAATAAACATGAGTTGATATACCTATATTCAATTTTTTAAAGTCATGTATTTGTGTCTCTTTGAAGACACCTGAACCTCAAAAGAGGCGTGGAGTTTCTATTACTATTATTCATGTAATTGTGACCATGTGGAGTTTTTATACTTGACTTTCAAAAAAAGAATTTGATAAGTGAATGCATGTGGGTTTACAACCTTTAAGTGATTTGTGTAGTGCATTGTAGTGGCACTTTTCATGAAACAAAATTGGAAGTGAAAATGTAGTAAAATCCTCTACCTTATTCTATTCTTCTATGTACAAACCCTAGTTTTTGGAAGGTGGGGATGCTTTTAGAGCCCTTTGTTATTTCGATTTCGAAAATCCTAACTAGTTTTACAATATCTCAAAAAATATCAATGAAATCGGGTTAGATGTCGCTTGTATGTGTCTTTTAAGGAAAATTTGTTGAAAAATATATTAGAGACGACAACTCTTCCAAAAAAGCCAAAAGAATCCTTAGCTCCTAAAAGACTGGGGGTGTTGAACTTAACTCTTGTTTTTTTTACTAGTTATTGTAACAAGCTCAATTCCTCATTGGTGTGGGGTAATTATGATGATTGGGACCATTGAAATTAAAGAAGACTTACGTAGCTTTTGTATGGAAAAAGGATCAAGAAAATTGCACAGTTTTTGAGAAAATGACATTGTTGAGAAGATTCATAGATGGAACTCATTCGGGATATTTTAAACATATGCTGAAATTGGATTGATCAAAATTGCTCCAAAAATTCTTAAATTTTTACCATGCATAGAGATCATCATTTTGAAGATGTGCAAAAAAATTCACGTAATTTGGAGGTATGAAGAGGAAGATACGATGGTCTAAAGTGACTCCAAGATGGCCTCTTTGTAGCTCAATGCAGCTCTAGGAATTAACTTCTAAAGTTAAAGGCATTTAAAGAGTGTTTGTTTAAAAAAATTAGTACTACCAATATTACGAATGTGGCCTTCATTTTAAAAACCATATTTTCCTCACTACAAACCTTTTTTTGGATCAAGATTGGTTTTGCCTTAATAATATATATTGAATTTAGGTTTAACCTCTATATTAACCAATTGCAAAAGTGCTACCTAATTCTAAGATATAGCCTTTAATCCTAAGCGTCCCTAGTTTTTTTGGGCTTAAAAACATCATTGGTTTTGATGTGTTATAGGTCTAAATGTAAGTGAGGTATAGAAACTTCAACCGTACAATCTTGTAGTATACATGTTATAGATGATGTGGATCAAATTTGAAGTCATTTGGCCACATAGATTGCAAGATCAAAAAATTTAGTGTTAAAAAAAAGGATGCTAGAATTTTCCTGGCAACACATTAGAGGTGAAATTTGTTTTCAAAGCAACTCAAATGAAAACTTAAAACTATAAAGTGGTTCAGAATCATCATATGTATACGCACAGTTACCAAAAAGCTCATGAATTTTTTTTTGATGTGGCTTAAAATGGCCTTGTAATGTCAAAAAGTAGTCCAAAAGTGATTCACTTTACCCAAAAAGCAAAAAGTGTCCAAAATAGACCTATACACAAAAATAACTACCAAACATTCAGGACATCATGGATTGACATGAAAATTTTACTATGGTAACTAGACTTCAAATGGAATCTAATTCAACAATTTTTATCGAAAACAACATTGGATGAAGGAGATACAAGCTCTCAAAGTTGCAGCCATAAAATTGCACAAAAATTGTCCAATGAAAAGACTCTTGCTTACAAATGATTCCCAAAATATTCAATACATCTCGGATTGATTTGAAATTTTTACCACTCAAACTAGACATCATAGGGGGTTGTTCCAAAATTTCATTGAAATCAAACACTGTATGCAAAATTTGTAGCCCTTTGAAGTGAATGCAACTCAAAAAACGTCCAAAATATGGACGTTGATATGGTTAGGGGTAACCGCCCTTAGAGAGTGTTGAACTTAACTCTTGTTTTCTAGACTAGTTTTTCTAACAAGCTCAATTCCTCATTTTTGGGTAATTTTGAAGATCGGCATTGTTGAAATTAAAAAAGACTTTCATAGCTTTTGTATTTATGAAACTAGGATCTACAAAATTGCACAATTTTTGAGAAAATGGCACCGTTCATAAGATTGATGGAACTCATTTGGGGTATTTTGTGCATATGTTGAAATTGGATTGTTCAAAAGTGCTCCAAAAATTCTTAAACTTTTACCATATATTGAGATCATTGTTTTGAATATGTGCAAAAATATTCATGTAATTTGGAGGTGTGAAGAGGAAGATATGAGGGTCTGAAGTGAGCCCAAAATAGCCTAATTGCAGCTCAAAAAATTCACCATAAATTGTACACTTCACGAATTTCCAATCAAGAAGTATATACGGATTCAACTCTCAAAAAGAGCCAAGGTTTCTTTGTTGCTCATCCTACGATTCATAGCCCAACAACTTGAATTTCATCAGTTTCAAGCTCCAAAAGCCGAATGGGGGCATTATGGTCCTTTAGGTGCTAACATGATAGTTGTACAACGTTTACAAAGTTTATCAAATCTACTTGAAATAGAGTTTTGGCATTTTTAACAAACATGACTTATGTATGGTTATGATTTTTAGGATCATATGGAGTACACAATTTTGGAAAGTATTCAAATTTTGAAAATTTTGACAATAGAATATAACTTTTTGCAAATCTTCAAAGTTATATCTTATAAATTGGTTTCTAAAATGCTTGACATATTGAGATTTGCTAAAAGACGGTTTTTGAATTTTTTAAAATGAAAACTAACTAGATACTTTTTTGTTTTCAGAAAATTTGTAAAATATGAAAAACACTTTTGTAAACCTACAACTCATGTATTGGATTGAAATATGATTTTTTAGGTATTTTTTATCCTTTGTATGGTGGGCATTCAACCATGGGTGGGTCGAACAAACATTCTATTTGCATCGGCCTCAAAAGAGAACGGGTGTTCTTACTACTTTCTATACTTGATTCACTTAAAAATATATCATAAAACCAACTCCCTTGAAGCACTTTCTCATTGAATACAAAATTCACTCTAATCCTCAATCTCATGTCATAGTCTGTTAAAAATCTATTAAAAAATCTATTAAAAATCAATATATAAGTCAATTACCATTCTCTAAAAGTCCAAAATCCCCCTCATGATTTTAGTTAATTTCATCATTCTATCTCCAAGTTGAGAGTAAGGATAAAGGAATTGGAATGCTTATCAACATACAGGGAGATCCGGAATTAGTGTAAAACCAACCGAATGGAATTGCCGGTTGAAACTCATAGTTTTAGGCTAGAATCCAGATAAAATTTATGACACTTAAGTGTTACCTAGGTGAAACATGGGTAATAACCGGATGAGTTCTTGTCTACAACTGGTTGCTTTTGTAAAATATTGGATTTTAGCCGGTTTCCTTGGAAAACTCCCCGTTCAGTGGTGATTATGTAGAGATCAGAATTTGATCTTGGAAGGAATTATTGAAAAATTTATCTACCACATTTTCGTGGGTTAAATTTAACTCCGCTCAACAATATTTAGAGGTTTGAGCATCCTTGAATCATAGAACATTTGTGACATGCATGGAATCATTGATAGTGGCGGCCCTGCATGAGGTCCACATGGATGTCCATGGTGTAGGGTGTGTTCTGGATTTTCTTTTTTAGAAAATACGGAGGCTCTATCTGCCTGGGTGACCATCCCTAGGTCAACCCTTCTAATTTGCAACTAATTTAGCACTAATTTACATAATCACCTATAATAGGTAAGGGCATTTAGGGTTGAGCCATTCAACTTGAAGTGGGATCAAGGTCGCAAAGAGATTGTGATGATTATTGGTACCTGGCTCCGCCAATGCATGGAATTCGATAGTCTACGGCTCGGATAGAAAAGTCACGGCAATAATGTGCTCTGATGTAAGAGTCCCCTTGGACAGTTGCAAATGTATATATACGCGCATGCATGAAGATATTAGAAACTCCTCAAGCAGTTCTGTACGGGCACAGTATATCTTGGAAAAGTGAATGTTTGACTAGTAGTTGTGCGGCGCGTTCGTCTGTCTCCAACACGTTGAGTTTTTGGTGTCTAACAGCAGACCTTCAATCTTCACTACAACAAAACTGTTTCAAACTCATTCTGTTATTCTACAAAACTTGGGTGTTGTGGGCAAATTGCAATTTGTAGCCATGGGCCATTGGAAGTATTGAATTATATGTCAAATGGCCTCATACATGTAAATCATGTATTGGTGACCATTTTGTCATAGAGTATGCCCTAAAGAGGGCAAAAGTTCTACACCCAGAACCCTTCTATATCGCACTTTTAATATCACATTTCCGCATATTTCTGAGGATATGTCCTGAGTACTCCAGTGATTGGATAACTTTCATGTTTCATGTTCTCAACATATGATATATTATAGGAGATTTTTGGGGTCTTGAGCCTGTGACACAGTGTGGTTTCCCATGCTAGTATTTTTGAACCCACACCAATTTGGATCTGTACTAATTGTATGGGTTTTGTGTACTCAGCACAGAGGCAGAGGTTTTCTCACCTTTTTTCTCATTCAGAAGAAAAAAATTGTCACTGGCCACACGAAGCGAGAGCGTGCGTGTTCCTTTTAATTAATGTCAATCACCATCAAACTGGTCAGAGTGCACGAGAGCCACACAAAGAGTCGCAAAGACGACGTGGAAAACATTGCGTGGTACTTACTAAGCTTACGGGAAGCCAACGTGGTTGGGGTGACAAATGTTAGTCATCGCAATCAACAAGGTAAGAAGCCTGCATCTGTTGCAGCCTGGCACTCACTCAGCTCACAAGTAAAGTGATTCCATCCCTAGCTAGAGCAGGTACAGCACTTGAATATGTATTCATTTGGAAGAAGCTGCCATGGCTTGCCTTTGGAAAAATTTAGCTAAAAATCCAAGGAGTTGGTGGGGAGGGTGTTTTCAACTTGAAGGGAGGTGTCGGTGCCTTTTGCTGTCAAGGCTGCCTGGTGCCCAGGCCAACACAGACCTTGAAGCAGCTGATCTGAAACGGATGAAGTGAAAATGTATTATTAAAATAAAAAAAACTTGAAACAAACGGAAATTTTATTCCGTTGATAAGTAAAAACGTATTTTGGGGACCACAAAATGAAATTAAGGGCCGATTTCATACTATGGGGAGAGGCTGTTGCAATGCAAACCCAAAATCCCAAATCATGCTGAGAGTCCAAAGTTTTGGACAGAAAATATATTGTAAAATATAGAAATTGTCATATTCTGATTATTTTATCAAAACAAGCACCTACTTTACAAGGAGTTTTGACTGGAATAGAACGGGTGAAGGATGAGAGTGCATTTCAGTGCATGGACAAAATGTATTTGCTACAATGGTATTTAGCCCAAAAAAATGGGTGTCCCCGCAATGCCTCTTCCATATGGTCAGAGGCAATAAAATCAGACTGCCTCTCAAGGGAGAATTGGGTTTTCATTCTCAACTGGTCCAATTCTCCCTCGAAAGTTCATCGCATTGGCGCCAAAACTTACAAAAGTGATGCCATGTGGGTACTTTGGAGAGTGATGGCCTTTGAACTCTAGCATCTAGTGTGAAGCCCAATAGGGCAATTTCTGGCTTTCTTGCAACATGATTGATGAAATTCGATGGACTCTTCACCTTTGGCTACAGGGTGAACTGCCTCTAAGATGAACTTACATGATTGTGGTGTGTAACTAAACATAACCATTCCTCCAATCAAGAAATAAAGTTTATAAACGTTGGTTTGTCAAAAAACCTTTTTTTTAAAATGGAACAAAAATTAAATTGTGAAAAAATCAAAATAAATATACCGGTACTCAACCTTTAAAGGACATGGCTTTTCTGATTTCCACACCCAAATTTTATTTTATACTTCATTAAGAGCATGATTCTCTTTTTAGTTTACTTTGGTTATATTCCAAAGAAGTAGAGATGCCTTAAATATGTTTGTTTTGGCATTTAACAAAAACCCATTTGGTTAAGATGAATAGAAGTTATGAGCTAAATCCCCCCTCCCTCCGGAAAAAAAAAACACCATATTGTGTGCTCGATTGTGTGCTATGGTTAAAAGAAGTTAAAGCTATCACTTTGTTTATTATAAGCTTATGTTCTTGAGGTTGTTCCTACCAGAAACTTAAAAATTTTAACAAAATTTCATTAAAATGTTACCTCATTTTCGGAGTGGCTACTTTCACATTAGAAAAATGGGTCAAAAAGTGGATGAAATCGTCAAAGTCCTCTAAAATAACAAATATTTGAATGAAAGTGACTTATAATAGATAAATTTAAGGATGGTTATATAAATATAATATATTAATATCTATTTATTTATATATGTGTAGAGGCGTTGCTACATCCTAGGGCACGTGTCGCTCTAGCAACAGAAAAAGAAAATATATTCCCTGATGTCTACCCGGCCTTGGTTGGCACTTTGATGCCTGGCGCAGACTCCCAGATATGAATATTAAATGGGAGGGCGGGCCGGGCAGTCTGGGCAGCGCAATTAAGGGCAGGCCTTTGAGCCTGTCAATCTGCCCAGCTGTGTCGGCTGTCGGTCTTGGATTAGCACAGTGCACGCTAAAGTGCTAAACCGACCAACAACACTTGTAAACCACTCGTTTAATTAACTCTGAGACCACAAATTTAGGCACGGGGCAGCCTTTGGAGACTGGGCTGCTTAATTTTGGGCCCATCCCTTTTTAAACAATATACCGAATCGTACATACTGCATCATATGGTCCAGCTGTCTAGTTGCAATTGCATCGTGACACTTGGAAGTTACATAGAAACAAAAAGATATTTTTTCTTTTGTTGGTTTTGTTTCAAAAGTTGGCACTTTGATTAATAATCACGGTCACTGTTTCCAAAAAAAAAAAAAAAGTTAACTTCCTTTGCTTTGCTTCAAAAGTTCAAAGAGTAGGCTAATAAGTGGGGGAAAAAGGCTAGTAATCTCTGATGGAAAGAGGCTTTGGAGTTTGGAGTCTGGACATGATAGCCCACGAGGATTCTACCCCAACAGATGTGGAAAAAGAAGGGGCAGCAGTTGGCTCGTGTAATTTTCTCAAAATTATTGTGGGCAACATTTTTTTTCGTGTTGGGAATGATGACCGCGTCCTTGCAGCAGACCAATGGTCAAATTTTTCTTCCCAGGGCTCCTTTCCAGCCATTGTGATCATGCACACGAGCATCTCTGATTATCAGAAAACACGTTTTATGCAAAACCAACTTACCAAGCGACAGGAGCAAGTAAGTAAAGTACTCCTGTCTGTTGTCCTGTAATGAGAATCGAGCTCCACCGTCAATTCCAAAAGAGCCTGCCTGTACGCGTGCCTTGGAAGAAGATTCTTGTATCTACAACCGACTCCATATGTACATAAATAAATACATACATACACACATATCAGGGTACAGTATTCTGTTGCAAACTGAACTTAGATCGATACAGAAAGCCCGGCAAGTTTCAACGTTTGAGAACAAGGCAATGGGGGATATGGATACGATTACACTGGTGTTCAAGTCCCAGAAATTAACGCTGTATTCAGTGTTGAATACTTCTAGAAACACGGTTGCTGCTACAGTAGCGGATTATATTTTCTGACAAAGGATATTAGTAAGACATCCTTGTCACCAACGTAAAGGTTTTCTCAATGGATTCTGAATGTGAAAGGCGCGTACACGTATTGCTTACTCAATCGGCATGGGCGTCTTCTTCAAATTTCTTCTTCATGGTTCCTTCGTACATGGTTTGGCTTGCATTGGTTAATAATAAGAACTCATACCTCCCTCAGCTCCTCGCACTGAATTTATTTAATTTCATTGTGCCAAAAAGGATACGGTACATTCTACAGTACCGGTAACAGGCAGCATATATGATCCACACAGACATGAATACTACCTCCATAGAAACCAAAAACGTCAACATTGAAGGGCCTTGAGAGCTGGTGAGGGGCTTGTATTATTACCCCTCAAAATGTGTGGTCAAACTGACACCTTGGAAGGCCCCCCCCCCTGAAAATTCTACCCCCGGCCTGGACTGGTTCAGCCCTACAGGGGGCCTGACCCCCTAGTATGTAGACGGTCAGCCACTGGAGCACTGACTACAGTAGTAAGTGACTAGTAGTGGCTCGCTTGTCGGTAGAACCGGCATGACGCTCTCCAGGTCGGTGCCAATTAAGAGCTGAGCGTGTTTCTACCGCAGGATTAAATTTACCAGCAAGCGGTTTGGATGGGTGGCTGGCTGGCTGGCATGCCTGATTGAGTGTACCTCTACCGGTCGAATTATATAATTACCCAGCTAAGCCTAGCTGTGTCCTGCCCCGGCGGGGGCTTTATCAAAGTGCAAGCCAGGAACCTTTCAACTGGGCAACAGTGGGAATATCTTACAGTAGTCTAAGTGCTGTTTGGATGAGCCGGGTTATTAATTTAACTAGTGGTTAATGATCGAAGGTGCCTTGGTTGGGATTCTGGCCAATGATTCGAGGTGGGTGGCACTGTGGAAAAAATAAGCCCTGTAAGTTCTTCTGCTATCAGTTGAAAATTCACGTGGTTGTCATATTCATTGCAATGGGTCTCATTTGATCATTTCTTCAATGATCATGTTGTGACTCGCTACTGTTGCGTTTGGCAGGGCTTCCGTCTTCTAGTTGAGGACATCAAGATCACTGCACCAGTGTACATGTCCCTTCACCTTACTTGTTACGATCGTGAAAACACTGTAGAAATCACTGGTACACGATGTGACTCAAAAGTAAATAACAAGTTACCAACTGTTGGGTGATGGTTTGATATGGGTACCCCTTTCAAAATAGTGTGATTTTTGAGAAATGTCTTTAAATTGGTAGAAAAAACATTGGAAAATTACAAAAATTAGAGGGTGTTATAGGCACCATGGCTGCAACCATATAAATGGTATTAAAGGCAAAATTTCTAGCACACATAAAATGAATTACACATAAGTCACACTATGTGAGACGCGTAAAAGTGATACCCATATCAGGCCATTCTCCTGTTCGAAAGATCCTAATATTGGTTGGAAATAAATAATTAATTTCAAGTGTACAAAATTACGAATGAATTATATGACACTCAGATCGGTTTTTCATCTTTACTGTCAGTAGTCGACTGTAGTATATATACAGTACGACAAGGCCTTTTTGCAGAATGTAAACAGACTGGGCAAATATTAATCTGCCAGCACATCTGATGTGGAGGACATTGAATTAAGTTACACCTCAAAGACGCAAAGAAAAATTAAATCTGCATGACCTCGGGTTCTGTTCTGACTCCCTGTCTGCTGGGAGGTCGTCATTGTTCCTCACTCGTTTTCAGCTGCAACAGAGTCTTTCTAGACATCCGTCCTTCCAAGGCGAAAATTTTGTCCCAAGAGGTCATCACTTGCGAAAAGGAAACCGACCACCAGGCTGCCAGCTTTTGCAAAGGCTCTCCACTGCAATTGAGATTTTAATTATATAGTCCAATGAAACAACACGGTACTACGTAGGATAATAAATCTAATAGAATCAACGTACGTCAGATGATTGACACAAAGATACTGATATTTTAAGCAGGAACCAATGTAAGCGAAAGCATGTCTCCGTTGCCAAATATGAAGCTTGAAGCGTGATGGCCCTCATTGGCTGGGGAAGACTAACATAATTGGTCATTACGGCAAGAAACTATCAAACACTAAATTTATTTATTTCAAAAGAAAGTACGTACTCTTGTGATTCATTTGGCTCGAAA
This sequence comes from Pohlia nutans, assembly GCA_022496805.1. Taxonomy (NCBI): domain Eukaryota; kingdom Viridiplantae; phylum Streptophyta; class Bryopsida; order Bryales; family Mniaceae; genus Pohlia; species Pohlia nutans. The sequence continues at coordinate 9,637,891 of CM040086.1, forward strand.
ATAATACATCTCATGACATAAAGTTATGAGTTCTATATTCTATATTCACACTGTATCTATCAAAAACATGTTGATAGATTAATTATTGCAGGAAAGACACCAAAAGGAAAGGGTAACTTGCAACTACGCAGAGTTAATTAGATCTGTACAGTACATAATTTGCATTCAGAGTCCCATGTTACCGAACTAGGGCTCAGCGGCTTGTTGTACACATCCAAGAAATTCTGACCAGTGCTGGTTGGAGGATTTTGGTGTGCTGGACCACACCCAAAACATCAGACACACAATAAAACAATTATTCATCGTTTGCATCCCGGGATTTTTATTCCGACCCCATGTCAATGTGATCATGCCTACCACCAAAGTTTACCCAATTGTGATTGAGGTTTTGGAATCAACCAAACACCTTGTCAACCATAATGACATGTATTCAAGGGGAAGAATATTAAGTTAAACAAAAAAATTGGCAACATGTAGGATCAATCACCTTCGGATGTGGTATATATGAGACGAGTGCTGCTCAGCCCTCAAAATGTAAATTCGCTCCATAGAACATAAGCTGAGCAGCACTCTACCCATATAGAGAACATTGAACTGACAATGGAATTGAGATTGAAGCTTTAGCAGACTCAAACCAAATTATTTTTTCTCAAGCGTGGGCTTATCGTAACCAGACACTTCCAAGTTTTCATACTGTCTAACGGCTTAGCAAATTCAAAATTGTATTAAATGATTCAAATGCAACTTCGATAATTGAGTTTTGAGCCTTCCTTTAAAAAATGGGTTCAAGAATCATACATGTATATCTTATGACATCTGCATGATACATTTAGTGATGAAACATCGAAATCTTCCCTTTCACCACGTATAATAGTTCTTTTCACTTGCTTAAATTCAGAGTAAAAGTTATCATACAATAAAGTTTCTTGCAATGACTGAGAATAGTGTGCAAAAAAAAGGAATTCACTTTCTTTCAATCTAGATGAGCCCAAAATTCTTGCAAACAGTCCACGCAGTCAATGGCATGTCTAACCTAAGCTCAACAGCAGGGGTTATTTAATTAATTACCTTGGTGAGGCATGACTTTGGACTTCAGGAGACTTTCAGTAGAAGCAGCAATGTCTGGAGCATCCATGATTGTTGGCTTTGAGGTCAAATTGATAACTTCTGAACCAGAATGGCGATAGCAACGGAACAAACAGGGTAGACAAGCAATTAAAACAGAGCAATAAAAACCTGTGTAAACGAACTTTGCACAGAGGATCAATTGATGGGTTCTTGTCGCATCATGCATTATTGAATCTGGCCTGTAGGAGCTGCGGATTTGAATCTCGTCCAATTCTTCTGCAAACACACTGTTGGTAATGGCGAAACGAATCTTGAGCCTGGATTGTCATGACAATGTGCGAGAAACCCAAAATGGAGCATTAGGTCTGAAAATTCCTTGTGATAGATAGATAGATATTCACATGATTGGTCTCATCATTTATGTCGGAGATGTCTGAACACCTCGCATATATATCCTGGACTCAGTAGAGCAGCTCCACGAGCACTCTGGATTGCACTATGAAGGTCATCCAAAAAGTCAGGCCTCACCATGTAGTTCCCCCATCAATATTACTTTTATACACAGGGTGGGGCTGGATGGAAGGTTGGCCCGATTCAATCTGGGCCAAGTTTGGAGTTTGGGTCATGGCAAACCTTGTCCCAATTTCATCAAACCGGCCCAAAGATTTGGCGCCAAAACTATGCCACATAGGACGTCACATAGGAAAAATTGCCACATAGTATAAAGCTCTTAGGGCTGGATTTGAAAGAATCGAGCAATCCTTTTGGTTAAAACTGGTTGAAATTTGAAGAGTTTGGGCTGGCCCTCAATCCAGCCCCAAGTATAAAGTGGGCCTTTAGACTCTTGAAAATAGTAAGTCATCACGTATGGATTGTGCAATTGAGAAGAGAAGGTGCACTTGCTTGAGTGACTTTGAGGGCCCTGAATTTGGTTACATTTTCTAGTGCCACAATCCAAATATAAGTGTGCATCAACCTAGTCTCATTCATTTTCCCATAGCCAGAGCGGTATCGAGAGTGCTAGTGAAGATGCTCTCAATGAATGTCGGGAATGAAATTGCACACTCAATAGGGGTATTATTTATACGGGTACACATTAATCATTTCAAATTAAATTAGCATTTGCAGGCATTGTAGTACAAATTAAATAATGCTTTTTAGCATTCAAATTAATCATTTCAAATAACACATACCAGTATATAAATGTACTTCATATCAAAAATTGGTACCAAAATGACGTCATTGGATATTTTAAACAAATATTTTGGTTATTTTTTAGCAGCTAGGACAAATTTTGATTTTTGTACTAAAAAACTCTTTTAAAACCTTTTAACATCTTCATTTTTTACATGAACTTTTTCTTGTGTACTACATGAGTGTAGGAAATCAAAATCACATCCGGTCAATTCAATTTTTATTTTGTTTTAAAGAGGGACTCATTCAAAGTTGCCATGGGGGTTGATTTTAGAGTTCAAAGGGCTTTCGGGGTACCCATATGAGACCATTGCCACAATTCATATTTCCCAAATCCACGCTATTCCCAAAGTTGGCAATTAGAAGAGATTCCACAACATAAAAAGGATAAGTTCTTCAACTTTCAGACTTCCATACAAAATCCCTTGAGAAAAACGTAAGTTTTCTCAACCGAATCAAGCAAGGATTGATGCGTTGGAAAGCTATTGAAAAAGCAATCTAAATTGCAAATTTGCGCCTCATTTGGGAGTTTGTAGAGTCATTGGCAAACAATCAAAGTTATCAAAATGAAGAAGAGTTTAGGTTGGGCGGCAGAGGTTGTTTCTTGAAAAATGTTGCAGTGCTATAGTGCGGCAACAATGCTAGCCAGCAAAGCTGTTTTTTTGTTTTTTTTTTCCTCCAAAAATTTAGATGCCTACTGGGCTGCCCCGCTCAGGCCCTCTTGACATTTAAGGGTTGACCCTTAAATGACAAAGGGGGTAAGGGCAAAACCTAGATGTGTTACAAAATGTTAGATTTTTTGCAACTTTGATGAAGTTTGGTTCAAAGAGAAAATGAGAAGCATGATGTTTAGTAATTATCCATACAATTAAACTTCCCAAAAATGTTTGACACTCATTTAATGAATTTAGAAGCATTTATTGTTGAATATTCACCAAAATTACAATTTTTATTTTTAGAATTTCAAATTTGGTATGATTGATTAAAACTAGACATTCTATTTTGAAATTTTGAAAGGAATTTTTTTTAAAAGAGACAACATCATCACTTTCCTAAAATAGTTAGTTTTATAACATTAGGACAATGTTGAGGTGTTTGTCTTTGAAAATTTCTCCTCGGTGGAGTTTAACCCCGAGGTGACCGATCAACCATTTTCCGGTCGCAGTCCAAACAGTAGTGACTGCATATGGTCAGGAAATGACATTTTTGGGTTTTGATTTTTTGGTCAAAATTGGAGTAGAGATCATGTTCTATCGATGTTTGATGCATTCCATTTGCCATGTTGAGGTTCACTAAGTAATTTTTCAAAGATAGACCTCAATATTGTCCTAGTGTTATAGAACTTACTAATTTGGTAAAGTGATGATGTTCTCTTCTTTGAAAATTTGGTCATCGACCATTTTGGAATAGAATTTGTAGTTTCAACCAATCATAACAAATTTCAAATTCAAAAAAAAAAAAATTGTAATTTTGGTGAATATTCAACAGTTAAAGTTGGAAAAAGAACATTTTATAATTCATCTAGGCACTGACATTTCATGGATTAACTTAGATTGCCATGATTCAAATTAGGTTGAAAAGTAGACTTGATTTGCTATTTGAATTTTTATTTTTTTTATTTTTTTTAAATTATTAAAAATAAAAATAAAATCACCTTGGGCAACTCGTGAAATAGGGCAGCGACCATAAAATGGTCGTACGGTCAATTAGGGGTTAAATTCAAAATCAATTAACCCTTAAACGTCCTTAAACGTCCTTCCAAGCCCCTCGAAGCTTGATTTTCAAGGAATCTTGCCTCTTGCAGGAGCAATTCCAAGCCCCTCGAAGCAGATCATTGGATGAACAACAAAGTGAGGCATATGATGTGCTTAGTTGCAACACCAAATTCTTTCATGCTTGTTCATAATATATAAATCAAAGGTATTGAAGGATCATTTGATTCTTGCCCAAATTCCCATTTGATTCTTGCCCAAGTTCCCAATTGATTCCTTGTGTGCTTGTTTCTTTTTGGTGATTGGTCATGCACTCATGCCCAGCCTCAAAATATAATCCAATTTGTTTCAGAGATCCTTGGGCTACCCACTGTGGACCTAAAATAATTGTTGAAGGGAACGCAGTGATGGAATGTCTTTGGATTTCCAGTCACGTGAACAGGGCCTGAGTAAAATAAATAAAGATGGTCATGTTTGCAAACCATGACTGTTTCTCTTGGAAATTGGAATGTGATTTTACAAACCTCGCCAACATGTTTTTGATGGCACCCCAACTATCGTCTTCCAATGGTACCCGATTACCTGCTCAAGACCCAAAATTGTACATTCCGCTAAAATACATAATAATACCGACCAGAATAGTAAGTTGCCATAAATAGTTGGTCACCACAAACTAAGCTGTGGTACCTACACTCAAACTTTGGCTTGGGTATAAATTAGAAAACACTTCAGTATAAACGCTTGCGGCAGGCTGAGGCTCCGCAGTGACATGCAGTACCCTTTCCTGGGAGTAGCTTGTACCGGTAATCGTATGCAAGTTCCTCCCCTGTTCTTATCTGCTCACAACGAACAATCAATAGAACACGTATCAGAATCTCAAGCCAAAAAAAATAGTGTGAACAAACATTAAAATAGGAGGTAAATAACAAGCAGCTAATCGCAGGTGTCCACCCCCCAAACAGATATGTACAATTTTCATGTCTCCATATAATCCTCAGTATAACCCTCATTGAAAAATCATCTTCAACAATCGTGGAATGGCACAAGTAGTAGTATATCAGACATAAGAAGTTCATTCTCTGGCTACTGTTGTTTTTAACACTGTCTCGTTTTCATTGGACACCTAAATTTTCTGCATTTTTGAACGCTTGGGGTGGGAAGCATTGATCCCAAAACTGGCTAAAATTAGCTGGATTTCTACCAAACAAATCTTCTTGTGCTACTAGTACATTGTAGGTAAAAAATAGTCATTAGCCGGAAAATTGACAAATTTTATAGTCAATAGACAATTTGCTACATTATTCACTTTGGAGGTAGCATCAATAATGACCAATTAAAGCTTCATTCTTACTTGGCAACCAATAAAAACTCTCTAAATATATTTTGTAAGAATTGAGTTATCCATAAAGTCCATCAAATTTTGAAGAAGATACCATGAATTTTGCTTTATTATACTCTTATTTCTTCACTCGAAATAGTTAAAAGGTGTGGAAGATCTTGGTGGTTTATCATTATTAGGTGTGTAAGAGCTTGGTGGTCTTTAAAAGTTTTCAAAAGTTTTTTAGCTCCTTTCTTGGTGCTAAAAAACTTTTGAAAACTTTTGAAGACCACCAAGCTCTTACACACCTCTTACACACCTAATAATGATAAACCACCAAGATCTTCCACACCTTTTAACTATTTAGAGTGAACAAATAAGAGTATAATAAAGCAAAATTCTTTGTTGATTCTTCTAATCCAAGGTGACTTTACGGACAACTCCAATAACTCTTTCTTTTCTTCTCTACTTCTATACATACTTGGGTAGCAAAAGTAGTTGACTTTCTGCATGGGTGGTAGCATATTGCACTAAATATGGGATCACTGGTGGGAAGGGTTTGAATGAGTGAGTGCTTACATCCCGGCAGGCAAAAAAACCGATGTGGGCCAACTGACAGTCCATGCTTTCTACCAGCACCTCATAATTGATCAGATTTGGAGCACAGCTGCACATCAGAGTAATCACGTTACTAGCTTTCTTCATTCAAAGGAGGAATCAATCCAGCTTTTTATGAAGTAACATAAACAATGCTTGTGCAGGTTCAGAGAATCAGAGCAGATAGGTATGAGAAAAAAAAAAAAAAAAAAAAAAAAAGATCCAAGATGCACCACCTGTGATTGATGAAGCGGGCCACGTTTCCATGCTTGGTAGCATCAATCACAAACGGCTTTTCACCGGCTCGAGACCCCGTGACATCCAGATGAGCATCGATATCATAAAGGTAGCTGCAACCATCTTGGTCATACCTGAGTCAACCCATTTCAACCAGTTATTAACAAGGATTCATGGTTTTAAAATGACAAGTTTAAACGACCATATTGTGAAAATTATAATTTGAATGGGATCAAATTTTATATCACTGGAATTAGTGAAGAATATTACATATGATGAATTAAAAATAAAAATAAAAATAACAAAAAAAATCTACATAAAACCTACTCAAAATCACTGAAAAAAAACAAGAGCCACCTGGTGGCCTTATGGTCCTTTAGGGGTTAATTCCTTTGCAGTGAACACATTAAAGTCCCTGAATATAGGCGAGGAAAGACGCCCCATAATTTGCACTAAAGATGAATTAGTTTGTCTGCGGTACTGGACTGAATATCAACTTCAATAACCACTGAACAAGCTTCTTTTACTCTATTCAATAGTAATACCACAAATAGAACACCTGAAATATCAGAAATGCAGCTGAGAATGAAGAACTAGAATCTCTGAAACGCTTGTGATGTTGCAAACGGCTCTAATAGACTATACTCATTTCAAAAGCAGAAATCAGACTGGTATTAGATAGAATTAATAAAGAGTAAGTCTAACCTTACGCCTCTTTGATTAGCCTCCTTATCATTGATTACTTCGCCTATATACTCACACACGAAGGTCCCAGCCTTTATCGGCTCTGCAGTTCGAACAGCCCAACCCTGTGCAGCAGTTTCAAAGTGAGTTATTTCCCTAAACATGCATTGATTGTACAACCAATTTATTGCTCTCAGCAATGCAACTAGGCCGCTAACTGCAAGTGTCTTTACCAAAATAGAAACGTATAATTTTCATATGTATCTTTATGTCACTAATTGAAAATTTCAAACCCTATTCAACAATCTCAAAATACCACTCTTTCTATAACCACACATCACACATATAAGAAATTCATTCTTTAAAATGATGAGCCCAACATGCTACTTTTTCATTGGGCTCCATAACTTTCACACTTTTGAACCATTGCTTAGTCGTCACCTTGGGGTAGAAACAATAAATTGTTTATTCATAATAACACAGCACCTACGTTAACTTAACCCCTAAACGTTGGGCCTATGACCATGGAATCTTTCTTTACTTGTCGCACTCAATTTTGGCACTATAAATAAGATAAGAATTCAACTTTGTATTTTCGTAGATGAAGCCATGTGGCTACTACAAATCATCAACTTTTCATAAATTTTGGTGAATATTTGAAATTGCTATGATTTTTTTGAAGTGATAGTAAAGAAAATTCATATCAATTACAATATGTACTCAAAACTTCCAATTTTTTTACCCAAGGTGTAAATTACAATGAAGAATGGTACAAAACCATCCATTTATCTAGATTTAGAATAATTCCCTACACCATGGAAATACCCACCAAACTTGTAACTCCAATAAAACACTCAATTTTTTAATTTTTCCAAAAATTCAGTGGAGTAAAAACTAGACTTGGTAAGCTTCATTTTGTTAGTTCAGCTCAAATGCAATAGAACTCATTTTTATGGCCTAAACTTAGTTTAAGCAAGAAAAAACAGAAAAAAATCCAAAATACACTACATGGTGAACTATTTTTTACTGCTCTTTCTGCAGTTGGGATGGATGTAAAATCCAAACGTAGCTTAAATGACCTTAATTTAACTTAAAGAGGTGGCATGACCAACGAAGAGCCTTCACAAAGAATTGGATGAAAAATCCTCCATTTACTTTGTAATACTTCAGTTCACTTTGGATAAGTTACATCCATCTGGCAGTATCTGGCTGCAAGAACATTTCAGGGTTAAGGATGGTTGTGTATACCTTGTGACGCGATTTGAACACCTCAAGCTTCACTCGAACCCCTTTTTGTAAGACACGGTTTTGACAGTCCTCCCAACAATTACAACTAGAATTGCACTCATACACCATGTAACCTTCCTGCAAAGGCATATGATTTATAATGTCATTCAACGATGGGCCATATGAAGAACTCCAACCTCTTTTGCCAGGTAAGTGTGAATCAAGGGTCTGTTCCTTGTAAATCATTAACCTATGCCCACATGATAATGACAAAAATATTTACGAGTACATTTCTTGCTAAAGCATGGAACTCCACATACAATATACATAACTTTGTTTATAGTATGTTGAAAAAAATGCCAACCATTCTTCCACAAAGGCACGACATTTCACCAACGACATGCCTTCAAGTCCCTACATACTTTAGCAAAGTGTCCAACTTAACCCCTAAAGGACCATAAGGCCACCAAGTGGCTCCTGTTTTTTCAAGTGATTTTGAGTTGATATTATGTAGATTCTTTTTTGTCAATTTTATTTTTAATTTAATCCAACATGTGTAATATTCTTCACTGATTCTAGCAAAATAAAATTTGGTCCCATTCAAATTATAATTTTCACAATATGATTGTTTAAACTTGTTGTTTTAAAACTATGAATCCTTGGTCCTTTAGGGGTTAAAACTGGAAACGTCACCATTATTGGGTAGAGTGGTGATGAGCACCATGTCAGCATGGAATGGGTCAAATGACATGTAAATCACAATGTTGTTCAATAACAGAAAAAATGACACAAAGAGGGTATGGCCAACCTCAAGAATGATTCGGCTTTGTTCATCATAAGGGAATCGACGTCTTATAGGTACTCCGGACTTGTCACAGGCCTCGGCATTGTCATTGTCAAACATCATGACATGATCACATCGACCAGGGTCACATCTGCCCTCTCCACAAGCGCATCCAAGCTTCGAACTCTGTTAACACCAAAAATTCCAAATCCTCCAATTAAATGAAAAAGGGATGTTTCTACCCACTGCTTACTCACCAAGTTTTGAATTAAATTTATGCTTATTCATATTAGACTAGCCAATTTGATTACACCTCACCTGCCTTGCCTAAATTTGGACATTATGAAACGTCAGATAGCTTGTTACTATTTCATTCAATAAGAGGACCTCTTGGGATCATTACGTGTTCCTAAGCGAAAGTGTATTCTTCAGTTCAACAATAACAGCTCATCACTCCGATAGGTACACAGATCCAGAGTTAGCCTGCTTTTCTGCCAACACACCAATAGATCGTCATTTAATGATAAAATCTTAGCTTAATATGTGTCTAATAAAGTTGATTATGTACTGCAGTAATACATTTATGAATCAGTTTAAATATTGGGTGGGGTACATGATATGCCTGAAACTTCATGACACCGGAAGTGATCGAATCTAATCGATCTATTTAACACCAATGGGCATAGGTTTAATATGTTTTATCTTGGTGATTCCTGATAATCTAGCTGTGGGTGTACCAATGCAATTCCAAGAACAAACTGATCAAGGAACTTTGTCGAATAACACACAGCTGCAATACATGGGCGGATTTTAAGCAGGAATCGGGAAAAGCGTGCTCAAAACATATAAACGTGTTCATAGACAAGAGACAGAGTGAATTAGCCTGTTAAGACAAGACCCCTATAGCTGTCCCACATGACCATTGCATACAGCTACGAGATTGGATTATTGATTCAAAATTGTTCTGAAAAAGTGACCTGTTTTGAAGGGAAGTGACTAAATACTCTTGTCCAAATTGGGAAAAAAAAAATTCAAAAAAATAGCATTCGCTCAAGAAGAAAAGGTCACCTCAGTATCGAGACCCAGTGAAGGGTCCAACAGTCTCTTATTGATGTAGTTGAAGCATTTCCAGGGCTCAGCAATGTCTAGAGACGTATTTGCAACGTTCTCTCGACAAGAAGCACATGAACAGGGCCTCAAAACATCTTCATCAATCACACATGGGATTGGCACTGGTTCTTGGCCATTACTCAAGTCCTCATGCATCACAATATGCTTTCCTTTAATAACGTCCTTGATGTTGATGGTCTCCAGAGAACCTGGTCCTTTGTCGTTGAAGTGATCTATGTCAGCATGCACCACATTTTAGTACAAACAGAGCCCCAGCAACAGAACAAAGACTTGCCATTTTCTGACACAGTATCAACTTCTCGCATGCTGACCGTGGCGAAACATTGTTCTCCCAAAAGTAGCAAAATCACCTCTTAAAACACTAAGCAGAAAACCACTGCCAACAATATTAAAATACGAAATATCATTTCACCCCTAAGTGCCCAAGCAGCTTGCTTTCATATTAGAGGAGTTAAAATAAATCATTTAAGAAGGTAACAAAATGTACCAGAAGAAAGCAGAAAACATGCCCTACATTTTGGAACTATAGAGATATGTTTATAAGTTACTATAATCAAATATTAGCTTCTAAAGTGGACTTTCTATTTTTAATTAGGACAAATCAGCGATCAGGAAACCTCCAGTAGGGAATCGAAAATAGTATGGACTGTAAATTCTGGGCGAACGTAGCTTACCAGCTTGGGATTTGAACGGGGCGTCAGAAAATCCAGCCATGTCAACTTCCAGAGTAGGGAGAGGTGCTGCCATACCATGGAAGGGTGAACACTGATTAGGACAAAGAAACGCATCCGCTAACCATTGTATGTCAGTTCCCATTACTGACAGCAGTGCAATGGCTTGAAGGTGGAGATTTGGATGCAAAAAGCTGTGTTTCTTTGCTAGCTCTCGATACAGGGAGTCTTTACAGCATGCTACGCGTGCAGCATCCAGTATCTCAGAGCTTGAGGGCCATCCAGTAGGGTTTGAAGCTCTGTGTAGAGGCATTTTCGAGACAGCTTTGACACCATCATCGGCGGTCCGGAACGCTGCGGGTTGTACATTATAGTCAAATCTCTCCTGCTGAACTGTCTTCATGTGCTGAACAATCTGCACAGCTTGCTTAGGTGGCCGTCCTAGCTTTTTCTTCATTGGCACCAACTTATCATTCTGCAAGGATTCTATTCTCTTTCGTCGCCGCCGCCGTCTCTTGAGGGCAACCTCAGGAACAGATGGAGCAGGTGGTGGAGCAAGAGAGGGTGGAACAGGTGGTGGAGCAGGTGGTGGTACAACTGTTGGGGCGCCCATAATCATCTCTTCCACCTTCCATTTCTCCCTTGCGATCGTCTTCAAGTGCCTGAAGTTGAAAGTCTGTGGCTGAGCAGCTACAACAGGCGTGTGACTCGACGACTCCATTGCTACAGGAACTGAACTCCGAGGCTCACCTTGCTCTGCAATTTCAGAACTGGATCGAGGAGTAAAAACCCCTGACAATGGTAGCGTCTTGCCAGGGGGTGAGCTAGCTATATCCGGATTAGGCAATGGAGTTCTCTTCACGAGTGGTGGCAGCTTAACTTCCGTAGTAACAGAAATCTTGCTGATTGGTTTCCGATGCTCCGCTTGATGGTGCCTGCCCAAATCTGGTAAAAGGTTGAACCTCTGTCCACAAAACTTGCACTTAAACTTACTAGTGCTTGCTTCATTGCCATTGGCAGCAGGTTTATTAATAGTTCTTGTGCCTGCAGTTGGGGAATTCTCAACAGCATCTGACGATAACAAGCCGTTATGAGCACTCTCCTTGTGATTACTAAACTCCAACTGTGTGTTGAATACTTCCCCACAAACTGAGCACTTCATCACATTTCCTGCTCTCAGCATGCCCCCCCCAACTCGCTGCGCAAACTCTGCGCTGCTGAACTCCAGAGAATGCTGGTCCTCCACATGCATCCATAGCACGCTAAAATCTTTGAACATCGCATCACATATCATGCACACAATCACGCCAAGCTCATTGATCGGAAGTGTAGGGTGAGTAGACTTCCAGTGCCTAAGCAATCCACCCCTGTTCGTATACTCCTGCCCACATTCGCAACATGCGATCCCTTTCTGAAACAGGGAAGCTTCCTTCTTATGGTCTTCCTTCCAATGTCTCGCCAAGGACGGCGTCTCCGTAAACTTTCTAGGGCAAAGAGCACATGCGAGTATGTCCCTGTTGGATTCACTTCCTTGCCTTACCACCTGGTCAGAATAACAAACAACTCAAAAATTTAAGACCTCAACAAGCTCCAACCTCCACTCTCCACAAGAAGATGGCGACCTATGTGGTGGTCAAGCTAATGCGGCTTCAATAATGGAACACACTACGTAGAATGTTACGCAAGAGATTGGAAGAATTTAGCAACATACCTGAATAGTGGAAGGGCAAGAGTCAGAAGTGCCACGTGCATCACGACCTGATACACTAATCTGCATTGGATCCTTATTTCCCTTCATACACTCTTTTTGGTTTTTCATCACATCCGAATACGACCTTGCAAGTTTTGGAGAGTATTTTATTTGCCAAAAATTAGGAGGCTTCGCTACGGAGGACATTTCACGGTTCTCGATAATGACGTTACGTAGCTTTTCCTTCTCCTCAGAAAGGAGGCCGAGGAGTGTTTCTGCTGATGCGGCATCTTTAGTTGCCTCGTGACAAATCCATCCAACGAGGTCCTTCCCATCCGTGCTCACAGCTGAAACCACCACGTCAATGCAGTTCATTAGCAAAAGCTTGGAACAGCATAGAGAAAAACAAAGTCCAGTGAGAGCTTCCTTTTTGTTTTATTTTATTGAAAAAACAGCAACTTTCATTAACCACCGTGAAATTTCCATACAGCAAAACCCATGAGTAAGGGTTTCAAACATGATATTACAAAACTCACATACAACATTCAGCAGTACTAAAACATAGTTTACATCCACCACAAAACCTGTTTCAAAAGTAAGCAAACATGTCTTGCTATAGTAAGCCAAAAGCTACCTTTTCCACGTAACAATCCAGCGGTCAGAATGTCATTGAACAAATCCTTGGCTTTAGACAAGCTTTTTCTCTCCCGTGTGCTAATCGAGTCTCCCATGTTCATGACCTCCTGACTTCGCCTCCTTCTCAACGAGAGGTTCGCAGTCGGTGAGCTTGAAGACGGCCACTCGTAACTCATATCATGATCCATTCGTCCCTTCTCTCGAAATTGACGAGAATGCCGCTCGCAGAACAGGGAACCAGACTTTGGCCTAAATGAACACTGTTCTTCAGTTCGGCGAGTTCGACCAACACATCGAGGAACAGCTGCACCATCGTCGTTATCCTTCGGAGCTGAGCATTCAAGCATAAGCAAATGTGAGAAACTCCACATCAAAACAGGGCAACTCAGCACAAGTAAGAAACTCAGCATCAAAACCTGGTACCTAAGTGCACTTGTAGGTCCACCACACGGAACAAACTTGCTGAAAAATAAAAGATGCAATCCACGGGCATTTCCCAATGAACAAAGAATTCTTACATGGAGGAGCGATAGTTGAAGCCTGTCTTTGAACTGGTATTTCGGCCGTTACTTGGGCAGGAACAGGAACAGGAACAGGCATTTGAACTGAAATTGGAACAGGCGCTTGAGCAGGTACATGTGGAATTTGAACCGGTATATGAACTGGTATTTGGGCACGTAACTGAACTGGTATTTGAAATGGTATCTGAACTGGTATTTGAGCAGCTACATGACTAAAAATTTGATAAGGATTTTGACTATATATTTGATTGGGTGTCTGACTATAGATTTGATTAGGTGTTTGACTATAGATTTGGGTAGAAGTTTGAGGAGGCATTCCATACGCCACGGCGAATGCAGGTGTTTGATGGAATGCCCTTTCTTCAATGCGTGGGGCAGGAGGAGGACCCCAGGCTTGATCCCCATGCTTCAAGCAGTAAAGAGCTCCATCTTTGACATTGTGGGTGCACTGATAACCAGTGAGAGTTTTCCCGCGGCATCGAAAAACAATCAGGTCTGTGGCTTTGAAGTGATTCTGCGTTGTAACTCCGCGATCGTCTGTTGATCTCCTGATATGATACACCTCCGAATGCTTCGTATGCTTCACACAAAACCCCGATCCATCCTTCACATTATGGGTGCACTGATTGCCGTTGAGAGTAATGCCACCACATCGAGTCACACTGGGACTACTTCTTTCCGGTACTTGCACTGGGGTCTCCGCTCTGCCAGGATCCACGTGGTTCCCCATCACCTTCACGGACACAGCCGGGCTCTGCTCCTTTTCAGCCGCAGCCGAGGATTCAGGACGCGAGGCGACTGCATTCATGCGGGCCAACAGTGCCGGTTCCGGAACGGTCGTGTCATCAGCTGACTTGCCCATTCTCCCTTGAGAGAAAGGATTCTGTGCAGGTGGTGGAGTGTTGAAGACCTGTCACAGAATTAGCCATTAACCCTTTAAGGACCAAGGATTCATAATTTTCAAAATGAAAAATTCGATGAACAATATAATTCAGATAGGACTAGATTCTGTATCATTAGAATCAGTGAAGAACATAGCATCAGTGATCTCAAAACTGGCTAAAATTAGCTGGATTTCTACCCAAAAAAATGGGGCTGCTAAACATACAAAGGAAGAAAATGAAAAAAAAATTGAAATGTAGCGAGAATGCTCATCGTGATATAAATATGTAGCAACTTCATGAGGTGATATACGCGGATATCATCATGGTATCACCTTAATATATCAAGGGTATTGCCGGATATTATAGAGGTATCATGAGTATTGTGTGCACTCGGTAGCCAAAGTAGATACCATTTATGTGGGAGGTCGCATAATGTTCTAAATGTCATAAAGTGGTTCTGAGATCACTGCATAGCATGGGTTTATCAAAACACAAATAAATTTGAATATAAGAAATTCTACATAAGACCTATTCAAAACTGCTATAAAAAACATGAGGCCCAATTGGGCTTCTTGGTCCTGTAGGAGTTAAGCTAAGAGGAATGAATTTTAAGGAGATTCTACAGACAATTGGATTGGCTCAAATGAAATAAACAAACACACAACACACACAGCAGATGGTTCCATACCGGCGTCAACTCCATAGCGGATGGTGATGCATCGCCGTAGAGCTTGTCAATCTTGACCCGCTTGCGAGCGGCCTCTCGATCTTCGGCAGACCATGAGCGAGGTCTGCCCCGTCTCACCTCAGCCTTGCCCCGCCCTTGAGGAGTTTGAAGCCAGGACATTGAACTGCTGCCAGGCTCTCCGGTACTCTCTGTAGTATTTGCAACCCTCTGGATCATCGCGGGCGGGTGGGAGGACGGACCTGCAGCACTCTGATCAGGCTCAATCACCTCAAGTTTAGCTGCGGTTAGTGGGAAAGATGCCGATGTGGTTCCAGCCCTTGATGCACCATCTCCCTTGAGACCAACTGATAAAGGAACTGTGGGAAAGGCCGAACGAACAGGCTCGCCATTGCCCAGACCCAAACCAAAGCAATGTTGTCCTTGAGCTGCTTCAGAAACAGAGCGATGTCCTTGAGCTACTGCAGAAACAGAGCCATACTCTTGAACGGAGGGGCGTCTGTTAGGCACCGCTGCTACTGGAGCTCCTGAACTACACTCTGGGACTCTGTGTAAAGTTTGGGTCACTGCATTGTCAGGGGGCATTGAAACAACAACAACCTTGTTGAGGCCCCGTGATAAGCCAACAGCAGTGTCCCCAGAGCCACGAACCAAAGGTGGTTCCTCATTTTTACCTTGCAGAGTCCCAGAGTATGGCACTCCCACACCTGACTCACATTGCATTCTCACTGTATCCAATAAAGCCTTATGAGCATTGTGATTCTCTCCCATGCCATCCATCTGCGAGCTTCTGCAGGCTCACGTGGTCCGGTTGCAGCACAGTAGCTCCGTAACGTTAGTCCGGTTGCTGTGGCTGAATTCCAGAAGAAGCAGAATTCCACAACCCAACCACGAATTCATCCCAGCTCACGTAGTATTCAGGCTCTGAAATCAAACCCTGCCAATCATCACCACCAGCCATCAACATCGTCTCATCCAATTCACTGTGCACAACACTACTGTCTTAGTCGAAGAATCAAGACGAGCCTGAACAGTATTGCTCTCGTCAACCCACAAATGGAACACAGACAACTTTGTCGACCGGCGGGTACCAGTACAAACACAAACACAAAGTTACAATTGATTCCAGTTCTACACAAAGGTTCCAATTGATTCCAGTTCTACACAAAGGTTCCAATGGAGCTGAAGAATTAGCACAGATGATGCATCATTGACCACTTGCACTATCACCTAATAATTTCACAAACAGTTAGGCAACTACACAAACAAGCACCAGTCCACAGGAATCTTGGCGACGGTTGTCAACAATTCGAAGATTACAGTAGTCATTCTGGTTCAAGGAACAATTCGAGCTTCATATCAATTCTGCTCTATTCACCCCAAAGCCTCTAATGTGGCAAGAAATTCACACATGCAAAAACTAACTCTCGTAACTTGCAAGAGGATAGAACTAACTCAAAAGACCTAATAATTCAGCAATGCTCCATTCTCCACGATCCAAAACGCAGGCAACATTGACCTCGATCATGGCGATGCTCCTTCAGACATAATTAATACACAGAGCTCTATCTAAATCCGCCAGACACACAATTCAGCTCTCTCTTAAACCCCTCCTAGCAGCTCAAATCCCGCTGCAAACAAAACAAAAAAATCCGGCATTGCGCACTCTTTCAACACGGATTCCATCACGACCAAACCCTAAAATCCCTCAGGAGGGAGTTCCGCGATCAGACTCGCCTAGGGTTCCGTGAAATCACGAGAGCCAGCATGTGATCTTACGAACTACTGTGGATTCCAAAGAGTGGACTTTTGTTACTGTAGTGAGGTTTGCTACAGACATGCACTTGAGATGCATCCATCGTTGACTCGATCACTAAAGCCCAAGCTTTTTGCATTCACTAGTGGCTCCATCGCCTAACAGAAAAATCAGTGATGAAGGTTACTCTGGCCTAACAAGGTTACTAGTGATTCCAGAAGGAGGGAGCCCAGAAAACCCTCAAGAGCTGGGAAGGAAAAACGAATACCTGGAATGATTCTCGTCCACTGGGAGAATACCATGGCCCCAGCGTTCAGTTGTAGGGTAGTGGTACCTAAGCTTAGTTAACTTAGTGAGTGAGTGGGGTATGGCGCTACAACGACTGAGTTGGCTATGGCTAAGTTATCAGCACCAAACCACTTTACCCGAAAACCCACACGAGAGAAAAAAAATGTATATCAAACACGGAAAATGGGATGTCTGGCGCTCACTCACGCACTCATTTGTTTGTGTAAGTTGGCTATGGCGAAAGAAAACCCCAAGAAATGCGGACATGCAAGAAGTTAACCCAGCCCTCCTTCCCTCGCCAAAGAGTGGATCTAACCTACCAAAGAAAAAATCAATCAATCATTCCACAACCAAAACCATCCATAAAACAAACAACTTGTGTAAGGAGCTAGCCATCCTTACGTCATCAAAGAGCCACTCGTCAGAGCACTAGCACGAGTGAGAGCAGCAGGAGCGCCGGGAGAAAATGTATATCATGCCAATGCAAATGAATGGTAAACAAGAGCACCCGGCAAAAGCGATGACCAAGTAACCGCATCCATAAAAAGAAGAAGAAAGAAAAAGAAATGGCAACAAAATGGGAACCCCAACAAAAGAATATTATAATAATAAACAATAAAAATGGATCCCAGTGAGTTTAGAACATTCACGACTTAGAAGCATACGGTACTTCACGAAAGAAAGAAGGAAGGAATGATGAGTTTATTATCAATGGCTGAGTTTCTAGAAGGCTGTCAATATCCAAACCTCTTTTGTGTAAAACTTACACAACTCTGACACTATCTATTGGCGAAGCTATCAACACGGATGCTAAAAAGCCTTTAGGGGTAGTTGAATAACTTATTCCTGACCGAGTGGGTAATAAGTCAAAAATCAATGTTGCCCCTTCTCACATCATTGCATGTGTTCCATTCTGTACTTGTCAGACTACTACCCCACCCTCACAAAACCGCGTAACTTCTTATCATCAGAGACACCCTTGTTGATAACTTACCCTAATCAGAAAAAAAAATTATGATACTACAGACTTTTAAAGCGTTGCCTCACCTCAAAAACACAAACTTTAGTGAAGAGATGGACACTCCATAAAAAAGATGCAGAGAATAACTAAAAAAGACAATGAATTTGACAGAAAACCCCAGTTGTGAGGTTGAGGAGGAGCAAAACCTAAAAACTTGCTATCAACATAAAGTGACATGCAACTTTGAGTTTGGACTCTGCTCAGTGCAAACTTACAGTATGTATTGTTGTGCCTGTGAAACCCAATTTGCTGTAGAGAAAATGGAAAAAGAAAAATAAGTTATATCATATGTGATGAGGAGCAAACTGAAGAAAGCTATCAATGGTTGTGCAGAGCCTTGTGGAAAAAAACAACAACAGCAAAAACAAATAGTGAATTGGGCTTCTTTTATGGAATAACTGACCCTAACTTAATATATTCCCTAAGTGCTGTAAAGGTACTCGTGCCATTTGACTATTTGTGACTCTTTGTGAAGAATATGTCTGAGTTTCTTACATTTTAAAAAATGTATATGTATACTACTATAAATAAGGTAACTTTTGAATTGTGTTGCAAATAGGGTCATTAACAATACTCATAGTTCAATTTTCATTATTGGTTTTGACATCACAAATGAATGCAATGTCAAATTTCATAACTAGTGTACATAAAGCCATATGTATTCTATTTTTTCAAGTTTTTTTTGGAAGAAATTTGACGTTATTATAAAAAGAAATTGAATATATGCATCAAGAAAAATTATAGCAATTAGAAAACGAGTTCAAAGAATCTAAAAAATTACACAAATTACCATGAATGATACCAAGGTGATAATTGTAGTAGGATATTATTTGAAAATTGAAAGCATAAACTATCAGTTATAATTCTGGTAATACCCACCTAACCTGCAACTGCAATAATATCCTTTAGTGCCCGTGGTGATTACAGAGAAACCACAATTTTTTGGGTGATATCTATGCTTCTAATTTTTTTGAAATTAGGAATATTATTAATAGTATTCAATTCTATAAATGTAAGCATAGCTTAATGAAACAAGTATCAGTTAACCCCTAAAGGTCCTCACCTCTTTTATAAAAGTCAAAGCACTATAATTTGCATACTTGAAATATCACATTGTATGATTTATAATTTTTCATAGATAGTCATTAACATTATGAAGGTATGGCAAAATTTTCAACATGATTCGAAGATATTTTGAATATCTACAAATTTTATTATGTAAACAAGGAAAAAATTCAAAATAAATATATTTTTGTCAAA
Source organism: Pohlia nutans (assembly GCA_022496805.1). NCBI lineage: Eukaryota > Viridiplantae > Streptophyta > Bryopsida > Bryales > Mniaceae > Pohlia > Pohlia nutans. The sequence continues at coordinate 9,657,255 of CM040086.1, forward strand.
TTTAATATCAAAAATTATATTTAAGGTAGATAAAAGTTATATTTACAAGGAGTAAAAAACTGAAAGTGAAGAAATTAAAAGAGACCTATGATAGGAGCATCTTTAGAAATCCCTTTGTATTTTGGACACTCAAAATTCAAATTTCTTGACGGTGGAAAATCTTCAAATGAAGTCTATTCTCCAATCCCAACGGTCAAAAGATGTATCATAACTTAACTTAAACATCTAATGCAAACACCAACTACAATAAAGTTAAAACACTTGATTTTTGGGGCGTTTGACCAAAAAACAAGCATAATATGGTTGATTGGTCCTTTAGGGGTTAAATCTCAGTAAGATTGGACAGTTAGAACGGAAGATTATAGTATGTTTTTGAATTGTATAATGCACACTCAAAAACAAGAATTTGGAGGGTATGTGACCTCAAAGTTAATTAGAATTTGGGTTAAATTTTCAAAAATGAAAGTGAGGTTGTTCAGCAATGACCTAAGTCAACACCTCTTTATTGTAATTTTTCATGTCAAGACCAACTTACACATAATTATTGTGAATTTATAAGTGTGAGTGACTATCTTTATACGGTTTAGGACAATATTGTATATGTTAAAATATGAAAGGAAGTCATACATTGATCAAGATTGGAATATAGACACTATTGTAGGCTGATAGTAGTTCCAATGAAAATTAATTCTAAAAATAAGTGCCAAAAATTTAGGGAAATTGATTCCAAAAAACTTGTAAGGTGAAGAATAGATTTTAGGGAATATTTGCTTTGAGAATATCTATATTTAGCACACTACATTTATTCAAAAGAAGGGCGCTGAAATTGCTATCAATCTACTGTAATGGAACATAAACAAAAGAACACAATTCAAAAAATAAATACAAGATAATAAACTTCCAAACACAAGAACTATTGCATAGTACATGTGTTGTATTTGTAAGTATTTGTTGTATTTAGAGGTATTTGCAATATTTTGGTGTTTTATACATAGGTATTTTGACATCTAAGAAAGTCTAATTCCAATTTTATTTGATTTTATCATGTGTAGGATTAAAAGTTACACATCAGACACCGGACTGAGATGGTTCACAAATTTTACAACATTTCATTCTCTGATGACCTAGTAATCACTTACTAGTTTCGTGGGCACTAAAGGGTTAACCTACAACTGCAATGATACCCACCCAACTAGCGATTGCAAACATACCTACTTAACCTACAACTACAATTTTGTAAGCAAAGACAAAATTTAACACTTTGTTGTCAAAATTCAATGTTCATGTGACATTTTAACCTTTAAACGTCAAGAGGCCCTAGGCAAGGTGGCTCGGAAGGCATTTAAATTTTCAGAGGAAAAAAAAAAAGGAGAACGACTATGCTGGCCACTACTAGCCAGCATTGTAGCATTGCCGCACTTTTCAAGAAACAACCTCAGCTACCCCAACCTCAACTCCTATTCATTTTGATAACTTTAATTGCTTGTCACTGTTTTCACAATCTCCCAAATGAAGTGCAAATTTGGAATCTAAATCGCTTTTTCATTAGCTTTCCAATGCACCAATCCTCGCTTGATTTGGTTGAGAAAATCCGCTTTTTTTCTTCATTATCCTCTCATAAATAAGCCCATAGGGCTTTCTTTGACGTTTAAGGGTTAAGAGGTTACAACGAATGACTTAATGACATACGTCCCTTTATAGCAAAAAAAAATCTATGTTGAATCTAATATGCTTGTGGAATAATTGCTTGAGTTCTCAAAATAAATAAAAATTAGAAAAATGAATTGTATACTGAACTTGGTAAGATTTTTTTCTTAGTTGAGCTAAAACTCAATTGACATAAATATTCAAGGTCATAATAAATGTTATACATTAAAATGTTTGAAAACAAGAAAAAATATAACACGCTACAAGGTATTTGACACCTGAAGCCTCCTAAATTTTTACAAAGAAAGTGCATGCATTACTTAATTGATAATCCACAATAAACTTACGTAATTAAAATAAAACATTGAGAATTATAATGAAGTTGGGAACTTTTGACAAATGAATCAGTAAACCACTTAAAGATATAGGCAATTAAGAGTTATGATACATTGTTTACTTACTTACGAAACAGAATTAATTTATAATAAAATATTTGTAAATTCTTAATTTTTACTATTATTTTAAAAATAATTAAGAATAAATTGCTAAAAATCAACAGATTTTACAAAGGTGTTTAAGAAATGACAATATAGAGTTTAGAATCAAAACAGTAAATATTACACTGTGATTTATTTACATCAAAATGATAAAATACCAACTACATTGCAATAATAAAAAAATACTTTTCAAATATATAATAAACCAACTGATGAAAAATACTAACATTCTTTAATGATATAGATAATTTTTGAAATAAAAGCCCAGTCATAAACTATCATTGTACAGCTTGGTATTAAATGCATTAGTCCTTGTACAATTTAATGTAATATTTAAGTAAGAATACCAACAAACCATCATTTCCTTAACCCGTAAGTGATCGATCGACCATTGTTTGGTCGTAGCCCAAACAATAATCATTGTCCTTAATCAAGAAATGCCATTTTTCGAGTTTTCATATTTGTCGAAATTGGGGGTAAAGATCATGTTCTAGTGTTGTTTGATGCAATTCATTTGCAATATTGAGGTTGATTAAGATTTTTTTTTAAGACAAAGACCTCAACTCTGTCCTAATGTTATAAAACTCACTATTTCACTGAAGTGATAATGATATCTCCTTTGAAATTTAAAAATAAATAAAATTGGAGTGGGATCTCTAGTTGACATCAATCATACTAAATTTTAAACTCTGAAAGCAAAAAATTGTAATTTTGGTGAATATTCAACGGTAAATGCTTTTAAATTCATTAAATGAGTATCTAAAAAATGTTTCCCAAAGTTTGACCATATGAATAATTACTAAACATTATGCTTCTCATTTTCTCTTTGGACCAAAGTTCATCAAAGTTGTAGAAGTAACATTTTTACTCCACTATCATTCTTTAGTAGTTGTAAGAACTCACTCTTTTCTACTATAGATGAAAACCAAAGGACAGATCAAACAGAGAATGTAACATGACCACATCTACCTAAATTCAAATTGTTATTTTTATTATATGTTGTAAATTCTCAAAAATAGCAACGTAGGCAATTGTTTACTCTATGTTATTAATTGACATTGTCTTTGCTTATGAATAAAATATTATTCAAATTTAAAATCGAGTGTTTTATTTTTACTTTGGTCTTTGTCATCGTAACCTTCACATATGTCTTTGAAGTAGGGCCCTTTCACATTTTACTTTAATCTTTTGACGTGCCTACGTCCATATAACAAACAACAAACACACTGCAACCTTTTTCTTTGACTACATCTTGTATAGTTTTCATCCATCCAAATTTCTCTCCGTTCTTGTGCTAGTTGATTATCATTTGTACGATATGGATTTTCAAAATAAGATATTGAGGTTTTCTGTAAATAACGCAATTGGTTTGTGTTAAGTTTCATTCTTAGTTTTAAAAAAAGTGAGACTTGAAACATGGTTTTCCAAAATAAGTGGAGTCAATAATGGAAACCACACCAACTCCAAGTGCATGTTGCCGTATTCCAATTTCATTCCATTTTATTTTTTTAAATTTGTGTGTCAATTTGGGATTTTTAATCGATTTTCAAGATAAGACCTTGCAAAATTAATTTAAAATTAACATTAAAAGGTATGATGAATCCAACCGTACAATTGTGATCTTCACATTGACATTTACAACTTAGTTTTGTACATCAACTCCATTTTTGTTTTTCATCAAACATTTTATAATTATGAATCTTTGAAAATAGTGTTGAATCGAGACGTTAAAGGATTAAAACATATTCTTTATCTTTTGTTTAATTAAATAAATCAAATAAAATGTGTTTAAGCTCTTAGATAGATAGAAATTCCAATCCCCTTTCGAGGCCGGCGTGAATAAAGTGTTTGTTTGTAATGTTAATGTCCTAGTGTCCACCGGACAAAGGGCAAAACTACTCTCCCCTACCGAGAATAGACACTTTAGTGACCATGTAACCGATAACAGTGTTTAAGCTCTTATTTATTGAATAATTCACTACTCTTTAAATCCCATGTGATCTATAAAGTTTAATTTCAAGACATACAATATCTTCAATTAATGCAAAATCTTTCACAAATTCATAGATTTAATTACTCATTATTGCTTAGTAATACCTTAACCCCTAAATTTCCTTGTGTTTTTGGGAGCTTGAAACCTCAAAACTGCGATTTTCTACCTCTATGTACTCCCGGGGATGTGAACCAAGTTTTTTTACTTCTTTTAGAATTCCAACCGTAAGATCTTGTACCTAAGCCTATTCATAGCTACTGTTTCAAAAATTGACCGTTGGATATTTATCATTTGCAAGATCATAACATCCAAAGTTTGTGCAAAAGTTTTTCTGGGCATTGCTTGGGAGGCATTGTCTCCATAGTGCAAAGGGGGACTTGAAGATTGTTACTCCAAACATTTTGCTCATATTTTTTTCCATGTAGATAACTAAGTTGGGTACACTCATGCAAAATTTTAGAGACTCATTACACGTTTCAAACCTTCATGCAAATTAATTTCCAGAAGAAGGTATAAAAATGGCAATTTGGTGAAACATGCATCACATTAATTGTATTTGATTTTTGGAAAAAATGAACGGTGATAAGGTACCTCTATGATTTTATAAATTTTAGGCGAAATTATTTTTAAAAAATTTCAAAATCTCAAATTTTGACAAATTTTGAAAGAAAAGAATGTGAAATTACAAAAAACCTTGGAGGTTGCTGTTCTTTATTTTGGAGGCTGCCCTTGTCAAGCCAAGAATATAATCAACATGGGTCACTTGAAATTTTGAGCCTAAATATGGTGAAGAGCATGTCTCCAAAAAAATAAAAATAAAAATGATTATAATAAAAAGTTTTTTTCTGCCCCAGTTGGACTTGAAACCAAAAATTTCAATAAAAAAATTATAAAATCCGAATTTGACTTTGTAATTTTTACCACACACACCTTATATGTATGACCACGCCCACGCCAAATTATAGTCTAAAATTCTTAATTTAGACCTTCCATCTAAGCTGCCCGAAACAGCAAAAAGCCATTTTGGCTTTTAAGGGCCTTTAGGGGTTAACTAGTTAACTATCTTATCATATACTAACGTATAATAATGAGTTTCACATGGCACTTAACAAGTGGCCTACATTCATTTTCTTTAAAAGCTTTTGGTACCTCTCACCTAAAATGCTATAGCTTCAAGATTCAAGTCAACATGTACAAAAAAATAATCAAGATTCTATTTGCAATTGTATTATACCATGACTTCTCCATAATTTTATATCATTTCTTGTGTTCATTACTTTATAAATTGAATAACTCAATCAAATCAATTCAGAATTAGGAAAAAAATATTAGAGTTGGAATCAATGTTATATACTATTGCTATTTGATGCATATGCTTTAGCTTTGGTGTTAATAAGATAATTTTTGATTACTAGTACTTGATGTGAGACAATGATTAAAATTTGACAAATAATAATAATTACATTGAGAGTACTAACAAATTATCATTCTATAACTTGTCTCTATCGAACTATCATTGTATGGCTTCTGTACATCACCTCATCATAGTAAATTTATTGAATCTCAATGAAATGAAAGTACAATGAAAACAAGGGTTTTGATAAAAGTGCAATTCAATACGTAAAAGTGCACATAAACAATTTTTTGGAAATTTATAAATTTCATTGAAAATATGATCATTTTATAATTATCCAAATAAGAAAAATATCATCATGAGGGATGTGGCATGTGCCTCACCCCTTAAGATAGGCAAAATATTGTTATAAAGGGTGTGGCATGTGCCTCACCCCTTAAGATTTATCAAAATATATCTGAAAAGACTCTAGCCAAAGTATAATATTATTGCTTATACATATTAAAATTTGTGATTTAAATATTCAAAAATAATCCCAAAAAATAGTGCACATTTCAATAGGCACTTTTTACAAAACCCGTGTTTGAAATTAAACGCAATCAAATATTAGAAGTGCCAACTAACCATGTTTGATAGTAAGTTTTGTAATTTACAAAATTGTTTTTGAGAAAAGCATGTTATTGTTATGAAATATAATGATTTAAATTTGAATGAAATTTTAACAAAATATCAAAATACAAATATTACATTTGAAATTTCAGAAGACTTTTGTTTTGAAGATTAAATTGGTGGTTTTGCAACAAAAAGAAGTTTATAAAAATAATTAAAATGAGTCGATGCAACACGAGTCAAAAATAGCTCTTTAAAAATAATGACAAAAAAAATCATTAATTAGAAATATTCAAGTGTCACAATCTTCTTCAATCAATTTCAATAGGTAATATGAGAGTTCTTCTTTTCAGCTCTTCATGTCCCTCCTCACCTTCTACCTTTCTAACCTATCTATCTATCTATCTATCTACCTATCTATCTATCTATCTATCTATCTATCTATACATGTATACATACATACATACATGTATGTATGTATGTATGTATGTATATTTATTGGATGTACATTCATTGAATATGTGTATGGGGTATTATCATTGTTAAGGAATTTCATCCCTTTATGTATTTTTGGCTTGATTTAGTCTAATAATTTTTATCTTGGAAGATGATTAAATTCTTTACAAATGATATTAATTTAAATGTTTGCCCCTTTTATTTAATGCATGTTTGCTTAAATATGTATCATTTATCTCATTCATGATTGAAAAAGTCATCATCTCTTCCAACTGCTAAAGGATCTACTAGCTATCAAAACACTTGGAACTATACTTAAAAAAAAGGATGAAACACTATGTTGACTTTTGAAATCACCTGTTAAATGAAAAGTAGCAAATTACGGTTGTCTTATGAGACAATGAAGACGATGAAAGAAAGAGTGAAAGAATATTATAAATAAGAGGCTTAATCAACGTATGATAATTGCTAAATGAGAAAAAGAAAACAAGTGGAAAAACTATAAAAAAAAACCGATGAAACAAAGAGTGAGGATATTATAGATAAAAGTCTTAATCAATCTAAGCGTAAATAAGAAAGAAAATCTTTGGACTAGGTCAACGATTGAAAAGGCAAAAAAAAGGAAAACCTTCAAATAGGTTAAATCAACCCTTGGAAAGGTGAAGGTAAGTAGCCCTCCCCCTTATGATATTCCATAACGATACGCCTCACTTGATGTACATTGACATGTGAATAAAAAAAGAGTCACGGTGAGGAGGAACATCTTCACCTTATAATTAGGATGAAGTGGTATAGCTCACACCTTTTAAGATTTTTCCATGGGTTAGTCTATAAGTAATGTTATTTCATGTCCTTTTAGTCATAAGCCCATTTGTTGTCTGTGCCCCGCATAGGAGAGACTACAAAAACATTTTGTTTTTAAGGAGTTACATGGTTGAACAATACAAACAAGGTGTAAAAATAAATCTAGGGTAAATACTAAGGCAAAGACTGCGTGACTAGCTGCTTGTTGCTATTGCTGTTTTGTGAAAAAAATTAGTGCAAATCATAAAAGTTTGTAACATAGGGTGACATGGACTTCTCCTAAAATCTCTCATAATCTTTCTCATAATCTCTCATAATCTCGAAGTGGAAATTCAATTTTGACACCAAGTTGTCTTAACTATCTGACCCTCACTCATGGTAAGTTCCACACCTGGAACAATTTGCTATGGTGCATTGTGCATGAGTGGAGGTCAGAAATCGAAGTGAATTCAACCCCCAAAAATCTGCAATGCAAAGAGAATTGAAGGTAAACTAGCCATTAGAGTTAACCGAAAAGTCAGCTCAAAGAGGAAAGTTTTAGCAAATGCCTCTTGAACTCCTCTTGAACTCATATTGAAATATAAATAGACCGAAAACTAGTTCAAGGTGAGTTGGGAGACAATCTAAAGCAAGCCACTGTCATTATTCTCCACACCTCGCAATGACTTCCACACCTCCTACTAAAGCTCTAAGCCCATGGCCCACAAGGGGACAAGTTATGACACGACACTATTTAACCCAAACATAGCTCAAGGGAGCTCAAAAGAGCGCTTGAAAGAAGGTTGAAAAGGCATGTTCCATGACCTTCTTTTTGGTTAACTCTATTCTCATGCTGAAAATTTGCTACAAATCATCATGCATTGGTTTTTAATTTCTCAAGAGTCAGTACCTCTGAATGTCTGTCTGTCGGTATGTATACACAATGATTAATTTTATTTGGCAATCAAAAATCTGGTTTTGGGTTTTGTTAATGTCAATACCGGTAGATGAGTGAAAAGAAAGTGCTCCTCTAAAGGACCCAGGGGTGCAGGGTGCACTGTACTAACACGTACAAGTATACGTGAGTGTACAAAAAGGTTATTAATTTGAACATTTTCATATCATGTGTACGTATAATTAACTTATTTAGAGCTCAAAATATTGACGTATATTTACATTAAACATATATTTTGGATGAAATAGATCTATTTATGACTCTATATACAAAGGTTTTAAACATATAACCCCTCTCCTTCCTTGCAATTGATTCTTTCAATTTGTGCCAAAAAAAAAAAAAAAAAAAAAAAACATATAACCCCTTGTTTTAAAAAGGATCATTAACGCACGTGATTCTCAAACATAATGTAGAGTGCACTCCTGAGCTAAAGGACAGACTCAGTCACCCAAAATATGCACCCTCTATTCAACAATGGTCAACCACAAGGGACACTACTAACAGAGGCATTGCTTCTCACTCAAAACAATGTCACAATTCAATGTACACACTTGTCCTACCGTGACGAATCACACTCACCAAGTCTTGAGTGTTTGGGAAGTAAGTACGAAGTGACACCATTTTGACTCACCTACCGAGTGAAAAGTGACGCCTTCTCCTTGTAGTGGGAATGTATTTCACAGTCCATTCTAATTTATCCCCTAAACGTACCAGGGTGTCCCTGGAATTGACAATTTGAGAAAAAGCATTATAAATTACTATTTAGAAGAATATTCTGGAATTGATATACAAATGAAAGTTCTAGATTTTGAATTTTAGATTCCATCCGTACGGTTCCATTCACTAATACAATCACCAATATTTAGTTATAAATTTTGAAAGTTAAAATTAAAAATTCCTTGTAAATTCGATTACAAACTAAATTTCAATATTTTTTGAGTAAAATTTGTTGGAATGAGTTTGAAATGAGATACTCTTAAACGTGGTGATACTTTGAAATTTTTGTGTTTCTTAAATTTATGACCTCATTTTTCACGATTCCACTTTGAACTAGAGTCAATGCAATTTTGGCTCGGTCAACGACTTGACATACTTCTACATTTGTAATTTTAGAAAAATATGTACTCTAGTATGACTAAATCCAGCCATTTGATAGGACAACAACTTAGTGAAGAATCTCCAAAAAATTGGATGAGTATCATCCAAGCGTTGATGAGAACGTGAGAAGGCTTTGAAGTCATTCGTCGTCCAGTTTCTGGACGCTGTGACGTTTAGGGGTTATTGTGGCTTATAGAAACAAAGTCCACCTTCAGTTGTAAGAATTCGAATTGTAAAGCGCATTCATGACGAATATGTTGACATTCTAGCACTGAAGATTGAAATTCCTGCCTAAAGTCATAAAGAGATACACTGAGATCACCTTGTACTGTGGGTGTGTGAATGGAGTGATTACATTCATCCATTTACATAACTCATCATCTGTTTCAACAAATTTCCATCTATTTTGAACAAATTTTCATCAGATTTGGATGAATTTTACCACAATATTTTGAAAAACATATATTTGTGAACCCTCTCGTAAATATCGTGGGCCACAGTATATGGTGATTTCACTATAGTAAGGTTGTAACATGAGTTAGGGTGATGGCCTGATATGGGTACTGATGCTAAAAATCATGTGATTTTCGAGAAATATCTTTTTGTAAGAAAAAAACACTCGAAAAAACATTGGATAATTATAAAAATTAGAGGGATTTATAGACACCATGGCTGCAACTATATACATAGTGTTAAAGACAGATTTCTAGCACACATAAAATGAACTAAACATAAGTCAGACGCGTAAAAATGATACCCATATCATGCCATTCCCTGTTAGTCTGTTGTTGTAAAATTCTTTTTACTGTACGTGGACCTGCACATTTGTACCGAATATCTAACTGCCAAAGGATCACAACTATGTTTCTCTTCAAACACTCCAAAGTATGCTTTCTTATTAAAAAAACAAATAGTTTTTGATCTAAAACCTTTTTGACCGATCTAACCGTAGGATATTTCAACCAACTTGAATTAATTACAACCTAAAAAATTGCAACTGATCAGGGTTCTTTAATAGTAGGATCATAAGCTTCAAAGTTGGATGCACTTTTTTTTTGGCTTGTTGCCCCAAGTTTGAAACTTTCTGAAAATGCCCAAAATGCAAAGTTTAGTCTCAGATTTGGCAAAATGAATTTGGCAGTTGTGTAAATAGGGGCGTTGGCTCATTGTGTACAAAAATTTAAATGCATAGCTCATTGTGTGAAAAATTTCAAGAGTTGCCCACAATTAGGTTTTTCACCTTTGTATGATTGTATCTTTTGATCTATAATCATCAACGTATGCAAATTACCATCCCATCTTCGTTACAAAGAGTAGAATCACCACAAAAATCTCAATAATTGAGGATCAATACTCATTCCATACTGAGCTGACCAAAACTAGAAAATCAGACTTGGTCCTTTACGGGTTAACCCCTACACGATCTGTGGTAATTACAATACACTGAGCCATGTAATTTTGTATGTAATACATATGATTAATGTTGTGTTTCACTACATCAACACATTTAGAAACACTTTTGTATTTGACCACACAATGTGATGTTTTCATTGTATTAAATTAGTAAATAAAATGGATTATATTAGCAAACATACTCTAGTTATAATGATAATAATAAAACAATATTAATGTTGGCCTAAAACCGCCATCTTGAATGAAGAGTCCATACAATAATCATACATATGGATCCCAACGGACGTTTAAAGGTTGATCATTTTTGGAAAATAAGGTTCAACAAATAGAATGTTTATAGGTATTCTTTAATATTCTCTTTTTTACCATACAAGAAACTTTTAAAAAAAATTGCCCACAAATGTTTGTTTACCCTGCTCTTTTCACATGTTTGGTGGTTTTTAGCTCTTTGAAACCATGATCATGGTGAGATTCCACACTTGGAATTCATTCCTGTCTAGCAATGACTTTTTGTAAATAAATTGGATGAAATCGCCAATTTTAATGAAAGTAATCTAATTGTGTGGATGAAAAGACAGTACTATCCACAATATCTAGATGAATATGAATATACCCTTCTCTTGATTGCGTTCCATACAGTTCTTCATCCATCCAAATTTCATTGGTTCTTGTGCTAATTGATTACCATTTGTATAGTATAGATTTAAAAAATGTGATATTGTGATTTTTTTAAATGAAAAAATTGGTTTTTGTCAAGTTTCATTCTTAATTCAAAAGATTAGACGTTAACAATGATTTTTCAAAATAAGTAAAAACTAATATCAAACTGGTAAAGGTAAATGTATAGATTGCATCTGCCATTGTTGTAGCCAGGGCGCTCAAAATTTTAGTTATGATACCAAAACCTGAGAGAATAAATAAAAGCTGAGATTAAAACTAATTTTGCTTCAAATCTATCCAAGTTCACATAATCAAATTTGATCACACACTTGAAATTACAACATGTCCATAAGTAAACTTAAGAAGAGTCATCTTGATGTCAAAATGCCATCAAATTTAGTAATATACAAGCGAGCTAGGGACTACTCTGGAGATGCCGTTGAGAACGAACCAGTGGTTGTTGAAGATAGCAATGGAATAGCCGAGAGAAGCGAGGGAGCAGCCAAGAAAAGCAAGGGAATAGCCGAGAGAAGCAACAGTCGCATTCGGTGCGGCGAGGTGTGTTGGTGACTGTTGAAGCTGATAATTAAGCCGGTGAGGAAGTAGATCTAGACGATGATGAAACTGAAGAGGACTTACCCTATGATCACGAAAAGTCAACTTTTTCCAAAGATGACAAGGACTAAGCGATCTTACCAAGGATGATCGGCATTGCAAATCAAGTGCAACATCTTGTCGTTGGAGAGTTGGAGAATTTATTACCAACGGAATTAGAAGATATTGCCAACAATGGAGAAATGGAGGACGTCCAACCCAAACACCACCGCGAGCGATTAGATTTTGCCGAAATTAGAAGGGAGTGAGATAATTGTTTTGATTGTGGGGTATACATGGGCGCCAATGCTTTATAGCACGAGATGTGGGCCAGCACTAAAGAGCGGCAACTATGACTGATGAATTGCAAGGAGGATCAAGAGCGTCGAGTTTCTGTATAGTAAATGCGGTTTTAGACTGTAAGCGCGGGAAAAGCCTGTGATGAATTCTAGAAAAACTCTCACCACCTTTTGGATGACAAGAACTTGGACTCGATTGCAATTATACCCTTCCTAAACTGAATTTAGCTAGATCCATTGGAATATTGCTGAAGAGTGAAAACGGTGATATCCAAACCTCGGTTGACTTTGTTAATCTGTGAAGCTCACGGCATTTGTTCCAGACTTCCAGTAATATTCAGGATTATAAAACCCAACATGGCAGATATAGAGGACAAATCATCTCCGTTTCTTCACGTTGTGTACTGCTGGATGGGTCGTATTTAGGTAGTAGGAGTGTCTTCTCTAACAAAACACTTAGTGCTTCTATCTTGTATTGCTTCCTAAACTCTGCAGCTAGTACTAAGAAATGAATAATTTCTTCTCTTGTATTTATCGAGTCTAATTTTTGAGTCCAATTCCATTACTACTAGTGAATTCAGTGATAGCATTTCAATCCTGTTGTACTTAGGTGTCGGGTATGTGGTTGTCAAGTTTGGTTCCATTCAACTGCTTACCTTATCTTTGATTGAGCAGGGCAAGCACCACAACAATTTCTCCACGGTTTTTGGGGCGTTTTAGGCTTCATAACATGTTGTCTTTGGCGAAGAAAAAGAAGCAAACAGACTGTCTTTAGTCTATCACATCCGCTTCACGTCAAACCAAGATGCACTTAAAACTAGGGCATTGCTACCAGATTTATGGAGGGACAAGATATCAGACCAAGGAAGAGAAAATAAAATGATTGAATGGAGAGGTGGATTATCTTCTTGAGACATAGTTTGATGGACATGAATTGATTCCTGGCATCCTAAACAAAATAGTGGCTGCAGAGATCTAGCCCCGTATTTGGAAAGACAAGAGTTCTGATCGCATGATTGAACTAGAGGCCATATTAGATATGAGAGGAGTTAGCAAGTTTTGGCTAGAGTTCATTTCGTCTCTGCATAAATTTTGTTGCGAGTTCCAATATTGTGAGCACAAATTGTTACAAACATCAACAAGCAATGCGGTTTTAGCAATCTTGTTGTGCTTACCAGCTTCATGCTCAATTTGCAATTCCCAATTGCCAACTCCATGAAATCACTTAGTGCTAATTTTGGGTGCATATGAACAAACAAAGGGTATTTAATGGAGGTCTATGAAATAATTGGAATATTCTACTATTTACAGTATATTTAGGGTGTATTCTTTATATATTCTAGGAATATTTGTAAAATATTCACAAATTGGTTTTAAAACACCCTATATTACTTTGTAAATTTATAATTTTATCTCAAATGAATAAAAGACACCCTATATTTGTTCTCTGATAGTTATCTAAATTCTTGACATAGACTTCCCCGGGATTGTGAACCAACTGTATGCATCGGATTTGGCTCTCAAAACGCACCCGTGACATGCTATCAACCACAGAAGTTGTATGAAATAAATCGCGAGACTTTGAACAATGCAAGCGTGTGTTAGGAACCTTTTTAAAGGCCATGAACATTAGAACACCAAAAAACCAAAGAATTTTAGATACTATTGTGGGGTACGAGCTCCGACAACCTTTAGCGTTGCCATTGTCAATAGAAGTTGTGGCATATAAACTCGTCATACAAACTATGCGACTCAATATCGTAGTATCAAGGGCCTGGATATGTTTGGTAGGTGTCTGCACATTCTGTTGTACCGCGTTAGTCGTTGAACATGATTGGCTGGCTTGAGTACATGAAACAAGTCTCTTTGTGGCGATTTATTGTAAGTTTTAATGTTTTTGAGAAGGTACATGGTTCCCTTAAAAAAAAAAAGCTTGAGTTTGGCAGGAATCAAGTTGAGTGATGCTTTCAAGAAACTGGGCAGAAAGTTTACAAGTGGTGTGCCAGTCGTAAGGGTGAGCGTCATAGCCAGCTGAAAATGCTACAATCTTGGTTGTACTGGACCTCCTTTGCACCAGATACCAGAGTCAACCATTTAATTCAATGAAGATGGAGGGAAAGTCTCAACAAGCAGTTAGAGTTTGTACTACTTAGATGGGGCAGTCTCAGTTCCTGGGAAGTGCTAGGTTGGTTGGAGGCATCAGTTTTAAATCAACTCTGAAGAAAACGTAAAAGAAAGAAGGGAGCCTTTTCTGGGCTAACGTACCACATTTTTGGGACAAACAACTTTTACTTTACTATGGAGTGGGACAAAGAAGATAAAAAGCGAAAGCATTCAGAGATCCTTTTGAAGAAGAAACATAAGGTTTCTAGGTTGGTGAAAGGTGCTATTGGCACAGTGGAGACACTCTATTCATCTGAGGTTTGACAGGCCCTTTCTGAGATTTCACCGAATAAGAGTAGGGTAAGACTATTGGGCACAGACACCACTTTTTCCTCCCAACAATCATCATATGTTGAGTTGGAGTGTGGATCCAATCCGATGTCAGAAATGAAGGAAACCTTAAACACCTTCATGGCTACATATGACCAGAAGCTTAAAGAGGCTGTGACTGATACTGTTACTGCTCAAGAGGAGAGCCACGACAAGAAACTGAAGCATGCTCTAAGGGTTCAAGAGGAGCGCCATGGCAAGAAACTGAAGGATCACGAGGGGCGTATTGAGGCGATATTTCAGAAAGAGATGACTTCTTACAAAGCAAGCCAACAAGACATATATGCCAGGTGATTGAGAACTTGAAGACCCAAAGGATCAATTTGGAAGCGGGACAAGCCTCTTCGGAGAATATGGTCTTGAAGGTTTGTCGGCTATTGGCAGATGATTCACTCAAGTATGCTTTAAGGACCTTCCTCGACAAATTCCAGGAGGCCTCTTATATCCACTACTAGAGAAATGGGGTTCCTGACATGCACAAAATCAACAGAAATTCTGTTGGTTCTATGCGGGTTAGGAACAGTTGATTCCGGAAAAATCAACACGAACTTGTTAGTACCAAGTGAAAATCAACAGGAAATTGTTGGTTCCAACAGAAAACTTGTTGGTTCTGTGCTGATGACTAATTGTTTGCTACATTAAACCCATTCTCTGTTGGTTCCAACAGATGTGTGTTGGTTTTGTCTTGGTTTTTACGCACTCTTTAGTAGTGATCGCAGCTCGCGTTCAACATTTCGACACTCAACAAAAGTCCTTATGGTTGGCGTCTCCATATGCACGATTTTGTGTCTCAAATGGATTGGTTATGTTTCCTTCTGGAAGGGAGATGGAGGTGACAACAACCTTATTGGACACTATGAAGAACTTCAAGCGTCTTTCCAGCAATGTCTTACGAAACACAGCTCATACTTCAAACCTTGTGAAAGTAGCTTATTGCACGGCATATGATCCGTCCTTGAAAGAGTATTGGGGCATTTTCCAAGACTGTTTTTCGTTGGACCCGAAACATATGATAAACTTGTATGAGAGCGATTCATTGGACCAGAGCTGCTTGACCCACTTTTCTCTTTACTAGTATGGTAGCTAAGGGTAACCAGTAAGTTTGAGAGACGATTTGTAAAAAGGCTTTCGCATTTAAGTTTGTGTGGCTTCTGCGTGACTCGTCTTCGCTACCCAGATTGTTTTCGCGACAAACAATTATATGTGCCCTCTCAGATTTTTCTGGTTTCATTCTTTGCTTTTCGAAATCGCCCAAGGCTTGAGGCTCAGCAAGTTTCCTTCACTGGGTTACGGAAGGCGTTTCCCAAATTTACTCATCGCCAGCGTTTTCATCGTTCGTTTTTCAGAGTGTTTGTACGAGTGGACCAGTTCATGTCTGCACGTATGCATGCTATTGTTTATGGTTAAGATGATGCCTCTGCTGCCTGATTTGAGGAGGAATGGTTGCGAATTATGGTAGTTTCTCTAACTTGACTGGTGTCCTACATGGAAAGTCGATCACTTTCTCTTTGTCATGCAAACTCTTGCATATGTATGATTTGGTCACTATGTTTTATACTGCATGTTGATATCTATGTTGATTTCTATCGGTAATTTCCATTATGAATAGCTAACAAATCGTGTGTTGAAGTGAGATTTCATCATGTGGCCAATATATACAATAAAAAAATTCTAGAGGATGATTACATTGAGTAAGTGGCTCTTTCAAACCAACAATACCAGGTGCCCCTCCACTCGACAAGCGGCAAGTGCGACGCTGGCGAGTTCCACATGTCCGTTGCAAAACATTTTTCCAAATGCATCTTACTAAATTCTTTGAAAGTCAAACTGCAATCCAAACCAAACTCATGGGTGGAAGCATCTGAAGCAAGAAACCATTTTTTGTTGTTCAGAGTGAGGATCCAATTGTCAAGTCTATCAACCTCACTCGAATGTCCAGCTGATGAGCTAAGGCCAGGTCAATACTCGCTATTAGAGCCCCATTCTCGATTGATCACTACATAGCGGAGTGAGGGGATTTCGCCCCACAACTGTAAGTTGCTCACCTTGCGAGATTTTCTATCCTCTACAAATTCAACCACAACTTTGGGTACATTGTAACAAACCCACGGTCCATAAAACAAGATTGAAACCATGTCTATAACTTTAAGAGGATCGTAGAACTACGCTACCACAATACCCTAAAAAATCAAGTGACCATGACTTTGACTCAATGTCAATGACTAGCAAGTGACGGCAACTTTGAACTTGGAACAATGCACACTTTGCGACGCAAACTGAGATCCAATAGTGGAACATAGAGAAGTTTATCACTATTGGAAGGCAAAGTTACATTACGTGAGTTCAAATTCCTTGAGTTCCATATCCTCTCAAAGTGAGCCTCTTCCTTATCTGACAATTCACACATTATCATTTTTCAGCACCCTAATCCATTTATCTAATTCATCATTTTGAGGGTGAGATTCCTCCTGCCTAATTTGCAAGCACAATATATGAGAATCACAAGGCATAAAATCAAGATTCAATAAACTACAATCAAATGATGGTGAGGAGTCACTTGTAGTTTGACTGCCGGGACCACTCCCTTTTCTGCTACCAATCGCACCTACAGTACCAATCTTGGGACGGTGCCCTCGTCTCCGAGTAGGTATTGGCTCCCCTATACATATGACAAACTGCTCTACAATAGCATTGCACAAAGTCACAAACCACTCAAATCGAGTCGTTGACGAACTTCTCGCAATTGTTGCCCTGCCGAGATCGGTCTACCTTCGATGCTCGCACTCTGACAGATGTGAATTTGTCTTGGAAGTAATGACAATGCATGCCTAGATCCTTTAGTAGTAGGAGTGGACAATGTTGCATCTTTTTCCACTATCCTCTTCCTACGTAGTACGCAAAGGGAAGAAGGGCCTAAATTCCAAATCTCTTTCCTCTATCAATCCATCCACTCAAACAAAGGAATTTACGACATTTGAAAGAGGTGGAGGGGCGGGATTCTCACATGTCTGCGAGTCGCCTAGGAAGGCCATGAATGATAGCGGCTTCCTCACTAGGCCACCAAATTTCCCTTAGGCCATAGTTGACACCGGAAAAGAAAGAGTTGGTGTCTCCTTCCGTATGCTTGTCCGTCCAGCCAAACAAGCGAGCAATGTGGCGTCGAAACAAAAACTTGAAGCTGCGAGATTTAGACCTTACATGTTTTTAGCAAATGCAAAGCATATTACAAAAAATAAACATGAGACCTAACACATGAGTTCAAAAATTGACTCTTAGTTCCTCAAATTCTTCCCTCATCCAAAAGTGCACATTCTCCATTATCTCTTGAAGGAGCAAGGGTTCACGCCAGCAAAATTCCAAATCGGTAGGAAATAATAATTTAGATGGCCATAAATTTTATATCATCAGAATTAGTGATGCACATTGCATGTGCTTGTAAAAAACACAAATACATTTGAACCGAACGAAGTCTACGTAAGACCTACTCAAAACTTCCAAAAATAACATCAAACACAATTTATACTCCTTGGTTCTTTACCATGCTAAGCAACTCAAGCATAGAGCCCCAATTAGGAAAAAGATTATCCCCATTTTTGTTTCCTTTCACCCACAAATGCAACTTCCATCACTGATTCAGTTGATAATAAATGAGTGTAGCCATATGAATTATCAATTTATCCCTCTAGATCAGTTTAATTTTCAGTTTTCAAACCAAAAATCTTTGGTCCTTCAATGTTGTGCTAACATCAAAATTTGTGAGTGCAATCGATCAACAATCTATACACCCTATAACAATTGATGAGCGATCTCTGAGTGCTCTTTGTGTCCATAATTCCATATATTTGACATGTTTTCATTCTAATAGCTAAACTTCCAATGCAAGTTGCAATTTTAATCACATGTGCACACAATAATAGAAATTACATCTAGGTACTAGAAAGAGCGACAAAAATGATAAGAACTTGAAATTGCGAGATTTAGGCACAACCGGCCACTGCATTCCCTTTGGCAGCAATGGAGAACACAAATAATCTTCCTTTAAGCACCAAAACACTTCAAGCGACCATCAAATGACTTGTTGTTGCTCATCCCGCAACCAACGCTCCAACTTGGATTTGAACTCCCCTCCACCCAAACCCCTAATTTTTAAAACAACATGGGAAAACATAGTTTCAGACTTGCAATGTTCACAAATAAATTGCAAAGCTTTTGCCCACCCACCAAACCACTACCTCAACAAAGTCTAGCCACTCCAACGGACTTCCGCATTCACACTGAGCGGACACTACAACAAAAATAAAAAAATATGTCAAAAATATGAAAACCCCACTATTCATGGTACAGTTTGACAACACTCTGCGCATCTCAAACCAAGTAGCAAACGGTAGAAAAACCAAGCGGTAGCACACATGCAAACCGCAAGAGTTCAACAGGCAGAAGCCCCACACCAAGTTCACAAGCTCCCAAGGATCAAAATTGAAAAATCAGCAAAATTCAAGCACCGCATTGGATGCATCGGACGCCCACACCACTTCACTCCAAGGGGACCTTGTTCCGACCCTAAACCGTTCACTATAGTTCCCGCAGTTTTAGTTATTCCAAGCAAATCGAGCCCCTCAAGCTTGCAATGTCGTTTAAAGGTTAAGGATTAACCCCTAAAGGACCGGGGGTGTTTTTAGCCTAGCTCTTGTTTTCTTGACTAGCTCTTATAACAAGCTCAATTCCTCATTGGTGTGGGATAATTTTGATGATCGGCACTGTTGAAATCAAAGAAGACTTACATAGCTTTTGTATGAAAAAAAGATCAACAAAATCGCACAATTTTTGAGAAAATGCCACCGTTGAGAAGATTGATGGAACTTGTTCAAGGTATTTTGTACACATGCTGAAATCGGATTGATCAAAAGTGCTCCAAAAAATCTGAAATTTTTACTGTGAGTAGAAATCATCATTTAAAAAACGTGGAAAAAAATTCAAGTGATTTGAATGTGCGAGGAAGAAGATATGAGGGTCTGAAGTGACACCTAAATACCCACTGTGCAACTCAAAAAAATCATCAAAAATTGCATACTTCATGAAATTTCGATCAAGAAGTACTCACAGATTCAGCTCTTAAAAAGAACCAGGGTCTCTTTGTTGCTCACTTTACAATTCACAGTCCAACAACTCGAAATTCCTTACTTTCTCGTTCCAGAAGCCACGTGGTGGCCTCGTGGTCTTTTAGGGGTTAAGAATGTTATGACTCACATGGATGTGATCGATAAAACATTTACTCACCAATATGGGAATATAGTTTTTACAACTTAGAAACCGTCAAAGACGTTTGGCACTCATTTTGCTAGAACATGGAAGCCAGACCGTATGCTACAAACCCTTGACTACAATATTAATTGGTCAGCTTTGGAACAAAGATAATTGAATTGTTGTGTTATAATTACCACCTTCCACTAAGTGCAGGCTTCTATGTGAGGATCGGTTGGATGAAAGGCACTACAAGACAAGAAATGAGGTCTCAAGACCACCCATACTCCACCCATTTTGGTAGAAATGAAAAATATACTCCTGGATTCTGTTCTGTTCACCCATTTTGGTGGAGCTTCTACTTTTTGTAGACCGACCATTCATACACGGAAGCCAACCTTAAGGACAGGCTTCCATGTGAGCATCGGTCCGGTGAATACAGCTAAAGGACAAAAAATGAGGTCCCAACTTCCACCTATGCTCTGTGAACATTGAAAGTGGCTTGCAAATCGAGTCACCTACTTCACGATGCCATCGGTAGGCTATGTGATTGGTTGCTTTATGAAAAATAAATAAATTTATCTATTGAATTACTCTACCGAGGGTGCATGGAAGTGGTATGTGCTTTTCTAATCGGTGGAGAGTTGAATTTTGGGACCGGCCCAACTCTTCATGGAAGGAGGCCCTAAGTATCTTGACCACTTTACCAGTTTCAGACAAGAGGAATTCACGAATTCTCCTTCAAGCCCAAAGCTTCGCCGGGTGACCCGGCTCCCCTGGTCAAACGTCGACACTTCCAAGTTCCAACACTCCCAGAATGTGCATCATTAAAGCGCCCGGCCATGCAGTTCGGTTGCCCCACTAGGGTGTGTAAAATATGTGATTTGGAGGGGGCCGCAGAACGGCAGTCAAGAGCGTTCTGTGGTAGAGACTCACTGTTCAAATCCCATGGAATATTTTATCTCCAAGGTATTGGGTTTTTAATGAATGGAATTGAGAGTAAGTCACAGCTTTGGACTGGGAATATTACTTCCTTGAGAACCCTGACGTTATTCAAATCATTGCTCCTTCGGCCCAATTCTCAACGAACCCCCCCGGCCCTTCCCCATGCAACCCGTCCCTCATTCTTAATTATTACCTGCAGCAGCGTGCCACTCCACGACATGAAAGCTGTCACCCTTACTGGGGTTGAAATCGGTAGAAATGCTGCAAAGTCATTAGTGTCTCTGTGCTGATCGATGCAGTGCCCGATCAAGTTCAGAGTTTGGTGGGGCATGCTTCGGTGAGTCCGATCCAGCCCTTCTTGCAATCTGGGGAGATAACTTGAGGAATCATTGGAAAATGACTGACAGTTCTTTTGCTTCGTATAAACATTGCTGTTGTTGATGATGTGCTAGCTTCTCAAGTAGGCTATGGCGTCGGTCTTGCTGAATCCGTTTGTGTCTCGCCACTGTCAATAGTGTACGTAAATCTGGCTGTCTGTGTTTGTATTCATGCCAGCTGTTTTGTTTGGAAAGTGTAAAGGTCATTTTTGCCTGTAAAGCTTTTGGTAACTTGCGCAAGGACAGTTGGTTCAGTGCGGTGTGTAAGAGAGAGACTCTCTCTCGCTTGCCCTCTCTCGCTTGACACTCTTGTTTGTTCGGGAGAATCACAACATCATCTGTACATGCACCAGCAATTAAGTACTGTCAGTTGCAGACCCATTTTTGCTTGTGTTTGTATCGTGGGTTCCTTCATCCACGGCTTGATGAAGGATATATTGTTCTTTTTGAAGGGTTTTTGAGGTGCCAATAGTTTGGGTTTGCTGAAGAATTCGCAGAAGGGAAACTTTCGAATGCCATTCACGCAGTGTGGTACGTGGAAGTCAGCTTGTGATTGATTAATTCTCGTGAGAAGGGGAAGGCCGAATAACATGCACTGGGAATAATTTTGTTTGGTGCCCAGGAATTTGAAGATGGCGCGATGGGTGTGAGGTAGAGGAGGCCGGCGTTTGGAGGGGCGCGCCGGGGCAAAGCAGGCAGGCGAGGCAATTAATATAAGGGAGTGAGAATGGCCGCCTTATTCAATTGGGTGGTGATGGGCGATGTGGCCAATGTGGGGCAGCTGGCGGGGATCAACGCGGTGCAGCTGATCGCCATGGTGGTGAAAGCGGCCAACAACGCGCGCATGCACAAGAAGAACTGTCGGCAGTTCGCGCAGCACCTGAAGCTGATCAGCAACTTGCTGGAGCAGCTCAACCTGACGGACCTCATGCGGCGCCCCGAGTGCCGCGAGCCGCTGGAGCTTCTGGAGCAGGCGCTCCGCAAGGCCGTGGTGCTGGTGGAGAGCTGCCGCGACAAGAGCTACTTGTACCTGGTGGTCATGGGCTGGAATTACGTCAACAAGTTCCGCGACTACCAGGACGAAATCGACAAGTACCTCAAGCTCATCCCCCTCATCTCCCTCGTCGAAAACAGCCGGGTATGCCTAGCTATGCATATATTCATGCATCTTTCAAACCCGGTTTCAAATCTATCTTGTACCTTTAATTGCTAACACAGGGCACCTTGACACATTCACCAGGTAGTAAATGGTACAAAAATGATGGTGAATTCGTGGTGAACACTTGCTAAATTGAAGTGGTTGCTCAATTTTGCAAGTGTTCACCACGAATTCACCATCATTTTTGTACCATTTACTTGACAGTGAATCGGTCAAGGTTCCCTGTGTAATTGATATCGTAGACACACCAATTACCGTGCGTGTGACACTTTGATCTTTCAATGAATCATGTTAATCACACTATTTTCTCAATTAAAATTAGTGGCCAGCTTAGATTGTTGTTATAAAAACCCCACCTTTTGAAAGAGATACTCCCTCCGTCCCAAAGGTTTTGTCCAACTTGTTTGCTTGGTATTTCTTTGAGCCAATTTCATTGATCATATTGTAAGAAACATGATTAAAAAAAGGTTCCAAATTATGTCACTAGAATGATTGAAGAACATTGCATGTGTTCATTGCAACCTAAATAAAATTAGCCACAAGGAAGTATTTTTTTTGACCTACTTAAAAAAGCACTTTCAAACATGACTTTCAAACATAACAATAACTTTGGGACGGAGGGAGTACAAGGGAGTGAGTGTTTTGCCTCTTAATTTGATTTGGCTCTGCCCTTCACCGGACGCTCTCAATAGTACTTAATATTTCTGAATTATGCTTGTACACCTACCTGAATACGGACTTCTTTGCTCTTTGAATCCGAGTTTGTATCTCGGTGTTCGGTATTTGGAAGTGTTCGGTGATAGGCGTACATATAATATATATTGATCTAGCAACTCATGTAATATAGATGCAGCGCCAACTCATTAATGTTGTGGAAATGAATTGCCCCCAAATGCAGGAGCGTCTGCGAGCAATCACGAAAGACAAACGACTGTACACGATGGAGGATTCGGATGTACAGGTGCAGAAGACTCTGCTGAAGCCCGAGCGCACCAAGCGTGATTCACTCCGTTTGTCTCAACAGTTGTCCCGCCGCTACCCGGGCATGCCGTTGGACCTTGCCCTGCGCGAAGAGAATGCCAAGCTGCGGAAAGAGCTGCAACACATGAGGGTTAGCAACGTTCAATTTAAACTCAGAGATTTTAATTCAGTCCGGCTGTGATACGATCAGGAGAATATATCGATTCTTAACCCCTAAGCGTCCACTGTGTATTTTCTGTAATGTAGGAAAAGTGGACCCCCTGCTGCAAATCATCTTTTTGTTTGTGTGAAGATGACTTCAGTTTGACACGATCGACATTGTTGACCTTGTAGGATAGAACAAGAGCTTTAAATTGATTTGTATTGTAATCAGAAAACCGAGGTAAAATGAGAAAATGCCACCGTTGCAAAGTTCATTGGTGCGGATGGCCATATTGGGCGTTTTAGACGCTGAGGAGTTAACCCTTAAGGCCACCAGGTGGCTCCTGTTTTTTTCAGTGATTTTAAGTAGGTTTTATGTAGATTCTTTTTTGTTAATTTAAAACAAATAAATTATTCAACACATGTAATATTCTTCACTAATTCCAGTGATATAAAATTTGGTCCCATTCAAATCATAATTTTCACAATATGATCGTTTAAACTTGTCATTTTAAAACCATGAATCCTTGGTCCTTTAGGGGTTAAGGGTGCCAACTGAACGTGCAGGCATGTAGGGAGTTGGAGGAATGCGACGTGATTGAGCACCTGATCGACTTCACAGAAGCTGCCGCAGCTGACCCTGTGATCCTTAAGGAAGCCATGTCTCAAATAGCTGAAGAGGATGAGCCTGGCGAAGAGGACGAGAGACCCAAGTCGAGGTCTCACAAGATTACCGTTGAAACTGTGGTGAAGGAGTCGTCACAGCGTCATGTCAAGCATCCAAAGCCGTCCTTGTATGTGCCGATCATATACTCATTTCTAACTCGTATGCAAAGAATTTATCACTGTGCAAGAATTAATGCAGTGGAGTTAGTTGGTATGCAGCCCTAGAACATACTCCCTCCGTCCCAAAATCATTGTCCTAGTTTTTGGCGTGTTTTAATTTAACACATTTTTTTGCCATAAAAACCGTCTCAGTACTCGAAAAATGGTCTATCTTCAATAGTACTCCGTAGTATGTAGTTTTTGTGTCACTCTTGTTGTCCGCCCTGTTTGAAGTGGACAAAGCCCACGTTTGAAGTATAAAACATAGGACAAATATTGCAAAAACAATTTTGCCAAAAACTAGGACAATAATTTTGGGAAGGAGGGAGTATTAAGTTTTCAGGAATTGGTTCAGTGGTTTACGTTTTTCTTTTTTGCAGGCAATGTTACCCTCACCAGAAGCTCATGTATGATGGAGCAGCAAGGAAAGATTCTTCTCACCCATCGTCAGCCTGCAACAGTGTCCGCAGCAGGAGCTACCACATCGATAACTGGAACTATGGCATCTGCAATTGTTGCGCTCTTGATCCCTGCTTATGTACGTTAAGTGTTTTGATCGATATATCATTGCTTGTTTTGATTGCATTGCCACTTCTTCACGGTCTAAGAGAATCGACAATAATTAATGGGCATGGGTCATTCTCCAAAATATGTACCAAACACAGGAAGCTCATAATGGTTTCCCTGTGTGCGTTTCCCCTTTAGTCTCACTTTTCCCAGTGAGCCTCAAGAGTTGAACTTTCCTTTTACAAGCAGGTGAGTCAACATTAAACTGGTGAATAAGCAGCTTTAAGACTCAGTGGGAAAAGTGAGACTCGCAGGGAAATCACACAGGGAATCACATATGAGACCCTGGTGAAACCCGCCTGCTTTTGGTTGCTTTGGAGAGTCCTTTGGAGAGTAGCTAGAGACAAGAAAGTCATGATTTTCATTTAAAGAACAATTTTGTAGTGTATTTTTTCAATTTTCATTCACATGATCATCATTCTCATTCAATTATCCCAAACTTTATACCAAAAAAGTGTTATTTAATTTTCATTTAGAAAAGTCTTTGGTGAGTCATTAAAACCACTGCTGAGAGAGCTATTCTAGTGCTTTTGATAGCTAATTGTTTACAATATTGCTTTCATCTTGTACTATGTGTTTTATATACATGTTGGAAACATTGACGTATCACTTTCCTCTCTAATTTCAATTTAAATCAAACATCACATTGAAAATGCCTTGAAAAAAGCACTGAAAAAGCACTGCTGGCAACTTAGGTGGTACGTGCTTCGGTGAATTGTCATGTATGAAAATTTGATGAATTCGTTCTATAAGGCATCTTGCATGCTTTTTGTAGCTGTTTTCTCGAAGTTGTATGCTAAAATAGAACGTGGTGTGGATGGTTTTTGGAAACAGGTGTTGAAACTTTCTGCTACCCTTGCGAGACATTCACTCTCGTTGCCAGCACAGTCACAGAGAACCAGACCTGTACGTTGCTCTTTCCTTACTGTATGAAGAAGATGAAATATCTAGTAGAAAGGGGTTTTTGGATACGATTTTTTGGGTGTTCATTTCACTGAAATGAGTAGAGTCAGCCTTTAAGGATTTCTGGATGTTCATCGGCAACTGAAATTAGTTGGCAATCATGCAGCGCAAAACTGTGCGTGCTATCAACTGGCGTTTCATTCGCTCTATTGTGGGTGCTGTTGCTACACTTGTTGTGTGAGACGAAAGGTTCGCCAACGGTTCAACATTCCGGTAAGGATCTTTCCACACAGTCTAGCTAATTAACCCCTAAAGGACCAAGGGTTCATGGTTTTAAAATGACAAGTTCAAACGATCATATTGTGAGAATTATAATTTGAATGGGACCAAATTTTACATCACTGGAATTAATCTCGGAATTAGTGAAGAATATTACATATGTTGAATCAAAAAATTAACAAAAATTAACAAAAAAAAATTCTATATAAAAGCTACTCAAAATTACGGAAAAAAACAGGAGCCACTTGGTGGCCTTATGGGGTTAACAAGATCAATATTTTGCATCTTCGGGTCAATTCTGCTCATGAGACCCTGTTCACTAATTCCTTGTTTCTCAATCTTTAATTGCCACGTTAGTACTGATGAGGAGATCGAACTCGTGCAGGGTGATTGTTGTGGCGACTACTGGACGCATGTCTGTTGTTGCTGTTGTGCAATTCTTCAAGAATTGCACGAGCTTCGGTATCAGGAGAAGCAGGGTAAACTTATAAACTAAATCCTGTCACAAAAAATTAGGAGCTGGCATGCTTCGAGGTGTCATTGTATTAACTGAGTTGAGAGGTTGTTACTGATTATTTCTTGTATTCTTTCGCAGCTCGGACAATGCAATACCCACCATCAGAACAGGAGATGGAGTGCTATAGATGAATTTCAAACAGAGATCGAAACGCCTGCCTCCCTCCCACTTCAGGATCATTTTCAAGGTAATTAGAGATCTGATCAATTACAATTGCGTGCTCGGATCAATTGTACATAATCGATCAGAGGGGCTGTTCCATATCTAACATAATTTCCCACGTTTTCTTTTCTTTGGTGTCTTATACTAGACAATGTGCTATCACTATAACAAAACATGGTAAAAAAAAAACTGCAGTCAAAATTGATTGCGGTTCTTTTTGCCACGTTTTTGTGCATACGCACGTAGTGGGCTGTTTGCTTTTTTTGCAATTTCTGACTAGAATCTTTAGAATGTTGGGGCGTGTAATATACCGTTGGAAAGGTATTAAAAATATCTTTCCAATGGTATATTACACGCCCTAAATTTCCAAAAATTACAGTCGGAAATTGCAAAAATCAGTGGTTGCGCGTGTAGTGGGTCTGCACAAACACGTGGCAAAAAGAACCGCGGTCAATTTTGACTGCAGGTTTTTTTTACCATGTTTTGTTATAGTGTGTTCACTTTGCAATTTGATCTTGCATGCAGACCCTCTTGTGACAAAATTCAAGCTTCACGCACTTCGAGCTGGTGGTCTTCCAGCTTCAGGGATGGGAGCTCTTTCTTCGGCTTGGAATCACCCGGGTCACCATAATAGGAAACACAGGAAGATTTCGCCGCCTTAGGCCCGGAGGCTAACGCTGCGAAATCTTCCTGTGAAAGCGAATTCTGGGGCTCTGGAGTAGAGATCACCTATTAGATCAGTATTCTCTACAAGCTTAATTAATTCTCAAATTGTAAATGACTTGTACAAATACTTATTATTGATTGTGCAATGACCTTGTAATCACTATGTAGTGAAGAGTTGAGTAGCATGAAGTCCTTTGGATTTTGTGTGTGAATTCGTGTCAGGTATTGTTCAGCAAATTGCAGGAAGTTTCAGATGCTAAGGTTTATCAATATGGTCACAAGAACTTGAGAGGATTCTGTGACGGTGTCTAGATTTTCAGTCAAAATGACCGACTTCAAACACTCCAACCTCGGGGAGGTCACTCTTTGTATCATTTGAGTATCACGTGTGAACAAAGGGTATTTAAAAGCACCCTAAAATTTAAAAATAAAATATTACTATAATTAGTAATATTTTAAGAATATTCTCATTTTTATTCTTGTAATGAATTGTGAACAGTCTATATTAATGTAAATCATTTATAAAAATTATCTTCAAAGATTTATTTGGACCCTATCTTTGTTCGCACGTTGTTACGTAATATTTGGAAGTGACCTCCCCGGGACTCCAACACTGGAAAGGTAAGCAGCCACTAGTAGGAAATGTGTCGTTTTTCACTTACTATAAATGAAATAGAAATGAACCGTGCGAGGCACATGGGTTGTGTTGATGTTGGTGAGTAGCTTTGGTCACAAGAAGACAGAAATATAGGCATAATATTCTGGCATTGTTCATTGTTTTCACAAAGTGGGGAATGAAAAACGACAGGTATGCTACTAGTGAGCTTGCACATGCTGATGGGGTTTGTACTGAAATGAAATGTTACAGTGGAGTTCATGCTAAGAAGTTCAGATACCGTATGCATGTGCCAGCTTGTGGGTTGTACTGAAATGCTTCAAGGCAGTGGAGTTGACCAAATAAAAGTTAATGGCATCAATCTTGATACCAACATAACATTCTTGACTCTTGAGCTGCTTTGATTTGGCCCCTTTTGTGATGTTCCTATTTTTTACGAAGAAACGTCTTGAATTGAAGGTGTTCAATGCTATTGTGAAGGCATCAATTCTAGTAATGATTTGTATCATCAAACTTTAAAAAAATGTTTTAAATACTCATTTAATGAATTTAGAAGCATTTATTGTTGGATATTTGCCAAAATTACAAATTTTGTTTTTCAAAAGAGAGAAGATCATCACTTTCCTAAAATAATAAGTTTTATAACACTAAGGCAGTGTTGAGGTGTTTGTTTTTAAAACATTTTCCTTGGATTGACATGATTCAAATTGGGTTGGAAAGTAGACTTGATTTCCTATTTGAAAATATTTTCATTTGTTATTATTTATTTTTATTTTCATCCTAAATAGCCTGTAAAAAAAGGGAAACAACCGTAAATTGGTCGTTCGGTCATTTAGGGTTAAAAAGACATACCAAGCCCCACAAGCTTGTGTTTTGGGAGAATCTTGTTCATAACTTTTACTCCGTCAAACCAAATGAGGGGTTTTTAAATATCAGATCGAGTACAGTTGAAGGATCTACACTTCTTTAGAATAAAACCAAAGTAAATTATAAAGATAATCGTGCTTAAAATGGATTTTTGAAAGAGATTTTGGGTGTAAGAATAAGGGTTAAGCATTGAGTTTGTTCCTCTTCATTCATATATATATATATATATATTACAAA
Source organism: Pohlia nutans (assembly GCA_022496805.1). Classification (NCBI taxonomy): domain Eukaryota; kingdom Viridiplantae; phylum Streptophyta; class Bryopsida; order Bryales; family Mniaceae; genus Pohlia; species Pohlia nutans. The sequence goes on from CM040086.1 coordinate 9,686,589, forward strand.
CTTGTTGCAATGAACATAGGAGAATATAAAAAGGTGCTTGCAATGCAACAACATCAATCCATGCAGGAATGAAGTGAGATGCCTCAGACATGGTATCATTGATTTTGGATGAAAAAGGCTTTGATGAAAATTTGATTATCCACACAGATGAAAATGTGATGAAAATGTGACCATTTTCGTGACAACATGGTCGTGTCGTGACAGATCGCGTGACAATGTGCATTTAATATAATAGATATATGTATAAGGAACCTGTGCTAGAGTAGTTTGCAAAACCAGCTTCTTTGGTTGCCAACATTCTTCATCTGAAAAGCATAAGAGCATGGCCGCCGATGGCCTCAGAGGGTCTCTGACCTCAAGAAGTGGATGAAAAGTTTCAAGGGGCCTTTCAAAATGCTTCTTAACTCTGGATTCTAGCGTGTTAGAAATTGGGCCTTGAAATCACTATTGAGTTGACTACTCGATGATTATTCCTCTCATTCTACTTGTGATTGGTCCATTGACTTTTTGATGCACACTTTTGATACGTGAAGGGCGTGCAAGGGTGGGGGAGTGTGAGTGCAAGGGCCCTTCACATGTAGATGAATAATTTGAGAGGGTTAGTCCTAGCGTGCATGGGTGGGAATGCTCTAACTGTATGAGCATTCTTCGTTGAGTGAATTGGGGCAGTCAACATTTTCAATATTTTCAAATTGTGGACACAAGATAAAGAAACATGATTCTGGTATCCTCATCCTCCAGGTGTATTATGCTTGAATGGGTGTTGCTTGTAAGACAGTATAAGTACATTCAGCGAAGGTATCATTTGTGTAGACTTTACAACACAGGTCTACTGAGGCCAGGCTACCTGTAGGTCTCAGTTAGACTACACTTTGACAATTCTTCCTCACCACATTTGCATCCGGGCGCACATGCATGCCCAGTGTTCGTGAAACTGGCTAAATTTTGCTTTTTTGTTTTTTACCAAGATGTTGTCCAACTACAAGAACATAGAAAACCTGAGCAAATTTGAAGTGGTTTTAGCCCAATTTTTCTGAAATATACTTAGCAAATAGTACGAAGATGAGCATGAAATCTTCATTTTAGCAATTTAAACTAAAATATCTCATCTTTCTAGCACGTCCAGCAACTTACTAATGAGCTCATGTTTCCCATTATAGTATGCTATGGACAAAACAATTTAACAAGTATTGCATTGCACAGGCCTTCAACCTCTAAGGGCCCTAACATTAGGGCCGCTTCACACTATGGCCGTCCAAGTTGAGAGGCCGTGGGATTGAGAGTCCAAACTTTGTTGAGAGTCCAAAGAAATTTACTGAAAATAGGCATAAAATATAGTTTTCATTTTTTATGAAAAGAAATCAACGGCCTCTCGACCATAGTGACGGGTCTTGCAAAATGTAGGACCCAAACTTCCTCTCGAGAGGCTGTCACCTTGGTCAAAAAGTGTTGCCATGTAAGCATTTTGAAGGTCCACGACCTTTGGACTTTGGCCTTTAGTGTGAAGGGTCAAGAGGCCGAAACAATGGTTTCTTGCAATTTGATTGGTGGAAATCGACGGCCTCTCGACCTTCGGCCATAGTGTGAAGCGGCCCTTAGTATGCTATGAACAAAACAATTTAACAAGTATTGCATTGCACAGGCCTTCAACCTCTAAGGGCCCTAACATTAGTAGAAAAAGTAGCATTGCCGAGGAAGTTGCTCAGACATGTGGTGCCCAATTTCATGCATGCACAGTGATTTTGCCTGAACTTCTCCCTACAGAGCACCACTTTTTCTACTAGTGTAAATTACCATTGTTTAAGGTCGAGGCACCTAAAGCCGACCAGGTACCTAAAACCGATCAGGCCTAATTTCTAGATTTTGAAAGGGAAGATGTACCTCATTTGTACATTAGAGCATGTGATTGGTTTTGGGTTCTGAAGTACTTTTCACTTTGAAAAATTGTACAAATTTCAATATTGGGAAATAATTCATGGAAAATTTTGCATTCTCCGCGAAAACTAACTTCCAACCTAGGAAAAATATCACCCTATTAATGGCTGGTCCAAAAATAGTGTAGATAGCTTAAGTGATCGGTTTTAGGTGCCTCGACCTTAGCTTTGCTTTGAAAAACCTTCAGTAGTTGCTCATTTCCACAAGATTTCATGCCATGCATTGGTACCTATCTCCATACTATAGCTACAGTTTGCTTGAGGGATATCTCATGCAGGATGAAATGATGTGGAATATTCCATATCATTTCATGCAGGGGCAGAAACTACTGAATGTTATGGTTGCATTTGCTGAACTGCTCATTTTTTAATTGATGAAGGGTTCTACATATTTTGAAACAAAAGCTTACACAATGACCAAAGATGGACCATTTCAAGGATTCCAACTCAAAGTTCTTCATGTATGAACCACATGGTGTCCACAATTATTGGATTGCATGACTTTTGAAGGCACTTTTGTTCCTGAATAATGGATTCAGGTACCCTCTGTGAAGTTCAGATTCATATAAATCAAGTATAATTGGAATCATTTGAATTGTTAACCCCTAATTAAATGTCCCAGCGTCCAGAAACCGGATCACGAACAGATTCCAAGCCTTGTAACTTTCTCATACAATCTTGGATGATTTTCATCCAAGTCACCTTTGAAAGCCTATTAAATTTTTTACCAATTACAATAAACCTTTTGTGATGGGAGTTGTTGATAATATTGAAGAGTCCTCCAACTACAAGTATGTCAAATTTGTTGGGTAGATTTCATGCTTGCAATGGTCTTCTCATGTACAGCTCATGTACATTTGAGCCATGCTAATATCTACTTTTTGAGGCTAAAATCTACTTCTGTTCAAAGGGTTGGTACGTTTAGGAGTTAAGAAATTTCAAAAAAAAATGATTGAACTTTTGTAGGAGTTAATTCATTTCTCAATATGGTATAAAGAACCTCATTTATAACAAGGCGCTAAGTTATTATGTTATATGTAATTTATTTAATTAACTTTTTTTTCACAAAAAACTATTTTGACACTTACCATTAAACATCCTCACCCTTCTCCAAATTCAGCAATTTTGCAAAGTTGCATTATAAAATGCAATTCAAAGGGATATTTTGAACTTGGTGTATGAATAAAAGTTGTATATTATAAATTTTAGATTCTATTCATACGGTTAAATCTGCAATTGCTATCACCGATATTTTTGCATAAAATTTGAAAATTTAAATTTGAAAATTCTTTTGTAATTTCATTAAGAATGAGATATTGACAATTTGTACATGAATTTTTTTGATTGTTTGAAATGAAATTCTCTAAGTGTAGTGATTTTTGGAGATTTTTTAGTTGCTTAATCACTAAAACATGAAATGTGGCATAAAAATTTCACAAATTACCCCCTTTCTAATCAGATCACACATGAATGAAGCTAACTTCCCATAAAAATATATAGTAAAAAATTCACGTTGCAAAAAAGTCAATGATAAATGAGAAAATTGTGTTTGATTCTATACATTGTCCACTTTTTGGACGATTGGTTGTTTAGGGGCTAAGGTGTCAAATCAAACCTTCAAGCACGGAACATGTTCCATTTGGAAACCATGCAACCACCATGGTGTGTATAATGTTAGTTAGTGCTTTCATAACATTTAGTAGCCTTTGCACGCACTACTTTGATATCATGTAGAAGTTCATTCAGAAAAAGAATGGACAAAGCTGGTCGCTGGAGGTTGCTAGATTGGAGTGAAAAAAAAAGAGGAAAAAAACCACCAAAGGAAAAAAATAAAAAAAAATCCTTGCTAACGCCTGTTGACACGTAGTCTAGCGCTTGTAGCACCATGTCATCTAACTTTTTGAAAAAAAGAAAAAGAGAACTTTAAAAAAAAATCATGTAAAATGTAAAATAAAACTATTAGTCAATGTTGGTCGGCGTGTTGCTCTATTGCCGGCATTAAGTCACTACAATATCTTCTTCTTTTTCATTATGTGTTTGGAGTTTTGAGATCTTGTTGACCTTCCCCTCCTAGTTGCCATTACCTCTGCCTTCTTGTAAAACAAGCTAACTGCTGATTTTGCATGGATGAAGATGTCAAATATTCTGTACATTCTTCTCAAAGGCAAGGCAGAACCAGTGATGGCAAAAAAATTAATATAAGTTTAGCCTGTTTTTATGTTTGTGCGTTGGAGATTTACAGGTACCTTAGACTATAGAGGGTGAACAAAAGAAACAATTGAACCACTTTCAAGGTTTACATATTACCTGCACAGATTGATGCCCTGTAGGGTGGACCAAAAGAGTCATGCACTGTTTGGCCTTGCGGCCTTGCCTTTAGCGCGGGTAGCCTGATGGCCCATTCACATACATCAAATGAATGTTGCCGCATGCATGCGTCAGGTAACGTTGTCGGAATCTATTGTCAACCAAGAAATATAAGTTAAAATACACAATTAGAAATTGCTCGATAAAAAGGAACGCAATGCAAAAAAGGAGCATGGCTTTACTTGCAGCAGTGTAATGCCATTGCACAATGCTTGAACAGTTTTTGCAACAAGAAAGACAAGTCTTTTATTTTTTAATTTAAAAAAAAAAATTAATTACTTTTTCGTTTCTTGATTTTACCTTCCTCCATTTTGGGAATGCAGATGGAAGTGCTGCAAGGGCTTGCTGTGAATGGGCCATGACCCATACAGAACATGAACATGGCTCTTTTGGTGCACACTAGGCCTTGTCTTTCAGTTAGTAGGCAGGATCTTTGGAGAATTTTGGGAAAAGAAAAACAATAAAGTAAGGTAACTATACCTTCAAGCGTTCACCTTATCAATTGAGCCTATTTACACACATAAAACAAAAAATATTTTCGGTAGGTCTTAATTGCAAGTTCAAGAGGATTCCAACGCACTTTAGTATGCATTATTTGGACACCGTATGAATAAGTTATGAATTTCAAAGTGCTGGGTATAGGTTGACCTTAAAGCGACCATAAACTTTGATGTTCAGATTGTGCACATTCTCGTCAAGAGTAGGGTGTCAAAATCTACTTATTATGGAAGATTGAGCTATGGACGCTTTTAGGAAATGGTCGCTTTTAGATATAGTTACCTTAGTTTTTGTTGGAAAGAGTTATATTTATGGATGAGAAACTTCGTGCCCTAGCTCAGTTCTCCAAATGCAACATTTGATTTAACCTTTAATTGTTCATAAGGTAGAAGCACCTAATTATGACACTTTATCTTAAAATCTGTGATCTATGACTCACGTAGAAAAGTGTTCTGAAATGAAGACTCTTCCTAGAATTTGTCACAATTAGGTGATTGTCACAATTAGGTGCTCCTACCTTACTACAATTATCCAGTCCACTTGCATCAATTTCTCACAGTTTAAAATATACTATATTTTTTTGAAATTTTCTGAGTACGCTAGTTCAAAAAGTAAGACCTTGAACATGATTTTCCAAAATAAGTAGGATCAAATAATGGAAACCATACCATCGCGTAGTGCATGTTATTCCGATTACATTCCAATATTTTTCAATTCTTTTGTCAAAATTATTTTAAAACTGTTAATAAAAAACATGATACATCCAATTATACAAATGTTATCTTCACATTGGCATTTACAAATTTTCTTTGTGCAGTCACTTCATTTTTAGTTTCCATAAGACATTTTATAACACTTCTTTGAAAACAATGTTGCATTGGGATGTTAAAGGGTTAAATATTGATTGCACAAATCATATACAATCGGAACATGAGAGCCTATGAGAATATAGAGTTGATTTTGGGTGCCATGACATCACCATCAATGCCTCTGCCATAACACATCTCTTCTGGATTTTAGCCAGATTGTTGAAAGTGCTAACATCCTCCATTTAGGAATGGGGGGAAAGTGCGGAGGAGCACACAACCATGAGTCCATGACTCCCTAATGTGCGTAACAACCCCCATGAGTAGAGGGGGAAATTTCCCAGTTGATTTTCGGAACCACGAATCTAGGACCCATGTTTTTTCTGGGAGAGCCCCACTCATGAATACGATGCCTCAGAATGTTGGTTGCTGCATCATTCATGTTTGGTGCCTCTGTCGCGACACATCCATGCAGCAGCCGCCGTCCGCCCTCCATATTCCCCCGTCCAGCGGTCGCTCACCAAACCCACGGGTCGCCGGCGACCCACTCACTCGTCTCTCTCCTTGGGCAAAAGTGATGGTGGGCATGGTCTGCTCGATCATCAGCTGGTGTGTTCCCGGCGCCAAGGTGCGGTGGGTGGGGTCGAGCTAGTACCGGTATATGACGCCACTTCAAGCTCAAGCCTTCAGGTTTATTACCTTCAAAACCATCTCTTCTGCTTTCTTTTAACGTTAGCTTTCCATCACTGTCTTCATTGTTTTCGAATGTGCTAGCTTTGCAAGCTCGTTCTGGAGCTTGCAGCTAGCGGTGGAGAAACAGAGCCTGCACAGTAGCTGAATTTTGGACATGGCGTACACGTCGAGGTTCGTTTGAGACGAGCCTGGCAATATAAACATGATTGTGCGTCAGGATACGAATCAATCGATGGCTCCCGTGACCTTAGGAGTAAGCACTGTAGTTTGTTACAGACTCCGAAACTGGGGTAAGAAATGAAACCTGATCGTGCTCTTCATGTTGTTGTGAGCCGCAGACCACTGCATAATACACGCCATAGCCGAATATATGTACGCCATGACGGAGAGCTGCAAAGAGTGGAAGAGGAGGAGCTTGTGAAGGAGTACGTCTGTGTTGATCGATAGTATATAAGGTGGTTTTGTGGGCAGATATATATAATTATGTCGTGGGTGCCATGGGTTGCGATGGGCGACGTGTCGACCGCGGGGCAATTGGCGGGCATCAACGCCGTGCAGCTGATCTCCATGATCGTGACGGCGGCCAACAATGCGCGCATGCACAAGAAGAACTGCCGGCAGTTCGCGCATCATCTGAAGCTGATTTCCAACCTGCTGGAGCAGCTCAACCTGACGGACCTCAAGGACCGGCCGGAGACGGGCGAGCCGCTGGAGCTTTTTGAGCAGGCGCTCCGCAAGGCCGTGGTGCTGGTGGAGAGCTGCCGCGACAAGAGCTACTTGTATCTCGTGGCCATGGGCTGGATTTACGTCAACAAGTTCCGTGACTACCAGGACGAGATCGACAAGTACCTCAAGCTCATCCCCCTCATCTCCCTCATCGAAGACAACCGTGTACGTCCTTATATCCATACGTACATTCATTTTTAATTGCTGCAGATCATTCTGCATGAAACAACATCGTCTGCATTATTTTTCTTTGAATGAAAAACCACCTTGGGATCATGTCTCTAGGGACCGCTCAACTTCTTCTTGAGCCGCATTCTGAACTCGGGGGGTGCACTCTACACTATATTTGAGAATCACGTGTGTTCATGACCCCCTCTAAAAACCCCCTTGTATACGAGGGATTATATATCTAAATCTTTTGTATGTAGATCTATTCCATTCTAAATATATGTTTAATGGGATTATATATGTAAAACTTTTGTATACAGATCTATTCCATTCTAAATATATGTTTAATGTATGTACCGTAGTAGGCAGGCAGGGTCGGCAGAAAATAATTCCCCAAAAAAATGCCGAAAAAATAAATAAATTTATCAAGTATTTTGTCGAAATCAACAAAAATGAAGTCAACAAAAATTGTAGACAAAAAACAAAGGAAAACGTGTAGCCGCTAGTAAAATTCAATGTTAGTTATTAATAGCCGAATTTTTAATAATTATTTTTGAAAGTGCCGACCCCTACTTTTCAAACTTTAATTAATTATTCGACATGAAAGTGCCGACCCTGCCTTCCTACTACGGTATACGTCAACATTTTATTCTCTAAAAATGTCTATTGTATGTATACGTAATACGGCAATGTTCAAATTAATATCCCTCTTGTGCACTCGCGTATACTCTGTACATGTTTAGTACAGTGCACCCCCCGAGATTCTGAAGTGCCTGAACTCTTCTGCATCATTCTTGCTCAACTTCTTGATCAACAGTGACAAGAGGCTTTTGATTCCTTGTTTCTTTCAAGAAATAACTATGTGCTGGAAGGCTAGGGTGATAGTTTGTATTCTATATGGGAGTGTCTTGTGCATGCTTTGTATTTCGTTTTTGATCTCCATCTACAGTCGAGCTGTTAGTAGAGAAAGGTGAGCTCTTACAACTGTTATATGTTGACCCACAAACTGACTTGCTGAGTAAGGAATTGGTTGCTAACAAGCAGACTAATTGGCTGATTCACCCTCTTGCTACATTCACTCATAGGTTGTTTGTTGCACGGACTAATTAGCCCACAGATTATTGAATGTAAATGGTTTTGACGATGATGCAGAAAGCGATGAAAGCCATTGAGAAGGATCGGAAGCCGTATACCCTGGAAGTGGACGAGGTAAAGGTGCAAGAATCGTTGTTGAAGCGGGATCTTTCCAGGAGCGACTCCAGCCGCCTGTCTCGCCAGCTTTCCAAGCGGTATCCGGGGCTACCCCTCACGCAGGCCCTGCGCAAAGAGAACGAGATGTTGCGTCAAGAACTCCAGCGCTTGCGGGTACGCAATCCAATCCAATCCAATTACTTAACCCCTAAGCGTCCACTGTGTGGACCCCCTGCTGCAAATCATCTATCTGTGTGAAAATGACTTCAGTTTGACACGATCGTCACTGTTCATCTTGTAGTATAGAACAAGAGCTTTAAAACGATGTATTGCAATCAGAAAACCGAGGTAAAATGAGAAAATGCCACCGTTGCAAAGTTCAGTGATGCAGATGGCCATATTGGGCGTTTTGGACGCTTAGAGGTTAACTCGCCTGCAACATCATCCCAGCTAGCACTTCCACATGAATGCCTGTACAATTGGAGTCCTCAGCTTATGAAGTTTAAGTATTCTTTTTTAACATGAATTCGTGTGCATGAACATATCAGGAATGTATGGAGGACGACCATGCGCATGTGATCGAGCAGCTCATTGAGTTCACTGTAAACGAACCTGCAAAACTTGAGAAGGCGGCCTCCAAAAGGTTTTTCTGATACCATGGTAACAAAGGGTACAGATAGTCCCACATTGTTTTTGTTTTTGTTTTTATTTCCACTGGAGGCAAATTATTAGGGATCAGATTCATTCTCTTCGCAAAATGTTTCTACACGACCTCGTGCCACTGACGGGGCTTGCATCCCTTACACGCTGCGAAGTCTTTTTTTGTTACAGCATAGTAGACGTTTTAGCACTCTAGGTTGGAGGTTGGAAGGCAACCACCACATCCTGATGTACATTTTCAGGTCACTAAGCTGACACATGTATGTAAATGATGATACTTTTTGAGTGAAGATTTAAATTCTTTTGTTTTTTGAAGGCATGGATACTCACTCGTTTGTGAGTTTCCACATTGGATGCATAATTTCATAAAGAATCCAGGAGCCCTTTCAATGCTGAATGGGGATGTCCATCAATCTGGTTGTGCACACTGAATACTACACTTGTTTTACATATCCCCCACTGCATTGTTGCTCATTTCACCTTGTTCGGGTCATTGAACATCAATCAGTCTGTTCAGGTTGTAGAACATGAGAATCACATGAGAATCACCTCGGGGGGTGCACTTTACTAAACATGTACGAGTATGCGTGAGTGCACAGAAGGGGTATTAATTTGAACATTGCCGTATTACGTATACATACAATAAACACATTTAGAACTGAAAATATTCACGTATACTTACTCTAAACATATATTTAAAACAAAAATACATTTGTATACAAAGGTATTTAGACATATAACCTCTTGTATACAGGGGTTTTTAAAAGGGGTCATGAACACACGTGATCCTCAAACATAATGTAGAGTGCACCCCCCGAGAGAATCACCACTTGGAGTCCTCAAAATTTCGATCTCTGGTGGTGAATGTGAATGTTCTGATTAGCCACTCATGAGTTCATCCTGATTTCCATTGTCCGTAACCCACTTGATATTTTATCAAAAGAGAGAACCAATGATTTTCTTAGCCACTTCTGAGCAACATGAGAATAATAATGCACCATGTACAATTCAATTTACTGTGATGCTATTTTCCAATCAGGAGAAACGAGAAGCAAGTTTAGTGTCCATTCCCAAATTGCTACTGAACACACGCATTGCAAAAATTCTTGTGACCAGTGGGCTCGTCCTGCTTTTACAGTGGAATACCATTTGTACCAAAAGAAAAAAAAGGAACAAGAACACACGCAGTGGCCATTTTTGTTTGAAGCTTGAAATCCACTATAGCGATACGAACTCTGTTCAAGTTTCTACAGAGTCGATTCTGTGAGAGCGCCAAACCCTAGAGTGTGAGAATACAAAGGGTGCAGGTGCGAGAGGGGCCATGGCTATGGTTTTGGGGATTGACTCGATCGGGGAAGAGGCAGCGGAGGCGCTGCGATTAATTCCAACTTGCAGCGACGGGGAGGTGGAAGCGGTGGCGAAGGCCGTGGTGGCGGTGTTGTTGAGCGTGCAGCGGGAAGACGCAGCGCTAGGGTTGCCCGTGTTGGACGCGCTGGAAGTGGATCTGATCAAGCGGCTCTACTCCGCGCTGGCGTGTCTGTTCGTGGAGGCGGCCAAGAGCAACGTCTCCGCCAAGGCGGTGGCGGCGTTCCTGTGCGGGACGTGTGGCGTGGCGGAGGCGCAGGCGCAGGTCGTCGCGGGCGTGTTCGGGAACGGGAAGGAACAGTTGCGGGCGGAGCTGGCTCGCACCGGCGGGCACTACAGTAGCATTGCCCGCCTCACGGGCGTGGATTGGCGCCTCCAGTACCGGGTTGCCAGCCATAACAGAGACCTCTTGTACCACGTTGTGCTCAAGACCACGAGCGGGAACAACACTTTTGTGTGTAGTGTCGAGCAGCTCCACGATTTGGTGTCCTCCTTGAAGGACGCTTGCAAGGCCGTCGAGCGATCCGTCCATCAAGGCTGATCAGTAGAAACCTCCCCGCACTTGTGTAGGACATAGCGTTGCACTTTCCCTCCTTTTCTATTCTCCATCCCACGAGCAACTCTTAAAGTTTTCGTTCCATTAGAAAATAGATCGTAGAGTGCGAGGACTAATCTTTCCGTTTGCTGAGGTTTTGGAGCTCAGATTGGCAGGGACGACTGGTAGTTTAGGGTTTTGGAACGCTAGGTTTTGTTCAACCGGAGGAGCTCAGATTGGCAGGACTACTGATAGTTTGGGGATTAGGGTTTTGGAGCGCTAGGTTTTGTTCAACCGGAGGAGCTCAGATTGGCAGGACTACTGGTAGTTTGGGGATTAGGGTTTTGGAGCGCTACGTTTTGTTTCTGAGAGCAGGTTTTATTGTTATATCTTAGTGCTGTGTCTTGAAGCTTCACATTTGTTGAAATGTATTACGATAAGCTGTGTTAGGGATGCCTTTTCATTGAATTGAGCGTCGAGATTGTTATACCGAGAATCTGCAGAATTACTACCTCTCTATTGCGTGTGGCGTGATATGCTGTGGCGTGATTATTAGACTGATTGAGTGAGTAGTCATAGATAGATCGTGGAGTTCAGATGGCTGGGGAGGGAAGCGTAAGCTTGGGTATGGTAGATCAAGAGGTGAAGGAGAGTAAACCGACAGAGCCTGGACCCAAGCCATGGAAGGTCAAGAAGAAGAAGCCGGGGAAGAGGGATGATGCTGATGGTTCGCCTGCAAAGGACTCAATTGAGATTTACGAGAGCAAAGTGGTGACCAAGGCGGGTTTGCGTGACATCGAGGTGACATCACCCGAGACTGGGTATTTGTGCATTCGTTGCCAAGGAGACGAAGAGTTCCACATTCCATCGCATGTGGTCGACTGCTTCCAATGCGTTGATATCATTCTCCACGGCGATGGTGGGCACTGCTTTTCTTCTTTTCATTTCTTCAAGGGAGTCCCATTGGTGACTTGTGAAAAATAAATAGCATTTTTTGGCGATTTACAATTTTTTTCTCTACAAATACATAGCTTTCTATAGAATTGTTGACTACACATACCAATGACAAGGAAAGATTATGGCGATATACTCTATTTTTTGACTCAGTTTTTCTCATAGCAACATAGCAAGCCCATTTTTCAAATAGCAAGTTGAAAAATTCGCTGATGGCGAGTCTAAACCACTGACTGATCAGGTTACTCTTTAAAACTCTACTGGAAGTGCGTTATTTGGAAGTGGAATTGCTCATTTATTAGTGTCCCAAACAATGTATGATGTCTTTGTAATCGACTATCCCTTCTGACCAGAACTGAGGGATATGGTTGCAGCTGTCTTCAAAGAAAACTTGGAGAAGATGATCAGGTTCCCGGATATTCGTGCAGAAGTAAGTGCCTATTCCTTACTGTGTTGAGACACATTATGTAAATGAACGTATACGAGGCTTCATAGTAGTAGAATTTATGGGGCTCCGTTTTTTCGAATGCAAAGCTTCAGAATGGTTCTCGTTATCTTTGCTCCTTTAATGTCAGTTAACCCCTAAAGGACCGAGATTTCATGGTTTTAAAATGACCAATTTGATTGATCATATTGTGAAAAAATATGATTCAGGTGAGGCTAAATCTTATATCACCAGAAATTACAGTAAAGAGCGCTTCATGTGTTGGTCAAAAATAAATAAAATTGATCAAAAGAAAATCCTTATATGACCCATTCAAAAACCAGGAAGCCTTCTGGATCCGTTAGAGGTTAACGTAAGTGAAAGAAATTTCTGCAGGAGTCTGAATATTGCCCTACCTAATTAGTTTGTAACGAGCACAAAAGATGCATGGGCGTAGGTTCGTCAAGCTTATCACTGCCTTCCTTTGTATTGTTAAACTATGTTTTTCATTCTGTGAAGGTAATAGATTCGGGTCTTGTGCAGGTCATGGAATCTGTTTTGAGGTTTGTGTTCATTGAGCATCTAAACAATGTAAAATCTGCAAAATATTGGGGGCCTGATGCACCGCGGCTGGTGTTTCAATTTGAGGTACAATACATATCTAACATTGGCTTAATCTTCATTCAGACCTTAGTTGACGAGAAAGCCTTATAAAAGTTAGTGATGGTACTTCTGCACCTCTCCTCCCCAGTCTACCTAGAGTGCATGGCCATTTCCAGGGTTTGTTAGACATCTAACATCATAGATGGACCACTGCATATTCTGGGTTGTGTTGCAAATTTTCTCTGGTGAATTTTTGGCGTGCTGAAGATATCAATGAGTGTCAGCCTGATTTGTCTCTAAATTGTTCATTCTCTAAATTGTTCATTCATTAGTCACGGTCTGTACTATCATTCTTTGTAAATGGTCTTTTGCGTTGGGAATGACGTCAGGAACTTATCGTGGTCAATGCGAAGGTTGAACCAGATCAAGTAATGGACCTTATACATGCAGCTCACTTTCTCGGCATTAAAAGTTTGTTAAATGTAGCTGCTACCATGGTTGCCCATCACTTGGCAGGTACCTTTTGAACATGGAGATCCTTACTATTGTTTTGGTCTTGCGTGGCTGCTTGGCCACTATGGTCTTTTGTGACTTTTGTGAGACACCAGTTTGTGAGGTTTTCTACTCGATGATATCTGGAGAAAGTATGGGAGATTCACAGCTCAAAGAATGCCAAGGTTGGGTCTTGATAAAAATGGCTTCATACCTTGTGTGGCAGATATACCGGATGTGTCATCTATGGTACCCGATCTGGCCTGGTGTGTTGCTGAACAACTTACACCACAACAACTCTTTGATGCTGAACAACGCCCAGACTTTCTGAGCTTGAATCTTGGTATGGTTGACAGCATCATTTGCCACCATATTGCCAGTCGCCGTCGAACTCTTTCCTCACAAACTATGGCAGCTCTGACCGAGCCATCTACTGGTTGGGCTGGTGACTATTAATTGGAATGAGAAACTGCACAGTGAATGTTCTAATTTAGTGCTCGGTTTTGACACGAAGTTTGCTCACAAACGCAGAAACTAGTGTGCTATGGGAACGGCACTGCAAACGGTTACAGGAGGAGGACTTGGTGCAACCTGTTTCAAGCTCCAGCTACCCGTCATATGACAAATGGGACTTGTGCGAGGGCCCCCCTTCAACTTCTTGGAAGTCACTTTACGTAACACTTGGGCTGCAGCAACTTGCTGATCGACAAAATGGAGGTAAATCCTATCCCGGTGACATATTTTGATGACCGAATTTGCTGTAATCTCTGTCTAGTTATGCTCTGGTCTTTTTTAGTTGTGTTTCTCCATGTACTGTGCAACCGGCCTTGTTACTTGCTTACCTAGAGATAGCAGAATCAATAAGTATGTGTTTGTGAGTGCTTCATGTGCAGATAAACTTGATGGCTTTTTTGCTGAAGTCGCTTACAAAGGGAAATTCGTCTACAAGCACACGGTAGATATTTTTAGCGTCTTAGTCATTGTTGTTGATCATTTCTCTAAATCTTTTAGTTCCACTGATTCAAATATTCGCTCCAATCCACTCACCCTTTTCTCTCACCTTTTACATTTGTGATTTGTAGATTCGAGGGATGATGTGGGACTGGGTTCTCAATGACCCCAAAAGTTTGTCGCTTGCATCGTATGCTAGTCTTTTCCCCAACATTTTCTCTTTAGGTAAATATTCGAATCTCTATGCCTTATCAGATGCCGGTTAAACACTAGTCTCATGTTATATTTGTCTAAGTTCAAGTGACTGTTGTTGTAAGACTGATTTTCCGGGAGTGTCATTGTGTGTGAAAGTTCTAATAGGCTATTTCTGAACCTTTGTGTCTTTCTTCCAGTTCTGGTTGGGCTACCTCTTGGCAAGCCACTAGCAGACGGAATACTACCGTGTATGAGTCTTGGAGACATTCTTTCAAATCTTCCTCTCCTTCAACATCTCGATGTCAGGTACCTCTTTCTTATGTTGTTAGGGACTTTGATGTATGAAGAGCTGCTGTGTGTTGGGTAGGATGTGCAATAAAATACCTTATATCACTCTTGTGGTGCCCAAGTTTTAAATGTTTTAAGATTTTAGAATGGTATTGAGGTTATGGTTTCCTCCAAGCATCACCCCTGGGCATATCTCGACGCATTTAAAAATGCGTGTATATTTAACCAAAATTTCAATTACTTCACTTTAATGACCGGAGATCATCAAGGGATATTGAATAGAGCAGTAAATCAATATCATGTAGTCGTTGGTTCTGGTCGGGCCCTAAGATTTAGTTGGAGCTAGTTTTTATTCTTCGATGATTGCACTGTGCAGTGAAAGTGGGGTCACGTCAGATGCAGCCGTTAGCTTGAGCAAGGGACTCAAGTCACATACTAGGTACCATTGAGAAGGACTTGCTTCTTAGTGAAAATTCTTTGGTTGAATGCTAGGCTTTGCTACAATTTTTAAGAACCATGTGGAAGAACTCTTCTCAGGACTAATGCTTGGCTGTCAGCATCTCCGTTTCTTTTTCGTGGTTGCGATATGCTAGTAAAGCTACTCCGTATCAGTGCCTTCTCTCATGTCAACCAATTATTCGAAGTTGTAGTACTAAGGAAGTTACACTGCATCCTACTCAATTGCTATTCTTATCTTATGCGGATATTGTTCTTACTGTTGACGTTTTTTTATGGGTGGAAGTCTGCAGGTCTTCCGAATTGCATACAATAATATACAGACTCGAGGCTTTTCAGCCATTGCTACTTGTCTCCCAACTGTCAAGTATGCCATACCTCTCAGATTGTCTTAAAATGTTTACTTCTTTGCTGCTCAGTTGAGACAACATCAGTTGCCACTGGCGTTTTTTTTCTTTATCTATGTTCCTATCTGATGCTCCATATGTATGTCTGAAGTGCTCTTCGTAGTATCTGACAATCACTCATCAAACTCTCTCAGCACATCTCTGGTCTACGGATTCTCAACGTCACTTTGCGCATGTCTAATACTTAATTTCAGAGCAACATGAACCTAGTTGAATGATATGAAGCACCAACATATTTTGTCTTGAATATTTTGTAATCTTGCAGGACGCTGAAGCTCCTTGATGCGCGAGGAAATGGAATTCAGTTGTCTCTTGCCCAGGAGGTCGTTGCAGCACTAGAAGAGAGCTCTCTCAGGGAATTACTCCTTCAAGGTGATCCTTGCCTTCTGTAAAAGCTTCTATCTGTAGTTGATTACTTCTTGGAAATGGAAGTTCATACTACATAGCTGAACTGAGCGAGAATCTTACTAAGTTGACGGTTTTATAAGATTCGGTTTTCCAAGCATTCTCATTGTCTTACTGACCATTGAGAATTCTAATATTTTGGTGAGAGGATTATATTGCAGACCATTAGAATTGTCCAAAAATTGCTGGACACTGAGCGTATTGATCAGCATATTGACTCATCAGTTATTTTTTATTTGTGTTATAGTTAGGGTCTACATGATCAAGCAACTTATGTTTGCGCTCACATTGCATATCTATATATCCCTAATTACTTCCAGTGTTCAGGTAATTGCACGCCTTTGGGAAGCCAGGTGCCACACTTTCAGCGGTCAGGAATGGTAAGGCACACAATAACTTTCAGGGCTACAGACTTTTCTTACGCACCCATGGAAGCTGAAGATGTTTCTCAGGGGCCAGAATTTGTTCTGCAAGCCTTTCTATGGAGCTCGTTGCCAAAATACCTAAAGCGACTACAGTTGGCAGAGTGTCAGATCACTGACTCTCAGATCACCACTCTCGTCAGAGCACTGGATAATCACGAAGCAATTGAGGTGAGTGGTTGGTAATGTTCGATTTTTCAATAGTCACCCTTTGCAATAGGGTAGAACTACAATGTTTTCACTTTTATGTACAATTGACTGCATGACTATTTTCATCCAGGTTTGTCCTCTGTATCAACTATCAAGTATCAACAGGCTTAATGATTTCACTTACTAATTTTTTCTTTTTTTTGGTATCACAATTGTGCTGCCTATTTTATCCAGTTCTGCATTATTTGGTATACTGGATATTGACGATGTAATTTGATTGACAGATACTCGAGTTGCATGAGAATCAAATCACATCAGCTGGGGCTCGTGCAATTTTCACCTGGCTAAAGGTATATCCTCTCTGTTGTTGTAGCAACAACTTTTGTCATTGCATTTGACAGTTCTGACGCTGAATGTTTTACTGTTTGGTGTTCAGCACAACCAGTCGTTACGAGAACTTCTGCTTGGCAACAATAACATCACTGACTCTAGCTCAACAGACCTAATCGCGGCCTTAGGATCACATCCACGACTTGAGAAGGTACTTTCTTCATTACCGTTCCTTATGATAAAAATTGCCCTAAATGATGGAGAAACTCGTCTGAATTTGGTGGAACACTGCGGCACGCCTGGCTAGTGACCTGTTAATTTGCTACAAGATCTTGCATTGGTAGTTCTGGAAAGTGAAGGCCTATCTCTGCCTTGATGACTAAGTCATCCTCCTCTTTCACAAAACCTATTATAAACAACTGCAGGAGTTTTGAGAACGTGATCCACGTGCTCTGCCTCTTGCAGATATCTTTGAAGGGGAACTACTCGTATGGGGAAGACAATCTACGTTCGGTGAGTTGACCCCATGTTTCCTAATTTCAAGATACACCTTGTCCGTAAATATGTAGCTTTTATTTACATATCGTCACCCTGCATTTCTTATTATCACTCTGGATTACTCCCTCCGTCCCAAAGTTCTTGTCATGTTTGAAAGTCATGTTTGAAAGTGCTTTTTTAAGTAGGTCAAAAAATTACTTCCTTGTGGCTAATTTTATTTAGGTTGCAATGAACACATGCAATGTTCTTCGATCATCCTAGTGACATAATTTGGAACCTTTTTTAATCATGTTTCTTAGAATATGACCTACTTAAAAAAGCACTTTCAAACATGACAAACACTTTGGGACGGAGGGAGTATAAACTTGGGGTCAGTCTTTCTTAGAGGTTGTGATGCAATTTAGCAGTGTGTGACAATTCTTGCTGGTTTTGTGTCAAGGTCATTCAAGCGGCAGTGGGACAAGGGGAAACACTTCTTTTGACGCAGAAGAAAAGATTCACTCTCGATTTATCACATACGGACGTCTCCTTCACCACTCGTGCGAGGATCCTTCGTGAAACTGCGGACTTAACACAAATATACCTGTTCATTTGATCTGCTTCTTCTGTTACTCAAGCACGAAACGAGTAAAAAGTTGTTTCCTTGGGTACGGCTACCGAACTCTCTGGTCAAGTGATGGATAAAATATATAAAATTAACTATCGGAGTTTTCTGTCCCTGATTTCTGTTGTGAAAACTTTCCTTGTGGTTGTATGGTGGAGGATTCCAATGAACTGTAGCGCCTAAACGCCTGGGAGGCCAAAATCTGGTTTATGAATGTAACTCATTCAATTCCAACTCTTGCATGGATGATTTTCATCCAATTCATTTTGTGAAGGATTTTGCTTTGTCATGCTACCCCTTCAAATTAAATTCAGATGATTCAAGCTATTTTAAGATTTTACATGGGATCCTAACTATAAAAAGGAGTGATTTTAAAAGGAGGATGTAGGCTAATTGCACATGGTTTAACTTTTTCTTGGAAACTCGTTAGGCATTTACAATTGTCCTACATTGCCCTTTTAGAATGAAAGCATTAACCCTTAATCCTTAGACGTCAAAAAAGCCCCGAGGACTTTTTATAATGGAATAATTGAGCAAAAAAGTAAGTTTTTTCAACCAAATCAAGCGAGGATTGGTGCGTTGAAAAGCTATTGAAAAAGCGATCTAGATTGCAAATTTGTGCCTCATTTGAGAGATTGTTGAGTCATTGGCAAGCAATCAAAGTTATCAAAATAAACAAGATTGAGGTTGGGGCAACAGAGGTTGTTTCTTGAAAAGTGCCGCACTCCTATAGTGCTGCAACAATGTTGGCCAGTAGAGCCGTTTTTTCATTCTTTCATTTCTTTTCTTTCTTTTCTTTTTTCCTTTGAAAATTTAGATGTCTTCTGGGCTGCCCCTCCCAGGCCCTCTTGACGTTTAAGGGTTAAAGGACCCTCGGGGGGTGCACTGTACTAAACATGTACGAGTATACGTGAATGCACACAAGGGGCATGAATTTGAACACTACTGTATTATGTATACATACAATAAACACATTCAAAACTGAAAATATACTTACACTAAACATATATTTAAAACGAAATACATTTGTATACAAAGGTAATTAGACATATAACCTCTTGTATACAACGGGGTTTTAGAAGGGGTTATGAACGCACGCCCCAAGAAAGGACCAAACTGATTTCCAAATTCAATCAACTTAGTGTGGAATTAGTCTTGATCCCGAATTTTTAAGATTTTTTGTGGTGATTCTACTCTTTGTAACAAAGATAGGATGGTTGTATAGGTGATGATTGTATAGATTAAAATATACAATCATGCAAAGATGAAAAACCTAAATACGAGCAACTCTTGAAAATTTGCATACACTGAGCTATGCACATGAATCCTTGTACACAATGAGCTAACACGCCCATATGCACAACTGCCAAATCCATTTTACCAAATCTGATAATGAACTTTGTGTTTTTGGCCTTTCGTAAAGTTTCAAACTTGAGTAGGAGGCTAAAAGAAACCCAACCAACTTTGTAGCTTGTAATCTTACTATTGTGGAACTCTTAACGGTTGAAAATTTGTAAGTGCTAATAAATTCAAGTTGGTTGATACATCCTCCAGTTAAATCGGTCAAAAAGGTTTTAATTCAAAAACTATTAGCCAAGGAGTTTTTATAGGCAGCTTTGGAGTGTTTTTTAAGAAACATAGTTGTAGTCTTGTAGGGATTAAATACATTATAGTGTTAATAGGTGTCTTCACCTTACTCAATTTTCATTCAAAGATTAGTAGCCATACACATTTACACAAGTCATGCTTATACCACTTGCTAAAACTTCCAAATGATCTATATATGCAGTATGAGTTGTTCGTGGTAACAAGTATAAGGCCCCTTTGTGTCCTCTACCTATTTACATGTGCTTATAGAATACTCCCTCAATCCCACTAAAAACCCCATGGTTTTTGACTTTTATTTATTTTTTGCAATATTTGTGCTGTATTTTATACTTCAAATGTGAACCATGCATGTCCACTTTCAAACATGATGGATGACATAAAAACTACTGATACTACTATTAACCCTTAAATGTCTCGCTTATGTCCATGGAATTATGTTTTATTTGTCATACTCAAATTTGTCCCTATAAATAAGATGAGAACTCAACTTTATATTTTTAGTAGATGAAGCCATGTGTAAACTACAAATCAAGAAATTTCAATAATTTAAGAGAAATTAGAAATTACTATGACCTTTTGACGTTATTTGAAAGGAAATTCATATCAATTTTAAAATGTACTTAAAGATTCCAGTTTTAAAACTAAAGGTGTAAACTACAATGAAGAACATTACAATAAATGAAAATCATCCGTGTATCTAAATTTAGATTTTTTTGCTACACCGTGTTAATACATGTTGAACTTGTAACTCCAATAAAACACTCAATTTTTAGAGTTTTTTAGAAATTCAAAGTGGATTAGAAACTAGACTTGATAAACTTCATTTTGCTAATCAAGCTTAAATGCAATAGAACTCATTTTCATGGCCTAAATTTAGTTTAAATAGGAAAAAATAGAAATTCAGAATGCTTGAATGATCTAAAATTTAATTTGAAGAGGTAGCATGACCAACAAAAATCCTTCACAAAAAAAAATCGGATGAAAACAATCCATGTAGCAATTGGAATCAAATAGTGAGTACATTCATAAACCAATTTTTAGCCTCCCTAGACATCTAGGAGTTAAAGATAAACCATTTTTGAGTATTGAGACAGCTTTTTTTGTCAACAAAAGCGTTAAGACACATGGCATAATAGATATTGAAATAATAGAATACTTCTGACTCACACTTACACGCACATACAAGATTAACATGCGATGCTAATCGGTACAATGAGACTACATACTCATGTACTCTTTATTACTGAGAACGCACATACAGAATGAAAACTAACAAACTACAATTAGAGAGGAGTGAACCTAAAGTACCGGAGGTGAGAGACAACTTTGTGGATAGAGTTCATCCAACAGAGTGTTATAGTCATGGATGGAAAACATCAAGTAGAATGTCACTAGCAGACAGTCATCATTAACAATGTAGTAACGACGATCATTCAATACTCCCAATACGGCGCTGTACATTGCAAGATAGTACCGCACTAAGCGTAATGATGACAGTACTATTCTATTCTCCTACTTGAGGTGCCATCTTAACAATGTTCATCATGGAACGAATTTTCAAGAATTTCTCTGGAGGAAGTGCCTTGGTAAAAATATCAGCCATTTGGAGTTTTGTGGGAATTTAAGAAACATCGACACGGCCGTCTTCTTGATAAATTCGCACGCAGAGATAGTGTAGGTCGATGTGCTTTGTCAGTTTGTGGTACTCAGGGTTCCGAACGAGGCGTATTGCAGACTGATTGTCATTGAATAGAGGAGTGGGTCTGGGATGAAGCTTGCCAAGATCATTTAGCAAACGGCGTATCCATACAGCTTCCTTGCTAGTAGTAGAGGCTGCAACGTACTCCGACTCAGTTGTAGATGTAGCAGCGCATTTTTGCTTTCGGCAGATCCACATCACTGGAGCACCGTTGAGTATAGCTGTAACGCCAGTGCGGCTGCGTCGATCATTTAGATCACCTCCGTAGTCAGCATCGGCATAAACTTGCAGTTGATGGGTAATCTTGCCTACTGAGTAGCAGAGAGCATAGTCCGTAGTGCCTCAGAGATATTTGAGTATTCGCTTCACAGCTGTGTAGTGGATCTCACGATAGTTGGAGCAGTACTAACCGCATGTAGTGGTTGCTAGTCAGATGTCTAGGCGAGACATGATGTGCAGGTAGTTGAGACTGCCGACAATGGATTGGTATGGAAAGTCCGGTACAGCCTGATCATCGTCTCGAAGAGGTGACTGCAGATGAACATTTGAATCGGAGGGGGTTAGAACTGGCTTAACATCAGAGAATCCGTACTTGGCTAAGAGAGATTCAATGAATCGCGACTAATTAACGTAGATCGATTTTGTAGTCGTATTGCGGGTAATATGCAGACCGATGTACATATCAGCATCTCCAACAGTGATATCAAAATTTGTTTTGAGGTAGGTAATCATGTCTTGGAGTCGTGATTTGTCCTTGCATATGGCCAGCCCGTCATCCACAAAGATAGATGTCGCAGAAGAGGTCGCACTGTGGAGTAGAATACACACGGATCGGCACCTATTTGCTGAAGATCGTATGTCTTCAAGAAATCTGAGAATCGTATGTTCTACTGACGGCTTGCTTGTTTTAGACCATACGGCAAGCTCTTACGTAGTAAACATACTTTGCCTTCGTTGTTTGGCAAGGGGTATCCGTCAGGAAGGTCCATGTATACTGTCTCTGTTAAATCACCATGTAGAAAAGTTGTCTTGATGTCAAATTGTACTAATTCACAGTCTTCAGTGGCTGCGATAGAAAGAAGTGTCCTGATGTTATCTGATTTGGCAGTAGGGACGTAAGTTTCCTCATAATCAATACCATAGCGTTGAGAGTAACCTTCGGCTACTAAACGAGCTTTGAATCTATCAATAGTACCATTAGATTTCAGTTTGAGCTTGAATGTCCATTTGTTGGCAACAGTTGTTCTACCGGATGGGAGTTCTATTAGATCCCATGTGTGATTCTGTATGAGAGATGTTATCTCATCATCCATCGCTGATTTCCACTGGGAGGCATGTTCAGATTTGAGGGCTGCATCTAATTTTACTGATGACTTGATGCTCGGTGATTGGTTGTCCGCGATCAATGAATTCCTTAGCGAGTTTTTGAACAGAGCTAATGGAGACCGCTATTGAATTGTTTTCACCTAATCGGCAACTGTAGTACTTCTCTTGAAGAGAGGTGATACACTCTTCAGAGTGTTGTTGATGGTATGTAGACAATTGTGTCGACATTTTGTGCGATGTAGAACAATTTATGACTTCCTGTCGATGAATTTTGTCGATAGCAGAGAGGATTGCAACTATAGCGGACTTATCTCTTTTCTCCCACTTAGACTTCTCATCAGTTGTGATGCATGCAGATTTCTTCTCTAAGGTAGATGGTGCTTAATCCGTGCGTGTGCTAAACCCGTGCCCGTGGTCCAGCCAAAAAAACCGTGCACAATGATACCCAAACCCGCCCAGCATTGTTCAAGTTTGTGTATCGACATTAGACACTGGGGTGCACGGTTTTCATCTTAGTATCACCTGGGCATAGCTCAATTAGGGCGTGTTTGTGGGGAATCTTGCACCCTCCTCTTTGACAATTTCTCAATAATTCAGGACTTCCGGTTCTGAATCGCAACAACTTGCAAATTGCCTCACTGATTCTTGCAAGTAATTCTAAATTTTGTTCACAATTTTCTCACTTCGGGATATAGACAAAACCCTTATCTGTGCGGTTTTGCCACCGTCTACCTTATGCCACTGACGATACCAAAAAGCTCTCGGGGCTGAAAGATGAATGTCATGTGTTGCTTCCATAGTTGGAAGTTACTTCCATTGTAGTGTTCTACGCTGGCTGTTTCTTTTTCCGGCTCAACTATAAACTCGGACTCGGACATCTTGATCGGTGACTAGTGTTTGCAGGAACGATTCTAAAAGCGAAAGCAAAAATGTATCCTACGACAGAGCTCTGAAAATTACCGTTATGAAAGACGTAATGACTTAATAAGGTACTCTAAGGATTCTTTGCGGTGCAGAAAGCCCTATGGGCATAGTTCCAATAGGGGTACCCCTCTTTTTACATGACAAGTAGGTGATTTTTGCTTCTGAACTTCCAAATTTTATTGAATTTGTCCATTTCAATTGACTTAATTTTTTTTTTTTAAATTAAAAAATTATCCACACCTCGATGACATTAAATACTTCAATTCAACTTCAACCTTTTAATTGAATACATTAATTTTCATACTTTTATGCTTGTTGGAATATGTTTCCTAAAATGAGCATTTGCAGGCATTGTAGTATTATATATAAATATATTTTACTCCTCGAAGTAATCAATTCAAGTAACACTCCATATTTAAATGTACTTTGTATTTGAAATTTGTACCAAAATGACATCATTTGATATTTTAAATGACTTTTTTGGATGTTTATTGGTAGTTAAGACAAAAATTGATATTTAGACATAAAATCTCATTTAAAATCTTTGAAAGTCTTCAATTTTGACATGAATTTTTTCTCAAAACCACATTTGGTTAATTCATTTGCTATTTTTTTTATTAAAGAGAACATAATCACAGTTGCTATAGGAGCTCGTTTAAGAGTTAAGACGGTCTTTTGGAGTACCCCAAGTGGAACTATGCTCCATAACCTATTGAAATAATAGAATACTTCTGACTCACACTTACACGCACATACAAGATTAACATGCGATGCTAATCGGTACAATGAGACTACATACTCATGTACTCTTTATTACTGAGAACGCACATACAAAATGAAAACTAACAAACTACAATTAGAGAGGAGTGAACCTAAAGTACCGGAGGTGAGAGACAACTTTGTGGATAGAGTTCATCCAATAGAGTGTCATAGTCATGGATGGAAAACATCCAGTAGAATGTCACTAGCAGACAGTCATCATTAACAATGTAGTAACGAGGATCATTCAATAATAGAGCAGTGCAATGGAGCATCCTTTTGGAAACTAGATCAAAAGAGGATCTTTACTTAGATCCATTTTTCTAAATAATGAAAGAATGCCATTTGTATTCCATGAATTTTGAGACTACCGTGTCATTGCCAAGTACGTGTAGTTTCTAATTGTAACTACATTGTGGTCCCCTTGCAAAAGGGTGTTGCCTCCCATTGCTCTATTATGCTAAGCAAGGAACCAGGTGTTTTAGTGGGACAGAGAGAGTATTAAGGTACTTGCTGTGAGTTACACTAATCAATATCCTCAGTACTCACAGGACGTTTTAATTACTACTGAATATCTTGAGTACACACAAAGGAAGTTTCACTAATATCTTGCACATAGCCCAGTCGCAGTAGGCATGAAGGCTACTGAATGTTATGATATTACTGAATGTTACTCCATCCGTCCCAAAATGATCTTCCTGTTGGCTTGCATTTGTTGTCCCAAAATGATATTCCTAGTGGATGGATGAAATTTATTGGATGATTTCTGAACTGTTGGATGAAAATTGGAAAACTAGATGAATATTTTGGATGAATGGATGAATGAATCCAGATAAAAATGGATGAATTTTGTAAAATGGATGAATGTTCTGAGAAGAACCAAGTCAGCTAAGGAAATGAGTGGCCACCGGTGCTCCTCAAAAATGGCCAAAAATCCCACTTTTCAATGCTCCAAACCTACACTTTCAAAAGGAATCTTAAACTCAAATTTTAAGGAATAAAAGAGTGCACTAAACTCTACTTCTAGCTCAAAAATGGTTTCAAAATTGTTATTTTCAACCTTAATCCAGAACATTTTGTTTAACAGGAAGATCATTTTGGGACGGAGGGAATATGATATTTCAGGGCGCCTCTGATTACCACTCAGGGTAGACACTGGAGCATGGAAAAGAGAGATAAAAACCACAACACCAGCTTGAGACGGCGGCCATGAACCCTTGTTCCAGTCGAAGCAAAGAGTTGGATCATGCCATTATATACAAAAATAATCCCTTCACAACTACAACTAATAAGTAGCTTAGGCATAAGTACATACATAAGAGCCTGGGCCTCTCTTTAATCTCATCGCTCTCTGATCACTTAATCCTTTCTGCACAAAACTTCAGTGTGAGTGTCAAAAAAAGCTACATTCATGCTCCACCCCGTGTCCCAAAACCGTCGCAAGCTCTCAAAAGCTTACAACACCAGTCATTCCGATTCATTGATTTCCACAGCTGCTCGATCAACTGTGGGGCTCTACGGTCTCTTCTCAAAAGCTTGGAACTCGTCACAGCATGCCGCTGTAGGACATGTCGTCCACGGACATGCGGTTCACGGCCGCGATGTCGCGGCTGGAGTCGTCCCGGACGAGCTTGTCGCGGGTGAAGGATTTCCACAAGGACTTGCCTCCGGACTTGGCTCGGGAAAATTTGTTGGATCCTGGCCGCGGCAGGTGGCGGTGCCGCGCCGGCAGCGAGTCCGTGTCGCTCACGTCGGAGTAGGACGCCTCGGACGCGGAGCAGCTGCCGCCTTGCGACCCCTTGGACGAGATTTGGCACGACGACAGCTCCTCCGACTGGTTGCCGTCGCTGCTCACCACCGCCGACGCGCTCTTGCCTCGGCTGTACGTCCAGTCGCTCTCCTCGCGCGGGTTCAGAATGCGCAAAACCTGCCACACATATCATTGTTATTTAAGAGAGCCGACCAAGGGACTATTCATGAACATATCCATGAACAATTCTAGTCAGAAATTGTTATTATAGGGATGCAAATTCCATTTGCACTCCACTTCTGTTTTCGGTTAATCCTTCAAGGCCCAAAGGAACATATTGTCTTCAAGGCAAGGCCCAAAGGGACATATTGTTTCTTGTGACTTGTTCATTAGGTCATTTTTGTTATTATAGGGATGCAAACTCCATTTGCACTCCGCTTCTGTTTTCGGTTAACCCTTCAAGGCCAAAATCTGTTTTCGGTTAACCCTTCAAGGCCAAAATCTGTTTTCGGTTAACCCTTCAAGGCCAAAAGGAACATATTGTCTTCAAGGCAAGGCCCAAAGGGACATATTGTTTCTTGTGACTTGTTCATTAGGTCATTTTTTAAACTCATTTTGTTCAAATACTACATAAGATATATAATAAAAAAATCCATTGCAATGCTAATATTGATGTGGGAAATTTTGAAGTACAAATCATGTTGTCACTTAAGTTTGTTTGTTGTACAAGAGATAATTGCAGTCAAAGTTTAGTTTCTTCAATTAGTACAAAATATCATGGGGCTTGAGGGGTTAACTCTATTATTATTGTGAGATTCAACCGTCGATGTTTGTGTCTAGCGATGATCGATAGTTGCAGGAACTTTTGAATTCATGAGAGTGATAGAATGCATGCAGACCTGGACCATGCGGGGACGCATTAACGGGTCCTTTTTCATGCACTGGTTGGCCGCGTGCATCATGCAATGCATCTCGTATTCGTCGTAATTTGTTTTCAAGCGAGGGTCCACCAGTTGCATGTCGTAGGAATCCAGCAACGGCCGCGCCTGCACGAGAGAGAGATTTGCCAACATACTTGAGGCACTTTTCACTTCACATATGGCAAGTTCAGACGTGAATGGCATTGAGTGAGATTATATGTCATGGATGGTTTAAAGATCGAGCCGGATGGAATTTGCACTGTGTGATCTACCTTACTCAGAGTCTCAGACAGTAGTTTTCTTTTGAACAGCTTTCGAGATTAGAGGTGGTAGAGGAGTCTAGGGAGATCGGTTGCGAATGATTACCCATTCTGTGAGAAAGAATTGGTCTCTGGGTCGCGAGTAGTCAATGGCTATACAGCCCGTGATGAGCTCCAGCAACACAACACCGAACGCGTACACATCGGCTTTGTCGGTGATCTTGCCTGTCTCAGCATACTCGGGCGCCAAGTAGCCGATTGTGCCGAGCACGCGCGTCTCTTCTTCCCTGTCTCCACTCGGTTGCCGTCTCGCTAGACCAAAATTGCCCACCTGAAATCGACCAATACTCATGAATTAATGAACATAATCTTAGGCTTGAATGATGGTACAGAAATGGTGGGTGGGTGTGTCTGTGTGTGTACCATGGGAGTGAAGTCGTGCGTGAGGAGAATGTTGTTGGGTCGCATGTCACGATGGATGATGCAACCCACGCGGCATTCTTCGTGCAAATACCGCAACGCGCGGGCCGACCCCAACGCAATCTTCAGCCTGTTTTTCCACTCCAAGTTGGTCTTGCTCTTCGGAGAGAGATGTCTGTCGAGTGAGCCGTTGCAGATGTACTCGTAAACCAGCAACCGAAGCTTATTCTCCACGCAATAGCCAATCAGTGTCACCAGGTTTCTGTGCTGTGCACACGCGAGAGCTTCAACCTCCGATGCGAACTGCTCGTCCGTCTGGGAGCTCGCCAATTTGTGTTGCTTCACCGCCACCAGTTGCCCCTCCTCCAACCTGCCTTTGTACACCGACCCGTACCCGCCTTCCGCCAAGCAAAGCTCGCCGCTGAAATTGTTCGTGGCGTTCTGGAGCTCCAGGAACGTGAACCTCTTCACTTTGCCGAAATCGGGCGACTGCTGCCCACAGAGAGAACACAGCGGCGGAGCTCCGGGCGACTGTTTCTGGCTGGACACCGCTCTGCGCACGCTCGACGTCCGCTCAGGTGCAGCTGGCTTCACCACGGGCGGCGTGAACGGCATCGCCTGCGCTTGCACTTCCGGGTTGCCCACTCCGAGCAGGTCCAACGCCCAGCTCGCATCGGCCGCGCGCCGCGGCTGCACCGAGATAGGGCCTGCAGGCACCCCGGAGTTGCGAAGACTGGAATGATAATATTTGGAAGTGAGGGAGCGGAGCTCCGCCACGGCCGTGCTCTCTGGCGTCGCGTATGAATCACTACTCTGTCGTGTCGTCGTCGAATTTGATCGCGTGCTCTTGAAACTCGGAATCAAGTAGCGCGACGACGCGTTGGGTTTCCGCGCTGACATGGGCGGGAGCGCGCTGTGCATCCCTGGATAGCTGCAGAGATTCGACATGTACTCCGCTAGCACTTCCTCCGTCACAGGCGTCGGCGCTCGACTGTGCATGAAGGAATCTCCCGGGTACCCAATCGCCATATGACCTGCTGCAGCCCAGAAGCCACATCAGGGATTCCAAGCTAGCAACCCCTCTTGAAAGCAGTTTTTATTTGTCCAATTTCAGTCATTTTTCGACTGGCAACACATGCAATTTCCTTCGATAATTCTACTGATCAACAAAACATGGCCCCATCTGAATTAGACTGTTCCTGTCGAACCATGAATAGACAGGAAAAAGATTGAAGTGGTTGGATTCGTACCGAGTTCTGACTGTATGCGGGAACTGTGAGCTGGATTGCTCATTTGGCTGGAATCGGAGAGCCATCGTCGCAACGCCAGCTCCCGCATGGCGCCCTCTGCTTGCACCGTGTCACGGTACGCAGTAGGCCCAGGTTGGTGGAAGTATCCAGGCAACGCACTGGCGGACGCGAGGTTGTCGTGACCGTAGGAATTAGTCGTATAATTGCGGTAATCACCCGGGCGGGTGTCGCTGGAGGGAGATGGCGGCCACTGATGTTGCTGTTGTGACATTGTTGTCGGGGTCACAGATGGCTGGACTGGCGGACTGGGAGCCGGCATCGCTGGTGTGATGGGCACCACAGGTGGAGAGTCGTGGCCTGCGTCGATAATCTCCTGCTCGGAGTCCGGCACGCCATGGCGCAGATGCTCAAAGTTTATCACGGTTTTCACGCGCGTCACGTAACAGTTGAGATTCTCAATGTAATACTTTCTGTCCTTCTTGATGTGCCTACATGTGCCATTCAACAACATAATCACAGTTTACGTGTGCTCCTAGAATTTCTGGTTCCAGACTACAAAGCAAGGGTGGGTGAAATGTATCACTGTAACAGGTATGTGTTTTAACAGCCTTCGGGTAGAGGCCATTAAAACTGTTGCCGACAGGAACTCATTTATTCATATGCTTGATTCAACTTATTAGTAAGAGTGGTGTAAGCATCACTGTCTAGGGCCACTGATCTTCGAACGGAAATGGAATTTTCTCTACTCTCACTTTGAAATTGACTTAGCCATGGATCTCGCCATGAAAGCACACTCCTACATAAGTTGGAAGTGACGGAAAGAGTATCCTCGACTTCAGAGAAACTGTCGATCTCACTTTAAAATGACCCTGGGGGCGAACAGAAAACGAGTCACTTCCTGAATTGAGGAGTACCTGTCGATAACCACGTAACGTGCATTGAGTCTTTTCGCTTCTTCCACGACCAGAGTTTTGGAATGAACATGAGCCCGCACCTCAATCTCCAGCTTAGCCTGCAATGCAAGCAAAACCATAAGCCAGGTGTGACAATTTGTAAACGACAGTGAGATCACTTCCTAACTTATGCACTAGTTTTGACCTTTGGTAACATTCAGCCCGTTCAAGCTTGAATTCTACGCCTGTCAGAACTAAACGACAATCTAACCTGGTAGAGGATACTAAGGACCTGCGATGTCTCCTATACTGACTCCTGTTCCCAAAAGAAATTCATCTCTTCATATATTACGTTGAACATATTAAGTGCATACTGACTTATTAACGCATATTAACTTGGTACATCACTGGTTATGTACAAGCATAACTTGGCTAAATGTCCATGGCCACTCCTCTTTCGATGCAAATGGGGTTGCCTAATGGCCCTTCCTTCCATAATGGCCCAGAAATTCATACATAAATAGTGATAAAGAACAATCAATCCCAAGAGAGTTTGGCTCTTGTATCCAAAGTAATCTCCCCACAGCTCTGTACTGATCTCCCAAAACTCACACGTATCCTACATATTGATTATAATGCTTAAATTAATTGAGCAGGTATGCAAAACTGCTTCCTTCATATACTCTAAATTGCATACCGATCTTAACCAATGCTCAGCTCTCTGCAGCCTATCCTCAAGTCGACATTATGTTAAACCCCTGCGAGGATACTGAATTCTATATACCAGATAATTATGCTACTTGTATAAACCTTATTGCGAGACTCGTTAGAATTAAATGAAACTAAAACCCGAAATTTCAAAGAGTCCATGAATTCGTACCCCAATTTTCTCAACTCTCCCGTAGACGTTAGGTATGCTTTCGAACATGGCCAAGTGAGCCGCAATTTCAGTGTCCAAAACCTTTTTGTTGGCTCCATTCCAGCTCTTCTCATCAGCACGAGATTTATAACCCACTGCAGACAGAAAAAAGAACAAATAAATAAACACCACACCACAGCCAAAAAAAAAGCGAACCCTAATTTACCCCAAAACGCAGCCCAAAACGTACTTGGATTGAGAATGTGATGCAAAACGCCCAGCAGTTTCACAGAGTCGCCTTTCTGGACAACATAGCTGAGAGCCCAGTCAAGTGCGTTGGTGTTCATCTCCTTGTTGGCATCCACCACAATGAGCACAGGATTGGGGTCATCCTCACTGCAGTGCAATTCACCGGCAGTCTCTGCCGAAATCTCTGAATCAGCAGCAGCCTGCCGCAATCTGGGGCCAAGCCGGGTCTCAAAGGCACTCACAGTCGGCGCCCTCTGAATCATGGTCACGGGCCCGGACCGCATCTGGCAGCTGTATTTCCAAGGGCTGAAATCGGACCCAAACAAAATGCCTGCAGCGCTAGACTCTGGGCTGCCGAAGTTTTGGAACGGGCAGCTAGGCCGCACAATCGGGCTCCCGGATGGGAAAGCCGCCGGCTGGAACAGATTGTCGACAAAACCTATCATACTCACACTCACACAACGCTCATTGGAATCCTCTCATCCCTCGGCGCTACCATCTAACCCTGGCGAACATTTTCATTCCTTACCCGAGTGCTGTGCTTAATTGCGTCACGAGCTAGTCAGTCATTTACAGACATGTACAAAAAGGACATCCAGCGAGTGAGAAGACGATCTACATACTCCTGCAGCGGCTTCAAACCTGAGCCAATCTTTCGGTCCATGCACCTCGCCTTAGATTTCCGAAATCTACTCGTATTCACAACACCAAGGCGGCCTGCTGGATTCATTCAGTTGCCAAACTACTGAGCTCCCGGTTGCACAAAGTCCACGCTCCATAACTCAATACAAAGAAACGCGCTAGAGAAAAGAAAGAAAGGAAGAAAGAGAGAGGGGTGTCCAACTTTCTAGTTTGAACTGGAGTTAGAGATCCTTTTTCCAAAGCGCTCAGCTGGTGAACCGAAGTTATCATCTTCTACTCATAAAAGGAAGCTGCGACCAAACAGCTGCACGAACAAGAGAGTCTGAGTGGGTGCTCGAGCTGCTGCAGACTCGAGGCTGGAACAAATAAGAAACTCCCACGGGTCTCGTAGGTAGTGAAAAGTAGAGTCTACTTATGCCAGTGGGATGCGACCGTGTCTAGCCAGTGAAGAAGATTGCGACAGCACGAGGGCATATGCTTCGGCGCAAAGGAATGATGCCGGCCCACTCAGCGTGCTGAACGGAGACTAACTTAGTAGAAAATTCATTTGGCGTCCGTCGGAGAATGATCTTGCTCAAGTGAGTTGACGCCGGCAAGTTTACTTTTAGTAAGCATCTAGACTCACTGACTGCCCCGCATGAGTCGCTGCCTGCCATCCTGAGGTGGCTCTGACTTTACTTTCTTGCATTTGAGGCCCTCTTTACACTAGAAACGAGAAGTCGTGGAGAAAACCGGCCAAGGGCCATGGCTCATTCTTGAGAAGCCAAACTTTGAATTTGACGTCCTTTGGATATAGTGTAAAGTGAGAAGAGGCTACAAAATAAAATACCGGTTTTAAAAAGTAAAGCTCTCACATATTTCTTAAAAAATAAAAAATGATTGGTTGTGAGAATTTTGGCTTGACGGCCCCCCGGAATTTGCGTTAGATCCACCTCTTGAGGTGGGCTTGACGGAAAATCCGGGGGCCTTCAAAAATTTCTATTTTTCTTGCCACAAAGGACAAAAGTGTTGTCCATGTCATTTTCTCCTCCTTTTGTCCCTTGGACTGAAAATTTCAAGAGTAAAGTGACCTTCCTTGGTCTTCTTGATTTCTACGCATCCCATTGGCTGAAATTTCTTTTCTCACGGCCCCTCGCCTCTAGTGTAAAGAGGGCCTCAGTGCAAGAAACAAAAACAAAAAACAAAAGAAAGAAATTGATAAGCTTAACTTAAGGTATGTTCGCACCTGGCTTTAGAGGTGGTCTTACAAGGGGGTTTTACATCCTTAAAAAAGTGTGTGTTCCCACCTACATTCTTTAGTAATTACCAATCCTACATGGATGTACACATGGCACACTTTTAAGAATGGATATTAGCTAACATTTAGGAGGACAAAAAATATTTGAGCAATAGTAGGCAATTGTTAACCCCTAAATTTTTGAGCGACCATATTCTGGTCGTTCCACTTTTTGGGCAGCCTCCAGGGACCTCATATTTTTACAAATTTCAATGAAAATTTCAGTGTAGCTTCCAAAAACTACACTCTACATGTTGCACTTCGTTTCATGTCATTCCGATAAGTATTGCAAAAGTTATAAACATTTGAAGTTTTTGAAGCGAGATCGGGCAGCAAGAATTTTTTTATTTTTTACTCTTTTCCAAAATTTCTTTTTTGATTCATGATTGGTTGATCTTTATCTACAAATGAAGCTTTAAATCTACCCATTTTGAGCAATGGGATAAAAGTTATGAGGAGATCTGTTTTTTGGGCAGTTTCGACAAAAAAAACTTTGAAGCTCATTTCTAAACTCAATTTTCAATATTTTTTAATGAAATAAAAGGCACTGGGTGAAGATTTCCAAGTACAACATTCTCACCGTTAAGATTGACATTTTACAATTCCATGTCAAACTTATTAATGATTTTCTTTTTCCTTTCACTTTGTACCCACTTCTAGTAATTGTTTTATGAAAAAATTAATATGAGCTTTTTTCTTACAAGATTTTAAATTTGAAGACTTAACTCAATCGTTAACATGGCCTTGCCATTCAATGAATTTCTAATCCATTCAAAAAAAAGATATTAATTTCTAAAGTTCAAATTTGTCACCGGATTGAACCCCAAAAAATCTTCTTTTGCAACTTTGATCCTTATAATCTAAGAATCTAATGGTCATTTTGCTCTCAAATTTTGTGCTCACTTGAAAATTCAAGTTGGGTATTAGATCTTACGGTTAAATGATGAAAAAATTAAAAAAAACATATGATTTCTTCTGCAACTTCCAAATGCTGCGTTTTTCATGGTTTTTTGTGAGAATACGGTCCTGATCCTTTAGGGGTTAAGGGAGCACCAAAATAGGAAATATTCATTAGTTTTGAACACTAAAGAATGGTCTTAGCTAATGTGGCACTTGAGGGGCCATTATGTAATCCCCTTACTATTGCTAACACCTTTCCAAACCTCATTGATGACACCTTTCCTACAAAGAAGGTATTTTTCCCAAAATTGTGGGGGTGTTAAACTTTTATCCGCGGTCTTTGCAAAGGCCAAGTGCGAACGGGCCTTTAGTAGTCTACAGTAAGTTCCAGTACTAGTGGTTGCTCCTCCCTGCTACCAACTCTGTCTGCCTGGTCCCGCGTCCCTGGCGTCCTGGCGCTGCTGTAACTTAACTTAGCGTGTCCTGCCTCCCCAGATCGGCTCCCCTGCTCAACGTCTCACTCAGATTCTTTTCTGTTTTCTGCGTTGTCGAGCCACTTGCTGTACCAAAAAACCCATGAACACAATCATCCACTTTTTGTACTTTTATTCGTAATTCCATCTATTATTGGAAACTTCCTCCAAACATTGGGTAAGTGTATATTTTCTTCATAACGTGTGGAAACTTTCATTCATACTGTTTCTCTTCTGTTGAGTGTGATAGCATTACACTAAAATTGTGATTTAGGGGACACATGTAGTATCAGGAACCTCACTTCGGCAAATGTACCCCTAGCTACATTCTACAAGGGATAATACACGGGAGGTTCCCGATACTACATTCAAGTTGTGATTCAATATCTTTCATTGTTTTACCACAGTTTGTTCAAGGGTGAAGAGAAATAGTGTCGGTCCCTACAATAGATAGGAGTTTGGCACTTGTCATTCCTACTTCCATCAAGAGTGACATGAGTTGGTAACTTGATATGCCACATTTATCATAAAGTTGCTTGGAACTAATACCACATCCATAGGGTTTACTTGACGTTTGTATCATTTAATTTTTTTAAGGAAAATTTATTTTTATATGGACATTATATTTCCAAAACGTTAAATAGTGTTTGTGTTGAGAAATAGTGTCCTAAACACTAAATTACAATTTTAATGTAGTAGAAAGAGGATTTCTCTAAATCCCCCGGTGGTCTTCAATGAATGGGGACAAAAGTGCCCCCTATTTCTGTCCTTCTCAGGGCCCGCCTTAAAAAACAACCCCCTCCAATGGTTTTTTATTCCCAAATAGGTCACCCTGGGGTAATTTGGAGCCATAGGCCCCAAATTTGCAAAACAAATTGCCATAAAAAGCACCGAAGGTGCGCAAAATGGAAATTCCAGAAAAAGGGGGGGCATGAACAATGGCCCGCATTGAAGACCACCGGGGATATAAAGACGGGGGTAGAAAGAGTGGTCATTGGGCACAAAGGAATAGTGACAGAGAATGGTGCTAAAGGCCTGTATTGGGACTAGCTATATATGGTGCCAATATATTTTGTTAGCTTTTTCCATGGTTCTATTGGTATTGAAATTGGCTTACAACTTTCCATTTTAACTACTTAATGAGTAAATTTTGAATGTAATTTGTCTGGATTATTTTCAAGATTTGATTCTTTTTATTTTATATATATATATATATATGTATGTATATATATATATATATATATATATATATATATATATATATATATATATATATATATATATATATATATATATATATATATATATATATATATGTGTGTATATATATGTGTGTGTATATATATAATTTTAAACTTAGTATAGTTCTATCAGTTGACAACTGGGTCTATATCCACGATTTTGAATTCTGAACATATAGCATACTTAGTTTTTCTAAATATCACATAAGGATCATGGATAATTTATAATGATTGTGTCGACCGTCAAGGATGATAAATTGGATATTTTCTCTACGAATATAAAATTTAGTATCGACTTCATTTTTAGAAAAACCAATACTAGATAGAAGAAAGGAATCCAATTGTTCTTACAAAGCCCTTCACGACTATTTTAAGTCACATAAGGATTTGTGTAATTTGCAAGCGAGATTTTTTTAATCAAATACGTAAAGGCCATTTGGTAAAGACATGTATACTTCTTTTTTCAAATGTCCATTCAAGAATGTTGTGCAAACATCCATTTAATGAACATGTAATCCAAAGCGTGTTGAATAAGCCAACAATACTCCTATAGATGAAGATTTAAGTATAGGAAAAAAAAAGTCTCATAATAGTCTAATCTTTTTTGCTTTGAAAATCTTTGAGCTACTAGTTAGGCTTTTCGTTTAATAATTTCATTTGTAGGACAATAATTTGTTTTGAAAATCCACTACTTTCCAACTGTGGTATAGTTGGAAGATAGAGTAGTAAGTTCCTATGTCTTATTCTTGATTAATGATTAAAATTCAACATTAATAGTTGCATGCCATTAGTTTGAGTGGAAATATTATAATGCTTCTTTATAGGATATAAGACCGGGTTCTAATAGTAGATTTGCAAAAAATGAATCTAAGGTGGTATACATCCATGGTTTTCTTTTGAGTTTATTTTTCTATATACTTGGTCTGCTTTCTATGGTTTTAGTTAGTATACCTCAGAATTTACGGATTTGTCATGGGTGAGTTGAAATGGAAGGAGAAGATGGAATCATTAGAAAGGGGTGATTCAAGGTCAGTGGTGGTTATATATGTGATGTACATGAATCAAAATATTCTTTTAGATTAAGCTCATTAAACGTATACAATTTTATTATAGATTGTAGAGTATACCCCTAAAGGAGACTTTGGGGGTATTTGGAGCGGTTATATATGTACATGTAGATATACTGGGTTGAGAGGGTGTACTTGAAATTTCAAATTGGTTATTAACTTGGATTTGATGTTGTACATGTACATATAGTGTAGGTACAAAATCTGGAATAGGAATTCCACTTGGATTTTGAGATTGATTCTCAACCGGGTTGAGAGGGTGTACTTGAAATTTCAAATTGTTTATTAACTTAGATTTGATGTTGTACATGTACTGTACATATAGTGTAGGTACAAAATCTGGAATAGGAATTCCACTTGGATTTTGAGATTGATTCTCAACCGGGTTGAGAGGGTGTACTTGAAATTTCAAATTGTTTATTAACTTAAATTTGATGTTGTACATGTACTGTACATATAGTGTAGGTACAAAATCTGGAATAGGAATTCCACTAGGATTCTGAGATTGATTCTCAACTGGGTTGAGAGGGTGTACTTAAAATTTCAAGTTGTTTATCAACTTAGATTTGATGTTGTACATGTACACATAGTGTAGGTACAAAATCTAGAATAGGAATTCCACTTGGATTCAGAGATTGATTATCGACAGGTATTAAATCATTAAAAGTAGAAGATGGTCGTAATAAAGTTGGTAGTAATGACATGTCATCATTATATTAATTATTGTCCTTAGATTTCATTAATTTGAAATGATCTTCCCAAAATATTACATTGCGGGATATTATAATTGCTCAATTTGATTGGGCTTGTAAATAGTAATGTTTGATATCCAAACGAGCTATTTCATCTTCCAAAATGAAGGTGTTTGTTCACCTTCATCTTTCATGTTTTGAAACAAATACAGAACTAAATAAACTTTAAGAAACCAATAAGTATTGTTATTCAAACATAATTATAACTAAAGCTGACGAATATGTTAATGTTGGTGATTCAATTACACTATCTAAATTTTTAATCATAGTTTCTTCTTGGAGTAAGTATGTATTTAATACATGGAGAGTCAAAGTTTGACCTCTTATAGAAATAAAAAGTTTAAATAATTTGAAGGCATGTTGCACATCAAGGCTAAAACGTTGTCTTCATCACTCATAAGCAAGCCACAAGCCCTAAAAGATGTTTGAGAAGGGATCTAAGAGCATGACGATGTTTGGTCATGATGTCATTATCTTTATTTTCAAAGTTGGCTACTCTTGAAGGGGGAATGCACACTAGGGTCAACCGATTATTTTTGTCCCGGTGCACTAGGTCACTAATCTTTTGAATCAATTAAAACAAATATAACAAAGATTTTTAGAATCCAAAAATTTTCAAACCTTCTAAAAACACCTTAGAATCTTAAAAAAATAAAATTTCTTTAAAATCTTTGTTACATTTGTCATCTATTATTGTAAAATTCATCCAATTTTTGGCTAAGTGTATATTTCCCTCATAACGTTTTGAAACTTTCATTCATCTTTTTTTCTTTTTTGAGTGTATTGTTGTTTGATAGCATTACACTAAAATTGTGAATTAGTGGCTCTCATTGTTTTACCACAATTTGTTTAACCCTTAAACAACAATGCCAGCCCCATGGGCTTGGTTTTGTTTTGAGAGAATCTTGCTCATAACTTCTACTCCATTGCACCAAATGGGGTTTTAAAAATGCCAAACGGAGCATCTTAAAGAGATCTATACTTCTTTAGAATAGAGCTAAATTAAATTAAAAACAGAATCATGCTTAAAATGGAATTTGAAAGAGATTTTGGGTGTGGTATGAAGATAGTATATGTCGTTTAAGGGTTAAGGGTGAAAAAAAATAGCGTTGGTCTCTACAATGCATAGGAGTTTGACACTTGTCATTCCTACTTCCATTGAGAGTGACATGAGTCGGTATGCCATACTTATTATAAAATTTCCATTTGTCATTGGAACTAACACCACATCCGTAAGATTTACTTGACTTCTTTATCATTTAACTTTTTAAAGGCAAATATATTTTTATATGGACATTGTATTTTCAAAACGTCAAATAGTGTTTGTGTTAAGGAATAGCGTCCTAGACACTAAATCACAATTTCAATGTAGTAGAAAGAGTGGTCATTAGGCACAAAAGAATAGTGACAGAGAATGGTGCCAAAGGCCCCTATTGGAACTAGCTATATATGGTGCCGATATATTTTGTCAACTTTTTCCATGGCTCTATTGGTATTAAAATTGGATTACAAGTTTCCATTTTGAAATTAATGAGTAAAGTTTGAATATACTTTGTTTGGATTATTTTCAAGATTT
This sequence comes from Pohlia nutans, assembly GCA_022496805.1. Classification (NCBI taxonomy): domain Eukaryota; kingdom Viridiplantae; phylum Streptophyta; class Bryopsida; order Bryales; family Mniaceae; genus Pohlia; species Pohlia nutans. The sequence continues at coordinate 9,725,555 of CM040086.1, forward strand.
GATTCTTTTTATTATATAATTTTTTGTAAACTTAGTATAGTTCTATCAGTTGACAACTGGGTCTATATCCACGATTTTGAATTCTGAACATATAGCATACTTAGTTTTTCTAAATATCACATAAGGATCATGGATAATTCATAATGATTGTGTCGATCATCAAGGATGATAAATTGGATATTTTCTCTACGAATATAAAATTTAGTATCGACTTCATTTTTAGAAAAACCAATACTAGATAGAAGAAAGGAATCCAATTGTTCTTACAAAGCCCTTCGTGACTATTTTAAGTCACATAAGGATTTGTGTAATTTGCAAGCAAGATTTTTTTAATCAAACACATAAAGACCATTTGGTAAAGACATGTATACTTCTTTTTTCAAATGTCCATTCAAGAATGTTGTGCAAACATTCATCTAATGAACATGTGATCCAAGCTGTGTTAAATAAACCAACAATACTCCTACATATGAAGATTTAAGGAAAAAAAAGTCTTATAATAGTCTAATCTTTTTTGCTTTGAAAATCTTTGAGCTACAAGTCAGGCTTTTCGTTTAATAATTTCATTTGTAGGACCATAATTTGTTTTGAAAATCCACTGCCTTCCAATTGTGGTATAGTTGGACGGTAGATTAGTAAGTTCCTATGTCTTATTCCTGATTAATGATTAAAATTCAACATTAATAGTTGCATGCCATTAGTTTGAGTGGAAATATTATAATGCTTCTTTATAGGATATAAGACCGGGTTCTAATAGTAGATTTGCAAAAAATGAATCTAAGGTGGTATACATCCATGGTTTTCTTTTGAGTTTATTTTTCTATATACTTGGTCTGCTTTCTATAGTTTCAGTTAGTATACCTCAGAATTTACGGATTTGTCATGGGTGAGTTGAAATGGAAGGAGAAGATGGAATCATTAGAAAGGGGTGATTCAAAGTTGGGGTGGTTAAATATGTCATGTACATGAATCAAAATCTTGTTTCAGATTAAGCTCATTAAACGTATACAATTTTATTATAGATTGTGTAGTATACCTGTAAAGGAGACTTTAGGGGTAATTCAAGCTGTTATATAGATATACTGGGTTGAGAGGGTGTATTTGAAATTTCAAATTGGTTATTAACTTGGATTTGATGTTGTACATGTACATATAGTGTAAAAACAAAATGTGGAATAGGAATTGCTCCTGGATTCTGAAATTGAAATATAGTGTAAGTACAAAAATTGAAATAGGAATTGCTCCTGGATTCTGAGATTGATTCTCAACAGGTAATAAATTATTAAAAGTAGAAGATGTTTGTAATAAAGTTGATAGTAGTGACATGTCATCATTATATTAATTATTGTCCTTAGATTTCATTAATTTGAAATGATCTTCCCAAAATATTACATTGCGGGATATTATAATTGCTCAATTTGATTGGGCTTGTAAATAGTAATGTTTGATATCCAAACAAGCTATTTCATCTTCCAAGATGAAGGTGTTTGTTCACCTTCATCTTTCATGTTTCGAAACAAATACAGAACTAAATAAACTTTAAGAAACCAATAAGTATTGTTATTCAAACATAATTATAACTAAAGCTGACGAATATGTTAATGTTGGTGATTCAATCACACTATCTAAATTTTTAATCATAGTTTCTTCTTGGAGTAAGTATGTATTTAATATATGGAGAGTCAAAGTTTGACCTCTTATGGAAATAAAAAGTTTAAATAATTTGAAGGCATGTTGCGCATCAAGGCTAAAACGTTGTCTTCATCACTCATAAGCAAGCCACAAGCCCTAAAAGATGTTTGAGAAGGGATCTAAGAGCATGACGATGTTTGGTCATGATGTCATTATCTTTATTTTCAAAGTTGGCTACTCTTGAAGGGGGAATGCACACTAGGGTCAACCGATTATTTTTGTCCCGGTACACTAGGCCACTAATCTTTTGAATCAATTAAAACAAATACAACAAAAAAAATTAGAATCCAAAAAAAATTCAACCATCTAAAAACATCTTAGAATCTTCAAAAAAATAAAATTTCTTTAAAATCTTTGTTGCATGTGTCTTAATTTATTTCTAAAAATAGCACCTTAGTGCACGAGGACAAAATTGGTTGATCCTAGTGTGCATTCAAACTAAAGATACATGTTTGTGACACAATCTTGGGCCTCAAATAATCAATGTGATCCGTCCCATCTATCCTTTAAGGTTTCCATGTGATATATGCTATACTAGATTAAGCTCGAGACAATAAATGATGATTGACAGGACATTTGTGTCTTCATCATACACCTCAAAGTCATGGGGCTAAACGGTTAAATCTAGGCAAATAAATCTGGATTAGGGTAGAGAGGCTAAATCTAAGTCTGCAAGGAATATGAGGTAAATACAAGGATAAAATAAAACTAAACTAGAGTAGGAAGGGTTACACTACGGTGAATATGAATAAATAAGGTATACTGAAGGAAAGAAAAGTATAAAATTGGATCAAATCAAGATGATAAAGTCAAGACAAAGATAAACAGGTTAAATCAAATTGAATTGCGAGGTCTAAGATCAAATCAATGAGAATGAAGGTAATATAGGATAAAGAGAGAAAACTTTGAGATAAATGAAAGATATAGTGGGATAACCCAAGGATATATCAAGGAAATTAAAGCTAAATGAAGCAACGTCAAAGGCGATTCTTAAGGTAAACTAGGTTGAATTAAGGGAAATAAAAGTGAACCGGTTATACATGGCAACTAAGGTAAGAATGCAGGTACAATGAGTGACTTAAGGGGAATCTAAGAGACACTAAGGAAAATTGAGGCTAGCACCATGAAAATTAGGTAGATTAATGTCAAATTGGGTGAACCAGTTAAATAAAAGGAGCTTGGTTAATCTAAAGTAATTAAGAGTAAACTAGAGAAGAGAGGAATCAACTAAGGAGTAAAGAAAGGAGGTTGTGCTAGGATGAACCGGCTCAAAACTCACAAAAAATGACAAAGTAATCAAGCCATCTAGTAAATAGAGAGAATAACTAGTTAAACAATGGCCATACAAGTGGTTGTGAATGCAATCATTTAATTTGAAGTATTAGTAAACCACTGAATTTAATCACATTGACTAGTTATTCTGACTCTAACTTGACATCACATCACATGATCAACAAATTAAACCACTAAAACCAATCTAGAAGCTTGAGGCACTGAAAAAATTGAAGGTTTTGCGAAAACTTGAACCCTTAGCTACAACAAGAAGGATTACATGAAGAACATGACAAAAACCTCAGTCTGAAATTAAGCCATATTTTCCTATAAGTAGGAAATCCAACCTTTGAAATGTAAACATCAAACGGGAAAAATAAGGGACTGCATAAGGGCCACATGACATTCTTCCAACTAACCAACTAGTGAACCAATTCACTCCTCCAACTAACCTACTAGTGAGCCAATTCACTCCACCACTTGTTCAGGTGGTTGGAATTTCATTTTTGACATGAATATGATATGGCCAGTACAACACCAGATAAATTCTACCAACAAGCTTAAAAGTGCAATTAATATTTCAATTCATTAAGCCAATTAATCACAATGACTAAATGAACCTGTAAAGGATTGCAGAATTAGTTGTCGATCCTCGATGTAGAGCTTGTTATTCCAACCAAAGGTCCAATCCTCAAAGCATGAACTCCCTTTGTTGTCACCAACAACCACGGGTTGTCGAAGTGTTTGTAGTCTCTCGACAAAGAATCCGCGCCAACAAATTGTTGCAGATACCATCGTGAAAGACTTTGAACCAACCACAAACAAAGACTGGATCTGCCACTGCGCCACTAGATCTTCACGCTCATCAAACCAGTCTACATGTTGCGATCTTCAACTACCACCACCAACTTGATCCGCCATGACCTTGTCCTTGTCCAAACTCCATAGTAATACCATGGCCGTCACAACATCGCTTCGTTCACCAGCAAATGCTCACAACAACACTTGATCAAATGCTTCAATCTCCTCACAAAACTTTGGCTAGTTTTTTCTTTTTCTCCCTCTACCGCCACGGCTCAACCATGTTCTAAAAAAACTAACTCTCTCTCCCCCCACAACAACACTCGACCAAATGCTTCAATCTCCTCGCGAAACTGTCCAAAGGACTAGCTATTTCCTTCTTTCTTTTCCTCTACCGCCACGGCTCAACGATGTTCGAAGAAAACTAACTCTCTCTCTCTCTCCCCCACAACAATACATGACCAAATGCTTCAATCTCCTCACGAAACTGTCCAAAGGACTAGCTATTTTCTTCTTTTACTCCCTCTACCGCCACGGCTCAACCATGTTCGAAGAAAACTAACTCTCTCTCTCCCCCCCCCCCCCCCCCCCCCCGCCCACAACAATACTTGACCAAATGCTTCAATCTCCTCACGAAACTGTTCAAAGGACTAGCTTTTTCCTTCTTTCTCTCCCTCTACCGCCACGACACAGCCGTGTTCTAAGAAAACTATCTCTTTCTCTCTCTCTCCCCCCCACACAATAAAAGATTTGAATCCTCGATCATACAACTTCATCCATCCATGGATTCATTCATCCATGAACTCAACCATCTAATTTTCTACTTCAACTTAAGTTCCTTTTACTCCTAGTTAACTATGGATCAAATTTATCTTTAATTCTAGAGCTTAGCATTGTTCTAAATTCTTACACACTGAAACTCTCATTGAGAGTTCAATTTAACATCATCCTTCTAAATACCCAACTTATGGCAATTAACTACCAAAACCTATGGTTAAGTAGACAAAACCTACTAACTTGTGAGTTTCAAGCAAGAATTCCAATCCATGGCCAAATCTAAATAAGATCACAAATTAGTGTACGAACAAATATCAAGACCAAAATGGGTATACAAATTCGCATCCCAAATTTCTTTATGTTTCATTTTTTATAAATGTTTTAATGAAGACAGCATAGTGAACAATCGTATGTGACCTCAAATGCAAGACACTAAACCATGCATCTACTCTAATGCAAGTGACTATATTAAGACATCTTACTTTGAACGAAATTATATGCCTTCATGTTACTTTCCAAGGCCAAAAGGTCGTTGACAAAAGAAAAATGTTACAATGTAAACATTTTCATAACATTTTTAATCAAGTAAAAAATACAACTTTATATTCCCAATAAATGAACGCATATATAATCTACATGTTATGATTTCTTTTTATGAATTTTGGTGGAAACTTGGAATTATTATGATTGTTGAATTCATTGTTTAGAAAATTCTCATATATTACACAATATACTTAGAGCTTTCAAATTTTTACTATTTTTGACCTAATCATAATGAAGAACGTTATAATGGATGAAAATTACTTCGTGTTTTAAAATTAGAGAAAAAAAACACTACCCTACAACTATAGATATTCAACTTACAATCACAATAAGATGTTGAATCTTAAGAATTTTGAAAGAATCATTTTTTTGGTGAATAATAGACTTTGTGATCTTTATTTTATAAGTTGGGCTCCTCAAGTTGGGCTCAAATTGCAACACTTGTGATTTTTATATATTTTTAGTAAGAATGGGACAATCACTATCATTTAAAAAATAATTTGAATACCTAGCAACCTTAATGTCTTAAAGTTAGCCTACCCTATATATAGTCATATTTGTTCCGAGATTTGTTTAAAAATGATTCAATAAATATTTTAAATGGAATTCTTTTGAATTTCTTTTGAAACTATAAGTTGGTACTATTGAATAGTATAGAAATTATTAATGAAAATATCTTAAATTTAGAAAATTCAAGATTTTTTTTAAACAACCTACCCAAGTATAAATTACAACATTTTCCATCAAAAAAATCATCACAAATTGCAAAAGGAGTATAAAGAAATCATTTTGTGCTTGCCTATATTAATGTTCAGAATTTTTAACAATGATTGGAAAACTCAATAAGGTGTAATGTTCAAACAAAACTGAAGAAAAAATCACAATGAAATATTAAATAGCACAACAAATGAGATTTGAAAAAAAAAAAACTTAATAAATGAGAATCATACCTAAAAATAAGTAACTTTGAAATGAATCTGACTTGAGAGTACGGTATGATAGAAACAAAATATTTTGTCCCTAAAATATCTATTTACTAAAGCAGAGCCCTTTTTTATTTACACCTTGAGTAATGCAATGTTGTATTGAAAGTGATGTGTACGTACTGTAGTACCATAGTAAGGTCGCTAAACAATAATTCAAAAAAGAAAACGTGGAAATTATTAGGACAAAAAAGAATAAAAATTGAATAAATTATTTTAAGCCTATACTTTGCTATTTGCTTAGGAAAAAAATCAAGGACCATGAGTTTTCCTTGTTTTTGAGTATCATTTTCACCTCTTACATTTAGTTTTCTTGTGATTTTTTGTTTTTGTACTCGATAGTTAATACCGATTGAACATTTAACCCCGAAACGTCCCATAGAGATAGTAGATAGGTGGCCGTAAAATTGGAATTGGCTACCAACAAGAAGCTCTAAATTGGAATCTCAATAGCTCACTAGAACCGCATTGATATAAATTTCAACTTCTGTGTTGAACTCAACCCTATAAAAGGTCTGAATCCATTCCAAATACTAGAAAAATACACCGTATTCTATTGGCCGCAAAGGCACTTTCAGACATTTAGGGGTTAAAAAGAACTAAAGAACCTTTTTGACCAGTTAGTTTATTATGAAACTTGCCCTCTGCCTCCGGTAATATAGATGTAAGTTACATGGTTCTTTTGAGTACATGATTGTGTGAATGGAAACTGGAAAATTTGACCAACCTGGGAAAGATTGGCATCCCGCTGACTTCCAAAGTTCCAATGCCCTCCAGGTCTCCACTGTCCTTGTTGCGTAGGAAGAGAACTAAGGCTTGGATTCTTCAGGTACAACTGTACCTTCAACAAGGGAGTGTTTACGCCACAGTGACTTGGAGTGCGGGTACCATACATAGGGTCCATTAATCGTACCAATAGGGGTGTTACAATGGGTTTCAATTTTTGGTAAATGGATTTTCATCCCAACTGCCCAAGCGTCCAATTTCTAGATCATGTACAAAATTAAACTCATCCGTTATGTACTTTTTGCATCGTGGATTTTTTTATTGAAGGTTTCATGGGAAGTTAGTTTCATGCAGGTGTGAAGTGATTAGAAAGGAGATGATTTGTGAGTATTTTATGCCTCATTTTATGTTGTAGCGATTCACCAAAAATTTCTAAAATCATAGTTCAAAATAGTTCAAAAGTGCTCTTGAAAAAATCAACTCATAAAATTAAGCAACCAAAAAGTCTTCAAAAATCACAACACTTAGAGTATTACATTTCACCTTATGGCAACAAATTTCATCCACAAATTGCTCATATCTTATTCGTAATCAAATTACAAAAGAATTTTGAATTTTACGTTTTTTTTTTTTTTTTGAATCAAATGAACATTTATTCCATTGATTGAATTTTACGTTTCAAACTTTATACAAAAATATTGGTGATTGCAATCACAGAACAAACCCTATGGATAGAATTTAAAATTCATAATGTACAAGTTTTATTCATACATCAAGTTCAAAATATTTTTATTATGCGTCTTTGCAATGCTTCATATATGAAGAGGGTTGTAGGCATTTAGGAGTTAAAACATGTTTGATCTTCAATGTTCTACCATTCTTCTACAACATGATCCTGCAAATCAATTGCACTTAACTCCTAAAAACCCGAGTGGTATTGGAGAAAACATAAATGTGTTGAAATATGTGCCTTCCATTTGTTCGATTCTGAACCACCCAACCAGCTTACAATCCACGGTAAACAATTACCGTGGTATTTGATAATATTTCTTATATTCCTAATTTTTACTTCTGGTGTTTTATCAAATCAAAATCATTGGGATATTTTTGTACACTATTTTGAGATCTTATTTAGACTTAGCCATGGATTGGAATTCTTGCTTGAAACTCACAAGTTAGTAGGTTTTGTCTACTTAACCATAGGTTTTGGTAGTTAATTGCCATAAGTTGGGTATTTAGAAGGATGATGTTAAATTGAACTCTCAATGAGAGTTTCGGTGTGTAAGAATTTAGAACAATGCTAAGCTCTAGAATTAAAGATAAATTTGATCCATAGTTAACTAGGAGTAAAAGGAACTTAAGTTGAAGTAGAAAATTAGATGGTTGAGTTCATGGATGAATGAATCCATGGATGGATGAAGTTGTATGATCGAGGATTCAAATCTTTTATTGTGTGGGGGGGAGAGAGAGAGAAAGAGATAGTTTTCTTAGAACACGGCTGTGTCGTGGCGGTAGAGGGAGAGAAAGAAGGAAAAAGCTAGTCCTTTGAACAGTTTCGTGAGGAGATTGAAGCATTTGGTCAAGTATTGTTGTGGGCGGGGGGGGGGGGGGGGGAGAGAGAGTTAGTTTTCTTCGAACATGGTTGAGCCGTGGCGGTAGAGGGAGTAAAAGAAGAAAATAGCTAGTCCTTTGGACAGTTTCGTGAGGAGATTGAAGCATTTGGTCATGTATTGTTGTGGGGGAGAGAGAGAGAGAGTTAGTTTTCTTCGAACATCGTTGAGCCGTGGCGGTAGAGGAAAAGAAAGAAGGAAATAGCTAGTCCTTTGGACAGTTTCGCGAGGAGATTGAAGCATTTGGTCGAGTGTTGTTGTGGGGGGAGAGAGAGTTAGTTTTTTTAGAACATGGTTGAGCCGTGGCGGTAGAGGGAGAAAAAGAAAAAACTAGCCAAAGTTTTGTGAGGAGATTGAAGCATTTGATCAAGTGTTGTTGTGAGCATTTGCTGGTGAACGAAGCGATGTTGTGACGGCCATGGTATTACTATGGAGTTTGGACAAGGACAAGGTCATGGCGGATCAAGTTGGTGGTGGTAGTTGAAGATCGCAACATGTAGACTGGTTTGATGAGCGTGAAGATCTAGTGGCGCAGTGGCAGATCCAGTCTTTGTTTGTGGTTGGTTCAAAGTCTTTCACGATGGTATCTGCAACAATTTGTTGGCGCGGATTCTTTGTCGAGAGACTACAAACACTTCGACAACCCGTGGTTGTTGGTGACAACAAAGGGAGTTCATGCTTTGAGGATTGGACCTTTGGTTGGAATAACAAGCTCTACATCGAGGATCGACAACTAATTCTGCAATCCTTTACAGGTTCATTTAGTCATTGTGATTAATTGGCTTAATGAATTGAAATATTAATTGCACTTTTAAGCTTGTTGGTAGAATTTATCTGGTGTTGTACTGGCCATATCATATTCATGTCAAAAATGAAATTCCAACCACCTGAACAAGTGGTGGAGTGAATTGGCTCACTAGTAGGTTAGTTGGAGGAGTGAATTGGTTCACTAGTTGGTTAGTTGGAAGAATGTCATGTGGCCCTTATGCAGTCCCTTATTTTTCCCGTTTGATGTTTACATTTCAAAGGTTGGATTTCCTACTTATAGGAAAATATGGCTTAATTTCAGACTGAGGTTTTTGTCATGTTCTTCATGTAATCCTTCTTGTTGTAGCTAAGGGTTCAAGTTTTCGCAAAACCTTCAATTTTTTCAGTGCCTCAAGCTTCTAGATTGGTTTTAGTGGTTTAATTTGTTGATCATGTGATGTGATGTCAAGTTAGAGTCAGAATAACTAGTCAATGTGATTAAATTCAGTGGTTTACTAATACTTCAAATTAAATGATTGCATTCACAACCACTTGTATGGCCATTGTTTAACTAGTTATTCTCTCTATTTACTAGATGGCTTGATTACTTTGTCATTTTTTGTGAGTTTTGAGCCGGTTCATCCTAGCACAACCTCCTTTCTTTACTCCTTAGTTGATTCCTCTCTTCTCTAGTTTACTCTTAATTACTTTAGATTAACCAAGCTCCTTTTATTTAACTGGTTCACCCAATTTGACATTAATCTACCTAATTTTCATGGTGCTAGCCTCAATTTTCCTTAGTGTCTCTTAGATTCCCCTTAAGTCACTCATTGTACCTGCATTCTTACCTTAGTTGCCATGTATAACCGGTTCACTTTTATTTCCCTTAATTCAACCTAGTTTACCTTAAGAATCGCCTTTGACGTTGCTTCATTTAGCTTTAATTTCCTTGATATATCCTTGGGTTATCCCACTATATCTTTCATTTATCTCAAATTTTTCTCTCTTTATCCTATATTACCTTCATTCTCATTGATTTGATCTTAGACCGCGCAATTCAATTTGATTTAACCTTTTTATCTTTGTCTTGACTTTATCATCTTGATTTGATCCAATTTATCCTTTTCTTTCCTTTAATGACTAGTGTAACTTTTATGCTGTGTGTCATGGCTTTTAATCTCGGGTGGGTCATTTACTGCATTTTACACACGTGCGGCAGAAAATAGCATGGGTTTTATTCATCATAGGTAAAATTTATAAGAATTGATAAAAATATTACAAATATGGTAGAAGCATTGAAAGAGTACATGCCATTATAAATAATTTAGGTTTACCACAATTCTGGTCTATTATGATTTTAGTACATGTAATTTAGGGAATTGCTTATGGGATCCAATGTATTAAACTGAGTATAGTCTATTTTGTGGGGGAAAGAGCTCGAGCACAATTGGTAGAAAAGGGCGGTCAGCTGCGCGGTGGATGAAACGTAGGTCTAGAAGTGGATGAAAGCTCAGTTCTTGCATTGTTCTGAGGTTGTTTGCTTGGTGGTTGACTCATGTAGTTCTATTTTTTGTCTATTGTTTTTCTGCTCAACTGTAAAGTAATGCTTCAAAAGAAAATCAAAGTAATCACCGATAGAACTGATTCTGAAATTGGAACAACTTCGAAGTATTTTGTGCACATTTTCCAAAATGTATGAAAGAAGGTTCAGTTTTGGTCATTTTCTTGAGGCCATTTTTCTCACATTTTTAAAGTTATATTTCTTTTACATTATATTTAAGCCTTTACAAGGAAGAAAGCATATAAAAAATTTCTTTGGTCACCGTTTTATAAAAAATGATAGAGTCCATAATATAGGCCATTTTTTCCCATGAAGTAATCATAGGGGTCCTTTTAATTTCAGCTAGGAGGTAAATAGCCCCCCAAAAAACATCCTCTCGCCGCACGTGGTACCCAAAATATATAAAGAGTGACCCACCCGAGCTTTTAATTAAAAGCTTCTAGTTAACCCATGTGTGCGAAGAATTGGATTGCCAATCATTCATAGTAACCAATGAGATAATCTCAATTTTTTTTTAAATGGAAATCAAATTATTGTTCCAACTTCGTTAGTAAGTTGTAAATTGGTTTTTAAATTTTGAATTTTGGTGTGGTTTGGGTTAACCCTTAAATGTCAAAGGGTGCTTGAAATATTGGAGGAAACTTCCAAATATTAAGGAATTAGGTGAATAATGAAAAAAGAAAATAGAAAAGGGTCCAAGTAAATTTTTGGAGGTAAATTTTATTAAAAAAATTACATTGATATAGGATGCTCAAAATTGATTACAAGAATGAAAATGAGATTATTCTTGAGATGTTATTAATTATAGTGAGAATTACTTTTCTTTTTTTAGGATACTTTTAAATACCCCTTTTTTGCACATGATACTCAAAGATACAAAGAATGCTCCCTTGAGCTGAAATAAAATGAAAATGAAGGAAGAAATTTCAGCCAATGGGAGGCCTAAAAACCGAGGGGACTAATGAATGTCACTTTACACCAAAATTTTTAGTCCAAGAGACGGAAGGACGAGAAAATGACATAGGCAACACTTTTGTCCTTTTGTAGCAACAAAAATGTACATTTTTCAAGGTCTCCGGATTTTGTGTCAAGCCCACCTTAAGAGGTGGGTCTAACGCAAAATCGGGGGGGGGGGGGGGGGGGGGGGCGGCGTTTGGCCAAAATTCTCACAACCAATCATTTTTTATTTTTTAAGAAATATGTAATAACTTTATTTTTTTAAATTAGCACTTTATTTTGTGGCCCCTTCTCACTTTACACCATATCCAAAGGCTGTCAAGTTCAAAGGTTGGCTTCTCAAGAATGAGCAATGGCCCTTGCGAGGTTTTCTCCATGGCTTCTCTCCTCTAGTATAAAGAGGGCTTTAAAAGCCTCTCTTACGTCGAAGGGTTAATTTCAACTGGATGTCATATATCATGCCACCTATAGAGATAAACTAGGAGATCTTTTATGTATGCCACAATTTGGAAATCAGACACCCTATTTGAACCACTATATACTATTTGTGTACGTATCAAAATTTAACTTGTAAGATATTCATACAAAATGAATCTTACAAACTTGAACAAGCGGCTAGTAGCTTAGTCGCTGCCAAAGTATTTTACTATCAGCCATGTAAGTCCTGTAAACAAAACGTTTTTGTCAATGATTTTTCAAGCAATTAAAAAGGGCAAAAAGCACCAAAAATAATCGGCATGCACCAAGTCTTAAGTAAAAATTGAAGAAAAAATAAAGGAAGATGCTAGCCATTGTTCCAATTTTGAAAATGAATTAGATGAAATCGTTAGTTTTAATGAAAGTCATCCAATATGTGGATGAAAATATAGTTCTATCCAAAATATAGATGAATATGAAAATATTTGGCTACACTACTTTATTTTATGTCACCACTCCAACATTTCTTCAAAAACCAAAAAACATCCTTCGTTTTTGTAGTCTCTAATTCCCCTTTAGTTGTGGGCAACGTTTTTTTCCTAACTATATTTCGCTGGATTTCTTTACAAAATATGGCATTTCTCTTTTGTTAGGGAAAAAATGAAAATAATTTGAATTTTCCTCCAAATTTTCTCCTTTTTTTTGGTGTGAAAAAAGCCAGGTTTTGTGAAGGAAAATTACCAAATTGTGAAAAAATTCTATCAAATATGATTGTAAGCTTAAGATTTCGCCAAATATTATTTCCCAATTTCCTTTACGTCGCCTATCAGGCTTCAAGGAAAAAAACACAAGAAAAACACTTGTTGTGGGGCCGGGACAGCAAATAACTTAAGGGTGGTTTAAGGTAGGAAAACCAAAAACGGTGAAAATAAGGTGATTTGACCAGAAGGAATGGAGTTAGAAATTATGTGAAATTTTTTTGAGATGAAGAAGAAGAAATGATGAAAAATGCAAGTTGTTTCGTATTTTTATTCCCTGTAAATAATTATCTACAATTTCTCAAGGTGGGAAGTTTGTCAAACCCCCTTCTTGTATACTAGACTCTTCTTTTTCTACACATGAAAGCACCTAAAACGGTTAACTAATATCACAGAAAACCGCACACAAGATTCAAAAAAAATTAGTAATTTTTAGTAAATTTTTAGTAATCCTCGTCATGCAAAAATTCTCCATTTTCGGTCTACCACCTCCCTGCTTTTAAAAAACTCTAGTGCACGCCTTGAGGGCATTAACCGTTTTTGGTTTTCCTACCTTACCTTATTTAAGTGGTGGGTACTGGTTGACCTTGAAGTAAAAACATTCGTAGATGGAGACAAATTTAGTGAGTGCCGGCAAACTTCCAAAGCAGAGGCCGGCCAGCCAGGGCAAGTGGGCAGCGCCAGATGAGCTTTTTGGAAATCCAAAAGTGAAAGGCATTTATTTAAATACACTCAGATAAGCATTGGAGGCATGATAAGCCTTGAAGAATTTTTCTTTTCGTTTTTTTTTTCTTTTTCTGGGGGTTTAGCTTTTGGTTTTGAAACCTACACCTATAAGGTAGAGGACCCAATTTCCAACCGGGTCCAATTCCCAACCACTGACAGGGCGTACATTTTAGGTCAGACCTCGAAATTCTCATGTAGCCAGTATGAACATTTTAGGGGTGAACGGTTTTGGCACCTCTACATCTCTAACTTCAAAAATTCATAAGTAATTCAATAATAGTCTGAAACATATGGTTCAAGTTAGATTGGGCTTGTACAAACTCTGCACATATTTCTAAATCATTTTGATAGCCACTCCAGAAACAAAACTTGTTGAACCTGAAATTCGGATGAGAATTGGGTCTACTACCTTATGCTTACAAAATTTGACTTGCTACTTAACCCTTAACCCTTAAACGACAATTTGGGTCCTGGGTGGGTAGCCCGGAAAGAATCTAAATTTTTTTGCAAAAAAAATAAAAAAATAAAAAAATAGCAAAAACGGCTCTGCAGTGCATTGTTGGCTAGCACTGTAGCACTGCGGCACTGCTGAACTTCAGCTGCCCCAACCTCAAAACTTGTTCAATTTGATAACGTTGATTGCTTACCAACGATTCCACAATCTTTCAAATGAGGTGAAAATTTGGAATCTAGATCGTTTTTTCAGTAGCTTTCCAACGCAACAAGTCTCGCTTGATTTGGTTGAGAAATGAAACTTCTATCTCCAATTATTCCTTTATACCAAGCCCGTAGGGCTTGCTTTGACGTTTAAGGGTTAAAGGACAATGCAAGCCCCACGGGCTTGGTTAAATTTTGGAAGAATCTTGCTCATAACTTCTACTTCATTGCACCAAATGAAGTTTTTTAAATGCCAAACCGAGCACCTTAGAGATATCTATACTTCATTAGAATAGAGCTAAAGTAAATTAAAAACATAATCATGCTTAAAATGGAATTTAAAAGAGATTTTAGGTGTGGTATCAAGAAAGCATATGTCGTTTAAGGGTTAAACTAAAATGTACATGTGACCTTACTTAACCCCTAAGTGCCCAAGGGTTTTCTTCAAATGCTAGATGTGTCATAATGTCCATCTTACTCGACTTGTATGAGCTTTGATTATTTAACATATTTAGAGCACAATAGTAAGACAACATCCATACGGTTAAATTTTGGAAAAATGCTATGAATTATTTAATAATCAATTTATAAGAATTTTCTTTGAAAATGCATAAACAATACATGTTTAGTCATTTTGACTTAGAATCAAGTATGATAGGTCAAAAACATTGGTTTTATATGGTGGTTACCTTGTTCATGTTAGAACTAATCCTATTTGGTAGAAAATTTAAAGATTCCATTCCAGGTAGATTTTCAAAATTGTGACAACGTGAGATGCTTTCACTTTGAGGGCTTTAGAGGAGAATTGGTAAAAAAAAATTCAGAATTTCTTTTTGGAAAAGTTTCTTACTTTCAATATCTACAAGGGAAAAAAATGACGCTAAAAAATTGTTATTTTTGCAAAAGTTATGGACGTTTAAAGTGGGCTGAACTTTTTTTAAACTCTGAAATTTTTGATCGATCATATATGGTTGATTAGGCAGTTAGGGGTTAATAAGTTCAATTTCTACACTTACTTAAGCTAAAGTGGATTGCCTCCAAATGATTGGGTTCATTTTATAAAATTAATTGTTGAGTACCATCTTCCTACAAAGAAGATTAGGTTGCTGAAACCCTGCCCTCCCTCCACGTTTCAAAATCTGCTTAGAAGGACTTAATTATGAGATTCACTCTCATAATATCCCCGCAGATTGTTTCAAATTGGCGATGCATTGGGCTCTGTGCATTAAATGTACCATACATACATGATGCAACAACAATCAATGCTCAAAGGGTTTTCCTCCAAGTAGCAATAATGCAATCCACAACAACTCAGTCAATGCCTTGCATGAGGTACTTTGGCAAACTCTAAGCTCCCAAGTCGTCTTATTTCTTGGATGCATGTTTGCATAGAATTGGTGGTGCTCCAATTGTATTGAGAGCGGATGGGGAGTTTAGAAGCAATGTCATTTGGGTCACAGAGTAGCGGACAATAGTTCCAATATGTAGCGCTCATCAGATGTTGCTTTCCAATTTGTATTCGTTACGTTTTATTTCATTTTAGTTTGTAAATATACGATAACAAGCAGTGGTATGCTGCATATACCTCGTGTACAACATAAACTGACTACCTGTTTGTATTTTTGGTTATGGGCACATGCAAGGGATGCTACTTCTTGAGAAATTCTCAAATTTCCAATTCATTCCCTTGGAGTTGGAATTTTGTTTGTTGCTTATGTTCTTTTATTGCAATTCACTTATTTTGCTATTATAGCTTTCCTTTGCAATTTGGTGTTTAAGCAGTTGTTGTTTCACAATTTGCTGGGAGAATTATATTGTCTGATTTAGTGAATCTCAAGTAACGACTTGCATTTAAAGTTTGCAATATTTATAGAGATGCCTTTGTTGAATATTTTACAATATTGGATTTTTCTTTATTTCTTGTTTACGCTGTAAATTTAGAACATGAAATGTTTTGTGATTTTTCTTGGAATTGAAACATTGATTTAATAGTAGACCCATGTCTATTTACTGAATTTGTTCATATTAGTTTAAAGTGGGAGTTTGATTTTTGAGATCCTTTAGAATATGCTTTGAATTTTCAAAGAAGTTTATAAACCTTTTTTTAAAATCGAAGATTTGTTTCCATTGCACACACAACATTATTTAGAACTCCTACAATGATTATGGTGTGCGATGTTGATTCCCTAGGGTGAATACTGGGGCTGCTAAAGAATCTTATGCAACATCGGCTTACAAACATCGCACTAAAATGAAGAGAGCACATACCTATACTCCCAGGGTGGTGATATTTTGGATTACCTACACTAAACCCAATGCTCCAAATCATTTCTACTCATTTCTCTCTTGAACCCCTAAATGACAGAGGGGGTAAGGGCAAAACCTAAATGTGTTATAAAATGTTGCTTCTACAACTTCGATGAAGTTTGGTCCAAAAGAGAAAATGAGAAGCGCAATGTTTAGTAATTATCCGTACGGTCAAACTTTCAAAAAATGTTTTAGATACTCATTAAACCAATTTAGAAGCATTTATTGTTGAATATTCACCAAAATTACAATTTTTATTTTAAGAATTTGAAATTTGGTATGATTGGTTGAAACTAGACATTCTATTCTAAAGTTCAAAAAAGAATTTTTTTAGAAAGAGGGAACATCATTACTTTTGTGAAATAGTAAGTTTTGTAACACTAGGACAATGTTGAGGTGTTTGTCTTTGAAAATTTCTTCTTGATGGAGTTTAACTCGGATTGACGTGATTCAAATTGGGTTGGAAAGTAGACTTGATTTCCTATTCAAAAATATTTTTTATTTTCTAAAACAGTTTTGTTTTCATCTTGGGTAGCCCGTAAAAAAAGGGCAGCGACCATAAAATGGTCGTTCGGTCACTTAGGGGTTAACCCTTAAACGTCAAGATAAGCCCCATGGGCTTATTTAAAAGAGAATAATGAAGAAAAAAAGTTGATTTTCTCAACCAAATCAAGTGAGAATTGGTGCGTTGGAAAGCTACTGGAAAAGCAATCTAGATTCCAAATTTTCGCCTCATTTGAGAGATTGTGGAATCATTGGTAAGCAATCAAAGTTATCAAATTGAACAAGTTTTGACGTTGAAGCAGCTGAAGTTCAGCAGTGCCGCAGTGCTACAGTGCTAGCCAGTAGTGCACTGCAGAGCCGTTTCTGCATATATATATATATATATATATATATATATATATTCGCCTCCAAAAATTTCAGATGCCTTCCGGTGTGCCCCGTCCAGGCCCTCTTGACGTTTAAGGGTTAAGAACGTTTTCAGTAAGTGGGCAAATACACCATAATAAAATTTTCTCCTAGAAAGTAAATATTTCGTAACAATTACAGTGTGTTAACATTTTATCAATCAAAAAAGTCAACTTTTGAGTATATCACGTGTATAAATTCATAGCAAGATGTTCATTGATTCTACATAGACTATTCATGTATAACTAAAATTTATGACTTCTTAGGGCCTCTTTACACTAGAGGCGAGAAGCCACAACAAAGGCAACTTAAACCAAGAAGTTTGACGACCAAAAGCGTAGGTCATGAAGACGGGAAAGACTTATTGTCCCTAGGGTCACTAACATTTATCTGGTGTAACAAAGTGTTTAAAGAGGGCATTTGAATGAGTGCTATGACATAATTGGAGTATAAAAAAAGTATATTCTACAATGTTTAAGAGATATTCTAAGTAGGTTCTTGAACTATTTCTTATTTGAATTTGAAACATCATATATTACATATAAGATTTTATGATTAGATAGAAAATTTTCTTCTTTTGAATAAGAAGGATCGTATAGTTTTAGTTCACATAATTTTCTATTTTTCGCATCATCAACCCTCAGTACTATCCTCACACCAAAGAAGAACAATTGGTTGCGGAGAGGAGTAGCCGCGTGCTTATGAAGGGAGTGCATTTGCTTGCCAACATGGTCAAGACCAAGGCTTTTCTTTTGCACTGTAGCAGTGCTATATGCATGTAATGGAGAGTGGTCTCTCCATATTTAAACCATTATGATTTTGCCACGACCGTGGAGTTTGGCACCATGGTGCCAAAAAAAAGCCCTAGTCAAGAGTAAAGAGAAGGAGTGAGCATGAGCAAGAGTGTCTGAGCTTAAGAACTGGGGTTTGGGGCCAAGAACCAAGAAGATTAAGATAAAGACAACTAAAAACGTGACTAATTCATCTATTGCCTTACGTGCCCTTTCTTTTAAAAAAATAATGTTGAAGTGAGGAGGCTCTTTGAGTGCTTTTGGTAGGCAGTTTTGGGATCATAGTCATAGTCGCTATTTAATTAATGCCTGGCGATCAAAATTCTGGTGCATAGTTACGAAGTTACTAACTCATTGTTCTTGTTATAAGTAAGTTGTTCAAGATTATTTTCTAATATTTGCACTAATAAATGAACAACATAATCAATACAACTACATCATTTCCCATCCAAATCTACATCAAGGGACTTTAACATATTGATCAATGATCATTTAGTGCACCTAACAAATACTAGGTTACATAGTAAAGTTTCTTAACTCCTAAAGGTGCCACTAACCCGTTTTGGATTGGTGGTATTTTTGGTTCTTCGAGATTTCCCTTCTCACGAACGTTTTTACTACGAATCATTTTTTGGAGATACATTATCATGTTGTTTTATCCAACATGTGGATTTGGTGTTACTAAAGTATATACTTTAAAAAAATTACAAACGTGCATTCGTTCTCACAAAGCTTGTACTCTCTTTAATCTTTAACTTACAACCAAGCCTTTAATCAATGGAGGGAAGCTAAAGAAAGGCATGGGACTGAGTTGTGAGCTCCTTTGTCTCCATAACATCCACAAATGTGTTCTTGTGGTTACATGAGTCTTTCTCATGAATAATACTAATCGGGTTAGGAGTGTGTAGGATTATACATTCAAATGGGCAGTCTCCTTTGGTTTGGAGTTCAATTCCCCTGTCTAATGCTTAATTTTTGAGTTTATGTTGAAGATTCTTGATGTTAAAAAATGTTGTTGTTTCTCATGTAATGGTTAAATTTACGGTTCTTGGAATGGTTGATGTTTGGTTAATTGTAAGGCATGTTATGTGTTCAATTTTTATTTTTATTTTATTTATTTATTTGTTGTGTTTCGTATTTTTGTTGCTCATTTGATGGTGTAGCCAGAAATTGCTTAACCCTTAAATGACAGAGGGGGTATGGGCAAAACCTAAATGTGTTATAAAATATTGCTTCTGCATCTTTGATGAAGTTTGGTCCAAAAGAGAAAATGAGAAGCGCAATGTTTAGTAATTATCCGAACGGTCAAACTTTCAAAAAATGTTTTAGATACTCATTAAACGAATTTAGAAGCATTTATCGTTGAATATTCACCAAAATTACAATTTTTATTTTAAGAATTTGAAATTTGGTATGATTGGTTGAAACTAGATTTTCTATTCTAAAGTTCAAAGAAGAATTTTTTTAGAAAGAGGGAACATCATTACTTTCGTGAAATAGTAAGTTTTGTAACACTAGGACAATGTTGAGGTGTTTGTCTTTGAAAATTTCTCCTTGATGGAGTTTAACTCAACATGATTCAAATTGGGTTGGAAAGTAGACTTGATTTCCTATTTGAAAATATTTTTTATTTTTCATTCCGGACAGCCCGTTAAAAAGGGCAGCGACCATAAAATGGTCGTTTGGTCACTTAGGAGTTAATCAATGCCACAATTCAACCACACTTCAACCCACAACTCACCATCACAGGAGCACGAAACAAAATCCGTCTCCACTTCAAGATCTAAATAAAATAAAATAAAATAAAATAATTAAAAGGAAAAAAACTTGGAAGCCAAATAACATTTTTTAGCTAGTGCTGCAACACACTCTTTTGCTTTTGAAGAGAATCAACATATGAATAGGAAATTGATGATGTGGAATGTCTAAAAACTATTACAAAAAAGAAGTTTATTAACCCCTAAGTGACGGATGAACCATTTTATGGTCTTTGCCCTTTTTTATGGGCTGCCCAAAATAGAAAAACATTTTTATAGAAAATAAAAAATATTTTTAAACAGGTAATCAAGTCTACTTTCCAACCCAATTTGAATCATGTCAATCCGAGTTAAACTCCACCCGGGAGAAATTTTCAAAGAAAAACACTTCTACATTGTCCAGTGTTAGAAAACTTACTATTTGGGGAAAGTAATGATGTTCTCTCCATTGAAAAATTTGCAATTTTTTATTTTAGAATAGAATGTCTAGTTTTAACAAATCATACAAAATTTCAAATTCTAAAAATAAAATTTGTGATTCTTATAAATATTTGAAGTTAAATGCTTCTAAATTCATTATGAGATGATAAAAAGCTATTTTTTGATATTTGACCGTATGGAAAATTACTAAACATCAAGCTCCTCATTTTCTCTTTTGGACCAAACTTCATCAAAGTTGAAGAAGTAATTTTTTATAAAACATTTATGTTTTGCCCTTACTCCCTCCATCATTTAGGGGTTAACCTGCCGAACCATCATTAGTTATTAGAGTTAACCGAAAAGAAGAGAAAATACATGTTAGGTGAGGTGAGTTTGACCCGTATCTAAGGCACCCAAGCACACTGGCATGGTTTCCAAAGAATTCAAAATAGAAAGGAGTGTGAACTAGTTTTGCCGTCACAAAGGAGGCAAAACTGAGATGAAGGTGAGTTCAAAGAGAGCCAAGGCTTGAAGACCATCCACTTGAGACATAATTTGTAGACTCCATTGATTAGTTGTCTCTGACAACTTGAAGCTCGTGTCTAAAACTAAGGATAGAGGGTATCTTCTTCCCCTTTTGCTTTGATTTCGGCTACACTACAAGACAGTATAGACTCTCACTTCCTGGATTTTTGGGGGTCAGGTTACGTGTTCTGTTTTCGGTTAACTCTATTGATTCTTCATAAAATTACGATTCATGCAATGATTCTGGCCTGCAATGCTGATTCCCAAGGGTGAACAGCGGGCCTGCTAAAGAATGTTCGTGAGGCAAAACTTTATCATCTGCCCGTTAGAACGATAACACGAGTGGAAGCAGGATCTGTCTAAATCCCCCCATCGAGCGTGGCTCGGAGGCCAGGTTCGGTGGGGGGTGGCGGGGGTGGGGTAAAACCTGCCCCCCTATTTTTAAGTTGAATGGGGCCTTACTTGACCTCATCGGGGGCATCCTAGAATAAAATGGGGCCGCAGGCTCCAAATTTAGCAAAAAAAAAAACCAAAAAAAGTCCCCAAGGGGCCAAAACGGGGAGGGCGAGAGAAATGAACCCCACCGAGCCTGGCATCCGAGCCACGCTTGATGGGGAGAAATAAAGAGACCCGTGGAAGTAGAGCCATAGTAAGTTAGCAAGCAGGTGCTGCAGGGGTCTCTTTATTTCTCCCCATCGAGCGTGGCTCGGATGCCAGGCTCGGTGGGGTTCATTTCTCTGGCCCTCCCCGTTTTGGCACCTTGGGGACTTTTTTTGGTTTTTGTTTTGCTAAATATGGGGCCTGCGGCCCCAATTTACTCTCGGAAGTCCCCGATGAGGTCAAGTAAGGCCCCATTCAACTTCAAAATAGGGGGCAGGTTTTACCCCACCCCGCCACCCCCCACCGAACCTGGCCTCCAAGCCACGCTCGATGGGGGGATTTAGACAGATCCGTGCTGCAGGACCCCTTGAAATTTTAACCAAAAAGGCACTTGTATCAAGTGCCAATGACACTTTCCCAGAAGCTTCCCATAGCAAGGCAATTACTTGTATAATTCGTCAATTGTATGAATTACTGCAAGCAGAACTGAACACCTGGCTACTCCAGAACACGTGCAGAATTGGACTTTTGGATCTCAACGGGCGACTGGGTCACCCAAGTTTTTTCAACCTGTCGGTTTGTACCATTGCACACAATAATAACGCCACTAGTAAGTTGCTTAACTTCAATGTCTTAGCCAGTGATCTCAAAACTGGCTAAAATTAGCTGGATTTCTACCCAAAAAAATTGGGCTGCTAAACATACAAAGAAAAAAATTGAATTTTTTGAAATGTAGCGAGAATGCTCATCATGATATAAATATGTAGCAACTTCATGAGGCGATATCCGCGGATATCATCATGGTATCACCTTAATATATCAAGGGTATTGCCGGATATAATTATAGAGGTATCGTGAGTATTGTATGCAGTGGGTAGCAAAAGTAGATACCATTTATGTGGGAGGTCGCATAATGTTCTAAACGTCAAAGTGGTTCTGAGATTGGTCCGGAATGACCTTAAACTACCAGATGATGGAGAGGGGTACCTTTAAGGTGTTGCCGGGGTACCCAAGAGGTTGGTGGTTCGATTCCGGCCGTAAAATCATCACTCTACCGGATGGAAAAATCCCGGCGATGGGTTGCCAAAAGGTAACTCGTCAGCTTTGCCGCTGGTTTGTGAAAGCAACTCGTGTGTTCCAATAAATTTTTAAAAAAAAAGAAAAAAAAAGAAAAAGTGGTTCTGAGATCACTGGTCTTAGCTGTGGTATGAATAATTATACATACGTCATACGTGCTTCCTGAGGTTTATCGATCTCGAACTGTAAATGAGGAAATCCGGAAGTAAGTGTACAGTTCAGTACTGTACACTTAGTGGTGAGTTGCTCGAACACTAGACAGTGTTTGAGCAAAGCATGTCGGACTATGATCTAAGAAACGGATATTTCAGAGGCCCCAAGCATGATGCCGAACTCACTCCCCGCCACTATTTAAAAATTAAGTACGTACTGACGGGTCCAGGGAGCTTCTATTTTTTCACACATCTACGTATGGTTTGATTTAACAACAATTAAAAGTACCGTACAGAACTGGACCAAGTATATGCTAACGAACTGACGGCAACGGATTACCCGGATGCCACTTTATAAAGGAAAGGATATGCGGGTATTGTGCGAGGGACCCGGTGCCCATTAAATTGGCAGTATCAAGGTATCCTGTCACTGCGATGTACTTTTATGCTGAAATGGATTTGGAAAAGGATATCATGATGAAGAAATTTTCCTTGCAGCATATGCCTCCGATCGATCCAGGGCTACTCAGTTCGTATTCTTACTGTAATTCGAGATAAGCTTAAACGGAAAGATGTACTGAGCCGAGTGAGACTCTCAGTTGCATATCCATCTTTTTGATTCCTTGTCAACAGTGGCTTGAATTAACACAACCAAAAGCTAGTTAGTCGTACAAGGGTGCACAAGACCACCCCAAATATCATGCCATTCGCACTCAACTGAAAAAAAAGTCTATCAAATCATATCACTACATTAGCAGAAATCTTGTCAAATATCACAAGGAGATAAAAACAAGTTTCCCATATGGGACAGGCAAACAACTTTCCCACAATATGTTATAACTTTTCCAGATCAAAATACATTAATATCATCTCAAGAAAGTTACGTACAAGTGTGGGAATTTTGTCTTACTTCCTAAATGAAATCCCATGTGCAAATGCCTTTATCTCTCCTGTGATGTGACATATCTTTCATGATTCAAAATTTCCATTACAACATGTCTTTACTCTTTAGTGAGTGATTTAAAGTTGATGACTCAGCTTCTAGTCGTTAAAGGTCACATGTCACATCGATTAGACGATTCTAGATGCCATAAGGGTATATATCAGACCTAATGCCAAATTGAAATGAATTGGCATTTTGCAGGTGAGAATCGAATATGCCTTATATGCTAATCTTGCAGATAAAATATGGCCTGAACCAGCTCCGATAATCCTCACTTCTGATCATTCAATAAATCATCGTCACATTTTACATTCCATTGCGAAGGCTATAGTAATGAGTTTCATAATAATTAGTCATTCACTATAAAACTTGTGATGATTTACAAAGCTTCAACACGTAAAGAACAGCAGCTATGGTGTCTGAGTCTCTTTTGTCATGTCTGAAACTCAGAATCACTAAACTCATTCTAGCGAGCAGGATTTCTTTTCCAAATTATATTTGGGATGAGACCAGTTGCATATATAAATGTCAGTGTCAACTTTATATATCCTTGTGGTTGCCAAGGATTCTCTTACAGGAGACGAGCAATAATGTTTGCCATGATCAAAGAGATATGTACGCCGTTCATGACAGTTTGAAAGCTCGTGAGTGACCACGGTGTGCACTGCAAGGACGTCCATCACTAGTCAGCGTCTTTCTTAATGAACAATGTCATTCACCTCTCAACCACTCAACCACCTCAGTACTGCGACTTATCAGGAATCTGTGCATCTTTGGCAACGAAAGTGACCATTGCTGAATCTAGAGCTAGTAGATTTCTCTCAATGTTCTGGACGGGAAATTGGTTGTAGAATTTTAACTTTTAAAAGGACCAAATTGGGCTCCATGTTTTATTTTTATTTTTATAGCAGTTTTGAGTGGATCCTATGTGAAGTTTCTTTTATTCAAAATTATTTTTGTTTTTTATCGACACATACTATGTTCTTCCGTGATTCCGGTGATATAAAATTTGGTCCAATCTGAATCATATTTTTCATAATATGAATGATTGAATTGTCATTTTAAAACCGAGAATTCTTAGGTTAATGTAAACCCCATCTTAGTATCTGACCTTCCACTGAGGATTGGTGTGACTTCTCTGCTATTGTACTGTACTGTACAGAACAGTACATACAATCATGCAAAGTTCTCAAACTTGTAAACCGAAAGTAATCCTGATTTTGTTTGTATTGTGATTCTTACAAAGGAAATAAAATTTATGTTGCGCACCCCAAAAGAAAATTAAATGATTCAAAAAAGAAAATCTCTTATGCTTTGGATAAACAAAGAATGAGGGATGTAATTGAGTCTTCTATATTTGCATTTTGATAATAGAGTTTTCCGCAAATTCGATGCCACTTATAGCCTCCGTTCTATTGAAATTTTGGGAAACGTATATTGAGTGAGGTTCATTAATTTACAAAAAAATAGAGCATACGCCAAATGAGCCGGTGGTGGAGACAGAAGCATTGATTTGAAATTGGCAGAAGCATAAAGCTAATTCGGGGACATCATAGGCGGAGTCAAAGCTTAGGGCTCCTTGAATTAACTAAAATTGGTTGAATCAAGAAAACTGAGGGTCTAAAGTTTTTGGGCACCGTATTTGGAGCCTTGAAACTTCACACCTCTAAAATTTTAAAAGCAACTGAACAAGTTTACTTTTATTGGGATCTCAACCATAGTTTTCACAAACTTTGGTTTAGTCACCCCTCTTTTACAGACTTAACGGATAACTTCAATGAATGCATTGTTTTTGAAGATCCAAACCTTTCAAAGAATAGTCAACTTGCACAAGAACTCGGGGGGGGGGGGGGGGGGGGGTCACTGTGTTAAAAAGTTAAGGATATAGATGCAAACAACCACTATTTTATACAGGGGTATTACTTTTTTTTTTTTTTTTTTTTTCACATGCTATCATTGGGTGAAAGCACGGAAAACTGAACCATTAAATCATCTTTAGTGCTGAGATTACAATTTCTTGGTCAAAGGCCATAAATTACGACTAGAAAATTCATATATTTAAGTTCTAATTTGCTAAAGCCCTCCATAGTTCTATTAGGTACTTCAATCCAAAGTTTCAAATTAAAATATTAAAAAAAGGTTACTAAAAGTAAAGTTTGAAAATAGATGTCTAAAACAAATTTCGGGAGCAAATTTCATGAATTGAATCAAGTTCAATATGAATATAAATTATATATTCTATAAGTTCATTGTGCATTGGAGGGCTCTACAGAAAAAAATTCTTGAAAAAATAAACAGTTGATGCAATTTCAACATGTTTTATATTTACTTTTCAATTTGGTCAGAACTACTTTTCCAATTTTAACCATTTTAACCTTACTATAAGACACATAAATACTTATTAAACATGTTTTTTTTCAATTTTTTTGGTTACACTTTGTTAAACATTGTATCTTTTATTTTATTCACAAAAACAAATTCACAAAAATAAAAATTTAATGGATTTTTGGACCCTGCATTGTTGTTTCTTCATAGGGATCACAAGTGGTTCAGTTTACCATGCTTTCACTCCATTATGTAATTTTCTACTTTGTGTTAATAGAAAAGGGGCTTGCTTTACTTATAATTCCAAATTGATATGAATAAATGATATAATAATTTAGATTTAAAAAGAATTCTACTACAGTTTTTGTCCTACATCAGATTATGAACACATACATGAAATCAAACAATGTAGGTTAAACTGTAAATGATATGTAAGAGCAATTTGTATAGATCACGTAAAAACGATACAAATCTTTAGTATGAAATCATTCATATTATGAAACACAATGTAGCTCACAATGTGCCACAATGTCAGAATATGCCACTCACAATGTAGCATTTTCAGACTTTTGGCCAAAAATAATAATAAAAAGGGGGGTGTTTTAGGACTACTTCATTTTCTAATGGGACCTATTATTCCATACCCTATAGTACTTTAAAAACATTTAGTGCCATTTGTGATACCCTATATTACTCTAAGTCCATTTATAAGTTTTTGCCCCCATGTTTTTAAAATACCCTATCATTTATTCGTACGTATATTGTTACTCCAACCGCTCAGTAACACCCCCCCAAGCACAAGAATAATTGTGGTGAGTGAAAACTGTCCAATTTGGATGAGATCTGAACAACTTCAATCTGTTCGTCGTCCAATATATAGGCGCTGGAGCGCTAAAGGGTTAATAGGGACTGTTTTTGAGTGCTGCTACTTTACAACAAATTTCAAAATCATTGTAACCAAATACCAATGTTTGGTTCAATACAAAATAGTTTGATTTTCATGTGAATGAGCTACGTATTATAAGTACATTGGTTAGAATCCTTAAAAAAATTATCAAACACTAAAAAGTGTCAATCTTGCTAAATTACTTTACAACATCAATTGGGTAGTTTTGCAAAGATGCATTATAAAATGCAATAATGAGGGATATTTTGAACTTGATGTGTAAATGTAAATTGTACATTATGAATTTTAAATTCTATTCATACGGTTAGATTTGTGATTGCTATCACCAATATTTTTCTACAGAATTTGGAACTCAAAATTCAAAATTATTTTGTAATTTGATTACAAATGAGACATTGAAATTTTTTACATGAAACCTGTTGTGATTGATTGAAATGTGATACTCTAAGTGTAATTATTTTTGGAGATTTTTGGTTGCTTACGTTTAAAAGTTTATTTTTTCAAGATCACATTTTAGACTAAAATTTTTAATTTTTTTGGTGGAACACTACAACATGGAATGAGGCATTAAAAAAATCACAAATCATCCCCTTTCTAATTGAATCCCATATGCACGAAGTTAGCTTCCTATAAAAAAATTAGTAAAAAATTCACTCTACCAAAAGTCAATGACAGATGAGAAAAACAACTTCATTTTTGTATAAAATCCATTTTTTGGACGGTTAAACATTTAGGGGTTAACAATCTCCCCCATCAACAAACAAATGTCAAATTTTGAGAGTCCATGTCACTTTAAACCATTCACAAAATGGCACACAACATTTTAAAATTATGAATTAATTGATGTCAAAATGACCAAGACAAAAAGTACTGTTAGTTAGGATTTTAGAATGTATTAACATCCAATTCGCTAATTTTGCACTTGGTCATATAATCATGCACTTGGCCCACAAGCGCATTAAATAATTTGTTTGAGAAATTCTCAAAAAAACAACGATTTTTGTCTTTCTACAATCCCTTATGTCGTAAAGAAACAATTATTTAATTTATATTTTATCCTTATCTTTATCTTATCTTATCTTTTATTTTATCTTGTTTTTTTTTCTTGTCTTCCTCTTGTCTTCCTTCTTCTTTTTCTTCTAGTCTTTTCTTTTTTTCCTCTAGTCTTCCTCTTTTCTTCTAGTCTTCCTCTTGTCTTTCTTTTTTTCCCCTTCACGTTGCCATTTGTGGAGTTCAAACCTTGAAAAAAAATTAAATTTTAAAAAATTCAAAAAATAAATAAATCAGGGAGTAGTCCATGGCTGAATCCAATACACGCCTACAAAGAAGGAATTTTTTTTAAAAAAATTTAAAAATTTAAATTAAATTAAGATTTTTTTTGCTTCTGGAAATTCTGTGTAGAGAAGGTCCGCGTGCACGGACCTTGGTTTAATTTTGACCCTTCCTACTTCACTCCCCCCTCTTTCCTATATGAACCCTCTCTCCCTTTTCCTCCCTCACACTCTCATTCCTCTCATTTCCCTCTCTTGTGTTTCTCCTTCTCTCCCTTCTCTCTTCTCCTCAATATAAAGGAGGAAGAGGGAGGAGGAAGGGAGAGTGAGGGAGGGTTAATATAGGAAAGAGGGGAAAGAGAAGGAAAGGGGACGAGGGAGGTAGAGTGGGTCAAAATTAGACCAGGGTCCGCGCGCGGATCCTCTTTGACTGGAAAAACCGACAAAAAAAAAGAAAAAGAAAAACTTTTTTTTTTTTTTTTTCATTTTTCCTCCTTTGAAGGCTTATATTGGATTGAACCATCGGCTGCTCCCTGATTTTTATTTATTTTTAATTTTTTCAACGTTTAAACTCCAAAAATGGCGAGGTGAAGAAAAAAAAAGACAACAGGAAGACTAGAAGAAAAAGAGGAAGATTAGAAGAAAAAGATGAAGACTACAACAAAAAAAAAGAAGGAAGACAAGAGGAAGACAAGAAAGTAGAGAAGAAAAAAAAACAATATAAATGAAAAGAAAAGAAAAGAAAAGATAAAGATAGAGATAAAATAAAAGATACAGATAAGAAAAAAAAAATTAAATAATTGTTTCTTTACAACGTAAGGGATTGTCGAAAGACAAAAATCGCTGTTTTTTAGAGAATTTTTCAAACAAAATTTTTTAAGCCAAATTTGCTCATGAAATGAGTGCACTCGGCCAAGGGCAAGATTAGGGAATTGGGTGTTGTCCTATATGGTCTTCACCCCAAAATACCCGGTGGGGGTCCCCCACCCAAAACTTCCTCATTTTGGACATTTTTGTTGATGATCTCTAAATGCTTTTCAAAACCTTTTTTTTTCCACATTTCAACTGTAGGGTCTTGTACTACTAGGCCTCATAAACCATCCCTTAAGATTTTAAACATTTGGCTCTACAGGTGTCAAGATAATAGCAAATGAAGTTGAGATTTTGAAAATTTAGGCCTTGAAATGCTAGGCAACCTTGCTTTGATGGGCTCTCAAACAAAAAAAAAAAAAAGTTGAAATGTTGTGCTATTTTTTACCATTCTCAAGATAAGGTAGTTAACAAGATACATGACTTAATTTGACAAGATGTTGAATTCATCAACATTTTTTCAAAGACCTTATAATGAGTGGAGGAATGAGGGAAAGCAAGAGATTTTGGTTAAACTAATCATTCCTTCAACTCTCCAATTGGAAGAGCCCACAACTCATGGCATCTCGCATGGCATGCAATTCATGTGAGCTGAACAAAAGTTCCTTTAAGGTCCCAATGAATCTCATTGAATTAAAAAACTTGGCAAGCCTACCCAAAGTGTTGAAACTCCCTTTCCACCGCATTGAGGTGTTTCATTTTGAAAATTTCTCCTAAGTGGAATTTTGATTGGATGAACATAATTCCAATTGGGTTGAAAAGAAGACTCGTTTTTAATTGACGACACAATATTTTTTTGTTTTAAAACTGAAGATTACTTTTTGGGCCTCCAGCCTAAGATAATGGGCAGCTATCACAAAATGGTCTCTTTGGAACTTAGGGGCTAAACACTAAATTTATGAAACATTCCCACCAAGTCTAGTTGAAAAATGACATGGGAAGATTTATTAACCCCTAAAGGACTGCGGTTTTTCCTGTTTTTGAGCATCATTTTCACCTCTTTCTATTCATTTTCTTGTGAATTTTTTTTTCATCTTGATAGAAAATACTAAATCAAACATTTTCGTAAAATTTAAGCTTTTTTTTAACCAATTTAACAAATTTTCCCATGTCTTCAAAGAAGGTCAAAAAATATCCAAAAACTTGCAATTTCATCTTTTTCACTTCAAACACTATAATCTTGCAATCTGTATGGTCAAATTCTATGAAAGTTTACCATGCACTCTCTTTGTAATCTTTAACAAGATCCTACGGTTAAAGTTGAAGAATAATAGTTTTTGAGGTTTATATTGAGCCGTGCCCGCACTGCCCATTCTCCCCAAAAAATCCCCTTTTGTTCCATAACTTCCACTTAAAAAGTCGGAATAAAAAAAACTAGATTCCCATTTTTGTATTGACATGCCAAATTCACATGATTTATTTCAAAAAAAAATTAAAAAAAAATTAACACTATGGGAACCCACCCGATCATTGAAATGTCCTAGTTAGGACACTTGGTCCTTTAGGGGTTAACCCCTAAAAAACCAATCAACCATATTATGTTTGATTTTTAGTCAAAGGCCCCAAAAATCAAGTGTCTTAGCTTTATTGTAGTTGGTGTTTTCATTAGATGTTTAAGTTAAGTTATGATACATCTTTTGACCGTTGGGATTCGAGAATAAACTTCATTTGAAGCTTTTCCACCGTTGAGAACTTTGAATTTTGAGTGTCCAAAATACAAAGGGCTTTCTAAAGATGCTTCAATCATAAGTCTCTTTTAATTTCTTCACCTTCAATTTTTTACTCCATGTAAATATAACTTTTATCTACCTTAAATATAATTTTTGATATTAAATTTGACAAAAACATATTTATTTTGAATTTTTACCTTGTTTACATCATAAAATTTGTAAATATTCAAAATATCTTCCAATCATGTTGAAAATTTTGTCATACCTTCATAATGTTGATGATTATTTATGAAAAATTATAAATCATTCAATGTGATATTTAAAGTATGCAAATTATAGTGCTTTGACTTTTACAAAAGAGGTGAGGACCTTTAGGGGTTAATAAAATTAAAAGTGATGGTAGAAAGTGTAATAGTAAGCGGTTCCAGCAAGTTTTTGTAGTACACAAATCTTGCATAGATTAGATTTTTGAGTTGCAAAAGCAGTGTTATGTAATGTGCAATTTCTAAGCACATTAGGTAATACCTTCCTGACTATCTTGGACTTGTTGCAATCGATAGAAAAATCAAAAACTTGAAATCCATTGAACTTTAGGGTTTGGGATCAATTGTACTATCAAAAGCTTGGATTCCATAGACAAGTTTCACACCCATGAAAAACTCCATGGTGCAGTTAAAATAACAACGACTATCATGCAAAACACCAGTGAGGGACTCATTTTTCTTGGATCATCAGACTGAACTTTACCAACCATACCTTCACGGAAAACAAAAATAAATAAAAATCCATGCTTAGTCAGATTATTATCTTTTAATAGAGTTATCGTAAAGTAGAGCAAAAAAACTCCACAAGAGGAAAGACAAAGTAGAACTGGGTTTTAAGCCCGGGGCTCCACTGTAATAAACATGTACTAGTATACGTGAGTGCGCAAAAGGGGTGTTAATTTGAACACTGCCATATTACGTATACTTACAATAAACACATTTAGAACTAAAAATATTCATGTATACTTGCATTAGAAATATATTTAAAACATAATATATTTGTATACAAAGGTGTTTAGACATATAACCTCTCGTATACAAGGGAGTTTTTAGAAGGGGTCATGAACGTACGTGATTCTCAAACATAATGTAGAGTGCACCCCCCGGCCTTTTAAGTTTGAAAGGCGGAAAAAATGAGTTTTAACCTCTTTTTTTTTGACCAATCACAACACATTTGATGTAATGCATCTTTGTCACAAAGATTCAAAACTTGAACCTCCCGAATGCAAGAGAACCTCCCCCAAACCTAGTTTGAGTTCCCATCAAGAAAACTCCACATACTCCCACACCAACTTCATGCTCGCCCAAGGAAGCTTAAGGAACTTGGTGGCTTGGTAAGTGTTTTGAATCCTTACCTATATTTGCAGATATTGAAATTTAAATTTCCATCATGTATCCATATGTTGAATAAGACAACCAAAAGATCGTGATACAAGGAAAGAAAAAAGAAAAAAGAAAAAAGAAAAAAGATAAGATAAGATAAGATAAGAGAGAGGGTGAAAATGGATCATCATGTAGTTTATCTTGATTTGGTTTGTTGTTTTCCTGCAAAAAAATAATTTAGACTAAAATAATAATTTCAATTGCATTTAAGCCCAACTAACAAAGCACACCACATTAAAATTAATTTTCACTAAAGTTTGAGTTCTTTTAATTTTTTTGAATTCAATGTTTTATTGTAATTTAAAGTTTGACACCACTTATTACCATGGGGTAGTGATTTATCCTGATTTTAGAATATGTCTTGTAATAGATACAAATTTCCTTAGCAATTAGTTCTAAAACATCATAATAATTACAATTTTTCACCAAAATTCATGAAAAATCAATGACTTCATGTACTAAAAATACAAAAATGAATTGTTATCTAATTGGAAATTACAATATTGAATGTGAATGTAAAGCCTGATTCCACCGACGATGATAGGCCAGTCCTTTTTGGGTAAATTGCCTCAACATGATCGGTTCTCACGGATCCAGTGCAGACACATGGAGATAAATACAAGATCTCCATATGGAAAACGCGGACAAATTTTCCACAACTGTAACTTTCCTAGATTAAAAGTACACTACAATCATCCCAAGAAAGTTACAATTCTGAGAATTTTGTCCCATTTCCCATATGAAATCCCATGTGGGAATGTCTTTATCTCTCCTTGTGAGAGACTGCAGACATGCAATCACTAAAACTCTCACCGTTCACAGTTTCAAGAGGCAGGATCCAGTGCAGACATTCATGCTATACTGCGATCACTAAAACTCTCATCGTTTACAGTTTCAAAAGGCATGATCGTTAACTTTCACAAATGACAGTGAAGTATGTGGATCTTAATTCCATCCGACAGAAAGAAATTCGTCTGAAAGAAAAAAAAAAAGTTCATGCCCTAGTCCAATTAGCATCATTCTTGTGAATGAAATTTACTAATTTATAGTTGACAGAATAACTCATTGGATGTTTGATTATGAAATGGAAGAGTAAATCAGAGATATCATTCATTTCAAGGATATTGCCGTGATGGCCATAATTACTCACTGATGGCCCATTCACATACACCGATTACTGATGGCCATATTCGTTATATTGAGACTTTTCGCAGTTTCATTTTTATCTTCGACTCAAAAAAAACCGTTTTATTTCTTTATCAGTATTTTTTTATAAATAGGTAACAACACTAACTTTTAGAATTTCATTATAGAATCACTATTTGAACATTGTTTAATTTTTTTGATTTCAATTACTATTTTTTAAATGAATTTTTGAATAACTACCATTCCGTTTCAAAATCTGCGAGAAGTCTCAATATTATAAAAAATGGCCTTCGATGCTGCCGCATGCATGCATAGGTTATAAAAAATGGCCTTCGATGCTGCCGCATGCATGCATACGTTAGGTAACTTTGAGGGAACCTGTTGTCAACCAAGAAATATATAACATGCAATTGAAATTTACTCTAACGCATGATAGGAAGGAACGCAATGCAAAAAAAAAAACGGAACATGGCTCTACTTGCAGCACTGTAATGCAGTTGCACAGTGCTTGAACACTAGTTGCAGCAAGAAAAGAAAAGGCAAGTCTTTGAACATTTTTTGTTTCTAGGTTTACCTTCATTTCGGGAACGCAGATGCAAGTGCGGCAATAAGTGTATATATGCAGGCAAGCATCCAGCAGCTCCAGAACAAATTCTTGAATATACAAGAAAAACTTCAGCAACGTTACGTTGGCCTTCTAGATCATTCTATGCACAGGAAAACTGGTTCTGACGAGCCTGCATCCTTCATGCACATCGGACAGACAAACGTTAACAACCATTTTCATCTTTGAACTGGGCTCAAACCCACCCCTGAAATGTACATATATGGAACATGATTCTCTCCAGAGAACTGATCGATCCACCCGCTCTAGGAGACGATCACATCAGGTTGTAGGTGAGCATGATTTGCATTAAGTAATCAACATTGATGAAGTCTTGACATTAAGGACTAGCTCCAAGAATCACGTGAATCCAGCTGCAGGCTCATTTTGTCAGAAAACAAACCTAGTGCACAATCATTCATGAAGATATATAATTCCTAATGAAGTCAACCTATTTTGATGTTTTGCATCATCTATCTTAACAACACAACAACCAACGCAGCTCCTAATATATACACTAGTAGCAAAACTGTAGTTTTTCATTCCCCACTTGAACAGTGACGGAATATTGTGCCTAGATTTCTGTCTTCTTGTGACCAAAACCACTCTCCAGCATCATCGACGCAACCCATGTGCATGGCGCGATTTCATTCCTTTTTCATTTATAGTAAGTGAAAAACGACACATTTCCTACTAGTGATATAAACGTATATAAATGTATACATCGTTGACAGGGCCACAAATTGGAGTTAGTACTGTTATGTGACCACCCTGAAAACAGCCTGTTTAGCACCGATCAAGTTGTTCGATCTCCAGCTGCTAACAATCTGGTGGTAACTAGGCCGGAATCAAGGTGGTCACAGAAACATTCAACTAGAAAGTAAGGAAGGAGTGAGTAATCACAACCCGTTTGAACACAAGGCAGGCCAACCTGGTTCAGTCTTCGCGTAGAAATCACGTACATGCAAGTCAGTCTAGACACGGAACTCTTAATGCAACAATCTCAAAAGCACAATCATACTCTGCCATAGCTCAAGAGGAGGACTGAGAGAGAGCCTCACTCCCGTCCAGTAAGAGCACTTCGGTTGTAAGGAGGTGGTGCTGCATTCACGGCTTTTTGTGCTTTTCCAGAGCCTCCGGTCAGAATTGTCTACCATTTC
This sequence comes from Pohlia nutans, assembly GCA_022496805.1. Classification (NCBI taxonomy): domain Eukaryota; kingdom Viridiplantae; phylum Streptophyta; class Bryopsida; order Bryales; family Mniaceae; genus Pohlia; species Pohlia nutans. The sequence goes on from CM040086.1 coordinate 9,760,643, forward strand.
CTCCGCCCACTGACATCTACACCCGTGGAGTCCTGGACAGCCACTAGTAGGTCCATTTTTCCCCCTGACCAAAGTTACCGTATGATTCTATCCCTCTGCCTATGTACATTCTTTATTCTTTTCCATAGTAGGAAATTTGTCTTTTTTTTCACTTACTATAAATGGAAAGGGAATGAAATCGCATGAGGCACATGGGTTGTGTCAATGTTGATGAGTGGTTTTGGTTACAAGAAGACAAAAATAAAAATATGATATTCAGCCACTGTTCCCATGAAATGGGGAATGAAAAACAATACGTCTGCTACTAGTGGTTTAACTACCAAGCCATGTTCTTTCAATGTATATCATTGGTACATCAGTACATGAGGGCGGAATTGTTAAATAAATGGTAATGGATATGTTTACACCTTATCAATATTGTACCCAACACTAGTAGAAAAGGTGGCTTTGCCTAGGATGGTGCCTAGGCAAATGACTTGTTCATGAGTGGATGGCACCACATGCCTTCGCTTGGTGGTCAGGGCTCATGGCCCTCAATGAGGAGGTTGTGGGTTCTATTTCCCATGCCGGCGTGGTGCTCACAACCATAGTCCACCCGACTATGGTGGGGGTCCTTGGACGTTGTTGTATGAGTACCTCAAAGTCCTTTGGGGGGTTACCATGTCCGGTATCTTCAAGGCACTAGTGGCTAGTTAGGAACTAGCATAGTGTGACACTATAGTGTCCATCCCCAAAAGGGGAGAGTAGTATTGTCCCATTGACATTACGAACGGACACTTTATTCACGTCGGCCCCTTGCTAAAAAGGGACTGGAGTTTCTATCTATCTTCATGAGTAGAATTGGGCAGTGCCACTTGCCTGGGTTGTGCCACCTTGTTTGACTAGTGCACATAGCAAGTTGTACAATTTATTTAAACAATTGCTATTTAGTTTGATGAAAATTTTGTCACGTGTCTTGTAAGCATTGATTGTAAGCGACAAAATAGTTTAGGTGGTATCGAAATAATACTAGTAGAAATTTAGTCATCGATTTTTTGTGACCATTTAATTCACGAAGGACAAATCGCTGCTCACTAGATTTCTACTATTCTAATTACATTATTTGCTACAACTATGTAGGTACAAGAGATAAAAGAATATATCTCTAACAAGAATTTATAGCTTAAGGTAAGTTGTTTTAGGCTCTGACATTAAATAGAATAAAGATTGTAGTCAATTCACTCTACGACATAGTCAGTAGGGGATGTCAAAGTATAAGATTCCCTTTCTCTTTCTAATTTCTACAAAATTATCAATCCTAAAATCTAATAATAAATACGTAAGGTAACTACACCTAATTTGAACACTTAAAGAATCAAATATAGTTCCTATTATTAAAGTGACCAATTTTTTAAAAAAAACTCTTGTTGGCATTTACAAAGAGATTTAAAACAATTGAACATGCCATTATATATATATATAAAATACAAGGGTTAAGTACATGATCCAAGGAAAATGGACCCAAGTTCCAAAAGTAATGTTTAGCACATTTTCAAATTCAATATGTACTCATTTTCTTGCTGCCCATATAAAGACCATGTCTGGTAAGTATCTTAAAAATATGTATATTCATACTTGGTTTTGGAAGTGGTCTCAACAAAGTGAATTCAGTTTCAAAGTGTATCTTTATTTGCTACATATTTAGTGTCCCCATGACACTATTTCTAAACCCAAACGCTATTTAATTTTAGAGAGATATAGTGTCCTTCATTGAGAGTGGCATAATTTATCTATTTCTGGAATGACCCTACTACAGAATTCACAAACTCCAGAAATCAGCGAAAATTTCCAATGGAGGATATAGAAGGATTTTGGTCAATGAAGGATCCTCCGATAGATCACCGCATACTTTCCGCCTACGGAGGATCCTCCGATGTACTCCATTATGTTCCACATACAATGTTCAACACATACAATGCTCTTTGCATAGTAAGTAAACTCTGTCTAGTCGAGAATTAGACAGTCCATATTTGAGCCCTTTTTCCAGAACTAGATAAATCATGCATCTTGTAAGAAAAAAATGAATGTAGTGGTCCAGTGATATATGGCAACTTTATAACGTATATGGTATGCCACCTCATGTCACTCTCATTACTTGGAAAGAACATGCCACTCTGAATGAAAGTGAGGATGACAATTGGCAAACTCCTATGTAATGTCAAGGGACACTATTTCTCTTCACCTTTGAACGAATTGTGACAAAAAAACATTAATTCTCCTCGAACACTAAATACGTCATGCACTGTACTAAAATTCTCACTAACATCACTCTTAACATCATGTGCAAACATTCCTTTAGAATCTCAAGTCACGGAATCACCTTCTCTTGTGGATGAACGGAACGGAGCTTACTCACACCCCTAGTGAATGTTCACAAGCTTCCCTAGGCTTCTGAGCCTCTTCTGTGGTGGCTAAGTTTTATTAATGGCAAGTTTCCGTTACACGACAATGTATAAGTCATGGTCCTGGGATGGTATGCCTTGGTGTTATCCCCAACTCCGGACCCAGTGGAAAGGAGCAATTTTTTCACTTCAAAACATAGCTCAGTCACGGATTCCAAAGCAAGACGTTTCTGCTCAGGTGCCCTCTGCTCAGGTACCAACCCCCACACTGGGACCAAAGATAAAAAATAAAAACAAAAGCTTGCCCCTATTTTTGAACATGGTGGGCCATCTTAGACTAATTTAAGGTCACAGACCCCAAATATAGAATTAAAATTTCCAAAAAAAATCTTCCGTACCCCCAAAATGAGAAAACCAGGAAAATGACAGGTTCCGATGTGGGGGTTCGTTCTCCCTCCCCCAGTTATTAGGGGTATTCACGGTTGCTTCACTTGTTGCCTTCCACTTGTTGCCTAAATGAAAAAGGTAGGATTTGTTTTTGGGAAATGGGTCTCCCTATGAAACCCCCATTTTCAAGATGGCTCAATAGGGCGTGAGGTGGCAGGTGAGGTGGCACAAGAAGAGGTGAGGTGGCATGAGAGAAAATGAGGTGGCACCTTCTTGACGAGTTGCAAGTGACTTAAAGATAAGAACCCCTCCTCTTGTGCCACCTCATCTTGAGGCTTGAAAACGGGGGACCCATTCTCCTTTTCTTCCCTAATTTTGAGATTACTGAGCATCAAGTGACCCACTTCATGTGAATTGCAAATTTTGTGTATGATTCTGTCCCCTATCATGCCAATCTGATGTCACTTTGAGATATTACAAGATGCAATTCATGATTTCCACCCTAACTTTGGTAAAGCACATGCATAAATTCAGAACCGAAAGTGTCAAGTCACATGTGTACACTGTACACAACACAATAGCCAATATATTCTCTGCAAAAGCTGGAATGTGTTATTGAAGAGTGCGAGAATCTGGAGTTCAGGGTGTGTGATTTGTCGACAAGCTTTCGTATTTCATTATTTCCATGGTGCACTCCTTTTGAGAATTATCAGAAAGAGATTAGCAGATGTCACAAGCTTATCAGAAAGCCATAAATAAAGCAAGAGACATCATGAGTATCTTGCTCTCCTTCAAAACCAGTGTTCATTCAACGTATCTCTGAAACGAGTTCATGAATGTCGAAATGATGAAATCTCAATCTCCTGGACCAATGTACGAGGAGATTCGGCAGTTAGAGTAAAATCAGGCAATTGGAATTGTCAAACTACCCGTTGAAACTCATAGTTTTAGGTTAAAATTTCTGGATAAAATTTGTGATGCCTGGGTACTACCTAGGTGACAGATAGGTAATAACCGGATGGGTTCTTGTCTTAGAAAACTGGTTTCTTTTGTAAAAAAATTGGATTTTAGCTGGTTCCCTTGGAAAACTCCCCATTGAGTGTCTTGGATAGTGATCTCAAAACTGGCTAAAATTAGCTAGATTTCTACCCAAAAAATGGGGCTGCTAAACATACAAAGAAAGAAATTGAATTTTTTTTGAAATGTAGCGAGAAGGCTTATCATGATATAAATATGTAGCAACTTCATGAGGTGATATCCGCGGATATCATCATGGTATCACCTTAATATATCAAGTGTATTGCCTGATATTATAGAGGTATCGTGAGTATTGTTTGCACTGGGTAGCAAAAGTAGATATCATTTATGTGGGAGGTCGCATAATGTTCTAAATGTCATAAAGTGGTTCTGAGATCCAGGACTCCTGGACAGCTTGATGCCAGCAAGAAATACAACATAGCCATCATCAGAGCGCAGGGTCCCATGGGTCATGAAAAGGATCATTCCACTTTGGGTGGAGTGTGGGTAGGGAGATGTGCGCCGTGCACGCCCTTTGAGGATTTGGGACAGAAATGGCAAATTGAATGCCACACATGCAGATGGGTACGGAACCACGGATTCAAGGTTTCCTCTTCTGGTTAGTTTCTGATAATCTTGAGCAGAGTGCAATTGTGACCTTGGTACGTGTGCGAATATTTTTTTGTGTTCAAGCTCTCATTTTGTCCACAAGATGGAAAAGATATTGGAAGCTGGAATGGAATCAAAGGCCCACCTGGAGGCTCTTGACTTCATCTCCTCTCAAATTTCAACACAAAATTAAGAGTTAATGATTGTGCGCACGACTCTCTGAGCTTACCTGTTCAACCAGACAGCAGTAGTCCATGAAGGGAACAAGGCACAGTTGTCTGCATTCTCTGACCAGTAGTTCTTCAGCTTCATGGATCACCTGGCCAATAGAAAAATAAGCCGTCCCTCATTTCAGTGCTGGGGTTTTTCTTATTTTTCCTTCCCCCTTGAAAAAAAGCGGCAAGCCATTAGAGTTATCGGTAACGTCGAGAAAAAAAATTCCACAAGAGGAAAGACAAGGTAAAATTGATCTGGGTGATGGTCTGATATGAGTACCCCCTCCAAAAATAGTGTGATTTTTGAGAAATATTCTTTTGGTAAGAAAAAATCATTCAAAAATTACAAAAATTACAAAAATTAGATGGTGTTATAGGCACCATGGTTGCAGCAATATACATGGTGTTTAAGACAGAATTTCTAGCACACATAAAATGAGTTATACATAAGTTACACATAGTGTGACGTGTCTCACCCGTGCCCATATCAGGTCATTGTCTTGGTATTTTGGCTTGAAAGGCGGCGAAAACGAGTTTTGGCTCCTTTTCTTACGACCAATCACAATGCACTACATTGTTAGGGAGATTCAAACCTTACACCTTACCAAAGCTAAAGAAGCTCCCCCAATGCACACTTGAGTTCCCATGTGAGAATCTCCATGTGCCCCCATGCCACTCTCATGTTCCCCCAAATGAAGGAGCTTAGTGACTTGTGGGAGTGAATGTTAGAAAAGTTTATTTGAGGAATGAAAAGAGAGCTCAACAACATAACATTCAGTAGCCTTTGTGAGTACTGCCTTCCTCCAATAGAATGATGTGGAATATCCCACATCATTTCATCCCCCCAATGAAATGATGTGGAGTATTTCACATCACATCAGTAGCTATGGGGGTACATGGCATTAAGCAAGAGCAAACAACCATGGTGCACAGTAATCGAAAGCACTCATTCAATGACAATGCAACAATGTTTTGTCATTGTTTATTTGATTGATTCTCAACTCAACAGTGTTTCATCATTGTTTATTTGATCGATTCTCAACTCAACAGTGTTTGGTCATTGTTTATTTGATGCATTCTCAACTCAACAGTGTTTGGTCATTGTTTATTTGATTCAATAGTTCATTGAATTAGAAATCACTAGTCACTCTGTATTTAAAGGTGGATGAAACTATAAAGGCAGTCTCTTTGAAGGCTACTGAATGTTATGAAACAAAATATATTGAATCTACTTTGTGGATAACTCCATTGCTTAAAAAAGTTAAATACAAGCCACCGCCAAATATAATTATCACAAATGAAAACTCGTTTGTATTCATTTTTTTTATAAAGTATGCTTATACTAATTACAGATTATAGTGATTATGAGTTTTATAGTGTTGTTTCACTTGATTAGAATTAATTAAAAAGAGTGTCTCAAAGTTGAAACTCACCTTGTATTCACCTTAGACTTGTTTTTAGTTCAAAAAACAAGGTTGACCATCGCCCGAGGGAATAGAATTTGTAACCACTCCAATGCTAGAAGAGAATTGCCACAAATTTCCCCAAACCTAAGAGAGCTAACCAAGGAACTATTCATGAACAATGCTTGTCATAAATTGCTATTATAGGGATGAAAATTCCACTTGAAAAAAACTTTTGTTTTCGGTTAACTATATTGTTCCTAATGTTTGTGATTGATTAAGTGAGTGGATTAACCAATTTTTATTTACCATGGGTATTGTATTTTACTATTTAAAAGAATATTTTTCAAAAAATAGATTTAGAAAAACAAATATTTTTTGGAATCCATTTTTTCTTTTACAACTTTTTTTTATTTTTGAAATCTCGAAATTTTAGGCATTTTTTTTTAGAACGAATTTCTGCCAAACCTGCTAGTAAACTACGGTAATTTTCCATATAAATTGTATATTGCATCATATTTGAACAAGCTATGTGAGGGTTTTTAGACTTTCTACATCATATTGCTATGTCATGGCCTATGACTGTCACCTAAAACACCAAATTAGCAATTTTGACACTTAACCCCTAAATATCGACAGCCCTCTCCAGATTCAACAGTTTTGCAAAGATGCATTTTAAAATTCAACTAAGAGGGATATTTTGAACTTGATGTATGAATAAAAGTTGTGCATTATGAACTTTTGATTCTATCTATGTGGTTAGATCTACGATTGCTATCACCAATATTTTTGTATAAATTTTGAAACTCAAAATTCAAAATTGTTTTGTAATTTGATTAAGAATAAGATATTGAAAATTTGTAAATGAAATTTGTTATCATGGGTTGAAATGTAATATTCTAAGCTGTTTTTTTTTGCACACATCTACATTGTCTATTCACACATTACTTTTACCACTATGATGTCTTGTTGACTCATCTCATCTATCCCTAACTAGAGGAGTCCATTAGTTGGTGTTGTCTTACCCCACCTCTCGGTTTGATTATATGGTGCGTTGACCGAGCAACTGGTCAAAGTACTCATAGACTACACTAAAATTGTAATTAAGTGTCTAGTGAAAATTGATGTCTTAAATTACCACAGTTTGTTCAAAAGTGAGGAGAAATACTATCTCTAGAGTAATATATGGAGTGTCACTGTTCACTACAAGTCTACAACAGAGTAGACCAATAAGTCATCCCCCACCAATTGTCCTCTATATAATTACTAAAAACAATTAAAAATAAATTTGAAGTTGACTTCATTGCTAACCAAATGTTATGGATAACAATGCTCCTAATAAATTCAAGATTCTTTCTCTACATTATTGCTACAGTGTTGAGTGCTCTAAAGAGGCCCTCCAAATTGCACTTGGATAGCGTGTGGGAAGGAATTTGTAGAGAGCACTTTCATATTTTAAACTTTAGAGAATTGTTGGCATGGAAAAAAACCAATGCTACACTGCCACGCCAACCTATTGTAGTGTCTGTTGCAGTGGTTCGTGGCAATGCTCTTAGACACTTCCTTGTCATCAGGAATTTCGGACCCCACTGATTCTGCACTGATTCTGCACTGATGCAGTGCGATTTCCGATATTTCAAGGGTTCGTACGATTTTCGCACTGATTCCGCATCGTTGCGTCATCCATCGCAACTACACTGATATGACACGATGTTCGTACAAGCGGATATAGTACTGATTCGACACGATTGATACATCCATTGAAAACGTATGAACTCTACACTCTTTATAGTCATCAAATGTCGTGTTTTAATCGTCTTTAAAACTACACTGATTCAGTGCGTTTTTTGTGCGACATCATCTTTTCCATATCTAAATTTTATATTCTTTTTATATCTAAATTTGATCAAAATAGTATTATTAAAAATAAAAAATAAAAATAATATAATATAATATAAAATAATTACTTTCCTCGCTATCCACTTCAACTACACGGAAATTGCCCGCACATGCGGTAGGGCCCACCATAGCTTCCCAAGCTCTATGGTCAACGGTGGGATTTGAACTCTCGACTTCCCGGTTGCCAATCAAGTTCAAAACCACCAAACCACCTCAAACTCTTCATGCATAGAATGGAACTCTTTTGGTAATTATCGAACTTTTTTTTTCAGCGGACTTTGAATGTTTTTAACTATGTGAAAAAAACTTTTTTTCCAAATTTTTTTTTGCACTAGATTATGCAGGACTTTTTCTATATCTAGGATTTTTTTCATAATTTTTTGAATTTTTTGCCAAAATCGTGATGGCAGATCATGGTTGTGAGTTGTTTTCTTTTTTTCAGCGGACTTTGAATGTTTTTAACTATGTGAAAAAAACTTTTTTTTCAAATTTTTTTTGCACTAGATTATGCAGGACATTTTCTATATCTAGGATGTTTTTCATAATTTTTTGAATTTATGAATTTTTTGCCAAAATCGTGGTGGTTGTGAGCTATTTTTTTTTGCTCCTATGATGAAAAGTACAATGATAACCAATAATACCAAATTTGAATTCTAAAAATATAAAATTTTATTTCTTTGAAATTTTAATGTGTATTGCTTCTAAACTCTATAAATGTAGATCTAAAAATGTTTTGGGAAATTAAACCGTAAGTATAATTTAAAGAAGATTCTTGGAATATTCCAACATATTCCAAAATAATATAAAATATTTTCAAAGAGTCCAAAAGATTCCAAAATATTCCAAAAAGAATATTAAAATATTGTACACGGATGTCGTACGAAAATAATTTGCATTATGATAGATACTGAAATCGCACGAATATAATAAATGGCATTAATATGATACGTATACGATACTTAATTCGCATTAACTAAAACCGCACGTTATCCGTGTCTTATCAGCCATGTGATGTAAATACACGATTAACGCACGGATTCCGTCAAGCACGACTTTCGTGCGGAAACAACACTTTTTTGATAATCATTGAAAAGACACTGCATCGACACTCTAGTAATGCATATCACTTCCGTACCGTAACGACACTTCTAAATGCACGTATGACGTGCGGGATCAGTGTTTAACGATAAACGCACTAAATCAGTGCAGAATCAGTGGGGTCGGAAATTCTTGATGGTGGGCTCAAGGAAGAACCAGTCTTGAGAGTACTACTTGGATTTCAAATTTTCTACTCTTTATCATCCCATTTCATATTAATCCTTAAGTGCGCAAGGAACCCTGTAGGACAATGTTTGATCGTTTTTAAATAAAATGTTGATTTTCACCTAATTCCTAATCTCAAATGAAATTTGTCCCACCCAAGAATGTGCTGGAGTTGTCTTCTACTTTCTATTCCAATTAAAGGTTCTTCAAAATTGTTAAAACTGCGTTTTTTAAGAGTACTTTAACCGTTAAACGTACCACTCCTTTGTAGGAAAGTCAAACTACACAATTTACTGAATTTAGCCTTCAAGATTTATCAAAATATATTTTGTAATAATTTTCATGCATGGAATTGAATGTTTCCTATCAATCTTGAAATCTTCAGATTTTTTTGATTTAATACGGCATTTTTAACAAATCTTTAAGTCAAATACTTCCAAAAAAAAATTATTACAAAAAAGCTTTAAAAATTAAATTTTTTTTGGAAGCAGGTACAAATTACAATGAAGAATCACGTGATATGTTTTCCATAGAAACTTTTTATTTCAATTTTAAAATTTGAAAGTTGAAAATCCTATCATTTCTATGTAGTGTAATTCAAACCTTGACCTACAAAGCTTGCACAAGCAATAAAATACTCAATAATTGGAATTTTTAAGATTTGAAAAGTGGAGTACAAACTAGACTTAATAAACTTCATTTTCTTAGTTGGGTGTATTAGCAACAAAAGTCGTCTTCAAGATCAAAATTGGGTTTGACCAACAAACATCCAGAAACTGGATGCGTGGACGTTGAGGGGTTAAAGCTCACAGTCCTAAAATTCCAATATACACTGCAGAAAAACTTTTGTAATTGAATTTATTTTTCTATAAGCTTGAGTACTATTTTAGGCCTTTTTATAATTATTACGGCTATTACAAGAGAAAAGCTTTGAAAAATCTTATAAAATTCATTTGCATCGAAATAATTATGAAAAAAATCAATATATATTAGTTTAAAGATATAAGATATGAGAAAATACCAAAAAAATATAATAAATTTTTAAAAATGAGAAATTAATGAAGTTTCGTTGGATAAATGTAGTGGGGACGTTTAAGGATTAAAGCCTCTAGGAATGCATGTCATGCAACTACCAAATAACGATCAATACATATAGTAGACGACCTAGTTCCTGACTAAGTTTCAGATTTGGGTAGTTCGGGGTAGAAAAGAATTTTTTTATAAATTTGGAGTGGTTTGCAAGGCTCGTCCAAAAGGATCCCCGAAAAGAACATATTTTTTGTGCATGTCTTAATTTCCTATAAATTTTTAATGAAAACAACGTAGAATGACCAGGGTGGAGCATAGAGTAAGGTAGAGGACCTAGTTCCTGACCGGGTCCGAATGGCGACCCCTAGGATTGGAGGATGGGTGTCTTAAACTGCGCACAACATTTGATGAAAGCACCCGCATTATTGCGATATTACATTTTGGACGGATTTAGGGCAGATTTTGGACAGATTGCGGACCAAAGTTCATTAGATTAAGGGTTTACAGTGGATGAAAAACTAAATTTTGATGTATGGCAGTAGGTTGGAATGAGAACGCAATTATTGTTTTGTTTGTTCAAGAAATAGCCCCCATTAGGGGCTGATTTTGCAATTAATGTGTATTATTTGGCGCTCCATTGTGGGCGGTTAGTGGTGGCAACATGGACTTAATTACAACATTGAAAGCTCTCTTTTGCACATAAATTTGCTTCTTCTTGTGAGCAACCATGGCCATTTCATTGCTACAACAAGGGAGAGTTTAGAGGCCTTCCTGCACTTAGAGTAAAGAAGCCATGGACATTTTAGTGGAGAGTAGTGAGGGGTTTGAAAGTTCTCAAGAGGTAGCATGAGCGGACCCTAGCGTAGGCGACCCCCAACGTTGAGTAGATCCTAGATGGACTTCTTTTTTTGAACAAATTTGTTCTTTGACCAACCCATACAATGTAGTTCGCCAATTCCAGTAATATAGAATTTGGTCCCATCTAAATTGTTAGTATTTTTCACAATAAGATCAATTGAATTTGTCATTTAAAAACCATGGATCCTTTATCCTTTAGAGGATATGACCCGGTACTCCCAAACTTCGTGCACTCAACCCTAATTCCATAATCCATCGTACATTGAAATCGTCTTCCTCATCATCCTCCAAAAAAAGCTCTCGAGTCGCAAGAAGGTGTTGCCGCCACATATAGGTCCATATCACTAAGTAGCCCAAGTTCGAAATTGGGCTTTCCAAGAATCCCAAGTTTGAACTTAGGATTCCAACTTGGGGTTCCCAAGAAGCCCGAGTCCCAACTTGGGATTCCTGGGAACTCCAAGTTAGGACTTGGGCTACTTGGGAATCCCAAGTTTGAACTTGGGGTTCCCAAGTAGCCCAAGTAGGCTAAGTTAACCCTAAAAGTTGAAAAGAGTCAGATTTTTTTATCATATTGTAATAAAAAATAGAACCAACTATGTAAAAATAAAACCAACTTATAATAAAAATAACCAACTTATATAAAAATATGAAAATAAGCAACTTATATAAACATATAATCAACTTAATATATAAAAATATAATCAACTTATATAAAAATAAAACCAACTTATAATAAAAAATAAAACCAACTCAAATACTACGAAAACTTACAAATTATATGATCTCAAATACTATGAATATATAATAGTAAAATATTAAAGTAAAAGCAAAAGATTAAATTAAAAGTAGAAGATTGAAGTAAAAGTAAAAGTTACAATTTTATATAATAGTCGATGAACTATATATTTGTATATATTGCGTTTTAAGATTTTTGAGAATTCACTTGTGTATATTTTTGGATTGTATATTCGTTATTATTATTTATTGTTAAAATGGGTGATAACATCATGATGTCACATACAAAAAAACGTAAGTATCAAGAAGTGATAAACGTAAAATTTATTGATGATTGGAACGTTTTAGAGTTAGCGTACGATTCTTTAGTGAAGGATTGTAAAAGCAATGACCATATCCAAAAACGATGTGATAAGTTGTATGTAGTACCTTGTAGGAAAACCTTACAGCATGCATACTTTTGGAATATTTTTACCAACCTATCACAAAGATCAGAACTTAGCATTTTAGAAAAACAACAAGTGTATGTAAATTCGTGTCATAAAGTTTGTAAGGTGTGTTTAAACAAACTGGTAATAGAGAATCCCAACCGCATATGTTGTCCCATATGCACGAGAAAAAAATGATGGTTTTAGCAAAATGATGGTTTTGATATGTTGATATCGCAAGGTTTTGAGATAGATTCCATGATGGAATTTCTTGACCTCTTTGACAATTTTACCAGCTTTTTTAAACAAAGCTCTAAATTCAAAAAGAAAAATTTGGTAACTCCGTATGTTGTTTTCCAGAGTACCTTCGTTGAAAAAAGATATTTTGAACTTTTAGTGTTACGATAGTTTAAGATCCAAGTAGATATGCGCATTGTCATAGGATATTTTAGTGTCCCGAAGGATATTCCATTGTATTTCAACAAAGGTACTCTGGAAAACAACATATGGAGTTACCAAATTTTTCTTTTTGAATTTAGAGCTTTGTTTAAAAAAGCTGGTAAAATTGTCAAAGAGGTCAAGAAATTCCATCATGGAATCTATCTCAAAACCTTGCGATATCAACATATCAAAACCATCATTTTGCTAAAACCATCATTTTTTTCTCGTGCATATGGGACAACATATGCGGTTGGGATTCTCTATTACCAGTTTGTTTAAACACACCTTACAAACTTTATGACACGAATTTACATACACTTGTTGTTTTTCTAAAATGCTAAGTTCTGATCTTTGTGATAGGTTGGTAAAAATATTCCAAAAGTATGCATGCTGTAAGGTTTTCCTACAAGGTACTACATACAACTTATCACATCGTTTTTGGATATGGTCATTGCTTTTACAATCCTTCACTAAAGAATCGTACGCTAACTCTAAAACGTTCCAATCATCAATAAATTTTACGTTTATCACTTCTTGATACTTACGTTTTTTTGTATGTGACATCATGATGTTATCACCCATTTTAACAATAAATAATAATAACGAATATACAATCCAAAAATATACACAAGTGAATTCTCAAAAATCTTAAAACGCAATATATACAAATATATAGTTCATCGACTATTATATAAAATTGTAACTTTTACTTTTACTTCAATCTTCTACTTTTAATTTAATCTTTTGCTTTTACTTTAATATTTTACTATTATATATTCATAGTATTTGAGATCATATAATTTGTAAGTTTTCGTAGTATTTGAGTTGGTTTTATTTTTTATTATAAGTTGGTTTTATTTTTATATAAGTTGATTATATTTTTATATATTAAGTTGATTATATGTTTATATAAGTTGCTTATTTTCATATTTTTATATAAGTTGGTTATTTTTATTATAAGTTGGTTTTATTTTTACATAGTTGGTTCTATTTTTTATTACAATATGATAAAAAAATCTGACTCTTTTCAACTTTTAGGGTTAACTTAGCCTACTTGGGCTACTTGGGAACCCCAAGTTCAAACTTGGGATTCCCAAGTAGCCCAAGTCCTAACTTGGAGTTCCCAGGAATCCCAAGTTGGGACTCGGGCTTCTTGGGAACCCCAAGTTGGAATCCTAAGTTCAAACTTGGGATTCTTGGAAAGCCCAATTTCGAACTTGGGCTACTTAGTGATATGGACCTATACGTGGCGGCAACACCTTCTTGCGACTCGAGAGCTTTTTTTGGAGGATGATGAGGAAGACGATTTCAATGTACGATGGATTATGGAATTAGGGTTGAGTGCACGAAGTTTGGGAGTACCGGGTCATATCCTCTAAAGGATAAAGGATCCATGGTTTTTAAATGACAAATTCAATTGATCTTATTGTGAAAAATACTAACAATTTAGATGGGACCAAATTCTATATTACTGGAATTGGCGAACTACATTGTATGGGTTGGTCAAAGAACAAATTTGTTCAAAAAAAGAAGTCCATCTAGGATCTACTCAACGTTGGGGGTCGCCTACGCTAGGGTCCGCTCATGCTACCTCTTGAGAACTTTCAAACCCCTCACTACTCTCCACTAAAATGTCCATGGCTTCTTTACTCTAAGTGCAGGAAGGCCTCTAAACTCTCCCTTGTTGTAGCAATGAAATGGCCATGGTTGCTCACAAGAAGAAGCAAATTTATGTGCAAAAGAGAGCTTTCAATGTTGTAATTAAGTCCATGTTGCCACCACTAACCGCCCACAATGGAGCGCCAAATAATACACATTAATTGCAAAATCAGCCCCTAATGGGGGCTATTTCTTGAACAAACAAAACAGTAATTGCGTTCTCATTCCAACCTACTGCCATACATCAAAATTTAGTTTTTCATCCACTGTAAACCCTTAATCTAATGAACTTCGGTCCGCAATCTGTCCAAAATCTGCCCTAAATCCGTCCAAAATGTAATATCGCAATAATGCGGGTGCTTTCATCAAATGTTGTGCGCAGTTTAAGACACCCATCCTCCAATCCTAGGGGTCGCCATTCGGACCCGGTCAGGAACTAGGTCCTCTACTTTAGCTTTTCCATTGTTGTTGATTGAATTCATTTGACTATCTTAAATCGTCATAGATCACACTTGTACTTGTTAAATCAATTCTAATATTATTATTAAATTGGTGTTTAATAGGTGAATGACCAAATCAATTATTGAACACAAATGAATATACAGAAAGTCAAAATTTAACCCTTTAGTGTGCCAGCGTCCATATATTGGATGATGAACAGATTGAAGTAGTGTGGATCTCATCCAGATTGGACAGTCTTCATTTAGCAAAATTACTCTTGGTTCTTGTGCAAGTTGATTATTCTTTGAACTGTTTGGATCTTCAAAATAGGTTATTATGATTTTTAGAAAAATAACACAATTAATTTATGTCAAGTTTCATTCTTAGTTTGAAAAGTGAGACCTCAAACATGATTTTCCAAAATAGGTGGAATCAAATAATAGAAACCATACTTAAAATTAAAGAATATGTTGTTTTTGGTAGAGATTGATTGTTTTTCTATTTGATTTTCTTTATAAGTTTTTTTTAATGTGCTTGAGAATGGAATTTTGCAGGTGGGTTTGTTTTTTAAAATTCAAGTATAGAATCAAACATGGAATATAATTACATTCACAAGTCTTAGGGGTGAACCTGCTATTTTTACATTACGACATGTGAGCTCGCATGTGAGTGTACAAAATTGGTATTAATTAAGACATCAATGTACAAAGTATACATATATTAGGCATATATAATTCAATGAGAAATAAATATAAATATAGACATTTATGAATGTCGAGAATACATAATTGTAGGGTTAGGGTTTGAAGCATTATTTTTTAAAGCCTAGATTGGATGAAATTAGGATAAACTGTGAATTTTATTGGAAACATCAACAAAATTCATCCATATGTGTGAAGAGTGTTTAGGAATGAAGTTGTCGTTACTTCTAAATCTCATTTTTACAACCTAATTTAGTTGCTCTTTGTCGCGGATAATCAAAGAAGAGGCTCCACTTGCTATAAATGAAAATGAAAATGGAAGTATTATATATAATGTGAAAGGCTTTATTTCACTTAAACAAATTGTTGTATATTTATGCTATGGATTTATTATGATGATTTTTTTCTATATATACATATCTTTATTTAAATTTTTTAATATGTACATATTTATTATATATATACCGTAACCCTTAAATGCCTACAAGCCTCTCTAAATTGGGTAGTTTTGCAAAGATGCATTATAAAATGCAATTAAGAGGGATATTTTGAACTTGATATATGAACAAAAAGAGGAATAAAAGTTGTACGTTATGAATTTTAGATTTGATCCATATGGTTAAATCTACAATTGCACTCACCAATATTCTTGTATAAATTGAAACTTTGAATTCATAATTCTTTTCTAATTCAATTATGAATAAAATATTGACGATTAATGAATGGAATTTGTTGTAATGGGTTGAAATGTAATACTCTAAGTGTAGTGATTTTTGGGGATTTTTTGGTTGCATGATTTTATTAGTTGAGTTTTTTCAATATCATTTTGGAACACTTTTGAACTAAAATTTTAGAAATTTTTGGTGAATCATTGCAACATGAAATGAGGCATAATAATTTCACAAATCATCTCCTTAAGTTTTTAATTTGTTCACACTTGCATGAAGCTAATTTCCCCTAAAATCTATAGTAAAAAATTCACACTACAAAAGTGCATGACGGATGAGAAAACGTGAATCAACTTTGCACATCGTCCACAAAATAGACGGTTAGGCAGTTAAGGGTTAAAGAAATTGTATACATAGGTATTTGAAGGGAGTCATAAATGCACATGTTGTGGAGCATACACGCTAAGTTCACCCCCCGAGTTCAAAGTTTCATCATAAATTGGTCAAATTGTTATTAGAATGGGAGTTTTGATATTCAAATTTTTTGAGATAAAATCATTTTGAAAAACTAAAATTTAATTTTATGATTAATGCATGCATAGATTTAAAAGTTGGTTCACTTCATTTTTCATTGTATCATTGCTATACTGAATGTGCACCAAAAGCCAATGTGTTGAACCATACACAACTCTAAATCCCCTCAATGCGTTGAACCATACCCTGCAAACACCCTAAGAAATAAACATCCAAAATTGGAGCTTTATCCAAAGTCAACAAACCTTTTACCATCCATAAGTCCATAAGTTTGATCAAATTGCTATTTTTAAAATGTGTAAAAAATGAATTTTTCTATCCATTTCACTCAAAATTTTATAACTTTAAACTCATCATGTCATTCAAATATGAGAAAAATAGAAATTGTAATAGGAAGAGCATATTGTGATGACCTACTTTAGAGAAATGAAAAAATAGCTAAAATGGTCAATTGGAGTAAATTTTAACATCTTTGGCTTCCTTATAGTATACTTGTGAAATACAACAAAAAAATTCTTAACAAAGTGAAAATATGAAGATGAAAATGGCCCTAAAAAACAAGGAAAATACTTGAACACTTAAGGGTTAACGTGCGAAAGAAAAACCGAGTAGAAGACAAGGGAGGTTCCTAGAGGGAGATTAAGGTGGGGGCACCTAAAACCGCTCATTCATCATTTTGGCCTTGTAGGTGCCTTCAACAACCTCTATTCAAAGAATTAATCCTGATCATTTGTAATCTCTAGGGAACCTAAAACCAACCACTTGTTATTTAATTAGAAGTTTCTACAAGTGAGTATAATTGGGACGCATAACCCTTGAACATCATGCAATTTTTTTCATTTTTAAGGGTCCTTTTCACAAATTTCATTTCATTTTTTGAGAAATTTCTTTTTGAAAATTATAGTGTACACCAAAATGAAGCAAAATATGTAAATTGTCATCTTAATTGATAAAATAAGCCAAAAAAAAATTTATTGCTTCAAAGTAGATCATTAGAAAGTGCCTCTAAGATCAATTTTTGGTTTTTCCTCAGTTTGAATGATGGGATGAACCTAAAATTAGAAATTTCAAAAACATTCACAAAGAAGGATTTGTTTGAGACATTTTGAAGAAAAAAAAATGATTGAACAAAACCTCATGGAATAGTGCATGGTCAAGGTTTTGTTGACTTTAGGATATAAAGAGTTAAAAATTGTATATATCTCACTTGATATTGCCTGATGAGTTGGGAAACATGCTTTTATTTCAATTGCTAAAAATATCAGGAGGGAGCTCATTTTGTATCCAAAAGCTCTAAGAGATCTTTTAGACTTTGATCTCTTAGGGTTAAGTAGGATGCAATTCATGATACTTTTGATGTAAGAAATACACCACCTATATGATACAATTGGAATATGATTAACTTTTCAATTTTAAAATTCAAATAAATTACATTTTAATTGAATTTTTCTTTCAACTATATTCATGAATCTTATATGTTTATCATTAATAAAAATGAATCCCACTTCAATTTAAAAAAAAATCCAAATACAATAGCTTAAATGGGTGGTTTTAGGTGCCTCCACCTTAGTAGAGAGTAGAAGCCAACTTTCACTAGTAGAAAAGCCATACTTGGGCACCTTGTTACATTGCAAGAGCGTGGTGCGGTAGTGCTAAAGATCCATTGGCACCATGCTCTTGCATTATAGCATGGTGCCCAAGTATGGCATTTCTACAATTGTTCCAATACTGAGGCACATAAATGCCTCTTGTAAAAAAGACATCTAAAACATAAAATTGAGGAGGATTTAACGTTAACCACCTTTTCTTTTTCTATTCTTTTTTTTTTCCCTTAGTCACCACAATTATCATAGAACTTGAGCAACCTATATCGATCTCCTAGCCATGCGAGCATGAATCGTGTCGTGCCATAGAAGGTGACATACTTGAAGTTGATAGATTCTTCTTGAAATAATTCACAAAATATTCTTATTCAAACTCTAATTCGACCAATCCTAATAGGGCAAAAGAATTGTTGTATGCATCCATCCACGTTTGATGATCCAAACTTGCACCATATGACAACTATGTATAGAACCACCTAAAATATAGAGCTATTAGAGATATCCGTAAAATAAGATGACATGTGATCCGGACTTCTATGGTCCATCGTGTGTTAGTAGTGATGTGCTGACCTTGAAATAGAAGTGAATGAGGCTCTTTGGGGCCGCGAGGTGTAAGGTTCAATCCACTCTAGTGGCACACCTTGATACAGGGCCAAATCCACTCATTCATCTTCTTTTTTCCACAAATACATTCCATACCACAATTCTTTTTAGCTCCAAACACACTATCTTGTTTATGGATCAAACTTGGTACTTTTCTTAAACACAACTTGAGCAACCCCTCTTTTCTCCACTTTGCAGATATCTCTATTATATTATAGACCTTCCCATTGCTACTTGCAAGAAGCCATTGCAAATTCAGGAACAAGCTTTCGAACAATACTTATCGAGTGCTCCCAATGATCTCACGCTAAGTTTTGATCCACAAATTATATCTTGGGAAACACTTTGCAAAGATCTTGAAGACATGGTCATAGTCACAGTAAGAATACACAAAATCGTCTCACCTCATGAGCAGCTAGCTAATAAAGTCCAGGTATGGCAGGTATTGTACGTATCAATTTCCTTCGAATTGACAGCAAAGCTTACAGCTCCTCTCCCTCTCCAGTTACACACGTACTAAGTTAGTTCGCTTCAACTTCTGGGACTAGCCTGCCACTAGTAGCAGACTTGTCATTTTTCATTCCCCACTTTGTGGGAGAAGTGAATAGTGGCTAAATATTATACTTATATTTTTGTTTTCTTGTGACCAAAATCACTCACCACCACTAACACAACCCATGTGCTTGGCGCGGTTTCATTCCTTTTTCATTTATAATAAGTGAAAAACGACACATTTCCTACGAGTGTGCATAAAGTCCTCAATGAAATGACGTACTCCGTAATAAACAGACATCGCCATGTCCTCATCTACAGGTGCACATATATATACCCATCCGGTATTCTCCCAAAGAAAGCTTGAATCCTGCAGGCAAAGAATGTTTCTGTTTCCAAGCATTAATCCAACTCAATTGTCTCCATCCTCCTTGTCAGCAAGACAACTTCCAGTTCCTGGTAAACGAAATCCTTGTGCTACAAGACTGCCAAATGTGGACATGTATGCAATAGCTCTCGACTTGAGACGTCACTTGAGACTTCACGCAAAATTAAAGAGAGAACACGATGATGAATCCAATGTAGCGCACATTCATCTGCTTTCCAAACTGTTTTGTCCACACACGATTCGTGCACATTCAAACGTATCAGAGAGGCTTGCTCTTATTGACTACAGACGACTCGAAGAGCAAGATCGACGGCAAATTCGAAGCCACTTGTGCGTGAACAATGTTCTTAGTTGTGTGGCCCCCCGGGCCTCAGAAGGCTCGCCGGCTGCTCCTAATTGCTTCTTATTGTACTGTACTTTATTTTCCCTCCACCTTCCCCCCGAGCTACATTCGGATGGGATTTGTAGTATTATCTCCCCACTTGCAGTAGAATTCTCTGTATTTGAATATATATATTAGAAAAAACATATCAAAGAAAAATAGACTAAGTTTATCGGAAAGGAATTCAGATGTTATATTCATCTGACCGGCCTAAAGGTACTGCAGCAGCTCCCTTCGCGTGTGAAAAAGCACTCGAAGCTAGCGGTACTGGGTAATTCATACGTGGGCAGCATGCACCAAAGTATGCACTCCGACAGATATGGATTTGTGTGATATATATTTATATTGCCAACTGATTATAAATTGCACAACACTTCCGGTCCATTTGATCACTTTTTGATCTTGTCTTGAACACATACGCAGTTGCTCTTCAGCACAAAGAATTGATTCCATTGTCATCGCAGGCACAATGATCTAGTTGCCACCTATCTCGGAAATCCACCTACATACTGCACATTACTCTATATCCACAAGTATGCACAACTACACTGACGCCATAAAACCACGCTACTACACTCATTGCGAGATGCGATCCGCGCCCTTCTGAGCATCCCTCTTCAAATCATGCGCCGTATCACGGGCGGAGTCACCCGCATCCTCTGCCTTTCTCTGCACATCCTTGCCAGCATCCTTTGCAGAGCTCGTGGCCTTGTCGGCATTGCGCTTCAGAGAGTCGCCCGCATCCTCAAATGCATTTTGAGCCTTGTCCTGCACCCAACCAAACAGCAACAATTAGAATCTCATCTCCAATTCCAATCTTCCATGCTGCTCAACAATCTATCTTGCTGAAAGACTGCTTCACAATCAAGAGCAACAACTGACGCCACAATGCAAGAACAACATGTTAGGGGGGTTAAATTTAATCTGAGCAATCAAGGAAGACAAGGACCCACTCAATTCAAAGACAGCCAAGAGACTTACGCCAAGGTTCTCGGCCTCGCCGCGGGCGTCCCTGCTTGCACTCTTGGCGCTGCCCTCCAGGTCTCTGCCCGCGTCGGCTGCCCTGTCGCCCAGCTTCTCCGCCTGCTTCTGCACGTCTCTGCCGGCGTCCTGGGCGCTGTCCTGCGCTTCCTCTGCCTTGCCGCCCAAGTAGTCACCGGCGTCCTCGAGCTTGCCCTTGGCGGCTCCCGCAGCGTCCTGCACCTTGTCCTTGGCCGCGCCCGCGGTCTCCTGCACCTTCCGCGCGGCACCGCCCACGGCGTCCTGCACCTTGCCGGTGATGCTGTCGTCTGCTCGCACCACCACGGTTGCTGGGCGCCCAGACGTGCGCAATGCCACCCCAGAATGCGCCACATTGGTCAAGCGGAAGCCGCCGAGGCGCGAGACTGAGCCCAAGTGCACTTGACTAGTTCTAGAGGCAGGGACGGCATTCAGAGGCTGCACTCCTGCTGCTGCAACGTTGACGCTCGCCATCATGGCCGCCATTGCGATATATGCTCTGAGAATGTTAACTAGCTAGGACGTACTCACTGTCAGTAACGAAAACTGAAAATCAAGCCGGATGCTGAGCCCTTGGTGATGGAATCGACTAATTGACTATCAATGCAGATGATCGCCGAAGAGGATGAGCTTACTGGATGATTGAGATGCCACTCTAGAGTGCAGCGAGGAATTTATATTGATGTGGTTGCAAGCAAGAAGACTGTTAGATCGTTACGTGGAGAGTCCACAGCGTGAACTCATCCGATCAGTTCTGGTCGCCGAACTGCCATGGCTCCAAGTGTCGTGCGTGTGCGACGTGGAACAAATCTGCACGCGGTGCAGCCGCATTGGCTCCAGTTGATCTCCTCTCGCTGCTGCGGTCACCGCTTGCATGCTGGAGTCACATGCTCCCAGCGTGCCGCCATAGGTTCCCTTGCACTTGCCGAATCAGCTCACTCCAACAAGACAGGTCAGTTAGGGCCGCTTCACACTATGGTCGAAGGTCGGGAGGCCCTGGAATTCCACCAATCATATTGTAAAATCATGTTTTTGGCTCTTGACCCTTCACACTAAAGGCTAAAGTTCAAAGGCCATCGCCTTGCAAAATACCTATATTGCAACACCTTTTGGCCATTTGGTTCTAAGATGACGCCTCTCAATCATAATTTGGATCAAACAAGAATGGAAACCCAAACTATGGTTGAGAGGCCGTCAATTGAAATTCTTTTGATAAATTAATAGGATTTTTTAATTTTATTAAAGGCTTAACAACTTGAACTTTAGATTTGGCCTTTCGAGCTTTACAGTATGGCCATTCAATTCCAAAGGCTGAAGGCTCGGCCTTTGAACTTTTAAAATGAAGCTTTACACTATTTTGGCCAAAGGCTTGGACTTAATCTTGCCCTTTGAAGTCTTCACATTGTGACTAGCCGAAGGCTCCAATTTCCATATTTTATTACATGTTTTCAATCCATTCCTTTGGACTCTTAAAACATTTTGGCCGCAAACTCCCATAGCCTCTCGATTTGAACGGCTATAGTGTGAAGCGGCCCTTAGTAAAGCAGTGTACACGTTGGGTTGTGACACTCTGCATTTAATATACATCTACATTTAATCTAATATGGATTTTGTGACAACAAAGCTGATAGTAAAATTAGAAATTGGGTTTTGAATTGTAATATTTTGAACAATCAAGTGTTTTGAACTTCCTCTAGGCCCCTTCAAAGAATGAAGACGTTTGTCCTGTTCTTGGTAATGCATAATCAACATTGCATTCTTATGTAATTTTTATTACCAAAAAACTCTCCATCTATGGGAATTTTTCAATTGTAATTTCTTGAATTGGTTTCTTGAATTAGCTTCTTGAATTCTTTGATTTTTCATGAATTATATCTATCATTTAGATTTTGTCTATTGCTCGGAGGTCAAGGAAGTAAACATTTTCCCTTTCTATTCATGATAAGCATGCATTCTTTGTTTTTCAATCCCAGACAATAAAGATTAGTTCTCTAAAGGACCAAGAAACCAAAATTAGACCTCATGTTAAGGCTAATGTTGAGCAATGGTTCAATATGGCCTTGACAAGCTATTTGCTTGTTGGAAAAAAAAAGAAATTTTTTTTTAAGGAATTTTAAGTAAGTTCCATGTGAACTTTCTTTTGTTTAAATTTATATGTTTTTGACGAGCAGCATTCTTCACTACTTGATTAAATTTTCCATTTAAAAGCCATGACATGGCATTGTCTCAATTTGTGGTGGTATGATCTGCACTATGTTAGTGAGATTTTATTGATTTTCTATTATGTAGATTCGTATGTTCCTAGCACCTATTGTGAACTTCTTAACTGGTTTGTTATTTACATAGAATTAAAACAGTGGATTGGTGGATCGGCAATGGTCGTTACTAACCAGATTGAAACATATGCACTCTAACCTTGAGCTTCTTAACCCTTTAGTGCCCAGCAAACCACATTATGGTCACTACAACGTCCGAAATGCAAATAGCAGAGAATCCGTGAAGAATTGGAACTTTAGTTTTGAAGTTCAAATTTGCCCACATACATTACGCACTTTCCAAAAAAAGAAAATTTCAATTTGGAATTGTACAACTATCAAAATACCTATCAACAGAACGCAAAAATACTGCAAATACTTGAAAATACAGTAAATACTTACAAATACAACATATGTATTGTCTACTATTTCTTGTGTTTGGAAGTGTGTTATCTTGTTTTATTTTTTTGGATTGTGTTCTCTTCTTCATCTTCCATTAGTGTGTGTAATCCGATCTTGACTAATGTACCCACTCTTGTCAATTTTCAATGTATAAAATTTTGTCCTAAACCGTACATGGACAAGTCTCTTTCACTTATAAATCTCACAATAATTATGTGTGAGTCTATTTTTGATATGAAAGATTGCAACGGAGAGGTGTTGACATAGGGCATAGCTGAACTTCTTTGCTTTTATTTTTGAAAATTTACCTCAAATTCTATTTAACTTTGAAGTCACACACCCTCCAAAATCTCGTTTTTGAGCGTGCATTATACAGTTCAAATACATACTATAATCTTCCGATCCTACCATCAGATGATTCTCAAATTTTAATAAAATGTGTGCTCTCGAGTTGATAATAGAATTGTATGATTACTTTCTAATTTAACCCATTCTATTTTTGGTAGTCTCAACCACAGTGAAAAAGTCTATTGGAATCCAGGGCTCTGAGCTACAGTACCCTGGGCACTAAAGGGTTAACCCTAAGCTTCTTGTTATGATGAAGTCTATAACACGCTTCCGTGTATTACATACAGGCTCACATAAAGCATACACGAAGCAGAACAGGCTTGTATGTAAATCACAAGCATGAATAAATTTAAAGGGAAGGTAGATGAATTCTTACAAAATTATTGGACTAAATAATCTTTCTATAATCATAAGAGTATGAGAGTAATATGAAGATGCACTGAATTATAGAAGGTGACTCAAACCTAAAACTATGGAAAAAAAATTCGGATTCCAAGAGACACATTAAGAGATGTGTCAGTGTTGAGAATAAGAGACCTCCTACATACTAGCAACTAAAATGCTTAGATAGGAACTTCTCATGCTTGGTGAGAAAATTCTATTGCAACTCTCCAAATCATAAAAAACTATGTTTATGACATCCCCTCCCTTTCTAGTTATGAGTTTCAAGAGGAATACTAAGATCTTCTAGCCATAGCAAGGTGAGGTTGAGGTTTAGACCTGTAGGATTATGAAGATGTACTCAATGAAACTCTTGAACCTTTGAGGCATATTATTTGACTACATCTTGCTAGTCCCACATGCGTTCATTGATATTGTAGCTCCACCAATGTATAAGATACTCCAATTGGTCATGTCATTGTCGTCTGTTCAAGACCTTTTCCATTTCATACTCCGCTTGGTTGTCAATCTCAATGCAAAGCGAGGCTTATTGTGTTTTTCTAGTAGGTATGATTCCATTTTCACATTAGGAGTGAGTAGTTTGAGAAAAACTTTTGTGACGAGCTTTGGAGCAAAGACGTGGCCGCCCCTGTCTGTTGGAAGGACGGTACGTCACAAACCCAATAATTTCAATTTATGTGTAAAAGGCGATTGTTTTCATGAGTCTCGTGATTGTGGGCAAGAACTACCTCACAAATCTACCCCGATGAAACCTGTTTAGATGCTTGCAATTCTTGAGAGCCTAAAGCTCATTATGGGTGCACTTTGAAATAAAATAATTTATTCATATGGTGTCCAAAAAATACAGTACAGACTACGAGAGCATCCTCAGTTTCAAGTACCATGTGCAGATCTATGCATGCGTATAATCTCAGTTTTCTACCAATAACGCAGGAAATCCTGTATGTATTTCAACTTGAATCAAATCCGTTTTTCTTTTTATCTCAACATGAGCAATTCCTCCATAATTTGAAGAATTTCTTATATTTTTATATACATAACTTTCAATACAATAACGCATTTTCTGATCTTCTTGGAGAAGTTTAGAATAATTTTTTGGAATGCTGTCGGCGCTGCTGGTGAGGGATCGGAGGACCTCAAGCTAAGGCTCATAGCGACACACTCTGGCTTTGGAGAAAAGCCTTCCCGGGCGACAGAAGTACTTCTTCTCCGGAGCGCAATGCACATCATGGGAGCACACACACAAGCCCTCCAGCGCACAGTAAGGCTTGTAAGTGGAAGCACCAGCTGCATCATTCCCATTGATGCCCAGAATGGCATCCGACCACTCGCTGGAAAACAGGCGATCCGGGTCATACTTCCTCATCACCTTCAAGAATTTCTTCATTTGGGGCCCGTACGTGCTGGCCACGCCGTCAAACGCCAGGTTGCGGTTCTTGCCCCAGTGCGGCTTGGCTTGGTACTTGACCAAACTGATTTGCTCGATCTCCTCCACCACGTCCTCATCCAGCTTCGGCGACGCCGCGTCGTCCGCGCGGTAGTAGTCGAAGTTGACCTCCGCGGCATCCTCCAGCGCGCCCAGGTACGTGAGCCGCGATTTCGGGACGAAGCGCATGAGGAAGCCGCTGTACACGTCCACGTTGCACAGGCTTCCCGGCACCTTCTCCCGGAACCATTTCACGTCCTGGATGAAACTCCGCAGGTGCCGCAGCGGAATGTACGTCGCGGTCTCGAAGTAGCTGCGGCCCTTAATGCGTCGGTCCCAGTTGCAGTACGTGCCGGAGCTGTCGTTGGCGTTCTGGCATCCGCCGCCCATTTGGATGTCGTTCGGGTACCCCACCACAGGGTAGCTTGTGAACGTCGTGACGTTGTTGGCATAGCCTGCTCCTGACCCTATTAGTGACGTGAGCGACGAGTTGGCCAGCGCGCATTTTGGTGCTTCGTTCCTCAGCGCTTCCGCTTGATCCTCTGCCAATTCCACCCACACACATCAACGATGATCTACAGCCATGCCGACATGGTCTGATATGGGTACCCTTACCGGACTCTCTGGACTTTACCTTTTGGCATGAAGAAAATATTGGAAAAATCACCAAAATGACATGGTGTTACAGACGGCATGGCTGCAGCTGCATACATGGTGTTAGAGACGGCATTTCTAGCACATTGGAAGCTTTTGAACTTTTAGTCCCCGGGTTAAAACAGCTGTGGGGACTAAACCACAATGTTTAGCCCCGGTTGCACCCAAATCTCTCTGCAATTCCTGATTGACCATCCTTTTTAACCCCGACTAATCTGTGTTTTAGCCCTGGTTAGTGGTACAAAAAGGGGGTTAAAAATTTAGCCCCCCATTTTTCACATAGTGCTAAGGAGGGCTAAAGAGGGGGCTAAACTACCTCAGTTTAGCCCAGGCTAAACTGATCAAAGTTTCTAGTGGCACACATTAAATGAGTTATAAATGATAGTGTTTTAGTGTGGCGGTCTTAAGGGGGTACTATATGAGACCACTGTATTTCATTTGCAAGAGATTGATCAAGCAACATGCAAGGGATACAACGATGGCGATTGAGACGTACCTTGCGTGCGAGCTGCCTCAATGCTGGCCGCCGGCGACGCGCGGAACCTCGTGTTGTAACCGTCACCCGGAGTCGACACGGGCACACGCGCATCCATTTTGTAAATCACCTTGTGCTGTGACGGGTACCACCGGACATCTCCAAACTCGTAGCGCCGTGCGAATTCCAGAACGCGGTCCTCTAAGCTGTCGTCGTCTCGAATGTCCAGCGTCACCGATCGCTTGAACAGGGGCTCGACCGTGACGGTGATGGTGGAGATGACGCCGAGGACGCCCAAGGACAGCCTCGCCGCTTTCAGGTCGTCGTCGTCTTTCTCCGTGAGGGTGACGACTTTGGCGTACGGTCGTTCCCGCGTCGGCACCACGAGACGCATCGCCGTGACGTACTCGTGGACAGCGCTTCCTTTGCCGGTGAGAGAGCTCCCGTGGGCGCCCGTGCCTAACAATCCTGCCAGCGACAATCCGTCCCAGTACGGGACGTGCACCAGAGACAGGCCCGCATCGGCAAGCGTGTTCACTAAGTCCCGCAGCTGGATGCCGGCTTGTGCCGTGACGGTGTGGGCGTCCTTGTCAATGTGCACCACGGATGCGTAGTCTTTGGTGCTCAGGAAGATGCCGTCCTCTCCGCCAGGGCACACGAGCTTGCACGTGGAGTGGGACAGCTTGCTTCCCACCTTGATCTTCAGCTTGTTCTTCGAAGCGAACGCCACAGCTTTGATGATCTCCTGCTCTGTTTTGGGATATAGTACAGTTGCTGCCTGTGATACATGATCACCAAATCATATTAAATCCAGATTCCGTTAGCTCGTCTGGAATCACTTCGCGGCTGAAAAAGCAAGCAGGCGGAGCCTCATTATATCACATTAAAATGCATGAAGCTTACCTTGCAAGGAAGCCTGTCGAGCCACAATCCATAAGCATTGTCAATGGTGCAACCTGTGCTGTTACACTGCGCAATTGGAACAGCTTCGCCATTCGCATGTCTGAAGAAGGTCGTGCTAGTGCAAATGGTTGCCACAATCAAGAGCCTCGACCATCTGAGTAAGTAGTCCTCCATGACCGGAATCACTAAGTAATGTCTGAGCATCTCTACTGCAGCACTCACTCGATATGATCCTATGTCTCATTAGACTAAAAATTGAACGATTCAGGAATTCTTCGGCTATGGACAACGGAGTCAGTCCTTCGTGTGGGACCGTGTTATATCTTACAGTTGCAAGCATTGATTATATTCCCTCCGATTGGTGACAGAGGCAGCATGATATTTCGTGGGTCAACGATGATGACTGAGCTATTTTATCTTGACACCTCGACATGAGAAGCTCAAGGTTTTGTCTACATCGATCAGCCACCTTCTAGGCAACGTGGTCCGGTGAGATCGACCAAGCTTGCCTCTTCAATCAACCCGTTGACTTATGTTCTCTCTATCAATTGATCACTTTGACTGGTTGGTACTTGGTAGGTACACTCGTAGCAGGAAAACTTTGCACTCGGCCACGGAAGTCAGATCTGAGTCAAGCAGAAAGTGTACCCGTACACTGAAATGAGTCGGATATTGGAAAGAGGACGTCATGCATGCTTGATTTCCACAACCAATTCCATGTTTTAATGAGTGCTACGTTCCAGGCATTAATCTGACCTAAAATTTCAGAGCTGCCCTTGGAAATCCTTGAAG
Source organism: Pohlia nutans (assembly GCA_022496805.1). Taxonomy (NCBI): domain Eukaryota; kingdom Viridiplantae; phylum Streptophyta; class Bryopsida; order Bryales; family Mniaceae; genus Pohlia; species Pohlia nutans. Next base: position 9,789,436 of record CM040086.1, read on the forward strand.
CAGTAATTGAGTAACCGTAACTTCTTTGAGCATGCAGTAGCTCAAAGCCAAATCCTCAAGTAACTTCCTGTGCAGCTGGAATGATCTAGAGAAATCCAGCTGCATCCCTCGCCAGGAAGATTCTTGTCCAGTACTTGTCGTGGTACTTACGTACCGTACATCACAGTACAGTACCTCGACGAGTTATCACGTGCATCTCGCCTTGACTTTTCCCACATTGTCCCTTGACTTTTCCCACATTGTTTATTGGCTGACCTTTAGGGAAGAGGCATTGCATGACACCCATTTTTTTGCTAAATATCACTGTAGCAAATATTTTTTGTCCAACAATTAGTTGATTCCGTCCAAATGTTTCGTTACTTACAAGTTTGTTCGCAGTGCAACACCTCTTGCAAGCATGTAGGAAAATGCTTGCCTTTCAAATGTGCGATACCCCTAACATGAAGGTCATTTGAAGACCATGAAGAATTTTGGTTATCTAGTATAGCTTGGGGAGCAGTATTGCACAACGATACCCCTCACTGAAGGTGCCAAAAAATCCAAATTCTAAGAGAGGCTTTTCATTATAATTTATAAACCAAGATTCTTTTAAAACCCCACAAAAATTTGCCAAAAGTCATAGCCTCTTATATCGTAACTGTTTGTTACAGAGTTGAGAGGATCTATACATATTCCGTTTTTCCCCTGCCCTCTCCAAGCACACTCCAACGGTGCTCAAAAATACATGCTTCCCACCCCTCTTTCTTTGTATCAGAGCTTCTCCAATGTCCCAGCTCGGGGGTGCACTCTACATTATGTTTGTGAATCACGTGCGTTGGCATGACCCCTTCTAAAAAACCCCTTGTATACAAGAGGTTATATGTCTAAATACCTTTGTATACAGATGTATTCCGTTTTAAATATATGTTTAGTGTAAGTATACGTGAATATTTTTAGTTCTAAATGTGTTTATTGTATGTATACGTAATACGGCAGTGTTCAAATTAATACCCCTTTTGTGCACTCACGTAGACTCGTACATGTTTAATACACTGCACCCCCCAAGTGTCCCAGTGGAGAAGCCCTTGAATTAGCATGTGGTGCACCTTTGCACACCAAAACTCACACGCTGAAATTATTCATCTATATTTGAAGACCCCTTGATCCTAGAGTTCCCCACCTTCACACATCAAATGTGTATGATAAAGAGTCAATTAATGTACCAATCAAAGTAGAATGTGGGATATATTCAACTAAGCTTAGATTTGAAGGGTCGTTGCTTAACACGCTATGATTGAGGGCCTGAGGCTATATGATAGGATGCACCGCATTTTTCATATAACATAATAATAATAATAATGGTGTGATTAGGAAAGTTAGTTGGTAAAGAACCATCTGAGAAAGATCATTTTTCATTTACAACATGAAATACTACGAAACTTATTGACCAGGAGCACGAAAGTCTACATTTTGTAACAGCCATTTCAAAACATCAGAATTACAAAACTCAGCCAAAATAGCATAAGGGTAACAAGGTTGCTAGGTAGAAATGTTGCAAACAACATGGGCGTGAACTAACTGCACAACAGAGAGCTCCACACAGTAGGCAATGAGCAGGCTTGTCAGGAACCCTCTTTCAATAAGGCACCGTTCTTTGGCAAACCTGAACCATAAATCTTTTGGTCAGTCACTGTTGACAATACCCCCAACAGGACTCAATCTAAGGTTGGATAACCTATTACCACCAACTTAAGCAATTTGGCCTATTTTTGGCAGTGCTAAATTCCAAAAGAAAATATGACCGCATTCAAAATAGGTTTTGATGAGGATTGCAAAAATTTGCAACATTTAATTTGCATTTGTCAATTTTATACAAAATTCCAAAGTGGAAAGTAACATTTGATCCAAATCAAACGTGTAGGTTTTTCCATGTCCACACCATGTGGTACTAACTTTCACTCATAATGATACCCAAAACCACCAACTATTCCTTCGCAATGCTTGGCATGCTATTGGTCTACTTGAATAGTGAAATTGGTGGTTTTGATTCCTAACTCTGGTGGCCCCAAGAAAGCTCTACATGTTATAATTGGGGGGAGGTGGTGGTAATAGGTTATCCAACCCTATCCAACCTTTCAAGGTCTTCGGATGGGCTGAACTAAGCACTAATTTCACAATTGAGAAATTTCAGCCAATGGGAGGCTTAGAAATCCAGAAGACCAATTTCTCATGAGCTGAAATTTCTCTCCTCATGGCTTCTTGCCTCCAATGTAAAGAGGTCCTTACATTTGTTACCAAGTGCATTTTGCACAAACATCTCAACAAGGTTAGAAGTCCGACCTGCACTTCCTGGAAATTAAAGCCTTGGAGTTCGAGTCAAAAATCCTAGATTGGTACGCACTGCAACTACCTATTCAGGCAGAACTTCAGGAAATTAGTAGAATTTTCCGCAAACTCATGGGGGTTCAGAACCTCAGTTTAGCAAATTCCTTGGGATACGAAAATTGGCCCGAACTTTGGTTGGTGGGGCTGTCAGTTACTGGTTTTTCTATTTCAGTTAAATAGATCCAAGGAAGACCCACTCCATGTAGATACGTGTCAAGCCAAGGAAGCCCATGTGTAAGAGCATCCACGAGAATAGAAACTGAGGTTGGGAAGTTTTTGAGCACCGTTTTTGGTACCTTGAAACTTCAGACCTCTAGTTTATTTACAGCATCTGACATGTCTACTTTTATTGTGCTGTCAACCTCTCTTTTAACAAACTGTGGTCCACTCACCCAACTCTAGAGCACTTTGCGGATAACTCTAGAGCAGTAAGAAAATTTCCAAAATGACGAGGCAGCCGCTTTTACACCAAACTCAAGAGTCAAGGTTTTGGACTCAGTATATTCATAATTGACAAGCTATGAGCATCCGCACCCATACCCCAGATGTGTCTAACACACTCGAAACTAGATGAAAAATGCTGCACGTCCTTTCATATAGCCTAGGCCCTCAATCATAGCGTGTTAAGCAACGACCCTTCAAATCTAAGCTTAGTTGAATATATCCCACATTCTACTTTGATTGGTCCATTAATTGACTATTTATCATACACATTTGATGTATGAGGGTGGGAACTCTAAGCTCAAGGGTTCTTCAAATATAAATGAATAATTTTAGAATGTGAGTTTTAGTGTGCAAAGGTGCACCACATGCTAATTCAAGGGCTTCTCCACCGGGACATTGGGGAAGCTCTGATACATATCAGAGAAAGAGGGATGAGAAGCATGTATTTTTGGACTCCTGTGGAGTGTGCTTGGAGAAAGGTACGAGAAAATGGAATATGTATAGATCCACTCAACTCCGTAGAAAAACTAAGTATACAATCTTGAAACTTTGATTGGTTAAGCATGTCATATATCATTGTTTTTCTTGACGGCATTATGGTTTCACATGCCAAAGCTCTTCAGTAAAATAATTAAAATACAAAACCCATCCTGCTTCAAGAATGCAGCATCAAAGAGAGCAATGCATGAAGTCATGTGTATCCTCTGCGCAAAGAGAACATGACTATTCTCTATTGAAAAGGCTGACATGTGTGCAAGTAATGATCAAACCTCTCCAAATTCACATGTGCATCAAACCTCTTCAAACTTCGGTATATGAGGTGTGCTAGTGTACATGCTCCAGGTCTTCTTATACATTTCCACAAATAAATAAGGGCAAACTTTTCAGCTCAGAGTTTTAATATTTCAGTGGCACATCTTTAACATATATACAGTTGCACAACTTTCACTACACACACGGACAGTTTTAAAGTAACACCTGATCATATTGTCATATTGGACCCGTTTGATCATCAGATTCGCTTTTTGGGAGCCACAACTTTGCATCCCAAGTCCATGATCTGCTCACCTCACCCTCTGAGCAGCCTGCTGTAATTCCAGTCTAGGCATGCAAACAGTAACATCCTCCATCTCCACATCTGCTTGGAGGCCCAAACTCACCAAACGCCATGATTGAATTTGAAACTGCAGGCAGATATTATGAACTCTGCAACTGCAAACTCTCCTAATGAAACTTTCGCACCCAGCCCACTTCCAACCGACGGAAATTCGATGCAGACCAACTCTCTCGACCTCAAGCGCCTCTTCAGTTTCTTCAAAGCAAACGGTCCAACCAAAAAATTAACTCACCCTGCACCAAATCCATCGTAGAGGAATATTCCATATATTCAAAGAGATGACCGAGGTCTACAACCTTCTTCTGCTTCCTCCTCACAAAAAGCTCAGAAACGGATTATCAACAAATTCGAAGTTGCTCTTCAGCACAAACAATAAATTCCATTGCCATTGCAGGCACAATGTTCTAGTTGCCGCCTATCTCAGAAATCCACCTACATACTGCACATTACTATATATCCACAAATTGTATGCACAACTACACTCACGCCATAGCCACGCTACTCCGCTCACTGCGAGATGCGATCCGCGCCCTTCTGAGCATCCCTCTTCAAGTCGTGCGCCGTGTCACGCGCGGAATCACCCGCATCCTCAGCCTTCCTCTGCACATCCTTGCCGGCATCCTTTGCAGAGCTCGTGGCCTTGTCGGCATTGCGCTTCAGAGAGTCGCCCGCATTCTCCACTGCATTTTGGGCCTTGTCCTGCACCCGACCAAACAGCAACGATTAGAATCTCAGCTCCGGTTCAAATCTTCCATGCTGGGCAATCATCTATTTAAGTGCTGAAAGACTGCTTCACAATCAAGAGCAACAACCGACACCACAGGAGAACCGATCAAGGAGGACATGCAAGGACCCACTCAATTCAAAGAAAGCCAAAAGACTTACGCCCAGGTTCTCCGCCTCGCCGCGGGCGTCCCTGCTCGCGCTCCTGGCGCTGCCCTCCAGGTCTCTGCCCGCGTCGGCTGCCTTGTCGCCCAGCTTCTCCGCCTGCTTCTGCACGTCTCTGCCGGCGTCCTGGGCGCTGTCCTGCGCCTCGTCCGCCTTGCCGCTCAAGTAGTCGCCGGCGTCCTCGAGCTTGCCCTTGGCGGCTCCCGCAGCGTCCTGCACCTTGTCCTTGGCCGCGCCCGCCGTCTCCTGCACCTTCCGCGCGGCGCCGCCCACGGCGTCCTGCACCTTGCCGGTAACGCTGTCGTCCGCTCGCACCACCACGGTGGCTGGGCGCCAGACGTGCGCAGTGCCACCCCGGAATGGGCCACATTGGTCAAGCGGAAGCCGCCGAGGCGCGAGGCTGAGCCCAAGTGCACTTGACTGGTTCTAGAGGCAGGGACGGCATTCAGAGGCTGCACTCCTGCTGCTGCAACGTTCACGCTCGCCATCATGGCCGCCATTGCGATATCTGCTCTGAGAATGCTAACTAGCTAGGACGTACTGACTGTCAATAACGAAAACTGAAAGACAAGCCGGATGCTGAGCCCTCGATCGGTGATGGAATCGACCAATTGATTGTGAATGCTGAGGAATGCGGAGGAGAATGAGCTTACGGGTTGAATGAGAAGCCACTCCAGAGTGCAGCGAGGAATTTATACTGATGTCGCGGGAAGGAAGAATTGAAGACTGTGAATTCGTCACGCACAGTACGTGGAGAGTCCACAGCGTGGACTTATCCGATCAGATGAGCCTGTCCATTCGGAAAGAACTCGTGACAACTGCAACGGCTGCCAAGTGTCACGGTGCGTGTGCGACTTCGAATGAATGGGCGCGTGGTGCAGCCGCATTGGCCACAGTTGAATTCCTCGATGCATGAGCGGGGACGCAGGCTCACATGCTCCCCGCCTGCCGCCCTAGGTATAAGTTAGTGACTGACAGAACTGAGTCTTTTGATTGTTGTTTTTCAATCTGGACACAATTCCAGCACATTGAGTAGGGAAAGCCATGGATGTTAGCATTCTTAGGCCCACTTTATACTTGGGGCCGGATTGAGGGCTGGATTGAGGGTCGGCCCAAACTCTTTAGAGTTCAACCAATTTCAACCAATATGATTAGAGCCCAAGGGTTTTATACTAAGGTCGGGCTGGAAGGAGCAATTTTTCCTATGTGGCGTCCTATGTGGTATGATTTTGGCGCCAAATCTTTGGGCCAGTTTGATGAAATTGGGACAAGACTTGGCATGGTCTGAACTCCAAACTTGAGCCGAATTGAATTGGGCCGGCCTTCCATCCAGCCCCAGCGGCCTCTGTATCAAGTAGGCCTTTAGAAGATACAAGTTGAGTTGATTATATACATGACAAATTGAAATGCTATAAAACTACTATACAAAGTCTGTGCGTATGCGAATATTGAAGGCAATGAACAAACAAAGAGAGTTTCAAAAAGAGGCCTTGAATTAGAGTTTAAATTTACCAGTAAGCCACACGAATTTGCACATTGTGTATTAAATACCCTATTTTACTTACAATTTTTTTGATAGATTCCAGTTTTTTGGAGTTTCTTTTTTGGGAAGGGGGGGGAGAGGAGTGAATTGTGAATTGACATTTTTGACAGAAGATTTGCATTGTTGTGGTATGGCAAAGAAGAAAAAACAATCAAACAAAGACACACCAACAAAATTGTAATAGTGAATGCCAGTAGAATGCAACGTGAAAGTTACAGTGTTAAGAAACACAACTGTTCAACATTGGAAAAGTGCAATTTTTCATTCATTTAATGTAAACCTCCATGATATTCAACTTAGGAAACCCCTATCTAAGGGTTATTTTTAATAAAAATAAAATAACATAGCATCTATTATATGGTTTGGTATCTTTTTAGTAAGTCGTTTTCAACATTAATTGGCCCCTATATTTTATTCGTGATTTTTCAAAATTTTACTCAAATAAATATTAAAGACCCTATATTTTATTGCATGTTGTTTCCAAAATACTGCTAGTGCAAAAATCCCCCCCCCCCCCCCCCCCCCCCTCCCGATCAACCACAAAACTTATGACTTGGTGACCAACAACCAAACAAACTTTGAGTTATACCCAATAAACTACCCACCTACTAGATTATGGTAACTTTTGTTATTAGTTACTTTATTTTGGTAACTAGAGTGTCTTCCTGATAGAAGAGAGTAGTTTTGTTCTAATGGCCCCTTATTTGGTAGGAACCGGGTTATTGTCATCACGAACAGACATTTTATTCACGCCGGCTTTGAAAGAGAATCAAAGTTTCTATCTACATACACATTGACAACAACATACACAAAATGTATGGATACAAACTAAATTCCAAAGTGAGTAGCTTATTGACTCAATTATGAAGTCCTCTATCTTTACTAAGCACTTAACCCCTAACTGTCCCGACGTCCATATTTTGGACTTTTTTTTGGAGTTATTTCACCTTTGAAAATTTGTAACATTTGCAAAAAACGTACAATGTAAATGAAAATTTGGAAAAATCAACCACATGATGTATAGTTTTAGTGGTAAAAAATTCAGATCAATCTAAAATGTTTTGAATCTTGGGTGATTGTTTGAAAGTAGGGGTCTTTTTTTGAACAGTTTTTGTGCATTTTGATGACTTCAACTTTGGGGGCTTATATCTCCTTCATCCTATGTCTATTTTCAATAAAAATTGTTTTATTGAATTCTCCTTGAAGCCTAGTCATCATGGTAATTGTTTCAAGTCAATCCATGTTGTTCTAAATTTTGGAGTCATTTTAGTGCACGGGCTTATTTTGGACACTTTTTTCTTTTTGGGTCAAATGGGCCACTTTTTGGGCCACTTTTTGACATTGCAAGGTCATTTTAGGGCACATTAAATTTTTCATGAGTTTTTTTTGGTACCAATGTGTTTGTATGATGATTTTGAACTACTTTATAATTGAAAGTTTTGTCATTTGAGAAATTTTGAAAACAAATTTCACTTTTAATTGTGTTGCTAGGAAAATTCCAACATCACTAAAATACTATGATCTTGCAATCTATATTGAAAAATGACCCCAAATTTGATTTACATCATTTACAACATGTATATTACTCAAGATTGTACAATTGAGATTCCTATACCGCTCTTACATTTAGACCTATAACACATCAAAAGAAATAATGGTTTTAAGCCCAAAAATGTTAGGGACGCTTAGGAGTTAATACCTAGTCCATTTGCCTTTTGCGTGCACACCTGCCTCTCATTCGGCATGAGAGACTCTCATACAACCTCTTACATATGGCAGAATGCATTCTGCCATAGTGATTGATTGGAAAGTCTCAAGCACATGCTCCCATAACTGAATTTGACCTGTTGGAGTAGTGGGATAACAATTGAGCTTGCGTTTCAAATTCTTCCATAGATGTTTGATAGGGTTGAGGTCGGGAGATTGTGCAGGCCACTGCAGGAGACCAACACCTGTAGCGCCCATCTGAACCAAAACGGTTGATCTTTGTCTCATTTGTGAAGATTATTGTTTTCCATTCTGAAACTCTCCAATGAATTGAATGTGAGTTCTAGAAAATTCTAAACGATCTAAGTTCACGTTTTGTGCTTTGTGAAGTGGTTTCTTTGTCTTCACATGGGCCTGCAACCTGCACAGTTCAATGCACGTCGCACTGCATACTAATTTTACTCCCACATTGCTTCCCAACTACTTTGGTTGTAGCAGTAGAAGTGTCTAAGCCTCCCAATGTAATTGCTCTCACACACGCTCTCTTCGTGCACTCTGAAAGCTTAGCTGGTCAAGATTCCTCCAACTGACAGATTCAATTTAGAGAGGTGACGCTGTCTCTGGATACGAGACTGTGAAATGCCAGTCAATTCTGCTACTTGACGAGTGCTCCTACCTTTCTGAAGCCACACCATGATCTCATACTGTTTATGAATAGACAACGGTCACCTCATGCTGAAATGTGCACCTGATTACAGAAGAGAAGAAGCGGCAAGTTAGCTGGAGTACACACTCAACCTACCCAGCTTCCAATTACTGAAATCTTTTCAGAACCTCACAAAGATATAGAGCCAAGTTCAAAACTTACTCTTTTAGTGAATTTCCTTGGAAATTCAGTTTCATGATCTTTTAATGAGATCACGAAGTTGTGCTTTGATTTCAATGGCCTGTCCGGTGGGTACCGGGTCATTAACATTACTAACGGCCACTCTATTTTCGCCGGCTTCGAAAGAGAACCGGAGTTTCTATCTCTTGTGCTTTGATATTTTGCATGACAAACATCATAACATTTAGTAGCCTTCACGCACAGTGCCTTTACATTCATTTAACGGTACAGAAGTTCATTCAGAAAAGGTATGGACAGAGCCGGTCGTTGGAGGTTGCTGGATTGGAGTGAAAAAAAAAAAATGAAAGAAAGGAGAAAAAAAATCCACCAAAGAAAGAAAAAACGTTGCAAGCGCCTCTAGGGCCATCCAACTTTAAATTTCAAAATATAATATAATAAATAATAAAATAATCAACTTTATTTTTTAAAAGTTTTTGACAATTTAAAGAAGAAGAAGTTGTCAACCAACATTGGTTGGCGTGCTGCTCAGTGCCGGCATTAAGTCACTATAATATATTCTTCTAACAAAATTGACACTTGTACCTTGACGGCTAATTTAGGGCGTAAATAAAAAATATCTGAAATCAATCCTTGTTGCATTTTCTTTCACCTCATGCCGAAGTTATTTTTCTTAAATTAAATGTTAAACATATCCCTAAACATATCCAGTATACTAACGTCAACGTCCTCAACGGCATTGGTCTTGCTAGTGATTTGATACAAAGTGCAAATAGGTCTCAGAATGTAACAAAATGGTTGATTGTATTTCAAATTATAGTACTCATGAAGTCTGCTCGGCTTTGTCTCAATTCACAGAAAAAGACGGGCTGTTTGAGTTAACCCTTTAGTGCCCAGGGTACTGTAGCTCAGAGCCCTAGATTTCAGTAGATTTTTTCACTGTGGTTGAGACTACCAAAAATAGAATGGGTTAAATTAGAAAGTAACCGTACAATTCTATTCTCAACTCGAGTGCACACATTTTATTAAAATTTGAGAATCATCCGATGGTAGGATCGGAAGATTATAGTATGTATTTGAACTATATAATGCACGCTCAAAAACGAGATTTTGGAGGGTGTGTGACTTCAAAGTTAAATATAATTTAAGGTAAATTTTCAAAAATAAAAGCAAAGAAGTTCAACTATGCCCTATGTCAACACCTCTCCATTGCAATCTTTCATATCAAAAATAGACTCACACATAATTATTGTGAGATTTACAAGTGAAAGTGACTTCTCCATGTACGGTTTAGGACAAAATTTTATACGTTGAAAATTGACAGGATTGGGTACATTAGTCAAGATCAGATTACACACACTAATGGAAGATGAAGAAGAGAACACAATCCAAAAAAATAAAACAAGATAACAAACTTCCAAACACAAGAAATAGTAGACAATACATATGTTGTATTTGTAAGTATTTACTGTATTTTCAAGTATTTGCAGTATTTTCGCGTTCTGTTGATAGGTATTTTGATAGTTGTACAATTCCAAATTGAAAATTTCTTTTTCTGGAAGGTGCGTAATGTATGTGGGCAAATCTGAATTTCAAAACTGAAGTTCCAATTCTTCACGGATTCTCTGCTATTTGCATTTCGGACGTTGTAGTGACCATAATGTGGTTTGCTGGGCACTAAAGGGTTAACTGAAATCAAATCCTCAATTTCGACCCCCAAAATTTCAGGGAATGAAAGTCTATGCACTCCAAGAGTGTAGTCAAAATGAAAACTCATACTGAAAATTTCACTTTTCCTTGAACTTTGGGACTATTGTAATCTTATTATGGGAAACTTCTCGTAGCTTGCGGAAAAGGTGGCCAAGAAAGAAGCTTGCAAGTTGCATTAGTCAACCAACGCATGCAATCGACAACAAACTCCTATTATTTAATTTTGAACTCTTTTTGACGACAAAACTAGTTCAACATGCATTTAATATAGGATTTTGTGACAACCGTGACAAGCAACTCGATCGCCTCCTACTCACCTTACATAACATCAGTATATCCTTCTTTTTGGTTAACTCCATTGGTCAGAAGAGGCACCAACTACTGACCCTCCTAGTGAACACATTTCACTGCGGAACGGTCGAGCCAGGCGGGGAGCATGTGAGCCTGCGTCCCCGCTCATGCATCGAGGAATTCAACTGTGGCCAATGCGGCTGCACCACGCGCCCATTCATTCGAAGTCGCACACGCACCGTGACACTTGGCAGCCGTTGCAGTTGTCACGAGTTCTTTCCGAATGGACAGGCTCATCTGATCGGATAAGTCCACGCTGTGGACTCTCCACGTACTGTGCGTGACGAATTCACAGTCTTCAATTCTTCCTTCCCGCGACATCAGTATAAATTCCTCGCTGCACTCTGGAGTGGCTTCTCATTCAACCCGTAAGCTCATTCTCCTCCGCATTCCTCAGCATTCACAATCAATTGGTCGATTCCATCACCGATCGAGGGCTCAGCATCCGGCTTGTCTTTCAGTTTTCGTTATTGACAGTCAGTACGTCCTAGCTAGTTAGCATTCTCAGAGCAGATATCGCAATGGCGGCCATGATGGCGAGCGTGAACGTTGCAGCAGCAGGAGTGCAGCCTCTGAATGCCGTCCCTGCCTCTAGAACCAGTCAAGTGCACTTGGGCTCAGCCTCGCGCCTCGGCGGCTTCCGCTTGACCAATGTGGCCCATTCCGGGGTGGCACTGCGCACGTCTGGGCGCCCAGCCACCGTGGTGGTGCGAGCGGACGACAGCGTTACCGGCAAGGTGCAGGACGCCGTGGGCGGCGCCGCGCGGAAGGTGCAGGAGACGGCGGGCGCGGCCAAGGACAAGGTGCAGGACGCTGCGGGAGCCGCCAAGGGCAAGCTCGAGGACGCCGGCGACTACTTGAGCGGCAAGGCGGACGAGGCGCAGGACAGCGCCCAGGACGCCGGCAGAGACGTGCAGAAGCAGGCGGAGAAGCTGGGCGACAAGGCAGCCGACGCGGGCAGAGACCTGGAGGGCAGCGCCAGGAGCGCGAGCAGGGACGCCCGCGGCGAGGCGGAGAACCTGGGCGTAAGTCTTTTGGCTTTCTTTGAATTGAGTGGGTCCTTGCATGTCCTCCTTGATCGGTTCTCCTGTGGTGTCGGTTGTTGCTCTTGATTGTGAAGCAGTCTTTCAGCACTTAAATAGATGATTGCCCAGCATGGAAGATTTGAACCGGAGCTGAGATTCTAATCGTTGCTGTTTGGTCGGGTGCAGGACAAGGCCCAAAATGCAGTGGAGAATGCGGGCGACTCTCTGAAGCGCAATGCCGACAAGGCCACGAGCTCTGCAAAGGATGCCGGCAAGGATGTGCAGAGGAAGGCTGAGGATGCGGGTGATTCCGCGCGTGACACGGCGCACGACTTGAAGAGGGATGCTCAGAAGGGCGCGGATCGCATCTCGCAGTGAGCGGAGTAGCGTGGCTATGGCGTGAGTGTAGTTGTGCATACAATTTGTGGATATATAGTAATGTGCAGTATGTAGGTGGATTTCTGAGATAGGCGGCAACTAGAACATTGTGCCTGCAATGGCAATGGAATTTATTGTTTGTGCTGAAGAGCAACTTCGAATTTGTTGATAATCCGTTTCTGAGCTTTTTGTGAGGAGGAAGCAGAAGAAGGTTGTAGACCTCGGTCATCTCTTTGAATATATGGAACATTCATCTGCGAAGGATTTGGTGGATGGCTTTACTATATCTTCACTTTCTTGAGCCTGATTTGTGTCCTAACGCATGGTTTTTGCACATTGCATTCCAATATGGTATTAAGCAGCAATGTGTTACAAGGCTACTATTAAAGAATATTTTCATATTAAAAAAGTGAATATCTAAGCATTAAAAATGTTATTTTTTCAAGAACTCTTGTAGTTTACTTTTTTCATTTCTTTTACATGATTTTGCAATTTTTTTTTTAAAAGAATTGCATGAAATAAGATTCTCTAGTACGTTGTAGAAGAAATTTGATATCTTGATATCTTGATTTAGTTTTTAATTACATTATAATTAAAAGTTTCAAGGCCCAAGACAAAGAAATATTCATTTGACACACTTTGAAAAAATAACATGATTGAACAAAACCTCATTGAATTATGCATGGTCAAAATTTAACTGACTTGAAGATATGCAAAAAAAATTAGTGTATATGTGTCAATTAATAGTAACTATTTTTAAAATTAAATAATTTCAATGAATGGGGTGGAAAAGTTTAGAGGGGATGGTTTTTTATTTTTTCTTAAAACATCTTTTTGTAGCTCGAAAATACCCTTTTTTTAAAACCAAAATCCCTTTATGGGCATCTCAAATGTAGATTAGGTTTATAGCAAATTAGATCAATGAGAGAAAATACCCTTTTCAAATAAGACGACAATCTAGTTATTATCTGTAACTAAGTTCACATGGCAATTACAAAGAAATCCCACAATTTATGAAATACATGTGACAATTACACATCACTTAGAAGAGTGAATATTCTTCTTGAGATCCACTTTGAAAAAGATGATACCTTCTTGTGCTCTATTATGCTATATTATAGTAAACTAGATTAATGTAAATGGTTTTTCCATTGGGGTAGTAGAAGCCTACACAATCCTAAAGAACTTCGATATTTCCTTGAATGTAAATTGAAAATTGTTCATAACAAACAAACCTTCCTCCTTGAAAACCGAGAGACTTTACACTGAGGAGAATGGACTTTATTTTTGTAAGCAACGTGACAGATGAATAATTGAGAAAACATTTAAGTTCTTTACATCAGATGAGGCCCTTGAACAAAGTGTTCCCTATGTAATGGACCCACCTCAGCCTACAACTTTGGGGTTATCCTACATCATAACATAGGGCCCGTCATTGGACCTTATCCTATTTTAGGGGGCAAGTTTACACTTTGATACCTATAATGACGCAAAAAGGTATTTACATAGAATTTACGTTTGACATAACATTCTATAGCCTTTGTAAGTGTTGCCTTGTTCCCCAACAGAATGATGTGGAATATCCCACATCATTTCATCCCTCAATGAAAAGATGTGGAATATTCCACATCACATCAGTAGCTATGGGGATACGTGGCATTAAGCAAGAGCAATCAACCACCATGAGCAGTATTCAAAAGCATTCACTCAATCACAATTCAACAGTGTTTTGTGATTTTTTATTTGATCCAATTGTCCATTCAGTTACAAAACACTGGTCACTCCACATATAAAGGTGGATGAAATTAAAAGGCAGCCTCTTGGAAGGCTACACTAAATAGGTAGATTAGTGTTAGATAATTATAAGATTTGAAAATATTATAGATTTTTATTCTCGACAAAAAAAATTACCAAAGACATTGATTCCAATACTATTGAAAGATCCCCATCTTGAGCAATAGAGGGTAAAAAATTTGGTCAACAGTAAAAACTTACAACATGTATGTTTATGTAAATTAGTGTATCTAACACTAATCTACCTTTTTAGTGTACTGAATGTTATGGGTGTGTCTTGTTGGAGGCGAGCGATTCGGCAAGTGGAAGGGAAACCTACGGCAGCAGGCTGTGAACATGTGACCCTGCTAATGCATTGAGGAGATCTACTCTGGCCAATGCGGCTGCACCACGCGCCCATTCATTCGAAGTCACACATACTTGCCACGACACTTGGCAGCCATTGCAGTCGATTGTCGTTCGTTCCGAAAAGCCCTGATCTGATCGGAGGAGTTCACGCTGCCCTGATCGAGCATTCTCCTTCTTGCCTCCAACCCACAAACCGGTCGGAATTATATAAATTCCTCGACCCACTCGACAATTGCATCTCGCATTCCGCCAGCACAGTCATTCGTACATTCACCTCGTTGTCTTCCTTCCCCATTCCTCAGCATTGACAATCGATTGGTCGATTCCATCACCGATCGAGGGCTCAGCATCCGGTCGGTCTTTCAGTTTTTCGTTACTGACAGTCAGTACGTCCTAGCTAGTTAACATTCTCAGAGCATACATCGCGATGGCGGCCATGATGGCGAGCGTGAGCGTTGCAGCAGCAGGAGTGCAGCCTCTGAATGCCGTCCCTGCCTCTAGAACTAGTCAAGTGCACTTGGGCTCAGCCTCGTGCCTCGGCGGCTTCCGCTTGACCAATGTGGCCCATTCCGGGGTGGCGTTTCGCACGTCGGGGCGCCCAGCAACCGTGGTGGTGCGAGCGGACGACAGCGTCACCGGCAAGGTGCAGGACGCCGTGGGCGGCGCCGCGCGGAAGGTGCAGGAGACGGCGGGCGCGGCCAAGGACAAGGTGCAGGACGCTGCGGGAGCCGCCAAGGGCAAGCTCGAGGACGCCGGCGACTACTTGAGCGGCAAGGCGGACGAGTGTTTGAAACGAAATGAAATGATACAAATCATTCAACAAGTATAGGCTCAACTATCTCAAAAACTATTTCAAACACTCATTTCACATATGCTTGCTAGAATGGACACTGTAATTGAAACCAAGGGTGAGAACACTCAATGATAGATAGTGCATATAACATTTTTAACTTGTTGTGTGCTTTTCACTAATACATGTGTAAATTTGTAATAACATTGTAGTACACTCCAATTTGATTCCAACGCACTTTACGGTTTCCAAATCGGATCATTTTTGAGTACACACGCATCGTTCAAAGTTTAAAAAAAAATTCCTGCAGTGGGGAATTCGTAAGCAATTCCTACCTGACTGTACATATATATGATGTTTGAGGATCTAAACCTCCGATAGGGTTTAGATCCTCAGACATGTACAGTACACTCCAATAGGGTGCATGAATGTTGTGGGACTCATAATCCATCATTCACTAAAATGTTTCTTACACTCACTAGAATGATTTACCAATCACCAATTTCTTCCTACAATACAGCTTTATGTATGGCGCATTTTTGTGTCAAATTTGGTGGAAGGAAGATGACTAGAGGTTGAAATAATGTCAATTTATCAACTTTGATGTCTAATGTGAAAAAAATGCATATCAATTACACATCAAAAGCTTCTAAGGATCCAAATTTTTGATAGTAGATAGAAGTCTTGTAAGGAACAATATGGTGTTACAAAAATGATGATACTCTTGTGTATTTAAGGGTCCATATGAAATTCAATTTTATAAAATTAAGGCCAAATCATAGTTTAATTGTATAATAAAGTTAGTGACAAAAGTAGGTCATTTACTTTATTATATAATTAAATTAAAAAATTCTTAATTTTATAATTTTGAATTTCATGTGAACACATAAATACCTATTAATATCATTTTTTATAAAACCATCAGCAATTCCTTATTGTGACTTCGACCTGCTACAAAAAAAATTGGATCCTTGGAAGCTTTTGTGTAATTTTACATGCATTTTTTTCACGTTTGACATCAAAATTGATAAATTGACATTACTTCAACTTCCAATCATCTTCTTTGCAACAAACTTGGCACAAAAATGCGTCATATACAAGTTGTATTGTAGGAAAAAATTGGTGATTGGCAAACCATTGTAGTGAGTGTGGGAAGCGTTTTAGTGAATGGAAATTGTTGGGTCCCATAACATTCATGGAACCTACAGTAAAATTAAAATAACAAGTTCAAACAATTACACCATTAGGGTATTCACAGTGGATCAGAAGTCCCACTCAAAGCCTACTTGATGCCCGTAATCTAAAATTTAGGGGAAAAAAAAGAAGGAAAATGGGTGACCCTTTTTTCTCACGGGTTTTTTTCATTTGGGCAACAAGGGTAGGGCAACAAGTGAAGCAATCACTGGCAGTGTGAATACCCTGATTCCCAACCTATGACAAGCATAAATCTAAAAATTGAAAACATCTTGTAATAAGCTCTTCATAGCATAATAGAGCAATGGGAGCCAACACCCGTTTGCAATGGGACACAGTCTAGTTTAAGTGGCAATGATATGATAGTCCCAAAATTCATAGAAAATAAATGGCATTCTTTCACAACTTAGAAAAGTGGATTTTAGTGAAGATTCCTTTCAATCTAGTTTTCAAATAGATGCTCCATTGCACTACTCTATTATGCTATGTTCTGTTTGAAAAAGCATTGTAGGACCTAAGGGCGGTTCCTAGCTCCGTCCCAATTAGGAGTGAGATTAGCACTTAGAAAGATGCATAGTGGATAAGTAGTAGAGTTAATCGAAAAGAGTGTCTCAAAGTGAAAAGAAACCTTATACTCACCTTAGATTCATTTTTAGTTCAAAAAAGCTTGCAAAACTAATCTATGATGAGTTGAAGAATAATCTAAAGCAAAGCCCTACACCACCATAGGGTGTGGAATTCATGACCTCCCTAATGCTAAAGGAGAGTTCCCACACGTTCTCCCAAGCCAAAAACCTCGACCATAGAAACTATTTATGAACGACACTTGTCAAAAATTGTAGGAAGAGAACTCCACTTAAACTTCGCTCATAGACCAATTCTGTTTTTGGATAATTCTAGTGGCAAGTAGGATCCGAGGAATGAAATTTCTACCTTTTCATGAAGAGGCTTCCAATTACAAGCGGTGCGAGTGACTGATAACTTACTAATTAAACTAGGTTGCTGACACTACTACCAGATTTGAGGATTTGGTCCCAGTTTTGTAGTAAACAGTTAGGGCAGGCTTCGATGTGAACATCGAGCAAATGGAAGATACTAAATGATAAGAAGTGAGGTTCCAAGAAGCATCAATTTTCCACCCATTTTGGTGAAAAAGGAAAACATATTCCTCAGTTCATCCTAGTCTATCCTAGTTCACCTATGTATGTTGCGAATTGGCAGGGATCTACCTTTATAGTAACAATGCGGATACATGGAAGGCCTTGAATACTT
This sequence comes from Pohlia nutans, assembly GCA_022496805.1. Classification (NCBI taxonomy): domain Eukaryota; kingdom Viridiplantae; phylum Streptophyta; class Bryopsida; order Bryales; family Mniaceae; genus Pohlia; species Pohlia nutans. Next base: position 9,807,205 of record CM040086.1, read on the forward strand.
GTTAGTGGGTAAATGTTGCAAGTTTCAAATTGAGGCTCTTTGTACACTATTTAAACAATAGCATTGTTGCTGCTTCCATCCACTAATGAGAAAATTAATTTAAATTGATACAAAATTGGTACTTTATAAAATTTTCAATGCATATTCTTATCTAATCCTACTATAACTAATCATACCAATTTTCACTTTTCAAAATTAGAATGTTGGTTTTTGGTGAATTTTAAAGTGTTTTTGGCATTTGACCTTATAAATTCATTTTAAAATCATTTATGATAAATTGTAAAGTTTTGATTGGGCCTACTATTTTAAAATATAATAATAAACAAATTTTAGTTAGAAGAAAATTCAAAAACAAAAATAATAATTTAAACAATTGCACATTAATGCAATTGCACATAGATTGTTGCCATTACATTTGACTACTTCAAGCTTAGGAAAAAAATCAAATTGATCAAGGTTGTGTCATTTTGAAAAGGCAAATAAACAAGTAAATAAATAAGAAAATTTACAAAGAATACAATCAATACAAAAGAATGAAAAAAAATTGAAAATATAAAACCTAATTTTCATAATATTGAAAGATTATTTATTTTTTCAGAAATTCAAAATTAAAAAAGAATAAAATCTACAAATGAATTATTTTACTATAGCTTAAGAAATATTACTATCATAAATAACCAAAGCAAAGTCATAACCTTAAGTATTCTATCCTAATACCCTCTGAAACCATACATTGGGCCGTACATATATCAAACAAAAAATTCAAATAATATAATTCTGACCAAATAAATAAATAAAATTAATTTAAAATTAAAAAAAATTAAAAAAAATTAAAAATTGACATATTAAAATTTTGACAACTTGAAATTTTTTAAATTGAATAAAGTGAAGAAAAAATCAAATGAATTAAAAATATATAAATTATTAAATTAATGAATTTTTTAGAAATTTGGGTAACATAATATAATATAAAAATGAAAAATAGAAAATGAAAAATAGAACTAAACTTATATTGTGGAATTTGACTAATTAATGATTTAAGCATAGAACACCTCGAGAACAAGGTATACAAATTGAGATACATATATGTCCTAAAAAAATACAAAACATAGAAAGGCTTAGTCACATAATCATAGGATTGTAGGGTGAAGGCTATGAATAAGGTGAAAGAAAAAAGTGTTTTTTCCTTTAGAAAATAATTAATAATAATGATAATAATAGTCATAATAATAATAAAGAAAAATAATTTGTTAAATGCACAATTTTGGCATACCGTAGATTGATAGCACCTTGGGCAAAAATTAATTGCTAAAACTTATGCCCAATTTTCAAAAGATTCAAGCATATATTTTCCCAAATAAAAAATAATTGAATTTGGAAATGCCCAAATCATGAAAATTTATAGAAAACCTATGATCCAGTTATGAATGAAAGTTTTCAAGTTATCGATCATAATTTGACATTTACACTATGACGTGCCCGGATTTTTTTAATTAAATTTGAAAATGCCCAAGTATGGGAGATTCCTTTTTTTTTTGTTCAAAATCTTTTTCCAACTTTTATTAATTATTGGGCATTGAGATGCCTATGGTACACAAGTTGTCAAAAGAGAAGGAAGAAAGGGGGGTTGTAGATGGAATTTTAAACTATGATTTTTTTTTAATTTCAAATATGTGAAGAAGAATATCATCCAATTGTTTTTAAAATTTTAAATATGTTATTCTTGGTAAAGATGAATTGTTTCTCTATTTTTTTAAACTTCTTAGATGAATTTCTTTTTGAATATGCTTAAAAATGAAACTTTGCAGGGAAGCCTCTTTTTTAAAAATTCAAATATAGAATCAAACCTGAACTATATAACTATATTTACATTCAAAGTTTGATCATAAATTGGTCAAATTGTTATTAGAATAGAAGTTTTGATACTCAAAAAAGTCTTCAAGATAAAATCATTTTGACAAACTAAAATTTTATTCTATGGTTGATATGTACATAAATTTAAAAGTTGATTCACTTCATTTTTCATTGTATCATTGCTACATATTTTTTAAATAGTTTAAAGTTAGTCTTTTAAACAGAAGGCACAATATGCACACCTAGTGCACCAAAATTAAAGGCTGATTTAGTAAACCATATTGTGCACTACCCTTGAAAATAAGTTACAACGGACATTTAGTCCATAAAGACATGTCACATTGAACAAGGTTTCTATTAGTGCTAGCGTTGCATTTAGAAAATACACGAGGCCAATTTAGATAAAGTGCCAACTATTACTTTGCAAGTAATAATTGAAAAGATATAAGTAATAAGGATTCCCAAAAACTATAGGATGAATTAATTTTGGAATAATTTATATATTTTTAAATATTATTCCAAGAAAAATACTTTTAGTTTTTTAAAAACCGAGTTAAAAACACTCAAATGAATGAAATAATGCTCAAAGTTACAAAAATTATATAAATAAGATTTTTTTGAAATAATGATACAATAATGCAGTTCACTTCTTACATTTGATAGTCAATGTATCAACTATTACAAAGCATGATTAAATGCCAAAGTGACTATACAATGATTACAAAAGTGAATAAAATAATATTCACAACTTACCTAATTTGACACAAATTTGTACACTTTGACTAACAATCAAAACTATGGAATTCCTATTCATCAACATAAATTGAAGATTGATCTAAAAATTGAATAATATTGAAAATGCCAATTGGATTCTTTGCTCTCAATGGGACCAGGCGCTTTGTGGTGCTCAACGTTATTTTTTGTACTACAATATGCACCATTTATGCACTCAATTATTTGGTTTTTCAATATGATATGATCGCATTTGAAAATAATTTATGGAGATTTAGGAAGCAACTAGAATTTATTCAGGTTTATACAATTTGCATGTGAAATTCATATATATTAAATTTATGTAACTATTCCAAAAAAATAATTTTTATATTATTTTATATAACATCTATTTATTTTTGTTTATTTTTGTATATAATAGAAAAATAATAATAATATTTTGGAAATGTTTTTTCTTGGTATTGCCATAAAAACCCTCAAATTTCAAATAAATCAATGAAGAATATTAGACCTATTCAATTGAATGATTATTATTGATGAAAAATTGCATGTATTTTCTTATAGAATAGAGAAATTGCAAAGAACTTACAAAATGCAACATTTTTTAATATTGAAAATCGTGTATCAAATGAAAACATTGATGAAGAATGGAAAATACATAAATTAATACATTTATGGAAACAGAACCTAATATTTCATAGTCGTGACTATCATTAAATGATTCCCTTCCAATTGCACCACACTTGGTTGATTGTAAAGTTCAAGAGGCTATGTATAAACAACTTGACAACCGCAACATATTTGGCGAAAGACCAAAGTGGTCTCTTTGGAAAGGTCATTTACGTTGGCATCCTTCATGGCACAATAATGAAGAAATTGAAAATAAAGGATATCTTTTGGGAAGTGATGAAAGGTTGATAACGGGTCCTTATCCTCCTTGGGTATTGACGCTAAGACTCTAAATAAATTTATAGAATTTTAGCGACATGATTTAATTGAATAAACTATATTTATATTGAAAATTAATTTATTGTAGATTGATGGAGCAGATGAAGACAACCTACCTATGACCCGTCGAGTACAAAGAGATTTATGGATTCATCAACATCCCAAAGACAACTGCAAAAGCCACACTACAAGATATTTTCTTGTAAATTGGATAAATGCAGAGGGAGTAGGTATTGGTGCACAATTAAATTGGATAGCAGGCATTTTTTCATTAGCAATTCAAGATAATCGTATTCTTGTCATAAAAGATTTTAACCGTGTAGACCATTCAGGTTGTATTGGTAATAACCTACATGTGATCTTACAATTGATGTGTAAACTTTTCAACAATTGATAAATGTACTACAAATGACATTGTAATCATATTACAAAAATGCATGCGATTTTCTTATTCATTTTCATGAATTCAATCAAGTCTTAAATTTTACAATAAAAATCATGAATAAAAAATTCAAAAGAAATTGATATAACATATAAAAGCATGTATTTTTAAATTTATCATTTACAACTTTTAAATGAAATTGAAAATAAATATTTATATGCAGGTGAAAATCGATCAAAGTGGTATTGTTATTTTCACCCAGAAACATCTTTAGAATGTCGAACTCGTGCACTTCAGCTTGAATCCGATGAAACTGCTTGGAGTTGGGGTTATTTATCCAATACTGATGTAATGGGAACTCAATGGAGAGATGAATGGCTTACACCTGCACCCAAGTAAGAATGTAATTTTTGTTTTTATTGTACTACTTATGAAAAAAATAAAATGAAATACATAAATTACAATCAACATTTCAATTACCATGTCATTCATAGTTTTGTAGAAATTGGGGAGAACCGTGGTTGTATATGCAACCAACTATCGAAATAAATCAAACATTATTTGTGCATAAAAACGCATCTCAACTAATTTGGTGGCGAGCTCAGGTAGTGATTAATTATTATTTAAATGCCTAAATGATTGCATATCTACATTTTTATTAAACCACTAATTAAACATTTTTATTAAACATTTTAATTCACTAATATAAAAAATAAAATGAAAACACGTCCATGTAATAAATTGACCTCTAATACTCATTCTACATGCCAATTTCATGAGGTTGTAATTGGAATTTTTCCTCAATGTAATATAATACACAATAATAAACATGGATATTATTTTATTTTTTCATAGTTGTATTCACATAAATGTTGTTATTTCCAAGTTTATATTGTAGTTTACTCTCATGTTAGGCAAAAAGATAATTATTTTATTCTATATTCTATCAAAATAAGAAATTATAGAATGTTTGTGCCTTAAATTTCAGAAATTCAAGAATTGCAATGCCTAGAATCTCATAAATTACACTAGGAATGTGACAAAGTAAGATGTTAAGTAAAATTCAAGCTCTGCCTTGAATTGTTGTAAATTACACTAAATGAGAAATTTGCAACAATTTGTTTTGGTAGCAATGCCTAAAATTTTCAAAATTACTCATAAGAAATGACTATGTTTTCAAAAATTTCCTACGGTTTGTCTAAAATTTGGACATGTTAAAATAATTCTCTGGCATTTTTTTGTCCAACATAGGGGTACACTACAATACTATAAATTTTAATTTTTTAAATAATTTATGATACGAATTGTATAGATATATTTTTAAATATTTAGGTACATTGTTTATATATTATGATGTAGGCAATTAAGTATTTGATGCGGTTTCCAACAACATACATGTGTTCATTAATGAATCAAGCTCGTCATGAAGCATTTGGAATAGAAGCAGCAAAACTTGTTATTAAGACTTTGCCAAATAATTGGCCAGAAGAGGTTATAACTTGTAATGGACATTTATAAAATATTTAGAAGATATATCTAATTAAAACAAAGTAAACTTACAATTTATACTTGTAAACCTACAAACTTATATACTTATAATTTATACAAGATTGAAATTATGGGTTATAAATTTAATAGTAAAAAATTATTGTACCAAAAAATGTGCTTTAGAATATTTGACACTACAACATCAAAATATTAAATATTTAAAAAAATAATAACTTACTTGTTTAAGATATTAAAATTTCAAATTTATTTATCAAAATGACAATAGTTGATTTGTTTGTATTTTTCAAATATCGTAGACTACAAATTTAAAGAATGGAGATATGGATGTATTTTTATGGAATTCTAAAAAGCCGTGGATACCAAGACCTATACTTAGTCTTCATGTTCGAATAGGTGATAAAGGAAAAGAAATGCGTTTGTTTCCATTTAAAACATACATGATTCTTGCTAAACGTATTCAAAAACATTTTCCAAACCTTCAACGAGTGTGGTTATCTACTGAAATGTAGGTTCAAACATAGAATTTGAAAGTGATATTTTAAATTTAAGACATACATTCATCAAGTTAAAATCATTTCATTTCTTTGTTCTAAGTTTTATAGTGTTTCCTTTTGGATATCATGGTTTCATCGAATAAAAGTCAAAAGCCAACATCTGCTTCAACTGACTAGGATATAGTGTTTTCTATTATATCGAGATATATTAATGGAATTAGTGTTAAAATATGTTTATTGTGTTTTAAAATTTTGATGATTTGATGAAGGTATCATTTTTTAGCACATTTATTTAATATTTTTTTGAAATACCAAATAAAAAAACATCATAATTAAGAAAACCAGTGGAACCATAAAAAATAAAAAATGTATTAACTTTTATAATCTTTTGATTTAAAACACTCATATCTTTCTACTTTTGGTCATTTTATATAGTTTGGGGTAAATTTCAATTAGAATCCATTTAAATACCTAATAAATTTCAAAAGCAACTCAAAAACGTTAGAGATTATAATTACTTATGATATTTGTTTTTTAATATTAAAACACATGTTTAAAAAAAATAAAAAATAAAAAATTTACACATTCAATATTACTTTATTGGATTTCCAATGTTTAACATACGATGTTATAAAATCTAAAATCAATATAATTGTATTCAAGCATCTTCAAATCAATTATTTTGTTCCATTTTGTAGAGTGTAATTGAATCTTCCAAAAGGTATAATCATAGCTGGACATTTTATTATACCAATGTTCATAGACAACAAGGGCGTACACATATGGGAGATTATGAAAGAAGTCTTGGCCAAGAATTGAGTACCAATAATGCATTTGTAAATCTTTTAATGGCTGCAGATGGTGATTTTTTTATTGGAGCTCTAGGATCTACTTGGTGTACTATAGTCAATGGTCTTAGAAGTACAGGAGGAAAGATAATGGCTGGTTATCTAAGTGTAAATTCAGATAGGACTTGGTATTGGTAATTTACTAATTTTTATTTTACAATATTTAAATGTTTATTTTAGGATTCAAAACTCTTGTTTCCTTGATCATAGTTCTTGATTCTAGAAAAGAATGTGGTTTTAACATTCAACTTTCAATTATTGTATGTTTTTTGACTCTTTAGAATTGAGAGACACCACTTGTGTCGTTTTGTAAAAGATTTATGGCTTTTGTTGAAAAAGATTTTGGTTTTGAAAAAGATTTTTCTTGCATTTGAAATAAAATATATTTAATTACAATAAAATAAAATAAAATAAAAAAACTTATAAAAAGCTTACATACAAAATCCATATATTTTAAATATGGATACAAAATTAAAACAAAAGATAAAAATCTATTTTTGTTGTAGATTTTACTACCTAATATATTCATTAGTTTCAATAAAACCCTAAAATATATACTTTTTGTCCATGAATTCATTGAAAAAAACTCAAGAAGTAATTGGTGTTCACGTAAACCAAATCACTAGAATTGAAATATTGTCAAATCACTAGAAGAAATGTGGGATCCTACGACTACAAGTAATTATACAACTTAAATCATTTTATAATGACTAATGACAGTCGTTATGGACTAGTTTTTGCACTATTTCAGTTGTATACTCGTAGTTGTAGACCTACATTTCTTCTAGTGAATTATGAAATAACATACTTTTAATGTTTATAATGTTTGACTTTTATTGATAGAAGAAATGAAATTCAAATTTTCAAAAATATATTTTCTAGCTATACAAAGATCCAAATATTCTTTTTTGAAATCTAAAAGTTTAATCTTATCACTTGCATAGTCCTAGTTTTTCAATTTGATATAACCCAAATGTGTGAAAAGTGTACTATAGTCAACAACACATGTGGAAGATTTTCATTTTAGCAAAAGTCATAATAAAAAAAATCAAGTTTTGTGGAAAAAAAATCAATCCCAAAAGAAAGGACACATCACCATGTTCATCAATCACTAATAGAATTTATGACCGTTTAAGATTAAACTTGGTGTCAATGAAGAAGAGGTAATAACCACCTAGATTTAGAGTAACCATTTAAAGCTAGGGCGAGATGGCTTGTGAGATGGTAACTCCTAGTTGCATACAAGTTGGAAGATTTCCTATTACAACCACTACTATTTTTAAGGAAATCTTAGATCACACATTGCATACAAATTTTAAGAATTAGAAGTTGAATATGGTCTTATTAATTTTGTCTAAGATTTATTTTTTTATTTTTATTTTTTCCTCCGCCGCTGTTAGGATTTTAGCCACCCTGAACCCTAGACAGAAGAAGAAAACCAAAAATACCAAAAATAAAATAAAATAAAATAAAATATCCTCCACTGCCATTAGAGTTTCAGCCACTTTGAACCCTGGGTAGAAGAAGAAAACCCAAAAAAAAAAAAAAAAGGTTTTTTTTCCCCCTTCGCTGCCAAAAGACAAGAAAGACAAGAAAAGAAAGATGAAAGAAAAGATAAAAGAAAAGATAAAGACATGAATAAAAAATAAATAAAAGAATCGTTTGTTAATAATGTAATTGAATATAGAAAGAAAAAAATCGCGATTTTTTAAAGAATTTTTTAGACAAATTTTTTATTGCGCCCGGGAGCCAAGTGCATGATTATATGGCCAAGTGCATAAATTGGGAATTGCGTGTTGTTATGTGATTTTCCATTGTAATTTGCACCTATTCCAAAAACCTTGAAGCTTTCTTGTAATTAATATGTGTAATTTTTGAAGTATTTGACTCAAAATTTTATTAATAGTCATTTTGTGTCAAAAAAATATGAACTTTTTGTAATTCATAGGAAACATAGATAAAGGCTATTGAAGGCTAAATCTATACATTAAAGAAAATATTTTACACTTGTTTTGTTTTGTTTGTTTGTATGTTATGTTGAGATCTCCCAAACGTGGGGCCGCCAAACATGTTCTTAGTACCGTCAAAATCATTAAAAGAAATGTGGGATTCTATGTCTACAAGTATACGATTCAAATAGTGCAAAAACTAGTCCAAAATGATTATCATTAGTCATTATGAACTGGTTTGATTTGTATACTTGTAGTTGTAGAATTCCACATTTCTTCTAGTGAAAGATCTCTACAAAAAAAGATGCATCAAAGTTGTTTCATCGCTTTTGGACCTAGGATGTGGAAGTTATAAATTTTTAATTGAATGTCATCACCATATACTATATTATATTATAGATAAATTATTTTTAAAAATAAAAAAATAAAAATGTAGGATAAGGTCCAATTATTAGTCAATTTCCATAAATAACTGTGCATCGGGGTGTAGCCCGTGTACGCTTATTTATGGGAATCAACAAGGACGAATGCTTTATCCGACGTAAACAACGATGGATGAGTGACAAGTGGCATGCCATGGCTCTCATTGCATGCAAACGCTGACACCCTATAAACATCTCTATATGAATTGAGAGTGTGTTTATGCCTCGTAAACAATCCTCTACTTAGGACGACTTTCTGTGTAAAGCCTAAACCAACAGTTTCATATTATGCAGAGCATCTTTGTCCAAAATTCAAGATCCATTTATACTTTTACCATGTGGCATTGTGTATTTGGTGTAGCAAGCCCTTTTGAATAGAGCTTCAATTATTACTGGTTTTGTAAACCAGAAATGCAAGACTAGAATACATGCATGTCAACTTGAATGACTATTAATGCATCAACCTTCATGTTGATATTACGTCATACATGCAAGTTCAGACTCTACGTGGGAAGCCTTCGTTACACTACTATAGCACAGAACCAAGAGGTGTTACACGCATGACTAAATCATGGGAACACTTGGACCAACATCAGAGAGCTACACTAAAACTGCAGGAAAGTACAATTTGACTTCTCTACAATACAAAAGACTAGGATTAACCCAAGGTGTACCGACCTTTTGAACACAAGTAGATGCTAGCTTTCAAAATAGATATTAGCTAAGATATACATAAGGTGTACATGACAGAACCATTGCAATCATAAAATCTACTCAACAAATTTGACATACTTGCAGTTGGAGACCTCTCCAATATTATCAACAACTCCCTATCACAAGAGATTTATTGTAATTGGTAGAAAATTTGATAGTCGTACAAAGGTAACTTGCATGAAAGTCATCCAAAATTGTATGAGAAAGCTGCAAGGCTTTTAGTCCCTTTGTGATCCAGTTTCTGGACGTTGGGGCATTTAAGGGTTAAGAGCATCTCCACCGATGCTCGCTAAAATTATTCATCTATATTTGAAGAGCCCTTGAAATCACACTCCCCCACCCTTAAACGCCTCTCAAGCACCAAAAGTGCATGTCAAATAGTCAATGCACCAATCACAAGTAGAATGTCAGATTCAGTCAACTAAACATAGATTTGGAGGGCCATTTCTTGACACGCCAAAGTTGAGGGCCAAGAGGCATTTTTGAAGGGCCTTTAGCATTTTTCATCCACTTATAGCGCGTGTCAGACTCTTGGCGCGTATGGGTGGAGATGCTCTAAGGTGGACATTCTTGGGAGCAGGACTTCAGTTGAGCCCTACTACAACCCTAAAACCCTAAAACCCTAAATGATTCTCAGCTTTCGGGGGTCACTTCGCTCATTTGTCAAAAATTTCGGTGGCTCTGTTTGCGTGATTCTCTGGACTCGTGTTCCTTCAAACTGTGCTTGCACACTCCTTCAAGTGTGCTTTCCTTCCTTTGCTCGGAGATCGTTACTTCTAGGATTTTGGGTTTCGGTTTCTTGCATTGTGTGCAGGCTATTCTTTCGTGTTTGATCTAATTTTACAGGAGGAGGGATTGATGTGCTTCAGCATCCTCTGTTTTGCGACCATAGCTGAAATGATCGTTTTGCTAGTGATTGCCAATATATACGTTGCTGGACTCTGACGGGCATTAATTCTTCTTCTTCTTCTTCTTCTTCTTCTTCTTGCAGATTAATTTTCATTCCACAGATAGAGATGGCATACTCTCAACTAAAACCCTAAAACCTTAAACCCTAAAACCCTGGTCTTGCAGTGTCGGACATCTGCTGCAGGCATTTCCTCGCGCTGTGGCGAAGCATTGCGAGGAGGGTCGGCGATGGCGGGGGCATGGCGACCTGTCTCTCGGTCATGCCTGTCCACCGCCCGGTGCTTCTCTCGCGTTGTGTTTCATGAGGCTTCTGCTTCATCGGGAACACCGCATCATTTTGCTCTTGTTTCTTCACCGCCCCAATTGCAGAACGATGCTGCTGAGCCCGATTTGCCTTCCTCAGCTTTGGGAAAGAGTGTTCATCACCATCTTCTATCTCCTTTCGCCAGGTGCGATGGATCGATCCAACTCTGTGTTTTTCATTTCGGACACCGTGTGTGCCTTGTGGAGTTTCATGGTTGACTTTCGAATTTGCGTGAAAAGATGAGTTTGTGCATTTGTCTAATACTCCCGCCGTCCCATAATATATGATGATAATAGATGATGCTTTTGACCAAAAATAAATTGTCCCAAATTACTTGATGCAAACCATTTATTCAATTTATCATTTATCATTTATTCTAACAAAGCAAAATCACAATACTAGTGGAGTTATCCTAAAAGAGAAGAGGTGTTTGAACAAAATACCATATGTTTTGCTTTAATATACTCTTATTTGTTCACTCTAAATAGTTATAAGATGTAGAAGAGCTTAGTGGTCTCTCATTATTAGGTGTGTAAGAGCTTGGTGGTCTTCAAACTCATACACAACTAGTTTAGCCGTCCAACTATTTAGAGTAAACAAATAATAGTATGTTAAAGCAAAACACATGGTATCTTGTTCAAACACAACTTCTCTTTTAGGTTAACTCTAGTGCACAGGAAGTGTTTTTTGTGAAGCTAGCTTGTGCTCATCTGTGGATCGCAAACAACATTTGAGCTAAAACTAAAATCAATGCTAGCATATGTTCGTTGCACCAGAGAACACACTGCAACAAACATCCCATGCTGCCACATGCCACAGTATGATACTGCTTTGACAGACAACTATTCTGAAACAGAAACTTAATTTATTTAGAGATTTGATTATTATTTTTTTTTTTCTCAAAAGCATCATCTATTATGGAACCGAGGAGTATATATTTATTGGTTGCACATTCTTGTATTTGGTTTTTCTGTTCCCGTGGGTTTAGGGTTTTAGCGGTCGAGCATCCGATCATCGACTGGAGTAGTAAATTTTGCGAGGTTTTGCAGGGTTAGTGAGGATGTATCATGTAAGCAGTCGCACATGGCTACCGGTTTCATATCACCAAGACTGCTGACACGGGAAAATGTTAGGCAGTATGGTGGGATTGCGTTTGATAATTCGAGATCTACGGAGCTGGCGTGGAGTCGCAAAGGCATTCTGCGACCTTCATCTCTAATGAGCCCGTTTAGTATGGGTGGCGTTCGATACAAGGTCAAATACAGCAAAGCCGAGCAAGCCGCGAAACGGGTGGCTAAGAAGAAGAAAGAGAAGGCGATTCGTGTTAAACTTAAACAAATTCGAAGGGCAAAGAAGTTGAGGAAGCTCAGCATGACACCCGAGCAAACTCTCCTCTTTCGGATTGCAAAGGTCAGTACCTGAACTTGCAAAAAGAGCTTTCAGTTTTCAATGTTCTGTACCTGTCTTCAACTCAGATGTCTTTACAGAGATTGTTGAAGAGGCCTATTTACCGAACTGTCAGAAACTGTTGAAGTTGTATTCACAATCTGCTGTAGGCAGTGTTTCCTCTGTTAACCCCTAAAGGACCAAGGATTCATGGTTTCAAAATGACAAGTTTTAATGATCATATTGTGAAAATTATAATTTGAATGGCACCAAATTTTATATCACTGAAATTAGTGAAGAATATTACATATGTTGAAAAATTTATTTATTTTAAATTAACAATCTACTCAAAATTACATAAAATCTACATAAAATCTACATAAAATCTACTCAAAATTACTGAAAAAAACAAGAGCCATCTTGTGGCCTTATGGTCCTTTAGGGGTTAAACTCTGATTAAAGAAGTCAGACTTTATTGTTCTGAATTCGTGTTTTGGCGGTGATCGGTTGCTTTTAGTGCAAGAAGAAGATTGCGTTACACGAGGAGCAGCTGAAGAAGTTCGAATTGCCACCGTTGCCTGAGCCTGATCCCGATCCTGAAATACTCACCCCAGAGCAGCTACATGCCTTGAAAAAGCTCGGCTACAAGAACAAGAATTATGTTCCTGTCGGCAGGCGAGGTATTTATGGGGGCACAATACAGAACATGCATATGCATTGGAAAAAACACGAGACGGTGCGGATGGACTTGGATAATTTTCCAAAAGAGAAAATTAAAGATATGGGCGAGCAGCTAGAGAGGCTCAGCGGGGGTACCGTAATCGACATCCATCAAGGCACGACTGTCATAATGTGGCGTGGCAGAAACTATAAGCGGCCTAAAATTGATATACCTATTATGTTCAAGAATTTTAACAAACGAAAGGTAAGTTCTTACTATTCTGAGGCTTTCAGATGCTTTCAGGCTTTCCTGCGTCCCAACCTTTTATCGTTGAATTGTCGGGTGGGGTTGTTCTTATTACATGGATACATAAATGATGTTTATTACTAGTTTTGTTGTGGCTCCCACTGAAGTTGTAGCTTCCAATTGATTCTTGGTTTACAGGCCCTACTTAAATCAAAGCATGAGCAATCTATTGGTTCGCTGAACGATCAAATAGTTCATTGGGAGAGGGATCTGAGGGCGCTGCGCGCAGACATGGCACGTGAGGCAGATGCAAGAGCTCGTTGGTTGGAAGAGAATCCTGGCATGGCACCTCCAGAGCCCCCAGCTCCCGTAGCAGCAGAACAAAGTGACTATGACTCTGATGAGGGCTCAGATATATCTGACGATGACGATATAACTGCAATGGAGGACCTGGGGCCGGAGTATGATTCAGACAGTGATTACGAGTATCCAGACAGTGATGATGATTTATCAAATGGCGCTGTTTCAAGCGATCGTGATGATACAGATAGTGTTGTAAGCAGCGACGTGGATAGCAGTGATTCAGAATGGGAACGTAACGCATACGCTTCTGGTGATGAGACTGAAAGTGATGCCGACACCCCAAAAAGAGCAGCCTCTGGTGTCCGAAGAAAGACCTGAGGACCTCTTGGCTCTTGATAGCAGGGTGGACAAGTAATGTATTCACCAGCAATGTTATGTTTAAAGACATGGGGATGACTGTTTTGGAACGATACAATTCAGTCTTGGGTGATATCATCTGTACCTTTTCCTCCTCCACAAGTGTTGCAGTACCTGGAGACTTCAAAAGAGGTGTCCACCTTGCTGGAGACGACACAAATCCGGGAAGTTGTGTCTACATGGAGGTTGGCCAATCGGTTTTCTTTACTGAAATTAGAAATGGGCTGAATGCTAGTTTTGGTTTGAGATGTATCCATTGGTTCAGGCATTTCTTGTCTTTGAATTTTGCACTTTCAAATAGTAGTGACGAATTTGAAACGTTAAGGCTCTGCACTCCTATATGAGCACTGGTTTAGAGTTCGACCAGAAAATCTTCTTATCAAAGATCAGTGTAACAACTCTCGTGGGTGACGATATTGTTCTGTATTATTTTTGCAAAAGGGTGGTTCTGATTGGTGTATGTTATGGCTGCAGGTCGCAAGGTTTCGATGCATGAGCCCTACTATCTATTTGGCCAGGAAGTGTGTCATTTGAGCACATTATATACCGGTATGTCATTGGTTTATTTATTAGGTGTTGCTTCAGTAGGGGTGGGTGGTATCATATGTTGCAATGCTCATCAAATGCACCCTTGAATATCTCCTGGTAGAATTATGCATCGTAGAAGGGAATCTGTAGTGAGAAAGATCAAGTAAAACCATAAGGAGGTGTAGTACTCGGCTACAAAGGGTGGCAATTTTTTCTTCCACCATGCAATAGTAAGTTTACAACCTCTCAACTTGGTTCTCCTAGGTGTTAAATGTTGTGATGCCTCGCTTTGTATTTCGAAGCTTTTACATTTTCCGTCTAATGTCCATGTAGTGGTGTACTCTTTGAGCTTGAAGATTGGAATCTTGGTGAGCGCGAGATTTTTATCACTGCCATGTACTAGGACTTACATGTGGAATTGGATGTGCTTTCCTAGTTCCCTGCTCTGTGTCAAACTAGTTCTACCAATGTACTTCCTTTCCAGGGTGAACTTGCCCCCATGTTTTGGGGTTGCGTAGGTCCCCTACTCCTAGTGGCAAAGCCGTTTACACTAAAGTACACAGAAAGTACTTCTGTAGAATAGTCCATTTCTCTGCTCAAATAGGTTATTTTGTGTGAATACTTTTTGCGGTCGTGTCATGTCAATAGCATTGCCATTGGAAGTAGGAGGCCTACTCAATTGCAATATATAGGGAACATGTGTGCATTGTGGAATCTATGCCCATAGCAAGGATCTTTGACAAAGTTTCATTTAAAACTTGTCACACGTACTGTAAGAAAACTTCTATCACGTCTTGACAACTGCATATATATATTAGAATGTGGCATTATGGAGGTTTGAGTATATAACTAATCAATGTTGTTGGAAATGAGGGTCTAGAAATATATAATTAAACATCCCCTAGTTTGAAATAATACTACCGGTAATGAACTTTCGTTGTATTAACCCCTAAACGTCCTCACCCTTTTCAGATTTGGCAGTTTTTCAAAGATGGATTATAAAATGCAACTAAGAGGGGTGTTTTCAATTTGATGAATGAATAAAAGTTGTACATTATGCATTTTAGATTCTATCCATACGGTTAGATTTGCGATTGCTATCACCAATATTTGTGTATAAATTTTTTAACTTGAAATTTAGAGCTCTTTTGTAATATGATTACGAATAAGATATTGACAATCTAATATTGAATTTTTTTGAGATGGGTTGAAATGTGATACTCTAAGGTAGTAACACCTTAACCCTTTAGTGCCTAGGGTACTGTAGCAGACAGCTCTGGATTTCAGTGGGTTTTTCCACTGTGGTTGAGACTACCAAAAATAGAATGGGTTAAATTAGAAAGTAACCATACAATTCTATTCTCAACTCGAGAACACACATTTTATTAAAATTTGAGAATCATCCGATGGTGGGATCGGAAGATTATAGTATGTATTTGAACTGTATAATGCACCCTCAAAAACAAGATTTTGGGGGGTGTGACTTCAAAGTTAAATAGAATTTGAGGTAAATTTTCAAAAATAAAAGCAAAGACGTTCAGCTATGCCCTATGTCAACACCTCTCCATTGCAATCTTTCATATCAAAAATAGACTCACACATAATTATTGTGAGATTTACAAGTGAAAGTGACTTCTCCATGTACGGTTTAGGACAAAATTTTATACGTTGAAAATTGACAGGAGTGGGTACATTAGTCAAGATCAGATTACACACACTAATGGAAGATGAAGAAGAGAACACAATCCAAAAAAATAAAACAAGATAACAAACTTCCAAACACAAGAAATACTACACAATACATATGTTGTATTTGTAAGTATTTACTGTATTTTCAAGTATTTGCAGTATTTTTGCGTTCTGTTGATAGGTATTTTGATAGTTGTACAATTCCAAATTGAAAATTTCTTTTTCTGGAAGGTGCGTAATGTATGTGCGCAAATCTGAACTTCAGAACTGAAGTTCCAATTCTTCACGGATTCTCTGTTATTTGCATTTCCGACGTTGCAGTGACCATAATCTGGCTTGCTAGGCACTAAAGGGTTAAACTGCCAAGTACCCATTCCTGCCTCCTATAATTTCACCTCAAAGTGATTGGGAGTGTACCTAAAATGGACCACAACTTCACTAAAACTTCACTAGAACCAATGAGATGGAACCAATGAGATGGAAGCATTGACAAGTTTTGTCCATGTGTTCCTTCTGTTTCTTTTGGGTAAGTCTACAATTTTGATTAGGTGTCTACAACACCTTCACTTCAAAAATTCGTGTAAAATTGCTCATGTGTCCAAAAATTTTGATTCCAAGACCCAACACTTCGTCTCCAATTTGCTAACACATTCATGGTTTCACTTCATGCTTTTTGCACTCCCCGGTTACCAATTCCCTTATTCTGTCGGTTTAAGGTGTTACTACCTTAAGTGTAGTGATTTTTGGAGATTTTTTGGTTGCTTATTTCTAGTACTTGACTATTTCAAGAACACTTTTAAACTAAAATCTTTCAAATTTGGGGTGGAACACTACAACATGAAATGAGGCATAAAACTTTCACAAATCATCCCCTTTTTGATCGGATCACACATGCATGAAGCTAACTTCCCATAAAAGTTGTAGTAAAAATTTCACACTGCAAAAAGTGCATAATTGATGAGAAATCCGAGTTCAAATCCGTACACCATCCAAAATATGGATGGTTGGGCGGTTAGGGGTTAATCTCTAAAGGATTAAGGATTCCTTGTTTTAAAGTGGCAAATTTAATTGATCGTAATATAAGAAGCATAATTTAGATGGGACCATATTTTATATTATCAATGAACAATCACATTGGATGTTGTGGTCAAATAGAGAATCAAACAAAAAGAAGTTCACATAGCACTTATTCAAAATTGCTTTAGAAAAAACATGAGGTCAAATTTGGGCTTCTTTCTACAAGGGATTGGCCTAGAATTCTTTAGATGTTGAAATAGATAGTTTTCATGGAATATATTCTTATACTAAAAGTTTCTTTGGGTATGCGTATATTGGAGATTTGGTGTACACTAACTTTTTCTAATAGTGAGGGATGGTTTATAGCGAGGTAGGGTAAGCAATGAAGGTGACACTAAAATGTAAAATCAATGCAAAATGAATATTTCAGCCACTCAAGCAAAATTTTCAGCCCTCACCAATTGCATGACTTTGCAAAATAGAGTGTCTTTGGAATTAATACCAAACAAAATATTAGCTAAAGGCAGTGAAGCTTCCATGTTTTACCTTTTAGAACATTATGGCTTTTTGGAGATAACCAATTCTATCCTTCAATTTATCAAATAAACCTTCTTTTTCAATGTTGAAAGACTCTTTAGCTACTAAGAAATGTAACTTATATGGACGAAGAATTCATCAAAGTCTTTTAATATGTTAATTTTTTTCCTTCAAAAATGGCAAACTAGTCCACTAGACTATTATCAAAAAAGCTATTTAGGTTTAAGCTTTTTAGAAAAATTGCTTTTTGAATATTAGCGCATTTGATGTCTCTTTATGCAAGACACCAAATGAATTGTACTAGAGAAAACAACTAATGATTAATCAAGTGAATAAAAGAGGACTATTATTTTGGAACAAAATCCTGTAGTTTAGGACTACCATTTGAACATCAAATTCGAATGACACTTTTTAGTTTGGTTCCTTTTGTACAATACTATTGCAAACTCATCATCTCTCATGAGTAGAAATAATGCCTCTACAATAGCATTAGAGCATGCCCAACAACATGTAAAAATCCTATGGGAAGATAGCAGATCATCAAAACATGTCCCAACAACATAATTATAAGATTACACCAAGATATTGTTTAGGTGGTCATCACATGTGTTTTTTCCCACGATGTACATGACCATTGCGCATTTGGATTACTCACATTAAGCTTGATTATTGGTTGGTCAATGGTTGAATTATTAGTTAGGAGACGTGGTGTTGAAATGAGAGAGGCTCGCTTGGTGATCAAATCCAAGTGTTGTTTGGGTTGTTCTTGGTTTTAGCTCCTCTACATTACCCCTCTAAACGTCCTCATTGCTCTCCAAATTTGGTAGTTTTGCAAAGATGCATCTTAAAATGCAATCCATGGGGATATTTTGCACTAGATTTATGAATAAAAGTTGAACATTATATATGTAAGTTTTAAATTCTATCCCTACGATTAAATTTGCGATTGCTATAACCAATATTTTTGTATAAATTTGAAACTTGAAATTGAAAATTCTTTTGTGATTTGATTACGAATAAAATATTGACAATTTGTACATGAAATTTGTTGTAATTGAAATGTAATACTCTAAGTGTAATGATTTTTGGAGATTTTCTGATTGCTTGATTCTATGAGTTGAATTTTTTAATAGCACTTTTATATTGAAATCTTTGAAATTTTGGGTGAATCACAAATCATCCTCTTTCTAATTGGATCACACATGCATGAAGCTAACTTTCTATAAAATATATAGTGAAAAATCCACGTTGCAAAAAGTGAATGACGGATGAGAAAATTGTGTGCATCGTTCACATTTTGGACAGTTGACGTTTAGGGGTTAATTTAACTCTTAAATGGCCCTCAAATTAACTCCCAAATGCTTCGAACTATTGGGCATGCTTTCATAAACCTTGAATTCAAGATTTTTACCATAGAAAAGGTACCAAACCAAGGCCGCCCAAGAACGTTCATCAATAAACTTTGGGCATGCAATTCTCATGTGATCTCCATGTGAAAATCATTTAACATCATTCTGACGTTGATCTCATACAAAGCTCATGCATTCTGTAACATGAGGCTAATGTTGTACTTGCAAGCACAAATTTATTTTTTATTTTTTATTTATTTTTATTTTATTGACACAAAAGAGTTAAGCACTAATTATGTTTATGATTTGTGTCATACTAACATAGAAATTGTGCCATCATCCTATTGTAATGTAAACTATGGCAACTATAGATCTCGTGTCAAGGTCCATGCTAGGTATTGTGTGATTTCAATGTCAAGGTCCATGCGAGTTTCATACCATTTTCACATCAAAATGATGCCCTCTATTTTTACTGATGTTATAAAGTCCCACAGTAAATAGGGCTTGGTAAAACTGACTGTTGTGCTCACCAATGATCTTAGAACCACTTTATGACATTTAGAACATTATGCGACCTCTCACATAAATGGTATCTACTTTTGCTACCCAGTACTTATAATACTCACAATACCTCTATAATATCCGACAATACCCTTGATATATCAAGGTGATATCATGATGATATTCGCGATATCACCTCATGAAGTTACTAAATATTTATACCATGTTGAGCATTCTCGCTACATTTCAAAAAAAATCATTTTCTTTCTTTGTATGTTTAGCAGCCCCATATTTTGGGTAGAAATCCAGCTAATTTTAACCAGTTTTGAGATCACTGCTGCTCACATGTTCCAGGGGTAATTATTTTGGATTGTCATTTTATTTTGAAAAATAAAAATAAAAATCTCAGGTGAAGCCATTTTCATGGTTGGAATGTCGGAATTCCTTGCGAAATCATTGCAGCAAATTTCCTTGACATTTGTGCAATTCTCACTGTCAGCTAAGCTCTGATTGAGGCCTATGGGATTCCTCATCAGACTGAGCTTGAGTACAGTACAGTACTGGAGCACGGCTGGGAGTGACAACAAATTAAAGTAGATCAACAAAAAAGCTAATAAGCTAAAATGGCTTGGCAGACTTCAGCCACCCTGTGAGTAGTTTTAAAAAAAAATTATTGTCTCAGCC
The DNA here is from genome assembly GCA_022496805.1 of Pohlia nutans. Lineage (NCBI taxonomy): Eukaryota > Viridiplantae > Streptophyta > Bryopsida > Bryales > Mniaceae > Pohlia > Pohlia nutans. The sequence goes on from CM040086.1 coordinate 9,827,588, forward strand.
CCACAAGGAAGACTGGACTACATGCAAAAACTTTTTGATATCAGGAGTAATACAGCTGGAGAATAAAAAGAAGCCATAAAAGTAAACGTGGGGTAAATATTGAAGCAAAGACTATGCGATTAGCCACTATTTCTTTGGAATAAAAGGACACTTCATTGTCTCTACCCCACAAGAAGAGAGATTACAGAAACGCTTTGTTTTCAAAAGTTACACAATTGGGCAATAAAAACAAGCGGTAAAAATAAGTATGCGATAATACTTAGGGAGAGACTATGTGACTAGCCGCTTGTTCCATTGCAAATTGGTTTTATAACATGAGTAGCTAGGTTGCTTTTAACTTCTTTGCATTAGTAGAAAAGGTGGCACTGCACAGGGAGATGCCCAGGCAAGTAGTGCCCAATTCTACGCATGCATAGTGATTTTGCCTGGGCATGTGCTTAGGGAGCACCACCTTTTCTACTAAAGTAGACAACATGTTTCCCATCAGGCCCCCAATCACTCAGTATAGGCGACCTATTTTCCGTGAATCAACGTGCATTATTTTTGAATTCATTCGTAAACGGTGACGGAAACATGTTTCTTCTTAATATGGAATGGTTGGCGCCGAGAATGGAAACTTGTTACCGAGTTAGTATGATATCATGTGTTCTTGAAATCTAGTTTTACATTTCTTGGAAATAGGTCAACCTATATTGCGAGAACCGGTTGGAGAGAATCTTCACTTTGAAAATTCGTAGTAAATTCAATATTACCCCAAAATTTGTTCAAAAATATGTGACCTTCTTCAAATCTATTTCCCTACACTCCAAAATTATTTTCCTATTCGTGACTCCACCGAAAGTATGCTGAATTGCTTAAGGTGATCGGAAACAGGTCGTCTACCTTAGTGTTGTTTCAGTTTTGAACACATTGAATTTCATAGCAAAAGAACTTGTGAGTAGGTTTCATGGATTATCCTGTAGCAGAAAAATATTTGAGCATTCCAGCATTGAAAATTTAGTCAAAGATTCACAAAATTAGAAACATAGAAATTTACGGCCTGGGTCACCAAAATAAATATAGAAATTCTAGGCTTCTGCCTACCGGTCAAGCCCACGAGCCTTCCCAGCTAAATTGTTCTTTGCTAAGGTAGACGACCTGTTTCCGATCACCTTAAGCAATTCAGCATACTTCCGGTGGAGTAACAAATAGGCAAATAATTTTGCAGTGTAGGGAAATAGATTTGAAGAAGATCACATATTTTTGAACAAATTTTCGGGCAATATTGAATTTACTACGAATTTTCAAAGTGAAGATTCTCTCCAACCCGTTCTCGCAATATAGGCTGACCTTTTTCCAAGAATTGTAAAACTAAATTTCGAGAACACATGATATCATACTAACTCGGTAACAAATTTCTATTCTTGGCGCCAACCATTCCATATTAAGAAGAAACATGTTTCCATCACCGTTTACGAATGAATTTAAAAATAATGCAGGCTGCTTCACGGAAATAGGTCGCCCTATATTGCGTGATTGGGGGCCTGATCGGAAACAAGTCGTCTACTTTACATTGTTCTTTTTGTTAAACACAGTATTGAGGAAAACCGCCCATGGCCTTCAGTTTGAAAACCGCACTTGCTCCCTCCCTCATGAATATTGGTGAAACTAGACGTTTCAAAAAATTATTGACAAAAATTGCACTTTTTATCAATGCAATCCGGAATATATATAATACTCGCAACCTTGCATACATCTCATAGTTTTATACATGTTTAGATTAAAGAATTATAATAAAATATTATGTATTATATATTTATATATATACACAAACATGTATATATATATATATATATATATGCCTGGAATACACAATGGAATATCAATACCTAATAAGACTAGAAAAAAATCAACCAATATATATTGAATATATATTCTACTGCTAAAACTTGTATACTATTTTGCAGCTACTCAAAGTCATTGTCTTATGTTGCATGTGCATTGTTGTCCACTTGCTCATCGTTTGTTGTTTGGGATTGATTTGCCATGTGCTCCAACAAATGAAACGTCATTGCTTTTGGAATAGATATCTCCTTCTGCACGATGGTTTTTTCAACCATACAAGTCTCGATTTTTGAAGATGGTACCCATAAGGTGATTGTTGTATCTAAGTCCACCCAATTTGACGGCTCATAAGAGGGAATCCATCTTCGTTTTAGGCAGTTTCCATATTTGTAAATCCACATGCCTGGGTCATCTTGCAGAATTGTTGGTTTCGGCCAATACCATATTACCTTCATGCATCATGATTTTGTGGAAACATTTCTTGTAGCCTTCACCTTTCCTAAAAAGAAGGTATGCCCAACCTCATATCATCAATGCTGCTTTTCATAGCAACAAAATGTCCAACTTTGACATCGTTAAATGGATCAAATTCCGGATAAGGATCCGATGTGGTTTCCTCCAAAGATGTAACATGTGTCATACGAACATGTCCTTGCTTCCTTGTAGGTTTGGAGCTTTTGCTCCATGGTTTGTCGCGTCTCAATCCAAAATATCCCCTCTCTTGTACTACTGGAAGATGATTCAAAATTGCACTCGGTGTTGGTGCATTCGGACTGCCCTCGCCTACTTGAAGTCCTCCCAATCCATTCAAATTCCCCTCCCTCTCAACATGGTTTTGCGGCTCCATAATTTAGTGTAGCGGTAGTCACTCCCAAAATCAAGTAAGATTCTCGTGAAATTTTGTCAAAAGTATTTGGCTAAGCTTCACTGTCAATCAAGGTAGATAACAAGACTTGTTCTCCATGCAATATGTACTATTATCACAGGACTTAGCAAACCAATCTATAAAGTAAGAATTGTTTAACCCTTCAGTGCCCAAGAGACCACATTGTAGTCATCGATGTGTCGAAAACGCAAATAACGGAAAATCAAAGAACAATTGGATTTTGAATTGTGATGTGCAAAGTTGGAGACTTATAATATACGTCTTCTAAAAAACATTTAATAAAAAAAATGAAAAATCAATTTGAAGGTGTGCAACTATAAAAAAATACCTATGAACAAAACGCGGAAATACTCCAAATACTTGAAAATACATTAAATACTTACAAATACAATACATTTACGATGCGGTATTTCTTGTGTTTCGGAGTTTGTTATCTTGTTTTATTTTTTTGAATTGTGTTCTCTTGTTCATGTTCCATTAGTGTACATATTCTAATCTTGACGAATGTACCAACTCCTCTCATATTTCAACGTATAAGTTTTTGTCCTAAATTATATACAGATAATTCACCATCACTTATAAAATTCACAATAATTATATGTGAGTTCATTCTTGACATGAAAGATTGCAACATAGAGGTGTTGACATCTGTCATTACTGAACCTCTCTACTTATACTTTTGAAAATTTAACCCAAATTTGATCTAACGTTCAAGTCACTCACCTTTCAAAATCTCATTTTTGAGTGTGCATTATATAGTTCAAAGACATACTATAATCTTTTAATCTTTTAACCAATAGTTCGGTCTTACCAAGTTTTAACCGCCACTTGTTTGATTAAGCTATGTATTTGGTTAAATACTATTAATAGTATCCATAATTTGAACAAAGAGAGTTTTAAGAAAAAATCACAAAAAAATTTGGTTTCTCCAAAACTCCGTAGGAACTACAGGGTTAAATGGATGGCAATGTAAAATGGACATTATGGGAAACTAAATTGTAGGTTTAGGATTGGTAGAGGTTCAAGCCGTTAAATCTTATTTAAGTGGTGAATAAGATTTAAATGGTAATGAATGTTGTTGTCCTCTTCAAAGTCTTGGTTTTTGTGGTTTTATTCATTTTGTCCTAGGGTTTATTCCACTTGTTAGGGACGGTTTGATTTTATGCGATGAACCTCTCATTTGCATTTCAAAAAAACATAGTGAACAACTTAAAAAAGAATGCAAATGGATCATGTACAATTTCCAATGTCAAAATCATGAATATGAAAATAAAACAATATAGAAAATGGTCGAAATCTTCAATCGCAATCGTTTTATCAAACGATTTGTTGGTCAATTTGGAAAGAGTCTTTAGTTGTCACGGATGGTTTTGGATGTATAAAGTGCCAACTCTACACATTTATTTGTGTCAACTAAACACTTGTTATATTAAATTCCTTAATCTAATCTTCTACAATTATATATTGAATCACTACTTCTTCGCTAAAGTCCTTCATAAACTTTTTCCTCATACTTTTCACTTTATTCTTTTTCAATTATATATCTTTATACTCGATCATTTTGTCATTTCTGTGGTTTTGTTACCTCAAGATTTTGCAATAATTTGCATGTGTATCACACTCCGGGCCAATCCCAGGGAAAAAAAAAAGGAAGAAAAAAGGAAAATGTAAACAATTAAACACGGATTAACTATTATGGTCCTAAAAAAAATAGTAATCTTTACTGTGATGTCTAACTGGCTCTCAGTAAACTGATCTGGCATACTATTCACCAATCAATAATTGTGAATACCATATTGGCCTTTTGTAACTTAACCAATCAACCATATTATGCTTGATTTTTGGTCAAACGTCCCAAAAGTCAAGTGTTTTGGCTTTATTGTAGTTGGTGTTTTCATTAGATGTTTAAGTTAAGATATGATACATCTTTTGACCATTGGGATTGGAGAATAGACTTCATTTGAAGATTTTTCACCGATGAGAAATTTGAATTTTGAGTGCCCAAAATACAAAGGGCTTTCTAAAAATGCTCCAATCATAGGTCTCTTTTAATTTCTTCACTTTCAAATTTTTACTCCTTGTAAATATAACTTTTATCTACCTTAAATATAATTTTTGATATTAAATTTGACAAAAACATATTTATTTTGAATTTTTACCTTGTTTACATGATAAAATTTGTAAATATTCAAAATATTTTTCCATCATGTTGAAAATTTTGTCATACATTCATAATGTTGATGACTATCTATGAAAAATTATAAATGATGCAATGTGATAATTCAAGTATGCAAATTATAGTGCTTTGACTTTTACAAAAGAGGTGAGGACCTTTAGGGGTTAAACCCATAATTGCACTACAACTGAATACTACCGTAACTATTTTATTTTATGTTTGACACAAAAGGAATTCCATGATACAATTGTCAAACAGCCATTACTAGTATTTGCACTTTCCCACTGGCACATCAGAAAAGTTGGGCCAGACTATTTTGGTGCCATTTGACACCAAAGGCCGCATATACAGTAAGTCATTTTAACCTTTTAACATTCATTTTAACCTTTTAACATTCATTTCAACACTATTTTCAAAGATTTTTTATTAAATGTTTGATGAAAACCAAAAATGAAGTTAATATACAAAGCAAAGATGTAATTGTCAATATGAAGATCACATCTGTACGGTTGGATTTATCTTATATTTCTTTAATATTTTTTAATTAACATTGCGAGGTTTACTCTTGAAAATCAATTAAAAATCATGAATTAACAAAAAATCAAAATAAAAAATATTGTAATGAAATTGGAATAATATGCAGTACAAGATGGTATGGTTTCCATTATTTGATTCTACTTATTATGGAAAATCATCTTTAAGGTCTTACTTTTTGAACTAAGAATGAAACTTGACATAAACCACTTGTGTTGTTTTTCCAAAAATCATAATAACCTATTTTGAAGATCCAAACCATACAAAGAATATGCAAAAAGGTATGCAATAATCACTTGTACAGTCAGGTACTGGCCGTTAACGAATTACAGAGGGATTTTTTCTGAAAACTTTGAAAATTCATTGTGAACTCAAAAATGATCGGATTTGAGAACCGTAAAGTGTGTTGGAATCACATTAGAGTGTACTATAATATTATGATAAAACATCAATTCCTTTTTGTGCTATCATATAACATATAACAAGTATTTTATATACCATTTACCATTGACTACTCCTAAGCCAAAAACTACTTCCTCCAAGCCAAAAACCAAACAAGCTATATATCAATGATACCACAAATATGTGCTCAAGTATCCCAAGAACAACTTTGGAAGCTCATTCCAAATTTGCAATTGAAACTTACATTGTAATTGAAGCAAAAGATAGGAGTAGTCAATGGTAGATAGTGTATAAGGTAATTGTATTGTGTTGAATGATATTACAAAAAGAAACTGATATTTTATCATAATATTGTAGTATACTTTGATACGGTTCCAACACACTTTACGGTTTTCAATTCTGATAATTTTTGAGTTCACAATGAATTTTCAAAGTTTTTAGAAAAACTCCCTACAAGAAGGAATTCGTTAACGGGTAGTACCCGACTGTACATGCCGGTAACAATACATTATATGAACAGTATTAACCCTTGAACGCTCCTGCGTCCAATATCTGGACGATGGACAGATTCAAGTTATTGGATTCTCATCCAAATTGAACGGTTTTCATCCAAATAATTTTCTCTTGGTTCTTGTGCAAGTTTACTATCTATTATGCGGTTTGGATATTTAAAATGGGTTATTATGATTTTTGGAAAAATCGCACAATTGGTTTATGTCAAGTTTCATTCTTAGTTCAAAAAGTGAGACCTAAAACATGATTTTCCAAAATAAGTAGAATCAAATAATGGAAACCATACCATCTCATAGAGCATGTTATTCCAATTTCATTACAATATTTTAAATTTTTTTGGTGTTAATGTGGGATTTTTAATCAAATTTCAAGAGAAAACCTTGCAAAAATAATTAAAAATACTTAATGAAAAACATGATAAATCCAACCGTACAGATGTGATCTTCACGTTGACATTTACAACTTTGCTTTGTACATCAACTCAATTTTTGGTATTCATCTAACATTTTATAACGTTTCTTTGAAAACAGCGTTGAATTGGGACCTTAACCCCTAAATGACAGAGGGGGTAAGGGCAAAACCTAAGTGTGTTATAAAATGTTGCTTCTACAACTTCAATGAAGTTTGGTCCAAAAGAGAAAATGAGAAGCTCAATGTTTAGTAATTATCCGTACGGTCAAACTTTCAAAAAATGTTTTAGATACTCATTAAACGAATTTAGAAGCATTTATCGTTGAATATTCACCAAACTTACAAATTTTATTTTTAGAATTTGAAATTTGATATGATTGGTTGAAACTAGACATTCTATTCTAAAGTTCAATAAAGCAAAATTTTAGATAGAGGGAACATCATTACTTTCCCGAAATAGTAAGTTTTGTAACACTAGGACAATGTTGAGGTGTTTGTCTTTGAAAATTTCTCCTTGATGGAGTTTAACTCCGATTGACATGATTCAAATTGGGTTGGAAAGTAGACTTGATTTCCTATATGAAAGTATTTTTTATTTTCGAAAAAAAGTTTTTTTTCATCTCGGGCAGCCCGTAAAAAAGGGCAGCGACCATAAAATGGTTGATCGGTCACTTAGGGGTTAAAGGGTTAATATTCAGTTGAATGACCGTATTTTCTCTAGGAAAAAACACTTATCATTGCACAACATTACAACTACCTCGTGCCTGATCCCATGGCCTTGATCTATGCTGCGCCACTGCACCAATCCCACAGCACAACCACTCAAGTCAACTTGTAGTCCCTCGGTCCTATGGTCCTCTCACAGCAAGTATCAACTAAAATTGCATCAACCACCTTCAAACCAAACCAACCGTGACCATCATCAGTTCATCACCCAAGCTTCAAAGTCATCCTTCAATTTCAAGTGCCATGAAAGTCAACACCTCGGAGCAAAAAAAATTACTTTATTTTATTTTTATACACAAATTGATTTTTTCAACCCAGGGCACGGGCTTTTTTTCAAGCAAATAGGCGATTTTGCGGTTGGGAATCAAATTGCCAACCATGTCAATTTGGTTTGGGTACCTCTCCACCATCACCGGGTAGTTCACCCGGCAGTTAACCCCTAAAGGTCCTTACCTCTTTTGCAAAAGTCAAAGCACTATAATTTGCATACTTTAAATATCACATTGAATGATTTATATTTTTTCATAGATAATCATCGACATTATGAAGGTATGACAAAATTTTCAACATGATTGGAAGATATTTTGAATATTTACAAATTTTATGATGTAAACAAGGTAAAAATTCAAAATAAATATGTTTTTGTCAAATTTAATATCAAAAATTATATTTAAGGTAGATAAAAGTTATATTTACATGGAGTAAAAAATTGAAGGTGAAGAAATTAAAAGAGACTTATGATTGAAGCATCTTTAGAAAGCCCTTTGTATTTTGGACACTCAAAATTCAAAGTTCTCAACGGTGAAAAAGCTTCAAATGAAGTTTATTCTCCAATCCCAACGGTCAAAAGATGTATCATAACTTAACTTAAACATCTAATGAAAACACCAACTACAATAAAGCTAAGACACTTGATTTTTGGGGCCTTTGACCAAAAATCAAGCATTATTGGGTTGATTGGTCCTTTAGGGGTTAAGGGTCATCTTGATCGTAACACACCTTCCCCTGAATACTACTTCTCTCTTTGATACTAAAGCTAGTTGTATAGTAGGTAAACTTAGGGTGAGAAAATTGGATTTGGTATAAAGTGGGGTTAACAACGGGGTTTTAATTTTGTTTTGATCTTAAAAAAATAATGATGGAAAAATTGGCCATCGGTCCAAAAGCGGACTCCAAACACATTTCCCCGCCACGCTTTTGGCGGTTTAGCAGTGGTGGCAAACAAGCGGTTAGAAATACTCAATTGAATATGTCTCTTATATGTAATCCTTTTTGAAGTAGAGATGGTTGGTGCACTTTTAAAAAATAATCATGTTTATTTCCTAAGATTCTTCTATACCAATATTATTTTGATTTTGATTTCTAGCTATGAAAAAGAACACTTTTGTTCATTTTTTCTCTTAGAGATTATTGCCACTATTTAGAAGAATTGACATTACAAATAGCATTGGTTACCATCAAGAAAGTAGATCACCTCAAATTGGGTGATTTCAAAAAGGGATTCATAATTCTTGTAAAAAGGCACTGAATTTACATAGCATCGGTTCAAATCCTCAAATGTGTTGCCATCTTAAAAATAATTATATCTACCCAACACCTAAAAAGCGAAGTTCAAAAGTCTCATCCCATCCCCAACATGTACAAAGTATCCATGGGAGCCCAATCAAAGGGAGGGTGGATTGAATCTAGTCGGTTTTTTGGTTTTCACATTATGGGGGATCTAGGTGCTTTTTTTGGAAATTTTAATTCTATGTTTGGGGTCTACAAGCTCAAAGTAGTATAAAATGACCCACCATTTTCAAAAATAGGGACAAACTTTTGTTTTGTTTTTTTAACCTCTGATATGAATAAAGGGATTGAGGGGGTCAATCTGCCCAATCCTAGTCAAGCTTGATGTTCTCACAAAGAACTTGAGGTTTTCATTTCAATCAAAAGAAAAATTAGATTTATCCGAAAACAAACGTTGTGATTTCCAATTTGTAAGGTGAGTGCCGTCCCAATAATAACAAATTATGACAAACTTTGTTCACAAATAGCCCCTTGGTTCCTTCAAGCACAGTCCTTTAGGTTTGGAAGGACTTGTGGGAACTCTCCCCTAGCATTAGGTAGGTCATAAGTTCCATAACCCACGGTGGTGCAAGGCCTTGTTTTAGATTATTCTTCACCTCACTATAGACTAGTTTTACAATCTTTTTGAATTCAAAATAAGTTAAAGGGCCGCTTCATACCATGACTGTCCACGTCAATAGGTTATGGGATCGAGTGGCCAAACTTTCTTGAGAGTCCCAAAAATTGGGATGAAAAATAGGCAATAAAGTATAATTTTGATTTTTTATGAAAAAAAATCGACGACCTCTTGACCATAGTTTGGGTTTCCATTCTTGTCCAAGCCAAACTTCCTTCAAGAGTCCGTCGTCTTAGTGAAAAGTGCTGCCATGTAGGCATTTTGGAGGGCGACGGCCTTTGGACCTTAACCTCTAGTGTGAAGGGTCGAGAGGCCGAATTATGCAATGTGATTGGTGAAAATTAACGGCCTCTCGACCTTTGGCCATAGCGTGAAGCGGCCCTAAGGTGAGTTCAATAAGAGTTTCCACTTTGAAACACTTTTTTTGGTTAACCCTTAAAGGGTTCACAAGGATAGTAAATACATTTGCGTATATGTGACATTTGTTGTAAATATAAAGTTTCAAATTGAGACCGCAATAGCTCATTAAAATCATTTTGACATGAATTTTGACTTAACTTTCGATCGTAAACCCGTAGGAGGTGTGGAACCATACCAAATACAGTGAAATATTGGTATATAATATTGGTCAGAAAGGGCTCTTTGGACCTTCAAGGGTTAACCCTTAAACGTCAATATTGGTATATAATATTGGTCAGAAAGGGCTCTTTGGACCTTCAAGGGTTAACCCTTAAACGTCAATATTGGTATATAATATTGGTCAGAAAGGGCTCTTTGGACCTTCAAGGGTTAACCCTTAAACGTCAATATTGGTATATAATATTGGTCAGAAAGGGCTCTTTGGACCTTTAAGGGTTAACCCTTAAACGTCAATATTGGTATATAATATTGGTCAGAAAGGGCTCTTTGGACCTTCAAGGGTTAACCCTTAAACGTCAAGAGGGCCTAGATGGGGCATCTCGGAAGACATCTAATTTTATTTTATTTGCAAAAACGGCTCTGCAGTGCACTACTGGCTAGCACTGTAGCAGTGCTGAACTTCAGCTACCCCAACCTCAAAACTTGTTTAATTGATAACTTTGATTGCTTACCAACGATTCCACAATCTCTCAAATGAGGCGAAAATTTGGTACCTAGATTGCTTTTTCAATAGTTTTCCAACGCACCAATCCTCGCTTGATTTGGTTGAGAAAATCAACTTTTTTTCTTCATTATTCTCTTTTAAATAAGCCCATGGGGCTTACCTTGACGTTTAAGGGTTAACCCTATTTAACACAATTTTTTCTTCAAAGGAAGCGTTGTTGGAAAATAGTGGAAACAGAACAGGAAAAGGAAAAGAAATATCTTAAAGCAACAGCAGAGTCGTTACAGTGACGTCACCCAAAGAGCGCTGTTACGAGGACACGTGGCAAGGGACCAACCACCGTTGGATGGGACCGGACCCTCACCGCCAAGGTGTCAGATGGGAGCAACGGGTCTCTCGCAACGTCCCTACAGGATCCGTCCGTCCATGGCACCCGCCATTCAGTATAAAGACTTTATGACATGGAAGCTCCCAACCCCAAAATCACTCTCCATTCTCACTGAAACTGTTTTCTTCCCTCGGTTTCGCACACATTTCCCTGTAGTTCAGCCGGCGTCTTTCTCGCTGCTCTACCTCGTCACCACGCCGCATTACTATTTTCAGTTCGTTCTGTTTGCTGCTTTCGGTGGTCACTTCGCTCATTTGTCTAAATTTTCGGTGGCTCTGTTTGCGTGATTCTCTGGAAACTGTGGCTGCACACTCTTTCAAGTGTGCTTTCCTTCCTTTGCTCGGAGATCTTTACTTATAGGATTTTGGGTTTCGTTTTCTTGCATTGTGTGTAGGCTCAATCACGTCTTGCTCAATCACGAGTCTCTTGGAAGAACAAAAGCCGAAGCTATCTATCTATCTATCTATCGGTGAGTCATCTCTTGGAGCGTTTCTTTTCAGTCCCTTTTGGGGTAGGGGGTGGAATTGATTAGTGAGCTTTCGGATGTGGAGGGAAAGGAACCCCCTTTCGTGATGCAAATCTTGAGTCTTTCTGAATGCACGACAATTCCTTTTCTATCACATTTGTGAATGCAAGAAGATCGTTCTCTTTGACTTCTTGGGCATGTATGGAATTGGCCGTTAAGATGAAGTAGAGTGGTCAGATTAGATCTTCAGTTGATTGTCTCATTGCAGTAGAGTGATCAAGTGCTTGTAGAAGGCGCCATTTTTTCCGGTTCTTGAGTGAGATGTAGCTGCCAACAGACCATACTTTCGCGTTTGATCTTTTACAGGAGCTTTCTTTTACATTCTTTCGCGTTTGATCTAATTTTACAGGAGGATGGATTGATGTGCTTCAGTACCCTCTGTTTTGCGACCATAGCTGAAATGATCGTTTTGCTTGTAGAACTGAAGTGAGAAGGGGCCATTTTTTCGGTTCTTGAGTGAAATGTAGCTGCCAACAGACCATACTTTCGCGTTTGATCTTTTACAGGAGCTTTTACGTTTGATCTTTTACATTCTTTCGCGTTTGATCTTTTACAGGAGCTTTTACGTTTGCTCTTTCACATCTTTCGCGTTTGATCTAATTTTACAGGAGGATGGATTGATGTGCTTCAGCATCCTCTGTTTTGCAACCATAGCTGAAATGATCGTGATTGCCAATATATACGTTGCTGGACTCTGACGGGCATTAATTCTTCTTCTTCTTCTTGCAGATTAATTTTCATTCCACAGATAGGGATGGCACGCTTCTTGGCATGCACGGCCATGCTGGTGGTGCTGGTGCTGGCCATGAGCTCCACGGGAGCGCAAGGGCGCATGCTGCGATTCGGATGCCCGTGCGGGGAAACGTACGTGGTGCGGGGAGGCGAGTCGCTGCAAATGATCAGCGAGAAGTGCAAGGACCAGTTCATCTTGGAGAACAACCCGCACATCGTGGACCACGACGACTTGTACGACGGCCAGCTGCTCCGGATGGACTGCACACAGCGCAAGATCAACCTGTGCGACGTCGCCGGCGTCCTCCCCTCCTACTTCTGCTAGACAACAACATCCTCCTCCTCCACTCAATCTTCAGAAAAAACGGCATTGAATGAGATATATGCAGCTGTTGTCTGTTGCAACCACACTTTTGTCTTTCCATGGCTTACAGCACTGTAGGACAATACATGATTTCGGTTTAGTCAATTTTACTTTGGTTCTTTTATTACAGAGCGGGTTCAGAGCTGTTGTTCTCATACGGCCTTCCCCATCATGCTAAGTTAGTATACTTTTTGAAGTAGGGTCAAACAGTGCGGCAACGCTCTTCGTTATGGAAAGAGCGTACAGATGATGCCCATATGTAGTATTATTATTATGGTGTACAAATTCAGTTGAAATATATGCATATACATGGTGGCTCACTTTCTGTCAAATTCCCTTGAGCAGATCGTGTGACAATTATTCTTGACGTACTTAGGGTGGTATCCGTTCAGAGTGCAACGGCTGGAGCCTCCACACACACAGGGCGGTTCTGTCGGCTTCAATTATCATAGTCTCCATTCAACATTCAGTACACTCATCATGCCTGTGCCTCCGCCTTGATGCAATCATTCATGCAAACTCAGGCTCTCCTAACGCCAGAACTAATAACTGGAAGAATGTGGGGGCCTCCAAAAAGGAAGGTTGTTGTGGTATGTGCGATAACTTGTCACCTGAATACTCTGACTCACTTTTATACCAATATCTGCTGCTGTGACAAGTCATTTGTTTTCACTGACGTACTATGGACTACAGCTGAGTGACTTGGGTGATGAGGATGGAATCTCTCACGAATCTGTAGTAGGCTGTAGACCCATTTTCGTAGCCTCACTTGTACATTCTCTATAGCACATCGTCCTGGCTTGGCTATGGTGGCTCGTTAGCCAGTCTCCTTCCATGTTTCGCTCATCAGTATTGAAAAGGTAGAACCTTATCGATTCACCACCGAAATAGGTGAATTGAAATAGGTGAACTGAGGAGCATTTTAACCCCTAATGCAGGGCTGATTTTTCACAAAGTTCTAACCTGTCCACGTCCAAAAACCTTGAATTGAAAGGCAAAAAAAATTGCAACCCGTCCCAAAACCGGTGATTTTAAAATCAACCCGTCCATGGAAAGGTTGAAAAAAAAACAACCTGTCCCACAACCGGTTGCAAATTGAAAATACCCGTCCCGTAATGTTTAGAAAAATTAAAAAATTAAAAAAATTAAAAAAAATTAAAAAATTAAAAAACCAAGAAAAAACGGTTGCGGCCCGGCTGCGGATGAGAGAACTCGTATTACTGAAGAATGGTTGGAGAGGTTGTTTATGAAATTCCAGAGTTCTGAAGAAGAACAAGATCGGTGTCGAGGTGAGTGCTTGGAGATGATGGAAACCATGAGGGAAATGATCCAAAACAAGTCTTTATTTGAAACTTGGGAGTTTGCAGATACCACTTCAGAGTGCTCTATCAATTGGCCTGGTTTGAGTAACTTGTGGAGGAAAGTTATGGTGATTCATGTGAGCACTGCAATATGTGAGAGGGGTTTTTCTGAACAAAACCTCATCAAAAGTCATCTACGTACTAGCTTGAAGTTGGAGACTTTAGATGCTTTGATGCGCATTGCATGTGCAAATAGTCCAGTTGAAAACATCAATTGGAATGCAATGATGCTTGTTTGGAGAAACATGAAGGATAGGAGAATTCATCCACTTGTTTGAAGGATAAGTTCTTTTTTTTTTATAAAATTTTGAACATGCTTATATAAATATTAATTATTCAATTTCTAAGTGTACCTTCAATTATAATGTTTGACATTGTGTTACAAAGGTTCTAAATATTGTAGTTGATGAATCATTGTGTGCAGGTGAATCGAGCTCTTGAAGATTGGTATTTTGATTAGGTATTAGTGGTTTGACTCCCTTATGCTTACATTCACATGTCATATATGACATAATGTAATTGATATTTGTACCATTTATTTTTTTGGGAAATTTTACATTAAATTTTTTTATTTTTAGAACCCGTCCAAAGTGAATTTAACCCGTCCAAAAACCGGTTCATTTTTTCAGAACCCGTCCACTGGAAATGTTTTTTTTTTCTGAACATGTCCCTGGACATGTTAGGGACCTTGTGAAAAATCACCACTGCCCTAATGCATGCAACAACCTCCCCGTCTCTATATCCCCGGTGGTCTTCAATGCAGGACATTGTTCATGCCCCCCACCTTTTCTGAAATTTCCATTTTGGGCATCTCTAGTGCTTTTTTTGGCAATTTGTTTTCGCAAATTTGGGGCCTACGTCCCCAATTTACCCTAGGGGGACCTATTTGGGAATAAAAAACCATTGGAGGAGGGAGGTGTTTTTTAAGGTGGGCCCTGACAAGGACGAAAATAGGGGGCACTTTTGTCCCCATTCATTGAAGACCACCGGGGGAATTAGAGAAATCCCAACAACCTCAATGTGCTCTAATGTCTCTCACTACCACATTTGTACATAATTTTTTTTCACCATCTTCCATACAATGAAAAATTTTGAACTTTTTACAACAATATGTCTTGTAGTTCTTTTAAAGCTGATTAAAAGATTGACTCCGTAGGACACATTCTACTACAGTAATCGCCCACTGTATGCGAATGTAATTCCATGTATGCGCTTTGTATGGACAAGGGCAACCTCCTTTAACCCCTAAAGGACATGCTCATTCCTAAAATTTTATCACTTTCTCGTGATGCTTTCAGAAAGGCAATTGTATCTCTTGATTGGAATTCATGTAGAAAACTTCACCGTTGAAGTTCAAAAAGGACTTAGTCATGAGACTGTACATCAATTTTCAGAACAATTTACTGTATATATTACATGATTATAAGGTTTGATCATAAGTCGATTTGTGAAAATTTTGAATAAAACCAACAGGTCATTCATTGCAAACTTTCTCATAAATTTAAAAACCATGATTAGCGTTTGAAAGTTTAGGAGCATACAAAGGTGTACTATATCTAGGTGCCCACAAAAAATGGTGTTCTAAAACTAAATACAACAACAATGATTGATTCTCAAAGATTTATGTTTGGGTGAAGTGACTTGTTGGTGACTCGTTGAGCCGGTGTTTGTGATTGTTATTATTTTTTACATTGCAAAAATGTTGTAAATAATTCAAATATATACTTGGAATATTCCAAAATAATATAAAATATGTAAAAAAGATTCTAATTACTTTGAAAAGATTCCATTTAAAATATATTTAAACATTTTCCGTAGTTATTTTATAGTGTTAATGATGCAGTAATGGCAAATATTTTATATATTGGACACTTCATTTTTTTTTCAAATGTGACGTCAAAGTGTGAAAACGCCCTCCAAGTCATCAACCGCCCTAACTACTATGTCCCAAGTTCACCTACGTTGGCGTTTTAATTTTTTCCCGATGAATCAATCAACGTAATTGCAAATCTTGAAGGATTTTTGTGTTCTTGAAACGAACATTTTCAATTCTTTAGTTAACATTGAGTCAAAATTATGAAATCCAAACAAGTTATTAAAGTAATGAAATTATTCGTAGACACAATGTGTCCACCTGGTCCTTTAGGGGTTAAGGGTTAACCCTTAAAAGGCCCTTGGGGTCCCTCTCTACAACATGTATTTAGCCATATAATTGTTCAATTGTAGTTTCCTATACAAATTGTGATATATTGTTAGATATATATGATTACGATTATCAATTTTGCTCTGTACTGAAAAGTGTTTGGCCATTGTTATTTTGATCCAATATAATCAAATACGGGATATATTGTACGCCCACAAAGGGCTTTCGGCCGTTCAAGGGTTAACTGAAATAGGGATGGACAATCAATGCTTTTTGGGACTTCACTTCTTGTCTTCTAGTGTCTTCTATTTGCTCGATGCTCAAATGAAACCTTCTAGTGATACTGGTATTCCTATTTTCAAAAGTGATAGTATACCTTCAAAGACCTAAGATTTGCCTAACAAAAGAGGTATGGTTGATATCCACAAACAAATATTGCTTTGGCTTGAGTGCTTTGGCTGGCAGAAAAAATCAGACCAAATTCGGGCCTCAATTTTTAGCAAGCAATTTGAGGATAGCAATCACTGGTGGGAATGCTCTTAAGCTGTCAAAAATAGGGGATATATGAGTGCAAGCTTGTGAAGAAGATTACAAGGCAATTCTTATGTGTTGGCATCCGCAATTCATAGCCATAACCACAAAACTCTCACCAAAACAATTGCCTTCTATGTACAAATTGGAAACACTAGGTTATGCAACTGTCTTTCAAGGAGATGGGTCATATCTTCATTCCAAAGTTCGTTGCAAATGCTCACACAAAAACAAATGCTTAGTACTTTGACATCTTCTAAATAATGTTGAAATACGTTGGCGTTGAGATATTGTTGGGAGCTTAGTTACTATTGTTGCACAATCCTTCTTTAGTCTTTTTATATATTTTCATTAAATGTTACTATGGTATATATTTGTTTTGCTATGCATCAATGAACTTGAGACATATAAACAAATTCAGCATGACAATGCAAGAAAAACTACAAGGCCATTAATTGCATTTCCAAGAAGCTTGTTTCTTTTCTAAAACCACTCACTCGTTGAATGTAAACGCTCTCTAAAAAAAGCTAGAAGTGTTTTAGCCAAGACATCTGAAAAACAAGGAAGGTTACATGAGACTATAGGAAATACATATTTTGTACAAGTTGAAAACTTCAACAATATGGTATAATGCATTCTTTTTATATGCAACCATCCTAAGTAGGACTAAAGTTCTAGCCCTATAGAATTGTCACGACTTTACAACATGGGAAAAATATGATGATAAAGTTCTTTTACCAAACTAATGACCCTCCGTTTGTTTGGCTTATCTTTTGCCCACTCTTCTCTTGACTCTGCTATAAGCTTCAAAGAAGCGGTACTTTGAAGTGTTTTATATTTTTATCTCTTGTCATATCATATTACATGTGATTTACAAAAGTAAGCTTACAAATTTGGTTTGAGTCAGTGTTAGAGAGATGTTTTCTTTCTTCTTGCGTGGTAATGTTTTGCATGTGAAGACCAATACAATGCTTTTATCTCACTTTGTTTCCTTTCATTACTGTATCCCATTACAGATTGTTCCAAATAATGAAAACTAAAATAATAATTTCAGTTTAAACTTAAAGAACTCAACACTTTACCAATAATATGTGAAAACTGGTTACTTGTGGTAAAATGTCGCAATGAAGCTATTATTGTGACTATAGGTTCAAGCCTCATTTAAAAATAAAAAAAGAAAGAAAAAATAGTTATTATCCATCTTTCAAAGCAAGAAATTGATTAGTAATGGAGATGATGTGGTTTGATGTCTTCTTTCTATTATCTCTTATTCCACATTCACCAAGCTACTAATCCATATTGGTTTTTTCATAAGAAGATTTACTCAATAAAATTTAAAACTTCATTTAGTAGCACCAAGAGTAGACCTTCCTGCCCATGTTTTTGAGGTTTGGTAAGACAAACTACTTTCAACAAACTCTTTCTTCAATATAGTCTTTGGGCCAATATTATGATTATTATGAAACTTCCATTTCTTTGTTTGTTATTTTGCAAGTGTGAAAAAGATGCGTACGACAATTACTTTCTAGACATACTCTTATTTTCACTGTGTACTTTCCATTTCTAAGTTGATCCAATGAATAAAAGGAACCAATGATTACATATATATTGACTGATCCAAATTGACATATGGTCGATTTAGTTTTGGAAAAAAATGAGAAATTCTTTCAAAAATAAGTGACATGTGACATGTCTTAATTGGTTCCCATGACCTAATGATTTCAAAATGTAAGGGACTATTGTTGGTTCCTCGCTGAACCCTATATTAGTCACATGGACACTATTTTTTTACAATCTTTGCATTTGAAAGCAAACAAAGATTTTCAAGCAGGTGAATTTATATCATGATAATTTTTTTATTTTGTAATTTTTAATCAAAGTTATATTGTGGCCTTTTTGGGGTCTTATTATATTCTGTAATGTGTCCTATTACTCTCTTCAGTTCATCTACTTCCAAATCAAGATATATATTATGTAAAAAAAATGAAAAAATGAAAAAAATGAAAAATGAAAAAAATAAAAAATAAATAGAATCGTGAAAAATTTACGAAAGATAATCTTTATTGGTTGGGGCATCATCGGTTATAATCAGAACCTCATGTTTTTCATATACGGTGGTCATTATTGGGGTCCTAATTATAAACTACAACCTACTTTATGAATTGTGGAACATATGGGTCAACACAAGAGTGGCTACACACTCACAAGTAACTTGTGCCTTCCTATTTATACGACTAATTCACTCCATGCAAGTGTTCAATGTAGGACTAATTTTCTTTTTAAGTTAGTTAAAAATATGCCAATTCTTAGTCGTAGGTTATGTCCTGTAACCGGCTCAAGACTCCTATCCTTCACCGGTTATGTAGTCCATAATGCTCTTCCCAATGAAGATTACCTATTATTTCCTCTGTCCTAAAAAAAAACTTGATTTCACAAAAACCCATGAATTGAGCTTAATCTTGTGATTACATAGGGAGTATGTTGATTGTGATGCAAATACATGGATTAACCCTTTGACGCGCCAACGTCCATGGGATGATTTCTGACGCATCTTTTCACCACATATGGTGATGATTTTCATCCATCCAAATTCTCTTGATTCTTGTGCTAGTTGACTATCATTTGTACGGTATGGATCTTCAAAATAAGATATTGTGAATCTTTGGAAAAATAACAAAAGTAGTTTATGTCAAGTTTCATTATTAGTTCAAAAAGTGAGACCTTAACCCTTAACTTCCTGAGGGGTTTTGCCATAAACTAAATGTGCTATAAAATATGTGTTACATGACTTTTTAGAAGTTCTATAGAACATGAAAGTTGTAATGCACAACGTATAGATCCTATCTATACAATCGATATCCACTAAAACACTTTGGAATTTTTATAAATGAATTTAAAAAGATTTTTTTTGAAAATTCATATAAAATTAAAAAATCATTTTTTTTTTCAATTTTTTTCTTAGAATTGGCTAAAAGTATAATGTTTATAATATAGTCATAAGATGCCAAGATTTAGGATATTTGATTTTGTAGAAACACCAATTTAAACAATTGTAGACAAGAACTGGTTAAAATAATCACTTTAAACAAGATGAATTCTAATGAGTATTTAAGTATCTTATTAAACTTATAATTTTGGCCAATCATAATGAAATTTTAAAAATAATGATTAATTTAGGATTTTTTATGAATTTTGGTAGTTTATAGCTTAAAAATTATATATCTAATTATTTATGATGAGTTTTTGAAATCTATTTTGATAGAAATGAACTATAATTCATAATCTAGAATCAATATTCATATGTCTTTGCAAAATTTATGCATTATCATGCATTTTTTCAAACATTTGCAAATTTGACAACTTTTTAGGCTGCTTCAAGCACATGATCGACCAACATTCTTTATTTATTATAAAATTAATTAACAACAATTTCAATGATTTAAACACAAATTTTTACAGCCAACTTGATTCTAAAGAGGTTAGGCTTTTGAAACACTCAATTCGGACACTTTTAGCATGTTTTACAACCTTTTCTATTTTTGGTGCGACCCATTTTGGGTCGCCTAGGAAGTTAAGGGTTAAACATGATTTTCCATAATAAGTAGAATCAAATAATGGAAACTATACCATCTTGTAGTGCAAGTTATTCCAATTTCATTACAATATTTTTAATTTTTTTTTGTTAATATGAGATTTTTAATTGAATTTCAAGAGAAAACCTAGAAAAATTAATTAAAATTGATTAATGATAAATATGATGAATTCAACCGTACAGATGTTATCTTCACATTGACATTTACAACTTTATTTTGTACATCAATTCCATTTTTATTTTTCATCAAACATTTTATAACGAATCTTTAAAAACAATGTTGAATCGGGATGTTAAAAAGTTAAGTGAGTGTAGAGGGAGTATATGGACTTCTAAAAAGTTTATGACATGATCAAAATTCATGACAATAATCCATTATCAGCACAATCAAATTCCATAATCAAATTCCATGCGTTATCAGCACGATCAAATTCCATAATCAAAATGATCAAAATCCATGAATTATTAGCATGATCGAATTCCATGATCAAAATGATCAAATTCCATGCGTTATTAGAACGATCAAATTCCATGATCAAAATGATCAAAATCCATGAATTAAGCTGCCAACATTGTTTGCAATGCCAAAGCACGCAAAAAACATAATTGTTGGCGGCGAATGAATACCATTGGAGATTAAGGCCCGTTCGCACCTGGCCTTTGCAAAGAACGTGAATTAAAACTTAACACCTCCATAATTTTGGGAGGAATACCTTCTTTTTAAGAAAGGTGTCAATGAGGTTCGGAAAGGTGTCATCAATAATAGCCGGATTACATAATAGCCCCTCAAGAGCTATATTAGTTAACCCTTTAGTGCCCAGCAAACCACATTATGGTCACTACAACGTCCGAAATGCAATTAGTAGAGAATCCGTGAAGTATTGGAACTTCAGTTTTGAAGTTCAGATTTGCCCACATACATTACGCACCTTCCAGAAAAAGAAATTTTCAATTTGGAATCAGTGTACAACTATCAAAATACCTATCAATAGAACGCGAAAATACTGCAAATACTTGAAAATATAGTAAATACTTACAAATACAACATATGTATTGTGTAGTATTTCTTGTGTTTGGAAGTTTGTTATCTTGTTTTATTTTTTTGGATTGTGTTCTCTTCTTCATCTTCCATTAGTGTGTGTAATCCGATCTTGACTAATGTATCCACTCCTGTCAATTTTCAACGTATAAAATTTTGTCCTAAATCGTACATGGAGAAGTCACTTTCACTTGTAAATCTCACAATAATTATGTGTGAGTCTATTTTTGATATGAAAGATTGCAACGGAGAGGTGTTGACATAGGGCATAGCTGAACTTCTTTGCTTTTATTTTTGAAAATTTACCTTAAATTATATTTAACTTTGAAGTCACACACCCCCCAAAATCTCATTTTTGAGGGTGCATTATACAGTTCAAATACATACTATAATCTTCCGATCCCACCATCGGATGATTCTCAAATTTTAATAAAATGTGTGCTCTCGAGTTGAGAATAGAATTGTACGGTTACTTTCTAATTTAATCCATTCTATTTTTGGTAGTCTCAACCACAGTGAAAAAATCTACTGAAGTCCAGGGCTTTGAGCTACAGTACCCTGGGCACTAAAGGGTTAAGACCATTTTTAAGTGTTCAAAACTTAGGAATATTTTCAATTTTGGTGCTCCCTTAACAATTGCCTACTATCGCTCAAGTATTTTTTGTCCTCCTAAATGTTAGCTAATAGCCATTCTTTAAAGTGTGCCATGTGGACATCCATGTAGGATTGGTAATTACTAAAGAATGTAGGTGGGAACACACACTTTATTAAGGTGGTAAGACCGCCTTTTAAGACCACCTCTAAGGCCAAGTGCGAACATACCCTTATAGTTTTATTTAGGTACAAAATTTAAGTCGATATCATGCTCTTTTTGGGGGACGGAGGGAGTACGTGACTATGCCAGTGTTAGTAGGGCCCTCCTAACTTAGTGCGTGAAGAGCGGTGTGGGCGAGAGAGAAGATAGTTTCCATGGGGGCCCCAGGCAGCCAGCCAGTGGCTACTTGCTGTGTGGTAGCTTAGCTTAGCGCAGCGCTGGAATGATCGAAGATGATTCATGGTGGCTTTGATCAGATTGCTTTGAGCGAGGATAGGATTGGAACAAACGAATTCTGATGATCTGTGCCCGGCACTTTTCTTTTTCTCTTCTTGTCATCTTGCATCACTCCACGGGCCCTGCTTGTGGCTGACAGACGTGCTACCACCACTGACCCACCGTCAGCTAAGCTACTCACTCTCTCCATGTCATTGCTCTATCTCACCTCCGCATCCCTACACCACCGTCAACTCTACCATTCCTTTGCAGGTATCCTTTTTTTTTTTCTGCTTTTGTTTCGGTTTTCGAGGATGGATGTCGCTGCCGTGCTTGTTTTATGCTTGAGTAAGTAGATGCGTTCGTTTTAGAATCGAGGAGTTCTTAGGTAGGCATCAATAAAATTTCCCTGCTCGATTTCCAGAGTGTAGATTGTTTATCGAGCTGCGATTTTGGTTTACAGAGTATTAGGGTTTGTTTCGTCTCTACATGCAGAAACTAGGGTTTGGTTTCATTGAAGGAGGCTTTAGAAGGGGAGATTGATGGATGCGGGACCTGTATGAAGAGGAGAACTGGAAGAACCCCAAATCGACCAAATGCAGGCCTGGAATAGGCTCCCTTCCCGCGTCTCACCGAACAAACTCGAGTCCCTGACATCGCTTCACCAGTTTAGGGTTTCTAGAGAGGTTACATGCGGTGGAACATCATCGTCATCATCAAAGCATGGCCTGACCATCTTAGCGAGGATTCATTTTAATGGTGAAAGAGCGAAGCAGCAGCCACCACCACAGAGGATGTTGTGTAGAAGCAATTGTTTGATGCCTGGGGGAGACAACGCGGCCGCTGCGGCCGCGGCGTTGTCCATCCCGCAGGCCGAGCTCTGTGCCGCCAATGCGGAGTGCGTGACGGTGGGCGAATTAGGGTCCGCAGACGGCCTGGCCAAGTGGCTGGCGGATCGGATCCCTGCTGAAAAGCTGTGTATCGATTCGTGGGGAGTTGATCCTCGCACCAAACGCGTTGCCAATCTCTGGACTGAGTTGGTGGACGGTGAGATTTCTCTGGAAGATTCAACGCCGCCCCGGCGAACCGTGCATGTCGCAAGCGTGAAGGTCCGAAATGAAATGGGCATGTTCTTGCTCGAGTCCCATCAGGTACGACTGGGAATGTTCATAGTGTTTCGTTACGAGGTTGAAAACACTAACTACACAACAACACAAGCAAGTGCAACGATAGAATGATTGGAAAATTCATGGGAATAATTCTTCATTGTCATTGCTATCCTTGCTTTTGGGTCTTCCTCTATTCCCGGCTTATCCTTTACCTTCTCATAACCCCTACAGGACCAAGAGTCTCGAATCGGGTCTTATTGTTTAGTAGGTCATACAAATCGACTTACTTTCGTCCAGTTTCATGTAGTTTTTGACCATCACATGCAATCTTCTTCATTCATCTACTGATCAATAGAATTTGGCCTCATCTGAATTATCATTTTCACAAAATGATCAATTGAACTCGTTGTTTTCAAGCTGTTCATC
This sequence comes from Pohlia nutans, assembly GCA_022496805.1. Classification (NCBI taxonomy): domain Eukaryota; kingdom Viridiplantae; phylum Streptophyta; class Bryopsida; order Bryales; family Mniaceae; genus Pohlia; species Pohlia nutans. Next base: position 9,851,570 of record CM040086.1, read on the forward strand.
TATAGGGGTTGACTATGGAAAGTTTCACAGTTAGTGGCGACAAGAAATGGTGTACATTTTTGTTTGTTTTGGCATGCAGTTTATTATGTAGTTTCGTCCTTGCAAGAAGAATCTTAGCTCCATAGTTTTGATGGTTGAGTTGTGGGTGCAGGAGATGGAAGATGGGCGGAGAAGGCCAAGGAACAGACCCTTGTCCGAGAAGATGCGCCCTGGTGAGACTGTAGAAAACGCATGCAGACGAGGTGTGTTCGAGGAGCTGGGACCTGACATGGGCGCCCGTGACCGGGTGGAGATGATCCTGGAAACGTATCAACGGGAAGAACAGGAGCGTGACTCGTTCTCATACCCTGGGTTGTTGACGCGGTATGTGCTACACACCATGGTGGCTTCTGTGCGAGGCCTTCCCAGCTCTGATTTCTGCACCATAGAGAATGAGGGACAGATTTGCAATGTGTCTACCGTCACAAATGGAGCTGCAAATGGGGCTGCTACAACACATGGAATTACAAACGGAGCTGCATCAACAAATGGATCCTCAAAAGTATCACAGAATGGGCATGCCAACTGCGCGGTAGGTGTGAAGAAACATTTTTGGAAATGGGTGACTGACGCTGAACTCGATGTAATTATCAAGAGGAAGTAGGCGTGAGAAGATCAATTTTGGGCCTCTGGTCAGGAACCAGTTCCAGTTCCAAGTATTCGGTAACATAAGCTGCTGTGGTAGCACCGTAGGAAGAGGATTAAGAAGGCCGGTTTGAGTTCACCAACTAAGGATTTTTGCAGTCTTTGTAAAGAGGGGCGAGGGAGGTTTTATGATCATGGGCACTCAGTGAACTCTTCTCAACTCACATCACCGGGATCATACAGACCAGGGGGTTAAGTTTTGTAAGCCATGGAGTTTCGAGCGGAGCTGCTTATCTCACAACGACATCCTGCAACTACTGGGTGCATTGTGTTTGTCCGATATGTAGATTTGGTTTGGTTTTTTGTGCAAATATAATCTGATGGTTATTGGCTTGTAGAATACGTTTGTATAGAGTTAGAAACACAGCATTGATTAGAGTTCAGCCTCAAGAACACAATAAGAAGTCTCCATAGCACTTCAGTTTTTTATAATGTTAGTCTAGCAGTTCAGTTGGTGTGAGGGACTGCAGTATAGAGATGTAGCTTCTCACCGCAGTGATCAGGAAGGGATTAGTTGCAGCTTTAGGTACCTTGAAGGCTACTTATTTGAATGCGTCCCAATTTTGACTATTATCAAAACTCCACATTCTCTGGACCGTACGCTTATAAGTGGAATATGAGATTTGGTAAACAAACCAAGTCTACTCGTCATGGTAGCCACTGTCTGCACTTTTTAAGAGTACTGTACAATGTTCACAATTTAATATGATCTGCGCATTCTCAAGTGGTTTTCCCATCACATTCCAGTATTTGCAGAATATATTTCGTACTGTGTACACGTTGGCTACCAAAGGGGTGATATTGTAGAGTATACTTGAAGAATCATTAGCGACTAAGGTAGCAACACCCATTGTTGCCAACTACCCATTGTCGCCAGCTACTTTTGAACCATAAATGAACCGTGATAAGTTTGGAAGTTGCCGGCAACTTCCCACTTGTTGCTTCACAATTGGTCCAATTCAATGTTGCTTCACAGTTTGTCCTTTGTTTCTTTTGGGTAAGTCTACAACTTAGATTAGGTGTCTACAACACCCTTGCTTCAAAAATTCATGTAAAATTGCTCATGCTTCCAAAAAATTTAATTCCAAGGCCCAACACTTCCTCCTAGATTTGCTAAGACATTCATGATTTCGTTCCATGTTGCTTGCACTCCCAAGGTACCACATCTCTTATACTGTCATGAATAGGTGTCTCTACCTTAAGAGATGTTCCATTGGTCAATACTAGAGGTCGTGCGCCACAATTTGTCCGATCTACTCCACTTCAATGAACTGAGCATTGAGGGCCCAAAATTATTTAAGTACTAGTTGCGCTGTAAGTGGAGACATATTATCAATCCTTATTGAATCAAGCTGAATCGCACATTAAAGCCATGTAGACATCTTGTCTTGCAGCTTGTGCACATGTCTAGATTTTATTCAGCTATCTCCTCATCAAGGATGTACACTCATTTGTGCTAATAGTCAAGGTCGGTTTAATTTTTAGAGCTTGCTCTTTCGATGTGTCCTTCAATAGTTGGATCTCCTATAACGTGCCTTATGCAAGGGGTTTTTGTTATTAGTGTAAACAATTGATTGGGTGTAAATTTTGGCTTTTGAAATTAGTCCCACACGGCCTGAAAGCCAAAAACGGTTACTAGGGATAGTGTGATCTCAGCGTGCACGTACTCCAAGCGTCCGGTGGTATGATTTCTTAAAAAATTGTGGTTAGTAAGAGGCCTTGGAAGCATGTGAAGAAATTGGTACGCTTCGCAAAAGTTGGGTAAAGTTTGCGGTCAAGTTAGCTACTCAATAGTAACTGACTGCACTACTCGATTTCCCAAAAAACGAAGCATTTCAGATCACTGTACAGGTAGCCTATGATCTACAACATAGTTGCATTTCGCAGTCACATGAATGTTCCCCCCAAGAGTCGAAACAAAGGTATGTATTTGACATACCCTCGTGCCATTGGTGGGATGGCTTCACTGTCGCAACCGCGTATAAGTATCATGCATGGAGCCGCATGCTACCTTTTTAAGGATGCCTTCGAAAACGGAACCAAAAGATGCAGGAAGATGTATCTGACCCCTCATTGAAGTAAACACCATTGCGAAGGTGAGCACATAAGCAAAGGCCATGGTAATCTGTGCACAGATAAAAGCTTTATGTACCATTCCAGCACTTCTAAGAAGCACTAGGGCACCTAGCAGAACTTAGTGCAGCATACATTCAAACAAAACAAAACAAAACTCTACATCCCCGACCTTAACAGAAAGTGAAGGAACTGGCAAGATCTAGTGTCATGAAGGATAAAACCAGTTCTCACAAAGAACAGAAGCGCGAGGCGGCTGTGCATATCGATGAGTACCTCAGAAGAGACACTCCTTGACATGAAAAACGCCTCACAGTTCTAGGCGCACTACCCAAACAGCAGAGAGAAAAGCTAGAAATCTAAGGCGCGGGCTTGTAGAGCAATGGAGGAGGTGGAGGTTCTTTATACAGAGGATGATGCCCTAACCCTAATGGATGGATGAATTAAAAGCCGTCCATGATGGATGGATGGATGAATGAACAGAGAAATATTGGACGGGTTCTTCCTAGAAAATGATCCTCACTCAGGGGCAACGTTTTCTTTTTCAGTTACCGGTCCTTTCAGAGCAGCTCCACTGCAGCCTTCCCAGAGTCCTTCACACTCCAGAACTAGATGAAAAGTGCCCAGGGCCCTTCCAGAATGCCTCTTGCCTCTTGACTCTGAATCCTAGCGTGTCAAGAAATGACCATTCAAATCACTATTTAGTTGACGATATCCCCACATTCTACTTGAGATTGGTTCATTGACTATTTGATATGCACTTTGATGTGTGAGGGGCATGCAAGGGTGGGAGAGTGTAAGTGCAAGGGCTCTTCAAATGTAAATGAATAATTTCAGCGAGTCATCTCCAATCATCTCCAGTGTGTAGGAGTGGAGATGCTCTCAACCCCCGTAACATTCAGTAGCCTTTGTTGCCTTTCCCTAACGCAACGATGTAGAATATTCCACATCATTTCATCCCTCCAATGAAATGATGTAGGATATTCCACATCACATCAGTAGTTGTAAAATCCATTTCAATTTTTTTTTTTTTTTTTTTTTTTTTGTGAAATCTAAAGTGGTAGGATGGATCGTACCAATAAAAGAGAATTTTTTTGATAAAAATAAAAAATCCGTCATTTTATTTTAATGAAGGGTGAAACAAAGGATAAATTAGTACATTGTCATAATGCATAATATGCATTCTAAATTCTAAAAGAGAAGAAGAACAAAGGGTTGTGGATGGAATTTTGAGCTATGAAATTTTCTAGTATTCAAATATGTGAAGAGAAATATTTTCCAATTTTTTCAATTTTTTTTTGAATTGATAAAAGTTTCAAATTTTAAAACAAGTTATTTTTGGGAGGGATTAATTTTTTCTCTATTTTACAAAACTTTAGTGATGGATCTCTTTTTTGAATGTGCTTGAGAATGAAATTTTGCAAGTTGGCTTACTTTTAGATTTTTAAATATAGAATCAAATATGAAATATATTTGCACGCAAAGTTTGATGATAAGTTGGTAAAATTGTTATTAAAATGGGAGTTTTGATACTCAAATCTTCAACATAAAATCATTTTAACATTCTAGTTTTTTAATTTTTTGGATAATATGTACATAAATCTAGAAGTTGGTTCTCATTTTTCATTGAATCATTGTTACATAATTTTCAAATTTGTTCGAAAGTTAGCTTTGAAGACAAAATGCTCAAATTGCACAAATGCACCAAAATGTTGTTAGATCACCAAGAGGAGTTGGTGGACCGTACTGTGCAATCGCACGCGAACTCAATCACACAGTGATCAGACGCAAGGCTTGCTAAAAATCAAATTTTTCTTCAATAATCAATACTCAATATCATTATAGTGACGGGCAGCTAACGTTACAAGTTGCAACTCATAACCCCCAAACGTCCCATGGGGATAGTATATACGTTGTCGTATAATTGGGATTTTCTACCAACAAGAAACTCTAAATTGGGATCTTAGTAGCTCGTTAGAACCGCATTGATCTAAATTTCAACTTCTCTTTTGACCTCAAACCCATTAGAGCTGTGGATTCATTCCAAATACAATCAAAATACAACGTATTCTATTGGCCGCAAAGGCACGTTCAGACGTTTAAGGGATAACCTTCTCTCCTTTCAACGTGCATCCTACGCCCTTCGATCGTGAAGATCAAAAGTTGTGATTGAAAAGTGAACAACCGTTTATGTATGATAACCTACTCGCCGCTAACGTGACTTGTCGGTTATCTAATACATCCACCACAACAAACAATAATAAAAACAACTTGAAGTTGATTTGTCTGAAATGACCAATCTTTCAAGCAAATACTAGTTACAGTTTTTTCAGATTCATGAGTTTTTCATACTCGGGTGGGAAGACCGCCCCACAAGATGCAACTATTGCGGTTCCTGCACAAGACCGAACAAACTCACTACAATACGAACCATATTTTGCCCCAAGTTCTCTACTATTATTACTTTATTCAAAAGTGCACAGGGCTTTTGAAGAAAGTGGTACCTTCTCCTCAAGCAGATTTGCACTAAAATGATATCCTGTCTGTCTTGTTTTAATTACCGTATTAAAAGCACAATGGATTTAAGTGATTGAAGGTTGTATTGGTGGAATGGGACACATGGCATTGTGCATTTTTAACGACCAAGAAAGTGGAATCCAAGAAATCACAATTGAGGCACTCACAAATAAGGTAGAGGGCTCCAAAACCAACAGGGTTCTAATTTCAACAAAATCTAGGCACAGTAATTATCCTAGAACCTAAATCTAGGTAAACCATGTATATCTTATCATTTTGATCAACATTCAATAAGAGCTCTATGATGTGTTCTAAAATAAATTCATGGTTTAGATTTTGTTGGAATTAGAACCTTGTTGGTTTTGGAGCCCTCTACCTTACATCAGGTTTACAAAGATTGCCAAGCTATGAAGGAGGCTTACAGTTTTAGTTACTGCCCCATATGGTCCTGCAAAACTCATTTTGCACCTTAGAGGAATTCAAGGCTTAAAACTTTAGCACTGGAGAAAATTTCAAGAGAAAACCCTGCAAACTTAATTAAAAAATATTAATAAAAATATGACGAATCCAACTGTACGGATGTGATCTTCACAATGACATTTACAACTTTTCTTTGTACATCAACTTCATTTTTGCTTTTCATCAAACATTTTATAACGAAACTTTGAAAACAGTGTTGAATGGGGAAGTTAAAGGGTTAAGACTCACACAGCTGCTACTAAAGATCAAAATCAAAGATCACCAGAATTTTTTTTTATATTAGAATCATTCAGGAAGATATGGTACAATGCGCAAATTGCAAGCATATGAATAAATAGGCCGGCCTACCTTTCAGACCTCCCTACTTGAACAAAACTTCCCACTCTAATTTGGTCCTAAACTTACAATCAGGGTTATCGTAGGCAAATACTGGTCACTTTGTCACTCAATGATGAGACAGTGAGTCATATAGGACACGTCCTACTGACGCAGCTCTAAAAATATGATGGAAATAAATTTTAATATTCTCTGAATAATCTAGAACATTCTAAAATATTTCAAGAATATCTTCAATAGTCTCAATAAGTGATCAACATAAACTTTATGTGACATTTGTGACAGACATGACATCCATTTGACTGTCTGTCATCTATGAAATCGTGCTTGGGTGAATTTGCCAAGGATTTCTCATGGACCCAAGACCGGTTGATTTCGTAGGTTCTGAGAAAAGGAAGGAATGATGGGCAAAGGGTTATCGTGGAGCCATGTCCCCAGAAACGGGCCGAGAGGGAGAGTTGTTCCGAACACCACTACTCTCGGAGCCCGTACTCATCAGGCTCCATTCTGACAAGGGCTGCGTTGTTGTTTCCGGGGGTGGGCCTACCGTTGCTTCCCATGAAGTGCTCCCGGGTGCCCGTGGTGAGGATGGCGTCTTGTGTGCCACCAAAAGTGGTTCCAAAATGGCCAGAACCGCCTGCATTCAAAAAGAGAATTCTTAAAACTGAAACATAACATTTAGTAGCAGAGCTTGGCTCTGTCCTGGGCTCTAAGCGAATATCAAGCATATTCTACATTTTTGAACAAAGTAAATCAGTAGCTACCCATGTGTTACATGGAGTTGCAAGTATTGGAAACCTACAGTCGTAAGTGAGTAGCACATGTGTCCATCCTCTCATTTGCATGCATGGGAGTAATAAATCAAGGTCCTTATCTTAGAAAAAGCAGATGTATCATATGTCTACCATGTGTCCACCCTCTCGTTCTCTCCCCATCTCATGTTCATCCACTTTATTTATCTTGTTGAACGAAGGCATACCCAACACATGCTACTGAATGTTATGAACTTCATGACATGTACAAACCATTCCTCTTGTTCTCATCTAAAATTTGTTTGTCTCGTAAAAGGTATGTGCACCCAAATAGTATTTGTTATTTCTACTAGTATGAGCATAGTGCTTATTATTCCTAAACCAACATTATTTTAGGATCTTCTTAACAAATGAAAGAGGATTCCAATGCATTATTCAGACACTGAAATTTTCAAAATGTTGATCATGATACCATAATTTGATACTAGGCTTTGTTGTTGTTCAGATGGTGAACAATCTCATAACAAAGACTGACTTTCAAGGCAAAAAACTAAGCATGATGATGTTTGGGGTAGAGGAAATTTTGGGTGCACATACCTAGTCGTTAGGAACGCTTCTATGTACCAGTGGCATACATATGAGGCCTGTAAATCTATGCTGCTGGTGCATAGGAACAGGTATGGGTTTCTAATAGGTACATGTTGATGGACCTAAATGCTCAAAGGACTTCAACATTAGGACGCAAGAATGGGGTCCCGAAGCTAATTAGTTAACCCCTAAAGGACCAAGGATTCATGCTTTTAAAATGACAAGTTTAAACGATCGTATTGTGAAAATTATAATTTGAATGGGACCAAATTTTATATCATTGGAATTAGTGAAGAATATTACATATGTTGAATAATTTAAAAAAATTTAATTAACAATTTTTTTTACATAAAACCTACTCAAAATTACCAAAAAAAACAGGAGCCACCTGATGGCCTTATGGTCCTTTAGGGGTTAATCAGTTAATTACAGTACGGTAGTATCCATGATACATACCCTCATTGTTGGGCGATCATCCTTTTCATAGACAGTGCATTTGAGAGCCAAATCAGCCATTTCGAAAAACATGTCTGGTGCATAGTCGTCCTTCAGACATGGATCCACAATGCTGGCAATTCCATCACGCCTTAGCTTTGGCTTGGCCTGCATACACCCCAGGTGTCAGATGACTGAACAGTTGATTGCTCATCTTATAAATGACGACCACTATTTAGGATGAAGAATAAGTTGCATCTAATTTGAGAATAAATCACACTCAAGCTCCGAGTTAAAGGGACTATTCAGCGCACCCATGCCATCAGATTGATATCCTCCCGGGTATGATCAATGGCCTTCTGCCCTGTCACAAGCTCTAAAAGAACGACACCAAAGCTGTAGACATCGCTGGCTGTGGAAAGTTGGTGGCTTATGAAATACTGTGGATCAAAGTACCTGCAGGGTTAATTGAATTCTGACCGTTAGAGAATATTAATCTATGGTGAGCTGGCTCAACTCAACTCTGAAACCGGCCATGCAACTCTGAGATTGAGATAGGCTTTTGTAAGTAAATTCTTAACAAACATAATTGTTGTAAACAAACATTTGACCCCAAATTTGTAATAATGGCGGAATTATTCAGTTGCCCTATTTGAAAATTGAAGCTTTATATATCTATATATATGTCCTAGGTTTTAGAGCTCAAGGATTCATTTGCGACCTCAAAACCCAAAGTCTTGATCTTCAGAGATTGAGCACCTGAACCTCACATTTTCAGTGCTCTGAAATCTGCCATTTAACAAACTTGACAATCGCATTTTGAAATATACTGAAGGATCTGGAAGGAATGCCTACCCTGCAGTTCCAGCTGGGTCGGTGGAGACATGGGTTGCAAGCAGGCTTGATGCTCTTGAGATACCAAAGTCTGCTACTTTGGCTATCAGAGAATCGTCTAATAAGACATTGCTTGGCTTCACATCTCTGTGTATAACGGGCGGATCCTATATTCCAATAGTGTATCCAAAAAACGAGAGTTAAAAAAAAGAAGAGAGAATACATGTTAGGTGAGGTGAGTCTGATCAGTATCTAAGACAGCCAAGCAAAATAGCATTGTTTCCAAAAAATCCAAAATGGAAAAGAGGGTGAACTAGTTTTGCCTTCACAAAGGTGGCCTCAGTCTAAGGTGAGTTCACAGAGAGCCAAGGCTTGGAGGCAATGGCCCACATCCAATTTGAGATAACGGCAAGGCATGTGGCAAACTTGAGATATAATTAGGTGACTGATTTGATTAGGTGGCTCTAACAACTTGGATTGACTTGCAAAGCTCATGTCTTAAATTTAATAGATCAAACAGATTTTGTGGCATAAAAATCAATTTATACATATCAAACACATCATATCATCATGTCAATTGGAGATGTACCGCGTTGGTGTGGAGGTATTCCAAAGCTCGAGCAATTCCCACAGCAATGTCTAGACGCCTGTACGAATCCAGCATCTGTGATTTCTCTTTTCCTGAAAAGAAAACATATTTCTTTTTAAAAAATATAAAAGAAATCATCTATATCATTAACAAAAACTAATCTGACCATTTTTCATGTTACCGTACTCACTCAGGGTCTATTCATTAACAAGCTCAAGAATACTAAGAGCGGCATGTTGGTCAAGAGGACATACTGAAGAGGTGGTTGTGGAGGTTTCCAAGGCTCATGTATTCGTAGACAAGAATCTGCTTGTCCTCACAGAAACCCTCTAAGCGCACTAGGTTCTTGTGATGGAGCCTGCTCAGCAATAATACCTGCACAATGTCATGACAAACGTAAGTAAATAGTAACCAATTTGGATGATACAAAAACACTTTTAATACATTCATAGTGATAAGAATGAAGACAGAAGTTTGAGGAAAATAAAATTTCAGTCTTTGGCTCACAAATGGCAGTGCAAGAAGGAAGGCTCAAGTTATAAAATCCCACCTCATTTCTAAACTCAATAATGCCTTGTGAGCCGGTTTCTGAAGCCCGCTTAATGGCCAATGTTCTTCCGTCCGGAAAGTCACCATAGAAAACTTTGCCAAAGCCTCCAGCACCTATTTCATGGTCTTTGGAAAAGCCTCCTGTTGCCTTTTCCAGGTCTTGGAAAGTAAACCTCTGAACTCCTTTGGGAGGCTCCCAATATACATCACTAAAATCTGGTTCAGAGAAAAAAAAAACAAAAAAAACGCAATGTGCATCAGAGCTCGGTTTCGGAATTACTCCGCAGCAGCTAGAGGTGAAACAAACTGTATGGATCTAACTATGTATTAAAATTAATTAACGCCGAGTTCATTAAAATGGCACATAGCATAATAGAGCAATGGGAGCCAACACTCTTTTGCAATGGGACCATAGTCTAGTTACAATTAGAAACTAAATTTTCATGGCAATGACACGGTAGTCCCAAAATTCATGGAATACAAATGACATTCCTTCATTACTTAGAAAAGCGGATCTAGGTGAAGCTTCTCTTTTGATCCAGTTTTCAGAAGGGTGCTCCATTGCACTGCTCTATTATGCTACGTAGAACTTCGTGAAATTGGTAGGCATAGTAAAGGCTAAGGTTTAAGAAATTGGAGCAGTTTTGAATCGCCTGACTGAAAATCAGAGCCATTTTGGGTTGAAAACTGGAGCTCCGCTGATCCTCATATCTATACATGGCCTAGATTTTAGAGCTCAAGCTTCCAGTTGGTCACCTTAGTGCATGATTTCAGTCCTACTTTTCAAAGCTGTAGGCACATGAAAGTACCAGTTTTCAGAGTTTTAAGCACATTGTGGGTAATGTGAAACCTGCCATTTTAACGAATTATATGACCATAAAATCAAATACTTACGGAGCAGTTCGAAAGGACTCTAACATCATCATGTCAGTGGCTTACTTGGCTTCTCATGGTCAAAAGGGTTACTTTCATCATCAAGACGCTTGCGCTTTTTCTTGTATCGTAGCACCAGGAACAGACCAATGAGTAAAAATACCACAGCTGCAGCAACTGAGGCACTAATCACTGCTGCTGAGGTTGTTCTGTCTTGTTTCTCATCAGATGGTGATGTTGCAACTGGGACAGCCAAAGTATCAAATGAGCAATAAAAATAAAAAAACGGTAAATAATGGAAAATGTGAATAATGAAAATGGAAAATAAAAAAACAGTAAATAATGGAAAAGAAAAACATGTGAAGCATGGAAAAAGTTGGAATAGACAGAAGTTGCTGGAATTCATTTTATGGCATGGCATTGAACTCTACCTTGGTGGCAGATGCATGTTGACTTATCAAATAGCGTTTGGGAATCCGGACATGGTGGACATGTGCCTGTCACATAGACACAGTCCCTTCTATTAATTAGCATGCTCTCTTTCCTTAGCTAGCACAGATCTGAGGGATCGAAGAAATTCTGATATGAAAACATAGTGCCATGTATATATATTTGGGAGTTGGGAGCAAACGATTTACCGTTGGCAGTCATCTCTTGAAATTGTTCACATGTGTATTTTCTTGAACACACATCGAAATTTGAATTAGGAGTCTGAAAGCAATTATTGGGTACCCTGCAATATGCCACCTTTGAAAACTAAAAAACGGGGAGTTCAATTGGGAGCATGATGCTAAAATGGTCAAAAGATCAAATGATGAAACCATTGTCCTAGCTGATATTTAAAAGGCATGAGAGGAAGCTCACGAGGTGTTATTTAGTGAAGGCTCTGGTCCTGAGAGGTAATTACAGTCCAAACTCCTGCACATGAACCATCAAAGAAAACAATTAGCTGAGAATATCACAGCTTCTGAAGTAATCTATACATGTAATCATTCCTGAAAAGACAATTTCTGGTGAAAACCCACTTGAACGAATTAACATTCATTCATCCATTCCCACCTCCAGCTCTAGCACAGAGAACCCTCATAGTTTGCCTCCGGGGCCAAACTCGGGTGGGGGGTAAAAATGAGGGATTTTTACCTGGGGGAAGTTTTTTTTTCCCCCACACCCATCAAGAGCACCATGGTTTTACCCCGGCAAAGGTTTCAGAAAAGGGAGTCAAAGTTTGACCCCATCTCCCAATTTGCACTTCTCATCATAGTGCTAAATGGGGAAAAAAAAAGGCCAAACTATCCACTTTTTACCCCGGAAAAAATGTCTGTGCAGCCGCTCTAACTCATCAGCACAATACCTAGAAATTAACCCCTAAACGTACCAACCCTTTGTACAAAAGTAGATGCTAGCCTCAAATATAGATATTAGCATGGCTCAGATGTACTGTACATGAGGTGTACATGAGAGGACCATTGCAAGCATAAGATCTACCCAACAAATTTGACGTACTTGTACTTGGAGGCCTCTACATTATTATCAACAACTCCCCATCATAAGAGATTCATTGTAATTGGTAGAGAATTTAATAGGCTTACAAAGGTGACTTGAATGAAAGTCATTTGAGGTTGTATGAGAAAGTTACAAGGCTTTTAATCTGTTCATGATCTTGTTTCTGGACGCTGGGACGTTTAGGGGTTAAGTTCAAGTGCGTGTGCATGTTATCATGTCTGCTCAGAATACAATTTCAGAACTTCAGGTGTGCTGTCAGTGGCATTAGAAAAACTCACAGAATCCTCGGTTTTGTTGAAACGTTTGGAAATGGTCCATACAGGAGGTTACTACCGAGATACCTGTCATGGAAAAAAAATGCATCAACAGCACAAACTTGTAACCATGAAAAATATCATAGCAGAGAATTTAACGTAGTATTTCCAAGAAAAGCCAACATTTAATTAGTACGAATAAATGTGGGTCAATGAATATACAAAGAAGTACAAGAAGCCGGTCCTCACACTGAGTCTAGGGTGGGATGTTCCAGTATCCATTGTCCAAATTTATCGTACAGGGAGTTTTGATCAAGTCTCCTGCAAAGAACACAAACGCGTTCTCATTTAGGTTTAGGGTTTAGAGGCCTCATGCACACACAGCTGTCAAAAATTCAATAATGGCATCAAAGATCTTTACAACTTGTGGCACATAATGGCATCAATCAACAGGTCCAAGTGATTGCAATAATTGCGATCACTTGAACGCGATCCCTCTCCATAAATGGCAATACTCGTTTAGTTGGGACTTTTCCACCATATTGAGACTTTTTGAAATCTATAACTGACAAAAATCTAATGAGCAATTGCCTAGTGGATCTATGCGAGTTGTAGATTTCAAAAAGTCCCAATATGGTGCAAATGTCCCAACTAAACAAATGTCGCCATATAATCTCTTGCACACCCATTCCATTAGTGTCAGGATGAAAATAAGGGGGGAGTAACATACAACCCAGTGAAGTTCATGTTCTTCCATCGTTCAGGGATGGGACCAGTTAAAGAGTTCCTGTACAGTTCTCTGTCAACAGAAACAACAGAAAGGGTTTACTTACGTTTCAAAACTCAAAATGGGAAGGAAAACTGCGATGAAATTAAACTGAAATAGAAAGCCATATTTTTCAATACTTAAAAGGTATGCTTATCACATCCCTCTAGCAAATTACGACATGATTCTGTCAACAGAATAAAAAAATAAAAAAATAACTACTCCAGTTATTATGTCTATCCCAACTTCAGAAGTCGTCAAATTAGACTCACATGTCTTGCATGTATTTGAAATTTCCAAATTCGGGAGGTAGGCCGCCCCAAAGCCCAGAATTGTGCAAGTTTCTGCAATTCCGCAAGAGAATTGACAACTGAGAATTCAAGGAAAACAGCTTGTATAAATTGATATGATGCAAGCATGTTGCACTAGTAGCAGATCTATCGTTTTTAATTCCCCACTTTTTGGAACAGTGAACAATACCAAAATATTATACCTATATTTATGTCTTCTTGTGACCAAAACTACTCACCAACATTGATACAACCCATGTGCCTGGCGCGGTTTCATTTCCTTTTCATTTACAGTAAGTGAAAAGCGACACATTTCCTACTAGTGTTGGTAAGATACTCGAAGCGTACACATTGTCATATTTGTTAAAATGGGGAAGTTTCAAGAACTTGGTGCTTTTCTGTTCAGATCTATCCCTGTCCTAGTTTTCAGAGGTTCATGAATGTCACAATTTTGGCGCTTCAAAGCAAGCCATTTTTCCGAATATGACAGGAAGCAGTTATGGAAGGGCTGAATGGATGCTACAAACTGGTGGTCAGAGAAAAGGAATAGATGTCTCACTATCTATTTGAAAACTTACAGGTACGTAAGTTTTTGGCAAAACTGCAGCTCTGGTGGTATTTGAGAGTTTAAGTTGACATCCCATAGTGACCTGAAAAGGCCACCGTTTTCTCATCAGAAAGTCACAGTCCACAATAGTAGTAGAATTCCATGAAATAAGAAATCAGAACATATCCATCGAAGACAATCTGGGACTCTCATCACAATTATGCAGCCACTCAGCTTTGGCTTGGAATGACATCTTGTAAGAAGATCATCCTCTAATAATCCTCTTGGAACTGAAACACTAAAAGACCAAATAATTAGGGAGCCTTGAATTGAGGACAGGGACAGCAGGTGAACTTACAATTCTAAAAGGTTCACTAGATTAGCAAGTTCCTTAGGCAAAGGGCCTGTCATGGAGTTGTTCCCCAAATACCTGCAGCTCCAAGTAAATATTAGTTTCTGCGAAGTCTTTGTTTTTTGTTTTTTTTTTTGGAAACAAATGGACTTGTTGCTGGGAAGTCAACATTGCACTGACGTAAAAATGAAATGCTGAGTAGTCTACATTGTGTGGCTTACAGGTATTGAAGGCTCTTGAGTTTGGAAACTTCAACTGGGAATTGACCTATGAATCCGGCATGATCCAATTTTCTGTCAACCACACACATTGGTCCCTCTAATATCTATCAGCCCACATGTGAAATATGTCAAGCTAGTCGACTTAAATTAGTACAAGGCTTGCATGAACCTCAGAAAAAAAAACATCCAATAATCAATTGAACAATATAAATGACATCGACGCTAAAATGGCAGATACTAAGCACCAAAAGCGTGACATTGGAGTACTCATTAGTTATGGATCATATTCTAGAAAAAATGATCATATTTCGTTAAAATGGCCAAATACCAATAATAACCAGCAGGGATTGTGACGAAATGACATATAGAAGGAATTGTTGCAAGATAACATCTAGCAGATCACAAGGCCTGCCAGGTCTAAATATAGTTTCTGCATAACACAATCCTAAAAAAATTGGCCATCGAAATATGACCATTTGTTTTTTTGACTTGTATCGATTCACGACTCTGAAATGAGTACTTTCAAGTGCCTAGAGCTTTGAAAAACTCGGGCTTTCAAATTCTCAGAAGGGTTTGAGGTGACCAACTGAAACCTTGGGCTTTAAAATCTAGGACGGGTGTAGAAATGAGGTTCAATTGGGCAACTCAGAACTGCTTCGGTTCCTCAAAACTTAGCCTAGTTACTATAACTGCCAATTTCGACAAAAGTCTGCCATTGTAACGAATACAGGATAAAATTGGTTGTAGTAAAAATCTGGGCTGACATTCGTGTTAAAGCACATTAATTTGAAAAGAAGATGCATTGGCTTAACCGTTAAATTTTTTTGAGAAATTAGAGCTTAGATGAGAGGCACTGACAAAGTAATAAGGCCAGTCAGGCCCAGCACTGCAGTGGGGAACGGGAGACCTTGCCCCGCATAACTGTACGTAAGATTTCTGCTCAGGCACAAGGACACACACATTTCAGTCACCAGAGGTAGTAACTTCACTACAGTAATCCCATAACCACTTCATGACATTTAGAACATTATGCGACCTCCCACATAAATGGTATCTACTTTTGCTACCCAATGCATACAATACTCACGATATATCTATAATATCTGGAAATACCCTTGTTATATTAAGGTGATACCATGATGATATCCGCGGATATCACCTCATGAAGTTGCTACATATTTATATCATGATGAAAATTCTCGCTACATTTCAAAAAAAAATTCATTTTCTTTCTTTGTATGTTTAGCAGCCCCATTTTTTGGGTAGAAATCCAGCTAATTTTAGCCAATTTTGGGATCACCGCTTCACTAGTAAGTATCTATTGCCTGACTTCATTACACAAGCCAGGGAGTTCATGTAAAATTCCGAATATGTTTAACATACCACAAAGGAGTGACGGCCACGTAAACACCGCCTCTTCATGATACTTAGACTTGGGTAAAGTCAACGTTGCACAAAACGAAATTTAACCAATGCATAAAATTTTGATTTTTGCACCAACCGAGGTGTAGAATTTCCTGCAGCTTGTTGCTTCAACTGAAGTGGTCCTTGGACTTACAGATGTTGGAGATTGCTCAAGCTTGAGAGGACACTGAGGTCGCCGGTAAGGACGTTCCAGGTTCCGTTCAAAGTCTTGGAATTGCCGAGGTCTAAGCTGTTCAGAAACGAGAGAGAGGTGATGGCTGCGGGAATCGGTCCTTTCAATCCCTTATTAACCAAAGATCTGTCACAGACCAGAAATTACAACATATATAAATACTTAGTCTACTGTAGCTCAAGTGGAGCACTAATTAACCCCTAAAAGTACCAGGGTGTCCCTGGAATTGACAATTTGAGAAAAAACATTATAAACTACCATTTAGAAGAATATTCTGAAATTGATATACAAATGAAAGTTCTAGATCTTGAATTTTAGATTCCATTCGTACGGTTTGATTCACTAATACAATCACCAATATTTAATTATAAAATTTGAAAGTTAAAATTAAAAATTCCTTTTAAATTCGATTACAAACTAAATTTCAATATTTTTTGAGTAAAATTTGTTGTAACGAGTTTGAAATGAGATACTCTTAAATGTGGTGATACTTTGAAATTTTTGTGATTCTTAAATTTATGACCTCATTTTCACGATTCCACTTTGAACTAGAGTCAATGCAATTTTGGCTTGGTCAACGACTTGACATACTTCTACATTTGTAATTTTAGAAAAATATGTACTCTAGTATGACTAAATCCAGCCATTAGATAGGACAACAACGTGGTGAAGAATCTCCAAAAAATTAGATGAGTTTCATCCAAGCATTGATGAGAACGTGAGAAGGCTTTGAATTCATTCGTGATCTTACTAGTTTCTGGACTCTAGGACGTTTAGGGGTTAAACCGGGGATTCAGACTTTAACCCCTAAAGGACCAAGGATTCATGGTTTTAAAATGACAAGTTTAAATGATCATATTGTGAAAATTATATTTTGAATGGCACCAAATTTTATATCACACAAATTAGTAAAGAATATTGCATATGTTGAATAATTTATTTATTTTAAATTAACAAAAATGAATCTACATAAAACCTACTCAAAATTACTGAAAAAAACAAGAGCCACCTGGTGGCCGTATGGTCCTTTAGGGGTTAATTTCGCCAATGGCAATTAACCAGTCTGGGTAGAAAAACAAAATGAAGAGGTAGGACGTGTAACGCACAATTGAGTGAAATGACCTTGAGCATTGCAAGAGACGCCTTCCCAGGGAGAATTCCCACACGGATTCCCACCAGGAACCCAAGTTGGCAACGCATTGGCAGCGCCCCATGGCTGCGCCATCTGCCACAATGCATCACCTGTCCATTGAGGGAGTCCATGTCAGGGATGAATGGAAGAAACTTTGAAATGGATTTGAGGACATTTTCTGTAGCACTCTTTCTTCTCTGCTCTTATTAAAACCTGAAACACGAAACATGTTCTCCTTTAATGAGTTCCCTTTCATGCCCCAAACTGGGTAACAGAAGGTTTAGGGCATGGCAACACAATCACTAAAGCCATCTTCCCTGCGGTGTTGTCAAGAGCGTTTTCAATACACTTACAGTAAAACACTCTTATTTTAGGAACTTTTAGACATCACAAGAAGAATTTTCATAGAGAGGTCTCGTTATGATCACATGGATCATACACAGGCCTGGAGATGATCACTGTAACCATAGGGTGACTTCCCATGAATCGTCAAAGTTCTTAATTTTATTGAAAATCCTGTTACGAGTTCAAAATCTTAGGTCAAATGACAATGCCAGACAACAAGGGATCTTGAAAAGGTCCATACCTTCAGGAGTAGCAATGGCGAGGGATAAAAAACAGGACAACAAAATTGCTGAAGCTAAGGCTGCCCACCCTTTCTTCGCCATTTGACCTGAAATAAACCAATCTCCAAGTTCTTCACTAGCTTATCACTAGCCAATCTGTTGCAGGTTTTCGCATTCTATGGATTGCTTCCTAGGCAGAAGCAATGTCTGCTGCAATGAAGACATACTTCATTTGCAAAATCTGGCCTGGCACAGGGACCGATAAAATTCAAAGTGAACTGCAAAGCTAGGTATGGAAGATGGAGAAGCCCGACTATCTGTAATTGGCATTGATACAGGGTAGATACCACATTTACAGGAATTCTACAACGTAATATATCCTTGTACAGAGTTCATAAGCTAGCTCTAGAAAGACTGTTCTCTAGCGCATGAAACATCACTACTATCCGCACCAATTTCTTCACCTGATATCCCTTCTTCATTCATATCTGTCCAGACATTGAAGAGATGATTTTACCTGGCCATAGTGAGCATGACATACACCTGGATGATACGGTTCTATCACTCCCCGAGAAAAATCCGGGAAGCGTGATCATCGTGCTCTTGGCTCGTTCTCGGACAATGCTCCTTACTGCAATACTTTTCACATACTCTGTTCGATTACGTCCTAACTCCCTACATATCATCACAGAAACAAGGACACAAGCTCTAAAATTACGTCTCCAGAATCCAACATGCTCTTCTTTGTTCCGACCGAAAACCTGGTATCTGAAAGAGCTCCATTTGTGCACATGCCCAGCATCTGAAGCTGTGCTGCCTCGACCAGTCAGTCCTTCCAAATCAGTTTGCACTTCGGTCACGACTAAGGTATTTACAATAACTAAGTGGACGTCAAGCTCGGTTTCTGATACCAAAGAAATCGAGCACCAACAGTTCGGTCATATCGACACTAATAAAACTACGTAGGATCAGATTGATCCACGGTCCTCATGCTAGCAGGTCTACTCGGTTCAAACAATCGCTGAAGCTGGAACAACTGCGTACCTAACTCATCGATCTCTCGCATTCAAAATAATGAAGGAGCTTCTGAGCTAACTGAATCCTCTTCCTATTGGTCAATCATCCTACCATTCAAATACAGTCGCACAAAGATACGGATACGGTGATCGAAAAGCTGCAGTGAGAAGCAACGTGCCAACGTAACTTCGTTAGGTAATCGAACTTACATTTAAGTTTACGGTAGGTACGGGAATTCGGGTATTGGGTAGCAGATAGGGCGGAATTACATGTGGCGAAGCGAATGAGGAGATGAATGGAATGTCATAGAAGCTGAGGAGAGTAGGCAGCAGTGGCTTTTTTTTTGTCAAGGAGACAGTTTAGCATTTTTGCTACTTTTCCATGATTTGAAGAGCAATGCATGCTCCTTGGATGCTCTTTCATGTAGGTAATATCCGGGTAATACACATGTGCTACTTAGGCAATACATGATGGGTGATACCTACGTTTAAAGAGGCTACACAATGCAGGAAATCTGGCTATTATTCCTTCTTCTTTTCTCAAGAATCTTTTGTATCAGTCTTTTGTATCTTTTGTTACTCTGAGCCAGCCCAGAGTAACAATTTGGGCTTAAATTAGCAACCACAAAAAATCACTGGTAAGCAGGCGTCTAGGCGACGAACGCAATACGAGTAATAAACTTGGGGGACCAAAATGTCAACGGGTGCCAGGCTGGTCAGGTGCCGCCAAGTCCACGCGCCATTCTCGACGGAGCTACAGTACACTAAGCTGAATACGAAGTACACTACGTAGTACAGTAAGATTACTACTGCAGCGAGTAACTTAGTGCGCTTGAATGCATTGGGTCATTCCAGGGTGATAGCGTTCCAAATTTATCAACCAGTCCAGATGTTCTGCTAGCTGTAACCAGCTCCGCGTCCCATTAATCCCCGCTAAGGTAGAGGTACCTAATACCACCACGAATCTAAAACCACCAACTTCTACACCATTCCTTCATTTTAGGGAGGAAATGTAAGTTGTCGGTACAGGACTTAACTTTTGAGCAATTTATGCATAAGTCATGTAATGGAAGTCTACATTTCCTTCCTGAAATGAAAGAGGGGTGTAGAAGTTGGTGGTTTTAGGTGTCGTGGTGGTAATAGGTTATCCAACCTGTTCCACTCTCCTTTCCTTTGTGCTTAAAAACAAAACCCGAGAGGACAATCTCCTTTTGGCAGCAGTGCAACATTGCATTTGAGTAATCTCTGGTCATGGCCTCTTTACACTAGAAGCAAAAAGCCGCGAGGAATGAAATTTCAGCTAATGAGAAATTGGTATTCTCGGTTTCTAAGCCTCCCTATTAAGACAGGATGAATGTCATCCATTCACTCTTTGGTTCCATCCATAGCGTAGTCAGCATATCCACCCAACTGGTCCTTAATAACCAGTTAAATCACAGTATGTAGTTAGCGATAAATCGAGTGACACCCTAAACCCTAACCAGAGTTAACCAGTTGTTTTCACCCCTATATAATCTCAGTGGAATAGAGCCCCGGCTCATTCTTTCATTAGGAGAAATTTAGGGTCTTAAAGGAACCCTGTAAGACAGCTGAACTGGCTGCCCAATTACCCCTCTCCATGTAAACCTATTGGTGCAGGTCGTTGCCCCTTGACAGCATCGGAAGCCGTAGAGCTGGCAATGTTGGCAGCGTCGATTCGCTCGACCCACGGAACTGCACAGCTGGCACCACGTTGGCACCATTGGTGCCAGTGTATAAAACGCACGGTTCTGCCTCAAACTTTCAGCACGTGCTAAAGGCAAAGGCCCCTTTGCGACCCCAAATTTCTCCTAATGGATGTTCATACTTTGTGTTAGTGTTTGTCTCTTACCAAAGAGCAAAGAGCCAAGAAAGATGCCCTAACCCTCACTCTTTCTCACCTTCCCCTCTTGATGAGCATAGAAGCCACTTCCATGGCTATCAAAGACATTATGAGAGAGAACAATGTAGTTTCCATTTGGTACCACAAAGAAAACACAACGGGAGTACCAACGTCCAATGCCTTAACCCCATTGTCTTTAGAAAATTCCTCAACAAAATGGAGAGAATTGGGTCAAACTATGTAAAATTCTCATCCCACAGAAGGAGCCTAGAAGGTAGTGACAAACCCATAGATGAGGAAATTGCAAAGTTTGGTTTTGACAACACAAACACCGCAATTGTCAACACACTAGAAACCTTGAAAAACCAACAAACTAGCAAGAACATTATGACCAAAGATGAGATTGTCTCTATTGTAGAGAAAGCTGTAGAAAAGGGAAACAAGAAACTCAAAGGAGAACTCCATAAGGAAATTGTACAATCTAAAGAGCATGCGGAGAAGTTTACAGATGACCTTAGAACCTACATGGAGGAAATTGAAGCATCCTTAGCTACAGCTCTCAACTCTATGAAGAAGATCACAGGAGGTAGAAAATCACTTCCCCCTCCAAAAGACCAGTTAAACGTGGATTGATCACAGACCAAAGGGGAATAAAGACAAGACAAGACTCTTGTTTGTAGCAACCTGTGGGATGAAGAGTCTAGCTAGTACAGAGCCAGTAGACAACCACAAGAGCTACCGCAAGAAATCGAAGAAAAAAAACTCGCTTGCCACAAGGGCAGTTCGCGGAGACGGCACGGCAGAGAGGCGACAACAGACGGGGAACGACAACAGACTAGGAAGGCTTCGATTCTTGACCACCGGGCACTGGCAGTTGCACAGCCAGTTAACCCAAGGTACAATGCCCAGTTCACACGTACAAGTACATGTACTTTGTACGTACACGTACAGCGCCGAACATACATACGATACCGAATACAATATATATGTATACGTATACATACGAATATACGACCAAAAAATACAAAAGACCAAATACAATATCTATACAGACCTCTATAGTATATACTATATACTACAAAGCATACAAAAATACAAAAAAATACATACAAATTTACAAGGTGTATTTATACACCAAAAAACAAAAAAAAACAAAAACAAAATAATAATCATAATAAATAAAATAAAAATAAAAATAAAAGCAAAAAAAAAACAAAAAAAACAAAAAAAAAAAACAACAACAACAAAAACAAATAAAACAACAAAAAAAAAAAAAAAAAAAACAACAACAAAAACACACCAACAACAAAAACACACCAACAACAAAAACCCAAAATATATAAAAAAACAACAAAAAAAACAACAAACAAACAAAAATAATCTCCCCAATAATAATACTAACTACAATAATATGGCACAAACCCCATGTAGTGACCTTAAACTCAATACTAATAACACAAAATACAAAGAAAAAACCCAGGCACCTCTTCAAAAATAACAATTTCTCTCCCTACCTTTTACTGCCACTTAGTGGAGATATTGAAACTAACCCGGGGCCCAAAAACACAGACAAAAACCACCTAAACCACAACATAAACCAAAACATACTATCATCTAGAACTACCATAGTAGACCCAACAACTCAAAAATGGACTTGGTCTACCGGCCTCGTCCAAAGAAATAATAATAACAACACTCAAAATAATAAAAAAACACGCAAAAACCCTTCTCAAAAAGAAAAAGAAAATACACACAAATACTATTTCTCATATTACTACTACTACTACTCCTTGGTGACATTGACCCAAGTTTAAACTTGGGAAATTTAGAAACCCCAAGTTCGAACTTGGACTACTTGAGAACTCCAATATTAATAGCACAAAGTACAAAGTAAAAACTCACCTTTTAAAAAATAAAACATTTCCCTTACACCGTTTACTTTTACTGAGTGGAGATATCGAAACCAACCCGGCCAATACTCTACAACATACAAAACACATAATACACAAAACAAAAAGAAATATTAAAAACCCCAAAAATAAATACCCCAACAAAAATAAAAAAACCAACAAACAAAATAAATGGACTCGGCCTAACAGCCTCGTCTAAAATAAACACCAACAACAATGGACTCGGCCTACCGGGCTCGCCCAAAATAGACAAGGAAAAAAGAAAAAAGAAAAAATGGCCCAAAAACCTCTTCTAAAAAGAAACTTTTTCCACCAAATATTAATATTATGCGAAGACATAGAAACCAACCCCGGGCCCATGCCCGACTGACTAAAAACACACCCACCCACACATAAAAGAAGATCCAAAACATACTTTATACCAAGTACGATTAAATTACAACAAGAATATCAACATTTAGCAAAACAATTCTCACCTATCCTAAATATAACACATCCAAATCATGCGGAAACCAGTAACGACTATCCACATTTATCAAATTATATTTATCAAAATCAACATCATCCATCACCAAGAATATTATACGCTCTTATCATTACAATTAGTCCATCAAAAGAAACATGTGAGCAACTCCTAATACAAATTCC
The DNA here is from genome assembly GCA_022496805.1 of Pohlia nutans. Taxonomy (NCBI): domain Eukaryota; kingdom Viridiplantae; phylum Streptophyta; class Bryopsida; order Bryales; family Mniaceae; genus Pohlia; species Pohlia nutans. Next base: position 9,874,943 of record CM040086.1, read on the forward strand.
AAACCCTGACTGGACAACTCAACTACTAGAAAAAATGTCCTTACTACAAAACCCACCCGAAAGACACATTTCAACTAAACACCCATACACAAAATTCACAAAAAAGAACCAAAACCTAATTAACCCACCAAATACCATCCACAAAGAAATTTACGATTTTCTCTATCAGCACAATGATTCTATAACCCTCTAAAACATGATAGATAAATTCTCATTCCTCCCTATCAACTTATTAGAAGAAACCTTAAAAATATATGAACCATTACATGAATACAATCATCCCCCACCACTTCCAAATATACCCACAATACAACCACAAGAAACACAAACAACAAATTATAATACAAGATTTATTACATGGAACGCCTCATCACTAAGTACAGCCCTTCCAAATTTACATGAACTAATTACCAACACACCCGATGAATCCGCCATCATCACAATACAAGAAATTAAAATAACCACTATAAAATCTACCAAATACATACAAAACCTATTTCCAAAATACAAATTAATTTTTAACAACACACGTGCCCTAACAAGATGCATGCAACAAAGAATACCATACATACCCGCAAGAGGAGGTCCCCTCACACTAATACATCAAAAATATGCATATCCCGGCAATGTCACTAAAATCCCAACCCCCAGAGAAATATCACCTTATCTACAAATAATAAAAATAGACAACAAGCCATTACAAACGTGGCTAATTATTCACATGTATATGCCGTCACATGCAGAGGACATACAATATATACCAATGATCCAACAAAATATAACACAACAAATCAATGCACATCCGAATACCACACACACATACTATGTGGTGATTTTAACAGAGACGTAGCACTCATCGGACGACAAAATGGAACCGACACAACCCCACTACAAATGGAAGATATAGAATGGAGAACATTCACAAATAATCTCCAGTTAGAATACATCCCAACAAACTGCTCATACTCGAGACAAGGGGGACAAAACTATAACCAAACCAGCTTAACCTCTAAAGGACCAAGTGTCCTAACTAGGACATTTAGAGAATCGGGTAGGTTCCGGTGAACACATTTTTAATCGAATTTTGAAGGAAATATAATAGTAGATTCCCCAATGTGCCACGAAAATGGGGATTCTTTTTTTTTGGAATTCCGACACCGTATTTGAAAGTTATGAGGGGAAATGTGTTTTTTTCGGGAGAAAGGGCAGCGGGGCAGTAGAGAAATAGTTGAATTTTAGGGGGGGGCAACAAGATGGGCGGTGTGTGGAAAATGGGGTGGACTGTGGGGGTTAGAAGACCACCCCGTTTTCCAAACTCATAATATTTTTTAAAAATTAAAAATTATTATTTTAAACTGAAAAGTATTATTTTAAACTAAAAGTTCAATTTCATAATTAGAAATATTATTTAAAATTTTGAAAAATAAAATCATTTTTAAAAATAAAAAATAAAAAATAAAAAATGTCCTATGAGGGACTGCCACGTGGCAGTGTACCTTGAGAGTTAGTGGGGTCATGAACATTGGAATGGGTTGGCACTTCAATTCCCTTCCTCCACCCTTTATTTCCCCCCTAACCCCCAAAATTCTTAGAAAATGTGCTACATGTCTTCTAAAACTTGGAGATTTTATTTTTTTTTCAATTTTTTTTTCGCCATTTTATAGAGGGTGGAATGTACTTGTGTTTCACCGCTCGGATTTGTATTTTAAATATAGAAAGTCAAAAATATTGCAATTCCAAAAACATATAGTCTTTTCTGAACTTTTAAACCCCCAACAAGTGCAAGGTGTTATTCAACATCCTAAACATCTCCAAACGCAACGAAAATTGGTACACAACTAAGTAACATCATATAGAATGTGAAAGTGAAGTGCAACAAGTTTCGGTAGTGAGGTTTTTTTGATGTAGTTGTGGTCAAACGCATTTGAAATTTTCGGGCATGTGTTTTTTTGGGGTGTTTTTTTCCATCAAACGCAATTATCTTGCAATCCGTGTGGTCAAAATCAACGAAATTTGTTGTGTATGTTTTTCAAATAGTTTAGGACAAGATCTTACGGTTAGAAGGTAAAAAATAACATTCTTTTGGATTTTTTGCATAGGGGAGTAAAAATGGCAGCATTGGATTGTTTTTGGAGGAGAAACACTCTGGTCCTTTAGGGGTTAATAGATGAATACTACATCAAAACACCAGATAATACTTTATACGTATCAACTACAGACAATGACCACATCTTCAACTCTGACCACTCACCAGTAACATTATACATACCAACAAACACCTTACTAGCAAAACAAAACAACGAGAATACTAAACCCCATACCACAAGAAAACATTGAAAAATTCAAAATAGAATATTTTGAAGAAAATGCGCTGCAAATAAAGGAACTCATCACAATACTATCAAATGACCAATTAACAGACGACCAATGGCATACATCATGTTCAAAACTAGATCACATGATACAAAAAAATTTAGATAAAATTCAAGAAACTTGTAGTGCACCACCACTCCCGACACTAACAAATGGTACTTCCCAACAAGGAGGCTTCCTACCAAGAAAACTACAAAAAGCATGGAAAAAACACCTATCTACCTACCATCTAATTAGAAAAACAATCTACATAACAAAAATTACACAAAATTGGCCAACGCATCCAATAATCGAAGAATTAAAAACACATACAAATGTAACCATCCCACCACTCCCAACCCAAGAACATGATCAACAAGAATGGATTCAATCACTAGTAGAAATAGCCAAAACAGAAAAATACAAGCTCGTAAAATCACCACAAAATATACCCAAAGTTGTATAAAAAAGGCAATACTAAAATACAAACAATTATACGACAAAAGCCCAAAGAAAATAAACAAGAAAGTTTTCAAAAATCAAGAGACACCACCATTAGATTGCATATTGGATAGAAATAACAACATACTAACCAGTCCAGAAGACATAGCAAACGAAATCCACATACAACAATCCATTAGAAATAGACCGATAGTACCTACATGCTATTATCAACCCGAACACCCATCACAATGTACTTGTGGAGTTAGACAATACCCATGGCACGACCTCGATGGATTCGTAATAGAAAAAAGAGGAAACCCACAAATCCCACTACATAAACACTTTGACAAAAATATATACGAAATGTGTCTCAAACAACTATCTAACAACAAAACACGAGGTCCAGACAAAATTCCCAACTCTATACTAAAAAATATGCCTGAAAGTTTTCACAAACTACTCTTTTTATTTTTTACCCACTGCTACAAACAAAAACAAATCCCAACCTCATGGAAAATAAGTCTAACCATACTACTTTATAGAAAAGGAAATCCCGCACAACTGCCAAACCACAGTCCAATAGCACTTGCAAAAACAATATACAAATTTTTCTCTAGTACACCAACATATATATTATCAGCGTACGGTGAAGCATTAGGGGAAATCTGTAGTCACAAAGGGGCCCTGGGCATTGTCACGTGCTGAAAAATTTAGGCCAAACCGTGCACTTTACAAGAGGGCACCAATAGTGCTACCGTGGCTGCCAGCAGTGCAGTTCCGTGGGTCGCGCCAATCGACGCTGCCAACACTGCCGACATTGCCAGCACTGCGGCTTCCGACGCTGTCAGCGGGCAGCGACTGCACCAATGGATTTACATAGAAAATGGTGCCTGGGCAGCCGGTTCACCTAACCCGGTCAAGCTTACAGGGCCCCTTTGGGACCCCATTTTTCTCCTAATGAATACCAAATCCTACATGATAGTCAAGAAGGATTCTAAGCAGAAAGAAGTACAGCAAGACAACTACAACTCCTCATAGCAGCACTAGAAGATGCAAAATTTACAAATCAAAACATATATCTACTATATATAGACTTCAAAAACGCATTTGGCTCATTAGACCACGCAAGACTCCTAACTATAATGAAAGACCTTGGATACCGGGAGATGCAATAATGCTAGTTGGAAACATCTACTCCCACTCAAACACTATATTTACCGGAGAACACTTTGGAAAAACAAAACCAATACCGATTCAAAGAGGAACCATACAAGGAGACACACTTAGCCCTTATCTCTTTTTAATTTTTCTAGAACCACTCTTGAGGTGGTTACAAAGAGGAGAAAATGGATATACATTTGGTACATCAAAATTTAAAATCAGCTCCACAGCATACGCAGACGATCTAGCACCTATATCAAATAATACAAAATCACTACAAATACAACTAAACAAAATTGACAAATTCTGTAAATGGGTAGGCATGGACTTGGGAGTCACAAAATTTGCCGTCACCGGTTGCCCAAATAAATCCAAAATGCAACCAAACAAATTCAAAACCCACATGACTAACCAAAAAATCAGTTACAGAGACCAAACACTACCAGTACTCCACCAAAATGAACCTTATATCTACTTGGGCATACAATTAGTTCCATCACTAAAATGGAAACTCCAAACACATATCACCACTTCTAAAATAATAGACCAATGTAAACAACTATCAAAATGCCCTGCCACTATCAAACAAAGAATCAGTGTGGTGGACACCACGGGGAGGTTACATACTACATACTTTTGTAAACCACGTGCGGTCGGGGGTTAATTATAGGTGGGCTATTTATCTAAATTTCTTAAATAATTTGCATCCTATTAGTAGATAAAATGGTACTTCGAGGTATTTTTCAATACCCTCTAGGTAAATATAATTTCCGCCATTAAGTTATTTTATAAACCCTATTTTATTTATAAACTGGACCATTCATCAAAATCGTGGAATTTTAGCATAAATTGAACTTAATTGAACATAACTAAATGAAAACAATACATGAACGTAACTTTCAAAGAATAACGACTGTGTTTAGTGCCTAAAATGTTCGATGATAGGTTTAAGTGAAAAATGCATGTTGTGAGAGGAAGAATGCGGCACTACCAGCCCGCCCTAGCCTCATGAATATCATTGGTCATCTAATGCTCAAATTCATCATGGGGAGACTTTCCTATGAAGCCAAATAATTCAACCTTCATTTGTGGTTCATTAGCTAACTTCGACAATTTTTAGTCAATTGAGGTGATTCTCATTCAATCCAAGGATTTTCATTAGAACTCACATAAATTCTTTGTTCTTTTAAATATTTGAGGCCCTACTTTATTAATAAAAATCAAATACTACCTATACTTTGCACCTACCCTACTTTAGATATAATACCGTATAGGCCATTTCATCTAGGCTATTGTATAAATTTTTGCTCCAATGAATTAAATGTACCCTATATTTTTTCTCACGTGGTTTAATAAAATTTTGAGAGTGACCTCCCCAGGGTGGACACAGAAATCAGAGCAGGCATAGCCTACAGCTTCTTTGCAGTCCCATATTCACTACCAACTATTAAAAAACTTGATAAGAAAATTATTGCAATCCAAAAAACAATATGCGGACTACCTAAAAGCACTGCAAACATAATAACACAACTACCCCATGATTTATTTGGACTAGAAGCCTTCTCTCTAAAAAATGCCTACCTTAGATGCATTGGTGAACAACTTTGAAATGCACTTAACGACAAAGGGAGACTAGGAATAATATATAAAGGACTAATACAACACATACTTGCTAAAGCCAGCGGTGCCGAAGGCATCCCACGAATTAAACGCCAAGATTGCATCACATCACCTACAACACGTACATTAATCCTTCTGAAAACAACAGGTGGTATACACCTAAAAAACACATAAGAAAACTTCCAACTCCACATGACCGAACTAGAAAAAGAATGGCGATCCACAGTCATAAACGAACTTCCACTCTTAGACCCAAAACTCTCCATAAAATTATTATATAAATTAATGGCACACAAAATTTACAATGTAAAACAAATCACCCTCCCCAACGGCACAAAACTAATGTCACCAGAAGAATTTAAAATATACTATCAAAACCCAACTAAACTAGACAAAAGTGCACTAAAAATAGCAAAACAACTCTTCTGTGAACCAAAATGTACCCTAGATTGCCCAAATCCATGCCAAATACATTTACCACCCCGTACACTAAAAGAGAAATATAAAATATATATAACCACAGAATAATACCAAGAACACCAATAAACCCCGTGCAACTCCCTCAACCACTTCAACCACAATAACTAGCCCCAACACAAAATATAAAAAATGACCCTATAAGATTCCCCATTAGAACTATATTAAACCACAAAACAATTACAACAAAAGACAAATATTAAATACGTAAAAAATAAAACACCTACTTATGCCAATGGATAGACTCAAACCACATAACATACAATAAATGGTTACGACAACGCGAACTATTCCCACTAAACCTACCAACAGTAATACATCATAATCTAAACTTACTTACAAAATACTACATAGATTATAAAAACAGACACCATCAAAATATCATAAATACACAATTTACACCCGTACAAAATAGAGATACAAGATACATCCCACCCCCAACAACAATCCCCTACATTAAAACATTCACAATTGAATGTAACCCAGAAAGAGACATAGACACAAACAAGTGCACCATTCAAACACAAAATGACAAAACCCACATATACAACGACACCGGTAAATATATCACCACCATTCCGACTACAAGAATTAAATGGTTATGGCAACAATACAACTCCCACCGACTAATACCTGCTATACAAACATTTGAAACTGAAGTAGTTTGGTTATACCAAAGATACGAACACAAAAACCACAAAAAGAATACAATAAAAATACCACACCATACCATTCCATTCAACATTCTAAACACACTAATAACAACATTTAATATATAACACACTCATACTTTTCCTCACCAATAACATGTTCCATGAAATCCACCCAATTCTACTCAACATTCGCTAGAGACAAGATTTTTGGCTCACTAGGGACAGCCTTTCAATACAAATGGAAAGGTATCGGATATGCACACCCAAATGACGCCGAAACAGCACAACAAGCAATACATTGGGCAAAACTAGCAGCAAAACAAGACCCTGAAACTGTCACCATTTTAGCAATTCCAGACACCAACTGGTACCAAAATCTATCACCGTACAACGGACCCTTCTCGGATATGCACGCCATTATACATTTTGCCGCGGACACCATTACATATGACGAACCAACAATACCACTAGAACCCAACAAAACCCAAAACGAACCACTTGCAATGCACATATGGTGTATTCACCATCAAAACAATAACATCGATACAATAAACCAAATAGACACCATAAACACAACAATTGAAAATCTACAAATCTCGCAATACCATACACAAACAGCACCACCCACACCACCAAACACAAAAGTTAACAAAAGCACAAAATGGAACAAACTCATATACCCACTCTATAACAATCTACAAAACATGTGGGTAAATCCCCTTTCAAATTTCGAAATAAACACTACACTAAAATTTCTACCACAATACATTTATTACATAGATGGAACCTTTTTACCACCTAAAGGAGCTGATGATGGCCATTGGAAAAAAGAAAAAGCTGGATATGGAATCTACAACTCATCTAAACCAGATGTACAAATATAAAAAAGACAGCCTGGACTACAAACATGCTTCAGAGCAGAATTAATAGCCATACATGAAACACTTTCACTAATCACCACTAAAAATATAAACGAACCTGCACATCTCTTTACTGATTGTCTCAATTATTCATGTTCTAAGCACACAACTAAAACACCCAACCCAACAAAACAACCACGCCAATAAAACCATATTAGAAGAAATGCTAAAAATGCTAAAAATGCGAACACAACCAACCACAATATACAAAGTTAAAGCACACGCTATAATTAACGGGAATGAACATGCAGATTAACTCGCAAAAGAAGGAACCATGAAAAGAGGTTATCAATTTGCAGTAAATCCATACAAATTTGCACATACCACACCTTACTACTTCCAGAAAGACACATGGCCTGGTCGTATCAAACGACCAGACAAATAACCAGTTAGATGTTTGGAAGAATACATAAAGAAACATGACCGAGAAAACAACCTAGAAATACTGGCACAAGACTTTCCCAACATTAACAAATGGACAACAAACTCCATCATAGATAACAAAATGTCCAATGACTTTTGGAATAATCACTCAAAAATAGAAAATTGTTAAAAATTATACAGACTCACAAAAAACAAGCATACTAAAATTTAAAACCGGTCAATACATGGGTAATGCCAGAAAGCAATTAATTTTCGGCATACAAAGATTCCCCTCAAAAACATGTCCCATCTGTAATTCACAAGATGCAGATACATGGCTATATGTACTTTTACTTTGCAAACAACACCATATACACGCACTAAGAACCAAAAGACACAATAAAGCGGTATGGGAATTAAGAAAATTAATACTATCCTCAAATAAATCAAGATGCTACACTCTCATGAATGCGGGCACATTCAACAATAACCCACAAGAAAACACAGTTCCTCCATGGCTATTACCATGTACTTGTAATCAACAAAGATGTCAGTGTTATGCCAGATTCAAACCAGATATATTATGCATTAAAGGCCTTCCATACCAAAGTCCACCTCCTCTAAACCCCGATGATAACCTAACCATACAATTATAGAATTCACATACACAAACGACAGATTTTCACCAGAAACAATTGGCAGAATTTTTTTAAAATACCAACCTCTAATTAATAACATCATACAACGAGGTTGGAAAGTAGATCCTATCATAGTCATTACAGCTGGAGCTAGAGGGACCACACACGTCCCCTCAATGAAACAACTAGAAACAAAATTCAACATTTGCGAAACCTCCATAAAACACACATTCAAAGCAATAAACACCATTGCCATACAGTGTGCTGGATCTATCCTTTTACATAAAAGACGTATAGAAAATAATCAAACAATACCAACAGACGTAGTACATTAAAAGAGGGAGGGTAGTGGTGAAAACCACTGCTAGCCACTCTTTTCAAACAACTAGCTCAACTTGTCTCAGGGGATAGGAAGGGCCGGTTGGTTGGTACAACTTTCCTGCCATGATAACTCACTAGTAAGGTAGTAACACCCTAAACCGACATAATCAGGGAATTGGTAACCGGGGAGTGCAAAAAGCATGAAGTGAAACCATGAATGTGTTAGCAAATTGGAGACGAAGTGTTGGGTCTTGGAATCAAAAAATTTGGACACAGGAGCAATTTTACACAAATTTTTGAAGTGAAGGTGTTGTAGACACCTAATCAAAATTGTAGACTTACCCAAAAGAAATAGAAGGAACACATGGACAAAACTTGTCAATGCTTCCATCTCATTGGTTCCATCTCATTGGTTCTAGTGAAGTTTTAGTGAAGTTGTGGTCCATTTTAGGTACACTCCCAATCACTTTGAGGTGAAATTATAGGAGGCAGGAATGGGTACTTGGCAGTTTAAGCTGTTACTACCTTAGCACCAAGCCATGTGTATCACACCACTGCTCAACGAGCCCAACTGGTTTCGAACCCGGACCACATAATCGTGATACAACGCCCTTCACCAACCAACCAAAGAACTCATGACTTGGTGATAAAACTTAACACTAAACATACCTTTATACAAACTAACATTCACCCATCATTACTTCGCTTTTTTCCTTCATTAGGGGAAAAATGGGGTCCCAAAGGGGCCCTGTAAGCTTGCCCGTGTTAGGTGAACCGACTACCCAAATGAGCCTCTGCTGGTGCCAGCGGCGGTTTGCAGCGCTGCCCACAGAGTTATTGCCAATGTCGGAGAAGAGCAGCGTGGCACCGAGGCCGGCTTGCTGGCGCCGACGTGGCCGGGGTGTTTGGCCACCGACCGGAGAAAAGCATTCAGAAGGCGCTCTGCAGAGCCTTCAACGCGGAGCGATCGTTGCCAACGGCATGGTGAAGCCGGCGATGAGAAGTTTGTTGGCACAACGGCTTCACGGTGGAGTGCGGCCGGCGCCACCACCATCGCCCACTAGGAAACGCAACCATGAATTGGCATGCGTACAATTCGGCGTCTCCAGAACGGCTGGGGATTACACTCGTGAATTCTTCCCAAATTCTAGCTAATTCGTGCCAGAAGCGTCCGCTGGCACCAACGGCTTAGGACGTCCGGCCAGCAAGCGCACGCTGGTGGTTCTGCCTCCGACATCCTCAGATTCATGCGAAGGTTTGTTGCCAGAGCCAGTAGCCGTAGCGTGTTTCTTGATGGCAATTGGGGATTATGAATTTGGCAACCCTCGGAGTTTGCTGGCAGCACGGTGGGCAACAACGACTTCCGCACAACCCACGCCCAGGGCTTCCCTGATGGGTTTTAGGAAGTTATGGCGCTTGGGTAGATACAAGGGAGTTTCTAAAAGTCCTACCTCGAATCACACGATGCATGCTGTGAGCGGCATTTTTTCCACCGTCCTAGGGTAGGAATTGTGGAAGCCTTCGATTTTGCTTCCAGCAACGGTGATTAGCGTTTACGGCTACTTGTTGACAGCGATTGGGTTTAGCGTAATTGGAAACCACCTCAAGGAAAGTCCGCATAGCGTCATGATCGTTCTGTAGCCTTGCGAAATTTGGTCACTGCTTTGTATTTTAGGGTTCTCGATGGCAGCAAGGTGCGCACCTAGTGCTTCGTATGTTCCCCAAGTTGCACTTGATGCGTGCTATGCACCAATTATTAGGAGAGGTTCTCTGCGATCTGACCGGCCGTGTCCATCAACGTTTCCAGCACGGAGGGCAGCCGGGGATACAAACATTGACTTATGGACCGATGGCAGCATTTACCCGGTTGATCCAGACTCGGGGAAGCCCCCTCCATTCAGAACTCTTAAGGAATGCCTCCAATTCATATGCCATGGAGAGCTGGGCCTGTATGGTTATACATGCAGATTGGAGCTGGGACCCCAAGGAGGTCCACATCGAAGTGTGTTGGAAATGCGATGCAGACTGCTGCAAGAGGAAGTGAATGAGGGTAGAGGCGAAGCTGCTGTCAGCATCGAACGTCTGGACCGTTGCAGAGACTTAGAGAATACATGCATGGAATTGCGGGCTGAATTGCAGGCTATACGCGAAGAGATGGATGACAAGGAGAAAAATTATAACATGAGGGTGCAGGATCTGGAATCTGAGGTGCATATTTGTAAGCGAGAATCCGAGCGCCTCCAGTGAAGTGCCGGTGCAATGAAAGACACGCCTGTGGGAATCCGACGTAGGGCTCGGTTGCTTAGAGGGATTCATGAGTTGAATCCTGGTACGGGTGGTGCAAAACGTAGAGTGAAACTCATCAGAAGAGTGTTGCAACCACATCTCGTGCAAGCTATCAATGACTGCAATAGGGTCGAGCGTGAGAGCCAACGACTTCATGGGGATAAAGACTCACAAACTAGAACCGCGGTAGCTCTAGCCAAGATACTATCTAGGCACGAAGGCATGGCCCTCGCGAGTCACCTTGCTATAGGACATGTTGAGACCAAGATTGCCAACAACGTTCTCAAATTGATTGGAAAGCGTGTAGGAGCGGATAAAATTCTTGCTGCTTGTGACCAAGTAGGGGTGTCCCATCGGGGATACGGTGCTATTTACAAAGCCGTGAGGGGTCCCATTGCTGTTTTGAACAAGGATATAAAAGCTAGCATTCTACCCAGCCCCTATCACGTGAAATTGCTTCGGCAGGAGATGAATGCCAACTTGCCACAGTTTATTGGCGAATACTACCACGTTGAAGGTCGACTAGAGCTGCCAACGACATCCAAGAAATCCAAGAAATCCGACAACATACGGAAAGATGTAGTCTTGACTGAAAAGAATTCATTATTCACTGACCTTGAGGTGGTCCAACAAAGCATGGTGATCTTCTATGGCATCACGGAGATAGGTATGGTTCCCCCTTTGATCTGGTTCGTGGCTCACTGTTTGTCCGGTTGGTGTCAGCAGCCACATTGACTGCGTACAGCAAAGAAAATAGCTTGTTGGCACATTGAATGTGCCCTCACTCCCACTTACAATGGTTGTGCAGAGTTGAGAGGGGCACCTCTGATCTTTGTCCTGAAACTCGACGAGGCAGAGATCGTTAATGGAAAATTTTTTGAACGTGTTAGTATCACATTGATGAACAGGGCATTGGACACTGCCATTCAGAAGGACCATGAGAAGTACTTCTCAGTACAGTCCGAGCAAGAAATCTAGCCCGTTGCAACCTTCTAGGTGGAGAAGGAGTCATACGATGTTCTGTCGTGGATATTTGCACGATCCAAGTTCCCAGCTGTGATTACAGCACAATCAACAAGCAAAAAACTGCAAGTCCCCCGAGTTGGTGAATTCCATGTGGAGTGGCACCTCGCAGCGGATATGAAGACTATTAAGTGTATGTACGGGCTGCAATCTGGGCCTGCATGCGCAATGAACTGCATATATTGTGAGCAAAAGAGGATTAAACCTACAGTGGGGACAACAAGTCAGGCAAGTGCTGCCATCAGAGGCCGTGCTAAGGCAAACTGGGCGGGAGGACTTTTTGCGAGTAGTGTGGCAGCACAACCTTGTGACATGATGGCATCTGCCCGGTGGAGGCCCATCTTGCCAATTCCTTTGTCCAGAGTGCACATTTGTACACTGCATGCCCAGGTTCGATTAACGGAGAAGATTCTGCACATGCATATCATGTATGTTTGGAACATATAGGATCAAAAACTTAGGGCTACTGCAATTTTGCAGATGGAGAAGTCATTGTTAGCGATCGGGGCTCATGGTGGGAACGTAGAGATTAGAAAAGACCCGAAGCTCAGTGGAAACACTGGCAACGTGCCACAGAAACCATCTCTCAGTGGTGTTGTTGCCAGCAGGCTTTTCAAGCCGAGCGTTTGGTCAGGTAACGATAAAGCGTGGAAAGATGTTTGTCAAGCCGAGAATAATAATACTCACGGTGGTGCGGACCGCATTGGCAAGGCTGCTATGTGGCAAACCTTTGAGGATGTCCTACCATATTTGACCGGATTGGTGTTGACAGCAGAATAGCGTCTGCAGTTCAAACAGAAGATAGAACATTGGGGAAAGGCGTATTTAAAGGCCTTTGGGGAGGAGCATGTTTCCCATTACATGGTACGTTCGTTAATACGTTTGTCAAAATCTAGTTCTAATCTTGACGGGCCACTTACTTCATCGGGGAAACGGGTTTTAACTGTCTTCTTCTTGGTGACAGCACGTACTTGTGAGGCACTCAAGTTGGTTTGTGGAACAATATGGTAGCCTCGGAGTCTGGAGTTGCCAGGGTATGGAGAAATCTCACCATCAAGCGAAGGTAGCAAATCAAGCACATACAGCTCATGGTGGTGGCTCAGCGCGCATTAGAGTCATTTTGCAACAATTCCAGCATTGGTACCGAAATATACAGCATCGCTACAACAAGAAATTGGAGTGCTTAAGAGTCATCCATACCCCTGATGATGAAGCAAGAGGCGCAGCTGCGTACAGAAGACGCGAGCGTTGGCATCAATCAAATGCTGCCAACGCTTTGGAGAACTGGCGGTCAAGGCGACGGCGTGTCGGCAAAGCGTGGGTTACCGAAGACTCCGTGGGAGGTGGAGGGGATGGCTTTAGGGAGGGCGACCTGGAATAGAACTGCGATGGGGTGATGGTTGGGAATGGAGGCGACAACGAAGAAGAAAGGGATGCTGCCAACGATCTGGACTGTGAACGTAGAAAGTTAGCAAGATATTTGAGTTTTCATTTTTTGTGTGTAAATAGGGTTCTTAATACTCTTAGTTTTAGTTTTAGTGTGAATTTCTTTAGAACTTTTAATGTCAAGTAGTTTTAAACGGTTAGGAAGTTAAGTTGGTTAGACCGGTTTGGGAAGTTACTTTGAGCTTGTAGCTTAGTATTAAAAGAGTTATGGTTTCTCTTTCTCTCTCTCGTTGTTTTTGAGCTTGGAGCAGTAGCAGATGTGAAATCTGGCTCCAATTGTTGTGTGTGAATTTTCTTTGATTAGTTCTGTGCAAAGACTATAATTCTGTAATAAAAGGCTTGAAGCAATTATTTCCACACAGTTTGTGTGTTTAAGTCCCAGTGAATGGGCAAGTGGTTGTGTTTCCTGTGAAAGGAATTGTTTAGTTGGTTAATGCTTAAAGCCATTCAGTCATTTAAGTGCTTAAAGCAATCTGTGTATGTGTGTTTGATAGTAATTGGAGTCTGCTTAAAGCAACAGTTAGTGATTGCATGGGCTTAAAGCTATCCAGTATTTAATTGTTTAAGAGAACTGCAGTGGCTTTGAGGCAGTGTTTATGAATGGATGTATGCTTAAAGCATTAGTTTAAGTCATTGGGATTCGTGTATGTGTGTACTCATGCTGATCTTGTGTAAGAAGTGATTAAGGAATTGAAGCAATTAACTCAATGAATGTAACTGCTTAAAGCAACCGTTTAGTATAATCAGGGTATACGCTTTAGCAATAGTTGATGTGAATGGATGAGTGTGAGCAACAGCAATTGTTGTAGTTTTGAAGCAACTTTTGTAAACGTGTGTTTTGCTTAAAGCAATTGTTTGAGTTGTTAGAACTTGAGTGTGCAGTTATAAGTTGAACCTGTGGGATGAATTAATTAAGCTTTGAAGTAATTAGTGATACTGTAACTGCTTAAAGCAATAGTTGATGGTGATCAGAGTGTGAGCCTTTGAGCAATACTTGATTTGCATGAGTGAGGGAGAGCAATAGTAATTGCAGTGATTTTATGAACTTCAAAGTTGAGCCAGTTGAGAAAGAGATAATTATTTATAACCTGTTGAAGTAAGGAAGCTTAAAGCTAATGGTGGTCTCTTAGTGCTATAAGCAATAATCTGTGTTTTTGTACGTTTGATATAAATAAATTAGTGAGGTTTAAAGCAAATGAGTCTTTGGTGTATACTGAAAGCTTCGTGTGCAGGTGATTAAAAGTATTGAAACCAGTAACCTGGTGTTGTTAAGCCTTGAGCAAATCAGTACAAAGGATGCTATAAGCAAAACGACATATAAACTGCCTTGAGCAAGATAGTAACTAGTTCAATGCTATAAGCAATACTTGGACACTTGAGTGATGAATGAGTGATGCTACAAGCAAACTTTGTGAGACTATGCCTTGAGCAATTGCAACAGGGAAATTGTTACCATTGTGCCTTGAGCTATATGTTTTGTAATCCCTTCAGGCTAAAAGCTGCCTTTGTTTATAAGCCAACACACTAGGATAAGACAGGGACTGCATATTTGTATTGTTGCATTCATAAGTCATGGACAGAAACTAGAGATAGGTTAAAGAGTGTTTCCTATACCTATATCCAATGGGTTAATTTATCTTTATTTCTCCCAATAATCAAACTACAATAGAAAATTACCTCATAAGTGACCTTAATTACATTACAATAGACTATCTGACCTTCCTTAAACCAAAGAACCTCCACTATACATCTCCTTGGGTGGTTTGTCTACCGAGCTGTTTCGACTAACATTTTGGCGCCGTTGCCGGGGAAGGTCTGGGCTAATTGGTGATTAAGAATATAGGGTAGTAAAAAAAAAAATCGATAGGTAGTTTTATTATTCAAAGGGAATACCATATAATAATATAAGCAAATTTAAAGAATAAAATATGTGAATTCCTTAGAAGAGTTTTGTTGAAACCTTCCAAGGAAGGATATGTATTCTTTATTGAAAGCTTATTTTTTAAATTTAAATTGGGAAGAAGTTAATCTAATTGGGATTAGGTTTATGATTTGTTTTTAAAGAACTTCACATTGGATGAAGCCGTTAAAAAAATGGTATCTTGTCCTACAGTTAGCGATGATATCATAGAAGAAATTTTGGAAAATATATTTCAAAATAGAATTGGGGATATTAGAACAACTTATAGAACTCCATATAACTCAAGTAGAGTACCACATAGAAAAATAGGGAAAGTGAAACAATTTTCACAAGAGCCATTTCGAGGGATCAATTGTTCTCATCAACCCGTAAATCAAAGAGATTCTCTACCCAGTAGGATTAATAACACTAATACTGGCAATCATTGTAATTTTTGTGGGGAAGTTGGTCATTATAAAAAGACTTGTCTTAAGAAACAAATTTTTGACAGTCAAAAAAGACCAAACGTACCAACATCAATAACTTTTGAGCCGGAGTTTTTAAAAATAGCAAAGCTTTTGAGATCATTACAAATTAATCCCATTTCAGTACCAGAATTGCTTCAACTTAGAACTATTATAGATACCCTTATTTATTTTAATCCATCAAACAAAAATATACATTATAAATCAAGTAATTAAATAGAGTACATTCAACTTAAATTAATTTAAATTTAAAATAAATAAATAAAAAATAAAAATAAAAATAAAAATGTATTAAGGTTAGGTACGAACCTTTTGCCTTTATAAGGCCAAGTATGACAAATACAAATAAATTGAAAATTGTAAACTCTTTGATTACTTTTTGGCCTTTTCGACCACAAATTAAAACCTTTGATAGTTTGATAGAACCGTGGTTATTAGCCTTGCAAACTGGTCAGTGGACACCTTTTTGTGAACAAAACCGAAATATACTTGTAATTATTTGTGGTAGATTGAACTATCTTAAAAATTATAAGAAATATCGGGTAGTGGAGAGGTATTGCGAATGATGCAAAATGAAATATTTATTTCCATGGGAAGTACCGGAAATATTAGAAGATTATTTCTCGGGTCCTTGCCTATTTATGGCATTTTATAGATTATATAAAAACGCCTATTTTGGACAAAGTTTTCAATTAAGCGGAACTTTTATCCAAGATAAAATCCTTAAAGAAAGAATAGAGAACTTACCTTTAGATATTAAAAGAATTATATTTAGTAAAATCTGGGAAAGGATTGAACCTGAT
Source organism: Pohlia nutans (assembly GCA_022496805.1). Lineage (NCBI taxonomy): Eukaryota > Viridiplantae > Streptophyta > Bryopsida > Bryales > Mniaceae > Pohlia > Pohlia nutans. The sequence goes on from CM040086.1 coordinate 9,891,835, forward strand.
CGAGCTTTTGTAGTTAAAAAAGGAGAATTACTTTTAGATTTTTCTTTACATTATCTCCTTGTCCAATATAGCAAACTTAAATCACAAACCAAGTGTAAAGTACCACAAGGTTATGCTTGTTGGACAGGGTATAAAGTTTCTAAACCAATTTATAAATTTGTGTATGGACCAATGAATCCCTCCATAACACCTTTTATCCCAGATTTTATGTGTTGAGAAAAGATAAGCCCGTTAGCTCCATCCTTTAGTTTGGTATGCCCAAACACTTTTGCTTATATCAAATTCTAAGGATTTAAGCATATTGCTAATTCCGATAATAATTTATAGAATCTGAAATTAAATGAACAAGATCAAAACAATTTAAACAGACTTATATTCCATAGTGGTTGTTTTTCGCTGTCAAAACTAGTATAAGGGTTCTGGCTAACATTCAGTTGGTATCATAAGAAGTAAAGAAACTGGTTGGTCTAATCTTAAAAGGACGTTGACAATTTCTCGGACTTCTTGTGACTCTCCTCTTCCCTTTTAATAGATTGTAAACTGATAAAAACTTTACTAAACATAATTATTTTCCTTATGGCCACCTTAAATGTCTCAACAACATTCTCAAGATTCATCTAAAGAATCAATTCAAAAACTACAAAGAGACAAGAGGGCTAGGTTTAGGGAAACTCGGAGAAATGTCGCTACATACATAAATCCATTTTATTCTCCACGAGTACCTCCCACCAGTCCCTCTGAATCTACTAATTTAGATTCGTCCTTGGGCCAATTTCAAAGATTGATTACTTCCCAGTTTAGTTTAGAGGGGACACCCAATGAACTCACTGAACCTAGATCTCAGGTAGGAACAAGTTCTAGTTCAAGGGAGACTCCTCAAATAACTAAGCCAGTGGACCCTGAACAACGAACTCCTGAACGTTTAGAGGTGACTTCCGTTTATCAAACAATCTCTTCTCCTTTGACCAATCCGAGTCCTCAACGAACTCCTACCCTGTCGAGTACCTTTTCTCTCAACCCCAAATTTTGGACTTTGGGATAATAGCTAATACCTCTAATTTAGACCATTTAAATGAAACTTGGAGTATTCAAGATCGTTTACATCAACTGTTACATCCTAGAGAGGATCAATTAGAAGGATTAGCACCAGGATCTCCAATTTTAGAGGAAGAAAATTCACCTATACATTTAGAATTTTCTACTGGTCATTTTCTACCACCATATTCTGAGGAAGATATAGCAAGTAAAATTTCTTCATCTACTGATTCTTCAGCAAGAGATCAATCTTCAAACTCTGAAGGACCAGATTTTAGATTAATACCTCATATTCACATGGCGCAACCGAGACCCTTAAATTTAGTTCAGTTACCCCAATTTCCGGGTCATCCTGGTACTGATCCAGATCAACATATTGCTAGGTTTGAAATAGTGTGTGCAGCAAATTTAATTCCGCAAGCTAGTTTTCTGCACACCTTCCCAGCAACTTTAGTTGAACCAGCTCAGGAATGGTTTAGAACTCATGGACCATTTGCGGATTGGGATGCATTAAGAGATACCTTCTTAGCTCGTTTTCGTCCTCTAGCCTTTAAGGAAAGTCTACAGGAACGATTGCGAACTATTAGAATGGCCCTTGGTGAAAGTGTAGATTCCTACTATGGAAGAATGGAGTATTTGTTACAACGGTGGAATAATCATCAAATGCCTGATGATTATCTCACCGGGATTTTTATAGGAGGATTATACCCCCCTAAGTTTCGAATAGCTATTAAGGAAAAGAGTCCAGCAGACCTAGCTACAGCCCTAAGATATGCTAAAAGTTATGAGGAGGCTAAGATAAGTGATGATAGACAATTAACTATGGTAGATCCAACCATTTACCCATCATCATCGTATCCTCCAAATCCTATGTATATTTCAAATCCGGGTCCTCCGATACCTTATCCTTCACAAATACAACCTCAAAATTATTTGAACCCGGTCCCATTACAAATGGCTTCTGCAGTACCACCTACTTCAAATTTCCAGTTTACTAAGAAATCTGAAGTAGAACCTCACAAAGTAGATCATTTTCAAGATGAAATAAGCAAACTTACCAATGCCATGCATGAATTGAGAGTTCAAGTGACTAACGCTCCTTCAAAACGTCAAAAACCCACTAATACTCGAACAAATGTATGGTGTACCAACTGTAATGGACAAGGGCATTTACCTAATGAATGTCCATCACCTTTTGGTAGTTATGAGAAACCATTATGCACCTTTTGTGGAGGAAATCATACTACCAACAAGTGCTGGAATCTAAATGCTGTAAAAAAGGATTTGAATGTAGTTAAACAAGTTTTACAAATAGATGCTAACAAACCTTGGGTAAATAAAGGGAATCCGAATAAAAGACCCTTCACGCGTCCTAATGTTGGTCCCTCATACAAACCTAATGATAATCGACCACGGTGGAATGACACTTACAATGCCCCACCGGTATGGAAAGGTCCACCTAGTAATCCAAATACCCATAATTATGGACCCCCTCAACGTGGCAAAATGGTAGTTTGTTATCGATGTGGTGAATTAGGCCATTATGCAAGTGAATGCCCTAATCCCCGCAAACCAGTTGATTATAGCCCTTTTTGTAGTAAATGTAGACAACAAGGACATCTAACTCAAGATTGTGAGGAACCACCACGTACGTTTCCTCCTTCTGAGAGAGATTATCCTAGAAAAGTTCAATTCCGTGAAGAAAATACTTCTAGAAATGTTAATTATATCAAAGGTAGCATGGAATCCCAGTCTGTAAATTCAAAGGATGTTTTTGTTATGACAAGAGCAACAAAAACAAAAACAAATAAAGAATTGGAAGAAACGCAACCTCCCTCAAATGGCTCACAAAATTTTGATAAAATTTTATCAAATAATAGTCAAGAAATTCCGATAAAATTAATTCCACAACCTCCTATTGAGGTTGCACAAGAACCACCAAAAGATTCAATTGAATCTCATCAAAAATTTGGGTTACCACCCCAAAAGATTATTTTTCCTCAAAATGCTTTACCAAGCATAACTCATACTATACCACTTGACCCCTTTAATTCTATTCCAACTGGAAATAGACAAAATAATAAATTAAAGGATCACCGAATGAATAGTACAAGTATAAGGAAAAATCGAGCTAATCGATCGATGCGTTTAGCCATGGGTATGGAGCCTTATGATATCTTAAATAATTTAGATAAAATTCAACCTCAAATTACTTTACGCCAACTTTTAGCAATTGCACCTAAGTGTAGAGGAGAATTGAGTTCTTCTCTTATACGAAAACGTGCAAGGACTGTTGACGTAAATGATATTTCTTTAGATCCCGGCGCACCTACCATAGAGGTGATGATCGATGGATCTCTAATTTATGGAGTCCAAATTGATAGTGGTTCTAGTGTAAATCTTATGAATCATGATACTATGGAGGAATTAGGTTTAACTAATATGACCCCTACTCCCATTATACTAAGAATGGCAGACCAGAGTAGAGTCAAACCTCTCGGGTTACTGTCCCAAATACCAACTATTGTGGGCGGGATAGAATATAAAGTAGACTATATTATCTTTAAAATTACAGAATCAATATCCTCATATGCTATTCTCTTAGGACGACCTTGGCTATGTCTGGCTAAAGCTAAGGATGATTGGGGAAAAGATATCCTTACTATTGGGAAAGGTAAGAATAAAATTGTTCTACCAATGTACCCCCCAGTTTATCATGGGGAAACTCAAGAAGAAGATTCTGATGTCACATCTCAAGATTCTTATGGATCAGACTATGAGAGTGATAGGGATGAGATTATTAAACATGTAACTAAAGATAGTCCTTCCTCTTTTAAATGCGTAGGACTTGGGGAGTATTTTACACCCCTTGGTTGAGATTGATGACTCAGACGATGCTATTCTGGCTTGGGAAAACTCTAGAGTTTTTAATATAAGTATAGAACCTAGTATTGAGTCTGACTTAGAACCTGGGACCGGTTCTGAGTCACAAGAATTAGAGGATAATCTAATGAATGACGACCCTACACCTCTATATAAAGAATCTCTTCATACTCCTTTAAAAGACCTGAATTTAGGTACGAAACAATATCCTCAAAATATTCGAGTTTATGCAAACATGACCATCAAAGAATGGGAATATTGGTTTCAATTCTTTGAACGGTACAAAAGTGTATTTGCCTGGACTTATTTAGACTTGAGAGGTGTACCGGCCGAAATATGATAGCATAAAATAATTTTAGAAGATAATGCAAAGCCAATAAGGCAACGTCAATATCGAATGAACCCTAAATACTCTTTAATGGTTAAAGAAGAAATTGATAAGCTACTCTCCTGTGGGTTTATATTTCCTTTACCCCACAGTGAGTGGGTATCCCCTATAGTTATAGTACCCAAAAAGACGGGTAAAGTTAGAATTTGTCAAGACTTTTGAAAGTTAAATAGCGTAACTAAAAAGGATTATTTTCCTCTACCTTTTACAGATACCCTATTGGATAGTGTAGCAGGACATGAATGCTACACTTTCTTAGATGGATTTTCGGGATATAATCAAGTTAAAATTGCAGAACCTTGTAAACTTTTAACTGCATTTACAACTGATTGGGGTATTTTTGCTTATAATGTGATGCCTTTTGGCCTCTGTAATGCACCAGCCACTTTTCAGCGGTTGGTAATCTTTGTATTTCAAGACTTCCTTCGCAAATTTATGGAAGTTTTTCTAGATGATTTTTGTATTTTTAGCAGTCAACAGGATCATGCTAAATGTTTAGCTGAATGTTTCGATCGCTGCTTGAAATATGGAATTTCTATTAATGCGGCTAAATCCCAATTTTATGTTCCATTCGGACGATTGGTAGGACATATTGTGTCTTCACAAGGGATAGCAACAGATCCTGACAAGGTTGCTGTCATTCTCAGTTTACCCCAACCTAACACTATCTCTGAAGTCAGAGGCTTCTTAGGGCATGTGGGCTATTATCGTAGGTACATTTATAAATATGCCACTATTGCAATTCCCTTAACTGAATTAACTAAGAAAACTAGTGAGCCTCCTGTTTGGACATCGGCTTGTACCCAGGCCTTTGAACAATTGAAAAGAAAATTGACTACTGCACCAATTTTAATTCCTCCAAACTGGGATAAAGATTTTGAAGTTTATGTGGATGCTTCAAATGTCGCTATTGGGAGTATTCTAAGTCAAAAAGATGAAAAAGGGCATGATAGGCCTATATATTATGCGAGTCGGCAATTAGTTCCCGCTGAGAAAAATTATACTGTCACCGAGCGAGAGGCTTTGGGAATGATATATTCCGTTCAAAAATTTAGACATTATTTATTGGGTTATAAATTTACTTTTCATGTCGATCATGATGCTCTAAAGTATATGATAAATAAACCCCTATTGAGCGGACGTATTGCTAGATGGGTTCTATTACTTCAAGAATTTAATTTTACAATTCAAGTTAGACCTGGAAAACGTCATGCAAATGCTGACCATCTTTCCCGGTTAAGTGAGGAATTAGGACACGAACCCATCGATGATAACCTTCCTGATGCTAACTTATTTCAAGTTGACATCATATCTAAAGAATATGCGGACATATTACATTATTTGTCTACTAATCAATTTCCCTTAGACTATAATGAAAAACAAAAACGTCGCCTTATGTATAGGTCTAGTCCCTATACTATCATTGGTGATGTTCTTTACAAAAAGGGCAAAGACGAAGTTTTACGTCGATGCATTTATCAAAGTGAGGTGCCTTTAATTTTACAAAATTGCCATACTAATGCATGTGGGGGACACTTTGCCGGATTTGTTACTGCTCAAAAAGCCTTACATTCCGGTTATTGGTGGCCCACTTTATTCCATGATGCCATTAAATATGCCAAAAGGTGTGATCCTTGTCAACGGGTGGGAAAACCTACACCCTCTTCAGCCATGCCTCTCACCCCTATTTTAGCACAAGTACCTTTTGAGAAATGGGGAATCGACTTTGTTGGCCCTATTAAACCCCCTAGCCATAATGGTCGAAAGCGATATATATTAGTTGCAACAGAGTATGTTACTAAATGGGCAGAGGCACAAGCCACACGTACGGATGATGCCACTACCGTGGCGAAATTTCTATATGAAAATATAATTACAAGGTTCGGGTGTCCTAAAGAATTGGTAAGTGATCGTGGCACTCATTTTATTAATTCTATCATAGCCAATCTTACCAATAAATATTCTATAAAACATAGAAAATCCACACCCTATCATCCTCGAGCAAATGGCCAAACTGAGAAAACTAATGGGATTTTATGTAAAATTATCACTAAAATCGTACAAGGCGCTATTACAGATTGGGATGAACGACTGTTTGATGCTTTATGGGTTTATCGTACTGCTTATAAAGTTACTACTAAAAGTACCCCCTTTCAACTTCTCTATGGCCAAGAAGCCATTTTACCCATTGAATTGGAAATCCCTTCGTTAAGAATCGCCCTTGACCATCGACTAGATGATGCCCAATCCCTTACCCATCGTTTGACTATGCTTGAACACTTAGACGAAGTCCGTGCCCAAGCCTATTTGAACACGGTTGCTATTCAAAACCGTCGTAAATCTTTTTATGATAGTAAATTAAAACCTAAAGTTTTGAAACCTGATGATTTAGTATTGCTTTATGATAGCCGTTTTCAGAAATTTCCAGGCAAATTCCGTATGCGATGGTTTGGCCCTTACAAAATTTTACATAGTTATCCTAATGGTTCTTTCGAATTGCAAGATTTCGAAGGTACAATCCATTTAACCCGCTATAATGGCAATAGGTTAAAGTTTTACCATACTGACATTGAGGACAAGTCAGATAATAATGTTCGGGGGGGAGGTTAGAAATTACTTAAGTTATCTGAGGTTAGAGGTTATTTCCTTTTTGCTTTTACGCATTACGTAAATTCTTGTACACTAAATATTTTTATATTTCTATTATTTCTCATTTCTATTATTTCTTATTTAAATTAAATAAATAAATAAATAATTAAAATAAACAAATAAAAACAAAATATATATATATATAAATAAAATAAAATAAAAATAGAAATAATAACAAAATGCTTAAAGCAGGAAATGACGGCTTTTAGCTTAAAAGCTGTAATGAGTACCAGTGGTTTAACTAGAGGATGGAACACCATGATGGATGATATTCATCATTTGGCTTTATCTTGCCAAGAAGATTCAGCCGCCGCCATTTGCAAAGTTTTCATGAGATGAGCAGTCGCTTTTAGCAAAAGTTTAGCACTGAAGCTTTAAGCTGGCAAGAAACCATTAGGGTTGTGCTTGTGCATGCATAACTGTTTTAGAGAGCGCTTAAAGCGAGGTAGCTGCCAAGAGAAGAAAGGATTGCTTGAAGCGATATAGTAAACACATTGTGAGCGACAGAACTGCAACGGAAGTGGGACGCACAGTGATTTGTGGATGAGCGCTTGAAGCAATTAGGTTTCTTTCCTTTCTTGGTGAGTAAGTTGAGTGTTTTTCTTTCTTTTTCCGTTGAGCAAAGCTTAAAGCTGGAGAATTGTAGATCGTGTTTTTCTCTGTTGAATAGATAGCCAGGATGCATGAGTATGAGTGAGGTAGAGCATGAGAATAGCGCACAGCGGAATTTTAGGTTAATGCTTGAAGCAACGAAGTGATGGTTAGACAAGAAGTCTAAATGCACCAGAGTTTTGTGGGATAACCATTGTAGAGAGAAGAAAGCGCTTATAGCAAAGCTTGGGAGTGGTACGAAGAAGGAGGAGTTCTACTGCTGTGCAAGCATCGAAGACTATTTGAATTGTGGTGAGCGATCTTTAAAAATTTGCTTTATGAAGGTGGAAAAGTTATGATCTGTTGCTGATGGCTGATTGTTTGAAACCTGGTTCAACCAATTTTGTGATAGCAACACTGTAAACATTTGAATGCTTGAAGATTGAATTAAGAAGCGCTTAAAGCTGGAGTAATATGGACATTATGCTTCCAGCAATTTTAAGAACGGGAAAACAAAAATTATTGATCTTTTTGAGTACGCAAGAACGAATGAGAAAACATGATTGCACTTATTTAGAAACAGTTAAACAAGACGAAGCTTGAAGCACTAAAAGAAGGTGAGGTTTAACCGAGTTAGTAATTAGGCGAGTGCTGTAAGCAGTGATAATTGTTTTTTAGTGTTCTGAGTGTATACAAATACATGATTGTTTTCTCTAATGAGTGATTCAGGCTTTGTAAGCATATCTAAAATGAATTGCTTAAAGCAATGAAGAAGAATACCAGTCTGCTTAAGCAGTGTTAACATAAGAGGGTTAAATATAAAACCAGTCAAAAGATAGGTAGATATAAATTATTTTTGCTTTAAGTTGATTAAGAGTGTTATGTAAGAAAGATCTGTTATACAATGAACAGTAAAGAAGAAGCTTGAAGCATGAGAGAACATAAATAAGATCAGAGAGACTGAAACAAGGAATGTATAGATAAAGCTTTTAAGCAGTCATTTTTAGTTATGTTTGTGTCTTGAGAATGAAATGAGGGAAAGAAAAGCTTAAAGCCGAGTGAATGTAAACCATTGAGCATTATAAAATGATTTCATAGTAACATTAATATAGGCTAAAATAACCTACTTAAAGCTTAATAACATGATAAAAGAGGTTAAGAGTGATCACTGTTAACAAGATTTATGTTTGTAAACGAGAGTTTAAAATGCTATAAGCTGGGAGCACATGAATATTGTCAATGGCAGTAAAAGAGAGCTAAAGTGGATGAAGATGAAAAATAAATAAATAAAATAATAAAATAATAATAATAATAATAATAATTTTGAATATAAAGAAGACCCTGTTGAAAACTAATCAGCTGAGGAAGAAAAGCTTGAAGCAGTTTAAGAAACAAGAAGGATGATTGCTATATGCTTCCCTCATGAAGATTATTACTTGCTTAAAAGGAGAAATTAATGAAGATTAATTAATCACCTCAATATTTAACTAATAACTCAGGAGGGTTAGTAAATAATTTATAGCTGTAAGCAAATTTGATTAGTTATGAGAGTCTGTCAAGGCAATCAAACATAATAAGAGTATTAGCATGGAAAACATGTTCTAGACTATTAGTCAGAGGGAATCATTTCTAAACTAGAGTAAGATAAATTATATCGCTTAAAGCAAGAAATATGAAAGTTTGTTGAGTGACTTTGTGAGTATAATTTAATGTAACAACTAAAAATTATTTCTTTAGTCTAATAGACTAATTTAGTTTAACTTCATAGTAATCAACCAGAAATAGTCCAGTGAAAGGCTTAAAGCTGAGTTAACAGAATATGTCTCTTAAGAGTGGATTTGTTATTTTGAAATTAGTTTATATATTAGTTTTGTCCAATTAACTGAGAGCTTTTAGCAATAGAATAAGTATAGTTAGAGGTTGAACCATAGTCTGTTTTGGTGAATGCTTTATAAGCTGAAGTGATGGTTAAAATGAACTGGCTTAAGGCTTTACTGATTTGCTGCTTAAAGCTAGTAATTCATCACTGCATATATATATGCGATAAAGAACGAGCCGCTTATAGCCGTATTCTGGTAATTCAATCCAGTCAGTAGAGGTGCGTAAAGCATGATGATATTTAAAGCTTGAAGCTGCTTGTGTTGTATGATCCAGCATACATTTGCAGAATGGCTCCACCAGCAAAGGAGCTGCCTCCGACTCACTTTCGCCAGCTCTTAGCCCTCACAAGGAGAAATTGATTGCTGCCGGAGTTTGGAATTTCGTTATTCATCAACGTTCTCCAACGGCTTATCGAGCGGATATTGTTCATGCTTTTGTGCATACTGCATCGGAGAATTATAATCGGTTCACCGTAGAGATCCAGGGGCACACTTTATTGATTACGAATGAGCTGTTGGCTGCGGTCTACAATATCCCTGGGCTTGCTGATGCTACTTCCTTGAAACACATCAAGGAACCCACTAAGAAAACTTGGACTAATATTTTTCCCCAGGGGAAAGCAGAGCACTATGACTCCGAGACGAAGACATGGAATTTCACGGAGGCCAATACGCCCTATAATCATTGGTTTTCATTTGTGAATACTCATTTTTGTTTGGAGAGGCACCCGTTGGAGATGACTCACGAGGAGATTCGTATGGCAATAGCTGCCTTCGCTGGGATTAAAGTGGATTGGTGTGAGCTGCTTCGAGCACATTTGCATCGAGAGGTTATGCGAGCTAAAGTCGATATTCCAATAAACCAAGCCAAGTGTATGATTACTTTGATCTTCGACCGCGCTATGAAGAACAACCTTGCTATTCCGGTTCAACCGATTAGTACCCCTGGTGAGCCCTCTGGAGAGCCACCAGTTGTTGATACTGCCCGGTTTGTTCGCTTGAAGCGTATTCCACTAGCCTCAGAGCAACTGGATCCACCTGGGTGTTCTACTGGTACTCGTACGGAGGAGGCTTCAAGCAAAAAGGCGAAAACAGCCAATACGGCTACACCATCAACGGACCCAGCAACGATGCAGCGGATTATCCATAATCTCACTCGCAAACTCCAGGAAGACGGTGGAGTTTCCTCCACTCAGTACAGTGCCACAGAGCTTACCAAAATTCTGGGCAGCCAGCTACAGCAAGCCAAACAAGAAGTTTGGGAATTACTGCGTGCCAACAAACGATTGAGTACGACTATTGAAGATAAAGATCTTGAACTTAAGGTGGAACGTGCAGCAATACAATTGCAATGTGAACACCTCGGTGGTTTAACCCGTGATCTTGGACTTAAAGACCAGCTTATAGCTCAGAAGGACTTGGAGCTTGAAGCACAACGCACTAAGCACAAGGAGCAGATGAACCAGCTTAAAGCACAGTATGCTGAGGAAGCTACCCAGCGACAGAAAATCGCTTTAAGCGAGATCGAGCTTAAGCTTCAGATGGCCCAAGAGCAATTACAACGTGCCGATCAACGCCACCAGCAGGATCAGAAGGACTTGCAACGACTCACCGTCGACTTGAAAAAGCTACAGGTGCAGGACAAACTTGATCGTTTACCGCTTCCAGCATTACCCGTTTCTTCCAGGCGCAAGGTTGTCCACCATAGAGGTGCACAAACTATGGTTGATCCTACTCCAGCTCCAGTGGTAGAGCACGTAGTCACACAATTGGCGTCCATTCCTGAAGAACTTAAGGTGCAATTGTAGGAACGGGAGCGTCTTTTACCTCCCTCTAAATCCATGTTTGATACTTACGAGAGTCAACGGGAATTATATTTTATTTTGGAGCGACTAGATCTTTGCCAATTACTCGCTTTCAGCACATTCCAGCGATTATGGTCAGATGCCACAGTTACCCATACTCAGCCCTTACTAGCTGAAATTATTGCTCGAGGCGATTTGGTTGTAGGAGATTTGGTACCACTATTACCACTGGTGGGAGACTTTGAGGCTCAATCCCTTTGCTACTACTCAAAGCTTGAAGCTGAATTGCACCAGCGGCGTTCGGTTGAACCAACTCCTGGACCACGTATATCTGCCTTAGAGCGTTATCAACCTCAAGTTCGAGATGCTTTGAGCAAAATTTCTTGGGACCAGTTGCGGCGTTGGCAGATCCTTTTGGATCGTCAGGCTATGTTTTTAAGTGATGAGACCCAGCTAAAAGCTACTATTGACTACAGTGTGCTTCGCCAAGCCACTAGTACTTTAGAAGAGCTGGGAGCTAGCTATTACACATCAAGTTTTGCTTCAGCGCTCAACCGGATCTACCAAACTGTGGGGCCAATGCGAGCACATCGAATACCTCTCCAGTATGAGTTACAGTCAGCGCTTAAAGCAGAGGCAGCATCAGCTTCTACACGAGTGGAGTCACCGCTTCAAGCATCCATGCACACCCTTGGCTTAGACCAATTCTTTTTGGGTTCCTATGATCACTTGTTTGATCACTTAAGTGAAAAGCCGATTCTTAGCTGGAAAGCAGTTGAGTGGGTCTTGAAGGATTATGGCTTATCACTCTTTCAAGCCAAGGCTCCCGATAAAGTACTGCGAGAGAAGAGTGACGCCCCTGACTCCCCTTGGACAGTTCATCCTCCTCCTCAGGTGCTGGCGGATTCGCGTTATTGTCCCTGTGATCGACGTTATCGTTGGGATCCTGCTGCCACAATTGACAGTACTGATTACAATTGGCCACGTATTCCGGGACCATTTTACACTCATGAAGATTGTACGAAGGCGTACACCAGATTCTTTGAGGAGCATTGCACGCACCGTGATCCTGTTTGCTTTCGTGCGGCGATATTTTCAGCAGTATTGGCGCAGTGGTGCAAAGACTGGAAGGTATCTTTCGACGCTAATAACTACTTTCCGGGAAATAAGGAATTTTGGTTCTTGGTTAAGCTGCAGTATCGTAGTGCTAGGTATGCACGCTTGCTTGAAGCTATGGCCATTACGAATTTTATTGCTGGTGTGCATCCCTCCCTTGTCAATGAGTTCGCTACCCGCTATGGGCCAGTTCAGCGATTCTTTCTTTATCAGGGCCGTCACAATTATGTTGAGCTGAAAGCAGATGACCAAATGCTCCTTGGTTTAACCCATGCTCGAGAGTGGGAGAAGAAGCGTAATCAAGAGCAGAGTAGTCGACGGAATTAGTTTTGACAGGGACGTCAAAAGCTTAAGTGGGGGGGTATGTGAACGTAGAAAGTTAGCAAGATATTTGAGTTTTCATTTTTTGTGTGTAAATAGGGTTCTTAATACTCTTAGTTTTAGTTTTAGTGTGAATTTCTTTAGAACTTTTAATGTCAAGTAGTTTTAAACGGTTAGGAAGTTAAGTTGGTTAGACCGGTTTGGGAAGTTACTTTGAGCTTGTAGCTTAGTATTAAAAGAGTTATGGTTTCTCTTTCTCTCTCTCGTTGTTTTTGAGCTTGGAGCAGTAGCAGATGTGAAATCTGGCTCCAATTGTTGTGTGTGAATTTTCTTTGATTAGTTCTGTGCAAAGACTATAATTCTGTAATAAAAGGCTTGAAGCAATTATTTCCACACAGTTTGTGTGTTTAAGTCCCAGTGAATGGGCAAGTGGTTGTGTTTCCTGTGAAAGGAATTGTTTAGTTGGTTAATGCTTAAAGCCATTCAGTCATTTAAGTGCTTAAAGCAATCTGTGTATGTGTGTTTGATAGTAATTGGAGTCTGCTTAAAGCAACAGTTAGTGATTGCATGGGCTTAAAGCTATCCAGTATTTAATTGTTTAAGAGAACTGCAGTGGCTTTGAGGCAGTGTTTATGAATGGATGTATGCTTAAAGCATTAGTTTAAGTCATTGGGATTCGTGTATGTGTGTACTCATGCTGATCTTGTGTAAGAAGTGATTAAGGAATTGAAGCAATTAACTCAATGAATGTAACTGCTTAAAGCAACCGTTTAGTATAATCAGGGTATACGCTTTAGCAATAGTTGATGTGAATGGATGAGTGTGAGCAACAGCAATTGTTGTAGTTTTGAAGCAACTTTTGTAAACGTGTGTTTTGCTTAAAGCAATTGTTTGAGTTGTTAGAACTTGAGTGTGCAGTTATAAGTTGAACCTGTGGGATGAATTAATTAAGCTTTGAAGTAATTAGTGATACTGTAACTGCTTAAAGCAATAGTTGATGGTGATCAGAGTGTGAGCCTTTGAGCAATACTTGATTTGCATGAGTGAGGGAGAGCAATAGTAATTGCAGTGATTTTATGAACTTCAAAGTTGAGCCAGTTGAGAAAGAGATAATTATTTATAACCTGTTGAAGTAAGGAAGCTTAAAGCTAATGGTGGTCTCTTAGTGCTATAAGCAATAATCTGTGTTTTTGTACGTTTGATATAAATAAATTAGTGAGGTTTAAAGCAAATGAGTCTTTGGTGTATACTGAAAGCTTCGTGTGCAGGTGATTAAAAGTATTGAAACCAGTAACCTGGTGTTGTTAAGCCTTGAGCAAATCAGTACAAAGGATGCTATAAGCAAAACGACATATAAACTGCCTTGAGCAAGATAGTAACTAGTTCAATGCTATAAGCAATACTTGGACACTTGAGTGATGAATGAGTGATGCTACAAGCAAACTTTGTGAGACTATGCCTTGAGCAATTGCAACAGGGAAATTGTTACCATTGTGCCTTGAGCTATATGTTTTGTAATCCCTTCAGGCTAAAAGCTGCCTTTGTTTATAAGCCAACACACTAGGATAAGACAGGGACTGCATATTTGTATTGTTGCATTCATAAGTCATGGACAGAAACTAGAGATAGGTTAAAGAGTGTTTCCTATACCTATATCCAATGGGTTAATTTATCTTTATTTCTCCCAATAATCAAACTACAATAGAAAATTACCTCATAAGTGACCTTAATTACATTACAATAGACTATCTGACCTTCCTTAAACCAAAGAACCTCCACTATACATCTCCTTGGGTGGTTTGTCTACCGAGTTTTTTCGACTAACATGGACATTGAGGATGCTGCCAACGATGTGGACATCGAGGATGCTGCCAACGATGTGGCCATTGAGGTCGCTGCCAGCGACGTGGACATCGAGGATGTTGCCCACAGTGTCGACATTGAAGATGCTTAGAGCGATTGAGGAAAATACATTACAATTGCTCATTTCGGATATACGGGATATGGTTTAAGTATACTCTTCTAATTTCAACGATGTTTGTCCATTTGTACAGTACCCTATAGAACGGGACAGATGGCGTTTGACTTGTAAAAAGCTCTTTTGAAAGTATTCGTTTTGGATTTATCCGTCAATACTACCCTTTCAAAACGCAAATCCTAGTCAAAAACGCAAATCCAAATGAAAAATGATGATGCCAGCAAGGTTCACCTTCCCCAAACTACTTGCAAAATTACTTGCACGGTTTAGGGGGACAGAGGTCCAAGCACATGTTCACGATACAATTACAACGATGTATTTCTTTACCATGAGGATTTTCATTTATAAGGGGGTCAGCGTTCCAGAACGTCTGAGCTGTCACTCACAAAAACGACCTACTTACACATTGTTGGCAGCAACTACTGTCCAATGCCCCCGGTTGACAACAAAGAGTACCATAGCACTCTGCCGATGAAAATTAAACAACGAACCGTAAACCCGCTAATGTTAGTCCATATGTTCACTATTTACAAGAACACCTCAAACCTACTCCACGCCTGCTATTCCAATCGCGTCAACAAGGGTGTTGAGATTTCCCTCTCCTTCGGGCTCATCGAGCCACTCACACGGCACATCATCTTCATCTCCGGCTGTGCCCTCGACCTTCTCCGGTGCAACTTCTTGTGCAACCTGGTGTACAGTGTCGCTCTCGTCTTTCACGTCAGTGGTGCCAACGTCCTTCACCTCCTTTGCGGTGGCAACGTCCTTCACCTCCTTTGCGGCTGCTGGCATCAAAGATGCGAGAGTCACCAACCCGCGTGCGATTGGAGGCTTCGACGTCCCCCGGGGCCTTCGATGCGGTTCTTCTTCATCATCCAACCTTCATCCTCGGAAGGTCGAAGGATTTCCTCAGCGGGCCTCTTGCTGCCACTAGAAGTTCGGTGGAGACGTGGTGAAACCCGCTCGGGGGACTTCAGAATCTCTTGAGTCAATTGCAGTTCCACCTGAGCCGTCTCATAGAGTGGAAATCCCCACTGTCCAAGCCACCCTCCGGTCACAGTGCGCTCGCATCGCCTACACTTCCCGTCAAGCGAGAAAACAAGCTGTAACATGCAATGTGGGTGTGCTAAGCAACCGCACGTTAAGGGTACGCAAGCTGTGTCAACAAAGTATCGGTCGCAAAAGGGGCATGGGCCTGACACTTGGATGGGCAGGGCTCGGAACTCTGTGGGCAAGCGTGGCAAAACATTCTTCGGTTGTATGAAAGCTGTTGCCAGCTCGAGGGACAATATCACTTCATGGAGAACTCCCACCTCATCTTTGCACTTCTCTATATCTTTCTCCACATCCCTCATTGAAGCCTCCATTGTGTCAATGCGGCCTTGGCAATCTTGGGCAGCTTTGCTTGCAAGCTGGACTTGTTCACCACCAAGACGGGCCAAGTCTGCAAAGTGCCTCTTCTCTGCATCCTTGCCAGCGGCCCCCGCTTTCTTGCTGGCAGCACGGTGGGCAACAACGTCGTCATGACACTTGTTCTCTTCATCCTCCTTCTCCGCTAAAAAAGCCAGCTGGTTTTGCAAGTCGCCCTCAATGCTTGCACGTTTGGCCTCCATCTCCTTGAGTTCCGCTTCAGCTTCAGCTTTCTTCCTCCTCCCTTGCTCTAAATTTGCCTTGGGATCCGGAGTGACACCGCCCTCCTGTCTGCTGCCATCAAGCGGAGTCGTAGGGCTGCTGCCATCTGGGGGAGACCTCGGAGATCTCGCGTCGTCGTTGACCATACGTACCTTCGGGGTTCTCCCGTGACGAATTTTTCCTAAACCATACCCCTCATCAATGCCCTCTTTGCTGGTGCTGCCAGTAACATTGGCGGTGTTGTCAACTACTGGGGAGGCTACGATCGCACCAGCTTGCTCGTCCTCAATGTGCTCTGCAAGGATCTCAATGATGGCCTGAATCTGCTCCCTCAAAGCTGGGGGTGAGAGTTTCAGGGGATTCTGTGAAGCCTGCTTCTCACGCGCCTTCTGCAGCGACTCTGCTTTCTGGGCCCAGTTCACCTCTTCGCCCCTCTCAAAGCTCAAATAGCATGCACGAAGAAATGACGTACCAAATGTTCCGTTGTCTGGATCACCTCCATACACCTTGTTGTGCATCCGTGTGTAAGCCTCGATGGCTTGTTCGTCACTGCAATCTGCAATGTAATGCCGCCCAGATGCCCGCTCTGGCCACCGGTGCAGAAACTTGTTCTTATTTAAAACATTGTCATTGCTGAGCAGCCTAAACGTGGTTCCCGCCATGCACAGGCCGAGGGTCCGGTGGAAGAATTCAGCATCATAATTTGCCTTCTTCCTACCAGCAAGAAAGGGTGCCATGTACCTCAGCTTAGACGCCACAGAATCCGGCAAGGCCGTCAGGTCAAACGGTTGGTCCCACTGCGTCATTCCCTCATCCAAATCTTTGCTGGCAGCAACCACTTCTACGTCGTCGTCTTCGTGCTCCCCTGGCTTCACTTCTGGCTTCACAGGCGACTTCGCCTCCGGCTTCACATCTGGCGTCACAGCGGTGGGGCATTTCTTTCTCGTCGCCATTCCTGCGTTTCCGGGCCAAGTCTTCAGCGTGCACAAAAATTTAGCTGCCATGGCTGAAGAAATGCGCCAAAAGTTTCATGGCCTCAATGCATGGGGTTTCAAAACAGCATCCACCCTAAATCCAAAGCAAATTCTCGGAAAAAAACCTACAGCGGCCAATGCGTCGCAATCTTACCTACACGTTTGAGTCGTTGCCGTGGTCTCCTTGGCCGCTGCCGCGCCCGCTTGCACGCTGTTGCCTCCGCGTCTATGTCGACACGCCTCCACAAGTATTTGGGCTCGCTGAAGACTACAGCGTTGCTCGCGCTCCGCTTGCCCGCGAAGTCGCTCGCCTTTCGCACGCGCTCGCGAGAGCCTGCCGTTGCAGCAGCTGGCTTGTCAGTGAGACCGGCTCGTTGGCGTCGCGCTCCGTCTGCTAGCAGAAACTAACCGAGAGTGAGGGGAGAGTGGGACCAGGGGGGCCTCGGAGAACACAAAAATTGGACAGAGAGCGCTAGTGTCCAATGGAGAGAAGTCCACAGTGAGGTATGAGAAATGAAAGTGAAAATTTAAAAATGGGGGGACCATACATATAGCATGAGCCTTTAAGTGGCTCTTGGGAGTGGAAAATGGGGTGGTGGCTCCTTCAATGAAGCCCTTCATAATGAACGAAGGGAGGTAAAGCCCTTCACCCTAAACATCACATCCAGATTTTACACAATGATTTAAGGGTGGAGGCAACATGATATTGGCTACGTGTCATTAATATTCAATTGAGTGTTCATGGATTTGCAAATTAAGGTGCATATTTGTTGAGGATTATTGGATTTCCAAATCAAGGTGAATATTTGACCCCTTGCTCTTTACCATGTCATAAATTGAAATTGGGGGTAGTAGAAATCCTCGTCAACATGATGAGTAAGATTTTTTGTGGCATCCCTCATCATGGCCTGCGATTTTTTGATTGGACTGCCGAAATTATTGCAGCAGTTAAAATCCATAGATCAAATATCAATAATAATGTAAAAATCTGGAAGTTACCGGTTGGGTAATTTATAACTATTAGAGGGTATTACTTTAGGATTCACTTTAGGATTTGCAGTGTTAACTAGGGTTTGCATCTGAGTCCAACGAGTTTGCTGGCATCATCATTTACATTGTAGGATTCACACTGAATCCAATGATTTGCATTTTTGACTAGGTTTTGCATTTACGACTCGGATTTGCATTTTTGACTAGGATTTGCACTTTTGACTAGGATTTGCATCTGAGTCCAACAAGTTTGCTGGCATCATCAGTTTTCACTAGGATTTGCACAGAATCCATGAAGTTGCCACATTTTTTACTAGGATTTCCATTTGTGTCTAGGAAGTGCATTTTTTTCTAGGAATAGGCCTTTAGAGAGGATGCTGCCAACAAAGAAGAACATGTAATCCGTGTATGGTAGATAATTTCCGGTGCTTGTAAAAAATGGGGTGCTGCCAAAATGGGTTAGGGAGCTGTCCCGGTCAAACTGTATGGACTTGTTAAGACCCTATTAGAAGTACCACTGTAAAAAAACCTCTCATCCTACACTTCTACAATCTTGATGATTTTGGGAACCGCGACCTCAGCAGCAAGTACATGTCTCTCATGGCGTTTGTTGATCTGCATCAAGGCATCAAACTTGGAACGTTAGTTTTGTTTCCTTCCAACAAGCAGCACAAGATTGGGTCCCAAAATCCGAGAGAATGGTGCGAACAACAGGTACCTTTTTTTCGCGATTACCGGTTGCCTCCAGCACAACCATGTTGTATTCTTCGGGAACGCCATCGCCGAGCGTCATTGCAATTTCGTGGCGTAAGTGGAATACTGGCCATGCCTTCCCCACTTGAAATGCTGGCATCGCGCTTCCTCTGAACAGACAACACACTTCCACCATTTCCACGTCCGGTAGATCGTCAATCGCATCCCACCTGTTGTTGGCAGCACCCCTAAACCTTGTATACTGGAACCTGGTGTACAGTGTCTGCCTATCCACATGATAGCGGAAGCGGATGCTGGACCTATTCATAACACACTTGATAACATCCTGGCCAATGTGAAACTTCTCGCTCCACCCCGGATTCATCAAACTGCTTAGGAGAGCCTCAGATAGACTCTGGAGAACAAAGAGTGTAGGTGTCCGTCGAATGTTGTCACATGATACAGCAAACAAGTCAACCATAACATGAATAGGCATAAACCATTGCTGGTGGGCGAAACTACTTCCGGTCGACGCTTTCATCGCACTTTGAAAATCTGCGGTAAGCCTGGTTCTGAAGGCCTCGGATGTGTGCATGTCTGGCAAAGGCCATTCGACATCGTTGAAACCAGGGAGCAGGAGGGCTTCTACCTTCCCGTACAACTCGGGGCTCACTGGAGGGAAATACACACCCTTGAGGAAGAATGTACCTGTGTCCAACAAGTCCACGTGACTTCGACCATTCCGGGTTGCCTCCCCAATCTCTGCATGGAGCACAAGAATGGGACCAATGATAGATGCGGGGTGCACCCAATCCTCAGAATGCGACGCGTACATGTAGTTGGCCATGCATGGCCCATTCGCTGCCAACGCTGGATCCAAACGTAGATGGCGAGGCTGGTACGCATGTCGCACAAGCACTTTATCCAGGTTGATTTCTCCACGCACACCAGGTGTCCACGAGAAATCTATGATCTGCGTTTTGAAGGCGCCTCGAAAATTATCTCGACCATGCCGCCTTGCCTCTCTACCCCAAGGCCCCTCCGACGTTGGTTGCAGCATAACCCATGAATCACAGCCCAACTTCATAGGGATCCAGTTACCCTCTCCGTCTTGATTGTTATGCAGCACAACGCTCTGCACTTGGGAATTTGGCCGTGTAGCCATGCCAGCGCAATGACAGAATAGTGGAAGACACCCAAAAACTACAGGTTCTGCCTTTGATGGCAGCAGGCGCCAGGTAATGTGATGTCAAGACATCCAAGAAACCCAC
Source organism: Pohlia nutans (assembly GCA_022496805.1). NCBI lineage: Eukaryota > Viridiplantae > Streptophyta > Bryopsida > Bryales > Mniaceae > Pohlia > Pohlia nutans. The sequence continues at coordinate 9,912,041 of CM040086.1, forward strand.
AGTAGTACACCCTAAACCCTCGATGGCAGCAAACGCCAGAGTATGTACCGCAAATTCTAATATTCCCTAAACCCGCATACGGCCCTAAACCCTTTCAACCCTAAACACGAATCACATTATATCACGCTCGAATTTTGGAAGAAACCCTAAAATACAAGTTCTGCAGCCCGCTGGCAGCGAACGGCAGATTATGTTGCCTGCGATCGGAGAGGGCCACATTTCCACCCTAAATCCTGGAACATACCAGATTCATGCAATTTCGCTGCCCAAACCCCACCGTAACTCCCAATCACAGGGGCACCTCGCAGCTCTGACTAATTGAAGCGACCCTGAACCAATGCTTCCACAAGTCGACCCTAAACATCCGTGTGCCAGCGGCATCACCCACGCCAACGCCATCGCCATCGCCATCGCCCGCGCTGTGCCCATCGTCCCAGAAACCTGTGCTGCCGAGCACCACAAACGCCTCCAATGTAGCGGCTGCTCGAGGTAGCCGTTGGCAGCATGTCGCCCCCTCCAGAACTTGGTTTCAAGGTGCAGCATCGATGACGTTTGCGGAAAAATTAGGTGGCCGGACTCATGACAGATGTCAGAAATTGAAGCGTGAAGCCCTACTGACAACACTCGGGATTTGTGCGCTGCAGCGGCGCTTCCTGTCAGCCCCGCACCGTCTCCCCGCCCGAACACACGCGTTCTATCAACGCGATTGGCTCGACCCCCTGGAACCCGGCTTGCTGGCACCATTGGTGCCCTCGTCAAAAGTGCACGGGCTGGCCGAAAATTTGCTCTCACGTGACAGTCTCCAGGGCCCCTTTGCGACCACAATTTTCCCCTAATGTGTTACTGTTACTGTTACTTTGTCTTGGTTACTATAGTGTCCATCCTCGAAAGAGGAGAGTAGTATTGTTCCAATGTCCCTTTGTTCGGTGGGCATCGGGTCATTGACATTACAAACGGACACTTTATTCACGTCGGCCCATACTTTGGGTTGGTGTTTCTATCTATCTATCTATCTATCTGGTTATGGAGTGCGTCACATTGTTCCTCACTCTTGAGGATCTTGATCATTGTCGTTTTTCACTCTGCACGCTTGTCCTACGTGACAAAACACACTCACCAAGTCCAACCAAAAAATCGCTGAGTGCGAAGTGACGCCGTTTGACTCACAGGAGTGAAAAGCGACACCTTCTCCTTGTAGTGCTAACTAGAGCTATTATTGACTCTTGTGATGCGATTCTCTGGGTTTACTTTGGCGAGGTGGTTGATTTGTACAAGCATGTGTTTGGAATTGAACCTGCTAGAAATGAATGTGCCTAATCTGTTTGTGTTTGTTACTGATGCGAAATTCACTGTCATTTTTCTGAGAGAACAAGAAAACTTGACTGGAAATGAGTTATGAAAAACTCGAAATACTAAGCAATCGACTAAGAAAAGTATGTTCACTTTTTGGTGTGCACAGACGGAGTACTTTCTTTAGCAAATCCGGTGGACATGTTGTAGAAGTGGGTCACCCTTCACTTGATAGCTGCCGTCCAACAAGAACTGAAGCACAGCTTCCTCAAATTGAACCGCATAATGAATTCTTTTGTAAACCAAATCCACTCACAAAATTCGACAAAAATTCCCACATCCATCGTTCCATACTCCTATGTGGAGAAAAAAACCTTAAGTTCAAAAACTCATTTTTGGTCCATCAACTTATCAGCAGCACCAGAAAAGACCTCCTTGAATTAAATTTCTTCAAACGTACATCTGCGCATTTAAGGGTTAATTGACAAAGACGAAATTTAGCCTCAGTCTTCTCACTAGTAAGAAATGTGTTGTTTTTCACTTACTATAAATGAAAAAGGAATGAAACCGCACAAAGCACATGGGTTGTGTTAATGCTGGTGAGTGGTTTTGGTCACAAGAAAACAAAAATATAAGTACAATATTTAGCTACTATTCACTGTTCCCACAAAGTGGGGAATGAAAAACGACAAGTCTGCTACTAGTGTCTCTCCTCTTTCGGCTTGCTCATCTTCCTCTTGTCTCGGTTAGTCCCGTCTCTAAATCCCCCAGTGGTCTTGTATGCGGCACTATTAACCACCCCTCCTTTTTTCTGGAATTTCCATTTTGAGCACCTTCGGTGCTTTTTTTTGGCAAATGTTTCTGGTAACTTGGGGCCAGAGGGCCCAAATTACCTTGTGGGGACCTACTTGGGAATAAAAAACTATTGGAGGAGGGGGTTGTTTTTTAAGGTGGGCCCTGAACCGGACAAAAATAGGGGGTACTTTTGTCCCCATTCATTCAAGACCACCAAGGGTTCTAGAAAAATCCCTCGGGTAGTGTCTTCTCCTCTTCTGTCACTAGCTTCCAGTGATTGAGTGAATTCTATGCGGTTATTATTTACACAATAGAGTTATCTTTGAAGTCACCTTGAGTTTGATGAATCTACAAAGAATTTTTCTTTACTATACTCTTATTTGTTCACTCTAAATAATTAAAAGGTGTGGAAGATTTTGGTGCTTTATCATTATTAGGTGTGTAAGAGGTGTGTAAGAGCTTGGTGGTCTTCAAAAGTTTTCAAAAGTTTTTTTAGCATCAAGAAAGGAGCTAAATTACTTTTGAAAACTTCTGAAGACCACCAAGCTCTTACACACCTCTTACACACTTAATAATGACAAATCATCAAGATCTTCCACACCTTCTAACTATTTGAAGTGAAGAAATAAGAGTATAATAAAGAAAAATTCATGGTATCTTCTTCAAAATTTGATGGACTTTAAGGATAACTCCAATATCATATTAACATAGTTTTAAATATTAAATTTGCTTAAATACTCAAGTATTTTTTTGAGCCACACTAATTCAATTGAATGCTTTTTTCCTTCAATTGAAACTAATTGCAAATTTTCATTATATGAACCAATTTGGATTGGGTGTACAATAGTCTATGCACATGTATAGAACTCAATAATTTTCATCTTTAATTTTTTTTTATAAATACATATTTCCTGAAAATCATAATTCCACTTAGTTTTTATATCCCTTATGATTTTCCTTTCTTTATTATAGAATGTCAACCTTTAATATCCAATATCAATATCCAAGGCTCATGCAAAAATTCAAAGTGATACTCTATAAAGGTGATGGGACTTTTAAAGTCACATGTCATGAATAAAAACACAAAGCCATAGCAAGTGAAATCATATTTTATGACAAAGAATGTAATTTATATGAATTTTTGAAGGGTCCTGCAAGTAACGCACAAGAGTTTCCTAAAGTGTCATCAACTACTAAAAGACCAAGGATTCTTGGTTTCAAAATGACAAATTCAATCTATTAAATTATGGAAAATATAATTTAGATTGGACCAAATTTTATATCACTAAAATCAATGATATAAATATAAAATATTTTATTGCATGTGTTGGTCAAAAACACATATCAATTTGAACAAAAGGAAGTCCACATTGGACTTACTCAAATTTGCTAAAAGAATCATGAGGCCCAATTTGGGCTTAGTAGTCCTTTAGGGGTTAAAGTCGCTATGTAATAGGCAAAAAGACAATTTATAATGATAATCGACCTTACCACAAGTCATATATTAAATGGTCATAACACGCAATTCGCTATTTATGCACTTGGCCAAGTGCGCTCATTTCATAAGCATATTTGACTTTAAAAAAAGTTGGTTAAATAGTTCTCTAAAAAACATCAATGTCGTCTTTCTTCAATCCCTTACATTGTAAACAAATAATTATTTTAATTATTTTTTATTCTTATCTTTATCTTTTCTTTTTTATCTTGATTTCTTTCTTGTCTCCCTCTTGTATTTCTTCTTGTCTTCTTGTTGTCTTTCTTCTTGTCTTCATTTTTGTCTTCGTTGTCTTTTTTTTCTTTTACTTTTTCTTTAGTTGTGACTGCTGAACCCTAAACAATGGAAGCAAGCCGAAAAAGGAAAAAAAAAAAAAAAAAAAAAAAAAAAAAAACAACTTTTTTTTTTGGGTTGGCCGTGAGGGTGCTGCTGAACCCAAAATGGCAGCTGCCCAAAAACGATTTTTTTTTTTAAAAAATTGCCTTTTTCTTAGCCGTGGGGTGCTGCTGAACCCTAAATGGCAGCCGCCAAAAAAGGAAAAAAAAACAAAACAAACTTTTTTTTGACTTTTTTTGACTTTTTCAAAAAAATCTATTTTTAGGCGCTAAGGTGCGCGGCCGCGCACCCAAAAGCCCTCTCATCTCCCTCATTTCTATCTTCATCTCTCTCTTCTTCCCTCCCTCCTCTTCATATACATAGGGGAGAGGAGAGTGAATGGGAGAGACCTTCTCCTCTCCCTTATATATATGAGGAAAGAAGGAAGGGATGGAGAGGGAGATGAATAGAAATGAGGGAGATGAGAGGGCTTTTGGGTGCGCGGCCGCGCACCTCAGCGCCTAAAAATAGAAATTTTTGAAAAAGTCAAAAAAAAAAATTTCAGCTGAATCCATTTCTATATTTTTTCCAAAATGATAGTAAATAGATAAATTAATGGCACAAATGAAGACTTTGAAAGGTGTGACAAATAATCACACGTCATGAATAGGCCTCGGGGAAGTCACTGTCAAATAACTATGACAGAACAAATATAAGGTGTCTTTTATTAATCTGAGATAAAAATTATAAATTTATAGAAGTAATATAGGGTGTTTTAAAACCAACTTAGGAATATTTCACGAATATTCCTTCAATATATAATATGCCTTAAATATACTATAAATAATAGAATATTCCAATTATTTCATAGCCCCTCATTAAATACCCTTTGTTCGCTCATATGTACCCAAAATTTACGCTAAGTGACTTCCCCAAGGAATAGACTGCACTAAGGTGGAGGCACCGACACCTGTCACTTTAAAGATTTCAACCTATTAAAAGCAAAGGTTTACAATGACAAAGAAATGCCGAATGCGGCACATAAAACTTTGGGTTTAATAACCAAATTTTAATTAATTTTGTCACAATGTATGATTTTGTTATGAATTTTCAAATGTAATCTACATAGATCACTATAATTGATGTTAGTAGGGGAACCAATATTCGTCTTTCATTTCTATTCCAGTCAATTTGCCAACTTGGCATACATAATTGATCACCAAACTGCTACTGACAACCATAGTAGGAGGCTCTAAACCTGCCACTTTAAGGGTTGTGAATTTATGAGGACACAGGGAGAATTGAGCATGATTTTCCACTGGAAGACAAATCCAAGCAAAGACCTACATACTATGAAGTTGAAATGCATGGGTTCTAAAGTGGTGCTCTTCACCATGGGCACATCCAAAATTTCAACATGTTGGTCCCCGGTAGAGTGCGGGTTTAGAACTGTGGCGAGTTTAGAGCCCTCTACCTTAATGGTTGTGATAATTTGATTGGAAACTTAAGAAGGTGAAACAGGTGCTTGCATAGGTGACTGGATTCGTCAGATTCTGGTGCTTCTACCTTACGTTACCTTGGTATGAATATGTAAAATCAAAACAACGTAGAAAGGGCTGTGCACAAAAAGGGTTGCCAAGGCAGAAATTCACAAAACCTAATTCATGCTGAATCATGTAGTCAACACCCAGCCTTTGCGGTTTGTACCAAGCACGTTAGCAAACAGTCCTCTAAATGAACCAACATGATATTACCTCAAAGATGGCTCAAAGAGATTGATGGTTATAAACAAACAAACATGGTATGGGCAAAGGTTGATCCACATTCGCACAATCTTGAAAACTTTCTGCATGCAATGAACAGGAAAGCATCTGCATACACTTTTAAAAAACCAGTCAATAGAATGTAGGCATCCTCTTCATGCAGGACCTAACTGACATGCCAACCTATTCAACAACTCTCAACAACCACCTCATACTTTACCCAATGTTTATGGGCCCAAAAAATTTGAAAAATAAATGAATTACTCACGGCAATCTTCATGTATGTATCTTTTTCAAAAACAGAACAAATTCTCATTGCAATTTGAAACAAAATCAATCAAGAGTTTGTTCGTTTTACCCTTTAAGGTCCCGATTCAACACTGTGTTCAAAGATTCGTTATAAAATGTTTGATAAAAAACTAAAATGGAGTTGATGTACAAAGCAAAGTTATAGATGTCAATGTGAAGATAACATCTATACGGTTGGATTCATAATATTTTTTATTAATATTTTTTAATTAATTTTGCAAGGTTTTCTCTTGAAATTTAAATTAAAATCCAAAATTAACATTAATTTTTTTTTAAATATTGTAATGAAATTGGAATAACATACACTACAAGATGGTATGGTTTTCACTATTTGATTCTTTTTATTATGGAAAATCATGTTTAAGGTCTCACTTTTTGAACTAAGAATGAAACTTGACATAAATCACTTTTACTATTTTTCAAAAACTCTCAATATCTTATCTTGAAGATCCGTACCATACAAATGGTAATCAACTAGCACTAGAATTTAAAAAAAATTGAATGGATGAAAAACATCCCCGTGCGTGGTGAAGGGACGCATCCTGAAATCATCCATCGTCCAGATTCTGGATGCAGGCGCGTCCAAGGGTTAACCCTTCAACGTCCCGATTCAACACTGTTTTCAAAAGAGCGTTATAATAGAGTTGATGGTCACAGCAAAGTTGTAAATGTCCATGTGAAAATCACATTTGTACGGTTGGATTTATTCTATTTTTATTTAATATTTTTAAATTAATTTTGCAAGGTTTTCTCTTGAAATTTAATTAAAATCCCAAATTAGCACAATTTTAAAAAAAAATATGGTAATGAAATTGGAATACCGTATCGTGCACTACTAGATGGTATAGTATCCATTATTTGATTCTACCTATTTTGGAAAATCATATTTAAGGTCCCACTTTTTGAACTAAGAATGAAACTTGACATAAACCAATTCTATTGTTTTCCTAAAAATCAGAATAACCTATTTTGAAGATCCAAACCGTGCAAAGAATAGTCAACTTGCTCTAGAACCTACATAAATTTTGGTGAATGAAAACTCTTCAATTTGGATGAGAATCGAACAATTCCAATTTGTACGTCGTCCACATAGTGGATGATAGCGCATTAAAGGGTTAAAGTCCCACAACGTTGCAATGAGAGTAGTGCAAGAACAAGGATAAACTCCACACTATCCCTACCTAGCTTTTAGGTTACAAAACAAATTGAAGACACCATGGAATGGTACTCCAATTCCGGCTACAATTCACCATGGATAAATTTTAAATCATCATATTTATTAAGAAATTTATCCTTTTTATGTACTGAAGACAAAAAAATGTTAAACATGTTAAATGTTAACAAATTTTTACTTTCTTTTTTATTATTTTGATACTTCTATATATAAATGAATATGCAAAACCAATTGCATACACATTGAATATAATAAGAATTAACGACAACTTTCAATATTAGCCGTTAGTACACATACCAATGACCATACGGTTTCAATGACCTTACAACTCCAATTATAGTAAACATGCCAATGACGGGATAGTTTCATCTCACAATTCTAAAAGAAATAATGTACTGCCCAATCACCGCACGCCGTGTGGTGAAGGGCTCTAAGTAAATTTCTATTAAAAATTATACCCAATGTGTTTGACATGCAATAAAAGTTATTGTGCATAGCATTTTTGAGTGTGACTTTTTCAAGGTGAATCTCAACTTGACATATCACAATTTGAGGTGGTGTAAGTTTCTACATCGTCGTGGAGAAGGATTTGAGTATTGCATGTGCGATCATTGGGATGTCTACCTTACAACTTTTCAAGAAAATGCAAATTGTGAATTTTAATATATGAATGGTTCACACAAACTATTGATTTAGAATCAGTGAACAATATGTTACACTAGTAGAAATACCACTCATGTAGATTAGCAAAAAAGCCCACAAAAAAAGCCCACATAACAAACTAGATTAGTTGTGAGTCGTTTTGAACATGCTTATCTAGTCTACACACTTAGTATTTCTACTAGTCTTAAGTGTTATGAAATTATGTATGTTACATACTCAATAGTCTATTGTCCTAATTGAAATTGTTAACTTGTAAACCATTTTCTTCACCAGAAATGGGTTTTTGAATATTGAGTAGGCCTTTATGAAAGAAATTTATGTCTGGGTTTTTGTTTTCTTTAATTTTTGACTGTGGATTTATTTGTAGTTTTCAAACGACCCAAATCACAAAACAATCATAATTGTGGTTAGAGACTTTCAATGTTATTAACCCCTAAAGGTCCTCACCTCTTTTGTAAAAGTCAAAGCATTATAATTTGCATACTTGAAATATCACATTGTATGATTTATAATTTTTCATAGATAGTCATTAACATTATGAAGGTATGGCAAAATTTTCAACATGATTCGAAGATATTTTGAATATTTACAAATTTTATTATGTAAACAAGGGAAAAATTCAAAATAAATACATTTTTGTCAAATTTAATATCAAAAATTATATTTAAGGTAGATAAAAGTTATATTTACAAGGAGTAAAAAACGGAAAGTGAAGAAATTAAAAGAGACCTATGATAGGAGCATCTTTAGAAATCCCTTTGTATTTTGGACACTCAAAATTCAAATTTCTCGACGGTGGAAAATCTTCAAACGAAGTCTATTCTCCAATCCCAACGGTCAAAAGATGTATCATAACTTAACCCCTAAAGGACCACGAAGCCACCACGTGGCTTTTGGAACTAGAAAGTGAGGAATTTTGAGTTGTTGGACCGTGAATTGTAAAGTGAGCAACAAAGAGACCCTAGTTCTTTTTGAGAGCTGAATCCGTGAGTACTTCTTGATCGAAATTCCATGAAGTGTGCAATTTTTGGTGATTTTTTTGAGCTGCAAGGAGGTTATTTGGGCGTCACTTGAGACCCTCATATCTTTCTCCTCACACCTCCAAATTAATTGAAACTTTTTGCACATGTTCAAAATGATGATCATTATGCATGGTAGAAATTTCAAATTTTTTGGAGTACTTTTGATCAATCCGATTTCAGCATATGTACAAAATACCCTGAACAAGTTCCATTGATCTTCTCAACGGTGGCATTTTCTCAAAAATTGTGTGATTTTGTTGATCCTTTTTTCATACAAAAGCTATGTAAGTCTTCTTCGAATACAACGGTGCTGATTGTCAAAATGACCCCACACCAATGAGGAATTGAGCTTGTTGTAAGAGCTAGTCAAGAAAATAGGAGCTAAGCTAAAAAACCCCCCGGTCCTTTAGGGGTTAACTTAACCCCTAAAAGCCCGAGGGGTATTGGACAAAACATAGATGTGTTATAATATGTGCCTTCCATATGTTTGATGAAGGTTGGTTCAATAGACAAAATGTAGAGTATCATCTTTACAAATTATCCGTACGGTCAAACTTCCTAAATAATCTTTAGATCATTTTTTAATGAATTTAAAAGCATTAACCTTCGAAAATTTGTATAAATTATAATTTTCAATTTTAGAGTTCAAAATTTAGTACGATTGGTTAAAGTTGGGCTATCTATCGTAAACTTCAAAAATGCAAGAGAAACGATGGAGGAATCATCATTACTTTCCCCAAATAGCAAATTTTGTAACACTAAGACAATGTTGAGGTGATCTACTTTGAAAAATTCTCCCAGGTGGAGTTTAACTCGGATTGCCATAATTCAAATTGGGTTGGTAAGTAGACTTGATGTAGTATTTTAAAATATTTTTTATTTTTTCAAAAAAATATTTTTTTGTTTCGGGCAGCCCGTTTTTTCCGGGCAGCGACCAGAAAATGGTCCCTCGGGAGCTTAGGGGTTAAACATCTAATGAAAACACCAACTACAATAAAGTTAAAACACTTGATTTTTGGGGCGTTTGACCAAAAAACAAGCATAATATGGTTGATTGGTCCTTTAGGGGTTAAGAAAAATGGAAAATTTTTGATAGCAAAAAAAAAAAAAATTAAAAAAAAAAGAAAAAAAAGAAAAAAGAAAAAGGACCTATTTCCTTGTAGAATAGATTTATATGTATAATGAAAAATTTAGCTTATGTCAGTGTTATTATTAAATTGTAAGTATGAATAGTTTTGTTTTGCATGCAATCGAGAAATCTCGTTCCCAAAACCTAATGTAACTTATGAGGTTCATTTTTTAAACTCAATGTTCACATTATTTTAACACCAAAAAATTCATTTACCATTCAAGTAGACCAATGGCATGCCAAACATTGTGAAGAAATAGTTGGTGATTTTGAGTATCATTATGAGTAAAAATTAGTACCACATGATGTGGTCATGGGGAAATCTAGAAGTTTGATTTTTGTGACAAAGTTCTTTTCACTTCGAAAATTTGTATCAATTTGAAAATTGAGAATTAAGTTGCAAACATTCGTGCATTCCGTGAGAAATCTACTTCCAAATGACCGAAAAATATTTCTCATAAATAACCTTGAAAAAATGAGGCCATATTTCTTAAGGTGGTGGTTTTAGGACATCCTACCTTAACCCCTAAGTGACGGATCAACCATTTTATGGTCTCTGCCCTTTTTTTATGGGCTGCCCGAAATAGGAAAAAATATTTTTATAGAAAATAAAAAATATTTATAAATAGGTAATCAAGTCTACTTTATAACCCAATTTGAATCATGTCAATCCGAGTTAAACTCCACCCGGGAGAAATTTTCAAAGAAAAACACTTCTACATTGTCCAGTGTTAGAAAACTTACTATTTGGGGAAAGTAATGATGTTCTCTCCGTTGAAAAATTTGCAATTTTTTATTTTAGAATAGAATGTCTAGTTTTAACAAATCATACAAAATTTCAAGTTCTAAAAATAAAATTTGTGATTCTGATAAATATTTGAAGTTAAATGCTTCTAAATTCATTATGAGATGATAAAAAGCTATTTTTTGATATTTGACCGTATGGAAAATTACTAAACATCAAGCTCCTCATTTTCTCTTTTGGACCAAACTTCATCAAAGCTGAAGAAGTAATTTTTTATAGCACATTTATGTTTTGCCCTTACCCCCTCCGTCATTTAGGGGTTAAGTCCTTCAAGAAGCATGGCTCATCACAAACTGGAACTTGTAAGAAATTTCCTTGCAAACCTCAAATTTCAAGAGAACATGACTCATCACAAACTGGAACTTGTGAGAAATTTCCTTGCAAACCTCAAATTTGCCGAGAACATGACTCATCGCAAATTGTAACATTTGAGGAATTTCTTCACCAACCTCAAGAACTGAATGTGGCAGTACAAAGTCATGCATTACCATGCCAGTGTGATCCAACCTAACAATATTAGGAACATCTGGGAATGGCCCCTGTTGTCCACATCCAGGAAGCTTCCATGAGGCAACAGCATATCATTCCATTAACAGACTATCAACGAATGTACAGTGACATTTGACCGGGCACAAAGCCACACGCCCATAGCCATCACACAAAGACATGAGCATTTATTATTTATTTTTCCCATTCTGTCATTCAAGAATGAAAGGCTACTATTTCAACCCAAAATACAAATAAAAACAAAATATTGAAAGAAGATACAAGCAAACAATGCAACTCAAGGAATGACAGAGGTAAAAGGAAAGGAGGCAGCCAGGGGGATCCCACGGTATGATAAGACTAAGTTATAAGCTTATTACTTTTTATGAATGATTTCGCCCCGGTGGCCGAAATGTTGCATGGTACAGCCACAGGTGCCAGCATGTGGGTGGCCGGGGGCAGGGAGAGAAATTTTTATGGGACGCCCGGAAACCAAGGCAGGGGGTGCAAGGCAGGCAGCCATAATTGCAGGAAAGTGAGTGCTTGAGAGGGCGTGCAATAATTTTGCAAGATGCCTGACAATGAATGTGTAAGGTATTGCGTTGAGCAGGTCAAAAAGGACGTGACTGGGAAAATAAAAAATAAAAAAGGCTTTTTTCTTTCCGTGCCGTTCAGTTCCTGATTAGTTCATCGTTCACAGCACTCATGCACAACATGGTTCGGGGAAATTTATCAATCGGATAACTGGTCTCTCGTATTTTCGGTTATCTGTTTTTAAATCAAGCTAGTGACAGAACTCACAGGAGAGATAACCTGGTCCACCACGTCATCACCTCCTACTGACTACTTGGTGGAATCCTCGCTCATGCACCTCGTTCGCCGAATATGTGATGTCCACTGACTTTGGATCCGCTCCTACGCTCCCCCAGCCGACAGTTTTCTCAGCCCATATGACTTGTTGAAAATCCATTGTAGCAAGTGGTGATTCAGAACTCGTCGATTGCAGTTGATCAGTCTTACTAGTGTCGCATCATCAGGTTCGTACTCCTCTGCAATTCTATGGTTGCTGATATTTGTATGCAGTCGTAACTTGCATAATTGCTCAGTCTGTCTCTGTCTGTCTGTCTGTGTCTTCCAATTGCATTGAATCGGTCCTTTGAGCTCACGTTCTGTGTCGCAGAGCCTTAGAGCCGGAGTTTCAGTAGTGTGGGTTAACGTCTTTCAAAACAGAGTCTGAAAATAGTCAGGTTCGCTGAATTTCGGCCGCTAATCATTGGAATCACAAGTCCAGCACGTTCTATATCAACGGCACTGTCGAGTTTCTAGTATGTGAAGAGAGTTTGGAATTGTTAGAGATTGCGGTGTTTTCGAAAGACGTAGTAGTGAAGAGCTGAATTCGTATGCACCGCTTTAGAGCGAGGAATGATCGAATTTTCGTTTCGGTTTGACTGATTCTTTCTGTGCGCAACTGAAACAGGATTCAGGGTGGGTGCCCAGATTCGTTTAGAAAGCAGCGATGGAAGGCGGGGGCGGCAATGCAGCCATGTTGTTGTTGACGTTATTTTTGGGCGTGGCCATATCCGGGTGCCGAGCGTGGGACTGCTCCGCGAATGACAAAGCCGTGCTGCTGGCATTCAAGGCGGGGTTCGTGGACAGCACGGGCGTGTTCACGACATGGCAGGCGGACAGCACGAACTGCTGCACGTGGACGGGCGTGACGTGCCGGGAGTCGGACGGCGCGGTGATCGAGCTGTCCGTGGTGGGCTCGTCGGCGTCGCAGCCGTACCGCGACAGCAGCTACAACGCGGGCACGGTGGGCGCGGGCCTCATCGCGCTCACGTCCCTGCAGAAGCTGAAGATCCAGTGGGTGCTGTTCAACGGCGGCATCCCGTCGCAGTGGGGGGAGTTTTCCAACAACCTGGTCTCCATCACCATCAACGACTGCAACCTCCGCAACGACATCCCGTCCAACCTCGCCAACATCAACAACCTCCAGCACCTGGACCTCAAGGAGAATCACCTCACGGGCTCCATCCCGTCCACCTTCTGCACGGACCAGAGCATCAACTACATCGACGTCTCCTACAACGACATGAACTACATCCTGGTGCCGGCGTGCTTGCTGGGCAACAACAACATCACCATCATCTACTCCGGCCAGGGCCAGAGCACCAGCCCCGGCACCCCCGGCGCGGGCTCCTTGCTCACCGTCGCCGCGTCGTTCGTGGTGGCCGTCGGCGCTTTCGCCTCCGCCGTCCTCTTCCTCTAATTTCAAACATTCAGGTGTGAGAGTAGGAGTTCACGCAAGAGAATTTTGATGATGATGTTGCCTCTCTCGTTTGATTCCCTCTTCGCTATAAGCGTGTTGAATTAATTAATACCCACTTTTTGTTTCAGAGAATTTTAGTTAGGGGCGCGCATGCCAAATTACACTGGCAACGAGTACATATCAGTGTTGTCGATACGATCAATATGATTGTAGGACTTCTACCGCAAGGCAGGTTGAATGTGTGATCTTGACTCTGTACTAGCTAGCTAGCAATGAATTATAGATGATCTCTCAAGTGGCATGTATATTAATTAGAAGCTAGTACCGCTCGCTAATTATCTGTTGCGAAACCGCGTCCGAGCATTCGCTGGGCTGTAAGTAACTCGCCGTTCAAGAATAAAGCAAATGTTTATTCTGCGTCTGCTGTGACTAACTCATTTGGACTAGAGCGAGCAGCTCTGTGAGTGTGAGTGTGTACTGATCGAACTTCCGAAAACCCTAGACATGCCGGTTCTATTCATGCCTTTTCTAGGTTTCAGTTTAAGATGTGACGAATTTATGGTTTCAGGAATCTAGGTTGCAAAAATTGCACCAGGAATGGAGCTTCAAGGCTCATAAATTGTGGGTTCGCCTTCAAATTGAGGTCTTGGTTTGGGTCAAGATAAATTTTCATATCTTTTTGGTGTAGAGTTTTTTTCTTAGGCTTGGTTCAAGATTTTCCCCAACTTACTTCGAACGGCTCTCTTAGGTCTGAATGCTCAATTCTTGTTTCAACTTTTTCTTGAGCCGATAGTCTAAAACCCCCTTGTTTAATTCAATTTGCAAATGCATTCATGTTGGTTGGTGATTGAGCACGTGTTTGAAGAGGAGGCTACTGTACCGATGACCCTAAGATTAAAGGTTTGCACTCACTGTAATGTTGGACTAGGACAATTTTCTACCCCTATGCTGGTTCCCTGGCTATTTAATGTTTCAGTGTAGTTGTACAGTACACTGACTGCTTGGAACATGGTCACAACCTTAGCTACATGGCTTGGATACACACACGGATGAAAGTTCTTATATTTGGCCTTGTGTACTGAGTTTTTGAAGTTAACACTTTACATTTGCTGTGTATAGTGTCAATTAAGTTTAACTTTAATTTTGTTTCACTTCACATGTGGAATCATTTTTTATTGTTACATTGCACATTCGAAGACTTGTGATTTGTGAGTGATTCACTTACGAGACATTTGCAGTGTGTGTTGGTGAAGAAGTGCAGAATTTGAGCCTACATTGGTGAAGAAGTGCAAAATTTGAGCCTACATTTTATAACTTAGTTGGGTGGCTTTTAGGACTCTTATGGTCATGTTTTCGGGATAATGATAATAATAATAATCATAATCATAATAATAATGGTTGAGGAGACCATCGTGAATGAAGAGTCTGACGAAAGTAGTTCGTCGATCTATGCCCGAGGGGCCTAGATAGTGAGGTCTACCCTTGGTGCCTCCTTTTGAAGGTTCTTGGGACATTTCACAACAATAGAGTTAACCGAAAAGAAGGCCATGGAACCTCCCTTTTCAACCTCCTTCTAACCTCTTTTCAGCTATAGTTGGGTTGAGTAGTGTCGTGTCATAACTTGTCCCCTTGTGGGCCATGGGCTTGGAGCTTTGGTAGGAGGTGTGGGAGTCATTACGAGGTGTGGAGAAAAATGGCACTGGCTTGCTTTAAATTGTCTCCCAACTCATCGTGAACTAGTTTTTGGTCTATTTATATTTCCATATGAGTTCAAGAGGAGTTCAAGAGGAGTTTGCTAAAACTTTCCTCTTTGAGCTGACTTTTCGGTTAACTCTAATGTTTGGCCATTTCACGGTGTCACTTAATATTCAATGACTTGTCTATAATTTTTCCTCTTTTCTTATAATATTGTACGTGAGGGTCAAATTTGATAGTAAGAATGGTGTTAAAAATGAATTTCCTCGTCAAAATTTGAGAGGTACTTGTGACCCTAAATGAATCACAAGATGACAAGTGTCACTTTGTAACAAATTAGTTCATTTATGTTAAAACTGATAGCAATGTAGGGTATTTTCTAAATGGATGGATGGATGGGATGGATGGATAGATCAATGGATCGATAGATCGCTATATAGATTGATTGATAGATAGATCAATATATAGATAGATAGATAGATACTCTGGTCCTCAATTGAGGCCGGCGTGAATAAATTGTCTGTTTATAATGTCAATGAGTCAGTGCCCACTGGACAAAGGGCCATTCGAAATGTTAAATACTTCAATATCGATATCCAAAATTCTATGTAGACATCCTCATACAACATTGAGAGCCGTCATTGTAGCATGCATACTACACTAGAGCAACTTTCAAAAAAATAACATATTTATATTGGATGAGAACCTCTTCATACCTGAGTGGCTACTATAGTTGTTAGAGTGGGCAAAAAAGAAACCTAAAAGTGCTATGTTTCAAGGCCTTTTGACCCTTAAACGTCAAGAGGGTCCTTGGAGGGCAGCTTGAGGAGCATCTTTAAAAGTCTACAGCAGTTGAAAAAAAATTAAAAAAAATGGCTAGTTTGCCCACTTTACTGGCTAGAAGGCGCTGCTGACCAACGTTTTTGTTGTTTTTTAAATAAAAAAAATGTTTTGACTCTCTACAACTACTATCCGATCATAACTTCCTCCTTCTTTTGATTCCTTTGTTTGATTGTGGCTTGTTCCACAGTTGTTTAATTTAGACGCATTTGCTAAATTTAGCCTTTTTTTTCATCACCTTTGTTGTAATATTCTACCTCAGCTTATTATTCCACCTCAGCTCATTGTACGTAACAAACTAACTGTAGTAACAACTAGTCACTATGACACTTGGATATCTAGAATGAATATCTTTTATCGTTTGAATTCCTGAGATGTAATCATGATGTTAAATCCTTCCTAAACGGGTCACCCGTGTCCTAGATTAGTACTGGATCAAACTTCATCAACTAATAGCTCTCTTGTACTGATGTTTGCTTGTAAATGCGCATACTCCAAGATTCAGTAAGCTCATGTGTTTATTGTGAGCAAGATCGAAATGGATGTACTCAATGATTTCAACATCTTTGTTCAATCAAAGTATGTTAGAGCTTTCTCAGTAACGGTGTGTGTACAATCTATTCTTGCATATTTCTGAGTGCCTTGAATAAGTTTTTGCCATATAAATCTTTCCACTCTTCTACAATAGGTTATGGGCCCTAATCGTTTCCTTTAGTCGCTCTAAGTCAACCAAGAGAAATCAGAAAGTGTCGTCCAAATAGCAGCTACTGTGTCTACAGTAAATTTTTTTTTCAAACATGAAAATAATAATAAAATATATATAGTGTTGTCCTACAACAAGTTCAAACATTGGCAGTGTCTTTTTTTGTTGTGCCGTTAGCAATCCTCTGTATCTGTCCGTGCTAGTCAGTCTGTGCATCATGAATAATAATGCTGAGTTACGGAATGTCAAATGTTATAATGGCTAAAACTTCCACCACTGGAAGTTCCAGCTCTGTGCTATCTTGTTAGGACAGGACCTCATGGGTATGAGTTGACGGTTCGGTTCCTAAAGCCACGGATCCTAGCCTGCTCAAAAATCAGAGTGGATCAAAAAGGACAATTAGTGCATCTCCCTTCTCTACAAGGCAGTAGATGAGTCGATTCTTGAAATACTGACCAAAACTATCTAGAACAAGTTCAAGCTTCTTTACGATTAGTCTGCTCATAGGTTGGTTTACCACATTCAACAACATTTTTACGAGTGCAAAATGGACAACTCTAATACAATAGCTTTCTTTTTAGGAAAATTTGAGGTGATCAAGAGCTCTCTCATCAACATGGGTAACAACTCTATCACTGATGCCAGTCTCATTGCCAGAGTACTAGCAAACCTTCCGTTTGTTCAGTATATTTCTTTTCTTTCTGCTTGGGACAATGTTGAGGATGCATCTCACACCTTAAAGAACTTCACTCATTAGGAGAAAAATGGGGTTCCAAAGGGGCCCTGTAAGCTTGCCCGGGTTAGGTGAACCGGCTGCCCAAACACCATTTTCTATGTAAACCCATTGGTGCAGTCGCTGCCCGCTGACAGCGTCGGAAGCCGCAGTGTTGGCAGTGCTAGTAGTGTCGGCAATGTTGGCAGCGTCGATTGGCGTGACCCACGGAACTGCACTGCTGGCAGCCACGGTAGCACCATTGGTGCCCTGATGTAAAGTGCAGGGTTTGGCCTAATTTTTTCAGCACGTGCCAAAGGCCAAGGCCCCTTTGTGACTACACATTTCTACTAATGATACACTTAACTTTGCTATGAGACTCGTCTCAAGAACGAAGAATATGAAGAAAAGAAGATAGTTGTAGCATACGCTACCTTTCAAAGTCAATAGTCTCGTCGCCTAGATCCCTCACCCTCTGTTTTTCCTGATAGTCGCCTCTAACTCACTTACAAGCAGTGTCAAGAGCGTCGACGTCAAATCACTAAGACAAAGAAAGTCACGCCCTATTGGAAGTGTGGACTGCACGGTCACTGGGTCTGCGAGTGTCCCTCCGACCAACTAAACTCTTCAGATCTTTTTGATCAGCCACACTCAACAATACAATTAAAAACAACTAGCTCTCGTAGTCAAACCTCCAAACCACCGTGCTTACATGACAACTAGTACAGCTGCCGATTCTTCGTCTTGCTATGTAGACAGTGGCTGCATTGATCACATGACTATGACAAATGCGTTCTTTTATGTATACACTGATATTTCCTATGAAAAGCGAATTGTTCAAGGAGCTGGAAGTATCACCCTTGAAGTCATTAGCGTAGGTGACATCAATGTCCAAGTTCATCTTGGCAAGTGAGAGGAGTTTTCCACACTCACAGACGTGCTCTTCGTTCCACGACTTGACACTCGCTTATTTCCATTCCAGCGCGCTACTCAGAAGAATGTTGATAAAATCATGTCAAAGCATTCTTGCTGACTTGTGACCCAAGACAATGAAGTTGTTATATTTGGTGTGTATGTTAGCAAACTATACAAGCTCTGCATCACACCGCTATTGCCAAGTTCTGTTGCTACCCTCCATGTTGGTAGTCTCAGTGTCCCGTCTAAGAAAGAGAGTCAGCAGAGCCTTAACGTTTGGCACAAGCGACTTGCACATGTTCATTACCACATGCTCAAGAAAATGTCCTCTCACAACACTGTTGAAGGGCTCCATATTCTTGGGAGACCTGGTCCACTGCGGTTTTGCACAGGATGCGCCTATAGAAAAAATCATTGATACAATGCGTCCTTGACTTTTTGGTTCTTCAATAGGCTGTTCTTATCTGGAGAAATCTATTGCGTCCGCCGTTGCTACTTATGTTATCGCCGTCTTTAGTCAACTCTCTCGCAAGCCCTCATGCACTGCATTTTTAGATATTAGTGCAAAGTGATGATAAGCGCTTGGTTGGGACCAGACTGTTCTTCCTGACAATCTGGTGCACTCTGATATTTATGGGCCAATGAGCCAGACCACTGTCAATGGCGCCCGTTACTTTATTCTTTTTAAAGATGATGCCACTAGGTATTGGGTCGTCAACTGCATGACAAAGAAGTCAAAGGCCCTACGTCACTTTGAAGAGTTTGTTGATCAGCTACATCGCCAAACACACTCTTGTGTGAGTCAACTAGTATCGCCTTCACCGAATTTCTCTACCAAGAAAGCATTGCTCAGGAACTGACCACACCATACACACCTGAGCAGAATGGAGTAGCTGAATGGGACAACAAAACCATCATAGAAGTTGTACATAGCATGCTCTATTTAACGAATGTGCACACCAAGTTTTGGGGTGAGGCCATGCATACAGTAGTTTACTGCCTCAATAGAACTAGGATTTACATCCTTGACGGCAAAACACCATTTGAGAAATGGCACAGCGTTCGTCCTTGTGTCTCATATATCAGTCTTCGGAGCAGATGCATTCATCTTTGTTCCCAAACAACTACGCAACAAACTTGTTCCCAAGAACACCAAAGATATCTTCATCGTATACAACAAGTATAGCAATGCTTATCGTCTCATGCTTATTTTTCCACCTTAGCTCATTATACGCAACAAACTAAGTGTAGTAACATTTGGTCACTATGACAATTAGATATTTAGAGAGAGTATCTTCTATTGTTTGAATTCCTGAGATGTAATCATGATGTTAGTTCTAGTAAGCTCATGTGTTTATTGGGAGAATGATCGAAATGAATGTACGCGATGATTTCAGCATCTTTGTTTAATCAAAGTACGTTAGAGCTTTCTCAATAATGGTGTGTGTACAATCTATTATTGCATATTTGTGAGTGCCTTGAATACGTTTGTATCATATAAATCTTTCCACTCTCCTATAATAACCGAGATAATAACCTTTTCAAAACACCAATTCATTTTAAATTTGGTTGAGAAAATCCACTTTTTTCTCCATTATTCTCTCATAAATAAACCGACAAGGTTTGTTTTGACATTTAAAGGTTAACTTAAATGTAGTGTTTTATTGTTACTAATGTAAGGTAGAGGGTCATGTTTCCGACCGGGTTGTAATTCCGACCCCTACTGATTGGGGGATGGGTGTCAGAAACCAACCAGCATGGTTTCAGATAGTGTCCAAGAGTGATCTAATTTCGTCCATGCTTGGAAAAATCAAGAGCTTCTGATTGGTGTAGAAGCACTCTATTTTCAGAATCCAACCTCTCATGAAAACCATGACTCTATGAGCGGTTAATGGTCACTCTAAGCTTTCAGACTTAAAAAATCATAGAAAATTGTAGAAATGCTCAAAAAATGTTTTTTTTGGGGATGCCTTTGCAATAGCTTTGCAGAGCATCCAAAAATTATAAAAAATTTCTTTCACAAGTCTAAGTATACAAACCTGAAATTCAGTCGGGAATTGGTCCCACTACCTTAGTAGTCACACCTCTGATATGTGGCATCCTGAATGGTAGTATCCACTACTTTTGCTTTATACACGATAATATTAAAGAGGTATTACACTTTGAATTGGATTCAAATTCAAACAGAGTCTCAAAAACTGACTAATTGGAAGTAAGAAATGTCTCTATTGGACTTGAAAATTTCATTAAAACAAATGCTTGTTCATTTAAGGTCCTTGGCATAAATGGTTTAAATTCAATTTGAAGGCATGTAAATTTGAACCCAAACAAGTGTAAATGCCTAAAGACAAATAGAAGGTTAACCCCTAAATGCCTAAAGCCCTCTCCAAATTTGGCAATTTTGCAAAGCTGCATATTATAAAATGCAACTTAGAGGGATATTTTGAACTTGATATATGAATAAAATTTGTACAGTATGAATTTTGGATTCTATCCATACGGTTAGATCTATGATTGCTATTATCAATAGTTTTGTATAAACTTTGAAACTTGAAATTCAAAATTATTTTGTAATTCAATTACGAATAAGATATTGACAATCTACCAATGAAATTCATTGTGATTGGTTGAAATGTAATACTTTAAGTGTAGTGATTTTTGGAGATTTCTTGATTCCTTAATTTTATGAGTTGACATTTTTTAGAACACTTATGCACTGAAATCTTCAATTTTTTTGATGGAACACTACAACATGAAATGAGGCATAAAAAATTTGCATATCATCCCCTTTCTAATCGGATCACATATGCATGAAGCTAACTTCCCATAGAATCTACAGTAAAAATTCTACACTGCAAAAAGTGCATGACGGATGAGAAATTTTGAATAAAATCTGTACATCGTCTAAAAAATGGATGCTTAGGCAGTTAGGAGTTAAGTAGTGGGTTTAATCTACTATTTAACTAGAGTGGTGCACCCATGAAGGCATGCACGTTTGAGTCGACGATTTTGCTACCAAAACGATGTCACTCAGGTGCCACACCATTTTGGGATGAGTTTCTTGGTCCCCAACCCTAGTGTAAAGCCTTTAGGTCCAATTTTAAACTCTCGATCAATAATATTACTCGATTTTAGGGTCTCGGCCAATAGGATTGCTTGATTTCAGAGTCCTGGTCAATAAAGTTGTTCGATTTTAGGGTCTAGGCCAAAAGGATTGCTCAATTTCAATTTTTTTTTAAACCCTGGCCCTATGTAAGAATGATTATTAAAAAAAATGTTTTATTTGAGTGAAGGAAAAGAATCAGTTTCCTAAAACTCGTGCTCTCTTCAAAATCTAGAATACCCGCGTAACTTATACACAAGCTGGGGCTAAATGGAAGGCCGCCCCGATTCAATCCGGCCCAAGTTTTGAAGTTCGGGCCATGGCAAACCTTGTCTTGATTTCGTCAAACCGGCCCAAAGGTTTGGTACCAAAATCATGCCACATAAGACACCACGTAGAAAAAATTGCTCTTTCCGACCCGGCTTTAGTATAAAGCCCTTGGGCTGAATTTGAAAAAATGAGCGATCTTATTAGTTGAAATTGGTTGAAATTGGTTGAAATTTGAAGAGTTCGGGCCGGCCCTCAATCCGGCCCCAAGTATAAAGTGGGCCTTAGTTGGGTGCAAGATTTCCCTTTCAAACCTTGGCCACTTAGAGGCCACATCATAAGAGGCTTTTTCCGTTCCGTGCCCCATGACATCCAGTCCCTGCTGAATGTCGCGCTCCGGAAGCCCATTCTTCTTGCGAGTGAGAGACAGACAGAGAGAGATTAGGGTTGTTGTTGTTGGAGCACAATGATGCATTTGAAGAACGCCAATTGGATTCGTCTCATGTGACGGAGGACCAGTGGATTGAAAGACTCAAGATGAGTTTGCAATTGCACTTTAGTTCGGCTCACACGATGCTGCAAGGAATGCAAGGATTGAGAGTAGAGAGACTGAATCCCGCTCTTGTGCGCCATAGCCATGTCGCGGTGGTGGCATCGTCGAAGGTGAAGCCGCGAATCATGAGGCTGAAGAAGGACGAGATTGCGCAGGTGCTGCCGTGGTCAGGGTCCGGGGAGCAGAGGCTGCGGAAGCTGGGCACGCCGGCCACGTGGTTGGCGCGCTTGGCCATCTCCCTGGCGGGGTCCGTGGTGTTCTACAACTTCAACACCACGGCCGCGGCCGTGGCGTCCCTGTACTGGGCGTGGGATCCCCTCCTCAGCACCACCTTCGCCAACACCGCCCTTCGCCTCCAGTACCCCTACGCTGGCCTCTGGCGAGCTCGCGTCCTGTCCGTCAATCTCGTCAAGCCCCTGCCGAAGCCCCGCAGCGATGACGTGTTCCAAGAAATCTTTGAGTCGCAAACCCCTGATAAACCCTTTCTGGAACTCGTCATCGGCGACGGCACCTCCGCCTCTCTCCAGGTATAATAATAATAATTCCTCATCTTCTCTTTTGCCAGTTCCTACTCCCTCCGTCTAGTGATTTTTTTTTTTTTTTTTTTTCCATCTTTTCAAGGGAGTCCTATTGGCGATTTGAAAATTGGAACTTGAAAGTAGAGAGCATTTTTCGGCGATTCACAATTCTTTTTTACTACAAATACATAGCTTTTCTATAGAATTGTTGGCTATACAATCCAATGATAATGGAAGATTATGTCGGTATACTCTATTGTTTTACCCAACTTTTCTTGTAGCAACTTAGCAAGCCCATTTTTCAAATAGCAAGTCGGCGATCAATACAGCCACAAGTTTTTTTGCTGGTTCCTACTCCCTCCGTCCCAAAGAAGATCGATGACTTTTGCACGGAATCTTCTCCCAAGTTACAAGATGTCAAACTATTCATTTATTCAAG
The DNA here is from genome assembly GCA_022496805.1 of Pohlia nutans. Taxonomy (NCBI): domain Eukaryota; kingdom Viridiplantae; phylum Streptophyta; class Bryopsida; order Bryales; family Mniaceae; genus Pohlia; species Pohlia nutans. The sequence continues at coordinate 9,935,301 of CM040086.1, forward strand.
TTAGTTTTCTTTTGCATATTCTCATAATAAAAAACTGCAATATTATGCAATGGTCTGATATGGGTACCCCTCCTGAACTAGTGTGATTTTAGAAAAATGTCCAAAATATTGGAAAATTACAAAAATTAGATGGTGTTAAAAGATGCCATGGCTGCAGTTGCATACATGGTGTTAACCCCTAGACGTCCCATGGGATAGTATATACGTTGTCGTATAATTGGGATTTGCTACCAACAAGAAACTCTAAATTAAGATCTCAGTAGCTCGATAGAACCGCATCGATCTAAATTTCAACTTCTCTTTTGAACTCAAACTCATTGAAGGTGTGGATTCATTCCACATACAACCAAAATACAACGTATTCTACTGGCCGCAAAGGCACGATCAGACGTTTAGGGGTTAAAAGATATGGCATTTCTAGCACACATAAAATGAGTTATAGATGATAGTGTTTTAGGGGTACCCACATATCATACCCTTGCCCAGTACCCGATTATGTCTGTACCTAGTTCTTATGTTCGAGCCGTGTCGATTAGGCACACAATTCTTGCTGAAATTGTCTGCGAAGTGTAGACGCTGTGCTGTCTGGATGGATTGTGGACGGCGTTGAATGTCGTTGCTTCAATGAAGAACTGCTGTGGAAAAGTATGTTTTTTTCTTTTTCGATTGTTAATGTGGAAATGCTTGGTTTGCAGATGAAAATAGGGTTGCCCAGTAAGAAGAACCAGCAGGTGCGAGTGGGAGTGGCAGTGGAGGTTCTCGTGTTGTCAGATATCAAGAGCCTGTCCCGCTTCATGGCTGTTCGAGATGTCTATCTCCCTGAAATGGACCTCTGGCTTTCGGAAGACCCTTGCATTGAGAGGCCCGTGTTTGAGAATCTCATCGAGACCTTGAGGGCGGATCCTTCGGTGACGCCGGCTTTGAAGGTAAAGTTTCACACGGTCATTCGATTCTTATGCATTTGGGGTTCTTCGCCGCATTGACCACACACCCCAAGTTTTTTTTTTTTTTTTTTTTTTCAAAATGGATTCGCAAGTTCAAAATGATTTGAAACTTCTTACAACTATTGACGATTGAGTCTTAAACCTTTCACGAGAAAAACAATTGTAATTCTGATGTATTTAGTGACGAATGTCCAAAACAAGTGTTTCCCCTTCACCACACATCCACCGCACATCCACCTCGCATAGTTGTTTTCCCTTACCTAAAGAGTAAGAGTTAGTCATATAATAAAGTTTCTTGCAATTCTGCTGTCGATGATTACGTGGATTCAGTGCACAAGAAGGGAACCAACGTTCTTACAATAGGGGGGTGTTAAGGTAGAGGGCTCTAAACCCGCCCCGGTTCTAAACCCGCACTCTACCAAGGACAAACATTTTGAAATTATGGATGTATCCATGGTGAAGAGCGCCACTATAGAACCCTTGTGTTGTCCTCATAATGCCACAGCCTTTAAAGGGGCGGGTTTAGACCCTCCTACCTTAGAGGGAGACTATGCGACGCGGTTCCTATGTGTTGGCATCCCGTAATCCACGTCACAATTGTGAGACTCTCACCAAAATAGTTGCCTTCTAGAAACCGCTCTTCAAGGAGACAAGGGCCACGTTTTTGCTCCATAGCTCGTTGCAGAAGCTCACGCAAAAGTTGGGGCAAATACTTGCACTCTAACACCCCTAATACGAATGAAATTTTCTTGGAACCATTCGACGCAGTTAGTGTGTGTGGAGAAGGGGTAGTGTGGCATGTCCACCCTAATTGGTAGATCTGTCACACAAGAATTGATGTGGGTTGTGCATTTTGCAGGGTCGAGATACACAAGCTGTGAAGGCCAAGTTACCAGATTCAGTAGACATGATCCCGGGGACTAGTTTGGGCAACGTGTCTCCTGAGCCGCAAACTGCAAGGAGATGGCGACTGACGCAGCTAGATTACGAGGAATTTCCGAATGAGTTTGATGACGATCCAAAGCTGCAGGCTCTGAGAAGATTAGGTCAAAAGCCAACGGATGGGGTGTTTCAAAGACGTGTTCAAGCAGATGCCTATGCCCCACCCAGGCAAAATAGGAGGATGCAGGACTACAGTTCTGATTCGGAGGATATATGGGAGCCAGAGAATACTAACCAAGTGGATGACCAAGAGGCTTATGTTAAAGTACCTGATGCTAATGAGGGTGTTTTGGATGATGATGATGATCCTAAGTTGCAGAGATTAGGGCGAGGCCTCAAAAGTAGGGATCTTCCTAGAAATCTATCAGCAGATGCCTATGGTCCACCGATGCAGTATATGCGGATGCAGGAATATGGTTCCCAGGAGCAAGACAATAGTAACATGGTTGAACCAGAGTCATTTGTAAGTGATGGGGCCGATGCCGAGAGACCTGATGATAATGTGAACTCAAGGCAAGGTGAGCAGCTGACCACAGTTGATGAATTTTTAGGGAGTGGGCGCGACAGGATGCGGACTAGGGAATCAGATGTTGAGCTGGTACAAGAGGAAGAGGTTTGATCTCTAAACAAGATTTGGGAAAGAGTTTATGTATTTTCCCAGGAAGCTCTCGAGTTGTACATTATGCTGATGAGACTGCTCTTGTAGAACTGTGCATAATTAATTAGGTCGCAGTTAGGTAGTTAGATTGTGGAGTGTTCATACATTCTGATTTGATGCAGGCATCAGATGGTCTGATCTTTTATCAATTAATTTTCCAGACTTAGATGATCTGAGAGTGTCAACATTTGTGCTTATTTGCAAAGAGTGCTCATAGCTGTGTATTTTGGAAGGTTTACGCCAGTATGGATATCGATCTGGTATCCATAGCTGATGGAGTATAATTTAGGGTTAATCAGACTAATGCTGTTTTTGCAAGCGTGTACTCTTCTGGATGGAAGAGCCGATTTGCAATCCGTATGCTTGTGCTTGGCTGGATGAAGTATGAATGACACAAGTGGGAGCCAGAAATCCTCTCTGCTATGTCAGGTATGGCATTGCTAATGAATTCACGAACTGGTTTCAGAGTTTCTGATAATAGAAGATTGCTGCTGTGTGGTAGTCTTTCTAAAAGAGCCCATGGAGAAGATACTTGTAGATGAGTAAATAAGGGAGTAACCTACCGGTGCAGGCATGAAATGATTTAAGTAACAGGAAATTCAAAGAAATAGCTGCATTCTATTGGTTCTTTACTGATTTTGAGTTTCAGACAAGTGGAAGTTGCTTGTGCCAAGGGAGATGAGTCAATGCTTTTTTGAGGTTCGATACTGCTTTGGTATAATGACATGGTAAATGGAGAGCTAATTCATGAGCTTGTACTGGAGAAAGTACAAATTTTTTGATAGTCTGAAAGTTAAGGAACTTCTCTCTTTTTGTGCTCTGGAATCACTTGTTTGTGCTAGCTTGGAGAACTTTCTCTTTTGATCGTACGAACGGGGTCTAATAAGAAACTGTAAAACCCAATAGAAGACATGATTACAAAGCATTCAAAATAAACAAGAGTCATACAGTATGTCGATTTGTGTTTTGCCAAATCTAGGTCCCCAATGCCGGTCACCATAATATCATCTTAAGTGACCTCTACATACGAACAAGGCGTGCAAAATATTATGCACCATTGTCATATCGAAGTGCTAAAAATTCCCGTAACGATTAAGCATATTTGAGAAGTTTGTATGTTGTACAGTCAGGTAGGAATTGCTTAGGAATTCCCACTGCAGGGATTTTTTTTTGAAAACTTTAAACACTCCGTGCGTACTCAAAAATGATCCGATTTGGAAACCGCAAAGTGCGTTGGAATCACATTGGCGTGTACTACAATATCATTTCAAATTTACACATGTATTAGTGAAAGTTATACAACAAGTTAAAAATAATACATGCACTATCTACCATTGAGTGCTCTCACCGTTTGCTTCAGTTACGGTGTCCATTTTAGCAAGCATATATGAAATGAGCGTTTGAAAGTGTTCTTGAGATACTTGGGCCTATACTTGTAAGATAATTTGTATCATTCCATTTGTCTTATTTGCACTTTTTTATTTTGTAATGGTATAGGGGCTTTCATGGGTTTTAACAAAAGTCCATTTGTCATCATTACTCCAACTACACAATCAATAGTTAATTTTGTGTAACTTATTTATGAAATTACATTGAGCGCCTTCTATTTTATGCATGATAGACCTATTCAATTCACATTGATGGAGGATGGTGATCCAATACACCGTAGTAGATATCATGATGATTAGAGACAAGCCCATGGAATCAAAAAGATTATGAAGGAAAAAGATGAAATGATACAAATCATTCAAGAAGTATGAGCTCAAGTATCTCAAAAACAACTTCAAACACTCATTTCAATTTTTCTTACTAAAATGAACACTGTAATTGAAGCAAACGGTGAGAGCACTCAATGGTAGATAGTGCATGTATTATTTTTAACTTGTTGTATAACTTTCACTAATACATGTGTAAATTTGAAATGATATTGTAGTACACGCCGATGTGATTCCAACGCACTTTGCGGTTTCCAAATCGGATCATTTTTGAGTACGCACGGAGTGTTCAAAGTTTTCAAAAAAAATTCCTTGTAGTGGGAATTCGTAAGCAATTCCTACCTGACTGTACTGTACATCATTTTCCAAAATGCCCTGGAACTCCCATTTATACCCTTTTAAGTTCAATGTAAAAAGCAGTTGGGATTCTTATGATGCACAATAGAACATTCATTCTTATGCAATTACCATCAATCATACCAAGTTTCACTTTTAGGAAATAATATCTTCATTTTTGGTGAATTTAATTTACTCATTAATAAAAAACTCAATTAGAGATAACATGAAAATGTCACATTGAATGTGTTATGTGTTATAGATAAACAAGATAATGTAAAAATTTCAATTCATCATTTCATTTTTCTTTTGCGAAATGGAATTCACTTGGTCAAAAAGATGGTCTCAGCTCTTAACCCCTAACTGCCCAAGCAGGCGTTTTTGGCCTGATGTACAGATTTCATCCGTATTTTCTCATCCGTCATGCACTTTTTGTGGTGTGATTTTTTTACTGAATTTTTTATGGGAAGTTAACTTCATGTATGTGTGATCCGATCGAAAAGGAAATAATTTTTGAAAAAATTATGCCTCATTTTGTGTTGTAGTGTTTCACCAAAAATCTTGAAGATTTTGGTCTAAAAGTGTTCATGAAAAAAAAAACTATTAAAACCAAGCATCCAAAAAATCTCCAAAAATCACTACACCTAAAGTACTACATTATAACCCATCACAACAAATTTCATCCACATATTGTCAATATCTTATTCGTAATTGAATTACAAAGTAATTTTTTATTTTATGTTTCAAAATTTATAAAAAAAGATTAGTGATAGTAGTCATAGATCTAAGTGTATAGATAGAATCTAAAATTAAAAATGTATAACTTTTATTCATACATCAAGTTCTAAATATTCATATTAATTGCATTTTATAATGCATCTTTGCAAAACTGCCTAAACTGGACATAGGTGAGGACGTTTAGGGGTTAATGATGTTCATGATTTATGCATCTTCAAAGGTAGAAGGTGCAATACTGAATAGCATTCTAAAACATTCTTTTAACAAAGAATGAAAGATATTGGATTCTCCAATGTACTACAATGAATATTTCATGGCATAAACACTTTCAAATGCCTATGCCACTCCAACTTCAAAAATTTATAAATAATTCCACAAGGGTGTACATTATTCATTACTTTCGTCACCCTATTTGTGCCACTATATAACAATAGTGCACATTTCAAAATTCTAAATATAAAACATTGATACATAATGATTACAAAGTGGCACAAAGTCACATGGTACAAATAGGCCGGTGGTTTACCTTATTCCCTCTTCTTGTTCCAACAACACTATGGTCTTACATTGGGATGAAGGTTACAATGTTCAATTGTAATTATATAGTTTTGTAAACAAAGAAGAAAAGGAAAAAAATGTTACTTTATTGAACTTTACTAAATCTCTTGATAGCATTTGGTGTGGTATTGCCAAAAAGAACAACAATCTAGAGAAACCTTCCAAAATCAAGCTTTTCTCTAAAAAAATGATTTAAGATTCCAAAATCGAGCTTTTCTCTAAAAAATAATAATTTAAAATTTAAGTTGCTATTCCAAGCTGAACTTGAACTGTCAACATGGTTGACATCCAAAGTAGTGACATCCATTGTTGTTCCTAACTCAAGAACACCCCTATCTACAAGAGTTTTTAGATTTCAACATCAAAATAGAAGAGCACTCGTAGATAGGGACGTTTCTAGGCCCATGGATGACAACGGATAATTCGACCTTAGTTGAACCCATTCTAGGTCTTGTATTGTTGTTTGGTGAGCATCTGGAATCATTTGTATTTTTGTACTGTACACACCAAAAAGTACAATTATTGTGGAATTTACATTATGTACTTTGGAGGAAGCCACTGAGTTTTTCAACTAGGTTGAGTGTTCTCAACCAAATTCAACCCAACCAAGGGCCGTAGAGAGGGTTGGAATTGGAAAGAGTTAAATGATGAAGGAAAGCACTATTAACCCTTTAGCGTGCCGTAGAGAGGGTTGGAATTGGAAAGAGTTAAATGATGAAGGAAAGCACTATTAACCCTTTAGCGTGCCGTAGAGAGGGTTGGAATTGGAAAGAGTTAAATGATGAAGGAAAGCACTATTAACCCTTTAGCGTGCCGGCGTCCAGAATCTAGACGCCGGATGAATTTCAACAGCTCGATTTCTGTACGTACCGGATGTTTTTCACCCATTTTTATTTTTTTTCATTCTTGTGCTAGTTGAATACCATTTGTACGGTATGGATCTTCCAAATAAGATAATGTGAATTTTTGAATATTTATAAAAGTGATCAATGTCAAGTTTCAATCTTAGTTCAAAAAGAAAGACCTTAAATATGATTTTCCATAGTAAGTAGAATCAAATAATGGAAACCATACCATCTCGTAGTGCATGTCATTCTAATTTCATTACAATATTTTTAAATTTTTTTGTGTTAGTTTTGGATTTTTAATTGAATTTCAAGAGAAAACCTTGCAAAATTACTTTAAAAATATTAATAATAAATATGATGAATCCAACCGTACAGATGTTATCTACACATTGACATTTACAACTTTGTTTTGTACATCAACTCCATTTCCGTTTTTCATCAACCATTTTATAACAAATCTTTGAAAACAGTGTTGAATCGGGACGTTAAAGGGTTAAACACAATGCTTATAGCTATTGTATAATCTATTATTAAAATACAGACCATGCACACATGCAAGGACAATTGAAACTGTTGTATTAGGTTTCTCAGAACGAGAGAAAAAAAAAAAAGTGATTTCTAATTCCGAACAATACAAAGAACAAAAGCGAATCAGAAAACTAAAAGCTATCACTACATATTTTACACGAGTGTACATGCACAAGTTTGTACTAAGGTATCGTTGAATCCTCCAATGCAAACAGAGACAGCTCCACATTAGTCGATCTCAGAATGCACGTAGTCCTTGAAAATGAAATTCTTCTCTGCTTCCTTCAAAGAGTAAGCCAAAGCTGCACTGATGACAGCTCCAGCGGCCAGAATCACTCGGACCGTGAAATCTGGGGGCACACCTGCTCCAGCCGCCAAGACCACAGTGCTTCCCCACAGTATCTTCTGCCACAGCTGGAAATCTTTTTGGGCTTTTCGACAGGAGGCACATTTGAGCGTGTGCTGCTCAGCCCGGTCCAGCATCTGCAATCCCAAGACCCAATTTCCACATCATAAAAAAAGCAACTTCTTAAGAGGTTTCTCTATTAGTGCTCAATGGAGGTCACAAAATGCACTAATGGAAAGAAGAAATCATGGCCTACATTTTTGAACAATCAAAAGATATGCTTCGAAAGCCGCTGTAATCGATTGTTAGCTCCCAAAGTGGACTTCCAATTTTAGCCATTCAGAACGATTACCAGGTACATACAAGATGTAGACCACCTAAACATTTGTTTAACCCCTAAACGTCCCAGCGTCCAGAAACTGGATCACGAACAGATTCGAAGCCTTGTAACTTTCTCATACAACCTCGGATGATTTTCATCCAAGTCACCTTTGAAAGCCTATTAAATTCTCTACCAATTACTATAAATCTCTTGTGATGGGGAGTTGTTGATAATATTGGAGAGGCCTCCAACTACAAGTATGTCTAATTTGTTGGGTAGATTTTATGCTTGCAATGGTCTTCTCATGTACACCTCACGTACATCTGAGCCATGCTAATATCTACTTTTGAGGCTCGAATCTACTTCTGTTCAAAGGGTTGGTACGTTTAGGGGTTAACCCCTAACTGCCCAACCATGCATGTTTTGCATGATGTACAGAAGCAAACTTCGTTTTCTCATCCGTCATGCACTTTTTGTAGTGTGAATTTTTTACTGAATTTTCTATGGGAGGTTAGCTTCATGCACATGTGAAGATGATTTGTGAAACTTTTATGCCTCATTTCATGTTGCAGTCTTTCACCAAAAATTTCAAAGATTCTAGTCTAAAAGCCAACTCATAAAATCAACTCACTTAGAGTAACAACGATTTTGGTAACAATAGCATTATAAATGTTTTTGACCAGTACCTCGCGTTTTGAGAGAACAGTGGAGGGCGGAGGTTGTCCAACTTTGGCCTCTGGAAACCATTCAGGGCCGCCTTTTCCATGCCTTTTCAGCCAGTTCCGGAAAGCAAGGACAAACCGATCTGCCTGTGTAGGTGTAAAAGTCAGCTTGGTGTACTCGGCATTCACGTCCCCGTTGTGTGACAAAAAGCCTTTCTCTTGGCCTTGCAGTACAATCATGTCTCCGTCATACACCAAGTTGGATGTCCAATGCTCGTACCATCTCGGAGTGAGCTGCACATGCGGAAAATGTAATCAGATCTAGCTCCTCCTTTCTTCCGCAATAAAGAAAGAAAGAAATAAATAAATGATTGATTGGAAATCTCAGCAAAGACAAAACTACAGGAAGGGACACTCATTGTAGTACCTGCCACCACCTATTGCCTGGCATCGAAAATTGGAAGAAATTCCGAGCACTGCATACAATGGACCTTGTCTTGCCAGGCGCCATGGGAATGTTGAAGGAGCATATAAGAATCTCCCACTTCTGGTCCCCTAAAATAGGAAGCTTGACAGGCAGTTCAATCCTGCAACGTCAATAGGCATACCCCTCAGTCTGGCTTCTCTCAGTTACTCCCTCCGTCCCAAAGTTATTGTCATGTTTGAAAGTCATGTTTGAAAGTGCTTTTTTAAGTAGGTCAAAAAAATACTTCCTTGTAGCTAATTTTATTTAGGTTGCAATGAACACATGCAATGTTCTTCAATCATTCTAGTGACATAATTTGGAACCTTTTTTAATCATGTTTTTTACAATATGATCAATGAAATTGGCTCAAAGAAATACCAAGCAAACAAGTTGGACAATAACTTTGGGACGGAGGGAGTACAAAAAATTGTCACAATGTGGCAAAAGATGAGTTATGACGTACTTGTTGTAGAAGTAGCACGGTGGGTAAAAGCCACTGGAGATAGTTGGAGTGTCGTTGTTGGCACCCGCAAATCCCCATGGCCCACTTTTAAAGACCTTGAAGGGCAACGGCTTGGCTCGGTCCCTTCTCCCGGTCACTTTGTGATGTGCAAAGTCAATGTGCGACGGGTCTGAGACGTTCTCCATTAAAGTGTCATACCCGTAGAACAAGTCTCGCTGTATTGTCACGGTTGAGTATCTGGGGTCACTGAACTCTGCAGGAAGCCTGCCAAACGAGACTCATCAATACAGTCAGTCAGTAACAGTGATCTCAAAACTGGCTAAAATTAGCTGGATTTTTCTACCCAAAAAATGGGGCTGCTAAACATACAAAGAAAGAAAATGAATTTTTTTTGAAATGTAGCGAGAATGCTCATCATGATATAAATATGTAGCAACTTCATGAGGTGATATCCGCAGATATCATCATGGTATCACCTTAATATATCAAGGGTATTGCCGGATATTATAGAGGTATCGTGAGTATTGTATGCACTGGGTAGCAAAAGTAGATACCATTTATGTGGGAGGTCGCATAATGTTCTAAATGTCATAAAGTGGTTCTGAGATCACTGGTCAGTAGAGCATGCAAACTTCCATCACTGCGTCTGCGTCTGCGTTTCGAACTCCGAGTAAGACCACCACATTCCCTACAGATGCAAGCTAGAACCAAAAGACATGCTGGAATTTCTTGGTGTAAATTTCTAATCACACATGACCCTGGACATTCTAAGGACTTCAACTAAAAGCCATGGTGAAGGACAGGAAACTGTACATTGGCGGCGTGGCTTTCGATGCTTTCTCCCATCCTTTCTCATCAGGCCAAACAAACAACAGCCCTTGCGAAACACGGGTAGGATAGGAGACAGCACAAGCACGAGGCGAAAACCGAGCTTTGGCCTCCGGTCCCTCTTTGGCTGCCTGTGGAATGGCACCGCAGCGACCGTCCCCTTGGAAGGACCATCCATGGTACGAGCATTGCAACATTCCTGATTCATCCAACCTCCCTTCCTGCTCATGACCAAATTATAACTTCTTCAGCACAGACAGGTCTACACAAATTTCTCTCTGCAATTGTACACAAGCTCTGTTCAGTATCCCAGCCAACCCTGAATTGCCATCCATTGCCATACCCTGATATCATGGAACTCCAGGGTTCCACCCAATCTGCACTAATATGGAATCCAACCCATACACGTACTCAAACAAACATGAGGCCCACACACGAAGAAGTAAAACATGACACGCACAAAAGACTCACTGCTAGCTGAAAAAAAACATGTAAATCATTCAAAGAAAGACAGATACAAGTCATGCTCGACCCAAATTAGGTCACTGCTGCAATTGCAAAGAGTCAGTATCATCACCTCCAGTGTCGCCATTTTGTACCCGACGAAGTAAAACATGACATCACGAAACTCTAGAAGCGATTCTATTGTTAGAATGGCGAGATCAAGCAGCAAGCGGTTTTAAGTACATTATGTTGAAGATATTCTTTTGACCCCTAAAGGACCACGAAACCCAAATTGGGCTCCATGTGTTTTTTTTTAACAGTTTTGAGTAGGTCCTAATTGGACTTCCTCTTGTTCAAATTTATACGGTTTTTGACCAACACATGCAATGATCTTCACCAGTGAGTTTTGTTTCATTCTCAGTGCACAAAAGACTCATGAAAAAACATAAAAACATTCAATGAAAGACAGGGAAAGAACGCATGCTCGGGGGCCCAAATTAGGTCGTTAGGACCATTGCAAGGAGTCAGTAGTAGTAGCATCAGTCCCGTGGGTTTTTTTTACATTTTTTGAAGGGAGTCCCATTGGCGATTTGAAAATTGAAACTCGAGCATTTTTTGGCGATTTACAAATTTTTTCACTACAAATATAGCTTTCTATAGAGTTCTTGGCTACCGTATACATACCAATGATCGACAAGGGAAGATTATGGCATTGATATACTCTATTTTTTCACCCAATTTTTCATATTTTTGCCAAATCTTTCTATTAATAAGTAAGGCTAGCACTATAGTTATGTGTCTGGGTTATTTCAAAGAAGGGAGTTTGAATGCTTTTGAATCTATTGTCTTAATTCTACTTTCTACTTGCAGTATGCTCTTCATGATTTCGGCTTATGATTTAATTGCCATGTATTTAGCTATTGAGCTTCAAAGTTTATGTTTTTATGTGATCGCAGCATCAAAAAGAGACTCTGATATTTTCTACAGAAGCTGGCTTATAGCAACATAGCAAGCCCATTGTTGGCGATCGATCAATATAGCCACAAAAAAAAAAAAAAAAAAAAAAAAAAAAAAAAAAAAAAAATTCCCCGCGACAGGAGGTTTGAGGCTTACAGAGAGAGGCGCCAGGCGATGCGGGCACTTGTCCAGAAACACGCGCCACTCGCCCTGCGCGTCCTTCCACACCACAAGCTCGCGGCCCAGCAGCTGAAACGCGGTGGGCACGGAGGCGTCCAAGTCCTCGATCAAGGAAACGGGGTACCAGTGATCCCGCCACACAAACTCCTCCTCGCCGATCTTCTCCTTCGGCTGCTCTCGCTCCTGCTTCAACGCCTCCTCCATGCCCACGCTGCTGCTGGCCTCCCCTTGCGACTCCGTGTCCGGGTTCACAGGCGGCCACGGCGGTGGCGCAATGGTCATCGCCACTCGCCCTCCATAGCCACGCACTTTCAGCTTCCTGGATTGCGGGCTCTGGAACAACGACGAGCTCGCATAATTCACCTTCGAGACACACGGTCTTGGTACCCAAAGAGCCGAGGTCGTTGCAGCCATGGCTGCCGTCATAGCTCTAAAGCAACAAGGAGCTTCTTACAACCATCCAAGTCTAATTGCATAACATAGAAATCTCCCCAAAACAGCTTCACAATCGACTAGGTCGCAGGCTCCATAGCTCAGGAATTCATGCATGTGGGTTTGCTCCCACACACACGAAAAGTGCCACTTTGCTGGAAACTTCACGGCCGTTGGATGGATGTAGGCATCCCCGGACCACCACGACACCTTCTCTTTCAAGCTTTCGGTTTCCTACTCACCATTTTCATAGTGAGCCCTAGAACTACTACTGACCTATAGTAGTTTAACCCCCTAATGCACGCAACAACCTCATTGTGCTCTACTGTTTCTCACTGCCACAAATGTACAGGAAATTCTTTCACCATCTTCTGTACAAGAAAAAAATTTAAAATTTTACAGCAATATGTCTTGTAGTTCTTACAAGGTTGACAAAAACAATTGGCTCTATAGGACACGTTCAGCTACTGTAAACGTCACATGTATGCGAATGTTCTTACTTGTATGCGTATTGTATGAAACGAGCAACCTCCTTTAGGGGCTAATTAGGGTAACGAGCCTTGCGTTCACATGAAACCGATGAAGTTAATTGCAGTAACTGAATGGAGCAGTTCAGGAACTAGTAGCGCTCAGTTGAGGTGGGTTCCGAAGCGAGTGGCAGTTAAATTTCACTCCCGTTCAATCTCAAAATCTCTCGTAGCATTTGAATCCAACCCTCATCGAGTTTTTGTTATTGTTGTGTGCATCACAAGGACCATCAAACATAGCGTCAACGGCAGAGTGCATGAAGAGCTCACATCTGCAAGGGTATGCATACTCACATCCGGGTTGGCTATGGTGGCCATGCTCCGAGGTACTAACATTAATATGATGCTTACCCATCTCAGTTGGGGACTTCACAGGAGGTGTAAAATATTCGTGCTTTGGCTTGATTGAATCAAGTAGCAGCTTCGAGGATTTTGACCGACTACAGGTATGCTGCAACTGGTACGCTTCTCAGAGTCTCAATCAACAACAAGTGGCTTGCTTACATTCTTACAAGATGTCAAGCAGCATTAACTTAGAACGATGAAATCATAGCATCAGAATTGATGAGTCCCAACGGTCAGATCGCTGAATTCTGTACATACAAGATAGACGTTTTATTAAAGTTATGTATGCAACAGTAGCATGTCGGACATTCGAGTTAATTATGTCAGAAACACCATGCCATGTGTCAGGTGTATGCACAGGAGGGGTCCTTCAATCATGCCTATTTTTTTATTTTTTTGTTTTATATAAAAGAAAAATTGTAACAAATGGAAATGGATTCATTACTGAGAGTCACACTAAGCTTACTTACCCTACTACAGCGGATCGATACCCATGTTAACGTGAATTTGAATGCTTGACAGATCCCATTGCTTTTTGATCACAAGGACCAGCCCACAGGAAGCAGCAGGAGTGGTGACGAAATGATGAGCGCGTCGAGATTGTCAGTCAAAGCAGCAACGAATCCCATGGATTTTCTCATGGACACAGGAAATCCAACGCTCAATTGTACCCTGGATGGTGTTCTCAAGATCAGCGGGGTAACTTACAGCTTTCTCTGCCTCTTTGTGGGTGTTGGATTAGGGCGTCAGCACATTGGGCATTGACATTTTCTTTTTTATTTTAGGGGCATTGCTTCCAAGGATATGGAAAGAACGATGTATTGACACTAAATTTCTCTGAAACGTACTCCATCCGTCCCAAAGTTATTGTCATGTTTGAAAGTCATGTTTGAAAGTGCTTTTTTAAGTAGGTCAAAAGAATACTTCCTTGTGGCTAATTTTATTTAGGTTGCAATGAACACATGCAATGTTCTTCAATCATTCTAGTGACATAATTTGGAACCTTTTTTAATCATGTTTCTTACAATATGATCAATGAAATTGGCTCAAAGGAATACCAAGCAAACAAGTTGGACAATAACTTTGGGACGGAGGGAGTAATACACACTCTCATTGGATCCTGCGTATCCTGGCAGCTTGAGTTCTAATTTTCGGACATTTTAGGGTTCGTCTTTTTCTGAAGGGTTGTTGACTGATCGAAAGTGGCCATGGCAATACATGCAGGTTGGGGCTGCTCATGCGGCTTCGCAAGAAGCTTACAGTTTGATGAGGAAAGGTATCGAGCTTTATAGATCAAGCTCCCAGATACATTCCATACCTATCGAACGTACGTCCTGTTCCATCATCGTGGAACTGTGTCTTCTTTTGCACATACAGAAAGTTAGTTAATAACTCGTGAATCCAATCCAAGAGGTCTACCCCAGGATGTCTTTTATGATGTATTCTCTTCATGTCTTGTATACCAATTTGAACGTTACTTTGAAAAGAACATGGTTGCCAATGCAAACTTGTATTTGACAATAGATTGGCAAGGAGAAAACAAACAGGGATTCTCTTGTATCTCTTAGAGAACAACTATGGCATTTTCCACAGATTCTTTGACATGTGGCTTTTATGTACTTGGGGATTGATGCAGATGCTCCGACCGCAAGGCGCGACATAGAAAAAATTGTGAGATTCTGTGACCTTGGAAACTACCGGATTTTCCAAGTTTACTACTTCAGTTTTAGGATTTCTATACTCTTGCTTGCATGCTGGATGCGAATGAACTTTTTTCTTACATGTGTGAACATTTGAAGCTGCTAAAACAGCCAATTCTTTGAAGAGACAAATTGCCTGATGGAAAGGCTAGATATTGAGGGAATAATTTTTCTGTGATCACCAGAATTGTTATTCTTTAGGCTCGGTTGAGTTACGTGAGAGTTACCCTTACAATCGTATACGAGGGTGAATGGCTCATCACACTGATTAGTACATGAATGTTGAAAGATAGTCTTGCATTTTATGAGTTCCTGAATTATATCTTTTTGACGCAGATTGTGAAGGCTGGAAAAGAAGGCCTTCAATGGGGTAAGACAAGACTAAATTCATCTCTATTGTTTTAGAACGAATTGTTTCTTAATTAGATTGACTGGATTCAAAGAGCAGAAACATTACCCTTGAAATGCCACAGAGCCAAGGCAGATGTGGGATGGTTTACTCACGTAGGAACGCACGTACCCAACTTCTGTTGATTTGCAGTGCACCGATGAATAAGAAGGATAATTTGAGAAGCTTCATTGCTTGAGACAACCGAGTTCATTCTCTTCCTTACGTTATGAGCAATCTATTGAATTGCATCTTGCAGGCATGGTAGCAGGGATGTATGCTGGGTTTGAGTACGGTATGGAGAAGGCCCGAGGCAAGCAAGATTGGGTAATAACTTCTTACTGGACACATAAAACACTGGTTAAGCAGATGATTGAAATGGGCTCAGTTTTTGAAAAATACCTATGTGCTTATTGTGCTTATTGTGCTTGGTGTGAGATTCCTGCAACTTTAATCAATCCACTGAACAATGGAATAGCATGGATTGCAAGTGGAATGCAATCTCTGGAATGCTGTAGAAGGGAAGAGAGAAACAGGGAGATACATGTGATTTGGCTCAGACAGATGATTGAACGGCTCTTTGTATTCTATTCCAGTCGAACCGTATGAAGAAGATAGATGAGAATCACATGTTTGGAGAACGATCCAGAATTCTTTAGACATACTACTCTCTTGAGCTGGAAGTAGCCGTAGGTCTAGAGTTACTCCTGTATTATCTACTGTTCGAGAAACAGAGCGTGCATGACATGTATGGATGATCTATTGTGGTGGTATGTTTTTTTCTGCAGAAGAATGCAGCAGTTGGAGGTGCATTGACAGGGGTAATGCTCTCCGTCTCAGACGGCAGGGTCAGTCAAGACAAAATGGTCCGCACCGCCCTTACTGCTAGTGCTTTAGCAACTGCGGCTGATTTCCTCAAACTCCTCTAACACCGTGACATTATAACTTAGTATAATTTCATCAGGCTTATGATCTCTCCAAACACTTCCAGCCAATTTCTGCATGAGCTTGCCTTTCTGTTCTGTCGAGTGGCCAGTTGCAGAGCTGTAGTTACCGACAGGAGAGTCGCCGTGCTCTAGATTTACGAGAGTTGTGCCCAGGCAGTCGAGCACAAGCACATTTTTTAACATTCACTACTGCATATAAACTCATGCTGTAAGCTTGCTCATTCACAACTGATATTCTTTGAATGGGAGCCGTCAAACTTTAAATGCGAGCCAGTTTGGATCTCTGGGGTGATGTGTTTGCTAAGAAAATACTGCGAGTATCAGAGAAGGATCAGAATTGTCCCAACTTTCGAGAGTGTCAAATGGGCTATAGAATGAGGGAAAGTGCACTACAAGGAGAAGGCGTCGCTTTTCACTCGGTAGGTTAATCAAACGGCGCCACTTCGCACTCATTGCCTAACCAATTTGTCACCATTCGTCACGTAGAAGTGTGTACAGTGAACTCTGACTTGTTCTGAGTGAGAAGTGACGCCTTTACCAGTACAGTAGTGGTGGTTCTCGTGTGTACTTCCTGTGTGCATAGAATGCAGTGCAAAGTTGCCCTATCTTGTTGTTTCGGCCCCATGCTGAAACCGTTTTCACTCTACACACGTAGAAAAGTTCGCCTATTATATACCTATTGGAGATTTGATGGTAGAAAAATAATAAGATGAAGTGATGGCCTCTCTCAACAAAAGGGCAACACCTAGAAATGACACTCTTGTAAAATCGACCCATTTAGATTCTTGTCTAAAATGTACACACTCTAGAGCCTAGGGATGATTATGGGCATACTTTTGATCAGAACTCTGAAAATTCATAGCTTGCTCATGTAGTGTCCAAAAAATACATGCTAGGGGACTTTAGGAGACAGACAAAGCAATCAAAGAGAATGCACTCAGTTAAAACCACAAAAAGAGCTGTACAATGGAGCCATTTAACTAGTGGAAACAGGAGCCAAACACACCGCCGTGGTAGTAGTACTAGTACTAGTTCAGATGTAGAGTACACACTGCACTACACTGAGAAGTTGCTGCACTACAACAACTCTACTAAGTTTCTTTCTTACCGAGTGGCTACAGAGGAGGGGAGCCAGATGGGCATGAGAAGGAAGAACTAGGTCCGGAATATTATCAGGAATATTACACTCAGCAAGGCTCGCAAACAAACTGGCTCTCACGGTCAGTGTCTCTGCCAAAAGAGTCTACTGCAGTATACAAAATACGGTACTAAGGAAAAGTAGGGCACTCTCCCTAAGAACGGGTTCGAATCCAACTGACTGTCGTAGCATTGGGAAAAAAAACACAACAATTAGATCTCTTGACGATGGAATAGGAACACATGTCGCTGCAAAAAAGGTCCGAATGCCCATGGCATTCAGTCCCACTCCCCCACCCTCAACCCCGACATGGCACTCTGTACAAAGGAAATAATGTAGATACTCGGACCCGTCACCGTTTTGAGACTCTTTCCACTGAGGAGATAGTTACTAACCCAGATACTAGTTGGCTTCTCTCTGGGTAGTGGAAATATGGTGCAAAAGTGAGGAGATCGTCAAAACCTTCACAGTTCAACCTTCATGTGCCCCACGGGCAGTTGCGCTGCAATCCATTCACGCAGAGTTTCATCAGCCACTACAAAACAAACTGTGAAAATTCGCTTCACACTGTACAACAGTACATGTAAGCCAAGCCAAGCCAAGCCAACTACTTGATTGAGTTCATCGGCAGACTTACAATGAAGGCCGTCCAGAATAGAGGATCCAAATCGACCTTGACGTCCAAAACCCATCGGATTCACAATGCTTTGCAGCTCACCATCCCAACCAATCGACTGCAGAACAGAAAATCACAACCAAGCCAGCAAATTGAGAAACTGCACCAAAAGTTTAAACTCAAAAATGACATTCTAGAATATCCACACTGTCTTAACTAGCCGACTCCAGTAAACCAGCTGTGGCAGCTTCAGATTGGTTAAATAGTACAATTGCAACCCGTAATGTATTTTCCTATGCAAACAATCTTCGTAGTAAGACTCTACTAATGTGTGACATTCTATGCTAGATAAAGAACTCCATGGGTTTGCCACGTCGTTTTGCAACTCAAAGATAGTATGCACCTGCTACATGCCCATGGAGTTCTATCTAGTACGTGTTTCCAGCACCACTTGTCACACATTCAATGAAAAAGTGGGAAGTTTGAGTGTCCTGAAAAGCTTTGATTGATCTACACAAACATGCTGAGTGATTTGGTTGAGATTCATGTGAGAGCTAGTACCTGAGAGACATCGTCGCCAAATGTATCAACGATGGTCAAGCCCGAAGGCACATTGATAGGCGCGCTGTTGGAGCGGCGAAGGTAGCCGTCCGAGGAGCTGGCGCCCATTGCCCGAAAATCCAGACCGCAGTGCCCACCGCCGAGCTGCATGGCGTTGTTGTTGCCCTGCTGTTGCTGCTGCTGCTGGTGTTGCAGCATGCGAAACGTGGCGGTGGATTCCGGGCCCCCGACGAGCGAAGAGGAGCCAGACAGCCGCTGTGCCTGCAGCAGGTCCTTGTTCAGGGCGCTCTCAAAGCTGTAGTCCAGGCGCGCTGCAGCAGGGCCTGGGTTAACCGACGCCAGCTTCATGGACAAACTCTCCACTTGCCGCTGCAGGGACTGCACGTAATTGATGATTTCGTCCAGCATCACCGCTTTGCCCGTCACTTTGCTGCACCCCGGCACCAGGTCCTGCAAGTACTTCATGCGTTCGCTGATCTTCTCCCTCCGCACCTGAACCACAAACGTATATGTGCGTCATGTATGTTAAACCAAGAATATATGACTGGAATTGTGTGCCAGGGAGAGGAGCCCTCTAGAGATGGAGATGGAGATGGCGAGCTAGCTTACCCTTTCGGCCAGGCTATGGCTATCCGTGGCTTGGCCGCGGCGAGCCCTCACGTGGATGTAGTCCTGCTTGGACAGGTCCTTGTGGTTCTTGTGACTGCCGGTGCTCTCCTTGTGCGCGCGGGGACTGCTGGAGTCGCCCGAGTTGTCACTGGAGCTTCGTTCCGCCTTGGCCTTTGCGTCGTCTTTCTCGCCTTTCTCTCCCCTCCACCGCTTCGGTTTGGAGTCCACCACATCGACCGCCTGCAGGCATTTATTTTTATCCAAGTCAGAACTGGCCAAGCTCTGTGACGAAAACAGAGCAAAAAATGTCGACACTTTGAACAGGTAGCTTCGTTGCATGGGAGGGAGATGAGATTGTTGCGAGTACTGTACCTTGGGTTCGACGTCCGGGGAATTCTTCCGTTTGCGGCGATCACTGTCGTCGCTTCCAGAAGGTGACCGGGCAGGCGACGCGGCAGGGGAGATGGATCCGTGTCCCCCTCGTTGAACGCTTGCAGCTTGTTGTAGTTGTAGTTGTTGTTCAACAGAACAGGAATTCGTAGGTTCCCGTGCTGCTGGTGCTTCGACTGTCAGCTCATGGACCGCGGTGGACGTATCCATGGCGCCAGCCAAACTTGCTCCCTCAATGGCTTCCAACTCGGGTTGCACACGCGCAGCGCCGGGCGGGCTCTTATCATCGATCAACGTCGTTGTTGTTGTTGTTGTTCTCATCACTAGACCGGTACCGTCCACATCCATGTCGCATGACCTCTCCGCCGCTGCGGTTGCAGAAGCTGCGCCAGCAGCCGCAGCAGCAGCGGCGGTCGCCGAGGCCAGCACCGCAGCAGAGGCTTTCGTCGTCGTCTCCTCCATCTCCAACTGTTTCTTAGCGGGGCCCGAATTAACGTTGTTATTATTATTATTCTGGGTAGTACTAGAGGTCCTAGACAACCTACCGCCACTCTCCGCAGATCGGGAGCTACGTGATTTGTCGCTGGTACTCACCGGCAATGGCAGCGCGATCTGGAGGTACGGCCCATTATTATTCCCAAAGCTGGAAAATTTGGCCGCGCGCTCCGCGAACGCGGGATCCGACGTGAACTGCGCCAAGCAATGCGACGTCGCCAGCCCCACCGCAGGCTGCAATGCCAAGCCGCCCTTGCTGGGGTCGACCGTAATACTCCCCCCGTCCACCACGCCCCACCCATTCCGCCCCGCCATCATCTCGCGGATCCTGGCATTATTCTCCATAATCCCGCCTCGCGTCGTCGTCGTCATCGCCACGGGCGGCAGGTACTTGTAACTTCCGCTAGCTGATTGCTGTTTCGTGTCCAGCAGCTGCTGCCAGTCACTGCTCACCATCCTGGATCCCATCAGTTGCTGCTCCGCGCCCCCCGCCTGTAGCATTTGCACCATGTCCTGGCCCCAATAGCTGCCCGTGGGGCTCGTGGTGGCGGACCGGGAGGAGCTGAACCCTGCCCCGCCCACCGTGGTCGCCGTCGTTGCCGTCGTACCCCCCTCCATAAGCTTCTCCAGCGAGTCCGTGGGCGACATCTCCGTGCTCCGGTACAACGCCGGGATGCTCAGCGAGCGCAACAGCTGCAGGCTCCCTCCGTACGTCGCCCCATGATCTGGCGGGGGCGCCATGAATGCCATTCTACTCTTCTATATTTATATCCTAAGCTTCGCCACTCCCAGATGCTCATCAGCCTCTCAAAAACTCCAGGCGCCTCCAATCTCCACACCCAAATTCAAAAACGCCCGTCTCGGTAGTGGCTCCCAACCCTGGACGACTGACGCCTTCTTCTTCTTCGCCTGCTCTCGCGTCACAGCCCCTCTCATCTAATCCCGCCCACAAGCCAATTCCGTGAGCTCAATATTGCGTTCTCCCAAGCACACACCACAGGCGCGACCTTGCGTACAGAACTTGTGACGACTGAGCTGGCCGTGCCACGAACTAATACTCGAATTCCCAGGACGCATGAGCAGGAAGGAAGGAAGGAAACGAAGAATTGATCTGGACAGTGAGCAATGTGCTGGGGCTCTCAGATCAGAGGCAGAGTATTCTTGATTTGAAGCGCCACGATTGTTGGCAGGAAATTCCGAGTGATTCTAGTACTACACTACTGACCCCTAGTTCTGGGTCGCCGCTGCTTAGTACTACTCACTGCGGAGTAGAGGGCGGGCGGGCGGGCGGGCGGGCGCGGGGGATGGCGGGACCCGACCGGTTCGCCCGGGAGACGGGGGGGGAGTGTGGCTGCCTGCACGGGCTGGGCCGGGTCGGCACGGACGGGGCCGGGTCCCGCCTGGCGCGGCCTGGACCCGCGATTCAGCTGCTCCCATGCTGCAGAAGGCTAGCACGTGAGGCTCTGTGCCTCTTGCCCCCCCTGTGGGCGCCCCATTGGCCTCCCCCTTGGAATTATGATCCCTCTGTATAAGAAACATTTTCTGAGATATGATTTTGCCCTTCGCATTCAACACTCCTTTGTTAGGTCCTGTATGTACCGTAAGTTTTTATGTGGCCATGGTAGGGTCAACACTCAACATCTGGTAAGTTTTGTGCATGCGTAGTAATCAGTCCGTTAAGCCTGTTGCCTGCACTCAGTGAGTGAGTGAGTGAGTGAGTGATTCGATGATGCATGTACGTTGCCATCTGTGCCTGCATCCATATTCGTTTTAATGAAAGCTAGCTACGCTCAGCTGCACAATTTGATCCTTTTTCTTTTTTGAAGTTTCGTTGGCTCATGGACGACATTTCCAATTGCACGACTGACTGATGACTCACACTATTCTGCGACTGTCCGTCCGTCCGTCCGTCTTCTGGATCTTTTGTACAAGAGGCTCTGGATTTTGTGACCACGAGCTCTGTACGGAAGTCAAAGCCAAAGGAAAAAAGAAAACCCACCATGGCAGTGGTGGGCAACCAGGGATACAACTTGTGTACCTTTTTCATGTGTTTCTATTCTTTTTGACGCAAGCGCTATTTTATTCCATTGGAGATGAGTGATGCATTTATTTTGCAGCCAGAGACGAATGAATGTTGAGATGTTGAAAATCCAAAGTTTCTCTTCTCCTTTTTTTTATTCTTGTTCTTTTCATAGTAGAAACACCCTCCGCATAGACAAGAGAAGCATGTCTATAAAGACCCACGAATAGTTTAGTACGTCATTTGTGGTCTTCTTGTGGGTCTTTTCGTTAGTGTACAGTGGGGTCCAACATGGAATGGCGTTTTTGGTTTCGCGGTGAGAAAAATTTCAGTACTGCCAACTTTGAAAGCCTCCCGAGAGCTCAAATATTGGTATTTTACCACGAAATGTTTACCAGAGACTTATCTTTAAGTTAATTACATGTATGCCAAATTTCAAGGCCAAAAGATTCACCAAAAAAACGTTATTCAAAATCTCCCAACATTGGTAGTTATTCACCGCTGCCAACTTTGACAACCTCCCAAAGATTGAATTTATTTTTTTTGCCATGAAATTCTTGGAAAAAAAACTTCTTTATGTTAATAACATATGATAAAAATTTCAAGGCCAAAAGATTAATACAAAAAAAGATATTGACAATCTACCAACATGTGTAGTTGTGGGAAACAATGGGGGAAACTTTGCTACCAACTTTGACACTCTCCCTACGGTTGAGAAATTGTCTATTTACCATGAAATTTTTGGTACAACATGCTCTTTATGACAAAAAAATTCATGCCAAATTTCAAGGCCAAAAAATCTATACAAAGAAAAATATTTACAATCTACCAATGTGTGTAGTTTCCCCCATTGTTTCCCACAACTACACATGTTGGTAGATTGTTAATATCGTTTTTTGTATTAATCTTTTGGCCTTGAAATTTTTATCATATGTCATTAACATAAAGAAGTTTTTTTTCCAAGAATTTCATGGCAAAGAAAAAAAAATCAATCTTTGAGAGGCTGTCAAAGTTGGCAGCAGTGAAAGAATTTCCACAGCTACCAATGTTGGTAGATTCTGAATAACTTTTTGTGGGTGAATCTTTTGGCCTTGAGATTTGGCATACATGTAATTAACTTAAAGATAAGTCTCTGGTAAAAATTTCGTGGTAAAATACCAATATTTGAGCTCTCGGGAGGCTTTCAAAGTTGGCAGTACTGAAATTTTTCTCACTGCGAAACCAAAAACGCCATTCCATGTTGGACCCCACTGTACATGGTCGGTGTTTCTTCTAATGTGTTTTTTTCCGACACAAGCAACAACAAAAAAATTAGTTCACTGTAAGGAAGGAATAACTGCCAAGCAAGGCCCATTGCTTCATTCAAGTCATGTTGATAGGCTAGGTTAATTTTTTTGGGGGGATAACATTAATCAATATCTTTTTTTAATAGGTGGGGTTTGAAATAAATTGAAGGCCAAGACCATATTTGCAAATGAATTAGGTATTGAAATATAAAAGCTTGTTAAAAAAAATTGAAGTGATTTAAAGAAAATAATATTATTTATTTATATTATTTATTTATTTATATTCATATATATATATATATATATATATATATATATATATATATATATATTGCATGGAGATACGTAATGAAAAAAAACAAACATCAATCATTTTTACCATGGAGTTGAGAAATGTCAATTTCATAATTGCGAATGCTTTAACAAAAATCTACATTTAATGCTTTTAATATTTTTGAAGAAACATTGAAAATTGAGATCAAAACAAACTTTACGGTTTTTTTGCCCAAACTCTCAGCAACAAGCACAAAATAGGAACAAAACTATATACCTGTTCACGTTACAATATTATAATTCAATCATGATTTATTTCTCAACACTTATAAGAACAAGTAATCGTTGAAATTACACAATAATATCATTAAAAAAATCAAGAAATTATAAAATCATTTATTATATTATTTTGATGGAATATTGTGCCAATACAATTTAATAAAATAGAGGTTCACATGGTCACAACAAAGTTGTGCGTTCAAACAAAGAAGCTCGTTGAATCATTACTCAAAGTAAGCCACAATTTGGAAGTTATCCTATTTGTACTACTATGTACTAAGAATGCTCACATCAAAATTTCAAAAGAAGAGTAACACTGGTGCCAAAAGACTAGTGTGAATGAAGAGTATCAATATGGAGAAGTACTACTATCTGGGCCACCAAAACTTAAATTGCATGTGCTACTCTTAATTTCAAATGTTCAAATGTAAAACGTTGATATATAGTAATCACAAAGTGACACTAAATTTGCCTTGTCCCGTCTTCTCAATCACATGAGTTTTGTCAAACCTACAATGAATAGGGGTATGAAGGGGACCAAAAACATAAAGGAACTTACCATGTTAAAATTATCATATGGTAAAAAAAATTATGAAAATTTGTGACTATCTGACTATTTGTGTCGAATAAATAAAAATTGTATTTTTTTAATAATGGTAAATATTTATATAATGTGAAATGTCGATAAATTAGTATGGGTCCCCTTAATACCCTTAATACCCTTAATACCCTTAATACCCTTAATACCCTTAATACCCTTAATAACCTTAATACCCTTAATCCCCTTAATACCCTTAGAATCATTGACATCTCGGTCAGAAAGCACCCAGAGTTCATCATTACCTGGGGGTCAATGCAGAGGCTCTGAGTTCTGACTAAAGCATGATTGCTGTTGACTGTGGAGAAATCAAATTCAACTGGCTGAGATGATTATCTGCATTGTAGTTTAGGCATTAGGCAAATTGAGATTGGCCGCAGCAAATTAGGCGAATTGAGAGTGAGGACTTTTTCCAATACCTTTTTTACACTTTTAAATGGTCCTTCTGGGAGGGGGTGTTGGAAGTGGATGGAAACTCACCTTCTGGTCCGTCTTTCTATCTCCATTGGAAGAGCGGTCCCCAATGGTCAAATACGCAATTAAACCTGCTCCATTTCTCCATGCAACTTTTTCCATAGCCCAAGTCATTGCATTGCATGAGGGAGTGATTTGGGTGTTTTTTCTGTTAACTTTGCTCTATGCAATACCTGGAAGTAGCAGAGAATACTCACCAACAAAAGAACACCATACAATTGCGGACCGTGAACAGATTACATATCTTGACTTGCTCGTGGCCCATTCACACCAAGCCTCTGGCGCACTTGCGTTCGCGTTCCCGAAATGGAGGAAGGTAAAACCCAAAAACAAAAAAATATTGAAAGCCTTGTCTTTTCTTGCTGTAACTACTGTGCAACTACAATTCACTACCGCAAGTTGGGCCATGCTCCTTTTTTGCGTTGCGTTCCTCCATGCGTTGCGTTGTCATGCATTCGAGTAATTTCTCATTTCATATTTTATATTTCTTGTTTCCCAGCAGATTCCCTCAAAGTTACCTAACGCACGCATGGATGCTGAAGCTCTGCTATATGTGAATGGGCCTTCATAAAACAGTTTTTTTCCAAGCATAAGTTCCATGGCCCCTATCAAATGGTTATCCCTATTTTTGGTTTTTTTTGTTGGCTCTGACCATAGGGAAGAGGTATTGCAGAGACGCCCATTTTCTTTACATATCTTGACTTGCTCTTAAAACGGTTATTTCCAAGCATAAGTTCCATGGCCCCTATCGAATGGTTATCCCTATTTTTTGTTTTTTGTTGGCTTTGACCATAGGGAAGAGGCATTGCAAAGACACCCATTTTCTTGGGTTAAATATCACTATAGCAAATATATTCCGTCCATGATTAAAAAACATGTGAGAATGAATTACGCTTCATGAATGTGGATGAAAGTATAGGTAAAGCCTTGTGCTTTATACAAAATTTAGTGTACTAGTGCCAGCAATGAATGTGGGATATGTAGGGCTCCTCTCGCTTCTTGTTCTCTTTTAATCACCAATTAAACTCCTTTATAAAAATGTGCATAACTTAAGCATAAATACTTTAAATCACATAATTATTTTTGAAGGCGGAATGTTACTTGATTTTGCAAGTATTCTTAGTTGAAAAATGCACAAAATGATTTAGTCTACTATGCACAATTGAGCCTCGAAAGTCTAATCACAACACATTCTCTTCTCATTCAATTCATGCACATCCTTCACAACCTTACTAAAAGAAATTCATATCTCATGCATAAAAAATACAAATCACAAAATTCTTTTTGGAGGTACAAGGTGACATTTCCTTTTAACTTTTCTTAGTTGAAAACATTTCAAAATATGATCATTGACAATGCTCAATTGTGCACCAAAATCTACTGAAAAATATGGTATGGTGAGAATTCACATGGGCTTGCAAGTTCTTTTTTTAACCCCCAAAAGACATGGCATTTTTTTTTAATTTTTTAGTTTTTTTTGAAAAAATGGATTATTTATTTCCATTGCACAACAACAAATTACAAACATCACACTGTGAACAAAAAGAGCACGTTTCCAGTGCTCCCATGTGAATGAATTTTTTTTTTTTTCTTCTTACGATATCTAGACTACACCCAAAGCTTCTAATCATTTCTTACAAAAGTTATAGTGCTTTTAATCAATTAAGCTCCTAATCATTTCCTATTAAACTGCCGGCCTTTTTGGTACTAATAAGCACTCCTAATGGGAGCCCACCTCCTGGCTATCACCTAGGTAGTTTAAGATCATTCCGGACCAAGACATGGCATGTTTGAAAGAATAACGAAAAGGAATCTTTGAGATTTGTTGGGCTTGAGCACCCCCAATACCCATGCCCCTCCAAGCATGTAGTCAGCAAAATACAAGATCATTCTCGTCCCTACAGCATTGGGCAAGTGCATGGTACGGTCAACCAATTTGTAAACAAAGATTCCGCTAAGATTTATTGCACTGTAGTGCATCTTAGTGCATTTTATTAAAAATACTAGTTTTCAAACCAATTAAAAAAAGTATAGCATTGGCACAATGATACTTAAAAAGCACTATGAGTAAACATAAATTATATATGAACCATATCATTAAAAATTTCTCAAAATTGATCTATCTAAAGAAAATTTAATTTCAAAACTAACGTTTTAATACCAATTTGACCAATTCCTATTTGGGTTTCTATCCAAACTTTGATTTTTAAAACAGTCCACGTTTCGTTCTAAATTTGAATACTCATTAAAACTCCCACTTGAAAAATCTCATTTTAAAGAACATCCAAAAAGAAAACATCAATTATTTTTAAATGATTAAATTGGATAAAAATTTAAAAACAATTATTATTTAAATACTTCAAAATTGAAAAAAATCCACAAAAATTGATGATGTTTATTTTTACAAGTTTGAATATTGAAAAAAAATTGTAGATCAAGATTAAAGGAAATGCCATTTTTCCATGAAATTGAATGAAATTGAGGTGCACTTGTGTACTGGGACATGCATTGTTTTTACAGAATTTAATGTATTTATAAGAATATGATCACTATTTCATGAAAAAAATTGGTGTTGATAACACAAATTTAAAATTCCGAAACCACCTTAAGTTAATGTTACACTTAAATTAATTTTGCATATTTGTCTATGATTTTTTGAAAATTTGAAACTGCCACTTCTAATGCACCAGGAAAAAAAAATGAATTGACCCTACCATGCATTCACCCCATAGGTATCGACATGATTCCCAAACCCGCGCTCACTCTACGCCCAAAGCTTTTCTTGGGCCATTCCACCATCTGCCCATCTTCCGTGAAACTATGAGCAAACATATCACTTTTTGCTTTAATTTTACGAGTTGTTTGTTTTGTAAAAGTAAACTACACTTAGGAAATAATAAACCCCATACCTCGCAAATTCAAATGCAACCATTCACAATATGCAGAACTACCCAAAAAAAAACATCTTTTCCAGAACCTGAAGAACTTGACATCAAATTCGAGGATTGAATTGAAAATCTACAAAGAAAATCTCAAAAAGAAAACTTGATTTCATACTAAAAACTCACTACTTAGAAGGAGGTACAAAATGAAAGAAATCATTAAATTGTTATTAGTACCAACATGAAATTGAAATATGTCAATTCCAATGATGAAATATTGTAATAAGCCATTTATTTACATCCTATGCATTTTATTTTATTTTGCTTTTAAGAAACTGTGAATTTGAATTCAAAATCAAACATCTTAAGTCGTTTTTATCTTATTTTTTCTTAACTATTAATGTACAACAAAACTCCTTGTATTTTTTACCTCGATCGCTTATGAAGTGTTATAAGTGGGGTAAAAATACCTCCTTCTAACGTATAAATCACACAGTAAGCAAACACTTATTATCAAAATCTTTTTTGGAGAGGCCAATGTTTTTACAAGTGGATCCTATCACTTATTGCTGTTATTTGTCCATAATTTGAATGGACCAGGTTTTTTTATTTATATGACTAGAAATGCGATGAAACAATTTTTTTCTAATGGATTGTCCGAAGGAATTAAAAAATTGGGTTGGGGAAAGAAAGAAACAAAAAACAGTACACTAAATAGGTAGATTAGTGTTAGATACACTAATTTACATAAACATGTTGTAAGTTTTCACTGTTGACCAATTTTTTTACCCTCTATATTGGTCAAGATAGGGATCTTTCAATAGTATTGGAATCAATGTCTTTGGTAATTTTTTTTGTCGAAAGTAAAAATATATAAGATTTTCAAATCTTATAATTATCTAACACTAATCTACCTATTTAGTGTAGTTGAATGTAAGAAATGCTTGTTAACCCCTAAACGTCCATGCATCCAGTTATTGGATGTTTGTTGGTCAAACCCAATTTTGATCTCGAAGATGATTTCTTTTGCTAATACACTCAACAGAGAAAATGAAGTTTATCAAGTCTAGTTTCCAATCCACTTTTCAAATCTTAAAAATCTCATGTATTGAGTAAATTATTTCTTTTGCAAGCTTTGCAGCTCAAGCTCTGAATACATTACATGGGATGTTTACTTTTTCAATTTCAAAATTTAACTAGTTATTTTTTATGGAAAACATATCAATGATATCATGCGATTCTCCATTGTGATTTGCATCTCATCCAAAATTTAATCAATTTTTTGAAGTCCTTTTTGTAATTAAAATGAATTTGTGAAGTATTTGACTTAAAAATTTGTAAAAAAGTCATATTAAATCAAAAAAATCTGAAAATTTCAGGACCAATAGGAAACACTTAAATTCATGCACGAAAATATCATAAAATATACTTTGATTATTCTTCAAGGCTTAATTCTGTATAATTCTGTAGTTTGACTTTTCCAAAAAGGACTGGTACGTTTAAGGGTTAAAGTAGGAGGCTCTAAACCCGCCACTTTAAGGGTCGTGAATTTATGAGGACACAAGGAGAATTGAGTATGATTTTTCACTAGAAGACAAATCCAAGCAAAGACCAACATACTTTGAATCAAAAAATTTGGATGTTCCTAAAATTAATTATGAATGTTTGAAGTTGAAATGACATGGGTTCTAAAGTGGTGCTCTTCACCATAGGTACATCCAAAATTTCAAAATGTTCATCCTTGGTAAAGTGCGGGTTTAGGACTGTGGTGGGTTTAGAGCCCTCTACCTTAGACATTAAAAGTCATAAAATCACCCTTTGCACTTTTTCTTAATAAATAATGCAAATTCGACCATCATTACATAATTAATTACGCGAATCTTACTACTAAATCATTCAGCTTAACCTCTGAAGGTCCAACCATGCATTTTGCACGATGTATAGATTTCATCCACTTTTTCTCATTCGTCATGCACTTTTTGCAATGTGAATTTGTTTTTATGGAAAATTCAATGGGAAGTTGGTTTCATGCATGTGTGAACCTATTAGAAAGGAGATGATTTGTGAAATTTTTATGCCTCGTTTCATGTCGCAGCCCGTGTTGCAGTGGCTCACCCAAAATTTTGAAGATTTAAGTTCAAAATTACTCTTGAAAAAACCAAACACATAAATTAAGTAGCCAAAAAATCTCCAAACTACACTTAGAATATTGCATTTCAACCCATCACAACAAATTTCATCCACATATTTTCAATATCTTATTTGGAATCGAATTACCGAAAGGAATTGAATTTTAAGTTTCAAGTTTTATACAAAATATTAGCGATAGCAATCATAGATCTAATCTTGTAGATAGAATTTAGAATTCACAATATACAAATTTTCTTCCTACATCAAGTTCAAAATATTCCTCTTAGTTGCATTTTATAATGCATTTTTGCAAAATTACTTAGTTTAGAGAGGGATAAGGACGTTTAGGGGTTAAATCAAAAGTCTTTCATGATTTTAGCCTATGGCATTTTCCTACAAGCACAAGTTCAACTTTAAATGCTTTAAAAATATTGGAAACTTGTTGGAAGTTCACTCAATAAAGAGCCTATATTGCATAGGAAGAAATGAAGTCACTTGCATGCTAGTATCTTCACTTGTATTGTACAATACAAATAAGAGCAACGACAATTAGGGCACAAACAATACTAAATAATAGCTTACCTTGCTCTAAATTTGGGTTGGGGGCTACACTAGCAATGCTCAATGGTATAAGTTACAAACTTACAATAGTTATATTTTACAAAAAACCAGTAGTAGTATTTTAAAATCACTAATAATAAAAAAGAAAATTCTAGCCATTTTTTTTACGATAGCTATTGTTAAGAATTTGACTTCTCTAAACCCTTGGTAGATGTTAATAAGACATAGATAGAGAGCCTAAATTTTTAGGTATCATTGAGTTGACTTGTTTATATTTTGACATGAATTAAAAATTAATTTGCAATTCTATAGGTGTCATTGCATGAATGGAAAATTTATGAAATATGATTGTTTGACATTAGAAGTATAGAGATGTGAATTGTTTTTTAGTAGTTTGGTCCAAATCAATTTTTTTATCAATCTTGGAATAATACATGAAGTGCACATATGCTTAGTAACATAAGGTTTTGTAAAACAAATTTTTTGTAATAAAGTAAATCCTAGCTTATACATGAAATACCACTTAACTCCTAACTACCTAGTCAAGCATATTTTGCCTGATGAACATGTTTACTTTTGATTTCCTCATCCGTACTTCACTTTTTGCAGCCTTAATTTTTTTATTGAAGATTGAGTAATAAATACTTAATTCATTATGGACTCTTAAAATTCCATAAATGACATTGAATGTATATATTGAGGCGCTGAAAAAAAATTAAAAAATAGATTCTTCAAGTAGAAGATGTCCACATGTAAACTTTTAAGCTTCAAAAAAAGTGAAAACGATGATTGTTAGGCTAAAACTAGGTCACAATAAAACATTTTAATCGATTTTTTAAATTAAAAATCTTCCAAAGTGTTGGATGTCCTTGGATGTCCGCAGATGAAACCCTAGTTGTTCACCAATAAAGGGTTCAATTGTCCAAAATTGATTACTTTCTCCAATTTTATGCAAATTCTCTAGAATTCGTCATTTTGTCCATGGTTAGTTAAAAAATACATCTCTAATTTCAAAATCTAATCACATATAATGCCAATTATGAAATTTTGGATTTCTATAAAACCTAATATGCTTTCATTTTAACATGAAAACTTTACTTTCAATTCATCATGTTTTGTTTGGCCATGCACTCTTTTCTTAATAATTTTTTTGGAAGCAAATCAAATTACAAAAATCCATCAATGCAAACTTTTCAAATTTGCTTTATGAATCGGGACCCACATATCTTACACATTCACTTCAACATTTTCACAGGATTTTTGGAAAAACATAAATTACATTATTTATGATTATTTATGAAAGAACACCCCTACTGAGCATTTCAACGCCCCAAAATAGTGATCAATCACGAAAATGTGATCTATCATGTTCTATTATGGACAATTTTCAAGTTACTTGGGCCACACATACAAGACCTCATGGTTACCATTTCCAAAAAAATGCGCAAGAAATGGGAATTTTTGATTTTATAATAAAATTAAAGTTGGTGTAAAATTGTTCTAAAAAAGGATGACATCCTGTAAGAGATAATCAAGTCAATTTATATCAACCTAATAATTATCAAAGGTTATAATTTAGAGATATCAACGACAAGTTCTATTTATCATGATCTAATATTTTCGCTTCAAAAATTCACATTTGTAATTTAATTATACTCCAAAGAATGCATAGCTAATGTCTATTAGAATAACAAAGTCCTTACTTTAATTGCAACTACATAACATTCTTAAGCATTAGACTTTGTACCCCTACTAAAATTGCCAAGATTTTCTCTGATGTTCTTGAACGCTCTTTGTTTTCAAATTTGAAGTTTGTCTTATTTACTTGACTCCTAATAAATTTCTTCATATAATGGCAAATGTCATCTTTCACTCTATATTTCAAGGAAACTTATTGTACCAATAAAAAGTCAACCAAACAGTAGGCGGTGTAGTATCCTATTGCTTAAGAACACACTATGCTAAAGTCTAAAGTAAAATACTAAATTTCAAAAATAAAATAAAGATCCCTTAACTTTTTGAGTTTTTGTTGACAAATTAAAACTCAAAATCAATTTTGTTTCATTTTTAGAGTTCCTCCGGATTTAACACAATTTGTTTTATTAATGATTAATTAACCAAAACAATATTAATTGATATTGTGTGTATAATATGATACAGTCAATTAGAAAAATTAAATATGATCTAACACTATGATCATCGCCGAACAAGAAGACAGATAAAATTTGTATAGAATTTTGTCATTATTTAAAGCAATTTGAGACTTATTTACTGTATTTAATATTTATCTTATAGAAAGAAAATAATGAAAATGAATAAAAAAGGAATATTATAAAGTCTAAATAATCCATCTCCAATGATCAACGGATGAATATAAAACGATAAATAGACAGAGAACTTATAAATTTTCATTTTCATCCATTAAATCATTCTAAAATATGCTCTTTCGAAGAGATAAAGTGCGATACAAAAATTGGTACTAAAATGATTAATTTGAACGCTAAAATATATTACTTATTTTGTACTACAATGCCTGCAAATGCTAATTTCTGGCTATTTTTCTCACACAACAAAAAACATGAAAATTAAGTTATTCAATTAAAAATTTGGACTTGAATTAAAGTATTTCATGTCATTTAGGTGTGGGTATTTTTATAAGTATATTACATTTTCAATGATATATTACATGCCCAAAAATCTCAAAATTGCGGTCGTAGGTCGAAAGAAACTTTTGCAATTGTTTAGTGACTATACCAAATGATAGTCAAGCAAATAGCAGCCAATTTTAGCTGTAGGGTTTTTTACCAAGTTTTCCTATAGTATATCAATCTTGATGGTCAAATGGATAGCCCTGATGGTCAAATGGATCTTTAAGAGCATATCCACCCATACGCGCCAAGAGTCTGACACGCGCTATAAATGGATGAAAAATGCTGCGGGCCCTTCAAAAATGCCTCTTGGCCCTCAACTTTGGCGAGTCAAGAAATGGCCCTCCAAATCTATGTTTAGTTGACTAACATTCTACTTGTGATTGGTGCATTGACTATTTGACATGCACTTTTGGTGCTTGAGGGGCGTTGAAGGGTGGGGGAGTGTGATTTCAAGGGCTCTTCAAATGTAGATGAATAATTTTAGCGAGTCACCTTTAGCGAGCATGGGTGGAGATGCTCTAAGGCTTGTGAGCCGAGAAAGCCCAATTTCCATTTAGTTTTGCGATATCGGTTTGTTGTTCGGGTTTCCTTTTGCGATAAAATCATGTTTCATTTGTTTCATAATAATAACAAAAATACTAATACTAATAATAAATGAGCAGTAATATGCAGTAATATGCAGTTGGGAAGGGGATAAATTAATCTGCCTGGCTCATTAATGACCTAGAATGACCCCAACTTCTAACCTACGGCGATGAAGTGAATCTGAGCCTTATGTGCAAATGTGCATGAACATGCAGCGCACAGATTATTTAACTCATGACATGCTGGATACTCTCAAGTGAGCTGCAGTCAGAAAGTGCCCTGTCGGTTATCCAGGTTGGATAAACCTACGACTACGGCCTGCTGTTACTTGCCCTCATGGATAATCCAGTTTACGAAATTACACATGTTGGTAAGTTAACCCTTTAACGTCCCATGGGGATAGTAGATACGTGGTTGTATAATTGGCATTTGCTACCTACAAGAAGCTCTAAATTGGGATCTCAATAGCTCACTAGAACCTCATTGAAGAAAATTTTAACTTTTGTGTTGAACTGAAACCTATAAAAGGTCTGGATCCATTCCAAATACTGAAAAAATTCACCGTATTCTGCTGGCCGCAAAGGCACTTTCAGACATTTAGGGGTTAACCCTCTGACGTCCCAATTCAACATTGTTTTCAAAGAAACGTTATAAAATGTTTGATGAATACCAAAAATGGAGTTGATGTACGAAGCAAAGTTGTAAATGTCAATGTGAAGATCACATCTGTACGGTTGGATTTATCATATTTTTTATTAATTATTTTTAATTATTTTTTCAAGGTTTTCTCTTGAAATTTGATTAAAAATCCAAAATCAACACAAAAAAAATTTAAAAATTAGTAATGAAATTGGAATAACATGCTCTATGAGATGGTATGGTTTCCATAATTTGATTCTACTTATTTTGGAAAATCATGTTTTTGGTCTCACTTTTTGAACTAAGAATGAAACTTGACATAAACCAATTGTGTGATTTTTCCAAAAATCATAATAACCTATTTTAAAAATCCAAACCGTACAACAGATAGTAAACTTGCACAATAACCAAGAGAAATTTTTTGGATGAAAATTGTACAATTTGGATGAGAATCAAAGAACTTCAATCTGTTCGTCGTCCAATATTTGGACGCAGGCACGTCAAAGGGTTAAACAGCCTACGAAAGCAAAATCACCATATAAGGTTGATTGTCTTAAAACCACCAACTCAAGCAATCTGGCCTTTTTGGCAGTGCTAAATTCGAAAAAAAAAAATGACTGCATTCAAAATAGGTTTTGATGAGGATTGCAAAAATTTGCAACATTGATTTCGCATTTGTTAATTTTATACAAAATTCTAAAGTCGAAAGTAACCTGTGACCCAAATCAAACCTCTAGGTTTCCCCATGTCCACACCATGTGATATTAACTTTCACTCATAATGATACCTAAAACCACCAACTATTTCTTTGCAATGTTTGGCGTGCCGTTGGTCTACTTGAATAGTGAAATTGGTGGTTTTGGGTTTTGGTGTTGGCCCCAAGAGAGGTCTACATGTCATAATTGGAGGTGGTGGTTTTAGGACATCCTACCTTAGTGTGGGTGGATGAATGGCGTGGGTGCATTCATCCATTTGAACAATATTTCATTCAATTTGGATGAATTTTGCCACAATATTTTGAAATTTATTATTAGTAAAATCTCTCGTAAATACTGTGGGTCACAATATATAGTGATTTTGGTGTACTTAGGTGGTCACTTTTTGGTCGCTTTTGGTATAATGTTGAAGAAAGGAAAAAAAAAGTTTAAAAATCACCACAATTGGAGTTTGTGAAGGTCTATAATACCATCATGTATAGCCTCAAATATATTAAAAAATTATCACATTGTATACCACCATATACTATTATGTATTACTTGCACCTTGTAATTGTTTTAAAAGGCCACATTATTTGCTGTCATTGCTTTAAGAGGAAGATGATGATCATGGATTGCAAGTGATTTGGACAACTAATTGCTTGGATATAAGTTATTGCCATGACACTTGTTCAAAAAATACAACTTATCACGCATGTCAATTTTTTTAGTTTTCCTTATTCGTTTTCATAACTCCTAAGTGACGAAACAATCATTTTATGGTTGCTGCCCTTTTTCTGCGGGTTCCCATGATGAAAAAAGAATTATAAAAAACTAAAAAAACATTTTCAGCTCGAAACTCAAGTCTACTTTCTAACCCAATTTGAATCATGTTAATAAATCCGAGGAGAATCTTTCAAAGACAAAGACCTCAATATTGTCATAGTATTAGAAAATTTATTGTTTGGAGAACCAATGATGTTTTCTTCTTTGATTTTTATCTTTTTTAAATTTAGAGTACTATTTTTGGTTTAAACCAATCATCAAAATCTAAAAATAAGGATGGTAATTTTGGTGAGTATTTAAATGGTCAATGCTTTTGAATTTATTGAACGAGTAATTAAAACATTTTTTGAAAGGATGTAGGAGACTAACCACAGAAGATGTAAACCAAGCTTTGGTCGTTGCAAAGGAAGATTTAGAGGTGGGACATAATGTGCCATCACAATAGGAAATGAGGTCAAATGCATGGCATAGCCCATTGTATTAGTAGACCAAGTACGAATAATACTATGATATGCAGTAGCTTTAGTCTCGGTAATCTTGATGACTACACTTAGTCAGTGATTCTACATGCACGACTAATATGAGTCACTCGCTCGACATTACTGTCTACAGTGTCTAAGAGTATTTTTTGAACTGCAGCGAATGGCCAATTCCACATTGCTAATTCTACATTGCCATGGTATACAAAAGGATTTGCCCTATAAATATCTTCAACATCACTAATTGATGCTAGAACATGCATGCGCACTACCCTCGTGGGGTGCACTGTACTAAACATGTACGAGTATCTGAGACGAGTATACGTGAGTGCACAAAAGGGGTATTAATTTGAACATTGCCGTATTACGTACACATACAATAAACACATTTAGAACTGAAAATATTCACGTATACTTACACTAAACATATATTTAAAACATAATACATCTGTATATAAAGGTATTTAGACATATAACCTCTCGTATACGAGGGGGTTTTTAGAAGGGGTCATGAACGCACGTGATTCTCAAACATAATGTAGAGTGCACCCCCGAGGCACTACCTCAAATTATAATTCAAGATGAATACCAAAACAACACTAAACCAGTGATTGAGAAAAAAACCAGCATGGACATGAAACAGGCACAAATTGAAAGAAAAAACTGATAAAAAAGAGGGAGAGGTAGAGTAAACAAAAGTGGAAAGAATACATGAGGGGAAGAAGCACTGTAGTCAAAATAAAACTATCCTAGTCAAAAAGAGAAAAACAATACATCAATGCAAAGTAGATAAATGACAAGTATTTGAACAAGGTGCAAAGAGAACTGCACTGACTGTAGACAGTATGAAGGGTATGTGGGAAAAATATCCATAACATCTGAATTGCAAAAATGATATAAAAATGTAAGAAGAAAAAAATTATGGAATGAAAAAACAAAAAAACAAAAACAAAACACGCTAGTTTGTTTTTAATAAAAAATTTAAAAATACAATATATAAAATGTTAAAACCTTGAAGGAACAAAGTAAATTCGAAAAAAAAACCCTAAACTGAAGGAAGGAAAGTCAAATTGAAATAATAAATTGAACATAAACAAAGGATATAAATTTGAATTAAAACCATGAAGGCCCCACTCTAAAACCCACTTACAAATGGCTGCCCAAAACTATAGTCACATAACTACTAATTCTAGTCATATGGCTGCCCACGCAAAAAGTCATATGGCTGCCTACAGAAGAATGCGTTCCCCTACTACGTTCCCATTGAGGTTCCATGTAAATATGACTAAAATCATAGTCATGTGATGACTATAGACTGTTCTAGTCACCAAAGTAGTTACTGGTGAGTCATATCTAACCGATAGTCATATCTAGTCATATGGCCATAGTCATATTTCGTATGCTCTCCTAGTAGTGTTCAATATTAGTCGTATGGTAGTGACCTTAGGCTTTTGGAAACGGTTGAACAAGGTCTACAAGATGCATACCTCACTCAAAAGGTTCAAGTATAATATGAAAGAGATATAAACTTCTAGGGGTTTGACCTTCAGAAGCTAATACCTCCTTCAATATTAGTCCTATGGTGTTGTTTTCTAGCTCTTTGGAAACGACATGACAAGGGCTATAAGATTGGACCTTTTTTTTTCCTGATTTGAGCAAGTTTCAAGTAACTTATGACACTTTCAATTTTGACAGTGTTAGAATCAGTAGCACTGGAGTAGTTTGTAGTAGATTGTAGATTGGTAGTAACCATCAGCCTAAATGGCCTTTTATACCGCAACCCTAGGTTTTAAAAAGGGAACCGCTCTACATAACATTATATACAGGTATAGTGTACATTAAAATGAAGTAAAATATGTAATTCATTATCTTAATTGATCAAATTAATAATTGTTTTCATTGTTTCAATGTAGGTCATCAATAAGTGCTCTTGAGACCATTTCTTTTGGGTTTTCTCAATTTGGATGACGGATTGAACCAAAAATTAGCAATTCAAAAGACCAAAATAAAAAATAAATCATTTCACACACTTTTAAAAAAATGATTGGAAAAAACCTCATGGATTTATGCATGGTCAAAGTTTAGTTGATTTCATAATAAACAATTATTTGATGTGTATATCTCACTTAATATCAACTATTTTAGGAAAAAAATCCCAATAGATGAATTGGGTAATTTTGGAGGGGAATGTTTTCTATTTTTTTTTGCTAATATGTCCTTTTGGAGCCATATTGAAACATACCCGTTCTAAGAAGGGCGGTCTATTCTTTAAAGGTCAAGGACATGTGCTAATGCCAAATGAACATCACCACACAATCATGTTGAAACTAAGGGCCGCTTTACATATGAAGTCAATTTTTTTTCTTTCTTGATGTCGATTCAACTAAACTACCGACCATGTATTAGCCTTAAGGCTAGCGTCAAGTATTCAATACAATAAGATTACGACGGAGGCCATTTATCCCGTGTCTAATGGCATTGGGGCCAAAAAGAGAAAGGAAGAAGAGGCCAAAAATGGACGTGGATTTGCAAATTAAAGTAGCCGAGGGTACCGATCGCTGGAAAAAAAACACCTTTAACAAATAAATAATGTTTTTAATAAATGATTGAAATGGCCTCAAAGCCGTGATTTAGCCTTTCATTTTTGGTGCACCCAAATCTTTGAGTTTCGGCCATGTTTGCGGGCTATGTTAACCCTTAAAGGTCCAGATTGGCCATTCCGGCCAATGTACACGACCGTATTTCATTGTATTTGGAATGGTTCTACACCTCCTATGAGTATTGTATCAAAAGTAAAATTAAAATTCATGTCTACATGGTCTTAAAAGCCATTGGGATCTCAATTTGGAACTTTCTACTCATAACAAATGTTAAATATACGGCAACGTATCTACTATTCCCTCAATCCTTCAAGGGTTAAAGCTTATCGTTTTTAATTAAAAATCGGTATTGAAATTTCAACCTCAAGTCTTGGTATACAAGAGTTGGAATTTATTTAGGAATTCGGATCAGTTATACATTATGATTCAAGCCCTCTTACACATAAAATAGCCTTGATTTCATTTGTAAAGCGGCCCTGAATGTTCATTGTCTTGTATAGACTCGATCTTTCATAAATATAATAAGTTTGTTTTTCTAAGGTAGAAATACCCATAACGGATAACTTAATCTTTCTAGCTTACATGTGGTAGGAATAGCCGAATAGAAGACAAATAGTATTTTTCCTTCATAGGAAAATAGAAATCATAAAGAATGCAAATTCTTCTATAATTGTTTTCTAAAAAATGACCTTTTATGCACAATTTCTATGCAAAAAGTTGATCATCACACGAAACCAATAACTAGACTATCTCAATTTTGTGAAATCACAATTGTACAAACCGACTCAAATTCTACAAATTTGATTGGTAGACACAAATTTCTACACAAGTGGCAGTGAGCTTGGTTCTTAACCATTATGGGTTAGTCTACACATTGGTTTTGAGGTCTATTAACCATGCTTATATTTTTCATATTTCTTTGTTTTGCTCTTTTTAATCTCTAATTTCAAGTTTATCTCGTCGTCCAAAAAAAATCTGACTAGCATTTTTCGATGACCTACTTTGGAGCAATGAAAAATTTATCAATTTAATTAATTTAAATAATTAATTACATATTTTATGTCATCTTGATTTGTACTATAATACAGATATAAAAAAAATCTCAAAAAAATGAAAGGGAAATTGTGCAAACGACCATTTTCACAAATGAGTGTCATATAAGTCCAGTATGTGGCATCCTTGTAAGAGCATGGCCACCCTTGCCCTAAACAAGTGGCCTTTTGGCACTGTAGAGGGCCCTCACACTTTTTTCTCTCCCACCCTTGGGTTTGCCAGTGGCCTCTCTTGCAAGGCCTCTATAGAAATGAGCTTTGCCACGCTAGGTTGTGGAGTCTTGCATTTACCTCTGGAGCTTGAAATCCGGGCTATTTGAGGGAGATAATCATTGCATTAATTGCAATAATCACCCATGGCCCAACATGCATGTGCTGGCGTGGTGCTTTCCATCCTCTTGATTTGAATGTAATCAATGAATCATTCCCACCCATGGCCCAGCATGCATGTGGTGCTTCCCATTGGCCATGGGCTCTTCATTTTTCAGATTCTCAAATTCAAGGAGACTCAACAGTGGGGGTCCAGAATTTGAAAGGCCACTTGAACTCCTACAGTGCCCTCTCAAACCACTGTTGAAGGCCACTTGATGAGGGCATGGGTGGGAATGCTCTAAGTGGGCAGAATGTGGTGGGGGAGTGCGGGTGGGCAAGGGGGCATCCGGCAAGGCTGGAAAAGCAACTGCTCATTGGGGGGGATAAAAGAGAGGGGAAAAGGGTGATAAAAGAGAGGGGAAAAGAGTGATAAAAGAGAGGGGAAAAGAGTGATGAAAGAAGGGAAAAGTGGGTAGCATAAGGACAGAGGCCACGCGCAGGGAGGCCATGCAGGTCAGGTTAGGTGACCTCATCTGTCCCCTTTCTTCCGCCATTCCCTCCTGAATTATGCACTACACTAATTATTATAAAGCAGCATCTGAACCTTCCCCTCCATTGGCTACTCCCCTTGCCACCTCAGTGCCTCCAGCTGATGTGGCGTTGCAAGGCTCTTCCCTTTCACACTGCACTGCACTCAGGACCATCATATGATGATAAGTTAAGCTTTGCACCATTAAATGGTTGACTTTCAGACGAAATTTGATAGAAATAGTAAGGAAGTTGTGCCGCAACTTCACTTCTATTTCTCTATTAGTGGCGTTGACTATTGGAGCTTTTATATTGTTTCTATTTTTGTTTTTTAAACAATCGAACTTCGGTTCATTTCTTACATATATTTATTGTTTTGGTGAACACAATGAGCTTTACTTCAAATTCAAGATGAAGAAATTGAAAATAAATTCCATAATTGTCGCTTGAACTTAGGGCCTGTTTATACATCACCAAGAAAAATGGATTCATTCCATGGTCACAGTCCCACTTCCGTGGGCACACTTCAAAAGAATGTAATTTTTAATGCCCTTGGGCCCTCACTAAGGTTATAATACCTAGAAGCGTCCATGTTTGGAAAAGCAACACTATCTACAACATCTCAAAAATTTAATTATGAAATGTTAGATTGTTGTAAATAGAATCGTTTTTACAAACATTGACGCCTTCAGGTCTTGTTACCTTAGGTGTAAATCAAACTTGGACCCAAAGGAGTGACCATGCACCCAAAAGAGGGTGGGCTAATTTTTATTTTTAAATTAAAAATAAAAACTTTAGAAAAAAAACTTTAGAAAAAATTTAATTTGTTGTTCCAGATTTTTGGGCGCCTTTATCTCCCAAACTACAACTTCAAATCCAAAAAATTCAACGGATTTGAATTTAGAATGGGCACATCACGCTACCTTCAGTTTTTCAAACCATTTCGACACTTTGTATTTTTTTACTTTCTTTTTATTGACATAGTCCCCGGGTTTTGCAATGAGAGAACATCTTTTGCCTCTCTCTCCGCAAAACCTTGGGACCCTGAAAGTGAATAATGTTGCCACCACATAGGTACCACATAAACCTTTTGGGACCTTAGGTCACATGTTCATTTTTTTTGGTTGATGTAAACCAAAATTTCCACGAGACGAGTTCAAGGGCCAATTATAAATTCTAAAAATTCATGGGACAACTTCTTGGTTTGTAATAAAAACATGCCTTTAAATTCCATTGTCACTTGAACTTAAGAGATATACATTTGAGCCAATCTTTTTAAACTCCTTTTATTTCATAATAAGAGTGGAAAACCACATCTTTTCTTGCGTCAATTTCAAATTCCACATTCATTCATTTCATTGTATTGCCTTCTTACATTGATTTTCTACATTTTTCATCGCTTGGTATTGAAGCACACGATTCCAGAAAGTTGCCATTGTGTTTCTTCCCTTTCAAGATGGGCTCTATTTCCATCTTAAATCTTTTTCTTTTTCTTTTCTTTTTCTTTTTGCAAAATAGACTCTCATTATGAAACGCAAGAAGTAGTTGATTCTGAGCACTCAAGGCTAGGTGTGTTTTATCCCAAAAAATAAAATTTTCAATTCAAAAAATGGATCTTCAAAAAATATTTCAAAAAATAAGTAATACAAAAGCTATTTCTTATTCTGTAATTAGAATTTTAGAATTCAAATTTATAACAAAAAACTTGAGAGAATTACTCATATTCAATTCACAATCAAATATTGAAGGAATTTTGAATTTTTGGTTTTACACTAAATAGATAAAATATTATTCTAGTTCAATGGTAGATTTAAAAATTTAGATATCGTTTATAAGTCATATTTACAACTTTTTTTTTAGAGTCATCACTACAACATGCTTCTAAGTTGCAATTATTTTTCAAAAGTTCACATTTTTGGAAATTTAGACAACCTCAAGTCCTTTGGAAGGCCTAAAACATTTCAAAACACAACCCCCATAAGTACCCTTTGACAAGGTTCTGGGTTACAATCTAAACCATATCAGGAAGGCAGGGTCGGCAGAAAATAATTCCCCAAAAAAATGTCGAAAAAATAAATAAATTTATCAAGTATTTTGTCGAAATCAACAAAAATGAACTCAACAAAAATCGTAGACAAAAAACAAAAGAAAATGTTAAGCCGCTGGTAAAATTCAATGTTAGTTATTAATAGCCGAATTTTTAATAATTGTTTTTGAAAGTGCCGACCTCCACTTTTTGAACTTTTATTAACTATTTGACACAAAAGTGCCGACCCTGCCTTTCTGGTATAGTATACAACAAAACAATGCACAATCCAACCATTGAAATACAAAATTTAGAAGAAAAAATTAAGAATTTCTACCTTAACCCTTCAAGGACCAAGGCTAATTTTCCAAGTTCGGTCAGCCTACAGTGAAATGAGTGTTAAACCTCAATTCTTGAGAATTTTGGTGTTGATTCTACTATTTGTAACAAAGATGGGATGGTAACTTGCGTACGTAGGTGAAGTATAAATCAAAAGATACAATCATGCAAAGGTGGATTTTTTTATTGCAAGCAGCTCCTGAAAATTTTCATACAATGAGCTGTGCATCTAAACTTTTGCACACAATGAGCTAACACCCTCATGCACACAATTGCCAAATTCATTTTACCAAATTTGAGATTAAACTTTGCAATTTTGGCATTTTCAGAAAGTTTCAAATATGAGCAGCAAGCCAAAAAAAAGGTGCAACCAACTTTGAAGCTTATAATCTTACTATTGAAGAACCCTGAACGGTTGGAAATTTGTAGGTGGTAATAAGCCCAAGTTGCTTGAAACATCCTACAGTAGGATTGGTCAAAAAGGTCATAGATCAAAAACTATTTGTCTTTTTTTGAGAAGGGGTACTTTGAAGTGTTTGGAGAGGAACATAGTTGTGGTGTTTTAAGTGTTAACCCTTAAGTGCGCCTAAGTCCATGTAGTGAAAGCTGAATAGACTGTGAACTTTTTTTTGGACAATGAAGAATCAAATTTTTAATTCATCAAAATTTCTCTTCACTATTGTGCTAATTGACTACCATTTTGTATTGGATGGATCTTCAAAATAAGATGGGATTTTTTTTTCAAACAACAAAATTGGTTCATGTTAAGTTTCATTCTTAGTTAAAGAAGCAAGCTCATAAAAACAATTTTCCAAGTAAATAAAATTCAAATAATGAAAATTATAGCATCTCAAAGTGCATATTCATCCAATGTTTTTTAAAATTTTATTTTGTTTATTTTTGGTTGATTTGAGATTTAAAATTGAATT
The DNA here is from genome assembly GCA_022496805.1 of Pohlia nutans. NCBI lineage: Eukaryota > Viridiplantae > Streptophyta > Bryopsida > Bryales > Mniaceae > Pohlia > Pohlia nutans. Next base: position 9,979,508 of record CM040086.1, read on the forward strand.
TCAAAAGAAAACCTTGAAAATTAAATCAAAACTACTAAAATTAAATATGATAAATCCAACCATACAAATGTGATCTACACGTTGATATTTACACCTTTTCTTTGTACATCAACTCCATTTTCTTTTATTCATCAAACATTTTCTAACGCATCTTTGAAATCCGTGCATCATCTAGACCTTAAAGGGTTAATCACAAGCCTAGTAACCCTAACCTCCTAATTCACATTATATGTCTTAACTTTATTACTTAGAAAACGACACACTCAACAACAATGTGCAAAAATATCAAAACAATTGACCAAATATTCCAAAACTACAACATAGCTTTTTTGAAATAGCAGTGGACCTCAGTACCGTACGTGGAAGGCAGGGTCGGCAGAAAATAATTCTTCAAAAAAAGATAACAAATAAATAAATAAATTTCTTAAGTATTTTGTCAAAATCAACAAAAATAAAGTCAACGAAAAAACCAAAAAAAAACAAAAACAAACACATAACACTCTACAAAAATTGTAGACAAAAATAAAATAAAACATGTAACCACCTGGATTTTTTATGTTATCTATTAATAGATGGTTTCTTAATAATTACCTTTGAAAGTGCCGACCTCTAGTGTTTCAACTTTTATTAACCCTTAAACGACAATTCTTTGCCTGATACCACACCCAAAATCTCTTTTAAATTCCATTTTAAGCATGATTCTGTGTTTAATTTACTTTAGCTTTATTCTAAATAAGTATAGATCTCTCTAAGGTGCTCGGTTTGGAATTTAATAAACCCCATTTGGTACAATGGTGTAGAAGTTATGAGCAAGATTCTCCCAAACTAAAACCAAGCCCGTGGGGCTGGCATTGTCGTTTAAGAGTTAATTATTCAACATGAAAGTGCCAACCCTGCCTTCCATGTATGGTATTTTAGATTTCTTCTGTTGGCCTGTACTTGTTAGAGCTCTGCCACAGCATAAGTTGTAATTTCGTACGCCAACAGGACGTTGCCGAGGTGGTAAGCGGTGGAGAATTGTGGGCGTCAACATAGGAAGCAAGAGGCATCCCACCGGGGCCACAACATCTAACTCCGGCGCTCACGAGCAAGAATCGTGAAGACCTGAACTCACAAGAATGAATCTGGTGTGAACTTGAGCCCTCGATTTCATCACTACGCTAAATAGGTAGATTAGTGTTAGATAATTATAAGATTTGAAAATATTATAGACTTTTACTCTCAACAAAAAAAATTACCAGAGACATCATCAGGAATTTTGGACCCCACTGATTCCGCACGATTTCAGTGCAATTTCCGATATTTCAAGGCTTCGTACAGTTTTCGCAGTGATTCCGCATCGTTGCGTCATTCATCGCAACTACACTGATAGGACACGATGTTCGTACAAGCGGATATAGTACTGATTCGACACGATTAATACATTTATTGAAAACGTATGAATTCAACACTCTTTATAATCGTCAAATGTCATGTTTTAATCGTCTTTAAAACTACATTGATTCAGTGCGTTTTTCGTGCGACATCATCTTTTCCATATCTAGATTTTATTTTCTTTCTATATCTAAATTTGATCAAAATAATATTATTAAAAAATATAAAACAAAATATAAAATAATTAATTTTCTCGCTACCCACTTTAACTACACGGAAATTGCCTGAACCCACGGTGGGGCCCACCATGGCTTCCCAAGCTCTATTGCCGACGGTGGGATTCGAACTCACGACCTCCCGATTATCAACCAAGCTCCAAACCACCAAATCACCACAAACCCTCGATGCATAGAATAGAACTTTTTGGTAATTATAAAAGATTGAAACCATTGGCAATTTTTTGCCATGTGTATATAATTCTTTTTTCAATTTTTTTTTGCACTAGATTATGCAGGACTTTTTCTATATATAGGATTTTTTTCATTATTTTTTGAATTTTTGAATTTTTTGCCAAAATCGTGATGGCAGATCATGGCTGTGAGCTGTTTTTTTTTTTTCAGCGGACTTTGAATGTTTTTAACTATGTGAAAAAAACTTTTTTTCCAAATTTTTTTTGCACTAGATTATGCAGGACGTTTTCTATATATAGGATTTTTTTCATAATATTTTTAATTTTTTAATTTTTTGCCAAAATCGTGATGGCAGATCATGGGATTCATGGCTGTGAGCTGTTTTCTTTTTTTCAGCGGACTTTGAATGTTTTTAACTATGTGCAAAAAACTTTTTTTTCAAATTTTTTTTTGCACTAGATTATGGAGGACTTTTTCTATATTTAGGATTTTTTTCATAATATTTTTTATTTTTTTTATTTTTTGCCAAAATCGTGGTGGTTGTGAGCTATTTTGTTTTTGCTACTATGATGAAAAGTACAATGATAACCAATAATACCAAATTTGAATTCTAAAAGTATAAAATGTTATTTCTTTGAAATTTTAATGTGTTTTTCTTCTAAACTCTATTAATGTAGATCTAAAAATGTTTTGGGAAATTAAACCGTAAGTATAATTTAAAGAAGATTCTTGGAATATTCCAACATATTCCAAAACAATATAAAATATTTTGAAAGATTCCAAAAGATTCCAATATATATTAAAATATTATACACGGATGTCGTACGAAAATAATTTGCATTATAATAGATACTGAAATCGCACGAATATAGTAAAAGGCATTAATATGATACGTATACGATACTGAATCCGCATTAACCCCTAAAAGCCTGAGGGGTATTGGACAAAACATAGATGTGTTATAATATGTGCCTTCCATATGTTTGATGAAGGTTGGTTCAATAGACAGAATGTAGAGTATCATCTTTACAAATTATCCATACGGTCAAACTTCCAAAATAATCTTTAGATCATTTTTTAATGAATTTAAAAGCATTAACCTTCGAAAATTTGTATAAATTATAATTTTCAATTTTAGAGTTCAAAATTTAGTACGATTGGTTAAAGTTGGGCTATCTATCGTAAACTTCAAAAAAGCAAGAGAAATGATGGAGGAATCATCATTCTTTCCCCAAATAGCAAATTTTGTAACACTAAGACAATGTTGAGGTGATCTACTTTGAAAAATTCTCCCGGGTGGAGTTTAACTCGGATTGCCATAATTCAAATTGGGTTGGAAAGTAGACTTGATGTAGTATTTTAAAATATTTTTTATTTTTTCAAAAAATTATTTTTTTGTTCCGGGCAGCCCGTTTTATCCGGGCAGCGACCGGAAAATGGTCGCTCGGGAGCTTAGGGGTTAACTAAAACCGCATGTTATCCGTGTCTTATTAGCCATGTAATATAGATACACGATTAACGCACGGATTCCGTCAAGCACGACTTTTGTGCAGAAACAACACTTTTGTCATAATCATTGAAAAGACACTGCATCGACATCTTAGTAATGCATGTCACTTCCGTACAATAACGACACTTCTAAATGCACGTATGACGTGCGAAATCAGTGTTTAACGATAAACGCACTGAAATCGTGCAGAATCAGTGGGGTCTGAAATTCCTGATGATTGATTCCAATACTATTGAATGATCCCCATCTTGACCAATGTAGAGGATAAATAAATTGGTCAACAGTAAAAACTTAAAACATGTTTATGCTAATTAGTGTATTTAACACTAATCTACCTATTTAGTGTAGTAGAAAAGGTGGCATTGCCGAGGGAGATGCCCAGGTAAGTAGTGCCTAATTTCACGCATGACAATAATTTTGCTTCAACATGTCCATGGGGACACTAGTAGAAATCTTGTCTTATGTGACAAGTCTTTAATGACTCAATGTCGGGAATGACATGTCCGTAATAACACAAAGTGGGACTTTGTGTCATTACGGACTTGTCATTCCCGACATTGAGTCATTAAAGACTTGTCACATAAGACAAGATTTCTACTAGTGGGAGCGCCACCTTTTCTATTAGTGCATTGACATTGCGAGGGAGGCGATCCACGAGAAAGAATCTTAGTGGGAAGAATAAAGAGCCAAGTCTCTTATGACACCTTAGGTCAGGCTTCCATGTATGGATGGTTGGTCCTCAAAAAGTGTAAGCTCTACCACAATCAGGTGAATCCATGAGATTCGATAGTATATTTTTCATTTGTACCAAAATGGATGGAGAGTATGGGTAATTATTGCCTTAGGGGAGGGAAGAGGGTTGTGGGGGTTGCCATCTTTATCAAACCTTGGCATCACATGCGTTTATGACTCCCTTTAATATACCCTTTGTATACGTTATAATATTCGAATATTTAATCATGTAGATGTGTTTGATGTAAATATACAACGCTATTTTCAGCCCTAAATATGTTTATTGTATATATACATAGTATAGTATAAGGGACAATAAAAAAATAATGTTAAAATTAACCCCTTTCTTGTGCGCTCACGTGATTTTTCACTCACATAAATGAGTGCAACCCCTGTGAGTTCTTAAAACCTCATTTCTTGTCTTTTAATGCCTTTCACCCAACCGATCCTTACATGGAAGCCTCCCTTTGTGTGTTTGGGAACTGAATTCAAAGCACTTCATGGTCTTATCAGAATGTCGAGTCCCCGGTGGGGAAGCTCTTCCAACGTCACCTTCTAAATAAAACCATTTTTGCCGTTGGAGAGCTCTACCGAGCTGGGTGGGGATGCTCTTAAGATGTTAACTGATGTTTTGGTTTCATACTTATGTTACTTGTATTGGAATATAGGTTTCTTTTATCAACCCCCAAATGATTGAGGAGTAAAGGCAAAACCTAGATGTGTTATAAAATGACACCCCTATAGCTTTGATGAAGTTTGGTCCTAAAGAGAAAACAAGAGAATCCCTTTCCACGGTAACTGTGTATTCAGGTCGTAGGCCTACATGCTCCTCGTCTCTACGTAACTGCACACTTTGCAGATCATGTCTTCCGCCATCACTTGACTCGACTCTTGCGCCATACGGCTGTCGTCGTTACATGATCTTCCATCCACTGTTGTCCTCGTCGTCTAAATAAAAAACTTGTTGTACGTGAATTGGAAATGCAAAGGAGTCCGCTGAATATGGAATCAATCGATCAAATCTGAACAATGTGAATCCATATTCGTCACATTTCATTGTAGCTCGAGCTCCCCTCTTATTTGCTTGGTCCCATGTGCAATACAACACCACCACTTCAAATTTCCTGTAGTCTACGCTGATAATTTCGTCCACCCACCCCACATACTCCGGATTTGTTGTCCTCATGTTCCTGTCACTAGAACTAGCGCAACAAGATTGCAGAAACGTAACCGCTACTCCACTGTCACATGTCAACATATCTGCTTCTGCTCCGCGTACTCGTATATGATTGTCGTATGCATACATCGCTTTGTATCCCTTTGCTTCTCATCTAGGAGGCAGTAACAATGCGAGTATATCCCCAGTGACATCATTCCCCATCGCAACGTCTTCAGATGCAGCTTTTTTGAACCACGTATTGAAGGATTCTTGTCGTATATCTATGGGATAATCTGGAAGTCTTCTCCTGCTTTGTCTTCGGAATTCTTTTCAGGCCTCTTCTCGTCGACTCGTTTCACTCGCATACCGCCTGCAGTATACACATCACTTCGAGTCCGTTATTTTCCTAAACTGTTAGAATACAACCTCATGTATAGCTCTGTTAGTCAGCTTTTCCAGAATGGTGACTATACTTAGTTGTTTTATTCACTTTCATGACTGTTCTGTCTGTCTTGTGCTAATAGCTAGTCCTTAAATCTAAAATGATGACCAGACGTAGTGTTTAGTTTATCTTATATTACTAGGTAAGAATTATATTGCTTAGGTGCATACTCTCTGTAATCTTGAAGGATTTCATGCAATGTTCCTCTCTTGTTTTGGTGATGCCCTCATCTAAATTAGGTTCTGTACAATACGATCAATACAATTGGACATGAACTCTTTGCGAGTTTTGGATGGCGAATTCACGAAGAGTGAGAAATACTGCACTCGTTCTTAATTTGCAGGCGAGGGTCTGAGCCATGAGACCTTACAGCTTTTAGTAAAGATGTCACCGACAGAGGAAGAAGTGTCCAAGTTTCAAGAGTATAAGGTCGACTCAGCTTTGTTGGGTCCAGCACATGGCTTCATTCTAGAAATACTTCAGATTTTTAATATGTTTGAGCGCCTTCACGCGTTGCTTTATAGGGCATTGTTTGAAGAAGAGCTAAGTATACTCACTCTAGCACTATTTCAAAATCGTCAATGACGTGCGTACATCTAGTCATGGATGTAGAACTCCTGACTACGAATAGTCAACGAAGCAGACTGGGTGACTAAACCTAGTCATCGATGGATAACAATGAACTATTAATAGCACTGCAATGACTACAAACATGTGACGGCGGCGGCGATAATTCCGCACCCTAAACTCAGCCGCCACCTATTGATTACGAAACCCTAAGTGGTTTGAATTTCACTTTCACTCCACTTCTCCACTTCCCCACTTCCCCACTCCCTCAGCCAACCTTTTCAATCATCATTGCATAGGATTCTTGTACTTAGACTGACCTTATCTTTGCTGGAATTTGAAAAATAGAGACCGCTGCTCAAAATTCACTTACATCTCGTCGTCGCACTTGGAAGCTCTGACGCCATGGCAAAATCAAAGAAGCCCACGGTGCCGGAAAGTGAGCCGTCGAAGGAGGAAGAATCGAATGAAGAAGAGTCTCAAGAGGAAGAGTCTCAGGAGGAAGAGTCGAAGGAGGAAGAGTCTGATGAGGAGCAGAAAAGCAGCAACATCGAGGAATCCGAAGCGGATGCAGAGGCGGCGAAGTCCTCACCGAAGTTAGATATCAATAGCGCGCTGTCGTCTACGGCAGAGGAAGACAACAAGGAAGAAGCAGTCAGTGACAGCGAAGAAAGCGACGTGGAGGCGGAGGGTCGCGGAAAAATCAATAGCTGCGAAGACAGCGGCCTTGCCAACAGCAGCTGCGAGAACGGTTTTAGAGTTTAGGGTCGAAATGCCTAGTGCTAGTCATGCTTATGGAATTTATGACTAAATTTAGTCACGTTCTTTACATTGCTGACTAGAATTAGTCAAGATGTCCCCTTTAACTCTACATGTTTTCATGACTGATTGTAGTTGTTTATACTAGGATAAACATGAGTCTGAAGGAAGAGACGATGTGGAGATGGAAAAAGTCAGCAAAGGGAAGGAAGTCGAGGCGGACACTGCCTTGCCATCGCCGCCGAAGCATCATCCAGCTGGTGAGAAGAGGAAGAGGATTACTAAGGTACAGAAGCTTGGTAAAGAAGACAAAGTGGGGGCTCATCAGGACAAGAGCACATCAAAGGTAAAGAAAACCAAAGCACTACCCACTTGGTTCTTTCTTAAACTACATGCTTAGTTTTTGTGGCAGTCCTCATTCCATTATTTACAAGTGTTCGTGGAATTGCATACAAGTGGACAAAAGGACGAAGCGTCATCGCCTTCGGAATTTAACAAAGGCGATGTTGTGGAAATCATGGGTGTTGCAGACGGGGAAGAAGAATAGGTGGTTGGTATTGGGAAGGTGATTAACTTGGAAGGAGCCAGATTGCATGGGGTCACAATTTCAGAAGGATGTGTCTCCATGGAGGTGCAGAAGAGCAACAACGATGACTACCTTCTCTATTCCAGTGTAGAATTGGACGACCCTTCTATCACAAAGATGGGACAAGTAGTAGATAGCTTTATATTGTGGCCCACCCAATTTTTAAAGCATCCATGAGCAATTGCGTTGGCTAAAATAGGGCACTGTTCAATGCGGTTAGAACAGTATGGATATTAGACATTGACGCTGATTGTAGTCATTGATTTCTATCAGCTCGGACTATATTTAGTCACTTAGTCTCCTTAACTTTTTGGATCTCATGACTATGATATGTGAACCAAAATGACTATATGTAGTCATTAGCTGTAGTCACGTGTTTGAAAGCAATGACTATGCATAGTCAGTTTTTGAGCAATTTTGTTCGAAGATAAAGCTTTTATTCAGTCATATCGTTGGGCGTAAACTTGAATGTATCTAAAGTTCTGACTACAACTAGTCATACAAATGTGAATGACTAACGAGCCTTCACGAATATCTAAACCGAAAAAATGACTAATTCTAGTCATTACGACCATATTCTGCAACCAATGATAGTCATATTATGACATCATTAAATTATGACATTTTAGTCATTGAGTTGAATTCTCTGATTAAATCTAGTCAGATTGTTCTGACTATTCCTAGTCACATATATATGACTAAAAATAGTCACATTTATCGGGCTGCCCATAATCGAGGTCCCAAAAAATCTTTTGGGAACGTGCCACTGCGAACGTATGCCCGTAGATATGACTAGTGTATTTTTAGAAATTTTTGTTGTCCGCTATGACCGGGTTGATGACTGAAAATTGGTATTAGTCATCAGGTCACTTTATGCCCGTTTTTAGTCATAACCCCAGTCATATTTCGACTCCTCTCCTAGTAGTGGAAGGAGATATGAGCTTTTAAAAATCAAATGTTATATTGTTCACATCTTGCTCAAAACTTATTCAATTATTGCTTGTGATTTATGCATCTTGTAGTGCACGACGAGATCATTCCAATGAGCCTAAGATCAAATGCTAACTCCTAGTATTGAATGAGATATGAACAATTTAAGTTGTTGATTGAAAATTTAGGTGTTCACTGTGATAGGGGGATTTAAATGAATCCGCCTATAAGACCCCCTATAGCTGTCTTATATACCAAAACCCTGGGTTCAATATTTACATGCCTATATCCTATTTCTAAAGAATTATGGCTATTACTTACTGATTAGCCGATTTTGTTTTACGGGTTGCCTACATCATTTCTCCAAGCCTCTAGAATAGTCCGTAAGTACTCTGATTATCTCATTTAATGTGTGCAATACTAATTTCCAAGGCACGCACTCTTTTTGCCAAAACTTAAAATTAGTAGAGAAATTTGCAAAGTCCCTAAGATTATCCATCTTGATTTGCACTGCCTATCCTGTGTAAATGAGATATCTAGCGGAAAGTCTTTGATACAAGCTCAAGAGAGAAGATGTTGGGTGTGCCGGGCAAAGATTAGAAGCCTATGAGGCTTAGGGCCATGAAGTGCAAGGTTCAAACTTTGGCAGTGGTATTATTCCAGTCAGGTGGTTTAATTTTGATACGGCTCCGGCGCCTTCCCTAGTGGCGGCCTTGACGTGTGATTAAACCCGTACACCCGAGTTTGCTTTCTGGAAATAAAACTCATATTGTTTTTATTTTTGAAACGCGACACTCCCTACTTTTTTAGTCATGCAAGTTATAATCATGACTCACACAGTTTTAGAACCCAAAGATTTCATCACTTTATAAATTTCTCTAGCGAGGGCTCAAATCTTCATAACACGCTAGTTTTACATCATAATAATATTTAGTATTACCTTCACTAATTTTCCACTCACACTATAAACCCTTCTTCACTAAATGGAATAATTAGTGTACTTCCAAGACCAATTTGACATGTAAAGAAAACCAGGTATGGTACTTGGAAACATGGAGGAAGCATTTATTTGTTTATCCTTTATTTTATTTTGCTTTGCCACACTCTACATGGAATATGACTTTAAGTCTATTTAGTGTAGGCGGCAATTATTTACTGCAAAAATCATCTTGAATCCACATATTTAGGATTTCTTGTCTTGATGAGAACATTCCAGTGATTACCAAAGCTAAATTATTCTCTTACCAAAATTCAAAAGAAAAAAAATAAAAGAAAAATCAATGTAAACCAAGAGTCCAATTTATCAAATCTCCATACCAAAGTCCACAAGAGATAATAAATTCAAATATTATGCTTGTAAACATGCATAACATTCTATAATATCCAATAAAAGTCCCAAATTTATAGGATTTTTAACATATGGTGGAATTATTTACATGAGTACTATTATAATTTGGTAGGCATGTCTTAAGATTTTTCTAAAAGAAATGAACAATCCGAGTTAATAGGTAATAATCTTACTATTGCAATTCAATATTGTTCATTATATACGATTGGCCAATCATTCCAAAATTCATATTATATTGAATTGTTTTGTGTTTATAACATAATCATAAAGATAAGAACTTTGAGATATAGAATTTAATTAATTAAATAATTAAATGAATTCTTCATCCAAATGTATAGATGCCATCATTTGCAACTTCCAATTGTATGCTAGCTATCAAAAGAATGGTTTAACCTTGCAAACTTGCTAGTGACTTTGGATGCTCTAATGCGCATTTTGAGTGCAAACATTCTTACTATTGGAAAACATTAAACGCAATGTTGTGATGATTGTTTGAAGAAACATGAGGTACATAAGCATTCATCCTTTTGATTGAATGGTAACTCACAACTTTGTTTTCTTTTTCCAATGTATTTGTACCAAATTTGAAGAATTTGTAATTATTTACATAATATGCTTAATGTAAATTAGTGTTTTTGATGCCATAAAAAAAAAAATCCAATTCGTGTGGTTTGTAGGTATTATATTTAGGAGACTCAAGTACTTAACATGTTAAGTGGATTTTGTATTGGTTTTTTCTTAAATAAAATGGATTTTGATTAAATTTTGGCAACATGTCCAAGTTCATTTTAACACGTTTAAAAACCAATGTTTTCTTTGAAGAACATATCCATAGAATAGTGTGAACGCCGGTCCTCAAATCTCGGTAAGTTTTTAAATCCCTTTATGTTCTCACCCCTCTCCGGATTGGGCAGTTTTGCAAAGATGCTTTATAAAATGCAGCTAAGAGGAGAATTTTGGCCTTGATGTATGAACAAAAGTTGTAAATTATACATATTGGATTCTATCCATATGATTAGATTTTTTATTGCTATAACCAATATATTCTATGAAATTTGAAACTTAAAGTTCAAAGTTCTTTTGTAATTTGATTACGAATAAGATATTGACAATTTTATGATGAAATTTTTTGTGATTTGTTGAGATTTAATACTCTAAGTGCAGTGATTTTTGGGGATTTATGGTTGATTACTTTTATGAGTTTATTTTTTCAAGAGCATTGTTCTAGACTAAAATTATAGAAACTTTTAGATGAATCACCGCAACATGAAATGAAGCATAAAATTTTCGCAAGTCATTCCCTTTTTAATGGGATCTCACAAACATGAAGCTAATTGCTTATAAAAAAATTGGTGAAAAATCCTTCCTTGCAAAATGTGCATGGCGGATGAGAAAGCAGAGTTTGTTTATATACATTAGGGGTTATTGGCCTGATTGGGCAGTTAGGGGTTAAAAGGCATGTCTCGGGACGAGTTGGTCATGGCCCATTCACACCAAGCCCCTGCCGCATTTTCATGTGCGTCCTCAAAATGGAGGAAGGTAAAACTGAGAAACAAAAGCATATTCAAAGCCTTCTCTTTTCTTGCTGCAACTACCGTTCAAGCATTGTGCAGCTGGATTAGAGTGTCGCAAGTAGAGCCATGCTTTTTTTTGCGTTGTATTTCTTTCTATCACTCATGCTTTAGAATAATTTCTAATAGCGTGTTTTGTATGTTTTGGTTGATAACAGATTCCCTCAAAGTTGCCTGACGTACACATGCATGCGGCACCATTAGTGTATGTGAATAAGACATCAGCGACCTTGTGAAAAATAACCACTGCATGGAACAAGAAAAATCATGTCATCCAAAGGCCAATTTTATGTCCTTGGGGTCCGAACCGGGTTGCTTTAAATTTCCCTGGACATTAAATTTGATGGAAGTTTGATGTGCTGAAAATTGGTTATTATTTGCTTTCTGATCCACAACCCATGTTCTGTGCATAGCAATTGGCTGATTGGAAAATCAGCATGTGAAGAAAGCAGGATCATGAATGGATGACAAATTCATGACCTGGGCCAATGGTGACACACACTCAATCTGGACCAATGTTCTGCCTTTGCTGATGTCCTCAAATACTGATGTCCTTAATTAAATCACCAAACATTCAAATCATCATGTCGTAACTTACAGCCTAAGTGACATGATTGCAAATTTATCCCATGGCAATCAATTTTGGCTTATAGGCAGATAAGACGAATGGATAATTTGCTCATATATATATATATATATATATATATATATATATATATATATATATATATATATATATATATGTTTATAAAAGAAAACACCCTATTGCAATGCAACCCTCGGAATGCACCAACATTGCATTGGGAACGTGGGAATCAATTGGGAACACAAAAGGAACATGGGAACTTTGCAAACATAAAGAGAACTTGGGAACATTAGGAAACTTGATGGGAACATTAGGGAATGGTACGAAACATAAAAGGGACCTTAACCCCTAAAGGACCAAGGATTCATGGTTTTAAAATGACAAGTTTAAACGATCATATCGTGGAAATCATAGTTTGAATGGGATCAAATTTTATATCATTAGAATTAGTGAAGAATATTACATACATTAAATTAATTAATTAACTAACTAACAAAAAATATATATACATAAAACCTACTCAAAATCACTGGAAAAAAATAGGAGCCACCTGGTGGCCTTATGGTCCTTTTGGGGTTAAGGAATGTGATGCCAAGATTTGGGGAACATCACGGGAACTGTGGAGAACGATTTATTAACATGATGAAAAAATGGATGAAAGTCTTATAGTTTTCTTTCTCGCCAGTTGTCTCTGAGGGTCTGCTCAGTTCTGCGCTGGTGCTCTTTGTTTCGTTTTGCAGTGGAATAAATTGCTCCATTTGTCTCAAAAAATTTATAAAAATTAAAAAATGGGTGAAAGGCATGAATGTGAAATGTAGGTGATTTTGTAACATGGTATCGTGACGTTGTGTACTTAATATAAGATATAAAAAATAACATAAAACCTTGTAACCTTAAATTATAGAAATAGCTTAAAATTGAAGTTTTAAGGTATTAAATTTTAGAATTGGGTGCCTAAGTTATTCTTTTACCTTGATGCCAAAATTGAGACATGCACAAAGAACTCATTAATATACTAAATTGAGAATAAGCTTGCAATTTAGTATAAGCTTTCCAAGTACTTTCTAAGCTATCTAGGTCTTTTAATATGTGCATTCAACACTCTACATTCCTCCACCACGCATCCTACCAAAAATATATGGATTTTTGTTTTTCAAAATTATAAAACCAATAACTCTTATATTAATTTAGTCTAAACTTGTTACTTTAGTCAACCTTGTTTATTAAAATCCAATATCAACAGTGACAATTAAAAATGAATTGCTTTTTTCCACTCCAAAACCTCAAGGAGCTAAGAGGTGGCACATGGCCCATACAAGTTCACATAATTATCACCAAGATGCCTTGCTCCTTAGGGCGATCAACAAACCACACGACACAACCAACTCGCTAAGCGCTTTATAATTTAGTGATAACAACCATCACACAAAACACTATTCAAAAAATAAAAAGGATAATGGATGAGGCAAAGGTTTAACCAAGCACCTCTCTTACTCTTGAGAGGTGGATAAATGGCACATCAATCAAAGAGTGGTTTAGGGTCTTATCGTCTTTATGAAACCACACTATTGGTACTAGCAAAAGTGCTAAAAGGCCAACCAATCTCCAAGCTCGCAAATTACAAACCGCACCAAAAGATTGCCAACATGGCTTTAGCTCAAGGTGCATTTTGTCATCTTTGGTCATTGTTGTCGCATCTTTATTTTCCAATGCAAAGCTTGATATGTTGATTCCAACTTATATTAACCTATAATTGTCTAAGCGTTCATTTTTCGGACGATGTATAGATTTCATCCACGTTTTTTCATCCGTCATGTACTTTTTGCAATGTGAAATTTTTACTAAATATTTTATGAGAATTTAAATTCATGTATGTGATAATTGATTAGAAAGGAGATAGCTTATGAATTTTTTGTATTGCATTTCATGCTGTAGTGATTTACCAAACGTTATGTAGATTTTAGTCTAAAAATGCTTTTGAACTAATAAAATTAGGCAACCAAAAATTCTCCAGAAATCACTACATTTACGGTATTACATTTCAACTCATCACAACAAATTTCATCCATAGGTTGTCAATATCTAATTCATAATTGAATTATAAAAGAAAATTGAATTTAAAGTTTCGAATCTTATACAAAATATTGGTGATTGCAATCATAGATTTAATATTATAGATAGAATCTAAAATTTATAATATACATCTTTTATTCATACGTAAAGTTCAAAATATCCCTCTAAACCCATAAGCATCTTTACTACAGTAACATGGTGAAGCCTCATTAATTCTTCACATTTTAAAATACATTATATTTTTGGTATTTTTTCCATACAAATTATTATTAAACCAATTTACACTGATTTTTTAAGAAAACGTGAATAAAAATGAATTTTATAATATTTTTAAAAGTTATTTTCTCATAAAAATTATAATAATTACAAAAATGATTTAAATAATATAGATTTTTCTTAAAGAAAATTCAAATAATAGTGAGTAAAAACATGGTGTATGACGCATGCTTACCGGGCTTACATAAAATGAAATTCGATAGAAAAACGTTTTCTGCAGTGGACATTGACAATTTTGGTATGAAATTTGTTGTGATTGGTTGAAATGCAATAAATGTAGTGATTTTTGAAGACTTTTTGGAACTTTAGGTCTTTGAGTTTTAAAGTGGTGTAAAAAAATGCAATCTCAACAATTTAGAAAAATAATAAATTGTACTAGAAAGTAAAAGATAGCCTCCCAACTTCATTAGTTGAAATTGATTTCATTCGAAATTAGGAACTAGTTGAAAATCAATGTTTAACTCAAAAATGACCAAACATAGCTTCACTAGGCTCCTTGCACGCTTAAGGATTAATTGCATTTTATAATGCACTTTTGCAAAACTGCAAAATTTAGAGAGGGCTCTAGGCATTTTGGGGTTAATGAATTGATGTTATGTTTCTTGGAAAAATAATTTACATGGCTCAAGAGAAAAGAGTTGTATCATGCAAGAATGAACGGGCTCAAAGTCTTTATGCTAATACTTTGGGCCTCTTTACACTAGAGGTAAGAAGTCGTGAACAGAGAATTTTCAGGCGATGGGAGGCCTAAAAACCGAGAAGACTAAAGAATGTCGCTTTACACCCGAAATTTTCAGTCCAAGGGACGGAAGGAGGAGAAAATGACGCGAACAACACTTTTGTCCTTCATAGCAAGAAAGTGGATTTTTTTTTTTTTTTTTTTGACACAAATAGAACAAGTGGACATTTTTCAAGGCTCCCAGATTTTGCGTAAAGCCCACTTCAAGAGGTGGGTTTAACGCAATATCCGGGGGGCCGTTTGGCCAAAATTCTCACAACCAATCATTTTTTATTTTATAAGAAATATGTAAGAACTTTTTTAAAAAAAAATTGGCGCTTAATTTTGTGACCCCTTCTCATTTTACACTACCGTACGTGAAAGGCAAGTTCGGCACTTTAATGTCGAATAATTAATACAAGTTGAAACAATGAAGGTCGGCACTTTGAAAAGTAATCATTAAGAAATCGACTATTAATAGCTAATATTAAAAAAATATAGCAGCCAAACGTTTTATTCCATTTTCTGTCTATGGTTATTGTTGAGTGTAATTATTTTATTTTATTTTATTTGAGCTTTTTGTTTAGTTTTTAATTTTTGTTGATTTCGACAAAATACGTAATGAGTTTATTTTATTTTTTCGGCATTTTTTCGGGGAATTATTTTCTGCCGACCTTGCCTTTCACGTACGGTATATCCAAAGGCCGTCAAGTTCAAAGGATGGCTTCTCAAGCTCTTATGACCCCTTATTTTGTGAATAATGGGTCACAGACATTACAAACACACACCACATTCACGCCGGCCCGACAAGGTGCCATAGTTTCTATCTATCTATCTTGACTTCTCAAGGATGAGCCATAGCCCTTGTGAGATTAGAGTTTTCCGCAAACTCATCGGATTTCAGAGCCTTACTTTGGCAATTTCTTGAGTATACAAAAATTGGCCCGCGGTGGGCTGTCAGGGGCTGCCAGTTACTGGTTTTTCTATTTCAGTGAATAGACCCACTCCAAAGACCCACTCCATGTAGATATGTGTCAAGCCAAGGAAGCCCATGTGACAGAGCATCCACGAGAATAGAAACTGAGGGGCGGTTTACACTATGGACCAAGAGCCATGACCATGGAATTCTAACATCTGTGATTGGCCCAAAAAGAGCTCTTGGTCCCATTTGGCTTTACACTACCTTGAAAAAAGGAGAATGACCACTAACTTTGAGGTTCCCAAAAATGCTAAAATTTCCCAAATGGATAATGTTTTCATGGTCTCCTTGATTATAGTTGAGTCGAAGCAAATGCCTCGACTCAACTATAATCTAGGAGACCATGGGGCTCAAAAATCATTGATTGGCTAGTGTTCAATTATTTAAAGAGAAAGGAGGAAAAAGGGGAGGATAAAAGAGAGAATGATGAGCTTAAACTTGTCCCGGTCTAAATCCACTTTACACTACAAAGAGTGACCAAGTCATTTAAAATTGCATTTTTGATTTGTCATGGTCACGGCTCTTGACCAAGAGCCAT
The DNA here is from genome assembly GCA_022496805.1 of Pohlia nutans. Taxonomy (NCBI): domain Eukaryota; kingdom Viridiplantae; phylum Streptophyta; class Bryopsida; order Bryales; family Mniaceae; genus Pohlia; species Pohlia nutans. The sequence goes on from CM040086.1 coordinate 9,996,066, forward strand.
GACCATGAAAATGATTTAATTTTCTTGGTCATGGCTCTTGGTCCATAGTGTAAACCGCCCCTGAAGTTGGGAAGTTTTTGAGCACCGTTTTTGGTGCCGTCAAACTTCAGATCTCTAAGGTAGAGGGTCATATTTCCGACCGGGTTGTAATTCCGACCCCTACTGGTTGGGGGATGGGTGTCAGAAACCAAGCAGCATGGTTTCAAATAGTGTCCAAGAGTATTCTAATTTCGTCCATGCTTGGAAAAATCAAGAGCTTCTGATTGGTGTAGAAGCACTCTATTTTCAGAATCCAACCTCTCATGAAAACCATGACTCTATGAGCGGTTAATGGTCACTCTAAGCTTTCAGACTTAAAAAATCATAGAAAATTGTAGAAATGCTCAAAAAATGTTTTTTTTGGGGGGATGCCTTTGCAATAGCTTTGCAGAGCATCCAAAAATTATAAAAAGTTTCTTTCACAAGTCTAAGTATACAAACCTGAAATTCAGTCGGGAATTGGTCCCACTACCTTAGTTTATTTACAGCATCTGACATGTCTACTTTTATTGTCTTCTCAACCTCTCTTTTCACAATCTGCGGTCCAGTCACCCAACTGTAGAGCACTTTGTCTCCACGGCTTCTCGCCTGTAGTGTAAAAAGGGCCCAAAGTAGGGGTGCAGAAGACCCTACTGTTTTGGAATGTAATGTAAAGAATTCAAAAGAAGGCAGAAGAAACGACAAGTGAATGTCCCTGCAGGACAGAAACATCACAAGGGACATCACGTGATCTGGAAGACAAACCATCCACCGCAACGAATGGCGGAGTGGATTAAGATATCCGAATCTATTGGCTGCCACATAACTTAGCGGCCTGCGATGCCCCATCCCTTATTACGTCACTCACTGTTGGAACGGCCGAATGGCCTGCCACATTATATCCTTGAAACCAGGGCCGAACTGAATTCTACAACCCTTGTACATTTCATTTCCTGAGAGAATATATTACCAGCGGATTCAACAAACTGCAGTACAAGACAGTACTATCACCAAACTGAGAATATTTACCTTCAACATCATAGCATAACAGGTTCAGAATGACCGAAAACTACCCTTGGGCAGTGCTAAGGCTGCTTCTTATGGCCGCTTCACATTGTGGTCATCCAAGTCGAGAGGCCGTGGGATTGAGAGTTCAAATTTTGTTGAGAGTTCAAAGAAATCTATTGAAAATAGGCAATAAAATATAGTTTTCATATTTTATGAAAAGAAATTGACGGCCTTGACCATAGTTTGGGTTTCCATTCTCGTCGGACCCAAACTTCCTCTTGAGAGGCCGTCACCTTGGTTGAAAAAGTGTTGCCATGTAAGCATTTTGGAGGTCCAAGGCTTTTAGACTTTGGCCTTTAGTGTGAAGGGTCGAGAGGCCGAACCCATGGTTTCTTGCAATTTGATTGGTAGAAATCGACGGCCTCTCGACCTTCAGCCATAGTGTGAAGCGGCCCTTAGCACTGGTGAGATTAACCCCTAAACGTACAAACCCTTTGCACAGAAGTAGATTCTAACCTCAAAAGTAGATATTAGCATGGCTCAAATGTACATGAGGTGTACATGAGAAGACCATTGCAAGCATAAAATCTACCCAACAAATTTGATATACTTGAAACTGAAGGCCTCTCCAATATTATCAACAGTTCTCCATCTCAAGAGATTTATTGTAATTAGTAAAAAAATTAATAGGCTTTCAAAAGTGACCTAGATGAAAATTATCTAAGGTTGTATGAGAGAGTTACAAGGCTTCAAATTTGTTGTGATACAGTTTCTAGACGCTGGAACGTTGAGGGGTTAAGAATTCAAATCCCCACGCGGCCAAAGTTTCTTCCACATGATTCACCCTAGTGCAACCTTTGGGATTTGCCTTGGAGATTATTCTATTCCCCTTGTGAGCCAAATAAAATAAAATAAAAATAAAATCATTAATTCTCAAATAATTAAGTGTTTCAAAAATGTGCTACAAAAATGGCGATTCATTTTATTTTTTTGGATTTTGAAACCATGTGTGGAAGTTATAAAGGGAAACGTGTGTTTTTTTGGAAAAAAGGGAAGCGGAGCAATAGAAAATTGGTTGAATTTGGGATTAACTTATGTTTCACTGCTTGGATTCCTATTCTAAACAACAAAAGTAAAAAATATTGCAATTTCAAAAAAAAAGAGTCTTTTCTATACTTTTAAACCCCCAACAAATGCATGGTGTTATTCAACATTTTGAACATCTCCAAACGCAACGAAAATTGGTATAGAACTAAGTAACATCATGTAGAATGTGATAGTGAAGTATGCCACGTTTCAGTAGTGAAGTTTTTTTTTGATGTAGCCACAATCAAATGCCTATGAAATTTTTGGGCATGTATTTTTTATTTTCCATCAAACACAATTATCTTGCAATTCATGCGGTCAAATCAACAAAATTTCTTCTCGATGTTTTTCAAGCACTTTAGGACAAGACCTTATGGTTAGAAGGTAAAAAATAACATTTGGAATATTTGCATGAGGGAGTAAAAATGATAGCAAAAGAGTGTATTTGGAAGAAAAACGCTCTGGTCATTTAAGGGCTCACCTTTCAACGACAAGAGGGCCTAGGCGAGGCAGCCTCGAAGGCATTTAAATTTTCAGAGGAAAATTTATATATATATATATATATATATATATATATATATATAATCTTTAAAAAAACAGCTTTGTTGGCCAACATTATTACAATACTATAGTGTTGCAACAGTTTTCAACAAACGACCTCTACTGCCCCAACTTCAATTCTTGTTCATTTTGATAACAATGATTGCATGCCAATGATTCCACAATCCCCCAAATGAGATGCAAATTTGAAATTTAGATCGCTTTTTCAGTAGCTTTCCAACGCACCAATCCTCGCTTGATTTGGTTGAGAAAACTACTTTTTCTCAATTATTCCTTTGTAAGAAGCATGTGGGGCTTTCTTGACATTTAAAGGTTAATAAAGCAATAGAAGCCATCTTCCTTTTGCAATGGGACCACAATCTAGTTACAATTAGAAACTATGTGTATGTGGCAATGACACTGTAGTCCTACAATTTGTGGAATACTTTCTCGCTACTTAGAAAATTGGATCTAATCGAAGATCCTCTTTTGATCCAATTTTCAAAAGGGGACAATTTTAAAAAAAAAATTACGTGAAAATCGGCAAAAACCACTAATAATTTTGAAAAAAAAAGTGGCATGTTCTATTTATGTGTATTTCATTCAACACCAATATATAGATTTATCACAAATGTAAAACTTCGTTGGTATTGAGATTTTAATTTTCATGTTGATGATTTTTAGAAGCATTGTTTTTCATTTTTTTATGTAGCTCAAAATTCAACTTGTGTTTCGTTGTAGAAATAAAATGACAATTCTTATTGTAAGATATTTGCATGTTCATCATTTCACTACACGATTTCATTTATTTTTACTTCATTTTAAATAATCTCATTTATCATATAGAATTCACAATCAATTTAACATTATTGAATTTTTTTTCTTCCAATATCGGTACACTAAATAGGTAGATTAGTGTTAGATAATTATAAGATTTGAAAATATTATAGATTTTTACTCTCGACAAAAAAATTACCAAAGACATTGATTCCAATACTATTGAAAGATCCCCATCTTGACCAATATAGAGGGTAAAAAAATTGGTCAACAGTAAAACTTACAACATGTTTATGTAAATTAGTGTATCTAACACTAATCTACCTATTTAGTGTAGTGCTAAACGATTTGATATCTTATTCTTGTTTTTAGAATAGCCTGAATCCAAAAAATAAAATTCAAAGTTCAAATGATAAAAAATAAGTCAAAGTTTAATAAATCATAACATTTACCATTAAATTGAAATATATACAATGCATCAAGATCAGTTTAATTATTTCAGGAACATTTATTTCATTCATACATTCAATCGAGAACAATATGTTATTCTTAAATCTAGACTTGTTTCTAGTTATTTTCTTTTTTTAATTAAAGATCACTGTAAATTTCTTTATGCTGGATTTACAGACAACAATTAGTGTAGCCCTGTGATGTTGGCCCAATGTCCCGGTGATTTAGCTTTTTGTTTTATTTTTGGATTCATACATTCATAATTTGATTCCATTTATGGTGAGGAAATTTGATTAAAAATTTCTAACTTTTACATCGTAGGTCTAAAAGTTACAAAATGACTTTGGTTCACCATACTTGTCAGGAACTTTCCAACGATGCCAAGAATGACATCAAACACTCTCAAATTTCATTTTTCATAATTTAAATCAATGTATGATGTCAAAATCACTAAAAAAAAGTTTGTAAACCTCACAAGGTACGTCTAAATGTGACAAAATAGCTTTGGTGCGCTTCTCCTAGTTGAGAGCTTTCCAATGGTATTAAGAACGTGATTGCCGGGCACACGATCAAGGAGATCTCAACGTTCAGTTCTAATTTATTTTCTTCCTTCTTGCTTGGTTTAAAAGTGGACCTTTGGTACCACGCTCTCACATTGAACCAAGTACGGCTATTCAATTAGTGAAGCTAGCATGCTCTTCTTTATTTGAAGGTTGCATGAACATAAAAAATTCCTAGTGTATGGACCAAACAATCATTATTATTTATAATACAATTAATAATAACCTTGATTAGGTTAACTGCAAAGTGAATAGCCACTACCATATATGTTGACATGAATTTTTGTTCTTCAATTAAGTATTTCGGACATCTTGCATCACAGACCACCAAGCTCATTGCTTTGAGTTAGCATGAGGCCGGTATGGGGGCACATGGAGATTCCACCATGGAAACTCAAGTGTGGTTTGAATGAGCTTCTTTAACATTGGGAAGGTGCAGGGTTTGAATTTCTCTGATAATGCAGAGCAAGGTGATTGGATTAAAAAAATGAAGGCAAAACTCCCTTTTCATGCCCATGAATTAAAAAAATCAGTTTTGCCTTGTCTTTCCTCCTTAGTAAAGTTTTGCTAGGCTTTTCGAACAACTCTAATGCCTTCAGATTTTACGATAGTAAATTTAATTATTTGTTTTACTTTTCTCGATCTTTTCAATTTGTCACCACTTGTTTTTGTTACAGACGTGGAGCCACTTAAAATAGCCCTTTAATGATGTTCATAGTTTTTGTATTTGATCTTTCTTCAATTAATGCAAAAAGGATCCTCCTAAGAAGTAGCCCTCAGCATCACTTGTGAGGTTGTGTAAGTTAGGTGGCTAATAATAACTCAAACTTCTGATTGAAAGTGGATGTGAGATTTTTTGAGATTCCTATGGGTGTCGAAAAAGGGATGAGCCTAGAGGAATGATCTCCTTTGGACACATGGAGCGACCCCTCTTCAACCAATAGTTTCCAGGATTTTCATACTCCTTGGACAATACAGACAAATTTACTCACATGCAGCTTCAACCACCTAAAGGATTCTTCCCATACCCGCAGTGATTCTAGGGCTGTATTTACACACAGTACGGTACAAAAATTCTTATGGCAAAATATAATTTGTAACTTGCAATTTAGAATTTAGAATAAGAAAAATCACTACCGGAAAAATAATTCAAAAAAAAAAAAACGTAAAAAATAAAAAATTATGAGGACAAAAAACGAAAATAGATTATGTTGCTTGAAGCTACACTTTGTTATTTCTAAGCTATTTTGGGTCATTTTGGGCCATTATTATTGATTTTTTTGCTTAAAAACAGAAACCAAGAAATTCTTTTTTAAAGAGTGAACCTTGTTTGGTCCAATATATCATTCTTCAAGTTTGTTAAAATTTCATTTTTTCGTCACTATCATTAACATATTCTCTAAAATAATTCATACTAATTTAAGCATGTTTAATTACTATGATTTTCAGAAGAAACAAAAAATATATATTATAAAATTCATTTTTATTAAAATTATTCTGAAAAAATAAGTTTAAATTGGTTTAACAATATCTCATAAGGGAAAATACCAATAATAATATCATATTTTAAGATGTGAAAAATTGATGAGGTTTGACTAGATTACTATAATGTATTCGTTATAATGATATATTGTTATATACATATCATCATGGTTATTTATTTTACTTTGTACTGAAAAGTATATCGTCGTTATTATCTTGATCAAATACCACCAAATATAGAATATACTATACGACCGCAAAGGACTCTTGGGCCGTTTAAGGGTTAACCCCTAAACGAACCAACCCTTTGAATAGAAGTAGATTCTAGTGTCAAAAGTAGAAACTAGCATAGCTCAGATGTACATGAGGTGTACATGAGAAGACCATTGCAAGCATAAAATCTACCCAACAAATTTGACATACTTGTAGTTGGAAGCTGGTCTAATACTATCAAAAGTTCCCCATCACAAGAAATTTATTGTAATTGATAGAGAATTTAATAGGCTGTCAAAGG